>CM073928.1:20000000-30000000 GCA_037179545.1 Sesamia inferens | reverse complement strand
AAAAATATTTCTTGGAATTAGCTTTTCTTGAACGAAGTACTTCGTATTTCTTCACTACGTCTTAAAAAGGCCCCTGTATTGTGAACAACCTCGTAATTTTATTTTTTTGTATTTTTGACCTTGACAAGAAGATTCCGCCCATGATCCTCGACAGTTGTGCTGTATGCCAACATTTGACGTCTACATGCACCAATTATACCGAATATTAATGCAATCTGAAAAGAGATAAAAAGAATGTAGGTATAAACACCCATATTGTACAGAAATTAATAACAATAATTTAGTTTAAGACTTGTGTAATAAATGTGGCAAATTAATACATTCATCACTCAGACATCAAAACAATACACCGAAAAGAAAAAGCGCGCGAAATAATTTTTACTTGTCAACAAATTAAGCCTTTAGCGATGCGCGCGCTTCAACTTTTTTTAGGCAAAGGTACAAAAACAGCCAGTATTAGTTTTAAGTAAATTACTATTTTTATGTTTTTTTTACAGATAAATGGTTGTAAGTTATTGTAAAAATTAATTAAAGAATTAAATATTTATTTATTTTATTTTATCTCCCAAAGTTCATTTTATTTTTAAAATATTGACCACTATTCTGACATAAAAACTTTTTGCTAAGATTTTTAAAAGTATCATTCACTTCTAGACTGAGGCCGTGATGTTACTTTATTTAAAAAATAAAACTTGTGCGTTTTACTTTACATTACAGCACCAGTACGTACGTAATGAGATACATTACGATATTAAAATTGCTGTAAATACAGCCACTTTACGATCATAATCCATACTAATATAATAAATACGAAAGTAACTCTGTCTGTCTGTCTGTCTGTTACACTTTCCCGCTTAAACCACTCGAACGATTTTGATGAAATTTGGCACAGACAATCTTTAGACCCTGAAAAAGAACATAGGCTACCTTTTATTGAAAAAAAAATGATATTCCCGAGGGAAATCTAAAAAGCGCGATATAACCGTATTCCACGCGGGCGAAGCCGTGGGCGGAAAGCTAGTTATGATATAAAGTAAGTTACTTATAGCAAACTATTTTTTTTTGATCTATAATAAAATTACTAATGCTTATTTTTTAACTAATAGACTAGTTATTTAATCATGAGTAATGATATTATCATCATTAGGTAAACTAAAACTAGATGAAAACACACTTTGCAAGGATTTCACACTTACTATTTTTAATTATTGATTGAGTTAAACGATTGCATCACTGCTTACCATCAGGCGGCATTGCGGTTTATCATTAGTTTATAATTATTAAAAAACCGGCCAAGTGCGTGTCGGACTCACGAACAAAGGGTTCCGTGCCATTGATTTATGAAATTAAAGGATTTAAGTTACTTGTATGAAAGATTACGCGGTAATAAGCAGTTTACGATTTACGAGGTATTAAAAATAATACTTACTAGATCTCGTTCAAAACAATTTTCGTTGGTAGTGTTTATAGTAATGTCCATCATATGTTTTTTTTAGATTTTTCACTTTCTTATTTTAGAAGTTAGAGGGGGGGGGGGGGGGGGCAAATTTTTCCACTTTGGAAGCGTCTGTCACGCAAACTATTCGGTTTAGAAAAAAAATATTTTAGAAACCTCGATATCATTTTTGAAGACCCATCTATAGATAGGTACCCCACCCCACACGTATGTGATTGATGAAAAAAAAAAATTGAGTTTCAGTTATAAACATGTGGAGCCCCCAATATTTATTATTATTTTTGCATCAAAATCTTAATCCGGTTCACAGAATGCATCTACCTACCAAGTTTCAACAGTATAACTCTTATAGTTTCGGACAAAAATGGCTGGGACATACGAACGGACAGACAGACATGACGAATCTATAAGGGTTCCGCTTTTTGCCATTTGGCTACGGAACCCTAAAAAAAACACTACGGATCAAAAACCGAGTCTTAAATACAATCATAAGCCTTCAACGTAAGATGCATATGTTGCCTAACTAAACAAAAAATCATAAAAACATATTGTAACCCTCACTCCCTAAGAACGAATCGATTCCTAATCCGGACGAAACGTGCGCTGTTTACTTAATAAAATAAATAAACTTCGCCAGAACCACGTGAGCATGTCCTGTGACCTAGTTGAAATTCTTGTTACGAACTTAGTATGGTGCCAAAATGGCGACCCAGAAAAGGCGGGATTGCCGAAGTCCGGGACAGGTACAACACTAGAGGGTACCTACAGGTATGAGTCACAATAAAGGGCGGTCCAGCCATTATCATGTTATTGCAAATTGCATAATTATATTATGTGAATAATAATTATGTTCCTTTTTTTTTTGTTGTGTCCGCTCGATCTCGTGATTTTTTTATTTTATTTTTTTAAACCTTTCCCCACACTAGGAATTTCTTCTGTATCGTGGATGCGTTTACAAATATATAAACTCACATAAACAAACGGCCAAACCCGGAACAACTACTTGTAGGTTACACAAATATTTGTTCCGTCCGCGACAAGCAGTGCAGCAGTCAATAGCTTAATCACTGCGTTAACCGTGCAGTGATATAGATAGTAAATAGTCATCATCTGCCATCCTTTTCCCAACTAAGTTGGTTTGCAGTTCAACTGGATCTGAAAGTCAGTATTTATTTACATGGAGCGACTTCTTAGCTGGACTCCACAACTCAGTCACTGGGTAAAACTTTACCTTACTTTACCTTTGGTAAGCCGCCTGGTTATCAGACTTTCGGGACCAACTGCATAACGTGCTGTCCAAGGCATGAAGTATGTGTAAACATAAAAAAACAAAGATATTTATTACCACTGGTTTGAACATAACAACATAAAATATCAATCACTAAACTTATAATAATAATAATAATAAAGGCAACACCAACGTCAACAACAACGATCATTTTGTCTCTTCATATTTATGTAAATAATTAGAACAATAGAAACAGTTTTTATAGTTATATATTCGTGCAATGAAAAATAATGCTATACAAATATTATTTCTCTAAAGAATACATATAAAAGAAAATCAATAACTAGCACAATGTGTGCAAAGAAAAACTGGGACCAATGACACCTGTCATGTCAAATCGAGACAAAATATTGAAGAAATGAAAAAACTACGTTAATATGTTGACACGATCTGCCGCTCTACGTGCACGCCCACCATCTCCGGACTCGTTGCTCAGCTCCGCCTCGCCGCCGCCGGTCCCCAGCGCCAATGTAAGCGCTGTGACGACCCCGGCCGCGGCAGTTGCGTCGAGCTCGAGCGACGAGTACTTCTCTCCGCCGACGACGCCACCACCTGCTCGCCGACGGGGAGGACGCCGGCCGCCGGACCGCTTAGGACCTCGAGGCCCATCGGCTTCTGACAGGGTCCCAGCTCCCGGCGGAAGTGTGCAGCGCATGAGATGGACACAAGCCATCAACGAAAACGTCATGCGCTCATACTATGGGGCTACAGAGGGAGGAAACAACCTGACCGCGTACCGTGTTCGAATGCTCTCTCTGTTTCAGGTGCTTGAGCCAGCTGTCAACGTGTCGGCGCAACGACTGTCGGATCAGGTGCGGGTCATCCAGCGTAACCATATGCTGGATGATGTAGTGCTTGATCACCTACGCCTCGAGTCACGGAATAGTCATGTTACGCCTGCTTCGTCATTGGTCGCGGTACAACTTAACAGTGTCTCACCGCGACCCAACCACGATGATGAAGAGGATGATGATAGGGCTACTTCCGTGAGTCCCCAGTGCAATGAAAAATTGAGGAGCGCTTTGGAGGATGCTTTCTGTGAGTACCGCTCTACTCCGCCTGAACTTAGACCACGTTTACCTCGATTGCCAATGCATAAAAAAAACAAGGCGCTGGTGTGTGCTCTAGACTCTCAGCTGTCCTATTATTTAAAGGACAGCAAAGATCTGACTGATACACATTCAATCTTGTACTGCGGAGCTGTTGCGATATGTCGTGTGGCTCAAGTCAAATTCCCAGACAATGACAGAGCCACACGACCAAAATCAGCTGTACCAGCTTGGCAGTGCAGGATTGAGCGTCGTATCGGAGAGACTAGAGCACTCATTGGCAAGCTAACTAGTTTCAGGGAAGGCAATACACGCCCTAGAGTGATGCGCTTTGTGAGGCGGGCGTTCTCGGGGACTGATATTAGTACCCGAGACTATTTGTTCCGTGTCACAGAGCGCATCGACTTTTTTAAGCAGAAATTATATGCATGGGCAAACCGTATTCGTCGGTACAAGCGAAGAGTGGAGCGGTATTCTCAGAATCGCAATTTCCAAAGCGATGAAAGGCGGGTCTATAGAGCTTGGGAGCGATCAGACCAAGGTGTTGCTGACACGTGCCTACCAGATGATAATGCCACGTATTCATTCTGGCGCAATATCTGGTCGGTGCCTGTCAGTCACACCGAAGGTGATTGGACTCGGGTTGTTGAGCGAGCCTGCGATCCAGTACCAGAAATGGGGGCCATTACCATCTGCCCCCAAGATGTAGCTCGTGCAGTCCGTCCGTTGCCTAATTGGAAGTCTCCAGGGCCGGATGGGCTGCACAGCTTTTGGATTAAATGGTTCTCCGGGTCGCACGCTCGCTTGGCATCTCAATTCCAGACCGCCTTAGAGTCTGGTACGCTACCCCAGTTTCTAACAACAGGAATAACCCACCTGCTCCATAAATCAGGTAGCACCGCGGAACCGAAAAATTATAGGCCGATCACGTGTTTACCGACGGTCTATAAAGTTCTTACATCCATTTTGAAATCTAAAATTAACACGCATATTGACAGCAACTCCATCATGTCTGCCTCTCAAAATGGATGTAAGAGCGGGTCCCGCGGTACTAAGGAGCTACTCCTCATTGATGTGGCCATTAGCCAACAAGTTCGCCGTTCCCGAAAGGATCTATCGACATGTTGGATAGATTATAAGAAGGCCTATGACTCAGTGCCTCATACATGGCTCATGCGGGTGCTGGAGTTGTATAAAGTAAATGCAACTCTACGCACCTTCCTGATGACGTGTATGAGGACATGGAGGACAGTCCTTCGCTATCCAGGATGTCGAAATATTCAGAGGAATAGCGAACCGATAAGGATCGAGCGAGGAATATTTCAGGGCGATAGTTTGAGTCCACTTTGGTTTTGCTTAGCATTGAATCCTCTAAGCACATTATTAGAGGATTCAGGTTTAGGCTATCGGTTGAAGAGAGGTGGTCAGGTTATATCGCACCTCCTTTACATGGATGACCTGAAACTTTTTGCTCCCAACAATTCACAACTGAAGGAGCTACTGAAAATTACTGAAACTTTCAGTAGCTCCATCAGGATGGAATTTGGTGTGGACAAATGTGCGGTCATGCATGTAAAACGAGGAGAGATTGTGGAATCCGTGGGAACCCAACTCACAAGTTCCATAAACCTTAGAGCCCTCTCCGCATCCGAAACCTATAAGTATTTGGGTATGTCGGAAGCGTTGGGTATCAATGTTACTGACATGAAGCAATCGTTGAAGGAACGCTTCTTTGGCCGCCTGAAAAAAGTACTTAATAGTCTTCTATCAGGCGGAAACAAGGTGCGTGCTTTCAACGGTTGGGTCATGCCGGTATTGATGTACACTTTCGGCATACTCAAATGGACTCAAACCGAACTTGACGCCCTGGATCAGAGGGTCCGTACGCTGCTGACTGCAAATCGATTGCATCACCCACGGTCATCGGTTATGAGGCTGTATATCCCGCGAAAATGTGGAGGTCGTGGCTTTTTAAACGCTAAGACCCTCCACAATCGCGAGATATGCAGTCTCAGGGAATATTTTCTAGAAACCGACGTGGGGATGCATCGAGATGTCGTCGCGGTTGACAAGGGCCTCACTCCGCTCTCCTTGGCTAAAGAGAACTGGCGCAAACCCGTAGTGCTTGACACAAATGATCGCATGGAGGTATGGAAGAGCAAAGAGCTTCACGGACGCTTTTTCCGAGCCCTACACGGGCTCGATGTAGATTTTCAAGCGTCCGTAGCCTGGCTACGTTTCGGTGATCTTTTTGGGGAAACCGAAGGTTTTGTATGTGCAATTATGGACGAAGTTATGATGACGAACAATTACCGGAGATTTATTGTGAAAGACGGCACAGTTGACATCTGTCGGGCATGTCACCGGCCGGGGGAATCAATAAGGCAGATTATCTCCGGGTGTTCTCGTCTAGCTAACGGAGAGTACTTGCATAGACACAACCTTGTAGCCAGGATAATTCATCAGCAACTTGCTCTCAAATACAACCTTGTGGAATCGGAGGTGCCGTACTACAGGTATGTGCCCGACCCAGTTCTCGAAAATGGCCATATCACATTGTACTGGGATCGATCCATCATCACTGATAGGACTATTGTTGCCAATAAGCCTGATATAGTGATGGTGGATAGATCAGAGCGGCGTGCAATGATTGTTGACATAACCATCCCGCATGATGAGAACCTCGTGAAAGCCGAGAAAGATAAACAAATCAAGTATCTTGACTTGGCTCACGAGGTTGTCGACATGTGGGAGGTGGATTCAGCAATCATTGTGCCGATAGTCGTGACAGCCAATGGCTTAATAGCCAAGAGCCTCGACCAACACCTCAAGAGGCTCTCGTTAGGCAGCTGGATCAAAGGCTTGATTCAGAAAGCTGTACTTCTGGACACGGCTCGCATTGTCAGGAAGTTCCTCTCTCTGGAGCCCTGACCGCCGGTAGCTTGGACCCTGTTCCCGATACCGGTGGGCTACTATTTTTTATATTTTTAAATGTTTTTTATATATATATTTTATGTAGAAATATTTAAAAATGTAATTTATAAGTGTATATAAGGAAATAAAGGAATAATAATAATAATTTATTTCAGGTAAGATACCCATAATTTCACATAGTAAATACAAATACACAGCAGACATGAAATACAAACAAAAGAAAAATAAAATAAAATAAATAAAGAATATACTAGAAACATTCATTAAATCATTCTAATTACATAATTAATTATAGTTGACATCGCATTAAATAAATAAATCATAAAAAAAAAACAAATAAATCTATGGTAGAAAATGTCAAATAAAAATAAATTAAATTTCAGATAAATTAATAATGCATAACAACGCAAGTGTTTTAGATAAACTCTGGCACCCAATTTAAGATTTAACATGTGTTTAGGGTGCCAGGGTCCTCGCCTGCTAATTAAGCCAAAACTAACAGTAGATGTTAGCCAAGCACAACATAACATAAGGTCACTAAAATAAATGAACTATCTAGCCAACTACCTACGTATCAACCTGCTAAACATGTTGTAACTATTTTTTTACATCTTCATCAAATAATAAGTTATTAAATAAATAAATTAGTATAATGTGTGTGTGTGCTTCATAATTATGTATAAATAATATAGTGTGTAATTATACAGTTATGCGTGGGTGTAATTATAGTCCCATCACACAGTATGTCTATAGATGGTCCCATCTATAGACAAACTGTGTCAAGCATAGCTTAACTTGTACAGCCGTTGTTATTTAACGACGGCCCCTCGTTCTGGAGAAGGCAACATACATTGAGGCCTGAATCCCCCATTTTTGTGACCGTTAAAAGATCGCGGCCATGACTCGCTAGCTTGCCAGTTCGAAACGAAGTGCGCCCGCCACGCCGTTCGGTGATCGGCGGAAGAACGAATCCACCGAACGTGAACAGCAAACCACTATGGTCGCGTTCCGTTTACAAAGTTTTGGGTAGCGTTCACCGCCGCCAAAACACAAAAATCAGAGGAGATATTCAACAGAGTCTTATTAATAGCTTTTACGCTCTGGATACGAAACCCTAAAGTAAATAATAGTTATGAAATTAACTTTTACTTATACTGAATAATCAGAATCTTATGTAAAAGACGTAAACATGCACCTAATCATATCCTGCATTCAATTTGAATTGAATTTTTTAGAGCAGTGGAAGCACCGGGCAAACCGCGAAGACCTACATCTTGTATTTATCGATCTCGAGAAGGCATTTGATCGAGTGCCTCGGAAACTGGTGTGGCAGGCCATGAGAGCACAAGGTATACCTGAATGCTATGTCGCCATAGTACAGGACATGTACTGCTGTTTGTCTTTTCACCGCCAAAAGGAGCCCGTTCACCCTGGCTCCTACTTTTCAGAATGTATCCTTGGAGTGTACCGACCGCCTTCAGCTTTTGGGAGTTGAGATTTCCTCGAGCCTTAACTTTGGGCGGTTCATTGAGTCCAAGGCCAGGGTGGCTGCCAGAAAAGTAGGCGTCATCGCGAAGGTCCGGCGGTACTTCACACCTGGGCAGCTTCTAATTTTATACAAAGCACAGGTCCGTTCGTGTGTGGAGTACTGCAGCCACATTTGGGCTGGTGCTGCGAAATGTCACCTTGCCACTTTGGATTCGGTGGAGAGGCGTGCGAAGAGGCTGATTGGCGACCCAGACTTAACTCGAAACGGTCTCCAAAGCCTAGAGCACAGGCGTAAAGTAGCCAGCCTTTCGGTCTTCTATAGGATGTATTCTGGTGAGTGTGCAAGGGAATTGCATGATTTGGTTCCCCCACCTCCGTTCCACCATCGGACGACCTGTCGTACGGCGACTTTCCACCCTTACGTTGTTAACACCACTACGATCCCGATATAATGTTTCGCTTCTTCATTTATACCGCGTACATCGAAGGACTGGAACAATTTTCTAGCGTTTCTGTCAAACTACAACGATCTCATCACTGCTTACCACCAGGCGGGATTGCGATCAACCGCTAGTTTATAATTTTTTTAAAAATAGACCTGTGTCCCAACAGTTTGAACAATATAAGCTGATTATGATTCAATTTGAACTGGCATTGAAAATAGCAGCCGAGTGTCGCCCGACCTACGAACACTGAATTGAATCTGGGGCAGTAAGTAAAGGTGAGACGTATACAATATGTAAAGAAAACCCTGTCCGATCCGTGAAGGTATTGTTAGGTATCGTCAACTGATTCTAATAATGTCAACAAAGCCGGGCTAAACTTAAAAAAAAATCCCCTTAAAAAATAAATATTATTTCGAAAAATCGAGGTTAGTTAATGCATGTGCGGTCGGCAACATGTTAGGGGTACATACGCGGGTGTAGGGGGGCAGGGCACGCGGCACGTGGTCGCATCGCTATATAGCTCCGTCAAAAACGGTGTTGTCACTTTTAAAAAAAATATCAAATTTTGGGGAAGTTGGAATTAATTCGCGAAAAAAGAAGATTATTTCAAAATTCATTACTATTGTCACTATGATGATTACGTAAAATTTCATATTTTATTTGATCATGTGTATATCTACCTAAAATTTATTATCCTTTTGGGTCGGACGGGGTTTTCTTTACTTATTGTATGCTCGTACAGGTATATGGAATAGGTTTCACGTCATACTTTTAAAAACTACGTTTCGCATCGGCGTTCAAACGCGTATCGAGTATTTTGAAGTATCGAACTCAAATACACGCAAACTTACAGATCCGCTAGGACGTGTTTGTACGCAAAACAAAATAGTATCTATTTTGTGGCTAGTACGAATCAGGGATATGCACGACGCTTTACGTGTTTCCTACGCGAGCCGCGCTCGATCAATGTGTGAGTGAAATGAATACCGCGGATCTAAACTCGACCATATGACTGAGTTTTAAAGTTTCGGTTTAATTGCATGGATTAAAATTTTCACGCAAAGTCATTATGACATGTGCTCCTGTCTCGCTCGTGTTAATTCTTATTTGAATTTTGAAGAAACGGTTTAAAAAAAAAAATTGGCTGTCTGTAGAACTCCGTCTACTGCCGATATTTGAACGTGATAACGTCCAAACAAAAAAAAAAAACATAAAAAAACATAAAAAAATTACAAAAAAAAATTAAAACATAAAAAAAAATTAAAAAGGATAAAAAACGTCCGTTGCCGTCAGGAATCGATCCGCGGCACCTATTGAGTGAGTCGATATTAATCCGAACGTTTCACCACTCGGCTATCAATGCTTTAATCATGTACGCGAAAAACTGCTACTAATTGTTTACAACCGTGCTTTTAGGTAAATAATATTGCACTCTAAAGCTACAAGGCTAAGGTTAGTTTTAGTAGGCGTGGACTCCGTGTAGCGTCAGATTCGGCCGTTATGCAGTTTTCGCGAATGACTCCCAGCATACCGATTTAATAGACGTTATCACGTCAAAAGAAAGAATTTATTCAGTTAGTTACGTACTGTAACGACGGAGTCTTAGTTCTTACATATAATTAATATTTGTGCCTAGTTTGTGATAATGAGAATCAATGCCGACTTAGGTGTGTGGTTTTTCTATTTTAATTAACTTTTTGCTTTAATAACTATAATTTACTAGTTTCGATATATAAGTATACTGAATTGGATTGGGATGAGAGGTGAAAGGTCTGGTGTTGCATGGGTGTTTTCAATATAAAACTTACGTTTTTATATCGTTTTTAGAGATTGAATGGACGGAAGCACCAACCGACGCATAACATAATACAGGACGCGTACTTCAAAATACTCGAGGAATAGGTTTTTGGAACAGTTTTTTCACGTACTCGTACTCGCAAGACTCAGTACGCGTTTTGCCTAGTACGTCTCACCTCTAGCAGTAAGGCTCTTGAATGGTGACCACGTACAAGCAAGCGCAGCGTCGTACAGCCACCGACTATGTGGTCGGATAACCTGATCTATTTGGTCGGATCACCTGACCAAAATCGCAGGGAAGCGCTGTATGCAAGCCGCGTCCTACCGGTCTTTTTAATAATACCTCCTCCAAAGATTTGCTTATGTCCAATGATGGACTTTCTGTGGCTGATATGGTGATAATGATTAGTTGTAGTTTAGTATTTGGATGTCTTCAAATCATTAAAACGTTTTGAAGACAACATAAAGCGTTTTTTATGGACAAAATATAACTTTTTGATTGTAATTCTTATGAAATAAAGTTCGATTTACGCTACAAATTCAAACATATTCATGACTTTTTCAAAAGTTCTAGTCACTCTAAAATCGTTTTAATTGTCTTTGAATTAAAGTACATATTTATTTAACTTGAAATTAAATGGGGATGTGCAGCACTGGACATTTCTATTATAACTTAATGGTAGGCATTGAAACTTATGGATTTGAATGACGGTCTATCATAGACGTTTTATGCTTTATGCACTTTTTGCGTCACGAACTTTTATTAGTACCTACGACGCTACTGGCGCGGTGATTCTTTTGACAGTCTCCGTGGCGTGGCGGTAGCGAACACGGCCGCTGCGCAAGGAGGCACGGATTCCATCTCCGTGCAGTGCAAATATTTGTATGCATGAATATGAATATTTGCACCGGTCTAGTCGTGCCTCGGAAAGCACGTCAAGCCGTTGGTCCCGGTTGCCATACAAACATCTAATGGCAGTCGTTACGGGTTGTTGGAGCCCTCAAAAGTTCAACAAACCCGGAGGCTATACCGAATATCGCCTCCGGGTTGTGGAGGTCAGACGGCTGACGGCTGACGGTCAGACCGGCTTCGCTTCACGGAAAATATCGAAGTTTAACCAAAATCAGCAGGTAGACTGGTAAAGCGCACCCCAGATTACTGCTTAGATGATCATGATGATGACTGGCGCGGTGATTCTATGCTCTGTGGTTTTGAATCGCATTTTTTAAGAACAAAAGAAAAGAATAATAATCCAAAAAAGGAACGACATTAAAACCCTTAAGTAGGTAGATCTAAAACAAAACTTTTTAACGTCCTCGCAGACGATTCCTCCACGTACTAAGTCACCTCAAAACTGACATTTCTCTTTGTCCCAAGGGAGCAGCTGTCCTAACAATGAGATTAAATTAAACGTATAAAAACAAAAGGAATGCTGTAAAAAATGTGTTGTGCAAAAAGCGAGACAAGGAGCTTAAATCGGAACAAAGCGCTTAAAGCTGCTTGAACAATGAGATCCTGAATCTTGATTGTAATGTCTTGTTAAAATTCTGTAATTATTAAGTGCTAAGTAGTTAATTGGTTAATTAGTTGATTATATTAATAATTAATTATACTCTTTTCGTGTTAGCTTTAATCAAAAATGGCTCATACAAACAGAGCTGCCTGTTGGTCCCCATCCTGAACGGACTCCGCTGGTGGAACGTAACAAAACCGTGAATATACAGGGAATATTTTATTCAAGTGCGCAAATAAAAATTGGTGGCTCAGAATCAATAACAGAACAAATCTGCATCATTAGTTTAAAAAAAACACGTTTTTATCCACCCTAAAATCAGCAAATGATAAACAAGATAAGAAAATATTTCAGATTTGGTATACCTACTTACTATTTATTGTAGTAAAATGTAAAACGTTCCAGGTATTGACCAACCCTGGTTCTAAGAGGTTTTTAACATGGACAATAGTAATTTAGGTATAAACTAAATAACTTTAATTAGAAAAAAAACTTATCTTTTCACTTCTAATACTATCATGAATGAAGGTTGCTTTTAGCTTTTTTATATACTTTTTTTAACGTTGTCCCACACTAGAAATTATTCCTGTGTCGTGAGTGCCTTAAAAAATTATAATTTCACATACAGAAACATCCAGACCCGAAACAACTACATATAAGTCATACAAATATTTGTTCCGTGCGGGAATCGAACCATTGCACGCAGCGCAGCAGTCAATAGCTTAACCACTGCGCTATTCGCGCAGTCAATTACAAGTGCAGTTTAATTAGATTTGACCCACTGTGGGCGGAGCGAAAGAGCGTCTCAAACTCTTCCTGACTAAAACCCACCTGGAGGGAAATCCACCATAATTCAACCAAAACAGAATTGGATCGCAACCAAACTATAACTTTTGTTATGTTTCGTATCGCGCTAACCTTTTGACAGATGGTTAAACCATAACTGGATCGCAATTGGAACGTAACCGCTGTCAAATGAAAAAGTTGAAACAAAGCTAACTTTTTCTGTGCCATTTGTCAAACTTACGTGCAAACGATCAAATTTACGTATAATTTATATAGTTTTATTTATTTTATTATTTATGTACACACAATAAAATACATAAAGATACGACAAAATTAAGATCTCAGTACAAAGGCAAAGGTATATCTGATGAAATGTATCAGTCCTACATTGATTTTCTTCAATCGAAGTTAAAACTGTAGTGCGATACGAAATGTGATCGAAAGTAAACTATAACTTTAACTGGATTAGATACGAACAAGCGTTGAACTTCTACTGTTTTATTTAGCGCGATTACCCCCCTGTATTCCTTCACTAGCCTCTGCGGCAGGGACCACGGTACCTCCATCGAGCAACCCGCGGCACTATTTCCAAGTTCAAATTCTAATTATGTACCTCCGCATGGCAAAGCTCACAAAATGAAAGTACTTGCACCTCCTCAACTCTTCAACTCCTCATTCGAGAAATGAAACTCATTATATTCGTATCGTGAACTTTGAATCTAACTGTAATGTGTAAAGGAAAGCTGTGTCTTCTTTGATAGGTGCAAGCGTTATAAAATTATGTTTGAGTAGAACATTCTAGTTATTTCTCTATTGGGTGGTTAGCTGATTAATTTGATGTTGTGTGTTTCGTAATATTAATTGTTTTTCATGAATATTATTGTATATAAGCAAGATTTTGTAACTAAACAGACAGCTGTGTTGCTAGGGAGTTTATTGCACCAAGTCTTTTCCCCAGCGAAAGCAAGAAATAAGAAAAAGCAAAGCTAATATGTATCATTTACGTTCGAAAAGAGATGGTTCTCAGCCAAATATTAATAAACAAATGACATCTGAAGAAAGTAATTTCCATTCCATTGACTTCTGTAACAGACTAATACTTGATACTATTGACAGAGATGAGATTTTACCTTTTGAATCGATCGGCTATTCCTTTGTTAGATATGGTTTAAATATCAGATGCTACTGATATCTGACAACAAATTATTAAACACATAAAATAAATAAATAAAAATAAAAAAGCCTTTTATTTCTTACTGTATACACTTACAGAATTAACAATAAAAGTAATAAACATGATTAAATACTAATAGTTAGAAGTTTACTGTATTTTTGAGCAAAAAAGAAGTAAGAACCCCCCGTTAACTGTAGGTGAAGGCCTCCTCTAGAGAATGCCAAGTGTCCCTGTCACCTGCCACGTTCATCCATTGCTCGATAGCCACTTGCACTATGTTGTGTAAACAATGATTTTAACTTAATAGTTTTTTTTTTCTTTGTTTTTTTTTTCCAATTTTAAACTTTTTTGAAGTCTCGAATCTCGAAATAATAAAAGTGGAAATTGTCTTATACAGTATATACAATTGTAATCTATTTACTTTAAAATTTAAAGTGAGCAATTTCACAACTAACATCGCAGATTTGCCAGTTACAGGGTAAATTTTGTTCATATATTTCGACTTTGTAGTTACCTAAACTTAAGTATACACAAACAAAAACATGAAACAACTATAAATAATATAAACAAAATAGTGTGTATTAATGAAAACAAACTTAATACACAAAACATAAACAAACTTCATATTAAACAGTAATTTTGCTTTAAAAAACAATATAAAACCTTCTCTAAAAGGTTCTATTCATGTCTATAGACTAGACTCCATGATTACGATACGGGTTATTCAAAATTTAAATCCAGCCTATGTTTTACATCCAACCGCTCTCTGCTTCCTTCCACCATCAAGCAGCCAGTCTAAAACTAAAGACGTCAGAGTTGAAAGATTAATTACCGGGTAGCAGACGCTCCTTTGAGATATAAAGACTGCTATATAAGATGTTACCGGAGTCTTCAGGTTTCTGAGAGAAAACTTTAATGTATTGTGTGCTACATTGTAACACGAGGTAATGGATTCCTTGGTGATTCGTGTGAAGTTAGGATTGGTTGATTTGAAGTGGTGCTTACCTTACGAACTGATGACATTTGAAAAGCTGCTACGCCCCAAAATGGACCCATCTGCCGAATTTCAAACGAACGACATCGGCCGCCGGCAGTAGTTACCACCCACCAGACAAAGCCTTGCCGCAAAGCGATTTGTCGTGTTCCGGCATGATGTCTGGTGAAGCCGTACGGAGGACGGGTCTGAGCAGTTGTGTTGCGATGTGCCGGGCACGATGCGCCTAATGTTGTTGTGTTGGGAGTTTGGTCGTGGAGGGTCTTCAGATCAATCTCCCTTTGGTGCTGCATCGTTGGTCGTCTTGTTGGGTTTAACATTGCATCACCTCGCTCAACTGCCGTCTTCCTTCCTATTCGCTCAGTTGTTCTGTGTGTTAGTAGGCTTTTAATAAACTAGCGCGCTTTACCATCAAAAATCGCATCATTGCTTACGATCAGGCGGGATTGCGGTCAAGCACTAGTATGTGAGTGATGGTAACCAGTAACGCAATCGTTGATGGTAAAGCGCGCTAGTTTATTAAGCCTATTCACTTGAAAAACTTAATGCAAAGGAAGGAAGACGGCAGTTGAGCGAGGTGATGAAATGTTAAACTCAACAACAACAATGCTGCGCCAGAGGGAGATTGCTCTGGAGACCCTCCACGACCAAACTCCCGACACATCGTACCCGGTACACATCGCAATACACACACAACACAACTGCTCAGACCCGTTTTCCGTACGGCTTCACCAGACATCATGCCGGAACACGAGTTTATTTGTTTGTTCTGCTCTCACGCCTAAACTACTCAACCGATTTACGTGACATTTGGCACACACATAATTTATAACCTAGATTAAAACATAAGATAATTTTGATCTCTTTATTGCCAATGGGATCGAAACTTGAGCAGTTGTGGCGCAGCTAGTACCTGTGCTATAAAGGTGAAAGTTTATGAGTGTTGGAGTGTATGTTTGTTAGTTCGCTACACTTAAACGGCTGGACCAATTTTCATAAAATGTAGTATGGACGTACTTTATATCCAGGATTATCACATGGGATACTTTATATCGTGATATTCTCACTGAATTACGTCAGAAGCCTAAGCAATAAATCTCTAGTTTTAATTTGAGTTAGGTATATTTCTTGCTCTGTATCAACTATGGCCATAAAGATGACTTTGAAGCCCGAACTAAGAATAAATGACATCAGAATTTGATAGGTGAACACGCGATGTGGTTTAACCCTGCACGCGATGTGGTGACCCGTTAAAAATATAGAAATAGATTTATAAAGAACTAGCTGCACCCCATGGTTTTACCCGCTTAAGTTTTGATGCTGTGGAAGTATCGGGATAAATTCTATGTGTTATTCCTGGTTATAAACCATCTGTTTGCCAAATTTCATCCAAATCCGTTCAGTAGTTCAGGCGTGAAAGCGGAACAAACAAAGAATCTCACTTTCCCCGTTAGTAAATACTGATGCGTAAGGAAACTGTGATATTGAAGTATAGAACTATTCTCTCCACACAGTGAACATTGCGTATATGTATATTTGTACAAGACGTGGCAAGCGGGCTGCTTCCATCCCCTCGCCATGCGGTAAGTAGGTACCTTCAAATGATTAAATCATTGTGCAAGTGCCTTGACAATTTCATTGACAAGTCCGTCCTTTCGTAAAAATATTTTCCTATACAATATGTAACAAAAACCCTGTTGTTCCTTCAACCTACATTTTAAGAATCGGCATACGGACGTAATAAAGCAAGTAATTTACAAAAATTGTTCAACAAAAATAATCAAAATAAATGTTTAATTATTAATATTTATAATCTGCAACTGATTTCTTAGCTCTGCAATTCTGCATGAAGAAACTAGACAGAAGTAGAACGTTCTCGCCAATTTATTTAACTTATAAAATCAGATATTCTAAAAAAAAAATTGAATTTGTCGGCTTTAATAGGTATTTGATTGTGACCCCTCGACTAGACAATGATTACTGTTTTCTAATTATGACTTCATTGATGATGTGCTTGTAAGTAAAATTATATGTCCCTGAAAGGAACAACAGGGTTTTTGTTACATAGTGTATAACCTAAGCGGGAGAAAACTGCTTGCTTTTCGCCTGCATAACTCTAATTTCTGATGAAAAATAAAATAAAACAGCACGAAAAATCGGAAAGGTTTGTATGTAATACCCGCGCTGTGTTTATCGACGCATATTCAAATTCGTGTTTTCGCATATACTCTAAATTCATCCACCCACTAGCTTCCAACTAACCACAGAAAACACTCACCTTTATAAAATTCGACGTCGTTTTTGCTGCTCTAACAAACAGTAAATCCGCACTAAACCGCATTTCATCCGTGTAACCGGACCGATACAGTTCGCGCCACCCCGATCCGGACTGAACCAGTTCAAACCAGCTGTAATACAATAAAGGGCAATTGCGCGCGCGATTCGTGTCACGTCGGACGAGCCAGTCCAGACTTTGAATAGAAATTAGGCCATTGCGACACTGAAATTCAGGAAATAGAGGTTGCTGACTGGATTGGTTTTATCTCGCTCCGTTAGCTTTCAAAATTGTAATTTAGTTGATGAAAGATAATTGAGATTAATAAGGCGATTTCGTGATATTTTCTTGATAATATTCCTTTGTTCTTCCATTGTTGAAAGTTACGGAATCCAGATTAGCAGATACTTTTCCGTTATGATTGTAACATTAAATGCTTAATTGAAATTGTTTGTGAACTGCAATTTTAATGTTTAAATGATTCTACTATAGTCTATCACAGATACCGTACGGAGGACGGGTCTGAGTAGTTGTGTTACGATGTGTGCCGGTTATGATGCGCCAAATGTTGTTGTGTCGGAAGTTTGGTCGTGGAGGATCTCCAGATCAATCTCCCTGTGGCGCAGCATCGTTGGTCATGTTGTTAAGTTTAACATTGCATCACCTCGCTCAACTACCGTCTCCCTCCCTATTCACTAAGTTTTTAAGCTATTGCATAGCTTCTATCGCGGGCCTTGAGCGCGGGGACCGAATCCAGAAATTCCGTAACGAAAAAACCTCACGCTCCCCACTCCGACGGGCACGGAGGTGTGGCTTGAAGGCCGTACATCGTCTAACGTCGTTTCAGTTCGGCAGTCTTCGGCACGGTATGTTTGTGTGCGTGCGACTACATCTTTTGAAAACAATTTATAGATTTTCAAAAAGAGCATGCATATTGCAAGGCGCGAACTCAGTTCTACACACTTGCCATGTTACTGATAGTCGCGATGTGCTAAACTTGCGATTAATTTTCTCGCTGAAATAGGTCTTCTATAGAGATATGTCATAGACGTCATCGACGTTGTCATGGCTACCTTAAAAACTTTTCATATAATTAATTATTAAGTACTTTTATTCAAATTAATTTAGTAGTTCGTGTTCCGGCATGATGTCTGGTGAAGCCGTTCGGAGGACGGGTCTGAGGAGTTGTGTTGCGATGTGTGCCGGGTACGATGCGCCTAATGTTGTTGTGTTGGGAGTTTGGTCGTGGAGGGTCTTCAGATCAATCTCGCTTTGGCGCAGCATCGTTGGTCGAGTTGTTGGGTTTAACATTGCATCACCTCGCTCAACTGCCGTCTTCCTTCCTATTCGCTCAGTTTTTCTGAGTGAATAGGCTCTTAATAAACTAGCGCGCTTTACCATCAACGATCGCATCACTGCTTACCATCAGGCGGGAATGCTGTCAAGTGCTAGTTTATAATTATTAAAAAAAAAAAAAAAGTAGTGTTTTTATAAAATAGCTTTTTTTTTAACGGTAAAGCTAAGATGAATGTCACGCTAATTTTTCATTGGACTTTTAAATTATTTATAGTGTTGTTTACTAAATAAAAGCGCGTAATTTTATAGAGTAAAAAGTGCTCACGCGGCCGTTTCTTCAACTGTTATTGGCGATATCCGCCATTATTGTGAAATATTTTTTTAAAGAATTTCTATAATTTGTTACACGTGTTATTGGCAAAATTGTGGTATCTATCCACAGGGACCAGATCAAGAGTTGAAGTTGAAGTTTTTATTAAATAAAATATTACAGAAAGATGTCGGTGAACAATGTTAATACGAGTACATTTAAGTGTACGAGTTGTAATATTGTTATCTCCGAAACGAAACAACGAAAGTTTAATAAAAATATGCTCGTCAGCTTTTTCTGAGGAAGACATTGATGAGGCAAAAAAGTTATTGTTTGTTTCTACGAAGACAAGACAAAAACATGTATCGAGGCGTAAGAACAAAAAGCAGAAAGACCTAAAATATACGATTACGGTGTTTAAAATCACGGATCCCGAACAATCCCAGTTTTTGTGGCATATGACCTTCACAAATTGCCACCAGTTTGCTTTGACTACGTAGAACGTACGTAAAGAAGTTGATGAAGGATTTATTAATTCTACGGTCAGATGTTAACGCAATCAGAAGTGATTATGTTACTAAAGATCAGCTCGAAAATATTAAATTGATAACAAATAATTCGACACCGACGCCGTTCATCATCAACAACCTTTTTATCGTCCCACTGCTGGGCACAGATCTCCTCTCATACAGAGAAGGATTGAGCGTAATCAACACGCTTCGTTTCTTTCGTGGTGCTCCCTGTGCGCCGTTTCCGAGTCAACGAAATACCAGTTGGTGGAGTCATAAGGATACTATAGCTGTCTTGCCTGCCCCTCAGTGCCCGGCCGGTCTTGCGATTGCACCGAGACAGCACACAATGACAGAGATTATAAGTAATAGCATAGACAGACCTTACGGAGGAATTGCCCTATTGTAGAGGAAGTCCGCTTTCTCAAAGGTATCAGTGTTGTTGTGTAATAGTGATCGTTTAGTTCTCACACGGATCGTTCTATGTTAGTTTTCTCATTTTACATGCTTACTGACTCGAGTGATAATATAATAGATTTCATGGGTTTTTTCTTTATTTCTTTATTTTTTGGCTTCGCACGGTTTGTGCATTTAGCCAATGCCACGTAATTATGAATTATTCATGTCGAAAAAGACGGCCGCGTGACCCGTCTTAAGAGTGAGGTTTGGGACAAAGTCATGATGTGGCCACTATGCAGCGATATTTCACTGTTCTTTATGAACTATTTACTAAATGCACGTTTATTTAGTAAACAACACTATAAATAATTTTAAAAGTCCAATGAAAAACGAGCGTGACACTCAGCTTGACTTTCCCGCCAAAACTCAGGGTGCTGATCACGAAAATGATTTCATTTTTGAAATCCAAGATGGCCGACATCATATTTCATGACATTCTGACATGGGTGTGATAACGAACATGACGTCATTTTTAAGCTATTGCTTAGCTTCTTTCTATCTCTTTATCAAAGTCGAACAGAAAACATTGAATATAGTTTAGTCGCTTAATCGTCACCATTTTTCGCACTCTTTTGATGACGTTGCTGGTAAAAAATAAATAAATTACAAAACAGAAAGAAAACTTGAATTGATATCAAAGAAAAAAAAAACAAAGGAAAAATTACTGTATAAATAAAATAGTAAAGTTATAGTAGTAGTAAAGTTATAGTTGATAAAAAAAAGGCTATGCAATAGCTTTACCGCGGCAGTCTCCGAGTGCCACACGCCTTTTTTTTTTTTTTTGAGAATAGGCTTAACGCGCGCACTTTACCATCAACGATTGTATCACTGCTTACCATCAGGCAGGATTGCGGTCAAGCACTAGTTTATAATTATTAAAAAAAAGGTAGTGATAAAATTATTACCTTTTTTTAACCGATTTCAAAAAAAGGAGGTTATCAATTTGAACCGTGTATGTAATATCCAGCCCAGTTTTCGTATATGTTATTCTATATCAGCGTCTGAACAAATGTGCGTAAATTCAAAAGTGTATGTATGTATGTATGTTTTTATGTTTGTGCGAGCATATTTCCGGAACTACAAGTCAGATTTAAGTAATTCTTTTTTGTTGTACTAGGTATTGTTCAACTTGTATTGTCGCGGGTCGCCGCCAGTACACGCGGTACCGAAGACGACGTCGACGGGATCCCGTCGAGGAAGCCACGCGGTATGAGGTGTACTGCGCGGCCAAGGAGACTCTGTGGCTGGCCATCGGCGAGTCTAAGTCGCGGGCCAGGGAAGAGCTGCTGGGGTTCCTAGATCGGGACCCGTGAGGGCGCCCCTACCGTTGGGTACGGGGCAAGTTGCGTCCCTGGGCGCCCCCACTGGTGCAAAGTATGCAACCCCAGCTGCTAGAGGCGGTGGTTTCGACCCTCTTCCCTGAGCGAGCGGGGCACGTTCCCGGCGATGGCTTCACCCTCAGCCACAGACTCTCTAGAAGAGGTGGGCACCGATGTCCCCGAGGTGACGCAAGCAGAGACGGGAGCGGCCGTGTCACGGCTCAGGACCAAGAACAAAGCACCCGGATCTGACGGAGTTCCTGGCCGCTGGCTCTCGTCCTGGCTCTGAAGGAACTAGAGCTCCAGCTGAGGGGGCTCTTCACGGCATGCCTCGAGCAGGGTCAGTTTCCCAGTGTGTGGAAAGAGGGGAAGCTGGTCCTACTCAGGAAGGAGGGGCGCCCCGCGGACTCGCCGTCCGCGTCGATACGCTCGCTGCGCGCTGTCGATGCCCATAGTGCCCTGGCGGAGGTTACGGTGTCCCGGGGTGGAGTGGTGTTGGCTGTGTCCTTGGACATCTCCAACGCATTCAACACCCTACCTTGGAGCTGTATTAGAGAGGCTCTGAAATACCATCGGGTGCCTCCCTGCTTCCGCCGCATAGTAGGGGCTTATTTAGAGACCTTTACCAGGTCTTCGATCGTTCCGGTGCGTGGTCGCCACTCCAGACCCCGTGGGCCCCATCGGGCAACAGTCCTATGGGCAAGTGCCCGGCCCACTGCCATTTTAGTGTCGCAAATCTCTGCGATAGACAGTCGCTCCAAGTTACCTACTGCATTTCAGCTGCATCTACACAGGAAACGGACCCGAATATAGTTAGGAAACGACTAGGCAGATGAAAGAAAAAAATGAAAAATATAGATTGTGACTCATACAGTAAAATCTTAAAACTAAGCTAAGACACAATTACATAACTATAAAAACAATTTGTTTAAAAAAAAGTAACAATAATCAGAAAGTCCCTTACGAGGCCAAAAGGCTCCTATCTCGGCTCAGATGATGATGACCTTGAATTGTTTGGTAGTCTCCAAAACAGCGTTGCTGACTGACCATTCTTTCACCCATTAATACAATAACCCGTTAGAAGGAAAATACTAAGTAACAGTTCGATCCAAAACTATTTGTTCTATAAATCAAAGAGCTCGGATAAAACGCTGGCTACAGTACACATAATATTCAACTCCATTCCAACATAAAATAAAATAAATCTACAACTTTTATTTATTTCTGCACTTCCGAGCATCTTCAGCGATCACTCTGGAACGACTTTGAAGGAAACACGGCAACGTAAACATTGCATTGGAAATCGGAGAGTTACATATACAATCGGCTTAGTATAGTTGTTGGGAAGGAAAAATTTAAAATAGGACGTCGTCTACAGTTTCGGTCCCCTGCGGCGCATGAACGCGGAACGTCAAATATTTTTGGAAGGAAAAGTTTGGGTGAGTGTTGCGTGTAGCTCGGATGAGGAAATTGGGAAGGTGTCAGGAACATTCGTCCTACAAAGTAGACCTATGTATTACTGAATTAAGTATATGATCTGAACTTATTAACTGACTGCAATGCTTCGATATCGCCTTCACGGAAAATATCAAAATTTAGCCAGCAGTTAGACTAGTAAAGCGGACCCCAGACTCCAAAGCTGAAAAAGCTTCGGATGCGACTGGTATTACCGCTGAGATGATGATGATGTTATGAACTTATCATCTGCATTCATGGATTTTCTGTACTGATGAACACAAAATATACTTTGTGGATACTGCTTGATTTTGTCCAACGTTTGATTCTCTGCCTAGCCTTTACTATCCTTTACTATCCTGCCTAGCCTTAGTTCAACAAACGGCCGAATGTAAATAATCACATGAGAGCCGAATTGGTCGCAGAAACTAAGCCACCCCCAGTAAATAGTTTAGGTAAGAACTTGTGATCAACCGCGCCCAAGCCGAAAAAGCAAGACGCAAAAGCAAGACGAGAATTAGTTCCAAAGGCCAGACGAATAACTAAAAAGGTTTAATTTAACCTGGTTGACTGCAACACCAACACATCAACGACACAATCAACAGCCTCTGCGGTTGAGACGACAGACGAGAGTCGTCAACATGCCGCTTGTGTACTTCAGCACCGTTCTCAATTAATAGGCAAGTAACACGTCGAGGACGGCAGCCGCTAACGCATCGACGTTGGGCGTCGATGGGTGTCAACGGCTGCAGTTGCCTTTACCGCCGACCTCATATTATTTATAAATAAGCCCTTATAGTAAAATTACTCAGTGCCAATGTAAATTTGCAATACGAACATCTAATGGCAGTCGTTACGGTTTGTTGGAGCCCTCAAAAGACCAACAATTGGTCTAATTGCGATGCTTCGATATCGCCTTCGGGTTGTGAAGGTCAGACGGCAGTCGCTTCACCGAAAATATCGAAGTTTAGTCAAAATCAGCAGTTAGACTGGTAAAAGCGGAGCCCAGACTCCAAAGCTGAAAAAGCTTCGGATCCGGCTGGGATTAACGCTGAGAAGATGATGATGATGAGCAAAATTACTCAGTGCTGCACTATTACTAAAGTTGATCTTTGTTTACAACCATTAAGCTAGTAGCTACTACTGCCACCTCCACCCCTTACTACTCGGAGCATTTCTCACGTTTCTATTCCGTTTATCTGGCTCAGATATCTGAACGCGTTACTTTTGCATTGCTTGCTTATTTTTATTCCCTTCGTTCTGTTTTCTTGTCGTGGTTTAATGAAGTCTTTCGTTTTATCAGATCTGTTTTGCAAGAAGTTATTTGAAAAAAAAAAAATAAAAATAAGAAATTCTGTTTGGTACGCTTGTTGTAAAATTTCATTTCTGTGGGTTTAGTGGAAGTGTGATAAGGATCGAGTAAATGTAGTTAAAATCAGTGATGTAAGTGCAATACCGTCACTTAATTTTAACGGGGATTTTTAGAACTAAAATTTGGAAAACATTCTGCCATCAACCAATCTGCACTGTGCCTTACAGTCCACTCATTATCACTGAGAGCAGACGGCTAATTATAAATATTTTGTGAATCTTCATAGTCTGATCTGTCTCAATATGTATAAAATGCGTTTAACTTCCTTACATTTTGATAAGTTTTGACATTCTTTTGTCGCCGAGATGAGACTGAGGCTAGATTTTGAACGTTTTAAATTACAAGAACTGGTACCCTCAGGTGTAAGTACAAAATCGCCCTGGTCGGTCGGCGCGGGCTTGCGGGTGGTGTATGGTGGGCAGCTCGTCGCCCGATAAGGACTAGGCCCGAGTCGACCGCGCATTGTGTTTCACGCGCGCCTCAAAGAGATGTCAGCACATCATGACGGGGTCTACGCCTTCTGGGTGGGAAAGAAACCGTGGCCCTGGCGCACAGGCAAGTGAAGAAATACGGGTGGGTTTTAGTAAATAAAAGTCTGACACGCCTTTCCGCTCCCCCCAGACCAGGAGAGGTCATTTGATGATTTCACATACAGAACAAAAGAATTTT
Source organism: Sesamia inferens (assembly GCA_037179545.1). NCBI lineage: Eukaryota > Metazoa > Arthropoda > Insecta > Lepidoptera > Noctuidae > Sesamia > Sesamia inferens. The sequence goes on along the minus strand of CM073928.1, from coordinate 29,975,410 downwards.
AAGTACAAGCCTAGGCTAGATTTCTCGTTAGCTATAACACCATTAGTTTAAGTACTTAACTAAATCACGTAAGTTTTCAGTCACTTCAGTGGCCATGCTATGTCACAGTTGTACTCTTCAATTTAGCAACGTTATAATTTTAATTATAACATTTCCAAATTGAAATGTACACTGTCTGGTGTTCCGGTTAGTCGGTTAACTATGTCACGTGTTTTATTTTTTACCTTTAGTCAACTTCCTAAACCGACTGAGTTTTTTTTTTTTTTAATAATTATAAACTAGCGCTTGACCGCAATTCCACCGGATGGTAAGCAGTGTTGCGATCGTTGATGGTAAAGCGCGCTAGTTTATTAAGAGCCTATTAACTCAGAAAAACTGAGCGAATAAGAAGGAAGACGGCAGTTGAGCAAGGTGAAGCAATGTTAAACCCAACAACGCGACTAACGATGCTGCGCCAAAGGGAGATTGATCTGAAGACCCTCCACGACCAAACTCCCAACACAACAACATTTGGCGCATCGAACCCGGCACACATCGCAACACAACTGCTCAGAGCCGTCCTCCGTACGGCTATCTGGAGTCGTCCGTACGGATGTCTGGTGAACATCATGCCGGAACACGACAAATCGCTTGGTGGCAAGGCTTTGTCTGGTGGGTGGTAACTTCTGCCGGCGGCCGATGTTATGGCCTACCACCGAGAAAATTTGGTGGAAATTTGGTGTTGTTTCAGCTTATAAAAATGTACTCTTTTTTATGATTAAGTGAAGTGTTGTGGTAACAAAAGAGGTAGTCATCTTGCGGCTCCATGTTTCTGGATTCACGCATTCATAATAAGGTTAGTGCTGTTTAGTGTTGGCAACACCGAGTGAAGCTACTTTAAGTGTTGGCGGGAAAGTTTTTGAAGGCAAACACTTCCATAGAGTATACAAAAATCGTGATTTTTTTGTCTCGAAATGCCTTTGCTTTTGTGAACTCTTATTATTTAAGGATTAATACAATTTTGAATAAGCAGTTAATGTACGTAGGTACGCGTTTTAAATACCTTCCTTAAAAAAGTTTAATACAAGTAAAAATATTTCTACAAATGATATTACATACTAAATTATGCATGGTTAGCCTACATGACATAGAGATGTTTATAGACAATGATCCGATTTAGTTCATAAACTCTACATTTAATAAACTCCCATAAACATAGCTTGAAAACCACAAAATTACACAAAATATTACTGTATAACACACTTGTAATACCCTCAAAACGTTAAGCCCTCATTTATTTCAATTTTAGGACACTGAAATCCTAAGCACAAATACTTTCCGCTTCGTACTAAAATAAACATGTCAACTTCTTTGCTGGCCCAATAGAAACACCTAGATAAGTAAATTCCGAACGAGAAATCCGAAAAGAACCGGTAGCGAGCGAGAATCGAACTAGGGACCTTATTGATCCGACGCTAATGCCCTGTAATCCACTTAGGTAGTCTTCGGCAGTAAGCATGACTGGCAGGGATTATATGAATCGAATGTAACTATAAAAGTTGTGATATACGTATACACGTTTTGAATAAAACAAAATGGAAGATTAAAACTTTCGAATTAAGAATTCGTTTTCGTTTGTTTGTTTTTTTTTTTTTTTTTTTGTTGACAGCTACTGTCAACGGCCAAGTCTTAATGTCATACGTATTTGCCAACCTAACGGCAACCCGGCAGTGCTTTGTCATTTAAATCGTAAATATACTCACGACACATGTATGGCCAAAGTATTATGCAAGTTGTAAGCGTATTAGATTTATATGACTGGACTTACCATTTTGAAATCGTAAGTCCGAGTTTACTGAATAGATATGCGATTGTTGCGCAATTTCTTCTTAAAAGCGAAAGCGCTAGGAAGTGTTGAAGGAGAGACCGTTTTAAGGAACTGTCTTATGACATGCGGTGATGATATTTGATGCTGTTTTTATCAAGCATTAACAGTTACTGTAGTATTTTATGATGAGATTGCTGAGGATATAAAACTGGGGAGTAGATACTTTTATTGACTCGTAGGTAACTTTCATTTAACATACCAGCTTAAAAAAAAAAAATTTGAACAAGACGACACAGTGCGTTGAAAACTCGTGCTCGTCACTGCAGTTTACACTTTTTAGCGAGCAGTGACGTCACCAGCCACCACCTGATCTTTAATGCCTTTTATATTTGTCATTTTTTATTGATTTCATAAAACAAAATATACGTATCCAATATTCTTCTATAACCTGAATGACGGACTAAATAGAATCATTTTTTTTTTACCCATGAAATATCCCTATTCCAAATTCAATCCTGTATATGATCTATACAAACCATTTTCAATGTCTTCACTTGTATACACAACAATACACAATCAATCAAACACAGCACGCGCTAGAATATTCAATAAAGCATACCAAAATCCGTTGCATCCAACAACAGCAGAACATATGAAACCACACAATTTACATGGGGAATCCGAGAGACTATGAATTATTGAATGGACTCAATCGCGTATATGACAATGTGAACTGACAGACGGGTGGATAATTAGCAAATGGGTTCGAACTGGCTCTCATACATTTAGGAGATATCAACGAAATGATATCGTTATGCGGAAAATGTTCGCTGTGGTCCTTTTGAGAGAGTTGTGTTGCGATGTGTGCCGGGTACGATGCGCCAAATGTTGTTATGTAGGGAGTTTGGTCTTGGAGGGTCTTCAGATCAATCTCCCTTTAGCGCAGCATCGTTGGTCGTGTTATTGGGTTTAACATTGCATCACCTCGCTCAACTGCCGTCTTCCTTCCTATTTGCTCAGTTTTTCTGAGTGAATAGGCTCTTAATAAACTAGCGCGCTTTACCATCAACGATCGCATCACTGCTTCCCATCAGGCGGGATTGCGGTCAAGTGCTAGTTTATAATTATTTAAAAAAAAAAAACAATATCGCTATCTGCTGCACTAGAGTCATAATACATAGGTACGGGTAATATAATTATTATTATTTATTTATTTCTCTCTAGAGAACTTTGGTTTCTTCGATAATTAACAATAGTTGTACTTATATTCTACCATTGGAAGAGACTGATGCCTGAATTTTGAAGAAATCTGTGTTACAGGTCACCCCCACAGCAAAACAATACAGTAATATAGCTTTTAAATACGATCTTATCTTAATTAAAAAAACCGGCCAAGTGCGAGTCGGACTCGCCCACGAAGGGTTCCGTACCATTATCCTTAAAAACGGCAAAAAAAAAACACGTTTGTTGTATAGGAGAAATTAAATATTTCATTTTTTAGTTTTTCAAATGTATAGCTATTACTGTCCATGAGATACAGCCTGGTAACAGACGGACGAATAGACAGACAGACAGACAGCGAAGTCTCATGAATAGAGTTCCGTTTTACCTTTTAGAAAATTTGTTCAAACTTTAATAATTACTAACACTAGGCAATAAGTTTTTGTTTTCTTTGTATGTTACTAACACTCTTATGGATTTTAATGTTCGAAATAAAAATGATTTATTATTATTATTATTTAGGTACGGAACCCTAATATACGCTACATATTTATGACCTTATTCATATTAGGATAAGAGAATACACAGTGTAAGGGAACCAGGTATTAATCAAATGGCAGGGACGTATAAAAGCGAGGCGGTGCGTTGTTACTCCTAAGCCTGTTAAAGTATGAAGGAAAATTGAATCACCGTTCCACTCTAGTAATATGCATACGTGAATAATAAACATGAATATTCACGAAAATCTTGTATTTCATGTTAATTAATGTTAAGAATTTTGTGCAGGATTGAGTAGCTGGTAATGAATAGGTTTATTAATATTGAATCAATACCCAGTAATAGGTTTAGTATCATAGTGTGCGGTAAAAAATATTATTCAATGATAGAATTACTTAAAAATGATCCTAATACCACATCTTTTTTACAAAGGACTGATAGACTACAAAGTAGTTTTGGAATTGAGTTTTGGTAACTCTTTAAGAAGCATCTAAAACCAAGTACTTTTCGATATTTCAAAATGACAGCATCTTAATGTCGTAGTCGAAAGGGTGACTTTCGTATTGTGTGCTATCGAAGTGCCCTTTGTTCCAGACAACCACATCTATTCTATTCTAAAAGGAATCTTATTAGTATCAGAAGCATTCACCTAATCTTTTCTACATTTTTTGATACGTCTATCACCATTATCACACTATTTACAACATGAACTTAAACGCTCTTTATATTCGCAACATCATTCGCCACATATATATATTTTTAAAAGCTCGGAATCCTATTTATTTACAATCTAATCCCATTTCGTCTGCGGGTATCAATAATTCATACAGCTATGTGAATTATAGCCACGACGATCTTCACGGATTTCCTCTCGCTTTCGAGAAGAACCTTCGTCTGCGTGCTATTGTACGAAAATATTGTTACTTTCGCAGTCCATTGTGAAGGCTTCATACTTGCAAATGAATGGAAAGATACTTGAATATGCGCATAGGTATCGCCGTGATTTCTTGTAATGAAACAACGTGTTAGTTATGAAAGAAATATTTTAGGAATGGTGTGCAAAAAGCTGGGATTTCAAGGAAAGATTTATATTCAGAATTATTTATACTTTATGCTAATCCTAAAGCGAAGGATAATCCCAAATAAAATATTTGTATAAAAAGACAGTTTCATTTAAAAATGTAAAGTGAATTCAAAATAAATACTTTACTAAGGCCTTTAGATGGTTCCCATCAAATTGAAACGCAACTATTAAATATCTTTGAAACCGTGACGCAATTTTCTCAAGTGGTAATTCGACCAAAACAGCTTACGGCCTCTTCGTAAAAGCAGTTTTGTCCGTGCCCGTGACACCTTTACATAAGGGAGACACTTCCCTATTACCTGCCACACGTCCTCAAAAGCACTAAAATTAAATAATTCCCCATCTAAATGGTAATGGGTACATACGTAGCAAGACCCTTCTCACACCTTGTAATAGTGGCTCACGGCCTAATCCGGATGGACCACGAAAGGACCAAGGATAACACCTTGAAGGAACCCGTAAATATTTAATACGACACGGCTTTCTATACATTTATAACAACGCGAAGGCCGGGGAAACGGCTTGTTCCAGTGAATAAGTGATCGGTGTCTGATATATTTAGGTCCTTTTTTGTTCTTTGTTTTTCGGACGAAAGGAATTATTTATAAATGAGTTTCTGTCATTTTAAGACATTATTTAAATTGGAACGAAGTTCTTAAACGTAGCGTGTGGTAGGGGGTAAAATTTTGAAAACTTTCACTTATCATAAAAGCATCATGCATCTTTTTTTTACAGATGTATATAATATTAAGAGTTAGAGTGAAAGAGATACAGTTTTTAAGGTTTTCCGGGGTGCTGAAGTCATGAAGATTTGTGAGATTAAAATAAAAATTGAAGATGGCTCGGAAAAATTAACAAAAATGTTTGGTGTTGGGTCTTCATGATTTTCGATGGCGTTGAAGCGAATAGTGAAATCAAAAAGAAAATCGAAATTGGCGGTAATTCCTGGATTTTCGACAGGAGTCGGGTCGTAGAAGCCCGTGAAGTTAAAATAAAAATCAAAGCTCATCATCATCATCATCAGCCTCTACTCGTCCACTGCTGGACATAGGCCTCCTCCATGGTACGCCAATAAGCTCGATCCCGAGCAGTTCTCCGCCAGCCACTACCAGCCACTTTTTTGATGTCGTCGCTCGATCTCGCCCAAGGGCGTCCTACACTACGTCTGCCGAGACGCGGTCTCCACTCGAGGACTCGTTTACCCCAACGGTTGTCGCTCCTGCGGCATGTGTGACCAGCCCATTGCCACTTCAGCTTGCTAATCCTCACAGCTAAGTCGGCGACTCTGGTCCTCTGTCAGATCACCTCATTTCAGATCAAAGATAGCGCAAGCAAAAATAACAAAAAAAAAATGTTGTACTTAGTAGGACTGCCATCTTGGATTTTTGACAGTAGCTATAGGCCGGGTGACTCACCGAAGGGTATGATATTACTTATTAACAGACTTTCGGTCTTCTGACGACCGTAACGACTGTCAAGGATGTACAGATGACAGCGTGGACCAATGACTTCCATGCCTGCCAAGCCACGGATGGACTTGTTAAGAAAACCTGATCACCCATCCACGACCCAACATCAGCAAGCTTAGCCTAACCTGAACGGTCGATCCTTGGTTATTAATTAGCCACTAGCTCCTCACAGGATATCGAGCTCATATTGCCTTCTGAGACCAGCAGTGGTCTAGTGATATCGGCCACGACTTATAAGTTGTAGGTCGTAGGTTCGAACCCCATCAGGCGCTTTACTTTGTGTAAATTATTTCATCACCACTGCTCTCAAAACAGTGAAGGAAAATATCGTGAGGAAACCGGCGTGTCATAGAGGCATAACTTCAAAGATATGTGAAAAATACCAAACCGCACTGGGCCCGCGTTGTAGATTACGGCCCACTTCCTCTAACGGAGAGAAAGCCTGTGTCCCAGGAGTGGGAAAATTATAGGCTGATTACCTATGTGTTTCCATCTACCTCCTTTTATCTAACTTAAAAAAAGAAGGAGGTCCCCTGTTCATCGAAATCTTATTTATCACTAGCGGCCGTCAGCGAGTTCGTTCGCGTGGAGTTAGTTATACTCCGCTCCTATTGGTCGCAGTGTGATGTTATATAGCCTAAAGCCTTCCTGGATTAATGTGCTATCCAACGCATAAAGAATTTTTCAAATCGAACCAGTAGTTCCTGAGATTAGCGCGTTCAAACAAACAAACAAACTCTTCGGCTTTATATATTAGTATAGATTATCTGTTCCCCTTTCACTCAAAGACGGTGCATCGATTTGGAATATTCCTTTGTTTTACTTTATCATTGTTTTTATTTTGTGTAGCTTTTCATACAAACTCGTCCAGCTACAGTAACAGATCAATAGCGCCCCATAATCCATAGCTTCCCTCTTCAATTATTTACCGCGAGCGGGCTGCCTCAGTTGGAATTGCATTATTAACGCGTTCCTATACCAAACGGACGGATTAGTAATGTTCTTACTTATTAACGTCATTTCCAACGTGATTGGAGGCCATTAATTTGTACCTCGTTTTTTGAGGAACTAATTATTTATTATCAAGATCTCATGTAAAAATCATATACAAATATTTATAATTTTTTCTTCATACGAAACCTGAATATAGCTAGTTCAGAATAAGCAACTGAATCGATTTCAATCATTTTTACAACATGTTATATTTTACCCCAAACACATTAAGAAATTATTGCTGTATGGTCACTGAGCCCACGACACAGTTGATTGTAGATCATAGTACGATCATAGGCGCGGGCTGTCAAGCGGTGCGTAGGCCATATTTTTGTTGGGACAACGAGGTAAGATAACAAGCTCATAACTTACACATAACTCGTTTCCGCATATACAAAAAGTCGTGTTGTATATACCACAGGCGGCATGGAGATTGGCAGAGGCATACGTAATTGTAGGACAGTAAAATTCTTACCAATATTTATCAACTAGTTGCGCCCCGCGGGTTTTAACCAATTTCAAAAAGGAGGAGGTTACTCAATTCGACCATATATATGCTTTTTTATGTTTGTTCGCGGATAACTTCGTCGTTTATGAACCGATTTTGATAACTCTTTTTCTGTTGGAAAGAAGACCCCAAGGTGGTCCCATGATAAGAACATCAGGGTTTGATGGTGGAAGACCAGAGAAATCAAGGGCAACTTTCAAAAATCATATGGGCAACCAGTGCGTTTGTAAGTTTTTTCATTAGGTATTTTAGCGTCAGCATCCAGTCTAACCGGATGCAGCTGAACAGTACTTTTTACAACTAAAAAGTGTAAAATAAAAACTTTTTTTACAAAAAAAAAAAAAACAACCGACTAACTAATTTCGGAAGTTGGTGTGAAAAACTAATACACAAAAACCAAAGACACCGACTTGACCTCAAGACCTCACTTTATAGTGTTTTTTGGAAGTCGGTTGTTTTTTTTTTTTTTTTTGTAAAAAAGAGTTTTTATACCCGCCTAAGTTTCTATCCCATGGGAATATCCAGATAAAAAGTATCCAATTTGCTAATCTTGGTTATAAATCATCTGTGTGCAAATTTATATCCCAATCCGATATAAATTTGAATTAATAATAATATAATATATTTAATAATAATAATATAATATATTTCCGGGTTTTGCGTCAAAAGGTAACAAGCATTCATCCTTTTCATACACACATTATATTCAAAAATCAAATGATGTTTAAAATTCATCACAAACTATATGTCGGAGACAGCGACGGTGGTCACGAAGTGTAAATAGACCCTCCAATATTGACAATCACAATTTAAATAGGTAAACCGACAATTTCACCTCGGAGATGTGCCTTGGTCCGCGCCTCAAAACGAAGTAACCATTCAACAATCCCCACTATCCAAAACGACTCTGTGCACGTGCCGCCATTGCATAATAACGTCACAGCGTTTGCCCCACTACTACGTAGATCAAATCAGCAACCTCCATCAAAATAATACCTAACCTACGACATATATATTTTATTTTTAACATTGTAGAATAGGACAGAGTCTTGTGTAAAAGAATGCTAAAAGTCTATTAAATCTTTTATTAAGAACATTCAGTCTTCAGGAGGAACATACAATAGTTATAAACAAACTAAGCACAAAGTATTCCGCCACGAACTACCAACGTACAGATTGAAACAATGTATGTAATCACCAGGAAATAACATTACAGAATAAACATCCTTTGTTTCTATCACTCGTTATACAGAAAATCTGTTACAAAGTACGAAATGGTCGATGAAATAAAAGGTTTATGTACAGACGACAGCACATCAACCTACTACAATCTGTGATATTTCTTTGTTAGATTTTGAACTTTATCTCTAAAGCATTAGGGCTCTAAGTTGATTGGGAATATTTGACAGTTTCGGGTAGCTTGACCGGCTGTCGTCCGTATTATGTGGAGGTGTAATGTTTTATCATCGTTTAAACTTGTGTTTAAATACTGCCGGAAGGTAAAAAAAACAGGCCAAGTGTAGATCAGATTCGCTTTATGAAGGGTTCCGTTCTTACCATCTTACTATTTTATCTATACAAAAAAGCAGTTATGAAATCTGTAGAAGTACGACCTACAAAAATGTTGATTTGAAGACCATTCAAATTCATTTATTTATTTTTTTAAATTAAAATAAAAAAAAAACTTTTAAAATTCTTCTTTTTCAGTCAATAGAGGTCCACTGGACACAACCTTGCTTCCCGCAACCTTCACCGGGTCAAAAAGAAGTTTAGTTTTTAGTATGTCTTCTTACAGCGGCAACAGAAATACAGCATCATAATAAGTGCGCTTTGCCATCAAAGAGTTTGTGGAGACATGAGGAATAGGGTGTAAAGTTCACTCAGATCCATTGAAAAGGGAGGATCCTTCGACCAGACGGGTGTTAGGTCTGGCGGGCACTTGCCCAATGGTTGATTTTGGGAAGTTTTATGTGTCCTAGTTGTACGGTTAACTCGGCTTGCGAGGTGTACAATTCGTGAGACGTTTGTGGGTATCGCTACAATTTTTTTTATTATTAAAAACGTTGCCCCACACTAGGAATTTCTCCTGTATCGTGTGTGCGTTTACAAACATATAAACTCACATACACAAATAGCCGTTGTCCCGTACGGGAATCGAGCCCGCGACACGCAGCGCAGCAGTCAATAGCCTAACCACTGCGCTAAAAGTGCTGTCATTCATTAGTGCTTATCATTTTTTTTTTTTTGTTCTGCATGGGATATCATCAAATGACCTCTCCTGCTCTGAGCGGAGTGGAACGGCGTGTCAGACTGTTACTGATTAAAACCCACCCGTGTTTCTTCACCAGAGCCACCGTTACTTAGTGCTCACCATCAAGCGGGATCGAGGTCAAGCACTAGTTTATAAAAAAAAGAACTGAAAATTTCAACTCTCTTACATCACAGTTCGCACGGTATACAGCCTGTAGGCCTAGTATGAGTTTTCATTACGAAATTTGATCGTCGATATCAAACGCGGTTGACTCGTCAATTAGCCTGCTTCAAGGTTCTAAGAACTCTCAACCAATGAGAGCGCCAAACGCACTCGACATCGACGATCGAGTCTTGTAACGAAAACTCATACTTGGCATACTGGTGACAGACAGATAGTTGAGACTTAGTAGTATCAGTAGAGGTTCCGTTTGTGCCCTTTTGGGTACGGAACCTTCAACCAATCAATCTGAATCATTTATTTCTTTGCAAACATGGGTATAACATTGGTGTAAAAGGTACCCTAAGAATGGAAAGTGATAAAATCTAATGAGATCATTATTAAAACAATGAAGTTTATCCTTTATTAAAAAATACCAGGTTTTTAATAATCATCACTTACAATCTTGCTTACGAGACTAATAAGCAATTTTAATCTAACTTTTTTATTATTTATGTTACACAATTAATTTAGTGGCTAATATTTACATAATTAAAAAAAATAAAATTATGTACAAGTATATAAAAGAAGAATGGAAATAACTAGAGGTCATCAAAAAAATTCATCCGCATCGCTGTCAACAGGAAACGTGCCCAAAAGGCTGGCAGCATTGCCACGTTGTATGGCGAAATACTGTACTTTATTACGTGATAGTTACTTTAAAACTTAAAATAGTGGTAGTATCTATAATGCTCAGTCCCTTAAAAAAGTTGCTGAAAAAATACCCAAAATCGTACTGCACAAGTGACTTGTAAGGATATTTCTGTGAAGATCGGACGGTTCCGATTCAATTAAGTAATTCATTAGACATGCCACAATTCGTGTTGATTCGTCCCGCAGGCAGGCGGCCATGTTGTGGTTGCGGAGTCTAGTTTTATCGCCCTTGCAAGCAACTAGTTAGCTAGTAGTTCATCAAAATCAAAAAATCAAAATCAAGACAATTTATTTCAAATAAACCAGTTACAGGCACTTTTGAATTGTCAGAAGGTCGATCAGTCAGTAAGATGGAGCTAGTCACCCATTCCAAAGAGTGGAGTGCACCTATGGAGAAGAACGGGCAAGAAACTCCATGGACACTCTTTTAAATTATCAAGCTATTGGTACAAATATTTGATTATATCATTCATGTTGAAATCAACAGTGTGAGAATGATGCAGAAATATATTGTTGGATGAGAGCGTCCATTATGGAAAACACATAAAAAAAACAACAATTCAGAAACTAAAATACGTCGTGGCAGCTAAGAGATGACCTGTCCCCTCTGATGGCGTCCGTTCACGAACATGACGTATGGATCAGCATCATTCAGCTCAACCATATTGAAGGAAACCTAATGAACCAACACACACGCCACCACCAGCGAAACATTTGAGTGAGTATGACATACTCTCAACAGCCAGAGCACAATCAAGTCAATAAAAAAGACTAACCCAACAAATAGATGCTTTACAGCAAGTACATATGCTGCTCACACGTGTGCGCAATTATACAATACTAAGAAATTGAATCTACACAATGCAAAGTTTTGTCCAAGGTTCAGCAGCTCCAACGGTGTTCCCGAATACTAAGTTTAGCTCCTGTGTAGCTGTACCAGTGCCGAACACGCCTGTCAGCGATGCAATTCCGTAACGTACAATATGCTTGGCTACATAGTGTGTAATACTGGCTTTGAGTAAAAAACATAAACAATTACAAATTAAAACTACAACAGGAAAAATCAAAGAAGTGTATAGAAATCGGGCGCAGCTCATGCCCAAGCCTTTTTTCCTCAATATGATCCTTTTAATAAAGGATTTGAATTTATTTAGGCTCAGATCTTTAACCACTTCTGGAAGTCTATTGTAAAAATGTATACATTGGCATCTAAAAGAGCCACCTATTTTCTTGAGTCTTGTTATAGGTACAATAAATTTGTGCCTGTTCCTAGTATCTATTTATATTATGGACATAACTGTATTTTTTAAACAATTTTATATTTTTATGAGCACACAAAAGATTTTCATAAATATATTGAGACGGTACGGTCAGTACATTAATGTCTTTAAATATTTCTCTGAGAGAGTGTCTCGGACTTAATTTATAAATTGCACGAACAGCTCGTTTCTGCAAAACAAATATTGTTTGAATATCATAAATATGTATAAAGAATTTTGAATATTACTGATATCGATAAAGAAATTGTAACTAAAACTGGTAAATTGTCATGGTGCCTGGTGGTTAAACACTAGCTTCTCAAGTATGAGTGTGTGGGTTCGATTCCAGGTCAGGCAAGTACCGATGTAACTTTTCTAAGTTATATGTACTTTCTAAGTATATCTTGGACACCAAAGACTGCTTACAAGGTGAAGGAAAGCATCTAGAGGAAACCTGGACTTTAAGTCTGAAATCGCCAACCCGCATTGAGCAGCCGTGGTGATTACGTTTAACCATTCTCTATATGAGAGGAGGCCTGTACCCAGCAGTGAGATGGTAAAAAGGTTGATGATAATGACTAAACCTGGATCTTGCACGTTAAACTTTTGGTCGTGGCTGCAATTCAAGAACTTTGACAGTCGTCATGGGTTGTCAGAAGCTTGAATTTCTGACAACCAGCCTTGGCAAGGGGTTTCGTATTATCTAAGAACTCGATTAAGGAGGTCAGATAGGCTGATGTAAACCACTGGCACTCAGCTTTATCTAGTTAGACTAGAAGCGAATCCCGAAGTAGTTGGGAAAAAACTAGGCAGGTTGATAATGATAAGAAATATAAAATTCTCAGCACGAACACTGTAAGGAAGGAAGCTTTCCTCTACAGTGAGACAATATTAGGCTAGTATCATTACATAGAATATTTAAAAACTGAAGTTTTAGCACACTGAACGTTCCTTTCTGTAAAAACACTAACAGATTCAGAAAGATAATATTTTAAGGATCAGACTATATCGTTTATGGCCAAAACATTAAGAAGATATAAGAATTCATCAAAGTACAGTCAGTTTTATCATTCCCTGATGATAATGCACATAGTTACTACAATCTGTCAAATTTATTTATTAGATTTTCAACTTTGTGTCTGAAACTTTAAGGCGCAAAATTGAATGAAAATATTTAACAGTTTCAGGTAGCTTGACCTGCTGTCGTCCATATTATTTTGTGGACTCTCCCGTTATAAGATGTTATAGTAAGACCGTTTAAATGAGTCTTCGACTGCGGAGTACAGGGACGCGGGGTACGACGAAAACGGGGGCCGAGGGAGTTGAGAAAGACAAAACTGTATTTGCATTGTGTAGATTCAATTTCTTAGTATTGTATAATTGCATGGCACACGTGTGAGCACAATATAAGTACTTGCTGTAAAGCATCTATTTGTTGGGTTAGTATTTTTTTGTGTTTTCCATAATGGACGCTCTCATCGTACAATATATTTCTGCATCGTTCTCACACGGTTGATTTCAACATGAATGATGTAATAAAATATTTGTATCAATAGCTTGATAATTGAAAAGAGTGTCCATGGAGTTTCTTGTCCGTTCTTCTCCATAGGTAGGTACCTACTCTTTGGAATGGGCGTCCAGCCTCATCTTACTGACTGACCGACCTTTTGACAATTCAAAAGTGCCTGTAACTGGTTTATTTGAAATAAATGCTTTGATTTTATTTGATTTGAAGTGACTGTATTTAGGATAGTAATACATTAGAAATTATAAGTAAAAATGAGATAGAATGATGCCTTCAGAGTATATCTCTCTGATTAAGGTGCTAAAGAGGTAACTTAACTCCAACCTTCAGATGCTGAGTTCGTAGACCACCAGACCAGATAACGAGAAGACGCAGGTCGCAAAATTCACCGGCAGACTCCCCCAGGGGTTACTTTAAATACTCAAATTCAGTGACCGTTAAAAGATCGTGGCCATGACTCACTAGCTTGCCAGTTCGGCAGAAAGTGCGTTCGCCATACCGTGCGGTGGTCAGTGAAGGCACGCGCACTACTATGGTCGCGTTCCGTTTCCTTTAAATTTTCGGCAGCATTTACCGCCGATAAACGCAAAAATCAAAGAAGATATTCAACATTTAGTGTGAAGTTTTTCTCTGTGTTAAGGTCTATAATAGAAACCAACAAAACGCACAATTAGGTTCACATCCAAAGAATCACTTTGCCTTTTATGCCTTCAATTCGATTCATCCCTCATTCACAAAACTTCCCACCTTCGAACCCGTAACCAAAATAAAAATTTATTAGGCTAATGTCAACAATTTTCTAATTCGACCATAAAAAGGCGTCAATAAAGTACACAGGTTGTAAATAAAGCAGCAACCAGGATATGTGGAATTTGATTCGGCTATCTCTAAAGCAATAAAACGTTATGCGTTAACCGTAACATGTACCAAGTGTGATAGTGAGTGCTAATGTACTGTGCTCACAGGTCGCACGGTACGGTAAATACTGAATTCTTAAAGTTGGAAGAATCAGGGTAGTACAGACCTATGTCTGTATATCCCCGTTTTTAGAAAGAAAATTAAGAAAATACGTTTTTTTTTGCGGTAAGCTTGCTTCTCTCCCCTTTTTTGTGAATGGGAAATCATCAAATGGCCTCAACAACACTCGGCGGAACGGCTGAGCGTGTCAGACTTTTACTGACTAAAACCTATCTGTGTTCCCTTACTTGCCTGAGCGCAAGGGCCACGGTATTTCTTTCGAACAACGCGCAGTCCTGGCAGGCATCGGTCTTCAGCCAGGGCCAGGCCCAGGGTTCGTCACTCTTCCCTAAACCGTCACTGTACACGATACTAAGGTCAGCCCCAGCGCCGATTTTTAGTGACAACAGGCGTTGACGTGATGACATTAACCAGCACATCATGTAAAAAACACCGGTCAATTGCGAGTCGGAATCACGCATAAAAGGTTCCTTAAAGGACTCTCTAACAGAGTCATAAGCCATTCCAGTATTTATTCCCTTATAGTTCCTCTCATGGACTATCATCATATTTTTTTTTTCAGATTTCTCGAGCCCACAGTTTAGCTTTCAGAGAGAGGTGAAGCCCAATTTTAATTACTTCACTCTCTCTATTTGTCTCTTCTTCATCCCCAGATGGTAATCGCTACGTCCCGCTAGGGCACGCGGCAAGCGACGCCAGGTATTTGCCATCACACACACCATATTTCACTTTAGCTAAATATCAACTTTATTTTAATAGCTATTAAGTTTATTTCAGACTGATTATTAAAAAAGTTATAAGCTGTTTGAAGTTATAATGTAAACAGAACTGAATTTTGTAGGAATTAAAGTTATTTTTCAATAAACTCATATTTGTTTAGATTTTTGACAATAGCTTGCAATTTTTTTTTAATTTCTTGCCCCACTTCAGGGATTTCTCCTATATCGTGAGTGCCTTTACAAACATATAAACTCACATACACAAACAACCAGACCCGGGACAACTAATTGTAGGCCATAAAAATATTTGTCCAGTACGGGGATCAAACCCGCGATACGCGGTGCAGCAGTCGATCACTCAGCGGTTCGGCTGAATGGCGGGTTAGCGCTACTCGCGACACGACGCACACGCGCGAAGCACCGTCAATGCACGCGACGGGTACGTCATAGTATCAATAAAAGTAAGTGAACAGCCCGCCCGTTCGCTAAACATGCGACATATTGTGTCCGTACACTGGCCACACAGATCAACACCGATGATAAACTTCCCACACACTATTATAACACCTACCGTCTTGAAGATAAGGACAGTGTTAGAATGTGGTGTAACAGCGATTGCAACTGCTTATGCGATTTTTTTGCGAATTTAATGAGTGATAATGAAGTGGTTAACAATATTGTGGGTTTGGGCTTAATTGAAGTAGGTAGAATGCAATTTTGAATAGTATGTGAGAGGAGTTAGGGTCGGCGTCACATTGTACAGATTAGTAATTGATAAATATTTGCAGTAAAGAAGGTTTCGTTAATCTTTTAGAATATTTATTTCAACGCTTTTTTCACTAAAGCAACCCTTTTCCACATCATTACTGAACATATAACATTCATCTACAGCAACACATAAATAACACATTGCTAGTTCCTAGAAAGGCTAGAAACTCAACTGCTTGGAAAAGCTCTTTACCACTGGTTTCCAGAACGTTCCATTTAGACGTCGTAGCTATAATGGCTATAACAGAACACCTGGAACAGCCGTACGTCTTGAAGCTCGTATAATAACATGAACGCAAGCAGTCAAGCGTTTCTCGTCTAAAACTAACGCTGAGCTAAGAATAATATATGAATATGGCATTTTAAATAACTAAGCTTTTATTGGCACTTAACGTCCCACTGCTGAGCAAAAACCTCGGTATTCTATTTCCAGGGCTGCCGAGGTACCAAACCTTATCAAAGGAGCCCATCTAATCCTGCCATCACTTTAAATTATTTAATAATTAAGAAACAAGAATGTTTTGGAGGATCTTCGAAGCCAATTTAATAGCATTTGAAGAAAGTGCTACTTACAGACCATTTCATTTTTCTGACTGATCGACCCTTGACTATTTATAAGTGCTATTAATGAGTTTGAGTTTAAACAAAACTGAAATTTTTAATTTTTAGGTGTACAAATTAGTTTCCGCCGTTTAACAAAAGTTGTCTTCATTAAAAGGTATCGTTGAAATTGTCAGATGTAAATAGTGATATCGTAATGAAATGAAGTGAAATCGTTTATTAAGCAAATAGGATCACAGGGGGGCAATCGCGCTAAAATTATTCAACCAAAACAGAATTGGATCGCAACCAAACCATAACTTTTGTTATGTTTCGTATCGCGCTAACGGTTTAACCATAACTGGATCGCAATTGGAACGTAACCGTTGTCAAATGAAAAAGTTGAAACAAAGCTAACTTTTTCTATGCCCTGTCAAACTTACGTCTAAATAATTGGATTTACTTATAATTGATTTAGTTTTAATTATTATATCTGATGAAATGTATCACTCATACCTACATTGATTTTACTTCAACCGAAGTTGAAACTTTAGTGCGATACGAAATATGATCGAAACTAAACCATAACTTTAACTGGATTAGATAGGAACAAGAATTGAACTTTTTTTTTGCAAGTTCGGATATGGTAATAACATACACTTAGAGTATTAGTGACTCTATCAGTATCACATATTTCGTCCCCGTAGAGCGAAAATTAACCAAGTCCAAAAATGACCAAAATAAGTTATCATTATCATTAATATTATATTTTTTTTTCTCTACATATCAGTCCAACCGCTATTTTTCTAGCTGCCTTCGTTTTTGTTTTACGAAATGTGAATAGTAAATAATCCTACACCTTAGATGCCACATCATAATGGTAGAAATAACTAACTTAATTAATTATTATGCATTTACAAAAAATTAACATAGCTCAAAATTAAGTCGACTTATTTACTTTCCCATTAAATTATGAATGCATACATATGTCAAAAGATAATTTAAAAATCACTATAATGATTTAGTAATTATTTGAAATAAACAGTTTGCTATAACGCACGAAAGCAAAAATTAACAAACTCGATATAGTGAATACTCCCTCTTAATTTTTGAATGAATTGTACTGCACTCCAAGAACGAAAAATAATTAACTCAATTTAGGCTTTTTTTTTCTCTTAAAAGGGAAACATAAGATCTATAGTGAATAATAATTAAAGTCTTTTGATTTATATTTATACGACTTTGTGATACATTGTTACAATTAAGGTACATTTCGCCTCGAGTTAGTGAGTTTGTCGCTATTATTAAGACGACATATCGCGGCACGCGTACCCAGATAGTGACGATGATAGACGTCGCAAAAAGAAAAAAACGAGTGTATGTTGCAAACTCATCTAGTGACAGCGATAGTGAAGCAAGTACATCATACAGTAAGGGACTATTTAAGGAATGTTCACAAAATATTCACACCAAAAATGGAAATATTGAATCAAGGAATCAACAACAATCAGTACCTCAAAAAACAACTTCTAAATCATTTAATTCAACCGGTAAGGTGACTAAAGATAGTCAGGATTCTACTGAACAGCCAGTTCCAAACGCTATTAATTCCAACAATACCATCGAGTCTACGCGTTGGAAAAAACCGATCCTAGCAAGTGGAAGAAAAACAGCTAAATCTAATAAGCAAAAAGAAACCTAAGCCCGTAAAATGCTATGTAAAATACCAGAGTCATGATCATTTTTCTGAAAATGAAAGGTCAGTGAAGCATACTGAAAATTTACCAATTTCACTGCACAGAAACAAGTTTTACTTCAAAAAGTGGTGGCTCAACCTATTAAAACAATGAAATTTGGAATCCCTACTTACTCATAAAAACAGGACTGCTACATATATGTATTACTTCCATAAAAATGATTCTAAAATAAGAGTTTGTAAAGATATTTTCCTAAAAACTTTATGTGTTTCAAAAGGACCCATAAACGAAGCATTAAAGTATAGGGATTAATTAGGTAATTACACAGGAAAGAATGGGCGTGGTTCTCGACTTCCAGTTAACAAAACCAGTTAAGATACTGAGCAAACATTAATTGACCACATTAACTCTTCTCCGGCTTGAATCTCATTACTGCAGAAAGAGAAGTAAGAGACAGTACCTGGATAGTAAACTCATAATCGCCAAAATGTACGAATTGTATAAAGATTCACTAACTTTGCTGAATGAAAAACCATGTTAATTTTATGTCTATAAGACAATATTTGGGTCTAAATTCAATTTATCATTTTTAACCCCAAAAAAAACACTTATGCATAACATGCACTCGTTATGATAGTGCCGGATATCCAGAAAATTTGTAAGAGGAATATGATTTACATTTTTAAGAAAAAAATAAGCACAGCAAGCGAAAGATTCGGACAAGCAGCGATCAATTATTCATGAAAATTACCTAGTTGTAACGGCAGATATGCATACAGTCTACTTTGCATATACCAGTCAGTGGAGTTGGTATTTTATATTACACTAGAAAATTAAATGTCCAAAATTATACAATTCACCCATCTAAATCACCGCATCAAGCATTTTGTGTAACTTGGAATGAGATTAATGGTAAAAGGGGCAGTGTGGAAATTGCTAGTGCAATGAACTGGTGGATTAGTCAAATGCCAAAGAATATTAAAGAAGTCACCATTTACAGTGACACATGCGCTGGGCAAAGTGGTAGGCCATAACATCGGCCGCCGGCAGAAGTTACCACCCACCAGACAAAGCCTTGCCGCCAAGCGATTTGTCGTGTTCCGGCATGATGTCTGGTGAAGCCGTACGGAGGACGGGTCTGAGCAGTTGTGTTGCGATGTGTGCTGGGTACGATGCGCCAAATGTTGTTGTGTTGGGAGTTTGGTCGTGGAGGGTCTTCAGATCAATCTCCCATTGGCGCAGCATCGTTGGTCGTATTGTTGGGTTTAACATTGCATCACCTCGCTCAACTGCCATCTTCCTTCCTATTCGCTCAGTTTTTTCTGAGTGAATAGGCTCTTAATAAACTAGCGCGCTTTATCATCAACGATCGCATCACTGCTTACCATCAGGCGGGATTGCGGTCAAGCGCTAGTTTATAATTACTAAAAAAAAAAGCAATAAATAAATATATACGGACAAATCACACAGATTGAGCTAGCCCCAAAGTAAGTTCGAGACTTGTGTTATGGGATACTAACTCAACGATACTATATTTTATAATAGATACATATATAGATAAACATCCAAGACCCAGGCCAATCAGGAAAAGATCGTTTTCCATCACGACCTGGCCGGGGATCGAACCCGGGGCCTCCACGTCGCAGGCAGGCGTGTTGACCGCTGCGCCACGGAGACCGACAAATGGTTAAAAATTAAATGTCTACGTTTTGAAAGAAAATACCAAGGTCTTGATAAGTTTCGATATCAGCATAATGCCCCTTATTTATAATTTTATGTGTTGGAATGCTCAACAAAAACTTCATTTGGAGCTCGAAAGAGCAAACATGAACAAATAATGGACGGACAAACTACACAGGAACATATCGAAGAGTTGCAAAATTATAAATTAGCTTCAGCTTATTCCACGCCCATCATACTGCCCATTTTAGAATCAAAAAAGAAGGATCTTAACAACTTATGTGCAAAAGGGATAATACCACAAGAGCTCCACCCTTAGTATCAATACCAACAAGTATAGATATAATTGATAGAATATTGGAGTTAGATGTTACAGAGGCGGGAGAAGAAGAAGTAGATGAATAGACGGTTAGATTTCCTTTTTTCAATAATATTTTATGTAATTTTTGTGCTGCATGCGGTTGTTGCACTTCTTTTTTTATTTTGTTAAAATTTGAGAGTGTTTTGTTATTTTTTTGTATTATTTTCTTTAATAAACGTTAAATACATTTATAACAATAGTTTAATTACATTATTCATGTCCTATTTAAACCATAACTTACCACACAAGCTTTCAAAATTTAGATAGTGAGTATTTACAATACAAAATTATATATGTAACAGTTAGTTCCATTTTACTTAACTCGTGTTATTTCCCTTCGTGATAATTTGAAGCTAAGTAAAAAATCACTAACTAAAGTCGACAATTAACTAAGTCAGAACTAGGTCAGAGATTGTCTAAAGAATAGTTAACTAGTTTGATGTTTTTAGTTTTTTCTTAATTACAAAAAGATTTTCATGCATTATACCTCTTTTAATATAAGCTTTATTTTTTTTCCTTTAAACAAAAACTAAAAACGCAAAGATAAGCTATGGCTATTCAAAGTTATAGCGAATCTTATTTTAAAAAAGTTTAAAATTCATTATCTCAAAACATGATTTTTCGACTTGATGATTTTTCGCTCTACGGGGACGATTTATTTTGGTGTAAAAATGTCAAGTTTTGTGCCAAATAAGCGTCATTAGCGGGAACTTTTGTTACTTCTTTAATTTGAAGAAATCTGCAGCTAAGGCTCATCAATTTCTTGTAAAAGCTTATGATGAAGCTGCTTTAAGAGAGAAAAGTTGTCGTGAGTGGTTTCAAAAGTTTTGAAACTGTGAAGACAAAGAACGTAGTAGAAGAGCGAAATTGTACGAAAACACGGAATAGGGATGTATACAAATCCGTCTTATAGATAATAAAAAAAAATTAAGACCCGTATTTTTTATTTTGTCGAAATTACCAAAAACTACTGAGATATAGCGTATTAAAGTTATGGAGTGGGGCTAGATAAGTCACGCCGTGGTATATTTTGTACCACGGCGTGACGTCATGCGACATTTCAAATCAATATATCTTCCTAAGTATTTGAATGAAAGAAAAAATTTAAAATACATGTCCAATATTTTTTATAAATCTATCTGATGGACATTAAATTATTTTTTAGGATACAACCCAATTGGAAGCATTTTTGGATGAAGATAAAAGGAAGAGGAAAAACGCGCCAATTACTACTCTAGATATGACAAAATTATTCTCTTGCATGATAATGCTCGTCCGCGTATTCAAAAAGCGGCGGAAACTTATTTGTGCACCTATTAAAAGCCAGCCAGTGTCCCCATAGAAGGCATACGCAAAATTCCAATTTAGGGAAGCCGAACGATTAACCGAACCCCAGCTATTTCAGCCTCAGTTTGGGTGGCACAAAACTACAAAATACTAACACTTAATAGTGTCTAAAATTACGTGCAAAACCTAGTCCAAACGCTTTCCCACATCGTACTAACCGCCGCATGCGGTGCGTTCCGTCGCCCAATGCAGACGCACGGCTCGTCGCCTCGCTTCCAAATTCAAACGGTTGACGTACCAAATTGGAATTGTTTTTCATTTTTCGGCTGTTAAGCGGCCGTTGTCTGCGGCCAGTGATTTTGGGTTCGGATAGCGCAACGGGATTAAAATTGGTACTTTGGAATTTTTGCGTGTTCGATTTTTTGGTTTTAAAGTTCAATTAAGGTTTTGTGGATATTTGGTATGTTCAATCTGGTTGTTAGAAAAAGAATGCGATGTAAATTGGTGATACAATCTCGAGCCTTTTTGCAAACTGGCTTATGCCTATCTGTTAAAAGAACGACATCATTCATCATCATTACAGCCGAAAGACGTCCACTGTTGGACATATGCCACCTCCAAGGATCTCCACGACGACCAGTCCTGCGCCTCCCGCATCTAGCGGTTTCCCGCGACCTTCACTAGGTCGTCGGTCCACCTTGTCGGAGGCCACGCTGCGTCTTCCGATGAAAAAAAAATATACAATATCATTTGGAAAGAAATTAAATGCTAAAGTAAAAAATTGGAGAATAACTTTTACTAAAATATTTACCTGTTTCGTGTTTTGTAATATTTCCATTATATATTTACCTACTTTTTGCCCGCGGTTTTCCTCTCGTGAGTGGTAGAAATTGTATCATTGGGACATGCCAATGGAACGAAAAGTAACCTATTTTAAATAATGGATGATTTTATTACCATCTCGAAAACAATATGGTATGTTATGTAAGTAAAACAGTTGTCAGTATAGGAACGCGCTACAAAGTCACTGATAAAAATTGTATCATTGGGACATTACATTGGAACAAAAAGTAATCTGTTTTATATAACGGCTTACTTTTTTACAATCTCGAAATCAATATGGTATTTTATGTAAGTGAAACAAGAGCCATACACGAGAACAGTTTCAGTATAGGAGGTTAGGAACGCTCTACAAAGTCACTGATAAAAATCGCGTACAGCCTTTATATCTAAATTCAAATCATGTGCATTTTTTGCGGATGGGATCCTCAAATAACTTCTCCTGCATTGATCCGAGCGGAAGGGCGTTTCAGACTTTTGCTGACTAAAACCCAACCGTGTCTTTCGAACTACCCCCGGGCATCAAGTGATTTGAATTTAAATAGTTTCTATTTAATTTATTTCTATTAATTTTCAAAATTTCTGTATTTCTTGATCTAACATGAAAAGTGAATAGAGAAGCAACTAGAACATCAGCTAACTAGTCGTTAAAGCCCTGTCAAAAGCAGCCCAGATGTTTCTTATTTTAACCGGAACGACCTTACATTTCTGTTTTTAAAAAAGCTGTTTTTAACATAACAAACAGACAGTTTTCAGTTAAATTTATTTGTGATAGATATACAATGAAAAAGCATTTGCCAATAAAATATAAATGAAAGACCCTCGAAACGCAAAAACATTTTCCCTATATTTTATTACAACCGAAAATAATATTTCTTAAAATAAAATTCACAAATCTAATAAGACAGATAGAAGTCGAAAAACCTCGGAGCATTCGAATTGCAAAATTAAATTCCGAATTTAATTTTACATCGCTTTCATAGAACATTTAACGCATACCGCGAAGGGTGCGTGCTTACAGAAAGAAATAAAAGAATTAATTTTTATTTTTACGAGTTTCAAGAGGTCGTGCTTCATTTGCAGTGTTAAGTACATTTTTATTATATTTAAAAAAGTTCAATGATGATGTTAAAATTGAATTAAATGGTACTTACAAGTTCGCTGCCGGCGTACTCTGTAAGAATACCCACCGGGAAAGCTTACTCGCCGGGAGTCTGTCATTACGCCTGTTGTATGATTCTGTAACTATCTCACCGCAAATACTTAGGTGAACTGTCATTGTACCGATAGAACCTTGAAAAGTTGGGTGAGATAAGCTTAGTGTGCCGAAAATCCCTAAAATAGTGTCAATCTCTACCATCTGGTGGAAAGACTGTTCACTTCAACTAAGTTTCCATTTAAAAGCCTTAAGCCTTTCGATGTTCTATAGGATGCATTTTGGTGAGTGTGCGAGGAAATTACATGTTTTAATCCCCCCATCTCCGTTTCACCATCGGACGACCTGTCGCACGGCGAGTTTCCACCCTTATGTTGTCAACACCACTACGATCCGGACGAAGCATTTCGCCTCCTCTTTTATAATGTGCACATCGAAGGATTGCGATCAAGCACTAGTTTATAACTTATAAAAAAAAGTTTGCGTGGTTTTTACAGAACAGATCGATGACAGAAGTTCTTTAATTTCCCTCTAACTAAGCAACCTTCAACCAACAGTCCAACTAGGTAGGTCCAACTTCGAGAAAGAGGTGTCTCGTCGAATCCAGCTCGGCTGGGCAGCGTTCGGGAAGCTACGATACATCTTCTCGTCGTCCAAGATACCACAGTGTCTCAAGACTAAAGTCTTTGACCAGTGTGTGTTGCCAGTGATGACTTACGGAACTGAAACGTGGTCCCTCACAATGGGCCTCATACGAAGGCTCAGAGTCACACAAAGGGCAATGGGAAGAGCTATGCTCGGAGTTTCTCTGCGTGATCGAATCAGAAATGAGGAGATCTGCAGAAGAACCAAAGTCACCGACATAGCTCTGCAAGTCGCTAAACTTAAGTGGCGGTGGGCAGGGCACATTGCTCGTAGAACCGATGGCCGATAGGGCATTAAGGTTCTGGAGTGGCGACCACGTACTGGAAGACGCAGCGTAGGGAGGCCACCAACAAGGTGGACCGATGACCTGGTGAAGGTCGCGGGAAGCCGATGGATGCGGGCAGCATAAGACCGGTCAGCGTGGAAAGCCTTGGGGGAGGCCTTTGTCCAGCAGTGGACATCCATAGGCTGAAGAAGAAGAAGCAACCTTAAAAGAAAAGCAAGATAATTAACGGCCGCTTTTAGTGGAGAATTAGGAAATTTTCATTCATCATTCCATTACTTTTTAAGTGATCATTCATCATTTCATCACTGTTAAAGTCCAAGATATCTGAAATAAATAAATTTTAATTTAATTTAATTTTTTTCTTTCGTAAAAAGTGAGACTTGTATACAAATTGCTGACCATGATCAAATCAACAACATTTAAGCACAGTGTTACGCCTAATGTAACAAATATTCCGGTTCATTTCATTTCATTTATTTATTCATTAACAATTTAAATTGTGTTGAACATTACACATTACATAAAATATGGCATGCAGATCAATATACACACATAAAATTAACATTGATTAATTTATTTATTTATTAAAACTTTATGCACAAGGAAATTGTACAATGGCGGACTTAATGCCTTAGGCATTTTCTACCAGTCTACCTTAAGGTGATGCAGACAAAATATGGTAGGTGCAAACAAATTAAAGTTAAAAGAGAGAAGAAAAAAAAAATAAAATTATAATAAATACATAAATACATACATACAAAATATAAACAGTCATCATTAATTATTCATTAATCATAAATACATACATACAAAATATAAACAGTCATCATTAATTATTCATAATCATTAATTAATTAATTTTAAATTATATAAAATCAAGGAAATCACATTAATTAATAAAAAGTTAAAAAAACTAACCAAAAGAATTAGAAATAGGAACAAAGATAATCATATTGCCAAGAAAATGTTACAAAAACAATACAAAGAAAAACAATGGAAAACATAATAAAGAATAAGAAACAAAAATTCAAAGACACGTAGGTAATAGGTATTTATTGCATGGTAGATAATAGACTGTCATCGTCGTCAGCGAAAGAACTAGTAAATGGCGAAGGGCGGGTGTTTTGGGGGGACTATCTTATATATTATTACGTGTCCTCCTCCGTGGCGCAGCGGTCAACACGCCTGCCTGCGACGTGGAAGCCCCGGGTTCGATCCCCGGCCATGTCATGATGGAAAACGATCTTTTCCTGATTGGCCTGGGTTTTGGATGTTTATCTATACAATATGTAAAGAAAACCCTGTCCAATCGGTGAAGGTATTGTTAGGTATCGATAACTGATTCTAATCATGCCTACAAAGCCGAGCTAAACTTAAAAAAAAAAATATTATTTCGCATAAAGAGGTAACTTACTACTTGTGTGGTAGGTAATCCATACGCGGGTGACGGGGGGCAGGGCACGCGTCACGTGATGGCATCACTTATAGTAATAACGTCAAAATGGTGTTGTCACTTTTTTAAAATTACCAAATTTCGGGGAAGTTGGTATTAATTCGCGGGAAAAAAAGATTATTCCAAAATTCATTAGTATTGTTACTATGATGATTACGTAAAATTTTATATTATATTTGGTCATGTGTTTACCTAACCTTTATTATCCTTATGGGTCGGACAGGGTTTTCTTTACATATTGTATATGTATATTACTTTCAGTAATTATCCAGTATGTATATTTTTAATCTCATCTTTGTTGTTATCCTCATGTAAGAAGTTTTGAAGTAAAGTTGGGGCTAGCTCAATCTGTGGGATTTAATCGTAAAAAAGGTCTGATTCTCAGCTTAATTTGAATAAATGACTTACTTTAGATTTTGATTGATTTTTGTCATTATCAGTCTGTAGCCGTTGATAATTCTCATCCAGTTACTACCAGCCATCCTGTGAAGATCATCGCTCCACCTAGCCTGAGGGCGTCCCACCTAACGTTTACCGATTCGCGATCTCCACTCTAGAACACGTCTACTCCAACGGTTATCGGTTCTACGACTAATATGGCCGGGCAAATTTAGTTTACTTATACTGTGAACTTCGCGACAACTTTGGTTCTCTGCCGGATCACCAGATGTAGATTATAGCCTGATCCCTCGCAAAGAGATGAGGCTGGGATATATTCCAGCAGTTGCGTTATAGGTTGATTCTGAGATCCTCTTCTTTTCTAGATTTATCAGTTCCTCGCGGTTCTGCCAGCATAATATCGATGCCGATTAGAATATCAGGATAAAAAATTATGTGTTGATTGGAGATTTTACTATCTACATATTATTAGGTGCCAAATTTCAGTTAAGTCTTAAGCGGTTAAGTTCGGTAGAAGTAACAAACTTACAACATATTGTATAATTGCATAACACACATGTGAGCACAATGTACTTGCTGTAAAGCATCTGTTTGTTCGGTTAGTCTTTTTTATTGACTTGATTGTGCTCTGGCTGTTGAGAGTATGTCATGCTCACTCAAATGTCTCGCTGGTGATGACGTGTGTGTTGGGTCATTAGGTTCCCTTCAATATGGTTGAGCTGAATGATGCTGATCCATACGTTATGTTCGTGAACGGACGCCGTCAGAGGCGACTGGTCATCTCTTAGCTGCCACGGCGTATTTTAATTGCTCAATTGTTGTTGTTTTTTTTGTGTTTTCCATAATGGACGCTCTTAGCCAACAATATATTTCTGCATCGTTCTCACACGGTTGATTTCAAAATGAATGATGTTAGCAAATATTTGCATCAATAGCTTGATAAATTAAAAGAGTGTCCATGGAGTTTCTTGCCCGTTCTTCTCCATAGGTACCTACTCTTTGGAATGGGCGACTAGCTTCACCTTACTGACTGACCGACCTTCTGACAATTCAAAAGTGCCTGTAACTGGTTTATTTGAAATAATGCTTTGATTTTGATTTACACATACTGGTACATTAACTGACAAACTTTCGCCTTTATAATTGACTAGCGGCGGTCCGCGACTTCGACTTCGACTTCGCGTGGAATTAGTTATTTGAACATTTTGACGTGACAACGTCTTATAAATTGGTTTGCCGGGTGACACTTCAAGAAACTGCGTTACGCTCCGCTCACGTTATGCGCTCACAATGAGAGCGAGTGAGAGGCACGCGTCCCTTCCACTCGGGCATGGTTAGCCCGCCTAAGAGCGAGAGAGACAGACATAAAAAGTGAAAGGCACGCGTCAAGATTGGCATATAGGATTGAAAATATATATGTATATTTGTATATAAATACGTATGTATGTGTAAAGGTAAAAATAAAATTTTGTTAATATGAAATTCAGTGCGAGATTCTTTGTATAAATTAATGTTTTAAATATAATTCTTTGTATAAATAAATGTTTTAAATTGTTACTATTATTTCATCCTTCTTCCTACTATACGAATGAATATTCACATTAAAATTATTTTACCACTCAAAGTCGTTGTCACGTAAAACTTTCGCCCGTATACCGACTTTACAGGCAACCAATTTTTTTTTTATTTTAACCCCAAAATATGCAGCATACATTTGAAGTTTTTGATATGCTCCGCTCCTATTGGTCTCAGCGTGCTTTTATATAGCCTTAAGCCTTCCTGGATTAATGATTTATCTAACGCAAAAAGAATTTTTGAAATCGGATCAGTAGCTCCTGAAATTAGCGCGTTCAAACAAACAAACTCTTCAGCTTTGTATATTATA
This sequence comes from Sesamia inferens, assembly GCA_037179545.1. NCBI lineage: Eukaryota > Metazoa > Arthropoda > Insecta > Lepidoptera > Noctuidae > Sesamia > Sesamia inferens. Next base: position 29,947,228 of record CM073928.1, on the reverse strand, counting down.
TTATATTCCAAATAAATATTAGTATAGATAAAACACTCTGTTAAAGTCCCAACTGCCTGAATGCCTTAGTTAAATCCGTTCAGTAGCAGAAGAGGCGTTTTACTTAGATAGAAAACAAACATAGTGCAAACGCACACACACACAGAAACTTTCGCCTTTATCTATTTATAATAATCATATTAATATTTAGTTTAATTATTAGAATATATGTCTACAGCCTGATAAAGAATTCATTTTACAACATTTTCCTCACAAAATCCAGTGAAACTTTCTTCCTTTTTTTTACACTGAAATTCTGTTCGAGTTTAACGAGGTTTAGATTGGAGACCTCAAATTACGTAGTCCGTTGTTTTAATTCTGCCGCAGAAATACGCCACGCGAAGATTATGTTCCCGGAGTGCGGACGTCCGAGTCTGATCTTACTGAGTTAAATTAAAGCAGGAATCTAATACGATGCAGACGCAGAAAACTTACGAAAAACCTGTAAATTTATGTGTCGTGGATAACGATATCATTTTAATAAAAGTTGCTCATTTGACTTACATAGTAGTGGGGTAAATGCTGTGACGTTATTTTGTAATGGCGGCACGTGATAGAGTCGTTTTGGAAAGTGGGGATTGCTGAACGGTGACTTCGCTTGGAGGCGCGAGGGCGCTTCTCCGGGGCGCAACTGTCGGTTTGTCTATTGAAATTGTAATTGTCAAGATTGGAGGGTATATGTAAACTTCGTTCTTTAATTCAAAACTTCACCTACGCTATGGATTATCACGATTACAAGGTGGTGACGATCCTGTCGCTCCGCCGTCATTGACGTCGTCATATCTAAAAAATTTTGTTACTACTAGCAACCCACTTTCTCGTTCGAGCGTAAAGACTAATTTACACGGTGCAATTTAATTGCCTATGGCTTTAACTTAGTTGAAGTAACAATAAAAGTTGCATCGTCTAAACGCCATTTAGACCATGCGTCATTCATTGCATCAATTTTATTATAGGTATGCTATAGGCAATTAAATTGCACTGTGTAAATTAGTCTTAATACAGGCTTATCAAAACAACGATACTTATGAGTTGTGTTTGTTACTATAAATAATGAATGAATGAAGACTTCAAAAAACTAATCAAACTAATTTATTTTTTTAGATTTTGTCACCGTGGAATTTCAGTCATTTTACAAAGACATATCCCACTTCTATCCAATGCCTGCATTAGTAAAATCAATAAATCACAAACGATTTAATTTTGGTCTAAAAATATTATTTATTTTTGAGCTAGATGATGAATGAAGAAGATGTCGCCGCTCCATTTTGCATGCCCTTGAAACGCAAAACTAGGACTACGCTTGCATACAGGATGTTTCAAACTACATGATGCGTCATTTGCATGATATTTACATTTTTAAATCAATCAAAAGTCGATTGTTTTCGTAGGTTGGTCTTTACCAAGTCACCAATTAGCCTCTTCGCATGCTTCTCCTCAATATTCGTACCTTTGAATACAACATATTCCCTTCTCTTTTTTTCAATGGGCATATTTGTTTAAAAAGAATACCGAACACCTTAGAATACCGCAGTAAAAACGACAAAGCTATTCTTCTTTTTCATTTTCTCTCGGACACAAGACCCTCTTATTTCTCTTCCATCTCTTTTTCATTCAAGGACAATGTCGTACTGCACTAGGGAAATTAAAATTACGTATTCCGAATAATATATTCATAACGTTTTCATCTTTCTTATTCAGCGATGATAATGAAGCGTCAGACAAAAAGTTACGCAAAAACTAATTGATTCGCCGTCATTCGTCTCCCTACTTGGGGTATGGATCATGGGGGAAGCGCTAACGGAGGGTATCGTGGTACGGAGGAGATTAAGCTACCTGAAACTCTTAATTTTTTCTTAATCTACTCCTAACCTTATGCTTATGCCTTATGATATTAGTAGCTTGATGTATAGCAATCGTGAAAATTATTGCTTTTTGAAAATACCATCTAGTCATGTCTTCATCACCGAGTTCATTGCGTTTAGCATAAAAGCTTGTCCTAGCTGAACCATACCCACTTCGTTAGGCAGTATTCTTTTTACGTCTGATGTAATCCGACTACCACAAAAAGATTTTTTTTTCGGATTAACATTAGTCTATCTGTCATTGTCTAGTTGCGCTAACATAACTTTCTATTGATAAAAGAAGGTTTAGAATCGGTTCAGTTGATCCTGAGTCTCTTTCAAATATCAGTAGGTATAGATTCTTTGAAGCCATGTGATATTTACCAACCCGCACTGGACCCACGTAGTAGATTACGGCCCACTCCCTCTCGCTGAGAGGAGACCTGTGTCCCAGAAATGTTGATCATGTACATATGTACCCAAATCCTACGTATTCCTAGTTCAACAAACATAGGGGTAACAGTACAGATGTACAAACACTTTTCATCCTCCAAAAGAAACTGATAAGAATCCTCGTAAACATTGAGCAAACAGACAGTTACAAACCAGTCTTTCAGGAACATGACATCTTAACTCTTCCCTGTATCTACATTCTAGAATCATGCAAATTTGTTCGAAAACACCAAGAGCGATACTCAAAACGAGATGACAACCAGTCACGCTATCATCTCAGACACCGTTTTAAATTAAACATGCCACGTTCACGCTTAAAAATGCAAGTCCCTACGTGATGTCTATTAAACTATATAATAAACTACACGCAGAAATAAAAAAAGAAGATAAAATAAATATATTTCTAAAAAACTTAGACAATTTCTTATAAATAAATGCTACTACTCTGTCAACGAATACCTCAATGATAGAAATATAAAGCCACAAACATAAATAGACATACACACATTCGCACACACACATAAACGCACACGCACACGCACCCTCACACACACACACACACCCACACACGCACCCGTTAGCAAGCAACGTAGTAGAGTGTAAAAAAGTGCTTCCTCTCTCCTAACTTCACTTATTTTGTTTGTGCCCGACAGGGTCCACATGAACTAATTTTAAATATTACCATCTAAGAATACATGTGGAAAACAATAAAAGTATTGAGTATAGTACCTATGAAAGATCACAAAAGTTCCAAGGTCTTCTAACAAACACAAACTCCCGAATAAAATATATTAAGAAATAAGATTCTGTTTGTTGACAAGCAGTCACCTGACAACGACTTAGCTCATTTAGGTTATTTTTTTTTATTTTATAATGTTATGCACATTAGGTATTTAGAAAAAAAAAAGAAGAAAAATGATGGATGATGGGATTTTTCGTATGAACTTTTATTTGGTCAAGACAAACATCATATTGTTATTGATTAACGGCCAGGTAATGCCGCTTTTGATTATGTTTCTTTTAATTTATGCGGAATAACCCTTTTCTTGTAATTATAAACTAGTGCTTGACATCCAGCCTGATGGTAAGCAGTGATGCGATCGTTGATGGTAAAGCGCGCTAATATATTAAGAGTTTATTCACTCTAGCCTTAAAGACACTTAAATTGAGGTCAGACGGAAACACCGTCGCTGACAAATTGCTCCAGTCCCTCGATGTACGCGGTATAAAATATCGAGAAGGATCGTTTCGTCCGGATCGTAGTGGTGTCAACAACATAAGGGTGGATACTCGCCGTACGACGAGTCGTCTGGTAATGGATCGGAGATGGGGCAATTAAGTCATGCAATTCCTTCTCACATTCTCCAAAATGCATCATATAGAACACCGAGAGATTTTTCTTTCTGTTTTTACTTTTTCTTTTAAAACTTCAATAATAGGAAATTGTTCCTATTATTGCCGCCAGTTTCCTATCTCTTGTACCGCTTCCATCTTCCAGTACGGAAGAAGTAACGCTCCTTCTGGCGTTTAAGACATAAGAAAGCACTCAGTATACGGCGGTAAGTTATTAATGGAAGAATGTTAAATTCGATAATCAACTGCCTTCTTGAAAAACTTCGGACGAACAGCGTAATAAGCGAAATATATATATTTTTTTTTTTACTTAATAAAGAAATATTAAAAGTTTTTTTTTTTGGCATGATGAACAGAGTTGATTGTTGTGTTAAAAAGAAAAAAGGGTCGAGCCGGTTAAACGAGAATCTGTAAAAAAGAAAGCGAAGTGGTAGAATTCAAATATCTTTTGAAATTCAAATTTTCTTAGGTCTTTTTTTGCAATTTTCAAGTCAGTGTCAAGTGCCCTAGTAAGACGTGTTAAAACCATCATTAAATCGTTGTGAAAAAAGGATAGCGCTATTCATCGTGTATTAATAACTCCATCTTCTTCTGACACTGGAACTATGACGGTTTTGACACGCAAGGTTGTATTTTCACCCAAATTTTGATACAATATGTAAAGAAAACACTATCCGACCCATAAGGGTAATAAAGTAATGAACGTAATCACCACGCTTCCTCAATGCGGGTTGGCGATTTCAGACTTAAAGTCCTATGTTTCCCTAAGATGTTTTCTTTCACCTTTTAATCAGTTATTGGTGTCCAAGATATACTAAGAAATTACATATAACTTATAAAAGTTACATTGGTACTTGCCTGACCAGGAATAGAGCCCGGACACTCATTCTTGAGAGGCCATGGCGTCTAACATTAATAGATATATAACAGTATAAACGCAAAGTAGTACACTAACGTAAACGAATCGCTCTAGATCTGCTGAAGCTCTTAGATCAAATAATAATTTGAAAAATCCATTTCTTTATAATGGATGCACTTACAGCAAACACTTCCCGGAAGAAACCGAGGGTTCTACTATAGGAAATTAAAAATATACCCTAAGAAAAGAATTTCCTGTGGGCTCCCCTCTGACGTCACAAAACATTATCGACGAACAAAAGAGAATCGCGCCTGACGTCACACATCACTGACATACACGAACCAAAAGAAACTTACAAATCCGAAATAGAAACTATTTCAACCTCATTGCTTTAAAGATAAAGTCTAGTTTACTTTGCAATGTTGTGAAACTGGATGTAGAAAGAAAAGAGGGATAATCGATTATATTAAGTTCTCAGGTCCTATTGTAAGATTTTCTGAGAATAAGCGAATAGATGGGAGGGTCATAATGAAATAGTGTGCAATGCGAAATTCTGTAACCATAGTAGGGGGAGACGGGGCACCTTGATACGATTTTTACTTAGACCCAATAAAAGACGATCTAATGATAGTTACATCCAACTTAATAACTATAATATATTCAATATATATTCAGTAAACTTCATCATCATTCATCATCATTTCAGCCGAAAGACGTCCACTGCTGGACATAGGCCTCCCCCAAGGTTCTCCACGACGACCGGTCCTGCGCCTCCCGCATTCAGCGGTTTCCCGCGACCTTCACCAGGTCGTCGGTCCACCTTGTCGGGGGCCTACCCACGCTACGTCTTCCGGTGCGTGGTCGCCACTCGAGAACCCGTCGGCCCCATCGGGCATCGGTCCTACGGGCAATGTGTCCAGCCCATTGCCACTTCAGTGTTGCAATGCTTCGGGCTATGTCGGTTACTCTCGTTCTTCTGCGGATCTCCTCATTCCTGATTCGATCGCGCAGTGAAACCCCAAGCATAGCCCTCTCTATTGCCCTTTGAGCGACTTTGAGCCTTCTTATAAGGCCCATTGTTAGCGACCACGTCTCAATTCCATAAGTCATCACTGGCAACACACACTGGTCGAAGACTTTTGTCTTGAGACACTGCGGTATTTCGGACGAGAAGATTCTACGTAGCTTCCCGAAAGCAGCCCAGCCGAGTTGGATTCGACGATTGACCTCTTTCTCGAAGTTGGACCTTCCTAACTGGATAGTTTGTCCCAGGTACACGTAGCTGTCAACAACTTCGAGAACAGAGTCTCCAATCTTTATAGGAGTCGGTACAACATGGGCATTAGACATGACTTTCGTCTTACCCATGTTCATTTTAAGACCGACTCGCTTGGAGGCCCTACTGAGGTCTTCGAGCATTGTACTCAGGTCCTCCGCGGTCTCAGCCATGACTACGATATCATCAGCAAACCGAAGGTGTGTCATGTACTCGCCATTGATGTTGATGCCCAGTCCTTTCCAGTCCAGAACCTTGAAGACATCCTCCAATGCAGCGGTGAACAGTTTCGGAGAGATAACATCTCCCTGTCTGACACCACGCTGCAAAGGTATTGGTTTCGAGGTCTGGTCCTGTATTCGGACTGACATGGTGGCGTTTTCGTACAAACCCTTCAGCGCTTCAATATATCGATAGTCTACTTGGCACCGCTGGAGAGACTGCAGTACAGCCCAGGTCTCGATCGAATCAAAGGCTTTTTCGTAGTCCACAAACGCCAAGCAAAGGGGTAGGTTATACTCCTCGGCCTTCTGTATAACCTGCCGCAGCGTATGTATGTGGTCTACTGTGCTGTAGCCTTTTCGGAAACCGGCTTGTTCGGGCGGCTGGAAGTCGTCAAACCTGCAGGCGAGACGATTTGTGAGAACTCTTGAAAACAACTTATAAACATGACTCAGAAGTGAGATGGGTCTGTAGTTTTTCAAAAGAGTGTTGTCACCCCTTTTGAAAAAGAGTACCACCACACTTCTGTGCCATGCCTGTGGCGTTTTTCCCTTATCTATGACGGAATTAAATAACTTCTGAAGGGCCCTAAGGATCGGTTCACCACCCGCCTTCAGTAGCTCTGCCGTTATTCCGTCATCGCCTGGCGCCTTGTTGTTTTTAAGCTGTTTCAGAGCCAATCGAATCTCCTGCAGGCTGACGTCCGGGATATCTTCAGTGTAGTGTCGGGTTAATCTTGCTCTAGGGTCTTCAGCAAGATTTAATGCGGGTCTTGTCGTTGAAGTGTAGAGCTGTCCATAGAAATTCTCGACTTCCCTCAAAAGCTCGGGCCCGGACGTTAAGATCTTGCCGTCGTCAGTCTTCAGCTTGCTTAGCCGGCTATGCCCAATAGTCAGATCTCTAGCGAAAACTTTAGAGCCTCTGTTTCGCTCTATAGCCTCCGTTATACGCTCGGTATTATACCGACGTAGGTCGCGCTTCAGAGACTTTGAGATCTGCTTATTGAGCTGCCGGTATCTGCAAGCATCACTTGACGAACGCAAAATCATCTCACGTCTGTCCTCCATGAGCTCGAGAGTGTAGTCCGAGAGCTTTTTAGTTCTATTTGTACGGCGGGTCCTAAAATACTTAGTCCCGACCGTACGGACAGCTTCTACAAACCCGTCATTATATTCGTCCACGTCGCCACTTAGGCATTCGAAGCGATTTTGGAGCTCGAGCTGGAAACCCTCGGAGTTGTGGAATTAACGGATAGATTTAATCACAAAACGTATTGACCTTTTACTTTTACTAAAAAATGAAATTTGTATCAATGTACCCCACATACGGGATACATTGGTACATACACTGGCACTTTGGTTCATAGAAATATTTCTACAAATTAAACAAGTTTCATTGATTTTTCTGACCTTTATTTATTAATTATTTTAAATTATATTTATTCGCTGATAATTTTCCTTCCAACATGTCAGATATCGGAGAAGCCGCGGAAATGTCATTGATAGAACTTCTATTCATCTTGCGTAACACTAAATAAAATAAAAGAATCACATCCGAGAGAAAATTACGAAAATTTTGTTACGAACATCAGAAACAGTTTTATACGTGCCAATCGCAAGTCGTCGAGTGAACGTTGGTCTGCGCTAGTGTGCGTGTAGGCTTTATTATATACCTTCTTATCGGTAGCGGATGGCTCTTCTAACGTGAACGTTCTAATATTGACTGTATCTATGTGCCCCTTGTATCAATGTACCCCGTCTCCCTCTACCTAGCTAAGGCAATTTTCAATAGTTTGTCAGTAGTAGCAAGAGCCTGAATTGTTTAATATTAGAAAAACGAATCATGTTACGACTTTTGACCTGCAAAGTACGCGTCATACTGACGTCACACGGCTCCTGCATCTTGTGAGCAGAGTTTACGGCACTATTAACATATATACAACTTCCCAACCTTCAGGCTGTTCATCATCATCATCATCAGCTTCTACTCGTCCACTGCTGGACATAGGCCTCTTCCAAGGCACGCCAACAAGCTCGATCCTGAGCAGTTCTCCCCCAGCCGCTACCAGCCACCTTTTTGATGTCGTCGCTCCATCTCGCCCAAGGGCGTCCGACGCTACGTTTGCCGAGACGCGGTCTCCACTCGAGGACTCGTTTACCCCAATGGTTGTTGGCCCTGCGGCATATGTGACCAGCCCATTGCCACTTCAGCTTGCTAATCCTCTCAGCTTGTTCAGGCTGTTGCCCACCAGATATGACACGTGAAGGAAGAATCCTCAAGGAGGAAGATGAGTGAATCTTACAGCCTGTTCATCATACCTCTATTACTCTATTTCTCTATTCAGCCCCGCTTAAAAAAGATAAAGCTTTGATCAAGTTTTTGGCTTCAACATATAAATATGTCGGAGACAGCGACTGCAGAGCGGTAGGGTCGACAGTATCTTGATGTAGTGGTACAGGTTCCATTTCGTTGGTGAGTTTTGAATTGAAGCATGACGTGTAGATATACCCTCCAATCTTCATAATAACAATTTGAATAGGCAAACCGACAGTTTCGGTTCGGAGGAGTGCCTTGGTCCGCGTCTCGATGCAAAGTCACCGTTCGACGAACCCCACTTTCCAAAGCGACTCTGTCCATGTGACGCCATCACAAAATGACGTCACAAGCGTTCGCCCCACTACTACGTAAATCAAATCAGCAACTTCTATTAAAATTAATCGACGATCTCCGACACGGCCAGCCTGACGAGTTGCACGTCCTCGTGCATCTTCATCATTATCATCCCAGCGCCAATCCCAGTCGTATCCGAAGCTCGCTCAGCCCCGGAGTCCGGGATCCGGTTCACCAGGCCAACCGCCGATTCCGGTCAAACTTCGATATTTCCCGTTGCACATCCTCGTGCATGTCTGTAACAAATTTAAAAAAAACACAGAAAACCGACTTTGAAACATTTTTGAGCACTCGGCCAACCTGACCGTCACACGTCACGTTTAATTACTATGACTATTAGAAAACCAAGTCCAACAAAAGCTTCCTTGAAGCCTCATAATGATCAAATTTCAAAAAGAAAACAAAAGGTTTCTCCAAGCCTCATAATTATCCAATCAAAATCATAATCATAATTATCAAAAAGAAAACACATCATCGCCCGCTACCACAGTAGCTAGTGACAACTCATAGTTGACACCCATATCGTCATCACCTCTTGTGATACGACCAACTCTAAGAGTCCACGACTCCCAGGTCAACACATGACCGTTCAACTAATAGTCTCCTCCGAGACCCTGGTCCCCGCCACATCACTAGCTGCCCATCGCCCCCTGAACAACTCCTCACTGAGTTGCAGTTACGACTACAGACTAGTGCATGCAGTGCGACCATACCTACTAGAGTCCCCGCCACATCACTAGCTGCCCATCGCGCCCTGAACAACTCCTCACTGAGTTGCAGTTACGACTACAGCCTAGTGCATGCAGTGCGACCATACCTACTAGTGTCCCCGCCACACCACTAGCTGCCCATCGCGCTCTGAACAACCCCTCACTGGATTGCAGTTACGACTACAGACTAGTGCGTGCAGCGCGACCACATAGCCATGATACGTGTTCTATTTGCTGGCGGAGGCACCCTCCTCACCATCTTCTACATTTTGAAAATCTAACTCAGCAGACATTACTTGGAAAAATCTTTCATACCTATGCTATCGTGGGGTACTTATAAGTTCTGTTTCCAATCAACGATTTCAATAGGTAACGATCGCCATTATCGCAATCAAACAACTCACCAATATTAAATTTCATTACTTTAGCTCACTTCTATCAAATTTAGATTTTTCATAAATAGCACTCATTTCTATGTTCGTTGCCGCTTGTTCTCTTGAGAAGATTTAATAGTCTAGCCAGACATACTATCAGAAACTCAAGTGAGCTCGTAACTATATGCCACAGTGAACTTTAGTTTCGAAATAAAGACAAACCAGACATCATTTTTAAAACCCCGATTTAAAATTTCTCAGCCCATTATAACAAACAATAATCGGGTAGTGCAAGAAATAAAATTTGCAAAAATAACTTTTATTATCATGTCTCAAAGAAATGGTTCAGTACACAACGCTGGTACAACCTTGTACACTGTATATATACTAGCGCGTGTGTACATACACCAATGAAATTACAGATTGCTTGACAAGAGAACATTCGGCCACGGAATCGAAATAAAAATAGTACGACTCACCGGATTATGGCAATTTCCCACAAACACCTGCCACTTGGCAGTTGTCAACCGTTGCACACCAGACATCTCTAAGCTCTCATAAAACCCCATTACGTTACCACAAACGTTTTGGGTATTTTGAAACCTTCTCATCGCCTGCAGAGTAGATGCTGTCCTGAATTCTTCTCATCGCCTGCAGAGTAGAGACTCAATTCTTGAAACCTTGGGCGTTCAGCAAAACGCACGCAGCTCCGGCTGCGCCGCACGCAGCTCCAGCAGCGCCACACGCCATTGATGCGATTCACCAAGCAGCTAGAAGCGCGATCCTCAAGCGCACTTTGCACGCTCCGCAAGCGCACCCTGCGCGCTCCGCAAGCGCACTTGCATCAGCCAGCACTGTCGCGCGCCAAGCAACAGCCAGCACTGTCGCGCGCCAAGCAACAGCCAGCACTGTCGCGCGCCAAGCAACAGCCAGCACTGTCACGCGCCAAGCAACAGCCAGCACTGTCACGCGCCAAGCAACAGCCAGCACTGTCGCGCGCCAAGCAACAGCCAGCACTGTCGTGCGCCAAGCAACAGCCAGCACTGTCGCGCGCCAAGCAACAGCCAGCACTGTCGCCGCGCCAAGCAACAGCCAGCACTGTCGCGCGCCAACCAACAGCCAGCATTGTCGCGCGCCAACCAACAGCCAGCACTGTCGCGCGCCAAGCAACAGCAGCGCGTACACGCCTGCAGCACACTCCTGCAGCGCACCTTGCGCGGAGCGATCTCTGCGCCAGCAATTAAGCGCACATCGTAACGTGACGTTTACTTCCAGCCTCACTGCCAGTACATCCAGCATTTACAGAAGCTCATACAAAGGCAATGAACAACTATCACACAAGTACTATAAAAATATTGGCAGAAAGTGACTGTTATTCCGTTTCTTGATTTATAACGAGATTGTGAGCAGTGTAGTTCTTTATCCCACTTCTGATGTCGGAGACAGCGACTGCAGAGCGGTAGGGTCGACAGTATCTTGATGTAGTGGTACAGGTTCCATTTCGTTGGTGAGTTTTGAATTGAAGCATGACGTGTAGATATACCCTCCAATCTTCATAATAACAATTTGAATAGGCAAACCGACAGTTTCGGTTCGGAGGAGTGCCTTGGTCCGCGTCTCGATGCAAAGTCACCGTTCGACGAACCCCACTTTCCAAAGCGACTCTGTCCATGTGACGCCATCACAAAATGACGTCACAAGCGTTCGCCCCACTACTACGTAAATCAAATCAGCAACTTCTATTAAAATTAATCGACGATCTCCGACAAATAATTCCGGTTCTTCATCATCATCATTTCAACCGAAAGACGTCCACTGCTGGACATAGGTCTCCCCCAAGGATCTCCAAGAGGACCGGTCCTGCGCCTCCTGCGACCTTTGCCAGGTCGTTGGTCCATCTTGTCTGGGGCCTACTCTCGCTGCGTCTTCCGATGCGTGGTCGTCTCGAGAACCCGCGGCCTCATCAATGTGCCGGTTCTTATTAGTGCAAATATGTATAGAAGCCAAGTAGTTTAATTAGCTTTTCTGTTAACTGCCTAGCCTTTTACCTAAACGCCGACCTATCTAGTAACAGAATCCGTATGATATCCAAAAAAATATAGTTTAGCTTGAAACTACAACCAATCACGTGCGAGCCGAATTTATTGCAATAACTAAGCCAAGGCGTTGTGCCTTGGCTTACCAGAGGGTTACTTTAGACCTGTGATGAGAGAGAAGTGAAGCGAGCAGTATTATCTCTTTTCAGCAGAAGTTACTACCCACCAAACAAAGTCTTACCGCCAAGCGATTCGTCGTGTTGCGGCATGATGTATGATGAAGCCGTACCGTGGACGGGTCTGATCAGTTGTGTTGCGACGCATGCCGGGTACGATGCGCCAAATGTTGTTGTGTCGGGAGTTTGGTCGTGGAGGGTCCGGCGCAGCATCATAAGTCGTGTTGTTGGGTTTAACATTGCATCACCTCGCTCTACTGCCGTCTTCCTTCCTATTCACTCAGTTTTTTGAATTGAATAGGCGCTTAATAAACTAGCGCGCTTTACCCTTTTAAAACTTCCAAAGGGCAGTTGACCAAACTGTTAATTTAACCGTGTCGGTGGGTCACCACGTGTCACGTTACACGTGTCAACGTGTAAGCATAAATATCATGTATGTACGTATCTTTTCCACAAACAACAATAAGTATGAATCATGCATGGGGAATTGCCACAAGAAAAGACAGGCATGTTCAGCAGTGGGTGAAGCCGTTCTTTGGATGATGATGATGACGAGGAAGTGATGAAAATGCTCGACTTTCTACTTTCACCTTGAACTTAGGGCCAGTAGCGAAATCTAATTGATGAACTATTACTTCAATAAAGTCATTATATCATCCATTTCTGTTTTAATTTCGTGTTTATCGCGATCGCAGTGGATTTCAATACAACAAAAACTGTATTCCTACCCAGATCAATTTTTTTATCCTTCTATTTTCACCAAAGAAAGCCTGAACAGATCCCAGAAGTTCCACCTAACAATTGAAGCCTCCAATATGTTAATAGGTTTACGAACACAGTACTTAAAATGTTTGGGAGTTCGCTAAGCGTTTCCGAATCATCGGATTTCGCTCCAACTTGGCGCTAAGTAGACAAACTTTACACTTTAACTGTCTACAGATGATTTTCTTTTGATATAATGCTGGCGAGTTATTTTAGGAAGATTTGAGGAAGGAAAGTACGTTTCGGAAGGGTATTAATTATAGAATGTTAATTCTGCTTTGCCTCGTGTATTAGCTGTATGAGAAGAGAAAATATAGATAGGCAATAACATTCCTGCTGCATACTGATGCACTCATTGCGGCTGTCAAAGGTTGACCTCCAGAATCAACAACATGATAAATGCTTGTTGTGTCAACAGTTTTAGAATGACAAAGACCGAGCAAAGTTTCAAGTCCATCATTATCATGTCAGCGTTAATCCTAATCACATCCGAAGCTTTTTGATGCGACTGCCAATAGATGTTCGTGTGGCAACCGGGACCAACGGTTTACCGTGCTTTCCGAGGCACGACCAAACCAGTGCAAATATTCATATTTGAACGAAGTTACAAGTACCTAAATTTTAGTTTACAATGTATGTGCTTTAGAAAGGAACAGAAATTATTAAAATCCCTGAGCACCCTTTCAAGCTATTCCTCAGCGTAGTGTAACTTGTTGCGTTCAGTTTAATATCGCACCTGGCTGGTTGCTTATTGAGTGCTCGAGCCGCGCACTGGCCTGACAAATTGCCTGTGTGGCTCGAACGTGACGTCACACGCTGTGATAAACTCGAGCATTTATGAGCTCCTTTACTTAGATGGAGAGATTATAATTTGTTAAGGATGTGATGTAAACGCTGTTGAGGAGTTTTTATATCGAAGTAATCTGTTACTTGATGGTGAGAGAGGGTGCTGTGTTCGTCTCAATCCAGGGGGAGGCGTTAAAATCTGCTTCTTTCGGTTCGGAGAGTGATCCTTCGTGGAGTCTACCTAGCCTAGTTAATATAATGCGTCAATACCAAAATGGGAATGATAATTCGCCAAGAACAGGAAGCAATGTCTCCAAGTAGTAAATGAGACATTGCTTCCTGTTCCTGCTCCAGGGAGTAAAGTTGAGTCATCCTCCATAGAAGAGGGAGGATCCTCCGACCAGCCGGGTGTTATGTCTGGCGGGCACTTGCCCGAAGAAGAAGATGTATGTATGCTAATTGCACAGTAAACTCTGCTTGCGAGATGTAGAATTCATGTGACGTCAGTATGATGCGTTGTTCGCTTGTGGCGGTTCTAAATACCGCTACAGAACTATAGCGTTTACAAAATCTTCTTTAAAACTGATATTTGGCGGATGTTTAGCAATGGATTTCAGTGGTTTTGTAACATTTAAGTACTGTTAGCTAAGTCCTCAGATCAGGTGGAACGATTACCTTTGCCCGAATCGACGGCACGTTGTGTTTCACGCGCGCCTCAAAGAGATGTCAGCACATAGTGACGGGGTCCACGAAGACCGATGCCTCGCGGGTCAGGGTTGCGGGTTCGGTTCTGGCCGTCGCTCAGGCAAGTGAAGAAACACGGGTGGGTTTTAGTCACTAAAACTCTGACACGCCTTTCCGCTCCGCCCAGAGCGGGAGACATCATTGTATGATTTCCCATCCCAACAAAGAAAAAAAAAGGATGGCTGGTAGCTGCTAGATGAGAGTTGCTGAAAATCGGGTTGAGAGGACTGTTATTAGAATAATAATGATGTAAAGCTATGGTTTTTAGAAATGCGACCGCCATATATAGCCCGCAATTTACCGGTGAATAATGACACTAACATATTGGTTAGTAAAAGTAAGCTGGTGTGTTTTTCTAGAGAGCATTCTTTTATACGGTGCGTGGCAAAAAAAAATCAGACATATCACACATCCATAGATTGTTAATAATAATTTAGTAACAATTACCAAAAAACTTTGTCCCACACTAGGAATATCTCCTGTATCGTGGGTGCTTTTATAGACATGTAAACTCACACACACAAAAAACCCGACCCGAGATAACTACTTGGTCATACAAATATTTGTTCCGTGCGGGAATCTAAACCGCGACATTCAGCGCAGCACTCAATCGCTTCAACATTGCGCATATTGGTCTCTGATTTCCTTTAAAGTATTTACTAAACCGAAAGCTACATCTAAAAGATGAGTTGGTTGAGACAGTCTGACCTCGCAACAATCATCTTCAGGATGCCATTCCGACTGGTATGTTCACGTTGTAGTAGGAATGCTGCCTTCTTACGCATAATAATAATAATAATATGGTTTAATAATAATATGGTTTATTTCTCTCACCAAGGAACATTGTTACAATAAATAGTGTGTAAATACAATTTTGCCGTATTCTCGAACCTTTGTGAGAGCTGGAGTCTGAACTAGGTTCGGAACCTGTGATACAGATCTCCAGGCTGGGCATAATGGCATGAAAGACATCTTTACGGGCAAACATGATCATGTTACAACGCCACGGTAGCCGCAACAGCATCTTGAAGGCGTTTATGCACTGAATTTAACTTTCGTATACCCGTGCGTTGGTCTCTCAGACCGACAAATCAATAATTCTTTGTTTTCTTATAAAATATGTGTAGACACACTTCGAGGTTTTTAGTAGCTTCTTAATTTGTTGTTCGGCATTGTTTAATGCGGCGCAGGCATTGGTTTTGAGTGCAAGTGTGTCACAAGTTGATGGTTATCGATCTGTGAGACCGACGCGAGTACATGTGTTACTGTTTTATGTTAGTTACTTATTATATATTTGAGAATATTACTTCATGAAATGTATTGATAAACGTTAGTGTTATGTAATATATATTGAATATAATGAGTAAGATCATTTTAGAACCATCTACAATTATTTTTAGTTAATATTGTCACCGCAGTGGACGAAAAAAAATAAGGACGCTGTTAGAATATGAATATTCTCATTCGAATTATGATAACAGTTGTGACAGTGCGGCAAAGGAAATACCGACACTGAGCAGGAGGGTGATTCATCAGTGAAAATTGAATTGAATAGGTTTAGAATACATCTGCAAACTACTATATTGGTAAAGATAAAGATACTAGATGGAACAAAAATAGTCCATGTTCTAGTGTTAGAAAAAGGTTTTAATATATTCTTATGCATATTTCTAGTGTAATAAGATAAGCAAGAAATACAAAAGATCCAGGTGAGACCTGGATTTTTTTTCTAATAAAGTAATCCATCTGATTACAAAATAAACTAACCAATATATTGAGCAACTTCCTCTTTCGTTGATTAACAGATGAAGATGAAATTGAAGCTTTACCTGGTCTTCTTTTATTTGCTTTCGTTAGAAGAAATACTCGTATGAATGCTAAAGATCTGTTCAGGACCATGTTCAGATGATATGCAAAAATGATTTTGTCTTGAATATGCAGTGATTGTATGTTCTGATTGCTATACCATGAGTCCATTAATGATTAATGCAATTATTTCATTCTTTTTTTACTTTAATTTATTATATTTCATTGATGTTCTTTGAGTGTACACAAAAAAAGTTAAATTTGTCAATTTTTTTTTTTTAATACATATAAACTAGCCCTTGACCGCCATCCCGCCTGATGGTAAGCAGTGATGCGATCGTTGATGGTAAAGCGGGCTAGTTTATTAAGAGCCTATTCACTCAGAAAAACTGAGCGAATAAAAAGAATGAAGACGGCAGTTGAGCGAGGTGATGCAATGTTAAACCCAAAAACACGACCAACGATGCTGCGCCAAAGGGAGATTGATCTGAAGACCCTCCACGACCAAACTCCCAACACAACAACATTTGGCGCATCGTACCCGGCACACATCGCAATACAACTACGGAACGGATGATTTAAAAAATTGTTTCTACCAAATAAAGTTATAAAGTACTAGTATGTTTTCAGTTGTTTCATTCAATAAAGACTTCTAGTATAAAATAAAACCCAATACCATTTCAAAAGTTTATGATTATAATAATCTAGACGAGATCAACTTTCGGTCTGAGGCACCGTAAGCGAGTACATGTGTAACGTTTTAGTGCGCGAGTATATGAAGGTTAAGCTTGATTCTCTCTGAATCTTCAGAAAATGGAAGGTTATCAAGTCCTCGAGAATTTCTTATATTTAATACCTTGTATCAATAATCACTTTTTTTTAAATATTCGGATCTCCATTCGCTCTTTGAAGAGGTCCCGGTTTTAATTGCTTCGTCTCAAAAATAAAAGAAATATCCGTTTATATAATAATGTGGTTCTAATGATAGCGGATAGCGATTTGTAAAAGTGTTCAAGAGAAGATTTTTTGGGTATTTGTGAGCTGATGGTATCAGCAGCATGAATATTAGACGAAAAAAAAAAAAGAATACTAACACGATAAATAATTTACAGGCAGTGGGTAAACACCAATGATTTGTGTTTATGACATTAGTATTATAGTGCGTTACACAATTACCCTGCTTTTTTACCTATAATAACATTTAAATAGGAGTACAATCGGGAGCACGATTAAAACTTGGTTTTTGGAGAGTCCATAAAAACCAAAATTTATTTAACTCGAAGCCTCTCCAGTGAAATTGCTTCTTTGAGATATCATTAGGATGTTAAAAGGGCATACCATATCTTGGTAATTTTCTAGACTAATTCTGAGATCTCCTAATTGATAAGGAGTCATAGTGTTAATAGTTTTAGTTTTTAGGGGCAATTCTCTAAAATTAAAGTACGTCCACTATTGAATATATGTAATCTGATCTCTGTCTCAGCGTCAAAAACACGACTAATTTCCCTACACTTTTAGTTCGATTCCCGGAAGGGTCAAATATTTGTATGACCTAGATATAACTGTTACAGGTCTTGCTGTTTGTGTGAGTTTAGATGTTTATAAAAGCACCCACGATAAAGGAGTAATTCTTAATGTATAATAGATTTTTTACGTTTTTAATTACGGGAATTGAACTTATGTAGAACAGTGGTGGTCTAGTGGTATCAGTCGCGACTTACAAGTAGGAGGTCGTAGGTTTGAACCCCATCAGGCGTTTTACTTTGTGTAAATATTTCATCACCACTGCTCTCAAAACGGTGAAGGAAAACATCGTGAGGAAACCAGCATGTCCTAGAGATAAAACGTCGAAGACATGTTAAATCAACTTCCTCTCACCGAGTGTAGTCCTGTGTCCCAACTGTGGGAACATTATTGGCTGATTATCTAGGCCATAACATCGGCCGCCGGTAGAAGTTACCACCCACCAGACAAAGCCATGATGTCTGGTGAAGCTGTACGGAGGACGGGGCTGAGCAGTTGTGTTGCGATGTGTGCCGTGTACGATTCGCCAAATGTTATTGTGTTGGGAGTTTAGTCGTGGAGGGTCTTCAGATCAATCTCCCTTTGGCGCAGCATCGTTGGTCGTGTTGTTGGGGCTAACATTGCATTACCTCGCTCAACTGCCGTCTTCCTTCCTATTCGCTCAGTTTTTCTGAGTGAATAGGCTCTTAATAAACTAGCGCGCTTTACCATCAACGATCGCATCACTGCTTACCTTCAGGCGGGATTGCGATCAAGCACTAGTTTATAATTATTAAAAAAAAAAGTATAGATAGAAGATTACGAACGATGTCGATATTAGTGAAAAGGGTCAATTCTGAATTTTAAGAACGTTCACAGTCTAAGCTCAGTCTCAATCTGCAGAAAAATACTTCTAATTTTACATTCTCCTACATTTGGTTTTTTTTGTTACAAATTGCCCCACGCGAGAAATTTCTCCCGTATCTGGTGTGCGTTTACAAACATATGGCTCACATACACAAACATCCAGACCTGGAACAACTACTTGTAGGTCATACAAATATTTGTTCCGTGCGGGAATCGAACACGCGACACGCAGCGCAGCAGTCAATAGCTTAAACACTGCGCTAACCGTGTAGTGCAGTCAACTTCGATTGTTGATGGTAAAGCGCGCTAGTTTATTAAGAGCCTATTCACTCAGAAAAACTGAGCGATTAGGAAGGAAGACGGCAGTTGAGCGAGGTGATGCAATGTTAAACCCAACAACACGACCAACGATGCTGCGCCAAAGGGTGATTGATCTGAAGACCCTCCACGACTAAACTCCCAACACAACAACATTAGGCGCATCGTACCCGGCACACATCGCAACACAACTGCTTAGACCCGTCCTCTGTACGGCTTCACCAGACATCATGCCGGAACACGAAAAATCGCTTGGCGGCAAGGCTTTGTCTGGTGGGTGGTAACTTCTGCCGGCGGCCGATGTTATGGCCTACCACCGAAACTTTTTGGGCTTTATCGCTGAGATTGAATTGAGAAATGGCGACTAGATTTTGGGCGCGTTAAATTATGAAAATTGGCCCTACCTAAGTTTTTTCTTCATCTCCCGCTTCTAGTGAGACCTGAGCCCGTTCTGTAGATAATGATGCTTCAGCTGCACCCTAACGACCTTTATATTATTTAGAGCCGGCCCTTTCCTTGTTTAATTAATTGACGGGAAACGCGTTTTTAATTTTTACTTATTCCCTCTCGTTTCAAAGTAGGTTAGCAGAAGATTGAGTTATATAGGTTTATGATTACATTGCTTTATGTACTTTTTGTAGTAAAATAACTTTTCATTTTTTTCTTGAAAATAATTAGACACGTATTTTTTTCGTTTTAAAATTTTATTTCCTACTAATATTATAAAAGTGAACGCTTCTATAGGTGTGTTTGTTACTCTTTGATGCAAAAATTACTGAACGCATTTACGTGAAATTTGGCATATAGATGGTTTATAACCAGGATTAATATATAGGATAGTTTTATCTGAATAATCTAGAAAACTCTTTTTAATTCGATTTCAACCTCGAAACTAAAAATAAGTAATGCTTGACCGGAATCCCGTCTGAAGGTAAGCAGTGATGCGATCGTTGATGGTATAGCGCGCTAGTTTATTAAGAGCCTATTCGGGCAAAAAATTGAGTGAAAAGAAAGGAAGACGGTAATTGAGCGTGTGATACAAAGTTACACCCAACAACACGACCAACGATGCTGCGCCAAAGGGAGATTGATCTGAAGACCCTCCACGACCAAACTCCCAACACAACATCATTTGGCGCATCGTACCCGGCACACATCGCAACACAACTGCTCAGATCAGCACTCTAATCACGTAACTCACTATTACTTCCAATTGGAATCATTTTGAATCATATTGCTAATCCATTGCTCCATATGTTCATAATGTGTCTTCTCAACCACGTAAATAACGCAATGCATGTTGTTGAACTGTCACAATGAAACCCATTGCTACTGATAGTGTGTCACTTAATTACACTACTTTCCTCCTAATGGCATGTACCCATACTTTTTCCCCTACAATTAAATATGTCCATAACTTTTTAATGCTCCCTATAAATATTTCGTTATTATGATGAAATAATGCGTTATGGAAGTCTGCAGTGATGTAATATAATACTGCGATATATCTATCAAAATTCCAAAATATATACATATATAAATTAATATATATGTATATATTTTGTCATTCCTAACTTTAAAAACTAAATATGGAGCTACCTACTTAGGATGTATGTGCTACGGTGCACCTGTTTGGGCCGATAGGGCCAGCATAGGGGCGGCACGACGTAAACTGCTTCAAAGCCAACGTTTGGCATTGATATTTTTATGCAAGGCGTATAGAACGGTCAGTACTGAAGCCTTACCGGTACTGGCAGGTGTACTTCCAGTCGATCTTGAGGTACAGCGACGTGCTTCAATGTACTACTCCGCGAGGGGGGAGGCCATGGACACTAATTTTGTTACACAATGCGACTTTAATAAAATTTCTAGATTATTTAAACCTCAGACTGAAGTCTGGGAGGACCTCTTATCCGAATGGCAAAGTAGGTGGGATAATTCCATCAAGGGCACCTCCATCTATTCTTTCCATCCGTTGGCGATCGGCTGGCTAAGACGTGGCTGGAGGTTGACCATTGCGTTGCCCAATTTCTTACAGGTCATGGCAACTTTAAAAGTAAACTGTATTCTTTTAAACGTGTTCCTTCGCCTTTGTGTCAGTGTTCTACATCGAACTGTGAATTTGAACAGTCCGCACATCACATCTTGTGGGAGTGTGTTCTTTGGCAGAATGAACGCAATATTATGTTGGATAGTATACAAGTTACATCCGGAGTCGTTTATTATACGGACCTTGTAGAAACTAGAACCAATTTCCGTGCGTTCAGGCGCTTTTTCCATACCTATTATTGGAATCAATTGTAACAGCTAATACCTACTTAGGACCCATTAACTTAATCAAATTTTATTCCGTGGTGTTTGGCAATCTGGGCTTCTCCCAGTTGCAATAATGTCCCTTTGTGCCGATTGGCCTAGTTCTGTTCTGTCTCCTGCTTGTTATGGAGGGAAGTGGAAAAAATATCTTTTTTCTTACTCTTCCGCTATTCTTTTCTGATTAATTTCGTTGCAGGACCCAAGACAGCTGAATCGTTTCTCCGGGATTAGGCGAGCTTCATTGCTCGGCGTTTTTCTGGCGGTCTCCACTGTTGGTTGTGGCTTTCAGGAGTTGCAGTGGGTGGGAAAAGTGTGGCGGGTTTTGTCCCAATAAAAAAAAATATAAATTAAAGGAAAAGCAACTTTAAATACTACATACATACTACAAAAATACCGTCTGAAACTTTATTAATTATTCATAATTTAAACACAAATATACAAATTAGGAAATAAATAAATTAAGTAAAATTAGTCAGATACCAAAGATAAAATAATATATAAATTCTAGATTAAGTAAAATGATGCTAATAATCTCCGTATGTATTTTATTTATTATTAAATTAAATTGCAATATAATTATATTATTTAAAGATATTCAAACAGAGTTTCCTCTCTCCTGTTACCCTATTTTGCTGTGCCCTACAGGGTCCATAATTGATCTCACATAAATTGTTACCACCCTTATATGAACTTATGATAAAGCAATAAAGATATTGAGTATTGAGCTACAATTTCAATCTTTCTTTTAATTTTTTCAACAGTGCACGTCACTCTGAAATCAACTTAGTAGTAATTAAAATAAAGTTGATATTTATTTAACTTTAAACAGGGTGGGGGTTTATAGCACCGCGAACTTTTATTATTGACAATAATAAAAGTTCGCGACAAAATAACAACGAAAATAACACGTTGACGCTACGTAAATACCCGCTACGCTTTGGGATAGGTAACTACACCAACTCATGACAGTTCAAAGTACCTGTCATCATCATCATCATAATCAACCTTTTTTTCATCGTCCCACTGCTGGGTACAGGTCTCCTCTCATACAGAGGAGGATTGAGCGTAATCACCACGCTTTCTCAATGCGGATTGGTTGTTTCAAACTTCAAGTCCAAGTTTCCTCAAGATGTTTTCCGTCACCTTATAATCAGTCATTGGTGTCCAAGATACATTTAGAAAGTACATAATTATAACTTAGAAAAGTTACATTGGTTCTTGCCTAACCTGGAATCGAACCCGCACACTTATACTTCAGAGGCTGGTGTTTTAACCACTAGGCCACCACGACTGCAATAACACCATGACGCTTTGGGATAGGTAACTTTGATTTTTTTTTTCGGGGTGGAAATCCTCATAGGATGTCCGCCGCCCTGGGGTGGGGGACAGGGTCTGTCAGACTTTTACTGACTAAAACCACCCCGGTGGCTCTTCTATCACGAGCGCGCGTAGGGCCGCGGGAGTCTAAATTCTTCCACGGCCCCACACCCTCGTGCTCTCGCGCTTCTGCGTCTCAAAGTCAAAAGTCAAAGTCAAAGTATTTATTAGTGTACTTTTTGGTGATACAATCGGTCTTAAAGTTAGTTATGGTAATTCAAAAAGCTGCCAATTTGACATACACTATGTAACAATATAGGTTTTTTTTTAATTGATATAACATGCATAACCAAAATGTCAATATTTAATTACAATATCCTTAAAAATACAATTATTTCTTTTTCCTTAAATACATAATAGTTTTAAAGCATACATATTATAATTATCACTTCACAAAATTTTGTTTTAGATTAGAAGATACATTCAAATACTATTACTTATTATCACAAACATTAAAGATACAATCAATTAGTCAAGTTATTGCATTTTGTCAAGAAGGAATTCGTCAATAGTGTAGTAACATTTTTCCATTAAAAAAACATTAAGTTTGCTCGTAAATTGAGTCAAATTCAAATCTTTTATATTATTTGGGATTTTATTAAATATTTTAGGAGCCATGCAAAGAATGCCCTTGTGCATAAGGGTTGTCTTTGAAGCTTTTAGACATAATTCGTGTCGATATTCTGGTCTAGTCGATCTACAACGTTCCTCTGAAGCTCTTTTGAACAAGATAGAATTTTTTTCGACGAATAATGCTATTTCGTAAATGTAAAGACAAGGTAATGTTAATATTCTGAGAGATTCAAAATGAGGTTTACAACTATCTGTTGGTTTTAAATTCGGTCGGGCTTCTTCTCCTGCACGGGGTAGTGGGGTGTTAAACTACCCCGTGCATCGCCTCAGAGGCGCGCGCCGACAGTCGCGCGCGCCTCCGCATCGGGGTCCATCGAGTAGGGGGCGGGGACTTGGGATAGGTAACTACACCAACTCATGACAGTTCAAAATGAAATGAAATGAAATGAAATCGTCTATCAAGCAAGTAGGATCACCGAACACTTTTACACGTCATATATTTTTTTTTTAACTAGATGAAGCCGGCATTTCCTAACTGACTACCTCTGAGAAGAAATAGCCGAAACAAACTCAGGGATCATCGTCTTTTTTCAAGTCCAGACATTAAAAATGAGAATGTTTACAATAATTTACCTTATAATTACGCATATTGCTAATAACAATGCTTATCAGAGCGAACAGCTCAGTCCCAAGCTTTTTTGTCTTCTAAATAATCTGTGATTTTATAATACCCTTTTTTGCAAAGTTTGCCCTTTATATACTTTTTAAATCGTTTAATGGGTAAGTTTCGAATGTCCATGGGAAGCTTGTTGTAAAAGTGTATACATTGACCCATGAATGAGTTGCCTACTCTGTGGAGACGAGTGTGACGTACAGCTAGATTGTGTTTGTTCCTGGTATTTATATTATGAATATCGCTTATTTTCTTAAAATCCGATATATTTTTTACATAAGATTTTCAAATATATACTGTGAAGCTACAGTGCCTATAACTTGAAATAAATGTTTGTACCTGTATCGGGACTAGGAACAAAAAATAAATGAATGCCGAAATAAAAGCGTACCTTCTACTGGCACTTTAACGCTACCGTGCATTGAGAACAGCAACGCGTTTGAAGTCCAACACAACTGCACTTACACACATCAAAAGTGTCTAGGGATCAACATATATTTTTGCAATAACTTTTCTCCTGATTGATATTAATTAAAATTTTCTTTAAGGATTCATCAAATAAAGTGTTTTCGTTTGTCACAGTAACGATAAACCAAGTCACCTTTGCATTAATAAAGAAATTTGCCATTTTCCTAATAAAGGGATATTTGACATTTGAACCACTAACACAAAAGTTCGAAAAAAAGACTGAAATAACAGTTTTCTCTAAAATTTTATTGGGTAACTTAAACAATTAATAATCCGTGTTTCTACCGCGAACACTAACAACACAAGAACATCGGTTTGGCATACTCAAAATGAGTTCATCCAAATCACGCTGTGGAATGGCCGCCAATGTTCGTTGCAACAACAAAAAAAGGTCTTCTTGCGACTGGATACCCTCCATATTCGGCAGAGCTCTTCTCTGTAGCATATCCCATGCATGCTCAATCGGGTTCAAGTCTGGCGACTGAGCAGGCCAGGGCAGGACATTGATGTTAGCTGCGGCGAGAGTCTGTCTTACAACTCTTGCGGTGTGCGGTCGTGAATTATCATGCATTAACTGATATAAGGGACCGATTTGCACTTGTAGAGGAACGATGACGTCTGATACAATCGTCTCAGCATAAATTTGAGCGTTGAGGTTGCCTCTGATCCAAATCAACTCAGTTCTTCCGCCGATCCAAATACCCGCCCATACCATGATGGTTCCACCACTATAAGGATGGACTTCCTGGCAGGATTTTAATCGCTGTTGGCGTCCAGGGGTTCTCCAGTGTCGTATACGTCTTGTATCCGGTCTCATACCAAAACGAGACTCATCAGAAAAGCACACGAAACGCCATTGTTCTTCTGCCCAATTTCTGTGTTCAAGAGCCCATTGATATCGAATCCTACGATTGTGCATTGCTATAGGTGGTACCCGTAGCGGTCTTCGGGAATGAAGGTTCACTTCATGCAAGCGGTTTCTGACTGTTTGGTCGCTAATTAAGTTCCCTGAAGAGTGATGAAGCCTCATGGCTAACATCATGGCGGTTATTGTTGGAGCTCTTCGAGTTAAGATTTGAATGTAACGGTCTTGTCTCCGTGTGGTGCAGCGATACCGTCCTCCATGGCGCTCAGCCACGGTACCAGTGCTTCGGTAACGTGTCCAAAGTCGACTGATAACACTCTGACTTGTATTCAGAGCTAAAGTCACAGTACGTTGCCGGGAACCAGCTTCTATCATTCCCACGGCTCTGAGCATTTCTTCCCTGCTTAAATGACGTCGCCGCTCCATAATAACGTTGGTTTTAATCAGTAGTAGGGAAACAGTAGCACTAATAATGTCTTCAATGCGTTGTATGTTTTTATAGGGAAAATATTGACAGCTGATTTTCATCTTTTACTCGAATTTGATTCACAGTTCCTGATTCAAATTATGAAATGCACCAAAAAGGATCCATATAAATTTATAAAATCATAAATTTATTACAAAGCCACATCTCAATCTCAAGAAATTCGCATAAAAATGCTTGATCCCTAGACACTTTTGATGTGTGTATATATTGGCATTTTAGGTGGAAAAGAGCTTTCATTTCAATATAAATCCGATTGACATATGTAGATCTATTTATATCATATAACCGTCATTTAAATCGTACGTCCATAGCAACCGCGCTAACAATTTCCCAACGGCCCACACTACAAATATGAGCAAGAAACTGCACACAAAACAGTACGTTCTCACCATTCACAAGTAAATACTTCTCGTAAATACTGCATTTTCCGAGCTTCCCCACACTACTGGATATATTTAAAGGGTTGGCGTAGCCCGGAAATTCAGAGAATCCCGCCGAGATCGCCGGAGACGCAACCTATTCTGGGAAAATACGCTGAATTTGAAATATAAGTAGTGGCATAAGTTTAGTGAGAAATTCTTGATGTTTGCATGATAGTGAGGTAAAGATTTATATATATATATATGTCGGAGATGGTCGATATAATTTTAATAGAAGTTGCTGATTTGATTTAGGTAGTAGAGGGGCGAACGCTTGTGACGTTATTTTGTGATGGCGTCACATGGACAGAGTCGCTTTGGAAAGTGGGGTTCGTCGAACGGTCACTTTGCATCGAGACGCGGACCAAGGCACTCCTCCGAACCGAAACTGTCGGTTTGCCTATTCAAATTGTTATTATGAAGATTGGAGGGTATATCTACACGTCATGCTTCAATTCAAAACTCACCAACGAAATGGAACCTGTACCACCAAACCAAGATGCTGTCGACCCTACCGCTCTGCCGTCTCTGTCTCCACCAGGTATATCTACACGTCATGCTTCAATTCAAAACTCACCAACGAAATGGAACCTGTACCACCAAACCAAGATGCTGTCGACCCTACCGCTCTGCCGTCGCTGTCTCCGACATCAGAAGTTGGATAAAGAACTACACTGCTCACAATCTCGTTATAAATCAAGGAACAGAATAACATTCACTTTCTGCCAATATTTTTATAGTACTTGTGTGGTAATTGTTCATTGCCTTTGTATGACCTTCTGTAAATGCTGGATGTACTGGCAGTGAGGCTGGAAGTGAACGTCACGTTACGAGGTGCGCTCAATTGCTGACGCAGAAGAGATCGCTCCACGTGATAGTGCGCTGCAGGAGTCCGTTGCAGGCGTGCACGTGCGGCTGGACGCGGCGCTGTCGCGACAGTGCTGGCTGTTGCTTGGCGCGCGACAGTGTTGGCTGATGCTTGCCGCACGACAGTGCTGGCTGATGCTTGGCATGCGACAGTGCTGGCTGTACCTTGGCGCGCCACAGTGCTGGCAGTTGCTTGGCGCGCGACAGTGCTGGCTGATGCTTGGCGCGCGACAGTGCAGGCTGATCCTTGGTGCGCGATAGTGCTGGTTGTTGCTTGGCGCGCGACAGTGCTGGCTGTTGCTTGGCGCGCGACAGTGTTGGCTGATACTTGGCGCGCGACAGTGCTGGCTGTTGCTTGGCGAGCGAGGTGCGCTTGCGGAGCGCTCTGCTAGCTGCGTGATGAATCACATCAATGGCGTGTGGCAGCTGCTGGAGCTGCGTGCGGCGCAGCCGGAGCTGCTTGCGGCGCAGCCGAAGCTGCGTGCGCTTTGCGGAACGCCCAAGGTTTCAAGACTTGAGCCTCTACTCTGCAGGCGATGAAAAGATGTCAAAATACCCAAAACGTTTGTGGTAACGTAATGAGATTTTATGAGAGCTCTGAGATGTCTGGTGTGCAACGGTTGACAGCTGCCAAGTGGCAGGTGTTTGTGGGAAATTGCCATAATCCGGTGAGTCGTACAATTTTTATTTTGATTCCGTGGGCGAATGTTCTCTTGTCAAGCAATCTGTAATTTCATTGGTGTATGGACACACGCGCCAGTATATATACAGTGTACAAGGTTGCGCCAGTGTATTGTGTACTGAACAATTTCTTTGCGACATGATAATAAGAGTTATTTGCAAATTTTATTTCTTGTACTACCCGTATTCTTTGTTATAATGGGCTGAGAAATTTTAAATCAGGGTTTTAAACTTATGATGTCTGGTTTGTCTTTATTTCAAAACTAAATTTCACTGTGGCCTGTAGTTACGAGCTCACTTGAGCCTCTGATAGGACGTGTGGTTAGATCATAAAATCTCCTAACATTGGATGATACTGAACCAGAAATACTACAACAACAAGACAAGAGAGCATGCGGCTACGAACATAGAAATGAGTGCTATTTACGAAAAATCTAGATTTGATAGAAATAAAGCTAAAGTAGTGTTGGTAATTGTAATGTTGGTTAATTTAATGTTGGTGATTTATTTGATGGCGATCGTTACCTATTGAAACAGAACTTATAAGTACCCAACGATCGCATAGGTACGAAAGATTTTTCCAAGTAATGTCTGCTGAGTTAGATTTTCATAATTTAGAAGATGGTGAGGAGGGTGCCTCCGCCAGCAAATAGAACACGTATCATGGCTATGTGGTCGCGCTGCACGCACTAGTCTGTAGTCGTAACTGCAACCCAGTGAAGGGTTGTTCAGAGCGCGATGGGCAGCTAGTGGTGTGGCGGGAACACTAGTAGGTATGGTCGCACTGCATGCACTAGTCTGTAGTCGTAACTGCAACTCAGTGAGGAGTTGTTCAGGGGGCGATGGGCAGCTAGTGATGTGGCGGGGACCTGGGTCTCAGGGGAGACTATTAGTTGTACGATCATGTGTTGACCTGGGAGTCGTGGACTCTCTAGAGTTGGTCGTATCACATGAGGTGATGACGATATGGGTGTCAACTATGAGTTTTCACTAGCTACTGTGGTAGCGAACCATGGTGTGTTTTCTTATTGAAGATTATGATTTTGATTTGATAATTATGAGGCTTGGAGGAACCTTTTGTATTTTCTTTTTGAATTTTGATAATTATGAGGCTTGAAGGAAGCTCTTGCGTTTAAGTTGTTAAAATGATTAAGCTTGTTTGGTTTTCTAATAGTCATTGTAACTAAACGTGACGTGTGACGGTCAGGTTGGCCGAGTTCTCAAAAATGCTTCAAAGTCGGTTTTCTGTGCTTTTTTTAAATTTGTTACAGACATGCACGAGGACGTGCAAAGAGAAATATCGAAGTTTGGCTGGAATCGGCGGTTGGCCTGGTGAAGCGGATCCCGGACTCCGGGGCTGAGAGAGCTTCGGATGCGACTGGGATTGGCGCTGGGATGATGATGATGATGATGATGATGCACGAGGACGTGCAAATCGTCAGGCTGGCCGTGTCGGAGATCGTCGATATAATTTTAATAGAAGTTGCTGATTTGATTTACGTAGTAGAGGGGCGAACGCTTGTGACGTTATTTTGTGATGGCGTCACATGGACAGAGTCGCTTTGGAAAGTGGGGTTCGTCGAACGGTCACTTTGCATCGAGACGCGGACCAAGGTACTCCTCCGAACCGAAACTGTCGGTTTGCCTATTCAAATTGTTATTATGAAGATTGGAGGGTATATCTAGACGTCATGCTTCAATTCAAAACTCACCAACGAAATGGAACCTGTACCACCAAACCAAGATGCTGTCGACCCTACCGCTCTGCCGTCTCTGTCTCCGACATATATATATTTTTTATTAATTATAAACTAGCGCTTGACTGCAATCCCGCCTGATGGTAAGCAGTGACGCAATCGTTGATGGAAAAGCGCGCTAGTTTATTAAACCCATTCACTTAAAAAACTTAGTGAATAGGAAGGAAAACGGCAGTTGAGCGAGGTGTTGCAATTTTAAACCCAACAACACGACCAACGATGCTGCGCCACAGGGAGATTGATGTGGAGACCTTCCACGACCAAACTCCCGACACAACAACACTTGGCGCATCGTACCCGGCACACATCGCAACACAACTGCTCAGACCCGTCCTCCGTACGGCTTCACCAGACATCATGCCGGAACACGACGAATCGCTTGGCGGCAAGACTTTGTCTGGTGGGTGGTTTTTGTTTTCACTTACTTGGAAGCAAAGTTCAGGCTACAATCTATGTGCTAACATTATCAGATAACATAAACTTATTTACAGTGGAAATTACTCTGTATAATACCTATGCCATTTTTTAGTTTAACCGACTTCAAAAAAGGAGGAAGTTCTCAATTTGTCAGTTTTTCACCGTTTACTCTAAGACGCCTGAACCGAATTTCAAAATTTCTTGTTTGATAGGGTATACATATATTTCCCAGGTAGCCCCATAGTCTCCAGGCTAGGATCTGATGATGGAAGACCTTCATTTGAATCATATACTGTGAAGGGCGATATAGATCTATATTAAATCAACAATGTATTTAAGGTATTAAATTGGATAAGTATCAACTAAAACTTCCCCTCCGCACGGAGGGGTATAGGTAGTTTGACAATATCCCATCCAATCAAAAACCCCTCATACTGGATAAAAAGTTTAAATACCAACAAGTTTACTTGCCAGTATGAGTATATGTACAAACGGCACCAGAAACAGACAAATATTCCCAATCAACCTTAAGCCGTAATGCTTTAGAGATAAAGTTGAAAATCTAGTAACGAAATCTGACAGATAGTAGTAACTTGGTGTGCTGTCGTATGTACCATAAGGGCGGAAAAACTTTTCACACACCACAAAATTAATCCAAAATCTGTAACCCAAATAGATATACAAGGAAATATCCAAAATCTCTGCCAATTTAACCACCCGAGTATCGCACACAGACATAGGTATCAGTTATAAGGCACCGGGGAGGTCGGTAGCTCGGCCTCCCCCACATAACATCGCGCACTGGACCGACTCATCCGCTACCAATTTTGATGCATCGTGCTCCATACAGCCTCCCTACGGATATCCTACACACACATGAGTAATCTTATGTCTGAATCGTATGAAATTGGTCTGGAGTTAAGGATGGATTAAAGTCTTCATGGTTGGATTAAAATGGGGTTTTTATTCAGTTCATATCTGAATATAACGTTAAAATGAAATGTAATATAGTCAGATATACAATATGTAAAGAAAACTCCGATCCAAAAGGATAATAAATGTTAGGTTTACACATGACTAAATAAAATATGGAATTTTACATAATCATCATAGTGACAATATTAATGAATTTTGAAATAATCGGTTTTTCCGCGAATTAATTCCAACTTCCCCAAAATTTGGTAATTTTTTAAAAAGTGACAACATCATTTGTTTCGAAGCGAATAGCGATGCGACCACGTGCCGCGTGCCCTGCCCCCCTACACCCGCGCATGTATGCCTAACGTGTTGCCTACATGCATTAAGTTACCTCGCTTTTTGGAAATAATATTATTTTTTTAAGTTTAGCCCGACCTTCACGGATCGGACAGGGTTTTCTTTACATATTGTATACAATGTGTATATGAGAGGAATGGTAGCCTAGTGGTATTAGCCGCGACTTACAAGTTGTGAGGTCGTAGGTTCGAACCCCGACAGGCACTTTATTTTGTGTAAATTATTTCATCACCACTGCTTTCAAAACGGTGAAGGAAAACATCGTCAGGAAACCGGCATGACTTAGAGGCAAACACTTCAAAGACATGTGACATCTACTAACCCGCACTAGGCCTGCGTCGTAGATTACGGCCCACTCTCTCTCTCTATCTCATTGAGAGAAGGCCTGTGTTCCAACATTGGCAAGAATTTATGCTGATTATACTATATAATCAGGAGGCTCAGGCTAGAGTAAATAGGCTCGCTAATTAACAAACGCGTTTTACCATCAATGATTGCATCACTGCTTACATAACATCAGGCGGGATTGCGGTCAAGTACAAGTTTATAATAGGATAGTTCACTAAAAAAAACTAATTAGTCCGTCAGTCAGATTTCCAAAAAATACTAGACACGTATTTTTTCTTTTTTCATATAAACAAAAAATGAAGACGATACAGTGCGTTGAAAACTCGTGTGACGTCACTGCACGCTACACTTTTTAGCGAGCAGTGACGTCACCAGCCACCACTCCTGATCTTTGATGCCTTTTATATTTGCCATTTTTTATTGATTTGATAAAACAAAATATACGTATCCAATATTTTTCTATAATCTGAATGACGGACTAAATAGAATCAATTTTTTAATTTTTTACTCAGAAACCACCCCTATTATAAAATGTACAATAAATTTCTGACACATCCTCCCGCTTCGTCCAGGGGGAGAGAAGTCATTTGATGTTCTCCCACGCAAAAAGCAAAAGCTGACCCATATTGATAAATAATAAAACAGCACTTATAAAACGTAAATAACCCCACCCTCTCCAGATTCCGAGTATTTGAAAAGTGAAACATCAAACGTACACCAAGTTTACAAGGTACGACACGATTGGCTTAATAGCTGAGCGATCGACTCCTCTGCTGCGTGTTATGGGTTCGATTCCGCACGAAACATATCATTTGTATGGCCTACAGGTAGCTGTTCCGGGTCTGGTTGATTTTGTGTGTGATTTTGGATGTTTGTAAATAGAATAGTGACTCCATAGAATGTTTGGTCGTCCAGGGCAGAGTGGACGGGAACAGACCTCGTCGAAGTTCGCCAATGAGGTGGACCGACCAAATCAAGTCGGCAGTGGGAGGACCTATTAATAAATGCTCCAGACTGTCGTCCAATAGGGATAGATGGAGAGAGATCGTGCAGCGTTTAACATAAGCGTCTCGGATTCAGTCATAATGACCACAATAGTTCTGTCAAGAGCGAAACGAAGGAGAAGAAGAAATGCACCTTTGATACAGGAGTAATTTTCTCTTATTTCTCTCGGTGGTAGGCCATAACATCGGCCGCCGGCAGAAGTTACCACCCACTAGAAAAAGCCTTGCCGCCAAGCGATTTATCGTGTTCCGGCATGATGTCTGGTGAAGCCGTACGGAGGACGGGTTTGAGCAGTTGTGTTGGGATGTGTGCCGGGTAAGATGCGCCTAATGTTGTTGTGTTGGGACTTTGTCGTGGAGGGTCTTCAGATCAATCTCCCTTTGGCGCAGCATCGTTGGTCGTTTTGTTGGGTTTAGCATTGCATCACCTCGCTCAACTGCTGTCTTCCTTCCTATTCGCTCAGTTTTTCTGAGTGAATAAGCTCTTAATAAACTAGCGCGCTTTACCATCAACGATCGCATCACTGCTTACCATCAGGCGGGATTGCGGTCAAGCGCTAGTTTATAATTATTAAAAAAAAAAAATCCTCGTGATAAGAGTCTCTTTTCTATACTCGTGTACCGTAAATTTATTTTTAATACAGTTGCTCAAAAACTGGTGTATTACAGGGACGTATAGCGTTCGGAAAGTGGGCTATTACACATTCATGCTTTTGCTTTACCTTTTCCGAACTAGTGCGTTCTCTTTCCCAACTGTCAAAATATTGTCTATTAAAAAAAAAAAAAAAAAAAAACAACCATAAAGTTTTTACTTTAAAAAAATCATAGAAGTTTTTATGATTCATGCAAATAATTCTAAAAAGAAGCTACTAATTTGTTTCAATATCAGATTTAATGATTTAATTCAATGAGTTAGGTTAGGTTTTATTTAATTTCGTCTCATTTCATTTTCATTTCATATCAATAAAAAAATTCTACTGAAGACTTGGCTGTATGGGCATAGTTCCCTTTGCCTAATCGAATGGATGAAGAAAAAAAAATCTCTGCTTATATTCTTTAACGGTATGCGCCATTTTTCAAAAATTTTCTTTGCGGGTTTAGTTGTTTGTTGCACAAAATGAGTAATTTCGACGATATTTTATTTGAATTAACACCACCGGAACTCAATATAATTGCACAAAATGCTTCGAAGAACATTTTACCGGAAAAGTCAAAAAGTTGCTACATATATATACAACGAATTTATTGCGTGGAGAGAAGAGAAAAAGGCAAATAGTTTTTCAGAAAATGTTATGTTGGCATATTTCTCCGAACTGTCAGCAAAATTAAAACCTTCTACATTATAGTCGAGGTTTTCGATGATAAAAAGTATGCTGAAAATAAGAAACAACGTGGATATAAGTCAATATCCAAAACTAAATGCTTTCTTAAAACGACAATCGAGACGGTTTTACAACTAAAAAGTCGAAAATATTAACATCGAATGAAGTGGAAAGGTTTTTAAACGAAGCTCCCGATGATCGTTATTTAGCCACACAGGTAATTAATTAATAAGTACTTATATTTTTCTTTAGTATTTCTGTTTACGAAATTGCAAAATACAGTTATTAAATTATTTAAAAAAATATTAATCAAATCCCTTTTTTTTGTAGGTTGCGCTGATTTTTGGCATTGTTGGTGCTTGCCGCAGAGAGAAGTTATCCAATATTACTTTAAAAGATATTGAAGCCCATGAAAAAAAGCTACTAATCAAGATTCCGAATACAAAAAATAAGATACCGAGAAGCTTTGTTGTTGAAGGAGATTTTCTTAGAATAGTGCAAAAATATATGAATCAGCGGTCCCAAAAAGGAAAATCCGACCGTTTTTTCCAAAATTATCAAAAAGGATAGTGTACATCTCAAGCAATCGGGATAAACAAATTTGGTAATATGCCAAAAGAAATAGCTACGTTTCTTGGTCTGCCGGATGCAGAGTATTATACTGGGCTACATTATTGGCAGATTCAGGAGTCAATTTGACGTCCTTAAAGCGACTAGGAGGTTGGAAGTCAGACAAAGTTGCAGAAGGCTATATTGCTGATTCATTACACAACAAACTAGAAACTGGGAAAAAAATCACACAATCCATTAATTTAAAGTTCAGTCCGTCACCTTCGCATGACAATAGTGAAGAGAAAGTTCGTCCATTTACCTTCGTTGATAATGATAAGTTATTAGATCCAATTCCATCAACTAGCAAACGCCATTGTATAACACCTTTGACAAATATACATGAACAATCATACGAAATTAATAATAGTTTGTCTCAAACAGTAAATATGCAACCTAAAACTTCCCCAGTTAGTATAAAAAACTGTACCAATTTCAATGTATATGTGAATTATAACTTTTCTAAGAAATAAATTATTAGTTAGTTGCGTTTATTGTGTTTTTATTATTTTAATAAATTGCTTAATTTTTTCGCAACTGTATTAGAAATAGTTGTTCAGTACACGTGCGGAACCGTCATTGCAACTTGTTCCGACTGTCAACCCTCACCTTCGGCTGCGCCTCGGCTCGGGTCGACATTTGTCGGAACCAACCCGCACTGGGCCAGTGTGGTAGATGACGGACAGACGGCCACTCCCTCTCACCGAGAGGAGACTCGTTTCCCAACAGTGGGAACAGTTGTAGGCTGATTATGATAATGATGATACAGTATGGCAAGGATATTCACTCGACCAATGTAATCTAGAAGGAACTACTCCTAGTCGAGCATAGAAACATTACAGAGGTTAAAAGGTCCTGTCAAATTAATCTGCATCTGACGTAAATTGGTGTATTCTTAGACTGTCTCATGGAGTCTTAATTTGACAAGACTATAGAACAGTTTACCTTCTATACTTTTCTTATTGAAACAGAAAGGAAAATATGCATTGAATATAAAAATTTGTTTATTTTGTAAACAGGATAATCGAGCAAAATTGTAGGTAGGAACGTTTTCCTGAAGCAGTAAAGTTAACAGTTGGTATAAAATCACTATTCGTTTCAATTCAAAATAAAGTACTTTAAGAATCGATACCAAATAGATTCTATATGTTTCTCTACTACGTAGGTCAATACTAACTTTCCAAGCCAATCTTCTTCTTATTCACTGCTGGACAAAGGCCTCCCTCAAGGCATTCCACGATGACCGGTCTTGTGCTGCCCGCATCCACCAGCTTCCTGCGACCTTCACCAGGTCATTGGCCCACCTTGTTGGAGGCCTCCCTACGCTTCACCTTCCGGCCAATAAAGTGATGTATTTATTTCAATTTGAAAAGTTTGGTTTGTACTATCAATCTAATAAAAACTCTCACAACTTCCGAACACGTAGAGATAGGATTAAAACCCTTCAAATATCGTTAAATTTCAACCTCTATAGATAGATATACCTTGTTAGTTACACGTTGAATAGAACAGCTAAAATGTAAACGGAATATTACCTAAAATTAGGGTGCATGTATCTAAGAAACCGAATCTACTCAAATAACCAAACACACACATCGAAACCGACACAGCTTGCATCAGTCGCCGGTCCCTTCACGGCTCAGAAGACAGGCTATGCACAATACGGGCACCGCTCAAGACCGAATGGACCGTCAGACAAAACCCTTACCCCCTAATACCGGATATACCCCCTAATTCCGGACATCGATCTGTGTGTCCCTTAATTTCATCCCAGTAATCTGGCACAGTGAGCGGAATTGTTAAGTGTGTAGGGTTGTTTGCTTCCTAAATAGCCTTCAGACTAAGAGACTATTTCATTTGAGTTATTGTTTATTAAGATTACGATGAAGATTCAATATATTATTGTTATCAATCAACGTGCTGTAAACTTAGTTACGTCTACTTAGTCTGTTGTTCTTGTATCTGATTTAGGCAATGTCTTAATTTAAATGGGCCCTGCATTTTCAACTGCTTTCAAATTTCGATCCCGGGAAAAAAGTACCTGTCATACAGAGAAGGATTGAGCGTAATCACCACGATTGCTCAATGTGGGTCGGCGATTTCAGACTTAAAAGTCCAGGTTTCCTCAAGATGTTTTCCTTCACCTTTTAATCAGTCATTGGTGTCCAAGATATACTTAGAAAGTACATATAACTTTAAAAAAGTTACATTAGTACTTGGCTGACCAGAAATCGACCCACACACTCTTACTTGGGAGTCAATCTGCTAATACTGGTTTTAAACTATCTTTGTGTCAAATTTCAATCAAATCCGTTCAATAGTTTTTGCGTGAAGAAGTAAGAAAGATATAAACACACTCCCATAGACACCCACGCACAACGCCCTTCTTGATAGAAATGCATAAACAAGAACAATGACGTTTACTGGAGAACTATTTTTAATCGACTTCAAAAAGGAGGAGGTTACTCAATCGACCGGTATATATGCTTTTTTTATGTTTGTTCGCGGATAACTTCGTCGTTTACGAACCGATTTTGATAATTCTTTTTCTGTTGGAAAGAAGACATCCCCAAGGTGGTCTCATGATAAGGGCATCAGGGTTTTATGGTGGAAGACCAGAGAAATCAAGGGGAATTATCAAAAATCGTAGGGCTAACCAGTGCGTTTGTAAGTTTTTTCATTAAGTATTTTAGCGTCAGCATCCAGTCTAACCGGATGAAGCTGAACAGTACTTTTCACAACTAAAAAGTGTAAAGTAAAAACTCTTTTTTTTTTACAAAAAAAAGAATCGACTTAGAAAAAACACTACAAAGGGAAAAATAACTAATTTCGGTGTCTTTGGTTTTTGTATATTGGTTTTTGACGTCGGTTGTTTTTTTTTTTTGTAAAAAAAAGTTTTTGATTTAGAAATATGGCAGTACTCCACTGCCATATTTTGTGATGAAAAAAACATTCAAATCTACTTTCAAGCTTCATTTATAGACTCGCTATTGTGATAATAACTTTATTTGTAATACAGACTCGCCTAGAATTGCGTATACATATGTCGGGATACATAACGTGGTTAAAACACCAGCTTCTCAAATATTTGAGAAACTGGTGTTTTATCCACTAGGCCACCACTTGTACTGTAGTTATGTATCGCGACATTTATGTATACTTGAGAAGCCGGTGTTTTAACCACTAGGCCACCACGACTTCGGCGGGTTCGATTCCAGGTCAGGCAAGTACCAATGTAACTTTTGTAAGTTATATGTACTTTATAAGTATATCTTGGACACCAGTGACTGATTATAAGGTGAAGGAAAACATCTTGAGGAAACCTGGACTTTTAAGTCTGAAATCATCATCCCGCATTGAGCAAGCGTCGTGATCACGTTCAATCCTTCTGTGTATGAGAGGAGACCTGTGCCCAACAGTGGGACGATAAAAAGTTGATGATGATTGTGATAATAACGTTATTCGTAACACAGACTCGACTTGAATTACGTATATGTGGGTATAGATAACTATAGCAGTGCTAGAAGAACCAACTTTTATTCATCCACACTCCAGCAGTTCTACTTATGTAGAAGTGTTAGAGGTTGTTAGGATACGCATTCTGATTTTTAATACGGTTTTAATACGGCAGCCCCGCATTAATTTCAACCCAAAATTACAACCACAGTGCTATTCAGTAATGAAAAAAAAAACATAAATTACAACGACCGACTTCCCATTTTTACTAACTCTGGAACACAGGCTTTGTCTTCCATTATTACCCACAATGCCTATTCAACAAGCATAATATACAAAACAATGTGTTGCCATGTGTAAATAAAAAAACACGAGTATTCACTACAAGCAATTTCATTCTCTCTCTGTAGTGGAATAAAAATCTGGGTCGTGCGAGAGGGTTGTGTACAGGTGAGTGTACCATGTGGAGGGAATCAGAGAGGCTAGATGTGTCAGCTGGTTGATTCTGTATTATTCTCACCGCGATAAGTTTCTTTTATAATTTACTAGCTGCACCGTGCGGTTTCACTTGAATAGGTTTCGATTTTTTTATATGCTCCGCTCCCATTGGCCGCAGCTTATTATATAGCCTAAAGCCTTCCCGGATTAATGGGGTATCCAACGCAAAAAGAATTTTTCAAATCGAACCAGTAGTTCCTGGGATTAGCGCGTTCAAATAAACAAACTCTTCAGCTTTATAGATAAGTATAGAAGTATAGATAAGCTAGTGCTTGACCGTAATCCCGCCTGATGGTAAGCAATGATGCAATCGTTGATGGTAATGCGCTCTAGTTTATTAAGAGCTTATTCACTCAAAAAAAACTCAGTGAATAGGAAGAAAGACTGCAGCTGAGCGAGGTGGTGCAATTTCAAAACCAACAACACGACCAATGATGTTGCGATAGAGGGAGATTGATCTAAAGACCCTTCAGGGCCAAACTCCCGACACAACATTTGGCGCATCGTACCCGACACACATACCAACATAACTGCTCAGACCCTTCCTCCGTACGGCTTCACCAGACATCATGCCGGAACTCGACGAATCACTTGGCAGCAAGACTTTGTCTGGTGGGTAGTAACTTCTACCGGCATCCGATGAGAATGAACCGAGAGTGGACAGCTGATTCTAAGCTCAGATTACCCAATTCGATCGGCCACAAAGTATTTAACTTAGTTATTGTAATTTTTTGCTAAATTAATCTTTTGAAATAAAATAAAAAGACATATCAAACTTTAAAATACAACAAAAATAGTATTTTATTAGCATTCGAAAAAAGAAAATCACAGACTAATCTAAACACACTTCGGAGGACTGGAACAATTTGCCTGCGGTCTTCCGAACATTACTGTGTAGCGGCATCCACAAACGATACATACGAACAACTCATCATATTGACATCACATAGACCCTGTATCTCGCAAACAGAGTTTATCTTGCAACTAGCATATATACAACTTCCCAACATCAACCGCAGGGCAAGTGCTCGCCAGCCTTAACACCTGTCTGGTCGGAGGATCCTCGACCATTTTCTATGGATGATGAATGAACTCTGAAACTGATACAAAAACCACTATTGCATAGTATAAGATGATGTAATTTAAGAAACCTGTATATTTTCCTACTGCAAGCAAAGGCGTTTTCCTCCACAAAATTCTGTATTTTGCTACTGGCCGGGCAGCCCTTCCTGAAGGAGGTCCTTTCATCCCGCCTTACTATGCATCCACCTCTGAATCCTTACCTTAAGAGATATTAGTCAGTTTCGGTTGGTTAAGACATACGGAGGAAGCTGTATAGAGCTTCGTTAAAAAAATATCAAACTAATTGCAAAATATTCCACCTACTCGTATACGGGTATACGAGTAATTCTAATCTATATATGTCGGATGGGTTTTAGAATAAGTTATAACAGCCTTATCAATCCAAAAAAAATAATATACCGACTATGTAAACAACCCCAGCACACTAATTGTTTATCCAATATACATTCCAAATCATTTTAACGGAGATTCCTAATCCAATGCTACATGAGTTCGAGAAATGTGTCTGCTTAGTAACGTAAAAAACGCAATGAACGTTGTTGAACTGTCAAAATGAAAACTATTGTTATAGTTACGTAACACGTTATTAACATGTGATACCCCGAAGCTTACTATCATCATCATCATCATCATCATCATCATCATCATCATCAACCTTTTTATCGTCCCTCTGCTGAGCACAGGTCTCCTCTCATATAGATAAGGATTGAGCGTAATCACCACGCTTGCTCAATGCGGGTTGGCGATTCCAAACTTAAAATCCAGGTATCCTCAAGATGTTCCTTCACCTTGTAATCAGTCATTGGTGTTCAAGATATACTGAGAAAGTATTCTACATGATCTAGTAATTACATGTGCACTATATCTTCGTTCCAGTTCCACACAGCTGACTCCACAGAGCTCTCCACTTTTGAACCGACGTCTTTCAATTAATTCCGTCACTTTCAGTAGTTTGATCTTTACATCAACAACTGGTTAATCTGAAGCTAGCTGAAGTGCAAATCCCATGTTAAAACGTTTTTAGTCTCGGTCTTTTTTTTTTAATAATTATAAACTAGCGCTTGACCGCAATCCCGCCTGATGGTAAGCAGTGATGCGATCGTTGATGGTAAAGCGCGCTAGTTTATTAAGAGCCTATTCACTCAGAAAAAACTGAGCGAATAGAAAGGAAGACGGCAGTTGAGCGAGGTGATGCAATGTTAAACCCAACAACACGACCAACGATGCTGCGCCAAAGGGAGACTGATCTGGAGACCCTCCACGACCAAACTCCCGACACAACAACATTTGGCGCATCGTACCCGGCACACATCGCAGCACAACTGCTCAGACCCGTCCTCCGTACGGCTTCACCAGACATCATGCCGGAACACGACAAATCGCTTGGCGGCAAGGCTTTGTCTGGTGGGTGGTAATTATTGTCAAATTTATTAAATTAATGTTGTTGTTTACTAATTTATCACTTCTAGTTCACACCTTAAATACTAGGAAATGGTGCAGATTTAACATTTCAGAGATAACTTTTGAAAAAGCTGACACTTAAAGTGTTGAACACTAAAATTAAGGATTTTTTTTTATTTTTACATTTTTTCGCCGACTTCGTTCTTCATACATCGAATGTATGAACGTCACCTTTTTTAATTATTGTCTACTAGCTTTCCGCCCTATTGCCTACTAATTTCAAAGCAATCGGTTAAGTAGTTACGGCGTGAAAGCGGAACAAACAAACAAACTCACTCTCCGATTTATAATATTAGTAAGGATAAGGATTACCATTATAGAGGTATTAGTGTACAGGTGTAAAGTTCCCTCATCTTCCATGGAAAGGGAAGGATCCTAGGACCAGACAGGTGTTGTATCTGGCAGCCATTTACATGTCGGTTGATTTCGAGAATTTATATGAATGAGAGGAGATCAGTGCCCAGCAGTGGGACGATACAAGGTTGATGACACATGAACAAATGTACATATGCACGATAAATTTTGCTTGCAAGATGCAGTGTTTGCGTGACGTCAGGATGACGCATTTTTCGCATGTAGATACTGTTACACTACTAAGAAATGAAATCTCATGTAGCAAGCTATAAAAGACGTTACACAAGTGTCATATTCAGTAAGCAGGAGATCCTCGTGCTATAAATGTAGGGGAGGAGGTGACGATGCATTCTGATGCATCGTCACGGTCATGCACAGTCTCGGAGATCTACATCTTGTTATAAATTACTTTATTTAGCACTTTGTTCTTGCTACGTAAAGCAAAGGGCGAGCTACGGAGCTTCTGAGATCCAATACGGACAATAAATAAATGTTCAAAAAGTATCTCATAACTAGAGATTGGAAATTACTTAAACTTGAACAAAATGCCGATGAAAGAATATTGTATCAATTGTGTAAAATATTTTGTTTTATGTATATAGTTATATATCTACTAGTATATAATTTTTCCCTCGAAAAATCAAATACCTTCTTATGCATCATCTGGTGACATTTTTAGAAATATTATAAACAAAACCTATAGTTGCATACATATTACATAACTACGTATACTGAAAAGTATATTCATATTTTTCTTTCGTCAAATCAATTTTCGGTATTTCTCTACTCATTACAGCTGAGATAAAGATATGCTTTATATATAAACCCTTAGAAGTGTTAGGTAACTTTATTTGGCACATACCTACCTAAGTCCTGCCCCATTTTGAATTTTATTAAGACTCCACTATCCGTCTGTCTCTCACCAGGCTGTCTTTCTTCCTACTCACTAAGATTTTTTAAGTGAATAGGCTTAATAAACTTGCGCGCTTTATCATCAACGATTCATCACTGCTTACCATCAGGCTGGATTGTAGTCAAGCACTAGTTTATAATTACTACAAAAAAAAATTGCCAGCGGCGGTTTTTCCGTCTGACTACAATAGGGATGTATCCAAGGTATGAAAATCAAAAAAATAATTAGTCCGTCTTACAGATAATAAAAAAAATTAAGACCCGTATTTTTTATTTTGTCGTAATTACCAAAAATTACTGAGATATAGCGTATTAAAGTTACAGAGTGGGGGCTAATTACGTCACGCCGTTCTATATTTTGCACCATGGCGTGACGTCATGCGACATTTCAAATCAATATATCTTCCTAAGTATTTGAATGAAAGAAAAAATAAAAAATACGTGTTCAATATTGTTTATAAAGCTATCTGATGGACATTAAATTATTTTTTAGGATACAAGCCAATTTAAGTGTCTTCAAGAATAGAGTGAATAGGCTCTTTCTAACTAGCTCATTTTATCACCAATGATTGCATTACTGCTTATCATAAGGCAGGATTGTGGTCAAGCACTAGTTTATGATTTTAGTATAAATAAGTTAGTAAATAAATACGGACAAATCACACAGAATGAGCTAGCCACAAAGTAAGTTCGATACTTGTGTTATGGAATACTAACTCAACGATACTATATTTATAATAGATACATATATAGATAAATATCCAAGACCCAGGCCAATCAGGAAAAGATCATTTTCCATCATGACCTGGCCGGGGATCGAACCCGGGGCCTCCACGTCGCAGGCAGGCGTGTTGACCGCTGGGCCACGGAGGACGACTCAACCAATGTTCACTCATCCTCCATAGAAAAGGGAGGATCCTCCGACCAGACGAGTGTTATGTAAAAACATGTAGATATGGTATTATTTTACCATACAGCTATGCTGTGCTGTAGCCATGTGTCTGTGACTACTCAGATGAAATGAGCTACTATATGAG
The DNA here is from genome assembly GCA_037179545.1 of Sesamia inferens. Lineage (NCBI taxonomy): Eukaryota > Metazoa > Arthropoda > Insecta > Lepidoptera > Noctuidae > Sesamia > Sesamia inferens. The sequence goes on along the minus strand of CM073928.1, from coordinate 29,904,174 downwards.
AACTACATTAAATTATAAAAAAAAGTCCAGAAATGCCCTCCCAAAGTGGTTTTAATTGATAAAAAAGTAAAAAGTAACCGGGACGTTGCGGTCGCTTTATAGGTTAAAACATGTTCTTCCATCACACATAAAGGCAATGCTTGTTCAGTCCCTTATATTCCCCATTATTGACTATGGTGATGTGTGTTATTACGACCTGAATGCAGATCTACTCAATAAACTTCTAAATAACTGCATTCGATTCGTATTTATTCTTCGTAAGTACGATAATGTATCTTCTTAGAGGTCCATCTTGAAATGGCTACCCATCAGGCAACGCAGAGCTCTAAGAGCTTTGACGACGTTGTTTTCACTCCAACACAAACCCTGTTCTCCTTCTTATCTTACTTCTCATTTTCAGTATTTATGCTCTGCGCATAATAGGAATCTTCGTTCTTCCAATAATTGTCTTCTACGATGTCCTTCTCACCGCTCTAGTTTTCTTAAGTCTTTTTTTTTTGTCCAGGCGGTTTTTCTGTGGAATGAACTTCCTCAGAATATCAGGACGTTGACCAGTCGGTACACTTTTAAAATTAAAGCTCGGGAATACTTACGCAAGAAATTGGCAGATTCATCAAACATATAATTTATTCTTTTTCTCTATCTATATTTTATTATCTCTCTCTACTGTTTATATTGTGTATGTATGTATTTAATATAATATCTTTTTTGTGTTTCTCTTTTAACCATGTTTTGTCTCTGCGTCACCTTAAGGTAGACTGGTAGAGAATGCCTAAGGCATGAAGTCCGCCATTGTACAATGTTTTTCTTTGTGCATAAAGTTTTAATAAATAAATAAATAACGAAACCCTTCGTGCACGAATCCGTTTTGTACATGGCCGGTTATTTTTTACGTTAGTTTATTATGTTCACCATAAACATTATTTCTTGGTTTCTTCTAAATTTAATTTTAATATATGAAGGATAGCCTCCCTAGTGTTTCCTAAATATTAACTAAATCATTTACACTAACTCAAGAGCGCTTTTATGCACCCGCATACCGCACATTAAAACACACTACTTATTTACCTCATCACCGGATAACAAACCTCTTAACCGCATATTCCCCAAATTACCTCCCCCGCCCCCCTTCGCCACAATACCTTCGCGTTCAAAGGCTTTTCAGCCATGATGTACAGCTTTCATTGAACCGCGGGGGTTTTGACTTATAAATAAGTAACGGTTGGATTTACGGCGCGCCATAGTCTTTATATTAAATTCCGATAAGATTTATGTGGGTGCTCCTGAAATATGAAACTGCGTTGAGCAAACTGTTCCATGTTTGAAGTGCGTTCTGAGATTTAAAGGTGTTTGAATGCAATGTTTTATTCATGTGGTCGAGAAGTAGCATGGTACTGTATTATCAAAGTGCTTACGTATTGTTCTATAAAGGAGGGCGCGTTAAGACTACCCGCGAAATTAAAATTTTAATTAATTTTTAATTTCTAGGAGGGCTGTTACGTATCACACTATCAATGGGTTTCATTGTGACAGTTCAGCAACATTCACTGCGTTATTTACGTTGTTTGAACGGGCACATTTTTGAACACATGGAGCAATGGATTAGTAATATGTTTCGAAATTAATCCAACTGATACTAGAGCGCACAGGCGTAGAGTAGCCAGCCTTTCGGTGTTCTATAGGATACATTTTGGGGAGTGTGCGAGTGAATTGCACGATTTAATTCCCCCATCTCCGTTCCACCATCGGACGACCCGTCGTACGGCGAGTTTCCACCCTTACGTTGTTAACACCACTACGATCCGGACGAAGCGTTTCGCCTCCTCCTTTATGCCGCGTACATTGAGGAACTGGAACAATTTGCCAGCGGCGGTGTTTCCGTCTAACTACAATTTGTATGTGTCTTCAAGGCTAGAGTGAATAGGCTCTTAATAAACTAGTGCGCTTTACCATCAACGATTGCGTCACTGCTTACCATCAGGCGGGATTGTGGTGAAGCGCTAGTTTAAATTTTAAAGAAAAATAATAATAATACTAATAAACACTAATATACTAGAGTAATAGTGTGTTATGCAATTAAAGTGCATATTGTGTGTTCAACAAAATATGATTAGCGACTGTAACAAATATTTTTAGGGGGTGTGTGACTCTTGATATAAATAAAACTTGTGTTCACTAAAACTATAGTTTACTTTCACTTTACCCTAATATAATGTTATGAGAAATATCAGAAAGATTACAAGTGTGTGACCATACCGGGTCTCCAGAACCGATTGGCGTGGCTCGCCGCTGTTCGGCTCGCCCGCTGAACGATTTACCTGCGTAGGCATTCCGCACGTCCCTACATACTTATGTATTTAAATAATAATAATCGTTAAAAAATTTTGTAGAACTTCTAAGTTCGCAATTTATAACCTTTAACCTTTTTGAAGTGAAACTTCTTTACGCACGCTTGATTTGGGGAGTAAGCTGGCGAACGCGTGACGTAAGCGTTACGAAAAGTGATCGGGCAAAGCGAACGGAAGTTAAGTGGGGGATATAAGCACAGAGGCGCCCGTGGCGCGAGCTTGGTACTAAAAGGTCTACAACGAGTTTTTTTTTTGTTTTTTTTTTTTTCATTAAAAATAGAAGATCTATGCAAAATTTTTTTTTTTTTTTTTTCACTAAATATAGAAGATCTATGTTCTATGTTATTGGTTTGGTTTCCGCACTCAGTCCCTCCAGTGGACCATTGTGCGTGTATAGAAGATCTATGCAAAAATATTAATTTACCAATGAATCCATGAAATAAATTTAAATATTTATAGAAAATTCATATATGTATATGTGTATACATGTATATATTGTACACACATATATATATATATGTACATACAGATGGAGCGAAAGAAGTTTCACTTCAGTCGTGTGGTCATAAGCACACTCGTATTTTTTTTAAAGTCTTCCTTCTCCTCAGTTTATCCACTGCTGGACAAACGCCTTCCCCATGGCTTTCACAATGATCGGTTTTGTACTGCCCGGATCCATCGGCTTCCTGCGACCTTCACCAGGTCATCGGTCCATCTTGTTAGGGGCCTCCCTACTCGTATTCTGGTACGTGTCCGCGACTTCACACTCCGTCGTCCAAGATATTTTTAAGTATTTCATGAAAAATAAGCCGTGTAAATAACAGTAAAAATGATTAGGTACATTCATTCGCTACACAAACTAGTTCTTAGGATCCACTCTCAGAAAGTTATTAAGGAACCCTATCGGTAGGACTTCATTGACCAAATGTCTGTCTATTACTAGGCTGTATCTTGTATGGATAATAGTACGAAACTCTGTAATGTGAGTTCAAATCGCACAGGGCCGGACTTTTCCATTAAATAAATATCAGGATATAAGAAACTCATCCTAAAAAGTATAAAATATTTTTTACCATTTTAAGGTAAAATGCAACTATTGAATTCTTCATAAAATAACAATATAATTTGTTCGATCATTTTCAGTAACTTAAAATCCATATCATCTGCAAAAAGAAACAACTAACAATCAATTTCCCCTCCATCACAATCACTACTCTAAATCAAACTTAAATACCCCCAGTTACTCGGAAGTCACTCAAAAATACCGCACAATGACCACCATCTTTAGTTACCAGTCGACAAATAAAAACAAATGGTTCAAACGGACTCAAACAAAAGAGCTGCGAGTACGTACCATTAGCAAGTAGGAATGGAAATAGGCAAAGAATAAGAAATATATAGAGAAGTGCAATTCACAGATTACAATTACACCACATTATACAATATGTAAAGAAAACACCGTCCGACCAATATTATCCGTTATCCGTCCGGATAATAAAGGTTAGGTAATCACATAACCAAATAAAATTTAAAACTTTACATAATCATCATAGTAACAATACTAATGAATTTTTAAATATTTTTTTCCCGCGAATTGACTCCAACTTCCCAAACTGTATGAATGAAGTACAATAATGGCGGTATTTTGTTAGATGATGCCGTGTATTTTGCTAAATAATATTTATTTTTCGGGGGTTTATTTTAAAGTTAAATTTAATTTTAACCACGATCTGGAAGTTTGAACTATTTTAATTTACATTAAAATGCATTTGGTCCATGAGTTTCGGTTCTACGCGTAATTATTCTATGAAATAGAAATAGGCTACAGTTTTCAATATAGCTCATCCCCTAAATGGCGATGACAGAAGGGTCTGACCCTCGGTCATTAGCTGCATTCAGTAGTGCCGGACATGGTAAGTTTGTTGCAAGATGTAGGCAAGGAGATAGGGAGCTTTTGTTCTAAAACATTGTGGATGATGTTCATACACGCACACACACACACACTACTAAAATATTATTGTCCATCCTTTTCTTAAGGAAATAGAAAGAAAAAAATGCACTTAACTTAAAATTAGTTTAGTTTTTGAACAAGGGAATCCGGGTCATTATTCCAAGCATAGCCCTCTCCATTGCCCTTTGAGTGACTTTGAGCTTTCTTATAAGGCCCATTGATAGCGACCACGTCTCAATGTCATAAGTCATCACTGGCAACACACACTGGTCGAAGACTTTTGTCTTGAGACACTGCGGTATTTCGGATGAGAAGATTCTACGTAGCTTCCCGAAAGCAGCCCAACCGAGTTGGATTCGACGATTGACCTATTTCTCGAAGTACCCGACATAGCTCAAACAATTGCAACACTAAAGTGGCAGTTGGCTGGGCACATCGCCTGTAGTACCGATGCCCGATGGGGCCGACGGGTTCTCGAGTGGCGAGCACGCATCGGAAGACACAGCGTGGGTAGGCCCCCGACAAGGTGGACCGACGACCCGGTGAAGGTCGCGGGAAACCACTGGATGCGGGAGGCGCAATACCGGTCCTGGCGCAATACTGATGCTCACTTTGATGGTAGCAACATCAATTTCAAACTCTCAATTTAAAAAAGGCACGGTTTGTCAATAAGCATAATATTTTAACAACACTATTCAAATATAAGATAGTCATGCTTATATTATATACATGCTTATACATATTTATATCTACTTTCTCGATGCACATTGCACGCGTCTCACATTATAATGGTGATAAAGTCATGAATAAAACCTAGCACTAAAAGAGCTATAAAAATATAAGAGATAAAAACAATCCTCTACTATCTCCCAGTCTACAATGCATCAACTACCTTCTCCCTCCCGCATGATTTGAGTTTAATATCCTCGTTGAGTGCTGCATTCTTTCACAGGGGAAATGGGCACGCAGTGGGGTTCCGCTCGGCGCTGGGGAGATCTTTGACTAGCTGTCAAATATCTAGCTTGTTGCCTGTCAAGTCTACAAAGAGGTGTGGGCACGGTGCTCGGTGCACGAGAGAGTTATTTATGGATGAATCAAAATCAAAGCATTTATAGCAAGTAAACCAATTACAAGCACTTTTATCTTTGAATCAGTCAGTAAGATAAAACTGTCTGCAGTTTTATCAAATTTTTCAGTTTTATTTAATTGCGCAACACAATATCAGTAGCATTGCGTTTCATTTGACAGTTCAACAATATCCATTGCGTTATTTACGTTGTTGAGCCGCACATTTTCGAACATAGGGAGCAATAGAATAGCAATAAGCTTCAAAATGATTCCAACTGATAGTAATAGTGTGTTACACAATTAGGGTGCTGGTTGTACATTCTAAAGCGTACCAATGCTTTGTTTAAATAAAACAAGGTACGGAAGATAGCAGGTCAAGCTACCCGAAACTGTCAGATATTCCCAATCAACCTTGAGCTTTAATGCTTTAGAGATAAAGTTGAAATTGTAATAAAGAAATCTGACAGATTGCAGTCGCTGAATCTGCTCTCGTCTGTACTTAACACAAAAATTATTATTTAAAAAAGGTATAAACTATTCAGTTAAATAAAAAGCCTTCTAACTAAATAGTTGATATCTTTTGGTTAAGTAATTAATATTTAGTATTTTAAGTTTTTATGTCAATATAGTACGTATTGTATATGTTTATATGGGCCATGATGCCTGAAATAAATGTATAAATAAATAAATCATATATACAACATGCAAAGAAAACCCTGTCCGATCCGTGAAGCTATTGTTAGGTATTAATCAATAACTAATTCTACTAATGCCTACAAAGCCGGGATACAATTAAAAAATCTTACGAAATAATTATTACGCTAAAGAAGGTAGATTAATACACGTGCGGGTGAAGGGAGCAGGGCACGCGGCACGCTGTCACATCGCTATCCGCTCATAATAATACCGTCAAAAATGGTGTTGTCACTTTTTAAAAAAATATCAAATTTTGAAGAAGTTGGAATTAATTCGCGGAAAAAAAATGATTATTTCAAAATTCATTAGTATTGTTCCTATGATGATTATGTAAAATTTCTTATTTTATTTGGTCATATGTTTACCTAACCTACATTAGCCTTATGGGTTGAACAGGGTTTTCTTTACATATTGTACATAAGAGCTATATCTGTTCTGTGTTATTAACACCCAGTAAATCACTTAGAAATACCAGTGAAAATGTCCCCCATTTCCTCAACTTTCCACTTCACTACGGGAATCACAGTAACAAATGTGATTACGATGCAACTGCACTATTCCAAACTTAGTCACCGCGCAGTGGGGTGCCTCTGGAGCGCTAATAGGCCATGACGTCATAAATTATGATGCTATGCACGTGACGTCACTGTTTAGACCGCCCATGATTTTGGTTGTTTTGATTTTTTCAATAATAGTCTTTCTTATAGGACAGAAAACGCATCGCTTCAAACATAGATTGTAATAAATGCATCTCTGTAATAAATATATCTTCTTTTTTTAAATATTTTCATTATCCCATAATATTTTTGCCCCCTAAGATACAGACCTAGCCTAGTTTAAGGGTCGGGGTTAAACCTATTGTACCTATTGAAATGCAGTATTATTGAGCTATGGAGCGAGCTATGTTGGGCGTCTCTCTGAAGGACCGCATCAGAAATGAGGTGATCCGACAGAGGACCAGAGTCACCGACATAGCTGAGAGGGTTAGCAAGCTGAAGTGGCATTGCGCTGGTCACATATGCCGCAGGTCTGACAACCATTGGGGTAAACGAGTCCTCGAGTGGAGACCGCGTCTCGGCAAACGTAGCGTAGGACGTCCTTGGGCTAGATGGAGCGACGACATCAAAAAGGTGGCTGGTAGTGGCTGGCGGAGAACTGCTCAGGATCGAGCTTGTTGGCGTGCCACGAAGGAGGCCTATGTCCAGCAGTGGATGAGTAGAGGCTGATGCTGATGCTGATGATGATGTTGATTAATATTACACTAAAATTGTAAATGTTTTGTCCCAATAAATTATTTATTATTTCTCGGTCTAACAATTCTTTTATGAGTTCGTACTATTGACTTTTTTTACATAGCATTAATATGTGAGCTGTCACGCCCTTTATACCGGGGCCTTTTAATTAGATAATAAGTTTTAACTTATTTCCATTTTAATGATATTTATTTTTTCTTTGCTAGTATTTTGGCGTGGCTAGCTGGCATATGATAAATAATTTCATTTTATGTTGTGTTTTCTTGTAAGTATTCATTACTATACATAGTATTGTATAAAGACATGTGTTTATTTTTAATGAACGTCTGTTCAAAGTGAAGTGGCGGACCAAACTCCCCAGCAGCACAACAGTCTAGTTGTGCTGCTGTTCGTCTTTCCACTAGGACGACACTAGAAAGTGGCGAAGGGCGGGTGTTTTGGGGGGACTGCCTTATGTAATATCGACGTTCAAAAAGTGCTAATTCTCAGCCTAATTTGAATAAATGACTTTTGATTTTGATTCAGGTATTACATCAGAAATTCCTCAGCCAGTTATGGCGGACTCCTACAGACTAATACCAGCTTTTCACCCACTTTGTAACAAACAGCTTCGAATCCTTGATATCTGTAACAAATCTAAACCGACACCCAAACAATATTGTCGAAGCAATTCAAAATAGATATCAAAACTATCATTAACCTCCCCAAAACCAAGAATAACATCTACATCCCAACTCCCATCCTCGGCTTGTTTATACCTACTACGTCATCCCCCACCCATCCGGCTGCAATTTATACCGTCACGGACTATTAGCGCAGTGAGGCGAGCCCCGAACATCACGGTATGCGTACAACTTTTCTCAGATATTCGGAGGGAGATGTAAGTACAGTTTTTGATTTTATGTTACTGTTGTTTTCAATGGTATTATTAGAGGGTTGGTATTTAGGATAAGAAGAAAGAAAGAAAGAAAGAAAATACATTAATTCAGCTCAGACTAAGAGACACACAATACATCTAAAATAAACTTACATCCTGATGTATGTTTATTTTAGATGTATTGTGTGTCTTTTAGTCATATAATAAATGAATGATATTTTATTTTTTGTTATTGCTGTGCTGGTATTTTGGCGTGGCTTTGTTTTCTTGTGTTCATTACTGTACCTACATAGTATTATATAAAGTCATGTGTGTTTTTTTTTTAAATGAATAGACAACTGTGCTGCTGTGGAGTTTGTTCCGCCATTTATTCTTCCCAACGACAGCACTAGGAAGTGGCGAGGGGCGGGCGTTTTCGTGGGAACTTTCTTATGTAATATTGACACTCAAAAAGTGCAGATTATCAGCCTAATTTGAATAAATGACTTTTGATAATGATTTTGATAAAAAATAGTCAAGTAGAAAGTAAAAACCCGTTGTAAAAAAAAGCAGCAACGCGTGCTCGCGGCTGCACCAAAAAGGTCCAGTTCAGCAGTGTAATGTCTAGAGTAGATAAACTGAATATCAAGAACCTTCACAGTCTCATTGCATATATGCATATAATAGAACGTAAACGTTACGTTCTATAGAACATATATATTTTTTTTTATAATTATAAACTAGCGCTTGACCGCAATCCCGCCTGATGGTAAGCAGTGATGCGATCGTTGATGGTAAAGCGCGCTAGTTTATTAAGAGCCAATTCACTCAGAAAAAACTGAGCGAATAGAAAGGAAGACGGCAGTTGAGCGAGGTGATGCAATGTTAAACCCAACAACACGACCAACGATGCTGCGCCAAAGGGAGATTGATCTGGAGACCCTCCACGACCAAACTCCCGACACAACAACATTTGGCGCATCGTACCCGGCACACATCGCAGCCCAACTGCTCAGACCCGTCCTCCGTACGGCTTCACCGGACATCATGCCGGAATACGACGAATTGCTTGGCAGCACGGCTTTGCCTGGTGGGTGGTAACTATACTAATATATAAAGCTGAAGAGTTTGTTTATTTCTTTGAACGCGCTAATCTCAGGAACTATAGGTTCAATTTGAAAAATTATTTTTGTGTTGGATAGCCCATTAATCTAGATTGGCATTTTCGTCATAGACAAGATAAAATATTATTATTGCCCTTCCAGTCGACAAGACTTATTTATGTTAAATACTCTTAAAAAGACTCTTGTCTACACTTTTTCAAGGATCAACATCAATATCAATTTGGGATAGAACAATATCGATTATAATAACCACAATCTCAATATATCTATAGTCTAACAAAATAAACACCAACCCATCTCAAACATATCCACAACTCTCTATGTAACAAGTACCAGGCAAACATATCTTCGAGCAGTTCTCTCAACTATCAAAACACGAACAGAGCATCAATCCCACATATCGGTAACATTAATTATACATAAATATTTATCCGCGCCAATTACATACGTGCGAGTTAGAAACAAACAATGTACTAGAACTTCAGTAATGAGTTCGTTAACATTAATTAACGCACCTTTGATTCTAATTACTCTTGTGTACATGGTGAAGGATTTCATGTCAAATTGGGACGGTGCCGTCGAGGCGCTGGATTTTGAATGTGGGTCGAGAGAAAAATATCAAGTTCTGCTCATTTGTGTAGAATCATGGTTAAAATTTCAGTTTATGAAGATTATCAAGTAAGCTTAGGTAGTACTTAACTGATAATGTGAGATAAGTTCTTAAGGTTTTTACAAAATTTGTACTCACGGTTGCAAAAATAGCTCTTAAGGTTTTTTGATAACTTCTCAAAATCAGCCCTAAAACCGGACACTGAACACAGTAAATAACGAAATCACGCAGACAGCTACTGTGTATAAACACAGTAGCTACAAAAAGACAAAGAAACAAAGCTAACTATTCATAAATAGTGTTCCGAGCTAGCAAAAACAACACTTACAAAAAAGACAGAACAAGTGAAAAACACTACCACAATTGGAAAACCAGAAGACGTAGAAAAAGACTATTCAACGAAATTCCGAGACCTAATCTTCGAAAGTACCTGAAGAACCAGAAGTGGCTTAAAATCCAACATCTTCCAAGAATTCTTTGTTCGACTCGAAACAAGTTAAGACGTTCAATGCACATCGATTTCTAGTTTAAAATTGTTGGCTGGAAAGTTCCATCCAATCGTATTGGAGTTGTTCGATGATTTTTACCGTCCACTCCTTTATTGTATATTGGTACATTTATGGGCCATTCTGTCTGTGAGATAGTATTTTTAATGGATGGGTTTGAGTTAGTTGGTTGCGAAGCGTGACTTTAAATATAGTGGAAAGAAGAAATCTAACATAACATTAATTATCATTCTTTTGATATTCATCGTTTAATCGCTCTCTGAACGTTAAAATTACATTTCGATGGTTAACCGTCAAGAACTCCAATTTTATTAAGAAAAGGACAGAAGATAATTAGTTTAGTGTACTTATGTAAAAAAAAAAACATATGTACACACATCACACGGCACCTGTACTCACAACCTGAAAATTAAATAAATAAATATATACAGACAAAGCACACAGATTGAGCTAGCCCCAAAGTAAGTTCGAGACTTGTGTTATGGGATACTAACTCAACGATACTATATTTTATAATAGATACATATATAGATAAACACCCAAGACCCAAGCCAATCAGGAAAAGATCGTTTTCTATCATGACCTGGCCGGGGATCGAACCCGGGGCCTCCACGTCGCAGGCAGGCGTGTTGACCGCTGCGCCATGGAGACCGAAACAGAGGTACAGAGATGCACTTGTAGTATATAAATATTTAGACAGTTTTAGGGAAACTAATATTTTAAAGTTCACAAAATAAAAGGAATAGGAAAATACTAATACAGGACTCTTCAATCAGTGTGTCCTACCCGTCATGACTTACGGAGCCGAGACGTGGACACTAACGGTCAGACTAGTCCACAAGTTTAAAACTGCTCAGCGAGCTATGAAGCGAGCTATGTTGGGCGTCTCTCTGAAGGACCGCATCAGAAATGAGGTGATCTGACAGAGGACTAGAGTCACCGACATAGCTGAGAGGATTAGCAAGCTGAAATGGCAATGGGCTGGTCACATACTAGCCGCAGGACCGACAATCGTTGGGGTAAACGAGTCCTCGAGTGGAGACCGCGTCTTGGCAAACGTAGCGTAGGACGCCCTTGGGCGAGATGGAGCGACGACATCAAAAAGGTGGCTGGTAGTGGCTGGCGGAGAACTGCTCAGGATCGAGCTTGTTGGCGTGCCATGAAGGAGGCCTTTGTCCAGCAGTGGACGAGTAGAGGCTGATGATGATAATGATGACAATGAATACAGGACCTAAACACCTTCTGAATACAATAAAACTTAATTTATTTTTAAACAATTATTAATATCATCAACGTTCCTGAATATAGAAGGATATAAAGAAACCAAAGAATATTAGGAAACCGTCAATAGTTTTTACATAAAAAGTTATAGTAAGAGCCGACTGCTTTAATCTTAAGAATATTTCAGCAGCCTCCCTTTAAAAATAATCACCCCTCAGCAGACTACTTTCTCAAAATTGTAGAATTATGATAATGAAGTATTGAGGAAAAGGAATTTTAAAGTTCCCCACCCTTTCTTTTTTGAAAGGGCGACAATGCTCCGAGACATTAAATTGTAAGTATAGATCCGTTAATAACTGTCTGATTTACAGAAAACGAAAAGCCTAAACTAAATTGTGCATATCTGTTTTTATATATCTATATTTATATATTTTTTTTTATTTTTATATAATCATAAACTAGCGCTTGACCGCAATCCCGCCTGATGGTAAGCAGTGACGCAATCGTTGATGGTAAAGCGCACTAGTTTATTAAGAGCCTATTCACTCTAGCCTAGCCTGCAATTTGAGTGTCTCCACGCTCAAATTGTAGTCCGACGGAAACAGCGCCGCTGGCAAATAAGAATAATAAAGGTTAGGTAATCACATGACCAAATAAAATATAAAATTTTACATAATCATCATAGTAACAATACTAATGAATTTTGAAATAATCTTTTTATTTTCCTCAAATTATTTCCAACTTCCCCAAAATTTGTTATTTTTTTTAAAAGTGACGGTATTATTATGAGCGAATAGCGATGCGACCGCAAGTCGCGTCTCCTGTCCCACTTTGTCCGCGAATGTACTGCCTACCACATATGTATTAAATTACATCTTTTTGCGAAATAATATTTATTTTTTATGAAGTTTTTTTCTTAAGTTTAGTCCGTGTTTGTAGGCATTATTAGAATCAGTTATCGATACCTAACGATACCTTCACGGATCGGACAGTGTTTTATTTACATATTGTATAAAGTTTAGAATTGAGTTTTGTGTGTATGTATAACGGTATCTACACACGCTAGGTGTGAACAACGTGTCATACTGACAGGACACAGATTCTGCATCTCGCAAGCAGAATTAACCGTGCAACTAGTTCTTTTTTTAATATACAACTTCTATGAAGAATGAGTGAATTTTAAACCCAGTTCCTCATACCTCTAAATATATTTCGCACCTTTAGAACAATAGAGACCTAATTCGAAATTTGAAGATTTCAATGTTGATATGTTGAACTTGTTGCAACAATGTTGAACAATAAAACACAGACGGTTTCACCGTCTCTGTTTCATTAACAGTCGATGAAGATGGTCTTGCAAGGTAATTTTATGAGTCAACATTGAAATCTTCAAATTTCGAGTTAGGTCTCTATTGTTCTAAAGGTGCGATTTATTATATGTCTTAATACGTTTTTTTTTTATCGCATCGTGTATCAATGGATGACGTCATCACGTCAACACCAGCTACCGCTGTAAATCGGCCCCGGGATTCAGTCCCGCATAGCATCATGCTGAACGATCGCCGTGTTACATAGATAAATAAATAAAAAAACTGTATTGACACAGAAAACCTCAATAGCAAATAAGTACATTTCATATAAAGTATGCCATATGAAATGTACTGTACAGGTATGGTTTACTCGGTGGTAGGCCATAACATCGGCCGCCGGCAGAAGTTACCACCCACCAAACAAAGCCTTGCCGCCAAGCGATTTGTCGTGTTCCGGCGTGATGTCTGGTGAAGCCGTACGGAGGACGGGTCTGAGCAGTTGTGTTGCGATGTGTGCCGGGTACGATACGCCTGATGTTGTTGTGTTGGGAGTTTGGTCTTGGAGGGTCTACAGATCAATCTCCCTTTGGCGCAGCATCGTTGGTCGTGTTGTTGGGTTTAACATTGCATCACCTCGCTCAACTGCCGTCTTCCTTCCTATTCGCTCAGTTTTTCTGAGTGAATAGGCTCTTAATAAACTAGCGCGCTTTATTATCAACGATCGCATCACTGCTTACCATCAGGCGGGATTGCGGTCAAGCGCTAGTTTATAATTATTAAAAAAGTAAAAAAATAAAAATTTTAAAGTTGGAAAAATAAAGGTATTTCACTCCCTGTGACTTATTTAGGAGTCCGTGTTCTATTGTAGCTTAGTGAATGAGAGAGACCTGATGCCGGGTAATTGTATAACCCACTATCAGTAACAATGGGTTTCATTTTGACAGTTCTACAACATTCATTGCGTTATTTACATCTTTGAACAGACACATTTTGGAACAAACGGAGCAATGAAATAGCAATAAGCTTCAAAATAATTCCAACTGCTAATAATAATGTATTACGCAATTGGGGTGCAGAGTTCAAGATGTGACGCATATTTAACCCACTTTGGTTCTTTTTTTTTTATTCCCATTCTTTCTCCTGTGTCATATATACCACAAACAAATGTATTTCTTCCTTTTTATTTTAAAGTTCTTTTGAAAATATTTTAAAAACGCACTCTTTTTTTATAAATTATAAACAAGTGCGGGAACGCAATCCCGCCTAATTGTAAGTAGTGACGCAATCGTTGATGGTAAAGCGCGCTAATTTATTGAGAGCTTATTCACTCTAGCCTTGAAGACACTCAAATTGTAGTCCGACGGAAACACTGCCGCTAGCAAATTGTTCCAGTCCCTCGATGTACGCAGTGTAAAAGAGGAGGCGAAATGCTTCGTCCATATCGTAGTGGTGTTAACAACGTAAGGGTGGAAACTCGCCGTACGACGGGTCGTCCGATGGTGGAACGGAGATTGGGGAATTAAATCATGCAGTTTCCTCGCACACTTACTAAAATGCATCCTATAGAACACCGAAAGGCTGGCTACTCTACGCCTGTGCGAGCCTGTGGCTTTGGAGACCGTTTTTATTTAAATCTATTATAAAAATTAAATAAAAGTTAAATATATTATCTTTCTAAACTCAATTCCGAAGAAAATCTAGCTTTAACAGCGCCTAATGTACAAATTATCGGTCTAGCTGATCAAGAAACCATATTTTACAATCAATAGCGTATCAAATCATTTATATTGTGTTATATTTCTATCGAAGCGACCACACCTGTTTGGTTTTGTTCCTGGTCTTAATATTTATATGCTAGTTGACTATGAATTTGAATTTAGGAACAAATAAACGTAACACTGACTACTCAATAACAATAACTTCGAACAAAAACCGGTAAGTAATTGTCAGTCGATTCGTGTCTTTCAATATTGTGTGACAAACAAATTATGCGAGTTCTTGTTTAGACTTAACGTTTGTTTTGACTTAAATGTTTAGCATTTCTTAAACGGCGTTCATTTATTTGAGAGCAGCGATGGCCTAGTGATACCGCGACTTAGAAATGAAATGAAATCGTTTATCACTTCATCACCACTGCTATCAACACGGTGAAGGAAAACATCGTGAGGAAACCGACATGTCCTAGAGATAAATCTTCGAAGACATGTAACATCTACCAACCCGCACTGGGCCTGCGTGGTAGATTACGGCCCACTCCCTCTCACCGAACATTATAGGCTGATTGTTATTGTTTTTTTAAACGGCATTTATAATATGAAATTGTTTGGTGATGATATCAACAATGGCTTATTAGTCGATACGCATAAATTTACTTACCCGAAATAGGCGATATTTAAATATATATATTTTTAATACAGTTGCTCAAAACGTGGTGTATTACAGGGACGTATAGCGTTCGGAAAGTGGGCTATTACACATTCGTGCTTTTTCTTTACCTTTTCCGAACTAGTGCGTTCTCTTTCCCAACTGTCAAAATGTTGTCTATTAAAAATAAAAAAAAAAACCAACCATGAAGTTTTTACTTTAAAAAAATCATAGAAGTTTTTATGATTCATGCAAATAATTCTAAAAAGAAGCTACTAATTTGTTTCAATATCAGATTTAATGATTTAATTCAATGAGTTAGGTTAGGTTTTATTTAATTTCATCTCATTTCATTTTCATTTCATATCAATAAAAAAATTCTACTGAAGACTTGGCTGTATGGGCAGAGTTCCCTTTGCCTAATCGAATGGGTGAAGAAAAAAAAAAAGATTTTACGGTTTGCGCCATTTTTCAAAAATTTTCTTTGCGAGTTTAGTTGTTTGTTGCACAAAATGAGTAATTTCGACGATATTTTATTTGAATTAACACGACCGGAACTCAGCATAATTGCACAAAATGCTTCGGAGAACATTTTACCGGAAAAGTCAAAAAGTCGCTACATATCTATATACAACGAATTTATTGCGTGGAGAGAAGAGAAAAAGGCAAATAGTTTTTCAGAAAATGTTATGTTGGCATATTTATCCGAACTGTCAGCAAAATTAAAACCTTCTACATTATGGTCGAGGTTTTCGATGATAAAAAGTATGCTGAAAATAAGAAACAACGTGGATATAAGTCAATACCCAAAACTAAATGCTTTCTTAAAACGACAATCAGACGGTTTTACAACTAAAAAGTCGAAAATATTAACATCGAATGAAGTGGAAAGGTTTTTAAACGAAGCTCCCGATGATCGTTATTTAGCCACAAAGGTAATTAATTAATAAGTACTTATATTTTTCTTTAGTATTCAGTTTACGAAATCGCAAAATACAGTCATTAAATTATTTAAAAAAATATTAATCAAATCCCTTTTTTTTGTAGGTTGCGCTGATTTTTGGCATTGTTGGTGCTTGCCGCAGAGAGGAGTTATCCAATATTACTTTAAAAGATATTGAAAATACTACTAATCAAGATTCCGAATACAAAAAATAAGATACCGAGAAGCTTTGTTGTTGAAGGAGATTTTCTTAGAATAGTGCAAAAATATAATAATTGGATCTAATCAGCGGTCCCAAAAAGGAAAATCCGACCGTTTTTTCCAAAATTATCAAAAAGGAAAGTGTACATCTCAAGCAATCGGGATAAACAAATTTGGTAATATGCCAAAAGAAATAGCTACGTTTCTTGGTCTGCCGGATGCAGAGTATTATACTGGGCACAGCTTCAGGAGCACCTCTGCTACATTATTGGCAGATTCAGGAGTCAATTTGACGTCCTTAAAGCGACTAGGAGGTTGGAAGTCAGACAAAGTTGCAGAAGGCTATATTGCTGATTCATTACACAACAAACTAGAAACTGGGAAAAAAATCACACAATCCATTAATTTAAAGTCCAGTCCGTCACCTTCACATGACAATAGTGAAGAGAAAGTTCGTCCATTTACCTTCGTTGATAATGATAAGTCATTAGATCCAATTCCATCAACTAGCAAACGCCATTGTATAACACCTTTGAACAAATATACATGAACAATCATACGAAATTAATAATAGTTTGTCTCAAACAGTAAATATGCAACCTAAAACTTCCCCAGTTAGTATAAAAAACTGTACCAATTTCAATGTATATGTGATTTATAACTTTTCTAAGAAATAAATTATTAGTTAGTTGAGTTTATTGTGTTTTTATTATTTTAATAAATTGCTTAATTTTTTCGCAACTGTATTAAAAATAGTTGTTCAGTACACGTGCGGAACCGTCATTGCAACTTGTTCCGACTGTCAATCCTCAACTAATAAAAACAACTGGAACTCGTTGTAATGACAGGCTTTCCGCACTTGTAATGAAATATACTATTTTTTTCTATGGCCGACTAGCACGTAGTTAATTAATTTGGGCGATGGGCGATGTATAAAATAGAAACAAAATTAATAATTATTCACAAAAGTGATAAGAGTATATCGCAAAACGAAGTTTTTAAGCTATTGCATAGCTTCTATCGCGGGCCTTGAGCGCGGGGACCGAATCCAGAAATTCCGTAACGAAAAAACCTCACGCTCCCCATCGTCTAACGTCGTTTCAGTTCGGCAGTCTTCGGCACGGTATGTTTGTGTCCGTGTGAATACATCTTTTGAAAACAATTTATAGATTTTCAAAAAGAGCATGCATATTGCAGGGCGCGAACTCAGTTCTACACACTTGCCATGTTACTGATAGTCGCGATGTGCTAAACTTGCGATTAATTTTCTCTCTGAAATAGGTCTTCTATAGAGATATGTCATAGACGTCATCGACGTTGTCATGGCTACCTTAAAAACTTTTCATATAATTAATTATTAAGTACTTTTATTCAAATTAATTTAGTAGTGTTTTTATAAAATAGCTTTTTTTTTAACGGAAAAGCTAAGATGAATGTCACGCTAATTTTTCATTGGACTTTTAAATTATTTATAGTGTTGTTTACTAAATAAAAGCGCGTGATTTTATAGAGTAAAAATTGCTCACGCGGCCGTTTTTTCAATTGTTGCAAGAATTCAAAAGTCTGTCTTTAAATAGTGTTCAGACGATTGCTCAAAGTGTATTAGATTTCATTAGTAATAGAAATGGCATTTCAATAATGACTTTCAACTGCCAAAGTCTAAATAGTCATAAATACGATTTACAAGATTCAGTTACGAGACAAACAAATGTGTTACTTCTTACCGAAACTTGCATGACGCATGATAATCCAATTGAAATACCTAATTTTAATTGTATTGTTCAGTTCAAACGAGATACTGTTTCAAAAGGTGGGGTAGCTATTTACCAAAATAAAAATGATATTACTAATATTATGACTCCGAATATTGAAATAAATATTGCACACGTTAGCGATGTTAATGTTAGGCGCTCAGTTGTTGGAGATATTTGTGCGTGCTTATGCAAACTTAGAAATGGCCTACAAATAGTTATGGTAGCAATTTACATTTCTCCGAATCCAAAATTGGACGAGGTAGAGCATTTTATTCATCGCACTTTACTGGAGTACACTGAAGAAGGCTCGAAAATACTTGGTACAAATGGTAATAAATTTCCACTTATCTTGGCTGGCGATTTCAACATTAACTTCGCTGATAAAAAATCAGAGCGGTTGACAACTTTTCTATCAAAAACATTGAATTTGAAAATGAATAATGATCCACAAGAGTCCACAACAAAATATGGGACCACCATTGACGCGGTATTTTCTAGGTATTTAGAGGATATTAAGTCGCAAACTTATGTTTCTTATTTCAGTTATCATAAACCTATAGTTTCAGTGATAAATATTCCTGAATAACCAACAGCTACTGTAAGGTAATAAAACCCACATGTATTGTAAAATAATAAAAATATTTTAAATAATATTAACTTTTTATTTATTTAATAAAAGAAAAATTTGTTTTCTTATCGGTCACCACGCTCAAAAAGTGTAACTTGAATTAATATCAAAGAAAAAGAAATACTGCATAAATAAAATAAATAAATAATTATAATTGCATAAATTGATACAAAATGCTATGCAATAGCTTTACCGCGGCAGTCCCCGAGTGCCACACGTCTTTTTTTCTTTTAACCTCATTACATGAGATTCAAAATGTGAGAATTGCCTAGTCAGTTAGTCGTCAACCTTTGTTTTATCGTCCCACTGCTGGGCACAGGTCTCCTCTCGTACAGAGAATGATTGAGCGTAATCACCACGCTTGCTCAATGCGGGTTGGCGATTTCAGACTTAAAGTCCAGGTTTCCTTAAGATGTTTTCCTTCACCTTGTAATCAGTCACTGTTGTCCAGGACAAATTACTAGGCCAGATATAAGTTTTGTGATAAATTTATTGAGTAAATATAATCAGAAACCTGAAATAGCATATTGGATGTTATTGAAGTGAGTTGTGCGGTACTTAATAGGCACTGAAGATTATAGGTTGAGTTACAAACAAAATCCAGAGGAAACTATGACTCATGGCTCCTGTAACGTAGGCTGGGCAAGTTCAGAAGACGACCGGCGTTCGTGTACTGGGTACATTTTCTTGTTTCATGGAGGAGCAATTAGATGGAATTCTAAACGGCAGCCAACTGTTGCTCTGTCTACAACCGAAGCAGAGTATCTATCTTGTCGTTCTGTGTTCAAGAGGCTATGTGGCTAAAGCAACTACAAGAAACGTTTTGGCCTCTACTGAAGAATCAGGCATTGATTAATCTACAGGGATAATCAAAGCTCTATTAAATTATCAGATTCCGATGGCTACCATTCCAGCACTAAGCTTATAGATGTCAGGCATCATTATGTACGTGATAAAGCTATTGAAGGGGCCATTGATGTGCAATATATACAAACGGACCTGATGGTAGCAGATGCACTCACTAATGCGACACCATATGCCAAACTGGCATACTGTGCCTCCAAGATGGGGTTGATTTGAGTTTAGTTCCTTATATTAACGTGTGGCGCTTGTGTGCTCTGTTCTGTAAAATTTTTACCGTTCATTAAACGTTGTTAAACTCTTAACTCTTTCTTAATTATTTCCAACAGAAAAGATAATAATATATTTATTAAACCAAAATAGTAAATCTGTTACACAATTTGTTTAACTACTTAAAATTATGCTTCAAAGTAAATCAACAACAATTGTGTCCAATTATTAGCATCAGCTACCGAACTAGGTTTAAAACCTGTGTTTCAGCACGCAGCGCCTCAAGCCCTCAGACTGGGTACGCAAGTATGAGCTTAATAACAAAAGGAAACAGTTTTAAATTATGATCATAATTATAACACAAAAAGAAGGATCTTAAGTTAGATACATTGGTACTTGCCTGACCTAGAATTGAAGCCGCTGACTCATACTTGAGAGGCTGGTGTTTTAACCACTAGGCCACCACTACGACAATTGAGAATTGCCTAATATATAATTACTTTTGGAATTGAGTACTCGTGCATAAAATCTATGTACCTTTTAAACGGTACCCCACTACGTTTACACATGACAACTTTAGACCACTTTTGACAACTCGGCAAGCGATGCGTCACATTGTCACATTTAATGTAGCAAACAGAAGTATCCCTCCGTTTCTGCCTGCGCTTTATGACGTCATAATATTTGAAGCACTTCCACAGTTTTATGTCACGCATGCAGACGAACACTTAATGAGAAGTGGCTATTACTGCCAAAACTTCTACTGTCGACCATAAAGTTAACTTTGTTAAAAGTGGGGTGCGCTTTTGAACCCCAGCAGTGCTTGAAAGGCGGTAAACAAAATAAGAATATTTCTCAACACTGTGATTTCTACACATACGATGTTGTTTTTTTCTTCGGATTATGATTTAAAGGTTCTTAAATCCATACAAAAGTCTCTAAATTGATTAAACCTGAATCTGCAGGGTGGTTGCGTAACTATCCGTAGCAATTAATTTCATTAGCAGATGCTAATAACACTATCAGGAGAAATTAATTTCATTTTGACAGTTCAACAAAATTCATTGCGTTATTTACTTTGTTGAGAGATACATTTTTCGAAGATATGGAGCAATGGATTAGAAAAAATCTCTGTGACTACTTCTCTTACATAATAGAGAGTGCAATTATTGTTTATAACAAATCTACTACTTTCTGTTATCATCATCGTTATCATCTGCCTGCTTATCCAAAACATTTTGGACTACCAACATTAATCAACTTCGGCTTCACTTGCCATAAATAAAAATAGAACTTCCTTGATTGAGTCTATGGTATCCTACAACAAAAACGCACTATTCTTAAAATGAAACCTCCCTTATAACTACACATAATTGTTAACGCAAAACTCGGCCATTGAGTATCAGTAAGTGCAACACTTTTATACACTTGTTTGCAATCAAAGTAACTAAAGATAGGTGTTAAAGCATGCAACCATTCTTACATCAAATTTCCCGATTCCTTCCCATGCACTTCCTAATTCCATAGATCTGGCTTAAAGGCCTAGAGACTAAGCCAGAAAACTTAAAAAAAAAACAACAGCCAATCTCTCTCTGGTTGGAAAAACACATCACCATCAAAACTAACAACAACAAGAACGGACGCCGAGCCGGCAAACATAAAAATTCTACAAATCAATCATTACCCCTTGGATCCAACAACCAAAGAGACCAGTGAACAATTGTGGAGGTAACCATCATCAGTCGGAGAATGCGGCGCTGTATATTCCAGTAAGTCCTTTCTCCTTTTCCCATCTTGATTTTGCTTGAATGTAATATCCCAAAAAACGCGCCTAATAAACGCAGTCCAGCTACCACAACCATTTTTTGTTCCTACGAAACGGATTCCATATCAAACAATAGGTATCTAAATACAGAACTCACTTGAGTACAACATAGACATTGCAAGGCCCCTGTTGTACGCCGCCGCCGCGTCAGTCCACTCGGTACATATTGCACTCGGTACACACACAAATATGTAGTGTGTATAGACATATACAAACATACGTTCTAAAAAGAACTACTTCAGCAGAGTAATTACGTAACATACTAGCAGTAGCAATGGGTTTCATTTTGACAGTTTAACAACATTTATAGAGCAATGGATAAGCAATATGATGAAAGATGATTCCAATTGATATGAGTTATGCAATTAGAGTGCTGTTTACAGTCTGATTTCAGCCTCAACCTGTCAAAACTAGCTTTAATTTGCTTACATTTTGAAATTCATGTGGCTGAAATGACAGTGCGACTGAATTTTGAAACGTTTTTAATCACGGAAATTGAACTTGTGACTGTAATCGTTTTTTAAATCACGAGAAATGCGCCTCAGTTTTTACAAACCCAGTTACTACAGACTTGTAACCTAATAAACTCTTTTTAAACACCACCGAAAATCCTCTAAAGCCGTTTATACTCAGCCTAACCACCAGGGTGCTTGTACCTGCTAAAGTCGGCACGCTAGCCATTAAGTCTCTCTAACTAACTCGTTACAACTTCTGTAGTGCAAGTTGCAGCACTAGATGCCAACTAGTCGAGCAAATTAAGATAAAAGGCAGCTGGAATCAATGGCTACACGTGGTGAGAGGAAACTTGTTTTGGATATACTGATTGCGTCGTTGAATTGGAAATCTGCTTTGTTATTTTTTCTTTAAACTCAACTTGAATATAGTTTGTTCAGAAAGTAGCTTTTTCAGCTTTGGAGTCCGGGGTCCGCTTTACCAGTCAAACTGCTGACTTTGGCTAAACTTCGATGCTGCTCATATTTGAAGATTTTTACACTATAACGCTTTTTAGCAAAAAATCTAGGTGTTGGCGAAAATGGTAAGTGGATATGCTTAAAGCTCTTGGCGTGTCCACATGACAAAATAGTCATCATCATCTCAGCGTTAATTCCAGTCGTATCCGAAGCTGTTTTCAGCATTGGAGTCTGGGGCCCGCTTTACCAGTCTACCTGCTGATTTTGGCTAAACTTCGATATTTTCCGTGAAGCGACTGCCGTCTGACCTCTACAACCCGAAGGCGACATCGAAACATTGCAGTTAGACCAATTGTTGGAATTTGGAGGGGTTTTTCCAACAACACGTTGATGATATGAATAGTTGGGTAAAAATAAATTCTGCTTTTTGTATTCCGTAGGTGTTTAGTTCCTGTATTAGGTATTTTCCTATTCCTTTAAATTTTATGAAATTTAAAATATTAGTTTACAAGTGCATCTCTGCTTCAACCATCAGGTCATAAGTACAGATGTGATGTATTATATACACATGTGGTTTTTTTTTTCGACATACATACACTAAACTCTTGATGAGGTGGAGGTAAGCTCTTGATGGTTAACCATCGAATTTTGACGTTCAGAAAGCATTTAAATGATGAAAATTCCCAAAAGACCAGGCCAGTGCAAATATTCATTTTTATGCACACAAATATTTGCACTGCGCGGGGATCGAACCCACGCCTCCTTGCACAGCGGGCCACGTTCGCTACCGCTACTACTACTAATAAGAAAGTAGTCTAAGTACTAGTTTGTTCAGAATAAGCAACTGCTTCAATTCCAATCATTTTTACACCATGCTATATTTTTTTCTCAAATACGTTTAGAAATTGTTGCATTGTGATTACCGAGTGCGCCACGCAGCTTACGGTAGATCATAGAACTTGACCCATGCGCACGCCCGCGCAACAGCTGACGCCACAGGTCAATGCACCGCTCACCCTGATATTTAGTACATACATTCTTTACTTAAAAATACTGGACATGTGTTTTGGGTTTCGCATGAACAAAAAAGAATGTTGTATAATATGGTCGTGTTTTCAACTTTCTATTTATTCCAAAGAAATTTTAATATCTTGACTCGAACATAAACTTATTTATTTTAATTAATATTACTGTTCTCCTGTCCTCATTTGCCTGCCAAATTATTTGGGGCCACATCTATATTATGGTGGATCCCTTACGTTGTTTACACTACTACGATCCGGATGAAACGATTCACCTCGTATTTTATACCGCGTACAACGTAGGACTGAAAACGTGCCGTACGACGGGCCATCTGATGATGGAACGGAGATGAATGAATTAAGTCATGCAATCCGCGCCCGCACTCTCCAAAATGCATCCTATAGAACACCGACAGGCTGGCTATTCTACGCCTGCGCTTCAGGCTTTGGAGATCGTTTTAACAACATCTGGGTCGCCAATCAGCTTCGTCACTGGCCTCTCTACCGAATTTAAAGTTGTAAGATAGGCGGTAGCATTTTACAGCACCATCCCAAATGTGGCTGCAGCCCCCACATCTTTTTTTTATAATTATATACTAGTGCTTGACTGCAATCCCGCCTGATGGTAAGCAGTGATGCAATCGTTGATGGAAAGCGCGCAAGTTTATTAAGCCTATTCACTTAAAAATCTTAGTAAGTAGGAAGGAAGACGGCAGTTGAGCAAGGTCATGCAATGTTAAACCCAACAACACGACCAACAATGCTGCGCCAGAGGGAGATTAATCTAGAGACCCTCCACGATCAAACTCCCGACACAATAGCATTTGGCACATCGTACCCGGCACACATCGCAACACAACTGCTCAGACCCGTCCTCCGTACGGCTTCACCAGATATCATGCCGGGAACTCGACAAATCGCTTGGCGGCAAGACTTTGTCTGGTGGGTGGTACCTTGTGCCGGCACGGCAGCCGATATTATGGCCACCGAGAAACGGAATATGAACGGACCTGCTCTGTGTATAACATAAGAACAAAAAAATTTGTAGTAAAGACATTTTAGAAGTTTTTTTTGGAAGAAGAAATTGTAGAAAAGAAACATTTTGTCACAAACCATAGTGAATGATACAAACTTATCAAAACAATCTAATCGAAATATTTTGTTTACCTTGAATACCGTGTCATACTTGGAATATTCTTGAGAATATTTCTCGTACTTTTCTCTCTTGTATCTAACTTTTTGTTCGAATAAAATGACCATATGTATGCTACAAGTATATTTTTACTAACTCACGAAAATATCCAACAAAAATACACCTAATTTATGAATACTGAAAATCTAGACACGAGTCCGACAAAAATTATGACGATAAGCTACATTCTAAGTAAAAAGAATTCTCTGTACTCTGAGAGAATATTTGCTAGACCCACAGGGGTAAACACAAAACGAGATGAAGATAGAAGTCCATTCCTTGGCAAAGGGTTTTTTGTCCTAAATACGTTTCGTCAAAGGGCTGGTGACAAACGGATTCTTGCCCGGGGCGCGGTTGTGGGCAAACGGAAACATATGGAGGGAGCATATAGAGTGGACTCGCTGATCTGATATGTTTATTGATATCCATCTTTCATCATTTTATTATGAAAGGGTGTGTACGATCTATGCCGGGTACGATGCGCCAAATGTTGTTCTATTTGGAGTTTGGTCATGGAGGGTCTCCAGATCAATTTCCCTCTAGCGCAGCATCGTTGTTCGTGTTGTTGGGTTTAACATTGCACCACCTCGCTCACCTGCCTTCCTATTCAGTCAATTTTTTTGCACTGCATATTTTTACTATTGGTTGTTTATATAGGTACTTAGACATTACTAGTGTTCAATGAAATAATTTTAACGAAAACAAGATAATAATTAAAGTAACTATAGCAAGAAGGTATGCATTATAAATAATCAACAAAACGATAAATTCATCAACAGAACTATTCATGTCTAAAACTATAGATGTTATTAAATTATTAATTTGTGCGTCAATAGGAAAGAATTCAAAAGAACATGAAGATAATGGAAAAGAAGGACATAAAACATCTGTTTATCACAGAACACTAAAAGACACAATACCTGGCACACATCGCACATACGATAGCAACAAATAAACACCAAATAGAAGTAGGAAAGTTCTATCTAAGAAATACAGCCGTGGGGCACACTTTCCTGCTAGAAAGTGTGCCCGATGGCTGCACCTAAAAGGCCCAGTTCAACAAAACCGCCCGACAACTACCGGTTTTCAACTGAACTTAAAAAAGTGTAAAAAGACGGTTGTAAATCACTGCAGCCGTAAATATTTTTGTCAGCAAAGAAAGCGGTACCACTCCGATTACTCTCCCATATATTTCCACCACAAAATCCTCAAATATTCACGGCACTTTCGGTCAAGAATGGCATTCTGGCACTTTTCTTTGAACACTATTATTGCCGCTAACAAAGTTTACCGCTCCTTGCCAACGAAAATAACTCGGAATCCTGAAGGAAATTAAAGGTAAAGGTTCCTTATGATTTCGAACCAATTCGGATTACTAACCATAATATCTATCTTATTGAGTTAACAGGACAATTCTTTACAGACATTATTTTATAGTGGCTTGCAATATTGTTACTTATATTATAATGTTATGCTATTATTTATAAATATTTTATATTGGTTGTTTATTGTACCTTAATAAACAAAATAAAATAAAAAATTTCACTATTTAAGTAAGTATAAGTGTCGTATGTGTATAAGTAAGTATATGCAACTAGCGGTTGCCAGCGACTTCGTTCGCGTGGAGGTAATTATGCTCCGCTCCTATTGGTCGCAGCATGATGTTATATAGCCTAAAGCCTTCCTGGATTAATGAGCTATCCAACGCAAGAATTTTTCAAATCGGACCAGTAGCTCCTGAGATTAGACCGTTCAAACAAACAAACTACTACACTACAATATATTAGTATAGATATGTAAAGAAAATCCTGTCCGATCCGTGAAGGTATTGTTATGTATTAAAAAGTGCATTCAGTAAATAATTAGTAAAGAACAGTAAAATATCGCAGCATAGTGGCCACATCATGACTTTGTCTCAAACCTCCCTCGTAAGACGGTTCACGGGGTCATCTTTTTAGAAATGAATAATTCATTACGTGACATTGGCTAAATGTACAAACCGTGGGAATCCAAAAAAGAAAGAAAGAAGAAGATTATGTGTACGCTACAACTTCAATTGTGGTAAGCACTCTAAAATCAACTAAACTGTGGTGAAATAAAGTTGTTATTTGTTTGACGAGTGTGTGTGTGCATTTTTTTTTTACAATAATTTGATATTTTATATACACCTTATTAGGAAAGAGTTCCTAGATATTTGTGAAATTAGCTGTAGAAAAAATATTTCCAACCGGTTAACTAAGGGTTTGTAGATTGGTTAAAATCTGTACGAAGTCCTGAATCTAGATGGCAAAATATGAAGAATTTAAATAAATAGACAGAGACATGGGTATATAAGTTTGAAATGATTATTATGTAATTAAAATAAATAAATACGTACAAATCACACAGATTGAGCTAGTCCCAAAGTAAGTTCGAGACTTGTGTTATGGGATACTAACTCAACGATACTATATTTATAATAGATACATATATATATAAACATCCAAGACCCAGGCCAACCAGGAAAAGATCGTTTTCCATCATGACCTGGCCGGGGATCGAACCCGGGGCTTCCACGTCGCAGGCAGACATGTTGACCGCTGCGCCACGGAGAACGTATTAATTGTATATGTATATGCTGTAATGTTAAAACATCGGGCTTGCGGATGACGAGCAGTGAGCAGCTTGCCACCCGGACCAGGTGATGAGAGATGTCAGCTCATCGTGACTCGTACATCATCAACATCGTAGTTGTTCGAACGTGATACTATGGACCAGGCGGAGGAACAGGCGTGGGTTTTAGTAAGTAAAACTTTGACAGGCTCTTCCGCTTCGCCCATAGCGGGAGAGGTTGAATAACCGGCCAAATGCGTGTCGAACTCACACACAAAGGGTTCCGTAACATTGATTTATGATTAAATTAAAGGATTTCATTTATTTTTATGAAAGTTTACGCGGAAATAAGCAGTTTACGATTTACGAGGTATTGAAAAAAAAACTACTTACTAGATCTCGTTCAAAACAATTTTCGTTGGTAGTTTTTATAGTAACGTACATCATATGTTTCTTGTAGATTCTTCATTTTCTTATTTTAGAACTTAGAGGGGGGGGGGGGTTTTGATGACCTATCCATAGATACCCCAAATGTATGTGTTTGATGAAAAAAAAAAATTGAGTTACAACTAAGTATGGGGAGCCTCCAATATTTATTAATATTTTTTTTTTATTTTTGCATCAAAATCTTAATGCGGTTCATAGAATACATCTACCTACCAACTTTCAACAGTATAGCTCTTATAGTTTCGGAAAAAAATGGCTGTGACATATGGACGGACAGACGGACAGACAGACATGACGAATATATAAGGGTGTTTTTGCCATTTGGCTACGGAACCCTAAAAAATATGTTTCCCCTCCGATCCTGTTCTATGTGCCTCAAAATATACCTACAGTCAAACTGAGCACTGCGCTGTCGCCGAAGACGCCGTGATAATGGCGAAATTTTGGGCCAGCGAGTTCTATATAAAATACCGTCTTGTTTTTATAATTATAAACTAGTGCTTGACCGCATTCCCGCCTGATGGTAAGCAGTGATGCAATCGTTGCTGGTAAAGCGAGCTAGTTTATTAAGAACCTATTCACTCAAAAAAACTGGGTGAATAGGAAGGAAGACGGCAGTTGAGCGAGGTGAGGTTTAACTCAACAACACGATGCTAAAAAATTAGCATCAAAAATACAAAAATGAAAATTTCAAACAAACTAAATCGCATAAAATTTCAGACGGAACAGATCATCCTTTAAAAATATTGGTCCACTGACCTCCGTGCGCCGACAGCGCGATCCTGTATCGACTTGCTTTTTTCGCGCCATTATTATAAAGTTTGGTACCGCAGGATGCGGTGGTCATTAACCTGTAAGCGTTTCCTTACCAACATGTACATCATGTAGAAAATGTGAAAAATGAAAAATAATTTCCTGTGACTAAACTAATCGACATATTTATATGATTTTTTATGGGTAGACTGAGAATATGTTTTTTTTTTTTTTTATTAAAGCCGTCTTATCTCCTTCTTGCATGGCAAGAATCGTTTTTTACTTTTTTTTTTTATAATGTCATACTTTTCTTTTCTTTTCAGTGAGCTGTTATTTGGCTTGTGATTTTTTGAGGTTGCTCTTTTCCTCTTATTCTTTTCAACTAGTCTTACATCTATATTTACATTTTACTTCAGTTACTACTTATTACTAGAATCTTCCTTTACAAATTTTGTTTATATATTTAGCAGAACTTCGTGTGTCATATTACTTACATTTTCCACATAATCTAGCTCACATTTGTTCTTGCTGACGGCATTCGCACTGTTGTGCTGCCCCTCGTCCTATTTCTCGCAATGGCTACTTTTGCAACTTTGAGGCAAAACCGCTTCAGGTACGGCCTGGAGTGTTTGTCCGCCATAAGGTCGGCTATGGTTTTCTCTGTCAAAGTTCTGCCAGTACTTACTTCCAGGTCGTAACTGTCGCGGTCGTGCCTCGGGCATTCCAATAATAAATGTTGGATTGTTTCGGACGCCTGTGTGTCACACACACAGGCTGGACTATCCTTCAATTTGAACTTCTGCAGGTACGCGGCGAAGCCGCCGTGACCAGTCAAAATTTGCGCCCAGATAGACGTCCTAGACTGAGAATATGTTGAGGTACATGAAGTTTAATTTATTGTCGTATTGTCAGCACCACTCTGTATACGGACAAATCACACAGACTGAGCTAGCCCCAAAGTAAGTTCGAGACTTGTTTTATGGGATACTAACTCAACGATACTATATTTATAATAGATACATAAAGGGTGTATCTGACAACGACGCACAAACGAGTACCATGGATCCAGTACATGATTCTGAAACCCCAGTGGTGGAATTTTTCGTCGGCTTTTTCCTGATTAAAAAAAAAGAGTAGTTTTTTTCACTTCAGATCGTTCATAATTGCTATACATATATAACGCAAAAAGATTTTAAAGTAAAAATTAATTAATTCGCTAATTATGTACACATAAAAGCGCAATGAAAACAAAACTCGAAAAACTATCTTATCAGCTGAATTAATAGAGTTCACATGAGGGATCAACGTCATACCTACAAACACGCACGGCGGTACGCTTGCCACGTTCAAAGGCCGAGCCGACACTTTTTTTAAAACACTAAATTCTGCAACCGTTCATTAACGGCATAAATGATTATCATGACTTTATTAGTGGCATGCGGTCCATGCGGTCTAACGTTTTCCATCATAACCTGGCCAAGGGTCGATCGCAATACAACTGCTCAGACCCGTCCTCCGTACGGCTTCACCAGTCTTGCCAGTGATATGATAAAAAGGTAAATACCTAAATAAATCAGATGAAACTACATAACTTAATATAACAATATAACTTTATACACGCCATTTATGTATACTAAGTTAAAACTACGCAAATACTTGACAAAGTTCTCGACTTACTAATAAGATACCAGCTCGTCGATACGAACGATGTTACAACTAAAAGACAAATAAAGGTGTGCTCAAACAACATTCGCTCATCTGCCCTGCAGCGCTCTCCGTTCGTCATTAACTGGACCTAGTTACTGAAGTTAGCTTAGTTCACTCTTTTTACCGTAGCTTCTAGTTTACTGTTATTTCATATTTATTTTTTGCTTTACATTTTGCCCTTGAGGTGTTTTTAACTAGTCTCAGCCAGCTTTTGCAATCAAATCATTATTAAGGCTACCTACAAATGATTTGCGCCAATTCAAAATTGAACTTCTAAGTTCAGAGTATCTTTTTTAGAGTTCCGTAGCCAAATGGCAAAAACGGAACCCTTATAGATTCGTCATGTCTGTCTGTCCGTCTGTCCGTCCGTATGTCACAGCCATTTTTTTTTCGAAACCATAAGAGCTATACTATTGAAACTTGGTAGGTAGATGTATTCTATAAACCGCATTAAGATTTTGATGCAAAAATAAAAAAATAATAATAATAAATATTGGGGGCTCCCCATACTCAGAACTGAAACTCAATTTTTTTTTTCATCAAATACATGCGTGTGGAGTATAGCTATGTAGGTATTATAGGTCTTCAAAAATGATATCGAGGATTCTAAAATATTTTTTTTCTAAACCGAATACTTTGCGTGACAGATGCTTCCAAAGTGGAAAATGTTCCCCCCCCCCCCTCTAACTTCTAAAATAAGAAAATGAAAAATCTAAAAAACACATGATTTCCATTACTATAAAAACTACCAACGAAAATTGTTTTGAACGAGATTTAGTACGTAGTTTTTTTTAAAAAAAACCTCGTAAATCGTAAAAAGCTTATTACCGCGTAATCTTTCATACAAATAACTTAAATCCTTTAATATCATAAATCAATGGTACGGAACCCTTTCTGAGTGAGTCCGGTATGCACTTGGCCGGTTTTTTTAGATAAACATTAATTTAGTTCTGTCATATTAAGATATTCCATAGATGTGATAAAGTTGGCTACCAAAAATTCGTCGATATACCTCAGGCCCTGACTAATTTGACAATATGATATTAATATTTTTCTTATTGAAATAAAAAAAACTTTCATTTAACTTAAATTTCGTTTACTTTGTATTACTACGAAACAATCCCAACATTATTGTGCACTCGATAGTGTCCTGGGCAGATCGTATCGCATATCGTACAAAATTGGTTTAAGTTATTACGTACTAACATAAGTTTGAGTGAAATTGTTACTAACACAATGGACTACGTGTAATCTGAATAAATAAATAACTAAAAAATAAAATAATAACCGAGGGAATCGGCTCCATTTTAGGGCAAAAGATAAAATATTTAGTCTTGTCAAACACAATATACAGTTTAGACGTAACTTAAACATGGCAACCAAAACTACGTCAATTTTCGTCAGGTGTTGACTAATTTGACAGCACTAAAATAACATTTGTCTTCTATAATTTTCTTAACAAAATCGAACGAAAAAGAAGCGGTGAACATAATCTTCTGTACTTTTCTTATTGAAATACAAAGAATAGGTGAAATGTACCTGACAGAAGCGAATCGGAGCCATTATCAAGCTTAGTTTTAGTCAATATGATAAATAATTAATAATAATTCTTCATTACTACAAAGATTCAATTACAGTGCACTGTATACAGATTATATTATACTTAATGTAGCATTAGGTTACATATGTGCAATAGGTTTAAACTATCCCTTGAACTAGGCTAGACCTGTGTCTTAGGCGACTGTATCTTATCTTTAAAATGGTTACAATTTCTAGCTCAACAACTCCATCTAGACTGATATTTGAAATACTAAGCTAAAAAATAGACCAGTAACCAACATATAGGTTTTGCCAATGAATTTCATCATTGGCAAAACCTATATTAAAGCTAAAATACTTTCATAAAGTACATTCAAATTCATATAATTCAAACGGGATCTCTCCCAAATGTTCATAGCGTAATTAAAAGGACGTTTTAACATGATTCACAGTTACACATGTGTGATAAAAACGCAGAGATATATCATTACTCGGAAAAGGATGGGGTGCGGACTAAATAGTCATTTTAAAACGCTGATTACAAACACATTGTATGGCACATTCATTGGACATTTCGTTTTAGCGAAATTAAAATTTTGGCGAGGGGGCATGGCATGTTGTAACGTAACATTGAGGCGTGGCACCCAACAAAGTATGCCTTAATCTCTGTCTGATATCGTAAAAAGATACTAGTTTTTGTTAGGATGAAAATGGAGCATATCTTAAATGATTTTGTGATGCTAAGCTCGTAAGTATTCTAAAATTATATTAGGTCCTTACATATGAAATTGGCGTTTTGTAGTACTGGCCACTTTGATCTCAAATAACTCCTCTTTGTTATAGAATTCCAAATTCAAATTTATACAGCTATTTACTCATCAACTTGTGGCTCGAAAACCGTATTACTTTATTTTTTTCTTTTGGTTTTCTCTCTGCGTCATTGAGTTTACAAAATGGAAAATTTAAAATTTCGCGTTATTTACGAATATGAGTTCCCCCGTGGCACCAGTGCTGCAGAAACAACTCGAAGAATTAATGATGTGTAAGGCAGTGGTGTCGCTAGAGAATGCATAGTGCGTTTTTGGTTCCAACGTTTTCGTTCTGGAAATTTCAACCTACAGAACAACCCTCATGAACGGCGGAAACCAAAGTCGACAATGAAGAATTGATGGCTATTGTGGAAGCGGATCCATCGAAAACTACGTCTGAGTTAGCTGCAGGCTGCGGTGTTAGTGATAAAACCGTTTTAATCCATTTGAAGCAAATTGGGAAGATAATAAAGCTCGAAAGTGGGTATCTCATAAATTGAATGAAGCAAACCGACAAACGCGCGTTGACTGCTGCGTTACACTACTGAATCGATACAATAATGAAGGGATTTTAAATCGAATCATTACCTGTGATGATAAGTGGATACTCTACAACAATAGGAAGCGCACATCGCAATGACTGAATCCCGGTGAACCATCTAAATTCGGCCCCAAGAGAAAATTGACTAGAAAAAAGTTATTGGTGAGCGTTTGGTGAACTAGTGCCGGTGTGGTGCACTACAGCTTCTTTAAATCTGGCCAGACGATTACTGCAGATCTCTACTGTGAGCAGTTCCACGTAATTATGGATAAACTAGCCGCTAAACAACCGAGACTGGTCAATCGCACAAGGCATCTGCTGCTTCAGGACAACGCGAGAACACACGAATTGGAATGACAATTGGAATGTTTAAGACATCCAGCGCACTCTCCGGACCTTACACCAACAGACTACCATTTTTTTAGAAATTTGGATAACTTTTTTCGGGGGAAAAAATCAATTCCGATGAGGCAGTCCAAACCGCCTTCAAAGATTTTATTGATTCCCGTCCAAATGTTTATTTTAGAAAAGGCATAAAGGAACCACCTATTAGATCGCAGAAGTGCATAGATAGCAATGGATCATATTTTTAACTTGTTTTATTCCTCCCATACAAAACGCCAATTTCATATGTTAGGACTTAATATTAAAATGAAAGATAAGATTTTTTTTATGGTTTTTTGTTACGATTTCACTTTACAGATATTTGTTTATGATTACACAAACGGTTTAAAGGATTAGAATTTGGAATATAAGTTGGATAAGGACAAAGGATATTTTCAGGCACAGGGAGTAAAGTTCACTCATCCTCCATAGAAAAGGGAGGATCCTCCGACCAGACTGGTATTGTCTGGCGGGCACTTGCCTATCGGTTGATGTCGTGTGCTTATATGCATGCTAGTTCCACAGTAAACTCTGCTCGCGACATGCAACATTTGCGTGACGTCAGTATGACACGTTGCTCGCATGTAGCGTTGTAGTTACCGCTACAGATACTTTTTATCCCGATATTTATCGTGTAATTAGCTTATTTCAAAACTTATACGGATGAAACCGTGGGACGCAGGTTGTAGGTATTAATTTATCTATTAATCATACAGGTACCGATATAATAGCTCCAACCTAGCGTTTTAGGAGACAACATTTTATTGCAGAAATCTAAGCGAAGTAAGTTTTGATTAATATTTGAAGGTTTTTACACTATAACCCTTTTTAGCAAAATATCTAGGTGTTGTTGTTGGTGGCGAAAATGGTAAGTGGACATGCTTAAAATTCTTGGCGTGTCCACATGATGTAGGTAATAGTCATCATCATCTCAGCGTTAATCCCAGTCGTATCCGAAGCTATTTCAATATTGGAGTCTGGGGTCCGCTTTGCCAGTCTGGCATTGCAATTGCTGATTTTGGCTAAACTTCGATATTTTCCGTGAAGCTACTCCCGTCTGACCTTCACAATCCGAAGGCGATATCGAAGCATTGCAGTTAGACCTTTTGAGGGCTCCAACAACCCGTAACGACTGCCACTAGATGTTCGTATGGCAACCGGGACCAACGGCTTAACGTGCTTTCCGAGGCACAACCAGACCAGTGCACGACCAAAAATTCATGCATACAAATATTTGCACTGCGCGGAGATCAAAACCGCGCCTCCTTACCTTACGCAGCGGCTGCGTTCGCTACCGCTACGCCACGGAGGCTGACACATGACGAAATAGTAAGTGGTACTAATTTTGGATTTCACCAACTGGACACACACGTGTTCGAGTTGGTGAATAAACTTTGATTTAAATCACATTATCAGTGGGACCAAGCTTTGCCAATAAACTTCACGTCGATTAAACTCCACCAAACTCCACTAATATCAACTCGTAGTTCTAAAGTCCGATGATACTTACTGTGGAAAACTTTCTCAATACCGTCAGGATTAGAAATTGTAGGAATACTGATGCAACTGGTACTGTGGTTTGCGTCAGGATTATTGATATACACTTAGGTATACCAGCATTGAAAGTATTTATAGGTAGAAGTGGCAGTGGGCTGGTCATGCCTATTAAAGAATTGATAGCCGCTGGAGCAAACGAGTCATTTTCTTTTGATTGCGATTGGAAAATCATAAAATGGCCTGTCTCGCTGTGGGCCGAGTGGAAGGGCCCGTCAGAGTTTTAGTGACTGAAACCCATCAGTGCTCCTTAACTTGTCTGTCTGTCAGGGGCCACGGCATTCCATCCATCATTTCCATCGACCCTCTGCCCTGAGCAGACGAATCCTGAAAGATAATTGTAGTAATTTTAAGACCGTTATCAGTCTGACAAAACATTTTGACAAGTTTTTGATATTGATTCTCATCGGGATGAAATTGCGACGAGAATCGGAATTGGCCTTCTGGAGTGGAGACTGAGTAATCGGCAAGTGTAGTGTGAGACGCCCCTCAGCTAGATAGACGGGCGATCTAAGGTAGGTGACTGGGACATACTGAATGTGAAAGGCGGATGACAGGGTGTTTTGGCCCTACCGTAGATTTGGGAGGACCCGATACCCCGGAAGGGCAGAAAACGAACGAGTAGGCGATGTTTTAGGCGGTATAAGTCCGGCACACCGCTCGAGGATAGTCCATGAAGATTTTTCCAGTTTGGGGAAAAAGGTTGTTTTGGCTTAGACTGTGACCGGCCCATATCCAGCTGTGGACCGGAATATCTTTACTTGATTGATTACAAAACATACCTGATGTATTCAATAAAGCGTAATTTACTATCAGTAAGTTTACATAACATACAAGCGCTTTGGCTCAACGGAATTCGGATGAACCGGCGAAATCCCAGAACATTATAGTATTCAATTTTGGTTCTGCGGGTTTTCCAGTCAACATCTGATCTAGATCTCATGTCCATCTTCACCGACAAGGACAATGCCATTGGCAAACAGCTTGCACTAAAGTGCCTTCTCTCTTCTCTGTTCTCTCTTCTCCGGAACAAACACAATCTTACAATTGTATACACTTTCACAACAAGCTTCCCATGGACATACGAAACTTACCCATTAAACGATTTAAAAACTATATAAAGGCCAAACTTTGCAAAGGGGGTATTATAAAATCACAGGTTATTTAGAAGACAAAAAAGCTTGGGACTGAGCTGCTCGCTCTGTTAAGCATTGTTATTAAGCAATATGCGTAATTATAACGTAAATTATTGTAAACATTTTCATTTTTATTGCCTGGACTTGAAAAAAGACGATGATCCCTGAGTTTGTTTCGGCTATTTCTTCTCAGAGGTAGTCAGTTAAGAATTGCCGGCTACATCTAGTTTGAAAAAAAAAAATATGGCGTGTAAAAATGACCAGTAATCCTACTTGCTTAATAAACGATTTCATTTCATTTCTTCTGAATTTTATGTTACACTACAGTACTGACAAACAATGTATTCTACTGCAAGTGTATCGAATCCTATGTAACGATATCTACAAACGTCATACTGACATCACATAGTTCCAGTATCTTGCAAGCAAAGTTTACCGTGCAACTAGCATATATACAAGTTCCCAACATCAAACATTGGTCAAGTGCCCGCTAGACACAACACCCGTCTAGTCGGAGGATGTTCCCTTTTCTATTGAGGATGAGCGAACTTTACACCCTTTTCCTCATGCCTCTAAACATAAATACTTTCTTTATATCTTCGAAATATGGTAGTTATTAAAAAGGATAGAATTCAATTAAGTAATACTAAACGTAAAAAGTAAGCACAGTTCTCAACTTCGGCCTAGCTAAATATGAAACCTATAAAACCATGTAGCATAAAAACTCCTTGCGAATAATCTTACAGTTCGTAAATTTTATGATACATGACGACGCAAACACACTTTAATTTCATGAACGAACATTATACTATGAGCATTGAAAGCATAATACTGAAATATTTACATGTACCTTTTGTATTAGAGGCCGCGCGCCCCTGATTCGGTTGCATGGGATCTACTGATGTGGGGATATTACAGAACATTGAGATATTTCTGGTTTATCTTAGTTGTACATAAAAACCTTTCGACAACCAGGGGTTGTTTTGTGAAGGTTAATTAAGGAATCACTCCATGTAAAATTCTAGTTAGGTTAGACTGAAGGCTGAATATAAATATTGGGAAAAGGCAGACACAGAACTTTTCGAAATAAACTACTTTAATTATGTACAAAATTGGTTGTGCATTTCACAAAAAATTAACAGAACGAAATGAACTAAGTACATCACCAAGTTTAAGTTGATGTTTACAAACCAAGCTACTATGATCTGTCAAATTTCTTTAAACGATTTTCAACTTTATCTCTAAAGCCTCTTGGTCGATTGGGAAACATTGACAGATTCGAATAGTTTTATGTGCTTTACGTATGTGCACTGTCACACGCAGTATCGCTTGCAGGATAAAAAGTAACCTTTATACTTCCCCAAGTTGCTAGCTTTCTATCTCTGAAATTTCATAAAAATCATTTTCTCGGTGGTAGGCCATAACGTCGGCTGCCGGCAGAAGTCACCAGGCAAAGTCTTGCCGGCAAGCCATTCGTCGTGTTCCGGCATGATTTCTGGGGAAACCGTACGGAGGACAGGTCTGTGCAGTTGTGTTGCAATTTGTGCCAGGTACGATGCGCCAAATGTTGTTGTGCTGGGAGTTTGGTCGTGGGGGGGCTCCAGATCATTTTCGCTCTCTCGCAGCATCGTTGATCGTGTTGTTGGGTTTAACATTGCATTAACTCGCTCAACTGCCGTCTTCCTTCCTATACGCTCAGTTTTTCTGAGTGAATAGGCTCTTACTAAACTAGAGCGCTTTACCATCAACGATCGCATAACTGCTTACCTACAGGCGGGATTGCGGTCAAGCGCTAGTTTATAATTATTTAAAAAAAAAAACTGTCCTCTAAAAGATTTTTTTTTCTGCAATGATTCGATAGCATTATAGAATCATTGGAGTTAGACCACCTCGCTCAACTGCCGTGCGTCTTAAGTAAATAGGCTCTTAATAAACTAGCGCGCTTTACCATCAACGATTGCCTCAGGCGGGATTGCGGTCAAGCACTAGTTAATAATAATTATAAAAAAAAGAAAACAGTGGTTTAAGCATGAAAATAAATCAATCACAGAGACAATTACATTAAAATTCTAATGTAAATATAAGGTTTCAATAGACGTGAGATAAATATGGATTTTTACATGCACCGTAGATCTAAAATTCATGTCAAGACATTATTCGTTCTTAGTCAGTCAGTGGTTTTATTACTTTTGTTGACATTTACACCGTCAGATATTACTATGGGGTTATAAACGGGTGATAACGTCCGCATAATAATAAAATGATGACGCAGTAGTGAACTGTATAATACATTTTCATTATTTTTTGGAGTCGTAAAATATGTTTGTGCTTTTTATGTGTCTGCTGGAATATATCAAGGATCTTATGTTTTAAAGATTTTTATTTATTCAGACAGCAGGATGTTGTGTTATATTACTTTTTAGTAGAGAAATGGATCGGTTTTTGTGTCATATTTTGATAGGATATGTATGTAAAATACTTGTTTTTAGGTATATTGATATTTAAAAAAAATGTTGCTATTAATAGGATTTCATTTGTCGGTTCAATAATTCACGTGTTTTTTTGTTCTTTTTTCTTCTTCTTGAGTTCCACTTTTTTTATAAATTATAAACTAATGCTTGACAGTAATCCCGCCTGATGGTATGGTAAAGAGCTCAAGTTTAGTAAGAGCCTATTCACTCTAGCCTTGAAGATACTCAAATTGTAGTCCGACGGAAACTTGTTCCAGTCCTTCGATGCACGCGTATAAAAGAGGAAGCGAAACGCTTCGTCCGGATCGTATTGGTGTTAACAACGAAAGCTTTGTACACTGCTGGACAAAGGCTTTCATTACATTGTGGGGATTTGCCATAATCCCCACTCTTGGCAGGCAGGTTGGGGATAGTAATAGTTTGATATTCCACAGGAGGCTGCTGCTCACTTCCCTGGTGATAGTTCCCTTAGTCGCCTCTTACGACACCCACGGGTGACGGCAGAGTATGGGATGTAACTATTTTAAGCCTGGTACCACAGGGTGCAAGGCTTTTTTTGTTAACATTTAGTTAACTATCAAAACTGTAGAAATAATTGCTTAGTCGTGCATAGTAACACGTTTTATTTAAACCTCGTAATACAAGTTTTCATCATAAAATTAAACCTTGATTGGCATCAAGATTAGCATTACCCTATACAAACTCAATTCATCATGGCCGCGATATTACACGTCAGTTGGACAAAAGGCGCCCAGTAATTATCCTTTCCACGGCGTAAATTAAAACAAGCACGGTTAATAACTCCAGCGCGGAATAAAAAAACAACGACGTTAAGAATAAAAAATATAAAGCAAATTTTTATAAGGTAAGGCTTCGTATTTTTTTTAGTTTTTGTCCTTAGTCGATTAAAACAACCCGCCCTGGGCCGCTGTATAAATATGAAATAATAATACTTACTAGCTCTGCCTGTGACTCTGCTGTGTTATTATTAGGAAAGTATCTGTTGCCTTCATTAACACACGTAAGTTAGTTATTTGTAGATATATTCGTACAAACATTTAGTGTTTTATTACAAAACTATTGGTTTTTAAATTTACATCTTTCACACCTCATCGTCATAAACCGTTTTATCGTCCCACTGCTGGGAACAGATCTCCTCTAATACAGAGAAGGATTGAGAGTAATCAGCACGCTTACTCAATGCGGGTTGGCGGTCTTTCACACCTATCACATGTTACGATGAAATCATCCACTGCGAAACCTGCTACGGAAGTTAATAAATAAAAAAATACTTTTACGCTATAATATCAAACATTTTCAATAGTGCTAGTCACTGTCAAGTCAACATTAAGTTGATTTCGCAGTAACTATAACTATAAAGTTGACAAAGAAAACAATCAATACAGTCCAATGTTCTACATACAATTTTCAGATCGGAACTAAAACCTTTTTAACAATTTATCCAACAAATAATACCCAAACCAGGATGGACACACTACATACATTCAAATAAGTACAATCCCTTTGAATAGGAACGTAGTGCGGGACACTACTTACGAGTAGGTACATACGGGTAAAATAAAAACCAAGTGTGAGTCGAACTCACGATTTGTTTTGCTCGTCCGTTTTTTTGTCCTATTTAAATAATTATTTTATTTTTAAATTAGTATTATTTTTTTTTATTTTTGGGTATCAGCAACCGAAATGCATCATCTGTACAATTTCAGGCGTTGTCGATGTTAACATCGAGCAATGAGAGGCAAAACTATCACGTTTAATGTATAAGAGCCCACTTTTTTGCAGACCTCTCCCGCTCAGGAGCAGAAAGACGTGACAGATTTTACTGGCTAAAATCCACCCGAGTTCCTTCACTTCCTAGTGAGCTAGAGCTACGGTATCTCTTTCGAATACCCCTGACCCAGGAGGCATCAGTCTTCGTGGGCCCCATCACAATGTGCTGACATCTCTTTGAGGCGCGCGTGGAACAAAAGGCACCAACAACCCGGGCCTGGTCCTGCTAGCTGCCCGCAAGCCCGCGCCTACAGTAGCCGGGAGGACAACGTTGGCTCCCGACCAGGGCGTCTCCTGCGGCGGCTATAGACGTGACGCCGATGAGATTCCCACTTCCTAACGCGCTCCGCCTCGTCTTTTGCCAGCATCATTGCTTCGCAAAAGGAGGCGACGTCCTGACATGGACCCTCGCTCCGGATCGAGGGACGCCGCCATGAGGACACGGCGGTGCTCCAATCAAGCCGGGTAGATCTCCACCGTATGCTCCACCATGTCCTCAGGACGATGCCCACAGTGGCGACACCCTGTCTTTTCTTCTCGCCTTATCTGGAACAGAAACTACCCGAAACAGTATGAGAGCCCCCTTAAATATTTATTATATTCTGTTTTTAGTATTTGGAGTTACAGCGGGAACAGAAATAAATCAGTGAAAACTTTTAACTGTCTCCTTATCACAATTAGTGAGATACAGACAGACAGTGGAGTCCCGTTTTTAGTCTTTGTGTGCGGGACCCTAAAAACGCCCCTTTTTACCGAATAAGCGTTACCATAAAAAAGGTTTTCAGTGAGCAAGTGAATCATAATTTATGAATTCCGGTGTCCGGGCAGGCCAGGAGATTTACGCGGGGTCATTGTGTCGACGGATACGATACGCATCGCTTAGAAAAAGATAGATAGACAGGGGTGGTTAATTTCTATGGCTGAAAGTGTAGACTATAGATGTATTTTGAAAGATATTTTTATTTTAATTTTTCAGCACTTCAAAATGGACTGAAGGTTCGATAATTTTTAACTCGGTTTTTTAATCTGAAATATTATATAGATAATATAAAAAAATAAGACCAGTATTTTTTATTTTGTCAAAATAACCAAAAACTACTGAGATATAGCGTATTAAAGCGTATTATGTGGTTCAGGAGAATCTGTCCATTCTTTGGTTGCCTGGAAGAAATCGCATTAGCGATAAGGCCGCCCATTGTATGTTTTATGTTCCATGTATTTTGTTCGATGTTTGATTGGTGTACAATAAAGAATAAATAAATAAATAAAGTTATGGAGTAGGAGCTAATTACGTCACGCCGTGGTATATTTTGTACCAAGACGTGACTTCATGCGACATTTCAAATCAATATATCTTCCTAAGTATTTGAATGAAAGAAAAAATAAAAAATACGTGTTCAATATTTTGTATAAATCCATCTGATGAACATTAAATTATTATTTTTAGGATACAACCCAATAGGAATGTTTCCTGGTTCAAAAAAAATTGATTCTATTTAGTCCCTCATTCAGATTAAAGAAAAATATTGGATACGTATATTTTGGGTTATCAAATCAATAAAAATTGACAAATATAAAAGGCATCAAAGATCAGGAGTGGTGGCTGGTGACGTCACTGCTCGCTAAAAAGTGTAGCGTGCAGTGACAACGCACGAGTTTTCAACGCACTCTGTCGTCTTAATTTTTTGTTTATATGAAAAAAGAAAACATACCTGTCTAGTATTTTTTGGAAATCTGACTGACGGACTTATTAGTTTCTTTACTACCCTATTGTGTCCTAAATCTAACTGACAACCAATTACGGGCAAATACTACACGCACTGCATGCATGAATGATCAAGCCTCATTATACTTAAATTGTAGCAAGACTGGAAT
Organism: Sesamia inferens; assembly: GCA_037179545.1. Lineage (NCBI taxonomy): Eukaryota > Metazoa > Arthropoda > Insecta > Lepidoptera > Noctuidae > Sesamia > Sesamia inferens. The sequence continues at coordinate 29,861,721 of CM073928.1, read as the reverse complement.
CGAAATAGAAATACTAATGAAGTCTAACAAACGTTGATATTGAATCTGAATTTCTTTTGAAGTGTAAAATATGAGTTGTTAAGAATATTGGTGATTAAACAAAGTGAATTGAATTGATTTTCCATGGACATATAATAGAGCACAGACAGACATTACAATGCACACCAAATATTTTGAAGTTGTTTATTGAGTGCAGCAATAGACCTAGAAAACCAAAATCCTTCCCTTCATTTATACAAAATTTCATGTAAGTACCTAAATTAATTACGCACTTCCTTAAAATAGTCTGTTTATAATTGTCTACTGAATCGGTTAATATAATTTTTAAAATAAGTAATTTTTATACCAAAAATAATTAAAACTACGGAAATTATTGTCATATTAACCCTGTTGTTTGTACAGACTTTTAAAAATCGCAGTTTTGTTTGTATTCACAGAAATTTAATCATTCCATACAAAATAAAGAAAGAAAACCTTATTCCAATAAAGTACCTTAACTTTCTTGGAATGAGGTTTTTTTTCCTTTTAATTTTTAATTGAGATACAATTAGAATGTTATGTTATAATCGTAATACATAGACTCACTTTTTAATTTAACATATACATGCATTGTTAAGTATTTTCATTGTTTTTCAGGGTGTGCGTTGATTACATTACACGTTGTATGTTAAATGTATAATTGGCGAATATAATTATTTATTTTGTTGTATTTCAGATTAAGCGTTCACTTAAAATAAAATCAGCTTGCTGTGTAATACATAATTATGTGTATTTTAAAGGAATATCTATCAAAAACACAACTCTTCCAAAATATCTAAACGTTCTCCACTCTATGTGACAGAGTCATTAATGAAACATAAGGGGTGCGCAACATCCCCCACAACCCCCCACATACCCCAGCATCCCGCTGCTCATCGTCCGCGAAGGATAGCGCAAATACAGATATAGCCCGCTAATCGTGGCTCTAAGCTCATCTCACTCCTTTCACTCAAAAAACAACCTTATGTATTAGAAATAAGATGGGATATAAGTTGACGGTGGATAACCCGTTAATTATTTTTTTATGAAACAAAAATGTTCAAATAATAGATATAAATTACATAATACTGAGATTTTTATGGTTATTGTTCTATATTTTATGTGGCGTATCGGTTTTGGTATACTTGTAATGGGGTTATTAAGTAAACGAGGTCCTGAAAGTATTAATTATACATTGCCATGTGTTATATGGATGTTTACTTGCCTGGTGGTGATAAGTTATTACTTCATTCGTACATTCTTAAACTGACGCCTTATCACAAGAGAATAGACAGGTGCTATAGAATACGTTCTTCTCCGAAACGTTCTATCTGACATTTTAGGCGACACCTTTTGTTCAGGTTAGTTCATATTCTGCGCATATTTATGTTTATAGAAAACTAGGGAGACGAACACGGATAGTTTTAAGCTATTGCATTAGTTTTATTGCTTTGAGCGCGGCGACCGAATCAAGAAATTCAGTAACGAAAATAAAACCTAACACCCTCCACTCTAACTGTCCAGCGGCGTGTCCACGAGTGAGTTCGAACCTGTGACTAATAAAATAAAACACGACCCTAATAAAAGAAAAAATAATATTTCACTCAAAAAGTGTAACTTGAATTTATTATCAAAGAAAAAAAGTACTGCATAATTAAAACATAAATAAATATAATTATAATTGCATAAGGTGATAAAAAATGCTATGCAATAACTTTACCGCGGCAATCCCCAATGCCCACAGTTTTTTGTTCGATGTTTGATTGGTGTACAATAAAGAATAAATAAATAAATAAATTACTGTCCCACTGCTGAACAAAAGCTAAATAAATTACTGTCCCACAGCTGGGTAAAGGCTTTTCTTCTCTCCCCCCAACTGTCTCTGTCCAGACATGCCAAGGACCAAACTTTATCAAACAAAATTTAAGTTGAGTGCTACTTTATCTTTCTATTTAATTACGAAAAGAACAAAAATACATATCACTTTAATGCTGTCAAATTACATAGTTACTTCGTAGACGTATGAATACGATAATTTACGACAGGCACTGACTAATTTATTAGGATTTTTTATCCTTTTCTTAATGAAATAGATAGAAAAGGAAGCACATAAGACACCTAGGTGAACTAGGCTAGATGTATTTAGTGATAAAGGGACCGGCGCCTTTATGAATATTCCCAATCAACCTTGAGCCTTAATGCTTTAGGGATAGAGTTGAAAATCTAAGAAAGAAATCTGACAGATTGCAGTAGCTTGATGTGCTGTCGTCTGTACACTAACTTTTTTATGTTACCCACAATATTTTAAATAAAATATATGTACATCTATTGACTACTTACTAGTTTTCTTACGACTACCTACCGTTCTCTGTTAATTCTTGTATCGACAATAAGTACAATGTATTCTTTTTTTGAAAAATAATTTCCTTAAACCTTAACTAAACCTCAGCAAGCTAATATAATTATTAGAGATGAAACGGATAGTGATTTGGCCGGATACCGGATACCGGATATTCGGCTAACTACGAGGCCGGAGCGCCGGATATCCGGCCACCGGATATTCGGCCGCTTATCGCGTTACAATTTGATTTGAATATGCGCGCGTGATTAAGATCGGAAATATTCGGACGCATTCGGCGTGATCGGCATTCGGCCGGCACGACTCGCGGCGTTCGGGTGTAATCGCTCATGTCAGGTTATATGCATTTGTTTATTCCATTGTTTTTCTTTCTATTTAACTTGTCGATTATTAAAAAATGTCAGTATCAAAAAAAAGATCGCCAATTTGGCAATATTTTGATTTAAAAAGTGACGATAGCAAGTACGCGTCATGTTTATTGTGTCACGTTGAAATTTCTCGCGGTGGTGAAGGAAAAAAGGCAGGTATGTAAGTTTTAGAGGTTATGTTTTTGCTTCAATTTTAATGCGAGAATACTCTTATATTTTCAAACTTATTTTGTTAATAAACAAACATACTACTTAGCAGTATTCTTAAATTAGTTATTTCGCTGGTCATTCATTTCATTTTAATTTTCATTACTACTACTACAATCTCAATTTGAAATATAAAATTTAATTTTTTTCTAAACGATATTTTATTAATGCAAGCTTCAGACTTCAGTTTATTTATGCATATTGTGAATGGGTAGGTACTAGGTACAATATTTTAAAATACGTTTCTTTTTCATTCATCAGGTACGTCTGCCATGAGTAATCATTTAACGTCCAAACATCCACAGGAGTCTAGATTGATAAGTACAAGTAAAACTAGCGAAATTTCAAGATCAATTACGGTTTCACAACGTGCCAATCCCAGCCCAATTGCTCCTTCTACAACTGCAGAAAAACAGCTAACACTGTCGGAATCGTTTGAAAGAAAATTACTTTGGGATGTGAATGATGCCAAAGCCAAAAAGTATCATTATTTAATTGCAGAAATGATTGCAATAGATAACGAGCCGTTCAGTATTGTAGAAAAGGTTGGGTTTAAAAGACTTTTAGAACAAGCGCTACCTCGTTATGAATTACCAAGTCGCACTTATATATCTCAAAAAATTATTCCAGACATCTACAATAGAATTCGCGACAAAATAAAAGCAAACATTTCTAAAGCTATTGCAATTTCTGTTACGTCTGACATTTGGACCTGCCTGCACAATAGTTCCAGTTTCCTAAGTTTCACAGCCCATTGGTTGTCTCCGGAATTTCAGCTGAACCACGGCGTTCTTGCTATGAAACCGTTTTCAGGATCACACACAGGTGAAAATATAGCAAACGAACTGAACGCTATAGCTGCTCGCTGGGATATTGAGAAAGATAAAATTCACTTACTAATCCATGATAGTGGAGCTAATATGGTGAAAGGAGCTCGAGTTGGAGAGTATCATTCCGCTAGATGTTTCATACATTCGCTTCAGCGAGTTATTGATAAGTCAATGAAGGTTCAGGCTGAGCTATTAGAAGTGATTGCTACTGGTAGACGTCTAGTAACTCATTTCAATCATTCAGGTTTGGCACAAGAAAAATTACTTGCAATTCAAAAGGAGTTAAATTTGCCGCAGCATCAGTTAGTGCAGGACATCAACACGAGGTGGAATTCTACCTACTACATGGCTGTACGCTTGGTGGAACAAAAAAGGGCTATCTCTCTTTATGTTGTTGAACATGAGACACTGACTAATTTGACGATACAACAGTGGGGTCTGTTGGAGCAGTGCATAAACCTTTTAAAACCATTTGAAGAAATAACAAAAATTACAAGTTCTGGCGTTTCCTGTATATCCGAAGTGATACCACACGTTTATGCACTAAAAAAGTATTTGGATAAAACCGAGACAGCACAAAGAACACCAGACTTAGCACGTTTAAGAGCCTCCTTGAAAGCTGAATTGGAAAGTCGTTTTAAATCCTTAGAAGAAGATCTAAACTTCATAATTGCTACCTTTCTAGACCCAAGATTCAAATCAAACTATTTAGGAGTTATTGAAACTGAAAAAGCCCGACAGAAAATCCTGATAGAATATATAAAAAACTCTTACGACGATTCTTCTTCCGACAGTAATAGATCATCGCCGTCTTCAACACCTGCTAAACGACAAAAAGAAGATGAAACTGGATCAAATTTTACACGCGAAGCTCATAACACTTTTTGGGACTGTTTCAATTAAGTGGCAAAGGACAACAGTAGCAGTTGTCGCGATCAAGAAAAACAAAATCCAATTTCTAATGAGATTGACTTTTTCTTAAAGTTATCTCGAATAGATCGCAATCGCGACCCATACCTTTGGTGGTCGGTCAATTCAAACCAATACCCTCAATTGGCGAAGTTTGCAAGAATTTATCTTGGAGCACCTGCCAGTAGCGTTTACAGCGAAAGGCTATTTTCAGAAGCTGGTCTAGTATACGAAGCCAAGCGGAGTCGCCTCTTACCAACAAATGCTGAAAACCTAGTATTCATTCACCATAATTTGCCGCTAGTTAATTTTGAGTACTAACACTAAGTAAATTTTTAGTAATTAACTTTTTATCAAACAATTTCTGTCATTATTTTAATTTAATAAATGGTGTCCGTCCATAACCTATTGTTATATTATTTTTATTTCATATATGTGTGTGTATGTGCAAAATAATCCATTACTAATATTATAAATTCAGTCTGTTTGTCTGCTACTCTCTCACGCCTAAACTAAAGAACTGATTTTGCTGAAATTTGATACAGAGATAGATTAGACAACGAGAAACAATATAGAATATATAGATAGGCTTAAAAACTTTTGTATTCCCACAGAAAAGCGCGATATAGACGAGTTTAGGGCGTAAAGCACTCAGCGCGAACGGTATCGCGGGAAACATCTAGTATTCGGTATTCGGCCGGATAGTGCCCTACTATCCGGTATCCGGCCGGATAGTGAAAATAGGCCGGATAGGCCGGATACCGGATAGTTACCGGATATCCGTTTCATCACTAATAATTATGTAACACACACACATTTTGACAGTTCAACAACATACATTGCGTTATTTACCTTGTTGAACAATGGACCAGCAATATGCTTTAAAATTTAAAATGGTCAACCAGGGTCTTGGAAGTATCATAAAAATAATCAAAAAAATCTTGCTTTCTACCTATTTAAAAACGAGACCCCTCACCAACAGAACACAAAACAAGAGCTCTTCACTTGCAGGCGCAGATATATTTTTTAAACACAGCCGTGAGTGATATTACCCAGTGCGCACAATGCTCGTCCAAGATGACAGGCCATTTCGCCGTGTCGCAGTAGGAGACGGATCCACTTTGTAATCGTACAGTGTACGTACATTCAAGCCGTGGGGAAAATTAAACGAATGTATTTTTTTTTTTCAATTAAAATTAATGGGCAAAGTTTCTAAATTAGCCTATAATATGTCTCTGCCTTGATCGAATACAGATATTTAATTAATTTCTTCAAAGGAATATAGTCTTCAAAATAATTTGTACCATCGTAAATATAATTATAATAATAATAAGTTTATTTCATATTAATTAAGCTTAAATTAAATATCAAGGAATCTCCATTTAGGCATAGAAATGCCTGTTGTTGAAGACTTCGCTCTTCCCGTAATACCTAACAAATTGCGATTAATTGTATGAATGCGTGCTTGTGTTAGGTGTGCGTGCATGTTGGTGAGTGTGTGTGTGTATGTGTGAGTGTAAATTAATTATTATTGTAATAAATTTATTAATAGTCTGCTCCTGACCATGGGGCCGACGGGTTTCAAGTAGCGACCACGCACCTGAAGATGCAGCGTAGATAGGCCCCCGACAAGGTGGACCGACGACCTAGTGAAGGTCGCGGGAAACCGCTGGATGCGGGAGGCGCAGGACCGGTCGTCATGGAGATCTTTAGGGGTAACCTATGTCCCGCAGTGGATGTCTTTCGGCTGAAATGATGATGACGATAATGATGAATAAATTTATTTTTATATTGTACTGGCTACATACCTCGGTTTAGATTATGTGGAAATATTGAGATAAAAATGTGGTCTTCTATGTGTTACTCTGGTTATAAACTATTTGTGTGCCAAATTTCATCAAAATCCATATGTAGCAGAAAGTAGGATACTGTTTAGGATTAATAGACTAGATTCCGAGACCACAATTTATATACTCACGTCACTATTAAAAACAAAACCTCAATGTCTTTGACGGATGATTCGACAAGAAATCTGGGTGCGGTCGAGAGTGTGTGTTGAATAAGAATTTATTATTGGGAAGTGATTAAAATCCAGCGCATAGGGCGATTGGTTGGTACCTAATTTTATCCAGCGGATTCTTGAAAATAGATCGGCAGATTGGGCGCGGCGTTATTTGGAACTAACACGATCAAGTATTTAATTATATCTATTAATATATTTTAGTACACAACAATACAATACAGAACTCACCACATAACACGTAATACATTGCCAGCAATTGGAACGAACAACAACGGGTAAGTCCTCAAAATTGTCATAAAACCTTGTAGGCAGGCGGTTGTTGATACATTTTGTAATGGGTAGACTTGTGAGGCATTGGGGCATTGCAAGGCTCATACTGGTAGCTCAGAGAGGATTTTACACGGTAGCAAGAGCGTCGGCTTTTGGCTGCCGTATTAAACAAATGGGATTATAATTTATTCGTCGCATTTATTTATCCTTCTCTGTATGAGAGGATACTTGTACCCAGCAGTGGGACGATACTAAAAAAGGTTGATTATGATAATTCATTATACCTATAGCTATATTATACAGCGAAATTTTAAGTAGATAAACAAATCGATCTTAGTCCATATAGAGGTGTAACCCGCAGGTTACACAAATTTTTACAAAAAATGAACTTCAATCAGCAGGGTAATTGTGTAACACACAGTAGCAGTAGATTTAATTAGCGTTAGAGCACTGTTTTTTTTTTTTTACTTTGGCGACCCCCACCCCTTGTCAAAACTATAGCTACGTCCGTGACCATATCAAAAATTTAAAATGTATGCTGAATGTTATGACCTCAAAGTGTATATTTACAGAAATCGACTCTCTTGGGGTTAAAATAAAATGTTCAAATAAAAAACTCCACGCGAACGAAGTCGCCGGCGGCCGCTAGTCGTATATATTATGTAGCTTCGGTTGAATAAATATATTATTCTATTAATAAAACTAAAATAACCGAGACAATCGCGCCGATTCTGTTGTTCACAAACTAAACTAATTTTCAGTTACTTGCATCTTTTTCTTTCCATTTCGTTAAGAAAAGGACGGAAGATAAAATGTCAGTTTCTTCCTGTCAAATTAAGATACTCCATAGACAGTTTAGACGCGATTATAAACATGGCGCCTAAAAATACGGCAGTTTACGTCAGGTGCGCACTAATTTGACAGGTTTCGCCAATATAAAATTAAAAATCCCATTTCTATTATAGCCATTCTGCTTCATAATGCTTGCTTATACTCCACATATGACGAAGTCTCCACATATGAACAGGTCTTCCTTTGAAAGGTAAAAGCACTTGTCGCTCGACACCAACAATGGGTAGGGGGCCGCGACAAAAGAGTGGCTTCGCCAATACACTGCCACGTACGGGCTACGTAGTAGGTACCTACAGGTATTATATATTGACAGTACGAGAGTACAAATGGATAATAAGTATTTATTTATTTATTTATTCTTTATTGTACACCAAACAAACATCGAACAAAATACATGGAACATAAAACATACAATGGGCGGCCTTATCGCTAATGCGATTTCTTCAAGGCAACCAAAGAATGGACAGATTCTCCTGAACCACAAATGGGACTGTCGTTGGTGCAAATATCATTATTACAATATACTACAGTAGATACACAAATACATACATAAATACATAGATACTTTAATAGTATAAATAGCCATAATGTGTTTATTTAACAAGATTATAACAAGTAGTGTTCCCTCACCAGTCTCTTGAATTGCTGTAACGATTGTGCGCGTTTAATTTCAATTGGCAATGCATTCCACAAACGAGGGGCATGAACAGTGAAAGATTTATCAAGGAACGTTGTGGAATGCATGGCTTTTTTTATAGTAATTATAAACTAGTGCTGGACCGCAAATCCCACCAGATGCCATGGTAAACACAGAAAATTGTTGATGGTAAAGCGCGCTAGTTTATTAAGCCCGTTCACTCATAGGATGACGACAGTTGAGCGAGGTGATGCAATGTTGGGGTGCGTGGCAGAAAACCTCCCCGAGTGCTCAGCGCCTGCTGGTCCTCTGGTTTTGAGATCCGAGGACGAGCAGACGCTGGGCTGGTGCACCCTGGGCGTGGGTAGCAATCTCTTCATGACCATTGTGCAGGAGGAGATTGCTGCCCGCGGCGAATTTCTGCCGGAGCAGAGGAGTCGCTCCCGAGGGCTCCCTATCTGCGCTCTGCAGCGGAGCGCACGAATAGGGAGCAAGGTGGTGTAGACCGCGGGCCGTTTTGACAGTCCACGGTCTAGGGGTCACGTCGCGTGACCGAGTTGGAGAAGACCGTGGGTTTCTCCTCAACCTGCGGTCTGCGGGCACCTGTGGCCATTGGAGGTTTAGAGCCACGGTGCCGGGTGGTGGGTAGGTTAGGTTAGATATAGGTTAGATTTAGTTTTAGGTTAAATATAGGTTAGGTTTAGGATTAAATAAAGGGAAAAAAAATATTAAAAAATCAAAGAGAAAATATATAAAAAATCAAAACAAAATACAAAATTAAAAAATCCTAAAAGATTCAAAAATATTTTTAATAATTAGTAGTAAGTTAGTTTTAGATACCGAATAGCGGGCGGTATATCCTGCACCGCAGGCATCCGCGGGCCTCGGGAGGATTAATACCCTCCCAAAAAGAGCGGCCGCATCGCCTTGGGGAAGCGATGTGCGTACCACCCAATATCGTAATTATGGAAATGTCAGAATGTGTGGATAATGTTTTGTCGTGCGATCCGGCTGACGCCCGGCGCTCGCAGGTATCCGGGCCTGCGAGTGACAAATTGGCTACCGATGAACGCGCAGGGGTAGGCGACCAGGCCCCTGCTGCCGTTGTTGTTACTGGAAGCGATGCGATGATGGATGCGGATAAAAGTAATGCAGGAGTTATTGACGTAGGGCCGCGTGGACCGGCTTCCGTTAGAAAGCGTCCACGCAACCTTGCTCAGAAGGAAGGTGGATCAGCGGAGCTGACCTCGGAACAGGAAGGCCTGCCGGCCCCGAAGGTGCCGACCGCGAGGAGAGGTCGGCAGAACTCGAGAGGGGTGACTGTTTCGCGGCCGCGGAGGGACGGACAGGGTAGGTTCGTGCGTACCCCGGCGGCCAGCGAAGCAGAAAGTGATATGGGGGTCACTTCGGAGGACCCTGATGGCGAGAGTTGTGCCTCGCTAGGGAGCTCGAAGGCGGAGCTCAACGCCGCCAGGAGGGAGCAGCGCAAAGCCGTCGCGGCCGACGAAGTTTCGGAAATGGCCCGACGCGCTCGAGAGCGGCGCGCTGCTCTATCGGCGGAAGGGGGGCAACCGTCGGCGGTGGCCCTTGGTCAGCTGGCCTTGGACGGGGTGGACCTGGTCCTTAAGGTTGCCACAAAATCTGGCAACCTGAAGAGCACGTTCATTCGCGGTCTCAAGGAGGCTGCCGCGGACATCAGGGAGGCGGTTGGCACCCTCCTCAACACGACGGCCTCAGACGAGGTCGTGAAGTTGCAGGAGGAGAACGGGCGCCTCCGTGATGATCTGGAGGACCTCCGGCGACAAGTCGCTGCGCTGAGCGAGCAGCAGCAGCGACACACGCCCACCGTAGCCGCTTCCGAAGTGGCTTCGGCTCCCGCACCAAGACCGGCACGTACGGATGATGAGCTGAGCGCATCGTGCCTTGAGCGCATCGTCCGTATGTGCATGCTCCAGTGCGGGAGCATGGTCAAAGCCCAACTTGAGGCGCATTCCCGGTGCCTCCCTGAGGAAAACCTCCGCCCGCCCCTAGCGGCCGACAAACGGCGCAGGGCTGAGGGGACGCCGGGAACTGCGCCTCAGCGAGCTCCTGAGAGCGAACAGCCCACGACTGCCGGGTCTAAGGGTGAGACCTGGGCGACAGTTGTGGGTCGCAAGAAGGCCCGCAAAACCGCTAAGGCCGCAAAGGCGGCCTCAGCAGCACCAGCGCGCGCCTCCGGTCAAACCGCAAAGGTGGCTCCGGAGGCTGCGCGGCGGACTGGTAAAGGCGGTCGCAAAAGCGGTCGCAAGGGACCGGCTGTGCGAGCCCCGCGTTCCGAGGCCGTGACGCTCACGCTTCAGCGTGGCGCTGCGGAGCGCGGCGTAACGTACGGCTCGGTCCTTACCGAGGCCAAGGCCAAGATCAAGTTGTCGGATCTTGGCCTCCAGTCCGTCACCATTAGACATGCTGCCACGGGTGCGCAGCTGTTTGAGGTAGCTGGTGCTGCGAGCGGCAGTGCCGAGAAGGCGGACGCTCTGGCCGCCAAGTTGAGGGAGGTCCTCAACCCCGAGGACGTCCGGATTTCCAGGCCGGTTAAAACCGCAGAGGTGCGGATTGCCGGCCTGGACGAGTCCGTGACTTCTGAGGAGGTGGTGGCGGCCGTTGCCCGAAGCGGAGAGTGTCCGCCGGACAAGGTGCGGGCCGGCGATATTCGCACCGACGCCACCGGACTCGGCGCAGTCTGGGTTCGGTGCCCTGTGGCGTCGGCGAATAAAATCGCCGCAAGTGGCAGAGTGTTGGTAGGCTGGGTTGCAGCGAGAGTTAAACTCCTGCAGCCCCGGGCTTTGCGGTGCTTCCGGTGCCTGGAGAAGGGGCACGTCCGGGCCAAGTGTACCGCTGAGGTTGACCGTAGCGATCTTTGCTATCGCTGCGGTCAGCCCGGCCACAAGGCGGCCCAGTGTTCCGCGGCGCTCAACTGCAGCTTATGTTCGGCTGCAGGGAAGCCAGCGGGACACAGAGTGGGCGGAGGGGCCTGTGGCACGCCTGCCAGCAAAAAGGCCTCCAAAAAGAAGAAGAGGAGCTCTAAGCCTGCCGGGGAAATCTCGCCTCCCCCGCAGGCTAACAGCTCCGCGGCCGACTCCCGGCCCAGGACCGTTGCCGAGGGAATGGAGTGTCAATAATGGCACAACTCCGTTTCCTCCAGGGCAACATCAATCACTGCGCCAGAGCTCAGGATCTTTTGTTCCAGAGCATGGCGCAGTGGTCGATCCAAGTGGCTGTGGTCGCCGAGCCGTATTTCATCCCCGCCCGTGACGACTGGCTGGGATGCAATGACGGCTCGGTGGCCATTATTGGCGGGACTCTGACCGACCCGTCTCGGGGCCGCGGCTGGGTTGCTGCGGTCTCGGACGGCATCGTCATCGTGGGGGCGTATTTCTCCCCCAACAAGAGTCTCGCCGACTTCGAGGGGTTCCTTGTCGAGTTGGGCACCGTCGTAGGCCGCTATCACTCTCGTCACGTTCTGGTGCTCGGGGATCTCAACGCCAAGTCATCGGCGTGGGGATCTCCGATCACTGATCCTCGGGGCGAGGTGCTGGCGGAGTGGGTAGTGACGACCGGCCTGGTCGTCCTGAATCGGGGTTCGGTATACACGTGCGTGCGGCAGCGGGGCGGGTCGATAGTAGACGTTACTTTCGCTAGCTCCTCTGTCGCCAGCCGTGTCCATGACTGGCGCGTCGCCGTGGAGGTGGAGACGCTGTCGGACCACCGGTATATCCGGTTCGACGTCTCCGCCCAGACCGTGAGCGGCCGCCATCCAAGAGCCCCGATTAACGACGGCCCGCGCTGGGCGCTTAAGCGCCTCGACAGGGAACTACTCGAGGAAGCTGCTATAGTCCAGTCCTGGATTTGGGAGTCGGCGACGGACGGCCCCGTCGACGTTGAAGCGGAGGCGCTGCGGTTTCGCGGGGCGATGACGCAGATCTGCGACGCGTCCATGCCCCGCGTCCGCCAACAGTCCGCATGGCGCAAAGTGTACTGGTGGAACGACGACATTGCGCGGTTGCGCGTCCAGTGCGTCGCGGCTCGCCGCCAGTACACGCGCTACCGGAGACGACGTCGACGGGATCCCGTCGAGGAGGCCGCGTTGTATGGGGTGTACCGCGCGGCCCAGGAGACTCTGTGGCTGGCCATCGGCGACTCCAAGTCGCGGGCCAGGGAAGAGCTGCTGGGGTCCCTAGATCGGGATCCGTGGGGGCGCCCCTACCGTTGGGTACGGGGCAAGTTGCGTCCCTGGGCGCCCCCACTGGTGCAGAGTATGCAACCCCAGCTGCTGGAGGCGGTGGTATCCACCCTCTTCCCTGAGCGGGCGGGACATGTTCCCCCGGCGATGGTTTCACCCTCAGCCACAGACTCTCCAGAAGAAGAGGGCACTGATGTCCCCGTGGTGACGCAAGCAGAGACGGGAGCGGCCGTGTCGCGGCTTCGGGCCAAGAATAAAGCGCCCGGACCCGACGGAGTTCCTGGCCGAGCTCTCGTCCTTGCTCTGAAGGAGCTAGAGCCCCAGCTGAGGGGGCTCTTCACGGCATGCTTCGAGCAGGGTCAGTTTCCCAGTGTGTGGAAGGAGGGGAAGCTGGTCCTGCTCAGAAAGGAGGGACGCCCCGCGGACTCGCCGTCCGCGTATCGGCCCATAGTGCTGCTCGACGAGGCGGGCAAACTTTTTGAGCGTATAATCGCAGATCGCCTCGTCGGCCACTTGTGCGGAGAGGGGCCGAACCTGGACGACAACCAGTTCGGTTTTCGTCGAGGGCGCTCCACCATAGACGCCATTATGCGCGTGAGAGCCCTGGCGGAGGATACGGTGTCCCGGGGTGGGGTGGTGTTGGCGGTGTCTTTAGACATTTCCAACGCCTTCAACACCCTACCCTGGAGCTGTATTAGGGAGGCCCTGAAATACCATCGGGTGCCTCCCTACCTCCGCCGCATAGTAGGGGCTTATCTGGAGGACAGATGCGTCATCTATCGGGGACGTGACGGTGTCGGTCGGCACCAAATGTCGTGCGGTGTTCCACAGGGATCGGTCTTGGGACCACTCCTGTGGAACATCGGCTACGACTGGGTGCTGAGAGGCGAGCTCCCTTCGGGCGCCGACTTGACGTGTTATGCGGACGACACGCTTGTCACTGCCCGGGGGAGCTCGTACAGGGAAGCGACGTTGATAGCCACGGCTGCGGTGTCACAGGTGGTGAACCGCATCCGGCGCCTGGGCCTGGAGGTGGCCCTTGACAAGTCGGAGGCCATGGTTTTCCATGGCCCCCGGCGTGCGCCGGCGCCGGGATCACATATCGTGGTCAGTGGGGCCCGGATAGCTGTCGAGTTCACCATGAAGTACCTGGGATTGGTGCTCGACAGCCGGTGGGAATTCGGACCCCACTTCCGGCGGCTGGCGCCCAAGCTGATGGGTGCAGCAGGCGCGCTGTCAACGTTGCTTCCCAACATGGGGGGCCCGAGCGCCGCCTGTAGGCGGTTGTACGTAGGAATCGTGCGGTCCATGGCCCTGTATGGGGCCCCTGTGTGGGCGATGGACCTGACGGCCGGAACACTCGCCATTCTGCGCAAGCCGCAGAGGGTGATGGCCGTCAGGGTCGTCCGCGGGTATCGCACGATATCCTACGAGGCGGCTTGCGTCCTGGCCGGATCCCCGCCCTGGGACCTAGAGGCGAAAGTACTCGCGTCATTGTACCGATGGCGCGAGGAAGAGCGGACACGGGGCTCCAGTCCGGTGCAGCGGCAGATCGAGCTGCGCCGGGAGGAGCTCCATCAGGTCCTGGTGGTGGACTGGCGGCAGAGGCTCATGCGCCCTACCGCCGGCCTCGCTACCGTCGAGGCGATCCGGCCAGTACTCGACGACTGGCTCGGGAGGAGGCACGGCTCCCTGTCGTTCAGGGTGACGCAGGTGCTGTCGGGGCACGGCTGCTTCGGCAAGTACCTGCATCGCTTAGGCAGGGAGCCGGACGCTCGGTGCCATCACTGCGTCCAATGCGGGGAGGACACGGCGCAGCACACGCTCTCCGAGTGTGTAGCTTGGGAGGAGCAGCGCCGTGTCCTCACAAATGAAGTAGGAGGCGACCTGACGCTGCCGGCAGTAGTGCGGAGGATGGTCGGCAGCTCAGAGTCGTGGGACGCGGTGGTGTCCTTCTGCGAGGACGTGATGTCGCAGAAGGAAGCTGCGGAACGGGAGAGGGAGATATCAACTCCCTTCCCGGGCCGCAGAAGACGCACCGGGCGCCGAAGAAGGGCGGATAACGCCCTCTTCCGCCCCCCATGAATGGGTCCAGGGGCGAGGGACATGGGGAAGTCCCCGCCCCCCTATTGATGGACCCCGAGGTGAAGGCGCGCGCGAGTGTCGGCGCGCGCCTTTGAGGTGATGCACGGGGTAGTTTAACACCCCACTACCCCGTGCAGGAGAGGAGGCCCAGACAGACCGGGCCAGCACGAGGGTGGGGCCGTGGAAGAATTTAGACTCCCGCGGCCCCACGTGCGCTCGTGATAGAAGACACACCGGGGTGGTTTTAGTCAGTAAAAGTCTGACATACCCCGTCGCCCACCCCAGGGCGGCGGGCATCCTATGAGGATTTCCACCCCGGAAAAAAAAAAAAAAAAAAAAAAAAAAAAAAAGGTGATGCAATGTTAAACCTAACAACACGACCAACGATGCTGCGCTAGAAGGAGATTGATCTGGAAACCCTCCACGACCAAACTCCCAACACAACAACGTTTGGCGCATCGTACCCGGCACACATCGCAACACAACTGCTCAGATCCGTCTCCCGTACGGCTTCACCAAACATCATGCCGGAACACGACGAATCGCTTGGAGGCAAGACTTTGTCTGGTGGGTGGTAACTTCTGCCGGCAGCCGATGTTATGGCCTTCCACCGAGAAATTAATTTAATGTAGTTATAGTTTATTGGTATCCTACTAATATTTAAAATGCGAAAGGTTATAAGTAACGTTGGATGTTAATAAATTTCTTGGTCATCGCTGTCGTTATATTTCGCAGTTTGAGGTTTTCTGCAGCCGCAGCAGCAAAGCCAACACAGCACGTCGAGCCAGGAAGATGGGATGGCGCAAGAGGATCGACGCAAGTTGCGTCGCACACTAAAGGCCTACCCAACTTCCATGGAAAGGGAGCGGCACAACCGGCGCTACCGTCGGCAAGGATCACGTAGAATTAGTGTAAGTGAAATCATAAATAAAGTAATAGGAATAAGGATATATATGTAACAAAGCACTAAAAAGATGATAAAAGAAAAAAACATGACAAAAAGAAAAAAAATGATGAGGGAAAAGAAGGACCCATAACGACAAGGCCAATGCCGCAAAAAGAAAATATGCGGAAAAAAAGGAATTGGCAGAGAGTAAAAAACTAAACAAAAACGAGTGTGCTTATGACCACACGACTGAAGTGAAACTTCTTTCGCACCATCTGTATGTATATATATATACACACATCAAAAGTGTCTAGGGATCAACATATATTTTTGCAATAACTTTTCTCCTGATTGATATTAATTAAAATTTTCTTCAAGGATTCATCAAATAAAGTGTTTTCGTTTGTCACAGTAACGATAAACCAAGTCACCTTTGCATTAATAAAGAAATTTGCCATTTTCCTAATAAAGGGATATTTGACATTTGAACCACTAACACAAAAGTTCGAAAAAAAGACTGAAATAACAGTTTTCTCTAAAATTTTATTGGGTAACTTAAACAATTAATAATCCGTGTTTCTACCGCGAACACTAACAACACAAGAACATCGGTTTGGCATACTCAAACGGAGTTCATCCAAATCACGCTGTGGAATGGCCGCCCATGTTCGTTGCAACAACAAAAAAAGGTCTTCTTGCGACTGGATACCCTCTATATTCGGCAGAGCTCTTCTCTGTAGCATATCCCATGCATGCTCACTCGGGTTCAAGTCTGGCGACTGAGCAGGCCAGGGCAGGACATTGATGTTAGCTGCGGCGAGAGTCTGTCTTACAACTCTTGCGGTTTGTGGTCGTGCATTATCATGCATTAACTGAAATAAGGGACCGATTTGCACTTATAGAGGAACGATGACGTCTGATACAATCGTCTCAGCATAAATTTGAGCGTTGAGGTTGCCTCTGATCCAAATCAACTCAGTTCTTCCGCCGATCCAAATACCCGCCCATACCATGATGGTTCCACCACTATAAGGATGGACTTCCTGGCAGGATTTTAATCGCTGTTGGCGTCCAGGGGTTCTCCAGTGTCGTATACGTCTTGTATCCGGTCTCATACCAAAACGAGACTCATCAGAAAAGCACACGAAACGCCATTGTTCTTCTGCCCAATTTCTGTGTTCAAGAGCCCATTGATATCGAATCCTACGATTGTGCATTGCTATAGGTGGTACCCGTAGCGGTCTTCGGGAATGAAGGTTCACTTCATGCAAGCGGTTTCTCACTGTTTGGTCGCTAATAAAGTTCCCTGAAGAGTTAGTTTAGTTTACTAAAATTCTTTATTATCATAAAACATTTGGTAGGTACTTACAAAAATATGTCACAGTACACTAATATTATAAGCAACACTTTTACAGGCTAGAATCACCTTTATAAGTAAATAACACTGATGGCTACAAACTAATTACATCATGACCATTTAATAATTTAATCCTAAAATAACTAATGAAATTATTGTGGTAATTTCATTTCTTAAACAAAAAAGAGAACTACGGGGGTAGAAACAAAATCACAAGTCCGCAGTGACCACGCGTGGTCACCGGCGGCGCACGAGCTACCGCGCCCCCCGCGTACTCAATTGTATACGGTGAGCGCGGGGAAGCGCTGGCGCATCGTACGGGTCCAGCTATGACTCTTTATCAGTATTGTGCACAAACAATACGTAGTGATGGGGAAGCTTGTATGTACCGTATCTATCGAAACGTCGCAAGTCTTTTAATTCAATTTGACCAATGTTAGCAATTAATGTATTTGAATGACCTTTATTTTTGTTGTAAAATTTGCGAGTCAATTTCAGGATAAATTGAGTTATGCTAGGTAATTGTATAGAAGTGTGTAGTATTCTGAGATTAGTTTTAAACGGAGTATTGTAGGCAATTTTAACAGCTTTATTTTGAATTATTTGTAACGACTTATAATTAGACTGACAAGTGCTGCTCCATACCGGACATGAATAGGTTATGCACGGTCTAATTAGAGTCGTGTATATCCTAAGTTTTGTATTAGGGCTGAGCTTACTTTTACGATTAAATATAGGACTAAGAGAACCAAGTGCTTGGGCACCTTTAATGCGTAATGTATTTACATGTTTTGTCCAGTTAAGCTTTTTGTCCAATACAACACCCAGATAGCGAACTTCAGTGCTCCATGGGATTAGTTGTCCAGTAATTACCAATTTTCTTTTTGGAGTAGCACGTTGGCGTGTAAAGAGTATCGCTTCAGTCTTAGATTCGTTCAGTTTTAGCTTCCACTTATTAAAGTATGATTGGAGCAGGTCAAGTGACAACTGAAGTCTACTAATTATAATGTCAATGTCATCATCGCTTGTGTACGATGCTGTATCGTCGGCAAAACAGGCCAGATGTGTACGAATCTGCACAGGAATATCACTCACAAATAATATAAAGAGGTAGGGACCAAGCACCGAACCTTGAGGAACTCCTGCCGGCACCGACCGGGGCGAAGACGTCTCAGAACCAATGTGAACCATAAACTGCCTGTTATTAAGATAAGATTTAATGAGTTTTACAAGATTTATTGGAATGCCGTAAGTGATGAGTTTGTATAACAGGCCCTCGTGCCAAACGGTGTCGAAGGCTTTTTCGATGTCCAGTAGGAACATACCAGTAGACTGCCTAAGATTGAGATGATAAGAAATATGTTCAGATACTCGAGCTAATTGTTGTACCGTGGAATGAGTGGAACGAAAACCAAATTGTTCCATCATAATCAGCCGATCCGAGCAACGCAGCAAGCGATCATAAATCATAACCTCAAATAGCTTACCTAGAACAGGAAGAAGACTAATGGGCCTATAACTTACCGGTAGAGAGGTGTCTTTTCCAGGTTTTTTAAGTGCGATAACTTTTGCAGTTTTCCACATATTGGGAAAATATGCTAATTTGAAGCAACCGTTGAAAATTTTAGTGAGAAACACCACACATTTCTGGGACAGATTTTTAAGCATAAGGTTGTGTATACCGTCATTCCCTGGAGCCTTCCTGGTCCTGAGTTTACGTAAAACTTTCCAGACTTCGGTTGGCCGTACAGATAGGTGTTTATCATCTATGGCAACATCATTTAAATAAGTAATAGCAGACTGAACGTCCTTCTCGACAGACTCACTCTTCCAGTCACGAGTAAGTTTTATGTTCATCTCGAAAGCATCTGCTAGAGCATCGCATTGTTCAGGGATGTTGGTTGTTAAAGTACCCTCATGTGTTTTGAGTGGAGGTATTGAGTGCGATCTAGGTTTCAATGATTTAACTAGTCGCCAAATATCGTTGCTAGGATTGTCAACTTTTGAAAGTTTAGTGTTCCATATTTTATCTTGATGTTTTATTATAGCCGATTTAATCATGTATTGTAATTTATTAATAGCTGACCGTAAAAGCCTTTTTTCCGGAAGGGACACTTTTTGTTCCTTTCGACGAAGTTGATTTTTATATTTGATCATTTTAGTGACGTAATTTGGTAGTTTTATGTTAGTATTAGCGTGTTCTTTACTAGGAATAAATTTGTCTCTGGCAGCAGTAAGACACTGTTGTAAATAGTTTACGGCGTAGTCGATTTCCGCCTCAGATTTAAACACCTTTGAGTTTAGTGAGATCTTTTGGTCAAGAAAGAACCGGTATTTATCCCAGTCAGCGTCACAATAGAGGTAGTGTTTGGATTTAGGTTTGCGAGAGCATTGTCCATTTACTGTAAAAAATATGGGAAAGTGGTTTGAGGAAAGGGCAGGTATTGCTCGAACCTCATGTATACTATTTACATTAAGAGCCAGAATCAAATCAGGATTAGTAGAGGTAAGATCGGGTCTGTAGTTGACCTGAGTAGGTGAGTCAGGGTAATGTATCACATAATCATGGTTAAGCATGTGACGAAAAAGTATATTACCGCGGGTATTAACATAACTACTATTCCAATACCCGTGATTGGCGTTAAAGTCTCCCATTATTACAACATGAGGCCCCAGGGACAATAAAATATCTAGATCGTATGATTCAAGTTGCAAATTGGGAGATTGGTAAGCTGACACAAAGATGTAGTTTTTCCCGCTAATTTTCAAACCTATAGCAACCGCTTCAATGTGTTTTGTTTTGGGAACAGTAATCGGTTCACACTTCAATCTCTCGTTCACCAGAATGGCTACGCCTTGTCCACGCCCATTATGGTGTTTGTCTTGACGATAGCATTTAAATCCTGGCGTAGTTAAGGAAGTATTATAGGTAAGTTTGGTTTCACAGACCGCTATTATATCAATTGATAGGGTACATACAGCTAAATCAAGTAGTTCATGCATTTTTGAACGAACTCCATCGGAGTTCCAAGATAAAAGTCTTAACTCATTTTGATTATACATAGTGTCCAAGGTGGGTCAAAATTAACATAACTTTATCTAACATAGATTCACAGGCAGAAAATTGTGGTTTAAGGTTTTTAACACAGGTAAGTATTTCCAACATTTCCTTTGTCGAAGGATCGTCCGGTGGCAAATTCAATTGCTCATTATGAGCAGAATTATGACTGGTATGGGTTTTAACAGTAGCGGCATACGAAGGTTTCTTAGATGAGGGTGGTAAAATAGTAGGAGGTGCAGCATCATATTGAACTGCGGCACGCAACGGCGCCGACAGGCGCTCACGCCTAGCTTGGGTTCGTTTCAGGTAGGCAAGACGGGTCTCGCAATTGTCATAGGTAGCAGGGTGGTTCTGGTCACAATTGCAGCAACGTGCAGGTTTGAGGCGGTCTTTTTTAGGACATTCTCTCGTTGCGTGCGGTTCCGTGCATTTAACACACCTAGCAGGCATATTGCAATTCCTCGAAGCGTGACCGAATCTTTGACATCTGTAGCATTGCGTCCCAGCAGTCTTTATGGGCGTAAACTTTTCAATCGTGACCACACAGTTAAATAAATATTTAATATTGCGAAACTTTGCCATATCCGCTCCAGCAGGAAGAACTACTAAAAAAGGTGGACAAGACAATGTACTCACTGTTTGAGTCTTCATTTGTGAGACTGATGCACCTGGAAAACCTAGCTTTTCAAGCTCGGCAGGTAACTCATCTTGAACGTAAGATGGTAAACCTTTTATCACCATTTTGGGAACTTTTTCGTCTTTGCGTGTGTAAGTTAGGAAAGCAGCATTTTCTTTGCGGAGGCCTTCCTTCAGAAGTTGATGACATTCTGTTGTATGGCAACTTACTGAAACTTTGTTGTTTGCTCTATACTGAAGATGGAATTTGTTGGTGTAACGGGAGATGAGGTTTTTGATGGTTTCATGTGTCCAATCTTTCTGTATCTCCAATATTAAGGGTGGAATATGTCCATTTTTCTTAACTCCAGTTGATGCATCTCTGTAGAAGTTATTCTTTGATTGTTCACTATTATCGTCCACAGTTAGATCATTGAATTGATTGTGCAGAGGTAACTTCCGCGCTTCATCAAATTTTTCAGAGTTTCTCGAGACCGCAGGACGTTTGGCGAACTGCCATGGACCGGATATATCTTCACCAGGTCTTTTGGAATTGAGATTGCCTGTAGATTCCGATCTTACTAGGAATCTATCCATTTTGATGGAAACACAATATCGATAATCGAAGAATATCGATACAATGGCGTGGCATCACTAGCGGTGATAAACAACTAACGTGGTGGGGTTAAGGTAACTACGCGAGCGTGCGAATAGTATGCGCGGCGAACGCGTAATGACTGACTTGTATTCAGAGCTAAAGCCACAGTACGTTGCCGGGAACCAGCTTCTATCATTCCCACGGCTCTGAGCATTTCTTCCCTGCTTAAATGACGTCGCCGCTCCATAATAACGTTGGTTTTAATCAGTAGTAGGGAAACAGTAGCACTAATAATGTCTTCAATGCGTTGTATGTTTTTATAGGGAAAATATTGACAGCTGATTTTCATCTTTTACTCGAATTTGATTCACAGTTCCTGATTCAAATTATGAAATGCACCAATAAGGATCCATATAAATTTATAAAATCATAAATTTATTACAAAACCACATCTCAATCTCAAGAAATCCGCATAAAAATGCTTCATCCCTAGACACTTTTGATGTGTGTATATATGTGTGTACAATATATACATGTATACACATATACATATATTAATTTTCTATAAATATTTAAATTTATTTCATGCTTTCATTTATAAATTAATATTTTTGCATAGACCTCCAATTTAAAAAAAAAAAAAGTGGATTCTCTCTGGGCCAAAAGGTCGGGCTCTTCCTCCTGAATCAGGGGACCCCAAACTCGGGTAGTCCACGACCTGTGGTTCCCGAGATAATCCAGGGGGGGGTGAGGTAACTAAAGGGGGCGGGGGGGGTAGATTACGTGGGGTTGCGGAGGGTAGGGGGGAGGGGGAGAGGGTGGAGTGGATTCCCTCGGGGCCAAAAGGTCGGGCTCCTCCTCCTGATTCAGGGGACCCCAAACTCGGGTAGTCCACGACCTCTGGTTCCCGAGATAATCCTCGGGGGGGTGAGGTAATCAATGAGGGGGGTCGGGGGGTGTTCGCAGCGTCATGTTCTCGAAGAAATTCATAGTTCTTAATCAATCAAGGTACTTAGTTTAATAATTGTGCTTATGAGGCTCGAAAGCAATTTGTACTTTGTGTCCAATTATCGTATTGTGACGATATCTTCTTCTATACTTTCAATTATATCAGAAATGTTCAGCGAAAATATATAAAACAATATAAAAGCCAGAACAGAACGAAATTTATAAATTATTTGTGCTCTTAGGTAATCAACTGTTAACAAATCTTAAAAATATCCAAAAAATATATATTGCCTTCGGCGAGATGCGAACTCACAACTTCATACTCGACTCAATTGTTAACAAATCTTAAAAAGATCCAAAAATATATATATTGCCTTCGGCGAGATGCGAACTCACAACTTCATACTCGACATGTCATGCAATATTTACATGAGCCAACTCCTTGGTTGTAGTACAGACGAAATAGGACTATACTTTGCTTCCGTTCGCCTTGCCCGATCATTTTTCGAAACATTTTTCGTAACGCTTTCGCCAGTTTACTCCCCGAGTCAAGCGTGCCTAAAGAAGTTTCACTTCAAAAAGAATCCTTGCCATGCAAGGAGTGAACTGACGGCTTATAAAAAAAAAAAACTTCTATGAAAATAAGGACATGCCGTCCGGTCTTTTGCCATCATCGCGCACCAAGCCATGAGGTTCTAATACAGCTGGAATACCGACAGCGACAAGAGCTCATCGGATGATGTCTTAATAAATAAATATATATATAAGGACAAATTACACAGATTGACTAACTCAACGATACTATATTTTATAATAGATACATATATAGATAAACATCCAAGACCCAGGCCAATCAGGAAAAGATCGTTTTCCATCATGACCTGGCCGAGGATAGAACCCGGGGTCTCCACGTCGCAGGCATGTTGACCGCTGCGCCGCGGAGGACGACAAGTTAATGTTCGCGTGCCGAGCTAAGCGACCCGCACTTCGGCCGTGGTGTCCGAGGCTGTTGACATCTGCATCACAGTGACAGCAATGAGGAGAACAGAAAGGAGCTCCTAATCGTAAGGAAGCAGCGATGCGGAAAGTGGTGTCGTCGAACAAAGTACCTATGTTGTGCCTGAAGCCAAAGACCCGACTCCCACCTTCCCACAGCTAGCAGGCGCGCGCGCTCCACATCAGTAGCAGATGAGGCAAATAAATTGTTCTGTACTACTCTGCAGAGCGGCTCATCCCACTGTCTCTGGGAAGACGGATTGCTAGGTGAATCTTCAAACGGGCAAGTGGGTCTCCAGGTATTCATAGCCTTGGAGAAGCACGGCACATCGAAGTTAAAAATACATGATATATTCTCAAATCAAAATTGTTTATTTCAAATTAATCATCCATTGGTGCTTTTGAATAGTCAATGTCGGTCAGTCCAAGAAAAGTGAAGCTAAATTTTAAAAATTAAGCACGTTCCAAAGCGTAGATCTCTATGGAGAAGAACGTGCAAGAAACTCCTACTTTAGTGATAAATGTACATATATGTTACATAGCTATGCATAAACGATCGATTTTCCACGGTACAACATCCTGTGGTACTCAGATGCACTACCAAGATTTTTCTTTAATAAGATTATCAAAATTTTCCAGAAAAGTCTAAACAAGTTCCAAGTTTAAACCCACATTTGTATTCTACAGTTTATATTTCAGCTCATATTTAGATGCAGCGCACACCAAACTCATCGGGAATAAAAACCGGACGTGATGCCACGCCTCCACCTGTCACATTCAAAATGAGAAGAATATTTCTCGACCTTAGAAGCGTCAGCGCGGTCATATGTATACAACGTTATATTTTGTTTAAACGAAACCTGAATATAGTTTATTCAGAATAAGAAACTGGATCGATTCCATCAGGGGCGTGCACAGAGATTTTGTTGAAGGTAGGCATACATATACCTACCACCCAAAACTCTGTGCTTATATATGGTAAAACTTAAAAAACGTAACGTAAACGTAGTTTCAATTTAACATAGTCGCGTACTTTTTCGCATGTCAACATTGAATTGATGTTTGTGCGTGGCTACAATGAACATCTAAGTATGTGATTGATCATAAGAACAAGTCAAATAAATGATATACGTTAGGTATTTTTTTTTGCCCAAATGAATACAATGAAATCATCATCATCATCTCAGGGTTAATACCAGTCGCATCCAAAGCTTTGGAATCTGGGGTCCGCTTTTCCAGTCTAATTGCTGATTTTGGCAAAGTTTCGACATTTTCCGTGAAGCAACTGCCGACTTATGGGCTCCAACAACCCGTAACGACTGCCACTAGATGTTCGTATGGCAACCGAAACCAACGGCTTAACGGGCTTTCCGAGGCACGACCAGACCAGTGCAAATATTCATATTCATGCATACAAATATTTACACTGCGCGAGGATCGAACCCGCGCCTCCTTACGCAGCGGCCGCGTTCGCTACCGCTACGCCATGGAGGCTGTCAAAATACAATGAATGGTATTACTAACTGAAGTGTAAATAAGTAATAATTTATTTCTCAAAAAACTAAAAAAATATATTTTACTATCTATAAATTAAATCAACGCGCCTATCTATTTTTAAATAACTCTGTAAAAATTAAATATATATAAGATCGTTGTGAAATCGCTAAAAGTTCTTTTAAAATGGAAAAATAGACAAATCTTTCATAAATATGCGTAATGCACAGTAGTGCATAGTGCATGTAATAGTTATGATTCCAATGAGTACATTGGAATCATAACTATTAAATTTTGCTAATTTGTAAACTTCAAGAAAATTATTACAATATAAAGTACACTATTGAAATTCAAAAGCAAGTAGGTTGAAAAACTTAAGGTCTTTTAAGTTTTTATAACGACGAAATGTCAATGCCGTGTTTGAAAATAATATACCTACACGAGAAACAAAACAATTTATTTGTGTGTACACACTACACAGCCTGCTAACCACATATAATTATCATAATACTTTTTATAAAGACAACCTTTCTTTTGTGTTAAACCAAAAACTCTAAAATAAATGAATATTCAATTCCGCTTAAAACAACCAATATAGGTACATATTTAACCAAATACACCAATAATGAAACAACATAAGCTGCTAAAATAAAAAGGTATTTGAACGAACAACAATCATGCTATATTTCTGAACTTCTTAAATTCGTCGCATTATTTGAAGCTGTGCTTATCGTGCCCTTAAAAGCCAATGAAATTTCACGCACACGTACACAACAATTTAGGCACACAAGCAAATAATTTTATACACAGACAGATATGGAAGAGGCACATTTTGTAACTGCTTACGCCGCTACGAGAAGTGGCGCGGGCGTCGCGACGAAGACCAGTGATGTTTCGTAGTTAGCACTAGGCCCAATAGATGGCAGTGTTATCACTAACTGATTAACAAAGTCTTTCAGTTTTAAGTTTGTAGTATATAAATTATTATATATTTTTTTAGAAAACTATTAGGGTATGCAGAGCTTTTCTGCTTGTATGGAGCGCACGCGCCTGGATTCCATTCATTTTTACACCACGTTATATTTTTTCACAAATACATTTAGAAATTGTTGCAGTATTGCTACTGAGCGCTCTACGCAGCTTAGCGCGGTCGCATGCCCGCGCACAGCTGACGCCACAGGTTAATGTACCCGGCTCGCCCGCCTGAACGGAGCGTGGTCCATTTTTTTGTTGGGACAACCAAGTAGGATAACAAGCTCATAACTTTGTGGTTTTTCATGATATCTTTTTGATATTTTGTACATAGATTCTTTAGTTAAAAATACTGGGCACGCATATACAAAAATGTTGTAGATCCGACGACTTACATATACGACCTACTGCTTGTAAGGTCGAGATTTACTGAATTTTTTTAAATGAATACTTGGAATTTTGTGAAGCATCTTGAGAGACGACACGATGGTGCAGCGCTGAGTGATTGACTGCTGCGTTGCGGATCACGGGTTCGATTCCCGCACGGAACAAATATTAGTGTGTCCTACAGTTAGTTGTTTCGGGTTTGGTTGATTGTGTATGTGACTTTATGTTTGTAAACGCACCCACGATACAGGAGAAGTGCCTAGTGTCATAGAAGTACAAAACTTCTTTGTAAATAGTTAGATATTACTTACAGGTTATTTTCCTTCACCTTTTAAAATTGAACATAAATCTTGCGTCTAGTTTGCAACGCAGCGTCGAAGCATCTGGCTGGTCTCTGGTGATTCATTTGATCAATTCGTCAAATTCATTTCAGATAGGTATTATTTATGTCATTGACAAATTCGATAATAAATGGTGGTTAAAAATTCGGTTTCATTTTGACAATTCAACAACATTCATTGCGTTGTTGAGCAGACACATTTTTTTTTTAATAGGTAGAAGATAATTAATGACAGAAGGCCAATTAAAAGTTTCCACGGACAATATTAGGTTCGCACAAGAGACAGTAACAGGTACAACACAGGACAGGAAAGTGAAATCAAGAACAAGTAAGCACTAGTAGAGTTTTTTTTTATATGCAATATGTAAAGAAAACCCCGTCCGACCCAAAAGGATAATAAATGTTAGGTATACACATGACCAAATAAAATATGAAATTTTAGGTAATCATCATCGTAATGCATTTTGAAATAATCTTTTTTCTTCCCCAAAAATTGGTATGGTATGGTATGGTAAGTGACAACACCATTTGTGACGGAGCGAATAGCGATGCGACCACGTGCCGCGTGCCCTGCCCCCCTACACCCGCGCATGTACCCCTAACGTGCTGCATACCGCACATGCATTAAGTTACCTCGATTTTTCGAAATAATATTTTTTTTTTTTAAGTTTAGCCCAGCTTTATTGACATTATTAGAATCAGTTAACGATACCTAACATTACCTTCACGGATCGGACAGGGTTTTCTTTACATATTGTATAAATTACTAACTTAACTTCGGTTATATCACGCTTTTTAAGTTTTCCCTCGGGAATATCCAGGTTTTCCGGGATAAAAAGTACCCTATTATTTAATCTGGACTTCTAACTTTACGTCTGCAAAATGTGAAAGCGGAACAAACAAACTCACTTTCCGATTTATAATATTAGTAAGGATAAACTAGTGCTTGATCGCAGTCCCGTCTGAACGTAAGCAGTGATGCGATCGTTGATGGTAAAGCGCGCTAGTTTATTAAGAGCCTATTCACTCTAGCCTTGAAGGCACTCAAATTATAGTCCGACGGAAACACCGCCGCTGCCAAATTGTTCCAGTCCCTCAATGTACGCAGTATAAAAGAGGAAGCGAAACGCTTCGTCCGGATCGTAGTGGTGTTAACAACGTAAGGGTGGAAACTAGCCTTACGACGGATCGTTTAGTAAGGACTGAAAATGTTTTAGGGATTTACAAAGACATAACACATAACATCGGTCGCCGGCTGAAGTTACCACCCACCAGACAAAGTCTTGCCGCCAAACGATTCGTCGTGTTCCGGCATGATGTCTGGTGAAGCCGTACGGAGGACGGGTATGAGCAGTTGTGTTGCGATGAGTGCCGGGTACGATGCGCCTAATGTTGTTGTGTTGGGAGTTTGGTCGTGGAGGGTCTTCAGATCCATCTCCCTTTGGCGCAGCATCGGTGGTCGTGTTGTTGGGTTTAACATTGCATCACCTCGCCCAACTGCCGTCTTCCTTCCTATTCGTTCAGTTTTTCTGAGTGAATAGGCTCTTAATAAACTAGTTTATAATTAATAAAAAAAAATAGTTTAGGAACACTGGTGGAGAATAAATCGAGATCATCAACCCTATGACACAACAAGTTATGTGCTCTGCTAGCTCTTATTATATAAAAGTTTTGCCGGTATACGCATCGCACAGATAGAACATACAGATTGCTAATGATTCCTCAAAGTGAGGGATGGACGTATGTTTCAAAATTATTCAAATTAACAGTATTAATAGTGTGTCATGCAATTAGGGTACTGAATATTAAAATAACTTAATACAACATGTTTAATATATCTACGAGAACTTAAAGACAACTTCTATTAACCTGACAGCACTTAATCCACAACTTATAAGCTCTTAAGACTTGAACTACGAGTAAGTTAGCTCTAAGTACGACACACACGTGGGATATCTATAATGAAAGGTCACTTAAGCTGATGTGAACGAAATTAACGTCAGCTTAGGATAATTACTGTTGTGGACAGCTAACTTATTTAGGTTTCATTAATAAACGTGGCTAGATGTCTTAGGAGGTCATAGGCATAAAGTTTAGTCAGACCTAGATTTGCTTTGTGAACGAACTCAAAATTGAACACTGACAAAGACGGACTAAATTTAAATTTAGTTTAGTTTGTAACTAAACTTAAGTTTAGTCTGTCTATGTTTGTCAGTGTTCAACTTTGAGCTGGTTTTTGTTTATTCATACTTACTTTAAGTACTTTCAAGTTACTTTAGTTCTGTCGTAACAAACTCCACAGACAAATGAACGCTCAATAGGTATAACAAATTTTAATTTTTTAATAATGTAATTTCAAATCATGCATAATTATTGTATTTCATTAGATTATAAATTTAAAATTTACATTAACATTATTTAGTATTTATTACAGACTTTTCAGACCTAATTTATTGTAAAATAAATGTCTAAAAATCTAAGTAACTACCTAAGTCCAAATAATTAAAATGGTAAAAAATATTAAATGTCCATATTATAATATTGTAAATTTCAATTCAAATTTAAGTTTCTATTGACGCGATTTATATTGATACATTATAATGCCGGGGCTACATTAGCGGGCTACGTCGAATATTCGGGGTACGGCGATGTATGTGGCCGGGTACATCGTTGCAACGCAATATATTCGTGTCCAGACGATGTAGGATCGGGGCACTGTCGGTAAAGTGGCGCGCTTCAAAGGACTTGTCGCGAAAATATTCGCTGGTAGACTTGGAACTAAGTGCTTAAAAGTAAAAAATCAGTTATGTTATAATTATAAACTAGTGCTTGACTGCAATCCCGACTTATAGTAAGCAGTAATGCAAACGTTGTTGGTAAAGCGCGCTAGTTTATTATCCCATTCACTTAAAAAAAAATTAGTGAATAGGAAGGAAGACGGCTGTTGAACAAGGTGATACATTGTAAAACTCAACAGCACGACTAATAAATAAATAATGACGGGTTCACCAGACATCGTGCCGGAACACGACGAATCGCTTGGTGGCAAGACTTTGTCTGGTGGGTGGTAACTTCTGCGTTAACTGCTTATTTGTTTAATTACTTATAAATTTTGAAAGCAATTTCTAGTGCAAAAAGCATATGTTAATAATTGCTGTTTGCTATTTTATTTATTTATGTTTTTTTATTAAACACGAAAAAATCTTTTTCTTATAAATCGTCGTTACCAAAACCGACGATTTATACGAAAAAGATTTTTTACAATAATTACATTACGCGACTATTTCAGAAAGTGAACTTCTTTTAAAAAAGTTCCAAATCTCGTTATTATTACGATTGCGAGACATTTTCTACAAGTCTAAATGAAATAATATTTTTACAAAGTATTTTACATTTAATCTAAAAATGCACGAAAAAATTTAATTAAACTCTACTCAATTAATACCGTCTAAAAAAACGTATGAAGTACATTACTATAAAAACTTATAACGAAAATTGATTTGTAGTATAGCATGAATATATATATATATATATGATAGTAAGTAGTTTTTGTTTAATACCACGTAAATCGTAAGCCGCTTGTTACCGCGTGACCTTTCATACAAATAACTTAAATCCTTTAATTTCATAAATCAATGGTACGGAACCCTTTGTGCGTGAGGTCGACACGCACTTGGCCGGTTTTTATCATCTCTATTCGCTGGAGTGGCCACACCTACAGCACTTTAGTTTCGTCCAGACTTTGAAGCTGGACTGACGTTCTTTTAGCATTTTTGGCCATTTTGTTTTTCGTTGTTTTTGTATTGTTTGTTTTTGTACACTACGGAGTGGAGTAACGGAAAGATGTTAGAGTTCATTCAGTTTTATGAAACTGAACATATTATATGGAATCCTAGTAACCCCGACCACAAAAAGAAACATTAATTGGTACATAATGCGTGCGTTAGAATTGAAAACAAGCTCAGTTGGCCTAGCACAGTAGAAGAAATCCAGAAAAAAATAAAAATTTAAATATTTAAACTATGAATTTACAATGATAAAATTTTTAATTTTAATCCTTCCGTGACCCCTCCCTGCCTAGGAAAGCATATTAAGCCTGTCATTACATAATACCGTTTCTTTTAGATATATGTATTGCTGGCATAGATAATAATATAATAATATTTTCTAGAAACCGACGTGAGGATGCATCGAGATGTGGTCGCGGTTGACAAGGGCCTCACTCCGCTCTCCTTGGCTAAAGAGAACTGGCGTAAACCAGCAGTGCTTGACACCAATGATCGCATGGAGGTATGGAAGAACAAGGAGCTTCACGGACGCTTTTTCAGAGCCGGGCCGCTTTTTACACGGGCCTGATGTAGATTTACAAGCGTCCGTGGCTTGGCTACGATTCGGTGACCTCTTTGGGGAAACCGAAGGTTTTGTATGTGCAATTATGGACGAAGTTATGATGACGAACAATTACCGGAGATTTATTGTGAAAGACGGCACAGTTGACATCTGTCGGGCATGTCACCGGCCGGAGGAATCAAAAAGGCATATTATCTCCGGGTGTTCTCGTCTAGCTAACGGAGAGTACTTGCATAGACACAACCTTGTAGCCAGGATAATTCATCAGCAACTTGCTCTCAAATACAACCTTGTGGAATCGGAGGTGCCGTACTACAGGTATATGCCCGACCCAGTTCTCGAAAATGGCCCTATCACATTGTACTGGGATCGATCCATCATCACTGACATGACTATTGTTGCCAATAAGCCTGATATAGTGCTGGTGGATCGATCAGAGCGGCGTGCAATGATTGTTGACATAACCATCCCACATGATGAGAACCTTGTGAAAGCTGAGAAAGATAAACAGATCAAATATCTTGACTTGGCTCACGAGGTTGTCGACATGTGGGAGGTGGATTCAGCAATCATTGTACCGATAGTCGTGACAGCCAATGGCTTAATAGCCAAGAGCCTCGACCAACACCTCAGGAGGCTCTCGTTAGGCAGCTGGATCAAGGGCTTGATTCAGAAAGCGGTACTGCTGGACACGGCTCGCATCGTTAGGAAGTTCCTCTCTTTGGACCCTGTTCCCGATACCGGTGGGCTACTATTTTTTATATTTTTAAATGTTTTTTATTTATTTATATAAATATTTAAAAATGTAAATTATATGTATGTACAATAAATAAACGAAATAATAATAATACTATTTTTTTATTTTTTGAAAGTACAAAAACGTTATAAGAAAAAGTAGTTACATATATTTCGGTAAGGTAAAATGTACAGAAGCAAATAAATTTAAGACAACGACTCACAAACTGAGACATGCTCGTATCTTGGGTAGTCGGCCGTCGGCCGTTTTAAATGTCAATACAAAAAATAACAGTTTTGCAAAATACAGACACTAATCTTTTTCATTTTGCTATTTCAATAAGTTTTTCAGTTTCGTCATAACTCAACAACATCGACCAATTATTTAATTTATCTTTGAGATTATACTTATTTAGTTAGTATATTGAGATCGTTATGTTAATTTCATTGATTACACATTTACTAAATGTAATCTACTACATTTTGTAAATGTGTAATCAATGAAATTAACATAACGATCGGCGTGTATTATCTATAATACACGCCTATAACAAAAGTATAATCAACATAATTTCCAACATTTCAAAAACCACGTGGATCCCAGCCTCATTTACCAACCATTAAAGCACACTTCATTCTCTGCTCATCCCATTCCGTCAAGAATTGAACCGAGAGGGTTGCACCGCCATAACCGATTTGCGAAATTAAATTCAGTACCATCTCGGCACCACTTGGTACTTTGGTCCAGACCGCTTCCCTTTTCGGCAATTAAAACAAGATCAGGGAAGCTTCGTATTTTATTTTTTCTTTTTCTGGCTTTCTTTTTTCTTGCTTTACCCTGCACTGCTGCAATAAAGATAAATTATGGTTTTTAATTTTGTTGGCTTGGTCGGTAAATGACGGGACGGGATGTCTATGGATGTTTATTTTTGTATTATCTGTGGTGGCAGTGTTGTAGAGAGGAATTAATTTTGCGTTTCCCTCTAAATTGACCTGTTTAAAGCTGTTTAAAAAAAATATAACTTAATTATAACATTTCAACCCTCGAGTGGGAACCCTCTTGATGGCCAGAACCGTTCTGACCAAACCCTAAAGGAGTTCCGACGATTTTCTGATATAAAGACAGAAGTGTGATACCTATCAAAACACTTCTTGCAGACACACTTCTTGTCTTTTTGCAGACACAATGATGACATCATCATTCTGTCTGCAAAAAGACGATGTGTATTTCAAACTTTATGATCATCTTTGTACAGACACAAACAAATACAGACACTGAATCGTAACTTCATGCACAAAATATTTCATCTGAACTTCCGACTAGCACTTGACCGGATTTTTATTTTTTAAAGAATAGACAAAAAAATGGCGCTCATTCTCCTGTTAATTTTAATTTAAGTGCATCGTTTTCTTTTTATGTCATTAAAAAATCATAGAAGATAATATTCTTTCTTTCTTTCTTTTATGGCTTCGCATGGTTTGTGCATTTAGCCAATGTCACGTAATGAATTGTTCATGTCGAAAAAGACGGCCGCGTGACCCGTCTTACTATGGAGGTTTGAGAAAAAGTCATGATGTGGCCACTATGCTGCGATATTTCACTGTTCTTTATGAATTATTTACTGAATGCACTTTTTACTACATAAATCACGCACTATTATTTACTAAACAACACTATAAATAATTTTAAAAGTCCAATGAAAAATGAGCGTGACACTCAGCTTGACTTTCCCACCAAAACTCTAGAAGATAATATTTTAGTTTAATCCTCTCACATTAAGATTTGCATAGACAGTTTAGACGCGATTATTAACATGGCGCCCAAAAATACATCAATTTACGTCAGGCGCGGACTAATTTGACAGGTCTAAACTAACATATTATCTTCTGTCCTTTTCTTAATGAAATATAAAGAAAAACATGCACTTAACTTAAATTTGGTTTAGTTTGTGAACAAGTGAAATGAGGCCATTGTTATTCAGATTCATGTACTTACTGCCTCCATGGTAACAGAATACAGGTTTACAGATTATATCTCAGCCTTACTGTATTCCAGAATGTTACGCTACCAGCTGAATATTCCTTGGTGGTAGGCCTTAACATCCGCCGCCGGCAGAAGTTACCACCTACCAGACAAAACCTTGTCGCCAAGCGATTTGTCGTGTTCTGATGATGTCTGGTGAAGCCGTACGGAGAGCGGGTCTGAGCAGTTATGTTGCGATATGTGCCGGATACGGTGTGCCAAATGTTGCTGCGTCGGGAGTTTGGTCGTGGAGGTTTTCCAGATCAATCTCCCTCTGGCGCAGCATCGTTGGTCGTGTTGTTGGGTTTAACAATGCATCACCTCGCTCAACTGCCGTCTTCCTTCCTATTCACTCAGTTTTTTTGAGTGAATAGGCTCTTTGTAAACTAGCGCGCTTCACCATCAACGATTGCATCACTGCTTGCCATCAAGTGGGATTGCAGTGAAGCACTAGTTTAAAATTATTTAAAAAAAAATGTATTCTTCGTTTGTCCCACTGACTTTCGTCCCACATATAAATACTCGTATCTTGCGTCGCCCCATGTGATATGCTTCCTTCCTTCCAAAATATGATTTTATTTTTTTACTCGTGTTTATTCTAGCTAGTCTATGGTGATACATATTTCATGGTCTTTGCTATGTTTTCGTGAGAAAAACTCGTGAATTATCGCGTTTCTCTTTCAGCTGACGTTTTCTGCCCTATGTACGGCGTTTGTCAAAATATTATTCTGTTTTCTTCTTATACTTTTACTTGTGATAATAAATACGTACACATTCTTGCAAATGTTTTCGTACATCATTTTACGAAAATTAGACTAATATTATTGCTACATTACAAAGAAAGAAAAAATATATTGTGACAGGGCGTTTACAAAACTAAACTGAAATAAAGAAAATTAAAAATAAAAACATATTATACATATATACAAAAAAAAAAAACAGAAAGTGCTGTATGAGGCCAAAGGGGTCCTATCTCAGGGTAATCGTTCGACATTTAAAAATATAAATGTCACAGCACTAGTGTTCCAAAAAAACAAATGTTTAAGAATATAATACTGCTGACTAGGTGATATGAGTTAAGCCTGCCCAGAGGGTGAGGTCAAAAAGAAAACGAAATCAAATGACTGAAAATAATAATTTGTAAAAGTAATACAGAGCTTTGTTTCCAAAACTTCAGAACATCAGTGGAGTTTGGACTTGAGTCTAACTGAACTAAGGTTTGGTGGGGCCGGGGTGGGCTTAATGAGGTTTAAAATCCCACGCTACATCTTCTCGTTGTCCAAGATACCACAGTGACTCAAGACCAAAGTCTTTGACCAGTGTGTGTTGCCTTGCCAGTGATGACTTACGGAACTGAAACGTAGTCGCTCACAAATGGCTTCATGCGAAGGCTCAGAGGCACACAAATTGACTACAATTTGAGTGTTTTCAAGGCTAGAGTGAATAGGCTCTTAATAAACTACTGCGCTTTACCATCAACGACTGCGTCACTACTTACCATCAGGCGGAATTGCGGTCAAGCGCTAGTTTATAGTTTTATATATATATACTATACTCGGAGTTTCTCTGCGAAATCGAATCAAAAATGAGGAGATCCACAGAAGAACCAAAGTCACCGACATAGCTCTTCGAGTCGCTAAACTTAAGTGGCAGTGGGCAGGGCACATTGCTCGTAGAACCGATGGCCGATGGGGCAGTAAGGTTCTGGAGAGGCGGCCACGTGCCGGAAGACGCAGCGTAGGGAGGCCCCCAACAAGGTGGACCGATGACCTGGTGAAGATCGCGGGAAGCCGATGGCTGCAGGCAGCACAAGACCGGTCATCGTGGAAAGCCTTGGGGGAGGCCTTTGTCCAGCAGTGGACAACTATAGGCCGAAGAAGAAGAAGTGGTCTGGTGCCTTTTGAAGGTTTCTCCCAGACACAAAAAAGGTCTAATTGGACCAAGTCAATGGTCATCTTGTATGACAGGGGTCGAGATTCTCCACAGTACACAGATTACACATATCATAAAAAGGCTTAGTCCACATACAATAAATATAGTTATTAAAATATGCAAAAAAAAAAATAAGGAGCGATCCTATGAACGTTAACATACCAATATTCTAACAGAAGACTCCGTGGCGCAGCGGTCAACACGCCTGCCTGCGACGAGGAGGCCCCGGGTTCGATCCCCAGCCAGGTCATGATGGAAAACGATCTTTTCCTGATTGGCCTGGGTCTTGGATGTTTATCTATATATGTATCTATTATAAAATATAGTATCGTTGAGTTAGTATCCCATAACACAAGTCTCGAACTTACTTTGGGGCTAGCTCAATCTGTGTGATTTGTCCGTATTAAACAATCAAACAAACAAACAAAACAAATTTTAGAGAGTTTTAAATATAAGCACGTTTTTCCAACACACTCTCCAACTTTACAAAAGAAAATTTGATAATGCATCCTTTAACCCTAAGACTTGCTCACTATTTCTACCACAACCAAAGCGATTACCAGCAAACAAAAGACGGCCAACTCTTACCACATCCATTAATTCAGTTCTTACATTACAAAAACCTTAACCCACCAGCTCCTTGGATACCAAACGATAAATTATCCCGATGATAACCCTCAAGTAGCGTCTTAATCCTCACTGCACTTTTGAAAGTAGATTGATGACGTTTAGATTTATCACCGTCGTTCCGGCGGAGTTAATGAGGCGAATCCTTTAGATAAAGATGCAACCGATAGTAATGTGAACGGTAATGAACATATTGGTTACTTGGTGAGGTGTTTTAGCTGTTTACTGTAATATTTATGGCCTGTTTGATACGAGAAAATGTCATAAAACTCCATAATGGATCGATTGCAAACCCATCCAGTTTAAGGCAATGTCAGGCGTTATCTGGCATTTATGCCTATCTGAGACTCTTTGGCGCTGCCCTGAAACATAAAACTGTTACTATAAGCATGTTTATTCTTTTTTATTTTGTTTTTGTTTACCTCGCTCTAGATTTTGTAAAATGTTATATGAGGCCAAAAAGCTCCTATCTCAGCGTAATACACACATCAAAAGTGTCTAGGGATCAACATATATTTTTGCAATAACTTTTCTCCTGATTGATATTAATTAAAATTTTCTTTAAGGATTCATCAAATAAAGTGTTTTCGTTTGTCACAGTAACGATAAACCAAGTCACCTTTGCATTAATAAAGAAATTTGCCATTTTCCTAATAAAGGGATATTTGACATTTGAACCACTAACACAAAAGTTCGAAAAAAAGACTGAAATAACAGTTTTCTCTAAAATTTTATTGGGTAACTTAAACAATTAATAATCCGTGTTTCTACCGCGAACACTAACAACACAAGAACATCGGTTTGGCATACTCAAAATGAGTTCATCCAAATCACGCTGTGGAATGGCCGCCCATGTTCGTTGCAGCAACAAAAAAAGGTCTTCTTGCGACTGGATACCCTCCATATTCGGCAGAGCTCTTCTCTGTAGCATATCCCATGCATGCTCAATCGGGTTCAAGTCTGGCGACTGAGCAGGCCAGGGCAGGACATTGATGTTAGCTGCGGCGAGAGTCTGTCTTACAACTCTTGCGGTGTGCGGTCGTGCATTATCATGCATTAACTGAAATAAGGGACCGATTTGCACTTGTAGAGGAACGATGACGTCTGATACAATCGTCTCAGCATAAATTTGAGCGTTGAGGTTGCCTCTGATCCAAATCAACTCAGTTCTTCCGCCGATCCAAATACCCGCCCATACCATGATGGTTCCACCACTATAAGGATGGACTTCCTGGCAGGATTTTAATCGCTGTTGGCGTCCAGGGGTTCTCCAGTGTCGTATACGTCTTGTATCCGGTCTCATACCAAAACGAGACTCATCAGAAAAGCACACGAAACGCCATTGTTCTTCTGCCCAATTTCTGTGTTCAAGAGCCCATTGATATCGAATCCTACGATTGTGCATTGCTATAGGTGGTACCCATAGCGGTCTTCGGGAATGAAGGTTCACTTCATGCAAGCGGTTTCTGACTGTTTGGTCGCTAATTAAGTTCCCTGAAGAGTGATGAAGCCTCACGGCTAACATCATGCCGGTTATTGTTGGAGCTCTTCGAGTTAAGATTTGAATGTATCGGTCTTGTCTCCGTGTGGTGCAGCGATACCGTCCTCCATGGCGCTCAGCCACGGTACCAGTGCTTCGGTAACGTGTCCAAAGTCGACTGATAACACTCTGACTTGTATTCAGAGCTAAAGCCACAGTACGTTGCCGGGAACCAGCTTCTATCATTCCCACGGCTCTGAGCATTTCTTCCCTGCTTAAATGACGTCGCCGCTCCATAATAACGTTGGTTTTAATCAGTAGTAGGGAAACAGTAGCACTAATAATGTCTTCAATGCGTTGTATGTTTTTATAGGGAAAATATTGACAGCTGATTTTCATCTTTTACTCGAATTTGATTCACAGTTCCTGATTCAAATTATGAAATGCACCAAAAAGGATCCATATAAATTTATAAAATCATAAATTTATTACAAAGCCACATCTCAATCTCAAGAAATCCGCATAAAAATGCTTGATCCCTAGACACTTTTGATGTGTGTACTTCGAAATTTAAAAATGTAAATATACATTGCCTTATTTTTATTTCTGCTATGTCTTCCAAAAATAGCTAAACACCAAAAATGGCGCGTCATTGTAAAATAAGAACAGATCTTTAAGAAACCTATTAATCTATCTAATGAACTTTAATGATTCATGAACCATTTCCTTAAAGCCAAGTGAACTGCATCTATAATCATGGGTTGAAAATACACCCACAAAACATAGGGGTGTGGTGTATCAATCAGCTTACTCACCACAGTTCTGATTATAATCCACCCCCCGAAACTTGCCCTTAGATGACGCATGCAAATTCACCCCTTTCCCACCTTTTTTACCCCCTATTTCTTTTTATTGAAGAAAACTTTTTGATGGATCGGCGTTTTAGCGTCGCTTGGAGAATAAAAAGGTTTTGAAGTCAAATCTGTGTGATTTCTGACAGATTGTCTGTTGGTGCATTAGCAATTTTTAATAAAATGAGAGTGAAATGTTATACTTTTAGTGATGTAACCGAATACCGATAAATTGGAAAACCAACTTAACTGGACCGACGGGTTTTTGCATTTAATATATTACCTACATTTATTTTGGCATTATGTGACACATTATTAAATACAATCAATTATAAAATGTCTTGCCGCCAAGCGATTTGATTCGATATTTTCCTTGAAGCGACTGCCATCTGATCTCCACAACCCGAAGGCGATATAGAAGCATTTGCACCTAGACCAATTATTGGACTTTTAAAGGCTTCAACAACCCGTAACGACTGCCATCGGATGTTCGTATGGCAACCGGGACCAACGGTTTAATGTGTTTTCCGAAGCACGACCAGACCAGTGCAAATATATTCATGCATATAGATATTTCCACTGCGCGGGGATCCCACCGGCGCCTCCTTGCACAGCGACCGCGTTCACTACCGCTACGCCACGGAGGCTGTCAATGCACGAAATGTTGTGTCAGGAGTTTTGTCGAGGAGGGTCTCCAGATCAATCTCCCTCTGGCACAGCATCGTTGGTTATGTTGATGAGTTTAACATTTCGTTTCATTCTCCTTCTCTTTCTCCTTCTCCTTCTCCTTGCATATATATGTATATGCACAAACAACTAACATTATTAAATTAGGTAAAATCTCAATACTTTTACAAAATGTTTTACCTAATTTAATAATGTTTATATTTTTAAACAAAAAGTTGTTTGATGTTAACCTGCTTACTTAAAATAAATCATTTATCATTAACTAGCTTACCGGCGGAGTTCGGTTATATCTCGCTTTTTAGATATCCTTCGAGAATATCAAATATTCCTGGGATAAAAAGTACCCTATAGTTATTTAATTCGGACTTCTAACTTTACGTCTGCAAAATTTGCTGAAAACGGAACAGACAAACAAACTCACTTTCCCATTTATAATATTAATAAGGATGTGACACACGTTGTACTTAAGGTTCAAATTAAGACTTAATTGTGACATAATTAACAGTACATGAAACCTTTGCGTAAATTTTAGCAATGCAATGGTAAGAACAATTTGCGATGACAGTTCATTAGTTTCTGTTATCTGTGGAATGTTGAGCACAAATGCTGGAAAAGGAATGCTCATATGTACACAAGCAGTGGCTGTGTAATCACACAGTTCATAACAACGTAGTCCTAAGAATGCCACTGGAGTTTAGAAAATTTATCGTACATTAAAAAACTTAGGATTCGTAAGCCCATCACTGCAACATAAAATCAAAATCAAATGTCATTAATTTAAATTAGGCTGAAATTCAGCACTTTTGGAACGTCATTGTTACATAAGACAGTCCCCCAAAACGCCCGTCCTTCTTCATTTCCTAGTGCTTTCGCTGGGAAGAAAAAGTGGCGGAACAAACTCTCCAGCAGCGCAGCTGTCGGTTCAGTTAACAACACGTGACTTTATACAATACTATGAAAGTAAAGTAAGTAACATAACAAAACTTACAACATTAAATTAAATTATTTTCCATAATATGCTCGATTGTTCAGAAATAATCACGTCATGTATGAATCAACGCAATCCGTTATATGAAGCTACCACCATCGCTGCCTTGGCAAGACCTCCCGAACATCGAGCGCTACCGAGAAATATCATACCGTGGGGTCCCACCTGTGATTATATATATCGTTCGATTTAATTTAGTTATAACTTAGATTTGAAAGCTTCACTTTTTGTTCTAACATCGAACAGATTGTCGCGTCTTAGAAATAATTAATTGTAACCATTAATTACTTAATTAAACGCATAAGTAAAATCGTTTCGGTTTTATTCTGCATCCTCAACGGCAGCCCTACGTTATTAGCTAGCCACGCCAATATACCTGCAAAGCCAAAATAATAAAAAAGCAACGAAAATAGACATGTAAGTAAGTGAAAACTTAATATCTACATAAAAAAGCCTTCAGGCATAAAGGATGTTGCACCTTACATATTTATGCATTGTAAAAAATAAACAATTACATACATCGTTATGTTTTATATATGCGAAACATGAAACACGTGTCCAATATTTTTAAGTAAAGAATTTATGTACAAAATTTCAAAAGCTATCATGAAAAATCACA
This sequence comes from Sesamia inferens, assembly GCA_037179545.1. Classification (NCBI taxonomy): domain Eukaryota; kingdom Metazoa; phylum Arthropoda; class Insecta; order Lepidoptera; family Noctuidae; genus Sesamia; species Sesamia inferens. Next base: position 29,820,998 of record CM073928.1, on the reverse strand, counting down.
AAGTTCTGAGCTTTTTATGTTACCTGGTTGTGGCTGGCGGGGTCTAGGACACTATGATCCGATGTGAACTGTGTCGTTTGCTCGGTAACCACGCTGCATCATTTTTTAAATGAAATTCGGGATAAAATATAAAATGGTGTAAAAATTATTGGAATCGATTCAGTTGCTTATTCTGAACGAACTATATTCAGGTTTCTTATAAAGAAAAAATAAGATTATATAAGGACTCGTGTAACAATAATATTATGATACAACTAATTCTTGACGTTAACGCCAAGAAAGATTTACTCTTCATATGTCAACTTCTCTAATTCCACATATCTACATAAGCCTTCATAATTAACACCATCTAACTCTTACACTAAAATATCACATTTAACACCACTTAAAACCTCACAATTGTCCCACTTTCAGACCGTAACTGTTCCGTCTTTCAGAACTACGTGAAATAATTGTTAAAAGCTTCACAATGCGTATCACGTAACATTCACTTGGTTCATGATGTTAACCAACTGTGTAAAGGGTTATTACTCGACAACCGGACTCTAATGGTTACATTAGTGATACACGGGGATCAGTGTATCTTGATCCTTTGTAGTGACGCTCGCTGCGTGTAAAAACGGCAATCAAAAATTATATATAGGTGCGGTGAATGCTTATGATGAAAAATTTAATTTATTATTACCGTAAAAGAAAAATGCAATGACTGACCCCAGTTGAAACGTTAAGGTAAGGAAACACCGCGATGATTTTTTTAACCGGTGAGAGTCCGATTGTCCAGTATATCCCTTTGTCACCCCCACAATGAAGGAAGTCCACGAGGATTTCCACATGGAACCACAAAAAAAAAGTTTAAAATTGTATCAGATTTAAGTACATTCAATTTGATTACTATCGTATGGATGGGCAATAACTAACAGAATAGAATCAGCTTGAAATTATCAAGCAAGCACATACGTAACAGGAAATTACATACGTAGATAAGTGGAGGGTACAGCTAACGAAGAATTTTAAGTTCATTATATCTAACAGTATAGGCCCGGATTGCCTAATAATGCCATGGTATGGTTATTATTTAATTAGTGAAGTTCAAATACAACATGTATTGTAATTAACGCATACCCTCAAACACCACAATTAGAACATTATGTTATAATCATTATACATATTACATACACTGAATTTTTAATTTAACATGTATAGCCATTGTTATTTATTGAATTAGTTATACCAATTCTTGAAGAACGAAGACCTTAACGTTCTTGGAATAAAGTTTTTTTTCATTATTTTGTATTGAATGATTAAATCTGTATCAATACAAGTTAAACTGCGATTTTAAAAGTCTGTGCAAACAACAAGTCAGTAAACGATTATGAATAAACTATTTCAGGAAGTAGGGTAATTAAGTTACATGTTGTATATGGTTAAAAAGTCGCTAATTAGAGTAGGATTACCATCACAAAAACTTGAATCTGCGTTTTTAACAAAGCAACTTATTTTGCTTTTATAAAAAAGCATGCTTTTTTATTGCTTTATACTTTTTAGGGTTCCGTAGCCAAATGGCAAAAAAGGAACCCTTATAGATTCGTCATGTCTGTCTGTCCGTCTCTCCGTGGGTATGTCACAGCCATCTTTTTCCGAAACTATAAGAGCTGTACTGTTGAAACTTGGTAGGTAGATGTACCTATTCTGTGAACCGCATTAAGATTTAGATGCAAAAATAAAAAAAAATTGGGTACTTAGAAAGTACATATAACTTAGAAATGTTACATTACTACTTGCCTCACCTGGAATCTAACCCGCAGACTCATACTTGAGAGGCTGGTGTTTTAATCACTATATACATACCAGTATACCGCGTACATCGAGAGACTGGAACAATGGAATGAAGTGAATAGGCTCTTAATAAACTAGCGCGCTTTACCATCAACGATCGCATCACTGCTTACCATCAGGCGGGATTGCGGTCAAGCGCTGGTTTATAATTTATAAAAAAAAAAAAATTGCCAGCGGCGGTGTTTCCGTCGCACTACTATTTGAATGTCTTCAAGGCTAGAGTGAATAGGCTCTTAATAAACTAGCGCGCTTTACCATCAACGATTGCTTCACTGCTTACCATCAAGCGGGATTGCGGTCAAGCGCTGATTTATAATTTATAAGAAAAGGTGTAACTTTTTATTTTCTTTTTCTTTTTAGGGACTTTTATACAATTATTGTACATGTCAGTCCCATCAGACCTTATAATTAATAATATTAGCAAGAAACAACAATAAAAAAGTTACTTAATCAGACTTTATATCGCAAAACGTAATAACACAAACTTTATTAATTTATAAGCAGCTTCAGAGGTTGGTGTCGACAAAATATGATGGAACATACAAACATCGTTTACATTTACGTTTAGTTCTCTAACTAGACCCTCTCACTCTCCTCCACTCCGTCAGTAAATGTACGATATCTTCCAGAGTGCCACACACCTCACAATTTGTTGAATAAGTTTTTTTTCATTACAAATCCAAAGTTATTCAGCGGCATGTGTCCAGATCTCAAGTAACACTGGTCTTGTTACAGGTAATCGCGTGTTAATTGTGTGATTAGTTTAATCGTGGGGCGGTGCTGTCGTATTGTTTTAAACAGAGCCCCGTTTGTCGCTCATATTCGCTTCAAAGTGTTATGGGGTTGTGAGGTGAGTGACGAGTGAGATCTTTATGGTTTGACACAGCTAGTTACAGTTAGTTTAAGTGTCTTCTAGGTTAAATACAAGGTGTATGTGACGGGTTACTAATGGAATGTTTTGTCTTCCCTCGCTGTGGTGGTGAGATATCAAATGTTTCAATTAGGATTAGAATTAAGAGGACATTAGGCTATAGTTATATGTATATTTATCTAAAAAAAAACATATGTGGGGGTGTCCACTGTGAGACTATTGTATTTTCAACTTTTTTTATTTCATAGTGCAATCACTCAATAATCATAAAACAATTACTCGGTGGTAGGCCATAACATCGGCTGCCGGCAGAAGTTACCACCAGACAAGGCCTTGCCGCCAAGCGATTCGTCGTGTTCCGGCATGATGTCTGGTGATGCCGTACGGAGGACGGGTCTGAGCAGTTGTGTTGCGATGTGTGCCGGGTACGATGCGCCAAATGTTGTTAATGTTGTCGTGTCGGGAGTTTGGTCGTGGAGAGTCGCCAGATCAATCTCCCTCTGGCGCAGCATCGTTGGTCGTGTTGGTCTTGGGTTTAATAACATTGCATCACCTTGCTCAACTGCCGTCATATTTCCTAAGTTTTTTAAGTGGATAGGCTTAATAAACTGCAATTGCATTACTGCTTACCATCAGGCGGGATTGCAGTCAAGTACTAGTTTATAATTATTAAAAAAAATATATATTAACTACCTACTTATCAGCTCAGTTTTGCCTGGGCCCTAAGCAAAACTGTTCTGATAAGTAGGTGGTTAATTCCTTTACGAACAGAGCAAAACTAAAAACAAAACACTCAAAAAACGTATTAATGGCGAAGGCAAGCGATGCGATGCAAGGTCCAGGTCACCGGTCCACCTTGTTGGGGGACTCCCTACACTGCGTCTTACGGTTCGTAGTGGCTGGTACTGGGTGAGTCGCAAAGCAAAAAAAATCACGAGAACGAAATCGAAGGCAGTAGCTATGTATAGATTCATAATTATATCATACGTCACGCTTTTGAGCAACTGTTCAACTGCTTATTTACTTACGGTCGTCTCTTCATATAGCAGTTAATGTAGTTAGAATAAAGAAATGATAGAAAATACGACGAATTGCCGAAAACACAACACATTTTTTTTTTTAATGATTATAAACTAGCGCTTGACCGCAATCCCGCCTGATGGTAAGCAGTGATGCGATCGTTGATGGTAAAGCGCGCTAGTTTATTAAGAGCCTATTCACTTTGAAAAACTGAGTGAATAGGAAGGAAGACGGCAGTTGAGCGAGGCGATGCAATGTTAAACCCAACAACACGACCAACGATGCTGCGCCAAAGGGAGATTGATCTGAAGATCCTCCACGACCAAACCCTCAACACAACAACATTAGGCGCATCGCACCCGGTACACATCGCAACACAACTGCTCAGACCCGTCCTCCGTACGGCTTCGCCAGACATCATGCTGGAACACGACAAATCGCTTGGCGGCAAGGCTTTGTCTGGTGGGTGGTAACTTCTGCCGACGCAAAAAGTGGAATATATAAAAATAGAGAAGAAAATTGTAGTTTTCAAATTCATATTACACAGTCGTCAGTGTGTTAGTATTGTATTCTGCTACATTTTTACAAGAATAGATATAAATATTTTGAATAAATCTATTGACGTGTAAAAAACTAAATCATTTATCACCATCATTATCATCAACCTTTTTGTCGTCCCATTGCTGTGCACAGGTCTCCTCTGATACGAGAGGTTTCAGATTTAGTCAAGGTTTCAAGATGTTTTCCTTCGCCTTGAAATCATACTTTTATCACTATAGTAAAACAATTTATTTTTTATTTAAATAACAACATGTATCAGAGACTCGATAGAATCAGCCTGTACACTTTAAATGATTATCAATTTATCTTTCTCCAAAATTTACAAGTGTCTTTAATTTACCCTATATAAAAAACATGCTTTCTAAATTAGGAACACGAGAAGAATATGTTCACAAGACATGACATTTTTTTTTTCTATAAAGAGAAAGTACGCGGTATGCGGTTCAATGTCAAATGTTTGATCATAAGTATTCGTTAGTGTCCGGTGTATAGGTAAGTGACCATGAATCAATGGATAGTTTGGATACCAAATTAGGATTATTTTATACGCTTGGGTGTTGTGGGTGAAGTTCGGACCGTCCGTCTTTTAAAAAAGTTGCGAGATTGAACTCCGAATTTTTAAATGATAAAAGATTAATGTTTTCTTTTTTCTAAGTAGGTTTGTTAAACACTTTTACATGTCAAATACACTTTTATAGATCAAAAAAACTGTCGCTGCTACAGGTCAGTGTTTATTAACTTTGTTAAATGTTATATTGATTTATTTTCTGGCTTGTCCTTGATCAGGATTTTTATCAATCTTCTAAAATTCAAAGTTTGCTTAAGTCAAATCACAGATACTCAGCGTAACACTGCACTAAAATCATATTAATTACTTAAATGAATTCACTATTTCAGCCGAAAGAAATCCACTACTATGCACAGGACTTTCCAAAGCAATTGTCGACTTTCCTTGTTTGAGTGCCTCATCATTCGCAAAAATGTAATCAATTTAAAGCCTTAACATAGCCAATACTTAATTATCAAATTCAAATGACATTTTAGTTCACATAAACCAACAGGGTCACTTATGAAACTGACTGATTTACTGGTATTTTGGTGTGGCTAGCAAATAGCTAGTGTACTACAAAGTAATGGTTGTTTTTATGAACAGAGAGCTGTCCTGCGTGGGAGTTTGTTCCGCCACTTCTTCTTCCCAGCGAAAGCACTAGGAAGTGTAGATGTGTGGGCGTTTTGGTGGACTGTCATATGTAATATTGACGTTCAAAAAGTGCTGATTGTCAGCCTAATTTGAATAAATGACTTTTGATTTTGAAACGACAAAATCCAGATGCACGGTTCCAATTTAACAGTTTCTATGGAAAAGAGCCGGCGAGAAACTCCAGGATGAGTCTTTTAAGATTAATTGGTTTATAGTATATCAAATTACAGATGATATGGGAGAACAGAATAGCACCGTTAACAAATAATAATAATAATAAATAAATAAAATAAATAAATAAATAAAAATAATGGCAACACCAACACCAACGTCAACATCAAGGATTATTTTGTCTCTTCACATTTCTAAATAATTATTACAATAGACGCTGTTTTTATATTTATTTTACCTAATACGTGAAATACCTACAAATCGGAACCTATAAATATACAAGGAAAATATTTTTTTGAATATGTTTTTAATAAAAATAGCCAAGACAAACTGTGACATCTGTTATGCCAAACCAAGAAAAATTATAAATATGAGAAAATAATATCGAAAATGTTGACAAGATCTGCCGCTCGACGTGCACGCTCACCACCCCCGGACTCGTCGCCCAGCTCCGCCTCGCCGCCGCCGGTCTCCAGCCTCACTGTGAACGCTGTGACGACACCGGCCGCGGTAGTTGCGTCGAGCTCGAGCGACGAGTATTTCTCTCCGCCGACGTCGCCAACACCTGTACGTCGGCAGGGGAGAGGCCGGCCACCGAAGAGCTTGGGACTTAGGGGCCGTCCGGCCCCGAGCCGGGTCCCCGCTGCCGGTGGTTGTGTGCAGCGCATGAGATGGACTCAGACAATGAATGAGAACGTCATGCGCGCATATTACGGGGCTACAGAGGGGGGAACTAACCTCACTGCGTACCGTGAAAGGATGCTGTCTTTGTTTCAGGCACTGGATCCAACTGTCAACGTCTCGGCCCAACGACTTTCGGATCAGGTGCGGGTCATCCAGCGCAATCACAGGTTGGACGATATCGCACTTGATAGGCTGCGCTCAGAGGTACTGAGCAACCAAATCGCCCCGACTCTGACCCAGACCGCGGCACAAGCGTCAATTATTGATGCTGTTCCGCCGCGGTCCAATCGTGTCGAAGAAGAGGATGATAGGGTTGAAACAGTAAGTAGCCAGTATAACGACCGACTGAGGAGCGCACTGGAGGATGCGTTCCGCGACTATAGATCCACTCCGACCAACCTTAGACCCCGGTTACCACGGCTACCTATGCACAAAAAAATAGGGCGCTGGTGTGTGCTTTGGACTCGCAGCTCAAGAATTTCTTCGAGAGCAGCGAGGATCTCATTGATACACACTCGATCCTGTATTGCGCGGCTGTAGCGGCATGTCGATTAGCCAAAGTCAAGTTCCCAAATTGTGATGAAGCTACTCGACCAAAACCAGCCGTACCAGCCTGGCAACGCAGAATCGAGCGTCGTATCGATGGGACCAGGGTACTCATCGGCAAACTATACTGCTTCAGGGAGGGCAATACTAGACCACGAGTGATGCGCTTTGTGAGACAGGCATTCTCGGGGACTGGTATCAGCCCTCGAGAATACATAAATAATGTCACAGAGCGCATCGACTTCCTGAAGCAGAAAGTTTGTGCATGGGCGAGCCGTATTCGGCGGTATAAGCGGCGAGTGGATCGATATACGCAGAATCGCATGTTCCAGAGCGATGAGAGGTGGGTATACAGAGCTTGGGAGCGACCAGAACAAAACGAGGCTGACGTGTACCGCCCGGATGATGCCACCACAAGTGCATTCTGGCGCGGTATATAGTCGGTATCCGTTTGTCACACTGAGGGTGACTGGATGCAGGATGTTGAACAAGGGTGTGAAAACTTACCAGAAATGGATACTATTTTGATAACACCATCAGACGTAGCCACCGCAGTCCGTTCGTTACCGAACTGGAAATCACCGGGACCGGACGGGCTGCATAACTTTTGGTTAAAATGGCTAAGTAGTTCACACACTTGTTTGGCATCTCAATTCCAGTCATCCTTAGAGTCTGGTTCGCTACCCCAGTTCTTAACAACTGGATTACCCACCTGCTCCATAAATCAGGTAGCACCGCGGAACCCAAAAATTATAGGCCGATCACTTGTTTACCAACGGTCTATAAAGTTCTTACATCCATTTTGAAAGCTAAAATAAACAATCATCTTGACAGTAACTCCATCATGTCTCTCTCTCAAAATGGATGTAGGAGCGGGTCCCGTGGTACTAAGGAGCTACTCCTCATAGACATGGCCATCAGCCAACAGGTTCGTCGGTCCCGCAAGGATCTCTCCACCTGCTGGATAGATTATAAGAAGGCCTACGATTCGGTGCCACATACATGGCTTATGAAGGTGCTGGAGTTGTACAAGATAAATGCAACTCTACGCACTTTCCTTAAGTCGTGTATGGGGCAATGGAAGACAGTCCTTCGCTATCCAGGGAGTCGACAGATCCAGGGGAATGATGAGCCTGTGTGGATTAAGCGGGGAATATTCCAGGGCGACAGTCTGAGTCCACTATGGTTCTGCTTAGCTCTGAATCCTCTAAGCACACTGCTGGAAGATTCAGGTCTGGGTTATCGATTGAAGAGAGGCGGTCAGGTCATATCTCACCTTCTCTACATGGATGATTTGAAACTCTTTGCCCCCAATAAATTGCATCTGATGAAGCTACTGAATGTAACAGAAACTTTTAGTAGTGGCATCAAAATGGAATTTGGCGTGGATAAGTGTGCAGTCATGCATGTAAAGCGAGGGCAGATTATGGAATCCGAGGGAATTACACTCCCGGATTCCATACACCTTAGATCCCTCTCCTCATTCGAGAGCTATAAATATTTAGGTATGTCGGAAGCGTTAGGTATCAATGATGCTGACATGAAGCAATCGTTGAAGGAGCGCTTCTTTGGTCGCCTGAGGAAGGTATTAAATAGTCTTCTTTCGGGCGGAAATAAGGTGCGCGCCTTCAACGGGTGGGTTATGCCGGTTTTGATGTACTCTTTCGGCATACTTAAATGGACTCAGACCGAACTCGATGCCCTGGATAGAAGGGTCCGTACGCTGCTGACAGCAAACAGGATGCATCACCCACGATCATCGGTGATGAGACTGTATATTCCGCGGAAGTGTGGGGGTCGAGGCTTTTTAAATGCGAAGACCCTTCACAACCGAGAGGTATGCAGTCTCAGAGAACATTTTTTAAAAACCGTAGTGGGTATGCATCATGATGTGGTCACAGTAGACAAGGGGCTTACTCCGCTATCCATGGCGAAAGAGAACTGGCACAAGCCTATAATACTTACCACTGATGACCGCAGGATGATATGGCAAAGCAAGGAACTTCACGGGCGATTTTATCGGGCTCTTCATGAGCCCGATGTTGACTTTTTAGCTTCCGTATCCTGGCTACGATTCAGTGACCTTTTCGGGGAAACTGAAGGTTTCGTCTGTGCAATTATGGACGAAGTTATCTTGACGAATAACTACCGGAGATATATTATGAAGGACGGGACGATTGACGTGTGTCGGGCATGTCACCATCCGGGTGAGTCCATCAGACACATTATCTCTGGTTGTTCTCGTTTAGCTAACGGCGAGTATTTGCACAGGCATAACCAAGTAGCTAGGATTATCCACCAGCAACTTGCTTTGAAATATAAACTTGTGGATTCTGAGGTACCGTATTATAAGTATGTGCCCGACCCAGTTCTTGAAAATGGCCATGTCACGTTATACTGGGATCGGTCTATCATTACTGACAGGACTATTGTTGCCAATAAGCCTGATATAGTGGTGATAGATCGATTAGCGCGCCTTGCAATGATTGTCGATGTTACCATTCCACATGACGGGAATCTCGTGAAAGCTGAGAAAGAAAAACAAATTAAATATCTCGACTTGGCGCATGAGATTGTTGACATGTGGAATGTGAACTCGGCAGTCATTGTACCGATTGTCGTATCGGCCAATGGTTTGATAGCCAAGAGCCTCGACCAACATCTATTGAGGCTCTCGTTAGGCAGTTGGATCAAAGGCCAGATTCAAAAGGCAGTACTCCTCGATACGGCCCGCATCGTGAGGAGGTTCCTGTCTCTGGAGCTCTAACCACCGGTAGCTTGGACCCCGCTCCCGCCATCGGTGGAACACTATTTTTTATATTTTTAAATGTTTTTGTTTTTTATAAATATTTAAAAATGTAAATGAATATGTATATATATAAAAATAAACGAAATAATAATAATAAATATATACGGACAAATCACACAAATTGAGCTAGCCCCAAAGTAAGCTCGAGACTTGTGTTATGGGATACTAACTCAACGATACTATATTTTATAATAGATACATATATAGATAAACATCCAAGACCCAGGCCAATCAGGAAAAGACCGTTTTCCATCATGACCTGGCCGGGGATCGAACCTGGGGCCTCCACGTCGCAGACAGGCGTGTTGACCGCTGCGCCACGGAGACCGACACACAAATACAGTAGTAAGTGAGAAGTAGAATAGAATAGAATACTCTTTATTATGCACACGCAGAGATCCTTTGTGCAAAGTTGAGTACTCTAGCTTATGCATTGTATATGCTCACAATAAACTTAACGAGGTCGCAGTTCTGATGGCATATTATGGGAATGTTGAAAGTATATTAAGATACGGAATCATATTTTGGGGAATCTGTACTGAAAAAGAGAAAATATTCAAAGCACAAAAAAGTGCATAAGGGCAATGTGCAAGCTCGATCAAATGGACAGTTGTATCAAAAATCAAAATCAAAGCATTTATTTCAAATAAACCAGTTACAGGCACTTTTGAATTGTCAGAAGGTCGGTCAGTCAGTAAGGTGAAGCTAGTCGCCCATTCCAAAGAGTAGGTACCTATGGAGAAGAACGGGCAAGAAACTCCATGGACACTCTTTTAAATGATCAAGCTATTGATACAAATATTTAATTACATCATTCATTTTGAAATCAATCGTGTGAGAACGATGCAGAAATACGCTGAGAGCGTCCATTATGGAAAAAAAAAAAAACAACAATTCAGATTTTAAAATACGCCGTAGCAGCTAAGAGATGACCAGTCCCCTCTGACGGCGTCCGTTCACGAACATGACGTATGGATCAGCATCATTCAGCTCAACCATATTGAAGGGAACCTAATGACCCAACACACACGCCACCACCAGCGAGACATTTGAGTGAGCATGACATACTCTCAACAGCCATAGCACTATCAAGTCAATAAACGACTAACCCAACAAATAGATGCTTTACAGCAAGTAGATCGTTCTCACACGTGTTCCATGCAATTATACAATACTAGGAAATTGAATCTACACAATGCAAAGACCATACTTTAGAAAACGAAAATTATAAAAGTAAACGTAACAATTTAAAAGTTAACTATCCTCAACACAAAAGTGCATTGATGAAAAATAGTGTACTCTGTATGGCGCCACGCATTTATAACAACCTACCAAAACAATTATTAGAATGCAAAAGCTGATATTTAAACAAAAAGTCAAAAAAATTCTCGTGGAAAAGGCCTATTATAGTGTAAATGAATTTATTAATGACATGCAATTGAATAATGATAGATGACATTATTGTATTTGGTACTTAACTAATTGAGTTGACTTTTTTTAATTATTAATTATTGTTTGACATATTTATAAATCCAGAATCTGACCTGTCCATGACAAAATTTCTTGGCATTTTTTATTTTAATGACATCTTTTTCCCTTTTTTTTATTTTGAATGAATTTATAAAGTGTATAATAGGGTATTTGAATAAAAAAAACAAATTAGAGTGTCAGTCAAATTTTCAAAAAATACTAGACACGTATTTTTTATTTTTTCATATAAACAAAAAATGAAGACGACACAGTGCGTTGAAAACTCGTGTGACGTCATTGCACGCTACACTTTTAGCGACCAGTGACGTCACCAGCCACCACCTTGATCTTTGATGCCTTTTATATTTTGTAAATTTTTATTCTTTTGATAAAAAAAAAAATATTTGTCTAGTATTTTATGGAAATCTGACTGACGGACTAATTAGTTTTTTTTTTTTTTAGTCAAATACGCTATTAGTAATGTACAATAGATAGAGACAAACACACCAATTAAAATTGCATGCCTTCAGGTGGATTATGGAGATGCCAAACTATCTTATAATATATCAATGTTAATTATCTGAATTACCCATTTTCGCAATAAATACATTTGAATTGAATTAAATTGAATATGTACACCATATAAATTACAGAAGATTTTAAAAAGGGTGACACAATGGGTTTTAGTCACTAAAAGTCTGACACGCCCTTCCGCTCCACCCAGAACGGGAGAGGTCGTTTGATGGTTTCCCATCCAGAACTAAAAAAAAGAGAATTAGAGAGAAATAATGCTGGTAGTCTACAGTGTACTATTGTACAAATTATACAGTAAAAATATGTACATTCAGGGTCCAAAAGTGGAGTACCACTTTTGACACTTATTATTAGAGCAATAAAGTTCAAAAGTGGTAATGCACTTTTGACTCTTACTGTATGTAAAGTAAATCATACTAGTTTAAATAACTATATACATACATCTAATTAATAAACAGAACAAATAATTTTCTCGGCCCCACTACAGCACTAACTGTACAACAAAATGTGTTTTGTCTGACTTACTGTGTCAACATTGTCTTTGCTTTTTTTGTGAATCTGTGGAGGAAATTATTAGCTGCATATCTTTATAATATATAAAACCTTATATTCTATTTAATTATAAAATATAATGTGTAATTCTTTGTTTAAACACCACATCAAGCTACAAGCAATAATTCACGATTGCATTATTAGATTTCCAATTTTATCTTTGAAGCATTACGACTAATCGTGGTGGCCTAGTGGTTAAAACACCAGCCTCTCAAGTATGAGTGCGCGGGTCCGATTCCAGGTCAGGCAAGTACCAATGTAACTTTTTTAAAGTTATATGTACTTTCTAAGTATATCTTGGACACCAATGACTGAAGGTGAAGGAAAACATCTTGAGGAAACCTGGACTTTAAGTCTGAAATCGCCAATCCGCATTGAGCAAGCGTGGTGATTATGCTCAATCCTCTGTATGAGAGGAGACCTGTGCCCAGCAGTGGGACGATAAAAAGGTTGACAATGATGATGATTACGACTAAAGATTGATTGGACATATTTGACAGTTTCGGGTAGCTTCACCTGCTATCGTCCGTACTTTGGAATAAATAAAATAAAAATCCTTAGAAACAATACCAAAACTACATATTCTAACAACACCAGCAACATATCTCCGAGAAAGTCCCTTCCTTATACGGGCATAGGTACTTTCTCGGGAGCAATTTTGCCCCATAATGGTACACGAGGATACAATTATAGCCACCTGATGAACACCATTGTAATCTGGTTCTTAATAATGATTTTGTGCTCGGTATGCATGTAATATCGTTTTATGATACCTATTAAAGAATTAATTTAGGTGGGTATTAAGTATGTACTTGAAAATGTTTGGGCTGTTGTGAAATTACATATTTGGTACCCACCAAATAATTTCAAGTACATGAAGGTATAAAAGAACAGAGATTAATTTGACATAATAGGTGTTATAATATATTAAATCTAAGGAAGATTTCGCCATCTTGCTTGCTAACATTTATATTAATATTCGTCTAACAAAACTCATTGATGGCATGGTTAGCGCAGTTATTAAGCGATTGACAGTTGCACTGCGTATCACACGGGTTCAATTGCACGGGCACTGGACAACTGTTTTTATATGACCTACAAGAAACTGTTCCGGGTCTGGCAGTTTTTACTTGTGAGTTAAACTGTGACTGACTGTTAAATATTTGTAAAAGCACCCACGATAAAGAAGAAATTCATAGTGTGAAATGGGAATTACTAAAAATATCAATAAAGAGCAATTCAGCTAATTCAGACAATTCTTTTTCTAATATAATCTCAGTTACACTATCATATGTTTTATTTAAGTACTAAAAAACTACATAATCTAACTCAGCACTCATATCAAGTCTTTCTAACCACTTTGTAATTTATTGCAAACTAGCTTCGCTCCTGTAAAAGATGTAGAAAAATTGGAAGTATATTTGAATGACTGATACTGAAATTAGGCTTTAAACGTTTTAAAAATTACAATAAATGCCTCTGATCTCTTCGAGCCTTATCTAAAAAGAAAGTAACAGCTATACTAGGGCTGAATATATGGCATTAACACTGTGTTGTTAACTTTTCAATAGACAGATCTTACAACTGAAAACGAATTAACAAGACCACTCAAATACATCTAAACGCCAATTAATTCCATCGCAAACTTCCATAATATAATTGAATGTAGCAGTTTAACATTCTACAAATTCCCTCACGAGGTATTGAACCGGGACCTATTAACAAAAACAAAATACCCACAAATTGGATAACAACTTAAAACGTCCCTCTTAATAAAATTACTTCGTTCCAACAAATTTTGTACAAAATCATCGAACTTTTGGATAAACTTAATGTATACAGGGAACAAGCTGTTGCGTTTGGAAAATTCAATTTGTGTACAAGTTAGCATCTCGTTAAAATTCTTCTGATGTAATAAGGCAGGTTCGCCGTTGTAGGCATTTATAACTCGAGCGCGCTTTCGACAAACTCGAAAATTCTTAGCAAACTCTCGCACGATAATAATGCCCAAAGATTGGTTTTTCAGTTGCTAATAGATTTTCTTGGTGTTTTCGTTGCGTACGATGTTGCTTTTGCGTGTTATGAGGACTTAATGGGTTTTTGCCTTTTCGCGATTGGAAAAAGATTACTTTGGGTGCTGAGGCTGGTAAAACTTTGGAATTGAGAAAACGGGTTATGGAAGTGTTCCGTGGCTTTAAAAATAACCTCATTCAAGATTTATTGTTTGCAGAGTTACAAGATATATATTTTTAATAAATTTCCAAAAATACTAGACACGTATTTTTTCTTTTTTCATATAAACAAAAAATGAAGACAACACAGTGCGTTGAAAACTCGTGTGACGTCACTGCACGCTACACTTTTAGCGACCAGTGACGTCACCAGCCACCACTCCTGATCTTTGATGCCTTTTATATTTGTAAATTTTTTGTTGTTTTGATAACACAAAAAATACGTGTCTATTATTTTGGAAATCTGACTGACGGACTAATTAGTTTTTTTTAGTCAAATACCCTATTCAATCATCATCATCTCAGCGTTAAAGCGTTAATCCCAGTCGCATCCAAAGCTTTTTTAGCTTTGGAGTTTGAGGTCCGCTTTACCAGTTTAAATGCTGATTTTGGCTAAACTTCGATATTTTCCTTGAAAAGCACACAATTCAATGCATGTTCAAAATCTTAATTAAAAAAACAAACAATCACGAAATGAAATGAAATTATCATGTTATCAGACTTGCGTATTTTTGGCCAAAGAATCAACATTGCCTTATCATAATGTTCACCACCGGTAACCAGTAATGCTTACCACCTTACCTATTGTACACTTTTTCTGTTGGCAAATAATCAGACTAATTTTTTGAGGCCCTAAAAACATTTATGAAAATAGTTCTTCTGGGAATTCCCACAAATAAATGTGACCTCTAGCCCACCACCACACTAATAGTTGTCAAACAAATCATACTTATGTAAATTTTACATAAGTAATAGAGATTTACGTAATTTATGACAGTAGCCAATTACACTGAGTAACGGCCGGCCGCTGTGTGATTTACACAAATTATCATGTATCATTTGAACGTACTTTATGATTGTAATGAATTATTAGGTAGGTACTAAGGAAATTGAGTGCGAGATTCATAGGGAAAATAAATCGTTGTTGAAGTGAGGGAATTAGAAGTTATGACAAGTTTCTTCGCGTAAATATGTTATTGCTGGAAGTGAAGATACATTTGTATTCCCAGCAAACTGATTAAATTAATCGTTGCTTCTGTTGGCACAAACACACCCGCAATTCAATTCCCGCGAAAAGTTCGGTAAATTTTACTCGGTGGTAGGCCAAAACATCGGCTGCCGGCAGAAGTTACCACCCACCAGACAGTCTTGCTGCCAAGCGATCGGTCATGTTCCGGCATGATGTCTCGTGAAACTGCACGGAAGACGGGCCTGAGCAAATGTGTTGCGATGTGTGCCGGGTACGATGCGCCAAATGTTATTGTGTCGGCCGTTTGATCGAGAAGAGTCTTCAGATCAATCTCCCTTTGGTGCAGCATCGTTGGTCGTATTGTTGGGTTTAACATTGCATCACCTCACTCAACTGCCGTCTTTCTTCCTATTCACTTAGTTTTTTGAGTGAATATCCTCTTAATAGACTACTTCGCTTTACAATCAACGATTGCATCACTGCTTACCATCAGGCGGGATTACGGTGAAGCTCTAGTTTAAAATGATAAAAAAGTTTACTAGAAATGATTTGTCAATATTGTCAATCCCTAGCATTAATTGAAATCCCAACTCACACTTCATGCTCATTTCACCTAAATTTTGACGGTGATATGGTTACTGAGTCGCACTACAGTAACAAAATGGTCAGTTGCCAAAAAACGGAGAATACGAAAATCCCCGAAGCCATCTATCTCCCTTAACATTGTAAGCTCACATCCAGAATCAATAGCACAAGCACAATACATCCCCCTTTATTTATACCCGAGGTTGTGGCTTTGAGCATAAATTCAGCAAAGGTAAGTTTTACGGCTAGTCAAGACTACGAACAATAAAAATAAATTAGCCTCTGTAAGTGCTTGCACTAATGAAATGGCCGAAAAATGGGAAATAGGTACGTCGTTTTTGGTGGGGGAGGGGATAATGGTATGGCCAGTAGTATTAATCTATATGCTTGCATGTATGTGTCTTTTCTCTAAATGTGTGCAGTTCTTATTTCAAACTCATTCACCTACATCTCAGTAAGTCATTAGCATCATCATCTCAGCCGCATAAAGTCCGCTGCTGGACATAGGCCTCCCCCAAGGATTTCCAAAAAGCGCGGTAGGACGCGGCCTGCATCCAGTGCTTCCCTGCGATTTTGGTCGACCACGCAGCTGGATAACAGTATTATAATTAGTTCAAAACGGTCTCCAAATCCTGGAACACAGGCGAAGAGTAGCCGGCCTGTTCTATAGGATGCATTTTGGAGAGTGTGCGAGGGAATTCCATGACTTAATTCCCCCATCTCCGTTCCATCATCGGACGACGTATCGTACGGCTAGCATCTATCCTTACGTATTATTATAAGATAATTAATCTATTGCTTCATATGTTCGGAAATACGTTTGCTCAATAATGTAAATGCCATTTACTGGGTAATGAGTACCCCTTGGTAAGACTGTCGTCCTCCGTGGCGTAGCGGTCAACACACCTGCCTGCGACGTGGAGACCCCGGGTTCAATCCCCGGTCAGGTCATGATGGAAAACGATCTTTTCCTGATTGGCCTGGGTCTTGGATGTTTATCTATATATGTATGTACAATTATAAAATATAGTATCGTTGAGTTAGTATTCCATAACACAAGTCTCGAACTTACTTTGGGGCTAGCTCAATCTGTGTGATTTGTCCGTATATATTTATTTATTTACTTAAAAAGAAAATAGAAAAAAAAGACTAGTTTTCAGTCTTTTATTTTACTGAAGATCTGTCGATCAGATTCACGAATAACGGTTTGGACCAACGGTTTAGTGCGTTTTTCGAGGGTAGAGAATAAAGAAGCTCCACCATAGACCAAGCGCGGCAAATGCGCCTAAACCTGTGCGACTGACACCAAAATGTGTGGAAATTTATTCTTCACCCTGGATTTCAAAATGTCACGTACTATTTTCCACAAATAAACCCACTCCACAGATACTTATACAGTAGCAAAAAAGTTAAAACCTCTTTAGATTCGTAAAGGCGCATTCACACGCACGCAACGGTAATCAGCGCACGCATTGTAGAGAGTCGACCGCAGTTGTTGAGAGCTCTTCAGACGAGGGCACTTGAACATCTGTCGCGCGGTGTCGCTAGGGGCTTGCTTTAAACGGAGAGGATTTTGTATTACGTTTTGAGTATGTGGAGGTACGCTCTAAGCGATTTTTTATGGAATTTTAATACTTATGTTATATTTTGTTGTCAAGGACAGAAAAGGGTATGTGTTTAAGCCCTATAAGAGGGATTATTGAGACAGCAGTAGCGTAAGGAGGCGCGAGTTCGCGGCGTTAGGTTGTTGGAAACCTCAAATGTCCAAAAATTTGTCTAACTGCAATGATTCGATATCATCTTCGGCTTTTAAAGTCAGATTTTTTTTTTTGAATAATTATAAACTAGCGCTTGACCGCAATCCCGCCTGATGGTAAGCAGTGATGCGATCGTTGATGGTAAAGCGCGCTAGTTTATTAAGAGCCTATTCACTCAGAAAAACTGAGCGAATAGGAAGGAAGACGGCAGTTGAGCGAGGTAATACAATGTTAGACCCAACAATACGATCAACGATGCTACACCAAAGGGAGATTGATCTGAAGATCAAACTCCCAATACAACAATATTGGGCGCTTCGTACCCAGCACACATCGCAACACAACTACTCAGACTCGTCCTCCGTACGGCTTCACCAGACATCATGCCGGAACACGACAAACCGCTTAGCGGCAAGACTTTGTCTGGTGGGTGGTAACTTCTGCCGGCGGCCGATGTTATGGCCTACCACCGAGAGATGACAGTCGTTTCACGTAAAATATCGAAGTTTAGCCAAAATCAGGAGTTAGACTGGTAAAGCGGATCGCAGACTCCAAGGCTGAAAAAGTTTCGGATGCGACTAGGATTGACGCTGAGGTGATGATGATGAAAAAGAGGGATAATTGAGAGCAGCGGTGACCTAGTGGTATCGGCCACGCCTTAGAACCTAGGTAGGTTGTAGGTTCGAAGCCCATCAGGCGCTTTACTTTGTGTTTAAATTATTTCATCACCACTACTCTCAAAAGGGTGAAGGAAAACATTGTGAGGATAGCGGCATGTCCTAGAGCCAAATCTTCGAAGACATGTGACATTTACCAACCCACACTGGGCCCGCTTGGTAGATTACGGCCCACTCCCTCTCACCGTGAGGAGGCCTGTGTCCCAACAGTAGGGTTGGTATTTGACCCAAAAGACTTTGAACCATCAAAAAGTCCCTTGGGCCAGCAATATTAAGATTATCTGGTCATGGGTTTCGGAAAGTTTGATAAACCTTGTCAGATATGGTTAGAATATTATGTTTTGTGCCGAAATAGATTTTATTACCAATTCTGACATTCTTTTTTTATAATTTTAAACTAGAGCTTGACCGCAATCCCGCCTGGTGGTAAGCAGTGATGCAATCGTTGATGGCAAAACGCGCTAGTTTATTAAGCGGCTATTTACTCAAAAAAACTGAGTGAATAGGAAGGAAGACGGCAGTCGAGCGGGGTGATGCAATGATAAATCCAGAGGGAGGCTGATCTGGAGACTCTCCACGACCAAACTCTCGACACGACAACATTTGGCGCATCGTACCCGGCAAACATCGCAATACAACTGCCCAGATCTGTCCTCCGTACGGCTTCACCAAACATCATGCCGGAACACGACGAATCGCTTGGCGGTAAGACTTTGGCTGGTCTGCTCTGCCGATTAAGTAAGTTTTAGCTAAATCATAATCACCGTCAACCTGCCTTTTCTCAACTGCATATGTTGGGGTAGAGTATTTCACATGGAGCGACCACCTATCTTACCTCCACAGCCTAGTTAATGGATAATAAAATGCCCATTGGTAAGACTGACCGCCAGACTTTCGTGCTGCCCAACTTCCCGTAACGACTGTCAAAGCTCTACAAATGACCCGAGCCGAGACCCCAGCTTAACGTTCTTTCCGAGGCACGGAGGGGTCTTAGTATATTAAGATGGTCACCCATCCACAGACCAACCGCGCCAAGCGTAGCTTAACCTTAATGTGCGAATGTTATTATTAAGCCGCGAAATCCTCAATTTCGTAACTTCAGTGTAGAGTGTTAAATCTCTTTTACCAAAAGCTATGATGCAGCTTTGAAAATTAGATAAAAATGTAGATAATAAACAGTGGTGCTGACAATACGACAGTAAATGAAAACACGAAGAATGGTGGTTCATGGGAATAATCCTAAACCATAGAAAAAAACCTAGCATCAAAAAAGAAAATAATGAAAATTTCAAACAAACTAAATCGCATAACGCAAACGGAATAGAACATCCTTTAAAAATATTGGTTCACTAACCTCCGATCGGCGAAAGCGCGATCCTGTATTGACTTGGTTTTTTCGCGCCATTATTATTATAGTTTGGTACCGCAGGATGCGGCGGTCATTAACCTGTAAGCGCTTCCTTATGAACATGTACATCATGTAGAAAATGTGAAAAATGAAAAATAATTTCCTGTGACTAAAGTAATTTACGAATTTAAATGATTTATTATGGGTAGGCTGAGAATGTGTTGAGGTACTCGATATTTAATTTATTATTGTATTTTCAGCACCATTCTATATGTATGTATGTATTTTTTTATCTGATTTTATTTTGGGGCTTTCATGGGGATATGTCAGCCCCATCATATCCTTTACATTGATCTTTTTTACTAAACACAGTATAAAATCTAATAAGATAAGTATAAATATAAACATATTCCCCTTTATTCATAAACGGTGCTTAACGTTAACTAGTGATTAGCGATTATTTAAACCATATATTTTTGATGTTTGCACGTCACTTAACTTTAATCATGCTTTTGCAAGGGGGATTATTAAAAAAAACTAGAGCTATTCATATAGAACCGTAATTAAGCGACACAACTTTTTCGTCATCTCCAAATATGGTACTAACAAAATGGGTTGTATTATTATTATTTTTATTAAAATTATAAACTAGCGCTTGACCGCAATCCCGCCTGATGGTAAGCAGTGACGCAGTCGTTGATGGTAAAGCGCACTAGTTTATTAAGAGCCTATTCACTCTAGCCTTGAAGACACTCAAATTGTAGTCCGACGGAAACACCGCCGCTGGCAAACTGTTCCAGTCCCTCGATGTACGCGGTATAAAGGAGGAGGCGAAACGCTTCGTCCGGATCGTAATGGTGTAAACAACGTAAGGGTGGAAACTTGCCGTACGACAGGTCGTCCGATGATGGAACGGAGATGGGGGAATTAAATCATGCAATTCCTTCGCACACTCCCCAAAATGCATCCTATAGAAGATCGAAAGGCTGGCTACTCTATGCCTGTGCTCTAGGCTTTGGAACCTATATCTAATTAATTTAAGTAAAATTCGCTTATGTACAGCTCCCGTTCATCTTTCATTCCGAGTACACTCCATCAACAAATGTTGCACATCCTCAATTTGATTGCAAGTCGAGCAGTTAGGAGACTCGGCCTTTTTCATGAGAAATGCACATTTTGCTGACGGGTAGCCGAACGGAGTCTTAAAATTAACTTAATGTCGCTTCTACTTGAAGTACTATCATCGAACCAGGGTACAAGAGATGGCTGTTCTTGAATGCTTTTATACCAAATGTGTGTAAGTATTAGTAGCCACAAAATATTAATACATTATAACCCGTTGTATATTAACGAACATCACAACTAAAGCCGCAGCCAGCAGCATCCATTAAAATCCCATAATCACATACTCATTCATTTAAATTATCATACATGCTATGTTTACAGTGCCCGCTTTTGGAGAGTACAATCAGCGTAGTACCTGGCTCCACTAATCGGGCAAGCGAACGGAAGTAACATGGCGCGGCCATTTGGACTAACAAAAAACAAAAAAGTAACACGTACGGGCGTGTCGAGTTGAGATAATTTACCATTATTGTGGTACGAAGTTATGGAGACGGTATTGATATCAGATATATTAATTTGGTGTGAAAAATATATATTACGTTGTTCTTTCTTTAAGAAGAGTTATTGATCAAATAATTTAAGATTTTATTGAATTAAAGGTTTTGAATCATTTCATTAATGTAGCTGGTCGTCGTGAACAGACTTTATTAATGAATAGGCATTTTTGTTATAACTTTATTTATTCGATATCTATTGTAAACAATGCAAATGAAGCTGGTCGCTGCAATGGAAACAAGACCACTATTCTACTTCATTGAATGGAGTCCCAATGAAGTTTCTATGGTCCTTTCTCTGAAATAAGTTCGTGCCAAAATAACATAAACATCTCGTGAAAACATATAGCTACCAGCAAACAACAATCCATCCTGTAGATAACAATCTACATAACATTAAACCAGCTAAATACCACGTCCATTATTTCTAACGTCCATTCTTGCTCAGATCGTGTGAATTAACCTCGTTTGTGCGACGGCACCTTATAAGGCAAGTGGAAAGCGCACTCGCCTTATTAAACGAGGCACAATGGTCGTCTAATGTACGGGGATGTGTACAAAAATACATAAAAGGCTCTCGTGGCCTAATTTGAGGACAGTTGAATTAGATACGCGAGTCTTAAGTGCTTGTCAGAAACTTGATTATATGAATCAAAATACAACTTCTGATTGTTTTTTTCCCCAAATGAAAAGTTACCAATTTGTTTGCAGCAAAAACATGGTGGGAATGGGTACACGAAAGCTCTTCTGTGTCTATTTATTACATAATAAGCCCATAATATTTCCACAGGTGGGACACAGGCACGTTTCGGTGAGAGGGAGTGGGCCGTAATCTACCACGCTGGCCCAGTGCGGGTTGATAGATGTCACAGGTCTTCAAAATGTTTGGCTCTAGGACATGCCGGTTTTCCGACGATGTTTTCTTTCGCCGTATTGAGAGCAGCGGTGATGAAATGATTTACACAAAGTATATCACTTGATAGGGTTATACCTAACCTACGACCTACTACTTGTACCACTAGACGACGGCTGCTCCCACTAGGCCACCGCTTTTTTATATACTAGCTTTTGCAAGCGGCATCGTTCGCGTTAAATTCGGGGTAACACAGTTCCTCTTTCCTGGTTTAGAGCAGAGAAGAGAACTCGAAACAGAATATTATTTTAATACGCTATTGTTGACGATATTATATATATTTTTTTTAAATGTCTGTATACCGATTTTTAGAATCCTACCTTTCCAACATAAAATTATTTATGCACGATTTTTTTTGTATTAGTCATAAATAAAATTGCGGAATACTCCATATAAACTGGAAAGAGACAAAAGTAGCCTATGTTACTGTTCATCCCTTCAACTATTACCACTTAAATGATCACCATTATTTACGTATAGACAGACACACACACTTTCACATTTTTAATATTACATAATATGTATTGTCTTAGCTCAAGGCCAAAGGGCAATAGAGAGGGCTATGCTTAAGGTTTCATTAGGTGATGAAATTAGCAATGAGTATATCCGCCGTAGAACGGGAGTAACCGACATAGCCCGAAGAATTGCAACACTTAAGTGGCAGTGGGTCGAGCACATTGCTATTAGGACCGATACCCGATAGGGCAGGAAGACGCAGCGTGAGTAGGCCCCCGACAAGATGGACTAAGTACCTGGTGAAGGTCGCGGGAAACCAATGTATGCGGGAAGCGCAGGACCGATCGTCCTGGAGATCCTTGGAGGAGACCTATGTCCAGCAGTGGACGTCTTTCGACTGAAATGATGATGATGATGATTTCCGAATGTGCATGTATTTCATCATAGACACGCTATTATTTTCTATCCCTATAGATTAGTCCGCAGAGTGATAGAGTAACATATACGACTATCAGTACTCAATGGTTTTCATTTTTACAGGTCAATAACATTCACAAGAATAAACTCTCTCTAAATAATTTCTCTAGGCCATAATATCGGCTGCCGGCAGAAGTTACCACCCACCTGAGTCTGAGCAACTGTGTTGCTGGGATTACCGGGTACGATGCGCCAAATGATTTGTGTCGGAATGGAGTGTCTCCAGATCAAGCTCCCTCTGGCGGCGCAGCATCATCATCATTAACAACCTTTTACCGTTCCACTGCTGGGCACAGGTCTCCTTTCATAAAGAGAAGGATTGAGCGTAATCACCACGCTTGCTCAATGCGGGTTGGCGATTTCAGACTTAAAGTCCAGGTTTCCTCAAGATGTTTTCCTTCACCTTCAGTCATTGGTATCCAAGATATACTTAGAAAGTACATATAACTTTAGAGAAGTCATATTGGTACTTGCCTGACCTGGAATCGAACCCGCGCACTCATACTTGAGAGGCTGGTGTTTTAACCACCAGGCCACCACGACTTAAGCGCAGCATCATCGGTTGGAAAATGCTCATGCATGTCTGTCACCCTGGGGTGGGCAACGGGGGTCTGTCAGGCTTCTATTGACTAAAACCCACCCCGGTGTCTCCTTAGGCACGAGCGCATGTGGGGCCGCAGGAGTCTAAATTCTTCCACGGCCCCACAACCTCGTACTGGCCCGGTCTGGCCCTGTTAAACTACCCCGTGCATCGCCTCCGCCTCGGGGTCCATCAGATAAGAGGCGGGGACTTGCCCATGTCCCTCGCCCCTGGACCCATTCGTGAGGGCCGGAAGAGGGCGTTGTTCGCCCTTCCTCGGCACCCGGTGCGTCTTCTGCGGCCCGGGAAGGGAGTTGAGATCTCCCTCTCCCGTTCCACAGCTTCCTTCTGCGACATCACGTCCTCGCAGAAGGACACCACCGCGTAACATGACTCTGTGCTACCGACCATCCTCCGCACTACTGCCGGCAGCGTCAGGTCGCCTCCTACTTCATTTGTGAGGACACGACGCTGCTCCTCCCAAGCTACACACTCGGAGAGCGTGTGCTGCGCCGTGCCCCGCATTGGACTCAATGGTGGCACCGAGCGTCTGGCGCCCTACCTATGCGACACAGGTACTTTCTGAAGCAGCCGTGCCCCGACAGTATCTGCGTCACCCTGAACGACAGGGAGCCATGCCTTCTCCCGAGCCAGTCGTCGAGTACTGGCCGGATTGCCTCGACGGTAGCGAGGCCGTCGGCAGGGCGCATAAGTCTCTGCCGCCAGTCCCCCACCAGGACCTGTTGGAGCTCCTCTTGGTGCAGCTCGATCTACCAACATTACATCACCTGGTTCAACCGCCGTCTTCCTTCATAATCACTCAGTTTTTTTCTTTATTTTAGTGAACAAGTTCTTAATAAACTAGCGCGCTTTACCATCAACGATTGCATCATTGCTTACCATCAGGCGGGATTACATACATGTAAAGCCTATTCTCAGGCGTAACGAATGTATATATAATTTATGATTAAATCAAATTAATTACTTCTGCAGAGTTTCACTAAATTAATTTGAGCTAGATGTGTCATAACTTGTTACAAGTTACAAACGACAGCACATCAAGTAAACCAAAATTGTCTATCTTTCCCAATCAACCTCGAACCTAATGCCTTAGCTATAAAGTTGACAATCTATTAAAGAAATTTGATTTATTGTTGTAGTTTTTTTGGCGAGTATATTACTTCATCTTCAATACTCTTTTAAAAGTAATCGATTATAAAGTCATAAAACCTTTTTCACGGGATGCTAGTTCTTCCTTGAGTAATTCCAAAATGTTAAATCAAAACCGAGTCTAGGTACCGACGCGCTAAGTCTAGTGAATCTAGAGAGAGCTCTGGGGACTAACTCACTAGCACCACATAACGCGCACAGAATTAATTGCTGACATCAATTCTCGAGGAATGGCATCTCAGTGGGATGTCTGATATTTGATAAAGGATTCTTTATCATTCTCTTGTTTGCTACTAGGGTTGTGATAAAGACGGTTGTTTGAATTTAGAATTTTGTTTTGCTCGCAAAATTTCCCCTATAGACATCAACACTTGATACACAGTCTCGAACAAAACTCTTATCAAAAATGGCGACAAGTATTAAGCAGTCTAAAGTAGTCAAAATAAATATACATTATTTTAAATCAGCTTTAAGTGCAATGTATAAAGTTCTTATCATAAAGCAGTACAAAAAGTCATTATTTTTTACGACCGAGTCTTACATCACACCAAATTCAACCTTACACGCGTGCTTTAAAGTCAGAATTATAACGTAAGCACTAAATGAAAGAAGCACTCAAGTGCTGCGTTGTGCGCTTGTTCAGTTCAACCATTTTTTTTACGCTGATTGTAAATCTAGTGTATAAGTGTTCGATGCCTATAGGGCCCTAATAAGACCAATTTAAAATACAAAAAAGAATTCAGCCAAAGTAACCAAGTATACAATTATATAATCATATTTTTCTCTTTTTACTACAAATGTAATTTAAAAGTTCCATCTTGACATCATATCTCAATTTTTATCAATGTTTTTCCTAATTTTTACTTATGTGGAGGCATGAGGAAACTTCAAATCAAATATCAAATCAAAATCGTTTATTACAATCCATAATGTACAGTTTCAGGTGTTAAATATCATATTATAATATTGGAAACAATTATGGTTTATTATGGCTTGCTAGTTATAAATAAGTAGAGAGAGGAAGAGCGCTTCATATTTTCATTTATCTATTTATTTAGTTTTATGTAATTCCTATTCATTATCATACAGTATGTTAAGAAAACCCTGTCCGACCCATAAGGATAATAAAGGTTAGGTAAACACATGACCAAATATAATATAAAATTTTACGTAATCATCATAGTACCAATACAAATGAATTTTGAAATAATCTTTTTTTCCCGCGAATTAATTCCAACTTCCCCGAAATTTGGTAATTTTAAAAAAAGTGACAACACCGGTATTTTTATGAGCGAACAGCGAAACGACCACGTGCCGCGTGCCCTGCCGCCCGCCGCCCGCGGAAGGGTGATTAACGCACATTTATTAAGTTACCCCTTTTTGCGAAATAATATTAATTTTTTTAGGGGGATATTTTTTTAAGTTTAGCCCGGTTTTGTATCCTATACCCAACAGCACCTAACAACACCTTCATGGGTCAGACAAGGTTTTCTTAACTTACTGTATATTTCACTCATCCTCCTTTGAAAAGGGAGGATCCTCCAACCAGACGGGTGTTGTGTCTGGCGGGCACTTGCCCAATGCTTGAAATTGGGAAGTTGTATGTATGCTAGTTACACGGTAAAGTCTGATTGCGAGAAGTAGAATTCGTGTGACGTCAGTATGACGCGTTGTTCCATGTGGCGTTTTGTACACAGCTACACTTAATTTTGACTATGTTAATTTTATTTTATGTTTCAAATTTAATAATGTTCTGGATACAAATACTGAAATATACCGGTAAAATATATCGGTAAATAAATATATCGGTATCGTGGTTACACCTAGTTCTACGTGCATGCTGTGGTCTTCTGTAAGTAGGAGCGCACGTAAAAGAGCCTTCCTCTATTATTAACTACTGACGCCAAGTTACAATGGGGTCCTCACATTAAGAAGCTGTCGGGTAGACTCAGTTCTGCCGCCTTTGCTGTTAAGAAAATTAGACATATAACTGATGTGGTTACAGCCAGAATTGTTTATTTTAGTTATTTTCATAGTCTTACGACTTATGGGATTCTTCTCTGGGGAACTTGTGCGGGCATCAATACCATCTTTGTTTTACAGTTAAGGGTTGTTCGAGCCATTTAGAACCTTGGTCCTAGAGATTCTCTTAGAGAAAAATTCAAAGAGGTGAACATTCTGACTGTAGCTTCACAATATATATTTGAAAATCTTATGCTTGGGATTTAGCTGCTCGCTCTGCTAAGCAATGTCATTAAGCAATATGCGTAAATTATGCTACAATTATGACATTTTAATCACTGTTTTTGTTAAATCACGTAAATTATTGTAAACATTTTAATTTTTAATATCTAGACTTGAAAAAAGACTATGATTCCTGAGTTTGTTTCGGCTTTTTCTTCTCAGAGGTAGTCAGTTAGGAAATGCTTGCTGAAATCTAGTTTAAAAAAATATGACGTGTAAAAGTGATCAGAGATCCTACTTGCAAAATAAACGATTTCATTTCATTTCACTGTAATTTTATATTGTATGTATGTAGATATCCTTTGTAGATATTCTTGATCCCAATAAATAAACAAATAAACAAATTCGGCCCTGGTGCAGCTACGCAGGAGCTAAACTTAGCATTCGGGAACACTGTTGGAGCTGCTGAACCTTGGACAAAACTATCTTTACATTGTGTAGATTCAATTTCTTAGTATTGTATAATTGCATGGCACACGTGTGAGCACAATTTACTTGCTGTAAAGCATCTATTTGTTGGATTAGCCTTTTTTGTTGTTGTGTTTTTTTTTTGTGTGTTTTCCATAATGGACGCTCTTAGCGTACAATATATTTCTGCATCGTTCTCACACGATTGATTTCAAAATGAATGATGTAATCAAATATTTGTATCAATAGCTTCATAGCTTGATAATTTAAAAGAATGTCCATGGAGTTTTTTGCCCGTTCTTCTCCATAGGTGCCTACTCTTTGGAATCGGCGACTAGCTTCACCTTACTGACTGACCGACCTTCTGACAATTCAAAAGTGCCTGTAACTGGTTTATTTGAAATAAATGCTTTGATTTGAATAAATAAATTTCCCTTTTTTTTAATTTATCGAAGTCTTATATCGGCTAAGCTAAGTCTTTTTTTTTTTTTTTTTTGTTTTGGATGGGAATTCTTTAAATGTCCTCACCCGCTCTGGGCGAAACGGAAGTGCGTATCAGACTTTTACTGACTAAAACCAGGGCGCCATGATTTCTTTTTTAACCAACCCGCAACCTTGACTCAGGAGGTATCGGTCTTCGTAGACCGCGTCACGATGTGCTGACAATTCTTTCAGGCGCGCGTGAAACACAACCCGCCGTCGACTCGGGCCTGGTCCTTACCGGGCGGCGAGCTGCCCACCGACCGCAAGCCTGCGCAAATTGATGTTGTTTCCCGACCAGGGCGTCCACAAGAAATACCCCTCTAGTCGCAATCTCATCCCAGAAAAATTCTTGACAAAAACTTAAAACAGAAGTATAGGGAAATTAGATTCCGTCCGGCACCCTAATTGCGTTTACCAATTTACTCTCAATTTGAACACATTTTAATCACCAATTTGAATCATTTTGAAGGATATTGATAATCCATTGCTCCTTATGTTCGAAAAATGTGTTTCCTGAATAACGTAAACAACGCAATGAATGTTGTTGAACTGTCAAAATGAAACCCATTGCTAGTAATAGTGTGTTACGCAATAATCCTGCAGACTGACATAATTTTGACATAATCTAACCCTCTGCATAATGAGATCGATGAAAACGTAAGTGAAGTGAGCGTAAAATGTGGTAATTCCAACTAAGGAAACTAATATAGACAAGCCACTTTAAGCTTAGCCTCGAGTTTTTTTTTATAATTATAAACTAGCGCTTGACCGCAGTCCCGCCTGATGGTAAGCAGTGATGCGATCGTTGATGGTAAAGCGCGCTAGTTTATTAAGAGCCTATTCACTTAGAAAAACTGAGCGAACATGAAGGAAGATGGCAGTTGAGCGAGGTGAAGCAATGTTAAACCCAACAACACAACCAACGATGCTGCGCCAAAGGGAGATTGATCTGAAGACCCTCCACGACCAAACTCCCAACACAACAACATTTAGCGCATCGTACCCGGCACACATCGCAACACAACTGCTCAGACCCGTCCTCCGTACGGCTTCACCAGCTTCATCCACTGAATATGGACGTCAAACGCCACGGTGTCACCACTGTTTGGATCGCCCTGACGACACGGTGGAGCATACGGTGGAAGTTTGCCCAGCATGAACGGAACGCCGCCGTGTCCTCGTGGCATCAAATAGCGGCCGGTCCAGCACTAGTCCTGGCCATCGTGCAGAGTGAGAATTATTAGTAGGCCGTCACTTTCTTCTACGAAGCAGTAATGGTCGCAAAGGAGAAGGCAAAACGCGTGAGGGAGAGCTAATCTCTACGCAATCACCTCTTAGTCGCCGCAGGAGACGCCCTGGTCGCCGGGTTACAACAACAAACTCCAAGTTACTGAGCAATGGGTGGCTCATCGCCCAGTAAAGACTAAGCTCGGGTCGACAGAATGATGTGATCCACACGTGCCTCAAAGGGATGTCAGCGAATCGTGCCGGGGTCCACTAGAACAGATGCCTGCCAGTGCTTCGGCTTCATCATCATCAACCTTTTTATCATCCCACTGCTGGGCACAGGTCTCCTCTCATACATAGAAGGATTGAGCGTAATCACCACGCTTGCTCAATGCGGGTTGGCGATTCCAGACTTATAAAAGTCCAGGTTTCCTCAAGATGTTTTCCTTCACCTTAAGGCAATGGTGTCCAAGATATACTTAGAAAATACATATACACACATCAAAAGTGTCTAGGGATCAACATATATTTTTGCAATAACTTTTCTCCTGATTGATATTAATTAAAATTTTCTTTAAGGATTCATCAAATAAAGTGTTTTCGTTTGTCACAGTAACGATAAACCAAGTCACCTTTGCATTAATAAAGAAATTTGCCATTTTCCTAATAAAGGGATATTTGACATTTGAACCACTAACACAAAAGTTCGAAAAAAAGACTGAAATAACAGTTTTCTCTAAAATTTTATTGGGTAACTTAAACAATTAATAATCCGTGTTTCTACCGCGAACACTAACAACACAAGAACATCGGTTTGGCATACTCAAAATGAGTTCATCCAAATCACGCTGTGGAATGGCCGCCCATGTTCGTTGCAACAACAAAAAAAGGTCTTCTTGCGACTGGATACCCTCCATATTCGGCAGAGCTCTTCTCTGTAACATATCCCATGCATGCTCAATCGGGTTCAAGTCTGGCGACTGAGCAGGCCAGGGCAGGCATTGATGTTAGCTGCGGCGAGAGTCTGTCTTACAACTCTTGCGGTGTGCGGTCGTGCATTATCATGCATTAACTGAAATAAGGGACCGATTTGCACTTGTAGAGGAACGATGACGTCTGATACAATCGTCTCAGCATAAATTTGAGCGTTGAGGTTGCCTCTGATCCAAATCAACTCAGTTCTTCCGCCGATCCAAATACCCGCCCATACCATGATGGTTCCAGCACTATAAGGATGGACTTCCTGGCAGGATTTTAATCGCTGTTGGCGTCCAGGGGATTTCCAGTGTCGTATACGTCTTGTATCCGGTCTCATACCAAAACGAGACTCATCAGAAAAGCACACGAAACGCCATTGTTCTTCTGCCCAATTTCTGTGTTCAAGAGCCCATTGATATCGAATCCTACGATTGTGCATTGCTATAGGTGGTACCCGTAGCGGTCTTCGGGAATGAAGGTTCACTTCATGCAAGCGGTTTCTGACTGTTTGGTCGCTAATTAAGTTCCCTGAAGAGTGATGAAGCCTCACGGCTAACATCATGGCGGTTATTGTTGGAGCTCTTCGAGTTATGATTTGAATGTATCGGTCTTGTCTCCGTGTGGTGCAGCGATACCGCCCTCCATGGCGCTCAGCCACGGTACCAGTGCTTCGGTAACGTGTCCAAAGTCGACTGATAGCACTCTGACTTGTATTCAGAGCTAAAGCCACAGTACGTTGCCGGGAACCAGCTTCTATCATTCCCACGGCTCTGAGCATTTCTTCCCTGCTTAAATGACGTCGCCGCTCCATAATAACGTTGGTTTTAATCAGTAGCAGGGAAACAGTAGCACTAATAATGTCTTCAATGCGTTGTATGTTTTTATAGGGAAAATATTGACAGCTGATTTTCATCTTTTACTTGAATTTGATTCACAGTTCCTGATTCAAATTATGAAATACACCAAAAAGGATCCATATAAATTTATAAAATCATAAATTTATTACAAAGCCACATCTCAATCTCAAGAAATCCGCATAAAAATGCTTGATCCCTAGACACTTTTGATGTGTGTAACTTTAGAAAAGTTACATTGGTACTTGCCTGACCTGGAATAGAACCCGCGCACTCATACTTGAGAGGCTGGTGTTTTAACCACTAGGCCACCACGACTTGTTCGGCTTGTTCCTGTGTAAATACTGTGGCACCACTACTAAAACCTACTAGTGCTTCTTTATTTGCCTATGTGCCAACATACACAAATAAAGGAGCACCGGTAGATTTAGTCAGTAAAAGTCCACCCAGAGCGAAATACGTCATTTAATGAGGTCTCAAAAAAGGGATTTATAGAGATATATACAAAAAAAAACTGTTTTGAGTATTGATTGTTATAGCGGCAACAGCGGATTATCAGATACTGACAGATATACCGACAGACGGACAGTAGAGTAAAAAAGCAGGGACGAGTCGTCAAAATTTACCAAGTTAATGGTATCTAATAGCAACAGTTCGTTATGCAAACACCACAACCACACACTCAATGTAACAACAGGCAACAGCTCCCTAAATTGAAGTACCAACGTCTCCCATCACTAACAAAATAAACAAAGGCGCCACCACCATACATCTTAATTCACTTAAATTCCCATTGAATCGCATGCATTCTCGAATTATGGCGAATCACGACATCTCGGGAGAAATGAGACGAACAGTAATCGAATTACCGACCCCTTAGTGAATGAAATACTCGTACAAGTAGTTTCGTGTTGAAACAGCACACAGGCTAAATTGAAAACTGATGTATTTTCTTGGGAAACTGTTTGGTGACACCCGATTATGAACTATCTTGATTTGATACAGGGTTTACTTTAAAGTTTGAGGTGGTGAATAATTTTATTTGGTTTAGCGTTACAATGAAATGGGAGAATACGGAATAAATTTCCTCGGTGGTTGGCCATAACATCGGCCGCCGCCGTCAGAAGTTACGACCCACCAGACAAAGTCTTGTCGCTAAGCGATTCGTCGTGTTCCAATATGATATCTGGTGAAGCCGTAAGGAGGACGGGTCTGAGCAGTTGTGTTGCGATGTGTGCCGGGTACGATGCGCCAAATGTTGTCGTGTCGGGAGTTTGGTCTTGAAGGGGTCTCCAGATCAATCTTCCTCTGGCGCAGCATCGTTGGTCGTGTTATGAATTTAACATTGCATCACCTCGCTCAACTGCCTTCTTCCTTCCTATTTACTTAGTTTTTTTTAGTGAATAGGCTTAACAAACTAGCGCGCTTTACCATCAACGATTACATCTCTGATTACTAGTTTATAATAATTAAAAAAAATGTAACATCAAACTTTTTCAGATCATTTTTAAGCTTCAGCACTTATTTATTGAGCAGTAACAAAATTCTTTGTTAAAGAATAGGGCCGCAATGGTAACGAACGAAGAGGAAAAAGAGATATTTGTTCAGCAAAACCCGACACACTTTTTCCCACCCACTGCAACTCCTGAAAGCCAGAGTCAACAGTGGAGACCTCCAGAAAAACGCGAGCAATAAAGCTCCACGAGTCCAGGAGAAACGATTCAACTGTCTTGGGTCCCGCAACGAAATTAATCAGAAAAGAACAGCGGAGGAATAAGAAAAAAGATATTTTTTCAACTTCCCTCCATAACAAGCAGAAAACAGAACAGAACTAGGCCGATCGGCACAAAGGGACATTATTGCAACTGGGAGAAGCCCAGATTGCCAAGCACCACGGAATAAAATTTGATTAAGTTAATGGGTCCTAAGTAGGTATTTGCTGTTACAATTGATATTTGTTCAGCATAGAAACAGCAGAAGCTAATAATAACAAAAACTTAATTCACACAGAGCCTTCTTTGTATAAGCACCTGTCTTACTTTTTAATAATCCTGGCGGGAAAATACAAGACACCATAAAAAAAAAAACAAAATAAAAAATCTTTTAAATGAGAATGTCTTAAAATAGATGTAAGTAATCGTGATTCCATCTTACATAACGTTCCATCATATCTTTCCGTAATAATATGACATACAAATAATTCTATAGAAAAAAAAAAACAAAGCTTGTATTAATGACCTGTTAATACAAAGAAAATACATTTATTTAGCACAGACTATAATCAAGCTACTACAATCTGTCAGATTTCTTTATTAGATTTTCAACTTTATCTATAAAGCATTAAGGATCAAGGTTGATTGGTAATATTTGACAGTTTCGGGTAGCTTGACCTGCTATCATCCGTACATTAGATGGCAACTAATGAAAATTGTGTAGTAAGTATGTATACGTGTGTGTCTAAGTTGATTAATAATGAAGGTTACGCCATCGATATTATACCAAATTATTAAGCGATTATTTTAAATTGCAATACAAGCAAGTCAACTGTGAAACAACGTAGAAAATACCAAGCTTTGTACATGTGAATATATAATTCATATTAAGCCTGACATATTTTAATGAAACAGCTCATTTTCCCCTCACTTACCTCTGCACAAAAGCGCGCCAAAAAATCAGAAAAGTCAGTGCATCGCGTTCCAGTGCTTTATAGTGCATCGTAAATGTGTGACCGGGCGCGTTCCAGCGCCATACTTGACAAACATGCAATGAGATTTATGACAGGGCTGTCGCGAACACACGAGTACGTGAAAAAGACGGGAAATTTAAAAATTCACAGTTATATTGCTTTAAAAGCATTTATTAGCAAGGCCATTACGTTTTTAATGCTTACCAATGAGGTTTTGTGTATTTAGTGCTTATTATTTTATTGAACTAGTACTACACAACAAACTAGTACTACCTAATTTTAAAATACAGCAGTTTTGACAATAAAATGCTTATATTATAAATTTAAAGGTTTCCTGGAGTTCTGTTATTTACAATATATGGTACACATAATAAAGAAAGAAAGCAAAGTTGTTTATTTGCGGTAAAATAAATGCAAAAATAACAATAAAAATGATTGAAAGCAGACGCTTATTCAATCAAATCATTATTTTTGTATTATTGTTTTTTTTTTTTTTGTATTAAACGGCTGTCGTTCAGCATTATGTTAAGGCGATATGCAAAACTGAGCCTAGCGCTGGTTTTCAGCGACAGCAGAGGAGTTATTCGTAAGATGACCTTTTTATAATTTGCCTACTCTGTCCCACTGCAGGGCAAATACCACCATCGTACTCACGCAGGTAACCTTTTCTGGAGCCACTTCATTCCAAACCTTGCAACACGCGTCTAAAATCACATTGCAACATCTTCGCCAAAAACGAAAAAAAGGAGTTATAGGTTAAAATAATATATTATTAAAAAGCCAAAAGACCTACATGAGATATAATATTACACCTAGGTAACACCTAGAATAGGCTTATTACTTATAAATAAAATAATTAACACGCTTGCACTTATTTTGTTCTTATATTTGACTGTGTTACTTTTTCAACGATATTGTTCAATTTAGGTGAGCAAGATTAGTATTAGTAGTTGTGAATAGTTTCAATAATTATTAGTTAATGTGATTGTGCTTTGAAATAAAACCTCTGCTGGGATATTTTGACGTGTTGAAATCATCATCGGTTCAGTGTCAGACAAAGATGGAGCTATACAGAATGAATAGTGCGATCACTTTTTCACAACGGCAGAAGTACAGCCTCAGAAAAAGTAATTTTTTTTATTTATGATGGCAAATTGATAAAAAGTTGTGTTTCTTCATAAGTCACCATCTGTCTACCCTGGTGCCGGTCATTCAGCCCACAGTCTAACCGATATTTTACATAGAACAACTGGGACTTGTTACCCATCTAGAGACCAACCTCAGCAAGCGTTGCCTAACCTGATCAGTCGACCCGTGTGAATATTATTACTAAGGCACAAACTCCTCATGCTCCTTCATAAACATTATTCTTTTAAGAATATTTTATTATTCAACTTGCTGACGTTAATTTGGCCTAGGGAAAGGTCATAAACAATTGCTTATCAAATCTAGCTCCAAACAATTCTTGGCAGAACTTTTCGGTGACGACACGGAAATACCAATTGATTCTCATGAGTTATAGCCAGCCCTGATTTATAGAGCTCAGGCACAACCCTGCGCTGCTAGCACACTTTTGATATATGTGTTTTTAGGGTTGCTACTCAGAAATAGTTTTAGTACAACGTTTATTTATTTTATCGCTGTTAGGTGACGTTTACGGGCGTAGGACAATGCACCGAGAAGGATTGATACTAGAGTTAGGAGTCCTTGTAATTTTGTACTGAGGCTCTGTGAGTAAAAACAATTTTGATTGGAAATTCTTTGTTTAAAAAAAAAACCATTGTCCCACACTAGGAATTACGCCGTTGGAATGAAGATGGGGAAATTTTGGTCATGTATTCCCTCGCTCACTTTCCAAAATGCATCCTATAGAACACCGACAGGCTGGCTACTCTTCGCTTTGGCAGGCTTTGGAGACCATTTTGAACCAAATCTGGGTCACCAATCGGCCCCTTCGCATGCCTGTCCATCGAATCCTAAGTTGGCAGGTGGAATTTTACAGCACCAGCCCAAATGTAGCTGCAGTCAGCCACATTTGGGCCACCACCGTTACTTACGTTAGTCACTAGTTTAGTCTGTAGACAACTCAATCGACGGTACCGTCGTTCCATCGACACAAAGAATAAGATTAGAATAGTTTTTTGACCTACAGATTTTTTATTTTTATTCATTTTATTGTTGAATATGATGACAAATGGGAAAGTCTACCAAATGAACCAAATCTTATAATGCTTTGTAAAGGACTCCCCACCCAGTGGTCGTGTTCGTATGTTTACTCGGTGGTAGGCCATAACATCGGCTGCCGGCAGAAATTACCACCCACCAGACAAAGTCTTGCCGCCAAGAGTTTCGTCGTGTTCCGCCATGATGTCTGGTGAAGCAGTACGGAGGACGGGTCTGAGCAGTTGTGTTGCGATGTGTGCCGGGTGCGATGCGCCAAATGTGGTTGTGTCGGCAGTTTGGTCGTGAAGGGTCTCCAGATCAATCTCCCTCTGGTGCAGCATCGTTGATCGTGTTGTTGGGTTTAACGTTACATCAGCTTGATCAACTGCCGTCTTCCCTCCTATTCACTCAGTTTTTTTGAGTGAATTGGCTCTTTGTAAACTAGCGCACTTTATTTACCATCAGGCAGGATTGCAGTCAACCGCCAGTTTAAAATTATAAAGAAAATAAAAATAAATTACAAGTGATAAAGTCTACTAAATGGACCAATTCTTATAATGCTTTGTAAATAACTCCCCGCCCAGTAGTAGACCAGAAAATGGTAGTAAAACGAAAATTATAAAGACTTCCTAATGTCACAGAAAGCAAGTCGCCATTTCACCGTTTCATCGCACATCAAAAGGATATGATTAATGACGATCCGCCATGACAGTTGCCTCTTTGAGTCGAGTTGTACGATGCAACTTGATAATACTAATTGGGAATAAAAGACGGACAAGCGAGATTCGGTTTCATAACCCTCTGACGACTTCATAATGATGAGCTTCTTGTGAAGATTTTGTGGAATTCATTACTGACTACTTTATAAATGTGGGATATCGCTGGTGATGCTATGTTAACTATTTATTATGTTTTTTGTGTTTTATTTCATGAAAATAGGCAAACAGCGCTTGCCTGCATTGCATGCACCTTGCGCTTTGACTAAAGATGTGAAAGTACTATTTTTGGTATCGATTTGGTGTTGCAGAATGGAATTGTTTAGAAGTTTCACAAAACACAAATTAGGTCATCATTATCATCATCTCGGGGTTAATCCCAGTCTCATCCGAAGCTTTTACAGCTTTGGAGTGTGGGGTCCGCTTTACCAGTCCAACTGCTGATTTTGGCTAAGCTTCAATATTTTCCGTAAAGCGACTGCCGTCTGACCTTCACAAGCCAAAGGCGATATCGAAGCATTGCAGTTAGATCAATTGTTAAACTTTTGAGGGCTCCAACAAGCCGTAACGACTGCCATTAGATGTTCATATGGCAACCAGGACCAACGGCTTAACTTGCTTTCCGAGGCACGACCAGACCAGCTAATTTTTGCTTTTGTTTGCATGCCTTAGTTAAGGTATTCAGTATAAGGATCTTCCAAAAACTTAATATCTGTATTTTGTACCTACTTTCTACGCAAATAAAGAACTATTCTATTCTATTCTATTCTAGTGATTAGAACACCAGCCTCTCAAGTATGAGTGTGCGGGTTCGATTCCAGGTCAGGCAAGTACCAATGTAACTTGTAAGTTATATGTACTTTCTAAGTATATCTTGGACAGCAATGACTGATTATAAGGTGAAAGAAAACATCTTGAGGAAACCTGGACTTTTAAGTCTGAAATTGCCAACCGGCATTTAGCAAGCGTGGTGATTACGCTCATTTCTTCTCTGTATGAGAGGAGACCTGTGCCCAGCAGTGGGACGATAAAAAGGTTGATGATGATGATGACGATACATCTTGGTAAGACTGTTTTTTAGACTTAATGACTTCTGACCCGTAACGACTGTCAAAGTTCCACATTGACAGCTGGGACCAACAGCTGAACGTACTTTCTGAGGCACAAAGAGGAATTGGTGTGTAAAGACGGTCACCCATCCACGGGTATACCGCGACAAGCGTCGCTTAACCTGAGCGATGGGATATTGTAAATTAATCACAAGCTCCTCCTTTTATTCATTTGTTGATAATTTGTTTAAATACTTCTAATGTATTTAAACAAATTGATTTTAAACAATAGATTTTTAACAATTTGCCAGCGGTGGTGTTACTCATTATCATCTCAGCGTTAATCCCAGTCGCATCTGAAGCTTTTCAGCTTTGGAGTCTGGGGTCCACTGTACCAGTCTAACTGCTCATTTTGGCTAAACTTCGATATTTTCCGTGAAGCGACTGCCGTCTGACCTCCATAAACCGAAGGCGATATCGAGGCATTGCAGTTGTTAGACCATTTGTTAGACTTTTGAAGGCTCCAACAACGTAACGACTGCCACTAGATGTTCATATGGCAACCGGGACCAACGGCTTAACGTGCTTTCCGAGGCACGACTAGACCAGTGCAAATATTCATATTCATGCATACAAATATTTGCACTGTGCGGGGATCGAACCCGCGCCTCCTTACGCAACGGCCGCGTTCGCTACCGCTACGCCACGGAGGCTGTCAGCGGCGGTGTTACTGTCGGACTACAATTTGTGTGTCTTCAAGGCTAGAATGAATAGGTTCTTAATAAACTGTAATGTATGTTGTAAGTAGGTAGTGTTACAAAATGTTTCAACATTGTACCCTCAACATTATGTGTGTATCGATCGCTGTCCTCTTAATAAACGGTTCGCCAGTCGACCATATACTGCATTCAAGGAAGTCGTATTATTTCTCCAAAACCCCTATATACAATATTTGGCGACGAGTTGGACCATAGCGTGTTATACTGCGGTTAATACAAGATGTCTTTGGGAAAATTGGAAGTTTTTGACGTCGAAACTGATAATTGGACTTTGTACATTGAGCGGTTGGAGCAGTACTTTTTAGTGAATGATGTGAAAGTGAATTTAAAAGTACCAACATTGATAACGGTCATGGGAAGTGCGTGTTACGAATTATTAGTCACATTATGTACGCCGAAGAAGCCTTCTACATTAAAATTTGATGAGATTGTTACGATACTGCAAAGTCATCTTCAACCGAAACCAAATGTACTGGCCGAGAGATTTAAATTCAGACAAAGGAAACAGTTGAAAGGGGAGAATATCGCAACTTATGTAGCTGAACTGAAAAAGTTGACGAAGTTCTGTGATTTTGGGGAAGCTCTGGATAATAATCTCAGGGATCAATTTGTTTGCGGTATTGAAAATGACGTCATTCGGCAACGCTTGTTCGAGGGAGAGGTACCGACGTTCAGTAAGGCGCTCCAGTTGGCAGTGGCGATGGAGGCGGCGGAGTCTGACGCGGCGATGGTAGAATCTCGGGCTCGGGACCGCGGTCAGTGCAGTGACGTCAGAGACGCGGCGCAAGGGGCAGCGACGCACTATGTTGGCGCGGCCGGGCGAGGCAGCGGGCGGTCGGGGGCTCGCGGCCGTCGGTCAGCGGAACATAACCCGCAGCAAGGCACAAAGTGCGCGCCAGCGGTGAGTCAGCGTGGGGGCCGCGGTGCACGAGCGGCGCCGGCCGAGTCGAGGCAAACGCAACTAGCGGCAAGTCCGTGTGCCGCTTGCGGAGCATACCACGAGAAGAGTATGTGCCGTTTTAGAAGATATACGTGCCGTGTATGTAATCTGGAAGGTCATTTAAAGAAGATGTGTCCTAGACTGAAAAAGGACAGAGATCTTATGTGGACACAAGTGAGGGACGAAGGGGAGGAGTCAGCCAGTAATAATGATTTTTTCGATAACCTAGAACAGGTAAATTTAAATGTACTTCAATTAGATAACTCGGTGAAATATAAACCTTATTATATTGGCGTCTCAATAGATAAAAAAAATGTTTGTATGGAGGTAGATACAGGTAGTAGAATTTCGTGTGTAAGTTACGAGTTTTATAAAAAAAAATTAAGTACCCTGCCTTTAATAACATGCAATTTAGTACTTAACTATTATACTGGCGAAAAGGTGTATCCACGGGGCAGAATTAAACCCTATGTACGGTTTGGTAATACTTGCAAAGAGTTAGATTTATTTGTAATAGACCACGGTAAAGAGCCGTTATTGGGTCGAGAATGGTTATACGAATTGAAAATTAAGTTAGAAGTTATTGATAAACTCAATCAACAATGTATAAATAATATGACTAGTACTAAAGTTTTTAATATTAATGAATTGCGTTACAGATACTCTGAGGTGTTTTCTGACGGTCTCGGCTGTTTTACTGGTGGTGAAGTGAGTTTGCGTGTACGACCCGATGCGAGACCGATATATTTGCGAGCGCGACCACTAGCATACGCGCTGCGGGAGCGTGTGGAGCAAGCGCTGGATCAGCTGGAGAGGGACGGTATCATCACACCTGTCGAGACGTCAGACTGGGCGACCCCGGTCGTACCAGTCATTAAGAAAGACGGCTCGCTACGATTGTGCGGTGACTATAAACTTACCTTAAATAAGTGTTTAGAGGTTGACCGTTTTCCCCTACCTAGAATAGATGATTTATTAAGTAAATTACATTCGGGGCATAAATTTACAAAGATTGATTTATCTCAAGCATACGCACAATTTTGTCTGGATGAACCATCGAAATTATATACTGTAATCAATACACACCGGGGGTTATATAAATACAATCGTTTGATATATGGTTTGTCATCAAGTCCAGGGATATTTCAAAGAAAAATTGAACAAATTTTTGAAGGTATGCCTAGGGTAGGAGTTTTTCTTGATGATGTCATTTTGACAGGCCGGGACGAGGCAGAACATATGGATACTTTATTTAAAGTTTTCGATAGATTACAGCGGTACGGGTTAAAGGTCAAGAAAGAGAAATGTACGTTTTTTGCGGATGAGGTATCTTATTTAGGGTTCATAATTAGTAAAGATGGAGTAAAGACATGCCCAAGTAAAGTAGAAGCTATAAAAAAGGTACCTATACCGTCCAATGTATCCGAACTTAGATCGTTTTTGGGTATGGTTATGTACTATGCCAAGTTTGTTAGGAATATTAGTATGAGGCTAACCCCCCTTTACGAGTTACTAAGGAAGGATAATAAGTTTGTTTGGACAAAAGATTGTACGGAAGTTTTCAACAGCATTAAAAATCTGTTGTCTTCTAGTGAGGTACTCGCGCATTATGATCCGCGTATGCCGGTAACACTGACGACGGATGCGAGTGCGCAGGGGGTGGGAGCGGTCATAGCTCATGTGTGGCCCGATGGAACCGAGCGTCCGATCGCTTACGCGTCGCGGGTTTTAAACGCATCGGAAGCAA
This sequence comes from Sesamia inferens, assembly GCA_037179545.1. Lineage (NCBI taxonomy): Eukaryota > Metazoa > Arthropoda > Insecta > Lepidoptera > Noctuidae > Sesamia > Sesamia inferens. The sequence continues at coordinate 29,779,686 of CM073928.1, read as the reverse complement.
ATTACTCGCAGATTCAAAGGGAGGCGCTAGCTATTATTTTTGGAGTAAGGAAGTTCCATCAGTACTTATACGGGCGAGAGTTTGTTCTCAAAACGGACCACAAACCACTAGTTTCTATTTTTGGGGATAAAACGGGCATTCCAACGATGGCAGCAAGTAGGCTACAAAGGTGGGCGGTAGTCCTCTCTGGTTATCAGTATCGAATTCAATACGTACCTACCGATAAGAATGGTGCAGATGCGTTGTCTAGGTTGCCAGTGGGTACAAGGAACAAAGAACAGAACGAAATCACATATATAAATTTCGTACAGGATTTTTTACCGATAACCAGTCAAGATGTCAGTAAACTGGGGAATATGGATAGTGTTTTGAGAAAAGTCATGATATATATAAGGTCAGGTTGGCCTCCTTCATGTCCCGATGCGGAGCTACAAGCTTATTTTGTTAGAAGGAATGAGTTGTATGTCGAGTCGGGATGTGTAATGTGGGGCTATAGAGTTGTGATACCAACGGAATTGCGAAGTATTATTTTAAAAGAGTTGCATATCAGTCACATGGGCATTGTTAAAATGAAATCAATGGCTCGTAGTTACGTTTGGTGGCCTGGTATCGATGCAGACATTGAACGCGTTTGCCAGGAATGCAATACATGTCGGTTGGAAGCTCCAGCTCCACCGAAAGCACCCCCTCAACCCTGGCCCTATATCTCAGAGCCGTGGAGTAGGTTACATGTTGATTTCCTAGGCCCTTTTCAGGGTAAGACGTTTTTTGTCATAGTGGATTCGTCGTCTAAATGGATCGAAGCTTTTGAAATGAAAAGAACGACCGGAAAGGAAGTTCTTAAGGTATTAAGGGATGTTTTAGCTCGGTTTGGGTTACCAAAAGAGATAGTATCGGACAACGGACCTCCTTTTACAGGTGTTGAAATAGCAGAATTTATGCGTGTTAACGGTATTAAACATATTTTTACGCCAGTTTATCACCCTGCATCGAATGGAGCTGCAGAGAATGCCGTTAAAATTTGTAAAAATGCGTTAAAAAAGGCTTTTAGGGACGGTATAGAGGTTGATACGGCATTGAAGTCGTACCTATTTATGTATAGGAATACCGTGCATAGCACGACGGGAGAGTCACCGGCGAGGTTACTGCAGCATAGAACGTTAAGGTCTCGCCTAGATCTGTTGAATATGGGCAATAAGGTTCAAGGCGTTAAACAAAGAGTGGAAGAGGCTCAACAGAAACAGGTCAAAAGTGCGGGTGGTATAACGCGTACCTTAGAGATAGGGGATGACGTGTGGGCTCGAGGTTTTGGAAGGGAGGATAAGTGGATTAGAGGTAAAATTGACGGGAACTTAGGATCTCGTTATTACTTAGTTAGTAGGGAAAATGGTCCACCTTTAAAAAGACATATAGATCAAATTTGGAGAAAGTCTCCACGGTCTATGTTAACTTGTCCACTCCCAACTGACGTTGGCGAACCTGATAGTGGAGTAAGTTCACTGACACCACCACCACCACCAGCAACAGCATCCGAGACCCGAAGTAAACGTGTAAGGAAACCGGTCATAAGGTACCAACCATGAATAATGTACTTAATTGTAAATTAGTTGTATAAGAGCAGTTTAGAATAAGTGGTAGGGTGTAATGTATGTTGTAAGTAGGTAGTGTTACAAAATGTTTCAACATTGTACCCTCAACATTATGTGTGTATCGATCGCTGTCCTCTTAATAAACGGTTCGCCAGTCGACCATATACTGCATTCAAGGAAGTCGTATTATTTCTCCAAAACCCCTATATACAATATAAACTAGCGCGCTTTACCATCAACGATTGCATCACTGCTTGCCATCAGGCGGGATTGCGGTCAAGCATATAATTTATAAAAAAAAAAATCTTTGTCGTAGGCAAAACTCATGTCGCCACAATAAGCATTCATCCGCATGCGTAACTTGTTATTCCCAAGCCGTACGAATAATAAATCAAAATATTTCTTTATCATACGATTCATCTTCACTACTAACATTATGGCCTACTTCCATGCTTTTTGCTTTAGCCATTATTTTTATGCTGATCTGTGCATATAATATTGTGGATATGGATTACTAGCTGCGCTCTGGGATATCACTCGCGTAATTTTTACCCGAATGACCAACGAATAATTTTAACCCAGGGGCAGTTAATGCTCAGCTCGCCGCCCGGTAAGGACCAGGCCCGAGTCGACGGCGCGTCGTGTTTCACGCGCGCCTCAAAGAGATATCAGCACATCGTGACGGGGTCCACGAAGATCGATGCCGCCTGGATTAGGGTTGCGGGTTGGTTAAAAAAACCGTGGCCCTGGCGCACAGGCATGTAAAGAAACACGGATGAGTTTTAGTCAGTAAAAGTCTGACACGCAATTTGATGATTTCCCATTCCCATTTGAGCCGAGGAGCAGAGTCTCCTAATACATTATTTTCCTTACTTAAAAGCAGTCTCCAAACCATATATTGCATACCAGAACCCTAATTGGGTAATGCACTATTATCATCAACTGGAATCATGCTGAAGCATCTTGCTAATCAATTGCTCCGTATGTTGGAATAATTTGTCTACTCAACAATGCAATTAGCGCAATGAATATTGTTAAACTGTCAAGATGAAACTCATTACTACTGATATCACGCAATTACTGGCAGCCAAGTTAACTGAAATAGACATTTTTATTTATTTATTAGACTACCCTCGAAATCGGTTCCCAATACCTGGGTATATGTTCACCACCGAATGCTATAAATCATGCACTCAATATAGCAATACCGGAGGCATGGTGACGTTATGTATGGCACGAAGACGCCCCGCCGAGTCAGGCCGCGCGGGCGATACCCTGTGATTCACTGGCGTATCATTTTGTGTTATTAGAACTACTTTGTAATGAGACTTCTTTATTTAATAGTGGCCAGTAGCAAAGACAAAGATAGCATGGGCGTACCCAGCTTCTGGCCTATGGCAAGTCAGGCCTACGGGAAGGCAAGTCAGGCCATGGCAAGGCATGTCAAATTTTTAGAGTGGGTAATGTTTGTGCGCTATAGTCTCATGCGGTTTTTTGGCAATTACATCGTACATTATATTAGTGTCTACTGCGTGGTATATTTAAAAGTTAGAAATAAGTCTTCGTTTATAGTAATTAGGGGAGTTTATACATGTTCTGTGAAATTCTTGGCATCTGCCTGCCCTTGTCTCTCCCCCGCGGGTACGCCCATGAAAGGTGGGCTTTTTAGGAAAAGCAAAACGCGAGATCCAGATGCTTGAATAGACGCAGAACTCACACTGCTAAATCAACTTCTTCGGTTTTAAGGCACAGGATACATTTACTGTTGTATGACTCTCGTTACTGAAAGCACAGTCTCAATTTCTGTCTACTAGTACAGTCCCGTTCAAACTTTACGGCGGCTCCGAACATGAGGCGAATCGCTGCGCAGAAACCATATTTACGTGTCAGCGGGGGTGAGGGGCGAGGTACTGCGCAGTGTGTAACGTACTTCAGAGCGATCATAAAGTTTCATTCGCTATGTAATTTTACGAATGCACCTTATGTCAATGGCATAAGGTTGAACATTGCGTGACATGCCGTACGTAACTTTTAAGTCGTATATCTTGACGCCTAGACATTGTAGAGGTACGATTTAAAAATGCATTGCTAGACCTAAGATGATGTATCGAACGGTACAGGTTTCGTCAATATTGAAAACGAAGGGTCGACATCTAAATTGCTAGAAAATTTGTTTCCTGTGAACTGCAAATAGTAAACAGGAATATTCTGGGAATCGAACATTTTTTTTTTTGAGATAGATCTGGAACATTCCGTTAGGTTCCATAAATATAAAATCAAAAGTCATTTATTTTTTATATATATATATATATATATATATATATATGTATATATATATATATATATATATATATATATATATATATATAAAGCGGTGTGCCTCAGCGCACCAGTCAGTTTGTATTTGACTATGGAAGCGAAACAAGCGATAAGTAAGAACCGGCAATGAAGAACATATACAGCGACAACTGCAACGAGTTGACGCAGGTCCTCACCGGACACGGTTATTTTGGGAGGTTCCTGTTCCGGATAAGGCGGGAGTAAACTCCAGGGTGTCACTATTGTGTGGATCGCCCTGAGGACACGGTGGAGCATACGATGGAGGTCTGCCCGGCTTGGGTAGAGCACCGCCGTGTCCTCGTGGCGGCGAGCGGCGGCGATCTCTCACGTCCGACCCTGGTCCAGGCCATGGTCCGGACCGAGAGTGCCTCCTTCTGCGAAACAGTAATGCTGACATAGGAGTAGGCGGAGCGCGTGAGGCAGCGGGAATCCTAGCGCCCTCACGCCACTAGCCGCCGCAGGAGGCGCCCTAGTCGGTAGACAACATCAAACTCCCATCCACGATAGGCGCGGGCGTGCGGGCGATGAGCAGTGGGCAGCTCGCCGCCCGATAAGGACCAGACCCGAGTCGAAGGTGCGTCGTGTTTCACGTGCGCCTCAAAGAGATGTCAGCACATCGTGACAGGGTCCACGAAGACCGATGCCTCCTAAGCCAGGGTTGCGGGTAGTTTAAAAAAAACCGTGGCCCTGATGCACAGGCAAGTGAAGAAACACGGGTGAGTTTTAATCAGTTAAAGTCTAACATTCCCCTTGCCAGAGGTCATTTGATGACCACCCATCCAGAACAAAAAAGGGACCTTGGTCTCCTATTATAATAGTGTCGGAATGATCGATCAGTTATCTCATAATGTACAATTTTGACAAGTTTCGTAACCAACTAACAAAATGGCGTCATTATGACTTTGCATGGTTAAACACTGACACTCCACTCCATATCAGTAAATGTTCAAATTGAGTGGTTAGTTTTTAAGAAATCATTTCTACTAACGGGTTTTATAATGATGGCAATGCGGCAATGTCATTCTATCACCTTTCGTTTACGAAACGACTGACCGATAAATTGATCGTTTATAAATTTTGCAGATTACGATTGCAGAAACACAATAACAATGGGATGATAATGGAATCGAGTTGCAATGAAAAAATTATAAAAATAGCAGACTAGTCCAGCTATCTGCATGGTTTTTCCCTGTTAGGAAAAAACAAGTGGGGTCTAAGAACCTCTGGCAGGAACGAAGTGTGGAATGAAAAGATGGTGTCTGCAAAAATTTCAATATGACTAAATATTTTAACAGCTGTCGTCTTCTATTTACATTTTGGCCTCATTGTTTACTTTTGCACACTTCTTCATCTCAGCGTTAAACCAGTCGTATCCGAAGCTTTTTCAGCTTTAGAGTCTAGGGTCCACTTTACCAGTCTAATTGCTGATTTTGGCTAAACTTCGATATTTTCCGTGAAGCGACTGGCGTCTAACCTCCACAACCCGAAGGCGATATCGAAGCATTGCAGTTAGACCAATTGTTGGACTTTTGAGGGCTCCAACAACCCGTAACGACTGCCATTAGATGTTCGTATGGCAACCGGGACCAACGGCTTAACGTGCTTTCCGAGGCACGACCAGACCAGTGCAAATATTCTTAATAACCCGCACCTCCATGAGCAGCGGCCGCGTTCGCTACCTCTACGCCATGGAGGCTGTCCCTGTTATGACACTTTAGGTTTTTTGAACTTTAATTTAGTTTAGTGTGTACAAGAGTATGTCCTTGTACACACTAAACTAAACTAAATTAAAGTTCATTGCATCTGGTTCTTTCTACTTCATTAAGTTAATATTAAGAGAGAGAAGATAAATATTACTACAGTCCTGTTAAATTAGTTCACGCCTGACGTAAATCGACGTATTTTTATTCGCGATGTATTTAATCGCGTCTAAACTGTCTAAAGTCGTGGTGGCATAGTGGTTAAAACATCAGCCTCTCAAGTAGGAGTGTGCGTATTCGATTCCAGGTCAGGCAAGTATCAATGTGACTTGTATATCTTGGACTAAGTATATCTTGGACACCAATGCTGAGTAAAAGGTGAAGGAAAACATCTTGAGGAAACCTGGACTTTAAGTCTGAAATCACCAACCCGCATTGAGCAAGCATGATGATTACGCTCAATCCTTCTCTGTATGAGAGAAGACCTGTGCCCAACAGTGGGACGATAAAAGGTTGATGATGATGATGATGAAACTGTCCATGGAGTATATTAATTTGACTGTACTTAACTTATCCGTTGTTTACCATATATTTTTCTTTGTGAAAATTATGCACTTAACTTAAATTAGTTTAGTTTTTTAACAAGAGGATCAGCACCAAACACCTTGACCTATTAGAAGGAGAAACAAGCAAAGATGACCATGGTCGTTTCTTGAAGATTTCAATATTATACGGATCATGAAAGTTTCCCTAACATATAAACTGTAAATACCTGCACTCAGCACATTATAATGCTGCACCAAATCCATAAAAATGCTAAGTGGTGATTATCTGAACGTTATTGGAAAGTCAATAGAGACCATTAAATATTGTCGACGGATATTACTGTTTTATAGGATGACCATATAAAATCTAGTACCTTATAATTCATAAATATATATAGAATGGCTCAGTTCAGTGGTCGTGATGGCGGCTCCAAAGCGTACAGTTATGGGGTCAATTTAATAAGTGAAAGTCATTTGTTTTAATAATGTTATTTAGTTAATAAAAAATAATTAAATAAGTTTGGCAATTTTATGCTTACCTACGTAGTATGATGATACGTTTGTTATTACTTAAATTTAAGAAACTAATTATATGGAAAGTTTGTACCAATTCTGATTTTGATTTGAAACTATTCCAATATCATCAGAAATCATCAAAAATTGTTTGAAGTCTGATTCTTTTCTCTCTTTCTGTATAGAAAAAAGAAACGGGGATAAAAAAAAAATAAGTGCCCAAAAGACATAGCAGCATTGCCCCGTTGTATAGTGTTATTCGCTGATTCCATATAAATGAATTTACGTTGATTAATATGGAATGTCATGTGAAATTAATTAGTAAAAGAAACTTGCATTTAAAGCATTTGTCATTCCTCCTCTACAGACTCAGCAACTTGCACACGCCCCCTTTTAGAATCATACAACGGGTTCCTAAACCCAGAACTACTTCTAGAACTGATCACTGAATCTCTTCTGGTTAGACTCACGACACTGTCCGACCTCCTCTCGAACCTCGAAAATATTCTGCCCGTCATATTTCTAGAAGCTATCGGAAACCTTAGATCTGGAATCTGATAATAGTATACGTACAACGCTCCCAATGTTAAAGTCACCGCAAAAAACATAGACACAAAGATTTTTCCGCCCAAACCCGACTTAGACAAAGGACTCCCGCTTATCTGAGCAACCTTAGGCCCTTTGACCCAGCGAGCGTGGAAAGCATAGTCAATAGAATTAATCACTTCGGCACTAAGGCCTTCGTATTCACCTTTGTCAACAACCACGAGTTGAACTCTTCTGAACGGAATTTCTGGAGTTAAACCAATATGGTATTTAATACGGTTCTTCCCGTATCCATTAACAATGTCTTCAACAAGGTTACCGAAACTTTTCATATCAAATCCTTCATCTGCATCAAATAACAAGTATCCTCCACAGATTTCACAACAGAATCCAAAAGGCTTGATAGGATGCACACATGGAGCTTTCGGACAGAACTTAGAAGCGCAATCAATTTCCATTGGAAGGAACTGGCACGCACACCCTAACAACTGTGAACAGGGCATAGCTTCACCGATCCTAACGCCGGTGTTCATATATTCATTCAAAATAAATTGTTGTGTATTACCACGCATACGACCATACTGCGCAAGTTGCTGGAATTCTGTATTGCTAAAACTTTCGTTTCCAATTATAATCTCATGTACAAATTGTGTCAATTTTGGTAGGGTCACGGTAAATTTGGTATTTGCTGGGAACTCCACTACATCGTTATAACACGGTACTCTGTCTGAGTCAGGAGTTGCTTTGTTGAACTTCGACGAGCTCCAAACATCGGCTTGGTTCCAAGACGTCACTGATTTGTCCAAGTAATAAGCGTTTCCTTCTGTGCAGTTGGTATCCGTGGGATTGTTTCCAAAAGTTAACAAATCTTCTAAAATCAATTCGCCATTTTCTGGTAAAATGAAACCGCTAACTTCAGTTCCAGATGCAATTTTAACTGAGCCGGCAAGCGTTTGTGGAAACACGACTGTTTGTTTAGAACACGGAAGTTTTTTGTCTTTGAAGTTCTCTGGTAACTTGAAGCTTGCGTTTGGAAGCCACTTGACTGTTGCCGCTGATATTAAAGATGTGCCGAATATAGCAATACACAATAGGACTGCAAATGGTGACATGTTGCGACCGAGGTATGTTAATGAATGCTAATCTGGTTCATTCAGAGTGTAATGTGACACTAAATGATGTCTGGTCGTTTATTATCTCTACTCTGTTTGATGTACCTAACACATGCAATCACAAATCAGCGTTATTAGAGTGTAGATTTACACTTATAATCACGTTGATCTGTTGAATGCATTGTGAGGTTAATTACTGGAATAATTGGTGAAGCGAGTTCGCATTGTCCTGTATCTATCAAAATCATAAATCTGCTTTAGTAATCTTTCTATTGGTTCGTTTTGAATTTAAATTCTCAACTAAATGACAGGTTTAATAGTGTATGTAACTTTGTAAGTGAAGATCAGAAATTTTCTAGAGAAGGATGCAAAAATGAACCGGAGTGAAAAGAAAATTAGACAAGTATAACAAAAAAATGCCGACTAAAATGCTGATAGGTATGATTTCAGACGCCTTTATTACATTTCTTGCTCCAAAGAATTCTTATAACAGAAGCGAAAACAATCCATCACTGAGCAAAAGAATCTCATTTAAATAACCTTACAAGCAAACAATAATATATTGCCTACCGCTAACACAAAACCGCAACGAATTAGCCACCTTAATATCATAATATTTCCTCAAAAAAGAATACGTATAAACAAAAGCTTAGGGGTAATCCTGCCGCGTCGAGAAACCCGAGATCCGGGGATTACTGCCATCTTGAAGGAGCAATAAAAGTCATCGCCAGCCACGCACGACCATTACACTTGATACCTTATGATTTATGGTTAGATAACACTGGTAGGTGGTTAAATACAAACCATTAATGACTTTGGAGGGGTTGGAAATTTAATAAGACGCCGCTCCCGTGCCAAGGAGCGTAGTTATGCAAATTTTATTGCAGGAAAAGCATCACGTGGAATGTACGGAACGATGTTGTGGCTTTTACAGTTGCGGTTACATAGAATCTGTGTGAAGTCCTGTTTGTTCGCAGCTGTACTCCATGAAGACGTCTTGCCAAATGTTTTGTTTTAGGAATCTCATTTAATAGCTTTTGTTGATGCAACACTTTTTATCACTTCTCTCTGTTTTGGATTCTCTCTCTGTACATTTACATAGAACTGGCATCATAAATATAAACTGGATTTCTATTTTATTGTATTTCAAAAGATTGCATTGGTGTCACTAGTATATGCGGCGTAGAGGCGTGTGGAGGTTAGCTAGGTAACTCAAGATTGGACGTCTTTTTTTTTGTCATGGGTGGGAAATCATCAAATGACCTCTCCTGCTCTGGGCGGAGCGGAAGGCCGTGTTGCCTATGCGCTAACACAACGGTTTCTTTTTAAACAACCCTGACCCTGACCCATGAGGCATCGGTCTTCGTGGACGCCGTCACGTTGTGCTGGCATCTCTTTGAGGCGCATGTAAAACACAACGCGCCATCGAGCCGGGCCTGGTCCTTACCGAGCGGCGAGCTATCCACTGCTTGCCACCCGCAAACTCATGCGTCGGGTAGCCGGAAGTCCGATGTTGTCTCCTACTGCAACTAGAGGCGTGAGGCCACTGGGATTCCCGTTCCCTCATGCGCTCCGCTTCCTCTTTTGCTGGCATTACTGCTTCGCAGTTGGAGGTGACGGCATGCCTTCCACTCTCGCTCCGGACCATGGCTTGGACCAGGGCCGGACGCGAGAGATCGCCACCGATCGCCGCCACGAGAACACGGCGGAGCTCTATCCTAGCCGGGCAGATCTCCGCCGTGTCTTCAGCACAATCCACACTGTGGTGACTTCCTGGCGCTACCTCCTACCCTATCTGGAACAGGAACCTCCTGAAACAACCGTGTCCAGTGAGGACCTGCGTCAGACAGAAGATGGGGGCACCTGGCGCCTCTCTAGCCACTCCTCAAAGAGGGGACTTACGGCCGCTATTGTGGAGGTACCAAAGAATTTTTTTTTTTTACATCTTTCTAGAGTTGTATTATTGGTTCACTACTGCTGCCGAAAGATTTAATCCTTAAGTTTTCTGTGACAATGTTGCTTGCCCGTTCGTTGTAATGGACGTCCCTGTAGCAGGTCGTAGGTCGTAAATGCAAACACAGACAGGCGTTTTACTTTGTATAGCTTGAAAGTAAATGAAACATCGTGATGAAACCACATGTTTACGAATTTTTGATGCCTAAAATCAAAACTTCGAAGACTAGAATCAAAGATTTTAATTTTTGGTTCCAGGAACTAGAGGAGACGTGTAGTTTCTACCAACTCGCACTGGGCCCGCCGACTCAATCTCACAAAAAAGTCCTGTTTCCCAGCGATGGGAACATTACAGACCAATTGTGCTTAGTTCCTTATACTACTATGCATAAATACAATGTAGGCACATTCGAAGATATATCAAGAATAATACATTTCGAGTTTTATATCTGACTTCGCATTTTATAGGCGTTTCTTACAATGATAAGTCAGCTTATATTAGCCGGTAGCTTGATAAATCGCCTTGCGTACAAAATACGTGTAACAGATTTCCAATTCAACCTAACCTCGCCGTACCCGCCCACAATATCGGCCCGTACATTCCACGACTGCTCTAAAGATCGTAACAAGCCGCCGAAACGCACAATATGCTAGATGGGTAGATAACAGGGACCTCTAAGTGTTCCGGTTTTCCGGTTTTACGGTTCATCCTATAAAACCGCTAGCGTTCTGAACGTTTATAAAGGGTGGTATTATACCTTATTGTGGCTACGTACGTGTTCGGCTTTAATATTTGAAGTCGTGAAAGTGTTTGTTGATGCGTGAAGGTCGAGAAAGCTTTTGAAGATGGTTTTGATATTCCCCCCTTGTTATTACTGGTCCTTTTCTTCGAATAGGTTCTGTAAAATTGGGGCAGAGCGTTTTGAGCAAACGGCTTTCTTCTCATACCAGCCCGGTTGAAATCCCCTGTGTCTGTTCCTATTAATGATTAAAAGGAAATCAATGTTTTTTTAATTTTCTGTGTGTATATTATTCTGCATGCCATGGTTTTATGTAATGTGTAATATTCAACACAATTTAAATTGTTAATGAATAAATAAATGAAATGAAATGCCACATATGTTGCAGAATTTAAGGACAGCAAGACTCAAAAGCTTAGTATTCTATGACTCAGTTAACCGACCCTTTTACTAAACCATTAACCTTGAACGTTTAACATAAAAGGAACACTGATGACCCCTTTACTAGAAACTTAAATTTAATTGAAATGATAGTACCCACGAGAACGATAAAAGCCCTTCATAACTACCATTAATTTACACATCTTTACATCAAACCACTATCACCTCTAATGTATGAATTTAAAAGCTATAATTGCGTAACCTTTTTGTGTGTTTAGACTAAATATTATAGCACGTACATATGTACCTATCGATTTCATACAAAGAGGTTGTTACTCAAAACTTGTTTGCTTTGTTCTCTGTTTGAATAACGAACATGGAAGCGTTTCAAAATGGACAAATAAGAGTTGCGTCACAGTGTATAAAGACACGGCGACAGTTAACAAAGTTTGGTGCAAATTGTCAGACTGTTTTTCTTCCATTTTGGCCCGCATATGTCGGTACAATTTCCAACTGAAACGCTTGTAACGAAGAATGCTTTCTAAATGAAATGCAGAATGGAAACACCTTTTTACTGGTGTAAATAACACCAGTACTTTCAGTACCTATTATCGCAACACATTACTGAATACTTAATTCTTTATTGAATTCCACATTGCAGGTGGTAAATATTTTCCAAAAGAAAGAAGACAAGCAAAAAGACAAGAAGAGAAGCAAAAGAGAGACGAGTTGAGAAGTTCACTTATCATTTACGTTTCTTATAATCTAATTTGTCCCTAAACACACATGTACAAATCAAACAATAGTTTTGCTTATTACTGGGTAGTTGACTAAAAAAAAACTAATTAATCCGTCAGTCAAATTTCCAAAAAATACTAAAAACGTATTTTTTCTTTTTTCATATAAACAAAAAAAGAAGACGACGCAGTGCGTTGAAAACTCGTGTGACGTCACTGCACGCTTCACTTTTACCGAGTAGTGACGTCGCAATCTTTGATGCCTTTTATATTTGTATTTTTTTATTGATTTGATAAAACAAAATATACGTATCCAATATTTTTCTATAATCTGAAAGATGGACTAAACAGAATCAATTTTTTTTTACCCAGGAAACATCCATATGTTTCAAGATTTATCATTTATTTCGTTGATAGATACTGTAATAAATTATCTTATTAATATCTTTTTAATTTGTTCGTTAATAGATGTTGCATTAAAACTGTCAACAGCATACCTGTAACCTGTTGTTACTTATACATAATATATGTGGAATAGAAAAATGTGCAAGTTTGCTCAACATCAACTTCACCGATCTATCAACTTTTATACCAAAGCTTAAGAGTCTGTTTGTTTGTTTAATCTCTAGAACTGCCGATCAGATTTGAAAAGATCTTCCTGCATTTGATAACCTAATTGTTGGCCTAATTGGCTATAAGTTATTTGAGATCACGCTTAGGAACCGCGCAAATCTAAAACAGGCAGATAGAGCGCCCACAGACAATGAAATAATAACGAGAATTTTCTAGGTGGTAGGCCATAACATCGGCTGCCGGCAGAAGTTACCACCCACCAGACAAAGTCTTGCCGCCAAGCGATTCGTGTTCCGGCATGATGTCTGGTGAAGCCGTACGGAGGACGGGTCTGAACAGTTGTGTTGCGATGTGTGCCGGGTACGATGCGCCTAATGTTATTGTGTCGGAAGTTTGGTCGTGAAGGCTCTCCAGATCAGTCTCCCTCTGGGTCGCATCACCTCGCTCAACTGCCGTCTTCCTTCCTATTCACTTAGTTTTTTGAGTGCATGGGCTTATTAAACTAGCGCGCTTTACCATCAACGATTGCATCACTGCTTACCATCAGGCGGGATTGCGATCAAGCACTAGTTTACAATTATTAATAAAAAAAGTCGTGGTGGCCTAGTGGTTAAAACACCAGCCTCTCAAGAATGAGTGCGCGGGTTCGATTCCAGGTCAGGCAAGTACCAATGTAACTTTTCTAAAGTTATATGCACTTTCTAAGTATATCTTGGACACCAATGACTGAAGGTGAAGGAAACCTGGACTTTAAGTCTGAAATCGCTAACCCGCATTGAGCAAGCGTGGTGATTACGCTCAATCTTTCTCTGTATGAGAGGAGACCTGTGCCCAGCAGAGGGACGATAAAAAGGTTGATAATGATGATGATGAATAAAAAAAAGGGGAGGCGATGCGACGCGGCGGGATGAATAACAACAACTTTCGCACGGACAAAAGCTATATAAAATTACATCAGTGAGCTCTGCAACCCATCATTAAGCTCTTAAGCGAAGAAACCATGGCCCTGGTCGTCGCACAGGCAAGTGAAGAAACAAGGGCGAGTTTACCTGAGGATTACCTTGGTATCCCCGGGTAATCCTCGATTGGCGCGGAAACCGGCCTAGCCGGAAAGCCCTGGGTGTGCCACGGAGACAGTGCCTTCAGGCAGATCCCGTGATACTCAAGGCTTCAACGCAAGGCCCGAGGGGAACCGAGTGGTTTTAGTGGGTGTTCCCAGCCTCGGCTGGGCGAGAAAAAAAAAGGGTACGGGTTGGTTAAAAAAGTAACCGTGACCCTGGCCTACAGGCAAGTGAAGGAACACGGGTGGGTTTTAGTCAGTAAAAGTCTGACACGCCCTTCCGCTCCGCCCAAAGTGGGAGAAGTCATTTGATGATTTTCAATGCCAAAAAAAAAGGCTCTTAAGCGAGAAAGGTCTTGGTCCTTTTACCCGCATTTCAGAATTTTATTAATTGATTTACAAAACAGATCATTATAGAATTATAAACAGGTTTTCTATGAAAAAAAATAAATATAAGAAGCCTTTTGGGCATGTATAAAAGCAGCACAAGATATAAAATATAATTGGACATCTCTAGTTCCCGACTCAAAGGCATACCAGCTTAGTTAGAACCAATTAGACAATCGCCAGCATTCATCACAAAAGCCTTGTGATATCTCCCCATAAAACATACACTTTGCTCATAATTTATTCGACTTCACTCAATATATGCTATAAAATCTATTCAGTCGCTAAAAGGTTCCGTTTTGATCACAGAGTGAAGAGAGTATGGAGTGCTGGGACGCATTGTAAATCTAAATAGGAAAACAAAATTACATGAAAGCCCATGAATGGTTTCACAGCTTCTTTTTCTTCTTCAGCGTATAGAGGTTCACTGCTGGAAAAGGCCTCCCACAAGCACCCCTGCAAGGCTTTCCACGATGACCGGTCTTGTGTCATCAGTCCACCTTGTTGTGGGCCTCCCTACGCTGCGTCTTCCGGTACGTGGCCGCGACTCCAAAACCTTACTGTCCTATCGGCCATCGGTTTTACGGTTCACAGCTTATTTCGGCATTTTTTTTTTTTTGTTTGCAAAATGTTATGGCAATATTATCTTTTAATTTTAATGAAAAAATTCACGACTAAAAGTGTTTCATTAAAATTTAGCAAATAGTATTTTTATGGCCGTGGCCAAATAAATCGAGATGAGAGTATGGAGAAACGCATTTCTGTCCAAAAAGGAAAAGCTTATTATAAGCCCTGAAATTAAATGTAATTAAAGATTTTAGAGCAAAATTTATGTCAAAAATAAACGTCCGCTTGCTATATTATATGTATATACAATATGTAACGAAAACCCTGTTCGACCCATAAGGCCAATAAAGGTTAGGTAAACACTTGACTAAATATAATATAAAATTTTACGTAATCATCATAGAAACAATACTAATGAATTTTGAAATAATCTTTTTTTCCCACGAATTAATTCCAACTTCCCCGAAATTTGATAATTTTTAAAAAAAGTGACAACACCGGTATTATTATGAGCGAATAGTGATGCGACCACGTGCCGCGTGCCCTGGCGCTCGCGGCCCGCGGAAGGTTTGCTTACCGCACATGTATTAAGTTACCTCTTTTTTGCGAAATAATATTTATTTTTTTAAGGGGATTTTTTTTTAAGTTTAGCCCAGTTTTGTGTCCATTAGTAGAATCAGGTATCGATACCTAACAATAACTTCACGGATCAATCAGGGTCTTCTTTACGTATTGTATACAAACCGTTTGCTATGTAAACTCTTTTATATGTACTATCATTAACATCTTTAAGAGTACAATCTTTGAGGACTGTCCAAATCTTTGGTTTCTTCACAATAATAAGCAAGGGAATAGCCTGAAAATAGTACACAAGAAATCATCATCATCATCAACCTTTTTTTATCGTCCTACTGCTGGACACAGGTCTCCTCTCAAACAGAGAAGGATTGAGCGTAATCACCACGCTTGCTCAATGCGGGTTGGCGATTTCAGACTTAAAGTCCAGGTTTCCTCAAGATGTTTTCCTTCACCTTCAGTCATTGGTGTCCAATATATACTTAGAAAGTACATATAACTTTAGAAAAGTTGCATTGGTACTTGCCTGACCTGGAATCGAACCCGCGCACTCATACTTGAGAGGCTGGTGTTATAACCACAAGAAATAAATGCTTAGAGTTTAAATACCGAGTTTCTTATCGTTCATAAAGTGCTGAGCTCTTCATTGCTACCAACTCCATGGTTTAGAAAGCGGGTAATAAAATAATCTCTACACTGTTGGTTTCTTATGACTCTGTTTATGACATAATTGCCTATTAGACACGTATTTAGTTTATTGCTATGGCTATTGGCATTCAGTCGATGGATTTTTATAGTACCCGTTATATTCTATATCTCCAATAAACAGTAGTGGGCTTCCATTTAATTGAGCTAATGTGTAGATAGAATTAAGAAATAAATACAGAAAAAAAAATTCACAGACTAAAATATATACCAGACACAGTCAGGAAAAAAATACTGTAGTTTTTTTTAATAACATGTGAAACGACGAAAAACTTTTTACAAAGTAAAAAGTCGTGCCTCGGAAAACACGTTAAGCCGTTGGTCCCGGTTTCCATTCAAACACCTAGTGGCAGTCTTTACGGGTTGTTGAAGCCCTCAAAAGTCCAATAATAGGTCTAACTGCAAAGCTTCGATATCGCCTTCGGGCTGTAGAGGTCAGACAGCAGTCGCTTCACGGAAAATATCGAAGTTTAGCCAAAATCAGCAGTTAGACTAGTAAAGCGGACCCCAGACTCCAAAGTTGAAAAAGCTTCGGATGCGACTGGGATTATCGCTCAAATGATGATCACTAACTTTTTATTTTTGATAATTATTGTTAACCAACTTCAAAAAGGAGGAGGTTACTCAATTCGATCGTATATATGTTTTTTTATGTTTGTTCGCGGATAACTTCGTCGTTTCTGAACCGATTTTGATAATTCTTTTTCTGTTGGAAAGAAGACATTCCCAAGGTGGTCCCATGATAAGGGACATCAGGGTTTGATGGTGGAAGACCAAGAAATCAAGGGGAACATTGAAAAAACCTTGGGGCAACCAGTACGTTTGTAAGTTTTTTCATTAAGTAGCGTCAGCATCCAGTCTAACTGGATGCAACTTTTTAGTTGTGAAAAGTACTTTTCTAAGTTACTTTTCACAACTAAAAAGTAAAGTAAAATAACTAATTTCGGAAGTCGATATCAAAAACTAATATACAAAAACCAAAGACACCTACTTCCGAAATTAGTTATTTTTCACTTTGTAGTGTTTTTTGGAAGTCGGTTGTTTTTTTTTTTTTTGTAGAAAAAGGTTTTTTAGACATTTTTTCTAATATTAATAAATTTTTACGGAGTACTACAAGACGAACGAATGCTTGCTATACTAGGACAAAAGCCTGTGTTTCAGGAGCCAGGGTTTCTTAAGGTATGACATACAATTGGCATTAGGTAACGTGCAAATACTTACATATGTTAACACAAATTAAATTAAACAAACAGCCTTATTTTAAATACAGTATTACATACTTATTTTAAGAGTGTAACTGTACCTTTCGGCAAAAAGGCCCCACATGATATTAATTGTTTTTCTATTGGAATAAAACAAAATATCCTTTGCCAAACAAAAAGCTACATTTCTCCTACGAACGATTTTCTAACAGCTCTTATCTGAACTAGCTCTTAGGATCGACTTTTGTACGGAGAAGCCATTGTTGTTACTCTATAGAAATAATCATTTCTGTGTGCTAAAGAAGTGTGCTGATCGATTTGTTATAGTGTGGCTGCAGGATAGTGGCATAAAACTGTCCATTTTATAAAAATGTTGCGGGCTTCCATCATATTTATTATATAATATACATACGTATACAACCGCACAACCAACTCCTGGAACTCTCTACCAGTGTCTATATTTATTTACTTATATATACTTTATTGAACACCAAAAACATGAATTCATTAAAAGGTACATTTAAAACTACAAAACATACATTAGCGGCCTTATCGCTAATGCAGTCTCTTCCAGGCAACCCTAGAATGGACAGAGATTTTCTTCCCTTTCTTCTTCTCTTCTCTTCTTGACTTTCTTCCATTTCATTTTTTTTTCTTTAATATCTTTACCCCTATACTAGGAACTTCACTTGTATCGTGAATGTCTTTATAAACATTTAAACTCACATAAACAGCCACACTCGGAACAACTACCTGTACACAAGAGCTCAATAGTCGATTGCCTAGACACTGCACCAAGCGTTTTATCGTTTATCCTGCTTGCCTTCATAGCAAAAATGAACAGGCATCTGCTGGGTATACTCCTTCCATCAAAAACCTCAACCATCGCTTCATAAAACGTGTACTAGGTCAAGAGCAGGCCCATATCAGAAAAAAAAAACAATAACCTATTTCAAGTATTTATTTTATTTAAGTATGCATAAACACGTCACATTACAGTGTAAAACTAATTTATTACATACATACATAGGTCATTTCATATCAGGTTCAGGTGAAAACTAGCGTCAGGCACTAGTTGTTTAGTTTTTTGCTGAACTGGACCTTATTGCTGCACCAAAAATGTCCAGTTCCGCAGGGCACACTTTACTTCAATTCTTTATATTATTGTGTGTCTTTGAGTCTATGCTAAATTAATGTTTTTCTTTTTATCTTTGAAGACATAATAAATCCTGTACACCAAACTCCTGAATTCACAAAACGTTTTATAAGCACTCAATCGAGATGAAAATACCTTGCCTTGTTCACAGAGGCTTTAAAATCGTCATAGTCATTTCTCTTTTATCACACAACGACCAATCCACCTCCCCACCAACGCTGAGTACGATGAGTGGTGCCCATCAACAAAAGAATCAATTTATCACGACAGCCCTGAAAGGTCAGCCTATCAAGCTTGGGGGACAGGTGCCCATCGATCGAAGCCCCCAACTAACAGAGGAAATTAAAAAGTTAATCCGTATTGAGACGGCGAAGTCTTGTTTGGAATAAATGGAGAAGAACATGATATAATTGAATTTATAATACAACAAATTGTTTGTGATTTTAACGCCGAAATTGACTTGCCGACTTAGTTGTAGTGGACTAAATATTTTATTCGTCCTATTATAAAATAAAATCTAACTTTTTTCCACCTTAGGACCAGTATTTGTACTTCGATTTTTTTCTTTCTTTTCGTCCTTTATACACTAAAATGACAACTTATCATCGAGCAGAAATGCAGATTTTTGAAAGACCTGCATTTCTATAACAATTGCGTTCCTAATTCAGTAACGGCAGTGTAATTGGGTAACGCATTATCAATAGCAATGGGTTTCATTTTGACAGTTCAACAACATTCATTGCGATATTTACGTTGTTGAGCAGACACCTTGTTCGAACAAATGGAGCAATGGAATATCAATATGCTTCAAAATGATTCCGTTTGATAGTATTGTGTTACGCTATGAGGGTCTAGGTTAGATTATTTTAGTTCATGTAATCACTTTTACTCCTTAACTAGTAGAAACCTTATTATGTAATAATAATATGTTCATGCCGTCGCACACTGTCCAAAATGCATCCTATAGATCACCCACAGGCTGGCTCTACGCCTGTGCTCAAGGTTTTGGAGACCGTTTTGAGCTAAATCTGGGTCTCCAATTAGCCTCTTCACACGCCTCTCCACTGAATCCAAAGTAACAATCCGGGTGAATTCAGGAGTTTGGTGTACAGGATTTATTATCCTGTACACCAAACTCCTGAATTCACAAAACGTTTTATAAGCACTCAATCGAGATGAAAATACCTTGCCTTGTTCA
This sequence comes from Sesamia inferens, assembly GCA_037179545.1. Classification (NCBI taxonomy): domain Eukaryota; kingdom Metazoa; phylum Arthropoda; class Insecta; order Lepidoptera; family Noctuidae; genus Sesamia; species Sesamia inferens. Next base: position 29,760,106 of record CM073928.1, on the reverse strand, counting down.
CAGAGGCTTTAAAATCGTCATAGTCATTTCTCTTTTATCACACAACGACCAATCCACCTCCCCACCAACGCTGAGTACGATGAGTGGTGCCCATCAACAAAAGAATCAATTTATCACGACAGCCCTGAAAGGTCAGCCTATCAAGCTTGGGGGACAGGTGCCCATCGATCGAAGCCCCCAACTAACAGAGGAAATTAAAAAGTGAATCCGTATTGAGACGGCGAAGTCTTGTTTGGAATAAATGGAGAAGAACATGATATAATTGAATTTATAATACAACAAATTGTTTGTGATTTTAACGTCGAAATTGACTTGCCGACTTAGTTGTAGTGGACTAAATATTTTATTCGTCCTATTATAAAATAAAATCTAACTTTTTTCCACCTTAGGACCAGTATTTGTACTTCGATATTTTTCTTTCTTTTCGTCCTTTATACACTAAAATGACAACTTATCATCGAGCAGAAATGCAGATTTTTGAAAGACCTGCATTTCTATAACAATTGCGTTCCTAATTCAGTAACGGCAGTGTAATTGGGTAACGCATTATCAATAGCAATGGGTTTCATTTTGACAGTTCAACAACATTCATTGCGATATTTACGTTGTTGAGCAGACACCTTGTTCGAACAAATGGAGCAATGGAATATCAATATGCTTCAAAATGATTCCGTTTGATAGTATTGTGTTACGCTATGAGGGTCTAGGTTAGATTATTTTAGTTCATGTAATCACTTTTACTCCTTAACTAGTAGAAACCTTATTATGTAATAATAATATGTTCATGCCGTCGCACACTGTCCAAAATGCATCCTATAGATCACCCACAGGCTGGCTCTACGCCTGTGCTCAAGGTTTTGGAGACCGTTTTGAGCTAAATCTGGGTCTCCAATTAGCCTCTTCACACGCCTCTCCACTGAATCCAAAGTAACAATCCGGGTGGCATTTTACAGAACCAGCCCAAACGTGTCTGCAGTACTCCACACACGAACGGACCTGTGCTTTTTATAACATTAGAAGCTGTCCTGGTGTGAAATTCCGCCGGTAAAGTACCAATTACTAACCACAATAACCTTCCAATACTAATAACACCAACACCAACTACAGTGCCATTCTTTAACCAACTCATCGTAAAAACTTACTTGGAGTAAGCGTGAAGGGATATGTCATGCCAACTAACACTATTGACAGCTCATCCCAAGCTCACTTCATCTAACTTTTTGCAGAATCTCGGTGGCAGGCCACAACATCGGCTGCCGGCAGAAGTTACCATCCACCAGACAAAGTCTTGCCGCTTTCGCGATTCGTGTTCCGGCATGAAGTCTGGTGGAGGACGGGTCTGAGCAGTTGTGTTGCGATGTGTGCCGGGTGCGCCAAATGTTGTTGTGTCGGGAGTTTGGTCTTGGAGGGTCTCCAGATCAATCTTCCTCTGGCACAGCATCGTTGGTCGTGTTGTGAATTTAACATTGCATCACCTCATTCAACTGTTTTCTTCCTTCCTATTTACTTAGTTTTTTTTTTTTTTTTTGTGAATATAAGCTTAACAAACTAGCGCGCTTTACCATCAACGATTACATCGGTGGTAGGCCACAACATCGGCTGCCGGCAGAATTTACCACCCACCAGACAAAGTCTTGCCGCCAAGCGATTCGTGTTCCGGCATGAAGTCTGGTGACGCCGTACGGAGGACGGGTCTGCGCAGTTATGTTGCGATGTGTGCTGGGCACGATGCGCCAAATGTTGTTGTGTCGGGAATTTGGTCGTGGAGGGTCTCCAGATCAATCTCTCTCTCTGGCGTAGCATCGTTGGTCGTGTTGTTGGGTTTAATATTTTATCACTTCGCTAAAGTGCTATCTTTGTACCTATTCACTAAGTTTTTTTTTAAATGAATAGGCTTCATAAACTAGCGCGTTTTACCATCAACGATTACATAAGGATTGCAGTCAAGCGCTAGTTTATAATTATTAAAAAAAAAGATCCGACCTGCTGTTCAACCAAATTCAACCCGTATTTAAATTAAGTATCTTAATCAGATATTCCACTTACACACTCGCACCCGTATCTCATTCGTGCAACACTCAGCTCCGAATTTCCTAGCACAAGAGCAGCACTAGCAATACAATGCAAACATCTCATCTATCAAGTCTGTTTGAGCCGGGACTTCATTGAATTAAACAAAGATCTTGCTGAGATAAATATTGGAGCTGTGGTAAATAAACAGGGAACACATTATGTGGAGCATTATATTGTTTACTTATTTGAAAAATACTGCTTCGTTACAAACATTTAACATTGAAATTAATTTAAACTATTAAATTAAGGGGGAACTTTAGTGGTCTAATGCTTTTAGAGCAATTTTTTTTTTTCTACTATTTTACACCGTGATTATACTTGACCATATCATTTGATTTTTTCCGAAACTTAATTAATAAAAGAAATATGTTACTTCAAAATCGCGAAACAACTATTAGACAAATGTGATAAGTTTTTGAAAAAGAAAATAATAAAAGCATAGGTATACCATTCCCACTAAATTTTGATATATAAATCATTCAGATCTGTCGTATTTTGAAAAAGAAAAGAGCGGAATACGAATGAAGAGAAAAAAAAAGAGTGAAATCAACATGAGCTGCAACTGTCCTTTTCGCACCTTACCGGGAGAGGTTGGAAGCAGCGCGACGGCGATAGTTTCTTCAAATACCTATTTTCCAAATTCCTCGGCACTAGAGTCCCCTCTTAATAGCCTGATGCAAATGACAATAATGGCGTACATGACATGGTAGTTCATCTGCTCGAAGATGGAAAACAATAATTAATTTGCCTACATACATAATCAGCCCATAATGTTCCCACTGTTGGGACACAAGCCTTCTCACGATGAGAGAGAGTGGGCCGTAATCTACCACGCAAGCCCAATGCGGGCTGATAGATGTCACATGTCTTCGTTCTCACAGCGATGTCACATGTGTTCTTGTGTCTCTGGGACATGTCGGTTTCCTCATGATGTTTTCCTTCACCGTTTTTAGAGCAGTGGTGATAAATACCTACTACCTACAACTTATAAGTCACGGCTAACAACATAGGGCCACTGCTACTCTCCCGCTCCAATTTAATGTAAAGAAAGAAAGATACCCAATGAAAAATATATGTTCGGTCCTGACAATTTTTTTATTTTTTTAATAATTATAAACTAGCGCTTGACCGCAATCCCGCCTGATGGTAAGCCGTGATGCGATCGTTGATGGTAAAGCGCGCTAGTTTAATAAGAGCCCATTCACTCAGAAAAACTGAGCGAATAGGAAGGAAGACGGCAGTTGAGCGAGGTGATACAATGTTAAACCCAACAACACGACCAACGATGCTGCGCCAAAGGGAGATTGATCTGAAGACCCTCCACGACCAAACTCCCAAAACAACAACATTAAGCGCATCGTACCCGGCACACATCGCAACACAACTGCTCAGACCCGTCCTCCGTATGGCTTCACCAGACATCATGCCGGAACAGGACAAATCGCTTGGCGGCAAGACTTTGTCTGGTGGGTGGTATGTGGTATCTTCCGCCGGCGGCCGATGTTATGGCTGGTAGGCCATAACATCGGCCGAGAAAATATTATTATATAATATTACGATATTCTCGAAAGCGCACAATCATACCATCATCGTATTTCTTAGGTGATCAAATGCTACCTAGGACGAATTGCACCCGTGATCTGGGTGTATATCACGATTCTAAGCTTACATTTGAAGTTCATGTTGATGCCATAGTCGCTAAAGCATCTAAACCCCTAGGTTTCATAATGCGGTTATCCAAGTGCTGTAGTTTTGCTAGAAGCCACTTGGAATATGCTTGTGAAATCTGGAATCCTTGTTATCACAGGTATATTGATCGTATCGAGAGCATCCAGAAAAGGTTTATCAAGTATTTGTGTTATCACCAGAAAGTTCCTTACCGGTCTGAAGATTACCTCAAGCTCTGTAAGAGGTATCATATATTACCCCTAATTAATCGGCGAGCAATATCTGACTGTATTACATTATTTAAAATATTCAATAACTCTATTAATAGTTCCGATATTCTATCAAAATTCTATTTTAATGTTCCCGGAAGGTCAAAGCGATGGAATGCACCTTTGCGTGTTCCATTAACCTTTACAAATTACAGACAACATTTATTTACAGTGCGTACAAGTAGAAGCTTTAATGACAGGTGTAAACGGCATGATTTCGATTCCTTTCTAACGAGTGTCTCCTCAGCCTCAGAAAGTGCATGAGCCGTAGCTTTTTTGGTTGAGACTTTTATGTATGTTAGGATTTTTTTTATACCATTGTTATCTTTGTGTGTAACTTAAGTTGGAATGTTATATTGTTTGTTTTTTAATTTTTAATTTTTGTTTTTTCGTTTTTGTAGGGTAGTTTTTTTTTTATAAGCTGTGTTATATTGTCCACACTATCTCTGTATAATCTGTTTTTTTATAAGTGATGACTTATAATTGGCTGTCAGTCTGACATAATTTTTTTTTAATTCTGTTTGTTTTAGCTGTAAGTTGTCCATAGGTAATAAATAAATAAAATACCTACTTTGAAATTAAAATTGAACAAATAATACAGTAATAATTGTTGAAATACTAAAATTAAAGTCTAACAAATGTCATGTCTTAGGAAAGAACGGGTATGATCTAAGAATTAGTAGTAAGTAGCTTCTGACCACCACTTTGTCGTCGCGTCAAAGTTTACGTGAAATGAAGCAAATCAAAAGTCATTTATTCAAATTAGGTTTAGAATCAACACTTTTTGAATTACGATATTACATAAGACACTCCTACTCCACACTGCTCCTTGTCACTTCCTAGTGCTTTCGTTAGGAAGAAGAACTATCGAAACAATCTTCCCAGCAGCACAGCACACATGACTTAATATAATACTAACACAGAATATTAAATAAAACTATCCACCATATGCCAGCTAGCCACGCCAAATACAAATAAGTAAAAACTTATCACCCAAATAAAAAGCTCTAGGCATAAAAGGCGTGACAGCTCACATACTTCATCATCATCAACCTTTTTAACGTCCCACTGCTGGGCACAGGTCTCCTCTCACACATAGAAGGATTGAGCGTAATCACCACGCTTGCTCAATGCGGGTTGGCGATTTCAGACTTAAAAGTCCAGGTTACCTCAAAATGTTTTCCTTCGCCCTATAATCAGTCATTGGTGTCCAAGACGTACTTAGAAAGTACATATAACTTAGGAAAGTTACATTGGTACTTGCCTGACCTGGAATTGAACCCGCGCTCTCATACTTGAGAGGCTGTATTTTAAACACTAGGCCACCACGACTGGCTCACATATTTATGCATTGTAAAAAAAGACAATTATATGAACTCTTATAACGTGTCAGTAACAGGAACAGAGAGAACTGCGGAGTACATACATACGTAAATCATTTACAATTTCAATGCCTTTAATTTATATAATTCAACAAAATTCACGATTAGACGAATTTTTCGAACAATGACGTAATTGGCAATTGAACGCCCTTCCCTCCTGTCCTCTCGCCGGCCCTACTCTTTTCCTTCTTCTTTCTTTACTTCCTTGAAAGTGTGTTACACAATTGGGATGTTGTTGTAGCTAACTATTGTAACCAACTCACAATTAGATACCCGGACAATATCTAATTAATTTCCAGTGACAGACTTCTTGTCCTGATTAATGAGGGTTTTGGCTGCCTGCCCATTAGTTATTAGCAATAAATTATGTGATGTATCTGTCTACTTCTGAAATAATTGGCCACAACGGCTGGTAACTCAATTGCGCCTTATTTTCATCTCTCAAGAACAAAGTTGAAATAGAAACTGTTCGGCAACACGGTTGGCGAGGCATCGTTGAGTTTCCTAAGATTTGAGCTGAGCTGTAAGATTTCTGAAAAATGCGTGAACTGACCGGACAGTGGACAGGTCCTTTCAATTTGACACTATTTCCTGATCATCATAATTAAATTAGACTTCGCCGCCACGAGGACACGGCGCGCGGCGGTGCTCTACATAAGCCAGGCAGACCTCCACTGTGTGCCCCACACAGTGGTTACACCCTGGCTTATCCTAGCCACTCCTCAAAGAGGGGACTTACCGCCGCTATTGTGGCGTGTCCAAAGAGATTGTGACCTCTGAGTTTGTTTCGGCCTTTCTTCTCAGAATAGTCACAAAGAAAACGCCGACCTCATCAAGATTTTAAAATATTAATGACGTCTAAATGTTTGTGAACAAACCTACTTACATAATAAAATCATTTATCATCTTACCTTTTCCACTCACCTCAGCAAGAACTCTCGTAACCCACTTACCATCCACCAAGACTCCGCGATCATAACTCTCCTTGGCTCCCTATAATCATATACACAGACAAGGCAGTAAAGCAATTAGCCGCAAATAGGATTTGAAATGTTGCGCTGGCGATAAATTCAGCCTCCCTGCAAAATATTAGACAATCCTGGAAACATTAATCTCCTCTACACATGTAGCGCTTTAAGCGAATTCCGCTACGAATTATATTTAGCTTAGTGTATAATACCAAGTACTAACAAATGGGATGTGAAAATAAAAGATAGTGTAAGTGGTGTGCGTCATAGTTTAAGATGAGAATTACTAACCTTCTTCTTCTTCTTCTTCTCACCTTATAGAGGTCCACACTCCAGAGGACAAAGAACAATGACCGGTCTTGTGCTGACTGCGATCTTCACCAGGTCATCGGTCCACTTTGCTGGGGGCCTCCCTACGCTGCGTCTTCCGAGTACTAAAGTACACTACTGATGGAGGAATTCTACGTGATGTAAGATCACAAAGGTCGGTGTTCACTGCATCGTGTATTGGTAACAGCAACAATAATCAAACAATTGACACTTGATACTCAACGGGCAGGTACTAAACGTTGCCGTGAAGTGAGAATCTAGGAAAGTAAAATAATAAATACACTACAAAGTAAAAAATAATTTAAATTTTGTTAAAGTCGGCGTCAAAAAACTACTTGTTTGTTTTTTCTTACTCCTTCTTTCTTTTTTTAAGTCGATTAAAAGTGGAAAATAATATTTACAAGGCACTCACACGTTTGGCGAAAAGTTTTTACTACGTATTAATTTAAGACAACTTAACGCTCGAATCATTTTTAAACAGTCTTTTTCTTCTCCTGTAAAATAACTTTACGTTTTGCTATACGAAGTATTCACTGTAGCTATGTGTTATCACAAAGATCCTTCAAACTATAAAGTCTTTTGAAGACAGCACTTTATCATCTAAAGCAAATAAATCAGCATAAACATGAAACCTACCACCTAACAGTCCAATAAAAACCAATGGGGACCAAAACGAAAGCAAACTCACAACAAAACTCAAAAGAAACCAATAGAGAGTCGCTCCAAAAATCGAACATCCCTGTCAAAGTTTAACATACCCGGATAAATCCGGATCGGGATGGTCCTAACTTGCTCGGGCAACTTATAAATCATATAAAAATAGTTGGGCAAGAATAGAGACACTTTGCGGGCAACTTGAACGAGTACTGACGTAGTTCGAAGCTCCGAGGCTGTATATCATTTCAATTTATGATGTCAATGTCAGGTTTGCATAGCAGTTGCTACAGGATTACTTAGGAAGACGTTTCGGGAGCTTGGAATCGATTTCATTGTTGACGTTTTTCAAGGGAATTTCTGTTTAAGGCAATGTGTTTTTAATTCTAACCAACTGTAATAGTGAAGGAGACTCATTGCATTCCTTCTGTTCTTCTTAGCCTATTGAGGCATACTGCTGGAAAATGGCTTCCCCCAAGGCTTTCTACTTGCGTTGGGGGTGTTTGTCATAATTGCCACGCTTGGCAGGCGGGTTGGTTATCGTAGTATATAATAATAATAATAATATAAATAATAAAATAATAAATAATATCGTAGTATATATAGTATATAGTATATATATTATATACTACGATATATACAGTATGATAAGAAAACCCTGTCCGACCCATAAGGATAATAAAGGTTAGGTAAACATATGACCAAATATAATATAAAATTTTACGTATTCATCATAGTACCAATACAAATGAATTTTGAAATAATCTTTTTTTCCCGCGAATTAATTCCAATTTCCCCGAAATTTAGTAATTTTTAAAAAGTGACAACACCGGTATTATTATGAGCGAATAGCGATGCGACCACGTGCCGCGTGTCCTGCCGCCCGCCCCCCGCAGGCGGCAGGCGAAGGGTGGTCAACGCGCGTTTATTAAGTTACCTCCTTTTGCGAAATAATATTTATTTTTTTAGGGGGTTTTTTTTTAAGTTTAGCCCGGTTTTGTATGCATTAGTAGAATCAGTTATCGATACCTAACAACACCTTCACGGGTCGGACAGGGTTTTCGTAACATACTGTATATAATATGATATTCCACAAAAGAAGCGTTGCTGCGCTTCCCTGGTGAGAGTTCCCTTAGTCGCCTCTTACGACGCCCTGACCCACAATATGTTTTAATTACCATCAACAAAGGTTTGATAGTAAAAAGTAGACAAATTAATTATTCTTAATCTGTTCTAGCATCGGTCAAAACGGGTCTTTAGATTCAGAATTGTTCATTGCCAAATAAGGTTCGTACGTCAATTCCTCCTAACGAATTAAAACGTTTTAATAAACCTATACAAGCATGAGAAACATGGTGTAAAGTTAACTCATGCTATAGAAAAGGGAGGGTCCTTCAACCAGAGGAGTGTTTTGTTTGGCGGCACTACCCACTGTCAGCGAGTTGTTTGGTTCACTGTTGTACCGGAGAGTTCCAGACGACCTCTTACGAAACCCACGGGAGGATATGGTATGGTACTATTCAAGTCCGGTAGCATACGAGCTTCAGACGTTCTGTTATCTCATTATAATAATATCTTCGACATTATTTTAAATAAAATTTTCAAAAGTACTTTTATTTCCAAAAAGACAATCAAAGTCAAAGCATTTGTTTCAGATATAAAGGGCATTTTTAACGTCAACACTTACATTAAAATTTATTTGAAAAGTAGTTTTAGTATGGAGACTAATAGACAATAAACTCCAACGTTACTCTTGTTGATCCTTAATTGCATAAGTCGCTACCAACAGGATTAATTATAAAGTCTTGATCATGACTACACGAAGTTACAAAAGTCGATTTAATAATAAAAATATGTACATTAGATACTTATGTACTAGTTGTACAATGTCTGACGCCTTTGACAAATCATTTAACCGCTAAAATGAAGAAAATAAGGTGTTATTATAATGAATGATAAGGCACCAAAACGTACAGACAAACCAAAACTCAATAAATCAAGTTCTCGTAACGTTCCTATCTCCGAGACTTAACCCCGTCAACTATTCAACAAAACACAAACAACCACAGATTAAAATAGAATAAATTATTAACCCTTGTCTTAACATCGAAAAATTATTGTACGGAACAGAGATGTTACTCGGCTGCATTTAATACAGAATAACTTAACACAAAGGAACTTCAACTTTATAATGTAAGCTATTAAGTTTAAAATGTCAGTGTCAGAACAATTCATTATCGTCTCCTTAATTGTAACAGCAACGGCGTTTAGTTTCGTTTGTTTTGCGATTTTGTGTATGAGAACATGTGTGCCAAAATGTGTCTTAATATTTGGTTTATAAAGTTGAATTTAGTTTGGATTGGTATACTTGGCCGGTAATGCAGTTTTGGCCGCCCGCTGAGCGCAGTCGAGGCGATCATAACAAATCATCAAGTTGTAACTTAAGGTACGGACACATTGTTGAAAGTGTACCCACTCATAAAACGAAGTTTTAAAGGGGATTTTAATAAATGGAGTGAGAAAATACTGTTTTGAAGTGGATTTGGGAGAGTTCCAGCTTAAGTTTTAAAACAAAATCTAGGAGAGTCAACTCATAAAAGTTTTATGAAGAAAACTGATATGAACTACATGAGAGATTTTATTAGAAACTGAACAAGAAACAATGTTGTAAATTCTCAAAGAAACTCAGCATCATCTCAGCGTTAATCCCAGTCGCATCCGGAGCTTTTCAAGTTTGGAGTCTGGGGTCCGCTTTTACCAGTCTAACTACTGATTTTGGCTAAACTTCAATAATTTCCGTGAAATTCTCAGAGAAGAAACTAAAGCGATAATCTGAAAAAAAATTATTCATAAATAAATTAAAAGAATTTCTATTGTATAAATGCTATTTTAATATCAGTGAATATTTAAATTAAGTACATGTTTTTATAAACTATCTTCGCCCGCGATTTCGCCGGCGAAACTTTCGATGGTAATATGGAGATAAAAATGTATCCTATTTGCCGAATTTCATACAAATCCGTTCAGTATTTTTTGCGTAAAAGAGTAACATACATACGTACATTCATACATTGTCACTAACTTTCATATGTTTAATAATAGTAAGAAGGATAGGATGTAAGTTGTCAAATAACAGCTCTCTTCCTCACCTGTATTTGCTTAACCTCACAGGTTCTACAAAGATCATATTCTGTAACAAGACCACTTAAGTTTGCAATTATATTTTACTAGCGGCCGCCAGCGACTTCGTTCGCGTGGTTTAGTTATGCTCCGCTCCTATTAGTCGCAGCTTGATGTTTTATAGCCTAAAGTCTTCCTGTATTAATAGGCTATCCGACGCAAAAAGATTTTGAAGTGAAACTTCTTTACGCACACTTGACTTGGGGAGTAAGCTGGCGAACGCGTGACGTAAGCGTTACGAAAAGTGATCGGGCAAGTCGAACGGAAGTTAAGTGGGGGGATATAAGCACAGAGGCGCCCGTGGCGCGAGCTTGGTACTACAAGGTCTACGAGGTATTTTTTTTTTTTTTTTGACGTGACAACGTCTATTAAATTGGTACGGCGTGGAGTCAATCTCGAAAACACCGTAACGGCGGAATCTGACGCCACACGGAGTCCACGCCTACTTTACCCCCACCCCTAGAGCGCCCGAAGGCATACTCGGAAACATAGGCATAGACGTTATCACGTTCAAATATCGGCAGTAGACGGAGTTCTACAGACAACCAATTTTTTTCATAAAAAATAGAAGATCTATGCAAAAATATTAATTTACCAATGAAACCATGAAATAAATTTAAATATTTATAGAAAATTCAACTTCAGTCGTGTGGTCATAAGCACACTCGTTTTTTTTTCAAATCGGACCAGTAGATCCTGAGATTAGCGCGTTCAAACAACAAACAAACAAACTCTTCAGCTTTATATATTAAGTATAGATATGCATTTATATTTGTATATACAGTTTTAAGGTGTATTTATTAGGCTATAATGCCATAAACCTATATTTCTTTCTTTCAATACCTAAATATATTGAGAATTGATTTAGTTATGCTTAAACGCTTATACAGCATGTTAAGAAAACGCTGTCCGACCCATAAGGATAATAAAGGTTGGGTAAACAACATGACCAAATATAATATAAAATTTTACGTAATCATCATAGTACCAATACAAATGAATTTTGAAATAATCTTTTTTTCCCGCGAATTAATTCCAACTTCCCTGAAATTTGGAAATTTTTAAAAAAGTGACAACACTAATATTATTATGAGCGAATAGCGATGCGACCACGTGCCGCGTGCCCTGCCACCCGCAGCCCGCGGAAGGGTGGGATAACGCACATTTATTAAGTTACCTGTTTTTGCGAAATAATATGTATTTTTTTAGGGGGATTTTTTTTTTAAGTTTAGCCCGGTTTTGTATCCATTAGTAGAATCAGTTATTGATACCTAACAACACCTTCACGGGTCGGACAGGGTTTTCTTAGCATACTGTATAACCTAAATGGGACTATAACATGAGTGGAGTTGGGTGATGTTGGCACATTGCAGCTCGCGTCCTTGTATCTTGAATAATAACTTGATTATTACACAGTACAAACTAGTTAGGACTAACTTTCAAACTGCACAGGACTGGACGGTTTGCTATAGATACATAACTTGACTACAGAAATTAAATAGCTTTGCCTTTAATCAGCCCATCTTCTTCTACTTCTTTAGCCTATAGAAGTCCACTACTGGACAAAGGCCTCCCCCAAAGCATTCACACAATGGCCGGTGGCCGGTCTTTTGCTGCCCGCATTCATAGGCGACCTTCACCAGGTCTTCGGTCGACCTTGTTGGGGGCCTCCCTACGCTGCGTCTTCCGATAGGTACATGGCCGCCATTCCAGAACCTGACTGCCCCATCGGCCATCGGTTCTACCAGCAATGTGCCCTGCTCTTTGCCACTAGATAGCCAATGGGGCCAACGGGTTCTCGAGTAGCGACCTCGCACTGGAAAACGCAGCTTGGATAGGTCCCCGACGACCTGGTGAAGTTCGCGGGAAACCGCTGGATGCGAGAGATCAGGACTGGTGGTCTTGGAGGTCCTTGGGGAAGGCCTTTAATCAGCAGTGGACGTCTTTCGGCTGAAATGATGATAATAATGATGATACGACTTGGGTTACACTCCAACTGTCGGAGTCTGTCTAGAGACGTAAAAGAAACTACATCGCATTAGATAGAATTTTCCAGTGTAGCAGCTTCTTTTAATATTACATCCTACTAATATTATACACGCCAGAGTTTGTATAGATAGATGGATCAATGTTTGTGACTCTTGTTTTTTTTGTTTTATTTATGGGAAATGCGGCGAGTCAGACTTTTACTGACTAAATCCCACCCGTGTTCCTTCAATTGCCTGCGCCAGGTCTACGGTTTATTTTTTAACCAACCCGCAACCCTGATCCAGGAGTCATCGGTTTTCATGGACCCCGTCACGATGTGCTGACTTCTCTATAAGACGCGCGTGAAACAACACGCCGTCGACCCGGGCCTGGTCCTTACCGGGCGGCGAGCCCACTGCTCGGCGACATATTTTTTTCTCTTACACGCCAAAACTATTGAACTAATTTAGATAAAATTTGGCGATAAGGTTTATAAAGATTTTGAAAACTTTTATACCGATATTCCCACGGCATAAAACCTCGGGGTGCCGTCAGTAATACATTATAATTGACGGGCAAAAGACTTTATACAAACATACTAACAGAAATTAAATCCTATATCATTTAACATAGATATGCGTTGTTTGCTCATGTACATATATTTTGGCAAAGGCTTACCAAGTTTTCCCCTTCGCACATGTGAACAAGCCCTTATGCAAACGCAGTACGACACGGTACCGTGCGGCTGATGTATCAGTACTGCTATACATAAATTGTACGCCGCGTGGGGCGAAACAAATAATTTAATAGCGCTACAAAGAACATTATTGGATACGGTGACGTCATTATGCGAATCTCTAGTTTATTGCGATTCCGGTTTATAATAATAATACAATGGTCCGTAGATATATACATTACATAATAACATCTATATATCTCCACCTTAGAAGCATTAGGTCGTACGTATATCTGCGCCCTCATCTTCCGCCTAACGCAGGTCCTCATCGGACACTACTTTTTTTACGTTTCGGGAGGTCCCTGTTAAGAATAAGGCGGGAAGAAACGCCAGGGTGTGACTAGGGCATACGAGTACGGTGGTCGTAATTAGTGCTTGACCGCAATCCCGCCTCATAGTAAGCAGTGATGCAATCGTTGATGGTAAAGCGCGCTAATTTACTAAGAGCTTATTCACTCTAGCCTTGAAGACACTTAGTCTTACTGTAGTCCGACGTAAACACCGCCGCTGGCAAATTGTTCCAGTCCCTTGGTGTACGCGGTATAAAAGAAAAGGAGAAACGCTTCGTTCGGATCGTTGTGGTGTCAGCAACGTAAGGGTGGAAACTCGCCGTACGACGGGTCGTCCGATGATGGAACGGAGATGGGGGAATTAAATCAAAAAAATCCCTTCTATAGAACACCGACAGGCTAGCTACTCTTCGCCTGTGCTGAAGCACAGGCGAAGAGTAGGCTTTGGAGACCATTTTGAGCTAAATCTGGGTCGCCAATTAGCCTCTACGCACCTCTCTCCACTGAATCCAAAGCTGCCAGGTGGCATTGTGCAGCATCAGCCCAAATGTGACTGCACACACGAAAAGACCTGTGCTTTGCATAAGCAATACATTACGATTTGAACCTAACATTTTAAAACATGACTATGACATTTACGAACCAGCAATGGTTTCATCCTCCTTTCACTTCGTGGCCTATTTCCCAGCAATGGGTATATTGCATAGGCCGATTATGTATGTATTTGAAGAACTAAAGGATAACAGAATTACTGATAGCCATTATATGAGTTCATATAATTTGCTTTTTACAACGCATAAATATGTGAGCTATCATGCCCTTTATACCAGGTTTTGTAGATATAAAGGTCGACGGGGTTCGTGGCACCGTGGTAAAAAAAATATTTTAAAGGAAAGATGTTGTTCGGTGAAAAGTTTATATTGAAATAAGTGCTAAGGTAAACAAGGCTTTCAAATAAAATAAAAATAGAATAGAACACAATGAAAATAATAAAACGTGCCAGTAAGCTCTAAGGCCTGGTTTACACAGCTGAGATTAGGCATAATCTACAACAGCCCCACATAATCGAAGCTGTGAAACAAAAAAAAATCTGCACAGAAAAAAATTAAATTAAACCTAAACCAGCTACACATCTCTTGTGTGCTATAGGCCCCAGTGTTTTAGTGAGAACATCTGCAGGCATATCACAACTCTGAAGATATTCTAACTTAACAACATTAGAAGAGACCTTTTCTCGAATAAAATGATGTTTCGTATCTATGTGCTTCGTCCTGTTGTGGTGTACAGGATTGTGAACGAGATTTATGGCACTCTGACTATCTGAATACAGCTTAACTGGCGTAAGTTTACCTGTTATTTCATGGATAAAACGGCGTAAATAACAAGCTTCTTTAGTAGCGGACGCAAGCGCCATATATTCGGCCTCTGCAGAGGAGAGCGCTACCGTGGGTTGTTTTTTCGACTCCCATGACACAGGTGCTCCACCTTGTACAAAAACATAACCTGTGTATGACCTTCTGTCGATCGTACAGTTTGCCCAATCAGCATCACAGAATCCTTTTAAGAGTTCTCCATTTTTTCTATAAACCAATGAGTAGTTGAGAGTGCCTTTCAAGTATTGTAAAACTCTTTTTGCAGCATTCCAATGCTCTTTAGTATAACACGTATTAAATTGACTGAGATAGCTCGTCGTATACGCGATATCTGGTCGTGTGTTTACAGACAAATACATAAGAGAACCAATAAGAGTTTGGTATGGAAAATTCTCACTAACCTGATCATCACAACGCTTTTCCATCGATTTCTTTACAAGTGGAGTATTTACCGTCTTACACTCTATCATATTAAATTTTTGTAGTAGTGAACTTATGTATGACGATTGATTAATTTCTATAACATTTTCCTGTATATTAAAATTCAGGCCTAAATACTTTTTCAAAAAACCCAAATCTTTTAGTGAAAAATTACTCGACAAATCCTTTTTGACAATGTCAAATGTCATTTCAGAGTCAAAAAATACTAAAAAGTCATCGACAAAGACACTAAGAATAACGAGTTCCTTATCAAAAAGTTTAGTGTATACGCAAGATTCAGAAGGAGTTGGAACAAAACCTATTTTTAAAAGTGTTTCATTTAACTTTTTATTCCAGGCACGCGGTGCCTGTTTTAGGCCGTAAAGGGATTTCTTTAATAGGCAAACCTTACTTTCGCCACCCTTTTCTATGAAACCAAAAGGTTGTTCCATATAAACTTCCTCTTCCAAGTTTCCATTTAGGAACGCGGTATCTACGTCCAAATGTTTTATTTTTAAACCAATTTCTGCAGCCAACGCAAATAAGGCACGTAGGGAAGAATGATGAATTACTGGCGCAAACGTTTCGTCGTAATCCACTCCTTTAACTTGCTTAAAACCTTTTGCGACCAGTCTAGCCTTGTATTTCAGTATATTTCCACTAGCGTCCTTTTTCAGTTTATAAACCCACTTGCATGGTATTACTTTCTTGTTTGGTCTGTCAACAAGATCCCAGGTCTTGAGCTTAATAAGAGAATTGTGCTCATCTTGCATAGCATTTTGCCATTTTTCGGCATCGTCAGCATGAACTGCTTCATAGTATGTCGTCGGCTCATCCAAATCATCAGACAATACATTATAAGTAAGAAAATCTGGTGGTTTCCTGTTTCGTGAGGGGTACCGACGCTCCTGGATAAATGGCTGCTCTTCCAAACTAGCTGGTTCTTCATCAAAACGCTGTGTGTTTATTGGTGAAGACGTTTCAGCTATAGGGTCGATACTCTCAACACAATCGTGAAATTCAATTTCATTTTCATCTCTTTCAGCATTTTCTTCAAAAAGTAAAACTGAGTCCGACTGTACCTCAGGTTCATTCTGCTTTCGTTTCAAAAATGTAAAGCAGTTTTCAAAAAAGGTTACATCCCTAGATTTTAGGATTCGCCGTGGGTTAGAAGGATCTCTAAAAATATAACTATTTGGATCTTCAGAATAACCCACAAAAATAGCTTCTTCAGCTTTCATGTCCAACTTTTTTCTATTACATGAAGGTATATGGACAAGGGCTCTGCATCCAAAAATTCTTAGATGACTAAGATCACATCTTCTGCCACACCATTTATCATAGGGTATATCCCCACTTAAGGCTCGATGAGGGGACCTATTTTTTAGGTATACAGCTACGCGAAATGCGTCTTCCCAGTAAGCCTTAGGTAGTGAGCTTTCAGCCAGCAGCGATCTCGCCTTCTCGGTTATAGATCGGTGGGTTCGCTCTGGAACTCCGTTTTGTTGAGGGCTGTAAGGCGTCGTTGTTTGATGCGCGATACCTTTTGATGAAAGATAATCAGCAAAAACTTTATTAACAAACTCTGTGCCGCCATCAGTCCTAATCCTTTTTATTTTAAAACTTAATTGATTTTCAACTAAAGTTTGAAAATGACAAAATTTATCTTTTACTTCGGTCTTTGAACTTAAGAAATACGCAAAAACTTTTCGGGTATAATCAACTAAAGTTAACATATATTTATTACCTTGAAAAGAGGTTGTAGACATAGGTCCACACAGATCACAGTGGATCAACTCTAAAGGTGAAGTTGCTCTATTAAAAGCTATCCTTTTAAAAGGTTTTCTTGCTTGTTTGCCTTCTACACAAGCGATGCAACTTGATTTATCTACTACGGAAAATTCTACCCCTACCTGGTGATTCTTCAACCGATTCATGCCTATTCGACAAAGGTGTCCAAGTCTCTTATGCCAGATTTGATACCTATCCTGACAGTCAGAGTGCTCATCTTTTGTTAAATAATTATCAGCCACAGTGTTGGAAACATTTGTAGAGCCATTAAGTACATACAATCCACCACAGGGCGAAGCATGAAGAAGCGAATCACCTGTAACACAAAAGGTATCATTTTTATAAAAGTTACATCCATTTTTATTAAAAACACATATAAAACCCTTATCTACAGCTTTTTGTACAGATAGCAAATTAGCATTTAAGTCTGGTACATAAGCAACATCAGAAATTGTATTTATTTTATTTTTAGGTGTCGAGATCGAAATATCTCCTAATCCTAAACATTTGATCTTTTCACCATTTGCGACAGTTACGGTTCCTCTATCAGTCAACTTTATATGTTGAAACCAATCACGCCTTGAAGACATATGTTTAGTTGCACCTGAGTCTACATACCAAACATCCTTGTTTTCAGATCCAGAAGTATTCAAAGCAGTAAATGAGGAGTCATTTGTACTCGTAACATTACCCTTTTCCTTCTTCTTTTTCAATGGACAGTCTGGTCTTTTATGTCCGGGTACATTACAGTCATAACATACTACTTCCTTCTTCTTTTTGGATTTAGGATTCACTTTTGCTTGAAATACCGAATCCGTCGTTAATGTGTCGCTTTTAGACATTTCATTAAGGAATCTCGTTTTTACCAGGTCAGTAGTTACATCAACATTGCAATTTTCAAGCGCCATAATGAGGGGCTCATATTTTGGAGTGAGTCCACCTAAAAGTATAGCGGCAATCGACGTATCTTCTATCACCTTCCCAATATCTGCAAGATCCTGTGCAGTTGAAGTAACTGCATTTATGTACTGTTCAATGTCTGCATAATCTGCGAGACTTAAGCGGTACAACTTACGTTCAAGAGCTATTCTTCGTCCTATACCGTTATCCTCAAAAGCTTTCTGTAATGATTTCCACGCTTCCGATGCAGTCTTTGCACTTCTAACGTGAGTTATAGCTGCACCATCTACAGTTAGGCAAATCTTAGCAAGAGCTTTTGTATCGTACTTTACCTTATAGCCTGAGGAGTTGTGTCACCTTCTGGGTATCCAGTAACGGCAAACCAGCGATCCTCGTGGAGTAGGTAGTTTCTCATTTTAAACTTCCACGTCGGATAACCCTCCTTGTTTCTTAAGCCAAAGGTTGGTAATGACGAAGAGCTTGACTTCGCCACAACATTACTATCACCAGTATCATGTGACATGTTTACGCACACCAAAAAATACAAAAAACAATATTTTCCAAAAAAATACACTTTTGTATATATTTCACACACGGATTTTATACTCCACAATCTCGTGCTGATAACTTTTTGTAGATATAAAGGTCGACGGGGTTCGTGGCACCGTGGTAAAAAAAAATATTTTAAAGGAAAGATGTTGTTCGGTGAAAAGTTTATATTGAAGTAAGTGCTAAGGTAAACAAGGCTTTCAAATAAAATAAAAATAGAATAGAACACAATGAAAATAATAAAACGTGCCAGTAAGCTCTAAGGCCTGGTTTACACAGCTGAGATTAGGCATAATCTACAACACCAGGGCATTTTATTTAGGTATATAATAAGTTTTTACTTATTTACATTTCCATTTTAAGTAATGATATTTTATTTTGTGTTTTTGCTTTTCTGGTATTTTGGCGTGGCTAGCTGGCATATGATAAATTAATTCATCGTTGTTGTATTTTTCTTGTATTACTGTACCTACATAGTATTATATAAAGTAATATGTTTTTTTCTAAATTAACAGACAGCTGTGCTGATGGGGAGTTTGCTCAGCCATTTCTTCTTCCCAGCGAAAGCACTAGGAAATGGCGAATTGGTGGGCGTTTTGGGGGACTGTCTTATGTAATATTGACATTCAAAAAGTGCTGATTCTCAGCCTAATTTGAATAAATGACTTTTGATTTTGATTTTTTGATAGCGTGATCTCTTTCGTTCTGTAAATTTTTTTTCTTAGTGTAGCGATGCCCACAACTCAACATGCGAACAACCCATCATACTGACTTCACGCGAATCCTGCAGCTCGCAATCAAAGTTTTCTATGCAACTAGCACGCATACAAGTTCGCGATATTACACCATCAGATTGGTATAGTCTTACAACTGAAGGTTTGTTACTGCCATAAAACACCCTGTACCACAGATACACCATAGGACGCTCGCACACCGACCACTAAATCGCCTACAGTGCGAGGCCCATAATTTCATGGTTATGTTCAGCATTAGCGGATTGCTGTAACGTGTATGCTCCGCCTTATTTATGACGAGTCGTTTATATTACGATTATGCGTACGATAAATAATAACGTAACGTTTAAAGTTACGTTTGCAATTTACTGTTTGTTTTCTGATTTGAAGTGGTTACGTGACTCTCGGTAAACACGTTTTACTGTTTTGCTCGCTTGTCATAATGTATTAAGTCGCATTATACAATATGTAAAGAAAACCCTGTCCGATCTTTGAAGGTATTGTTAGGTATCAATAACTGATTCCAATAATAACTACAAAGCCGAGCTAAAATTAAAAAAAATCCACCTAAAAAAATAAATATTATTTCACAAAAAGGAGGCAACTTAATACATGTGCGGTAAGCAATACATGCGCGGGCGAAGGGGGACAGGGCACGCGGCACGCGGTTGCATCGTTATTCGCTCATAATAATACCGTCAAAAATAGTGTTGTCACTTTTTTAAAAAATACCAAATTTTGGGGAAGTCGGAATTAATTCGCGGAAAAAAAATATTTCAAAATTCATTAGTATTGTTACTATGATGATAATGTAAAATTTCATATTTTATTTGGTCATGTGTTTATTATTCTTATGGGTCGGACGGGGATTTCTTTACATCTTCTTCTTCTTCTTCTTCTTCAGCCTATGGATGTCCACTGCTGGACAAAGGCCTCCCCCAAGGTTTTCCACGCTGACCGGTCTTGTGCTGCCCGCATCCATCGGCTTCCCGCGACCTTCACCAGGTCATCGGTCCACCTTGTTGGGGGCCTCCCTACGCTGCGCCTTCCAGTACGTGGTCGCCACTCCAGAACCTTACTGCCCCATCGGCCATCGGTTCTACGAGCAATGTGCCCTGCCCACTGCCACTTAAGTTTAGCGACTTGCAGAGCTAAGTCGGTAACTTTGGTTCTTCTGCGCATCTCCTCATTTCTGATTCTATCACGCAGAGAAACTCCGAGCATAGCTCTTTCCATTGCCCTTTGCGTGACTCTGAGCCTTCGTATGAGGCCCATTGTGAGCGACCACGTTTCAGTTCCGTAAGTCATCACTGGCAACACACACTGGTCAAAGACTTCTTTACATATTGTATACATAACATAACATAATCAGCCTATAATCTTCCCGCTGTCGGGACCAGGACTCCTCCGATGAGAGGAAGTGGGCCGTAATCTACCACGCGAGCCCAATGCCGGTTAGTAGATATCACTTGACTTCGAAGTTTTTGACTCTAGGGCATGCCGGTTTCCTCAAGCATTATATATTACTTAATAAATAAATTTAACATGAGGAATGAGATATTAATCCTTGTGTCAACCCAGCACCCTAACTGCGTAACCCACTATTACTGTCATTTTGACGTATATTGCTGATCCATCGCTCTTTGTGTTCGAACAATGTGTCTGCTCAACAACGTAAAAAACGCAATGTGTGTTGTTGAACTGTCAAAATGATGCCCATTACTGCTGATAGTTCAATATCAAATTATGTAATGAAAATTGACATTTGTGTGCCGATTCTCTATATAAGCGGAGACTTCATGTGGGAGTGGCTGTTATTGACATTCAGCTTTAATGTCCATACTTTTGGAATTCCCATTCTCTGTTGTCTAGAGGGCAAACTTGTCTAGTTTTGAGCCAATGTGAGATGCAATGGAAGTGGAAAGCATGATTACAGACACCCCAGGCCACTGTGCACTCCTCACTAGTAGCTGACGCTTGATTGGCTTGGCATTCTATGCACAAATCCATTATATGGTTACGGCACCTGGCCACTTTGGATTCAGTGGAGAGGCGTGCGATGAGGTTGATTGGTGACCCTGATTTAACTCGAGTTGGTCTCCAAAGCCTAGAGCACAGGTGTAGAGTAGCCAGCCTTCCGGTGTTCTATAGGATACATTTTGGGGAGTGTGCGAGGGAATTGCATGATTTAATTCCCCCATCTCCGTTCCACCATCGGACGACCCGTCGTACGGCGAGTTTCCACCCTTATGTTGTTAACACCACTACGATCCGGACGAAGCGTTTCGCCCCCTCCTTTACGCGTACATCGAGGGACTGGAACAATTTGCCAGTGGCGGTGTTTCCGTCGGACTACAATGTGAGTGTCTTCAAGGCTAGAGTGAATAGGCTCTTAATAAACTAGTGAACCTATAGTAAACGTGAAGTTGAAAAAATTAGTTTAATTTTATTAGTCCATTAGTCGGTTGTTTAGTAATTCAAATTGATAGGCCCAAGAGGCACACAGGCACACATTCATCAATTAAATAGTTGGAAAGAAAAAGTTAACTCTCTGTAACGACACCCACGGGATTTGTTACACGAACTAATTTCACCACATTGATTAAATTACGAAGAACGATTTAATAAGTTTTTTTGAGCTCATATGAGACGGCTTTTTTTTTTTTTGTTTTAGATGGAAAATCCTCAAATGACATCTCCCGCCCCCGTTCCGCTCGTTTTAATCACCTATGATTCTTCACTTGCTTATGCGCCCAACCAACCCGCACCCCGGACCCCGTCATGATGTGCTAAGATCTCTTTAAGACGCGCGTGAAACACAAGGTGCTGTCGACTCGAGCCTGGTCCTTACCGGGCGGCGAGCTACCCACTGCTCACCGTCCGCAGGCCCGCACCTACGGCAGCCGAGAGTTCGATGTCGTCTCCCGACCAGGGTGACTCCTGCTTTGCAGAAGGAG
The DNA here is from genome assembly GCA_037179545.1 of Sesamia inferens. NCBI lineage: Eukaryota > Metazoa > Arthropoda > Insecta > Lepidoptera > Noctuidae > Sesamia > Sesamia inferens. Next base: position 29,737,864 of record CM073928.1, on the reverse strand, counting down.
GTGACGGTCTACCATGCACTCTCGTTCCGGGCCGTGGCCTGGACTAGGGTAGGACGCGAGAGATCACCGCCGATCGCCGCCACGAGCACACGGCGGTTCTCTACCTAAGCCGGGCAGACTTCCACCGTATCCTTCACCGTGTCCTCAGGGTGATATGAGACGGCTTCAATAACTATCAAATAGAAACTGAAACCACTTTCTTTTTTCAATTGACCTGTACATGACGTAATTTCCTGACATTTATTATCTTTATGACTATTTTTTCCCCTTTTTTATTTATTTTGTTCCGAATGAATAAATAAAATTTAGATGATTATTAGTAATTGGCTTGTATCCTAAAAAATAATTATTGACCAAGAGATAGATTTATAAAAAATATTGAACACGTATTCTTTTTTGTTTTTTCGTTCATTTAAATACTTTGGAAGATATATTGATTTGAAATGTCGCATGACGTCACGCCGTGGTACAAAATATAGCACGGCGTGACGTAATTAGCCCCCACTCCGTAACTTTAATACGCTATATCTCGGTAGTTTTTGGTAATTACGACATAATAAAAAATACGGGTCTTAATTTTTTTTATTCTAATAATAATTAGTCCGTCTATAAGACGGACTAATTATTTTTTTGATTTTCATACCTTGGATACATCCCTATTGTTCAATAAGTAGAAAAAAACACCAATTAAAATTGCATGCCGTCAGGCGGATTATGGAGATGCCAAACTATTTTATGTATCGATGTTTATAATACCCATTTTCGTAATAAATGAGTTTGAGTTTTTTGAAACGTTTCATCACACTAGGAATTTCTGTGCTAGGAAGTCCTGTTTCGTGAGTGTGTATACAAACATATAAACATATAAACACATACACAGAAACATCCAGACCGGGAACGACTACTTGTAGTTCATACAAATATTTGTTCCATGCGAGAATCCGACTTGCGCCATGCAGCGCAGCAGTCAGTTAATTTAAGTTCAATGAATCTTTTTCTTTTTATTTCAATTAGTTAAGGACAGAATCTTTCATTAGAAGCAGTAGTGACCTAGTGGCATCGGCCGCGAATTACAATTTGTATGCCGTAGGTTCGAATCCCGTTAGGTGCCAATTCACACTTGGCCTACGTGGTAGATTAGGACCCACCTTTCTCACCAGCCAAATTAAGATACTCCTTAAATACAATTTATATGTGATTAGAAACTTGGATACTAAAAATACGTCAGACAAACTAATATTGGACAAATTTGTCATAATTTGTCCAACTAATATTTATCTCATAGAATAGTCATTTTTAGGGTTCCCTAGTCAAATCAAATCAAAGCATTTATTTCAAATAAACCAGTTACAGGCACTTTTGAATTGTCAGAAGGTCGGTCAGTCAGTAAGGTGAAGCTAGTCGCCCATTCCAAAGAGTAGGTACCTATGGAGAAGAACGGGCAAGAAACTCCATGGACACTCTTTTAAATTACCAAGCTATTGATACAAATATTTGATTACATCATTCATTTTGAAATCAATCGTGTGAGAACGATGCAAAAATATATTGTACGCTAAGAGCGTCCATTATGGAAAACACACAAAAAAAAAAAACAACAACAACAAAGACTAACCCAACAAATAGATGCTTTACAGCAAGTATATTGTGCTCATACGTGTGCATGCAATTATACAATACTAAGAAATTGAATCTACACTATGCAAAGATAGTTTTGTCCAAGGTTCAGCAGCTCCAACAGTGTTCCCGAATGTTAAGTTTAGCTCCTGTGTAGCTGCACCAGTGCCGAATACCCCTGTCAGCGATGCAATTCCGACTAGGAACCCTTATAGTTTCGCCAAGTCTGTCCATCCGTGGGTAATTTCAGTGACCGTTAGCACCAAAAAGCTGAACCTTGGTACCAATATGTATATTAATCACGCCGACAAAGTTCTAAAATAAAAAGTGGAACATATTTTATTAGGGTTGTTTTTTTTTAAATTTCCACACTAATTTGTGATATATTGTTGGATAGGTATTTAAAAATAAATATGGGTTTAGTAAAATATTTTTTTGATAATGTTAATATTTTTGGAAATAATCGCTCAGAAAGTAAAAATAAAAGCAGAAACCAAACACTGATCGTGGCCCGACACGCTCTTGGACGGTTTTTTTTTTTTTTGTCGATTCTGATTTTTTTAAGTTTTGTCATCTAAATGTTCAAAGTGTCTGTAGAAAGCAATATCCTCTTAACTCATTAGGAATAATTAAATATATATCAAACAAAACAAACGAAAGTACCTAAAGTAGGTACCCATTTTCTTTTACTAATCCCATCATCCCTAACGAGGGAAAAATAATTTAATTACCACGTTTTCACTCGCCAGCTCGAGAGCTACTCGAAAGTGAAGAGATTTCGAGTTCTGAACGAAAAAGCAATTACAATAATGAACCTCAAGGGCGTGCCATATCCAATTTACAAAGATCTGTGAACTTGAGAATCACGTTGAGTTGGAAGGCTCAAGATGTGCTGGTGTTGTAGCATAATGTTTTGTGCTCTGTAAGTGCTAAGATTTTTCATGTTCGCAATCTGCTAAATGCATTGAAGTGGCCTTTGTTGGGTGTTTACGCAATTTATTTTAGGAAGTATTCCTTGGACAGGTGTTGTCCTCTCTTGTCGCTGAAGATCTCATTGTTGGTCTAAAAGCTTTTAATGATAACGAGGGTGAGATTTGGTGAAAAGAAATTGCTTGAATTGTGTTGGTAGCGCACTTTTTCAGAAGAGGCGTGGGCTTTTCAACAAATGAAAAAAATGTAGGATGTAATTGCTCTGTGCATGAGGGATTTGAATTCGTAAAATACTAATTCCACGTTTCAAGTGTTTTTTTTTTTTTTTTTTTCATTTTATACAAAAAGGGTTCCAACTAATGCTAGGGATGGACACTACTCTGGCTAAGATTCCATTGTTCATAAACTAATCTAAATTGAGTAGGCCATAACATCGGCCGCCGGCAAAAGTTACCACCCACCAGACAAAATCTTGCCGCCGAGCGATTTGTCGTGTTCTGGTGAAGCCGTACGGAGGACGGGTCTGAGCAGTTGTGTTGCGATGTGTGCCGGGTACGATGCGCCTAATGTTGTTGTGGTTGGAGTTTGGTCGTGGAGGGTCTTCAAATCAATCTCCCTTTGGCGCAGCATCGTTGGTCGTGTTGTTGGGTTTAACATTGCATCACCTCGCTCAACTGCCGTCTTCCTTCCTATTCGCTCAGATTTTCTGAGTGAATAAACTAGCGCGCTTTACCATCAACGATCGCATCACTGCTTACCATCAGGCGGGATTGCGGTCAAGCGCTAGTTTATAATTATAAAAAAAAATTATCATTTTTTTTTCTGTCTATTTCATTAAGAAAAGGACAGAAGATATAATGTTAGTTTAGACCTGTCAAATTTGTCCGCTGCTGACGTAAGTTGATGTATTTTTGGTCGCCATGTTTATAATCGCGCCTAAACTGTCTATTATCATTCATCATTCATCATCATTTCAGCCGAAAGACGTCCACTGCTGGACATAGGCCTCCCCCAAGGTTCTCCACGACGGCCGGTCCTGCGCCTCCAGCGATTTCCCGCGACTTTCACCAGATCGTCGGTACATCTTGTCACGAGGCCTACCCACGCTGCGTCTTCCGGTGCGTGATCGCCACTCGAGAACCCGTCGGGCATCGGTCCTATGGGCGATGTGCCCAGCCTACTGCCACTTTAGTGTTGCAATTCTTCGGGCTATGTCGGTTACTCTGAATAGGAGTAAACTGTCTATTGAATATCTTAATTTGACAGGATTAAACTTATTTATTTATTTCTCTCTTCACAACATTGGTTTGGTCTGGTATTGGTTGTCTTACAGGTCACCAGGCCCCCCGAAGCAAAACAATAGAGTAAAACGTTTAAATAGGATCTTGAGTAAACATTTTGATAGTGCCAAGAAGATACAATCAGTTAAAAGTTAATACAGAAAAAAAAACAATTAATACAGAAAATAAAAAACAAATAACAATGCAGAACTAATGATCCATATGAAAGTGAAGTGTCGTGTTGGAGTGAATGATGGAGAGTATGCATATAGATTGCTGTTTGAATGCACGTTGAAGTGTGCTAGTGTGAGTATGCGATGTAAAACAGCCACAAGAGATAAGCTGGTGGAAATCTATTTGGTAATTGTCAGCAAGTCCTCAGTTTTTTGATAGTCAAGGGATTTAAGAAAAGTTTTAACTGACTTTTCACAATGGTAGATGAAATCGAAGGAAAAAGTAGTTTAGGTTGTAAACAGGAGAATTTGCGCTATTGAGAGCTTCATCTTCATTAGCTGAAGTGAGCTGAGAGTGAAATACCGTAATCGGTAAAAATCTCACCATGAAAAGTGTTACGTGTTGAGATTTTTACCGATTATTTCTTCGATTACCTAATACATACAATTATATGTATATGCTGTATCTGACATCGTAACGCAAACTTCGTTAAAAAGCTACACCGCATGCCACTAAAAAATTATGTTAGTCATTTATGTCGTTAATGAGCGGTTACAGAAATAACAGTGTTTAAAAAAATCTGTTGGCTCGGTCTTTGAACGTTGCAAGCGTGCCGCTGTGCGTGTTTGTAGGTATGACGTTGAGCCCTGATGCGAACTCTATTAAATCATCTGATAGGATAGTTTTCTAGTATTGTGCACATTGCGATTTTTTGTGTAATTAATGAGTTAATTAATTTTTACTTTAAAATCTCAATGGGTTATAAAAGTATAGCAATTATGAACGGTCTAAAGTGAAAAAAAACTACATCTTATATTTTTTAAATCGAGAAAAAGGCGACGCAATATTCCCCCACTGGGGGGTTCAGAATCATGTACTGGATCCATGGTATTCGTTTATGCGTCGATGTTAGATACACCCTTTTTTTACTTAATACGAAACCTGCACATATTTTGTTCAGAATAAGCAACTGAATCGATGTCATTCATTTTAACATCATTTTACATTTTTTCCCAAATATAATAGGAATTGTTGCAGTGTGCTTACCGAGCTCTCAACACTGCTGACGGACGACGTCACAGTGAGACAGCCACGCCGCGCCGTGCCGCTTTAGGCGCGGGCGGGCGAGCAATACATTGACCATATTTTTGAACTTTTTGGTTTTCCATGATATCTTTTTGAAAATTTGTTGACTTAAAAATACTGGACATATAATTTGGGTCTCCCATAATCACAAATTAACGTTGTATATTGAAATTGTGACAGTTATTTCATACAAAAATTCAAACATCAACATTATTTCTCGAATAAAAGTTATATGGCGAAAGAAAATCAAACTTATTGTTTTTTTTTTAATCGTTGCCCCATACTCGAAATTTCTCCTGTATCATGGTACAAACATAAAAACTCACATACACAAACAGCCAGACCCGGAACCTGTAGGACATACAAATATTTGTTCCGTGCGGGAATCGAATCGATCGACCCCATCCGTGTTATCAAGCCTTTTTTTTTCGGTCTGCACGCTCTCGTCCAAAACACAAACCCAGACTCCATATTCACCACCCTAAACCCATCCATCGCTTAACACCTATGATTTTTTAAAGTACCTTACTTCAAAAAATCATAATTAAAAAGCTTTTCTAATCTACTCGAACTGCGTCATCAGAATTAGGTGCAGCGACAATTTTCCAATTAAGCTGTAACTGATACAATGTCAATGGAAAAGAAATTACACTTTATTTTCGTAGACATAAAGTTCAGAATCAGGTATCATTGATATAGATGGGTTTCGCGTTACTGGAAGTGACAATTTTATGGTCATTGAAAGGTATATAACGGAAATTACTTCTAATAACTGTTGTTGGTATGTCGCACAGTGCTGGGTTTTATTATTTTTAAGAACTCTTTAAAACTATCTTATACGTAGTGTTTTTGTAGTCAGTAGTTAACCTTGCGTCAAGCCATGTGACCTGACCGATGATATAAGACGGACGGAGAGTAGACCGCTGGCGCCTTCCTCGTCCGATGAAGGCCAGCCCGCGCCGCGCCGCAGCTGAGCCAGTAAACATAACTTCCCAACCTTGACCTCTGAGTTTGTTTCGGACGTTTCTTCTCAGAGCTAGTACTAGGAAACGCCGCGGTCATCAAACCGAATGTAAACAAATATTCTATCCAGCCTTCCCTTGCTGTTCTCACCAGCGACGCCCTAAGCCGGGGTTCGTACCCCAAAGTTTTAGTAGCCCTGGCTGGAGGCTTTAAATTCATTTAAGGCATCCACAGGAAAGTCCGGTTAAGTAGTCACGGCCTCTCAAGGTCAACTACGAGATGCCATATCAAAAAAAAAAAAAAACCGCTGGCGCTGAAACTTCGCCACTTCCTAGTACATTCGCTGGGAAGAAGAAGTAGCGGAACAAACTCCCCAGCAGGACAATTGTCTGTTTATTTAAATGCACATGACAATACTATACAATATGTAAAGAAAACCCTGTCCGATCCGTGAAGGTATTGTTAGGTATCGTTAACTGATTCTAATAATGGCAACAAAGCCGGGCTAAACTTTTAAAAAATCCCCCTTAAAAAATAAATATTATTTCGAAAAATCGAGGTAACTTAATGCATGTGCGGTAGGCAACACGTTAGGCATACATGCGCGGGTGTAGGGGGGCAGGGCACGCGGCACGTGGTCGCATCGCTATTCGCTCCGTCACAAATGGTGTTGTCACGTTTTAAAAAATACCAAATTTTGGGGAAGTTGGAATTAATTCGCGGAAAAAAAATATTATTTCAAAATTCATTACTATTGTCACTATGATGAGTACGTAAAATTTCATGTTTTATTTGGTCTTGTGTATACTTAACATTTATTATCCTTTTGGGTCGGACGGGGTTTTCTTTACAACATATTGCATATTGTAACACAAGAAAACAAAGAACATTAAATCAAATCATTTACCCTAGATTCCAAAGCTGAAAAAGCTTCGGATGCGACTGGGATGATGATGATTTACATTATTTATATTAAATAAAGTATATCATTTAAAGTTACACCTTGGTCAGTAGTTTTGCCGATTCCATTCTCCTTAGGTCCGGGTACAAACTAGTGCCCCAAGTTACTTTTCACGCGAACCAATTAGGGGAAGAATTGATGGCCAATAAACGATCGAGTGTTCCGAACGGCACGACGAAACGGGAAACAATTTCAAACAATTTCCATTTCCATCTCGCTTTTCAACAAAAAACTGAGGTGGGTGTGTTTGAGACGAAACTGCAGGGCCACCAGAATAATAGTGGGGGTGTAGAAGTGTAAACGTAAAGTTTTTAAGAGAATTTTTGAGAAAGAATAGTTTAAAAAAAAATCTAAGAATCTTTCGAATTGAAACGATCACATGAGAAGAAGAGTCAAATGCATATAAACCAAATAATAGGGATGTCTCCAAGGTATAAAAATCATGAAAATAATTAGTCCGTCTTATAGATAATAAAAAAAATTAAGGCACGTATTTTTTATTTTGTCGAAATTACCAAAAATTACTGAGATATAGCGTATTAAAGTTACGGAGTGGGGGTTAATTACGTCACGCCCTGGTATATTTTGTACCACGGCGTGACGTAATGCGACATTTCAAATCAATATATTATCTTCCTAAGTATTTGAATGAAAGAAAAAATATGTGTTCAATATTTTTTATAAATTTATCTGATGGACATTAAATTATTTTTTAGGATACAACCCATGACGAGTTCCGGAAGGTCGCCTAATAAGGTTGTTGACTAAAAAAAACTAATTAGTCCGTCAGTCAGATTTCCAAAAAATACTAGACACGTATTTTTTCTTTTATCATATAAACAAAAAATGAAGACGACACAGTGCGTTGAAAACTCGTGTGACGTCACTGCACGCTACACTTTTTAGCTCGCAGTGACGTCACCAGCCACCACTCCTGACTTTTGATGCCTTTTATATTTGTCAATTTTTATTGATTTGATATAACAAAATATACGTATCCAATATTTTTCTATAATCTGAATGACGGACTAAATAGAATCATTTTTTTTTACCCAGGAAACATCCCCATTATATTTGAAAATGTCGAGTTCCGGCAGGTCGCCTAATTATGACAATCTAGCTGCGCCACACGGTTTTACCCGCTTAAGTATCGATCCCGTGAGTGTATCACTAAACTATCCTATATGTTAATTTATACTTTCTCACAAAGATTAACAAAGGTGGACTTAATGCCTTGGGCATTCTCTACCTGTAAACAATGGCTGGTGAAGAGATAAGATGGCAGATGCTTTGGTTGAAAAGAAAAATATGATAACAAAAACTCTTAACTCACCTTACGTTTACCGATTCGCGGTCTCCAATCTAGAACACCAGAGTACCTATTAATTGTTAGACCTGAATATGATATTTGTTCATTAAATGTACCTCATGATAATCTTTTACATTTTTTTTTTTTTTTTTTTTTTTGATTGGGACAAACCCGCCACACTTTTCCCAACCACTGCAACTCCTGAAAGCCAGAATCAACAGTGGCGACCGCCAGAAAAACGCCGAGCAATGAAGCTCGACGAGTCCCGGAGAAACGATTCAACTGTCTTGGGTCCCGCAACGAAATTAATCAGAAAAGAATAGCGGAGGAGTAAGAAAAAAGATATTTTTTCCACTTCCCTCCATAACAAGCAGGAGACAGAACAGAACTAGGCCAAACGGCACAAAGGGACATTATTGCAACTGGGAGAAGCCCAGATTGCCAAACACCACGGAATAAAATTTGATTAAGTTAATGGGTCCTAAGTAGGTATTAGCTGTTACAATTGATTCCAATAATAGGTATGGCAAAAGCGCCTGAACGCACGGAAATTGGTTCTAGTTTCTACAAGGTCCGTATAATAAACGACTCCGGATGTAACTTGTACACTATCCAACATAATATTGCGTTCATTCTGCCAAAGAACACACTCCCACAAGATGTGATGTGCGGACTGTTCAAATTCACAGTTCGATGTAGAACACTGACACAAAGGGGAAGGAACAAGTTTAAAAGAATACAGTTTACTTTTAAAGTTGCCATGACCTGTGAGAAATTGGGCAACGCAGTGGTCAACCACCAGCCATGTCTTAGCCAGCCGATCACCAACGGATGGAAAGAACAGATGGAGGTGCCGGCCCTTGATGGAATTATCCCACCTACTTTGCCATTCGGATAAGAGGTCCTCCCAGACTTCAGTCTGAGGTTTAAATAATCTAGAGATTTTATTAAAGTCGCGTTGTGTAACAAAATTAGTGTCCATGGCCTCCCCCCTCGCGGAGTAGTACATTGAAGCACGTCGCTGTACCTCAAGGTCGACTGGAAGTACACCTGCCAGTACCGGTAAGGCTTCAGTACTGACCGTTCTATACGCCTTGCATAAAAATATCAATGCCAAACGTTGGCTTTGAAGCAGTTTACGTCGTGCCGCTCCTATGCTGGCCCTATCGGCCCAAACAGGTGCACCGTAGCACATACATCCTAAGTAGGTAGCTCCATATATAGTTTTTAAAGTTAGGAATGATAGACCCCAAGTTGCTTTGGATATTCTAGTCAGGGCATAAAAGTTCTTTTTAGCTTTTTCACCAACTATTTTTATATGTTCGATAAATGAAAAATTCCTTTCTAAGATCATACCAAGGTAGCATACGGATTGCTGTTTTTTAATGGGAACGTTGTTAAATTTAATAGTAGGCAATGATTTAAGATTACCTTTTAGTAGAAGTTGATAGGTTTTATGTGGCGCAAATGCTAGGCGGTTACGATCACCCCACTGAGATATTAAATTTAGGCAAGTATTGGCCAAGTTCTCAAGTCCAGCTCGGGTACTTGACTGAATGAGCAGTAGGCCATCGTCCGCGTAACCAGTAAGTGAACAGCCGCAAGGAAGCGGGATCGCGAGGAAGTCATCAAAACCCAAATTCCATAAATAAGGACCGACAACTGAACCCTGAGGACATCCCATGGTTAGTGTTTTAGTACTAGAAAAATGACCGAGCTTAAGTACCGCGGAACCGTTTATAAAGTAAGAGTAAACGAGATTATATATGTTTCTATAGCAACCGCGGGTTTTTAATTTTAACAACAGCATAGGCCACCAGGCGTTATCAAAAGCCCCAGAAATATCCAGGAAGATCCCAATTACGTACTTGTTTTCAGATTGGTTAACGGTTCTTCTGACAGAAAGCGCCGCGTCGACTGTAGATTTACCTATGGTGAAGCCATATTGATTATTATGGAATTTTGGACCGTTCGGTAGTAAACGTGGAACGATGAGGCGCTCAAGAAGTTTACCCAAAGATGGTAGAAGAGTGATAGGACGATATGACTTCGGATCATCCGGTGGTTTATCACCACACTTTGGTATTATTCGTAAGAAACCGCGTCGCCATTTACGAGGAAAAACGCCTTCAGCAATGCATCGGTTATATACAGTTAAGATGGCATCACCCGCTGTTTTACACGCTTCTTTAATCATCCTATTAGATATTTTATCTTCACCTGATGATTTGTTGACCGGTAGTTTTCTAACAATATTTATAAATTCGTCATTAGATGGTACGTCTGACATTGGTGATTCAGGTGGCACAGGAGCCCACGCTCTAATCTGTTGGTGGTAGTCGCTATCGTTAGCCGGTGAATCATCAGGGATAAGTGTATTTATTAGCACTTCTGTTGTTTCCTCTATGCCCGTGGTATGCCTATCATTGACTTTAATGTTTTGAACGTATGCAAGGTCGACCGATCTGTTAGCTTTAAATTCGTGATATAAGGGAGACCACGGACCCTCCCTGTCAAGCTTATCAACAATTTTTCGCAACAAATTACCCTTAGATTTTTCCACCGATGCTTTGTAGCGTGACTTGGCAACTCTAAAAGCATTCAAAGCGAACGTAAGAAGATCTCCAGTAATCTTTCGGCTCTTGAGTTTATTTAACTGTTTACGCGCTCTGCGATATCTTTTACGCTGTTCAACTAAGTAATCACTCCACCAGTCACATCTACGAATATTGGTCATAGATCCGCGACCAATGGCAATGTCAGCACAGTAGGTAAAGGTTTCTGACATAATGTCAGCACTTTCTTCGGCTGACAGCCCGTCCCGAGTGAATTCTTTGGCGTGACACGCAAAAAGCGAGCCGAAAAATTCCCAGTTCGCGCCTTTACATCTATATCTGAAATTACCGGGAATATGAGACGGACCCTGAATATAACCAGGAACAAATTCGTACACGATCAGGCGATGATCACTACAAGACGCGTCCGGTAGGACACGCCACCTATCCAAACGTACGTCGGCACTTGAAAGTGTGACGTCAATACAAGATTCGCCCATTTGGCTGCAGAAAGTAGGTGGTGCATCAGGGGTATTATGAATCGATAGGTTCATCTCAGCAATGAAATCCTCAACAGCGCAGCGTCGTTCGGTATCGGTGGCCCGAACCTTGCCATACCACAGAGACGATGACGCGTTGACATCCGCGCCAACGATAACTTTGCAGCCCGCGAGTGACCGCAAGACATGACGGAGATTATGTATATGAGGAGTAACAGGATCTGAATATTGAAAGTAACAGCTTACAACGAATACTTTAAAAGAAGCTGATGATACTTCGGCAACCGCACAGTGTGGCGTCATGAGGTCACGTAAAGACGTTACCGTAAAGTTAGAAGACCGCGCAACATAAATTCCGGCTCGTGCCCTGCAATCCAGTTGAACTACCCTGTGACGTAAACGTGAGTTTTGATATTGTTCTTGAATGAGTACAAGGTCTAAGTTGTAGTCAATAATTAATTTATCTAACTCTGATGTCGCCACCTTATCGTTGTGAAGGTTTAATTGCCCTATTTTTAACCTATCCATCTTAATTAGTAATTAGTATGTAGGATAAGTTGTTCGAGTTTTAATTTATAGGTACCGCACTCTTCAATCACAATCTTTTACATTGTAAATTACATATCAACTTTACTCGTAGACACGGCTGCTGCCATTTCTGTTATTTTTAGTCAACTTCAACCCTTGATCAATGGCCCCTGTGGAATAATACCACAATGTTGCCAATGACACGTGTAACAAATTATAGAAATTCTTTGAAAATTTAATTTCACAAAAATGACGGATATTCCCAATGACAGTCGAAAAGACGGCCGCGTGAACCGTCTACAAGGGATGTTTGAGGCAAAGTCATGATGTGGCCGCTATGCTGCGATATTTCAATGTTCTTTATGAATTATTTACAGAATGCACTTTTTACTACATAAATCACGCGCTTTTATTTAGTAAACGACACTATAAATAATTCAATAGTCCAATGAAAAATGAGCGTGACACTCATCTTAGCTTTCTCGCCTAAAACTAAATAATATTAGTATGATAGTCATAAAATAATAAGAAGCTTGATTATGTATAATTATAATTTTAAGACTTCTTCTTCTTTCCCATTATCTCACCCCTTTCCTTACTCTCAAAAATCAAAGCAAACACTACAAAACACTCGAAACACAAAACGCATACAAAGCACCACCTGTACATATTTCACCCCCGCTGGGACTAAACTCGTTACGTCTCCGTTAAATCAGGGCAACCCCGCCAAATTCAGGAGGTCATAAATTGACACAATTGTTCCCTGCGGCCGGGGCTTCGCAACTTATTAGCATAAATAGACGCTTACTAAGCTAAACGGGACATGACGCCCCGTGATGACTTGCCCCGTCTTGTAACAAAAATATTGTTTAACTTGGAAAGTTGAGGAAATTTTCATCTGAGCTGAAACGAAATGTACGAGGTGTTTATTTTAGGGATTTGGAAGACTTGAAATAAGTTTTTGGCAGTTGCTAAAGCCTTTTCGACAGTTATTTAACGTAAGCCAGTAGGTACAAAGACGTACAAAAAATTTCTAAAAAAAAACTGTAGTTAAAAATTTCAGTTCCAGCTCAGCTTAACGGTACAAAAGAGGGAATTTTTCATCTGGCGAGAAAATTGCAGCTCATTTTTTAGCTCACGATAGTATTACCTACTTAATATTTCATTCATCCCTTCTTCCAGTCGCTGGATCACTAGAGGTACTTTCGAACGCTTATTAGATCTCAGAATGACGTAACTGTAAAATCGAATTCTAATTTCCGTAGAACTTATCCTTGATAAGTTTTTGACCATAATTTTTGTTGCTATCTATTTTTAGTTAATTTAGTTATTTTTAAATATTCCTATTGTTTCTACGAGCAATGTGCCCCGCCCACTGCCACTTAATTTAAGCGACTCGAAGAGTTATGTCGATGACATGTCACAAAGTGAATTTATTTACTCACAAATAATTACCAAACATACATATTTCTTAATTTCACTACATCAGTTGTAAAATTCTATTTCTTAAAATAGTTAATAGTAAACCATATTAAATATAAATCATAAGAGAAAAATGCTTTTTTTACTTCCTAATTTTTGAGTACCTGATGGCCCCAGGCTTATGGCGGCCTTGGTAACTTGGTCCTTGACTTTATACGCTTTTCATGACATATATCACCATAAAACGTATACAGCACATAATAAACCCTTCAACACAAAAACGAACTCCAAAGCCCCCCCAAAAACCCCTCTTTTCTTTTATTATCCCGAACACCTGTATAAAAATATAACCATAAAATTCCGTATGCAAGAAGGCAAAAGTACCTAATTCATATTTTAGATACGGTAGAGAGCGTTATTCCGGCGTATTAGTCCGGCGCTCGTTGAAAACCGAAATATATATCCGGTAAGTCTCGGCCCTGATTACTCAGCGATATTTAAAGCTGATTTGATCGCTTAAGCGGATCCGTTGCAGGGCGGCCATTGTCTCGTCAGCGTCTACCAAGTTTTGGGTAGTAAACCGATAAAGGTACTCGTAAAGGTGAGTCTTAAATGTTGCTGATTAAGATTTACAGAAGAAACCTATCGACGACGGAGGATTTTTTATTTTTAGGGTTTTATACCCAAAAAATCGTTCGTAGTTATATGTTCTTTCTAAGTATATCTTGGAAGCCAATTACTAAATATAAGATGAAGGAAAACATCTTGAGAAAACCTGGACTTTAAGTCTGAAATCACCAACCCGCGAGCATGGTGATTACGCTCAATTCTTCTCTGTATGAGAGGAGACCTATTCCCTGCAGTGAGACGATAAAAAGGTTGATATTGATGATACCCAAAGTTTGCCAACGGGATTTATTTCTTAACCTTCCCTCTGTTCATCTGCCTACCAGTAAGCTGTATTTCAAGAACCTTTCCTGCTGTTGACATTTTGCATGTGTTTTTTACCTTGTGGCTTCTTGTAATGAGTGTAATTCGCACTTGTTTATTGTAGCTTGTAAACGAACCTATTTACATTCCTTACTTATCTATGTACTAGTCATTCATTAGAGAAGTATTGTAATTCCCCTAGTTTTGAAAGCATTCGCATCGAATTTTAATCTGTCTCAAAAATATTTAATATGTTCTACATATACAATCTGTTTCAGAAATATGAAATAATACTTTCAGTATATAAAATATATGTATGTTGTATACCTATGGCACCGGTGTGAGGTACCTAAGTGCATGGGTTTTTTAATTATTTTGCTTTGAAGTTTAGTGCGAAAACTTCACAGTGATGACCCTAGAAATAACTTTAAAATTCAATTTTAAAGATTATAAAACAGAGTCGACTTATTTGTATCGGCACATTTAATGCCTATCGTCTTATTCAACTAATCAGTGTAATAAAAACATAGTTTTTATAATGTGAAGTAAATTCAATGAAAACTTCTTGCATCTACCCCTATTAATGGTACTATTAACTTTGTTGTTTTCAATAATTAATTACGATCTTTTAATTTTCATGCTCAGATCAGTCTTGGATAGCTTCTCAGAAGCAAGAAAACACTTCAATGTCGTGTCTGTTTTACAACGTATTTTTAATCTCTTTAGTCAACGTGGATTGTCGGTATTTATCAATGAATTATTGACCAATACCGGCCAAGCGGCGAGTAACCAGCGGTGCCTTTGACACGCCCACTAATAAAAGCATCATTATGAAATGGTTCCGTATAAAATATAGTTTTAATAACTAACTTCTTTCATATTGTTTTAATTTCATATTATTTAATTATTTCAATGTGGGGGCCCTGTTTTAGTAAAAAATATGCCCATTTAATAAGCCTTCGCTTGTACTTGATACCTTAACTTATGCAAGGAATGGGTATAATAACCTCTCGTTAGAAAATTACAAACGTAATAAGTTTTGACTTACCGTATTTAGATTCAAAACTGATTAAGAATACTTATTGTTTTTATTTAAGTGTTAAAAATCTTAATTAGTTGCATAGGTGTGTCTGTAGATAAGAATATCAGTCACTATTGGTTTTTCGGTAAACGGAACCCTAAATGTACGTAGGTTTAGGTAACTACCTATTCTTGATTTTTTATTAATTTTTTGCAAGTCCCGAACGAGTCCCGAATTGACCTTGACTAGTTGCATACTAATCGTCCCGAGGTGAAGTCGCTGCTTTGCAATTGCTCGGTTCCGCGTTACGTGTTGTCAACGGTTTTCAAAATACCTCGTCGTGGTGAAGAATATTCAAACAGTGAATACTATGATTCTCTGTGTTGGTGCTGCTGGAGATAGTATCTATGGAGCATGAAATTTATACCAGCAACGGTTTGTTGACGGGAAACCCGCCGCTGATCAGCGACGCCTGCCGTCGTATACGTGCTTCAGGAACATATGTCTACGGCTGCAAAGTACTGGTTCCTTCCATCGTTCTGCGAGTGAGGGACGCCCTGGTTCTCGCTCTGGCACCGTTTTGGAGACACAGATTATCGAGCACTTTAGCAACGAACCTAGAACTAGTACTCTTCGAGCTGCCGCTGTATTTAATGTGAACCATACACTGGTGTGGCGACGGGCGACGGTCTACATCCCTAGCATTTTCATCGAACCCAAGAACTCACAACTGCAGACCACGCGCCAAGAATCAACTTTTGTACTTGGTACAACAACCGGGTGCAAACCGACCCAAGGTTTCCAACAAAGGTGCTGTGGACGGACGAGACTTCCTTTACTAGAAATGGTATAATAAATACGCACAACGAGCACATGTGGGCTCAGTGGCGTATCAACGTCTGGGCTGGTATCCTCGGTGACCAATTTATCGAACCAATTTGGTTGCCACAACGTGTCAACGCTGAGGAATACTTGAATGTACTTGCAAGAGTTGTGGAAGAGACCCTCGAAAACTTACCTGTGGCTACTTAGGTACTGTCAAATTGTGTTTCAACATGATGGTGCACCAGCTCATTACGCGCGGCCTGTTCGAGACTACTTAAATGAACAATTTACCGAGTGGATTGGCAGAGGAGGACCCATATCCTGACTCCTCGTTCCCCGGACCTTACACCAATGGACATTTTTTTGTGGGTTTACGTAAAAAATTGTGTTTATTCGCAAGTGTGTAGTTCATCAGACGAGATGAAATCTAAAATTGAAACGGCGTTTGCTTCGGTAACCCCGGACATGTTAAGGAACACTCGATCGTCCTTATTACGTAGAACATCTTTGTGTGTGAAAAATGGAGGTGGTCATTTCAAACCCTTTTTATAAACGACGACGACCCAAAGTCTGTGATTGATAAAATCATACCAAGATCTTTTTGTGATATTAAATTCCTAATACCTACATTATCTTAAGTGCAGTGACTTCATAGACCTACTAGCTTTCACGGATGTACAATTTCAGTGTGTGTAATGCATGATCAAGCGCGGTAATTTGGTTCAAAAATGTAATAACACGGTAAGGTACCTTAGGGCTTACATAAATATCATCAAATCATAAAACACTTCTTTGCAAAGAAATGAATGAGTGAGTGTTCAAAATGTTAACTACCTAACAAATTATCCTGTAATAATGTACTAGGTAGGGTTACTTGTTGCGCTAGGAGTACCTACCAATCTTTGTTTTCATTTTAACACATAACATAATCATCGTCAGGCTTACTCTAGCCGAAGGTGTTGGCAGAGGTTTACAGAGTAGGTACATTCACTGTTTGCCGAAGACCTAATGTTAGACTTTATTTTATTTTGTGTAAAGACGACAGCACGTCAAGCTACTGCAATCTGTCAGATTTCTTTATTGGAGTTTCAACTTTATCTCTTAAGTATTAAGGCTCAAGGTTGATTGGAAATATTTGACAGTTTCGGGTAGCTTGACCTGCTGTCGTCTGTACGATGCTGCGTAAAAGTAAAATTGATTTACTTGCATTGAAAATTGTATTGCTGTATTTATTTATCGGATTATTTGTGATGTGGTTTATTATTAGCGTAGGTATGTACCTATGTTATTGTGTGTCATAGTACTTAATGTAATATTAAAAGTTTGGCTGTTAATTGTTTTTTTTTTTTTTTTGTTAATCTTTTTTTCTTCCCTTATTGGTTTGTATTTCATTTAATCGGCTGATCATGTTGTTGAGTTTTACCTGAATGCGAATCTCCGACGTGCCTGACTGGTAGGAAAAACAAGACTGATTTTTAAGGACAAATAAGTGAGTAGGTACATATTTACGTAAGTGTCTTTATTGACGCGAACCAGTAGGTATAATGTATGCCGGTAGGTATTTAGCAGACGGCACGGCTAGTCGGCGCGTAGCGTCAGCTGTAGCGTAAGTTTAGGGTTGTCGACAAAATGTTTAATAAATATTTTTATTTATTTTGTAGGAAAAAAAAAAATCTTAGTATTTCAAATTTATGACTAGGTCAAGTTGAAGTTTATAAGCTATACTTCAATATCTGAAAGTATTGTTTCACCTTTCTGAACCACGTTGTATATACATAACGGCGCGTGACTGGTTAATTTTGAATATTGTGATCTGTTTTATTGTATCAGTATCAATTGTCCGTAAATTATTCTACTATTTTTTTAAGTTAATTAATCGGTAATCATAATTTATCGGAATACCAATTCGGAAAATTGTAATTTGTATTAAGAACGGGTAACACCATGGCGCGCAAGGTAACACCGATTGAAGTTGCGTTTGACATAGGGAACGATCGTTAGCCCGAGTAGTTTTTGCTCAAGCATCGATCGATTGAGTTGGTCATACTCTAACCCAGTGGCACTTCTCTATTTTAATCTGCGAATATCATTGTAATCCTTTAACATTAAATTGATCCAAGTGTCTGTACAGTTAAAATAATAAGAATCGAACATCACTCTATAGTTATTGTTGAACGTTTTCTCGAAATACCGTCCATGATGGATGCTCAAACTATGAGAAGACACCTCAACTATCCGAAACTTAGGCCCCGCTTTCCTGACGTTTCCCCGAAATGCATATATATACCTAGGTATATATTTCTCGCCATATTTTTCACAGCGGTTGGTCATAACATCGGCTGCCGGCAGAAGTTACCACCCACCAGACTGTCTCCAAATCAATCTCCCTCTGGCGCAGCATCGTTGGTGATATTCACTCAAAAACTGAATGAATATGAAAGAAGACGGTAGTTGAGCGAGGCGAAGCAATGTTAAACCCAACAACACGACCAACGATGCTGCGCCAAAGGGAGATTGATCTGAAGACCCTCCATGACCAAACTCCCAACACAACAACAATGGAAACATAAAAGTGTTTACTACTACTTAATATGTTGTGTTTAATACATGTTTGCTCCGTGGTTTCATATAACTGTTCCTAAATTATCTTAGGCTGGTAAAATTTTCATCAAAACCTTTTCCATTAAACCTTGGCAGTATGTAATTTATGAACATTTAATTTGTGCTCATCAGTATTAAACTAAGCATTTTGTGTGTTCTGAATAAATGTTTAATATATCTATGTAGCTATACCTATCACACCCATGTCCAACACATCAAACAGAGAACAAATCACACAGCCCTCACAAGGCCCTCAGCACAGCTACCTACATGCGCACGACCTCCAGTACACTTTCCGTACCGTCATCACAGCTCCGCTCATTTCCTGCCCCTATCTCTCCTGCCACCTGCCCTTCTACACGCAAAACACCCATATTTTCCTATCAATACCTCGTTCTTTATCAAACTCCAAGCTAATTTCAACCCTGTATACTTTGAAATACAATTGAGATTCAAATGGAGTTGTAGAGCCATGAAATTTGATGGTATTAGCAGCATATGGGCTGGAATGAGTTTTTGCATGCTATGTGGATAGTTTGGTGGATTCTCATTAGCGCTGGCGCAGTTTATTAAGGTTTATAGTTATTTATTTGTAGTAAATTTTCTTCCTGTGTAGCCCTTGCTTCGTTATCTTCGCCACCTTACCATGTATATGCGTGGCTAATTAAAGAATCCCGGATATTATTTTTCCTCAAAATATGCTTAAATAGTTCTAAATATTTAATTGTAACAAATGCAGCTTTCGAGATCGTCGTAAGTTTTTGTAAATTTCATCCACGGTTCTCAAAAGGACGAAAGAAATCATTGTGAGGCAACCGGCACGCCTTAGAACCAAAAAAATACAAAGACACGTGACATCTATTAACCCGCGCCGACCCGCGCTGGACCCGCGTAGTCTAAATTAAAAGTAATTTTATCGAACATCAAAATTATATAAGACAATCTCCCAAAATGCTCGTCCTTCTTCAAATCCTAGTGCTTTGGCTGAGGATAAGAAGTTATCAATCACAGCACACTCCTTCTCAAGAGGAGGCCTGTTTTTCAGCAATGGGATAGTTATAGGCTGATTTTACTAAAGTCTGTTAGCGTACTTAAATAATTATTATATAAACAATACCTTGGTTTTAAATAAAAACATTATACATATACCATATACAAACATGCACAAAGAAATATGCAATCGAATACCTGGAGAAATCAGTTTGTTAGTAAGTAATCAATACAGTTAACATTTCAATGACCATCCTGATTACTGAATAAAAACCCCATTTAATTAAATAATTACACAGTAATATAGTAATTGTAACGACAGCCTCCGTGGCGTAGCGGTATCGAACGCGGCCGCTGCGCAAGGAGGCGCGGGTTCGATCCCCGCGCAGTGCAAACATTTTTATGTATGAATATGAATATTTGCACTGGTCGTGTCTCGGAAAGCACGTTAAGCCGTTGGTCCCGGTTGCCATATGAACATCTAATGGCAGTCGTTACGGGTTGTTGGAGCCCTCAAAAGTCCAACAATTGGTCTAACTGCAATGCTTCGACATCGCCTTCGGGTTGTGGAGGTCAGACGGCAGTCGCTTCATGGAAAATATCAAAGTTTAGCCAAAATGAGCAGTTAGATTGGTAAAGCGGACCCCAGACTCCAAAGCTGAAAAGCTTCGGATACGACTGGGATTAACGCTGAGATGAAGAAAAGGTGAAGAGTCTCTCAACTGCCGTCTTCTTTCCTATTCACTCAGTTCTTTTGAGTGAACAGGCTCTTTATAAACTAGCGCGCTTTACCATCAACGATTGCATCACTGCTTACCATCAGGCGGGATTGCGGTCAAGCACTAGTTTATAATTAACACTGGTTTAATGTTAATAATTTACTCTTAAACGAGAAAAAAACCAAATGTATTAAGTTTACTCTACCTCACGTTAGGCGGGTGAAAACTAAAGTGCTGATAAAGGGCGAAGAATTGGAATCTGAAGACAGCACAGTGTTCTTGGGTATAACTCTGGATGCTAAGCTTCAAAGGGGTCCCCATATAGAAAAATTGACAAAAAAACTAAGTTCTGCTGCATACGCAGTTAGAACAATTCGTAATTTGACTGATATTGAGACGGCCCGTTCAGTGTACTTTGGCTATTTCCATAGCGTAATGTCGTACGGCATTCTGTTGTGGGGAAATGCCACTGATATTCAGACAATATTTGTTTTGCAGAAACAAGCTGTTCGAGCAATTTATAATTTAAGTCCAAGACACTCTCTCAGAGAAAAATTTAAAGAAATTGATGTACTGACCGTGCCGTCTCAATATATTTATGAAAATCTTTTGTATGCTCATTGAAAATATAAAATTGTATAAAAAATACAGTGATGTCCATAATTTAAATACTAGGAACAAGCAAAAATTTATTGTACCTACAACAAGGCTCAAGAAAATAGGTGGCTCTTTTAGATGCCAATGTATACATTTTTACAATAGACTTCCAGAGGTGGTTCAAGATCTGAGCCTGAATAAATTCAAATCCTTCATTAAACGTAAGTTGTGTCAGAAAGCATTTTATAGTGTTAAAGATTATATTGACGACAAAAAGGCTTGGGCTTGAGCTGCGTCCGATTTCTATGCTTACACTGATTGTTCACTCTAGCCTTGAAGACACTCAAATTGTAGTGTGACGGAAACACCGCCGCCGGCAAATTGTTCCAGTCCCTCGATTTACGCGGTATAAAAGAATCGCAGTGGTGTCAACAACGTAAGGGTGGAAACTCGCCGTACGACGGGTCGTCCGATGGTGGAACGGAGATGGGGGTATTAAATCATGCAATTCCCTCGCACAGTCACCAGAATACATCCTATAGAGGACCGAAAGGCTGATAATTAAGGGAATAACGTTTGTATGTACATTCGTCATTATTTCTAAAGGAACGAATAGGAACATCGATCACACGGATTGCTAATTAGTAAGTATACTATTCCGCACTCGAAGAATGTAAGTAAACCGTAAGCTCCTTCGTCCGGTATTATACTAAAGTCGACTTTAGACACGTCTCACTTCAAACTGTCATACTTAAAATGCACCGAATGTTGCGAGCTCCTGGCTTAAGTTTCGTATTCAGTGCAATGCTTACATTACATGGCATACTGCTAAATTCTGCCTGCTCTTAGTAGATTTACTTAATAAAGAGATTACTAAATGTCATCATCATCATCTCAGCGTTAATACCCGTCGCAATCGAAGCTTTCCTCGGCTTTCAAATTGAAATTAAAAGAATCGTTGAGTTAGTATCCCATGACATAAGTCTCGCACTTACTACTACTATACAGTATGTTAAGAAAACCCTGTCCGACCCGTGAAGGTGTTGTTAGGTATCGATAACTGATTCTACTAATGCATACAAAACCGGGCTAAATTTAAAAAAAAAACCCCCTAAAAAAATAAATATTATTTCGCAAAAAGAGGTAACTTAATAAAAGTAGTTAAGCATCCTTCCGCGGGCGGCAGGCGGCAGGGCACGCGGCACGTGGTCGCATCGCTATTCGCTCATAATAATACCGGTGTTGTCACTTCTTAAAAATTACCAAATTTCCGGGAAGTTGGAATTCATTCGCGGGAAAAAAAGATTATTTCAAAATTCATTTGTATTGGTACTATGATGATTAGGTAAAATTTTATATTATATTTGGTCATGTGTTTACCTAACCTTTATTATCCTTATGGGTCGGACAGGGTTTTCTTAACATACTGTATATATATTATTAGCATCAAATTATTAGTTTCGAAGTACCCTACCGCCATGCCTATAAAAGCAGTGCGCGGTCAGTACTCGCCCCTTACTTCGTCTTCGGCAGCCGTCGTGATAACATCGTTTCGTAAGATTGTCTTAAGTCGTTATTTTAAATTTGTATTAGAAATTGTGTATTTAGTTTGTTTTAAGGTTATAATTATTGTTAACTGATTAAAATCTAGATTGTGGTTATTCTGTTTATTTTTTTTAGTTAAAATTAATATAAATCGCCATTATCAGAAGTGGGATAGGCTCCATTGCCTATCTTATCTTTAGTGTTGTGCGAACAGATTTTGAATCATGTCCGAACGAGCTACCACTCGTAATCGAGGCAGAAATAGGAATGATCAAAATGGTAATGCAGCTGAACTCCAAGAAACCCTTGGAGCCATTTTAGGGCGTCTGAACGCGCTAGAACACGCTAGCCTACCCGCAACCAGCACCGTGGCAACTACACCTGACACACGTGCCATTGTGGCGCCTGGGCAAATCATGGCGCCTCTGCTACGGGACCCACAACTGGCAGCGCCTGAGTCAAACACTAGCATTGTTGGGGAATCCCTAGCAAGTACTTCAGCATCCCTGGATTCTACAGATCGCCTCATTGGAGCATTGAGTGCGTTAACCAAGGTCAGATCCAATCATTATTATATTTCAAACTTTGATCCCAGCATGCATGATATCGATTCTTGGTGTGAAGAGGTTGGAAGGGCACGTGATATGAATAAATGGGATGACAACGAGTGTTTATCCCGGATTGCTAACTGCTTGAAGGGAGATGCCCGTAGTTGGCTAAACGATTGGGTCACAAACGATCGCACCTGGTCTAACTTCAAGGTTGAATTTAAACCGCTCTGCTCACGAAGAATCGATGTTGCTAATATATTGTTTGATGTCATGAATAGTAATTCTGATCAATATTCCACGTACGCAGAATACGCTAGGCGCTCCGTTTTGAGATTAAATATTGTTAAAGGGTTAAGCGATGAACTAACGGTCGCAATTGTCATACGTGGTATAACTGATGCTCAAATACGCGCCGCTGCGATTAACGCTAATTTAATGATCAAAGACCTTGTGGAATTTCTTTCTATTTATACCAAACCGAATCAGGGTTCATCTGTTACTTCTGTAAAATCCTCCCGAAATAAACGATTTGACCGAAAACGTCCACTCGGTAATCATGAAGTAAAGTGTTTCGCTTGTGGTAGTGCGGGTCATGTGCAACGCTCATGCCCAAAACAATCGAAAACTATTAAAACTGAACAATCAACAGAAATAATCTATAAAAAGCCCAATAGGTCGTGTTCGTTCTGTAAAAAGCCAGGCCATGACGCCTCCGTCTGCTTTGCTAAACAAAGATCTGAAACGCATAATAAAAGCAATGTTAATTTTTGTTCAGAGTTGAGAGGCGCGTCAACAGACTGTGACGTCACAACGGCCGTAGTGCAGGGAATACCTATAGACGTGTTAATAGACAGCGGATCGCGCGTGTCTCTTATCTCAGAATCAGTTTTAAAACATTTTAAGTGTACACAACTACCCACATATCTGATATTACGTGGCATTGGTGATCAAAACATCGTGTCATAGTGTCGTAACATTAGTTATAGAATTTAAAGAAATCTCATTAGAGGTAGATCTTTTTGTGATTTCTCCAAAATGCCTAACTGTGCCGGTATTAATAGGAACCGATGTTTTGAACCGTGAGGGGGTAACTTACATTCGTGCGAACAATGAGCAACGTATTACCCGTAGTTCGGTAAGTCAAAATGTATTACTCGTTAACTCAAGTGATCAAATTTCGGTTAACACGCCGCTTGAGGGTAGTGACCGTGAAAAAATTAATGTTGGTTGTGAATGATTTTAAGGAATTCTTTATTGTCGGGACTGCCTTAACAACAGTTACGACAGGGAATATGCACATTAAGTTGACAAATGAGACTCCTGTCTGTTATAGGCCGTACCGGCTTTCATTTGATGAAAAATTGAAAGTGCGTGATATTATAAAAGATTTGCTAAACAAAAAGATAATTCGTGAGTCGAATTCTCCATACGCAAGTCCGATCATTCTCGTTAAGAAAAAGGACGGAAATGATCGAATGTGCGTTGATTACCGTGCGTTGAATTCTATTACCGTGAAAGATCGTTATCCGTTACCGTTGATAGAAGATCACATTGATCGACTTGGTAAGAGCAAGTTCTTTACCTGTGTAGATATGGCGACAGGCTTCTATCAGATTGGGCTAGATAGCGAGTCTGTAGCAAAGACCGCTTTCGTGACCCCAGAGGGCCATTACGAATTTTTGAAAATGCCGTTTGGTCTCGCGAACGCGCCGGTAGTATATCAACGAATCATCACAAATACGCTTAAAGCGCTAATAGAGTCCGGTAAAGCCCTTATTTTTATTGATGACGTATTGTTGTTGGCATCGTCTATCGATGAAGCAATTGAAAATGTACGCGAGTTACTAAAAATTCTTACTTCTGCGGGGTTCTCTATAAACCTTAAGAAAAGTACATTTGTGGCTACAGAGGTTGAATACCTAGGTCGAACTATCTCTAAGGGTCAGGTTAGACCGAGCGCACAAAAGATTAAAGCTTTGATTGACTCCCCTGTGCCCACAAATGTAAAACAGGTTCGCCAGTTACTCGGTTTGGCAGGGTATTTTCGTCGTTACATACCCAACTATGCGTCCAAGACTGTTCCCATTGCCAGTTTAACACGAGGTAACATTAAATTCCATTGGGGTGAAGAACAGGAATTTTCTCGTAAATATATAATTGATTGTCTTACAAGCAAACCAGTGCTTGCTATTTTTGATCCTTTATTACCAACAGAGTTGCATACGGACGCGAGTTCTGTCGGTTACGGCGCAGTTCTTATCCAAGTGCATGAGAATGGTAAACGGCGAGTAGTGGCGTACTTTAGTAAAACTACGCAAGGGGCCGAACCACGATACCATTCTTATGAGCTCGAAACGCTCGCTATAATAAAAGCCTTACAACACTTTCGCCACTATTTGTTGGGTATTATATTTAAAATTGTAACTGATTGCAATGCGCTTAAACTGACAGAACGTAAGAAAGATCTTTTACCACGTGTCGCACGTTGGTGGATATATATGCAGGATTTCAACTTTACGATTGAATATAGAAAAGGCATTATGATGCAACACGCAGATTATCTAAGTCGAAATCCTGTTAATGTTCTGCAAATAACTAAGCCGAAAAATTGGGCACAGATTGCTCAATCTGCGGATGAGGAAACTCGTACGCTGATTCAAAGTCAATAATAATGAGTTAGATTCATCCCGGTATGTTGTTCGCAATGATCTCCTGTATTATAAATACAACCCTACCGGCCAGGAGCCAAGGCTACTATGTTTCATTCCCAAAGGACACCGATTAAGTCTCTTAAGAGTTTTTCATGACCAGCATGACCATATATGTGCAGATAAGACACTTGACTTAATCCTACGTCATTTTTGGTTCCCAGGGCTCTATGCTTTTGTAAAGAAATATATAAGTCATTGCTTGATTTGTCTTTCATACAAGAAAGTCCCCAGGGCTCCTCATTACCCGATTTCATCATGGCATAAGCCGGATACTCCATTTCATACAATTCATATGGACGTATTAGGTCCCCTCCCTATTTCAAATGATAAAAAGTATGTACTGCTTATTGTAGATGCCTTCTCTAAGTATTGTTTGTTTTATGCGATTAAAAGGCAAGATTCAGACGAATTAAAACAAATTTTTTCAAATGCAGTTTCCTTATTTGGTACACCCAAACTTATTGTATGCGATAGAGGACGAATGTTTGAAAGTACGAGTTTTCGTGGCTGGATTACTGAAATGGGATGCGAAATTCATTTCGTGACACCTGAGATGCATAATGAAAACGGCCAGGTCGAGCGATATTGTCGTACCCTGCTCAATATGTTACGCATAGAGGCATCTAAGTCAGAGTGTAAATGGTCAGATTCCCTTTGGAAAATGCAGCTGGTTATCAACTGCACTAAACACAAGACTACTCAGGTCTCACCTATACAATTGCTGATTGGTGTTGAAGCAGTCACGCCAGTAATAAGATCACTGGTCCGCGATGTCGCTGTTGAAGACGTACGACCGAATCGCGAAGGATTAAGGGAATTGCAAAGGCAGCGCGCTAGTGAACTGCTGGACCAGAATAGACTTAAACAAGATGAATACGTTAATAGAAATCGAAAGGTCAAGCGTACATTTAATCTAAATGATAACGTGTTTGTAATTAAAACTTCTCAAATTACAGGCAAGCTGGACTCAGGGATGCGAGGGCCATATCGTGTGGTGAAAATCCTTGCCCACGATCGATACGAACTACAATTGTTAACTGGTTCGTATGGCAAATTCACTCAGGCTGCCGCCGAGCATATGGTTGCTTGGCGAGGAGAGTGGACCCCCGAGTCGTGTGCCATGTTTTTTGATTGTAAGTAGATTTTTGTACTTACTGTTATGTTTGATCATGTATTACATGGACTGAGCGAGTCATGTAATGTGTGAGTACGTGCATGGTGGTTGTGTGGGCATGGAGCGTTGGCTCTGCCGAGACAAGCTGTGTGCGTCTGTCTGTGTGGGCATTGAGCGTGGGCTCTGCCGGGATATGCGAACTGTGTGCCTCTATCCGTGTGTGTGGGCATTGAGCGGGTAGCTCTGCCGAGACAAGCGAACTGGGTGCCTCTGTCTGTGTGTGGGCATTGAGCGTGGGCTCTGCCGGGATATGCGAACTGTGTGCCTCTATCCGTGTGTGTGGGCATTGAGCGGGTAGCTCTGCCGAGACAAGCGAACTGGGTGCCTCTGTCTGTGTGTGGGCATTGAGCGTGGGCTCTGCCGGGATATGCGAACTGTGTGCCTCTATCCGTGTATGGGCAATGAGCGATGGCTCGCCCGAGACGTTGCTAACATGGTGCATCCGTCTCTGTTTATCCATTAGGGCATTGAGATAAGTCTCTGCCAAGACGAGATACTTTAATTCCTCCGTCTATGTGTGTTGTATTCAATTACAGCATGCATGTTAAGATTCAGTAACAAGAACATTACTAATAACTGCCGTTTTCTCATTTTAGTCGAAGAAGATGGCCTCGCAGCACCGACTACCAGTGCAACTAGCTGCGAAGACCACTCAAGTGTTGAAAATGCAGACACGCACCAGGGTCCACCAATTCCTGATGCAGCCATTGCCATGAGCCCTTCGCACCGCCAGAGTCCACTTGCCGAAGACCATGACTAGAACGTACAAGAATCATCATCTGAACAGTGTGGCTGAGGACATCCACATGTCAGGAGAGGCCGTATTAGCATCAAATTATTAGTTTCGAAGTACCCTACCGCCATGCCTATAAAAGCAGTGCGCGGTCAGTACTCGCCCCTTACTTCGTCTTCGGCAGCCGTCGTGATAACATCGTTTCGTAAGATTGTCTTAAGTCGTTATTTTAAATTTGTATTAGAAATTGTGTATTTAGTTTGTTTTAAGGTTATAATTATTGTTAACTGATTAAAATCTAGATTGTGGTTATTCTGTTTATTTTTTTTAGTTAAAATTAATATAAATCGCCATTAATATATTTAATATCTTTTATGTCATCAAAAAGAGTTCGAAAATATTAGAGCAGACGTATCTGCCATATAAGCCATCTTATTTTTTATCAGATGATATATTCTATTTTCTGGATTTATTTATTTAATTTTAATGTAGGTATTATCTAATATTCATAAAACTTATTAGTTTATAAAATGAATGTAGATTGAATATTTTGTTTTATTATTTGAATAATTACAATATATTTAACATACATACACAGTACCTACACACACTTTTATGTACGTCACAATTTTTTTTTATTTCATCAAGTTTGAATTTTTCTATTGTTTGGATTACTTTTATTATCTATGTAAATATATCATTTTATTATTGCGGACTGAAAGCTGTAGGAATATCATATCTGTGTTTTGATAATTCTTGCGCATGGCATTCGTGGGTTGCAGCTGAAAATCAGCGTCAGATGTCAGATGGCACATCTTGTTTTGTCATCTGACATTATGCTGAGCTGAGGCCCTTTTGGTATTATAAGCTGAGTTTTATAATTTTATAGTTTTAAGTGTTAAATCTTATGCTGTAATATCAATATACGCATTTTTCTTTCTTTCTTTCAAGCTTTTTTCGGCTTTGCAGCCTGGGGTCTGCTTTACCAGTCTAACTGCTAATTTTGACCTCCACAACCCTAAGACGATATCGAAGCATTGCAATTAGACCAATTGATGGACATTTGAGGGCTCCAACAATCCGTAACAACTGCCACTAGATGTTCGTATGGCAACCGGGACCAACAGCTTAACGTGCTTTCCGAGGCACAACCAGAGCAGTGCAAATATTCATATTCATGCATACAAATGTTTGCACTGCGCGGGTTTTGAACCCACGCCTCCTTGCGTAGAGGCCGTGTTCGCTGCCGTTACGCAAGGAGGCTGTCCTCCCAACTCCTTCTTCCTTTATTACACTAAAGTCGACTTTAGATACGTCTCACTTCAAACTGTCATACTTAAAATGCACTGAATGTTGCGAGCTCCTGGCTCAAGTTTCGTGTTCAGTGCAGTAACAGCTTACATTACATGGCATACTGCTAACTTCCGCCTCCTCTTAGTAGATCCACTTAATAAAGAGAATACTAGATCTGTATTTCTTAATATAATCTAATTATTCTCTAAACTTTGTCCTCTATTCCAAGCCTATTTCTTATATAATATCTAGTCCTATAACTGCTGCTCTAAAAGCAATAAACCAGAACACATTAAAAAATGGATGTAGGCACCAATGTTTACTTAACCATGGAATGGGGGGAAGAGTTTTGCTTACTTTTGCTGACGAGGAGTAAGGGATTTAATAATTGCAAATAATATGCTTACGTAAGACTTGAACAGCCTACTACCCGGTTATTTGAAATAAAGTTAATTTGAAACCCAAAAAAATATAATTTACAGAAAACTTCATCATTATCATCCACAGCCTGACTTCATTCACTGCTGGACGTCGGACTCTCTTTGCTTGAGCTAATCCCTACGCTCCTGTGTCGTGCCTTTTCCACGTTTTTCCCGCGGTGGCATCAATATCAATGTCCTCTGCCCATCTTGCCGCCGGATGACAGCATCTCGTCTTCCAGTCCTTAGACGCCATTCTGTGTCAGCTTCACCTATCTTCACTGTGTCTTACCAGATGTCCTGCCTACATAAAACTTAGGATATTTTTATATGATAACAGTGATATTTTCCTCCACTCGTGGTAGGCCATAACATCGGCTGCCGGCAGACGTTACCACCCACCAGACAAAGTCTTCCCGCTAAGCGATTCGTCGTGTTCCGACATGATGTCCGGTGAAGCCGCACGGAGAACCCTCCTCCGTACGGAAGGGTTTGAGCAGTTGTGTTGCAATGTGTGCCGAGTAGGATGCACCAAATGTTGTTGTGTCGGGAGTTTGGTCGTGGAGGGTCTCCAGATCAGTCTCCCTCTAGCGCAGCATCGTTGGTCGTGTTGAGTTTAATATTGCATCACCTTGCTCAACTGCCGTCTTCCTTCCTATTCACTAAGTTTTTTAAGTGAATAGGCTTAATAAACTAGCGCGCTTTAACAACAACGATTGCATTGCTGCTTACCATCAGGCGGGATTGGAGTCAAGAACTAGTTTACAATTATGAAAAAAATAATACAATATACAAAATTCATACATGCACCTCTCTGTCCTATAATGTTCCTACTTTTGAGACAGCACTCCTCTCTTCAAGAATGTAGGAATAGTATAGGAGCTGTAATGCACCACGCGGTCTCAGTGCGAGTTCGTAAGTGTAACATAGCTGCTTGCCGCCTGCCGAAGTATTCTATGAATATCACACCGCTAAAACTTTAATGAAATATAAAACTCGACCGAGATAAATTTTTCGTTTTTAGCCGAGACTGAGAGTGAGCCAAAACCGAAAATAGACAAAACGGAAAAAAATGCCATTAGTTTTTTAATGCAGTACTGTTTCAAAAAAATTTACTGTTAACATAAAAAGCATTTTTTCGGCATTTTCGCATCTTAACCTTTCGAGTTCTAATCCACGACCTACGACTAATAAGTAGGACTATTAGCACTAGACCACTACTGCTCTTAATACAAAATAGCACTATAGTATATAATCTTATGTATGTACAATTATATAAAAAGAGGAAGATATAAATCGGCATCAAAGAACTCGTCGGCATCTCTGACAATGGTAAAATTGCCCAAGAAGCTAGCAGAATTGACACGTTAAATTGGGAATCAAAAGAGCTTACCTGTCTTCATTCTAATTTTATGAACTTTGATCTAATATATTTGAGTTGCCAATGCACAGAAGGCATTTATTCAAATTAGGCCTAGAATCAGCACTTTTTGACGTTTTATAAGACAGTCCCCTAAAACGCCCAACCTTCGCCACGAAGAAGACGAGGCGATATAAACTCCCCAGCACAGCTGTCTGTTCATTTAAAACACATGACTTTATACAATACTGTGTCTAAATACACATACATAACTACACACACACATAGATAAAATCCGGATCGAATCGGAAATAATTTCATTTAATGTTTTCTTTTGTTAATTACTATTAATTAACAAAAGAAAACATTAAATTTAATTTACCTAAAATTGCATAAAAGAACTTGCGGGACAGCCATTGCAGAAGCAACAGAAATATGTAACGAAGAAATGTAACCCATACTATGTTTTTAAAAGAGTGTCCATGGAGTTTCTTGCACGTTCTTCTCCATAGAGATCTACGCTTTGGAACGTGCAATTTAGCTTCACTTTTCTTGGACTGACCGACATTGACTATTCAAAAGCACCAACGAATGGTTAATTTGAAATAAACAATTTTGATTTGTTTTGATTTGATTATGTTTTATGATAACTGTTCGACCGTCATCATTGTGCTCATGTTGGTGCCCACGTCATTGGGGTTGTTGTGACGTCATTACTCGACGGGACGCCGTTCCCCGCCACAGGCACGCGCATCTAACGTAGGACGAAAACCATACCGTTCTCTATGGTTAATTATATTTCAAATATAGAACAACAGCTAAAATGTTTGTGTCATCATCAATTTCCGAACTTGCTTGTGTTTTGTCTCATTCTTGTAATTAAAATCTATTACCATTCTCATCTCGACGGCAAATGTCAAAAACTTGTTAAAATGTCGGAAAATAAAGAGATATTTTTGAAAACAAGCCTCTTTACTTTTCTAGGATATTTATTTTTCACCATTCATTGCCAATCTAGTGGTGAGCCTGTCAAATATGAGTGTGCGGGTTCGATTCCAGGTCAGGCAAGTACCTTTGTATGTACATTTTCTAAGTTATATGTACTTTCTAAGTATGTATATCTTGGACACCAATGACTGATTACATCATCATCATCATCATTCATCATTTCAGCCGAAAGACGTCCACTGCTGGACATAGGCCTCCCCCAAGGTTCTCCACGACGACCGGTCCTGCGCCTCCCGGATCCAGCGGTTTCCCGCGACCTTCACCAGGTCGTCGGTCCACCTTGTCGGGGGCCTACCCACGCTACGTCTTCCGGTGCGTGGTCGCCACTCGAGAACCCGTCGGCCCCATCGGGCATCGGTCCTACGGGCAATGTGTCCAGCCCATTGCCACTTCAGTGTTGCAATTCTTCGGGCTATGTCGGTTACTCTCGTTCTTCTGCGGATCTCCTCATTCCTGATTCGATCGCGCAGTGAAACCCCAAGCATAGCCCTCTCCATTGCCCTTTGAGCGACTTTGAGCCTTCTTATAAGGCCCATTGTTAGCGACCACGTCTCAATTCCATAAGTCATCACTGGCAACACACACTGGTCGAAGACTTTTGTCTTGAGACACTGCGGTATTTCGGACGAGAAGATTCTACGTAGCTTCCCGAAAGCAGCCCAGCCGAGTTGGATTCGACGATTGACCTCTTTCTCGAAGTTGGACCTTCCTAACTGGATAGTTTGTCCCAGGTACACGTAGCTGTCAACAACTTCGAGAACAGAGTCTCCAATCTTTATAGGAGTCGGTACAACATGGGCATTAGAC
Organism: Sesamia inferens; assembly: GCA_037179545.1. NCBI lineage: Eukaryota > Metazoa > Arthropoda > Insecta > Lepidoptera > Noctuidae > Sesamia > Sesamia inferens. Next base: position 29,705,255 of record CM073928.1, on the reverse strand, counting down.
ATGACTTTCGTCTTGCCCATGTTCATTTTAAGACCGACTCGCTTGGAGGCCCTACTGAGGTCTTCGAGCATTGTACTCAGGTCCTCCGCGGTCTCAGCCATGACTACGATATCATCAGCAAACCGAAGGTGTGTCATGTACTCGCCATTGATGTTGATGCCCAGTCCTTTCCAGTCCAGAACCTTGAAGATATCCTCCAATGCAGCGGTGAACAGTTTCGGAGAGATAACATCTCCCTGTCTGACACCACGCTGCAGAGGTATTGGTTTCGAGGTCTGGTCCTGTATTCGGACTGACATGGTGGCGTTTTCGTACAAACTCTTCAGCGCTTCAATATATCGATAGTCTACTTGGCACCGCTGGAGAGACTGCAGTACAGCCCAGGTCTCGATAGAATCAAAGGCTTTTTCGTAGTCCACAAACGCCAAGCAAAGGGGTAGGTTATACTCCTCGGCCTTCTGTATAACCTGCCGCAGCGTATGTATGTGGTCTACTGTGCTGTAGCCTTTTCGGAAACCGGCTTGTTCGGGCGGCTGGAAGTCGTCAAACCTGCAGGCGAGACGATTTGTGAGGACTCTTGAAAACAACTTATAGACATGACTCAGAAGTGAGATGGGTCTGTAGTTTTTCAAAAGGGTGTTGTCACCCTTTTTGAAAAAGAGTACCACCACACTTCTGTGCCATGCCTGTGGCGTTTTTCCCTTATCTATGACGGAATTAAATAACTTCTGAAGGGCCCTAAGGATCGGTTCACCACCCGCCTTCAGTAGCTCTGCCGTTATTCCGTCATCGCCTGGCGCCTTGTTGTTTTTAAGCTGTTTCAGAGCCAATCGAATCTCCTGCAGGCTGACGTCCGGGATATCTTCAGTGTAGTGTCGGGTTAATCTTGCTCTAGGGTCTTCAGCAAGATTTAATGCGGGTCTTGTCGTTGAAGTGTAGAGCTGTCCATAGAAATTCTCGACTTCCCTCAAAAGCTCGGGCCCAGACGTTAAGATCTTGCCGTCGTCAGTCTTCAGCTTGCTTAGCCGGCTATGCCCAATAGTCAGATCTCTAGCGAAAACTTTAGAGCCTCTGTTTCGCTCTATAGCCTCCGTTATACGCTCGGTATTATACCGACGTAGGTCGCGCTTCAGAGACTTTGAGATCTGCTTATTGAGCTGCCGGTATCTGCAAGCATCACTTGACGAACGCAAAATCATCTCACGTCTGTCCTCAATGAGCTCGAGAGTGTAGTCCGAGAGCTTTTTAGTTCTATTTGTACGGCGGGTCCTAAAATACTTAGTCCCGACCGTACGGACAGCTTCTACAAACCCGTCATTATATTCGTCCACGTCGCCATTTAGGCATTCGAAGCGATTTTGGAGCTCGAGCTGGAAACCCTCGGAGTTGTGGATCTGAATGGGTGCTGGCCGGAGCGTGGACTTCATCAGGCGAGATCTTTCGGACACTATGTTCAGATTCAATGTGCCTCTGACCATACGGTGATCGCTGCCGCATTTGAGCGAGTTGATCACTGAGACATCATTGAATATGTGCCTTTTTGTCGTCAAAATGAAGTCTATCTCATTCTTAGTGACCCCGTCGGGACTGATCCAAGTCCACTTTCGCTGTTCACGCTTTTTGAAGAAGGAGTTCATCATAAAGAGTCCCTCCTTCTCCATTAAGCCAGCTAACATGTGGCCTCGGTGGTTCCGACGCCCAAATCCAAAATTTCCCAGTCCGAGCTCTTCACCACTCCGTTTACCAAGTTTAGCGTTGAAGTCCCCCATGATAACGCTGTAGTGAGTTTTAGAGCTATGTATGGCTTTAGAGATGTCCTCATACATAGTCTCTACTTCATCGTCGGAGTGTGTCGAGGTCGGGGCGTATACCTGAATGACCTTCAGCGAATACCGTTTGGTTATTCTGAGTATCAGGAACGCCACCCTGGTCGACACACTCTCGATCTTCACTACATTGTCGACAAGGGACCTGTGGACGAGGAACCCGACACCACCTTGGGACTGATGGTCGCCCTCCCGGAAATAGAGCAAGTTACCGGATTTAAGGATTGTCGAGTCCTCACCCTCTCTTCGGACTTCAGATAATCCCAGGACACCCCATCGCAACTTGCTCAATTCTTCCTCCAGTTCAATAACCCTCTCGTCGGTCCGCAGTGTGCGCATGTTTAGTGTTGCCAGGTCGATCCGTCGTTGCTTGTGGTAGCCGGATCTCTTCCGGAGATTCTTCGCACCCCTTGCCCCGCCGTTACCTTGGCCGCTACCACAATGACCAGGAATAGCGGAGCTGCCGGGGACTAGGGGCCTTGGCTTAGTCGTGTGCAACATTTGGGGGGGGTTTGCCATAATCCCCACGCTTGGCAGGCGGGTTGGGGATCGCAGGATTTCATATTCCACAGAAGAAGCGCTGCTGCCCGCTTCCCTGGTGAGAGTTCCCTTAGTCGCCTCTTACGACACCCACGGGAGGATATGGGTTGGTACTATTCTAAGCCCGGTACCACACGGGGTAAATTACAAGGTGAAGGAAAACATCTTGAGGAAACCTGGACTTGTAAGTCTGAAATCGCCAACCCGCATTGAGCAAGCGTGGTGATTGCGCTCAATTATTCTCTGTATGAGAATGATTGGGCCCACTGCTGGGCACAGGTCTCCTACCTGTGCCCAGCAGTGGGACGGTCAATAAAAGTTGATGATGATGATTGCCAATCAATAATCCATATTTAAAAGGAATGCCTGTATTTTAATTTTTATTGGTTTAAAGGATCCGAATAAAATTATAATTTTTGCGCATTCTAAAATAATACTTATACATTCAAATTGAATAAAATTAAAATACACCCATATTTTAATTTTGATTCGATTTGAATGTTTAAGTATTATTTCATTGTACCAATATTATGTCTTTAATTTAATGTTATGAAATGGACTGTTTCAGAAAATAAATTAATTAAATTATATATATTCTAAGTTATAAGTTATAGCATAGGAAATGGGTCCTTGAAATCTTTCAGTATAGTGTAATATAAAGTTTGTATATTTAAACGGAAATGGTATAGTTACAATTTGTTCATGAGTTATTTTTGACGATATTTTGTCCACAATCAAAATCAAAAGTCATTTATTCAAATAAGGCTCAGAATCAGCACTTTTTGATCGTCAATATTACATAACAAGAAATGTTTTTTGAACGTCAATGTTACATAAGACAGTCCCCCAAAAATCCATCAACACTTCCCAGTGCTTTCGCTGGGAAGAAGCGGCAGAACAACAAACTCCCCAGCAGCACAGCTGTCTGTTCAATTAAAATAAACACATGACATTATACAATACGACTTCATACAGTTCGACGATATCGTCACGGGAAAGCGACGTGACTCACTCATTATTCGGCAACACGATTGTCCCGATACTTCAAATGTGTTCTCTACCGTGGAAAACCTCCTCGGTTGAGAACTCAAGAAGTGTCACTTATATATGAACTCTTTATTACATATTTCGAGTGATTTATTAGAATGAGGCTAAAATGTTTCCCTATAATATTGCAAAAAAATTCGGTTACCGCCGATCGATTCTGTAAAAATATTAGGTCCTTACATATGAAATTAGCGTTTTGTCTTACTGGCCACTTTGATCTCAAATATCTCCTCTTTGATTTAGATTTCCAAATTCAAATTTATACAGCTATTTACCCATCAATTTGAGTCTCTAAAACCATATTTCTTTTTTTTTTGTTTTTTTCTCTGCGTCATTGACTTTACAAAATAGAAAATTTAAAATTTCGCGTTATTTACGAATATGAGTTCCGCCGTGGCAGCGGTGCTGCAGAAACGGCTCGAAGATATATGTGTCTCGCTAGAGAAAGCACAGTGCGTTTTTGGTTTCAACATTTTCGTTCTGGACATTTCAACCTAAAGAACAATCCCCGTGGACGGCCGGAGACCAAAGTCGACAATGAAGAATTAAAGGCTATTGTGGAAGCGGATCCATCGCAAACTACGTCCGAGTTAACTGCAGGCTGCGGAGTTAGTGATAAAACTGTTTTAATCCACTTAAAACAAATTGGGAAGATAAGAAAGCTCGAAAGGTGGCCTCATGAATTGAGTGAAGCAAACCGACAAACGCGCGTCGACTGCTGCGTTACATTACTGAATCGGCATAATACTGAAGGGATTTAAAATCGAATCATTGCTTATGATGAAAAGTGAATACTCTACAACAATAGGAATCGCACATCGCAATGGCTGAACCCTGGTGAACCATCCAAATTATGCCTCAAGAGAAAATTGACTAGAAAAAACTTATTGGTCAGCGTTTGCTGGACTAGTGCCGGTGTGGTGCACTACAGCTTCCTTAAATCTGCCCAGATGACTACTGCAGATCTCTACTGTGAGCAGCTCTAGATAATAATGGATAAACTAGCCGCTAAACAACCGAGGCTGGTCAATCACACAAGGCCACTGCTGCTTCAGGACAACGCGAGACTACACACTGCACAACAGACTGCTACCAAATTAGAGGAGCTTCAATTGAAATCTTTAAGATATCCACCGTACTCCTCGGACCTTGCTACGACGAACCACCGTTTTTTTAGAAATTTGAATAACTTTTTGCACAGGAAAAAATTCAACTCTGATGAGGCAGTCCAAACCGCCTTCAAAGATTTTATTGATTTCCATCCTAATGTTTTTTTTTTAGAAAAGGCATATAGCAATAGATCATACTTTGATTAAATAAATATATTATATTTAAAAAAATAAATGACTTTTATTCCTCCATACAAAACGCCAATTTCATATGTAAGGACCTAATATTACACCGTGAAAATTCAGGTGAAGTAAAGCCAAACAGTGTCGGCCGCGACTTACTTGTTCTAGGTCATAGGTTCGAACCCCATCAGACGCTTTACTTTGTATAAATCATTTCACTACCACTGCTCTCAAAACGATGAAGGAAAACATCATGATGAAACTGGCATATCCTAGAGCCAAAAACTGTGAAGACATGTAAGCACATGACACGTGCCAAAACAGTTCAAACATTATCATCATACTAAATACTTACATATATCATTAAGTATTCAAACAAATGGACGACCCAGATTTAGTTCAAAACGGTATCTAAAGCCTGGAGCACAGGCGAAGGGTAGCCAGCCTGTCGGTGCTCTATAGGATGCGTTTTGGTAAGTATGCGAGGAAATTACATTCTCCGTTCCATCATCGGACGAGCCGTCGGGCGGCGAGTACCTATCCACCCTTACGTTGTTGACATCACCACGATCTGGACGAAGCGTTACGGCTCGTCTTTTATACCGCGTACATCGAAGAAGGTCTGGAACAATTTGCCAGCGGCAGTATTTCCGTCCGACTACAATTTACAGTCAATTACGATACAACCCCAATTACATGACTAATATTTACATAACTTAAAAAGTTTAAAAATAATATTATGTACAAGTCTATAATGTAGGAATGTAAATTATTGGAGGGAATAAAAAAATTCATTCGCATCGCTGTCAACAGGAAACGAGCCCAAATGAACTAGCGCGCTTCATCTTCAACGAGTGCATCACTGCTTATCATCAAGCGGGATCGCGGTCAAGCACTAGTTTATAATATGTAAAAAGAAAACTTTTTCGATACCAGACTTGTTCTTACAACCTCCGTTATCACTTCAAATCTGATAACTCAAACAGATACCGCGTACGCCTTCCAAATATCGAGCATCTTAACAAAATCTCCTACAAAAACTTAAAAAAACTGTATTCCTCCTAACAAGAGTCAACTCCCGCCATAGTAACCAAGCAATAAATTAAGTATAGATAGAAATCGTTTAGAAACAAAAGAGTGACAATGGCTCGCGTCCAATTAAAGGAGATCGGCCGACGTTTATCAGCGTTGATGATCGTCACGCGAGCGCCAGCGCCGGTGGTCTGGTGGGAGGATCGAGTTTCACAGCTTTAAGAAGCTTGAAACGTTCACTGGGGTTTTGAGAACTGTTTTGAGAAAATAGAGCATAGGTTTCATTAGTGAAGGAATGCCTTGACTAATAAAAAAAATAATAAACATTTTATTCTGACCAGCACGGTAATTACGTAACACACTTATAAATAGCGATGGTTTTCATTTTGACTTCTCAACAACATTCATTGCAGTTTTTACGCTGTTCGTTAGACAAATTTTTCGAACATACTAAGCAATGGATAAGCAATAAGTTTCAAATTGAGGGTAATAGTGTGTATCGTAATTAGAGTTGATCTAGGATTTGTTAGAAACAATCGAATTTAAAAAAAATACAAAATGACACAATGACATATAGCCGCATCAACCTCCGCAGCATACTAATCAAACTAAATTGCCTTAAATATAGGTCATCATCATCACCATCATCATCATCATTTCAGCTGAAAGACATCCACTGCTGGACATAGGCCTCCCCCAAGGATCTCCATGACGACCGGTCTTGCGCCCTCCCGTGCGGGAATCGAACTCGCGAAGCTCAGCGTAGCAGTCGATCGCTCAGCTGCTCCGACCGTGTTGTCTAAGTTCCATTTAATATCCAGGAAAATCTCCGTCCATTCTTTGGTTGCCTGGAAGAAATTGCATTAGCGATAAGCCGTCCATTGTATATTTTGTAGAGCGGAATGTATTATTTAGTTTACATATGTTTTTGATGTATAATAAAGTATACAACATTATTTTTTATTTATTCGAAACCCGAAACACGTGTCCAGTATTTTTAAGTAAAACATCTATGTACAAAATTTCAAAAAGATATCAAAAAAAACCACAAAGCTATGAGCTTGTTATCCTACTTGGCTATCCCAACAAAAATATGGTCCACGCTCCGCTCAGGCGTCGAGCGGGGCATTGACCTCTGGCGTCAGCTGTTACGCGGGCGATGATCGACCAAAGCTGCGTTCCTCGCTCAGTAACCATATTGGAACAGTTTCTAAAATGTACTTGTGAAAAAATATAACATGGTGTAAAAATGATTGGAATCGATTCAGTTGCTTATTCCGAACAAACTATATTCAAGTTTCGCATAAACAAAAAATAACGTTGTAAAAATAAACTAATAAGTACCTATTGGAAGTTAAATTTCGTCTACCAAAATGGAAATTATCTTAACAATACAACAAGTAAAACCAATGTACTAACAAACTCCCCACAAGTTGTAAAATCAATCTAACTTAAATAATAACAATAACTAAACTTCCATGTAAAAACAATATTGTGTTGCCAGCAAGTTTAATATCAAATCGAGGTTTGATAGCAAAACATCTGTTAGACTGTAATGACTCAAGTTTCTAGCAGTTTTCATTATAGCTAACATTTGTCTACGGCTATTTGAAATATCAAGGGGCGCTTCGTCATCATTTGATTGGAGTTAGAGAAGTTTCAACGCTGTATGAATTTATTATATAAGTCGAAATAGTTCATTATTGGAACCACAAATACATGGAGACATTAACGTAGGTGCGTTTTTGATGAAAAGCTGCCACTGTGCTTACTTCACAGAAAAAATCAGATTATTAAATCCAACAATACTTTGCCCCGAGAAAAAATTTGCAAAAGTTTTGTTTCTTAACTAACTTTTGTTCCAGACTTAACCTGTGAGTCAGTATTTGTATTTCGAACTTAATTGATAAAGTTCTTAATACAAAACTTACAACTTAATACCTTAATTCGGTATTAAGTGGTCACATTTTTATATAAAGAACTGCATTTCTATAATGGTTAGGTGCATAATTCAATAACCATTTAAGTGGTTTTAACCAGATCTAAACAAAAATCCATGTTTTGTAATAAGGGGGAACAGACTTCCAGATTACCATACAGATACTTTTATCTGTTCAAGAAAAGAAACAAAAAAAATTGGAATATAACCCCCAATTTGTTGACAACATGGAACCCGCGGGGTCCATACACTTTCTACCACACTGGACAAATTGGCCAAGTCTCTCGTACAATATTTTTACAACAATAGCTACATGAATGGTACAAGGGACTTCCCTAGCGTGGGTACAATTGTGTCGAGCCATACCCGGGAGCGCGGCCTACCAAACTCTTCGCACGGATTGTGAACGTATAATTGATTGTGTCGACAACGTTTTGTAAATATATGAAAATTTTGACCAAACACACCCCAAAATCTATTCTTCGTGTCTCAAAAGAATTTTAAAAGATCAAACTTGTTTTTGGTTATTTGCTTCTTTAAGAAATTTCCTTACCCGAGACTAAAGAAAGCCAGAGCAGACAATTTATAAAGGGTTTTTCAATAGGGACGCTCGAACTTTGTCAGCGCATAGCGGTCATCTTGGTAATGTGATAGCTGTTAAATTTGGCATGAATACATATTTAGTCGTGACATTTCACCATGGAACGCTACACGCTTCAACAACGCGTAGAAATCATTAAAATTTATTATCAAAATCAGTGCTCTATTCGCCTAACGTTCCGTGCGTTGCGATGGCGACCGATATCGGACGTTGATAACAATTTTTTTGTGGCCTAGGGTAGGTGGTATGAATCTTACAAACATGTGGTTCCAACAGGATGGCGCCACTTGCCATACAGCACGGAAAACAATAAATTTATTGAAAGAGAAGATCGAGGGCTTCGTCAACTCGCGTGGTGGCGACATCAACTGACCCCGAGATCGTGTAACTTTACACCGCTCGATTATTTTCTGTAGTTTAGTCCATCTTTTTCTTTCTATTACATTAAGAACAGGACAGAAGATAGTCCTAAATCCATTCAGATATCCTTTTCTAGAGCCACCTTGATCTGATCCTTGTGAGTCGAGTCTAAGTCCACTTGACACCTCTGCCTGGGCAGACCTCGGTGGCGCCGTCCATACTCAGGTACCGACCGAAATCAGAAGCGTACAGAATACTTGAATTACAAAAATTCTAATTGTCTTTTAAAAAGCTTTCACAAATATCAAGCACGAAGCAGAGTGAATCCAAACAGTCACCTCGAGTGACGAAACTTTAAATGGACGTTCTGGGGCCTTATTACGAAGTATTAATGTCCTCATGATTCCAGCGTATTCAGAAAATTTAATGGTCCACCATACCTGGTATATTGGCTCAGTGTGAAGAATCATTCACTATCAAACTGGAAGACGATCTAGCATAATTGTAATCTACATACATACTTGAAAACACACTTTAAATATGTATATATAATAATACATACATAATACTAATTATGTATTTATGTCTACAATTTTATTTTACTTCACCTTTCGGAAGTCTGCTGGAAGAAATTTCTTAAGAAATAAGCAACACTTTTGTTCTGAGTTTTAAATATCAATATGTAATTTATTACAATAGAATACATTAGAAAAATTTTCGTTCAGACCAGAGTCCATAAGGTTAATTTTACTTAACTTCTAGTCTTAAAAGGTTACAGACAATTAATATAAGGCTCAGATTGATTGGAGCTGGATCCACCTCTGCATCATGGGAGACTCCCACCGATCCGCGAACACACTATAGGTACATACACACACACACGCTTACAATATTGTGTGTACAATAAAATAAATCATCATCAACCTTTTTATTGTCCCACTGCTGGGCACAGGGCTCCTCTTATACAGCGTTTGAGCGTAATCGCCACGCTTGCTCAATGCGGGTTGGCGATTTTAGACTTAAAGTCCAGGTTTGCTCAAGATGTTTTCCTTCACCTTGTAATCAGCCATTGCTGTCCAAGATATGCCTATAAAGTACATATAACTTTAGAAAAGCTACATTGGTATTTGCCTGACTTGGAATCGAACCTGCACACTCATACTTGAGAGGCTGGTGTTTTAACCACTAGGCCACCACGACTTAGCAGCGGCAACGCGACCAACGCGATAATTAAATATAAATATAAATAAATAAATACATACGGACAAATCACACAGATTGAGCTAGCCCCAAAGTAAGTTCGAGACTTGTGTTATGGGGTACAAACTCAACGATACCATATTTATAATAGATACATATATAGATAAACATCCAAGTCCCAGGCCAATCAGGAAAAGATCGTTTTTCCACCATGACCTGGCCGGGGATCGAACCTGGGGCCTCCACGTCGCAGGCAGGCGTGTTGACCGCTGCGCCACGGAGGACGTCCATACATCAAATAAAGATATTTTTTTATACATAAGCATAGCTATTCTCAGTAATGCAATACCTATCACCAAAAACTAGTTCCCATTGATGAACAGAAGAAGATCCACGAACTATAAGACAGTGACAAAAACAGACAAATCGTCCCCATCCACAAGTTCGCAGAACAACTGATTATATCTAAATGAACTGCCAAACTCGCGATGGCAATTTTTCTCCTCCCCATCCATACGGCGATAAACAGCCGGAAAAACTATGTTAGTTTGTGTGAAACTTAATCAAAACTTTTCATAATACAGGGGTGGTGAACCTTGGGTAGGCGTGCCTTAAAATGGCGACTGTAGTAAGCTAAGTTTAATAATAAAATTTATTAAAGTAGTACAGTAAATACAGTTATAAATTCTCAAGAGTTAAATCCTGTGTTTCAAGCGAGATACTGAAATAAACTCAGTATTTATGTAACAAAAGGTAATATAAGTGAGTATGCAAAAAAAATTAAGCAGTAGGTACAAAATAATTTGGTATATGTCTATTTTACCTTTTTCTTACAGAATTACTTTTTTAATTGTATATTTATATTAATAGCATTTTTTTTTTTTTTTTTTGACAGTGGTATGAATAGAATAGACATTTTAGACATTTATTTTGCAAATATGGATACCTAATCCTTAATAGTGATATATCACTATTATATACTCAGCCATATATCACCATTCGATATATATACACATTTATATTTATTAACGATCACTAAATGTTTACCAAAACGGCCATCCATCAATCACAGCAATAGGGATATATCCAAGGTATTAAAATCAAAAAAATAATTAGTCCGTCATATAGATGATAAAAAAAATTAAAACCCGTATTTTTTATTTTGTCGAAATTACCAAAACCACTGAGATATAGCGTATTAAACGTTACGGAGTGGGGGCTAATTACGTCACGCCGTGGTTCAAAATATACCACGGCGTGACATAATTAGCCCCCACTGCGACATTTCAAATCAATATATCTTCCTAAGTATTTGAATGAAAGAAAAAATAAAAAATACGTGATCAATATTTTTTATAAATCTATCTGATGGACATTAAATTATTTTTTAGGATACAACCCAATTCGAGCATTATTTTCTCTGATAAAAACTCCATCACCTGACTGTAGTTATTCAATAGTGTAGACAAATTGCCAATTAAAAGAATGTTCACCTACCCTACTAAACATTAATGTTGTCAACTCCTTTCAACCACTTGGTAATTTATTGTAACCATCTACTTTCCCTTGTCACCGAGTTCAAGGCCAAACAGAATATTTAACTTATTATTTGCCTTCGACAAACTAAGAAGAAAAAGATTTTCTTGTCAGGCTTTATCTTCTGGACTTTCCTATTAGTCATCTTCGTAGTCACCCTCTATCCATGTCTTTAGGTATCCTTCAAAACACAACTTACATACAGTCAATAAATGAAAATAAAAAAGATGGCAAGTTTTGTCTTGCAATAACAAAATAATGGCCTCGATTCTTCTGTATCCTTGTTCACAAGCTAAACTAATTTTAAGTTAAATGCATCTTTATATATTACTAGCTGCCGCCAGCGACTTCGTTCGCGTGGAAGTAGTTATGCTCCGCTCCTATTGGTCGTAGCGTGATGTTATATAGCCTAAAGCCTTCCTGGATTAATGGGCTATCCAACGCAAAAAGAATTTTTCAAATCGGACTAGTAGTTTCTGAGATTAGCGCGTTCAAACAAACAAATAAACTCTTCAGCTTTATATATCAGTATAGAATAAGAGTATAGTCGTGGTGGCCTAGTGGTTAAAACACCAGCCTCTCAAGTATGAGTGCGCGGGTTCGATTCCAGGTCAGGCAAGTACCAATGTAACTTTTCTAGTTTTATGTACTTTCTAAGCATATCTTGGACACCAGTGACTGAAGGTAAAGGAAAACATCTTAAGGAAACCTGGACTTTATAAGTCTGAAATCCCCAACCCGTATTGAGCAAGCGTGGTGATTACGCTCAATCCTTCTATGTATGAGAGGAGACCTGTGCCCAGCAGTGGGACGATAAAAAAGTTGATGATGATAGAATAAGAGATGGACAGAAGATAATATGTTAGTTTAACCTGTCAAATTAGTTCGCGCTTGACATAATTTGACGTATTTTTGGTCGCCATGTTTATAATCGCGTCTAAACTGTCTATGGAACATCTTAATTTGACAGGATTAAATTAAAATGTTATCTTCTAGCGTTTTCTTAACTTAAATTTTCTTTTTTAAGTTTCTTTTGTTCACAAAGGAATCGGCGCCTTTGTATCACTTCCAAAAATGTTTAAGACCCCTGACAACGTGTAACGTAGCACTAACAAATAGTCCAGGAGCTGGCAACTATTTGGATTAGCGTCATTTGATGGGCCAAGTTGCCAAACAAGGAACGATTTGGATCTTTTCGCGGCAGACACAATATAATGCAACGATTACTGGCGCCGTGGAAATATCCGTTTGTTTATGTTTATTATCGTTTCATTGCTGCCGATACTGGCAAGTTGGGAAGAGATAAAAGTATAGATAATATTTTGATAACTACGGTAGTTGTGGTACAGTTCTGTGTTACGTTTGAGTTTGTTTCTACTGTCGGTATAAAAATGATCAAAATAGTTTTGCAGTTTAAATTGGAGTGACACTCAAATAGAAAATGCATTTTGTTCAAACTCTGTTTTAAGTTCAGGTTTTAAATTTATACATTCTGCACGCGAAGTCGTGGTGGCCTAGTGGTTAAAACACCAGCCTCTCAAGTATGAGTTTGCGGGTTCGATTCCAGGTCAGGCAGGTACCAATGTAACTTTTCTAAAGTTATATGTAGTTTCTAAGTATATCTTGTACACCAATGACTGATTACAAGGTGAAGGAAAACATCTTGAGAAAACCTGGACTTTAAGTATGAAATCGCCAACCCGCATTGGGTAAGCGTAGTGATTACGCTTAATCCTTCTCTGTATGAGAGGAGGCCTGTGCCCAGCAGTGGGACGATAAAAAGGTTGATAATGATGATGATGATGATACGCCCGGAGTAAGTATGATTGTTTGTGAAATCGGGTTCAAGTTCCGCGTATTACACATTTAACATGAATTGGAATAAAAGTATTCGAATATTATGAATTTAAACATTAAAAGTAAGCTACAAAATAAAGGAATAAATAATTCGAAAAACATTAATACACAATATTACAGTAGCGATTCAAATTAAATTTTGTAAGTGCTGTTCCATTTCATCCTATCCCGGGGAGACCGTTACATTACCTTCCAATTCATTTACGAATAAAACTTCCCGGATTGAAATTATATAATATTGTTGCTGTATCTAAGTGTCATATGCGAACAACGCAAAAATCAAATCAAGCATACAAACTTCCCGACATTAATCGTCGGGAAGCTACCCACCACATAGCTATAAGGTACACCTCATACCTCAAAAACCAATAAATAAACCTTAAATCATTAAAATAAACATTTTAAGTATTTCCTAAACGAGTAACCTAAATACGAATCAAGCTAATAAATAATTCAGAAAACATCAACCGCTTCACAAAATTACAGCAACGATTAAAATTAAATTTTATTAGTGCTGTACCAATCCGTTCTATCCCGGGAGACCGGGGCATTACGCGCAAATCATTTACGAATAAAACGTACCGGGTTGAAATAATATGACACGTTATACGACTGGTATTGTCAAGGGACACATCCCGGGATTGCGCGGGCGTGTCCCAGCACTCTTTTGTGGATTGCCTGCTCCGCATTAACATCATGGGTGTTTTATTTTGTAAATTGTATTGCTATTTAATTTATTACTTTTCCGGTTGTTTTTAATAGTTTCCGGTCTGTTTTGTTATAAATGTCAATTAATTGTAGGTTAACGATAATAAACAGAAAGATATTTTTAAATTAAATATTTATTAGTCCTTTTTTATGCCAAATCAGAATCGTTTAGTTAAAATTTTAACTCGGGCAGTAAGGTTCTGGAGTGGCTGCCATGTACCGGAAGACGCAGCGTAGGGAGGCCCCCCACAATGTGGACCGATGACCTGGTGAAGGTCCCGGGAAGCCGATGGATGAAGTCAGCACTAGACCCGTCATCGTCGAAAGCCTTGGGGGAGGCCTTTACCACTATACAGTTGGGGTAGCAGGTGGTGCTTCGGCCCGCATTTCAGCGGGCTGTCGAAGCGCCTGCTGAAGGCTGCGGACTCATGGCTCATGCCAAATTTGGGAGGGCCAAGCATGCGGTGCCGGCGTCTATACGCCGGCATACTGAAGAGCATGGCCCTTTATGGGGCCCCCATTTGGGCGGACTCCCTCCATAGGAGGGAGAACGTCACCGCTCTTCGGGCGCCCCAAGGGGCCATTGCCCAGCGAGCAGCGCGGGTCTACCGTACGGTAGGCTTCGCAGCGGCGTGCGCTCTGGCGGTCACCCCGCCTTGGGAGCTCGTGGCGTGGGTGCTCGCCAGAGTGTACGAGTGGACGGCGGGGCGCAGGGCGCTGGGCGAGCGTCCGGCCCCAGGGGTGAGGGAGGCCGTCCGCCGGGAGGCGAGGGACGCCATCGTCCAGCACTGCCTCCGCAGGCGGCGTAGGGGCAGGAGAAGGCGGATGTTTGGCCGCCTTCTCCCTCCCTGAGGTGAGCGGCGGGCGTGAGGCACGGGGGTGCCCGCGCCCGCCACGGGCTCACCATGAGGGTGGCTGAGCCATGACCCCTCCCTGTGGAGGGGCGAATGTGGGCCCGCTGTATTAGGCGGACATAACGCCGGTAGGGGGCTGGTAGGCAAGGCTCCGCTTTTTCCCAATCCCCCGCCACTAAGGCGACGCCGGAGTGCCGCTGGGGTTTTTAATGGGTATACCGGGAGGTTCTCTCCCGGGGAGACCCACATACCCCTCCCATCCCCCGACGGGCGGGGATACGTAATTGTCATTTTCCCCAGCGACAACAAAAACAAAAAAAAACCTTTACCTCTATAGGTTGGAGAAGAAACGCACCTACGATACAGGAGTAATTCCTAGTGCGGGGCAATGGTTAAATAAAAAAAAGATACATACATAAATACATCGCTCACCTATAAATATATCGGTACATGTACGTTTTTCATATTTTACAGAAACAAGGATCAAAGTCTATACATGTTTGAAGTTATTATATAAGTTACTTTTACGTGTTATTGCAGATTCATGCCTATACTAGTAACCAAACGCAGTCTCTGTGGCGTAGTGGTAGCGAACGTGGCGCTGCGCAAGGAGGCGCGGGTTCGATCCCCGCGCAGTGCAAATATTTGTATGCATGAATATGAATATTTGCACTGGTCTGATCGTGCCTCGGAAAGAACGTTAAGCCGTTGGTCCCGGCTGCATACGAACATCGAATGGCAGTCCTTACGGGTTGTTGGAGCCCTCAAAAGTCCAACAATTGGTTTAACCGCAATGCTTCGATTCCAAGGGGATCCTTCGGGTTGTGGAGGTCAGACCGGAGTCGCTTCACGGAAAATATCGAAATTTAGCCAAAATCAGCAGTTAGACTGGTAAAGCGGACCCCCAGACTCCAAAGCTGAAAAGCTTTGGATGCGACTAGGATTAATGCTGAGATGATGATAATGATGATGACCAGTAACCAAACGCAGTGTTCAACCGGTTCGAGATACTAGTAAAATATATGAAGGACTAGCGGCCGCCGGCAGACGGGTGTTATGTATGGTGGGCACTTGCCCAATGCTTGAAATTGGGAAGTTGTATGTTTGCTAATTGCACGGTAAACTCTGATTGTGAGATGTAGAATTCGTGTGACGTCAGTATGACGCGTTGTTAATTTTTGTGGCGTTTATAGGTACCGCTACATCACTCCCCTCCGGAGAGCGGAGGTCGATCGAAGGCTGAGTCTTGTATCTTGCGATGCTTGCCAGGCCAGCTGAGGTTCCAGTGAGTCGGAACCGGTTGCCGCGTAGTTCACGATGAGTCGGAATTGTCTTCGGAGATTCCCCAGTGAGTCGGGGTGATGGCGCTGCGTTATACTCCAGTGTATCGGATGTCGTACAGCGCCGGGTTGAGGCTGGCTGCTGCGACCAAGAGAGAGGGCTCTGCTTTTTGACCGGCCGAAAGTGCAGTGTGCTGTGCCGAGGTTGCTGAAGAGGCTGAGGGTGATGACCAGGTATGTGCAGTCGCTGCATGCTTGTGGTCAGGATACCCGTTGAAGTCGTGGGTACTGGCTGGCTGGGTGACTCGTTGGCAAAGCTTGTGAGAGTGATGATGATGACGTCACGCTGAAGTTGCTGTATGAAGGCTGCGCTGAAGTTCATGCTCGGGGTCACCAGTGTGGAGGTATGAGGAACAGGGAGTAAAGTTCACTCATCCTCCTTTGAAAAGGGAGGATCCTCCGACCAGACGGGCGTTATGTCTGGCGGGCACTTGCCCAATGCTTGAAATTGGTAAGTTGTATATATGCTAGTTGTACGGTAAACTCTGATTGCGAGATGTAGAATTCGTGTGACGTCACTATGACGCATTGTTCATTTTTGTGGCGTTTGTATGTACCGCTACATTAGTACAGATTAGTATAGACATGTAATAAGCTCAGTTTCACATTTTTTGCAGATGTGAAAAAAAAACATTACTAGGTGAGCGATATATAGATAACCACTAAGATCAGCGCTCGACTTCGTAGTGCAATTCATTGTGACCGTGAGCTGTCAATCCAACTAGTGCTAAGGTACTAACACTATTGAGAACTCACTCTAAGCTCACTTCATCCAAAAGAAATGGCTAAACGGCTGCCCCAGCTCGGTTAAACGAATGAGAATTTCACACTAAGACGTAATCTATATATATAAAAGAAAGTCGTGTTAGTTACATCATTTATTACTGAAGAACGGCTATACCAATTTGGCTAAAAATTGGTAAGGAGGTAGCTAAGAACTGGGAGAAGGACATAGGATACTTTCTATGCCGCTCCCCGTCGTTCCTGTGGGAATAAATGAGCTTCTTTGTTTCGACTTCTCCCACGCTTTTATGCTACCCTGGTACCTTGAACGTCAAAAAAATATGCACAATAAACCTTCTTTCATGTAATTATGATTATTTGATAATGATGAATGAATGACGTTTATTGTTTCGACTTCTCCTACAGTTTTGTGATACCCTGGTACTTTGCACGTCCACAAACTATGCACAATAAAACCTCTTTCATGTATTATGGTGATTTGATAATGATGAATGAGCTTTTTTATTGTTTCGATTTCTCCTACACTTTTATGCTACCCTGGTACCTTGAACGTCAAAAAAATATGCACAATAAACCTTCTTTCATTTATTATGATTATTTGATAATGATGAATGAATGACGTTTATTGTTTCGACTTCTCCTACAGTTTTGTGATACCCTGGCACCTTGCACGTCAAAAAATATGCACAATAAACCTTCTTTCATGTATTACGATTATTTGATAATGATGAATGAATGAGGTTTATTGTTTCGACTTCTCCTAAACTTTTGTGCTACCCTGGTACCCTGCACCTCCACAAAGTAGGAAACACGTGTCCAGTATAGTATTTTTAAGTTGATAATATTATGTACAAAATTTCAAAAAGATATAATGAAAAACCACAAAGTTATAATAAGCTTGCTACGAGTATTCTACTTGGTTGTCCCAACATAAATATGGTCAACGATCCGCGCGCGAGCGAGCGCGGTGCGTTGACCTCTAGCGTCAGCTGTTGCGCGCGCACAATACCTATGATGATGTATCGTAAGCTGCGTGACGCACTCGGTAACTACACTGTAACAATTTCTAAATGTATTTGGGACAAAATACAACATGGTGTCAAAATTATTGGAATCGATTCAGTTGCTTATTCACTATCTATTTAAATAAAAGAAAGTCGTGTTAGTTACTCCACTTATAACTCAAGAACGGCTCCATCGATTTGGCTGAAAATTGGTAGGGGGGTACCTAAAAAATAGGAAAAGGACATAGGATACCTTTTATCCCGTTCCCGTCGATCCCATGAGAATGAATTAGCTTCATTGTTTCGACTTCTCCTACACTTTTGTGCTACCCTGGTACCTTGCACGTCCACAAACTATACACAATAAAACTTCTTTCATGTATTATGATGATTTGTGATAATGATGAATGAATGAGGTTTATTGTTTCGACTTCTCCTACAGTTTTGTGCTACCCTGGTACCTTGCACCTCCACAAAGTAGGAAACACGTGTCCAGTACTTTTAAGTTAATAATATTATGTACAAAATTTCAAAAAGATATATTGAAAAACCACAAAGTTATAATAAGCTTGCTACGTGTATTCTACTTCGTTGTCCCAACATAAATATGGTCAAAGATCCGCGGGCGAGCAAGCGCGGTGCATTGACCTCTAGCGTCAGCTGTTGCGCGCGCACAATACTATGATGATGTATCGTAAGCTGCGTGACGCACTCGGTAACTACACTGTAACAATTTCTAAATGTATTTGGGACAAAATATAACATGGTGTAAAAATTATTGGAATCGATTCAGTTGCTTATTCACTATTTATATATAACTCAAGAACGGCTGAACCGATTTAGCTGAATATTGGTGTGAGGTAGTTAAGAACCCGTCCCCGTCGTTCCCGTGTGACGTGACATAAGACATGGTCCAACTCATTCAAAATGTAAGTCAGCAATTCATATACCAAAAATGGTATAACAAAAAGCAAATGACAGCTGAGCATATTTAAAAAAAAGTCTAACCGGTTGAAGCAATCGTTTAAAGCAAAGAATATAAATACTCTCTGCTGGTTTAAAGTTTCTAATAAAAAACTACAAAGCAACTTCAAAATTTCTAATATTGTATTGCTGTGCCATTTATCATCAATAAAAATATCATGCCGTGACCAAGACCATCAAATCTTTCTCGACAAAGCGGTAATGCAAGAGTAAATCGAAACATTCTGAATGAAAGCACTGAAGAAGAGCAAGAAATTGCACGTGCAGAGCGCCGCCTTACTATGACTCGACTTCGTGCTTCTCACTCACAAGAGCAAAGGGAGGCGGCAGTCCGTGAAACTGTTCCGTTGACAATGTGAAATCGGCGAACAAACCTCAGAGATCATCATCATCATCATCAATCTTTTTATCGTCCCACTGCTGGAGACAGGTCTCCTCTCATGCAGAGAAGGATTGAGTGTAATCACCACGCTTGCTCAATGCGGGGTGGCGATTTCAGACTTATAAAGTCCAGGTTTCCTCAAGATTTTTTCTTTCACGTTCAGTCATTGGTGTCCTAGATATTGTACTTAGAGAGTACATATCACTTTAGGAAAGTTACATCGATACTTGCCTGACCTGGAATCGAACCCGCGCAATCATACAAGAGAGGCTGGTGTTTTAACCACTAGGCCACCACGACATCTCAGAGATCAATAGCTAGATAATTTACGAAGCACAAGTAGAAATTCATTTCTTTCACATGGTGCTACACTAAATAAATGACAAATAAAAAAATCATGGAATACTTTTTTTTTTTTATTTACAGTGTTCCTAATTTAAAAAGTAAAAAATGTGATCATGTGATATTTATTGCCTTTAAGGCGGAACAAAGTTCGCCGGGTCAGCTAGTATTTATATAATCATTCATGAATTGTTTGGTATTTAAAATTTTCTTATAACTTTCGTGAACTAATAAACTTAATTTTTTTTCTCAATTGTTTTTATGCATTACTTTGGAATGTCTTGACAAGATCAGGGAGTATCATAAATCCGTTGTATCGAGTTCTTTTCTGCAATTAGTTCTTTGTACATATTTCACTTGAAATAAATACGTACAAAGAAGTATTAGCGTATTAGCGCAAAATCACCAGTGAAAAATATAATTATCAAACCCTCACAGACACCCTAAAACTCCTATATAAAATTCATAGCAATGTTATTGTTTGAAGTGTTTGTACCTTTGTCGTAGGAGTTACGCGATATTATTTTCAGTATTGTGCAAATATGAAAGTTCCTAAACCTTTTTAATTACAAAATACTAATTTTCAGTTATTCAACATTATATAGTGTTAGGAATCATGTTTATACATGCGTTTTCATTGCGAGGTCTCTTCCATACTTCAGTTTACCCATTTCCTTTTCCACGGTAAGATTTTCATTGAATCGATCGGCTGTAGAAGTCTTATTGATATTACACACAAGCCGCCCTATATATCCTCACCTACAGTACCAAACTATCTTGCCACCAGATTTCAATGCGATCTTCCCACCTAATAACCTGAGGAGCTTCCTTATACATAAATGATGACCGTAACAAAAGGGACATAGTGTGTAAATTAATAATTAACATCCCGAGATTCACGTGTGGATAATCCCGGGAATGGGGCGGGAACGCGGTAATTCACGAACTATGTCGAAGCGAGTAAACTGCCAGATTAGATTGCTTACTATGTACAGAAACTGTTTGTGGTAGAAATACTAAGTTCAAGACAGTTTAAGGACAAAGCTATTATGTATCTGTCTGGTTTTTTCTTAATAAAGGTATTGGGGTCTGCTTCCAGTCTAACTAGATTCAGCTAAATATCAGAATTTCCCATGATGCAAAACTTACAGAAACGTGGTCCCTCACTGTGGGCCTCATAAGAAAGCTCAAGGTCGCACAGAGAATTATTGAGAGGGCTATACTAGGCTATACTAGGTCTCTAGAATCTTCGTAGAGAAACTCTACGAAGATTCTTAGAAGAACTAAAGTCGTCGACAATGCCCAGCGGATTAGCTCTTTCAAGTGGCAGTGGGTGTGGCATGTAGCTCGTAGAGCCGATGGCCGACGGGGCAGAATGGCTCTTGAATGGCGATTACGTACCGGTAAGCGCAGCGTAGGATACCCACCGACTAGATGGTCGGATGACCTGACCAAAATCGCAGGGAAGCGCTGGATGCAGCCCGCGTTCAACCGTTCTTTTTTGGGAATCCTTGGGGATGGCCTATGTCCAGAAGTGGACTTCATGTGGCTGAGATGATAATGATGACATGTAGCGACTGCCTATCTGCCCTCCACAACCCAATTATTATCCCTTGGTAGGACTGGTAGTCAGACATTCAGACTACTGATAACCAGCAACGACTGTCAAAGATCTAGTATGACAACAGGAACCAACGGCTTAACGTGCTTTTCAAGGTAAGGCGGGGTCTCGGTATATAAAGATGGTCACCCATCCACAAACCAGCCGCGGCAAGCCTAACGTAACCTGATCAATCGACCGGTGCGACTGTTGTTATTCAGCTACGAGCCTCCCAAAGGCAGGCCTGTAAAAATATAATTGACGTATAAAAGTACACAAATCATTTTTAGAAATAAAATCATCTATCAGACAAATTTTTCGAACCTAAGAATCAATTCAAAATGATTCAGATTTTATCCATGCTGTTTAGTCTCATTTTAATTCTCATATATTCTGTCTCCAAAACTGATATAACATGGACACTTGATAGTGCTACTTATACACTCTCGTAGGTGTAGGACATCGACGTGGTCACACTTTGTGCGTTTGTCACATTCAGGCGCCGGGACAATGTATTGAGGCCCTTTGTGAAGCACGGACGTGGCCGTAGACGCCTCTCCTCGATATATCAAAACCATTATACGCCGAACTGAACGGAATGGACATCTACGGCGTACACATGGTGACGTAATTTTCGTTGGTTATGGATTGTTGAGTTATGGCATTTGTATGTTCTTAATTGAATATTGTATTTATTATAAATAAAAAGCTTATAAATATTGTTTCACTTTTAGAAGTAATTGTGAAAAATCTTGTGGTTTTAAGATCTGAAATTTGTAACGCTTTTTGGCAACCAACATTTTTCTCATTAAGCTAAGTTTGGTCAGAAATCAGAATTTGAATCAATGGCAAAAATACAGAACTACAACCACGGTCTGAAGTACATAAACACATACTCCTGTACTGTGAATACTGTATGGCTAAACATTCTCCCCCTTATTCATAAACGTTGCTTAAAGTTACCTAGTGATTAGCGATTGTTTAAAAATACATTTTAGACGTCTGCACGTCACTTAACTTTAATCATCGTTTATGTATAAACTAGACGTGGTTGTTATTTCACGTAACTAGTTACAATAACCAGCGACGCGATGTGTAACTGAATCACTAGTTACGAGTCAAATTAAAAAGTAGTGTTTTTTGTAAATGCGTTATTTCATACACACATTGCATCTTATTCATAAAAGTTGCTTAAAGTTAACTAGTGATTAATAACAGTGTAACCATACATTTTTGAAATTTTAACACCACTTTACTTTCATCGTCGTTTACAAATAAACCCCTTGAACACTATGGTGTTTATTCATAAACGATAATTAAAGTTAAGTGACGCGCAAACATCAAAAATGTATGGTTAAACAATCGCTAATAACTAGTTAACTTTAAGCAACGTTTATGAATAAGAGGGGTTGTGCCGTAGCGGATAGCCGTATCGTACATCACAACGGTGGCGCGCGTCGCTGGCTATTGTAACTAGTTACGTGAAATAACGACCACGTCTAGGTTCGTTTCGTGTGTAACTGCAATCACAGTAAATGAATTAAAATAACTAGCTACAAACATAACTTGTTTTATAACAGGTGACGCCGGTCAAGTAACTGGTTACGTTACGTTTCTTGAAAAAGGCGTTACGATCCACACCTAGTATAAACACCTTAAACACGTGTTTATTCATAAACGATGATTAAAGTTAAGTGACGTTAAAAGGTCAAAAATGTTTGGTAAAAGAATCGCTAATCATCACTAGTTAACTTTAAGCAACGTTTATGAATAAGGGGATTATGAATAAAAGGGACCTGTGTTATAGGTAACATACAAGATTAATTCGGATTACCCCTGGACATCAATGAGGGGCTGGGCTTCTCAATGATTTCTTTGGACCTGCCTTTACAGGCACCCTTTATAAATTTTCATAAGAACTCCATCAGTTACTTGCTGCTTGTAATACTTCTGCTAATAGAGATGTTCTATATCTTTCCATTCTCTACAGAACAAAGAAAAGACATCAAATATTTAGCGACTCGCCAGAGAGTGACACAATCACAATTTTTCCTTTTATTACTGTCAAAAGAATAATTAGGTCGGTTAATTTCATTAATGAGTCCATTGTGAGAGACTCCGACGCCTTATTTGATTTGTTACGAATTCAATTTAGTCAACGTCATAGAAAATTAAGGTGAATTTTTTAAAGATTTACCGCGGCCATTTTGTGTAATGTTTGGAGATTTTGGCGTAAACGTCGGCTTTTTGTTTTTTCGGTGATTAGATTATTTGTGAGATGGCTTTAGTTACATTACATCTGAGTTCAAATGGTGCCGATTTTTTCTGAGGTATATTTTTTTTTCTTTGTATATTTATGGCCACTCTTGACTTTGATTTTTGCCACAATGGATAAATATGGATCAGAAAAAAAAATCTAAGATGAAACTCAGAATTGCGTCTTCACTGTTATTGTTTCGATTACTTTATTATATTATATTTTCACTGCCAAATGTTTTCGTTCAATAACATAACAGTATTTTACTTTCTAACAAAGGGTCACGTCTTAATATACGTAACAACATCACACATCCCATACCATGTGTATGCAGACATTATTCATCGACGCTCGAAATAAAAGCTGTTTAAACTCGCAACGTTCAAAATTCCTTCCAGAAAATTCATTCCATTATTACATATTACACCCGGTCCCAACAGAGTTCATAGTACGGCCATCACTGTCAAATTATACGATGCAATTTCTAACATTTTAATAATAATGTATTTTAGGTTAAACCAACGAATATTTCGCAGTTGCCGGGCGTGACGGGCAGGCCTATTCTCCTGAAATATTACGTCTCAAACACAAAGGAAAAACACATTTTTTCCCTCTGGCAACAAAATGTAAGCTGCACGTTATAATTTTTCACAGGGGACCTTTGGAGACAGTGATTTTTTATAAATGGAACATGTCGCTTTTATTCCGGAATAGAGCTTGTTTTTTAAATTATTTCTGGCTGTTTCGTGGTGTTCGTAAATAAATACTCTTTTGTATTCGATGTTTATGCCATCCGCTGTTTTATTTTCCGATTTATAAATATTGGAAGCTATTTTTAGATATGAATTGGTTGAAAATACACCATACTCTGTACGTAACAAACATAATATTAAAACTTTAAATATTTCCATAATTCCATGCTGCATCAGTTCACAGTTAAATTGGATGATTATGAACCAAAAAATCTTCTAAAAAGAATGTATTGCTCCTTTTTTCATTCCCAGCTTTGGGAACAGATCCCAATCTGAAGATTAAAGCTATTGTAAGTTAAACTACTTCTTGAAGATCAGCGGTGTTATAAATTTGATGCAATCGAGATGATTCAATTCGAGATAATGGTAGTAACGCCGAAAGTTGGGGCGGTGTTGCCAGAATTCGGGCGTCTAGCGGCGAAAACCTTTGTAGAAGGTATTTCTATGATTACTAGAGATAATGGTTACGTTTGAATATTTTACTAAAAGGACACTGAAAAAAAGAATGTGTAATTGGTTGTCATGGTATCGGTTATGGAGAACAGGGGGATGAAGATTTGTGAGCAAAGTATGAACGTCGATGGCTATAAAAATTAGGGAAGACGAAAGAAATGATGAATGGAATGTGTGAATGATGATATGGTTACAAAGAGACGTGACTATGGACACTAATAGAGATGTATGAAAGAAATAGACATGTTGCGTCGACCACAAATAATTTTCTCGGTAGTATGCCATAACATCGACGGCCAGCAAAAGTTAGCACCCACCAGACAAAGTCTTGCCGCCAAGCGATTCGTAGTATTCCGGCATGATGTCTGGTGAAGCCGTACGGAATGTCTGAGCAGTTACGACGTGTGCCAGTTACGATGCGCCAAGTGTTGTTGTGTCGGGAGTTTGGTCATGGAGGGTCTCCAGATCACTCTCCCTCTGGCGCAGCATAGTTGGTCGTGCTATTGAGTTTAACATTGCGTCATCTCGCTCAACTGTCGTTTTGCTTCCTATTCACTCAGTTTTTTTTTAGTGAATAGGCTCTTAATAAAACTAGCGCGTTTTACCATCAACGATTGCGTCACAGCACTAGTTTATTCTTCTTCTTCTTCAGCCTATGGATGTCCACTGCTGGACAAAGGCCTCCCCCAAGGCTTTCCACGCTGACCGGTCTTGTGCTGCCCGCATCCATCGGCTTTCCGCGACCTTCACTAGGTCATCGGTCCACCTTGTTGGGGGCCTCCCTACGCTTCGTCTTCCAGTACGTGGCCGCCACTCCAGAACCTTACTGCCCCATCGGCCATCGGTTCTGCCACTTAAGTTTAGCGACTCGCAGAGTTATGTCGGTGACTTTGGTTCTTCTGCGGATCTCCACATTTCTGGTTCGATCACGCAGAAAAACTCCGAGCATAGCTCTTTCCATTGCCCTTTGTGTGACTCTGAGCCTTCGTATGAGGCCCATTGTGAGCGACCACGTTTCAGTTCCGCAACACACACTGGTCAAAGACTTTAGTCTTACTTTAATCACTAGTTTATAATTATTAAAAAAAATAATATGTGAAAGTTTGTATGGATAGATGGATCAATCAATCCAGTTCTAGTTGGTTGCTCTGCATTCGAAGTTGTTAAAGAGTATACATACCTATTACCTACTGATAGTGAGTTACGCAATTACCGTGCAGTTGTGCTTTTTAAAATAGTATTACCTATACCCTGAACTATATATCTACCTTACCTCATGTCAACAAACGCACGTACTCTCAAGTCAATCGGTATCAATGACAATACATCATTAATTAACCGCACAATCCATCAGGTGATTACTATCGACAAATTTATGACCATTTGTCGACTGCCATCAATGAGTTAATTAATTAGAATATGATGTAAATTAATTATTGCATAGGTATTCTAGTAACATCTGTGGCGGTGTTTCCGTTGGACTACAATTTAAGTGTCTCCAAGGCTAGAATGAATAGGCTCTTAATAAACTAGAGCGCCTTACCATCAACGATTGCATCATTCCTTATCATCAGACGCGATTGCGGTTAAGAACTAGTTTATAATTATATAATTTCCTAGGTGGTAGGCCATAACATCGGCTGCCGGCAGCAGTTACCACCCACCAGACAAAGTCTTGCCGCCAAGCGATTCGTCGTGTTCCGGCATGATGTCTGGTGAAGCCGTACGGAGGTCGGGTCTGAGCAGTTGTGTTGCGATGTGTGCCGGGTACTATGCGCCAAATGTTGTTGTGTTGGGAGTTTGGTCGTGGAGGGTCTTCAGATCAATCTCCCTTTGGCGCAGCATCGTTGGTCGTGTTGTTGGGTTTAACATTGCATCACCTCGCTCAACTGCTGTCTTCCTTCCTA
This sequence comes from Sesamia inferens, assembly GCA_037179545.1. NCBI lineage: Eukaryota > Metazoa > Arthropoda > Insecta > Lepidoptera > Noctuidae > Sesamia > Sesamia inferens. The sequence goes on along the minus strand of CM073928.1, from coordinate 29,678,698 downwards.
TTCGCTCAGTTTTTCTGAGTGAATAGGCCCTTGATAAAGTACTAGAAACGTACTTTTTCTTTTTTCATATAAACAAAAAATGAAGACGACACAGTGCGTTGAAAACTCGTGTGACGTCACTGCACGCTACACTTTTTAGCGACCAGTGACGTCACCAGCCACCACTCCTGATCTTTGATCCCTTTTATATTTGGTAATTTTTATTGATTTGATAAAACAAAAAATACTTGTGTAGTATTTTGGAAATCTGACTGACGGACTAATTAGTTTTTTTAAATCAAATACCCTATTGTATCTCCGTAATTGTCTTATTAATGGCAACGATAAAAAGAAATCCTCGCATTTAAAACCAACCCGATAGGTAAAATACCTTTCTTGAAAGCCGAAGTTAGCTCGGAAGTATTCGGAAGCTGCGTCCATCGACACGTCACATTGTTCCCTCGTCAGCACTAAGTGGGCCTGATGGCTGCCGCCGGAAGCCCGACGCTTACCGCCATCAGGCCGGCGTGTACCGGTGACGTGAGAATGCCTGTCTCAAAGGAATGTGTACACGCTCTCATTGTTGCGAAGTTGAGGGTTTGTCGGTGCCAGGAAATAATGAGGAGGGGTTTTTTTTTCCGGGAGAGAGGTTCAAATCAAATTAGCAAGCGCTGGAGCGAAAGCCTGACGTGTGTCGACGTGTGTCGGCGAGATCGACATTGGAACATTACGCTGAATGCTGATTATGCTGAGCTGAAGCCCTTTTTGCATTACCTTTGTTTTATATTTTTAATGTGTTTTTTTAAGGGATTTTTTTGCTCTAATGCCAATAAACGCGTTTTTCTTTCTTTCAAAAACGGTAACATAATAATAAAAAAGATTTGTATTTTTACTACACACATCAAAAGTGTCTAGGGATCAACATATATTTTTGCAATAACTTTTCTCCTGATTGATATTAATTAAAATTTTCTTTAAGGATTCATCAAATAAAGTGTTTTCGTTTGTCACAGTAACGATAAACCAAGTCACCTTTGCATTAATAAAGAAATTTGCCATTTTCCTAATAAAGGGATATTTGACATTTGAACCACTAACACAAAAGTTCGAAAAAAAGACTGAAATAACAGTTTTCTCTAAAATTTTATTGGGTAACTTAAACAATTAATAATCCGTGTTTCTACCGCGAACACTAACAACACAAGAACATCGGTTTGGCATACTCAAAATGAGTTCATCCAAATCACGCTGTGGAATGGCCGCCCATGTTCGTTGCAACAACAAAAAAAGGTCTTCTTGCAACTGGATACCCTCCATATTCGGCAGAGCTCTTCTCTGTAGCATATCCCATGCATGCTCAATCGGGTTCAAGTCTGGCGACTGAGCAGGCCAGGGCAGGACATTGATGTTAGCTGCGGCGAGAGTCTGTCTTACAACTCTTGCGGTGTGCGGTCGTGCATTATCATGCATTAACTGAAATAAGGGACCGATTTGCACATGTAGAGGAACGATGACGTCTGATACAATCGTCTCAGCATAAATTTGAGCGTTGAGGTTGCCTCTGATCCAAATCAACTCAGTTCTTCCGCCGATCCAAATACCCGCCCATACCATGATGGTTCCACCACTATAAGGATGGACTTCCTGGTAGGATTTTAATCGCTGTTGGCGTCCAGGGGTTCTCCAGTGTCGTATACGTCTTGTATCCGGTCTCATACCAAAACGAGACTCATCAGAAAAGCACACGAAACGCCATTGTTCTTCTGCCCAATTTCTGTGTTCAAGAGCCCATTGATATCGAATCCTACGATTGTGCATTGCTATAGGTGGTACCCGTAGCGGTCTTCGGGAATGAAGGTTCACTTCATGCAAGCGGTTTCTGACTGTTTGGTCGCTAATTAAGTTCCCTGAAGAGTGATAAAGCCTCACGGCTAACATCATGGCGGTTATTGTTGGAGCTCTTCGAGTTAAGATTTGAATGTATCGGTCTTGTCTCCGTGTGGTGCAGCGATACCGTCCTCCATAGCGCTCAGCCACGGTACCAGTGCTTCGGTAACGTGTCCAAAGTCGACTGATAACACTCTGACTTGTATTCAGAGCTAAAGCCACAGTACGTTGCCGGGAACCAGCTTCTATCATTCCCACGGCTCTGAGCATTTCTTCCCTGCTTAAATGACGTCGCCGCTCCATAATAACGTTGGTTTTAATCAGTAGTAGGGAAACAGTAGCACTAATAATGTCTTCAATGCGTTGTATGTTTTTATAGGGAAAATATTGACAGCTGATTTTCATCTTTTACTCGAATTTGATTCACAGTTCCTGATTCAAATTATGAAATGCACCAAAAAGGATCCATATAAATTTATAAAATCATAAATTTATTACTAAGCCACATCTCAATCTCAAGAAATCCGCATAAAAATGCTTGATCCCTACCCTAGACACTTTTGATGTGTGTAGTTGTTGTTTTGTTTGTTTGTAGTATGTAGTTTTAATTTTTAATTTATCACTATATATTGTAAAACAAAGTCACTTTCTCTTTCCCTATGTCCTTTTTAGGGTTCCGTAGCCAAATGGCAAAAAACGGACCTGAACGAACGGAACGAAACTCGTCGTACGACGGGGCGTCCGATGATAGAACGGAGATGGGGGAATTCAATCATGCAATTCGTTCGCACGCTAGCTACACTTCGCCTGTGCTCCAGGCTTTGGAGACCGTTTAGAGCTAAATCTGGGTCGCCAAGTAGATTCTACGCACGCCTCTCTACTAAATCCAAAGTAGCCAGGTAGCATTTTGCAGCACCAGCCCAAATGTGGCTGCAGTACTCCACACACGAACGGACCTGTGCTTTGTATAACGTCCTGCTGTGAAGTACCACCGGACCTTTGCGATAACGCCAAGTTTCCTGGCAGCCACCTTGGCCTTGGACCCAATGAACCGCCCAAAATTAAGGTTCCAAGAAATCTCAACCACACTCATTGCGTTATTTACGTAGTTGAACAGGTATATTTTTCATACGTAAAGAGCAATGCATCAGCAATATGCTTCAAAATGATTCAAATTTAGAGAGCATTTGATTAGGGTTCCATCCAGTCAGCTGGCTGTCGTCAACCACTTACCGAAATACCTATCTATGAAATTAGAAATCTCAAAAACGCTCTTCCATGCATGCATATAGTTTTGCATGACCATATGACGGTAGAGCATAGAGGACTTTTAAAACTAAACATCTTTGTACTAAATACCCATGTTTGCAAAGCAATAAATGATTCGATTTCATTGGATCCTTTAATAAGCCTTTTGAAAACTATTATTGCAGACCACTGGGCGATAAACCGCCCAATAGTCCAAAAAGACATGTTAATCTAAACAAATTTACATAAATATATATGTAGCTCGAATTTAAAACACATTGCACCCTCCGATATAGTCTTTCGTGAATATAAACCGTCTTAAATGACTGCGGATTCTTTGGGAATAGGGTTGACACAAGCTGGTTCCACGTAGTTATTTCGAGGTTACTTCTAAGAAAGACATCGTGATATTGAACCCAAAACACTGAAATGAAATTGGTTATAGGCTCGCCTGTCAACCACGGATGTGTGGCTCAAATCTGGGGAAGTACATTTATGCAATAATTATGTAATATGACAGCCTCCATAGCGGTAGCGGACGCTGCCGCTGTTAAGCCGTTAATCGCGGTTGTCATACGAACATCTAATGGCAGTCGTTACGGGTTGTTGGAGCCCTCAAAAGTCCAACAATTGGTCTAACTGCAATGCTCCGATATCGCCTTCGGGTTGTGGAGGTCAGACGACAGTGGCTTCACGAAAAAATATCGAAATTTAGCCAAAATCAGCAGTTAGACTGGTAAAGCAGACCCCAGACTCCAAAGCTGAAAAAAAGCTTCGGATACGATGTGGATTAACGCTGATGATGATTATACGTAAATAACACAAGATTGCGACTTATCAACAAAAATATCAACAAATATGAAATTGTAGAAAAATAAATGTAATTCGTACACAACAAAGTTCAGCTTACGCTACAAATAAATAAATATGTAACTTTTTCAATAGTTGTACTAGGCATGCTGAAGTCAACTTAATTGCCATTAGAATAAAATTTATACTTGTTTAACTTAAAATAACGTCAATTTTGAGTAAAATATAGAAGTAAGAAAGTATAGAAAATATAGTATACTAGGTATAGAAGTCGTGATGGCCTAATGCTTAAAACAACAGCCTATCAAGTATGGGTGTGCAGGTTTTTTTTTTTTTTTAATAATTATAAACTAGCACTTGACCGCAATCCCGCCTGATGGTAAGCAGTGATGCGATCGTTGATGGTAAAGCGCGCTAGTTTATTAAGAGCCTATTCGCTCAGAAAAACTGAGCGAATAGGAAGGAAGACGGCAGTTGAGCGAGGTGATGCAATGTTAAAGCCAACAACTCGACCAACGATGCTGCGCCAAAGGGAGATTGATCTGAAGACCCTCCACGACCAAACTCCCAACACAACAACATTTGGCGCATCGTACCCGGCTCACATCGCAACACAACTGCTCAGACCCGTCCTCCGTACGGCTTCACCAGACATCATGCCGGAACACGACAAATCGCTTGGCGACAAGACTTTGTCTGGTGGGTGATAACTTCTGCCGGCAGCCGATGTTATGGCCTACCAAGTACCAATGTAACTTTTCTATACTATATGTACCTACTTTCTATGTATATCTTTGACACCAATAACTGATTACAGGGTGAAGGAAAAAATCTTGAGGAAACCTGTACTTTAAGTCTAAAATCGCCAACCCGCATTGAGCAAGCATATGCCCAGCATTGGGACGATAAAAAAAGTTGATGATGATGTAGGTATGTATTCAAATTTTATTTCACCTAAAACTGAATTGGCGATGAAAACATCGTGAGGAAACTGAGATTTTATTGAAATTAAATGAAATTTACAGATAGTCGGGTAAACAGTTTATTAAACAACTAGCGGCCGGCAGCGACTTCGTTCGCGTGGTTTAGTTCTGCTCCGCTCCTATTGGTCGTAGCGCGATGTTATATAGCCTAAAGCCTTCCTGGATTAAGGGCCTATCCAACGCAAAAAGAATTTTTCAAATCGGACCAGTAGTTCCTGAGATTAGAGCGTTCAAACGAACAAACAAACACACTCTTCAGCTTTATATATTAGTATAGATTAGCAAATACTGGCATATAAAACTAATGATTACATCAATTAAATTTAAAAGAAAAGATAATTTAAATTTCAAGTGTTTGTCAAATTATATAAGAAACATGACAGTGTGAATCTCTGAAATTTAAATACTGCGTCACAGAATAGAATATTTTTGCTCTTTTAAATCCCACGATTGACAGCTCCTTATACAATTTCGGTTATGTATTAGTTAATTTAGGCTGAAAACTGACTCCAAAAAACAATCGTTTTTTCCAAACTTCAATAATTAAATACCAATTTTCAAATGTTTACCAGCCCTATTCGGAAAGTTGTTGAGGACATCATCAAATATACATTTAGGAGTATAATGGCAGGTCCACCAACGCGCGTTCCGATGTCCGTCTTGTCCTTGAATATGTATGACGGAGGGACGAGCAGTTACAATATGGTTTCCGAGTCTTGAAGGTTTTCTGAACGAAAGTAATTACTTAGTTTTTACTGTAGACTCTCATTATGTTACTTTTATTTCATTAGTATAGACTTTGAATGAGGAGATCCGCAGAAGAACCAAAGTCACCGACATAGCTCTGCGAGTCGCTAAACTTAAGTGGCAGTGGGCAGGGCACATTACTCGTAGAACCGATGGCCGATGAGGCAGTAAGGTTCTGGAGTAGCGGCCGCGTACTGGAAGACGCAGCGTAGGGTGGCGCCCAACAAGGTGGACCGATGACCTGGTGAAGGTCTCGGGAAGCCGATGGGTGCGGGCAGCACAAGACCGGTCAGCGTGGAAAGCCTTGGGGGAGGCCTTTGTCCAGCAGTGCACATCCATAGGCTGAAGAAGAAAAAGAAGTATAGACTTTTACTTCGCAATAAGTGACGCGAGCTCAGGAAAGGCAACAACTATAATTTATAAAACTTTATTTTGCACCCTCACATATATCATACATTTCTCACTCTTCATAGTGGTAACGTACTTATTCTCAATAATTTGTTTCCCCGTAAATTTAATTCTTAATTTAAATTTAATGCTCAATTTAAATTTAATGCTTAATTTAAATTTAATGCTTAATTTAAATTTAATTAGTAATTTAAATTTAATTTTTAATTTAAACAATTCTTTTTATTTATATGTACATTTATAATTTTTCCATTTCATCAATATAACAGATGTTTTGATTAAAATAATAAAATGTGGTTTTAATAAAGAACTGTGAAATCGCTGACGATTGTGACAAGTTTCTACTATGTAGATGTATAAATATGTATGTATTCACTGTCTTGATTTTCTACAGACGACAACACATTAAGCTGCTACAATCTGTCAAATTCCTTTATTAGATTTTCAACTTTATCGCTAAAGCACTTGGTCAAGATTGATTGGGAATTTGTGACAGATTTGGGTAGCTTGACCTGCTGTCATCCGCACATAGAATAAGAGATATAGTTATTTAAATATATTTATTTATATTCTGTAATCTATATGGACATATATGTACATAGTAAAGAGTATTCTATTCTATTCTATTTTAGGAGTGATCATTAAACTATTATCTATAAGGATTTGTTCATCATCATCAACCTTTTTATCATCCCACTGCTGGGCACAGGTCTCCTCTCATACAGAGAAGGATTGAGCGTAATCACCACGCTTGCTCAATGAGGGTTGGCGATTTCAGACTTATAAAGTCCAGGTTTCCTCAAGATGTTTTCCTTCACCTTCAGTCATTGGTGTCCAAAATATACTTAGAAAGTACATATAACATTAGAAAAGTTACATTGGTACTTGCCTGACCTGGAATCGAACCCGCGCACTCATACTTGAGAGGCTGGTGTTTTAACCACTAGGCCACCACAACTTTTTTCCATAAGGATTTGTTCGTTTTCTGTAAAATCATAGAATATGCCATACAAGTCTAACATTGCAACATTGTCAGATGGGTCTGACAATGTTGCAATGTCAGATCCTTTTCACCGTCGATATAAAAGTAACTGTGGAAGAGGCTGACAAATGTGACACAGTTTCAACTAGTATACCTGTCTAACCTCGTACCGCAGACAATAGCTTATTTATTTATTTTAAGCATACAAAGGTATAAAGGAGGATTTAACACCAAAGACAATTTTGACAATTTGTAAAAATTGTGAAAGAGCTGCAATGGCGAAGATTAAAAGTAAATATTTATATCAATACTAGCTACGCGCCGCGGTTTCACCAGCGTAAGTAGTAGTAACATAAAATATAGATAAAAACCTATTCTCATGTCTAACGAATGTACAAACATATATTCGAAATTTCATTAAAATCGGTTCAGCCGTTTTGTAGGTTCATTTGTTCCATTAGCAATATATCCACCAGAAAATTTCTTACACGCACTGTAATTAACAAAATAATCCTTCTTCATTTCATTAATGAGTCCAACATAAAAAATCTATATATATTTTATTGTTTAAGCGGCTACAGCGCTGAAAACCGGGCGAGAGGGTCAATGTGGGCGAAGGCAATCGGCTCTAAACTCCAGAGTTATTGTGTTTCTTAGAAAACATTACGCCGACTAGTTTTGTTTACTTTTAGTATTGGACCGCGGTGTTTTTATGTCTTGTTTGTGTTTGAATTGGAAGGTTGCAGTGATTTATTAATTGAATAAAAAGGATGGGTTACGCCGAAGGAATAAATCGTCCTAGTAAGAAAACTCTGTTTTATGTAGTAATCCCATGAACCGCTGGTTGGACATTGTAAGAGATGACATGCGTGCCAAGGATGCCAAAGGTCGCGCAACATGGAGGAGAATGAGCAGGAAAGCGGACCTCGGGCTCCAACGCGAAAGCCGCGGATGCAACCGGAATAAACACTAGGATGGTGATGATGACCATGAACTATTACTATTGTACTGGTATTGTGAGGGCCCAGACGAGCCCCTGAGGTTTATATTTATGTTTATTCATTACAGGTTTGTTCGTTTAGTACCATTAAACCAGAAATGGTTTGTATTAGTGTTGGAAACGGTTTGTAATGGTTTGAATGGTTAATGCTAGGGATCAAACAATGATATGATTGCTTTAAGTTTATTTTAATAAAACGTTTTTACATATCATCTTTCGTCAACAAACGTAAAGTGTGGTAATTATATTGTTGTTGAAAACTATTTGGAGAAATTAAATAAAATAAAAACCTAACCTAGAACTAACTTTTTCTAAACAAAAATCCTGATGACCTACCTATTCGACAACATAGCTTAAAATGAAATGTTCCAATGTTCCAATGAATGTTCCAATGAACCCGAGCTAAATAACCTGCACCGGTTTTATAAAGTAAAGCATAAAACATATACGAAAAAAAATTAAAAGTCATTTTTCAAAATTTAATTAATATTTTTTTGGCCAGGATTTTCTTAGCCAAGCCACCCACGTTGTATATAAAATACGTTTCATCCAATAAACAGGTGGGTGAAGGTCATTCCTTATTGTATCATATACTATATTTAAGACTAAACATTTTCATTGCATTTTGAACGATTATTATAATTTCATTTATCAGAGTTCATTCAGCTGTAAAATAAAATGGAAAACCAACACAAATTCCTTTACAAACCCCATAAATTCAGTTATTAAGAGCCCCACAATATTCTAATCCAATCAAACAATCCTTTGTCTAATCTTGAGCTTAAAAGATAATTCTTTGAAACGAGCACAAACGAGACAGTTACACATAATTTGTGCTACAATGAATTCAATTAGCAGAGCAAACAGGGGTCTTTGTGTGTGAAGCTCCCTCTCTGTGATGCTTGAGTGTTTACAGACGGGACAGTAGAGATTAAAATGTGACAGCCTATAGCTGAAAAAATAATATTTTATTTTTGTGTCTTTGTTTAAGTTAAAAAAAAAATAATTAAAAAAAAATAAACACATTGCTAGAAGGTACTTCTAAAGCAAGCGTTCGCATTTGAATTACATAGTTTATAGGAACTCTGGTCTACAGGTGAGTGAAGGAACACGGGTTGGTTTTAGTCAGTAAAAGTCTGACACGCCCTTGCAATCTGCCCAGAGCGGGAGAGGCGCAAACAAAAAAAAGGGCTATGTTATATTTATTATACAGTATGTTAAGAAAACCCTGTCCGACCCATAAGGATAATAAAGATTAGGTAAACACATGACCAAATATAATATAAAATTTTACGTAATCATCATAGTACCAATACAAATGAATTTTGAAATAATCTTTTTTTCCCGCGAATTAATTCCAATTTCCCCGAAATTTTGTAATTTTTAAAAAAGTGACAATACCGGTATTGTTATGAGCGAATAGCGATGCGACGACGTGCCGCGTGCCCTGCCGCCTGCCGCCCGCGGAAGGATGCTTAACTACTTTTATTAAGTTACCTCTTTTTGCGAAATAATATTTATTTTTTTAGGGGTTTTTTTTTTAAGTTTAGCCCGGTTTTATATGCATTAGTAGAATCAGTTATCGATACCTAACAACACCTTCACGGGTCGGACAGGGTTTTCTTAACATACTGTATAGTGGACCCCCTATCAGACAGGCAAATGTAAAAAGCAACAAGGACGCCTAAGTCGGTAACTGCATAACAGAGCTGTACATTTTAAATGCTCCGGTTTGGATTTAGTTTATGTGTCATCATCAGAAGCTTTTTCAACTTTGGAGTCTTTACCATTACCAGGCTAACTGCTGATTTGGCCAAACTTTGATATTTTTCGTAAAGCGACTGCCGTCTGACCTCCACAACCCGAAGGCGATAACGAAGCATTGCAGTTAGACCAATTGTTGGGCTTGTGAGGGCTCCAACAACCCGTAACGATTGCCATTAAATGTTCGTATGGCAACCGGGACCAACGGCTTAACGTGCTTTCCGAGGCACGACCAAACCAGTGCAAATATTCAAATACCGTGCGAATACTTCGCACGGGTCACCTAGTGTCTCTGCATTTTAAATAATAAAAGTTTAACTAAATTAATTTCACGGACCCTACATAAGTTATAGTAAGCGTAATACAAAGATATTTGAAAAGGACCACACTACTGGTATTTACACTTACCAACATAGAAATTCCTTCAAGCCTCTGAACGAATCTGTCAGGGTCGTGGGTTATTCGAAAGTGACCCCTGGTACACAGGCAAGTGTGGGAACGTGAGGTAGTTTCAGTCTGTAAAAATTGTAAGATTTTTACAGACTGAAACTACCTCTACTTCACCCAGAGCATCTGACCTCTCCAGGTCAATTGATAATTTCCTATAAAAATAAACATCTGAACGCTTGAATACTTATTCCTAGTTGAATATCGCAATATTTCATTATCCAAATATTTTTTAACAAACTTGACAAAACCCTCGAAGTCTTAACCTCAATCTTGTGCTTTCTACAAGTTGATTACCAACAATAATAGTACAAACTTAACATGAAATCAATCAACAAGGTTTAAGATCGTATAATATCCACCAAACTCATTAAAAGCGTGTTGGAAAGAGACATAATGAACCAATACTTGGCTACACCATATTAACAGCTTAAACACTTTTCGCAGAGGATCAAATTGAAGTCGGTATGTTTTGCTCGAAGTAATGACAGTTACTAACTTGAGCTACAGGCAGTTGTTAAAAGCTACGTATCGTAGGTATTAAAATGTTATATTTTTATACTGACCTTACGAAATGCTCATACATACGAGCGATTCGCGTCAACTGACTGCAACTGCAGCCGTCAATGAGTGTCAACAGCTGCCGTCAAATCATTTATCTATACGAAGCTGAAGAGTTTGTTTGAACGCGCTAATCTCAGGAACTACTGGTCAGATTTGAAAAATTCTTTTTACGTTGGATAGCCAATTTATCCAGGAAGGATTTAGGCTAACATAACAACACGCTGCGACCAATAGGAGCGGAGCATATTTAAAAAACATATAGAAACTTAAACAGGTGAAACTGCGTTGCACAGCAGCTAGTTTCAAATAAAAGTCATAGCACACTTAAACAACTCTGCTCCAACACCGCTTAACACCGCCCTAAAATAAGACGACTACTAGCAGTCCGCGCGGTGATAGCTAACAGGTACCCAGCAGTCCACGCGGCGACAACTAACAGACGGCCAGCTACACACCCGCCGACCGATCTCGCTTTTCGCGATACACACAGTTTCCGACTCACAAAGCTCACAAAGAACTAGAAATTATTGCTATTGCACTTAAGGATGAAGAGAGAATTGCAAGAAATAACAGATGAAGATTTTGAGTGCATAAAATGCTGCAAGCAACCGACTGAGCGGCGACGGCGCGGCGACTGCTAACATTGAGCGCTCGGACACCGCACCGACTGCTCCTTTTACAACGTGCGGCCAGCGAAGTGTCGAGTATAGAGAAAAAACTTTTTTTACAAAAAAACAACTGACTTCCAAAAAACACTACAAAGTGGTATTTGGTTTTTGTATATTAGTTTTTGACACCGACTTCCGAAATTAGTTATTTTTCAGTTTGTGGTGTTTTTGGAAGTCGGTTGTTTTTTTTTTGTAAAAAAAAAAAAAATATTTTACATTTTTTAGTTGTGAAAAGTACTGTTCAGCTGCATCCGGTTAGACTGGATGCTGACGCTAAAATACTTAATGAAAAAACTTACAAACGCACTGGTTGCCTCTACGATTTTTGAAAGTTCCCCTTGATTTCTCTGGTCTTCCACCATCAAACCCTGATGTCCTTATCATAGGACCACCTTGGGAATGTCTTCTTTCTAACAGAAAAAGAATTATCAAAATCGGTTCATAAACGACGAAGTTATAAGCGAACAAACATAAAAAATGCATATATACGGTCGAATTGAGTAACCTCCTCTTTTTTGAAGTCGGTTAAAAAGAATATTCAAATAATATTCTTTTTGCCGATAGGAGCAGATTCATGTAAGTAGGCTATGCCGTTAAGTTCACAAACAGACACACGTGTCGGCTGTTGTCAACGCGTGTCGACGGCTGCGTCAACACGAGGCTTGCCTTATTATGAAAACGAATACAAAGTTATGCAGCGAATATATTTTTATCTTATTTTTATTTAAAAAATAAAACAAGAAACGTTGCCCCACACTAGGAATTTCTCCTGTATCGTGGGTGCGTTTACAAACTTTCAAATCCATTTACACAAAGATCCACTTATTTTATTTATAGACATTCTAATTTACTTACTGCAAAGAATATTAGTAAAAAAGTATTTTGTAGAAATCAGTTCGATACATAACACCACACCTTCCCATCTACAACGCGTGACGGTGACTACACTCGCACGAGTTAACTGTGCACCTCGCTGGAACGCGACCCCTCCCCTGCTTCCCCGCGCGGCGCCCCGCATTCGCCGTACACGATGAGTAGCGATAGCATCTTTGTTACAATTGTCTAAATACAATTTAAATTGCCTGTTTTTTTATTGAGTTTGTTTTTGTATTTTTACCTTTCCGACGCATTAGTGAAGCCTGTTGGTCACACCAACATTATATTTCAGTCCATATGTATCAATTTAATTGCAAAACGTCATGCGTAAAATGATCTAGTATTATGACGTTTTCTCATCAAGATAACCTTTTCTTAACATAAAAAAATGTTATTTATATTTTTTTAACATAATTCTCATTTTATACAAACGGTACAATCCGAAAGACGTCACAGAGCGAGGTGCACAGTTAACTCGTGCGAGTTGTACAAATATCGTACGGAATATAAAAGGACCAAAGCCCCTAAAATTTTCTCATTCGAGATTATTATGTTATAAGAAACAAAGCTTCCAGTCAACAGGAATCTAACACCTCATACCTTAGCGGCACCCACACATCATTTTACGTCATAGCAATTTGTTACCTGAGAACCTCGAAGGCTCAGTACACTCTACACAGACACAATACACAAGAGATAAGTTTATTTCCGGATCATATCGGTCGGAAGAGTATCAATTTCGAAGAAAACCCATTAATCATAATAGTGGGTACAGGAAAAGTGCCTGTTATCAATCACGCACAGACAGCAACAAAAATATCCGCGGATTAATTGTCAGAAGATACCGCCTCGTGTATCACTGCTAGTGGAAAAAGTGACTTTTATAAATGGATTTGTTACTTATTGATTACCGGTTTTATTTTCTTTTGTTATAAAGTAGTACTTGGCCGAATTCCCGTCTGATAGGAAGCAGTGGTGCAATCATTGATGGTAAAGCGCAGTAGTTTATTATGCGCCTATTCACTCGTAGCCTATTTTATTTGATGGGAAATCATCAAATGACCTCCCCCGCCCTGGGCAAAGCGAAAGGGTGTGTCAGACTTTTACTGACTAAAACCCACTCGTGTTTCGTCACTTGCCTATGCGCCAAGGCCACGGTTTCTTTTTTAACCAACCAGAATCACTCGTAGCCTTGAAATCACTTAAATTATAATTAGATAGAAAGACCGCTGCAGGTAGTAATTGCGCTAGTTCTTCGATGTACGCGGTACCTATAAACGACGACGCGAAACGCTTCGTCCAGATATGCAAGAACGTGTGCAAGACTTCGCCAAAAAGTCCAGTTCAGTAAAAAATCCAGACCGCTCAATTACTGACACTTTTTTACCATAGAGTGAAACCAAGAAAACTAAACATGTTCCTGAAAAATACAATATTATAGGGTTATGCACCAATTCAAACTTTTTATTTCAGGCAAGGCCCATATATTGTTAGTAAAAAAACTTATCCTATGTTAGTAAAAAGAGAAACAGAGTTCAACATCAGTTGGCGACATGAATGTGTGCACTCACAAGTCTGTCCGCCCAGAGCCTAATAAAAGGTCCGTCGACCTTGTCCGCCAGTGTAGCTAGGATACTGTTCGGGGCGGCCCGAAATCACCGCAACATCGAAGCACACCGTTTGCGTATGATGGCATAAAATTCATCAAATCGCGCTTCCGGGAACATGCCTGATGCACTGCAAAAAAAATACTGTTATAAGTATTTGTTGTCATAAAAATTGTCGAAAAAATAAGTTTCTTCGACAATTTTTATTTTTGATGAAGTTTGAATTTTATTTTAATTATACTGTTTAAATTAAAAATTTATACATTAATTCTAATTCTGATTTAAATTCGCTTTTATTATAAAATAAAATTGTACAAGAAATTATTTTATTTTTCATTTTTATTTTGGATGCATCTTTTTTATATAATGTTGTTCCTATTGTTCCCTAATTGATATGTTATCTCGATAGACGTTTAAAAATGTTTGGAAAAACTTACTTACAAAAATTTATGTGTGAAAGTCTCACAGTGGAGTCTTAGTAATAAATACTCTCTCATAATTGTTAATTTTATATTATGACCGTATGTGTATAATATTATTAATTAATGTCCATCCTAGTGCAGTGTCTGTATGAGCATCTGAACTAAAGCACTTAATTATAAAATATGGTATTTGTCTTCAACACTCAGAGTAAAGGGCTAAATATGTAAACCATTGAACCAATGTTATCGAATTCAATAAATACATTTTTGTTATTATTTAAAAGTTTTTATGAAAAAATAATCTAGAAACAAATTAGAAGTAATTTACATCTACAGCTGTTCAGTTGATTTTTATGGAAATAAGGAAAATTGAAAAGAAAATACCCAAAGATTCACGGGCACAAAATTAATGAGTAAGCGGACTTTTTCAATCTAGAGATTACTTTTATTCGACGAATGAAATTGACTTCTGACAGATATTGTATGGAAGAACTGTCAAAGATTTTAAATTATTTCTCTGATAAAATTGTGTTTCGTTGGAATAACCAGCCCATATTTTTTATAGGCAATCCATACCTCTCTGGACGGAGCTTTATTGCGTGTCGGAGTGTAATTAAAACCCACCCGAGTTCCTTGACTTGCCTGTGCATCAAAAGCCACGGTATTTCTTTAGAACAACCCGCAGCTCTGGCAGAAATTAGCCTTCATCATCATCATCAGGTCAGCCGAAAGACGTCCACTGCTGAACATAGGCCTCCCCCAAGGATCTCCACCAAGACCGGTCCTGCGCCTCCCGCATCCAGCGGTTTCCTGCTACCTTCTCCAGCCCTCAAAAATTAGCCTTAATATCATAAAAATAAAATCCATTTAATTTTGAAAGAGAAATCTGCAAGCGACATAAATATTGTTTATTAGTATTTCAAACTTAAACTCGAAGAAAGACACTTTTGAACTATCTATAAGACGGTCTGTTATAGATCTCTATAGAGATAAAAGCGCAAGAACTCTTTTAAATGATGATAGGTGTTACAAAATCCCAACTCCAAAGAGCAGTGCTGGCCTAGTGGTGTCGCGACTTAAAAGTTGTAAGGTCATATGTTCGAACCCCGTCTTTACTATGTGTAAATAATTTCATTACCGCTGCTCTCAAAACGGTGAAGCATATACAATATGTAAAAAAACCCCGTCCGACCCATAAGGATAATAAAGGTTAGGTAAACACATGACCAAATATAATATAAAATTTTACGTAATCGTCATAGTAACAATACTCGTACTAATGAATTTTGGAATAATCTTTTTTTTCCCGCGAATTAATTCCAACTTCCCCGAAATTTGGTAATTTAAAAAAAAGTGACAACACCATTTTGACGGTATTATTATTAGCGATGGAACCACGTGGCGCTTGCCCTGCCCCCCGTCACCCGCGTATGGATTGCCTACCGCACAAGTAGTAAGTTACTTCTTTTTGCAAAATAATTTTTAGGGGGATTTTTTTTAAGTTTAGTCGGCTTTGTAGGCATTATTAGAATCAGTTAACGATACCTAACAATACCTTCATTGATCGGACAGGGCTTTCTTTACATATTGTATAACATCGTGAGGTAATCGAAGACATGAGACATCTACCAAGCCGCACTGGGCCTGCGTGGTAGATTACGGCTCACTCTCTCTCTCATTGAGAGGAGGCCTGTGTCCCAAAAGTGGGAATTTTATAGGCTGAGTATGTATGTTATGTGATCGACTAATAGATAGTTTAAAAAAAAATATTTAATTTAAATAGATTCTTCAAGTTCGTTCTGGAAGTTTCGATTCTCTTCCACCGAGAGGAAGTCTGTGTCCCAGGAGTTTTAGAACATTATATTCTGATTCATCATCATCATCATCAACCTTTTTATTGTCCCACTGCTGGGTACAGGTCTCCTCTCATACAGTGAAGGATTGAGCGTAATCACCACGCTTGCTTAATGCGGGTTGGCGATTTCAGACTTAAAGTCCAGGTTTCCTCAAGAAGTTTTCCTTCACCTTCAGTCATTGGTGACCAAGATATACTTAGAAAGTACATATAACTTTAGAAAAGTTACATTGGTACTTACCTGACCTGGAATCGAACCCGCGCACTCATACTTGAGAGGCTGGTGTGGAACCACTGGGCTACCACGACATGTGCTGATTATGTAGCACAAAATCCTGGAAAAATCATTTAAAACACCCTGTAGGTACATTAGCACGTCGCCCGGATAATCGCAGTATAGGCAAACTTCACAAGCGTACATAGGCAATATATCTGAAACAACTCAAAGAGTTCGCTTGTCTGTAGAAACTTTAGTGCTTCTTCCCATATTCGATGCGTGTTTGAGTTCCCAAACTTTCCGAGCGTGTTTACGTAAACGGATTTGGTATTTCTTAAAGTACATGTGGAAATAAATTATAGGTTTTCTGTTTCGTCACAGGTGGGCCCATCGCGCTCCTTGCAGTACTCTTGTAGATTTCGCATGCTCGTGGGTGTTATTTAGATAGCCTATAGCTAATCGATCCTGTAAAAATCTCACAATGAAAAGTGTTCGAAGAAGTAAGCTTAGAGTGAGTTATCAATATTAGTAGTATCCATCATCATCAACCTTTTTTTTTATCGTCCCACTGTTGGGCACATGTTTGCTCTCATACAGGCAGTCTCCGAAAGGGGTAATGGTAATAATATTGTAGCATTCAATGCCGCCAAAACACAGGCGTGTCTTTTCACCGCCAAAAGGAGCCCGTTCACCTTGGCTCCTACTTTTCGAAATGAATCCTTGGAGTGTACCGACCGCCTTCAGCTTTTTGGAGTTGAGATTTCCTCGAATCTTAACTTTGGGTGGTTCACTGGGTCCAAGGCCAAGGTGGCTGCCAGGAAGCTTGGCGTTATCGCAAAGGTCCGGCGGTACTTCACACCAGGTCAGCTTCTAATGCTGTACAAAGCACAAGTCGGTTCGCGTGTGGAGTACTGTAGCCACATTTAGCCTGGTGCTGCAAAATGTCACCTGGCCACTTTGGATTCGGTGGAGAGGCGTACGAAGAGGCTGATTGCCGACCCAGAATTAACTCAAAATGGTCTCCAAAGCCTAGAACACAGGTGTAGAGTAGCCTTTTGGTGTTCTAGAGGATTCATTTTAGTGAGTGTGCGAGGGAATTGCATGATTTAATTCCCCCATCTCCGTTCCACCATCGGACGACCCGTCGTACGGCGAGTTTACACCCTTACGTCGTTAACACACCACTACGATTCGGACGAAGCGTTTCGCTCCCTCTTTCTTCTTCCTCTTGAAAAAAAAATTGCCCAAATTGTAAAAATTGTTCCAGTACCTCGGTACAGGAACAATTTGCCAGTGGCGGTGTTTCCGTCGGACTACAATTTGAGTGTCTTCAAGGCAAGAGTGAAAAGTGACGGGTCGTCCGATGGTGGAACGGAGACGGGGGAATTATATCATGCAATTTCCTCGCACACTCCTCAAAATGTATCCTATAGAACACCGAAAGGCTGACCGAAAGGTTCCGTAAATGGCAAAAAACTGAACCCTTATAGATTCGCCATGTCTGTCTGTCCGTCCGTATGTCACAGCCATTTTTATTCCGAAACTATAAGCTATACTGTTGAAACTTGGTAGGTAGATGTATTCTATGAACCGCATTATATTTTGATGCAAAAATAAAAAAATAATAATAAATATTGGAAGCTCCCCATACTTAGCACTGAAACTCAAATTTTTTTTTCATCAAACACATACGTGTAGGGTATCTATGGATAGGTCTTCAAAAATGATATTGAGGTTTCTAAAATATTTTTTTTCTAAACCGAATAGTGACAGACGCTTCCAAAGTGGAAAAAAGTTGGTCCCGCCTCCCCCTCTAACTTCTAAAATAAGAAAATTACAATTCTAAAAAAAAACATATGATGTACATTACTATAAAAACTACCAACGAAAATTATTTTGAACGAGATCTAGTACGTAGTTTTTTTAATACCTCGTAAATCGTAAACCACTTATTACCGCGTAATCTTTCATACAAATAACTTAAATCCTTTAATTTTTCGGTGGTAGGCCATAAGATCGGCTGCCGGCAGAAGTTACCACCCACCAGAGAAAGTCTTACCGCCAAGCGATTCATCGTGTTTCGGCGTGATGTCATGGTGAAGCCGTACGGAAAACGGGTCTGAGCAGTTGTGTTGTGAAGCTTGCCGGGTACGATGCGCCAAATGATGTTATGTCGGGAGTTTGATCATGGTCCATCCAGATCAATTTCCCTCTGGCGTAGCATCATTGGCCGTGTTGTTGGGTTTATAAATTTGCATCACCTCGCTCAACACGTCTTTATTCTTATTCACTAAGTTTTTTAAGTGAATGGTTTTAATAAACTAGTGCGCTTTACCATCAACGATGGCATCACTGCTTACCATCAGGGGGGATTGCAGTCAAGTGCTAGTTTATAATTATTAAAAAAAAAATCATAAATCAATGGTACGGAACCCTTTGTGCGTGAGTCCAACACGCGCTTAGCCGGTTTTTTTTTAACATGCGGATGACCATTATCACGTAGGAGAATAGTTTTGTCATATCTGGAGTAGTAATGAGCGTGTTTTTCCTCTTTCCTCTTCCTTCTATCTTCCTCCAATAATGCTTCAAATTCCGTGTCTTCGTACAATTTCGGTCTTCCACTACGTTCTTCGTCTTCACAGTTTCGAACCTTTTGAAACCACTCACGACAAGTCCTCTCTCAAAGCAGCTTCACCATAAGCTTCTACAAGCACTCGATGGGCCTCAGCTGCAGATTTCTTCAAATTAAAGAAGTAACAAAGTTCCCGAAATGACGATTATTCGCCACAACACTTGACATCTTTGCACAGAAATATATCGAGTAACTAACACTCTAATTGTATGTTATTACCAAATGTCCAAACTTACGATATCACATTTTACATCTGACAATGTCGTGGTGGCCTAGTGATTAAAACACCAGCCTCTCAAGTATGAGTGCGCGGGTTCGATTCCAGGTCAGGCAAGTACCAATGTAACTTTTCTAAAGTTATATGTACTTTCTAAGTATATCTTGGACACCGATGACTGAAGGTGAAGGAAAACATCTTGAGGGAACCTGGACTTTAAGTCTGAAATTGCCGACCCGCATTGAGCAAGCGTGGTGATTACGCTCAATCCTTTTCTGCATGAGAGGAGACCTGTGCCCAGCAGTGGGACGATAATAAAGTTGATGATGAATTTCAACAAAAACTCTTGTAAGGACATCTTTTGTTAAACATCAGAAACTTATTTGTACACCTTTGATGATGTTTGAGACAGGCTTGCAATTTTAAATTTCCATATTTTTAAGTATTTATTAATGATCTGGTTACGTATCTTGCTTATGTGTAAAAATGCGATAGTAGGGTAAGCAGGGGGAATGGCGCTCTGTGGGTAATGGCGCTCACCACTCTAACTCCGTTAAAATAGTACATAGCATCACGCCACCTCGTGTGAAGGGCGAGGAGAGGGGGCCTCTAACGGGCAGCGATGCGACCGGACAGTCAGCCCGCGTCATGCGACCGTGAAGTGTGTTTCTTTGTATGCAGCCGCGCTGATCTAATATTTCGTCTAGTGATTTATGTTGGTAAGTCTAAAACTTTAAGGTACATTTGAATTATATTTTTTCCTTTTCTGAGTTGAACTATTTTTTTTTATGTTAATGCATTTATTTTTCCCCAATCGTCTACAATATTTTTTAAATTACAAATTAATCACATAACAACCTTTTGGGGTTATACCGCTCACATGAGCGCCATTACCCCTTAGTGACTTATTTTTTTTTATTGTTGTAGATATGCCTAGAAAACGTCAAAGAACCACCGCTAAAGCAGCTTGGACCGAAGAACATCTTGCTGGTAAAACTGCAATTAAAGGAGGTATTTCCATAAGAAAAGCCGAAATACCATTTTCTACTTTGAAAGATCGATCAAAAAATGACAACATGAACAGCCCAAGACTAGGTCGCAAGCCTGTTTTTATCCCGCAGCAAGAAACTGAAATTGCTGAACAAATCAAGTTGCTAGGTTCGCTGTACTATAGACTTAGCATCGCAGATTTACGTAAACTAGTTTATAAATTTGCTGAACTCAACAATATCAAAAACAATTTTGATCAAAACAGCAAAACGGCTTGATTGGATTATGTGCACGCCTTTATGAAACGCAATCCTTCAGTTTCTATACGCAAAGCTGAAGCGACAAGCTTAAATAGAATTTCTGCTTTCAATAAAGAAGAAATTACACATTTTTATGATATACTTGATAATTATAGCATAATTTCAGGACATACATCTCCTCTGCCGGATCCATCAAGCAGGGCTCAATGCTCTGAATTCGTTTCAGCAGTTGTTTGTAACGAAGATCTTTCTGGTGGCCATACAACTCTGGTATCCTTTGCTACACTAGCAAAGACACCAACTGTTGCACCACTTTCTAAGCCAAGGCAAAGACAGCGTAAAGAACATGCTGCCATACTGACGGCGACTCCTTTGAAAGTTGTTTTAGAGGAGAAAGAAAGGAAAAAAATAGCGAAACTCAATAAGACAGGAAATAAATCAAATAAAGATAATAAATCAAAACCAAAAAAAGTTGTCAAAGAGAAGCAAAACAGACTAAAGCAACAAAAATCATATAAAAGAAAAAAATTACAAGAAAGTTCTTCAGAGAGTCAAAATGAAGAGGATCTTTGCGATGATGATAGCGACGATGAAATGAATGTGGATGATAATAATTATAATGAGTGTATTATATGTAAAGAATTCAGTAAAAATAACGAATTATGGTACCGCTGCATTTTCTGTGGTCTGTGGTCTCATGCTATATGTTCCGGGTGGGATTCACCAGAAGGATACACTTGTGATTTATGTGAACAATAATAACATATATAATTTGTCTAACCGCCAATGATTATTAAAGTTGTTTATTATAATTTAAGTTGATTTGACATTGTTGACTGAAAGTAAATTGAAAAGGCTGATCTTACGTACAAAATAGATAGTTATGCTAATTTATGATTGTAGACTTTACGTTTATTATATATGGTTTATCTCGTTTACATTTTATTTAATTATGATGCCCCTTAGTTGGTATATTCCAAGAAACACGTTTGAGCGTCATAACCCCGAACCCCGAGCGGCATTATCCCATGTCAGGGGCAATGCCGCTCAAACATGATTTTTTGAAGATGTTTTTTTATTAGAAACAGGTCAAAGATATAAGCTTCTGTTGTTAAATTGTTGATTAATCGATAGTTAAAGACTTTATTACGTTTCATAATTTTAATTTATAATAAATAATTTAAAAAATACACGATGTTTTTCTTAAGTGAACGCCATTCCCCCTTCTTACCCTACTCCCCAGAGAGGCCCAGGGATCTGTTCCAAAGTACCAGTTTCTACACTACACCGTCTATCTCCGCCATGTGAGACCTCCGGTTCCCCGTACTTCTGTCGCTGGTCGACCCCAGTCGATGTAATTGATTAAAATTGCAAGATCAATTTCGACGCAAACGCCATCTCTCGGTCTTGACTTCAAATCTTCGAACTTCAATAGATAATGATTATGGTATGGTAAACCGAACCGTGGTTGTTCATATGGGTATTAATACCGCGATTCATAGGACAGCAGGGGCGAAATGATAACAACTGATAATAACTGTTTATATTAATAACGCTATAGTTAGCTTTTCAAGAATTTGTTAAAAAATATTCAAAAACTTTTAAGAGAGCCTGTTCCTCAGCAAAAGCCATACACATTAAAAATAAAATAAAATCTTCTAGAAATAAAATCAAAACAACTTGGCAAATTATAAATTCTGAAACTCGAAGAACCAAAGTACAAAATCACGATTTCCATCTTAAAATTAACGATGAAGATATAAAGGCGGACTTGGAGGTAGCAACTGAGTTTGAGAATTTTTTTACTAGTATTCCAATAATAACAACAAAAACTTTGTCTTCTTCTTCCACTTCTGCTTACGCCATACTAAAAGAATGTGTTCCAGAATGTGACAAACACTTTGAATTTACGTTTGCGACTGCTAAAGACATTATAGAATCTTTTAAGGATCTTGATGTAAAAAAAACTGCCGATCATTGGGGTTTGTCAGTATATACTGTAGCTTCAATAATAGATGTTATCGCACCTTTCTTAGCAATTGTTTTTAATTCTTGTGTCACATTTGGTATATTTCCTGATTTGATGAAACTTAGCAAAGTAATTCCACTGTTCAAATCTGGTAGTACAACTGATCCCACGAATTTTCGGCCAATTTCTATATTACCAACTTTGAGCAAAATTTTTGAAAAATTAATTTTGAAACAGTTGTTGAGACACTTCAACTTATATAATTTATTGCACGTGAAACAATTTGGTTTTACAAAGGGTCGTTCAACTACCGATGCGGGCGTGGCGTTGCTAAAGAACATATTTGGGGCCTGGGAGGAATCGCAAGATGCTCTTGGTATTTTTTGTGATTTGTCCAAGGCCTTTGATTGCGTACATCATGATACTCTTATTAGGAAACTGTACCATTATGGTTTAAGGGACAGAGCTCTCGACCTTCTGACTTCTTATCTGAATAATCGAATTCAGAGGGTTGATGTTAATGGCAACAAATCTGCAGGATCTGAGGTCACCATGGGCGTTCCGCAGGGCTCAATTCTAGGTCCTTTCTTGTTTTCAATTTATATTAATGACTTACCTCATCACGTGAGGGATAATCACAACATAGTATTGTTCGCGGATGACACTTCTCTTATTTTTAAAGTCAAGCGTCAGCTAGGAAATTTTGACGAAGTTAACAATGCACTTTCGAAAGTTGTCCATTGGTTTAATGTAAATAACCTTCTTTTGAATGAAAAAAAAACTAAATTCATTAAATTTTCTACGCCAAATGTCAGGCAGCTAAGTACCAATGTTCAACTGAATGGAGTAAAGTTGATCCCTGTCGAGTCGACAGTTTTTCTTGGATTGACTATTGACTCCAAGTTACAATGGGGTCCTCACATTGAGAAGCTGTCGGGTAGACTCAGTTCTGCCGCTTATGCTGTTAAGAAAATTAGACAGATAACTGATGTGAATACAGCCAGAATTGTTTATTTTAGTTATTTTCATAGTCTTATGACTTATGGAATTCTTCTCTGGGGAACTTGTGCGGACATCAATACCATCTTTGTTTTACAGAAAAGGGCTGTTCGAGCCATTTACAACCTTGGTCCTAGAGATTCTCTTAGAGAAAAATTCAGAGAGGTGAACATTCTGACTGTAGCTTCGCAATATATATTTGAAAATCTTATGTATGTACATAAAAATATATCTAATTTTAAGAAAATAAGCGATATTCATAATATAAATACCAGGAACAAACACAATCTTGCTGTACATCACACTCGTCTCCACAGAGTAGGCAACTCGTTCATGGGTCAATGTATACACTTTTACAACAAGCTTCCCATGGACATTCGAAACTTACCCATTAAACGATATAAAAGCTATATAAAGGCCAAACTTTGCAAAAAAGGGTATTATAAAATCTCAGATAATTTAGAGGATAGAGAGGCTTGGGACTGAGCTGCTCGCTCTGTTAATCATTGTTATTAAGCAATATGCGTAATTATAACGTAAATTATTGTAAACATTTTCATTTTTAATGTCTGGACTTTAAAAAAGACGATGATCCCTGAGTTCTTCATCTAGTTAAAAAAAAAAAAACATATGACGTGTAAAAGTGATCGGTGATCCTACTTGCTTAATAAACGATTTCATTTCATTTCGTTATTATATGTACTACTTACAAATAGGGATGTTTCCTAGTTAAAAAAAAAAAAAAATCTATTTAGTCCGTCATTCAGATTATAGAAAAATATTGGATACGTATATTTTGTTTTATAAAATCAATAAAAATTTACAAATATAAAAGGCATCAAAAATCAGGAGTGGTGGTGATCACACGAGTTTTCAACGCACTGTGTAGTCTTCATTTTTTGTTTATATGGAAAAAGAAAAAATGCGTGTCTAGTATTTTTTGGAAATCTGACTGACGGACTGATTAGTTTTTTTTTTTTTTGTCAACTACCCTATTGTATCACAATTATTTTTAATTATTCAGTTTAGATATGTATTTACATAAATGGAATAATGAATAATAATAAACTACTACTAAAAAAATTGGTTGTCTGTAGAACTCCGTCTACTGCCGATATTTGAATGTGACAACGTCTATTACATGTTTACACATCGGGCGCTCTAGGGGTGGGGGTAAAGTAGGCGTGGACTCCGTGTGGCGTCAGATTCGGCCGTTACGGTGTTTTCGAGAATGACTCCACGCCGTACCAATTTAATAGTCGTTGTCACGTCAAAAATTGGATCCAAAACATCTTGAAGAAACGTTTAATATTATTTATTATAATTTTAAACATAAACCTCTTTATTCATAAACGTTGCTTTAAGTTAACTAGTGATTAGCGACTGTTTTACCATACATTTTGACGTTTGCGCGTCACTTAAATCTAATCATCGTTTATTAATAAACCTGTGGAGGCATGAGGAACAGGGAGTAAAGTTCACTCATCCACCATAGAAAAGGGAGGATCCTCCGACCAGACGGGTGTTATGTCTGGCGGGCACTTGTCCAATGGTTGAAATTGGCAAATTGTATGTATGCTAATTGCACGGTATTCTGATTGCTCTCTCTGATTGCGAGATGTAGAATTCGTGTGACCTCAGTATGACGCGTTGTTCCATGTGGCGTTTGTAGGTACCGCTACAAACCCCTTAAACACTTTAAAGTTAAAGTTAAGTGATTTTGTATTGCCCTTACTTTGTTTACACCACTGAGATTCAGACAAATCTTTTCACCTCGTCGTTTATACATGTAGGCTATACAAATATTTGTTGCGTGCAGGAATTGAACTCGATACACACAGGGCCGGCAGGGTCGGTCGCTCAACCGCAGCGCTAACCGTGTCGTCAGACTGGAACAATTTAGCTGCATCATACATAAGGCGGGATCGCAATTAAGCACTAGTTTATATTTAAAAAATCTCAATCTTGAAGCATATTCAAAATTCGCCTTCAAAAGTACTTTACTGGCAACATTTGTAGGTATATCCTATTAGCCAGTGTTTGCAGTTAGACTGGTAAAGCGAACCCCAGACTCCAAAGCTGCATAAGCTTTGGATGCGACTTGAGATGATGATGATCCTATTAGCCACTGTTTATACTGTCACAAAAACGTGAGTTAACGTCTATGTTATTTTCCTATCAAAAAAATTATATCAATATCGTATTTTACTCCACAACCCCAAATCAACCCATTTAACCAACCAACCTGAAAATCGTTCCCCACAGCCGAAGATCTCCGATCACTTCCGATTCGTTTGCACACCCTTCAACTTTAGTCCTCAAGTGTTCACAAGTTTGGGTGTTTGTACACAGGTGCACATTGCGCACCGAGGCTCAGCCTCCTCCGATGACGTGTTTATTTACCTCAGGAACTGAGTTTTTTACGGTTTATTTATATTTCTCCCCTATCATCCAACTTTAGGCGATTCACTTGAAAGCTGTTTGACTTATTTTGTGTTCGAACTATACAGGTTGTGACGGAAAGGGTACATACCAAGGGCATGGTTTCTTTGGGTTATATATATACTTTCTTTTTTTTTAGTAATTATAAAATAGCGCTTGACCGAAATCCCACCTGATGGTAAGCAGTGATGCGATCGTTGATGGTAAAGCGCGCTAGTTTATTAAGAGCCTATTCACTCAGAAAAACTGAGCGAATAGGAAGGAAGACGGCAGTTGAGCGAGGTGATGCAAAGTTAAACCCAACAACACGACCAACGATGCTGCGCCAAATGGAGATTGATCTGAAGACCCTCCACGATCAAACTCCCAACACAACAACATTAGGCGCATCGTACCCGGCACACATCGCAACACAACTGCTCAGACCCGTCCTCCGTACGGCTTCACCAGACATCATGCCGCAACACGACGAATCGCTTGGCGTCAAGGCTTTATCTGGTGGGTGGTAACTTCTGCCGGCGGCCGATGTTATGGCCTACCACCGAGTAAAATATCATATTGAAAGGGTATTTTAATCCCTTTGGTATGTATAAACCCTTTTCGTTACACCCTGTATACATAATCAGCGTATAATGTTCCCACTCCTGAGACACATGACCCTCGGTGAGAGGGAGTGGGCCGTAATCTACCACACGGGCCCAGTGCGGGTTGCTTAATGTCACGTTTTGCCTCTAAGACATGCCGGTTTCCTCACAATGTTTTCCTTCACCGTTTTGAGAGCAGTGGTGAAGAAATATTCACACAAAGTAAAGCGCCTGATGGGGTTCGAACCTACGACCTACAGCTTTTACGTCGCGACCGATACCATTAGGCCAGCACTGCTCCACGGCCTGTATAAGAAGCTGTAATGCATTTAAAGGTCTTTGAGAATTTGATAAAAACTTTTTTACAAAAAACATATCCGACTTCAAAAAAAATCACTACAAAGAGAAAAATAACTAATTTCGGAAGTCACTGGCAAAAATGAATATACAAAAACCAAAGACAGCATTATCATGAACGTGTATATTCATATTTCATTCATAGTCGCCCTCGGTGGCGCAGCGGTCAACACGCCTGCCTGCGACGTGGAGGCCCCAGATTCGATCCCCGGCCAGGTCATTATGGAAAACGATCTTTTCGTGATTGGCCTGGGTCTTGGATGTTTATCTATATATGTATCTATTATAAAATATAGTATCGTTGAGTTAGTATCCCATAACACAAATCTCGAACTTACTTTGGTGCTAGCTGAATTTGTGTGATATATATATATATATATATATACTAGCTGACCGGCAAACGTTGTTTTGCCATATAAATAATAGATTAAATTACTAAAATGGCTATTAAAAAATAAGGGTTGATCGTAGAAGGGTGAAAATTGGGGATTGTATGTATTTTTGTATGTTGTATCATAAAAAAATAGAAATTAAAAATTTTGTCTAAAAAATTAAAAAAAAATTAATTAGGGGTGGACTACCCCTAACATTTAGGGGGATGAAAAATAGATGTTGGCCGATTCTCATAGATACCGGTTAAGCACAAAAAAATTCATCAAAATCGGTCGAGCCGTTTCGGAGGAGTTTAAAGCCGAACACCGTGACACGAGAATTTTATATATTAGATATACAGTATGTTACGAAAACCCTGTCCGACCCATAAGGATAATAGAGGTTAGGTAAACACATGACCAAATATAATATAAAATTTTACGTATTCATCATAGTACCAATACAAATGAATTTTGAAATAATCTTTTTTTCCAACGAATTAATTCCAATTTCCCCGAAATTTGGTAATTTTTAAATAGTGACAACACCGGTATTATTATGAGCGAATAGCGATGCGGCCACGTGCCGCGTGTCCTGCCGCCCGCCCCCCGCGGTCGGCAGGCGAAGGGTGGTCAACGCACATTTAATAAGTTACCTCCTTTTGCGAAATAATATTTATTTTTTTT
The DNA here is from genome assembly GCA_037179545.1 of Sesamia inferens. NCBI lineage: Eukaryota > Metazoa > Arthropoda > Insecta > Lepidoptera > Noctuidae > Sesamia > Sesamia inferens. The sequence goes on along the minus strand of CM073928.1, from coordinate 29,650,726 downwards.
AGGGGGATTTTTTTTTTAAGTAAAGCCCGGTTTTGTATGCATTATTAGAATCAGTTATCGATACCTAACAACACCTTCACGGGTCGGACAGGGTTTTCGTAACATACTGTATATTTGCCACCGACTTCGAAATGAGTTATTTTTCACTTTGTAGTAATTTTTTTTTTTGAAGTCGGTTGTTTTTTTTTTTGTGAAAAATTACCCCATCTCCGTTCCACCATCGGATTACCCGTCGTAGGGCGAGTATCTATCCTTACGTTATTAACACCACTACGATCCGGACGAAGCGTTTCGCCTCCTCCTTTATACCGCATACATCGAGGGACTGGAACAATTTGCCAGCGGCGGTATTTCCGTCGAACTACAATTTGAGTGTCTTCAAGGCTAGAATGAATAGGCTCTTAATAAACTAGCGCGCTTTACCATCAACGATTGCGTCACTGCTTACCATCAGGCGGGACTGCGGTCAAGCGCTAGTTTATAATTTATAAAAAAAAATACAAATTAATCAAGCACGAACATAACGTAGCTGCAGTTAATCGTTGAAGAGTTCCCTCGACTGTCTCTCGGCTCTATCATCAGATCGATCTGCAGGCGTTCATTATAACCCATATGGATGCAAAGTTCTCATTAATATAAATGAATTGAGTCCAAACACAAGGTAACTACTGTAAATCGTTGAGGAGTTCCCTAAACTGACCTTTGTCATCATCATCAACTCCCTAAGGACACTCACCACCCATCTAGGTGTAAGGTTCTTATCAATACAAATTATTCAAGCACAAACACGAGGTTGCTGCTGAGAATCGTTGAGGAGTTCGATCGCCTGTCTCCCGGCTCCAAGATGAGATCTAATCCAAATCGTTATTAAATTCAGTGCTTTAAAATAGCTAATGAAAAAACTTACAAATACACTAGTCGTCTCTACAATTTTTGAAAGTTCCCATTGATTTCTCTGGTCTGCCACCACCAAACCCTGATGTCCGTATCATAGAACCTAAAAAAAAATATTTTTTTAATTTCCTTTGATATACTATTGATAAAGTACGTCAATATAAACTCCTTTTTATTTTATATTTTTAATTTTTGGATATGAGAGTAGATAAAATTAAATTATAACATTATTTCTCTAACAAAATAATGTTATAATAAAAATTTTTTTCATTACCGTACATATTACAAACCATAGACATATTTCATTTTTTATCTGTGGCTGCGCGCGCTTTTGAGCGTGTGCGGTGATGCAGGGTGCAGAATTTTGGCGCCAAATACGTTTCTTTGCATTGCAAGTCGTTGTTGTGTTTCGCTGGACACATAATTGATTATTATTATTTGTAAAAACGTCAAGTGACAATGAAGAAAATTTGACGCCGCCCGATATTTTAGAGGCTGCGACAGCAGTCAGTCTTAATTTACTACCAATTAAGTCAAGGAAATTATACGATAAATATTATCAAGATTTTTTAACATGGAAAATGAATAAAAATGCTACTTCATATATTCAATAGAATGTATGAGATTAGATAAAGTAGTGTATGAAACTGTACCTAATTAGGTATTACACACTTGTGTGAGATACCATTAAAAAAACTCGCTAATACTAGCCGTACATCTTCTTAATGATCGATCAAGCAAGACAAGTTAAAGACTTTTAGGACTTTGCTTGCTCTACATTTGGAAACTTTTTAGAATGTCAATCGGGGGGGGGGGGGGGGCAGCTGCCCCTTTCTGCCACCGCTTGGCGACGCCCTTGCACTATCTACTTATATTATTACACTACATACTCACATATCACTTGATAATTACAAACTAAACGAGGCCCTATGTGTTTGTCGCAAGAACTAATCGCCTAACTGTTGTCTACCCACATAATCTCTGCAATCAGCGCTTAGCATGTTAACCACACTTTCCAGGCAATATTTCTCTGCCTGCGACAATAGTGGACATAGCCCCCGGCGCGAATTACCCGATCTCTATAAATATTGTGAGGGCTGGTTGCAATAAGGTAGCTAACTAGCTGGTGACGTCACGAAAGCCCCAGGCTTCCGTGTGACGTGTTTAGTTGACAGTTTCTTACCATGCGCGGCTAAAGATGGAAGCTACAATTTTGTATAAAATTTGAATATACATGGGTAATTAATGGTATTATTTAATTATTAATACCATTAATTACCCATTTTTGGTAATTTACATGGGTTCGTTTTTACATAGGTTTGTGCGTTGACCCGTAACCTCCAAAATGATATTTAATACTCGAGATACTCGTTAAATAGGGATAGCACTATAATACGGTAGTATGAGGACTTAGGTTTACATAGCCTGAATGCAGTAATTGGGGTCGGAACTTCATCATTGTGCCGTTGTAAAAAAGGGATAGCACTACGCTGAAATATGGATGAAAGTTGATTTTTCGGAGAAATATACTTATTAATGTAAAATAATTATAGTACTGAAGTGTAAAATTATTTTATGTAAATGTAAATTGATGCGTTTGAGTACCATAGCGCAATAAATAAAACTGTATTTGTTTTACCACATCATCATTTCAGCCGAAAGACATCCACTGCTGGACATAGGCCTCCCCCAAGGATCTCCACGACAACCGGTCCTGCGTCTCCCGCATCCAGCGTTTTCCCGCGACCTTCACCAGCTCATCGGTCTACCTTGTGGTCTACCCACGCTGCGCCTTCCGGTGCGTGGTCGCCACTAGAGAACCCGTTGGCCCCATCGGGCATCGGTCCTATGGGCAATATGCCCGGCCCACCGCCACAAGTACTATTTCAAGTATAAATAAGTTTTTTTTTTTTGTAATTATTGGAATTTCTTTTATTATAAATCCAGTTGTTACACCTTTCGTCATTTCTCTACGTTGGGCATTATTGAGGTCCTCGACAGCAAATCCTACGCAAGCTATTGTGTTGTTTCTAAGCCATAAGTAGCTAACTAGCTAACAACTGCTGTCGTCACGCGAGCCCCAAGCGATCTCCCTGACGTATATTCTTGACAGGAAAGGCAATAGACAGCCTCTCTGGCGTAGCGGTAGGGAACGCGGCCGCTGCGCAAGAGGGCGCGGGTTCGATCCACGCGCAATACGAATATTTGCATGCATAAATATGAATACTTTGCACTGGTCTGGTCGTGCCTCGGAAAGCACGTTAAACCATTGGTCCCGGTTGCCATACAAACATCTAATGGCAACAATTGGTCTAACTGCAATCCTTCGATATAGTCTTCGGGTTGTGGAGGGCAGACGGCTATCGCTTCACGGAAAATATCGAAGTTTAGCCAAAATCAGCAGTTAGTAAGTTCATAAGTTTTATTACGTGTCGGAGATCGTCGATATAATTTTAATAGAAGTTGCTGATTTGATTTAGTAGAGGGGCGAACGCTTGTGACGTTATTTTGTGATGGCGTCACATGGACAGAGTCGCTTTGGAAAGTGGGGTTCGTCGAACGGTGACTTTGCATCGAGACGCGGACCAAGGCACTCCTCCGAACCGAAACTGTCGGTTTGCCTATTCAAATTGTTATTATGAAGATTGGAGGGTATATCTACACGCCGTGCTTCAATTCAAAACTCACCTATGAAATGAAACCTGTACCACCACACCAAGATGCTGTCGACCCTACCGCTCTGCCGTCGCTGTCTCCGACATCAGAAGTGGGATAAAGAACTACACTGCTCACAATCTCGTTATAAATCAAGGAACAGAATAAGTCACTTTCTGCCAATATTTTTATAGTACTTGTGTGATTACTTGTGTGGTGGTTGTTCATTGCCTTTGTATGACCTTCTGTAAATGCTGGATGTACTGGCAGTGAGGCTGGAAGTGAACGCCACGTTACGAGGTGCTCAATTGCTGACACAGAAGAGATCGCTCCGCGTGATAGTGCGCTGCATGAGTGCGCTGCAGGAGTGCGATGCAGTAGTGCGCTGTAGGAGTGCGCTTGCGGAGCGCGCAAGGTGCGCTTGCGGAGAGCGCAAGGTGCGCTTGCGGAGCGCGCAAGGTGCGCTTGCGGAGCGCCCAAGGTGCGCTTGCGGAGCGCCCAAGGTGCGCTTGCGGAGCGCGCAAGGTGCGCTTGCGGAGCGCGCTTCTAGCTGCTTGGTGCATCGCATCAATGGCGTGTGGCGCTGCTGGAGCTGCTTGCGGCGCAGCCGGAGCTGCGTGCGCTTTGCGGAACGCCTAAGGTTTCAAGACTTGAGCCTCTACTCTCCAGGCGATGAGAAGAATTCAGGACAGCATCTACTCTGCAGGCGATGAGAAGGTTTCAAAATACCCAAAACGTTTGTGGTAACGTAATGGGGTTTTATGAGAGCTCAGAGATATCTGGTGTGCAACGGTTGACAACTGCCAAGTGGCAGATGTTTGTGGGAAGTTGCCATAATCCGGTGAGTCGTACTATTTTTATTCTGATTTCGGTGCTGAATGTTCTCTTGTCAAGCTATCCGAAATTTCATTGGTATACGTACACACGCAGTAGTACGTATACAGGGTATGGGTAGTACCAGCGTTGTGTACTGAACCATTTCTTTGCGACATGATAATAAGAGTTATTTTTGCAAATTTTATTTCTTGTACTACCCGATTATTGTTTGTTATAATGGGCTGAGAAATTTTAAATGAGGGTTTTAAAATTATGATGTCTGGTTTGTCTTTATTTCGAAACTAAAGTTCACTGTGGCCTATAGTTACGAGCTCACTTGAGCTGCTGATAGTATGTGTGGCTAGACTATTAAATCTTCTCAAGAGAACAAGCGGTAACGAACATAGGAATGAGTGATATTTACGAAAAATCTAAATTTGATAGAAGTGTGCTAAAGTAATGAAATTTAATAATGGTGAGTAGTTTGATGGCGATAATGGCGATCGTTATCTATTGAAATCGTTGATTGGAAACAGAACTTATAAGTACCCTACGATCGTATAGGTACGAAAGATTTTTCCAAGTAATGTTTGCTGAATTAGATTTTCAAAATGTAGAAGATGGTGAGGAGGGTGCCTCCGCCAGCAAATAGAACACGTATCATGGCTATGTGGTCGCGCTGCACGCACTAGTCTGTAGTCGTAACTGCAACCCAGTGAGGGGTTGTTCAGAGCGCGATGGGCAGCTAGTGGTGTGGCGGGGACACTAGTAGGTATGGTCGCACTGCATGCACTAGTCTGTAGTCGTAACTGCAACCCAGTGAGGGGTTGTTCAGGGGGCGATGGGCAGCTAGTGGTGTGGCGGGGACCTAGTTAGATATGGTCGCACTGCATGCACTAGTCTGCTGTCGTGACTGAAACTCAGTGAGGAGTTGGTCAGGGCACGATGGGCAGATGGTGGTGTGGTGGGGACCAGGGTCTCGGAGGAGACTATTAGTTGTAAGGTCATGTGTTGACCTGGGAGTCGTGGACTCTAGAGTTGGTCGTATCACAAGAGGTGATGACGATATGGGTGTCAACTATGAGTTGTCACTAGCTACTATGGTAGCGAACCATGATGTGTTTTCTTATTGAAGATTATGATTTTGATTTGATAATTATGAGGCTTGGAGGAACCTTTTGTGTTTTCTTTTTGAAAGGAGACGGGCGAAAGTTCATAGAAAGTTGGGCCTGAATGTACAGCAACGATTATTGCATTAAATCATTTCAATATTATTACTATTTAAAAAATAAAACTTTATTTATAATGGCAGTTTGGGAGAAAACCGAAATAGGGTATTATTAGCTTGCAAAAAACTAACCTCATTTGCTTTTTTATGAGTTTTCTTAGAAGCTGTCAGCGCTCATATGGCATATTTAAGTAATTATTCAGACTTTTTTGTAGACTAGATTTTATCAGAATGTATTTTTATTACATTAACACATCGTGAGTGTGGTTTCCAAAGGGCCGGCGACGCGTAACAGCATATTAAATGTTACAAAGATGGAGGTTAAAAAAGAATTAGGAAAACCATTTACAATCTAATTAAAGAAAAGAGTAAACGGAAATAAAAATCGCATTTCTCTTATATTGATTTATTAATCGTATTAATATACAATTAATGCTGGAAAAGGAGGCGAAGCTCGTGAGGGAGCGGGTCTCTCAGCGTCCTCACGCCTCTAGCCGAAGCAGAAAACGCCCTGGTCGGGAGACAATATCGAACTCCCGGCCACCATAGGCGCGGGTATGCGGAGTGAACAAAAAAAAAAAAGAATCAAAATCAAAAATCAATTATTCAAAATAGGCTGAGAATCAGCACTTTTTGAACATCGTTATTACATAAGACAGTCCCCCAAAACGCCCACCCATCAACACTTCCTAGTGCTTTCGCTGGGAAGAAGAAGTGGTGGAACAAACTCTCCAGCGGCACAGCTGTCTGTTCATTTTAAAAAAACAAGACTTTATACAATACTATGTAGGTACAGTAATGAAGACCAGAAAACAACAACAATGAAATTATTTATCATATGCCAGCTAGCCACGCCAAAATACCAGCAAAGCAAAAATAAAAAATAAAATATCATTAAAATGGAAATGTAAATAAGTAAAAACTAATTACTTAAATATAAGCCCCAGGTATAAAGGGTGTGACAGCTCACATATTTATGCATTGTGAAAAAGAAAATTATATGAACTCGTATGTATCTTATATTTCTCCAGAATTAGCTTACTGAAATTCTGGAGAAAGATGTCATTTACAGAATAATATGCCTTTAAACAAAGCTTGGATTTGATTTGCGCTTTAAATGCATTGTAAGGCAAGTCTAGCAAAGCAGAGGGTATTTTATACAAACATAACAACCAACTTCCAAAAAAAAAGCACTACAAAGTGAGATAAACGAATTTTGAAAGTCGGTGGCAAAAAGGAATGCATATGTTCACGATCATGATGTCTTTGGTTTTTATATATTCGTTTGTTAGCTACATCAATATTAGACTGTGAAGTTGATTCATCATGTTCACTTGATACATCTACTGATGCTGAAGATCCAGATGGTCCAGTCATTAAATGATGAGCATTTCTATCAGCTCTCACCCAGCAACGATGACATATGAGAGCTCGAGCTCTTGAAATCTAAAAAAAAAAATATATCATGAGTCTTTTTCTAAAAAAAGAAGTAATACATACATGACTCAGTAGCCTGTAAGCAATTCTGTAAGACCTAATATTTGTAAATAATGTAACTTCTTTGCTAGATACTAACTTAGATACACTGTTTGTTACGGTCCCACAGACAAACCGTGAAAACGGTTTTGCGGTTTTGTGCTTTTATCTCAATGTATTGTACACTAGGTTAAGAAAATAAATAATAATAATAAAGTAAATCTCTTCTAATCTACACCTTCTGGAAATACAGGCTGTAATATAATTAGTTGTTTTTTTTACACTAACTTTTGGCCTAACTATATGATAGTTTCCTTTTCCATTTAATTTTTCTCATGAATGTGACACTAATATACAAAAATGATTCTCTAAAGCTGACTGCTATTTCAGAGATTAGTGTGAAAAAAATATAAAAAATGGTAGTATAGATAGTGTGTGTGTGTGGTAGTACAAAATACAAAACAACTAAACCTAATAAAAACTTACAGTCTGAGGCAATATCCATTCAGAAATGACTGCATGAATTCTTCTTTCACGTTCGGTGTTAGTGTGCAATGAATGAGATCTTGCCCGCAACACTGAATGTCCACAGTTCACACACACTTGGCGATGTCCAGTCATAAGAGATGGAAGTTGCTCATCTGTGCCCAAGGCAGTCACAGCTAAATCTCTGCATCCTTGGCAAATGTGATGAGATCTATTGACCTACAACAATATTAGATTGTTATTTACAGCTTCAACAAATAAAAATTACAGAAATAGGTATGATGCAGAAACAGCGAGAAAACTGTATCTTTCAGAATTACGTGTATATTACTTCTTACTGACATCGTGGTCAAACTTGGATTATATTATATTAATGCTTTCATATAAGGTTATTCAATTTAACTATTGTTTCATTGAATTGTTGAATTCTTAAAGTTATAAAAAAAGAACTATCTTCCGTAATTGATAATCAAACTGTAAATCTTACTTGGAATTTAAATAACTCAAGTGCATTATAATGAGATATATATATATAGGAATATTATTATTGAAACTGGCTTCAATAATATATCTATATATAGTTATCCTTGTTATACTGTACTCGAAAACTGCTTATCACAAAATGAAGTTTTAATTAAATACATACGTTTTAAATAAATACCTACCAATTGAGGTGCAACCCAATGCTGTATAACTGAAAGAATGCTTTCCGCTTCTATTTGTCGTAATCCGATAGAAGGATTACTCTGTTGTATGCCGCAGTTGATGCAATGAAGACGTTGGTCACTCATTTTATGTTGAATCGAAATAAATGCGTGGGTCGTCGGTCAAAACAATAACCGTCAGAATCCTAAATGCGTAGCCAAAGCTGCAAAAAAATATAATAGCACACGAAAACAAAATATGGCAAATTCAAAGCCGGAAGGGAATGATATGTGACGTTTGTCGTCACGTTGCCCACCAGAGTTTTAGTTGCCTGTATAATAAAAAAGTATAATTAATCGATTATCAAATCGAACCGTTGATCAATTTGTTTTAAGATGTTTTTGTTAATAACGAAATAATAGATAATATAATTAAGACCTTTTATTAAAAGATTTTCTAAACCGAATCGGTAGAAATATACTGATTCATTTTTAATTTTATTTTTATTTTTGTAATAATTTGATTTATCGATTATAACTTATTAACGATTGGTATTTCATCTGGTAACATTGTTGAAAAGTGAAAGTAAAGAAAGTCAGTATTATTTACGTTAAATAATATCTTTTATATTCCGGCGATATCAGAATTAGTAATAAATGATTGAAAACAAAAAAATAAATGAAAATTATTGACAAATAATTCATTTGTGTACAGGTCAGGCCCAATTTCGCCCGTCTCCTTTGATAATTATGAGGCTTGAAGGAAGCTTTTGTGTTTAAGTTGTTAAAATAATTAAGTTTGGTTTTCTAATAGTCAATGTAACTAAACGTGACATGTGACGGTCAGGTTGGCCGTGCTCTCAAAAATGCTTCAAAGTCGGTTTTCTGTGTTTTTTTAAATTTGGTACAGACATGCACGAGGACGTGCAACGGGAAATATCGAAGTTTCGCCGGAATCGGCGGTTGGCCTGGTGAACCGGGTCCTGGACTCCGGGGCTGAGGGAGCTTCGGATGCGACTGGGATTGGCGCTGGGATGATGATGATGATGATGATGATGATGATGATGATGATGATGCACGAGGACGTGCAACTCGTCAGGCTGGCCGTGTCGGAGATCGTCGATATAATTTTAATAGAAGTTGCTGATTTGATTTAGTAGAGGGGCGAACGCTTGTGACGTTATTTTGTGATGGCGTCACATGTACAGAGTCGCTTTGGAAAGTGGGGTTCGTCGAACGGTGACTTTGCATCGTGACGCGGACCAAGGCACTCCTCCGAACCGAAACTGTCGGTTTGCCTATTCAAATTGTTATTATGAAGATTGGAGGGTATATCTACACGTCGTGCTTCAATTCAAAACTCACCTATGAAATGAAACCTGTACCACCACACCAAGATGCTGTCGACCCTACCGCTCTGCCGTCGCTGTCTCCGACATACAGTTCTGAAGCAAATTTTCCTTTTCCCATTTACAAGCAATGTTTGCTATGGTAATTTCATTAATTACACAAACGACAGTATATCAACGCCATCTTGCTATCTGTAATTTTGCAGGTCCAGGACAGAAATGTGAACTGATTTGATTGGCTATTAAGTACTTTTAACTTTCAAGTACTCTTACACTCCAATTATAAATGTAATGTTTGTTTTTATGAACTTTTTTAAACATCTTTTTTTCCAGTTGACGGCTGTATATTTTAAACGAATTCATAATTATAATTTTTTAATAGCTAAAACTGCGATATACTAAAAACTAAAAGAGTTACACTTTTCATGAAAACGATATAACAGCTACAAAGATTTAAATCGTTAGATTGACCGTCTTACTCTTCCTGATTCATATTGATAACTCTCACCCCCAAACCCCCATTCCCTTGTCCACGTGCTAAACTAAATTTTAGTTCAATGCATCTTTTTATTTCCATTTCATAATAATTATGACAGAAGATAAATTTTAGTTTTTGTGCACACTGCTCATAATTACATACCTAAAAAATATTTGAAATCGGAACACGAACGCGAATTTGACACTCGCCAGTTGACGAACAATTCGATTTCCTTAGTATGAAAAAAAGTACATTGACAGTTTTTTTTTTTTTTTTTGCAGAAAATCTATGTGTCATTTCTATAAGTTTACTCTAGTAATTCAATACACGCACATCTCTTTTAAAAGGCAACACATAATTCCTACACTGGCTGTCATCAGGTAGCTAGGTGGTAGTCCAAGACACGCGAGCCGCGGGCGATTTCATGACATATTTACCTGACAGTTACCAGTGGGCTCGTAAATTATAAAGAGCGTTTAGTCGGATCTCTTTCACATGATACCTGTTTTTCTTGTTTATCTTTGATGACAGTCAGCAAAAATCGTTATAGTCGTTCAATTCAGGGGGTATTAGCAAGTTATGAGTTGTTAATTACTGGATATGTTACTTATATCCATAATGTGGCCAGATAATAACAACGTCATGGGTGGATCAGTTTAAGTAAAGCTAGCCGTGGTTTATCCATGGATAGGTAGTCACGGACATCATCTTTACGTATCAATACTCTACGTACCATGTAAAGCAAATTAAGCCGTCGGTACCTTCTGTCATTTGTGTATCTTTGACGGTCATTACAGGTCGTCAAAGGCCCGGAAGTCTAAGAAGGAGTCTTACCAGTGTCGCGGCCGCATAACGGATGACAGCCGGATCTAATTTTCAAATAATGTGTGCTGTTTATGACCCTGGCTTTGACATCAAGTCAACTTTGTTTATAAGTTTGCTTGTTCGAGTACGAGACTTTTTTCGATACTTTTTTTATTACTTTTTTTAAATATTTTATGTTATTTACGGAATATAAAATATTTCTTTTTTTTTTCTCTTACCGTGGGGTTTCTAATACACAGAAACATTGGTGCTGATATTCTAGCATACTACCATTTGTTGCCAGATTGTCGTTCCAGGCGTTTGATCGACGGCATTACGAGCCTATCATAGACTCCATGGCTATATCAGACCAATCGAGTATCGAAACTATCGCCTGGAGAATTCCACTTCTGCATAAATGCTCGCAGAGTTCCCAGAAATCACTCTTCCCAGGGGTCTCGAGATCTGTGAAAGACTAAAGTCTAGAAGAAAATTTTAATATAAATTTGCGTTAACACTCACAAATAATGATTCATGTCCATGTGTAGGATGACAATGCTTTTACACAATGACAATTAGAACTACATGTTTGCCATTTGATATAGCGTCAATATATTAACAGTAATAGAAATAAAAACGAACCCCTGAACCAAATTTCAAATAACTTCACTAAAAAGAAATTAGGTCATACATTCTTCTAGACTTCAACGTATAAGTTATTGAACATTTCCAACAATTCCGCCCAGAATCGGCGGGCTAGTAGTGGCAATAAATTCTGTAGGATATGTAGCGACGTGACCGCATAACGTGGACGGTGGACACTACGTGGAGTACGTGGTCCTCACTTGTTTCCGAACAGCCAGCTAGGTTAAGGTGTGGTCTTGCTGATGCGACAAAATAAAAGTCCGGATAAATGAAACATGACATACATAATAACTGCGTTCGCGATTTATTTGCCAAAAGAATAAACAATCGACACGGCTGGCGCAGCGGTTATTTTTTAGTTTATTTAACTTGAAATTGAGTGCAAATATGCACTACTGTGCACTTTTACATAAAACCACACATTCTTTCTATGAAAGTGGATAGAAACTACAAATCGCCACCAGTTACGATCCTTAAATATTATATTATTATAGCCTCAATTGACATTTCTGTATCATTACCCGCAAAATTTTAACACGTGCAAACCACATTAACATAGTGTCTTGTTACTGGCAAGGAATCGAATGTGGTGAGCAGTGGGCAGTACGCCGCCCCGTAAGGACCAGGCCCGAATCGACGGCGAGTTGTGTTTCACGCGCGCCTCAAAGAGATATCAGGACATCGTGACGGGGTCCACGAAGACCGATGACCCCTGGGTCAGAGTTGCGGGTTGGTTAAAAAATAAACCGTGGCCGTGGCGTACAGGCAAATGAAGAAACACGGGTGGGTTTTAGTCAGTGGAAGCCTGACACGCCCTTATGCTCGCCCCAGAGCAGGAGAGGTCGTTTGATGATATCCCAATCAGAACAGAAAAAAGGAAAAAAAAGAGCACAATATTTATATATTTTGCCAGTTCAAAGCACGTCATTGTTTCACAGAGGTACTTAACAGTTTAACTACACACTGACCTTTCTGAAAACATGACGTGATATTGTATTTCACGGCCAACTGTTGTTAGAACTTCGTTTCTGCAAATCTCACTCTGCAAAGGCGAAAACAATTGCCTGCAATCCCTTATACATATAATTACAATGTGTTGCTTAAAACTTGAAAATATCCTCACGCAACGTGGGTATTCTGGTATATTTATTTATTTGTTTTAAACGAGTGCATGACCGCGATCCCACCTGATGGTAAGCAGTGATGCAATCGTTGATAGTAAAGCATAGTTTATCACTGTAACCAAGAAGACAGACGGAAAGACGGCCGCAGGTGATTTGTTCCAGTCCTTCGATGTATCTGATATAAAAGTCGTGGCGAATGGCTTCGTCCGGATCGTAGTGCAGTCAAGGGTGGATACTCGCCGGGTGTCTCGAACGGAGATGGTGGAATTAAGTAATGTAATTCTCGCGCACACTCTCCAAAATGTTTCCTTTAGAATACCGATAGGCTGGCTACTCTACGCCTATGCTCTAGACTTTGGGGACCGTTTCGCTCTCAACTTTGATAATCATCCTAACTTTCTTGCCTGTATGCAATCCCGCCTGATGGCTTACAATGATACTAACTTTTACTCGGTACTAACTCGTACCAACACGGATAAGGAGAAATATATCAACTCAGCTACCTATTCAGCAATTATTTTGTCATGTTTTGAAAGCACATATTTCAAACCAAAGTTTCGGAAACGTACTTTAAAGCTAGAACCAAGTCTACTCTTATGTTTTGACATTGAAAAATAATGCTCGCTCTTCGAATGCAGTTTTCAGTCGTGTGTAAATGGTACTTAATTTATTTTTGCACTCTCGTTTGTCATGTACTTTAAAAACTACGGTTGCGTTTGCGCTGCTCTGTACGAATATTGCAGCCAATGAAGTACTGGCATTCATCAAACATGCCATCGACGACGTGGAAGAAATCAGCATCTTGAAGATCTGCAAGTTATCTTTTGAGAATGAGATTAACAGTGCCAAGTTGCTGTTGTTCAAGACGCTCGGCAAAAGTAGCCCGATCATCGATGGGATGGTACAGAGAAGAATCTCCAGTACATCGATACGTTGTTGAAGGAGACCGACCCGGACGACGTGCCTGATCCGAAGGATTTGCACAAACTGCCTCCCAGCTTGTGCAAATCCTTCGCCATGTCCACCGTCACGTTCAACCACGTAGGCGTCACCAGACTGCTAAAGGACATTACACTCCTGAAGCCTTGCCAGGTCAAGATGCAACATCAGTCGGAGGTGTCCAACAACACCATCTGTGATCTTCGGGCAGAGGTAGTATTATTGCGCAATGCAATTTCTGCATGTAGGTCACCTGGCGACGCCGCAAATGTGAACATTTGTCGCGGGGCACAAAACGCCTCCATCTGCAGTTTCGAGTCTTCGCTCGGCTCATATGCATCACCAGCTACCAAGAATGCATGCGTTATAACGTGTGCCGCATCCGTCCCTGCCTTACTACAGGTAAAAACGATGACTTGGGTAAGTTCGGTGACCCCCAAACGAGTCTACGCAGCAATATTGTAGTCGCCGAAACGCCCGTTGAGTCACAAAACTCGCAGGTAAAACTATCGGATAAAACAACAGGGGGTAATCGGAAACCAAAGCAGGTTCTGAAAACGTGGGGTCTAGTGAAGGACACTTGCGGCAAGTATCATTAAGGTAGAGAAGATGCCTCCTTGTCGGAATCAGTGCGGTACTGCTCTGACAGGACCCAACATGCTGCTCCGTCCAGCAGAACCGACGACGCTGCTGTATATAGCCAGACTGCACCACTGCACGTAGATTGAGGAGGTTGTGGAATATCTGCGCGTCACGACCAACTGAACTGTGTCACAACACGAATTTCAAGTCGTTTGCGGTGCACGTTCGGACATATCACCTCGATATTTATAAAAATAAAGCAAAACCCACACCAACATCACATATAATAAAATTCAAAAAAAATCTGCTGATTCAGATAACGAAACTTCTTTCGAAACGCAAAATATCCTGTCAATAACCTCCACAATGAAAAAACATACATTTTAAAACCGGACTCAATTAAATCTGTGACACTTCAATTTTCAACGCAAGTTTTTGCTAGGTACGTAGTTTTTGGCAACACAATATTTTTATAGCGACTATTATTTATTTTTAACGTTACAACCCTGCTGCGAACTGGCTGGTTACGAAACCATGAATTTGATGCCGCGAACATACTGAAATGCTTTTTTTTTCGTTACGAGCTTATATAACACAAGAATATATACTCTTTTTAAGTAGTCTTAATAAGTCACCGACATAGCTCTTTGAGTCGCTAAAATTAAGTGGCAGGGCACATTGCTCGTAGAACCGATGGCCGATGGGGCAGTAAGGTTAAGTAGGCCTAGTATGAGTTTTCAATACGTAATTCGATCGTCGATATCGAGCGCGTTTGGCGCTCTCATTGGTTGAGAGTTCTTACGACCTTGAAGCGGGCCAATCGCTGAGTCAAACGCGCTCGATATCGACGATCGAGTTTCGTAATGAAAACTCAAACTAGGCCTACTGGAGTGGCGGCCATGTACCGGAAGACGCAGCGTAGGGAGGCCCCCAACAAGGTGGACCGATGACCTGGTGAAGGTCAGCACAAGACCGGTCATCGTGAAAAGCTTTGGGGGAGAGCTTTGTCCAGCAGTGGACCTATAGGCTGAAGAAGAAGAAGAAGAAGAAGAAGAAGAAGAAGATACTCTTTTTGTGATCAAGTTAAAAGTACGGAGCGACTTAGAATGCAATGTATTTATAAAATGTTATTTTTACTTTATACGAAACCTGAATATACATAGTTAGTCCAGAATAAGCAACAGAATCGATTCCAATCATTTTTTCAAATAAATTTATTTAGATATTGTTGCAATGTTAGTTAGCGATACCGAGCTCACACAGCTGACGGTTGGTCGCCACGCCGCTTCAGGCGCGGGCGGGCATTAACCATATTTTTGTTGGGACAAACAAATAAGATAACAAATAACAAGCTGATACTGCTCACTTTTTGGTTTCTCATGATATCTGTACTAATATATAAAGCTGAAGAGTTTGTTTGTTTGAACGCGCTAATCTCAGGAACTAAGGGTCCGATTTGAAAAATTATTTTTGCGTTAAATAGCCCATTAATCCAGGAAGGCTTTAGGCTATATAACATCACGCTGCGACCAATAGGAGCGGAGCATAACTAACTTCACGCGAACGAAGTCGCTGTCGGCTGCTAGTCTTTTATAATTTTATACATAGACTTTACTTAAAAATACTGGACACGTGTTTCGGCTTTCGCATACACAAGAAATAACGTTATACATATGTAGAGGGTATTAGAGGACCAGTTTATGGTGCTTAATGTCAGGTAAATATTCAAACTCAGAACTGAACCTAAAATTGACAAAAATGGCCGCCAATTCCGTTGTTAGCGCTTAGAAAAAACCGGTTTAAGGCCAAAAATCCTTTTAAAACTTGCAAACTCGTAGCGGGAGTGTGTCTGAATTGGACGTCAGTTTGGCAGGTGTAGAGGCGACAGGTAGTTTGAGAAAAATATCGCCCCGTGTCAAGCTGAGCTGTCACGTGCATGCTACGTGCTGCTGCAGCCGCCAGCTAGGGGGGCACACTGCTAGAGATTCTGACGAGCTACGGGAGCAAAGAGTGTAAATGTGGGGCATGGCTTTTATCTCAATGTTTTGTAAATAAGGTTAAGAAAACAAATAAATAAATAAATAACACATACATAACATTGGACTTTGAAAAATCTTCGTATTAAAATTCTTTTTTTTTATGTTAAACAAGGTATAGACGACAGCACATCAAGCTACTACAATCTGTCAGAGTTCTTTATTAGATTATCAACTTTATCTATAAAGTATTAAGGCTCAAGGTTGATTGGGAATATTTGACACTTTCGGGTAGCTTGATCTGCTGTCGTCCGTACATAATGAAACGTCAATAGCTAGGAGCAGCACCCTAATTACTTAACAAACTATTCTTTCTTTTTTTTTTGGCTTCGCACGGTTTGTGCATTTAACCAATTAATGAATTATTCATGTCGAAAAAGATGGCCACGTGAACCGTCTACGAGGGAGGTTTGAGGCAAAGTCATGATGAGGCCACTATGCTGCGATATCTCCATGTTCTTTATAAATTATTTACTGAATGCACTTTTTACTACATAAATCACGCACTTTTTAGCAAACAACACTACAAATAATTTAAAAAGTCCAACGAAAAATGAGCGTGACTTTTTTTCCGCGATTTAATCCCAACTTCCCCAAAATTTCGTAATTTTTTAATAAGTGACAACACCATTTTGCGATGCGACCGCGTGCCGTGTGCCCTGTCCCCTTTCGCCCACACATGTATTACCTACCACACGTGTATTAATTTACCTCCTTTTGTGAAATAATATTTATTTTTAGGGGGATTATTTTGACTTTAGTCCGGCTTTGTAGGCATTAGTAGAATGAGTTATCGATTCCTAACAATACCTTCACGGATCGGATAGTGTTTTCTTTACATATTGTATAGCCACCCTATACCCAAACGCAAATTCTTTTTATTATTACAATCATTAAAATTGCTCTCACATCTTTCTTTTAGAACTACGGCTACCGTTCCATAAGAGAAAACATTTCTCCGACCACAAAACAGTATACACGTTCAAAACAATATCTATCCATTCACCGTTGTCGTGTTGAACGGGCCGTATGTCCGGCGCAGACCGGCGCGTTTCCGACATCGGTCCGGCAGACAGTTTGACAAGCGTGTTTTTCACTCCACCGGCAGCGCTTAGGGAGATAACACACTGGGGAATGCAATTACGCCGCATCTGCATCTAACAACATTGTCCTAAACGATTGCAAATGGGTTTCTGGTGCGGCTTTAATGGATCTCAATTCTTTTTCAATTTTCAGTGCAATTTGAGATTGGAATGTGTCATCTGCTTTGGTTTTCTGTTTATTGGGTTCAATGCATTTCCGTTAACGGACTGATAAATCTGATAGAAATAAAATTGAGTCTCTTTTTGTATGAACTTAAACCAGAGGGATCTTTTAATCAAATCTGCGTGCGGCACCTCTTTTATCTATCTGCCTTCCTTCATCATTATCATCTTCGCACCCGTCGCATCAGTCGCTTCCGTAGCTTTTCAGCTTTAGAGTCTGGGTCCGCTTTACCAGTCTAACTGCTGATTTTAGCTAAACTTCGATATTTTCCGTGAAGCGACTGCCTTCTGACCTCCACAACCCGAAGGCGATATCTAAGCATTGCAGTTAGATCAATTGTTAGACTTTTGAGGGCTCCAACAACCCGTAACAAATACCACTATTACGATTACCTCACTGCTTACCATCAGGCGGGATTGTGGTCAAGGATTCGAATACAGAGTGTATCTAACATCGTAACGCAAACTTCGCGAAAAGGCTACACCCCATGCCACTAATAAAATTATGATAGTCATTTATGTCGTTAAAGAGCGGTTACAGAAATAACAGTGTTTAAAAAAATGTGTCGGCTCGGCCTTTCAACGTTGCAAGCGTGCCTCCGCGCGTGTTTGTAGGTATGACGTTGACCCCTCATGGTTTGTTTTTTTTTTTTTTTTTAATTAAAATATAAACCAGCGCTTGACCGCAATCCCGCCTGATGGTAAGCAGTGACGCAATCGTTGATGGTAAAGCGCACTAGTTTATTAAGAGCCTATTCACTCTAGCCTTGAAGACACTCAAATTGTAGTCCGACGGAAACACCGCCGCCGGCAGATTGTTCCAGTCCCTCGATGTACGCGGTATAAAGGACGAGGCGAAACGCTTCGTCCGGATCGTAGAGGTGTTAACAACATAAGGGTGGAAACTCGCCGTACGACGGGTCGTCCGATGGTGGAACGGAGATGGGGGAATTAAATCGTGCAATTCCCTCGCACACTCCCCAGAATGTATCCTATAGAACACCGAAATGCTGGCTACTCTACGCCTGTGCTCTAGGCTTTGGAGACCAACTCGAGTTAAATCAGGGTCACCAATCAGCCTCTTCGCACGCCTCTCCACTGAATCCAAAATGGCCAGGTGACACTTAGCAGCACCAGGCCAAATGTGGCTGCAGTACTCCACACACGAACAGACCTGTGCTTTGTACAACATTAGAAGCTGCCCTGGTGTGAAGTAATGCCAGACCTTTGCGATTACACCAAGTTTTCTGGCAGCCACCTTGGCCTTGGACTCAATGAACCGCCCAAAGTTTAGGTTCGAGGAAATCTCAACACCCAAAAGCTGAAGGCGGTCGGTACACTCCAAGGATACATTCCGAAAAGTAGGAGCCAAGGTGAGGAGGTGGTGCTGTCATCTGCATACCCATAGATACCGGGCATCAGCAGATCGTTGATATGCAGCAGAAACAGAGTTGCAGCATAAGAAGAACAGACCCCTGAGGAACACCATTAGTCGACATGGGCTCAGATGAGCATCCGTCGACAACAACTCGGAGGGACCGTTCAGTCAGGAAGTCTTTTACCCAGCCAGTCAGGCTAGGGGAAATGCCGTAAGCTGGAAGCTTACTCAAATGTGAACTCTAATAAATCAGCTGGGAGGATAGTTTTTCTAGTATTGTTAACATTGCGCTTTTTGTGTAATTAGCGAATTAATTATTTTTTACTTTAAAATCTTATTGGGTTATAAAAGTATAGCAATTATGAATGGTCTAAAGGGAAAAAAACTGCATATTATTTTTTTTATCGGGAAAAAGCCGACGTAAAATTCCACCACTGGGCGGTTCAAAATCATGGACTGGATCCATGGTACTCGTTTGTGAGTCGATGTCAGATACACCTTTTATAATATTAAAAAAAAAAATAGTGGCTAAGCGTGGAACCCGGAACAACTTCTTGTAGGTCATACAAATATTTGTTCCGTGCGGGAATCGAACCCGCAACACGCATTGCAACAGGCAATACCTTAACTATTGCGCTAACCGTGCAGTCAAATAATAGTATCAATATATCTCTTTTAAACGTTAAAAAATATTTCAAATATTGTTCCAAAATAGTGTTTATTTTCCCGTACTGCATCATGCTTTTCCGTGATTTATTAGCTGTACAATGACAAATGCGAGTTTGAATCATACAATGCTGTAACAGCATAATATTACTGTCTACAGTCATAACCCTCTCGTTAAGCAGACCATTCAATGATGCCTTTGTCAACACAACCCCAAAATACTCTTTGATAATCAACATCATCTTTGTTGATCATTTCTGCAAAAATTTGCAACATTCAGAGCAATCACCGTGACCCACCATCACGCTTCGCACATGTTTGTAAAGCTTGTATGTCCACCTCTTAAATCACACACGAACACAACGCCACCTGGTGGCCGCGGGACATGATTAGTTTGAATCTGGCTTCAAATGAGATACCTCGGTCGTTATTTGTCTAAATGATGCATTATACAGTTCATACCATAGATCTCTGGTAAATGTATACGTTTTTCTGAGAAATTCTGTGATCGAGTCTTTAGAATAAGTAAGTAATTACGTGATTTTTTTTTTAATATAAGGACCAATACGCGCAACTATCAAATAGAGAGACACCTGTTACGGGCTAGGGGTACTAAAACGCCGGTTAAGGGTTGCGAAGTTTATTGGCAACGAAGGTACAGTCGATCGTAGGCAATGACAAGTAGAACGTAGCTGATGTCGCACCGAAATCTTCTCTTACGTCCACGAAGTCCGTGTCGTAAATACACAATAACACTACAGATGTTAGTTCACGTAGAACTTAAAGTTCTCGTTACAGTTGTCGCAGTAGGTATTCTCAAAGATCGCTTCTTAACTGTCGCTGTTTTCGTATCGCTAGTCGAATGCAGACTGACTGACCGCTGGCGTCACGAGGCTTTATATAGGGCAGCTGATCGAACATTCCAGATTCGTCTAGACGTAATAATAATAGCGCATAGTTTCGAGAACGTTCGGTAGGTACCTACGGTCATTCATCGGAGTCAAGTTTCTGGAAATTTCGTTTTTTTTTTTTTTATTAAAGTATAAACCAGCGCTTGACCGCAATCTTGCCCGATGGTAAGCAGTGACGCAATCGTTGATGGTAAAGCGCACTAGTTTATTAAGAGCCTATTCACTCTAGCCTTGAAGACACTCAAATTGTAGTCCAACGGAAACACCGCCGCCGGCAGATTGTTCCAGTCCCTCGATGTACGCGGTATAAAGGAGGAGGCGACACGCTTCGTCCGGATCGTAGAGGTGTTAACAACATAAGGGTGGAAACTCGCCGTACGACGGGTCGTCCGATGGTGGAACGGAGATGGGGGAATTAAATGTCGTCACTTTGTTGACAAAATTGTTTGAATTGTTTGAGCAATGCATGTTTATATTGTGCCTCTGTCATACCTAGGACTCGAGATATAGTGCTTAAAAGTTATGTACTGCATGTCACGCAATATTGAACTTTATGCCCTCGACATAAGGTGCATTCGTAACACACCCATAAAATTTTGCAACACCATTTCAAATTCCTTGTAATAAGTAGCTAACATTTCTACAAATCCTCTATACAGGAAAGTTATTTCTTGGTATTTCCGAAGTCAAAACATTCCGAGCTCCCGATGCTTTTATTCGAGTATTTTATTCGATGGTCAATGGTCTAACGACCATAGCTTTAGGAGTTGCCACGGCGACCATTCAGTTCGAGAGAATTTATGAATTCCTAACAAATACTGGCTCTGAATGCTGGATATTTATACGTCTACAACTGTGGACGACGTACGGGTATAATAAGTTCGTGGTATAAATGCTCTACACATATAATGCTGTATATATAATGTTATTTTTTGTATAGAATATAATATATTTTTAAGTAAAGAATCTATGTATAAAAATTCAAAAAGATATTATAGAAAACCACAGTTATGAGCTTGTTATCTTACTTGGTTGTCCCAACAAAAATATGGTCAACGCACCGCTGGCCCGGTCATGCCTGCAGAGTCTCGGCGCGGGGGGTGTCTGTCTCTCTCTATGATCTATCGTCAGCCGATTTGTGTGCTCGGTAACCACACTCCAAAAATTTCTAAATGTAATAAAATAATCTAAAATATAAAAATGATTGGTATCAATTCAGTTGCTTATTTTGAACAAACTATATTCAGGTTTCGTTTAAAATTAAAATAAAAAATAGTCGTGGTGGCCTAGTGGTTAAAACACCAGCCTCTCAACTATGAGTGCGCGGGTACGATTCCAGGTCAGGCAAGTACCAATGTAACTTTTTTAAAGTTATACGTACTTTCTAAGTATATCTTGGACACCAATGACTGAAGGTGAAGGAAAACAACTTGAGGAAACCTGGACTTTATAAGTTTGAATTCGCCAACCCGCATTAAACAAGCGTGGTGATTACGCTCAATCCTTCTCTGTATGAGAGGAGACCTGTGCCCAGCAGTGGGACGATAAAAAGGTTGTTGATGATGATGATGATGATGAAAAATAAAGTTTTATATAATAGATACAAATGCTATACTTACATATAATAACATTCTAAACGTGAAACTCTGTATTCACACAAAAACTCCTAAACTACTAAACGGATTTGGATAACATTTAGCACGCAGATGATTTACAGCCAAAATTAACATAATATAATACTTTTTATCTAATATATAAAGCTGAAGAGTTTGTTTGTTTGAACGCGCTAATCTCAGGAACTACTGGTCCGATTAGAAATTTTTTTTTACGTAGGATTGCCTATGAATCCAGGAAGGCTTTAGGCTATATAACATCACGCTGCGACCAATAGGAGCGGAGCATAACTAACTCCACGCGAACAAAGTCGCTGGCGGCCGCTAGTCTTTTTATATAATCAATTATTTCTAAGGGATTGAAACTTATGCGAGTAAAACCGCGGAGCTCAGCTAGTGCTGTATTTTTTTTTTATAATTATAAACTAGTACTTGACTGCAATCCCGCCTGATGGTAAGCAGTGATGCAATCGTTGGTGGTAAAGCGCACTAGTTTATTAAGCCTATTCACTTTAAAAACTTAGGAATAGGAAGGATGACGGCGTGTGGATCGCCCTGAGGACACGGTGGAGCATACGGTGGAGCTCTGCCCGGCTTGGATAGAGCACCGACGTGTCCTCGTAGCGGCGATCGGCGGCGATCTCTCACGTCCGACCCTGGTCCAGGCCATGGTCCGGAGCAAGAGTGCATGGCAGGTCGTCACCTCCTTCAGCCAAGCAGTGATTCTGGCAACGGAGGAGGCGGAGCGCGTGAGGCAACGGGAATCCCAGCGCCCTCACGCCACTAGCCGCCGCAGGAGACGCCCAGGTCGGGAGAGTGGGCAGCTTGCCGCCCGGTAAAGACCAGACCCGAGTCGACGGCGCGTCGTGTTTTACGCGCGCCTCAAAGAGATGTCAGCACATCGTGACGGGGTCCAGGCAGGGGCGTGCACAGAGATTTTGTTGAGGGTATGCATACATATACCTACTACCCAAATCTCTGTGCTTATATAGGTATGGTAAAACTTAAAAAACGTAACGTAGACGTAGTTTCAATTTAACATAGTCGCGTACTTTTTCACTGTCAACATTGAATTGATGTTTGTGCGTGGCTACAATGAATGTCTAAGTATGTGATTGATGATAAGAACAAGTCAAATAAGTGATATACGTGGGGTGTTAGGTATTTTTTTTGCCCAAATGAATACAATGAAATCATTATCATCATCTCAGGGTTAATACCAGTCGCATCCAAAGCTTTGGAATCTGGGTCCGCTATTCCAGTCTAATTGCTGATTTTGGCGAAATTTCGACATTTTCCGTGAAGCGACTGCCGACTGACCTCCACAACGCGAAGGCAATATCGAAGCATTGCAGTTAGACCAATTGTTGGACTTTTGTGGGCTCCAACAACCCGTAACAACTGCCACTACATGTTCGTATGGCAACCGAAACCAACGGCTTAACGTGCTTTCCGAGGCACGACCAGAGCAGTGCAAATATTCATATTCATGCATACAAATATTTACACTGCGCGAGGATCGAACCCGCGACTCCTTACGCAGCGGCCGCGTTCGCTACCGCTACGCCATGGAGGCTGTCAAAATAAAAAGAAATGGTATTACTAACTCAACTGTAAATAAGTAATAATTTATTTCTCAAAAAACTAAAAAAAAATATTTTACTATCTTTAAATTAAATCAACGCGCCTATCTATTTTAAAATAACTGTGTAAAAATGAAATATATATAAGAAGGTTATGAAATCGCTAAAAGTTCTTTTAAAATGGAAATATAAACTAATCTATGAGTCTGTTTTGGCCCTGTGTGTTTCATAAATATGCGTAATGAACTACTCATTGGAATCATAACTATTAAATTTTGCTAATTTGTAAACTTCAGGAAAATTATTACAATATAAAGTATAGTATTGAAATTCAAAAGCAAGTAGGTTGAAAAACTTAAGGTCTTTAAAGTTTTTATAACGACGAACTGTCAATGTCGTGTTTTAAAATAATATACCTACACGAGAAACAAAACAATTTATTTGTGTGTACACACTACACAGCCTGCTAACCACATATAATTATCATAATACTTTTTATAAAGACAACCTTTCTTTTGTGTTAAACCAAAAACTTTAAAATATAAGAATATTCAATTCCGCTTAAAACAACCAATATAGGTACATATTTAACCAAATACACAAATAACGAAACAACATAAGCTGCTAAAATAAAAAGGTATTTGAACGTACAACAATCATGCTATATTTCTGAACTTCTTAAAATCGTCGCATTATTAGAAGCTGTGCTTATCCTAGCCTTTAAACCCAATGAAATTACACGCCCACCTACGCAACAGTTTACGCACACAAGCAAATAATGAACAGACACGAATGGAAGAGGCACATTTTGTAACTGCTTACGCCGCTACGCGAAGTGGCGCGGGCGTCGCGACGTAGGCGAGTAACGTGTTTCGCAGTTAGCACTAGCCCCAATAGATGGCAGTGAATGACTAACTGATTAACAAAGTCTTTCAATTTTAAGTTTGTAATATATAAATTATTTTACTGTAGTATATTATAAATTATTAAATATTTTTTTAGAAAACTTAGCGTATGCACTGCTTATTTGCCTCTAGGGAGCGCAAGCGCCTGGGTCCACGAAGACCGATGCCTCCTGGGTCAGGGTTGCGGGTTGGTTAAACAAGAAACCGGGGCCCTGGCTGTCGCACAGGCAAGAGAATAAACACGACTGGGTTTTAGTCAGTAAAAGTCTGACACGCCCTTCCGCTCCGCTCAGAGTGGGAGAATTCATTTGATGATTTCCCATCCCAACATAAAAAAAGCAAGGATGACGGCAGTTGAGCGAGGTGATGCCATGTTAAACCCAAGACCAACACGGCCAACGATGCGGCGCCAGAGGGAGATTGATCTGGAGATTCTCCACGACCAAACTACCCGGCACACATCGTAACACAACTGCTCAGACCCGTCCTCCGTACGGCTTCACCAGACATCATGCCGGAACACGACGAATCGCTTGGCGGCAAGACTTTGTCTAGTGGGTGGTAACTTCTGACGGCAGCTGATGTTATGGCCTACCACCGAGTATAACATTGGTAAACTGTCAACGAGCAGTAAGTGTCGGATACGTAGGTACCGGCTTTATATTTATTTTAACGCCGCAGTTTTAGAACTGCGTCTTCCAACGTATTGGTACTTACTCTGCGTGAAAAATGTTACATTTCTATTAAGTACTTTTAACTTTTGACTTGTTATGATTATAGCGGAAATGTACATTTTTTTTGTATCGTAATACCTACATAACAAAATCGTGTTTAAATTCTGTGTATTGCTTCGGTATTTCATTTAAGTTTAGTTGAAATAGAAACACCGACCTCATCATGATCATCATCATTATGATCAACCTTTTTATCATCCCACTGCTGGGCACGGTTCTCCTCTCATACAGAGAAGGATTGAGCGTAACCACCACGCTTGCTCAATTCGCTTGCAATTATGCGATTTCGGACTTAAGGTGAAGAAAATAAAGTCCAGGTTTCCTCAAGATTATTTTCTTCACCTTTTCATCAGGCATTGGTGTCCAAGATACAAAGCTTGGTAAGGCGGACCCCAGACTCCATAGCTGATAAAGCTTTGTGATTAACGCTGAGATGATGATGATAATTGGTGTCCAAGACATACCTAGAAAGTACATATAACACACAACATGTAGCCAGGCATATTGTACGTTACGGAATTGCATCGCTGACAGGGGTATTCGGCACTGGTGCAGCTGCACAGGAGCTAAACTTAGCATTCGGGAACACCGTTGGAGCTGCTGAACCTTGGACAAAACTGTCTTTGCATTGTGTAGATTCAATTTCTTAGTATTGTATAATTGCATGGAACACGTGTAAGCACGATCTATTTGCTGTAAAGCATCTATTTGTTGGGTTAGTCGTTTATTGACTTGATAGTGCTATGGCTGTTGAGAGTATGTCATGCTCACTCAAATGTCTCGCTGGTGGTGGCGTGTGTGTTGGGTCATTAGGTTCCCTTCAATATGGTTGAGCTGAATGATGCTGATCCATACGTCATGTTCGTGAACGGACGCCGTCAGAGGGGGCTGGTCATCTCTTAGCTGCTACGGCGTATTTTAATTTCTAAATTGTTGTTTTTTTTTCCATAATGGACGCTCTCAGCGTACAATATGTTTCTGCATCGTTCTCACACGATTGATTTCAAAATGAATGATGTAATCAAATATTTGTATCAATAGCTTGATATTTTAAAAGAGTGTCCATGGAGTTTCTTGCCCGTTCTTCTCCATAGGTACCTACTTTTTGGAATGGGCGACTAGCTTCACCTTACTGACTGACCGAACTTCTGACAATTCAAAAGTGCCTGTAACTGGTTTATTTGAAATAAATGCTTTGATTTGATTTGATTTGATTTGAAACATAGAAACACCGACCTCACAGCATTATAATTAATTCTTGTGTAATATTTAAAGCCTATAGTGGTAGGCCTGTAGTGATGGTAGGTGGTAGGCCATAACACCGGCCGCCGGCAGAAGTTACCACCCACCAGACAAAGTCTTGCCGCCAAGCGATTTGTCGTGTTCCGGCATGATGTCTGGTGAAGCCGTACGGAGGACGAGTCTGAGCAGTTGTGTTGCGATGTGTGCCGGGTACGATGCGCCTAATGTTGTTGTGTTGGGAGTTTGGTCGTGGAGGGTCTTCAGATCAATCTCCCTTTGGCGCAGCATCGTTGGTCGTGTTGTTGGGTTTAACATTGCATCACCTCGCTCAACTGCCGTCTTCCTTCCTATTCGCTCAATTTTAGTGAATAGGTTCTTAATAAACTAGCGCGCTTTACCATCAACGATCGCATCACTGCTTACCATCAGGCGGGATTGCGGTCAAGCGCTAGTTTATAATTACTAAAAAAAAAAAATAGGCTCTTAATAAACTAGCGCGCTTTTCCATAAACGATTGCATCACTGCTTACAATCAGGTGAGATTGCGGTCAAGCACTAGTTTATGATTTAGAAAAAAAAGTATTATATTATAACTAAAGTGAGATTGCAAGAATATATTTTTATTTATTTCAAGTAACACTGACTCATATAAAATTAAGACACACATAGTCACATTACACATACTACACTCAATTAAAAATATCAATACATTCAAAAAAAATTAATACAAATATTACAAAATTAAATCAAAATGCATACTGCTTTCTGTTTGCCATGTTAGTAAAAAATTAGTAACAATTGATAACTAGCCACTTGTGGACAAATAAAGAACAATTATTATTATTTATCAAAACTGTTTCTCTCTTCAGCTTAGCATGCCCAAGCCTGCTATACACATAACACTGAATACAACACCGTCTCGTTCGCCAGAACAAGGCAGCTACAGCCTCATTATGCACAAACTTATGCCGCGCACTCGGAGCAGACAGACCATCCTTAATACAGTCTCAATTGTCTACACACTGTACCATGTTACTTCTTGTGTTTTAAGGACTAACTAACATGATTAAAGGACTATACCATTTTAGTGCTAAATGACGTGGCGTAGCGCTGCGTAAGAAAACTTTTGGCCGATCTCTGCGCAGTACAAATATTTGTATTCATGAATATTAATATTTGCACTGGTCTGGTCGTACCTCGGAAAGCACGTTAAGCTGTTGGTCCCGGTTGCCATGCGAACATCTAATGGCAGTCGTTACGGGTAGTTGGAGCCCGCAAAAGTCCAACAATTGGTCTAACTGCAATGCTTCTATACGAGTATAGCCTTCGGTTTGTGGAGGTCAGACGGCAGTCGCTTCACGGAAAATATGGAAGTTTAGCCAAAATCACCAGTTAAATTGGTAAAGTGGACTTTAGACTCCAATGCTGAAAAGCTTCGGATACGACTGAGATTAACGCCGAGATGATGATGACTATTTTAGTGCTAAATGGTAAAGAACAGTTACGTATTTGTCTGTGAATGCTCTTTCTTCTAAACTGCACAAAGAAATTAATCCAGAAAGACAGAAATATTTATATCTTGAAATATGACCACATCAGGGACCCTAGTCTGCTAACAAAATGGCGTCATTATGATTTTCCGGTAATCATTCACTGACACTCCACTCCATATAAATAAATGTTCAAATTGAGCAGTAGTTTTTAGAAGATCATTACAAATTTATAATAATGGCAATACGACAATGTAATTCTATCACCTTTCCATCACGAGACTCTGGACTAACAGACATAATATGCTTACACGTGTTCATGTAAGCATATAGTTTTATTGTTATTTATTATTTACTAACATGGGATCAACACCTTAATTGCCTTACACACCATTACTATCAGTTGGAATCATTTTGCAGCTTATTGCTATTCCATTGCTCCCTATGTCAGAACATGTATTTGCTCACCAACGTAAATAACACAATGAATGCTGTTGAACTGTCAAAATAAAACCCATTGCTACTTATGATGTGCTACGTAATTACCCTGATGTTCTTCCAAACACTATATGGATCAACGAGTCCGAAATAAAAGGTTGTATTTGAATTTTAAATTTGAAAGAAAGGAAGAAACTTATGACGTCATAAGTCGCGGCCATTACCTACCACTGCTGCCAGGAAATCTTATCTCATACAAAAAATTATCACGATAATAACAATAAATTGCTGGCAACGCGAAATAAATGAGTGTCATCGCCCTGATTGGCCACAATCAATCGCCGTGAGGAAACGTTTGAGAGGAGGCACGGCAAAAAATTAATGATGGGAAATCGGGGGAGATAAGGAAAAGTGATCAGTCTCCGCAGGGGAGGCACGGGTAATATTGATACTAAATTCAGCGGATAAGACACAGGAAAAGGGAGCTTTGAAGTTAGTAGGTTCAATGTAACTTTTGTTTAATGAGAGCTCCCCGATTTTGCTTTGTATCCCGAATCGGAGGCAAGAAATACGGGCAGTTAAAATAGGAATGTCAAATTAAGTTTTACTAAAACATCAACTTTTGAGAAAATACCTTTTATCTCATTACCATTTTACAAAAAAGGTAACAATATAAAATGTTTGAACCAATGAATGAATAATGACGAAGAACAATTTTAAAAAAAAAATTATGAAGCAGTAATAAGATTAGTACCTATTTATAGGTAGAGTTAATCATGAGATTATTCTACAAATTAATTCTTTTTATTGGCAGACTTAATTTAAAAAATAAAACATTTTCTCTATAGGAAAGATATGCTATTTTTCTTGTAAGCTAAAATGACGAAATTTTTGAGCCTACTCTGAATAAATGAGTTTTCTCTTTTATTCAAAGTAGGCTGGACATCATCAGATTAGTAAAGTAACTTTCACGCACCCTTTTTTTTTTCTCAGGATGGGAAATCATCAAATGACCTCTCCTGTTCTCGGACTTTTACTGACTAAAACCCACCCGTGTTTCTTCACTTGCCTGTGCGCCAGGGCCGCGGTTTCTTTTCTAACCAACCCGCAACCCTGACCCAGGAGGCATCAGTCTTCGTGGACCCCGTCAGGTTGTGCTGACATCTCTGTGAGGCACGCGTTTAGCTGCCCACTTCTCGCCCCGCAAGCCCGCGCCTCCGCTGGGAGGGAGTTCGATGTTATCTCCCGACCAGGGCGTCTCCTGCGGCGGCTAAAGGCATGAGGGCGCTAGGATTCCCGCTCCCTCATGCGCTCCGCCTCCTCCTTTACCACCATGATTGCTTCGCAGGAGATCTGCCATGCACTCTGGCTCCGGACCATGGTCTAATCGCCGCCCCCTTCACGCGCCCTTCCACTCCGCCCAGGACGGGCTAGGTCATTTGATGATTTTCCGTCAAAAAGAAAAAGTCTACAACATAATAAGCTAGTGCGCTTTGCCATCAATGATTGCATCACTGCTTCATCAGACGGAATCATAATCAAGTATTACTCATCATCTCTTATCATAAAAGAAAACTTTCTAAAAGACAACAGTAACCTCTCAAAAATGTTTAACTTCATAGCAGCAATTAAAGGATAGGTTACCACACACAGCCAAGCACTATCGGTTAAAGAATAAATAAATTAAAGACGCTAACAAGGAAAACGTTTTTAAAAGCATTTGGTGTTACCGGCTAGAAACGAAAATTTCTAAAGTACCGCCTTCAGTATTTAGCAAAGTTTTCTCCTTGGCTTTTTAGCAAATGGTGTCAAAGTAGTATATTTAATTTATTACAGTAGAACGCACCTACTGAAAGAAATATGCATAGCCGTTATAAATTATTTTTCTTCGCCTATAGAGGTCCACTCCTGGACAAAAGCCTCCCCAGTGCTTTCCACAATGACCGGTCTTGTGCTACCCGCATCTATCGACTTCCCGGGACCTTCATCAGGCCATCACTCCATCTTGTTGTGGGCCTCCCTACGCTGCGTCTTCCGGTACATGGTCACCACTCCAGAACCTTACTGCCCCATCGGCCATCGGTTCCTCGAATCCTCGCTCACTGCCACTTAATTTTAGCGACTCGTAGATATAAATAATTATTAGACAACCTAAATACATGGGACCTTTGTTTGACAGGTCATCAACACTCATTGCTTTATTTACGTTGTTAGCAGACACATTTTTCGAACGTATTTAGTTATTTATCCATCCATTTCAAGCATTAAAGCCCATACAAACACAAACAATACAATATTAACATAAAATCCAGAAACACAAATATATAAAACATAATCAACTACCAATAATGCAAAATTTGAATCATCAAAAATAAAGAAATAAAAAGAAAATATTTAATAGCACGCCTACCTCGGAGTCATTTGTTTGTTTGTCAGTACATTAATCATATAACAATGGTTAATATAGTGACAATCAAACCTATTCGCAAATACGCTCAGGATAGGGTTGGAGGTGATCCGGAGCCTGCGTCCCAGAGACGCGCACCACTTTCGCATCATCATGTAAAAACAGTCAAGACCAGCACTAACTAACATTACTTACCAACTAAACTAAAGGCTTACATCCACATAAAAACTTCAATCTCTCCACAAACGGGACCAGGCATGCATAAAACAGAAAAACAGCCCGCACCGGAAGATGGGCCCAAGATTAATTGTGACGTCAGCAGCGGAAGGGGGCGGCAGGGAGGGGGGCAGGAAGCTAAGGGGGGACGCAGACCGGATGTCCGGCTGACGCGGCGGGCTGTTTGCCGCCGCTCCTGCGATGGCAAGAATGTGTGTTTGTATAGCAGTGAAATGGTTAAACGAGGATTATCATTTTAAAGCCACATGTATACATAATTTGAAAAGTTATGAACAGTATTTTGTCCAGGGAAGAAAAAACGGCTTAATAATAACGGAATAACCAAACAGGGATTATCGTCTTGTCATCAGTGTAGTTACCATGAATTTTTATTACGAGGCTCGATTGTCGATATCGAGCGCGTTTAGCGTTCTCATTGGTTGAGAGTTCTTAAAACCTTGAAGCGGACCAATCGATGAGTCAAACGCGCTCGATATCGACGATCGAGTCTTGTAATGTAAACTCATACTAAACACAGAACTAGGAAAATAACTCTATAATTTATACCACAGAGCATGATTTTTACATTTCGACTATAGTAAAGTTGTTCACTTCAAGAAAGAGGTGTCTCGTCGACCAGCAGTTTGCCCAGTAGTGGACATCTATAGGCGGAAAACAAGAAGAAAATAGTAAAGTTCTTATTACAAAACTCACAACTTAGCACCGGACTAAAATTACTGTTTTATAAAAACTTTTTCACAAAAAAAAAAAAAACAACCGTCTTCTAAAAACCACTACAAAGTGAAAAATAACTAATTTCAGAAGTCGGTGTCAAAAACGAATATACAAAAACCAAAGACACCGACTTCTGAAATTAGTTATTTTTCACTTTGTAGTGGTTTTTGGAAGTCGGTTGTTTTTTTTTTTTGTAAAAAAGTTTTTATTTTACACTTTTTAGTTGTGAAAAGTACTATGTATTCAGTTGCATCCAGTCAGACTGGAAGCTGACGCAAATATAGTAGGGAAGCGACGGAATTTTTGTTTACTTTAATTTTTACCCGCAATTTTGAAGAATTCCCTCGACTGCCTATGGAAGACTATAGGCAGTCAAGGGAATTCTTTCAAAATTATCAGATTTACTGCAGACCATTATTTTAACCCAATGGGTGCAAAGTTCTCATCAATATAAATGAATTAAGTCCAAACACAAAGTAGCTAGTGTAAAACGTTGAGGAGTTCCTAGAACTGGCCTTTGTCTTCATCATCAGAGCTCTTTTGACAGTCACAACCCATCTAGGTGTAAAGTTCTTATCAATACAAATTAATCAAGCCCAAACACAAGGTAGCTGTTGCGAATTGTTGAGGAGTTCCTTCGGCTGTCTCCCGGCTCCGTCAGCAGATCTACTCCAGACCTTTATTAAATTGTAGTGCTCTAAAGTACTTAATGAAAATACTAAGAAATGCACTAGTCGCCCCTATGATTTTTGAAAGTTCCCTTTGATTTCTCTAGTCTTCCATTTTCAGATCCTAATGTCCTTATCATGGGACCATCTTGGAAATATCTTCTTTCCAACAAAAAAATAATTATCTAAATCGGTTCATAAATGACGAAGTTATCCGAAAACAAAATAAAAAAAGCATATATACGGTCGAATTGAGTAACCTCCTCCTTTGAAGTCGATTAAAAAAGAACGGAATTTGTATCATAATTACGTTCGAAATACAAAAATTTGCTCTATGGTTTAAACAATGTCAAAAGAACCTTATATTGGAATAAAACAACAGCGAACAAGATTTTTTTTATGCCAAACATAAACATATAAAAAGGAAACCTACACACATCTCAAAAGCTACTTACTAAAATATTATTATTTCTATTTCTCATTAAAATAACAGTATCAACTCAACTTAGCTACTCAACTAGTTTATACTTACATGTACAATCTATGCTACGCATTCTGAGGCTGCGTAGCGTTGTGTAGCGTCTCGTAGCACAGCATAGCTAATTGGCTACATCGTAAATCAAGATGGCCGCTTAGAACTTTATGCTAATTATTTTTTTATTTATGCTATCTTGTCACTTAAAACTTTTGAAGTTTTCTTTTAGTATTATACTAGATTTTCTTAGGTCTCAGTTCCGGAACTATTATATGCTCATAAATGAGTGTCTTAAAAGTAATATTAACACATAATTAATTTAGCACTAATGGCACACGTATTTTTTTAATAATTATAAACTATTGCTTGACTGCAATCCCGCCTGATGTTAAGCAGTGATTACAGAGATTTACAGAGTAAAGCGCGTTAGTTTATTAATAGCCTATTCACTCAAAAAACTCAGTGAACAGGAAGGAAGACGGCAGTTGAGCGAGATGATGCAATGTTAAACCCAACAACACGACCAACGAAGCTGCGGCAGAGGGAGATTGATCTAGAGACCCTCTACGATCAAACTCCCGACACAACAGCATTTGGCGCATTGTACCCGGCACACATCGCAACACAACTGCTCAGACCCGTCCTCCGTACGGCTTAGAGATATCACGCTGGAACACGACGAATGGCTTGGCGGCAAGACGTTGTCTGGTGAGCGGTAACTTCTGCCGGCAGCCGATATTATGGTGTACCACCGGTACCATTCCAAACTTCTCTATTATTCCACATCTTAATAGTCACCGCCCTTTCTACCCACAGAAACTTTCACACAGTCGATTCATCGTTTCTTTCATCTTTAGCTACTCTAATAGATCAAAATAATACCATAACCATTAATTACACAACGATCACAAAGTCTGGAAGTGCCATCAATCGTGTCGAACGACCGCGCTCGCTCGTAATGATCCGGCATTCAGACTCACCAACAACAAAACTCATAAAAGCCGGTGTACGTGTAACTCTCTACTTTAAAATTACAAACAGTCGGGCAAGTTTTAGAAAACTCATCCCTGTACGGAAAGAAGGAGGTGTGGTTACTAGATACGGCGAGCGTAGTGCGGTCCATCATCGGACGACCCGTCGTACGGCGAGTTTCCACCCTTACGTTGTTGACACCACTGCGATCCGGACGAAGCGTTTTGCTTCCTTTCCTTCGCGCTTTACCATCAACGATCGCATCACTGCTTACCATCAGGCGGGATTGCGGTCAAGCGCTGGTTTATAATTCATAAAAAAAAAAAAAAAAAAAAAAAAAAAAATTGGTGGTTGATTTAGTGTCTAGCGGACCTGAACAAAGAAATAAAGCACGAAAGTATAGTAATTATAATAAGGTCTGGGTCTTCTAAGGTTTGTCGTACAGTCAATCTGGGTAACTTTGATTGGTTCGGGTAACATTGACAGTGGGACCATGAATTAGTTTTGATTTTTTTATATTTATTTGTGTTTATTATTTTAGCTTCTTTTCTATCTTGTTATGCAAAAAAAATTGTCTCAAACGTGTTTCTATCTCATTTAAAATTTTTATAACTATGCCAAATGTCTTAGTCTGATTTTATTGATTATTTTATAAAATATATAAGACAAAACTGGAAATTATGGTTCTATTTCTTCAGTTATATCCTTTTTTTTTAAGAAAAACAAAAACCAATGTTACCCAAATTAATTCAAAATGAAAAAAAAATATTACTGCTTTTCTATCAATAACCTATGTTAAAGTTTGAGGTGTTACAGATAAATATTATACATCTGCTATGTTTTACCCAGAGGCGTACGAATATACATACTAATTGACATTTTAAACTTATCATAAATAAATAACAATAATATCAGACACATGCATACATGTCAGCCAATTGCAATAAAATTTCCAATGGATGCCGTAAATTTTATCTGTAGTTTTAAATTATTATTCGAAGACTAATCTGCCAGACAGAAATTTATGCAGTGTGTAATATGGCCTTTCAACTAAATAGTCATTTAGCTTTTTATTAAAATATTTAATATTTGTGTCAAAGTTACCCATGTAACAGGTAACTTAGACTAAGAAAACAGGTTTTTTTTTTGTGGACAAGTGAGTTTTTAGATAATTTCATAAATCTTTACGGATGAAGTGTGACGAGAGCACTAACAAAATAAAATACATTTATTTATTTTAAAAGTATTATGTAAAATACCGCATTAATCTTTCAAAGTTACCCTGATTGATGGACACGCTTGGAAACATGACACAAAAACATAAACACGAAAAATAAGAACAGGTTTTGGGGGGAAACATGCGACACATCCACGCCAAATGGTTATCACTCTGCATTATTTTGCGAGTCTATGCGAGACACGCTGGTTTTCAGTGACGGTCGATGTAATGACGTCGTCGAGTGCAACAAACAATTATTAGGTCACAGTGTGAATCGTAGAATAAGAACAAGTATTAGTAATATGTACCTATTACTAGTATTAGTAAAGAATGTTTAATAACAAAATGGATTTGTTTCAAAATATCTCATCGCCTTAACTCTGCATTTCGGTGCACCATTACCATTTCTAGTGACATAATTCTTCGTATCTAGCATTTGTAGCTCTTCGGGTGCAAAACTAAAGTTCGTCGTAGAACTAAACGGAAGATGAGCAAATAATGGCGTGTGTATGTGAATTTTATTCATAAACTGTACATAATAGGTGTTTTCATAATAATTGTACACATCCTCGCTGGGTGCACGCGCTAGCTGCATACGAGTTTTGAATTGTAACAATTTTAGTGCAAGAGTTTGTGGAAAATTAACACTTTTCACTGTTTCGTACACACGGGGTACAATTAGGACCCTATTACTGAGGCTCCCCTGTCTGTAAGTCTGTCACCAGGCTGTATCTCACGAACCGTGATAGTAAGACAGTTTTAATATTGCCCACCTAGTAATATATTGGCACAGCCGCAAAAAATTTGAAACTTTAATTATTACTTTACCTTAATATTTAATAGCGTCTATTCTAGTACCTCGAACCCCTTGAATACTGCATTTGATTACTAGTATAGCCATGAATCTATAAAGGAACGTAACATTAATTCATAAATTAATTTCAAATATTTATAAGATTTTTGATCCTTGTTTGTGTAGGATACTAAAAATGAACTACATATTTTAGGTACATATTTTCTCGGTGGTAGGCCTCACCATCGGCCATCGGCCGCCGGCGTAGTTACCACCCACCAGACAAAGTCATGCCGCCAAGCGATTCGTCGTGTACCGGCATGATGTCTGGTGAAGCCGTTTGGAGGGCGGGTCTGAGCAGTTGTGTTGCGATGTATGCCGGGTACGATGCGCCAATTGTTGTCGTGTCGGGAGTTTGGTCGTGGAGGGTAGCGGGATCCGAAGCACGGTGCTCCGCTGGCCGACCGCAGGTAGTTGGGGGCCCAAGTAGTGTGCCAGCCACATACGAAAGGCTGCCCCGCCAACTGCGAAAAATCCCAGGGTGGCCCCATCGTGCCGGTTGGCGACCGGACGAGAGGACCCGATGGCGATCCCTGGGGGGGTTCGGGCGTCCCCGCAGTCTCCAGATCAATCTCCCTCAGGCCCGGCATCGTTAGTCGCATTGTTGGGATTAACATTGCATCACCTCACTCAACTGCCGTCTTCCTTCCTATTCACTCAATTTTTTTTTTTTAAATGGAAAGGTCTAAAAAGAAAAGTAGGTGTGTACAGCGGGCGCACGTCCTCTCTTTCAAAGTGCACCTCTCTAATATTCGAGGTCTGCACTCCAATCTCATTGCAGTACATCACCACCTTGAGACTGAGAAGCCCCATCTACTTTTCTTGACGGAGACCCAGATCAGATGTCCGTCTGATGCGGCATACCTCAGCTACCCGGGATACGCATTGGAGCACCATTTCCTGCAGCGTGCTGGGGTCTGTGTGTATGTCCGCAATGACATTTGTTGCCGGCGCCTCCGTCACCTCGAAGACCCTCATTTCTCGTCCCTATGGCTGTTGGTTGACACTGGTGTGGACAAAATTGTTTACACTTGTGTCTACCGATCGCACAGCGGTGATCAGGAGACAACTTGTTTATTTGACCACCTCAGTGAGGCTGCTGACAATGCACTGCAGCGGCACCCTGACGCACACTTCGTCGCTCTGGGGGATTTCAATGCCTGCCATCAGGACTGGCTTTTCCCGTACCAGAAGACCGACCACGCTGGGAGAGAAGCGCGAAACTTCGCGCTTTCAATGGGCCTTTCCCAGCTGGTAAAGCAAGCGACTAGGGTGCCTGATGTAGTTGGTCATACTGCCAATTGTCTGGACCTTCTGCTGACCACTAATCCGGACAGGTGTGTCGTAACAGTTTCCTCACCGTTGGGAACTTCAGACCACTGTCTGGTGAAGTCTGTGTCGACCTTCTCCCCACCAGATCACGACTCTCGTGGTGAACGGCGAATGTGGCGATACAGGTCAGCAGACTGGGATGAGATGCGCCATTTCTTTGCGTCTTATCCTTGGCAGCAGGTCTGCTTCTCTTCTAGCAATCCGTCGAGCTGTGCGGATGCTATAACCGATGTGGTGCGTCAAGCTATGGAATATTTTATTCCCTATAATGACGTGCCCGTCGGTGGCTCGGCTCGCCCATGGTTCAATGCCGATTGTGCCCAAGCTGAACAGCGTAAGCACACGGCATTTCTCACCTGGGTTGACGCTCGTGACCGCGGAGCTCCAGATCTAAGCTCAAAGAAGAGAGCCTTTAACCGTGCTGCCAAGTCCTACAAAAAGGCGCTAAAGAAGGCTCGCTTTGACCGTATTACCCATATTGGCAACAAGTTATCTGCGCAGCCTTCCGGTAGCAGATCTTTTTGGTCCCTTGCCAAATCGGTCGAGGCGAACTTCTGTCGGCCCTCACTGCCTCCGCTGGTTAGGCCTGATGGAACACTGGCTCATACGGCGAGAGAGAAAGCAGGTCTCTTTGCATCTCTCTTTGCCCATAATTCGCGTCTTGATACTGGCAGTGCTAATCCACCTATTTTACCCCACTGCGGTACTTCAATGCCTGAGGTTCGCATTCGGAACAAGGAGGTTCTGAGAGCACTGTGTCATCTGGACGTGAATAAGGCTAGTGGTCCGGATGGTATACCAGCGATTGTTCTAAAAGCATGTGCGCCCGAGTTGTCTCCTGTATTGACACGCTTGTATCGCCTCTCATTTGGGACTGGTATAGTGCCCAAGTCCTGGAAGCTTGCCAACGTGCAGCCCGTGCCCAAAAAGGGTAGTCGTGCCGATCCTAACAACTATCGGCCGATTTCGATCACCTCCATACTTTGCAAAATTATGGAGCGTGTATTGAACTCGCGCCTTTTGGCATACCTGGAAGGTAACGATCTCCTCAGTGACCGACAGTACGGGTTTCGCCGCAATCGGTCAACTGGGGACCTACTAGTGTATGCCACTCACTTGTGGGGCGAGGCACTCGAGAGGAATGGGGAAGCAATTGCTGTCTCCCTTGATGTCTCGAAGGCCTTCGACCGGGTATGGCACGCTGGCCTTTTGAGTAAGCTTCCAGCGTACGGCATTTCCCCTAGCCTGACTGGCTGGGTAAAAGACTTCCTGACTGAACGGTCCCTCCGAGTTGTTGTCGACGGATGCTCATCTGAGCCCATGTCGGCTAATGCCGGTGTTCCTCAGGGGTCTGTTCTCTCTGCAACTCTGTTTCTGCTGCATATTAACGATCTGCTGATGCCCGGTATCTATGGGTATGCAGATGACAGCACAGTTGTGGAGAGATACCTGCCGGATGCTCGGGCTAGTAGGGAATCAATCCGGTCCGAAAGAGAGGCCATGGTAGAGCGAACGAGTGTTGCACTTCAGGCAGTCTCCGAATGGGGCAATGCCAATCTTGTAGCATTCAATGCCGCCAAAACGCAGGCGTGTCTTTTCACCGCCAAAAGGAGCCCGTTCACCTTGGCTCCTACTTTTCGGAATGTATCCTTGGAGTGTACCGACTGCCTTCAGCTTTTGGGTATTGAGATTTCCTCGAACCTAAACTTTGGGCGATTCATTGAGTCCAAGGCCAAGGTGGCTGCCAGAAAACTTGGTGTAATCGCAAAGGTCCGGCAGTACTTCACACCAGGGCAGCTTCTAATGTTGTACAAAGCACAGGTCCGTTCGTGTGTGGAGTACTGCAGCCACATTTGGGCTGGTGCTGCTAAGTGTCACCTGGCCACTTTGGATTCAGTGGAGAGGCGTGCGAAGAGGCTGATTGGTGACCCTGATTTAACTCGAGTTGGTCTCCAAAGCCTAGAGCACAGGCGTAGAGTAGCCAGCCTTTCGGTGTTCTATAGGATACATTCTGGGGAGTGTGCGAGGGAATTGCACGATTTAATCCCCCATCTCCGTTCCACCATCGGACGACCCGTCGTACGGCGAGTTTCCACCCTTATGTTGTTAACACCTCTACGATCCGGACGAAGCGTTTCGCCTCCTCCTTTATACCGCGTACATCGAGGGACTGGAACAATCTGCCGGCGGCGGTGTTTCCGTCGGACTACAATTTGAGTGTCTTCAAGGCTAGAGTGAATAGGCTCTTAATAAACTAGTGCGCTTTACCATCAACGATTGCGTCACTGCTTACCATCAGGCAGGATTGCGGTCAAGCGCTGGTTTATACTTTAATAAAAAAAAAAAAAAAAAAGGTGAGCGATATTTCTATGTAATTCTGTTGCCCCTATGACGACAAATACAAAACACAGAACATTTTTTTTAAATAGATAAAGGTACTAGAACTCTAGAAGCCCGTGTGGTACCGGGCTTAGAATAGTACCATCCTATATCCTCCCGTGGGGGTCGTAAGAGGCGACTAAGAGAACTCTCACCAGGGAAGGGGGCAACAGCGCTTCTTCTGCGGAATATCAAATAACTGCGATCCCAACCCGTCTGCCAAGCTTGGGGGTTATGGCAAAACACCCAATGCAATGAAAGTCTTGGGGGAAGCCTTTGCCCAGCTGTGGACCTCTATAGACTGAAGAAGTAGAAGACTAGGACTCACACTAGGCACTTGGACGGTTTTTTTTTTTTTTTGCCATTCATTTCTCTTTAAATTTTACGTTATGCTAAACAATTGTTACGATAACGTAATATTAGATTCATTATTTATAATTATGTTGTAGGTATCAGATTAATTTACACCAATGGGCTGACCATATTTGCCGGAGGGCTTATGACCAGATGCATGGATGATGACATTACAAAAAGAGTTTTATTAGATATAGCAGTGGTAGCCTAAGAGAGCAATGGTGGCCTAGTGGTATCGGTCTCGACTTACAAATTGAAGGTCGTAGGGTTGAACCTAATCAGGCCACCAATGCTTTTAAAGCAGTGAATGAAAAAATCGTGAGGAAACCGGCTTGTCCTAGAGACAAAACTTCGAAGACATGTAACATCTACCAACGATAGACCCGCGTGGTACATTACGGCGCACTTCCTTTCATGGAAAAAAGACTTGAGTCCCAGGAGAGGGGCCATTATAGGCTGATTATGAATAAGTTATGTGTATAGTTATCTACTCAACGAAATCGTATACACAAATTGCTTACATAATGAAAAGAAATGAAATGAAATTAAATGAAATGAAATTAAATTAAATGAAATGAAATGAAATCGTTTATTAAGCAAGTAGGATCACCGATCACTTTTACACGTCATATATTTTTTTTTTAACTAGATGAAGCCGGCATTTCCTAACTGACTACCTCTGAGAAGAAATAGCCGAAACAAACTCAGGGATCATCGTCTTTTTTCAAGTCCAGACATTAAAAATGAGAATGTTTACAATAATTTACCTTATAATTATGCATATTGCTAATAACAATGCTTATCAGAGCGAACAGCTCAGTCCCAAGCTTTTTTGTCTTCTAAATAATCTGTGATTTTATAATACCCTTTTTTGCAAAGTTTGGCCTTTATATACTTTTTAAATCGTTTAATGGGTAAGTTTCGAATGTCCATGGGAAGCTTGTTGTAAAAGTGTATACATTGACCCATGAATGAGTTGCCTACTCTGTGGAGACGAGTATGATGTACAGCTAGATTGTGTTTGAATCATAAACCACACAGTAAAAACTGTAACTTTTTTTTATAATTACAAACTAGTGCTTGACCCGAATCCTGCCTGGTAAAGTGCGTTAGATTTTTAAGAGACTAGTCACTCAAAAAACTGAGTGAATAGGAAGGAAGACGGCAGTTGAGCGAGGTGATGCAATGTTAAACCCAACAACACGACCAATGATGCTGCGCCAGAGGGAGATTGATCTGATGACCCTCCGCGACTAAACTCCCGACACAACATCATTTGGCGCATCATCGGGTATGATCGCTACACAACTGCTCAGACTCGTCCTCCGTACGGCTTCACCAGATATCATGCCGGAACACGACGAATCGCTTGGCAGCAAAATAACCAAACGATTTTCTGTAAAATCTAAAACAGTCTCAAGAACACTAACACTGACTCACTGTATTCTTTAGATCGCAGTTATTTAAAGGCGAAAACTTTTAAAATCCAGTATAAAAGTATGGGGTAAATTGAAAAACAACACATAAAAAACCGGATTCGTTCCCGAGCCGTCTTCATTACCATTTATATAGGGGAACTTGTGCGACTACCTAACTTATAGGGAAACTTGCTAATACACGGATTATAAGCAGAAAACTGTAAGATTTACATAATGAATGCTAGAGTATGTTTACCTGTGGATTGAAGAGCTTTTCATACATCGTGGTGTTTTAACTGGATAGTTCTGCCTTTATTTGAATGCCATAAGGCAATAGTAATAGCGTAGGCAGTAGTAGGCGTGGTGGCCTAGTAGTTAAAACCACTAGACCACCACGTCAGGCAGGTATTCCAGGTCAGGCAACTATCAATGTACCTTTTCTAAATTATATGTACTTTCTAAGTATATCTTAGACACCAATGACTGATTACAAGGTGAAGGAAAATATCTTGAGGAAACCTAGACTTTAAGGCTGAAATTGCCAAGCCGTATTGAGCAAGCGTGGTGACTCAAGAGGAGGCCTGTGCCCAGCAGTGGGATGATAAAAAAGGTTGATGATGATGAAGGCAATAGTACACCACAGAAGTACCTACAGAGGTATACGGGAACACGTAAAATCCCTACTAAAAATTGTTCAACAAAACTTGATTGATGAATTAAAACATTCTGTAAAGGGTTACAAATTACTTTGAACAGTTAATTTAAACAGTTTTAACGCTATATCAATGGGCAGTGTGAAACGCGATCATTCCTTGCAAGCTCTCCGTTTATCACGACCAATGGAAATGCTAACACTGTCTTTATTCCGACCTTCTTCGCGTGTCGCACGATACATGGCGTGTCGTATCTTACGACCTGCGTTTTTCAGCTATTAAACACTCGTAGCACAGTGCACAGTTTCGTCCTGTGAGAATTTGCACAAACTACACGCCAAGTTCTGTGTGCAAAAGTTGGGGAACGAGGAAGAATCGAAAGTAATCTAGTGATGTACAATGCCTTAATAATTCTATTTTGTGATATAATGAGTGGAAATTGTGGAAGGAGTATTTTGCGAATTATTTACGGGTTATTTGTGTTCACGTTGAAGGTTTAATAATAAATTTAAAGTTGTGTACGTTTTGCTTCAATATCCTGACAGATTCCAGCTCAATCTTTCCGTTATCGAATTATCGTAAACAAACTATCCAGTCAGTATAAATACCAGCGTCACCACCAATTATCAATCGTTTACTTTA
Source organism: Sesamia inferens (assembly GCA_037179545.1). Lineage (NCBI taxonomy): Eukaryota > Metazoa > Arthropoda > Insecta > Lepidoptera > Noctuidae > Sesamia > Sesamia inferens. Next base: position 29,608,022 of record CM073928.1, on the reverse strand, counting down.
AACTTACAGTTTTTCAATCTTCTCACTAGATGGCGTTGAACGTCTAGGACTCGTTTCTGAAACTCGGTGTTGAGATACTCCGCCATTGATAGATATACCAGCGATAATGCCGCGTAACTGCACTAAGCTCAACGCCTTGGTTAATCATGGACAACATACCAAAGAGGCTGCCGCACGAGAAACCAGTGCATTATCCTATTCCAGCTTACCTAAAAGAAATGATAACCAAGAAGAGGCGCTTACGCAAAAAGTGGCAAGAGACTCGTTGTCCAACCATGAAAACCGAACTTAACCGTCTCGGCGAAAAGATTAAGGCAGAGTTACAGAAATACCGTGACTCCAAGACCTGGGAGACGCATATCGTCGCCTACTTCGGAGACACTGAGTAGTTGTCGATACACTGACGGCTGTCAAACTCTCTCTCCCTCTCCCTCCGACCCTACCCCCTCCCTTCCCCCGCCGCGCCCGCTACTGACGACACCGAGCATGTCGCAGTAGTCAAAAATTTACTTCCTACTATAATCCCTAGTAAGGATATTTTTGGTAAAGAGGGCTACGTGCGCGCTGTCCTCTTATGTGTACGTCCACACAGAATGCGCGGTGCGGGTTACGGGCCAGGGGTAGGTACGCCGGTTACCGTGGAAGAATTTAGACTCCCGCGGCCCCACGCGAGCTCGTGATAGAAGAGACACCGGGGTGGTTTTAGTCAGTCATAGTCATAGTCATTTATTCATTAACAACAATCATTGTATCTGAAATTACATTTAAAAGAACACATAGTAAAAGAGAAAATCAATACGTTAAATACATAAAAACACGTTAAACATTACAAAAATTGCATATCCAGAAACACAGGAATTCTGTTACAGATCGTCAACAGCATAAAGACACTTATTCAACAGGAAACGTTTAAGCCGAAACTTGAATGAATTTGAGTAAATAGCGCTTTTCATGTCTAGAGGCAACTTATTAAACAATATAATTGATTGATATTTAGGACTGTGCTTTACAACATTCAAAGAAGGATGTACCTTGTAATGCATAATGTCTTGTCTACGTGTGCATTTTCTACTTTGTCGTTCTTCTGCTGTCTCATATTCATCTATGTATGTACATAGAAGCACAAATACATAAATGCTTGGCACTGTAAGTATATTTAGTCTTATAAAATGTTCGCGGCAACTCTCTGTTTGCTGGATATGGACTAATGTGCGAATGGCTCGTTTTTGCAACACAAAAGCTCTTTTGATGTTATAGTCATAACTTTTTCCCCAAAACATTATGCTATACCTGATTTTTGATTCTACCAACGCGAAATAGACCATTTTTAATTGCTTAATGTCAATTTCTGTTCTAAGTGCTCTTAAAGCATAACATGCGGAACATACCGATGCATTTATTGAATTTAATTCCGATTTCCAATTTAGCTGTTCGTCTATATGTATACCTAAGAATTTAACTTCCTTGACGAGGACAATTTTATAGTTATTCAGAGCAACCTCTAAGTGGTCCTTATTACGGGCTGTCGTTTTAAATAAAAGTATATTGGTCTTTGCAGTATTGATTAACAATTTGTTCATAGTGAACCATTTGTGAAAAGCGCGTAATACTGAATTTACAGTCTCTGTTAATTTATTTATGTCATTTGCTGCCACTATGGCATTTTTGTCATCCGCAAAAATTACTATTTTAATGTCAGGTAAAATTGTATTCATATAATTAATTAAGTCATTAATAAACAATATAAATAGAACAGGTCCTAATATAAATCCTTGGGGTACGCCCGTAGTCATCATTACTGTTACTGATTTATAGATTTTTTTGTAACCGTTTTGTATTCTGTCAATTTCTACGAACATTTTTCTATTTTTGAGATACGAAGAGAAAAGTTTCAATACCTTTCCTCTTATACCATAATGCGTCAGTTTCTCAAGAAGTAATTCATGGTCAATAGTGTCAAATGCAGAACTTAAGTCAAGAAAGATTCGGGCAACTTTCATTTTATTATTGATCTTTTCTATAACGTCACCAAGTAAGGTATATATGGCATCGGAAGTGCCAACACCTCTTTGATAACCGAACTGTCTTTTGTTTAATATTCTATTTACACGCAGATGTGTTAAAAGTCGATTTTTTATGATTTTCATCAGTAAAAGTCTGATAGACCCCGTCGCCCACCCCAGGCCGGCGGACATCCTATGAGGATTTCCACCCCCGAAAAAAAAAAAAGTTGCAAAGTTGATTTATTGACAACGAAGGTACAGTCGGTAGTAGACAATGACAAGTAGAACGTAGCTGATGTCGCACCGAAGTCTTCCCTTACGTCCACGAAGTCTGTGTCGTACACACAATAAGTTCTCGTTACAGTTGTCGCAGTAGGTATTATCAACAGGCAACAGTCACTGCGCTTTATATAGGCCAGCTGATTGAACATTCCAGGCCTGTCTAGAATTAATAATAATAGCACAAAATTTCGAGTACGTTCAGCAAGTACCTACAGGTACTTCCCGGAAACCAGTTTCTATAAATATCAATGTCGACACTTCGTTCAAATCAAAGCATTTATTTCAAATAAACCAGTTACAGAATGTCGGTCAGTTAGTAAGGTGAAGCTAGTCACCCATTCCAAAGAGTGGGTACCTATGGAGAAGAACGGGCAAGAAACTCCATGGACACTCTTTTAAATTATGAAGCTATTGATACAAATGTTTGACTACACCATTCATGTTGAAATCAACCGTATGAGAACGATGCAGAAATATATTGTACGCTAAGAGCGTATATTATGGAAAACACACAAAAAAAAACAACAATTCAGAAATCAATAAAAAAAGACTAACCCTACAAATAGATACTTTACAGCAAGTACATTGTGCTCACACCACACGTTTGCCATGCAATTATACAATATTAAGAAATTGAATCTACACAATGCAAAGATAGTTTTGTCCTAGGTTCAGCAGCTCCAACAGTGTTCCCGAATGCTAAGTTTAGCTCCTGTGTAGCTGTACCAGTGCCGAACACGCCTGTCAGCGATGCAATTCCGTAACGTACAATATGCTTGGCTACATAGTGTGTACTGGCTTTGAGTAAAAAAAAAACGTAAACAATTACAAATTAAAACTACAAGAGGAAAAATCAAAGAACAATCAGTGTATAGAAATCGGACGCAGCTCAAGCCCAAGCCTCTTTGTCCTCAACATAATCCTTAACACTATAAAATGCTTTCTAACACAGCTTCCGTTTAGTGAAGGATTTGAATTTATTCAGGCTCAGATCTAGAACCACCTCTGGAAGTTTATTGTAAAAATGTATACATTGGCATCTAAAAGAGCCACCTATTTTCTTGAGCCTTGTTGTAGGTACAATAAATTTGTGCTTGTTCCTAGTATTTATATTATGGACATCATTGTATTTTTTAAACAATTTTATATTTTTATGAGCATACAAAAGATTTTCATAAATATATTGAGACTCTAAATTTTTCTCTGAGAGAGTGTCTCGGACTTAAATTATAAATTGCACGAACAGCTAGTTTCTGCAAAACAAATATTGTTTGAATATCAGCAGCATTTCCCCACAAGAGAATGCCAACAATACGCTATGGAAATAACCAAAGTACACTAAACAATATCAAGTCTCAATATCAGTCAAATTACGAATTGTTCTAACTGCGTATGCAGCAGTTAACGTTAACATTAGTTATGAAACCTGTACCATTCGATAGGCCACCCTAGGTCTAGCAAAGCGTTTTTATATTGTACCTTTCTAATACCTAGGTATCGATATATAGCACTTAAAAGTTATCTACTGCATGACACGCAATATTGAACCTTATGCCATTGATATAAGGTACATTCGTAACAATATCAATCAATTGCTCGTCTACAACGTCTGGCCAGCGAGGCGTCACGGTAGTTGACGCCACGCTGGCAGCAGTCTGAAGGCGGTAAGCTCGCTGACAGCGAGCTGTCTTCTAATTTATAAAATATATCTAAAGAGCAATATTTAAAACCCATATATCAAAACGTTATTTGTCGGGTGGGAGCAGAGTCGTGTAAGTAGGCTATTACTATATAAAATGGTGATGACAATACGACAATAAATTAAATATCGTGTACCTCAACACATTCTCAGTCTACCCATAAGAAATCATATAAAATATATCCATTAGTTTAGTCACAGGAAATTATTTTTCATTTTTCACATGTTGTACATGATATATAACTTGTCCATGTTGATAAGGAAGTGCTTACAGGTTGTTGACCGCCGCTTCCAGTGGTACTAAACTTTAATAATAATGGCGCCAAAAAAGCAAATCGATACACGACTGCGCTGTCGCCGATCGGAGGTTAGTGAACCAATATTTTAAAGAATGTTTTTATTCCGTTTCCAATTTTATGCGATTTAGGTTGTTTGGAATTTTCATTTTTTTATTTTTGATGCTAGGTTATTTTGTATGGTTTAGGATTATTCCTATGAACTAGTATTGTCCGTGTTTTCATTTATTGACGTATTATCAGACCTTTAGTCACTACAACATGGACGCAAAGGTTCGTTTCATGTTTGGTTCTTCGTGCCCGTCGTCGCAAACGCGCTAGGCTTACTGTGTGGATGCACGAGAGTTCCTTTGAAATACTTACACAGTGTTTCGTTCCTATGTTTGTTATAAATGTTATAATATACTGCAACATGTGACTGTTCTATATCCATTCGGAATAAGACATAAACAAACCTTCTTTACAGACCGTTCACCCGATTTTGACTTTTATTCCGTGGGCATAGCATTAATCGATGACCTGGTGAAGGTCGCGGGAAGCCGATGGATGCGGGCAGCACAAGACAGGCCATCATGGAAAGCCTTGTGGGAGTCCTTTGTCCAGCTGTGGACATCTATAGGCTGAAGAAGATAGAATAAAAGTGGTAATATTGGCAACTATTTTACTGAAACGATTATTATTATATTATAATTACTATTATGATATTTATATTAATTATGTTAGTTACAGCCGTAATACAAAGTTGCAATATTAGAATATTTTTCTACCGTTTTCGAAACTTAATATATCAAAAAATTATCTGTTGGTCTCATGGTCGGAAGCGTGACTGCTGAGACTGGTCGGTTTTGACTTCTGGATCAGACAAACTGTTATTTGGTTTTTCCATTAGAAACCTCGGAAAGCACTCCTACCAAATTCCTGCTTCTTATCACTCTCGGGTTGTGTCGGATTGTTTTCCCACCGGACTATAAGAGTGAGGATCTGAAGAAAAGGAGACTCCATATATTCTGTATCTGCGCACACACTTCTGCACTTTAATAACTCCCGCGCCCAAGGACTCAGTTTGATTAGCTTCCGTGGCTGAAACACGGTCTGAAGGTCAATGCGTTATTTTTGTTTTATTCGAAATTTGAATATAGTTTGTTCAGAATAAACAACTGAATCGATTCCAATCATTTTTACATCATCTTATATTTTTTCCCAAATACATTTAGAAATTGTTGCAGTGTGGTTAGCGAGCGCGCAACACAGCTGGCGGATCACACAGCTGAGATCATAGCAGTAGCCGCTGCCAGCGCGGACGAGCGAGTTGTGTATGTATAATGGGTTTATTCATAAACGATGATTGAAGTTAAGAGAAGTTGTTTGGTTAAACAGGCACTAATCAATGCTTAACTTTCAATAAAATTTATGAATAAAGGGGAATATATTTACTTCATCCGACAAACCTCAATTTGGTACAAACGCTAGCACATCAACATACCGTAACACATAAGTCAAACCCATTGCTACAGAGTGTGTGTTACACAATTACCGTACCTACTGCTTTCGTCTATTCAATAAATTTCGTAAACGCGCTTATGACTAACTTTTATTTAAAAAAAAAATACATATTAAAATCAATGAGGGTCTGTACTTTGTTTTTTTGTTCATCACTGCGTTTGGTTATTAGTATAGACAGGAATATGAAAAACGTAATATGTATTTACTCATAAATTAATTTGAAGCATTTATAAGATTTATTATTCTTCGTCACTTAACATTAATCATCGTTTATGAATAAGTCCCTTAAACACGTGCAAGCGTCTAAAATGTATGGTTAAAGAATAGCTAAACACTAGTTAACTTTAAACATCGTTTATGAATAAGGGGGTTAATTATTAGGTGAGCGATATAGTAATCTAAAAATGTGGTTTGCGAAAGCGCCATCTAGCCAGTATGATTAGAACTTCCATAAATGCGGTCTTTTCTCTACTGTAGTTTAGAATGTATCCACTAGGTGACGCTGATAGTAGCATTGTGATAAAATGTTAAAATGCTATCGTCCCGGTATTGAAATATCATATAAATATCACAGTCAACTAATTAAATTAGCCGTTTAATCAACCACCTGGCTATTGGAAATAATGCTATTCTTGCTTCGCTTTCTCGGCTCATACGAGGTTGATCGCAATTCTAAGCTAATCCAATTGGTCGGGCTGCTGGCATAATTACTGCGACTAAATCTGTTCGACACTCGACTAGTTTCAGCTGCAACTTGCAAGCTTAACTATAGGCAATTAATGAATATAATTCAGGCCGTCGTTTAGTTAAAAACCTAAGTTTACTAAACGAGTTAGTTGGCTGCGACATATTGACTAGAAGTTATCATGTCAGGTATATAGCTATAGGTAATAGATACCGACGATATCCATGAAATTCCTATTGTTTCATTTAAAATGCTGAACATGGTAATAAAGTAAAGTAAAGATCGATATAATCTATACTTACTTAGTTATCTCAAATCGATTTTTAAAACTTTTGGAGGAGGAATCTTCTTAGGTAGAATAAAACTGCGTGTCCGATATGATCTGTTTATTTCGTCTTCAAAACCCCTGCTTATATCTACATTTTTTATGGCACAAGTTGCGCTATGACTAATTATTTACAATTATAAAATACAATATTATTACTACGATCTTAAACACGCGTCGCGTCTCGGAGAGGGGCGCGGGGCGCCGCAGGCCCGCGCTGTGCGTCTATAAATATAGGTCGACGCGCTGAGTCGTTCCTTTTCGCCGAGGGCCGCCCGCCGCGTCAAGGTCTCCGCTGCGATGCGCCAGCTTCGTGTGTCGTCTTCGCGCCAAGATTCCACTGCGATGTAGTCTTCGTGGACATATCTCCGCTGCGATGTAATCTTCGTGTGCAGTCTTCGTGTACAGATCTCCGCTGCGATATATCAACTCCGTGTGTCAAAAACGTACTTACGAGTGATGTCGTTGAACCCACGCAACGCATCACGTATCATATTCCTTTGACAGTAAACGCCTTTTTCAAGGCGGCCTCTTGTTCCTTTCAACAGATGAGTCAAACGTATAGCGTCTCTCTCGAGACGGCGTTGTTCGATTATTCCTGAATGGATGTTGTCAAAACGTATTGGTAATAAGGTGTTGTTGGTATTCCTTGGTAACTGGTAACTGTTTGGAGGTAACTGGTAACTGTTTGGAGGTACGGTAATTCTATGAGTGCTGTATGTGTGTTCCTACAAACTTATAGAAAGCCAAATGAGTCTTAAAATCTTATAGAAGTACTTCATGAAACCTACCTACCTATTGCTACTGATAATGTTACGTAAATACTGCCGCATTTTAATTTAATTGTCTGTTATGTAAATTAGAACGCACATGATTATGATTCACATACATTATGTAGTAGATTTTAGTTATTATGATTGATTTGATGTAGCAGTGTAAAACCAACTGTAAACCAATTTATAGAAATAATAAAGTCGCAAACGAGCAGTTCAAATACAATCTACATTCTAAGACATCAAATCAACCGACCCTTTACAAATAGTCGACTGGATTCAACGAGAATAATAAAGGGGACAGCTAGGGATAAAACGATACGAGTAAATACAAGTACATACTCGATACTTTTCCCCGATACCAAGTACTTTTAGTATCGATACTTTGAAATTAAGTATCGAGTAGGTATCGGTGAAAAGTACTCATATCAGTATATGCCAAAAGACAATATTTCATTTCAGCATTGATTATGAAAATGAAAGTTTTGAATCCATTTTTTCCAGATTTTTCCCTTATTTTTTGTCTTAGTTTTGTGTAGTTGGCGCCACACCTGTTTGTCTATGCTCGAAAAAAAAAAAAGTCAGCCAGCGCCGCCGCCGCAATATTCTGTCGTCATTTGTTATTGTTTTTTGAGTGTTCGTTCCGTCCGTGTTGTAACCTAACTTTTCACAGCAGATGTTGATTGTTTTCTGTTTGAAGCATTTGAATTTTTTAAGTGATTGACAAGCGACAATGGGGCCCCCGAAGTCTAGTGTGTGGCAATATTTCATAAAAAACGACGAGAAAACCACAAATTGCAAAAAATGCTTTAAAACCGTGCGTTATTGTGGCAATACTTCTAATTTGCATAAGCATTTGAAAAGCCACCCTGATTATATTGTTGCTGTTAATGATAAAGACAAGATTTCAATGTAAGTAAACAAACGACATAAAACATTCATATTTATTTACAAACAATCATCAGGTACCTGTGTTGTTGACGATTATGAATAGTGTTGTGTGATACGTCACTTTATCGATATCGAACTTTTGATATCCCTAATCATTTAAAAGTAGGCACTTATTTGCTGATAAAGTATAAATCAAGCATTCATTTAATTATTTAAAGATAGTTAATATTTTATCTGCCTTGTGATAACGGTAAATAGTAGCACGGATGTTATGAATATTAAATTTATTTCAATTATTTTTAGGAGAAAGAAAAAGGAAACTGATATCTCAGAAGTTAAAACTGAAAATAAAAAAAATATTCCGGATTCCCCTCAAGCCTCGACATCGACATCTACAAAGCCTCATATTAATATACAGTCTGATGATTCTAATAGTACATTAAAATGTATGTTTGATAACATTGCTTCACAAAAAAGTAAGTAGCCCCAAAAATTCTTATTTAATCTGGATAGGTAATTTTAATTAGGTACATTTACGAAATTTTCTTTGTTTCAGAGGGTGGTATAAAATATAATAATATAAATATGTGCATTCTATATTTTATATGCAAGGATATGCGACCGTTCAATGTTGTAGAAGGAGAAGGTTTTTTGAAATTAATGAAGGAATTGGCCCCATATTACAAAGTACCTTCGTCAACACATTTTAAAAAGTTACTTTGTAACAAATACGACGTCGTGAAGATGGAATATACTTCAAGAATATCTAATGCAAGTGAGCTATGTGTGACTCTTGATATATGGACGGAAACCATGAATGAAAAAAGTTTTTTAGGAGTTACAGTACATTTTTTAGAGAAAACACTTCTTACCAGTTCGAATATTGCTACTAGGGAACTTCAATCAAATCATACATCAGAGTACATATCTAAAGTATTTGTCGATATTCTGGAAGATTGGAATATACCGCAGTCTAAAGTAACTTGCGCAGTTACAGACAATGGTGCTAATATGGTTTCCGCGATCAAAAAATCTCTTGGGGACGCGAAACATTTACCGTGTTTTGCACATACCATAAATTTGATTGTGGATTCATCATTAAAAAATACTTCAACTACAATTACTAGTATCATCGATAAAGTAAGAAATATTGTGAAATGGGTTAAAAACAGTGTTATACAATCAGACAAACTAAGAAAAATTCAGATTGATAGTGGAGTATCTGAGGGATGCACAAAAAAATTTATTCTTGACGTTAAGACCCGCTGGAATTCACTATATTATATGGTTGATAGATTTTTAGATATGTCCAAAATTGCTGCACAACTATTACTGGATGCTACAGACGGTCCTGAGTTAGTGAATGGACAGGAAATTGAAATATTAAAACAGTTGGTACCATTGTTACAACCGTTCGAATTTGTTACAAGAGAATCATCAGGCCAGAATTACGTTACCTTATCCAAAATCATTCCCATGATAAATTGTCTCACATCGCAGCTAACGAACTTTTCATCATCAATAGAATGCGTTACACAGTTGCAAATGAAACTACTAGCTGAATGTAAGAAAAGATTTGGTCTCATTGAATTTAATACACTTGCAGCGTTGGCTACAATGTTAGATCCACGGTTCAAAAACCTCCACTTTCAAGACGCAAGTGCGTGTGGTAAAGCTATACAAAAATTGAAAAACATGATTGCGGAAAATGTGACAATGTCAACCAGTGGGTCTGAAGATGAAACAGGGAACGAAGATTTTGACTTTTGGTCACATCACAAACAACTCGCAGTTGGCCAGAAGCGAAAGCGTTCCTCGAAAGCCGATGAAGTTTCTATATATTTAGCGAATCCAGTCTGCGCATTAAAATCTAACCCATTGGAGGAATGGGAAGATTTAAAGCCCGTGTTTCCAACATTATATAAACAAGCACGCATTTATTTAAATATAGTAGGTACCTCTGTACCTTGCGAAAGGCTCTTTTCCAAAGCTGGCGCAACACTAACTACCTCAAGAAATCGCCTAACAGGCAAACATTTAGAAAAATTGATATTTTTAGGGAGTACTACAAAAGCAGACTTTTTTTCGTAAATAATAAAGAAATTTAACACTTTTTTTGGTTTTTACTTAAAATTTTCCTCAAACTATTCGATACGAGTAAGTATCGATACTTTTCAATTGATACCAAGTAAGTATCGATACTTTACGACCGATTCAGTATCGAGTAAAAGTATCGATACCTCGATGGTATCGTTTCATCCCTAGGGACAGCGCGTACGCAGTCCCCACTACCAAAAATTACGCATCCGAGTTATCCACATTAGGGATAATCGCAGGGGTCAACCTAACCGCAGTGCAATGGAAAGGCCTCGCCCTGGGGGAACCGCCTTCATGATCACGGTGTCCCCTATGCCAGGTAAGTATGAATTCTCTACCGACTGTAACGGGGGTCGTTCAACGACGGAGAGTCTTAACACCGAGTTTCAGAAACGTGACGTATTTGTACAACGCCATCTAGTGAGTAAAGAACTCGTCTGCATGACTTTATCCGTCGTCATAGACACTATAATACCACGTTGCTACACTGTGCTAAATCGTGACTTCACTTTTTTATTGGATTAGACTCTAACTAAATACGAACAGTAGGCCTAGTATGAGTTTTCAATACGAAACACGATCGTCCATATCGAGCGCGTTTGGCGCTCTCATTGGTTGAGAGTTCTTACGACTTTGAAGCGGGCCAATCGCTGGGTCAAACGCGCTCGATATCGACGAACGAGTTTCGTATTGAAAACTCATACTAGGCCTACTGTTGTTATAACAATATTGTAGATACAATACAGTATGTACTTTTTTACATTGAACGGATTATCTCACAGAACAAGTTAACTCTTTTAACTGTTCTGTATTCTCGTAGTCATAATATTTTAGATAAATGACATTACTGTAATCTTTTCGAGGTGGGATTTAATGGTAAAAACTGGTTAGGAACGGTAATATTAAAATTAGGAGGAGAGGATACAAACCAAAATGAAACTTGAAAGTATGTTTAATTAAATAACTTTGTTTAATTAAAATGTAAATAAAAAATACACTTCTTTGAGGTTTTACACTATCTTGGTGGTCCAATCATCTTATTCCCTGTCAAATGCTTTGAAAAGTCGAGATCGCTCGTGTTCATTTTTATTTTCTTTTTAACAGAGAATTAGAGATTACATAAATAGAGTTATTTTGCAGACATAGGTGAAAGATGATTCAGTTAACTTTATATAAAATTCATATAAATAACAAACGTTTCGGCGGAAAGATGTAGTAAATCTAACAATAATTGTGTCTATCTAACAATTAGTTTGAGATAAAAAGATACAGGCAACTATGATTATTAAAATAAATACGTGCACAAAGTACCTATCAATAACCAAAGATTTAAAAAATCACTCCGAACTTAATTGGTAAAAGGTTGGACAGATTAATTCCCCCAAGGAAGGACTGACCGGAATGAATGAATGAACGAGTCTAGAATGTTGCCAGAAATAATTAATTATTATCTAAGCGTCGACAATCAGTGACACGACTTATACAATGGACGGCTCCAAGTTTTACAAAATAACACACATTTCTTTGGTTTTAACAACTAGCCCATTGTAACTGATATTAACCTCACACGACCTGTCCGGCGGCCTCTAGAGCTCTAGGGCTGAAACGGACAACAGTAACCACTGTTACTGTTGTCCGTTAGAGAGGTGAGAGTGAAGTAAGGCGCCCAATTGACGTTGCTAGCTTTAAACTAAGCTCTAGATCTAAACCGAGAGAGATAGTTAAGTGGAACTGTGCGATGTGGGGCAGTGCGAGAGTGCGGTGGGTTCAGATGGCGAGCGCCGCGAAGCGATTTTCTCTGTTCTTGTTGCGGATATACTGCCGGGCCTTGCGCGCTGCTTTGTGTTGTAGATGCTGGAATGGACAAACATAACAATAATAATATTAAGTGACAACTAACTTCTGTGGTATTCTCAGTCCTAATATAATTACTTATTGTAAGTCTGTAACAAAATTGATAGATAAATCTAAATCTACTCTATCGCACTGCTGGGTAAATATCTCCTTCTAATTCTTTCCATCGGTGCCAATCTTATAATTTTGCTTTTGTGGCATATGGAGAAAATAATGAAGGTTATGTACAGATACATACCCGATGCAGTTTCTTAGGCTTCTCCTGTGACTCCGTCTCAGTGGGCGGCACCTCGCCTAGTGCCAGCGCGTGTCTCAGTCGTGTACATCGCGGCGCCAACACTTGCAGCGCTCCGCCGAGTGCCCCCGCCAGCGCCGCATACGCCGCGCCGCTTGACCACTTGCTCCATGACGCGATCTCCCCACCAATGTGGGCTGATATGCAGGGCTTCTCACCTTCCTGGAAGATAATCAAATTGGCGCATTGTTACAGAGTCCTCCAAATCCATCATGTATAACTGCAAGCCAAAACCACACGGTTTTATTTCGCCATTTAACAGTGCTTTTAACGTCACGGCTAACGTTCATAATACATGTTAACACACGCAACGAACCTCGAAGTACTTAAGGATATCCCTGAAGGTGGCTCGCTGTATCTTGAGATCGCTCTTAGCGCGGAATCTGTTTGAGTCTCTCGCTAACTCGGTGAGTAGCGGCAGTAAAACGTCCACGTCTGCTGAGAACTGGTGTTCAGAGCTGTCGTCGTCTGAAACCGTCTCGTATGCAATAGCGAGCGCGCCGCCTGCTGCCATGCGAACCTGAGGGTACCACCACACATGTTTATAACACAATTCATTTACATTATCTTTGTCTGATATAGAAAAAAAAACTTTGGCAAGTTACCTCAAGGGATACCGCCTCCAACAACTCTCCGAGCTTGGCAAAGCTGGGCGCCTGGTTGTTAAGCAGCGATAGTGCGTGGTTGGGCGATAACAGTGGTAACAGTAGTGCCCAGCCGTCCAGTGCGGCGGCGTGCCACGTGCCTTCTTCTACGGCTGCACCCGACACCTTCACACTGCCGTCATCCTGGATTAAGCAACAAGAAACTATATTACATTAAGAATTCATAATCATAATATTGTCCCAATTAGACGACCGCTTTTGCGACCTTTTTACTGAGTGGCTAATATTTTTACCGCGAGTTTCTCATTGAGGTATACTATACGAAAGTTGAGTATATATATGTATAAACTCGTAAATTATTTATTACCTTGAGGTAACTGCCGCTGAAGATGGTCTCATACATTCGCATGACTTCTAGAATCTCAATGACGTCTTCCTCCATCAAATAGCACAACACGGCCAGCGACGAGCAGCACTGAAACGTACAATACACATTATTATTGAAAATCTTTATTACATTCGTTTCTGGAGACAGACATTTTCTTGTATGGATCATTTAAGCCATGTATTATGTCATATAAACAAGGAAAATATCGAAATTTAGCCAAAATCAGCAGTTATACTGGTAAAGCGGACCCCAGACCCCAAAGCTAAAAGAGCTTCGGATGGGACTGCGATTATCCCGGTTACATCCGCGGCTTTCGTGCTGGGTCCGCTTTCCTGCTCGTTCTCCTCCATTTCGCGCGATCATTAGCATTCTGTGGTAAGAGATTGGCACGCATCTCTTACAACGTTAAGCCAGCATTTGTTTGGACCCGACGGAGGCGCCATGGCAAGACATTTGTTAACCAGTGTTAGGCATAGTGATGATGATTGTGTTTTGTCGTATGTTTGTGACGTTTACCTCAGTCCGTGTGTCGAGTGAGGCAGACTTGTCAGTGGCGGTGAAAGCCAGAGCGGGCATCACCTCGCGCACGAACTCCTCCGAACCTTCCTCGCCAATCTGTGGGTACATATAAAATATAAATGAGCTAATATTTCACAACGTATAGTATAGCCACATAGCAAACCAAAGAACACACTGGCTCGACAGAAGTGATTGCAGTGTAAACCTATTGCAGTCAGGGAACTGGCTGGCAGGACGACCTTTAATTAACCTAGGCAGAATATGAAAATCACCTGTACAGCCAACAGTGGCGCAACAGCAGCAGCTGCCTTCCTCTCTCCATCCTTGCCTCGTCGTAGCGCGCGTGACACATGGTCGGCTAGCGTGGCGCGGTGTGCGGTCAACAAGCCATCTAACGCTCGTCGCTGTAACTCCGCGCGAAGTGCAACAAATGCACTCGCGCGTGCTGCGTGCCCGTTAGCGTTCAGCGCCTCAATTAAATCTAGGACCTTTCCTTCGACTTTTTCTTGAAGTATTTGTTCTAAAAAAAAAAAGGAAAAATATTGTAAGCATGACATCAGATTATAAAGACATTTAAGAAATCCGATCATTAAGGCCCGACGCCCATTATGGGCAACGGCAAGGAAAAGTATCCTTTGGCATCCCTACATACAAGCCCTTTGCATGCTGCAAACGTTCTTAAGGATGCCAGGCTACCCCCAAGTGTTCCTCGGTGCCAGCGACGCGGCTGGCGACAGCGTACCGATGGATCCCGAAGTATCCTGAAGCGTTCTCAAAGCTGCCGATGCAGTAGCCTCAAGCATACCGAATTACATAATATTTTATTACTACGATCATATAACATGGCAATTTCAACTTTATTGCCATGAAGTAAATGCATGCTGTTTTGTATCACCTAAAATACTCAGCCGTGCCGATGCCGATAATAGGCGCCGGCACCCTAATTACGTAACACGCCATTCGCATTAGTTGGAATCATTTCGAAACAAAATGCCAATCCATTGATTTATACCTATGTTCGAAATTTGTCTGCTCAACAACGTAAATAACGCAATGAATATTGTTGAACTGTCAAAATGAAACCCATTGCTACTGATAGTGTGTTAGGGGTTTTGGCGGGAAAGTCAAGCTAAGTTTTCATTGAACTTTTAAAATTATTTATAGTGTTGTTTACTAAATAAAAGTGTGTGGTTTATGTAGTAAAAAGTGCATTCAGTAAATAATTCATAAAGGACAGTGACATATCGCAACATAGTGGCCACATTATGACTTTGTCTCAAACCTCAATCGTAAGACGGGTCACGCGGCAGTTTTTTTCGACATTGAACAATTCATTACGTGACATTGGCTAAATGCACAAACCGTGCGAAGCCATAAAAGAAAGAAAAAAAGATAGTGTGTTACGTAATTACCCTGCTGGTCTAATAACACTTACTTTAGAAAAAAAAATCTTTACTTTAGAACAGAAGATTGTTTGGTGGGAAATAAATCCACAATAATTGCGCAATAGATACACAATAATTAATATAATTCTATTATAATCACACCTAAAACGACCTTCGCTGTCAATGCGTGATATTGCGCAATAATATTGACCGTGATATTGCACCATTTTTGACACCAGGCGATCTTTTCAACAAAAATCGCGCTGTCAAAAAGTAGATCAAGTGAGCTGTTAAGAATGTCATTTCATTCTTCTTCTTTAGATTATACTGGTACACCGATGGACAAAGGCCTCCCCCAAAGACTTTCCACGATGACCGCTCATGTCCTGCCCGCATCCACCGGCTTCCCGCGCCGTTCACCAGGTCATCGGTTCACCTTGTTGGGGGCCTCCCTACACTGTGACTTCCACTTCCGGCACTTCCTTATATCATTTCCTAGCATTTGTAAAATGACAATTCACTTCTAGCTTACTTCACTTAAGTTTATATAAGTTTTGTAGAGAATCGATCGGCAGGTATGTTTTTGTGTACAATCTTTAGGTATACGGGTTTTCCTTGACGACACCGGTCCGTGACGCCGCGCGAAGTTTTTTATTATGTACGATGACTAATCCATAATCTGTTTACGTTCGTTCAGTCTTATCAGATATGTTTATATACTACTATTGTTGGCAATAATTGTAGATAGCATCGAAAGCATGGCCTAAAATGTGTGTTAGGTGTAAAGGGAACCATGAAAGGCAAAACCTACTGATTTCTCAAAATAAAATATAGGTACTTACTTCTATCAGGTTTCACTTCCTCGTCATCAGACTCTTGATTTCTGTTATAATAATAATATTTTGGTTCTTCCACAATAGGTTCCACAATTTTCTCTTTTACATTAAAGGGACGTGGTCCACACCATTTAATATCCCGCTGCTTCCCTGTAAAATACAATAGTTCATTATTGTCATATCAATATTTTGTTACTTCACTAACAATTTAATCTGTATGATGTATTACATTTCACCGACTGATGCTGCAGTCCGGTATCTATAGATTCTGTCCTGATGATCCTGTTTTCTCCAGTCTTCCTGCCCCATTGTGGGCCACTTAGCTTGTCTGGAAAAAAATATGATTAAAGTCAGTTTAATTAACACTTAGTTTGGCAAATGGTAGGATTGTATCAACATCAGCACGCAAAGGTATTGTATTCGGTAGTGTCCGACCGAAATTTCGGTTTCGGTTTCGGTTTCGGCCGAGTTTCGGCCAAAAATCGAGTTTCGGTGGCAGTTTCGGTTTCGGCCAAAATAGGCCGAAACTTTTGCCGAAACCGAAACTTATTTCGAACGTTTCCGCACGATCGCGTTCGCCTAACTTCGTTTCCCGCGGCAAGATCTCAAAATTGTTTCTGGTCATCCTTAACACAAGGGAATACCCTAATTTGGGTTCCAGGACAATGTATGTGATGTTGTCTCAATTTATATTAAAAAAAAAGTACCAATACATAGTATTTAATGAAACAGTAACTAATTAATAATGTGGTAACTAAAAAATATAATCTAGCTGCAATGCTTCGATATCGCCTTCGCGTTGTGGAGGTCAGACGGCAGTCGATTCACGGAAAATGTCGAAGTTTCGCCAAAATTAGCAGTTAAGCTGGTAAAGCGGACCTCAGACTCCAGAGCTGGAAAAAGGCTTTGGATGCGACTGGGATTAACGCTGAGATGATGATGATTAAAATTTTGGTATGAAAACTTAATTTGTCAAAATAATAAAAATGTTATTAATAGATATATTTTTTATAATATGTTAAATAAATGATTACAACAAACTTAATATACTGTGTTGCCATTAATGCAAAATAATAGGTACCTAAAATTCTCCAAATTTCAGTATTTTAAGATATTTTATACTTGGACACGTGAGTTTCGGTTTCGGTTTCGGCCGAAACTGAAGCCCTGGCCGAAGATTCGGTTTCAGTTTCAGTTTCGGCAGAAAAACCAGTTTCGGTCGGACACCATATAAGAGGTGTATCTGACATCGACGCACAAACGAGTACCATGGATCCAGTACATGATTCTGAACCCCCCAGTGGTGGAATTTTTCGTCGGTTTTTTCCTGATTAAAAAAAAAAAAATAATGTGCAGATTTTAAAGTAAAAAATAATGAATTCGCTAATTACACAAAAAAGGGCAATGTGAACAAAACTCGAAAAACTATCCTATCAGCTAATTTAATAGAGTTCACATCAGGGGTCAACGTCATACCCACAAACAAGCGCGGCGGCGCGCTTGCAACGTTCAAAAGCCGAGCCGACACTTTTTTTAAACACTGTTATTTCTGTAACCGCTCATTAACGATATAAATGCCTATCATAATTTTATTAGTGGCATGTGGTGTAGCCTTCTTGCGAAGTTTACGTTACGATGTCAGATACACCCTGTATTAATAAATAGCATATACCTACATATACATAAAATTAAGCTGCGCTATGACTAAATACACGTTATGACTTATCCAAGACACTGACCCTGAGAAAATGTGCCGAAACATGCCCTCTGCCATCTGTGTTACTTACTTACCTGAATCTGTAGTTTGGTCTTCCTCTTCATCACGGACTCCATTTTCATACATCTTCACCCAATTCCATATTCTTTCTTTAGACGGACAATTCTTGTGGTGTGGTAGCACATTAAACTTGTCACAATACAAACGCCTAACAGTAGAGACGGCACCACTGTTTAAATAATACTGCTCTATACAAAACTCGCGCTTTTCTTTCGAAAAGGTAACGCGTGGTTGCTCCATGACGACCGTACTTGGTGAACTACGGAACGACACTGAGTGAGTGAGAGAGGGACAAGCTGCCGGCTATACATAACCCAGCACTCGGGCCTCCTCCCCCCTTCCCCTTTCATAGGTCGGGTGTGTAGACCCATGAGTATGACGCATAAGTTTTCGCGCGAAATCGGAAGAGTAGATTATGACGTTATTGTATACATATTGTGAAATTACAAATGTATTGCGCAATAGTAGGTTATTAACCTACATAATAACGTAGTGTCTTATGTCATGGGCTAGCCATGGACACATCCTACCTACAGGCTTGTTGTTACAGGTAGGTAATCAAAGTTGTACAACATTGTTTCAAGGACATATGCTGGGGGCTCCGTATTTATGTTACGCAATTATTGTTTTTCTGTATGAGTGATATATTTATACAGGCTAGGGAGGTAAATGCGTAACCCACTATCATATCGATATCTAGTTTGCATTTTTGCCTTTCAGTTCATTGTTTAGGAGGCAAAGATTTCGAACATAATTATGAAGCAATCCCTTTAAAATGATTCAGATTGTTATTGACTGCGTGTTGCGCAATTATGTAAGGTAAGTATGTAACTTTAACTCTATGTAACTTTTTAACACAACATATTGTGTTTATAACTTAGATTAACTGAGTATTAATTTATTTTAATAATTTGTAAATAAGTTTTTGATGTGCGATAGAGTAAACTCTGTGATAAAAAACCAGACAGGTGCGAGTCGGACTCGTGTACTAAATTTAGCGGGTTGGTGAAAAAAGAAATCGTGAAGTGAAGAAACACTGGTAGGTTTTAGTCAGTAAACGTCTGACACGCCTTTCCGAGGGCGGAAGAGGTCATTAGATGATTTCCCATCCCAAACAAAAAAAAAACGAGTGTGCTTATGACCACACGACTGAAGTGAAACTTCTTTCGTTTCATCTGTATGTATATATATAATATATATGTGTGCACAATATATATACGCTCGGGGCCAAAAGGTCGGGCTCTTCCTCCTGATTCAGGGGACCCCAAACTCGGGTAGTCCACGACTTCTGGTTCCCGAGATAATCCACGGGGGGGTGAGGTAACTAAAGGGGTTCGGGAGGGGGGGATAGGTTTCGTGGGGATGCGGGGGAAGGGGGAAGGAGGGGGTTAGGTTTCTCGGGGATGCGGGGGAGGGAGGGGGGGGAGTGGTTTCCCTCGGGGCCAAAAGGTCGGGCTCCTTCTCCTGATTCAGGGAACCCCAAACTCTGGTAGTCCACGACCTCTGGTTCCCGAGATAGTCCACGGGGAGGTGAGGTAACTAAAGGGGGTCGGGGGGGGGGGAGGTTTCGTGGGGATGGGGGTAGTGGATTCCCTCGGGGCCAAAAGGACGGGCTCTTCCTTCTGAATCAGGGAACCCCAAACTCGGGTAGTCCACGACCTCTGGTTCCCGAGATAATCCACGGGGGGGTGAGGTAATCAATGAGGGGGTCGGGGGGGGGGGGGTTAGGGGGTTAGTTTCGTGGGTATATTAAGGGGTGAGGGATATAGGAGGGACTGTGAAGTAGGCGGTACCAAATTTTATATTTACTGACCCCCTTAATCGTTGTCAGTCAACATAAAATTTAATGTATAGTGTTAAGTGTAAATAAATAAATAAATAAGTGTATCCGTGTCTCAAAATAAAAAAAAAATATATATATATATTTTTGCATAGATCTTCTATTTTTATTGAAAAAAAAAAAACTCGTTGTAGACCTTGTAGTACCAAGCTCGCGCCACGGGCGCCTCTGTGCTTATATCCCCCACTTAACTTCCGTTCGCCTTGCCCGATCATTTTTCGTAACGCTTTGCCAGCTTACTCCCCAAGTCAAGCGTGCGTAAAGAAATTTCACTTCATAAAAAGGGTTCCATACCAATATCTATACAAAATAAAAATATCAAATCGTTTTTATTTGTTAACACAGGTAAATATGTAGGTAATGACCTTATACGTATTCAGAACAGCGCGCTGTTATATCAGTAGGTGTACAAAATATCGTAGGTATTCATTCATCTCAAGAAAACAAATTTTAACTTCTAAGAATATATTTTAAAATCATACATAATTATTGTATTTAATTAGCAATTATTTTTATTGACGAATTATTTTTTACAAATTAAATGTCAAATATCTAAGTCATAATAATTAAAATGGCAAAAAATATCAATCATCATCATTAATATTAGAAGTTGTCTTTGTGATATGACTAAAAGTCCACTGTGTACTTACATAGGGGCTAATCATTTATTACGTAAGACGATTTAGTGGGGGAGGGGGGCGGTCGGCCATGCCTTATCTTTTCTTACAAGAGGGCGGGAGGAGTCTTGATAGTTCTTCTGGAAGATTACAAATGCACAATGTTTGAGGATGTTAAAGCATCCGATCACTTTGCATCTTTGTGCGACAAACATTAAACATGGAAGTTGAGGCCCCATTCAAGACTGTGCCATACGATTTTTACTGTCCATCAATACAAGATGCGCACATAGAAAGAATTTGTTTAGTATGCTCTAAATACGTTGCATCGAAAAAGGCAGAGCAACTTCACAAAAAACTTCATGGCTGTATTTCAAATATTTTAAATGAAAAAGCTTTAGCCATATATTCAAGACGAGGGAAAAAAAATGTTGTGCCGCATCGGGGCTGATGTGGAATGAATGGACGTCGACGGCGTGTATAACCAACTAGAATCAGCACCCATTAATAGAGATGTTCCAATGGCAGATCCACTTTCCGACTGGGTTTTGAGCCCTTAGACTGAAAATCTTATGTAGGTAAAGATTTTCAGATGTATAATTTTAAGATGAATGATTAAAACCAAAGTGTATTACTACCAAAAGATAAAAATTATTAGCATCTTTGTAAATACAAATAAACATTTCTAAAAATTGTTACTCAGGAAAATTGTGTTCTTACCGTAATAAATATTTAACAGGGGAAGGGGGTTGAACAGGAAAATGGAACTAACTTTATTTTATTACAAATTAATGTTTGAATTCAATAGAATATGTTCTCGTAGACACCCATAGACTCTCGTAGCCGCGCGTAGGCTCTCATAGTTACACGTAGACTCTCGAATTCATGTGTAAGTTTTCGTGCCCATACGTAAGGCGTAGGCTCTCGAAGTCATTAAAATTAACAATAAAAAGTATTATTTTTTAATCGTCATTTGAATTTTAAAATGTTTACCTACAGTAGATATAATTGCACAAAAATTGTAATTGCACATCAAATAAATAATCACCTATCAATGTCTTTATATCATTTATATACTTGTTTATATCAAATAAATTATTTCACTACAAAAAAAATAAATGTTTAACAAAGCTAGTACTGCAGATAATTCGAAAATATACATCAGGACGACATTACTTGTTTTCTCTAATGCGAATCGTATAAATTCCTTATACGACAATCTCATCATAAATACTGACTGCAGAGCAAACTAACCAGAGCGTGCCATAGGTTAGTACTGTGAATTATATACTTACTTATACTCTTTGGTACTGTGATCAAAACAGCGCGCGTGCCGAGCGAGCGTAGCGAGCGTGCCGCGGCAGCGGCCAGCGAAGCGCCAGAAAAACAAAATGTTTGTTTTTATTTCTTATTGAAATCTACTTGGAATAAATAATTCTACCATAGAAAATTAAAACGCAAATTGTTTCGCCATATCCCTTAATCATTGGACCTAACCTCAAAATTGACAATTTTCAATTTCTCTATAACCATAAGTTTTCATCAGCGCCCCTTCAGGGGGAGGGTTCCCCCCACATGTTTTACCGAATAAATAAAAAGATGATAATGTCAAATAAAATGCTGTTTCGTTGAGGTAAAATATTGTAGGTATATCATATAAAAATGGAAGCTTGATTAAAAAAAAAAAATACAAGTTATAATGTGCGTTAGACATTATTACGAGGGTTAAACTGAAAGTTCTTAGAAAATCAAAAACTGATAACATTAGCCAGTTATTAGTTTTATTATATCTTTTCAAAATATTGTCCATTCACGTCAATACACCGTTGCATGCGATGGAACCACTGGGAAAAGCACTTTGCCCACTCGTCCTTAGGGGTCTCTTCAATGGCATCGCGATACGCAGCCACCGCTTCTTCAGCATTCATAAACCCTCCTTTAAGTTTTTCTTTAATTTTTGTAAAAAATAAATAAAAATCACAAGGCGCGAGGTCGGGTCTATACGGCGGGTGACCCAGTAATTCAACGTTTGATGTCGCCAAATAGTCGATCGTTCGCTTGGCGGTGTGCGACGAGGCGTTGTCGTGGTGAAGGAGGATCCTACTGCGAGGTCGTTTCTCTCGAACTTTTTCCAAGACAAGTGGCAAACAATTGGTAGTGTACCATTCTGCAGAAACTGTTTTTTGATCCTCTAACACAATTGTTGCGAAATGACCTATCCTTCCAAAGAACGAGGCCACCATTTTTTTCCCGCACTTCGATCTCTCTTCACTTTAGTTGGCAACTCCTCGAAAGAAAACACCCACTGAGCAGATTGTCTTTTGGTTTCAGGATCATAACAGTAAATCCAGCTTTCGTCACCTGTTAGTATGTCGAGCACAGTATTTGAGTCACCTCCGTTAAATCTTTCAATCATTTTACGGCACCAATCCACACGATGGAGTTTTTGAGCCTCAGTCAAATTATGAGGTATCCACCGGGCGCAAAGCTTCCTGACCGCTAAATGTTCGTGGAGGATTTTGTGCACTTGACTCATACCGATGCCTAAGCGTGTCCGAATCTGCTGATAGGTCACTCTTTTGTCAGTCTCTATCATGCGCCGCACAACACAGATGTCATCGTCAGTCGTCGCCGTAGAAGGCCGTCCCTCACGTAAATCATCAATGAGATTAGTGCGACCACGTTTAAACTCATTAAACCAGTTGTAAACAGTCGCACGAGATGGGGCTTCATCGTGAAAGGCCAATCGTAGTCTATTATAACTTTCTTGTTGACTTAAATGACATCGAAAGTCATAAAAAATCATTGCACGAAAATTTTCTCGTGTTAAATTCATGTTGACGTGACACAGACAATTTTCAATTTGCCGCCAAATCGTATAACTAATGACAAATGAATGAAATATATACTCAGTAATATTGCCAAAGAGTTCTATTTTCAAATTTTAGAATTATTTTTTTATTATATTGTTTATAAGTGGCCAGTTCTAAGAACTTTCAGTTTGACCCTCGTATGTGTGCATTAATATAAAAGAAGATAAATAGCGGCATGTCACAAATATAAATAATTGTAGTTTATTTATAATATTTGGAGTTGAGTATTTTGCTGTGCATTCAGTAATTTAGATATGAATATGGATTATTTTTGGATACAAAAATTGTTTTTTTGTTATTTGCGTTTAAATGCTACCCGATATTTAATCTGACAGATCACACTAACTGATTTATTTTATAGCGAGTTAAATATGTTTTTGATATAGCGCCCTAATTGCGTAACACAGTAAGTATTACTATCAGTTGAAATCGTTTTGAAGCATAATGCTAATCTATTGCTCCAAATGTTCGATTAATAAGTCTGCTCAATAAAGTAAATAAAGCAATGAAAGTTGTTGGACTTTAAAAATGAAACCCATTGGTGCTACTAATAGTGTTTAACGCAATTATCTGTAAATATTCAACGCATACAATGATGTACGGGCTGCATTCCCGTTGTATTGAATTATATTATGCAGATATAAACAATTACATAAAACAGGTGACGGTTGTGTATAAAAAAGCAAAACGTGTTGATATTATATTTTATTTTAATTATTCTGAAGCGGATGAACGGCAGTGTTTTAAAATGTTGAGCCACCCCAAATATCCAGGACCCGAGGTGACGGCGCGAAGTTGTCCAGGCGCGCCACTCTTTGACGTCACGGGGGGAGTCATACACCTCACTCCCCCCTCTGACTCAAGAGGCCCACAGAGACGGGCCAGCGCCAATCGGGGGTTTCGGAAGCAGTGTTCGTTCCCGCAACCCCCGGTAAAGGTGTGCGATTGAAGACCGGGGTTGTTTTTAGTCAGTAAAAGTCAGACATACCCCGTCGCTCGCCCCAGGTCGGCGGATATCCATGGGAATATTCCACCCCGGAAACGAAAAATGTTGCACCATCCGTTAGGCGTTATACACAATAAAATAAAGATGAAAGTCGAATAACACGACACAACATCATCGCTAGTAATCATTTAAATTCTTTATTTCTACTAATACATGCTATTTATTTACTTTGCAACTTACATAGGAGTACAACATGTGTATCTGACTAACTAAAATGCAAAATCGTATTATAACTTAAGTTCATAATCGTAATTTATTTTCAAAGAATGTTTTAAGGGGGTAAAAGTTACGGGCCATACCGGTAATTTATTTTTAATCAGTCTATTATTCAAGTTTTTAAGTTCACCAGGTATTTTAATATGTTTAGTAATGCGCGCGCTAACCTGCCTGATATTTTTTGATAGTCTTTTGTCAAACGTTACAATTATAATATTGTCATCAGCAAATAAAGTACACTTCTGATGTGTACATATATTAATGATTTATAATCACTAACAAAATTGGTCCTAATGTCATTCCTTGTATAACTTCACATTTGTTGTGTATTCGACCCAAGTTACCATCCTATATTTCAAGAACGGGTTTGTATTTATTGGATTGTCGATTAATAACGGAGAGGATATACGGGTGATGTTATAAACAACAAATAAACAAAAGTTGGTTCTCATAATAAATAATGTTTTAATAAAGTTTCATACAATCATTACGTAACTTACAATAAAACATCTCACTTTAAATAGCAACAATTAATGTTCAGTCCAAATCACCAAGAAATGCACTAACAAAAGATTTTCTACAGAGGGATTTATTAATTTAATGTCTTTCAAATGGTGTTCTATGACACACACCGATAAAAAAACATAGTAGCAACTTAATATACATCAACAATACCTTTTCAAATTTGTGATCTAAATCACGATCAGAGCATCGGATAATCTGGGTATCAACAATCAGCGAGCTTCCTCATACAATATACAGTTTCAATGTTTAATTTTATAAAATTATATATCACATTTCTTTGGTTTTAACAATTAACCTATTGTAACCTAATATTAACCTCACACGACCTGTCCAGCGGCATCTAGGTAACTAGTAGTTACTGTTGTCCTCTCGGGAAGTGCCACTTGATGTTGCTAGCGTTGAACTAAGTTCTAGAACTAAACCGAGAGGTATTTTAGTGGAAACGTTAACAGTGTTCAGAAGGCGAGGACAGCAGTGCGCTTGTCTCTGTTCATGTTGCGGGTGGTCTGCCGAGCTTTGCTCACTATTTTGCGTTGTAGCTGCTGAAATGGATAATAATAATATTAGCATTTTATCTCTTTTTTTCTGTAGTATTAATCCTAATTATAGGTGAAATCACTACCCTATCGCAAATGATAAACAAATGACAAACAGCTAGGTGTTATAAATCATCGCTGACGATTTCACGAATCTACGTATGTGTCAGATGGAGGCAGAAAGATATATTGATATATTGTGTATATACAAACCCGTTGCAGTTTCTTAGGCTTCTCCTGTGGCTCTTTCTCAGTCGGCGGTACCTCAGCTAGTGCCAGCGCGTGTCTCAGTCGTGTACATCGCGGCGCCAACACTTGCAGCGCTCCGCCGAGTGCCCCCGCCAGCGCCGCGTACGCCGCGCCGCCTGACCAGCCGCACCATGACACGGTCTCTCCACCAATGTGGACTGACATGCAGGGCTTCTCACCTTCCTGCAAGAAAATCATATAGCTACAAATCTATCATGTGTACACTATTTATGCCAACGTTTTTTGTCACCATCTGTCGTTAATTTGTACGCCGCGGCTAATGTTCGTAATACATGTTATATGCAACGCACCTGGAAGTATTTCAGAAGATCTCTGAAGGTGGCCCGCTGTATCTTGAGGTCTCTCTTAGCGCGGAACTTATTCGAGTCTCTCGCTAACTCAGTGAGTCGAGGCAACAGTACATCCACATGAGCCGTGAGCGGGTTTCTTGAGCTGCCGTTGTCGGACACTGTCTCGTATGCAATAGCGAGCGCGTTGCCTGCTGCCAGGCGGACCTGCGGGTACGGAAAAATATGTAGGTTTATTGCACTAAGAGTATCGTTGATATGTGTAAAATGGGAATAAACTTAGTGAAGTTACCTCAAGGGACGCCGCATCCAACAACTGTCCGAAATTAGGCGCCTGGTTGTTGAGCAGCGATAGTGCGTGGTTGGGCGATAACAGTGGTAAGAGTAGTGCCCAGCCGTCCAATGCGGCGGCGTGCCACGTGCCTTCTTCTACGGGTGCACCCGACACCTTTACCCTGCCGTCCTGGGTGAAGAAACAAGACACTATAACATTAGGAATTCATAATCTTCGTAACACTGCCCCCTGATAAGCCTTCACTGACGCCGCAACCTGTACTTCATGCAGAGAATATTGCATGTATATACTTATAGTTTACCTTGAGATAGCTGCCGCTAAATATGGTCTCGTATAAGCGCATGAGCCCTAAGATCTCAGCGAGGTCATGCTCCATCAAGTAGCACAACGCAGCCAGCGATGAACAGCACTGAAAGAAACACATACCATTATTACAAAAAAAAGTTATTTGATAAGTTCCTGGATAAAGACATGCTCTAAGACATTGTTATTGTGTATTTGTGTTGTGATGTTTACCTCAGTGCGTGTGTCGAGTGAAGCAGATTTATCAGTAGCGGTGGCAGCGAGCGCGGGCCGCACTTCCCGCACAAACTTGTCTATACCTTCTTCGCCGATCTGTGAGTAAGATATTAACATATTAAGTATTTTAGGCTCTCGGTGGTAAGCCATAACATCGACTGCCGGCAGAAGTTACCACGTGTCGTGTTCCTGCACCATGTCTGGTGAAGTTGTACGGTGGACGGGTCTGAGCAGTAGTGTTTGTGATGTGTGCCGGGTACGATGCGCCAAATGATGTTATGTCCAGATCAATCTCCCTCTGGCGCAGCATCGTTGGTGGTGCTGTTGGGTTTAACATTGCATCACCTCGCTCAATTGCCGTTATCCTTCCTATTCACTCAGTTTTTTTTCTTTTTGAGTGAATAGGCTCTTTATAAACTAGCGCGCTTCAGCATCAACAATTGCATCACTGCTTACCATTAGGTGGGATTGATTGATTATACCTATATAAAAAAAATGTGCTGATGGTTCTTTACGGCTAAGCAAAGAGAAAACTGACATAGAGGCTTAATTTTAAACGGAAGTTTCGAATGTCATGTAAATCTAGCAGTAAAGTCGTCCCTATTGCTGACGGGACGACTGTTAATTAAATCAAGTCTGATTAAAATAATTACCTGTACAGCCAACAGCGGTACTATAGCAGCAGCTGCCTTCCTCTCTACACCCTTGCCTCGTCGTAGCGCGCGCGACACATGTTCAGCTAGCGTGGCGCGGTGTGCGGTCAACAAGCCATCTACCGCTCGTCGCTGTAACTCCGCGCGGAGGGTATCAAATGCGCTCGCGCGTGTGACGTGATCGCGAGTATTCAGCGACTCTACTATTTCCAGGATCTTCTCTTCGAATTTCTCTTTGAGAACTTGCTCTATGAAAAAGACAAATATTATTAGCATTACCTATAAATATTAAATACGTACTTTTATACATGTGATTCGATTTAGTAATTCATAGATATTCATCCTAAACCAAACGAACGGCGTACACACAGTCCACTAATGCGACATCATTATCCCGTTCACGTGATTTCATTGATATTATCTAAAGAATAATGCTCAAGATGACGTCACGAATGCCCACGCTATATGTGTGTTATCAATACGCGTGTGATTATTCGAAAATAACTACATGGTTCGTAACGTAACTTCCTGTATCAGTGTCACAATCATAAGTTCTTTGAACTCAAATCTGACATTGAAATCAAAGAAAAAATTATATAATGCGTACAAATAAAAATAATGTACATAGTTACTATACAGTGGCATTGCGCAATATAAACACTACCAATACATTGCTTGATATTGCACAATATTATTGTCCCTAATATTGCACCATATTTGACACACGCGATATTCACACAGAATTGCCTTGGCAAAATGACGTAGCGCATCAGCGTTGTGTTGGATCGTCGAATGAGTCATCGTCACAAATTATTTACTAACATTCTCACTTTATTTTTAACAACGATTTTACTCAAAATCCAAACATTGAATGAAACATTATATTTACTTTTATCAGGTTTCACTTCCTCTTCAACCGGCTCTTGATAATAATAATAATATTTAGGTTCTTCTACAATAGGTTCCACAATTTTCTCTTTTACATTAAAGGGACGTGGTCCACTCCATTTAATATCCCTCTGCTTCCCTGTAAAATAAAATAGTTTATTATTGTCATATCAATATTTTGTTACTTCACTAATAATAATCTGTATGATGCATTACATTTGATTGCCTGATGCTGCAGTCCTGTGTCTATAGACTCTGTCCTGATGATCCTGTTTTCTCCTGTCTTCCTGCCCCACTGTGTGCCACTTAGCTTGCCTGGACAAAAAAAAGAATGTTGACAATGGCACCTATATCCATGTCTTTGCTATTGTAGAAACTATAATGTCAAGGTCAAGAATCAAAATTACAGCGAAGTGGCTTTACAAAAGGAAACATTATTAACAATTGTTTTATTACTATATAGAGACAACATCGGGAATATTGGGTTGAATGACTATTTAAATTAGTTACCTATACCAAATATTACTTACAATATAAGACGAAACGCTCTTAACAAAACTGTTTCTGCTATTTTTTTTAGCATAGCAATTAGATTTTCAACTTTATTGCTGCAGTGTTAAGGGTCAAAATTGATTGGGAATATTTGACAGAACTGGTAGCTTGACCTGCTGTTGTCCGTACAAGCCGCTCGTGATTGTTACCATACTATTAGTTCGATTTGATAAGTGAGGCAATTGACGTAATTTAAAATCGCTTTGTGCCATAATTTTTGTATTTTAAGCGCCTCACGCTTTCTTCTCATTTTACTAGTATTGTATAGATACTATTGTCATAAATAAATTAACTTTTTAGTTTGATATTCTTTAAAAGCATGTTTTTATAGTTTTGTAAAATAGGTATATTTATTTTCAACTTGTTACTTTGATATTCTTTTTTTAAATAATATACGGATAACAAGAACGCTTAAGTGGTGCTCATTTGTTTTTACTAAACTTTTTTTGATCTCCAACAGACAGAATAGCAAGTGCTAAAATTCGTAATGGTGCGTTACCCAAGTAACTAAATCTAAAACTAAATCTAAACTAAAAAATACTTTGCCTTCACAAATTAATGTAAAGTAAGGTTGAAAAAAATTTGGAGTTAGAGACGGACAAGCAAACATAAAAGTGAAGCTAATAAAAAACATGTAATAAAAAAGTGATATTTAGACAGATTGGCGTGATAACCCTAAATTGGTTTGTTCACCTCTATTCTTTATCGAGCTTGGCGTTAGTATATACCTAATTTACCAAATATTTTGTGTGTCTAATGGTCCCGAGAAGTCTTATTGTGAAAACTTAGGTGAAGTGAGAACTCTAATCTCAGTTGTCTTGTCATTAATAACAAATTATCAATCCCTAGCATTTGTAGCTTACCCCACGCTAAGTTCACCTAAGTTTTCATTTCGCCTCAAGGCTCATTTCTCATTTATCTCAGTGCAAGTGCCAAGTGATTAGTAAAATTAACGTATAAACGTTCGCACTTAACCGTTATCGCGTTGTTTTTAATAATCACTTGACACTTGCAGACTTGCTACTTAACAGCGTGTAAATGAGGCTTTACAGGATCTGAATGCTGTACTAGTTGAGCTTCCAAAAAATCTGCCGTAACACGCCCTCTGTGTTACTCACTTGAATCTGTAGTTTGTTCTTCTTCTTCATCGTCAACTCCTTTTTCATACATCGTCACCCATTTTCGTATTCTTTCTTTAGACGGACAACGCTTATGATGTGGTAGCACATTAAACTTGTCACAATACAAACGTCTAACAGTAGAGACGGCACCACAGTTTATATAATATTGCTGTACACAAAACTCGAAGTTTTCTTTCGACCAGGTATAAATCCGTTGGTACTCCATGGCGACCGTCCTATAGTATAATGTACTCTGTGGCGACCGTGCTTGGTGAACTACGAAAGGAGACTGAGCGATAGAGACAAGCTACCGGCTAGGCTATACACGCTATACATAATCCAGCACGCGGGGCTCCCCCCCTCCCCCCCCCCCCCCCCCCCTTCCCCTATCAGTCGGGTGTGTCTATTCGACCCATGACGCAAAAGTTTTCGCGCGAAATCGAAAGAATAGATTATGACGTTATTGTATACATATTGTGAAATTACAAATGTATTGCAAAATAGGTAGTAGGTTATTCACCCAGATAATAACTACCCTTTTCGTAATGAAATAGAAGAAATTAATGAAATAGACGTAATAATGGTAGATCTCATCCGATGGATTTTGCAAAAGTCACACTGAAGAGTTAGATAAATGGAAGTGCGCTTATATTCAGCAGTGTGCGCTCACTTGCATACCTATTTTTTCACGGTGACATTTTTACAGAAAAGCACTACAGTAGGTTATCAAATTACCTATGATCTTTCGATTTGTGATTTGTCGAGTCGTGAGCACGAGTTTCTTTCATATTAGAAACGTTCGTCTTGTACAGGAAAAAATAACTAACGTTATTTTATAACAAATTAAAGTTTCAATTCAATAGAATGTGTTCTCATAGCCACGCGTAGACAAGCGTAAGCTCTCGTAGACCCCCGTAGGCTCCAGTAGCCCCGCGTAGGCGGGCATACGTAAGGCGTAGACTCTCGAAGCCATTGTAATTCATTCGTTATTTGAATTTGAAATGTTTACCTACAGTAGACATTTAGTCTGACTGATGACACTAACTGATTTATTTTATACCGTAAGAGTTAAATCTCATCCAAAAACGTAAATGTGAAATGCCTTAGTTCTTGACTTCAACGACAAAAGAAGGGAGATCTAAATTGAGGCCAAGTTCAATGGTCAGTCCTGAAATTCATTTATAATGACATAAAATATCATTTCTTCTTATAACTTAGGAAAATATATTATATAATCAAAAACATAAATATGAAATGTGAGCCAAATTATGAAATATGCCTTAGTTGATGACTTCAACGACAAAAGAAGTGAGATCTAAATGGGTGCCAAGTTCAATGGTCAGTCATGAAATTCATTTATAATAACATAAAATATCATTTCTTCTCATTACTTAGGATAATATATTGTAGCCTAAAGTCTGACTTGGCTAGTTTTCATATTCGAATTATAATATGCCTCCGCAAGTTCTGAACCTGTTACTTGTCGGTTCTTATTTTATTATTCTAAAAATTTTGCTTGCTGCTAGAAATTAGATATCGAACATAATAATACTCGTACCTATATTAAAACTAGCAAAGTCAGACTTAGACAAAATACTATACGTCTTAGACAGTTAAACTAGCCATCTAACATAATACTTCTTACGTTGGCGTTTAAGCCTGCCCTTTACTAAATATAGAGGAGCCTATGTCGAGAAGAGCACTGTCAAGGCTGAGGCCAAAAAGTATAATAATGATTGGCTAAGGCCTTGTGATTTGTGGATAGTAATAGCATATGCTAAACCAATAGGGAATTGTTCTCTGTGAACACATACATTACTTAATATCTGAAACTTGGTATTGATTGGTTGTAGTTCGTTAATTAATGTTCATGTTTAAAAATTATGTTCAAATTGTATTGTAATTTTACGTGCGCTATTGCTGTTGTCGACGTCCCAATGTACCTTCTCTACTTTTGCAATGGATCCGTTTACCAGTCCTTTATTTATTTATTTATTAAAACTTTATGCACAAGGAAAAACATTGTACAATGGCGGACTTAATGCCTTAGGCATTTTCTACCAGTCTACCTTAAGGTGATGCAGACAAAATATGGTAGGTGCAAACAAATTAAAGTTAAAAGAGAGAAGAAAAAAAAATAAAATTATAATAAATACATAAATACATACATACAAAATATAAACAGAAGAGAGAGTTAAAAAAAAAATCATAGATAGAGAAAAGAAAAAAAATATATATGTGATGAATCTGCCAATTTCTTGCGTAGGTATTCCCGAGCTTTCACTTTAAATGTGTACCGACTTGTCAACGTCCTGATAGTCTGAGGAAGATCATTCCAAAGGAAAACCGCCTGAACCAGAAATGAAGACTTAAGAAAACCAGTGCGGTGAGAAGGACATCGTAAAAGACAATTATTGGAAGAGCGCAGATTCTTATTATGCGCAGAGAATAAATATTGGAAACATTAGACGTGCACCTATTTTAATCGTGATGACATTTTCTAAGCCAGCAGTTTGCAAAGAATCATCCTCGTTCTTTTTGAGTACTTCATTTGCTCGTTTTTTTTTTTAAACACCGTGGCCAGTTCATTTCATCTATGGAATTTAATTCAATTTCTGGGTGCTCCATACTTGCCAGCAATGTAGTATTAAACTGGTTACACATATTTAAGCCGGTCGTTTTGATTTTTAGCTGCTAATTTGAGGAGTCGATTAGATAAAATCAACTGTCTTTACTCATATTTACAGTTAATTCCTCATAACAAAATAATGCTTTCCATAAATTTGGAGCACTGAGACATTCTATACATTTAATGACATCAGACGACTTCATGTTTTCGAACGGCGACAGTTGACTCACCGGAGGCAGTTGGAGCAGATCGCCAATCACTATATGAATCTTACCGAACCATTCGTCGTCAGCGTCACTGGTATCATAATATTTCTGTTAAGCAGGAATAGATGTACTGTGATTATATGTTATATTTGAAATCATAGACACTTCATCAATTATTAAAAGTAATACATCTTTTAAATCACGTCTTAAAACTTTCAATACTTGGTCTGATAAGGAAGTATACTTGGGACAGTTCCCACGCTCTATAGGCAGCTGTAGGAGCCTATATATTGTTACACAATTTACATTAAAAGCACCAATACCTGTGGGTGCAGATATTGCAGCTAACTTATCCATTCGCTTCTTAACCCAGTTTTTAATTGTATTGATTAAATAATTTTTTTCCGTTCCGCCTGTCCCACTAACAAATATTCTCAAAGTTTTAGATTCATCTAATAAAGTGTTACAGATCTTGTCGAAAATACGTTTTTGGTCTACATTTAATTAAACCTTCTATCATTTATTCGAGCTCATTTTCAGATATCATAGGTATCTTTAGCATTTCTCAAATCTTCCATTGCATTCACAGCTTCAACAGGTAAGAATCAATCTTCGTCATCGTATTCTTGCCGATCTCTTTCAATTTCCAATACTTTTTCTTCAATAATTTCAAACACCCTCTCTAGGTTAGTTAAAAATTTTGTCTGCATATCTGCGTAATCAAGTCTGTCCTTAATTTGATCTTTTAGGAAATTGAAGGCTTCAGTGTAAGTGTTTTGCCCAGACTTCATACTGCTAAATCTCTCTATGTATAAAACATTAATAAAAGCGAAAAATTGTATTTTTCTGGGTGTTTATTTACGTCGTAAGTATAGTGATTTATTAAATAAGGTATTTGTCGTTTCCCTAAATATTTATTTGATGATAATTTATATACCTTGGCCGAAGAGGGCGGGGCTGTAACTATATCAAACCATCGAGCGAAATTATATAAATTCATACTCTCTAAGTCTTGAGGACATTGAGTATAATTATTATCAACCCAAGATTCAAAATAAATGTCAGTAGGATCTGATTCAAGTTCAATTATCTCTTTTTTAGTTTTTACTCTTCTTTTGCGATATATATTTACATCGAGCCATCAGATTGTGGTCTGTGCATTGGTACCATAAAGAGAAATCCAAATCCCAAGAGTGTATCGCTTGCTTCTAGTGCACCAAATTCTTTGTTATTGAGTGCTCGGAGACCTACGTTACAAAGCGAGAGATTTTGTAGAATTTATGTTGTCAAAAGTGTCTACTGCGTGACTTTTTTACTTTTAGTCGTACATTTATTTATTTATTTATTTGGTAAAATAATAATTTAGTACAGCTGTCATTTCACCTACATACTGTAGAACCATGTTGCCATTCCAAGTGAGGAGGATTGCCCGATTATAGTCGTTAGTGTAACGAGATATATTATAAAGTCTACTTTTAAAGTTTGCCTAGCCGCTATTGATTCGATTACACTATTAATCGTTATAAATTCATTACGCACAACATCAGATGGGAATGCTGTAAACCCCTAGACTGGTATTCGCGACGCCAGAAATAGTGTTCTATAGTGCTAAACATAATAGAATCAATTAAGTGAAAAATTACCAGCTTCGGATTTATGCCTTTGTATTTACCTAATTACCTATCTGCATGCCAATTTGAACTTTCTAGGTCATCTGGACTGGAACTGGGTTAGAATTTTGATCTATAGGTCAGTCAGTGATAAAAAAGTAGATTTTCGGACGTTACTATTTAAATAACCATATGAGATAATTATGTTTAATTATGTTTTTTTTTTTAAATTAGAGTACATATGTATCGCAAGTCTCAATTTGAAATAGCACCCTAACTATTACCATCAATTGGAATCACTTTGAAGCATAAAGCTAATCCAGTGCTCCATATGTTAGCTAAATATGTTTGCTCAAGAACTTAAACAAACATGTGTTTATATTGCTATTTTATTTTAATTATTCTGAAGCGGTTGAATAGGCAGTGTTTTAAAATGTTGAGACATGTATTTACATCATCCGTTATACACAGAATAAAATAAAGACGCAGGTCGGATAACACGACACAACATCATCGCTAGTGATCATTTAAATTCTTTATTTCTACTAATACATGCTATTTATTTACTTTGCAACTTACATAGGAGTACAACATGTGTATCTGACTAACTAACATGCAAAATCGTATTATAACTTAAGTACATAATCATAATTTATTTTCAAGGAATGTACTAAGGCAGGCCACGGTGGAGCATACGGTGGAGGTCTGCCCGGCTTGGGTAGAGCACCGCCGTGTCCTCGTAGCGGCGATCGGCGACGATCTCTCGCGTCCGACCCTGGTCCAGGCCATGGTCCGGAGCGAGAGTGCATGGCAGGCCGCCACCTCCTTCTGCGAAGCAGTGATGCTGGCAAAGGAGGAGGCGGAGCGCGTGAGGCAACGGGAATCCCAGCGCCCTCACGCTACTAGCCGCCGCAGTAGACGCCCTGGTCGGGAGACGACACCTAACTCCCAGCCACCGTAGGCGCGGGCCTGCGGGCGGTGAGCAGTGGGTAGCTCTCCGCCCGGTAAGGACCAGGCCCGAGTCGACGGCGCGTCGTGTTTCACGCGCGCCTCAAAGTGATGTCAGCACATCGTGACGGGGTCCACGAAGACCGATGCCTCCTGGGTCAGGGTTGCGGGTTGGTTAAACAAGAACACACACACACACACCCCCACAAACGCACCCGTTAGCAAACAACGTAGTAGAGTGTAAAAAAGTGCTTCCTCTCTCCTAACTTCACTTATTTTCTTGTGCCCGACAGGGTCCACATGAACTAATTTTAAGTATTACCATCTAAGAATACATGTGGAAAACAATAAAAGTATTGAGTATTGAGAAACCGCGGCCCACCCCGCCGCAACAGGCAAGTGAAGAAACACGGGTGAGTTTTAGTCAGTAAAAGTCTGAGACGCCCTTTCGCTCCGCCCAGAGCGGGAGAAGTCATTTAATGATTTCCCATCCCAACAAAAAAAAAAGGAATGTACTAAGGCGGTAAAAGTTACGGGCCATTCCTGTAATTTATTTTTAATCAGTCTATTATTCATGTTTTTAAGTTCATCAGGTATTTTAATATTGGTCCTAACGCGCGGGCTAACCTGCCTGCGTTTTGGTGTAGGTATAGTATAAGTGCAACAAGCATTTTTTACTTTTTTAATAAAGTACACTTCTGAATTGTTATGTCATTATTTTATAATCAGAAACTAAATTGTTCTTAATATGCTTCCTTGTGAACTCTATACTTGTTGTGGATGTACTCGGATGGGTATGATGTCAGATTGTCATAATCGTCTAGTTTTGTGATCACACATCGCATCACCGTTTTGCTAAGAACGCAACAATGGCTAACGATGGGTCAGCCATTGATTGCGTATGGAAAGAACTGTGAAATCCTCTTGGTTTTATGCACGCTTAGTACGAGTATTTGTTCTTAGATTGTTTCGTTCTGCATTCGCCCCAAGTTGCCTTTGGTGATACTTTTTTTTTGCCAAATTGAAAAGAGAGGAAATATGGGTGATGTTATAAACAAAAAGTAGGTTCTCGTATAAATATTATTTTAATAAAGTTTCATACAATCATTACGTAACATACAGTAAAACATCTCACTTTAAATAGCAACAATTAATGTTCAGCCCAAATCACCAAGAAATGCACTAAGAAAAAGATGTTCTACAGAGGGATTTATTAATTTAATGTCTTTGGTTTTCTATGACACACAACGACAAAAAACTTTAACTAGTTAGGTACATAGTATCAATTTAATATACACCAATAATACAAATGGAATAATCTTATCTAAACTGTAAAGCATCGGATAATCAGTAGGCCTAGTATGAATTTTCATTACGAAACTCGTTCGCCGATATCGAGCGCGTTTGACTCAGCGATTGGCCCGCTTCAAGGTCGTAAGAACTCTCAACCAATGAGAGCGCCAAACGCGCTCGATACGATCGAACGAGTTTCGTATTGAAAACTCATACTAGGCCTACAGGGCATCGACAATCAGCGATCTTCCTCATACAATATAGAGTTTCAACGTTTAATTTAATAAACTATATATCACATTTCTTTGATTTTAATAACTAGCGTATTATAACACGAACCTCACACGACCTGTCCGGCGACATCGAGGTAACTAGTTGGGCGTTAACTAGTCCGCGCGGGAGGTGACACTAAGAAGTAAGGCGCCCAATTGACGTTGCTAGAGGTATTTGAGTGAAACCGTGTTCAGAAGGCGAGGACCGCAGTGCGCTTGTCTCTGTTCTTGTTGCGAGTGGTCTGCCGGGCTTTGCTCGCTGTTTTGTGTTGTAGCTGCTGAAATGGACAATAATAATATTAGCATTTTATCTCTTTTTTTCTGTAGTATTAATCCTAATTATATGTAAGGTCGCTACCCTATCGCAAGTGATTATTCCTGACAAACAGCTAGGTGTTACAAATCGTTCTATCGCAGACGATTTCAGAAATCTACATTTGTGTCAGATGGAGGCAGAAAGATATATTGATATATTGTGTATATACAAACCCGTTGCAGTTTCTTAGGCTTCTCCTGTGGCTCTTTCTCAGTCGGCGGTACCTCAGCTAGTGCCAGCGCGTGTCTCAGTCGTGTACATCGCGGCGCCAACACTTGCAGCGCTCCGCCGAGTGCCCCCGCCAGCGCCGCGTACGCCGCGCCGCCTGACCAGCCGCACCATGACAAGGTCTCTCCACCAATGTGGACTGACATGCAGGGCTTCTCACCTTCCTGGAAGAAAATCATTTAGCTACAAATCTATCATGTGTACATTATTTATGCCAGCGTTTTTTTTGTCGTTAATTTGTACGCCGCGGCTAATGTTCGTAATACATGTTATATGCAACGCACCTGGAAGTATTTGAGAAGATCTCTGAAGGTGGCCCGCTGTATCTTGAGGTCTCTCTTAGCGCGGAACTTATTCGAGTCTCTCGCTAACTCAGTGAGTCGAGGCAACAGTACATCCACATGAGCCGTGAGCGGGTTTCTTGAGCTGCCGTTGTCGGACACTGTCTCGTATGCAATAGCGAGCGCGTTGCCTGCTGCCAGACGGACCTGCGGGTACGGATAAATATGTAGGTTTATTGCACTAACAGTATCGTTGATATGTGTCAAATTGGAATAAACTTAGTGAAGTTACCTCAAGGGATGCCGCATCCAACAACTGTCCGAAATTAGGCGCCTGGTTGTTGAGTAGCGATAGCACGTGGTTGGGTGATAACAGTGGTAACAGTAGTGCCCAGCCGTCCAGTGCGGCGGCGTGCCACGTGCCTTCTTCTACGGCTGCATCCGACACCTTTACCCTGCCGTCCTGGGTGAAGAAACAAAACACTATAACATAAGGAATTCATAATCGTCGTAACCTGATAAGCCTTCACTGACGCCGCAACCTATACTAACTACCTACTAACTACTAACGGTACTTCATGCCGAGAATATTGCATGTATTTACTCATAGTTTACCTTGAGATAGCTGCCGCTAAAGATGGTCTCGTATAAGCGCATGAGCCCTAAGATCTCAGCGAGGTCATGCTCCATCAAGTAGCACAACGCAGCCAGCGATGAACAGCACTGAAGGAAACATATACCATTATTACAAAAAAAAAGTTATTTGATAAGTTCCTGAAGAAAGACATGCTCTAAGACATTGTTAAAGTGTATTTGTGTTGTGATGTTTACCTCAGTGCGTGTGTCGAGTGAAGCAGATTTATCAGTAGCGGTGGCAGCGAGCGCGGGCCGCACTTCCCGCACAAACTTGTCTATACCTTCTTCGCCGATCTGTGAGTAAAATATTAACATATTAAGTATTTTATGCTCTCGGTGGTAGGCCATAACATCGACTATCGGCAGAAGTTACCACGAACTACTGAACTGTCTGAACTGTGTGCCGGGTACGATGTGTCAAATGTTGTTGTGTCCAGATCAATCTCCCTCTGGCGCAGCATCGTTGGTGGTGTTGTTGGGTTTAACATTGCATCACCTCGCTCTACTGCCGCCATCCTCCCTATTCACTCAGTTTTTTTTTTAAGTGAATAGGGTCTTTATAAACTAGCGCGCTTCAGCATTAACAATTGCATCACTGCTTACCATTGGGCGGGATTGATTGATTATACTTATATAAAAAATGGGCTGATGGTTCATTACGGCTAAGCAAAGAAAAAACTGGCATAGAGGCTTAGTGTTAGACCTAAGTTTCGAATTTCATGTAAACCTAGCAGTAAAGCCTTCCCTGTTGCTGACGGGACGACTGTTAATTAATCTAGTCTGATTAAAATAATTACCTGTACAGCCAACAGCGGCACTATAGCAGCAGCTGCCTTCCTCTCTACATCCTTGCCTCGTCGTAGTGCACGCGACACATGTTCAGCTAGCGTGGCGCGGTGTGCGGTCAACAAGCCATCTACCGCTCGTCGCTGTAACTCCGCGCGGAGGGTATCAAATGCGCTCGCGCGTGTGACGTGATCGCGAGTATTCAGCGACTCTACTATTTCCAGGATCTTCTCTTCGAATTTCTCTTTGAGAACTTGCTCTATGAAAAAGAAAAATATTATTAGTATTACTTATAATTACCTACTTTTATACACGTGATTCGACTTAGTAATTCATAGATATTCTCATCCTAAACCAAACGAACGGCGTACACTCAGTCCACTAATGCGACATCATTATCCCGTTCACGTGATTTCATTGATATTATCTAAAGAATAATGCTCAAGATGACGTCACGTGTGTGTTATCAATACGCGTGTGATTATTCTGAAGAATCGCGCGGTACTTTCTGACTTTCTGTATCAGTGTCACGATCACAAGTTCGTTGAACTCAAATAGTCAAATATGACATTGAAATCAAAGACAAAAATTTATAATGCGTACAAAAAGTATTGTACAGTAACATTGTGCAATATAATCACCATCATAACAATACTTAATATTGCACAATATTATTGACCCTGATATTGCACCATATTTGACACGCAATATTCACACAGAATCGCCTTGGTAAAATGACGAATGGACGTTGGATCGTCGAATGAGTCATCGTCACAAATTGTTTACCTACTAACATTCTTACTTTATTTTTAACAATGATTTTACTAAAAATCCAATGTGTTAGCTAAAAGACTGTAAAAACACGTAAAAGACTGAGAGATTATACTAAGACTTATAATGAAACATTATATTTACTTTTATCAGGTTTCACTTCCTCTTCAACCGGCTCTTGATAATAATAATAATATTTAGGTTCTTCTACAATAGGCTCCACAATTTTCTCTTTTTCATTAAAGGGACGTGGTCCACTCCATTTAACATCCCGCTGCTTCCCTGTAAAATCCAATAGTTTTTTATTGTCATATCGATATTTTGTTACTTCAGTAATAATCTGTATGATGCATTACATTTGATTGCCTGATGCTGCAGTCCTGTATCTATAGACTCTGTCCTGATGATTCTGTTTTCTCC
This sequence comes from Sesamia inferens, assembly GCA_037179545.1. Taxonomy (NCBI): domain Eukaryota; kingdom Metazoa; phylum Arthropoda; class Insecta; order Lepidoptera; family Noctuidae; genus Sesamia; species Sesamia inferens. The sequence continues at coordinate 29,567,215 of CM073928.1, read as the reverse complement.
AGTCTTCCTGCCCCATTGTGTGCCACTTAACTTGCCTGGAAAAATATAAATGTCGTTACTTCTCTTGTGGTACCTTATTTTACTTATATAATTATCTATAAACGGTTTCTTTTCTTTTCTTTTACTTAGCCATTGTGTGAATAATGCCAATGTCTTTAATAACGTAATATCCTATAAAAGTTACAGCGAAGTGACTTTCATTTTCGTTTCAAGAATGTATTTATTTAGATTTTACAGAAAGAGACATTATTAACAATTTTTATAGCTAACTAGCGGCGGTCGGCGACTTCGTTCGCGTGGAGTTAGTTATGCTCCGCTCCTATTGATCGCAGCGTGATATTATAGCCTAAAGCCTTCCTGGATTAATGGGCTATCCAACGCAAAAAGAATTTTTCAAATCGGACCAGTTGTTCCTGAGATTAGCGTGTTCAAACAAACAAACTCTTCAGCTTTATATAGGTATTAGTATAGAGTATAGATAAAAATACAGCATCGGGAAGAATGACTATTAAAATTATTTATATCAAATATTATTTGCTATTATAAAGCAGTAGAAACAGTTTTCACAAAACTGTTTCTGCTATTTTTTTTACCCTAACTTTAAAGATATTCAGAGATTTGGACCTGCTAGAAATTTAATAAAATGTGTGTTTTTCACACATCATATTATACCTATATAATAAAAAACAGAAACGAATTTGAAAATGAAGTATTGAGTAAAAGATTAAAACTTTCATAGGTATTTTAATCACAGCGCGAGCCTCCGGTGGGTTTAACTCAGTAAACATCTGACACAGAGTGGAAGAATCATTTGGTAATTTCCCACCCAAAAAAGGTATTTTAAGTACAAACGTCTCTGTTAGATTTCCAATATTATTGCGGAAGTATTAAAGCTCAAAATTGATTGGGAATTTTCGGACAGTTACGGATAGCTTGACATACTGTCACCCGTTGAAGCCGCTCGTCTTTGTTACCATACCGTTACTTCGGTCTGATAATTGGAGCATATGTCGTAATTTATAAGTCTAGTAGCAGTCTCAACTCTGCTATAAATGAATGTCAAAATTACCTCTCTACTTATTACTATTTTTCGCATATACACACACCACGAAATAAGTAAGAACTGACAAATAGCTAATTATCTCTTTCCCACCGAGAATCGTGCGAAAGAGATAAGTATATAGCTGTTTGTCAGACAGTGGGTAAATTACAAATGTGTTGGCTATTGTACGTTCTCCTTACCTGTATCTGACTTCTGTGGCACTTCGGATTGCGGTTTCATTAAACCACTGGATCTTCTCTTCTCATCCTCCTTAATCCACTCCATAATATGGTCTGAAGTCGGACACTTAACCAGCTTGTTCTCATTTCGTTCACGGAACTTTTGGTAATAAGCACGCTTTGTAGCAACGAGACTTCCATCATTTAAATAATATTGCTCTACACAAAACTCACGCTCTACTTTCGACCATGCGGGTATATGTATTGTGTTCGTTATCGGTGGACTCATGGTGACTATACGCAGTCAACTTCCGAGCGAGACTAGGCTGAGCAAAAACCCGCTACTCGCTAGCGGATAAACAAACCCAGCAAAGTTCCCCCCTCTCCCCACCCGGGGGCCACACGGCGCTAGAGAATAATATTATTGCGAAATCGTAGGACATTTACGAGTAGCATTGCACAATTAATATTTAAAACAGTGAAATCTATTTATTTAATAATATATTTTTCTAAATATAAATAGATATATTTTTATAACACTTCTTGTGGTCAGCTTTATAATTGCGTTCAGAATTAATTGTTCGAAAAAATCGACCGCTCAAGTATGAATAATGTCTATAATGGTAATGTTGCTGAATTGTCTTTTGACAATTCAAGGTCATTGCTACTTTTATTACTTTCAGTGCTGTAATGGTGTTTTATTTTAAATCAGCCAATATTAGTTAGCATTTTTTTTGGCTCTCGTACTTTCGATATTCTGACGAATTATTTGCAGCAATAAATAATAAATAAATTTTGTTTATCTCAACTACCAAGACGAATATGGTATGCCACTATACAACCGAACATCCTCAAAACTACATGAATAGACAGTGCCAATATGGGAAGGCAGACAATCACAACAGCTCTGCGACTTCGCTCCGGACACATACCCCTAAATAAATTTGTTTTTTTAATGGGTAAAGTCGAGTCACCAAATTGTGTGGAATGCAACGTGATATAAGATGTTTACCATATAATCATGGAATGTGTCCGGAATGAGCCGGAAAGACAAGATTTATTTATATCTCTTAATAATATGTGCGAAACTGGGGTATGTAACAGCGTCCTTGCTGCTCCTACTTCGGAAGCAGCCAGGATGCTGTACAGGCTCGTGGATATTGGTATCCATCGCAGAGCTAATGTAAGAATGTAAGTTTTAGTTGTACATTAGTCAGTAAGGTGGAGTTGTAATGATGAGGGTGGCATAATCTATATAGATCAGGGGTGGCCAACAGGTCGATCGCGATCGACCGGTCGATCACGACTATTAGTCCAGTCGATCGTGGCAAGGGAAAAAATATAAATACGTAGCCCAGACTGCCCAACGTAATCACCTATTGCTGGACGCATCATCTTGTATAATTTTTCAATCGCTGTTCCGTCACGGACTCACGGTATTTATCTTCTATTTTACGGAGTATACCTGATTATGCTAAACTAGTGGAAGATACTCATACGCAATGCTCACACTAATATATTATGACTACACTAATATATATGTAAATAAGTAGTTAGCATGTATAATTTTCACATTTATATTTTTTCTCGTAATAAAATAAAAAATGCTACATGATGAAATTGTGTACTGACCTATGCTGTTTCGTTTATGATTTCTCGAAGTATGATTGGTAGATCGCACAGGGTCTCGCTAGTGAACAAGAGATCTTGAGTCCAATCAAGTTGGCCACCCCTGATATACATTAAAACCCTCCATAAATAAATAAGATTTAAAAAAAACTGCCAAGACGAACAAACAGATATGTACTTAATTGCATACGTTTACGTTTGTATCTTGAGTTTCTTCTACTCTTGCGTAGTCGAGCGTATACTTTCGTAGTCGCGCGTAGACTTTCGTAGTTGTGCGTAGACTTTGGTAGTAGCACGTAGACTTTTGTAGTGATATCAGACGTGTAGACTTTCGTAGTCACGCGTTCACTGCCGTAGTCGCGTGTGGACTTTTGTAGCTACGCGTAGACTTTTGTAGTCGTTCGTAGACTGTCGTAGTATCGTGTATAATGTCGTAATAGAGTGTAGTTTTTCGTAGTCGCACGTAGACTTTTGTATAATTAAGCGTATGCTCTCATAACTAACTCTGAAAAGGTGTAGGCTCACGTAGTCAAGCGTAGATACTGCGTAATTCTTGGAGAAAAGCGTACTGCGTAGCATGCGTAGATCTCGTAGTTAAGCGTAAAATAACACTGTGACATATACGTCGAACACATAAAGGGCAATGGAAAGAGCTATGCTCGGAGTTTCTCTGCGTGATCGAATCAGAAATGAGGAGATCCGCAGAAGAACCAAAGTCACCGACATAGCTCTGCGAGTCGCTAAACTTAAGTGGCAGTGGGCAGGGTACATTGCTCGTATCGTATCGGCAGTAAGGTTCTGGAGTAGCGACCACGTACTGGAAGACGCAGCGTACGGAGGCCCCCAACAAGGTGGACCGATGATCTGGTGAAGGTCGCGGTAAGCCGAAGGATGCGGGCAGCACAGGACTGGTCAGCGTGGAAAGCCTTGGGCAGCAGTGGACATCTATAGGCTGAAGAAGATATTCGCCACAAATATAAGTTTATGAAATAATACCTTTAATTCCTACATAAGAAAGTTCAGTTTACGCTACAAATTGATATGATCTTTATCACCATTAAAATATTGTCGATACATATATTTGATAAATAATATTTGATATAGACTCGTGACGTGTTTATATTTCTGTAAAAGTCTTAATTTTTTTTTTAAATAAAATTATAAACTAGCGCTTGACCGCAATCCCGCCTGATGGTAAGCAGTGACGCAGTCGTTAATGGTAAAGCGCACTAGTTTATTAAGAGCCTATTCACTCTTGCCTTGAAGACACTCAAATTGTAGTCCGACGGAAATACCGTTGCTGGCAAACTGTTCCAGTTCCTCGATGTACGCGGTATAAAGGAGGAGGCGAAACGCTTCGTCCGGATCGTAGTGGTGTTAACAACGTAAGGGTGGAAACTCGCCGTACGACGGGTCGTCCGATGGTGGAATGGAGATGGGGGAATTAAATCATCCAATTCGTAAAATTAAATCATTCAATTTGAAATCGTATAATGGTTAAACATACATTAAATGCGTTGTTTACTTGGCTATATAATATCAATTGCATGCAAAAATAATTTGTGATGTCAAAATAACAGGAATAATGCAATAATGTAAATAACCGAGTACACACTGATCACCAAGCAGTGGGTAGACTATTCACATGACCATTCATCAAAGACGATTGTCTAACCATAATGCAATGCTGATGTAATGTAACGTGGCCACCCTTTTGGGAATATTTCCTAATGTCAGCAATGCAGATGACTTTTTTAATGCCCTCTGATTATTTTCCCTCCTTTTTAGATAAGTATCTAAAAACCACCCTTATTATGTAACAAATTATTACTTTCAAGCTGAAGCATATTGCTAAACGATTCATCCAATGAATGTTATTGAACTGTCAAAATGATACCTATTGTTACTGATAGTGTGCTACGGATTTTTTTTTTTTTTTTTAATAATTATAAACTAGCTCTTGACTGCAATCCCGCCTGATGGTAAGAAGTGATGCAATCGTTGAAGATAAAGCGCGCTAGTTTATTAAAGCCATTCACTTAAAAAACTTAGTGAATAGGAAGGAAGACGGCAATTGGCGCGAGGTGGTGCAATGTTAAACCCAACAACACGACCAACGATGCTGCGCCAGAGGGAGATTGATGTGGAGACCCTCCACGACCAAATTCCCGACACAACAACACTTGGCGCATCATACCCAGCACACATCGCAACACAACTGACCAGTCCATAATCGGTAGGCCATAACATCGGCTGCCGGCAGAAATTACCACCCACTAGACAAAGTCTTGTCGCCAATCGAATCGTCGTGTTCCGGCATGATATCTGGTGAAGCCGCACGGAGGACGGGTCTGAGCAGTTATGTTGCGATGTGTGCCGGGTACGATGCACCAAATGTTATTGTGTCAAGAGTTTAGTCGTGGAGGATCTCCAGATCAATCTCCCTCTGGCACAGCATCGTTGGTCGTGTTATTGGTTTTAACACTGCATCGCTTCGCTCAACAGCCGTCTTCCTTTCTATTTACTCAGTTTTTTTTATTTATTTATTAGTAAATAATAGGCTCTTTAAACTAGCACGCTTATCATCTACGATTGTATCACTGCGTACCATCAGGCGGTATTTGGGTTAAAAAAAAAACTTGAAGCGTATTGCTAATCCATTCATCCAATAACTGTTCATCATCATCATTTCAGCGTTAATCCCAGTCGCATTCTAAGCTTTTTCAGCTTTGGAATCTGGGGTCCGCTTTACCAGTTTAACTACTGATTTTGGCCAAACTTTGATATTTACCGTCTGACCTCCACAACCCGAAGGCGATATCGAAGCATTGCAGTTAAACCAATTGTTGGACTTTTGACTGCTCCTACAACCCGTAACGACTGCCACTAGATGTTCGTATGGCAACCGGGACCAACGACTTAGCGTGCTTCGAGGTACGACCTGACCAGTGTAATTATTTATATTCATGCATGCATACAAATATTTGCACTGCGCTTATTTGCGGATCGAACCCGCGCCTCCTTGCGCAGCGGCCGCGTTCTCTACCGCTACGCCACGGAGGCTGCCATTCATCCAATGAATGTTGTTGAACTCTAAAAATTACACCCATTGCTACTGATAGTGAGTTTCGCAATTAAGATGCTGTTAACTTTTCAAATTAGGAATTTATTTTGTTAGTTAATCATAAACTAAATAATTAATCGCAGGTCAGATAATAACAAATAACTTAGCACGCAAAGAACTGCAGTGAAATTCTGTAACCAATCTCACCATGGAAACTGAGGTGAAACGAGCTTGAAGTGAGCTGTAATGCAAGGGACTGACACTGTTGACTGCTCACTTCAAACGGTGAGATTTTTACGGAATCGCCGACTGTTGATCCTTTCATTTCATTCATTCCTAGTACTTTTTGTTTTTCCGCCTGTTATTTCTTGTTGGATTATTTCATGACTCTGTGTGCACCTAATTTGTTTCTTTTATTTTAGAATAGTTAGAATAAGACCTTGATATCATGACATTCCGATACTTATCCCTGGAATAGTAGACCAGCTTTGCACTTTTTTTATAATTTCTCATTGAGAAATAAAAAGTTAACGCCGAGTAACAAACAGCAGTGGATCAGTTAGTGATAAGGAAGGTCTTAATTATTATAATTATTGTTTATTTTCATCTATCTGCAAGTGGTCAGAAAATACTGAAACCATGATGTGGGTTTTCGTTAATTATTTTCAAATATGTATTGTACCTAATGGAAACTTGGGAGGTGTCATAAAAAATACGAAAGAAATTTGTTCTCATAATTAATATTATTTTATTATGTATTACTTTAACAAATCAGCAATAAGAAATGGCTAAATTTGGAAAAATAAATCAGGTTTCAGGTTCAGGCGGCGAGGACCGCGGAGCGCTTGTCTCTGTTCGTGTTGCGGGTGTACTGCCGGGCCTTGCTCGCTGCTCTGTGTTGTAGGTGCTGGAATGGAACAAAATGAACAACATGTTATTTATATGGTATTCTAAGTCTCAAATAAACAAGATCTCGTTATTATTAGAATCTGATATAATATATGTAAAATCACAATTTTATCGCAATGGTGTCCAAGTAGTAATCCGCAGGGTAAGTGCCTAACACATTACCAGTAGCAATGGGTTTAATTTTGACAGTTCAACAACACTCATTGCGTTATTTACGTTAGAACAGTAACGGTGGAACATAGAGAGCAATGAAATAGCAATAAGCTTCAAAATGAGTCCAACTGACAGTAATGGATAGGGTGTGTAACGCAAATAGGGTGCTTACTGTTAAGTAAAAACCAAATATATCCCTAGTAATTTACCACGATTAAGCGTTCATGTAACAATGAGACAGAATATTCCTACGTTACAATTGACATTTGCCTACATACCCGCTGCAGTTTGTTAGGCTTCTCCTGAGGCTCCATCTCTGTGGGCAACACGTCGGACAGTCCCAGCGCATGTCTCAGTCGTGTACATCTCGGCGCTAACACTTGCAGCGCCCCCCCGAGCCCCCCCGCCAGCGCCGCGTACCCCGCGCTCCCCGACCAGCCCTTACACATGCACACCTCCGCACCGATGTGGGCTGATATGCAAGGCTCTTCACCTTCCTGAAACATGAATCCTAAAATCAGAAAGCTGTTACTGAAGCTACAAATATGTCATGTCAGACGAGTCTACATTTTTTAGATCAGCAGTGTAATTATTTCACAGTGAACACTGAGGTGAAATAAGCATGGATAGATGTCATTCGAATAAGGATTGACACTATTGACAGTTCATTCCATTTAACTTTCCACCGAGATTTTTACAAAATTGATTGGCTGCAGTTGTCGACGCGCCCGTTGCCTGCCATTGACTCGTACATAATATTTCCTATATGCAACACACCTCGAAGTACTTAAGGATGTCCCTGAAGGTAGCTCGCTGTATCTTGAGGTCTCTCTTAGCACGGAACCTGCTAGAGTCTCTCGCTAGCTCGGTGAGTCTCGGCAACAATATATCCACGTGCGGTTTAAACGGGTTTTCCAAGCTGCTGTCGTCTGTTACTGTCTCGTATGCAATAGCGAGCGTGCGACCTGCTGCCAGACGGACCTGCGAGTACGGACACATATGAAAAATATTCTTTTAGATTCTCGTCGCCTGGTATACAATAAAAACTTAAGTAAATTACCTCAAGGGATACCGCCTCCAACAACTCTCCGAGCTTGGCAAAGCTGGGCGCCTGGTTGTTGAGTAGCGATAGTGCGTGGTTGGGCGATAACAGTGGTAACAGTAGTGCCCAGCCGTCCAGTGCGGCGGCGTGCCACGCGCCTTCTTCTACCGCTGCACCCGACACCTTCACGCTGCCGTCATTCTGGGGGAAGAGAAATAAATTATTGCATTGGGAACCAATCATTATCATTCTTCTGATTTATTCCGACCGACTTATCTTTCTGAATAGCTCATCTGACAGCCAAATGAATTATTCTCATATTTTCGTATACCTAAATATAGATAAATAAGATACGTGTTGTCCTAGTTTACCTTGAGGTAGCTGCCGCTGAAGATGGTCTCGAACATTTGCATTACTTCTAAAATCTCAGTGATGTCATCCTCCATCAAGTAGCACAACACAGCCAGAGATGAGCAGCACTGAAATATACAGAACACTTAATTATAGAAACGTCCAAAAGAAAAGAAATTCATTGTATTATAGAAAAATACTTATAAAAAAACATTTTTTTGTGAATTGAACAGATACCTACAATTTTTTTTTTTTTTTTTTGTTTGAACGGTAATTGCTTATTTTGTATTGTGTCTCTGTGTTATGATGTTTACCTCAGTGCGTGTACTGAGTGAGGCATATTTGTCAGTGGCGATGGCAGCAAGCGCGGGCCGCACTGTACGTACGAACTCCTCCGAGCCTCCCTCGCCGATCTGTGGATTAAAATGGAGCCGTTACTTCATAGTGAGCTAGTAGTAGATAGTTCATAATTTTTATGAACCACTTCCATAGTCTGGGAAGAGATCGAAGAGGAAGCCGAGTCGAGGCTGACATTTGAGTTTAACAAAATTCTGGAAACTAAGTGTAAACCTAGCAGTACTTCCCAATGAAAAGAAAAACACAAAACGACCATTAATACTTCTAGTTCGATTAAAATAATCACCTGTACAGCCAACAGCGGCGCAACAGCTGCAGCTGCCTTCCTCTCTCCATCCTTCCCTCGTCGTAGTGCGCGAGACACATGGTCGGCTAGCGTGGCGCAATGTGCGGTCAACAAGCCATCTAACGCTCGTCGCTGTAACTCCGCGCGGAGTGCAACAAATGCGCTCGCGCGTGCTGCGTGCCCGTGAGAGCTCAGCGCCTCGATTAAATCTAGGACCTTCCCTTCGATTTCTTCTTGAATCACTTGTTCTAAAGGAAGGAAAAATATGATTTCATACCAACACTCAGAAATAGTAGATAGTGTAGATACGATCCCTCAAAATACATTCTTATCTTAATGTAAACCTACACACAATCAATAAAATCGATGATATCATTGTTGTGTTTGCGTCATTTCATTATAAAACTAAAGAACTAAGTTCTACTGTTCATTCTGGTGACGTCACGAATGTCTACGTCATTCGTGTCATGTCGTTGACCATGTTGAGCCAACGACATCGGAAGTTCCGATGTCGTTGTTCCAATATACAAATGTACTCTGTGGTTCCGATTCGGAACAACTACTAACATTAACATCTATTATTAACTAACATTATTACACGATATTGCACAACATTATTGACCTTGGTGCAATATCAAGGTCAATAATGTTGTGCAATATTATTAAACTTGTACGTTGCACTATTGTACATGTGAGGTGCATTATTTAGCGGATTTTCCTGTTGGACGTGACGATGACGTAGCATGATACAATATTTTGATAATACATAATACGTAGGAATCACTTATTTTGACAGATCAACAACATTCATTACGTTGTTTACGTTGCTGGGTGTGCAAATTTTTGGAGCATATGTGGCAATGGATTAGCAATACACTTCAAACTGTTATTGTTAAGCAATCCGCTTACTGTTTACTAACATCCGGAAGCTATTTTTAACAAATAATAGAATAAACACAAGGCTGAGATAAAATTGCAATTTTGTATTAATAAGCCATTCAAACAAATCTTTTTAGTCTGTTCAACCAATTTTGACTGCCCATACAAAAGGCAGCTGCAAGAAAGGACAGCTTGAAAGAAAAAAGTAGTTACATTAGCAAGTAAATTGTAACCACTTTTTTCTCTTAATGCCATCCTAAAGCCTACATAATAGAGGTGAAAATCGGTTGAATTTAATGTAAAAAAAAGGTTTGTTTTTAAGTGTCTTATTCTGAATTGAAAGTAGATGGCGAAAGCAGGGTTTAAAATGTCTTTTTGATGTAAAGGGGACCAAGGAGTGTTACCTACCTACGGGTTACACAAGATAAAATATACTTACTTTTATCAGGTTTCACTTCTTCTTCAACCGGCTCTTGATAATAATAATAATATTTAGGTTCTTCTACAATAGGCTCCACAATTTTCTCCTTTTCATTTACGGGACGTGGTCCTCTCCATTTAATATCCCGTTGCTTCCCTATAAAATGTAATCGTTAATGATTGTCAAATCAATATTTTGTTACTTCACTAATACCTAATCTGTATGATGCATTACATTTGATTGCCTGATACTGCAGTCCGGTTTCTATAGACTCTGTCCTGATGATCCTGTTTTCTCCAGTCTTCCTGCCCCATTGTGTGCCACTTCGCTTGCCTGGACAAAAATATGAAAGTTATCAGCCAAGGTGTGACTGCCCTCACCAAATAAATGTAATGGCTTTGAACTGAATGAATGTAATCAAAATTTCTTTTCACAAATACGGCTTACGAAATAATTGATTTAATTAACTTTGATAAATTTAACTGACGTCGGTAGCAGTAAATTTAAATTACCTACCTATTTCTGACTTCTGAGGCTCTTCGGTTAGCGGTTGCCTCGAACTTCTTGCTCTTTTCTTCTTCTCTTCATGTATCACCCATGCCCGAAGTTGATCTGAAGTCGGACACTTGTCCCGCTTGAGTCCCTTTCGGTCTCGGAACTCTTTCAAGTAACAGGTCTGAACAGCAGCAACATTTTCCTGATTTAAATAATATTGCCTAATACAAAACTCGCGTTCTTCCCTCGACCACCCACGCCTAACTGTCGAGTTCGGTCGATACATTGCGACCGTACTTCGTGAAGTTCGAAACAAGACTGGCCATCTGGGCGATAAACAATGAAAACAATGAAACAAGCGGTAACGATTAAACATGTGTACAATGACAATGCCGCCCGCTTTCCCCACCCCGCGTCCGTCTCGACTACGTCATGCCGGCAAGAAAAAGCCGCGTAAGCCGCGCCGCTCTTGTCAAATATATGGCGCAATATTACAATATATTTAATACTAGCTTTCCGTCCACGGCTTCGCTCACGTGGAGTACCGTTGTATCGTGCTTTTTAGTTTTCCCTTGGGAATATCAAAATTTTCCGGGATTAAAAGTACCCTATTATTTAATCCGGATTTCTAACTTTACGTTTGCAAGATTTCAAAGTAATCGGTTTAGTAGTTACGGCGTGAAAGCGGAACAAACAAACAAACAAACTCACTTTCCCATTTATAATATTAGTAAGGATAGTAAGGATTGTGCAATATGACAGATTGGTTGTTCTGATGGTGATCACAACCTTATTTCTTCACAAAAAAGTTATTTAAGTATTTGCCAAAATGCAGGTATACAATTAAGTTATAAATCTGCGTTCTGGCAAATAAATAAGAAAATGTGGTTTTAAATATTTTTTGTTTTTTTTTTTTTATTTTAATCACTAACGCACAAGGTTCTGAGTAGGTAATCTGTCATTTGGACAATCAAATGAGAAAAAAATAAAAGTCTCTGGCCGTCTGGCGACACCAGGGCGCAACATCAGTCGAACCGAAAAACAGCAACACACCGTGCTGGCCACAGTGGCGGATTTGCAGTTCTGGCCGCTTTAAGACCCAGGCCATGTCACATGTGCCGCCCCTTTCTCAGTATCCATCATTACTATAGATACATAATTCATGAATTTATTTTATTCCCGGTTTTTAAACGACCTCAAAAAGGAGGAGGTTTCTCAATTGAACCTGAAATATGCTTTTTTATGTTTGTTCGCGGATAACTTCGTCGTTTATGAACCGATTTTAATCATTCTTTTTTTGTCGGAAAGAAGATATTTCCAAGGTGGTCCCATGATAAGGACATCAGGGTTTGATGGTGGAAGACCAGAGAAGTCAAGGGGAACTTTCAAAAATTGTAAGGGCGACTAGTGCATTTGTAAGTTTTTCATTAGGTATTTTAAAGCACTACAATATAATAAAGGTCTGAAGTAGATCTGATGATGGAGCCGGGAGACAGGCGAGGGAACTCCTCAACGATTCCTAACAGCTACCTTGTATTTATGCTTGATTAGATTGTATTGTTTATTATACGGACAAATCACACAGATTGAGCTAGCCCCAAAGTAAGTTCGAGACTTGTGTTATGGGATACTAACTCAACGATACTATATTTTATAATAGATACATATATAGATAAACATCCAAGACCCAGGCCAATCAAGAAAATATCGTTTTCTATCATGACCTGACCGGGGATCGAACCCGGGGCCTCAACGTCGCAGGCAGGCGTGTTGACCTTACACCTAAATGAGTTGTGACTGTCATTAAGGGGCTGATGATGATGACAAAGGTCAGTTCAGGTCACTCCTCAGCGGTATACAGTAGCTACTGTAGCTGTGTGTAGACTTAATTCATTTATATTAATGAGAACTTTGCACCCATATGGGTTATTATGAAGGTCTGCAGTAGATTTGATGATGGAGTCGGGATACAGTCGAGGGAACTCTTCCACGATTCACAGATGCTACGGTTTGTTTGTACTTGATTAATTTGTATTGATAAGAACCTTACACCTAGATGGTTGTGACTGTCATTAAAGGGCTGATAAGAACTTTGCACTCATATGAGTTATTATGAAGGTCTGCAATAGATTTGATGATGAAGTAGAGAGAGCGCTCAATGCTGAGTAGGGAACGTTTGCTTGATTAATTTTTATTAATTTTACTTTACACCTAGTTGAATTCCTACTGTCATTAAGGGTCCTATGATCACGAAGGAGAGTTCAAGGAGCTTCTCAACGGTTTACAGTAGCTACCTTGTATTTGAACTTCATTAATTTATATTGATGAGAACTTTGCACCCATATGGGTTATAATGAAAGTCTGCAGTAGATCTGATAATAAAGACCATAGATAGTCGTGGGAATAGGGATGTCTCCTAGGTAAAAAAAAAATTGATTCTATTTAGTCCTTCATTCAGATTATAGAAAAATATTGGATACGTATATTTTGTTTTATCAAATCAATAAAAATTGACAAATATAAAAAGCATCAAAGATCAGGAATGGTGGCTGATGACGTCACTGCTCGCTAAAAAGTGTCGCGAGCAGTGACTTCACCGAGTTTTCAACGCACTGTGTCGTTTTCATTTTTTGTTTATATGAAAAAAGAAAAAATACGTGTCTAGTATTTTTTGGAAATCTAACTGACGGACTAATTCGTTTTTTTTAGTCAAATACCCTATTCCTAAACAATTTGCAGCATTGAAGTTTAACGTAGAACAACCACCACCTACTCGTCATACTGATGCGACAATCAAAACCAGTCAAGGGTAATTCAATGGGTAAGTCAATTTAAGTTGCGTAATCGTGTCATCTCTAGCAATGCTCATACATTCAGTCAGGTCCCATAGGAATTTTATAAAAATCGGTTCAGTACTTTAGTGTTTAAAAAAGAATTATAGGTAAAAATTCAAGTAAACAAAATTGCGTCGTTTGCTTGCTTGGCCAGCTTATTCCCAATTATGTTGGCGGCAAGGTCCAGTCTGACCAGATGCAGCTGAACAGTCCATTTCACAACTAAAAATTATAAAACAAAAAGATCAAAGTCAAAAAGGAGTATACAAAAACCAAAGACACCATGAACATGTACATCGTTTTTGCCACCGACTTCAGAAATTAGTTATTTTTCAATTTGCAGTGTTTTTGGAAGTCAAATGTTTTTTTTTTTTTTACATGTGTTATGGCGTTATTGACTATTTAATCTGAATTTCCTATATTATGCAACGTTATTTTTTCTTCATACGAAACCTGAATATACTTAGTTTGTTCAGTATAAGCAACTGAATCGATTCCAATCATTTTTACACCATGATATTTTTTTTTCTCAAATACATTTAGAAATTGTTACAGTGTCGTTACCGAGCGCAACAATACAGCACACTAATTGCGTAACGCACTATTACTATTAATTGGAATCATTTTGAAGCAATATGCTTCAAAATTATTCCAATTAGTCTATTCTATATTTGAAAAATGTATTTGCTTAATAACAATAATAACGTAGACAACCCAATGAATGTTGTTGAACTTTCAATATAAAATCCATTGCTACTGATGATGTGTTACGCAATTACCCTGCAGTTCACAGCGGATCAGTGTCCTAGGGTACCCGCTGCGCCGCTTCGCGGCAGGCGCGAACGGAAAATTCTTGAAATTTTGAACATAAATTCTTTACATAAAAATCCTGGACACGTGATTCGGGTTTCGCAAATACAAAAAATAACATTGTACAACGTGTAACATAAAGGGTATATACATACCAAGGGCATGGCATCTTTACATGATATCAAATGATATCGGAAGGTTTTCAACTCAAAATAAAATACTCAAAAAATTTATACTAAATTTTTGGTTCCGTGTGTTTCTTAAATTCAAATCATAACAAACGTGCACCACACTACATACGTTAATAACTACTCGTCACATTACTTGGTAAAATCACGATAAATGTCTTCAAAAATTCTGTGCGCCTAGTATCGTAGTAACCTATCACAGGCGGTGTTTCTTCTCGTAACTTCTTAACATAAAGAGATAGGATTAAAAACCCTTCCAATATCGATTTGATATCATGTACAGATGCCATGCCCTTGGTATGTATATACCCTTTATGTTACACGTTGTATATGGAGATATTGAGACCTTATTCACTATCAAAATATCGCGTCTCTCCAGAGTCACGCCTATTGCGACTAGCGCCACACTACAGAGTACCCATTACGGCTTAATTCTGTTTATTTTTTTTTTTGCACGATTTGTTGCCCTTTATTTCTGTCTGCCCTAGGCACAGGCCAACTGGGCTTTAGGGCAAATCGGCCACTGGCTGATCATCAGCCTTAAGGTCATAGCCCACTTACACGACTCTGCTCCCACCCGGCAAAAAGAATATTGATTAAATATTTCTCTATATATTTTACACTAGCTTTTCGCCCGCGTGGAGTTCGGTTATATAGCGCTCTTTAGATTTCCCTCCGGAATATCAATTTCATCCGGGATAAAAAGTACCCTATTATTTAATCCGGACTTCTAACTTTAGGTCTGCAAAATTTCAAAACAATCGGTTCAGTAGTTACGGCGTGAAAGCGGAACAAACAAACTCACTTTCCTATTTATTATTTTAGTAAGGATTAGCATCATAAATTAGCAGACAGCTCGCTGTCAGCGAGCTTACCGCCATCGAACTGCTCTGTAGTTGTCGCCTCGCTGGCCGCACGTTGTAAACGAGCGGTCCACGCACGCAGCGCCGTCGCTGCTAGTAGGTTGCTTTCAGCATCCTATGCACCCAAAATCTTCATCTGTTATTTCTTCTTCTTCTCTGCGCTTCTCTCTTCATCCTCAAGAGTAAGAGCAATAGTTGCTAGCTCACGTATTGTAAGTCTAGAACTGCGTCTGTAGCGAAAAGCGAGAGCGGTCGGCGGGTGGATAGCTGGCCGTCTACTAACTGTCGCTGCGTGGACTGCTGGGTGCCAGCTGGCTGCCACCGCGTGGACTGCGAGGAGTCTTGGAGAGATTAGTTTAGGACGGTATCCTTCTTATCGTAGTTCTCATTTTCAATATCCATGCTCTGCTCATAATAAGAATCTTCGTTCTTCCAATAATTGTCTTTTACGATGTCCTTCACACCGCACTGGTTTTCTTAAATCTTCTTTTCTTGTCCAGGCGGTTTTTCTTTGGAATGATTTTCCTCACAATATCAGGACGTTGACTAGTTGGTACACATTTAAAGTTATACTATTATAGATAGGTACTATACGGGAATACTTACGCAAGAAATTGGCAGATTTATCCCACGTGTAATTTATTCTTTTTATCTATCTATAATTTTTTTATCTCTCCCTACTGTTTATATATTGTATGTATGTAATTATTATATTCTTTTTTTCTCTTTTTACTTTTATTTATTACCACCTACCATGTTTTGTCTCACCTTAAGGTAGACTGGTAGAAAATGCCTAAGGCATTAAGTCTGCCATTGTGCAATGTTTGTGCATAAAGTTTTAATAAATAAATAAATATTGGCCTATTGGGTGAGAGCGGTGTTGGAGCAGAGCAGCTGTGTGCTATGACCTCAGAATAGGTTTGAAGCATCTTGCTAATCCATATGTTCGAGTAATGCCATGACCATGACTATGATGATGCATTGAAGTATTCAACTGATGTAACTAAACACGTCTTGCAACTAAGTCAACTTGGCTCATATCAGAACGTTGAAGTTATGAACTACAATCACTTTTACGACAATGATTACACAGGCGTTTAATTTCTTGAAACTAGAAGAACGTAAGCAAAATTTATTCGACAAGTAATTTTTATTCGACAGTCATCCAAAACAGATAAGCAATCGTCGAATATACCTAGTTGAAGTTTAGTAAGAATTTTGTTTTAAACGGCCATGTGAAGGAGTCTGCTTTGAGTAACGCAGACTTGTTTTCTCTAAGTCTAGTTCACAAGCTTGCCAATAGAAGGCGTTAGAAGTAGCATTAAATACAGAGACAAGTTGTATTTTTACTAGATTTTTTGAAAACTTGCGAGCCACCTACAAATTTTTATCGACATAAAAAAGGAGGAGGGTCTTAGTTATTTATAAACTTGCAAAATTATTTTTTTACATGCAAGGATGGACTTTCAGATTGGTGCCATAGAAGTTCATCAAAATCGGTTCAGCAGTTTAGTTTGCGTCGTTAGCTTTTCACTACTATCATCTACCCAGTCTAGTCGACTCTTTCAGGTTCCAGATGTATCGGCAAATTATACATGAAGCCAGCACTTTGGCATGACTGGCGTATCCAATTTTCTAATATGGGGCTGTCCCCCCTATTAACTATAGTTGTTTGTAGAAAGTGAAAACTTCTCTGACAACTATAACTGACAAATATATACATATAAAGCTACTAGAATCTAGTAGCGTTATACTACCTACATTGTTGTTCCAAAATAAAGCTACGACAGCTACAACACGAATGATGGGTAACTCGAGTTGAATTCTCTCGGACTCAAATGCGAAAATCGGGTGAAACAGACATATATTATTGTTATCAGCGTTGCCAACTCTACGTCTTTTTACGTAGATCTACGTATTTTAGGTCTTTCCTGGAAACCTACGACTTTCAGTCCCAGAATCTACGTACTTTTAATCAATTTGTAAAAGTACCTATGCAAAGTAACTGAACTGATACAAAAGTTATATTGTCGCACTGTCTTTCTCACTGTTACGGGGGGCGCTAGTGTCTTTGTACTTGACTGTATGGGCCCCTAACCCTTTGCTTTTCCTTTAAAGGAGATATTTAACGTGATTTAACCAAAAACAGTTCTTCGTGGTGCCTAAAAGGGGTTCCTCCTCCCCAGCCACGCAAAGCTCATCACACATGGTGCCACCGGTAATTACACTAAATGTCTATATCAAACGATGTTGTCATTCAAAGAGACCGAAAATCTATTATTATTTTCAAGTGGTTTTAACCAAACATATAACATTTAATTATTTGAACATGTTTTCTCAGAAATTTAATAGTTTATCAGATGAAAAATAACCTGAAATTGAGAGTGACAGTTGGCGGAAACATTACGGCGCCATCAGACGGGACAAATTTGCAGTTACATAATTATTATGTTCTGTTCTGTTAGTGCCCGCGTGAAAACTATCCAAAACATATACATATAGGTGTTTATTTCTATTCAAAGAAGTATTACATTTCAAAATTCAACCGATAGATAGCATTTGGTTTTATTTTTTGTGACAATCTATTTTTGATAACGAAGAGCGCTTCCTCTTGGCACTGATATTTTGATTAAGTACATAGAAAGAGGACTCGTCAGTGCTTGTAATGATTTCAGTCGATCAATGTAATGAAAAATGACATCAGAAACAGACTTACTACTGACACGCTAACAGGCTTACTTTTCTGTCCAAAAGTGACCTTAAAAAAAACATTGAGCCTACTGACGAACACATAGAATATTTTAACAAAAATATGTATAAATTGTCGTGGTGGAATAGTGGTTAAAACACCACCCTCTCAAGTATGAGGGTGCGGATTCGATTCCAGGTCAGGCAAGTACCAAGGTAAGTTTCTAAGTTATATGTACTTTCTAAGTAGATCTTGGACACCAATGACTGATTACAAGGTGAAGGAAAACATCTTGAGGAAACCTGGACTTTTAATCTGTGATCGCCAATCCACATTAAGCAAGCGTGGTGATTACGCTCAATCCTTCTCTGTATGAGAGGAGACCTGTACCCGATAGTAGGACGATAAAAAGGTTGATGATGATGTATAAATTTAATAAAACGTAAAATACATGGATAATTTAAGTACATATAAGTAAGTAATTTCTATACTTATCAAAATACTCGTTTTACTTAATTTCACCTACCCAAACTTCTTCATTTTACCTCGAAAAAAAAAATCTACGAACTTTTAGTAAGTCATTTATTTTTACCAAATTACGTAATTTTCTCATCAGGTCTACGCCATTTTCAAAATCCGAGTTGGCAACACTGATTGTTATGTAAATAAATACATAAAAAATGAAAGAATAGGGAACTTGCACTTGATTATTTTTTTGGTGCAAAGCAAAGATCTGGGCTTTACTTAAATAATTTTAAAACTCAAATTTAGAAAAATGCTATATTTATTTTAATAACCGCGTGCAAAATATGATTTTTCAAATTTCGCTCCATAACGCCAAGTCACGTGACATGACGTCACTGCATCGATTTTGTTTTATCAAAGGTTATGGTTAGCAGATTATTAAAAGTCTGAATATTAAATTAATCTCATGTGATCTGTGATTAATCTTATAAAACATTAATACGGAACTCCCAAAATGGATTGCCCTTCGACGATTATTTTGTGTTTTTACTTTAAACAAACATCTAAAGTAACATAACCTCAATTCAACTCACCGCGCAAGTTTTTGCCCTTTCATCTCCACACCCGTATAGTTTTTATTTTCCATGAAGAAAAACCTCACCATATCCATGTCTACCTTCGGAAGATTTCTCGAATCTGCTTTAATAAAGCCTATATCCATATTTATTATTTTCGCTAACACCTAAATACAATCCAAAACAATCCGAAATCGATGTAGTGACGTCACTGCTGACTGCTCCCTGATTGGTGTTTCAAATTAAGTTCCATTTCACGTAATTTATACTTAAAATATTAAGTAAAAATAGCATTTTTTGCTTATAAACCTTCCAGTTTAGCAATATCATATCTTGTTGAATTTGAATATCAATATAATATCAAATTATAAGTTTAATGCATGTACCCCATTGAAACAGGTTATTTGTTTCTTCCTTTTAAGGGCCCTCTACACGCTTGGCCTACGATGGCAAAGTGCAAACAGAAAGAAACTAAAGCTTACTTTTCTTTTCCAAGGGAATTATGAAGGGGACGGCGCGTACGCAGTCCCCACTACCAAAAATAACGCATCCGAGTTATCCACATTAGGGATAATCGCAGGGGTCAACCCAACCGCAGTGCAATGGAATGGTCTCGCCCTGGGGGAACCGCCTTCTTGATCACGGTATCCCCTATGCCAGGTAAGTATGAATTTCGTACAGAATGTAGCAAGGGTCATTCAGCGACGGAGTATCTTGACACCGCGATTCAGAAACGTGACGTAATTGGTTAACGACATCTATTGACAAAATTGTAAACTAAAACGTGTACGCGTAGTTGTTTGTTGCTCAAGCTAAGATTCGTCTTTTGATGTGTAGGTTTCATTTGTGTGCAAGTTTTTTGCTAAGTACATTGCATTTATTAAACTTAGTATTCTCAATTCTTATTATGATTTTAACAAGTACTACTTAGACTATAACTAATAATAGTGATATAATACGTTTTATAAGTATTTACCAATGATGTGATATAAGTATACCAGTATTTTGCAGGCCTGCCTCGGTGACAAAGCTCCTATAATACTTAGTACATTTTACGTATACACGATGTTATTATAATAATTATTGCACATACAAGTTAGGGTGAATTTGTATGTGCAATAATTAGTCTACTTCGGTTTAATACTCGACTTCCCTAGCTCTAGGGAAGTCGAGTAATTATGAAACCGAACTAGCGTGTCAAATCAGATCAAATTAAAAGCGACAATAATTAAAGCTTCCCGCATAATCTACGAAACGAAATTAATAATTAGTAAATTAAATATAGCCGTTTGTAATCTGTCCCCGACATGACTTGGCAGCCAAGTCATGTCGGGGACAGATTATAAAATATGGTAGCCAAGTCTTGGCTACCATATTTGGTAAATGACAGGATGAAGGTCGAGGCCAAGTGCTTACAACCGATGCAATATGCATTTTGTCACGTGTTTTTAAGGGGAAAACGTCAGGGTAGCATTTTAATGATTTTTTTTTATCATTTGAAGTCAGTAGTTATTAAAAGTAGGGAAATCAGAGATAGTTATGACAGGCTCAGTGATTGAGTTTAGGAGTGTTAACGTTCTTAAAATTACGAGAATTGGGATGTTTCCTGGGTTCCATTCAGATTATAGATAAATATTGGATACGTATATTTTGTTGTATCAAATCAATAAAAATTAACAACTATAAAAGGCATCAAAAATCAGGAGTGGTGGCTGGTGACGTCACTGCTCGCTAAAAAGTGTAGCGTACAGTGACGTCACACGAGTTTTCAACGCAGTTTCTTCATTTTTTGTTTAAGTATAAGAAAAAAGAAAAATTAAGTGTCTAGTATGTTTTGGAAATCTGACTGACGGACTAATTAGTTTTTTTTAGTGAACTACCCTATTGTATTTATTTAAGTATTTTATTACTTTTGTCGTCCTCCGTAGCGCAGCGGTCAACACGCCTGCCTGCGACGTGGAGGCCCCGGGTTCGATCCCCGGCCAGGACATGATGGAAAATAATCTTTTCCTGATTGGCCTGGGTTTGGCTGTTTATCTATATATGTATCTATTATAAAATATAGTATGGTTGAGTTAGTATCCCATAACACAAGTCTCGAACTTACTTTGGGGCTAGCTCAATCTGTGTGATTTGTCCGTATATATTTATTTATACGTACACTCAATAAAATAATAAGGATATGTCACAATTAAGATCTAAGTATAAAGGTTTTGCTTATTTCTTAAGAAATTTCTTCCAGCAGACCTGAGAAAGGTCCGCGAAAGGAAAAAGTAAAACAGAAATGTAGACCATAGTGTGTAAGAACAAGGAGAAAAAATATCTATGAATGTGATAAGTATAAAAGTAATAATATTAAATATACCTAAACATATAATCCAAAAATAATTACACAAATATTAAATAAATTCATTATATATACATGTATAATTTTTTTTTTATAAATTATAATCTAGCGCTTGACCGCAATCCTGCCTAATGGTAAGTAGTGACGCAATCGATGATGGTAAAGCGCACTAGTTTATTAAGAGCCTATTCACTCTAGCCTTGAAGACACTCAAATTGTAGTCCGACGGAAACACCGCCGCTGGAAAATTGTTCCAGTCCTCCGATGTACGCGGTATGAAAGAGGAAGTGAAACGTTTCGTCCGAATCGTAGTGGTGTTATATAACGACGTAAGGATGGAAACTCGCCGTGCTACGGGTTGTCCGGTGGTAGAACGGAGATAGGGGAACTAAATACATAATAAACAAATTCTCACAATATAGATGAAAGGTACCTAATGCTCTTTTAATCGACGTTTAAATTTAGAAATAGTGTTTAAACCACGAATGTTAGGCGGGAGTGAATTCCACAATCTTACAGCATCGACAGGAGAGATGTGATGAGATCTTAAGTGCGATCTATACCGGCGCGCCGCTAGAGCGCACGTAAGAGAAACGCTGACCTAAGTAGGAAGGAAAAGACGGGTTGTGTGGGGTGTTGAAAAGGAGACTTAAAATCCTAGTATTCCTGCGAAGACAGATTGGGAGCCACTTGAGTTCCTTACGAATGTGAGAAACTTGGTCATACTTTCGAAGACCGAAAACAAAGCCAATGCACAGGTTTTGCAAGCGCTCAACCTTTTTGCTTATTGTATGTTTTAAACTTCTCTCACATTACCTCTGCGACGGAGACCAATATATACGAGCCTGTACAGCATCCTGGTTGCTTTCGAAGTAGGAGCAGCAAGGTCACACATACTATTAAAAGCTTTAAATGAATCTGGACTTTCCGGTTCATTCCGGACACATTCCATGACTATTTATGATAAACATCTTCAATCAAGTTGCATTCCACACAATTAGGTGACTCAATGTTACGCATTAAAAATGCTAATTTATTTAGGGGTATGTGTCCCTCGCGAAGTCGCAGAGCTGTTATGATTGTCTGCCTTCCCATACTAGCACTGTCTATCCATGTACCTACTTTAGAGAAGGTGCGGTTGTATAGTGCCAGAATTCATACTCTTACTGCGGCTTCTTTCATTCGCTGGTAGGCCATAACATCGGCTGCCGACAGAAGTTACCACCCACCAGACAAAGTCTAGCCGCCAAGGGATTTAGTCGTGTTCCGGCATGATGTCTGGTGAAGCCGTACGGAGGACTGGTCTAAGCAGTTGTGTTGTGATGTGTGCCGGGTACGATGCGCCAATTTTGTTGTGTCGGGAATTTGCTCGTGGAGGGTTTTCAAATCAATCTCCCTCTGGCGCAGCATCGTTGGTCGTGTTGTTGGGTTTAACATTGCATCACCTCTCTCAACTGCCGTCTTCCTTCCTATTCACTCAATTTGTTTGAATGAATAGGCTCTTAATAAACGAGCGTGCT
Source organism: Sesamia inferens (assembly GCA_037179545.1). Classification (NCBI taxonomy): domain Eukaryota; kingdom Metazoa; phylum Arthropoda; class Insecta; order Lepidoptera; family Noctuidae; genus Sesamia; species Sesamia inferens. The sequence continues at coordinate 29,544,117 of CM073928.1, read as the reverse complement.
TTACTATCAACGATTGCATCACTACTTACCATCAGGTGGGATTGCGGTCAAGCAATATATGAAAAAAAGGAAGGGAAAATCTAATGATGTTAGAGACCTATTTTAATCCCTGTTTGTTACAGTCGCGAATGACTGCTTGTTTGATATGACTATTTACAATTATCAACATACAACCTAACGTTGATTTGTGAACTGCAAAAAACCTTATAAAATTGAAATTTCGTGGAGAAAGATGCACTGACCTTAAAATTAGATTAGTTTATAAACCAGGTAATCGGCTCCATAAGTTACATAAGAGCTTATTATGTAAAATAATGCCCGACTGATTCTGAAGGGTTAACTATTAAAATGTATGCTAAATACAATTTGATTTGAGGGCACTCGTCTTGCACTCTCGTCGTTATTAATTACATCCGGCAATATGACAAGAGATGATGCATTTTATACTAGTCAGTTTGTTTGTTACCTAATCTAATACTTATTTTTTAATAGTACCTAAAGGCAAACTCTCGTAATTTTTACGGCATGAAAGCGGAACAAAGAAACTCACAAAGCTGATTTAAAATTCAGTACAGACATTTTTTATATAGAGCATGATTTAATTCCCCCATTTCCGTTCCATCATCGGACGACCCGTCGTACGCCGTACGACGAATTTCCACCCTTACGTTGGCACCACAACGATCCGAACGGAGCGTATCACTTCTTCTTTATTGATACGTATATTCAAAAAAAATCAAATCAATAAAAATTTACAAATATAAAAGGCATCAAAGATCAGGAGTGGGGCTGGTGACGTCACTCGTTGCTAAAACTTGTAGCGAGGAGTGAGGTCACACGAGTTTTGAACGCACTGTATCGTCTTTATTTTTTCTTTATATGAAAAAAGAAAAAATACGTGTCTAGTTTTTTTGGAAATCAGACTGACGCACTGATTGGTTTTTTTAGTCAACTACCCTATTTGCCAGCGACGGTGTTTCCGTCTGACTACAATTTAAACTGTCTTCAAGACTAGAGTGAATATCTTCTTCAGCCTATGGATGTCCACTGCTGGACAAAGGCCTCCCCCAAGGCTTTCCACGCTGACCGGTCTTGTGCTGCCCGCATCCATCGGCTTCACGCGACCTTCACCAGGTCATCGGTCCACTTTGTTGCGGGCCTCCCTACGCTGCGTCTTCCAGTACGTGGCCGCCACTCCAGAACTTTACTGCCCCATCGGCCATCGGTTCTACGAGCAATGTGCCCTGCCCACTGCCACTTAAGTTTAGCGACTTGCAGAGATATGTCGGTGACTTTGGTTCTTCTGCGGATCTCCTCATTTCTGATTCGATCACGCAGAGAAACTCCGAGCATTGCTCTTTCCATTGCTCTTTGTGTGACTCTGAGCCTTCGTATGAGGCCCATTGTGAGCGACCACGTTTCAGTTCCGTAAGTCATCACTGGCAACACACACTGGTCAAAGACTTTAGTCTTGAGACACTGTGGTATCTTGGGCGACGAGAAGATGTATCGTAGCTTCCCGAGTAGAGTAAATATGCTCTTAATAAACTAACGCGCTTTACCATGAACGATTGCATCACTGCTTACCATCAGGTGGCATTGCGGTCAAGCACGAGTTTGTAATTTATAAAAAAAAAAAATTGGTTGTGTAAAAAGAACTCCGTCTACTGCCGATATTTGAACGTGACAACGTCTATTACATGTTTACACATCGGGCGCTCTAGGGATGGGGGTAAAGTAGGCGTGGACTCCATGTGGCGTCAGATTCGGCCGTTACGGTGTTTTCGAGAATGACTCCACGCCGTACCAATTTAATAGACGTTGTCACGTCAAAAGTCTCAGCTGATTCTCAACAGATTCCACCTTTGTGAGAGATTGGTGCCTGATATATGTATTTGAGTTAAACCTGTGCAGGTCACCAGAAAAGTTAGTTAAAAATAAATTTTTTATACAAAAAAAAACAACCAACTTCAAAAAAAGTCGGTTGTTTTTTTTTTGTAAAAAAGTTTATATTTTACAATTTTTAATTATTATTATTATATTTTACAAGTTAAATTTCAATGCTGTAAATTGTTAAAGAATTACCTCCGCTGTCTATGGTCTTCATGATCAGATCTACTGCAGACTTTCATTATAACCCATTATGGTGCAAAGTTCTTATCAATATCACAGATTACAGAATACTACGCTACTCTAAACCGTTGAGGAGTTCTTTGAACTGTCTTTCGTCTTCATCATTAGACCCCTAATGACAGTAAGAATCCAGCTACGTATAAAGCTCTCATCAATAAAAGTAATCAAGCACAAACACAAGGTATGTAGCTTAGCAAGATTCAATTTTTTGACTAAAGCATTAAGGTTCAAGTTTGGATGGAAATATTTGATAGTTTTGGGTAACTTTACCTGCTGTCTTCCTTACAAAGATTATGTTATTTATAGTAGTTTTAAGTGGTATAAATGATCACAATATGATTATTTCATTTAGTCGCATTAGTGCATTGTAGTTGGTCTGAAATATTTTAGCTAAGGGCTGACAAAGCTACTGAAAAGAATCAAATGGTTTTGTGGGTCATTCTGTAGATGGTGCGTCTCAAATTGTGTACAACCCATTTATCTGAATTGCAGCAGACTTTGTGCAAAATGACATGATAACTCCAACATTACTTACTTTACTGAGTCAGCTAATCTGTTTCCAAAATTACTCCAGCCAATTAAATCTGAGGGCAACTTTAATTAATCGCGCTTATTGGTCACATCGAGAACTGTTGCATTGCTGATTGGATTATTAATTAAATGTGATCAGTTTATATCGTTTTTGACTGATCTAACCAAGATTATATCTGGACTTTAAAACAGACTGTGAACTCTGAGTTTGTTTCGACCTTTCTTTTCAGATTAGTCAAATAGGAATCTCCGAACTCTTACTGTTAAAAAAATGAATTGTTTGTACTGACGACAGCAGGACAAGCTACCCGAAGCTGTCAAAAATTCCCAATGAGCCTTAATATTCAACCAATAAAGTTGAAAATCTAATAAAGAAATTTTACAGATTGTAGTAGTTTGATGTGCTGTGGTGTGTACAAATCTACTTACAGGAAATACATTATTTATCATTTATTGCAACTTTGAAGACTGAGGATTCGTAGTTGTTCCTTTTTTACTGCTTTTTACAATATCTCTTTCTTCTTCTGCTTATAGAGGTCCACTGCTGAACTAAGGCCTCACCCAAGGCTTTCTACCATGCTCGGTTTTGTGCTGCCCGTATCCATCGAGTTTCCGCGACCTTCAGCAGGACTTCGGTCCACACTGTTGGAAGTCTTTTACTCCAGAACCTGCCCACTGCCACTTAATTTTAGCGACTCGATCCGTATTACAGAACCTCAATCAAAACTCAATCTTTACTTACATCTCTTGTGAAGCTATTTGATTGGTTGAACCTAGTTTTAAGTAATGCTTCAATTTTCAGTAAGGTTCTGTAACACGGTCATGAGAGCTATGTCGGTAACTTTTCACAAAATCTCTGGTCAAAACCGCCAACGGCTTCACTCGGTTAAATTCCAACCATACAATCTAGATAGCGTTGTTTAGCAAAACAGAGCCGGCAGCGGTCACTATGCCGATGCATTATTCAATTAGGCTGATAACACTTAAGATGATTACTGGTAATAAAATTGTAATGTCTTATTTCCGAGATGCGCGCGTGGGTGAGGAGGCGGCTCGCTGTGACCCCACAAGCGAAAGTTTTTTTGACTCTTATTTAGCTTTGTTACCTATACATCGATTACTGGCAAATACAGTTATTACTGGTAAATACAGTTTAAAACGCTCCTTGAACATCTCTGCAACCGGAATACGGTTTTTTACTGTAGGTTCTTTGGTATCATTTTTCTATGACCACAAACCACCCAGCGGATGTCCAGCGGCGATTTTAGAGAGATTCTATGGGCTATGGCTAATACGGCCTGTCATTCTAGCAAAAGTCTGTCTACTAACATCTGCTGAAGGCCGAGTAAAGGAATTATGGCTGAAACCAAAACAAATTAAAAGATAAATGAACGAGTCATTGTCTTTGCAATACAGACGAAACTTAGTTTCATTCAAAGGTCGTGGGTCATCATCGAAAGTCTAAAGAACAGTCGTACTTTCAAAATATCCAAAGTGAAATAGATTTCTGGAGACCCAGTTAAGAAGTACCGCCAAAACAGATAAAATTAACAATCCCTACTACTAGTATTCCAAGAAAATCTCAGTGCGACGGATGCTACTCACTCTTATTTGTTCTTATGTCTCGCTTGGTAAAATTGGATGACACACTGTGTGCGTAATTCGCAAAGAGTTGGGAGGTGCCTCTAACCCGTAAGTACTACAGTCAATACTATTTTCTTTCTATGGCCCAAAAGACCTCTACTCAAATTTTATTTATAATTCAATTTGACGTTTTTTCTAGTTTAAAAAAAATACATCTTTAATGGGAATCAAGTTGGTTTCAGACTGACTAATAGGTAAATTAATATAATTGTCAGGTTGATAAATCAATACGAATTTCCTAATAATAATGTATCTACAACTTTTATTAGGAAATTCGTATTGATTACTACATACTACAAGGTAATTGCGTAACACACTATAATTAGGAGCAATGGGTTTCATTTTGACAGTTCAATAACATTCATTGGGTTATTTACATAGTTAAGCAAACACATTTTTCGAACATATGAAGCAATGAGTTATCAATATACTTCAAAATGATTCCAATTGACAGTAATAGTGTATTAAACGCAATTGAGTGCCTAGATGGACATTAAAAAGCTTTTTGCATTCGCAAGCCCATTTCTTGAGGAAGGTTATAGATTATTTAACATTACGCTATGCCTCTTAGGAGTCAAGCAAAAAGAAAAACTCTGAATGAAAACTAATAGAAAACAAAACGATAGCGTGGGCAGGAGGCAATGCGATATGATAAGAGGTAAGAGTCTATGGGCTGCTGCTGAGACCCAAACTACAAGCGTAGTAAAGTTTCATAAAAATGTGGCTGTTATTTTAATAATCTGTGGTGTATTACTAAATCCACGGGCAGGAATTCGCAGGCCGAAATCAATTTCTTTATTTATTTCTTTGCCTATTATGCAAATACAAGGAAATTTGGCTGTTATCTTATTTACTTATTTGCAGAAAGTTATCTTGACCACTCGACGTTTAATGTCCGTTCTACTTACGAACTGAAGACAAAAGATTTGTAGACGATAGCATGTCAATCTACCCTAAACTGTCAAATATTCCCAATCTATCTTAAGTCTTAATACTTTAGCGATAAAGTTGAAAAAATAATAATGAAATAAAGAAATTTGACAGATCGCAGTACCCTGTGCTGTCCTCTGCACATATGTTACCTAGATGACCAGATTTTAACTTGCATAATGTTTTGGACTTTTATAAAGTAAATTTAAATAACAACTTTTACAAAAAAAAACCTACTTTATTTAAATTAATAGAACATGGAGGGTCGCCTTATAACAATTGCCTATGGCGTTAATTTAGCCACCCCCGAATGAAACCAATTTGTCTATCAATTAAATTTCGTAAAAAAAAAAATACTCTTGTCAATGAGGGATCCGTTTATCTGTCCAACGGTTAAGTGTTGGAGTTTAATAAACTGTTTAATTAAGAGCGCGTTAGCGGCGCTGGGTTAGGTTAGGGCACTGGATCAGTGCGAGTTGTGCGTGCGTCCGGGCATCATGCTGGTGTTAGCGATGCTCCTCGTCGCGTGCGCCGGCGCCCGCGCCCGGAACTTTAACATCACTTACTTCTTCATACCTCACATGGTGGCACCCGATCAGCACGAGGTCATCGCCGAATGCCAATATGACGCCAACTTCACGCTACTCAGCTGGTTCAAAGGCCCCAACGAGTTCTTCAGATATCGACCTGGCGCAGCGCCCAGCACTCGCTCCTTCCCCATCCCTGGAGTCGGGACAGTCGAGATGCTACTATGTGGACCTACAGCCTGCAAGCTGAAGCTAGGAGGCCTTACAAAAGAAGCCACCGGATTGTACCGGTGCGACCTCGAGAGGGATGTGCCGCCATACAAGTATGCAACCATGACTGGGTACATGGAAGTCCACGAAAACCCGCAACGGAAGCCATTGCTCGTAGGATTAGATGAAGAATATGAAGAAGGGGACATGATAAAAGCATGCTGTCGGGCTTCTCCAAACTCACAACTCCGCTGGTACATCAACGGTAAAGAACTGACAGAATTTAGAGGTTCACTCAGCATAAAGAAGATGAGCAATCAGCACCTGTACATTGGTGTGCCGCCCACGATGGTAGTGCAGTGTGTGGAGTTTAAGTACGGGAGGGCTTATGGCTCCACACACCAGTCTGTCAAGTTAATCGAGGGTCACGAATTGCGACAGAAGAAGAAGGAATGTGTGAAAAGTGAATCGGTTGCCATTACAGGACACCTGGGTTTGCTCAGCATTGTATATTTGTTAGACAAAATATTTTATGTTTAATTTTGTTAATTATGTTCCTGCTAATTTTATAGTTATTTCCAGTGCAAATATTTTTTTTTTGTCCATGCATGAGTGTTCATTCTCCTTTGTAATATCATGCAAATTTGGTGTAGATAATAAATAATGTTATTTAATTGCGCTTTCTACTTTATTGCCTAAATCCTTGTATAAGATGTTGAAAGTGAACAGCATAAAATAATAAGTGATTTGGCCAGCATAGCTGTTCACTCCCACACAACGACTATCCTATCGAGTATGACACATTTCAATAACCAGCAGTAGGCCTAGTATAAGTTTTCATTACGAAAATCGTTCGTCGATATCGAGCGCGTTTGACTCAGCGATTGGCCCGCTTCAAGGTCGTAAGAACTCTCAACCAATGAGAGCGCCAAACGCGCTCGATATCGACGATCGAGTTTTGTATTGAAAACTCATACTAGACCTACAGGATAACGTAACACACTATCAGTAGCAATGTGTTTCATTTTGACAGTTCAACAACATTCATTGCGTTATTTACGTTGTTGAGCAGGCAAGTTTCCGAACATATGGAGCAATGGATTAGCAATATGCTTTGAAATGATTCCAACTGCTATTAATATTGTGTTATACTCACTATTACTATCAATTTGATTTATTTTGAAGGATGTTGCTATTACCTTGCTCCATATGTATCGATAAATGTGTCAACTCAGCAACGTAAATAACACATTGATTTATGTACATGAGTTAAGGAGTTTATATGTTTGTAAATGCACCTACGATACAGGAGAAATTCTTAGTGTGGGGCAAAGTACTTAAAAAAAACATTTATTGTTAACCGACTTCAAAAAAAGGAAGTTATCAGTTGGACTCGTATGTTTTTTATGTTTGTGCGCGCATATATCCGGAACTACAAGTCCGATTTAAGTAATTCTTTTTTTGTTGTACTATGTATTGTTCAACTTAGGGAATACTATAAGTTTCATCAAAATCGGTTCAATAGTTTTTGAGATAGGATTTTTTTTTAATTGATGAGAACTTATTCTACCATGGGTTACGGCTGCCACTCCTAACTGTTATGAGGTGAAAAAAAATAATTTTTTATTTTTGACCAAAACACTGAAAAGCATGAAATAAAAACTTTTTACAAAAAAAAGAGAAACCGACTTCAAAAAAACACTTCAAAAAAGGTAAAAATAATTTTACTTTTGTCATGGCTCTAGAAGTCGGTGTCTTGAGGTTTCTGTTGTTTAGCACGCCACCGACTTCTAGAGCCATGACAAAAGTAGTAGTTTTCAAGTGTTTTTTGAAGTCGGTTTCTATTTTTTTTGTAAAAAGTTTTTATTGTTGGACCGTCATATTTCGACTTTTTCAAATGCAAATAAGGAGATTACGACCAATAATTATAATTATTGGCCGTACTCGTATCTTTTTAAGAGGGTATCTTTGGAATTGTGCAATAATTGCGTTCGTTTGATCCCTTGCTGCATTGTTATTCCTTAACCTTTAATTATGAAATTGAAATATAATCTGTGTTATTCATAAAAAACTCGTTAATCACTCATTAGCGACTATTTAGCTAACCATTTAGTTAGCTCTTAATCAATGCTTAACTTTTCTTTATTCATAAAAGCTAGTTAGCAGATGATTAGTAGCGATACGAAGTAGAGGTGAAATTATGCGTTCGGCACAGATTATAATCAAAATAGTTGACTAAAAAATGGAATTTTTAGAAAAAAACTTGTCAAAACTACGATTTTTTATCTGTCGTGTTTGGCAGAAAAATGTCAGAAATTTCATCGGATAATTTGAATATAAATAAAATGATTTATTACAATTAAATAATTGTATTTGTGATGATAGTAGTGAAAGTAATAAACACTAATAATATTATAGTAAACGGAAAAAGGTATTTATCTCTGTATTTATATGTAATTACTAATCTAAACTGACGAAATTAATGTTAAAGCAGTAGCCGATAATAACTGTGTATTTTCCTGCTCTTTATGCTTATAAACATCCATTTGCTATTTAAGAAATTTAAGTGAGTTCTTGTGTATATATTACATTACTTCTTACTGCTTTTGTACCGCTTTTTACAGTATTATTATACTTGTTTACAGGCACACGTTTTATTGCTATAAACGAAGCCACTATTAGCACCTAGCGGCAATATTATTAAACCTCGCAATGACGGCGAAGGAGAAGACCATGCTGAGTGAAAAATATGAGGAATGAGGGTCGCGTGAGTCAAGAATGGCTCTCATGCTTATGGAAGAAAAGTATTGGAAAACAAAAACAATGAATTATTTTTATAACAAAAATGTAAACAATTTTATTGCGTATCAAAATAAAATATTTCTAAAAAAATGTTTTATTATTTGTGTATTGCTGCCACAACATGACTTCTTTTAGTCCTGTGCCTTAGATATGACTTAAGGTAACACAAGGAAACAGGGCAGCATCTAAAATTAGCACTATCTTTTTTATTACTGCTTTTATAAACCAGTGCCTGACCGCAATCACGCCTCATGGCAAGCAGTGATGCAATCGTTGATGGTAAAGCGCGCTAGATTAATAAGAGCCTATGAACATAAAAAACTGAGTAAATAAAAAGGAAGACAGCAGTTGAGGGTGGTGATGCAATGTTAAACCCAACAACACGACCAACGTTGCTGCGCAAGAGGGAGATTGATATGGAGACCCTCCAGGACCAAACTCCCGACAAAACAACATTTGGCGCATTGTACCCGGCACACTTTGCAACACAACTGCTCAGACCCGTCCTCCGTACGGCTTCACCAGACATCACGCTGGAACACGACGAATCGCTTGGCGGCAAGACATTGTCTGGTGGGTGGTAACTTCTGCCGGTTACTAGCTATACCCTACTAGCTATAACCTACTAGCGAGTAAAGCTTGTAAGTCAAAAAAGTTTCAAAGCTAATATAACTTTACTACGTCGTTTTGTAAATTCAAAAACAGGTTGTCAACATCCATATTTACGCACTATTCGATATTATAAACAAAATAACTTGAAGCTTAATGATCATATTAAATCAATCAGCTGATTCAAATATAATCCGCCATATTGTTGCCACTAACCATCCTCTTAACAGCGGTCCGGTGATGTTTAATTTTGACAGCTACTAATCAATTGCTTAGCATCCTCTTAGCGTTAAACAGCTTTTATGAATAAGAATTTTGCTAATCAGTTGCTTAGCATTTGATTAAAGTTTTATGAATAAGACTGAATATATTTAAGGGTTCACCCTACAAATAGGGTAGTTGACTAAAAAAAACTAATTAGTCCGTCAGTCAGATTTCCAAAAAATACTAGACACGTATTTTTTCTTTTTTCATATAAACAAACAATGAAGACGACACAGTGCGTTGAAAACTCGTGGGACGTCACTGCACGCTACATTTTTTAGCAAGTAGTGACGTCACCAGCCACCACTCTTGATCTTTGATGCCTTTTATATTTGTCAATTTTTATTGATTTGATAAAACAAAATATACGTATCCAATATTTTTCTAGAATCTGAATGACTATATATATATGATATACATGATTGTATAATCTAGATTTTAGATAGATTTTTTTTTACCCAGGAAACATTCCTATTATACTAGTCAGAAATTCGATTACTTGTAATTTTCTCGATAGAAAAGGAAATCTAAAGTAAGCTCTAAAAACAGAACAAACCCTTACTACGGTGTAAATACTTAACGGAAGGTCATCGGTTTTTGAATAATAACAAAACATGTGTTCTCAATGACGTATACTGTTTACATTTTCAAAATGTGTATTTATTTTAATAATACGATGGATATTTTTCCAAGAAAGCTTTTATTCATTTATTCAAATTCTCGTTACAAGACTTTTTTCTTTGTTTACCTACAATATAAATAATACGTTTATTTTATTAAATTTCATAATTGATTTACCTTTTAGCTTTCGACATATAATTTGTCAGCTGATTTAGATAATGAAGAAGATTGTTAGGTAATAACTGCACAAGAAAAGTGTAAAGGTTCATAATTAGTGGAAACAGAGTTGCTAGATACTCTAAAAGTATTTTATTGAAAAATAATTTGCATAATTTGAATTTTAGAAAGGGTAGACTACTGGGATGTTCACCCTATTGAGCCGTATTGTTACTTTCTTTTTTTAATTTTGTTTTTTATTTTATATAGCCATTTTTCGTTATGAAGTTTACTTTATTGTTGTTTATTTTCTGTTTCGTATATTAACATGTATTTTAATTCGATATTATTCTATTATAAAATGGGGACTTAATTAATAAACCTGCCGATAGTAAAATCCGGAAAAAGATTCGTCTATGCTTTACGCACACATACGTAGAGAATACCTAAAGTTGATTAGCGTCAGAAGTACGATACTCCCTTAAACGGAAGGAACATTGACTGCAATTTAGTATAAACAGTTAGCGACCGGCCCCGGTTTCGCACGGATGCAGTATGCACAACCGCTCCCACCGTGTCGCGCCGCTCACGCCCCCCGGCCACTGGCCAGCCGATACCGCCGCAAACGCTACTCCCGCAATTTTTAAATCTGTAATATCTTCGAAAATATTCACTTAAATCATTTGCTGTAAAGGTAAGTAAATCAACAATATACTTAAAGTATTTAATTGCATAAGGATTAATGCTGTATTAGTGTATTGGTTGAAATCGCTCCGAAAATTAGTCATTATTTGTCGTAAAATGTAAGTAACAAAAAATGTTATTGTAGGATATCTATAAGTTATAGACATGTGACGTCAAGTTTGTCAGAGTTTGCCAAAGTTCGATAAAATACCGATGAAAATCGATAACTTTGAGAGTCTTGTCTTGACTACCAAACAACGCTACATGTCTATCGACAGGACTTTGCAACAGATAGCGGTCGCACGGAATAGATACAGGTAATCTGTTCTGTAATCGATCGTAAAGTGATCGTTATCAAAGTCGAGACTGCACTTGGACAGAGTCAATAGAAAGCAGTGCAGTGCCATATTTCAGTGCTTAAAGAAGTTAGCATTATCGAAGGTTAAGTAATCTATTCTAGAACTATGGACACTATAAAGTTCCATAAACTTTTTTGGCAGGTATATGAAAAAAATAATCGTATAAAGATTTAATTTTTATCATGTTTTACATCATAATACTGTAGTAAATTCATTTATTCTGAATGTCCCAACAAGGTAGGAAAATTTACGTATAAGTCACGTGTATGATTAAGTAAAAAATCAAAATCAAAAATATATATTTGCTAAAATACGCAGGGTGTTACAGTGCATTTTTTCCAGCGTATCCTGCCATATATGGCATGCATTATTAAAATTACGTTATAATCCATTTTAGGTACTAAGCAGTAGGTAATGTATGCAGGGGACCTATGAATGTACAGAATTTTGTCGCTGAATGAAGTCCTAAATAACTAAAAATATAAATAACCCGATATAATTTTGATTTTTTTCACATCCATATAATTCTTTCTAAGCTGTCAGACTTCTCTTGTGTGGTGGTCTTAATTACAATTCACATTTGCACTGTTGCACATTCCATGCACGAATATCATATACATTCTTTTTTTTAAGTTATTGTTTTTTGTAATGTTGATCGTAATTAACACTATTTAAATAATAAAAAATAGTACAAAATAAAAAAATTGTAAGTACATAAAAAAGCAATTCAAAATTGGAGTATCCGACCGGACTGGGTCAAACCTGTATCTCGGTGTTCCATACGTGGTGCGCCATACCTCTCAGCTACTTACTATACTATACTCTTTGCCTCTCAGTATGTTATTAGCCGGCGCCAGACATATATGTAGTCCAAATATTTGATCACTTATTTGAACACTTGTTTGGACACATGTGTAGCACAGGTATTTGAGTATTTGTACAAAGCTTTGTTAAAACATTTGTACTTTGCCATTTGTTGTCGGTAAAAAAAAAAAAAAACAAGTACAAATTACCTATAACAAATAAGTAACCTAAGCTAATGAAACAAAATGAAGTAAACTAAGCTAGCAACTCAGTGAGTTGATGTGTATGTATGGAGAGGTAAATACACACATCAAAAGTGTCTAGGGATCAACATATATTTTTGCAATAACTTTTCTCCTGATTGATATTAATTAAAATTTTCTTTAAGGATTCATCAAATAAAGTGTTTTCGTTTGTCACAGTAACGATAAACCAAGTCACCTTTGCATTAATAAAGAAATTTGCCATTTTCCTAATAAAGGGATATTTGACATTTGAACCACTAACACAAAAGTTCGAAAAAAAGACTGAAATAACAGTTTTCTCTAAGATTTTATTGGGTAACTTAAATTAATAATCCGTGTTTCTACCGCGAACACTAACAACACAAGAACATCGGTTTGGCATACTCAAAATGAGTTCATCCAAATCACGCTGTGGAATGGCCGCCCATGTTCGTTGCAACAACAAAAAAAGGTCTTCTTGCGACTGGATACCCTCCATATTCGGCAGAGCTCTTCTCTGTAGCATATCCCATGCATGCTCAATCGGGTTCAAGTCTGGCGACTGAGCAGGCCAGGGCAGGACATTGATGTTAGCTGCGGCGAGAGTCTGTCTTACAACTCTTGCGGTGTGTGGTCGTGCATTATCATGCATTAACTGAAATAAGGGACCGATTTGCACTTGTAGAGGAACGATGACGTCTGATACAATCGTCTCAGCATAAATTTGAGCGTTGAGGTTGCCTCTGATCCAAATCAACTCAGTTCTTCCGCCGATCCAAATACCCGCCCATACCATGATGGTTCCACCACTATAAGGATGGACTTCCTGGCAGGATTTTAATCGCTGTTGGCGTCCAGGGGTTCTCCAGTGTCGTATACGTCTTGTATCCGGTCTCATACCAAAACGAGACTCATCAGAAAAGCACACGAAACGCCATTGTTCTTCTGCCCAATTTCTGTGTTCAAGAGCCCATTGATATCGAATCCTACGATTGTGCATTGCTATAGGTGGTACCCGTAGCGGTCTTCGGGAATGAAGGTTCACTTCATGCAAGCGGTTTCTGACTGTTTGGTCGCTAATTAAGTTCCCTGAAGAGTGATGAAGCCTCACGGCTAACATCATGGCAGTTATTGTTGGAGCTCTTCGAGTTAAGATTTGAATGTATCGGTCTTGTCTCCGTGTGGTGCAGCGATACTGTCCTCCATGGCGCTCAGCCACGGTACCAGTGCTTCGGTAACGTGTCCAAAGTCGACTGATAACACTCTCGACTTGTATTCAGAGCTAAAGCCACAGTACGTTGCCGGGAACCAGCTTCTATCATTCCCACGGCTCTGAGCATTTCTTCCCTGCTTAAATGACGTCGCCGCTCCATAATAACGTTGGTTTTAATCAGTAGTAGGGTAACAGTAGCACTAATAAAGTCTTCAATGCGTTGTATGTTTTTATAGGGAAAATATTGACAGCTGATTTTCATCTTTTACTCGAATTTGATTCACAGTTCCTGATTCAAATTATGAAATGCTCCAAAAAGGATCCATATCTAATATATAAAATTCTCGTGTCACGGTGTTCGGATTTAAACTCCTCCGAAACGGCTCGACCGATTTTGATGAAATTTTTTGTGCTTATCCGGTATCTATGAGAATCGGCCAACATCTATTTTTCATCCCCCTAAATGTTAGGGGTAGTCCACCCCTAAATTTTTTTTTTTATTTTTTAGACAAAATTTTTAATTTCTATTTTTTTATGATACAACATACAAAAATACATACAATCCCCAATTTTCACCCTTCTACGATCAACCCTTATTTTTTAATAGCCATTTTAATAATTTAATCTATTATTTATATGGCAAAACAACGTTTGCCGGTCAGCTAGTAAATTTATAAAATCATAAATTTATTACAAAGCCACATCTCAATCTCAAGAAATCCGCATAAAAATGCTTGATCCCTAGACACTTTTGATGTGTGTATATCTAGCAATAAGATTCACAACATTTCTATAAAGATTTATGTGCTTTCATTTGACGCTGATGTATCAGATGTATCCATTTTTGAAATGACGCGCGCGCTGAGCATCTTGCCATTATAGTAAATTGGGACTTATTACGGGTTAATTTTAGACCCACTTGAAGCAAATAAAAATATTTTATTTTTGATGTACGGTGCATGACAGTCCTTAGTAAAATAATTAATTTTTTAATTGTATATACAACCAAATTATTCTCACTTTTTAACAGATAATGGTACACATTTTAAATAATAGGGTAATGCGTTTATTACGCAAAGGCAACATTAAAATTCAAGATGGCGTAAGTTTCTCCCACCTAACAATAAGTGACAGCGCACTGCGCAAACCAGCGCAAACCTACAGAGTACATTAGAGTGTGCATGTTACACAGTCAAACATGTTAAAAAGTTTTACTGAAATTTTAGTTTTATGTTACATTCAGTGCCCAAATCGTTCCACAAGAACTGATATATTGAACTTTTCTCCGTCTTGATTAAGTGAGATTCTTAGTTCAAATAAATAGTGAATAATAAAATAACGGATATCGCAAATTGCTTTCGTTGAAAAAGTCAACATTCACAATGCCTAAAGGAAAGAAGAAAGGGAAATACGGTGAGTTTCAATGTGCTCTAATGAAAACGAATTAAGTTTGGTTATGTGGTGGAGCTCTGATTCCGCCAAGAATGAGATCACGCGGCGACCTTGTGACGACGACTTTCCGCGGGACGTGTGACGTTTACGTATGCTTGCTCACGGTCGTTATTGGCCAACAACCTGAGGGTTGTTTAATACCATATGTTTGGTAAATTCTAGTGATAAACTTTGTTAAGTGTAGTAATCGCTGGTTT
The DNA here is from genome assembly GCA_037179545.1 of Sesamia inferens. Classification (NCBI taxonomy): domain Eukaryota; kingdom Metazoa; phylum Arthropoda; class Insecta; order Lepidoptera; family Noctuidae; genus Sesamia; species Sesamia inferens. The sequence continues at coordinate 29,528,757 of CM073928.1, read as the reverse complement.
CGCAAGTCCTGTCTCGTTTCTTAGCGCAACCTTTACTTTCACGTTTCATAACGTTACCGTTCCCACATGTCACAGTCATGCTTTGTCTACAAAATATACAGACAAACGTGAGTTGGACAGACTTTTGTACTGCTTATCTTACTAATTGGCCTTCCAAACGTTATTTCGATTGTACATAACCATTTAGTTCCTAGTATGGAAAACTTTGATTGGTTTGTATGGGCAAACTTTGATTTGTTTATTTAGCTTTGTCATTAAATTGTAGAGAATGTGTATTGTTAACTTTTTTTTTTTTTTTTTTTATAATTTATAAACCAGCGCTTGACCGCAATCCGGCCTGATGGTAAGCAGTGATGCGATCGTTGATGGTAAAGCGCGCTAGTTTATTAAGAGCCTATTCACTCTAGCCTTGAAGACACTCAAATTGTAATGTGACGGAAACACCGACGCCGGCAAATTGTTCCAGTCCCTCGATGTACGCGGTATAAAGGAGGAAGCAAAACGCTTCGTCCGGATCGCAGTGGTGTCAACAACGTAAGGGTGGAAACTCGCCGTACGACGGGTCGTCAGATGATGGAACGGAGATGGGGGAATTAAATCATGCAATTCCCTTGCACACTCACCAGAATGCATCCTATAGAAGACCGAAAGGCTGGCTACTCTACGCCTGTGCTCCAGGCTTTGGAGACCGTTTCGAGTTAAGTCTGGGTCGCCAATCAGCCTCTTCGCACGCCTCTCCACCGAGTCCAAAGTGGCAAGGTGACATTTCGCAGCACCAGCCCAAATGTGACTGCAGTACTCCACACACGAACGGACCTGTGCTTTGTATAAAATTAGAAGCTGCCCAGGTGTGAAGTACCGCCGGACTTTCGCGATGACGCCTAGTTTTCTGGCAGCCACCCTGGCCTTGGACTCAATGAACCGCCCAAAGTTAAGGCCCGAGGAAATCTCAACTCCCAAAAGCTGAAGGCGGTCGGTACACTCCAAGGATACATTCTGAAAAGTAGGAGCCAAGGTAAACGGGCTCCTTTTGGCGGTGAAAAGACACGCCTGTGTTTTGGCGGCATTGAATGCTACAAGATTGGCATTGCCCCATTCGGAGACTGCCTGCAGTGCAGCACTCACACGCTCTACCATGGCCTCTCTTTCGGACCGGATAGTTTCCTTACTAGCCCGAGCTTCCGGCAGGTATCTCTCCACAACTGTGCTGTCATCTGCATACCCATAGATACCGGGCATCAGCAGATCGTTAATATGCAGCAGGAACAGAGTTGCAGAGAGAACAGACCCCTGAGGAACACCGGCATTGGTCGACATGGGCTCAGATGAACATCCGTCGACAACAACTCGGAGGGACCGTTCAGTCAGGAAGTCTTTTACCCAGCCAGTCAGGCCAGCGGAAATGCCATACGCTGGAAGCTTACTCAAAAGGCCAGCGTGCCATACCCGGTCGAAGGCCCTCGAGACATCAAGGGAGACGGCAATCGCTTCCCCATTTTTCTCGAGGGCCTCGCCCCACAAGTGAGTGGCATACACTAGTAGGTCCCCAGTTGACCGATTGCGTCGAAAACCGTACTGTCGGTCACTGAGGAGATCGTTACCTTCCAGGTATGCCAAGCAATGATACTCACAATAGTGATGTTGAGCTATCATTCAATGTATAATATGCTTGGTGTCACAATTTCCATCTATTTGAACATTTTTTTGATTGTAGATCATAAATTACCTTTATTTTTTATTATTATTGTGTGGGTATGATAATCACCATAATGTATAAATAAGTGAGCACCTTTGTATATAATAATACATTTTGTTCTTTGTTAGAGGGGTTGGTATATTATTTTACATAAGCTACTTCATGTTAAATTCTATAAATTAATGAAAAATATGCAACTGACTTATACTCATTTGCTGTCGACACATGTATCCTAATCAATAAGACCACCTTTAGGTAATTTAAAATACATTAGCAAATTGACCACCAACAATTTACGATTTTATCAGCTAATGTTATGTAAACATAGCTTGGCCTCATGTGATAGTTTTCAATGTCAAACTGAATATTACATCATAGCAACAAAAAAGTGTATAATTTTAAATTTTACATAATACCTATGTGTATATTGAGTATTGAAATAATCTTACAAAAATAGCTTTTTACATTCATGTTCCAAAAATGAGTATTTTGCTTATTAAAATTGCAGCTACAATGCATTGGCAACAAGAAGTTTTCAATGAAAGAGTGTTTACTCTTGTTTCCCATAGTTAGTGAACAAAATTACTGATACCTCACACCAATATATGCAGTTTTGCATACTGATTGGAAAATAATTTAACAGCTGTACCCCAGTTCATCAATGAATGCCAAGAGTGAAGGTGTTTCTTACAATCTTGCAAAGCAGTAATCACTTATATGAAGTGAATTCTCACTCTTAGGATAGCCCTGCTTTGCCCATCCATGGACAGCCTAATGGCTGTCTAATATACATTTTTTTCTAATATACATTATATCTGCGATCAGTCTTAAGGACTATAGTCAGATGTGTTGCAGTGGTTTGAAATATTGGTGAGTTAAGGCCACTGCCTTAACTCTCCTTAGTCATACAGCACATTTGCTCTTTTCAGGCGATTGATTGTGTTTCGCATTAAAAGCATGCTTGCCAATGGGTTGGGATGGAGCTTTAATCGTTCAGCATAGTTATCTGAGTATTGTTTGGCTTCTTCAATGACAGTCTTCATATTTAAGTACTCGTATATCTCAGTGTTATGTGTGATCCAAGCTGCACCACTTATGGTCCTGAGAATGTTGTTTTGGGCTCTTTGGAGGCAGAGTATGTTCGATTTACTGGCCGAGAACCATAGTTGAGTCCCGTAGGTCCAAATTGGGTTTTATGGTAAATTGGGTGACAGGTTTTACAACCGAGCTATAGACTCTTGCTTGCCAAGCATCCACAACAGATTTTTGAATCGATTATTTACTTCATTCCGTTTGTGCTTAATACGGTCTTTCCAGGTCATACATTGGTCTAAGAAAAATCCCAAGTATTTGACACATATGCTTGGCGATAGAGGATCCTGCCCAAATTTGACTGTTGGGCACAGCTTCTTTCTCAGCATGAATGTAATATACATATAATACCACTATTGCAGTCCCATTATCAAACAATGACTTCATCTCAGTAGAAGTCATAAGCATTGATCACAATACTTGCAAACTCAGTTTAACCCATTCTATGCAACAAATTTTGCTCTTGGTACCCAAATGCGGCATAGTTTTTAACGTAACCGCCGACCCCACCAGAATATGAAACCGTTTCTATAGAATGAAAGAATAAAGAATTGAAATATCCAAAAACTACTTGTACCAGGCATTTCACTTATAAGTTACAAGCACTGTCTATATTTTATTATTAAATCGTCAAATTTGGGTAAAATATAAAATAAATCTACATTATGCCGTTCAACGTGTTTCAAATCTGAGTTTGTTTTCCTTCATCAATGTTAGTAATGTCTGTTGGTAATAATAAAGTCAAAAAGTATCTATGAATTTAAAAAGTGTCTGTGCAAAATATGAGCCTGAATAAATTCAAATCATTCATTAAACGTAAGTTGTGTCAGAAAGCATTTTATAATGTTAAGGATTATATTGAGGACAAAAAGTCTTGGGCTTGAGCTTTGTCCGATTTCTATACACTGATTGTCCTTTGATTTTTCTTTGTGTAGTTATAATTTGTAATTGTTTATGTTTTTTACTCAAAACCAGTATTACACACCATGTAGCATATTGTACTACAGAATTGCATCGCTGACAGGGGTGTTCGGCACTGGTACTGCTACACAGGAGCTAAACTTAGTATTCGGGAACACTGTTGGAGCTGCTGAACCTAGGACAAAACTATCTTTGCATTGTGTAGATTCAATTTCTTAGTATTGAATTGCATGGCACACGTATGAGCACAATGTACTTGCTGTAAAGCATCTATTTGTTGGGTTTGTGTTTTTGCCATAATGGACACTCTCAGCGTACAATATATTTCTGCATGGTTCTCACACAGTTGGTTTCAACATGAATGATGTAATCAAATATTTGTATCAATAGCTTGGAATGGGCGACTAGCTTCATCTTACTGACTGACCCACCGACATTCTGACAATTCAAAAGTGCCTATAACTGGTTTGTTTGAAATGAATGCTTAGATTTTGATTTTTGATGTCTAGTGAAGTAGTATGGAGAATGGGTCTGAGCAGTAGGCCTAGTATGAGTTTTCAATACGAAACTCGATCGTCGATATCGAGCGCGTTTGGCGCTCTCATTGGTTGAGAGTTCTTACGTCCTTTAGGCCTAGTATGAGTTTTCATTACGAAACTCGATCGTCGATATCGAGCGCGTTTGACTCATCGATTGGCCGCGTTGTTGGGTTTAACATTACATCACCTCGCTCAACTGCCGTCTTCCTTCCTATACATTCAGTTTTTTTTGAGGGAATAGGCTTAATAAACTAGCGCGCTTTACCATCAACGATTGCATTACTGCTTACCATCTGGCGAGGTTGCGGTCAAACTAATTATTTTAATAATAATTACAATTTTAGTATACATTTATTACGGGCTTTGATATAATTCTCGATGCCAACCAATTACTTTCCTAAACTTTCCCCAACTATGTTGCATTTTTACACTATACATAAAGCAACTGCCAATCTGACCAAATAGTTCTATTACTCTTATTCACACATTCTATTTTAGATGTAAGGTTGAATGTTATGTAAGTAATATGTGAGTAGTGCCCCACTGACATAGTTCTCTGTTGCGGCTATGAATGTTAATAGTACCTATGTGTGATTTTAGATAGTAACTTACTGAATAGTTGGACATTTGAGTTGGATGGTATGCTTGTCAAAGATTTTGTACTTGATTTTGTATAGGACCACCGTGCACGCGTCTGGCTCACTCTAGTCGGGTTTTATTTCTTTTCGTTTATAATGATAGTAAGTTTATTGGTATTTGTCTGTATCAGATAAAATCCCTTACCTATTTGGAAAGTGCCCTTGGCATACCTACCAATGTACAGCAGTGAAAGCCCTCCAGATATAATAATAAACTTCTTTTTAATGCCAAGAAAAAGCCTCTATTACATATTGCAGATGTGTTAAATTCAAGGATAGGGTCCTTGAATTTAACACACCTGCAGTGTTACAAGGTAACAACAAATCCTTGTAACTTCAGCTTCAATGCAGCGACACATAGCGATAACTTTGTCGCAGCGAGGGAACGCGAATCGAACCTTGTAATGCTGTAATCTGCAGTTCGATCGTACACACGCGTTGTTATGTATACTTGTAGAAAGATTTTTTAATGGCGTCTCATTTAGGTCGTGTTAATTAAGATTGTGAAGGGTTTCAATGTAATTTAACGTGAGTCGCTGACCGAGAATACATTGCATTTATCATCATTCGCCAAAACGAAGTAAATGGGTAAAATTCCTCGACACGTTTCGAGTGTCTCGATATTTTTTTATTTATATTAGCGACCCGCCCCGGCTTCGCACGTGGACAAATCATATAGAGAACTAAGCCTTCCTCAAGAAACTGTAGCCCTTCAATAAAAATAATGTCTACTGTGCCGCCCATCAGCCAATATCTGACTCTGCAAGATACATCGACCTTATTGTCCATGGATAGCCAGTTCCACCACCTTCAAACAATGAAAGCCTACTGGGGTAGCAAGTTTGTTCGAAATAATGGTCCCCCGCTCCGGCCCAATCCGCAGTTTACACAGAGAAAACACTCAAGTGGCAGGCGGCCGGCAGTGGCGCGAGTGGCACCCGGATTTTTTGTTTTTTTTTTTAATAATGATAAACTAGCGCTTGACTGCAATCCCGCCTGATGGTAAGCAGTGATGCAATCGTTGATTGATGGTAAAGCGCGCTAGTTTATTGAACCCATTCACTTAAAAAATTAGTGAATAGGAAGGAAGACGGCAGTTGAGCGAGGTGGTGTAATGTTAAACCCAACAACACGACCAACGATGCTGCGCCAGAGGGAGATTGATGTGGAGATCCTCCACGACCAAACTCCCGACACAACAACACTTGGCGCGTCGTACCCGACACACATCGCAACACAACTGCTCAGACCCGTCCTCCGTACGGCTTCACCAGACATCATGCCGGAACACGACGAATCGTTGTTTAGTTCAAAACTAAACACCAGAAAAAATCGTGATATCTCCTGAATGAAACAACCAATTCCAATAATTCAAAAAGAGATCTGTTGCTACTAAAATTACCTTTGATATGACGTAATTTATTTGGATAAGAATTAATAATAAGGAAAAAAATAGTGAGCTCTGATTTCGACTGGCATTTTAATAAACTTTTCAAATATAAAAAGTAGTCATACTGAAGAAACTATAGTAGGTAGACATATGGTGTCGCAGACTTTTTTGTAGGCATTTTTAAGGTCTACAATACTGTAGTACATTATTTTGATCTATCTCATAGAGTTCAGCCAGCGTTTGCAATGTAAGCTCAAAAAAATGGGTTTATTTTGCGACATGTGTGCAACCTCAAAAATTATCACTGTTCCTCTTATATTATGCGTGTTATATACATAAAAACCTTCCTCTTGAATCACTATCTTATAAATATGTATATTTAAAAAAAAAAACCTAATAAAATCGGTTGCGTAGTTTTAAAGATTGAATTATACATAGGGAAAGTAAAAGTGACTTTGGTTATATAGTATGCAGTGATAACGCCCGATTTGAAGTCGTCAGATGGCCTGAACTGTGAAGCCTGTATACATACAAGCAAACTTTCAACATTTTTAAACCCGTTACGTTTGAATTCGTAGTGATATATTCTTTATTGTACACCAAAAACATACATCGAACAAAATAATGTCTTATCGCTAATGCAATCTCTACTCGATACTGCTACTCTTAGCAAAGATGTCATAGGAATACGATGTTTTCTTTGTCGGAATGATCTTCATACCGATACCTACATTTCATAAAACACCACCTGCAACTCGTTTTTCGCTGTATTTCTGCCGAATGAAGTTCCTAAACACGGCGTTAACTTGGGTGGGCTGTAAAACGCGACGTCACCCCAGTAGTGTCCGGAATGGGGGTAGGCGTACCGTATTAGTCCCCCTACCCCGATGACATTAGAACGTATTATTACATCGAGAGAGCCTTTCAAAGTTGATTGCTCACATTCCAGACTCGAAAAAAAAAAATGTACCCTTCGTTCGAACAAAAAATTGGAAGTTGGACATTTGTTCCTCAATCACATGGCCGATATTTCAAAAGCCGTTCATTTAATTTCGTTCTCCATCACTCTACCCATAGTGACAACCCATTTTTGAATAGCATCAAAATTAACGATTATTTACGTTTTCAGATCACAAAAGGACAGAACAAGCTTATTCCTCGGACGAGGATGCTGGCATCGATATGACCATCGACAACTGCTCAGAAACTTCAGCACAGTCAGACCTCAGGAGCAACCACGATGACGCAGGTATTTACAGAAGCATTAGGATCTATCCACACTTTTCAAGGTTTTCCAGAATATAATATCATCAGGGCCGCAGAAATATTTATTGCATACGAGTACGTTTTGCATAATGTGCTGGTTTCTAAAGAACCCTGGCCGGGGACTGTGGATAGAATTTTATGCTGCTTTTGTCTAATGTTAGTTTTTCATACAACGATGTATCGACGGGGAACCGGGAATCGACTGGCCTATACATGAGGTATAGGCCAGTCGATTCCCGGTTCCACGTCGATGTGGCTCTACGAGAGTATTATTTAGAAACGAGCCTTACAAAAGACGAAAGAAGCAGGAAGTCTTTCTTTTGTAGTGCGGCCTGAGATAGCATGTCCTCCTTATTATTTATTTATTTATTCTTTCGCACATAAATTATACAGAGGCAGACTTAATGCCTTTGGCATTCTCTACCAGTAAACTATAGGTGGTGAAGAGATTAGTAGCAGGTGCTTTATTAGACTCATCTTAAAAAGAGAGACGTACGGAGCATTGCAAGCACATATTAGTACTACTCTGATTTTAGACGATAAATAAGATAACCATCATCGTATCTCATCTACAGATAACATCTTGATAGTGTCTTAATATAAACTAATTGTATCGACCTGTGCAGATAAAAAGCGACCTCTAAATCTCACTATGAAAACTAAAATTTGTGTAAATATTTAGTATAATAATAGTTGTATAATATCGTAAGAGCCATTTAACATTGGTTTGTGCTAAAGTAAACAATATGTTAGCATTCCAACTTATCGGCGGATCATCAAATTTTGACCGATTATTTGTGTAATAGCTCGAATCACATCAAGTCTGTCAATTGTTAAATATTTCAATAGACTTGGGCCACTTATAAAGGGTTTTTTTAAGTTACCAGTATTATTGCATTTCCCCCAAATATTTTAAAGATATTTAATACATAGTTATGCTTTCACATTGATAACGAATGGCTATACAGCCCAAGGAATAACTTCTGTTCCGAGCGTCCAATTTGTACAAGTCTTACATAAAACTTTGGCAGCGGACGGAACAGAATGGTTTAAGATAGTTTGAGCCACATTGACGGTAAACAGTGACAAATAAATAACAAAAATAAACATTGGCACATACATATTCTCTTAGTCCGCCCACACTCTCGTCGAAGATTCGAAGATTAATATCTTTACAGTAGGCCTAGTATGAGTTTTCATTACGAAACTCGTTCGTCGATATCGAGCGCGTTTGACTCAGCGATTGGCCCGCTTCAAGGTCGCAAGAACTCCCAACCAATGAGACCGCCAAACGCGCTCGATATCAACGATCGAGTTTCGTATTGAAAACTCGTACTAGGCCTACAGAACTCTTTTCCGATTCGTAAAATTCTACATGGTAGTAATTATGAAATATGATGTTTTTTTTTTTGTCTTCGACATCGATGTCTCTAAATAAACCATATTTTACACATATTAATAGTCTTCATAAATTAATTTCTAAAAATAGACAGACGCTACGCGTTTTTATACCAACTACATGTTTACATCGGTAAACGTAATACCAGTCACTTCAGTTGTCATGCTACGTCACACCCAGTTCCCTTCAAAATTGCAACGTTTTACGATTTGTTAATAACGTTGCTAAAAGGAGTGTAGCGGTGGCTTAGTGATGTCGGCCACAATTTATAAGTTGTAGGTCGTAGGTTCGAACCCCATCAGGCGCTTTACTTTGTATAAACTATTTCATCACCACTGCTCTCAAAAGGGTGAAGGAAAACTTCGTGAGGAAACCGGCATGTCCTAGAGCCAAAACGATTATAATTCCTAAAAGAGTAGACTGCCCCCTAATCGGCGAACACATTTTTAGTCTAGTAGTTCGGTCCAAACGAAGATCGTTTGGACCGAACGGACCAATGGACGGTGGTGGCTGGAGTGCCTATCTACGGGAGCCTTCAAACAGAATTGACAATACTTTGTTCCATAGGTAAAGGATGTAGTGACAACAATACTTTTGCACATTAGATTTTTTTTTGTTGAACATAAATTTGCACAAACCTGAAGGCCATGTCGGTGACCTAGGAAGAACTTGGCACGCTTGACTCATATATGTTGACTGATTGTTTGTAGTCTAATCTCCAATGCCATTTAGATGGTGTTGTTTTCTGAATGATATCGCCACTAATGGTTTATAGATGAGAAAACTGTTTTCTAATGACTTTGAGGAATAGACAATGAATCTAACATCTGAAGTGCGATTCTATAACCAGCACCCTAATTACGTACCACACTATTACTATCAGTTGGAATAATTTCGAAGCATATTGCTAATCCATTGCTCCGTGTGTTCAAAAACGTGTCTGCTCAACAGCGTAAATAATTCAATGAATGTTGAACTGTCAAAATGAACTTAGGCCATTACCCTGCTGCTCATATAAAGTATTTTTATACCCAGCTAAACAACTTAAAAACCACTAATAGCATTTTTGATGTGAAACATCTATAGGCGCACGTGAGACCGATTTCTGGCGTGGCGACGCATCGACTGTGCGTTTCTCTCTCACTCGATCCGGCGTTAAGCCATCTCTTTCGCTCCACTGAGCTCGGAATCGACTGTGCGTTTCTCTCTCACTCGATCCGGCGTTAAGCCATCTCTTTCGCTCCACTGAGCTCGGACTCGGATACCTATAGTGTATACTCTGTTTATTACAGTACTCATAACCTGTGTTTTTCTGGTAAATAAATCATTTTTCTGTTCTGATAATAAAATGTCTGACCGTGATAATTTAGAGAGTGGAAGTGATCAGCCTCCTGCAAAGAAAGCAAAATCACACTATGACACATTATCAAGTCATCAGTAAGTTAATTATATTTTTATAATTAAAGTATGCATTTATCTGTGCATTTAGCACGCGTATATTTGGTGTGTATTGAGCGCCAGTAAATGTAAAATCTACTCTCTAGGTAGATTAAAATTCACATAAATTTCATTGCATATCATGTTTTTAAATTAATTATTAATTTTAATTTCATTCTTATTGAAATTAATGCATTAAAACAATTGCTTAGAGAATAAATTTATTAAGACTGACAGAACTTTATTTTAAAATCAGCTGATGGCGTGCAGCGCACGAATCTTTTTCTTATTTGTTATTAATTTAAACTTTAAAAAATTAATTAATTTTTCTAATCATAATGGAGTTTATAGTGAAACATTCATTATTTATATTTATAATTTACGATCTTTAGTAGTATATTGAAATAACTAGCTAAGATTCTTGACAATAGATGCTGTATTTATTAGATATCTTAATAATGTTATGTCCAATACTTTCGTATCGTACTTCAGTTACCATCGACCAATTGTCACAGTAATACCGTTCTCAGAGGCAACATCGAATGTAACTATTACCGAAGTCACTGATTAAACTAATTGAGTAGTTTCGATTTAAAATAAATATGTAAATTTTTGTATTCAATGAAAATGAATGTTTATTTAATAAAAAATCATCGTTATCTAGAAAAAAAAAATCGTTATATTTTTTATTTTATTTTATTGACATTTTTAGTTCCTACCACAATCTGTTCTTTTCTGCATACTACTTTTACGAAATAACGTCGATGTTTCACATCTACCAGGCGTCCCGTGACGGCTCCATTTTTTTTTTTTTTTCAAAGGTTTTTTGTACAGTAAAAATGCACAATCAAAGCAAATAAAAAAATAGTAATAAACTGCATCCGGAAACAGCAGAAATGAAAATATACGTATGTGTAGTGTATGTATATGGAAGTTAAGTAGTTTTTCAATACCGCAATTAGACGTACGATGCTGGACTGAAAGTAGTTTCAAAACCAACTTTTGTCACAAAGTTTGAAAAGTACAAAGTAAATATGTACACTATTATTTTTAATTCAAGTCAGAAAAAAGACATTTCCAGTGTTGCAGGTTTTTTGTCCCAAATAAATAGTGATGTGTTAAATCGAGATTTTACAATTAAAAGTTAGTCGAGATCGCATTTTTTTATTTAAATTAAAATTGCGTATATTTATTATTATTATTTTTTTTTATTAAAATATAAACTAGCGCTTGACCGCAATCCCGCCTGATGGTAAGCAGTGACGCAATCGTTGATGGTAAAGCGCACTAGTTTATTAAGAGTTTATTCACTCTAGCCTTGAAGACACTCAAATTGTAGTCCGACGGAAACACCGCCGCCGCCAGATTGTTCCAGTCCCTCGATGTACGCGCTATAAAGGACGAGGCGAAACGCTTCGTCCGGATCGTAGAGGTGTTAACAACATAAGGGTGGAAACTCGCCGTACGACGGGTCCTCCGATGGTGGAACGGAGATGGGGGAATTAAATCGTGCAATTCCCTCGCACACTCCCCAGAAAGTATCCTATAGAACACCGAAAGGCTGGCTACTCTACGCCTGTGCTCTAGGCTTTGGAGACCAACTCGAGTTAAATCAGGGTCACCAATCATCCTCTTCGCACGCCTCTCCACTGAATCCAATGTGGCCAGGTGACACTTAGCAGCACCAGCCCAGATGTGGCTGCAGTACTCCACACACGAACGGACCTGTGCTTTGTACAACATTAGAAGCTGCCCTGGTGTGAAGTACTGCCGGACCTTTGCGATTACACCAAGTTTTCTGGCAGCCACCTTGGCCTTGGACTCAGTGAACCGCCCAAAGTTTAGGTTCGAGGAAATCTCAACACCCAAAAGCTGAAGGCGGTCGGTACACTCCAAGGATACATTCCGAAAAGTAGGAGCCAAGGTGAACGGGCTCCTTTTGGCGGTGAAAAGACACGCCTGCGTTTTGGCGGCATTGAATGCTACAAGATTGGCATTGCCCCATTCGGAGACTGCCTGAAGTGCAACACTCGTTCGCTCTACCGTGGCCTCTCTTTCGGACCGGATTGATTCCCTACTAGCCCGAGCATCCGGCAGGTATCTCTCCACAACTGTGCTGTCATCTGCATACCCATAGATACCGGGCATCAGCAGATCGTTAATATGCAGCAGAAACAGAGTTGCAGAGAGAACAGGAACACCGGCATTAGTCGACATGGGCTCAGATGAGCATCCGTCGACAACAACTCGGAGGGACCGTTCAGTCAGGAAGTCTTTTACCCAGCCAGTCAAGCTAGGGGAAATGCCGTACGCTGGAAGCTTACTCAAAAGGCCAGCGCGCCATACCCGGTCGAAGGCCTTCGAGACATCAAGGGAGACAGCAATCGCTTCCCCATTTCTCTCGAGGGCCTCGCCCCACAAGTGAGTGGCATACACTAGTAGGTCCCCAGTTGACAGATTGCGGCGAAACCCGTACTGTCGGTCACTGAGGAGATCGTTACCTTCCAGGTATGCCAAGAGGCGCGAGTTCAATACACGCTCCATAATTTTGCAAAGTATGGAGGTGATCGAAATCGGCCGATAGTTGGTAGGATCGGCACGACTACCCTTTTTGGGCACGGGCTGCACGTTGGCAAGCTTCCAGGACTTGGGCACTATACCAGTCCCAAATGAGAGGCGGTACAAGCGTGTCAATACAGGAGACAACTCGGGTGCACATGCTTTTAGAACAATCGCTGGTATACCATCCGGACCACTAGCCTTATTCACGTCCAGACGACACAGTGCTCTCAGAACCTCCTTGTTCCGAATGCGAACCTCAGGCATTGAAGTACCGCAATGGGGTAAAATAGGTGGAGTAGCACTGCCAGTATCAAGACGCGAATTATGAGCAAAGAGAGATGCAAAGAGACCTGCTTTCTCTCTCGCCGTATGAGCCAGTGTTCCATCAGGCCTAACCAGCGGAGGCAGTGAGGGCCGACAGAAGTTCGCCTCGACCGATTTGGCAAGGGACCAAAAAGATCTGCTACCGGAAGGCTGCGCAGATAACTTGTTCCCAATATGGGAAATACGGTCGAAGCGAGCCTTCTTCAGCGCCTTTTTGTAGGACTTGGCAGCACGGTTAAAGGCTCTCTAATTTGAGCTTAGATTCGGAGCTCCGCGGTCACGAGCGTCAACCCAGGTGAGAAATGCCGTGTGCTTACGCTGTTCGGCTTGGGCACAATTGGCCACCAAAAGTCCGTTTATATTTGAAAAAATGATTTAAAAAAATACAGTAGGTACATTAAAATTGTTTATTATTTTCGATAGAATACAAAAGGTGAGTTTATTTCTTAAAAATAATATCATCCATATGCAATCCTTCATTATTATGGCATTAAGCCGGCGCCAGACATAGTTCAAATATTTTACATTGATCACTTGTTTGGACGCATGTGTAGCACGGGTATTTGAGTATTTGTTCAAAGTTTTGTTAAAACATTTGTACTTTGCCATTCGTTGTCGGTTTCGAGCGCACATCAAAGCGTTCAAAGTTGTCCGTGTTCAAATGTTTGCGTAGCCTGCTACACACGCGCAAATATTTGTACTAATATTTGTCTGTGTCTGGCGTCGGCTTAACATATATTTTAGAGTTTTACATTGAATAGAGTTGATACCACTTATTATAGCTGTAAGCTGATAGTGATTTATTTATTTATTTAGATTTACCAACGTTTGATTATATTGATTCTTACAGTGATAAAACATGTTTTAATAATAGTTAAATATAACAAACTTACCGGTAAATTCGACATGCAACAATGCATACTTCTTTTCTTTCCAAAGGAATTATGAAGGGGACGGCGCGTACGAATGAAAAAGGTCCCATCCCCACTTTGCGCGAAGTGTGAAATAGTGGAAGACGCCTTTAGTCAGACTTCCCAAAAATACTAGACACGTATTTTTTCTTTTTTCATTAAAACAAAAAATGAAGACGACACAGTGCGTTGAAAACTCGTGTAACGTCACTGGACGCTACACTTTTTAGCAAGCAGTGACGTCACCAGCCACTACTCCTGATCTTTGATGCCTTTTATATTTATCAATTTTTATTGATTTGATAAAAGAAAATATAATACGTGTCCAATATTTTTCTATAATCCGAATGACGGACTAAATAGAATCATTTTTTTTTTTTACCCAGGAAACATCGCTATTGCTATCTTATATGACTTGAAAAAATTGTGTGATGAAAAGTCCCAACTGCAATTATTTCAAGTCTTACAAGTCCAGTGTTATCTTATCACGAACCCACAATGTTTGAGTTTACTTCACACAACATGGAACGTGCAATATCCATCTTATCGATGTCGTCTACAAGTGACGTCACACAAATAACGTGGGCTTTCTTGACGTCATTAAACGAAAAGAAAAATTGCACGCTATAGATTAATCTATCGGATCTGTGGTTTGCTTCAATGCCATGACGTGGATTTATTGATAATTTTCGCTTACATAAACAGCCTATAATGTTCCCACTCCTGGGACAGGCCTCCTCTCGATGAATGGTAGTGGGCCGTAATCTACCACGCTGGCCCATTAAGGGTTGGTACATGTCACGTGTCTTCGAAGTTTTGCCTCTAGGACATGTCGGTTTCCTCACGATGTCTTCCTTCACAGTTTTGAGAGCAGTGGTGATGAAATAATTTACACAAAGTGAAACGCCTGATTTGGTTCGAATGTACGACCTACAATTTACGAGGGTTAAACTGAAAGTTCTTATAAAATCAAAAACTGGTAACATTAGCCAGTTATTAGTTTTATTATATCTTTTCAAAATATTGTCCATTCACGTCAATACACCGTTGCATGCGCAAAGCTTCCTGACCGCTAAATGTTCGTGGAGGATTTTGTGCACTTGACTCATACCGATGCCTAAGCTTGTCCGAATTTGCTGATAGGTCACTCTTTTGTCAGTCTCTATCATACGCCGCACAACACAGATGTTATCTTCAGTCGTCGCCGTAGAAGGCCGTCCCTCACGTAAATCATCAGTGAGATTAGTGCGACCACGTTTAAACCCATTAAACCAGTTGTAAACAGTCGCACGAGATGGGGCTTCATCGTGAAAGGCCAGTCGTAGTCTATCATAAATTTCTTGTTGACTTAATTGACATCGAAAGTCATAAAAAATCATTGCACGAAAATTTTCTCGTGTTAAATTCATGTTGACGTGACACAGACAATTTTCAATTTGCCGCCAAATCGTATAACTAATGACAAATGAATGAAATATATACTCAGTAATATTGCCAAAGAGTTCTATTTTCAAATTTTAGAATTATTTTTTTATTATATGTATTGTTTATAAGTGGCCAGTTCTAAGAACTTTCAGTTTGACCCCCGTAGTAAGTCGCGACGCGGCTGATACCACTGGGCAATTGAATTGGTGCTCTCGTTTTGTGTTTTTGCGCTTGGTTCCTACTAACTACTATTATGAGTTAGGGTCACACTTTCAAGTTCCTGGCGGTTGACTAAACGGCTACTTTTAACAATCACTCATCGCGCATAATTCAGTGAGGGTGAATAACCGGCTATTTTCAATAAGAGCTGGATGCTCTTGTAGGAAAAATTTTGGTAACATTGTGTTATCTATTGAATTCATAGAAATTAGTGATCGATTAAGTGCTAAGTAATAAAAATAAAACTAGGTAGTGTTAATCTTAACTTAACTTAATAGTTAACTTAATCAAAAGAACGGAATGTTTCCATTATAACAGAAATTCCGTTTGTCGTTTTGTTTCACTGCACACCTTGTTATACAAAAACCGCACAGAATTTAGCTGTATTTTATCTTTCTTTCAGACTAAGTTTTAATGTGGCAAATTGACACACTGAATTCTTTGCATAGTGACACATGCAAAGTTTTTTTGCGCGTTTTTTGCGCTCGTACCACCATATGGTGAGAGACCAGCGACCTAATGCAATTTATTTTATACCAAGTCCATTCATAATCTGACTGGCCTGTTTAGAATCATGTTAGGATCAGCTGCCAATCTACCCGGTTGCAGCTGTATTTGCCTGACGCGGCTGGCGCATCTGCCCTTTCGGTTACTGGTTAATACGATTCCCCTTAGTAATACTTTTGCCAGACTTTCGGGCTTCTGTCAACTTGTAACAACTGTCAAAAATCCACGAATGAGAGCCAAGGTCAGCGGCTTAACGTGCTTTTCGAAGCACGCAGGGGTCTTAGTATTTAAAGATGGTCACTCTTCCTCCAACCAATCGCGCCAAGCTTAACTTAACTTGATGGATCGCTCAGTGCGGCTGTTTAACCTGTAGTTACTTAGGAAGATTAGATTCAGTATGAAGTACAGACATAGGCTACTACAATCTGTCAGATTTCATTATCTGATTTTCAACTTTATCTCTAAAGCATTAAGGCTCAAGGTTGATTGGGAATATTTGACAGTTTCTGGAAACTGACCTGTGGGCCTAGTATGAGTTTTCAATACGAAACTCGATCGTCGATATCGAGCGCATTGGCGCTGTCATTGGTTGAGAGTTCTTACGACCTTGAAGCGGGCCAATCGCTGAGTCAAACGCGCTCGATATCGACGAACGAGTTTCGTAATGAAAACTTGTACTAGGCCTACTGCTGTCGGTCGTACCAATTATAACTAGTTGCGCCACGCGATTTTACCCGCGTAGGATTCGATCCCGTGTGAATATCAGGATAAAACGTACCCCTGTGTGTTAGTCTTGGTTATTTGAATTATATTATGTATTTGTATTATTTTATCTTGTATTGTTAATGTAATTGGCTTTCGGAAGTATTGTATTAACATAAATAAATAGTATGTGCTGAATATCATCCTAATCCGTTTAGTAATTTTTGCGTTAGTGAGTAACATTCATCCATACTCACAAACTTTCGCATTTATGATAGCAGCACGATCTAATCTTTCGCCTTAATTGTCGCCAGTTCAGGGGTTAAACGAAAAGTCAGGTGGAA
Source organism: Sesamia inferens (assembly GCA_037179545.1). NCBI lineage: Eukaryota > Metazoa > Arthropoda > Insecta > Lepidoptera > Noctuidae > Sesamia > Sesamia inferens. Next base: position 29,511,385 of record CM073928.1, on the reverse strand, counting down.
CTTAGCGGACAGGTCAGGGGAAATTTATAAGCTTAATCATTTTTAATGAGTTGAGTTCCAAAGGCTTCCACTTCGGTTCTTTTTAAAGATACGTAACTTCTTCTGGTAAATAATTCCTCAGAACGAAACGCCATGTAATAGTTTACGACGACAGTAGGCCTAGTATGAGTTTTCATTACGAAAGTCGTTCGACGATATCGAGCGCGTTTGACTCAGCGATTGGCCCGCTTCAAGGTCGTAAGATCTCTCAACCAATGAGAGCGCCAAACGCGCTCGATACCAACCATCGAGTTTCGTATTGAAAACTCATACTAGGCCTACTGTACACGAACGACGCATTCAAAAGCAAGCGTGGCATGCTCGTTGTGTGCTGTTGGCTAAAATTCAACAGAAATTATAGCTGTGAATATTCAATATTTTATGGTGATATTTAACGAACACCTGTCAAGAGCCAATATCAATAATAACGCGTGCGGCTTTTTAATATTCCGTACTAGCTACTAGCTAACGAACCGTCCCTAATTTCGCACGGTTTTTGAGACTAAAACCTCGCGACTTTTAGGATTCGTCAAGTCTTGTGTGTCCGTCTGTCCGTCCGTATGTCACAGCCATTTTTTTCCGAAACTATAAGAGCTATACTGTTAAAACTTGGTAGGTAGATGTATTCTATGAACCGCATTAAGATTTTGATGCAAAAATATAAAAATAATAATAAATATTGGGGGCTCCCCATATTTACAACTGAAACTCGTTTTTTTTTTTTAATCAAACACATACGTGTATCTATGGATAGGTCTTCAAAAATGATATTGAGGTTTCTAAAATATTTTTTTCTATACCAAATAGTTTGCGTGACAGACGCTTCCAAAGTGGAAAAAAGTAGGTCCCCCCCCCCCCTCCTCTAACTTCTGAAATAAGAAAGTGAAAAAACTAAAAAAAAAACATGATGTACATTACTATAAAAACTACCAACGAAAATTGTTTTGAACGAGATCTAGTAGTTTTTTTTAGTACCCCGTAAATCGTAAACAGCTTATTACCGCGTAATCTTTCATACAAATAACTTAAATCCTTTAATTTCATAAATCAATGGTACGGAACCCTTTATGCGTGAGTCCGACACGCACTTGGCCAGTTTTTTTTTTATAATGGCTTAAGTTTAATATAATGTATTAAGTACACACAAAATACCTTCCAGAATAAACTACCTAATTGACTGAGAAAAACGTATCCGAATTTTTTGGTATCGTTGCGTATTTTGGAAGAACAACGTGCGGACGAAAGCAGGTCAAGCTACCCGAAACCGTCAAATATTCCAAATCAACCTTGAGCATTAATACTTTAGAGATAAAGTTCAAAATCTAATAAAGAAATCTGACCGATTGTAGTAACTTAATGTGCTGTCGTTCTACTAGAGACTAATTTATAAAGGCATAACATTCACAATACATGTCATTTTATCTTCACATACTATGTTAATTATAAACCCACGTGCCAAGTTTGATCTTCACAACAATAAAGATTGGCTGGTTTCAAGGTTATCAACTAATGATAAGTTTGGCTGCATAGCCGCCCGTAAGCCGCGTTTACGACTAACCTTGGAACTAGCGGCTACCTATTTTGATTAATTGTTCGGCATATTAAATTTAAATGTTCTGTGGAATATTTTGATGGTAGTTTTACGATTTTAATTTTCAAGTCTGTCGTAATAATATGTATCCTGTTTTGATTTTTTTCCGACCACTATTGACAAAAAGGTCTTAATAAATGTTTTGGTTTCGATGCAATTTTAAAATTCGTCTACATGGCTTTATCTATTGACCTATCGCAGGTATGCTGGGAGAGATTTCCAATGGAAATAAGCAACGCGTATGTGTGTATCTATTATTTCTTGTGCGTTTATTATGTATTTACATAAATGGTAAATAAAGTGGAAAAAAATTCTTTTTTCTTACTCCTCCGCTATTCTCTTGTGATTAATTTCGTTGCGGGACCCAAGACAGTTGAATCGTTTCTCCGGGACTCGTCGAGCTCCATTACTCGGCGTTTTTCTGGCGGTCTCCACTGTTGATTCTGGCTTTCAGGAGTTGCAGTGGGTGGGAAAAGTGTGGCGGGTTTTGTCCCATTAAAAAAAAAGGTAAATAAAAAAAAAATGGAGCCGTCACGGGACGCCTGGTAGATGTGAAACATCGACGTTATTTCGTAAAAGTAGTATGCAGAAAAGAACAGATTGTGGTAGGAACTAAAAATGTCAATAAAATAAAATAAAAAATATAACGATTTTTTTTTCTAGATAACGATGATTTTTTATTAAATAAACATTCATTTTCATTGAATACAAAAATTTACATATTTATTTTAAATCGAAACTACTCAATTAGTTTAATCAGTGACTTCGGTAATAGTTACATTCGATGTTGCCTCTGAGAACGGTATTACTGTGACAATTGGTCGATGGTAACTGAAGTACGATACGAAAGTATTGGACATAACATTATTAAGATATCTAATAAATACAGCATCTATTGTCAAGAATCTTAGCTAGTTATTTCAATATACTACTAAAGATCGTAAATTATAAATATAAATAATGAATGTTTCACTATAAACTCCATTATGATTAGAAAAATTAATTAATTTTTTAAAGTTTAAATTAATAACAAATAAGAAAAAGATTCGTGCGCTGCACGCCATCAGCTGATTTTAAAATAAAGTTCTGTCAGTCTTAATAAATTTATTCTCTAAGCAATTGTTTTAATGCATTAATTTCAATAAGAATGAAATTAAAATTAATAATTAATTTAAAAACATGATATGCAATGAAATTTATGTGAATTTTAATCTACCTAGAGAGTAGATTTTACATTTACTGGCGCTCAATACACACCAAATATACGCGTGCTAAATGCACAGATAAATGCATACTTTAATTATAAAAATATAATTAACTTACTGATGACTTGATAATGTGTCATAGTGTGATTTTGCTTTCTTTGCAGGAGGCTGATCACTTCCACTCTCTAAATTATCACGGTCAGACATTTTATTATCAGAACAGAAAAATGATTTATTTACCAGAAAAACACAGGTTATGAGTACTGTAATAAACAGAGTATACACTATAGGTATCCGAGTCCGAGCTCAGTGGAGCGAAAGAGATGGCTTAACGCCGGATCGAGTGAGAGAGAAACGCACAGTCGATTCCGAGCTCAGTGGAGCGAAAGAGATGGCTTAACGCCGGATCGAGTGAGAGAGAAACGCACAGTCGATGCGTCGCCACGCCAGAAATCGGTCTCACGTGCGCCTATAGATGTTTCACATCAAAAAAGTGAAATAAGACATTCATTTTGTTCTTCTATAACTAGAAAACTATCAGTTCTTAAAACAAATCTACAAGCCATTTGCACCAAGTGGTTTTTCCTACGGCAAAATGCAGAACTTGCATACAAACTTCCATACAGGGATGTGCGCGGCTAGTATCGTATAATACGGCACTCTAATTGTGTAACACACTATTACTACCAGTTGGAATCATTTTGAAGCTTATTGCTATTCTATTGCTCCCTGTGTTCGAAAATGTGCAGCTCAAAAACGTAAATAACGCAATGAATGTTGTTGAACTGTCAAAATTAAACCCATTGCTACTGATAATGCGTTACGCAATTACCCTGAGGGACTGTGTAAAGTTTTATGCGGCTTAAACTGTGCTTTGTATGCCAGAGAATTAAATTTAGGAGTTGAATAAAAATTGACTGAATTTGAACATTTTTAAACTATAATCTAACCTAAACTATAATTTATTTGAGCGACTACCGTTTAACTAAACCGCTATTTAAATCAGCTGGCTGGGACACATATAATTTCATCTATCTACTCTTTATCTTATTACTATGTGATAGCAACCGGTGCCTTGGCTACTACATAATACATAGATAACATGGGAATTATATAAATAGCTGACATTTTTCAATTGATAACATACTATATCCGTAGGCGTCAACAACTGATTATGTGTCCTCGTCGTATATTGTAAACTTTATAAATATCAATGAGGATAAATGTGTTTGATTACTTACGTCACCACTCTTTGTGATTGTGCTGTGATATGATCATCTGTCCAACCTGTTTCCACATGTTGGGGGCTGCTGAATTCCAGTATTTTACATGGAGCGTCAGCCTAGCTGGCCGCCACAACCGAGTTACTGGGTGATACAACATACCTTTTTTGTGTTCTGGATGGGACATCGTCAAATAACCACTCTCGCTCTGGACGGAGCGGAAGGGCGTGTCAGATTTTACTGACTAAAACCCACCATTGTTTCTTCACTTGCCTATAGGCCAGCGCCACGGTTTCTTTTTTAACCAACCTACAACCTCGACCTAGGAGGCATCGGTCTTCTTGGACCCCGTCACGATGTGCTGACATCTCTCTGAGGCGCGCGTGAAACAATGCGGCGTCGACTCGGCCCTGGTCCTTAGCGGGCGACGAGCTACCCACTGCTCACAAACCCGCGCCTGCGGTGGCCGGGAGTTCGATGTTGTCTCCCGACCAGGGCGTCTCCTGCGGCGGCTAGAGGCGTGAGGGCGCTGGGATTCCCGCTCCCTCATGCGCTCCGCCTCCTCCTTTGATACGACATACCTTGTTAAGATTGATTGTCAGATTTCCGTCTTCTGACGACCCGTAATGACTGTCATAGATCCACGAATGACAGTTGGGCTTTGCCCATCACTTCATGTACCAATTCACTTCATTCCAATCCACGAAGGGGTCTTGGTATATGTATTAAGATCCCATCCACAAACCAACCGCGGCAAGTGTCGCATCACCTGATCGATCTAACAGTGTGGCTGTTATAACTTGGGCTCATATGATTTTACTGGGTCATAATAAATTAGCTAGCAAAACTATGGATTTCATTATAGTGATTGATAAAGCTAATGTGAATCAAAGTATAGACACTATAAAATGAAAACAAAAAATATTTTATATATATATAATAATAATAATATTTATTTATTTGAAAGAGCATAAAAACATATTTTACAAACAAATATAGACATATTTTTTGGTTCAACGACTGCTGAACTGAATGTTTTGTTACTAAACAGTAATATCTATAAGAATAATATTTCTGTTTGCTCGAATCATGTATATACATACAGAATTAAAAATCCATGCATGTAGGATCTCTCATCACTGTTTATTGATATCCTTCATGTCCGCGGAATTTCGCTAGCTAATGTAATTTGACCATTTGTTCATCAGACATGCTTAGATATAACATTATCAACATGTAATTAAAATGTTAAATATGGCCTTTTATATGTACTGAAAATGTACACTATAAAATATGTATAATAATAAACATTCTACAAATTCCAAGTAGATTGCAAAATAGAATTGCGCTCGCTGTACTTCACCATCTAGAGAAAACATGTAATTTTACGAATTTAAATTCGCCTGTAATAATTTAATAATATTCCATTTTCATAGAAAACGAGATCCAAGAGAAATTCGAAGAAAAGGTCCTAGAACAAGTTGAGGCGCTAAACGCACGTTCAAACGCAGCACGCGCGGGCGCATTTGTTGCGCTCCGCTCGTCTTTACAGCGGCGAGCTGCTGATAGCTTGTTGACCGCACATCGCGCCACGCTGGCCGACCATGTGTCGCGCGCACTCCGACGGGGGAAGGATGGAGAGAGGAAGGCAGCTGCTGGTATCGCGCCGTTACTGGCTTTGCAGGTGATTTCTGCCATCTTGTTAGATTTGACTGTTCTGCACCATTACTGCCTCTGCTTGATGTTATATCAAATAATATGTGATAAACTTTATTGCTGAAAAGAATATAGAGAATTTACATTTTTACAAACCTAATTATAAATTTATATATACTTTAACCACAACTCTGGAGTGCGTGAGCCCTGCTTCTTAAATTAGGATGTACTGCGATTTGGTAACCTGGGAAATAATTTGTATTTTTTTCTTCCAGTAAAATAATATATTTTCTAATGTGAATGTACAAATTATAAGTTATTTTTATTTACATATATTATAATTATTTATTGATTTGATTATAGAGTGCAGACTAGTGAGCAGTTCACTATGAATGCTATTAATATACTTAATATAGTAAACGGGCAACAGTGCTAAAATGAGTGCTAGATCCTAAACTCAGTTCAGAATTTTCGGATTGGTTAAATGATATCCCAGATAAACCAGGATTGGCATACTGTAAAGTATGTTGCAAATCATTTAAATCTAAGTAATATGGGTAGACAAGCTCTAGTTTCACTTGCCATGGGACCTACGGCTAATATCCCATTATATTATAGAATACGTAATTAAGTAAAATAAAGAAAACTAAGTTTTATCTATGATTTTATTATGTTAAAACCACCTCAACTTTTTAAGATATTAAAAATTTAAATAACATGTAGTTTAAATAATTGCCAAAAATACTGTAAAATTTTAAGTATTTCAAAAATATATATGTATAGTATTTTATTTTTTCTGTAAAATAAATTTTCATAGTTGGTCATCAATCAATACATCAACACAGCTAATCAAAACCTTTCAACTGTTCCATATTTTTCTGTAAACATAAAAAAATGTTGGTAAATAAAATCGTGAGCTTCATCTTTGTCGCAATATTCAGGCTATTTCAGGTTAATGTTATCTATCAGTACAAACAATACCCACAGATCGGCGACGAAGGCGAGGAGGAGTTCGTTCGCGAGGTGCGGCCCGCGCTCACCGCCGCCGCTACTGACAAATCCGCCTCACTTGATGCACGGACAGAGGTAAACATCCCACAATATTAACCTCTGAGGGCACTTTACGTCAAAGAAAGCTTTCTTTGTCTCTGGAAACCAATTCAAGAATTCACCATTGTCAAAGAATAACAGACCATAATGTTTGGTATACCAGCAACATCAACCACTAATGTCAATGGCAGGATATCTTCAGAAGAACTACATGTAGTATGTATTTTTTGTTTCGACAGTTTTTTTTAAATCGGTTTTTGGTACAATCAAAAGGATTGTTTAACAAAATACAAAATGTAACAGACTGAGAACTCACCTAACAGAAATAATGTGTTTTCATGTATAAAAATGTCCTCTGTACATTTCAGTGCTGCTCGTCGCTGGCCGTGTTGTGCTACTTGATGGAAGATGACATCTCGGAGATCATAGAGGTCATGCGCATGTACGAGACCATCTTTAGCGGCAGCTATCTCAAGGTAATATAGTAAATGACCACCATAGGCGCGGGCTTGTGGGTGGTGAGCAGTGGGCAGCTCGCCGCCCGGTAAGGACCAGGCCCAAGTCGACGGCGCAACGTGTTTTACGCGCGCCTCAAAGAGAAGTCAGCACCTCGTGACGGGCATCGGTCTTCGTACCGATGCCTGCTGCGTCAGGGTTGCGGATTGATTATAAAAGTCTTAAACTTATTTGCATAACTAAATTATGATTTAACAACTTGGAGTGAAACTCTGCATCCAAAAGCACTCTTCATTTTCCTCTCATTTCAAGAGTGAGCTGATGAAATCACTGCTTATAACGAATTCTAATAATTTCATATTAATTTTACCCCAGGGTGACGGCAGTGTGAAGGTGTCGGGTGCAGCCGTAGAAGAAGGCGCGTGGCACGCCGCCGCACTGGACGGCTGGGCACTACTGTTACCACTGTTATCGCCCAACCACGCACTATCGCTGCTCAACAACCAGGCGCCCAGCTTTGCCAAGCTCGGAGAGTTGTTGGAGGCGGTATCCCTTGAGGTAACTTGCCAAAGTTTTTTTTTTCTATATCAGACAAAGATAATGTAAATGAATTGTGTTATAAACATATGTGGTGGGACCCCCAGGTTCGCATGGCAGCAGGCGGCGCGCTCGCTATTGCATACGAGACAGTGTCAGACGACGACAGCTCTGAAAACCCGTTCGCAGCAGACGTGGACATACTACTGCCGCGACTCACAGAATTAGCGAGAGACTCGCACAAGTTCCGTGCCAAGAGAGACCGCAAGATACAGCGAGCTACCTTCAGGGACATCCTTAAGTATTTCGAGGTGAGTTAATATGACATGTGTACTAGTAACTTATTCTTATTTCACAAGTTTGCATTAGTAATGGCACATAAATAAAATTTTGAGACTTTGTGTTATATTTAAATGAAATATTAGTGTTTAAATAAACACTATCCGAATTAAATGTTTACATTTTGTACGAGTCTTCGTACATGACACGCGCACATTACCTACATAGATCAGCAGTATTCCGTCGCCTTGCACAAATTATAGTGTAAGGCGTCAGTACACGATCAGCCTTCAAAGACTGTAGTCCTTTTTTGTTTCAAGTGACATCGAGTTGTGTGTTTATCAATGGAGATTGGCAATGGCAATGGCAATGGCATTTATGTGCATCTTTTTTTTTTCTATTTCATGAAGAAAAGGACAGAAGATAAAATGTTATTTTATGTAATGTTGTTTTATGTAGACCTGTCAAATTAGTGGGCTTCTGACGTAAACTGGCGTATTTTTAGTTGCTATGTTTATAATCGCGTCTAAACTGTCTATGGAGTATCTTAATTTGACAGAATTAAACTAAAATGTTATCTTCTATCGTTTTCTTAACAAAATGGAAAGAAAAAGATTCACATAACTTAAAATTAGTTTAGTTTGTGAACCACTGAATCGGTGCCATTGTTTAAGAACGTTGTTTTTATGACTGTACATGTAAAGCATATTTGGTAGTTATTTACATATAACTGTCCAAAGAAAAGTGTTTGTTTTGGGAAATTATTGTTTGTTTTCGGCAATATGAACTTGCGATGATAAAATTTAATGAGAGTGGTTTCTATATATTCTATATATTATATTACTCTCTCACTCTCTTTACTAGTAACATACTATAGATATTGAGTAAGAATGTAAAGGTAGGAAAGCTATATGTCCACTAGCCAGCGTGACAGAAGCATATCATGACAGATGGATCTAATGTTGGCATCGATCCTGTTGCAGGAGGGCACGGTGGCGTCGATGTCGGTCCGTGTGGGCGCCGAGAGCGCGATGTGGAGCGGCTGGTCAGGCGGCGTCGTGTACGCCGGCCTGGCGGGGGCACTCGGCGGAGCGCTGCAAGTCTTGGCGCCGAGATGTATACGACTGAGGCACGCGCTGGGACTGTCCGACGTGCTGCCGGCAGACTGCGGCCCGCAGAAGAAACTCAACAAGCTGCAACGGGTACATACTCCATTCTATTCTATTTTTATTTATAGCAAGTGAAGCCGATGTCGACTATTCTGCTAATGTCAAAAGTGGATTGGAGAAGCTGTACACAAACAAGGGCACATAGTCTAAACTAACTAACCTCTTATACCATATAATATTCATTCCAAATTTTTAAATGTGTTACTATCTCGCCCACTTTCACACGATAACACAGTAACCTAAAAACTCACAGAACATTATAAAAACTACCAAGGTCGATGCAATATTGTAAATAATCGTTATGGCAAACTGCCATCTTTCGTTTAATAGTAAATAAACTTGAATCTACCAGAATAATATGCCGAGTCACTTACATGTGCTCTGCCTACCTAATTCAGATCACAACAAGGTATAAACGATGACACTTCATTGATCTGCATAAGCAATTTTTGCCCACCTCTACTCAAAGATAATCTACATGAATAATCTACCATGAGTCCTCCAGAAGTGGGAACATTACAGAATGATTATCACCTATCACAATACGGTATTCACCAGGAAACAAGAGTTGAGCAACACATTTCTACAGTATGTTACGAAAACCCTGTCCGACCCATAAGGATAATAAAGGTTAGGTAAACACATGACCAAATATAATATAAAATTTTACGTAATCATCATAGTACCAATACAAATGAATTTTGAAATAATCTTTTTTTCCCCCGAATTAATTCCAACTTCACCGAAATTTGGTAATTTTTAAAAAGTGACAACACCGGTATTATTATGAGCGAATAGCGATGCGACCACGTGCCGCGTACCCTGCCGCCCGCCGCCCCGCCGCCAAGCACGGAAGGGTGGATAACGCAGATTTATTAAGTTACCTCTTTTTGCGAAATAATATTTATTTTTTTTAGGTGGTTTTTTTTTTTAAATTTAGCCCGGTTTTGTATGCATTAGTAGAATCAGTTATCGATACCTAACAACACCTTCACGGGTCGGACAGGGTTTTCGTAACATACTGTATATTGAGGAAAACTTTTTAATGGTAACAGGTTAACATTGTAGAAAACGCAGCATTGGAGGGTGACGGAACATATAACTGTTCCTAAACCATGTTTCCAAAAAATAAATAGACTTTTGTTACTCTCATCATATTGTCTCACATATCTATACTAATATATAAAGCTGAAGAGTTTGTTTGTTTGTTTATTTGAACGCGCTAATCCCAGGAACTACTGGTCCGATTTGAATTTTTTTTTTTTTTGCGTTTAATCCAGGAAGATTTTAAGCCTATATTACATCACGCTGCGACCAATACTCTCCACGCGAACGAAGTCGCTGGCGGCCGCTGGTTGTTATTATAAACATTTTCATTTTTAATGTCTGGACTTGTAAAAAGACAATGATCCCTGACTTTGTTTCGGATTTTCTTCTCAGAGGTAGTCAGTTAGGAAATGCCGGCTATAGCTAGTTTAAAAAAATTGACGTGTAAAAATGATCAGTGATCCTACTTGCATAATAAACGATTTCATTTTGACTTTTGTCCATGTTTGTACAAAAAAAGTTAATAATTTAATGTTTGTCTCTTCCAGCATCTACAAAACAACGCCGCATGCAAGGCCCGTACCGTCGCCCGCAACAAGAACAGAGACAAGCGCTCGGCGGCGCTCGCCATCTGAACTCGCCGCACCACATCGCACGGTTCCACACAACTATCTCTCTCGGTTTAATTCTAGAGCTTAGTGTAACTCTAGCAACGTCAATTGGGCGCCTAACTTCTTAGTTTCACCTTCCGAGCGGAAAACAGTAACAACTAGTTACCTAGACGCTGGATAGGTCGTGTGAGGTTAATATTAGTTACAATAGGCTAGTTGTTCAAACCAAAGAAATGCGTCATATTTAAATGTTGGAAAAATTAAACGTTGGAACCGTCTATTCTATGAGGCAACTCGCTGATTGTCGATGCTCTGATTATTTCTCACAACGCGTGTCGGATTTGGGGATCGTTCGGTCATTCCTATTGCGATGTTGATGTTATTTTAACTTGATATTATTGCGATCGATGTTTTCATATCATTTTGTATTATAGAATATTTTATTCTTACTCCATTTCTTGGTGATTTGTGCTCTCGCTTATTCATACCGAATGTACTTTGTTACTGTCGGCACTTAAACTTAACTGTTGCTATTTTTAGTAAAATATTTTACTTTAATTATACTTATGTTATATTATTGATATGAATTTTTTTTAATTAAAATTGACAGTTTTGTGTGTTATAAATTACATTATTTGTTAGATTTACTTCGCCATTGTAATATTTGTTTTATTTTCCATAGATCATGTAGGGTGAATTCAAGTTGTGGAGTAAGGGCGTTTAGTTAAAGGTTTTTAAAATAAATATTCTCTATGACTTGTACTGTTCACACAGTATGGAAACCACCTATATGCAATAAATTACACTATGTACTTCTCTTGTCGCTTTTTCTGACGTTATACGAAAAATTCGCGAAATCGTTCCAATAATCAGGTCAAAAAGCAGTTTTAATTGAGCCAATTTAAACACCGTAGTACTGGATCGTTGGTTCAAAGATTCAATGAACTTGGTATCTTGAAGATTGAAAAACGACGTTACCGCGCAGTGTGAATTATCACGACTATTGAATGATGCTTTACTTCTGTGGATTAGTACTATTGGTTTGATTTATTGCATATAAATAAGTGCTGTATATATAATATATGATTCGTATGTGTGACCTGGTGAGGATGAGTGCATCACAGTGCAATTCATATCTTTATAATATAAAGCTTCTCTATAAATATTATTTTAATTGGGATTCGTTGCTACGGTCACCATGACTTGTCAATTTTAGAGTACAGACAACAAGCTACTACAATATGTTAGATTTCTTTATTCGATTTTCAATTTTACCTCTAAAGCATTAAGGCTTAAGGTCGACTGGGAAAAATCTGATAGTTTGGGGTAGCTTGTCTGCTGTCGTCCGTACAACATTGTTGAAATAATATTTATCATGAGAATCAACTTTTTGTTTCATTTTTTTAAACACCATTCTATGTTCCTTCCCATTCCTTCTCATAAGATTACAGACTTGTTGAAGAGCTTTTGAGCAGTACAGTACAGTAGACTTAAGACATTAACAGCTTTGAACTTGCCCTATTAGTATGATATCAGTCGATGCTTTACATTGAAGTTTTTTTACATGCATTTATATGATTAAATCAATTCAATATGTATTTTTGGTAACATAAAACAGACGTGGCTAACAACTGTAATTTAAAAAAAGTTGAATGCTTAAATAGTAATAAATAAAATTACACTAACTTGATTACAAAAGATAAGAATATAATAAAATTTAGCTAGTTCAGTTTTTTCTTCAGTTCTTTTAAAATCTGTGTCAAGTGCTTTTGTGCAGTGTTGTATGTCTAAACTAGGTCATCTAGTATTTCAGCCGAAAAAGAGGTTGGTAAAAACTGTATTTATAAATAATTACAGTATGAGTAACAAAAAGCTGAAAAGGTGCAGAATGCATAAAAAACCGTTTGTTAAATTCTTAGTATACTAACTTAACTAATCATAATAAATAGCATCTATAATAGAACAGTCTTCTTCGTCTTGACGATCCTGCCTGATCTGGTACGTTGTTCCCTCGTATGCGGGGCTGGAAGTAAGCTGGATTGCTCGTCTGTTGTAGCTGCAGAAGATGATCCCAAGCATACAAACAGCGAGACCAATCAACCACCTAAAGCGCGCCAATTCACAGTTCACGTGCAAGACAGCTCGCTATGGTTTCCCACGCACATCGACGTTGGTCAACAGATGTGTTTCCGGGGTGAGATTTATAGGCACTTTGCGATGGGCGGTCGCAACGTCCGCCATGATTTCCGCGATCAGTGTGATTTATAGGAACCCTTCGCAGCGGGTCGTAGAAGATGTGTAGCAGCTGGCTGGGCAGCTACAGAAATAAACAAAATTGCGTCGTTTGCATGCTAGCCTATTTCCAACTGTTAGCGGCAGCGTCCAATTTGACTGGATGCAGCTCAACAGTACTTTTTACAACTAAAAAGTGTAAAATAAAAACATTTTTACAAAAAAAAAAACATCAACTTCCAAAAAACCACAAAGTCAATAATAAACAATAATTACGGAAGTCGGTGGCAAAAACGAATATACAAAAAACAAAGACTCGAGACTAAGGTCCGTATTACAGAACGTCACTCAAAACTAAGCTCTACTTTAGTCTCGTTTGAAGCCTTTTGATTGGTTGAAACTAGTTTTAAGTAATGCTTAAACAGAGATCAATGAAATGAGATTCATTGAAAATGGCTCACTGACTAGGCATCGACACATAACGGAAGTTATAATTCCTTATGCAAGCATGAAACGAGTTTAAAAGTAATGCTTGAGTTTTGAGTGAGCTTCTGGAATACGGGCCTAAGTTTCGAGTAAAAGTTACATTTTTAATACATACACTCATTTGCAAAAAAAAACGGGCGGTTTTGATTTTCATTCATCTTAAAATCAAAACCCCTTTTTATTCTATATTTTTGACGCGAAGTTCCAGAAGTTAGCATTGATTTTCATAACCTTTATTCAATTTTTATCGATTAATTTCATATCCTTGACTGTCAAAGCGGTAAAAGCTACCAAAATTATCGCACTGCTTGAAGAGGGTTGCAGCCAATGCTTCGTGGCTAGGGGGCTAAAGGTTAGTCGGTTGACGGTCCAAAGGATCTGGCAGCGATATCAGGAGACTGGTTCCGTCGAGAGAAGGCCCGGTTCTGGAAGAAAACCATGTGCCTACCCAACCACGGGGTGATCGATCTTCGTATGTAGATCTTAAGAACAACCTCCAAGAAGTAATAAATGTGCATATTAGTCTATGGACGGTCAGGAGGAGACTTCTCGTTGCCAATATACGCAGTCACCCCCCGGCTCGCGGCCCCAAATTACTCCATGAGGACCGAGTTCACAGGCTTAGTTAGGTTCGCTAGAAATTGTGAATCATGGACTCAAGAAGATTGGAATAGGGTTTTGTTCTCTGATGAAGCCAGGATATCTCTGTTCGGTGAATGCTAAGAAGACAAGGAGAACGCTTTGCAGAGGCATGTTTCGAAGAAATCACACCTTATGGTAGTGTTATGTTATGGGCAGGAATAAATTCAATGGGTCGTACAGAGTTAGTCTTATTTATTATTCATTTATTTACAGGGTGGAATTTTTGTCAGAATTTTGAAATTCCCAGCCGTTTCCGAGATATCCGGGATTTTAGGTAGGGATATAGGGAAGGACTTCGAGGTGGGTAAATATAGTAAAAAATTTAATAAAAAGATGGCGCGTAACCGAAAAATTTGACGGTAAATTTTTTTCCAACGGCGATAAAGAAGTTTCACTTCAAAAAAATAAATTTGTTTCATACACTGGCACTTTGGTTCAAAGAAATATTTTTACAAATTAATCAAGTTTTATTGATTTTTCTGACCTTTATTTATTAATTATTTTAAATTATATTTATTCGCTGCTTTTGTTATTGATAATTTTCCTTCCAACACGTCAGATATCGCAGAAGCCACGGAAATTTCATTGATGGAACTTCTTTTCATCTTGCGTTTAAATCTTCAAACCATTTTTCTATAAAGAAAGTAAAATATAGTACCTAAGTCTCACATACACATATATTTAACAAAATATCGGGGTATCAATGTGCCCCAAGAGCACTTGTATCTACGAGGGTCAAACTGAAAGTTCTTAGAACTGGCCACTTATAAACAATATAATAAAAAAATAATTATAAAATTTGAAAATAGGACTCTTTGGCAATATAACTCAGTATATATTTCATTCATTTGTCATTAGTTATACGATTTGGCGGCAAATTGAAAATTGTCTGTGTCACGTCAACATGAATTTAACACGAGAAAATTTTCGTGCAATGATTTTTTATGACTTTCGATGTCATTTAAGTCAACAAGAAAGTTATGATAGACTACGATTGGCCTTTCACGATGAAGCCCCAACTCGTGCGACTGTTTACAACTGGTTTAATGAGTTTAAACGTGGTCGCACTAATCTCACTGATGATTTACGTGAGGGACGGCCTTCTACGGCGACGACTGAAGATAACATCTGTGTTGTGCGGCGTATGATAGAGACTGACAAAAGAGTGACCTATCAGCAGATTCGGACAAGCTTAGGCATCGGTATGAATCAAGTGCACAAAATCCTCCACGAACATTTAGCGGTCAGGAAGCTTTGCGCCCGGTGGATACCTCATAATTTGACTGAGGCTCAAAAACTCCATCGTGTGGATTGGTGCCGTAAAATGATTGAAAGATTTAACGAAGGTGACTCAAATGCTGTGTTCGACATACAAACAGGTGACGAAAGCTGGATTTACTGTTATGATCCTGAAACCAAAAGACAATCTGCTCAGTGGGTGTTTCCTTTCGAGGAGTTGCCAACTAAAGTGAAGAGAGATCGAGCGGGAAAAAAATGGTGGCCTCGTTCTTTGGAAGGATAGGTCATTTCGCAACAATTGTGTTAGAGGATCAAAAAACAGTTTCTGCAGAATGGTACACTACCAATTGTTTGCCACTTGTCTTGGAAAAAGTTCGAGAGAAACGACCTCGCAGTAGGATCCTCCTTCACCACGACAACGCCTCGTCGCACACCGCCAAGCGAACGATCGACTATTTGGCGACATCAAACGTTGAATTACTGGGTCACCCGCCGTATAGTCCCGACCTCGCGCCTTGTGATTTTTATTTATTTCCAAAAATTAAAGAAAAACTTAAAGGAAAGCGGTTTATGAATGCTGAAGAAGCGGTGGCTGCGTATCATGATGCCATTGAAGAGACCCCTAAGGACGAGTGGGCAAAGTGCTTTTCCCAGTGGTTCCATCGCATGCAACGGTGTATTGACGTGAATGGACAATATTTTGAAAAGATATAATAAAACTAATAACTGGCTAATGTTATCAGTTTTTGATTTTCTAAGAACTTTCAGTTTTTCAGTTTGAACTATAATCGAAATCAACATTTTATAAAAATTAAAACAATAAATAATCAAAAAATTTAAGTCTAATGTGATGACAGATAATGTACTTACTAAATATCTTAATATAACAAAGATAACATCACATCCGAAAGAAAACTACGAAAATTTTGTTACGAACATCAGAAACAGTTTTATATATATTATTATACTCTTTGGTTTTATACGTGCCAGTCGCTAGTCATCGAATGAACGTTGCTCTGCGCTAGTGTGCGTGTAGGCTTTATTATATACCTTCTTATCGGTGGCGGATGGCTCTTTAACGTGTTTTGAAATTGAAATGGTCCATTGACTAGGTGGCCGTTTTTTTTTTGCGTATGAGTTTATATTGCCAAATCTATACTGTTTTCGCCTTATCCAATGAAGTTTTATCGTAGTTGCATTTAATTTTTTGTAAGAAAGTTTTAGTACTGTATTATCATTTGGATGAGATTTAGGCCATTAGCGGCATCGGCACCGCTGAGGATTTTAGGTGATAAAAAGCATTATGCTATTTACCTTCATGTAGTAACAAAAATACCGCTTCGGTATGCTTGAGGCTACTGCATCGGCAGCTTTGAGAATGATATTCTTCGGGAAACTTTAATACGCCGTCGCCCGCCGCTCCGCTGGCAACACTAGGTGGTAGCTCGGAATGCCCCGTCTATGTTGAAATGCTTGCTAGTTTTTAATTAACTTTTATTTAAATGCTTAATATCAGTGACTTGTAGGCGTAGTCTAAATAAATGCTCTTACACGGTACACGGCCACTAAAATATGTATAATTTTCTATCATTGTGTAAATGTGGTGATCCTGGTGTGTTTTCCTCGAAACCCGACCTGCCACCATTGGCAGCCTTCGCGATAGATGATTCGCGTAGACCAGGCGACTCTTGAAACCAACCTCAGCCTTTATATTGTGGATTAATTTAGTCCTTTTTGTGTAATTTAGGCTAGTAAATAAAACAGCAATATAAACACATGACTAGCTTTATTCTCAGACACATAATCGTCCCCAGGTTCATACAAACGTCAGAGTCCCTCGCTACAGTCATCATATTATTATTACAACAATTAAATATTCATGTTCTTACCTAACACATCGCTCTTTGGGTAGTGGGATGCACTCCTGCGCAGTGATCACTACATGAATTGATGACCACATTAAACTGTTTGAAGATTTTGGAAAACATTCTACAAGAGGGATAAAAATAAGTTTTCAAGTGTATTTTTTTTCGATTTTCGGATCGTTGCAATATACAAAAAGTATTTTTTAGTAATGAATTAATTTAAATAAATAATTTACTTGCTTTTGAATGATCTTACTCAGGCATACGTGTAACAGGAATGCAGCCCATAGTATTCGTTGCTCAATTTTAAACATCTGATAATAGAACAAATCGATAGACCCTTACCTAACTCGGTATAAATTGTTAAGCTCATGTATCAGACTACTACTGTAGCTAAACATTTTAACTTTCAATTGACAATTTTGAAAAAGAATACTATTTTATACTGTCATGTCATAGTCTTTGCAGATTCGCTCTGACGAAAATGTATCTCATCTGTACATTGATAGTTGAATCGATTCAGAATGCGAACTTCCCTAAACTTTCCATTTGAACATGTAAAAGTTAACTAACAATAGATATGTAGGTATTTGTATGGGAATGCTATTCAGTTGAGTTTTTTAGCTACAGTCCGCCTGTATTATCAAGACACTCATTATAGATATCTTAACATCTAAACGATTACATTCAGTAATGGTCTTCATTAAGTAGAAACATTTATTTGTGAACAGTACTCGAGCTATGCGCACCAATACGGCAGCAGGCTCTAGTAATCTTCACAGCGACATTTTACACTGACTTAGTTTAAAGTGCAATTCCACGATATACATAATGCAAAAATATGGATAAACATTATCGATAATAAACGACTAAAACAACTTTAAGATTTGTGTGTGAATACTTTACTAACCGACAAAGGCAATTTGATGAATGTTTATGTCTACTTTTATACTTTTTTTTTTTTAAATAAACTATTTCTTTTTAATTTTAAGATATTCAGGCACTGGAATGCCGCCCGGGGCTAACTACAGATATTTGTACCCGGCCGGCGCAGTACTATTGTCACTCAATCGTTATAAATACTCCTCTCAGCTAAGATACACTTCGAATGGACAGTTTCACAAAGTTACTCACTAAACCAAACGAATCACAACATCTTGTTATAATTATTTGCTGTGCAACACAACCTATTAGCGCGTATACCAAATAACGTAGCAATCGGAGGTATGTATCGTAAGGCAACTTTGAAGGCAGACTTCTGCTTAGAACATTATTAAAAAAATTGTAAAAATAAATATAACTAATCTGCTATCTTGAGTTATTTGCCAAAAATGTAACAAAGTTTATGGAAAAATACCTTTACTCCTATATAATAATAATGTACAGTTTACGCTACAACTTTCGTAAGAGAGCTAGTTATTCTAAAATCAACTTAATTTCCATATAAATAAAGTTGATATTTAATTTATCTTCAAAACATCAATTTGAAGTATTTGGAAAATAATTTATTTTAAGTACCTACTTAATGTAAGTAAACCTGGTAATGATTAATACCTAGAGATCGGAAATTAAGGCGCTTATACACCTAAACTTCAAATTTCCGACGAAATTATAATGTAGATACGCCTTTTAAGTAACCCTTGTGTAAAATATTTTATATACTAGTGCATATTTTTTCCTGTAAAATAACGAAATAGGTACCTTGTTATACGCCATCTGGTGGTATTTTAGATATATTTATAAACAAAATATTAACTACGTGTACCGAAAGGCATATCCATTTTTTGCTTTCGTCAAATCAAGTTTAGGTATTAAGCGCTGAAATATCCGATCTCTATTAATAACAAATACGTTTCTATTGTTTTCTAATGATATTGTGACAGAACTAAACACTGGCCCGAAATTATAATGGGCTTGTGCACAAACGTGGGGCTGACAACGATTTGTGGATATAATTGTTCGAACGAAATTTCGTAGGCGATACAAACGAGTGAGTCAGCTTCTACCTTCCGTAGTGATTGATATACTCCATCAGTAAAGCGGTGAACTAAAGGTAAACAAAAAGAAAAAGCTACGTGACTTATTTAACCGACTAAGGGCCTTATCATACTAGCGGATTGTGAGCGTCTTCAAAGCGAAGCGGGCGCGCAACGAATACGTTACGGGCGCGTAACGAACACGCCGCGCATGCGTTGCGAATTCATTGCGGACGCGCAACGAATTCGCCGCGAATAGCACCGTGGACGCCATTTTGTACTATCTCATACAAACGCCCGCCCGTCCGCCCCGCCTCTCTTCAGTCAGTAACGAGACACGAATGTATAAGGACGTATGCACCATCATGGCATCATTGGGAGATTCGGATATTGATACAGAGTTGTTTATAATTTTAAATTTTTTAATCGCCACTGTAAAGCCACCGTTATGTTGATAATTTGTAGGTAGCTAATGATTAACCGATTAATAATATTAAAGAAGTATAATTCACTATCTCCTGTGTATTTAATGTTAAAAACATCATCATCATCATCATCATTTCAGCTGAAAGACGTCCACTGCTGGACATAGGCCTCCCCCAAGGCTCTCCACGACGACCGGTTCTGCGCCTCCCGCATCCAGCGGTTTCCCGCGACCTTCACCAGGTCGTCGGTTAAAAACATACCTTATAGTAATTACGAGCCTTTCTTCAGATGTTACGGATAATCTCAAATGTGTGTCTTCATGTCTTATATCAGCGTGTATTCGATGCAACAATTCATAAAATGTAGTTCTTGACATTCGCAGGTAGGAACGAAGTTTTGGATTATGTTTTATTCGTTTGCAAAACAACACAAAGTAGTCGCTCTCTTCCATTCGATTAATTGATAACGTATCTTCCCAAATTCGTCGATGCTTCCGTTTTCGTCTCCGGCGTCTTCGAAGTAACAAAGCCAACAGCAGTGTCTCCTCGTCAGAATCCATTTTGTTACTGAGTGTACTTGTGCGTCGTTAACTTGCTACAAACACGCGACGAAAACCTTGCGAATTTGCCGCACGTCCGCGACGTCTTCGCCGAGCAGCCGCGGCGTGTTCGCGATGCATTCGCTGCGCGTCCGCTTCGCTTTGAAGACGCTCGCAATCCGCTAGTATGATAAGGCCCTAAATGAAACATTTGTCATAATACGTTACAGACTTACTCTTCCACTTTTCAACGTTATAACGCGTACCTACTTAAACTGATAGATTATACCACTGCCCGACGCTTCTATCTCTCATAAACACTACTAAACCCTGAAAAGACTGTATAAGTATATATTCTGAAATTGCAACATACTTTGGTAATGCCGAAACATAGTGGCAATAATTAATATGCTACTTAACTATTCTTATATTTAAACAACATTTTCTAACATAAACTTAGTGACTTAGGCCATAGAAAGGTAACATTTATACAATTGAACTAAAATTTTGCACTTAAATAGGAATATTTTACTAAATTACTGATGACGTCTTCTATAAATATTTGAAAGATAGATAACTCTTGCAAAGGGACCCAATATAGTGGTGATGTTTAGCAGATATTCAAATCTAAATAAACAAAAAAAGGTAGAAACATTATTATGTAGACAACGGGGCCCTTACGACCAGCTCTAATAGCAGGGCAGAAGTTAGTAAGCCCCTGTTTGAAATACAAATCTCATTTATTAAGATTTCTCTATATAAATCTAAATATCTATTTTGCTGATAAATGCATGTAGTTTTGACCAATTCCAAAAAAGCCCTGTTTTGCATAAATAGGTATTTAAAACAGTGTATGTATAAGCAAATTTAAGAATAACATTCTTTGGTATACTTAATTAAACATATCTTATTCTGCAACTTAATATGCTTCTAAATATTCATTATATACAGTAATATTCGATACAGGTTGTTTATTTAATCTGGCAATGTAAAAGCTTTGGTTCTGTATTTTCACCAAACATCTTAATAGTAAGTCTTAAATAATAACTACATATATTACACGTCTCCACAGAAGGAACTTAATAAGATCAAATGCAAGTAACAATCTTCAAGATGATGTACTTTGAATAAATATCAAGATTTAGCCGAGCATATTAATGTGCGGCACACAAAAAAGTATAGAAGAAATATTGATTTTAAAGAGAAAAAAACGCTAAAATATGATTTAAAATATGAAAAATTATATCAAGAGAAAAGAGGGGAAATTTTTACAATAAGTACCTATTTTAAAAACTCTTGATATACCTTATACTGCCATAAACAGGCGGCCACTACGCTATAGTAGACCACAAGTTTTGATACTTACATACCTACTCTTTATTTTTATTTACTTTTCTTTAAATATCATTATCTACAGACACTTTATCGACACAGAATATTAATGCCAGCATAAAAAAATATTTACATCATTTATCATTTTAATATACAAAATACATAAATGTTCAAGATGACAAAAGCGGATGGGGAATTCTGGAAGTTTTAAAAAAACGTTTACAATCAGATCTCAGCCTCTATCTATCAGAAATACCACTAATTTTCCTAAATTTTGACACTGGTCAGATGAGGTTGTGGCTAGATTATTAACGTTTTAGATTACGGATATAACTTTCTTTTTATTTATTAGCAAATCTCAACATTCTATGTCTATAAAATGATAACTTATACTAAGTTACACTTCACACAGTACATGAGATGTGCTTTAGAAGATTAAGTTTGTGCTTGGACTTTATCATACAATGGGAAACAATGATAATCTTCCTTTTATATTAACATCGATAAATTCTTCCAATGTCTATTAAACTATGTGACCAGTGCCCAGTTCGTTGGGCTGAAAACATTTTTACTCGTGAAGAAATCCGGCTACCACGAAAAAGTGTTTTCAGTTTAATATATAGCCACTTACAAATAACGTAACTTTGAAATCGGTTCAGTAGATCAGGAGACTACCTCCTACAACCTCAAAAATTTTACCTATAATATTATGACCAGAAAATCTATTCATTTTGATGTTCATTACAACAAAATTGTCACATCCTTTAAGGCAGAGAACAAATCTCAATTGCCATTAAGGCGCTTCGTACATACATTTTCTTGCTGAGAAAAAGTACAGCTTATTCGCCCACTTCGTCCTTATTGTATGGATCGTTGTGGAAGCTACACATTTTTTCTATGGCGCTTTTTATAGGCACCGTAAAGAATACGTGCCATGTACAGAGGACCTAGCATTACATATTGATAGCAGGTCAAAAACAAAACACCTACAGAGCAAGTCATATTTCGCTTCCATTCTAAAGATGTTTCAGTTTCACTGTCAATACTATTCAAACATTTGAATAGTGTTACGAATGCACCTTATGTCGAGGGCATAAGGTTCAATATCGCTTGACATGCAGTGTGTAACTTTTAAGATCTATAACTCGAGATCTGGACATTGTCTAGGTGTAATATAAAAACGCATTCCTAGACTTAAGGTGGCCTATTGAATGGTA
The DNA here is from genome assembly GCA_037179545.1 of Sesamia inferens. Classification (NCBI taxonomy): domain Eukaryota; kingdom Metazoa; phylum Arthropoda; class Insecta; order Lepidoptera; family Noctuidae; genus Sesamia; species Sesamia inferens. The sequence continues at coordinate 29,488,569 of CM073928.1, read as the reverse complement.
CAGGTTTTATCAATTTTGTCAACAAAGTGACGACATCGAAATTTCTAGAAACCCGTTTCCGGGAATTACCGTAGGTACTTACTGAATGTACTCGAAGTTATGCGCTATTATTATTACGTCTAGACGATTCTGGAATGTTCGATCAGCTGGCCTATATATAGCGCCGTGACGCCGGCGCCGAGTCAGTCTACACTTGACTACCGATACGAAAACAGCGACACTTAAGAAGCGATCTTTGAGAATACCTACTGCGACAACTGTAACGAGAACTGTGAGTACTACGTGAAGTAACATCTGTAGTGTTATTGGGTATTTACAATACGGACTTCGTGGACGTAAGTGAAGACTTCCGTGCAACGTCAGCAATATTCTACTTGTCATTGCCTACAATCGACTGTACCTTCGTTGCCAATAAATTTCAAAACCCTTAACCGGCGTTTTAGTACCCCTAGCCCGTAACAATTGGTGTCAGAAGCGGAATGCCGGTCACGCCAAGGGAAGACGAAAGAGTTCGCACGCGACGACAAGCAGCGATGGATTTGGCGCGTCAAGAGGAAGAATCCCTTAGTGTCCCTGCACCCATAGAAGATGCGGCCGTCGTAACACCGACGAATGTGAGTGCGCCTAGTACTACCACTGTTCCCGGAACCAGCGGTTGCGATTTATCGGCATTACTGGCTCACTTGACGGCGCAAATAAGGCTGAGCATAGCAGAATCCCAGGCAGAAACCCAGGCTCAAATAAAAGGCATAGCAGAATCCCAGGCAGAACTAAAACAATCCCAGGCAGAAACCCAGGCACAAATAAAGGAATCCCAGCAGCTGGTCTTAGAATTAAACGAAAAATGGGAAAACACCAAAGAAGAGGTCAACGAGCTTAGAGTAAAAACAGCACAACAAGATGCACGTATGGACCAGCAAGATATGCGCATAGACAAACAAGAAGCGCGTATGGACCATCAAGATACGCGTATAGACAAACATGATGCGCGTTTCGAGAAACTGGACAATACCATCATGGAGTTTGGGAAAGAAATAGAAAGAGTACAAAAAGGAGGTATTAAAGGTGTGATTCCTGTACCCAGTGCTTTGCCGACGTTCCTAGTACCTCATTTTGACGGAACAACGTCATGGGTGGCCTTCCGCCTTCAATTCGAAAAGGTCGCAACAGCCAACAACTGGGACGACAATCAAGCGGTAACCGCTCTTACGCTTGCTCTGCGTGGTGATGCGGTACAAATCCTCGAGAACATTTCCGGCGATTGCAATACCCTAGCCTGTCTGTTAGAAGCGCTGGAGTCTAGATATGGAGAGAAACACCTCGAACATGTCTACAGGGCTCAACTCCGCGACCGCACACAGAAGAGCAGTGAGGGTTTGCAACAATGGGCAACGGAAGTAGAACGTATTGTTCGGAGGGCGTATGTATCAACACCGGGATTGATTGATACTACTACGGTGCAAGCGTTTACTGATGGAATCCGAGATGCGGAAGTAAGGGCTGCAGTTCGCCTGGGACACCATCAGACTCTTAAGGCAGCCTTGACACACGCTCTGGAGGTGGAAGCAGTACGTCAAGATAGTCGACAACACCACCGCATTCGTGAGGTAACAACCCCAATAATAAAAACTCGGCAAGGACCAACCTGCTATGAGTGCGGCGAAAAGGGGCATATTCGGATCAATTGTCCCAGGAAGTCTAAAGGAAGAAGTACTTCTGGGACACAGGTGGAACCCGAGGATTTAAACTAAGAACAGCCAGGGCTGTGGGGCGAGTACTGGCTGGTCGACGTGAAGCCCCCATTATAACAGTATCACAAGTGGGTGACGGAAACAGTCTTATTATAGAAGGAGAACTGAATGGTAAGTCATGCAGTTTCACATTGGATACTGGTGCATCAAGAACTATTGCACGACCAGAGCTATTTCCTCGCACCATAGTATGGAAAAGAGGATCTTCACAATGCCGGCTACAAACTGCCACCGGCCAACCAGTACTCGTCCTTGGGGAAACAAAGGTGACCTTGAAAATGGGTGATAAGACATTTACGCATCCTGTTTTAGTAGCGAATATTACAGATGATTGCATTATAGGACTGGACTTTTTGAAGAAACAACAATGCGTCCTTAATGTAGCAAAAGGAGTATTGAGTTTTCCAGAACAAGAAGTATTTCTTCAAGGTGCAAAACAAGGGTCAGTGTACTGTTTAAGAAAAACTGTATTACCACCAAGATCAGAAACTTTAGTAGATATTAGATTTTCACCAAAAGGATGCCGCAAACGTTGCATTATAATAGAGGATTCTGGAGATCACCCAGACTGGATAACGGCAAGAACACTGATGATGATTTCCGATAAACCAAAAATACGCATTATCAACGTTAGTAACAAAGAAATAACTCTCGAAAAGAACCACATGGTGGGTGTGTGCGATAATGTAGCATCTTTGAGAAAAACAGAGGTGCACGAAAAGGAACTTGATAAGAAGTGGCAGGAACATGTATCGACACTACTCGAAAGTTGTAAGGGCAATTTAAACAAGTTCGAAAGTCACAAAGTTAAGCAACTGTTACATAACTTCCATGACATCTTCGCGAAGACCGACGGTGACGTGGGAAGGACCGGGCTAGTTAAACACCATATAGATACGGGTGATACACAGCCGATAAGACAGAGACCACGTCGTATTCCCCTTGCAAGAGAACAGGAAGTCACGGAAATGTTAAGAGATATGGAGAGAAACCGGATTATAGAAGCATCTACTAGCCCTTGGTCATCTCCAGTTGTACTAGTCAAGAAAAAGGATGGCAGTACAAGGTTTTGCGTTGACTACAGGATGTTGAATGATGCCACGAAAAAGGACAGTTATCCTCTGCCACGTATAGATGACACTTTGGATTTGCTAAGTGGCATGAAATGGTTCTCCACAGTTGACCTCAAAAGTGGATACTGGCAGGTGGAAATCTGTCAGCAGGATAAAGAAAAGACCGCTTTCTCCACTGGTCCTGGGAACGGTCTCTGGCAATTCAATGTCATGCCTTTTGGACTGTGCAATGCTCCAGCTACATTCGAGCGCCTAATGGAGCGCATTTTGGTGGGGTTGCTTGGTGATGCATGCCTGGTCTATTTGGATGACATCATCATTATGGGACGAAGCTTCGAAGAGCACCTACGCAATCTGGAGAAAGTGTTCCAAAAACTGCGTGAAGCGAATTTAAAACTCAGTCCTAGTAAGTGTACACTATTCCAGAAAGAGGTTGGATACTTAGGACACATTATTTCGGCGCAAGGAATTCGAACAGATCCTGAAAAAATAATAGCCGTGTCGAAGTGGCCTACCCCTCGTAACAAAACTGAGGTACGCTCTTTCTTGGGTCTGTGTGCATATTACCGTCGGTTTGTGAAGAATTTCTCCGAGTTAGCGAAACCATTGCATCGTTTAACAGAGGAAAAGTGTCAATTTGAATGGAACTCTGACTGCGAACAGGCATTTGCGGTACTGAAAACTCACTTGTGTGAGGCTCCTGTATTAGGTTACCCTAGTAGGGAAGGCCGATTTTTGATAGACACAGATGCCAGCAATGTTGGTATTGGAGGAGTTCTCTCTCAAACACAAGGAGATCGGCAGGTCGTTATTGCATATTTCAGCAAATGTCTTTCCAAGCCAGAAAGAAATTACTGTGTTACCCGTCGAGAACTCCTAGCCGTTGTTAAGACCTTACAACACTTCAAGAAATATTTGATTGGGAGACAGTTTACACTTCGCACCGATCACGCTGCCTTACAGTGGTTGCTTCAGTTCAAAGACCCAGAAGGACAAGTAGCAAGGTGGATAGAGCAGCTGCAAGAATTTGACTTTGTCACTGAACATCGAAAAGGCAAGTCACACAATAATGCTGATGCTTTATCTAGACGGCCTTGCGAAGAATCTTGCCGACATTGTGCCAAACAGGAAAAGAAAGAGAACGTAAGGATTATCCAGGTGAACGCTTTGGATGAAGACTGGGATAATCGATCATTGGAAGACGCACAAAAGGAAGATAGTGATTTGAAGACAGTAATCGAATGGAAGAAACGTGGCCAGAGGCCCGCTTGGAGTGAAATATCAGCGCTTAGCCCAACAGCAAAAAGTTACTGGGCTCAATGGAACAGCCTGATAATTGATAACGGAGTTCTCAAGAGGAAATGGGAATCACCCAGTGGACAGGAGATCACCTTACAGATAGTTGTCCCCTGCGATAAAGTCGCAACAGTGCTAAAGCAGGTGCACGACGGAGTATCCGGAGGACATCTAGGAGTGAAGAAAACCCTGGAGAAGGTGAGAAAAAGATTTTATTGGGTGCATTGTCGCGAAGACGTAGAGGACTGGTGTAGGAAATGTGTAGCCTGCTCCTCAGTAAAGGGACCGCAAACAAGAGCCAGAGGTCGGCTGAAAGTGTACAATGTTGGTGCACCATGGGAAAGAGTTGCTGTCGATATAGCAGGGCCATTCCCTATCACTGAAGAAGGGAATAGGTATATCATCGTCATGCAAGACTATTTCAGCAAATGGCCAGAAGCTTTTGCAGTACCCAACCAAGAAGCTCATACCGTTGCCAAAAAGCTAGTTCACGAGGTGTTCTGTCGATTTGGCGTCCCCTTGGAGTTGCACTCTGACCAGGGTAGAAACTTCGAGTCTTCGCTATTTCAAGAGGTTTGCCAACTACTCGGGATACATAAGACTCGTACAACACCATATCACCCTCAGTCAGATGGAATGGTCGAAAGATTCAACCAGACGCTAGAGAATCATTTGGCCAAAGTAGTGGAAGAACACCAGAGGGATTGGGACCAATATATTCCACTCTTCTTAATGTCATACCGCTCTGCAACACATGATAGCACAAATTGTACACCGGCGAAAGTCAACTTCGGCCGAGAAATTAGACTACCCATAGATGCACTAACCGGAACACCCCCCGATACCCCTATCCTAGCCGTCGACTATGTGGCTGACCTACGACGAAAACTAGATGGAATACATGAGCTAGTGAGAGAGAATGGTCTGAAAACCAGCGAGAAAATGAAGATCCGATACGACCGCAAAGCTAACGCGCCCGGATTTGAAGAGGGAACTTTGGTATGGTTACATAATCCCATTAGGAGAAAAGGAAAGAGTCCGAAATTCCAAGCCAAATGGGAGGGTCCGTACACGATAGTAACCAGGATAAACGATGTCACCTACCGCATAAAGAAAGGACCTAGAGGGAAGCTGAAGATCGTACACGTAGACCGCCTAGCTCGCTATTATGGATCAAATCATGCTCGGGACGAGCACGACTAAGAAGGGGGCAATGTTACGAATGCACCTTATGTCGAGGGCATAAGGTTCAATATCGCTTGACATGCAGTGTGTAACTTTTAAGATCTATAACTCGAGATCTGGACATTGTCTAGGTGTAATATAAAAACGCATTCCTAGACTTAAGGTGGCCTATTGAATGGTACAGGTTTTATCAATTTTGTCAACAAAGTGACGACATCGAAATTTCTAGAAACCCGTTTCCGGGAATTACCGTAGGTACTTACTGAATGTACTCGAAGTTATGCGCTATTATTATTACGTCTAGACGATTCTGGAATGTTCGATCAGCTGGCCTATATATAGCGCCGTGACGCCGGCGCCGAGTCAGTCTACACTTGACTACCGATACGAAAACAGCGACACTTAAGAAGCGATCTTTGAGAATACCTACTGCGACAACTGTAACGAGAACTGTGAGTACTACGTGAAGTAACATCTGTAGTGTTATTGGGTATTTACAATACGGACTTCGTGGACGTAAGTGAAGACTTCCGTGCAACGTCAGCAATATTCTACTTGTCATTGCCTACAATCGACTGTACCTTCGTTGCCAATAAATTTCAAAACCCTTAACCGGCGTTTTAGTACCCCTAGCCCGTAACAATAGTATTATATCGTTCACTCATAGTAAAAATTGTCCCAAGCCGGTTGCATTTCCAATAGTATAATACCTACGGGTATATTATTTTCTTTCTTACTAGAGTTGTCTTTTCAATAAAGCCTTACAAAGGCTAACAACGTATCAATCCTAAGTGTCAATCCTCTTTTATCTTTTTCATACATACTGTAATCTGTATGTTCTACCATATGCAAGTCAACTGTGGTCATTAATAAAATATCCTGTGAATTTTGAAATATTGATAATATTATAACTATGTACAACAACTATGGTTTTGCTATTTATTATTATTGTTACTTAAATTATAATGAAATTGCACTGAAAAGGCAATAGTGGTAATTTTTTGAGCTTTTTTTTAATTTTAAGTATCAACATAGGATAGGTCTGTTTTTCACAACTATGTTAGTATTATAGCAGATTAATATCCCTTTTTCTACTAAATGAATTATCCTAGATTTTAAAATGATGACGTTTCTAAAATATTTGAAAATTTTCAATTCAATTCTCAGCAATTGTAAATGAATTCACCCAACATTTTGAAATAGTATATGCAATGGAAACATGTTACAAATTTGATTAATTTAGTTAATGCTTATATTAATAAGCTATGCCTAATTCGGCAAATGCTTTGAGCATTTTTATATGTCATCGTCCATAGAAATATTCACAACGCACAATACCACTAACCATTGTGGTTTAACACGCTAATTCCATAAGATATATTAACTACTACTACGGTTCCAGTTAGGTTAAAAAATAATTTAGACTTCGGATTCGGATGATCGATTCGATTTTTTCGGATGCTTATCATATTCGACGGAAGTTCAAAGACTGAAGTCGAAGTCTGTCTACGCGAAGGGTCCGAATGCGATATGTGGCCAACTATTACCATCATAAGTGACTCACTGCTTTATACAGTCAAATACGCTGTGAGTATCTCGAAACATTTGACGAGCACATTACCATAAGGTAAAATACCACACGAACTGGTATAACTATGGAGTAGCTGCTTGTTTTCTTAACTGCGACCGTGAATCTGCTTGATGGTAAGCAGTGATGCAATCGTTGATGGTAAAGTGCACTAATTTATTATAAACCTATTCACTGTAGCACTTGTTAACTGTATAGCCGTATATAAAACTATAAACATGGCAAAATTCAAAAACAATTTTCTCTTAGTTTCGATGCAACTAATGAACTAACCAATAACAAATGTAAAATAAATAATAAAAATATGAAACAAAACGTATCTCGAGTCGACCAGACGCTCCAGTCGAGTGAACAATAATTTTAGTTTTATTCCACCTTCGCACGACTAGAATGATATCTGCCATTTCAATTAACTTTTCGAGTTACACAGCTCGCGTGAAATATAACAAAACTGAACAAAAAATTAAGCGCCTGACAGCTTCATTATAAACATCAGAAGAAGAAAATCGTTGTAGAATTTCCTCAAGCACATGTATATCTTTATGCACGTGACTACTCATTCTACCGCAGTGTTTGAGATGGATCATATATTCCCCTTGTCCATACGTCGTAGTGCGACCGCTATATTACTCTGCGGCTATCTTCTGTTTCTTACATTCGGGCTCGTCGTCCTCTTCCTCGTCGTCGTCCCACTCCCACTCTTGTTCGTCATCTTCAGGCTCGCGAGGCTGCTCTTCGGGGATATCTTCTTCGTCTTGTTCCTGTAAACGTCAATAAGGTCTTGACTATCAAATTTCTAAGACATAGTACGTGTACAGCAGGTACAGTCGGTCAGTAGTTGACAGTATACGTACAGTACAGCAGGTACAGTCGGTCAGTAGTTCACAGTATACGTACAGTACAGCAGGTACAGTCGGTCAGTAGTTCACAGTATACGTACAGTACAGCAGGTACAGTCGGTCAGTAGTTCACAGTATACGTACAGTACAGCAGGTACAGTCGGTCAGTAGTTCACAGTATACGTACAGTACAGCAGGTACAGTCGGTCAGTAGTTCACAGTATACGTACAGTACAGCAGGTACAGTCGGTCAGTAGTTCACAGTATACGTACAGTACAGCAGGTACAGTCGGTCAGTAGTTCACAGTATACGTACAGTACAGCAGGTACAGTCGGTCAGTAGTTCACAGTATACGTACAGTACAGCAGGTACAGTCGGTCAGTAGTTCACAGTATACGTACAGTACAGCAGGTACAGTCGGTCAGTAGTTCACAGTATACGTACAGTACAGCAGGTACAGTCGGTCAGTAGTTCACAGTATACGTACAGTACAGCAGGTACAGTCGGTCAGTAGTTCACAGTATACGTACAGTACAGCAGGTACAGTCGGTCAGTAGTTCACAGTATACGTACAGTACAGCAGGTACAGTCGGTCAGTAGTTCACAGTATACGTACGAGTGCTCGCTGCATGACGGAGATGGGCGGCGCGTCGTGGTGGGCGGCCACACGACGCTCGATGAGGTACGACACGTACTCGTCGTACAGCAGGCGGATCAGGTGGAACGAGCCAAACGACGCAGCCGACCTGACAATGGCCATCATTGATACAGAACTTACGGGAATACTAAAGAATAGGGTCAAGGAAATCTACACCTTCCAATTAATAATCATTTAAAAATTCAAACCATTGATCAGACTGGGAGCCATACGTCTTCTATGTAGTTCTAGATAAATCAGTTCACTTTAGCCATCTAAGGTGAAGTGAACTGAATTATCTAGAACTATGGCAGACTAAAATATAATTATTTCAAGTATATTTAACATTATTGTAAGTAACATTTTTCATATTGCTATCTATAAAATCAAATGTCTTCTTTAATTGATAGTATGATGCTCAGCGTACTTGTATAGTGTAAATCAGTGGTGCAGTTCCATAGCGCCTTAGGTTTGTGCTTCATATCTAAAAAAGTGTCTATTGAGCCACTGTAAGTTGGCATTGGCCCCTCGGACGCCTTTCAAAGGTACTTGAAGTGTGACTAAATTTGACGAGTTCCTTCCAAGACGTGATAGTGACACATTTGCATAAAGACACAAAATTAACAAAGTTGTATTTATCAGTAGAGTTATCAACACGAGACATTCTGTCATAAAAAATCTGTGACTTTTTCTGTGTTGCCCGTACACACAACTTGTTCTATCGCAATGTTATAATATTCGCTAATATTAATTGACGTTTTTAAATTAGTATTACCTGAGAGTAAGTTCTCTGATAACAAGCGATGAGTAGAAGGACCAGTCCAGCAGCAGTCGGCGAGCCCGCGCCGTGTAGTCAGGCCGACGTTCGTGAGGAGCCAGAGCGGTGCGCACACAGCCCTCCAGCCAACTGGCCCACTGTTCCAGGGAGGCTCCTCGTCCCAAAGTGGCCTGTACCAACAACTCATCATGTTTATTTTAAATATGCTAACGCTTTTATAGCAACTTTAGACATCACTCTGATAAAATCCTCTGTAAAATACTCGACTTTGCACACCCTCTTGCCGAAGTAATGACTTAAAATGACTTGCTTTAGGTTATCAAGCAGATGGTGGGAAAATAAATCTTCAATTGGATTTATTTTCCAAATACATATGTAAAAAAAGATAAGTTTATGGAAAAATAATTCTCTCCTAATTTCAGTTTACGCTACAAAATAAAATATTTTTATAACCTTTTCAATAGCGCTTAGCACTTTAAAATGAAGCTAATAAACGTTAAAATAAAGTTGACATTAGTGTAAGGTGTTCGTGTTGGTGTGTTCAGTTTACCTTGAAGTCGGCTTCCAGTTTGTGTGCAGTGGCGGCGCTGGCACAGGAGCAGGCCCAGGCCGCCTGCTCGCGGACCACGCGGAAGTCCACGCGGTTCAGGTCCGCCAGCATCTGGACGGGATCATCACACAATATTTTAATTCATCATCATCATCAACCGTTTTCATCGTCCCACTGCTGGGCACAGACCTTCTCTCATACAGAGAAAGATTGAGCGTAATCACCACGTTTACTCAATGCGGGTTGGTGATTTTAGACTTAAAAGTTCAAGTTTCCTCAAGGTGTTTTCATTCTCCTTAGAGTCATTGGTGTCCAAGATATACTTAGAAAGTACATATTGATACGAATGCACCTTATGTCGAGGGCATAAGGTTCAATATCGCGTGACATGCAGTGCATAACTTTTAAGCTCTATAACTCGAGATCTAGACATTGCCTAGATGTAGTATAAAAACGCATTCCTAGACTTAAGGTGGCCTATTGAATGGTACAGGTTTTATCAATTTTGTCAACAAAGTGACGACATCGAAATTTCTAGAAACCCGTTTCCGGGAATTACCGTAGGTACTTACTGAATGTACTCGAAGGTATGCGCTATTATTATTACGTCTAGACGATTCTGGAATGTTCGATCAGCTGGCCTATATATAGCACCGTGACGCCGGCGCCGAGTCAGTCTACATTCGACTACCGAGACGAAAACAGCGAAAGTTAAGAAGCGATCTTTGAGAATACCTACTGCGACAACTGTAACGAGAACTGTGAGTACTACGCGAAGTAACATCTGTAGTGATATTGTGTGTTTACAATACGGACTTCGTGGACGTAAGTGAAGACTTCGGTGCAACGTCAACAACATTCTACTTGTCATTGCCTACAATCGACTGTACCTTCGTTGCCAATAAACTTCGTAACCCTTAACCGGTATTTTAGTACCCCTAGCCCGTAACAATTGGTGTCAGAAGCGGAATGCCGGTCACGCCAAGGGAAGACGAAAGAGTTCGCACGCGACGACAAGCAGCGATGGATTTGGCGCGTCAAGAGGAAGAATCGCTTGGTGTCCCTGCACCCGTAGAAGATGCGGGCGACGTAACACCGACGAATGTGAGTGCACCTACTACCACCACTATTCTCGGAAGCAGTGGATCCGATTTATCGGCGTTACTGGCTCACTTGACGGCGCAAATACGGCTGAGCATAGCAGAATCCCAGGCAGAAATAAAACAATCCCAGGCAGAAATCCAAGCACAAATTAAAAGTGTAGCACAAACCCAGGCATCAACCCAGTCACAAATAAAGGAATCCCAGCAACTGATATTAGAATTAAATGAAAAATGGGATAAAACCAAAGAAGAAGTCAACGAACTTAGAATAAAAACATTTCAACAAGATGCCCGTATGGACCAGCAAGATACGCGCATAGACAAACAAGATGCGCGTATGGACCAGCAAGATACGCGCATAGACAAGCAAGATGAGCGTATGGAGGAATTAAACAGTACCATCGTGGAGTGTGAGAAAGAAATACAGTTTCTCCATAAAGCTGTGCAGAAAGGAGTTATTAAAAGTGTGGTACCGGTACCCAGTGCTTTGCCGACTTTCAAGGTACCTCATTTTGACGGAACAACGTCATGGGTGGCCTTCCGTCTGCAATTCGAAAAGGTCGCATCAGCCAACAACTGGGACGACAATCAAGCGGTAACCGCTCTTACGCTTGCTTTGCATGGTGATGCGGTACAAATCCTCGAAAACATTTCCGGCGATTGCAATACCCTAGCCTCTCTGTTAGAAGCGTTGGAGACTAGATATGGAGAGAAACACCTCGAACATGTCTACAGGGCCCAACTCCGCGACCGCACACAGAAGAGTAATGAGGGTTTGCAACAGTGGGCAACGGAAATAGAACGTTTGGTTCGGAAGGCGTATGCATCAACACCGGGACTGATTGACGCTACTACTCTGCGATTCTTTACTGATGGGATGCGAGACGCAGAAGTCAGAGCTGCAGTACGTCTGGGTCACCATCAGACCTTGAAGGCAGCCTTGACACATGCTCTGGAGGTGGAAGCTGTACGTCAAGATGGCCGACAACACGACCGTATTCGAAAAGTGACCGCACAAATAAAAGCCCGACGAGGACCAACTTGTTATGAGTGCGGCGAAAAGGGGCACATTCGAATTGATTGTCCCAGGAAGGCTAAGGGAAGAAGTGCTGCTTGGACAAGTAAAGACGCAGAGGTGTTGCTGTGGCGCAAGCGCGACGCCAAGGTCGAGCCCGAGCGCCCGAGCGAGCGCGTCGATTGGCGCGAGCGGAGCGATCGGAGTGGGCGCCGCGAGCGACCCGCTGAACGAGAGCGGGTACGTGTCAAGGACCGGGAACGCGAACGTTCCGGCAAGCGAGAACAAGAGCGCGAGCGGTCGCGCGGAAAGTCGTGGAGTGCGGCGGAAGCAAGGCGGGACAAGGAAGTCGAGGACAAGGCGCGTAAGAAGAAGCGCCTCGAGAAAAAGGCAAAACGAAAGGTCCGCCGCCGCCAGATTACTTCAGGTAGTACGGACCGAGGTGAAGAACGCAAACAGGAAAAGACAGAGAACGTGAGGATTATCCAGGTGAACGATTTGGATGAAGACTGGGATAATCGATCATTGGAAGACGCACAAAAGGAAGATAGTGACTTGAAGACAGTAATCGAATGGAAGAAACGTGGCCAGCGGCCCGCTTGGAGAGAAATATCAGCGCTTAGCCCAACAGCAAAAAGTTACTGGGCTCAATGGGACAGCCTGATAATTGATAATGGAGTCCTGAAGAGGAAATGGGAATCACCTAGTGGACAGGAGATCGCCTTACAGATAGTTGTCCCCTGTGAGAAGGTCGCGTCGGTGCTAAGACAGGTGCACGACGGAGTATCCGGAGGACATCTAGGAGTAAAGAAAACTCTGGAGAAGGTGAGAAAAAGGTTCTATTGGGTGCATTGCCGCGAAGACGTAGAGGACTGGTGTAGGAAATGTGTAGCCTGCTCCTCAGTAAAGGGACCGCAAACGAGGGCCAGAGGTCGGCTGAAGGTGTATAATGTTGGTGCACCATGGGAAAGAGTTGCTGTCGATATAGCTGGGCCGTTCCCTATTACTGAAGAAGGGAATAGGTATATCATCGTCATGCAAGACTATTTCAGCAAATGGCCAGAAGCTTTTGCAGTACCCAACCAAGAAGCTCATACCGTCGCTAAAAAGCTAGTTCACGAGGTGTTCTGTCGATTTGGCGTTCCCTTGGAGTTACACTCCGACCAGGGTAGAAACTTCGAGTCTTCACTATTTCAAGAGGTTTGCCAACTACTCGGGATACATAAGACTCGTACAACACCATACCACCCTCAGTCAGATGGAATGGTCGAAAGATTCAACCAGACGCTAGAGAATCATTTGGCCAAAGTAGTTGAAGAACACCAGAGGGATTGGGACCAATACATTCCACTCTTCTTAATGTCATACCGCTCTGCAACACATGATAGCACAAATTGTACACCGGCGAAAGTCAACTTCGGCCGAGAAATTAGATTACCCATAGATGCACTAACCGGAACACCCCCCGATACCCCTATCCTAGCCGTCGACTATGTGGCCGACCTACGACGTAAACTAGATGGAATACATGAGCTAGTGAGAGAGAATGATCTGAAAACCAGCGAGAGAATGAAGATCCGATACGACCGCAAAGCTAACGTGCCCGGATTTGAAGAGGGAACTTTGGTATGGTTACATAATCCCATTAGGAGAAAAGGAAAGAGTCCGAAGTTCCAAGCCAAATGGGAGGGTCCGTACACGATAGTAACCAGGATAAACGATGTCACCTACCGCATAAAGAAAGGACCTAGAGGGAAGCTGAAGATCGTACACGTAGACCGCCTAGCTCGCTATTACGGATCAAATCATGCTCGGGACGAGCACGACTAAGAAGGGGGCAATGATACGAATGCACCTTATGTCGAGGGCATAAGGTTCAATATCGCGTGACATGCAGTGCATAACTTTTAAGCTCTATAACTCGAGATCTAGACATTGCCTAGATGTAGTATAAAAACGCATTCCTAGACTTAAGGTGGCCTATTGAATGGTACAGGTTTTATCAATTTTGTCAACAAAGTGACGACATCGAAATTTCTAGAAACCCGTTTCCGGGAATTACCGTAGGTACTTACTGAATGTACTCGAAGGTATGCGCTATTATTATTACGTCTAGACGATTCTGGAATGTTCGATCAGCTGGCCTATATATAGCACCGTGACGCCGGCGCCGAGTCAGTCTACATTCGACTACCGAGACGAAAACAGCGAAAGTTAAGAAGCGATCTTTGAGAATACCTACTGCGACAACTGTAACGAGAACTGTGAGTACTACGCGAAGTAACATCTGTAGTGATATTGTGTGTTTACAATACGGACTTCGTGGACGTAAGTGAAGACTTCGGTGCAACGTCAACAACATTCTACTTGTCATTGCCTACAATCGACTGTACCTTCGTTGCCAATAAACTTCGTAACCCTTAACCGGTATTTTAGTACCCCTAGCCCGTAACAATATAACTTTAAAAAGTTACATTGGTATTTTAAATAATTGTAATCGGCGAGTTTGGACTTTGCAACGACATACCGAGAGGAGCTGACCTGGACGACAGTCAGTTCGGGTTTCGGCATAGGCGCTCCACCATATATATACGCAGTATCGGTTGAGAGTCCTGGCGGAGCAAGCAGGGACTTGGGGAAGGGTAATGTGAGCCGTCTCCTTAGACATCAACTATGCCTTCAATACGTTGCTCTGGGGTTATATTTTGAAGGCACTCTAATGTCTCCCTACCTCCGTTAGATTGTTGGGCTTGTATGTGATGGCGGTTACCAGCGCCGTATATCGTGCAGTGTTTCACATGGCTTGGTCCTTGGCCCACTCCTGAATATAGGGTACGATTGTGTCACAGATGCGAGGTCCGCATACGTCGCCGAGGTGGTTGGGCGAGGTGTGGCGGCGGAGCGGCCTTCCAGACAAGAGAGGTCGTCACCTGGTGTATCTGCAGATGGTTGTTGAGTACGGCGCGAGCGGCCTGCGCCAGGTGGTTGAGCGAGGTGTAGCGGCGTAGTGCGGCGGCCAGCGCGGAGGCGGCGGCGGCCTGGGCTCGTGCCGCGGCCGCCGGAGCTCCTCCCCCTCCCGCCGCCAGCGCCGCCTCTAGGCTCTTGGCGAAGTTGCGGATTGCCTGCAAGGAAAAATCAGGTTAACGCTTCACTTTTAATCGATAAAACGCTATGGTCCCATCGAATATATGTAAGTTATGAGTGACCTGTGTGAGCTGCGGTGGGATGGGCCGCAGCACGTCGGGCAGCAGCAGCTCCACGGCTCGCTGGTAGAGCTGCATGTCGGCGGCCCGCAGCCAGGCGGCCACGTCACGACGCGACGCCAGGCGGGCCAGCGCGCGCCGGCACAGTGCGGCCGGCGTGCGCCGCCAGAACGCGCGGCGCGCTCGCTCCACGGCGCCCGTGTCCAGCGCCGCCACGCCCGCCAGGAACTCGACGCCGTGTTCCCTGCGCACACACGCACGCCAGACATTAACCTAAGCGCCACTACGAGAGCCTACGCGGCGTTACGAGATCCTAGACACGTCTAGTATTTATTATAGAATTATCATATATTATATTATGTTCCCTTTGTGCGATGCCAATACCGACAAAACTCTTATAAGATAAGAGCTAGCAGAACACATAACTTATTGTGTCACAGGGTTGATGATCTCGATTTATTCTCCACCAGTGTTCCTGAACTAAAAAAAACGTGATAACTTCTTTGTAAATCACTAAAACACAGTACGACCAGGGGGTCAGGTAGACCGAAGACCTGGTGAAGGTCGTGGGAAACCGCTGGATGCAGGAGGCGTAAGACTAGTCGTCGTGGAGATCCTTGAGAAGCATCAATAACTTATACACTAGATACACAGACTCAAACAAAACTCTGTCTCACCAATTTTTAGCTTGTTGTGAATTTATGTAACTTCACTCTCATTTTGGTCTAGTCCTACTAATTTCAGCTGTTTTGAGATTCAAAATTAAATCATATTCGAATATAAAACAAAAAATGAAAATCAAAAAAATAATTAGTCCGTCTTATAGATAATAATAAAATTAAGACCCCTATTTTTTATTTTGTCGAAATTACTAAAAACTACCGAGATATAGCGTACTAGCGGCCGCTAGCGACTTCGTTCATAATTTAAAATATGCTTTTAACGAACCCACACGTATAATTAGCGGTACATGCCTTGACAACTTTATATACAATATTTCTAAATGCAAATCTAGAATTCTTGATTTTGCATTATCTGACCATACAGCGCAAATACTAACATGTCCAATTAAGGCCAGTGTTGCTCACAGGTATTGGTATGTTAAAAAACGGGATCTTCAAGAAGAAAACATTAAAAAGTTTCAAAATTGCATAAATTCACTAAATTTCACGGAATGCTTTATGAGTAACGATCCCGATGAATCATTTAACTGCTTCTACGACACATTTCATTTGTTTTATCGTCTATGTTTTCCCATTATAAAATTCAGAATAAGTGTACAAAAAAGACAAAAATGGATCTCAAGGGGTGTTAGGTTATGCTGCCAACGCAAAAGACGTCTGTTATGGCAATATCGGAAAAATCGTACAGCGAAAAGTAGGGATCATTTTAATGCATTATCCTTAAGACTCAAACGCATAATTAGGCTTACAAAAAAAGCTCAAAATGAGCATTACATAAGGACTGCTAGTAATACGTGTAAAGCCACTTGGACCCTAATTAATAATGCGAAACAAGCTGTTCCTAAGGAAGATATTCATAGCATTAATATTAACGATGCAATCTCTGTTAAAGATCCATTATTGATAGCTGAATCTTTTAATAACTTTTTTATTGATCAGGTTAAAAAAATAAATAACCAAGTCAACAATTTAGCTATGCCAGCACATGTGTCAAATTCAATATTTATGAATCCTACTACACCTATAGAAATAAGTTCAATTATAACAAATTTGAAGAATACTAAGAGCACTGGATATGATGATATATCTACAATAATACTAAAGAGAGTCTCGGCAAAAATGTGTAATATTTTAAGTCATGTTATTAACTTATGTATCAGCGGTGGCATATTTCCAGACAAACTGAAATTAACAATAATCAAACCATTATTTAAAAAAGGTGATCCATGTAGCATGACCTGTTATCGACCAATTGCTTTGATATCCACCATTTCAAAAATCTTCGAAAAGGTCATACACGATCGGATTTACCAATTCTTTGAAAAATACAACCTTTTTTCAAAAGAACAAGTTGGTTTTAGGCAAGGCAAAAGTGTAAATATAGCCATATATAACTTTTTAAATGTCAAAAATCAAAAAAATCAAAATCAAAGCATTTATTTCAAATAAACCAGTTACAGGCACTTTTGAATTGTCAGAAGTTCGGTCAGTCAGTAAGGTAAAGCTAGTCGCCCATTCCAAAAAGTAGGTACCTATGGAGAAGAACGGGCAAGAAACTCCATGGACACTCTTTTAAAATATCAAGCTATTGATACAAATATTTGATTACATCATTCATTTTGAAATAAATCGTGTGAGAACGATGCAGAAATATATTGTACGCTGAGAGCGTACATTATGGAAAAAAAAAAAAAACAACAATTCAGAAATTAAAATACGCCGTAGCAGCTAAGAGATGACCAGTCCCCTCTGACGGCGTCCGTTCACGAACATGACGTATGGATCAGCATCATTCAGCTCAACCATATTGAAGGGAACCTAATGACCCAACACACACGCCACCACCAGCGAGACATTTGAGTGAGCATGACATACTCTCAACAGCCATAGCACTATCAAGTCAATAAACGACTAACCCAACAAATAGATGCTTTACAGCAAATAGATCGTGCTCACACGTGTTCCATGCAATTATACAATACTAAGAAATTGAATCTACACAATGCAAAGACAGTTTTGTCCAAGGTTCAGCAGCTCCAACGGTGTTCCCGAATGCTAAGTTTAGCTCCTGTGCAGCTGCACCAGTGCCGAATACCCCTGTCAGCGATGCAATTCCGTAACGTACAATATGCCTGGCTACATAGTGTGTACTGGCTTTGAGTTAAGAAAAAACAAACAATTGCAAATTTAAACTACGAGAGGAAAAATCAAAGAACAATCAGTGTAAGCATAGAAATCGGACGCAGCTCAAGCCCAAGCCTTTTTGTCGTCAATATAATCTTTAACACTATAAAATGCTTTCTGACACAACTTACGTTTAATGAAGCATTTGAATTTATTCAGGCTCAGATCTTGAACCACCACCACAATGTGATTATAGATAGTGTAGATAAGAAGGTTCCCGTTTGTGCACTCTACATGGATCTCACAAAAGCTTTCGACTGTGTAGATCATGAACTATTGTTGAAAAAAATGAACGCTTATGGAATAAGAGGTAAGGCCTTAGATCTAATTGAATCCTATCTTACAAGAAGAAAACAATGTACCCAAATAACACGCTTATGTCCTAAACTTAAAATAGAGACACATTTTATGTCAGATTATAGGGAAACTAATCTGGGTATACCACAAGGAAGTGTAATAGGGCCACTTTTATTTAATATATATATAAACGACCTTCCAAAAATAACAAAACATCCGAATATTATGTTCGCGGACGATAGTACAGTTGTATTTACAGGTACAAATAAGACGCTTATTGAATCTGAAATTTTTGACACCCTTAATAATATAATAAAATGGCTGACATTAAATAATCTAGAAATTAATTTATGTAAAACTCACCTAATGACATTTAAAAATAGAATTCCCCTAATGACGAATATTAATATTAACTATAATGATGAAACTATTACTGAGGTAGATACAACTAAATTTTTAGGACTTAACGTAGATAGTAGCCTAAATTGGAAAGTGCACGCAGAGATCCCTTGTAAAAAGTTGAGTACTCAATCGTATGCATTGTATATGCTCACAAAACAACTTAACGATTTCGCAGTTCTGACAGCATATTATGGGAACGTTGAAAGTATTTTAAGATACGGAATCATATTCTGGGGAAATTGTACTGAAAAAGAGCAAATTTTCAAAGCACAAAAAAAGTGGATAAGGGCAATGTACAAACTCGGTCAAATGGATAGCTGTAGACCATATTTTAAAAAATTAAAAATATGGACAGTACCGTGTCTGTACATAAATGAGTTGGCAATATTTGTCAGATATAATTTAACGATGTATGAAAGTTATAAAAGTAAACGTCACATTTTAAAGTTAACTGTCCTCAACACAAAAGTGCATTAATGAAAAATAGTATACTCTGTATGGCGCCACGCGTTTATAATCACCTACCAAAAGAAATATTAGAAAGCATAAACTATAATATATTTAAACATAAAGTTAAAAAATTACTGGTGGAAAAGGCCTATTACAGTGTAAACGAACTTATAAATGACATGCAATCTAATAGGTAAAGAGAGATGACATTATTGTATTTGGTTATTGACTTGATTTGTTTTTAATTAGTGGTTATTTATTTTTTGACATATTTATAATTTTTCAATTGACCTGTCCATGACGAAATTTCCTGACATTTATTATTTTTATGACTTCTTTTTCCCTTTTTTTTTTTGTTTTAATTTATTTTGTTTCGAATGTATTAATTAAATTTAGATGATTATAGTCATTGTACAATTAGTAGAGACAAACACTAATTAAAATTGCATGCCGTCAGGCGGATTATGGAGGTGCCAAACTATTTTATGTATCGATGTTTCTAATACCCATTTTCGCAATAAATGAGATTGAGTTTGAGTTTGTCATTTATTTTTTACGACAAATAATGACTAATTTTCGAAACGATTTTAATCAATACAGAATGCTGTATTGGTTAAAATCGTTTTGAAAATTAGTCATTAATCTTTATCCAATTAAATACTTTGAATATGTAGTGGTACCTACAAACGCCACAAAATGAACGACGCGTCATACTGACGTCACACGAATTCTACATCTCGCAATCAGAGTTTACCGTGCAATTAGCATACATACAACTTGCCAATTTCAACCATTGGGCAAGTGCCCGCCAGACATAACACCCGTCTGGTTGGAGGATTCTCCCTTTTCTATGGAGGATGAGTGAGCTTTACTCCCTGTTCCTCATGCCCCCACAAATACATTGTTGATTTAATATTAAAAGCGTAAAAACTCACGAGTGCATATAGCAGCATTTAAAGCATATGATGTAAATAGTAGTTTATGAAACTGTTACATAATGAGGGAAACTATGCACGAGTGCGAGTTTAAAAAACGAGCGAAGCAAGTTTTTTAATAGTATCACACGAGTGTGTAATACCTAATTATGTACAGTTTCATACACTACTTTATCTAATCTCATACATTTTAAGAAACAATAATAATCAATGATATGTCCAGCGAAACACAACAACGATTCGCAATGCAAAGAACCGTATTTGGCGCCAAAATTCTGCACCCTGCATCAACGCGCACGCGCCAAAGCGCGCGCAGCCACAGATAAAAAAATGAAATAGTGCTATCTATGGTTTGTAATCTGTACGGTAATGAAAAAAAAATTTATTATAACATTATTTTGTTAGAGAAATAATGTTATAATTTAATTTTTTAATTTCCTTTCGATATACTATGGGTAAAGTACGTCAATATAAACTCTTTTTTAGTTTCATATTTTTAATTTTTTGATATGAGAGTAGATAAAAAATATTTTCAAAGATAATACCGATTTAAAAATTGCGGGAAGTAGCGGCCCATGGGGCGGTAGGAGTGCCGGACCGCTATGTTTTTAATACAACGTTCAGTTTTTCTGTTCTGTATTAAGTATCAGCAATGAACCCGAGCGAAGTCGGGGCGGGTCGCTAGTGTATTATAAAAAAATAGTATGATGAGTTGTGTGCACCTGTGGTGTCTCCTGAGCGCGTGTAGTGCGTCGGGCGGCACGTCGTCGGGCAGCGGGTGGATGTCGAGCGGCGGCGGCTCGGGCGGGGACACGCTGCCCAGGTACTGCCGGTGTGCGTGCGGAGGGCTACTCGCACACTCGCGGGATCGCGAGCGGGACCTGCCCTCCTGTGTAATAGTATGATGAGTTGTGTGCACCTGTGGTGTCTCCTGAGCGCGTGTAGTGCGTCGGGCGGCACGTCGTCGGGCAGCGGGTGGATGTCGAGCGGCGGCGGCTCGGGCGGGGACACGCTGCCCAGGTACTGCCGGTGTGCGTGCGGAGGGCTACTCGCACACTCGCGGGATCGCGAGCGGGACCTGCCCTCCTGTGTAATAGTATGATGAGTTGTGTGCACCTGTGGTGTCTCCTGAGCGCGTGTAGTGCGTCGGGCGGCACGTCGTCGGGCAGCGGGTGGATGTCGAGCGGCGGCGGCTCGGGCGGGGACACGCTGCCCAGGTACTGCCGGTGTGCGTGCGGAGGGCTACTCGCACACTCGCGGGATCGCGAGCGGGACCTGCCCTCCTGTGTAATAGTATGATGAGTTGTGTGCACCTGTGGTGTCTCCTGAGCGCGTGTAGTGCGTCGGGCGGCACGTCGTCGGGCAGCGGGTGGATGTCGAGCGGCGGCGGCTCGGGCGGGGACACGCTGCCCAGGTACTGCCGGTGTGCGTGCGGAGGGCTACTCGCACACTCGCGGGATCGCGAGCGGGACCTGCCCTCCTGTGTAATAGTATGATGAGTTGTGTGCACCTGTGGTGTCTCCTGAGCGCGTGTAGTGCGTCGGGCGGCACGTCGTCGGGCAGCGGGTGGATGTCGAGCGGCGGCGGCTCGGGCGGGGACACGCTGCCCAGGTACTGCCGGTGTGCGTGCGGAGGGCTACTCGCACACTCGCGGGATCGCGAGCGGGACCTGCCCTCCTGTGTAATAGTATGATGAGTTGTGTGCACCTGTGGTGTCTCCTGAGCGCGTGTAGTGCGTCGGGCGGCACGTCGTCGGGCAGCGGGTGGATGTCGAGCGGCGGCGGCTCGGGCGGGGACACGCTGCCCAGGTACTGCCGGTGTGCGTGCGGAGGGCTACTCGCACACTCGCGGGATCGCGAGCGGGACCTGCCCTCCTGTGTAATAGTATGATGAGTTGTGTGCACCTGTGGTGTCTCCTGAGCGCGTGTAGTGCGTCGGGCGGCACGTCGTCGGGCAGCGGGTGGATGTCGAGCGGCGGCGGCTCGGGCGGGGACACGCTGCCCAGGTACTGCCGGTGTGCGTGCGGAGGGCTACTCGCACACTCGCGGGATCGCGAGCGGGACCTGCCCTCCTGTGTAATAGTATGATGAGTTGTGTGCACCTGTGGTGTCTCCTGAGCGCGTGTAGTGCGTCGGGCGGCACGTCGTCGGGCAGCGGGTGGATGTCGAGCGGCGGCGGCTCGGGCGGGGACACGCTGCCCAGGTACTGCCGGTGTGCGTGCGGAGGGCTACTCGCACACTCGCGGGATCGCGAGCGGGACCTGCCCTCCTGTGTAATAGTATGATGAGTTGTGTGCACCTGTGGTGTCTCCTGAGCGCGTGTAGTGCGTCGGGCGGCACGTCGTCGGGCAGCGGGTGGATGTCGAGCGGCGGCGGCTCGGGCGGGGACACGCTGCCCAGGTACTGCCGGTGTGCGTGCGGAGGGCTACTCGCACACTCGCGGGATCGCGAGCGGGACCTGCCCTCCTGTGTAATAGTATGATGAGTTGTGTGCACCTGTGGTGTCTCCTGAGCGCGTGTAGTGCGTCGGGCGGCACGTCGTCGGGCAGCGGGTGGATGTCGAGCGGCGGCGGCTCGGGCGGGGACACGCTGCCCAGGTACTGCCGGTGTGCGTGCGGAGGGCTACTCGCACACTCGCGGGATCGCGAGCGGGACCTGCCCTCCTGTGTAATAGTATGATGAGTTGTGTGCACCTGTGGTGTCTCCTGAGCGCGTGTAGTGCGTCGGGCGGCACGTCGTCGGGCAGCGGGTGGATGTCGAGCGGCGGCGGCTCGGGCGGGGACACGCTGCCCAGGTACTGCCGGTGTGCGTGCGGAGGGCTACTCGCACACTCGCGGGATCGCGAGCGGGACCTGTCCTCCTGTGTAATAGTATGATGAGTTGTGTGCACCTGTGGTGTCTCCTGAGCGCGTGTAGTGCGTCGGGCGGCACGTCGTCGGGCAGCGGGTGGATGTCGAGCGGCGGCGGCTCGGGCGGGGACACGCTGCCCAGGTACTGCCGGTGTGCGTGCGGAGGGCTACTCGCACACTCGCGGGATCGCGAGCGGGACCTGCCCTCCTGTGTAATAGTATGATGAGTTGTGTGCACCTGTGGTGTCTCCTGAGCGCGTGTAGTGCGTCGGGCGGCACGTCGTCGGGCAGCGGGTGGATGTCGAGCGGCGGCGGCTCGGGCGGGGACACGCTGCCCAGGTACTGCCGGTGTGCGTGCGGAGGGCTACTCGCACACTCGCGGGATCGCGAGCGGGACCTGCCCTCCTGTGTAATAGTATGATGAGTTGTGTGCACCTGTGGTGTCTCCTGAGCGCGTGTAGTGCGTCGGGCGGCACGTCGTCGGGCAGCGGGTGGATGTCGAGCGGCGGCGGCTCGGGCGGGGACACGCTGCCCAGGTACTGCCGGTGTGCGTGCGGAGGGCTACTCGCACACTCGCGGGATCGCGAGCGGGACCTGCCCTCCTGTGTAATAGTATGATGAGTTGTGTGCACCTGTGGTGTCTCCTGAGCGCGTGTAGTGCGTCGGGCGGCACGTCGTCGGGCAGCGGGTGGATGTCGAGCGGCGGCGGCTCGGGCGGGGACACGCTGCCCAGGTACTGCCGGTGTGCGTGCGGAGGGCTACTCGCACACTCGCGGGATCGCGAGCGGGACCTGCCCTCCTGTGTAATAGTATGATGAGTTGTGTGCACCTGTGGTGTCTCCTGAGCGCGTGTAGTGCGTCGGGCGGCACGTCGTCGGGCAGCGGGTGGATGTCGAGCGGCGGCGGCTCGGGCGGGGACACGCTGCCCAGGTACTGCCGGTGTGCGTGCGGAGGGCTACTCGCACACTCGCGGGATCGCGAGCGGGACCTGCCCTCCTGTGTAATAGTATGATGAGTTGTGTGCACCTGTGGTGTCTCCTGAGCGCGTGTAGTGCGTCGGGCGGCACGTCGTCGGGCAGCGGGTGGATGTCGAGCGGCGGCGGCTCGGGCGGGGACACGCTGCCCAGGTACTGCCGGTGTGCGTGCGGAGGGCTACTCGCACACTCGCGGGATCGCGAGCGGGACCTGCCCTCCTGTGTAATAGTATGATGAGTTGTGTGCACCTGTGGTGTCTCCTGAGCGCGTGTAGTGCGTCGGGCGGCACGTCGTCGGGCAGCGGGTGGATGTCGAGCGGCGGCGGCTCGGGCGGGGACACGCTGCCCAGGTACTGCCGGTGTGCGTGCGGAGGGCTACTCGCACACTCGCGGGATCGCGAGCGGGACCTGCCCTCCTGTGTAATAGTATGATGAGTTGTGTGCACCTGTGGTGTCTCCTGAGCGCGTGTAGTGCGTCGGGCGGCACGTCGTCGGGCAGCGGGTGGATGTCGAGCGGCGGCGGCTCGGGCGGGGACACGCTGCCCAGGTACTGCCGGTGTGCGTGCGGAGGGCTACTCGCACACTCGCGGGATCGCGAGCGGGACCTGCCCTCCTGTGTAATAGTATGATGAGTTGTGTGCACCTGTGGTGTCTCCTGAGCGCGTGTAGTGCGTCGGGCGGCACGTCGTCGGGCAGCGGGTGGATGTCGAGCGGCGGCGGCTCGGGCGGGGACACGCTGCCCAGGTACTGCCGGTGTGCGTGCGGAGGGCTACTCGCACACTCGCGGGATCGCGAGCGGGACCTGCCCTCCTGTGTAATAGTATGATGAGTTGTGTGCACCTGTGGTGTCTCCTGAGCGCGTGTAGTGCGTCGGGCGGCACGTCGTCGGGCAGCGGGTGGATGTCGAGCGGCGGCGGCTCGGGCGGGGACACGCTGCCCAGGTACTGCCGGTGTGCGTGCGGAGGGCTACTCGCACACTCGCGGGATCGCGAGCGGGACCTGCCCTCCTGTGTAATAGTATGATGAGTTGTGTGCACCTGTGGTGTCTCCTGAGCGCGTGTAGTGCGTCGGGCGGCACGTCGTCGGGCAGCGGGTGGATGTCGAGCGGCGGCGGCTCGGGCGGGGACACGCTGCCCAGGTACTGCCGGTGTGCGTGCGGAGGGCTACTCGCACACTCGCGGGATCGCGAGCGGGACCTGCCCTCCTGTGTAATAGTATGATGAGTTGTGTGCACCTGTGGTGTCTCCTGAGCGCGTGTAGTGCGTCGGGCGGCACGTCGTCGGGCAGCGGGTGGATGTCGAGCGGCGGCGGCTCGGGCGGGGACACGCTGCCCAGGTACTGCCGGTGTGCGTGCGGAGGGCTACTCGCACACTCGCGGGATCGCGAGCGGGACCTGCCCTCCTGTGTAATAGTATGATGAGTTGTGTGCACCTGTGGTGTCTCCTGAGCGCGTGTAGTGCGTCGGGCGGCACGTCGTCGGGCAGCGGGTGGATGTCGAGCGGCGGCGGCTCGGGCGGGGACACGCTGCCCAGGTACTGCCGGTGTGCGTGCGGAGGGCTACTCGCACACTCGCGGGATCGCGAGCGGGACCTGCCCTCCTGTGTAATAGTATGATGAGTTGTGTGCACCTGTGGTGTCTCCTGAGCGCGTGTAGTGCGTCGGGCGGCACGTCGTCGGGCAGCGGGTGGATGTCGAGCGGCGGCGGCTCGGGCGGGGACACGCTGCCCAGGTACTGCCGGTGTGCGTGCGGAGGGCTACTCGCACACTCGCGGGATCGCGAGCGGGACCTGCCCTCCTGTGTAATAGTATGATGAGTTGTGTGCACCTGTGGTGTCTCCTGAGCGCGTGTAGTGCGTCGGGCGGCACGTCGTCGGGCAGCGGGTGGATGTCGAGCGGCGGCGGCTCGGGCGGGGACACGCTGCCCAGGTACTGCCGGTGTGCGTGCGGAGGGCTACTCGCACACTCGCGGGATCGCGAGCGGGACCTGCCCTCCTGTGTAATAGTATGATGAGTTGTGTGCACCTGTGGTGTCTCCTGAGCGCGTGTAGTGCGTCGGGCGGCACGTCGTCGGGCAGCGGGTGGATGTCGAGCGGCGGCGGCTCGGGCGGGGACACGCTGCCCAGGTACTGCCGGTGTGCGTGCGGAGGGCTACTCGCACACTCGCGGGATCGCGAGCGGGACCTGCCCTCCTGTGTAATAGTATGATGAGTTGTGTGCACCTGTGGTGTCTCCTGAGCGCGTGTAGTGCGTCGGGCGGCACGTCGTCGGGCAGCGGGTGGATGTCGAGCGGCGGCGGCTCGGGCGGGGACACGCTGCCCAGGTACTGCCGGTGTGCGTGCGGAGGGCTACTCGCACACTCGCGGGATCGCGAGCGGGACCTGCCCTCCTGTGTAATAGTATGATGAGTTGTGTGCACCTGTGGTGTCTCCTGAGCGCGTGTAGTGCGTCGGGCGGCACGTCGTCGGGCAGCGGGTGGATGTCGAGCGGCGGCGGCTCGGGCGGGGACACGCTGCCCAGGTACTGCCGGTGTGCGTGCGGAGGGCTACTCGCACACTCGCGGGATCGCGAGCGGGACCTGCCCTCCTGTGTAATACACAAACACCATCAGTATTCTCAAACCCATAACCCAATTTACTTGGATCAGAGCAACATGTTTTTCATCGTCTCAATAGTCACTCCCTTCTCTCCAGATCATTCTAGCCATATTTCTATCATAAGAAAAAAATGTGGAACGAAATAGGGAGGAAATTTAGATCTTTTACGAGTAAACTTTAAACTTATATTTGTTTACATTTTTGAGGTAGGTATATGTTACAGTTTCTTCTATAACTGGGCCAAATTCGATAAAGAATAAAGGTAAACAAACCGTAGCTAGGCAACGACTTGTTTACATCTAAAAAGGAGATGTTAGCAACATTTTCAAGATAGATAATATTCTTACATAAAATAATCCTGCTTTCTAAATGTAAACAGTTTATTTATGTACAGGTACTTATGATTTGCATAGAACACTTAACCTTAACATTTTAAATAAAATATGGCATACATGTAAGCTAATTTCCTAATAGATTAATTTGAATTTATTTTAATTGATACATACATACAGTAGTAACATATACTGTACGTTTTTCATACTTGAAACTATTATTATGCAGTTGATTTGAAAAGCAGTTAAAATACACAAAATTATATTGAGAAATGTCTCAAATTTATTCAGTCTGAATTCCACAAAATGTGTTTAATACCTGGATTTCATCCATGTTTTTTTTTTTTTGTACTAACACGTAAAATATTTGTCGATTTGTAATGGTTTTTCGAAATAGCAACTTAGTACGCATGCTATTTTAATGAGTCTATTGAAATATGCAAACCAGGAATTGTTAATAAATAGTTAGCATGTAAAAGTCGATAATCATGTAAATAACAGGAGATTTGTAAAACGTGAGTTGTAATAACCCTAAATTGGTTTGTTTACCTCTATTCTTTATCGAGTTTGGTACAAGTATAGGTTTAGTGTGTTAACTCTCGTAATGTTTTCAAATTAAAATATCAAGTTAAAATTACGCGATTTTCAGCCACGTACTGAATTATTAGCTATAGTTAAACACGTATGTGCTGAATAATAATCATAAATAAAATATCTAGGTCCCAATTTCAAATCAAAAACACATCGTGAGCTATTACTAGAATAACACGTTATCTTTCTACTTCCTAGAACCTCTTTTCCCTAGAGCGACGATCCAAATAAATGAAAAATGTTCCCAGCATGAACTCACCTGATGATCCAGCACATCGGTCTTGTCATCCACATTATCCTGCTGATCATTCAGGTCACTCTCACTATGATCGTGTTCCACACCGGGCTTTGCCCTAATCCCATAGTAATGATACTTGGAGTTCCCCCTAGTTCCCAGTCTTCGAGTACGAAGACCTATGAAGACGGAGCGGATAAGCTTGCCGAAAGAAGCGGCGTTGACTGGTTCCAAGCGGTGGGTCGCGCAGTGACGGAGGTAGTGCGCGTACAGTGTTGAACGGGGGAGGGAAACGCCTGGGGAACAATTATACCTATTTATTATACAAGGATGTATCTGACATCGTAACGCAAACTTCGCGAGAAAGCTACACCGCATGCCACTAATAAAATTATGATAGTCATTTATATCGTTAATGAGCGGTTACAGAAATAACAATGTTTAAAAATGTGTCGGCTCGGCCTTTGTACGTTGCAAGCGTGCCGCCGCGCGTGTTTGTGGGTATGACGTTGACCCATGATGTGTTAAATAGTTTTTCGAGTTTTGTTCACATTGCGTTTTTTTTTTAATTAACGAATTAATTATTTTTATACTTTAAAATCTTATTGGGTTATACAAGTATAGCAATTATGAACGGTTTAAAGTGAAAAAAACTGCCTTTTTTTTTTTAATCAAGAAAAAGCCAACGAAAAATTCCACCACTTGGATTTAGAATCATTTACTGGATCTATGTTACTCGTTAATAAGTAAAAGTTAAAGGATACATAAAGTATATAATAGGTGTACAAATAAGTTTCCGTCGTTTTTTGAACATGTGGACGAGCATTATCATGTAGGAGAATAATTTTGTCATATCTTGAGTAATAATGGGACCGTTTTTCCTCTTCCTTCTATCTTCCTCCAATAATGCTTCAAATTCCGTGTCTTTGTTAGGTTTCAGTCTTCCACTACGTTCTTTGTCTTCACAGTTTCTAAACTTTTAAAACCACTCACACTCACTGAACTCGACAACTTCTCTCTCTTAAAGCAGCTTCACCATAAGCTTCTACAAGCAAACGATGGGCCTCAGCTGCAGATTTCTTCAAATTAAAGAAGTAACAAAAGTTCCCGCAAATGAGGATTATTCGGCACAAAACTTGACTTTTGCACAAAAATAAATATGTGATACTGATATAGAGTCACTAATACTCTAAGGTCCGTATTACAGAACGGCGCTCAAAACTCAAGCTTTACTTAAGTCTAGTTCGTTTCTTTTAATAACTATAAACTAGTGCTTGACTGCAATCCTGCCTGATAGTAAGCAGTGATGCAATCGTTGATGGTAAAGCGCACTAGTTTATTAAGCCTATTCACTTAAAAAACTTAGGAATAGGAAGGATGACGGCAGTTGAGCGAGGTGATGCAATCTTAAACCCAAGACCAACACGACCAACGATGCTGCTCCAGAGGGAGATTGATCTGGAGACTCTCCACGATCAAACTTCCGACACAACAACATTTGGCGTATCGTACCCGGCACACATCGCAACACAACTGCTCAGACCCATCCACCGTACGGCTTCACCAGACATCGTTGAAACTAGTTTTAAGTAATGATAGAGTCTTGAATAAGGTTCTGTAATACGGTTCTAAGTGTATGTTATTTACCAGATATTCAAACTTGCCAGATCACATTTTACACCTGACAATTTCAACGAAACATCTTAGTGAGGACATCTTTTGTTAAACAGTGGAAACTTATTTGTACACCTAATGTAAAATCAAATTATTCCCAAAAAAAAAAAATAAGAAAATATACTAACGTTCATGCAAAATGTTCTTCCTTCTAAAACAAATATCATTAGAACCAAAACAATTATAACTAAAAAAAATACGTAAACAACTATAATGATGTAGAAAGATGTAATATTGTACTTTTATTCTTCTCTTAAAAACTGCAACAGTTTGGCAGTCCCTTATGTCAGGCGGTAGTGAATGGAATAAAGAATTTACTGGAACTTTAGTACATCAAAGGAACGGAACATTTCGCCTGCAACGGTTTTCCCGGTAGATTACCATTTAAGTGTTTTCGAGACTAGAGTGAATAGGCTCTAAATAAAGTAGTGCGTAGTTTACCATCAACGATTGTATCACTACTTATCATCAAGCGGATTCGCGGTCAAGTACTAGTTTATAACATGAAATGAAATTGTCTATTCCAATCCTCAGTACGTTCCTATGTAGAAGAACAGGTTAGAAAATCCATAGATACTTAAAAATTATTGTCACAAAATACAGCATTAATGTTGAATTGGAATAAGATTTTTTTAATATCCTCTCATGCTTCTATTGCTAAGATTTGAATGAACACTTCATAAATATATTGGTCTCAGATACTATTGTCTACATTTCTCTTTTCTTCAATTGCTGAAAGAGATTTCTTGAGAAACAAGCAGTACCTTTGTGTACTCGAATTATAATTATGTCATATCGTTATATGAAATGAAATCGTTTATTAAGCAAGTAGGATCACTGATCACTTTTACACGTCATATTTCTTTAAACTAGATGGAGCCGGCATTTCTTAACTGACTACCTCTGAGTTGAAAAAGCCGAAACAAACTCAGGGATCATCGTCTTTTTTCAAGTCCTGACATTAAAAATGAAAATGTTTACAATAATTTACGTGATTTAAAAAAAAACAGTGTTTAAAATGTTATAATCGTAGCATAATTACGCATATTGCTTAATAATAATGGTTAGCAGAGCGAGCAACTCAGTCCCAAGCTTTATGGTCTTCTAAATAATTTGTGATTTTATAATACCCCTTTAATATATTTCACCGTAGGTATATACATAAATATAAATGTAGGTTTCTATTTTTTTATCATTCAAAAGACTCGTATGCTATTTTTTTTGTAATTTTTTTTTATTATACCATGTTATATTTTTTTCCTAATACATTTATAAATTGTTGCACTGTGGTTACTGAGCGCGCACGGTATATCAGTACTCCGAGCTCCGCGCTCGCCCGCCTAAGTGGAGCGTGGACCATAATTTTGTTGGGATAGCTAAGTAGGATATTAAGTTTATAACTTTGTGGTTTTATTGAAGTTTTGTACATAGATTGTTTAGTTCTAGTAATAATGATAAGATAGTTCCTCACTTGACTCACCCTCAGCGGTCTCGTAGTGGTCGAGCAGCCACTGCACGGTGGCGGGCGGCATGCGGGGCGGGGCGGGGGCGCCGGCCGGGGTCGCCGGGGACGCCGGCGCCTCGGCCTCGTCGCCGGCCACCTGCGGGAACCACCCGGGTAAAAACACGCTGAAGTAGCCCACTTTATCAAAAACTTGTATTTTTTACAATTAGCAGGTCAGTATAAAGTTGTAATATGTTACGATCAAAATATGTATTATCTATTTGCAGAATTATAATCGTTAAACTCATCAAAACGAGTCTTAAAGTTCACATTTCAGTATACAACAAAATGAATATTTCAGAAAATGTTGGCATTTTCAGCTTTTGCCCTACGGTAGGACAATATATAAGCCAAATTAATATTTGCATATGGAAACAAAACTGTACCGCAGCAAGCATTTAAATATTAACTGAGCTATAAAATTCAAGAGCTGCTGAGACTGCCGAGTCCGAGCTGAAAACACACTGAAAAGTGAAAACCCTACTTATTTACTGCCGAGGCAGTTTACATATAAACGCCGGTCGAAAAAACACAAACAAACTTTTCTTCCTGGATTGACAACTTTGTATTTAAAACGGCCAAAGTTACAATAGGCAACCTTCAAAATGTCATCACCATAAAGGCAATGTTGTTTCAAGGAAAAAAGGGGAAATCAAGCTTGAAGGACATATTTTCCTGTTAAAAATATAGATTGAATTTCCTTAAAATTTGTAAAATCTACTGTGCACTAAGGATCTTGTGTTAGAGGAGTGGCTAGAGAGGCGCCACGACTTCTGCCCGACGCAGGTCCTCACCGGACACGGTTGTTTCGAGAGGCTCCTCTTCCGTATAAGGTGGGAAGAAACGCCAGGGTGTCACCACTGTGGCGATCGAAGCATACGGTGGAGGTCTGCCCGTCTTGGGTAGAGCACCGCCGTGTGATCCGCCGGAAATCGGCAGCGATCTCTCGCGTCCAGCCCTGGTCCAGGCCATGGTCCAGAGCAGGGATGTTAGGGAGCTCCGTAACCGTAACCGAAACTATCGGATATCCGATATAAAAAATCATCCGTAACCGTAACCGAATCCGAAATAAAAGTTTCGCATAGTATCGGATAGGGGCGGAGCCTAATTGAGACACGTTATGACAAGTTGTTTTCACACACAAGCTACGCGCATTGTTTGTTTTTTTTTCTTCTTTTGTCGTCATAACATTCTCGTAAATAACTGACTTGTGACCAATTCTATAATAGCAAATAGTTCGACAAGTGTACAACACACTTGTCGAACTATTTGCTACGTTACGATATCGATTGAACTTGTACAAAATACCTCCTAAGTCGAGTGCAGTTTGGTTATTTTTTGATGAAATTACCGATTCACGACGACCTCACAGACTGATTGAAATTCCTGCCAAAAACTAAGTAAAACTACTTTATTACCTATTTGTATTTTACTTTTGAAATTCCTTAAAAAATTAATATCCGAAACCGAAACTAACGGATAATCCGAAATAATCTATTATCCGTATCCGTAACCGTATCCGGTATAATAATCATTCCTAAATCCGTATCCAATCCGTATCCGAAATTTCATATCCATAACATCCCTAGTCCAGAGCAGAGAGCATGGCAGGCCGTCACTTCCTTCGGCGAAGCAGTAATGCTGGCAAAGGAGGAGAAGGAACGCGTGAGGGAGTGAAAATCGCAGCGCCCTCACGCCTCTAGCCGCCGCAGGAGACGCCCTGGTCGGGACTCGGGAGACATCATCCAACTCCCGGTCACCGTACCGGCAGGTCACCGCCCGGTAAGGACCAGGTCCGGGTCGACGCCGCATTGTGTTTCACGCGCGCCTCAAAGAGATGTCATCACATCGTGACGGGGTCCACGAAAGACCAATGCCTCCTGCCTCA
This sequence comes from Sesamia inferens, assembly GCA_037179545.1. NCBI lineage: Eukaryota > Metazoa > Arthropoda > Insecta > Lepidoptera > Noctuidae > Sesamia > Sesamia inferens. The sequence continues at coordinate 29,455,959 of CM073928.1, read as the reverse complement.
GGGTTGCGAGTTGGTTAAAAAGAATTAAGAAACCGTGGCCCTGGCACACAGGCAAGTGAAGAAACACGGGTGGGTTTTAGTCAGTAAAAGTCTGACATGCCCTTCCGCTTGTGTTAAATGTGGGTCCAAAAAAATTAAGACTGTTTTATGCTTGACTCTAGCATGTACAAATTTTCAAGGCCGGTCATTCTCCATTGTTTTATTACGAACAATTGAAGATTCGTTTAATCACTTATTACATGTAGGAGACATGCAATATATCACAATTGTGGCAATTTACTTGCCTCAGGACAAAAAGGACAGCTTTTATAATTTTCGACCCTAGCCAATAACTTTAATTATTCAATACATAGTTTCAAATTAAACAGGATAATAACAGATCCGTGGAATAGGCCTACTGGAGAAACACCACGTTAAAAAAACGCGCTAAGTGCACTACCTCAAAAGTGGCGTGGAAACGAGGATTGCAACTCTTACAACTTTTGCAAAATCAAAAGTCATTTATAAAACAGGCTGGGAATCATCACTTTTTTAACATCAATATTACATAAGACAGTCCTACAAAACGCCCGCCCTTCGTCACTTCACCACAACGATCCGAACAAAGCGTTTCGTCTCGTCTTTTATACCACGTACATCGAGGGACTGGAACAATTTCCCAGGGGCGATGTTTCCGTCGGACTACAATTTAAGTGTCTTCAAGGCAAGAGTGAATAGGATCTTAATAAACTAGCGCCGAACACCGTGCTTCGGATCCCGCCACCCTCCACAACCTAACTCCCGACACAACAACATTTGGCGCATCGATTGTACCCGGCACACATCGCAACACAACTGCTCAGACCTGTCCTCCGTACTGCTTCACCAGACATCATGCCGGGTCACAACGAATCGCTTGGCGGCAAGACTTTGTCTAGTTTATGATTTATAAAAAAAAAACACTATAAACTCAAATAACAAAAGATATTTTCCTTTATAATAGATGTCATGTTCCCCTGACCATTTTAATCTACGGGTGATAGTTTCGGATTTCCTACGTATAAACAGATTTAAATTAGCCCAAACCAATTTTTAGGTTTCGCCGCCCCATGAAACGTTCATTTATTGTTATTTTCTACTACATATATGCATAAACTTGCGTTCACAGCGGCTGAAAAAGGAAAAATCTATCCTGTTAGCCTCCTTTTGTACAGACGACTACAGGTCAAGCTACCCGTAACTGTCAAATATTTCGAATCGATCTTGAGCCTTCATGCTTTAGAGATAAAGTTGAAAATCTAATAAAGTAATTGATACATTGTAGTAGCTTTATGTGCTGTTATCTGTACGTTCAGACTGCCACAGTGTCAATTGTGGGTATAAAAAAAAATTGGGCGTCCGGGAGGTATCCGAACAGTTTTTCTCTAAAGGCTACGTAAATGTGTTCACAATAAATGTTTTCACAACTGTAGTGCGATTTTGTAAACATATGAAGTCAGCGCGGCACTCCACGCTGACTTCATATGTTACCTAAAATGACTGACACTTCAGTCATTTTAGGTAAGGCTATTGATTGAAAATATTGATAACTCACTAACCTTAACTTAACTTTTTACTGTGAGATTTTCAAAAATGGATTTGCTGTTTGCCTGTGCGTCACCCAAAAAATTAACTAGTATAGTATGCCTGTGGCATTCATTTTCTATACATTGTATGTTTTAAGTATTCAATAAATTTACATATACTATACTACTTTACGACACTTTTGGTGCAGTGGATGAGCGACCGACTCCTGAGCCACGTGTCGCGGGTTCGGTTCCCGAACGGAACGGTAGTTGTTCCGGGTCCAGCTGTTTGTGTATGTGAGTTTTAGTGTTTTGTAAACGCACTCACGATACAGTATGTGGAGAAATGTTTAAAAAAAAAAAACGAAAAGTAAGAAAGAAAAGATTTAGTTTGTCTCTGTTTGTTTATTTTGAAAATGCTAATCTCTTAAAATAGGTACCAGTCGAATTTGATAATTATTTTTTATTGGACCGCATTTCCATTTCCTTCTTTCGTTTGGACTGTTACGTCCTGAGCATAATGAAAAAAGCGAGAAAGAAGACTAAATGAAAACGAAGTAATAACGGAAGCAAACGATGCGATACGACGAGGTGGGTCAAGAAATTAAATGCAGGCGAAGTCGCGGGCTGAAACTAGTAAATAATACGTATGCATCAACGTGGCGCTACAATGGCGACATTAATCTCACACACGCGTAGAGCTACTGAAACGTAATCTTAAAAAATAAAACAATCTAAAATACTTGGCTTACGAAAAGAGCTACTTGGCTTACGATTAATTGAAACACAATTAATTATTGATAAAAATCGTCGCAGACACCTTAAACGCCTAGATAAATGTTTATACCAATGTTACTGTTTGTAGTTTTTGTACCTTTGTCGTAGGAGTTACGCGATATAATTTTCAGTATTGTGCAGATATGAGAAGTTCCTAAACCTTTTTAATTACAAAATACTAAATTTCAACTATTCAGCATTATATATTGCTAGGAGTCATGTTTATTACATGCGTTTTCATTACGGGGTCCCTCCCTTACTTAATTTAGTCATGTCCTTGAAAAACCACCGCCTGATCCGCCCCGCACGCGCGGTCATACAGCTCTCTCCTTCCTTTAACACGCCTACTCTTACGCACGCTATTCGTTTTAATATTATTGATACGCTGTTAAGTCGTGGTGGCCTAGTGGTTAAAACACCAGCCTCTCAAGTATGAGTGCGCGGGTTCGATTCCAGGTCAGGCAAGTACCAATGTAACTTTTCTAAAGTTATATGTACTTCCTAAGTATATCTTGGACATCAATGACTGAAGGTGAAGGAAAACATCTTGAGGAAACCTGGACTTTAAGTCTGAAATCGCCAACCCGCATTGAAGAAGCGTGGTGATTATGCTCAATCCTTCTCTGTATGAGAGGAGACCTGTGCCCAGCAGTGGAACAATAAAAAGGTTGATGATGATGATGATGATGCTGTTATGATCAGTCATCATCTCAGCGTTAATCCCAGTCGCATCCGAAGCTTTTTTCAGTTTTGAGAGTCTGGGGTCCGCTTTACCAGTTTAACTGCTAATTTGGCTAAACTTCGATATTTTCCGTGTAGTGACTACCGTCTGACCTCTACAGCCCGAATTCGATATCGAAGCATTGCAGTTAGACCAATTGTTGGACTTTTGAGGGCTCCAACAACCCTTAACGACTGCCATTAGATGTTCGTATGGTAACCGAGACCAGCGGCTTAACGTGCTTTCCGAGGCACGACCAGACCAGTGCAAATATTCATATTCATGCATACAAATATTTGCACAGCCCGGGGATCGAACCCACGCCTCCTTGCGCAGCGGCCGCGTTATCTATCGCTACGCCACGGAGGCTGTTATGATCAGTGACTCCAGCAAATAACCCCAGGACACTGTTTTAAGAAATTATAAATAAATAGATAATAGCGATTAATGAAATTTAAAAAATACCCGTAAAACAAAAGCGCATAATCGCATACGTGTGTTTAAAATTAATGCGCTGTCGTTAACACATTCAAACAAAAAAAAATCACCGGTTTTATTGTTAATATAGAAAATAGATGCTTTTTAAACCAGTAAAAAACTTCGCAAGTTAAATGTAAGTAGTATAACTTACCACGACACCATAAGCGGTGTATTCTGCGGAGGAGGCTCCGCCCCAGCCGTTGTCTGCAGAAGTGCCCTCCGCGGTCGTTCCATTGCCCACAGTCGTCACTCCATACACAGGATACGAGCGCAAGGAATCCCTGAGAGCAATATAAGTTTTATAATTTCCTTCTAAATTAAAATTAAAAAACTCAGGATCGTGAGAGAAATCGAATAAATGATTAATAAGAGCTTATTATTGAGCATTTTCCTTGGAAATTTCCGATTTCCTACTGGCCTAAGTTATATCAAAACAAAGAAGAAGACTGCCATGAAAACATAATAGAAAAGTAATAGAGTCTATAGCATGTTTTCCATCTACAGATGGCATATAGACGATATTTTATACAGTTAAAATATATCCGGGTTAGCATAACAAAGGATTGCCTAACATGGAAGCTTGGTGGGCGCAAAACAGACACAACTTGAAATTATACGTTGAATCAATATAAATCCTATAAAATTGGGACCAGCCCACTAATCGGCGAACACATTTTTATCAAATGATTGCGAGTAGTTTGGATGGAATGGGCGGTCCGATAAGCTCCCAAGTTTACATATCATATTTAATTATCCCAAAAAAGTGTAAAATATACTCTTCCACCAGTTATGATTAAGCAAAAACTTTGCAACATACAGTGCATAACTTTAGCGGAAAAGAGATTAGAGCTGGTTTTCTTTTGTTGAAGCCCAAAAATTATTTGGTAACTAACTACTACTTTACGACCCAGAAGCCCAGACGGAGATGGTAAGAAGTGCTGATCTCTTTTGGAACAGGTCCTTGGCAGCTCGGGACAAAGAAAGGTGGTAGGAGAGTAGGGACCAGGCCGTTGACCAGCAGTGGACATTAATGGCTAAGAAAAAAATAACAAAAACAAATGCAGATTTACTCACATATGCGTCGGGTGACCTTGTGTGTAGATTTCTTGCGGCTCCGTAACATACTGCACGTGATAATTGACGCCATTTCCGCCCTCACCTGCAGAAAATAACAAGATTTATTAACAAAGAAAACTTCTAGGATCGGGGTGCGATATTAGTTTTAAAACAAGCTTACAGTAATATTTGTTAATCCGCTATTTAGTTCGTTAATCAATCTTTTATTATAGGATAGTACTTCCCAAAAAAAAAAAACGATTAGTACAGATAAACAAAGAACTGAGTTAATCCAGATGAAAGTATATGAACAACAAAGAAAGCTCTCCAAACAGAAAATTATTTCCCAGCACTGAATTCCTAGAATTATTTCACCGCCGTCTGAAAGGACGACCTCACTAAAACTCAAGCACACATAGACAGATGAAGGATCAAGTCTCACTCACAGGGGTAATATGACCGATACCGAGGCACCTCCATGCTCTCAGAGACCTCCCAGCCAACTCGCAGCCGGACCTACACTTCCCAGCAAAACATCCCGATTACCAATCTCTGGCGTCCCTTCCCTGTCTAAGACATAACTGTGTCCTTTTCCCACCCCACCCCACCTGTTTATATAAACGTTGTAATATAGACGTAAGCGATATAACTGTGATTTCCCTCTTTTGTTATGTGTTTGTAGTTAGCAGGTTGAGGACAGTGTTTAAGCGTCGAAGGTTGAGTTCAAAGTTGTTGGTTTATTATTAACCATCCTACTTGTCTATATTTCCAATTTATTTGATCTTGGCGGAGCTTAGAGACAGAGTCGAATAAAAACATGTTTGTAAAACATAGGAATGATAATACCAGAGGGGCAATTCTAAGAATTATCTGATCTGTCCCAATCTGTACAAAAATACGTCTAATCTACACTAATATATAAAGCTGAAAAGTTTGTTTGTTTGAACGCGCTAATCTCAGGAACCACTGATCCTATTTGAAATATTCTTTCTGCTTTTGATAGCCCATTAACCCAGGAAGGCTTTAGGCTATATAACATCACGCTGCGACCAATAGAAGCCGAGCATAATAACTAAAAACACGCTAATAAAGTCGCGGACGATCGCTAGTTTCGTTATATATTAACGTTTTTGACATCTGTTTGTCATCAATATGAGGCTGTGACTGGATTTTGAACGTTTTGAATTGCGAAAATTGGTAGACTAATGTTCTAACTCCTACTTGATTTTAACATAATATCTTAATTCAACATAATTATATGAAGAATATGAGAAAATGTAACAAAAGGTTCATTTTGTTTTAAAATGTATTATAAAAACAAAACAAAACAATCCAAGACTAATTACTTACTATTAAATTCGCGGAAAAAGGGGGCAAAACTTTCTTGGAATAAAATTTTCCTGAAGTAAGTTACTAATAGGTACAAGTTAAACTCGTAACAAGTTCCAATAACGCTGGTATTTTAAGACTTGCCCGTTTTTTCTACATACAGAATTTTCAAACAAAGTGTATATTCTATTTTAATAACAAGCATTAGTACCGTAAATGAGGTTATAATCCCGCAGCTCGTATTAAAAATTGTATAGTAGCAACAGTGAAATTTTTGAAGCCCCAAACAACCCCAAACAACAATTGAAAACAACTTGATTTACAAAATACTCCCCCTTCCAAATTGATATTCATCTTCAACTCAAAATAGACTTAAAAGGACCCATAAATCTCTTTTTCAATAAGAAGCAATAAAACACAATAAAATCATATATGAGCTCTCTAGGAGCCATCCAAGCAGACATGTATATATCGGTATAAAAATTATGTACAAGAAGCGCCCAATGTACGGGAGCCGGGAGGGGGCGACGGCGCGTGGCCGACGTCGCGTCAGAGGTAACCAGCACAGGTGGACAATGAATGAGATGATCCCCTTCATGTATGCACCCATTGTAAGAGATCAGTCAGGTAGATAATCCGTAGGGGCATTGTCAATTACGCTTTGTCTGCAGTCTGCAGGGTATGTGCAAATTAGACGAAAAATGTAATATTAAAACAGCACGTAACTTGATCTGATTTGATTGCACGCGCCTCTTACAAATTGGAAAATATTACGTAACTTATTTATTTAAATTTTTAACAAATTTTTAAACCAAGTAGTTATAAGGTTTTTATTTTAAATATAGTTTTTCAACTTTCAGTGAGGCCTCCTACGCGCTGTCTGCGCAAGCGCCACATGATGATAAGGTGTTTGACACTTTTTGTGTGGCATTTACCGCATGGTACACAATACGCTGTGAGCAATTATATGAGTTTTTTTTTAATTTGTTTACAAATGTTTGCATTTGTTGCTTATGTTTTTGTTTTGTGGGCAATTACGAGCGATCTGAAATCCGCACATTACGTTTTTTACTCTCTTAAGTACAATTTTGTTTGGTTTTTGCAGTATCGTAGATGATGAGACCATACAATTCATTATTATCTAACAATGTTCAATTTAGATATTCTAACTACATAATTTCCTTATTATTAAAAAAATGTTTGTAAGAGATTATAAAAATAATAGCTTCTCTTCAAATATCAAAACAAATCCGTCCGCACCTGCAACCGGTCCGTACGCATCAAATTAATTCGGAACCTGTATTTCGCTAATTCCTCTTTATTATATTTTGTACACACTTACGTCAAAGCAATAAAGTTGAATTTCCAATAAAAAAATAAATAACTAATGGGGTGCGTTTCATAAGGCATCAAACCTGACAGGTGGGAGATAATCAGACATTATGATGTCAGAGGGTGAAATCTAAGTAGTTTGGTTGTTGTCTATCAAAGGCTTCTCACAACGAGCATGTTGTGACCAACTTTGACAAGTGAAGTGGAAACTCAAAGGGAAAAAATATAGAGGATTTATTGGAGATAATGATTCACAAAGGTCTCCTAGCAACACATCTCCGAGGAACACGTGACCAGCCCTTGCACATACTGCTGTGTTTGGACACAGTACTACACTTACATGTCATGTGATTTTTCATCATAAGCAGTTATAATAAATCTTCGCAGTCAAAACTAAAATAAAAGCTTCACTTTTTGAATGTCAAAGTAGATAAATCAATACGCCCTACACGCTTTCCAGTGCTTAGCTTGGGAAAAATTGTCGCGACCAACGTCCAAACAGCATGAATTGTAGAATCTCGATAGCATTGAAAAAACTGGTTGAACATGATCAAAGATTTGTAAAAAAAAAAAAAAAGACATGGCACTGATTCTGTTGTTAACAAACTAAACTACATCTGTTTCTTTCAGTTTCGTTACGAAAAGGATAGAAGATACATTTTAGTTTAATCCTGTCATATTAAGACACTCCATAGACAACAGTTTAGACGCGATTATAAACATTGCGACTAAAAATACGCCAGTTTATGTCAGGAGTGCACATATTTGACAGGTCTAAACTGACATTTTATCTTCTGTCCTTTTCTTAATGATAACGAAAAAGATGCATTCAGCTTAAATTTAATTTGGTTTGTGAACAAGTGAATCTGAGCCAGTGTGTCAGTAAACGGAATTGAATTACAAAGGAATTGATTTACAAAAGCCATATCCCATGCTTAGATTCTGTAGGTACTTTTCTTAATGGAAGGTGACTATTACGTTAGCATAATGTACTCTTTATTGTCCATCAGTAAATGTTATTTCATACCTAAATGATTTGTTAGCTATTCATTATGAAAAATGACAGGCATGTCTTCATACTAAGATGGTAGCCGATTATTAATTAAAATGAAAAACGGATAAACCCTTTTTTTAAACTTACTAACTACAGATGACAGCACATCAAACTGTTACAATTTTTATAAGATTTTAACCCTTTAACCGCCACGGCACTGATCCCTTTGACGAACCTCCAGCGCCACGACACTTTAGGTATAAGTTGGAACAGTGTTGCGAATACTCAATATCGATGCATTTATTTATTCACAATATTAACCTTTCGAGAATATTTACTTTTATACTGCTCATACATACAGTATGTTAAGAAAACCCTGTCCGACCCATAAGGATAATAAAGGTTAGGTAAACACATATAATATAAAATTTTACGTATTCATCATAGTACCAATACAAATGAATTTTGAAATAATCTTTTTTTTCCGCGAATTAATTCCAATTTCCCCGAAATTTGGTAATTTTTAAAAAGTGACAACACCGGTATTGTTATGAGCGAATAGCGATGCGACCACGTGCCGCGTGCCCTGCCGCCCGCCCCCGCGAGCGGCAGGCGAAGGGTGGTCAACGCACATTTATTAAGTTACCTCCTTTTGCGAAATAATATTTATTTTTTTTAGAGGGATTTTTTTTTTTAGTTTAGCCCGGTTTTGTATGCATTAGTAGAATCAGTTATCGATACCTAACAACACCTTCACGGGTCGGACAGGGTTTTCTTAACATACTGTATATAGAGGCATTATTATAAAAATATAGGTAAGCATATACCTAAACTTAATAACACTACAAAATCTGTTCTTACCCTACCTACCGATGTACCTTCTTAATATTAAATAATTCCAGCCTATGAATGTATCATTTAAATTTTGGTTAGTATCCATGATGAACCTTAGTAGGTATGTTACAAACAAACACAATTACTTGTCAAATTAAAATATCGATTTAAAAAATAAATTAAACTTATCAAATCAACATCACTTCTATGTTGAGAACTGTCGTCGCTTCGCAATTCATGATTACAAAATATTTAATAACTCTTCGTCTTCACGAAACACGAAAAAGGCCTACAACACTAGTTGCACTGAGCGATAAAGCTTCTCCTGTAGCAATTTAAAATGAGATTAGTATTATATGAAACATAGATAACAAATTAAAAAAACAGTAAACTTATTTAGTCCGTTTACTATCCCGCGGACAAAAAGACGGTATGACATTTATGTAAAAAAAATGATACGCGTTTAAAATATTAGGATACAAATAATAATAAATAACAACAAATAAAATAACTAAATAAACTGTATTTTCTTTAAAACAAAATAAATGGGTAAATAAGTACACATATTATTATTTAGCTGTCCTTTTGACTGAGGATAAATAAACAGACTTGAAAACAAGAGTTATTTACCGAATTATTATCACTATCCGTTGAACTGCTACTACTATAAATATCATTGTTTGCTTGCTGCAATATATTTAATAGTTCTTCGTCGTCGTATAACATCATCGATAACTTCTCGACACTAGCTTAGATGTAATAATAATGTGAGCACATGTTATCATGGCGATGGCGCTGACGTTTATTCAAAATATGACTAGTTGACCTTGAGCCGCACATAAAATTACGGCGACGGCGTTCGCGGATAGCCTGTACTAGTGACGTTCTGGAGTTAGTTTGTACTTAATATTTACCTATACTTATTTGTTGATTTCTACATATTACTTCACTAAAGCTTATTGAATTTTGAATAAATAAATAAATGTTTAATAAACTATGAAATTTTGATTAATGTTTACTTGATAGTTTTGTAAAAAATAGGATGTTTTTTATTAATTTACTATCAGGAGTTTCATATGCGGTACAACACTAGTCTACATGAAATTATGGGTTCGGCGAAGTAGGTTGATATTTAGACGTATCACGAACTGAGAACATGTAATTATTTCAATCAATTAGCTAAAATATGTATTTAATACTGTTAAAAATAAAGTAATTACACGAAATATATTAAGATTCAGTAAGCAAATTCAACATTTATTGTACATTTTTTAAATGACAGGACTTTCTACACAATATTCTGACGTGGCGCCTGATGTAATGTTCTTACAACACGTAATATTATGGCGTTGGCGGTTAAAGGGTTAAACTTCATCTCTAAAATATTAAGGCTCAAGGTTGGTTGGAAATATTTGTTGGTTTCGGCTAGCTTGACATGATGTCGTCCGTACAAAATTTTAATTGCCTGCAATTTTTCTATGTAGGTACCCGCCGATTTTTACAAGCAACCTCAGCCAAATTCTAAAGTAATTAGTTCAAGCACAGCAAACCTCATACCGGTGTTAATAGCAAAGGTGAAGTCCTCATGAACATTGGACATGCTGTTAAACCATAAACCACTAAGATGAGAAGCATAAACAAAACTAAAGTAAAATAAAAACTTGCTTTCTTGGTCACTTTGCTCCTCAATCTTCACGTGGGTTCCTGGCTGTGTCCATGCGCCTTGGACTGCACGAGCCACACGACATAAATAAATACATATATAAGAACGTGCTCCAAAACAAAATGGTGCAACATAAAATATTTCATGCTCGACATAAAATAGTCATAAGTGCAACAGAAAATAAATAATACTTAAACATATTTCAAAAATTTGGCTCTTGCTAACTGCACAAACTACAAAACAAATGTTGGTTTTCAGTAAAAGAGAATTCTTGAAAGAAAAACATTCGAAGGCAGGTAAAACACTAGCGGTTACGCTGACAAAGTAACCGCCAACCCCAAGTCAATCTTATTACTTCTAGGTATGTTCATGTTTTTTTTTTATATTGCGTGTACGGCACACAAGTTTTATCTAGTCAAACTTAGTAAGCATACATTTGGTGATATTGGTGATTTGCACCTGCCTCCAAGTGATTAACGCCATCAAGGTACAAGGTAGGTACCCTGTATTCCATTGTCTAATCGAGAATACTAAGTATGGGTCGAGTTTACATAATACCTGATTGACTTTTATTACTGTTGTCCAACAGCTTGTTCTTCTAACCTGCCTTCATGAACCAATCAAAACGGTGCATACTTCACAAAACCACAATTACTGACGTCATTCAAACAAAATGGTACTTACACTCACTCGCTACAGTGATATAAGTGTGCTGCCCCTCTGCTGTGGGACTGGAATGTCCGGAACTGTCTCCATTGACTTCCACCACCGTACTCGTTACCTGAGGACAGGCGGCAATGTTGTTGAGAAAGGATAACCTATATGCATACTGATTATAAATTAAAGTTGCTTCAACAACCCTCCCGCGCTCTGGGCGGAGCGGGAGGGCGTGAAGAGTTTTACTGGCTAAAACCTACCCGTGTTCCTTCACTTGCCTGTGAACCAGAGGCTACGGTATCTTTCCAAAAACCCGCGGCCCTGGCAGGTACTTCAAGAAGTCTAGAGTCAACTAGTGTATGAGGAGATTCGTAGAAGAACGAAGTCGCCGACATAGCCCAGTGGATTAAGTCAAGTGACAGTGGGCGGGGCACATGGCACATAGAGCCGATGGCCGATGGGGCATAAAGGCTCTTGAATGGTGACCACGTACCGGCAGGCGTAGCGTCTGATAACTACCGATAAGATTGTCGGATGACCTGACCAAAATCGCAAGGAAGCTCTGGATGCAGGACACGTCCAACCGGTCTTTTTGGAAATCGTTGGAGGAGGCCTATGCCCAGCAAAGGCTGACATGATGATGATGAACTAGTGTACAGCAAGGCAAAGGTCTGTCTCTCTCTATCTGGAACTAGTGTGAGTCAATGCCATCTGTAGGCGTCAACCTTGTCCCGACATCTTCTGGGTCTGTACTCGATGTAGTAGGATGTTTTCTGAGAGGTCTACCACCTCTCTTTTGACCATGTGTGAATATCCATTATATTTAACTTAGATAGGATATTTTGTCGTGTTAGTAGATTGGGACCCGTGCCAGGCAAGTTTCACTAGTCTAGATATGAATTACTGGAAAATATATCATTCAACTGTTTTAGAACATTTAATACATCGCTGGAGTATAAGTTTCGCCGTAGGATTTCCATTAGTCACGGTCTGATGACAGTGCATAAATTCAAACGTAACGGGTTTTAAAATGTTGAAAGTTAGCTTGTATACAGGCTTCACAGTTCAGGCCACCTGACGACTTCAAATCGGGCGTTATATTTACTAAAATAAAGAGGAAGAAGACTTGGATTTATGTCAAAATGACTTTTCATTAGCATTATAATCTCCCATTCCCACTAATTTTGAATTTTGTCGTATTCAGAATAAAGACAATATTGGTATTAATACAAATAAGATCATCACCCTCAGAGTATTTTCATCAAATGACTAAAAATTTGTCTAACAGATCAAATTCTGGAAAAATAACGCTATATTTAGCACCTACTGCAAATAAGTAGAAGAGGGAAGAGCAAGACCCACTAAGTTAAATTAATACTAACTTTATACTAAGCTATACTATTTGTAACGTTATCTAAAATAAAGTATTTTAATTTAAACTTGAAACAATAGTTGATTATTTACAGTAGGATGAACCATACAGCAACTTTTTGCAGTAGAACTAATGAAAGGCAATGTCTCTTGGTATTCTCATCTCAGTGATTTTGTTAAAAGGGATTATGGTGTTACAGGAATATATAGAGTACGAAATAAGTACGTAAGAAGTCTGAAAGTGGCACCGGTAACTGAAAAGTTGTGTGGAAATCGATATGGGCATGTGTTATGGAGAAATGAGGAAAATTTCGTGGGAAGAAATTTATGTATGCATGTTGATGACGATGGTAGGGGAAGACCCAAGAAACGATGGATGGAACGTGTGAATGCTGATATGGTTAGGAGGGGGGAGGGAATGGGGGTGTGACTACTGATATGACGACTAATAGAAAAGTACCTATGGAAAAAAGACATGTTGCCCAATACAAATAAATTAGGTTAAGTGCACGAGAATAGGTAATGATAGTTGCAAGTAGGTCCTAAACACTGCGTTTTCTTTCGATTTCCGAGGCATGTCCATACTGTGTTTTCGACCTTTCCGCTGACATTAGGAAGTTTTAAACATGCGTACCATATTTACCTGTTGCATAGCGTGCTGCAAATGCATGGAGTCGGGTATTTCCGGTATTACGATGAGGTCACGCACAGCGCTCGGCGAGGCACCGCCGCCCGCGCCACCCTATGTACGTAAACAATTATATAGGGGAAGAAATAAATACAGTTAATGAATATGCAGGCTGGATGGAACTGTACGTCTCTCTTGAGTGTGGATGGAGGGCCACAATCAAATGGAAATAATAGAAATCACTGAATATCTGTCGTCGATCGTGGAAAAACAGAAATAGCAGCTTACGAAATATAAGCTTATCTAGTTGTGTTTTTAGGGTTCCGTGCCGACAAGTTAAAAACTAACAGGAAGTTAGGAAGGAACTATACAGTTAGGAAGGTCAAACTTCGAGAAAGAGGTCAATCGTCGAATCCACCTCGGCTGGGCTGCTTTCGGGAGGCTATGTAGAATCTTCTCGTCCGAAATACCGCAGTGTCTCAAGACAAAAGTCATCGACCAGTGTGTGTTGCCAGTAATGACTTATGGAACTGAGACGTGGTCGCTAACAATGAGCCTTATAAGAAAGCTCAAGGTCGCTCAAAGGGCAATGGAGGGCTATGCTTGGGATTTCACTGTGTGATCAAATCAGGAATGAGGAGATCCGCAGAAGAACGAGAGTAACCGACATAGCCCGAACAATTGCAACACTAAAGTGGCAATGGGCCGGTCACATTGCCCGGGACCGATGTCCGATGGGGCCGACGGGTTCTCGAGTGGCGACCACGCACCGGAAGACGCAGCGAGGGTAGGCTCCCAACAAGGTGGACCGACGACCTGGTGAAGGTCGCGGGAATCCGCTGGATGCTGGAACCGCAGGACCGGCCGTCGTGGAAATCCTTGGGAGAGGTCTATGTCCAGCAGTGGACGTCTTTCGGCTGAAATGATGATGATGATGATGATGAAGTGAAAAACGGAACCCTTTCACTAAGACTCCACTGTCAGACCAGACTATATTTCGTGAATCGTGATAGCTAGACAGATGAAAATAATAAGCGGTTTTAAGTGTGACCGACTCATTATCACCTTAAGAACCTACCTATTTCGTTTATAGGTTATGAATTTATATATTATCCATGTTAGGTATAAACTGCCATATGTATGAGTGCTATTATAACCCGCGACCTTGCGTCGACTCATGATTACTCAGCACAAAATGATAGTTACTGAAGGACTAAGTGCGTAAACCAACCCCGTAACATAACATACTAGATATTCTCAACTCCTATGCGTTTTGACTACAGCCATTATTTTTATTTCTTCTGTAATGAAATTACCGTAGCGTATCCACACAACGCGATAATTTACAGGTTGATACGATTACCTTAATAGCAAACCCGTGACGAAAAGATTAGCTAGTCGACGATTAGGCGGCAAGGCTCTACAGATAGGCTTAGAATGAAACGAGTATACCAACGTAACTCATCATATGGCTGAATTTACCCAGCTATGTAGGTTGAGGCCAGCTTCCTATCTAATCTATCTATCTGACCTGGAGGACTACCTGTCTGATCTCCGCCACTCAGTTACTAAGTAATATGATTCTCCTTTTATTCTCCTTGAATTCATACGCACACAAACCCACACAACAGACACACGCCTCGTTACACTTCACAGACACACACGGACACTCAGCCCCACTCAACACACTGATCTATACACTTACTCATCACTCCTTACCTTTCCACACTCACACAAACTCACACTATTACAGCATTACATACTAAGCATTTTAAATTATTATTGTTATTCTCTGTTTTCTTTTAATTAGGAGTTGTTATCCAGACCCAATTTACTTTCCTTTCTTTTTTTTCTTTTTTTATTTAAGGTTTGTTTTATGTTATTTTATGCACAACTTTTATTATTTTAAAGTAAATATTGAGGAGCGGGGCCTCCTAGCACAGGTATAGTTTTTACTTAAAAGGAGGTCCCTACGTAAGATTTATTATAAAAGTTTGTACATGTTTTCGAAATAAAAATTCTTTTTTATCTTTTTTTTTTATCCTTGGAAAAAAGAAGTATTTGACACTATGTTTTACCATTATATGATTGCTTATGCGCTTCAACATATCTGATGACAAGGAGTTAGGCCGGTTCCTTGTCAGCACCGGCTTACGTAGTAGCTACGGACCTCCCTTTTATCCTTGGTAAGACACGGTGGCAGACTTTCGGGCTTCTGATGACCAGTATCGAAAGAAAACGTCAAAGATCCGCGAAAGCCAATAGCTAAACGTTCTTTCCGAGGCACGAAGTAATCTTGGTATGTAAGACCCAACTACGGAACAACCATGGAAAGCGTAGATTAATCTTATCAATGAACCCGTGCAGCTGTTATTACTTAGCTACAACCTCTTAGCTAGCCACAAGGGTCTAGCGTAACTATTGGAATGGATGTGGGATAAAATGGTGTAGCGACACCTACAGTGCCAAACATGTGAATAATGCGTTATACTGACATCACGCAAATACTGCATCTCGCAATCAGAGTTGACCGCCCATCTCACACGCAACAACAAGACTTCTAACGGACAAGTGCCCGCCAGACCCTCAAGTCTGATCGGAGGATCATTCCTTTCTATAGAGGACGAGTGAACTTTACACCCTCTCCATGAAATTCCATCGATTTCATTCCAGTCAGCTACATCCATACTTTCATCGAGATTGGTCCAACCGTTTAAGCGTGAAGAAGTGACAAACATGCACACACACACACTCGAATACTTTCGCCTTTATAATATTAACTAGCGACCTGCCACGGCTTCGCACGTGGACAAATGATATAGGTAACGGTAAGTACTTAATCCTTCCTCAAGAAACGGTGGCCCTTCAATAAAAATAATGTCTACCGTGCCGCCCATCATCCAATATCTGACTCTGCCAGATACATCGACCTTATTATCCATGGATAGCCAGTTCCACCACCTTCAAACAGAATGAAAGCCTAAGCCTAGCCAGGGGTAGCAAGTTTGTTCGAAATAATGATCCCCGCTCCGGCCGTGGTTTAGGCAGAGAAACACTAGTAGCAGGCGGCCGGCACAGGCGCGAGCGGCACGCGGATTTTTTCTGGTGTTCAGTTTCGATAAATCGTGATATCTTCTGATTGAAACAACCAATTCCAATAATTCAAAAAGAGATCTGCTGCTACTGAAATTACCTTTGATATGACGTTATTTATTTGGATAAGGATTAATAATAAGGAACAAATAGTGGGCTCTGATTTCAACTGGCATTTGAATTAACTTTTCAAACAAAAAAAAGTAATCATAATGAAGAAACTACATATATCTACCTACTATAGGTAGATATATGGTGTCGCAGACTTTTTTGTAGATATTTTTAAGGTCTACAATACCTACTGCAGTACATTATTTTCTTCTATCTCATAGGGTTCAGCTAGCGTTTGCTACGTAAGCTAAAAAAAGGGGTTTATTTCGCAACATGTGTTAGAAACCTCAAAACTAATAGTATTTCTCCACTATTTAATGAATGTTATTATACATAGAAACCTTTCTCATGAACCACTCTATCTATTAAAAAAAATCCAAATCCGTTGAGTAATTTTAAAGATTGAATCATACAAAGCGATATAGGGAAAGTAAAAGTTACTTTGTTTTATAATATGCAGTGATGTGATCAGTTACCTGTGCAGGAGCCGCAAGCCGCGCTGCCAT
Source organism: Sesamia inferens (assembly GCA_037179545.1). NCBI lineage: Eukaryota > Metazoa > Arthropoda > Insecta > Lepidoptera > Noctuidae > Sesamia > Sesamia inferens. The sequence goes on along the minus strand of CM073928.1, from coordinate 29,438,863 downwards.
GTCTGGTGATGCAGGCGGCGACGACTCCACCAGTACCTCGTCGCCGGCGCACTCAAAGTCTGAAGAAATCGCAGTAGGGACTAGTTTTAATAAAATTTATCACATGAAAACAGCATTAAAATCGATTATATAATAACAATGACATGTTTTATGTTACGGGGTTTGATTTTCGCACTTAATCCTTACAGTGGACCATTGTGTGTGAATAATAGCATAACGAAGACATACAAATAGGTCTACAAATTCTAGGTATAGCTAAACTAGGCTTCATGTCGACCTTGACGTAACTTCGCAAAACGATAGGTAAGTATGTCTAATATTTTACCTGGCTAAATTACAAAAAAAGAAAAAAAAGAACTGGATTGAATAAATTAATAAATTTTCCAGTTACACAATACCTTGTAAAACAGACCATTTATTAAATGTTCAAAGTAACATACCTACTAAATCTTTACTTTAAGAGTAATTTAACTTTAATCTCCTAATTATAGTGAAATCCATACCTGCTGCTAATTGGCAACATTTCAAAGTAGGGTAACTCACCCCTTTGATAACAGTTTACAATTAAATGTAATGCAGGCAGGTTGATCATTGTACACTTTAAAAAAACTCAAATCAATATTTCTCTCAAAAATAATAATTTAGTTTTAAACTTTTCAAATTGTTATGTAATTTTTTATCCACACTTGAATGTTGTTAAAATACTTATCAATTGAGAACTATAGTCAAACTGAACAAATTAATCAGCTATTATTCAGTTATATGCATTGAGTAATCACACAGTCACTGTACAGCAACAAAAATATCAAAATAATATGATAAAGAAACATTCTCATAACAGTCACTAATCTTAAATTCTTCCATAAACATAAAAAGAAACCATTGCATCAGATTATTTTATAATACACAAATAAAATAAATCATCTGAATCCTTGCATAACACCATCCCAGGTGATAGAGATGTTATTGATCTGCTGGGAGCAAGGGCGGAGAGTATCCGTGGAGCGTAACCTGGCAACACCTCATCCGTCCCTCCGTACCATCACTCTTAACAAAACAACTATACAAAAACACTCACTCTCTAAATAGAACACAGTTTCAAAACCCATCTCAGACATTTTAGATTAGAAATTAATTTTTGCAACAAAATATCACTAGAACACAGCAGTTACACATAATTGTGACTTTACACTGGTTTGTATAACATCAAGTATTGATCAAATAACGGTCACTATGTGCTTGGTTGGTTCACTGTCATGTTTGCTACTGTTTCTGTGAGGATTTTGTTTTTCATATTTAGTAGTGTGGGCTGCCTAAAGGTAGTGTGTGTAATTTAGTGATAGGGACAGAGTGGGGTGGCTGCAGGTGACTTGTCACGGTTCAGTGACACCACCTGCCATGTACCACCATAGGTAATGCATGAGTGGATATTTTGTTTTGTTTATATTATTTTTGTGTTATAGGTGTTGTGTGATGTCATTTTTATTACAAGTATTATATGATGTGATAGAGTTTTGAAATCTATTGTCAAATAATTGTGAAGATTACATTTACTCATTTCAAAATAGTCATAAATGTTTCTTATTATCCTTTGTGTTTCTTTAATGTGAGCATGATTTGTGTACAAGCAACATAATTATTTAGAATTAAGTAAAGATTCTGAAAAATATTATTTTTTTTGTTATAAATTCCACAATATAAATATATTAGGATTAATTTATTTCTTGGGGTTTGATATTTGTTAGCTGCGAAGATAGTCGGTCCCCCTATGTATTACGTAGTACATAAGTCCCAAAAGTTAATTCCGCAGGTGAATAGTCGTAGCGGGTCGTGCGCCGTACCAGGCACCGCGGCCGTATCCCTTCTGTCCGATAACTGATAAAATTGATACGCGCTTGGGAGCCAGGGGGAGCTCATTTTGGCCGTTCCCCCCGATCAGGGAAGCACGCCTATCATTCCCATAGCGCTTGGCATAGAATTTTAACATTATCAAACCCTTCTTTCAGGTTATTTGCGAATTAATTTATAGAGAATTTAATAAACCCACCTGCCATCCATACCTCGAACTGTCAAAATCATCTTAGTTTATCTAATTGTTCTGATCACGAATAAGTTAATATTACTAATATTTACTCTATGTACAGCTAGTTTTGCCAATTTTTATATAACACGATAAGAAATGACTTATCAATGTTGTTGTCTTGTAGCTACACCCGTTTCCTAGGCTACGGACACCCCGGCCAAATTTCAAGCTAGTGATTTCAATAGTTACTAATTTACTATTAGTATTTAGTACTTTTTTCCTTTCTATTTAACTAACTTTCATTTTCTATTAAGGTACCTATTACTAGGTGGATAAAAATAAAAAATTGTTAATAAAATGAATGAACTCGGGGTTTTCAAAAACAAATTCCAGTTGGATTAACTTCAACTTTTGATTGGCGACTTTTAAAGAAGGGTCACCACACCAACTTATCAGAAAACTTCAGTTTTTCCTGATTTTTCCAACTAGAGTTAATACAGCAGTCAGTTCAAAAATCACTGTCATATTATATTGTTAAACTTGACTTGAGAGCCTATTAAAAATTAAGCTGGCAGTTTGTATATTACGTCCATGTCCAATTAATAAAGAAGCCTCTTTAAAAAGAACATATAAACAAATTGAATCTACAGAAGAGACATTTTGCGCCAAACGGAAATAAGTTGTAATAGGGGCAAAAAATTAAGATACAAAGTAGTAGTAGATGTCAAAGTTTTGATGTTTATTGATGATACTTTAACACTTGAGCCTACCACACTTTCATTTTTACGCGATGGTGTCTGCCTACCCACCTAGTGTCCTCAGTTCCGCCTTAAGATAGGAACAAGTCTGTCAAGCAAAAATCTTAATAGAAACTTTAAATTTAAATTAGGATTTGTAATTACCTTCTAGACAGTCTGCTTCAAAAATTAATATTACATTATTCGAATAATCCTCAATTATTTCAATAGTTTTTTTCGTATTCATTTTTTATGTCCAAAAGATTATTTCTCGAATCTGAACTTCGTGTTTCGCGACTTCACATCCAAAGTACTAAGATATCACCTTGGTAATTATTTATTTATTTACGAAACTTGAAGCTTGAAAATCAAAACCAGTTGACATTTGCATGAAATATTATTTTATTAACTCATATGGCATTTCAAAATTTTTGAAATCTAGATGGCTATTCTCTATTTCACACACAAAGCCTAAACCAGGTTTTATGGGGTGCACACATAAAACCTATTTACAGATATTATTTTATTTTAATATTGTCAGTTAGCTAGCGGGCATAAGCCACATAAAGAAACCTCTTCTTCTTTAGCCTATAGAGGACCACTGCTGGATAAATGCCTCCCGCAAAGCTTTCCACAATGTCTAGTCTTGTGCTGCCCGCATCAATCAGCTTCCCGCGACCTTCACCAGATTATCAAAACACAACAACAGGGTCACAAGAAACCACAGACGGTATTAAGTGTGTTTGCGAGACAGTGGAAACCATTGACTTAATTAGGTAGGTATAATGATAATTTATCACATGGGCACAATTAATGAATAATGCTAGCAACACTAAGGTCCGTATTACAGAACGTCACTCAAAACTCAAGCTCTACTTAAGTCTCGTTTCAAGCCATTTGATTGGTTGAAACTAGTTTTAGGAAATGCTTAAACAGAGATCAATGCTTGAGTTTCCTTCTAGAATACGGACCTAAGGTACGTATTACAGAACGTTACTCAAGACTCAAGCAATACTTAAAACTAGTTTCAACCAATCAAAAGGCTTCAAACGAGACTTAAGTAGAACTTGAGTTTTGAGTGACTTTCTGGAATACGTACCTAAAATTATCGTCAGGCTTAGGGGGCGCGTACAGATATTACGTATATGTACGTACTATATATAGCTATGCTAAAGCCACGGCCACATTACTCTGTGGTGTAAAGTGTTGGGTCGTGACTTGAGATACCAATCAAAAGAATAAATTCAGGACTATTTCAAGTACAAAAAGAGTTTTGGTTGGTTAGAACTGCGTCACGGCACAACACAACGCAATAATGTGCATCGTAGGTGTAGGTACCGACAGAATTCAGCATAGACGAGCCAAACAGTCGAATATCATACAATACAATCCAATTCAGAAATATTTTTTTAAAAGTGAAACTTATTACATCGTCTCAACGTCGCGGACGATTTATACCTAATGTCCTGTGATGGCATATTATTCCAAAATTTTTTATTTAAATGTCTATAATGTGAAAAAAGTTTCACTTTTACCGTGGTTTCATAAAACCACACTATCCTTTTTAAAAAAATTAATTTGATATTTATAGAATCACGTTAAAAAAGCATGTGTGCAATTCACACGTGGTAGAAGTGAAAACATCAAAAAAATTGGGGTCAGTTCCTCTTTTTAGTATCGCTTTTTTTTTAAATAATTATAACAAGTGCTTGACTGCAATCCCGCCTGATGGTAAGCAGTGATGCAATCGTTGATCGTAAAGCGCACTAGTTTATTAAGCCTATTCACTTAAAAAACTTAGGAATAGGAAGGATGACGGCAGTTGAGCGAGGTGATACTATGTTATACCCAAGACCAACACGACCAACAATGCTGCGCCAGAGGGAGATTGATCTGGAGACTCTTCACGATCAAACTCCCGACACAACAACATTTGGCGCATCGTACCCGGTACACATCGCAACACAACTGCTCAGACCCGTCCTCCGTACGGCTTCACCAGACAACTCAACTTCAAATCACAAAATCCTGGCGAAGTTGTCACTTCAAAAGAAAAAAATATCAAAATAACAAATCTTTGAAACAATCTATGTAACATGTTTGTGTGTATGTCTCTCTATAAACTCACTTTACTCTTTGTATCAAGTTCACTAAACACACTGTCGTTATATGCGACAAGCGTCAGGCGTAGTGATGTGATTTTCCGAGAATATTCTCCTACCGCCAAATTTGCTGATTTTCACTATTGTTTCTTTTAGTAAGTTTTTTAGGAGAATAAAAAAATGGATGTTTCTATTGTATCGATCTCTTTTTAGTCCACTGCGAGACAGCATCTCAATGCCCCCTAATCAGCGAACACATTTTTGTCAAATGATTGCGACTGAGTTGGTATCAGTTGAGATCGTTCGGCCCGCCCATTGGTCCATTCGGTCCAAATGATCCCAACTAGTCGCAATCATTTGACAAAAATGTGTTGGCCGATTAGGGGGCTGGTGTCTATCGTTTACCGCAATTAATAGGTGTAGTATTTATTCAAGGTTGCAAAGTTAAGACGATAAGAAACAAAACCTGACATTGGCGGTACTTGAGGGATGCCTATGTCCAGCATCCTTGTGACTGAAATAATGATGAAGAAAGCTTGTTTTGTTTTTAAGTACATACCATCTTCGTGTATATAAATAGGGCGACCAATAGGCGAAAAATATGGCTTGAGGAGACTATTCCAAAAATATAACACACTCAAAGGCGATCTTCATTTGCCTAGCCAATTCCTTACTACATTTGGGTCGGCTTATAGTCAACGTCAATGCTACCAATATACTGCAATACCAGAATTTTTTATGGAGTCATTTTAGAGAGTCAACCTCTCAAAACAGCCGTTTCCGGTGAAGACCTGCGTCAGGCGCCTCTCTAGCCACTCCTCAAACAGAGGACGTACTACTATTGTAGCGTGCCCAGCACTGGGTTGCAACAATCGCACTCTCCTTATCGCTGTAGCAGCTGCAACACATTCTGACGGGACGACCCGACGACCCGTTGTGAAGGGTTGCCTATAAATCACATTAGGATCGCGGAAGTCATGGCGAGCGTCGCTGTCGCCCATCGAGAATGTGCTTAAAAATCTTGGCCCGGAAGCACATCTGTTGACCATCGTCGATGTGCGTGGGAAACCATAGCGCGCTGTCTTGCACGTGTACTGTGAATTGGCCCGCTCTCTATCGCCATGAAATCTGGCCGGAGCAGAGCAGCAGAGTTATGCCTCGGCGTTTCGCTTCCTCTCGCCACTTCCACACGTGGGCGAAGGCTTTAGCCTCCAAATCCCATGGCGGCAATCCGGCAAGGAGGCTCACTACCTCAGCGGAGATCGTGCGTATCCCTGGACTAGCCCGATGGCCAGGACCCTCTTGGACGCCTGGAACGTCTCCAGTTTGGGAGCTAAACTTCGGATGTACTCCTCGAAATTCCACCCGACGGGCGATTCTCAGATACTTCATCGTTTACTCGACATCGATGTGAACCTACTATTTAACCTACCGTTATTTAAGAATCCGGCGTGGCGTATCCCGAGGACCATGAAAACACATAGCCTCGGACTTGTGCCGGGATATCTTAAGTCCAATTCCAGATTCATATTTTTTAGTTGCAGATCGTTTTGCAAACTTCTCGGGCTCCAGGTGTCTCCAGCCGGCGGGGAAAGAAGCATTGTTCTGTTTCCATGTGCGTACCTTTGTACGCACATGGAAACAGAACAATGCTTCAAGATCGCTCTTTAGTGATCACTTAATTTCGTTCATACGTAAAATCTTTTCTCCTGCAGTGTATATACATAATCAACTACAACTGGAAACTGGCGAGTTAATGCTTAATCGGTGAAACTGACTTGTGTCATTGATGAGTAATTGTCAGGCAAATTAAATAAACTGACGACTAAGAGAAACTGACTAGTGGAATACGTGTTTTCTTTTGGTGTTAGATTGTTTTATTTATTAATTTGGTTTTAGTGGTTTTTATTAGTGTTAACTTAATCTAGATTCTTTTTTGTGTTTGTCTCCTAACAAAGGTTAGTTTAATTTTATATATTTTTTTAAGATTTTACCTGACATCCAGTATGGATGCAAAAAAACCTCCTGACCCTCCTGATCCTTTCGATTACACTCCGGTGATAACTGTTTCCCTCCCCGATGACAATGCTTGTAAAATAATGGATTCTGAACCTGGTAATAGGAAAAGATTAGCAACTTCTTCCCCAACTACCGTAATGAACCCTCCAAAAATACCCAAAAAAGAATTTGGAAGGCAAACATACACAATGAGGGATAATCCACTATACATTGTGCACGTTTCATTAAAAGATGGCGAGACCCCTGATACTGTTTTACATCCAGTGAAATTTGGTATGTTTTAGACTAAAAACAATTATAACAACATTCTTCTGGGCAGTGTCAAGCGTCTAGGAAGAAACAAAGTTTCAGTAGAGTTTAAGTCTCATCAGGATGCAAACAGTTTCTTGATAAGTCGGACATTAACCCAACATAACTTCATCGCTACGATTCCTCAATACAATATAACTAGAATGGGGCTTGTTAGAGACGTTCCAACAGAATGGACTGAGGATGAAGTTATACAGAATATCAAGGTTCCTGCTGGATGTGGTCCTGTTATAAAGGCAAGAAGAATGAACCGCAAGGTGACTTCTTTGGGTGTCCCAGAGTGGAAACCCACTCAAACAGTTGTATTAACGTTTGATGGACAGATATTACCACCTCGGGTTTATTGTTTTTATACCGCCCTTTCAGTTGAAAATTATATGTACCCGACTATACAATGTTATAATTGCTGCCGTTTTGGTCACACACGTACAGTATGCCGCTCTAAACCTCGCTGCTTTAAGTGTGGTCAAGACCACCCTGGTGATGGTTGCCAAGTCCCCACTGATTCTTCCGTCTGTGTCTCTTGTTCTGGCAACCATTACGCTAACAACAAGGCTTGCCCCGAGCTTGGTCGGCAGAAGGGCATTAAGGCTCTTATGGCAGAGAAATGTATCGCCTATGCGGAAGCAAGTCAGGTTTTCCCTCCAGTATCAAGATCGTATGCTGAAGTGTCTAGACCATCCCAAAAAGCTATTCCAAATCCTAGCTCCCCTCGTCATTCCTCTCCCGCTCCCCAAACAAACTCATACCGCAAAACGGTCTTTTTAAAACCCAAAAGTCATGCTCCTCTTTCACCTAGCTATGACAAGCAGACTCATCAGGCCCTTACACAAGATTATTCCTTTTCCCCTTCCCAAAGTGGCTGTGCTTACCCCGAGGAAGGCACTAGCAGTAATGATAAGTCCGAGAACATACTTAATGTCATTACCAATATGCTTATAACAGTATTATCAAACCCTGCACAATCTTTACCTGACCACGTTGCCCACAAACTGACATCAATTGTCAAGTATATTAATAATGCTCCATCCCCTGACATTCCTACAATGGAACGTGAGGAGTATTACTCCCAGGAAATCTGACCTACTCTTTATTATAAATAAATTTAAACCATCGATCTGTAGCATCGCTGAGACATGGCTTCATTCAGACAGTAACTTTAGAATTCCCTGTTTCAGTGGTGCTCGACATGACAGGCCAGATGGCTATGGAGGATGTGCTTTGTTCAATAATAATAAAGTATCATTTTCCCCAATTCCTCTACCCTCTGTTAGTGACAACATCAGTGTTGTTGCTGTTAAGGCTGAGGATATAAATATCTTTAGTTTTTATATTGCACACCCATGCAGTGAAGATCTTTCAACAATTAAAATGTTGCTAACTAGTGTACAAGGCCCAGTACTTATCATGGGCGATTTTAATGGTCATCATTATAGATGGGGATCAGATAACTGCGACAACTTTGGCATGGGCTTAGTGGACATATTAGATGAGCTAAATTTATGCGTGATCAATGATGGCTGCCCGACACGTAGGTCTACACCAGGACACAATAACAGCTGTGTTGATTTGACGATCTGCTCTTCTAATATAGCCAGTATTTTTAATTGGAGTCGCTTGAATATGACTTATGGGAGTGATCACTATCCCATCATGATTGAAGTCCCGTCCAAGACCTTCCCTAACAAAATTTCCCCCCCTCTTTTAAAATACCAGCTGAACTCAGTAGATTGGGACCTATACTCAAAAATTTTAGACTTACGCGTCTCTTCTCTTCCATCAATTAATATTGAAACTGTTCACGGATGTTTTTCATCATTCTCCCACACTATATCCTCTACAGCAGATGATTGCTTTCATCCAAAAAAACCGCCTAAGGGCAAAATTCCATCCCCGCCGTGGTGGGATAGGGATTGCTCTGCCGTGATCAGGGCCAGGAATGAGGCGGAAAGGAACTTTAACGCTAATATGAACCTGGATAACCTCATTGCATTTCAACATATCTTGGCTAAGTCCAGAAAATTACTCAAAAATAAGAAGAGAGAAGGTTGGCGGAAATATTGTGATTCGCTGAGTCCATCCACCCCAGCGTCGGCCGTGTGGCGTAAGATCAAATCATTTAGGAATAGTTTAAACCCTCCCACCAGGACCATAATAACCAAGGAACTGGGTAACAGATTTCTTTCAAAACTGGCCCCAATCTATGTTCCTAATTTTAATGAGTGTGTCACTACAGGCTGTCGGTTGGCATCGAATGATCCTCTGGACATGCCTTTCACTCTGGGGGAACTTAAATCGGTCCTCGCCCATGTTAAGGACTCTGCTCCTGGAGTGGATGGATTCCCTTACTCCTTCATTACTAAAGCAGGTGATAAGACCCAACAATATTATCTGGACTTGGTCAACTATTGTTTTACTCACAGTTATATTCCTCCTGATTGGAAGGTTCAAGTCGTCATCCCTATTTTAAAACACGGTAAGGATCCCAGCGATCATAGTTCTTACAGGCCGATAGCTTTATCGTCCATACTAATTAAACTGCTAGAACATTTGATTAAAAACCGACTAGAATGGTTTGTAGAAAGTAGGAGACTGCTCCCGCCGACTCAGTTCGGCTTCAGGAAAGGCCTGGGTACTACTGATAGTGTGGCTTCCCTCACATCAGTGATCCGACTGACCCTCAGCAGGAATGAGTCGGTGGTAGCCGTTTTCCTAGACATTTCAGCTGCCTATGATTCTGTTCTCCTACCACTTCTCAGGCAAAAAATGCAAAAGCTGAGAATCCCGGCTAGGATTTGTCAAATCATAACCAGCATATTTTCAGATCGTAGCATTATACTCAGGATTTCTGGGGAGAACTCTGAGCCGAGGTCGGTTTGGAGAGGTCTGCCTCAGGGATCCGTGCTTAGTCCCATCTTATATAATATTTATACTTCTGATCTTCCCTTTTGTCTTAATTTTAACTGTAACGTCCTTCAGTATGCTGACGATATTGCATTATTGGTCTGTGACAAATCCATCCAGGATGCCGCCCATTCTATTAATATATCTCTGTCCTCCTTAAACCATTGGCTTTTAGGTCACGGGTTATCTCTAAGTGCTCCAAAAAGTTTAGCGGTTATTTTCAGTCGCAAACGCCTTATCCCCCAAGTAGGCATTAATATTGGCGGCCAAGCTATCCCAATCGAGAATAAGGCCAGGTTCCTGGGGGTTACCTTAGACTCCAAATTGACGGGGGTTGACCACATTGCTCATACAGTAAAAAAATGTGAGCGCTCAGTCTCGGTCCTTAAGGCATTGGCAGGTGTCTGGTGGGGTGCTCACCCTTTCACCTTGAAACTGGTCTACAATGCGCTGGTCAGAAGCGTTCTTGATTACTGCAGCTGTTTAATTGAGCCCTGCAACAAAGATGCCTTGCGTAGACTGGATTCTGTCCAGGCCAAATGTTTGAGGATCATTTCCGGTGCCATGAAATCCTCCCCCATAAACGCGCTCCAGGTTGAATGTGCAGAACCTCCTCTTCACCTTCGTAGACAATACTTAGCAGATCGCTTCTTATCAAAAGTTTTCTCCCTATCGTCTCATCCTTTACTCCCCATTCTAGAACAAATCTACCTTTCTCTTAACTCATCTTCCTATTGGAATAATAAAACTATTCCCTTGATGAATAGGTTCAAAGAGGTTAAACTCCTCTCCTCACCTGTTTGTCAATACCCCACTCTCCCGGTCTTTTCTTCCGCATATGAGGTGATTCATTTTAGGCCAAAAGTTGTTTTGGGACTTGGTATCTCCAAAAATTCCCGGGACGCGAAAGGCGACTTTGATCGCGCCATTAAAAGGTACTGGGGAGGTTGGAATTTGTTTTACACAGACGCATCGAAATTGTCTTCAACAGGGTGTACAGGGATTTCTATATATTTCCAAAATTCCAAAATTGCTCTTTTATTCCAATGCCCTCCTGAGACCTCAGTATTTACAGGGGAATGTATCGGTATCTTAGAAGCCGTAAACTTTATTTTAGCCCATAATATTAAAAACTCTGTCATTTTCTCAGATTCTCGCAGTGGTATTCAGGCTCTAGCTCAAAATCAACTTAAATCCAAACTTCACAGCAAAGTCATCTTTGATACCTTAAAATTACTACTTACTTGTTCTACCAATGGTTTAAACGTTGAATTAGCTTGGGTTCCGAGCCACTCTGGTATAGGCGGTAATGAGTGTGCAGACTCACTGGCAAAATTTGCTACATCCAACCCGGTCGATCGGAAGCACTACGTGATCCATAGCTACGACTTACGGTCTGACACCAAACATAGGCTTTACAACTCGTGGTCAGCAGTGTGGCAGGTAAGTTCGAAACTAAAGGGAGCGCACTACGCCAGTATTCAACCAGCCATCCAGCGGAAACCTTGGTTTTTTAAATGTCCGAAATTGTCCAGAAGAACTGTTGCAACCTTGTGTGGACTGAGACTGGGTCACTGCTGCAGCCCAGTATTTCTGTACAAGATTCGTGTTCGTGACAGTTCCCTGTGCGAATGCGGTCTTGATGATGGTAATCTGGATCACTTATTCTTCTCTTGTCCTTTAAATTCCCAATCTCTTGACTTATACCACAAGCTTTCCAAAATTAAAATCCCTCTTCCTATTAACTTCCATTCCCTGTTGACCCACTTTTCTCCAAAATTAATCCACCTCTTGTCAACTTTTATAAATTTAAATAAGGTCAAAATGTAGTTTGGTGTGTAGTAATAATAACTTTGTAAATATATATATTGTGTTGTCCTTTGTAAATTTATATGTTAGTACTCATATTGTATAGATAGGTATACTGTTGTTATATTATTATTTATTATAGTTACACCTGTGTTGTCCTATTACATATATTAGAAATCTACCACGAAGTGCGAAGTTCGACAGCTCGTCTGTCTCCACATGACATTGGCAGAATAGTCGATATCGGCTCAGTTGCCAAAATGGAGAAAAAAAAAAAAAAAAAAAACTGACTAGTGCTATGCGGAAACATAACTTCTCCGAATACAGAGAAAATAATTCTCCCTCGAAAAAATTTAATCGATCCGAGAATATTCCCACGACCCAACACTAGTCAGGCAGTTTAATGTCATTGTCAATTAGATTATCGTTGGGCGCGTTGCAGCATTGTTGTTGAAGAGAGAAAAAGATTCATAAATTCATTAGAGTGAAAGAAATGCCTACAATAGCTATGTATAAGATCTTGGCTACTATACTATGACTACAACGTCGCAGTACTCGCAGTATGGATGACAGCTTTTTTTAGTTGTTTTTGTCTGTCATTGATTGATATCATGCTGCTATTAATATTTTTATAATTAACATACAGTTTCGTATAAACTAAGTCTATATTGATACTAAAATGAAAGTAATCGTTAAAAAGTTACAAGGTGGTGAATGTTGCTTGGAAGTGAGTATATTACCTTCAACTGAAATCATGCTATCTATCACCCTCATAAATATTATATCCCTGCATTGTTTTAGGTACTTCCTACCACACAAATATCCGAAATGAAACGAAAAATTGCCGAGCAGTTTAAGATTCCGGTAGAGGAACAGAAATTGCTGTTACTCGGCAGGACATTAGTGGATGAACAAACTGTTGAAGCATATCCCTCCATAAAGGAAGGTACTAAATTAAATCTAGTTGTTAAAAAGCCTGATACCCTCCTGGAGGCTTCTGTGAAGTATTTCAAGAAGATGTATGGCATGACAGAAACTGAAGCAACAATTGCTGCTAATGGGCTTATCAAAATTGTGCAAGAAAAATTCAGTAAATTGTCATGGGATGATATTGATAGGCTATCATTAGACTGCATGTTGGATGAAAATGGTCAAACCCGAAGCCCGCCAATGGAAATTGAACCAGAGTGTGATGATGTATACAGTTTATAATTCTGGACATTCAATAAATATATTTTTAATGTTTTATCTGTATTTTACAATGAATTAAGGGTATTGTAAGTTGTTACACAGTTAGGTAGCTTCAACTAAGTACATAACTTGTAAGAATTATTCTGTAGTGGTAGTGTTGCTATATGTATATATGTAAATTAGTGTAATTGTTCACTAATTACAATGTTGCCACATTCATACAATTTTATGTGTCTTGAGCTATTGTTATGTCCAGAGAAGGTGTAAAAGTAATGAAGAAAATGTGTACCCACATGTATTCATTACTTTAACAATTAGTACTAGTTACTATTGTATCGTTACGTTACTCGTTACTTCTGACACCTTATAACACACTATGTTATGATATAGCAACATATTCAGTAGTATTGCATACGCGTACTGTACGCCTAGGCAATACGACTGAATATGTTGCTATATCATATATAATACGACTGTACATCGCAATACATTACGCATCGATTATACTAATGAAAAAGCAACAATTACTACTAGGTAATTTAAAGTAGTAACGAAGTTTCGATATACACATGCATCAACCGTATATATAATGCATCAAGAAAGTTATGACAACAGATTTTTAGCCAATGAGGCTACAATACTCTATGACGGTTAATTTCATGACCTTTCTGATGCATTATACTTGCGTGAACTGAAACGGTGTAGGTGCTCAGACGAAAAGTACGAGTAACGAAATGCATATGAGTGTAACGTTTCGTTACTTCATACTAGATAGCGCACCAGTTACTCAGTAACGAATACATACGGTTTGTCACAGCTCTAGTTATGTCACCAATCACAGTTAAGACTTGTGAGTTACAAGGCACTGTTTTTCCTGTTATCTTTAATCTTATTTGTTGCTCTTTTCTTTTCAGCATTAGATCTTGAATCAGTACTGTAGAATTATTAAATTTCACCAAACATTTTTATGTGTTGACAATTTGCTGAATGGTGAAGATTGATAACTAATGGATGCATTCATTTGAGAAATAAAATTTAGTGGATTGAGAATTTTTGTACATAATACAATCACATTTAAAATATTTATTACATTTTTAGAAAGTTGTAATTATATTTATTCATTTTACTGCATTCACTTCCCAAGACTTTCCAGTTATGTTTGATGTATATCATTAATCAGCCTATAATTTTTCCACAGCTCACAGGGCTCCTGTGCGAGGGAGTAGGCCTAATCCACTTCTTAACTAAAAGTATTTTACTTAATTATTCAGACTGGCCCAAAACCTGTAAATTGTACAAAAAGACATGAATAAAACAACAGTTTAATTATTTATGTTATTATTACATCATGCATTGTTTCATGCCTATCTATAGTATAATACAATTTGATGGCAAGTAACACTGTCAGTGCCTTTCTCGACAGGTACAAAATAAAATTAAATGCAATCATCTCACTTACCACTGTAAGCTGATGTAACTATTAATCTTGTTTAGACATATATAAGACAATCGAAAATAATGTGGAACAACCATTGTTATATTGCTTAGTTTTAACTCGGATTGCCTCTGGCTTGGAGCGGTTGGTTATACACTAGTATTTATCTTTCGATTCTTAAGACTAGAGCTCACAACTGCTCACCAATTAGTGAGATAATGGCCTCGACTTTCTAGTTCACAAACTAAATTTAAGTTCAGTGCATATTTTTCTTTATATTTAATTAAGAAAAGGATAGAAAATATAATGTTAGTGTAGACCTGTCAAATTAGTCCGGGCCTAAGGTATATTGACGTATTTTTTGGTCGCCATGTTTATAGTTGCGTCTAAACTGTCTATCGAGGATCTTAATTTGACAGGATTAAACTATAATTGTATTTTCTTCTATCCTTTTCTTAATGAAATAGAAAAAAATGATTTACTTAAAATTAGTTTAGTTTGTAAATCAAGAAAATCGGCCTCATTATAATACACATTCATTTTCGAATGGCCTATGCAATAATTTTTCTAAACAACTCCTTTACACGATGTTGGTTGCTTTTTTGGAACTTTTATTCCCGCTTGGCACCATAGTCTATATATTAGAATAATTAATTAGTTGCCAGAATGACAAATGCGACAACCCATTGTTTGGTCTTTGGGTTCCGCAACTTTCGGGTATTACTGTATAGGACATTCTCTTTCTTATTCTATTCATGCTTAGACATTAAGAACATCAGTTAGATTATCGCCATCAATATAACTGGCAATGAATGAACTCAACCATTTAGTTTAGACTGTAATGGTCAATTTTAATACGGCTCGACAAATATGTTGAAGATTCTATACACAAGTACACATTGCCTTCAAATTTGCTCCAAAATTACGTAGTATGTACACCCTCCTTAGTTCATTAATCTAGAAATGTGAGATGAAATATCTTCACTTTAAAAAAATATTTACAATATCAAAATTATGAAGCCAAACCATTCTGCAAAACAATCACATGCTTTGAACACAGAAAATTAAACAGTGGATTATGATGTAGATTCCCAGGATAAAATAAATATAAGTAAGATTGCAAGAAGTGCAACAATTTGGAGGGTAATTATCAAGCCTCAGAGGCACTTCTCTTAACAAATCTATGTTCAAACAATCACAACCTTATTATGAGCCGAGGTTCATATTTAGGACTGAATTCCAGCACATATGATTATTTCTAAAAATAATCACTTCTAATACTTAGAAAGTACATAGTTCTTACCCAAGCCCATATTTATCCATTTGATTTATTGCCACCATACATAATTAATTCGAACCCAGAAGTGCTAGAATTTTCACATTAATACAATAGATGGTTATTGTAATATAATAATCACTAACTTTACACATATGTATTATAAATGCAATAAAAAGGACTACATAGACATTAACATGCATCAGATTTATATTGGTAGAGGTATTGTGAAATAAAGACTACAGTTTTGAAACAAAGCAATGGTTTAATTGAAAACCCTGATAACCTTCCCGTTCATAAATCGCTATCAAAGTATTCAACCTTCATGATGACTCTCCCAACTTTATGGGGTAAACATCGTCACAAAGAATTATTTTTAAATTATCGAAAAGGCTCCTTAGATTAGTAACAATCAGCCTATAATGTAATGGGATATTATAGAGGTCAAGCCACCTTTCAGTGAGGGGAAATAGGTCGTACCTACCACGCGGCCCCAGTGCGTGTTGGTAGATTAGTTATATGAAAATGATACTGATAGCATTTCACATGTTTATAATATCTACTTAAGTCATTCTGTAATATGTATCAAAACCCGAGCCTTTTCGGGCCCCATTGTCAAACAACAAAACCAATTATGAAGTTACTGATATAATTCCAGGAGCTCTAAATTTTCGATAAAGACATCAAGGACATAATTTATACTACTACAACCAATTTTATAAATTAATTCATACATTCACATGCTATATTTATATACAGTTTAAGCGAAATATCATGCGGCAGTCATCGGCCAGCTGAGCATATATTTTCGTTGCTGTTCTGAGGGCTGAGACAGACTTAAAGATTGCTTGCATGGTGATGCAGTTACTCTCTTACTCCAAAGATGTCTCTGGACGACAGATAACGTTACTCGCAAGAAAATCTGAATCCGGGGGGGGGGGGGGGGGTAGATTTGGATCAACCTTAAAGTATCCGTTTACTAGAAGAGCGATTCCGTCACGAAAATCAGTAATTTTCACTAGTATTTGACATTATGGCATTAAAACGCTCTGTGATATGTATTGGGGGACAACTGTTATTTATTTATTGGCTTCGCACGGTTTGTGTATTTAGCCAATGTCACGTAATTATGAATTATTCAAGTCGAAAAAGACGGCCGGGGACCTGTCTTACGAGTGAGGTTTGGGGCAAAGTCATGATGTGGTCACTATGCTGCGATATTTCACTGTTCTTTACGAACTATTTACTAAATGCAGTTTTTACAACATAAATCAGGCACTTTTATTTAGCAAACAACACTATAAATAATTTTAAAAGTCCAATGAAAAACAAGCGTGACCTCAGCTTGACTTTGCCGCCAAAACCCATCAACTGTTATTATGTGACGATTTCCCGCTATCTTACGAAACCATAACGTTAGGATGCGTTCAAATTAATGTCAAAAACGAAGATATAAAATAGCACGCGACACGTTTATAGCTTTGCCATAGATAAAATATGCCCGATGTGAAAGCACCCTAACATCTTTCATTTATGTTTTTTTTTTTATTGGAGTATTCGAATTGTATGTCGCAATGTATGTAATACAACGCGTCACAACTGAAGCGACCGTAATGTTTTATTAATTCATACACAGACAGATCTATTAATACAAATTTTAAGCAACTACTTACTAATAAATTTTCATTACCCCATATTAAAATTTAAACAACGATAATAGTTTAACAAGAAGTTTTCGATTACTGTGTTAAGACGTAAAGATTGAAGTAAAATTCAATATGAAAATATTCAAAAATGATTCCTTTTTTTAATTTGTAGGACTGATTTTATATTATAAAGTATTTTCGTTCGATTAAAATATTTCTAATGATTATTTACAAGTGTCCCAGTTGCTGTATTAGAATCTTTTCTGCATATTATGTTTGTAAGTCAACATAGAGAGGGCAGATATTATATATTTTATAAATTTGTGAAAAAAGATCCAAAGAATTATGCTAACTGCACATTAGTACGTGATTGACTTATTTTGGCCTTTTTTAAATTAAATATGACTTTTGGATACCAAAAGCTGTTACCTTGTATAGCTTTGATGTTATGACCCGTACTGGAGACGATTTAGTGTCAAAAGATGTCTATAAAAGAAGAAGACAAAAAATGTTGACAAATGTTACTAAAAGTTTAAGAAATAATTTATGGAACACATAAAAAGATCTACTTTTAACAACATGTCTTGATACAATCCTAAAGAGAAATATTTATACAATAAGTGCTTCAAACATTTTCCTTCGTTGTTCTATTTTTTGTGACAAATTTACACGGAGTAAGGAACAAATGGAGTGCTAAGCGCGCGCAAGGAAGAGGCAACATTAAATTTTTGTGATTTTATCACATCATACTTTTTTAGTGTTTGGCAGTCCAACTTCACACGATCGTCAACGCGTTATGATGATGTATTTTAATTACTTGCATAAAAACTATCGCGATACAATTGTGCTATTACAAAATGTTAAAGCATACGTACGTCAGAAGAAAACGTCAACACATTAGCACTCCATGTAGTTACTTATCCGTGTCTCTCAGACTTTTTCCATAATGCTTCGTAAATTCTCACCAAAAAGGGAAAAATTATGCATTATAGATGCTTCTAGAATATAAATATCAGTCGTAGTCGCTGTCTTCTTCCGCTGATGACTCTGATTCCGAGCTGTCTGGATGGTTCTTTGTTATTTCGATGCAATTGTCCACATCTGTCAGTCTTTTGAGCGATCGGCCTGGTGAGAAAATAAATATGCGATCACAAAGGCTGTTAGTACAATTATGAAGATATTATGTAGATGTAGCTACCGGAAAACTTTCCTATGAAATTTCGCGATAAATTCAAAACTTGCGATTTCAAATCTGGTCAGACTAACCCGAAATAAGTGTGATAAGTTAATAAGATAAGGTAAATGTGCGAAATAAAATGACATTTTAATCGCACCAAACACAATTTTAAAAAATCCGGACAAAAACGTGTCGTGCCTAGTATGGTACGGAATTCTAAAAACGGGCCCACAAAGTACGGTAACAAATAAAGAAATAGTTATAGATTCCAACTATTCTGTAGTTCTTACCGTTTTCGACCCTAATCAACTCAGGAATAATCTTAAAAGTACGAAGCAGCCCAAAGTAAAGCCCCATCTCTCGGGAATTCGGATTACTAATTTATACAACTAGACGCGTTGTGTACCAGGTCACTCAGAAAGTATTGCGACAAAAAAAAAATATGTATGAGAAACTGGCCAGTTATAATTAATTTAATAGTAGTTTATGAAACTGATACATAATGAGGGACATTATGTACGAGTGTGAGTTTAAAAAACGAGCGAAGCGAGTTTTTTAATAGTATCACACGAGTGTGTAATACCTAATTATGTAGGTACAGTTTCATACACTACTTTATCTAATCTCATACATTGTATTGAATATATGAAGTAAAAGATAGAGATTGATACAGTTTATTTATTGTTGCAATGCAAAGAAACGTATTTGGCGCCAAAATTCTGCACCCTGCATTACCGCGCACGCGCCAAAGCACGCGCAGCCACAGATAAAAAATGAAATAGTGCTGCCTATGGTTTGTAATCTGTACGGTAATGAAAAAAAAATATTATGATAACATTATTTTGTTAGAGAAATAATGTTATAATTTAATTTTTTAATTTCCTTTCGATATACTATTGGTAAAGTACGTCAATATAAACTCCTTTTTAGTTTTATATTTTTAATTTTTGATATGAGAGTAGGTAGATAAAAAATATTATTATTATAACTAATAATAGGTACGTTCAAAATTCAAAACATCCTTCCACATTTTTAGTTAAAATTATCATGTCTCTTTGAAAAATGGATTTGCGTCGAGATCATTTTCGCGCTATGATTTTTTAACGATTTCAAATGTCGCCTGTAACCAACCAGACGAATCGTAAGATAAACTTCAAATGGCATTCATGGATGAAGGCCCTTCTAAGGCAACCGTGTATCGGTGGTATAATGAATTTAAGCGCGGTCGATTAACTTTGGGGGATGAAGAAAGAAGTGGTCGCCCTTTGACGGCTGTCACAGAAGAAAACGTGCTAACAGTTTGATCCAAGATATTAGAAGAATTACATTTTTTTTTAAATAATTATAAACTAACGCTTGACCGCAATCCCGCCTGATGGTAAGCAGTGATGCGATCGTTGATGGTAAAGCGCGCTAGTTTATTAAGAGCCTATTCACTCAGAAAAACAGAGCGAATAGGAAGGAAGACGGCAGTTGAGTGAGGTGATGCAATGTTAAACCAAACAACACGACCAACGATGCTGCGCCAAAGGCAGATTGATCTGAAGACCCTCCACGACCAAACTCCCAACACAACAACATTTGGCGCATAGTACCCGGCACACATCGCAACACGACTGCTCACACCCGTCCTCCGTACGGCTTCACCAGACATAATGCCGGAACACGACAAATTGCTTGGCGGCAAGACTTTGTCTGGTGGGTCAAGAAATTGAACATAAACTGCAGATTGGATCAGGAAGCCTTCACGTGATTCTACACGTGCATTTTCGGTTGCGGAGGATAGTGTCACGCTGGGTGCAGCACAATCTCACCGATGCTCAAAAGCAGGCACGGGTGTAATGGTGCCATGATATGATAGACAAATTTGAAGTAGGCTTGTCTGTGTTTACGACATCGTTACAGGTGTGGTGATGAATCTTGGATATATCAATACGATCCAGAATCTTACCAAATCCTACCAAAGTGAATCGATTTAGAAACGGGGGTAAGATTTTGATCACGAGCTTTTTCAGTTTGACTGGCTACTTGGTGCCAATTCCTTTGCGAAACCAAAGGAGCATTAACGCTGAATGGTATAGTACTAAATGTTTGACAGAAGTTTTCTCTGTTGTGAGCAACAAGCGACCAAACACTCTGCTTTGCGGGCTTCGCGGGTTACTGCTTCACGACAATGCGCCTGCCCACACCGCAATCAAAACAAGGTCAAAGTCTAGGTTCGTAGCCGGATGATGCGCTGACAGCGTTCGAGCAGGCTGTAAACGACATGTCTGCAGCGAACTGGAAAAAAAGTGTTTCGAAAACTGGTTCAGACGCATGAAACTTGGCTGGTGGAGAGTACTTTGAAAAGATGTAATAAAAATGTTCCATTTCATTTTCCAAAACATTTGTCTCACGTATCTTGGATTTTCGGTGGTAATTTGGATTGCGTGAACCGATTTTAATAATTCTTCTTTTATTTCAAAGAATATACATATGTTCAGGATAATAAAATATATAAACTAAGATAACAAATATGCTTGCAGTTACGGTTAAATTACAAACTTAGTACAGAAATTATTTATAGAAGAAGTAATTTCCTAGAGTGTCTTTATAAAGTTCCACTTTAGAGATTTTTTTATATTAAGCATATGGTTCCACTTTTTATTTTCACACTTTGTCGGTGTGATTTATATAGATATCGGGATCAAATTTCAGTTCTTTAGTGCTAAAGATCACTGAGATTGGAGAAACTATAAGGTTCCTAGTTGACTACGGAACCCAACATGCGAGTATGGCTAATGGCCAGTAATCGTACAAATTATAACAACATAAAATAAAAATGAAATTTGAAAACCACAGCCTGCGCCGTTCACGGATATAAGGCGTTTTAATTTCGTTGAAGCGATGTTATGGGTGTGGTGGAGGCCTATGTCCAGTGGACGTCAGGCTGAACTGATGATTATGATGGTGTTATGGTCCGTGAAATTACCTCTGTTCTTCTAGTTCTTCAAGTCCAAGTTGCTACAAGATGCAATTTTAGAAAATTGACAACAATAAATACGAGTGTGTCAAATTAATGTCGCCATTAAAACGCTGTCTATTTTAACGTTAGAACATTACCTGTCAAAGTAGTAAGCAATCTATTCTCATTGCCGGGTGGCATGTTGATTGGGCCCAACTTCTTAGCGAGCTCCCGAGCCCTGTCCGCACCTGGAACTGTACATCAACCCTTTAAATTATTCTTTGATTGTCGTGACAACTCTGTAATATATAAATATTATTTTGACAAATAAATTAACTATGTATTATTATTACATATAATATCACGCCTTTTCATTCGAAGGTTCGGGCACAGGTACACTAACATAACATACATACATCATATCACGAACAAGCCTTTTATCGTCCCACTGTTGGGCACAGGTCTCCTCTCATACAGAGAAGGATTGAGCGTAATCACCACGCTTGCTTAATACGGGTTGGCGATTTCAGAAATAAAGTCCAGGTTTCCTCGAGATGTTTTCCTTCACCTTGTAATCATTTATAATAAATAAATATTATTTTGACAAATAAATTAACTATGCACTTATTATTATTATAATATCACGCCTTTTCCTACGAAGGTTCGGGCACAGGTAGACCTGACAGTATACTAAATATAGCATACCTACATACATAATCAACCTTCCTCCATGGCGCAGCGGTCAACACGCCTGCCTGCGACGTGGAGGCCCCGGGTTCGATCCCCGGCCAGGTCGTGATGGAAAACGATCTTTTCCTGATTGGCCTGGGTCTTGGCTGTTTATGTAGATATATATGTATCTATTATATAGTATCGTTGAGTTAGTATCCCATAACACAAGTCTCGAACTTACTTTGGGGCTAGCTCAATCTGTGTGATTTGTCCTTAAATATTTATTATTTATTTATTTACTATTGGGACAATGGCCTCCTCTCGATGAGAGGGAGTGGGCCGTAATGTACCACGCGGGCCCAATGCGGGTTGGTAGATGTCTTCGAAGGGATTTGGGCTCTGGGATGTTTCCTCACGATGTTTTCCTTCACCATTTTGAAAGCAGTGGTGATGAAATAATTTACAAAAAGTAAACCATCTGCTGGAGTTCGAACCTATGACCCGCAACTTGCAAGTCGCGGCTATCACTGTTGTTCTTGTTTTATATTAGTTGATTATTATTCAAGGTTTTAAATAGGATATAAGGAAAAGCATTAAGAAAGGTCATATTGTTGATAAAAAAGTGACATAACGTTGACATTGGAGTAGACCTTGTATATTTTTTTACACTTCTATTCTTAGCTACAGTTTACACACGTTAGATTCCTATAACTATTTATCGAGAACTTTGTTCTAATGTTAAAAAATATGTTATTTATAATGTTAGTGTTTATAGTCGTGGTGGCCTAGTGGTTAAAACACCAGCCTCTCAAGTATGAGTGTGCGAGTTCGATTCCAGGTCAGGCAAGTACCAATGTAACTTTTCTAAGTTATATGTACTTTCTAAGTATATCTTGGATAGCAATGACTAATTAAAACATGAAGGAAAACATCTTGAAGAAACCTGGACTTTAAGTCTGAAATCGCCAACCCGCATTAAGCAAGCGTGGTGATTACGCTCAATCCTTCTCTGTATAAGAGGAGACCTCTGCCCAGCAGTGGGACGATAAGAAGGGCGATGATGAATGTTAGTGTTTTAGTACTAGAGTTTCACAGACGGCAAACGCCTTTCTTCTAACCTTTTTACACACTCATATTCACTACTATCACGGGTCAATAGTTTAATACGGTCGTCAAGGTCTTACGTCATGTTGGCTGTGATAAGAATCAATTTAAAAATGTTATTAAAATAAAACGTCTTGTTACCTCTATTGCAGTCCTGACTGGAGTCTTCCGTCATGGAAACTCTCTCAGTTCGGTAAACGCCGCTAACTAGGTCCCACACGAATAAGCACTGTGAATTAAAAAGAATAAAATAAGAGACAATCACTAAGCTGAATTAATCTTCAATGTTATACAAACTTGTCAAAATAGCAGTAAGTAGGTATTGTTATATGTATAGACGACAGCAGGTCAAGCTAGCCGAAACTGTCAGATATTCCCAATCATCCTTAAGCTTTAATGCTTTAGAGATAAAGCTGAAAATGTACTAAAGAAATCTGACAAATTGTAGTAGCTTCATGTGCTGTCATCTGTACGTGCATACGAAGGGTGACATGATCAAATCCTCCTTATTAAAAAAACCAGAACAAAAAAAACATTTGGCCTTCTAACAGACTAAACATTAATGATGTTTTTGATGTATAGGCCGCGACACGAGTTGCAATTTGAGTGTACGTAGGCTAGCTACATTTCGCAGTTTCACTTGCATAATTTTGGCTCCTATGTACTGAAACTGAAGAGATTTTTTTTGTCTCCTGAAAAAAGCTATTTTATCTCTTATACTAAGTTATAAAGCCACGTGTGTGTCAAATTTCATACAAATCCTTTCAGTGTGTCTACCATGAGTTTTTATTATGAGACTCGATCGAACGCTTCGACCGCGTTTGGCGCTCTCATTGGTTGAAAGATCTTACAAATCCGGTCAATATCGATGATCCAATCTTCGTAATGAAAATGCATGGTAGCCACATGGTAGTTTTTGGTTTAGTTAGCGGGATTATAGAATAGATCTTACTTCCGCTGCATACTGCTGCCGGTGTAGGAGACAGCCGGCACTGATGTCAGTACAAGGTTGGCACTCCTCCGTGGATGCGTTCTTGTCGCTCGCCCACATCCACATGGCACACAACTAGAAATTTAGGATTTTTATTATACTCCATCGGTTTAGATAATTATACAATGAAACCACGTGACTTGGTTAACCGACTAAACGTAATACCAGTCACTTAAGTTATCAAGCTACGTTACTGTTGTACTTTTCAATTTAGCAACGTTTTACAGGCAGTCCTCGTACTTACGGCATTTTAGGTTCTCGAAATACGTGACATATTGTTTTATAATTATGTATAAATGTAAACGTCAAGGGTTAGGATCCACACGGACTGAAAATTTAAAAAAAAAGGATATACCTACAATACATCCTTTATTATCATAAGGAAGTGCTTAGTAGCCGGCCTCACGGACATTAACCTCGCGACAAGTGAATTCTTCTTTGCCTTCACCATTCATCATCATTTCAGCCGAAAGACGTCCACTACTGGACATAGGCCTCCCCCAAGGATCTCCACGACGACCGGTCCTGCGCTTCCCGCTTCCCGCCTCCAGCAGTTTTCTGCGACCTTCACCAGGTCGTCGGTCCACCTTGTCGGGGGTCTACCCACGGTGTGTAAATTGTCACAATTAGCGTATGTTTGAGGAATGGTACAATCGAGAACTGCCTGTATATCCAATTGTAACGCTGCTAAATTGAAAAGTAATTAAAACAAACTTACCCCTGACAAGCAACCACTGGACTGACAAACATCGATCACGTGACACCCCCAATCGAAGCAATAAATAAACTTCTTCCCATTTATATTGCACAGTCGTTCACAGACTTCGTTACATAAGAGCTCTGTGTCTAAGGACCGCTGGTGGGCGCGGAGTGTGAGGGGGGGCAGGGGCGGGGCTGCCCCACACAGACGCTCCCACGCCCCGGAGCCCACGCCCTGCAGCCCCGCGTACCCCGCGCCTTGTGCCGACAGGGGCAGCGCTACGTGGTAGCCCGAGATGCAGTCGTCTGTGTAAGAAACAGTTTATATACGGTTACCATCGACTTCGATGCCCTAACCGAACCCTTCGCATCGCATCGCCAGCCTGCCCTATTACTTCGTTACCGCTTAGAGTTGTTCCTGATTTTTTTATTTCTACTCGGCCGAAGTGCGCCATATAACCCATATTATAAGAATTAAGCTAGTGTGATGTTATTTCTTCTTTAATAAATATAAAAAATAATAAAAGTATTTTTAAAATCTTTATTTTAAGGGATTTTTGAACACAGTTCACGTCTGTCTCATCATAAACTAAACCTTATCAACGTTTTTAGAACTTAAAAAACTAGATTGACAATGATGGAATATGAAAAAAAGAGTATTTTCATAAACCCAAAATCTAAGAGCAAATTTAAACAGGCCACGCGATAACAGAGCGCGCTATCATAATAAATCGTCTCGTCTTAATATTTACCACGATAAAATTATCTCTAAAATATATTTTAATAAGTACTGAAAATTCGCTCACCCTCCGAATCCGTGATGATCGAAGTGATCTCATCGTCACTTTCTACAAAGTATCGAGTGAAGAATTTACTACATTTTGAGTTCCCAGAGTGAACCAAGTAAGGATCTTGTGCATTTACTGGGCAGTCGGATAGAGTTTTTGAGGTATTATCGTGCACAGCTACAGTTTTCAGAGAGCCATCGTCCAGCATTTCCGTCACCCTATATTCCGATTCGCTGTTGTGGTCAGACTCCAAGGTCGAGAGTCCAGGGTTTTTTAGATTAGAACTAGTGGTCGGAGAAGGTGGTCTACTGATTTGATTATGAGCCCTTAACACCACACTCTCGCCGGGAGACTTGGCGCGTTTCCCCTGAGTTTTACTGGTCGAACCAATGAAATATTTCCTATTACTCCTCAGAACCCTAAACGGCACGATATTTTCGTTGTTGTCTTCAGAAAATTCGTACTTCTTATCAGCTAATCTTCGTTTCCTAAACATACTGAGTTTCTCGCATTTCGTCTCCGCTTCTTCGACGAATTCATACGCTTTCTCGGCTATTATCCTGTGTGTCTCGTTGAAACGCGACATGCTTTCCGCTGGACGCCGCCTTGGGGACCGTAGTGGTGGGCTAATTAAAGTCCTGATAGACGGAGATGGCCCCTCCCATTCTTCTACCAAGTTATGGGAGATAGAAGACGCTTGAATGCACAATTCTTGTCCCATTACATCAGGTAGGCGAACAGGTTTAGACATTTGATACGGCTCCATTTCTAAGTCTGAGAAATCTGCTAATATATTCTGGACGACGTTGTTCTGATATTTAGGTGATTGAAAAGCTGCCGAAACATCTGAAGCTGGAGTACCAGGGTTTGTGTCTATAGAATTAACTTCCTCTCTATCCAAGTAACTCTTGGTATCTTCTGCCTCCCTTTCAGTTTTCTCTTGGTCTGGTTTCACGAAGTCGATCTCGAGTATGTGAATGAAGTCTGTGTATATTATGATTTGGTTTGAGTAGGCGAGCTGGACCACTGGCTCGTACATACTAGAGTCAGATGTGCAGAAGAACTTTGTGTGTATAGCGAAGTTGTGTTCGAGACATCTTTTGCCCCAGTTTAGATCTTCTGAAAAAAGAGTTTTTTATATACCATTGTGGGGGTAAAAAGAAAATGTTCGTAGTTTATGGGCTGTTAAATATGGCACATCAGATAGGTAGCAGTTTTAGAAAGAAAAATAAATGTTCAGCTTTGTAGAACTATAGTCTCTGCCTCTACACCTATGTGCAATTCCGTGCTTTTATAATTTCTAACGCGTAGTTATTATCGTGGACGGCCACATCACGGTAACACAGAATATATAATGATTATAATGTATGGAAAATTATGAAGATGCCACGTCACTACCACGATATCGTTATTTATGTAATATGTAAGTGCTCAATAATATGGCTACATAAGACATTATAAAAGCGTCCAATCTCTTTCTAACGCTTGAATCCCTAGTACTGTAGACTGGTAATTCTTACCTTCATCTCGAGGGAAAGCTGCGCATTTCCTGCAACCTAAACGAGGAACTCCAATTACACTGAGATGGGAGCGTTCTGAACAGGAATCTCTGCGAACAACGTGCATAGTAACATGTAGGTAATGTTTGCAAACAGAGGAGTGTGCTAGTGTATATTATACAAGGGTTACGTCACGATTTCACTTCATGATTTGTTGGGAAAATATTGGAACGAGAAAAACAAGAATTCTTTATTCTTCTAGTATTTGAGCGAAGGTTATATTAAGAGCTATTTCATAAAAAAAAAAAACGTAATATTGGCCAAGCTAGCATGAACACCACAAAAAAAATATGTATTTAACTACATCCTCACATAATTTTGTATACACGGCTACTGCCAACTGGTTCAATTAGCAGTTAAGTAATTAATCGCCTAGCCTTTTAAATAAACGGCGGCAGTTTAACTAAACTATTACTATAACTAGATATTCAATATAATTATAGTCTAGGTTTTTTTTTTTTAATGAAACGTTGCCCCACACTATGAATTTCTCCTGTATCGTGGGTGCGTTTACAAACATAAATATAACTCACATACACTGATAACCAGACCTAGAACAACTACTAGGAGGTCATACGAATATTTGTTCCGTGCGGGAATCGAACCCGCGACACGCAGTACAGCAGTCAATAGCTTAACCACTGCGTTAACCGTTATCAATTCCTCACTACATATTTTGTTAAAAATCACCGTTGCCTTATCAACTCATTCCACAGTGGCATCATGCTTCGTAAGGACACAAACACTTTTTGGCAGGTGAAAAATCGGTAAGTTTCACATATGTATGTAAATACCTATGCATTGTTTAATATAAGCCTTGAGTACACGCCAGAATAGAAGAAACTAAGGTTTAATCAATGAGTTTAGTTTAAATACTTACGCAATACCATAGACGACCAAGACGGCGGGGTTGTGCTTCCACTGCGCCATAGATATTGTGACCTTGCTATCAACGCAATCATCGCCAAATAGAGGCACGCTGTGCACTGGACGCACGATGCGGCCAGGCACCCACGACAGAAAGTGCAGGCTGCAAAGGAATGGGACCTTTAGTGTACATAAAATAAGGAGTATAGTATTCTAACGCCTTCTAGTAAAACTTGGATGACAATGGTACAATAACGTGGCATAAGAAAATAGCCTCAACGGCTGACGCGTGCTTTGGTGGGCCGCACCGCAACGCGTACTTCACTTCAAGTCGTTCGTGGTACGTGTTCCGACATAAATAATTGTGTCGGAGATCTCGACAAGTTCCTGAAAGAAGAGCTTTGGCCGAAGGATGTTGTGTACCGCCGGTTTCGTGGCTGGGTGCGTGGCACCAGTCAGCAAAACACGACGCGGATGATCCGTGTACAGTACTTTTAGTTGTTATGATAACATAACAACTAAAAGAAAAAACTTATAAATACTATTATAAATACATATAAATGTATTTATATGTATTTTTAGTTTTAATAGTAGGTATAGTATTGTATTTGTTGTGATATTTTTTATATATTAGTGTACAAGTATTTTTATGTTACAGTTTGTATTGTTTTTCTATGGGCCTAGTTGCTTGAATTAAAGAAATGAATAAAATAAATAAATAATCCTCCTTCCTAATACTTTGTATGAAACATCTCACACTACAAGCGGGCCGTACCGCACTTTTTGTATTAAAATGCGATGCGTTGCGGCTCGATGCGGCTGCAATGTGAGCAACAATACTCGTATTGTACTACTAAATTCGTATTACAGCTCAGATTGTCTGGCGAAAATCGCTGATGGTTTTTCTTCTACATCATGTGGTGCATAAAATATATATTTTTTTAAATCAACCGACTTTCATGTATTATTGAAGCTAACTTAAAAAGTACCCCAGCAAAGTATTTTTTTGTTTATAATTTTATATTAGTGCCTGACCGCAATCCCGCCTGGTGGTGAGCAATGATGCAATCGTTGATGGTAAAGCGCACTAGTTTATTTAGAGCCTATTCACTCAAAACACTGAGTGAATAAGAAGGAAGGCGGCAGTTGAGCGTGGTGATGCAATGTTAAAGCCAACAACACGACCAACGATGCTGCGCCAGAGGGTGATTGATCTGGAGACCCTCCACGACTAAACTCCTGACACAACAACATTTGGTGCATCGTACCCGGCACACATCGCAACACAACTGCTCAGACTCGTCCTCCGTGCGGCTTCACTAGACATCATGCAGGGACACGACCGATCGCTTGGCGGTAAGACTTTGTCTGGTGGGTGGTAACTTCTGCTGGCAGCTGATGTTATGGCCTACCACCGAGAAAATCTATTTTGGACCATACGTGAGCATACTAACGACTGTGAGATCCGCAAATGATAGTCGTGATTAACGGCTAAACGTACTTCCCGGGGGGTCTTTTTAGGTATGTGAAGATGCTCACCCGTCCACGGGCCTACCGCGGCAAGCGTGATCTATCATTCTGTGCGGCTGGTGTGACTTAGCCACTAGCCCCCATTAATTAGCTTTTTTTTTTGTTCACTTCTTTCCGTTCAGAGGAACGGAAAAGGCAAAGGCATGGTACGCCATACAGCCTGGACTTGAGTAAGTTTATCCTTTTCAATTTTTCTTCTTCCCCTTTATATGTCTTCTATAGTGTTTTTGGTATATTTAAACAGAGCAAAGAAACATTGTAAATTTTTAAGTAGATTTGGTAAGAAGCGCGGGACGTTTTCAGTGGTTTTATAAATTTTTAGCAAGTTGTTAATGAAAATTAAACATTGAAGTGAGAAATGGGTACAATAAAAAAAAATATGATGTAGGGATTGACTTGCCCCCATTAGCTAAAAAGCCTATATCTTTTCTTTTCTTGATTGCGTTTACTTGAAGTTTGTTTTTTTGCTGCTTTAAGGGATTACTACCTTGAGATTTTGATGACGTAGGTCATCAAAAAGTGCAGGATGTGCACTGTCAATAGACGGATTTGTTTATGGCACATAAACTAGTTCTCATTACAAAGAAAATGATATGTGTTAAGTTCGCCTTACCGGATGTTAGAATTCCCGTGGACATTCGAAACTTACCCATTAAACGATTTAAAAACTATATAAAGGCCAAACTTCGCACAAAGGGGTATTACAAAATCACAAATTATTTAGAAGACAATAAAGCTTGGGACTGAGCTGCTCGCTCTGCTAAGCATTGTTATTAAGCAATGTGCGTAATTATAAGGTAAATTATTGTAAACATTTTCATTTTTAATGTCTGGATTTGAAAAAAGAGAATGATCCCTGAGTTTGTTTCGGCTATTTCTTCTCAGAGTTAGTCAGTTAGGAAATGCCGGTTTCATCAAGTTAAAAAAAAATGACGTGTAAAAGTGATCGGTGATCCTACTTGCTTAATAAACGATTTCATTTCATTTCTAGGACCCAAGACGGTCTCGGAAAAAGAGGTTTAAGCACCTCTTTCCAGCAACTGGGCTCGGAAGTTTTTCTTGCAATAACAGTAGATGCTAAACTTCAATGGGCACCATATACGAGTGTATCAAGCCTAGCAGGAAGGGTTAGTTGAAGTTCGGCTGCCTTCGCCGTCAAGAAAGTTAGACAACAGTGATTTTAGTTACTTTCATATAAGATGCTTCGAAATGTTGCCACTACATAAAGCTTAAAGCGCTTATTAAGGAAGATATCTCAAAGCATCTATATTAAGATTTTTTTTTTTACATTCCTGTTTGTTTATAGCACTTTTTTTTTTTCTTAAGGACGTCTTGCCCTGGGTCTTCATAGATTTTTTTATATATATAGTTATAAACTAGCTTGACCGCTATCATACCTGATGATAAGCAGTGATGGAATCGTTGATGGTAAAGCGCACTAATTTGTTAGACTATTCACTCTAGTCTTGAGGACAATTAAAATGTACGCGGTTTAAAAGACGAGGAGAAATGCTTCGTCCGGATCGAAGTAGTGTCAACAACGTAAGAATGGATATTCGCCGTACGACGGGTGCTCGGATGATCGAACGGAGACGGGGGAAATAAGTCATGCAATTCCCTCGCACACTCTCCAAAATGCATCCTGTAGAATACCGACGACGGACCTCTGCTTTGTATAAGATTAGAAGCTTTCTTGATGTGAAGTACCGCCGGACCTTTGCGATGACGCCAAGTTTTCTGCCAGCCACCTTGGCCTTGGACTCAATGAACTGCCCAAAGTTAAAGTTCGAGGAAATCCCAACTCCCAAAAGCTGAAGGCGGTCGGTGCACTCCAAGGATACATTCTGAAAAGTAGGAGTCAAGGTGAACGGGCTCCTATTGGCGTTGAAAAGACACGCCTGTGTTTAGGCGGCATTGAATGCTACAAGATTGGCTTCGCCCCATTCCAAGACTAACTGTAGTGCAGCACTCGTACGCTCTACCATAGCCTGTCTTTCGGACCAGATTGATTCCTTACTAGCCCGAGCTTCCGGCAGGTATCTCTCCACAACTGTCTGTCATCTGTATACCTATAGATACCAGGCATCAGTAGATCGTTAATATGCAGCAGGAACAGAGTTGCAGAGAGAACAGACAGATTAATTGACTTAATCAACTCATTTGAATATTTTTAATGAGTTGATTGCAATACCTATGAGGTTAGCTAGCGATCTCGACGATTGATAATAATATTATATCTACTTGAGCAACGGGCAGCAAGTTCGGCATTGGATGTCAGTGCTTGCACAGGTAACGGATGCGGCTTATGGTGACTGTTCTTGCTGACCATAGTTTTGTTATTAGTAATTAACTGTTTATTTATTGTATTTCGATGGTCCTATTTTATCATTAGGATGGGTTATCATAACATAATTATGCAAAAATATACAGGTTGTATCTGACATCGTAACGCAAACTTCGCGAAAAGGCTAGACCGCATGCCACTAACAAAATTATGATAGTCATTTATGTCGTTAATGAACGGTTGCAGAATTCACAGTGTTTAAAAAAGTGTCGGCTCGGCCTTTGAACGTTGCAAGCGTGCAAGAAGTAATTAGCGAATTAATTATTTTTTACTTTAAAATCTTATTGGGTTATAAAAGTATAGCAATTATGAATGGTCTAAAGTGAAAAAACTACATTTTTTTTTTTTTCAAATCATGAAAAAGCCGACGATAAATTCCACCACTGGGGGTTCAGAATCATGTACTGGATCCATGGTACTCGTTTGTGCGTCGATGTTAGATACACCTTATAAAAGCTGTCACGCCCTATACGTCTAGATTTCTAGAGGCGTTTATTTAGGTGTTAAATTTTATTTTGACGATCGAAAAATGATTCTTGGCTTAATTTGACGATATTTATTTTATTTTTGGTGGTGCCTCGGTCTAGTAAATGAAACGCTCCCGAGCTGCTGTCTCGCCGCTTTGTTCGGCCGAGCGCTCGGCGGTGCATTCGGCGCTTTGTTTATACGTACCGAGTACTCGGCCGAGGGCACTGACTCGCCGGTTTGCTCGGTACGTGTGATCAAGGCATTAGGTCAGTATTCCAGAAGGAAACTCAAGCATTGATCTCTGCTTAAACATTACTTAAAACTAGTTTCAACCAATCAAATGGCTTGAAACGAGACTTAAGTAATGCTTGAGTTTTGAGTGACGTTCTGTAATACGGACCTAGTAATCCGTACTTGTGTACTTGGTTTATTAGATGTACAGATGACAGCACATCAAGCTTCTACAATCTGGCAAATTTCTTTATTAGATTTTCAACTTTATCGCTAAAGTATTAAGGCTCAAGGTTGATTGGGAATATTTGACAGTTTCGAGTAGCTTGACCTGCTGTCGCTCATACATTATAGGTACTTTCGATAGAACAAGTAATTACATTAACTTGAACATAATTATTTCTAATTGCCCAGTTATTTTATACTTGTCAAAAGTTCGCAGTAGCTTCAAATATGTAATTGTATAACACTTTAAGAGATAAATAAACATGAATTCATGGCAACTGCAAACTGCAAAAGATACTTACGTAAACTTGGAACTATCTCTGAAATACAGCTGCGTGTTACAGCTGTATGTGAAACTGAGCAGGAACTGCCCGCACTGAGAGAAACCCATGAAGACATGCTCCGTTAGGTAACGAACTGGCACAATGTCCATGAGGCAGAAGCGGAGCCGCGGTGGGATCCGATCAAAGACTTTGCGGCCCCTGTCATTGGACTTTCTGGATGTTACACCGAAAGTCTGGAATAAAAATTGTTTTATAGCAATATATAACTCAAGATAACATAAACTTTTCAGAGATAAGCAAGTAGATACCAGATAATAAGATAAATATTATAGAGAAATAAAATTTATTTGTTTGTATGTAGGAGTAATCTCTGGAACTGCCAGAGGGATTTGATCATTGTAAGTGATGATGTGAGAGATGCAATTTCAAAAAGATAAAAAGGAGGGCAATAGCTAGTATCACATAATTTGTAAGTATGTATAACATGTAAATGCATCCACCATTATACTAATAAATAATATACTGCAATAACCACTTTCCTTCAACGACTACGGCAATTTCCTGCTTCAAAGATTTAATAAAATGATACTTCCTGGGATACTATGCAAATATCAAATCCATGCCAATTTTATTACAAACAAATTTATTTTTTGCTAGAGTATATTGCAAGACTACTAAAATATCTGGGGCCTATTTTACCAGTCTAACTGTGGCTTAACTTCGAAATTATCTGTGAAGCGACTGCCGCCTGACCTCCACAACCCGAAGACACTATAGAAGCATTGCAGTTAGAACAATTGTTGGACTTTTGAGGGCTTCAATAACCCGTAACGACTGCCATTAGATGTTTGTATCGGCGGGTATCGAAACCGCGCCGTCTTGCGCAGCAGCCGCGTTCGCTGCCGCTACTCCACTGAGGACATCTCAAGATTCTTCATTAAATATATTTCTATGTATATAATAAAGTTTTCTTAGATAGAGGTGATGAAATATTATTTTGATTATTATAATATATACTTTGACCTATTGCTACAAATAGAGATAGAGCAACTATACCAACGCCAAACTCAATAAAGGATAGAGGTAAACAATTTAGGGTTATCACAGCTCACATATTATAAATATCCTATTATTTACATGATTATTGCCTTTTACATGCTAACTATTTATTAACAGTTCCTATTGCAGCATATTTCAATTGAATCAGTAAAATAACATGCATAATAACTTGGTATTTTGAAAAACCATTAAAAAGTCGACATTAATTTTACATGATAGCCCTACAAAAAAAGAAACATGGATGAAATCCAGCTATTAAACACATTTTGTGGAATTCAGCCAATGAATAAAGTTGAGGAATTTGTCAATACAATTTTGCGTATTTTAATTACATTCAAATCAACTACATAACACATGCATTATAATACTTTCAAGTATGGACTAAGTATAATATATGTATATGTATCAAAAAATGTAACCTATTAGGAAATTAGCTTACATGTGTGTCATATTTCATTCAAATCGGTGAAGTGTTCTATGCAAATCAAAATATATCTAAACATAAATAAACTGTTTACATTAGTAGGAAGTAGAATTATTACTTTTATGAAAATAATTTATATAGAAAAGGTTGTTAACATCTGTCTTTTAGATGTAAACAACTTGTTGCCTAGCAATGGTTTGTTTACCTCTATTCTTTATCCTATTTGGCTTTTATATCAATACTACCAATCTATTCTGTAAAAATCTCAGTGTGAAATCATAGGTGAAGTAAACTGTGAGGTGTCATTGCACCTTATGCTATAGGGATGATTGATCTAAGTCAGTGTGTTCATGGTTCAGCAGTATGTTGTGAATGGTGTCCATACCAGTACTTAAATACCCGTGGACATACCATACCATGATAGAAGAATAGACTGATTAGCCCTCAAGTTAGGATTCCTAGTATGTAAAGATTTTTAAATGGCATTTTCTGTTACAGTTTTTTGCAGTTCATTCACCCCTGGTGGCCAATAGGTTTGATGCATAATCCTAATAGTTCTAGGAGAGTCTGTGCTGACCACTACTGCTTACAAGCAAAATATTTCAAGAAAACTTAAAATAACACAGCTGGCAAATTTTGTGAAAAATGGTTCTTAATGAATTTTATAAGGCTAAAATCGTTTCTAAGGTCATATTTTTATGTCAAAATTAAAATGCATATACTACGGAAGATTTATTAAAAGTTTGATGTAAAAAACTGTAATCACTTTGATGCCCATCAAAGTGATCGACATAACATAAGCTGTCCAGTACTATTAAATTTTGTCGCGAGTAATTAAAGCATTCTTCTAATTTGTATTTATATCCCAATTAGAAGATATCACAATTAAACACAGTATGATCATAGCCAAAAATTAAAAGTTATCTCAAGTGAAATGATTGTATCCACTTAATCAGCCATATATTTAATAGACTAGAATCATAGTTCAGAAAAAAAATAAAGCATAAGCACAGGATCAAGCTTCCGAACTGTGTTATTTTAGAGTTTTAACTTACCTCTCTATTAAATAACTTATGAACAATATTACTACTATTAGCTGACATGTTTCTGGGAGTATTTGATATTACTTTATCTAATGCATATCTACTAAACGCATTAAAATTCTCAGGCTTCGCAGCCAAAGAATCCATGTTCGTTTGTTTGACTGAAATTTATTTTGACAACAGACAAATATTAATCAATGTTGCCAATTATAGTGAATTTATTGAGTCCTTCGTTCAAGAATAGTATAAAAATGTTCAACACTTGACATTGAATTACACACATCAAAAGTGTCTAGGGATCAACATATATTTTTGCAATAACTTTTCTCCTGATTGATATTAATTAAAATTTTCTTTAAGGATTCATCAAATAAAGTGTTTTCGTTTGTCACAGTAACGATAAACCAAGTCACCTTTGCATTAATAAAGAAATTTGCCATTTTCCTAATAAAGGGATATTTGACATTTTAACCACTAACACAAAAGTTCGAAAAAAAGACTGAAATAACAGTTTTCTCTAAAATTTTATCGGGTAACTTAAACAATTAATAATCCGTGTTTCTACCGCGAACACTAACAACACAAGAACATCGGTTATGGCATACTCAAAATGAGTTCATCCAAATCACGCTGTGGAATGGCCGCCCATGTTCGTTGCAACAACAAAAAAAGGTCTTCTTGCGACTGGATACCCTCCATATTCGGCAGAGCTCTTCTCTGTAGCATATCCCATGCATGCTCAATCGGGTTCAAGTCTGGCGACTGAGCAGGCCAGGGCAGGACATTGATGTTAGCTGCGGCGAGAGTCTGTCTTACAACTCTTGCGGTGTGCGGTCGTGCATTATCATGCATTAACTGAAATAAGGGACCGATTTGCACTTGTAGAGGAACGATGACGTCTGATACAATCGTCTCAGCATAAATTTGAGCGTTGAGGTTGCCTCTGATCCAAATCAACTCAGTTCTTCCGCCGATCCAAATACCCGCCCATACCATAATGGTTCCACCACTATAAGGATGGACTTCCTGGCAGGATTTTAATCGCTGTTGGCGTCCAGGGGTGCTCCAGTGTCGTATACGTCTTGTATCCGGTCTCATACCAAAACGAAACTCATCAGAAAAGCACACGAAACGCCATTGTTCTTCTGCCCAATTTCTGTGTTCAAGAGCCCATTGATATCGAATCCTACGATTGTGCATTGCTATAGGTGGTACCCGTAGCGGTCTTCGGGAATGAAGGTTCACTTCATGCAAGCGGTTTCTGACTGTTTGGTCGCTAATTAAGTTCCCTGAAGAGTGATGAAGCCTCACGGCTAACATCATGGCGGTTATTGTTGGAGCTCTTCGAGTTAAGATTTGAATGTATCGGTCTTGTCTCCGTGTGGTGCAGCGATACCGTCCTCCATGGCGCTCAGCCACGGTACCAGTGCTTCGGTAACGTGTCCAAAGTCGACTGATAACACTCTGACTTGTATTCAGAGCTAAAGCCACAGTACGTTGCCGGGAACCAGCTTCTATCATTCCCACGGCTCTGAGCATTTCTTCCCTGCTTAAATGACGTCGCCGCTCCATAATAACGTTGGTTTTAATCAGGAGTAGGGAAACAGTAGCACTAATAATGTTTTCAATGCATTGTATGTTTTTATAGGGAAAATATTGACAGCTGATTTTCATCTTTTACTCGAATTTGATTCACAGTTCCTGATTCAAATTATGAAATGCACCAAAAAGGATCCATATAAATTTATAAAATCATAAATTTATTACAAAGCCACATCTCAATCTCAAGAAATCCGCATAAAAATGCTTGATCCCTAGACACTTTTGATGTGTGTATAAAGTCTACCGAGAATATCACCATACGTAAGCTAACTACTAACGTGTAATTATTCCCGTCGCGGTACTGCATATTTTCGATTGTTGAAAAAATTAGTTTGGATTCGCAAACACATCGAGGAATAACTCTCGATTGATCTCGAAAGAACACGCCGTGACTCGTGAGCCTGTCGCAATAACAAACCGAGTCGGCCTCGAGTCCAAGTTGAAACAATCGATGACCATCGAGATATTTGAACAATCGAAACAAATGAATGAAACCTCTCGTCATCGCGCATCGTTCGCTACCGCTCGATAGGTGTGGATCGTAACGCCTTTATCAAGAAACGTAACGTAACCAGTTACTTGACTCGGCGTCACCTGTTATAAAACAAGTTATTTTTGTAGCTAGTTATTTTAATGCAGCTACTGTGATTGTTAAATATAACCACCAACTATACAGTTACACACGAAACGAAACTAGACGTGGTCGTTACTTCACATTACTAGTTACAATAACCAGCGACGCGCGCCGCCGGTGTGATGCACGATACGGCTACCTGCTACATAACGCATAACGTGAGCATAACGTGTGTATGAAATAAGACATTTACAAAAATAACTACTTTTTATTTGACTCGTAACTAGTGATTCAGTTACACATCGTGTCGCTGGTTATTGTAACTAGTTACATGAAATAACAACCACGTCTACCGCTCGGGCGCTAAGTAAACGTCACTACGATTTAATTTGTGGTTTTTTGGCGGGAAAGCCAAGATGAGTGCTACGCTCATTTTTCATTGGACTTTTAAATTATTTTTAGTGTCGTTTACTAAATAAAAACGCGTGATTTATGTAGTTAAAAGTGCATTCAGCATAGTGGCCACATCATGTTTATTATAATCTTAAGCTCACTAATTGTTTCGATTTTTTGTTACTAGTAAGATGTAATCATGAACAGGTGGGAACCTGGTGACCTATATTACAGGTGTTACTACCTACCACAGGCACCAGCGATCCACAACAAAAAAAAAAAGCTATTTCTTGTGTGTAACAATTTTTTATACTCGTTTTGTTTTTTGGCTGTGGTGAGAATTAAACACTTTTTATTTTATTTATTTATTTTATCATGTCTTTACCCCAAACCCATCCTAGTCGGCCTCACGCGGGAAACGAAAGGAGATAGGTTAAGTACTTAACTTAACTAACTAACTTAACTTTTTTTTTTGTCTCTAGTGGAAATGCCTTTACGCACCATACCCGCCGCTAGCTAGGCGACGGACGTGTGAGGGACTCGCCCGGCCGAAGCTGGGAATACCCACTAAAACCACCCGGTTACCCTCGGGCTCTGTGTTGAGAGTGTCACGGGATCGGCCCGAAGGCCTAATCACCGTGAACTAACTAACTTAATTTAACTAAATTAACTTAAACTAGGATAAGGTAGGATAAATTAGGATATAAACTTACTTAAGAAAAAAGTTACTGAAGACTAGGATGTATGGCGTACTATGTCTTTGCCTTTTCCGTTCAAAAGTACGGAAAGAAGTGAACCAAAAAAAAAAATTAATTTGTTTTTTTGCTGTCAACCAACAGAAGAAAGCTGAAAGCGTGTCAGCGGTTAAAAAAAGTGATAAATAACATTACCAACGGCTACTTAGTTCGAAATAAGTGATAAAATATATTAGAGTGCACAAATATAAGTATAAAATGGAGCCAATGACTTTGGGTAGTCCAACACACTCTCCTTCTAACAGCCCAAACGTGGGATATTTGCCGCCTTTCCTTCTGGGTGAAATAAATCCGCCAACGACTCCTCGTACAAACAGCCTGTCCCCTACAAAGGGCAGAAGTCTAGCTTTCGGTAAGTTATAATAATACAAAGTTTATATATATCACTTACTAGGGCTAGTTCCAAGTAAATTTGTTTTATCCTTCGACTACTGCACCTTTTGTCAAATCTTATCCAGGATGACGCTATTGGAGCCCTATACAGCCCAATGTTTATTGTGCAGAGGTGTTAGAATTTTAGTAAAAAACGACAACTTTTTGTACGAAATTCACAACTAAAAAGACTTCTTGACTAAATGTTCCCTTGAGTTCTGTCGAAGGATGCTCATCGGAGCATGCCGAGCTAATGCTGAAGTTCATCAGGGGTCCGTTCTCTCTGTAAATCTGTTACTGCTGCATATTAACAATCTACTGATGCTCAGTATGTATGGGTATGCAAATGACAGCACAGTTGTGGAAAGATATCTGCTGGGTGCTCAGGCTAGTAAGGAAGCAATCTGATCTGAAAGAGGCTGTGATAGATTGTATGCATGTTGCACTACAGGCAGTCTCTGAATGGGGCGAAACCAATCTTGTGGTATTCAACACTGTCAAAACACAAGCATGTCTATTCACCGCCAAAAGGAGCCTGTTCTTCTTGGCTCCTACTTATCGGAATGTATGGAGAGAACTGACCACCTTCAGCTTTTCTGAGTTGAGATTTCCTCAAACCTAATTTTTGTGTGATTCTTTGAGTCCAAAGCCAAGGTGGCTGCCAAGAAAATTGGTGTTACTGCAAAGGTCTGGAGGTAATTCATATCAGGACAGCTTCTAATGTTATATAAAGCGCTGGTCCATTTGTGTGTTCTCTATGTTATTGGTTCGGTTTCCGCACTCAGTCCCTTCAGCGGACCATTGTGCGTGGACCATGGCGGCCTTTGGCGGATTATTCCAGCCAGCCCACCTCCCTCCAAAAGCTCATCAGGTCTCCTAGCCTGTTGAGAACATCTGTGTAACATCTTGGTGCTCCTATGAATTTGTTTCTAATTTGGGTAACGCCTGTACACTCGAAGAGTACATGCGCAACTGTTTCGTCAGCCTCTATGCAGGCTCTGCACAGAGGGCTGTCCGTTATACCTATTGTGTGGAGATGCTTATTCAGCAGGCAGTGGCCCATGATGATCCCCGTCATCAATCGTAGGGTTTTCCTATCCAGGCGCAACAGCCTTTTGGTTAGCTTGCCATCTAGGGATGGCAGAGCCTCCTTGGACTGCCTGCAGCCCGGTGACGAGGACCACCAAATCTCCGCTTGTTCGTAGGTATACCTTTGTAGCCATCTTCGTATTTGAATGAAGGGGATAGGCACAATGGGCTCCGGTCCGCTGACCAACGCGCTGGATGCCCTTCTGGCCAGCTCGTCAGCTGCGTCATTACCCAGTGAACCGCTGTGGCCCTTTATCCATTGCAGTGCCACGGTATTGCGGTCTGGTGCGGCTATCCGTTCCAGTGCATCGTGGCACTCAAGTATTAGACTTGATGTGATGCATCCCTGCTTTAGGGATTGGAGGACGGAAGCACTGTCAGTGAGTATGCGGATGCGCGTGTCCGCAACTCTCCTGGCTTTTATGGCTAGGGCTGCAAGGGTTATGCCCACACACTCTGCTTGGTAGACCGTGTTGAGCATCCCTAGCGATCTGGATATATTTATGTTGAGGTCCTGTGAGAACACCCCGACGCCCGTTCCCTGGTCGGTTTTTGATCCGTCGGTGTATACTCTCAACTCCTCCGGACCTGAGTAATCGCACTGCTCTTCCTCAAGTACTATCTGATAGTGCTTTTGAAAGCAGTATTGCTTTGGTACTCTGTCATTGGGTGCTTGTATCATTGGTTGCCTTTTGATTGCATCTAGCATTAGGCGCGTATGTTTGACCCTGGAATCTTTGCTCAGGGTTCCTGATAGGTGGAGTCTGAAGGCAGCCAGTGTCGCTTCCTCCCTCACAACAAGGTGAAGGGGGGGCAGTCCTAACATCGCCTGCAGGGCGGCTGTAGGCGTGGTACTCATGCAACTGGTGATTGCCACACACGCCAACCGTTGTAGTTTCTCGAGGTCCTTTTGGGCTGTGCTCAGACTAGTTCTTGGCCACCAGACTAGTGAGCCGTATGTAATAATTGGCCGGATGATTGTGGTATAAAGCCAGTGAGTGACCTTGGGGCTAATCCCCCAGTTTTTACCAAGCATCCGCTTGCATTGCCACATTGCTATGCTGGCTTTTGTTGTGATGTAGTTGGTATGTTTCGCCCAATTCAGCTGTTTGTCCAGGTACATGCCTAGGTATTTTGTTTCAGCAGATAGGCTTAGGGTGGTGCCAAAGAATCTTGGCAGATTTAGCGGTGTGAGCTTTCTCTTTTTTGTGAAGAGGATCAGCTCGGTTTTAGTGGGGTTCACAGATAGTTGGTGTGTATCACACCAATTTTCTACGATTTTCAGGGCCTGGTGCATTAGATTGCACAGGGTGTTTTCATGCATACCGTTTATTATTATTGTTATGTCGTCGGCATAACCCACGGTATAGTAACCTTTGTCATTTAGTGTTTTTATTAGGCTGTCTACTACCAGATTCCATAGTAACGGCGAGAGAACGCCTCCTTGCGGACATCCCTTCGCCACGATGGCCCTTGTAGTGTCGTTCACGGTAACTTGCACGGCTCTTTGGCCGAGCATGTTAGCGATCCAGCCTCTCAGTGACGGGTCTATGGTATGCCTGTTCAAGGCAGTGCTAATGCTTGTGAAAGTGGTCTTGTCAAAGGCGCCTTCGATGTCAATGAAGACGGCTAGTGCTGAGCATTTGTGATCCACGGCGCATTCAATCTTGGATATTACGCTGTGCAGCGCAGATTCTGTTGATTTGCCTGTGGAGTACGCATGCTGTTGTCTGTGGAGTGGCTTTGCCTGGAGAGGTCCGTCGCGGATGTACCGGTCGCAGATTCTCTCTAGGGTTTTTAATAGGAAGGATGTGAGACTTATGGGTCGGTATGATTTGGGTAGTGTGTAGTCCGATTTGCCAGGCTTAGGTATGAAGATAACCTTCACTTCCCGCCATGCAAGGGGTATGTATCTGTACGCTATGCATGCCTGAAAGATATTTACTAGGCATGGAGCGATGTGCACCAAACCCCATTGTAGTAGGGCTGGGAAGATGCCATCCAACCC
This sequence comes from Sesamia inferens, assembly GCA_037179545.1. NCBI lineage: Eukaryota > Metazoa > Arthropoda > Insecta > Lepidoptera > Noctuidae > Sesamia > Sesamia inferens. The sequence continues at coordinate 29,396,210 of CM073928.1, read as the reverse complement.
CGCGGACTTGTATGGCTTGAAGGTGTTGATAGCCCACTTTAACCGGTCTTCTGTTATTAATTTGTAGGCATTGGACCAGTCTTGCTCTGTCGGAGTCCATTCTGGTGCAGCCTCCCAGGTCCTGTCCTCCAGGAGTTTGCAGTCCGGGAAGTGTGTTTCCAGGAGGACTCTGCTGGTTTCCTGATCCGTTGTTGTGTATGTGCCATCGGGTTTTTTCAGCGCTCCAAGGGTTCGGTCCTGATCGGTTGATAGGATTTTCCTTACCCTTGCGGCTTCGTTGTTTTCCTCTATAGACTCACAAAATTTCCGCCACGCTGTTCTTCTGGCGGTTCTGATTTGTTTCTTGTAGGTGTACTGGGTTTTTTTGTAAGTTTCCCAGTCTTCTGTGAGCCTACTATTTTTTGCTCTGTTGAAGTGCTTCCGTAGTGTTTGACGTAGCTTACCGAGCTCGGGATTCCACCACGGATTTCGCTTGCTGTTGGCTCGCGGTGTCCTTAATTTACAGCAGGCGTGGTAAGCTTCTTCTTCCATTTGTGTGTAAAGTGCAGCCTACATTTCAGCTGGTGCTACAAAATGTCACCTGCAAGGTTGAATTTGGTGGAGAGGCTTGCAAAGAGGTTAATTGGCGGCCCTGATTTGGTCCAAAACAGACCCCAAATCCTAGAGCACAGGTGTAGACAGTATAACTAGTCTGTTGGTGTTCTACAGGATCCATTTTGGAGAGTGTGCACAAGCGGGAATTGCATGACTGAAAATGAATTTTGTCATCGGTGGTCTTACTGTCTGTGTACAATTTAAGTGGCTTCAAGGCTAGAGTGAACAGGCTCTTAATAAACTAGCATGCTTTACCATCAATGATTGCATTGCTGCTTACCATCAGGCAGGATTGCAGTCGAGCACCAGTTTATAATATTTAAAAAATAACAGCTACAAAAACTGCTATTGCTGCTGCTCTTAATATAATCATCATAACTATCATGCATACAGAACTATTACTCTAAAAAAAGCTGGTATATTCAGATTTCACATGTATTCCCTTGCAAGATATTCACGTCATTAACTTAATTATTTTAATCTATCATACAGGTTCCCCAACCAGTCCTAGTCAAACATCAACACCAGATCAGAAGGCGTATCGTCAGAACTTGTCCATGCACCAGCAGGCACTATATAACCAGCAGAACATGTACCCAAATATGCCAATGTCCCCAAACATTTACCCTAACCTTCCTACCACTCCAAACATGTCCTACACAAGCAAACCCAGCGGACCACCCATAGAAGACCTATTTGACACTATAAAAAGCAACGACCCATCTATGAATAAATCCCTTTTCCAGGACAGTTTTTATGGCAATAATAATTCATTGATGCAGAATGGTTATGGGAATAATATGAATAATTCAGTAAATAATCACTCATTGGCAACACCATGGCAAGACGGTTGCCATGAAAATGATGAGTACTGGGTGACTGTGTTTGGATTTCCACCAAATGCTGCTAATACAGTTTTGGCTAGATTCAGCAACTGTGGTGCTATTTTAGGTAAGATTTTCGTTCAGTCTCTTAAATTGGTTGATTTATGAAATTTGTGTAAATCTGATTTATTTAGCTTATTTTCATGACAACTTGTGGCTTGGGTTAAAAGAAATTTCTTATAAGTCTTGACATCTTAATAAGAAATCTTTATTAATATTTACAAACTAGAAAACATATGCAGGGCACATCTTTTACATTTTATAGTTAGTAATATAAATGGAGTTGGATAGATCAAAATTTAATAGACAAAAGATGGCTATAGTGGACTCCCCAATACAAAAACGGTATAAAGAGAGATATACCAAATCAAGAAGTGCTCCAATGAGCTAAGAATAAAAAAAAATGGCCCTCTATGATATATTATAAATAACTAAAGAAGAGCAATAGAAGTGCTAGAGTAGGTTTGGCAGGCTTTGTAATAAGGATTTATCAAAATTTTTGCCATTAGTGAGTTATTTTGTACTAAGTACATTCTTTTTATTACAAAAAAAAAAAAAAAAAATTACAAGTTATATTTATTGTTTTTGCACAGAAAAAGGTATAAAATCTGACTTAATGCCTTAATTATTCTCTACAAATCTAAGGGTGGTAAAGGGATTAGATAAGTGAATTTGAAGTAAATAATTAGTTTGTGCCTATTCTCAGATAAACAATACCCAACCCAAGGCAACTGGGCTCACGTACGGTACGCGACACGGGCTGAAAAAGAGCGCGCTATGTCGCTCAGCGGTCGGCAAGTACTGCCTGGAGTAATGGTTGGCGTTGTTGAATGCAAGGAACCCCCGAGGATCGGTGTCACGAGTCCTGGCATCACATCGCCTGAGAGGTAAATATGATTATCATTTGTATTTTACTAATGACCTGACTCTACTTCTCTTCCAACTTGAAATTGAGATTTCTTTAATATAATGTCATAGACTTTTTTTTTATAAATTATAAACTAACGCTTGACCGCAATCCCGCCTGATGGTAAGCAGTGATGCGATCGTTGATAGTAAAGCGCGCTTGTTTATTAAGAGCCTATTCACTCTAGCTTTGATGACACTCAAATTGTAGTGTGACGGAACCACCGCCGCTGGCAAATTGTTCCAGTCCCTCGATGTACGCGGTATAAAATTCAGATCAATCTCCCTTTGGCGCTGCATCGTTGGTCGTGTTGTTGGGTTTAACATTGCATCACCTCAACTGCCGTCTTCCTTCCTATTCGCTCAGTTTTTCTGAGTGAATAGGCTTTTAATAAACTAGCGCGCTTTACCATCAAAGATCGCATCATTGCTTACCATCAGGCGGGATTGCGGTCAAGCGCTAGTTTATAATTATTAAACAAAAATAAAAGGAGAAGCGAAACGCTTCGTCCGGAATTTTGCAGGAAATTCCTTGTTCCCATGACCTGCTGGTGCTATTATTACGTTTTTCTTCAGCATGTAATGGTCTTAGCTTCAATTCACACCTTTCTCAAGACCAGAGCTAATAAAAAAACTGGTTATAGTTTCGAGGTGCATTCAAATGAAGAACTCTCCAGCTTTATTATTTGTAGGTATATTAACAACTAATACTATGGTGGATAATTGATATTATAGATATAGATATTTGAATTAAGTAGTTTTAAGAAACATAAATTATTTTTTTTTACGCGAAACCCGAACCGCGTGTCCAGTATTTTTAAGTAAAGAATCTAAGTACAAAATTTCAAAAAGATATCATGAAAAATAATTTACTGTGACTAAACTAATGGACATATTTATATGATTTTTTATTGTTAGACTGAGAATGGGTTGAGGTACACGATGTTTAATTTATTGTCGTATTGTCAGCATCACTCTGTATAATAATAATAATTATTATTATTTGCGAAAAACATGTTATACAAAGTTGTTAAAATATGTAATGAGCTCAAACATGTTTTGCTTAAAAATTAAGCATGCAAAATTATGTTGAAAAATGTTAGTTTGTGGTCCCAAAATTCTTTAACAGTATAAAAAACATTTTCATTTAGTCAGTTATACAATTTAATTTTAAATAGTTAGCCATTTAGTTCTTGTAGTGCAATTGGTAATTTGTTAAATATACGTACACACATAGCCACACAGTTTTTATTGTATTTAGCACTTCTAGGCAGATCATCTAGAACTAGTCGGTCACGCCGACTTCGACTTCGTGAAAATACTTCTTTCGCTGTTTTGAACAGTTCTTTATATTTGTGTACAAACATACATACTTCATATACATACATTGAAGGCAATGGTATCAAACCAAGCTTTTTAAATATTAGTTTACAGGATTCCTCGGATGAAATCCCGTATATGGCTCGTATACATTTCTTTTGCGCAATAAATGCTCTATTCAACGTATGCTCGATACGATATTTATTACAGCTGTTCTTATATTTGTTATCCTTTTAATCTGTCTAAAGAGATACACGAATTTGTTTACTTTACTGAAAACATGCATTACAAAAACATTTAACATGCTCTACCTGCGCCTTCCAGTCCAGATGTTCGTCTATTAATACACCTAAAAACCTAGTTTGTGTCACCTGGGTAGGTTTTGGTATGTTCAACTTGAAATTGAATTTATATTTGTTAAAATTTCCGCATGTCAACATTGAATTGATGTTTGTGCGTGGCCACAATGAACATCCAAATAATATATGTGATTGATGGTAAGAACAAGTCACTAATGATATCCAAAGTGGCCTTGCAGTTGCACTACAAGGCTGTGAGATGTTAAGTTTTTTTTTTCGCAAATGAATAAAAAGAATTGTTATTATTAACTGAAATGTAAATAAGTAATAATGTATTTCACAAAAAGAAAAAAATATTAATTTACTGCCTATAAATAAAATCAAGGCGCCTATATCTTTTTTAAATAGTTAACTCTGCAAAACGTCAACGTTAAAATTGGAAGATCGTTTTAAAATCAATAAAAGTTCTTTTTCAATGAAAATCGTAGACAAATCTGTGATTCTGCTTTGGCCCTGTATGTTTCGTAAATATGTATGGATTCTTTTCAGGCTCGAAAATGATCACTCTCACTGATTCACTCGTACTCATTGGAATAGTAACTATTGATTTTGCTAATTTGTAAACATCAAGAAATATGGCTGTTAGGTTGTTTGTATGTAAATTTTGAATAAGGTCAAATATTCCCAAGGTTTTTGATTTATAAAAGCATCGGAGCTCGTTTCTAAGGAAATCCGTGTTATAAAAAACTAGCCATGCGAATTCATGAGTTCGACGACATTCAAATTAAAAAGCAACTAGGTTGAAATACTTGAGGTCTTTTAAGTTTTTATAACGACTACGACACTCGTTCACGACATTATCAATAACCACATAAAACACGCGCCTGTAATATTCTTGAACAATGTCAATACCGCGTTTTAAAATAATACATCATTATCTCAGCGTTAGGTAATCGCAGTCGCATCCGAAGCTTTTCAGCATTGGAGCCTGAGGTTCGCTTTACCAGTCTGCTGATTTTGGCTTAACTTCGATATTTTCCGTGAAGCGACTGGCGTCTGACCTCCACAACCCGAAGACGATATCGAAGCATTGCAGTTAAACCAATTGTTGGACTTTTGAGGGTTCCAACAACCCGTAACGACTACCATTAGATGTTCGTATGGCAACCGGGACCAACGGCTTAACGTGCTTTCCGAGGCACGACCAGACAAGTGCCAATATTCATATTCATGCATACAAATATTTGCACTGCGCGGGGCTAGAACCCGCGCTAACTTGCGCGGCGGCCGCTTTCGCTACCGCTACGCCACGGAGGCTGTCAATTAAATTAATTTCTGTTAACATAATACGTATTACATATAAATTATATCATGGATGGATGGATCCAGTAGGTACGTGATTCTGAACCCCCCAGTGGCAGAATTTTTCGTCGGCTTTTTTATGATTAAAAAAAAAAATAGTTTTTTCACTTTAGACCGTTCATAATTGCTATATTTTTATAACCCAATAAGATTTTAAAGTAAAAAATATTTAATTCGTTGATTACACTAAAAAGCGCAAAGAAAACAAAACTCGAAAAACTATCTTATCAGCTGATTTAATAGAGTTCACATCAGGGATCATCGTCATACCTATAAAACCGCACGGCGGCACGGTTTCAACGTTCAGGTCGAGCCGACACTTTTTTAAACACTGTGAATTCTGTAACCGTTCACTAACGACATAAATGACTATCATAATTTTATTAGTGGCATGCGGTTCAGCCTTTTCGCGAAGTTTGCGTTACGATGTCAGATACACCCTGTATATTAAATAATACATATAATTCAATTCGCTTGCGCTTAAAACAATCAACATACACACATCAAAAGTGTCTAGGGATCAACATATATTTTTGCAATAACTTTTCTCCTGATTGATATTAATTAAAATTTTCTTTAAGGATTCATCAAATAAAGTGTTTTCGTTTGTCACAGTAACGATAAACCAAGTCACCTTTGCATTAATAAAGAAATTTGCCATTTTCCTAATAAAGGGATATTTGACATTTGAACCACTAACACAACAGTTCGAAAAAAAGACTGAAATAACAGTTTTCTCTAAAATTTTATTGGGTAACTTAAACAATTAATAATCCGTGTTTCTACCGCGAACACTAACAACACAAGAACATCGGTTTGGCATACTCAAAATGAGTTCATCCAAATCACGCTGTGGAATGGCCGCCCATGTTCGTTGCAACAACAAAAAGAGGTCTTCTTGCGACTGGATACCCTCCATATTCGGCAGAGCTCTTCTCTGTAGCATATCCCATGCATGCTCAATCGGGTTCAAGTCTGGCGACTGAGCAGGCCAGGGCAGGACATTGATGTTAGCTGCGGCGAGAGTCTGTCTTACAACTCTTGCGGTGTGCGGTCGTGCTTTATCATGCATTAACCGAAATAAGGGACCGATTTGCACTTGTAGAGGAACGATGACGTCTGATACAATCGACTCAGCATAAATTTGAGCGTTGAGGTTGCCTCTGATCCAAATCAACTCAGTTCTTCCGCCGATCCAAATACCCGCCCAGACCATGATGGTTCCACCACTATAAGGATGGACTTCCTGGCAGGATTTTAATCGCTGTTGGCGTCCAGGGGTTCTCCAGTGTCGTATACGTCTTGTATCCGGTCTCATACCAAAACGAGACTCATCAGAAAAGCACACGAAACGCCATTGTTCTTCTGCCCAATTTCTGTGTTCAAGAGCCCATTGATATCGAATCCTACGATTGTGCATTGCCATAGGTGGTACCCGCAGCGGTCTTCGGGAATGAAGGTTCACTTCATGCAAGCGGTTTCTGACTGTTTGGTCGCTAATTAAGTTCCCTGAAGAGTGATGAAGCCTCACGGCTAACATCATGGCGGTTATTGTTGGAGCTCTTCGAGTTAAGATTTGAATGTATCGGTCTTGTCTCCGTGTGGTACAGCGATACCGTCCTCCATGGCGCTCAGCCACGGTACCAGTGCTTCGGTAACGTGTCCAAAGTCGACTGATAACACTCTGACTTGTATTCAGAGCTAAAGCCACAGTACGTTGCCGGGAACCAGCTTCTATCATTCCCACGGCTCTGAGCATTTCTTCCCTGCTTAAATGACGTCGCCGCTCCATAATAACGTTGGTTTTAATCAGTAGTAGGGAAACAGTAGCACTAATAATGTCTTCAATGGGTTGTATGTTTTTATAGGGAAAATATTGACAGCTGATTTTCATCTTTTACTCGAATTTGATTCACAGTTCCTGATTCAAATTATGAAATGCACCAAAAAGGATCCATATAAAGGAGACGGGCGAAAGTTCATAGAAAGTTGGGCCTGAATGTACAGCAACGATTATTGCATTAAATCATTTCAATATTATTACTATTTAAAAAATAAAACTTTATTTATAATGGCAGTATGGGAGAAAACCGAAATGGGGTATTATTAGCTTGCAAAAAACTAACCTCATTTGCTTTTTTATAAGTTTTCTTAGAAGCTGTCAGCGCTCATATGGCATATTTAAGTAATTATTCAGACTTTTTTGTAGACTAGATTTTATCAGAATGTATTTTTATTACATTAACACATCGTGAGTGTGGTTTCCAAAGGGCCGGCGACGCGTAACAGCATATTAAATGTTACAAAGATGGAGGTTAAAAAGAATTAGGAAAACCATTTACAATCTAATTAAAGAAAAGAGTAAACGGAAATAAAAATCGCATTTCTCTTATATTGATTTATTAATCGTATTAATATACAATTAATGCTGGAAAAGGAGGCGAAGCTCGTGAGGGAGCGGGTCTCTCAGCGTCCTCACGCCTCTAGCCGAAGCAGAAAACGCCCTGGTCGGGAGACAATATCGAACTCCCGGCCACCATAGGCGCGGGTATGCGGAGTGAACAAAAAAAAAAAGAATCAAAATCAAAAATCAATTATTCAAAATAGGCTGAGAATCAGCACTTTTTGAACATCGTTATTACATAAGACAGTCCCCCAAAACGCCCACCCATCAACACTTCCTAGTGCTTTCGCTGGGAAGAAGAAGTGGTGGAACAAACTCTCCAGCGGCACAGCTGTCTGTTCATTTAAAAAAAACAAGACTTTATACAATACTATGTAGGTACAGTAATGAAGACCAGAAAACAACAACAATGAAATTATTTATCATATGCCAGCTAGCCACGCCAAAATACCAGCAAAGCAAAAATAAAATATCATTAAAATGGAAATGTAAATAAGTAAAAACTAATTACTTAAATATAAGCCCCAGGTATAAAGGGTGTGACAGCTCACATATTTATGCATTGTGAAAAAGAAAATTATAAGAAAATTGTTAGCTACATCAATATTAGACTGTGAAGTTGATTCATCATGTTCACTTGATACATCTACTGATGCTGAAGATCCAGATGGTCCAGTCATTAAATGATGAGCATTTCTATCAGCTCTCACCCAGCAACGATGACATATGAGAGCTTGAGCTCTTGAAATCTAAAAAAAAAATATATCATGAGTCTTTTTCTAAAAAAAGAAGTAATACATACATGACTCAGTAGTCTGTAAGCAATTCTGTAAGACCTAATATTTGTAAATAATGTAACTTCTTTGCTAGATACTAACTTAGATACACTGTTTGTTACGGTCCCACAGACAAACAGTGAAAACGGTTTTGCGGTTTTGTGCTTTTATCTCAATGTATTGTACACTAGATTAAGAAAATAAATAATAATAATAAAGTAAATCTCTTCTAATCTACACCTTCTGGAAATACAGGCTGTAATATAATTAGTTGTTTTTTTACACTAACTTTTGGCCGAACTATATGATAGTTTCCTTTTCCATTTAATTTTTTCTCATGAATGTGACACTAATATACAAAAATGATTCTCTAAAGCTGACTGCTATTTCAGAGATTAGTGTGAAAAAAATATAAAAAATGGTAGTATAGATAGTGTGTGTGTGTGGTAGTACAAAATACAAAACAACTAAACCTAATAAAAACTTACAGTCTGAGGCAATATCCATTCAGAAATGACTGCATGAATTCTTCTTTCACGTTCGGTGTTAGTGTGCAATGAATGAGATCTTGCCCGCAACACTGAATGTCCACAGTTCACACACACTTGGCGATGTCCAGTCATAAGAGATGGAAGTTGCTCATCTGTGCCCAAGGCAGTCACAGCTAAATCTCTGCATTCTTGGCAAATGTGATGAGATCTATTGACCTACAACAATATTAGATTGTTATTTACAGCTTCAACAAATAAAAATTACAGAATTAGGTATGATGCAGAAACAGCGAGAAAACTGTATCTTTCAGAATTTCGTGTATATTACTTCTTACTGACATCGTGGTCAAACTTGGATTATATTATATTAATGCTTTCATATAAGGTTATTCAATTTAACTATTGTTTCATTGAATTGTTGAATTCTTAAAGTTATAAAAAAAGAACTATCTTCCGTAATTGATAATCAAACTGTAAATCTTACTTGGAATTTAAATAACTCAAGTGCATTATAATGAGAGATATATATATATATATAGGAATATTATTATTGAAACTGGCTTCAATAATATACTTATATATAGTTATCCTTGTTATACTGTACTCGAAAACTGCTTATCACAAAATGAAGTTTTAATTAAATACATACGTTTTAAATAAATACCTACCAATTGAGGTGCAACCCAATGCTGTATAACTGAAAGAATGCTTTCCGCTTCTATTTGTCGTAATCCGATAGAAGGATTACTCTGTTGTATGCCGCAGTTGATGCAATGAAGACGTTGGTCACTCATTTTATGTTGAATCGAAATAAATGCGTGGGTCGTCGGTCAAAACAATAACCGTCAGAATCCTAAATGCGTAGCCAAAGCTGCAAAAAAATATAATAGCACACGAAAATACAACAAAATATGGCAAATTCAAAGCCGGAAGGGAATGATATGTGACGTTTGTCGTCACGTTGCCCACCAGAGTTTTAGTTGCCTGTATAATAAAAAAGTATAATTAATCGATTATCAAATCGAACCGTTGATCAATTTGTTTTAAGATGTTTTTGTTAATAACGAAATAATAGATAATATAATTAAGTCCTTTTATTAAAAGATTTTCTAAACCGAATCGGTAGAAATATACTGATTCATTTTTAATTTTATTTTTATTTTTGTAATAATTTGATTTATCGATTATAACTTATTAACGATTGGTATTTCATCTGGTAACATTGTTGAAAAGTGAAAGTAAAGAAAGTCAGTATTATTTACGTTAAATAATATCTTTTATATTCCGGCGATATCAGAATTAGTAATAAATGATTGAAAACAAAAAAATAAATGAAAATTATTGACAAATAATTCATTTGTGTACAGGTCAGGCCCAATTTCGCCCGTCTCCTTTATAAAATCATAAATTTATTACAAAGCCACATCTCAATCTCAAGAAATCCGCATAAAAATGCTTGATCCCTAGACACTTTTGATGTGTGTATTTATGTTACAAAATACACCAATAACCAAACAACATAAGCTGATAAAATATAAAGGTATTTTAACAAACAACAATTGTGCTATTTTTGTCAGCTTCTTAAATCGGCCGGCGTATATTATAGGCACTGCTTATTTGAGCCTATAATATGAATGAAATTGCAAGACAACACACGAAAAGTTTACACACACAATCAAATAATTTTATTGACACACGCAAAGAAAGAAGCACATTAAGTACCTGCTTACGCCGCTACGCGAAGTGGCGCGGTGGCGCCGGCGCAGCGACGAAGCCGCGTTGCGCGGGCATTGTAATGTGTATTAGTAGTTTGCACTAGCCCCAATAGATGGCAATATTATCAATGAATAACGAAGTTTTTACTGTAGTATATTATAAATTATTATATATTTTTTTAGAAAATTATAAAGGTATGCAGTGTGTATTTTCTTAAATGGAGCGCACGCCCCTGGGTACCGAACGCGTGCACGGTGCTTTACGATAGATCATAGTACTCGCGCACTCAACAGCTGACGCCAGAGGTCAAAGCCCCGCGCCCGCCCGCACGAGCAGACCTTTGACCCTATTATTATTGGGACAACCAAGTAGAATAGCAAGCTCATAACTTTGTGGTTTATATCTTTTTGAAGTTTTGTACACGTGTCCAGTACTTTTGAGTAAAGAATCTATCTTTACTCAAAAGTACTGGACACTTGTTTCGGGTTTCGCATAACAAAAATTAATTTTGTATACATCTCATTATCTTTCAGACAAACTGGTGTTCGCTCACTCTGCCCTACGCCTATTGCGAGTGCACCCGTACCCCAGCGGTCGAGCGGCCTTATCTCAAAAGCATTGGACTACGTCTTGGGTTGGTGACATTTACATGACGCTTTGATGCGCAGCGTCAGGCCGATCTACCGCAGACTCAAACAAGCACCCGACGCCCTCTCCCGCGTCCCATACGTAGGTCGGTTACGGAATAAGAACAGAGACTTTTTTACAATGTTGGATGAGATGAATCAATCACCGATGTATTTAAATAGTCATTCTGAATTATTTCATTGTAATGAAATGTAGACTGAATATTACTTCTTTAATAATTGTGCAATCAGCGACATTTACAAATACACATGTGGAATAAAATTCAAAATTATTTGGTGGAATAGACTTGGGTGTAAAATTTTGGTGAAATTCCAACAAAATTGTTCTTCGTAAACCGATATCGACCTGAACAAGTACTACAGAAATAAACATCACCCTTACGCGGCGCTTGCGCGGGTTGCGAACGGTGTGTAAGGCCTAAGATATACAAACAATAAATACTACATCATTATGATTATACTATTTGCATGCCATATTCTTGAAATTCAAAGTTATATGGATACTTTTCATTGTTAAATCTTGATGAAAACTTTTGAATCCCTGAAGAACCCATGTAGGACTAACTATGCTCCTCAGTCACACATCAAACGCGCAAACCATAACCATGTCAAATACCAACAAACAAAATAAATTGTTATAGCTGATGATAACTTTCAACAGAGTGGATTCGGAATCTTTAACTGAATGTTGAAAGTTATTGTTGGGTATAACAATTTATTTTGGCTGCATTAGTGTTACATTTTTCTATGAAACTGACCTTTTTTTATTTTTAGAAATAACGAAAAATGTCTACTCTCCTTAATCATATGAATTAGTCATGGTTACGATTTGTGCGATTAGGCGCCACCTCCACCAATCATCATAAGAACGACAGTTTTTTAAATTACAAAAGTAGACTTGTAAGATTTTTGTTCTGTATTGTCGTTGACTTTGCAAATTATAAAAAAAAAAAATAGTGAAATTCATATTTAAATTACCTATAATAAAATTGTGAACAAATTATTTTAATTAAGGTTGTTGTTTTATGTATAGAAATAAAATAACTTTGATATTTCTTAATTATTAATATTTTTATTTCTAAATATTACATATAAAATACTTAAAATAATAGAGATTTTCTTGCTGTTAATCATGTTTGTCCAATGTTAAAACTTTTACAATAGCAAAGTTGAAAGTGGAGGTAACTGCGCGATTATAAAAAAAATGTTTAAATCGACAACTATATAACGAATGCTGGTGTGCTGTGGTTGATTGTTTAGAAACACACGCGGGATAAAATTAATAAAATCTATAAAATACTCATACTATTGAGAGTTAAAATACGATTTTTAAGTCTAACCTAGCATCATAAATAATTGTATTTATTACCATCTGACCTGTAAAACAAGATGTCTATCGAAATCTTACAACTGAGAAAGTTCTAGTTCTGTAATTGTCTTACAGTTTGATTGTCCTGTCTTATTCGGTTGCAGTCATCGGCGGTGGAAGCAGCAGATCAGAGTCGCCGGCCATGCCTAAAATTGTCCAATATCTACAATACATTAATTTTTTCTGGGTAGTTTTTAATTGAAATAAATTCAAGTCTTAAATGTCTTCAAACTTTGTACATTGACTAAGGAGTTGAGCTTATTGTGTGTCATTAAATCCATTTTTAATGAGTTTGCCTAATTACAGTAGGACATTAATTGATTAAAATTATTTGTCATAGAATCTATGACTAAGTACATTATTTTTCATTTAAGTATGATATTGGATTAATCTTCACAAATGTGCCGAAGATAAATAGAGGAAGATTTTCTCCAAAACATTTCAAATACACCTTACTGATCTAGATAAAGTTGATTACTACTGGTAACACAGATAAATTAAAAACTTCTTAAAAATTATCAATAACGAAACACAATACAACACTGATTGGCTACGAAATTAATGGATTGAAAGACACCACAAGCATAAAGATGTGATTTAATAACCATTTGAATCTACACATTACTTTGCTTTTTCTATAGTGGCGTTTGCAAGATCTGTCATCTTGGGATACTTGATGTTGTGTTTGTCGAGCTCGCTCTGTGACCACAGGATCATGCGCAAAAGACTGCATAGCTTCGGGTTTGTGTACTCTTGGTTCTCCATCTTTAGTATAGCAGCGTTGAGTTCACTTGCAATCTAATAAAAATAAAGAACACGCGGTTTTACAAACTAATAGAAAACGGAAGAAAATTCTTGAAACGGAAGTTGACGACTAATGGAATGTCAAGACGACGAACTATTTCAAAATTCTGATTCAAATTTGAACTTTGTCGGTCTCCGTGGCGCAGCGGTCAACACGCCTGCCTGCGACGTGGAGGCCCAGGGTTCGATCCCCGGCCATGGCATGATGAAAAACGATCTTTTCCTGATTGGCCTGGGTCTTGAATGTTTATCTATACAGTATGTTAAGAAAACCCTGTCCGACCCATAAGGATAATAAAGGTTAGGTAAACACATGACCAAATATAATATAAAATTTTACGTAATTATCATAGTACCAATACAAATGAATTTTGAAATAATCTTTTTTCCCGCGAATTAATTCCAACTTCCCCGAAATTTGGTAATTTTTAAAAAGTGACAACACCGGTATTATTATGAGCGAATAGCGATGCGACCACGTGCCGCGTGCCCTGCCGCCCGCCGCCTCCGCCGCCGCGCGCGGAATGGTGGATAACGCAGATTTATTAAGTTACCTCTTTTTGCTATATTTATTTTTTTTAGGTGGATATTTTTTTTTTAATTTAGCCCGGTTTTGTATGCATTAGTAGAATCAGTTATCGATATCTAACAACACCTTCACGGGTCGGACAGGGTTTTCTTAACATACTGTATATGTATCTATTATAAAATATAGTATCGTTGAGTTAGTATCCCATAACACAAGTCTCGAACTTACTTTGGGGCTAGCTCAATCTGTGTGATTTGTCCATATTTTATTTTATTTAACTCGCAATAATTCGTCATATTCAGTCACATTTTTTTTTGTAAAAACACGTGCGTCAACTTAAGATGTAAACATTGCACTACACTAAAATGCACAAAGACACTATGACCTTGAATCCCGTCCGATTATGACGTCACAGATTTACTTCTATACAAGTTGATGGCGTGTGCGCACTGCCAACTGTGCCACAGTTTGAAAAACCCATCCCTACAAAGTTAATTAACTTTGTAGGGATGGGTTTATTCTTGATTAAGGTGAATAAAACCTAGTTTATAGTTTACAATATTTATAAAATATTATTTATTCACGTCATTTTCTTGCAATAATAACGGGTGCTTTTTTAGAGGTATAGAACTTTAAGTTGGCAACACTTTTTTAAATGGCGGCTATTTTATCAGCTGTCAAGTGATTTATGTTTAGTTTGGTTTGGCATTTCAACATGAATAGACTAACGCCTGAACATCGCTTCCAAATTGTGCAAATTTATTTTGAAAATCATACTGTTCGAAATACGTATCGCGCATTGCATCTATTTTACGGTCAACATAATCGTCCTTCAGACCAATTAATTCGATTAATTATGGAACGTTTTCGCACCACGTTTGCTCTAAATGATAATACGCATCCACAGAGACGTCGTACAGTGGGTACAGAAGAAGTCATTGCTGCTGTAGAGCGTAGCGTAGAGGAAGACCCGAATCAGTCTATCTGCCATCGTGTACAGGAATTGGATATGTGTTCATCCACTTTATGGGAGATTTTGCGGAAAAATCTTGGTTTGCGTGCCTACAAAATCCAACTGGTGCAAGAATTGAAGCCTCGCGATCACCTAGCAAGGCGTAGATTCGGTAAATGGGCCCAAAATAAGATTGCCGTCGATCCCGATTTTCATAAGTGAATTTTGTTTAGCGATGAAGCTCACTTTTGGCTGAATGGATACGTCAATAAACAAAACTGCCGTATTTGGAGTGATGATAATCCTCAAGTGTATGTTGAGACACCGTTACATCCAGAAAAATTGACTGTGTGGTGTGCTTTATGGGCTGGTGGAATAATTGGTCCGTACTTCTTTAAAAACGATGCCGGCCAGAACGTTACAGTCAATGGTGACCGCTATAGAGCAATGATTACAGAGTTTTCGTTCATCAATTAAACAACAAGACGGCGCAACATGTCACACAGCTCGTGCCACAATTGATTTATTGAAGGAAATGTTTGGTAACCGCATAATTTCACGTTTCGGACCCGTGACTTGGCCTCCAAGATCATGCGATTTAACGCCACTTTACTATTTTCTGTGGGGATATGTGAAGTCGCTAGTCTACGCCGATAAGCCCGAAACGATTGACCACCTGGAGGACAACATTCGGTGCGTTATTGCTGATATACGGCCACAAATGTTGGAAAATATAGTAATCGAAAATTGAACCTCCAGATTAGACTACGTCCGAGCCAGCCGTGGCGGTCATATGCCAGAAATCATATTTAAATTATAATGCCAGAAGATTGCCTTTCGAATAAAGTAAATTTCATATTAATAAAAAAAAAATTGTCTTTGTTTTATTCCATTTCAAATTTCTATACCTCTAAAAAACACACTTTAGTATTTATGATCATTTCGACGAGATGAAAGATAGCGAGGTCTTCATCGTATCCCATCACTGGCTTACTTGATATCAAGTAATTGGCGCTGGGCGTATTAAAATATTTTCTGGCGTTTTTGTTTCTATTGAAGATAAAACAAATTACAGCTTATTATGTGTGAAAAAGTTGAAAATATGGCTGATAACAGGGCAATTTTCCATAAAAACAAAAGAAAAGGTCCTGTAAAAGTCGTAAATTTATACTGTGATTATTTCTAATCAAGTAGTGGCGCTGAGGGCACGAAAATCTCGAACTTGTATAGAAGTGATTGGTGTTCAAAAGGTTAAGTTAAACAGCAACATATAATCTCACCTTTTGACTATGCGATGGCAATAATAAATCGGCGAAGGGCGACGCATGGGGATCAGGGAAGGCTAATAGTGCCAGCGACCGCTCCAACTCTGTCAGGGCGTTGGGATCGTTAGCACCAGCTTCAGCAAGCGTCGCACTGGCAAATGCTAAAGCTTCCTCGGCTCTACCTCCGCGAATTAACTCAAGAAGTTGTAGTTGCTGTTGGAAAATGTAATTCAGATGTAGGAAATGAAATGAAATCGTTTATCAAGCAAGTAGGATCAAAAATAAATAAATAAATCACTGATCACTTTTACACGTCATGTTTTTTTTAAAACTAGATGTAGCCGGCATTTTCTAACTGACTATCTTTGAGAAGAAATAGCCGAAACAAACTCAGGGATCATCGTCTTTTTTCAAGTCCAGACATTAAAAATGAAAATGTTTACTATAATTTACGTTACAATTACGTATATTGCTTAATAACAATGCTAAAAGAGCAAGCAACTCAGTCCCAAGCTTTTTTGTCTTCTAAATAATCTGTGATTTTATAATACCCCTTTTTGCAAAGTTTGGCCTTTATATAGTTTTTATATTGGGCAAGTTACGAATGTCCATGGGAAGCTTGTTGTAAAAATGTATACATTGACCTATGAACGAGTTGCCTACTCTGTGGAGACGAGTGTGATGTACAGCAAGATTGTGTTTGTTCCTGGTATTTATATTATGAACATCGCTATTTTCTTACATACATAAGATTTTCAAATATATATTGTGAAGCTACAGTCAGAATGTTCACCTCTCTGGTTTTTTCTCTAAGAGAACCAGGACCAAGGTTGTACACTCAAACAGCCGTTTTCTGTAAAACAAAAATGGTATTGATGTCCGCACAAGTTCCCCAGAGAAGAATCCCATGAGTCATAAGACTATGAAAATAACTAAAATAAACAATTCTGGCTGCATCCACATCAGCTATCTGTCTAATTTCCTTAACAGCAAAGGCGGCAGAACTGAGTCTACCCGACAGCTTGTCAATGTGAGGACCCCATTGTAACTTGGCGTCAACAGTTAAGCCAAGAAAAACTGTCGACTCGACAGGGATCAACTCTACTCCATTCAGTTGAACATTGGTACTTAGCTGCCTGACATTTGGCGTAGAAAATTTAATGACTTTAGTTTTTTTTTTTATATTTTTTTTTTTCATTTAAAAGAAGGTTATTTACATTAAACCAATGGACAACTTTAGAAAATGCATTGTTAACTTCGTCAAAATTTGCTAGCTGACACTTAAAAATAAGAGAAGTGTCATCCGCGAACAATACTATATTGTAATTATCCCTCACCTGATGAGGTAAGTCATTAATATAAATTAGAAACAAGAAAGGACCTAGAATTGAGCCCTGCGGAACGCCCATGGTGACCACAGATCCTGCAGATCTCTTGCCATTAACATCAACCCTCTGAATTCGATTATTCAGATAAGAAGCCAGAAAGTCGAGAGCTCTGTCCCTTAAACCATAATGGTACAATTTCCTAATAAGAGTATCATGATGTACGCAATCAAAGATTAATCACAAAAAATATCAAGAGCATCTTGCGATTCCTCCCAGGCCCCAAATATATTCATTAGCAACGCCACGCCCGCATCTGTAGTTGAACGACCCTTTGTAAAACCAAATTGTTTCACGTGCAATAAATTATGTAAGTTAAACTGCCTCAACAACTGTTTCAAAATTAATTTTTCAAAAATTTTGCTCAAAGTTGGTAATATCGAAATTGGCCGAAAATTCGTGGGATCAGTTGTACTACCAGATTTGAACAGTGGAATTACTTTGCTATGTTTCATCAAATCAGGGCACAGGGCAGGTGATGCAGTATTCATTCAGAAATGAGAATTGATCGAGAAATGGATGTTAGTTCACCATTTTACTGAAAGTGTAACTTTTAACCCTTTAACCGCCACGGCACTGATCCCTTTGACGAACCTCCAGCGCCACGACACTTTAGGTATAAGTTGGAACAGTGTTGCGAATACTCAATATCGATGCATTTATTTATTCACAATATTAACCTTTCGAGAATATTTACTTTTATACTGCTCATACATACAGTATGTTAAGAAAACCCTGTCCGACCCATAAGGATAATAAAGGTTAGGTAAACACATATAATATAAAATTTTACGTATTCATCATAGTACCAATACAAATGAATTTTGAAATAATCTTTTTTTTCCGCGAATTAATTCCAATTTCCCCGAAATTTGGTAATTTTTAAAAAGTGACAACACCGGTATTGTTGTGAGCGAATAGCGATGCGACCACGTGCCGCGTGCCCTGCCGCCCGCCCCCGCGAGCTGCAGGCGAAGGGTGGTCAACGCACATTTATTAAGTTACCTCCTTTTGCGAAATAATATTTATTTTTTTTAGAGGGTTTTTTTTTTTGTTTAGCCCGGTTTTGTATGCATTCGTAGAATCAGTTATCGATACCTAACAACACCTTCACGGGTCGGACAGGGTTTTCTTAACATACTGTATATAGAGGCATTATTATAAAAATATAGGTAAGCATATACCTAAACTTAATAACACTACAAAATCTGTTCTTACCCTACCTACCGATGTACCTTCTTAATATTAAATAATTCCAGCCTATGAATGTATCATTTAAATTTTGGTTAGTATCCATGATGAACCTTAGTAGGTATGTTACAAACAAACACAATTACTTGTCAAATTAAAATATCGATTTAAAAAATAAATTAAACTTATCAAATCAACATCACTTCTATGTTGAGAACTGTCGTCGCTTCGCAATTCATGATTACAAAATATTTAATAACTCTTCGTCTTCACGAAACACGAAAAAGGCCTACAACACTAGTTGCACTGAGCGATAAAGCTTCTCCTGTAGCAATTTAAAATGAGATTAGTATTATATGAAACATAGATAACAAATTTAAAAAACAGTAAACTTATTTAGTCCGTTTACTATCCCGCGGACAAAAAGACGGTATGACATTTATGTAAAAAAAATGATACGCGTTTAAAATATTAGGATACAAATAATAATAAATAACAACAAATAAAATAACTAAATAAACTGTATTTTCTTTAAAACAAAATAAATGGGTAAATAAGTACACATATTATTATTTAGCTGTCCTTTTGACTGAGGATAAATAAACAGACTTGAAAACAAGAGTTATTTACCGAATTATTATCACTATCCGTTGAACTGCTACTACTATAAATATCATTGTTTGCTTGCTGCAATATATTTAATAGTTCTTCGTCGTCGTATAACATCATCGATAACTTCTCGACACTAGCTTAGATGTAATAATAATGTGAGCACATGTTATCATGGCGATGGCGCTGACGTTTATTCAAAATATGACTAGTTGACCTTGAGCCGCACATAAAATTACGGCGACGGCGTTCGCGGATAGCCTGTACTAGTGACGTTCTGGAATTAGTTTGTACTTAATATTTAACTATACTTATTTGTTGATTTCTACATATTACTTCACTAAAGCTTATTGAATTTTGAATAAATAAATAAATGTTTAATAAACTATGAAATTTTGATTAATGTTTACTTGATAGTTTTGTAAAAAATAGGATGTTTTTTATTAATTTACTATCAGGAGTTTCATATGCGGTACAACACTAGTCTACATGAAATTATGGGTTCGGCGAAGTAGGTTGATATTTAGACGTATCACGAACTGAGAACATGTAATTATTTCAATCAATTAGCTAAAATATGTATTTAATACTGTTAAAAATAAAGTAATTACACGAAATATATTAAGATTCAGTAAGCAAATTCAACATTTATTGTACATTTTTTAAATGACAGGACTTTCTACACAATATTCTGACGTGGCGTCTGATGTAATGTTCTTACAACACGTAATATTATGGCGTTGGCGGTTAAAGGGTTAATAAATTATATATTTTTTTTATATTTAAAAAGAAAGACAAATATTTATTGTGACAGGACAATAATTTGAAAGTTCCTTACGAGGTCAAAAAGTTCCTATTTCAGCATAGTGGTTTGACAAACAAAGCAATCGCATTTTAGCAAATAGGTTGTGATTACTTCGGCACCTCCCCCATGGGATAACATCATGCGCATAGCCTTTTCCCAACTATGTATGTTACGGTCGGCTTCCAATCTAACTGAATACCAGTATTTGTTGCCACAATGATGATGGAGTGTGAAGATTGCTTCATACAATTAGCATTTTTTTTTTGCCCCACACTAGGAATTTTTCCTGTATTGTGGGTGTGTTTACAAATATATATGTATACAAACAGCCACCCCTGGAACTATTTGTAGGTCATACAAATATTTGTTCCATGCGGGAATCAAAGCTGCCACATGCCGCAGCAGTCAATAACTTAACCACTATGCCAAATGTGCCATCAAAATTTGAGAAATTGTGTTATAGAAATTGAAGGAGGAGTTTGCCTTTGATGACACTCAGTTTATGTATGTATGTTATCAAATATTTACCTGTAAATGGAAATACAAATATCTGTCATTGTCCAATAGTTCTGGATGCAAGGCATTGACCATGGCAATGGCATCAGGTATGCGTCCAGTCTGAACTGCCTCACGAATCATGATCCTCTCGTCAAGTGAGCTACAAAGTGCTGGCTCCTGTAGCCCAGCCTCTTGTTGGAACTTGATTGCAGCCTCTTTGAACCCCTCTGAAATATGTTGGGAAGGTTCAGATTTAATTGCCTACCTGCCTAAACATGTGTCAATATAGATGTCATTGGTATTCACAATAATATATATTGATTGGGCGTAAAATTATAACAGTAGTTCTATAAGACCACCATTGCTTGTCTTGTAGAATATTGAATCAACTGAGTGGTATATTGGTAATATTGTTGGAAATTTTCAAGATAACTCATTGTATGTGCTGTTGAATGGTTCGCACACACCTTGGTTGTTAGCTTGAATGATAGTCACGGATAGCCAAAGATGATGCTTTGTTGAATATATTTAACTAACTCATAACAAATGATATATGAATGATGTGTAAATGAGTACAGTCTACAAATCAGTCTGCCATGCATTCTCGCTCTGAACCATGACCTGGACCAGAGTCGGACGTGAGAGATCGCCGCCGTTCGTCTCTATGAGGACACGGCGGTGCTCTATCAAAGCCGAGGGCAGACCTCCACCGTGTCCTCAGGGCGATCCACACAATGGTGACACCCTGGTGTTTCCTCCCGCCTTATACGGAACAGGAACCTCCCGAAACAACAGTGTCTGTGAGGACCTGCGTCAGGCGGAAGGTGAGGACGCCGTGGCGCCTCTCTAGCCATTCCTCAAAGAGGGGACTTACCGCCGCTATTGTGGCATGTCCAGTGTACTGTTGCCTTACACTATAATTTGTGCAAGGCGACGGAAAAGTGCTGATCTATGTAATGTGCGTGTGCCACTGCCATGTATGATAGCTGACTTGTACACTCATTAAAATATCAAATTAGCACATATTGATATCATCATCATCATCATTGACCTTTTAAACGTCCCACTGCTGGGCTCAGATCTCCTCTCATACAGAGAAGGATTGAGCGTAATCACCACGCTTGCTCACTTCGTATTGATATAATTTATAGTATACTGTAGTACTAGTACTGTGTACTGTAGTAGTACTGATTGGGTTTGACCAAATGACCTGCAACTTGTAAGTTGTGGCTGTTACCACTTAGCCACCAATGCTCTGCTCTCTGCTGGTTTGGGTGTAATTGACAGGTTGAGTGTTTTATAATGATAGTATAAATTGCTATGTAATTATTCTGCTGTTTATTGTATGATGTATTTTTTAAATTATTTTGATAAAGAAGGTATCTGAGAAGAACAGAGTTTATCATTCATACAATTTACTGATAAGCAGAAGGTTCACCCAATTTTAGATTCATTATGCAATTTTGCAAAAAATAATGACAACTATTCATGATTTCTAATCAAGCAGAGCTATTATTTTTTTTTAAACTACAAGTTTGTTGTTTGTCAAAACCAACTTAAAAAACATAGCTTTGGCCGTATAGACCTAACAATCGTTTTAAAAGAAGACGCAACTTCGAAGTGCTACAAACATCAATCTAGTAGAACCTTTTGTCAACCTTATTTTCATTTTGTAACTAGTATGGTTAGGATTTCGTGTTACAGTGCTGTTCTATGAAAATAAACTTAAAAGAACACATCAAGGACCAATCAATTCTCTCTTCAGTTGATTATTTACTAAACGGACGTGTCGTGCTCTTTTTCTTTGTTGCGAAAGATCCACCTTGGATCGATTCATATTATACGCACACTAATTTTAAGTTATGTGTCAGGATTATTGAAGAAATAGTTTCAAATACACGTAATTCAATCTAAGTGTGTTTTTATTTGTTACCTGTTACTAAATAATTCATTATCAACATATTCATATCAGTTCTGGATATTTGCAAGTCGTCCCCTTTATTGCGATCGTAATATTTACGGTCCTCCTTTTCTTGACCACTAATAGCGTAGTCAAAACTCATTTTATTTCTTTTACAAGAACGCACACAGTAGAAATTAGAGGAATTACAAAAATATTTCCATTAACACCTTTAGAATACAAATGACAATGACAAAATAAATCGTTCACAGAATGAACAAGCAGAACAAGTGAACGTCTCAGAATGAAATGGAAATTAGAACGAATGGTGGATAAATTATTAATTGGCAACTATATTCTTCCTTTGCCTAGAAGTCCACGTCGATTACGACAACAGTGGCACTCATTACTTACACTTACTACATTTTACGCGTCGCGATGGACCTCGGCGGCGAGATTGGAAGGTCGATCTTTTGTATTATGTGCTAGTGCCCCTATTGACCTCTTGGAGGAGGGTTATGGGGTCGTCAGGGTCGGTGAGAACATGCCTGGGTCGGCGAAACTTACTGATTTTGGAGGGGGGGTATTTTGCTGCCGTGACAACCAGGGGGTTGTGATGTATAGTGGCTGTGTTAAAGAAACGCTTGGAAAGGCGTTTCATGAATTGCTGGATAGTGAGGATTTTGAGTTCTAGGCGGAGGATCTCATTTCGGACGAACCAAGGGGCGTTTGTTGTTCTACGAAGAAAGCGGTTTTGACTGGGCTTGGCATGTGCAAAAACTACGCAGGCGTATGTCATGGTGAAGCGTATGTAGGCTGTGTACAGGCGCATTTTGCACTTGAAGGACAGCTTGCTACGTGGGTTGAGGAGGGAGTGGAGGTGGTAGAGTACGTAGGCGGCGCGCGAGCGTACCGTTCTTATATGCTCTCCGAAGTTGAGGTGTTCATCTAGGCATTTGGCTCGCTTTTCCCAAGGGATCGGCTTGCCAGACATGGTGATTGGTCGGGGAAGGATGGGTTTTCTGCGCGGTTTGGAGTGGAGTACCGCTTGGCTATTATCGGGATTGAATACGATTCTCCATTTCCTAAACCAGCCAGCAAGTTTGTTGATAGTGGTTTGGAGATTTAGTCTTATTTGATTGGGGTTGATTCCTGAACAGCAAATGGCTGTCTCGTCTGCGAAGAGAGTGAGGTGAGCTTTTTTACTTTTGGGGATGTCGCTGGTGAATAGCGTGAAGATCAAATCAGTGGGGCGAGGAGAGAGCTCCTTCGATTGTATAGTGGAAAGTGCGGTTTGACAGAGTCTCGTGAGCACGAGACGGTCAGGCACGCCGAGTTGGTACAGCTTGTATATTAAGCTGTTGTGCTAGACTTTGTCAAAGGCTTTCGCTATGTCGAAGTACATAACACCTGTCATCATACCACGTAGGAAGCCTGCGTGGATGTGCTCGGTGATGCGGAGGACTTGTTGGACACTGGAGTGCCGGGAACGGAATCAAAATTTTTCATCGGGTATGAGGCCCTTGTTTTAGACAAAGGCTCTTAGGCGCCTATTAATAAGCCTTTCATAGACCTTGCCGAGAACTTTTAGCAAGCTAATAGGACGATAGCTCGAAGGCTCCGATTTTAGTTTGCCGGGCTTGGGAATGCCTATAACGGTCGCTTCCTTCCACGTTTGTGGGAAGATATTGTTGCCCATGGCTCCATTGAAGATGGTGGCCAGTAGAATAATAAGGTGGGCAGGGAGGAGTCTGATCACTTTAGAATAGAATAGAATACTCGTTTATTATGTACACCATATAGATTACAGAAACTTAAATATAAAGATTTTACAAAGCTGTTGCTACGAGGGCTGGGAAAGCCTCCTGGTGGTTCAACATATTCCAGGGGCTGCGCCTTTGAGGGCTCAGTTTTTCTGAGATCTGAGTTCCGGGGGACTCGCGCTGCTGGCGTGCATTTGCACGCTTTGTCAGCTTGGGGAGGTGGATTTAAGGGCCTTGGGGCACCCTAGATAGATGGCCGTGTGGCCGGTCATGCCGCAAAGGACGCAGCTGGGAGGCTCAGAGCAGAGCGCGCGGTCCTTTGGCCGTAGGCACTCTGCTGTGCCATGATCGCCTAGGCACTTAACGCACCTGGGCTTGGCGTGGCAATGAGCCTGCGTGTACCCATAGAGCTGGCATCTGTGGCATTGGCCGACGATGCCGCTCTTGTGGGGCTTTTCTAATTGGATTCCGGTAAGGGAGCATAAGCTCTTTACCTGGAAGATGGAATGGTGGGTAGCTCCTTTAACAGGAGGACAGATTACTAACACCATGTCATAGGCCACGTTTCCGTTGTCCTTGTGCATCCTGTGGACGTCTTTCACAGGAACTTTCTGTGACTCGAGGTCCGCCTTGATGTCGTCGGTGGGGATCTCCTTGGGGACCCTTCGGATCACCACGCGGGTGAGATCTTCTTCCGGGAGGGAGTAGGTGTGGAAAGCCACACCTCTCTGCCGGAGGAGTCGGGTAATCTCCCTGTGATCCCTGGAAATAGGGAGGGAGACCATGATACCGGTCTGGGTAAATCGGGCGTTGGTGTAACCTCTTTAAGCTCGGTACACCAAGCTGACACTTGGGTCCACTTGTCCTTGTCCTGTATGAAGACAGGCGGGGAGGGGGGATTTTCCTCTGGAAGGAGGAGGACGAAGCCTTTGAGGCGAGTGGGGGGTGTCGCGACTAAGGGGGAACCCGAGGCTGGGATGGGGGAAGCCGTACGGGTGATCGGGGGGCCACCTGGTGGGGCGGTGGTGATAGCAGCTAACTTGCTGCTTTTAAGAGGGGGCTGTTTCTTCTTCTTCAGCCTGCGCCTCTTTCCGGCGGCGACGGTGAAGCCAGCGTCGTCGTCCGGGAGGGGGGGGGGGGGGGGGCTCTGAGAGTAAAGTACGCTGGTAGCGAGGGAGAATCTGTCCAAGATCACTGGGACAGAATCCATGCAGCTATTACTAGGGCGGGTCTAAGGGCGGTCGCAAAAGTGACAAGGAGACCTGGTGGTAGAAGTAGAACGACACAGTCCAGAGGGAGACAAGAGTGAAGAAAGCCCTCTTCAAAACGTGGCAGGCGACCGGATCTCCTGAAGATCGCGACGCATACAAGGTTGCCAAACGTGACACTAAAAGAGCTGTAGCCAGAGCCAGACGAGACCACTTGGAACCGCTTTACCAGAAGTTGGAATCGTCTGAGGGACAGAAGCTCATTTACAAGTTGGCACGTTCTAGGGTGAAAGCGGCACAGGATATATCCAAGTGCCGTTGTGTAAAAGACCCTACTGGCAACCTGCTTTGCGAGGATCGCGCGGTGAAGGAGAGATGGCGCACGTACTTCCACGAGCTGCTGAATAAGCAGCACCAAGAGGTGCAGACACCAGAACTCCCTCCGAACCTTGTCTTAGTGCCCCCGATAACGCCTGAGGAAGTCCACACGGCTCTTCGTCGCATGGCGAATCGGAAACCTGTCGGAGCTGTCGGGCTGTCCCCATTGAGGCCTGGAAGTCGATGGGCCTCGCGGTGTGGGCATGTTAACGAACTTTCTGAACCGCGTGCTCCTTACCGGCAAAATCCTGAGCCAATGCAGGCTAAGTATTATCACTCCAGTCTTCAATAAAGGTCATGTCCCACACCATGAAGATCTTTGAGAGGATTTTAGTCTCCCGGATCCGGCAGGAGTGTGCTGTCTCGACGTGTCAATATTGGTTCCGTCCAGGGTATGGAACCACGGACCCTATCTTCGCCCTAAGGATCACCATGGAGAGATACAGATCGAAGAACACTCCTCTGCATATGTTCTTTTTAGACATGCAGAAGGCCTTCGACTGTGTCCCTCGGGGGGTGATCTGGTGGGCACTGAGGTCCAAAGGGTACCAGAAGGACCGCTGTAGGCGACACTAAACCCTTCCCCATCACCGTCGGTGTACACCAGGGATCCGTCCTTAGTCCATTCCTGTTCAGCGTGATATTAGATGTCTTGTCAGACAGCATCAAGAATTCACATGAGTAACCTCCCTGGTTGCTCATGTATGCTGATGATATCGCGCTGGCAGACGCGGACAGGGAACGGTGCGGTTGGTGCGGCGGGTAAATGCGTGGAAGAACTCGCTTGAGAACGGAGGTCTTAAAGTCAATGTGCCGAAGACGGTGTACATGGCCAGCAATACCACAGACCCTATGTGTTTACGCTCGTTTATCGGTCGGGTCCGATTGTTAGTTAGTCGTTGTTTGATAGATGGCGCGACCGGTACGGGCGAGCGGAATGTATTATAATCTTGTGGGCGCGCGGTACCAGAACGTTTCGAGAAGTCTTGAGAAAATCATCGCGCGCGCGGGGTGCGTTTTGACGATTGATTTTTGGGAAATATAGTCCCGGGCCGCGGTTTGGACAGTTGTCGCGGTTTTGTTGCCCGTGTGTTTGAAGTATTTCCTTGGATTATAAACTGTAACAGTGCCGCCTTAAAATAGAATCTGAAACATAATGTTCGTTGTTGATTGTTTGTCGGGCGTGGGTTGACGCTGCTAAATAACGGTTTTTGAAGTGAAACTTCTTTAGGCACGCTTGACTTGGGGAGTAAACTCGCGAAAGCGTTACGAAAAATATTACAAAAATGATCGGGCAAGGCGAACGGAAAGCAAAGTATAGTCCTATTTCGTCTGTAATACAACGAAGCAGTTGGCACATGTAAATATTGCATGACATGCCGTGTATAAAGTTGTGGGTTCGCATCTCGCCGAAGATAATGTATATTTTTTGGATCTTTTTAAGATTTGTTAACAATTGAGTCGAGTATGAAGTTGTGAGTTCGCATCTCGCCGTAGGCAATATATATTTTTTGGATCTTTTTAAGATTTGTTAACAATTGATTACCTAAGAGCACAAATAATTTATAAATTTCGTTCTGTTCTGGCTTTTATATTGTTTTATATATTTTTGCTGAACATTTCTGATATAATTGAAAGTATAGAAGAAGATATCGTCACAATACGATAATTGGACACAAAGTACAAATTGCTTTCGAGCCTCATAAGCTCAATTATTAAGCTAAGTACCTTGATTGATTAAGAACTATGAATTTCTTCGAGAACATGACGCTGCGAACACCCCCCGACTCCCCTCATTGATTACCTCACCCCCCCGAGGATTATCTCGGGAACCAGAGGTCGTGGACTACCCGAGTTTGGGATCCCCTGAATCAGGAGGAGGAGCCCGACCTTTTGGCCCCGAGGGAATCCACTCCACCCTCTCCCCTTCCCCCCTCTCCCCCTCCCCCTACCCCCCGCAACCCCACGAAATCTAACCCCCCCAACACCCCCCCCCCCCGCTTTAGTTACCTCACCCCCCCGTGGATTATCTCGGGAACCAGAGGTCGTGGACTACCCGAGTTTGGGGTCCCCTGAATCAGGAGGAGGAGCCCGACCTTTTGGCCCTGAGGGAATCCACTGCCCGCTCTCCCCCTCCCCCCTCCCTCCCCCGCAACCCCACAAACCCTATCCCCCCCCGACCCCCTTTAGTTACCTCACCCCCCCGTGGATTATCTCGGGAACCAGAGGTCGTGGACTACCCGTGTTTGGGGTCCCCTGATTCAGGAGGTAGAGCCCGACCTTTTGGCCCCGAGGGAATCCACTTTTCTTTTTTTTTTAAATTGGAGGTCTATGCAAAAATATTAATTTATAAATGAAAGCATGAAATAAATTTAAATATTTATAGAAAATTAATATATGTAAATGTGTATACATGTATATATTGTACACACATATATATATATATATATATATAATAATAATATATATATATATATATATAAACTTAAAAACGAGTGTGCTTATGACCACACGACTGAAGTGAAACTTCTTTCGCACCATCTGTATGTATATATATATATATATATATATATATATATATATACATACAGATGGTGCGAAGCGTTACACTCGTTTTTTATGTTGGTGATCTTTGGTCGTCCTCATGGAGGAACTTTAATGTCTACTGGTATCGGACAATTAGTGTGTTGGAAGACATCGGACAGCGTTGTAAGTCGGCGCGCGCGCCGGCTCTCCGGTAATTCATCCCACGACGGAAACACACGGTGTCGTAGGTAAGTTCCTTAACTTTGTTGTGTAGTGTGGTTGGAGATTTCATTGTTGTGTAAGCCGTGACTGATCGCGGTAAATGTACGTGCTATACTGGGGCGCGTTCAACGATGGTAGCAGAGCGTGGTTGATTAATTTGATTAATTAGAGTAACATTCCAGTATCTTAATAACCCTCAGCGGCTATTTTGCAAATATTTGAATTTTTATTTTTTGTTGTAGGTAGTCGTAAAATTAAACCTCTGACCACCTTCATACACTTGTGTGGATCCGATAATAAATTTATAATTTGGCAAAGAACAAATGTAAAAGAAATGTAGGTAGTTTGTTTTGTTGTTGAATCATTGAGCCCTACGGCTACCAGTAAGTACGAGTAATTTTTACGAGTAATATTTTGTTTTTGTTGATTTAGTTAACCCGTGTATTTGTACGAACACAAATAGTTCGTTTTTGAATGTTGTTTTGATTTAGTTTGTAATTCGCAGTAATAATTTTGTTCTGTTTGTTTGTTTGATTTATTTTGTAATTGGTAGTAATAATTTTGTTTTG
This sequence comes from Sesamia inferens, assembly GCA_037179545.1. Taxonomy (NCBI): domain Eukaryota; kingdom Metazoa; phylum Arthropoda; class Insecta; order Lepidoptera; family Noctuidae; genus Sesamia; species Sesamia inferens. Next base: position 29,366,838 of record CM073928.1, on the reverse strand, counting down.
TTTGTAAGTTTTGAACTGTGTTGCAATTAAATTAAGCCGTTTGCACACTGTGATATTTTGTATTTATACATTGTAATATTTTTTATTTATACTTGTTAATATTTTGTATTTGTAACGGTTGCCCTTAGCTTTGGTCCCCGCACGGTTTCGCGGGATTTATCGAGTTATTTACGCTTTTGGGTTATTCTCCGCGCGTTTTTTGAATTTAATTTGTTAATTTGAATTTGAGGCTTTAATTTGAAATGGCTCCCAATCCGCTTACTACGGCTAAAGCAGAGGTTCAGGCCGCATTGCGCTGGCTCGCGGGTGCGGCTGCCCTGATTGTTCGGCAGGATCGGGTTCAGGCATTGTTCACCCGTTACGAAGGGTTGCCTGCGCGCATGCAAGAGTTGGAGCGACACGTTGTCGACTTCCATGCCTACGTTTTGGAACACCCTCCAGCGGATGACGCCATAGTGGAGACCTTTAAAAGGGATGTCGACCAGGCGTACGAACTGGCCGACCAAATTACGGAGTCGGCAGAAGGGCTCCTGGCTGCCCGTAGGGGAGAGCCGACTTTGAGCGGGGAGGTTAAACCGACCCCGCCGGCTTTGTTAGGGAGGCTGCCCACACTGGAGATTCCCCACTTTGACGGGGACCTCACGGCTTGGATGGGCTTCATCAACCTGTTTGACAGCTTGGTGGACTCCAGGGAAGATTTGTCCCCCAGCCAGAAACTGGCTTATTTGCGCTCCACCCTCCGCGGAGAAGCCAGCGCAGTGGTCCAGCACCTGATAGTTAGCGATGCTAACTACCAGGTCGCGCGGTAGTTGTTGCTGGACCGCTACCAAAACGTCCGCTTGCTAGCGGACATCCATGTGGCGGCCATTTTGGCCCTACCGAAGGCAACGCGGGTTTCCTCATTGCGGAAGGATTTGGTCAACCCGCTCTTGACCTCCATCCACTCGTTGCGCCGGCTGGATTTGCCGGTCGACCAGTGGTCTTTTCTTCTTCTGCACATCGTCCTCATGAAATTGCCCGCAGAGCTAAAGGGGCGATTTGAACAAAGGTACGGGGGCAATAGCGCCTCGTATCTCCCCCCTTTCTCGGACCTGCTTCGTTTTTTGGAGGACGAGTGCAGAGTGATGGACCAGCTGACCGACCCCACACCGGGAACGAGCACGGGTCGTCCGGTGGCGGCGAGGGGACAACCCCGCCGACCGACCAAACAATACTCGGTTGTCCGAAGGGACTCCCCCCCCGCACCACGTGAACGGTGCCGGTATTGCCGGGGGGACGGACATGACGTGCGTGCTTGCGCGAAGTTCGGGGGCCTCCGCACTGCGGGGCGAAGAGCCCTCGCCAAGCAACGCGCCTGGTGTTACATGTGCCTGGGGGACCACCTCCAGTCAGTGTGCCCCCAGGCTAAGGCTTGTCCACATTGCGGCGGGAGACATCACGCTCTCCTGTGCCTGAACTGCAATGGTGGCGGGTACGAAAGGGGCCCAAATTCCCCGCGCACGGGCGGGGGCCCCACGAGCGGGGGCCCCCCGCTGGATGTGGCGGTGGCCGTCGGAGGCTCGGGGAGGCGGGCGGTACGCTGCTCCCCCCCCTTGATGGAGTACCCTCGACTGGGGCGTTATGTTCCCCCGTATGCGGCCCACGGTTATTGGCCCACACCTCGGAGTAGAGTTGGAAGGAGTCCCTATGTTGCGGAGTGGGACCCTCTCGCCTACTGTCGGCGACCCCCTCCCACCTTTTCGGCTCCGTCCAACCGAGGTCCAGGGGGGCAATCACCCCCCTCGGATTTTCATTAATGCCACTGTCGGTCGCAACCCCCCCACGGGAGTTTGTGCTGTTGCCAACAGCTTCCGTGCGTGTTTGGGGCCCCAAAGGTGATTTTGTCACAGTGCGTACCCTCTTGGATTCAGGGGCCCAGGGCTGCATAATTTCTACTTGGCTCGTCCGACAGTTGGGCCTAACTATTGTGCCGCATAGGGAATCGGTACGGGGCGTTGGAGACCTGCGGATCTCGGATCCGATCGGTCGGGTTTCGTTCTCCTTCTCCCCCCACTCCTCCTCAACGCCGAAAATCGGTACTTCGGCGCTTGTTTTTCAAACGGTGGTCGGGCCGCTTCCGCAAGTGCAAGCCCCACACGCCGCCGTTGGATTGTCGGCTGGATTGGCTCTGGCTGATCCTCACTTCCACCGACCTGGCCCGGTACATTTATTGATCGGAGTGAATGTGTTAGGTCGTTTCCTGCGTGGAAGCAAACGAGTTTTGCAGGCAGCCGGTTTTGTAGCCATATCCACCTCTTTGGGTCATGTAGTAATGGGATCGTTTAGGGACGTCCCAGACCCCCCTTCGGCAGACAGCGACCTCGCTGTTGGTTCTGCCTTGTCGGACATCCTCCAACGCTTTTGGGAGGTGGAGGAGCCTCCGACCGCAAAACGAGTGGACCCGTTGGACGAGGAGTGCGAATTGTTCTATCAGAACAATACTGGTCGCCTCCGCTCGGGTCGCTTGATTACTCGCTTGCCCTTTTTGTCAGTTCGCCCCCCTCTTAGGCAGCTCCCGGCCACTGGCCGAAAAAAGGTTATTATCTATGGAGCGCCGAATGGCGAGGGACCCCGCATTTAAGCAGAAGTACGTGGACTTCATGCGGGAGTATGAGGAACTGGGGCACATGTCGGTTTCGCATCTGGATTGGCGAAATGAAGAACATTATTTTCTTCCCCACCACGCGGTTTTGAAGACTTCCAACGGGAAGATACGTGTGGTCTTTGATGGTTCAGCACCCACGTCAACCGGAGTGTCGTTGAACCAGTGTTTGCACGCCGGACCGAAGTTGCATCACGATGTGAGTGATATTTTGACCAACTTCCGTCGACATGCTGTCGTTTTTGTGACCGACATTCGCATGATGTTTCGGCAGACTGTGATTCACCCGGAAGACAGGAGATACCAGCTTATACTTTGGCGAGAGGATCCCAGGGATCCAATGCTGGTCTACGAGCTGAACACCAACACCTATGGACTACGATCGAGTCCTTTTGTGGCGATCCGTTCGCTGTGGGAGCTCGCAGAGCGCGAACGGCTGCGCTACCCCCGCGCGTCTGTCCTCATTAAGGAGGATCTGCACGTCGATGACGTTTGTACAGGCGCCTCGAGTGTACGAGAGGCCCTGGTCTTGCGAGATAAGCTGATCGCTCTCCTAGGAGCTGGTGGCTACGAGTTGAGGAAATGGGTGTCCAACTCGCCCGAACTCTTGGCAGATTTACCCAAGGACCACCAGCAGGAGCCTCATCTCTTTGAAAACCCTGATACTCCAGACATGCTGTCTGTTTTGGGAGTACAGTACAAACCAGTCCAAGATTTGTTTACCTATAGATTGGAGCTCCCGAGCCCAAAGGTCTGGACTAAACGCACAGTGCTGTCCACTGTAGCTCGCACCTTTGATCCGAATGGTTGGCTTAGTCCTGTAGTGTTCGCAATGAAGTGTTTCCTACAGGAACTATGGGCAGCGGAAGTGACCTGGGAGGCTGGGATGAGCCCCTCTCCGGCAACTTGCTCCGAGACTGGGTGCAGTGTGGGTACGGTTTTCCGCTAGCCTACACGGCTTTTGTGACGCGTCCGAAAGCGGATACGCGGCAGCCGTGTACATTCGAACGGTGGACGCACGAGGTGTTGTCGCCGTTCATCTGGTTACGGCTAAGAGTAAGGTTGCCCCACTTCGGACCCGATGGACCATACCGAAGTTGGAGTTGTCTGGCGCCACTCTATTAGCCCGATTGCTTAACCACGTCGTCGACACCTTGGGAGCTAGTGTCGACTTTAGGTCGATCTTTGCATGGTCTGACAGCCAAGTCGTCCTTTGTTGGCTGAAAAGTTCAGTCCATACCCTCGAGGTATTCGTGGCCAACCGGGTGTCCCAAATTCAGACATCGAAAGCCCAGTTGATTTGGCGCCACGTGCCTGGCGATTTGAACCCCGCAGACTGCGCTTCCCGCGGCTGCGAGGCGCCCGAACTTGTGAATCACCAGCTGTGGTGGGGTCCACCATGGTTGTTACAGCCGGAGGGTTCTTGGCCCCATACCCTCGCAGTGGTCAGCGCATCTACGTCAGGGGTGCATGTTCACGCCACCGAGACCGTAGCGGCTCCAGATCCGGAGTTTTTGCTTGAGCGCTACAGCTCTTTGGATAAATTGCTCGGCGTCACCGCCTGGATAAGGCGTTTCATCCACAACTGTCGTAACCCTCGAGACAAATTTGAGTCTCCGGTCCTCTCACCGCAAGAGCGCAATGACGCTCTGCTATATTGGGTGCGGAAAGTTCAAGATAGTGAATTTGCATCGGAGTTGAAAACCCTCCGCCAACGCACATCCAATCTGAAGGGACCCTTAAGGCGCTTGAATCCCTTCTTGGATGATCTGGGTTTGATGCGTGTCGGAGGTCGGCTTAGAAATGCTAAGCTCCCCTATGGGGCTCGTCATCCATTGTTGTTCCCCAAGAACGGCCCCTTAGTGAAGTTGTTGATCTCGGACCGCCATGTGAAAAATGCGCATGCCGGATGTAACGCTCTTACTGCGATCCTCCAACGTGAATTTTGGATTTTGTCTGCGCGGAGAGTGATCCGATATGTTATCTTTCGTTGTCTCCCGTGCTACCTCTTGAAGGCGGACATCGTGCAGCCCCAAATGGGGGATTTGCCTGCCGATCGAGTCACCGAATCGATGCCCTTTGCTGGAGTTGGTACGGATTTTGCGGGACCATGTACTATAAAAGCTTCGCGTCTCCGTAACGCTAAGACCGAGAAGGCTTACTTGTGCGTATTTGTGTGTTTAGCTACTAAAGCGGTCCACCTCGAGGTGGTTAGTGCTCTCACGACAGAGGCGTTCGTCGCTGCACTTGGCAGATTTGTTTCGCGTCGCGGACTGCCGTCCTTAATTCGATCCGACTGTGGGACCAACTTTAAGGGTACCGATCGTTATTTGAAGGATGTTTGTGAATTTTTAGATAAGCATAATGTTGAGATCGGATCCACACTCTCCCGCAGAGGGGTACGATGGCAGTACTCACCGCCGTCCTGCCCCCAGGCAGGTTGGCGGTTGGCTGGGGAGGCATATTTGAAGCAACTGTAAAGGCCGTCAAAACTCACCTTCGTCGCGTTATTGGAGATACTATCCTAACTTTTGAGGAGCTCGCGACCGTATTTTGTAAGGTTGAGGCGGTCCTCAACTCGCGTCCGTTATGCCCTTTGTCATCCGACGCGAATGATTTGGAGGCCCTCACGCCGGGCCATTTTTTGATAAGGAGACCACTTAACGCCCTGCCTGAGTATCCTTATTTGGACATTAACTCCGGACGGCTCTCGCGATTTGAATTGCTTCAACAGCTTACGCAGAGTTTTTGGCGCCGTTGGCATCTGGAGTATTTGCACATTTTACAACAGCGCGTTAAGTGGTCAGACAAGACGAACCCACCAAGAGTCGGAGACCTCGTTTTGTTAAAGGACCCGAACCTGCCACCCCTCCGATGGCGTCGTGGACGCATTGGTAAATTGTATCCAGGGTCAGATGGTGTTCCCAGATTTGCCGAGGTCCTGGTGGGGGACTCTGTCTTGAAGCGAGAGATCGCCACACTCTCTCGCCTGCCCTTAGATTGAATTGTCGGACCGTTTGTTACTGTCCGGGGCGGGGGGATGTTTACGCTCGTTTATCGGTCGGGTTCGATTGTTAGTTAGTCGTTGTTTGATAGATGGCGCTACCGGTACGGGCGAGCGGAATGTATTATAATCTTGTGGGCGCGCGGTACCAGAACGTTTCGAGAAGTCTTGAGAAAATCATCGCGCGCGCGGGGTGCGTTTTGACGATTGATTTTTGGGAAATATAGTCCCGGGCCGCGGTTTGGACAGTTGTCGCGGTTTTGTTGCCCGTGTGTTTGAAGTATTTCCTTGGATTATAAACTGTAACAGTGCCGCCTTAAAATAGAATCTGAAACGTAATGTTCGTTGCTGATTGTTTGTCGGGCGTGGGTTGACGCTGCTAAATAACGGTTTTTTATGTTGGTGAGCTTTGGTCGTCCTCATGGAGGAACTTTAATGTCTACTGGTATCGGACAATTAGTGTGTTGGAAGACATCGGACAGCGTTGTAAGTCGGCGCGCGCGCCGGCTCTCCGGTAATTCATCCCACGACGGAAACACACGGTGTCGTAGGTAAGTTCCTTAACTTTGTTGTGTAGTGTGGTCGGAGATTTCATTGTTGTGTAAGCCGTGACTGATCGCGGTAAATGTACGTGCTATACTGGGGCGCGTTCACTATGCCTGTGTGCATAGGCGGAGACAGGGTCAAGTGCACAGACCAATTTAAATACTTGGGGTCTGTGCTCCACCCGTCCGGCGACATTGATTGCGACGTTAAAGCACGCATTTCCGCAGCTTGGGCAAAATGGCGTGAGATGACAGGTGCCATTTGTGACCCCAAAATGCCAGTTAAGCTTAAGGGACAGGTTTATAAGACCATCAATAAACCTGTCCTTCTGTATGGCAGCGAGGCGTGACCTGTGCTTGAGCGACACAAGCAGGAGCTGCGTGTCACGGAGATGAATATGTGGATGTGTGAGTTACACGGAAAAACCGCATCAGGAACTCCCGCATCCGTGGCAGTCTCCGTGTCCGTGACATAGCAGACAAACTGCAAGAGAGTCGCCTGCGCTGGTACGGTCACGTCTTACGTAAACCGGCATGTTACGTGGGTAACAAATGTCTTGCCATGGCGCTTCCGCCGGACCGGAACAAGCGAGGCAGGCCAAAGAAGTGCTGGCTTGAAGTTGTAAGAGATGACATGCGTGCCAACAATCTCACACAACGGGATGCCAGAGATCGTGCGAAATGGAGGCGTAATAGTAGGAAAGCGGACCCCGGGCTCCAACGCAATAGCCGCGTATGCGACCAGGATTATACGCTGAGATGATGATGATGATGACATAAATATATACATACAAAATATAAACAGTAGAGAGAGATAAAAAATATAGATAGAAAGAATAAATTATATATTTGATGAATCAGCCAATTTCTTGCGTAAGTATTCCCGACCTTTAATTTTAAAAGTGTACAGACTGGTCAACGTCCTGATATTCTGAGGAAGATCATTCCAAAGTAAAACCGCGTGGACAAGAAATGAAGACTTAAGAAAACCAGAGCGGTGAGAAGGACATCGTAGAAGACAATTATTGGAAGAACGAAGATTCCTATTATGCGTAGAGCATAAATATTGAAAATGAGAAGTAAGATAAGGATAACAGGGTTCGTATAGGAGTGAAAACAACGTCGTCAAAGCTCTTAGAGCTCTGTGTTGCCTGATGGGTAGCCATTTCAAGATGGACCTCTAAGAAGATACATGATCGTACTTACGAAGATTAAATACGAATCGAATGCAGTTATTTAGAAGTCGGTCAAGTTTATTGAGTAGATCTTCATTCAGGTCGTAATAACACACATCATAATCAATAATGCCATTTTTTGCTCACACTTGCAACCTGCTTACGCCAGTCCAGGCAAGTGTCAACATGCAGATCCAGATCCTTGACATCGGAACTGAACGGAATGACTTTGTCATCATAGAAAACCGGTGGCACCACTAAGCCACTCAGCCTACGCTGATTAAAGGTACTCCCTATAATGATGGCCTTTTGTAGGGTTAACCGCTACCCCGAAACGATTAGATCAATCCCTCACCACTCCCAAATTCCGGTTCAGCTCGTCAATCGCATCCGATAAGTTGTCAACACTTGCCTGAGTATAGAGCTGTAAGTCATCAGCGTAAAGATGATACGCACACTGAAGTTCAGTAGTAATAAGATCAATAAAGATTGAGAACAAAAGTGGGGATAATATACCGCCTTGAGGAACGCCAGACACAAGCTCACACCAGTTAGAAGACAAATCTCTCGCAAGAACTGCCTGCTGACGCTGCCGAAGATACGAGGAGAACCAATCCAGAGCCTCGGAAGAGACCATAAGATGGGAAAGGATGGATAAAAGGACTTCGTGACTGACGGTATTGAAAGCGTTCGAAAAATCGATCAGAACTAAAACGGAGACTTTAGTATCTTCCATTTCCTGCCTTATATCGTCACCGGCCAGAACCCGGATTGGAAAGGACTAATGGTTTTTAAGTTTAAAAAGGGAGTTTAGCTGAATGAAGTGGGAGAATTGCTTATGGGCACAGGTCTCAAGCACTTTAGACAAAAAGGGGAGGATAAAGATGGGACGGAAGTGGCTATGAAGGGTGAGATTTGGCACTTTAGGTAGAGGACAAACATGAGCTTTCCTCCATAGCGAAGGGAAGTCACCAGTAAATAGGGATAAGTTAATAACATGGGAAATTACACGAAGGAGCAGGTCGAGAGCCGTCACTATCATGTAGCGACTGATGTTGTCACATCCCGCTAGGCCAGGGATGGCGAACCTCCATGCAACTATGTGCCATATTTACCAACTAAAAATTTCATGTGCTCATTACGTGCCAACAAACAAATCATGGCTTAGTGATTACTGGATAAAAACTATACTATGTACTATTATGCTTGCGTATTATTGTTATTTTATATCTCTCTTGACATTTCTGGGTTACCATCTTTGGAAGGCGTTCCTAGTTACCGGAACCAACTTGGAGAAGCCAATGATAGTTTTTAAAGAAATATCTCATATTATGCCGTGCCGAAATTATTATGTTTCGTGCCACCAACAGCACGCGTGCCATTGGTTCGCCATCCCTGCGCTAGGCTTTAGATTTACTAGATAGGATAATCTTCTTAATAGTGGAGCGCCTGGAGCGTCAAAATCATAGAAACCTCAGACTTCCGTTACAGTGGATGAAAAAAAAAAAAAAAAAAAAAACGAATGTTTAGCTAATAACATAAATAAAAAAGTTTACCAATTTAAAATTTGTGCTTTTGATTTTAAAATTAAAAAAATGGATAATTATAATAATTCAAATAGTATGAGGCATATTATTGTGTAAAATGATTTTGTATATGAAAATTAAGTTCAGGTATATTTTTATATATGCATAATAAGTGAGTAAATGTAGTAATTCAAGGAAAATCGGAAAAAAAAGTAACATTTAAAATAAAATTTTTGTTTATTAAGGCATTTTACATGATTGATATATATCAAATATTTTCTTCCACTTCAGTCATTTGAATGGTAGGTAAAGTATTAAGGCAGCTATCTCCGTTACAATGTAAACATGCTACACTACAATATAAACCACTCTTCCGACATCCACAAGCAGCTTCACACCCCTTTTTGCAATTGCAAAATAACATTTGCAGTAGATTATCCGGTGCTGGTAATTGGTTCATGGTTATTGGGATGAACATGTTATTGAGATACTTCCACCCCCAATCTCCAATATTTATGTCGTTTCCTAACCATATTTGGGTTTGCAGGTACACTCTTTTCAGGTGTTCAATTGCGGCATCAGTTGTAGGTGGTAATGATGACAGAATAACACTGGTATTTTTGGTTGTAGCTTTAATGAAAAAAATGTATCTCAATGTATTCAAGTCTTTGATTTTTGCAGGAGCTCCATATAAAGCCAAAATACATGCTACACCTGCTTGAAATATATTATTGAAGTCTTCGTTTTTGTTTTTAAATATTTTTGCGAATTCATGCAAATCATGATGTTTTTCAAAATTTTTGGCAAACTTAATTTTTCCTTTATTGAAAAATGCCGAAGTAGTGTCACAACCCGTTAAGGAATGTAAAAAAAGAATATGTTCTTTACATTTTGGTAAAGATTTCTCTAGACTCTTCGAAGAAAATATTTTTTGTTCGACCTTGCCTCGGGATGGTTTTAGAAAATATATTTCACGACTCTCATCCGCTAAAGCCGTTAATATAACTAATACGTCAATATCTTCTGAAACTATTACAACATTTTTTGTTTCCAAATTAATTGCTGTATCAACAATTAATTTATCTGCATCACTTTCCGCTTGACATGTAAAAATATTGTTGTCAGCTAATTTTATTCTCAACATTTCTATCAAGCGACTTTTATTATTGTTATTTGACAAAAATTTATCTTGAGCGATTTTTAAAGGCATATCTGCGTTGAATTCACTATCTGCACATTTATTTTTCAATGCGCGACGATTCCGTTCGGCCGATTTAATAGAATCTATCTTATATCCGTCGAAAACCACATAGACATTACTATTATAATTATTTTTCAAATATCTTACATAATGCTCACATATCATTTTAAAGCTTTTATTTAATTGCCATTTGCAACGATGTAATAACATGCCCCCATCAATAATATAATGAACATTTTCTAAACTTTTTAAATTAATTGAAAGTTCTGGGAATAACTCATAGAAAGTGGATTTTTTGGTCTTTCGCAGTTCGCTATTTTCAAATAGAGACATTATTCGAGACACACACATTATTCGAGACAAATTCTACGTGTACATAAAAATAAATGCTATCTGAAATTAAATTATATGCTGGAATATTAATTTTTTATTATTTTTCAATTAAAAAGTGAAAAAATTGAAAGCACAAAAAATTTTTTGGTAAACTTTGCAAGATATAGTATAAGAAAGAAAATGCCACCTCAACCAAAAAAATTCATTCACTGTAGCAATTTTCCGAGGTCAAAACCCCCAGGCGCTCCACTATAAGCTCTTTCGGGTCAACTGGGGTGAAGACACACTACCAGTAAGGTAGTGAATAGTTTGACATTTAGTATGGCTATCAAGAGTTGGGACAGTGGCAAAATGACGGTTTATATCGTCCAAACCAAATGTATTAGGAAGGTCTGAATGCCACGTTCTGCCAATACCTAGAGTTCTAAGGAATTTCCAAATATCGGCAGGAGACGAGGAAGTGATAATATAAAGAATGTGGCGGCGTTTAGCGTTGCGTATCATCTGGTTACAACGGTTTTTTTTTTTTTTTTTTTTTTTTTTTTTTTTAATTTGGCTCGCACGGTTTGTGCATTTGCCACTACAAGTATAAAGGTAGGGAAACCAAATAAATTCATTGAAATGCGTAGGAACGGATTACGGAATTTTGGAACAAAGGATAATAGGATCAGGTTTGGTGGTAATATAATAAATAAATAATGATATACCAAACATATATATTAAATAGAAATTAAAATTGGGAGTTGGGAAATAAAAAAACTTATACTTTAATATTATTAATAGTTATAAAGGTAGATATTAAATTATAAATATCAAAATTTAAGGAGCTTAACAATGTAGGGATTGATGTAGGAAGAGGGACAGAGAGTTCAATAAGGGAGTTAATGAATGAAGAAGAGTCACGGTTGGGGCATGCAAAAAATATATGATTCAAATCTTCCTCACAACCACAACAACATAAATTATTGTGAATAATCCCAAGTCTAGCAAGGTGAGAGGCTGTGCAAACATGACCCAAGCGCATTCGTATCAAACTGGAGGTTGCAAGCTTGGAAAGTTTTAATTTGGAAAACCATACTTTGAGAGGTATTCTTTGTTGTATACGTTTATAATATTGACCTTTACGACTACTTGAAATATTCCATAAATTTTCCCAGGCATCATACAGATGATCTTTAGGAAGACAGTGAAGGTCAGATACAACATTATTATATGGAAACTTATCACCATCATCTACAGCGTCTTTAGCAAATTTGTCTGCTATCTCATTGCCGCGAATATTGTGATGGCCAGGTATCCACACCAAAAAAACATCAAGATTTTTAAATTTGCAATTTAGTAGGAGCTGTCTGGCCTCTATAACATAGGGATGATTTGAACCTGACCAAGGAAACTTTTGCAGTGCTTGTAAAGCACACTTCGAGTCAGTGAAAATAATAGACTTGCTGAGTTTCGCAAGAAGTACGTATTCTAGGGACTTTAAAATTCCAAAACATTCTCCAGAAAAAACTGATGTTTCAGAAGGTAATTTTATTTTTTGATGAATGTTATATTGTTCATGATATACAGCTACCCCAATCGTGCCTGAAACTGGGTGCTTGGAAGCATCACAGTAAATGTAATGCCTATCAGCCCAGTCTCTTTCGACTATGAAGTTTAAGTTAGAGTTAGCATAACGATCATTCTTTAGCGATATAAAGTTATAGTTTATTTGAGGGGAAAAAATAAGAGCTTCGTAACAGACAGAAAAAATTGGAAGATACTGAGAGCGGTGTGTGGGAGCTTGAAGTGAAGTAAATTTACGGAAACTTATAATAGAGCATGGAAGAGATTTATTTGACCAATAAGACGAACATTCAATTTTTTCTGAAAGATACAAAAGTTTTTGATAAAGTGGGTGGTTGGAAAATTGAAGAGTTCTGAGAATGAATTTATCACATAAGTACTGTCTACGAAGTTTTAAAGGAGGGTCCAAAGATTCCACTTGGAGTGCGTTAATTGGGCTAGACCTCATGGCACCAGTTATAATACGCAAGGCTTTTGATTGAATTGAGTCTAACTTTGTCAGACCTACAGCACTACAAGGTTCTAAGAAATATGTCCCATAGTCTAAGATACTTCTAATAATAGCGTTATACAATAATTTTAACACGAATGGATGGGAACCCCACCAAACTCCAGAAAGACAGCGCATAATATTTAATAAACGTTCACATCTAGCCAATACATAATAACAGTGTGGTAAACCTGTAAGTTTACCGTCTAGAAGGATACCCAAAAATTTTACTTCGCTATTTTCAGGTATTTGTTGATTATCATACACAACTGAATATGGAGGAGGAAAATGCATTCTAGAAAATAAAACAGCGCTACTTTTGTTAACACTAAGACACAAAGAATTATTGTCCAACCATGATTTAAGAAATTTTAGAGCGACGTTTAGAGAGGAACTTAGTTTTTCAACAGAGCGTCCTGATACATAAAGAACTAGATCGTCTGCATACTGTAAAATATTGGCTTTACCAGAAATATGGAATTCTAAATCAGAGGTATATATATTATAAAGAAGTGGGCTCAACACCGAACCCTGAGGCAGTCCTTTCCAGGTTAATCTTGTTTTCATTTCAGATTCACCTATGTCAACTTGTAATTGTCTGCCTGAGAGAAGATTAAGAATGAAATTGCAGAATATGGGAGGTACTTTTAGTTTATAAAGTTTAGTATTCAAAACATTTAAATCAACATTGTCGTATGCAGAAGAAATATCTAGGAAAACAGCAAGCATGGATTCATTATTTGAAAAAGCCAATCTCGCATCTGTAATGAAAATCCCTAGACTGTCCATGGTACTTTTTCCTTTCCTAAATCCATACTGACTCAGAGATAGTAAACCTTTACTTTCTACATACCATTCTAAACGGTTTTTAACTAAATGTTCAGCTAGTTTTGAAAACACAGTGGCAAGGGCTATCGGTCTGTAAGAGTTAGGATCTAACGGTGGTTTATTTGGTTTTAGAATGGGGATGACTTCGTATATTTTCCATGAGGAAGGGATTATACCAGAACTTATTGTGGAGTTGATTATGTTTAAAAAGTAAATTAGACTTGAGTCGCTTAAATTTGCAAGGAATGAGTAAGGAATACCATCATGACCTGGAGCAGAATCTTTTACGTAGGATAAAATACCTTTCAATTCTTTAAGGGTAAAAGGACTGTCAAGGCCCGTTACATCCTCTACAGGAGATTGGAAAGGGAGATGAGATGAAATGATGGACATTTGTGGAACAAAAGGAGGAGCTATCTTGTCTAAAAATTTATCTGCAACGGATTCATCCAGATAGTGAGGTATTGTTTCCTTAAATGCTGATCTGAATCGTCGTATATTTTGCCATATTAATGACGGAGAAACGTCAGGCGATAGCGAAGTGCAGAAACGACGCCAACCATCCCATTTCTTCCTTTTAAATAATTTACGAGTATTGTTCATAATTAATGTGAGGTTATTAAAATTTTCTAATGTTGTACACTGTTTATATTTTACTTCAGCCTCTTTTCGTTGGCGCACTGCTAAAGAACATTCATTGTCCCACCATGGGGGCGACGGAATGTTATTATTACATCGTTTAGTTGGGAATGTTTCATTAGCAGCGTCCAACAAGAGTGATGCAAAAGAATCAGCCAGAATTGTCGATGAACTTAATGCATTTTCAGGAAGGTTGGATAGTCTCTGCTCAACTCGCTCACTAAACGTTCTCCATCTGTCATTGTCAATACTGTCATTAGAAGTTTTAATTTTGTATGCTAATCTTGGTCGGCGTCTGGATAGAGATTTGATAAATTTTGTCATAGTTATTATTACGGGATAATGATCGCTATCAAAAGTCGAAGGCAGGGTATTCCAGGTCACTGTAGGCGCAAGACTAGGACTGGCTATCGTGAGGTCTGGGGCACTGATCCCTTCATTAGGTTTAGTGAGACGTGTTGCAAGACCTGTATTCAAGATACAGAGGTTATTAGAATCCAAAATGTCTAATATCCTTGACCCGTAATAACTAGAGTTGGAGCTACCCCAAGCCTGGTGCTGAGCGTTGAAGTCACCCATAATTAAAAATGGTTTAGGTAATTTTGCTACTATGGTTTCTATTTCGTTGTATAATGATGATGAAGGGTGGGGAACATAAACAGATACAAAACATATTTTATTGATAGATACAGCTATTATAGAAAAATCAACACTATGATTTGCAATGGGAATGTGGTGAAAAGGTATTGTGTCATGAATTAACAGAGCAACACCAGCATAGCCATCTGTTCTATCTTCTCTTAAACATAAATATTGGGAGACTTTAAAGTTATAACCTGGCTTCAACCAGGTTTCTTGCAATGCGACAACAACAGGTTTATACACATTAATAAGATGTAGTAAATCGCTTTTTTTAGAGTTAACACTGCGACAATTCCACTGAAGGATTGTTGACAGCTGATCCATTATTGATATTATTAAAAAGTTGACTAATACTTTGTATAGCAGCGTTGGACGGTTCAGACATATTCTTTGTTAGCAAATTAATTAAAATGATAATTAAATCTCTAGTTGACTTATTATTTATGGAATTATTACTGTCAATATTTGTGCCAATGGATGGTAAAGGAATATCATAATCTTTTGTTAGGGCAGAATGAGTATATTTGTCATATCCTGTACTATGTTTAGGAGTATTATTGGGTTTATTAAAAAATACAGTTTTTTTATATGAACTTGTTTGTTTGTTTCTAGTACCTTTGGAGGAGGATTCAAATGTTTGCCTTAAAGGTGGTGAAGGAACTGCAACAGAAGTTAAAACTTCTGAATATGCTTTGTTAACAGGAGGATGCAACTTAACTGCTTCTGCATATGAAATGCAATTGTTAGCCATAGTTTCCTTAATGGCTTTTTGGCGACTAAACTCTGGGCATTTCCTATTTGTGGCAAAGTGGGATCCGGAACAAAGAAAGCATACAGCCTCATCCTCATCTACATTGCAACTGTCCCCAGTATGGTTATTACCGCATTTAAAACACCGTGGAGCTGAGCGGCACTGTGATTTGATGTGTCCATATCGACAGCAGTTGAAACACTGGACTGTTGGGAAGATATAAAGCTCAACAGGAAGAGAGTTGTAACATAAGAATATTCTTTTGGGTAACACCTGGCCGTCAAATGTTATTACAACAGTTTCAACAGGAATGTAGTTTGGTTTACCATCCACAATATGTTTTCTATTGATGCGTCGTACTTTTAAAATTTTTCCACATCCAATAGGCACAGATATGTTATTCAGTATATCCTCCTCAGACCAATCCTTAGGGACTCCTCTAACCACACCCATCCGGGTGACTGATGAGGAGGGTATAAAGGCCTTATAGTTGTATTGTTCCAATGTTTTATTTTCTAGAAAAGAATTTGCATCTGTGAAATTGGTAAATGAGATTAAAACCCTGTTTCTGCCTATTTTTTTCAGACTACCATTTACTATATTTTTTATGCAATTCTTTTTTAGAAAATGACCAAAAGAGACTGGGTGAATAAAAACATTATCATTTGGACTTGTTTGTATCTTTTGGATGTGGATTGTGTAAGGAGCTGCATCATTCGCCTCATATAGTTTTCTACCTACCAATGTGCTTGGGTCAGATGATTGTTTATGAGTATTGGGTTGTTGGGATGATAGTGGTTGTGAAGTGCTAGTTGATATAGGGGGTATAAATTCAGATTGAGCATTCTTAGAAGGACATTGACAGTCATTTTCACATATTGTTTCAGAAGATTTATGGCGCCTGCGTTTTTTATTACAGTGCCTGCATATTTTGCGAGAGGAGATACGTTTTCTCTTATTGTTGCTTTTGCTCTCGGAAGCATCTGTATCTAGAAGGGAACCCTCTGTATCCATTTCTGAATGTGGAACCGTGACTACAAGCGAAACCTCCGGAGGCGAACCTCCACCAGGGTCGTCTGGGTCGTCGTCCATCACGAAGAGTAAAAGAAAAAAAAAAACTTACCTAAATCAGCAAATATATAAAATTACTATATTAAATATGTAAAATTAAACTTATTTATATATACAACCACCTAAATGATACTATTATTTACACTAAAAAGTTAAAGAAGCAGAAAAAACTCGCCCGCCACGTTCAAGGTTTCCCGCGCTTTTTTTTCGTTACAACGGTTGTGAGCTGTTTTGAAGAGAGTCCAGTTATCGTCCGACCTATCCGTTTTAAAAATTAGAACGCGCGGTGCATCTACGCCGCATCGCCATCTGAACACCTTGATTCATCCATGGAGCAGCTCTAGTGCTGGTGGATCGATCAGAGCGGCGTGCAATGATTGTTGACATAACCATCCCGCATGATGAGAACCTCGTGAAAGCCTAGAAAGATGAACAAATCAAGTATCTTGACTTGGCTCACGAGGTTGTCGACATGTGGGAGGTGGATTCAGCAATCATTGTATGTTTCGTATCGCGCTAACGGTTTAACCATAACTGGATCGCAATTAGAACATAACAGTTGTCAAATGAAAAAGTTGAAAGAAAGCTAACTTTTTCTATGTTATGTCAAGCTTACGTCTAAACGATTAGATTTACTTATAATTGATTTAGTTTTAATTACTTATTATATCTGATGAAATGTTGATTTTACTTCAACCGAAGTTAAAACTTTAGCGCGATACGAAATGTGATCGAAACTAGACCATAACTTTAACTGAATTAGATACGAACAAGAGTTTAACTTCTACTGTTTTATTTAGCGCGATTACCCCCAAGGAGGCTCACGTTAGGCAGCTGGATCAAGGGCTTGATTCAGAAAGCGGTATTGCTGGACACGGCTCGCATCGTCAGGAAGTTCCTGTCTCTGGAGCCCTGACTACCGGTAGCTGGGACCCTGTTCCAGATACCGGTGAGCTACTATTTTTTTTATAATTTTTAAATGTATTTATATAAATATTTTAAAATGTAAAATAATATGTACATATAGAAAAATAATTAAGCAGCTCTATATGCGTAAAGAAGGCATAATGTATTCGTAGCGGTGTACGATTATATGTAGTGTGTGTGGCGTGTGTTATAATGTGTGGTGAGTGTGCGTGTGTGGTTTGTGTGAGTGTGTGGTGAGTTAGGATATCCAGCATGTTATCTCACCCTGATCAGGAGGTTTTCCGTTTCTTCATGTGTTATGGAACAAAGATTGTTTTAACACTTCATAGAGATTCTCTTAGAGAAAAATTCAGAGAGGTGAACATTCTGACTGTAGCTTCGCAATATATATTTGAAAATCTTATGTATGTACATAAAAATATATCTAATTTTAAGAAAATAAGCGATGTTCATAATATAAATACCAGGAACAAACACAATCTTGCTGTACATCACACTCGTCTCCACAGAGTAGGTAACTCGTTCATGGGTCAATGTATACACTTTTACAACAAGCTTCCCATGGACATTCGAAACTTACCCATTAAACGATATAAAACCTATATAAAGGCCAAACTTTGCAAAAAGGGGTATTATAAAATCTCAGATTATTTAGAGGATAGAGAGGCTTGGGACTGAGCTGCTCGCTCTGTTAAGCATTGTTATTAAGCAATATGCGTAATTATAACGTAAATTATTGTAAACATTTTCATTTTTAATGTCTGGACTTTAAAAAAGACGATGATCCCTGAGTTTGTTTCGGCTATTTCTTCTCAGAGGTAGTCAGTTAGGAAATGCCGGCTTCATCTAGTTTAAAAAAAAGAAGAAGAAAAAAAAACATATGACGTGTAAAGGTGATCGGTGATCCTACTTGCTTAATAAACGATTTCATTTCATTTCATTTCATTTCATTTCATTTCATAGTAAGGACCCTTATTGTTTGATCTGTCGCAATCTCAAATAATACACTTTTTCTCTACTCTGTGTCAAATGTCAGAAATTTGACCAGTTTCTACCACATTCCATATATTATGCCTTGCTCCCAACAGTAAACGTCTGTCGTTTATTAAGCCAGCGATTTTCCAACGCGAATTCTATTTTTGAGAATCCACAAATACATTGATTAAAAAACAGCTCTTAAAGTGACAAAGTTTTCTGATCTTGGACTTCTGTGAACTGCTTTTTGAAGACTTCAGTGGTTGCGAATAGTTTTATGCTTAATTGAAGTCAGATTGGATGCGTGATACTGAAGAAATAAATAAAAATCGGATAATGGGTGTTTAGCTAATTTATTTTCAGTTCTTAATCGCCAATAACCTACAATAAAGAGCTGATAATACAATTTAAAAAAATTCCTAACCTAATTTTTATTGAATAATGCTTGGTAACAAATATCCTTTTTTTTTGTATTCAATAAAAAGTTACTAACTAAACAATAATATAAAACAAACTCAATAACGATTTGTCGAGTGCATGTCTCAATTACAGTATTCGTTGACAGCGACGCAGTGTCACAAAACATTATTGAGGAAAAAAGTAATAACTTAAGAATTTAAATAAAGCTAATCAAGAATTATCTAAAAGCCATGTATCAGTGAGTTAATTTCGAGGAAATAAATTCAGTATTAGTTAAATATTGGCTAGAGATTGCCGTTATAGATAAGAATACATTTTTATAGCTTACTAAAGGTATCCCGAATTGTCTGATACAAGAGCCTATCTCTCAAAAGAACTAGGGTCAGGCCTACGCCGCGCCCTAAACATACAAATTATATATAATTTACGAACTACGACAACACTATAAAGAAAAGTACAATAAAAATTATTATCAATCAAAAATAATTATGGCTAACTAAATCGCACTTTCGAGGACAATGATTAAGAGGCACTCTGCGTGAATTTATTACTCGTGTAGATTATAACTTACTACAGGTTCCATAATGTTATTTTAGAAAATATACAAAATACATGTGTATACTTACTTGCCTTTCGTATCTGTTATATCGACATAATTCTGTTAACAAACCCGTTTATTAATACGAACACTTGGCCAGTAGGCTTAGTATGAGTTTTCAATACGAAACTCGATCGTCGATATCGAGCGCGTTTGGCGCTCTCATTGGTTGAGAGTTCTTACGACCTTGAAGCGGGCCAATCGCTGAGTCATACTAGGCCTACTGAGCTGGTGTCGTATCTGTAAGTGGTTCGACTCAGCGTCATCTATCCTCAGTCTATGAACACAATCATCCAGCATACCTTACCTAAAGCATTAAAAGCTAATTATGTGTATGTGGCATGAACTAAACTGTGGAATCTCACGCAGGCAAAATTACGACGTCTAAGGCTATTGGACAAACTTTGAACTGAAAGCTAAACAAATATGGTGGGAAGTTGCAATTTTTTAGATCTACAGACGCCAGCACATCCGAGTTACTACAATCTGTCAAATTTATTTAAGAAATTTTCAAGTTTATCGAAGCATTACTATTAAGACTGATTTACACGGTGCAATTTAATTGCTTATGACATACAATAAAATTGATGCAATAAATGACTTGCATCATCTAAATGGTGTTTAGGCAATACAATTTTTATTATTGCTTCAACTTAATAAAAAACCATAGGCAATTAAATTGCACCGTGTAAATCAATCTTTAGGGTAGCATCTGTACATTAACGCATTGACTGCTAGACAACAAACACTGCGTTGGCGGTCAACGCCTTAATTTGGTTCTTGCATTTAATATCTCCGTGTCAAAGGATTTAAACTGCTGCTATTGTCTAAAATGTTTCGTTTGTAATATTAGCCATCGTGAAATTCCACTAGCAATCACAATGTCTTGATTCATTAGGATACTTTACTCCCGCATATAATATTCACATATACCAAAATATGTTTGTCTTGATATAGTTGCAGTATTATACCGCATCGCCGACTCCTTTGTATTAGGACAGATCTGAAAATAGATAAAACATATTGTTAAAATCTAGATACTGCTTTTATCAACTGATAACTGGTATAATAAATATATACTTAACATCAATTGTTTCATATTTAGGGTCAATATTCAGTATGAGGACTTTTTCTTCTATCAGTTTTGTTTTTCTTTACCGAAGTGTTTCTGAACCAGTAGTATGAATAAAAAGGTGTGTCCGTGTGTGTACTCACAGCTGGGAACAAGGTCCTGATGCATGTGGTGTTCGGCGTCCATGCCGAGGAGCATGCAAGTCGCGGGAGGGGGTCTGCGCTGCACCTGTTACACAAATGTTACATGTTCAGATGTCATTCTTATTTAGATGAATATACTTTTATCTATAGCTCTTCTTTTTTAACAGACTTCAAAAAGGAGGAGGTTACTCATTTCGACCGTATATATGCTTTTATGTTGTTCGCGGATAACTTCGTCGTTTATGAACCGATTTTATAATTCTTTTGACGTGATAACGTCTATTAAATCGGTATGCTGGGAGTCATTCGCGAAAACTGCGTAACGGCCGAATCTGACGCTACACGGAGTCCACGCCTACTAAAACTAACCTTAGGCTTGTAGCTTTAGAGTGCAATATTATTTACCTAAAAGCACGGTTGTAAACAATTAGTAGCAGTTTTTCGCATACATGATTAAAGCATTGATAGCCGAGTGGTGAAACGCTCGGATTAATATCGACTCACTCAAGAGGTGCCGCGGATCGATTCCTGACGGCAACGGACGTTTTTTATCCTTTTTAATTTTTAAATTTTTTCTTTTTAATTTTTCTTTTTCTTTTTGCTTTTTTTTTATTTTTTAGAAAATTTAAACAAACTATTAAATAAAAATATAAATGTTATACATTACTTTATTTTAAATAATTTCATTGCACCCAGAAAAAATTACCATGTAATAGACGTTATCACGTTCAAATATCGGCAGTAGACGGAGTTCTACAGACAGCCAATTTTTTTTTGTTGCAAAGAAGATATTTCCACGATAGTCCCATGATAAGGATCTCAGGATCTGATGATGGAAAACCAGAGAAATCAAGGGGAACTTTCAAAAATCATAGGGGTGACTAGTGCATTTCTTAGTATTTTCATTAAGTATTTTAAAGCACTACAATTTAATAAAGGTCTGGAGTAGATCTGATGACGGAGCCGGGAGACAGTCGAAGGAACTCTTCAACAATTCACAGCAAATACCTTGTGTTTGGACTTGATTAAGGCCCTCTTATAGTGCGGTGTGTAGGTATGAACACGCTGCCTCACCCCCCGCTAAATAGTAATGTGTCGAACGTAAAGACACAGCGAGCGAGCGCACGCGCCGGCCGCCAAGCTAGCTGATGCTAGAGTTGAACATGCCACAAAGCAGCGAAACTGCAGTAGGTAAGGTATGTCGTAAAAGAAAATTCATCTTTGACAAGTTAATTATTTTTTATTTCTCCTAAATCTGTTTTCATCATTCATAATTTATTTCTCTATTTTTTTTCCTTGGAGTGTACCGACCGCCTTCAGCTTTTCACTACAATTTGAGTGTCTTCAAGGCTAGAGTGAATAGGCTCTTAATAAACTAGTGCGCTTTACCAGCAACGATTGCGTCACTGCTTACCATCAGGCGGGATTGCGGTCAAGCGCTGGTTTATAAATTAATAAAAAAAAAAAAATACACAAGTTAGTATGATTTTGGCTCTCATTGAAGCTCTGCAATATAAAATATATGTAGTTTGTTACATTTTACGTTGTTAAAATTTTACCTGGAATTCACAGGATATTTTGTAATCCGATACGTCAAAATTATTGAACAAACAAAAGAATCGTTTCATCAAGTTCAATCTGTTTTGTTCAAACCGACGACAGTCCATCAAGCTACTACAATTTCACAGATTACTTTATTAAATTTTCAACTGCATTGCTAAAGCTTTATTGCTCAAGGTTGATTGAAAACATTTCACAGTTTCGGGTAGGTTGACCTGTTGTCGTCCATACAAACTTGTTTGTATTGTGGCTCGCCTAAAAAATATTGAAGTAAATAATGTTTGGAAGTTTACGTCATAAACGAAATAATTTACGTTAAATAATTAGCTACTTATTTATTTGCAGTAAATGATTTTAAATTCGAGTGTGAACATTGTCGATATTGCAAAGGTATCAATTTTCTATAGTGTTTTATTAACATTTTTTTGTAATAAAATCAACACAAGTTTTTATAAAGTCAGACCTATTAGATAACGCAAACGCGGGGGGGGATTTTTTTCGGAAAAGGCGGCGTGCGTCCGACTTCGGTGACGCCTCGCCTTTTTACGTATATTCGTTTTTGACACCGACTTCCGAAATTAATTATTTTTCACTTTGTAGTGGGTTTTGGAAGTCGGATGTTTTTTTTTTTTTTGTAAAAAAGTTTTATTTTATACTTTTTAGTTGTGAAAAGTATTATGGATTCCGTTGCCTCCGCTCAGACTGGAAGCTAACGCAAATATAGTTGGGAATCGACAGAATTTTGTTTACTTTAATTACTACCCGCAATTTTACTGCATCATCAGATTTACTGCAGACCTGGTAAATGTAAGTACAAACACTAGTTTCTAGTTCGTGTGTACCTAACCAAAAGGGCATTAATTTGAGTTATTTCTGAATATGCATTCAAAAGGGCATTAATTTGAGTTATTTATAAATATTTTCCAAATATGTGTACGTAAGTCTGCGGTCTATTTAAATTGATAAGCAGTGTATGAAAGCAGCTCAATGTTATCGTCAATCAGCGTCCGTTGTCGCTATCGGTTCAAATAATGAACCAACATTAGAAACATGTGATAAAATATAATTTTTAGTGATTAGTGTTTGTTTTCTAGTTCGACTTTGATGTTTAAAAAAAATACCTATCAATTAGTGTGTGGCCAGTGTTCTGACACTTTTATTCAAAATTCGAATAGGTTTTTTTCGCCAACGAGTTTCGCAGTTTTAATTCTGTTTTTTGTTACAATTTTGGTCAAAATGAAGTGAATATTTAAAATAATTTGATTCGAGGTTAACAAAGCATTATACCATCGCCTAGCTCCGTAAAGAATAGAGGTAAACAAACCAATTTAGGGTTATCACAACTCACGTTTTACAAATCTCCTGTTATTTACATGATTATCGACTTTTACATGCTAACTATTTATTAACAATTCCTATTGCAGCATATTTCAATAGAATCACTAAAATAACATGCATAATAACTTGGTATTTCGAAAAACCAAAAAAAGAAAGATGGATGAAATTTAGGTATTAAACACATTTTGTGAAATTCAATGCCATGCCATGCCATGAATAAAGTTGAGGCATTTGTCAATACATTTTACCGTATTTTAATTATTTTCAAATCAATTACATAACACGTGCATTGTGATACTTTGAAGTATGGGCTAATTATAATTATATGCATCAAAAAATTTAAACTATTAGAAAATTAGCTTACATGTGTGTCATATTTCATTCAAATCGGTTAAGCATTCTATGCAAATTATAAATATCTAAATATAAATAAACTGTTTAGATTAGTAGGAAGTAGGATTATTACTTTTATGAAAATCATCTATCTATAAAAGATTGTTAACATCTGTCTTTTACGCGTAAACTACTCGTTGCCTAGCAACGGTTTGTTTACCTCTATTCTTTATCGAATTTGGCTCAACTATAGATATAAGTATTTGATTGAATTTTCTTATGCGGACTGGGATCAGCATTAGAAACAAGAGTTAAAGGAGATGTTTCATTTTGGGCCACCACTATGTACGCTATATAGATAAAAAGAAAAAAAAAAAAAGATTTTTAAGAATAAAAATAAGTACAAGTGTATATAATTAACTATTTGAAACGTTTTTAGTGAGATAACCCTTTATTAAGGTAGCCATGACAGTGGTTATGACTAGAGATGGGCAGAGGGTTTAAACCCAATGGGTGAAAACGGGTTAAAACCTGGTCTTTTGGGTTTAAGCCCGAATAAAAACCCAAGAAGCGGGTCTTTATTAATTACTCTCACTGATATCTTCAATCGTGGACCTAACACGATTTGGGTACTTATAGTGTTTATTGGAGTATAAATGTCACTGATAGTGGTGCATTTAGCATCACAGCAAGTTTGACCACTTACTCTTCGAACGTGATTTATTTAATTATTTGGACTTCTAACAGAGAAAACACCTTAAATGCTAAAAAACATAAATAACAGGAAATGACCTTGTGCTTCTCCATTTATAAGAAGTCACAGAATGCAAATAATACACTTCTGGACACATCTTTTGGCCCACCTTAGAGTTTAGGTTTCGATGGCCCCTATCGAAATATGATTGCTAGATTGAACAAAAACTATTGATGCAGTTTTAAACCTGATATATTTTACCATCTTTTTCGATCGTATTGTTTAAAATTTGAATTCAGAATACCATACGACATGGAGCTACGCCTAACAAGTCGGATATGCGCCTTGTTAAAGGCAATTGATTTTTTAATATAAAACATGTTTTATCAAATAAAGGTTTAATTTAATAACGCGTGTTTCCTCCATGGGCATCTACCACAGCTCTCATACGATTAGGCATAGAGTTTATCAACCGCTCTAAGAAATTTTGAGGGATCATCTCCCATTCCTCTTCTATGGCAAGTTTTCAACTCATGCATCGTCTGTGCAAACTGGCTGACGAGCCCTGACACGTCTTTTTTAGCTCGTCCCACATGTGCTCAATGGGGTTCATGTCTGGGCTTCTGGCTGGCCAGTCCATAACTGTGATGTTCACATCCCGAAGATACTCCCTGACCATGCCGGCCATATGGGCTCTTGCATTATCATGTATAAAAAGGAAATTTGGACCCACACAGTCCGCGAATGGTATCACGCGAGGTTCTAAGCACTCACGAATGTACCTTTCAGCATTAAATGTTGGCAGCCGTGTTCCTGTAACAACCTCAAGTTGAGTCTTGCCGCTCGTGGATATACCGCCCCAGACAGTCCATGAGCAAGCCTCTCTTCAAAACAGCATTGTGCGAAACGCTCTCCCTTACGTCGGTAGACCTTCTTCCTTCCATCATTGCCATGTAACACAATTTTAGACTCACCAGAAAAGAGTACACGGCTCCAATCTTGCTGTGTTCAATTTAAATGAATGCGTGCGAAATGAAGACGCGCTGTTCGGTGGGCTCGCGTTAGTTTGAGCCCATTAGCTGGCTGGTGTATTACCATATCGCGGTCTTTTAACCTTCTCCGAACAGTTCGAGCACTCACAGATACTCCGTGGAAGTTGCGAAGTTGGTTTTGTATCTCAATGGAGGTAAGGTGACGATTTCTCAAGCTGATCGTCACGATGAATCGATCCTGCTTTTCAGTTGTGACCCCAAGATCGTGGCCTTCCTTGGCGACGAACAAAGCCGCCGGTCTCTAGGTACCTCAGATAAACATTTAGGACCGTAGATCGACTTAAATTAAGTTGAGCATCCACATTTCTTTGGCTGTGTCCGGCCTGAATAAGTGCCACAGCTTGGGCGGCGACTTCAGGCGAAGTATTCATAGATTATTGATAGAACCTCAACGTTAAGAATATGTTTGTTGCAAAACCAAAGATATCAATTACTTTTTCAAGAATTAAATCAAAGTAAATCAATAAAATCAGGTTTTCTTAGTATTCGATTGTTTGATATCAACAAACAGGCTCTAAATTGTCTTTTGTTTCTTTAAAATCTGTGTTTGAAATTCAAAAAAAAGACTATTGAATGAAATTGTGAATGTGCCAGGTTCAAAACTGCATAAAAACTTTTTGCTCGACCTAATATAAAATTTTAGCTAGGACCAAACGAAACTGAAAATGCAAGGTGGGCCAATAGATGTGTTCAGAAGTGTATAATGTTAGTCGATGTTATGTGGTTACGCGCAGTCCTCCGCGTCGTATTCTCGCATCACATTTCGATTTGACACCCGAAAATCAGGTGCACTGTGCCGCGTACTGTAGTGAGGTGGAGGTAATGTATGAAGACGTCAGTAGAGAGATATATACCTCTAAAACCCACTACACTGTTGTCATGGGGGAGACGAAATTGGGGCAATTTGGAGTTGGAAAGCGGAATCCCCGAAGTCAGATGCTAATGAACTTCATGGAAAAGGAAGGACTCTTTGTGATGAATTCTTTTTCCAAGAAACCATTGTACCGCAAGGCTTAGACTCCAACTTGTATTATAGTCTGATTAGGTTTGAACACGTATAATAATTTATTTTCCTACTTGAGCTGACGAAAGATAGTATTTATTTTCTTTTTTCCTTTTAGACAACTGCAATGCCATTGGAAACGACATGACTTAATCAGGTTGTAACAAAGAATTTGATAATAATTTAGTACAAGTTTTTTTGCATATAATTCTTTTTCGCGACTTAATATAAAGGATGTTTTTTTAGAGGTATAACTTTGAAATGGAATAAAACAAAGACATTTGTGTTTTTATTGATTTACAATTTACTTTATTCGAAAGGCAATCTTCTGGCATTATAATTTAAATATGATTTCTGGGATATGACCGCCACGGCTGGCTCGGACGTAGTCTAATCTGGAGCTCCAATTTTCGATTACTTTTTCCAACATTTGTGGCCGTATATCAGCAATAACGCGCCGAATGTTGTCCTCCAGGTGGTCATCGTTTCGGGCTTATCGGCGTAGACTATCGACTTCACATATCCCCACAGAAAATAGTCAAGTGACGTTAAATCGCATGATCTTGGAGGCCTATTCTCGAGTCCGAAACGTGAAATTCAATAAATCAATTGTGGCACGAACTGTGTGACATATTGCGCCGTCTTGTTGAAACCACAAGCCTTGCACATCATGGTTGTATAATTGATGAACGAAAAACGCTCTATAGCGGTCACCATTGACTGTAACGTTCTGGCCAGCATCGTTTTTAAAGAATTACGGACCAATTATTCCACCAGCCCATAAAGCACACCACACAGTCAGTTTTTCTGGATGTAACGGTGTCTCAATATACACTTGAGGATTATCATCACTCCAAATACGGCAGTTTTGTTTATTGACGTATCCATTCAACCAAAAGTGAGCTTCATCGCTAAACAAAATTCGCTTATGAAAATCGGGATTGACGGCAATCTTATTTTGGGCCCATTCACCGAATCTACGCCTTGCTAGGTGATCGCGAGGCTTCAATTTTTGCACGAGTTGGATTTTGTAAGCACGCAAACCAAGATCTTTCCGCAAAATCTTCCATAAAGTGGATGGACACATATCCAATTTCTGTGCACGATGGCGGATAGACTGATTCGGGTCTTCTTCTACGCTACGCTCTACAGCAGCAATGACTTCTTCTGTACAAACTGTACGTCGTCTCTGTGGATGCGTATTATCATTTAGAGTAAACGTGGTGCGCAAACGTTCCATAGTTAATCGAATTAATTGTTCTGATGGACGATTATGTCGACCGTAAAATGGACGTAATGCGCGATACGTATTGCGAACAGAACCGTGATTTTCAAAATAAATTTGCACAATTTTGAAGCGTTGTTCAGGCGTCAGTCTATTCATGTTGAAATGCCAAACCAACTAAACATAAATCACTTGACAGCTGATAAAATAGCCGCCATTTAAAAAAGTGTTGCCAACTTAAAGTTCTATACCTCTAAAAAAACACCCGTTAGAAAATATGACAATAATGGCTGAACACTGTCTTTTTAAAATTATGGTAGACATAGGCCAGTCTGGATTAGGATACAGGATGAAGCTGCTGGCAAACATAAGTAAATAAAAGACATACCTGGTCGAGATTAAAGCGAACAAATGCTTCATACTGTTCGGCAAGCTTGGTGCTGAGCGCAGACTCGTACTCGGAGCGAAGAGCTACCTCCTGCTCGCGCAGCATCCGCTCGCAGATCATGCGCACCTGAGAACATTATACAAATTAACACTGTTAGTATGTATACCAAATGAATGACAGATTTAAATATAGAGAACAAAACAGGGTGTATCTGACATCGTAACGTAAACTTCGCGAAAAGGTTACACCGCATGCCACTAATTATGATAGTCATTTATGTCGTTAATGAGCGTTTACAGAAATAACAGTGTTTAAAAAAACTTTCGGCTCGGCCTTTGAACGTTGCAAGCGTGCCGCCGTGCGTGTTTGTAGGTATGACGTTGACCCCTGATGCGAACTCTATTAAATCAGCTGATAGGATAGTGTTACGGGCTAGGGGTACTAAAACGCCGGTTAAGGGTTTTGAAATTTATTGGCAACGAAGGTACAGTCGATTGTAGGCAATGACAAGTAGAATATTGCTGACGTTGCACGGAAGTCTTCACTTACGTCCACGAAGTCCGTATTGTAAATACCCAATAACACTACAGATGTTACTTCACGTAGTACTCACAGTTCTCGTTACAGTTGTCGCAGTAGGTATTCTCAAAGATCGCTTCTTAAGTGTCGCTGTTTTCGTATCGGTAGTCAAGTGTAGACTGACTCGCGCTGGCGTCGCGGCGCTATATACAGTATGTTACGAAAACCCTGTCCGACCCGTGAAGGTGTTGTTAGGTATCGATAACTGATTCTACTAATGCATACAAAACCGGGCTTTACTTAAAAAAAAAATCCCCCTAAAAAAATAAATATTATTTCGCAAAAGGAGGTAACTTATTAAATGTGCGTTGACCACCCTTCGCCTGCCGACCGCGGGGGGCGGGCGGCAGGACACGCGGCACGTGGCCGCATCGCTATTCGCTCATAATAATACCGGTGTTGTCACTTTTTAAAAATTACCAAATTTCGGGGAAATTGGAATTAATTCGTTGGAAAAAAAGATTATTTCAAAATTCATTTGTATTGGTACTATGATGAATACGTAAAATTTTATATTATATTTGGTCATGTGTTTACCTAACCTCTATTATCCTTATGGGTCGGACAGGGTTTTCGTAACATACTGTATAGTCCAGCTGATCGAACATTCCAGAATCGTCTAGACGTAATAATAATAGCGCATAACTTCGAGTACATTCAGTAGGTACCTATGGTAATTCCCGGAAACGGGTTTCTAGAAATTTCGATGTCGTCACTTTGTTGACAAAATTGATGAAACCTGTACCATTCGATAGGCCACCTTAAGTCTAGGAATGCGTTTTTATATTACACCTAGACAATGTTTAGGTCTCGAGTTACAGAGCTTAAAAGTTACGCACTGCATGTCACGCGATATTGAACCTTATGCCCTCGACATAAGGTGCATTCGTAACATTGCCCCCTTCTTAGTCGTGCTCGTCCCGAGCATGATTTGATCCATAATAGCGAGCTAGGCGGTCTACGTGTACGATCTTCAGCTTCCCTCTAGGTCCTTTCCTTATCCGGTAGGTGACATCGTTTATCCTGGTTACTATCGTGTATGGACCCTCCCATTTGGCTTGAAATTTCGGACTCTTTCCTTTTCTCCTAATGGGATTATGTAACCATACCAAAGTTCCCTCTTCAAATCCGGGCACGTTAGCTTTGCGGTCGTATCGGATCTTCATTTTCTCGCTGGTTTTCAGACCGCTCTCTCTCACTAGCTCATGTATTCTATCGAGCTTACGCCGCAGGTCGGCAACATAGTCGACGGCTAGGATAGGGGTATCGGGGGGTGTTCCGGTTAGTGCATCTATGGGTAATCTAATTTCTCGGCCGAAGTTGACTTTCGCCGGTGTACAATTTGTGCTATCATGTGTTGCAGAGCGGTATGACATTAAGAAGAGTGGAATGTATTGGTCCCAATCCCTCTGGTGTTCTTCCACTACTTTGGCCAAATGATTCTCTAGCGTCTGGTTGAATCTTTCGACCATTCCATCTGACTGAGGGTGATATGGTGTTGTACGAGTCTTATGTATCCCGAGTAGTTGGCAAACCTCTCGGAACAGTGAAGACTCGAAATTTCTACCCTGGTCAGAGTGTAACTCCAAGGGGACGCCAAATCGACAGAACACCTCGTGAACTAGCTTTTTGGCAACGGTATGAGCTTCTTGGTTAGGTACAGCAAAAGCTTCTGGCCATTTACTGAAATAGTCTTGCATGACGATGATATACCTATTCCCTTCTTCAGTGATAGGGAATGGCCCAGCTATATCGACAGCAACTCTTTCCCATGGTGCACCAACATTGTACACTTTCAGCCGACCTCTGGCTCTTGTTTGCGGACCCTTTACTGAGGAGCAGGCTACACATTTCCTACACCAGTCCTCTACGTCTTCGCGACAATGCACCCAATAAAATCTTTTTCTCACCTTCTCCAGGGTTTTCTTCACTCCTAGATGTCCTCCGGATACTCCGTCGTGCACCTGTCTTAGCACCGACGCGACCTTCTCACAGGGGACAACTATCTGTAAGGCGACCTCCTGTCCACTAGGTGATTCCCATTTCCTCTTCAGAACTCCATTATCAATTATCAGGCTGTCCCATTGAGCCCAGTAACTTTTTGCTGTAGGGCTAAGCGCTGATATTTCACTCCAAGGGGGCCGCTGGCCACTTTTCTTCCATTCGATTACTGTCCTCAAGATGCTATCTTCCTTCTGTGCATTTTCCAATGACTGATTATTCCAGTCCTCGTCCAACGCGTTCACCTGGATAATCCTCACGTTCTCTGTCTTTTCCTGTTTGCGTTCTTCACCTCGGTCCGTACTACCTGAAGTAATCTGGCGGCGGCGGACTTTTCGTTTTGCCTTTTTCTCGAGGCGCTTCTTCTTACGCGCCTCGTCCTCGACTTCCTTGTCCCGCCTTGCTTCCGCCGCACTCCACGACTTTCCGCGCGACCGCTCGCGCTCTTGTTCTCGCTTGCCGGAACGTTCGCGTTCCCGGTCCCTGACACGTACCCGCTCTCGTTCAGCGGGTCGCTCGCGGCGCCCACTCCGATCGCTCCGCTCGCGCCAATCGACGCGCTCGCTCGGGCGCTCGGGCTCGACCTTGGCGTCGCGCTTGCGCCACAGCAACACCTCTGCGTCTTTACTTGTCCAAGAAGCACTTCTTCCCTTAGCCTTCCTGGGACAATCAATTCGAATGTGCCCCTTTTCGCCGCACTCATAACAAGTTGGTCCTTGTCGGGCTTTTATTTGTACGGTTACTTCACGAATACGGTCGTGTTGTCGGACATCATGGCGTACTGCTTCCACCTCCAGAGCATGCGTCAAGGCTGCTTTCAGGGTCTGATGGTGACCCAGACGTACTGCAGCTCTGACTTCTGCATCTCGAATCCCATCAGTAAAGAATCGCAGAGTAGTAGCGTCAATCAGTCCCGGTGTTGATGCATACGCCTTCCGAACCATACGTTCTATTTCCGTTGCCCACTGTTGCAGACTCTCATTGCTCTTCTGTGTGCGGTCGCGGAGTTGAGCCCTGTAGACATGTTCGAGGTGTTTCTCTCCATATCTAGTCTCCAATGCTTCTAACAGACAGGCTAGGGTATTGCAATCGCTGGAAATATTTTCTAAGATTTGTACCGCATCACCACGCAGAGCAAGCGTAAGGGCGGTTACGGCTTGATCGTCGTCCCAGTTGTTGCCTTTTGCGACCTTTTCGAATTGAAGACGGAAGGCCACCCAAGACGTTGTTCCGTCAAAGTGAGGTACTTTGAACGTCGGCGAAGCACTGGGTACAGGTATCACACCTTTAATACCTCCTTTCTGCACCGTTTTATGGAGAAACTGTATTTCTTTCTCGCACTCCATGATGGTACTGTCTAGTTTCTCCATACGCGCATCTTGTTTGTCTATGCGCATGTCTTGCTGGTCGATACGGGCATCCTGTTGCGCTGTTTTTATTTTAAGCTCATTAACCTCTTCTTTGGTTTCTTTCCACTTTTCATTTAGTTCTAATACTAGTTGCTGGGATTGTTTTATTTGTGCCTGAGTTTCTGCCTGGGATTTGTCTATTTTTGCCTGGGTTTCTGCCTGGGATTGTTTTAGTTCGACCTGGGATTCTGCTATACCTTTTATTTGAGCCGTCAACTGGGCCAGTAACGCCGATAAATCACTTCCGCTGGTTCCGGGAATAGTGGTGGTACTAGGCGCACTCACGTTCGTCGGTATTACGACGGCCGCATCTTATACGCGTACAGGGACACCAAACGATTCTTCCTCTTGACGTGCCAAATCCATCGCTGCTTGTCGTCGCGTGCGAACTCTTTCGTCTTCCCTTGGCGTGACCGGCATCCCACTTCTGACACCAATTGTTACGGGCTAGGGGTACTAAAACGCCGGTTAAGGGTTTTGAAATTTATTGGCAACGAAGGTACAGTCGATTGTAGGCAATGACAAGTAGAATATTGCTGACGTTGCACGGAAGTCTTCACTTACGTCCACGAAGTCCGTATTGTAAATACCCAATAACACTACAGATGTTACTTCACGTAGTACTCACAGTTCTCGTTACAGTTGTCGCAGTAGGTATTCTCAAAGATCGCTTCTTAAGTGTCGCTGTTTTCGTATCGGTAGTCAAGTGTAGACTGACTCGCGCTGGCGTCGCGGCGCTATATATAGTCCAGCTGATCGAACATTCCAGAATCGTCTAGACGTAATAATAATAGCGCATAACTTCGAGTACATTCAGTAGGTACCTATGGTAATTCCCGGAAACGGGTTTCTAGAAATTTCGATGTCGTCACTTTGTTGACAAAATTGATGAAACCTGTACCATTCGATAGGCCACCTTAAGTCTAGGAATGCGTTTTTATATTACACCTAGACAATGTTTAGGTCTCGAGTTACAGAGCTTAAAAGTTACGCACTGCATGTCACGCGATATTGAACCTTATGCCCTCGACATAAGGTGCATTCGTAACAATAGTTTTTCTAGTATTGTTCACATTGCGCTTTTTTGTGTAATTAACGAATTAATTAATTTTTACTTTTAAATCTTATTGGATTATAAAAGTATAGCAATTATGAAGGGTTTAAAGTGAAAAAAAACTGCATATTATTTTTTTTAATCAGGAAAAAACCGACGAAAAATTCCACCATGGGGGGGTTCAGAATCATGTACTGGATCCATGGTACTCGTTTGTACGCCCTTTATGTAAATTTATGTGTGTGTATGTGCGAGCCTTGATTATGTATGCTTGTGTTGTTATTTAGTCATAGTGTATGTCCATTTTAACTTAACCTTATACATATTTAATTTATTGTAGTGCCCTAATCAAAGAATACATGGATGGTGTATGTAAATATCTAAGAAAAGATATTTCGGAAGAATGGACGAAGAAAATGTGTTACACCGACCCTAAATAAAAATGTACAAGGGCAGGAAGATGATAATAGTCTGAATGTTTATGAGCAAAATTAACGTTTATTTGTGAAAGTTGCGCGCGTAGGCATTTGGACAGTATACTTATACATAATTATGTAGCTATAGATCTCGGGAACACGCGAGTGTCCATGCGTGAGTGGATTTGAGTTTAAAACGCCCCATATGGACTGACTCTTAGGTCAAGTTCAAGTCAACGACCAACGTTTTACAGATAACAATTTTCTTTGTCATTGTATAATACGGTTAGCCTGTTTCAGCATAAAGCTACCTATATACTTACTATACCTCCTTGTCATTTAATGACTTTAGGTAAGTGTGCGAGTGTCAACGGCGGAGGCAACTAAAGCTGTCGACAAGTCTATGGCTACCATCAATAATGTACCGCGCATGTGTTTGATAATCGGACTCGATACACTCGCGGCATGGTTTCAACTGTTTCAGTGCCAACGTTTGTAACATAAACTTACCTGTTTGAAAGTGAAGAGGGCTCGGTTGTGGACCTTCTGGCTGCTGTGTGAAGAGTGATGTGGCGGTGAGCTGTCGCCTTCAGATCCACTTGATGAGGAACAGGTGGCGGCAGCGTTGGTCAGCCGGAGTTGGCGACGACGGTGTAGGCGCTTGATCTCGTCACATATTTCTTGGGCCATGCGCTCTGAAGTTTGAATAGTTTCTAAAGTTAGCGGTGGAATGGTACTGAAAGTATACACACGACACAAACCTCTTTTTGACTGGCTCAAACGGATGCCGCGTTGATAAAATATGTGATCACTCCCTACTAATTCAGTAAAAGAGGCGCCAATCAATTTGCGGCGCAGTTAGTTTCAAGTTTGAGTGATAGTAGACTGTGCTTAGCGGTAGAATGAAGCACTCATATGATACGAGATGATAACGAGCATTTCTGACAGTGGTGGAGAATACGAAAAAAAAAAAAATCCAAGAAAAAATCGTAACATAATTGCGAAGGTAACCTAATTGCGTAAACACTTAATTTGAATAATTTTGAAGCATATTGTTAATCCATTGCTTCATACGTTCAAATGAACAAAAAAGTGTTTGTTCATCAACATAAACAATGAATACTACTCATACCATTTCATACAATTACCCCCCTGAACCTCATTAGCTACATGGTGACCAGAGAATTATTATCAATTAGGCTACTGAAGTTTGATCTGATTTAATTTTACAAGGTCACGAGGTCAGCTGTTCTATCTGATCTTATTAAGAAAGTTTAGCTGTACAGAACTGGAGCAAAATCAGCAATGCCTTTGTAGTTAGCATGACTAAAAATAGTCACAATAACTCATCATGTGGAGGCATGAGGAACAGGGAGTAAAGTTCACTCATCCTCCATAGAAAAGGGAGGATCCTCCAGGCAGACAAGTGTTGTGTTTGGCGGACACTTGCCCAATGGTTTATGTTGAACAGTAAACTCTGCTTGCGAGATGTAGATTTCAGGTGATGTCAGTATGACACTGTTTGTTTTTTGTAGTGTTTGTAGGTACCGCTATACATTATCTTAAAATCTAATATGTGGTAGCTGGGATCCACTGAAAAACATTCGTGTCGATGCTTGTCATGGGTGCAGTGACTGTTTATGTGAAACCCACACCCCGGCCTTAGGTAGGGATGAAAGGAAGGAAAAGATTAATACCACTGTTGGTAAAGAAAAGAATTAACATAATTATGCAGAGAATGTGAATACAGCTAAACGGACAACTAATCAGTGTCAAAACTATGTAATGATTTCTTTATACCTGTAGAATGACTGCTTGTGTTCAGAAATAGGAATGCTATATTGTAACAACATCATTAATTTGACACAGCTATGGTAAACAAATAGGTAAAAGTTACACGAGTAATAAGTTTAAAAGACAATATATTGACAATTAAAATAAATTACAGTATGGCATTTCACAGAAAAACTATCCAGTCTTTACTTTGTATGAAAGCTACATATTCATAAAATATATAATCCTATAACTTATTCTGAATAATTAATCGTTTTAGGCAAAACAAGAAACAATTTTAAATAAATACTACCCCAGTCAATTCTAGGAATGAAATGATGGCAGCAATAATAAAAATTAATGGCTTGGGCACAAAGTAAAGTATTCATAGATAACAAAATATTTCTGAAATGTAGTCAATTACATTTTATGGTAGAGTATTCATGAAGAATAAATGTGAATTATGAAAGCTCAGGTAGAAAATATTCTATACAGCTGGCCATTGCAATAAAAAAGATTGGGTGTACTATTTATAGAACTGAAAAGAAGTTTAAGTTTGTTTATGATCACTAAAGATTTTTTTGTATCTTGATAGAACTTGATTGTTGAATAAATAATGAGTATGAGTAATATTATTTAAGTTTAGAAATCAAACAACCTTAAACATGAACACCAGCTTACTTTAGGAGGATTAATTTTACCACACAAAATCATTAATCACAAGAGATTTAATCAATGATCATTTTATGTTAATTTATTCACTAGTATTGGTGAAAAACCTTATATACTTATTTTAATTAGTTTATGTTTCATTTCATCTGCATTGCAGTAAATTGTTTACTTGGAAGTTTTTCTACAGATCATTGGATATTTGAAATATTTATGGACAAATATAACTTTGCACTATATCTTCACTAATATTGTAAAAATTACAATGTCAATCAAACACAAAATAAGTAACCAGCTGTTAATTTTTTATGTACATTGTCATCATTTAAATTCCTATTTTCAGTATAACTTACATAGTGAAATCTGTGTTCAAAATTATTATACACCTAGGTATAGATTCTGAGTAATTAATTCTTTCTGAGCCTACATTATGTTAAGGAATGAATATATATGCAATAATTATTGCAAACTTATAAATAAAGCCCTCATACACATTAAATTGCTTTGTTTGAATCTGTCCAGTCATCTAGTTAATTACTAATTTGCTTAAAATTAGAATAAGCAGACTGCGCTGCGTGTACCTAGTGTCCATATTTCAGGTGATTAAGCAAATTTTGAGTCAGAGGAACTATGAAACGGCCAAAAAATATTAAAACTCTGGTTTCGATAAAAACCGACCTACAATTTATAAGCACAAAGAATTCGGAGTTGGGAATTGAACACAAAAACCAACAAAAAGACATGAAAAAATCAACGCAACGGTCTTTCATGCATCACTC
The DNA here is from genome assembly GCA_037179545.1 of Sesamia inferens. Classification (NCBI taxonomy): domain Eukaryota; kingdom Metazoa; phylum Arthropoda; class Insecta; order Lepidoptera; family Noctuidae; genus Sesamia; species Sesamia inferens. The sequence goes on along the minus strand of CM073928.1, from coordinate 29,330,018 downwards.
ATCTCGCTCTAACCCGATAAAAATATTCATGATGCAGTAGAAACAATGGAGTTAGATAATACAGCTGATTAAATACACAAATAATTTATTGATGCGCATTATTTATAGAAACTAGAAAACTAGCAAACCTTATTGAATTTCTGAATCCATAATAAAAAAAATAAACAAACCAGGGGTCAATTTCACAGGTGCACTAACGGATTCTCCAAATGACGATGGTTTACTTTCAGAAACTTTTATTCCAGGACTTGTGCTTGAACTGGCTGCAAAAGGTGAGCATCTTCGCCTTTTAGCAGGCATTTGCGCCATGGACTCCCAGTCCAAATTTCTTTTGAGAGTAGCACACGCCATTTTCTTTTTACGCCCAGCGAATGTCCTCTACCTATCCGATACTCTGTTTGAAATTTCTGCTTTTGTTACGAATCAAGCAATAAACTAAACTAATAATAAAACTTTAACAGCGGAAGCACTATAATTATTATACGGTTATCTTTTAATTATTTTCTTGCAGGATTTCTATAAATATTAAAGATTATTTGACGATGTCCAATTCTCTCACTTCCAAATAAAATCCGACAGAGAACACTTTTCACTCGTATTCAATTTTATTTTGACATTTTGTTTTAATCAGTTATACCAACTTTGAGAAAAACAAAACCATAGACTATTTCCTATATTTCTTTGATGAACTAGATGAGAATATCAGCCTTTAGCAGTTGGACAATATAACTTTTACTTGGATTTGTAAATAAAATAAAATATAAGGTTAAAAATTTCAATAAATTTTAATAGCTAAAATTCACCTGGGGCTTCAGTCTTGACATCCGTATCTCGGATGTAGAAACTTGTGTTTAGCGTTAAGATCGATTTAGTCCAAGACTTTTAGAACAGTGGATGGTGAACCTAGAAAAAATAACTGAAGCCAAGTTTATTCACCTTTGTTATGTTTTCCATCTCGCTTACACTTTAATTAAAAGTTTCTAAAATAAAATGAAGTTTTCCTAGTTATCATAAAATAATGTACGACAAAAACAGAAAAACTCACTTTTTTTAATATATTGCGAAATCCAGATACAGGTCTTAAAGGTCCTAATATTTTAATAGTTATTAAAAATATATACATGATATTGTAAATTAGTTTTATTAAAATTATATTTGAGGTGTCTAAAGTTTACCCACATGTAGCATCGAGTTCAAAGCTTGCAACACTGTTGGAAGGCAGGAAGGCTCTATATTAACTAGAGGTGGGCAAAACAGTACTTTAGAAAGTACTGCCATATGGCATTTCGTCCCGCGTACTGTAGCACTTAAGCAGTACACAGTACCCTAAACTTGACCTGATGCATGAGGTACGCAACGCAAGGTTTAATATTCGACAAAGTTTTCCCTTCATACTTAGCCCTTATTATGGTATACTATACTAGAAAATACATTCACACTGGTTGAGGGAACCGGCTGTGCTTCGTGGGAATCGTTGTCAACAGTTGCAAGGTGTCTGCTGCTGTTAATGTTTATCGTAGAATGTACAGACTTCATAAATGTCGATTCAGGCTTCCTATTGAGCTAGAATGAATTGCTAATATACGGGAGCAATAAAAACATTTCGCCTGTTTGTTAGGTGTTACTTTTACGAAATGATTCCAAAGATAACTACTTTTTCTCTTTAACGTATATTCAAATAATTATAACTTCATAAACGAACAATTCGTGACGTGCGAAGAATGACAAGAATGCGCAATGCGCATCACACAAGGTATGGCTCACCCGCGCAGCGTTCATGAAATAAAACAACTGTACGGGGCGGTACCAAAAAAATAATCCTTATTGCTTTGTCGCTGAACCGTTCGTTCCCTCTGCGTACTGCTTGTCAGGTGTCATGCTAAATTTTGCCGGGTATTGTATATAATACGTACTGTTTCAGTACGTGGTCAAGCCATATTACGCGCTATACATTACCCACAGTAGTTACCCACCTAATAATTAACAAAAGAGAGAATAGCCATTTTTGTTAATATTATTAACAAAAATGGCTATTCTCTCTGTCAATCGCTTTTCTACCACATGAAATGTTTTACTGAATATATTCGAGGATTTGTGTGTTAATTTAGAGTGCCTTACTATGTATTGTATAGTTAAAGATTGCGAAATATGTGGAACCTAACATCAAATGTTATCTTTCATAGGTAAGTTCAGCAATACCAGATTTTAAATTACACACAATCTCTACATAATACAAGCCAATATATTAAAGATTTGCCAATATTTCTCGTTCAAAACTGTGTCAAAAATGTTTTCCTAGTAATTAATGTCATCATTCAGGCATTTATATGTTTAAATTGTGTATAATAATTGAAACTGTTACGTATAAAATCTTGAACTTCAAAATTGCATGTTTGTAAACAAAGAACAAAAGGGTGACCATATTTTTTTCGTAAGATGGATGTTTTTAAATTTGAGGAAGTGTTTGAATTTCATGTAGATCTTAATTTCATTGAATATGTCACGTGTTTTAGGGGACAAATGAAAAATCTTTGACAATTTACACAAGTAAAGGAAAAACTTGTAATTAATTTCACCTAGCACGGAGATGAGAGAGTCTAGGTTACTGGAAAATAAGATTTATTTATAATAATGGTAACACATGTGTAAATAGACATGCTTTTAATAAAATTTTGTCATTAAAATATAATTTTTAGTAAATACTCAAAGTTTTAGATATCGTTTTTTTTTTATAAATTAGCGCTTGACCGCAATCCTGCCTGATGGTAAGCAGTGATGCATAGCACTCTGCAGTGAAAATGCTAAACACCTTATCTAATTTAATACAATTAGTGAAGTCTAGTCTGTGGATCATAGAAAGCTGCATTAACATTATGATCTGTTTTAGATCCATCTGTATATATAACATAATGTTACGAATGCACCCTATGTCGAGGGCATAAGGTTCAATATCGCGTGACATGCAGTGCGTAACTTTTAAGCCCTATAACTCGAGACCTAGACATTGTATAGGTGCAATATAAAAACGCATTCCTAGACTTACGGTGCCCTATCGAATGGTACAGGTTTCATCAATTTTGTTAACTAAGTGACGACATCGAAACTTCTAGAAACCTATTTCCGGGAATTACCGTAGGTACTTACTGAATGTACTCGAAGTTATGCGCTATTATTATTACGTCTAGACGATTCTGGAATGTTCGATCAGATGGACTATATATAGCGCCGTGACGCCAGCGCAAGGCAGTCTGCATTTGACTACCGAGACGAAAACAAGCGATACTTAAGAAGCGATCTTTGAGAATACCTACTGCGACAACTGTAACGAAAACATTGAGTACTACGTGAAGTAACATCTGTAGTGTTATTGTGTGTTTACAATACGGACTTCGTGGACGTAAGTGAAGACTTCGGTGCAACGTCAACAACATTCTACTTGTCATTGCCTACAATCGACTGTACCTTCGTTGCCAATAAATTTCGTAACCCTTAACCGGTATTTTAGTTCCCCTAGCCCGTAACAATAATGTTCTGATCTATTGTTTTTAAATTGTAGAAAATCAAATTTATTGTGTACCATGTCTAAATGAATTGCAAAGCTGTTAATAATACAATTAAAAGGAATTAATTTCGTATATAGGCCAAAAATCTTTTTTAACAATTTCTTTTGAATTATTATTTACATGTTCAAATATTGTCGGCATTTCAAGTAGAGTTCCCCTAATCAAACAAGGGGCAGAGATGGTATTGAAAGTAATTTACTGTGAGATTATTGGATGTATTGTTAGCTTCTTAAGTAAAGGATTATTATTTGAAGCCATGACTTTTAATAAAAATCTTTCAGCCAACAACAACCTCCGTAGTGACAAGGGTGATACACATGTCTCAACCTCTAATGAATTAATTGGTGTGGAGTGCATAGCACCACAAATAAGTCTCAGTCCCATATTTTGAATTATATCTAGTTTTTTTATTAAGGTGCTATTAGCATTCATATAAGCTAAACTGCTGTAATCAAAATGACTTCTTACTATACTTTTGTTCAGCATACTCATAACTTTGGGATCAGATCCCCAAAAACTTCCTGCTCGATGTCTTTATAGATTAATGCCTTTCAGTGCTTTGTTACTTATATGTTTAATATGTGCATTAAATTTTAATTTGTCGTCAATAATGACTCCTAGAAATTTATGTTGCTTAAGAGCAGGAATTTCTACATTATTATATGAAATTTTAACATTGCTATGAGTATCGAAATTTTCTCTCATAATTAAAATTGAACTTTTTTCTGGACTTATTTCTAATTTTAGTTTATTATGGTAATAGCTGTATAATTGAGACAAAGCCTTATTCATATTAGTCATTGCTATATCTATGTTTTGATTTATGCTGTCCATAGCAAGTCATCAGCAAATTGCAGGATTTTTACATCTGTAACATCTACATATTTTAATATTTCAGAAGTATACAAGTTGTAAAGGAGACAAGTTGCCCCTTGCATTGTGCCTTTGTTGACAGTCCTAGGTCCGTGCAATAAATAAAAAATAAAGCCATTTCAGAATATGTCCAGGAATACCAATGTCATGAGATACTTGAATGAGTTCTTCTACATTTACATTGTCATTACACCTTTTACATCTAAAAACATACAGATTGCATTGGAGTGACTTAATTTAACTTTTCTTACATCTGACAATAAAGATACAAGGTTTTCGGAGGAACCAACCTTTCCTTAGGTACCTTTTTTTTTACCTTTTCTGAAACCAAACTGTATAGAAGGAATTAAGCTTTGGGATTCAACAAAATAGTCTAATATTAATTTCAACATATTTTCAAAGAGTTTACCTAAACAGGATGATAAGGAAATAGGTTTATAAGAAGAAGCACTATCCACAGGTTTATTAGGCTTTATGATGGGAATGACACATTGTGTTTTCCAAGACTCGGGTATTTCTTTTAATGTATCCCCTTATCCTAGAAACTGGAGTAAACCTATTGAAACCACTACACTACACAGACTAATTTTCTTTTTTGCATATAGCTTTTTACTTTATCCAGTTTTCAATATTGGGTTGAGAAAAATAATACTTTAATGCAACTTTTGATTTGGCGACAGCTACACTACATTTTGTATTCCACCGTGGTACTGGTTTTCTAATAGGTGTGTTTGCAACTATTTTTCGTTTAGGAATCATTTTATTCCGTAAATCTTCTATGGTATCTATAAAATGGTTATATACATTGATAGGGGAATCATTTATTGGGTCCAAATGAGAAAAACATGTTTTTGATAGTTTATAATATTCGTCCCAGTTTGCCTTACTATAAATATACTTCTCTTGATCTACAGGAGGTAATGTGTCATACATAGATGGCTGAATGTTTATCTCAAGTATGGTTGGAAGATGATAGCTACCCACGGGAACGTCATGAACATACCAGTTGCATAAATGAGCTATTGAAGAGCTAACAAGGGCAAGATCTATCGCTGAAGCTTGTCTATTAGGATAAGGAACGGTTGTTGGTGAACCATCATTCAAAATACATAAGTCAAGTACATCAATGATATTATACTTTGGAGGAGGAATCTTCTTAGGTAGAATAAAACTGCGTGTCCGATATGATCTGTTTATTCGACTTCAAAACCCCTGCTTATATCTACATTTTTTATGGTACAAGTTGCGGTATGACTAATTATTTACAATTATAAAATACAATATTATTACTGCGATCTTTAACACGCGTCGCGTCTCGGAGAGGGGCGCGGGGCGCCGCTGGCCCGCGCTGTGAATCTATAAATATAGGTAGACGCGCTGAGTCGTTCCTTTTCGTCGAGGGCCGCCCGCCGCGTCAAGGTCTCCGCTGCGATGCGCCAGCTTCGTGTGTCGTCTTCGCGCCAAGATTCCACTGCGATGTAGTCTTCGTGGACATATCTCCGCTGCGATGTAATCTTCGTGTGCAGTCTTCGTGTACAGATCTCCGCTGCGATATATCAACTCCGTGTGTCAAAAACGTACTTACGAGTGATGTCGTTGAACCCACGCAACGCATCACGTATCATATTCCTTTGACAGTAAACGCCTTTTTCAAGGCGGCCTCTTGTTCCTTTCAACAGATGAGTCAAACGTATAGCGTCTCTCTCGAGACGGCGTTGTTCGATTATTCCTGAATGGATGTTGTCAAAACGTATTGGTAATAAGGTGTTGTTGGTATTCCTTGGTAACTGGTAACTGTTTGGAGGTAACTGGTAACTGTTTGGAGGTACGGTAATTCTATGAGTGCTGTATGTGTGTTCCTACAGCATCCCCCTCTTAAGCGAATCGTACGTTTTTTTTAACGGTGCGTCCTGTGCGAGTGACGTAGGATTTGCGGGTTGTACTCGAGGTCGGCGGGGTCAGCGGCCGCGGCTCATTATTAGCGCTCGATGTATGTGTGCGGCGAGTGTCACGTGCGTCTGTTGTTCCTCTAGTAGTAGATTCTTCTTGCTTGAGTAAGTGTGCTGGTTTGAGTCTGTCGATTGTGATGACAGATGTTCGTAGGGGCATCTGAATGGTAAATTGTTTGTTGCCGCGATGTAGAACTTTGAATGGGCCTTCGTAAGGTGGAGTCAGTGGGCTTCGTACGGTATCATTACGCACGAAGACATGAGTACACGTAGCCAAGTCTTTGTACACGAAAATCTTTCTGTTGTTGCTATGTGACTTGCTGTTTGGAGATAGTGTCGACATTGTTTCGGTCAGCTGACGGGCGAATTCTGCGTCGTCGTTTTTTGGCTGTGTAGGCGTGAAAAAATCTGACGGTATTCTTAATGTTGACCCGTATGTCATGAGAGCTGGGCTGACTTGCGTATCTTCACGTAAAACTGTTCTTAAACCGAGGAGTACGGTCGCTAGTTCCTCGCTCCAGTGTACGCCGGCGTTTCGCGCCATAAGTGCGGATTTCAAGGTTCGATGCCATCGTTCGACTTGACCGTTTGCTTGAGGGTGAAATGCGGTGGTTCGAATCCGTGTTATGCCAAATTTCTTCATCAGTGCGTTGAATAATGACGACTCGAACTGTCTGCCTTGATCCGTTGTCACACGTAAGGGGCAGCCAAATCGCGCTATCCATCCCTCGTAAATTGCCTTGGCAACAGTGTCGGCGGTGATGTCACGAGTAGGTATTGCTTCGGGCCATTTAGTGCAACGGTCGACCATCGTGACTAGGTATCTATAGTCATTAGACGGCGGAAGTGGTCCGACAATGTCTACGTGAATATGTTCGAAACGCGCTGATTTTTGAAACTCGCCGAGCGGGCTGATAACATGTCGCTGGATTTTCCCGCGCTGGCATCCGATGCATGACCTTGTCCACATACCGACTTCTTTATTCATATTCGGCCAAAAGAATTTAGTGACAATAATCTTTCTTGTCGTACGTACACCTGGGTGACTAAGTTCGTGTTGTGCTTTGAATGCTACAAAACGATAAGACGCTGGTAGGTACGGGCGTAAGTTGCCTGTTGATGTTTCGCATATGATAGGTCGTTGACCTCCGGGCAATGTGATTTCTGCAAACTTCAGATTCGGGTTGGTCATGCTGATCTTGAGTTCGTCGTCGTTCTCTTGGTCTTTAGCGAGTTGATTGTAGTCGATCGTAGATTGCGACAAGTCGATTTCTTCTATACGAGATAGGGCGTCGGCCGCTTCGTTATTATTACCGTGAACGTATTGAATTTTCGAGCAAAACTGACTTATGTAATGTAGTTGACGCTCTCTTCTCGGTGTATCGCTGGTACTTGGCGCTCTTGTTAATGCATACGTTAATGGCTTATGGTCGGTGAATATTGTTACGTCGTTGCCTTCTATCAGCCGACGTAGGTGTTTAATTGAGGTGAACATTGCCAATAATTCGCGATCATATACGCTATATTTTCTTTGCGTATCACTCAATGTTTTTGAATAGAATGCCAGTGGTTTCCATACGCCATCGACCTTTTGTTCTAATACAGCGCCAATGCTAGTGTTTGACGCGTCTGTGTATAGACGTAATATTGCGTTGGGAATCGGGTGCGTAAGTGTTGTGGCCTTGAGAATGCTTTGTCGGCATTTCTCAAAAGCTTGCTCGCTTTCTGGTGTCCATTGTATCGGAGTTTTATCATTTTTCTTGCTGTTGTGTAGGTACTTGTTTAATTCATGCTGATGTTCGGCTTGATGTGGTAAACAGCTGCGATAAAAGTTAATCATGCCTAAAAATCTTCTTAGTTCTTGTACTGTCTGTGGTTTCGGGTAATTGACTATTGCTTGTATACGTTCTTGCGTGGGATTGATACCATTTGCTGATACTTGATAACCGAGGAACTCTATGTTTTCTTTATCAAACTCGCACTTGTCGATGTTAAGACTGACGCCGTAGGTATTTAGGCGTTCGAGTACTATTTGTAAGTGCTGGCGATGTTCTTCCTGGTTATTTGAATAGACAAGTAGATCGTCGACGAAACAGAATACGATGTTGTCCAGTCCTCGTAAAACTTCATGCATGAAACGTTGAAATGTTTGGCCTGAGTTGCGTAATCCAAACGTCATGCAGTTGAATTCGAATAGGCCGAAAGGTGTTATAATTGCGGTCTTCTGTGCGTCTTGTGCAGCTATAGGAATCCAAAAGTATGCCATTTTCAGGTCCAACTTTGAAAATATTTTCTTGCCGTGTAACTGGTACGTAAAATCCTGAATACGTGGAATGGGATATCTGTCAGGTACGGTGACTGCATTTAGTCTCCGGTAGTCTCCACATACACGAAGTGACCCATCCTTTTTCTTGACGACGTGGAGAGGACTTGCCCACGGACTTTTTGACGGCTTGCATATACCCATCTCTATCATGCGCTCGAATTCCAGTTTTGCCGCTTTGTATTTGTCCGGCGGTAGAGGGCGCGGCCGTGCGTATATCGGCGGTCCTGTAGTCTCAATATGATGTGTGACGTCATGCTTCACTGGAGTCTTGAGTGACATCGGCCGCAGAACATCAGGGTATTTCTTCAATATGTCGTGATATACGTGGTCTCGGTTGACCATGTGTATAGTTTCTTCGTTGTTATTTATTTTGATGGCGTTCACGCTGAGATCGGTAACGCGGTCGATAAGTTTCCTCTGGTGCAGGTCGACTAGCAGTTTGTGGTAAACTAGGAAGTCTGCACCCAGTATTGAGGTTTTTACATCGGCGACTACGAATGTCCATTTGAAGCTTCTTCGTAAACCTAAGTTGAGTTCAAGCGTGCGCTCTCCGTAGGTACGAATCTCTGTTCCGTTTGCCGCGAACAATTTGTAGGTATCCTTGGTCGGTTTATTTTTCTTATTTCGGACGGCTAATACCGATATGTCGGCTCCTGTGTCGACGAGAAATCTTTCTCTGTTGTTGATGTCGATCACGCATAGGCGGCGAGATGTGTGGTTTACATCGACACCCGCCACAGTCGATGTACTTTTTAGTTTTCCTGCTTGCTCTTGGAACACGGGAATTCGCATTTACGAGCATCGTCGCCGTATCGATAGTGATAACGGCATAGCCAGTCGGCGTCCCTCGGTGTACGTGCGTTACTAGCGCGCGGGCTTGACCTTGAGTGTGAGCGAGAGCGGCTATGTTGACGGCTAGCAAAGTGCGAGCGGGAACGGCGATGTGATGCATTTTGCTGATTACTTCGTAATTCGGCGACTTCGAGAGATAGCTTTTCAATTTGTTTGCAAAGCATGCTGATTTGCAGATTTGTGACGGAGTTCTGTTGAACTTCGTTGACCGATGCTGGCGGGGGAATTACGGAGACTGCGGCGACTGTTGGTTCGAAGTGTTCCATCATTTTGTCGGCCATCGCAGCTAGAACTTCGAGTGTAGATTCTGTGTTCACGGATAATACTGCGCGAACATGGGCGGGCAAGTGATTGAGCCACATGACCTTGAGCGCTTCGTCGGACAGAAGTTTGCCACTTAGGTCGCGCATTTTACGTAGCAGCTGGCTCGGTTTCTGATCACCGAGTTCGAGACCGCTGAGGAGTTTCTGAAGCTGGCGATGGTCTGATTCTTGATAAGTGGAAATCAGTCTTTCTTTCAGCGCGCTGTATTTACCGGTGGCTGGCGGTTCTAGTATGATGTCGGCGATTTGTTCCAGGTCGCTGCAGCCGAGTAGTGGGACGACAAGGTTAAATTTTTGCTCGTCACCTATCTTGCTGGCGGCGACGGCGGCTTCGAACTGCGCGAACCAAAGACGCGGATTTTGGCGCCAAAATGGTGGTAGTCGTGCAGGCAGCGATATCGTAGCTACGTCGTTCTTCATTGTTGTGACGCCTAATGGATCGCTGAATTCTTCGCTCCTCGACATTTTTTTTAATATAATTTCTGCAGGGATTCAGTCTTGATATTTCTTCTTTTCTTCGGGGTCACCAATTTGGAGGAGGAATCTTCTTAGGTAGAATAAAACTGCGTGTCCGATATGATCTGTTTATTCGACTTTTTTTTTTTTTTTTTTTTTGATATGGCATCTCGTAGTTGACCTTGAGAGGCCGTGACTACTTAACCGGACTTTCCTGTGGATGCCTTAAATGAATTTAAAGCCTCCAGCCAGGGCTACTAAAAGCTAAGCGACTACACGCTAAGGGCACCCCCTGTGGGGTACGAACCTCGGCTTAGGGTGTCGCTGGAGAAAACAGCAAGGGACGGCTGGATCGAATTATTTTATTTTTATTTCGGTTTGATGACCACGGCGTTTCCTAGTACTAGCTCTGAGAAGAAACGGCCGAAACAAACTCAGAGGTCATAGTCGGGAGTTTATATTTACTGGCTCAGCTGCGGCGCGGGCTGGCCTTCATCGGACGAGGGACGGGGGAGGGGGCTGCTACGTTGAACGCGTCGCGATGGACCTCGGCGGCGAGGTCGGTAGGTCGGTCTGTGTTTTGTGAGTGTGCTGGTGGCCCTATTGGCCTCTTGGAGGAGGGTAATGGGGTCATCTGGGTCGGTGAGAGCATGCCTTGGGCGGCGAAGCTTGGAGATGGTGGAGGGGGTGTAACTAGCAGCCGCTACTATCAGGGGATTGCGGTGCTTGGAGGCAGTGTCGAAGAAGCGTTTGGAAAGACGCTTCATGAACTGCTGAATGGTGGGGATTTTGAGATCTAGGTGGAGGATCTCATTACGGACGAACCAAGGGGCGTTTGTGGCTTTACGCAAGAAACGGTTTTGGACTACTTGCATCCTATGGATATGACGCGGCTTGGCGTGTGCGAAGACAGGACAAGCGTATGTCATGATCGGGCGTATGCACGCTGTGTACAAGCGCATTTTGCACTTGAGCGACAGTTTGCTACGCGGGTTGAGGACGGGGTGGAGTCGTCCCAGAGCGTAGGCGGCACGTGAGCGGACCGCCTTAATGTGCTCTGAGAAGTTGAGGTTGCGGTCGAGGATCACACCGAGATATTTGGCTTGCTTCCCCCAGGGGATCAGCTCGCCAGACATGGTGATGGGTCGTGGGGTGGGGACGTTTAATCGCGGCTTCGTGTGGAGTACCGCTTGACTTTTTTGGGGGTTAGCTTCGATCCTCCATTTCTTAAACCAGTCAGCCAGTTTGTTGACTGCGGTTTGGAGATGGTGTCGAATTCGGTCGGGGCTGAGTCCCGAGCAGTAGATGGCGGTGTCGTCTGCGAACAGAGCGACTTGAGCCTTACCACCTTTCGGGATATCGCTTGTGTACAGCGTGAAAATAAGGGGGGCTAGCACGGAGCCCTGGGGAACACCTGCACGGATGGGGCGAGGGGAGGAGTGTGCTCCTTCGATTTTGTAGCGGAAGGTGCGGTTTGACAGGAAGTCCCGTAAGATGAGAACGAGACGGTCGGGCACTCCGAGTTTGTACAGCTTATAGATTAAGCCGTTGTGCCAGACTTTGTCAAACGCTTTCGCTATATCGAAGTAGACTACGCCTGTGTACATACCACGCATGAACCCTGCGTGTATATGTTCAGTGATGCGTAGGACTTGTTGTGGACAAGAGTGTTGGGATCGGAACCCGAACTGCTCATTGGGAATGAGGCCCTTGTTCTCGGCGTAAGCTCTGAGACGCTTATAAATAAGCCTCTCATAGATTTTGCCGAGAACTTTCAGCAAGCTGATGGGACGGTAACTGGTTGGTTCGGCTTTGGGCTTGCCGGGCTTGGGAATGCCAATCACAGTGGCTTCTTTCCACGTTTGTGGGAAAATGTTATTCCCCATTGCACCATTGAAGATGGTGGTCAAGAGGAGGACTAGGTGGGCTGGGAAGAGGCGGACCACTCTGTTGGTGATGCCGTCTGATCCGGGTGCCTTTTTGGGTTGAAGGCCTTTGATGATGTCCTGCACTTCATCTGGAGTGATGGGAGGCAGGGGATCATCCGGGTCGTCAACGGGCGGGAGGGAGGTCCTACGTTCAACTTCAGCGTCGACCTCTAGGAGGTGGGCTTGGTCTACTGGTAGGAGGCTGGGGGAGCACTGGGCTTCGAGGCAGGAGGCAAGGCATTCAGCCTTTTCATCGTCGTCGAAGGCGATGGTATTGTCGGGGCGAACCAGGGGAGGCATGGTGACAACTTCTTTGGATTTTAACTTCCTCTGAAGTTCCCAGAAGGCTAGATGGGTGGGCTCTAGCTCGTCCAGCATCTTATCCCAGCCGGCTTCACGCCACTCCGATATGCGTCTTTTTACAGTTCTCTGTAAATAGCGCATATGGGCTTTGTTGGCCGCGCAGGGGAAGCTGCTTTAGGCACGGACAGCCGCGTTCTTCTCGGTCAGAAGTTCACGCAAGTCAGTGGGAAGTTTCCAGCGACAGTCTTCTGTCGCTGTTACCTCCCTTGAACAGTCGTTCAGGACTGACTGTACGTGGTCAGTGAACGAGTCGATCGCGGTCGCCGTGTCCGCGATAGAGTCCAGGCGTGCAGGTATGGAGTCCAGGTGGGGGGATGTGGAGGATTTCAGCCGATCGCTTACTTTCCTCCAGTCCGTTACCACCTTCGTGAGGGGTTCTTGACCTGGGTCAGAGAGGCCAGTGCGGGGAGCCAGTCTGATAACGACTGGTCGATGATCGGACGATAGCTCTGGTAGCGCTTCTATAGAGTCTAACCGTAGGTTGACGTTCTTTAGGAGCGCCACGTCAAGGACGTCCGGGGTGTGATCGGGGTCGTAGGGGAAATGGGTGGGGGTCATAGGTCCCACGACGTCGAAGTTCATTCGGGTAGAGAGGTCAAACAAGAGTCTGCCTCTGGAGTTGGTCCTGGTGCTATTCCAGGCGGTGTGTTTGGCGTTGAGGTCGCCCGCTATTATCACGGAGTCGCTCAACCCCAGAAGTAGGGCGATGTCGTCTGCTAAGAGTTGGTGATTCTCTGCAGAGGAACTGGGAGGGAGGTAGGCCGACACTAATGTGATAGGTTGGTGGCCTGTCATGCCGAGGCGGCACATTGACACTTCGAGTCGTGAGAGGGGTGGGGGGTCCATTGGGATGCAATGTAGAGCCCTTTTGAAATAAATAAGGGTACCGCCTTTGTGACAACGCAACCTGTCGTTGCGAACTACGCGGTAGTTCGCGATCAGAGGTGTGCGGTGGCTAGGCTTGAGGAAGGTCTCTTGGGCGAGGAAGATATCTATCTGGTGCTCACGAAGGAATGTTGAGATCTCTAATTTCTGATCTCTAATGCCATCGGCATTGAAGTGCACCAGTTTCAGGGATCGGGGCTTGGTTCGTTTGCTGCTCCTGCAATCCATTAATTGGATGCGATGGAGGACAGGGCCTGGGTGATTTCAGGGTAGGCATTGTAAATGCCTATCACGGCCTCAAGGTTGCCAGCAGATCTGGCAGCCAAGAGTTCTTTTGCCATTTGCCTGGCATGGGGGGACATGAAAATGAGGAAGGTCCCCGAGATGACGTTGAATGCGTCAAGGGGGTTGCTTCCGGTGGTTGTTGCGGGGGTTGTGCGTGCGGGGGTTGTTGTCGCCGCAGCAGCAGTTGTTGCCACCTTTTGGGCCGTGGAAGGTCGGATGCGAGGATCCTTGTCCTTCCATGTGGGGGTGGGTTGAGGAGTCGTGGGGGCGGCCGCCACTAAGGCCGGGAAGGCCTTCTGGTGGTTTAGAGCGTTCCAGGGACTAGGTCTCTGGGGGCTCAAAGCCACCGGGGGCTGGGTCTGGCCTGCTGGGGCCTCCCTTTGCTGGCGAGCGCTCGCGCGCTTCGCCAGTTTAGGGGATGATGACTTGGGGGCCTTGGGGCACCCACGGTAGTTGGCCGTGTGGCCGGTCGTGCCGCATAGGACACAACTTGGTGGCTCGGTGCAGAGCGCGCGGTCTTTGGGCCGTGGGCACTCTGCTGTGCCGTGGTCGCCTAGGCACTTGACGCACCTGGGCTTAGCATGGCAGTGTGCCTGTGAGTGGCCGTACAGTTGGCACCTATGGCATTGGCCAACGGTGCCGCTTTTGTGCGGCTTCTCGATTATTATGCCTGATAGAGAGCAGATGCTCTTAAGCAGGAATAAAGGGTGGTGGGTGACTCCCTCGACGGGGGGACTGATCACTAGGATCATGTCGTACGGAGTCCCTTTTCCGCGTGCCTTGTGCATGCGGTGGACTTCCTTGATTGGGATCCCCTGTGCAATGAGATCAGCTTTGATCTCTTCAGTGGGGATCTCCTTAGGGACCCTTCGGATCACCACGCGTGTGAGACGATCCTCAGGGAGGGAGTAGGTGTGGAAGGCCACACCTCTTTGGCGGAGCAGCTTTGTTAGCTCGCGGAAGTCCCTGGCTGACGGGACTGAGACTTTAATCCCCGTCTGAGTGGACTTAGCATTCGTGAATGCTATTTTGTGTTCCGTGCACCAGCCGGACACTGAGGGCCACTTCGCCTTGTCTTGGATGAAGACAGGCGGGGGAGGGGGGATTTTGGAGGCCGCACGTGGGGCCGAGGGGGTGGATTTGGGTGACGCGGCACGAGGGGCGTCAGTCCCTTTAGGGAGGGCGGGAGAGGGGCTGGGACGGCCGCTGGCCGACTCGGCAGCCACCAGTTTGGGGGCTTGGATTGAGGAGGAGGATTTCTTCCTCCTCCTCTTGAGGGCGACGACCTTAAAGTCAGGTTCGTCGTCGTCGTCTGACGCCTGGGTGGGCGGGGTTGATTCCTCGGAGGAGTCCGAGGAGATGGGATTGGGGCGTTTGGCCGAGAAGACTTCGGTGTCCATGGACACCTCGGTCTCGGCGGGGACGGCATCGGGCTGGGGGGAGGGGGCCAGCTGTTGGAGGACAGCCACCCTGTCGCCATATTTGGCGCGGATCGAAGGTTCTTCAAGCAGAACCTCCTTTAGAATGGCGAGAAGCGCCTCATAGTGGGGAGAGGTCATTTTATTTACCTATCCCACCCGGGTGGATTGGCCCGGGGGTGTGTACCCTCCCTGTCGGGTATAGACAGGGAGGTGAGTGCCTAAGGGTGAGCCCTAAGCTTGTATTCCGTTGCCAGTCTCAATGTGCAACGGGCCCTAACCGGTCTAGCGCGAAGGGTGTAGACACACCCTAAAGACACTAGGTGTGTAGCTGGAAGGGAAAACTGTACACCAGTTCCGACTAGGAGATCCCCCAAGGCCGGAGGTCTGGGACCCGTCCAATTGGCTGCCTAGCCCTGAAGGGGTTCGGCGGGTGTATTGGGTCAACACCCCACTCGGTTTAGTTATCACCGTTAGGTATCGGCCGAGGACCACGAAACTGTGGATTTAACCCTGAAGGGGCCTAGAGACTCTAGACAAAACGCGGACGTATGTTAAAGGAATAGGATAGTTAATAAACGAGCGGTCGGGTAAACAATTTGTCTACGTACGACCGGCTTGTTTATTTCATCAATACCGGCGAGCACGGGGGCAGCGGGGCGCAGGGGACACCTGTGGCGACGTGCGGGCGGCGTCTCGGACGATCGAGCAGCGAGGGGAGCGGGGCGCGGGGAGCACTTACGGCGACACGTGTGGTCGGGGCGAGGGCTATCCGCTGAGTCGGTGTTTATTCGACTTCAAAACCCCTGCTTATATCTACATTTTTTATGGTACAAGTTGCGGTATGACTAATTATTTACAATTATAAAATACAATATTATTACTGCGATCTTTAACACGCGTCGCGTCTCGGAGAGGGGCGCGGGGCGCCGCTGGCCCGCGCTGTGAATCTATAAATATAGGTAGACGCGCTGAGTCGTTCCTTTTCGTCGAGGGCCGCCCGCCGCGTCAAGGTCTCCGCTGCGATGCGCCAGCTTCGTGTGTCGTCTTCGCGCCAAGATTCCACTGCGATGTAGTCTTCGTGGACATATCTCCGCTGCGATGTAATCTTCGTGTGCAGTCTTCGTGTACAGATCTCCGCTGCGATATATCAACTCCGTGTGTCAAAAACGTACTTACGAGTGATGTCGTTGAACCCACGCAACGCATCACGTATCATATTCCTTTGACAGTAAACGCCTTTTTCAAGGCGGCCTCTTGTTCCTTTCAACAGATGAGTCAAACGTATAGCGTCT
Source organism: Sesamia inferens (assembly GCA_037179545.1). Taxonomy (NCBI): domain Eukaryota; kingdom Metazoa; phylum Arthropoda; class Insecta; order Lepidoptera; family Noctuidae; genus Sesamia; species Sesamia inferens. The sequence continues at coordinate 29,313,502 of CM073928.1, read as the reverse complement.
CTCTCGAGACGGCGTTGTTCGATTATTCCTGAATGGATGTTGTCAAAACGTATTGGTAATAAGGTGTTGTTGGTATTCCTTGGTAACTGGTAACTGTTTGGAGGTAACTGGTAACTGTTTGGAGGTACGGTAATTCTATGAGTGCTGTATGTGTGTTCCTACAATACAAACATCTACCTCTATTATTATCACTATGGCATCCAAAGGCTTTGTTATGGCGTTAAAATCACCCATGACTATACAAGGTTTGGGTATATTATTGATTAAAACCTGTAACTTTGCTGAGTCAAACCTGATACTTAGAGGGCTGTAAATACAAAGTATTGCCATTGCTCCGAATTGTGTTTTTATTGTGATACATAAGTTTTGAATAGATTCTGAGAAGTGTGTATTAACTACTTTGTACTTTAAATGATGGTTTACTAAAATGAGTACTCCATTATGAGAATTTATGGAATTTTTGTGAATTAAATTATATGTGGGAAAGTGTGGGATTATAGAATTAGATTTTAACCAAAGCTCATTAAGAAGACAGACATCTATATATTTTTTTTTCAATTAATAAATTTTGTAATAGGTTCTTTTTACTCTGTAAACTCTGTATGTTATACTGTAAAATATTTAGATAATTGTCCATATTTAAATTAAATTTGATAAAAATATTTCTTTTATTTTCTGATGTGTGAGTGGCCCATCGGAGTCACTTTTGTTTCCTAATGTATCCAACGATTTGATAATAGCGTTAATGATAATGTCATTATTTGCTACTTGTTTAATATCTAAAATTTCATTGGATTTAGACTTATCAGTAACCTTGGGTAAAACAGGGAAATATTTCTCATTAAATACAGGCAGTAGTTTCACAACAGTGGCATACGATTGCTGCAGAAATTTAGCTTTTTTCTCTTCACTTTTTTGTTTTTTAATAGGACAGTTTCGTGAAATAGCAAGATGATTACCTGCGCAGTTGATGCATGTGATTTCTTCGACATCGCATTCTTTGTAGGAGTGGCGACCAGCACAAGAAGAGCAGTGTTGCTCGCCTCTGCAAGTCTTAACAGAGTGGTTAAATTTAAGACATTTATAACATTGAAGTAATGGTGGTATGTATGGTTTCACCTCGTATCTGAATAGCTGTATATAAGCATATTTCGGTAAAGATGTTCCTGTAAAGGTGACAGCAACAGTATTGAGAAGCACTAATTTTCCGTCTAGTTTACGTATGAATCTTTTAATTGCAATTACTTCAGAGTCGCATACTATATTTTTATAAATTTCTTCATTGGATAGTTCTTTGGGAACAAACTTCAATACACCAATCCTTTCTGTCAAATATGATGGTATAAAGGCTTTAAACTCATTTTGCCATAAAAATTCTTCCATCTTCAGAAAATTGTTTGCCGCAGCCGCCTTCCTGAATGTTATTCCAATTTTATGCGCATTTATTCAGTGTACTCCTAAGATTCCCTTAACATTATCCATTATTAAGTTGGTGAGCGTGATAGAATTTTAATCCCTACCTTCTCCTCCTCTGTTGACACGACATATACTACACCTTCAGAATTGGTGTTTTCTATGAACAGTCTTTTATAGTTTGGTTTAGTAAAAAAATTGTACTTATTATTTGAGTCAGAATTTCGACTCTTATTGTACATGCGTTTCCTCTTCTCTCCCGGCTCTGGCAGCTCCTCACCGCCACTGGTGACGCTCATGGTTATTCGTGGTCTTATCAGGTCGTATTAATATAGTACTTCTATGCAATTATTTAATTATTATACTTTTTGTGAAATCAAAATTACCGCCTCGTTTGACTTCCCGCCAAAAAGTCCACTTGTACATACTAAGATTTAGTATTGCCCTACTTTTAAAATTTTTAGTTTCAGAAACATCCACTTTGGTCACGATTACATGCAATATTAAACATTTTCTTAGTTACAACTCTATTTTACTTTGACAGTTGACTATTACACTCTTTGGCTAAAGATAAGCAAAAATTGTTTTGACGATCGATTGTGAGTCATCGTCCAAATAATTGCAAACCTCAGTTTGAACTCCTTAATCATTTTATAATCATTAATAAAGGCTGTGCCTAGCCTAGTGCTAATCTGATAGGTCCACAAGCCTATTGTTTTTGTGTTAAAAGTTTTTAATAAGCCGTCAAACTGGGGAACAGAAACATCCACTTTGATCACGATTACATGCAATATTAAACATTTTCTTAGTTACAACTCTATTTTACTTTGACAGTTGACTATTATACTCTTTGGCTAAAGATAAGCAAAAATTGTTTTGACGACCGATTGTGAGTCATCGTCCAAATAATTGCAAACCTCAGCTTGAACTCCTTAATCATTTTATAATCATTAATAAAGGCTGTGCCTAGCCTAGTGCTAATCTGATAGGTCCACAAGCCTATTGTTTTTGTATTAAAAGTTTTTAATAAGCCGTCAAACTGGGGAACGAAATGTCGTCATCCGCTATGGAAAGTATCCTTTTTTAAATCATATGTTTTGACACTGCGCTCATTCAGGATTTTCAGCTCAACATCGAATAAAATTGCTTTGTAAAATATTCAGCATCTAATTTCTATCAAAACGACTGGAACTATATCATTCTATACAATTAAATTCATGGATATACTTTTAGGTATTCCCCAATTCGTCATTGGCCTTGTAAAACCTAATTGTTTTTAAATGGTCTACATTATTTTTTATTGTAGTTAGACATTTTGTTGTGTTCTTTATTGTATTTCCCGATAAAATAATAACAGAAGTGATTCTCTATTTCTAGTAGCTTTAACCTTATGTCTTAATTATAAACAAACCTTAGTAAGAATATGAGTCACAACAGTAAAACGTTTTTTAAAAAAAAAACCATTTCACTGTTGCTGTAGTACCAAAAAACGTTTTTGATACTACAACAGTTTAATTTTATACAGATAAAATGTTTCATTGTATATTTTAATAATAGTATGTTTATTAAGTTTGAGTTGAGACAGACTCCTATGTTTGTTTATTAATGATCTAATTTAAAATAAATCCTTAACTCGCTTTAATCAGAACATCTATTTAATTTAAAATTTGCTGTAAAAGAGTTAGAGAGAAACTCTAAAAAATGTGAAAAAGAAGAAAAAATGGAGAAGGAAAAAGCTAAGAAGGCGATACAAAAGGGTAACCTAGAAGGAGCAAGAATACACGCAGAGAATGCCATAAGACAGAAGAACCAGGCTCTCAATTACCTTAGAATGTCTGCAAGAGTTGATGCAGTCTCTAGTAGAGTACAGACAGCACTTACAACTAGGAAGGTGAGATTTCTGAAATTATTGGTAATTTTCAGGGACATATATTTCCTTCACATAAAATTTTTCTATCTACGTTTTTATTTAAAAAGAACAGACCCCTGAGGAACATGGGCTTTAGTTGACATAGGTTTCGATGAGCATCTGTCGACACTCTTAGAGACTGTTCTACTAGGAGGCCAGAGTCTGATCAACTAGGAGGTCAGATGCCTTATGCTGGAAAGTTACTCAAAAGGCCAGTGTGCCATACCTGGTTGAAAGCCTTTGAGACATCTAAGGAGATGGCAATCGCTTCTCCATTTTTCTCAAGGGCCGTGCATCACAAGTGAGTGGCATACACTAGTAGGTCCCCAGTTGACCCATTATGGTGAAACCTGTACTGTCTGTCACTGAGGAGATTGTGATCTTCCAGGTAAGTATAGTATATATCCGGATATTTCCACCAGACTGAAACAGTGGAACTGCAGGGAGCTGCAAGTAGGTTTTTAATTTCTTAACCATCCACAGTAACAATATTCCATTGATCTCTTTTATGATAATGGACGTAGCCAATTCAATCAATAAACTGATTCTAGGTCACAAATTCCATGGCGGGTGTAGTAAAAGCAATGGATGCAGCAATGAAATCAATGAATCTTGAGAAAATATCCACACTCATGGACAAGTTCGAGAGTCAGTTTGAAGACCTGGATGTGCAGTCTTCATACATGGAGAATGCTATGTCACAGACCACCACCACAACAGTGCCTCAGGGTGATGTAGATAATCTGTTGCAACAAGTTGCAGATGAAGCTGGGTATGTAATGTTTCATTACTTTTTGGGGTTTCATATCCAATGGGTTAAAAGAGACCTTAATACTAAGACTCCATCTACCTTTGTCTACCATGAAGCTTTATCTCATGAGCGGTGACAGCTAGAAAGTTGAAATTATTACATTACGATGACAAGTATTTTTATTATAGCTGTATCAACACTAAATAGATTCTTAATTCGAATCATTGCATAATTGAATGTCGCTGATCTCATGCCATTAGTGTTGACTAAGTACTAGCCAGCAAGCTAGCCAGAGCGTAGACTAGGTACTAGGTAGTAAGGCTGACTATCAAATTTGTTGATATAGCTCACAGAATAAGCAAACTGAAATACTTATAAGCCATATTAGCCATAGAACCGATGACCATTGGGTTAGACATGTTCTTGACCACATACTGTAAATGTGGTGGGAAGCCTCGTGTTTAATAGCATGCAATAGAAGAGGACTAAGTACAGCAGTGGACTGCTATAGCCTGATGTTGAAGTAAAAAATGCTATCTAATTTGATTTTTTTTATGCTATAAACTATTGCTTTACTGTGATACCACTTGATGGTGAGCACTGACACAATAGTCTATGTTTAGTTGGAGCCTATTCACTCTGTCCTTGAAAACGCTAACTGTCCACATATTCTTTACAGTTTGGAACTCAACATGGAGCTGCCTTCAGGTATACCAAGCACTTCAGTGGGAACAGCGACCGTCGTGTCTCAGGAACAAGACGAACTCACGCAGAGGCTCGCGAGATTAAGACAAGCGGAGTAGCTACCATTGTACAGATATTATATTATATTACGTTTAATTATCGTATGCACGCGATTCTGAAGTAAGATCTAAATAAGGCATATTTGTTAAAGTGTATTTCTCTTGCCTTCTTTGTTAAACAAATATGGTGTAGGTACATGATTTTATTGTTAAGAAAAGTTATTAAATTACTAAAGTTACGTTGTAATTCATGCCAAATGTGTGTCTTACTAAGATTAAAACGTTCATGTTTATCATAAAATTTGAAAATGATGCAACAACTCCTCATATTTATCTATAGGGTTCTGTACCTAAGAGGTAAAACGAAACCCTATTTATGAGACTTTGCTGTCCATCCGTCTATCACCAGGCTCTATTTCAAGAACCATAATAGCTAGACAGTTGAAATTTTCATAGATTATGTATTTCTGTTGCTATAACAACAAATACTAAAAATAAAATATTTAAGCCCCCCTTACAACAAACGTGATTTTTTTGCTTGAAATGTTCACAGTATATTTGGTTATATATTAAAATAAATATTTAAGGGGGGTTCCCATACACCAAACATGATTCTTTTTACAGTTTTTAAAGATAATGGTGCAGAACCCTTCGTGCGCGAGCCCGATTCGCACTTCGGCGGTTTCTTTTAAACCATGTTTGTTTAACAAATAAGACACGTAAGGTAAAATAAACTGTAGACGTTTTGCGCAGTTCATGCTATATGCAAATACAAGATAAGTTTTCCAGAATATCCAACTCAACATTTCCTTACATATTTTATTAAACTAGATGGAGCCGGCATTTCCTAACTGACTACCTCTGAGAAGAAATAGCCGAAACAAACTCAGGGATCATCGTCTTTTTTCAAGTCCAGACAATAAAAATGAAAATGTTTACAATAATGTACATAATAAAAAAAAAACAATGTTTAAAATGTCATAATTGTAGCATGATTACGCATATTGCTTAATAACAATGCTTAGAAACGCGAGCAACTCAGTTCCAAGCTTTATTGTCTTCTAAATAATCTGAATAATAGTTTTTAAATCGTTTAATCAGTTTAATGGGTAAGTTTCGAATGTTCATGGGAAGCTTGTTGTAAAAGTTTAGGTATACATTGACCCATGAACGAGTTGCCTACTCTGTGGAGACGAGTGTGATGTACAGCAAGATTATACGGAAACCTCACACCTGTAATCCCCAAAGGATTAGGCCCTAATATTACATCTACATTTCGCCAGCAACAAGCGACATTAATTTTGTAAACTTAAGTAAGTACAAAATTGCTGGCTAAATGACGTGTCGTCAGTCGAAAGTCCGATTGATGATGTCATCCGCAGAAGAGTGTAGGTATAGAAGGACAAAATTAATTTGAGTTACACAGTGACCCAATATAAAAAATAAAAAAAAATCTCTATTAGACATAGGCTATAATTATTTAGAAAAGGCAAATATTAATATCAGGGATGGATTTTAATATTTGATGTTATACTTATTAGCTTATTAGAGCTATGAAGGACTCGACTTTTAATTTTATTCAACAACTTGAAAAGTAAAGGGTTACCAGAAAAAAAAGGACACTTCTTGCAAGAATGAATGAAGTGTCCTTAAATTATGTAAATGCCTGCGCTTAAGTGGATATAAACAAAAAATTAAAACGACACAGTGCGTTGAAAACTTGTGTGACGTCACTGCACTGTACAATTTATAGCGACCAGTGACGTTATCAGCCACCACTCCTGATCTTTGATGCCTTTTATATTTGTTTGTCAATTTTTATTGTTTTGATAAAACAAAAAATACGTGGCTAGTATCTTTTGGAAATCTGACTGACGGACTAATTAGTTTTTTTTAGTCAAATACCTTATTACTGAAACGTTTCGTAGGAACCTCCTATAATTTTAAAGAAACGGCGACTCCCTTATTGATGCCAGTGGGGGTCGCCATCCACACGTTGGAAAATATTGCCCTACAGTACCTTCGTAACTGTAATGGTTACGGGCATTAGCATAAGCTGCGCAATATATGTCTATAAGAGCTGATTTTTCCAACACCGGATGACTTTATCGGAGACATATTTTTGAATTTTTGACAGTTGTTCTATACAAAAATTGATGTCAATTTCATTCCATGAATAAAAATATCGGTTGATTGAAAAATCAGCCCAAAATGAAATGTGTAGTTTTTCAGTTAACTTTGACAATAAAAATTACTAATTTTGTTGCAAGTTTTATATAGTCGGCTAATTTAGATCTAGAACAAACCTCTTAAATGTTTGATAAGAAATGTATTTTCAAGTTTTTTTTTTTTGTCTCGCCATTTCCACTTATGCTAATATTGTACTGTGATCACAAAATGTATAGAAACTGGCATATAAATAAGTATCTAAGGTAAAATATAAATTTCTTGCAATTTTTTTTGTAAATGTTCTTTATAAAGTTATGAATAATGAAGTTTTTTTTTAATTCCGATATTTTACTTATACTTATAACCCTTACAGATCTATGTTATGCCTTTATGTTAGAACTGCCAAAAAAATTCAAATTAGCATTGGCTGATTTGAATTCTAGGGTCAGATAGAAAACTCTGAATAGAATGCTCTACAGTTAATCTGGGTAACTTTGATTGGTTTCGGTAACATTGACAGTGGGACCATGAACTAGTTTCAATATTTCGGGTTCGATTCCAGGTCAGACAAGTACCAATGTAACTTTTCTATGTTATATTTACTTTCTATCTTGGACACTAATGACTGATTATAAGGTGAAACCTGGACTGTAAGTCTAAAACCGGGCAAGCCGCATTGAGCAAGCGTGGTAATTACACTCAATCCTCTGTGTGAGAGACTTGTGCCCAGCAGTGCTGCAGGCTGCCTCGCTTCTGTAGCGCCTCGGGGATGTTTGCGGAGGCGCGTGTGGATTGTTTCCACACAATCATGCGCAAGCGGTGCACATCCCTGGAGTATAGGGTGCGGAGCAGCCGCAACAGTATCCTGAGCGCTTTTGCTGAACGGCTCGACTGCCACTACCTCATCCACTGTCGCATGATTCACGTGCAGAAAGATGTTAAGTTTTTATTTTAATATTAGAATTTGGTTTTTGACATGATGTATTATTTTAATTCTATTTGACATAATTTATTATTGTTTTATTATTTCGTTTATTTATTTTACATACATATAATTTACATTTTTAAATCTATATATATAAAAGAAAGTCGTGTTAGTTACATCATTTATAACTGAAGAACGGCTATACCGATTTGAATGAAAATTGGTAAGGAGGTAGCTAAGAACTGGGAGTCGTTCCTGTGGGAATAAATGAGCTTCTTTGTTTCTACTTTTCCCACACTTTTATGCTACCCTGGTACCTTCCACGTCAAAAAAATATGCACAATAAACATTCTTTCATGTATTATGATTATTTGAAAATGATGAATGAATGAGGTTTATTGTTTCGACTTCTCCTACACTTTTGTGCTACCCTGGTACCTTCCACGTCAAAAAAATATGCACAATAAACCTTCTTTCATGTAATTATGATTATTTGATAATGATGAATGAATGACGTTTATTGTTTCGACTTCTCCTACAGTTTTTTGATACCCTGGTACTTTGCACGTCCACAAACTATGCACAATAAAACCTCTTTCATGTATTATGGTGATTTGATAATGATGAATGAGCTTTTTTATTGTTTCGACTTCTCCTAAACTTTTGTGCTACCCTGGTACCCTGCACCTCCACAAAGTAGGAAACACGTGTCCAGTATTTTTAAGTTAATAATATTATGTACAAAATTTCAAAAAGATATAATGAAAAACCACAAAGTTATAATAAGCTTGCTACGAGTATTCTACTTGGTTGTCCCAACATAAATATGGTCAAAGATCCGCGCGCGAGTGAGCGCGGTGCGTTGACCTCTAGCGTCAGCTGTTGCGCGCGCACAATACTATGATGATGTATCGTAAGCTGCGTGACGCACTCGGTAACTACACTGTAACACTTTCTAAATGTATTTGGGACAAAATATAACATGGTGTCAAAATTATTGGAATCGATTCAGTTGCTTATTCACTATTTATACAGTATGTTAAGAAAACCCTATCCGACGCATAAGGATAATAAAGGTTAGGTAAACACATGGCCAAATACCTATAATATAAAATTTTACGTATTCATCATAGTACCAATACAAATGAATTTTGAAATAATCTTTTTTCCCGCGAATTAATTCCAATTTCCCCGAAATTTGGTAATTTTTAAAAAGTGACAACACCGGTATTATTATGAGCGAATAGCGATGCGACCACGTGCCGCATGTCAACGCACATTTATTAAGTTTCCTCCTTTTGCGAAATAATATTTATTTTTATTAGGGGGATTTTTTTTTTAAGTTTAGCCCGGTTTTGTATGCATTAGTGGAATCAGTTATCGATACCTCACAACACCTTCACGGGTCGGACAGGGTTTTCTTAACATACTGTATATATAAAAGAAAGTCGTGTTAGTTACTCCACTTATAACTGAAGAACGGCTCCATCGATTTGGCTGAAAATTGGTAGGGGGGTAGCTAAAAACTAGGAAAAGGACATAGGATACCTTTTATCCCGTTCCCGTCGATCCCATGAGAATGAATTAGCTTCATTGTTTCGACTTCTCCTACACTTTTGTGCTACCCTGGTACCTTGCACGTCCACAAACTATGCACAATAAAACTTCTTTCATGTATTATGATGATTTGTGATAATGATGAATGAATGAGGTTTATTGTTTCGACTTCTCCTACAGTTTTGTGCTACCCTGGTACCTTGCACCTCCACAAAGTAGGAAACACGTGTCCAGTATTTTTAAGTTAATAATATTATGTACAAAATTTCAAAAAGATATAATGAAAAACCACAAAGTTATAATGAGCTTGCTACGTGTATTCTACTTCGTTGTCCCAACATAAATATGGTCAAAGATCCGCGGGCGAGCAAGCGAGGTGCATTGACCTCTAGCGTCAGCTGTTGCGCGCGCACTATACTATGATGATGTATCGTAAGCTGCGTGACGCACTCGGTAACTACACTGTAACAATTTCTAAATGTATTTGGGACAAAATATAACATGGTGTAAAAATTATTGGAATCGATTCAGTTGCTTATTCACTATTTATATATAACTCAAGAACGGCTGAACCGATTTAGCTGAATATTGGTGGGAGGTAGTTAAGAACCCGTCCCCGTCGTTCCCGTGTGACGTGACATAAGACATGGTCCAACTCATTCAAAATGTAAGTCAGCAATTCATATACCAAAAATGGTATAACGAAAAGCAAACGACAGCTGAGCATATTTAAAAAAAAAGTCTAACCGGTTGAAGCAATCGTTTAAAGCAAAGAATATAAATACTCTCTGCTGGTTTAAAGTTTCTAATAAAAAACCACAAAGCCAACTTCAACTTCAAAATTTCTAATATTGTATTGCTGTGCCATTTATCATCAATAAAAATATCATGCCGTGACCAAGACCATCAAATCTTTCTCGACAAAGCGGTAATGCAAGAGTAAATCGAAACATTCTGAATGAAAGCACTGAAGAAGAGCAAGAAATTGCACGTGCAGAGCGCCGCCTTACTATGACTCGACTTCGTGCTTCTCACTCACAAGAGCAAAGGGAGGCGGCAGTCCGTGAAACTGTTCCGTTGACAATGCGAAATCGGCGAACAAACCTCAGAGATCATCAACATCATCATCAATCTTTTTATCGTCCCACTGCTGGAGACAGGTCTCCTCTCATGCAGAGAAGGATTGAGTGTAATCACCACGCTTGCTCAATGCAGGGTGGCGATTTCGGACTTATAAAGTCCAGGTTTCCTCAAGATTTTTTCCTTCACGTTCAGTCATTGGTGTCCTAGATATTATACTTAGAGAGTACATATCACTTTAGAAAAGTTACATCGATACTTGCCTGACCTAGAATCGAACCCGCGCAATCATACAAGAGAGGCTGGTGCTTTAACCACTAGGCCACCACGACATCTCAGAGATCAATAGCTAGATAATTTACGAAGTACAAGTAGAAATTCATTTCTTTCACAAGGTGCTACACTAAATAGATGACAAATAAAAAAATCATGGAATACTTTTTTTTTAATTTACAGTGTTCCTAATTTAAAAAGTAAAAAATGTGATCATGTGATATTTATTGCCTTTAAGGCGGAACAAAGTTCGCCGGGTCAGCTAGTATTTATATAAATACATAAAAAAACATTTAAAAATAGTAGCCCACCGGTATCGGGAACAGGGTCCAAGCTACCAGCGGTCAGGGCTCCAGAGGGAGGAAACTCCTGACTATGCGAGCCGTGTCCAGCAATACCGCTTTCTGAATCAAGCTCTTGATCCAGCTGCCTAACGAGAGCCTCCTGAGGTGTTGGTCGAGGCTCTTGGCTATTAAGCCATTGGCTGTCACGACTATCGGTACAATGATTGCTGAATCCACATCCCACATGTCGACAACCTCGTGAGCCAAGTCAAGATACTTGATCTGTTTATCTTTCGCAGCTATCACAAGGTTCTCATCATGTGGGATGGTTATGTCAACAATCATTGCCCGCCGCTCTGATCGATCCACCAGCACTATATCAGGCTTATTGGCAACAATAGTCCTGTCAGTGATGATGGATCGATCCCAGTACAATGTGATATGGCCATTTTCGAGAACTGGGTCGGGCATATACCTATAGTACGCCACTTCCGAGTCCAAGAGGTTGTATTTAAGAGCAAGTTGTTGGTGGATTATCCTGGCTACAAGGTTATGTCTATGCAAATACTCTCCATTAGCTAGACGAGAACACCCGGAAATAATATGTCTGATTGATTCTCCCGGCTGGTGACATACCCGACAGATGTCAACTGTGCCGTCTTTCACAATGAATCTCCGGTAATTGTTCGTCATCATAACTTCGTCCATAATTGCACAGACAAAACCTTCGGTTTCCCCAAAAAGGTCACCGAAACGTAGCCAGGCTACGGACGCTTGAAAATCTACATCGGGCCCGTGCAGGGCTCGGAAAAAGCGTCCGTGAAGCTCCTTGCTCTGCCATACCTCCATGCGATCGTTAGTTTCAAGCACTACTGGTTTGCGCCAGTTCTCTTTAGCTAAGGAGAGCGGAGTGAGGCCCTTGTCAACCGCGACCACATCTCGATGCATTCCCACGTCAGTTTTCAGGAAATATTCCCTGAGACTGCATATCTCGCGATTGTGGAGTGCCTTAGCGTTTAAAAAGCCTCTACCTCCACATTTTCGCGGGATATACAGTCTCATAACCGATGATCGTGGGTGATGCAATCGATTTGCAGTCGGCAACGTACGGACCCTCTGATCCAGGGCGTCGAGTTCAGTCTGAGTCCATTTGAGTATGCCGAAAGAGTACATCAAAACCGGCATAACCCAACCGTTGAAGGCACGCATCTTGTTTCCGCCTAATAGAAGACTATTAAGTACTTTTTTCAGGCGGCCAAAGAAGCGCTCCTTCAACGATTGCTTCATGTCAGTAACATTGATACCCAACGCTTCCGACATACCCAAATACTTATAGGTTTCGGATGCGGAGAGGGCTCCAAAGTTTATGGAACCAGTGAGTTGAGTTTTCACGGATTCTGCAATCTCTCCTCGCTGTACATGCATGACCGCACATTTGTCCACACCGAATTCCATCCTGACGGCGCTACTGAAAGTTTCAGTAATTTTCAGTAGCTTCCTCAGTTGCAAATCGTTGGGAGTAAAGTTTTAAGTCATCCATGTAGAGGAGGTGCGATATAACCTGACCACCCCTCCTCAGCCTATAGCCGAGACCTGAATCCTCCAGCAACATGCTTAGAGGATTCAAGGCTAAGCAAAACCAAAGTGGACTCAAACTATCGCCCTGAAATATACCTCGCTCGATCCTTATCGGTTCGCTATTCCTCTGAAATTTTTGGACATCCTGGATAGTGAAGGACCGTTCTCCATTGCGCCATACATGTCATCAGGAAGGTGCGCAGAGTTGCATCTACTTTATACAACTCTAGCATCCGCATGGGCCATGTATGTGGCACCGAGTCAAAGGCCTTCTTATAATCTATCCAACATGTCGACAGATTCTTTCGGGAACGACGAACCTGTTGGCTAATGGCCATATCAATATGGAGTAGCTCCTTAGTACCGCGGGACCCGTTCCCACATCCATTTTGAGAGGCAGACATGACGGAGTTGCTGTCAATATGCGTGTTAATTTAAGCTTTCAAAATGGATGTAAGAACTTTATAGACCGTCGGTAAACACGTGATCGGCCTATAATTATTTTTGGGTTCCGCGGTGCTATCTGATTTATGGAGCAGGTGGGTTATTCCTGTTGTTAGGAACTCGGGTAGCGAACCAGACTCTAAAGCAGTCTGGAACTGAGAGCCAAGCGAGCGTGCCACCTGGAAAACCATTTAATCCAAAAGTTATGCAGCCCATCCGGCCCTGGAGACTTCCAATTAGGCAACGGACGGACTGCACGAGCTACATCTTGGGGGCAGATGGTAATAGCCCCCATTTCTGGTATTGGATCGCAGGCTCGCTCAACATCCGAGTCCAATCACCTTCGGTGTGACTGACAGGTACCGACCAGATATTGCGCCAGAATGAACACGTGGTATCATCATCCAGTAGGCACGTGTCAGTGACACCTTGGTCTGATCGCTCCCAAGCTCTATAGACCCGCCTTTCATCGCTTTGGAATTTGCGATTCTGAGAATACCGCTCCACTCTTCGCTTGTACCGACGAATACGGTTTGCCCATGCATATATCTTCTGTTTAAGAAAGTTGATGCGCTCTGTGACGCTGTACAAATAGTCTCGGGTACTAATATCAGTCCCCGAGAACGCCCGCCTCACAAAGCGCATCACTCTAGGGCGTGTATTGCCCTCCCTAAAACTAATTAGCTTGCCAATGAGTGCTCTAGTCTCTCCGATACGACGTTCAATCCAGCACTGCCAAGCTGGTACAGCTGATTTTGGTCGTGTGGCTCTGTCACTATCTGGGAATTTGACATGAGCCACACGACATATCGCAGCAGCTCCACAGTACAAGATTGAATGTGTATCAGTCAGATCTTTGCTGTCTTTTAAATAATTAGACAGCTGAGAGTCTAGAGCACACACCAGCGCCTTGTTATTTTTATGCATGGGTAATCGAGGTAAACGTGGTCTAAGTTCAGGCGGAGTAGAGCGGTACTCACGGAAAGCATCCTCCAAAGCGTCCTCTTTCATCAACGTGGTTGGGTCGCGATGAAACACTGTTAAGTTGTACCGCGACCAATGACGAAGCAGGTGTAACATGACTATTCCGTGACTCGAGGCGTAGGCGATCAAGCACTGCATCATCCAGCATATGGTTACGCTGGATGACCCGCACCTGATCCGACAGTCGTTGCGCCGACACGTTGACAGCTGGCTCAAGCACCTGAAACAGAGAGAGCATTCGAACACGGTACGCGGTTAGGTTGTTTCCTCCCTCTTTAGCCCCATAGTATGAGCGCATGACGTTCTCGTTGATTGATTGTGTCCATCTCATGCGCTGCACACTTCCGCCGGGAGCTGGGACCTTGTCAGAAGCCGATGGGCCTCGAGGTCCTAAGCGGTTTGGCGGCCGGCGTCCTCCTCGTCGGCGAACAGGTGGTGGCGTCGTCGGCGGAGAGAAGTACTCGTCGCTCGAGCTCGACGCAACTGCCGCGGCCGGGGTCGTCACAACACTTACAGTAGCGCTGGAGACCGGCGGCGGCGAGGCGGAGCTGAGCAACGAGTCTGGAGATGGTGGGCGTACACGTTGTCTCGCGGCAGATCTTGTCAACATTATTATTTTATTTTTATTGTTTTGATTATTACTATTGGTTACTAACATTAGCTAGGTATAAGTAATAAATTGTTAGTAACAAAACTATGGACTTTGTGGTCTCAAGTAAATGACTTATTATATAAAAAAAAGGTTGATGATTATGATACCAACACAATTTACAAATACTTCTTGTAGATTTGTATTTTTAAACTAGCTTCGTAAACGTTTTTTTTTTTTTGTTTTTATTATTTTAGCTTCTTTTCAACTTAGTTATGCAAAAAATTTAAGTCTCAGACGTGTTTTTTACAGGTTTTTATTTATGCTCATTTAAAATTTGTAAACAATGCCAACCATCTTAGACTGAATTGATTATTTTATGAAATATATAAGGCAAACTGGATATTAATGGTTATATTTCGTCAGTTACTCCTATTTATAAGAAAAACATAAACCAGTGTTACCCAAATTAATTCAAAATATAATTATTACTGCTTTTCTATCAATGGTTTGAAGTGTGTCAAAGTTACCGTCATTACATGGGTAAACTAGAAAATCAGGGTTTTTGATGGACAGATGAGTTTTTAGATAATTTCATTAATCTTTACGGATGAAAAGTGTTATTAGAGCACTAACAAGATAAAATACATTCGTGTGATAGGGTTAATATTTTAAAATATTGTGTAAAATACCGCATTTATCTGTCAAAAGTTACCCAGATTGATGGTGAATAAATCCATACTACTCTCGACCGATTTGATTTTGATGAAATTTGGCACAGACAATCTTTAGACCCTGAGAAAGAACACAGGCTACCTTTTATTGAAAAAGAAAAAAAAACCCTAGGGAAATCTAAAAAGCGCGATATAACCAAATTCCACGCGGGGCGAAGCCGCGGGCGGAAAGCTAGTAAAAAATTAATATAAAACACTCTCACTTATCGTCTCACAACATGACTCACTCAACAAGTAATTTTGCATTTTCTTTGTTATAGGTAGGTATTTCTTATTGTTATTACTCGTTTCTTTTATTTATGGTAAGCATACTTATTGACTCTTATCTTCGACTCCTGTACGGTATCTCTGTAAAAACTAGTTCTAGCCGTGTGGAAGTGACGGGTGACCTATAACACAGGTTTTCCCACAAATACTTATATCAGGCACCAATCTCATAAAGGTGGAATTCAGCTGGGACATTTTTTTTTTTTGTAATTATTTTAAATTAACTTTGTGAAGAGATAAAAAATGATACAATTATTGTTATATATGAATAACAAAATAAATATTAAATAATAACAATAATATGTACAAAAGAACTATGTTTCTAGAGTTTCTTGAGGGATGCTCAATTACATATTTTGAGATTCTATAAAAATAAATTCACCACTGTAGAATGCCGAGTTGCGTTGGTAGAATACAGCACAGCTTGTATTTTTTAATTAGTTTTGTAAACAAAACAAAGGACATTCAAGTTACAATAATTAAAAAAAAAAAACGAAACTTTGTCAAAATACTTTTATTATCCATAAAACAACTAAAGGAACAAGCATGTATTAATACAAATAACAGTAAACTCCCAACTAATACTAATAATACGGAAAAATCTGTAGTGTGACTACATTTCTTACAAGCTACCTCAATACCATACGGCATGCCAACTCCGCACAACTTACCCACTACGGAGCTGCTAAAATGTATATCACATCTAACAATCAGGAAAACATTCGTTTCAATAATACAAAATAACTCCTCAACAAAGTGGCTGTCGACTTCATTAAAAGAAATCACCGTTTGTATCCGCATTAGGGCACAAGTAGTGGAACATCTTCTGGAACTTCTACCTGGGAGATGTTTTTGAAACATTTTCGTTCTATCCAATACAGTCACGGCGCGTTTTCGCCAAGACTTTGTACCATAAATGTGCCCTAATCCAGATATAGTTTTACACTTATTATGTGTGATGTTTAAACCTAGGAATATGGCATTAATATGACTTAGTAAAAATGTGAATATTGTGTCGTCTTTGGTGTAGTGTTAAGCATCGCCGTTGTCGGTGGTTGCGAATGCTATATGGTAGAAATACCAGTCTTCGAGGAAGGACGGCACGAAGGCTTTGCTCTTCGTGTACTTGACCGGCGGCTTAAGTTTAGCGAGCTCTTGTTCGTATAGCTCCAAAGATTCAGGGGAAGTGGCACCGTTACCCTGGAAAGGTAATGTGCAGTGTGAGATGGTGTTGCGCGATGTATATCTTTTATTCCTTTACCTTAGGCTACTCTGCTAGAAATTAGCCCTGTGATGTCCCTTGCGAAAAGTTCTATAAAATTACGTATCATTTGATTCTTGCTAACTCATTGAATTCATCGAAGCTAACCAATAAAGTAGGCAGCACTCAGTGTTGGCATGAATTTATGCTCAGAAGTCAAGGGCCAACTTGCTCCAAGGTACTTGGTCATATTTCACTGGTTATCAAAAATACAGCCGTTGCCAACATTTCCAGATATACTAGGTATTTAAAAAAATGCATACCGGAACAAAGATAAAGACTCTTTTTCAGAGCAATGACATAAACAGAAGTAGAAATTCAACAACTGCAATGAAGTGCATTTAGACAATACAATAAAAAAACATAAGACTTTTCTCTGGTAAGTGGAAATCGGCATGCACATGTGTTACTGAGAAATGAGAAGAATTTCGAGTGCGAATGTCGATGGCTGATGATGGATGATTGGAATGAGTGAATGAAAACTGCATCTCCGTACCCTGTAGGCCAAGTCCGAAAATCGATATAAATATCTACATCAAATGTAGGGATTATTATTGTTAGGGGCTAGGGGTACTAAAACGCCGGTTAAGGGTTGCGAAGTTTATTGGCAACGAAGGTACAGTCGAACGTAGGCAATGACAAGTAGAACGTAGCTGATGTCGCACCGAGATCTTCCCTTACGTCCACGAAGTCCGTGTTGTAAACACACAATAACACTACAGATGTTACTTCACGTAGTACTCAAAGTTCTCGTTACAGTTGTCGTAATAGGTATTTTCAAAGATCGCATCTTAACTGTCGCTTGTTTTTGTATCGCTAGTCGAATGCAGACTGACTGCCTGCTGGCGTCACGGCGCTTTATATAGGTCAGCTGATCGAACATTCCAGATTCGTCTAGACGTACCTACGATAATTCACCGGAGACGAGTTTCTGGAAATTTCGATGTCGACACTTTGCTGACAAAATTGTTGAGACCTGTACAATTCGATAGGTTAGGGTGGTCAAGCAATGCGTTTTTGTGAAAGACACTGATGATGACCATAAATCCAAGAACAGAAAAGATAGAAAATACATACATGAGTCATAAACTTCCCGTTAGGCTTGAGAATCTTGAAGGAAGCATTGAGGATGGTGATCATGAACTCCCAGAGCTCCCCGCACGCAGACTCCGAAATGGGAATGTCTGTCAGATCTCCGAAGATATAGTCAACCTTCTTGCCTTCACTGATGAACTTGTTCACTGTCAACATGCAGTCTTCTACAATCACCTGGAATATAAATTATTTTCTGAATACCTGTGGTGGTTGTAATATACGATATTGATTAAGTTATTCGCAACCTAAACTAAATTTAAGTTAAGTGCATCTATTTTCTCTATCTCTTTCTATAAAATTCACAGTGTTGTCCTCGAACTCCTCCTAAACGGCTGAACCGATTCCAATTAAATTTCTTATAAAGATTCGTTAGGCTGAGAATATGTCTTTATCTATTTTTTATATCCATTGGTGAAATTTTTTAATAAATAATCGTACTACAACTATTTACGCGCGTGAGACCGCGGTGCGTAGCTAATTAATTTCATTATGAATAAAAACGTATTTTTAATCGTGTAAACTGTCTATAAAATCAGTTGTCTACAGATCAGAAGACAATCACTACCATCTGGCAGTCTAAACTAAAAGAAACTAATTAGATTTTGAAATTATTATATGTATACATATATACATACTCGTACATATACAACAGTATTTTTTAGTTTATGCGAAACCCGTGTCCAGTATTTTTAAGTATAGAATCTATGTACAAAATTTCAAAAATATATCATGAAAAACCACAAAGTTATGGGCTTGTTATCCTACTTGGCTGTACCAACAAAAATATGGTCCACGCTCCGCTCAGGCGGGCGAGCGGGGATTTGACCTCTGGAGTCAGCTGTTGCGCCGGCGTGCGCAAATCTACCGTGCGCGCTTGGTAACCACAATGCAACGATTTCTAAATGTATTTGGGAAAAAATATAACAGTGTAAAAATGATTGGAATTCATTCAGATTCAGTTGCTTATTCTGAACAAACTATTCAGGTTTCGTATAAACAAAAAAAAAAAAACATTGTAGATGAGGAGCTTGTGGCTAAGTTATGCTAGGCTTATCGGGGTTGGTACGTGGATGGGTGACCATCTTTACATACCAAGACCTTCCGTGTCTCGGAAAGTACGTCAAGACGTTGGTCTCAGTTATCTTTCGTAGATCTTTTACAGCCGTTAGGGGTCGTCGAAACCCGTAAGTCTAATAAGCAGCCTTGCCAAGGTGTATCGTACTTATACCCTGGCTGTGGAAATCAGACAGGAAGTCGTTCCATGTGAAAAACTGGTATTCAGATGCCATCTATAACGTTATTTCTTGTTTATGCGAAACCTGAATATAGTTTGTTCAGAATAAGCAACTGAATCGATTCCAATCATTTTTACACCATGTTATATTTTTTAAAAATACTTTTAGAAATTGTTGCAGTGTGGATACCGAGCGCGCGTACGCAGCTTACGACAGATCATAGTAATGCGCGCGCGCGCAACAGCTGACGCCAGAGGTCAACGCACCGCGCTCGCCCGCCCGGGTGGAGCTTTGACTTTGGCTATAGTTTTGTTGGGACAACTAAGTAGAATGCAACCACAAATCTTTGTGGTTTTCCATGATATCTTTTTGAAATTTTGTATATAGATTCTTTACTTAAAAATATTGGACACGTGTCTCAGCCCCCTAATCGACGAACACATTTTTGTCAAATGATTGCGACTAATTGGAATCATGTCGACCGAACGGACCAATGGCGGACAAATGGAACGATCCCAACCGATCCCAAGGGCGCTGGTTTCTCATACACAAAAAATAATGTTGTATAAGTAATGGATGACGTAATCTATATGACGATGATGTATCTATAGTCTGTCTGTCTGTTCAGATTACATTTAGATAAGAAACTGGATTTAACAGATTTAGATAAGAGAAAAATCCATTCTACATATTCGTGAGCACCAAACTTTAATATTGAAAACCAGCAGCTAATTGCGTAACAAACAATTACTATCACTTGGAATAATATTGCTAAACCATTGCTCCATATGTTGGTAAAATGTGTCCGATCAACAACGTAAATAACGCAATGAATGTAGCTGAATTGTCAAAATGAAACACATTACGGTATGTTACGCAATTACCCAGCTGATTTACTTCTAACCGAAATAAAATATGAGTTAACACCAAGAGGCTAAAAATAGCGGCGTATATTTACAAAATATCTAGCCAGTGACAGTAATTTGGCCCATCTCACCCATCGCATGCGATACTGAAATGACTCACTCTACGTGTAAATATTATCAAGATGGGTGAATTTATACCTACACGTTAAAATGCTACCTACTAGCTTATTTTATTTTAAACTGCAATAAAAGTTAAGCAATATGTAGAAACATATTTTTATGGTTTCAAAGTTAGTAATAGTATTGAAATATAAATAATATTGTGAAATGTTCACCACAAATGGAAAAAAATATTAAGTTTTGAAAAATAAAAAATAACTTCACTCACTCACTCACTCTGAAACCAGCTTTAAACCATCAAAATAAAGTTGATGTTTATTTAGCATGTAATAACGTCAATTTGAATATAGTGAACTAAGTACAGTCAAACAAACTATATAGTGTACAGGCAGCTAATTTACTACTTTTAAACAATATTTTCAGTGTGTCGTGTAACTAATTCGTCAAATTACTCACTTGAGTATACCATCGTCATTATCTGCCTAGCATTTTTGAAGTTATGTTGGGGTCAGTTTCTAGTCTAAACGAAATCAGTGGAATATCATATTATATTTGGAGTTAGTGCCTATCTCACCTCTACAACATATAACTACCGAGTAATACGATACTTCTTGGTTGGTGGTTGTCAGACTTTCGGGCTTTAGATGGCCCGTAAAGACTCAAAAATTACTGCCCAAAGGCTAATCTTGCTAATTATTTTCCATACGGAACTAGCATTTGGAAAGGCGTAACTAGAATCAATTCTATGACTGTAAATCTTGATCAGTCAATCATCATCATCAACCTTTTATCGCCCCACTGTTGGGCACAGGTCTCCTCTCACACAGAGAAGGATTGAGGGTAATCATCACGCTTGCTCTTTGCGAGTTAGCGATTTCAGACTTAATGTCCAGGTTTTCTCAAGATGTTTTCCTTCACCTTTTAATGAGTCATTGGTGTCAGTGATTGATTCATTGATCAGTCAATACTGTCTTTTAACGATTTATCTATACTAATATATAAAGCTGAAGAGTTTGTTTGTTTGAACGCGCGAATCTCAGGAACTACTGGTCCGATTTGAATAATTCTTTTTGCGTTGAATAGCCCATTAATCCAGGAAGGCTTTAGTCTATAACATCACGCTGCGACCAATAGGAACGGAGCTTAACTAACTCTAACGAACGAACGAAGTCGCTGGCGGCCGCTAGTTTGAAATAAATTGTTTTCAAACTGAACATTAACCCTTTAGAGATAAAGTTGAATATCTAATAAAGAAAAGATTGTAGTGGCTTGATGTGCTGTCGTCTGTATAGTGAAAATATTAAAACTCTGCCTGTATACTAAATAGTTTGATCGACTGACTATAAAATAATTTACTTCATAATTAGGGCCCTTTCTTCTCTCCAGCACATCCCCGCATATGGGCCGCAGGTACTTATTACAGGCGGACATGACGACCTCGTCAATCTCCAACATCCACACGTACTTAGGTTTCTCCTTCAAGAGCTCGTATAACAGAGCTCCGTCGCCGCCACCTTGAATAGTTAACCCCATGTTAGACTGTAAGCAATGTTGCTTGTGAAAAAAAAAAAAAATATGGAGATAATGAGAACTTCACCACGATGACTTAGTTTTATGGACTGACTAACTATGCATGCATGCAATTAAATCGCTTCTACTTAGTCTCCTTTAAAAGTAATTTTTGAGTTTCTTCTGCGAAACTGTTTATAACATCTACCGTGATATAGACATTGGATATTTTTAATCGCCTACGTTTGATTTAACTTCTTAAAAATAATAACGTCAAATAAAATTAATGCTAATCGCTTGTCACTCCCGACCGAAGATTACCGGTTATAGCCGTGTGCAAGCGTTAGAACGGTCGGCTAGGATTCGGTAATCTTTCGAGCTATAGTCGCACCCAATATTTTGGCAATTAAGTACACCGTACCTTTTGGCCGTGTCTACTGCGTGTAGAGATATGTCCCCGTTTATACTTTGATTAGGGGAGTTCATAAATATGAGATTTCCGTTGGGGAAGCCAAGGTGTTTCATAGCGGTCTGAACGAAATTAATTAATTTACTCGGTGGTAGGCCATAACATCGGCCGCCGGCAGAAGTTACCACCCACCAGACAAAGTCTTGCCGCCAAGCGATTTTTCGTGTTCCGGCATGATGTCTGGTGAAGCCGTTCGGAGGACGGGTCTGAGCAGTTGTGTTGCGATATGTGCCGGGTACGATGCGCCTAATGTTGTTGTGTTGGGAGTTTGGTCGTGGAGGGTCTTCAGATCAATCTCCCTTTGGCGCAGCATCGTTGGTCGTGTTGTTTTTTTCTAAACCGAATAGTTTGGGTGACAACCGCTTCCAAAGTGGAGAAAACGTTGGTTTTCATTTTCATATTTTAGAAGTTAGAGGGGGGGGGGGGGGGGGGCTCTAACTTCTAAAATAAGAAAATGAAAAATCTAAAAAAACATATGATGTACATTATTATAAAAACTACCAACGAAAATTAATTTGAACGAGATTCAGTACGTAGTTTTTTTTAATACCTCGTAAATCGTAAACCGCTTATTACCGCGTAATCTTTCATAAAAATAACTTAAATCCTTTAATTTCATAAATCAATGTTACGGAACCCTTTGTGCGTGAGTCCGACATGCACTTGGCCGGTTTTTTTTTATCATGTGGGAATATTGGGATACATTAGTAGGAGGGGTGAACAAACTTTATCGCATGATTATCTGAAATGAACTTTAGTGTCAAATCGAATCGGCAACACCATTAAAAAAACAATCTCGGGCGCATCGCATCAGACAGAATGAGACAGCAAAAGCTCTCGCTCGGTTACAGGTTTTCATCGCCTTTTTTCCAAAGTCGGTGCAACTATATCTCAAACAAGGGACAGATTATAAAATGCCTCGAACAGTTACTGTTTTTGAAAAATGATAAAGAGTTTTTGTTTAAAGTACTTAACGTGACGCAAAACATTTACAATAAAAGACTTTTTTCCTTCTCAAATTATGATTGAATTATTGTCCTTTAACATTCATTGTTTTTATTTCCGTTAGATACCTCAAAAAAAAAAGGGATCGATACTTTAGGAGTACTTGTTTAAGTAGTATCGAAAAAGATTTGAGTCCCAGGCCGGTACTTGTACAGTATGTTAAGAAAACCCTGTCCGACCCATAAGGATAATAAATGTTAGGTAAACACATGACCAAATATAATATAAAATTTTACGTCATCATCATAGTACCAATACAAATGAATTTTGAAATAATCTTTTTTGGTGCGAATTAATTCAAACTTCCCCGAAATTTGGTAATTTTTAAAAAGTGACAACACGGGTATTATTATGAGCGAATAGCGATGCGACCACGTGCCGCGTGCCCTGCCGCCCGCCGCCCGCGGAAGGGTGTTTATCGTACATTTATTAAGTTACCTCTTTTTGCGAAATAATATTAATTTTTTAGGGGGATATTTTTTTAATTTTAGCCCGGTTTTGTATGCATTAGTAGAATCAACAACCTACCTAACAACACCTTCACGGGTCGGACAGGGTTTTCTTAACATATTGTATAACCCGTTCTGGGTTCGATTCACTTGCGACTTAATAGAAAAACGAAGCAGTCACACGAATAAAAACTAAATTAAATGCCAATATTTCTCACTCAGCGATGAATACGAAAATACAATCAAATAACTATATTGATGCTTTCTGTTTCAATTCTTTGATAGGCGTCTGAGTGACAATTTAGTGCGTAACAAAACGGCCAAAGGGTTAACAAGACAATTTACGCATGCATTATCAATGCAACCATGTGTTATTATTACCTAATGTTTTGGTCAGTTCCCCCAAGGCTTTCATTGCTTTGGGGGGATTTGCCATAAACCCCAGGCTTAGCACTAGGCTTAGGGATCGCAGTAATTTGATATTCCACAGGAGAAGCGCTGCTGCCTGCTTCCCTGGTGAGAGTTCCCTTAGTCGCCTCTTACGACAACCACGGGAGGATATGGGATGGTATTATTTTAAGCCCGGTACCACACGGGTACACTAAAGCATAATAGGAAATAAGCATGATGGGGTCATTAGCGGATATTACCCTCCAAAGTTTGCAGACATTTGGTGTAAATGGTGAGGTGTGTCTGTGTAAATCGCGCGTAGAAAGTTATTGGCCATAATACATGTATACAATATGTAAAGAAAACCCTGTCCGATCCGTGAAGGTATTGTTAGGTATCAATAACTGGTACTACTAATGCATACAATGCGGGGCCAAACTTAAAAAAAAAAATCCCCCTGAAAAAATAAATATTATTTCGCAATAAAGAGGTAACTTGATACATGTGCGGTAGGCAACCCTTCCATGGGCGACGGGGGGCAGGGCACGCGGCACGTGGTCGCATCACTTATAATAATACCGTCAAAATGGTAATGTCACTTTTTTAAAAATTACCATATTTCGGGAAGTTGGAATTAATTCGCGGGAATAAAACATTATTTCAAAATTCATTAGGGTGAGTGGGGGTAAGATGGAATGCATTTTTGATGAGATAAACAGTGTTGATGGTTAAACTGTTTTGAAACAAAAGAATTTAAATCAATTGCATCAAATGATGTTTTGGGTAAAAAAGTACAGTCAACTTGTTTCTATAAAGTTGACAGCAATCTTTTTGAAACAATATTTTATGAAAAAAACGTTAGTAAAATTGGTCTTAAGAAAAAAAATATGTAGGGGAAAGATGAAATGCTGAAGGGGTAAGATTGATATAGTAACTAAAATCGTATTCATTGTCATTATGCTTGTGTGGTGATCAATAAACCTTCAGCTTCAATAACCTAAATAACTTGAAAATGAGTTACACTAAAAATTCGCATTCTAAAAGCAAGAAAAATACATTTTTCAAATAAAACATATCGTTCTTACCCCGTTGAAATGGCTGGCAGTCAGGGGTGCTCAACATATTATAGATAATAAATAAATTAAATAATCATGCTCATAGATGACTGTCAAGTCTATAAATAAACCACGCGTTTTAATTTAGTACCAAGTAGCCTATATTATAATTATTTTTATTATATAAACGACACGACAGCAGAATACAATTAAATATTATTAAAAATATTATTTCAAAGGAGGTAACATCACAGTTAAATAAAATCAGTACGTTATAAGTACTCCTTATAAAACTAAAAATAACTAACCTCTTATCAAAAATATAAAGTTTGGCTTTATCAGATCAGAAGTAAGTACTTAACTAAAATATTTAAAAAATCACCTACTCGCATTTATGCGTCTCCTAATAATTACCTAACAAAAAAGATAAAAAAACAAAACTAGGCACTCTTTCCTTTATAAACATTATTAAACAGTATTATTATAATCACTGCCAAATTGACATTACAAGACGACAGGTATGTTATATAACTTAGCTGCTGCGTAGTTAATTCTCTACTCTCTGTATTGCAATCGCTAACGGCTAAGTCCTCAGCAATATAACAAGTAGCCCGTAACGATTTTCTTATGTAGTTACGAGGCATTTTGATCCTAAAACAAAACTAAAACGTTATCTATATTATTATACAAGTTGAATTTCCCTACCATGGATGATTTACATATCGCAAATTATGTAGTTAGAATTACCTACATAATTCTAGACCTCTTATTGTAGGATTTAATTATCCACTCAAAAATCAGTTGAAATTGGTACATTTTAATCGTGTAAGTATTGTACTTATGTACAGAGCGTCTGACTTTTTTAATCCGAAGGATTAACACTAGAAAGTCTAGAATTATGCACTAATGAATGACTCTTGATACAAGTTTTTAATACGATATTGTGGAAGAGATATTACCGGGTATTTTAGATTGAGGGCCCCTGACTTTTTGTAGGAGTTTCGTAAACGGGGTAAGATGGAAAGTTTTATATTATCATCTTACCCCTTTAAATTATGCAGGGGAAAGTTTGAAAGGTACCATAAATCTTAAATTACGTGAAATATAGTAATCACCACATTATATAGCATATTGCAGTTTAAATCTAATTACGAATATCAAAACAACATGTTTGTTCCTTACCTGAGTAAGGAGATACAGCGAGCGGGGTAATATCGAAAAACTCAATTTTTCGCGGGAAATGTACTGTTTGGGAAAATGTCAAATAATACACCAACACCTTCACTCAGCGACTGACACAGGCTGCGGGGTGGGGCAAGATAAAATGATGTCCACAATGATATTGCCAGCATTAAAACAAGTCCCCGGTATTGGGTGTTATTAATTTTTTTTTATCTTACCCCGTTTTTCATCTTACCCCCACTCAACCTAGTATTGTTACTATGGTGATTACGTAAAATTTTATATTATATTTGGTCACGAGTTTACCTAACTTTTATTATCCTTATGGCTCGGACAGGGTTTTCTTTACATATTGTATAAATAAAATCATATGAGGTAGTCAAAATGAAGCAGAGAATGGATAAGCTTTAAAACAGGTAAGGTTTACCTAAGATTACGATTTCTTTCCCTTCATAGCTCTCCTTGCCTCTTTGCATCAAAGTTTCAGTATAAATGAGATCAGCCTCTGAGATATCTGAAAGCAAACAAAGTTGGTTTTATATCTTATCTAACAGTGCAACTATTTGAACAAATGTTCGAGTTAATATGCTATTACAAAATGATCTTCACTAACATTGAAATATGGTACATTTTATTTTTTATAAAACGAATATTTGAACAAATACAAGCAAAATATAACGGTAATTCCAATGTTTGTGCAGCAAACTTACTTTGTAAATCATCTAGCACCAACATATTGCCAAGAGTTTTGGAATGGACAATCTGTACTCTTTGGAAAGGAGATTGCTCGTCGAATATAACCGCATCGATGTCGTACTCTAGTAGCCGTTCGTCTGCGAATTTCAGGGTTACACTTTAATATGTTAGTAGAAAAACTAATCTGATAAAAAGTTTTTATATCAGTTGGTGTGTAAAAAGTTTATGTTTAAATAAATACGTTGTGGAACTGGACAGGTAGGGTTTATAGTTATCACAAGGAATTTGGCAATGTAAGTCACGTGTGGAGGGAAAATAATAGGGGTTAAAGTATGAAATTGCCGGTTTATACTGAAAAGCTAAATGATTTATTTTTTTATTTTTAACAAATTTATTTAATCAAAGTATTTACCATTATTATATCTTCATCTCAGCGTTAATCCCAGTCGCATCCGAAGCTTTTCAGCTTTGGAGTCTGGGGTTCGCTTTACCAGTCTAACTGCTGAATTTGGCTAAACTTCAATATTTTTCGTGAAGCGACTGACGTTTGACCTGCACAACCCGAAGGCGATATCGAAGCATTACAGTTAGATCAATTGTTGGACTTTTGAGGGCTCCAATAACCCGTAACGACTGCCACTAAATGTTCGTATGGCAACCGGGACCAACGGTTTAACGTACTTTCCGAGGCCGCGGTTGCAACTGGGACTAAACGCGGAGATGATGATGATGCGTTACCATTATTATCTATGTATACATTGCTGCCATCTAATAGGAAAGTCATTTATGCCTTTGCGATAGAACTCTGAGGATCTAGACTGTACGGATGACAGCAGGTCAAGAGACCCGAAACTGTCAGATATTCCCAAACAACCTTGAACCTTAATGCTTTAGTATTAAAGTTGAAACTTTAATAAATAAATCTGACAGATTGTAGCAGCTCGATGTGTTGTAGTCTGTGTAAACTGTGTGAAAGCATTTTGAACAGCCTCTTAGGAAGAAAACTTCTTGTCAAGTAGATAATTGTCCAAATCACGAAGAAAATGGTAGTCTGTTGGAGGAAGGTCTGTCGAATACGGAGAATGAAGAATGGCTTCTAACTGCAGTTCTTGAAGGGTCACAATGGTTTCTCGTGTTGTATAAGGTCTCCTGTTGTCATGAATAACAGTGAAGAACGATTCATGAGTTAAGGCTGTTTCACTGCTAGTTTTGCCAACACTGTTCGGAGTTTGGCACAATAGAGATCTACCGTCATTGCTTGACCAGATCGGAGAAAACTATAGTGAATAACACCACGCTGGGGCCATCAAACAGTTACAATTACCTTTTTATTGGTAAGTTTTGCTTTAGGAAACTGTTGTGGCGTATGACCTGCGTTCAGCCATTGCATTTTTCTTTTATGGTTGTCATAAAGAATTTAAGTCTTCACTTTTGATTAAATATGTTTCATTCGAAAACCTCAAACCATGAAGAATCTGTGTCAATTCAAAGAACCTATTGCAATAAAACGGCAATTTCATAATTTAACCCCTGATACTAGTTCCATCACAGAAATCGTAATAACAAGTAATAGAAGTCGCAAAGACGCGAGACCTTGTCGCCGTGCTTGTGTTTTGTGAACCACAAGAGCGCGTGGAGCGTGTGTTGCGGTTATTTGGGACGCAGAGCGATAAATATGGTGTTTTGCAGCATATCCAACTGCGGAAACTCTTCCAAAACTTGTAACTATACAAATAAAGGGATAACATTTCATATGTAAGTATTTAATTTTTGAAATAATGTCGTTTTTAATAAATATAGACAATTCAAATATTTTCACCACAAATACTACGATTATCATAAACAACGATTTTTTTTCCAATCAATAACCATTTGATACTTAGCTTGTTCAATGTTCATGTTTACTATGAAAACTGCTAAACCAGCAATGAAAATAAACGTAAATCCCAGGAACATGCCGCATGAAATAATGATGTGCCATTATTACTTATTATCGATAAGTTATTACGTTTACTTAGCTTCACCGAAATGGGAATGAAATATTATGATTTAACCTAAAATATATACAATATGTGAAGAAAACCCTGTCCGATCCGTGAAGGCATTGTTAGGTATTGATAACTGATTCTACTAATGGATACAAAGCCGGGCTAAACTTTAAAAAAATCCCCCTTAAAAAAATAAATTGTATTTCGCAAAAAGAGGTAACTTAAAATATGTGCGGTAGGCAACCCTTACGCGGGCGACGGGGGGCAGGCCAGTGCGGCACGTGGTCACATCGCTTATAATATAATACAGTCCATATGGTGTTGTCACTTTTTTAAAAAATTAACAAATTTCTGGGAAGTTGGAGTTAATTCGCGGGAAATATAGATTATTTGAAAATTCATTAGTATTGTTACTATGATGATTATGTAAAATTTCATATTTTATTTGGTCATGTGTTTACCTAACGTTTATTGTTAACTTGTATACGTTTTTATTATCCTTATGGGTCGGACAGGGTTTTCTTTACATATTGTATAAGATGATTGTATTTTCATTATGTATGTTTTCTTCCTACATAATTATAGTTTAAATAATCTAGTTTTTCGACGAATATGTGTTAATCCGTACTACTTATTTAAACTACTTTTTCATTATGAATCATTTTCATAATGAAAAAGTAGTTTAAATTACATTTTTCGGGGCAGTTAATTCTATAGATGAGTTATTTAATCAACACAATAAAACCCATATGTTTTCATTTTTAGAAATAGTTTGCTTAATACTGTTCAAAGTGACTCTTTCAGATTTATATAACTATAAATCTTTTATATTGCCAGAAAAATACAAAATTGTTTAAAAAATGTCAACTATTTGTATCCAAGCTGTAAATTTCTTAAGAAATAAAAATAAAATATAGTGATATCCATAATATAAATACTAGGAACGAAAACAAATTTGCTGTACCTACAACAAGGCACAAAAAATATGTGTCTGTTTTAGTGTATACGTTTTTATAATAAACTTCCAATGTATACGTTTTTATAATAAACTTCCTTACCTGGTTCAAAATCTACACCTTAATAAATTCAAATCTTTCATTAAACGTAAGTTGTGCCAGAAAGCCTTTTATAATGTTAATATATTATATTGACGACAAAATGACTTGGGCCTGAGCTGCGTCCGATTCTGCAGACCGATTGTCTACATATTTATCTTGTTTAATTTATATGACACTATAACCCGTTTAATACGATCAAGCTTAATATGATTTCTCGCAACTTGAGACACATTTTCATACATTTCTTAACGCTTAATACGATTCGTCACCCGTTTAATACGCCCGCGCTCAGGCCATACGCCCGCACTCGAGGCCGAAGTTTTAGTGGAATGGCTTCATCAAGCACAAGCTTTGGGCACGGGCCCCATAATATGCGAGAAAGCGCGTAAGATTGCTGAAGGATTACAGATCACTGATTTTAACGCTTCAAATGGCTGGATAGATCGCTTTAAAAATCGCAACGGCATTGTGTGCCGTCAAAACAGTGGGGAATCGGAGATAGTAGTACAACATGATGTTGAAACATGGATGGCAGCACTTCCCGAATTATTGCTAAATTACGCGAGAAACTTTTAACGCGGACAATTTTGATGTCTCGAAGGCCTTCGACCGGGTGGCCTTTTGAGTAAGCTTCCAGCGTACGGCATTTCCGCTGGCCTGACTGGCTGGGTAAAAGACTTCCTGACTGAACGGTCCCTCCGAGTTGTTGTCGACGGATGTTCATCTGAGCCCATGTCGACCAATGCCGGTGTTCCTCAGGGGTCTGTTCTCTCTGCAACTCTGTTCCTGCTGCATATTAACGATCTGCTGATGCCCGGTATCTATGGGTATGCAGATGACAGCACAGTTGTGGAGAGATACCTGCCGGAAGCTCGGGCTAGTAAGGAAACTATCCGGTCCGAAAGAGAGGCCATGGTAGAGCGTGTGAGTGCTGCACTGCAGGCAGTCTCCGAATGGGGCAATGCCAATCTTGTAGCATTCAATGCCGCCAAAACACAGGCGTGTCTTTTCACCGCCAAAAGGAGCCCGTTTACCTTGGCTCCTACTTTTCAGAATGTATCCTTGGAGTGTACCGACCGCCTTCAGCTTTTGGGAGTTGAGATTTCCTCGAGCCTTAACTTTGGGCGGTTCATTGAGTCCAAGGCCGGGGTGGCTGCCAGAAAACTAGGCGTCATCGCGAAAGTCCGGCGGTACTTCACACCAGGGCAGCTTCTAATTTTATACAAAGCACAGGTCCGCTCGTGTGTGGAGTACTGCAGCCACATTTGGGCTGGTGCTGCGAAGTGTCACCTTGCCGCTTTGGATTCGGTGGAGAGGCGTGCGAAGAGGCTGATTGGCGACCCAGACTTAGCTCGAAACGGTCTCCAAAGAGCGGCGTAGAGTAGCCAGCCTTTCGGTCTTCTATAGGATGCATTCTGGTGAGTGTGCAAGGGAATTGCATGATTTAATTCCCCCATCTCCGTTCCATCATCGGACGACCCGTCGTACGGCGAGTTTCCACCCTTACGTTGTTGACACCACTGCGATCTGGACGAAGCGTTTTGCTTCCTCCTTTATACCGCGTACATCGAGGGATTGGAACAATTTGCCGGCGTCGGTGTTTCCGTCACATTACGATTTGAGTGTCTTCAAGGCTAGAGTGAATAGGCTCTTAATAAACTAGCGCGCTTTACCATCAACGATCGCGTCACTGCTTACCATCAGGCGGGATTGCGGTCAAGCGCTGGTTTATAATTTATAAAAATAAACCAATTTTTTTCTTTTTTTTTTGGATTTATCTGCATAAATCCTATATTTTCAAGGGAGACACTTGTCATGGTGGTAAAGTATTACTTAATAAATCTTTTAATTGCTAATGCATCAAAATCTTTCTGTCAAACCAAAATAAGTGATTATTTTAAATAATGCATTAAATGTACATAATTTAAAATAATAAGAACAAAATACATAATAATATATAGTACAGTCGTTTTATTTTCACTATCCTGCATGATACGTTTTCTCGCTTAAGACGCGTTTTTAGTGGGCTCCCTGAGAAATCGTTTTAAGCGGGTTTTACTGTACATAATAGAGTATTCTATTCGATTGTTCATTGGAATGGGCGCCTACCTTCAACTTACTGACTGACCAACCCTTTGACAATTCAAGTGCCGGCAATTGCTTTATTTGAAATAAATGCTTGGATTTTGATCGATTTTTAATAAAAAAAAATATAACTTATACCTACTTAATTTTTATTGCATTCCCTTATCTCATCGCCATAAAGTGCGTTGAGGAATGAAACAATTTAATTAAAGCTCATCGGAAAATTATCGATATGAACATAAACATTACGACCATTGCACTGCACTTATTCTCAGCGAAAGTGAGCGCGCGATATGTTTCTTTGCTTTTCGCGCACGTTTATTATTGGTTAAAAGAGCCGCGTCTCCTGGGACTATGTGTATTTAGAAAATATTGCTTTATGCTATTGCTCAAAGGTTTAATTTAGTATCAATAATGCAAAATACATGTGTAAATGTCCGAGTGTATCTATTGTTTGTTTATGTGGTGGTAGCTGTGGACTGGCGAAACGCGTCCTGGGGCCCTAGCCAATGTAACATAGCTACAGGCCCAGTAGGCCTAGTATGAGTTTTCATTACGAAACTCGTTCGACGATATCGAGCGCGTTTGACTCAGCGATTGGCCCGCTTCAAGGTCGTAAGAACTCTCAACCAATGAGAGCGCCAAACGCGCTCGATACCAACGATCGAGTTTCGTATTGAAAACTCATACTAGGCCTACAGGTGTTAAAAGTCAGTAGTTAGCAAATTATTACGATTTCTGTGAATCCCAGTTATATATGAAATGGGGCTTCTAAACGGATTGATAGGAGCAGTACAGGTCATGGGTTCCAACCCAAAGTGTGCTCTCCAATCGGCAAAGGAAACAACATCGTGAGGAAACCAGTCAGTTTGAGAATAAAAAGAAGACATGTGGCATCTACCAACCCGCAGGCTCGCGTGTAATGTAATGTAATCATTACTATTTGAAAGATGGGATCTTTTATTAAACTTTCAGATCAAATGTTCAATTATTTCGACAACTTAATTACATTACTTTAAAAAAAACTATTTCATACAATGATCTAAATAAAGAGCATCTACACCCTAATTGTACACTATTACTATCAATTTGAACAATTTTGAAACTTATTGCCAATCCATTGCTCCATGTGTTAGAAAAATGTGTCTGCGCAACAACGTAAATAATGCAATGAATTTTATTGAAGTGTCAAAATGAAATCCATTACCTACTACTGGTGGTATATTAGCAATTACCCTGCTGGTACATAAAATAAAAAATTTTGCACAAAATAAAATAATTTGACCACTGACCTGAGGTTGGGTAATACCTGCCGAAGAGACATCGCTTTAGTGGAGCGTAAGCTTGAGATTTTATAGTATTGATGTATTTTTTCAGTTGACCTTCCAATACTCTCGCCGACTATTGAAAAAATAAACCATAAAGAAGGAAAAACAAAAAAAAAGATGCAGGTAGTCTAGCATGCATAGTTTTATAAATTTTAGGCCAAAAAATGTTAGGTTGAGCGTTTCCTAGGGTACTGGAAGATTCGTTAGTTAGCTACTAAGGGTCTAGTAAGAAAATCTAAATATCATGCATTGAATTGTTAGATTGTGGAAGTTGGATGTGAATATAAGGCATACTTTTATTCAAATGATAAGGTATTTGTGCATTTTTTTATAATTCTAGTTATGAAAAGTGTGGGGAAAGCTGAAGTACTTTAGTTAAAATCATGATATAGTCATGTAATGCATAAATGTTTTGTTTGATTGGCTGTGCAGTATTCGCAAATGTGATGAATGCTTGTTTACTTTATGAATTGATTTATTGTCATTTATAGACTCTGATTACATACCAGTAGAGTAATTGTGTAACACACATACTACTGGCATTGATATTGATGATAGGGCTTTGATAAATAAAGGGTGTCTCTGACATCAACGCACAAATGAGTACCATGGATCCAGTACATGATTCTGAACCCCCCAGAGGTGAAATTTTTCGTCGGATTTTCCCTGGTTAAAAAAAAAAAATATGCAGTTTTTTTTTCACTTTAAACCGTTCATAATTGCTATACTTTTATAACCCAATAAGATTTTAAAGTAAAACATAATTAACTCGCTAATTATAAAAAAAAACGCAATGTGAACAAAACTCGAAAAACTATCCTATCAGCTGATTTAATGGAGTTCACATCAGGGGTCAACGTCATACCCACAAACACGCGCGGCGGCACGCTTGCAACGTTCAAAGGCCGAGCCGACACATTTTTTTAAACACTGTTATTTCTGTAACTGCTTATTAACGATATAAATTACTATAATAATTTTATTAGTGGCATGCGGTGTAGCCTTCTCGCGAAGTTTGCGTTACGATGTCAGATACACCCTGTATATCTGCTAAAAACATATACAGCGTGGAATTTTAATGGTTGTTTTCCCGCAGCGAAACGGTTTTGTCTTAGTAATACAATCGTTTCATCAATAAATAAAATATTAGAAACATAAAATGGCAGATTTAACATAGTGATAAAAAAACTCGAAAGTGAGCACAAACCAATAGTAAACTTTTGATAATCTACAGCTGAATGGCGCGGGGACATTGACCCGCGTGCTTCAACTATTATCCATTCATACTTTTACGGACTTACGATTTTCATAAATACTTTTTAGCGGCAATTTACTGAACACGAAAATAAAATTATTATCTAATTGTTTGTAATTTTTGCGCGCAGACTACTTTATGTCGTATCACTAGAGTCGAGAGCTTATTTTACTTTGAACATTTATAAAGCGGCAACGCCTTTGAACGGTAGTTTTTTTGAATGCTAGTTTGAGCGGTAATTTTTTGTATTGGTACATTTAAGTTATTTTATACCTTATTAACGCACATGAAAGATTTTTTTGGTTTGAACATTTTTTTCTTTTGTCGGGATGGCGTTGAATTTTCGGATTGTTGCCTACAAGCTGTTTTATACCCTATCACTGCGCACGGGAGCTTATTATGGTTTGAACATTAAATGCATTGCTTTCCATTGAGGCGGTTTCATGCCCGTTCCGAGTAGTACCTACAACTTGTAGGTAGAGTAACTAACTTTTCTCACTTTTTCGAGTTGATGATTTTTTTTTTAAATTATGTTACAACACAAATATTTTTAATTTTGTCTTTTACTCTATTCATCGAAAGTACTCCTTAAAGCAAATCGTTTTTCTGCGGGAAAACAACCATTAAAATTCCAGTGTGTATAATGCAATGGACACGGCTAAACTATCAAAATAATAAGCATTGTCATCTTGTTTGTTTCGCAATAACCCAACTGATTGAACTAACAAAAATGATCATTATCTTGCATCAAAAGTGGTAAGACAATTTTTTTTTTGTTGATCATTTAAATAATTTACTTCTTGTCTTTGAATGAAAACATGAATTTAGATAAAATTTTAATCAAAAAGAAATGTGGGAATTGAAATCAAATGACATCTATTAAATATATAAATTACAAATGAATAGGAGCTACAAAATTGATTAAAGTGCTGATTATGTAAACAAAAGAAAATAATATTACGAACTTCGTGCTCCTGTTAGGATCATAATTCTAAATTTAAATAAATATAAGTTAAAAGTAATTAAAAAAAAAACAGCTTAAACTAAAAGTAAAGTGGTATGTAAGAGTAATGTCATCAAACTAAGTTAAATAAAAGGGTAATAAATAGAACAGGTATTATAGCTAACCTGAACTAGTGAGATATACATCAAATTTATAACCCCGTTTGATTGCGGGGAATAATTTTACCCTTTCGCAGTCCAATGACATTCTTACCGAACTTTCCAGTAGTTTAGAGCACTAGAAAATAAATTTATACGCTCAACCTTCCCACTATGATCATTCTCTATTTCTGATTATGATTATGTCAGCAACCCTTTGAAGGCTAATAAATGTGCAGTTTCTGGCAGTCAATTTCAGAAGGATTGACCCTTCTTAGCAACAATAAATATTTATTCTCTGAGCTTTTGAACATATTTATTTATGTTAATTTATTTGAGTATAATTTTAGACTTTCAATTATAGTAATATTCGTTAAGTGCAGCAATCAGTTGTTACAGTAGCCCATTTCAGCAATAGTATTAGCATTCATAGGGACAAATATTTGCTATAATTAATATTAAAATAGTTGTATGTCCTAAAATAAGTTTAATTTTTTTAAATCTTATAAATATACACATTATCAATGAATTTCTTTTAATATTTTTGTTAATAATGTGCTGGTGGCCATACTATTGTTCTTATAATATTATAGTTCAAATATTCAGAAATATTAGTAGACAAAAATCAATCGTTTCTAGAAGCTTGAGAAAATATTTTGACTTTCAACCCTGTTCGAAATTAGGATCAAAGATCGCTCAACGTCGTACGAAATTGTAATAGACCAACCAGTCTGGTAATTTATGATTATATGGTTGATTATAGTGATATACTATCACATATTTCGCTAATGTAACATCACACGGCAGCCTTACCTTGAGGTTAATTAATGGTTCCTCGTTTTCTTCCTTGTAATATTCAATATTTACGGTGACAAGGCCACGGTCGAACAGTCTAACGGATACCGTAGTACCCTTCTTGCCAGTCAAAAGCTTTAGCGATCCTCCTTCCAGTTTTAACTCGGTGGCTAAAATAAGATTCGGTATGTATTCTTTCAACACGATTTCTAATTGCCCGAATACTGTTTTTTGGCCGTTTTCGTCTCCCAAGCGGGCGGGGTCGACCGAGAAGTCTAGCAGAAGCGTTTGGACAGACATTTTCAATTATTCAACGTTAATTGCACTGTTTATTGAGAATATATAGTTGGACGGGACCGGTAAATCCAAGAGTATGATAAGAACGAAGCCGCGAAGGCGCTCGCACTCTTGAAATTGAAGGAAATGGCAAAACAAATTGATTTGAAGGATCTATTTTGATATTACGGCAATGTTGCCAATGAAAACTTTTTATATTGATTAAAATACATATCTAATGGTTTAGTTTATTATATCAATGCAAATGGTTGATTTTATTGAGATCAGAAATGAGAATGGGGGAAGTCTAATTTTCGAAACTAAGTCGTCCTTGAAATAACGATAAAGTTTTTTTTGCTCTGGTATCTGTGTCAAATATGTTTCAATGACTTTTACTAGCGGGTTGCAATATGTAAATAATATCGACAACTATTTTCTTTTATTCACCATAAGTTAAGTTTTCAGGGGCTTATCACTCATCTATATTACCACCATTATTTCTTTAGTTTTTAATAATAATGCTTAAATATTAATGACTATATAATATGGATCCTAAACAAAAATACAAAGAAACATCGGATTAATTCTGGCTTACAATAACGGTCTTGTCAAATTTGTCAAAACACTATAATCTTGAAAAAAAAATATATACGCCTGCAGGCTTGCAACATCTTATACGTCTGTCTTTCTTTTTTGTAAAAAAAATTGCATCGTGAGATTCTTGAGTTGTAACATGGCTGGAAATACTGCTGAAGAAGTGGAGGTGGGTAGATATAGTTATTTGTGATGTAAATTGAACCGTCCACCCGTATTAGGCAATATTTAAATCTTACCTTCTTTACTTTTTACGGAATATGGTGATGTGGCTGGACTAACTTTCACTGTTGCTTTTGTTTCCCGTTGGCAGTGTTTCTAGCTAGTTTACTAGTTTTATATAACCTTATAGTGGTTATATATAGCTATTTAGACTCTAAAATATAATATTTCTCATATTTATCAGGTTGTCACATAAGTTTTTTTAAGGTTAGGATTAGACTATAACGTATGATGCTTTGTGTATTCAAGGGGTCTGCGACGACAGAGACCAAAGGGACCACTAATGCTGAGGTCCCGCCTGAATTTTTGATCAAGCACCCTCTGCAGAACACTTGGAGTCTTTGGTTTTACGACAACGACAGGAACAAGACATGGGAGGAGAACCTAATTGAATTAACTACTTTTGATACGGTCGAGGATTTTTGGAGGTAATTTGCTAAAAAATATGGCACAGGAACCTGTGCAGAAATGTTCTATTTATGTATATTATATTTGTGTTATTTGCTGATACCTGCTATTGGCAGTATTATGTGCCATAAGGATTGTTTTTGACCGGACTTACAAACAATATGTAAATAACAAACTAACAAAAATTTGAAAAATTAACAACATTCAAAAAAGTTACTGTCTTTATCAATTATTGCTCTCTGATGTTTTGGTATCAAAAATAAAATCAATGGAGGAAGTTTTTTAGTATCACTGGGACATGACACAATTTCAACCAGTTTCAATTTAAAAAAAAAAACAGTTTTAATATATGGTACACAAAGATGGCAGTAATATTAACCCTTAACTGGTATCGTAAATTTGACTAACGTAACTGGTTTTGTGGGGGTCGAGCGGCCCCCTTTACAAAGTGGCTTGTAAGATGCAAACGTGGGCAAACATATTTTAGTTTTATTTAAAATTGATAAAAAACAACATTTTTATATTGAATCAAACTTTTATTATTCATGAAATTGTTTTAACTTAATATTTACTAGAAATCACTTGTAAATGACCACTTATTGTTTTTTTTTTCTTACATTATACAAACTAAAAAAATACGATGACTTTTGACTGTATTGTACTGTGGCAAAGATGTTTTCTTATTCCTAATACAATAAACTTTGAAAATAAAAAGAAACCAACCTCTAATGAAGGTAATAAAAAAATCAACACAAATGTAATCCTAAGGACTCAGGAACATTATAAATAACATAAATTCAGTCTTGACAATTAGCACAAAAAGTGCTAGTGTCGACAGGTTCACCATCACGCTCTGAAGAACATGCTTCAATCTCGGGATCTTCACTGCTATCTGAATCATGTATTGGTGACTGCTCAATGTTGCTTATTCCGTCGTTGTCGCTGATATCTTCTTCTGGGTAGTCCCTCAACACAGATTCGGAGTCAGGATCCGCGTCCAATATCTCTGCTATCGCCTGATATTTGATCATTTAAAGGTCTCGCCATTTTGACAAAATAACTGTAAAACATACGAATATATGAAATAAAATATTTACTAAAATCTTACGTAACTGGTATAGTGGGGGCCGTGCGGCCCCCATAACGCACGTACTTTTTACGCTTTTACCAGAGTGGAGGTACCTCCGCTCTGGTAAAAGCTGCAACACCAAACGACCGGCATCTGCCGCAACTCAAGACGTAATGAGATTACTCAAAATGGCGCCCCCGCACGGGGCATTGTTTTAAAGTTATTCATAAAAATATAACACGTGGGGGCCGCGCCACCCCCACGAAACCAGTTAAGGGTTAACATCATAATCTGATAATTTAGTTGAAATCTTTAGAAGAAACCTCAACCTTCTTAAACATTACTTGGCTTCTATAGTTTAATATTTGGAAACTGTATTACAACTACCAATCTGTACTGGTTTATAGGTTACTCTGTCTTAAGAGAGGATACAATTCCCCAACAGTGGGAACATTTGAGGCTCATTATGCTTGTGCAATAATAAGTAATTTATTCAATAACTTTATTTCCAGACTGTATCATCACATCAAGCTACCATCAGAGCTGCGCCAAGGCCATGACTATGCTGTGTTCAAGCAAGGCATCCGCCCCATGTGGGAGGATGATGCAAACAAAATGGGAGGCAGGTGGCTTATCAGTCTTGAGAAGAAGCAGCGTAACTCTGATTTGGACCGCTTTTGGTTAGATGTGGTATGTCTTCATCTATTCTGTCTCTAATTATGTTACTACCACATAACAGTGTTTATAAGTTATTTAGGAACAAGTATTTGTTTTTATTGTATGTTCTCGTTCATTGACCACTGAATTGATGAAACAAAAAGTTATGAATTCACCATATACAGGATGTATCTGACATCGTAACGCAAACTTCGCGAAAAGGCTAGACCGCATGCCACTAACAAAATTATGATAGTCATTTATGTCATTAATGAACAGTTACAGAATTCACAGTGTTTAAAAAAAGTGTCGGCTCGGCCTTTGAACGTTGCAAGCGTGCCGCCGTGCGGGTTTATGGGTATGACGTTGATCCCTGATGTGAACTCTATTAAATCAGCTGATAAAATAGTTTTTCGAGTTTTGTTTTCATTGCGCTTTTTTATGTAATTAGCAAAATAATTAATTTTTACTTTAAAATCTTACTGGGTTATAATATGAACGGTCTAAAGTGAAAAAAACTACATATATTTTTTTGTTAATCATGAAAAAGCCGACGAAAAATTCCACCACTGGGGGGTTCAGAATCATGTACTGGATCCATGTTACTCGTTTGTGCGTCGATGTCAGATACATCCTTTATGTAAGTATTAGACACACATCTATTGTCCTACCTTAGAGTTTAGGTTTCGATGGCGGTATCGAAATACGATTGCTAGATTGAACAAAAACTATTGATGTAGTTTTAAACCTGATACATTTTACCATCTTTTTCGATCGTATTGTTTTAAATTTGAATTCAGAATACCATACGCCATGGAGCTACGCCTAACAAGTGGGCCAAGAGATGTGTCCAGAAGTGTTATGTACTTAAAACTCTCCTCATTGAGAATTACCTTATAATCTTCCGTGTATTTTATCCCGCTTATTCATAAACGTTGCTTAAAGTGAACTACTGATTAGGGATTGTTTAACTATACCTTGTGACTTTGCACATCACTTAACTGTAATCATCATTTATGTTTTTTTTTAATAATTATAAACGAGCGCTTGACCGCAATCCCGCCTGATGGTAAGCAGTGATGCGATCGTTGATGGTAAAGCGCGCTAGTTTATTAAGAGCCTATTCACTCAGAAAATCTGAGCGAATAGGAAGGAAGACGGCAGTTGAGCGAAGTGATGCAATGCACGACCAACGATGCTGCGCCAAAGGGAGATTGATCTGAAGACCCTCCACGACCAAACTCCCAACACAACAACATTACCGCATCGTACCCGGCACACATCGCAACACAACTGCTCAGACCCGTCCTCCGTACGGCTTCAACAGACACTATGCCGGAACACGACAAATCGCTTGGTGGCAAGGCTTTGTCTGGTGGGTGGTAACTTCTGCCGGCGGCCGATGTTATGGATGTTATGTTTATTTATAAATGATGATAAAAGTAAAGTGGCGTTAAAACATCAAACATCTATGGTTAAACAGTAACAGGTTATGAATAAGGCGGTTTATTTTTTAAATTCTGTGTACTTATCTGTAGTTTCATTGTAATTAAATTAATGAGGCAATTAAACTGTTCACAGGTTCTCCTCCTTATTGGTGAAAACTTCGATCACTCCGAAGAAATATGCGGCGCCGTTGTTAACGTTAGAGCGAAACTCGATAAAATTGGTGAGTACTGCTACCATGGTTATGTTCTACCGTAATTCTGCCTGTCAAGTGTCGTGTTAGCCTACTGCTGATCGTGTAAAACCATTAAAGATGCAGAAAAACATATCAAATGGGTCGTAAGTAACATAAAAAAACAAAGACTAAGAATTATGTTGTTTGAACTTTAACCCCTTTATTACGAAACATGGAATTTATTTAGGTCACCTTTAAACCACCTAAATGTTTATTGAATAATGCACCTAACCAATATAGAAATGCAGTTCTATATACTATAACAATGACAGCTTAGTTAGGTACTAAGCTGTCACTTTTGTATTAAGAACTTTGACTTAACCTCAGTAATGCTCGAAACAAAGTTTACCTAACTCGAAGGTTAGGTCTGGATCTAAAGTTAGACTTAGGTTTGTAATAAGGGTGCGGCGAGTGTTCATAACTTCTTTAAGTTATTAAAAATATCCAATTAAAAGGTTATAAACACAATACTAGGTCTCCAATTAATATAAATAATATGTATATAATAGTAGTTTA
The DNA here is from genome assembly GCA_037179545.1 of Sesamia inferens. Classification (NCBI taxonomy): domain Eukaryota; kingdom Metazoa; phylum Arthropoda; class Insecta; order Lepidoptera; family Noctuidae; genus Sesamia; species Sesamia inferens. Next base: position 29,271,437 of record CM073928.1, on the reverse strand, counting down.
TGAAACTGTTACATAATGAGGGATATTATGCACGAGTGTGACTTTAAAAAACGAGCGGATCGAGTTTTTTAATAGTTTCACACGAGTGTGTAATACCTAATTATGTACAGTTTCATACACTACTTTATCTAATCTCATATATTTTGAGAAACAATAATAATCATGTGTCCAGCGAAACACAACAACGACTTGCAATGCAAAGAAACTTATTTGGCGCCAAAATTCTGCACCCTGCATCAAAGCGAAAAATTAAATAGTGCTATCTATGGTTTGTAATCTGTACGGTAATGAAAAAAAAAATATAACATTATTTTGTTAGAGAAATAATGTTATAATTTAATTTTTTAATTTCCTTTCGATATACTATGGCTTAAGTACGTCAATATAAACTCCTTTTTAGTTTTATATTTTTAATTTTTTGATATGAGAGTAGATAAACTTTTTTACTGGATATAGAACTGTCAGAATGTCTGCTGCAAATATAGTCTAATACAGGGATGGCGAACCTCCATGCAACTATGTGCCATATTTACCAACTAAAAATTTCATGTGCTCATGACGTGCCAACAAACAAATCATGGCTTAGTGATTACTGGATAAAAACTATACTATTTACTATTATACTTGCGTATTATTGTTATTTTAGATCTCTCTTGACATTTCTGGGTTACCATCTTTGGAAGGCGCTCCTAGTTACCGAAACCAACTTGAAGAAGCCAATGATAGTTTTTGAAGAAATATCTCATATTATGCCGTGCCGAAATTATTTTGTTTCGTGCCACCAACAGCACGCGTGCCATTGGTTCGCCATCCCTGGTCTAATAGGATGTGAAAAAACTGAATTTTGTTTGAATGCTCATTATCATCATCTTCGTCATCATCAGCCTATAGCAGCCCACTGCAGGAGTCTCTCCTATTGCACGCCATTCAACTTGATTTTTGACAACTCTCGTCTAGCTTAATAAAACAAAAATGAACAAAAGGCATTTAAATGAGGTAATCGAAATGAAGTTGGCGAACTATCAATTATTGAGCTTAGCCATAATTCTTTGGTCTAAGTATTATTTATACTATCTACCAATTATTCATAAATCAACATGCAACCTAAACTTGTGCCAAGCTCAATAATGAATAGAGGTAAACAAACCAATTTAGGGTTAACACCAGTGATCAGAATAGGTAGATTGAATTGGGGTCATTGATCAGAAACATATATATTAATATGGACATTCCTCTGGATTTACGGAATTGGATTGTTTTTATTTTTCAACAAGTAAATAATACATTAGTTTAGTTTTGTTACCTTCCTTTAAATGAATTGAGTAGTAATAATGTCACTACCAACATTAACAATATTTACTTGGATCTGGAATTACATTCCGGGAAAATTGCTTATCGACTTTATTCTTTCTGTGAACATTTATGATACCAGTATCAAAAATCAATCTAGCTATTCCGATCACTGATTATAATACTTTCAAGTATGGACTATGTATAATATAAATGTATCAAAATTTTAAACTGTGAGGAAATTAGCTTACATGTGTGTCATACTTCATTCAAATTGGTTAATAAGTTTTCTATGCAAATCATAAATATGTAGATATAAATAAACTGTTTACATTAGTAGGAGGTATGATTATTATTTGTATGAAAATCACCTATCTATACCAACGCCAAGCTCGAATAAGAATACAGGTAAACAAACCAATTTATAGTTATCACAACTCACATTTTACAAATCTGTTATTTACATGATTATTGCCTTATGTAAAAGGCAATAATCATGTAAATAACAGATTTGCTAACTATTTATTAACAATTCCTATTGCAGAATCTTTCAATAGAATCACTAAAACTGGCTTTATGCTAGATGGTGTCATTTGTCTACACTGTAGACAAATGACACCATCTAGCATAAATAAATAAATAGTCCACAGACAGCCTGTAGACTCTACAGGCTGTCTGTGGACTTTTGATAGCCAATAACTGGTTTTACGCTAGATGAAGTCATTTGTCTACAGTCTGTCGGTGGACTTTTGATAGTCGGTAACTGATTTTACGATAGATGGTGTCATTTGTCTACAGGCTGTCTCTGAACTTTGCAGCTTACTCTATTTAGCATAGAATTATAGTTATATAGATTAATAGAATGTTGTAAGGAACAAAGATTTCTTTTCTCCAATAATTAGTTTTGAATACCAACTGAAACTCATTAATTTAACCTGTTACCTGTTTTAATTTTACTGTAGTTTCATAAATCTAATATAAATTACTGTTTCGCTTTTCAGGAGTTTGGACAGCCGACACTTCGAAGCAGCACGCTAACATCGAAATCGGCAGGAAAATCAAAGAGCAACTGGGTATTCACGGGAAAATAGGGTTCCAAGTACATCGCGACACCATGGTTAAACACAGTTCGGCAACTAAGAATCTATACACTGTTTAGTTGCTACTTAACGTTCGTGCACTCGTTATAAACAGTGGTATGGGGTGGCTAGGTAAAATATCTTTAGAATGTTGTTTATGACGGGTGAGTGCTATACGGTTAACAAATCGACTAAAACCATCGATACAATCGATTGCATTTAGTCGATTTATGTCCCGGTATTGAGCACTCTTGAGTTGTCCTCCTTTTCAGTTGATTCAATTTTCTGAATTCGAGAAAAGGAATAGTGTTTAAAAACAATATTTGTGAGTAAGAGATGTTTTAGCCAAACAGTGAGCTGTCTCATACATTGTTGTTTAACCATTGATTATCTCCCAGGAGTATGATATTTAGGTTTCATGTTAAGGAGTTTTCTCACATAATTTATCTTATTATAACGTGCATGTTACGTCTGTGGCTAGAAAACGTTAAATTTTAAGTCTGACTTTTGTACTAGAGTGTGCATTAGTTGTAATTTATAGATATAATTGTGTCGAAATGTGCTAGCTTGTTGGTTGCAGGATATAAATTATTAGTATTATAATAACAATTTTACATTGAGCACCTTTAATAACTGTTATTCTGAAACACTTGGCTTGATTTAACACTGCCTACGGTCATATTGTAACAGCATTTCAACGATGCAAGTATACCATAAAACATTAAATACCATTTTTTTATAAAAATCTTTAAGTGTGTGTTTTATTTTCCTTTTCCAGTTATGAATTTTTTTTTATGACCTTCACACTCTAACGACACGCTTCAAAGGCAGAAACAACTTTAAATGAACCGTCTTTTATATCATTCTGAAGATGCCTCGCTGGGCACGCCACAATAAGTCCCTCTTTGAGGAGTGGCTATAGAGGCTACAGCGCCTTCACCTTCCGTCTGACGCAGCTCCTCACTGGACACGTCTGTTTCATTCCTGTTCCGTATAAGGCGGGAGGAAACGCCAGGGTGTCACCACAGTGTGGATGGTGTGAGGACACGGTGGAGCATACGGTGGAGGTCTGCCTGGCTTGGGTAGAGCACCGCCGTGTTATCGTGGCGGCGATTTCTCGCGTCCGGCCCAGGCCGGGTCAGGCCATGGTCCGGAGCGAGAGTGCATGGCAGGCCGTCATCTCCGTCTGCGAAGCAGTGATAATGGTAAAGCAGGAGGCGGATCGCGTGAGGGAGCGGTAACCAACGCCCTCATGCCTTAGCCGCCGCAGGGGACGCCCTGGTCGGACAACATCGAACTCCTGGCCAACGTAGGCGCGGTCTTTCAGGCGGCGAGCGATGGGCAGCTCGTCGCCTGGTAGGGACCAAAACCGGGTCGAGGACGCGATGTGTTTAATGCGCGCCTCAAAAAGATGGAAGCACGCCGGGACGGGGTCCACGAGGACCGATGCCTTCTGGGCCAGGGTTGCGGGTTGGTTAAAAAAGAAACCGTGGCTCTGGCGCACAAATGAAATGAAATGAAATGAAATCGTTTATTAAGCAAGTAGGATCACCGATCACTTTTACACGTCATATGTATTTTTTTTATTTTTTTTTTAAACTAGATGTAGCCGGCATTTCCTAACTGACTACCTCTGAGAAGAAATAGCCGAAACAAACTCAGGGATCATCGTCTTTTTTAAAGTCCAGACATTAAATATGAAAATGTTTACAATAATTTACGTTATAATCACGCATATTGCTTAATAACAATGCTTAACACAGCGAGCAGCTCAGTCCCAAGCCTCTCTATCCTCTAAATAATCTGAGATTTTATAATACCCCTTTTTGCAAAGTTTGGCCTTTATATAGGTTTTATATCGTTTAATGGGTAAGTTTCGAATGTCCACAGGCAATTGAAGGAACACGTGTGGGTTTTAGTCAGTAAAAGTGATGCGCCCTCCCGCTCTACCCAGAGCGTTACAGGTCATTTGATGTTTTCCCATCCAAAACAAAAAAAAAAAAGATGCCTCACTGCAACACCTTGTCTTCGCGGTTTGGATTTTCGTAGTTCGAAGGTTTACAGTGGTTACATTCGATTGACTACAACAGAAAATAAACACTACTGAGCTGTTATTAATAATGAATTACCTACCAAATTAAAGTATTTTTCTACACTTGCAACACTGATCTTTCGTACTCGGGGCTTCTGAAATTGAATTCATCGTGATTCGTGCTCTCTTGTTATAAACTGTGCATCACTCACTGTGCATTTGAATCATTATTGTGAGTCAAGCAACAAACACTTAAATTTATATCGGTAAGTACTTAAACCAAATTATGTCTTTTAATACCTAAATATCTTTAGAATATTCATTATTTCCTGTGCGTGTGTATACAGTATGTTACAAAAACCCTGTCCGACCCGTGAAGGTGTTGTTAGGTATCGTTAGCTGATTCTACTAATGCGTACATAACCACCTGGCTAAACTTAAAAAAAAAATACCCCCTTAAAAATAAATAACTTAAATAAAATAAATAAGTAATTTCATGGCAACACAGGCACAGGCCATGACCTCAGTTGACCTCATGCATGTAGGTATTGGTAGTCTAACCACGTTTATCGACTCTAGAAAGAAACAATGATACCTACTTACGCAGCTCGTGAAAAGAACTTTTTTTTAAGTAGGAAGGTCGTCTGACCCTCCGAATGTATCTTCGAATTTCATTCGATGAGCACAATGGCTGTGGCGGAAATGTTGTTCCATATTTCGTTCACTAAGAACGATACCGGCACCGTCCCACGAGATTAGCACGGTGTTTCACAACGTTAGTCCACTCCTACCAATCCACTGCTCGCCGAACTGATAGTGGAGGTACTCACGTACAGGTCGGCAAAAATATGATGGGGCACCGTCATGCTGGAACCACATTGACCAAGAAGTAGTCACATCCGAATCGTTCAACACCTGATCACAACACAACACAATTGCATTTTTACTAGGTACCTTCCATCAGCAGGTTACATTACGTTAGAAAACTATTATGATCACACAATAAACGATACGTCTACACGGACTCAATGTCTACGCGAAACTAATAAATTTAAAATAAAAATGATTTTTATTTCATAAAAATAGGTACTCTAACTGCACGGCGGTGCCCTTTGACTAGAGGTGTGAAAGTATTCAAAATATTTCTCGTATCGATTTTTGGTATCAATTTTGTATTTCAGAATTTCACGCATCGATTCAACATCGCATGGCATTCTTTAGATTTTAGAACTTTCACATAACTTAAATCAGGTGAACTTAAATTACTTAATACTTACATTGTTTATAATATTCTCCTAAAATCGTATTTCATAAGACCTTTCTAGTTCCTATTTACTAATAATAGGTACTTGTGTTACAATATTGTTATGAATAATTAATCGATAATCAAAAAAAGTACTTTTACCATTAGGTAATCTGCGTTTTTACAACAAATCATTCATCGACAAAAACAAAACGATATTACGTAAAAACTAGTACAGCTCTAATTATTCCTTTGCGCGTCGGCGGCTAGACACACTGACGCCGCCGACAGTTATAAGGTCTAAAATGGTGTTTACACTTTTTTAAATTTCCCGAATTTTGGGGAAGTTACAGTAAATTCGCTGGTAAAAAAGATTATTTCAAAATTCATTAGTATTGTTACTATGATGATTATGCAAAATTTTATATTTTATTTGGTCATTTGTTTACCTAACCCTTATTATCCTTGTGGGTCGGACAGGGTTTTCGTAACATACTGTATAGGATAAACGATTTTTTTTAGCACAGATGTAACAGAGGAGTTTATAATCTATCAATACGATTGCATATTATTGGCCAATTATTCCCTATTTATATTAAGATAAGGTTGCAAGTCATTATACGATTTCTAATAGAGTTGCATAATAGAGGTAATATTATTCCCGGAATCCATCCTTCGCGGCAATGGTTTTGTGTCTTCGCTTCCGTCAGTTATTTTAAATATGTCATAAATACAAACATTTTGATGTAATGTAAATGGAAAGTCATCATCTGCTTAGCGTTTTCCAATCTAAGCGGTTGTATTTGAATAAAAGTTCCTTGTGTTCCGGCATGATGTCTGGTGAAGCCGTACGGAGAACGGGTCTGAGCATTATTGTGTTGCGATGTGTGCCGGGTACGATGCGCCAAGTGTTGTTGTGTCGGGAGTTTGGTCGTGGAGGGTCTCCAGATCACTCTCCCTCTGACGCAGCATCGTTGGTCGCGTTGTTGGGTTTAACATTGCATGAATTTGCATCACCTCGCTTAACTGCCGTCTTCCTTTCTCTTCACAATTTGTTTTAAGTGAATAGGCTTAATGGACTTGCGCGCTTTACCATCACACCATCAGGGGGGAAAGCAGTCAAGCACTAGTTTATAATTATAAAAAAAAAGTATTTTATAGGGAGCGACTGCTTATCTGACTTCCTCAACCCAGTTACTGGTATGTACAGACAATAGCACATGAAGCTACTACAATCAGATTTCTTTATTAGATTTTCAACTTTGTATCTAAAATATTTAGGCTTAACGTTGATTGGGAATATCTGACAGTTTCGGGTAGCTTGACCTGCCGTCGTCGAACGATATCCTTAAGTAAAACTGGTGGTTGAACTTTCGTGCTTGTGATGACCTGTAAGTAACGACTGCCCAAGATCCATGAATAACAGCCGGAACAAACACTCACAATCAACTCAAATCAACACTCATTACGAACACAACGGTAAAATAGAACTGTCAAAATTCCCAATCAAACGTCATAACCACTGTCATGGCTACCTTAAAAAAGGGACCTGGGGGGCTTAACGTGCTCTTCGAAGCACGGAGGGGTTTCGGCATAGCTATTCGCCCCATCCACAGCAAACATAGCTTAACTTGATTTGCTGCTATTATTAATTTAATTAGCGAAGTTATAAAAAAGTAGGAAGGCTCGTCTATCGCATAGATATAACGCTCAGTGGATAAAGTTGCACTTAGGTACAAATTGGCGCTGATTCTCTTGTTAAAAACTAAACTAATTTTAAGTTAACTGCATCTTTTTTTTTTCTATTTCATTAAGAAAAGGATAGAAGATAACATTTTTTTTTTTAATAGCTTTGCCAACATTTTAGTTTAATCCTGTCAAATGAAGATTCCATAGACAGTTTAGATGCGATTATTATAAACATGGCGACCAAAAATACACCAATTTACGTCAAGCGCGGACTTATTTCACAGGTCTAGGTTTTGTCCTTTTCTTAATAGGTAGAAAAAAAAGATACACTGACTTAAAAGTTTAGTTTGCGAACAAGCAAGGAAATCGGCGCCATTTTATTTCAAGGTCCGCTAAGTTCACCTTACGTGAGCTTTTTAACTAATCAAATCAAATCAAAGCATTTATTTCAAATAAACCAGTTACAGGCACTTTTGAATTGTCAGAAGGTCGGTTAGTCTGTAAGGTGAAGCTAGTCGCCCATTCCAAAGAGTAGGTACCTACCTATGGAGAAGAACGGACGAAGCGTTTTGCTTCCTCCTTTTATACCGCGTACATCGAGGGACTGGAACAATTTGCCGGCGTCGGTGTTTCCGTCCAATTACAGTTTGAGTGTCTTCAAGGCTAGAGTGAATAGGCTCTTAATAAACTGGCGCGCTTTACCATCAACGATCGCATCACTGCTTACCATCAGGCGGGATTGCGGTCAAGCGCTGGTTTATAATTCATAAAAAAAAAACGGGCAAGAAATTCCATGGACACTCTTTTAAATTATCAAGCTATTGATACAACATCATTCATTTTGAAATCAATCGTGTGAGAACGATGCAGAAATATATTGTAGGCTAAGAGCGTCCATTATGGAAAACACACAAAAAAAAAACAACAACAAAAAAGACTAACCCAACAAATAGATGCTTTACAGCAAGTACATTGAGCTCACACGTGTGCCATGCAATTATACAATAGTAAGAAATTGAATCTACACAATGCAAAGTAGTAATAGTTTTGTCCAAGTTTCAGCAGCTCCAACAGTGTTCCCGAATGCTAAGTTTAGCTCCTGTGTAGCTGCACCAATACCGAATACCCCTGTCAGCGATGAAATTCCGTAACGTACAATATGCTTGACTACATAGTGTGTACAGGCTTTGAGCAAAAAAAAAAAAAACTAGCTAGGTACTACATTGTAGCTCGGTGTTATTGACTATTGTGTTACACTTAGGCCCTCCGCACATGGAGCTACTCAAATATGACGGAATTAATCAGTAATTAGAATTCCAAACTAGTTATAAACTGTATTTCGCACACGACGCTACTAACATTGCAAGGTTTCAGTCACTCCTGTTATTTCTACTACCAAATAAACACGTGCGAAAAACCTAGCAAGGGGAAATATTGGAAGCAATAAAAATGTCGAGTGGATCAAGCGATGATGATTATACTATATTATCATCATAACAGACGCCGAAGGAATCGACGCAGATTTTGGATTCACCCATATATCCAAAATAATGTGAACTTCAGATTGTGAGTTGCAGCACGAGAGCTGCGTGAAACAGATAATAAATACTCTTCCACTTTCTGCACAAATTAAATATTTAAGGCTTGATCATTCATTTTTCACATCATAACACAGTAAACTCGGGTAACCTAGTAGCTCGGCGACCGGCACGACGCGTCGCGCGCGATCAGTTGCCAACGCGTTACTAACTGGTTAGTGACTAGTCGCGTCGTGTGCGAACCTGTATGGCAATGTATGGGCGGTGACGCGCAAAAAACTCGTTAGTAATTTGAGTTTGTGATTAGTTTCTTTTGAGTAGCTCCATGTGCGGAGGGCCTTACAGTCCTGTTTATCATAACTTCATAAGGATCATAACCTTTCTTCTGGCTGGGATCTAAAATGCTACTGTGACATTCTCGCCTAAAATTTAAATATATACCTATGGACTAATGGAAAAGTAACTTTAAGGTCAACTCGGCGAATATATTTCATTAAAAATTGAATTCATTACATTTTTTTCCCATTCCTGTTATATTTTTGGCAAGTTTTATAAAATTAGGTGATTAAATATCTAGTTTACATACTATTAAAAATACTGTGAAAATTACTTTAAGCTTATCAATTAATTAAATACATTTCAATTTCGAAGAAACGGTTAAGTAGACGGAATTTAATGCCACGTCGGCAAAGACGGTCTAATGCGAAAAATATCTGTAGGTAAATTGTTGACTCGAAGAAAGATATTGTTTACGTGTAGGTATGTGTTTCAATGGCATTTCAATGTGTGCTGTCGTATATCAAATTGAAGACTCCAATCGGCGTCAATTTAAAAAAATAGCATTTGCCGGGTAAGTTCGGTATAGACCGCCAGTCAGAGGTTTAAAACAGTTTAATTACTAAAATGTTTTTAGTTATTTTAATTAATTATTTTATGACTTTTTAAGATGTGGCATTTTAGTAGTTTTTTGAATAGTAATAACGATTGTGTATTTTTAATTTCTTTTGGTAGTGAGTTATAAAGTTTTGCTCCCTCATGTATAACTGTTTTTTTCCATAGTTAGTTCTAGTACTAGGAATGTGTAAGTCTTGTGCACGCCTCAGAAGACGTTTTCGCACCTGTATATTTTTTGTGAGTGTGATTTGTGTGTGTAAGTCTCTGGAAAGAATTTTACGGACTAAAATACATGTATTATAAAAATATATGTCAGAAATGCTGAAAAGCTTTGTTTCTTTATAAATTTTGTATGTAGGGGTCAAATAGTGATAGTGATATAGAACTTTTATAATTCTGTTTTGCGCTCTTTTTAGCTTTTCTAGATTAGTTTTAGCTGCTGAACCCCACAGTTCTATAAGGTATTCGATGTGCGGCTTCACCAGTGAATTGTAGATAGTGTGGCGGACTTTTAGAGGAAAGCATCTCACAATTCGACGTAATGCCCCCGTTAGGCTCAGTATTTTAGAACGGGTTTTTTCTACAGTATGTTACGAAAACCCTGTCCGACCCGTGAAGGTGTTGTTAGGTATCGATAACTGATTCTACTAATGCATACAAAACCGGGCTTTACTTAACAAAAAAATCCCCCTAAAAAAAATAAATATTATTTCGCAAAAGGAGGTAACTTATCAAATGTGCGTTGACCACCCTTCGCCTGCCGACCGCGGGGGGCGGGCGGCAGGACACGCGGCACGTGGTCGCATCGCTATTCGCTCATAATAATACCGGTGTTGTCACTTTTTAAAAATTACCAAATTTCGGGGAAATTGGAATTAATTCGTTGGAAAAAAAGATTATTTCAAAATTCATTTGTATTGGTACTATGATGAATACGTATATTATATTTGGTCATGTGTTTACCTAACCTCTATTATCCTTATGGGTCGGACAGGGTTTTCGTAACATACTGTATATGTGGTTTCCATGTAAGTTGATTATCTAGAATAAGTCCGAGATATTTCTCTTCATTTACTTTGTTTAGATTTACTCCATTGATACTAAGAGGTTTGTGATCTGGGACTTTTTTGTTTTTAGCTGCAAATATTATATAGTTAGTTTTAGATATATTGATTGTTAACAGGTTATTTAGAAACCACCTTTCCAAGATTGTGAGATCTTCTTGTGCATCTTGTATTATTGAGTCAATTGAGTGATCATAATAAAAAAGGCAAGTGTCATCAGCATATTGTTACGAATGCACCTTATGTCGAGGGCATAAGGTTCAATATCGCTTGACATGCAGTGTGTAACTTTTAAGCCCTATAACTCGAGATCTAGACATCGTATAGGTGTAATATAAAAACGCATTCCTAGACTTAAGGTGGCCTATCGAATGGTACAGGTTTTATCAATTTTGTCAACTAAGTGACGACGTCGAAATTTCTAGAAACCCGTTTCCGGGAATTACCGTAGGTACCTACTGAATGTACTCGAAGTTATGCGCTATTATTATTACGTCTAGACGATTCTGGAATGTTCGATCAGCTGGCCTATATATAGCGCCGTGACGTCGGCGCCGAGTCAGTCTGCACTTGACTACCGTGACGAAAACTAGCGATACTTAAGAAGCGATCTTTGAGAATACCTACTGCGACAACTGTAACGAGAACTGTGAGTACTACGTGAAGTAACATCTGTAGTGTTATTGTGTGTTTACAATACGGACTTCGTGGACGTAAGTGAAGACTTCGGTGCAACGTCAGCAACATTCTACTTGTCATTGCCTACAATCGACTGTACCTTCGTTGCCAATAAACTTCGTAACCCTTAACCGGTATTTTAGTACCCCCAGCCCGTAACAATATAAAGAAATTTGCCCCTTCAAGCCTATCTTGTCTATGTTGTTAATATAGATGAGGAATAAAAGAGGACCACAAATTGAGCCTTGAGGCACGCCGTAGTTGATTATCCTAGGCGTGCTAACATTGTCACCGATTTTGGTAACCTGTCGGCGCCCTAGGAGGTACGATTCAAAAATGTTTAAAGCAATTCCAGTTATACCGATCGAGGCAAGTTTATTTATCAACAGTCTATGACTAACAGTATCGAACGCCTTTTTTAGGTCGATGAAGATCCCTAAGATTTGTAATTAAGTCTGTCGCAGCTGAAAGAGTATTAGACTTTGATCTGAAGCCATACTGTCGTTGAGAAAGATAGTTATGTGAATTTAAATATAGACTAAGCCGATTATGCAATAGCTTTTCAAAAACTTTAGACAGCACAGGCAGGACCGATATAGGTCTATAATTGTCCGGGGAGAGTTTAGAACCAGCTTTAAAGATAGGGGTAACTTTGGCATACTTTAGTGAGTCAGGGAAGTGACCTTCAAGCAAGCATTTATTGATACATTGAGTAAGACTAGGCAATATGAGATTTCTTACATATTTGAGTGATTTCACACTAATACCATCCAAGCCCGTACAGGTGTTTTCATTCAGGTTATCAATTATTTTCCTAATTTCGTCAACCGTCGCTGGTGTTATTTGAGAAAGTGAAGCTGCATCCACAGCTTTGTTTGGCGTGACAGTGTTAGCCTGAGTGTCATGATATTGAGCGGGTATCTGATTAGCTAGAAGTGTACCTATACTAGAGAAGTAATCGTTAAAACACTCGCATATTTCCTTTTCATCAGTAATTATCTCTGTAGATGATTGCAATTTAGAGGGAGCAACACTTTTCTTTAATTTATTGTTAGAGAAGCTATTTATTAACTGCCACATCTTGAGGGGTTTATGATAAAAGTTACTTTTAGTCGCTTGAATATTTTCAAAAACTCGGTTTCTCTCTTTTTTGAATGCCTCTTCAGATTCTCGGTTATTTGGATTTCTCTTATAAATTTGCCACAGTTCATTTCTTTTGTCTATTTGTTTTACTATGTCCTTATTTATCCAATCTCTCCTCGGAGGGTTAAGTATTTTAGTTTTAACTGTTTTGTTACTGATGATTGCTGACCGGATCGCTTCCTCTAATTTAATAAATTCTTCGCCGATGCTACTATAGTCTAGGTCCTCTAAAGTTTTATATAGTTTTGTATACGATATAGCTTGGAATTTTACTTTTCTTATAGACTCGGGCTTATACCTCTCGACTTCTACGAAAATCTGCTTGTGATCTGACATGGTAGATTCTACAATAGTTAGATGTATTTTATGATCTTTGAGGCTGGTACACACGTGATCAATTATACTCTTTGTGGTCGAAGTTTCTCTTGTGCAGTATTTAGTATCAATTTTGTTCAATATGGTGTATCCCTGTTCTAAGAGCGTATCTTTATATTCCAAGGTAGATCGGTTAGGCACAAGCAGGTTGTAATTGAAATCTCCAAATATAATTGTTCGTTTCCGTTTCTAGAGTTCATCCGAAAAGGTCTCAAGGAACTGTTTCGAATTGGTTCTTTCAGGTTTATATATTGCGCCAATATCGAGAGAAAATTTTTCTAGGTGTATCAATATAAAGTGGTTGTCATCTTGGCATTTATCACTTATAAACTCATGTTTTATGTTTCTGTGAACAAATATTGACACTCTGCCTCCTCTTGATTGTGTTCTAAAGTTATAGTAATGTTTGTAGTTGGGTAATTGTAGGCTTTTAGCTTCTGTTTCGTTTTTAATCCATGTCTCTACTAGTACGACTATGTGAATGTTTTTAATTGTAACCAGTATGTAGTTAAGTTCGTCTATTTTTCCAGGTTTTACCAAGCTACGGATATTTGCATATAAAAATCTTAGTGATGTTCGACTTGAGCCTAGGTTATCGTAATTGCTAGCAATTTCGTATGTAATTTTATCATGTCCAGTGTTCGATTTTAGTTGTGTGGTTTCAGTTAGTTTTTTGATGGCTTGTGTATTATTTTAGGTGTATTATTAACATATTTTATTACGAGATCTTTCTCACCATTTTGTATTCGGTGTTGTAGTTCTTGTGTCAATTTTTTCATGAACTTTTGTTGGTTTGGGGTTTGATCCGAGTATATTTTAATAGTTTCGTCCTTGTAGATTGATTTATTACGAAGTATAATTTTCGCATTTTCTTGAGATGGTAAGTAGACCTTTATATGACGAACCGTTTCTGATTTAAAGTAGCCAAGTCGATGAATTTTAATGGGGTCTGGGCATTCAGGAAAAATTGTTTTTATGATTTTTTTCACCTCGGCACTGTCAGAAGCAGCTCGTGCCTCCTTACTGTCCTTTTTCACCTCAGGTATACCCACTATAATTATATTTTTACTCCTAAGTTCTCTTTCATGCAGCTCAGAAACGACATCTTCACAGGTGAGACACTCTAATTCTAGCTCTGCTGGTGGAGCAGTTTTTAGGTTTTTCAAGTCAATCTCAATATTATCAATTTTTGTATTCGTAGCAGCACTAGCAAGTTTCAGGTCTACTATATCCGATTTTATGCGATTTTGTTCTGACACAAGTTCTCGCGCAATAGACTGGAGGCTTTTCATTTCGTCCTTGATAGTTATTACGTCATCGGATATTTTGTTGAGGATTTCCTTTTGTGTCTCAACAAAACCACCAAGAGTGTTCATCATTTCCTTTCGAAAGTCGGCGAAATCCGCTTTTAAGTCCTCTAGTTCGGGTTCTTTCCTCTTCCGTAAAGTAACCTGTGACATTCTAGATTCTTCTGAATTAAGAGAAAGATCCAGTTGGCTTCCTCTACGGTTAGGTGATTCTGTTGGTGATCGCATCATATTTGTCGTGGATGAGTGGAATTCTATGTAAGTGTAAATTCAACCAGTGTGTAAGCGCCCTTATAATTCTACGTACTTGTTGAGTGAAGTAGTCAGCTGGTCGACTCTGCTATGTCCACGTAGAGTAGGATGAATTATTGGAGCCTGTCTCTTTCACACCGCGGGTATGAATTGCGGGTGGGTTCGCTTCTAGCCTAGCTTGCGCCGGCGACCGAATCACTGCGCTCAGTGCGTACGTAGCACACACACGTTGCGTTATGGAGAAATGAAATTTTACTCGTTAACTTTGACTTTAAGATCAGTTGGCAGTATATTAAAATTTTTAGAATAAGTTAGTAAAAATATTAACACGTCCACTCGCGACCGCTCTCTCTGGACGAATCAATTCAATTCGAACAAATTCAATTTTTAATATCTAGATCGTGGTTGCGTGGTTTCCCTACACCAGCAACCACACCATGAGCTTCAATAACACTGCGCGTTACGTAGTCGCGATTGTACAGACGTCGTAACGCACAATCACACGGGACCGGGGTACAAAACGGATCTCATAGTCTCTACGAGCTTCACTCACATCCCGACACATCAGCAGCAAGGACAGGTCCAATGATGGTCTTATAGACCTGTCCCTTAAGCTTAACTTCCCTTATTTTGGGGTCAGAAATGACACTTGTCACCTCACGCCATTTTGCCCAAGCTCCGGAAATGCGTGCCCTGTCGTCGCAATCAATGTCACTGAACGCGTGAAGCACAGACCCCAAGTATTTCAACTGGTCTGTGCACTCGACCATGTCTCCGCCTATGCGCACAGACATGAGGTCTGTCGTGTTACTGACCATGTACATGGTCTTCGCCACATTGAGTTTCAGACCTCCGTTCTCGAGCGACCTCTCTCCTTCCACGCATTCACACGCCGCAACAACCTTTCACTGTCCGCGTCCGCCAGCGCGACATCGTCAGCATGACATGTGAATCCTTGATGCTGTCCGACAAGACGTCTAATATCAAGCTGAACAGAAACGGACAAAGGATGGATCCCTGGTGAACACCGACAGTAATGAACGTCGAATGACGGTAATGAAAAACATATAGAGCAATGGATTAGCAATATGCTTCAAAATTATGCTAATTGATAGTAATGGTGTTTTACGCGATTATGATGCTGGTCCAGGCCATGGTCTGGAGTGAGAGTGCATGGCAGGCCGCCCAGAGCGGGAGGTCATTTAATGATTACCCGCTAAAAAAAAAAAATGAAATGAAATGATTATTTTATTCAACCATTTTAGATTTACAACATCTACTGCTAAGATGTCGATTCCAGCTGAAAATGTAAAGCACCCTCTTAAAAACGAGTGGAGTTTCTGGATGTTCCTAAATCGTGAAAAAGATTGGATGGCCAATTTAGTTGAGCTGACCTCATTTAATACAGTTGAAGACTATTGGTGGTAAGTGTATCTGGATCAATTTTTAGATATGTTGAACGACAATGGCGCAGATTTTGTTGTTCATAAACTAAACAAATTTTAAATTATGTATCTTTTTCTTTCTATTTCGTTTAGAAAAGGATAGAAGATAACATAAATAAGATCCTAAATTGTTCACTGCTGCGTTGGAAGATGTCTTCAAGCTCCTGGACTGGAAAGGACTTGGCATCAATATCAACGGCGAGTACATCACTAATCTCCGTTTTGCAGTTGATATCGTGGTCATGGCTGAGTCCCTAGAAGACCTTGGCAAAATGCTCAATGACCTCAGCAGAGCTTCCCAACAAGTGGGTCTAAAGATGAACATGGATAAGACGAAGATCATGTCGAACTCTCATGTCGCACCCACTCCAATTCTAGTTGGTTGCTCTGCACTCGAAGTTGTTGACGAGTATATATACCCGGTACAAACAGTTCAACTAGGTAGGTCCAACTTCGAGAAAGAGGTGTCTCGTCGAATCCAGCTCGGCTGGGCAGCGTTCGGGAAGCTACGATACATCTTCTAGTCGTCCAAGATACCACAGTGTCTCAAGACTAAAGTTTTTGACCAGTGCGTGTTGCCAGTGATGACTTACGGAACTGAAACTTGGTCGCTCACGATAGGCCTCATACGAAGGCTCAGAGTCACACAAAGGGCAATGCTCGGAGTTTCTCTGCGTGATCGAATCAGAAATGAGGAGATCCCTAGAAGAACCAAAATCACTGACATAGCTCTACGAATCGCTAAACTTAAGTGGCAGTGGGCAGGGCACATTGCTCGTAGAACCGATAGCCGATGGGGCAGTAAGGTTCTGGAGTGGCGGCCACGTACTGGAAGACGCAGCGTAGGGAGGCCCCCAACAAGGTGGACCGATGACCTAGTGAAGGTTACGGGAAGCCGATGGATGCGGGCAGCACAAGACAGCATGGATATCCATAGGCTGAAGAAGAAAAAGAAGAAGATAACAATTTAGTTTAGACCTGTCAAATTGCTGCGCTCCTGACGTAAACTCGCGTATTTTTAGTCGCCATGTTTATAATCTGTCAAACTGTCTATGGAGTACCTTAATTTGACAGGATTAAACTAAAATGTTATCTTCTGTCCTTTTCTTAATGAAATACAAAGACAAAGATGCACTTAACTTAAAATTTGTTTAGTTTGTGAACAAGAGATTCGGCCTCATTGGGAAGACCAGTATTTTTTTAAATTTTGCAATCATTTAGTTTTTGCAACTTTCATTCATTCATGTACTATATATTATAATTATGTATATACTTGTTAGCACAATGCCATAAAATACATAATAGAAGGTAGCTACAAGTAAAAATGCCAAAAGAAAGATCATTATTACGATGCCACGGGTGGACGGACACCAAAACGGATAAACCGATTTTGTAATCGATTTCAAAGCTTTAGTTTTTTTAAAAGATCTAGATGATGATTGTTCCTACAGTTTGTATCATCACATGAAAGTACCTTCCGAGTTGAGGCTCGGACAAGATTACATGGTGTTTAAAAAGGGAATCAAGCCGACGTGGGAGGACGAAGCGAACAAGTACGGTGGTCGGTTGTTGATCATGCTGGAGAGCGTACCGGCTGTATACATGGATTCAGTCTGGTCAGACGCGGTAAGTAAATGAGGGTACCTTTAATTTTTTGTAGCTTGTCGTTTATTACCTCACTACTACTTTTGTTTATTATATACAACATGGTACATGTTGTAATGTAATTACCGCACACCTCAAACACCCCAATTAGAATAGTACGTATGTTATATATAATTATACATACACATATAATTATACATATAATAATTATACATACACTGAATTTTTTATTTAACATGTATATACATTGTTATTTATTAAATTAGTTATACCAATTCTTGTAGAACGAAGACTTTTAACGGTCTTGGAAAACAAGGATTTATTCTTTATTTTGTATTGAATGATTAAATATGTCTGAATACAAGTAAAACTGAGATTTTAAAAGTTTGTACCAACAGCAGGGTTATTATGACAATAATTTCCGTAGTTTTAGTTATTTTTGGAATTATTCACAGAATGCACTTTTTACTACATAAATCACTCGTTTTTATTTAGTAAACGAAACTATGAATGATTTAAAAGTCCAATGAAAAATGAGCGTGGCACTCATCTTGGCTTTCCCACCAAAAAAAAAAGCCTGGCATGTTAGAGTACGAGACTTTTGGTGATATTATTATTTTTATTTCCTATATTTTGTTTGTTATTATAGTTTTATGGTATTTAGTTGTAAAGTGCGTTTTGTTTGTGAGGAATAAAAAAATTTCTCTTTCTTTATACTAAAAATTATGTAAACCGATTCAGTAAACGATTCTGAACAAACTATACTCAGGTTTCGCATTAAAAAAAATGTTGTATATTTCACCTTAAAAGTTATATTAACTCTAACTGCGCCCCGAGTTTTCACGCGCGTAAGTTTCGATCGCGTGGAAAGATCGGGATAAAAATATTCTATGTATTATTCCTGGTTATGAACCACTTGTGCGCCAAATTTCATCCAAATCCATTAAGTAGTTTAGGCGTTAAAGCGGAACAAACAAACAAACAAACTCACTTTCACATGTATAAATTATCAAAGAGTCTGTAGTGTTCTGCAGAGTATTACTATTACTGACCTTAGTTACGTGAATAAGTTGGTACTTACTGACATTGTTTCAGTCTAAATGCACGCAGTGTGCTGCTCACAAAACAATATTGATAACGAAATCATTTTGTTATTACCTACGATATGACGTCACTACGGACAGAGAGTTATTATAAAAGGCATGAGCTATCAAGCGTATAGCTATGAACAGCTTCCGCAGTATTTAATGCCTTCTTTATTTATCAACGTGTTTCGTTATAAATTGAATATACCTATATTAGAAGTGCGTAGTGCTACACACCCCTAATGTATTCCATGTTAAACAAATAGCAACTTTATTTCTTTTTCTTAAATTATAAACTAGCGCTTGATCGCCATCCCGCCTGATGGTAAGCAGTGATGCGATCGTTGATGGTAAAGCGCGTTAGTTTATTAAGAGCCTATTCACTCACAAAAACTGAGCGAATAGGAAGGAAGATGGTAGTTGAGCGAGGTGATGCAAAGTTAAACCAAACAACACGACCAACGATGTTGCGCCAAAGGGAGATTGATCTGAAGGTTCTCCACGATCAAACTCCCAACACAACAACATTTGGCGCATCGTACCCGGCACACATCGCAACACAACTGCTCAGACCCGTCCTCCGTACGGCTTCACCAGACATCATGCCGAAACACGACAAATCGCTTGGCGGCAAGGCATTGTCTATTGGGTGGTAACTTATGCCGGCGGCCGATGTTATGTTATGTTATGGCCGATAAAGTTAATTTCAATAGTCCGTAGCTCCGTGCTATTGAAGCTACCATAAAAACTTGTGCATGTATCACTAAGATGTTTTAAATAACTGACTTATTTGGAAAGAGAGTGCTCAAAATAAAGGTACATTTACAGGTCTTACTATTGATCGGAGAAACCTTCAAACACGCGGACGAGATCACCGGAGTTGTCGTCAATGTTAGAGATAAGAACAAAATTTGTAAGTTTTTAATTTTTTACTAGTTTGTTTGAATTTGATTTTGGCATTACACTATGGATTTTCTGCGAAATTAACTTCTCTCGCCCACATGTGGGAGTGGCGAGAGGAGGCAAAACGCCGGGGCGTACCTAACTCCGCTGCCGCGAGCTATCGCTGTACGGCGGACAGAGCTCCGGCGGGATCTCATGGCGACATGTAGAGTGCGATTATCGCAACCCAGTGCTGGGCACGCCATAATAGCGGCGGTAAGTCCCCTCTTTGAGGAGTGGCTAGAGCTGGCGTCCTGACCTCCCGCCTGACGCAAGTCCTCACCGATAGCAGTGGCCAGCTCGCCCACTGCTGTCAATAGAAAGAAAAGATGCACTTAAATTTAGTTTTGTTCGTAAACAAGGGTATCGGGGTAATAGGGTAGTTGACTAAAAAAAACTAATAAGTCCGTCAGTCAGATTTCCAAAAAATACTAGACACGAATTTTTTTTCATATAAACAAAAAAAAAAATGGTTGCCTGTAAAGTCGGTTTTACGGGCGAAGATTTTACGTGACAACGTCTTTTTCTCCGTGGAATATTTATTGATATGAATATAATTAAATTGCACAATAGGAACAAGGAATTGAATGAAAATAAGAATTGCACAAATTTTAACTATAGAAATATATTTTTTAGTTCGGTGACTCATCGTAACGTTACCGAGCGTTACACTTTTTCATAAGTGACTCCCAGCCGCAACCTAATTTAAGACGTTGTCACGTCAAAATGAAGACGACAAAGTGCGTTGAAAACTCGTGTGACGTCACTGCACGCTACACTTTTTAGTGAACAGTGACGTCACCAGCCACCACTCCTGATATTTGATGCCTTTTATATTTGTCAATTTTTCTTGATTGTATAAAACAAAATATACGTATCCAATATTTTTCTATACCTAATCAGACTGACGGACTAAATAGAATCATTTTTTTTTTATCCAGGAAACATCGCTATTGTTTCTATGAAACTTGTAACGGAAAGGGTATAATTATATGTACGTATGTACGATATTGCGAGCCTTTTTAATCCTATTTCTACATGTTTTAATTTAACTTTTTCAGCTGTCTGGATGCGCAGTGCCAAGCAAAGTGCAATTTTCGAGGTCGGCAAAAAGTTGAGGGCACTGTTTCAAATACCTTGCAGGATTCGCTTTTATAAACACAACTCGTCCACAACTTTATACGCTTTTTAATTTATTACCATATATATATATATATAATGGGTACACTTGTCAACTTTAAATACGTAACACAACGTTATTTTTTGTGTATGCGAACCCCGAAACACGTGTCCAGTATTTTTAAGTAAAGAATCTCTGTACAAAATTTCAAAAAGATATCATGAGAAACCGCAGAGTAATGAGCTTGTCATCTTGGGCATACAAAGAAGGATTGAGCTTAATCACCAAAATCATACCTACTTGAGTTTAATATTTTATTTAAAGGGCACAAAATTAAATTTATAAGTTAATTATCTCTTAGCTAATTAAGTTACTTATTGTAATACTGATACGATATAGGCTTTCGATGCCTTACGATTTTTTTTTATTTAAATAAAATAAAGGTTCGCGAGACGAGTATTTTTATAGATATAGCTTTATTCGAGAAATAATTTGACAATAATTTTTTGGTCTCCGTGGCGCAGCGGTCACCACGCCTGACTGCGACGTGGAGACCCCGGGTTCGATCCCAGGCCAGGTCATGATGGGAAACGATTTTTTCCTGATTGGCCTGGATCTTGGATGTTTATCTATATATGTATCTATTATAAAATATAGTATCGATGAGTTAGTATCCCATAACTGATAACACAAGTCTCGAACTTACTTTGGGGCTAGCTCAATCTGTGTGATTTGTCCGTATATATATATATATTTATCATACTAAAACGTCAATGTAAATTTTATCCATAAAAAAATTTATCTGACGATGGAGAAACCAGCACAATTATTTTATCAACATAACTATTACCTACAATATTTCTGTGATATTTGTGAATGTTATATGCCATCAAGTAAAAAGTTTAGTAAAGAAATATTTACAATATGTTTATATTATTTTCAATTTGTTTTCCTTTTATATTCATAATATCTGTTATACAAAGTGGCGATTAAAATACGACAATAAATTAAACATCGCGTACCTCAACACATTCTCAGTCTACCCATAAAAAACATACACTATGTAATAAAAACCCTGTTGTTCCTTTCAGGGACATATAATTTTACCTACAAGCACATCATTAATGAAGTCATAATTAGAAAACAGTAATCATTGTCTAGTCGAGGGGTCACAATCAAATACCTATTAAAACCGACAAATTCGATTATTTTTTTTAGAATATCTGATTGTATAAGTTAAATAAATTGGCGGGAACGTTCTACTTATGTCAAGTTTCTTCATGCAGAATTGCAGAGCTAAGAAATCAGTTACAGATTATAAATATTAATAATTAAACATTTATTTTAATTATTTTTGTTGAACAATTTTTATAAATTACTTGCTTTATTACGTCCGTATGCCGTATTCATAAAACGTAGGATGAAGGAACAACATGGTTTTTGTTACATATTGTATAAATATATCCATTAGTTTAGTCACAGGAAATTATTTTTCATTTTTCACATTTTCTACATGATGTACAGATGACAGCACATCAAGCTATACTACAATCTGTAAGATTTCTTTATTAGATTTTACAACTTTGTCTCTAAAGTGTTAAGGCTCAAGGTTGATTGGGAATATTTGACAGTTTGGGGTAGCGCTTACGGGTTGATACCGCCGCATCCAGCGGTTCTAAACTTTAATAATAATGGTGCGAAAAAAGCAAGTCGATATTGGACCGCGCTGTCGCCGATCGGAAGTCAGTGAATCAATATTTTAAAGGATGTTCTATGAATTCCAACTTTATGGGATTTAGTTTGAAATTTTCATTTTTTTTTTTTTTTGGTGCTAGGATATTTTTCCATGGTTTAGGCTTATTCCTATGAACCAGCATTGTCCGTGTTTTCATTTATTTTCGTATTATCAGCATCACTCTGTATAATATCTACACTCATCAGCGATGCCTAGGGATATTTCACTTTTACCTTATTTTACAAAGTTTTATTTAAAACAATTTTATATGAAATTAAAGTTTATTATAAGCATATTTAAAAAATCCTACTTTCATCAAACATTTTTTTTTGTATTTTTATTGTTTGATGTAATGTTTACTTTGTACATAATGAATTTTATATAGAGAATTATGAAAATTAAGGTCAAAAATAACAAGAAAAGGCATTCAATTTAATTTAGTAATCAGTATTTCCTCCCCTAACGTTAATTAGAGTTCGGCATCGGTTATTCATGCTCAAAATTAAATTATCCAAATCGAGCTGAACCCAGACAGACTACTGAGTATAATACTCGTATAATAACTCTAAAAGTGTGGGCACGAGCATTATCGTTCACGCGTTGGAACTCCTCACTCATCTGTACACTGTTTGGGACAATCACAGGTTCCAGTACCTCATTGCGGTATTTCAATGCATGCATGTTCCCTCTTATCCAAATGAGATCGGTTCGCGCACCCATACGATTACCAACCCATACCAAGATATTTCCGCCTTGATATGAATGGACTTCTTGTGGATGAAATCCAAACCGAGAGTCATGGGCAAGAAGAAATAAGAACCATGGGCCTTTTTGAATTTTGAAAAAGGTGCAGGAGAAGCAAATATTTTACATACAAAGTTTTTGTTATACTGTTTACAATATAAAATAGAACTTGGTATATAAAACTATTTATAGTATTTAAGTGAAGAAGTCTTTCATGTAATATCCTTAGACATTGTTGATGTGTGTATTATCTTTTATTCATATAATTCCAAACCAAAAAGCTTAAAGCTTTGAGTCACAACCTGTCACCAAGGTCGGATGATTACCTTACAGCGAGCTTTCCATTGCTTGTTATGCTTGCTTCACATTTTATCCTTAAGTTGCCCAATGCTGGACATTTTTTTTGTTCCGGGGTGGAAAATCCTCAATGGATGTCCGTCCCTTTTTTGGACGACGGGTCTGTCAGACTCCTACTAACTAAAACCACCCAGGTGTCTCGTCTCTTAGGTTTGCGCGGGGTCGCAGGAGTCCAGATTCCTCCGCAGCGCCACACTCTCGTGCTGGCCCGGTTGTCGGGGCCTTGCCTCGTGCACGAGGTAGTGAGATGTTTAACTACCTCGTGCATCACCTCTAAGGCGCTCGCCGACACTCGCGCGCGCCTCCGCCTCGGGTCCATCCAGTAGGAGGCGGATACTCCTCAAGTCTCTCGCCCCTGGACCCTAGACCGTGGACTGTAAAAACGGCCCGCGGTCTACCCACCTCGCTCCCTATTCATGCAGTCTGCTACTGTAGAACGTAGATAGAGAGCCCTCGGGAGCGACACCTCCGCTCCGGCAGAAATTCGCCACGGACAACAATCCCCCTCGCCGGGGATTGGTGCCCGCGCCCAGGGTGCAGCGGCCCAGCGTCTGCTCGTCCTCCCAATGCTGAACATAGGCCAACCCCAAGCGTCGCCACATCCAACCGTTCTGTGCTTCTCGCTTTCCCGCAGCCGGATTAGTCATTGGTTTACTTTTGTGGGAATCATAATGCTGCTTATTTCGGTAATTGATCGGTTCTCCAGAATCTATTATCCTCATCGGTCCAGGTCAACGGGGCAGATAATTAAATCATCATCAACATCTCAGCGTTATCCCAGTCGCATCCGAAGCTTTTTCAGCTCTGGACTCTGGGGTCCGCTTTACCAGTCTAACTGAAGATTTTGGCTAAACTTCGATATTTTCTGTGAAGCGACTGCCATAAGACCTTCACAACCCGAAGGCGATATCGAAACATTGCAGTTAGACCAATTGTTGGATTTTTGAGGGCTCCCACAACCTGTAACGACTGCCACTAGATGTTTGTATGATACTTTCAGGAACCGGGACCAGCGGATTAACGTGCTTTCCGAGGAACGGCCCGATCAGTGCAAATATTCATATTCATACATACAAATATTTGAACTGCGCGGGGATCGGCCTCCGCATGCGCAGCGGCCGCGCGTTCGCTGCGGCTACGCCACGGAAGCTGTCGGACAGATAATAAATAGAGTGAAATAATAGCAATAATAAAAACGTTTAATATTAAGCTAAACATAGGAGAAGACAAAACATTTATAATATCGTGCACGTTCTGGAGCTGGTCTGGTTTCTGATCTCCGTCTCCATGGTCTCTTCCACCTTGTGGATACTGTCCTCAGCTGTGTCGAGGCCTTTGTGGACGTTTTCTGGAAGGAAACATTTTCACTTACTTACATTACAATTAATAGCAGTGATGGCCTAGTGGTATCGGCCGTGACTTAGAAGTTGTGGGTCGTAGGTTCGAACCCCGACAAGCGCTTTACTTTGTGTAAATATTTTTTTACCACTGTTCCCAAAACCGTGAAGGAAAACATTGTGAGGAAACCGGCATGTCTACGAGGCAAAACTTCGAACACATGTGACATCTACCAACCCGCACTGGGCCCGCGTGGTAGATTACGGCCCACTCTGTCTCCCCGAGAGGAGGCCTGTGTCCCAACAGTGGGAATATTATAGGCTGATTATGTAATGTAACATTATAATAGGGTATTTGACTAAAAAAAACTAATTAGTCCGTCAGTCAGATTTCCAAAAAAAATACTAGACACGTATTTTTTCTTTTTTCATATAAACAAAAAATGAAGACGACACAGTGCGTTGAAAACTCGTGTGACGTCACTAGCCACCACTCCTGATTTTTGATGTCTTTTATATTTGTCAATCTTTATTGATTTGATAAAACTAAATATACGTATCCAATATTTTTCTATAATCTGAATGACGGACTAATTCATTTTTTTTAGTCAAATACCTATACAGGTACCTATTGCAGGTAAGCCGATCGAATCTATAACAATCCCACCAAAAGATAGGTGTAGCAAGTTTAGAGTAAAATAAAATGTCAGTTATTCAAATTAGGCTGAGAATCAGCATTTTTTTAACGTCATTATTAAGACAATCACCCAAAACGCCTGCTTTTTGCAATATCCTAGTGCTATTGCGGAGAAGGAGTTGCGGAAGAAACTCGCCAGCACCAAACCACCAGCTTATGTTCATTTAAAAAACGCACAACTTTATACAATACTATGTATGTTAAGTATGTAAAATACCTAAACACAGAATATTTTTTTTTTTACCACATGCTAGCTAGCCACCAATATACCAGAGATGTTCAACAGTGGCGATCCCTAATGCTCAACTAATGAGTGGGAATGGCAGGTCACTTCACGTACCTATAGAATCGCATTGGTGTTCTGAAAGTATGATTTTATGAAAAAATAACTTTAATTCCTATACAATAATAATAAAGTTCGTTTACGCCTCAAACATTTTTATAACTTTTCTACTAGTTCTAGTCACTTTAAAATCAACTTAATAACTACCACAATAAGTTTAACATTTGTTTGACATAACGTCAACTTGAAACAAAATTTGAATATAGAAATAGCATCTCGAGATGCTATTTCTCTCTTCTTCCCCTTAGTATTCCATCTAAAGGTTGTCTGTAAAAGATCGCTCTTAGCGATAAGATCGCCCATTGTGTCACCCTTTGTAAAATCTTTATATTTATGTTTCTGTAATCTATATGGTGTACATAATAAAGAGTATTCTATTCTATTCTATTTACAGTATTCACAACTTATTTCACCTAAGCTTCACGTTGTTATGTTTACAGAACAAGACCGCGGGGATTATAATATTTTACAGACGACAGAACATCAAGCTACTACAATTTGTCAGATTTCCTTATTAGATTTTCAACTTTATCTCTAAAGTATTAAGGCTCAAGGTTGATTGGGAATATCTGACAGTTTAGGGTACCTTGATCTGCTGTCGTCAGTACTTGTAATATCGCTCTTTATCTCGCGGCGATGTTTTTCGTGCACTTTCATTCAACACTATTTTCGTCGCTGACAGTTGATGACTTAGCTAAAAGTCTGTTTTTGATACGCTGAGATGCGTTCTGTTGGATTCTTAATGCTCGGCTACAGCCTGTAGCTAAAAATCAAGTGCATCTTAAAATGTTGGCGCGATATTTTTAGTTCGAGCGAAATTTCATTACATTCATTTTTCAAGCACTTTAAACACACTTCATCTACGATTTTCCAATGAGACTAACTTACGAAATTAAATAATAGGTCGGCTGTATTAAAATAAAACAATGTTGTGAGTTATATTGTGTAGGGTGGCATAGATTATATCTATGACGGGGGTGTCTGGTAATAAGTGTATTAACCTTGAATTGGCTTCTATAAAACTAAGGGCCAGTCATAAATATACCTTATATTTTTTCATCAATAGTTATACAACAAAACTAATCTAATGGATGACAGTTTTTTTTTTAATAATTATAAACTAGTGCTTGACCGCAATCCCATCTGATGGTAAGCAGTGATGCGATCGTTGATGGTAAAGCGCGCTAGTTTATTAAGAGCATATTCACTCAGAAAAACTGAGCGAATAGGAAGGAAGACGGCAGTTGAGCGAGGTGATGCAATGTTAAACCCAACAACATGACCAACGATGCTGCGCCAAAGGGAGATTGATCTAAAGACCCTCCACGACCAATCTCCCAACACAACAACATTTGGCGCATCGTACCCGGCACACATCGCAACACAACTGCTCAGACCCGTCCTCCGTACAGCTTCACCAGACATCATGCCGGAACACAACAAATCGCTTGGCGGCAAGGCTTTGTCTGGTAGGTGGTGACTGTTTATCTGTTTTTTGTTTTTTTATTAATAAGTAATTACCGAATGGGTATCACATTTATTTGGTGAAGATCAAGCACATAAGGTTGTTGATCTGTTGCTTCCCTTTCTAAGCCGTTATTTAATTAATTTACCTACTCGGGTAATCACGATAAAATACAGCCTTAAATGCATTCTTATATGACAAAAACAGGTTTACTTTTAGCTGAATAAGATCACTAAACAAGGAGGGGTAAAACTAAATAGGTTTATTAAGCTCTAAATAACGTAAAGTAATTAAACAAGTGAGAAAACTTACCAACGACTTTTTCTTCGATGACTTTCCCTCTCCCCATACACGAATGTTCTTTGTCTCTGATCGTCTGAAACATACGCGCGAAGCGTCCTTTCTCCGGAGTTTTGTGAACTACAACGTCACTTTCCTCGACATGCTCTGCGTCTTCCGGAACATCGATGTGGTCTTCACTCCGGACAATAGGCATCACAGCTTGTGTCTTAGTTTTACCGGTTTGTGGACTAGACTTATCTGATCCACAAGGTATAGTCTCATTCTCAGATTGTCCAGCTTCACTTTTTTGACCGTCGTCACTATGTTTGCTAAGAACTGGACTTATCTCACTTATGTCGGGAATGTGCAGCAATTCTGGTAGTATGGGAGTCTTTGGCGGAGGTGAGTTTGCCACCTCTATCATTTTGTCTGGTATGTCAAGAATTTTCTTCGCTTCATCATGCACTAAGGGAGGAATCACTGCAGCTTTCTTCACGCACTCCTCAAAAACTTCCACTTTGTCATTCACTGTGTTAGTAACGGTCGTAACGATTTCTTCCATTTTACTTTCAGCCTTGTCGGCCATCGTGTCCATCCTCTCGACGACCTCCAAAACTTTTGTTTCTCCATTAGAGGCAAGCGTATCAATCGTATCTGTGTTTATATCGGGTGCGTCATGCATACTTTCATTTTCGTTCTCAAGGTCGTTTATGTTTACTATGTGGGAGCCGCTGACGTTGGCCTCTAATGAATCTATCGATCCGGTCTCTTCGTTCACATTTCCATTCACGTTATCGGTATTGTGCACGTCAACGTTAGAGTTCGTGATGTCCTCGATTATGTGCGAGTGCTCTTCGGATTTGTTCATAGTTGGTACTTTCTGTAGCGGCGGGAGTTCGGTTAGGGAGATCTGTCTAGTTTGTTCGTCCACTAGGTTGAAATCGTTATTTGTGAAGTCCGCGTTGGAGCCCTTGGTGGCGGTGAGTAATGTGTGGCACCCTCCGCAGGCCACATTGTCTACGATGTGCCCATTCATAGCGGTGACCCGCTTAGGTGTGTATTGATTGGGGACTGCTTCGTTCGCGTTGTCAGCATCGTCAATTTCCTCCAAACAAAGTTTATTGTGCCGGGACTCGCCGCAGGTGTAAAGTAAACCGTTGTCTGCAATGTAAAACCAAGTTTTATACGACCAGCGACGACAAATGGTAATCGAATACTGATCATACCGACCGCCGAAGGCAATTTAGACACTATATTTATGTTGACGTGACAATGAAAATGAGCCAATTACTTTAGGTATCGAATGTGTGCCAGTAATAAATGTCCGCTTTTGATGAGCGTGAAGGAGCTTTTAAATAAATGAAATTGTGTGTCATTTCCTTAATATTTACTGAACGCAAGGTCTCTAAATAAATGTTAGACACGTACGTACGTAATTGTACTTACGAAAATGTCTGAGGTCAAACTGTCACACTTTTGTATACTGTTCGTTTGTTGATTGGAGTATTTTGTCATTACACACGGCAAATAGTGAATGTAAAGTATTTTAAAATCTATCACTGATTTATAAACACAACACACACTATCGAACTAAGAGCACGCAAGAAGGGCTTACCGCTCACAGCGTGTCTGACCTACTAACAGGCTTGCGAAAACTTTTCCACAACAAAATCAATATTACCTGTCACAAACGCAGTGTGCATTGCTCCACATGCGACCAGCTTCAGCTGATAGCCATCAAACATTTTCTCCATGTCAATCTCGGTAGGTTCTGTCACATGTTCAACCTCCTTCGGAAGTCCGAGCTGTCCTTTCTCGTTGGAGCCGAACGTTAGGATTTTGGACTCGTCCATGGAGAGAAGGAAGGTGTGGGCAGCGCCACAGCATGCGCTTTTTATCGGGATGCTTAGTGGTAAGACTGTTGGGACGTACACTGTGGTGGGCTTGTCTGGTATGCCCAGTTTCATGTTTTCATTGTCGCCGGTAACGAAGACTGCGCCCATTGCTGTAGGACACACATTAGATCTAATATATAAATCGTTGTTTATGTTCAAATTTGTGTGACAACATTGTACAATCTTAAAGACGTTAAGAGGGAACTCTAGTGGTGTTTTCCCTTTACAAACGTATTCCGCTGTTTTCTTTGTCGATAATGCTTTTAGAGCAATTTTTTTTTCTATAATTTTACACCGTGATTATACGTGCCCCTATCATTTGTTTTTTTCCGAAACTTAATTAATAAAAGAAATACGATACTTCAAAATCGCGAGAAATAACCCATTTTTACCGTGATGTTCAGATGACTATTAGACAAACGTGATAAGTTTTTGACAATAAAGAAAATAATAGCTTCTATTATTTTCTTTATTGTCAAAAACTTATCATATCTAGGTATACTTTTTCTCTAAATTTTAATATAAAAAATAATTGTTTGTTTTGGAAAAGAAAACAGCGGAACACGAAACGTCTTTGGGTCAACGTTTTTGTAGGTAAAATCAGCTTGAGCCTTGAGCCTGAGCTGCAACTGTCCTATTCACACTTTACCGGGAGAGGTTGGAAGCAGCACGACGGCAATAGTTTCTTCAAATACCTATTTTCCAAATTCCACAGCACTAGAGTCCCCTCTTAAGGGTAAATTAATTCTCATAACGAATGAGTGTAAAATGCTTATTCTAATTTTAATGAACAATATGTTGCCAGTTATAAAAGAAGATACGCTATATGTGATTAGCGGTAACGAATCGTATAGTTTCTCTATGTATAATGTAAATGAGCCCGCAGCTACGTATGTGCTACGGCGTAGACCGGCCGCGTGCTACGACGATGATTGCGTCACGTGAACCTTGATTTATTTATTTTGTGTTATTGTAATATGATGTTTCAGTGGTTTAGCTTAAAGAATTTTAACAACTTTTTTTTGTAATAGACGATAAATTATATTATTAATAATACATTCATTTGCGAAAAAAAAAAACAAACGATCGATTTTGATTTTCATTCTTCTTTAAAAAGATAGAATACAGAAACCTTTTTTCAATCGTTTGTACACGTTACTGACCGATATTAAAAATGCCGTGGTATTTAAAAAAGTACGTTCTAACTTCAAATTTTCATTTTTTTGTTGAAAAATAAAAAAAAAAATTGACAACAAATGAAAATTTGACAACAGTGTAGTGGGTTTTGGAGGAATGTATGGCTCTACTGACGTCCTCATACATAGCCTCCACCTCATCGTCGGAGTGTTTAGATGTCGGAGCGTAGATCTGTATAACCTTTTGCCATAATCCCCACGCTTGGCAGGCGGGTTGAGGATCGCAGTGTTTGTAATTCCACAGGAGAAGCGCTGCTGCCCGCTTTCCTGGTGAGAGTTCCACCACTTAGCGCTGGCATGTTTGCGCTTGGCGGGAGAATAGGTTTTTGACCCTGCTGATTCGTGATAACCATTGTTTGCACATTCTATTAACGCGTAAAAAAAAATTGGCACTTGTCCCTCTAAGTGCTGAACTCGGTTGTCAGCTCGTCATCATCATCATCATTTCAGCCGAAAGACGTCCACTGCTGGACATAGGCCTCCCCCAAGGTTCTCCACGACGACCGGTCCTGCGCCTCCCGCATCCAGCGATTTCGCGCGACCTTCAGCAGGTCGTCGGTCCACCTTGTCGGGGGCCTACCCACGCTACGACTACCGGTGCGTGGTCGCCACTCGGGAACACGTCGGCCCCATCAGGCATCGGTCCATGGGCAATGTGTCCAGCCCACTGCCACTTTAGTGTTGCAATTCTTCGGGCTATGTCGGTTACTCTCGTTCTTCTGCGGCGTTGTCAGCTCGTATTTATGTTGAATCCGTCTCACTGCACTATTTCTCACGATAGAATTCACCCGCCTATATATCAGAAGGAGTAATTAAACGCCGGGTTCACCAATGTAGGGGTCTCTTCTTGGGATAATAAATTAAACTAATTCCACTAATAAAATAATAAAAAATCTATTTCTTTCACACACGCTTATACAATACCGCGACCTGGTAGGGGCTGCAGGGCCGTGCGACCCGTATCTCAGTTATCATGTTGCATCTTGCTTACCTAAGCACCAGCCCTACACCTAGTAACAGGGTTGCGGAGGTCAGATAGAATGTCACTTTATATAAATACTAGTATTGACCTGACGTAGTTGAGAAGAGGCTAGGTAGACGGTGATGGTAATGTTTAAAGAGTTTGGCTTATTCCACCTTATATCTTATTCTACCTTATATCTTATTCCACCTTATATCCTTGCATTACTGACCAGTAATAAATACGGTATGGTAGTATCCACATTCGACGAAGGCGATCTTCTCCATAAACTTAAGCTCGGTGAAATTGACGCACGATCGGGTGTCCTCGCCCAGTCCCAGCTGACCCTCGCTGTTGGAGCCGGACACGAATACACGCCCGTCATCTGATGGGGAGAAATTAAGTAATTAGCAATTTTTTATCTGTAAACAAGTTTGGATCCTGAGTCCTGGGAATAAGAAACATTACTGGGTGTTTCTGTCAACGAATTTTGAATAACAACAGGTATCACTAATTATACGAATATGATACGATTTAATGTTCATAAAAGTGTTAGCGAAAGTGAGATTCATGTAAATATCAACATTAAACTTACACCAATAAGGTTCATATTCGAATATATTAGTACTAGTCAAAATGCAGTCTGTGAATACCGTATAGAAAGTTAGTGGTGTAACCCCCGTACCCCGAGAGCATGTAAAATTTTTCGGTTCTGATTTTCTCATGTCATGTTGAATTGACGTTCTTTCGAACTATTAGTGTGACATTTGTGTAGTCTCGGTCGAGATTGACAGGTCAGGAGGTTATTTAATGGCTAGAGAGGCACCAAGACGCCCTCACCTTCCGCCTGACGCAGGTTCTCACCGGACACGGCTGTTTCGGGAGATTCATGTTTCGTATAAGGCGGAGGAAACGCCAGGGTGTGTCCACACTGTTGGGATTGCACTGAGGACACGGTGGAGGTATGCCCGGCTTGGGTATATAGCATCTCTCGCGTCCGACCCTGGCCCAGGCCATAGCCCACGCCGGAGCGAGAGTGCATGCCGGGCGGTAATATCCTTCTGCGAAGCAGTGATGCTGGCAAAGGAGGAGGCGGAGCGCGTGAGGCAGCCGGAATCAGAACAAAAAAAAATGCTTAAAACGATATTAGTTCAGGCTATGTTTACCGGTAAGTATGGCGGTATGGTTGCTGCCAGCTGAGAGCTGTTTGATGGGCCCGATGTCTCCCTCCAGCTCTATGAACTGTGGAACGGTGTGGTGCTCCAGGTCGCCTGTGCCCAGCTGACCCTCGTCATTGCAGCCCACCGTGTAAATACCGTTTGTGTCTGGTGAGAAAAAGTTAATATTAATATCTGTTAGTCCACTGTGTTTTCAAATACAAAAAGAGGAAATAGTTATTACAAGGAGTACCAGTATATTTTATGGAGCGACTTCAGAGCTCAGTAACCAGGTAAGATTAGTAGTCAGATAACGGACTCAAAGATACACGAATGACTGCCAGCACTAACCGCTGAACGAGCTTTTCGAGGCAATTCTGTATATTAAGATGGTCACCCATCCACAAATCAACCGCGACAAGCATAGCTTAACTTGACCGATCGACCCGTGAAAATAATTTATGAAAAGAAAAATTTATGAGTGGCATTCTGGCATCCAAACGTGTGTTTTCACTTTCATTTGTTTACATTTTCATCACATACTTTTTGTTTTTAATAATTATAATTATCAACCAGTGATTAACCGCAATCCCGCCTGATGGTAAGCAGTGATGCAGTCGTTGATGGTAAAGCGCGCTAGTTTATTAAGCATAGGCTTAATAAACTAGCGCACTATTCACTCGGTTTTTTTTTTGAGTGAATAGTCACTCAAAAAAAAAACCGAGTGAATAGGAAGGAAGACTGCAGTTGAGCGAGGTGATGCAATGTTAAACCTAACAACACGACCAACGATGTTGCGTCAGAGGGACATTGATCTGGAGACCCTCCACGGCTCCCAACACAACAACATTTTACGCATCGTACCCGGTACACATCGCAACTCAACTGCTCAGACCAGTCCCCGTACGGCTTCACCAGACATTATGCTGGAACACGACGAATCGCTTGACGGCAAGACTTTATCTGGTGGGTGGTAACTTCTGCCGGCAGCCCATGTTATGCCCTACCACCGAGAAACTTTTGGAATAGAGCATAAGTATCCTTATTGCATTCAACATACGATTACATTGTTACCTGTTACGAATACAGTGTGTGCTCTCCCGCAAGCCACGAACAGTGCTCTGTGCGGCTTCAGCCACTTGACACAGCTTGGACGGGTCACCTCTTCCTTATGGCCTAGGCCTAGCTGGCCCCACGCGTTGCCCCCAAACACGAACACGCGGCCATTCTCTAGAACAATAAATTACATTATTAGTGGGCGTTATAGACAATAAATAGTACTGGCGACTTTTTTTTAAGCGTTGCCCCGCACTGGGAATTACTCCTGTATCGTGGGTGCTTGGGTGAATAGGCTCTTAATAAACTAGCTCGCTTCGCCATCAACGATCGCATCACTGCTTATCATCAGGCGGGATTGCATGCGCTAGTTTATAACTTATAAAAATTAAAAAAAAAACCCATATACACAAAAAATCTAAGCTGGGACAAGCACCTGTCGGCCATACAAATATTTGTCAGCCACTGCACCAACCGTATCGTCGACATTATAATATTGGGCTTCAATCTCTGAATATATAGACTGCTGTATTCGCTTTTAAGATTTTTAATGGACCATTCTTATTTATATACCAATATATAAAGTGGAAGAGTTTGTTTTTTTTTGTCATAAAAATTGGTGCCGTAGACCCGTTTCTGACAGCGCGGGTAGCTCCATGGACGTCTGAAGTTTGACATTGGCATGTTAGTTAGCCGGATTAACAACCTGATAATTCATAATGATAACTAGTGTATTTCAGTTAACTGTGGGCATTGCGATCGAGTGTTTAGAATAGGATCAGAACACGCAATGTCAAATGATAGCCGACGTAATGGTGGCTAACTGCCTTTCTAAAGGTGGCAAACAAAAATACATCAATTTACGTCAGGAGCGAACTAATTTGAGAGGTCTAAACTAACACATCATGTTCTGTCCTTTTCTTAATGAAAAGTTTGCGAAAAAGAGAATCGGGCAATTTTCTCATGGTCGCTGAGCTATTTCACAAAAGTAAGATTACAAGTGATATGTTATTTGTAAGTTAACTGCATACTACCGCATTGGGACACTAAAATGGAAGCATATATATGTAATAAAATATATACAGTATGTTAAGAAATCCCTGTCCGACCCATAAGGATAATAAAGGTTAGGTAAACACATGACCAAATATAATATAAAATTTTACGTAATCATCATAGTACCAATACAAATGAATTTTGGAATAATCTTTTTTTCCCGCGAATTAATTCCAACTTCCCCGAAACTTGGTAATTTTTAAAAAAGTGACAACACCGGTATTATTATGAGCGATAGCGATGCGACCACGTGCCGCGTGCCCTGCCACCCGCCGCCTGTGGAAGGGTGGCTAACGCACATTTATTAAGTTACCTCTTTTTGCGAAATAATATTTATTTTTCTAGGTGGATTTTTTTTAAGTTTAGCCCGGTTTTGTATCCATTAGTACAATCAGTTATCGATACCTAACAACACCTTCACGGGTCGGACAGGGTTTTCTTAACATACTCTATAAGAGCCCATGTGGGTTTATATAAAGGGGATTTTTTTTTGTTTTTGTAATAATATCAACTTGTGCATTCGCACGGGCCGCTTTTTGTGTAGTTATGCTTGTTTTTTTTTTTGTTATTTGTATATTGTTGGTAGGTATCTCATAATTGTATCTTTGTAAGCTAAAACTACACTGTTTTTAACGAAATTATTGTTACTATAGGTATAAGGTGTGTTGTGTTTTTAAAACTAAATAAAATGAAAATTAAATAGCAAGCGGTTGGCTGAGGACGCTAAACCTCTTTTGTTTTGTGTTTACATAAATTGCACATTTTATGCAGATTGCTGCTTTATAATTGTAACATGATTGACTCCTAGACTCTGCTAGAAATCTGTAAAATATTATAAATTCTGTAAGAACAACTTACGGCAAATGACAGCGCTGTGTTCGTCGCCGCAGGAGATGGCGACAATAGGGTCGTTCTTGATGAAGAAGTGGCTCGGCTCGTTATCGGCGAAGTGAGACTTGCCGAATGTGAATACCGCTCCTGTCTCTGTGAAACACATGTGTTAACTTTAGAAGTTTTTCTTTTTGTCTATAATATTAGTGTATGGGAAAATTCCAATAAGTTGTTATTGTTTCTGAGTGTTTGCTTCACCTGAATTGTATACATGTATAATTATGTAGAATTGTAGATACTATAGAATAATTAATAAATAAAGACATTTATTTGAGAAATAAAATTGATATTTTACAAGTTTTGTACATGACTATGGAATCGCTTCGAAGAAGGATCAGTTCGAACTCACGGTCCCTTTCTCGCAAGAAAATCAACCTACAATCTTTTTCCATTATAAAATTTTAATTAGTACGGTATCTGCATAGATCACCTAATGAGCTACTTCTTTTTCGTAGACTGCTACGCTCGCCGTAGCTGTTTGCTACGAGCTATAACTCCCGTAGACCGAACTTTTAAGTAATAATAATAGACGTGGATTGTTGCATAGTGTTAATCTACTCAAACAATACAAATATTATGTACCTATATGTACATATAGGTACATAATATATGTATACGTGACTATATCAAAGATAGTACACACTATAAGTGGCTATGACTTGAGAAAACAACTTGATTTAATCATTATCTATAATATAAAGTAATAATCATTATGCGGTTAGCAAGAAATCAAATAATGACGTAATTAATATACAGCCACTTCAAAAATTATCGTCGCTTGAGTCACTGTAATGACAATCATATAAAGCAGTCTTTTCGAAGGCCTTAAGTAAATAGAACACAGTATATAGGTAATTCATCATCATCATCTCAGCGTTAATCCCAGTCGCATCCGCAGCCTTTCAGCTTTAGAGTCTGGGGTCCGCTTTACCAATCTAACTGCTGATTTTGGCTAAACTTTGATATTTTCCGTAAAGCGACTGCCGTCTGACCTTCACAACCCGAAGGCGATATCTAAGCATTGTAGTTAAACCAATTGTTAGACTTTTGAGGGCTCTAACAACCCGTAACGACTGCTACTAGATGTTCGTATGGCAACCAGGACCAACGGCTTATCGTGCTTTCCGAGGTGCGACCAGACCAGTGCAAATATTCATATTCATGAATACAAATATTTGCACTGTGCGGGGATCGAACCCGCACCTCCTTGCGCAGCGGCCGCGTTCGCTACCGCTACGCCACGGAGGCTGTCAATGTATATAGGTAATTATATACTTTTAATAATTATTTACTACTCGTGGCTAAATAATGACAGCCGAACGACTCTATTTAAGGTAGGTAAAGTTATACGCTTG
This sequence comes from Sesamia inferens, assembly GCA_037179545.1. Classification (NCBI taxonomy): domain Eukaryota; kingdom Metazoa; phylum Arthropoda; class Insecta; order Lepidoptera; family Noctuidae; genus Sesamia; species Sesamia inferens. The sequence goes on along the minus strand of CM073928.1, from coordinate 29,234,129 downwards.
CCGCGGTCGGTTCGAGGGAGGGTCCATCCATTATAAATTGTAACCCCTCTGTGCCTCGGAAAGTAAGTTAAGCCTATGGTACTGGTTATTCGTAAATCTTTCCTAGTCGTTATGGCTTAGGGGTAGTCAAAAAACCCGAAAGTCTGTCAATCATCAACATGAACATTTTTATCGTCTCACTGCTGGGCACAGGTCTCCTCTCATACAGAGAAGGATTGAGCGTAATCACCACGCTTGCTCAATGCGGATTGGCGATTTCAGACTTAAAGTCCAGGGTTCCTCAACATGTTTTCCTTCACCTTTTAATCAGTCATCTTTGTCCAAGATATACTTAGATATACCGCGTTATTTGCGTTTTTTTTACAACGTTGGCCCACGCTAGGAATTTGTCCTGTATTGTGGGTGCGTTTATAAATATATAAACTCACGTACACAAAAATCCAGACCCGAAACAACTAATTGCAGGTCACACAAATATTTGCGCGCTTAAATAGGTGCGCAGCGCAGCAGTTGATCATTGTGCTGTCAGACGATTGACGTTGTTGAGAAGATAATTTTTAAAACTTAAGATGCTATGTATTAGTGATCATCATCATCATCATTTGAGCGTTAATCCCAGTTCGCATCTGATGCAATATTTTTTTCAGTTTTGGAGTCTGGGGTCCGCCAGTCTGATGAAATTATTCAAATTGTGATTGAAATTATTTTAAGAAATTAGGGTGGTGGTCGAGAACAGTCTTATTGGATTAATTTATTAAACGTATTATTCTTTGAGCATTATTTATCAGATTGTACAATAGTATATCTGATTACCTTAATTACACTTCTAACCCTGAGGGCTATGGAAAATAGGGCAAAGTTCAAGTTGGCCACCAAGGCTTACTAGAACTGATGCCAGCTATAAGTTCTATGTTACGGATTTGGTTTCCGCAATAAGTCCTTCAAACTCAACGCTTGTCCTTCAAGTCCACCGCCGTGTACCTTTGTGCGTGAAATAAGTATTGGTGGAACAAAGGTCGGTATAAGTGAATAATATCGAGGTATTTGATGTCATCGTCATCAATTATTCAGCAGAGGGCAATTATTTAGCGACCTTATTAAATTAAACTGGTCATTAAAAATCTCTTTTTTATTATTAAATTGGAGTCTGACAAGTTGTCTAGTTTTCAACCTTAATTCTGAATTAAGGTTGAAAACTACCTAACTAACCGGCTATATATACCTTCAGCTACTTAAAAGTTATGCGGCGTTGGTATGCAAACTTCTTTTGTGCTAAGGCCGCTGATATTAAAACATCATTTATTTTTATTTTTATTTTAGCAGTGGAGTATGGGTTGTCCGTTTGGTAAATAGCCATAAATAGGCATTTAAAAAAATCATACTGACATAATTTCTTTTATCTTGGCTTTTACAAGATTACTGTTCAAAGTTCAATTATGTATTTTAGATATGCAAATAAAAGCGGTTATAAAAAAAATATCGTCGAAATTTATAAAATAAATTAATTGATACCAGTTGCCCCATCCAAAAGGTTCTTTTGTATGGAGAAGAATGGAGAAGAACCTCCACAGTTACTCCTTTGAAAATGTTAGTATTCAACCAGCGTTTATGTAATCTATATTTGCAACATATTCTCCCAAAATGTGAAGAGTTTATGGAAAACATTCCTTTAATCCTTAAACAATAATACAGTTCAGTTTACTTCAATAATACTTTTTTTTTAAATTAATTTATAAACCAGCGCTTGACCGCAATCCTGCTTGATGGTAAGCAGTGACGCAATCGTTGATGGTGAAGCGCACTAGTTCATTAAGAGCCTATTCACTCTAGCCTTGAAGACACTCAAATTGTAGTCTGACGGAAACACCGCCGCCGGCAGATTGTTCCAGTCCCTCGATGTAGGTACGTGGTATAAAGGAGGAGGCGAAACGCTTCGTCCGGTACGTAGCGGTCTTAACAACATAAAGGTGGAAACTCGCCGTACGACGGGTCGTCCGATGGTGGAACGGAGATGGGGGAATTAAATCGTGCAATTCCCTCGCACACTCCCCAAAATGTATCCTATAGAACACCGAAAGGCTGGCTACTCTACGCCTGTGCTCTAGGCTTTGGAGACTAACTCGAGTTAAATCAGGGTCACCAATCAGCTTCTTCGCACGCCTCTCCACTGAATCCAAAGTGGCCAGGTGACACTTAGCAGCACGAGCCCAAATGTGGCTGCAGTACTCCACACACGAACGGACCTGTGCTTTGTACAACAATACTAGTTATTTTGAAATTAACTTAATTGTTATTGAAAGAAAGTTGATATTTCTTAACTTGAAATAGGAATGAGGTGTAGAGCACCAGCACCCTAATTACGTAACACACTATTACTATCAGTTGGAATCATTTCGAATCCATTATTCACTTATCCACATATTGCTAATCCATTGCTTTATACGTTCGAAAAATGTGTCTCCTCAACAACGTAAACAACGCAATGAATATTGTTGAACTGTCAAAATCATGGGCGTACCCACCTGGCCATGGGCAAGCCAGGCCTTGGTATGCGCATTAGTCGCACGCGGTTTTTTGTGGCAATTAAACCTAATTGTTACGCAATTACCTTACAGGTCTCCTCCACTAGGTCGTACCTCAGCTTTGTAGGCATCACCACACTAACAAAATGTTATTTCTTAAGTCACACACAATCATAGACACGATCACACATTCTCACACAATCATGTAAGAACATACCTGTAAGTAAGTAAAAATTGCGTCTCTATTTTTGGAACGTGCTGTGTACATTAATCATAAAGTCGCCGTCACCGCATAGCCAGATGGTATAGTACCGAGGTGCCTTACTGGGGTTGTTAGTATCGAAGGTAAAACCGCCCAAGTGCGTGTCGAGTCCCGCAATATTTAGAATATTAATATAATATGTACATACAGTATGTTAAGAAAACCCTGTCCGACCCATGAAGGTGTTGTTAGGTATCGATAACTGACTCTACTAATGCATACAAAACCGGGCTAAACTTAAAAAAATCCCCCTAAAAAAATAAATATTATTTCGCAAAAAGAGGCAACTTAATAAATGTGCGTTATGCACCCTTCCGCGGGCGGCGGGCGGCAGGGCACGCGGCACGTGGTCGCATCGCTATTCGCTCATAATAATACCGGTGCTGGCACTATTTAAAAAATTACCAAATTTCGGGGAAGTTGGAATTAATTCGCGGAAAAAAAAGATTAATTCAAAATTCATTTGTATTGGTACTATGATGATTACGTAAAATTTTATATTATATTTGGTCATGTGTTTACCTAACCTTTATTATCCTTATGGGTCTGACAGGGTTTTCTTAACATACTGTGTATGTAGATTTTAAGTAACGTGATTAGAATTTAATGGTCCTCAAACTTCTAACTGAAATAAGTTTATGAGCATTTTATTTCAGCATGAAATTGTAAAGTTCATTATTGTTATAGGTAGTATATATTACTTCCTTTTTGTCCTTGAAAAAAAAAAAAAATATTGAGAATCGTCAAGCATGGTATTTCTCATTTTTATTTACGAGTACATATACTCGGTGGTAGGCCATAATATCGGTTACCGGCAGAAGTTACCACCCACCAGACAAAGTCTTGGTGCCGAGAGATTCGTCGTGTTGTGCATGAAGTCTGGTGATGCCGTACGGAGGACGGATCTGAGCAGTTGTTTTGTGAACGTTGTGATGTGCACCGGGTGTGATGCGTCAAATATTGTTGTTTCAGGAGTTTGGTCGTGGAGGGTCACCAGATCAATCTCCCTCTGGGTTTAACATTGCATCACCTCGCTCAACTGCCGTCTTCCTTTCTATTCGCTCAATTTTTTGAGTGAATAGGCTCTTACTAAACTAGCTCGCTTTACAATCAACTATTGCATCACTGCTTACCAAAAAAAACATAGTTTGGCTTTTTCCTAAATGATGCATCTGCGAAGTTGCACGGCGAAATTACTTCAGTTCCTAGTTCTACTAAGGAACCCTGAAAGTGAAAGAGTCATTACCACTGGGCACGTAACTTCCGATAAATGCCCTTGGGGTCAGTCCTTAGATTTGATTGAAGGAGATTAGTTTCATTGTACCACAATGACGCAGGTTATGAAAAGGAGTTTGGTATCAACGCTTGAATTTGGAACATGAATAAAAAAATTGACACAAGCCGAATATACTTCATCTATTGGGTATACTGTTTTTTGACAGCAGGAATTACTTATCGTAGAAACTCGTATGTTACTACTGATTGAACTCCGTTCCACCATCGGACGACCCGTCATACGGCGACTTTCCACCCTTACGTTGTTAACACCACTACGATCCGGACGAAGCATTTCGCTTCCTCTTTTATACCGCGTACATCAAGCGACTGGAACAATTTGCCAGCGGCGATGTTTCCGCCACACTACAATTTGAGTTTCTTCGAGGAAAAAGTGTGAATAGGCTCTTAATAGCACGCTTTACCATCAACGATCGCATCACTGCTTACCGTCAGGATAATTGCGGTCTAGGAATAGTTTATAACTTATAAAAAGAACTAGTTACTTTAAATGTAAATTTCGGCCTTCGAATAAAACACTTAGCTGACTAGCCTGGATAAGTAATTTATTCTTATCAGATTTAGAATTTTGTGAGCCTTGGAACTCGCCTAACTACTGTTTACCACCCAAACCTAAAATTACCAACGCTTTGCAAATTGCGTAGGTACACGTGAAAATTGTTGTACCACATAAGATAATATTGTGACATGAGTTATTGCATAAATAAATAAATAAATAAATAAATAAATAAATATATACGGACAAATCACACAGATTGAGCTAGCCCCAAAGTAAGTTCGAGACTTGTGTTATGGGATACTAACTCAACGATACTATATTTATAATAGATACATATATAGATAAACATCCAAGACCCAGGCCAATCAGGAAAAGATAGTTTTCCATCATGACCTGGCCGGGGATCGAACCCGGGGCTTCCACGTCGCAGGCAGGCGTGTTGACCGCTGCGCCACGGAGGCCGACAAATTATAAATTACAAATAAATTTAATTCCTCTTCAAGAAAGTTCAGTTTACGCTAAAACTTCAAATATTTTCATAACTTTTTCAATTGTGCTTATGGCTCTGAAATCTACTTAATTACCATGAAAATAAAGTTAATATTTGTTTAACTTGAACTACCGTTCTAAACATAAATAAAATTTGAACTTACGTACCTACATATTTTTTTTTTACCTTGGATTTAATTTCTTTAATGATAAATAACATTGGTTTCTAAAAGGGCGATAAAGCCTTTGGTTAGAAAATGTGTGTTAAATTCTATTGTCCGAAATAATAATAATAATTGACCTTGATGGTAAGAGATTTAACTACAGATTACTAAAGCGTACCAGGGTCAACGGAGACCTTTTTGGTATATTAAGTTTTGTTTTATACTTATATAAGGTTTAATTTCATTTTGACATTATATAATTAATAATTTGTTTTAACCTTTAACATGATTAGCATGATTGACTAAAAATTTTTAATGTTTTGCATGCAAGTATATTATATATACTTATTTGTACGCTTCTTAGCTTAACATAGCGTCCTATAAACAATGTTAAGAACTGTATTCACTATCTATGTTATACAAACAGAATTGATTTTGATTTTGAAGGTGATAATTAATTTTTTGTGTTAATTAATTAATTTAAATTTTTGCTGTTATGCCAATAAACGGACTTTTTAAGGCGTGGCCTGTGCTTGAGAGACACAAGCAGGAGCTGCATGACACGGAGATGAATATGCTGCGGTGGATGTGTGGAGTTACGCGGAAAGACCGCATGAGGAACTCTTACATCCGTGGCAGTCTTCATGTCGTGACATAGCAGGCAAACTGCAGGAGGGTCGCCTACGCTGGTACGGCCACGTCTTACACCGGTATGTTATGTGGGTAACAATTGTCTTACCATGGCGTATGGCGAGGTAGACCAAGGAAATGCTGGCTTGACGTTGTAAGAGATGATATCGTCTTTATGTCAGTTAAATTACTAAAACTTAAATTTAACACACATTCATACACACAAGCTCACTACTCACCTAACACCACATACCTCACCGTGCTCTCAATGTCACAAAACTTTAAAAATAATGTCATATACCGCGCCCCCGTTTCTATTGTCCACTTGGGTAAACGTATTCAAAAGCAACTACCGTATCCTTGTATAATTTTTAATATAAATGGCTAATAGTTATAATTTAATTAACGATCTGGATGAGACCCACTTGTACGTGAGCTCGAAACACAATGTCCCAGAAAAATGTACCAATGACATTGGCGATGTGTTCTCACAGCTAACGATTATCAGTCAAAATATAAGGAGCATCCAAAAGAATTTCGATAATTTCACTGTATTTTTGTCTCGTTTGAACTTTTTGCCTGATTTGATCATTTTGACTGAGTGCCGTCTGAGTGATGCTACGCCTACCTTTGATCTTAATAATTATGAATGCTTTTACTCTAAACGCTACCTCAATCAAAACGATGGCATTGCTGTCTTTTTCAAAAGTAGTCTGCAAGTAAAAATCGAGGAACCGCCCTTCAAAGACGCGAACTGCTTGCTCATTCATGTGGGTGAGGAGTTCACTATTTGTGCTCTCTACAGGTCGCCATCTTTATATAATACTTATAATTTTTGTAATTCTCTTGAAAAAATCATGCAAGCTAATGAAACAAATGCTAACTGTGTCATTGTAGGCGATATAAACATCGATATATGCAGTGAATCTAAAGACAATCGTGCGAGCGACTATTTAGACATAACTGGACACTACGGTTATTATCCTGGCCATCGTTTCCCTACACGGGACCGTACTTGCTTAGACCATGCTCTGTTGAAAACCAAAAGAACAGCTAGAATAGTAATATGTGACTCAGGAATAACAGATCATGATACAGTCATTATTGGAATCGATAGGTCTATCTCCTACTTATTGCCTAAGATTAATAATAGAGTGAAGATAGACTACCCAAACTTGTCCAATGCTGTTGCTGAATATGACTGGAGTCTCATCTATGGTTATACCGACGTGACCAAAGCCTTCACTGATTTCATAGGAATACTTAGTGATAAAATAAGCGCATTTACAACAACAGAGACGGTGCGGAATTCAAAGGCTATTAAAAAACCTTGGATTACTAAAGGCTTATTGAAGAGCATTAGAAAAAGGGACCAGTTACACACAGAGGCAAAGAAAACTTATAACAGGGATAACTCGATCATACAGCAGCGATATAAAACCTATAGAAATGTTTGTAACAATTTAGTGCAAAATTTGAAAACAGAACATGAAAGAAAAGTTTTGGAAGATGCAAACGGAGACAGTAAGAAAACTTGGAAGGCTATCAAAAGTATCTGTAATATTAAGAGTAAGAGCCAGAGTGGATTGGAACTACTTCGGATATACGCGGATCCCATAGATTCTCTAAATAATGTGAATCAATACTTTACGAAAGTAGGAGAACAGCTGGCTGAAAGGACTTTGCTCCGTATTAAGAAGTCAGAAACGGAACTCGCTGCTATGTCAACATTTCCTGATAAAAACCCACCCAGCGAATCTTTTTTTGCAGCACCAACAGACGAAGTTGAGGTCAAAAAGATCATAACAAATCTCAAAGACAATTCAGCACCTGGATGGGACGGAGTTACAAACAGAACCCTTAAGATATGCAAAAATTCTCTTGCCGCACCAATTACCTTCTTGTGCAATTTAAGCATATCGACCGGTAAGGTTCCTTCAATAGTGAAAACCGCGAATGTATGCCCAATCTTTAAATCAGGTGATAAAACAGTTCCGTCGAATTATCGACCCATATCTCTACTCACTTCCCTATCCAAAATCCTAGAGAAGGTCATGAATAGTAGACTCCTCAATTTCATTGACAAGAATGGCTGGATATCTGAAAATCAGTATGGCTTTTGCAAGCAAAGGTCAACGGAGGACGCAGTCAATAATCTAGTTGACTTTGTTGTAAATAGGATGGACAACGGTTATAAATGTACTGGCGTCTTCCTTGACCTAGCGAAGGCCTTTGATACGGTGTCCAGGCGCATTCTTCTCAAAAAGTTAGAGGGCATTGGCATCAGAGGTCTAGCTTTGAAATGGTTCCAGTCCTATCTAACAGACCGCACACAAAGGGTCCGCGTGGGGGAAAACTACAGCAACTATGCCAACCTTAATTACGGAGTTCCTCAGGGTAGTGTGCTCGGGCCCACACTTTTTATCCTGTACATAAACAGTCTTTGTACTATGGAATTGGACCGTGCTAAAATATTTGCTTATGCTGACGATACCGCCCTAGTCTTTTTCGACAAAACTTGGGAAGGGGTTCAAGAGGCTGCTAACAAGGGTGTAAATTTGGTTTCCAGCTGGCTTACCCACAACCTACTGACGCTAAATATAGAAAAAACTAAGGTTATAAATTTTAGCGCCAGCATTAAAACTACCTGCCCAGATCATCTCTCAGTAATATTACACTCCTGTGATAATAATAATGTACCTTCAAGTTGTAACTGCCCAAGCCTTGAGAAAGTCAGACACATTAGGTATCTCGGTGTGTACATTGACCAGCACCTTAATTGGTCAAAACAAATAGAGCATGTAAGTGGCAGGGTTAGAAAACTCATACACATTTTTAAAAAAATGAGACGTATTACTGGCCTAACTATTTTAAAAATGCTATACCATACACTTTGCCAATCCGTTCTCAACTATTGCATTGTAACATGGGGTGTAGCACATAAGTCACATTTAATTAAAATTGAACGGACACAACGCGCCCTTCTCAAAGTAACCTTCAAGAAACCAATGCGCTTCCCGACTGACACATTGTACCAAGAAACTGGTGCTCTGCGTGTGCGCCAACTGTACATTATGGCAGTGACTTTGAGGTACCACAAAAATGCCCAGAGACTAGTAAAATACTCCGAAATTCGCTCGCTTAGAAATGCAAATAAACCTAAATGGGATAAACCTAGATGTAATTTATTTTTTGGCCGCAGATGCTTTCTTTATATGGGGCCGTTTATTTATAATAAGCTGAATAATAAAATGGACATACTACCTATGACCAGAAATAACTGCAAAAATTATATCTCAAAATTTCTGGCAAGAATGGACTATGAAAGCACGGAGAAGTTCCTTAATACTTGAACGCACACACATTCATCACACAAACACACAAAGGTTGATTTGGACCAGTCGAGCTAGTGCTCTCTGTCCCCACTTTGACAGATTTCCACAATTCGAACGGCGTGGGAGAGTTCCTTTCTAGTGGACTATATCACAGGTACGAGTATAATATGGATGGCAGCGGGAGTGATATGAGGACTTTGCTCGATTGATCTAAGCCCACCTTAACTCACTCATACATCACACATCCACACAATCACAATACACGGTACACCAAAAAATCACAAAATACTAAATAAACACACTAAATAAGTTGATAGGTTGTATATATATATTTTTTTTTTTTTTTTTTTATTTTTGTGAGATTTGTCTGAAAGAACTACCTGTTTTTGACACATCAAATTAATACCGACCGATGCTATGTATGAACCTATCTTATAATGTTGTTAGACGAAGGAGACTAGTCTCCACGACACAGGGAATCCTAGTGTGGAGGCTAGTGCTATTTAAATATTGTAATGATTTTCTGAACAATAAAGTTTTTTATTATTTTATTATTTTTATTATTATTTTATATGCGTGCCAACAATCTCACACCACAGGATGCTAAAGACTGCGCATAATGGAGGAGAATGTGCAGGAAAGCGGACCCCGGGTACCAACGCGAAAGCCGCGGACGCAACTGGGATAAACTCTGAGATGATGATGATGATGATGTTGCCAATAAACGGACTTTTTATTCTATTTTTCTTTCAACGAACGTCGACTGTAACCATTATTAATTTGTTACACGAGATTAGAAAATCTGTATTAAAAAAAAAAAAAAATGTGTTATAGAGAATTCCAACATACGCGTTCAAAATGTTTGAAACAGCAAATAAAAAATATATCCCACGAGTTTCCAACGCCACTTACTATGAAAATTTCTGTTGTTGGAATTTGTCGTACGGTGCAGAATCATGAATTGAATCCAAGGTAGGTAACGGGTTAATATTGGACTACGCTTTTGGAAAATCAGGGTACCTACATGTCATATTTAGAGCGTGTGTCCAAATATTTCTATAGCGATACGACCTTTCATCCATTGCCGTAAAGTGTCGTTTGTAAACACCGACACTCATAAGCTACGGGAACTTCGACACCCTAATTACGTTATTCACTATCAGCCATAATTTGAATCACTTCCAAGAATTTTGATAATCCATCAATCCATATGTTCAAAAAATTGGCCTGCTCAATATCGTTGATAACGCAATGAATATTGTTGAACTGTCAAAACGTCTTTGTTTTCCTCACACATGCGCTATGGAATTTTACATTACTACAACGTTATTTTCTTTATACGAAACCTGAATTTAGTTTGTCCAGAATAAGCAACTGAATCGATTTCAATAATTTTTATACCATGTTATATTTTTTCCCAAATACATTTACAAATTGTTGGCAGTGTGGTTACCACGCGCACAACACAGTTGGCCCGGTAGATCACATTGAGACAGAACCCCCTCGCGCCACGCCGCTTGAAGCGCGAGCCCATATTTTTGTTGTAACTTTGTGATTTTTTTATGATATCTTTTTGAAAGTTTGTATATAGATTTTTTACTTAAAAATACTGTACACGTGTTTCCGGCTTCGCATATACAAAAAATAACGTTGTGTAATGGTACCTACAAACGCCAAAAATAAACAATGCGTCATACTGACGTCACACGAATTCTACATCTCGCAATCAGAGTTTACCGTGCAACTAGCATACATACAACTTCCCAATTTTAACCATTGGGCAAGTGCCCACCAGACATAACACCCGTCTGGTCGGAGAATCCTCCCTTTTCTATGGAGGATGAGTGAACATTACTTCCTGTTCCTCATGCCTCCACAGTTGTATATCGGTAAATTCACTCGTTTTGGGCTTCAGTTAACACGCATGTTAGTCATGGTCTGACTAAATATGTGGAAACGTTCTAGTTCATGCAAACAAACATAACATTATCTGGGTAATACACAAATAGATAACTACGAGTAGCGAGGTATCTGAGTGCAGTGCACCAGTTATGCTTACCTGCACATGCAAGGCTGGCATAGCGTGACGTCACTGTATTTTTATTATTTTATGGTAATTACCTACACAGAATGCACGCCGCGTCAGAGTTGCTGCATTACTTTACATGACAGCGGAAAAATTGTACATTTTTTAAAATGGTTATTTTAGCGATATACTCGTATTTAGTGTTCTAGTGGAGTATTTTTCTTTTTTTTTAATAATTATAAACTATTGCTTGACTTCAATTCCGCCTGATGATAAGCAGTGATGCAATCATTGATGGTAAACCGCGCTAGTTTTTTAAGCCTATTCACTTAAAAAAACTTAGTGAATAGGAAGGAAGACGACAGCTGAGCGAGGTGATACATTGTTAAACCCAACAGCACGACCAATGATGCTGCGCCAGAGGGAGATTGATCTGTGGACCCTACACGACCAAACTCCCGACACAATAACATTTGGTGCATCGTACACGGTAACACGGCACACATCGCAACACAACTGCTCAGACCCGTTCTCTGCACGGCTTCACCAGACATCATGCCGGAACACGACGAATCTTGGTGGTAACTTCTGCCGGCAGCCGATGTTATGGCCTACCACCGAGAAAAATTTGTTATTATTTAGTTTTTAAAAGCTGAACATTTAACAAAACTCGCTCGTAATTGTCTCGGGATTGCCATAATCCCCACGCTTGGCAGGTGGGTTGGGGATAGCAGTAATTTGTTATTCCACAGGAGAAGCGCTGCTGCGCGCCGTGCTGTGCCGTGCCGGTTGCCGTGCGGTACAGGGCATAGAATAGTACCAACCCATATCCTCCCGTGGGTCTCGTAAAAGGCGACTAGGAGAACTCTCATCAGCTGTCATTAGTAGAATATATTTATGACAGTTTCAACACAAAGTTAACAATATTTACATGTAAGCAATTAGAATCTGACTACGCTCAGCATATGGTAACCTATGATGACCCAGAAAAACTTTTAAATCGATATAATTTTTATAGCCATACACGTGTAGCTCAATAAAACACGTTGGACCAATAAGTAATATCGCGTAGATTTCGATATGTTTTTTTTATATAAGCTCCTCTCCTATTGGTCGCAGGGTAATGTTAAAAAGCCTAAAACCTTCCTAGATTAATGGGCTATCCAACAAAAAAATGATTTTACATGTCGGACCAGTAGTTGCTAAGATTAGCGCGTTCAAACAAACAAACAAACTCTTTAGCATTATACAATATGTTAAGAAAACCCTGTCCGACCCATAAGGATAATAAAGGTTAAGTAAACACATGACCAAATATAATATAAAATTTTACGTAATCATCATAGTACCAATACAAATGAATTTTGAAATAATCTTTTTTCCCGCGAATTAATTCCAACTTCCCCGAAATTTGGTAATTTTTAAAAAAGTGACATCACCGGTATTATTATGAGCGAATAGCGATGCGACCACGTGCCGCGTGCCTTGCCGCCCGCCGCCCGCGGAAGGGTGCTTAACGCACATGTATTAAGTTACCTCTTTTTGCGAAATAATATTTATTTTTTTAGGGGGATTTTTTTTAAGTTTAGCCCGGTTTTGTATCCATTAATAGAATCAGTTATTGATACCTAACAATACCTTTACGGATCGGACAGGGTTTTCTTTACAAATTGTATATTAGTATAGATTATACAGTATGTTACGAAAACCCTGTCCGACCCATAAGGATAATAGAGGTTAGGTAAACACATGACCAAATATAATATAAAATTTTACGTATTCATCATAGTACCAATACAAATGAATTTTGAAATAATCTTTTTTTCCAACGAATTAATTCCAATTTCCCCGAAATTTGGTAATTTTTAAAAAGTGACAACACCGGTATTAGTCTGCAGGCGAAGGGTGGTCAACGCACATTTAATAAGTTACCTCCTTTTGCGAAATAATATTTATTTTTTTTAGGGGGATTTTTGTTTTAAGTAAAGCCCGGTTTTGTATGCATTAGTAGAATCAGTTATCGATACCTAACAACACCTTCACGGGTCGGACAGGGTTTTCGTAACATACTGTATGGCAAGGCACGTCAACCTAGTACTCAATTATGCTACAATACCAAAATTCAGGTGAACCTTGAACCTACTAGAATTCTTAGACGAAATTTTAATATAGGCTTAGGTTGCGGTACTTGTATCAACATAAAAAAAAATTGCGAAAACACTGAGATATAATGAGACAGATTCAAATGACCTTTAGAAATTTTTCATTACTGCGAACAGAATATTTTCATTGTAATATGGACGAGGATTTAAATAAGTGGCATTATGATATCCTAGTTACTATGTTAACATGTTGACATCCGCAGAAGTGTTAAAGACAAAGAGTTTGGCGGAGCTACTCACTAGGTTCCACTAGGACCTAATGGGAACTAGGAATTAGTGAGTAGTTCCTCTGCCAAACCCTTTAACAGGCTTGACGATGTGACACTATCCTCTGGTTGTTTACTAGAGGATAGTGTCACATAATTCAATACCAAGAAATAAAGTCTGTGGTTCTTCATTAATTTAATATGCTTACAGATTCATAGTGATTCATTGAAATCTTGTTTAATGAGTTGTTAACACTGATTTAGTTAGTCTTTTTGATTCTAAGTTATTTAAACTTTTTATTGCAAAAACAGTTTTCGCAATAAATATTAATTTTAAAAAGTTGAGACACAAACAATCTGTTGTTTTGGGAGAAGAAAGAGCCAAATCCATCGGGTATCAAAACACGTGGTTTAATAATGACATTTCCTTCAAGAAGTGCAATTAGGTAACATTTACATGGACTACGCAGTAAAATGAAATAGTTGTAATTAGATTAAGGAGTTCGAGCTGTATGATTTCCAGACTTTTGCCAGTTTCAACACATATCGAGTAACTTCTGTGTACTATAATAAGACACAAAAAGGAACAGATGACTATTTCAACATGCCCCTTTATCTAACTGAAATATTGACAAACCCTGAACAAAACTAATACATAAAATCACAATAAATCCATAGATTTTCACATGCTGTCAAGTTCCCGCCTTTCAAACAATGATGGCGTCGTTCAATTTTCAAAAGAAGAACACAGTCACCTGGAATGTCGTCCGTCATGTTGGTAGCGGTCAGTGATGTTCCATGGCGTGCACCGGTCGGCCGCGGGGCGAATACTGACCGCTGGCCACGTGCCACCCTCAATAACCACCGCGGTTGAACGTGGACCAAAGAAAACTGGAATAGACTTGATGGGTGTGGAAATTGTAGTATTGTGGTTCGATTGTAAGGATACAAGACAACAATTAACAAGAACACAAGAACACCAACATTTTCCCCCTTATTCATAAACGTTGTTTAAAGTTGACTAGTGATTAACGATTCTTTAACCTTACATTTTTGACCTTTTAATGTTATTTAACTTTAATCATCGGTTTTGAATAAATACTACAGTAGTTAAGGGGTTTATTCATAAACGATGATTAAAGTGACATGCAAACGATTAGTTTAAGGAACGTTTATGAATAAGGGGGAAAATGTTAGTTTTCTTGTGTTCTTGTTAATTGTTGTCTTGTATCCTTACAATCGAACCACAATAGTAAGTTTTTGCGCTTTTTATTGATACTATGGCTTACATATTGTTTTTGATATTTCTAATTGATTAAACAAAGCTATTAACTATAAGAAACGAACACTAAATATTTCAAGAAAATAATAATACTATTCCAAAAAACTAAATCTGTGACCAATGTTATTGTCGTGCAGACCACTGGTAACCAAAACAGCTTAACCCCCTCACCCCCGCCCTTACCCTTTAAACTTTCCCTATTTTAAGGATAGCTGTAATTTTCTATGGGTCTCGTTATACTGGCAATCAATTTACTGAAATAGTTTTTTTCCTGTCACAATAAATATTGCCTGTAGGTTTGTTTACTAAGCAATTGTATACTGTGTGCAGAATTGTTGGTTAAGAGACTTTATATCAAACTTTCATGTTCCATAAAGACTGTGTGCAGTTAGAGAAAGAAACAAAGCAAGAAAAAGTACCTATTTATTGTAGACTCGTACAGGAAAATCACAAAAATAAAATAAGTTAACACAATTAAAAATAAAAACATGTTATATATAAAAAGTAACAAAAATTGGAATAATAATGCATAATGCTTCGACATTTAAAAAGTGAATGTCTCAGCGCTGGTATTCTAATAGGGCTTGGTGTGATGTCACGGGCAATAAGACTTTAAAAGTTTTATGTTATGTTATTTTTTTAATTAAAATTATAAACAAGCGCTTGACAGCAATCCCGCCTGATGGTAAGCAGTGACGAAGTCGTTGATGGTAAAGCGCACTCGTTTATTAAGAGCCTATTCACTCTAGCCTTGATGACACTCAAATTGTAGTCCGACGGAAACACCGCCGCTGGCAAACTATTCCAGTCCCTCGATGTACGCGGTATGTATGTTATATAACGTTACATTGCGACTGTAATACACGGTGGGTTAGGCATGGGGTACCCCTGACTGACAGACGTTAGTTTACATTTGCGCACACATTAGGTCAGTTATTTTAAAGGGGGCGAGTTTGTTAGCATCAACCGGACACAAATCCAATCTCCGCTACGTAGTGACACAGGCAATCAGAGCAACACAAATATATGCGTAAAATATTATAAAAAAAATAAATAGTTTATCTAAATTGTCTATGAGTGTCATAAGCACACAGTTTTTTTTTGGTGACCAATACATTCTTTTGTTTTTTTTTTTAATAATTATAAACTAGCGCTTGACCGCAATCCCGCCTGATGGTAAGCAATGATGCGATCGTTGATGGTAGAGCGCGCTAGTTTATTAAGAGCCTATTCACTCAGAAAAACTAAGTGAACAGCAAGGAAGACGGCAGTTGAGCGAGGTGATGCAATGTTAAACCCAACAACACAACCAACGATCTGCTGCGCCAAAGGGAGATTGATCTGAAGACCCTCCACGACCAAACTCCCAACACAACAACATTAGGCCCATCGTAACCGGCACACATTGCAACACAACTGCTCAAACCCGTACTTTTCACAAAACGTAAAAGTGTAAATACTACTTGTCTTGAAGTAAGGGCTAATATATATGTCGGAGATCGTCGATATAATTTTAATAGAAGTTGCTGATTTGATTTACGTAGTAGAGGGGCGAACGCTTGTGACGTTATTTTGTGATGGCGTCACATGGATAGAGTCGCTTTGGAAAGTGGGGTTCGTCGAACGGTGACTTTGCATCGAGACGCGGACCAAGGCACATCTCCGAACCGAAACTGTCGGTTTGCCTATTCAAATTGTTATTATGAAGATTGGAGGGTATATCTACACGTCGTGCTTCAATTCAAAACTCACCTACGAAATGGAACCTGTACCACTACACCAAGATGCTGTCGACCCTACCGCTCTGCCGTCGCTGTCTCCGACATCAGAAGTTGGATAAAGAACTACACTGCTCACAATCTCGTTATAAATCAAGGAACAGAATAAGTCACTTTCTGCCATTATGTGTGTAGTTGTTCATTGTCTTTGTATGAACTTCTGTAAATGCTGGATGTACGGGCAGTGAGGCTGGAAGTGAACGTCATGTCACGAGGTGCGCTCAATTGCTGACGCAGAAGAGATCGCTCCGCGTGATAGTGCGCTGCAGAAGTGCGCTGCAGGAGTCCGCTGCAGGCGTGCACGTGCGGCTGGACGCGGCGCTGTCACGACAGTGCTGACCGATTCTTGGAGCGCGACAGTGCTGGCTGTTGCTTGGCGAGCGAAGTGCGCTTGCGGAGCGCGCAAGGTGGGCTTGCGGAGCGCGCAAGGTGGGCTTGCGGAGCGCGTAACGTGAGCTTGCGGAGCGTGCAAAGTGCGCTTGCGGAGCGCGCTACTAGCTGCGTGGTGCATCACATCAATGGCGTATGGCACTGCTGAAGCTGCGTGCGGCGCAGTCAGAGCTGCGTGCGCTTTGTGGAACTCCCAAGGTTTCAAGACTTGAGCCTCTACTCTGCAGGTGATGAGAAGAATTCAGGACAGCATCTACTCTGCAGGCGATGAGAAGGTTTCAAAATACCCAAAACGTTTGTGGTAACGTAATGGGATTTTATAAGAGCTCAGAGATGTCTGGTGTGCAACGGTTGACAACTGCCAAGTGGCAGGTGTTTGCGGGAAATTGCCATAATCCGGTGAGTCGTACTATTTTTATTTTGATTCCGTGGCCGAATGTTCTCTTGTCAAGCAATCTGTAATTTCATTGGTGTATGTATAAACGCGCCAGTATATATACAGTGTACAAGGTTGTGCCAGTGTATTGTGTACTGAACAATTTCTTTGCGACATGATAATAAGAGTTATTTGCAAATTTTATTTCTTGTACATACTACCCGTATTCTTTGTTATAATGGACTGAGAAATTTAAATTTAAAAAGAAAAGACAATTTTAAAACCCTGATTTAAAAATCAGGGTTTATAGCGCGCGAACATAACAACCTAACATTGGCCGCCCGCGTCATCCCTCGCGCCCCACCTACCTTACCGTCATGTCGCCGGTCGCAACGGATCGCCGCACGCGCCAAGCGCGAGTAGTAACCTTTGGCCCTCCGTAGAGTAGACACGCGCGTATCTGCGGCGACCGGCGCCGACGCGTCTACTATACGTGTTAGTGAGTAAAAGTGTAATGTTCTGTGTTTACATAAATATAGGGTTCGATCGTCTGGTTGCCTTTTATTACGTCCCACAGCCCAGAAACCAAACCCCTATAACTGGTGCCTCAACATGGGACAGAATCTTCAAAACCAACGGCGTTGTTATTCCCCTGAGAAGTCAGTTTAGTGCAAGTGTGCGTTCTTCAAACTAGACTTTCGTATCCAGTGAGTCGTCGAGGTAATACCAGTAAGAACCAACCCTATAACTGGCGCCCGAAACGTGGAGCAGAACATTCAATACCTACGACGTCGTATTCCGCTGAGAAGTCAGTTTAGTGCAAGCGTGCGTTCTTCAAACTTGACTTTCGTATCCAGTGAGTCGTCTAGGTAGCGTCAGTAAGACCATCGTAACTATAGTCTATAAGTGGCATCCTAACGTGGGCCAGAACATTAAAAACCTATAACGTTATTCCGCTGAGAAGTCAGTTTAGTACACTGCAACTGTTCGTTTTTCAAACTTGACTTTGTATCCAGTGAGTCGTTTAGGTAACTCCGGTAAGACTATGTACCTATAGACTATTTTCGAGTGTATCACGATAATTACGAACAATTTAATTGTTTCATTGTGTGAAAATAGACTAATCAAAGACAAAGTGATATTATATATTGTGAATTTCGAAATAATTAAGTAATTGTGGTCTGTACATAACACCAATACCTGTTGTGTACCTACTTAGTAACTCATTTTTCATAAAGTCAGTGCAATTAAAGTAATATTATTCGTATACGAACAATGTTTACGTCATTAGTGAGATTCGCGTAAGTCGATTTTTAATAAACGTGTACCTACTTAATGTCTTATGTACCTACAATCGTCGTCTTACCGCGAAATATAACGTAACGTGTACGCGCCTCGCGCCATTACCTTATTTGGGCAGTTTTCAAACCGAGCGAGCGAAGCCACGCCTCCTGTTGGACCTTCCGACCGTTCGTTGTTGTGTTTGAACTGTGAAGTCGTGAAGATTATTATTGTCTTGTGCGCGTTTTATCGACGTTGGTCAATATTTGGACTATTTTATTTTGAACATTTTAAAAGTTTAAGAAGATTATTTTGATGATTTTATTATTGCACGAGTGACTTTTGAGTTCCTATTACGTCATGGACAGTGTTAATAAGTGAACTTTTATTCGTTCTCGAAATTGTTAATCGTTTTGTAAATACATACCTAATGGTTATTACGCGTTCGCGTGCTAGTAGTATAAGTCGGAGCGATAATACGACGGAAATGAATTCTCCGCCAACGCCTGAGCTGGACTTAAGTCCGCCAGGCGCTGCTGCCGCGATGTTGAAAAGCATGCAGGCACCCCATACGGGGAATGCCGCTGCTACTGCTGAACGCCTCTTCGAGCATCCTTCTGCGCACGCGCCTCTGCCGGCGCCTGCGCCTGCACCTGTTCCCGCAGGGTCAGTGACCCTGACCAACGAGCAGTTCGAGTTATTGATGAGTAGGTTTCTGCGCGATCCTGTGAGTAGGTACACCATCTTATTCTGGAAATTTTGCAAAATGTACTTCACGCTTTGACGGCGATAAATCAAGCGACGTCCGTACTTTTATCGATGCTATTGTAACCTATAAGGAAAGCGTCAGTATGGAAGATCACATCGCTCTCAGGGGCCTACCTATCTTGTTGACTGGCTTAGCAGCAAAATGGTGGCTAGGAGTAAAGGCCACTGTACATACATGGAAAGACGCGTTAGATCTCCTGCTACAAACGTTTGGACCGCGTTTGCCTCCACATAAGTTGTACAGACAGATATTTAGCAGAGAACAGGGCAATAATGAATCGACAGACGCTTTCGTTTGCCATTTGCGGAGCCTGTTCGCACGGTTGCCGCCTAACAGTTTGAGTGAGGAAGTACAGCTAGACATGACATACGGTTTGTTATTGCGACGTATAAGGGAGAAGGTGCCTCGTACGACGTTTTGTACTTTCGGCGAATTACTAACGGAAGCTCGCCGCGTTGAGGACCTTACGGATGAGAGTCGTCAGGTGGTCAATAATAGGCCATCAGTATCATCCGCCCCTACAGTGAATACTGTTCAGTCGACACCGCCTGCTGCTACGGTTCCTACGTCTACTGCTCCTGTAGAAAGCAAAAGACGTCCTCACTGCATTTATTGTAAGCAATTCGGTCATCTGAAGGAGAACTGCCGGCGATTGGCCGCCAGGCAGTCTATGGCCCCTACGACGGATGGAGACCGGCGACCTGGTTCGTCCGGTATTACGCCGCCCAGTATCACGTCTTTTGGGTGCTGTTATGGGATGGGATGATGGAGTCTTTTTAAAAAAACACTTTTATTACAAACTGGAAATATATTTTAAAGAAAAGATTACAAAATTGGCCGATTAAAATAGGATATGTCCACATCAAACCCTTAAGCCGAACTGGGCTATGCACATCGACGGAAATGCTTACGAAACCTTTGATTGACGTCAGTACCTCACCGATTCTCAGTAAAAACCAAGTAAACAACTGATGCGTGGTCAGCAGTTTACTTAGGGTTGTCGTTTAGGAGCATTGTATATTATAACAACCCCCCCGATAAGAATGATCATCACAGATTGAGTGATGAGAATTAGAAAAACCGAATTATCTAGGACTTTGATGTGGACTTGACAATTTTTATTACTTACTAAAACTTATTAAAAATTAAATTATTAACTAGAATTAATAGAAACTTATACGAAATTTGACAGAGTTTGTAGTTAGAGATAATATTGTAAATAGCATAGCATTACGCCTATAGTTTTAAAGAGTTAGGCAGAAATAGAAATTATTACTAAGTAATTATTAAAATAGAGATAATTAAATAATAGAGAGATTATAAGGGAAAGAATTTAGAAAATAAACTTGTTAAAATTATTTACATGATTGTATTACGTTTTATTGGAAGTGGCACTGATTTTATAGAAATGTTATCATTTTCAACTTCGGAAGAGTCTGAAGTATAAGCGACATTAGTAACACGTGTTTTAGAGCCTCTAGACTTGTTATAGTTTTTATTATATATCCTGATACAACAACTTGGATTTCTAGGACAAATAAATCTTCTTAGTTTGTACAAAAAGTATATGAAACATATAGACGAGATTACATATATAAGCGAAAGATAATGTGTGCTATATTTTTCTAAATGAGAAGGCTCTTCAATTTGATTTAATTGATTTTCAAAATCATCAAGATGAGTACTTGCCTTTAACAAGGAATCAAAGTTGTTGAATTCGTTTAATTTAGTTAGAGGGACTTCATGTAATGTTTTATTTAACTTCACGTTATGACAACAGTCATCATTTAATATATTAAAGTTAGATACAGTGGTAGTAAAATTAAAACTAATATTATCAGATGGTACAAAAGTAAGGGTTTTATAAAATGCTTTACAAAATTTAGGTAGATGAAGAATTCCTGTGCCCAGCAAGATTTCCATGTGGTCCCTCAAGTCTTCGTTACACATAATATGACCTTTATTAGGTTCTGATTGAATGAATATCCAACGATTGTTGGAAATCTTTTGAAATAAGTCAATTGAGCCACGTAGAATTCTTGTTTGACAGGATTTTGGTAATTTATCAATTACATCAGTTAATAAGGTCGTTTCACAAGTAGGATTTGCGATGGTCGAATACACATTGTTTAAAACACACACATAACACTGATTTTTTATTATTTTGCACTCACTCACACTATCAAACTGTGAGTAAAATAAGCGATCTACTGTTATTGCCAGATACTGTTTATTGGGAGCAATTAGGACATACGTATCAGGGGTTTTATTATCTAAGGAAATAGGTAATGGGATGTTATGAAAGAGATTATAAACTTGAGAAAGTACTAATGGAATTTTTAAGATTATTATCAGCTTGTTGTCATGATAATAACATACTATGTCCGATATATTTATAATTGCATTAATGTTTTGTAGCGTTAATAAAATTGGCAACTCAGCGTGTCGCGGTAACTGATTAGCATGTAACTCAAGCTCTTTGTACAATTGCATAGGACTTAGTACAGTCGGGTGCAAAACATTTATCTTACTAAACAATATAGCATTATTTATATCGTCAATGTCGAAGGACAATGTTATAATAATACTTTCTATAGAAGTAAGCAGCAGAGTCAATTGAGATTTTATTTCCAATTTATCATTAGTATTAATAAGACTGCTAAAAGCTTTTTCGATTTTATTTAGATTTTGGTTTAAACGGTTTTCATTTTCTTTTACTTTAGACATTGTGTTATTGAATGTAGAAATAGTAGATTTGATTACATGAATATTATCGCGCATTAAAATCGTTAATTGTTTTTCGTCTGACTGTACTTTATTTATAGCGTTTGTGAACTTATATGCGTCATCGGAATCCAATGTTCCAAAGAAAGTCTTTAATAGAGATCCGCCTGCATCAATTAAGCCGCGTTTATAACGTTTAACTTCGTTTACTTGAACTAAATAGGAAATAGATGAAAATTTCTTTACGTTGTTATTATGTTGTAGTTGAAGAGAATTCAGTGAGTTTAAGCAATCAATTTTAACTTGAGACGAGGAGACAGAGCCGCAATATTTAGATGTTTTATCGAATAAGTATTCTACGTTATCTAAATGTGGTTGTATATGACTAAGGTCTACGTAGGTTATTACATTCCAACGATCGCTTGTAAATTTTACATCTAATAGTTGATCGAAATACAATCCAGGACTGTTAGCAATTTGTGTGACGAATTGGTTTGCGTAAGTTGACACCAGCCACCTGGAAACAATGGATAGAAAAATGCTTGTTATTTATTATAAAATTATTTTGTTATTCGTGGGCTGGTTTAATTTCATCATAATGATGCCGAACATGTTTTCGATCGACTTGTATTGTAACAGTATGGTTACCATTTATTTTTATAATTTTGTAAGGGCCTTTCCACACCGGAGATAGCGCCTTATTTTGTTTATGATGGCAACGAATGTATACCATCTCACCGGCGTTGTAAGTTGTAGGCCTGGAATGGGAATCATAATATTGTTTGGAGCGTTCTTTAGAATGTTGAATGTTTTGCAACGCTTTTTGTCGGCTGTAATATAATCTATGATTAAGAGCTCGCACATAATCTGTATAGGTGTTACTCTCGAGGGAATCTATTGATTTTGGAATGTAAGGTTTATGACCAAACAAGAGTTCGAATGGGGTAAAACCTGTAGTTGAATGAACATTCGAATTATAGGCTAGCATCGCGGTATTGATGTATAGGTCCCATGTGTGGGAGTTTTCCTCTATATAAGATCTTAGGTATTCCTTTAAAGTCGAATGACTTCTTTCTAGAGCTCCGCAAGTCTGAGGGTGGTATGGCGATGCATAAATATGTTTAATGCCAAATAGTTGTTCTAGCTGCTTAAAAACATCTGAGCAAAAGTTAGTGCCCTGATCCGTAACAACAGTGCGAGGAATCCCTAGGTGCGAAATGAAGTGGACCAGGCGTTGCGCGGTTTCTTGAGCAGAGCACGTCTGCATGGGATATGCTTGCGAATATTTTGTAAGGTCGTCTTGGAGAGTGAGTATAAATTTGTAATGGTCGATCCTGGATTCTGGAAGAGGTCCTACAATATCTAAATATAGTTTTTCATTCGGTTTAGTGGCTGTTGATGTTATTATCATAGGAGCCTTATTAGAACTACGCAACGGTTTGTTTACCTGGCACGATTTGCAACTTTTGACATAATTTTCTATGTCTTGGCGCATGTTTTTCCACCAGTAAAGTTGTTTCAGCCTATCATACATACGTGAGATACCCGGGTGGCCTGCCGAGGGTGTGTCGTGATTTTCTTTTAATATACGAGGCACTTCAGCTGGAGTTGGAAATAAGATGTTGTTATGATAAACGTGTATTTTAATACCCGTGTTGTTGAAGATAAACCCTAGCATATTATAAATTTTTGTGAATGACATCTTAGCGAATGGGTCTTGGAAATCGGATATCGCGAATTCTTTTTCCTCCGAGTACCATGTAGTTATCATATCTCGATAGTCTCGCAACATATTAAAAACATCTTTGTAAGTTATGTCGTCGTAATGATGTACGCGTAAGAATAAATGTGTGAATGTATGTTTTTCGTTAGACGTACTTTGAAAGGTGAATAGTTCACGTTCTACGGATCTTATGTCGGGAACGTCTTCATTGAATTTAGACATTTGAATGATTTCAGAACAATATGGGATTGAGTCATCTAAATCAATTGCGGAAGGATAAGCTATCATTTTACATTTCGTTTTGAGAAGTGATTCGTTATGCTCAGCTATAATCGTGTCATAAGTTAGGCTTTGTTTCTGACTGATTTCTAAATATTTTTCATACGTTTCGGAAGTGGAAGGAGAATTGGGACCTACAGCGAGTATTGGGTTACGAGATAAGGAGTCAGCGTTGCAATTTATCTTTCCCTTTTTGTATACTATTTCGTAGTCGAATTCTTCGAGTTTTAGACGCCAGCGAACTAATTTGGAACTCGGGTCTTTACAGTTAAATAGCCACTGAAGTGGTTTGTGATCGGTGACTATTTTAAATTTGCGACCGTACAAATACGGTCGGAAAACTTTTGTGCCGAATATTATAGCTAGGCATTCTTTCTCTGTTGTGGAATAATTTCCTTCAGATTTATTAAGAGTGCGAGAGGCATAGGCTATTGGGAGATCTTTGTTTATTTCTCCCTGAGAAAGGATAGCAGAGACAGCGTAGTTCGAAGCATCTGTTGTAAGGAGGAATGGTTTAGAGAAATCTGGATATTGCAGAATTGGGGCCGTAGTAATTTTATGTTTTAAAGTTTCGAATGCTTTTTCTTGCTCAGAAAGCCACTGGAACTTAATATCCTTTTTTAAAAGACTAGTGAGCGGTTTAGTAATATGAGAAAAGTTATCTATAAAACGTCTATAGTAGCCAACTAGCCCTAGAAATGATTTGATATCTCGAGGATTTTTTGGAACTGGAAATTTTTGTACACATTCTACTTTTCTGGGATCAGGTTTCACGCCGTGTTCAGTTATTATATGACCTAGATATTGAAATTCTCTGCAAAGAAATTCGCTTTTATCGGGTTGTACTTTTAAGTTATGTTTGCGTAAATTTTCAAAGACTAATTTAAGTTTTGATATATGAGAAGCTAAATCGTGCCCGAAGATGACTATATCGTCAAGATACGTGTAACAGTGAATACCCTGTAGCCCAGATAATACGACGTTCATGAGCCTTTGGAAGGTGAATGGCGCGTTCTTTAAACCAAAAGGCATTCTATTAAATTGATAGTGACCCGGTTGACCTGATACCCCGGGAACACTAAAAGCTGTTTTCTCAGCATCCGATTCTTTGGTCATAATCTGATGAAATGAAGATGCTAAATCTAAAGTTGAAAAATATTTGCTATGTCCAAGCTGATCTAATATGTCTGTGATGTTAGGAATGGGGTAAGCGTCACCGACAGTGATCTCGTTAAGTTTTCGGTAGTCAATAACTATTCGCCATTTTGGTTTTCCAGACGCGTCTTGTTTTTTTTGGTACCACCCAGATAGGAGCTGACCAAGGAGATACTGACGGACTGATAATGCCTTGTTCCAGCATTTTCTTTATTTGTTTACTAACTTCTTCCTTGTGACATTCAGGAAAACGATAGCTTTTGACATGGATAGGAGTTTGCGACGTAGTACGAATTTCATGTTGAATTGTTTTGGTAGCCGTTAACATATCACCTTCTAGGTAGAAAATATCATGAAATTCAGAACATAATTTGCGTAAACATAACTCTTCTTCTTCGTTTAAATGACTACACCTCAATGCCTCTTGTACCTTTTGTTCATGTTCTAGATCAGATGAGGTTGCAGGTGAGCAAGAAAAGGTATTTTCGGTTATGCCCGGAGAGATAGTAGGATTCGTTTCGAGAATAATTGATACAGGTTCTAGTGTAATTTTAATTGGTTTTAGAATAATGTCTTCATGGGACGTATTTAGCACGGAAATATTAACTTTATTGTTTGATTTGACGCTAGTAAGACATTTGGAAAAAAGAAGTCGCGGGTTATCTGTTAACTTTGTATTTAAACATAAGCCTTCTTTTAACTCAGGATTAGTAACTTCACACTCGATCATCATTTCAGTTCGTGCTGGAATAATATAACTTATTTTGCGGTTTAGTTTAAAGTTAACAGGTGGACTACTCGGTATTTGTAGTTGAGATGTTTTGTAGCATATAGAGGCGCAATATTTTGTAAGAAAATCTGTTCCCACGATTCCCTCATAGTCAAGATTTATTTTGTCAACTACGTGAAAATGAAAAGGGAATTCGTTATTATTATCGTGTATTATAGACAAGATAAATCTACCTTTAGTTACAGAGAACGACGATATATCATTTATACCTTTAAACTTGACTTTTTCTGAATCGAGACTTGGAATCTTTGATAAACTCGTATCTTTCACCAAGCATATTGAGCTACCCGTGTCGACTAGAAGTTTTAATGAATTTTTGGAATGAGACGTTTTAACCTCGATAAACGGTAATGAAGTCCTTTTATTTTGAGATATATCGTAGACAGTAGGACACTCTTCAAGACTATCGAACAAGTCGTTAACGATATCTCGGTTAGACTTAGTATGAGACGCAGTGGAAATAGTAGGTTGTATGTTTTTTGGGTTTAGATTATTTTCATTGCCAATGGGACATAATATGTCCGAAGTAGAAGGCAGTGATTGTTTCTTACTGTTATCGGTGGGCTTAGAGTCCGAAATAGAAGATAACAGTTTAGAATTAGACTTAGTAGAACTTGAATTAGTATTCGATTTAGTAGATTTAGTAGAGATAGGATTTGTATTAGATTTAGTAGAATTTGAAATATACCTTTTTTTGTTAGTGCCTTTGACTTGGAAATCGCGCTGGCACTTACACGCGAATCCGCCCTTTAGTTTAAATCGTCGTTGTTCTCTAATTCTTGAATTTGCGGTGGTGACGACGTTTCGGATGTCTCGATGCAATGTTGTTGTTGATGAAGTTGATTTTTTAAAGAATTATTATATTGACGTTTGCGACAATCCGATATATCGTGTCCCACGTTTTTGCAATATCTACATACAATAGGAGCTGAGTTAGTAGAATTACTTTGAGTGCGCGGAACTTGAGCACGGTTTCGAGTATCAACACGTTTTTTATTGTAACACTCCGACTCCGAGTGTCCCTTTTTATTACAAATTTTACAATATTTAATTTTTACGGGAATAATAGTATTTTTGTAGGTATTTAGAATCTTTTCCTCTTCCAACGCAATATTGATAGCAGCATTCAAAGTTTTAGGATCGCGACAGCGTACTATGTTACTAACATTCGAATGCAAGCCGATAATAAACGTAAAAAGAGCT
This sequence comes from Sesamia inferens, assembly GCA_037179545.1. NCBI lineage: Eukaryota > Metazoa > Arthropoda > Insecta > Lepidoptera > Noctuidae > Sesamia > Sesamia inferens. The sequence goes on along the minus strand of CM073928.1, from coordinate 29,206,788 downwards.
AGATCTTCGGTCATGGCGATGCGACCTGCCAACTCTTTTTTCAGAGTGTCTGAATTATGAATTTCAGCTTGAAGATTTGTAAGGCATGTTTCGATTCTAAGTACATATTGGGCAACAGTCTCATTTGTTTCTTGTTTACAAGACTGCAAGTCCAGTAAAAGATGATTATAATGTTTACGTTCTCCAAAATTTTGTCTCAGGAAATCTTTAAGACTATCAAAATGATCAAAAAGGCGATTAGAACACGCGATTTGAGCTTTACCCCTTAATTTTGATATTATAAATTTTAAAAGTAAATCTTTTTGCGAGTCTGAGGCTAAATCTAGTGCATTCTTACAATTTGTTAGAAATGCTGGTAACACATCACGTTCTCCGCTGTAAGTATCTATGAAATCGCAGAGAACTTTCATGGGGTATTGCTCGGAAAGTATTACAGGTTTGCCTTGGACGGACATTGTATATATATTTTTATAGGGTTAGTACAATGGGAATAAAGTATAAACAGATTTGGCAACAACAAGAAACAAAATATTTTACTCACAATAGGATGATCAACTTTGGTAACATCACTGTAGAGATCAGCGGCAGGAACTGGAGTTGGCCTTCCTCAGACCAGGTGCAGCGTCGTCGAGATGGAGGGCACAGCGCGGTGAATTTATAGAGTCAGGAACTTATTTTCGAAGCAGCGTCAGTTCTTATAGATTTCGTAAAACATCCGCGGCACAGCAAAACAGTTTACAAGTTCGTGATGTAGAAGATATAGAAAGAAGTTCAGGAACTTAGTTTTGAAACAGCGATAGTACTTGTAGAGTTTTAAAACACCAATAATACGGCGAAATAGTTTTTTTACCACTAACGAGTTCGTGATATACAAGATGTAGAAAGAAGGTCACACTTTTAAAGTTTTGATACAGAGTTTTTAGGTTTCACACGCACGAGATGGTTTTTTAATGAGTTTCGGCGATGTGGACAAATAGATTTGAGCGATTTAGTTTAATGTGCGTAATACTTTTCGCGACTTTCTTTCCACCATCCCACTTCTGACACCACTGTTATGGGATGGGATGATGGAGTCTTTTTAAAAAAACACTTTTATTACAAACTGGAAATATATTTTAAAGAAAAGATTACAAAATTGGCCGATTAAAATAGGATATGTCCACATCAAACCCTTAAGCCGAACTGGGCTATGCACATCGACGGAAATGCTTACGAAACCTTTGATTGACGTCAGTACCTCACCGATTCTCAGTAAAAACCAAGTAAACAACTGATGCGTGGTCAGCAGTTTACTTAGGGTTGTCGTTTAGGAGCATTGTATATTATAACAGTGCGGTACCCCGGGTGTAGTGCGGTCTAAATGTCCAAAGTGTACCAGTGTCGTGCCTAAATCTGAAAATGTGTCGTTACAATCGGTTAACTGTAATCAAGTTATAGATTCTCGTGTGCGTCCAATAGTAGATGTAAATATTTGTGGTGTTCAAGGAAAATTCCTTTTAGATACGGGTGCTAGGCACTCTATAGGCAGTGTTAGCTTACGTAAATTGTTAGATCTAAACGGGTTTTGTTATGATAATGTATTTTTAGAACTTAAGTTTGCTGATGGTCGCATTAGCGCCCAGTTTGTTGATGTAGCAGTTGTCAATGTCACAGCGTTAGGGATGACGCTTCCGGTCAAATTCGTAATGTTGCCCAACTCCACAGAAAGTCTTTTGGGGATGAATTTTATTCAGGACATTGGCATGATAGTAGACTTTAATTCGGGAACTTATTCAAGTAAAGGTAATCGCACACCTATGCCGTTTAATTGTGAGGGTGGCTCGCCACCTCAACAGCTGTGTAGCTCATCTGTGAGTCTTCGCAATGACGAGGGCGCTCGTTTTGAACCGGATCACCGGGATAGACTGTCCAACCTCCTGATGACCAACGGGGACATCTTTCAGCCAGGGGGAGGACCAACGAGTTTTGCTGTTCATCGGATTGATACAGGTGATGCAGTTCCTATTTCAAGTCCACCTTATAGGGTTTCGCCAACCAAGAAGTCTGCACGTTGGCACTGGGGGGAGATAGAACAACGAGCCTTTGAGGATTTGAAGTCCCGACTTTCCACAAGTCCTATTCTCATTCAACCAAATTTTGAGGAGCCCTTCATCCTTCGAACCGACGCCAGTGGTTACGCCTTAGGTGCTGTACTTCTGCAGGGTCCAACACCTCAAGAGGAGAGGCCTATAGAGTATGCCAGCAGGCTACTGTTACCAGCAGAACGTAACTACCACACCACAGAGCGCGAGGCTTTAGCGGTGGTTTGGGCGTTAGATAAATTCAGAGGATATATAGAAGGAGTCAGAGTTCGAGTTGCTACTGACCACCAGCCTTTGAAATGGCTTTTGTCTTTAAAGACACCTAGTGGTCGTCTGGCTCGTTGGGCCATGAAGATTCAGTCTTTCAACCTGGACATTGAATACACGCCAGGTAAGGTCAACATAGTAGCCGATACTATGAGTCGTCCGGTTGTGGACGACCTCAGGCAGGAATCAGATGGTGATCCTTGTAGCATCTGTCCCGTCGTCATAGATCTACCTCGCAGGGAACCAGACGAGATTCGTGCTGCTCAACTCGAAGATCCCGAGGTAAGTAAGATAATTAGAGATTTTGAGGACGTATCCAGTCCTGATACTGTCGTCCGATGGGCAGATAGAGGTTTCACCAGTAAGTTCGCCCCACGTAGGGAAGGACCTTATGTGGTCAGAGAGGTAGTAAGTCCCACCTCTTATGTAGTTGCAGATAGCAAGGGGGTTATAAAGGGGAAGTATCATGCCAATGCCCTAACTCCCTATTCAGGTTCCTCTCCGGTGATAGTTCATCAACGTCGCCGTGGCAGACCAGCCAAGTCACAACCGGGTCGTTCTAGTGACTTGGAGGGGGAGGGTATAGCGCGCGAACATAACAACCTAACATTGGCCGCCCGCGTCATCCCTCGCGCCCCACCTACCTTACCGTCATGTCGCCGGTCGCAACGGATCGCCGCACGCGCCATGCGCGAGTAGTAACCTTTGGCCCTCCGTAGAGTAGACACGCGCGTATCTGCGGCGACCGGCGCCGACGCGTCTACTATACGTGTTAGTGAGTAAAAGTGTAATGTTCTGTGTTTACATAAATATAGGGTTCGATCGTCTGGTTGCCTTTTATTACGTCCCACAGCCCAGAAACCAAACCCCTATAACTGGTGCCTCAACATGGGACAGAATCTTCAAAACCAACGGCGTTGTTATTCCCCTGAGAAGTCAGTTTAGTGCAAGTGTGCGTTCTTCAAACTAGACTTTCGTATCCAGTGAGTCGTCGAGGTAATACCAGTAAGAACCAACCCTATAGGTTTTAAAATTGTCTGGTTTGTCTTTATTTCGAAACTAAAGTTCACTGTGGCCTATAGTTACGAGCTCACTTGAGCTTATGATAGTATGTGTGGCTAGACTGTTAAATCTTCTCAAGAGAACAAGCGGTAACGAACATAGAAATGAGTGCTATTTACGAAAAATCTAAATTTGATAGAAATGAGCTAAAGTAATGAAATTTAATATTGGCGAGTTGTTTGATGGCGATAATGGCGATCGTTACCTATTGAAATCGTTGATTGGAAACAGAACTTATAAGTACCCCCACGATCGTATATGAAAGACTTCTCCAAGTAATGTCTGCTGAGTTAGATTTTCAAAATGTAGAAGATGGTGAGGAGGGTGCCTCCGCCAGCAAATAGAACACGTATCATGGCTGAGTGGTCGCGCTGCACGCACTAGTCTGTAGTCGTAACTGCAACCCAGTGAGAGGTTGTTCAGAGCGCGATGGGCAGCTAGTGGTGTGGCGGGGACACTAGTAGGTGTGGTCGCGCTGCACGCACTAGTATGTAGTCGTAACTGCAACCCAATGAGGGGTTGTTCAGAGCGCGATGGGCAGCTAGTGGTGTGGCGGGGACACTAGTAGGTATGGTCGCACTGCATGCACTAGGCTGTAGTCGTAACTGCAACTCGGTGAGGAGTTGTTCAGGGCGCGATGGGCAGCTAGTGATGTGGCGGGGACTTTGGTAGATATGGTCGCACTGCATGCACTAGTCTGTAGTCGTAACTGCAACTCACTGAGGAGTTGTTCAGGGGGCGATGGGCAGCTAGTGATGTGGCGGGGACTTTGGTAGATATGGTCGCACTGCATGCACTAGTCTGTAGTCGTAACTGCAACTCAGTGAGGAGTTGTTCAGGGGGCGATGGGCAGCTAGTGATGTGGCGGGGACCTGGGTCTCAGAGGAGACTATTAGTTGTACGGTCATGTGTTGACCTGGGAGTCGTGGACTCTAGAGTTGGTCGTATCACAAGAGGTGATGACGATACGGGTGTCAACTATGAGTTTTTTTTTTTTTTTTTTTTTTATTTGGCAGGAGTGGGAAATCCTCATGGACGCCCAGACTGCCTCACTAATGAACCAGTCTGAGCAGTGCCGGACTCCTACCGGCTAAAACCCACTCCTGCCTTTGCTTAGTGTTCCTCTGACGTGATCAGAGCCCTTGTCATTCGGTCTGTTCTGTCCGCGATCGCACTTTGTGTTTTAGTGTCTGACAACCGTCATGCAATGGTAAAGAATTTCCATTATAAGTCGCCACAATTTAAGTAACTGCTGTATTATAAATTTGACATTAATAACTAACTAAACTAATGAGTCTTCAAATAAATTTCCTCTAAACATATCTTAAAAATAAACTTTTTATGTATTTTTATTTCTTTTTAATTTTAGCATTTTTTAGAGTTCCTTTTATATAACCTAAAATTTAATATTTCATAGTATATAACTTATCATTATTTTATTACATTACCTAATGGCTACTTTAATATATCTATAATATATCAAATAGTCATCATTTCTAATCCCAATTATTTTCATTTTTACCTATTACATACCTATTTCCTATTGTTTTAATATAAATTTGTTTAGTTTGAGACAGACTCACAAGTGCTAATTTTTTACTTATTTTAACTTCGGCGAGTTCTTTAGACCACAACGGTATGCAAGTTTTAACACGCTGGGAAGTGGTTATTTTGGAGTCAGTTTTCAATTGGGCCAATTTCAAAAGAAATTGATTACAATTTTCTCCTCTGGCGTGAACACCGTTGTTGTCAACTATGAGTTGTCACTAGCTACTGTGGTAGCGAACCATGGTGTGTTTTCTTTTTGATGATTATGATTTTGATTTGATAATTATGAGGCTTGGAGGAACCTTTTGTATTTTCTTTTTGAAATTTGATAATTATGAAGCTTGAAGGAAGCTTTTGTGTTTAACATGTTAAAATAATTAAGTTTGTTTGGTTTTATAATAGTCATTGTAACTAAACGTGACGTGTGACGGTCAGGTTAGCCGAGTTCTCAAAAATGCTTCAAAGTCGGTTTTCTGTGTTTTTTTTAATTTGTTACAGACATGCACGAGGACGTGCAACGGGAAATATCGAAGTTTGGCCGGAATCGGCGGTTGGCCTCGTGAAGCGGATCCCGGACTCCGGGGCTGACGGAGCTTCGGATGCGACTGGGATTGGCGCTGGGATGATGATGATGATGAAGATGATGCACGAGGACGTGCAACTAGTCAGGCTGGCCGTGTCGGAGATCGTCGATATAATTTTAATAGAAGTTGCTGATTTGATTTACGTAGTAGAGGGGCGAACGCTTGTGACGTTATTTTGTGATGGCGTCACATGGACAGAGTCGCTTTGGAAAGTGGGGTTCGTCGAACGGTGACTTTGCATCGAGACGCGGACCAAGGCACATCTCCGAACCGAAACTGTCGGTTTGCCTATTCAAATTGTTATTATGAAGATTGGAGGGTATATCTACACGTCGTGCTTCAATTCAAAACTCACCTACGAAATGGAACCTGTACCACTACACCAAGATGCTGTCGACCCTACCGCTCTGCCGTCGCTGTCTCCGACATATATATATATAGATGTTAAAATAACACCCCTATATTCTGTTCTTCGAAAGGTATCAGTACATCTACTTATGTTTTCATGTTTATGAAGGTTTTCTCGGGTTTCTCGTATCTAATTAGTATTTGGTAAACGGAGAAAAATAAGATCATGTTTTTTCAAGCATTTCAAGCAAGGAGGTTGGTATCAGTTCATCGTACATACAGGTAAATTTTCATTGTTGTATCGTGTGTTATATGCTCCGTAAATTAGATAAGTACACAAACAATACATATTTGGAATAAACATAAGGTATACCTATACCAAGGCAATACGAACATGTGTCTTGCAGCAAATTTCCGCTTGGAAAACCTGTAAAGCGTCCTTTGAGCTGGGGCGCTGTAGCCGTAGACTATGTGACTATCGTACGCCTGCAGTTGCGTTTACGACTGTAGTTTGCATAGGCCTCGCGTTACCACTGGTACCAGTACACGTGAATGCTCCGTGAAAGCAGCGAGAACGTCGCGTGAAAGGTGCGTGGACGCTGCCTAAACGACCAGTATCTTACGTTTAAGAAATCAATTCTTGTTACGCATTAACTGGATACCTGATAAGTGTTATCAAATTGTGCTTATGTATATGGTAAGTTATTCACTGTACTTTTTAAAACTTAGCATTCAAATCACTTTCATATACAATAATCGTCGAGTTGGATCAGACGATCGATTTCGATATTAAAACAAGAAAAAAACAATCGTTCACCTGTTCCAGCGCTGAGCTGATTGTCTCGTTTAGGTTTTTGACCCTTTAGATGTCACTATGTTGTTTTTTTATTTTAATGTAAGACCAGTCATAGGGCAATACTATAAGCTTTCAATTAGTGAAAAAAAATACGGAATCGGGGCAGTAGTTCTGAGGACTAACACCCATTTTCTCCTACATAATCTCGTTTATTCGTATGCGTTGCTTAAAGTTATTAGCGACTGTTTAAACATAATTATTGACGCTCAAAAGTCAGTTAAAGTTAACCACCGTTTATAAATAAATAACTTTAGGTTCTCACTTTTATTATCAGTCTGTTTCGAATCCAGCTATTTTACTTTAGAAAATAGTTTAGAAGGTTTTGAAGTCGGAATAGTGTGAATCTTGTATTAGGTTACGATGGGGCCGGCATTTTCATATTGTGACCAAAAGCCAGTAAATTTCTAGTAGATAATAAAAAAGGTACTCACTTTTACTTCTTTATTGACGACAGAGACCGTATTATTACTAACTGTTCAGTACGTCCATTCTTTAATGTTCACTTCGGACAAGTTCAAGTTACTATTAGATCCTACTGCTCAGCAAAGGCTGCCATCTATCTTTCCATCTCTCTCTGTCCAGAGCTGCCAGGGATCAATCTTTAGTAAGGAGTCTAGCTCATACCGCCATCTCCGTTCTGATGGTTCAAGTCTCGCACGTAATCCATACTAATATTATAAATGTGAAAGTGTGTTTGTTTGTTTGTTTGTCCTTCCTTCACGCCGTAGCTAAGCAATCAATCTACCTGATTTTGGCATACAGTTAGTTGAAAAGATGGAGAGTAACATAGGCTACTTTTGGTCCTAAAAAAACATCAAGTCCCCAATGGAGATTACTGGAATATTTGTATGTGTACACCAAATATATCCTTACTAATATTATACATCGGAAAGTGAGTTTGTTTGTACCACTTTCACGCCGTAACTCCTGAACCGATTGCTTTGAAATTAGAAAAGATAAAGTTAGAAGTCCGGATTAAATAATAGGGTACTTTTTATCACGAAAAAAATTTGATATCCCCGAGAGAAATCTAAAAAGCGCGATATAACCGAAGTTAACGCGGGCGAAGCCGCGGGCGGAAAGCTAGTTTGAAATAAAATCATTAAAAACATCACGGATGCACTCGTCGACGGATAGTTCAAACATCGCACGCTGAAGTTTCATTGATAGATAAATTAAGCTAAAAAGTTATGTTGTAGGTAGGTATAGGGTTATCTTTTGAATTTCATGTGATAAAAAGACATCTTGTCATTAAGAAATGATGTTTATAAAAATTTAATTAGTTATTTAATACTCGAATTGTCCGTGACATTGACATCAAATCGGGCCTTAAAAGGTTTTTTGTTTTGATTGTGTTTTGTTTACTTTAGTTTTATGATTTTTCTGAAGGAGTCAAAATAAATACTTTAACGTTCTTTAATAAAAGGTTTAATATTTCATTCGTACTTGACGTTAATTATTCAAACATTATAGATGTTATTTAGTCTAGGGAAAGTGAGTCATCCCTTCCCTCACGTGCAGAGCCATACCTTATCCTACTATATACTGGCAGGGTTCACATAGTTCTTTGTTTACTTCAATTGGTTATGCTCACGTACAAAATACGTCGTCATTATCAGTAATAGCTCACTCAATCAATCAACGGTAACCTGTAATCATATTCGTATTCGCGATCGTAATTCTTATGAAGAGTAACCTTCATTCTTTCATAACGTACTTTAGTATCGATTTAAAGCGAATTTCACAAATAAATCTATACGACATTAGTAAGCACGGACGAAAGCAGGTCAACCGACTTGAAACTGTAAAATATTCCCAATCAACCTTGAGCCTTAATGAATTAGCGGTAAAGTTGGAAATCTAAGAACTTTGGCAGATTGAGTACACACACAGGACATTCCGTACGCGTATAATCTGCAGTAATTTTTTTGTCTAGCACTGTCTCTTTCCTCATAGATGATTGATTATTTTGAGAGAGATAAAGATAGACCGAAACTTCGTTTCCTCTCCTTCTCTTTCGGAGTGCCACAATTCTCATCTCTAAGGCATGTGCATTAGTATAATTATGTTGATGATTTGAATTTAGTTCAAGGACTGTCAGTGTCAATTTTACATACTAATTATGACAGATCTTGAAAGTGGTTTAGTTTCAATGGTAAAATTCTGCCCTTGGTATCTGTGTTAAAACATTTCCTTGATTATATTTTGATCGATTTATTAAAGTACTAACTCGATCGATGGAATAAAAACCTGCTTTGCTTAGTAAGGGAGTCTTGCTTGTATTTACAGCTAGTTAAGCATTATGGGTGTTCCTAGTATATCTCAGTAACAGCCCGCAGAGTAATTACGAAACACAATATCAGCAGCAATGGGTTTAATTTTGACGGTTCAACAACTTTCATTGCGTTATTGACGTTGTTGAGCAGACACACTTTCCGAACAAATGGAGCAAGGGTTTAGCTATTGACTTCAGAATAATTCCAATTGATAGTAATAGGTATAATGTTACGCAATCATGGTGCACTAAGTTGGCTGGCTGTAGTCGCAGTATAATATTGAACTGTAACATAACTGGCGAAATATTTTTTGAGTCATTTTTACAGCAAATAAACGTATCTATTTTCTTTCATTCTAAATATGGGCGTACTCTGGATTCAGTTCGACAGTCCAGTATGCAGATAATAAGTGAAGAAAAAAAGAGTTCGCACAAATATAAATAAATATAAATATATATACGGACAAATCACACAGATTGAGCTAGCCCCAAAGTAAGTTTGAGACTTGTGTTATGGGATACTAACTCAACGATACTATGTTTATAATAGATACATATATAGATAAACATCCAAGACCCAGGCCAATCAGGAAAAGATCGTTTTCCATCATGACCTGACCGGGGATCGAACCCGGGGCCTCCACGTCGCATGCAGGCGTGTTGACCGCTAGGCCACGGAGACCGACATATGTAGGTTAAACATAGTTGTTCTCAGGGTCACCTTGATTCTGTGCCAATAAAGTTTTGCGACTCTGTAGGAATTTTGTCAACTTCCGGTTGGACTTTGGCTAAAGTTAAGCTGTTTGTTTCCGTTTAAAAGTGTTGTTTTGACAAGTTCTTGGTTTATTTTCTGAATTGCCATTGTTCCAGAGACATTGCTTTGATGGCCTTGTGCCCAGTGTTACAGTGTTAGTTTTCTTTTCGTGAATATGGATTCTCCTATGATGTAATTTTAAAAACACCAGCTATTTAGTTGGGCCCCTTGAAAAATAGATTCATTTTCAGAAAATGAAAATAATACATATTTTCATGATAAAAATATGATTTTGGAGGAATCTTCAAGAACTAATCTAATTATTACCAGTGTGTTAGATGTCGTTTGTTTGCTTTACAAAATACTCCTTGGAGTTTTAAAAAATTGGTCAACCTCGATTTGGTCAGATTTATTATAAACTGTAAGGGGTCAAAAGTGGAGTACCACTTATGACACTTACTGTTAGTGCAATAAAAAGTGGTGATGCACTTTTGACCCTTACTGTAACTATCTAACGAGACACACAATCAGTTTATTTAGTAAATCGGGATGACAGAGATTGATTCAAATGCAAATATTCTAGTCTATTATCTACTTCCAACTCCACTTATAATACTTATAAATGCGAAAGTTTGTGCATAGCATTTATGTATAGATGAATGTTTGGTACTCTGTCACGCAAAAAACTACTGAACGAAATTGGAAGAATTTTGGCACACAGACAGTTTATAACCAGAAATAACGTGTAATTAAAACGACTTGGAAAATTATTAATAGTGAAACGGGAAGGTCCAGTGATAGAAATACTGACTATAGCCTGACTGTTAATGGCAACATAATAAAATCAGACTCGCAAGTCGCTGAGGTGTTTGAAAATTTCTTTTCGGATATTCCAGTTTTAACTACTAAATCCCTAAACTCATCACCTTCTGTTGTTCTGAGTCTGTGAGAGTGTCTTCTGAGTCTTTGCTTAAAGAAAATGTTAATGTTTGTAATTCGGAATTTCATTTTGAATATGTTACCAGTAAAGATATAATTAAAATCTTTCACACTCTCAATATAAAAAAGACTGCTGACCTATGGGGTCATTCGGTGGAAGTTGCGAAGTCTATTATTGATATTGTGGCACCCACTCTAGCGCTTATCTTTAATACTTGTATTGACTGTGGAGAGTTTCCTGATCTCATGAAAAATAGTAAGATAATACCTTTGTTTAAATCAGGCAGTACATCAGACCCCACAAATTATAGACCTATTTCTGTACTACCTACCTTTAGTAAAATTTTTGATAAATTAATTTTAAACCAAATGCTAAGTTTTTTTAATAAACATAAATTATTACATAGCAAACAGTTCGGTTTTACAAGGGGTCGTTCAACTACTGATGCCGGTGTTGAACTTCTATATCATATCTACAATGCATGGGAGGATAAATGCGATGCCTTGGGCATTTTTTGTGATTTGTCCAAGGCATTCGATTGCGTTCTTCACGAGACGTTAATCAGGAAAATCTGCCACTACGGGATCAGGAACTCTGCATTGGATCTTATTACATCCTACTTGAGTGGTAGGATTCAAAGCGTTGACGTCAATGGAAAAAGATCTTCCGGATCTTTAGTAACAATGGGAGTCCCACAGGTGTCAATTCTTGGTCCCTTTTTGTTTCTTATTTACATTAATGACCTGCCGTACCTCATAAAGGACAATCACGATATAGTGTTGTTTGCAGATGACACTTCACTTTTATTTAAACTTAAACGTCAGCAGCAGGTCACTGATGATGTAAATAGCGCGATCTCCAAAGTAGTCCACTGGTTTAATGTTAATAATTTACTCTTAAACGAGAAAAAAACCAAATGCATTAAGTTTACTCTACCTCACGTTAGGCAGGTGAAAACTAAAGTTTTGATAAAGGACGAAGAATTGGAATCTGAAGACAGCACAGTGTTCTTGGGTATAACTCTGGATGCTAAGCTTCAATGGGGTCCCCATATAGAAAAATTGTCAAAAAAACTAAGTTCTGCTGCATACGCAGTTAGAACAATTCGTAATTTGACTCATATTGAGACGGCCCGTTTAGTGTACTTTGGCTATTTCCATAGCGTAATGTCGTACGGCATTCTGTTGTGGGGAAATGCCACTGATATTCAGACAATATTTGTTCTGCAGAAACGAGCTGTTCGTGCAATTTATAAATTAAGTCCAAGACACTCTCTCAGAGAAAAATTTAAAGAAATTAATGTACTGACCGTGCCGTCCCAATATATGTATTTATGAAAATCTTTTGTATGCTCATAAAAATATAAAATTGTATAAAAAATACAGTGATGTCCATAATATAAATACTAGGAACAAGCACAAATTTATTGTACCTACAACAAGGCTCAAGAAAATAGGTGGCTCTTTTAGATGCCAATGTATACATTTTTACAATAGGCTTCCAGAGGTGGTTCAAGATCTGAGCCTAAATAAATTCAAATCCTTCATTAAACGTAAGTTGTGTCAGAAAGCATTTTATAGTGTTAAGGATTATATTGACGACAAAAAGGCTTGGGCTTGAACTGCGTCCGATTTCTATACTTACACTGATTGTTCTTTAATTTTTCCTCTTGTAGTTTAAATTTGCAATTGTTTGTTTTTTTTTTAACTCAAAGCCAGTACACACTATGTAGCCAGGCATATTGTACGTTACGGAATTGCATCGCTGACAGGGGTATTCGGCACTGGTGCAGCTACACAGGAGCTAAACTTAGCATTCGGGAACACCGTTGGAGCTGCTGAACCTTGGACAAAACTGTCTTTGCATTGTGTAGATTCAATTTCCTAGTATTGTATAATTGCATGGAACACGTGTGAGCACGATCTACTTGCTGTAAAGCATCTATTTGTTGGGTTAGTCGTTTATTGACTTGATAGTGCTATGGCTGTTGAGAGTATGTCATGCTCACTCAAATGTCTCGCTGGTGGTGGCGTGTGTGTTGGGTCATTAGGTTCCCTTCAATATGGTTGAGCTGAATGATGCTGATCCATACGTCATGTTCGTGAACGGACGCCGTCAGAGGGGACCGGTCATCTCTTAGCTGCTACGGCGTATTTTAAATGCTGAATTGTTGTTTTTTTTTTCCATATTGGCGCTCCCAGCGTACAATATATTTCTGCATCGTTCTCACACGATTGATTTCAAAATGAATGATGTAATCAAATATTTGTATCAATAGCTTGATAATTTAAAAGAGTGTCCATGGAGTTTCTTGCCCGTTCTTCTCCATAGGTACCTACTCTTTGGAATGGGCGAGTAGCTTCACCTTACTGACTGACCGACCTTCTGACAATTCAAAAGTGCCTGTAACTGGTTTATTTGAAATAAATGCTTTGATTTTGATTTTGAAACGCATCATCATCATGATCATCAACCTTTTTACTATCGTCCTACTGCTGGGCACAGGTCTCCTCTCATACAGAGAAGGATTGAGCGTAATCACCACGATTGCTCAATGCGGGTTGGCGATTTCAGACTAAAGTCCAGGTTTCCTCAATGAAAGATGTTTTTCTTCACCTTCAGTCATTGGTGTCCAAGATATACTTAGAAAGTACTTATAACTTTAGAAAAGTTGCATTGGTACTTGTCTGACCTGGAATCGAACCCGCGCACTCATACTTGATAGGCTGGTGTTTTAACTACTCGGCCACCACGACTTAACACATAGGATACAATAGGATACTTTTATACCGATATTCCTATGCTACTTGTATCGAAAATTACGCGGCTAAAACCGCGAGGCGCAACTGGTACTTTAATAGTTTTGTCAATTTCTATTGATGATAGTGACCTCCATCAACTGACCAAAGCAAGGTTGACTGTCAACTATTTCTTCAGAAAACATGACACATCACGTGATTCGAACTATCGTATGATGTAATGTTCGATTCAGTTGTAGGTATTACAGACCTACCAACTTATCTGTGAACTGAGTGGTAGCGACACCGTCGCTTTAGTGTTGCAAATTAATAAAATTTACCCATGATTGGGTATGTCAGATAAGAAACTAGGTAAACATATAAACATAATTTTATTATTTTAAACAGTACCTAACATTAATACTAAATATAAGTCTTCAAATATAAGTACTAAATAGTCTCCTAATATAAGAAAATTAATGCAGGTAGACCAGCGATTTCTCTGGCATTAAATATTGCTTAAAGTTAACTAGTGATAAAAATATGTGGTAATTTACAAAAAGAGAGTAGACAACACTAGCCTGTAGCTGCCACAATCGAATGACATTTCAACATGGCGGCCGTAGTTCCAATTTTCTCCATTTCACAGATAAGTTGGTAGGACAGTATCACGCAACTGACCAAAATCGGGGTTATTTGTCAAATATTCCTCCTGACAGAATGGTGAACCACGTTGATTTGATAACTCTTGTAGGATTACGGATACGATTACCTTTTTTATGACCTCTTTTGCTCTGGGTGGAGCGGAAGGGCGTGTCTGACTTTTACTCACTAAAAGCAATTGTGTTTCTTCATTTGCCTGTGCGCCAGTGCCACGGTTTCTTTTTAATCAACCCGCAACCCTCACCTAGTAGGCATCCGTCTTCGTCTACCCCGTCACGATGTGCTGACATCTCTTTGAGGCGCGCGTGAAACACAACGCGCTGTTGACTCGGGCCTGGTTCTCACCAGGCGGCGAGCTGACCACTGCTCACCGCCCGCAAACGCCGGATACGATTACCTTGACCTTTATCGATTGTACCGAGCAGGTTGCATTTCACTCTTGTATTTGTACGCAAATATTTTTCTTTAAGTCGGATTTGTGTGAGCATTTCCAAAGCCTCAGCTTTATGTTAAGTCCAAGCCTCGCAGCTGTTGGAGAACACGTGTATTCGTAACATATCATGTCGCCTGTAATCCCGAAAAGGTATAACAGACGTGTAAAACTATAGACGTGTAAACACCATCACGACTGTTACGCCAAGTATCAGTCGTGATAGCCTAGTGGTTTAAAACACCAGCCTCTCAAGCATGAGGCTGCGGGTTCAATTCTATGTCAGGCGAGTACCAATGTAACTTTTCTAAGTTATATGTATTATAAGTATATCTTGGACACCAATGACTGGTTACAAGGTGGAGGAAAACATCTTGAGGAAACATTGATTTTAAGTTTGAAATAGCCAACCAGCATTGAGCAAGCGTCGTGATTACGCTCAATCCTTCTCTGTACGTGACGTTGATGATGATGACGATGAAAACTATGGGAATGACACAATTCACCGGAACGAGTAACAGTGACACTGCAGTGGATAAAAGAACAAGCGAATTGTTACGTAACGATGCAGCTGACAAACTGGTCAGAAATGGCATCTAGTGCAGCAGTCTGTGAACCAGAACCTATAGTGTCTCCCTTTAACAGGAGTGTACTCACATACACGCGAAGAGCTGGTGAACCTCAATACTAGGCTGCTGGTAGTCCAAGGAAGCTATGCTATCATTAGATGCCAGGCAGAACCAGAAGTTTGGGAGCAGTGAATGTTAATGCGAATCCCGAGCCCCTGGCCATAGGCAGAGGTGGCACGCTACGGTGGTTTTAACCGGTAAGAGCCCCCATACCGGAACAAGTCTATGAGGGTTTCGACTGCGCAAAAGGCTAACCAGCAGTTTAATATTAAAACCTGTGTAGCGGTACCTACAAACGCCACAAATAAACAACAACATATTGACGTCACACGAATCCTACATCTCGCAAGCAGAGTTTACCGTACAATTAGCATACATACAACTTCCCAACAACAACCGTTGGGTACGTTCCCGCCAGACTCAACACCCGTCTGGTCCGAGGACCCTCCCTTTTCCATGAAGGATGAGTGAACATGTTCCTCATACCTCCCCTCCACACCTCTAACACAAAGAACACGAGAAGTTGTAAGAATGACACATTTCTGTGTGTAATTATTTTACATTACCATATTTTCATATCAATTAAATATATTTTCACACGAGTGTTTTTGTTCACAAGAATAATATCCTGTCAAACCAATAAAAATCAAGCCGTTCAAAAGTTCTTTATGTAAAAACTGAATCACAAATAGCTTGCCTAAGTATACATTAACATATCCACTTCCATTGCTAAGTACAAGTTAAGTAAGGCTAATTATACAGCTTAGAACAGCCACAAAGACCTTCATCATATCGTGGCGTTTATCTAAGTTCAGGCACCTTCAATTTCACAAGTTCATTACCACGAGGCCAACCAGTGGTGTTCAAGCTTTGATTTCTTCAAGAACTTAATGCCTATATCCTCTATTGTACAACGTTAGTTTTTGTTTATGTGAAACCCGAATATAGTTTCTTCACATTAAGCAACTGAATCGATTCCAATCATTTTTACACCATGTTATATTTTTTCCCAAATACATTTAGATATTGTAGCAGTGTGGATACCGACCCCGCCACGCAGCTTACGATAGATCATAGTACTTGCGCGCGCGCAACAGTTGACGCCAGAGGTCAATGCACCGCGTTCGCCTGCACGAGCGGAGCTTTGATCATATTTTTGTTTTGACAACCAAGTAGAATAGCAAGCTCATAACTTTGTGGTTTTCCATTATATCTTTTTGAAATTTTGTAGATAGATTCTTTTCTTAAAAATACTGGATACGCGTTTCAGGTTTAGCGTAAACAATAAATAATGTATATCTTTAAATGTTATCTACTGTCATAACATGTTTAAAAATACCCACGTGAATGTACTAGATGTGGATAATAGGTAACCATTCAAGTTTCGTGACAGGCATACACGATACTTCTTTGACCGGCGATGGAAATCAAATTATGAACTGAACGGAGTCAGCTTAGAATTCGTATACGAGTTTGCCTCTATCAGTAGAGTCCATCAGATCCTGTAACAAGCAGATAAGTAACTATACACACATGACACTATATTAATATGTGCTTAAGAGCCCCATCGTTTGGGGAGCAGCACCACACAAGCAACACAGCTGGTTGAATTCCTATCAGAATGTCAGACGCAGTACCTTTGTTGAAGGTTAATATTTGACCCCGAATAAGACCAGATGTCAAAAGTACTCGTTATTTTGATTGAAGCAGTCTTAAAAAAATCCTCAAGATTTAAACATTATTTTTTAATTCCACTGATATTTATATGACAGTTTGAATAGATTTTATTTTTACACATATACTTTATTCATTATTGTACATCAAAAACATACGTTACTGAAATATTCGACACTACAAAATATACAATGGGCAGCCTTATCGCTAATGCAATCTCTTCCAGATAATTTTAGAATGGACAGAGATTTTCCTGGACATTCAATGGCAGTCCCAATAAATGTCGTTGGTGCAAATATTACACATACAATACATTAAAATAGATACACAGATGAAAACATAACCAAAATTATACATACATACTGAATACATGAGTAAGCAAAGTAATTAACCAAAAAGTTGTCAGTGCAACAAGATCACAACATAGATAGATAGTGTTAGTTCACGAGTATTTCAAATACTTGTAACGACTGCGTGGGTTTTATTTCTACTGGCAATGAATTCCACGAACGAGGGGCCTAAACATAAACCCCCTTATTCATAAAAGATGTTTAAAGTTTACTAGTCATTAGTGATTCTTTAACCATACATTTTAGACGTTTGCACGTCACTTAACTCTAATCTCTTCGTTTATGAATAAACCCCTTAAACACTGTGGTGTATATTCATAAAGGATGATTTAAGTTAAGTGACGTTAAAAGGTCAAAATTTAATGGTTAAAGAATCGCTAATCACCAGTTAACTTTAAACAGCGTTTATGAATAAGGGGGTAAATGACTTATCAAGGAACGTTGTGGAATGTATAGGCATTTTGAGCTTCAAGTTGTTTGACGACTTAAAAGATAGTCTCAAAGAATCTGAAAAGAATTCTTGAAATAGAGAAGGGTGGAAGGGGAAAAGGGCATTAAAAAGAAGGGAAAGAATTTTGTATTTATTAATAAAAGTTTACCAATAGCAGTACCTACAGTATATATATATATTACATATCCCCCATATACCCACATTCTAAAAAAATATTACGCAGAGAAATATATGAAGTGAAGGGTTTATCCACTTTTAAATGGCCGGAGGATGCCATAGTGAAAACACAATGTATGTAATGTATTTCTTCACAGAATAGTGAATAATCAGTTGTTAAAATGTAAAGACTCGTATCATTGCACAATCTCGTATCCTAGGACAATTTACTGTGTTTATTTACTGTGTTGGCGGCTGCCCGACTTCGCCCAATTACTTACAAACTAAGCCATAAACAAAATACATTGTAATAAAAAGAGACCAAAATTAAAACATTCCACGTTTTAAAGTTTGAGGAGATTATGTCGACCTTGACTGGAGGACTTTCTTGGATCGGTGATTGCCACTCCTATACTATACGTAAGCTGCTACGTACTACAGTATTTAAAACAAAAGCTTTGACTAACATTGACCCTTAAGTTTCTTCAAACCGTTCGTGGCGACGTTCACGATAGCTCACAACAGCCCCTATGCATACTTAATCAGTTGCGTGGAACATTTAAATGCCATTGAACTGAATTTGCGTCAGTTAAGTGGAAAATTGGTGTTTCAGTCCTTCTTGTATTTCCTTTAGATTGATGTACCTACATGTATTTTTGTGAGTGGCGTGTCTGTGGAACTACTTAATAGGCGATTTGCCTGATAGATTTGATATTGATTAATTATGTTCATATTCCGGAATAAAGATAAAGTTATATTGACTTTTCCGAACAAATCAGTTCATTTTGGACGTATATTTCTTTCCAAAGTTGTCGACCTCTCTGTGAAACTTAGACCTTCTTGCTGTCTCCTTATAAAATTTAGAGGTATGTGGAACAGAGTGTTAAGTTAATCCATCCTCAATAGAAAAGGGAGGATCCTCCAACCAGGCGAGTGTTGTATCTGGCGCGTACAACTTGCTCGACTGTTGATGTCTGAAGTTGTATGTATGCTAGTTTCACGTTAAACTTTGCTTGCGAGATGCAAAATCTGCGGTGTGACGTCAGTATGAAGCGCTGTTCGCATGTCGCGCTGCGTGAAATCTTTCCATCTGAATTTTTCATTCTTTATCTCCTCTTATTCTACTCCTTATATAGCCTGAACCACATTATGACTGTACCTTAAAAGAAACTACTTTCTTCCCAGTTCCCAGAGTAGCCAGTTAGGAACATAATTTAATTTTAGAATCAATTTCCAGCAATAAATAAAATAATGTGTTTGCTTAACAACGTGAATGACGCAATGAATATTGTTGAACTGTCAAAATGAAACACATTGGCAATGATAGTGCAAATGCCTCGCTGTTTCTTAATGTCCAGGTAGGTTTTGTTTGGTATTGTATAAGTCATCATAGTTCGTGGCGTTCTGTCGGCGAATAGGGTGTTGCTTTTTGTACTTTTTACATCTGGCAAAATTATGAGGCAATTGGAAAACATCCTCCTTGTAGTGTATGCGTTTTATCATTAACCACAGACAAGTCACTGTCACTGTCAGACAGAGAGCACTGTCTCGATCTCGAGCGCATCACGTTGGTCATTCTCACGAGAGCCACAGGCGAGAGTAGACGCGTCGGTAGTCTGTCCGTTAAGTGCGTGTGCGAGCCTGTGATATTCAACGATTGTAAGGGTTTTACACTCCTGTATTTTCTTTTCAGATGTAGGATTTAATGAGGTACTTTAGCATAGCCTAGAGCATAGCTTATACTGGTTATAAGCTACACAGAGTTAGTGTAGAGGTAGGTATAGTTTTATGGGATAATGTCATGGTCCTAGGGCTACGACTACTGTGTAGGTCTATCACGCGAGATCTGTATCAAGCACGCAGCGATAGTAGTATTAAATGCCACCGTTCTTGTTTATGCAAATTCGCTGACACGTTCTAGCCCCTGTTTTAGTCCCTGTTACCATTTCACGGCCAGTGATGATGTAGAACGTCTCGAAGCCCCCTTTTGTTATGTTTATAGATATTTTAGTTTCTGTATTGTTGATATAATTAAATTGTGACCTGATTTTTTGAACTGTACGTTTGCCATAAGTTTGGGAAATAAAAAAGTAACAAGACAAAAAACAACGTGTGCGTTCGCGCAGCGGAATGTTGTTGAATTTACAGATTTTAGATATGCAGATATTTAGTGTATGACGTCGTATAATTGTGTATGGTAAAAAAAAAATTTGTGCACGCAGCCATTGTGGAGAAATTCGCAAAATACTGATTCCGCTGGGCGAACGTTGTCCTGGCGGAACTTTTTTTAATCCTTTGACTTTAGAAAAAAGAGATGTGTCCAAAAATTAGTGTGTATTTGTGTGTAATTGTGTATGTATGAATAAAATTTGTGCATGCATAAACTTCGGAGATATTCAAGTTTCCGCTGCGCGAACGTTTGGCCATTAGCTAGTTTTCATATAAAGCGCTTACATAGAGAGCTGTAGATTTTTACATACTTTGTTTTGAATTTGTGTATATTTGTTTAAAAAACAGATTTAGAAAAAATCGTAAGGCTTAAAAGATAAAAATATAAACGTAAAATACGCTTATTTGGTCTTAGTTCTTAAAGTATGCACTTTGGGGTCTAGATTTTCACGTTTATACAAACCCTGTAAGTGTCTGCAATATATTGCCAAGTATCAATGATGTCCCTTTAGTAATTAAAGAGTTATAGGACAATTTACCATGACATAATCACTGTTTAAAAAGCAGTCAAATATCACGACGTTCTAAAGGAATTGCATGGTAAAATGTATGTCAATAATTAGTGTATTCATTCAACTATTCACATGAAAAATTTCATGTCATTAAATTCAGTAATTAATGAAATACAATTATAAAACTGACGAAGCATCGAAAACCTACATGACCCGACCAAGTTCGGATAGCTATAAAAAAGCGGCCGTGCAATATATTTAGGTAACATCCCAAAATTTACAGTATAATACCGGTATTGTATTGGTATAGATGATAACAAAATTGTTTCGATATAATATAAAGGTCATTTATTTTTGTACATCTATTTTTTAAATGTATTTGACTATGACAAAGTAGGTACTATTTACGTAGTTATTTTATTTAAGTATGCGCTTGAGACTTGAGATATAATCTAGATATATTAATTTAGGCAAATAAAATTGATACAGCTAATTTCTATTGAAGATTTCACGCATCAGGATTCTTACTATAGCCCAGGGATATTAAATAATTACCACAAGTAAGTACTACTGTTTAGGTAAATATTTATCATATTGTAGCTTATAACACTTTTTAACCAATGCACTAGACGAGCGTTCCCCTTTGCAAATTTAGTGGATCAAACAATCTAATAACTTAAAAAAAACTACTTCTTCAATCGATTTTTTAATTGATGGTCTATACTGTTGTACTGGTTGTGACTTATTTAAGTGAGCGTGTTCCCCCACACCCCACCAAAATAAGAATTATTTTGATTGAAGCGAGTCTAAGGTCCGTATTAAAGAACGTTACTCAAAACTCAAGCTTTATTTACTAGTTTTAAGTAATACTTGAGCATTACTTAAAACTAGTTTTAACCTATCAGAAGGCTTCAAACGAGACTTAAGTAAAGCTGGAGTTTTGAGTGACGTTCTGTAATACGGACCTTACTATTGTAGTTATGAATTGATCAAAAATATTCTAGTGTGAAACAATAGACAACGCGCTGCGCGCAACGAGCGTTAGGCGGCTTCCCGCTTGAATCAGTACTTCCATCCTTAAAGAAAAGAGAGGGCAATATGTTTTCATTAGCCGCGGCCCGCGCGTATTCATTTGCTGTTGTATTTGAACCTGATTAATATATCTAGATTATATCTCAAGTCTCAAGCGCATACTTAAATAAAATAACTAAGTACGTAAATAGTACCTACTTTGTCATAGTCAAATACATTTAAAAAAATAGGTGTACAAAAATAAATGACCTTTATATTATATCGAAACAATTGTGTTATCACCTATACCAATTCAAACCGATATTATACTGTAAATTTTGGGATGTTACCTAAATATATTGCACGGCCGCTTTTTTATAGCTATCCGAACTTGGTCGGGTTATGTAGGTTTTCGATGCTTCGTCAGTATTATAATTGTATTTCATTAATTACTGAATTTAATGACATGAAATTTTGCATGTGAATAGTTGAATGAATACACTAATTATTGACATACATTTTACCATGCAATTCCTTTAGAACGTCGTGATATTTGACTGCTTTTTAAACAGTGATTATGTCATGGTAAATTGTCCTATAACTCTTTAATTACTAAAGGAACATCATTGATACTTGGCAATATATTGCAGACACTTACAAGGTTTGTATAAACGTGAAAATCTAGACCCCAAAGTGCATACTTTAAGAACTAAGACCAAATAAGCGTATTTTACGTTTATATTTTTATCTTTTAAGCCTTACGATTTTTTCTAAATCTGTTTTTTAAACAAATATACACAAATTCAAAACAAAGTATGTAAAAATGTACAGCTCTCTATGTAAGCGCTTTATATGAAAACTAGCTAATGGCCAAACGTTCGCGCAGCGGAAACTTGAATATCTCCGAAGTTTATGCATGCACAAATTTTATTCATACATACACAATTACACACAAATACACACTAATTTTTGGACACATCTCTTTTTTCTAAAGTCAAAGGATTAAAAAAAGTTCCGCCAGGACAACGTTCGCCCAGCGGAATCAGTATTTTGTGAATTTCTCCACAATGGCTGCGTGCACAAATTTTTTTTTACCATACACAATTATACGACGTCATACACTAAATATCTGCATATCTAAAATCTTTAAATTCAACAACATTCCGCTGCGCGAACGCACACAAAAACAACAAATAGGTAAATAATCATAAAATGAAACATCTGAGAATAAAGAAATTACTTCCAAAACTTTTGATTTTCGTGGAGGAAATTTATCTCTCTTTTACTTCAATCATCTTGATTCAGCAAAAGTTAAAAGTTACGATGAACAATCCATGCGTAAGTCAGATTTTCCAACAGTTATATTCAAGAATTCTATCATGAATCACAGTTCTACATACTACGTAATTTTCACACGCGTATTTGGGTCAGAGCTGCCCCTACGTATGTTAAGGCTAATTGTTGGCGTTTTGTGCGAAGTAACCTACATATCGTTCCGTTATGAGGTCATGTTTGTGGTGCAATTAGTGAGTGGGGTAGAGAAGACCGTCTTGCGTGTAAGACCTTGACGTAAGACCTGGCTGGAAATAATTGATAGGGATTGATCGAAGGAGGTCAAGTAGGTGAAACAACAGAAGATCGGGATTCTTTCCTTCTTTCTTTTGTGGTTAAGCACGGTTTATGCATTTAGCCACGTCACGTAATGAATTACTCATGTCGAAAAAGACAGCCGCGTGAACCGTCTTACAAGGGAGGTTTGAGACAAAGTCATGATGTGGCCACTACGCTGCGATATTTTACTGTTCTTTATGAATTATTTAATGACTATTATAACTGTTATACTAATTATAACTGTATGCACTTTTTACTACACAAATCACGCACTTTTATTTAGTCAACAACACTATAAATAATTTTAAAAGTCCAATGAAAAATGAGCGTGACACTCAGCTTGACTTTCCACTAAAAAGATCGGGAGTAAGATTGTGATATAATTATACGTACAAATGTGGTAAAATAGGACAATACATGAAGATACTAACAATACTAATCCATAGGAGAATTTTGAAACTATCAAATGAATCCTTAACATTGAAATTAAAATAGTGTTCAAATGTTTAAACAAACTAAATATGTACCAGTGCAGTTCCCACTATGGGCTGTGCCAATCTTCGACTAGTGACTAAAGTTTTGGATATACACACATCAAAAGTGTCTAGGGATCAACATATATTTTTGCAATAACTTTTCTCCTGATTGATATTAATTAAAATTTTCTTTAAGGATTCATCAAATAAAGTGTTTTCGTTTGTCACAGTAACGATAAACCAAGTCACCTTTGCATTAATAAAGAAATTTGCCATTTTCCTAATAAAGGGATATTTGACATTTGAACCACTAACACAAAAGTTCGAAAAAAAGACTGAAACAGTTTTCTCTAAAATTTTATTGGGTAACTTAAACAATTAATAATCCGTGTTTCTACCGCGAACACTAACAACACAAGAACATCGGTTTGGCATACTCAAAATGAGTTCATCCAAATCACGCTGTGGAATGGCCGCCCATGTTCGTTGCAACAACAAAAAAAGGTCTTCTTGCGACTGGATACCCTCCATATTCGGCAGAGCTCTTCTCTGTAGCACATCCCATGCATGCTCAATCGGGTTCAAGTCTGGCGACTGAGCAGGCCAGGGCAGGACATTGATGTTAGCTGCGGCGAGAGTCTGTCTTACAACTCTTGCGGTGTGCGGTCGCGCATTATCATGCATTAACTGAAACAAGGGACCGATTTGCACTTGAAGAGGAACGATGACGTCTGATACAATCGTCTCAGCATAAATTTGAGCGTTGAGGTTGCCTCTGATCCAAATCAACTCAGTTCTTCCGCCGATTCAAATACCCGCCCATACCATGATGGTTCCACCACTATAAGGATGGACTTCCTGGCAGGATTTTAATCGCTGTTGGCGTCCAGGGGTTCTCCAGTGTCGTATACGTCTTGTTTCCGGTCTCATACCAAAACGAGACTCATCAGAAAAGCACACGAAACGCCATTGTTCTTCTGCCCAATTTCTGTGTTCAAGAGCCCATTGATATCGAATCCTACGATTGTGCATTGCTATAGGTGGTACCCGTAGCGGTCTTCGGGAATGAAGGTTCACTTCATGCAAGCGGTTTCTGACTGTTTGGTCGCTAATTAAGTTCCCTGAAGAGTGATGAAGCCTCACGGCTAACATCATGGCGGTTATTGTTGGAGCTCTTCGAGTTAAGATTTGAATGTATCGGTCTTGTCTCCGTGTGGTGCAGCGATACCGTCCTCCATGGCGCTCAGCCACGGTACCAGTGCTTCGGTAACGTGTCCAAAGTCGACTGATAACACTCTGACTTGTATTCAGAGCTAAAGCCACAATACGTTGCCGGGAACCAGCTTCTATCATTCCCACGGCTCTGAGCATTTCTTTCCTGCTTAAATGACGTCGCCGCTCCATAATAACGTTGGTTTTAATCAGTAGTAGGGAAACAGTAGCACTAATAATGTCTTCAATGCGTTGTATGTTTTTATAGGGAAAATATTGACAGCTGATTTTCATCTTTTATTCGAATTTGATTCACAGTTCCTGATTCAAATTATGAAATGCACCAAAATGGATCCATATAAATTTATAAAATCATAAATTTATTACAAAGCCACATCTCAATCTCAAGAAATCCGCATAAAAATGCTTGATCCCTAGACACTTTTGATGTGTATATTTAGATGATGTTTTGTATACAGACTGAGAACTTCACTAGACATACGAAGTTTAATTTTTTGCGAATTTTCGTCTCTTTGTATACAATAGGCGAGGGTATTCTCAGAAGAACTTGAGTTTTGTGTAAAAGCATAACACATTTTTTACGGTCAGCACTTACGAAGTAGCAAAGAGCTGGTTATTTTTGAAAAAGGACCTTTCTAAACAAAGACTGAAGCAAGAAGAAACGCCTCGTCTGTCAGCTACGAAGGAACGTGCCAAGCAATTTCACGGCATGTATAAACCTGTCGCGGCCTATAAGTTAACGCGCTATGTCACCACGGCATTAGACGTATGATTGCACAAATAAGCTACCCGAAACAGTAAAATATTCCCATCCAACCTTTTGCTTTAATGCTCTAGTTATGAAGTTGAAATCTAATAAAGAAAGACAGATTATAGTAGCGTGGACGCATGAAGATCTGGGAGTAAAGTTCATTCCTCCTGCATAGAAAAGTGTACAATCCTTCGACCAGGCAGGTGTTGAATCTGGCGGTTGATTTTGAGAAGTCGTATGTATGCTAGTAGCACGGTAAACTCTGTTTGCGAGATGTAGAATTATTTTTTGCAGTATGACGCATTGTTCGCATGTGGCGTTTGTAGGTACAGACGACAACACATTAAGTTACTACAATCTGTCAGATTTTTTTATTAGATTTTCAACTTTATCTCTAAGGCATTAAGGCTCAAGGTTGATTGGGAATATCTGACAGTTTGAGGTAGCTGTCGTCAGTACCACTACAGTAGCTTGATGTGCTGTCGTCTGAACCAAATCTGCTATTTACATGTGACGTATATACCACAAAAAATAAAGCCCTAAAAAGTTTCGACGTAAACAGTTTGGAAAGAAAATTAATTTTTTGTCATCATTTGTCTTTACCTGTTGAATATCGCAAAAAACGTAACCCTTATAGATTCGTCATGTCTGTCTGTCCGTCTTTCCGTCCGTATGTCACAGGCATTTTTTTCCGAAACTATAAGAGATATACTGTTGAAACTTGGTAGGTAGATGTATTCTATGAACCGCATTAAGATTTTGATGCAAAAATAAAATAATAATAATAAATATTGGGGGACATCATCTTCAGTTCTAAGTATGGGGCTTAGAACTGAAGATGACGTCTGGTGAAGCTGTATGGAAGACGGGTCTGAGCAGTTGTGTTGCGATGTGTGCCGGGTACGATGCGCCTAATGTTGTTGTGTTGGGAGTTTGGTCGTGGAGGGTCTTCAGATCAATCTCCCTTTGGCGCAGCATCGTTGGTCGTGTTGTTGGGTGTTGGTGGTCAAGCGCTAGTTTATAATTAAAAAAAAAAAACCAAAATTGTTTTGAACGAGATCTAATACGTAGTTTTTTTTTAATACCTCGTACATCGTAAACCGCTTATTACCGCGTAATCTTTCATACAAATAACTTAAATCCTATAATTTCACAAATCAATGGTACAAAACCCTTTGTGCGTGAGTCCGACACGCACTTGGCCGGTTTTTGTGTTTATCGGCGGTGAGCGCTGCCAAACACTTGAAGAAAAACGGAACACAGCCATAGTACGAGTGTGTCCTTCCGCCGACCGAAAGACGATGTGGCGCTAGTTACTTCCCTTCATACTCGCAAGCTAGCGAGTCATGGCCACAAAATTTAATTAGTTTTAAGTATTTAAAGTAACCCACAGGGGTATAAGGAGCTGAATTGTTTCGACGTGCGCCTTCTCCTGATCTGGTCTGGTGGTCTACGAACTCTGCATCTGATGGTTGGAGATAAGTGGTTGCCGCCTTTGGGACCTTAATCAGAGAGATATACTCCGAAGGCATCATTCTATTACGAATTTACTTATAATTTCTAATACATTACTATCACAAATAAAGTCCACTTGAATCTTGTTTACATTCTTTCGTGGTAGGCACGTTGCCGCCACATTATCTGAATTTATTTCGTGACTAACCAAGGTGTAAGGTAAAAACACGCTAATCGCAGTTAGCAGCCGGAGTTATGCGATGGATGACCAAGATAGATCGTAACTCGTACACTTGTGGACGGCATTATGCAGAGTTTACTGAAATAGTCTTGACTCTTGACTATGTCGCGTCGAGGTTAGGTACAAGCGTCATGTTGTCTAATTTATGCTTTGAAAAGGCATGTTAAGGCTTTGATTGTGTTTTAATTTTGTTTGTTAACAAAACTTTTTAACCCATAGTAAAACTCAAGCAATTGCTAAAAATAGCAACTAATTGTTAATTCCTGTGTAGCTGTATTAAAGCCGTCACATGCAAATAACACGTCATACTGATGTCACCCTAATTCTACATCTCGCAAGCAGAGGTTACCTTGCAATTAGCATACCTACACACAACTTCTCAACATCAATCGTTGGCCAAGTGCCCGCCAGACATAATATTCGTCGGGTCGGAAGATCCTCCCTTTTTTATGGAGGATGAGTGAACTTTACTCCCTGTTCCATATGCCTCCACCTGCAAAATATATTTTTAGATCAATAATATTGCTCGTTAGTTCTACTTCTTCAGCCTATCGAGGTCCACTGCTGGAAAAAGGCTCCTCTAAGACTTTCCGAGATGACCGGTCTTGTGCTGCCCGCAGCCACATGACCATGTGTGCGATTGTTAGTTTGCCTAATGGAGTTTTGGAGTTTTTGACTAATGTTCAATAATTTAACCTTTAGCAATGACTTTATATCATTTGATAAACTAAAACTTGATCATCTAACACTTGTCTGCCTTTTTGACTCTGGGCTGCTAATGAGAAATTCCTGATGGTAAAATCCAATACTTAACACTGCACGACCCGAAAAATCGTAATCCCAGTCGCATCCGAAGTTTTTTTTTCAGCTTTGGAGTCTGGGGTCCGCTTTACCAGTGTAACTGCTGATTTTGGCTAAAATTCGATATTTTCCGTGAAGCGACTGCTGTCTGACATTCACAACTCTAGGGCGATATCGAAGCACCAAGCATTGCAGTTAGACCAATTGTTGGACTTTTGAGGCGTCCAACATCCCGTAACGACTGCCATTAGATGTTCGTATGGCAACCGGGACCAACGGCTTAACGTGAAGGAAAGTGCAAATATTCATATTCATGCATACAAATATTTGCACTGCGCGGGGATCGAATCTGCGCGCCTCTTTGCGCAGCGGCCGCGTTCGCTACCGCTACATCACGGAGGCTGTCGACTGCACGACAAACGAAACGACGAAAAGTTATTTGTAAAAAAAGTAAGTAATGCTAAGCAGTGGCTAGAGTAAGTTAGTTAATCTTATTTATATATAAATACGAGTGCGTGTGCTTGTCCGTGATTGACTGCAATACCGCCTGATGGTAAACAGTGATGCAATCATTAATGGTAAAGCGCGCCTAGTTCATTAATGTGATGTATGTATTGAGGGTAGATTAAGATTTATATTTTGCCTTTAGATTTTTGTAGGTAGTCAGTTTGTCTTTTGTTTTCGAATACAAGTAATTAAGAACGGACGTGTTTTAATTGCGAACCTTATAAGACCTAGTCCTACGGGATTTCTCAGTGGCGACGAGGATTTACAGAACTCACTAGTGCTATGTTGTACTAGTTAATGAAGTAAGTAATTTTGTTGTTGAGATGTCGATCGGCAAGTTGGAAACTTTTGATCTGGCCCGAGACAGTTGGGACCTGTACATTGATAGACTGGAGCAGTATTTTGTGGTCAACGACGTCAAGGAGGCGTGGAAAGTAGCAACCCTCATAACTGTGATTGGCGGTGAAGTTTATGAACTACTTGTGAATTTGTGTACGCCAGCGAAACCTTCAAGCAAAACTTATAATGAGCTTGTATCAATACTGAAAGGTTATTTACAACCCAAACCTAGCATACTAGCAGAACGTTATATTTTTCGCCAACGTTTTCAACGCAAAGGTGAAAGTATTGCTGAATACCTTGCAGAGTTAAAAAAATTAACGAAACACTGTGGCTTTACTTCACAAAGTTTATTGGAAAATTTACGCGATCAGTTCGTTTGTGGCTTGTTAAATGACAGCATAAGACTGCGGCTGTTTACGGAGGAAGATGTCGGGTTCGATGAAGCATTAAAATTAGCAATTAGCATCGAGGCCGCCGAGGTAAATGCAGCTTTAGTGGAAAAACACGCAAAAAGAAGCGAACTATCATCTGTCATAACAGGCGAGGTAGCGGTGCATAAGGTGGCACCTGTGAAAAGCAATGAATGACGCGGGGACTCAAAGCGCAGGGGCGGCGGCAGCGGTGGCGGGAGCTGTGGCGCGGCCGGTTACAGCGGTCGGCCGAGCGCCCGCAAAGTCCGGGGCGTCAACCCGGCGACAGCGACCGGCGGCGGCGGCCAAAGCAATAACAGGGGCGGAGCGAGTAATGCAGCGCGGCAGAACAGGAGCCACATGACGAGAAGCCAGGGCAATTGTGAAGCGTGTGGTGGATGGCATAATTCCAGTTTATGTCAGTTACTCTAGCCTTGAAGACTATTAAATTGTAGTCAGAAGTAAACAAAGCCGCTGGCGAATTGTTCAAAAGATGAGCGGAAACGTTCCATCTGGATTGTAGTCAACAACGTAAGGGCGAAATCATAACACTGCGTTGCGTATTGAAAAAACGACGATACATAGCAATAAGCTTTTGGGTGCGTATCGTTGTGAGGCGTCAAAGATTTTTACGACTCGACGCCGCAACGTGAGGTCGCCCTCAATGTGGTCTTGTGGCCTCTCCCTAAGGGTGAATATTCGCCGTACGACGGGTCGTCCGAAGATGGAACGGAGATGGGGAATTAAGTTACGCAATTCTCTCGCACTCTTTCCAAAATGCATCCTATAGAACACTGACAGGCTGGATACTTTTCGCCTGTGTTCCAGGCCTTGGAGGCCGTTTTGGTTCGTGAATAAAGTTGTTATTTGAACCTAACCTTTAGTGTTAAAAAAATCTAACCTTTAGTGGAACTATAAATAAGAAAGTCAAAGTTCTATCTGTAAAACCTAGGGAGCATATTTTGTTTATAAAACCTAAGCATATTTTGCATTTTGTCGTTACGTTAATATTAGTATAAGTAAGAATATAATTATTAAACTTGAATTTAGTTAAAAATTTAAATAACAGGAAATTATATAAAAATACTTGGTTTTGGATTCAAGTCTTTCCGCGAAGAATAAAATAAAATTATATTACATTTGGTTGAAAAGACGGATAGTTTGCAGTCTATAAGTTTTAATAAACCATTTGCAAGTCAAGTATGGTAAAATAAAAAGGAGAATGCCCTTTTACAAACTCCAAATACCGATTTAGATTTTTATTAGCAGGCATGTTCCGTTCTAAAGTATGAAAGGTCAAAGGAGAGATATGGTATAGCTAAAATTTTGTTTATGGTACTAAAACGAATAAGTAGCGCATTTGATATGATCTTTTCACAATAAAAATATTCAAATTGACCGCAGCAGTTCGCTTTCCCAAAGCGTTACTCGAATATTATATTGATTATATCGTAACCCTTAATACAATGACTGAACTTATATTTTCGCGTGTTTTGTTGCTTAACTAGATTCAGATCTGTACTATGAAAAGAAAATACATCGTGTGATATTAACTTTTCATGTCTATTGCGTATTTTTACTGTTGATTTGTGACAATTTGTGAAGAAATACAGCAATGTGTATGAAACGATACAGATTATTGAAACAAAAGTTTGTTTTGAAGGCAATAGGTATTATGGCGGCTGTATTGTTTGTCCACGGTTACCATGGCGACGGTATCGTAACATCTCGCCAACGGAGGTGGAAACTACGCTGATTCGGTCAATGGGTCGTTGATCCGCTCGGATTTATGATGTTTTTTGGCTATTAGACTACTTTTTAGGCCATTTTGCTATTTTTTATGTAGACCCTATAAATTAAGGACCGTATAATTGTATGATATGTTATGGGTAAAATTATGTTGGAGGACCTATATTCCTGGTATAACTGAAAGCGATTTGAATCTAGGTTAAGTACTTGGAGTTAATTTATTGTTGTACTTACCCAGAATTTAGGTATTTAACCTAAATTTTCATATTTAGAAAACTGTATTAAGTATCTAAGTTAGTAGGTACTTCCCGGGCTTTCTGAAGTTCTACAGAGCTAAAGTCCACCGCTCCTTGCAATATTATCCTCTAAGTTGATATCTATAAAGCGTATTTCTGCAGCAACTTGCTGCGATATTCGATCTCGCTTTAATATGTACACATATAGTTCCAACTCTATCAAGTTTTTAAAAATACTTTCTAATAATCGCAGATCTTTCGCAATCCGTCTGAAAGTCCTTAAATTTCCTTATATTTTGACAAGTTTTTGACATTATTTTGCCGTCGAGATGGACTGTAACTAGTATTGAATATTTTAAATTATGAGAATTGTTCTTCTGCTTGAATTTTCCCCCTTATTTTTCCAAGAAGCTTTTACTTGCCTCTAGTACAGTTAGCGCCATCTGTGGAGGAAAGCAAAAGCTACATCGTCGGGCGCTTTTCTAGTGCCACTATTTCAGTTTTAGTATTTTTGCTGTGGTTAGGTTGAGACAACGACCATAGGTCGTCGATTTGAACGGTGCCCAGCAAGGTGCTTGTGTAGTTGAGGGGTGCAGTTTCGTAAAGATTAACAAAGTATGTTAATAATTTTAGTTCTGCTACTCGACACTAGATGGCAGTGTACGAATTAAAAACAAGGCCAGGATTTTCCATCATGACAGTTGTAGACTACAGGCCCATGTCCAAAAAATGGATGGGTCGTATGAATCGCCAGGTGACGTATATAGGACGATGTAAGAGCATAAAATAATAAGATTCAGCTCTATGCCGTCACTTATAAGATGTTCAACTGAGTGCTGGTGAGAATTCAAAAGCGCAGGTAGAGTGAGTACCTTTTGGGTCATATATTTTTGTACGGCATTTTTACCTTCGGTAAATCCATGAAAAATAATTAGAAAGCGCGCAGTGCCGTAAAAAATGATGCGCCACAAAGTCGGTATTTTTTTTTTATTTTCTGACAATTTCCAGGGTAAATTTGGCCATTTTATTTTGTATGGCATCAGTTTCATTCTGTTTCAATTTAGCTTCTAATCCATTATTCCGCAATGTCGTACAAAAATATATGACCCAAAAGGTACCTACTCATTCTACCTGCGCTTTTGAATTCTCCCCAGCACTCAGTTGGACAGCTTACAAGTGACGGCATTGAGCTGAATCTTATTATTTTATGCTCTTATATCGTCCTATATACGTCACCTGGTGGTTCATATGACCCATCCATTTTGGACATGGGCCTGTAGTCTATTGTTAATTTTGCATAGTTACAAGAATTAAAGTGAATGAAATTGAATAAGTATAATACCTTAGTCGTCTGTCGCTCAATTAGTGTAGTTACTATTAGGTCAATACATATGAAATTGGCGTTTTGCATGTTAGGAATAAAAGTCGTAATTTTTATTAATATAATATATTTATTTAATCAAAGTATGTAAGTGAGTAAGTTCAGCCATTGCTATTTATATGCACTTCTGCCATCTCATAGGTAGGTGGTTCGTTTATGCCTTTTCTAAAAAAAACCATTAGGTCGGGAATCTTCCTGACTGGGACTGCCTCATCGGAGTAGAATTTTCTCCCCTGCAAAAAATTATCCAAATTTCTAAAAAAATGGTAGTCTGTTGAAGCAAGACCGGGGAGTAAGGTCTATTGTGCAGTGCGTGGTCTCGCGTTGTCCTGAAGCAGCAGTGGCCTTGTGCGATTGACTAGTCTCGGTTGTTTAGCCGCTATAGTAGAGATCTGCAGTAATCGTCTGGCCAGATTTAAGGAAGCTGAAGTGAACCACACCGGCACTAGTCCACCAAACGCTGACCAATAACTTTTTTCTAGTCATTTTTCTCTAGGGGTAGAATTTGGATGGTTCACCGGTGTTCAGCCATTGAGATGTGCGCTTCCTATTGTTGTATTACTGATGAGTATCCACTTTTCATCACTGGTAATGATTCGATTTAAAATCCCTTCTTTATTGTGCCGATTCAGTAATGTAACGCAGCAGTCGACGCGCGTTTGTCGGTTTGCTTCACTCAATTCATGAGGTGGACCTTTCGAGCTTTCTTATCTTCCCAATTTGTTTCAAGTGGAATAAGTTTATTACTAACACCGCAGCCTGCAGCTACCTCAGACGCAGTTTGTGATGAATCCGCTTCCACAAAAGCCTCCTTCTTCGTTGTCGTCTTTGGTCTCCGGCCGTCCACGGGGATTGTTCTGTAGGTTGAAATTTTCAGAACGGAACCAAAAACGTACTGTGCTTTCTCTAGCGACACATAATAATTAATTTTCTGCAGCACTGGTGCTACGGCGGAATTCACATTCGTAAATAACGCTAAATTTGAAATTTTCTATTTTGTAAACTCAGCAAAGAGAAAACCAAAAGAAAAAAAAAACAAAAGAATTAAGGTTTTGGGACATAAATTGATGAGTAAATAGCTGTATAAATTTGAATTTGGAATTTTAAACCAAGGAGGAAATATTTGAGATGGTGGAAGGTTTTGGCGGGAAAGTCAAGCTGAGTGTCACGCTCATTTTTCATCGGACTTTTAAAATTATTTATAGTGTTGTTTACTAAATAAAAGTGATTTATGTAGTAAAAAGTGCATTTAGTAAATAATTCATAAAGAACAGTGAAATATCGCAGCATAGTGGCCACATCATGGCTTTGTCTCAAACTTCCATCGTAAGACGTATCACGCCGTCTTTTTCGACATGAACAATTCATTACGTGACATTGGCTAAATGCACAAACCGTGCGAAGCCATAAAAGAAAGAGAGATATTTGAGATCAAAGAGGCCAGTACGACAAAACGCTAATTTCATATGTCCTTACATATGAAATTGATTATAACCTAATATTAATTATAACAATCTCAAAGTGGGAATGTCAGGAGTCGATAGTTGATGTTTTTGGTGAGCCTTAACGAAATGGAAAGTAAAAGATGCACATAACTTAAAATTAATGTAGTTTGTGGACAACAGAATCCGCGCCATTGCCTACCAGTCAAATAGTTCACCTGTTTTTTAATTTCGGATAATTGTTTCGTAAGTTGCATGGGTCGTGTCGGGCGTGAGGACATAAGTTAACATCGATGACTGATTCCGTTAAAATCGATGTTAAGATATTATTGAAGTGAAACTTCTTTACGCACGCTTGACTTGGGGAGTAAGCTGGCGAATGCGTCACGCGGCACGTGATCGCATCGCTATTCGCTCATAATAATACCGGTGTTGTCACTTTTTTTAAAAATTACCAAATTTCGGGGAAGTTGGAATTAAATCGCGGGAAAAAAGGATTATTTCAAAATTCATTTGTATTGGTACTATGATGATTACGTAAAATTTTATATTATATTTGGTCATGTGTTTACCTAACCTTTATTATACTTATGGGTCGGACAGGGTTTTCTTAACATACTGTATACATCAGTGGCGAAGAGTCCATACAAGCCGATTCCCACCGGGTTACCTTTCAAAAATCAGTTTCATAGTCATACAAAAGTATTTACATTCTATTTCAATAACAAAGTATTATTAATCAAATGCTTGCGCGATTTACAATAGCAATAGTGATTCTTAGCAATACCCTAAGTATCACATTTCATTTTATAGTCGTAAATTAATCAGTGCTTAAATTTTTCGTACATTACATTGAAGGCAACTCGACGAATTACGGCTTATCTCGGTCAACGTTTTACTATGAGGCGAAAAGAGACAGAGCGTGTCAGACCATCTCTTTCTAATGCTCGCTAACCGTCGGTAAAACTTGATAAATATAGGCTAATGCCAAACGGCTTGCATTGAATTTTTGAATGGAATTTTTGATTTTACCGCGTTGAAAAATGAACTTAAAGTCTTATTTACGTCAGCGTCGTTAAATAAATTGGACACCTATGAGCTTTTTTTACAGCTCCAGAATATGTCTTTGAAAGACGCATTTTCTCAAGTTTCGACTCTTTGCAGTTTAATTCTGACCTGAGAAAATGACCGCTCAGCTGAAGCTACTGATATGGGGAGGCCATTTCAGTAGCTTCAGCTGAGCGGTCATTTTCTGCTTTAAAACGCATTCACACGTATGTGCGAAACTGCCAAAAAGAGCAGAGATTGTCCGATTTGGCTATCATGTCAATTGATAAAAAATTGCTTAATAAAATGAAAAGTAATCCGAATTTTTATAACAACATTTTAGCTCATTATATTAAAAAAAAAACAGACGCATTGCATTAGAATATAAATAACGTTGTGATTGTGTATAATTTGCTTTATTTTTGCTTAATATTTTTGCTGGTTTTGGATCGGTGTTTGTGTAGTTCGGTTTTTAACACTTTATTATTTTTGTAATTTTTTATTTTATTTTTTCTTGACTCTTATTCCCTAACAATAGGTACTTAACTTAGTACATACTAACAAGCATGCATGTGTGGTATGGAGATGCACGTCGAAAAAGGCTTTTCTCAAAGCCGCTTTTATCATACTTGAAAGACACTGTTATCAAATCATCAGTCCTTTTTTGTATGGTGAAGGTGGGGCTTTTGATATTATTCTTATCTGAAGACCTCCTCCAAGATATCCTGCAGTAGGTAAGTGTTTAAGTGTTTATTTTTTTGGACCGGCTTCCCTTTGTCAAAATTTTACCCTTCGCCACTGGTATACATACAGATGGAGCAAAGAAGTTTCACTTCAGTCGTGTGGTCATAAGCACACTCGTTTTTTGTTTTGTTTATCAACGACGATGTTTTTACTTTGAACTTCGATAATAATATCGATCATCCCTAGTATCTAGTGTATTTTTCCTCACCATCATGTTAATATGTCGAACGTACAGAATGTGTTGCGTTACCATAACAAAAAATAAAACCAATAAACACTGATGATTCTTTATTTCCTTATAGTTATAAGTAAATATTAATACTTAAGATACAGAAGTTATTTTGTTCCTATAAATAAGTTCTCCACTTGCTTAAAAAGAATTCACAGTACCTCGGTGTTGCTACTACTAAATTTACAATTAAGTAGTATTTACAGATCAAAATAACGAATTTGATATTTTTAGTAAGTACCTACATTCTACAAAAATATTAGATGGAGATGTTAAAGATTTTTATAACTTACTTTTTATTTCAAGAAAACGTGTTTGAGGTATGATAGTAATACTATAATAAGCACGTCACTAGTACCTAGTAGACTAGTTTTCCGAAATCTAAGGACATAAGTTACTACAGCTATGCACGATCCAACACGCACATTTTCCCGCTTATTTATAAGCGTTGCTTAAAGTTAACTGGTCATTAGCAATTGTTTGACTATACATTTTAGACGTTTGCGGGTCAATTAACTTTAATTGTCGTTTATGAATAAACCCTTTAAACACTGTGTTATTTATTCATAAACGATGATTAAATTTAAGTGAAGTTATAAAGTAAAAAATGTGTGGTTAAAGAATCACTAATCACTAGTTAACTTTAAGCAAAGTTTATGAATAATGGGGTTTATGTTGGGTGCAATGTTGTGTCGATTTAATGTATGTCGGCAATTCTGATTATACAAAATTAAGATAATCACCGGCTTGTAGCTGGTTAGAAATATAAAGATATTTTGGGGACTGAAATCAAATTTGTCAAATATCCCAATGTTTATTTGATAGTTCTTGTCCATGATGGCAAATTCCATTTTCAAAAACTGCGCGAATTGAGAAACATTATGTTAGAATCTTAACGATTGACAAAAGACGATAACCTTCAATGCCCTAATTTAGTTGATACCTAAACGATATTGAATTAAGCCGAAGATATTAAATTGAAATTACAATCAAAAAGTGTTGAGAGAGATAAATAAGATTTTTTACGACTGCTTAAAAATATTTTACAAAAAACTTACACGAAATGTGTTTTTTACTTCATAAATGCGAGGACTACAATAACTGGCAGTTTAGTAAAAAAATATTAATTTAATAGGTTTTAACTAAAATAACAAACATTGGAACGTAAACTTACTTAGCTAATTAAACACGAAATGCCAATCATGATGTACGACACTTTTCTTGTTAATTTCTTATTCTTTAATAAATATACTTAGAAAACAGTGAGAAAATGTTAATAATTAATTTAGTAGACATTGATATCAATTTTAAGAAATGGTAGTGCCTACATCGAAAATATTTTTATAAGTATTAAGTATTGATATTTTTTATATTTCTGAAACTATTTGTAAGATTAAACACTTTAATTACCTATCTAGAATTATATTTTCTCATAAAACTTACTGACTAGTACATTATAAATACAAAAAATAGAACGGATTACCGCGACGCACTCAATTTAAAAGCACAGTATTAGAAATCATAATATTAAAAACGTGTGGAATATAAACAAACGAAATAAAAATAGATGTTCTTACATCTATAAAATTTAACATAATAATCGTTTAACTTACTCCTCTGACTTATTTAGTTAGATCTATCAACATCATGTTGTCTCGTGTATTGGGGTCCTAACAATTTAAACAGTCAGAGTAAAATTCTAAGAAACAAATGAACAATGCATAGTCAATTTGTCAAAAAGATTTATTAAATCTAGAGACACAAATGACTGTTGCACATTTACGATAAGTAAATGTGATTACTGTATATTACAATATTGAAAATGAAATATTTAATAATGACTACAAGTTAAGAGATGCAGTAAATTGGTAACTAAAACTACATTGACAAGACTCACACTGGATTGCAGTTATTGAACGCAATCAGTGCCACCGACTCGCCCGGCGAGTTTACGTGGACTCTCCGGGCGAGTCGGTGGCAATGAATGTGTTAAAGTATGGATATAAAGCTGAATTTGTAAAATTCTAGTAGACAAGCTCTTAAGTTCTTGCTACTTTAGAAGGAAGAGAAATATAGGAATATGACACTGCGATGTAGGTTTTCAACAATTGAGGTTGGGATTACTAGATAGCTATGTAACTAACACTATTTATACGTGATGAGTTTCTACTTATACTTCATGAGTTATTAATAGTTAATTAGCAAATGAGTAACACACCAATGACAGCAGTCAGAGTAATCGCAAAGTGTCAGCGATAAATATTAATTAAAGCGAAGTCGGAAATAGTTCGGAAAAATCGCGAGGATCTAAAATTAACATCGAGGAATAATCGATTCTTGAATGATCGAAATGAATGATCATCGGAATCGAATCGATTAGTTGCGCTGCATTTTGGGCGGTACAACGGCGACGGGTTGTTGGGGGAACTCCATCATGTTGAACTCTTCGACGATGGTTTTGGGATGAAGAGCGCTGATGTTGTTATCGACAGTGTATGTTCTGGCGTGTGTTTGAGCGAGGGCTTGTCTCGGTTCGTTCTCGAGCCAGTCGTCGTCGCGCAGTCGCTTGCGTCGTGCGACTTGTTTGTCGCGCAGGTGTCGCAGGCGCGCGAGGTGCGCGTTGATCTGTTGCGGAGTCAGGCCGGTGCGCCCCGAGCGGAGGAGGTCGGCGTTGCGCTGGAAGGAACCTTCCGGGTCGCGGCGATTCCATGTGTAACTGAAATAGAAAAAGAAAATAAAGTCATTAGCTTCTACTTATTTTAAGCCGTGGTTAGATAATAAAAGGCATCTACTTAATAAGGTGCCCTGCGGTACTCTCAAGAGATTGCTACATATACAACGTATTTTTTCTTCATACGAAACCTGAATATAGTTTGTTCAGAATAAGAAACTGAATCGATTACAATCACTTTTACATCATGTTAAATTTTTCCCAAATACATTTAGATATTGTTGCAGTGTGGTTACCGAGCGGACGGTAGATCATAGTACTAGGAGATCCCAGCACCGCGCCGCGTCAGACGTGGGCGAGCGGTGCATTGTCCATATTTTTATTAGGACAACCAAGTAAGATACCAAACTTTGTGGTTTTTCATGACATCTTTTTGAAATTTTGTACATAGATCTTTACTTAAAAATACTGGACACGTGTTTCGGGTGCCCAAAAATAACGTTTTATACGATGTTATATATTTGGAAAAATAAAAAAAAAAATAATTGAAAGACGAAAAATAACTGCTGGCTTTTGCTTACGCTGCTGAACGTCTAAACAGAGAAACCAGTCCACCTGTTGAACACCGATTAGCAACGCATCTGTGCAATGTAGTTCGAGTGCCAAGCTTTCAACGGTCGACATAGTTAGCAGTACAATACTATCGACAAGAAGAAAGCTCTGTTTACTATCTCTATCACCAATATTGGCCCAGCAATAACCAACTATTCGGCCATTCCCAACATCGGTGTACAAGGGAGAAACGATTGCAGTTAATTTGATCTATGTTTGCCATAAATGTAACATTTAATGTGTTTTTGTTCGAAAGTACGTGCTCTGAGAAATTGATTGCCGCTGGTCTGGTAATGGAGAAAGTTGGCCAAACATTAAGGATTATTAATGGGACATGTATTTATTTTTCGCGAGAACTTTTTATTTTTTGGTACGGTCAGGAACAAGTCGATTAACATGAAATGATTCAATAATATACTCTTTAGCATTTTATATTAGAAGCTAAGAGTTAATGAAGGGAGTAAGACAATCAAAGTGGTGTTCTTTAATTATATGTCTTTTCAGTATTGATTTAAATAAAATCTTTTGCTCAGTAAATATGATTTCGTAATCAAAAGTGTAAAAACTTCTGACTTGTTGCTGACTGTACACTTACGATATAAATCGTTAACTTCTTTATGTAATGGCTGAATACTTGTCTTCTTGTGCCTATTAAGGAAATAGTTGATAGTACTGAAGTTGAAAACTTGGGACGTGGTTAATACAAACTTGTGTTTGAAAACCTCTTATAAGTTTAATTACTTTAGTAAGTCTACTAACTATTTGAGATTCTTATAATAAACTTACCCTGGGAACGGTCTCTTGAGCCGCCTGTGTACCAAAGGCCTGGATCTCTTCTTCAAATCATTCGGTCTCAGATCGTATTTCGAATTTGGAATTGCATTCGACCTCGGGCCATGTCGCTTCTGGCTTATTCGGGAATGTTGTGGGTTCGGGCGAAGATCGTATGACTTCGGATTAGGAATGGGGTTGACAGTGACGTCATTTAACATCATGGGGTCGTTGACCTCCCTGCTGACACTTGGTGCAGTGATTTCGTTGATCTTGCCCATTCGTTGCCAACGACGACGTAGGTCTTTTACTTTGTCCTTTGGCACCTTCCGAAGTTTGGTTTGGCAGATGTAGTGACGAGCTTCGATGCAGCTGCGTGGTGACCACCTGAAGCAATTAGCGTTGATAGTGATTAGATAAACTAATACAAATAGACAGTTAGTAAGGAATGTTTGGATTGACATAGTGTGAATAGTCGTTGAAAACATTGTAACATTGATGGCAGCCTAGTGGTTAAAATACCAGCCTCTCAAGTATGAGTGTGCGGGTCCGATTCCAGGTCTGGTAAGTACCAATGTAACTTTTCTAAGTTATATGTACTTTCTGAGTATATCTTGGACACCAATGACTGATTACAAGGTGAAGGAAAACATCTTGTGAAAATCTGAACTTTAAGTCTGAAATCGCCAACCCACATTGAGCAAGCGTGGTGATTACGCTAAATCCTTCTCTGTATGAGAGGAGACCTGTGCCCAGCAGTGGAAGGATAAAAAGGTTGATGATGATAATTCTCGACCATATAAGAATTAGATCAAGAATTCAGGACAAAAGTATCTACCTACAATTGTAGTCAAAAATTGAAATAAACACATTACTATCATAGGACAGTACCAAAATGTCCCAATTACATTAATCATGATTCTGACCTACATACTGTAACACACAGCAAGTTTTGTTCCCATTTGAAACCAATGGTGACTTCATAAGGCGTCAACACCACGGTTTTCGATATTAAAAACGACCATAAAACTAACTGCAAAAAATAATAGGAATATTGCGTGATGAAATCACACGCCAGGACAAAAGGCTAACACAAGCAGAATCGTTAAAGTTATTGCTTTTCTTAGGAACGTTCTGTGGTGAGTTCGTTTGGGGTTTAGCGTCTTATGGTACAAGGTATAAGATAGTGTAGAAATTGAAATCAAATCTTTGATTCTTGATAAGGTTCCTAAGCCTTATCATAAGTATGAGTAGTATAATCTAAAGCATTTTGTGAAAGCTAAACTTCAAGATTAATGAATTAATGACAAGGAACAATTTAAGCATAGAACATAATTAATGTGCCCAAATAATCAAAACATCGGCCCCCGGCAGATGTTACCACCCACCAGACAAAGTCTTGCCGCCAAGCGATTTGTCGTGTTCCGGCATGATGTCTGGTGAAGCCGTACGGATGACGGGTCTGAGCAGTTGTGTTGCGATGTGTGCCGGGTACGATGCGGTAAATGTTGTTTTGTCGGGAGTTTGGTCGTGGAGGGTCTTCAGATCAATCTCTCTTTGGCGCAGCATCATTGGTAGTGTTGTTGGGTTTAACAACGCCCCGCTCAACTGCCGTCTTCCTTCCTATTCGCTCAGTCTTTCTGAGTGAATAGGCTCTTAATAAACTAGTGCGTTTTACTATCAACGATCGCATCACTGCTTACCATCCGGCGGGATTGCGGTCAAGCGCTAGTTTATAATTATACAAAATAAAAATAAAAATATAAAAAAAAAGAAAATAAAAAAAGGGTCTATGTCGAAATATGTATTTATATAAGAGACCTCTTTCCAATAATCGAACATTAAGTAAATTAATAAATTCCTAAATAAAAAATACTACAAATGGCCGAGCGAACATAACTTGAATATGTTCCTAAACGACTGTTATGAGTCAAATTCCAGAGCTTTAGGCTCTAACCGAAATCCCGGTGGCATTCTTGAATGGTCGCACTGTAATGTTTGTCACGATTCAATATTGCTTCTCGAAATCGCATAGATATAATATTACTTTTCAATGGCTTATTGTATTTGGCAGTTTTTTGCTACCTAAGAAGATAATAGGCATGGCTAGAAATAGGACCGTGCAAATAAATATCATTCATGATCAAAAATAATACGAGTTCTAGGCTTCTTGATCTTGTCTGTGGAGAGGCGAATGTACAAGTATCTTCCGGGCCCCCGACTCATGGTACTGGAAGGAATATTGGTATATTGGAATAAGTTTTAGTCCGATATAACCCTCCGCTATTCCCAGACGGAGGATATCCATAAGAATTTCACCACAATTAAAAAAAAAAGCAAGTACCAATGTAACTTTTCAAAAGTTATATGTACTTTATAAGTATATCTTGGACACCAATGACTGAAGGTGAAGGAAAACATCTTGAGGAAACCTGGACTTTAAGTCTGAAATCGCCAACCCGCATTGTGCAAGCGTGGTGATTACGCTCAATCCTTCTCTGTATGAGAGGAGACCTGTGCCCAGCAGTGGGACGATAAAAAAAGGTTGATGATGATGATGAATGGTCATTGAACTTATCATTCATCTATCTATTTGTAAATTTCGATAGTTTAATTGTTAACGCAAAGCTTTTTAATCATGTTTAAAATGTAATCCAATCTTTACCTATACAACAGTTCTGGTATCATAGCAATACAGTGCCATTTCAGGTCCTCGGCTTTCATCTTCTTCATCTTGGAGAAGGACTGGTAGTGCATCTTGCGCAGGTCGCCGCCCCAGCGCCAGGACTTGGCGCCATAATCGTAAATACCTCCGATCCATCGGCTTGCCTTAACTGTTATAGAATATATAAGAGGTTTTGAAAATGTATTATCAATTGAAACAGCCCCCTAATCGGCGACCACATTTTTGTCAAACGATTGCGACCGGTTGGGATCGTTTGGACCGAATCTACCAATGGGCGGTCCAAATGATTTTAACTGATCCCAACTAGTTGCAATCATTTAACAAAAATGTGTTCGCCGATTAGGGGGCTCTTTCCTTTTCATGATTATTATGTATTTATTAATATTACCTAGTACGTGCTATATATTTACTGTATTATGGAAATGTTACACCACAGATTACCTTCCGAATAGGCTATTTTTCGCCATTTGATTACACCTAAAGGTTAATTTTAATAGTTCGCTTCTATTGATAAAGAGAATTCATCGTATCACGCTATGTAAGATTTCTAAATTTATATGAACATTATAATATTTTAATCTTCTCTATACTATGCATTTACAGATCCGCCTCATCGTATATGCCTATGTCTTGGAAAATTTGTATAAAAAATATTACGTAAGTCTAAACAACGAGCTTATGAAATTATGAAAAGCGGCGGTTCTAAGCAGTCAGTCCTCCACAATCTCTTATATAAGCAAAAGTTTGAAGGCAAAATATCATTTGACTTTCATGCAGATCTTAGCAGTGTATCGTCGAGGGGATCAAGAACTTTTATTGCCAAACTTTATCTTACCATTAATTATTTGTGCAAGTAGAGATTTAGTGAATACTCTGATGTAAATAAAATAAATGAATAAATGATAGGTTGAGGCATAGTATACGAACCAGCGACGTCAGGTTTGTTCAGATATTTGCGAAGATTCCTGTCCTCCCACCTCGCTGGTACAGTCAGGTTACTCTCTCGATCCTGTAATAAAATATAAAATATCAATACTTGATTATTTGCTTTGTAATGAGGCTTTATGA
Organism: Sesamia inferens; assembly: GCA_037179545.1. Taxonomy (NCBI): domain Eukaryota; kingdom Metazoa; phylum Arthropoda; class Insecta; order Lepidoptera; family Noctuidae; genus Sesamia; species Sesamia inferens. The sequence continues at coordinate 29,162,827 of CM073928.1, read as the reverse complement.
GAGCTTTGCACCTAAATGCTATAGAACTAACTTTAGTTTTTGAACAATAGAGTTTAGATTCATACAGTTTAACCCACTAGTCGATTCCCAGATCTCCCTTGCGAAATCCATTGTATATAACTAACTGGATCTTCTATTCACAATCTTGACAATCTTGATTATTATCTAGTGTCATACAATTTAAATTACGATGGTATCATTTTATACCAACACCTACGTCATTGTTAAAGCTTTAATTAACTCTTGAGGTTTTCTCAAGGAGTGGGTTTCTCAGGATATAAATTGTTTTCACTTCATTGTGTCAGCTATGGTCTCTTACTGACGCGTCATCGAATGATGAAATTTTGTCGTCTATATGCTTATTAGTAATAACTTTGATTGTTATTCAGGAAATGTATTAAACAAGTCATGTATTAAGAATATCAATAGAGGATGTAGGTCTAGGAACTATTTTTATGGTCTATACATGCACGTCGTACTTGTTTTAGATTCCTGATTTCCTAAATTTAATATCATTTGTATTTGTATTCATTAAGAGGGCTGTGCGAAATTGTTTGTTAGATTGTGGGCCAAGAATTTATTAAATTAGGGACACTTCTGTGAAATAATAATGAGGTGTGGCAATTGGCGCCCTGCCAAGCATTTAGCGATAATATAGAGGCTTGGTCTTGGTATATGGTTCTTTTGAAGGAAGTTTGGGGTTTGGCAGTTTCTGTATAGCTGTTATATTTTATGGTTGTAACTGTTAGTATAGATTAGTTATGTTGGAAGTGATGTGAATGAAATAAGGTTAACATTTGTGGTTACCATCGACTTGCGAAGAAAAAAAAATAAAGGTTTTTTAGGGAAATATTCCTTCAATTTATCAGCAAAAAAACAAAAATATCGAATTAACATTTCAACGTGAGCTATATGAGTGTGTGTAGACTATGTGTTTGTATGTATAAACCTAAACATGTGTACATCTTCATTCCATTATAAGTGTTTGTGGAATTTCTAGAAACTGCGTTTAAGTGCCTTGAAACGTCAAGTATTTTTGATCACCGTGACTGATGGATTCCGATCTAAATCTCAACAATTTTGGAAACAAGTACGTAGTCTTAAAATAATTATGTTATTGTAGTAATGTTTTCAAACAATATTACTTATTGTTATTTTAGCAATTCTTGAGTATTTGCCAAGTGAACATGAAAAGGAGCAATTAACGATGAACCTAAAATTGTAACTAGAACGAATACAATTCTTCTACAAAAGCAGAACAGTGTATCTTAATAAAATAAATAAATAGATAAGCTTGTGACTGTCCCAGCATAGGGCAATACCCAATTCTCGTAAAGACAAGGAACGGAATATATTAAAGAAGGTAATGAACATGAAAACGAAAACAGGCAGAGGGATAGTTTTAAGAACATTCGCAAAGGACATGGCTAAACTGAAGTATGGAAGAGACCCCGCAATGAAAACCCATGTATAAACATGATTACTAGCGATATATAATGCTGCATAGCTGAAAATTAGTAGTTTTGTAAATAAAAAGGTTTAGGAATTGTCATATCTGCACAATACTGAAAATAATATCGTGTAACTCCTACGAAAAAGGTACAAAAACTTCAAACAAGAACAATGCTATGACCATTATCTAGGCGTTTTAGGGTGTTTGCGGCAATTTTTATCGATAATCGTTTTTTTCACTGGTGATTTTGCGCTAAGGTACTTGAAGTAAATATGTACAAAGAGATAAAAGCCAGAAAATAACTTGATGCAACGGATTTATGATACTCCCTGATCTTGTCATATCAAACCAAAATAATGCATAAAAACAATTGAGAAACGTTTTTATATTTATTAATAAATGTGTAACTAAGTATGCTGTTCCTTAGCAACAACCTAGAAATATCCAATATGATAAGTTAAAACAACAGTTGCTATTGTATCAACAGATTTACATTCCACAACTGTGACTGGCGTTACTACTTCTATTTTTTTATATTGTTTTTTAATAATTATAAACTAGTGCGACTACAATGCCGCCTGATAGTAAGCAGTGATGCAATCGTTGATAGTAAAACGCGCTAGTTTATTAAGAGACTATTCACTCAAAAAAACTGAGTGAATAAGAAGGAAAACGGCAGTTGAGCGAGGTGATGCAATGTTAAACCCAACAACATGATGAACGAAGCTGCGCCAGATGGAGATTTATCTGAAGACTCTCCACGACAAAATTCCCGACACAACAACATTTGGCGCATCGTACCCGGTACACATCGCACCACAAATGCTCAGACCCGCCTTCCGCACGGCTTCACCAGACATCATACCGGAACACCAACCGTTTGGCGGCATGACTTTGTCTGGTGGGCGGTAACTTCTGCCGGCAGCCGATGATATGGCTATGCTATTAATTGCAGCAGTTCATCATCATCAGCTTATAATAGTCCACTACTGTCCTCTCCATTTACACGCCATTAAACTCGATTTTCGGCAATAGTAATTCTTTGAAGTCGAATTTTTTAATCAAAGTGCAAATAATAGGTGACTAGGTCCATCAATTGTCAAAACCGTTTCATCAACAATTCAGTTGACTGTTTGATCATTCGTTATTTCCAAAACTTTAGAACTGACCTAATCTATATCAGAATTGTCAATCTTGTATGTGTCAAAATCGCAAGGAACTCAAGTGGCTCCCAATCCGCCTTCGCAGGAATACTAGGATTTTATGTCTCCTTTTCAACATCTTACACAACCCGTCTTATCCATCCTATCTAAGTGAGCGTTTTTCTTACGCGCGCTCTAGCGACGCACCCTGTAGATCACACCTAAGATCCATCCTTAAATGTCATCCTAATAAAACGATTTACTATTCCTATTCCTTCTCTGAACATGCTATAAGATTGTGGAACTCATTCCCGCCTAACATTCGTGATTTAAACACTATTTCTAAATTTCGATTTAAAACGTCGATTAAAAGAGTACCTTTCCTGTATATTGTGAGAATTTGTTTATTATTGGTATATATTTTATTATTATGCATTTATTTAAGTATATTTATATAATTATTTTTGGTTTTATGTTTAGGTATATTTAATATTATTACTTTTATACTTATCATGTTCATATTTTATTTCCTCCTTGTTCTTACACACTATGGTCTACATTTCTGTTTTACTTCTCCTTTCGCAAGTCTGCTGGAACAAATATCTTAAGAAATAAGTAGCACCTTTGTACTCAGATCTTAATTTTGTCATATCTTTATGTATTTTATTGTGTGTATATAAATAATAAAATAAATAAAGTCGTTAGTGAATTTTCCGACCGCAGTTACCACACGTCAAACTGTTGGCAACGAAGTCATCATTTCAGTAGTTTATTGTCAATTGTGCCAGTTCGCAAATAGTGTACGGACGACAGGTCAACCTACCCGAAATTGTCAAAAATTCCCAATCAACCTTGAGCCTTAATACCTTGCAGATAAAGCTGAAAATGTAATAAAGAATTCTGACAGATTGTAGTAGCTTGTTGTACTGTCGTCTGTAATCATATCTAAGGAGCCGCTCTTACCAACTGTGTTTACTTACTATTCTGGGACGTTTGCGTATTTATTCGCAGTATACCGTTGGGTCGCGAGTGATCTCGAATGCGGTTTTTTTTGAATAACATAAACAACAGAAATATTTTTGTGACTATCACTTGTGATGTTAGAGAGTATTGTTATGCATACATACTTATACAATACTGGCTGTCCGCTCGCAGCTTCGCCCGGGTGAAATTCGGTTATTTTTAGATTTTCCTCGGGAATATCAAAATTTTCCCGGATAAAAAGTACCATATTATTTAATCCGGACCTCTAACTTTACACCTGCAAAATTTCAAAGCAATTGGTTCAGTAGTTACAGCGTGAAAGCGGAACAAACTCACTATTAGTAAGGATGTAAAGAAAACCCTGTCCGATCCGTGAAGGTATTGTTAGGTATCGATAACTGATTCTACTAATGGATACAAAGCAGGTCTAAACTTAAAAAAAAGATGCCCCTAAAAAAAAAAGATATTATTTTCCAAAAAGAGGTAATTTAATACATTTGCGGTAAGGAACCCATCCGCGGGTGGCGGGGGGCAGGGCACGCGGCACGTGGTCGCATCGCTATTCGCTCATAATAATACCGGTGTTGTCACTTTTTTAAAATTTGCCAAATTTTGGGGAAGTTGGAATTAATTCGCGGTAAAAAAAGATTATTACAAAATTCATTAGTGTTGTTACTATGATGATTATGTAAAATTTGATATTTTATTTGGTCATGTGTATACCTAACATTTATAATCCTTATGGGTCGGACGAGGTTTTCTTTACATATTGCATAGGTACTGTTAACTTTCTACTACCCAAATGATGATGTTGATGGAGACTAAGAGAAGATTGCAGTGATACAGTTTTATTGATAAATAAAAGTGTGTGTCAACTGTCAAGTTTCATTGACACACACTATTAATAAACTAATTAACTATTAATATATATATATTATTTATTATTTTATTAATTATCTCTTTTAGCACAGGTCCGTTCCTGTGTGGAGTACTGCAGCCACATTTGGGCTGTTGCTGCTAAGTCTCATCTGGCCACTTTGGATTCAGTGGAGAGGCGAGAGAAGAGGCTGATTGGTGACCCTGACTTAACTCGAGACGGTCTCCAAAGCCTAGAGCACAGACTTAGAGTAGCAAGCCTTTCGGTCTTCTATAGGATGCATTTTGGGGAGTGTGCGAGGGAATTGCATGATTTAATTCCCCCATCTCCGTTCCACCATCGGACGACCTGTCGTACGGCAAGTTTCCACCCTTATGTTGTTAACACCACTACGGTCCGGACGAAGCGTTTCGCTTCCTCCTTTATACCGCGTACATCGAGGGACTGTCACAATTTGCCAGCGGCGGTGTTTCCGTCGGATTACAATTCGAGTTTCTTCTTCTTAATAATTCTTTATGAATTATTTACTGAAAGCACTTTCCACCAAAACTCCAATATAGTATTGTATATGGGCCTTGATGCATGAAATAAATGGATAAATAATAATAATAAAGATTCTGCGAATCATAATAAATACCATGACGTAAGATTAGCTCGTAATTGATCTTTAATAGTTATAATCTAAGTTATTACCTAGCCCTATTTATTAACAACATTCCATGAATTAACACGTTCACGCGGGAAAGAGCACAAGGTTTGCAGTAAAAAGGTTGTTGTAAAAGTTGTGAGCGCCTCGGAGCTTTTTTATTCTACGATATCAAATTCTATAACTCTATGGTAGTTTATTCTAGAAGAACTTTTAAATTGCGATACCTTAAAGTAAGTGAATAGATTTTGATGTATTTATGGATTAAAAAAATACTTAGGAAATTAGAATATATCCTCTATATTCGTTTGGAAACGACTTCTTCTGCCGTCGTTTACGTAAAAACGGCAATTAATTAGTTTATGTATTCGGTGACTAAAATGTGAATTTGAACAGTCCGCACATCACATCTTGTGGGAGTGTGTTCTTTGGCAGAATGAACGCAATATTATGTTGGATAGTGTACAAGTTACATCCGGAGTCGTTTATTATACGGACCTTGTAGAAACTAGAACCAATTTCCGTGCGTTCAGGCGCTTTTGCCATACCTATTATTGGTATCAATTGTAACAGCTAATACCTACTTAGGACCCATTAACTTAATCAAATTTTATTCCGTGGTGTTTGGCAATCTGGGCTTCTCCCAGTTGCAATAATGTCCCTTTGTGCCGTTTGGCCTAGTTCTGTTCTGTCTCCTGCTTGTTATGGAGGGAAGTGGAAAAAATATCTTTTTTCTTACTCCTCCGCTATTCTTTTCTGATTAATTTCGTTGCGGGACCCAAGACAGTTGAATCGTTTCTCCGGGACTCGTCGAGCTTCATTGCTCGGCGTTTTTCTGGCGGTCGCCACTGTTGATTCTGGCTTTCAGGAGTTGCAGTGGTTGGGAAAAGTGTGGCGGGTTTGTCCCATTAAAAAAAAAAAATAAAAAAAATCGGTGACTAAAATATTGGAGCAAATGAAAGTTACAGTGCAAGAACTGTTACGAATTTTTAATAGTAATTGTAGTAAGTCTGAAAATTATCCATGCTGGGTAAACAAAACAGCAAAACGACCCATGACTATGAAACACTACTGCTATGAATATAAACCAAACGGTAGCCATTTTATTGGCAACCAAATTAGGTGTTTTGAATATAGAATAGGAGTATTAGAGGGGAGGTCAATGACCTCTTTTTTAACTGTTTGTATTAGGAATTCTGGTCGCACATTGCCAATAAAGATTTTAGTGATATTGAAAATCTACTTGAGATGGTTTGCGCCTGCTATTATTGAAATCAATTTGTGGTACCTGTTTTATCTCTCCATAAATGTTTACCCATTGCTGGACGTGGGATTAATGGCCCCTAAAATTGACTGTTAAAGGGTCATTTTATCCATAACACTGTGTATGCTATTACCGGTAGGAAAATAGCATACTACCACGATCGTGAGGTAGGGAGTGGGACACATTGTCCTGTACATTAATTTTATGTTAGTTTTTAATTCGTTCGAATGTGTTTCTTGCAAGAAAAACGTTTTAATTTATTTCTTCAAGGACACTTGATTCCAACTCAATCAATCTATATTGTATGCTTATATGTTTTTATTATGTTTCTCATTGATTTGATGGTCAGGTATTATAAACACTATACTTACACAAGAACATGATCGTAAATTGTAATGTTATTGCAATAAATACTGAAAGGATAATAAACTATGCACCTAATGACTAAGTCACGATTCTTTTTTACTAAATCTTTAATCATTTAAGTTACAATATTGTTTTGTAATTGTCAGTCTGTTTTGCTCTTATTTGGATTCGTCATCGACAATATTGTGCAAGCTATCTTGATCGTTAGAGGAATACCATAAATATTGCTACTTATTTTTTTCTGCGCTTCATGTAGTCGTAATACTGGCAATGTTTAGAATGGAGATTCGGTATTGAGTTTTTGGCGGGAAGGCTAAGATGAGTGCCACGCTCATTTTTCATTGAACTTTTTAATTATTTATAGTGTCGTTTACTAAATAAAAATGCGTGATTTATGTAGTAAAAAGTGCATTCAGTGAATAATTCATAAAGAACAGTGAAATATTGTAGCATAGTGGTCACATCATGGCTTTCTCCCAAATCTTCCTCCAAGTGTCCGTTCACGCGGGAAACGAAAGGAGATAGGTTTAGGTTAGGTTAAGCTAGGATAAGAGATAGATTAGGTTAATTTAAGTTAGGATAAGTTACTAAGTTAAAATATATTTAAGTATGCGACTGAAGGACTTGTATCCATGGTTATGAATAAAATTTATAAAAAAAAAAAAAAAAGATTCGGTATTTGAAATATGTGAAAAAACCGGCCAAGTGCGAGTCGGACTCGCGCATCGAGGGTTCCGTACAAACCTGCAAGGTTTACAAAGTTCGTTCATTACGACAATCGAGTCATAACTATGGTATTTTTATTGCAAAATGAAATGCCAGTAGAAACAATACAAGCAAGCTGTCTGATAATAACCAACAATAAGAAATATAGTAATGTCATTGAATTTAATTATAAGTATAACACTCTAAGCAGTTAGGACGCATTTAGATTATACAGCTACATTCACCAAAACATCGGGATTGAATGACGATGAGTGAGGTCGTCTTTGCTGTTTGAAAAATGTTGCCCTCCCCATACATAGTATAATAACTCGCGGTCATTGCTGTAACTAAAATTATGTTTACAATCACAATTTTTTTGGTGGTATAACTACTTAAAGTTTTAAGCTTTTCGGAATTTTTCTGTTACCTGTGCTGTAAGCTATTGCTTCTTACCAAATTTCGAGATTCTATGTCAACGGGAAGTGGTCTTTAGGTTTTAATTCCCTTGCGTGTAGTTGCGAGTTTCAAAATATGCGGTATCAATGGTTGTACTTTTGCGTTTTGCGTTTTTGCGTTGACTTAGAATTTTTTTTTCACGGGTTAAAGGCAATTAGATCTAAGTATTTGATATGAATTTCAACTTGATAGCTCTACGCGTTCATGAGGAAAAAAGTAATAAGTTTATATTTATTTAAAAATATATATTTTGTAATGTAACTAAAAATTTAAGGTTTTCGGAATTTTTCCTTTATGTGTGCTATAAAACGTTGCTTCATGCCAAATTTCAACATTCTAGGTCGACTGGAAGTACCCTTTAGGTTTTGATTCCCTTGCGAGTACTTGCGAGTTTCAAAATATGCAGCTTAAATTGCTGTTTCTTTTGATTGCGTTGACATAGAAGTTTGATTTTGTTACAGCTTAAAGGTATTATAGACCTGAGTATTTGGTATGAATTTCAATTTAATACCTCTACGCGTTTATGAGGAAATGGGTAGTAAGTTTAAAATTATTAAAAAAATATATATTATGTGATGTAACTAAAAATTTATGGTTTTCGTAATTTTTCCTGTATCTATGCTATAAGACGTTGCTTCGTACCAAATTTCAAGATTCTGAGTTCACGGGAAGCACCCTGTAGGTTTTGATTCCCTTGCAAGTGTCGAAAATTTGCGGCATAAACGGCTGTATCTTTTGATTGCGTTGGCTTAGAAGTTTGATTTTTTGACAGCTTCAAGGGACAGTAGACCTGAGTAATTGATATAAATTTCAGCTTCATACCTCCACGCGTTCCTGAGAAAAAGGGTCTTGGCAGACGGACGGACGGACAGACGGACAACAAAGTGATCCTATAAGGGTTCCGTTTTTTCCTTTTGAGGTACGGAACCCTAAAAACGATGAAAGTAGTATAGAGAAGGGTTAAGTTATTGGAGACAAATGAATGTCGACATAATTTACCCTTTTAAAAATAATATTAAATTCATTTAATAATAGTTTGTCATAATACCACACATTTTCGATTACGTTCCTATATACGAGAAATTGTTAACCGTTACTTAAATAACACTCATTATGTGGCTAAATACGATTGCTTCACTGCTGACCATCAGGCGGAATCTCGATCAAGCACTAGGTTATAATGTTTAAAAAACAGCTTGGAATGCAAAATAGACAGTTTGACGACACATAATGTCATCACTAACAATTCAAATGAAAAAACCTAAGTCTAAACCGCCAATCTAAAGAATCTGGACTTAATCATCATTGGAACGCATCCAAAAAGGTCAAGGATTAGCTCGCTACTCTTATTCTTTCCTTTGTGTTCTAAAGCACATTTAAAATAAGAATACCATATGGTTAGCTTTAAATTATTGCTGTTTCTTCTTTTATTGGCCTCTCGAGCTTGTTGCCAGGCGATGTATCGTGTAAAGGCTAGTTTGCTCGTTCCAATTTGGTAGAGTGCAAGGTTTCGGCCAAAACAAAAATGGAAGCAGTAAGCTATTATTTAGTCAACGTTTAAGTGTTTCAGTAAAGTAAAATTGCTGCATTTTAGGCGATTAAAAAACTTTGGGTGTACGAAGTGGGTCGATTTTTCGATATGTATCCACAGATTAGAATAGAACTCCAAAGTAAAACAAAAATGCAATAGTTTGTGAAGTATCAACTAATTATAACAGCGGGCACTGTTCGTGCTAACAGCGAAATAGTCTTTCTAAAAAAAATCTTATAGATACTTTTTTCACATGTATTTTGTACATATAGTATATTTGAGGAATATGAATTTAGACAGTTAACCTAATAACTATACAAATGATTATGTTACTTTTATACCCAATAAAAAAAAATATCGAAACTCTAGACCCTACTCACTTGACTGCACTTTCCAAGGAACTAGCTTGTAAGCAATTTAAAACGTCTAAACCCGTGGTTCCGGCAACCTAGGCTTTGAAGATATTTGTGTTATAAAACAATGTGAGTTAACGTGTTTCGAGGTTAGTACTTACAATGTTTTATTAAGCCTTTCGTAGTAATATTGCACGTGGAAACTGTTCAAGAAGTGAAATAATAACAAAAGAACTAAGAAGTACAGACCGTGGATGAGTTTATGTATTTTGAGACATGTTTATCGCTTGCCGCTTTGAATTTAGAATGCTTTTTTTATTGAAGGAACGTCTCCTTAAAAAAGAATTAGAAAAAAATCAGCGTGTATTTTTTTTTTCTAATTCTTTTAGCATTTCAAAAAGTTTTATAGTTTTTTTTATAGGTTCGATTTAAGTATCTATCCTCTCTGTAAGTATTATGTTTTTATGATCTTTCTGCAAATGTAATTGATGTTTATGATCAGGAGTTTACAGCTTTACCGCATTATGAGACTGCCTAGCTTTTATAACTTCGTAGTTGGTTAATCACCTTCAAGTGCACGTTTTATTTCACGCTTAGGTACTCTTATTATTAGTTTAGTCTAGTATTTATACTTTATACTAATTGATGTCGCTGAAGAGTTTTTATTGTCTCTGGATCAGTTTTTGAAAAACACTTTTTGTAAGCGCATTTTACAGGCTACCATACTAATATTTATCTAAAATTACGTTATGATACATAGGAATCGTGCAAAAATAAGTCGGAAGTAACAATAAGCGAAAACGAGGTAAGTTTGCAGGGCTAACATTACCAGAGGTCGCACACAAAGCATGGGAAGTTTGGAAAGAAAAAAGAGAGGTCATTATCCAGTAGTCGGACAATATGTGGGCTAAAAAGCCAAGGGTGGAAGTGCCAGCTGAGGATCTTGAAAAATTCAACTCTCCAGAATTTTGACCAAAAGGCGTTATTTTCCGGCGATTTTGTGGCCGGATACGTAACAACATAGTGGTGTATGAGTTTAGTTATTAATTTATAATATAGATTTTATAATGTTTAGTATGTATAGTATTTCATATTTGCTTTTATTGTATGTTATAATATAATATTATTTTATTTATTATGGCGCTTTGTTGCCTGAGCTAAATAAATAAATAAAATAGAAAAGATAACAGTCAAAAACCCCACTTTCGAATTACAAAAGCTAAAATTGAGTGGCTCTCAGACAGATAACAAGTCTGGAATAGTCCATATATTTCACCCGGAGAGAGTAATGTTCAGCAGCCATCTCTGTCGTCTTGCTGAGTTTCTTCGAGGATTTGAGGACAAAAACGGAGATAAAATGGAAAATTGATGAATGAAAACTTAAAGTTAAACGATATTTTGAAAACGGCTTCAGAAACAGAGAATTTTCGAAGTAGAAGAAGTAAATCTAATGTCAACACAGATTTTAACAGTTGCTAGCAAACAATGATATTTTAGCGGTACCTACAACGCTACATACGAACAACGCGTCATACTGACGTCACACGAAACCTATATCTCGCAAGCAGAGTTCTGTGCAACTAGCACGCATACAAGTTTCTGACATAAACCGGTGGGCAAAGTGCCCGCCAGAAAATCTCAGTCTGGCCGGAGGATCCACCCGTTTCTATGGATGTGTGAGCTTTACACTCTGCTCCTCATACCTCCACAATATTATAAGTATAAATAATAGGTTAATAAACATCAACCTAACACGCGATTCTACAAAACGTCGTAATGTCAAACTTTTTTATGTCAATTGCAAGTAAGACGCCATGTCGTAATTATCGAGAGCGGAAAAGAGACAAGATATGCAACTAAGATGATTGGCCAAGTTTTGACGTCTCTTACGTATAGTGTATATCTAATCTATTTACCATTTTTACTTATAATCTTTGCTAGCAATCTTAAAATCTGTGTGTACACGTAAGAATTTAAAAATGTCAGCATGTCTCCGACGATTAAAAGGAAAGGAGGGCGTGCGTTTTGGGAGACTTCTGTAATATTGACTTTCAAACAGGTCTAATTCTCAGCCTAATTTGGATAAATAACTTTTGATTTTGATAAAAATGTGTCTGCCTAACTAGCACCAGACCAACATTACAAATTAAAAAAAAAAGTAATAAGCAGACATCAGCGAAATACAAGATCAATAATAACTGACAAGATAAGACTAATAATGTTGAAATAATGACAGAAAAAATATCATGATAATTTCTCAACGTCTTTATTATATTTTTCCTCTCGTAATTTATCTTCCAACTATAAGGAATGTTCGCAGTTCACCAAATAACCATATAGCACACAATAATGATGTCAACAATCGCCCACAGGGCACAATGTGTCTTACGTTAGCCGACCAGTCATGAATTTTTTAACACAGCACTAAAATTTAATCGAGGCAAGCTTTGTAAATCGATCGATTGTGATTATTTTTAGTTTGACGTTTATTTAAAATCTATATTTTATGTTATTAAATCGGATCTGTAGTCGCTAGTGTTATACTAAGGAAAAAAAGGATGATATAATGAAAATAAAATAATATTTGTACCTAGGAACGCGGTTTTTTTGTCCTGGATGGGAAACCATCTAATGGCCTCTCCCGCTCTGGGCGGAGCGGAAGGGCTTGTCAAACTTTTACTGACTAAGACCCACCCACTCAGGGCCACGGTTTCCTTTTTAACCAACCCGCAACCCTGACCCAGGAGGCATCGGTCTTCGTGAACCCGGTGACGATGTGCTGACATTTCTTGCTCGGCCTGGTGCTTACCGGACGGCGAAGTCCTTAGGTGTAAATATTCCTTCTTCAAAACACAACATGGTCTTTTCTGACGACTATTTGTGTCTGACAAATACATCGGTCACTGTCAGAGGCGCCGCACAATCTGTTTGCGCAACTCTCAGCAAAAACTGTAGTCAGACTCCAAACCCCTGGTCTGTCTTAAAGGCGCTGAATACCCTTCTGACGGCCAACCCTGAATGTGACCTGTTTGCGGATGAATGGAATAAGATTATGCGAGTATGTTTGGAACTCCGTGAAAGAAAATATACGAGGGCGTCCACTGGTCCATATTCTGTTTTAAGTTATATAGTTATCTCCATGTCTCCATCCAATTGATGTAATGTGTTGTACAGTTTTAATTAACTATTAAAAAAAAGACGCAGCGTGGCCCCTGACAAGGTGGACCGACGACCTAGTGAAAGTCGCGGGAAACCGCTGGATGCGGGAGGCGCAGGACCGGTCGTCGTGGACATCCTTGGGGAGGCCTTCGTCCAGCAGTGGACGTCTTTCGGCTGAAATTATGATGATGATGATGATAAGAAAAACAGTAATATCCCGGAGGACGCATATTACCTATACAGTCTTGAGTTCCTGTATGTTTAAGAATCACAATCTTAGTCAAGTCAATAAGATTTTTTTGTGATTTTATCCTTCTGTGGCAACTGGTCCATTTAATTATTAGTATCACCTAAGAGTTTAAAACTTGATTGAACGACTGACTTATATGAAGGTGTTCTGTGGTCGAGACTACTTTTTCCTACTACTACATTATTGCAATTTTTCAACGCAATTTATTGGCACGTGCGTTGCAATAAATATGTAACTTATTGCGTAGGATAAAAGTTATACATCTAATCACAATCTAATTTAAACTGTATGACGAGAAACTTTTTGGATCCATTCCCGCCTTCTAAAGAGACCCAGTCGAAGCTTCCTTTTGAAATATGTATTTGACACGCGCCTTTTTATTTCTCGTTTTTGAGAGGCTTCTGGCGTTCGTCAACGAGACTGTTCACCGATAACGCGCATCATTTTGCTAATGTTAAAACTGGTATATTTTTTTTTAAACCAAGGTTCTGAAGGTAGCACAGAACGGTTTGAATTTACGAAGTTGCCAGTACTCTGCTTGGACCGCGGGTTATATCTACGAATTAACGACAGTCCCATATGTGGTTCAGGAGAATCTGTCCATTCTTTGGTTGCCTGGAAGAAATCGCATTAGCGATAAGGCCGCCCATTATATGTTTTATGTTCCATGTATTTTGTTCGATGTTTGATTGGTGTACAATAAAGAATAAATAAATAAATAAATAAAACGGTTTGAATTTACGAAGTAGCCAGTCTTCTGCCTGGGCCGCGGGATGTACCTACGAACAAGAAACCGCGGCCCCTAGTACAGGCAAATGAAGGAACACAGATAGGCTTTGGTCAGTAAAAATTAGACACGCTCTGCCTGCTCTGTCCAGAACGGAAGAAGTCATTTATGAAGAAATAATATAAAATATCCATCAACCCATCCCATCAGCTTTATCTCAACTATGTTATTAGAAAAAATATATAAGCTGTTATTATTTGGAGGCAACAAAAGCCAGCACATGCTAGTTCTCAATTTAAAATCGAATCTAACCTACATTTAAAAAAGAAATTGTAAATAAAGTCCCACGCATGGAGTTTTCGCCTAATTTTCTCAAGGGTACACTGACGTCAAGATATTGAGCAGACCATCCGTTTTTCACCGCAGAAGATTTAACACACTAATTACTACGAAAGAAATCTATTTTCCAAAGTAATCAGATTTAATTATAACAATGAGTCAAGTGAAAATGGTCGAAAGGGAAAAATTTATTTGGCGTATACGTATGGAATCAAATTGGAAATCATAGACACAAATCTGCAGCTTACTATTTACTAGTGATGCAACGGATCCCGTTTCAACATCCGTTTCTGTTTATGCAACTTTTATAACGGAGATTTAAACGGAAGTTTACAACCAACGGTTGAGAGTCAAACATGCGCGCGCGCATTTTAAATTTTGAATATTAATAAAATGTACAGTTGCAAAGTTGCAATATTGTTTTCTATAATAGATTTCTAATACATATATCAATTTCTAATCTAAATTTGGTGTAGTTGATACTTAATAAAGAATAATATTTGATTTTTTAAAATATTATTTACACTTCAGTTTCTATATCCGTTTCTGCTATAATTTACTTTTGATATCTTTTTCTGGTTCCGCTAAGACACTTTCGTTATATCACTACTATTTACGTCATGTTCTACATTTGATTTTTTTTATTATAATGCATTGAAGGCCAATCAAGGTTCAATTTTTTTTTTTTGTTATAAACCCATAAGGTTTTAAAACTGCTCCTAGTGGATTTATGTTTTGACCTTTAACTGCATTTATTTCAGGACTACTTCTAGTTGTATGTAACCTACACATAATTTGTATTTGGTTCAAATATCGTTAAATTGTATAGGTAGTAACTTCACCATTTACTCCTAGGTTTATGTTGTAACTTCATTTCCATTTGTATGACGCTTACCTGAAAACAAAAAGAAAATATAAAAATAAAATGCGATTCGATTTACCTAAATTCCATGACATTATCAACACACACGTTAAATATTTTCCATATTTCAATATTTATTTTCCACATCCGTCCTCAAAACTCGCACAGAGCTATTAAATTTACCTATATTATTAAACGCGCGAATGTCATTACTAAGATAAAGTGCGCATAAACGTCGGAAACAGCGTTTAGGAAAGTTTATCGAGTTTATTCGTGCGCGTTCGGAATTATTGATATGCGTCGTTTAGAAATAGGGAATGTCCATCAATTCAGACATTTCCTTGTTTTGACAGTTTAATTCCTGTGCCGCACATATAGGAATTAGTTAGGGAAATAGGGTTAGCGTTGTAAATGCAAGCTACGATTGCTTATAACGGGCACACGTGTTCTGTTTAATCGTTTTCATTTCTCAGACACGGTAAGTAGTGTTGTTTTGATCTGATTATTGGGTTGAAAATGCTGCTTCCCTCCTTAGAGAGGGATATATTCATACAAATTGCTTCCCACCGAAGGACCGGAATGAACTTAAAAATAGAACTGCTGTCACCTGTGAAGAGTATTATGTAAACAAAAAAATAATTAAAAAATGCTGCGGCCATATGAGTTTCAAAACAGCCAGTGTGAACTTAGCGCAAACTTCTTTAAGCGGAATAATCAATACACCGTGAGTTCCATATTTAAAATTTAAAAAGTAGACATAAATGTAAGTAAATTGGCGGGATAGTAATCTGTTACGTATCTGTGACGAAATTTAAAAAATACTTTAAATAAACAACTACATAGTTTTATTTTCCTCATACTTGAAATAAAAAGTAGAGTGTTTAACACGGATAAAAGAATCAGTTCCTACTCGGACTATAGTCGTCTAAATACCTCGGGAATTAATTTTTTCGAACCTAGGTTAACAATCTACTATTTTATCTGTCCAAAGGTAAAACGGAAAATTTAAAGAAAGAAAATGGAAAATTTTAAGGTAATTGATCAAAAGACAGAAATTGTTTGAAATAAGTACGTCATCCACGAACTCGCACTGGGGATCCGCATGGCAGACCACTCCCGGTTATGGCTTGTATACCGGTAGACGTTGTTTTATGTGTACTTAGAATAGGGATATTTCCTGGGTAAAAAAAAATTGATTCTATTTAGTCCGTTGTTCAGATTATAGAAAAATATCGGATACGTATATTTTGTGTTATCAAATCAATAAAAATTGACAAATATAAAAGGCATCAAAGATCCGAAGTGGTGGCTGGTGACGTCACTGCTCGCTAAAAAGTGTAGTGTGCAGTGACGTCACACGAGTTTTCAACGCACTGTGTCGTCTTCATTTTTTGTTTATATGAAAAAAGAAAAAAATACTTCTCTAGTATTTTTTGGAAATCTGTTTGACGGACTAATTAGTTTTTTTCAGTCAACTACCCTATTTACATTAAAAAAAAACAATTATTGTCTACATTTCTGTTTTATTTTTCCTTTTGCAGGTCTGCTGGAAAATTTTCTTAAGAAATGAGCAACACCTTTGTACTCAGATCTTAATTTTGTCATATCCTTATGTATTTTATTGGGTGTACATAAATAATAAGACAAATAAATAAAAAAGATTAATTATAGAATTTGAATATTGTAATTGATATTGCTATAAGGGGAAAGGAAATTACTAACTTTATTCACTACTGCCTATATCTTTACAATGTAAAAGCGTTTGAACACAAGTCTGAGGTTATTCCGAGGGATTTGTTAACCGTCTAGACATTGACGTGGGTCTGTTGATGCGTTGCAGTCGGAGTGGGTTGTATATAGCCCGAAGCTTATTGAATATGGTGTGTGTTTATCATAAAATGAGAGACGTGATCTTGGAAGTACCGTCTGACTTTTAGGCGTTTTGTTTTTGCTATCGTGTTTGGAGCGAGTCTGTGCTTTTGAATAGATTTTATCATACGTATCACTTGCCTTATAGTTCTTGCAGAAATCGGTTATACTATAAGGCAAGTGGATAGTTGTTAATTAAATTTATATTCAGTACATTGTTTCCTTCAACTTCGAGAAAGAGGTCAATCGTCGAATCCAACTCGGCTGGGCTGCTTTCGAAAAGCTACATAAAATCACTAACAATGGGCCTTATAAGAAGGCTCAAAGTCAGTCAAGTAGCAATGGAGAGGGCTATGCTTGGGGTTTCACTGAGCGATCGAATCAGGAATGAGGAGATTCGCAGAAGAACGAGAGTAGCCGACATAGCCCGAAGAATTGCAGGACTAAAGTGGCAGTGGGCTGGACAAATTGCCCGTAGGACCGATGCCCGATGGGGCCGACGGGTTCTCGAGTGGCGACCACGCACCGGACGACGTAGCGTGGGCAGGCCCCCGACAAGGTGGACCGATGATCTGGTGAAGGTCGCGGGAAGCCGATGGATGCGGGCAGCACAAGACCGTACATCGTGGAAAGCCTTGGGGGAGGCTTTTATCCAATAGTGGACATCTATAGGGTGAAGAAAAAGAATACGAGGGAATATAAACCAAAACAGTATTATTTATATGTTCTATGGCTGCCCTTATTGAGAATCTCGCAGAAGAACAATTCCAGTCGCGTGCCTGTTTGTGGAAGGAGTCTTTACCAAACAAGACGGGGTTATATTTTTAACGGCAGATCTGACTTATCTTTCTTATTAAGAAAAGTAAATAAAGCATAGCTAATTATAGCTAACAGTCACATCTCCCAAAATACTAACATAGTCACGAGTTGACCATCGAATTCCTTCACGCACTATTTGTAATTATTTTATAGAAACAGAAGTGCTGTAGCCAAGTTCAGTGTTCTGAAGCCTGGCATCTGTCCAACGACTTTCATGTAGCTCTGCTGATCCTCAGATTAAATGGCGATATTTAATGTGATTGGGAAGGTTTGTCACTAATTGAGATCTTAATTTAGAGTCTGAAGGACAGCTTGATTTCCTTGTTGCTATACTAACAAGCCGGTTTCCGAAAGGGCTTTAGCACAGTAGACCACATACATACGCTACGGCAGGTTATACAGAAGACCGAGGAGTATAACCTACCCCTTTGCTTGGCGTTTGTGGACTACGAAAAAGCCTTTGATTCGATCGAGACCTGGGCTGTACTGCAGTCTCTCCAGCGGTGCCAAGTAGACTATCGGTATATTGAAGCGCTGAAGGGTTTGTACGAAAACGCCACCATGTCAGTCCGAATACAGGACCAGACCTCGAAACCAATACCTCTCCAGCGTGGTGTCAGACAGGGAGATGTTATCTCCCCGAAATTGTTCACCGCTGCATTGGAGGATGTCTTCAAGGTTCTGGACTGGAAAGGACTGGGCATCAACATCAATGGCGAGTACATGACACACCTTCGGTTTGCTGATGATATCGTAGTCATGGCTGAGACCGCGGAGGACCTGAGTACAATGCTCGAAGACCTCAGCAGAGCCTCCGAGCGAGTCGGTCTTAAAATGAACATGGGCAAGACGAAAGTCATGTCTAATGCCCATGTTGTACCGACTCCTATAAAGATTGGAGACTCTGTTCTCGAAGTTGTTGACAGTTACGTGTACCTGGGACAAACTATCCAGTTAGGAAGGTCCAACTTCGAGAAAGAGGTCAATCGTCGAATCCAACTCGGCTGGGCTGCTTTCGGGAAGCTACGAAAAATCTTCTCGTCCGAAATACCGCAGTGTCTCAAGACAAAAGTCTTCGACCAGTGTGTGTTGCCAGTGATGACATATGGAATTGAGACGTGGTCGCTAACAATGGGCCTTATAAGAAGGCTCAAACAACAACACACAACAACACAACCAGCACAACACTAAAGTGGCAGTGGGCTGGACACATTGCCCGTAGGACCGATGCCCGATGGGGCCGACGGGTTCTCGAGTGGCGACCACACACCGGAAGACGTAGCGTGGGTAGGCCCCCGACAAGGTGGACCGACGACCTGGTGAAGGTCGCGGGAAACCGCTGGATGCGGGAGGCGCAGGACCGGTCGTCGTGGAGAACCTTGGGGGAGGCCTATGTCCAGCAGTGGACGTCTTTCGGCTGAAATGATGATGATGATGATGATGATACTTAGACCGAAATTGGATTGTCTATTGGTGGTTAAAGACAATACATGTTTTGTTTTTCAAAATTATTTTAGGTTATT
Source organism: Sesamia inferens (assembly GCA_037179545.1). Classification (NCBI taxonomy): domain Eukaryota; kingdom Metazoa; phylum Arthropoda; class Insecta; order Lepidoptera; family Noctuidae; genus Sesamia; species Sesamia inferens. Next base: position 29,143,502 of record CM073928.1, on the reverse strand, counting down.
TATTTATTTAATGGTGTATATTTTGGTTAATTTTAAGTATAACAAATAATTAGTGTAGTATTTATACTAGCCCCAAGATTTTGGCCCCATGAGTCTCGTGATCATGGGAATATCCGGATAAAAACTCGTATCGTACATAATTTGTAAAGAAAACTCTGTCCGATCCGTGAAGGTATTGTTAGGTATCGATAACTGATTCTAATAATGCCTTCAAAGCCGAACTAAACTTAAAAAAAATCCCCCTAAAAAATTAATATTATTTCGAAAAAGCGAGGTAACTTAATGCATGCGCGGTAGGCAACACGTTAGACATACTTGCGCGGGTGACGGGGATCAGGGCTGACGGCACGTGGTCGCATCACTATTCGCTCCGCCACAAATGGTGTTGTCAGTTTTTGAAAAATAACCAAATTTTGGGGAAGTTCATATTAATTCGCGGAAAAAAAAGATTATTTTAAAATTCATTAGTATGTTAATCCTGGGCATAAACCACATGTGTGGTTTGCCGAATAGAATCCTACTAGGATTCTATTCGGCTAAATTTCCGATTCATTAAATTTGTACATAGTGTGTTAATGAATTTAAAATGAACTCTTACAAATTTAAAATTACCACAAAATTGAATCCTTTTACCAGTGACGGATCCGTTTACCGAGATCTAGCGTGGGAAATAATATATTACGTAGATATAAATTGTGACAGCAAACTTCTGCCAACTGGGTTACACGCAATGAAACGCTATCTTTTTTTACACCACGAGCTAATGTTTATTCATCCGAATCATTCCAAAAGCTAAATAATACAATGTTTTGGTTATTTTTAAGTAAGATTTATAAATGTGTATTTGTTTTTGTCAGTTGTGATTTTCATTTTCTTGTGTGAAATATTCTAATGGCAACCCAGACCTTGAATTCGGAAAAGTTTCTGTTGCTTCCAGGCGAAAATTAGAAGCTGGTAAGAAAATTATTGAAGTGAAACTTCTTTAGGCACGCTTGACTTGGGGAGTAAACTCGCGAAAGCGTTACGAAAAATATTACAAAAATGATCGGGCAAGGCGAACGGAAAGCAAAGTATAGTCCTATTTCGTCTGTAATACAACGAAGCAGTTGGCACATGTAAATATTGCATGACATGCCGTGTATAAAGTTGTGGGTTCGCATCTCGCCGAAGATAATGTATATTTTTTGGATCTTTTTAAGATTTGTTAACAATTGAGTCGAGTATGAAGTTGTGAGTTCGCATCTCGCCGAAGGCAATATATATTTTTTGGATCTTTTTAAGATTTGTTAACAATTGATTACCTAAGAGCACAAATAATTTATAAATTTCGTTCTGTTCTGGCCTTTATATTGTTTTATATATTTTTGCTGAACATTTCTGATATAATTGAAAGTATAGAAGTTTGAAGATATCGTCACAATACGATAATTGGACACAAAGTACAAATTGCTTTCGAGCAGGCGCGTGCGCTCCTTAGAAGCAGATAAGCATTGCATACCCTAATAATTTTCTAAAAAAATATATAATAATTACATTAAAATAATTTATATACTACAAACTTAAAACTGAAAGACTGTTGATAACACTGCCATCTATTGGGGCTAATGCAAACTACTAACACACATTACAATGCTGTCCGCGCAACTCAACTTCGTCACGACGCTCGCGCCAGTTCGCGTAGCGACATAAGCAGTTACTAATGTGCCTCTTCCATACGCGTCTGTGAATAAAATTATTTGCTTGTGTGCATAATCTTTGCGTACGTGGGCGTGTAATTTCATTCAAATTTTTAGGCCGAACAAGCACAGCTTCTAATAATGCGGCGAATTTAAGAAGTTCACAAATATAGCATGATTGTTGATGAAATATAATATAAAATTTTACGTAATCATCATAGTAACAATATTAATGTATTTTGAAATAATCTTTTTTTCCCGCGAATTAATTCCAACTTTCCCGAAATTCGGTAATTTGTAAAAAGTGACAACACTATTTTGACGGTATTATTATAAGCGATGCGCCAACATGCCGCGTGCCCTGCCTCCCGCCGCCCGCGTCAGGGTTGCATACCGCACATGTATTACGTTAACTCTTTATGCGAAATAATATTAATTTTTTGAAGTGAAACTTCTTTGCGCACGCTTGACTTGCGGAGTAAGCTGGCGAACGCGTGACGTAAGCGTTACGAAAAGTGATCGGGCAAGGCGAACGGAAGTTAAGTGGGGGATATAAGCACAGAGGCGCCCGTGGCGCGAGCTTAGTACTACAAGGTCTACAACGAGTTATTTTTGAAGTGAAACTTCTTTAGGCACGCTTGACTTGGGGAGTAAACTCGCGAAAGCGTTACGAAAAATATTACAAAAATGATCGGGCAAGGCGAACGGAAAGCAAAGTATAGTCCTATTTCGTCTGTAATACAACGAAGCAGTTGGCACATGTAAATATTGCATGACATGCCGTGTATAAAGTTGTGGGTTCGCATCTCGCCGAAGATAATGTATATTTTTTGGATCTTTTTAAGATTTGTTAACAATTGAGTCGAGTATGAAGTTGTGAGTTCGCATCTCGCCGAAGGCAATATATATTTTTTGGATCTTTTTAAGATTTGTTAACAATTGATTACCTAAGAGCACAAATAATTTATAAATTTCGTTCTGTTCTGGCCTTTATATTGTTTTATATATTTTTGCTGAACATTTCTGATATAATTGAAAGTATAGAAGTTTGAAGATATCGTCACAATACGATAATTGGACACAAAGTACAAATTGCTTTCGAGCAGGCGCGTGCGCTCCTTAGAAGCAGATAAGCATTGCATACCCTAATAATTTTCTAAAAAAATATATAATAATTACATTAAAATAATTTATATACTACAAACTTAAAACTGAAAGACTGTTGATAACACTGCCATCTATTGGGGCTAATGCAAACTACTAACACACATTACAATGCTGTCCGCGCAACTCAACTTCGTCACGACGCTCGCGCCAGTTCGCGTAGCGACATAAGCAGTTACTAATGTGCCTCTTCCATACGCGTCTGTGAATAAAATTATTTGCTTGTGTGCATAATCTTTGCGTACGTGGGCGTGTAATTTCATTCAAATTTTTAGGCCGAACAAGCACAGCTTCTAATAATGCGGCGAATTTAAGAAGTTCACAAATATAGCATGATTGTTGATGAAATATAATATAAAATTTTACGTAATCATCATAGTAACAATATTAATGTATTTTGAAATAATCTTTTTTTCCCGCGAATTAATTCCAACTTTCCCGAAATTCGGTAATTTGTAAAAAGTGACAACACTATTTTGACGGTATTATTATAAGCGATGCGCCAACATGCCGCGTGCCCTGCCTCCCGCCGCCCGCGTCAGGGTTGCATACCGCACATGTATTACGTTAACTCTTTATGCGAAATAATATTAATTTTTTGAAGTGAAACTTCTTTGCGCACGCTTGACTTGCGGAGTAAGCTGGCGAACGCGTGACGTAAGCGTTACGAAAAGTGATCGGGCAAGGCGAACGGAAGTTAAGTGGGGGATATAAGCACAGAGGCGCCCGTGGCGCGAGCTTAGTACTACAAGGTCTACAACGAGTTATTTTTTTTTTTTCAATAAAAATAGAAGATCTATGCAAAAATATTAATTTACCAATGAAACCATGAAATAAATTTAAATATTTATAGAAAATTAATATATGTATATGTGTATACATGTATATATTGTACACACATATATATATATATATATATATATATATATAAACACCTCTTTGGGCACTTAGTTGATCCAGCCACGATGCCGTTCATTATAGACTCCACCTTTAGCACGGAATAACTTTACTCCAGTTGCATATTTCTTGGGGGGAGTGGCAACGTCGTATTCTATTTAGGGATGTGGCCAAATATATTCGTCGATTAGGACTTATACTCGACAAAAAATTTTCAGCAATTTCATGCATTAGTGGATCCGTAACGGCTAAATTTTTTGAACCCACCAGGACTTTTTAGGTCTGAATATATTTCAAAAATCAATAACTTGTGTTGATCCATTTATATACTCGCACTTCCAGTAATACTTCTTTTGATCCGATACCTATACCGTAACGGTTGATCAATTATGAATTTATTAAACCTAATCTAGAAATTTTATATTCGCAATGCTCCATACATTGTAAGATCTATATATATTTGTTAACATTTCATGCATTAGTGGATCCATAACGTCATTTTTTTTTTAATGCTCGAAGACTTTTTGGCTCGAAATATATTCCAAAAATCATATACTTTGTTGATCCATTTAGCTACTCATACTTCGTAATACTTATTTTGATCTGAATAGGTAATTATTTTTAGTATGAATAGTTATTAATATTTAAAGAGGTAGAATTTTATGTCTAGGGTTGTTATACTTTATTTCTTATTTACCATTAATTTTAAGTTTTTAAACTCTATTCATTGAAACCAATCTAATGGGTCTAAACATGATATCGCCGCTGTATGTTTTGTGCCGAAAAATATTGTGTGGACGGCCTCTGTAACATTCAATGCAATTGACACTGCTTGTATAGACTCCTTTGGTATTTGTATGCAAATACATATTATTATTAAATTTTAATGTTAATTTTTAAGAGTTGAAGTTTCCGTAGCTGTTTTTTAAAAGAATTAATCATCTGATTAATTCCTAAAAAAACCGATCCTGAATGATTCCTGATCTAGAAAGAAAAATTCTTTATTCCGCCCAAACAGAACGCACATTATAATAATAATACACTAAAACAATAATAAACACATAGTGAAGAAAAAAAAAAAAGGCAAACAAATATAATTTACTAAAAAGCCTAGTACTCAAAATAAAACAATGTTATCTTGATGTCATAACCCGTGTCTGGAGTTTTGGCGGGAAAGTTAAGCCGAGTGTCACGTTAATTTTTCATTGGAGTTTTAAATTATGCATAGTGTTGTTTACTAAATAAAAGTGCCTGATTTATGTCGTAAAAAGTGCATTCAGTAAATAATTCATAAAGAACATTGAGATATCGCAGCGTAGTGTGTAAATTAAACGTGTGTACCTCATTAATAATATTTTTGTAAATTAAGAAAGATAAACTCAACCGCACGTTAGTGGACATAAAATCATATTTACTACTTAGTAATAAAGGTAATAAAGACCTAAGTACGAGCACTATATCCGCCGAAGTGCGTTTGACATTCTGGTAGATGTTTTCTCAATCTACTCATAGTTACATTCCTACGTGTATTATAAAAATTATTTCACTTAGTCGTGTTATATTTTAGCGAACACCATTACGATACGGACTAAGCGTTTCGCTTCCTCCTTTATACCGCGTACATCGAGGGACTGGAACAGTTTGCCAGCGGCGGTGTTTCCGTCGGACTACAATTTTAGTGTCTTCAAGGCTTGAGTGAATAAGCTCTTAATAAACTAGTGCGCTTTACTATCAACGACTGCGTCACCGCTTACCATCAGGCGGGATTGCGGTCAAGCGCTAGTTTATAATTTTAATAAAAAATAAAATAAATAAATAAAAGGTACAGGAACGCATTAGACACATGGAATGTAAATTTAAGCGGCCGTAATTTCGAATTAGGTAGTTTGCGTTTCGTTCCAGCGTCCTAGTTTGAAACTCTTTCGAAAAAAAAAACTAAATTCGAAACATGGAACACCAAGGAGGTAACTAATAAAAGGTTTTATTTAAATTTCGGACTGTCTTGCAAATAGACACAATATTGAAATGATAAATAGTGGACGCTTTATTGAAAAAAAAAAAAACAAAGGAACATCACAATAGCGCCATAGCGTGGGAAAAATAATTATTGTTCATTATTCGTCATTGAACTTAAAAAATAAAATTATGTTTTTTATTTCCTCGGATTGTTTGAGAAAAGTAGTAAGTAAGAGCCTGCGTGATTTGACCATATATTGCTTAGTATGATACTATTATCATCGGCAGCAGCGCGGGCATTGAGACGAGAGGATTCGACCCCTGGCATTTTTTCTAGTACAGGGGGGGGGGGGGGATTTTGTCAGAATTTTGAAATTCCCAGCCGTTTCCGAGATATCCGGGATTTTAGGTAGGGATATGGGGAAGGACTTCGAGGTGGGTAAATATAGTACGGGATGCGGAATCCCCCGGGGCCAGAATGTTGGGCTCTTCCTCCCGATTCCGAAGAGCCCAAACTCGGCTAGTCTAGGACCTCCGGATCCCGAGATAGGCTGCGGGGGGGTGAGGTGGCCTGAGGAGCAAGTGGGGGGGTAAGTGAGTGTAGAGGAGAGGGGTGGGAGGCTAGGTTGAGTCTAGGGGGAGGGGGGAGGGGTAAGTGAGGGGGGGGGGTGTTGTCTAAGTGTGGGAAGGATCCTGTCCACCTGGGGTCACAACATGAGGGGAGAGTGGGAGGGGACAGGACACTGGAATCTCGGATTGTATGTGCTATATGGGTATTGGAATTAAGTCCAAAAACAAAGTAGCTACTGTAAACCTTGAGGAGTTTCTGGAACTGGCCTTTGTTTTCATCATCAGAGCCTTAATGACAGTCACAACTCATCTTGGTGTAAAGTACTAATTAATACAAATTAATCAAGCACAAACTCAAGGTAACTGCTATCAATCGTTGAGGACTTCCTTCGACTGTCTCCCGGCTCCATCATCAGCTACATCAGACCTTTATCAAATTATAGTTCTTTGAAATACTTAATGAAGATACTTAGAAATGCACTAGTCGCCCCTACGATTTTTGGAAGTTCCTCTTGATTTCTCTAGTCTTTCATCATCAGATCTTGACTAAGGGACCATTTAGAAAGTTTACCTTTTCAAACAAAAAAAGAATTTAGCAAATCGGTCCAGGTGTCTGACATTAATATCTAAGATTAATAAAGTGAACATACATAAAAAACAAAACGGCTGCTTAACCAATCGCTTGCGCCCTTGGCAAATGCTGCGCCCTGATTGGCCCATTTGAATTGGATCAACAACTGCCCAGACGCCAAAAAGGTAGATTTGTATAAAACAGCCCTTAATTATTGTTATTGGTTATTATTATTGAACGTGACACATGTGGCTCCGAACGGAGCCACATATTTATGGACAAATAGCATCGGATCAACAAAAGGCCCCCGGATCAACAAGTGAAAATGGATCAACAAATTACTACCTATACGGCACGTCTGAGCCACAAAGTGCCCAAAGGGATATCTATATATATATATATATATATATATACATAATTACATACAGATGGAGCGAAAGAAGTTTCACTTCAGTCGTGTGGTCATAAGCACACTCGTTTTTTTTTTTATCTTCTTTTTAATAAGTGTTGCCGACTTATTAAACGATGTATTTTAGGGATTGTGAACATAACATTTTTATTATTATTTTTATGAATTTAACATAACTTTATGATTTATAAACGCGTGTGAGCAGTGGTCTAGTGGCAGCAACCGTGACTTACAAGGCGTAGGTCAGGTTCGAACCCCAACTTCGAAGACATATGATAGTTTACGGCCCACTCTTTCTTACCGAAAGAAGGCCTGTGTCCCAATAGTGGGAACATGATGTACGCCTTTCTGGACAAAACAGGACTAAAATCATATTTATCTTGAGTTCTGTTTTTAATAAATTACAAAGAAAAATATGCACTGAAATAAATTTAGTTTTTGAACAAGTTTATCGGCGTTAATATAGGCTAACAAGGTTTGAATCTTCAAGGGGCTTTCTGTTTGAAGCCCGTCTCACAAATGTGTCAAAAACAATACATGGGTATTCTGGCTGCTTGGGACATATTATGAGTACACATATGATAGTAATGGAATTGAGTGGACTGTAATCTGGGTGTGAAATAATAATGATGAAAAAACGCCGTATTAAAATATATATAATTAATACTAACTAAAAACAAACAGAAGAAACGAATTAAGACAAAACAGAACAGGGACAACTTCAGTCAAAACTTAAAGAATATTTCTAAAAGTCTCTTTTAAGAAGTATGTATTAGCACCACCAGCCAGTTTCCAACAACACTTATTACTTACATAAGTTTTGTTGTCACATGCCTTTCGGTGTTCTATAGGATGCATTTTGGAGAGTGTGCGAGGGAATAGCATGGTTTCAAAATCAAAAGTCATTTATTCAAATTAGGCTAAGAATCAGCACTTTTTGAACGTCAATATTACATAAGACAATCCCCCAAAACGCCCACCCATCGACACTTCCAAGTGCTTTCGCTGGGAAGAAGAAGTGGCGTAAGAAACTCCCCAGCAGCACTGCTCTCTGTTCATGTTTAATTCACCCATTTCCGTTCCATCATCGGACCCGTCATAAGGACACCAGAACTATCCGAACGAAGCGTTTCGCCTCGTCTTTTATACCGCATACATCGAGGGACTGGAACAGTTTGCCAGACTCATAAGAATAATAAAGGTTAGGTAAACACATGACCAAATATAATATAAAATTTTACGTAATCATCATAGTAACAATATTAATGAATTTTGGAATAATCTTTTTTCCCGCGAATTAATTCCAACTTCCCCGAAATTCGGTAATTTTTAAAAAGTGACAACACTATTTTGACGGTATTATTATAAGCGATGCGACCACGTGCCGCGTGCCCTGCCTCCCGCCGCCCGCGGAAGGGTTGTGTACCGCACATGTATTAAGTTAACTCTTTATGCAAAATAATATTTATTTTTTAGGGGTATTTGTTTTAAGTTTAGCCCGGATTTGTATCCATTAATAGAATCAGTTATCGATACCTAACAATACCTTCACGGATTGGACAGGGTTTTCTTTACATATTGTATAAGAGTTGCTCTCAGAGTAATTAAAACCCTCGCGTCGGCAACTCCATAACGATAAAGCTAAGAACATACAGGACGAATTATGTTCCTCGTTCATTTTATTATCTAATAATAACGTTCGACATTAAACGACCCAGGAAATGTAATCACAACCTTATCTCAAAGAAAATCCAATATTTAAAGCAGTTCCTAACTACATGCTCCTAACTTTATGACCTAGTATGGGTACCTATTTCCTCTCCAGTTTTATTGGTTTACGTCCTGCCATTATCCTTCTAAAGCACTTTCAACTTTATGTTTATATCTTAAGGTTGGTTTTTAAGTGAATAGCTTTTGGTACTTAGGATATAATGTTTTGGAAGTTAGGTCATCGCAGTAAGGAGAGCTGAAATGGACGTTTCTTATTACTGGGCTAAGAGCATGTAAGTGCTTTCTAACACTAGTTTCTTGTTATGGGTTGGCAGAATATATGTTCAAGAATTATTATAATGGAATAAAAGCTGGTATTATAATAGTTCCATTGAGAAGACGATGTTGGGCGAAATTAATGAGGCTTTTTTATTGTGAGAAGGAGACAAATAAGAGGGTGGTATAAGAAGGTTGAGCTGGAGTGGTATAATCTAGACCTAACTATACAACGTATTTGTTTTTCTTTATACGTTTGTTTAGAATAAGCGACTGAATCGAGTCCAATCATTTTTACACTAGGTTATATTTTTTCCCGAATACATTTAGAAATTGAAAAAAATATCAAATAATTCAGGTAGATGTGCTTGTGTAGTTTTTGGGACAAAATAGCAGGGGACGATTCGACCCTGAAAATCTGACTCGACCATGATTGTATCTGATCTCCTAGAAAAGCTGATGATTCCGTAGTCGATAAGATATTGGAAGAGGTCTCTCTGTATTCAAATTTCATTTATGTTTCAAATTGACGTTATTGCAAGCGAAACAAATAGCAACATTATTTCAAAGCTAATAAATAAGTTGATTTTAGACTGACTGGTAGCTATTAAAATGTTATAACTTTTTGAATTTCGTAGCGTAAACTGAACGCATTAAAGTTACTTTTCCATAAACTTATTTTTGTTTATAACTATGTCGAAATATTATTTTAAAGGTAAGGCGTCTTTTCCATCGCAAATTCCGATTCATATATTCAAAGAGCGGTTAATACCTACTGCTGCCATGTTTTTTAATAATAATATTCCATTTCTATTTTAATGTATGTACGTGTACATTATGTACGTTCATGTAAATACAATGTAGACATATTTCAGAATGATGCAATCTACGAACGAGAAGGTGACTCACGTATGTTGTTTTAATTTCGTCACAAATCGTAATATTTATTTTGAACTAGCAATTGTACACGGTTTCATCTGCATTACATACATTTTAATATTCAGCGTAAAATGTTCCCACTGCTGAGGGAGTGGGCCGTAATCCACCACGTGGGCACAGGGCGGGTTGGTAGATGTCACATACCTTAGAAATGAACAAAGACATGTCGGTTTCCTCAGGATATTTTCCTTCACCGTTTTGAGAGCATTGGTGATGAAATAATTTATAAAAGAAAGAAAAATTTTATTCCGCACAAATAAAACGCACCTTACAACTAAATACAATAAAATACCAAACAAAATACAGGAAATAATAATAATAATATCATCAAAAGTCTCGTATCCTAACATGCAAAACTGCCAACTATAAACAGAATTGATTTGATGTCAAAGCCAGAGTCATAGACCATATACGATGGAAGTAATAAGTACTACGTACAACGTAGTACTTACTACCTTCATGCCATAGGCATTAGACAGCACACATTATTTGACAATTCGATCCGTCTGTCATCCGTAATGCGCTCGCGACACTGGCTCATGTCGACAAACCAAACAACAACTTAAAAATACAAAGAAGATAATTGCTGAGAGGAGTAAATATTGAATTAATATTAATTCATCACCAACCCGCCTCATGGGGTTTGAACCTAAAACCTACATCTTATAAGTCGCGGCCCATACCACTAGGCCACCGTTGTTCTCTCATCTGCATGGATGTTGTAAAACATCCCACGGGAACGTAGTACCGGGACTTAGTTGCGATAATTCAGAACACATGTACAGATAATCATTCTAAAAATTATATTTTTCAGCTACTGAGTCCTTCCCACACCTTGTAGCAAATACTTTTTTAAAATCTATACTAATAAATATAAAGCTGAAGAGTTTGTTTGTTTGAACGCGCTATTCTTAGGAACTACTGGTCCGATTTGAAAAATTCTTTTTATGTTGGATAGCCCATTAATCCAGGAAGACTTTAGGGTATATAACATCACGCTGCGACCAATAGGAGCGGAGCATATAAAAAAATATCGAAACGTATGCGGGCGAAACCGTGCCTCGCAGCTAGTAACTATTAGGTATGTACTTTACTAAAGTATTGTATTAGTAATGTACTTTTTTGTGTCTATTTTAGTACGGTAAAGATTTAATTGGAATACTTTTAAGAGTTTTGAAAGAGACATTTTTAGACATTATCTTAGAAATACAAAACCTCGGAGAAACAGGAAACAAAGTTGGAAACAGGACCTTGATAAAAGTGTTCCGATAATAATAAATTAAAGAAAAAATTCAAAGACAAACCTTGCCTTTTCAAAATGTAAATTCAGAAGAAATCGAGTTATATCAAAGCATTGCTTTAAAAACATATTCAATTAAGAGGAACTAAATGGCTGAAGGAATTCATAAGTCCATACTTATATTGCTTAAATCATCATCATCATCATCATCATCCACCTTTTTATCGTCCCACTGCTGGGCACAGGTCTCCTTTCATACAGAGCGTATTGATTTGTATTAGTATTGAGTTATATTGTATTCATATTGAGCGTAATCACCACGCTTGCTCAATGCGGGTTGGCGATTTCAGACTTAAAGTCCAGGGTTCCTCAAGATGTTTTTCTTCACCTTCAGTCATTGGACAGACTTGGACTGCAAGATATACTTAGAAAGTACAAATAACATTAGAAAAGTTGCATTGGTAGGTACTTGCCTGACCTGGAATCGAACTCGCGCACCCATACTTGAGAGGCTGATGTTTTAACCACTAGGCCACCACGATTGTTTAACCCCTAGGCCACCACGACTGCTTAAATATGAACACACAATAGGTACTGAAAGTGACTGAGGACATTCCTTAAATACAATATCAGAGATCATAAATTCGCATATCACATATCATTTAATTCCATTCATCCATTTAACACGTCTGCTTTCCACTGCGAAAGTACAAAAAGAGAGCAATTTCTCATACAGTAGACAGGTATGTCGCTGTCTTCCGTCTGCCTAATTCCCCACACAGGCAGCCGAGACAGCTACTTATCTCTTTGATGTACCGTGCTACTGATACCACTCCTTTGAAGTTCGCCTACTTATATGGGCCATAAATATATTCAGTGATGCCCTGTTTCCCATTCACGATAATATATCGATATCTCGCGTTTAGGATCATTATCATCGATTCTGTTGATAAAACTATTAAGGTTTATAGGTATCGGATATGGAATCGATTTCGATCCATATCCGATACGACGATTTTTGAACTGGATTTTAAATGGCATTATGTAATGTTTGAGGAACCTTGGAATTGGAATTACGTATTTTGCTATTCCATTTATGGTGGCGTCTCTGTTTTAGAGTCTCGGCAGACTGGCTTATAGTTTTATTCATAGCGAATGGCGCATCAGCTGCCAAAGCCTGGCCATTTTTTCTTTGGTTATGAATATTTAGTCCAGCTCCGTAATCTTACTACTCCCATGGGAAGTATATTATACGACCTATTAAAATGAAGGAACACACATCATATTCAATTTACTGAGCATATAAATTATCCAGTTGAATTTCAAACACGATCAATCTCATTCTGACCCTTCGTATTGTTAAATCAAGTCTTTTAATAGAGGCTCCTCGTAACGCCGATTACAATTAAGAGGATCGCAGATGTCATCTTTTATTTTGTTCAATTGGCTGTGAATTTCCATAGTGTTTCTTACCTTGGTGGTATTCGGTTGTTGAGTGGTGATGTGACCTATTTATCTTGATTATCGTTGTTTGTCCATGACGGTGTCAACTTTGGCGCCTCTTGTGGGTGTTTCTAGGGCTATGTAGGTTACTGCGTGGTGTAAGATTAATTAGATCTTGTAGCAATAGTGACTTCAACGTTTATTTTGTTTTGATTTATTGGGTACTGGAAATTATTTTGTATCATTTGCATACTTAATTCTTATTGATGCACAACTATTAACTACACTAGCACAATACAGTTTGTTTGAATGTTGAAATTATTTGTTGTATGTCATGTATTGTTAGGTTATTTCTTCTTTTAATTTTCGAGAGATACTGAGCGCGCTATTTTATTATTTTTTCAAGAACCTAAAATTTAGTTGTAACACGTGCCCAGAAATCTGACAAATGGTCTCGCCAAGGGGTGTAATGAGTGCTGTATGCAAGTCAGATAGCCAATAGATCCATGGAAAGTCTTGTTATTCAGCTGTTCCCGGTTTGACTACAAGCTGACTGCAAGAAAGCCGGAAAGGAGACGGCAGACAATCATATTGACCAAACGATTTCAAACAACCGCGCTACTTGCGCAGGAGTCACATCATACAATTCTTGACATTGCGTCCAGTTTTCAATAAGCTTACCCTATTACACATACAATTTGCGAGCTCGTCCCGTCCATTGACTGCGATGACCTCATTTTCCATTGATTTCTTGACACAACAGCGATATGCTAATCAGATGATAATTTTGTCTTGCGTATGATCTTAGATCAAGGTGGATTAGTGGTATTTGATTACGTATTGAGAATAGAGGGTTGGGTTTGCCGCATGATAAGAATTATAGTTAAATTTACGAACCTGTGTTCTACTTTGTACAAATGTTTTCCTCGGTGGTAGGCCATAACATCGGCCGCCGGCAGAAGTTACCACCCACCAGACAAAGCCTTGCCGCCAAGCGATTTGTCGTGTTCCGGCATGGTGTCTGGTGAAGCCGTACGGAGCACGGGTCTGAGCACTTGTGTTGCGATGTGTGCCGGGTACGATGCGCCAAATGTTGTTGTGTTGGGAGTTTGGTCGTGAAGGGTTTTCAGATCAATCTCCTTTGGCGCAGCATCGTTGGTCGTGTTGTTGGGTTTAACATTGCATCACCTCGCTCAACTGCCGTCATCCTTCCTATTCGCATAGTTTTTCTGAGTAAATAGGCTCTTAATAAACTAGCGCGCTTAACCGTCAAGGATCTCATCACTGCTTACCATCAGGCGGGATTGCGGTCAAGCGCTAGTTTATAACTATTAAAAAAAAGAGCAGCGGTGGTATCGACAGTGACTTACAACTCGTAGGTCGTAGGTTCGAATCACATCAGGCGCTTTACATTGTGTAAAATATTTTATTACTACTGCTTTCAAAACTACAAAGGAAAACTTTGTGAAGAAAAATGTCCTAGAGCGAATACTTCAAACACATGTCATATCTACCAACCCGCACTGAGTACGCAAGGTAGATTACGGCCCACACTCTCTCACCGAGACGAAGCCTGTGCCCCAGGAACAGTAATGATATAGACTTATTATGTATGTAATTGTCCAGCAGTGGACATCCATAGGCTGAAGAAGAAGAAGAAGAAGAAGATGTATGTAATATGTATATTTCTGTATCACCACATAACTTTGCGGTCGTCCTCCGTGGCGCAGCGGTCAACACGCCTGCCTGCGACGTGGAGGCCCTGGGTTCGTTCCCCGGCCAGGTCATGATGGAAAACGATCTTTTCCTGATTGGTCTGGGTCTTGGATGTTTATGTATATATGTATCTATTATAAATATAGTATCGTTGAGTTAGTATCCCATAAAACAAGTCACGAACTTAATTTGGGGCTAGCTCAATCTGTGTGATTTGTCTGTCTGTATATATAACTTTGAGCCTCAGGGGTCATTTCAGTACATTTTAGTAGGTTCTATAAACATAATAGGACTGAATAAGTATGCGGCACTACATTATAGTGCTCTCTGATAATACTTGGTGTTTAGATTAAAACAGCCGGCTCTAGCTAGAAATAGTACTAGGTTGAGTGTGCGATCACAATTTTCTGGATACCTTAGCAAAGTAAGCCGCTTGAATATTAATTCTTAGATCCTTTAGACCTGTCGTTCAAACATACCTCTGTTTTACTAGAGACAGCCCATGTGTCACGGTAAATCTAGAACATAATGTTTAATTCAGTAGTCTAAATTATTATTCCATCTAGTTTTTTTATAGTAACCTTAATAATATACGTCTTAAAACGTAACCCATAATGTCGTAGTTTGCGTTTAGTTATTTTTGCAGATGAATGTCTATGTTGGCTTTTAGGACATTATCTTCTACTTGACATTAATCGATTTTGAGGCCGAACAAGACTTTATTTGAGACATGCAAGTAATTTTCTGACTGATCTTGTTTTATGAGAATGGAATCTTAATTTATATTTCTTTTATTACAGTAGGCACTGTGCAGATTGCATGTTTATGTTTTTGTCAACTGAGTGGGTAGTTGGCTCATTCACAAAAGCTCTAGTTCTACGCATATCTCCATAGTTTATTTAAATAGGTTTCATGTCTTCGCTCAGACACAACGTAGACATTGTAGTATCAATGTAGGGCATCTTTATAACGACTCAGGCAAATCTTGTGGTTGCTTGCCACCAATTGTTCACTGCAAATCATTGACCACAATCAGGACACGCCTTGTAACTACGATATAAGCCAACTATGATATAAGTAGATACGTGCGGCTTTCCAGTTTAAGATTGGAAATTATTTTAATTGGTCCAGGTCGGGCTGGACTTGATGCTTTCCTCAGCATAATTTTTTTATCTTTCTTAAGGTCATAGCACACTTAAACGACTAAATACGAATAGACTTTTATAGCACCTAAAATATATTTTACATTGGCATCATAAACTCGCATTAGACCCGTTTTTCGTCATATCAAGTGAATCATCGCTCACATACCGAATTGTTATGCGATTCTATTCAATATCTCCTCGTAGGCCGCATAAGGAGACATTTTTAATGTGGTTATCTTCTTCAGATATCCTCAATAAAAATACCCGACACTTCTCTCAATGCCTCTTCTCCGAATTACAACTTAATGTGCATTTTTACCAACTTACTTTTCCATCATCCCCACTAACCATTACCCTAATCACTCTCATTATAAGGCTCAAATTCCTATCCTATTAATTTTTGTGGATGAATACTAGTTGGTAAGTTTCAGCTGCTTGTAATCTCGGATTACACGAACACGACGTCTAAAGTGACATACGTTGGGGTATTATCATGCGTAGAGTCTATTGTGATAGCAAAATGATAGACAGCCATGGTTGTCATGTAAATAGGAACAGTTTTGGTATTAGATCGTAATGAATATTTATAGGCTGAAGAAATTGTGGTGCAATCAAAATGTATAGGGTTTGATTGAGGAAAATTGATCGTGGCGTAAGACATTCTTTCTATTGATATATCGTTTGGATTGATAGTACTTCGGGATTTGTGAATGATTGAAAGTAACTGTTTGTTTGATTATGCTGTCATTATCTCGATGCGGTATACATTTAGTCAAGTTCAAAATTATAGGAGTTACCTTTAGAAATGCTCTTCACATTGCATGATAGACCGTTATTGATTGTTGCTATGATACTCGCATCTGTTATCCGTAATTGAAGAGTATATCTAAGCTGTTTTCAGCTTTAGGCGATTGTTAAGTTTTAGTTTTAAAACGGGCTTATTTTAAAAGGTATTTTACAATCTTACGAACATCTTGTACTAGATATAAATAACAATACACATTCGTACCTCATTTCCGCTGACGATTGTATCAGCATTGTCTCAAATGTCCGTACGGTAAATTTAAATAGTGAATTTTACATGATAATGTGGTACAGGCACGTCATACATACGATTGTGAATGGCAATGCGAAATGATGCGAGACAAGATCACGGCCAGGAAGAGTCTTCACTTTCATACATATTAAAACGGATTTTATAAGTGTTTGTTGATGTTGAAAATACGAAGATGTTTTTTTTCCGTTTGGTGAACTGTAAAGGTCAAGGAACGCAAAGAAGTAGTTATACTAAGAGGAAAAAACTTTCAGAACCCTTTCATATGGCTTTTCCGTAGACAAGAAGTTTTTATAACGAAATTTTCTGCCCGTTTTTTTTAAACACCGCCCCACACTAGATATTTCTCCTGTATCGGCGGGTGGGTAACTCACATACATAAACATCTAGACCCGGAACAACTACTTGAAGGCCATACAAATATTTGTTCTTTTCGGGAATCGAACCGCAGCAGTACCTAAATAGCTTGATCACTATACTAACTTTGCAGTCATTTTGTCCAATTTGAATGGTTTTAGCTAGAAAGTACTACCATTTCTTGAGAATATCATAATAATATGGATGTTTCCTGGGTAAAAAAAAAATGATTCTATTTAGTCCGTCATTCAGATTATAGAAAAATATTGGATACGTATATTTTGTTTTATCAAATCAATAAAAATTTACAAATATAAAAGGCATCAACGATCAGGAGTAGTGGCTGGTGACGTCACTGGTCGCTAAAAAGTGTAGCGTGCAGTGAAGTCACACGAGTTTTCAACGCACTGTGTCGTCTGCATTTTTTGTTTATATGAAAAAAGAAAAAAACACGTGTCTAATATTTTTTGGAAATCTGACTGACGGACTAATTAGTTTTTATTAGTTAAATACCCTATTGTCAATCTAACCGATTCCTTCTAAAACTACTTCATAGCGACACGATTTCGATAAAAAAGTTACTGAATGAAATCGAAAGCATATTAATAAATTTACTTCAAGCACGCACGGCCTGTTCTTCATACACATACCGATATATATAATAGTACATAGTACAATTAAAATACCACACATACCAGAAAGAATCGATTCACCACACATCGAATAACATTTCAAAACATCGATAAACCATCATCGAATAATGACACACCGCAGTGGCGTAGCTTGGGGGGGGCAGGGGGGGCCATGGCCCCGGGCGGCATATGAAAGGGGGCGGCGGATAAGGAAAAAAACATTGCATGAACAAGAAAAAAGTTATTCCAAATCACATCGAATCCAGACTGTAAAAAAGAGCCTATGAAGTCCGGCTCTCTGGGACTATTAAAATATACTATTGACTCCAAACTTGAAGATGGCTTGCCAAACAATGTAATTATGTTGAGATTTTTTTTAACGTCTGCCGTCAGCAATGCCAGTTGTGATAGATGCTTTTCTAAACTAAAGCTGATAAAAAATTACCTTAGGTCGATTATGTCTACGTTGAGGCCAACAAATCTAGCTATACTGGCAATTTAAAATGAGATACAATTTGATATTGACGATTGTGTAAAAGATTTTGCTTTGAAAAAAGCACGAAGAGTAGATACATTTTTAATCTATTTTTTTAAAGTAATAGTAACAAAAATATTTAAGGAGCTTACTTACCCCTCTAAAACTAGTGCCACAGATAATCTTTCGTGATTTCTCTTGTTACAGACCGAAATAAAAAAAATGGTTTGAAAATAGTTAAAGCCATATCTAAGCTACTTTTGAAACAGTGTATATTATTATATTCTGCAAGTTCGAAATTCAAAATTAGATAAAAATGGCAACTTTTAGCAGAAATTAAATCTGTAACTAGCTGCAAATATCAAATGAATTCAAACAAATCATTTCAAAAAAAGCTTTGATACATCTTATACATTTTTCAAACCACTTTTTTAATTTCGGTCTATAACAAGAGTAATCAAGAAAAAAATATGGTGGCGCTGGTTAGCTAGGGTACAACCCTTAATAATATTAAGCACATATTTTATTCCTTCTAAGTTCAATGAGTACTATGTATAATTTAAGATATTATTTACACTCAATTGACAAATAAATACTTTAATACTTGTTATTATTATTTATTGTTATACGCCTAGCGTTACATAATAAAGCTGAGCCATTTAAGAAAATCAAACTTCCTGTGGGTTTCTTGTGCAATTGCTTCTCTTAGATGTAGGTACAGGGTTTTTCATTAAGAGCACTAGAACATTGAAATGAAATAAAACAATCTGTTTAAGTGATATTACCACAATTTTTATTACATTTTAAAGAATATTCAATGACATTATGTGTGGAAAATAATATCAGCCAAATGACCACCGCGACTCCGCTGTAGATGGTGTATTCTGGTGGACCAATTTCGAAGGACGTCTTCGCATAATGGGGCTCAATTTCACGAAGAACGCGAGTTATGTTGGCCTTTAGGGCAGCAATTGACTGTGGTTTATCTGCATATACTAGACATTTCACGTAGCCCCACAGAAAATAATCAAGCGGTGTTAAGTCACACGATCTCGGGGGCCAGTTGATGTCGCCACTACGCGAGATGACGAAGCCCTCGAAATTCTCTTTCAATAAATTTAATGTTTCCCGTGCTATATGGCAAGTGGCCCCGTCCTGTTGGAACCACACGTTTGTGAGGTCCATACCACCTACCCTAGGCCACAAAAAATTGTTATCATCGTCCGATATCGGTCGCCATTGATAGTGAGTGCGGCTCCTTGCGCATCTTCGAAGAAATAAGGGCCGATAATACCGCCGGACCAAAATCCACATCACTTTTTCGGAGTATAAAGGCACCTGATGAATCTCCCGCGGATTTTCATCGCACCAAATCCGGCAATTTTGTTTATTAACAAAGCCGCTTAACTAGAAATGAGCCTCATCAGTGAAGATGATTTTTTTTTTGCAAAAGTAGGATCAGCTGCCTGATGCTCTAACGCCCAACCAGCGAATACACGGCGCTGCCTATGGTCATTGGGTTTTTAGCTCTTGAGTTTATTGAACTTTATATGGATGAAAACCCAAATCTCGGCGCAAAATTCGCCATGTTGATGTCGCAGAAAGACCCTGTTCTTGCGCACGACGCGGAATGGATTGTCTGGGGTTTTCTCGCACACTGTCTCGAATGGCAACAATATTCTCCAACGATCTTGCGTTTCTTTGACGTACAGGAACCACTTCATCGATCACCGACCCGGTTGTCTCAAATTTTTTTATGAAACGACTGATTGTGGACTCTGCAGGACGGCCATAAACGCCATAAATTGGACGCAACGCACGGAACTTTAGGCGAATAGAGCACTGATTTTGATAATACATTTTAATAATTTCTACGCATTGTTGAAGCGTGTAGCGTTCCATGGTGAAATGGAAACAAATTTGACAGCTATCTCATTACCAAGATGGCCGCTATGCGCTGTCAAAGTTCGAGCGTCCCTATTGAAAAACCCTTTATTTTCCTTCTGAAGCAGTGCATGGTAGTTTATTTTGACTTGTAACAAATAAGGCGAAGTCCATTCAATACAATATTAAAACTTTAAATTATTTATAATTAAAATAAAGGGCGGCGTATTTTCGAATGGCCCCGGGCGGCGAAAAGCCACGCTACGCCACTGACACACCGAACAATGGTCCGATAAACAAGCAATAGGAATCGATTGATCGAATCGGACATGTGATCGCCATTGACAGTGTAATCGAACCGAATGAGATCAAGATCAATGTCGAATCTATCGATTGTAAATTGCATAACTATTGTTGGTGTATGTTGTAAACCGAACGCGTGGGCGGAAAGTTCTAGAGAGTTTTTTTTTTTCTTTAGATAATAATTTTGTCTTTCCATTTTGGGGAGTAGAATGAAAAACGTAGTGCAATGTTAGGGTGCACATTTGAAAACATGCTTCTTTATTTTTACAACCTTTTTTCGTTTGGGATGGGAAATCATCAAATGACCTCTCCATGTCGGACTTTTTCTGACTAAAATCCATCCGTATTCCTTCACTTGCCTGTGCGCCAGGGCCACTGTTTCTTTCATTACCAACCCGCAACCCTGACCCAGGAGGCATCGGTCTTCGTGGACCACGTCACGATGGGCTGACATCTCTATGACAACGCGCCGTCGACTTGGGCTTGGTCTACGTTTACACCATCTAAGTCGATGTAACTCTTGACAATGTTACAGCAATACAATCATTATTATAAGCGCCCATGATCGCTTTTACGATGTAGTTTTTCTATAAAATAGTTTCCTGCTAGTGTATATTTCTTGTAAGTAGATACGTAGGAATATTTCCTCTCTCTTGATTATCAATTTATTCTTCCTTTTGACGTGACAACGTCTATTAAATTGGTACGGCGTGGAGTCATTCTCGAAAACACCGTAACGGCCGAATCTGACGCCACACGGAGTCCACGCCTACTTTACCCCCACCCCTAGAGCGCCCGATGTGTAAATATGTAATAGACGTTGTCACGTTCAAATATCGTCAGTAGACGGAGTTTTTTTGCTTCTTAGTTGTATTATACCTATTCGCGGATCGCACGTGCCTTGAACACAGTAATTACTGGCATGGAAACAAAATCAATTCCTCAGCGATCATTGCGCTGGTTTTACTTTTATACTTATCTATACTAATATATAAAGCTGAAGAGTTCATTTCTTTGAACACGCTAATCTCAAGAACTGCTGGTCCATTTTGAAAAATTCTTTTTGCGTTGGATAGCCCATTGATCCAAGAAGGCTTTAGGCTATATAACATCACGTTGCGACCAATAGGAGCGCAGCATATAAAAAAACATAACCGCAGGGCGTAGCTAGTATTGCATAAATGCTCTTAGCAACACCGATACTATTTATTTTTATCAATAAATATTTTCTTTATTTATCTTTAGCATCAGATTCGGATCTTACGTCAGTACAATTATTTGTGTTGGTTATTTTTATTATAATGAAATGTTTCATAACGTTTGTAACTATGGAAGTGGAACAGAGTTTTTAGGCACGGTTACCTAAAGGATTTACTTTTAGTCAAATGAATGACGATATAGGAAAGTCTGAAACTACATGAGCGATATGAGACAGATCAGAATAAAAGTTAGTCCTTGAGATTTTAACAAATCATTGTTCGATCATTAAAAATTAGTCCTTGAGATTTTAACAAATCATTGTGTGATAATTAAAAGATAGTCCTTGAGATTTTAACAAATCATTGATTGATCATTAAAAGTTAGTTCTTGAGATTTTAACAAATCATTGTTTGATCATTAAAAGTTAGTCCTTGAGATTTTAACAAAACATTGATTGATCATTAAAAGTTAGTTCTTGAGATTTTAACAAATCATTGTTTGATAATTAAGAGATGTAAAGTGCATTTCAAGATCAGCATGAAATGCATTTTGTATACATTTATACAGGTCAGGTTATATGTACTTTCTAATTATATCTTGGACACCAATGACTGATTAAAAGGTGAAGAAAACATCTTGAGGAAACCTGGACTTTAAGTCTGAAATCGCCACCCGCATTGAGCAAGCGTGGTGATTACGCTCAATCCTTCTCTGTATGAGAGGAGTCCTGTGCCCAGCAGTGGGACGATAAAAAGGTTGATGATGATGAAATAAATTTTATGCACTCTAACATTACACTAAACCGTAATTAATAACTTTCACTCTATCAATAACAGTCAAATCAAACTCAAATATATCGTCATTATAATTTCTAATCTTAATAATGACGAAACGAAAAATTGTACATCATTATAACGCTCTACAGCAGATTAACTGAGCGTTAATTGACGCGTTAATGATTAATTGATTTAGTGCACCCAGAGTGAAATATCACTTCACTTGACTGAAGTTAAGTGCACTAATTTAAATTACATTGTGTGGCAAGCGAACAGATCTTGACAAACGATGACGAATCATAAGGAGAAATGAATATCCATCGCATCCATCGGCTTCCCGTGACTTTCACCAGGTCATCGGTCCACCTTGTTGGGGGCCTCCCTATGCTGCGTCTTCCGGTAGGTACACGTGGCCGCCACTCCAGAACCTTACTGCCCGACTTTTACAAAGGGCGGTGGTAGCGTTTCGCCTTGTCTTTCATACCGCGTACATCGAGGGACTGGAACATTTTGCCAATGACGGTGTTTCCGTCTGACTACACTTTAAGTGTCTTCACGGCTAGAGTGAATGCAAAGCCACCAACGATTGCTTCACTGCTTACCAAGTAACCATCAGGCAGAATTGCGGTCAAGCACTAGTTTATAATTAAAAAAAAAGTAGTACTCATCAAGAAATCCAGAAAAAAGTTGCCATACAGGAGATGCCTAAAGTATAACGAAAGTAACTTTTGTACTCCAGAAAGACATCCTACCTTAGAAATAAATTTACGATCAACCAGTTCTATTTAAAGAATCAACTATTCATAAAATACCATACAAATAAAGGCAGGTGAATGTACCCACCCAAGTTAAAATAAATCAATGGCTAACTAAACGCTATATTTAGTCCCAATTAATAACAACATCATTCAGAAGCTTCCGTGTAATACGTTTATGATTTATCGTTGTATACTCATATATGATAATTAAATCTATATATAATTCGTTAGTTTTTGTCGGTACAATTACTTGTGGGTGTTGATTAATTGAGGGTAGACTATATTGTGCTATTTATCACAGAAGAAGAATATAAAAGTATTTTGTGCTATTTATCACAGAATTTTGAACTGACAGGATGTTATTGAAGTTTTAATAACTTGGTGAGGTTTTCGTAATTATTAGATATTTTGTAACATGAAATGGCCTCAACTGAGTTTTCTTATATCTTAGGGTTGTCCCGTGTGGTACCGGCCTTAGATTAGTACCACCCCATATCCACCCGTGGATGTCGTAAGAGGCGACTAAGGGAACTCTCACAAGAGAAGCGGACAACAACGCTTCTCCTGTGAAATACCAAATTACTGCGAACCCCAACCCGACTTGGGGAGGCCTTTGTCCAGCACTCTTATTAAAGTGGAGATGGGCCGGGCACATCTCAAGATACTCAGATAGAAGATGGACCATTGAAGCCACACGATGGAAAGGACCTGAGGGGAAAAGGAATGTTGGTCGACAACTAAGACGGTGGGCTGATGACATAACAAAGGTCGCAGGAGACGACTGGATGAAGTCAGGCAAAGACAGGGAGTCATGGAAAAGGATGGAGGAGGCCTTTACCCAAGCAGGGGTCCATATCTCATAAACAATACTAACATTAATTATAAGTATCTTTTTTCTTAATTCCAAGCTATAACTTACTAACAAATACAGTAATGTAAAAAAATATGATATGGAATAAATGGCTTTATTATTATTATTATTATACTCAAGATAACTCTTTCTCGAAATTTTAAGAATTTCGGTTTTACACTGAAATGACGGGCCTAAACCAAGTGCATTTCAGGTGGGGAATCTTGGTTGGAGATTTCTTCTTGCAAAAACTTCCTAACAATGCGGCATGTATTTAGAATGGCAGCTTTTTGCATACTGATATAAAGATATTTTGGTAAACCTAACAGTTGTATTCCGTGGTGTAGATATTTAGGTATTTCTCCTGTACTAGAGAGCACCAACGGCACAATATATACTTTGTTCATCTTCCAGATTCGTGTAATTTCTTCCTTTAGTTCCGTATATTTGTGTATTTTTTCGGTTATCGTTTTCTGTAAGTTATGGGTATTGGGTACGGCTATGTCTATTAGGTACACTACTTTGTCTACTTTATCGATCATAGTGATATCCGGTCTATTATTGTGCACAGTTTTATCAGTTAAAATTGCTCTGTCAAAGTATATCTTGTGTGTGGAATTCTCTAGCACCGGTTTGGGGACATATTGATAGTAAGGTGTTAGTGGTTGTGGTATAAGTTTATGTTTTGCCGAGAGCTGTTGGTGAATAATGTTTGCGACCTGATTGTGCCTATGAGTATAATCGGTTTGAGTGAGTGTTGGACAAGCGCTGGTAATATGTTGGATAGTCTCGGGCTGGCGGTGACATTTTCTGCATTTATCGTTCTGGATATTGGGGTCTTTCAGTATATATTTCCTGTAAGTTTTTGTATTTATGACCTGGTCTTGAATAGCAACCATAAAACCCTCTGTTTCGGGAAACAAGGAACCTACTTTAAGCCATTTGTTTGACGCTCCAGGATCTACATGAGCTTGTTCTAAGTCGTGGATATGTCTTATTATTATTATTATTATTATTGTCCAGCAGTGGACCTTTATAGTCTGAGAAGAAGAAGATGGTATCTTCACGTGCCAGAATGATAATCAGATAGAAAGCACCAGTTATTAGAAAATGATATAACTTTCTATGCAACGTAATGTTTCTATTCTAACCGATGAATAACTTTCTTGGAAACGTGCTGCATTAAGCAATAGTTGCATGAGCCACTTTGAAATGAACTTTTGAATTAATATCCCCATCCTTTACTCCTGAATACCTGACATATATCTTGGTAGCCACGAATAGCCGTAGTGCACTCACTATCAGTGTAACAATTCAAATATTTAAGCAGGCGTGCCAATGCCATCGGTCATTGTGTAGTGGCGAACGCAAGTCGGTTCTTGGAATGAGCGTAAAGCAAAAGATTTGTAGCGTGGCTGCGTATACATATGTCACATATTGAAGTGGGCGGTTTATGAGATAATTGTGTGAAAGACGATTTGAGTAAAGTACAGTAGATTAGTAGGTCATGACTCTTTTTTGAGATTTGATGTGTGCCTTAAGCTATGCAAAGAACCTCCAGAAAAAGCTTAATACACAATTGTCAAAATAGAGATTTTTGGCAGATTGACAGTGAGTCTCATCAGTCTCGGAATGTACTTAAAATTGTTAACTGTCATTATTTTTTATCCATATCCTCCCGTTGGTGTCGTAAGACGGGCAGCAGCGCAACGCACTAATCGTTTATTCTACGCGGTGGCTATATGAATCAACGAAGGATTGTAACAAGATAAAGATTAATTTATTGCATAACTGTGTACATATTGATGTTATTTCATTATTTGTCGTCTTCCGTGGCGCAGCGGTCAACACGCCTGCCTGCGACGTGGAGGCCCCGGGTTCGATCCCCGGCCAGGTCAAGATGGAAAACGATCTTTTCCTGATTGGCCTGGGTCTTGGAAGTTTATCTATATATTTATCTATTATAAATATAGTATCGTTGAGTTAGTATCCCACAACACAAGTTTCGAAGTTACTTTGGGGCTAGCTCAATCTGTGTGATTTGTCCGTATATTATATTTATTTATTATGTAAATACAATGCTTTGGCTCAACAGTCTATCCAAGTTGGACATGCAAAATCAAAAGATTTACAAACAATACGGCAAGTCTCAATTACAATTCTAAATTACTTTTTAACAAAATATTCATTTAAATTAACGAAAAAATTATCAATTAAAATTTTCTTTAACTTTGTTTTATACATATTTCCACTTGATTGCTTAATTGCTATTGGCAGTTAATGTATGTACTTTTATTATAAATCATATTATTTATATAAGGTAAATTAATATTATATTTATGTACTGGGCTAGCGTGGTAAATCATAACTTACCTCCTCTCATTGAGAGGAGGTTTGTGTTCCAATAGTGGGAATAATATGAGTTGATTATTTGATTATTTATACAGTATGTTAAGAAAACCCTGTCCGACCCTTAAGGATATAAAGGTTAGGTAAACGTATGACCAAATATAATATAAAATTTTACGTAACCATCATAGTACCAATACAAATTAATTTTGAAATAATCTTTTATTCCCGCGAATTAATTGCAACTTCCCCGAAATTTGGTAATTGTTAAAAAAGTGACAACACCGGTATTATTATGAGCGAATAGCGATGCGACCACGTGCCGCGTGCCCTGCCGCCCGCCGCCCGCGAAAGGTGCTTATAGCACATTTATTAAGTTACCTCTTTTTGCGAAATAATATTTATTTTTTTAGGGGGATTTTTTTTTTAACTTTAGCCCGGTTTTGTATCCATTAGTATAATCAGTTATCGATACCTAACAACACCTTCACGGGTCGGACAGGGTTTTCTTAACATACTGTATAGTTTTTGCGATTATTAGTAGTGAAAATTACTAAGAGATCTTTAGTTTTACTGCAGAATGTATGTATTGAGTGAAATTGCTGCTTTTTATATTGTTCAATGACTTAACAATTTTTTTCGAAAATCCTAAATTAAACTCTTATAACTTGCACCAAACACTGTCTAGTCTGTTCTCTGTTTATTATTTGTAACAAGAATTTGCATCTTGTAGCAGTAGACGCATTGAGCAATGTACGATGTATTTTAGTTAAATAGGCTAACAAACCTTAGAAAATAAGCTATCAAGGTTTATATGTAGAACACTCATTATTTTTAACCATTTTTTTGCAGCTTTTAATACCCAATTGTGGTGTGGCGTGTGGTACCGGGCTTAGAATGGTACCAACCCATATCCTCCCGTGGGTGTCGTAAGAGGCGACTAAGGGAACTCTCGTGAAGCGGGCAGCAGCGCTTCTCCTGTGGAATATCAAATTACTGCGATCCCTAACCCGCCTGACAAGCGTGGGAATTTCGAGTTTATTAAGAGCCTGTTCACTCAAATTGTAGTCCGACGGAAACACCGCCGCTGATAAATTGTTCCAGTCCCTAGATGTACGCGGTATAAAGGAGGAGGCGAAACGCTTCTTGCCTTGGTGTGAAGTACCGTCGGATCTTTGCGATGACGCCAAGTTTCCTGGTAGCCACCTTGGCCTTGGATCCAATGAACCGCCCAAATTTAGGTTCGAGGAAATTTCAACTCCTAAAAGCTAAAGGCGGTCGGTACACTCCAAGGATACATTTCGATTCCTTTTCTTTATATGTAAGTTGGTCCTCAATTAGAAGTTGTAGCTTTATTTAGAAGCTCGCTCAGTTCACTGGGCGTTGCAAAAAGAGTAGCTACTGAACTGTGAAGTGATTTAGAATAAGGTTTCCAAAAGTACAGGTTAGTCATTATCTGGTCTATTTGAGTGTGTTCTCGATATACATTGGATTTCATTTCTTTACTGTTCACTTGAAACGTTGCTTGGACGTGCCTTGGAACCACGGAGCTGAATATAGATTCATTATCTTATGAGTTTATGACAAAGCCTTGCCGCCAAGCGATTTGTCGTGTTCCGGCATGATGTCTGGTGAAGCCGTTCGGAGGACGGGTCTGTAGGCCTAGTATGAGTTTTCAATACGAAACTCGATTGTCGATATCGAGCGCATTTGGCGCTCTCATTGGTTGAGAGTTCTTACGACCTTGAAGCGGGCCAATCGCTGAGTCAAACGCGCTCGATATCAACGATCGATTTTCGTAATGAAAACTTATACTAGGCCTACTGAGCAGTTGTGTTGCGATGTGTGCCGGGTACGATGCGCCTAATGTTGTTGTGTTGGGAGTTTGGTCGTGGAGGGTCTTCAGATCAATCTCCCTTTGACGCAGCATCGTTGGTCGTGTTGTTGGGTTTAACATTGCATCACCTCGCTCAACTGCCGTCTTCCTTCCTATTCACTCAGTTTTTCTGTGTGAATAGGCTCTTAATAAACTAGCGCGCTTTACCACCAACGATCGCATCACTGCTTATCATCAGGCGGGAATGCGGTCAAATGCTAGTTTATAACTATTAAAAAAAAAACATATTTTATCACGGGCTTAGAATAAGAAGTTTTAATTTTTAATACTTGGTGAGGTTTTTGTAATTATTAGATATTTTGTAACATGAAATGGCCTCAACTGAGCTGTATTTTTAGATGTTATTTGGTTTTCTTATATCTTAGGGTTGTCCCGTGTGGTACCAGCCTTAGAATAGCACCAACCCATATCCTCCCGCAGGTGTCGTAAGAGGCGATTAAGGGAACTCTCACCAGGGAAGCGGGCAGCAGAGCTTTTTTTGTGGAATATCAAATTACTGCACCCCCAACCCGCTTGCCAAGCGTGGGGATTGTGGCAAACCCCTCCAAAGCAATGAAATCCTTGGGGGAGACCTTTGTCCAGCAGTGGACGGACGTGAGAGGCTAAAGAAGAAGAAGAAGGAAGAATATTGATCAAAATATTTTGTTAAGGTTAAAGTCACACAGTATTCCATATTTGATTCAGAAGCTCATGCGTCAGATCCTGCGGCCTTCCCACATCATCAGCGAACCTTGGATGAATAAAATTAGATATTGGGTGCAATTGACTTAACCGTAAGCTGGCCCAGATATTATTTTTATTTAGTTTAAGCTTTGTGACAACGAGGTCGTATTCATTGCAGACGTCGGGACAGGCAATAAAATGTCAATATTCGTTTAGCCAATTTATATTGTTTATTACGGCCATTTGTTATAATTAATTATTTTGGCAGAATAAGTTATTAAGAGTGTGGTAGTCTAGATGTAACTTTTTAAATGTGAGAATTGACTTAACAGAGATTACGGAGCGCAGGCTCTGTATTTTCTAGTTGCCTATAAACTAATAAAGGAAGATCTACTATCATTTCAACGCAGAGCTTAAAGCCTGGTCATGTACCCTAATTACGTAACACACTATTACTATTAGTTGGAGTCATTTCGAAGCAAATTGCTAATCCATTGCTCCATGTGTTCGAAAAGGCGTCAGCTCAACAACGTAAGTAACGCAATGAATGTTGTTGAACTGTCAAAATGAAACCTACTGCTAAAGTGCGTGTTATCTAAGAGTTCCTTTACCGTCATGTTGGCACTAATGCAAATTAGTGTGAGAGAGAAAGAGACGCAGAGTGCGTTTACCTTGTTTACGATAGTGACAAAAAATGAATTCCAACATGACGGCAAAGGAACTCTTAGATGAAACGCACTATACTGATAGTATGTTACGCATTTACCCTGTAGATCCTTCAGGTAACGAGCACAGAGCCAGTAGAATAGTTGTATCCTGATGGTTCGAAAAACAAGAAACAAAACTGGTTCGACTTGGAAAAACCGTTTTATACATCAACAAAACAAGATCAATACTACTACAAAAACATAAAACAATAAAATCAAACACTGGCAGACAATAAATGCCTTTAAACATAACATCATCTGAAAATAATGATCAATCAATTTTATGGACCACTTAACGACTGAGAATTGACGAGAGCCAATATTGAAATTTAATGCCACATCAAAATTCTAAGAACAAAGGAGATGAATATATTCCTTAGCATGCTAAAGAAAGAGAAAGGAAACAATAAGGACTGTTGTGATATAATTTCATATCTTTAGAACTGAACGGGTTAGTTAATAAATGACTTAATAGCGATCGTAATAATATTTACGGATAAGGTTAATGACCGCGAGTGGAGCTTACGCTTAGCGCATATTACGTTTTTATGATTAGGTTAAAGTACATAATTAAAATAATTATTGAAACAAATGATAATTTTAGCGACGTTATTCTGAGAAGTCTTAAAGTCCCCTAAATGTGAATTTTATGAGAATTCTGACATTATTAAGTCCATTTGAACGTATGTATAATCAAATATTATGTTTAAAGACATTTCTCATTATAACCAGGTGAAATACAAAGTGCTTATAACCAGATAGTTATTTGGCAACTTAGGGTTGTATTTCCCATCGCCAGATAAATTCGACACTGTCCAAATTCTTATGTCACTGTCAGTCTACGTCTGCAAAGAAATTTTTTATTGTTTTAGTTTTAA
Source organism: Sesamia inferens (assembly GCA_037179545.1). Classification (NCBI taxonomy): domain Eukaryota; kingdom Metazoa; phylum Arthropoda; class Insecta; order Lepidoptera; family Noctuidae; genus Sesamia; species Sesamia inferens. The sequence goes on along the minus strand of CM073928.1, from coordinate 29,113,007 downwards.
TTTAAATACAAAGATATATTTTTACTATTCTATCTCGCTATATACGCTCTAGCGTTTAATGGTCTAATAACAGTTCGTACGTGTTATTGGCAAAATTGTGGTGTCTCTTCCACAAGCGCCATTGATGAAAAGTTGATGTTGAAGTTCTTTCTTTCTTTCTTTTATGGCTTCGCACGGTTTGTGCATTTAGCCAATGTCACATAATGAATTGTGCATGTCGAAAAAGACGGCCGCGTGATCCGTCTTACGATGGAGGTTTGAGACAAAGTCATGATGTGGCCACTATGCTGCGATATTTCATTGTTCTTTATGAATTATTTACTGAATGCACTTTTTACTACATAAATCACGCACTTTTATTTAGTAAACAACACTATAAATAATTTTAAAAGTCCGATGAAAAATGAGCGTGACAGCTTGACTTTCCCACCAAAACTCGATGTTGAAGTTAAATATGATATTTGACAGTTTTTGATTGAAATAATTGTCAAAGTGTCAAAATTATTCCTTATATAAGTCGATGACTGAAAAATCTGCCATTAATTTGAGGAATAAATCTCTATAAATAAGTATAACCAAAATAAAACAAAATATGACCTTTGTGTTATGGCGACAAAAGTTTGATACAATGTTATGTTGGTCACGGAATAGATTGGTAGTGTATGCAAACTTCCATCAGATAGGTCCAATGTCGCGAATGTGGGTCGATGCGATGCGCCGCCCGGCACATCTGTGCAATCAGCGAGGTGTGCGGTGACGTCACCGGACACAGAGGAATGTGCGTGATTAGTAAGATAAACATGTACTTTAATTTAAGTTTTAACATACAACAACTACACCTGTAATCCTCGTAGGATTAGAGGGAGACGGAGAGCCAGATTTTTTTAAACTCTGTTGGGATCGGCATCCTGTCTAACCGGTTGCAGCTGATTACCGTTCAAATGGAGCGACTGCCTATCTGACTTCGACAACCCAGATCCTGGGTAATACGACTAAAGACTTTCGGCTTCTGACGGCGCGTAACTGCAGTCAAGGATTCACGAATAACAGAGGGTTAACGGGCTTTCCAGGACACGGCCGACCTACTGCGTCTAGCGTAGCTTGATCCATTGATAGCGAAACACACTATTACTATAGTTGGAATCGTTTTAAAGCTTATTGCTATTCCATTGCCCCCTGTATTCGAAAATGTGTCTGCTCAACAACGTAAATAACGCAATGAATGTCGTTGAACTGTCAAAATGTACTGTGATACGCAATTATCCCGGTATTTTCTCGGTGGTAGGCCATAACATCGGCCGCCGGCAGAAGTTGCCACCCACCAGACAAAGCCTTGCCGCCAAGCGATTTGTCGTGTTCCGGCATGATGTCTGGTAAAGCCGTACGGAGGACGGGTCTGAGCAACATCGCAACACAACTATGTTGCGATGTGTGCCGGGTACGATGCGCCTAATGTTGTTGTGTTGGGAGTTTGGTCGTGGAGGGTCTTCAGATCAATCTACCTTTGGCGCAGCATCGTTGGTCGTGTTGTTGGGTTTAATATTGCATCACCTCGCTCAACTGCCGTCTTCCTTCCTATTCGCTCCGTGTTTCTGAGTGAATAGGCTCTTAATAAACTAGCGCGATTTGCCATCAACGATCGCATCACTGCTTACCATCAGGCGAGATTACGGTCAAGCGCTGGTTTATAATTATTAAAAAAAAAACCTGCAGTGAGCTGTTATTATTTGGGCACTAGCTCTTCGTTTGTACACATTTAAAGCTATTGGGTGCCATTGAGCTCTAAACTACCAACAGGAATAAGCTAAGTATTTGACTATTATAATATGACTCCTTACAACATTTCTTTACTTGTATTTGTGCTTGCATTCGGGTTTTACCGCACGCAACAAACATTGTTTCAATTTCTCAGCAATTAATATAGATTCACTCCGGTGGTCCTCATAAATGAATCTTCGGGGAATCCTCTGATATTTTAATATGTTGGGAAAACCCTGCACTTCTATCATATTAGGTATATTGCAAGTACTTGTACGAGGGATATCGATGACCGGTGCTGTTATCAATACCATATCTATTTACTGATGTACTTCTAAAGCGTATCTTTATGATTTGTTATCAGAAATCCACAGCACCACTCAAGCTGGTATTTTCATTAAAAAGTGCATCTTTTCATGGTTCTGTCTTGATTGATGAGCAGAACATGTGTTGATAGTTTAAGTGGTAGATGCAGTTAGTGTCTTTTAAAATTAGTTCAATGTATTTATACACTTACAGTTTCCATGATACGAATGACATAATAGCAATTCAGTTTCTAGTGGTATGTAATAATTTATATACATGATGTAAAGTTAAGAATTTATTAGAGGTTGGTTAAGCTTTAGAAGTTGAACCGCATATGAGAAAGTTACAAAAGTGAAGAGTGAAACTGATTTTTATTTCCAATGGCCTACGATCATTGAGAATGTAACTTCACCGTAATTATTAAAATCTCTCATAAATAACAAAATTAAGATTCTTAAGAAATAATACAATTAAACTCCACAAATTCAGAGTTACGACCAACGAAGATACCAGTCGTATAAAAATTGAATTAACTAATAATTGCAAAGTCAAGTACTGTGAATAACATTGCGCATTAATATGGCCTTACAGTGGCAATTGGAAAAGCAATGTCCACACTAATAGGTGTTGAGCAACCACCGGCAGATGATGTCAGCATTGAATTGATCTCAATGGGACAAGTCAGGAATGTGACATGTTCATGGCACAAGTGTGAGATGAACGCGCTATGGCTGGGAAATGAATTGCTGATGACAATCATTGATGAAGTTGCTCGTGATAAACAATTGACTGCCCATATGTTTTTGTTTTCTAAATGTGGAGTCGTCGAAGAATATATTATCAGTGTCTTTAGGGCGATAGGAACAGTATGTTTAACTCTATGATTACCCATGACGCAAGTTGTTTCACAAGAACAATTGATTTATTCTGTCCCATTAAAAACTTTTAATTAATTAAACGTACAAATTTGTTTTATACTTTTCAGTCTTTTTCAAGGTGAATAACCTTACCTGGCGCTTTAAATGGATGTGTGATAAGATAGCCAATACTGAGCGAAAAGTTGGCAATTTGGAATCTAATCGTAAACTCGTACTGTACTTTTATCTTCGGAGATTCCAGTTATAGAATTCAATTACATTTAACTAATACGGCATTAATATAATATTACTAAAATAATTTTCGCATTATATGGTGAACATAGTGATGTCCAAAAATTCGCATCATTTGGTTAAAGATGCGTCACAAATTAACTAAAGTAGAATATATTTAATAAATACTTGTACATATTGCTAATAATCATTTTGTATTAGTAAATTGTACGATGGTTAATTTGGCTGAGCTCCTATCTAGATAGTGAATGGCGATAGACTGCGACAAATATCTGCTAAGATGGGCCGATTGCCATCCAGCTACTAATATGGATCCAAATATGTACTATGTAGGTACTGTAGTATTTTGTTTGAAAATTTAGCATAGAATGGAAATACTTCATGATTTTCGAATTGAGTGTTATACAAACACACATTAACATAATCTAGGGATATCTTAATCCTAAATTATCCTATAAATTTTAAAAATGTTTGTTTATTAATATTGAACCTATTTCTCTTGATGTGGTACTTACTGTGTGAGATATAAAAGCTCAGACAGTCATTAAGAGGGATAAAAAATAATGAATGGCTGGAATTAAGTTTTTAACGTTACCGTGTCGCAGCATTGGATTTATCAAGATGCTTACCTGAAAATAACAAAACGACTTATTTAATAACATGAAATCAGAATAATAATATTATAACAAATATACAAATACAAATATTTATTGGCTCAAAAAACGCATTTTTTCAATTTTTGTATACATTAATACTCCATTACAATAGGTAGAATAGGTTTATCCCTGTCCCCTAAACTAGGCTAGGCCTGTATCTTAGGGGCAAATCTGCTAACGTAAAATTAAGACTGATATTTTGTCTCCCGTTTGTAATGAGATTCTTAAATGCAGTTGGAATAATGATTGTATGAAAACTAGGTCGTATCTACCGCTATATCTAACGCTTTGTGCCAAGTCAATCCCAACTGCATAATTTATGTGTTTCAATTAGATAGCGAAGGTCACCACTGACTAATGCCCGTGAAAATAGTAAAAGTGACGAGCTTTCTGCGTGGGCGTCACACGGTTTTCAAAGAAAATATCGGCTTTGCATTCATGTATCGTTTATTTCATGTCTGACGTGGGTCGGATGAGAAGTGTTATATGAGATGTGTCATATGTGGGAGATTCTCGAGATTTCGAGGCGCCATTTTTGTGACGTCATTACGGAATGTTCTTTTTGAAAGTGAAAATGAAATGACTGTGAGATTCAGTAATGAAAGTTTATGTACTGATATATGGTGTGTGTGCTTTGTTGTTTAGCTCATAGTTTTTTTTTTGTTATAGGTTAGCCAAAAAGCTGTTGAAGATGCCCATAGAAGGCGCGCGTTAAGATAATTGGCAACGCTTTTAACTAGCGTTTTTGAACTTGAAGCCACGTGCCTGATTTGAAATCTATTTCACCAATAGTAAAACATGCATTTCAAACCGCAGGGGCAATTCTGGTGATTTTAAGAAAGTTCAGTCTAAATCTGTCAAAACAAATTTTAATATCCTAGCATTTTTGTCTAGATACTAGAATTCATCTTGACAGCCCCCGTGACGTAGCGGTAGCGAACGCGGCCGCTGCGCAAGGAGGCGCGGGTTCGATCCCTGCGCAGTGATAATATTTGTTTGTATGAATATGAATATTTTCACTGGTCTGGTCGTGGCTCGGAAAGCACGTTAAGCTGTTGGTCCCGGTTGCCGTACGAACATCTAATGGCAGTCTTTACGGGTTGTTGGAGTCCTCAAAATTCCAACAGTTGGTCTAACTGCAATGCTTCGATATTGCCTTCGGGTTAGACGGCAGTTGCTTCACGGAAAATATCGAAGTTTAACCAAAATCAGCAGTTAGACTGGTAAAGCGGACCCCAGACTTTAAAGCTGAAAAGCTTCGGATGCGACTGGGGTTAGTCCCAGTCGCATCATCTCAGCGCTATCGCTGAGATGATGATGATTAATTAATTGTTCTCGGTAGTAGGCCATAACATCGGCTGCCGGCAGAAGTTACCACCCACCAGACAAGGTATTTCCCGCCAAGCGATTCGTCGTGTTCCGGCATGATGTCTGGTGAAGCCGTACGGAGGACGGGTCTGAGCAGTTGTGTTGCGATGTGTGCCGGGTACGATGTGCCAAATGTTGTTGTGTTGGGAGTTTGGTCGTGGAGAGTCCCCTCTGGTGCACCAACGTTGGTCGTGTTGGTCTAGGGTTTAACATTTCATCACCTCGCTCAACTGCCGACATCCTTCCCATTCCTAAGTTTTTTAAGTGAATAGGCTTAATAAACTAGTGCGCTTTACCCTCAACGATTGCATCACTGCTTACCATGAGGCGGGATTGCAGTCAAGCACTAGTTTATATTTATTAAAAAAAAAAGAAATAATATTCACTGTCGCAGACATAACATTGCGACTCGATTTTAATGTTTTTAATTGCAAAAATTGGCCTTCTGAACACAGTCATTCTTCGAAAATACTCAAGGAGGTTTATCACAAGGTAGGAGTGTTATGAAAATAACCAGAAGCTATATAACAAGTGAATCCAATAAAAAATATCACCAGGTCGATATAATTGACTCTAGACTAGTATATTTCGCAAAACGTTATTGAGCTTAATGTTAATTCTCGTGCACCGATTACCATTGATCGTTAAATAATATGAACATTACGTAATTCTGTGTAGTCGTGAGAAAATGAATGTCAGTGTATTTACATTCACTGATTGTCATGATCATCTCGTTCGTAAACGTCGTTAGTCTAGTGGCCGCGAGATAAACTGCTGAGTGAGAGGTGCTGGGATCGTTTTCAGAGTCGGAAAAAACGATAAAAAAAACAAAAGCTCTGGACTGCTGAAAAATAACCTAATTTTAAAACAGTCCAAAGTCTGTTTTCATTCGATTATGAACTGATCTGTGTCAACCACCCTAACAAAGACAATCTAAATCATTTTGAACAATATTGCTAATCCGTTGCTTTATTTGTTCAAAAATATGTCTGCTGGACAACGTAAATAACGCAAAGAACATTGAACAGTCAAAATGAAAACACTATCGAGTGCTTTTTTGGTGCTACTTATAAGACTAGCGAACCGTGGCTCATCATTTTCGAGCTATACATACGACCTACTGTTTCTAAGGTTAAGCTATTCATACGACCTAATGCTTTTAAGGTCGAGAATTAAACGGCAAAAGTCGTACATTCAAAACTCGTTCAAAACACTTGTGCACTTCAACGTGAATCGTGCGTAGGTAAGCCTTAAACTATTATAAATACAATATGTACCTAACAAAAACCCTGTTGTTCCTTCAACCTACGTTTTAAGAATCGGCATACGGACGTAATAAAGCAAGTAATTTATAAAAATTGTTCAACAAAAATAATTAAAATAAATGTTTAATTATTAATATTTATAATCTGTAAGTAACTGATATCTTAGCTCTGCAATTCTGCATGTAGAACGTAACTAGACACGTAGAACGTTCCCGCCAATTTATTTAACTTATAAAATCAGATATTCTAAAAAAAAAAACGAATTTGTCGGTTTTAATAGGTATTTGATTGTGACCCCTCGACTAGAAAATGATTACTGTTTTCTAATTATGACTTCATGAATGATGTGCTTGTAGGTAAAATTATATGTCCCTGAAAGGAACAACAGGGTTTTTGTTACATAGTGTATGTCTATAGTTAACATTTACCGTTTACAATAATATATAATAAAAAACCTATTACTGTCAGCTGTATATAAAGAACTTATCGTTGCTCTATCGCAATGTATTCATAGATTTAATGTAAAAATAATCACTACAACATTTGTTATGCCGTACAAGTGTGTAAAAACGCGTCGTGTTATTTTGACCTCCGAAGCACAGTCCGAAGTTTTGTATAGCTGTTGTGTAATGTGAATGATTTCGTAGATTATGTTTATTTTACAGTTTTGTTGTTTTTGCGAGTACGTTAAAAGTATAAACGGCTCGACATCCTGCAATTTTTTGATGGTGTAATTTTCATGCGTTTTGCTGAACATTATAGGTATTTACCCCTGTATTCATAAACGTTGTTTAAAGTTGATTAGTGACTGTTTAACCATACATTTTTGACGTTTGAACGTCACTTAACTTCAATCAACGTTTATGAAAATTTGGATAATGTATCATGTATTAGAACTTTGAACTTCTTTTCATCTGTTTTGAGAGTAGTGAATCAAAATGTAAGGTTTGTCAAACAAATTGACTATGGGGCTATCATTTACTACAGATGCTTTTATTTCCTGGAATGCTTTCATTTTCTGGGGGTGCTCTAACTTGCGGGTGATGTTATCCAATTTGCTGAGAGCTCTCATTTGCTGGGGATGCTGTTGCAATCCTTCACATAACAATTGTTGACTGTCCGGCTGAAGAAAATCGACCTTTCCTCCATAAGAATATTAAAAGATACTACTTATATAAGTGAATATTCTTTTATTCCAAAAGTCCCCCTACTTCCCCTCCACCCGCAACACCCCGCTATCGCCCTACAATTACCACCAGGGCCTATGTAAGCTGATGTTGGTTAGCGCATCACAACTTTGTATCAATAACGTAAGTTATTGTTAATAATTAATTGGGTATCTTGCACGCTTACTTGGGGAATCGATGTCAATCACTAGAGAACACTAACTGTATTGATGTCTCAGAGATGGCGCGCATGTAAACATCGTAGGGGGTGAGATTTCTGCGCAGCTGTAGCCTGTATGTACTTGCCAGGAAACCATGACACCCAGTAACTAGATTCATCTCAAACCTAAACATTCCTATGACGGCTCGTTTAAGGAAGCTGACGCCCCCATGACTTGGCTCGCTCCCATATTGGTACCTGGAACCACCATGCTTTTGGCACGTACCACATATCGATAAAACTTTACGATTCTTCCTGTTGTTTGTGGGGCAGAGCTAACCAGATCATACGGTCCCTACTAATTGGGACAGTGTTGATGATGAAATTAAAAGTTATGCATAGAAATTCTTTGACGGTTTGTTCGTTGTTAGTTTTGGGTTTATCAAAAGAAGCTATTGTGAGTGACGATTTTTTATTATGTATGCTTGGGCAATCCTTTGCGCTCGACCAAGTTATCCTGTCTGCACCAATCACTCCATTTTGGAAGTAACGTAACAGATAAAATATTATGATAATAATTGTGGACATGGTCAAAAATACCAGATATAAGGACATAAAAGATATCAACAAGTACTGTTTTAAGTATTTCCGAGGTACAGATGACAACACATCAAGCTACTAAATACAATTTATCAAATTCCTTTATTACATTTTCAACTTTATTTCTAAAGAATTAGGGTTTAATTTTTTACAGTTTCGGGTAGCTTGACCTGTTGTCGACTGTATAATGACATTTCGTTTTAAATTATAAACTAGTGCTTGACCGCGATCCCGCTTGATGTAAAGCGTGCTAGTTTATTAAGAGCCTATTCACTCTAGCCTTGAAGACACTAAAAAACAAACGCCGCCTTTGGCAAATTGGTCTAGTCCCTCGATGCACGCCTCGTCTTTTATACCAAAAGACGAGGCGAATCGCTTCGTCCAGATGGTAGTGGTGTCAACAACGTAAGGGTGGGATACTCGCCGTACGACGGGTCGTTCGATGATGGAACGGAGATGGGGGAATTAAGTCATGCAATTCCCTCGTACACTATCCAATACCTAAAGTGTTCTTTCTCCAGATCCTCGCATTGGTGCTGCTAAGTGTCACCTGGCCACTTTGGATTCAGTGGAGAGGCGTGCGAAGAGGCTGATTGGTGACCCTGATTTAACTCGAGTTGGTCTCCAAAGCCTAGAGCACAGGCGTAGAGTAGCCAGCCTTTCGGTGTTCTATAGGATACATTTTGGGGAGTGTGCGAGGGAATTGCACGATTTAATTCCCCCATCTCCGTTCCACCATCGGACGACCCGTCGTACGGCGAGTTTCCACCCTTATGTTGTTAGCACCTCTACGATCCGGACGAAGCGTTTCGCCTCCTCCTTTATACCGCGTACATCGAGGGACTGGAACAATCTGCCGGCGGCGGTGTTTCCGTCGGACTACAATTTGAGTGCCTTCAAGGCTAGAGTGAATAGGCTCTTAATAAACTAGTGCGCTTTACCATCAACGATTGCGTCACTGCTTACCATCAGGCGGGATTGCGGTCAAGCGCTGGTTTATAAATTAATAAAAAAAAAATAAAAAAAAATTACCACACTACTAATTATTACAAATACTGGCATAAAGCGTTTTCTCTCTGTACTATTTTTAAAAACAAACACAAACGTGATATTTAACTGTTCTTTAACAGCTGTTTTGGCAGTTAGCGGCTCATTATAATTATTCGTGGTGTATGCCGCATTACTGATTTCTAATTACGTAACAGACTATCAGTAGCAATGGGTTTCATTTTGACAGTTCAACAACATTCATTGCGTTATTTACATCGTTGAGCCGAAATATTTTCGAACACATGGAGCAATGGATCGGCAATATGGATCGAAATGATTCCAGGGTTTATTTGTCCCTGTTGTTGTTTTTATTTGTGTTGGGGTTTTCGCGGGTACAATGTTTAGATTGGTTCATTTGTCAAAACCACTAGTCTAAGATGTTTATGCCTTAGTCAAACTATTTAATAATATCATGCAAAGATGACTGTTCAAAGCGCACGTGCGTGGACAAAGAGAACAAGTGAGCATGATAGAGGTTGCATCTTGTTGAGAATTGATCAACTGACAGCTGACATCACAAAAAAAACTAATTCTAAACTTTATGTTTTTTTTGTATCGAGTCAAGGTTGGCACTTATGTAAAATTATTGTCTTTTGTTCTATGATTAAGTTGGCTTTTGATATACTCTATGACGCATCTTTTTGTATGGCGACTTGGCAAAGTGTGCTCCAATTTTCTTTATCTATTTTACAAAGTTTATGATACAATCCGGCGATTGTTTCATAGTGATTCTGTTTATGAAAACAAGAGCGACTGTAAGCATCAAAAGGTATGATGATTCCATATCAACGAATATTGTATTTTTCTATCTAAAACTTGTCGCCATGTGCCACCTTATATTTTTTTTGCACTGTCATTATTGTAGTAATAAAACCTGTAAATATTTGTCAACAGGTACCTTTTTGATAACTGTGAGCAATAAAGTCTAATTAAATCTCACACCTGGACGCTTTATTTGGCCAACAACCCTATCCACCCGCAAAATTTCAACAGGTTATGAGCCCAGGACAACTGTGAAGGGTTTTTTCATTGGCAGCGAAGGAAAGCAAACGACAGGAAATTCGAGTAAAGCAGACCAGGAAGTAAATGCCGGCAAAGATAACATAACCTACAAATTTACGACGAGGGAGCAGCCATCGCACAGTCAACGTTCAACAACCAACACGCAAGTCAACTTCAAGTCAGAAAATCTTCACGAAAGACAGTAAATTCATTTTGTTTATTTAAAAATTGTAAGAAGTCAGTTAAATTGTAAAGTTTAAATTCAAAATGGATACTGTAAAGTCTCAATTGGAAATGTTGAACGAAGATAGTCAGGGAAATGTCAATTTTATATCATGGCGATTTAAATTAAACCTAGCGCTTAAGAATAAAGAATTGTATGAAGTAGTAACTGGCGCAAAGCCGAGACCAGCAGGTACTGCGGCTGATGCAACCGCTTCAGCTTGGATAAAGAAAGATATTGAAGCTCAAACGTTAATAGGTCTAAATGTTAATAGTAAAATTGCAAACAAAATAGCAAATTGCAAAACTGCTAAAATGATGATTGATAAATTAACTAGCTTGTATGGCACTAAGACTGATGTAACTTTAGAAACTTCCCGAATCAAATTTTTTACCTTTTCCTATGATGAAAATAAATCAGCTGTTGAAAATTGTTTGGAGATTTTGGAACTTGCTGATGAAGTGTCAACTGAGAATGATCCAATGAGGGAAAGTTGGATAATGACAAGGATCATGAGTGTGTTACCATCGAGACTGGCACATTTCAGGACATCTTGGGACAACGTGACCGGAGCAGCAAAGAACGTGGAAACTCTCATCGAACGCTTGAGACTTGAGGATGAGCGAACAAAAGAGACGACAAACATCGAGGGCAGCACCAACAACGCTCTCATGGCTCGACATGAGAAACCAGGACGGTCACCCGGAAACAAGAAGAGCAGGTCAACTGTCACATGCTACAAATGTGAGAAGCCAGGTCACGTGATCAAGGAATGTAGAAGCAAGCCCTGCGACAAATATATTGCATATTGTAAGAAGAAGTACTCATGTAACATTTGCAAGAAGAAGGGACATTTTGCAAAGGAATGTCCTTCACGGGAAGAAGAAAGTAAGTCAATGAATGGCACAACCAAGAAAAGGGCACTACTGACCACAGCACTCTCAACAGTGGACAACAACATCTCCAAGGATAGGGCAGCTTCATGGTACCAAGACTGTGGAGCCAGCCAACACATGACATCCCGTCGTGAATGGTTTGCTCAGCTGGTCGAGCTGGATGAACCTATTTCAGTTGTGATTGGAGATTCGACCAGGTTGGATGGCGTTGCAGTCGGGAACATTGAAATGGAAGCTTTTGATGGTCAGAAGTGGTACTCTGTGGTACTAGAGGATGTGATTTACGTGCCGAATCTCAACTTTAATCTGTTCTCAGTGAGTCAACTATTGGACAGAGGATACATTCAGAAAGCAAATGGAAAAGAATCAACATTTTTCAGTTCAGATGGCAGAGAAATTATAGCAATGGCAAAACGCAAAGGAAATTTATTTAAAATGATGCTGAGAAGACAGGAAGAGACAAGTTTGATTGCAGTATCGATCAAAACTTGGCATGAGAGGCTTGCCCACCAAAACGTCAAGTATGTCAGGGACATATTGAAGAGAAGAGGAATCAAATACATTGATGACTGGAATAATTATGTATGCAAAGCCTGTGCATACGGAAAGCAACATCGAATCTCACATCCAAACAACCCAAAGACAGCCCAGGAACCACTAGAGCTTGTACATGTCGACACCGGTGAGATGAACATCCCATCATTAGGAGGAGCCAAGTACTGGCTAATGTTCAAGGATGACTTCACACACTACCGAACCTGTTTTTACATGAAAACCAAAGGAGAAGCCCCGGAGAAGATAGCGAGTTATCTGAGACTGGTGGAGAATCAACTAGGAAGGAGAGTGAAGAGTCTGAGATCTGATAATGGCAAAGAATTGAAAAATGCGAAAACGAAGGAGTTAATGGATAAACTTGGAATCTTTCACACCTTCACGAATGTACACACGCCAGAGCAGAACGGAAGGGTTGAACGAGAAATGAGAACGATTGTTGAGGCAGCCAGGTCAGCGATACACGCCAACGAACTCGATGAGAAACTTTGGGCAGAGGCAATGAACTACGCAATCTTCACTATCAACCAGACAGGAACCAGCAATGTTCCAGGGAAAAGCCCAGCAGAACTGTGGTTCGGAAGAAAAATGAAGATTGAGAATCTGCGACCTTTTGGATGTGAATGTTACGTCTTGACTCATGACCACAAGAGAGGCAAAATTGATAGAAAGTCAGAAAAAGGAATTCTGATAGGCTATGACATCGACTCACCATGCTACAGGATTTACATGTTAGACAGAAGAGAAATCATCAGCTCAGACAATGTACTTTTCGATGAAGAGCAACTGAGTATGAAGCAAAGCACTGAACTAGAATCATCGAAGGATCAACCTGAGGATGAAGAGGAAGGTAGCAACAGTGAGACAGAACAAGCAACTGAGACAGAGAGAGAAAGCGAACAGAGTGACAAATTGAAGAGCCGAGAGAAGAATGAGGAACCAAGCGACAGCCAAAGTGAAACGACCCCAGCAGAAGGAGAACCAAAAGGAAGAAGACTGCGAAACCGTTCCACCCTGCAACCACCACCAAGACTCAGAGATTATGTGTTTGATACTTTCAGAGGAGGAAACAGCGCCCAAGTAGCCATGACTGGTGAAACGGAGAACATTTCAGCAAGTGAGGCACTCAAGGATGAGAAGTGGAGGAGAGCAATGCAGGAGGAGTACGATTCGTTGATGAAAATGAATACTTGGAAACTGGTGAACTGTCCAGAAGGAATAAAACCGATCACTTGTCGCTGGGTACTTCGAGAGAAGGCAGACGGAAAACTTAAGGCCAGACTCGTGGCAAGAGGATTTGAGCAGAAAGAAGGAGTGGATTACGCAGAAACTTTTAGCCCAGTGGCCCGCCATGCATCTATTCGCTTACTTCTGAGTCACGCAGCATCAGAGAAAATGAAGTTAGTTTCATTTGATGTTAAAACAGCATTCCTGTACGGAAACTTGGAGCAGGAAATTTATATGTATCAGCCTGAGGGGTTCGAAGATGGATCTAAGAAAATTTGCAAGTTGAACAAGAGTCTTTACGGGCTCAAACAAGCTCCGAGAATGTGGAATGAAAGGGTCACCAAGCATTTTGAAGAGAAGATAGGCCTGATCAGCACAGATGACGACCCGTGTATATACTATAACCAAGACAAGAGCATTATGCTCTCATTGTTCGTGGATGATGGATTGGTAGTTGGAAGAAATGCAGAAGAAATATACAAACTTCTAAGTAAGATAAGTAATGAGTTCGAGATAACATTCAACGAGAAAGTTCAAGAAAAGTTGACGTATTTGGGCATGGAAATAAAAGTCAGGAAAGATGGTATCTTTGTAAATCAGCCTTGTTACATACAGAAGATACTTAGGAAAATGAAACTCGAACACTGCAACTCAGCAACCACCCCCATTGAACAAGGGATGATTACCAAAAAGACAAATTACAAAAACGACGAGCGGCTTCCAATGATTAATAACTATCGTGAGGCGATAGGAAGTTTATTGTACCTCGCTACAATAACCAGGCCAGACATCAGCTTCGCCGTAAATTTCCTCAGCCGATTCTGCAACGAGCCAATGAAGAGTCACCAGGCAATGGTGAAACGTGTATTCCAGTACTTGAGAGGGACAGCAGAAGCAGGAATTTTCTTCGAAGGAGACAAAACACTTGTTGCTTACACAGATTCGGATTACGGAGGGGACTCTGAGACAGGACAGTCGACGAGTGGAGTGTTAGTGATGAGAGGAGGGCCAGTGATCTGGTACTCGCAGAAGCAGCGTCTGGTGGTAACTTCAACAGCAGAAGCCGAATACCGTGCCGCAGTGTCTGTCATTGACGATGTGTGCTGGATCAAGAGAATCGCACTTGAACTTGGTATCATGAAAACCGATCAGCCGATCAAATTGTTCGTGGACAACATGTCAGCCATTAACATGCTGAACAACGCACATGAAGGGAAAACAAGTAAAGGAAAGAAGCATATTGAGATACCACGAAAGTACATTCAGCAACACATAGGCAAGACTGTCATGCTGCAACACGTCGAGAGCAGCAATCAGATTGCAGACATCCTAACCAAGCCACTCAACAGGAGAGTATTTGAAAGACTCCGCTGTAAGTTGATCAAGGAGGAGTGTTGAGAATTGATCAACTGACAGCTGACATCACAAAAAAAACTAATTCTAAACTTTATGTTTTTTTTGTATCGAGTCAAGGTTGGCACTTATGTAAAATTATTGTCTTTTGTTCTATGATTAAGTTGGCTTTTGATATACTCTATGACGCATCTTTTTGTATGGCGACTTGGCAAAGTGTGCTCCAATTTTCTTTATCTATTTTACAAAGTTTATGATACAATCCGGCGATTGTTTCATAGTGATTCTGTTTATGAAAACAAGAGCGACTGTAAGCATCAAAAGGTATGATGATTCCATATCAACGAATATTGTATTTTTCTATCTAAAACTTGTCGCCATGTGCCACCTTATATTTTTTTTGCACTGTCATTATTGTAGTAATAAAACCTGTAAATATTTGTCAACAGGTACCTTTTTGATAACTGTGAGCAATAAAGTCTAATTAAATCTCACACCTGGACGCTTTATTTGGCCAACAACCCTATCCACCCGCAAAATTTCAACACATCTAGTTTTAGAATGGAATAGAAAACTATTATTTCAGACTGGTGTTTCTATACGTGATCGAATCAGGAATGAAGAGTTTCGTAGAAGAACTAAAGTCGCCGAAATAGCCCAGCGGATTAGCTCTCTAAAGTGGCAGTGGGCGCGGCACATAGCACGTAGAGCCGATAGCCGATGGGGGAGAAAGCCTCTTGAATGGCGACCACGTACGGGCAAGTGCAGAGTCGGACGCCCACCGGCTAGGTGGTCGGATGATCTGACCAAAATCGCAGGGGAGCGCTGGATGCAGGCCGCGTCCAACCGTTCTTTTTGGAAATCCTTGGGGGAGGCCTATGTCCAGCAGTGGAGTTCATGTGGCTGAGATGATGATGATGATGATTTCAGACAGAAGTCCATAAAGTTTTACAATTTTATTTAACTTCTAGTGTTATTAGGTTACAGACACAGATATAAAACACAGATGTAGATACTCATACACAAAATTATTACTTAGCGCGGAGCCACCTGCATAACATCGGAGAATCCCAACGATCCGCGAACACAATGAGACTGCTGTTAGTGCTGCCGCGAACACGAGTCATTAGGGCTTTTTTAAATAATTATAAACTAGCTAACCACAATCCCGCCTGATGGTAAGCAGTGATGCAATCGTTGATGGTAAATCGTGTTAGTTTATTAAGAGCCTATTCATTTAAAAAAAAATCTGAGTGAATAGGAAGGAAGACGGTAGTTAAGCGAGGTGACGCAATCTTAAATCCAATAACACGACTAACGATGCTGCGCCAGAGGGAGATTGATCTAGAGACCCTCCACGACAAAACTCCCGACACAACAACATTTGGCGCATCGTACCCGGCACACATCGCACCTGCTCAGATCAGTCTTCCGTACGGCTTCATAAGGTTTCATGCCGAAACACGCCAATACCATTAATATAATCCCAAATGCACTGCAACATCACAGCGGCAGCCGTAACAGTACTCTCAGTGGACCCAAAGGTAAGTATTTCACCGCTGTTCTCTGTATAATAATATTCTCATCGTCCCAAATCCCTTTGTATTTAGTGCGTGTGTCCTAGTTGATCATAAATCTTTATTATCATTACATTTTGGAACCGATCAACTAGTTAACCTCTTGCGTTCACGGTCAAATTCAAGGAGACACAATTTAAAAACTTGTTTTTACATATTTCATTGAAATTTTTGGAGAGATACCTATAAATTATGCATTTGTAGCGGTACCTACAAACGCCATAAATAATCAACGCGTCATACTGACGTCACACGAATTCTACATCTCGCAATACATACAGCTTCCCAACTTCAACGGTTGGCCCGCCAGACATAACACCCGTCTGGTCGGAGGATCCTCCCTTTTCTATGGAGGGTGAGTGAACTTTATACCCTGTTCCTATTTTTTTATTTATTCCCTGTTGTTATGCCTCCACACATTCATTTAATTCAGCAAGCTGAAATATATCTTTACATCTCATAAGTCCATCCTTATTTCATTAAAAAATATTAGTTACAGAATGCTTGTTTCCTCATACCGTAAATAAGATAGAAATACTTTATGGAATTCAGCGATGACGTAGAACATTCGTACTGTGCGTATACGCACCCCGCCTACACGGTAATATTATGTTTGAATATTTAATTTAGCCTGGCATAGGAACATAACTACTGCTGGAGATCGTTTCTAGGGCTGTGTATGAGTCTCATGGGTTTACTCCAGCAGATATCAAAACATAGGATCAGAACACAGGCTGATTTTAGAGTTAAATAATTTGTTATGCATTCATGGTTACTCCTTTTTTTGAGGATGAAAAATCACCAATTGTTCTCTCTCGAGGCAGAGCGGAAGGGCGTGTCAGACTTTTACTGAATCAAACTCATCCGTGTTCCTTCACTTGCCTGCGCGCCATGGGCCATGGTGTCTCTTTAGAACACCTTTCGGCCTTGGCAGGCCGGTCTTCGTGGACTCCGTCACAACGGGTATCCCTTTGAGACATGATTACCACCTAAAGGAGATTCTTCTAGGAGATTATTTTTAAGGGCTTATACTACCGCAGATTGCGAAAATTGTCTTAGAATCGATGTAGTTTTAACAGTACTGAAGTAATTACTTTGAAATTAAAATACATTGAAAATTAGACTACTGGCAACTGTCAAGTTGGTTTCTAATACACGATTGCGTTGTGATTCGATACAAAGAAATCTCTACTGTAAAATAAATGGATAATGTACAATGAAAAATTATAAATTAGGTCATGAAACTTTGAAAGATGATCAAACTATTTATGCCTTGCTCATATCGAATCCAACGTCTTTATAAGTAAATGGTTAAAGTGAAGAAAGTCCAATAATTTCTATTCTATATAAGGATATTATGGCCTAAATGGCCGATATAACGTTCGTTAAGTGACCATATAAAACTAAGTAAAACTCGAGTGATACTTTATTACGAGCAGTTTCCAAAACTTTAAAAAATATTAATTCAAATACTCGGAATACTATGATTTCATCAGAAAAGCTATAACTTTTAACATATTTTGTTATTTAGATTTGTTTTTCCCAGTAGACAAGTCTATCCGTGGGTTGATAGATGTGAAATGTCAACGAATTTTTGGTTTTCTCTCGATGTTCGCCTTCAACGTTTTGAGAGCAGAAGATAATTATAAACTAGTGCTTCCTTATAATCCCGCCTGATGGTAAGCAGTGATGCAATCGTTAAGGGTAAAGCGCGCTAGTTTATTAAGAGCTTATTCATTCGAAAAAACTGTGTGAATAGGAAGGAAGACGGCAGTTGAGCGAGGTGATGCAATGCTAAACCCAACAACACGACCAACGATGCTGCGCCAAAGGGAGATATGATCTGGAGAACAAACTCCCGACACAACAACAATTGGCGCATCGTACCCGGTACACATCGCAACACAACTGCTCAGACCCGTGCTCCGTACGGCTTCACCAGACATCATGCCGGAACACGACGAATTGCCTGGCAGCAAGACTTTGCCTGGTGGGTGGTAACTTTTGCTGGCTGCCGATGTTATGACCTACCACCGATTTTTAAGAAAAGATGTTAATTATTAAATAATAAAACATTCTGTAGATTTAAGATCTGTGCAACATCTTACACAAAGATGAACACTTTATAGTGTAGACTAGACCTAAATACTCCATGCTCATAAATGCGGCACGTGCTACTAACAGCCACCGAAGCACGTGTAATCACCCTGAAATAATTTACTTCGAGATCTTGTTTCCTACAAACAAGATTGCTGTAGATCAGGGGCGCTCAACATTTAACATCCATGAAATAAAATTGAGTTTCGATAAATAACAAGACGCTTGTAGTTTTGGTACAAGAAACACATTTTTGAGCAATACAGGTGTAATTTGTTATATACATACAAATAATAATTACAGTACGAATATTTTGTTCACTATTCATGATTTCAAACTATTTATGTTTGAAATGCAAAATGTTTAATTCTAATAGGAGCGATGCTCGTACCTTCTCAGTATGGCAACAGGCCTTTGCCTTATAGTAGGATAGTAATACTCGTAGGCTCGTATTAGTGGAACAATTCTTTTTTAGGTACTAAAAAAGTTAAATATGTATTTATGCTATATCTGTAGAGATACAGCATAAATACATATTACACCTACATACATACACACATCACGCGCACACATTCATATTTTTTAATTATGTACTTTAGGTTGACGATCGCTGGTGGAGACTATCTTGCCCACGCGCATTAGGGTGGTCTATCTAAAAGAAAACATCCAATAATATAATCAGGTATTGCCACTGTAAATAAACTGATACGTGGAATCTCTTGTTTTTCGTTCCGTGATAGTATTTTTCTATAGTGTTTTAAAAATGTTTGGTAATTAAATATTCTTGGCTCGCTTTTAAGTTTTAAATGTTTTTTCAATGGTCTGGAGGTGTAAATTGTTAGGTATTTCGGATAGTATTTTGTTTGTAGTTAAAAAATATAAAATTGTTTTTTTAATATAAATATGTGGCCACTTAACGCAAAGATTGCAAAACGTCTACCTAAAAATGTTACAACCGAAGACTGTTCAAAGTAATGAAAACAATTCGAGACCTTAGCAACAGCCCAAAATAAAACAAAAGAACAACAAGGCAGTAACATTCATAACCCGGTCGCAATAACTCATCCTGTTAATAGAAACATACGTTTGTATAAAACTAACAAACAAGAGCGTCCAAATTACAGCTGTGTATATCGGCCAGATGAACTTGTTGAAAACATACGTATCATTTTCTTAACATTTTATTCGATCACGGGATATGAGAGAAATATTGAAGGAATTTAGAACTAGGAATTTGGAGGAAGATTGCCGGTACATATTATTACTTTTGATGGTCTTTTATTTTTGGTAGATATGGTTATATTGCAAATGTTATAGGAGGGATTAAGAGCATCCTTCATCAAGTGACGCTGACATTGCTGTGGACGAAGGTGTTTATTAGAAGGTAAACTTCTGATTACACTTGCATTTGGTAGTAAAAAATCCTTGTAATATTACGACCAAGGTTGTCTGTAAAGTTAGGACCAGGCCCGAGTCGACGGCGCGTTGTGTTTCAGGCGTGACTCAAAGAGATGTCAGCACATCCTGACAAGGACCACGAAGACCGATGCCACCTGACTCAGGGCTGGGGGTTGTTTAAAAAAGATACCGTGGCTCCGGCGCACAGGCAAGTGAAGAAACACGGGTGGGTTTTAGTCAGTAAAAGTCTGACACGCCCTTCCGCTCCGCACGGAGCAGGAGAGGTCATTTGATAATTTCTCATGCCAAAAAAGGTTGTCTGTAAAAGATCGCTCCGACCGCCCATTCTGTCATCCTTTATAAAGTCTTCATATTTATGTTCTGTCATTTATATGGTGTACATAATAAAGAATATTTTATTCTATTCTATACAACTCGTGGTCGTGGCTGAGACCCTGGAAGACTTGGGCAAAATGCTCAATGAACTCAGCAGAGCTTCCCAACAAGTGGGTCTATAGATAAATATGGATAAGACGAAGATCATGTCGAACTCTCATGTCGCACCCACTCCAATTCAAGGTGGTTGCTCTGCACTCGAAGTTGTTGACGAATATATATACCTGGGACAAACAGTCCAACTAGGCAGGTCCAACTTCGAGAAAGAGGTGTCTCGTCGAATCCAGCAGGGCAGCGTTCGGGAATCTACGATACACCTTTTCGTCGTCCAAGATATCACAGTGTCTCAAGACTAAAGTCTTTGACCAGTGTGTGTTGCCTGTGATGACTTACGGAACTGAAACGTGGTCGCTCACAATGGGTCTCATACGAAGGCTCAGAGTCACACGAAGGGCAATGGAAAGAGCTATGCTCGGAGTTTCTCTGCGTGATCGAATTAAAAATGAGGAGATCCGCAGAAGAACCAAAGTCACCGACATAGCTCTGCGAGTCGCTTAACTTAAGCGGTAGTGGGCAGGGCACATTGCTCATAGAACCGATGGCCGATGGGGCAGTAAGGTTCTGGAGTGGCGGCCACGTACTGGAAGACGCAGCGTAAGGAGGCCCCCAACAAGGTGGACCGATGACATGGTAAAGGCCGCGGGAAGCCGATGGATGCGGGCAGCACAAGACCGGTCACCGTGGAAAGCCTTGGGGCAGGCCTCTGTCCAGCAGTGGACATCTATAGACTGAAGAAGAAGAATATTCTATATACTAGAGACTGATTTCTCAAAAGTGAAATAATTTTTATCTGAAGAATAATATGAAAGGATACATTTTCAACCGTCAAACCTCAATATTTATTAAAAGTATATGACTATTGTCAAATTAAACAAGTTTCTTTTGTTATTCCTTTATAACGCTGATTCGTGGCAGTCTCAGATACATAAAAGAATTACGATGACGACATTTCAAGACGAATGAGTATACCTAAGGTTCTCCGTTGAAATTAATTTCCTATTTCTCAAAAAAAACCGACAATGAAATATAAAAATTGTGGAACCGGAATCCTTCGTTTGCATTTCATCAGGTCCCCTTTACCATTTAAACCAGGTCACTTTCCATGGCCCAGTGTGGACAGTTATTACTGAAGTATGCGGGCATTCTTCAAGCTACATTGTCGAAGCGAAAACAGTGTCATTTGTATTTATGACCGGTTTTAATTAAATTAATTACTGTTTGTTCAATAGTCTGTTTGATTGATCTTTTTTATGCTTTAGCGCCATTTATATATCTGTAGGTAGTTCATTTCCAGTTGTATTATGCATGCATGGTACGCATTGCTATGTTTCTTGAGGAGAGGAATCAGTCAATAATTATGACGCCAACCATCGTGGCTCCAAGGTGCATACTTCAATGTCTATACCTAATTGAAATGTTCCCTATTTCAAAATTAGGTAATGTTCTATAGTATTTGGCGATAAGACAAAAATAACATCCCAATTACGTAACACCCTATTACTATCAGTAGTAATCGTATTGAAGCGTATTGTTAATCCATTGCTCCGTATATTCGAAAAATGTATCTGCTCAACAACATAAATAACGCAATGAATGCTGTTAAACTGTCAACTGGTGATATTTTCATTTTTTTTTTGTTCTTCTGGACCGTGGTATAAAGCATGGCAGTTTTACAGTCTCAAATACCGCAAAAGAACCGGCGGACATCGTAAAACAATACAAGCATACGAGTATTTATCAAACAATACGAACAACCCATCAGTATTTAAAATCACTTGAACCTGACGCCATTCAAGAGTAGGCATACCTAATGGAGTGCGTATTAGTCTAGCTGATAACTAGGCAGAACTGATCGTGACCGGCGCTTGCGCTGTTTGTTTGTGCCACAAAGGTGAGCGAGGTATGGAAGTCCATTGCTTACGAATTTGCATCTTATGTTTTAGAGGTTACCTAGGTAAATAGGTCGTTGAAGCGTTTGAGTTTCTTAGATTGGGTAACTAGTGGGCGTTCGGAGTGAAGGCTGTGTAGATCTTGGGAATCACAAAAATTTGCAGAATATTCTGTTTGGTCGATTGCAATGTTGTCTAACAGTAAAGAATTTTCAAAAATTGTCTACACCACTGCGATCCGGTTGAAGCGTTTCGCCTCGATTTTTATACCGCATACATCGAGCGGTGTTTCCGTCTGACTACAATTTAAGTGGCTTCAAGGGTGTGAATAGGCTCTTAATAAATTGGCGCGCTTTACCATCAACGATTACATCACTGCTTACCATCAGGCGGGATTACGGTTAAGCACTAGTTTATAATTATATAAAAAAAAATACATATATATCTCACAATTGATTTTTACGATTTAGTCGAGTGTTATTTTTATAATTTGTTTGTATAGTTAGTCATTTAATTCAGTATTTTCTCGGTGGTAGGCCACATCGGCTGCCGGCAGACGTTACCACCCACCAGACAAACTCTTGCCGCCAAGCGATTCGTCATGTTCCCGCATGATGTCTGGTGAAACCGTACGGAGGACGGGTCTGAGCAGTTGTGTTGCAATGTGTGCCGGGTACGATGCGGCAAGTGTTTTTGTGTCGGGAGTTTGGTCGTGGAGGGTCTCCAGTTCAATCTCCCTCTGGCGCAGCATCGTTGGTCGTGTTGTTAGGTTTAACAATGCACCACCTCACTCAACTGCCGTCTTCCTTCCTATTCATTAAGTTTTTTAAGTGAATGGGTTTAATATACTAGCACGCTTTACCATCAATGATTGCATCACTGCTTACCATCAGGCGGCATTGCAGTCAAGCGCTAGTTTATAATAATTAAAAAAAAAAATTGTTGTGCAAAGAGAATTTCGTTTCGACAATATTGTAGTACTACTACTTGAATACTTATTTCATTCACAATTCACTAATCAACCGAATCATTACAAAAACTCATTGCGAGACAACCCTACAAAACAAAATAAAAAAATGCAGCAATCATAAAATTTTGCAGCTTTCTGCAATGGTTGAGGAAAGTTGTCGCGAAAGTCTCCCGTCATTAGACTGTTCTGTTTTGAATTTACAATATACAGCTCTCATTCTTGAATGATTAATTGTGTATGGAATGAACAGAATAGAAAGGAAAATAATTTAACTCCTGAGTTTCAAAATACTTTAGCATTCTGCTTCAGAACAATAGAAATTGTGGAATTCATTAAGATGAAGAGAAATGTATTGCGTAGACGCACCTGCGTCTACTGTCGACGAAATAATAATTAGGAACAAATAATAAATAATAAAATAAACCTTTGATTACAAAATATCATTTCTTAATAAAGGACTTAAGAGAGGACAAAACTACTCAGGAGCAGCTACATCCCGTGATTTCGAAAGAGGTACTTTTTTGGACAGGACTCGCATTGTTTGAAGTTTCCTCTCTCCAGAGCCCTGACCTCCGGTAATTAGGACCTTAATCCTTATTCCGGTGGGCTATATTTTTTATACAAAAATGTAATAGATAAGTGCTCAAATGAAATAAAGGAGATAATTAATATTAATATACATATTCACAAAAAATTTTTGGATGGAAAATCATTAAAAGACTTCTTCTGCTCAGTGCGGAGCGAAAGGGCGTGTCAGACTTTTACTGACTAAAACTCAACCGTGTTCTTTCACTCACTTGTATACCAGGGCCACGGTATCACTTTCAAACAACCCCTTCGAAATCGAATTCAAACCTGTAAAAGGGCCGAGAGATAGAGAAAGAGATAAGAGATATAGCCATCCAAAGTGTTCCCCCTTGGCTGGGTATAACTCTCCTCCAGTAATTTCCAGTTTTTATTGACAAGTTTTTGTAAATACCCTTGCGATACAGGAGAAATTTGTGGTGTGGGAATATGTTCTTCGATAATATCTGAGCATATGTTGTCTTTTATGTAAATAAGAACGACCAAGTACTGGCCTAAATAGCTTTAATTAAATAAAAGTCTAGCTTATACTATTTTTTATCTATTGACGTGTGGTAAAGTCATATTTAAACAGACCACCAAAAGCCTGTCTCCACCACAGTAGAATGAAAGTCGCCAAACAATAACCTTTCTCTACATACAGTTCAATAGTAGAATCTTCAACTACAATGAGTTTGTTTGACATTCCGTTTATTCGCACCATATTATTGTCATTGGTTCCAAGAGGCGTGAAATGTGACGAATTTGCATCATATTTGCAGTTGACGACAACGCCTGAGGTAATCGTTCCACTTCTAACACATTCGTATGGAAATATAAACTGTTCCGAACGGTTCCGAACTACGTTGAGAGGTAGGCGTATACATGGAAACGTATGGATTATATAGAATACCTGTCTTTATAGCAAAGTTTTTTGCTTGTACTAAAACTATTTAGGACACACCTGTGTCTGTGTGCATAACTTCGAAAACTAGTGGAGGACGGGTGTTTAAAAACACCGTTACTATAACAAGTTTTACTGAAAGTTTAATGGATTATAAAAGTTCATATTCCGCCTACAAATATCCTCATCTCAGTACGCCAACAAATATACTCTCCATTAAACAACATCAGAATAGCTCACTCGATGTACTATATATTCTTTTTGCGGATGGGAATTAAAACTAACCCGTGTTCATTCACTTGCCTATGCGCCAGAGCCACGGTATCTTTTTCAAACAGCCTGCATCCCCGGCAGGGACGCGAATTGCCTCAATGCTTAAATTCGTACAACCTTATTCACGAGATTTCTATAACACTTCAAATATTATAATAAAAAATAAAATAATCCTCTCTATTTCCCTTACAACTGAAGTATAGACAATAATGGAGATCGCCATAATATTTCTCAAGATAGTGCGACCGCTGAGCTGTTGTACGAGGCCGTCACGATAATGCATTATTCTCGCAGATTCTATGGTTCTAACTCTATGCACAATGGCTATACATAGACAAGCTTAAGCGTAGTAGAATGATGAAGTGTTTAAGCCTTTTGTTTAGGTCTTTTATAAAGACGTTATAATAAATTGTGATGTAAGTTGCACTCCTGGGTTACACCATGAAAAGGATCTTACATGTTAATCATGGCCTAAATTTCACTTTGATCTGTCCAGCGTTTAACCGCGATGAAATAACAATCACTCACAACTTTTCTTCTTTATAACAAAGTTTGGAAAAAAAGTATTAAAAAAAATGTTCTAAATTTAATTTGTGATTTTTACCTGAGAGGTATCTTAGAACCAGATGAATTCCACTTTTCTATACAGTACGTACAAGTATTGTAGAATATTGTAAACTATACAGGTTTGTATAGGTGTGTGGGTGTTGCTAGTACTCGGGTTTGTTTACGAGATTTTCTTCATATCTTCAAAATCGACCCAAAACTTTGAGTGGGTTGGCAAACCTTTTCTGTAGTAGGTACTATTCCATAACGAGAGTGATGTAAGACGCTCTAACAAGACGCAACTGTTTTGTTTGTTTAATAAGTCAATGTTCTAGTAAGTGCGTGTTGGATTGTCGACGCTTGTGCCTCAATAAATCGTTAATTTGATATACACAATTTTGTCACCTCGATTCTTAGTTTATAAATTTTAATGTAACATCAAATTGATTCACCACGATCAATTTCGGTGGCCACCATATAACGGATGCAGTGTTATAAATATGTCGGCAGCGGGATAATAATATTTTGGCGTAATATGTTGGCAGAGAGCAATTTCTGACACCGTAAAGTCAAAAGGTTACGGCCCCAAAAAACGCTCTCTTGTAAAATTATTCGTCGGTAAATTGTGGACACTATTTGGCGGATATGTCTATTCTAGAAATCCATAACTTTACCTATCAGAAGACTGTCGCTCAGGTACTAAGTTAATGAAAGTGTAAACATTGTAATGTGCCTGAGTAGCAACGCATGTTTTAACTTATGTAAACATACAATCGGTTTTGTTCAAATATGACAAAACTAAATATGTAAAACCATTATATTTATTGACATACCTATTCGGTCGGCTCTTTGAAGTAATTTTTTACAGTTTGATTTACATTTTTTTTTGCCCCATCACAGTCATCGCATTAGGAATATAAGAGTTAATATATTCACTGTCGATATTGATATATCAACAATGAATAATGTCAAACAAATAATTGATTCAAATATATCTTTACTTCGAGTATTTGTTTGTTTAAAGTTAAACATTAGTACATTACACATCTTTTTATATCTGTATAAATGACAATATTACTAAAATAGCTTTGGTAATTAACCAACAAGAGAGTGACAAGGATATGACAGAAGTATTGATGAAAGATCAGCAGTGATAGCCCAGGAGTTTACAGCCACAACTCACGAGTTGTATATGGTGGGTTCAAATCCAGACAGGTGTTTTATAATTTGTGAATAAAATTACACCATTATTGTTCTCAAAACGGTGAAGGACAAAAATGTAGGAAAATATAAATAATGTTCTAAAATTCAAAAATCGAAGACATGTGACATCTACCAACGCATTGCACTTCCTCCCACAGAAAGGAGACCTGTGTCCCCCCAGTTATGGGAACAGACTGATTATGCTATACAAGAGAAATACGTTTTGAGCCGACCTTATAAAGTTTTACAAGGGTAAGAGAAAAATGTTCTACAAGAGAGAGAGAGTTCCCACTAAATATAACGCTTAGTGACCAAGCACAAACAGTAACAACAATGTAATTAACTAATTCCCACGACAAACCAGTGTGTGGATAGTAGAAACCCGCATGAACACAAACGGGTTCAAATCCATCGACCCCGTAAGACCATTGCGGTTAACCCAGATCTAACTAAAATGCATTATAGTTTGTGGGACAGTTAACTTGAATATGTATGGGAGGAGTTATCAATACAGAATCTAGTTTATATGCTCGGAGAGGTAAAGGAAATTCAATATAAATTAACCTAATTCGTATTGACTGCACGTGACTAGAGAGCTGGCTCTATTTTTAAGACAAGGAGTTAGCATTGCCATACAACGTGGCATTATAAAGGATTTTCAAGTGAAAACATTTTTAGCAAGATTGACCACTTCTGCTGGACGGGGTAAAAGCATTTGTAGGTACATTACACACCTTTTTATATCTTTATAGGGTGTCAATTCACGTAAGCGTGACCATCCTGACACCTTCCTTTTTTGGTTTCACTTCTGTCCTACAGTCCCACAACATCATCATCATCATCATCATTTCAGCCGAAAGACGTCCACTGCTGGACATAGGCCTCCCCCAAGGTTCTCCACGACGACCGGTTCTGCGCCTCCCGCATCCAGCGGTTTCTCGCGACCTTCACCAGGTCGTCGGTCCACCTTGTCGGGGGCCTACCCACGCTACGTCATCCGGTGCGTGGTCGCCACTCGAGAACCCGTCGGCCCCATCGGGCATCGGTCCTACGGGCAATGTGTCCAGCCCACTGCCACTTTAGTGTTGCAATTCTTCGGGCTATGTCGGTTACTCTCGTTCTTCTGCGGATCTCCTCATTCCTGATTCGATCGCGCAGTGAAACCCCAAGCATAGCCCTCTCCATTGCCCTTTGAGTGACTTTGAACCTTCTCATAAGGCCCATTGTTAGCGACCACGTCTCAATTCCATAAGTCATCACTGGCAACACACACTGGTCGAAGACTTTTGTCTTGAGACACTGCGGTATTTCGGACGAGAAGATTCTTCGTAGCTTCCCGAAAGCAGCCCAGCCGAGTTGGATTCGACGATTGACCTCTTTCTCGAAGTTGGACCTTCCTAACTGGATAGTTTGTCCCAGGTACACGTAACTGTCAACAACTTCGAGAACAGAGTCTCCAATCTTTATAGGAGTCGGTACAACATGGGCATTAGACATGTCTTTCGTCTTGCCCATGTTCATTTTAAGACCGACTCGCTCGGAGGCTCTGCTGAGGTCTTCGAACATTGTCTCAGGTCCTCCGCGGTCTCAGCCATGACTACGATATCATCAGCAAACCGAAGGTGTGTCATGTACTCGCCATTGATGTTGATGCTTAGTCCTTTCCAGTCCAGAACCTTGAAGATATCCTCCAATACAGCGGTGAATAATTTCGGGGAGATAACATCTCCCTGTCTGACACCACGCTGCAGAGGTATTGGTTTCGAGGTCTGGTCCTGTATTCGGACTGACATGGTGGCGTTTTCGTACAAACCCTTCAGCGCTTCAATATACCGATAGTCTACTTGGCACCGCTGGAGAGACTGCAGTACAGCCCAGGTCTCGATCGAATCAAAGGCTTTTTCGTAGTCCACAAACGCCAAGCAAAGGGGTAGGTTATACTCCTCGGTCTTCTGTATAACCTACCGTAGCGTATGTATGTGGTCTACTGTGCTGAAGCCCTTTCGGAAACTGGCTTGTTCGGGTGGCTGGAAGTCGTCAAACCTGCAGGCGAGACGATTCGTGAGGACTCTCGAAAACAACTTATAGACATGACTCAGAAGTGAGATGGGTCTGTAGTTTTTCAAAAGGGTGTTGTCACCCTTTTTGAAAAAGAGTACTACCACACTTCTGTGCCATGCCTGTGGCGTTTTTCCCTTGACTATGACGGAATGAAATAACTTCTGAACGGCCCTAAGGATCGGTTCACCACCCGCCTTCAGTAGCTCTGCCGTTATTCCGTCATCGCCCGGCGCCTTGTTGTTTTAAGCTGTTTCAGAGCCAATCGAATCTCCTGCAGGCTGACGTCCGGGATATCTTCAGTGTAGTGTCGGGTTAATCTTGCTCTAGGGTCTTCAGCAAGATTTAATGCGGGTTTTGTCGTCGAAGTGTAGAGCTGTCCATAAAAATTCTCGACTTCCCTCAAAAGCTCGGGCCCGGACGTTATGATCCTGCCTTCGTCAGTCTTCAGCTTGCTTAGCCGGCTATGCCCAATAGTCAGATCCCTAGCGAAAACTTTAGAGCCTCTGTTTCGCTCTATGGCCTCCGTTATACGCTCGGTATTATACCGACGTAGGTCGCGCTTCAGAGACTTTGAGATCTGCTTATTGAGCTGCCGGTATCTGCAAGCATCACTTGACGAACGCAAAACCATCTCACGTCTATCCTCCATTAGCTCGAGAGTGTAGTCCGAGAGCTTTTTAGTTCTATTTGTACGGCGGGTCTTAAAATACTTGGTCCCGACCGTACGGACAGCTTCTACAAACCCGTCATTGTATTAGTCCACGTCACCAGTTAGGCATTCGAAGCGATTTTGGAGCTCGAGCTGGAAACCTTCGGAGTTGTGGATCTGGATGGGTGCTGGCCGGAGCGTAGACTTCATCAGGCGAGATCTTTCGGACACTATGTTCAGATTCAATGTGCCTCTGACCATACGGTGATCGCTGCCGCATTTGAGCGAGTTGATCACTGAGACATCATTGAATATGTGCCTTTTTGTCGTCATAATGAAGTCTATCTCGTTCTTAGTGACCCCGTCGGGACTGATACAAGTCCACTTTCGCTGTTCACGCTTCTTGAAGAAGGAGTTCATAAAGAGTCCCTCCTTCTCCATGAAGCCAGCTAACATGTGGCCTCGGTAGTTCCGACGCCCAAATCCAAAATTTCCCAGTCCGAGCTCCTCACCGCTCCGTTTTCCAAGTTTAGCGTTGAAGTCCCCCATGATAACGCTGTAGTGAGTTTTAGAGCTATGTATGGCTTTAGAGATGTCCTCATACATAGCCTCTACTTCATCGTCGGAGTGTGTCGAGGTCGGGGCTTATACCTGAATGACCTTCAGCGAATACTGTTTGGTTATTCTGAGTACCAGGAACGCCACCCTGGTCGACACACTCTCGATCTTCACTACATTGTCCACAAGGGACCTGTGGACGAGGAACCCGACACCACCTTGGGACTGATGGTCGCCCTCCCGGAAATGGAGCAAGTTGCCGGATTTAAGGATTATCGAGTCCTCACCCTGTCTTCGGACTTCAGATAATCCCAGGACACCCCATCGTACCCTGCTCAATTCTTCCTCCAGTTCAATAACCCTCTCGTCGGTCCGCAGTGTGCGCACGTTCAGTGTTGCCAGGTCGATCCGTCGTTGTTTGTGGTAGCCGGATCTCTTCCGGAGATTCTTCGCACCCCTTGCCCCGCCGTTACCTTGGCCGCTACCACAATGACCAGGAATAGCGGAGCTGCCGGGGACTAGGGGCCTTGGCTTAGTCGTGTGCATCATTATGGGGGGGGGGGGGGTTGCCATATTCCCCACGCTTGGCAAGCGGGTTGGGGATCGCAGGATTTGATATTCCACAGAAGAAGCGCTGCTGCCCGCTTCCCTGGTGAGAGAGTTCTCTTAGTCGCCTCTTACGACACCCACGGGAGGATATGGGTTGGTACTATTCTAAGCCCGGTACCACACGGGGCCACAACAGCTAAGTTTTTTTAATAGTTTTTTAGTAGTAAGTTTTTTTAGTTTTTTTATAAACCTCTAAGATTCGGACGAAGCGTTTCGCCTCCTCCTTTATACCGCGTGAATCGAGGGACTGGAACAATTTGCCAGCGGCGATCTTTCTGTCGGACTACAATTTGAGTGTCTTCAAGGCTAAAGTGAATAGGCTCTTAATAAACTAGTGCGCTTTACCATCAACGATTGCGTCACTGCTTACCATCGGCCGGGGTTGCGGTCAAGCGCTAGTTTATAATTTTTATATAAAAAAAATTGTGAAATTTTTTGAAATCTAAAATAAAATATTCTACCAAAATTCACACTAGTAGATCCAAAACATTCAACTAAAAAGAAAAGGTTGTACAACAACCTACAGAAATATTTTAATTAACTGACCTCAAGTCCAATTAAAACGGTTACTTAATACTGACCGATAAAATGTAATGTCAAGGCCTAGGTCGCATCTACGCGATCTGGCGCCGTCCAAATGTTAAAGATTGGAGTACTAAGGACACTTAACTTCATTTTAAAGCTGGCAATAAATTCTAATCAAACAGTTGACAGGTGGCTAATACAGCATTAGTATAATTGTCATTCTAAATTAATCACTTTACTAGTGTTGTTAATCGTTCATAGAGGCGTCAACGATGATGTTGAGATAAATATTTGGTTACACGATTCGTTGAAGACATTTGCATAATTAGGGACAAAAAATGATGTTGTGTGAGGTTATTAAACTCTATTGCGGTTTGTGGTTATCCAGTAGCGCCAGGAAGATCGATAAAAAACCAGTCAAGTGTGAGGTGGTTTCCTCGGTTTTATCTACGGGTACCTAAATAAAAAGGCATAACAATTGTTTTATATTGTTTTTCAATAATAAGAATCTAGACTAATCTATAAAAGTGAAGAGTTTGTTTTTTTTTTGAACGCGATAATCTCAGGAACTACTGGTTTGATTAGAAAAAATCTCTTTGCGCTGGATAGCCCATTAATTCAGGAAGGCTTTAGGGTACATAACATCACGCTCCGACTAATAGGAGCGGAGCATATAAAAAAAACATATCAAAACTTACGCGAGTGAAACGGCAAGGCATATTAAAAATAATGTCAGTTCATATTACTTTGACTATGTATAGTATGTTTATACTGTCGCCATCTCGGTGTTGGTATGAATGAACCGACCAAGGAAAACGGCTTTGGCTAAGCCGTATTATCCCAGACAATGGACTAGCCAATCGTTTTTATTGCCGCACTTATGTAAGCGAAGATTAATATTATTGCCTCCATATGGTCGCCTAGCCATGGAATATTCATGCTGGTTATAGGTTCTTATGTGGCGTATATTTGTTAAGGCATCAGTAGGACAATAGTGGCGTGGGCCTTATAGGTACTAAAAGCTTTTAAAGTGGCAATAACCCAATGGTTAGAACACCGCCCCTTGATATTATATTAAACCCATTCCTGTAATAACTGTCAAATATAATGCTTATGAAAACTTCAAGTATGTGAGTTTCTTTTTTATTTTTCTGGGATGGGAAATCATCAAATGACTTCTCCCGCTCTGGGCGGAACGGAAGGGCGTCAGACTTTTACTGACTAAAACCCACCAGTGTTTCTTCAGTTGCCTATAAGCCAGCGCCACGGTTTCTTTTTTAACATCATCACACATTTTTAACGGCATCGGTCTTCGTGGACTTCGTCATGATGTGCTGATATCTCTTTGAGGAGCGCGTGAAACAGAACGCGCCATCGACTCGGGCCTGGTCCTTGCCGGGCGGTGAGCTGCCCACTGCTCACCACCCGCAGGCACGAAGTATGTGAGTTGGAAAGCTTAATAAAAAGCCGTCCGAAGCGTGACAGTCAGCCTTACAAAGATACACCTTTGCAAGGCTGACTTTGTTGTGGAGGTTAGACAGGTAGTTATTACATGTAAATACGGGCAGGCGCGTGCGCTCCGTACAAGCAGATAAGCTGTGCATACCCTAATAGTCTTCTAAAAAAATATATAATAATTTATAATATACTACAGTAAAATAATTTATATACTACAAACTTAAAACTGAAAGATTTTGTTAATCAGTTATTGATAACACTGCCATCTATTGGGCCTAGTGCTAACGAGACACATCAGTTGCCAGTTGCCTTAGGCGCAACACCCACGCCTCTTACGGCGTAAGCATAAACAAAATATGCCTCTTCCGTATCTGTCTGTGTATAAAATTATTTGCTTGTGTGCCTAAACTGTTGTGTACGTGTGCGTGAAATTTCTTTGGGTTTAAAGCCCATGATAAGCACAGCTTCTAATAATGCGACTAATTTAAGAAGTTCAGAAATATAGCATGATTGTTGTTCGTTCAAATACCTTTTTATTTTAGCAGCTTATATTGTTTCATTATTGGTGTATTTGGATAAATATGTACCTATAATGATTGTTTTAAGCGGAATTGAATATTCATTTATTTTAGAGTTTTTGGTTTAACACAAAAGAAAGGTTGTCTTTATAAAAAAGTATTATGATAATTATATGTGGTTAGCAGGTTGTGTAGTGTGTACAAATAAATTGTTTTGTTTCTCGTATAGGTATATTATTTTAAAACACGGCTTTGACAGTTCGACGTTATAAAAACTTAAAAGACCTTAAGTTTTTCAACCTACTTGCTTTTGAATTTCAATACTATACTTTATGTTGTAATAATTTTCCTGAAGTTTACAAATTAGCAAAATTTAATAGTTATGATTCCAGTGCATTACGCATATTTATGAAAGATTTGTCTATATTTCCATTTTAAAAGAACTTTTAGCGATTTCAAAACAATCTTATATATATTTGATTTTTACAGAGTTATTTAAAAATAGATAGGCGCGTTGATTTAATTTATAGATAGTAAAATATTTTTTTTTTAGTTTTTTGAGAAATAAATTATTACTTATTTACAGTTGAGTTAGTAATACCATTTCATTGTATTTTGACAGCCTCCATGGCGTAGCGGTAGCGAACGCGGTCGCTGCGTAAGGAGGCGCGGGTTCGATCCTCGCGCAGTGTAAGTATTTGTATGCATGAATATGAATATTTGCACTGGTCTGGTCGTGCCTCGGAAAGCACGTTAAGCCGTTGGTTTCGGTTGCCATACGAACATCTAGTGGCAGTCGTTACGGGTTGTTGGAGCCCACAAAAGTCCAACAATTGGTCTAACTTCAATGCTTCGATATTGCCTTCGCGTTGTGGAGGTCAGACGGCAGTCGCTTCACGGAAAATGTCGAAATTTCGCCAAAATCAGCAATTAGACTGGAAAAGCGGACCCCAGATTCCAAAGCTTTGGATGCGACTGGTATTAACCCTGAGATGATGATGATGATTTCATTGTATTCATTTGGGCAAAAAAAAAAAACCTAATACCCCACGTATATCATTTATTTCACTTGTTCTTATCATCAATCACATACTTAGATGTTCATTGTAGCCACGCACAAACATCAATTCAATGTTGACATGCGAAAAAGTACGCGACTATGTTAAATTGAAACGACGTCTAAGTTACGTTTTTTAAGTTTTACCATATATAAGCACAGAGATTTGGGTAGTAGGTATATGTATGCCTACCCTCAACAAAATCTTTGTGCACGCCCCTGAATACGGGTATACTGCTGCATCCAGTTAGATTGGGAATCGACCCCAACATAACCAGGAAAAGGCTAGTCAGATGATTTTATTTATCTTTTTACATCTACCATTACAGGTTACCCTAATGTGATGACAAACTGATTTAAAATTAACAGTAAGAAATTACAAACAATATATTCCTTGTGGATTCACTCAGCGCAACAGAAAAGTCCATCTCACTCGCTATGAATTTTAGCATAATTATGGTTTTTAAACGTCAATCATCATCATCATCATCATCTCAGTGTTAATCTCAGTCGCATCCGAAGCTTTTTTCAGCTTTGGAGTCTGGGGTCAGCTTTACCAGTCTAACTGCTGATTTTGGCGAAACTTCGACATTTTCCGTGAAGCGACTGCCGTCTGACCTCCATAACCCGAAGGCGATATCGAAGCATTGCAACAGCCCGTAACGACTGCCACTAGATCTTCGTATGGCAACCGGGACCAACGGCTTAATGTGCTTTCCGAGGCACGACCAGAACCGTGCAAATATTCATATTCATGCATACAAAATACAAATACTCCTTGCACAGCGGCCGCGTTCGCTACCGCTACGCCACGGAGGCTGTCAATTGTGTGTCAAAGTGTTTTAAATCGTCAATCTGCTATCATTATTCCTATCTTGAAGCTTCCCTAAGAAACATAAGATCTTATAAAATATAAAACCAAATAAAGTTACCAATATGTCGATCAAATTCATGCCAACATCCACGAGCTTACCAATACCGCAACAGATATAGCCCATCAAAGTAGATCATCGTTTAAATATAGCCGGAGGAATGTAAAATACTTAATTGAAATTACATTCATCTGGTTTATAACGGCCGTACCTATTCTGAAACTATTTAATGTTGATTTTAATGTATCTTAAATTGGTGATACAATGAATATTTTGATAATTTAGTCAACATTCGGTGTAATAATAATTGATCTTATACTTGCCTGACCGACTATTTTTGAGAGGAATGTCCTCTCGTTTGAAACAAAACCGCAACTGTGTTTTCGATTGGTTATTAACTAAATGTCTGTCAAATGGAGCACAAAATTTCAAAAAGGAAAATATGCTTTTCAGCGTACCATTTAAAGAAGCATATTAGGAATTAAGCTTACCGATAAAATAAGGAGAGAAGATGTTCCTAACAAAATGAACCAAATAGACTAACGTAAAATAGACGCAGGCGTAGAATATCACGCAAAACAGCTTAAATGGAGACGAATGGGACACATCGCCCATGTGACGAATAGGAGTTCTAAATGAGTCACCGAATGGAAGGGCCCAAGCGGAAAAATGAGCATAAGGGCCGGGAGAATTTTATATCACTACATAAGGTGTATCTGTTCACAAATGAAATATTTTATGAGAAACGTCTGTAGGTGGTAAAGAAGGACTAGTAACGGAGGAAAATAACTTGATAAACAGAATAAATAATACCTACAAAATTTTTCACATCCATTACGGAACGTAGGAAAGCTTTTATGTAAAACGTTTGATGAAATATATTTGTTGCTTCATTATCATAGATGATTATCTTAAAACACATTGTACATTCTTTTACACAAAGAAAGGGTATAAAGAGGCAGGTTAAAACTATTAGGTGATATTTACACTAGTAACTTCGACGTTATCGAGACCAGCTAATTAGAAAGGTCTTGTGGTCAGGGGTCTCATGTAAGTCGCAACTGCACTGCTTACTAATGTAATATCAAAATCCACAAGATGATACATGACAGATACCAGATAAGTTTGACAGTTTTAGGAAGATCTCTTAACCTAGGTTTGATTAGAATTTTACTCAAAATTTGACCTTTGCGATTTATGCCAATCCCTCAATTATGTCATTCTATACCTTGCTATAATCTTAAATGTAATCTAAAACTGCAAGTGCAGGAGTTAGGCAAAATGTGGGGTATGATTTGAGGATGTTCCGATGCGCTGCAGTGCGACATGAGCCACATTGCATACTTTACAATTTACTGGAAAAGGTAACGAAAATTTTAAAACCCAATTCACAAAGTATGTCAACGATGTTTGAATGAACTGGATCCATTGAATGTAAAGCAGCCTCATTTGGAAAGTAATTAACATATTTATCAAGTTATTAGAATCAGGCACATTATAAAGTTTTGATGGCTGTAATAAAATTATTATGTGATCTACTTAACTTTGTACGTTTATACGGTAGTGGTTCTTGCCATAAGTTATGACTTGAAGATTTTGGATTCACATTCCGTTTGTGAAATACCAAATTGGAGTATTTTTAGCATAGCTACATTAAGATATTAATGTGCTCTTGTGGTTAAATGGATAAAATATTTCGTCGGCATTTATACAGTCATTAATGAAGATGTAAACTATTTTTATTCAGTTTATTAACTAGTTTTTTCTTAACAAAGATTAAAAAAAAAATAACTATGGGTACGGTATGGTATGGATTCACTACTGTTTTTGTCAGTTCAAAATAGGGAAATAATTCCAAAAATCTAATTAGAATCACTCCTGACTTCGTATCACAAATATCATTCTTCACTTTTTGATCACCAGCCTCATGTTCATAGTAAAACTTACCATGCATGCGAAGAGTGCGTTCTGCCACGTCGCCTTGGTCTCGCTGAAGTAGTAACAACTGTGACCCAGCCTGATGAACTGCGGCGGGCAAACGTATGACATCCTCGTGTTGTTCCTCTGACCTTCCACACTATTGCCTGGAAGTGGAAATACGTTAGGTTATGTTAGAATATTTTGGAACTGAAATGGGAAAAGGATGTTTGCAAAAGCCGTATATTTTGATGGGCCAACCGCTGATTTGCAATACTAATACAGTATTCTAGGTTAGCGGTTAGCTCGTTCATACATGTATTCATTATTACGTTGATTCTCTAGCTATGGCGTAAATTTCATTAAGATTCCCTAAGATTTTGATTTTCTTTGCCCTAGTTGTTAATTTCATTGCACCTTAAGATAAAATAACTCAATCCAACCTTAGTGACCATAATGCCATAGAGTTAATAAAACAAAAGTTTGCTCTTGAATTATCTACTCTATGACTTTTACCGACATTAGTAAGTACCTGTTCGAAAATCCAAAGAAAACGTGTAAAACAAGTTACCTCTATACATCAAAAGTGTTTTCTCTGCTAATTTTAATTGCTCTTCTAACTAAATAGTAATCATCTTCAGTTTTAAACACAACCGCTCCAGAAATTATAAGAGTTTGAAATAAGCTGTTGCTGCAGCCACAGCTACTTTCCCAGTACTATGGAATTAAGAGTTCCATCAACTTTAAAACTTCGTTTAAACGAGAGACTATTTCATGCATGGATTATTTCTACCGCCGTGATGAGAGAGATGAAGAAACTCTAACGACCTGCGATTTGCGAAATTAAACCTAAAACCACAGTTTTAGGTTTAATTTCGCAGGTCGTTAGAGTTTTTCAAGCATAAACCTGTGTTTTTAAAATCTTTGCTGACTAAAGTATTCAATTAAAAGTACAATATTTTGAAGAAGCGAAAAGTTTGCAAAAAGATATACTAGGTTTGTTTTAGAATTATTTATGGCTTCCCTAATTTTCGCCGGGGTTTCGTTACTTCGTCTAATTAATTAATATTTAGCATTATTTCCTTATCGTCTGTAGTATTTATACCATTACATACCACTAGACTATAAAATATTTTATGTTCTATATTAAAATAATATTTTCTTTTCAGTAACAGTCCATATTGAGAATAAGAAAATTTTATTAAATTCTTATGACGTGCAAGGAATTTTAATCTAAACCACTTGGCGTCAGATAGCAAAATTCCTATCAAATATGTATAAGTTTTTAAATGGGTATTTACTATCAATACCTATTCAACTTAGTACCTTTTTTATTAATTTAAGGTAGCGCTTGACCGCAATGCCGCCTGATGGTAAGCAGTGATGCAATCGTTGATGGTAAAGTGCACTAGTTTATTAAGAGCCTAAATTGTTCCAGGCCGTCGATGCCTTTTAGGCCTCGGATCGTAGTGGTGTTAACAACGTAAGGGTGGAAACTCGCCGTACGACGCGATGGCTCGTCCGATGGTGGAACGGAGATGGGGGAGTTAAATCATGCAATTCCTTCGCACACTCACCAAAATGCATCCTATAGAACACCGAAAGGCTGGCTACTCTACGACTGTGCTCTAGGCTTTGAAGACCGTTTTGAGTTAAATGAGGTTCGCCAATCAGCCTCTTCGGACGCCTCTTCACTGAATCCAAAGTGGCCAGGTGATACTTTGCAGCACCAGCCCAAATGTGGGTTCAGTACTCCACACACAAACGGACCTGTGCTTTGTAGAACATTAGAAGCTGCCCTGGTGTGAAGAACCATCAGATCTTATATCTATACATATAACATTAAACGTGTTCTTGTTTGGTGAAATATTCTACCAAAGATGATGATGTTATTTGAGTTCTGGACCGAAGATACATAACGAAGGAGGTTCTCAAGACTACACGTATGTACATATGTGTATCAGGGATGTTACGAAGCTTCGACTCCGACTCCGTTAAGTCGGAACTTCTGATTATTTTCATACCTTCGGTTCCGACAATTTTAAATCGGAAGTTTAATTCGGTAGTTAGAGCATATGTGCACTCTATCGTAAATATTTTTTTAGGTTATAGACATTTGTTTTGATTTTTCACTACTTTTGGAGGCAACTCATTTGATTTAATTTTTTCAAAGATTTTGTTCATTTAATGTAATATAATATGCCAATTTGGGACTAACTTCATTTAATTTCTTGTTCATTTGGAAATACGCCAATTTTGTTTTCATTATTTGTTTAATTTAAGAAAATAATAAATAGAATAATGTTTTCATCATCATCATCTCAGCGTTAATCCCCATCGCATCCGTAGCTTTTCAGCTTTGAAGTCTGGGGTCCGATTTATCAGTCTAACTGCTAATTTTGGCTAAACTTCGATATTTTCCGTGAAGCGACTGCCGTCTGACCTCCACAACCCGAAGGCGATATCTAAGCATTGCAGTTAGACCAATTGTTAGACTTTTGAGGGCTCCAACAACCCGTAACGACTGCCACTAGATGTTCGTATGGCCGGGACCAACGGCTAAACGTGCTTTCCGAGGCACGACCAGACCAGTGCAAATACTCATATTCATGCATACAAATATTTGCACTGTGCAGGGATCGAACCCGCGCCTCCTTGCGCAACGGCCGCATCGCTACCGATACCGCTACGCCACGGAGGCTGTCAAATAGAATAATGTTTTATTTGTCCTTAATTCAAAAATATCTCTCCTACCACCACTTCTGACATGTCGTCCGCTTCCGGTTCCGACTCCAATAAATTAAATTTAAAAACTCCGACTCCGCCATCGGTTCCGATATAATTACATTTGTTAGATCCCAAATTTATAAGTATATTATGTACGATCGCGCTTAACTGATTAAAGACCAGGTCCATTTTGTTAATTATTATTTTATATGATAGGGTCAAAGAAACCGTGGCCCTGGTGCACAGGCAAGTGAAAAAACAAGAGTGGGTTTTAGTCAGTAAAAGTCTGACACGCCCTTCCGCTCCGCTCATTAAATTCATTACCCATTCCAAACAAAAAAAAAAGGTATACGCAACTTTAGTGAGATAATCAGCTCTTGACACTACAAATTCTCATCCTGTGTATTCTGTATAAACACAAGGAAATCCAACAAGACTTAAAACATTGCTGTCGTCACATATTACGTAACCTACAACCTTTAAAGTGGTTTGACCATTTTTGGACATTGACAACATTACGACAAATCTTGCTATTATATCCCATTGTTATTTTTATCTAAGATCGGAACGGTAGCGGCTACCTTACATTAGTCTTAAGATAGTGGGTGGGATTGTATTCGCGTTCAAGTTCTCGACCAAGGTCGAAAACCAGACGGGCTCGGTTTTTTTGGGAACGTCATTGGACGATATGATTTTTGTCGTAAGGAATTTGAATTTGGAAGTAAAGGTGTATTGGATGAAGATTATGCAAAGACAATTGATGAAAAAGTAACAATCAAATGACAACAACATATTTAAATATGGAAAAAACCAGGGACCGTCTGCGGCAGTTGTTTTTTTTTTATAATTAAAATCTAGTGCTTGACCGCAATCCCGCCTGATGGTAAGCAGTGATGCAATCGTTGATGGTAAAACGCGCTAGCTTATTAAATTAGAAATCTATTCACTCAAAAAAAAACTGAGTGAATAGGAAGGAAGACTGCAGTTGAGCAAGGTGATGTAATGTTAAACCCAACAACACGACCAACGATGTTGCGCCAGAGAGAGATTGATCTGGAGACCTTCCACGACTAAACTCCCAACACAACAACATTTGACACATCGTACTCAGCACACATCGCAATACAACTGGTCAGACCCTTCCTTCGTACGGCTTCACCAGACATCATGCCGGAACACGACGAATTGCTTGGCAGCAAGACTTTGTCTGATGATGTTCACAGAATAAACCGGTTGTAGTCAGGAACAGTAAATGAGAAGTTTAAGTTGATAAATAAGAATGTATGTTTGTAAGCATACTGATCAAGTTTCTACCCAATATTTTATCTATACTCTATACTAATATATAAAGCTAAAGAATTTGTTTGTTTGTTTGAACGCGCTAATCTCAGGAACTGCTGGTCCGATTTGAAAAATTCTTTTTGCGTTGGATAGCCCATTAATCCAGGAAGGCTTTACGCTATATAACATCACGCTGCGACCAATAAGAGCGGAGCATAAGTAACCCCACGCGAACGAAATCGCTGGCGGCCGATAGTATTGTATAAAATGGAAAAGCGGTCAAGAATTGACATCAAATAAATTTATATCTTTACCATCAATCTATCTGACCTCGAAGAGAAAGGAAACGATCATGGAAGTCGTATTAATCTTAATGTCTATGTTCATATTTATTACAGTTCTATTAGCACCGTCAAATGGGTGAAACGAGGCGTTTAATCATCTTTAACAGCGGTATCAAGTACAGCGGTTAAAATTTAGTAATTGTAACTAGATTAGATTTAGAAAGTGGACCGATGATCTAGGGAAGGTCGCGGGAAACCACTGGATGTGGGAGACGCAGGACCAGTCGTCGTGGAGATCCTTGGGGGAGGCCTATGTCCAGCAGTGGACGTCTTTCGGCTGAAATGATGATGAACTAGATTCTGGCCGAAAATAAATGAAATTTTATAGCACTGTGTGACAAATCTTGTTAAGTTCTTTCTGTGACTTGAGTAGTCAATGGCAGTAACTTTCTGTACAGTTCTCGATTTATGTCATTTCAAGTTACGTCGAATAATATTTTGACAGTATTCCTCAAACATACATTAATTGTTTTCATGTCCGGAATAGGAGAATTCACTTGTAGCGAGGTTAATGTCCGTGGGGCCGGTTACTAAGCACTTACTTTACTTAATCTATATACTAATACTAGCGGCCGTAGTTTAGTTATGCTCCGCTCCTATTTAGTGCGTTCAAACAAACAAACAAACTATTCAGCTTTATATATTAGTATAGATATAAAGCTGAAGAGTTTGTTTGTTTGTTTGAACGCGCTAATCTCAGGAAGTACTGGTCCGATTTCAAAAATTCTTTTTGTGTTGGATAGCCCCTCAATCCAGAAATGCTTTAGGTATAATATTATAACTTCACACTGCGACCAATAGGCGAGGAGCATATCGAACCTACGCGGGCGAAATCGCGTGGCGCAACTAGTAATGTATGTATATCCTATTTTATAAATACAGTTTCTTTTTTTTTTTAATCCGTGTGGAGTTTTACATGTAAACACATGAAAAATATTATTTCTACTTACGTCGTGTCGATTCGATTTCCGTCGCGTATTTCGAGAACTTAACATGCCGTAAGTATGAGGACTGCCTGTATTGAAAATCAGCTGCATTCAGTGAGTCTGGAAGTCGAATCCAACATAAGAAAAAGCTAAGCTGCATAGATTATGAAACTTAGATATATGTATTTAGCTCAGATATACAGTAAGGGGTCAAAAGTGGAGTACCACTTTTGACACTTATTGTTAGTGCAATAAAGTTCAAAAGCGGTAATGCACTTTTGACCCTTACTGTACACATAAAAGAGCGAAACGCGTCATAGTACGACGACGTCAGGCGTATATGTTTTTCAGACAAATTCATTCAGTCATTTCAGCGTGAAAGCGTTAGACACAACAATCCAAATAAGTGAATCTTTTATTCTCATTATCATATTAGTTTAGATTAGATAATCAGAGAATAATTTTGACGCAAAATTCACATTTAACGTCAAAATTAAACAAACTAACTATCAATTTTCTTTAATTTAAAAGTTTTAATGATTGCAGCGGCAGAAAACGAAATCAACTGGAAACCGAAACCTCTAATTTTATATTTGGTACATACTTACATAATCTTTTCTTCTTTTAATTTTCTCGGTTAAATTTGTGATGCATAGGGTCGCAGCATAATGCTGAGCAACAGCCGTTTTGCGTGGATGTGACGCATGTTCCCTCAATCATGTTTTATTTTTAACAGACTTAAAAAAGGTGGAGGTTACTCAATTCGACCGTATATATGCTTTTTTTATGTTCGTTCGCAGATAACTTCCTCGTTTATGTACCGATTTTGATAATTCTTCATTTTTCTGTTTGAAAGAAGATATTCCCAAGGTGGTCCCATGATAAGGACATCAGGGTTTGATGGTGGATGACCAGAGAAATCAAGGAGAACTCTTAAAAATCGTAGAGGCAACCAGTGCGCTTGTAAGTTTTTTCATTAAGTATTTTAGCGTCAGCATCCAGTCTAACCGGAAGCAGCTGAACAGTACTTTTCACAACTAAA
Source organism: Sesamia inferens (assembly GCA_037179545.1). Taxonomy (NCBI): domain Eukaryota; kingdom Metazoa; phylum Arthropoda; class Insecta; order Lepidoptera; family Noctuidae; genus Sesamia; species Sesamia inferens. Next base: position 29,069,895 of record CM073928.1, on the reverse strand, counting down.
AAGTGTAAAATAAAAACTTAAAAAAAAACAACTCACTTCCAAAAAACACTACAAAATGAAAAATAACTAATTTCGGAAGTCGGTGTCAATAACTAATTACAAAAACCAAAGACACAGACTTCCGAAATTAGTTATTTTTCACTTTGTTTTTCAGTTTTCTTTTTTTGTGTTACTTTAATTTTTTGCCTAATTTTTACCGCAAATACACTTTTTCTCCTTTCTTTCTTTATGTGCACTTTAAAAGTTTACGTTTAAACTTACTTTATACATAATACACATAACTTTCCCACTGTTGGGACACAGGCCTCTCGGTGAGAGGGAGTGGGCCGTAATCTACCACACTGGCCCAGTGCGAGTTGATCTATGTCACATGTCTTCAAAGTTTTTGGCTTTAGGGCATGCCGGTTTCCTCAGAATGTTTTCCTTCACCATTTTAAGAGCAACGGCGATGAAGTAAGTTACGCAAAGTACAACTTGTAAGTAGCGGCGGATCCACCGCTGCTCCCCTTTATACTTCTGTGGAGGCATGAGGAACAGGGAGTAAAGCTCACTCATCCTCCATAGTAAAGGGAGGATCCTCCAAGCAGACGTGTGTTATGTCTGGCGGGCACTTGCCCAATGGTTGAAATTGGCAAGTTGTATGTATGCGAATTGCACGGTAAACTTTGATTGCGAGATGTAGAATTCGTGTCACGTCACTATGACGCGTTGTTCATTTTGTGGCGTTTGTAGGTACCGCTACACTTCTAAAGAGTTTCATCTTTATGGATGACTATAGACACTACCGGTTATTATTCGGGTTTTCTCAAGTACTTTCAGTCTGCACCGGGGTTTTTATTCATGAGTTCTTGAAGCCACTTGACTTTTACGCAAAGTGACTATAAGCGTTCTATCTTTTGCAGACTTAATTAATGATGCTGCTGATCTCAGTGTTTGTAATACCTACTTACTTAAACTCGTAATTAAAGTACTACTAGTTGCGTCCAGCGGTTTCACCTGCGTAAGTTGTAAGGAGTTGAGGAAAGTTGAGGGAATTATATGATTTAATTCCCCTATCTCCGTTCCATCATCGGGCGACCCGTCGTACGGCGAGTTACCACCATCTATATTAATATATACAGTTGAAGGCTTTGTTTATTTGAACGAGCTAATCTCAGGAACTGCTGGTCTGATTTTAAAAAAAGCTTTTTGCGTTAGATAGCCCTATATTTTTCGAAAATCGAGTTCCTTAAGGAGGTAAAAGGGGGTTTAGAACTTTGTATGAAAGTCCTATGTTTTTGAAGTAAGAGAATTGAAATTGTGTGTAATAGAAGAAGTGTAATAATGTATCTATAGAAATCGACTCTTTTGGGGTTAAAATAAAATGTTCAAATAATTATCTCCACGCGAACGTAGTTGCGGACAGTCGCTAGTAATATATGAATAACGCTTGCGATCCAAAGACCAACCTGGCAGAACTGCCGACCGACCAACCAAGTCACGAAAAAACCGCACGAGACAAACGTGTCACAGTATTAGAACAAGTTTTAACCACGGATAAAACTGGAACGGCGCTAAAACTCTGACGGTCTGCTAAAATAGATGTCTCGTTAAGCTTAACTGTCGTAAACGTTAGCACGGAAGCCGTGAGTTATTGCGGAAACATGTGACCTAGTGCATACCCTACTGTAATCTAGATTAGATTATTCTCCTTTTATAGGTAATTACATATCTTGGATACGTGGCCGGGTTATTTAATTGTGGCAACAAGGCTGGCGCAGTGGCTGAACAATCGACTGCTGTGCTACGTGTAACGCATTCGATTCCCGCACGGAACAAAATTTTATAGAGCCTACAGGTAGTTATTCCGAGTCTTGCTGTTTGTGTATGTGAGTTAAAATGCACCCACGATACAGGAGTAATTTTTAGTAGCGCAAAGTTTATAAATAAAAATAACGGACACTGACGATGTCGCGATGCAATGCGCAACGTTTGATGCGATCCGACGCGAGCAGGTTTATACAAGCACTGTTAAGCGTCAAACAAAATATGTGTTTTGAGTTCGGCGTTTTCTTTCTGATTTCTCTGAAAAGAAATGCCGAAACTCAGAATCTTTTTTTATAATTATAAACTGGTGCAATTAGTAAGCAGAGGTTCAATTGTTGATGGTAAAGCACGCTAGTTTATTAAGAGCCTATTCACTCAAAAAAACCTGAGTAAATAGGAAGGAAAACGGCAGTTGAGCGAGGTGATGCAATGTTAAACCCAACAACACGACCAATGATGCTGCGCCAGAGGGAGATTGATCTGGAGACCCTCCACGACCAAACTCCCGGCACAATAATATTTGGCGCATCGTACCCGGTAACCCGGCACACATCGCAACCCATCTGCTCAGACCCGTCCTCCGTACGGCTTCACCAGACATCATGTCGGAACACGACGAATCGCTTGGCGGCAAGACTTTGTCTGGTGGCTGGTAACTTCTGCCGGCAGCCGATGTTCAGGCCTACCACAAAGTCTCTAAAAGGTCCTATGTCTCCCGCATCCAGCGGATTCCCGCGACCATCACCAGATCGTCATCGTGGTTGCCACTCGAGAACCCGTCGGCCCCATCGGGCATCGATCCTACGGGCAACGTGCCCGAACCACAGCCACTTAGGCTGTGTGTTGCAATTCTTTGGGCTCTGTCGGTCGGTAATTGTACCTACATACATCAGATTAAAGTCGCGTCGCGTTGTCACGGTTCGCGCTTTCGAGGAAGCTTTAAGAAGCTTCTTGCAATGTATATTCTTCCTTAGAAAAGAGAAATAATTAATGTCTTTGTTCTTAATTTAAAAAGTGGACAAAAGTATTCATTTTTATAAGTTACTTTTTACCAGTTTAAATTTATTTCGAGATTATAAACAAAACTCGAATGAACTTTGGGTTACTACCATTGTTATGTAAAAAAGTTGTGTAGATGAAGAAATGTTTTAAGAAAGATGAAGAGTAGAAGATTCTGAAAAGCTGAAGGTATAATAAATTACAAATTTAGGTAATAGGCTGACCATATTAGCCATAGAACTGATGATCGTTGGAGTAGACGTGTTTTTGAGTGGAGACCGCGAATTGGTGAATATAAGGATAGGCGCCCTCTGGCTAAGCTAAGCGACGACGCGATCTACCGTACGGAGGATGGGTCTGAGCAGTTGTACTGCGATGTGTGCCGGGTGCGATGCGCCAAATGTTGTTGTGTCGGGAGTTTGGTTGAGGAGGGTCTCCAGATCAATCTCCCTCTAGTGCAACATGTTGTTGGGTCTAACAATGCATCACCTCGCTCAACTGCCGTCTTCCTTCCTATTCACTCAGTTTTTTTGAGAGAATAGGCTTAATAAACTAGCGCACTTAACCATCAATGATTGCATCTCTGCTTAGCATAAGGCGGGATTCCGCAATCCCGCCTTATGCTAAGCAGAGATGCAATCATTGATGGTTAAGCACTACCGCTTAAGCACTATTATAATTATTAAAAAAACATCTTCGCAGGATGGCTGGTACTAACTGGATGAAAGTTGCCGAAAATGGAGTGTAATGGCGTCAAATAAGAGAGGCCTATGTCCAGCAGTGGACTTTTATAGACTAGTAGTGATGAATGATGATGGTAGGTAATACTCACATTGTGACCAAAATACGATGAACACGAGCGCACTGATCGCTGCCATCCTTCCTCTCCGTTCCATGGCTTCCATTTTAGTTCTACCTCACTTTAGTTCCCAAACACACACGACCAACACTTTTCACTGGATAGTTCTGCACGAATCCATATTAAAATCACAAAAGCAAAAAAAAAAAGAACTATTGTATGCTTGACAGTTGGGATTTATGACATTACGGAATTAAACACTCGAGATTTTTTTTGTGTTTTTGGACAATGCCACCTGAAACAAAAGAAAAAAGACATTATTATATGGAACAACAATATTTGAGTGTTCAAATTCTGCGTTGATTTGAATAACAATATGTGTGTCACGTAATCCTTCAGGGTTCCGTAGCTCAAAAGGAAAAAATGGAACCCTTATAATTTATAGTCAATCCGTCCGTCTGTCTGTCAAGACCCTCTTTTTTAGGAACGCGTGAAGGTATCAAGCTGGAATTTCTATCAAATACTCAGGGTTGTTGTTCCTTGGAGATGTGAAAAAAAAAAATGCAAAAACGCTATATTATTTTTGTTGCAAATAATTTCAATACAGGTTTGTACGGAACCCTCGATGCGGTAGTCGTACTTGGCCAGTATATGTTTATCTAAGTATCAGAATTCAGAAATATATATGTAGGTATTTTAAATTATTTATGAGTCGACGAAATACAAGTTTAAATCATAACCTTATTGATAGTGATATCAAAAATGCACACGGAGAATAATTGTCAGATGAAATTAATTACTGATATAAAGAATGGAATAGAATACTCTTTATGATAATATAGAGATTAGCCGCGGTTAAAAACATGGCGACTAAAAATACGAGTCGATTCAGACGCGGTCTATTTTGACACGACTAAACTAATTCTGTCCTTTTCATAATGAAATAGAAAGAAAGAGAGAAAGAAATATGCACTGAATTTTTATTAAGTTTGTAGGGAATCGAGTCAAATGTTATCTTAAATACCTACATATGTAATGCTTACCTTAAGTGAAAGTTCAAATTGTAATCTTTATCCCCGACACTACAAAACCTTCAGGGTCAATGCGTAACACACTATCAGTAGCAATGGATTTTATTTTGACAGTTCAACAACGTACGTTGCGTGTTTACGTTGTTGAGCAGACACACTTTTGAACGTATGAAGCAATGAATAAAGCTAATATATAAAGCTGAAGAGTTTGTTTGTTTGAACGCGCTAATCTCAGGAACTACTGGTCTGATTTGAAAAATTCCTTTTGCATTGGATAGCCCATTAATCCAGGAAGGCTTAAGGCTATATAACATCACGCTGCGACTAATAGGAGCGAAACATAACTAACTCCACGCGAACGAAGTCGCTGGCGGCCGCTAGTTAGCAATAAGCTTTAAAATTATTCTATTATAGTAATAATGTGTTACATAATTAGGGTGCTGATCATTATACTCCACTGATTAATACAATCATATTTTCAATTATCTCTTGTTACAATGAACACTGTTTCAAGTTACAGTGGTGTATGCTCACTTTAGTAATTTAAAATAACGTTATGTAGCTACGTTGTGAGCACCTGGACACCTAACTTGCATGCTTCATAAGCAAATGTAAGCACTATGGGCTTTGTATATGCTCGTGTTACAAGCAATGACCTTTTAAATATAGGTTTTATTATAGTATTAATTGTTGCAACATAATCTGTACTAATATATAAAGCTGAAGAGTTTATTTGTTTCAACGCGGTAAACTCAGGAACATTGGTCCGATTTGAAAAATTCTTTTTGCGTTGGATAGCCCATTAATCCAGGAAGGCTTTAGGCTATAAATCATCACGCTGTGACCAATAGGAGCGGAGCATAACTAATTCCACGCAAACGAAGTCGCTGGCGGCCGCTAGTTCAGATGATAAAAGCAAGTTTATGTCGAATGCAGGTCGACGGTACGTTGTGTTCCACGCTTCAAAGAGATGTCAGCACATCGTGACGGGGTCCACGAAGACCAATGCCTGCCAGGGTTGCGTGTTTTTTTTGAAAGGAAGACACCGTGGATCTGGTGTACAGGCAAGTGAAGGAACAGGGGTGGGTCTTAGTCAATATAAGTCTGAAACGCCCTCCGCTCCGCCCAGAGCGGGAGACGTCATTTGATGATATCCCGTCCGAAAAGATAAAAATAAAGGTTATATCGAATATTATGTAACAAGGCAGAATAATTATACAATCTACGTGAGTTTCAACAAATATCTCTAAAAAAAATCTTGTAACGCGAAATTTTTGTGTCACCTTAATATAAAAGCGAGTAAAATAAAGATAAATTTTCCTTCCAAGGTAAACCACAGTTCTAGAAAAAAAAAGGCCAATTAAAAGTTTCCACGTTACAAGAAAAAAACGTTAGCACGTTAAGCTGTTAGTCCCGGTTGTCATACGAACATCTAGTGGCAGTTGTTACGGGTTGTTGGAGCCCTCAAAAAGTCCAACAATAGGTCTAATGCAATGCTACGATATCGCTTTCGATTTATGGAGTTGGAGTTTCACGGAAAATATCGAAGTTCAGCCAAAATCAGCAGTTAGACTGGTAAAGCGGACCTCAGACTCCAATGCTGAAATATCTTCGGATGCAACTGGGATTCTGGGATTAACGCTGAGATGATGACGATATAGGGTACAGGTAAAGTTTGGGAGGTTTTATGGGGTAGAGGCGAAGAGTAGCCAGCCTGTCGGTGTTCTATAGGATGCATTTTGGAGAGTGCGCGAGGGAATTGCACGACTTAATTCCTCCATCTCCGTTTCATCATCAGTAGGCCTAGTATGAGTTTTCAGTATGAAACTCGATCGTCGATATCGAGCGCGTTTGGCGCTCTCATTGGTTGAGAGTTCTTACGACCTTGAAGCGGGCCAATCGATGATTCAAACGCGCTCGATATCGACGAACGCGTTTCGTAATGAATACTCATACTAGGCCTACAGACGACCCGTCGTACGGCGAGTATCCACCCTTACGTTGTTGACACCGCTACGATCCGGACGAAGCGTTTCGCTTCCTCCTTTATACCGGGTACCTCGAGGGACTGGAACATTTTGCCAGCGGCAGTGTTTCCATCTGACTACATTTTGTGTGTCTTCAAGGCTAGAGTGAATAGGTTCAGCGCGCTTTACCATCAGCGATTGCATCACGGCTTGCCACCAGGCGGGATTGCGGTCGATGCAATCGTTGATGGTAAAGCGCGCTAGTTTATTAAGAGCTCATTCACTAAAAGAAACTGTGTGAATAGGAAGGAAGGCGGCAGTTGAGCAGGAGATGTAATGTGATGATACATGATGTGGTGTATACAATGTGATGTGATGTTTAATAAACAATGATTACTCCTTAGAACCTGTCGTGGTGGCAGGTATTTTATTGTATCCGTGCAAATATTGTAAGTCAGTCATCGCTAGTAACAAACCGATCCATTGTTCTGTTTTGTGTGAAAACTTACTGGCTGTAATAAATCCCAGAAAACCTTATAAAAAAAGTAGGAAGTTTTAGAAGATATTATAGAAAGGACTAAGTCGTGGTGGCCTAGTGGTTAAAACACCAGCCTCTCAAGTATGAGTGTGCGGGTTCGATTACAGGTCAGGCAAGTACCAATGTAACTTTTCTAATTTATATGTACTTTCTAAGTACATATATCTAGGACACCAATGACTGATTATAAGGTGAAAGAAAACATCTTGAGGAAACCTGGACTTTTCAGTCAGAAATCGTGAACCCACATTGAGCAAGCATGGTGATTACGATCAATCCTTCTCTGTATGAGAGGAGACCTGTGTCCAGCAGTGAGACGATAAAAAGGTTGATCGCGTATTTCAAAAATTTCTTGCGTTTTTTTGCAATGTATGCGAATTTTCGAAACGAGAATTTCGCGGGCTATAACTGTGCGTTCACCTTAACACCGTTCAAACGTTATTGTCTTGTGTTTAGTACGCGTTTACGAAGATAACTGACCCAGTGCGCTAATTTCATAACAATTATATGTTTAATGACTAGAACTAGAAAGATAATTATAGACATCTTATACAGGTTGATAGGAAAACTCTATGTATTCTTGGAAAGGCGTAGGTACTAGAGGTCATTAACAACAAATCTACACCGGTTAATTAGGCGTCAAAATCCGAGGGTTATCGATCTTTTTTATTTTTGTCCGACTTTGGTGGTGGAGTTTGGTCGTGGAAGGTCTCCAGATCAATCTTCCTCTGGGGCAGCATCGTTCGTCTTGTTGTTGTTTTTAACATGGCATCACCTCGCTCAACTACCGTCTTCCTTGCTATTCACTAAGTTTTTTAAGTGAATAACCTTAATAAACTAGCGCGCTTTACCATCAACGATCGCATCACTGCTTACCATCGGGCGAGATTGCGGTCAAGCACTTGTTTATATTAAATAAAAAAAATATTAAGTAATAAAAACTAATTAATTTTATAAAGACTTTTCTACTCTAAACATTTAATTGATTGTTTTCTAAACCTCCAATTTGGAACGTTCGTATCGAGACAAGTTCACGTGTGTAAAAGTTTGTTTGATACAGTCGCAATATCAGATACGATTCCGCCCGGAATCTATAGAGTGCCTCACAACAAAATGAACATAACCTCAAGAGATGTGGCAAACGCTGGACGCGTCCGAGCGCAGCGGCGCCTGTCGAAAATCACGCCGTTCAAAATTCATTTCATACGATGACCTTATACGGAGACACGCATAAAACACGATCCGTCGGTCCACACAGTGCATCGAAATCTACTCCGGTTAATTAGGGGTCAAAATCAGAGGGTTATCGAGCTTTTATAATTTTGTCTGACTTGTTAAAAAAAAAAAAAAAAATTATAAAGACTTTTCAACTCTAAACAATTAATTTATACTTTTCTGAAAGTGGAAAAGTGATTCATCATTAACAAAATATTTTTTTCCAGCTTACTTAAAGTGTCAGAAATAAATTTTATTATTTAACCATGCAGTGATTGACGATAATAGTGACTGATTAAAAGTTGAAAGAAAACATCTCGAGGAAAACGATGGACCATGTGACACGGTCACGTGGTCCACTGTTTTCGTTATTGGTTGGTTTGGTATTCGATTTCGTTTCGTTAAGAAGCGATGTTACATTGGCTAGGGCCCCTGGACTTTTAAGTCTGATAATGCCAACCCACATTGAACACTGTTTACTTTTAAAACTATGATAAAAAAGCACTTCCTCTCTCTTTAAACATATTATTATATTTAATGTGCTCTTGTATGATATTTATTTATTAGATGTATAAATTTATTTAAACTAGTATGATACACTTAACGTATATATTTATTGTAAAATCTATGTAAATAGTACACTGTAGACTACCTACACTATTTTTTTATCCTACCTCTTAGAATTCCATCCAAAGGTTGTCTGTAAAAGATCGCTCTTAGCGATAAGACCGCCCATTGTGTCACCCTTTGTAAAATATTTTTATTTATGTTCTGTAATCTATATGGTGTACATAATAAAGAGTATTCTATTCTATTCTATTCTATTGAGCAAGCGTGGTGATTACGCTCAGTCCTTTTCTGTATGACAGAAGACCTGTGCCCAGCAGTGGGACGATAAAAGGTTGGTAATGATGACAAACCGTGCAGTGTTTGTATATCTTTTTTTTTTTGGGATGGAAATCATCAAATAACCTCTCCCGCTCTAGGCAGAGCGGAAGGGCGTGTCAGACTTTTACTGACTAAAACCCACCCGTGTTTCTTCACTTGCCTATGCGCCAGGGTCACGGTTTCTTTTTTAAGCAACCCGCAACACTTTTTTTTTCCGTGTGGAAAATCCTCATGGATGTCCGCCGCCCTGGGGCGGGCGACGGGGTCTGTCAGACACCTACTGACTCAAAACCACCCGGGTGTTCCGTCTCACACTTACACCGGGGGATGCGAGAACTAATACTGCTTCCGCAACCCCCGATTGGTACTGGCCCGCCGCCGTGGGCCTCCTCGGGTCAGGGGGGGGGGGGGGGGGGGGGGGGAGTGAGGTGTAGGACTCCTCCCGTGACGTCTAAGAGTGGCGCGCGTGGAACAATTTTCGCCGCCGCCTCGGGTCCTGATGTTTCGGGGGCGACAGATGTCCCCGAGTCTATCGCCCCTGGACTCATTTAGGGGGGCTGGAAGGGGGCGTTATCCGCCCTCCGGCGACACTCGGTACGCCCGCTGCGAGCCGGGTGAGAGGACGAGATCTCCCTCCCCCTTTCCGCAGCCTCCTTCTGCGAGACAACTGTTTCGCAGAAGGAAACCACCGCATCCCAGGACTCTTCGCTGCCGCGATAAGTCACTGCCTACTTCAGAGATGAGGGCACGGCGCAGCTCTTCCCAAGCCCCGGCAAGTCCTCCCGGCAGTCGACGCAGTGGTAACACCGGGCGTCCGGCTCCCTGTTTACGCGACACAGGTACTTTTCGAAGCAACCCTGCCCCGAGAGCACCTGTCACCCGAAACGTCAGGGAGCCATGCCTTCTTCGGAGCCAGTCTGCCAGTACCGGCCGGATGGCCTCGATGGTGGTGAGGCCAGATGGTGGTAGGGCGTAAAAGCCTGACCCAGGAGGCATCAGTCAGTGTTTGTACCTGGCTGTCATTTGTGGATATTTGACAGTTATTTCGGGTAGTCAGAAGCCAGAAAGGCTGACAACTAGCCTTACCAAGGGGTACGGTATTACCCAGTAACTGGGTTGTGGAGGTCAGATAGGCAGTCGCTTCTTGTAAAATACTGGTCTTCAGTTGTATTCGGTTGGACTGGAATCCAACTCCAAAATTGTGATGAAAACGTTTGACAGATGATGGCAGAATTTCTACAGTTACATTTGTTTAAATGATAAGATCGCTATTTATCTCTATATTCACGTCATGGTAATTAATGATGCAGTCGACAAGTGGCTTATTCACTCAACTGCTGTGACGTCACATGTGCTATCGGGAAATTATTTATGCGTGTATTATTATACAGTATAGTTTAAATCAGAAGGACTTTCCTTCATTCCAGACTTAATTTATCGTTTCGCCATGACATATTTGGCCTTAATTAAATACAACAATTAATTTCAATGAAAACATTGACACGATTACATGCATTGGCGACCAATTAATGTTAGATTTCTTAGCTAAAATTAAAATTAATCACCACTCACGTAGCTACAGCTACACACATGTTAGTATTTAGACTAACCGAATTTAGTCCTGGGGCAAAAATTATCGTAATGTTATTTAGCCTTGTAATGTAGCTTTAAAGTTTTCGCTGTAATATAGGCGAAATAAATTTACTCGCCCAAAACGGGCGAATCAATTTTTTACTTTTCTATGCTTTGTTACTAATGATCTCAAGTATAACCCTTTCCAAAGAAAAAAGGAAGTAGGACGTCCAGTCCCACTTCACTCTTGTAGGATGCAATCAGAGAAATGTGCCAAAGTCGTCACACAGTGGGTGCCTGAAAGAAGACAGATGTCTCCGTGGAAGGCCTGGAAGAAACGCTGGCGTGACGATTGACCTGGACTCGTTCCTGACGAAGAATGAGATAATATAGGCTCACACAAAAAGTATAGTAATAATCTACCTCCATCTATGTGTTCCAGAATCTCGCCCTTTGTCGCTATAGATGTCATCATCATGATCAACAACCTTTCTATCGTCCCACTGCTGGGTGCAGGTCTCCTCTCATACAGAAGGATTGAGCGTAATCACCACGCTGTGGGTTGGCGATTTCAAACTTTATTAAAGTTCAGGTTTCCTTTAGTTTCCTTCACCTTTTAATCAGCCATTGGTGTCCAAGATATACTTAGAAAGTACTTATAACTTAAAAGTTACATTGGTACTTCCCTGACCCAATTTGCTAGTCATTAATCTATTGGGTACCTGAATATCTGTTGTCAAACAGCTGTTGCGTTGCATCGGTATTCGTTACGAAGCATATATTCTTTAAATAATTAGTTCTTGTCAATTTTGAATCGATACTAATCTTATCGTTTAACATTTAACGCCCTTTGCATAATTTGTTGGTAGAATGGAGAAAAGGTTTTAAGCTGAGGCTTAAGCCAACCCTTTTTGCGTATTTATTCATTGCAATGGATAGTGTGGTATGAGCCCGGATTGAAGATTAGCATTTAGTCCGTTTTTTAGGGGATATCCGTCTACGGAGAATGGAGGGTTATGTCGGGTTCTTAATGACTAAAATTCCACATGAGTCGGGCCCCGAGTGGTTCTACAATTACATACATATATACATAATCAACCTATAATTTTCCCACTGTTGAGAAACAGGCCTGTGGACCGGAATCTACCACGCTAGCCCAGCACGGGTTGCTAGATGTTATGAAAAACGAAAAAATGAAAATAAATAAAATATTATTAAAAAAAAAAACTAAGTTGGTACAAACAAAATTGAGGTTGAAAGGTTATATGTCGTTGAAATTATTGGCTCTAGGATATGCCGGTTTCCTCACAATGTTTTCCGTCACCGTTTTGAGAGCAGTGGTAACGAAATAATTTACACAAAGTAATACGCCTGACGGGGTTCGAACCTACGACCTGCAACTTCGTCTCGGTTCTAGATTTGCGGCACTGGAATTAGCCCGCCATGACTAGCAGGCTCCTGCAGTTATTTCTCCATACTATTTCGCCTTACCAAAACTATAATAGTGGCCATCCATTCGATTCATTTTAGTCCCCATCTAGTTTGTGTAGACCCTATTGGTTCTTCTGTTAGATTTTTAATTCTTCCGAAGTACCAGACGATGTCAATAATCTAAACACTGCAGTTTCAAATTCATGACAGTACAGGAGTTTCTTTATGAGACATGCTGGTGAAATTTCGGAACCAGAATTAATGGGGCTATTAATTGTGAATCTTGGAAACATCTTGGTCTTCTATTAGCAAAAAAAAAAAGAGCATTAATTTCCTCGCTTTATGAAAATACAATACTCTTAACTGTATCACCAATAAAACATGTAAATCAACTCAGATACTCAAGTCCTAACAATTTAAGGGCTTTGTCCAAACATTCCTATACACTTCAGCTAGACTTTCTAAGAGAAATGCTCTATTACAATATCCTATACGTTTTTGTAGTCTTGCTTCGGGTAATGTACAGTTTCATTTTGTTGTCAAAGTGCACCATAAATCATTGTGTTAGGGCTGCATGGTGCGTGTGTAATGAAATAGTGACGCTAGTTTCACGGATTGACGTTTAGTGTTTAAGAAAGTTCTGTTATTTTATTGGAGGTTGTATTAGCTTTTTGTGCATGTAGCAAAGGCTACGAAACTGGACTACTAAGAAAAATGTCATCTGTATCGGAATATTAAAAAAATAACACATGTCAAACACAAACTTAAGGCTTTTCTAGTGGAAAAATGTTTTTACTGTGTTTAAATGACCGATTATTACACATACATCGTTATTTAAATAAATTGAATTTCGAACGTTTTCATTATTTCGTCTTAAATTGCTTTTTATTGTATTTTGATGCATTAAATGTGTTTTAACATTTTAATGGTATTTTGAACTCATTTTTAATACTACTTATATATCTATTAAGTATATCTTGATTGAATTATTATTTTTTGTATTGAACTATTATTGATTTGTGTGATAATAGGGTATTTGACTAAAAAAAAACTAATTAGTCCGTCAGTCAGATTTCCAAAAAAATGCTAGACACGTATTTTTTCTTTTTTCATATAAACAAAAAATGAAGACGACACAGTGCGTTGAAAACTCGTGTGACGTCACTAGACGCTACATTTTTTAGCGAGCAGTGACGTCACCAGCCACCACTGCTGATCTTTGATGCCTTTTACGTTTGTCAATTTTTATTGTTATGATAAAACAAAAAAATACGTGTTTAGTATTTTTTGGAAATCTGACTGACGGACTAATTAGTTTTTTTTTGTCAAATACCCTATTGCTATTGATGTGTATTTTGTTACTATAACATCATATTGATTCATTTAAATTTTGCATGTCAATTCTTGGACAAAATGTATCAACTTGAATTTTTCACGACGTTTTTTGTGTACATGCATTATAGCTAATAAATAATTTGATTTCATTTCAGTGTAGACTGAGAATATGTTTGTAGAATATCTGAGGTAGATTGTGGAGGTGAGTTCATTTTAATTATTATTATCATAGAGCCAAAATATAGTCTAATATGCAGTATTAAACTTCTGTAATAATTGCTTAGTTTTTATTATCGCTCTTTTTAGATAAAAAGGATGTTAAACTAGTCTTATATTGGCAAGTTTTTAAAAATAATGAACACAAGTCCAGTGAGTAAATCGAGATGCAAGTTAAACCAATGGAATCTCTAAAGTTTTCTGATTTAAGAAATATCCTAATTTAGTTCTGTGGTTTAAAATTTTTGTTCCCATGAAGAAACCCACTTGAGTAAGAGAATTATTTTTTGTTTTAAAAGTAATGTTTATCACTTGTGGAACTCACTGTTCAGTCCAATGAGGCGATTATGTCAAGAGCATAACATGTGCAGTAAAATTATCTGTTCATAGCTACGACTTGAAGACAGATTTTCTACAGGCCTTTTTTTGTATGGATGAGAAATCATCACATGACTTCTCCCGCTCTGGACGGTGCGGCGTGTCTGACTTTTACTGACTAAAACCCACTCGAGTTCCTTCGCTTGCCTGTGCGCCAGGCATAAGGTTTCTCTTTCAATCAACTCGCAACCCTGGCTCAGGCATCGATCTTCGTGGACCCCGGCACCATGTGCTGACATCTCTTTGAAGCACGCGTGAAACACAACGCGCCGTCGCGTCGACCCGAGCCTGGCCCAAAATCTTAGATAGTTCTAATGGTAATACATTCGCGTTTTTCGAGGAAAGGTGCTTACATAAAGAAGCGAGATTTTGGGCCCTTCTATCGGCGCAGACAGATGTCTACGGGATGATCATTGGGAAGGAAATAGTTATATGTTGAGTTAATGTGGGACTATTTTACCCACACCGTTAAGTACCGATTTATCAGTACCGGGAAATCGATTTTTTATGCAAGCAACCGAAGGCAACCCTTAAGCGCGTTTGTCACTATTAGTCGCTAGATACTTCGTGACCGCCAAACGTCGCGGTACGCTGTCGAAAGTGCTAATATCTTATACTATACTTTCACAATAGAACTTGATTGAATAATTATTGTGAGTGTTTAGGTATATTCTTCAGACAGATCATTCTCATTATTTTAAGAACGCCCGCAGATTGTTTTCGGTGTCATTTAATTGTACTTATATTTTTGAAAATTATTGTCTCCGAAATGAGATTGAGACGTTGAGATTAGATTTTGAATGCTTTTAATTAAGGGAATTGTCCTTTAGGTGTATACATACATATGTCGGAGATCGTCTGTATAATTGGCTTGTATCCTAAAAAATAATTTAATGTCCATCAGATAGATTTATAAAAAATATTGAACACGTATTTTTTATTTTTTCTTTAATTCAAATACTTAGGAAGATAAATTGATTTGAAATGTCGCATGACGTCACGTTGTGGTGCAAAATATTGCACGGCGTGACGTAATTAGCCCCCACTCCGTAACTTTAATACGCTATATCTCAGTAGTTTTTGGTAATTATGACAAAATAAAAAATACGGGTCTTAATTTTTTTTATTATCTATAATACGGACTAATTATTTTTTTGATTTTCATACCTTGGATACATCCCTATTTTACCGGAAGTTGTTCATTTGATTTACGTAGTAGTGGGGCAAACGCTTGTGATTGAGGCACATGGACAGAGACGTTATGTAAAGTGTTGAATGTCGAACGGTCACTTTGCATCGAGACGCTGGACGCGGACCAGGGCACTTTTCCGCGGCGAAACTGTCGGTTTGCGTGTTAAAATGTGATTGTCAAGATTGGAGGATATATTTACACGTCGTGATTCAATTCAAATCTACACCAATGAAGTGGACCACCTTTACCACTACACCCAGATGCTGACGACCCTACCACTCCGCCGTCGCTGACGTCGTCATATAAAGGATTTTTCAATAGGGACGCTCGAACTTTGACAGCGCATAGCGGCCATCTTGGTAATGCGATAGCTGTCAAATTTGGCATGAATACATATTCAGTCGTGACATTTCACCATGAAACGCTACACGCTTCAACAACGCGTAGAAATTATTAAAATTTATTATCAAAATCAGTGCTCTATTCGCCTTGTTTAACAATTTATGGCGTTCATGGCCGTCCTGCAGAGTCCACAATCAGTTGTTTGATAAAAAAATTTGAGACAACCGGGTCGGTGATCGACAAAGCAGTTCCTGTACGTCAACGAAACGCAATATCGTTGGAGAATATTGTTGCCGTTCGAGACAGTGTGCGATAAAACCCCAGACAATCCATTCCGCGTCCTGCGCAAGAACTGGGTTTGGGATTTGGGTTTTCATCCATATAGAGTTCAATTAACTCAAGAGCTAAAACCCAATGACCACAGGCAGCGCCGTGTATTCGCTGATTGGGCGTTAGAGCATCTGGCAGCTGATCCTGCTTTTGTAAAATAATCATCTTCACTGATGAGGCTCATTTCTGGTTAAGCGGCTTTGTTAATAAACAAAATTGCCGGATTTGGTGCGATGAAAATCCGCGGGAGATTCATCAGATGTCTTTACACTTCGAAAAAGTAACTGTTTGGTGTGGATTTTGACTACTGGGTACTACTACTAGGGTAGGTGGTATGGATCTTGCAAACATGTGGTTCCAACAGGACGGCGCCACTTGCCATACAGCACTGGAAACATTAAATTTATTGAAAGAGAAGTTCGTGGTGGCGACATCAACTGGCCCCCGAGATCGACTGACTTAACACCGTTCGATTATTTTCTGTGGGGCTACGTGAAATCTCTAGTGTATGCAGATAAACCACAGTCAATTGCTGCCCTAAAGGCCAACATAACTCGCGTTCTTCGTGAAATTGAGCCCCATTTATGAGAAGCCGTCTTTCAAAATTGGTCCACCAGAATACACCATCTACAACGGAGTCACGGTGGCTGATATTATTTTCCACACATAATGTCATTGAATATTCTTTAAAATGTAATAAAGACTATGAGTACAGCATAAATGAATGCAGTTTTGATGTTTCGCTGAATTGATCTTATGAGAATTATGAGTCCAGGAACTGTAACCGACTATATCGAATATCATTATCAACTTCATCATCTCCATGTCAGGCAACAAATATCCACATAGATCCCTAGATACACCCATCTCAATATGTGCCCCCTCTAAACATAAACATCCCCAATGTACATAGAATCTAAACTAATTTACTATAATTGCAGGACATTACAGATATCATAAACCAGTGCATACTATGTTATATAACACATCATTTCACAGGTGGGCGATTAGCTGACGCAGTGATTTGAGTCCTTCGTGTTACATTACACGCATAGAAAACCGCAGGTGTGGTTAGCTTGTAATGGCGTATACGGTATAGTAAGAAATAATTTTCTTATGTTCTCATTGCTGCATATGAATGTGACATTAAAAATACATCTAGTTTATCTAGGTGTATTTTTAATGTCACATTCTTTGAAAGAAATACGGGTATGCTATGTTAGTCAACCACAATATTGTGGTGAGTTTCCAGGATATCAACAAAGAAATGGTTTTACTTAGGAATATTATTTTTGTTATTGATTCTTTGATGCTTAGTTCTTTGTGGGCTGTAGATCATCAATATCATCAACCTTTAATCGTCCCACTGCTGGGCACAGGCTTCCTCTTAGACAGAGAAGGATTGAGCGTAATCACCACGCTTGCTCAATACGGGTTGGCGATTTCAGACTTCATGTCCAGGTTTCCTCAAGATGTTTTCCTTTACCTTTTAATCAGTCATTGGTGTCCAAGATATTCTTAGAAAATACACATAACTTACAAAAGTTACATTGCGTCGCTTAAGTTCTAACACCGCGTAACTCAAAATAATGAACTTTTCAGAAGACTAAAAAAACTGTCTAAGTTTGTAAATAATAATAATATTTTTTTTGTTTGTTTTTTTTTTTCGAAATATCGCTCCATCATTGGTTTAATCGCTTATTTGCGATTGGTCAAACGACGCGTCTTTCGATTCTTTATCCAATGACATGCATAACACATTTTGACCATTTTTTTGAGTTCCGCGGTGTTAGAACTTAAGCGACGATTGGTACTTGCCTGATCTGGAATCGAACCCACACACTCATACTTGAGGGGCTGGTGTTTTAACCACTAGGCCACCACAAATTGTTGTAGATAATTTTTTATTAATGTCCCACATGATTTATCAGAGCGTAAGGGGGCTGAGAATTACGAAACCCTGAGCCTGGCGCACAGGCAAGAGAAGAAATACGGGTGGGTTTTAGTCAGTAAAATTCAGACACGCCCTTCCGCTCCGCCCAAAACGGGAGAGGTCATTTGACGATTTTCCATCCAGAACAAAAAAAAGTGGAGATTATATAGTGTATTTTAATTAAATGGTTCTGTTATTAATACACTACGGCAAGAGAATTTTTGGTTCATTTCGAATGAATAAAATTTTCTTCAAAAATCCTTCAGATTGTTATTTAAAGTTAGACAAGGGGGCACTGGCAACAACTCGGGTACACAAGTTTACCACAATAGAGATTCGACAGGAATCGAGATAATATACAATTCAGTGGCGAAGGGTGAAATTTTGACAAAGGGAAGCCGGTCCAAAAAAACTTAAACACTTACCTACTGCAGGATATTTTGTTAGGGAATAAGAGTCAAGAAAAAATAAAATAAAAATTTACAAAAATAATAAAGTGTTAAAAACCGAACCACACAAACACCGATCCAAAACCAACAAAAATATTAAGCAAAAGTAGTGGCGTGGTTTCTTTGTCTCTTTCTAATAGAGGAGAGGAGAGAACTGCAAGCCGTTTGACATTAGCCTATATTTACCAAGTTTTACCGACAGTTAGCGAGCATTAGAAAGAGATGGTCTGACACGCTCTGTCTCTTTTCGCCTCATAGTAAAACGTTGACCGAGGTAAGCCGACATTAGTCGAGTTGCCTTCATGTACGAAAAATTGAAGCGCTGATTAATTTACGACTATAAAATGAAATGTGATACTTAGGGTATTGCTAAGAATTACTATTGCTATTGTAAATCGCGCAGGCATTTGATTAATAATACTTTGTTAATGAAATAGAATGTAAATACTTTTGTATGAATATGGAACTGATTTTTGAAAGGTAACCCGGTGGGAATCGGCTTGTATGAACTCTTCGCCACTGATATACATACATATGTACTATAACGTATAAAAACGAAGACTAAAAGTCATTGTATCTGTTACTAAATTAGACATTAACAGCCATTATTGGTTAATAAGTCGAGGAGTTAGACCATCACCCCAATTGAGTAATACAGTAATACTATCAGTTGGAATCATTTAAATAAATAATAATAAACTTTATTGCTCAAAAGATTACAGAGATTTTGCATTGGCCCCAAACTAGGCAAGCCTGAATATTGCTAATCCATTGCTCCATATGTTCGAAAATGTGCCTGCTCAACAACGTAAATAACGCAATGAATATTGTGGAACTGTCAAAATGAAACACATTGCTACTGATAGTGTATTACACAAGTAGCCTGCAGACCACAATTACAACCAAATTTGTAAATACGTAACTTCCAGATTACTAAGGATATGTTCCAAGCTGTACGAAACTTATATTTTTTTTTTAAATAATTATAAACTAGCGCTTGACTGCAATCCCGCCTGATGGTAAGCAGTGATGCAATCGTTGATGG
Source organism: Sesamia inferens (assembly GCA_037179545.1). NCBI lineage: Eukaryota > Metazoa > Arthropoda > Insecta > Lepidoptera > Noctuidae > Sesamia > Sesamia inferens. The sequence continues at coordinate 29,050,429 of CM073928.1, read as the reverse complement.
TAAACCGCGCTAGTTTATTAAACCCATTCATTTAAAAAACTTAGTGAATAGGAAGGAAGACGGCAGTTGAGCGAGGTGGTGCAATGTTAAACCCAACAACACGACCAACGATGCTGCGCCAGAGGGAGACTGATCTGGAGACCCTCTACGACCAAGCCCCCGACACAACAACACTTGGCGCATCGTACCCGGCACACATCGCAACACAACTGCTCAGACCCGTCCTCCGTACGACAATAATACCTACCTACCTAATAATAATATCTGTATGCGTAATATCACAAGATATTGCGTATACAGAAAAGGCAAGCCAAAGGCAGATTAACAATCAGACTTATTGCGCACTGGCTTATACCACATGTTATTACTTTACGAGGTGTAGCACTTGATAGCAATTCATTTCAAGTAAGCTTGGCTTAAGCACATGAATTTAAGCTGGAAGTAATTCACTGAGTTCAGTTATTAGTCTTGAGGCCATCTTGATGGGGTTGTTTATTAGAGCAGGTATGATTCATATTTCTGTTTGAAACATTAGCATACCTAGGTCTAAGAAGGTAGATTATCGGGTCGTACAGTATTCCTCTTGTTTATTGTAGTTTAACTTTGTAATGCAAAACTTGAAATATAAATATGTAAGTTTGTTACTGTTTCACGCAAAACTACTGGACTGATCTGGATGAAATTTGGCACACAGATGGTTTATAACCAAAATGAACATATTTTTTTCCTTATTTATCTTGCAATCGGTTGTAAACCTTTAGCAGATTTGTTGTCTTAGCAATATGTTTTTTTTATTTTTTTGTTATCGTACTTATGCAGACGAAATGACGACCTTGGGGCGCAACTAGTAGGCACATTTCTATATTCCGTCACAAACAGAGGGAGACAAAAATTAAATCATCATGTTGTTGTCCTTATCCAAACTTTTTGGGATCGTCGCGACATGGCATGTGACAAAACTGATATGTATATTGTATTGATGTATTTGTATCTATTATGTAGTTATGGTCAAATAGAGCGACATAATCGTGTCTCATAAAGCTCTTTAAATAAAGATTAAAAAAAATAACTTTAATAACAGCAAAATAGATTTGGTAAATACAGGTTTGTTATTATTTCAGATTGGTATTTATACTGGATGGGACCACAAATAAGTGCATAAAATGTCCTAAAAATTGTCCTCCCGGCGTACTTCTTTCCTAAAATATTTTCCTCTTTGAAAAACACGCTTCATATCATCGTCAGCGCCACGCCTCTGGACCGGTGCATAAGTAACTTACTTCTAAGGATACAACTTTCAAGATTTCGTAATTTCTATTCATGCATAATATTAATATTGGATAGGTTATGTTGTAGCACGAATGTTGCTTGTTTAATTTGTTGTAATCTGAAAACAATATTCTAAATAATACGTTTTACGTGGAAGGGAGTTTTGCAATTCGTTTTTGCATTTCCTGGATTTAGCAAGTTATGTAAGGAAGTAACTTATGGACTGTAAGTCGTAGGTTAGAACCAAAACTGGCGGGTTTCTATCTTTAAATTATTCCGAATACCATTGCTACCGGGCTTGTCCTGGAACAACAAAATTTGAAGAACAAAATGTGATGTCGAGGTATGACGGAACAGGGAAGAAAGGTGTAAATGTGTGTATGAACAGGGAGTAAAGTTCAGTCATGCTCCATAGAAAAGGGAGGATCCTCCGACCAGACGGGTATTGTGTCTGGCGGGCACTTGACCAACGGTTGATGTTGGTATGTTAATTGCACAGTAAACTCTGCTCGCGAGATGTGTAGATTTCGTGTGACGTCAGTATTACACGTTGTTGACATTTCAGCACTGGACTGCCTGATTGATGGAAGAAATCGAAATCTTGACAGTTGTAGGCAAGGCAAGTGAAGGAACACTGATGGGTCTTAGTCAGTAGAAGTCTGACACGCCTTTTCGCTCCGCCCCGAGCGGGGGAGATCATTAGACGATTTCCCATCCACGCCAAAAAGAAAAAAAGGCACTAGTAGCTCAGTACAAATGTGTGGGACTGCCACATCCATAATTATTTAATTGTTTAATCAAAAACATATGCACATGATTGATTTTCTTTACGATTAATTTGAATTTTGAATGTATTAGATTATGATGGATATAGCATTGACTATAAGAATGTATGGGAGTGGTCGTCATCTGTATGTACTATGGCATTGAACATGGCTAAACCTTCTTGTATGACATAAGCAATATGTGTTGTTTAAACTCAAATTACAGGTACATGACACCACAAAGCAGGATAAGATAGACCAGTAGGAACTGACAGGTTTTCGATCACAGCTTCATGAGATTTTATACTTATGATGTGGTAAATAATAAATGCATTGTCAATTGCTTAATATTTATATTACTTTACCAATTCTGGTATAGTCATTTTATTCTGGGTAAATCGTCTTTAAATAATTATGTATGTAGGTACAAATTAATGTACGGACAACAGCACGTCAAGCTACCAAAAACTGTCAATTATTCCCAATCAACCTTGAGCCTTAGTTCTTTATGAATAAGTTGGAAATCTATTGAAGAAATTTTACAGCCTGTTACTACAGTACAACAGCACATTGAGCACATCCGTCTATTCTTAAGCAAAATAATGTAAATAATTTTTAAAGACTAGCTGCATAGTGTCTTGCCAATTCTTCCCCAATGCCAATAAAAACGATAGTTTTAAAAGAAACTAGAATTAATTGTAGTTAAATGATGACGTTCAAAATCACCTTTTAAGTGCCTATTTGAAACAAATGATTTGGCTTTAGTTGAATTCTAGATAAAGTAGAAAGAAATTATTCTAAAGCAACTTGTAGATATGTAAAATGTAGTAATTTTAATACAATGCACGGCAAATGAATTCAATTTATCGGTTCAATCTTCTGCATGTATTTATTCAGCAATGTCAATATCAATGACTGGTAGAAGACGCCTACGCTGACAGATGAGCTGACTGTCATGTCATTTTAATGCCTACAATTACCAAAGAGGCGTTATACACAAAGAAAATGTGTCCGCAAAAAATATTTGCAATCTTTTCTCTTTTAGTCTATGGTAATAAACGACCAATATCACGATTTATATTTGTGACCGCGGTATGTAATTTAAAATGTCGATTATTTTTATTGGTTGTAAATATAATTTAAAGAAGATAGTTGTGTAAGAGCTAAGATAACCTAACAGTTAAGTTGATAACTGGCGAGGGGTCATTGATGCACATCAGAGTTTTATTGCTATGCGAAAATTATTACAACACTCAAAATAAATATATAAATATATACGGTCAAATCACACAGATTGAGCTAGCCCCAAAGTAAGTTCGAGACTAGTGTTATGGGATACTAACTCAACGATACTATATTTTATAATAGATACATAAATAGATAAACATCCAAGACCCAGGCCAATCAGGAAAAGATCATTTTCCATCATGACCTGGCCGGGGATCGAACCCGGGGTCTCCACGTCGCTGTCAGGCGTGTTGATCGCTACGCCACGGAGACCGACAGAAAATAATATGTAGAAGTAAATAAAAAAAATTATTCACTTTTTCAGCGTATCGTATCACCAGCGTTAATGAATAAATATAGAAAAAAATAAAACTCACCAAAAAAAAATTAAAATTAAATAAAACACACAAAAATATTTTTAGAAATCACTAATTATTCATCAGAAAATATGTAGTCGCCACTTCAGAACCCCTATTTCTGTTCCTCAGATCACTCGAGATTAAAAGATCACTTGAATCACTCGTATCTGGAGAGGTGCGCACGCTCCTCACTTGTAACGGTAACTGGCGTTTCCAGCCGGCCTGCGTTGCGATACATCTGTGTTAAGCGGATGAAAAATATACAGACTACAAAGTCACCGCGGAAGCCATCTCTAGGCTTAATTATTATTCTAAGCATCACAGCGTTTATTTTTTGTCTTTTTTTTTTTTTTTAATTTGCAAATCTGTTTTTAAAAAAAGAACGGGGCATTTGTGTTGACATTTATATTATTATGAAATGTTCATCTAGAAATGATAATAATATTTACAAACATAAAAAGTGGGGACATAAACAAAGGGCTTAAAAAATCGTCGCTGTCAAGTGCCTAAATGCTTGGTAGCATTACCGAAATGTTTGTTATATAAATATTGAAATTTAATAAATTCTGTATTATTTATACTTTCTTTGCAAATAAAATAAATAAATAAATATATACGGACAAATCACACAGATTGAGCTAGCCCCAAAGTAAGTTCGAGACTTGTGTTATGGGATACTAACTCAACGATACTATATTTACAATAGATTTATATATAGATAAACATCCAAGACCCAGGCCAATCAGGAAAAGATCGTTTTCCATCATGACTTGACCGGGGATCGAATCCGGGGCCTCCACGTCACAGGCAGGCGTGTTGACCGCTGCGCCACGGAGTACAACAAATAACATTTGACGACATGGTTATCGCAGTGGCTGAGTAATCGACTGCTCCGCTGCGTGTTGCGGGTTCGATTCCCGCACGGTACAAATATTTGTATGTCTTACAATTATACATATAGTGGGTCTGGATGTTTGTCTATATGAGCTTATATGTTTGTAAAGGCACCCACGATACAGGAGAAATTCCTAGTGTGGGGCAACGTTTTTTTAAAAAGTGTATGTTTTTTTGTGGTAGAAAATTACACTTTAGTAAAACATGACATTGTTATGGATTCTGACGTAACAGTGACACAGTTTTTGAGGCAAATTTCGGGTTTCGAAACTTAATAGTGCATGTAAGTTACAATCGTCTTTGTCGACGACGATCAACGGCGTCTTAAGGTTATCCCATCGAATTTTCAGTAAACTTTTTCTTCAAAAAACTCATTAGGAACGGATTTTAGAGCGTGTTATTATTAAAAGCTCGTTTCCTTTCATATAATCCTTCTAAAGTAAAAATGAATAAGTGCAGATAATTCTTTCATGATGGGATACGTATCATTTTGCGAAACTTGACCCAATTCTCAAGGGTATGAACAAAAATGCGGCAATGAGAACACTTCGGTGTATCTGAAAGAAGTGCCATTATTGTTGCACTGATGACGTCACAAAATTAACTGAGTGTTTGATCAATCCCTACATGTTAAAAAACAAAGTCACTTTCTCTTACCCTATGTCCCTTTGTATGATTAAATCTTTAAAACTACGAAACGGATTTTGATGCGGTTTTTTTAATAGATAGAGTGATTATATAGATTTATGTGTATGTTTACACCCATTAAATTATGGAGAAATACTATTATTTTTGAGGTTTCTAATGTGATGTCGTAAATAATTTGATTTAAAAATGGCGGGGCGCCGCGTTCACGTGGGGTGGAAGGAGCGGGTCGCTGTTTTTTATACAATATGTAAAGAAAATCCTGTCCGACCTATAGGGATAATAAAGGTTAGGTAAACACTTGACTAAATATAATATAAAATTTTACGTAATCATCATAGAAACAATACTAATGAATTTTGAAATAATCTTTTTTCCCACGAACTAATTCCAACTTCCCTGAAATTTGGTAATTTTTAAAAAAGTGACAACAGCGGTGCGACCACGAGCTTCGTGCCCTGCCGCCCGCCGCCCGTGGAAGGGTTGCTTACCGCACATGTATTAAGTTACCTCTTTTTGTGAAATAATATTTATTTTTTTAGGGGGATTTTTTAAGTTTAGCCCGGTTTTGTATCCATTAGTAGAATCAGTTATCGACACCTAATAATACATTCACGGATCGAACAGGGTTTTATTTACATATTGTATAATGTTCACAGTTTTTCTGTGGTGTATTTAGTATCAGCATTGCACCCGTGGGAAGCCGAGGCGGGTCACTAGTTACTGTGTACTAGCTGTGTACAGTGTTTCATCCGTATGGATTTCGACTCCGTGGAAATATCGGGATAAAAAGTATTCTAGTGTAGCGTGAATGTAGAGTGAATAGGCTCATAATAAACCAGCGCGCTTTATCATCAACGATTGCATCACTGATTACCATCAGGCATCAGGCGGGGTCCAGCACTAGTTTATAACATTTAAATCTAGGCTTAATTACCAATTAACTATTTAGCTACGAGAATATTTATCCCGAAGCACGAATGCTCAGAGTCACACAAAGGGCAATGGAAAGAGCTCGAAGTTTCTCTGCGTGATCGAATCAGAAATGAGGAGATCCGCAGAAGAGCCAAAGTCACTGTTAAAGCTCTTCGAGTCGTTAAACTAAAGTGGCAGTGGGCAGGGCACATTGCTCGTAGAACCGATGGCCGATGGGGCAGTAAGGTTCTGGAGTGGGGCAGAAAGGTAGGGAGTCCCCCGACAAGGTGGACCGATGACCTGGTGAAGGTCGCGGGAAGCCGATGGATGCGGGCAGCACAAGACCGGTCAGCGTGGAAAGCCTTGGGGGAGGCCTTTGTCCAGCAGTGGACATTCATAGGCTGAAGAACAAGAAGAAGAAGACTTATAATTAATAAACCTACTACAGTTAATTATTAAGGTCCTAACAAATTTTGGCTATTTCCGCCTCTAAGCTTTATTTATACAATTTTCTTCTGCAATATTTAGTTACTGATTACCACATTGCCATTACACGTCCGCCCAGAATAAAATACACAAGAATAATATACGATGACGTATTTATGGACGTTACCATTGCCCAGTACATCCGACATTACACACGACACGACCTTCGAGGGCATGACATGACTTTTATTTTAGGGTCTATCATAAAATGGCACGTGACGTCATTGTTTTCCACACAGTAGGTATGCAATGTCAGTTGACGAATTATAATTGACAAGATGGTTGTTACTTGTATTGACAATGTAAGATTTGAGTTCTTGGAAGATGGGTGATTTGAAGTTAGTTTAGTTACTGAGCTTGTAAACTGGTGAACAACTCTTTCAAACTGGTGAACAGTGTCACTATTTTGACCCATCGTTTTAATATTCACATTTATTATAACATTTTTAAGTCTTTAACTTCGTTCTTTATTTTTAACTTTATTAAAACTTTTAACATTGGCAAAACGTTATGGGTGACCTACCCCGTCGACAGACATCAGATGACTTTTCAACTTCAACTTTTGATCAATGGCCCCTGTGGAATAGATACCTCAATTTTATTTCGCAATAATGGCGGATATAGCTAATAACAGTTGAAAAAGACAGCCGCGTGAACCGTCTACGAGGGAGGTTTGAGGCCAAGTCATGATGTAGCCACTATACTGCGATATTTCAATTTTCTTTATGAATTATTTACTGAATGCACTTTTTACTACATAAATCACGCGCTTTTATTTAGTAAACGACACTATAAATAATTTTAAAAGTCCAATGAAAAATGCGCGTGACACTCACCTTAGCTTTCCCATCAAAACTCCCAGACGACTTTACAAAAACAAAGAGGACGTGTGTCAAATATATTAATAGGAAGCTTTTAGAATCTAGAACTAGATTCGACCTCTTTGGCTGGGCGAGAATGTTTCCAAAAAGGTTCGGGTTATATCGTCTATAGAAGGTTATATATTTTTTTTATACGAAACCTGAATATGGTTTGTTCAGAATAAGCAACTGAATCGATTCCAATCATACGCCATCTTATATTTTTACCCAAATACATTTAGAAATTGTTGTAGTGTAGTTACCGAGCGCATAACACATATTTGGCGGTAGATCACAGTGAGACAGTCCACCCCCCCCCCCCCCCACGCCGCGCCGCTGCCGACTTTGTGATTTTTATCATATATTTTTGAAATTTTGTACATAGATTCTTTATTTAAAAATATTGGACAAGTGTTTTAGGTTTCCCATAAACAAAAAATAAAGTTCTTCTTTCTTTCTTTCTTTATTGTTTGGCTTCGCACGGTCTGTGCATTTAGCCAATGTCAAGTAATTATGAATTAATCATGTAGAAAAAGACTGCAGCGTGACCAGTCTTACGTGTGAGGTTTGGGGCTAAGTCATGATGTGGCCACTATGCTGCGATATTTCACTGTTCTTTATAAACTATTTACTAAATGCACTTTTTACTACATAAATCACGCACTTTTATTTAGTAAACAACACTATAAATAATTTTAAAAGTCCAATGAAAAACGAGCGTGACACTCAGCTTGACTTTCCCGCCAAAACTCCAAACATAAAGTTGTAGGTATATAAAAATGTGCCCATACGTAGCCATCTTTACCGTTTGGTCGCTAGACAGACCTGGATCCTAATTATTACTTTATTACACACTTAAATCGAAATCATTTTAATGGATATTGCTAATCCTTTGCTGAAAAATGTGTCTACTCAACAACATAAATAACGCGACGAATGATGTTGAGCTGTTAAATAAAAACCATTTGTATGCTATTACGCGCTAAAACACACATTCCTTAAAGAATTTGGTACATTATTATTTTGTTTCTGGGTGAAGTTCTTACTTAGCCATTCATTGTAAAAGGACGATTGATCTTATCATGAGCATCAACAGTAAAAACATAGGTAAAACTCTTCCAAAGTCAATCTATTTGCACATTTATTTTCATTGGAGCGTAGCCTTAATACGCGAGGAATAAAATATCGGATACGAAAAAAACCTCCCAAATCCTAATATTTCAAATTACCTTAAAACGGATTCTGAAATATTAATATTGATATCCCTCATCGTCGTCTTTTACTGAGGGAAAAATCCAAAGTGATTCATTTTCAAAGAAAACTCCTTACAATTTTACCTCCATTTCTATTACTCATGTACTTATAATATACCATTTTATGTTTAAAGAAAATATGTTGATGCTCATTTTCGTTATAATTAACGTTGTATTTACATATTTCGTGCTTTGATATTTCCTTTCAAGATTTTAGGAACCTTTATATGTCTTTTTTGTTTTGAAAGCTGTACCTACTTCAGAAGTTCTTACATTTAACAGATTTTTTTTTAATAATTGTAAACTAGCACTTGACTGCAATCCCGCCTGACGGTAAACAGTGATGCAATCGTTTATGGTAAAGCGCGCTAGTTTATTAAACCCATTCACTAAAAAAACTTAGTGAATAGGAAGGAAGACGGCAGTTGAGCGAGGTGGTGCAATGTTAAACCCAACAACACGACCAACGATGCTGCGCCAAAGGGAGATTGATCTGAAGACCCTCCACGACCAAACTCCCAACACAACAACATTAGGCGCATCGTACCCGGCACACATCGCAACACAACTGCTCAGACCCGTCCTCCGTACGGCTTCACCAGACATCATGCCGGAACACGACAAATCGCTTGGCGGCAAGGCTTTGTCTGGTGTGTGGTAACTTCTGCCGGCGGCCGATGTTGATGATGATGTTGTACATTATTATTTTGTTTCTGGGTGAAGTTTTTACTTAGACGTTCATTGTAAAAGGAAGATTGATCTCATCATGAGCATCAACAGTAAAAACATAGGTAAAACTCTTCCAAAGTCAATCTATTTGCACATTTATTTTCATTGGAGCGTAGCCTTAATACGCGAGGAATAAAATATCGGATACGAAAAAACCTCCCAAATCCTAATATTTCAAATTACCTTAAAACGGATTCTGAAATATTAATATTGATATCCCTCATCGTCGTCTTTTACTGAGGGAAAAATCCAAAGTGATTCATTTTCAAAGAAAACTCCTTACAATTTTACCTCCATTTCTATTAGGTACTCCTATGTAATACAATATACCATTTTATGTTTAAAGAAAATATGTTGATGCTCATTTTCGTTATAATTAACGTTGTATTTACATATTTCGTGCTTTGATATTTCCTTTCAAGATTTTAGGAATCTTTACATGTGTTTTTGTTTTGAAAGCTGTACCTACTTCAGAAGTTCTTACATTTAGCCGAATTTCTGTGTCTTAATACAACTGTAGCTTGTGAATTCTGCCAATCTTCATCTCCTACTCAAATTATAATTGTGAAAGATATTCGGGTATTTTTATTCAATCAAGCAAAAGGACTAAAAGAATTTGTGTAATGTGATGAGCAAACAGTTTATAATCTGAATTTTCTAACACATAGAATACATTTTATCCTGATATTGCCCTCGTGTATTTACTAATTGTAATTGTGCTTATAATTATACTGACTGTCTAATTTCCGACCTAAACGGGCAAAGCCTAGTACGATAGTCAAAATTATCAGTGTTCTTATGAACTAATAAAAAGGCAGTACGACTAACGTATCGGCATGACGTCGACAGCCGATACATATCACTTGTACTGAAATAAATACTAAAAAAAATCTTCATTTAATACATTATTGCTGTCCATAAGTATTATATTATTATACTAGCTGACCGGCAAACGTTGTTTTGCCATATAAATAATAAAAAAAATTTAGGGGTGGACTACCCCTAACATTTAGGGGGATGAAAAATAGATGTTGGCCGATTCTCCTAGATACCGGATAAGCACAAAAAAATTCATCAAAATCGGTCGAGCCGTTTCGGAGGAGTTTAAGTTCGAACACCGTGACACGAGAATTTTATATATTAGATTACGCGTTATCCCATGTGGTACCGGGGCTGGAATAGTACCATCTCATATCCTGCCGTGGGTGTCGTAAGAGGACAACTAAGGGAACTCTCACCTGGGAAGCGGTCAGCAGCGTTTCTCCTGTGGAATAACAAATCACTGCGATCCTTAACCCACCTGCTAAGCGTAGGGATTATGGCAATGCCCCACAGTTGAATGAAAGCATTGGAGGAGGCCTTTGTCCAGCAGTATACAATATGTAACGAAAACCCTGTTCGACCCATAAGGATAATAAAGGTTAGGTAAACACTTGACTAAATATAATATAAAATTTTACGTATTCATCATAGAAACAATACTAATGAATTTTGAAATAATCTTTTTTTTCCCACGAATTAATTCCAACTTCCCCGAAATTTGGTAATTTTTAACAAAGTGACAACACCGGTATTATTATGAGCGAATAGCGATGCGACCACGTGCCGCGTGCCCTGCCTCCCGCCGCCCGCGGAAGGGTTGCTTACCGCACATGTATTAAGTTACCACTTTTTTGCGAAATAATATTTATTTTTTAGGAGGATTTTTTTTAGTAGAATCAGTTATCGACACCTAACAATACCTTGACGGATCGAACAGGGTTTTCTTTACATATTGTGTAGGTTAAAAAGAAGATTGCGCGTCTATGGAGGTAGGTAGTTGTAAAAAGTTTTGTATTATCTACCGCCATGCAGCGCGTTTAGGCGCGGTCACTCGTAATATTTGATTTTGTTTTCAAATCTAAAGACTCGTTCACACTAACAAATTTGGCTGAATTAATTGACAACTCCTTAAATGGCTTAAAATAAACCAAGCAACCTTCCATAATGTTAAAATTTAAATAACGTCGATTGGTATGTTTATACGACGTATCGGAAGTTAATTGTGTATTTTTATCATCTTAAATTGTCAGCTAATCAACGCGGATGACATTGTATATGACTATTTGAGTTTCTTGGCCAAATTAGTGATTTGGTCCAAATTTGGTGTTACATATAAACCGTATGTAGATATAGAATAGAAGGTAGTTTGATATGAGATCAGTGGTGACCTAGTGTTAACGACAGTGTTTTAAGAGTAGCATGTCGTGTGATGGTATTTAAGACGCCTGCTTGTAGGCTTTACCATCATCGTCATCTTAGCGTTAATCCCAGACGCATCCGAAGCTTTTTGAGCTTTGAAGTCTGGTGTCCGCTTTACCAGTCTATCTGCTGAATTTTGGCTAAACTTCGATATTTTCCGTGAAGCGACTGCCGTCTGAGTTCCACAACCCGAGTGCGATATAGCATTGCAGTTAGACCATTTGTTGAACTTCTGAGGGCTCCAACAACACGTAACGACTGCCATTAGATGATCGTATGGCAACCGGGACCAACGGCTTAACGTGATTTCCGAGGCACGACCAAACTAGTGCAAATATTCATATTCATACATACAAATATTGCACTGCGCGGGGATCGAACCCGCGCGCCTTTTGCGCAGCGGCCGTTTTCGCTACCGCTACGCCACGGAGACTGTCAGGTTTAGGCTTTACTTAGTGTATTATATCATAAATAGCATCATCCCTGTGATATTTACCTCAAGCATACAACCAAAACTTTTAAAATAGATCTATAAGTCGTCATTGGAGCCGCGTGCCTGATAAAAACCCACTCCTTGTCATATAGAGGAGGTCTGTTTATCGACAGTTTTAATATTATATTCATCATCATCATCATCAACCTTTTTATCTTCCCACTGCTGGGCACAAGTCTCCTCTCATTCGGAGAAGGATTGAGCGTAATCACCACGCTTGCTCAATGCGGGTTGGCGATTTCAGACTTGAAGTCCAGGTTTCCTCAAGATGTTTTCCTTCACCTTCAGTCATTAGTGTCCAAGATATACTTAGAAATAAGAATATTATATTAGTATGTCTGAATGTGAGTTTTATAAGTCGTATTTATTTCTTATTTAAGATGTTATCAGCTATCCTTGTATGAAATCATAAGGATTGTCTTCGAAATGTGCTGAAATCGGGGACGGATTCTTAAGTACTGACTACGATCATAAAACCGTTAAAGGTTAAACCCACTTACAATGTAAATCCGAAGATTTAACGCTAGTAAAAAAGTAGTTTCTCGCTGAATGCCATCGATATCATAAAAATAATTCGCTATAACGACTTCTGCGAAGGTCTAGAGTTTGAACTCGTATAACGTTTTTAAGCAATCAAAACCACTCCTATGCATATTATTACGATAGTTATTTAAATATGGGTGGGTATTCAAATATTAAAAAAAAAAAACTTTGAAGTTCATCTGTATTTAGTACAGTACAAAGTAAATGAAGTAAGACTGTCTACGATCATTATACTTTCAATGGTAAAGGCGTACAGCTTTTAAGTCTGAAGTAAAATTTTGAATGATAAAACTACGTCCCACTTTTCTTACCACTTTCTGTCATTTTAGCAATAAACTTTTGAAATAAAATACGTCGTAAATTATTTGATTAAGAAACTTTTACTTACGTAACTTGAACTTTCTCATGTGTCGTGTCGTGTCAGTAAAATTAACAAATGCAGGACGTAGCGTGTAGGTATCATTAAGAATTTACAAAACGCCTTCGAAGAAACCAAATAATTACGATCTGTATATCTTCAGACATCTTTCGAGTTACATTTTAAGCTTCTTTTACATTTCATTTGTAATTAGCTATTACGTGGATACTGCTCTAACTTATTAGCTTAGCTTGTTCCTTGCTATAGACATTCCATTGAAGTCTAAACAACGACCGAGCGTAAAGATGCGTGTGTGAATCAATGACACTCAGTGTTATTGTTGTCATTCGTATAATCCATGCTAATATTATAAATGCGAAAGTAACTCTATCTGTCTGTTATGCTTTCCCGCTTAAACCTCTCAACCGATTTTGATGAAATTTGGCACAGACAATCTTAAGACCCTGAGAAAGAACATAGGCTATTGCCGAGGGAAATCTAAAAAGCGCGATATAACCGAATTCCACGCGAGCAAAGCCGCGGCCGGAAAGCTAGTACTGTATAATATTCAATACAGTTGAAACGATCCTAGCACGTCAGTGATAATACTTTGCGAAGATTGATACCTTGGTCAGGGTTGCGGGTTGATCAAAAGAGAAATAGTAGCCCCGGCGCAACGTCAAGAAAAACGGGTGGGTCAGTAAAAGTCTGACACGCCCTTCCGCACCGCCATTCAGCCAGGGGAGTTCATTTCATGATCATTTTGAGCTGGCCTAACGTAGTACGGAGTTTCATAGCATACGAGGCCAGCTCTGGTTTTATAATCCCTGACGTGATGTTGACAGTACCTACAACTTGAATCTTTTTGAGAAAATTATGATTATCTAGATCTGCTTCAATCTTTATCATCCTATTCTCTGGTTCATTTTTCTTTTTGCGAAATTTTTTATTGCAAAAGCGACCAGCTCTTGGCCAAGCAAACTCAGAAGAAGCCTATCCATTCTTGGTATCAAGGCTGACGGGTCCCTCGTAATCACTGCGCTATTTTCTGTGAGGTGTAGCTACATTCTAAATAAGTCCAATGTTATGCACAGATTTTTATTACTAATACAACTTTTACTTAATTGGCCAACTTCGAGACACATCTAATGTATCATGCCGACTACCGATAAAAGCGAGGTCCGATTGGGAAACCGTACAAGCTATCTCTTCAAGAAAAGATAAGCAGCATTTCTTATCCCGTGTTTATTGAAGTAATTACTTACGATTTCTTGACTTGATTCCCTTTTACAGACATTGCACGCTATTGATTTTAATCGATACAGATTGTGAATTGGCTGAGAGATTTTTATGTGTAGTAAAATGGAAAGTATGAAGAAAATTTATTAGTAAAATGAAACTGATAGGCTCTTAATAAACTAGTGCACTTTATCATCAATAGTTGCATCACACAATGCTTGCCATCAGGTGGGATCCCGATCAAGCCCTACTTTATAAACTTAATAAAAAACTTTTGTCATTACTAACGGCGATGTAGATGTAAGATGGATACGGATAGATGGGCCAGAGTCGTCACGTAGTGGGTCCTAGAAGACTGGCGTCATCGCTAAAGGAGGCTGGGGAAGCGTTGGCGAGGCGATTGTGGGAGATAGAGCAGAGAAGGTAACACGAAGAGAAAAGTGCCATGCTGTAGGAGAGACTTTTGTCTAACAGTGAGACAACGAAGGCTTAAATATTATTAAATAGGCCGCTTTGAACATGGTAGCAGCTCGCCGCCCGGTAAGAACCAGGCTCTAATCGAGGGCGTGTTGTATTCCACGCGCGCCTCAAAGAGATGTCAGCACATCGTGACGGAGCCCACGTAGACCAATGCCTCCTTGATCAGGGTTGCGGATTGGTTAAAAAGATACCATGGCAAGCGCACAGGCAAGTGAAGAAACACGGGTGGGTTTTAGTCAGTTAAAGTCTGACACGCCCTTCCGTTTCCCCCAGAGCGGGAGATGTAATAGTCGAGTCGGCAAAGGTTTAGCATATTCCCAATGTTGGGGACACAGGTCTCCTCTTAGTGCGGGAGAGCGGGTAGCTTCATCAGACTTCGCTTTTTTAATTCTTGGTAGAAGTATATACCGGTTTCCTCACTAAGTTTCCTTGACAGCTTTGGAATGCCAGCAAAAATGTTATAATTACGTCATTAACCTTCAAGTAAGTATTATGTAATGTTTCCAATAGGTGCGTAAAGTAGTCATTTTCAAAGCAAAACACATCTCAGTGCATTACATATTTATGCATAAGCTTTGTGTAAGGATTTCCATTAGTGTCCGACCGAAATTTCGGTTTCGGTTTCGGTTTCGGCCGAGTTTCGGCCAAAAATCAAGTTTCGGTGGCAGTTTCGGTTTCGGCCAAAATAGGCCGAAACTTTTGCCGAAACCGACACTTATTTCGAAAGTTTCCGCACGATCGCATTCGCCCAATTTCATTTCCAGCGGCAACGCCTTGACGGACGCTGTAGGTTGGCCCTGTTCGGGAATTGTCGTGCGCCGTTCGGATGGCTCTCTGTAGCAATAAAACTTAGTGTGTGTGCGCCCGACGCGACGTAAACATTGATGAAACTGATTACAAGTAAGTTTTTGTTTTGTTTCTACAGTTAAATGATTTATATAGTAACTTAATTAAATATTGAGTCAGTAACTTTGTATTAACAAATCAAGTCACATGTAAAGAAGAGATTGTAAATGAAACATAATTTCAAATTATTTTTATTATTTAATATTTGATTATTGTGAAATGATTAAAATTTTGCTATGAAAACTTAATCTGTCGAAATAATAAAAATGTCATTAATAGATTGTTGTTGACTGTATTCACTACCTATGTTATACAAATAAAATTGATTTTGATTTAGATATATTTTTTTCATATTATGTTAAATAAATAATTACAACAAACTTAATATACTGTGTTGCCATTTCATGCCCTAATTAATGCAAAATAATAGGTACCTCAAATGCTCCAAATTTCAGTATTTTAAGAAATTTTATACTTAGA
Source organism: Sesamia inferens (assembly GCA_037179545.1). NCBI lineage: Eukaryota > Metazoa > Arthropoda > Insecta > Lepidoptera > Noctuidae > Sesamia > Sesamia inferens. Next base: position 29,034,348 of record CM073928.1, on the reverse strand, counting down.
CACGTGAGTTTCGGTTTCGGTTTCGGCCGAAACTGAAGACCTGGCCGAAGATTCGGTTTCAGTTTCGGTTTCGGCAGAAAAACCAGTTTCGGTCGGACACTAATTTCCATATGGATTTCCCGAGAATGATGACAAAACATTAGACCTTATTGTTTGAAATCTTCGCTGTTTAAAGAATCCCTTCGGTTATTTTGTAATGTACGTGTGTGTGTTAATTGTATATTATTCTTTTTTAAGGACAAAAACTGTGCAAAGACTCATTGAGGCAAATTCCCATTCTGTTTGGTGACTACTCACCTAGTCCCTCCGTTGTCAGAAGCAACACGTCATTGCTGGCCTTCCTTGAATAGCAGTGGTGGGTTTAATGACCCATTTTCCTTTCCCATACGCTAATTACGCACATTGACGTGAATTGGGTTGTATCGCAAAAAATAATTTAATGTCCATCAGATAGATTTATAAAAAATATTGAACACGTATTTTTTATTTTTTCTTTCATTCAAATACTTAGGAAGATATATTGATTTGAAATGTCGCGTAACGTCACGCCATGGTACAAAATACACCACGGCGTGGCGTAATTAGCCCCCACTCCGCAACTTTAATACGCTATATCTCAGTAGTTTTTGGTAATTTCGAGAAAATAAAAAACACGTGTCTTATTTTTTTTTATTATCTATAAGTCGGACTAATTATTTTTTTGATTTTCATACCTTGGATACATCCCTATTACAGACATCATGACTCTCAATGCGCACATTACCTATCAATCCCGATTTAAATCTTTTTGAACTGATAACCTTTTGCTTCATTTTATGTGCGAAAAAAAAAGTTTCCTCAGTAACGAAATGACGCAATGAATGTTGTTTAACTGTCATAACGAAACTCATTGCTACTGATACTATGTTATGGTAATTCCTCGCAGACCATCATACTTATGTAGGCCTAGTATGAGTTTTCAATACGAAACTCGTTCGAAAGTATCGAGCGCGTTTGGCGCTCTCATTGGTTGAAAGTTCTTACGACCTTGAAGCGGGCCAATCGCTGAGTCAAACGCGCTCGATACGATCGAACGAGTTTCGTAATGAAAACTCATACTAGGCCTAATGGTGACTAAGTAGTCGTAAGGATCTGATTTTTTTTTAAATTTTGGGTTTTTTCATGTTAAAGGGGAAAAACTGTAAGCTTTCCTTGTTCGTTCTTATATGGATATTTTTGGTAATTTAGAGTTTATCTTGTAATAAACAATTTAGGCTCTCCAGATCAATCTCCCTCTGGGTGGTCTTTACCATCAACGATTGCATCACTGCTTACCATCAAGCAGGATTGCGATCAAGCATTAGTTTATAATTAATAAAAAAAAAGCCCATGTGTTCGAAAATGTGTCTGCTTAACAACGGAAAGTGCGGTATTTGAATATTGTATGAATATTGTGCTACTGATAGTGTGATACAATTAGCCTGCAGACCACAATTACAACCAAATTTGTAAATAAGTAACTTCCAGATTACTAAGGTCGCCGCCTCAACTAGGTCTATTCAAACCAATGAGCCATGCCTCAGCTCCCTAATTCAAATACTTTAGGATATGCAAATATTCTTGATACGTTGCATGTACATTGCTGGACAAATGCCTTATGGGATTATGGGATATTTATATGGACCATGCTGCAGTTAAGAAACAAATTATTTTGTTTAGTTTCACACTTAGCCATTGTTAGACACAAGATTCTTTGTTGCATTTTAAAAGCTGTAAGGTCTACAACTTCGCTAATGAATGGCCATCGATTTCGATGTTCTAACATTGTTAGCGAGTCTTCAAACTTTAACGCTTTCACACGCAATCTTAAAGTATTAGAATTATTTTAACTAACACTTTTATTTTTACTGAAATTATAATGTATAACGATGAGTTTTAACGGCACGTTGCGAAATCATAACTTTGGGGCGAATACCATTTGATTCGCGAAAAAATAAACAATTTACATTGATGTACAAGTGACAATTTGATTAACTTGAGTCAGACATAACATAACATCACGCCTGTAATAATATCAGACGGTCAGGCAGAAGTACCTACACCAAGATTTCGTTAGTTTTTAGTTTTAATTCCCACGTAATTGTGACGTTGCTACTTTTCAGTCTATGCAGAGCACCTTCAGTACTCTTAAACTTCAACACTTAGAAACATAAAAGTCACCGTAAACGGACAATAATAAAAACGACCCTATGTCTTCCAGACTAGACAATTTATGTTGTTTATATGTTTACACATAATTACTCAGTTGACCGCATAATTCAGCGGGACCATTAGCACGCGGGAAATTACAGAGAGCACTCTTGTGGTTCTTTTATTTATTACCGCCGCGTTTTAGAGTTTACTTACGGATTCATTGTTGATTGAGTATCTGGGATTACAAGGTAGATTATGTGTATGTGATATTTCATTATGGTTTGTTATCAAACACTGTATAAAGAGTGTATCTGACATCGACGCACAAACGAGTACCATCGATCCAGTATTCTGAACCCGCTTCGCCCGCCACGAATTTTTCGTCGGCTTTTTCGTGATTAAAAAAAGTATATATATCTAGTTTTTGCACTTTAGACCATTCATAATTGCTATACTTTTATAACTCAATAAGATTTTAAAGTAAAAAAATAATTAATTCTCTAATTACACAAAAAAGCGCAATGAAAACAAGACTCGAAAAACTATCTTATCAACTGATTTAATAAAGTTCACATCAAGGATTAACGTCATACCTATAAACCCGTACGGCGGCACGTTTGCAACGTTCAAAGATCGAGCCGGCTTTTTTTAAAGCATCATAATTTTATTAGTGGCAGGCGGGTAACCTTTTCGCTAAGTTTGCGTTACGATGTCAGATACAGCCTGTATAGGCTGATTTTGCTTGTGCTAATCATGATAATGAGTTTTGTTCCCACTGCTGCGTCGCCGATCCCTTTGTTAGAGGAATTGGTTAATATCCGTAATCTATTATATCCCGCGAGCCATTGCATGTATGTACATGTCATCATCATCATCATGTCATGACAGGAAGACCACTGCTGGACATAGGCCTCCCCCAAGATTTCCAAAAACACCGGCGGAACGCGGCCTGCATACAGCGTTCGCTGCGATTTTACTGACTATACCACTAGGCTATTAAAAATCTACTATTTATTTCTATTTCAGTTTTTCAAAAAACGAAATAATTATGATAATAATGGGACTAGGTTTTGAATGAGAACATTCAATACAATACAATTAAAAATAATTGGAACTTGAATTTTGATATCCTCTCATTCACTAATTCCAATTAGCTTAGTTTACCCAGTTTGAGTTATGCAGAGGTTACCAACTCTTGCGACATTTATTTTTTAAATATCGAAGCATCATGCAATACCTAATAATAAATTGTATCTGAAGGAAAATACTAGGCCCATCTTATAATGACTGGGTCATTACTGAACGATTTTCTCCAGTGCCGAGCTCACACTTTCTCAGGCCACAACCACATTGTTTTCTAATGCGTTACTAATGTGAAGATTGTTGCATCCATGGCCCATAGTGCGAAAAGACTTGTTCCGATATGGATGAGATAATGGCAAATTTTCCCACATAATTATAGTGGCTATAAATAAACTAAAATATTTTTATTACAGGTGCCATAACATCGGCTGCCGGCAGAAGTTACCACCCACCAGACAAAGTCTTGCCGCCAAGCGATTCGTCGTGTTCCGACATGATGTCTGGTGAAGCCGTACGGAGGATGGGTCTGAGCAGTTGTGTGCCGGGCACAATGCGCCAAATGTTTTTGTGTCGGGAGTTTGGTCGTGGAGGCTCTCCAGATCAATCTCCCTCTGGGTTAAACATTGCATCACCTCGCTCAACTGCCGTCTTCTTTCCTATTCACTTAGTTTTTTGAGTGAATAGCTAGTTTAATAATAAACTAGCGTGCTTTACCATCAACGTTTGCATCACATCATCATCAGTATTAGTTTAAAATTAATAAAAAAAGAAAACATTCTTAGGTCGCCGCCTCAACTAGTTCTATTCAAACCAATGAGCCATGCCACTGCTCCCTAATTCAAATACTTTAGGATATGCAAATATTCTTGGTATGTTGCATGCACAAATGCCTTATGGGCTTATGGGATATTTATATGGACCATGCTGCAGTTAAGAAACAAATTATTTTGTTTAATTTCACACTTAGCCATTGTTAGACAGAAGATTCTTTGTTGCATTTTTAAAGCTGTAAGGTCTAAAACTTCGCTAATGAATGGCCATCGATTTCGATGTACTAACATTGTTAGCGAGTCTTCAAACTTTAACGCTTTCCCACGCAATATTAAAGTATTAGAATTATTTTCAGTAACAGTTTTATTTTTACTCATATTATAATTTATAACGATGAGTTTTTAACGGCACGTTGCGAAATCATAACTTTGAGGCGAAATCCATTTGATTCACGAAAAAATAAACAATTACATTGAATCATACATTTTTATTTTTGCAAATTATTTGATGTTTTGAAAAAGTATGAAAGATTGCTGTTAAAGTTTATCCTAGCTGTTCAATAGGCTATCATCTGAAATGAAACCCTTAAATCAACTTATTCTGATCTTTAAAATGATTGAGAAAACCCGTGGAAACATTAAAAAAAAATATGGTTTACAGCAAATTGTTAGTTTTTGTAGTAAATGTTTATTTTTTTCGCTCATAAAACCCACCAGGGCTTATGGATTGGTCAAAGTTCGGTTTGATGTTTGTGTAATAAAATTGTAATATAAACTCCGTTGACGTGGACACAGTGCTGGGCTTATTACCGAAATCAGGACGGAGCAGTTTCGGCTTGAGTTTCACGCCTATTTATACACACATCGTTCTCGTATCAAGACTATATTTCGCAGTAGTATGTACCGGTATTAAAGCCGATGCCAAATACAAGGTTCTGGATGTTCCTTTCGAAGTATGTGTCACTGGATATAAATTTTCTTTAATACTCAATATTCATCTTGCTTGAGTCATCGCTTTATCAAAGCTGGTACTTGGCTGAGTGACAATCGTGCCAATTGAATAACATTACACAGATCAACAAATATACTATCCGAGGCTTTTAAAAATCATCGTTATCCCTTCATAGGTTTGAACAATTCGTCTGCTCAACGATTATACAACGTAAGTTTTTGTATATGCGAAACCTGAATATATTTTCTTCATTTTTACACCATGTTATATATGTCCCACATACATTTAGAAATTGTTGCAGTTTGGTTACCGAACGCACGACACAGCTGGCGGTAGAACATAGTTCTAGCACAGTGAGACAGGCCATATTTTTGTTAGAACAACCAAGATAACAAGCTCATAAACTTTGTGATTTTTTATGATATCTTTTTGAAATTTAGTACATAAAATAATATTGTATAGGAAGGAAGACGGCAGTTGAGCGAGGTGATGCAATGTTAAACCCAACAACACGACTAACGATGCTGCGCCTAAGGGAGATTGATCTGAACACCCTCCACGACCAAACTCCCAATACAACAACGTTTGGCGCATCGTACCCGGCACACATCGCAACACAACTGCTCAGACCCGTCCTCCGCACGGCTTCACCAGACATCATGCCGGAACACGATAAATCGCTTGGCGGCAAGGCTTTGTCTGGTGGGTGGTAACTTTTACCGGCGGCCGATGTTATGGCCTACCACCGAGAAAATCTTTTTGAAATTTTATACATAAAATATATTGTATAACACTTCGAATGTGGCTGTACTCTCAAAATGAAAATTGTGTTGATTGTTGTATGTGGTAACGCAATTACCCCGCGAGCTGAATTAAACATAATTATTTAATAATCTACGAAACATCAGGACATACCTAACCACGCGTGACCAATATAATTGCTACTTACTAAACTATCAAAATCTGTTTACTGTAACACGATGGTACCCCATTATGGGTTGTCTATTAGATGTATTATTAAGTAGTTGATTCAATAAATGGCGTCACGTCATTTGCAAGCCTAGTAATAAAAAGTGCCAAATTACTGGCGCCGAGTCGATTGCTACCGATTGTGTTGTGGCCATGCATTTTACAGATAATAGGACAAATACTCATTTTTTAATTAAAATTGTGTTGTGTCCCGTGACTTACAAGTTGTGCTTAGGTAATAGGTTCGAACCCCTTCAGATGCTTTACTTTGTGTAAATTATTTTCTTTACCACTGCTCTTAAAACGGTGAAGGAAAACATCGTGAGGAAATTGGCATGTCCCAGAGGCAAAAGGTCGAACTGTTACTGTTGCTCAAACAGGACTACGAGTTACAATTTACTGTTACAAATGAGCCAAAAACATCATCCCAGTCCAGACCTTCAAAAGGTGATGCAGTAAAGTAGCCTCGCTACCAACCTTCCTAAATGGTTAATCTTTACGTTACGTCATCTTACTTAAATGACGTACCAACATGACATGAGACAACACATAATTAGCCCAATGTTTCGACTCCTGGGACACAGGCCTTCTCTTGGTGAACGTTAGTGGGCTGTAATATTTTTTTAAATATGTAATTATAAACTAGTGCTTGACCGCAATAAAGCCTGATGTTAAGTAGTGACAAATCGTTGATGGCAAAGCGCGCTAGTTTATTAAGACACAACACGACCAAGGGAGAAAAATCTGGAGACTCTCCACGATCAAATACTCGATAAAACACAATTTAGCGCATCGTACCCGGTCCACATCGCAACACAACTGCTCAGAGCCGTCCTCCGTACGGCTCCATCAGACCACGACTAATCGCTAGGCGGCAAGACATTATCTGGTGGGCCGGTGTTATGGTCTAACACAGATGAATAAACATTTTTTCTTTCTTTCTTTCTAACTTATATATGAAATCCTATCTAAGCATACCCATAGACAGTTAAAAGGATCAAAATGCTATAAGACAATTACGTTTGCTTGACTAACATTGTCTTCTACTGTTGTTTATCTCATTTAGGTGTGATTTTAAGCAACAAGCTGTTAATGTATGGTTGTTTTTTAGTAATCAGACATCATTGCTTACTCATGTTTGCTACTTTTAAAGGACACTGTTGACATGTGACGTAAGGTAATTGTTTATTTGATTCAAACGTTATTTTCAATGATGACGTTCATTACATAATTGACTGCCCAAACGATAAACATTACTTTGGGTTTTTTAAAGTTTGTGTGTTTAATAAGAGCATATTCAAACCTTATACCTATTAAATATTATATTGTCTTTTTTATTGGGAAATATCAGGAAAGCGGGGTCCAAATTCCGGATAGTTGAGGTGTCTTCTCATCTCATGAGCATCCATCGTGAGCAGTATTTCGAGAGAACAATAACTATAGTGTGATGTTCGATTCTTATTATTTTAACACTACAGACACTTAGATCAATTTAATATTAAGGGATTACAATGATCATGTCAGATTGAAACAGATACGAGCCACTAGGTTTGAGTATGACCAACACACTGGATCGAAGCTTGAGCAAAGACTGCCCGCGCTAACGGTTACTCGCTATGTCAAACGCAACTCCAGGCGGGTGTTTACTCACTCTCAATATAAAACAAATCACAATATTCAAAATTAACCAGTCACGCGCGTTATATCTATTTTATTATTGATTTATTATTCTAATTTCCCTTGATATCAGAGCGGCTCTATCAGAATACCAGCGCTGTGACATTTTTTAAATGTTATGTACTTATATGCTGAGCTAGAAGAGTTTTGGCCTCGTATACCTATTGCTATTTTTTTAATACTAATTGTTTTTTTAAAAGTGAAACTTTTATTACATCATCTCAAACTTTTTCGTCTGTGTGTTGCATGCCGCGTGACGGTCGGCGATAAAGTGAAAGGAGCTCGATAAAACAATCACTTTTACAATGTTTTCATAAAACCACACAATCCTTTTTTAATTTTTTTATTGTATTTAGTTTAATTTTATAATCTACCGGAATGAGTTATAACGAATATTTTTTCTTTCTTTCCTTATATTTCCATAATATTAACATTGATAGTTAGTTATTTACTATTTCAGAAACATTAATAACATTATATAAAATATTCATATAAATATAACACAACTAATTAACACATTAGGTAATAAATCAAATGACTAGCTAATTAAACATACAAAAAATAATAAAAATATGTATAAAACAATCCTTTTGTTTTTTGTTCACTTAAATGTCGAAGCGTCTGCATTATTATCAACTGGAAACGTACCTAGATAACTAGCAGCATTGCCACGTTGAAAAGGCAACATTAATTCTTTGGTCCTTGAGTTAATTGAGGCATACCTGTCACCACAGAATGTATTATTTCACACAGCGAACATTAAAACTGAAATAAAGTCGTCTTCAAAAAGTCTAAACAGCTGGCCACATTACAACCAAGCAATTGTATATTTATTTCAATTAATACGAAAATAGTACCCAATGTTCCCGTCCTTGGAGGGAATTATCTGGGAATAATTGTGTAGCATGGTCACCTTGGATCTATGAGTAATTTACGCGTGCACATTCGCGGAATGTACCTGTTGAGATACTTTGAGCTTATCACTATTTATTTCTATCTTCCGGATACTACACCTTAAATATTTGATATAGAAGAAGCGTTGATAGGAATTCAGGTGGAGATGTTTAGCAGTAATTAATTGAGAGTTTATTTTTTGCTAGATAATTCTTTTACCGCAAGGCAAACAAAGCGCAGATCAGCTTCTGTTGAAGTTTAGTTTAATGTTTATGGGTTTTTAACACGTCTCAAGGAAATTATCGCGGCCTTCATTAAGTCTTAAGAATGTATTATTTAGACATCAAACACTGAATACCTTGATGGAAAATAAACAGAAAGTAATTGCATGATGTGCTCAAAACTTTCGTCTCACATAAAAATACCTATAGGATAACAGCTCAACAACATCCATTGCGTTATTTACGTTGTTGAGCAGACGCATTTTACGTACATATGGAGCAATGTATTAGCAACATACTTCAAAATTGATAGTATTGATACTATCATATCATGCATGCATTCTTCGAAAGATGAGGTAGAACTGCGCCTACTATAGGCCCATTTCTCCAGTTAGATGTGGTTTAAGTCCTATGTACCAGGTGTGAGCATGGAGTCTGGACTTGTGCCCAGTCGATGGCAATGGCCATTTTAGATGGAAAAAACTTTTGACCGATCCGAATTGAAAAGCAATAGCGCTGGCGACTACTGGACCAATGAGGCAATTAACTTATTTTTATTAATATTTAAAAATAAAGACACACAGAAAAGTCGTTGTTAAATAAAACATAAGTACAACAAATTACAACAAAAATATTATTTTACTCTCGGTGGTAGGCCATAACATCGGCTGCCGGCATTTAAGTTACCACCCACCAGACAGTCTAGCCGCCAAGCGATTCGTCGTGTTCCGGCATGATGTCTGGTGAAGCCGTACGGAGGACGGATCTGAGCAGTTGTGTTGTGGATGTGTGCCGGGTACAATGCGCCAAGTTTTGTTGTGTCGGGAGTTTGGTCGTGGAGGGTCTCCACATCAATCTCCCTCTGGCGCAGCATCGTGGTCGTGTTGTTGGGAATGAATGATTTTAATAAACTAGCGCGCTTTACCATCAACGATTGCATCACTGTATATAAAGCTGAAGAGTCAGTTTATTAGTTTTTTTGTTTGAAAGCGCTAATCCTATAGTATAATAGTAGTACTGGTTTGCATTGAAAAATTGTGTTGTGAAGTGTTGTTTAGCCCATTAATCCAGAAAGGCTTTACAATTATCAATAGGAGCGGAGCACAACAAACATTTAAAATGTATGCTGTATATTTTTGGGTTAAAATAAAATGTTGAAATAACTAACTCCACCCGAACGAAGTTGCGGGCAGCCGCTAGTGATAATAATATAATAAGTGGTTAGCCAAGCAACTAGCATTGCCATACAACGTGGCAACCCTGCCAGCCTTTTTTCACTGTACCTGTGACAGCGAAGTGGTTTTTTTTTTGTGATACCCTATGACTTTTTGCGTATTTTTTTACGTACATATATTACATACGAATAAGATAAAATCCTGAAGAAACAATCACAAACAGTAAAGAGGTATTTTTAATACTGATAAATGTGGTTTATGGCAAGACTGCAGCTTCATTTCACACTAGCAACACCTTTAACTGGATTACTTTCAACAAAAAATCCATAGATTTATCTGCACCAGTAAAATAATTAACACACGTTCCAAATACACGCGACCGGCTACCGGACACACCGGTTCATAATAAATACAAATCGATTTCTGTCAATAAATTAAATATTCGATCGAAATCGATAAGTCAGTTGCTAAGCAGCTTGTCAAGACCATTGTAATCCGCGAAAGTCAGCCCGCTAATAAAAGAAACTTCCACTTTTTTAACGGCGAAAGGAAATTAGCAGCAATTTATTTAAGAAGTGCTCCATATCGATCGTGAGATCCGATTAAGTCCATAATCGATTTGAAATTGAGTTTTAATGAGGTATAATTTAATCGAGTAAACTGATTTGTTTTCTCAGCATAAAATGTTCATTAGTTATTTTATATTTATGGGTTTATCTCGTGAAAAATATATGTTTCTAGAATTATGATGACGTAAAGTGATCTAGAAACAGTAGAAAATCTAGACTAGGTGTTATCAATTCGCTGAAGCAGTAAATGTCAGCTGTGAAAGATTAGCTTATTATTTTACTTAATCCGTCAACATTGACTTTGTTTACGTGTATGGCTATCGTCATTTAAAAAATATGTGTTACGTAGTTAATGTTACGTTATCAAGATTTTGCGTATGAATAATGGCACTTGAGATGAAAAATTCGTGTAATTTTTATTATGATCAAGGTTAGGTTGGACGCTATTATATTCTTGTGACAAGCTGTAAATAAAGCTTGTATATTATGTCAATTTAAATTTACGCTCGCATAAATAATGGCCGCGTAAAGGTCGGCTTTCTGGGCCAACTGACGTAACCACCCTAAAAGAATTTTATAAATCGAATCGCGTCGATCGTTCACTGAACGATAACAATCGTTCATTGTTAACCAATAGCAACATTAGATAGCATCAAACTAATCGATTATCGAATCAAATTGATTGGCTTATTAGTGAATGAATGATTTCCATCATTTTTATTAATATGCCGTATAATTTAGGTCGGTATATTTCCGGTGATATTAACGTCTTGATTTACAGATTCTTTCGCCTTGATGAATGAATGAAAAAAGATGATATCTAAATGTTGGTCATAAATTAATTAGTACAATGCCGTTGCTAAATATTTATGTTTAATTTTCGTGTAGTTCTGCGAATTTTACGATGTATATGTGAATGGTGGTAGGGGTCGTAAAACAAATTAGCCGGACGAGGAGCTCATGAATAGAGCCTGCAATGATACTAATTTATGTGTGATGAACACTAAGCTTGATTCAAGGATTTCGCGTAATCGCGTGCTTGCGGGAGCCAAGCAGTGAGAAGCTTACCGCCCGGTAAGGACCAGCAGGGCAATGAGTTTCATTTTGACTGTTCAACATTGTTCATTGCGTTATTCACATTGTTGAGCATATACATTTTCGAACACAGGGAGTAATGAAATAGCAATAAGCGTCAAAATGATTCCAACTGATAGTAATGATGCGTTACGTAATGAGGGTGCAGGTCCGAGTCGACGGTGCGTTTTGTTTCATGCGCTCCTCAACAGATGTCAGCACATCGTGATAGTATCCACGAAGACCGATGCCTCCTGGGTCAGGGTCAGGGTTGGTCAAAAAAGAAACTCCTGACGCACAGGCAACTTACAACTAATCAGGATCATGGGTGGGTTTTAGTCAGTAAAAGTCTGACTTCGCTCCGCTCAGAGCGAGAGACGTCATTTGATGATTTTCCCTCAAGAACAAAAATAAAAAAAGGATTTCGCGCAATAATAATAAAGGTTCCCAGAAACAAACGCGTCGCGATTCTACTAGAAGAATTTCTAAGAATACTTTTAGGCGTCGCGCTTTTGCGCCTATCTGCGGGTGACTTTAAGTATTGCCTTTCTGCCTCTTCATATTCTAACAGGAGTCAACAAGACAAAAATATGTAATACATATTAAAATAAGACAATTTATAAAGCAAATCATCCTCAGCTTTTATGTTAAAAGAATAATTTATCTACAGATACTTATTTAAAAATAATTCACATAAATATTGTAATAATCACATGATATGTTTCAGATATACATATTTATGTAAAATTTAATAGTATTTGTAGGAAATGATGACCTCATATAGGCATTTTATTTTGAACAAAGCAACGCCACGGTCAGTAGTTCTGACGTAACGCTAAATGTTTAATTGCAACATTTTAGGGCTCATAAATCTTACACAGATACGCACTTGAAGGACTGAACGCGGAAACCAAACCTATAACAAGTATCAAGACTGTTCTATCGTAATACAATTCGTAGTAATATTTTTGTCAATACAAATAGTATTCTTGGCAAAATACTCGACACTTTTGTGAGTCATATTTTAGATTCGGTTGATGCACACACGAACTACCAGACGAAGAATTATGTAATTGATTATTCAGTGATCAGATGGACACCCCTATTCGTTCTAAATTTAAAAAACAAAATCACCGTGTTCCAGCACAATGTCTGGTGAAGCTGTACGGAGGACGGGTCTGAGCAGTTGTGTTGCGATGTGTGCCGGGTACGATGCGCCAAATGTTGTTGTGTTGGGAGTTTGGTCGTGGAGGTTCTTCAGATCAATCTCCCTTTGGCGCAGCATCGTTGGTCGTGTTGTTGGGTTTAACATTGCATCACCTCGCTCAACTGCCGTCTTCCTTCCTATTCGCTCAGTTTTTCTGAGTGAATAGGCTCTTAATAAACTAGCGCGCTTTACCATCAACGATCGCATCACTGCTTACCATCAGGCGGGATTGCGGTCAAGCGCTAGTTTAAAATTATTTAAAAAAAAAACTACCTAGCTATTTCCCAACTGGAACAGGAAAGTACCAATATTTTACATGATGTGACTGACTAATCTGATCTCCACAATCCAGTGACTAGTTTAAATAAGATACTCCTTGGCAAGCGTGGTTATCATCAAACTTTCGGAATTCTGACTACCCGTAACAATTGTCAAAAATCCACGAATGGTAGACCGGATCAACAGCCTAGCATGCCTTACGAAACACGGAGGGGTCTGGTTATGTAAAAAAGTCTGTTATCCACGCTCCACCCGAGGCAAGAGTAGATCGCGCGATTATTAGCTGTAAATTATTTAGCAAGACCCTTTAATAATGTAGCGGTACCTACAGACGCTACAAAAAAAGCACGTCATACTGACATCACACGAATTCTACATCTCGTAATCAGAGTTTACCGTGCAACTAGCATACATACAACTTCCCAACTTCAACCGTTGGGCAAGTGCCCGCCAGACATAACACCCGCTTGATCGGATGATCCTCTCTTTTCTATGGATTGTGAGTGAACTTTATACCCTGTTCTTCACACCTCCGAACTGGTGATCTCGAATATGAACTCAGCCTCATCAGCAACCTCACACTGCGCCTTTTCGGCCGGTCAACAAGAAGAACCCTCTTTCCTGCTTTAAATCTCCATAATAACATAAAATATATTGAATAAAAAACAAACATCAATCTGTGATTGATTGCATGAATAAAAAGTTTGACAGATGACAAACAAATCAAATAATTTATAGTTTTTACAACCTTCGTATTTTGAATCCAAAATTTTGACGGCCTATCATTTTCGTACAATTCGATTTGTAAAATACACACATCGTGCATACAAAATAACTTATGTGTACTAAAAATTTTCACTTTAACATTGATGAAACTAGGGTTACTCTATAATCTATAATAGTAATAAAGTATGGTATAATACACTTTTTTCACACAATGCTGCATACTGTACTAGTGCAAGTTATGTAAACAATTTATCAGACAGCAGCGGGAATAGAGAAGCAGACTTTCATATAAATTTAGACTTAGCATGTTTGGATTCATACAATTGTTTTAAATATGTACCTCGAAAATTTTTTGTGTGCTCTACTGGATCTCTTTTCTGCTTTAAAATCAGATGGACCCTATTTCTTCAAATAAAAGTTGGCCGTCCTAAAACCAGCATATCGGCGATGGCAGAAAGGCCAGGGAGACATATCACAAAACTATAAAAAAAGACATATTGACGTGATGGGTTTTGATTTCTTGGTAAAAATTGGTATCAGAAACTGCAACCAGCGTTCTGGACAAAATCACGCCTTTTTTGTTCGCAGTAACTACACAAAGCATGTGTGTCGGATGGTAGTAGGTAAGAACCAAGAACACACCTAACCTTACTGTGAGACTTTTAATAATATCACTAATTCCTATCCCGCGGTTTGCGCCACACCTGCTTGTGCCTTCTTACTTCTAGTATTTTTATTGTTGACTAGCTTTCCGCCCGCGGCTTCGCTCGCGTCGAGATTGGTTATATCGCGCTTTTAGATTTCCCTCGTGAATATAATTTTTTTCCGGAATAAAAAAGTACCCTATTATTTAATCCGGACTTCTAACTTTAGGTCTGAAAAATTTCAAAACAATCGGCTTAGTAGTTACGGCGTGAAAGCGGAACAAACAAACAAACAAACTCACTTTCCGATTTATAATATTAGGATATTTGGTGTACACATACAAATATTCCAGTAATCTCCCTTGGGAACTTGATGTTTTTTTAGGACCAAAAGCAGCCTATGTTACTCTCCTTCTTTTCAACTAACTGTATGCCAAAAATCAGGTCGATTGATTGCTTAGCTACGGCGTGAAGGAAGGACAAACAAACAAACAAACACACTTTCACATTTATAATATTAGTATGGATGATTTAGTTACTCGTTTCAGACTATAGTCTTACCAAAAAATCCATTAGCCTGAATCTGGTAACTTTCGGGGACAGATAAATCGTTTTATATTTTGAAAGATATGTTTGTGTTTAAACTCTAGTATTGCAAAATATCTTTGGGATTAGAACCAAATAGATCCAAATACTTCGACACTGGACCACTTTCTTTTCATTCATAAGGATTAAGGTTGGTTTCACCTCTCAAACAAACGACACACAATGTGTGTCATCAAACCATGCCTTATATAGACGCTGATTCAATTTGCGAGGATTTAAATAAGCAATTATAGGATTATACTTTTGTTGTGTAATGTGATTTGTTTGATATTAGTCATGCATGAGATGATGTGTTGGTTTTGCTCGTATGGACTGGATTCATAATTAAATGAGCTTTGTTATGCTTTCATAATAACATGTCAGGATAAAAGCATTATCTGCTAAACAAACATAGGAAAGAACAATCGCGTAAAGAAAATATCTTCGCTGCTAATTAGCTAATAACTTCTACGTCTATAATTAGCTGCCAATGATTACTTATTATGCGAAAAAGAAAACTTAATTATGTATTAGTACTAAAATAATGTGGATATTTAAAAGTGATATATGTATTTTCTATTCTATGTTGGTATGGTTTGTTCTGAAGAAAATTCATTTTTACGGACAAAATCACGGTCATCGCAAAGAAAATAAGAAACTGAAAATGTTTGCTAACCGAAAAAAAAAAAAAGAAAAAAAAAGTATAGGAAGTAAAGAAATTCTCATGAAATGTGGATTAGCGGTTGTTGATAAATGTGCACGAAAACAGACACACTTCGACTTATGTAGGTAACGTCGACGAGAATCTATATGAGCTTATAAATAAGTCTGTGACTCCAAATAACACGTTTTGAGTTCTCAAGGCCGCCTCGGGTGAGCAGTTTTCTTAATAAATATGGCATGTATGGCAACAAAAGTTGGAGTCCCATCGACGTTTTTAGAAATTGAGATATTTTTGGGGCGTGTCGTGACCGAATGCGGATTCTTTAATCTTTAAAATTATGTTTTTGGACACTGATTGTTATTTTTTATACGTGATTATTGTCTTTTATGATGACAGTAGAGTTATGTGTCAGCACACAGTCAATATTAGAGGAAACATTTTAATGTATTTATTTGTTTTGCTGGATCCTGTGTAACCTGTTGTGGAAACCAAATGTTATAGCAAAAATTGATTGATGTGACAATTGGAGGCATTACTGCTGAACTTTTTTTATTATATATAGAAAACACAATACATCTGGATAGTACCAAAACAAAAAAGACGAAAAGCGAGGTCATTTCAATATCGTAAATTTCCTCTTAGTATCTCGTAACAGATCTTGATTAAACATTTTACAGCATCAGATAAGCAGACTGATTTAAAGATGTTCAAGTAAAATTATCTGATGGTCACGGTCGAATTCGCAATTGTAATTATTGATAAACATTAGAGACAGATTTACGATATCTTGTCACTTTTCAACATTGTTCCGCCGACTGACTTTTTTTAAATGCTTTGCAGTTGGCAATAGTTTCGATACTTTACGACGGAAACGGCGCCTTGAATATTTAATAACAATTTTTCAATAGGACCAACCTTGCTACTGAAACTGTGCTTTGATGGGTTTTCAACTAAAAGTATGTTTCGAGTAGGTACCAGCCCAAGAGATATATTTTTTTTATAATTTATAAACTAGCGCTTGACCGCAATCCCGCCTGATGGTAAGCAGTGATGCAATCGTTGATGGTAAAGCGCACTAGTCTATTAAGAGCCTATTAAAAAACACCACTGCGTGCAAATTGTTCCAGTCCCTCGATGTACGCGTTATAAAAGAGGAGGCGAAACGATTCGTCCGGATCGTAATGGACTAAATTTGCAGTCTAGAAATCATACCAGTCTACATATCATTGATATTATGACTTCTTTCACGTTTTGGCAATATGCCTTCTAAAAAAAGTACGGTAAAGTGACAACGGCAAATCTAATATTTGAAATTCTCCGGGAAGGAACTGAAAGCAAAGGTATTCTTACCGTAAGAACTCATTAAACGGTATTATAGTACTTTCGACGATAAAGCACAGTTTGGAGTGGTAAGGAATGCCGCGCACGATTGATTCAACCGTTGGTTGTATTGCCTACAAATGACAGTTGCCAGTTTCACCATTGGCACAAATTAGATGGCTGTGTACAAGGGTCTTATTGTTGTGCTAGACAACTAAGAATGTGCACATGATTTGTAGCGCATTGTGATATGCGGTTAGCTAACCAACTAGACGAAGTGCCTATTCTGACATGCTATTTGAAAAATCAAAGAAAAACTGTTATTTGTTTTTTTTTTTTATTAAAATATAAACCAGCGCTTGACCGCAATTCCGGCCTGATGGTAAGCAGTGACGCAATCGTTGATGGTAAAGGGCACTAGTTTATTAAGAGCCTATTCACTCTAGCCTTGAAGACACTCAAATTGTAGTCCGACGGAAACACCGCCGCCGGCAGATTATTCCAGTCCCTCGATGTACGCGGTATAAAGGAGGAGGAAACGCTTCGTCCGGATCGTAGAGGTGTTAACAACATAAGGGCGGAAACTCGCCGTACGACGGGTCGTCCGATGGTGGAACGGAGATGGGGGAATTAAATCGTGCAATTCCCTCGCACACTCCCCAAAAGGTATCCTATAGAACACCGGAAGGCTGGCTACTCTACGCCTGTGCTCTAGGCTTTGGAGACCAACTCGAGTTAAATCAAGGTCGCCAATCAGCCTCTTCGCACGCCTCTCCACTGAATCCAAAGTGGCCAGGTGACACTTAGCAGCACCAGCCCAAATGTGGCTGCAGTACTCCACACACGAACGGACCTGTGCTTTGTACAACATTACAAGCTGCCCTGGTGTGAAGTACTGCCGGACCTTTGCGATAACGCCAAGTTTTCTAGCAGCCACCTTGGCCTTGGACTCAATGAACCGCCCAAAGTTTAGGTTCGAGGAAATCTCAACACCCAAAAGCTGAAGGCGGTCGGTACACTCCAAGGATACATTCCGAAAAGTAGGAGCCAAGGTGAACGGGCTCCTTTTGGCGGTATACAAACAAACAAACAAACATAAAGAACTTGTAAAGTTTCCACTAAGAATTAACCCTTAATTAGGCGCATGGGGTCAGGGCCACTTTAAATTTAAAAAATAATGAGCATGAGGGCGCTCTAAGAACTGTAGTTCTTAGAGCGCCCTCATGCTCTCTCTAGCTTCCTCGCTCCCCGTGGCGCATGCAAATTAGTCGCGTCCAGATTTCCGAACGCAAATTATTATATTTATTTTTTTATTTATGACAGGTAAATCATAGATTGCCGCCCAATTTTGACGAGAACTGACAGTGACATTTGGTTCGAGGCAAAAAAAAAAGACGGCTAGGTTTGTAAGAAAAAAAAAAAAATGCGGGGTGCGTTTTCAAGAGATTGCTTTGTTTAGTATCAAAAACCCTGTTGAATGTGGAATTGAAAGTTAATTAAATTCAGAGTGTTTTGTGTTAATTCCTTTATATGGAAGAACTATGTGTCCTATCTGATAATTTTAAATATATCCTCAACTATACGAGGATAATTTGGCAGTAGGTGACTTGCATACTCATTGAAGGGCCATCGAAAACGCCACTAGCAAATAGTTTTGTAGAGAACAAGCATTTCTAATTTCGTCACGCACTTTAACGTTAGATACCATTGTTTTCATTTTCTATACGCGTGCCCTAAAATTCATTGCCCAGTGTAATTCGAGCCGCATTGCCCAAAATTGGATTAGCTGATTGCATAGTACTTTGCTCTGGTGTAAATTGATCTAAATGCATTATTTGCGTTGCGTCAGCTGTTGCATATAGTTTTGGCGTTTTGCTGACTTAAGGTACCTATTTGATGGAGGACCTAAAAGGATTATAAGGTAACGCGTCTGTCATTGTTATATTAGATGAAGAATTCTGTTGAGTTGAAATAGTTTTTTTTATAGATTTATATAGATAAACAACAATTTAAAGGAGAAAGAAAGGCATTTATTGTCATTAAATTTAGATCATAAAACTAAACTTAATTAGAAACCAGTAAGTCCTTTACGACGCCAAAAGGCTCGTTTCTCGGCATAATGGTCCGACATTTGAAAAGTAAATGTCTTAACGCTGGTATTCTTACTTAAATTCCTGGAGAGAAAATATTATGCTATGTGTACGTGCATTTTTAAGTGTACCGTGTTACCCAGTAGCTGGGTTGTGGGGTCGGATGAGTAGTCGCTCTATGTTATACTACTGATATAAAACGTAATTTTTTGTTTATGCGAAACCTGAATATAGTTTGTTCAGAATAAGCAACTGAATCGATTCCAATCATTTTTATTATACTTTTTCACAAATACATTTAGAAATTGTTGTAGTGTGGTTACTGAGCGCGCTATGCAGCTTACGCATGCGCATGCCCGCGCTCAGCTGACGCCACAAGTCAATGCACCCGGCTCGCCCGCACGAACGAAGCGTGGACCATATTTTTGTTGGGACAACCAAGTAGGATAACAAGCTCATAACTTTGTGGTTCTTCATGATATCTTATGAAAGTTTGTACATAGATTCTTTACTTAAAAATACTGGACACGTGTTTCGGGTATCGCATTAACAAAAAATAATGTTGTATAGCTTTGATTGGTTAGGTTAACATAATGATGCACTTGCACCAAACGAACAAAGCTTTAGGAAAAAAATCGCCATTAATAAACCAAGTAATTTAAATACTAATTTTCATAGAATTATCAGAATTCTCTAAGATTTTCTAGAAACCATTTTGTAAGTGATAAATATTTTTGCGTAATTTATAAACTGTGTCGTGATCACCGTTGCCCTTAGAACTTGACTTTTACGGACATTAATAAACAGAAAACAATCGAATGCCTGCGTTAATCTATTATTTACTATAGGTATAGAATTAATCAATAAATTGCTATCTAAAAACCTAATTCCAGTGTTTACTTTAGCCGATATTAGATTACCGGTATTAGATATCTACAGTAATAATAAAGTTGAAGAGTTTGTTGGTATTAACGCTAATATTTGAAACTAACAGTGGGATTTGGAATGCTTTTTTGAAATAGATAACCATATTCATTGACATTGAAGGCATTTGATACCGTCTCTGTTCCTATCCTCGTAAACAAATTGGAAGCTTCTGGTGTGAGAGGAATTCCGTTCAAAATGTTTGAAGATTATCTAACAAATAGAAAGCAACGTAGGAGAATACTTTAGTCATAATGCAGATGTCACATTTGGGGTACCTCAGGGCAGTGTATTGGGCCCCGCGTTGTGTTTCACGCGCGCTTCCTAGAGATGTCATCGTAACGAGGTTCATGAAGACCGATACCTCCTTTGCCCGGGTTGTGAGTTGGTTAAAAAAGAAACCGTGGCCCTGGCGGACAGGTACGTGAAAGAACACGGGTGGGTTTTAGTGAGTAAAAGTTTGACACGCCCTTCCGCTCTGCCCAAAGCAGGAGAGGTCATTTTATGATTTCCACAACAAAAAAAAAAAAAACAGATATCACATCTATAGCCCTTGGAAGGTGAGTAAAAAGAAAAATTCAGAAAGAACTCTTAGCGAAAACGAAGATCAACCACGGATAGACGATTACATTACGAAGTGGATCTGGGACACAAAAAGTTTCACACGAAAAAAGTCGAGAGCAGGATACGTAACCCACTATCAATCATACCTTGAATCATTTTGAACGATATTTACATACCGAGACCTCTCCGTGCCTCGGAAAGCATGTTAAGTCGTTGGTCTCGGCTGCCATTCCTAGATCTTTGACTGTCTTCACGGGACGTCAGAAGCCCGAAAATCTGACCACCAGTATAGCAAAGTATTATAGCAATGGACGTCGTTTTTCCAATA
This sequence comes from Sesamia inferens, assembly GCA_037179545.1. Classification (NCBI taxonomy): domain Eukaryota; kingdom Metazoa; phylum Arthropoda; class Insecta; order Lepidoptera; family Noctuidae; genus Sesamia; species Sesamia inferens. Next base: position 29,013,461 of record CM073928.1, on the reverse strand, counting down.
GCAAGGCTGTGAAGATCGGATAGGCAATTGCTCCATGGAAAATACAAGTATTTAGGTGAATCTGCTTAAACTAGGAACCGACCTCAGCGTATCTAGGACAAAGCATGGGGACAGATGTGAAGCCGCGTGCATAAGTTAGCTTGCGGTATTTAAGCATAAAGTTGAAATTTTAACACAGGTACTACAGACTTCTGAGAAACCCGTAACCATTATTATTCTTATCCTAACATCTAAGTGGGCGCGTGTTACATTCTAACAGTTTTAAAGGGCAGGTTAAGAATTTTAAATAAAGTTATCAATTTGCTTACTTTATTGCAGATGGTGAGATTGTGTCTCTGGTATTGTAGACAACGGAGCTCCTAGAAAATGGCGAAATATCCGGCAAGGTAGGGGAATTGATAGGAATATCAAAGAAGATGGGAAAGAAGACGAGAGATGAATGACAATACAAGGTGATTCATAAAAAAGAAAATAGATATGATAGGTGACTATCGAGTCGATGCTTGACATAAAGGTCAAAATTATATCCGTCTTATTAGAAAACGAAATCTGACTTTAGTTCCAATTTTAAACTTTGAACCAGCATTTGTATTTCGAACTTGTACCGAACTAAGCTACCATTTTAATATAAATAACTGCATTTCTATAACGTTTAGGTTCATAATTCAATAACTATGTAGGTGGTTTAACTCTGGTCTAAACAAAATCCTTGTTTTGTAATAAGGGGCTGCAGGTTTAACGTACTTTGGATGCCAATATAGTACGAAAAACGATCAGAGCCACAATTATCTTAATATTATAAGCGGTCATAGTTTGGGCTCTATCTCAATTCCTGAAAAGTATCCTATGTATAAATAGCGGGTGTCAGCTATGCCCAGACCAAATTTCATCGTAATTAATCCAACCGTTTGTACGTGAAAAAGTAACTCTATCTCTAAAATCTCTTCCCACTTACCTACTGACTATTTGGGTAGAAATAGAGATGCTAAAATATGTAGTAAACAAATCAACGGTTTCCGAAGTGTTGCCAGTAAAAAATTGCGTTAATTCCTATTTTTGGTTTCATTAGGTACTACCATCTATAAAAACGACATCGTATTTGAAATTTGGCGACTACCTCATCTGTAGTTTGTGAGTCGTGAATGCAATACTTATAGATTATATATTTACGGTTTTCCTTCAAGAGAGGAAATCACTTGACCGAGTAGTAAATATTGAAATGCTGTGTTAAAAGCATTAAAGGAGGGATTACATGACGCGTTTGATGTAAATTAGCTATGGAAAGTGGGGTAAGATGAGTAAGGTTATTGGAAACTGGAAAACTGTAGAGTATCAATAAGACAGCTGTAAATATATGTTCTAATTCTGTGTAGACTTGATTTAACTGAGAGGTGTTTTGTTAAAAAAAAAAATGCGGGCACTTGGTACTACTGGTACAATACAATGAACAGTTGGCAAAAAGATAAATGGTTATTAGCTACTTAATGTAAGCTTTTACGAGAAGTTATTCGTAAAAATATATGCGTCATTCTTCATTCAATAGGAAAGAAAAAATGTTTCAATCATTCTCTTTTTTTTAAATAAGCAATCTGTTAAATATGACTCAGAGAAATAAACAGTTTTTGTTCACAAAAATTTACGACTTTAACAAAACTACAGAGAATCTATTGTAAGCCAATCATAACATCGGATATTATTATGTTACACGAGTCAAGGCCGATAGTGTTACTAGCCGCTTAAAATATTTCAATTACAAAGTTGTAACGTATTATAACTATAAACATGAGTATTTTAAAATAACACACACACCTATGTAATCGTTGCATAACGGTTTCACAAGAAAATTATATTCGCGTTGGCAACATCATGCCCGATACTTTATTCAAAAATTTAATTTTGGAATTCCGTTACAGCGTTCCATGTAAATAAACACTTCAATTTTGAGCGCCCACGTTTGTTGCGATATATTTTTGGAATGACGTCACAATTTGTTTTCTATTTTAGTTCGGCCATGTTCTTTTTTTCTTTCTTTCTTTTATGGCTTCGCACGGTTTGTGCATTTAGCCAATGTCACGTAATAAATTGTTCATGTCGAAAAAGACGGCGTGATCCGTCTTACGATGGAGGTTTTGAGACTAAAGTCATGATGTGGCCACTATGCTACGATATTTCACTGTTCTTTATGAATTATTTACTGAATGCACTTTTTACTACATAAATCACGCACTTTTATTTAGTAAACAACACTATAAATAATTTTAAAGGTCCGATGAAAAATGAGCGTGACACTCAGCTTGACTTTCCCGCCAAAAACCCTTCGGCCATGTTTCTTTAGGGTGAAATTTAAGTGGATGGCTTGTCACATCACAGGTTGACGACGAAAGTGAAAACGTAAACAAGTTTTGTTTTTCTATTCGTAACGCGTTTTCTCGAGACCCGTCTGCTCAAGTTTTTAGCTATTACTCTCTGAAACTGGCGATAAATATGTAATGTATGTCTAGTTTTATGATAAAACTAAGTATCACGTGCTTTATTTTCCAGTTGGTTATTTCGGTCTTATCTTTATAGTTATACTGCATTGGTTGAGGTAGTTTAACTAATACCTACTAAACAAAAAAAAAACATGTTACGAGTACTTATTAAACAGACTGAACATAGTACAAATTATTACTGCTCAATTGAGGAGTAAACCTGTAACGTAGGTATCATGTCGATTGTAAAGAACAGTATGCCTAGTATGAGTTTTCATTACGAGACTCGATCGTCGATATCGAGCGCGTTTGGCGCTCTCATTGGTTGAGAGTAGGGATGTAACGGAGGTAGTTATATCGGAACCGGAGGCGGAGGCAGGGCCAGAAGTGGTGGTAGAAGAGAGATTTTTTATTTAAATACAAAAGACATTATTCAGTCAATTTTTTCATTTAATTTTTTTTTTATTGTAAAATTAAACACAAACAGTGAAAAAAAAATTGCCATATTTCTAAATGAACAAGAAATTAAATAAAGGTAATTAAAATCCAAAGTAGCATATTATATGACATTAAATGAACAAAAGCTTTGAAAACAAATTAAGACAAATGTGTTGAGTCCAAAACTAGCGAAAAATGCACGATAGAGTACACGTAGCAGGAGTCAGGGAATTCCCCGCGTGATATGTATGAACCTGCACCCCAATCGCGGAACGCACTATTACTATCAATTGGAATCATTTTGAAGCACATTGCTAGTCCATTGCACCATGTTTGATAAATGTGTGTTCTACAACGCAATTAATGTTGTTGAACTATCAAAACGATACCCATTGCTCCTGATACTGGTATGCTTTAATAAACTCCGATTAAAACCTCCGATTTAAAAGTATCGGAACCGAAGTCGGAACCGAAGGTATGATAGTAATCGGAAGTTCCAACTTAACGAAGCCGGAGTCAAAGCTCAGTAACATCCCTGGTTGAGAGTTCTTACAACCTTGAAGCGAGCCAATCGATGAGTCAAACGCGTAATGTAAACTCATAGTAGCTGCACTAGTATTATCTGACTCAGTAAATAAGTATAACTAAGTCACGTGGTTTTTTTTGTTTACACTTAGTCTGCTATCTAAATTGATAGAGTAATAGCTAAAATTTTGTTTTCGTAGTTTAATCGAGAATGTAGCCCACTTCTAACAAATAAAAACAGATAAATCCTTAGACCTCATCATAAAATTCATAAATACAGATTGACCTAGAAAATAAATTTATTTTAAAACACTTAACAATAAAAAGAATATGAAAGCATCAATATACAGTTAATTTAAAATTTAATGTGCTAATGAGTGCACAATTTATGTTAATAACATTCCACAATACCTACACAATAAAATTATAAATATTTAAGTAGTTTATTATAATTATTATAATTAATAGTAATAATGTTAATCGTGCAATATAAAAATAAAATTTAACCCAACCACTATATAAATAAATACTTCTATAAAATATGAATACCATTAAATTATAAATAATACTGTTCGTTAATGATACCATTTTAATTATTACTTTTTTTTCCTCAACAAGAGCGCCTTCGTCCTCTCTCCTATAACAAAAATTAAACAAAACAATTTGCAGTGTCCGACGGGGTCCATAATTGATTCTATACTTTAATATACGAACTATTATGTAACATTATGGAATGCAATACAGTATTGAGTAATGGCGCCTATTCTCTCGTTTGCGAACTAAACTAATTTTAAGTTAAGTAAGTGCATCTTTTTCTTTCTATTTCTTTAAGAAAAGGATAGAAGAGAACATATTAGTTTAATCCTGTCAAATTAAGATATTCCATAGACAGTTTGAATCCGGTTAAAACATGGCTACTAAAAATACGCCAGGAGCGCACTAATTTGACAAGTTTATACAAAATTTTTATCTTCTGTCCTTTACTTAATCTAAGTACATCTACACTAATATTATAAAGAGGAAAGATTTATATTTTTGTATGTAACGAATAAACTCAAAAATTACTAGACCGATTTTAATAATTCTTTTTTCATTAGAAAGCTACATTATCACTGAGTAACATAGGCTATATTTAGTACTAGATTACTATCGAAATCTTTAGAAATTCTTATTAAAACCAACCGAAGGTATAAAAAAATTAGCCATAAAATGTCTTTCATCGTATACGCTGCGAAGAGTATTAATGATAGGACAAAAAATGTTCGACAATATTATAGAATATATCAATATCTACAAAAAACTTCGCTAGTGCATATGTCTAAATATTGTAGTTACGTCACTATAACTACTTTTTTACATATAAAAAATTGATAGAAATGCCGATCAAAATCAGACCGTGTTATCCATACCATTTACAAATTTTTATCCAAATAAATAATTTAATATTCAAGACTGTCTCAATACCCGATGATTACCTTTTGAATTATTGAAATCGGACATTCCATTCAAAAGATATCACGAAATTAAAATAAAAATACATGCCGGCGGCGGCCGGGCTCCTTACGCAGTGGACGCAAGCGACATATACCGGCTACTTTTTGAAGCGATTTTAACCAATACAGCATTAATCCTTATCCAATTTAATACATTAAATACATTATTGATTTAATATAGATATTAAAAATTGCAGGGTGTCGCGTTTGCGGCGGTACACGGTGTGGCGTTCACGGTGGCTTTTTATACAACGTTCACAGTGTTTCTGAGGTGTATTTAGTATCAGCATTGCATCAGTGCGAAGCCGGGGCGGATCGGTAGTGAAATATATAAAAAAAGCACTGAACTTAAAATTTAGTTTAGTTTGTGCAGAAGGGAATCAGGGCCATCATCAACTGACATATCTAAACAATCCCTTATCTTCTCATACTACGTATACTAAATACTAATCTCCGAAAAATATTTCGGAAATCTGAAAAATACGTGAGAGAATTCGCGGCGGGCTGGCTACAAAGAAAAGCGTGGGCGCAGACAGTTTGACCTACCGACCGACCGCCTACGCGCGGCTAGATTGCCTTCGCTTCCCCGACGGTACATTTCCGGTGTCAAACCATTGAATATTAACCACTAAGTTCTATAATTGCAGTCGTGGCTTACAAATAATTTTACCAAGTTTATCGCAACATTTTGTATTTGTGTCATCAAAATACTATATTATTTGAACTTATATTGACTTGCAAAAATGGTTATACTAATCTACTACTAAATTATTTATCTTAAATTTCTACTAAAAAAATTGGCGAATAAACTACCATGACATCTAGTAAAATTATTTCCTATATTGGCAACAATATACCGCCTTCACTTCATTTACCAATCTCAGTTCGCTAAATAATTAAAACAATAAACTGTGAACATAATCTACTTAAAGCCGGTTACCTACTTAAAGGTGTTTGGATTCGCGATATAAGCGTGAAACACTGCAGCCAAGTTAAACCAGTACAGTGGTGAAAGCTCATGGATATGGGGCAATGTCTCTGCCACAGATGCAGCGATAACTGTAGTCCTTTGTTTTCAAAAGCGAAAACATACAGTGTGAAGTTCTGCGCGGATGTCACGCTCATATTTCATTGGACTTTTAAATTATTTATAGTGTCGTTTACTAAATAAAAGCGCGTGATTTCTGTAGTAAAAAGTGCATACAGTAAATAATTCATAAAAAAAACATTGAAATATCGGAGCATAGTGGCCACATTATAACTTTGCCTCAAACCTCCATCATAGACGATTCAGGCGGCCGTCTTTTTCGACTGTCATTGGCGATATTCGCCATTATTGTGAAGTAAAATTGAAGAATTTCTATAATTTGTTACGCGTGTTACTGGTAAAATTGTTGTGTATCCTCCACAGGAGCCATTGATCATGAGTTGAAGCTGAAGTTGAAGTTCTGCGCGTGACAGCAGCTGTTGATAATCATTGCCTTGCAGTAAAATGTTGGAGAAAGCTGTGCATAGAGATTATTATTACTCATTCGTTTTCCGTGTTGAATTTATTTTTAAAAGACAAATTTATTCCAGTGTATTTTATGTTGCATTTGTAAGATATTTAGATCAAGGCTGCTGCGAAATCTTAAAATTAATGCTTAAGACTGTCTACTGGCAGGTGGTTTGATGTTCAGGAACAAAATTGCAATAAATGAAGATTTAAAACAAGAGACACATATTTTTAAGAAGGCTAATTGCATATATTTTGACAGTCATACTTTTTTGTCGGTTTTGCCTTAAAGACAAGTAGTTGCATAGTGATTAATGCAGACAATGTAAGTGATAAGATACATATCTGTAGTCTTCTAGGAATAACTATCGCGATTTGAAAAACGAGGTCATGATAAGGAAACAAAAGTATGTAAATATACCTTTTATATATTCGTTTAATCTTATCAATAAGTAATTGCATAGTGATTAACTTGATATTCATTATAATATAATCATATTTATTAATCTGCCACCCCATATCAACTCACCAAAGTTACGTGAAGAAATGAAACTAAAATATTGAGTGTTGCTAGATTTAAATTATATCAAATGATTCAGATCGTGGTCGCTAACAATGGGCCTTATAAGAAGGCTCAAAGTCGCTCAAAGGGCAATGGAGAGGGCTATGCTTGGGGTTTCACTGCGCGATCGAATCAGGAATGAAGAGATCCGCAGAAGAACGAGAGTAACCGACATAGCCCGAAGAATTGCAACACTGAAGTGGCAATGGGCTGGACACATTGCCCGTAGGACCGATGCCCGATGGGGCCGACGGGTTCTCGAGTGGCGACCACGCACCGGAAGACGTAGCGTGGGTAGGCCCCCGACAAGTTGGACCGACGACCTGGTGAAGGTCGCGGGAAACCGCTGGATGCGGGAGGTGCAGGACCGGTCGTCGTGGAGAACCTTGGGGGAGGCCTATGTCCAGCAGTGGACGTCTTTCGGCTGAAATGAACGAATGAAATGATTCAGAAGTGTGTCACGTCATGTCGTGTCAGTGACCTAAATCAGTAACCATAATTTTCACAAAATTATTCACTTTTATACCTTAACATTTACGACTAAATTTCATTACAAAGTCATTCAAGGTTTCGAAGTGGGACGGAACGTGGTTATACGCCGTATAACAACGCCATTATGATATAGGGTTTATGAGAATGTTGATCACGTTTACATTGCATTATAATAGAAGTGTTTTGACGCCATTGCATTTTATAGTTTTCAAACGACTGACCGTAATGTGCAATGAACAATGATACTTTATAGACAGTCTTAATTGGAGTCCACTTAACAATATGGCAGTTGTAAAATGCTTTGGAATGAGGCGCCTTGTCTTCTTCTTCAGCCTATGGATGTCCACTGTTGGACAAAGGCCTCCCTCAAGGCTTTCCACGCTGACCGGTCTTGTACTGCCCGCTTCCATCGGCTTCCCGCGACCTTCACCAGGTCAACCGTCCACCTTGTTAGGGGCCTCCCTACGCTACGTCTTCCAGTACGTGGCCGCCACTCCAGAACCTTACTGCCCCATCGGCCATCGGTTCTACGAACAATGTGCCCTGCCCACTGCCACTTAAGTTTAGCGACTCGCAGAGTTATGTCGGTGACTTTAGTTCTTCTGCGGATCTTCTCATTTCTGATTCGATCACGCAGAGAAACTCCGAGCATAGCTCTATCCATTGCCCTTTATGTGACTCTGAGCCTTCGTATGAGGCCCATTGTGAGCGACCACGTTTCAGTTCCTTAAGTCATCACTGGCAACATACACTGGTCAAAGACTTTAGTCTTGAGACACTGTGGTATGACGGACGACGAGAAGATGTAGCGTAGCTTCCCGAACGTTGCCCAGCCGAGCTGGATTCGACGAGGCACCTCTTTCACGAAGTTGGACTGTTTGTTTGGGTATATATAATCGTCAACAACTTCGAGTGCAGAGCAACCAAGTTGGATTGGAATGGGTGCGACATGAGAGTTCGACATGATCTTTGTATTATCCATGTTCATCTTTAGACCCACTTGTTGAGAAACTCTGCTGAGTTCATTGAGCATTTTGCCCAAGTCTTCCAGGGTCTCAGCCATGACCACGATATCATCTGCAAAACGGAGATTAGTGATGTACTCGCCGTTGATGTTGATGCCAAATCCTTTCTAATCCAGGAGCTTGAATACATCTTCTAACGCAGCAGCGAAAATTCATTGCGTTTTATGTATTGAGTACCGGGCGACCGAGCTTTGCTCGGCAACTTTTTTTTTTGTTAGGTACATCGTGTGTCTCTATATTTTCAAAACAAAATACATAACAAGCGAATTTTTTAAATAATATTTTTTGACTAATGTTTTCGATCATACCGACATAATAATAAAAAATATTATTAACTGTTATTTAAATATAAAATTACGAGTGCAATTTAGTTTAACATTTTATTATAAATAAGTACTTATAGTTTAACAATCACTTAAGTACATCAGTTATATATTATCATCAATACATAGTTTAAGGTCTTAACCTAATACTTCCTTCCATACTATATTGCGGGTATGTCGAGGGTTTTCATTAATAATAATCATGCCGGGTACGATGCGCCAAATGTTGTTATGTTGGGAGTTTTGTCGTGGAGGTTCTCCAGATCAATCTCCCTTTAGCGCAGCATTGTTGGTCGTGCTGTTGGGTTTAACATTGTATCACCTTGCTCAACTGCCGTCTTCCTTCCTATTCGCTCAGTTTTTCGGAGTGAATAGGCTCTTAATAACCTAGCGCGCTTTACCATCAACGATCGCATCACTGCTTACCATCAGGCGGGATAGCGGTCAAGCGCTAGTTTATAATTATTAAAAAAAAAAAAAACATTTTACGTTCTGATGCACGCTGCTGCATATCTTGCAGACGTCGCTCCCGTTGTTCATCATTTTCGGCGGCCACACGTTTTGCTGCACGCTCTCGTGAAACATCTAAATCATAAGACCTTCCTGTTCTTAAAATGTTAGTCAAGTTTTGCAAGCATCTTACTTTAGCAGCACGTGTGGGATGAGCGGAAATCTGATGATTTTCATCAAGTTCTTCTTCAATTGGGTCCTCACTGTGCGAAGTCTGACAAACACGCGTGGGACGAGCGAAAATCAGATTGTTTTCATGGAGGTTTTCTTCTGCTTCTTGAGATGAGTCACGGCTTCGTGGAGTTAAATTGTTCGTAAGCGATATTTTTAACATTCTTTTTGGCATTTTCGTGTAAAAAAAGACACATGATATTTTAAAAGCAATTTTCTGGTTCTAACCTCAAACCAAACATTGGCTTCGTGTACCATGAATGTAAACGTCATCTATATCAAATCAAAGTACTATATTAATTATCAGTTTAATTTTATTTTATTTTGAAATATTATATGTATAGTTCATAAATAATTTAAATGTATTTTGTGTATGTGTTTTTAAGAAAACCGTGGACAATTGTCTGATGTAAATAAATTAATAATAATAACTATAACAAAAAAAAAAAGATGCCGAGCAAAGCTCGGTCGCCCAGGTACTTCATCGTTATTAAATCATATTATATGGATGAATTTTATATTGCCTACTTTGAGGAGGTGCAAGGTATCATAATGTTAGCAATAATAATAATAATAAGTCGTGACAGCCAATGGCTTAATAGCCAAGAGCCTCGACCAACACCTCAAGAGGCTCTCGTTAGGCAGCTGGATCAAAGGCTTGATTCAGAAAGCTGTACTTCTGGACACGGCTCGCATTGTCAGGAAGTTCCTCTCTCTGGAGCCCTGACCGCCGGTAGCTTGGACCCTGTTCCCGATGCCGGTGGGCTACTATTTTTTATATTTTTAAATGTTTTTTATGTATTGTTTATATAGAAATATTTAAAAATGTAATTTATATGTATATACAGTGAAATAAAGAATAATAATAATATTTCAGTTCGTGCTGTGGCAAGTCTGAAATGTTGACACTGTTGAGAAATTCTGTTGTAAATTCAACTGCTCCTTCGGGCTGATCTTTAAAATGAATGAGCTTCATTGTTTCGACTTCTCCTACACTTTTGTGCGACCCTGGTACCTTGCATCTCCACAAATTAGGCAAAACAAAATTTCTTCCATTGATTTAATATACGAAAAAGAAAATTCGCTGACGCCGTTTCCAATTACATAAAAAAAAAGATAAAAAAGTTAAAATTTAAATTAAATAAATTAAATTTAGATTTTATTAAATAAAAAAAAAGCATTAGACAACGCCATCATTCTTTTTTTTTAAACTTCAAAAAAAAGAAAAGGAAAAAACACTAATTCGTCAGGGATTTGAACCCGAATTCTACGAGTTCTAAATCAGATGTCGAAGCCCCTCAGCTATTCGTATCATTAAGGACAGTGGCGAAATTTAGCTTCTTATGAGAAGTTTAGCAATTGTTTAGTGCCTAAAAACATGGAAAACGACATTTTCTGAAAATTAAACCTAGCTAGATCGACTTATCGTCCCCGAAGACCCCTGCACACAAAATTTCATGAAAATCGTAGGAGCCGTTTCCGAGATTCCAATTATATATATATATACAAGAATTGCTCGTTTAAAGGTATAAGATACATTATTGTAGAAAATCTTCTTAGTTATCTATCTCCAACAGGGTAAGTGTCCTTTACAATTATAAGTGTTTGGCATGAAATAACATTGGAAGTGTTTTCTCATCTCTGCATTTAGACCCACACCCTAATTTCGTAACTCACTATTACTATCAGTTGGAATCATTTTGAAGCTTATTGTTAGTCCATTGGTAGGTATGTTCGAAAAATGTCTCTGCTTACTGTCTAGTCGGCTATTAAAAAACGCAATGAATGTTGTTCAACTGTCAAAATGAAACCAATTGCTACTGATAGTGTGTTCCGTAATTGGGTTGTATCCTAAAAAATAATTTAATGTCCATCAGATAGATTTATAAAAAATATTGAACACGTATTTTTTATTTTTTCTTCCATTCAAATACTTAGGAAGATATATTGATTTGAAATGTCGCATGACGTCACGCCGTGGTACAAAATATAGCACGGCGTAACGTAATTAGCCCCCACTCCGTAACTTTAATACGCTATATCTCAGTAGTTTTTGGTAATTACGACCAAATAAAAAACACGGGTCTTAATGTTTTTAAATATCTATAAGACGGACTAATTATTTTTTTGATTTTCATACCTTGGATACATCCCTATTACCCTACAGGTTGCATCCGCGGCTTTCGCGTCGACGCCCGGGGTCTGCACAGTTTACAGTCCATCTTTTTATTATTTACAAAACTTTAGTAAGATCCTCTAACAGGATAATAATCCAAAGATTTCTTGCTCTTTGTAAATATCGTCGATGACGTATTTATCTGACTATTCACTTACTAATCTCCCTTTAAACTTTCGAATTGATAAGTAAATCGAGTCATTTGTATGCGCAGTTTCTTCGAAATGTCGGCTTATCTGTATGCGGCAAGCGAACGATTAGAAGGTGATTTCGGGAAATTAAATTATAAATGGAAGAAGTATAGGTTATTTATATATAAAATTGCAGTTATCTGTGATTTACGCCTCAGGAGCAACAGTGTGGCTACCATGAGTTTTCATTACGGATCTCAATCAGACGCATCGAGCGCGTTTGGCGCTCTCATTAGTTGAGAGTTCTTACAACCTTGAAGCGGGCCAATCAATGAGCCAAACGCGCTCGATATCGATGATCGAGCCTTCGTAATGAAAATCGTTGTAGCCACACTCATTACATAATGGTGATTTTATTTTATAACGGCTGCTAGTGGGCTTTAACTGTTTACCTTATCTATGTTACGTCAGAGTATCGTCAACATCTTCCATATCGCGGCTGAGTGATATGTATGCTGTCGATAATTTTCAAAATCATCGGTCGATTCTTACCTGTAAAAAAAAAAAAACATATTGAGTTTCTTGATCGGTAACGTCGAGTGCAAGACTCTAACATATGTAGTTATGGAAGTTTAAGCAGGTGATGAAATTCAACTGCTATTCAGGGGCCCTATTCTGCTATTCCTTCTCTGTATGAGAGGAGATCTGTGCCCAGTAGTGGGATGATAAAAAGGTTGATAATGATGATGGTTCTGCTATTACCATTGTTACAAAATGTTGACCAGTCATATCAAAATGATCTATTCTCACAGCTTTCATAATCTACTAACAAAGTGGCAAAAATATGTCTTTCCAGTGGTCAATCACTGACACTCCATTCCGTATAAATAAATGCTCAAAGTGAGTAGTAAGTTTTAGAAAATCATTTCTACTAAAGGGTTTTATAACAACGGCAATGCGGTAATGATTCTATCACCATTGCATTACGAGACGGCTGACCGATCGTTGATCAATCGTTAGGAGTATAGCAGAGGCCTCTGGATGCCGTAGGGACCAGGCACGAGTCGACGGCGCGTCGTGTTTCACGCGTGCCTCAAAGAGATGTCAGCACATCGTGACGGGGTCCACGAAGACCGGTGCCTCCTGGGTCAGGGTTGCAAGTTGGTTAAAAATGAAACCGTAGCCCTGGCGCATAGGCATGTAATAAAACACGGGTGGGTTTTAGCCAGTAAAAGTCTGACAAGCCCCCTTCCGCTCCGCCTAGAGCGGGAGAAGTCATTTGATGATTTTCCATCCTTAACAAAAAAAAAAGCGCCTCTGGATGCGGAATTCACTGTGTCGTGTTTTCTAAATTTAATCTAAAACTTAAACAAAACACAGCGGTATCTTTAGTAGTAGTGTATCGAGTTTATCTGTTCGTGTTAATTACTATTTTAATAGTCGCTACGCTAATTGTTGTTGTTAGTGTTCAGATATGCATGTAATGTTATGCTAGGTCTAGAATAGTTGTAAAGATTTGCTTTATTCAGTTTCACAGGAGGAATTTTCTTTGGTATTTTTATTAAGCTTCTCCCGCGGTTTTAACTGCGTAATTAACGATCCCGTAGAAATATCGCGATAAAAGTATTGTATGTGTTATTCTTGGTTATTAACCCTCTTTTGGCCAAATTCGTTCAGTAGTTTAGGCGCGAAAGCGGAACAAACAAACTTACTTTCACATTTATAATATTAGTAAGGAAGACTGATTCTTATTGCTAAACACACTTTTAATCATAATCTGAACTATTTTGATAAATATTGTTAATCCATTGCTTCCTATGTTCGAAAAATTTGTCTTCTCAACATCGTAAATGATGCAATGAATGTTTATTGTAGTGTCAAAAAGAACCTGCTAGGTATTGTACGCAATTATACCGCATATCTGTTTCATTCGTCTCTAATTACTTCATAGTGTAATCTTAGCATTAATAAAAAAATGGAATTGCATGATTTAATTCCTCCATCTCCGTTTCATCTTCCGACGACCCGTCGTACGGCGAGTTTCCACCCTTTTTATGACAGCGAACGAAGCGTTTCGCCTCGCCTTTTATACTGCGTACATCGAGGGACTGGAAGAATTTACCAACGGCAGTGTTTCCTTCGGGCTACAATTTAAGTATCTTCAAGGCTAGAGTGAATAGGCTCTTAATAAACTAGCCCGCTTTACCATCAACTAGGCAACAGGCTAGAGTGAATAGGCTCTTAATAAACTAGCCCGCTTTGTAACATTGTAACACTGTTTACCATCAGACAGGTTTGCAGTCAAACACTAGCTAGTAATTTATAAAAAAAAACTTGATTTAAATTGACGACATGGTTTACGTAGTGGCCGAGAGATTGACGCTACGTTGCGCGTTGCGGGTTCGTTTCTCGCGCGGAACAAATATTTAAGTATATGGCTTAGCGTACTTAGTTATTCCAGATTTGGCTGTGAGTTTAAATTTTTATAAAAACGTCCATGATACAGGAGAAACTAGTGTGAAGCTGGGGGCAAAGTTTATTTAAACATAAGTTAAAAATTATTCTCTTAATAATAATATTATCGTTTATATGTATTATAAATCGTTTCTACCACATCAATAAATTTAAAGTAGCTAATTTTTAATGGACATTTTATCACGTGTAATTTGAAGCCGTCTCAATAATTATTCAAACTTTCCCAGAAAACATGGTTGTATTATTAGTATAAAGCTCGGTTTAGTTTATAAAGCTACCGATCAGTGTTATGTAAGTAGTACGTGTGAAACAAATCGATTGTGATTTAAAAGATTTATGGATCTTAAACTCATGCGCACGTGGTTGTTATGTTAACAGCATATTTAAAGAACATATCACAACGTTGCTGATGTATTAGTGATATTTTTTTTTTTTACGTTGGTAACTAGTGTTTCACCGCGATCCCGCCTGATGGTAAGCAGTGATGCAATTTTTATCTTTTATTATGAGCAAGTCGTGGTGGGCTTGTGGTTAAAAAACCAGTCTCTCAAGTATGAGTGTGCGGGTTCGATTCCAGGTCAGGCAAGTATCAATGTAACTTTTCTAAGTTCTAGATATATCTTGGACACCAATGACTGATGAAGGCCGAGGTGAAGGAAAACATCTTGGACAAACCTGGACTTTAAGGCTGAAATCGCCAACCCGCATTGATCAAGTGTGGTGGTTACGCTCAATCCTTCTCCGTGTGTGAGGCCGGTGCCCAGCAGTGGGACGATAAAAAGGTTTACGATGATGATGCGCCTATTCACTCTTCAACCTTGAAGTCTGAAAGTCTGAAGTCTGAAGCCTTAACACTTAAATTGTTATCAATAAAATCACATTTAAACGTCAAAGTCAGGTACAATCGCGAATCACTACGTAACTTTAGGTAAACACAGTTGACATTGGCTTAATGTACAAACCGTGCGAAGCAAAAGAGAACAAAAAAAAAAACTTTAGGCAAAGTTTTTGAATAAAGAATTTTAAGGAATGTCTTTTAAATTCGAAAGGAACAGGAATCCAGTATAAGATGATAACATAATCAGGATATAACGTTCATACTCCCGGAACACTGGTCTCCTCTTGGTGAAACAGAGTGGGCCGTAATCTACCACGAGGGCTCAGTGCGGATTGGTTGATGTCGTCTTTGAAGTTTTGGCTCTAAAGCACGCTGGTTTCCTCACGATGTTTTCCTTTACCGTTTTAAGAATAGTGGAGATAAAATAATTTACACATAGTTAAGCACCTGAAGGGGTTCGAACCTATGATCTACAACTGGTAATTTGCGGCCGATAAAATCAAAATCAACAATCATTTATTCAAATTAGGCTTAGAATCAGCACTTTTTTAATGTCAATATTGCATAAGTCCCACCAAAATGCCCGCCTTTCGCCGTTTCTTAGTGCTTTCGCTGGGAAGAAGAAGTGGCAAAACTCCCCAGCAGCACCGCTTGTTTTTTCATTTAAAAAAAAATAAAAATACCACTACGCCGCCGCTGCTCTCAAGACAATAACGAAATATTCTCATTATTATTCAATAACGAATTATTTCTCGGTGGTAGGCCATAATATCGGCCGCCGGCAGAAGTTACCACCCACCAGACAAAGCCGCCAAGCGATTTGTCGTATTCCGGTTAATGTCTGGTGAAGCCGTACGGAGGACGGGTCTGAGCAGTTGTGTTGCGATGTGTGCCGGGTACGATGCGCCTAATGTTGTTGTGTTGGGAGTTTGGTCGTGGAGGGTCTTCAGATCAATCTCCCTTTGGCGCAGCACCGTTGGTCGTGTTGTTGGGTTTAACATTGCATCACCTTTTTTTTTCCGGGGTGGAAATCCTCATAGGATGTCCGCCGCCCTGGGGTGGGCGACGGGGTCTGTCAGACTTTTACTGACTAAAACCACCCCGGTGGTTCTTCTATCACGAGCGCGCATGGGGCCGCGGGATTCTAAATTCTTCCACGGCCCCACACCCTCATGCTGGCCCAGTCTGTCGGGCCTCTTCTCCTGCACGGGGTAGTGGGGTGTTAAACTACCCCGTGCATCGCCTCAGAGGTGCACGCCGACACTCGCGCGCACCTCCGCATCGGGGCCTATCGAATAGGGGGCGGGGACTTCCCCATGTCCCTCGCCCCTTAACATTGCATCACCTCGCTCAACTGCCGTCTTCCTTCCTATTCGCTCAGTTTTTCTGAATGAATAGGTTCTTAATAAACTAGCGCGCTTTACCATCAACGATCGCATCACTGCTTACCATCAGGTAGGATTGCGGTCAAGCGCTAGTTTATAATTATTAAAAAAAATATATCAAGACGATTACAATTCAAGTCAATTCATCTATGATAGAAGCATGACTAATTACAACCACATAACTCATATTAATTACTAAAGTACTCAATTAAAATTATTTTACACATGTTTACATAACCGACTGACCTCTATGTACTAACGAGACAGTCGATGTCATTGATGAATGAAATTATTATGTCAGTGTCAGTGCGTGCGCCCGCGCCGATATATATGAATGATGAAGAGATTCTGAATGGAACTCACGTAGGCCTGGATTGAGTGGTGTCGGGAGAGAGATTAAGAAACAATAGAAGTGTAATATGGATAACGGAATATAGGTAGAAAGGTATAGGTACGTATTTTGTGGCAATAATAAGTTATTTTTGTAGTCTTAAATTTTGTAGAAATTACATTATCAATATCAAATACATTTACATAAAATAGGTAGATAGCAGAGCAGAAGCACATAGCACATTTAATGCCTTAGGCATTCTCTAACAGTCAACCAAGGGCGATGAAGAGATTCAAAGCTTTGTAAAAAAACTCTTAAAGATTTTTTTATAATTACAAACTAGTGATTGACCGCTATCCTGCCTGATGGTAAACAGTTATGCAATCGTTGTTGGTAAAGTGCGCTAGTTTATTAGGAGGCTATTCAGTCAAAAAATAAAAAGAGTAAATAGGAACGAAGATGGCAGTTCAGCGAGGTGATGCAATGATAAACCAAACAACACGACAAACGATGCCGCGCTGATACTGCGTTAGTTTCACAAACGCATATGTAAATATTTTATATACATACTTTTACCCATATACCTGAATCTTAACGTTGTTGAAGTCTTTTAGAAAGTTGAGAGAGATAGAAATGGGATTATAGCATATGGTTTTCGGTAGGTTTTCCAAAAACTAAATATTTTCTGCTGCTGTTGGCGAGAATATATCACGTTTTTGAAAATTCGTTAATGACTAAAATCGATCTTAACTGTCTGTATTTTGAATACTGAGATCAAAATCAAAAGTTATTTATTCAAACTAGGCCGAGAATCAGCACTTTTATGACGTCAAAATTACAAACATTCGCCCAAAACGCCTGCCCTTCAGCACTTCCAAATTTGGGCAGAAAACCCAAACAGCACACTGTGGATGGTGGTTCATGGCGTCTAACGATCACTAAAGCTACAGAAAAATGCGATTCTCAGAAACAAATCTAGGACAAAATAGAAGACTTATCAATGGTATGTAAATAATGTGTGCCAATTCCCTGAGAACATTATGATGTTTATAGCAAAATACAATGGCCGTAACGCCGATAAACTCTGATAAGGGAATCGATTTTTCGCTACATACATCGAACTATATCGCTGAGGGCTAAATACGGTATTTGTATATCGCCGATCTTTTTTAACCGACCTCAAAAAGGAGGAGGTTACTCAATTCGACCGTATATATGCTTTTTTATGTTTGTTAGTGGATAACTTCGTCGCTTATGAACCGATTTTGATAATTATTCTGTTGGAAAGAAGACATTCCGAAGGTGGTGCCATGATAAGGACATCAGAGTTTGATGGTGGAAGACCAGAGAAATCAAGGGGAACTTTCAAAAATCGTAGGGGCAACCAGTGCTATTGTAAGTTTTTTCATTAAGTATTTTATAGTCAGCATCCTGTCTAAAAACTAAAAAGTGTAAAATAAAAACTTTTTTTAAAAAACCTTTTTTTTTTTTGAAAAAAATAGATTTTTTATAGAAATCGGTACGTAAAACTTTTGGTTGGAAATGAGCCATCAATCAGCAGACCTACACATGTTTAACAGATGGATTGACAGTAGTGCTATTTTGTTAAAATTTCATAATGACAACAGGCAAGCTCTTAATACTTGAAAGTCAGTGCTGAAGATTTTGGTTGCCAAAGGTTATAAAAGATGGCTCAATTATGGTGTCAGAAAAAATGGGTGGGCGACTACTTAATGACTTGGATTGTAATCCAAATATGTAAACGATTTGTTTATTGACAATTACGTTTTCGGCATACCAGAAGTACTATGAGAAGATTTTTTTATTTGGAATGTCTTATTTTATTTGATGATTTTATATTTTTTTCTTTTGTGTATCCTTTATTTTATCTTGTAGTTCGTGAAATTGTTTTTAATACCTGTAATTAGTTTTAAGCCATTTATAATTAAATAATAGGTACCTTCTTCCTGTCAATAAACAATTACACATTAATTTAGCTTCTAAGCTCGATTATTCCAAATATTCCAATTATATTTAATTTTATTTTTAATGGGACGCTTGGTTCTATTTGGCGCCTTTGATGTCATGCCCCACCCACTCCATTCATGCATGTGTCGTTTTCCAACTATCAATTAAGTATTACATGTTCGGGGCACCAGAACACACAAACTTGAGTGAGTAAGACATCTGTGCACATAGTCTGTTTTGAGCTACGTGTCTAAGTACATAAAACTTACATGTGGGAATACGTCGGTGATATTAACTCAGTCTGCCGTGTTAAGAATACATGCTGTTTGTCTTACAGTTGAAGAATGTAGGTCAAGAGTAGAGCATTTTGTTTAACCCATAGTGCCGTTTCCGCTAATCCAAATAGATTGTCTAAATGTCTTAGACAAATATCTGTTAAGTGGCGAAGTATGAAGGACCTATAAACAATTTTGATAATCAAGAAATTGTAAGTTTTGTCTCTCGTGGAGACACTTATTCTTATGGTACATGAAGGTCGAAGTTTAAAGCGGTTTAACAAATTTTTGCACAAGAGCGTAATTGTTCTAAAAATAATAATTCAATGGTCTCAATCGGGATTTTATAATAAAAGAAGTAGACTGTAGGTCTTAAAATAGATATAATAACTAAATTGACATATAGGACAGAACAATGAAATGCCCGTACCGGGCTCGGTAACCCGATAACCGCGCCGTCGCGTTCCCTAGGCGAATCACGCGCATAATATGTGATGTGCCGAGACAGCCTTTTATTTATTAAGAAGATCCATTAGCAAGAAGACTTTAGAGACTTTAGAAATATAGAATAGAATATAACACTCTTTATTATATGCACCATATAAATTACAGAAGATACAAATAAAGATTTTATAAAGGGCGACACAATAGGCGGTCTTATCGTTAAGAGCGATGTTTTATAGACAACCTTATATCTGAGTATTAATACTATCGACGTTTACCTGCTTTAGGTGGTAGTCTACGTCTAAACCCGTTTTACTGTATCCAGAATTAGCATTATCTTTGTTATTATTCTACCTGTTATTTCGATTAAATATAACTATCTAAAAGGCTTCTAAGTCTATGCAAATTTCAATTTCTGTTAGGTATACTTAGTAGCTCTTTCTAAACCTACAATATTATTCGTCCTTGTATTCTGTTGCGCTTTATTCTGAAGTTAGGAAGCGTGGCCTCAATAGATCCGAAGTTTGCAGAGTCCCAGCCGAAGTTTGTCTTTTCTGAGATAGTATTGTGGAATTTGATTGAAGTTCTTGATACCTTTCTATTGTAAATCAGTGAAGAGCGCTTACGCCTCCGGCATTTTACCTGAGCAATTTAAATACACCGCTTTTATATAGGTAAGGTGCCAACTTTGCGAAACTTTTAAATTCGGTGGACTTACTTGGGGGAACTTCCTTGACCGTTATAAAGGAATGTGCTATCAGATGTACGTATTTGGTCGTTTGTATGATAATGATGATTATTCAAAGATATGATGATCATGTTAAATGACAAATATTACGAAGCTGTCTAACTGAATTGATTTGTATAAGAGTTATTACTGTGTCCGTGAGCTGATAATTTTAATGGCTTTATATGAAATGCTCAAGTTTCTTCATTAAAAGTCTATTTCGGTATTCTAAATGTCTATCTATGTCAGGTTTTTTATGAGCTCCAATTGATAATTGACCTAAGAAGTGAAATGTTTTAAGTCTAGGCGAAATTGGCAGACTGACTTTCAAATCATTAAAATTTTATTGGACAAGTGGCCAATAAAAGTGAACAATGCATGATTTTGTCAATTGACAACTTGCAAGAACTGTTTCATTTGATCAATCTGCCAATTTCTGTATTTAAATGGTTAAAATTTCTGTTTAAATGGTTTCTTTCTTTCTTTCTTTCTTTATTTATTCTGATCCGAGGTTGAGTGTAACGACTTTTCGTAATAAATGAGAAATAATAGTCTATCTCTTCAATTTTAGAATAGAATAGAATACTCTTTATTATGTACATCATATAGATTACAGAACATAAATATAAAGATTTTACAAAGGGTGACACAATGAGCGGTCTCATCGATTAGAGCGATATTTTACAGACAACCTTTCATCAAAAATCTATTTATAGTAGGTAGTACATAATTCTATTTAGTACTTCATCTTCTTCTTGGAAGTTTCTGAACGCAAAGGCGGAAGATGTAACTCCAAACTGGTAAAGGATACATCAACGGAACTAAATTAGGGTGTGGTTTTCGTGCTGTATCGGAAATCATCTAGCTCTCTGCGTCTTCAAACATGCAGTTCAAGTAAATTAGTCGCTTAGTCAACTCCTGACCTAGTAGTGCATCGGTGGTAGGCCATAACATCGGCCGCCAGCAGAAGTTACCACCCACCAGACAAAGCCTTGCCGCCAAACGATTTGTCGTGTTCCGGCATGATGTCTGATGAAGCCGTACGGAGGACGGGTCTGAGCAGTTGTGTTGCGATGTGTGCCGGGTACGATGCGCCTAATGTTGTTGTGTTGGGAGTTTGGTCGTGGAGGGTCTTCAGATCAATCTCCCTTTGGCGCAGCATCGTTGGTCGTGTTGTTGGGTTTAACATTGCATCATCTCGCTCAACTGCCGTCTTCCTTCCTATTCGCTCAGTTTTTCTGAGTGAATAGGCTCTTAATAAACTAGCGCGCTTTACCATCAACGATCGCATCACTGCTGACCATCAGGCGGGATTGCGGTCAAGCGCTAGATTATAATTATTAAAAAAAAAAAACTTCGCTCTCTCGGCTCTCTCACGGTTGTTCACAGTTCTCAAAGACATTAAAATTATTTATCTTAAACTACCGTTTGGATGGGGTGCTCTAGCTTAGTTACTGCGACCAATTCAAGAGGTTACATGAACGACCGCCGTAAAGTTAAAATTCTAGGCGGTTAACTAAACCACAAATTAAGCTAGTTGGCAGAAAATTATGTAAAGCTTTGGTTGACAGTCATTACCGCATATGTGTCACTAATTTTTTAAGCCTCTTTTCCATTACTGCTACACTGTAGTATTGTCCACTCGTTTAGATGTATTCGAACATTCTCTAGAGCAACATTAACTACCAGTGTTACTTCATCTACAATAATTTATTCATCTTCGATTGCATTTCTTCTAATATGAAGTAACATAAATCCGGAACCGAGAACAGCATTCAACATTTACATAAACAACTACAATTCAAAACTGTTTTGCGAAACGGTTCAAAGAGGTTGCCGGTCGTTCTAATGTTCCATATTTAGTAGTCCAAGTGGGTGGAAACTGTGACTAAGAGTATTTTTCTGTCATCTCTATAAGATTAGCATAATTACTGTCGCTTACATAATCACTATTTGTTGAATTGTCTACGATATGTAGACATATATGGAAATAATTGGTTTCATTTCTACATTTTTCATGTCGGAAAATATTAATTGTATGTTTGTGTAGTTTTGGAGCTATTAAGAGATTCTTCGAATGATTTTGTCTTGTATTTTGGTGCTTCACATATTTGACTTAGGTGATATTTATTGCTTTTGCCGTGTGTGTGGTCTTAGCTGGAAATATCTTACAAATAACTGGCCTAATTATAGTGGTTATAATACACTATTTGGTTCTGTATCAACCATCTGTGCTATAATTAATCACTCTATACTATCACTACATAATTATATGTAGTATAAAACAAAATCGCTTTCTCTGTCCCTATATCCCTATGTATGCTTAAATCTTTAAAACTGCGCAACGGATTTTAATGCTTTTTTTAAATAGATTAAATAGGGGAGAAATACTGTTATTTTTGAGGTTTCTAATATGATGTCGTAAATAATTATATTTTTTTAGCTTACATTGTGTAAGCAAAATACAATGTACTAAGTATTGTACACAGAAAACTCTACGATGGTATATGTCTATCTCTTATGCATATACCACAATAACATTTTTTGTCATTTACTTTTTACGACAAATAATGGCTAATTTTCATTTTCATTAAGTACATTCTTGGTTTAATATTAATCTATATCCCCCTTTACAGCACATGATTTAAATGAATATTTTCGAAGATATTACAGATTTAAAAATTACGGAACGCAGCGTTTGCAGATTATTGGATCTCCTGAACTGATTATTTCAATTCTTAATTTTAGGCACGGGTCAGCTGGTTGCCCAGTTAGCTACAACGCTATGATTAGGACAATTGCGCTCAGAGCAAACCATTAAAATGGCATGAGATATCTATTACGTTCGAGGGAGTGTTCTGCAACAACAGTTTGCTGATGAGTCATAGCGATGATGCATTTACAGATATAGGGACTGCAATAATGCATAGTCCTTGAACTAATTGATTTTACCATATAATAGTATGGGGTATTACTTACCTCATTCCTTTCAAGCTAGGAACAATCACGTTGGTCCTACTTTATGTAAATGCCAGCACTAATTACTTACTTGCCTTTAACAGTACCATTGCGGATTTACACTACTAAGGACTTACTGGCTCTTATGAGCGACTAAACAACATTATTTTTTGTTTATGCGAACCCCGAAGCACGTGTCCAGTATTTTTAAGTAACGAATCTACGTACATAATTCCAAAAGGATATAATGAACAATCACAAAGTTTTGAGCTTGCAATTCTACTTGGTTCTTCTCTCTTCTCTTTTTCTTCAGCCTATAGATGTCCACTGCTGGACAAAGGCCTCCCCCAAGGCTTTCCACCGTGACCGGTCCTGTGCTGCCCGCATCCATCGGCTTCCCGCGACCTTTACCAGGTCATCGGTCCACCTTGTTGGGGGCCTCCCTACGCTGCGTCTTCCAGTACGTGGTCGCCACTCCAGAACCTTACCGCCCCATCGGTCATCGGTTCTACGAGCAATGTGCCCTGCCCACTGCCACTTAAGTTTAGCGACACGCACACCTACTTGGTTGTCCCAACAAAAATATGGTTAAAGCTCCGAACGGGCGAGCGAGCGCGGGGATCTCTGGCGTCAGCTGTGGCGCGCGGCGCAAGTACTATGATCTATCGTAACTGCTCGGTAACCACTCTGAAACAATTTCTAGGTGTATTTGGAAAAAAATACACCATGATGTAAAAATGATAGGAATCGATTCAGTTGCTTATTCTGAACAAACTATATTCAGGTTTCGCATAAATAAAAAATAACGTTTTATATTAACGTGTATTTTGTAGTTCATGTTTCTTTGATACAGGTTTTAAAAAGGCCCTGGAGAAGGCTTCCCAATTGGTAAATTTCATAACAATCGATTCAGGCGTGAAGAGGAACTGGAAATATGTGGCTTGTAATTGGAGCCTTGTGGAAATCTGTTGTTCTAAGGTTGCCCGTAGGCCGACGCCCGGAGGGACCGACGGGTTCTCAAGTCGCGACCACGCACTGGAAGACGCAGAGTGGGTATGCCCACATGATGGGTGCGGGAGGTGCAGGACCGGTTGTCGTGGAGATTCTTGGGAGAGGCCTGTGTGCAGCAGTGGACGTCTTTCGGCTGAAATGATGATGAAGGTTGAAGAAGACCATCCGCTCGTGGTACAGTTTACTAGGGGGGATAGTCCAAAGACCACCAAACCATTCTTACAATTTACCATCTCACATTCTCCAATCGTCTACTTTTACTGTCAAAATAACATTACTTTTTGTCCATAGCAGGTTTATAATTAAGTTACTCTGTCATCATCTGTCTATCCTTTTCCAACTATCTTGGGGTCAGCTTCTAGTCTAACCGGATCCAGCTGAATACCAGTACTTTACATGGAACGACTACCTATCTGACCTCCATAACCCAGTTACTGAGTAATACGATACCCCTTGGTTAAGTCTGGTAGTCAGACAGCCGGAACCAACAGCTTAACGTGCTTTCAGAGGCACACAGGTGTCTCGGTATGTAAAGATGGTCACCCATCCACATACCAACCGCGGCAAGCGTAGCGTAACCTGATCATCGATCTGTGCGGCTGTTATTATTTACCCACGAACCCCTATTAATTTATAATGTATGGTCACAGAATTTATTCTGTGGTATGGTAGTCTCCATATTAATAATTAGTATGGTTTAATGGATAAAGATATATATACTATGTAATTGAAGGTTTATACATATACTCAAAGGTCCGGCAGTACTTCACATCAGGGCAGCTTCTAACGTTGTACAATGCACATGTCCGTTCGTGTGTGGAGTACTGCAGCCGTATTTGGGCTGGTGCTGCTAAGTGTCACCTGGCCACTTTGGATTCAGTGGAGAGGTGGGCGAAGAGGCTGATTGGTGACCCTGATTTAACTCGAGATGGTCTCCAAAGCCTAGAGCACAGGCGTAGGGTAGCCAGCCTTTCGGTGTTCTATAGGATGCATTTTGGGGAGTGTGCGAGGGAATTGCATGATTTAATTCCCCCATCTCTGTTCCACCATCGGACGACCCGTCGGACGGCGAGTTTCCATCCTTACGTTGTTAACACCACTACGATTCGGATGAAGCGTTTCGCCTCCTCCTTTATACAGCGGACATCGAGGGACTGGAACAATTTACACCGGCGGTGTTTCCGTTGACACGGCGGTGTGACCGACTACAATTTGAGTGTCTTAAAGGCTAGAGTGAATAAATAGGCTGTTAATAAACTAGTGCGCTTTACCATCAACGATTGCGCTAGTTCAGAATTTATATTAAAAAAAAAAAACATATTATATTTGCGATTGTCTGTTGCTCTAGTTAGTAATTTTGACCTTGACCATGTAATTCGGAGATGGAGAGCCTATTATCAGTTACAGGAACATCAAGAATTGAATGTGTTTCAGTTATTTTGTACGTCCTTTGAATTCCGTCTAGAGTAATAAAGTCTGTTAAAAGTATTGAGTGAAATTCCTCAAGACATATATTATTTAAGCGTGGTTTTTTCTTTTTTGAAGACTAGGTGACGTCTAATGAAAAATTGCAAAAGGGCCGTTTATTGGAAATTTAAGTAGATCCTAAACATGTACTCCAAGTAAATCGCGCTAACTTGTGCCTGTTGGCTTAAATAGGTTGTTGGCGTGTGTATTAGGTAGGTTTGTAATCATACAATAAGCAATTTATTATTGTGCATTTTCGTTTTAATAATAACTGTTAAGTACAATAGGTACTTAACATATAAAAATATTTTGTGCTATCCTTGCAATGGCAACATTTTTGTTTGTAAGTATTATTTTCTGGCCATTGGCAATTCTAATTACTTCCATATTGTTACGAATGCACCTTATGTCGAGGGCATAAGGTTCAATATCGCTTGACATGCAGTGTGTAACTTTTAAGCCCTGTAACTCGAGATCTAGACATCGTATAGGTGTAATATAAAAACGCATTCCTAGACTTAAGGTGGCCTATCGAATGGTACAGGTTTTATCAATTTTGTCTACTAAGTGACGACATCGAAATTTCTAGAAACCCGTTAAAGGGAATTACCGTAGGTACCTACTGAATGTACTCGAAGTTATGCGCTATTATTATTACGTCTAGACGATTCTGGAATGTTCGATCAGCTGGCCTATATATAGCGCCGTGACGCCGGCGCCGAGTCAGTCTACACTTGACTACCGATACGAAAACAGCGACACTTAAGAAGCGATCTTTGAGAATACCTACTGCGACAACTGTAACGAGAACTGTGAGTACTACGTGAAGTAACATTTGTAGTGTTATTGTGTGTTTACAATACGGACTTCGTGGACGTAAGGGAAGACTTCGGTGCAACATCAGCAACATTCTACTTGTCATTGCCTACAATCGACTGTATCTTCGTTGCCAATAAACATAGCAACCCTTAACCGGCGTTTTAGTACCCCTAGCCCGTAACAATTGGCGTCAGAAGCGGAATGCCGGTCACGCCAAGGGAAGAAGAAAGAGTTCGCACGCGACGACAAGCAGCGATGGATTTGGCGCGTCAAGAGGAAGAATCGCTTGGTGTCCCTGCACTCGAAACAGAAACGGCCGTCGTAACACCTATAAGTGCGCCTACTACCACCACTATTCCCGGAAGCAGTGGATGCGATTTGTCGGCGTTGCTGGCTCACTTGACGGTTCAAATAAAAGGTATGGCAGAATCCCAGGCACAAATCCAGGCACAAATCAAAAGTGTAGCAGAATCCCAGGCAGAAACCCAGGTACAAATAAAACAATCCCAGGCAGAAACCCAGGCAAAAATAGATAAATCCCAACAACTGGTATTAGAACTGAATGAAAAGTGGAATAAAACCAAAGAAGAGGTCAACGAGCTTAAAATAAAAACAGAACAACAAGATGCGCGTATGGACCAGCAAGATACGCGCATAGACCAGCAAGATGCACGTATAGACAATCATGATGCGCGTTTCGAGAAACTGGACAATACCATCATGGAGTTTGGGAAAGAAATAGAAAGAGTACAAAAAGGAGGTATTAATGGTGTGATGCCTGTACCCAGTGCTTTGCCGACGTTCCAAGTACCTCATTTTGACGGAACAACGTCATGGGTGGCCTTCCGTCTGCAATTTGAAAAGGTCGCAAAAGGCAACAACTGCGATTTCCGGCGATTGCAATACCCTAGCCTGTCTGTTAGAAGCGTTGGAGACTAGATATGGAGAGAAACACCTCGAACATGTCTACAGGGCCCAACTCCGCGACCGCACACAGAAGAGCAGTGAGGGTCTGCAACAATGGGCAACGGAAATAGAACGTATGGTTCGGAAGGCGTATGCATCAACACCGGGACTGATTGACGCTACTACTCTGCGATTCTTTACTGATGGGATTCGAGATGCAGAAGTCAGAGCTGCAGTACGTCTGGGTCACCATCAGACCCTGAAGGCAGCCCTGACACATGCTCTGGAGGTAGAAGCTGTACGTCAAGATGGCCGACAACACGACCGTATTCGAGAAGTGACCGCACAAATAAAAGCCCGACGAGGACCAACTTGTTATGAGTGCGCTGATAAGGGGCACATTCGAATCGATTGACCCAGGAAGGCTAAGGGAAGAAGTACTTCTTGGGCACGTAAAGACGCAGAGGTGTTGCTGTGGCGCAAGCGCGACACCAAGGTCGAGCCCGAGCGCCCGAGCGAGCGCTTCGAGTGGCGCGAGCGGAGCGATAGGAGTGGGCGTCACGAGCGACCCGCTGAACGAGAGCGGGAACGCGTCAAGGACTGGGAACGCGAACGCTCCGGCAAGCGAGAACAAGAGCGAGAGCGGTCGTGCGGAAGATCGTGGAGTGAGTCAGACGCAAGGCGGGACAAGGAAGTCGAGGACGAGCTACGGAAGAAGAAGCATCTCGAGAAAAAGGCAAGACAAAAGGACCGCCGCCGCCAGGTTACTTCAATTAGTAAGGAATGTGAAGAACGTATTCAGGAAAAGAAAGAGAACGTGCGGATCATCCAGGTGAACGCTTTGGACGAGGACTGGCGTAATCAAGCATTGGAAGACGCACAAAAGGAAGACAGTGACCTGAGGGCAGTAATTGAATGGAAGCAGCGTGGCCAGAGGCCCGCTTGGAGTGAAATATCAGCGCTTAGCCCAACAGCAAAAAGTTACTGGGCTCAATGGGACAGCCTGATAATTGATAATGGAGTTCTGAAGAGGAAATGGGAATCACCTAATGGAAAGAAGGTCGCCTTACAGATAGTTGTCCCCTGTGATAAGGTCGCGTCGGTGCTAAAGCAGGTGCACGACGGAGCATCCGGAGGACATCTAGGAGTGAAGAAAACTCTGGAGAAGGTGAGAAAAAGATTTTATTGGGTGCATTGTCGCGAAGACGTAGAGGACTGGTGTAGGAAATGTGTAGCCTGCTCCTCAGTAAAGGGGCCGCAAACAAGAGCCAGAGGTCGGCTGAAAGTGTACAATGTTGGTGCACCATGGGAAAGAGTTGCTGTCGATATAGCTGGGCCATTCCCTATCACTGAAGAAGGGAATAGGTATATCATCGTCATGCAAGACTATTTCAGCAAATGGCCAGAAGCTTTTGCAGTACCCAACCAAGAAGCTCATACCGTCGCCAAAAAGCTAGTTCACGAGGTGTTCTGTCGATTTGGCGTTCCCTTGGAGTTACACTCTGACCAGGGTAGAAACTTCGAGTCTTCACTATTTCAAGAGGTTTGCCAACTACTCGGGATACATAAGACTCGTACAACACCATACCACCCTCAGTCAGATGGAATGGTCGAAAGATTCAACCAGACGCTAGAGAATCATTTGGCCAAAGTAGTTGAAGAACACCAGAGGGATTGGGACCAATACATTCCACTCTTCTTAATGTCATACCGCTCTGCAACACATGATAGCACAAATTGTACACCGGCGAAAGTCAACTTCCGCCGAGAAATTAGATTACCCATAGATGCACTAACCGGAACACCCCCCGATACCCCTATCCTAGCCGTCGACTATGTGGCCGACCTACGACGTAAACTAGATGGAATACATGAGCTAGTGAGAGAGAATGGTCTGAAAACCAGCGAGAGAATGAAGATCCGATACGACCGCAAAGCTAACGTGCCCGGATTTGAAGAGGGAACTTTGGTATGGTTACATAATCCCATTAGGAGAAAAGGAAAGAGTCCGAAGTTCCAAGCCAAATGGGAGGGTCCGTACACGATAGTAACCAGGATAAACGATGTCACCTACCGCATAAAGAAAGGGCCTAGAGGGAAGTTGAAGATCGTACACGTAGACCGCCTAGCTCGCTATTACGGATCAAATCATGCTCGGGACGAGCACGACTAAGAAGGGGGCAATGTTACGAATGCACCTTATGTCGAGGGCATAAGGTTCAATATCGCTTGACATGCAGTGTGTAACTTTTAAGCCCTGTAACTCGAGATCTAGACATCGTATAGGTGTAATATAAAAACGCATTCCTAGACTTAAGGTGGCCTATCGAATGGTACAGGTTTTATCAATTTTGTCTACTAAGTGACGACATCGAAATTTCTAGAAACCCGTTAAAGGGAATTACCGTAGGTACCTACTGAATGTACTCGAAGTTATGCGCTATTATTATTACGTCTAGACGATTCTGGAATGTTCGATCAGCTGGCCTATATATAGCGCCGTGACGCCGGCGCCGAGTCAGTCTACACTTGACTACCGATACGAAAACAGCGACACTTAAGAAGCGATCTTTGAGAATACCTACTGCGACAACTGTAACGAGAACTGTGAGTACTACGTGAAGTAACATTTGTAGTGTTATTGTGTGTTTACAATACGGACTTCGTGGACGTAAGGGAAGACTTCGGTGCAACATCAGCAACATTCTAATTCAACATTCATTGCCTACAATCGACTGTATCTTCGTTGCCAATAAACATAGCAACCCTTAACCGGCGTTTTAGCACCCCTAGCCCGTAACAATATTTTTTTCCATCGCACATGCTTCTCAAGGTTTCTTGTAAAAAAATAAATTAAATAGATAAAGTGCATTTTTATCATCTCTCTTTGTTTTATTATAAACACATATTTGGTCCTTCGAGCCGGATCTTTGTTTATAATAAAACAAAGAGAGATGGTAAAATGCACTTTATCTATTTAAGAATTTCCATAGAATTTCCAACACAACCTAATTTTAGGCAGTCAGCTTCAACGCAAAGCCACATCCCTTGTCTAATTTCAGTCTGAATGACAAATCTTCTACATTTATGTGTGTGTGAGAACAATTTGCATATTATAATTACTAACATCGTGGTTGAGATAGCTGGATCATAATTATCGTTTATCTTTATTACCTATTCAGATAAGGCGGTTGCTGTAGCCTTTAACAGATTTAATATCGTGTGTCACCTGACCATACTGTAAATGTTACCAAGAATCAGAATATTATTAATTGCCGCCCTTTATTGTATAATGTTTTTATCACACAATGTGACGCATGCTTTACTGGTTATCTAGCGTACCTACTAATGTGCTTTAAATGTGAATGTAGCGCTGTAGGACTGTCCGAGACAATGGAATAAAATCAGAAGTACGTGTATTATATGCATGCTGGTACTACTCGTATTTGTTTCGTATACGGTTGCTCCATCATCATCATCAACCTTTTTATCGTCCCAATGCTGGGCACAAGTCACGTGTCATACAAAGAAGGATTGAGCGTAATCACCACGCTTGCTCAATGCGGATTAGCATTTTCCTCAAGATGTTTTCCTTCGCCTTAAAATCAGTCATTGGTTTCCAAGATTTACTTAGGAAGTACATATAACGTAGAAAAGTTACATTGATACTTGCCTGACCTGGAATCAAACCCGCACACTCATACTTGAGAGGCTCTCTATTCACACATATTATTATATTTTATTTGCTCTTGTATGATATTTATTAATATCTAATTATATATATATATATAATATACATTTATTTAAACTAGTATGATACACTTAACGTATATGTCGGCGCAATCACAATATTTAATCACTTAAATAATTAACATTCATAATTTGATGGTTCTAAAATCAGTAGATTAATTACTTTACAGTTTATTACGATGTCAAATTAACGTTAAACAGCAAATCACTATCTTTGTTATTGTAATATTTGCACGAGAGTGGGGGCGACGACTATAAATACGACCGCACCACCAGCACTCGGGCAGACATGCATTACTTGACATGCAGGCACACACACAGAATTCCACGCGAGCGGAGAACACACACACACATACCGCTCGTTACTCACCACCACCCCCCGCACCCCGCAGCCAACCGTACATAGCTGGTTGAGCTGTTAGGGGCCGGGGTAAGCACCCACTGTAGCGGAGCGCCAAACAAAACTGACGCTCGGTCGCTGACCGACCCTTGCTGGGCCTTCTCTGGGCCACTAGAGATCCCACTCGGCAGGGGCCTGATCGCCCGGGCGTCGAGAAGCACTTCGGGCGCTCCTACAGTCACACACCACAAAGCACACCGACGACCGCCGGAGGGAAGGCACACCCCTGCGGCGGACAACTAGGTGTGCGAAGATAGCACCCTCTGGGTGCATTCCGACGACGGGTCTCCATTTTTGGAGACCAAGAGACCGACGCCACGGGCATGGGGCCACAAAGGAGCCCCAAACCCGTCTCCTCGCGCCCCCATCTCGGGGACGCAGAGATGTTCATCATCGCACTCGGGCATTCAGTTCTGAGCCACCG
Source organism: Sesamia inferens (assembly GCA_037179545.1). Classification (NCBI taxonomy): domain Eukaryota; kingdom Metazoa; phylum Arthropoda; class Insecta; order Lepidoptera; family Noctuidae; genus Sesamia; species Sesamia inferens. The sequence continues at coordinate 28,981,471 of CM073928.1, read as the reverse complement.
AACAGTAAGGACCTAGTTGTGACGTCACTACGTTGTTTGTTGAATAAAAGAAGTTGTTGCGGAATTTGTGAAGTTTCCTTTGGAAGATCCACAATGAGTGATCATCGTGAAGATAACCTTTGTGACGTCAGCTATGCTGACGTCCGCGTGACGTGTCACATACTTGCATACAATGGCATTCAGGATTCGTCAAGGATGTAATTACATACAAGTGTCCCAGTCGGTGGTTTAATTAGTCGTGTAGTCAACCACCTGGCCTTTTAACTGCCGCCGTAATATTAACATCCTGAATGATATTCAAAACTTATATTATAATTTAGGTCAGAACTGTAAATAATAACGTAAGCTGCATGTAGCTTGTTACCTGAATTTAATTATTTATTTATATAACACTGGAATGTCAACAGCAATTACACAAATGGAGCAAAAAATTACTGTGTGCTGCCTATGAATTCTATTTATTTATTTGGCACAAGCAACAAAAGCCCATAATAAAATATAATAATACTATATTATAACATACAATAAAAACAAATTTGAAATACTATACATATTAAACATTATAAAACTAAACTCATACACGATTATTTTGTCAGGTATCCGGCCACGGAATCGCCGGAAAATAACGGCTTTCTGTCAAAATTCTGGAGAGATGAATATTTCAAGATTCTCAGTTGGTACTCCCACCACAAAGGAATTAAAATTCACGCTGTGACGAGACTCCATCCTCGCAACCCTCAAAGTCCATCTCGTCTTGATCAGTACGTACTCTACAATCTCTTCGGATTATGTGGAGTAATGCAACCTGGAGATATACAGCGGCGTCACTGGTACAGCGGGATGCAGCAAATGGTTCGGTCCAGTCGGTGTAGTGCCGCACTTGTTTTGGGTCATGCACCGTAAGAAGCAGTGACCCCCGACAAGGTGGACCGACGACCTGGTGAAGGTTGCGAGAAACCGCTGGATGCGGGAGGCGTAGGACCGGTCGTCTTAGAGACCCGTGGGGGAGCCCTATATCTAGCAGTGGACGTCTTTCGGCTGCAATAATGATGATGATGATGATGTTATCCAAATCAATAGATGTTGGAAGGTATCATAGTATTCTTGGGTACGCTTCTTTCTTTTAAATTAGAATGCGGAAACCAGTCGCAGATCAAGCGTACTTACACGAAATTCCTCGTAATGTCGTAACAGCTAGTTAACGCAATCCTATCGTGTATCTAGTAGGCGACTGATAAGCTGTTATCTTGTTTGCCGACACATAACCGTGTAACTAGTCACCTACATTGTGTTGCAAATTGCTTGTAATCATGTCAAGATGGGAGGATATTTTGTTGGTTAATTAATACTGAAATTAATGGGATTAATTAATAAACATAACATGATATCATGCTTCATAGAATCTTAAACATACATGTATAAGAATTCACTGAAGTTTTATTAACATTATTTTTGTAATTTTATTTATGCTATTATCTCGAAGGGGCATAACTGTGTAGTTTAAACCGTCGCCAATTCTACTTTATTTAAAAAAATAACTGAAATGTGTTTTATCTAAGTGATTAATAGGCACTGCCGGTATCTTGGGCACCCGACAACCAACGCTATCTTTTTTTTATATAATTATAAACTAATGCTGGACTGCCTGATGGTAAGCAGCAATTCAATCGTTGATGATAAATCGCGCCAGTATATTAATAACCTATTCACTCATAAAAACAGAGTAAATAGGAAGGAAGACGGCAGTTGAGCGAGGTGATGCAATGATAAACTCATCAATACGACCAACGATGCTGCACTAGAGGGATCTGATCTGATCTGGATCTGGCATCTTACCCGGCACACATCCCAACACAACTGCTCAAACCCGTCCTCCGTATGGCTTCACCAGACATCATGCCGGAACACGACGAATCGCTTGGCAGCAAAACTTTGTCTGGTGGATGGTAACTTCTGCTATTGGCAATTTTAATGTTTCAACAAAAAATTAAATATATTATCTCTGTTGTATACCTTTTTTCTACCCTTATACGCAACCAAACTTAACAAAACAGGTATCAAAATTCACAAAATTTATCGAAAATAAAGATATAGAGCAGTGGTCGCCTAATGGAATCGGCCGCGACTTACGGTTCGAACCCCGCCAGGCATTTTCGTCGTTATCAACCTTTTTATCGTCCCACTGCTGGGCACAGGTCTCCTCTCATACAAAGAAGGATTGAGCGTAATCACCACGCTTGCTCAATGCGGGTTGGCGATTTCAGACTTAAAGTCCAGGTTTCCTCAAGATGTTTTCCTTCACCTTCAGTCATTGGTGTCCAAAGTATACTTAGAAAGTACATATAACTTTAGAAAAGTTACATTGGTCCTTGCCTGATCTGGAATCGAACCCGCGCACTCATACTTGAGAGGTTGGTGTTTTAACCACTAGGCCACCACGACTACGAACCAAGAATGACTTTGTGTAAATTATGGATAATACGATGCGGATTAGAAATGTCAAAAACATTATATCTAGACCTAAATCTAATACCTATTGTTTTAAAATAATAGATTTGGATTGCGATTTCTAGAAACCTGTCAGATTGAAATTGAGATTCAATATTGAATTGGTTTTCGTTCCAGAAAACTAGTTTTAATCTAGGACCAAAGGCTTTGTACCCCGTATAAAAAGCCAATCAATTAATAGTGTTTTAAGGCAATGAAATGGAAACACTTTTTTTCTATTTAATGTGTTTAAAGATGGACCTAAGATCATAAAATTTCTACGTTTGCATCTTCCTCTGTCTAGCCATGTTCCAACGATGTCTGGGTCGGCTTCCAATCTGCCCTCCATAATCCAGTTTTTCTTTTTAATAATTATAAACTAGCGCTTGACTGCAATCCCGCCTGATGGTAAGCAGAGATGCACTATAACATCAACGGATGGTAAAGCGCGCTAGTTTATTAAGAGCCTATCCACTCGGAAAAACTGAGCGATTAGGAAGGAAGACGGCAGTTGAGCGAGGTGGTGCAATGTTAAACCCAACAGCACGACCAACGATGCTGCGCCAGAGGGAGATTGATCTAAAGACCCTCCACGACCAAACTCCCGACACAACAACACTTGGCGCATCGTACCCGGCACACATTGCAACACAACTGCTCAGACCCGTCCTCCGTAAGGCTTCACGAGACATCATGCCGGAACACGACGAATCGCTTGGCGGCAAGACTTTGTCTGGTGGGTGGTAACTTCTGCCGGCAGCCGATGTGGCCTACCGCCGAGAAAAACTAACTAATAAGAAGATAAAATACTGGGGAGTAGGTACCTACGATACCCCTTGATAATACTTATCAGATTTTCTCAGATGACCTCAGTTATCATAAAAGTAACGGTGCCTTCGAAAGCACATTAAGCCCAACTGCAAGACGTACCAAGAGGTATCGTACGTACTCCTCAGTAATTTGGATATTTGAATTTGGTTACCCATCATTGGACTGACCGCAGCAAGCATAGCTTATCATCATCGATCGACCCGTTCGGCTGTTTATGTAGGTATCTACATCATACTAAATCAGTTACTTCTCCAATCTTATTATTTCCGCAAAGAAATAACACTATGTAGATAGATATATATCTTTCGTTCAAATACTTGAATTAGATTCATGAGTTTATTTACTGTCGAAACTTTCGTTCTACTGACCTACTGAAACGTACCTAAAAATTACATTAAAATACGTAACCTTTTTATTTAAAACACTGTCTCACAACTGACAGGAAAAACAAGATGGCGGAACATTTTTCACTTTTCCGCATTCTAGACAATTTTAGACCAAAATTGAACTTTGTCTCTTTGTATTATGGCTAGTTTTTGTTTACTAACATGTTATTATTTATCTAGATAAGAAACGAAACGACCGATAACATTTTATCAAGCATTATGCGGAATTATGCCAAGAGATTGTGGAGTATATCAAAATAAAATGGTTGATTAGTAAATGTCTACTAAGTGGTGTTTATTTTTGTAAGTGATACTTGTACTTAATTGTGAATCTTTGTATTGATAACAATTTATTGTATTTAGGTAAATCTTCGTGATGTTTTTCTTGTCTAGCAAAGTGTGTCAACTACTATGCGTCGGCGCCGATCAAACGGTAGATCATGTTATTTATTCGATGTATACATTATCTATGACGTCATAGTTACTAAAAAGACCTTCATATTAGAAGATAAGTTGGCATTCTTCATAATCAGTCTATAATGTTCTCACTCATGGGCCACAGGGCTGCTCCCGGTGAGAAGGAGTGGGCCGAAATCAACCACGTGCGACATTCTTCATCAATATTAAAAAGATGTTTATTTTCAAACTTATTTTCTAAGTGAAATAATCTGGGGTGTACTACATTTTCAAGGCTGTTGTGGTAAAACAGAAGTTACATTTTATTTAATCTCGATATACAGATTGGTGCTGACAATGCGACAATAAATTAAACATCTTGTACCTCAAGACATTTTCAACCTACCCATAAAAAATCATATAAATATATCCATTAGTTTAGTCACAGTAAATCAGTTTTCATTTTTCACATTTTCTACATGATGTACATGTTGATAAGGAAGCGCTTACAGGTTAATGACCGCCGCATCCAGCGGTGCTAAACTTTAATAATAATGGCGCCAAAAAGCAAGTCGATACAGGACCGCGCTGTCGCCCGCTGATCGTAGGTCATTGAAACAATATTTTAAAGGATGTTCTATTCCGTTTGCAATTTTATGCGATTTAGTTTGTTTGAAAATTTTGTATTTAGTGGCGTATACAATATGTAAAGAACACCCCATCCGACAGATATATTTTTAACTTTACATAATCATCACAATAAAGATACTAATGAATTTTGAAATATCTTTTTTATTTCCCGCGAATTAACTCCAACTTCCCCAATATTTGGTATTTTTTTTTAAAGTGACAACACCGTTTTCGACGGTATTATTGGTACCTTGTATGAATGAATGTACAATACTGGCGGCATTTTGTTTAACCACGTGCCCTGCCGCTCGTCGCCCGCGCATGTACCATGAAAGTTACCTCCTTTTGCGAAATAATATTTATTTTTTTAGGGGGTATTTTTTTAAGTTTAGGCTGACTTTTTAGGCATTAGTAGAACCAGCAATACATACCTAATAATACCTTCACGGATCCGACAGGGTTTCCTTTACATACTGTATGTTATTAAGTAGGATAATCCACAAAGAATGCTTTAAAAGCCAAGCCTGCGCCAGCAGTTAAGGCCGCAGATTATTATTAAATTCTATTTGAATTCTCCCTAGAACCTAGGGACTTACTTCACTGCCCAACATACATCGCTAGTCCTAACTAAGGATAATTATCATAATTAACAGTGGCTCGCCAGCCGCGTTACTCCCGCGTGACCTACATACTGTAAAATAAACTTTCAGGCTGTTTGTGACATTGTGCCGAGGCAATATCAGGTATTTAATCTAGACTTGTTTACAGATAGTGTCAAGGTAGACTTATATTTTGTACGAAGCTTTTGGTTGTGGAAGAAATAGCAAGGATAATTATTATAACCAATTCAACATTCAGTCTGATCTCAATCTGTCAAAAAGTACCCGTAATTTCCCTACATTTTGACAACTTTTTGACTGTTTCTGTTTGTTTCTTTGTTACTGAAATGAGACTGCGGCTAAATATAAAATTATAATTTGCTTCCCCAAATATTTTACGATTGGATATGGTATATGATATTCTAACAATTTTAATATGATATGCAGATTTATCTTCTTCTTTGTTTCATTAAAAATATTAAAAGGTTCAATGTAGCATCGTCATTTTTTGTTTTTAGTTTTTATTATTTTTTATGTACTATCACGACTAAAAGTCGAGTTACAATCTCACAAAACTATGGTCAAGCAATACTAGTTGTATTTACGACCTTGTTCTATAATAAAGTTTGATACACACTCATACACTTTGACAACTTGCTGCCAGGGGCGTGCACAGAGATTTTCTTGAAGGTATGCATAGATATACCTACTACCCAAATCTCTGTGCTTATATATGGTAAAACTTAAAAAACGTAACGTAGACGTAGTTTCAATTTAACATAGTCGCGTACTTTTTCGCATGTCAACATTGAATTGATGTTTGTGCGTGGCTACAATGAACATCTAAGTATGTGATTGATGATAAGAACAAGTCAAATAAATGATATACGTGGGGTGTTAGGTATTTTTTTTTTGCCCAAATGAATACAATGAAATCATCATCTCAGGGTTAATACCAGTCGCATCCAAAGCTTTGGAATCTGGGGTCCGCTTTTCCAGTCTAATTGCTGATTTTGGCAAAATTTCGACATTTTCCGTGAAGCGACTGCCGTCTGACTTGTGGGCTCCAACAACCCGTAACGACTGCCACTAGATGTTCGTATGGCAACCGAAACCAACGGCTTAACGTGCTTTCCGAGGCACGACCAGACCAGTGCAAATATTCATATTCATGCATACAAATATTTACACTGCGCGAGGATCGAACCCGCGCCTCCTTACGCAGCGGCCGCGTTCGCTACCGCTACGCCATGGAGGCTGTCAAAATACAATGAAATGGTATTACTAACTGAACTGTAAATAAGTAATAATTTATTTCTCAAAAAACTAAAAAAAAATATTTTACTATCTATAAATTAAATCAACGCGCCTATCTATTTTTAAATAACTCTGTAAAAATTAAATATATATATATAAGATCGTTGTGAAATCGCTAAAAGTTCTTTTAAAATGGAAATATAGACAAATCTTTCATAAATATGCGTAATGCACTACTCATTGGAATCATAACTATTAAATTTTGCTAATTTGTAAACTTCAGGAAAATTATTACAATATAAAGTATAGTATTGAAATTCAAAAGCAAGTAGGTTGAAAAACTTATGGTCTTTTAAGTTTTTATAACGACGAACTGTCAATGCCGTGTTTTAAAATAATATACCTACACGAGAAACAAAACAATTTATTTGTGTGTACACACTACACAGCCTGCTAACCACATATAATTATCATAATACTTTTTATAAAGACAACCTTTCTTTTGTGTTAAACCAAAAACTCTAAAATAAATGAATATTTCATTCCGCTTAAAACAACCAATATTGAAACAACATAAGCTGCTAAAATAAAAAGGTATTTGAACGAACAACAATCATGCTATATTTCTGAACTTCTTAAATTCGTCGCATTATTAGAAGCTGTGCTTATCGTGCCCTTAAAAGTCAATGAAATTTCACGCACACGTACACAACAATTTAGGCACACAAGCAAATAATTTTATACACAGACAGATATGGAAGAGGCACATTTTGTTTGTGCTTACGCCGCTATGAGAAGTGGCGCGGCCGTCGCGACGAAGGCCAGTGATATTTCGTAGTTAGCACTAGGCCCAATAGATGGCAGTGTTCTCACTAACTGATTAACAAAGTCTTTCAGTTTTAAGTTTGTAGTATATAAATTATTATATATTTTTTTAGAAAACTATTAGGGTATGCAGAGCTTTTCTGCTTGTATGGAGCGCACGCGCCTGCTTGCTGCACGCCTATGATTGTTAGGTACTACTTACTAATTTCAACGTTCATAGTAAGCATTCGAATGGCTAAGCGGTCCATTGTTAAGTGTGGCCGTTAACTTAACTTCAACTAAAGTAACGAAATTTTGCATTACTTTAAAGAAAGACGAACACTGCGATAAAAAAACAGTTTGCTAATATTGTTTTCCTTGTCTAGCATAGACTACATCTTTAATTGTTCGTAGAGATACTACACAGCATGCGATTGATTGGTTGGAATATAACACAATCGGATATAAAATAATGCGTTAGTGTGTGTGGCCGGTTTAGCGCAGGCGACAGTATGTAGTCTTTAAGGTGGAAGGCGACTTCTACATGTGACAGTACACTCTTGCTTCTCCAATCCTCTTTTGACCTGAGCTTTTGACATTGGCAGAATAGTTGATATCGGCTTCACTTGCGCCTAGATTTTGTTCGTTTTAAATTGAAAGAACTGGCCTGCAGTTTCAAGGTTATCAGATAAAACTAAAGTTATGATTTATTGATGTGGAAACAAACATATACCATAACTACGCCACACACGACACTATGATTACTACTCACGAACAATTTAATTTTTTTTAATGATATATTTAAAAGGTAATTAAAAAATTCACTCAAAATAATCATTGGTGTTGTTCCCAAGCACAATCCAAAGATGAGGTTTGCCTTACCTTATAGGGTTCGCGAGTACTATTTCCAGAAAAAAAAAAAAAACTGTGGAGTAGAAGATTTCGATACATTGACTTTGTACTAATGTACAAGTTTTTCGCAGCAGCGTATTTGCGAGATTACCACCCGTGAGTGTATCAAAGTACATGTGTACCCATGTTTAAATGGGGGTTAAGCACAGAATAGATAATGTCTTTTAACTATTCTGTGGTGTTAAGTTATAAAAACAGGTATCTAGTGCTCGATTGCAGTGCTCGATGCACTTATATATTGTTTGCAAATGAAAAGATTTTCTATTCAAACTCAAACTTAAAGCATCTATTTCAGGTAAACTAATTTCAAGTACTTTGACTATTGTCAAAGGGTAGATCAGTGAGTAAGATAAAAGTAGATTTTAGATAGTATTCTAGATACATATACCTAACATTTTTGACACGACATAGCACTTTTTCTCAGAAAAGAGACAGATTATGCATGGAACAGTTTTTAGTTTTAATATTATCTATTCTGAAGTGCATAATTTGAAAGTAGATTTTACAGATTATTACAAAATGTATGCTTATTAAGTTGAGGGTTTACGGGAGACCTTAGACAACCTTGTAATAAGGCAAGGCACATGTAATGTAGTAGTTGAGTTATGGTTTGTAATGGGACACTAAACAAGCCGCTTGTCTAAGCCTACAGACACTGTTGTAATGAATGGGGTCCTGTGATACCAGTCAATGTGTCAAGATAGGCAATACATTATTACAAGCGTAGAAATTATGGACTTTTTCTTCTGATATGCATCGGATGAAATTAATTGTATGCAATATCTACATGGGCACATGTGTAAAGCTTCAGAAGCTAAACTAAGTTTAGTAGATTTACTAAGTCACGTGGTTTTTTATGCTTAGGACCGCTTGCAATAGGTGCAAAAGGTTCCAATAGATCACTTTAAGTGGATAAGAGCCGGCAAGAACCTCCACAGTTTGGTACTCCTTTTATAGTAATTTAACTTCATTTCGGGAACGTAAGGACTTCTCAGAGCTCCATGGTCTTTTCTGCCGACTATTTATGCCTGACAAATACATCGGTCACCGTCAAAGCAACAAGGACAATCTGTTTGTGCAACTCCCAACAAATACTTGAAGCTAGAGCTGATTCCTCGGTCTCTTGTACTCTAAAGGTGCTGAAAGCCCTTCTGATGGCCAACCCTGAATCTGACGTGTTTGCAGATGAATGGGATAAGTTGTTACGTGTATGTTTGGTCTTCTGTGAAATAAAGTAAGCGAGAAAGTTCACTATTCCATGGTTAGTTTTTAGTTGTTTTTAAGTTATACATATGTTTGCTACTATGTCAAATGATGTAATTGGTGTTGTACCGTTTTAATTAACTAGAAATAAATAAAAAACTTTTACAATTTGTCATTATATAGGATATGTAGGTATATATATATCTCGGCCTCTTTTTGTGTGGATGGGATCATCAAATGACTTCTCCCGCTCTGGGCGGTGCGGAAGATCGTGTTAGATTACTTACGTACTTAGTCATAGGTCATACCTAAAAACATTGTAATATGATTTATATTACAATATTTTAAGGTATGAATTTTTAGAAAAGACTTTCCAATGTTAACCAATACTTACCTGTTACAAACAACGTGCAAATTAAGGATAAATTTCTCTTAAAAACCCTTTAATTCCTCGTCACAACGTAAACACTCGAACATTTACCTGAAACGAAAAGAATAAAAATTATTACACATTTATATGCTGTAACTCGTTAAAAAGCTTCGGATGCGACTGGGATTAGCGCTAAGATGATGATGATTTATATGCGGTAACGATGGATGCAAGGGGTAACGCGAGGAATCAGAGATTCCGAGTATTCACGAATATAACCGAAGTTTAATCCCCTGTCCAATTAGTTTCACATGTCATTGACACTTGTGAGAAATGAAATAAGGTGATTTATGACGTAACACATAATTTTTGGCAATAGGTCAATGATGAAGAATAATGTAAAACTTTAGGAATATGATTTAAATACCTTTACGACGTCCAAAATAACGTTATAACGACATCGTATGATGAACCAAGTTGTTACAACATCACCGGTGATGTATAGTTTTTAATTCCCACGATTATAAAAACAATAGACATTATAAAAGCGCATATTGAAAATGAAAGTGAAGAATTAAATTAAAATACATTTAATGTCAGAACCTTATAATAGATTTGAAATATTTTCAGTCTCACTACCTGTAATCATTCGAATTTAAACTGCTGTAGAACATATACAAAATTTGAATATAGCAGCCCGAGGCATAAATCAGATGATTGCATTTATAACAAAAACTTATGCAAAGAACTCACTCATATTTTCAATTTAAGTACAAATTACATTGAAGTTATGCAAAACGATACACAGAAACTTTAAGTGACTGACACAACTTATTAAGTCATCAATCCAAATGACTGCTCTAACACAAATGAAATACATTTTTGACGTTTGAAGGCACACGCGTATGCTTTCTGATTGAGTAAAAAGCTCTAGAATTAATTTTAATCACGTACATATATTACTGGAATCCAACAGTAATTTGATGTTTAGCCGTGTAAATGGCCTTTTAACTTGTAGTTTCCCCGAATACCACCTTTAATATCAAAAATACATATATCTAACTGTAAATATAACCGACTTGTAAATTCGGAAAACTTATTAGATTCTCTTTACCTGACTGCTTCAGAAGGTTGTCAAAGATGAGAAGAAGCCTCTTCTCTACCGTGTGGTACTTAGAAGCTAATAATAATCAAAAGTTACCACGTAACGTTGATCATCATCATTATCAACCTTTTTTATCGTCCCACTGCTGGGCACAGGTCTCCTCTCATACAGAGAAGGATTGAGCTAATCACCACGCTTGCTCAATGCGTGTTGGCGTTTCAGACTTAAAGGCCAGGTTTCCTCAAGATGTTTTCTTTCACCTTCAGTTATTGGTGTGGAAGATATACTTAGAAAGTACATATAACTTTAGAAAAATTACATTGGTACTTGCCTGACCTGGAATCGAACCCGCGCACTCATACTTGAGAGGCTGGTGTTTGTACCACTAGGCCACCACGACATTCTGACACGACGTTGATCATAAAACAGTAATTAATTTTATTTGTGGTAATCGAAATGCCAATGATTCTAATAAACGTCCTTATTCATCTGGCAGCAAAAAAATTTGCAAAGCGCATAGCTACCAATAAAGCACCTACAGTTTACCATCGCCAACCTAACAAATAATAATTTACCAAACAATTTATTCCACTATTAATTACTCGGACACATAATTGTTTAACACCCACCACAAGAAAACAGCGATACACATCAATTTACACGATAATTGACCATAACACCGAACAAAACTAGGAATCTTCAGCCACCATGGTTGTAGCTATCACATAATTTGTAATGTTAAAAATTCCATTAAGTAGCCATCATTAAAATTAAGGAACGAGGAAGATAAGATCATTTAAACAACCAGCCGTTAGGATAATTGTGGATCCCCCATGTACTAGTTGTTTCATTATGATCGTCACGCGATCAGACCGGCTGAGGAAAGCTTATTAGCGTTTACTTTGTAGTGTTGATTAGTATGATAAGTGTGGATAAGTATGCTAGTTAATAGTAAGGATAGTTTTAATTATGACATGACAAGCCAACGGACACGTAAATTGTTTTGGCGTTGAATCCCATTAAGGAGAACGTTGGTAGTGTAGCTAAGATAAAAGACGGTCATTGTTCCACCTTTGAAAAAAGAATAACCAGCAAGTTATTAATTAAATTGCAAATATCAAAGTATCAATTAATTCATTCACGAGATTACTTCCTCCGAAAAATATTTTGATAAAAACACAAAAAAGATTGTAGCAGACGGCCATGAACTCAAAAGTTACGGTCAAGTGTAAAACAATTAAGAATAAGCATTATCATTGTTTTTGCTACCGCTAATTCTGTAAGGCATAACTGGTTTAATAATCTTACATCATGGTTAAATATTTTGCAACCAACGACATTTTTTTCTGCATCGCTTTTAACATAATATTCGGATTAGACCAAACCTATATTTAGTTTATCTAGATGACATTATGAATTTTGAATGTGGAATTCTAACGGATTCCGCACAATGGAATTATTGTGTTTGTGTTCAGAGATATATCTCTGCATAATATTTAAGCTGGAGTGGAATATGCGACGTTGTTTAGTTTCTTTGTCATTTTCAAGGACTTTTTGGTTTGCCAAATTGAGGTTTATTGCTTTTTAGCATCAAATACTATAGTATGACATCTAGTTTTTCATAAAAATGCAGATTTTATCCTGATAGAGTCCTCGCTACAGTATATTATTTAAATTAATTCTTATTTTAATGGGCTTCGATTAAAATCTGACCTCTAGTCAAGACATCCTCTATTTGATTTAGCGAAGGCATTTTACCAGTTAAACATGCTTTTACATCAACTCCCAGATCATCGCTTTCGCAATTCAATCTTGTAGCGTCTGGATGTATCATCCAATCGTCCCTACAATTTATCTCCCGTAATCAAAGCAAGAGGAACACGTTTTCACATCACGCCTAAACACTGTTCTTTGGCATACGCCGTATAATCTTTTACCTGGTTCCGGAGTCAGAATAAACCGTTATCTTTGAGTAATATAAGCATATTGTCCTTCATGGCCAGTTAGCGATTTACTCTTGATAGTAAATGTTGGCGAAATTATGGTGGATTTTACGGCCTCTTTTAAGAGATTCATTCTGTTGATAAATCATACAACCAAAATATATCTCCGCCTTCGTTAAAATTTTAGTAAACTTTAGGCTTTAATCGATAAGAAATTAGATATTTAATTACTTGAAGTTATTTACCTCGTTTTATAAATAAATATATAAATTTTACATAATAAACTAGTACGTAATAAATAAATTGGGTGCTGTGGGGTCCCACCTCCATCTTTGGGACTCAAGTCAACCCCACCTGCCAGACGGTGCACCTGCTGACACACGGACGGGGCCCTGACGCCGGCTTCCCTTTCGGGGTTGAGTGGTCAGACGGCAGTCGCACTCGTAAAAGCCAAAAACCGCCAAAACATGAAAAGGAATAATAGAAAGGCACAAGTTACAGTTAGGGCGCCGCCGCAAAACGGCGCGCAGGAGCCCCGCCCGACTCCTGTGACCTGTGGGCTAGGGCTACCGTGTCAGGGGCGGACACGGCTGAAGAAGCGAGCCCAAACCAGTAAACTCCGTTTCGCTTCGTGGAACGTTGGCACGCTAACTGGACGCGCGAGAGAATTGGCCGACACTCTCCACAGGCGGAGGGTGGCCGTGGCGTTCCTGCAGGAGACTCGGTGGAAAGGCTGCAGATCCCGACTTATTGGGAATGGCTACAAGCTGATCTACACGGGTGTACCTAGTGGAAGGAATGGGGTCGCCGTGGTGTTGTCTGACGGGCTCCAGGAGGACGTCTTGGAGGTGAACCGCATCAGTGATCGGCTAATGTCGGTGCGGGTGCTTGTCAATGGGGTAATAACCCACTTGATAAGTGCTTACGCTCCGCAGGCCGGGTGCGGTGACGCCGAAAGGACGTTGTTCTGGAGTCAGCTCGAAGGATTGCTTCACGGGATCCCGTTATCCCAGGGAATCGTTCTGGGTGGTGATTTGAACGGTCATGTGGGTGAGAAGTGTGACGGGTTTGAGCGTGTTCACGGTGGCTTTGGGTACGGTAGCCGCAACGCGGAAGGGGACAACATTCTCCGAACGTGTGCGGCCGCTGACCTAGCAATTGTGAACACCTACTTTAAAAAGAAACCGGAGCACCTTGTTACCTACCGGAGCGGGCGAAGCGCTACCCAGATCGACTTCCTACTAACTAGGAGACACCATATCGGCAAAGTAGCCAACTGCAAAGTCATACCCGGTGAGAGTCTTACTGCACAACACCGTCTCCTTGTCATGGATCTCTGCGTTAAGGCCCAACGTAGACGTGTAGAGCGCTGCCGGCGCCAGATCCGGTGGTGGCTGCTTGATGAAAATAAGTACCAGGAGCTCGCTTCGGTTATTGGCGACAAGTGCGCTGGTACCGAGGGAGAATCTGTCCAAGATCACTGGGACAGAATCCAGGCAGCTATTACTAGGGCGGCGCGGGAGGTGCTCGGCGTGTCTAAGGGCGGTCGCAAAAGTGACAAGGAGACCTGGTGGTGGAACGACACAGTCCAGAGGGAGACAAGGGTGAAGAAAGCCCTCTTCAAAACGTGGCAGGCGACCGGATCTCCTGAAGATCGCGACGCATACAAGGTTGCCAAACGTGCCACTAAAAGAGCTGTAGCCAGAGCCAGACGAGACCACTTAGAACCGCTCTACCAAGAGTAGTAATCGTCTGAGAGGCAGAAGCTCATTTACAAGTTGGCACGTTCTAGGGTGAAAGCGGCACAGGATATATCCAAGTGCCGCTGTGTAAAAGACCCTACTGGCAACCTGCTTTGCGAGGATCGCGCGGTGAAGGAGAGATGGCGTACGTACTTCCACGAGCTGCTGAATAAGCAGCACCAAGAGGTGCAGACACCGGAACTCCCTCCGAACCTTGGATTGGTGCCCCCGATAACGCCTGAGGAAGTCCACACGGCTCTTCGTCGCATGGTGAATCGGAAAGCTGTCGGTGCTGACGGAGTCCCCATTGAGGCCTGGAAGGCGATGGGTCCTCGCGGTGTGGGCATGCTAACAAACTTTCTGAACCGCGTGCTCCTGTCCGGCAAAATCCCGAGCCAATGGAGGCTGAGTATTATCACTCCAGTCTTCAAAGGCAAGGGCTCTGTACAGGAGTGTGGTAACTACCGCGGTATAAAGGTCATGTCCCACACCATGAAGATCTTTGAGAGGATTTTAGACTCCCGGATCCGGCAGGAGTGTTCTGTCTCGACGTGTCAATATGGGTTCCGTCCAGGGTACGGAACCACGGACCCTATCTTCGCCCTAAGGATCACCATGGAGAGATACAGATCGAAGAACACGCCTCTGCACATGCTCTTTTTAGACATGCAGAAGGCCTTCGACTGTGTCCCTCGGGGGGTGATCTGGTGGGCACTGAGGTCTAAAGGAGTACCAGAAGCCTATGTTGACATAATTCGAGACATGTACCTCAATTCCGATTCCGTTGTTAGGACCGCTGTTGGCGACACTAAACCCTTCCCCATCACCGTCGGTGTACACCAGGGATCCGTCCTTAGTCCGTTCCTGTTCAGCGTGATATTAGATGTCTTGTCAGACAGCATCAAGAATTCACATGAGCAACCTCCCTGGTTGCTCATGTATGCTGATGATATCGCGCTGGCAGACGCGGACAGGGAACGGTTGGTGCGGCGGGTAAATGCGTGGAAGAACTCGCTTGAGAGCGGAGGTCTTAAACTCAATGTGGCGAAGACGGTGTACATGGCCAGCAACACCACAGACCCTATGCCTGTGTGCATAGGCGGAGACAGGGTCGAGTGCACAGATCAATTTAAATACTTGGGGTCTGTGTTCCACGCGTCCGGCGACATTGATTGCGACGTCAAGGCACGCATTTCCGCTGCTTGGGCAAAATGGCGTGAGATGACAGGTGTCATTTGTGACCCCAAAATGCCGGTTAAGCTTAAGGGACAGGTCTATAAGACCATCATTAGACCTGTCCTTCTGTATGGCAGTGAGGCGTGGCCTGTGCTTGCGCGACACAAGGAGGAGCTGCGTGTCACGGAGATGAGTATGCTGCGGTGGATGTGTGGAGTTACGCGGAAAGACCGCATCAGGAACTCCCGCATCCGTGGCAGTCTCCATGTCCGTGACATAGCAGACAAACTGCAAGAGAGTCGCCTGCGCTGGTACGGCCACGTCTTACGTAAACCGGCATGTTACGTGGGTAACAAATGTCTTGCCATGGCGCCTCCGCCGGGCCGGAACAAGCGAGGCAGGCCAAAGAAGTGCTGGCTTGACGTTGTAAGTGATGACATGCGTGCCAACAATCTCACACCACAGGATGCCAGAGATCGTGCGAAATGGAGGCGTAATAGCAGGAAAGCGGACCCCGGGCTCCAACGCGAAAGCCGCGGATGCGACCGGGATAATACGCTGAGATGATGATGATGATGAAACTAGTACGTAATAAATAATTAACTTCGAATTCTTCAAAAACTAATAGAGCAATAGATTTTTTTTTTTTTTTTGCAAACCTGTCTGGCCTCAGAATCATTTGCTTAATCTAAAACAGACATTAAATTCAATGGAGAAGGTTTTTTTTTTCAATGGCTAGAATATTGGTATCTATTACAGTCGAATAACCTCTTGGCGCCGGCCATATAATTACCAACCAGGATGTCTCTTAAAACATTTTTAACAATACTTAGCTAAAACGTGTCCTGCATTGCCAATATTAGTTATGTAAAGAGTCGAGTCGTTCATTTTTGCTGTCTTCTGTATCGTAAAGTCTTTGGATTAGATTAAGACTTCCATATATGGCTGCGTTTTCACTTTAGCATTAACATTGTTTCTGTGGATAGAGAGCTTTAACTTTTTAAAAATAAAGTACATAAAATAATGAAAGTGTGTAAATACACTGGTTTTGTGCAAAATTTTAATAATTTAGTCCATCATTCTGAGTTTAAGTGTGTTTTATATATAGAAATATAGGATAGAAAAGGACCATCTAAATTAGCATTAACTTTACCCGTTTCTATTTCATTTGTTACTACCTCATTACGTTCTGCTAATTGACCTCCACGATGTTTTAAAATAGATTCAGTACCAGTCTTATAATTATATTCGCATCGTAAAAACTACGTTATCTCATACCTACTCTAATACGTAAAGTTAAAGAGTTTGTTTGTTTGTTTGAACGCGCTAATCTCAGGAACTACTGGTCCAATTTGAAAAATTCTTTCTGCGTTGGATAGCCCATTAATCCAGGAAGGCTTTAGGCCTGGAGGGCTTTATAACATAACGCTGCGACCATTAGGAACGGAGCATATAAAAAAAAACATATCGAATCCTATGCTACGTGGGTGAAACCGCGGCACGCACCTTACCAATGGAATTTTGTGAATCGAAATGTTTGTGCTATTATTGTATACTGCAGTGTGATTCTTTGACCATCTCATAGTAAAAATTACGTGGTTTACAAATTCGAGATTAGAGTAAATTAATTTATCACCATTATTTTTTTACATCAATAAACTAATGCTTGACTGCAATTCTGCCTGATAGTAAGCAGTGATGCAATCGATGATAGTAAAGCGCGCTAGTTTATTAAGACAATTCATTTAAAAAACTTAGTTAACTTAGGAAGACGGCAGTTGAGCGAGGTGACGCAGTATTAAACCCAACAAAACGACGAACGATGCTACACTAGAGGGAGATTGATCTGGAGACCCTCCACGACCAAACTCCCAATACAACAAAATTTGGCGCATCGTACCCGGTACACATCGCAACACAACTGCTCAGACCCGTCCTCGCCCTCGTCCAGGAAAGAGATCGTAAGAAAACCGGCATATCCTAGAGCCAAAAACTTCGAAGACATGTGATGTGACATCTACCAATTCGCACTGGGCCAGGGTGGTAGACTACGGTTTACCCTCTCACGGAGAGGTGGCCTGTGTCCCAACAGTGGGAAAAATATAGGCTGATAATGTAGAGTGAGTTGTCTACAACTAATGCTTGGCGAGTCACACTATTGATAGCTCAGTCTAAGCTCACTTTGTGACAGCCTCCGTGGCGTAGCGGTAGCAAACGCGGCACTGGGCGAGGTTTCGAGCCCCGCACAGTGCAAATATTTGTATGCATGAATATGAATATTTGCACAGGTCTGGTCGTGCCTCGGAAAGCTGCTATACGAACATCTAATGGCAGTCGTTACGGGTTGTTGGAGCCCTCAACAGTCCAACAATTGGTCTAATGCTTTGATATCTATAGCCTTCGGGGTGTGGAGGTCAGACGGCAGTCGAAGTTTGGCCAAAATACGGCGTACGGAGGACAGGTCTGAGCAGTTGTGTTGCGATGTGTGCCGGGTACGATGCATCTAATGTTGTTGTGTTGGGATTTTGGTCGTGGAGGGTCTTCAGATCAATCTCCCTTTGGCGCAGCATCGTTGGTCGTGTTGTTGGGTTTGACATTGCATCACCTCGCTCAACTGCCGTCTTCCTTCCTATTCGCTCAGTTTTTCTGAGTGAATAGGCTGTTAATAAACTAGCGCGCTTTACTATCACCGATCGCATCACTGCTTACTATCAGGCGGGATAGCGGTCAAGCGCTAGATAAAATTATAAAAAATAAAAATAAATCAGCAGTTACATAGACTGGCAAAGCGGACCCCAGACTCCAAAGCTGAAAAAGCTTCGGATACGACTGGGATTAATGCTGAGATGATGATGACGACCCTAAGCTCACTTCAGCCAATTTTTCACGATGAGATTTTTATGGACTCGACCGGCTGCTATGTCCCCATTGCTGGGACACAGGTCTCATCTCTTCGAGGTATTTCGGCTTTTAAACCAGCATGCGGGCCCAGTCGTGGCCATGTTGATAGATTTCGAATTCATTTACTTACGAGTTGCGCCATGCGGATTCTTTTACTGGCATAGGGTTTGATACCGTGGGAATATCCAGATAAAACTATCCTTTATGTTAATTCTAGTTAAAAAATCAATTGTGTAACAAATTTACAATTGTGTAACAAATTAAAATCCGTTTAGTAGTTTTGTGTGAAAGCGTATCAAATATACTGTATATTTGATAGTCTTTAGAATTGATTGATTGAGATTTTAAAATTGCTCTAAAAATTAACAGATTATAATTATACGAGGCACGTGTGTTCTTATCACCGTATTGATACTTATACTTGCCTTCCTACCAGGGATGTTACGGAGCTTCAACTCCGACTCCGTTAAGTCGAAACTTCCGATTACTATCATACCTTCGGTTCCGATACTTTTAAATCGGAGGTTTTAATCGGAGGTTATTGAAGCACAACATAGCGGAGGTGGCCTGTCCATTGTTACTTACTTATTATATGCTACTTTGGGTTTTAATTAATTTCATTTAATTTCTTGTTCATTTGGAAACATGCCAATTTTCGATTCACTGTTTGTTTTTAATTTTAATAATGTTTTTTGTGTTTAGATAAAAAAATCACCACTTCTGACCCTGCCTCCGCCTCCCGTTCCAACTTCGAAAAATTTAAAAACTCCGACTCCGGTTTCGGTTCCAATATAACTACCTCCGTTACATCCCTACTTCCTACCAACATTATTCTGTAGTGCATTTAAATAACTGTATGCTGAACTTTAGCCAAAGGAACCGGTCTCAGAAGAAACAGGTACTGTTTTATCAATCAAATTAATTTTATGTCCAGTTATATACTTACTAAAGGGCAATGTGTGCTTTTTACCTTGCTCAGTCATTTATGACTATTGAAAGCTGGTAGTTTATTTTGGCTGACACCTGAATCAAAAATCAACTCGTATAAGTATACATATATTATTATGTTTCATAGCTTTCAGATTTTCAAAAGGTTCCTCAATGTTACCATTTCCCTTTCAGTATGAGTATTAAAATATTTTATATCTATAAAAAGTTAAAGGAACCAAAATATTGATTATCTTTTAGAAGCTTCACAGCCAAGAAGGATAAAATATATTCCGAATATATGATATTTCTAGTATATCTTGGACACCAATGACTGATTATAAGGAGAAGGAAAACATCTTGATTAAACCTGGACTCTAAGTCTGAAATCGTCAACCCGCATTGAGCAAGCGTGATGATTACGCTCAATCCTTCCCTGTATGAGAGGAGGCCTGTGCCCAACAGTGGGACGATAAAAAAGGTTGATGATGATATGATATAAAACCTTATTCTCTTTTGTGATTAATTTATTCGAAATTTACAACTCAATCCACGAGTATCTAAGCGTAACCTTGAAATTCTTAATTTATCTCAATCACGCGAACAAAAAGTACTGAAAAAAACGTAATAAGTCATTTGTTGATTGATGCTAATGTGGTTCACATATTTGACATATTGCTAACAAGTAGCAGGCTAAAAGTATTATAATGACTATATTTGCCTTGACGATGTTGATAAGTTGAAGAAAAAACTTTCGGAACGAGTTTCGTCTGATTTAATTTTATTATTAATTGTACCAACTTGCATGCTTACTCTTGGATACATTGTAGCTCATAGAAAATATTCTAAGATCTATAAAATATAGCAAAATTCACTATGACGTCAATAGATGTCTATTCTATATTCGCACCTGTGATAATGTTAGACAGTTCAATTCAGAAATTGAAGTGGTTTGGCAAGTCTTTCTTGAACTATCACAACTATTCAATTTATTTTCCGTGGTTTTAGTACGACTGCATGAGATAGCTTAGGTGTGGCTTTGGAGGTAAGCCAACTTAATGACGCGATGCTTCGCAAAACATTACAAAAGTAGAAAAGAATAGAATAGTTAATGACCATATCTTACCAAACCACTTAAGGATACAAGGTAACGGAAATCTTATTTCATTGGGTAACCGAGGCTACTATTTTATAAACATAATAGTAAAAAAAAAGATATTCACGAAGAACTAAAAGACAAGACAAATAAAAAGTAAAAATTTGTTTATTTTCCATACTTTTCAAAACAAGCTACAGACATTAATAAAATAAATGGAGTGGACTGGAGCCGAAATAAGCCCAAAATTGAACATCCAACAGAAAAGTGAAAGCAAAGTAAAAATACCTTTAACTATAAAAGAGACAGTATTGATGAAGATTCTCGTAATAATCCTAACAAAGATAAAACAAATGATATTACAGAAACTGTATCAGAATGTAACCGCGATAACGATAAAGTAAACCTGCTAGATGACGAGCCTTTAGTGCTACAGATTTAGGTATCAGACCTTATCACGTTCAGCAGAAACGGTAAAACAATCCAGTTACATAATCAGACAGCTAAAGACAAGTCGTAACTCGAAAGATATCCATGCCAGGACATATTATTCGCACAAATGTGCGAACACGCCAATGGCACTTTCATAATTTATCCGGGTTAACCTGATAAGCCAAAAGGGTAAATTTAATTGGCTTTCTCAATGTAAAGCTGCTTGAAATACTCGTAGGTGCTCACCTTTGCTCAAGAGAAAGGGATTGTTCATTAAATATATCGATTTTGAGAACGGTAAAAGGTGTTGATCTTGTTTTGCTGCGCATATAACTCTAGACAGTGTAAATTATCCTGGGTGGTCCTACACTAGTTACGAGTCCACTGTATCAGAATGCATGAGTGCTATTTTACAGGAAGATGCAGATGGTCCATTCCAGTGCAATAACTCGTTAGTCAAGGGATTTTGACCGCATAAGATGCATCATTTGCAGCGCTTTCCTGATCCGTAGTCGTAAGTGTCTGCCATGCGCCATCTTAAGTATGAAATGCTTTCATTGTGCAATATAGTAGCATTTTAATAGCAAAGGTCAAGCCGTTTTGAATTTACTGTGTTTACTCAATATCATATATCATCAATATTATGTTTAAGCCTCCATTTCCAAGGGTAGGAAAATGTTCAAAGAGAAAAGGGGAAATATTTCGCAAGGATTATGAAGTAAGAAAGGTTTTGCTTTCATAGGTTTCCGAGTAACATCGATTCAATGTGTACGCCGTGCCTTTCTTTTTCATGTACAGGATTAAAAGCTTTAGTGAATGTGAAAAATAGAATAAAGAAATATGTTGAGTATTTTGCTCTATACATTTGTGTTTATGTGGTACCTACATGTGTGTGTGTGTGTGTGGAACGAATGTTAAGAATTTGAATTATATTAGGCAAGGCACGGCAGGGCTGGGAATGTACAATAATCTCCCGGAGCCCCGACTCTTGGTCCTGGAAGGAATAGTGGAGCTTTAGTCGGTAGAAGGCAGATATAAACCCCTGTTATTCCCAGATATCTGCTAATTATAGGGCATTAATGTCTGAGTGTATGTGTTTCGTGTTTGTCTTCTATGGAACGCGCATGATTTTGGCCCAAAAATCAATCTGTGATATTTTCGTCTACTTTTCATGAAATTTATTTCATAATATGTTAATAATGTCTCTACTATTGGGACAGAGAGGAATCCTGTTCCTCTCTGAGAGGGAGTGGGCCTTAATCTACCACTGTGGACATATGATAAATTGGTTTTGAGGCGTCTACCTTTCTACATGCATACACGGCTGCACATCAATCTATGAATTTCCAGCTTTAGCTGACCTCGCATTGTATAGTTTTCTGATACTATCAGTTTGCTCGATGTTTAGCTGTGCTTACTTTATGCAAACACTAATTATAGGCGTAATGCATACATTCTGAGAGCCAGCCGCGGCCAGGCGTTGATCTTTTCTGCACGAAATCAAACACACTAAGAAAGCTATTAGCAAAGTACATTACGTACAGGAGGCACCTGCCTGTACTTGAAACATTTGTTGTTCAGAACAAACGAAATAAACCAACTTTGAGGGAGCAACGAAAGTTACTTAGACAATGAAGGAGTAACATTTTTCTTTTTGTATTTTTCTGTTCTGATTGTAAATGAATTGAATGTAAGTTTAGATCTATCAAATTAGTCCGCTCTTGACGTAAATGAACGTATTTTGGGTTCGTTCGTTCGGTCGTAGCTGTCTATGGAGTAACTTAATTTGACAGGATTAATCCTGACTAAAATGTTATTTTCTATCCTTTTCTTATTGAAATAGAATGAAAAAGTTGCACTTATCTTAAAATTAATTTAATTTGTGAATAAGATAATCAGCGCCATTATAATGTTATTAGTCTGCAAGCTTTCGGAAACTAAAATAAAATATGTATCCTACTATGTTACGAAAAGCATTAAATTAAACTAATTGAACTATAACAAATAGATTATTGATTTAATGACAGAGTGCGTTTATAAAAAAATTATTTGGTCTGTGCATCGTAATTTCAATTACGTTGACAAGTATCTTAACTCGATATTAATCCATCAACTGACTACCGACAACTGAGTAAGTTAACCCAAACCACATCAAACCTGACCTCAAATATAATTAAATTGATAAACCGATTGACACCCGTCAACTTGATGAATGAATGTTGACGGATCATCTGAATGAATGAGCATGTTCACTCGTTCATGATACGGCGTGACATCATCATGTCAGTTTAACCGTAGTTATGATTGATCGTAGTAAAAAGTTAAACGCGCCTTTTCGTGGTTGATTTCAATGTAGTCATATTTATATAATCGGATATTTATATATCTATAATGAAATAATCAGTGTTGCCATACAATGTGGCACTGCTTGCCTTTTGGGAACGTTTCCAAGTGATAGCGGTACGGATGGATTTTTTCATGACCTTCGACTATTTCCTCTACTTTTTATATATTTTTTTTATAAATAGATAAATATAGCATCGGCTGCCTGCAGAAGTTTCACCCACCAGACAAGGTCTTGCCGCCAAGCGATGCGTCATATTCCGGCATGATGTCTGGTGAAGCCGTACGGAGGGCGGGTCTGAGCAGTTGTACGATGCGCCAAATCAATATCCAGAGTCCAGATCAATCTCACTCCGGCGCAGCATCGTTGGTCGTGTTGGCCTTGGGTTTAACAATGCATCACCTCGCTCAACTGCCGTCATCCTTCCTATTCCTAAGTTTTTTAAGTGAATAGGCTTAATAAACTAGTGCGCTTTACCATCAACGATTGCATCACTGCTTACCATCATGCGGGATTGCA
Source organism: Sesamia inferens (assembly GCA_037179545.1). Lineage (NCBI taxonomy): Eukaryota > Metazoa > Arthropoda > Insecta > Lepidoptera > Noctuidae > Sesamia > Sesamia inferens. The sequence goes on along the minus strand of CM073928.1, from coordinate 28,957,411 downwards.
GTCAAGCACTAGTTTATAATTATTAAAAAAAAATCATAAGATTTAAATGATTTCTTTTTATAATTTGTTTAAGTGTTATAATTGGATCACCTACCTGGTTCACCTAGGTGGACCATTGGATTTTTTTTCCTTAGTCTAACAAATGTGACAGCCTTGGCCTACGTAGCTAGATATTTGACAGTGGTTAGGGGTAATCAGATCAGAAGCGCATTTGCCTGACATCCAGTTTTACCAAAGGGTGTCGCATTGCCACTGGGCAGTATAGTATTTTAAGCAATCTCTTTATGTAATATGTAGTTGATTTTAGGGTCGAAATAATCAATTTCCGAGTAGGAATAAATTCTTTTGCACGAGTTAATAATAATAATAATATAATAAATTCTTTAATCAAGTAACAATGACTCAATAATGTTAGTAATACTTAAAACTATGTTAGTAACATTTCATAATTTAAATTACACTACTATACAAACAAACAACTCACACGAGTTACCGCTGCTTCACCCCATGAGATATGGCACAACAATGGTTCACGTATGAGCAGTCCAGACGCCCAGCAATCATACTCAGGACACTGTTGGAGCTGGCCCGCACCCTGCGCACCAGAGAGGCACACCTCTTCCGCATAGTCGCATAAAAGCAATCTACGTGGGCGTCAGCAAACATCCCCGACGCGCTACAGAAGCGAGGCAGCCCCACCAGTATCCTAAACGCATTATTATATTGAACGCGGAGAGCGCTGTACGACTTTTGAGTATATCTAGCCCACAGGCTACACGTGTAGAAAGAGGTGCAGTAAGCTCGGAAGAGTGTGATCTTCACCTGAAGGGAACAACGTGCAAACCTACGGGCCAGCATGTTCGCTCGAATCGACAACGCTCTCCGCTCCCGTTCAATGTCGTCATTGCCCTGGAGGTCGGGGGTCAATAAGTGACCCAGATATTTAAACTTATACACTCTCTTTAATGTCATTCCATTGAGTGCAACTGGTGGTATAGCACCAGAGTTTTTTCCCCCAACCTCAAAAACCATGATTTCCGACTTTTTGGAATTATACGCCAGGCCATGCTGTTCAGCGTATCTTTCGCAACGGGCCACAAGTTTTCTCAACCCACAGACCGACGCACTTAACAGCACCATATCGTCTGCGTAACTAATATTATTGAGACAGACACCATCTACATGGCAACCGACTCTGGTGCTGCCAAGCTCCTCAATCAGCTCATTCACATAAAGGTTAAAAAGCGTAGGCGAACTTAACCCCCCCTGCCTCACCCCGCACTCCAACCTATATGGTTCAGACAGCTCACCATTCCATCGCACATTGTTGACCTGGCCTCCATACCAATATTTAAAGATGTTAATGAGTTCTTTTGGCAGATTAGTGTTTTCCAATTTTTGCCATAACTTATTGTACGAAACCAGATCAAATGCCCTGGAAAGGTCCAAAAAGCAGGCGTACACGGGCGTCCCTCTCTGTGTATAATACGTGACCGTATGCTTAAGACTCAGCACTGCAGCCTCCGTTGACAGCCCAGAACGAAACCCGAACTGATTATCGTTAAGGCTGATGACAGAGTTCAACTGAGCATTAAGCACACTGTCAAACACCTTTGATATCACCGTGGCAAGTGAAATCGGTCTATAATTTCCACTGTCTGCGAGGTCCCCAGTTTTGTTTTTAACAACGGGAACAACAACTGTACGCGTCATGTCATCTGGCATGTAACTATGATTTACACAAAAGCTATACAACATAGCAAGGACCCTCGGCAGATGTGGACCCGCATATTGCAGGTGCTCAATGCTCAACCCATCGTGGCCAGGAGACTTACCTCGCGTCATAGATTTTATAATTTTAGCTATGTCGGTAGCATGAAATTTAACCTGTATTTCCACTCCGGGTTGAGCATCCAACACCATACGTGACGGTCCTAGTGGCGATTTTACAAAAAACCGTTCTTTAAAAAGGTTGGCAATTTTTTTTGAATCACACGCGCCGTCGACGCTCACAGGCACACCCGCTTTACTGTGCAACCTATTAGTCTGCTTCCAAAAGCTTTTAAAATCGTGCTTAGCATGACATGACGCCAAGACATCCATTTTCAGCTGATCTTTATGATCTTGACACCATTTGACACGTGACTTAAAGATTCTTCTACTTTCACGCATTTCAGTATACAAATTCCCAGACGTGGGCTTTCCATTCAGAGCCCACCGCAGAAATTGCTCCCGAGCATGCCTGTGAGCGTCGGCAACATGTGTATTCCATCCTACAATTCTTCTAGAGGTTCTGTTGCTATCAACCCTTCCCACTAGTGCTGCTTCACTCAAGGCGCGTACAATTTGTAAATATAACATGTCAATTACTTTCCTGTGACTAGGGTTGTTACAAACAAAATCACAACACTTACTTAATTCCTGAGGGAAGTCAATTAAACGTAATTTTTCATGACATTCTTTTTGATAGCTATTTATTTGACTTGGATTTCTATCCCCCCACAGAATGCCATTCGAGATTACACATTTCACAGGTTTCTTTGGTAAAATTGTATCAAAACAACATTCGATGACTAGGGGGAAGTGATCAGACCATAAAACGTCCTGTAGGACATACACGTTCCTAACGGACTCCAGGGCTGCTTCCGTTACTAAACAATGGTCAAGCAAATGGTTAAACACTCTACTTTTCATTTCAAATATGAGAAAAATAAAACTAGTAGTTTATTTAAACTATTTTTTTTATTTAGTCACAGATACATACTTAACAGATTGGTATCCCGCCAATTTATGTCGACTTTTTAAATTTTAAATATGGAACTCACGGCGTAATTGATGCGGTTTATTCTGCTTAAACAAGTTAACACTGGCTGTTTAGAAACTCACATGGCCGCAGCATTTTTTTAATAGTTTTTTACTTTTACATAAAACTCTTCACAGCTGACAGCTGTTCTATTTTTAGAGTTTATTTACGGCCCTTAGGTGGGAAGTAATTTGCATGAGTTTTTTCCTCTTTAGGGTGGGAAGCAGCATTCTCCACCCAATAATCAGATCAAAACAACACTACTTTCCGAGTATGAGAAATGAAAAAGTATTTGTCCTAGCATAATGTAGAAAAAGTTAGGCAAATGAACATGTGAGATTACATTCCGTTCTGGCGGTATAAAGGAAGTTGCACTGCAGAAGTAGACGATGGAAAATGTTATGAAATTAATGTTATTTGTATTTATGTCCGTGCACATTGTGTTAGAAAACAATAAAGCGGTATAAAACTATTATAATGAGGGTTTCTGTATGCAATAGCACGTACTTTCATCTTCAGTACTTAAGATACGTCATGTACTGAATAATGAAGGTATGGTGCTACACCCGCACCCTATTTCAAGATACACAAATATCAACTTTATTGCAATGGCAATCAAGTTGATTTCAGAGTAACTAGCATGTTAAAAAAGTTACTTATGTAATTTTTTTTAAGTTGCAACGTAAATTAAGCTTTATTGTATATTAAATAAAGTTATTTTTTCATTAATACGTATTTGCTTTAATTTTTGGTAAACATATCCGAATTTTGCTGTTGCTTGTCCAAATTGTCTTTCTATACCCCGTTTTTCACGAAAATACATTTTAACACTTGATACGCCATCAAAATATGTGCACCAAAAACAAGTATTTTCATACTTCAATTTCGCATATTTAATCAATGCATTGTGATTTAGATAGAATTTCCTTAATCGTGCAGAAAAAATCCCTACCATATCAAAGATTTTGACATAAATTTAAAAAAAAATCTACACAAAAATACAAACATTCCTATCCGCATCCAGGTCCAACACACAGATCAAAGGGCTAAACACAAGGTGGCCATATATCGAATTACTAGGAAGCAACTCCTGCGCATGTTGCATCACATGGTGTAATAATGCACCATACACCACAACTAGGTCAAACTGTAATTATTTATAAATCTCTTCATACGCCCGGAAATTGAAATGTTTAATGTAGTGATTGGTTATGTGAATAAATGATGATTGTAATGTTTTAATGCTTTATAAAGGACTGGCGAGGGGCTCATCACCACCATCATCTCTTCAGCCAGAAGACGTTCTCTGCTGGACATAGGCCTCCCTCAACGATGTCCACGACGACTGGTTCTGCACCTCCCGCATTCAGCGGTTTCCTGCGACCTGCACCAGTTCGTCGGTCCACCTAGTCGGGGGCCTTTTTATGCTGCGTCTTCCGATGCTTGGTCGCCACTCTAGAACCCGTCGGCCCCACCGGGCATCGGTCCTACGGGCAATGGGAACGGCCCACTACCACTTAACTGTTGCAATTATACGGCTAAGTAATAAAATGTGCACAGGTCCATAGATCAGGTTAAGCTATGCTTACTACGGTAGGTCTTTAGATGGGTAACCATCTATAAATACCGATAACCTGAAGTCCGAAAGTCTTAAAACAGATTTACCACGATAATAAGAGCATTTTTACTTCTGTCGATACCTAAACGCTTTTATAATTCCTTAAATGAAGACGTGATTCCAATTAGGGTTGTAACGGAGGTCTTGTTAGCGGAGGCGGATGCGGAGGCGACTCACCTCCGCGGATGCTGAGGTTTACGGAGGCGGAGGCGGAGGTGAAAGTAGATATAGAAAAAAATTAAATTTATGGTTAATTAAAACAAAAATTTTATTTTAAATACGTACATTAATAGTAGTACACTTAGAAAAAAAATATTATCTTCTAGTAATAAAAATTAAGGAGAAACAAATTGTATTTGCCGCATTCCCGTCTCGCACTAGTTGATTCTTGAAATCTTGACCATTTCGCGCTCAAAGGCGGCCGGACAGTTGTCGAGCGTCGCAGCACGTAGCAGCTTGCGCGTTATTTATTTTATGAATAGGTACGTAAATAAACCTCCGTTATAACTCCGCAATAATTGTGCGGAGTCGGAGGCGGAAGCGAAGATACGATTTCTTGTGGAACTTCCACAGTAACGGAATCGGAGCCAAAGCTCCGTTATAACCCTAATTCCAATAGCAATCAAATTACTTTGTCGGAGCCACACTTATATTGGGATTATGTTGTTCTTGAAGAAATAGGTTAACCTATTAATCACCGAGACAATACGTTTCATATCATAAGCAAGTAAAAAAAAGACACAAACTTTTGAAAAACGAAAAATTACAGCCGTGTTATTAAAACAGGTACCGAGATACTTTGTTCTTGTAATCTTTCATCGGTAATAAATTAAAATCCTACTAAACTAACATTCGATATTGACATCAATCGATTCCATTAGAAGATTGTTTACTTAAACATTTAAGAAGTACCATATTTTGTTTATTCTTTTGAGCTTAGGTAAATGAGTCGCAGCTCCACGCTGTTTTCTGTTCTGTATCTACAAATACTTACCTACATATTTCGGGGGAGATTTCTTTTATCTAGCACTACTATAGATGGTTTGAAAGATGACATGAATAGAACCTCCTTTCTAGAGATGGATGAGAGATGTATGTGATGTTTTTGGATGTATGAGAATAAGTAATGTTGCGCCAGCTCTGAATAAATTGGAGGAGATAGTCCTCCCCGAATTTGTTAATATACCTACCTGCTGTATTAATTAATGTATCAAGCCGCGAAGTCGTTGACATGACTGTAGAATCTATTGGCATTTTTCTCGTCTAATTATAACGCTATTTTTTAATTTAATTATACATCTTTTTTTTTTATATTAATTATAAACTAGCGCTTGACAGCAATCCCGCCTGATGGTAAGCAGTGATGCGATCGTTGATGGTAAAGACCACTAGTTTATTGCTTTTAATTCTTCAGTTAAAACTTTGATACTTGACAATACAGATAAAAAGAAAGCCACAACGCCTGCATGCAATGTGGCTTTCTTTTAAGATGTATTTTGCTGAGAACCACATAACATAACAAAACTTCAAAAAGAAATTACTCACGCCTCAATTTCACAATGAACTTCGAACCGACACGGATCACGTTACCAAAGTAAAATTCAAGTCATATCCAAGCCGTGCTGATACAGATCTGCGTGCAGAATTATAAGTTGTTGCGAGCTGGCGTAATCACGCGTGAGTCAGTGACACAGTGACTAAGAAGATGTCAAGACATTTGTCGAAAGGCTAGGTAATACTTAGTATGTACCGGCACGGAGTATCCTTAAACATAAACGGAACTTTAATGATCATGTTTGTTAAAGACCGTAAATCTAGAAATAGTTGGACTATACACCTGTACATTCCAACATCTAAATTCTCAATCTAATCACTATATTCTAGTAGCCAGAGAGACTCGTTTCAGGAGCTGAACTTTTAACCCATATAAACAATCATGGAAAAAATTGATGACAAGTTAGGTAGCCCATATTCGGGTTTTTTCCCCGTCACATCACATACCAGGTCCAGTTGAAAACCAGCATCAGACACTACTTGTCTGTCATTTTTGTTGAACCTTTGGGCCGTTTTGATGCAGGTGCGAGCCACACTTTCCTGCTATTTTTTCCTGATGTATGTTTATTTTAGGAGTATTTTGTGTGTCTTTAAGTCTGTGCTAAATAATGTTTTTTTTATTCTTTCTTTCTTTATTCTTCTATTTGAGAAGGATTTAGAGCTTTTTTTTCTTTTTGGTGTGGACGGAGCGGACGTGTCATACTTTTACTGAATATCCATTTAAAATTCAGAAAACATCAGTATTTCCCGATCTTGTTTAGATTTTTTTAAACTATAATTATTTTATTCCCGAGCTTGAAAGTGTGACGACCAGGCATGTTATGTTATCCAGTAATAGGATTGTGGAGTTCCATGTAAAATACTGGATATTTCAACGGATTTGAATGGGAACAGACCCGAAAATTATTGAGAACAGGGTAAGTTTTAAGTACTCCAACGATAATCACAAGTTATTCAGGTCGTTCATTAAAATACATTTTCATGAGAATACAAAGCGTTGATGTCATTGCTAAATAATATATGTAGCTATGTCATAGAGATGACGTATCCTTTAAGATGACACTCCTTGAAGCCACCTCATCGTCACCAGTACCTACCCAAGGCCAGAAACATGTCTTGAATATATAATAAAGGCGGTTTTCCTAAGATTTCCTTTCAAAGCGTGGATTAACGATAGTCTTAAGCTGGGAACCCACTAGGTTAGCGCATCAATTCGGCTGAGAAAACGGTTTTCAGGTGTTTTCTTGAAATGTAATGGTACAGTTTGGATTAGAAATGATATCTGGCATTGTTATATGCATTGCAAAAGTATCTCGTGTGTAGCTTGCTTTCAGTTTTCGTTTGACATTATATAAAATGATTCTTTCTGTATTACGTACGGACCAAAGTTGAATAAAAATAACTAGATGGTGTATAGTGGATGTTTCAGTTTACACTAGAATATAATATAATTAAAATGGCGTTTATTTACAAAGAGAATAGTAAGAGAGTAGTTTATAATTCATAAAAAAAATAGTTTCTACCTTCTACTACTTCAAGAACTTTTTGAAGAGAAAACTTGTTAGGCATCTTTGTTATTTGAAAGCCGATGAAACGAAAAAGCGACAGTAAAAGAGACAGCACATCAATTCATACGATTTAACCTGAGAGGAAATGAGATAGCAGGCAATATACAGTGTTCCTTATCCATTCAGTAATGCTTTAGTTACGATAAGCCTCTTGTATCATTAATTGAAAATGTAAACTTTTGACCCTGAAGATACAAATAAAATGTAAAATAATTATCTAACTTTGTATCAATACCTAGGATAACTGATATTTGATACTTCCCGAAATTTAACATTAATCGCATCGAAATCATCATTTTTAACTAACTCGTGTGAATTGCACACGTGCTTTTTTGTTTTTAATCATGCAATTTATTTATTAAAGATATTTTTGCCCAAGAATATTTGTCATGAACCTCAAAAAAAGCTACATTTATTTCATTGTATCTAAATGATAAATGATTTTATTTCTGTAAGTAGGTTTGTAAGAACACTTATACATGTCAATTATATTTTAAAAAATAGATGATGTTGTCACACATTCGATGCCTGAACATGGGCGTCATCGCAGAGGCAGGCCTAAGAAATACTGGCACGCGTTTAAAGAGAGAGGAAATGCTTTTTTACCATGTTTTTAAAAGTAGACAGAGCTTGATCACGCCTTACAGACACGGACAAGTCGCATATAAATCTTCGTCACTGTTCGGCAACGGTCGTATTCCCCGAGCGTTCGGAAGAAGATATGTATATAGAGTGGTGCACTTAACCACTTTTTATGCACTTAACCACTCTATATACATATCTTCTTCCGAACGCTCGGGGAATACGACCGTTGCCGAACAGTTAGGTACGAAGATTTCATATACATACAGGTCTCCCAAAGTGATAATGCGCATAGAAATCTTCGTCACTGTTCGGCAACGGTCGTATTCCCCGAGCGTTCGGAAGAAGATATGTATATAGAGTGGTTAAGTGCATAAAAAGTGGTTAAGTGCACCACTCTATATACATATCTTCTTCCGAACGCTCGGGGAATACGACCGTTGCCGAACAGTGACGAAGATTTCTATGCGCATTATCACTTTGGGAGACCTGTACGTGGTGTTGTATACATATCTTAGGTAACATGTAGATATAAAAGATGACAGAGCATAACAAATAGATGAACTCCGCATGCATACAAAAATAGAGTACAAGAATTCAATTTAAAACTTAAACTAAGTTATAGGTAAAGACATATTTCATTTATTGCCAGAAAGTGAGTGCTAATTTAAATCCGGAAAATATTTGTAAATTATGGCTTACAGTTTGCTAAAAGGGTCAAAGTGCAGAACAATTTGATCGCTACAATTATTCACCACCTTACAAAGTCTAGCATATGGAATATGTTGCAATATTATTCCTTTTCCTGATTGGCCTGGGTCTTGGATTTTTATCTATATATAATATATATCTAGGTATTACAAATGTAGTATCGTTGAGTTAGTATACCACAACACAAGTCTCGAACTTACTTTGGGGCAAACTCAATCTGTGTAATTTGTCCGTAGACAGAGTGGTGCTGACAGTACGACAGTAAATGAAAACACGGACAATGCTGGTTCATAGGAATAATCCTAAACCACAGAAAAAAACCTAGCATCAAAAATAAAAAAATGAAAATTTCAAACAACAAAAAAACATTGGTTCACTGACCTCCGATCGGCGACAGTGCGATCCTGTATCGACTTGCTTTTTTCGCGCTATTATTATTAAAGTTTGGTACCGCAAGGATGGAGCGGTCATTAATTTGACAAGCGCTTCCTTATCAACATGTACATCATGTAGAAAATGTGAAAAATTAAAAATAATTTCCTGTGACTAAACTAATGGACATATTTATATAATTTTTTATGGGTAGGCTGAGAATGTGTTAAGGTACACGATGTTTAATTTATTGTCGTATTGTCAGCACCAATCTGTATATTTATTTATTTTATTTAATAACATGATTTCAAAGTTGAACTGCATCTGCTTTAAATTTGCATAAAAACGACAACAATGGCAAAGAAGTTCCGAGGAAATAGTGCACAGGTGGACAGCCAGCTTTATGTAAATACCTACGTGTCTTCGAACTTAGCTTACATTATGGTAACGTTTCTCTAAGTGAGTCTAATCGTGTAGTCACTGTTTCTGAGAAACCGTTTTCAAATTGAGGTTTTAAGATTCTGTTCTAGGAAAGACGAAAATTTAAAAGACGTTTGTTTTCATTCTCGAAATATGTTGGATTTACCTGTAAAACTAATTTCAATACAATGCCGAATGGGCTCGCAAGTTACGCTGGGTGATGTCAACATTACCACAAATTTATTTTTATGATGTAGGGAAAACGGAATTGGTGCTGCATTCAGCATGTTAATTTTTGGGCTAGTCTTGCCGCCAAGCGATTTGTCGTGTTCCGGCATGATATCCGGTGATGCCGTACGGAGGACGGGTCTGGGGGGCAATCGCGCTAAAATAATTCAACCAAAACAGAATTGGAACGCAACCAAACCATAACTTTTGTTGTTTCGTATAGCGCTAACCGTTTAACCATAATTGGATCGCAATTGGAACGTAACCATTGTCAAATGATAAAGATGAAACAAAGCTAACTTTTTCTATGCCATGTCAAACTTACGTCTAAACAATTAGATTTACTTATAATTGATTTAGTTTTAATTATTATATCTGATGAAATGTATCACTGATACCTACATTGATTTTACTTCAACCAAAGTTGAAACTTTAACGCGATACGAAATGTGATCGAAACTAAACCATAACTTATTAGATACTAACAAGAGTTGAACTTTTACTGTTTTATTTAGCGCGATTACCCCCCTGAGCAGTTGTGTTGCGATGTGTGCCGGGTACGATGCGCCAAATATTGTTGTGTTGGGAGTTTGGTCGTGGAGGGTCTTCAGTTCAATCTCCCTTTGGCGCAGCATCGTTGGTCGTGTTGTTTGGTTTAACATTGCATCACCTCGCTCAACTGCCGTCTTCCTTCCTCGAAAAACTGAACGAATTTCAGTTTTTCTGAGTTAGGCTCTTAATAAACTAGCGCTTTACCATCAACGATCGCATCACTGCTTAACATCAGGTGGGATTGCGGTCAAGCGCTAGTTTACGATTATTAAAAAAAAAAGTTCCTTTGTGATTCTAAATTAACCAACAAAAAGGTAAATTTGTATCTTTAAATGGATTTAAAATAATCGGAAACATACTTCTCTTACCGAAAGAAAAGTGCAGTACTTCTCTTACTGGTGGAAAGAAAGATGCGACGCGACAGTTCTGCTTAAATTCAATAAATAATCTCTACAAAACTTAGGAACAAGACATATGTAAGTACTATTTACTTACATATGTCTTAGCTAACTAGTTTAATTAGTTGCTTAGTCAACCGCCCGACGCACACTGGTGAAATTTACGTAATTAGTGGCCAAAATTGAAAAAAACAAAGTTACTCCGATTCAAAATAAGTAACCTAATTGAGGAACAAGACATATGGCGCCATCTATTAATGACCATTTAAACCTTTGACAGTTTTTATTCAGATACCCACAACACCCAATTTAAACAGTTTTGCTTGTTGAGTAATTTATTACAATTTTGAGCTTTTGTTTAATGACAACGTTTAAATTTTATGTAGTTGATATTTGGTGAAAAACGTAATGGATTCTATACCTTCAGGTTAGTTATTATTTCTGTATTACTAAACAGTTTACATTACTTGCGATATAATAGATATGTCGGTTTGAATAGAAGTCTATCTTGTAACATTTTTTTTTTTTTGTTTTACTCAGTGAAAAAGTTCATACTCAATCGCACTCAACCCGCTTCTTTTATATATTTAGAAAGAACATATCTATAGCTTTTATATCATACCAAAATTAGCTGCGTCTAATTGCATCACCTAAACAATATAGTGCAAAACTTACAATGTTTACGAATTTAAAAAGTATGTTAAACTTGTCGTACAAACTGAAAATGTGTAAGTGGCAAGCCAGAAGAACAGCAAATAAAACTTTAGTAGAACCGGAGAAAAAAAGAGTGCAACAAGAATTTAAAAGAAAACTGGGTATGTTGGTAGATCAGCCTAAACCTGGAGATGGGAGTACCGATGATGGAAATTCAGCTCGACGATTTTTCCCCAATTACGAAATATCTGCAGGAATAACTGACATAAGTAAACAATTGATTTATAGGCTATGGATTATTATGATTACAATGTGTAGTGGGCTAGCAATAAATGAGGAAAAGTTTAAAATATATATATACTGCCTGAAAACCGCTGTTGTCTTTTTGAAATGGTATCCATAGTACTTATTATATGGCCAACTACAGTTCACAGAATATGAATCCATGGCTATATTATAGTATAGAATGCAGTGGTTCCAATAGGTCTTCTATCAGAAGAGCCCCAAGAAAGTAAGAACAAAGATATTAAAAAATATCGTGAAGGTTTCATACGGAAATTTTCTAGGAAACAGACTATGGAGGATTTGTTGCACCAACTTTTAATTTCATCAGATCCTCACATCACAAGTCTCAGAAATCTACCACAAAAACAAGTTAAACCCTATCCTCAAGATGCAATAAATCTTTTAAAAGAACCAGAAATAAGTTTTTTTTTTGTTATTTGTCTCATTTTTAACTAGTATTATTAACATTAAATACATCAATGAAACATACATTTAATAGTTTTGCTTTTTAAAACACCTTCAACCTATTATTTTAGGCAGATTACAGCAATATATGGGCATAACACGCTTTACGTAATTTTGGCCAATTTTTGAGCGAATTTCACCAGTGTGCGACGTTTGGAAGTTCAGACGACAGCACATTAGCTACTACGCTACTACAATCAGGAAAAGATTGTTTTCCATCATGACCTTGCCGGGGATCGAACCCAGGGCCTCCACGTCGCAGGCAGGCGTGTTGACGCTGCGCCAAATCATTCAGGCTGTTAGTTACAGCCACCGTTTAGTTCTAAAGCTTGGCGGTTAACTAAACGGACAATTGGCTGCAACATGTTATACAAGCGCGCGTTAACAGTATAAGCAAGCCGTCATGTCTACGACTGCCATTGACAAAGTGTCGTTCGCTTGCGTCCTGCAGCCGTTGACGTGTGCCGCTCGTGTGTATAAGCTCCTAGCTTATGTAAAGCAGCCAAGGGAAAATCCCTTGTCAGCCCCCGCCTTAAATTTACCTTCATCACCATCACAGCTAATAAAAAGGCAATAAAACTCGTTTTAACGTCCACATTATCGTAAGTAATTTTTTCAACGAATTGTTATTCATTTGTGCAAATAGAGTAAATGCAACTCAAACTCACATCACATAGTCTTGTGTGACAGATTTTGGTTTAATATGCAATAGTAGACCGGTGATTTGTCACGATTTTCTGCATTATGACTTAAGTCTATTACGTAATCGATTTTTTTTTCTTCTAAATCAAAGTGGCAATTGTCGTATTTTTACATGCTTTTTATTAGCTTCACTTGTATGTTTGCTTGTTTGTTTGTCCGTCTCTAACTCAATTTTTTTTCAACCTTACCTTACATTAATTTGTGCAAGCAAAGTATTTTTTAATTTAGATTTAGACGAAGCATATGTTCCTATCTTTAAAATCTGCAAATGTTAGAGTTTCCTTTTTGCTTACTTTAGTTCTGTTAGCATTTAGTTTGTTTCGGTATTTCAGATATGTTTTTTAATAATTTGTAAAAAAAAAGTAAAGTGGAATGATAAATAATAAATAAATGTTGAAGTAGACGGGTTCTTGAGAGGAGACTGCAATTCGGTTTAGGAGGCCCTCGGTCAAAAGTTGTTATAAAATCTAATGGCTGCTGAGCCAGCTTTATACTACAACAACATAGGGTACTTACTTTTCATCCCGGTGGTACTTTCCCGTAGTATATTTTCTGACATCTACGTAAGTAAAGCGTGCACATTAGATGTATTTTTATATAATTCCTAAAACACACTAATTGTTGCACTTGTTAAGTGAAAATTTAGGTCTGTAGAAAAAATTGTGTAGCAACCTACTTAACAAAAGGCTTATCATTATTTTTTGGTTCATTCATTAGATCATGTTCTGTTCGCAGAGTTGACAGAAAATCATTATTTTCTAACACCAACAATATAAACTAAGATATATGGTAAGTTACCATTACAAGGAGGTTTTAACAAATAGAATGCATCTTATCTCGAGTACCGTGAATCAGTACTTAGTCACCGTTTTACGATGTAACAAGACAACTTGTAAATAAGGTTGCGGCTACAAGAGTAAGTTCTACTACGTATGACGCTGTGTAAATTAGGACTCAGACAAATAGAGATGTGGTAATATTTAGTTATGTGACGTTTCAGCTTTAGAATATGGTAATAGTAAGTACTGAGCATAGTTAGAGATAATAGAGGTGAGTTTCGTATTTCTGTGTTTTTTTTCTTTTATGTTAAGTTTCAGTGCAGATTGATTCATAGATATAGAGGTTTTAAGTTTTTTATTTATTTAATAATTATAAACTAGTGCTTGCCCGCAATTCCGCCTGATGGTAAGCAGTGATGCAATAGTTGATGGTAAAGCGCGCTAGTTTATTAAACGCCTATTCACCCGAAACAACTCAGTGAACAGAAGGAGGACGGCAGTTGAACGAGGTGATGTAATGTTAAACCCGACCATACGACCAACGATGCTACGCTAGAGGGAGATTGATCTGGAGACCCTCCACGACCAAACTCCCGACACAACAACATTTGGCGCATCGTACCCGGCACACATCGTAACACAACTTACACAGCAACACCCGTCCTCCGTACGGCTTCACTATACATCATGCCGGAACACGACGAACCGCTCGGCGGCAAGACTTTGTCTTGTGGGTGGTAACTTCTGCCGGCAGCCGATGTTATGGCCTACTTCTTTGGGTATACTTTTAGCTATTTCTGAACTGCTAGCCAGTATGTGTACTCTCGACTTCAGTCGGTTAGTGATGCTGATGTGCGTGTACTCGGCTTCTAAGTTTTCACATATTTTCAACGATATCGTATGGTCATAGGTTCATATACCTTTTTTTTTACTTAGGTATAGCAGTGAAATTTGGCAGTGATATAAAAAAAAATAGTGTTCTCTCTCACAATCAAAATATCGCTACATAGGTATACGTTTTCACCATTAAGTTCAATTCTACACACTTTCCCAGAACACTGACAAGCGTATCCGAACGTAAAAATAAAACGTTACCTACATCCAAACATATTTAGCTGCAAACGTTTAATAAATTTAAATAGTCAAGAGCAAATCGTTGGTGTAATATTGAATAGATTCTAAGAAACTCGCAGCTTGCCAATAAAAACAATCTTTTGTCAGTTAACAGGCATCTCTGTTACGCTATTCGATTACAGAATGGGCTATTTGACATAATACTATAAGCAAAAAATGACAGTCAGTTTTTTTTTTATCAACACGTGCCTATGACAGCGGGCGTGACGAACAGTTCATAAAAAAACCTCAAAGATTTCTCAAATGTCAATTTGACATTTGCAAGAAGTCATTAATCTAACTTTTTTATTTTTAGGATGCTCAGCACCTTTCGAAATTGGGTTAAATACACGATTGTAGACAAAAGTGATTTATCTAAACTAATCTATCTATGATAATACATATATAAAGCTGAAGAGTTTGTTTGTCTGTACGCGCTAATCTCAGGAACCACTGGTCCAATTTGAAAAATTCTTTTTGCGTTGGATAGCCCATTAATCCAGAAAGGCTAAAGCGGCTAAAGGCTATATAACATCACGCTGCGACCAATAGGAGTGGAGCGTAACTAACTCCACGCGAACGAAGTCGCTGGCGGCCGCTAGTTTATAATATTACAGCTTTTTGTGTGTTTCTTTTAAGCGTTCACACTAAAATGAATAAATAAAATAAATAAATATATACGGACAAATCACACAGATTGAGCTACAAATGAACGGATATAGAAGAGATTTGGCTAATGGATAGATCATCCATGGATACGGATTGTGACGTAGAATCCCGATATTCTTAGGTATCGAGACTTATTCGGGAGAAACCGTAGGGCCGTAAAAAATATTATGCTGAAATAATTTTTACAAAATTTTTTCTTCTTCTTCTTCTTCCACTGCTGGACAATGGCCTCCCCCAAGACTTTCTACAATGACCGGTCTTGTGCTGCCTGCATCCTACGGTTACCCGCGACCTTCGCCAGGTCATCAGTTCATCTTGTTGACGGTCTCCCTACCCGCCACTCCAGAACCCTACTGCCCCATCGGCCATCGGTTCTACGAACAATGTGCCCCGCCCACTGCCACTTAATTTTAGCGACTCGATGAGCATATCGGAAACGTTTTTCTGCGGATCTCCTCATTTTTGATTCGAACAACACGTTCAGAACAGATGTTTTATTTAATATCAAAGTTTCTTGCTATAAATACTTCACGTAGATTGTAGGATGGCAGCTTGTAAATTAGGAAGGAGACAACATTGTTTATTATGTGTAATCTTTTGCTAAAATTACTTTTCAAGCAGCTGTCAACTTAAGCGTTGTCTAGGGCTCAGAGTGACGTTTGTGAAATGTCAAGTAAACGTGAATGGAATGACGTTTCATTAATATAATCTGACATTCATAATACTTCTCTGCTTATCCCTGACGGTGTACGAATATGTGAGTAAATCTAGTTTACTAGTGTTGCAACATTTTTGTATCTTTTTGGCCCGGGAGCATGTACGGAGAAACCATACACTAATAATCCACTAATGCTTATTCGTGCAATTTTACCGCATTACGCTCATTAATATTAATCTAGCATTCAGTACACGATTAGCTATTAGCGATTATTAGATTTATTACACCTAAGTCCGGACAATATATTTAATTTATCATTATTAGTAGCAGTATCGTTTAGCCATCTCCTACCTTCTACAAGTGTATTGTAATAACTGCAATATTCATATGTAGATTATTTCTGAGCTGTGCGAGCTGATGCTGATATAACTAGTGACAGTAAATTATTGTCACAGTAGTGGGATTCTGTGTGTGTCAATGGTGTGTTCAGACAGCTATGGAGAGGGCTATGCTAGGTGTTTAACTACGTGATCGAATCAGGAATGAGGAGATCCGTAGAAGAACGAAAGTCGCCGACATAGCCCAGCGGATTAGCTCTTTGAATTGGCAGTGGGCGGGGCACATAGCACGTAGAGCCGATGGCCGATGGGGCAGAAAGGCTCTTGAATGGCGACCACATACCGGCAAGCGCAATGTCGGACACCCACCGACTTGGTGGTTGGATGACCTAACCAAAATAGCAGAGAAGCAATGGATGCAGGCCGTGTCCAACCGGTCTTTTAGGAAATCCTTGGGGAGGCCTATGTCCAGCAGTGGACTTCATGTAGCTGAGATGACGATGATAATTTGATTATTTGCAGATATACAATTACAGTGCGGCCGACGGGAGTAAGCGTTCCTGACACTTGTCAATTCTAGTAGGTAATGAAGATACACACAAGGACACGTATTCATTTGTATAAAACTGATGGCAGCTGTTAAAGACGCATGTTCTTGGGGGCGGACTATGAACAAATTCAGGCACTTTAGAATTATCAAATTCGCAATGAAAAGTGCCCAAAGTATATTTTCGTCTGAGCACTGCCGACTGCCTTTCTCTCTATCTTGTATTTTCTCGATTACGCAAGCAAAATAAAAGTGCAATTAGGGTTAATTGCGTAACACAATTTCAATTACAATCTGAATCTATTGAAGGATAGTTCAACTACTAGTACTGCTTCATACAATCCAAAACAAAATTGTCATCGTAAATAACGCAATGATTGTTGTTGAACTGTCAAAACGAAAACTGTTGTTACAGCTAGTGTAATACGCTACTATCCCACCGTCGAGCTTTGACGACCTTGTTTTCACTCCAACACAAACCCTGTTCTCCTTCTTATCTTACTTCTCATTTTAAATATTTATGCTCTGCGCATAATAGGAATCTTCGTTCTTCCAATAATTGTCTTCTACGATGTCCTTTTCACCGCTCTAGTTTTCTTAAGACTTCATTTTTTGTCCAGGCGGTTTTTCTGTGGAATGATCTTCCTCAGAATATCAGGACGTTGACCACTCGGTACACTTTTAAAATTAAAACTCGGGAATACTTACGCAAGAAATTAATTTATTCTTTTTCTCTATCTATATTTTTTTATCTCTCTCTACTGTTTATATTTTGTATGTATGTGTTTATGTATTTATTATAATTTTTTTTTCTGTTTCTCGTTTAACTTCTCTTTCATATCTTTGCACCTACCATGTTTTGTCTCTGCATCACCTTAAGGTAGACTGGTAGAAAATGCCTAAGGCATTAAGTCCGCTATTGTACAATGTTTTTCTTTGTGAATAAAGTTTTAATAAATAATAAATAAATAAATAAATATTTTTGTCGGGACAATCAAGTAGGATAACAAGCTCATAACTTTATGGTTTTTCATTATATCTTTTTGAAAGGAGATGTTTCATTTTGGGCCACCACTATGTACGCTATGTAGATAAAAAGGAAAAAAAATAAAAGATTTTCATAAAAATACTTCTAAATTAATTTAAATAAAAATACAAGTATAATTAATTAATTATTTGAAACGCTTTTTAGTGAGATAACCCTTTATTAAGGTAGCCATGACAGTGGTTATGACGTTTGATTGGCGACTTTGACAGTTCTAATTTTCCGTTGTGTTCGTGTCGAGTGCTGATTTGAGTTCATTGTGTTTATATTAGTGTCCGACCGAAATTTCGGTTTCGGTTTCGGTTTCGGCCGAGTTTCGGCCAAAAATCAAGTTTCGGTGGCAGTTTCGGTTTCGGCGAAAATAGGCCGAAACTTTTGCCGAAACCGAAACTTATTTCGAAAGTTTCCGCACGATCGCGTTCGCCCAACTTCGTTTCCCGCAGCAACGCCTTGACGGACGCTGTCGGTCGGCCCTGTTCGGGAATTGTCGTGCGCCGTTCGGATGGCTCTCTGTAGCAATAAAACTTAGTGCGTGTGCGCCCGAGGCGACGTAAACATTGATGGAACTGATTACAAGTTTTTGTTTTGTTTCTATACTTAAATGATTTATATAGTAACTTAATTAAATATTGAGTCAGTAACTTTGTATTAACAAATCAAGTCACATGTAAAAAAGAGATTGTAAATGAAACATAATTTCAAATTATTGAATTGATTATTGTGAAATGATTAAAATTTTGCTATGCCCTAATTAATGCAAAATAATAGGTACCTAAAATGCTCCAAATTTCAGTATTTTAAGAAATTTTATAGTTAGACACGTGAGTTTCGGTTTCGGTTTCGGTTTCGGCCGAAACTGAAGCCCTGGCCGAAGATTCGGTTTCAGTTTCGGTTTCGGCAGAAAAACCAGTTTCGGTCGGACACTAGTTTATATTAAATAGCCGTATAAATAGTTTATGTTCGGAATTCATGTTTTGTTTTTCTCGCAGTCATATGGTAAATAATATAGATACGATAGTCTTAGATACATGACACGTTAATCAAATGTCACTGTCTAAATCTTATTCCATATATTGCTGACCACCATATTTATTAGTAGTTGTGTTGCACTCCTTGACGGAGTAAAATTGAATCTGTATAAAAACTAAGCCAAAATATAGGAAATTAACATTAAAAACAGTTAACTATAGTGTAACTATACCTAGCATAGTGTGCAATGTGCTGGCCCAGGCTCCATACATTTCTGAAACATCTCCTTTGTACATTGATTTTTTACTTAAAAATACTGGACTCGTGTTTTGGGTTTTGCATAAACAAAACGTAAAGTTATTTACCATTTCAGAGAAATATAAATCCAAAAGACAATTTTCGTCTGCTGACTACCTCTCTTATTTTCTCTATATTGCTTCTTTGCTTCTAACATCAAATCCACATCCAATGTCGCTAACCATGGGCCTTATAAGACTAGGCTCAAAGTCACTCAAAGGACAATGGAGAGGGCTAAGCTTGGGGTTTCACTGCGCGATCGAATCAGGAATGAGGAGATCCGCAGAAGAACGAGAGTAACCGACATAGCCCGAAGAATTGCAACACTAAAGTGACAGTGGGCTGGACACATTGCCCGTAGGACCAAAGCCCGATGTGGCCGACGGGTACTCGAGTGGCGACCACGCACCGGAAGACGTAGCGTGGGCAGGCCCCCGACAAGGTGGACCGACGACCTGGTGACGGTCGCGGGAAACCGCTGGATGCGGGAGGCGCAGGACCGGTCGTCGTGGAGAACCTTGGGGGAGGCCTATGTCCAGCAGTGGACGGCTGAAATGATCAAATCCACATTATCTCTCTCTCTCTATTCTATTATTGTGATCAAGGTCTTGTTATAAATACTCTCACCAGTACCTACATACTTCACTCGTTCAATTATTCTCGACACAACACGACGTATCCAGGCGGCCCATTGTGAATTATACGCTAGTTTGTAACACAAATTATACGATAAATAAAACGTTTAAGATATCCATCAGTTCAGACTAGATTCACAATGAGTTAGTGCATGACACACTGAATAGTGGCGTGGTGAGCGACCTTTGTTGAGCGTAATCAAGTCAATAGTGTTGCATTTTGATAAAGTCATGTGTTTTTTTTTAAATGAACAGATAGCTGTGCTGCTGGGGAGTTTGCCACTTCTTCTTGCCAGCGAAAGCACTAGGAAATGTCGATGGGTGGGCGTTTTTGGGGACTGTCTTATGTAATATTAATAAATAAATAATAAATATATACGGACAAATCACACAGAATGAGCTAGCCCAAAAGTAAGTTCGAGACTTGTGTTATGGGATACTAACTCAGCTATACTATATTTATAATAGATACATATATAGATAAACATCCAAATCCCAGGCCAAAAATATAGTAGGTAACAACCACTTAATTTCAATGACTGAAGGTGAAGGAAAACATCTTGAGGAAACCTGGACTTTAGTCTGAAAACGCCAACCCACAATGAGCAAGCGTGGTGATTATCTCAATCCTTCTCTGTATGAGAGGAGACTTATGCCCAGCAGTGGGACGATAAAAAGGTTGATAATGATGATGATAATGATTTAATTTCATGATGTGCTAATATTTTTAATCACAATAATCAGATTATAAAACTTACAATTAAATACAACAAATAAAAACCAAACCACTTACCACCAAACCGTCAATATACCGGCAAATTTGACCGCGAACTAGATAATAAAAACCCAAAAAAAAAAAACAATTCGCTTCCTCTTATCCACTTATTTTAATTAAAAGAAAACCGCGATACACGTGACAAAATAAAAAAAAAAAACACAAAATTACGCCGGTATATTCCGTCGTCGGCGAAACTCCTAAGATAAATGTATATTTGGCAGGTGTCCCCAACCGTTATTTATTTGGCAAAAGTTATTTATGTCACTTTATGTACTAATATTTTTAATCACAATTATGAGATAATAAAAATTACACTTAAAATCAATCTAGGCATAATCACTTAATAGTTAAAATAAGATAAAAAAAAATACAAAAATCTCAAAATACAATTCAAACAATAAAATGGTAATGACTGACATTTACTTTCAGATTCCATACCTTCAGTCTTAATAACTGAAAAAATTAAATCCAAAAACAAATGTCAGTCAAGTCTTGTCAAATTATATAAACCGCCCCTAACAATTCCCGATGCAATGCTTGCCGCATTGCCGCACGCTGGATGGCAATGACTAGCCTTTGCACTAAGAACGAGCCGGAGAGGGAATCACCCGTTTTGTCACGGAGTTTCCTATCTCACTAACGAGCTTCTTGGCCTCAGTACCCCAACTTCCCAAGGTCTCCACGGCAATAGGTACGAAGTGCTGAATTTTATGTAATTATTCAGCTGTATTTAATGTGTTCTCATTGTTATTCTATTAGTTATTTAATTTATTGAATAATAAATATCAAGGTTAAGTTTAGCATACTAAACTTAAATATTAGATTATAGATTATATAAATAAAATTAATTATTCATTGAATATAAAATATTTGGTTTTGGAATTTGTTTCCTAATGTTTACATAAACTCTGTTAAATGGATGTGAAACTTGACTCCCGACCTGATACTATTAATAAATCTATTCACCGAGGTGTTGGGCAGTAGTAGCAGTTCCTCCTTCCCCACGGAACCCATCTCTCAGACAGATGTTCTCAAGAAGCCAGGAGACTTAGTGGGTTTCTTTAGGAAGGTGTGCTGGTTGGAATAACCGCCAACGGCTGCCATGGTCCACGCACAATGGTCCACTGGAGGGACTAAGTGCGGAAATCAAACCCATTACATAGAACATAGAACCTATCTCCCAGGAGAATTCCCGTTCCTCATTTCTGACTTGCTTTTATTGGCCAGCTTGAGTGGAGATTCACCAGAGCAAATGTGCTCGGAGGAAGGAAGTATTCCAGTAAGATGCTGGAAAGCATCTTAGAAATACTTCCGGGATTGTCCTTTTAGCCCACGGACCACCACCATAGATAGGCCATGGAGCTGATAGACACACGGCGCGTGAGAAATATTTGTATGACCTACAGGTGGTTATAACGGGTCTGGCTATTTATGACGTGAGTTATATGTTTATTAGGTGCAATAAGAGCCTATTCACTCAAAAAAACTGAGTGAATAGGAAGGAAGATGGCAGTTGAGCGAGGTGATGCAATGTGAAACCCGACAAGACAACCAACGATGCTGCACCAGAGGGAGATTGATCTGAACCCTCCTCGACCTAACTCCCGACACAACAAGATTTGGCACATCGTACCCGGCACACATTGCAACACAACTGCTTCAGACCCTTCCTCCATACGGCTTCACCAAACAGCATGCCGGAACACGACGAAACGCTTGGCGGTAAGACTTTGTCAGGTGGAAGGTAACTTCTGCCGGCTACAGATCTTATGGCCTACCAACAAGTGTACCACCGACGTTTGTGTAGTTTATATAAAATACTGTTCAGGCAGGTGCTATATACATATAGACTTTCTATAGTCCAAAATCGCCATATCACTTTAGCCATCCAAAGTTATAATCCAATATCTTTGTTTCCATATCCTGCAATAGTCCTAACCATTATATTACATACGGTCATTGCTTAACACACTAGCAGTAGCAAGGGGTTTCATTTTGACAGTTCAACAATATTCATTGCGTTGTTTGCTTTGTTGAACAGATACATTTTTGAACACATAGAGTAATGGATTTATAGCAGTAAGCTTCATAATGATAGGGTAATAATGTGTTACGCAATTAGGGTGGTGAAGTTATCCTTTTTCTAGTTCTAGGTGGGAAATCTTAAAAATGGCCTCTACCACTCTGGGCGGAGCGGAAGGGCGTGTCAGACTTTTACTGACTAAAGCCCACCCGTGTCCCTTCACTTACCTGTGCGCCAGGGACACGGTTTCTCTTTTGACCAACTCGCAACCCTTGCTTACACTTGTATGATGCGAACAGGGATATTGGTTGTTTCAATACCTCAACTTGTAACAGACTTCTGCGAGTTTATTTCGGCTCTTAATTTCAAAAGGCCGGTAGGTACTCCAGGCACCCAAAACATATCAAAAGCAAAAAAAAAAACAAACAATTTGAAGGTAAGGAACAGAATAAAATATCAGAAAATGTCTGCTTAAAATAATTTATTATTAGTTTCACGTTTACCTCCAAACTAATTTGAGGGAGGAATGTTGTGCGATTCATGTCTAATAGAAAATTGCTTCAATTTTATTTAGCTGATTCTGTTTCTGCATTAAAATGCTACGATTAAAAAAACACTATATTAATCACGTATATAAACAAACCACATATTAGCACACCGCCGAATCTGACCGCGAAGTAGATAATAAAATCCCGAAAAAAAAAAAACAATTTCCTTCGTCTTATCCACTTATTTTAATTAAAAGAAAACCGCGATACACGTGGCAGAATAAAAAAAAAAAACAAAAACATTACGCCGGTATCTTCCGTCGTCGGTGAAATGTCTCAGATAAATGTATATTTGACAGGTGTCCCCAACCGTTGACAAAAAGTTATTTATTCCAGACGAGAGCTATTGAAATGTTAAACACTACGTTTTGCTCGTGACTACACCTGTGTAAATGCAGGGTTATAAGTAGCAGGCCAATTGCGTAACATTCTATCAGAAGCATTGGATTTCATTTTGACAGTTCAACAACATTCATTGCGGTATTTACATTGTCAAGCTGACACGTTTTCGAACATATTGAGCAATAGATTAGCAATATGCTTCGAAATGATTCCAACTGACAGTAATAGTGCAGGTCGATCGATCGATCGATCGATTAAAACTAAGTAAATCCAATGGTTTAGACGTAAGTTTCACAAATGGCACAGAAAAAGTTAACTTTGTTATTTTCTTTCTTTCTTTTTTTGGCTTCGCACTGTCTGTGCATTTAGCCAATGTTACGTAATGAATTATTCATGTCGAAAAAGACGGTCGCGTGATCCGTCTTACGAGGGAGGTTTGAGGCAAAGTCATGATGTGGACACTTTATTTAGTAAACAACACTATAAATAATTTTAAATGTCCAATGAAAAATGAGCGTGACACTCAGCTTGACTTTCCCGCCAAAACTCGTTAACTTTGTTTCAACTTTCTCATTTGACAGCGGTTACGTTCCAATTGTTACCCGGTTATGGTTAAGCCATCTGTCAAAAGGTTAGCGCGGTGGCTTAGTTGCGATGCAATTCTGTTATTTTTAATTAAAGGAATTCCTCAATAAATTGGACCATGGCAATGGTGAAAAGAGAGTTTAGAGGTGCCCAACAGTGAGCTAATGTGACAATCATCCGCGTTCCAAATCAGTTCAGCCATTTTGCACCAATTGGAACATACATCCAGACAAACTGATTAAATAAGTTTCGTTCAGATTTTATTACATGTATTGCAATAAAAGGGAGGATTGAAATGTTTTATTAATTTGGCACTACTGTTCCCGGAAACAGAGTATTTTTGTGTACCTAAATTGTTTCTCAAGAAGCAAATTCGACTTGGGTGGCGCAGATAATATTGTCATCGCGGAAGTTTTAAATGTTAAATTAATGTTTATGTTTTTTTTTCGTAATATATGTTTGTTGGAGCATTTATGTTTGTTTTGTTTCAGGTTAAAATACGCTTACAGCGGTCGGGCTTTGGATGGATGACCACCTTTACATACCGAGCCCCTTTATTATTATTTTTTTTAAATTATAAACCAGCGTTTGACCGCAATCCTGCCTGATGGCAAACGGTGATGCAATCGTTAATGGTAAAACGCGTTTGTTTATTAAGAGCATACTACACTCTACCTTGAAGACTCTTAAATTGTAATCCGATGGAAACACCGCCATTAGCAAATTTTTCCAGTCCCTCGATGTACGTGGTATAAAAGTAGTTTATTAAGAGCCTATTCACTGAATAAAACTGATTAAATAGGAAGGAAGAAGGCAGTTGAGCGAGGTGATGCAATGTTAAACCCAACAATACGACCAACGATTCTGCGCCAGAGAGAGATTGATCTGGAGACCCTCCACGACCAAACTCTCGACACAACAACATTTGGCTCATAATACATCATACATCGCAACACAACTGCACAGACTTGTCCTCCGTACGGCTTCACCAGACATCATGCCGGAACACGACGAATCGCTTGGCAGCAAGACTTTACCTAGTGGGTGGTAACTTCTGCCGGCAGCCGATGTTATGGCCTATCATCAAGAAAACATATAGATATTCATAAAACTACAATTAAGAATTAAAATAAATAACAATATCTATCATAATGTTATGTTACTAACGAAATATAATATGTGTATAAAAATAAAATACAGAATCAATCTTCTTCCCCTTACATAAACTCAAAATTTACGACAACCACCTGTTTCCTCTAGAAAAGCTCGTAAAAACTTAATTTCGCTTGTAATTTGAGCATCAATCATCCCCGCAGCAGGTGCAAAGCTTGCAAAAGTGTGCAAGGCTTGCTAATTTATTTGTCTGTGTGTATCATAAGTTACGTGGTCCGTCAGGCCTCAGTGACGTCATCGTTTCTGGGTCACGGCTGCTTGTAGGTTGTACCGTGAGATGCAATTATAATTAATAAATCAATCGTGTTATTATTGAAAATGTTCAGTTTTTATTGAAATTTTTGTTTTTGAAGTTAAAGGCGTTTTGAATAATAACGTGAACTTGTCGTGATATTTATCTACGGAGTAGCGTAATAAACTATCAGTGGGAATTGCTTTAATTTTGACACTTTAATGAGATGATCATTGATTACGTTTTTCAGCTGACAATTGGCAAAAAAGCAACTGATTAGCAATATCCTTATATTTCCGGATGGAAATCATCAAATGACTTCTCCCGCTTTGGGCGGAGCGGAAGGGCCTGTCAGACTTTTACTGACTAAAATCCAGCCGTGTTCCTTTACTTGTTGTGCGCCTGGGTCACGATGTCTTTTTCGAACAACTCTCAGCCCTGGAACAACCCTCAGCCCTGGTACAGTCGACAGCAGGTCAACTGTACCAGGCAGGTCAACTGTAATCAACCTTGATCCTTAAAGCTTGAAAGATAAAGTTGAAAATCTAATAAAGAAATCTGACAGATTGTAGAAGTGTTGTGATGTCGTCTGCACAATCCGCAGCGCTGGGATTTGCAATATCCTTTAAATGATTCCGATTGTTGTTTGTTTCGCAATTACAGTGTTGTATAAGGTGAAGGAAAACATCTTGAGGAAACCTGGACTTTAAGTCTGAAATCGCCAACCTGCATTGAGCAAGCGTGGTGATTACGCTCAATTCTTCTCTGTATGAGAGGAGACCTGTGCCCAGCAGTGGGACGATAAGAAGGTTGATGATGATGGTGATGATAAGGCACCTAGTTACATGTAACATGTTTTTTTACTGTAGAAAAACAAGTGAATTAAAATTAATTACGCTCAGTTAAAATTATTTTACGCTAACTTTCAACAATGTCACGATGCCATTAAAATGCTGAAAATATCATCATAAATCAGCTCGCAGTAAATTCAGTCATCTATAAATTACCCACAATAACCCTAGAACGCCGGTGTCGTAAAATTCGTTCTAAAATTAATGACGTTCATAAAAGTTATCTTTCACAAAAGCCTAATAAGTTTTGACACTGATGCAATACGTCGTCACTTTCACTGGAATTCTGACAGTCTGTCAGTCGGTTCGTCACCTCGAGACTAATTAGTTGACTAGTGACATGTTGACACTAGTACAATGCCCTGACACACATCTTTTGTTAATAGGCAACGGAAAATATTTACCTTTAATGGTGCCAGGAGACATAACTTTTCAGTTTACATTTTCGTAATATATAAAACGGAAAGCATTAGTTGTGATAATGATGTCAAAAGAAGCAGTAATTGCTGTAAATGATACCGGTACAACTTGGATGTCAGTAATTATGTATAAGCCGTTAATTAAGTAAAGCGTTATATTTTTTACTGACTAAATTTTAATCCGTGCGGCTGAATGTTTCATCTATTTGTGTTTTTTTGTGTGTATTTTGAACTAGAACTCTAATACATACTTATAATTGAAACTATATATTAGGTCATCCAATACTGCAGCCGGTTCTCATCCCTTTCAATTTGGGCAACGGATAATTTTAAACCCGTGGGATTCCAAGTATTTTTGAACAGAAAAAAAAAACAGTTGATATACCTACACTCGGGACTTGAAGATGACATGGGTTTCCGGAATATCTCGATCTAGGCATTGCGGGACTTTTAAGCCCTAAACGATGCATATTCAAATATACCTACTATAAATAAATAATCGTTGCTTTAAAGCATTTCCCATGTTTAACGAGATCAAAAATCAAATGAAAAATAAGGTCCTCCATGAATGTAAAATATTTATTACAAATCCTCATTTATTTCCATCTGGAAACCGTTGTGCTAAACGCATGAGTTGAACCTTCATCAATATTCATGACGAACAATTTAAAACGAAAATGGGATTGTTATGCAAATTAAATCATCACAGACCAACTATAGAATCCATGATGACGTGTATTATAAATTGAATGATTTTATAAAATGACATAACGCGAATATCAAATATGACATAAATGACAGCTGACTCATCGATTACGAAATTGACTGAACTTGACATGATGGTGGCAGTCAACGGGTTGACCTTTACAATTTTATATTTACATTCTATCAATTTTTAACAACACTATAATGTAAGGCCACAAGGATCATATTTGCATGCTTATCAATTCGTCAACTGACGAATTAATATGGTTTTCAAATTTTGACAAGTCCTTTAAAGGTGTCAATGGGTGTTTTTTGTCTCTTATCTTTGTGCGTATTTTCGTTTGCCTTGAAAAGGTGCGTGTAGGCAATTATTATTTACTTGAATAATTAAACGTGGGCTTGGAAAACAATGCGTTTACGTTTCAGATAATATTTTGTTACTTATTAACCTTGAAATTTTATATTGACATCATCAATTAGTAGTAAGAATATTCATTTTTTGTTATTTTTATGGACATGGCGTGAATGGGTAATGAAGTTTCGGTTATAAATTAATGTGAGCGGTTGGTTCACGTCACGTATTATAAGACATCGCATTAGTCTATGTTTCTAAGATTTTTGGCAATAAATTAAAATTTTATTGTCTACTTAATCCTTGACAGTTAGGAACTCATTAAGCCTTTATATTTGTGTGTGACTGATGTCCAATCTATGAAATAAAATACCCATCGTTTTTTTCAAATCTTCCATGGCCAATTTAGTATGCAATCACATTGATTTATAATGATAAATGCGAATTAAAACTTCAGCATTGATTTCTGATTCACGAGAACCTTGAAATCATACCATAGCTACTGTGCTTGTTTGTTTTTTTAGTTGGCAACACAAATGGAATGTCAAAAAATACAACAGAGAATGAATAATGATATGCATAGGTTTGCACGTAACATACAAAGATAGTCCAATCTTTTGTCCCATTCAAGTGCGTATAGACACAGATGCACTTACCATTGTAAGGGTTACAAGTTAAATAAACATTACACGCTTTGCCTTCTAAGTTAGTTTTAATATTCATTAGGTTTATTCTTCTGGTACCGTTCAGAATCTGGTATTTCGGGTGTTTGACTGTTTTGGTGCGTGGTCCGTGCTGACAATTATAGCGGGGGAGAATGTTAAGTATACAGTATGTTAAGAAAACCCTGTCCGAGCCGTGAAAGTGTTGTTAGGTATCGATAACTGATTCTACTAATGCATACAAAAACCGGGCTAAACTTAAAAAAAAAAATCCCCCTAAAAAAATAAATATTATTTCGCAAAAAGAGGTAACTTAATAAATGTGCGTTAACCACCCTTCCGCGGGCGGCGGGCGGCAGGGCACGCGGCACGTGGTCGCAGTGCTATTCGCTCATAATAATACCGGTGTTGTCACTTTTTTAAAAAATACCAAATTTCGGGGAAGTTGGAATTAATTCGCGGGAAAAAAAGATTATTTCAAAATTCATTTGTATTGGTACTATGATGATTACGTAAAATTTTATATTATATTTGGTCATGTGTTTACCTAACCTTTATTATCCTTATGGGTCGGACAGGGTTTTCTTAACATAATGTATATAGGTATTCGGCACTCGCGTAAGCAAATTGTAGACTCACACACACCCAAACACACGTACCACGCACACCGAGATATAACTTCCCTGGCGCTAAATTCTACAGGTCAAGCTACCCCAAACTAAATATTCCCAATCAACCTTGAGACTTAATGCTTTAGAGATAAAGTTGATTGTAGCTTGATATGCTGTCGTCTGTACATGTATAGTAGCCCAGTATAGTCCTAACACAGTCTCCTACTCTCCTAAGATATAGAATTACCTACGTTGGGACATAAGGTTAAATTATCTGGATATATTTATTTTTTATACATCTGCTAAATACGAAGAAGGTTTAAAGTTCACTAAACTTCCATAGAAAAAGAAGGATCCTCAGTTTAGATGGCTGTCATGCATGGTGTGCTATTGCCCGACGCTTAATGTCAGAAGGCTGTACATTATTGAAAGAACTCTGGGATGTCAAAAAAAGAAACCGGTGGATAATAATTTGCTAGTGGCGCGGTGAATTGCTTGCGAAATCAAGCCGATCGATTCTATATAACCTCAACGTAAAAATTTTGGTGGAGCAAACTGCAAATAGTGTCAACCTCTAAGCATTTGTTGGAATGACAGTTCTCTCCACACTGACTTCACCCGAGTTTTCACTTTAAGATGGTTACAGAATTGAACTACAGGACTTTCTAATAAAATAAAAAAAAAAATACTGAAAATCAGCGAATGGCTTTGTAATGTAAGCCATTTATATGCAATCAAATGCACAGATAACATTTTAGCTCACCCTTGCTGACATAGAAGACCGCATACAATCAGGACGTAGTTTTTTTTTAAATAATTATAATCTAGGGCTTGACCGCAATCCTGCCTGATGGTAAGCAGTGATGCAATCGTTGATGGTGAAGCGCGCTAGTTTACTAAAAGCCCTCGAAGAGCCTATTAATTCAAAAAATCTGAGTGAATAGGAAGGAAAACGGCATGAGCGAGGTGATGCAATGTTAAACCCAACAACAATACCGACGATGCTGCGCCAGAGGGAGATTGATCTGGAGACCCTCCACGACCAAACTCCGGACACAACATTTGGCGCATCGTACCCGGCACACATCGCATCACAACTGCCCAGATCCGTCCTCCGTACGTAGTACATTAACAAGATTAACAGATGCGACCAACCACTCCCTTCCCATGTCCCTAACAGATAAAATGCCGTCCATGATCCGCTATGTCCAATAAATGGAGCTATGTCAATTATAATCATGCTATAATAATAACCGTCGTAGGTAAAGTGTTGGAATATATGATGATAGTGCAAATATGTCGCCAGGGACCATTAAATGACAACAAGTGGGGTTCGCTCGTAAATCTACAGCAGATGACACTGTACTGACATTAGTGGGTGAGTGGTACAAGCTAGAACATTATTGGGTGAGAGGCACAAACTCAGTCAATCCTTCCAGAGCTGGGTGTCACACTAAGACTCTCCTCTGTCTGCCTTTGAAGAATTTTAGAATATTTTGGCCATATTGCCAGAAAGGATAGAGATAACCTCGAATATCTGATGGAAGGGATGGACGACGTTCTAGAGGTCGTAGTCCAATAAGGTCGACCTTTAAAGCCGAATGAGTTTTGCCTTTTTTTATGTCTTTACCTTTTGTCTTTTTTTAATGTATATACCTATGGATATTTTAGTGTTAGATTCTTTATTTTATACTAACTGCACCCTGGTACAAATTTCATGATGATCGGCTTTGTTAGTAGTTATCTTAACAAACTTACATTCACATTCCTAATAGTGAATCATCATCATCCCAGCGTTCAGTCCCGGTTGCATCTGCGGCCTTCGCGTTGAACCCTGGGGACCGCTTTCCTGCTCATTCTCCTCCATTTCGCGCGATCTTTAGCATCCTGTGGTGTGAGATTGTTGGCACGCATGCCAGATCTCTTACAACGTCAAGCCAGCATTTCTTTGGTCTACCCCGCTTGTTCCGGCCCGGCGGAGGCGCCATGGTAAGACATTTGTTACCCAGATAATATTCCTAATAGCAAATAAATATAATATGTAAGTATATAGAATTATAACTACATTAAGTAGATATATGGTATAACTATGTAAATAAATTAGTATCGATTCGATAAGATGGCTGCACCCAATTGACTTTTATAGGAATTTTTTTTGCAAATTTTCATTAAGCAAATTAATAAAAGATTGAGATGATGGAAAATATTCTGCCTGGGTATCAGCGAGTTGTTCCTAAGAGATACCATGACCCCCGGCACAAGGACACATGAAGAAACACGGGTGGGTTTTAATCAGTAAAAATCTGACACGCTCTTCTGTTCCGTTCGGAGCGGGTGAGGTCAACTGATGATTTCCCATCCAAAAAAAGGCAAAAAGTTTTCACAGTTAAACCACGACGCCATTTGCTTTTAGATCGCCCCGCGGCCCGCGTTCACCTCTACAATCGCACCCAACTTTCACATAATTAATTTTCGCCGAATGATCTCATCCAGCCTTGGGGTTGCATTTATTGCAGCTATAAAACCAGCCATTTTTGTTCCATACGCGATGAGTTCGACCTTGAGCAGTAAGTGCAGCTTGTACCGACCACCGGCGGTGAATGATAATTTTTATGATGCTGTCTAATGTTATTTGTTTAATGACATGACCTGCAGTGCAATTCTGTAACCTATTGGTTGAACTGAGCGTGGAGGGCTGTCATTTGAACTAATGCTAAGGGATTGATACTATTAACAACTCATTCCAAGCTTAGGTACATCATCTAACTTGACCACGATGAGCTTTCTACAGCATCGATTAGCTGTTCCATCAGTGAAGTGATATGAGCTGTTTATATTGTTTTGTAAGGATCAAAATGCGTATCCTTACTTAATATTATATAGTTTGTTTGTTTGTTCCGCTTTCACGCCGTAACTGCTGTACTGATTGCTTTGAAATTTTTGCAGACGCAAAGTTAGAAGACCGGGTTAAATAATATGGTACTTTTTTCCCGGAAAATTTGGTATTCCCGAGGGAAAACAGATATATTGTTAACTTCATACCAGTTCGGTGAAAGATGGTTCTGTGTGTCGTTTAAAACAAGGTAATATATTCCAAACGAATATGCACATGTAAACTTAGAAGCTAAATGATACGATAATATTAATTACCGAAAATGAGTAATCTAAAAAGCGCGATATAACCGAATTCCACGCGGGCGAAACCGCGGGCGGTAAGCTAGTGTGTTCTATAAAATAGGGATTAAGAAAGCTGTACTATGCCAAAAGTAAATGAAGAAAGTTTTAATAAACAAATCCTATTCTTATGCAATCCATAGCAATTAGCTGCGTTTAGTAGGCTGTCTCTCTAGTTTTCCGTCAATTACTGTTTTGATAACATTATTCAATTGTAATTTGAAAATCTATATCTACTATAGTACTCGTAAACTATAATATTTAAAATAATCTATATCTATACTAATATATAAAGCTGAAGAGTTTGTTTGTTTGAACGCGCTAATCTTAGGAACTACTAGTCCGATTAGAAAAAAATATTTTTGCGTTGGATAGGCCATTAATCCAGGAAGGCGTTAGGCTATATAACATCAAGCTGCGACCAATAGGAGCAGAGCATAACTAACTCCACGCGAACGAAGTCGCTGGCGGCCGCTGGTTTAATATAATAATCAATTCAAAGCCCAATTCGTAGGTAAGTAGCAATATAAAATGTATGTTTTCTAATCCATTTTAACAGCTCACGGGTGTTACGTGTGCGCTCATGACCTGCTGAGTGACAGGATTTGTCATACAAGTTCACGTGGCTGGGTTCACCAGTGTCCAGACACCATTAAATCAAGCTATTACAATCAATAGATTTTAAACTTTATTGTTAAAGCATTCAGGTTCAGGGTTGATTGGGAAAATGTGTCAATTCGATGTGTGTCATTTCTGTTTGGGTAACTTTTAATTTTACTTTTACTGCACCATATCCGTGAATGCATAGAATATTGCTATCGTTTAAATATCGAAGCCTTACTCTGCTTTTCTCGCAAATGGGTGGTTTGAGTTTACCTGTAAAGAGAAAAAAACTTGTTATTAATAAATTACACACATCACTCCAAATTATAAAACAAAGTCACCTTTTCTTTCCCTATGTCCCTTTCTATGATTAAATCTTTAAAACTACGCCATATTTTGATGCGGTTATTATTTAGATAGGGTGATTTAACAAATTATCAGGGCAAAGCCTCAATATTATAAGATACTCATCGATCAAAAACATGTAAGTAATATTATCAATGTGACTGTCAAGTTACACGTTTTTTTATTTGTAGTTATCTCTTTGAAGTCCCCGATACAGTTTTGTTCTGTCACACGTTAAGTAGGTACGGACGACAATATCTAGGTCAAGCTACCTGAATCTGTCAAATATTCCCAATCAACCTTGAGCCTTAATGTTTTAGAGATAAAGTTGAAAATCTAATAAATAAATCTGACAGATTGTAGTAGCTTGTTGTGCTGTCGTCTGTACAAACAATAGTTTAGTCATCATCAACCTTTTATCGTCCCACAGCTGGGCCAGGTCTCTCATACAGAGAAGAATCACCACGCTTGCTCAATGCGGGTTGGCGATTTCAGACTTAAAGTCCAGGTTTCCTCGAGATGTTTTCCTTCACCTTTTAATCAGTCATTGGTGTCCAAGATATACTTAGAAAGTACAAGTAACTTAGAAAAGTTAGATATGAGTAGATTGGTACTTGCCTGACTTGAAATCCATACTAATATTATAAATGCGAAAGTATCTCTGTCTGTCTGTTATGCTTTCCCGATTAAACCTCTCAACCAATTTTTAGACCTTGAGAAAGGACATGGACTATTTTTTTGAAAAATTTAATATTATATAACCGAAATCCACGCGGGCGAAGCCGCGGGTGGAAAGCTAGTCGATAATAATATGAATAGTTTAGTAGTCACATGTTTTTAACTATATTTTGCCAATGAAATTGGCGAAAAGCCATGTTTTTTTTTCGAATAATTTCTTTATTGACTCAACCTGCTTGTGCATGATATGTAATAAGCCCTTCATTAATCATGTCGGAATTATTTTCTAAAGATAACATATTGTTGTTGTCAATGAAAATTCTTCGTAATAATATCAAACTTCAAAGATGACCCAGTGACACATTTAAACAACACAAATAGCTCAAAAGAATGAATGAATTTGGACCAAGACACCACGTGAATCATTCTCATTCACTGTTCGAAATTAAAATTTTATAATTGGAACAAGTTATGCTGTTTTATTTTTGAAATAAATGAGCGGAGTCATCAAGGTTTGAGTTTGTTCCTTTTGTAACTTTTATTTGTCAAAGCTAATATAGAGTAGGTATACTTAAACAATAAATATGTAATTTAAAGATGACAATCAGCGGCCAAAAAGAGATTATTTGATTTGTTTCGAGCAAGTTTTAGGTAGATAATGTAAATATTTTAATACCTTATTATTGCTTTTCTTGGTGTGCTAAAACTAAATCTTGTCCATTATTAAGATAACATCACAAAAATATATGTAATTCGTTCGGTCTTTAGTTGCTGAAGTTAACGGCGTAACAGTTTGCAAAATCTACCAAGTAGGTACCTAATTATTCCATTACCGGAGTTACGACCTCCGACCACATGTTAGAGAATACGATTATCAGCTCTATTATTATTTTAATCACCAACAGTCTACACTAAAGCTTATCTCAAGCCGATTGTTTGTTCAAGAAGCTTGGACTTTCCTCTCCTCACGGATACGATTTAGACTAAGGATTATTACTATCTTAGCGTAAACACCACGAGAACTAAATGTACAGTTATTACTTTCCGTACAAGTCTTCATTATTCTGTACATCTGGTACGGTATCTGTTAGATTTAATATATAAATACATTATGTAACTATACCTATTGCATTTAAAGGCGGCTTGTCACTCAATGTCTCATGTTCTGGTTTTTTACACTAAACGCATCTAAAGCTATTTTTTTCGTTTCTAGAAATCATTTTTGTGTCTAAACTTATTTATTTATTTATTTATTTTATTATTTATGTACACACAATAAAATACAAATAGATACAACAAAATGAAGATCTGAGTACAAAGGTACTGCTTAACTTGTGCTAAATATTTAATTAATTTATCAACAAAAAGGCATTTTATGAAAATAAGTTAACTATTTTACGATTTTGGTGATAATTGGTGAGACAATATGATAACGTTAACGAAAGGGCCAGTGACTTGAAAGACCGCACCATGTGTGTGGAACATCCATAATCGTATTTGCATAAACTATAATTTATAAATAAATACAATACAATTGTTGCATATATATTTACACCGATTAATATCAAGTATTTACTATCATAAGTATTCACTTTTATTGAGCCAACAAATCATGTCACTGAAAGAATTGTACGTGTTCTGTTTACAAACCATATCGTAAATTAATATATGGTTTAACCTTCTCCCGTTTCTTAGGCAAAACACGCAAATCAAAAAAAGCAAACAAAAACGCCGCAATAAAAACACTACACCTGTTAAAAAATCGAACAACGCAGGAAGCAATGAAAAAGTCCAAAGTGGTACACACCAAAGACCCTTTGATGTTTTATTGGCCAAGGAAACAATGGGATTCGTGACTATCGTAAGGCAAAGGCATGGCATTATACAGCCTTGTGGTCTCCCTTCGACTGTTTTTGGTAACATTCGGTTTTTTCTTTCGTCGTTCGCGGTTTCGGAATTGAAAGGACTTTTTTACAGTGTAGGTTGTGGTTCAGAAACTTTGAATGAATGATCTTCAATGAGATAGTGGTTAGAAAAAAAATACGGAGAGATGTAGTTTCTTCTTGAAGGTGAGTATCTACCACATCCTGTTTGCGGAAGAAACTTTCTTTAGTTACTTAAAGTCATTGTTTCTTTGATGTTGGTTAGTGATGTAACTTGGGTAGGTATTAGGATTTGAGTAGGTACCTATTGTTTTTCAAAATAATTTTACATTACAGGAAGGTTTACACAACGTTATTTTTTGTTTATACGAAACTTGAATATAGTTTGTTCAGAATAAGTAACTGAATTGATTCCAATCATTTTTGCACCATGTTATATTTTTTTCTAAATATGTATAAAATTGTTGCAGTTGTGGATATCGAGCGCGCGCACGCAGCTTAATAGATCGTAGTACTCGCGGGTGCAACAGCTGACGCCAAAAGTCAATGCACCGCGCTCATTTGCCCGAGCGGAGCATTGACCATATTTTTGTTGGAACAACCAAATAGAATAGTCAGCTCATAACTTTGTGCTTTTTTATTATATATATCGTTTTGAAATTTTATACATAGATTCTTTACTTAAAAATACTAGACATGAGTTTCGGGTTTCGCATAAACAACAAATAATGTTGTATTAGGATGACGAAGACTTGATGATAAAGTTTATAATACCTATGTAGTTTCGATTTTTGCCATGACTTTAATTACCTTATGTCGTTACTACATTTTCAATTACATTTAAATAATATTTCTTAATAGTTATTGAACTCCAATTACAATAGATATAAAAGGTTAAAAGGCAAAAAGGAAAAATAAATATATTCTATATGCATACATATTTAGAAGCAAAACAAATACAAGGCCCACATATCATTGGAGGTCTGTCCGGCTTGGGTAGAGCACCGCCGTGTTCTCGTAGCGGCGATCGGCGGCGATCTCTCGCGTCCGACCCTGGTCCAGGCCTTGGTCCGGAGCGAGAGTGCATGGCAGGCCGTCACCTCCTTCTGCGAAGCAGTGATGCTGGCAAAGGAGGAGGCGGAGCGCGTGAGGCAACGGGAATCCCAGCGCCCTCACGTCACTAGCCGCCGCAGTAGACGCCCTGGTCGGGAGACGACACCTAACTCCCAGCCACCGTAGGCGCGGGCCTGCGGACGGTGAGTAGTGGGCAACTCGCCGCCCGATAAGCTAGTAATGCTTAGAGTAGGTATTGAGTAGGTTTAAACCGACAGGCATTTTACATTATATCCCAAGTTTGGCACGGCAATAATTTACGGTAATCTACGAATTTTAGTAAAAATATAGCCGTATTTTGTTGCACCCTACGAACGCAATAATTCTCATTGCCATATACTTAAATACAGGAAAAAAAATACATTGACATTTTGACAAAAACTGCCTGTATTAGAGTGAAAAAAAATTCTATACTTGCTATTAATTGTTAAATGTTATTTATACAGTGCTTTGAAGATTTTGCAAGTCATTAATTCGTGTGCAATAAACATTTAATGTAGGTACCTATGTAATTTAAACAAAATACTAAATCAGTTTTTAAGTTATCTATAACTGTAGTATTTAATTCGAGGTAATTATTTTTTCTATTATTTGTTTCCTTTTACTTTTTTTTTCTTTTAAATGTTTGCTTTTATTTTCTACAATAGGTATATCAAAAGGTTTTCACGGTAAAACATTTTGCCCGCTAATTAACCTAAGATCTAGGTGAAGTAGAGATATGAGGTCGCAGAAATTACCTCTCCCTCACGAGCTCCTCATCATCATGTGAGAGCATTACTACTTCACAGCGGGTGACTGCTTTCCATGCACTTTCGCTCCGGACTATGACCTGGAACAGTACCGGATGCGAGAGATCGCCACCGCAGATGGCCACGCAGACCACAGCGCTCCGCCAAAGTTGGGTAAACCTACATACTCCACCGTATACTCTAATGTGTCCTCCGTGCGTTTATGGCCCCTTCATGAGTCTTTTCATTACAATGATATAAAAAGAAAAAAAAGGAAGAGATAGCCGTAAAATCGTGAACACATAACATGCATTTCAACAAAACTTACAACTCAATCCTTATAATACAGAAGGTCATGACAAGAATAAGAAACATGTTTCATTGATAACTTCAGCATTACCCAATTCAATTTTATATTCTCAATGAAAAAGTATTCATTGACTTGCAAACCGGACCAGACTGTCATTGATTTGTCTCTTCCGAATGTATTTACAACGCCAAATTACGACATACGATGTAAACGTTTTGTTTTCCATAATTGAATGATTTTGTTTCTTTCATGAATAGAAACAAAACACTGCGTTTTTTTTTTATTCTGGGAATTTATTAGGTAGTGGTATTGAATTTTTTTATCAGTCTTCATCTTTTTCTGCCTATACAGGTTTGCTGGACAAAGTCTTTCCACAGTGACCGGTCTCGTGTTTCCCGCATTCATCAGCTTCCCGCGACTTTCATCAAGTCATCGGTCCACCTTGTTGGGGGCCTCCCTACGCTGCGTCTTCCAGTACGCGGTCGCCACTACAGAACCTTACTGGCCCATCGGCCATCGGTTCTAGGAGCAATGTGCCCCGCCCACTGCCACTTAATTTAAGCGACTCGAAGAGTTATGTCGTTGACTTTGGTTCTTCTGTGGTCCTCCACATTTCTGATTCGATCGCGCAGAGAAACTCCGATCATAGCTCTTTCCATCGCCCTTTGTGTGATCTCCCGTCTTCGTATAAGGCCCATTGAGCGACCACGTTTCAGTTCCGTATGTCATAACTGGCAATAAACACCGGTCAATCAGTAAAAAAAAAAAAACAACTAAATTAAAAAAGTAATAAGTATCTTAAGATAAGTTGTTATAGATTTTTTTTATAATGTGTCGGGTACATTCTACCATGT
This sequence comes from Sesamia inferens, assembly GCA_037179545.1. Lineage (NCBI taxonomy): Eukaryota > Metazoa > Arthropoda > Insecta > Lepidoptera > Noctuidae > Sesamia > Sesamia inferens. The sequence goes on along the minus strand of CM073928.1, from coordinate 28,918,480 downwards.
GGTACAATGGTTCATCTAATCTACATCTGCAGTATGATTCTGTAAACATCCCACCGTGAAAACTTCCGAAGTGAGTAAGTTGTCATTCAACTAATGCTAAGGGATTTACACTCTTGACAACTCACTCTAAACTCACTTCAACTAACTTATCACAATGATATTTTAACAGACCCAGATTTCGATCAAAACGGTCTCCAAAGCCTGGAGCACAGGCGAAGAGTAGCCAGCTGTCGGTCTTCTATAGAGCATTTTGGAGACTGTTTTTTTTTTTTTTTGATAATTACAATCTAGCGCTTGACCGCAATCCCGCCTGATGGTAAGCAGTGATGCGATCGTTGATGGTAAAGCGCGCTAGTTTATTAAGAGTGAATAGGTCACTCAGAAAAACTGAGCGAATAGGTAGGAAGACGGCAGTTGAGCGAGGTGATGCAATGTTAAACCCAACAACACGACCAACGATGCTGCGCCAAAGGGAGATTGATCTGAAAACCCTCCACGACCCAACACAACAACATTAGGCGCATCGTACCCGGCACACATCGCAACACAACTGCTCAGACCCGTCCTCCATACGGCTTCACCAGACATCATTCCGGAACACGACAAATCTGCCGGCGGCCGATGTTATGGCCTACCACCGAGAAAAGAGAGTGTGCGAGTAAAATGCATGATTTGATTCTCCCATTTCCGTTCCATCATTGGACGTCCTTTTGTACGCCGGAGCGTTTCGCCTCTTCTCTCATACCGCGTACATCAAAGGACTGGAACAATTTGCCAAATTTGAGTGTCTTCAGAGCTAGATTGCAATCAATGCAAAGGGCGATTGCATCACTGCTTACCATCAGGCGGAATATCGGTTAAGCACTAATTTATAATTAAAAAAAAAACAAATTCGAAATGTAGCTACATCGTGTTGTTGTTCCTACAATGAAGTCAAAGGTATCTTATAGGTAGCTTATCTACAAATTTGTTACTCAAATATGCTACAAGCTCCTCTTGAATTAATTTCCACCACTTAGTTAATTAGAAAGTTAGCTATAAACTTAACAAAATATCTGTTATTAAATTCAGAAGTAAAGACGTGAAGTTATGAAGGTACAATATTCCTTGTTTAGTAATTTAATATTACCTACAACGATTGCACTGTAGCTTATTTAGAACTAAGTTTCAAAATATAAGCAGTGTACTATTTATAAGCTTCAGTGAGATGAATTTATCGTATTGTAATTCTATGCTTGCAGATCATGTTTCAAGTCTTACGAAAATTTATGCATCGCGTTGTTTAATGAACATTAGCAATTACCTACTCATCTACATATATCTATTTTAAAGAAAGGCTTTTGCATGTGTATTTTTGCATTTGAGTAAGACTATAATTTAGAATAATATTTAAGGATAAAAATATGCCAATGACAACAAAGTAGAAAGTATATGAAATATGCATTATGCCATTCTTACTATACGGGTGCCAGTCGTGGGCGTTAACAGATTTACAAGAAGATAAACTAAAAGTATGCCAGAATTCAATGGAAAGAAGCATCTTGGGTATAAAAAGGAGGGATAGAGTAAAATTACAAACAATTAAGGAAAAGACCAAATTTAAAAATGCACACAAAGCCTACAGACAGCTCAAATGGCGGTGGACGGGACATATGTCGAGAGAAAATATAGAAAAATGGAGTAGGTTAGTAACAGAATGGTATCCAAGGGATGGAAAAAGAAGCAGAGGCAGACAAAACAAAAGATGGGAAGTTGACTTGCGGAAAATAGCTGGCCCAATATTAGCAAGAGACAGGAACACGTGGAAATCTTTAGAGGAGGCCTTTGTCGACAGACAAGCTGTTCAACAAAAGCAACCAATTGCCGATTACTTTAATACAAATTAGAATTAGAATATATATTTGGTTATTAGCAAGTAGGCATGTATGAATTCATTGTAAAAAGAAACAGCAATTAAAGGCTATTTTATTTTATTTTTTATTTATTTTATAACTTAGAATAGGCTAGGATAAGCAAAGCATAAAAAGCAAATGCGACGATGGGTTAAAGAGATCCTAAAACATCACTTTTCACTTCATAAGTCAGGTTTTTATTAATACACAGGTTCATAAATTTTCGTTATAAAATATTCTTGGCAAATCAAAGAAAACAACATTAAATCCGAAAAGCTAATAAATTCTGTATAGATTAAAATAAATTGAACGTTTATTATTGCAGATAATGCAATAAACAAACTTGATGTAGTACAATATTTGGTATCAAACATATTTTAGATCGGTAAGGCGTCATTGGTGATGAAATAGTCACTAAAGCCGATGAATAGATACAAAAACAAATGAAACTCGACACTCCAAAAAAAAAGTAAACAAAAAAGGTTTTGCGTGTCAAGTTCACACTGGCAGCTGATCGGAACCGCGTGATTTATGAAATACAATAGACAGAAGGACAGATGTCATACCAGTTGAGGGGTGGCAAGCGTTGGAGTTAGCGACAGTTGGCGGCAAATTGTCTCGATAGATATGGTCGTGAATGAAAGCAGAAGATAATGATTTGTAGGGCCACTCTTTGGCCAAATTGACAGCATTTAATAATAGTACTCTGTGACATCAATTATAAATCGGATCCGGTAAAGGGATTTTGAATCGGAAGGATCATTTATGGGGAAACACGATCACGTGATTATTGGTTTTTTTTTTGTGCGAATGGGAAATCATCAAATGATCGGAGTGTCAGACTTTTACTGACTAAAACCCACCAGTGTTCCTTCACTTGCCTGTGCGCCAGGGCCACGGTTTCTCTTTTGACCAACCAGCAACCCTGACTCAGGCATCGGTCTTCGTGGGCCGTCACATGTGTTGACATCTCTTTGAAGCGCGCGTGAAACACAACACACCGTCGATCCGGGCCTGGTCCTTACCGGGCCTTTATTCTGTTTACGTATTCTCTATTTTTTCGCATCACTAGTTCAAATAATTATGTTTTTACGATAAAATGGTTACAATATGTAAAGAAAACCCTGTCCGACCCATAAGGATAATAAAGGTTAGGTAAACACTTGACCAAATATAATATAAAATTTTACGTAATTATCATAAAAAAAATACTAATGAATTTTGAAATAATCTTTTTTTCCCACGAATTAATTCCAACTTTCCCGAAATTTGGTAATATTTCAAAAAGTGACAACACTGGTATTATTATGAGCAAATAGCGATGCGACCACGTGCCGCGTGCCTGCCCCCGCCGCCGGCGGTAGGGTTGCTTACCGCACATGTATTAAGTTACGTCTTTTTTGTCAAATAATATTTACTTTTTAAGGGAATTTTTTTTAAGTTCAGCCCGGTTTTGTATCCATTAGTACAATCAGTTATTGATACCTAACAATACCTTTACGGATCGCACAGGGTTTTCTTTACATATTGTATATAATACCCTTATGTTTAGTTTTATAACGTAAGTAATTATGATAACTTTAGAAGATAAATTTTACAACACCCAAAATGTTACAGTAGTAATAACTTACTACTAGTACCTATTTAAAAAAATTAAGACTATTTTCTGCTTATCTAAAGTACAACTATGATGGTGATGACAGTTATAGAGTATAATATATTTGTGACGTTATGTACGATCGTGTGCATTTTAGTACTTAAAAAACAATGTCGGCAACACATCAAGCGCGATTGTATTTTCTTGTATACGCATAACGCAGTTATCATACAAACGATGCTAAAGTAATCTGCATTTGGGAAAACAATAGCAAATACAGAGAAGAAATTAACATTGATCATTATGCTCGCTCACAGAATGTAGTGCAGGGTTCCATTAAAATCTTAATGATTTCATTAGTGAGCGGGACATCTGTTTCAGAGGGTGCTAATGGCAGTAACACCAACATTTGGCGACAAATACTTGCAGCAGTTTGTTGATGCGGATTACATTTGCAGCTAATGGCTTTAGAGGGGCGACTGTTTGGCGAAATGAACGAATTTAACAATAGAAATTCATGTTATTTGGGAATAGGGTCTGAGAGATTTGTCACCGTCATCATTGTTCATTTTTAAGTCTTATTCTCTTATAGAGGGATATCGACCACCAGAAAAAGTCTTGCCGCCGAGCGATTCGTCGTGTTCCGGCATGATGTCTGGTGAAGCCGAACGGAAGACGGGTCTGAGCAGTTGTGTTGCGATGTGTGCCAGGTGTTGTTGTGTCGGGAGTTTGGTCGTGGAGGGTCTCCAGATCAATCTTCCTCTGGGACATCGTTGGTAGTGTTGTTTGGTTTTACATTACATCACCTCGCTCAACTGCCGTCTTCTTTCCTATTCACTCAGTTTTTTGAGTGAATAGGCTCTTAATAAACTAGCGACAATTATAAAAAAAACAATCTTTGAAGTTTTCTTGATCAATCTGCCTAGCCTTTTCCGTGGGGTCATTTCCAGTCTAACCGGAGGCAGCGGAATTTCAGTAATTTACATAGTCGACTGTCTATCTGATCACAGCTCATTTAGTGGGTGACATGATAGTTCTTGGCTAGACTGATTTTTCGGCACTATCCGTAGCGACTATCAAAGAATTACCAACGTTTCACGACATGATTTCTATGGTACAAAATGTCTATGATGAATATACCTCACCTAAAAAACATCTGTGGTAAGCTTCAACCCGTCTTCGTCCCTCGTCCCGTGTGGCTGTTATCGATTAAACTATTAGATACACAAATAAGTTTCCACCGTTTAACTAAAGATTTCCTCATTAAGAGGTTTCGTTGAAATTGTCAGGTGTAAAATGTGATATCGTAAGTTCAGACACCTGGTAATAACATACACTTAGTATTGGTGACTCTGCATCAGTATCCCATATTTATTTTTGTGCAAAAATGTCAAGTTTTGTGCCGAATAATCGACATTTGTGGGACTTTTTGTTACTTCTTTATTTTGAAGAAATCTGCATCTGAGGCCCATCGATTGCTTTTAGAAGCTTATGGTGCTTTAAGAGAGAGAAGTTGTCGTGAGTGGTTTTAAAAGTTTAGAAACTGTGAAGACAAAAAACGTAGTGGAAGACCAAAATCGTACGAAGACTCTGAATTGGAAGCATTATTGGGGGAAGATAGAAGGAACAGTAAGTGCGTGTGCCTGGTGCCCCAGAGGGAGGCAAATACCTTAATTAACTCTTTTTATTTTATTTATTATTTAATACTAACATAGTTTTTAAGTTATACACTAACAATATATGGACATGTTGCCTGAAATAAATAGTTTTTTTTTTTTTAATTATTCTCCTACATGATAAAGCTTGTCCGCGTGTTCAGAAAACGGCGGGAACTTATTTGTACACCTATTACATATATTTCAAATATTTGAAATTAATATTTTTTCAAGTTAGTCAAATACCAACTTTATTTCAATGGTTATTTCAGTTTTAGAGTAGTTTTAGCAAGTTTGAAATAATTATGAAAATGTTTGAGCTTGTTATGTAAACTGAATTTTATTATATAGTAGTTTAAAGTTAGTTTCTTTATGGAAAGTTAGTCGTTTAACCAATAAAGAGTGATCACAGATTAGCCACGAACCTCTTTTAAAGAAACTGAAATAGGACAATCAGTACGTAAGTAAGGGATATTTGAACACAGCTAAACGCAGTAAAAAGGGGACAATTAAGACACACGATGAACAAATTACAAAAGCAATTGCTCGGTTTGTAGAAGCATTAACATCTGTTGGTGTTAGAGATCCGGATGTCAACACAAACGGGGCATTGGCGACTAATGTCCCACTTTTGAATGGATCTCTCTAGGGTGTTGTATTGCGATATTGTAACACGGGAAGGGATTTCTATTAAATTAATGGGAGCTGTTAAATTTTATGTATTTGTATGTGGGTTTTATTGTGCGATTGTGCGTGTGTGGATGTGCTTATTGCGACTTGTGTTTAGCATAGTTTTGTTATTCTGTATTGTGTCATTTGATACTGTGACTTATAGAAGACATTCTATAGAGAAATATTTAGATATCTCTCATTAAACCTTGATATCAGTTCTTTAATCTGTTTTCAAACAATAACATTATGGAATTCAACGCGGTCTTAAGAGGTTTAATTATCCTTACATTTATGCTAAATATATACATAGTTATACGAAATCTGAATATAGTTTGCTCAGAATAAGCAACTGAATGTTATATTTTTTTTTCCCAAACACATTTAAAAATTGTTGCAGTGAGGTTACCGAGTGATCGTGTGAGATCATAGTACTAGACGCACAGTAAGATAGGTCCGGTGCGTTGACCATATTTTTGTTGAGACAATCAGGTAAGATAACAAGCGCATAACTTTGTGATATTTCAGGATATCTTTTTGAAATTTTGTTCAGAGATTTTTTAATTAAAAATATTGAACACGTGTATTTGATTTCGCATATATACAAAATATAACGTTGTATATTTAAATACATAACCATGGACTTTTTATGAAAAATCCTCTCCATCTGGTTTGAGAATATAATTGCAACAATCATTACAAATTTGAGTTTGTTACTCTCTTTTTAGGACCATCACTCCAAATTTCTTCCCAATAACTGTCCACACAAGAATCATAATCATATATCATAATTACAGTCTCATTTCCCGACAACGGTGTCGCGTCACCAATTGAGAGGGTCAGCCAATCAATTGATGTTACTCAGAAATTCAATTGAAACCGTCAAGTGCAGTACAAACGCCTTGACTGTCTATGTTGGCTGCACAGTTAGCGCAGTGGTTAAGCTATTGACTGGTGCGCTGCGTGTAGCAGGTTCGATTCCCGCACGGAACAAATATTTTGTATGGCCTACAAGTAGTTGTTCCGGGTCTGGATGTTTGTGTCATCATCATAATAAGCATATAATGTTCCCAGTGCTGTGACACAAGTCTTCTCTCGGATCTTGGTGAGAGGAAGTTAGTAAGATACATTTATTTGTGTATGTGAACGTATATGTTTGTAAACGCACCCACGACAAAGGAGAAATTCCAAGTGCGGGGCAACGTTAATAAAGCGCGCTAGTTTGTTAAGAGCCTATTCACTCCTGCCTTGAAGACACTTAAATTGTAGTCCGACGGGAACACCGCCGCTGACAAATTGTTCCAGTCCTTCGATACACGCGGTTTAAAAGACGAGGCACAACGCTTCGTCTGGATCGTAGTGGTGTCAACATCGTAAGGGTGGAAACTCGCTGTACGACGGGTGTAGTATCTATATGGAAACTATCGCATATATTTAATGCGATTGTATTGTAAGCTAATGACCAGCAGGATAACTGCGTAGTACACTATTAGTTGCAAGGGGTTTCATTTTGACAGTTCAACAACTTTCATTGCATTAGTTACTTTGTTAAGCAGACACGTTTTTCGAACATATAGAGCGTTGGATCAGCAATAAATATGCTTCAAAATAATTCCAATTTATAGTAATACTGGCGCCGATTCAGTTCTCCACAAACTAAACTAATTTTAAGTTATGTGCATCTTTTTCTTTCCATTACGTTAAGAAAAAGACGTAAGATAAAATGTCAGTTTAGACCTGTCAAATTAGTGCGCTCCTGACGTAAACTGGCGTATTTTTAGTCGCCATGTTTATAATCGCGTCTAAAATGTCTATGGAGGGGAGTTTGGCGCGAAAGCCATGATGAGTGCCACGCTCATTTATCATTGGACTTTTAAATTATTTATAGTGTCGTTTACTAAATAAAAACGCGTGATTTATGTAGTAAAAAGTGCATTCAGCGAAAAATTCATAAAGAACAGTGAAATATTGTAGCATAGTGGCCACATTATGTCTTTACGCTAAACCCTTCCTTATCGACCACACGCGGGAATCGAAAGGAGTTAGATTAGATTAAGTTAAGTTAGGATAAGTTTAGGGTAAATTAGGATAAGTTAGGATATAAACTTACTGAAGAAAAAGTTACATAAGACTAGGCTGTATGGCGTACTATGCCTTTGCCTTTTCCGTACCTCTGAACGGAAAGAAGAGAACAAAAAAAAAATGTCTATGGAGTTTCTTAATTTGACAGGAATAAACTGACATTTTATCTTCCGTCCTTTTCTTAAAAAATGCACGTAATTTAAAATTAGTTTAGTTAGTTAAGTTTAATATTATTTTCTTAGTTTTATACACGTAAACTTCCTGGGATTAATGATTTAAATAAAGGCGGAAACCATTCTAGAGCTGGCCATGTTTGTCGAAGGATCAATGGCCAGTATAGTTGAAGAGTCTTGGAATAGAGAACGCGTATCGGCAAGCCTATTGTGGGTCTCTAAGCTAGATGGACAGATGACCTGAAGAAGGTGGCTGAGACAGATAGAATGTAGAAGGCGGAGAATAGAATGTTGAGGCGCAGTCTAGGAAATATTCGTATGGTACCGGGTTTAGAATACTACCATCCTATATCCACCCGTGGATGTCGTAAGAGGCGACTTAGGGAAACCTCACCAGGGAAGCGGGCAGCAACGCTTCTTCTGTAGATTATTAAACTACTGCGATCCCCTACCCGCCTGCCAAGCGTGGGAATTATGGCAAATCCCCCCAATAAAAGTCTTGGGGGGCTTTTATCCAGCAGTGGGCCTCTATACGCTGAAGAGGAAGACTCTAGGAAGGGCCTGTATCCAGCGTACTACCAAAAACGACTTTAATTTGTTATGTATTATAAATCTATAATAGCAACATTTATAATTGTGGTATTAACAACCTCAACCACATTGTCATAGACGGATTTGAACAATGTTTACCTAATTAGCTTTGATGTCTAGTATATAAAATAAAATTAATTGGCACACGCATGAAAGATCCACCACTTGTTCTCAAATGACACTCATTTAACATATTCGATGTTTCGAGGAGTCAGATCAAAGCTTTAGTAATTCTCAGTATAAGGTTCGTATGAACGAAATTCTTTGAAAAGTCGAGAAATTAATTAATTGTGTTTTAAGATTTCAATAACACATTTCACTCAGTTTTATTTGAGGGAATAGGCTGTTAATAAACTAACGCGCTTTACTATTAACGATTGTGTCACTGCTTACATTAGGCGAGATTGAAGCAAGAAAAAAAAAAAAAAAAACTATGCTCAATTGGAAAAGCCAAAAATTATAATGAACACGAGGTTTTTTTTCTATGTTTATACAAACGTTCTTTTCTTACGAACGCATCCTGAGTAAACAATCATTATTATTCGTTTTGTTTTCAACGACCCCGATTCCCAAGTTCAATACATATTTTTCTTTATATGTATTTGATTAAGAAAAGGACAGAACATAATATGTTAGTTTAGACCTGTCAAAATAGTCCACGCTTGACGTTTTTTTTTAATCATTATAAACTAGTGCTTGACTGCAATCCCGCCTGAAGGTAAGCAGTAATGCAATCGTTGATGGTAAAGCGCGCTAGTTAATTAAGGCTATTCACTAAAAAAAAACTGAGTTAATAGGAAGGAAGACGGCAGTTGAGCGAGATGATGCAATGTTAAACCCAACAGCACGACCAACGATGCTGCGCCAGAGCTGCATCTGCGCTGCATCTGAGCTGCATCTGCAGATGCTGCATCTTTCTCTGATTGGGCTACCATAGGTATTCATAAAAGTAGAACTCGGCTTTATGAACTGTACAATGAGAGGACTTATATTAACACTGTTGAATTTAATTTGTATGTTAGAAAATACTCAAAATTATTTAAACAAGTTTGCTATATGGCCAAGTCACGTTACTTGAGTTCAAAGATAAAAAACAGTAGTAATGTAATTAAAACGACTTGGAAAATTATTAATAGTGAAACGGGAAGGTCCAGTGATAGAAATACTGACTATAGCCTGACTGTTAATGGTAACATAATAAAATCAGACTCGCAAGTCGCTGAGGTGTTTGAAAATTTCTTTTCGGATATTCCTGTTTTAACTACTAAATCCCTAAACTCATCACCTTCTGTTGCTGAGTCTTTGCTTAAAGAAAATGTTAATGTTTGTAATTCGGAATTTCATTTTGAATATGTTACCAGTAAAGATATAATTAAAATCTTTCACACTCTCAATATAAAAAAGACTGCTGACCTATGGGGTCATTCGGTGGAAGTTGCTAAGTCTATTATTGATATTGTGGCACCCACTCTAGCGGTTATCTTTAATACTTGTATTGACTGTGGAGAGTTTCCTGATCTCATGAAAAATAGTAAGATAATACCTTTGTTTAAATCAGGCAGTACATCAGACCCCACAAATTATAGACCTATTTCTGTACTACCTACCTTTAGTAAAATCTTTGAGAAATTAATTTTAAACCAAATGCTAAGTTTTTTTAATAAACATAAATTATTACATAGCAAACAGTTCGGTTTTACAAGGGGTCGTTCAACTACTGATGCCGGTGTTGAACTTCTAGGTCATGTCTATAATGCATGGGAGGATAAATGTGATGCCTTGGGCATTTTTTGTGATTTGTCCAAGGCATTCGATTGCGTTCTTCACGAGACGTTAATCAGGAAACTCCGCCACTACGGGATCAGGAACTCTGCATTGGATCTTATTACATCCTACTTGAGTGGTAGGATTCAAAGCGTTGACGTTAATGGAAAAAGATCTTCTGGATCTTTAGTAACAATGGGAGTCCCACAGGGGTCAATTCTTGGTCCCTTTTTATTTCTTATTTACATTAATGACCTGCCGTACCTCATAAAGGATAATCACGATATAGTGTTGTTTGCAGATGACACTTCACTTTTATTTAAACTTAAACGTCAGCAGCAGGTCACTGATGATGTAAATAGCGCGATCTCCAAAGTAGTCCACTGGTTTAATGTTAATAATTTACTCTTAAACGAGAAAAAAACCAAATGCATTAAGTTTACTCTACCTCACGTTAGGCAGGTGAAAACTAAAGTGTTGATAAAGGGCGAAGAATTGGAATCTGAAGACAGCACAGTGTTCTTGGGTATAACTCTGGATGCTAAGCTTCAATGGGGTCCCCATATAGAAAAATTATCAAAAAAACTAAGTTCTGCTGCATACGCAGTTAGAACAATTCGTAATTTGACTGATATTGAGACGGCCCGTTTAGTGTACTTTGGCTATTTCCATAGCGTAATGTCGTACGGCATTCTGTTGTGGGGAAATGCCACTGATATTCAGACAATATTTGTTTTGCAGAAACGAGCTGTTCGTGCAATTTATAAATTAAGTCCAAGACACTCTCTCAGAGAAAAATTTAAAGAAATTGATGTACTGACCGTGCCGTCTCAATATATTTATGAAAATCTTTTGTATGCTCATAAAAATATAAAATTGTTTAAAAAATACAGTGATGTCCATAATATAAATACTAGGAACAAGCACAAATTTATTGTACCTACAACAAGGCTCAAGAAAATAGGTGGCTCTTTTAGATGCCAATGTATACATTTTTACAATAGACTTCCAGAGGTGGTTCAAGATCTGAGCCTGAATAAATTCAAATCTTTCATTAAACGTAAGTTGTGTCAGAAAGCATTTTATAGTGTTAAAGATTATATTGACGACAAAAAGGCTTGGGCTTGAGCTGCGTCCGATTTCTATGCTTACACTGATTGTTCTTTGATTTTTCCTCTTGTAGTTAAATTTGCAATTGTTTGTTTTTTTTTTTTTTAACTTAAAGCCAGTACATACTATGTAGCCAGGCATATTGTACGTTACGGAATTGCATCGCTGACAGGGGTATTCGGCACTGGTGCAGCTACACAGGAGCTAAACTTAGCATTCGGGAACACCGTTGGAGCTGCTGAACCTTGGACAAAACTGTCTTTGCATTGTGTAGATTCAATTGCCTAGTAATGTATAATTGCATGGAACACGTGTGAGCACGATCTACTTGCTGTAAAGCATCTATTTGTTGGGTTAGTCGTTTATTGACTTGATAGTGCTATGGCTGTTGAGAGTATGTCATGCTCACTCAAATGTCTTGCTGGTGGTGGCGTGTGTGTTGGATCATTAGGTTCCCTTCAATATGGTTGAGCTGAATGATGCTGATCCATGCGTCATGTTCGTGAACGGACGCCGTCAGAGGGGACTGGTCATCTCTTAGCTGCTACGGCGTATTTTAATTTCTGAATTGTTGTTTTTTTTTCCATAATGGACGCTCTCAGCGTACAATATATTTCTGCATCGTTCTCACACGATTGATTTCAAAATGAATGATGTAATCAAATATTTGTATCAACAGCTTGACAATTTAAAAGAGTGTCCATGGAGTTTCTTGCCCGTTCTTCTCCATAGGCACCTACTCTTTGGAATGGGCGACTAGCTTCACCTTACTGACTGACCGACCTTCTGACAATTTAAAAGTGCCTGTAACTGGTTTATTTGAAATAAATGCTTTGATTTTGATTTTGATTTTAGAGGGAGACTGATCTGAAGACCCTCCACGACCAAACTCCCGACACAATAACATTTGGTGCATCGTACACGGCACACATCGCAACACATCATGCCGGAACATGACGAATCGCTTGGCGACAAGACTTTGATGGGTGGTAACTTCTGGCAGCGCGGCTGCCGATATTATGGCCTACCACCGAGTAAATTGATGTATTTTTGGTCGCCGTCTGTTTTGATAGGATTAAGCTAAAATGGTATCTTCTATCCCCTTCCTGATGAAATACAAAAAAAAAGTTGCACTCGTTAAGTTTGTGAAATAAAAGAATCGGCGCCATTATCAATTTACGTTATTTTTAATCTACTTAAACTCCGCCGGTGTAAGTAGTTAACTAAAGGTAAACAAAACAAAAATACGTGACTTAGTCAACTGATTAAACTTAGTAGGTAGTATGAAGGGAGCAAGTTAGGACTGTAATTGTTATGTAGAATGACAATTAAAAGGAAAGGTATTATTAAGGCACGTGGTATGATTGTTTACCTTTGGTTAATTACCCAAACTGATAGAGTTTAGTTTAATTGTGCTCTGCCTTAAAGAAGAAACAACTAGAACGATTGGCGACCAATTCCCTTATTATAGAGAAGGTTTGCATTTTAATTTTAATATTTATATTTTGACATTGCTGTCGGTATCGCTTATGTAACGTTGTGCTTTGCATTTGGATTTCCGAAACTGAAATTTTTTCTTAATCAACCTTGAACCTAACACTGTAGCGATAAAGTTGAAAACCTATTAAAAATAAATTTGACTGATTGCAGGAGCTTGATGTGCTTACGTCAGTTGCGTCTGTGCATGAAAATACGAGAGTTACTTTCTGTCACTGAAAAATCTATTAAAGCTGCAAGAAAAATATTATGTTATTATTTATTCCTTTATTTCACGATATTTACACATTAATTTACATTTTTAAATATTTCAACATAAAAAATAGTAGCCCACCGGTATCGGGAACAGGGTCCAAGCTACCGGCGGTCAGGGCTCCAGAGAGATGAACTTACTGACTATTCGAGCCGTGTCCAAAAGTACTGCTTTCTGAATCAAGCCCTTGATCCAGCTGCCTAAGAGAGCCTCCTGAGGTGTTGGTTGAGGCTCTTGGCTATTAAGCCATTGGCTGTCACGACTGTCGTTACAATGGTTGCTGAATGCACATGCCACATGTCGACAATCTCGTGAGCCAAGTCAAGATACTTGATTTGTTTATCTTTATCAGCTTTCACGAGGTTCTGACCATGTGGGATGGTTATGTCAACAATCATTCACCATCCACCATCACCATACCAGACTTATTGGCAACTATAGTCCTGTCAGTGATAATGGATCAATTCCAGCACGATGTGATATTATATTGTTATTATTTTTATCTTTCTTGGTTATTTATAGGTCATCTATTTCATAATCCTCTGACACACGACCATAATAAGTACCTACTACGACGCCAACCTTCACTAAACAGTCATCAATGAGTTGATTGGAGTCAATGTCGCAAACAGTCATAAATCAATTATCAACTTTGACAGTTAACGGTGTTGGTGGAATGATTTTTGGAGTCATGACGTCACTATCGATGACATCAGTGAGAGTACAATGCTTTCAAATGGGCTGATTTGGGTTCCAGTAACTGTATAGAGGATTGTTAAGGATGTGTTGATTCATCATGACTATTGTAGCTTGGATTAGTGACGGGATTGCCTCTTTGGAGTTTATGACAGCCTGGTACTTTTAATGGTTTTGTCTATGAAAACGTCAACTTTCGAATGACGGACGGTTAATGAATTAGCGATTTGTAACATTATTATTATTATTTCCTTTATTTGTCTTTTTTCTCATTTAGTTAAATTTTTAAGTATATTGATTTATAAAATACATACAAATACATTTAAAAATATAAAAAAATAGTGTTCCACCGATGACGGGAGCAGGGTCCAAGCTACCGGTGGTTAGGGCTCCAGAGACAGGAACCTCCTCACGATGCGGGCCGTATCGAGGAGTACTGACTTTTGAATCAGGCCTTTGATCCAACTGCCTATCCTTATTATTATTATTTTTTCGGTTTCCTAACATAGTATTTTCACAAAATTTGTAAGAGGTTATTTATTGTATGTATATAATGAAAAACTCGAAATATAACAAAGCCTTCGCCTCGTCGTTATACCATCGAGTGACTGCAACTTGCCAGCGGCGGTGTTTCCGTCGGACTACAATTTAAGTGTCTTCAAGGCTAGAGTGAAAAGGCTCTTAATAAACTAGCGCACTTTACCATCAAAATTTGCATCACTGCTTACCATTAGGCGGGATTGCGGTCAAGCATTAGTTTATAATTTATAAAAGAAGAGAGAATTCATAATAAAATAGGAAGTTCTCCTTCTTCTTCTTCCAGTGCCTCTTCAATCCTGGTAGTTGGCGGTCAGCTTCTTGTACTCGGTCTTGTCAACCGCGAGTCGGAACAGTTTTTCAACGGAAGTAATGGTCCACTCCCTGAAGTTTCGCAGCCACGATTTTCTCTTTCGTCCAGAGCGCCTCTTCCCTTTTCAACCTTGCCCATCATAACCAGTTGGAGTAGCGCGTAGAAGGTATTTTTTTCTTTCTTTTATGGCTTCGCACGGTTTGTGCATTTAGCCAGTGTCACATAATGAATTGTTCATGTCGAAAAAGACGGCGTGATCCGTCTTACGATGGAGGTTTGAGACAAAGTCATGATGTGGCCACTATGCTGCGATATTTCACTGTTCTTTATGAATTATTTGCTGAATGCACTTTTTACTACATAAATCACGCACTTTTATTTAGTAAACAACACTATAAAGAATTTTAAAAGTCCGATGAAAAATGAGCGTGACACTCCGCTTGACTTTCCCGCCAAAACTCTCTAAAGGTAATTAAAAAGAATAAACT
This sequence comes from Sesamia inferens, assembly GCA_037179545.1. Lineage (NCBI taxonomy): Eukaryota > Metazoa > Arthropoda > Insecta > Lepidoptera > Noctuidae > Sesamia > Sesamia inferens. The sequence goes on along the minus strand of CM073928.1, from coordinate 28,903,163 downwards.
ACGCTAATCTACAAAACGATTTTCATTCTAAATTTGAATAATAATGTAATTAGGAATAAACTAGTCTATTCTTATATTATTTTAATACTTATTAAAAAACTCGTTCCAAATTTTAGTTTTTTTTTTCTTTCAAGGTCACACTGGCCAGTATTTAAGGCATTCCATTAAATACCTTCTATAAATTGGCCTTTGATTTAAACAACGTTTTTTTATGCGAAACCTGAATATAGTTTGTTCAGAATAAGCAACTGAATCGATTTCAATCATTTTTACAGCATGTTATATTTTTCCCACATACATTTAGAAATTCTTGCAATGTGGTTACCGAGCGCACAGCACAACTGACGGTAGATCATAGTATTGGTGCGTACGCATAGCTGGCCAGTAGGCCTAGTACACCGCTTTAAGCGCGGGCGGGCTAGTGGTGCGTTAACCATATTTTTGTTGGGACAACCATATAAGATAACAAGCTTATAATTTTGTGGATTTTCATGATATCTTTTTGATATTTTATACATAGATTATTTACTTAAAAATACTGTTGTATATGCATAATTCATTTGCAGATTTTTCAACAGTTACTAATTGTGCTTAGTTCTTTGGCTCATCATACCCAATGTAGGTACTCTACGATTTTCCATTAACCATTGAATTTTAACATGCATAAAACTCAACAAATTCTAAATGTCAGACGGCTAATAAGTATCTGATGGTTCAGGGTCGGACGATCGCGTGGACGGTCACCTACGCTTAAAACGGTTGCACAAAACGGTTGACAACAGTCGCAATTAATAGGAAACCAATAGAATTTTGTGTAGTAAAATAGCTAAGCTAACCAAATGGCGACGATGCGTAAGGTTTGTTCAAATTCATGGCCCACGTGTTGGGTTACGATGGGATTGACATGCGCCATGAGTAAAAGACCCCTAAAACAAAAAATAAAAAAAAAAGACGTATGGCACTCGGGGACTGCCGCGGTAAAGCTATTGCATAGCATTTTGTATCAATTTATGCAATTCATCATCATTCATTCATCATTATCAACCTTTTATCGTCCCACTGCTGGGCACAGGTCTCCTCTCATACAGAGAAGGATTGAGCGTAATCACCACGCTTGCTCAATGCGGGTTGGCGATTTCAGACTTAAAGTCCAGGTTTCCTCAAGATGTTTTCCTTCACCTTCAGTCATTGGTGTCCAAGATATACTTAGAAAGTACATATAACTTTAGAAAAGTTACATTGGTACTTGCCTGACCTGGAATCGAACCCGCGCACTCATACTTGAGAGGCTGGTGTTTTAACCACTAGGCCACCACGACTCTTATAATTATTTATTTATTTTATTTATGCAGTATTTCTTTTTCTTTGATATTAATTCAAGTTACACTTTTTGAGCGTGGTGACCGATAAGAAAAAAAATTTTTCTTTTATTAAATAAATAAATAATAAATGCACTTTGTTCATTCATATTCAAAACACTTTATACACAAATTTTACAAGTACAGTTATCACTCGAGTCAGTAAGCATGTAAAATGAGAAAACTAACATAGAACGATCCGTGTGAGAACTAAACGATCACTATTACACAACAACACTGATACCTTTGAGAAAGCGGACTTCCTCTACAATAGGGCAATTCCTCCGTAAGGTCTGTCTATGCTATTACTTATAATCTCTGTCATTGTGTGCTGTTTCGGTGCAATCGCAAGACCGGCCGGGCACTGAGGGGCAGGCAAGACAGCTATAGTATCCTTATGACTCCACCAACTGGTATTTCGTTGACTCGGAAACGGCGCACAGGGAGCACCACGAAATATACTCAAATACTCCGAGGTTCTTTTTCAATATACCTCACTGTTTTGTCGTGGTGGCCTAGTGGTTAAAACACCAGCCTCTCAAGTATGAGTGCGCGGGTTCGATTCCAGGTCAGGCAAGTACCAATGTAACTTTTCTAAAGTTATATGTACTTTCTAAGTATATCTTGGACACCAATGACTGAAGGCGAAGGAAAACATCTTGAGGAAACCTGGGCTTTATAAGTCTGAAATCGCCAACCCGCATTGAGCAAGCGTGGTGATTACGCTCAATCCTTCTCTGTATGAGAGGAGATCTGTGCCCAGCAGTGGGACGATAAAAAGGTTGTTGATGATGAACGGCGTCGGTGTCGAATTATTTGTTATCAATTTAATATTTTCGAGCTGATCTTTAGTAACATAATCACTTCTGATTGCGTTAACATCTGACCGTAGAATTAATAAATCCTTCATCAAATTCTTTACGTACGTTCTACGTAGTCAAAGCAAACTGGTGGCAATTTGTGAAGGTCATATGCCACAAAAACTGGGATTGTTCGGGATCCGTGATTTTAAACACCGTAATCGTATATTTTAGGTCTTTCTGCTTTTTGTTCTTACGCCTCGATACATGTTTTTGTCTTGTCTTCGTAGAAACAAACAATAACTTTTTTGCCTCATCAATGTTTTCCTCAGAAAAAGCCGACGAGCATATTTTTATTAAACTTTCGTTGTTTCGTTTCGGAGATAACAATATTACAACTCGTACACTTAAATGTACTCGTATTAACATTGTTCACCGACATCTTTCTGTAATATTTTATTTAATAAAAACTTCAACTTCAACTCTTGATCTGGTCCCTGTGGATAGATACCACAATTTTGCCAATAACACGTGTAACAAATTATAGAAATTCTTTAAAAAAATATTTCACAATAATGGCGGATATCGCCAATCACAGTTGAAAAAACGGCCGCGTGAGCACTTTTTACTCTATAAAATCACTCGCTTTTATTTAGTAAACAACACTATAAATAATTTAAAAGTCCAATGAAAAATTAACGTGACATTCATCTTAGCTTTTCCGTTAAAAAAAAAGCTATTTTATAAAAACACTACTAAATTAATTTGAATAAAAGTACTTAATAATTAATTATATGAAAAGTTTTTAAGGTAGCCATGACAACGTCGATGACGTCTATGACATATCTCTATAGAAGACCTATTTCAGAGAGAAAATTAATCGCAAGTTTAGCACATCGCGACTATCAGTAACATGGCAAGTGTGTAGAACTGAGTTCGCGCCCTGCAATATGCATGCTCTTTTTGAAAATCTATAAATTGTTTTCAAAAGATGTAGTTGCACGCAACAAACATACCGTGCCGAAGACTACCGAACTGAAACGACGTTAGACGATGTACGGCCTTCAAGCCACACCTCCGTGCCCGTCGGAGTGGGGAGCGTGAGGTTTTTTCGTTACGGAATTTCTGGATTCGGTTCCCGCGCTCAAGGCCCGCGATAGAAGCTATGCAATAGCTAAAAATACAGGTAACTAAAACTTATCGGCGACTCTATAACATTTGAACAATATAGGAATAAAAATTATTAAAAAAAAAAAGAAACGTTACCCCACACTAGTAATTTCTCCTGTATCGTGGGTGCGTTTACAAATACTTAAACTCACATATAAAAACAACCAGACCCGGAAAAACTACCAGTAGGCCATGCAAGTATTTGTTCCGTGCGGGCATCCAACCCGCGACACGCAGTTCTCGAAGTAATATGTTACGTCTCAACAACGTAAGGGTGGAAACTCGCCATACCGGACGACGGGTCGTCCGATGATGGAACGGAGATGGGGAAATGAAATGAAATCGTTTATTAAGCAAGTAGGATCACCGATCACTTTTACACGTCATGTTTTTTTTTTTTTAAACTTGATGAAGCCGGCATTATCTAACTGACTACCTCTGAGAAGCAATAGCCGAAACAAACTCAGGGATCATCGTCTTTTTTCAAGTCCAGACATTAAAAAATTATTTAAAATAAAGTAATGTATAACATTTATATTTTTATTTAATAGTTTGTTTAAATTTTCTAAAAAATAAAAAAAAAAGCAAAAAGAAAAAGAAAAACAAAAATTAAAAAGGAAAAATTTTAAAATTAAAAAGGATAAAAAACGTCCGTTGCCGTCAGGAATCGATCCGCGGCACCTCTTCAGTGAGTCGATATTAATCCGAGCGTTTCACCACTCGGCTATCAATGCTTTAATCATGTATGCGAAAAACTGCTACTAATTGTTTACAACCGTGTTTTTAGGTAAATAATATTGCACTCTAAAGCTACAAGGCTAAGGTTAGTTTTAGTAGGCGTGGACTCCGTGTAGCGTCAGATTCGGCCGTTACGCAGTTTTCGCGAATGACTCCCAGCATACCGATTTAATAGACGTTATCACGTCAAAATGAAAATGTTTACAATAATTTACGTTATAATTACGCAGGTATATTCTCTCGATATGTCTGACGTTTTCCTGGGATAAGATAGTGCATTCCGTTTCAATACGAGGACTAAAGATCGATGACATTATTATTATCTTATCAGTCAGCTCACAGGATATTCATACTTCCATCCATTTACCAGACAACCTTGATATTAAAATAACGCTATCCTGCCAACATAAAAGCACCTTCACTAAATAATCTGATTTCTATGAAATTATTTAATCAGCCGATCTTCTGACAGGTTTCCATATGATAAAAATTTGTGTTGCTAAGTAATATGTCAGAGCTTAATGTTTGATAATATTTTCTGCACTTTTTTATGTGTTATCTTTTTATTCGCTATCTGCTGTGACTGCATTTAATTTAGCTAAGAAAAGGCAATGTTATAAATTCTTGTTGTTTAAGTAAAACGTAGACTATTGCAGTATTGTTTGTTTATACTTTAACCCAACCAAAAGTGATTTAAAAAAAATAGCTTTTGACAATAAAGATCTTTCAACGATTGTTACCGTGTACAATAAATTTATACAATTTTTGTAATTTATAGAATAAAATGTCCATTTCGTGTTGATGTTGTACTTAAAATTTGTCTAAATTTTTTTTTTGTTTTAATATTTATAAACTAGTGTTTGACTGCAATCCCACTTGATGGTAAGCAGTGATGCAATCGTTGATGGTAAAGCGCACTAGTTTATTAAGCCTATTCACTTAAAAAAAACTTAGGAATAGGAAGGATGACGGCAGTTGAGCGAGGTGATGCCATGTTAAACCCAAGACCAACACACCAACGATGCTGCGCCAGAGGGAGATTGATCTGGAGACTCTCCACGACCAAACTCCCGACACAACAACATTTGGCGCATCGTACCCGGCACACATATCACAACACAACTGCTCAGACCCGTCCTCCGTACGGCTTCACCTGACATCATACCGGAACACACAACACACGACAAATCGTTTGGCGACAAGACCTTGTCTGTTGGGTGGTAACTTCTGCCGGCAGCCGATTTATGGCCTACCACTGAGAGAAAATTAGCATTTAGCAATAGGGATGACTACAATTTGAATGTCTTCAATGCTAGAGTGAATAGGCTCTTAATAAACTAGTGCGCTTTGCCATCAACGACTGCGTCACTGCTTACCATCACGCGGGATTGCGGTCAAGCGCTAGTTTATAATTTTAATAAAAAAAAAATATTATGTATACCATAATAATTAAAATTACAGAACATAAAAATGAAGGTTTTGTAAAGGCTGACACAATGGGCGGTCTTATCACTAAGAGCGACCTTTTAAAGACAACTTATATGATTTTCATAATAAACAGTATTCTATTCTAGGCCAAAAGAGTGAAAAAAATGTAAAAGAAAATATTATTCCTTAAATGTTACATTACTATAATGTGACATAAATACTCCATTATTATACGGCGCTAAATTCTGAGCATTAATACGAGTATCATATACTATTTTATACCTCGTATGACTTAAACGCGTGCTGTAGTCACGCTTTTTCTGTGTAAAAATGGTCTACTTAAGTCACAGACAAGCGTGACATGAATGAGTTTAGCTCACGCAGTGATATAAAAAACTTTTTGAATATGACCCAAAGGTTTACATAAATTACATAAGCAACCTTCACGGTGTTTATTTTCTTACATGACGGCAGTTTTATTTAGCTAGTTACATAATTCAGACACATGATATTGACGGCACAGATTTTCTATGCCCTTCGTTAGAATGGAACCAATATTGTGGCTTATTTCATAGTTCAATATTAATCTGATTTTAGTATTAACAAGTCTATTGTGTGCTTATGGTTAATAGAATATTCCAGGGCTAAAATTTAATAGTAGGTACCGGTGAATTTTGATTAATGAAATCAGTCAGTGTCAGTTGTTTGGTTTCTAATAATTAGTTTAGATTTCAATTTATGAAATTAATATTAAGCGATAGGCTCTGTAGTGGGTTACTCAGGTTTCATACCTAAATGATTTAATTTCTGTATGATAATTTCGATTTCGATCTTTTATTTCGTTTCTTATGTGACTACTCTGAGAAGAACGGCCAAAATAAACTTAGAGGTCACAGTTTCTTTTAAAGTAAAGACATAATTTTGGTTCAGCGTGGGACGGCATCCATTACAGTCGTGGTGGCCTAGTGGTTAAAACACCAGCCTCTCAAGGGAATGAACGTGTGTGTGAAGTGAACCAATGTAACTGTTCTAAAGTTATATGTACTTTCTAAGTATATCTTGGACACCAATGACTGAAGGTGAAGGAAAACATCTTGAGGAAACCTGGACTTGATAAGTCTGAAATCGCCAACCCGCATTGAGCAAGCGTGGTGATTACGCTCAATCCTTCTCTGTATGAGAGGAGATCTGTGCCCAGCAGTGGGACGATAGAAAGGTTGATGATGTGGGACGGCATGCAACTCCCGGCGACCACTTTTTGAGGAAAGGACCGTACAAATTGAAAGGACCTCAATCCAGTAAATGTATGTATTTATCAGATATGGTGCAACTCAACAGAAAATAAACAGCATTACATAACATCACGTCCGTTTAGACAGATAGCATAAACTCATGAGTTTGAAAATCTATACTAATATATAAAGTTGAAGAGTTTGTTTGTTTGTTTGAACGAGCTAATCTCAGGAACTGCTGGACCGATTTGAAAAAATATTTTTGCGTTAGATAACCCATTAATCCAGGAAGGCTTTAGGCTATACATATAACATCACGGTGCGACCAATAGGAGCGGAGCATATAAAAAAAAGATATCGAAACGTACGCGGGTGAAGCCGCATGGCGCAGCTAGTCCATACTAATATTATAAATGCGAAAGTAACTCTGTCTGTCTGTTACGCTTTCCCGCTTAAACCTCTCAACCGATTTTGATGAAAATTGGCACAGACTATCTTTAGACCCTGAAAAAGGACAAGGGCTACCTTTAATTGAAAATATATATATATATATTCCCGAGGGAAATCTGAAAAGCGCGGTATAACAGAATTCCACGCGGGCGGAAAGCGAAAATATTTTTTTTAATTATAAAGTTAATCGCTTTTGGATAAAGCCAGTGTATACATTCTTAATCTTGTGACTATCACCAGAGCGCGATTCTATTGCTTTCGACCGGACAGAAATCCAAGCTCCGAGCTGTTACAGAGAATATCCAAAAGGATCAACGTAGTAACGCTTTGTCTGACCCTAGAATACAACTCAAAAGAGGTTCCGAGTTGCACGAGCATATTGCAACAATTACAAACACAAGAGGCAGTAAATAGTTTTAATTTGAGCATTAGTTAAAACAATGTTGACTACCGGTAATATTATAAATGTCAATACAAAACCCAATATACGGGAGATTTCCTGCTTATTCAAACCATAGATATATTTTTTATTACTTAGGTAGGTCTAAATGCGGTGTACCTATATTTACCAATTCAAATCACTACATACTTTAACGATACTATTCCTTGACAGTTATTACCTACTGATTTCTCGAGTTTTTGATGTATGTACTATAATGACTTAATTATCCGAAGTCATGCAAAATATTATCGTCGACTTCGAACACAGTGTGGCTATATTCGAAGTAGTCCATAATATTTTTGTAACCGTGAATAATCTTACAAATAATTATTTCTTCGAACTTAAGATGATATTGTGAAAATTGGTTCATTGTCGATTGTATTGCAATATCCAAGCTGAAATTAGTCGTTACTGTCGGTAAATGCTAATTTACAGGTGTCTACATAATTTACTGACAAATATTTTGCATTTGCATTTGCAAAATATTTGTCAATGAGACGCCCGAATACTTTGTCAGAAATATTTTGTGGTTACAACTTCAGCCTATTATTTATTTTTTAGTTTAGTCTATTTACACTAAAACTCACTCTGATTTCTAAACTAATTTGCCTCTATATCATTTATCATCATCCACATCATCTTTAGCAGTTTTATGCCACCCACTCCTAGATTAGACATTATTCTCGTCTTTGTTTCTCTAATTGCAAATTCAAGACTATAATATATTAAGTAGCTCATTGGGAAAATCATCTCCAGTATGAGACTCATGCAACAATCCTCGCAACTAACACTTAATCAAAAAAAGTGCAAACACGGAATGCATGATCGAAAACTAGAAGACCAAGTCATTACACTTTCTACACGATACTCAGTAATAGTCGTCATGCCAATATAAACTGCTATTAGTTACGCGGTATGATGCAATGGATTCTTGTGTTATTGCCAAGACAAAGATTAATGTGCGCAAATGTCACAATAATGTGGAGTCCCTCATTTTTACTGCAGCGCGAATGTTGGACAAAACCATAACATCATCAGCGGAAGAGAACACACGACATGACGTCAACGGTAGGCTCTAACAAAGCACCCACGGGAACGTGATCAATCAATTTCAGTAGCATGACCTAATTTTGTCATTTTATGTGGCTGTAAATTAGATATAATAAATTACAAAAACCTAAATACGTTGGTATGATATGCAAGGGAAATGAAATAGCAAAAGGTAAATGTAGCGTGGTTGAAAGTAACATTAGCATCAATGAAATTATTTAAAATGCTTCGATATAACGTTTAGATCTTAAATGACATACTAGTGGTAAGTACATGTGTTGCAATTATAAATTGAACCAGAATCAAATCACACAAATATTTCCTCGATGAACAAACTATTACTTATAGTCGAGGATCATAAACATTCCTTTGCCACTCAAGACATAGTATCTTGCTTATAAATTCCAATCATATTTAATCCTTCAGCGCCAGAGTTAAACAACAAACTTGTTTAAATTATAAACCAATAAAGTTAAAACAAGATGGTTTATAATGGCCATCTGTTCGATCCGATCATCAAAATGAAGATAACATAAGTATCATAGTGATTAATCATGAAAAAGCTTAAGATAAACGTAGCTGGCTTAAAAATCTGAATATAGTCTTAAAAAGAACCCACTCATTTGGTTCCAAGAAACGTTTTGGAATATAAACAATGGGTTGTAAGAGAGTTGTTGAAATATAATTAATTATCTTAAACCTGATTCTGAGAAGGAATTTTAAGGTTTTGACTGCTATATCTAACTATTTGTGGTGGAACGCCCTCAGGTTAGGTATGCGACATTTTTGCAGGATAGCTGTTAGCAGATGGATGAGAGTTGCCGAAAAATAATTTAAATGGCGTGGAATAGTAGAAGTCTATATACGTATAGAAGTGGACTGCTTATGATGCTGATGATGATGATGACTGCCATACAATTTTGAATAGTACAAGAAGATCGTATATCGATGATTTTGCATTTTTTTTTGTCACCCAACGCTATGACAGATGCTACAGTCTTTCCCCTATTGTTATCTTTCTAGCGAGTTTTAGTTTCAGTTAACATTTCCTGCCATATAGTTGTACTGAACTTCTCTGTTCTAGATTACCCATACTGACGTATATATGTACATACGTATACTCGTTCTTTCGGTATTTTATTTCCATTATTATTATTTTCACTTGTGTTCGTAATTATTTTCACTCGGATGATTTTATTATTAAATTTTTATACTGTTCCATTTCGGTGCTCCAGACTTTCATAGTGTTATCACAATTAATAATGCTCTCGTTAAATTCGTGCCAACTTTCGGTTTGCACACTCAGTTTGCACTAACATTCTGGCATTGAATTTGGCATTGAAAATAGTGCAAATAGTGTAAAAAGTGCGGAATTAAATCAGTTTGGAATTAATTTATTTTTACCTGAATGAGATTTTACGAACCCACTTTTTTATGGTCGCCGATTATCATGTTTATTTAAGTTTATAAATCAATTAATTGAGCAGAAATTTCTTAATAGGTTTGATTAAACAATTATACACTTGACCATGACTTCTAGGTCACGGTTAATCTTTGTCACATCTGACTCAAATATTAATATAATAAGCTGTAAAGAAAATTTAACCAACTGTTCAATTCAAAAAAAACATTGCAATTCATTTCAGTAAAAGTGCGGAATTGCATCAGATTGGAATTCTTTTTTTGCCTTAGATTTTAGAAACACACTATTTATTTATAGTTTTCTGACGGAAAATTATCATTTTTTATGAAGAAATATAATAAAGTCATTGGTATCTTCCTCGGTGGTAGGCCCTAACATCGGCTGCCAGCAGAATTTTGGTCGTGGAGGGTCTCCAGATTAATCTCCATCACCTCGTTTAAATACCATCTTTCTTTCTATTCACTCAGTTTTTTTTAATGAATAGGCTCTAAATAAACAAACGTGCTTTGCCATCAACGTCTGCATCACTGCTTACCATCAGGCGGGATTGCGGTCAAGCACTAGTTTATCATTATATAAAAAAATCATCTTAGTTTGACAGTTATGTAGCATCACGGCCTTTTCCATAACAGTAGGAACTCTCACGTAAAAGTGTGTGTCTCAAGGAAAGTGGATGAACCCATAATAATTAAATGATTCTCAAAAGCGATGAACAGTTAGTTATAGAAACTATACCTAGAGACTAGATACATCATTCATTAATAATGCCTCGGAACTAAGCTGTAACTAGAGTATTGTTAAAACAAGCACTCACACGGAGATAACGCTGTGTTTGCACAATGATGCATATTTACATATCCACACAACTGACAATACATAACACATGACATCACCGTCTGAGCGAACTACTTTACCACGACGTTTAGAAATTCAACTACGAAAATTCTCCTAGAATATAAAATATTTCTTGTAAAGAAAAGTGCTAAAAGCTTTTCCTCCCAAGAGTGTCATAAAATGTTATATAAGAGCTTTTCTGATGGGTGGACAGCAGTTAAGTTTTAAGATACTATACATTTCCATTTATTATTAGCGTTTCCAGCAGCGTCTTAAAACTCGTGCTTAAAAATGGCTTATGAGAGCTAATCTCTATGTCGCCAAGTCAATAAATCAACCAATTACCCAGAAATTCCTTAACAATTTTGATTAATTTTTTATGAAAATGACCATGAATTCTATCTAGGTCATGGTTAATCTTTGTGACATCAGACTTATCAACATTGATGAGGATCCTAAACTCTAGGTGGCAAAGAAAATTGAAACTAGTATTCAATTCTGAAAATATAGTAATTCATTTAAGTATTAATATAGTCAAAGCCTCCTACCCGTCATGACTTATGGAGCCGAGACGTGGATACTAACGGTCAGACTAGTCCATAAGTTTAAAGCCGCTCAGCGAGCTATGCAGCGGGCTATGTTGGGCGTCTCTCTGAAGGACCGCATCAGAAATGAGGTGACCCGACAGAGGACCAGAGTCACCGACATAGCTCTGAGGATTAGCAAGCTGCAGTGGCAATAAGCTAGATAGGTCACATATGCCGCAGGACCGACAACCGTTGAGGTAAACGATTCCTCGAGTGGAGACCGCGTCTCGGCAAACATAGTATAGGACGCCCTTGGGCGAGATGGAGTGACGACATCAAAAAGGTGGCTGGTAGTGGCTGGCGGAGAACTGCTCAGGATCGAGCTTGTTGGCGTGCCATGGAGGAGGCATACATCCAGCAGTGGACGAGTAGAGGCTGATGATAATGATGATGATAGTCAAAGTCATGGACAACATCAAAAGATTGAAAGCACTTAAGATATACGAGTACGATTTGATTTTAAAAATGTCGGTACATGCCAGAAACCAGTGAGGAACGAACAGAAATATTTTACTGTCTATTTTGCATCTTAATGGTTTTGCAAAAAAAAAACTAGGTAGCAACTTCACCAGTAGCAAATTTTTTCTAAAAAAAAGAACTCGAATTTTCATTTCACTTTTATTGTTTTACTTATAGCAGTAATTTTTGTTAAAAATTTTTCGAGTTTCAATTTATTTCGAACGCAATAAATGTTTCATGAAATGTCTTTTCATACAAAATATTTTTATTTCGCTTACTCAACCACCTTACAACTAAAGAATCATAAAACTCGCTATCGGATTTTGCAAACATTTCTGATGTACTAACTTAGCGTCACACTACTAAAATTCCTTTATGTACCGGTTCTTGTAAATCAAGCATTAAATCGATCGATTCGTCTCATTCATGCGGGCACTTCGGAGCTCAATATTTTACATTTCGCACCTTTAGAACAATAGAGACCTAGTTCGAAATTTGAAAATTTCAATGTTGACTCATAAAATTACCTTGCAAGGCCATCTTCATCGACTGTTCCGTCTGTGTTCATTGTTCAACATTGTTGCAACAAGTTCAACATATCAACATTGAAATTTTCAAATTTCGAGTTAGGTCTCTATGGTTGTAAAGGTGCGATTTCCTTCTTCAATGGCGCCGATCTCTTGTTCACGTACTTTTTTTTTCTTTTTTTAATAATTATAAACTAGCACTTGACCGCATTCCCGCCTGATGGTAAGCAGTGATGCGATCGTTGATGGTAAAGCGCGCTAGTTTATTAAGCCTATTCATTCAGAAAAACTGATCGAATAGGAAGGAAGACGGCAGTTGAGCGAGGTGATGCAATGTTAAACCCAACAACACGACCAACGATGCTGCGCCAAAGGGAGATTGATCTGAAGACCCTCCACGACCAAACTCCCAACACAACAACATTAGGCGCATCGTACCCGGCACACATCGCAACACAACTGCTCAGACCCGTCCTCCGAACGGCTTCACCAGACATCATGCCGGAACACAACAAATCGCTTGGCGGCGAGGCTTTGTCTGGTGGGTGGTAACTTCTGCCGGCGGCCGATGTTATGGCCTACCACCGAGAAAACTAAACTAATTTTAAGTTAAGTGCAACTTTTCCTTTTCATTTCGTTAAGAAAAGGATAGAAGATATTTCCCACCCTTGTCAGGTGGGTTGGGGATCCCAGTAATTTGTTATTCCACAGGAGAAGCGCTGCTGCCCGCTTCCCTGGTGAAAGTTCCCTTAGTCGCCTCTTACGACACCCACGGGACGATATGTGTTGTGGTTATAATTTAATTCTGTCAAATTAAGATACTCCATAGACAGTGTAGACGCGACTAAAAATACGCCAGTAGACGTCAGGAGAGCACTAATTTGACAGGTCTAAACTGACATTTTATCTTCTGTACTTTTCTTATTGAAATAGAAAGGAAAAGGTGAACTGAACTAACTTTAAATTAGTTTAGTGTGTGAACAAAAGAATCAGCTTCAATATCAGACTTATTTATTTACTAGCGGCCGCCAGCGACTTCGTTCGCGTGGAGTTAGTTATGCTCCGCTCCTATTGGTCGCAGCGTGATGTTATATAGCCTAAAGCCTTCCTAGGTTAATGGGCTATCCAACGCAAAAAAATCTTACAAATCGGACCAGTAGTTCCTAAGATTAGCGCGTTCAAACAGACAAACAAACTCTTCAGCTTTATATATTAGTATAGATTTATTAAAAACTTTATGAACAAACATTGATGAATGGCGGACTTAATGCCTTAGGCATTTTCTACCAGTCTGCCTTAAGGTGATGCAGAGACAAAACATGGTAGGTGCAAATAAATTAAAGTTGAAGCCGTACGGAGGACGGGTCTGAGCAGTTGTGTTGCGATGTGTACGAGGTACGATGCGCTAAATATTGTTGTGTTGGGAGTTTGGTCGTGGAGGGTCTTCAGATCATACGACCAACGATGCTGCGCCAGAGGGAGATTCCCTTTGGCGCAGCTTCGTTGGTCGTGTTGTTGGGTTTAACATTGCATCACCTCGCTCAACTGCCGTCTTCCTTCCTATTCGCTTAGTTTTATGAGTGCATAGGCTCTTAATAAACTAGCGCGCTTTACCACCAACGATCGCATCACTGCTTACCATCAGGTGGGATTGCGGTCAAGCGCTAGCTTAAAATTATTAAAAACAAAAGTTAAGAGAGAGAATTTTTTTTATAATAAATACATACATACAAAATATAAACAGTAGAGAGAGATAAAAAATATAGATATATTAATATATAGATATAGTTTTTATTAATTATTATCATTTCTGACATGAAAGTTCTGGAGATAACTGCCCAGTACTCATCTAAACCAGACAGCCTGACAACCATTTCCATGCAGAGCTAGCGTAGTATACAAGTAACTGGGTTGTAGAAGTCAGATAGGATGCTCCATGGTATTCTGCTGCATTTGGATTGACTAGAAGCTGACCTAAACAAAAATGAGAAAAGTTTAAGCAGATAGAAGAGAAGGGAGTGACAGAGTGATAACGTGACGATTGACGAGCGAAAATGGAAGAACAATAATGTGTTGTTAAGGAAAGTAGATGCTGATGATATCAATAACAAGAACGGCACTAAGAAGAAGAAGAACCTACAATCGCCATAAATAAAAGACAACGCGTCATAATGACGTCACACTAATTCTACATCTCGCAAACAGAGTTTACCGTACAATTAGCATACACACAACTTCCCAACATCAACCGTTGGGCAAGTGCCCTCTAGACATAACACCAGTCCTTTTCTATGGAGGATGAGTGAACTTTACTCCCTGGTCCTCATGCCACCAAACTAAACACGCAAACATTTTGCAATACGATGATATAAATACAATTTTTGCACAATTTTATTCAAGGTTGGGAAGGAAGCACCTTGTGAACAGTTTTCATTAAAATTCCAGCATATCTTAATAGTTTCTGATTATCATTTTAGCTTGCATAATATATCTTGTGAATTATTTAACCGAAATAAGCGCTGGATATGATAAGATATGTAGGTAATATAATCAAGCCGAAAATATTAACCAGTCCGCGATAGAATAACCAAGTCAACTTTATGAGGTCGCAAACAAGTTATAAAATCAGTATCAACACACCATTTTTAGATACAAAATTATCAATATTAATAGATATTTAAAATTATCTACACAAAAATTTAAATATGTATCTACAAACGGTGAAACAAATATTTATTTAAGTACTGAAGTCAATCTTTTAAAAACTTGGCACTCCGCATTGTCAAAGGACCAAATAAAGAGGCAGCATGTTATATTAATGTTTAAGGGTTGAACTTAAAACAGATCAAGACCTCGTTGTTTTATTATTTCTACTCAGGGATCAGTCAAAATCAAAAGTCATTATACAAATTAGGCTAATATACGCATAGTCAGCGCTATCGAGTTTTGAAAATATTGACGTGTAAAATTGCCAAAATCTACTTTCCATCAGAAAATATTTCAATTCAAAAATATGGCTGCAAAAATATGGAAACTGCGAGGTATACGCAGTCACTTTTCCTTGAAAAAATAGTAATAGTTTTTATTGTAATTTAAAAGTGAACGTTTAATGCTCTAGCTAGGTTAGTTTGATCCTCAGAATATTCACAAGCGAATTCCCTAAAACGAGGATTTTTTTATCAAACGCCGCTCCACAGCGTAGTGCCTTTGACGGTCAAAGGCCTATAAAAAACTTACAGACGCATCTCTTCATATTTTGAAGATATCCTTTCCTCAGCAACTGCCATTTATAAGTAATACAAGTCTACCACATCGAACACATCTGTCGCCACGTGAATAAGGAAAGAATACTTTTGAGATCCTTGCCATATTTGTTTATACAATCTCCAAACCGCTTGAAGTTTTATACCATCTTTCATCGAGTTGTCTGTAGCAGGTGGTCACGCCGCTAACTTGTTAACAGCGCTTGGTTTTGCCAATAGTACCCGATTTCATCAATAAACATCGTCTACTTTCATGGTTTTGCATATATATTAATATGTTATTTTTCTACTTTTGGGTTCTTAATTGGTATTATTGTCGCTTCTTCGATCTTAGATTTATTTGGGAAAATGTAACTTTCTGTGTCAGGTTCTTTTTTTAAGACTGATAATAATTAGACTTTCAGCTTTAAAGTTTTATAAAAACGAATAATCCCATTTTCCTTATCAGAACCACCGATAACAATAATAAATTTAAGGTTATCATAATTAGCATAACTCTTGTTAGCAAAACATGAATGAAACCTAACATTTTCTCTACAAAAAAGCATTCTACTGAAACAGAAATTTCAATAATTTCAAGCGTAACTAAAAACAATTGTAGAATCCATCTTAAGCGCTAACTTAACACATAAAACGTCCGATAACTTACGGACTGGTGCCGGTTTATTTACCTTAGCAACGCCGAAATTGCCGAAAGCACAGCACGGTAACACTTATGTAACACAATCAGTTGGAAAACTAAGGAACTGAGTCGAAAAATCTTTCGCGAATTTGTTAGATGGTGTTTGTGTCGGGAAGTGTGAGACGGAGCGTGCAGGTACGTGTTCGCGCCGCGGTTGGGTGCTGTCGACTGCTAGTAGATATACGCGCCGCCAGCCGCCGCGCGGCCGCGAGTTTACCCATGAAATCGGTTTTCACTTCAGGGCATCATTATCCAAATACAGTATCACCTGTTACCTTGAAATGTGGAAATACGGGTGTTGTATTTTTTTAAGTATTTAATTTGCATTTTTCCCAGTTTTAATAAGCATATTCTGGGGTAAATCGCCAACCCGCATTGAGCAAGCGTGGTGATTACGCTCAATCCTTCTCTGAATGAGAGGAGACTTGTGCCCAGACGTAGGACGACAAAAGGTTGATAATGATGATTCTGGGGTACTATATACACGAACGTACGAACTACAAACAGAACAATATGAAAAGTATCGTAATGACGCACTGTAATCAGTAGATGATAAGATACAATATATGAATATACCTAATCAGTTATTAGATTGGTTCGATTGCAAAGATCAGCTGGTTTTCAGCAGGTTCTCCTAAAATATATTAAACCTATTTTTAATTTTAATATTATGAATTTAAAGTTTTTTTTTATATAAATAAAAAAAGATTTTTGGAAAAACAATAGTTTTTTTTTGTTATTTTATTTTTGGGTGTATATTTCACTTTGTTCATAACGGATTTTATATAGGAAATTTTGAAAATTAAAGTCAAAAATAACAAAAAAATATTAAATTTAGTAATCGATATTTCTTCCCCTAACATTAATTAGAATTCGGAGTTAGAATCGGTTATTCATGCTCAAAATTAAATAAATCACAAATTGAGCTGCGGTATCAGCTCCCAGGTACTTTTCAAGTGCAGGAAAAGTGGTTCTTCTGACATCAGACTTGGAGAAAAACAAACCATAGTTCTTCTTTGTAACATGTATTGAAATATTACATTTGATTTAGTAATGTGATAGAAACTACGCCTACTACTTAATGAGCCACAATGCTGGCTGTATCCAGAACCCTGTGACATTCATAATTTGTATGACAACGTTCCATGTTGGGTTTGTTTTGAATATGTAAAAGTCAGTTGATCAAAAACAGTCTTGAAGGACGCGGAATGCACTTTTCTCCTCGCCATACGTGTTTAATGGGATTCATGTCGGGGGACTGAGCTGGCCAGTCAATAACCCTGAATTCATGTTCCCTAAGCACTGTTGATATCAGCTCAGCCGTATTGGCACAGGCATTATCGTGCGTGAGTTCGAACTCCTGACCTATTTGTACCCGGTTTGGGATAAACACAGGTTCCACTACCTTATTACGATATGTTTTCATTGGTTCCCTCTTAGCCAAATGAGATTAGTAGGCGCACCCATACAAATACCCTCCCAAACCATGATAATAGTGATATGGACGGACTTTTTGTGGATGCTAAAGACAGCTTCTACCAGGAACTCGCCATACCTTTAATTTCCATGATGATGATAATATCCAAACCGAGATTCATCAGAAGAAAGCATCATGGACCAGTGCTCATCGCTCCATGCGAAATGTTCTCGAGCCCACAATAGTCTCCGCCCGCGATTGCCAGTTTCAGCAAGCCACGCGTTATATAGCGCCAGCTTCTGACATGCCTACAGCTCTCATCTTTCTTTCTTTCTTTTATGGCTTCGCACGGTTTGTGCATTTAGCCAATGTCACGTAATGAATTGTTCATGTCGAAAAAGACGGCGTGATACGTCTTACGATGGAGGTTTGAGACAAAGTCATGATGTGGCCACTATGCTGCGATATTTCACTGTTCTTTATGAATTATTTACTGAATGCACTTTTTACTACATAAATCACGCACTTTTATTTAGTAAATAACACTATAAATAATATTAAAAGACCGATGAAAAATGATCGTGACACTCAGCTTGACTTTCCCGCCAAAAACTCCCAGCTCTAATCAGCTCTTCCCTTGTCAAATGTCGACGTGACATAACAACAAATTTAACACTCATTTAAATTTGAATATAGAAAGCACGTGATCGCTATTAATTTTTAAATTTTGAAAAAAAAACTTCACAGTTTTACTGCAACATCAAAGAACTTTTCGACCGCCTAACTCGTATTTTTTTTAATAATTATAAACTAGTGCTTGACTGCAATCCCGCCTGATGGTAAGCAGTGATGCAATCGTTGATTACCATCAACGATTGCATCGCAGCGCACTAGTTTATAGAGCCTATTCACTTAAGAAACTTAGTGAATAGGAAGGAAGACGGCAGTTGAGCGAGGTGATGCAATGTTAAACCCTATAACACGAGCAACGATACTGCGCCAGAGGGAGATTGATCTCTGAGAGACCCTCCATGACCAAACTACCGACACTACAACATTTGGCGCATCGTACCCGGCGCACATCGCAAAACAACTGCTCAGACCCGTTCTTCGTACGGCTTCACCAGACATCATGACAGAACACGACGAATCGCTTGGCGGCAATTCTGGTGGGTGGTAACTTCTGCCGGCAGCCGATTATATGGTCTATGTCACCGAGAAAATTAATAGATTAACTGATAGTCTTCTGTTTCAAAATGAGTTTTTGTTATTTATTTAAATTTCGCAAGATATTGTGGAGAAGATTTGAATTGTTTATATACAAATTTTTTTATTATACTGTAAATAGTTTTTAAGTTAAGTAGTCTTTCATGTAATATCCCTAGACATTATTGATGTTACACCGTTATAATTTTGCATTTAATGTTTTCAGAAGTTTATAAATACCAAACTATCAACCTACATTCTCCAGTTCTATTTAAAAAAAAAGGTTTGTCCATGAATGAATTACAAACAAAACGGTTTAAGCAAAATCATAGCCAAAATGTAACCCCATTCCTGAAAACAAAAGCAGGAAAGATGAAAGCGAAAATTTTTATTTGTAGTGCACATAATAAGTACAATGATCTCAATATTTTGGCGGCGTAGTAACATTAGTAGAACGATACAATGTATTAACACAAAGTGAGAAAGTATTATATCCAACTGCGAAAGGGACAAGACGACTTGATTGATTGGCATATTTTGGCGCAAAGGTATCACCGAGATCCCTGTCCCTGCAGAAGAGACAGCAATTAAATTAAAGCCCAACTACCTAACTTAAGTGAAAAGGGTCACCAAATTAATGCAGATTTTCTTTACATGACAGGTCAGGGGGGCAGTCGCGCTAAAATAATTCAACCAAAATAGAATTGGATCGCAACCAAGCCATAACTTTTGTTATGTTTCGTATCGTGTTAAACTTTTGACAGATGGTTTAACCATAACTGGATCGCAATTGGAACGTAACCGCTGTTAAATGTAAAAGTTGGAACAAAGCAAATTTTTTCTTTGCCATTTGTCAAATTTACGACTAAACGATTAGATTTACTTATGATTTATTTAGTTTTTATTGTTATATCTGACGAAATTTATCACTCATAAATTGATTTACGCGATACGAAATGTGATTGAAATTAAACCATAACTATAACTGGATTAAATATGAACGAGAGTAGAACTTCTACTGTTTTATTTACCGTGATAATCCTCCTGAAATGCTTCCCTGATTTTGTTCCATGAATTTCTGTACTAGAGCCTAATTAGAAGTGCTTGGTCATAGTTAATGGAATAATTATCTGACTTTAAGATGTAAAAAAAAAAACAAATTGCTTATCAGAACTCCTTGACGTCATATCTTCACAAAGGTATTTTAGTAATCAGATAAGCCAATTAATTAGCATGTAAACGTTATATTTGATGTTAAGTACGGCCCTATACAAGGTCGTCGTTATCTGAGCGTATAACACAAAATTGGTACTCGTTATTTGAATCAAAACTTTCCAGATATAATGAGAAACTTAAGGAAATGAATATCCTTAAGTATCGTGGCTACGTCCTAATTGCGTAACACACTTTAAAATACAATCTTAATGATTTGGTTCAAAACGGAAAAGCCCAGAGCACAGGCGAAGAGTAGCCAGCCTGTCAGTATTCTATAGGATGCATTTTGGAGAGTATGCGAGGCAATGGCATGACTTAATTTCCCCATCTCCGTTCAATTATCGGACGACCCGTCGTATGGTGAGTCCACCTTTACGTTGTTGACTTGACACCACTACGATCCAGATGAAACGTTTCGCCTTGTCTTTTATACCTCTTACATAGAGGCACTGGAACAGTTTATCAGCGGCGGTGTTACCGTCCGACTACAAAGCTTAGAGTGAATAGGCTCATAATAAATAGCGCGCTGTACCATCAATTATTGCACCACTGCTTACCATCAGGAGGGATTGCAGTCAAGCACTAGTATATTATTATCAAAAAAAAAAATTAATGATTTTTTTAAACTTACCCATTCTATACAACTTTCTACTTCCCATTAATCTATACTAATATATAAAGCTGAAGAGTTTGTTTGTTTGTTTGAAAGCGCTAATCTCAGAAACTACTGGTCCGATTTGGAAAATTGTTTTTGCGAGCCTTCCTAGATTAATGAATCTAGGAAGGCTTTAACCTATATAACATCACGCTGCGATCAATAGGAGCGGATCATATATATAAAAAAAAAATCGAAATCTACGCGGGTGAAACCACGGGACGCAGTATTATAAATGAAAAAATTTGTGAGTATGTATGTTTGTATGTGTGGATGTTTGTTACTTTTTCAAGCAAAAACTACTGAAAGGATTTTACTATGTTTCACGGATGGTTTACCTATTACCAGGATTCTTATTATCCCGATATTTAATTAGTACATTCGAAAACTTTGTCTATTCATCAACGTGTTTTATTTAGTGGTAGGCCATAACATCCGATACCAGCAGAAGTTACCAATCACCAGACAAAATCTTGCCGCCAAGCGATTCGTCATGTTCCAGCATGATGTCTGGTGAAGCCGTGCGGAGGACGGGTCTGAGCAGTTGTTTTTCCATGTGTGCCATGTACGAAGCTCTAAATGTTGATGTGTCGGGAGTTTGGTCGTGGAGGGTCTCCAGATCAATCTCCCTCTGGCGCAGTATCGTTGGTCGTACCGTTCGGTTTAACATTGCATCACCTCGCTCAACTGCCGTCTTCCTTCCTATACACTCAATTTTTTTTAATTAATAGGCTCTTAATAAACTAGCGCGCTTTATCATGAATTACTGCTTACCATCAGGCGGGATTGCGGTCGAGCTCTCAAAATCAAAATCACTAACGCGTTAATCCGTTATTAATTAACGAAGTTAACAATCTACTTAACAGATTATCTTTTGAGTTAACTCCAAAAAATGTTAACTCTCATTAAATTGAAGTTCCGTTAACTTTAGTCCGTTGACATGCTGTCGTCAGTTTGTTTATACATTCACAGATAGCGAATTCAAGATTTTAATCTACCACTTTGTCGGCTTGATTAATATGTATGCCCACACCAAATTGTAGCAATCTAATACTAAGTAGTCTCTGTGACTTAGCTCTGCCTAAGTCACGAACAGACAGACAGGTGGAGATGGCGAAACTATAAGAGGTTTCTTGTGACTACAGAACACTAAAAGAGATTAGAGGAGGAACGATTAAGGGCACTTCTTTTTCGTTCTTATCCAGTAATGTTCATGTCTCCATCACAAGTTTTTTAGTGTTCTGCAATGCTTCGATATTGCCTTCGGGTTGTGAAGGTTAGACGGCAGTGTCTTCACAGAAAATATCGAAGTTTAGCCAAAATGAGCAGTTAGACTGGTAAAGCGGACCCCAGACTCCAAAGCTGAAAAGCTACGGATGCGACTGGGATTAACGCTGAGATGATGATGATCGTGGGTGCGTTTACAATTATATAAACCATATAAACTCACAAACACAAACAGCCAGACCCGGAACAACTACTTGTAGGTCATACAAATATTTGTTCCGCGCGGGAATCGAATCAGCGACACGCAGTGCAGCAGTCAATAGCTAAACCACTGCGCTAACCATGGAGTCAAAAGTTGATTCGACTTTGTTACTTACTATTGTGGAGTTTAATACACAGGTTCCTAACTCTATAGTAGCGGTATAGTTTGATTATATGACCAAAATCAAAAGTCATTTATTCAAATTAGGCTTAGAATCAGTACTTTTTGAACGTATTATTGCCCCCTTTTCGCTACTTCCTAGTGCTTTCGCTGGGAAGAAGAAGTGGCGAAACAAACTCCTCAGCAGCACAGCTGTCTGTTCAATTAAAAAACACAGGAATTCATACAATATTATGTAATAGTAATGAACACAACAAAACACAACAACAATGAAATTATTTACTATATGCCATCTAGCCACGGCAAAATACCAGCAGAGCAAAAATATATAAAATATCATTAAAATGGAAATGTAAATAAGTAAAAACTTATAACCTAAAACCGGCACCAGTCATCAAAGTAAAGAATCCATTTAACATATCCGTCATGCACAATCTCTTTGACATCCAGTGTGTCATCTTGTAAGCGATGGATTGTCTCCATTCGACCTGAATATTTTCACAAAAAATTGGGCCGCCAACTCATGAATGAGTAATTTTTAATTTCAGTTTGATTTCCTAATCATACTTTTATTAATAGCCGTGTGTAAACGAGCGAAATTTTGTTGAAGTTGGTCGAAAGTGATTAACTATATGACATATGTTGTTCTTGTGTAATTAATGTAGGACAGAATTGTGACATGAAGAAATATAATCTATTGGCGCAGCCATCTGATTAAATTAGCCGCTTAGTCAACCGTCCCTTTTTTAGTTCTGAATGGGAAATCATCAAATGACCTCTCCCGGTCTGGCAGAGCAAAAGGTCAGACTTTTACTGACTAAAACCCAGCCATGTTTCTTCACTTGCCTGTGCGCCAGGGGCACGGTTCCTTTTCTAATCAACCCGCAACCCTTCGGGAATCGGTTTTATTTTTCATAAATTATAAACCAGCCTGATGGTAAGCAGTGATGCGATCGTTGACGGTAAAGCGCGCTAGTTTATTAAGAGCCTATTCACTCTAGCCTTGAAGACACTCAAATTGTAGTGTGACGGAAACATCGTCGCTGCTAAATTGTTCCGATGAGGCGCGCGGGAAATACCACGCGCCGTCGACCCGTGCCTGGGGTCACGAGCTGCCCACTGCTGGATGTTGATGTTGTTGTCTTCCG
Organism: Sesamia inferens; assembly: GCA_037179545.1. Taxonomy (NCBI): domain Eukaryota; kingdom Metazoa; phylum Arthropoda; class Insecta; order Lepidoptera; family Noctuidae; genus Sesamia; species Sesamia inferens. Next base: position 28,879,470 of record CM073928.1, on the reverse strand, counting down.
ACCAGGGCGTCTCGTGCGGTGACTAGAGGCGTGAAGGCGCTGGGATTTTCGCTCCCTCACGCGCTGCGCCTTCTCCTTTGCCAGCATTACTGCTTTGCAGAAGGAGGCAACAGCCTGCCATGCACTCTCGCTCCGGACTATGGCCTGGACCAGGGTTGGACGGGAGAGATCGCCGCCAATCGCCGCCATGAGGACACGGCGGTGCTCTACCTAAGCCGGGCAGACCTCTACCGTATGCTCCACTGTGTCTTCAGGGCGATCCAAACAATGGTGACACCCTGTTAATCAACCGCTTCGTTTTCTCAGCACGCACGCCATCGAACACAGTTTCAACTAAACCCATTGGGTCGTTGTGCCCTGGCTTAGTTACTGTATTTCCCACGTGAATGGTGTCATTTTCAAACTAAACTATATATAATCTATTGAATATTGTTCAGGCCAATAGGTGAAGGGCCGTCGTTCACTTTAAAGATTAGACTGTTAACTACGGCTGGGCTATTGTTTGGCAAAGGAATCAGCGATGCCATACAATGCGGCAATGTTGCCAGCACAAATATACTTTTTACAAACATACAGCATTCGACTGACGTATGACTGACAGTTCTGTATCTATCTCTGCTTTATTATATGTTCGATAGTTACAAGATCAATTTATATTTCTACATTTATAAATAAACCCGGATACTTCAACATTTTGAAACATACATATTATGAAAAGTGCAAGACGGAATCATCCTAGCTATTACATCGCCTACAAGAACATTAATATCTTTCAACGCTTACGAATACATTATCTTACGATTCACACGTACACTATACATAATTATATATGTATTTTATTTCCAACAGTTTTGCTCCACCAGCCTTCGTGCAATTTCCTTAAATATTTTGACAGTTTTAATATTTATTTTTGTGCGTAACCTCCACTATTTTTAAATAATTTATTAGTATTGTATTAATTTCTTATTAATTTGCATATTACCTATAGGTACGTATGTGTTATATTTCAACAGAATAATTTTATTGACATAATTTAATATCAACTTTAGTCTGCATAATTTGACTATTTTAAAATATTTTAATAGGACCTAATAAGGTTTTTTCATTATTAATTTTAATATTACATTCCTGTTCAATGAAATTAATTGCTGTCATTTCCATAATTTGTTAATTTTTTGCATAACTATAATCTGGGTACAATACCTACATTCTTTGCATATAAATGATTTCATTTGACTCGACTGAGGGGCTAAGAAACAATAGCCACATGATTCGATAGATCTGCAGGTAATTGCGTAACATACTACCAGTACCAATTGGATTTTTTTTATAAACATAAACTAGTGCTTGACCGCAATCCCGTCAGGTGGTAAGCAGTGATGCAATCGTAGATGGTAATGCGCGCGTTCTTCTAACAAACTCCTCTTACTCTGTCCTTCGCATACGTCTGACTTTGTTCATTCTTCACTTCATATTCAATCCATTCTTCTGTGGAATGCGCTTCCTCTTGATATCAGGATGGCCGCCAGTCGGTTTGCATTTAAGCGGAAATTGCAGAGTTATTTTCGCAACAATTAGGGTAGAGTTATTGCTACACCTCTCTCCCAAATTTTAGTTTTGTATGTATATATTATAAGTATATATTTTGGTAATAGTATCTATGTATATTTAGCTTATTTAAGTATTTTTTTTAATAGTATTAAGAGGTTTTTTTTATCTTTCTTTACAATTTTTTTTGCAAACGAAAGCACCTACCATCTTATCTCTTCACCACCTATGGTTGACTAGTAGAGAAAGCCTAAGGCATTAAGCCCGCCTCTGTACATTTCATGTTCGAAAGATTAAATAAATAAATAAATAAATCATTTGGCGCATCGTGCACACCTCGCAACACAACAGCTCAGAACCGTTTTCCGTACAGCTTCACCAGACATCATGCCGGAACACGACGAATCGCTTGGCGGCATGAGTTTGTCTGATCAATTGTAACTTCTGCCGGCCTATATTAAGGCCTACCATCCAGAAATTTTGATAGTTCAACATCGCACATTTCGTTATTTAAATTAGGTATAAAAGTAGAGGCGAAAGGCTTCCTCCGGATCGTTGCGGTGTCAACAGCGTAAGAGTGAAAACTCGCCATACCGTTGTACGGCGAGCTTAATTCCCCCATCGACAACGACCCGTCGGTCGTCCGATGATGGAACGGAGATGGAGAAATTAAATCATACAACTCCCTCGTACACTCAACTTATCAAAAGCACATCATACAAAAACAAAACAGTTTGTTTTTTGAACATTGAGGTGCCCACGACGTTCAGTAAAAACTAATCTTAGGAATTGTGCGCGTCAGAGCGAGGTTAAAATAGAACTTACTCCGCAAATTAGCACAAGCACTATATGTACATTCTAAAAAGCCAGTATACGCAACGAACGCATGCACGTACACATACGCACTGACTGAATACTTTAGTTTTTAAAAACAGAAGTAAAAGAACGTTGGACAATTAACAATATTTCTGTTCTAAGCGCACTGTACCACCAACACCCGCGCTCACGCCATGCACTATTTACACGAACCGTTTTCACCCACTTTTGACCCCTGTAGCTAGGCACTAATCCACAGGAGGTCAAAAGTGGCTAAAAACGGTTCGTGATAATAGTGATAATAGAGTAGATAAAATTATAATACATCTAAATTTGAACTTGGCCTTCATACTGTACGTAACACTTTTTTCTTATACTTATTATAAACTAGCGCTTGACCGCAAACCCGCCTGATGGTAAGCAGTGATGCGATCGTTGATGGTAAAGCGCGCTAGTTTATTAAGAGCCTATTCACTCTAGGCTTGAAGATACTCAAATTATAGTGTGACAGAAACACCGCCGCTGGCAAATTGTTCCAATCCCTCGATTTGCGCGGTATAAAAGAGGAAGGGAAGCCTCGTACGGATCGCAGTGGTGTTAACAACGTAAGGGTGGAAAGGCACCGTACGATAGGTCGTCGTACAGAATCAAATATATATGAGCAAATAACCTGACTGTATCATTAGATAGGGAAATATTGCATCTGACATTAGTGGTACACACTCACATCACACTGCAGCAGAAGTCAATCGATCATTTGCTGTACTACCGTTTATTTGCAATGATAATCACGTAACAATATGCTCTAAAGGTCCCTATTAGACTCCATTCCATAGGGTAACATGCCTATTGCCTTCCGTCATCACATGTACCCTTTATTCAATTAATCAGAATAAGGACGACATTTAATTCTATATAATGGACATCAATGTAACCACGACGCATCATTGCTTGACTTCATCACTTCGAATAGCTGATCAGCTCCAGAAATAGGTTACCTATTATATTATGAACTACATTGTAGGCAAGGTCGCTGACTAAGAAAGCAAGAGTAGGTTTATTAGAGTTCTAGAAACAATAGTTAGGTGTGATGCAACGGAACGTTTTATTTACAGTCCGTGTGAGTGCGGCGCCTTCAGCTGGCTATGAATTCGGGAAGACATTTTCTCGTGGATATGTCGCAGCCATAGTTTAATTAGCCATTTAGTCAACTGCCTGGCCTTTTAACTATACGGCGGCGGTTCAATTAACAGCCTGAATAATATTCAGTAAGTTAAATCATACTTTACCCAACCTGGGATTCTAATCCAGAAAGAACCTCATGCTCAGCAGTAATGTCTCCCACCACTACATTGTAGCGATACCTACAAAATGCCACAAAGAAACAACGCGTCACACGAATTCTACATCTCGCAATCAGAGTTTACCGTGCAACTAGCATACATACAACTTCCCAATTTCAAGCACTGGGCAAGTGCCCGCCAGACATAACACCCGTCTGGTCGGAGGATCCTCCCTTTTCTAAAGAGGTTGGGTGAACTTTGTTCTCTGTTCATCATCCCTCTACAATTCTACAACATCAACGAGGCAGTTTAGCGATACAAAAATATTGTCTACATAGTCAATCTTTTTAGGACTTTATCTGATTTTTTGATTTTTTGATGCATCATCAAGAAAATGTATTGTCTTCTTTCTTTCTATAGATGTTTTGTCAATATATTGCAAGTAAAAAAGCCATGATTGTATGCCTTTTTACTGCTATAAATTAAGGAAAAATAAAAAAGATAGTGTTCACTACTCTAAGTAAGTATTTTGTCTTCAATACACGGCCGAGAAATAATTTATTCCGAAATTGGCAAAATAATAAATTGACAACTATGTATTATTTAAATTACGCACTGAATAAATATTTCTTTAACTTTCTAAATCACTGTTTTCAATGCATTATTCATTTACAAACTATCAATGGTGTAAAGCCGGCAGAAGTTACCACCCACCAGACAAAGCCTTGCCGCCAAGCGATTTGTCGTGTTCCGGCATGATGTCTGGTGAAGCCGTACGGAGGACGGGTCTGAGCAGTTGTGTTGTGATGTGTGCCGGGTACGATGCGCCTAATGTTGTTGTGTTGGGAGTTTGGTCGTGGAGGGTCTTCAGATCAATCTCTCTTTGGCGCAGCATCGTTGGTCGTGTTGTTGGGTTTAACATTGCATCACCTCGCTCAACTGCCGTCTTCCTTCCTATTCGCTTAGTTTTTCTGAGTGAATAGGCTCTTAATAAACTAGCGCGCTTTACCATCAACGATCGCATCACTACTTACCATCAGGCGGGATTGCGGTCAAGCGCTAGTTCATAATTATTTAAAAAAAAAACCAACCCCAACACAATAGTAATAAGCAGTAAAAGTCTAGGTAAATGATGAACATTTCTAAAGATACTTTCGATACTCATGGATGTCCCGATATTATAGATAAAAGGCATTTTTATCCTTCACTTGCAGGTTTTAACGATACTTTTGATGCCCACGGATGTCCCGCCATTGTAGACAAAACGCATTGTTACCCTAGCTTCGTCACACGATTACTTACGTCATTTTATGCAACGACGACTCTTTGATGTCACCGCAATTGCCGCGGGTGTGGTTGCATTTACAGCGATTTTTTCGCATATTAGCCAATGCATCGTTTTCGGTTTAATATGAGCAATTAGGCTACTTATTCTGTTATTATCTTAAAGTATTTACATAAAGCGTATAACTTAGTAGAGAAACGTTGTTACACTAGACTACTACCTTTTATTTAAAAAAAAATTGAATAGGCTTCCTTCTTATGTTCTACAATTTAAGTGGCTCCAAGGCTAGAGTGAGTAGGCTCTTAATAAACTAGCGCACGTTACCATCAACGATTGCATCACTGCTTACCATCAGGCAGGATTGTGGTCAAGCACTAGGTATTTAATAATTTATAAAAAACTTATGACCACACGACTGAAGTGAAACTTCTTTTGCACCATCTGTATATATATATATATATATATATATATATATATATTATATATGTGTGTACAATATATACATGTATACACATATACATATATTAATTTTCTATAAATATTTAAATTTATTTCATGCTTTCATTTATAAATTAATATTTTTGCATAGACCTCCAACTTAAAAAAAAAAGAAAAAAAAAGTGGATTCCCTCGGGGCTAAAAGGTCGGGCTCTTCCTCCTGAATCAGGGGACCCCAAACTCGGGTAGTCCACGACCTCTGGTTCCCGAGATAATCCACGGGGGGGTGAGGTAACTAAAGGGGGTCGGGGAGGGGGATAGGTTTCGTGGGGTTGCGGGGGGGAGGGGGAGGGGGAGAGGAGGGAAGGGGAGAGGGTGGAGTGGATTCCCTCGGGGCCAAAAGGTTGGGCTCCTCCTCCTGATTCAGGGGACCCCAAACTCGGGTAGTCCACGACCTCTGGTTCCCGAGATAATCCACGGGGGGGTGAGGTAACTAAAGGGGGGGGGGGTAGTTTTCGTGGGGTTGCGGGGGGTAGGGGGGAGGGGGAGAGGGGGGAGTGGATTCCCTCGGGGCCAAAAGGTCGGGCTCCTCCTCCTGATTCAGGGGACCCCAAACTCGGGTAGTCCACGACCTCTGGTTCCCGAGATAATCCACGGGGGGGTGAGGTAATCAATGAGAGGGGTCGGGGGGTGTTCGCAGCGTCATGTTCTCGAAGAAATTCATAGTTCTTAATCAATCAAGGTACTTAGCTTAATAATTGAGCTTATGAGGCTCGAAAGCAATTTGTACTTTGTGTCCAATTATCGTATTGTGACGATATCTTAAAGCTTCTATACTTTCAATTATATCAGAAATGTTCAGCAAAAATATATAAAACAATATAAAGGCCAGAACAGAACGAAATTTATAAATTTATTTGTGCACTTAGGTAATCAATTGTTAACAAATCTTAAAAAGATCCAAAAAATATATATTGCCTTCGGCGAGATGCGAACTCACAACTTCATACTCGACTCAATTGTTAACAAATCTTAAAAAGATCCAAAAAATATATATTGCCTTCGGCGAGATGCGAACTCACAACTTCATACTCGACAGGTCATGCAATATTTACATGAGCCAACTCCTTGTTTGTATTACAGACGAAATAGGACTATACTCTGCTTCCGTTCGCCTTCATCATTTTTTTTCCTATCATTTTTCGTAACGCTTTCGCTAGTTTACTCCCCAAGTCAAGCGTGCCTAAAGAAGTTTCACTTCAAAATCTTAGGCAAGCCATAGAGCATGCGTGACGAGAATAACAAATCCAGTATTATTATTAATAAAATAAAAATCTAAAATAAATACAACTCCAAAATTTACTAGGTTAGAGTTGTATGTTATTTGGAAATTCACTGTTCGAAACCTAGTAACTAGAATTTTACTACATTTAAATGCTAACAGTGAAACCCCAAATAAAATACAATTCTAAAACTCACATCGACGGCGACTTGACTACTTCACCCACAGATGTAACAAAAACAATTGACAATCAATCTCTGAACTAACACTTGAGACCTTTCTTCTAAATATTTGTATATATCAGTTGAGATGGCGCTTGATTCACCTGTAGTATTTATTTTTATTTGATTTGACTAGGAATATTTTCAACGAATCAAGAATAATTGGCTGGGAGAAGATACGCTCAGAAGTAGGTATAGGTAGAAAAAGCGATTGGATTGGAGAGTTCGGTGAATGCAATTTGATCTAACGACTTTTGCAGATCTTCAAAGGTGAGTTCGGTGGAGGATCTGTTTCGGCTGTTATTATAGAATGTCTAAATTTAATAGACAAACAAAATGTATAATAATAATGACTAGCACATTTTTATGTCCAAGCAATCACTGTCCATTCCAAGGCTGCATGGGAGAGATCACAAAAGCCATAGGGTCGCTCGGTGCACATTGTATGATTTGCCCACAGGTCTCTCGGTAAGAGGGAGTGGGCCATGATCTGGCATGCTGGCCCAGATCGGATTGGTAGATATTACATGTCTTCGAAATGTTTGCCTCTAGGACATTACGAAATGTTTGCTTACGTTGTTTTCCATCACCGTTTTGAGAGCAGCGGTGATTAAATGATTTACACAATGTAAAGGGCCTGATGTGGTTCGACGACCTACAGCTCATAAGTCGCGGTCGATACCACAAAATATAATTATAATTATTTAGTCGTGCCAATACTGCAGTGTCTCAAGACAAAAGTCTTCAACCAGTGTGTGTTGCCAGTGATGATTTATGGAATTGAGACGTGGTCGCTAACAATGGGCCTTATACGAAGGCTCAAACTCACTCAAAGGGCAATGGAGAGGGCTATGCTTGGGGTTTCACTGCGCGATCGAGTCAGGAATGAGAAGATCCGCAGAAGAACGAGAGTAACCGACATAGCCCGAAGAATTGCAACACTAAAGTGGCAGTGGGCTGGACACATTGCCCGTAGGACCGATGCCCGATGGGGCCGACGGGTTCTCGAGTGGCGACCACGCACCGGAAGACGTAGCGTAGGTAGGCCCCTGACAAGGTGGACCGACGACCTGGTGAAGGTCGCGGGAAACCGCTGGATGCGGGAGGCGCAAGTCCGGTCATCGTGGAGAACCTTGGGGGAGGCCTATGTCCAGCAGTGGACGTCTTTCGGCTGAAATGATGAGTCGTGCCACTGGTTTCAATTACAAAACTCACCATTTTAGATGTTGGTACAAAAATAACTTATATGCTATGTTAAGTTCTTAAATTATACTACAAACAGGATAGCATTTATAACCACAATGAGCGATTCATTGAAGGCTTGCGTCATGCTTATCAGCAATATCTTTCAAGAGGCCGGTCAGTGTAAACACATTTTATTTTGCTTACTTAGTAAACAATTCCATTAGATGGCGACCATCACAGAAATATAGAAGTTTCGAAAAGTATTCAGTCTCTATAACAGACAAATTTATTTTAGGCTCAGAAGCGCTCTGTTCTGGCCAAGACACAGAGCACGCGTCGTAGGCACAGATTAGATCTGTTCTGTGGTCGCAGGCCTGACAAGTCTAGTATAATTTTAGTCAGAAAGTTTCACTTTCACGATTCACATTGTTAGATTAACGACGGCGATATTAACTGAACGTGACTCCTGCGCATAATGAGTTCTAGATTTGCGTTAAAGCTAGACAATAACAACGACAGTCGACATGTACAGTAGTATACCGGTGTTGCCACATAAAAGAGGATACTACAGAAAATCGAAATCGTAAAAAGTACAACAATTATAAACAAAACAGTATGATTGCGGTTAGAAGATCCTATAAAACTATAAAGAAAAAATATCTCGGGGTATATAGCGTTCAAACTGGCCGTTTCGATGATACGACGTGGAATTTCAGTAGTCTTACAGACTCGGCTGAATTTATTTATCTAATGACTCCTAAACATTAGACAAAAAAAAATAAAGTAAGATCTTTTCTCTTGATCTTTTCATTATCTAGGTAATTTTTGAGCTAAGGTTAATGCACTCCAGCAAAGATGACACCTTGGGACGCAAGACTCGTACTGCACCACGTCATGGGTGATGGTGTTGTGGTGGTGCACTTAACCACTTTTTATGCACTTAACTACTCTATATACATTTATCTTCTTCCGAACGCTCGGGGAATACGACCGTTGCCGAACAGTGACGAAGATTTCTATGCGCATTATCACTTTGGGAGACCTGTATGATATTTTCATTTTTAAAATTATCTAAAAGACCTAGAGACTGCAATATTTTTGTTTTGACTACTGCAATAACCAACCTGAAATAAATTGGAACAATGATGATGGATCTTCTGAGACTTTTTCGATATATTATTTATACATTGTAAGAAAGTAGCCCACTTTATACAAAGAAGATAAGGCAGATTTTCTTACAGACTTACCTTTGCCTGTTCCTAAAGTAATTTCAACCGTTTTGCTTTGAAAATAAGGGTGCAGCTAATGCTTGTACCAGCGAGGGCCTTGCATTTTTGTGCGCTTATGTATGCTATATCAGTCACTGGGTTAAATAAAAACCAAATATTGGCATTCTGATAAGGACGATGTTGTTGGTGTAATTGATGAGTATCAAGAAAATCATATATTCCTAACCTAACCTACCGACTAACTTTAAAACCCATTCAGGTCCTGTCCGCACAATGTAACTACCTATCAGCTAAGTCCAACATTCACATCGTAGAACTTACAAGATCAGTGCGATTTGATTAATGACTATCCTAGGTGATTCACAATAATTCATATTCAATGAATCTTAGCAAATTACGCTCAAGTTCGGTAGGATAACGCCATCTAGTTAAAATATTATGAACTTAAGATTAGACTATTGACTCATAGATGGCAGTAAATTTTCATTCTGCTATTAGCCAATAGATGGCGTTAATCACAACCACCGCTAAGATTTAAAGACTTTTTTTTTGTTTTCTTTAAAACGATAACTCTTAATTCGAATAGAGCAAGATGTTGTGGGCGTATTTTGAAACATGCCAAAGCAAATGACGTGAAAATACTTATGGATAATGAATAATACTTTTATTCAATATCAGTAAGTAGTAGTAAGTATAGTTACTGATATTGACAGGTGATTTTATTTCAAAGGTTATGTACAAAGACTACATAGAATACTAGACAGTTATGTAGTTAGGAACGTATTTTAATTGATTCGTTAAGTTTTGTGACTTTAGACCAACATCATTATTAATGAGTTTTTCTAGTCGCCTCATCATCATCAAATTGCTGGATGCCATTGTTGAATGTTGGCTTCTCAACACACAATTCAGCACGTTTCTCTGTAACTCTCAAACAGCCGCTATTAGTCACCCTGAGAAAATCAGCCGCTGAAACTACTTAACTTGAGAGCGTAGGGTGCTCTCAAGTTAGTTTCAGCGACGATCTTCTCAGACGATCAGCTCACGTTTGGCGATCATTTACGGTCTTCACCCAAAAACACAACGACAGCAGCGGTCCTCGGTTCTGCAGCTAATATGACCGCCCACAATCACTTCAGCTTGATTATTCTGTGGTATTGTACATATATTGACAATTATAATCTATCAACATATAAAATCCAAGACATCTCCCTTTGTACCTAGGTATACTTAATTAAAGTTCATGTCGATCCATTTGCGTTTGAAGGTGGGGGAAAGTGCCCCGAAAAAAAACTTGTAAATTACAGTTGGACCGTCGAAAGAATGCGTTCCAGACACCTCTCAGTGTCGCACTGACTGAGAATTGTCGAATTCTAATAACTAGTAATGATCAAATTCGCAAAATACGTATTCGTTTATATGAACCTGACCCAAGTGTCAAAAACGCATTCTCTCGTCGACCACACTGTATGGAGTAAGAAGTTATCATTTGTAGAGCAGAGTCTGTTAGTATTATGAAAGAATTTGCTATTTATGTAGTTGCATTTGTATGTAACTATCCTGCTATATATCAAGAACTTTGTCGAGGATTCACGCCTAAAGTATCAATTATAAATCGAACAGAATCGCGAGCTTAATGAACTAAGACCAAATCGACAACTCCAGAAATATGTAGGTAGTAGGCAATTGGTATATTTTGAATTTTATGCGGTGAAGTTTTGTACAAAGTCTTTACCTTACCTACACGTTTCATAATACTCTTATCACTTCTGCGCATTAGTGTCCTTTTTAATAAAAATACTTTCTAAATACATTATTTTTATTTTAATAACTTTATTGCTTAAAATTAAAATTGTACTAATTGTGTTTCTAAAACCAACTCGCCCACAAATCAACACAAACTTTGTAGAAGTCTCCCAAAAATGATATTATGTATTTAAAAGTAACGATTTGCCAATTTCGTCGACACACTGACGATCTAAAGCCGCATGCCAAATACTGAAACCACGTCAGGCTATTGACTAGTGCTTACTGATTCCACGCACAGCTGCCGCAAAGCATAGCGTCTCGCATTCAAAGGCTGCACCACATTTCACCACATTGCTGGACCGCGCCACCTACGCGGGTCGTCGAACGACCTCTCCCCCCCCCCGCAACTCACCCGCGTCCCTCCTATGGGCTTACGTCCTCACGCATGTATGACTAGCCTTGGGTAATATTATCGCGTAAAATCACGTCATAGTGTAATTTTATTTTGTTTTTGATTCAGGCAAGTACCATTCTAACTTTTCTAAGTTATATGTACTTTCTAAGTATATCTTGAACACCAATGACTGATTAAAAAGGTGAAGGAAAACATCTTGAGGAAACTTTAAGTCTGAAATTGCCAATCCGCATTGAGCAAGCGTGGTGATTACGCTCAATCCATCTCTGTAGGAGAGGAGACCTGTGCCCAGCAATGAGACGATAAAAGGTTGATGATGAAGTATGTATTACTAACAGTTTTTTATCATGATTCATAAAGATGTTTTTAGTGTCAGTCACGTACATGATTGAAAAAACAGATACAACATAAATACAGTAATCCATCTGTATTTTGGTGTAAATAACTAATTTACGGCAATTTGCAGTTACAGAAAAAACTACACAAAAAACTCGATGACTTCACGGCCCGATCTGTTGTACAATTTAGTCACACATTTCGATAAACAGTCTTGCAGTGCCCACACGGGCAATTTTTTGTCGCCCATTCTGACAACAATTAATAGCAAGTTGTAAAGCCGTTTTAACCGAAAAGACGAGCTTATTTTGGGAAACATGTTGCTTAAGGAAGGGGTGTTGGAGTTTTGGCGGGAAAGTCAAGCTGAGTGTCACGCTCGTTTTTCATTGGACTTTTAAAATTATTTATAGTGTTGTTTACTAAATAAAAGTGGGTGATTTATATATTAAAAAGTGCATTTAGTAAATAGTTTATAAAGAACAGTGAAATATCGCAGCATAGTGGCCACACCATGACTTTGCCCCAAACCTCACACGTAAGACAGGTCACGCTGCAGTTTTTTTCTACATGAATAATTCATAATTACTTGACATTGGCTAAATGCACAAACCGTGCTAAGCCAAAAAAAAGGGTGCAAAGAGATTACTGCCATCCATGGATACAAAATGCAATATTATGAAATGTTGCTAACCTGTGGCCACTTTTTTATAATTATAAACTAATGCTTGACCGCAATCCCGCCTGATGATAAGCTGTGATGCAATCATTGATGATAAAACGCGCTAGTTTATTAAGAGTCTATTCACTCTAGCCTTCAAGACACTCAAATTGCAGTGAAACACCGCCGCTGGAAAATTATTCCAGTCCTTCGATGTACGCGGCTTTCCTTAATGAATTGTAAGAAACAGGTCTAGTTGACTTTAATTTAGTTAAGTTTGTGAACAAGCCACTGTCCATTCTAAGGTTGCCTGGTAAAGATCGTGGATACAATATAAGGTCGCCCAATGTATAAAGGGTGTATGTGACATCGACGCACAAACGAGTACCATGGATGTACATGATTCTGAACCCCCCAATGGTGGAATTCTTCGTCGGTTTTTTCCTGATTAAAAAAAAATAATATGCAGTTTTTTTCACTTTAAACCGTTCATAATTGCTATACTTTTATAACCCAATAAGATTTTAAAGTAAAAATTAATTAATTCGCTAATTACATAAAAAAGCGCAATGTGAACAACACTTGAAAAACTATCCTATCAGCTGATTTAATAGAGTTCACATCAGGGATCAACGTCATACCCACAAACACGCGCGGCGGCACACTTGCAACGTTCAAAGGCTGAGCCGACACATTTTTTTAAACACTGTTATTTCTGTAACCGCTCATTAACGATATAAATTACTACCATAATTGTATTAGTGGCATGCGGCGTAACCTTCTCGCGAAGCTTGCGTTACGATGTCAGATACAGCCTGTATCTTGTAGTGTTTATTGTATTTTCAAAACCGTGAAGAAAAAAATCGTGAGGCAAACGGTATGTCCTAGAGGCAAAACTTCGTAGACATGTGATATCTATTCGTCGGTCTCCGTGGCGCAGCGGTCAACACGCCTGCCTGCGACGTGGAAGCCCCGGGTTCAATCCCCGGCCAGGTCATGAAGGAAAACGATCTTTTCCTGATTGGCCTGGCTCTTGGGTGTTTATCTATATATGTATCTATTATAAAATATAGTATCGTTGAGTTAGTATCCCATAACACAAGTCTCGAACTTACTTTGGGGCTAGCTCAATCTGTGTGATTTGTCCGTATTTATTTTATTTATTATTTATTTATCTAATAATTCGCACTGAGCCCACGTGGTAGATTACGGCCCACTACTTCTGACCGAGAGGAGGCCTGGAGTCACTCCAGGAGTGGTAACAATATAGGCTAATTATAATTATATTATATAATTAGATTATATAATGTATTTTTATTGTCTACAATAAAGTGTAAATAAATAAAGTTAATAAAGTATGTAAGTCTACATGATGACAACGGCGATATTTTTTTTTTTTAATAAAATTATAAAGACACTCAAATTGCAGTCCGACGGCAACACCGCCGCTGGCAAATCTTTCCAGTCCCTCGATGTACGCGGTATAAAGGAGGAGGAGAAATGCTTGTGAATAGAAAACTTCTTCAGTTTTGTTCGTTCTCCATTCCTTAATGCTGATTGGAGGCTCCGCCCGGCAACGTGATTGAAAATGCGGGCCATTCATCATCATCATTTCAGCCGAAAGACGTCCACTGCTGGACATAGGCCTCCCCCAAGGATCTCCACGACGACCGGTCCTGCGCCTCCCGCATCCAACGGTTTCCCGCGACCTTCACCAGCTCGTCGGTCCACCTTGTCGGGGGCCTACCCACGCTACGTCTTCCGGTGCGTGGTCGCCACTCGAGAACCAGTCGGCCCCATCGGGCATCGGTCCTACGGGCAATGTGTCCAGCCCACTGCCACTTTTGTGTTGCAATTCTTCGGGCTATGTCGGTTACTCTCGTTCTTCTGCGGATCTCCTCATTCCTGATTCGATCGCGCAGTGAAACCCCATGCATAGCCCTCTCCATTGCCCTTTGAGTGACTTTGAGCCTTCTTATAAGGCCCATTTTTAGCGACCACGTCTCAATTCCATAAGTCATCACTGGCAACACACACTGGTCGAAGACTTTTGTCTTGAGACACTGCTGTATTTCGGACGAGAAGATTCTACGTAGCTTCCCGAAAGCAGCCCAAAATGCGGGTATATTTGAATATTTTTAATTGTTGTTTTTTTTTTTACATGTTGCTTATTGATGTATTTGTATTAACAATTAGGATATAAGGAGTCTGTTACGTCAGCGCATGCGCCGAAAGCTCCTACAAGGCCTCCCTTCGCTCACGCGGCTCTCTTAGTCATCGATTATGAGTACTATTGCAAGCTATGCCATTATAAGGTAATTGTTACTTATGATTTTATCAGCTGTTCAAAACTTACTGTAAGGCAAAAATTTTAATGCGCGATTAGTGCAGTTGTTAAGCTATTGACTCCTGCGCTGCGTGTCACGGGTTCGATTCCCTCATGGAACAGTTTGTTTTATGACGTACACGTAGTTGTTCCGGGTCTGGCTGTTTGTGCATGTGAGGTTAAGTGTTTTTAAACGCACCCACGATACAGGAGTAATTGGTAATGTGGGGCAACGTCTAAAGGCATGTTCATACAGTTTTTTAACACATTGAATGCAACTACGCAATATTGCGTAGGCACTATTGATGCTAGAGGCCAACTACGTAATACAACGTAGCATGTTCTTGCCATTTAAATGGGTGTTTGTGCTATTAGGCTTCCTGGAAAGGACGGTTTTAGGATCGTTGGCATCTCAAATAAGACATGACATGAAAAAAAAGTAACTTTATTATTTTAAAACTTTTTAAATCACAAAATTTCTAAGGCACTTTAGGGCAAAAAAGGACAGTTTTATAATGAGATATAAATTTAGTTTTATAACTAATACTAACTAAACTGAGATCGTTAATCACATCAAAATATAATCAAAATTTTCTAAAAACAACAATATAATTTTTTTTATAACATTATGCAAAACGAGGATCAGTGTGGTAAGTGTAGAAACAGTTGACAACACACAAGGCAGGCTTTTCCGGGCAAGTGGCACATACGAAAGATGACTCCTTTCGTTTTTTATTTTTGGTGCAGACACGACAAGGCTTCGCTGGAACAGCCTTTTTGGCAGTAGGTGGGAGTTTTTCTAAATAATGAAAATTTCTCAACGGGCTACGACTATTATGAACAGCTGGCGATGCAGGTGGTACAGATGGCCCAGGCGGTAACAGCAATGGGTCTGACTGATCTTGTTCAGGCTGTACTTGCGGTATTTGTGGTCCAGGTGCTTCTGCAGCTGTGGGAGTAATATCACCACAGGTTAGTCCCAATAGATATTTCACAAAATCTTCTCGAAATTTCAAGAGCCGTATTTTAGATGTGCGGTCTTTCAAACGTAGCAATCTATGCGCGTTTTGAACATAAACCTCAAAGATGTGCAGTGCTAATTTTTTGTGCCATCTAAGTGTCTTTCTCAGACAAGAGTAATAAGAGACCATCTGGTCTCCTCTGTCAATGCCCGACATACCTAGATTATAGTCGCAACAATGTTAGGTTAGGTTAGGTTAGCCACCCGCGCCCGCCCTGCACCGCTCACCACGCGGGAGCCACGGCCCCTCTTTAAGAGGGGCAAATGAGGGCCCGCCTTCTTAGGCGGGTTTCGCCGGCGGGGGAGAGGTAGCTGAGGCTGTGCTAGTTTCCCACTCCCCCGCCACTATGGCGATGCCGGAGTTGCGCTGGGGTTTTTAGTGGGTATACCGGGAGGCTCTCTCCCGGGGAGTCCCACATACCCCTCCCGTCCCCCGACGGGTGGGGATGCGTAATTGACATTTTCCCCAGCGAGAACAAAAAAAAAAAAAAAAAAAAAAAAAAAAAAGGTTAGGTTAGCCAATCTTGCGGGGCCTCCTGGCCAGCTACTTGGAGGACCGTGCCGTCCTCCTCGTGGACGGGGCTGGCCAGGTCCGGCGGTATGGCGTGGAAACCGGTGTTCCACAGGGGTCCGTTCTAGGGCCTCTTCTGTGGAACGTCGGTTATGACTGGCTCCTGCGGGGAACCCTCCTACGAGGCAGGAGTGACATCTGCTACGCGGATGACACTCTCCTCACTTCCCGCGGGAGCACCTTCCGGGAGGCGGCCAGTTTGGCATCGGCGGGCGGATCCTTAGTGGCGGGGAGGATCCGCCGCCTGGGCTTGAGGGTGGCGCTGCACAAAACGGAGGCCGTGTTCTTTCACGGCCCCCGGCAGCGCCCCCCACCCGACGTCCACATATTTGTGGAGGGAGTGAGGGTCGGGGTTGAGGCCCAGATGAAGTATCTGGGCCTCATTGTGGACAGCAGGCTGCGCTTCGGCCCGCATTTCAGCGGGCTGTCGACGCGCCTGCTGAAGGCTGCGAACGCCTTCTCATGGCTCATGCCGAACATGGGAGGGCCCAGCACGCGGTGCCGGCGTTTATACGCCGGCATACTGCGGAGCTTGGCCCTTTACGGGGCTCCAATTTGGGCGGACTCCCTCCACAGGAGGGAAAACCTCACCGCCCTTCGGGCTCCCCAAAGGGCCACCGCCCAGCGGGCAGCGCGGGCCTACCGTACGGTAGGCTTCGCTTCGGCATGCGCTCTGGCGAGCACCCCACCTTGGGAGCTCGAGGCCTGGGTGCTCGCCAGAGTGTACGAGTGGACGGCGGGGCGCAGGGCGCTGGGCGAGCGTCCGGCCCCGGAGTTGAGGGAGGCCGTCCGCCGGGAGGCGAGGGACGCCACTCTTCCAACATTGGACGCGCGACCTCGCCTCCGCGGTGTTCGGCCGTCGCACCCTCGACGCCATCGGGCCGGTCCTGAAGGACTGGCTCGACAGGCGTCACGGGTTCCTCTCCTTCCGTCTGGTGCAGGTACGGCTGCTTCGGCAGGTACCTTGCACCGCTCACCACGCGGGAGCCGCGGCCCCTCTTTAAGAGGGGCAAATGAGGGCCCGCCTCAATTGGCGGGGTTCGCCGGCGGGGAGAGGTAGCTCAGGCTCTGCTAGTTCCCACTCCCCCGCCACTATGGCGATGCCGGAGTTGCGCTGGGGTTTTTAGTGGGTATACGTAATATTGCGTATACCTACGTTATATTGCGTAGTAGACACCATACATACCATTTTTAAACGGGATGCCGAGTACGTAGTATTACGTACAAGACCATTTGTATGGTGGGAACCAATAATGATCTGACCATTTATTTGGCATTCAATGTGTTAAGTATTTTTATGATAATTACCTGCGCCGCGCGGTTTTACCCGCAAAAGCTTCGATTCTGTGAAAATTTAATAAAAGCTACCTATCCTATGTGTTAATTTTAGTTATAAATCATCTGTGTGCCAAATTACATCCAAATCAGTTCATACGATGGTTCACATTTGTAATAAGCTAAAGTAAGTACCGGCGTAGAGTAGCCAGCCAGCCTATTCGAGCACTTAGGTAAATCGCGCTAGTTTATTGAAAGCCTATTCACTCTAGCCTTGAAGACACTAATATTGTAGTCCGACGGAAACACCGCTGCTAGCAAATTGTTCCAGTCCCTCGATGTACGCGGTATAAAAAAGGAGGCGAAACGCTACGTCCGGATCGTAGTGGTGTTAACAACGTAAGGGTGGAAACTCGCCATATGACTGGTCGTCCGATCGTGGAACGGAGATGGGGAATTAAATCATACAATTCTCTCGCACACTGACCAAAATGCAACTTATAGAACACTGAAAGGCTGGCTACTCTACGCCTGTGCTCCACGCTTTGGAGACCATTTTGATTTAAATCTGGATCGTCAATCAGAATCTTCGCACGCCTCTCTAAATAATCCACCAACCACTGAATCCACTATCTCCACAGAACTGACTTATATTCCCACCTGATTCTTAATGATTTTTACAGGTAGACGCACTGATTCTCTCATTCCCTTATTCTCATATCCTTTTTATATATCATTACATATATTGTTACACTCATGCTCGTTGAGGCATGATTTGGCACGGCTGGGTGGCAAAATCAAATATATGTAGTTCCAGATAAAAAAGGCTTTCGACTTCGGTTGATTTTTCCTAAGCTGACCCGAAAATGAGTGTAGACGACTAGAAGAAAAATAGGGATGCCATTACCTACCAGCGGGGGATTTCGGGCGGAAATTAAAATCATAACGTACTGAATGAAGATTGTTGAACGGCATAGTGAATGCAAAAATGTAGTGATTTGGTTCGAGTGGGATTTCTTGCGGATTGAGTGCAAAAAATCTCTGTTAATCCGATTCATTTTGAAAGATATTAATAATTCACTGCTGCATATGAGCGAAAAATTTGTCCACTCACCACCGTAACTACATACAGGGTGTAAGGAGAACGCTTCCGAAGCCAGAACGTAGATTATATACAACCTAAATGCAAACGGATACCAATAACCTTTCGCTTTAAATTGATTATTTTCAAGACTTCCTATTTCGTAAACAAGCATTGGATAGCGTACGAAACGTGAGGTCACTGACACGCAAAGCGACGTCGCACTACCGCGCCCGCGCTTAAAAGAGCCGCCGCCGAAAAGAGCCGATTTATACGCAATTTACAAACATCACTTTCAAAATCGCAATTGTAGTCCATTGTAAAAAGCTGACAGAGGCATTTTACGTACCTGTCTAAATCCTTTGCGACCTTATGAGGTTTGGCTCGAACTGAGTTCCATTCATCTCAATACAAAGCCGGGCCCGTCGCTGTGTCGATCCGTGAACACATTCTTCACGTAGTTTATTAAAAACACTCACTATTCTGCCCCGCATTTCATCAGCACTGTCACATTCCCGATCAAACACTCTTTCTTTCACATACCCCCATAAAAAAAGTCCAATGGCGTTAAGTCGGGTGAACCCCAGCCTTCCGATCCAGCAGTCATTAAAAAGCTCAGTGAGACGCACGCGGACGGGACGCGTAACATGCGGTGGAGTGCCATCGTGCTGGAACCATGCTCGAAGAAATTCAGCCACAGACACATTGTCTAGCATATCATTTAAATGTCCATTTATAAAATTAAGATATGCTGATCCATTGAGGCGCGGTGGTAGAAACACTGGTCCTAGAATTCGTCCATTAAAAATACCAGCCCATACGTTGACGGACCATATTCACGAGCACTGTACACGTATGCCTCAGGCATCGTTTAAAACAACAAAAAGTTATAACTAAAAAGAATAAAACAGCACTAAAAACGTAACAATACCTAATAACTAAACACAAATTTAAAACTAACAAAACAATAATTAAATAATTTGTTAAAAACGTAACGCACAAGCTCACGAACCGAGTCGCAAGGAACACTATTATTAACTAAAGAGGTACTATGAAGATCAAACGCTTTGGGGAAGTCCCCGCGGCAAAAGCGGTGTGTTTACAGAGGCGAAAATGCTAAAAGAATAATTACGAGATCAGAAATCAATTCATTTTAATTGTTAGGAAATTGTACTTATGCTTTATTACAAACTGTTTTCATTTTCTAACTTTTAAATAAGATTTAACTGGTTTCTTAGATTCAATTAATTTAATTATTCACTTTAAATTTATTAGGTTTACTTATTAAATGAAGGATCCAGTTCTTGCAATAAACGAGCACGCATCGTGTGACTTTAATCACATTGTTATAAAGTTCAAATTCAAAAACTGTACATGCGATGAAAATTTTTTAGTCAATTACAGCTGATGTCAGCGATCTTTTACTTTATTTAATTTACTATCGATTATCGACATAATACAAAACTGTTATTAAATTCACGACAGTGCATCAATTTAAAACTATTGTCTTTTTATCTAAGTACCTTCGATATGGACCTCAAGGTTAAGCGCGTCAAGGTCAAGGTAAACCGTAGCGTGTCGCGATGTCGGTGACCGCACGCGGTCTTTGAACCCGAGCGGGTCAGCTGATAAGTATTTACGAATACATAGCTTGTTAGAGTTGTAAAGAAAAAAAAAATGTTTAATCGCAAATAATGGTTTCATTTAACTCATTTAACTGTTCCCACAGCATAGTGTACGAAAAATGCTTAAGTAAAATTGTTAAAAAAAATCCTCATTTTTTGATGGTATCGTATCGAGAATCACTAGCCTTATCACCTGTCTTCGTTTTCGGAAGCGTTTCCCTTACTCCCTGTATACAATGTTAAGAAAACCCTGCCCGACCCGTGAAGGTGTTATTAGGTATCGATAACTGATTCTACTAATGGATACAAAACCGGGCTAAACTTAAAAAAAAACCCCTAAAAAAATATTATTTCGCAAAAAGAGGTAACTTAATAAATGTGCGATAAGCTACCTTTCCGCGGGAGGCGAGCGGCAGGGCACGCGGCACGTGGTCGCATCGCTATTTGCTCATAATAATACCGGTGTTGTCACTTTTTTTAAAATTACCAAATTTCGGGGAAGTTGGAATTAATTCGCGGGAAAAAAAGATTATTTCAAAATTCATTTGTATTGGTTTATGATGATTAAGTAAAATTTTATATTATTTTGGTCATGTGTTTACCTAACCTTTATTATCCTTATGGGTCGGACAGGGTTTTCTTAACATACTGTGTACCTATTACATATAAACGGTTTTTCAATAGGGACGCTCGAACTTTGACAGCGCATAGCGGCCATCTTGGTAATGCGATAGCTGTCAAATTTGGCATGAATACATATTTAGTCGTGACATTTTACCATGGAACGCTACACGCTTCAACAACGCGTAGAAATTATCAAAATCAGTGCTCTATTCGCCTAACGTTCCGTGCGTTGCGTCCAGTTGATGGCGTTCATGGCCGCCCTGCAGAGTCCACAATCAGTCGTTTGATAAAAAAATTTGAGACAACCGAGTCGGTGATCGATGAAGCAGTTCCTGTACGTCAAAGAAACGCAAGATCGTTGGAGAATATTGTTGCCGTTCGAAACAGTGTGCGAGAAAACCCCAGACAATCCATTACGCGTCGTGCGCAAGAACTGGGTCATTCTGCGACATCAACATGGCGAACTTTGCGCCGGGATTTGGGTTATCATCCATATAAAGTTCAATTAACTCAAGAGCTAAAACCTAGTGACCACAGGCAGCGCCGTGTATTCGCTGATTGGGCGTTAGAGCATCTGGCAGCTGATCCTGTTTTTGCAAAAAAAAATCATCTTCACCGATGAGGCTCATTTCTGGTTAAGCGGCTTTGTTAATAAACAAAATTGCCGGATTTGGTGCGATGAAAATCCGCGGGAGATTCATCAGATGCTTTTATACTCCGAAAAAGTAACTGTTTGGTGTGGATTTTGATCCGGCGGTGTTATCGGCCCTTATTTCTTCGAAGATGCGAAAGGAGCCGCGCTCACTGTCAATGGCGACCGATATCGGACGATGATAACAATTTTTTTGTGGCCTAGGGTAGGTGGTAGTAAATATATACGGACAAATCACACAGATTGAGCTAGCCCCAAAGTAAGTTATAATAGATACATATACTTATAGATAAACATCCAAGACCCAGGCCAATCAGGAAAAGATCGTTTTCCATTATGACCTGGCCGGGGATCGAACCCGGGGCCTCCACGTCGCAGGCAGGCGTGATGACGGAGCCACTTGCCATACAGCACCGGAAATATTAAATTTATTGAAAGAGAAGTTCGAGAGCTTCGTCATCTCGCATGGTGGCGACATCAACTGGCCCCCGAGATCGTGTGATTTAACACCGCTCTATTATGTTCTGTGGGGCTACGTGAAATCTCTAGTGTATGCAGATAAACCACAGTCAATTGCTGCCCTAAAGGCCAACATAACTCGCGATCTTCGTGAAATTGAGCCCCATTTATGCGAAGACGTCCTTCAAAATTGGACCACCAGAATATACCATCTACAGCGGAATCGCGGTGGCCATCTGGCTGATATTATTTTCCACACATAATATCATTGAATATTCTTTAAAATGTAAAAAAATGTGGTAATATCACTTAAACAGATTGTTTTATTTCATTTCAATCTTTGAGCGCTCTTAATGAAAAACCCTGTATAATTATCAAACTAATAATATTACCGAGCAATTCAGTGCATTCTTAATATTAATTACCCAGTTCTTGCATAAGCGTATAATATTCAATACAAATATTTGTCAAGGACATTTCCCTTTCGCTGTGGTAGGGCAACTCACATTTCAAAATTCTATTCTATACTATAAAATATTACTAGTTACGGCCCTCTGCTTCACACGCGTGAGTAGTAGTAGTAAAAATTAGATAAAAACTTATTCTCAGCTCTAACTAATGTTGGGCACACCACAATAGCGGCGGTAAGTCCCCTCTTTGAGGACCTTGACCTTCCGCCTGATGTAAGTCCTCACCAGACACAACTGTTTCGGGAGGTTTCTGTTCCGGATAAGGCGGGAGGACACGCCAGAGTGTTACCACTGTGGGGATCGCCCTGAAGACACGGTGGAGCATACAGTGGAGGTCTGCCCGGCTTGGGAATCTTCGATCGGCGCCGATGTCTTGCGTCCGGCCCTGGTCCAGGCCATGGTCCGGAGCAAGTGTGCATGGCAGGCCATCACCTCCTTCTGCTAAGTAGTGATGCTAGCATAGGAGGAGGCGGAGTGCGTGAGGGAGCGGGAATCTTTCAGGAACAGGTGTAGTTGACTTTAATTTAGTTTAGTTAGTGATTAAAGGAATTGGCGCCAATATCATGCATTAATATGATGCATGACATAGTTTTAAATGTCCTGTATGCGAGCGCAGTAAGAGCCTTGCTTTCCAACGGCACGCGGAATGACCGTTTACTAGAGTCCATTGACCCTAGCTCAAAAGATAGCAAAATTTTTTTTTTGTTTTAGCTTAGTTTCTGAACAAAGTAATTGGCGCCATCTCACGTCATCAACAAACAAATGTCAACAAGAGACACATGCGCCACTGCGGGAAAAAAATAATTGGTCAAAAAAATAAGAGCGGTATTTCGGAGAGTTTTAATTTGTCAAACCTCGAATGATCACAGCAATAAGTTTAATTTCGAGCTGGCTTGTAACCACTAAACCGTCATGGCCAACATTCCCTGTGGACTAGCAAAAAACGTAACATGGGACCACCATTTTAATTTTTTGCTGCATCAAACTGAGCTGTTGAAAAAACACGGGGATCATTCCTGCTGTTACACAGAATTGAGTTTTGTTTTTTATTTTTATCTATACCTACTGTTTTTGTGTTGTTCAAAAATGTGGTTTCCTCTCTACTGTTGGCTTGGAACTTCGTTCCGATGACGCAAGCGAGTGGTACTGAGCGTCGAGTTAAACGGGCGATCCCGTGCTCTGGAGATGTTCAACTTGTGACTCTTGCGGCTTGTACAATCCATCGGTTTTGGTAGTTAACTAAATGTAAACAAAAAAACCACGTGACCCAGTGAACGGACGATTTATAACGTCTAAATATAAAAAAAAAACGAGTAAATTTGAATACTTATGTCATATGTTTATTATTATAATATTATAGTAATCAAATATGCTTGTCGATGATAGCCTGAAACACAGGTTTAAATAAACCTAATTCGGGTGGTCTCAACATTAGGTTTAGATCATAACGCATTATTTAGAACATCACAGATTATTTAGAAGACAAAAAAGCTTGGGACTGAGCTGCTCGCTCTGTTAAGCATTGTTATTAAGCAATATGTGTCTATTATTGTAAACATTTTCATTTTTAATGTCTGGACTTGAAAAAAGACGATGATCCCTGATGATGAGTTTGTTTCTGCTATTTCTTCTCAGAGGTAGTCAGTTAGGAAATGCCGGCATCATCTAGTTAAAAAAAAAACATGACGTGTAAAAGTGACCAGTGATCCTACTTGCTTAATAAACGATTTCATTTCATTTAACTTCATAGATTTATATTATATATTAGTCTACAGTCAGTTAGCTTTTACGATTATTATTTCGTTTATTTTTATACATATACATATTCATTTACATTTTTAAATATTTATAAAAAACATAAAAACATTTAAAAATATAAAAAATAGTGTTCCACCGATGGCGGGAGCGGAGTCCAAGTTACCGGTGGTTAGAGCTCCAGAGACATAAACCTCCTCACGATGCTGGCCGTATCGAGGAGTACTGCCTTTTGAATCTGTCCTTTGATCCAACTGCCTAACGAGAGCCTCAATAGATGTTGGCCGAGGCTCTTGGCTATCAAACCATTGGCCGATACGACAATCGGTACAATGACTGCCGAGTTCACATCCCACATGTCAACAATCTCGTGCGCCAAGTCGAGATATTTAATTTGTTTCTCTTTCTCAGCTTTCACGAGATTCCCGTCATGTGGAATGGTAACATCGACAATCATTGCGAGGCGCGCTAATCGATCTATCACCACTATATCAGGCTTATTGGCAACAATAGTCCTGTCAGTAATGATAGACTGATCCCAGTATAACGTGACATAGCCATTTTCAAGAACTGGGTCGGGCACATACTTATAATACGGTACCTCAGAATCCACAAGTTTATATTTCAAAGCAAGTTGCTGGTGGATAATCCTAGCTACTTGGTTATGCCTGTGCAAATACTCGCCGTTAGCTAAACGAGAGCAACCAGAGATGTGTCTGATGGACTCACCCGGCTGGTGATGTCACCAGCCGGGTGAGTCCATGTATACGTGTGTGTGTGTACGGAACGATTGACGTGTGTCGGGCATGTGCCCGACACACGTCAATCGTCCCGTCCTTCATAATATATCTCCGGTAGTTATTCGTTAAGATAACTTCGTCCATAATTGCACAGACGAAACCTTCAGTTTCCCCGAAAAGGTCACCGAATCGTAGCCAGGATACGGAAGCTAAAAAGTCAACATCGGGCTCATGAAGAGCCCGATAAAATCGCCCGTGAAGCTCCTTGCTTTGCCATACCATCTTGCGGTCATCTGTGGTAAGTATCATAGGCTTGTGCCAGTTCTCTTTCGCCATGGATAGCGGGGTAAGCCCCTTGTCTACTGTGACCACATCATGATGCATACCCACTACAATGTTTAAAAAATGTTCTCTGAGACTGCATACCTCTCGGTTGTGGAGGGTCTTCGCATTTAAAAAGCCTCGACCCCCGCACTTCCGCGGAATATACAGTCTCATCACCGATGATCGTGGGTGATGCATCCTGTTTGCTGTCAGCAGTGTACGGACCCTTCTATCCAGGGCATCGAGTTCGGTCTGAGTCCATTTAAGTATGCCGAAAGAGTACACCAAAACCGGCATGACCCACCCGTTGAAGGCGCGCACCTTATTTCCGCCCGAAAGAAGACTATTTAATACCTTCCTCAGGCGACCAAAGAAGCGCTCCTTCAACGATTGCTTCATGTCAGCATCGTTGATACCTAACGCTTCCGACATACCCAAATATTTATAGCTCTCGAATGAGGAGAGGGATCTAAGGTGTATGGAATCCGGGAGTGTAAATCCGATTATTATTATTATTAATATTTTTTATTACTATACAAACTGAGACTTTCTATACATTTATCGACTAAGCATAGCATCATGCTGACAAAAAAACATGTTTTTAATAAATCTAATAGTAAAAATAAACTGATTCTTATTTGTATTCACAAAGAGGAAAATATACAGCTTCCTACTCAATAATATCCTACATTAATATTATCAATGCAATACCACAACCCTTCGTAACCATAAATAAAAAAGCCCTGTGCGATTCAGGCTGTGTCCACATTCATAAAACAGCACATGTTCATACAGCATTGCGCCAATACTACGACGCAATGGAATAGAATGTGGTTAGGGTAGTAATCACCTTGTAATTACACTCCCTACCATAACACATTATTTTGTAATCTATCGGATATTCGTTATGGTGTATAAAACACATAACAGAAAAACAATAATGTAGCGGTACCTACAAACGCCACAAAATGAATGACGCGTCATAGTGACGTCACACGAATTCTACAGTTTGCAATTAGAGTTTACCGTGCAATTAGCATACATACAACTTCCCAATTTTAAGCGTTGGGCAAGTGCCCGCCAGACATAACACCCGTCTGGTCGGAGGATCCTCCCTTTTCTATGGAGGATGAGTGAACTATACTCCCTGTTCCTCATGCCTCCACAAGAACATATGAGTGGAAACGCCGCGAACGCGAATGCGAAACTGAAAAGTGACGGAACGCCCTAGTGACCTTTTTGGTGTTGTGAATTGTGAACAAACAGGCCAAACAGCAGCTGCTGGGGAGTTTGTTTCGCCACTTCTTCTCTCCAGCGAAAGTAGTAGGAAGTGGCAAAGTGCGGGCGTTTTGGAGGACTGTCTTATGTAATATTGACGTTCAAAAAGTGCTGATTCTCAGTCAAATTGGAATAAACGACTTTTAATTTAGATTTTGTTCTTCATGGAACTCGCCACTAACGTGCGTGTATGAATAGAAAAGTGGATTAATTGCAATAGCTTTCATTTTGACAATTCAACAAACGACGACGCGTTTGATTGAGTGGATGAGCGATCGACTGCTGTGCCGCGTGCCGCGGGTTCGATTCCCGAACGGAACAAATATTTGTATGGCCTACAGGTAGTTGTTCCGGGTCTGGCTGTTTGTGTACGAGTATGTGAGTTTAAGAGTTTGTAAACGCACCCACGATACAAGAGAAACTCCTAGTTGTAAGCAACATTGTTTATGTTAATTACGAACAGACAAGTATGTAAGTATAGGAATACTTACGAATTACAAGTCGCAATATCCCACGAGCCTGCACCGAAACTTGTATTTAAACATAAATAATGAACTATATCGTCAAAGGATTAAGAGCTGGGGACACTAGTGCCGAAGAATTTGGAAAATAGGTATTTTAAGAAACTATTGCCGTCGCGCTGCTTCCAACCATTTTTATATACAAATTTAGAAAAAAAGTGTACCTATGATTCTCAATTCGAAAACTCATACTAGGCCTACTGAACGGCGCGCCTCACTCGATAGATCAATGCTAAATGTGTGGATGAAAGCCCATGCCATGGGTTTTACTGGACAGTTTAGCTCGATCGAGTAAATCCGTATCAATGCTAAATGTGTGGATGAAAGCCCATGCCATGGGTTTTACTGGACAGTTTAGCTCGATCGAGTAAATCCGTATGTGAGTTATTATTGTTCAATGTACATATCAGGGATGTTATGGAGCTTCGACTCCGACTCCAATAAGTCGGAACTTCCGATTATTATCATACCTTCGGTTCCGACTTCGATTCTGATACTTTTAAATCGGAGGTTGTAATCAAAGGTTATTGAGGCATAACATAGCGATGGCAGCCTGTCGACTGTTATGAACAGGTTCATACATCTAGTCGCTCTGATTAACCCAGGACAATGTTTGTGTTCTTTCTCCTGAATTAACTTACTGACACGTTGTATGAGTTCATATAATTAACTTTTTTTCAATACATAAATATGTAAGCTGTCACACCCTTTATGCCTGGGGCTTTTATTGAAGTAATAAGTTTTTAGTTATTTACATATGTATATATATATTATTTTGCTTTGCTGGTATTTTGGCGTGGTAGCTGGCATATTTTCAATAATTTCATTGTTGTTGTATTTTCTTGTGTTCATCACTATATACATAGTATTGTATAAAGTCATGTGCTTTTTTTTTAAATGAACAGACAGCTGTGCTGCTGGGGAGTTTCTTCAGCCACTTCTTCTTCCCAGCGAAAGCACTAGGAAGTGTCGATGTGTGGGCGTTTTGGGGGACTGTCTTATGTAATATTGACGTTCAAAAAGTGCTGATTCTCAGCCTAATTTGAATAAATGACTTTTGATTTGATTTGATTATTCGAAATCTCCGAGAGCACCGTGGGACAAGCGAAATCTTCACTTTCTGTAGTGCTTTTTTTAAAATATATATATATATATATATATATTTTATGGTGTTTTTCAATTTAACTTGATTTTAAAATGTCTACCTTAATCATATATCAATTTACATTTACGTGTGCCAAATAAAAAATAAAATAAAAATGTTTGAAGTTGTGGGACAGTCCGATTTTGCTAGGGTCATTTTTTGTGAAAAATACCCACGTGCACTCTATCGTCAATTATTTTTTCACTTGTTACTAGTTTGTTACGCATACGACACGTTCATATAGGTTATAGATGGTATTTGTTTTGATTTTTCGCTAGTTTTGGAGTCAACGCATTTGATTTAAATTGTTTCAAAGCTTTTGTTCATTTAATGTAATATAATATGCTACTTTGGGTTTTAATTAACTTCATTTAATTTCTTATTCATTTGGAAACATGCCAATTTTCTTTTCATTGTTTGTGTATAATTTTACAATAAAAATGTAAATAAAATATTAACTGAATAATGTTTTTTGTGTTTAATTAAAAAATCACCACTTCTGACCCGGCCTCCGCCTCCGGTACCGACTCCGATAAATAAAATTTAAAAACTCCGACTCCGGTTTCGGTTCCGATATAACTACCTCCGTTACATGCCTAGCACATATGTATGCAAATGGCAACAGATGCTCGAAAACATGACACAATCATAAATGACGTTAAAAACTCAACACCATTACCTACACGGTTTTGACATTAAAAGTGTGCCACGTATTGGAAACTACCGCTATAAATTTAATAGCAAGCATTTATAAATCAGCCTGTGTGAGGTCATAACTATTAATTTTAATTATCCTATGAATATTTAGATTGAAATGTTTGGCTTATTAGTGACTGTAGTGCAACCATAGCTAACAATACCTGGTCGAAGGCCATTCAGCGAGAATAAGGCATCTGTCCCACCGCCAACGATTAGTGAGAAACTAATAGATGTATAACAAAATAAAACGCAGCTAAATTGAAGAGCACAACTGTGACGTAGCTTCACAACTGAAGTGACTGGTATTACGTTTGGTCGGTTAACGAAGTCACGTGGTTTTGACTAATACGTGTTTCAAATTACTTCCATAGGCTTCCGTACTTTCAGAGGACAAACCCACCTGACCGGAGGAGGCCTACAGCGGCACCAATCAGGGCTGCGGAAGCAGTGTTCGTTCTCGCAGCTCCTGGCGTACGTGTGAAATGTAACACCGGGCTGGTTTCCAGTCACTAAGAGTCTGACAGACAACGCCACCCACCCCAGAGCGGCAGACATCATGAGGATGTTTCACGCCGAAAAAAGGTACACAACCCCATGATACGGAACACGAGAAACTTTCTAAGAGTATATTGTTCGTTCGATGTCCAATATTTCGATGATCCCGAGAGCCCAACTCTCACCGCTACGAACTAAGGCTAGACTCTGTAGAGTGGCACAAGATGGCGCTGTATTTCCTAGTCCATAGTCAAATGAATCAGTCTCAAACATGTATCTCTGCTGTCTTTGTCAGCTGGTTGCTTCCTCGTCGGCAGTGGGGCCGGTGCCTTAGACAATAGGTCACCCCATCTCCTTTCGAATGATGAAAAGGTTAATCGTAAGCCAACTGTCAAAATATTTTGTAATCAGATGACATTAATCATTATTGTTGCTAAATATTGTTTAAGCATTTGGAGGTTTTTGTTTGACAAAAAAAAGGTTGAAGCTGTTCTAAAACTCTTTAGTATTTTAGAGTTAGTGGAATGGATAATATTCATAATCTGCCAATAAAGTTGCCAACTGCTGGAATACAGGGCTACTCTGGGTAGATGGGCTTTTTTGTAATAAACCACAAGGATCCAGCGCGTGTTGTTAGATGTCAGATTATATCTTAGAATTTATCGGTTCTAGGACAATAATTATATTCATAATATCCAATCCGACTTACTACTATCCTATCCTATCCTACTAATGCTAAAATCCTGCTCTATCCAAATTCCTACTAATCCTACAATCCTATCCTATTCTAACCTGTCCTACTTCCTAGTAATCCTACAATTCTATCATATCCTACTTCATACCAATCCTACAATCCTGTCTGTATATCGGTATGCAGTCGGACTATACCTATTGGTTCGTACGTACAGCCTAGTGCCAAACAGATAGACACAGTGGAATCTTAGTAATATTCTTCGTATTATTCCCTTTATTCTCAATGGGTACGGAATCGCGATAAAAACGCTAAGTGAAAAAGTCAACAAGACATGAACATCATGTAATCTGGACGATTTGACGCTTCCTTCAATAACTTGAACTAAAGAAAATGTCATCTCCCGGTCTGAGCGGAGCGGTAGCGCGTGTCAGACTTTTACTGACTAAAACCTACCCGTGTTCCTTCGCTTGCCTGTGTGCCAGGGACACGTTTTCTCTTTCAAGTAACCCGCAACCCTGGGCAAGGCTTTGGTCTTCGGGGACCCCGTCAGGATGTGCTGACATCTCTTTGAGGCACGCGTGAATCACAATACACCGTCGACCCGGGCCTGGTCCGGTCTGGCGGCTAGAGGCGTGAGGGCACTGAGATTCTCGCTCCCTCACGCGATCCGCCTCCTCCTTTGCCAGCATCACTGCTTCGCAGGAGGTGACGGCCTGACATGCACTCTCGCTCTGGACCATGGCGTGGACCACTCCCAACCTCAAGCCGGGCAGACCTCCATTGTATGCTCCACCGATCCCAATAGTGGTGACAGCCTGGCGTTTCCTCCCGCCTTATCCACAACAGGAACCTTCCGAAACAGCCGTGTCCGGTGAAGACCTAACTCAGGCGGAAGGCGAGGGCGTCGTGGCACCTCTCTAGCCACTCCTCAAAGAGGGGACTTACCGCCGTTATTTTGGTGCGCCCAGCACAACAATTTTGTTTTGCTGGGCGCAATTTGCGGGTTGCGACAATCGCAGTCTCCGTGTCGCCATGAGATCCCGCCAGAGCTCTATCCGCGATTATCGCGATTTCTCGCGGCAGCGGAGCTATGTCCGTTTTGCCTTCTCTCGCACTCCCACATGTGGTCGAGGAATGCCAAATCTCCAATATTTAGTAACCATCTTTCATTCACAAATTTATTGTAATTTTATTTTTTATAAATAGAAGTAAAATTACATGTCAGTGTACCATAATGTAGTGTAATGTATGTGTGTGTGTATATCTAGGTTATTAATTTGATTTGTACTTTATATTCATTGTTCATTTATTAACAATTAGTGTATACACTATGCTTTTTACAATCATCTATAACTTCTTTCTTTCTTTATTTTTTGGCTTCACACGATTTGTGCATTTAACCAATGTCACTTGTAATTATGAATTATTCATGTCTAAAAAGACGGCCGCGTGACCCGTCTTACGAGTGAGGTTTGGGGCAAAGTCATGATGTGGCCACTATGCTGCGATATTTCATTGTTCTTTATGAACTATTCACTAAATGCAGTTTTTACTACATAAATCACGCACTTTTATTTTGTAAACAACACTATAAATAATTTTAAAAGTCCAATGAAAAACGAGCGTGACACTCAGCTTGACTTGGCCAAAAAAAAACCATCTATAACTTTATCATAGGAATAATTTTGAAATTTTGACAGTCATACAAAAACTGTCAAACCTCAATTTTATTCCTCGAATAAAAGCTAGCTGTCTATGGAAAATCAGACTTAAGTACTTACTTTCTAGCCTGCAACACAAGTTCAACCTTTTTCAGACTATAGAGGTCCACTGCTGCATAAAGGCTTTCCCAGGGGTTTCCACGATGACTGGTCTTGTGCTGCCCGCATCCATCGGCTTCCCGCGATCTTCAACAGGTCATCAGACCATCTTGTTGGGGGCCTCCCTATTCTGCGTCTTCCGGTACGTGGTCGTTACTCCAGAAGCTTACTGCCCCATCGGCCATTGGTTCTACGAGCAATGTGCCTCGCCCATTGCCACCTAATTTTAGCGACTTGAAGAGCTATGTCGTATGACTGGTTATTCTGCGGATCTTCTCATACCTGATTCTTATTTCCTATTCACTCAGTTTTTCTGTGTGAATAGGCTCTTAATAAATTAGCGCGCTTTACCACCAACGATTGCCTCACTGCTTACCATCAGGCGGAATTGCAGTCAAGCACTAGTTTATAATTATAAAAAAAGGATTTATTTTTAAATGAAACATTTTATAAACTGTCTGTGTGCGAAATTTTATCCAGATCCGTTCAGTAGTTTTAGCGCGAAAGAGTACCAGACATCCACTCATCCGAACAAGCTGGGACTATACATTAGATGAGCACGACTAAGTAGTAGTGTTAAAGCATGCAAACATTCTTACATCAAGCACATTCAAATTTCCCGATTCCTTCTCATTTGATTCCATATTCCTAATTCCATACATTTCTGGCTTAAAGGCCTAGAGATTGGGCCAGAAAAACTTGATCAAAAAAAAGCAACATCATCGTACGCCGGCCGGCAAATATAAAAATTCTATAAATCAATAGTTACCCCTTGAATTCAACAACCAAAGAGAAAAGTGAACATTTATGGAGGCCTCCATCACCACCCGGAGTGTCCAGCGCTGTATTCTAGTAAGTCCTTTTCCTTTTTTTTCCGTTTGACTGTGCCACATGTAATTTCCCAAAATCGCACCTAAGAAACGCAGTTCAACTATCAAAGATATATCAGTACCATTATCAAACAAGTAGATAACATAAAGCACCACGTAAAGTCACGAGCACAAATAACGCCAACAGAAAAAAAAAACTATATAATACCACATATCACATAAACCTATAAGTACGAAAATGCCATGTACATCATTAGAAAATTATCGCTTTTGAATAAAGCTTTGCGTGT
Source organism: Sesamia inferens (assembly GCA_037179545.1). Classification (NCBI taxonomy): domain Eukaryota; kingdom Metazoa; phylum Arthropoda; class Insecta; order Lepidoptera; family Noctuidae; genus Sesamia; species Sesamia inferens. The sequence continues at coordinate 28,846,331 of CM073928.1, read as the reverse complement.
ATATCTAGATACTTGCTCGCGACTTTACCTCAAACCCTTCGTTACCGTCTGGGTTCGGCCAAAAACGCTTTGTAATCCGCTCTTCAAAAAGGGCCTCAAGTGTTCCTGTATGAGTCGCATATTTTAACCAAATGTAGCATAATTCTGCCATCATTTGAAAGCAAGTGCGATTTTTAATGCAGGTGTACCCCGAACATTTACGTTTGTTTGCATTTTTATGGGCTCTTGGGAGATAATTGCTTGGTATTTTTGGATTTTTATGAGGCTCAGCCTCACGGGTCGATGGAGATTATGCTGAGTTTACAGTAGTTGGTTCGTGGTCCATTCGTATACATATCGAGGTCATCTAAAAGCACGTTAAGCTGTTGTATCTGGTTGTTATCCTTAGATTTAATGACAGACGCAACCAATAACTGTCATTCATAGTGACTGTTCATTATGGACGTCAGACATCAGACTTGAATTAAACGGATTAGGTTCGAATGAAGTTGGACCATGCAACAGTATTTTAGCATTTCCTCTATCTGGGAAAGCAAGGATGCTTTACAAAATGGTTGAGGTTTGCTTGCGCTGTCGGGCGGAGGCTCGGTGACGAAGGTGTATTTGATGTTTTTTGTATTTTGTAATTTGTAGGTACTTAGAATATTGAGTGTGTGACAAAGCTCTCTAAATAAAGATAAAAAAGCCCAAAAATTTAACAAAAAATCTCTGGGCTGTGGAGGTTAGGTTGATAGTTCCGCCGTATGGATAACTAGTATTCAACTTAATCCGGTGGTGTGGAAACCAACCCAAACATGTTAAAAAAGGCTTAGCAAAATGTTGAGGTTTATAACATGTTACTTTTATTTTGTTTATTAATATACTTTATTGTATACCAAAAACATACATTAAGTACATCATCATCATTAACCTTTTTATCGTCCCACTGCTGGGCACAGGTCTCCTCTCATACAGAGAAGGATTGAGCGTAATCACCACGCTTGCTCAATGCGGGTTGGCGATTTCAGACTTAAATTAAGTACGTAAAAATACATTCAACACTAGAAAATATACAATGGACGGCCTTAATGCAATCTCTTCCAAGCAACCTTAGAATAGACAATTGGATGATGTTTTTAGCAAGAGCTTGTTAAACAATTTTATTAAGAAAAAAAAGACTGTTGATTTCGTAATAGGGTAATGTTTCCTGGATATAAAAAAAATATTGATTCTTTAGTTCGTCATTCAGATTATAGAAAAATATTGGATACGTACATTTTTTTTTTGGTGACGTCACTGCTCGCTAAAAAGTGTAGCGTGCAGTGACGTCACACGAGTTTTTTTGTTTATATGAAAAAAGAAAAAATACGTGTCTAGTATTTTTTGGAAATTGACTGACGGACTAATTAGTTTTTTTTAGTCAACTACCCTATTCCATGCCAGTGATGACTTATGGAGTTGAGACGTGGTCGCTAACAATGGGCCTTATAAGAAGGCTCAAAGTCGCTCAAAGGGCAATGGAGAGGGCTATGCTTGGGATTTCACTGCGCGATCGAATCAGGAATGAGGAGATCCGCAGAAGAACGAGAGTAACCGACATAGCCCGAAGAATTGCAACACTGAAGTGGCAATGGGCTGGACACATTGCCCGTAGGACCGATGCCCGATGGGGCCGACGGGTTCTCGAGTGGCGACCACGCACCGGAAGACGTAGCGTGGGTAGGCCCCCGACAAGGTGGACCGACGACCTGGTGGAGGTCGCGGGAAACCGCTGGATGCGGGAGGCGCAGGACCGGTCGTCGTGGAGAACCTTGGGGGAGGCCTATGTCCAGCAGTGGACGTCTTTCGGCTGAAATGATGATGATGATGATGACCCTATTCTGGTGAAAAGATATTAGTGACGTACGCACGTTGGGGTCGGTATTCATACAGATCCGATTTTTACAAAACAATCTCGGAAATTCACGTCGGTACCTACGTAATCTTTTTTTATCATTTCAGCCGAAAGACGTTCACTGCTGGACAAGGGCTTCCTCCAAAGATCTCCATGACGACCGGTCCTGGGTCTCCCGCATCCAGCGATGAAGAATTGCAACACTTAAGTGGTTTAGTATTATGTAAGTTTTGTTTAGTATTTAGTAATTTCTTGAAACAACGAATTAGTCCTATAGTGTTATTCGTCATTCTATTAACAAGAATTAGCAGTTCATGTTTATCATTATAAATAAAGCAATTCCATCTTCTGTGTTGTCAGTGTTAAGTGGATAGCCTTCAGTTCTTCAAACTTGCAGTAAAATAAAAGGTTTACAATCACAACGGACTCTATAAATTGAGAAGGGTTATCCCGATTGGTTGCAAATAATCCAATATGGCGTTCCCCTCAACTGACCCTGAGGCCATGTGGAGACAATCGACTTGGGCATTTTATTGTGAGAATGGTATATCTTTCGAATATTTTATTGTTAAAAGCGACATCTACATTACTTTAATCAAATGGCGCTCGCCAAGTTTTTGGATGTAATTTTGTTTTACTAGTCTTTACTTGTACTTAGGAATTAATCTATTTTTATCACAAAGAGTCAGCACTGTCATCCAATGATGTAACGTTGCCAGCCTTTTAGGCACTTAACCCAATTCCTCCCTTTTTATCTGTACTCTATTCTTCTATTCTATACTAATATTATAAAGAGGTACAATATGTAAGTTTGTAAATTTGTATGTAGGGGGTAATCTCTGGAACTCATAATCCAATTCTAAAAATTTTTCAACTGGCAGAAAGCTACATTATTCCTGAGTGCTATAGGCTATAAATTGTTTCTATAACATGTATATTAACCGAACTATCACAACTTTTGTCTAGCAAATTGGAAAATAAAAATACCTCATAAAACAGAATTATTTGCGTGCGCTGCCTAAACAGTTGCTTAAAATTAAAAACAATGTATGGCTACCTGGTTCGTCTTAATTATTTCTACAAAAAAGTTCGCGACACCATATCTGTATATTTTATATTTTATCTTTTATACTTCTTTTAATGCATTAAAAAAAAATTTTTTCGGCATACTTACATTTGGTTGATTATTTGAGCAACAAAATATTAATTCTTATGACTATAAATTATTTCAGTATCACATGAATATCATACAGATAAGATTTGCCATTTACAGTATATCAATTGGTCATACAGTTTCGGAGATAATTTAAAATTACGCAAAATGCCCCTAGCATAACTTTCATTGTGCAGACGATCTACCTTGCCATAGTTTGCCCATAGACGGTATTCTGCAATTACGTCATTTTTCTGAATCGCGGTGATAGGTTATCGTATGATTATTGTTGTTGATAGATACCTCATAATCGAAAATATCATAATTTCGTTGTATGTTTGTTTTGTATGTTCGTAGTTTCGTACTTCGTTCTATCGTAATAATCGATACGAGTTATTCGATATTACGATTGTTTTGTCGCAGTCGCTGTCATGGGTGGTGTCACTTTTGTGTTTGCAGGTGACTTTCGTCAGACACTTCCCGTCGTACAAGAGTCCCTCTTGTACGACGGGAAGTGTACGTGCGGATATCATAAAGGCATGTCTAAAATCATCGTCCCTGTGGAGTATAGTCCAAACTTTGAATTTACGTACGAAAATGAGAGTCCACGTTATCGGAAATATGTATAAAGATTTTCCACAACAGCTACTCAAAATTGGAGAAGGGTCTTTTTCTTCTCAAACCTTGGGCTCTAACTCTGCGGAAATCGTTATAAATGAGACTCTGGGTCGTATATCCAGTATATCCTGACCTCGAATATTTACTAGATAGAGACATTCATTGGCTTTGTTCAAAGGCTATCGTCTCATCATGGAACGATACAGTCAATAAAATCAATAATATAATTTTACAAAAAGTTCCCGGCCATGATAAAATCTACAAGTCAATTGATACAGTGTGTAATATCGAGAATGCAGTCCACTATCCGCAGGAATTTTTAAATTCCCTTAAACCATCTGGTCTGCCACCTCACGAACTGCTGTTGAAATCATGCCTATCATGTTTTTAAGAAATTTAAGCCCAGGCTAACCTGTGCAATGGCACAAGGCTACTAATAAAAGATTTGAAAGACAACCTAATTGCTGAGACCATTCTCATCGGCCCAGGAGCTGGCCAGTTGGCGTACATCCCAAGAATTCCAATGATTCCGACGGACCTACCCATACCGTTTAAATGACGCTAGTTTCCAATAAAACATCATTTGCCCTGACTATTAACAAGTCCCAGGGACAAACTTACTCTTTGGTTGGCATTGACCTACGAAAAGAAAGTTTTTCCCATGGGCAATTATAAGTTGGTCTATCAAGAGTGGAATCATTCGAAAAGCAGATTACTCTGTTACCAGAAAATAAAACAACTTCAAACATTGCATATAGAGAAGCTTTTAATTATATAGATACCTAACATAAATAAATAAATAAAATAAGTAAAAGGCGAACTAGTTATCTATATAGATAACTAGTTAGTTTCTGTTTTACAAATGCAATTAAAAGGCAAATAATATATATCACACGTGAATTTTAATAAAACATACATATTATTTTGGTGTTAGCTTGAAAATTGTGTTTCTGAATCTACTTAAAACATTCTGAACATAAACATATAAATGACTAGCGGCCGCCAGCGACTTCGTTCGCGTGGAGTTAGTTATGCTCCGCTCCTATTGGTCGCAGCAATGTTATATAGCCTAAAGCTTTGCTGGATTAATGGGCTATCTAACGCAAAAAGAATTTTTCAAATAGGACCAGTAGTTCCTGAGATTAGCGCGTTCAAATAAACAAACAAACTCTTCAGCTTTATACACACATCAAAAGTGTCTAGGGATCAAGCATTTTTATGCGGATTTCTTGAGATTGAGATGTGGCTTTGTAATAAATTTATGATTTTATAAATTTATATGGATCCTTTTTGGTGCATTTCATAATTTGAATCAGGAACTGTGAATCAAATTCGAGTAAAAGATGAAAATCAGCTGTCAATATTTTCCCTATAAAAACATACAACGCATTGAAGACATTATTAGTGCTACTGTTTCCCTACTACTGATTAAAACCAACGTTATTATGGAGCGGCGACGTCATTTAAGCAGGGAAGAAATGCTCAGAGCCGTGGGAATGAAAGAAGCTGGTTCCCGGCAACGTACTGTGGCTTTAGCTCTGAATACAAGTCAGAGTGTTATCAGTCGACTTTGGACACGTTACCGAAGCACTGGTACCGTGGCTGAGCGCCATGGAGGACGGTATCGCTGCACCACACGGAGACAAGACCGATACATTCAAATCTTAACTCGAAGAGCTCCAACAATAACCGCCATGATGTTAGCCGTGAGGCTTCATCACTCTTCAGGGAACTTAATTAGCGACCAAACAGTCAGAAACCGCTTGCATGAAGTGAACCTTCACTCCCGAAGACCGCTACTGGTACCACCTATAGCAATGCACAATCGTAGGATTCGATATCAATGGGCTCTTGAACACAGAAATTGGGCAGAAGAACAATGGCGTTTCGTGTGCTTTTCTGATGAGTCTCGTTTTGGTATGAGACCGGATACAAGACGTATACGACACTGGAGAACCCCTGGACGCCAACAGCGATTAAAATCCTGCCAGGAAGTCCATCCTTATAGTGGTGGAACCATCATGGTATGGGCGGGTATTTGGATCGGCAGAAGAACTGAGTTGATTTGGATCAGAGGCAACCTCAACGCTCAAATTTATGCCGAGACGATTGTATCAGACGTCATCGTTCCTCTACAAGTGCAAATCGGTCCCTTATTTCAGTTAATGCATGATAATGCACGACCGCACACCGCAAGAGTTGTAAGACAGACTCTCGCCGCAGCTAACATCAATGTCCTGCCCTGGCCTGCTCAGTCGCCAGACTTGAACCCGATTGAGCATGCATGGGATATGCTACAGAGAAGAGATCTGCCGAATATGGAGGGTATCCAGTCGCAAGAAGACCTTTTTTTGTTGTTGCAACGAACATGGGCGGCCATTCCACAGCGTGATTTGGATGAACTCATTTTGAGTATGCCAAACCGATGTTCTTGTGTTGTTAGTGTTCGCGGTAGAAACACGGATTATTAATTGTTTAAGTTACCCAATAAAATTTTAGAGAAAACTGTTATTTCAGTCTTTTTTTTCGAACTTTTGTGTTAGTGGTTCAAATGTCAAATATCCCTTTATTAGGAAAATGGCAAATTTCTTTATTAATGCAAAGGTGACTTGGTTTATCGTTACTGTGACAAACGAAAATACTTTATTTGATGAATCCTTAAAGAAAATTTTAATTAATATCAATCAGGAGAAAAGTTATTGCAAAAATATATGTTGATTCCTAGACACTTTTGATGTGTGTATATTAGTATAGATTTGTTTTCTGTAAGTAAGTTTATATAAACGTTCTTATAGGTCTTATAATATTTTTAAACTAGATGATTCTGCGTTTTTTATCTGCGGGCCAATTACGTATCACATTTATCAATACGAATCGGTTTAATTTTGCTTTTTTTCGGCTTCTTTTTTCGTTTATCACCATTGTGTCCCTGTTGCTCTTACGGACAAAGAAGTATTGGACTGTATATACGAGCAAAATCTTTCAGAAAAGTTGGCCAATACCTCTCATGTATCCCTTTTTGAACAGATAAAACTCAGCCACAAATCAGGGAGGAAAGATCTTCCTACCTGTAATTATATCCTAGAGGTACCTGCTAGCATTAGGAAAATGCTGATAAATCAAGGCCAAATTTTTATAAATTGGATGTCATGCTCAGTTAGAGATTTTACGATTGTTACTAGATGTTTCAACAGCAGTTTGGACATGCAGCCAAGTTTTGCCGTGAAACCAGCCCAACATGCAACCACTGCGGGGAGATGGGCCACGCCTTTAAAGAATGTACCAACAAAACGTCTCCTCCAAATTGTGCTACGTGCAAGCGCTTTAAGCGCAAATGTGATCATCCAACTGGTGACTTGAACTGACCGGCGCGCAAGTACGCTGAAGACAATTATACTAATACAATAGATTATGAAGGCGCCTAAGAGCGCCATCTATATAGTGATGAAGTAGCACATAAATAGTAGGTTTTGATTTTTTTTTTGTTTCTTTAATAGTTTCTAACCTTATGATAGATCAATTGATCAGTGACATTGATAATTTTTCCGTATCTGAAGTCATAGTCTGTAATGTTGATGAATGCAAAAAAGAATCTGCCCCAAGGGAAAATGATAACCTTCCTAACCCAAAATATTCGCAGTTTAAACCGTAATTTCGCTGGTTTTTAATTGCTCCTACAGAACCTTGATTTATGCTGAATTATTGTGCTAACAGAATGTTGGTTATCAAAGCAAGCAGACAATTTGCCGTCACTAGACGGTTATACGTTACATAAAACAAACTTAAATACTAATCAAAACGATGGCATAGTTGCTTACATTAAAAATACCTTAGGCGTAACAGTAGAGGAACCTTTGTTTCCAGGCTGTAATTGCTTATTGATTAAAATGAACTCTGGTATAGTATTTATGGTTATTTACAGGCCACCATCTCAAAACCTGGATATATTTTGAGACTCTCTGAGTGCTACATTAAGTTAAATATCCTATAATAAAAATGTCATGCTCGCAGGTGACATTAATATTAATATAGCTTCCGGAAAAACCGAAACCCATGCACATAACTACCTGCATGTCTGCACATTTTATGGACTTTTACCAGCTCATAATCACCCCACTCACCAGAGTGGATCTTGCTTAGATCATATCATTATTAAGACAAAATCACAATCTAAAACATTTTTTACTAATTCATCGCTTACGAATCATCAAGCTATATTATTAAATCTAGAAATATTTTCCATCATATATACATCAAACATCAAACCATGGATAACGCCGGGTCTTGTCCGCTGTATACGACATAGAAACAAACTTCATCAGACACTAAAACTAACACCCGATAATGAGATACTTCCAGTAACTTACAAACGCTACAGAAACTTCTGCAATAATCTATTGAAAAACTAAAAATAAAATACGACCCAATACAACTCCAGAAAGCGGGAAAGAATAATAAGTTTATATGGAAATTTATTAAAAGCAACATTTTCAGACAGAAAAAACTAGACACTCCGCTTGATCTTTTATCACCCTACTTGCACCCATCGAAGTAACGAATAAGGTAAACAACTACTTTATTAACGTCGGCAAAAACTTAGCTGATCTTTCCCAGAAATTCAATTACTCAATGTACGCCGGTGACATATCTCTGGGCTCTTTTGTATTGGTAGACACAGACGCCCAGGAAGTGTTATGTCTAATAGATGGGCTAAAAGACGTCTATGCTGTTGGGTGGGACAACATCCCCAATATCGAACTAAAACGAACGAACGAACGAACGAAACACCTTATTGCAACACAACCGACCTAAAAATATAGTGGTTTCGGGATACCTCATGGTAGTATTTTGGGCCATACCCTTTTCTTAATCTATATAAACGAGTTAAGTAGCCTGTCACTTTAAAACGGTGTCAATAAGTCTTTTGCTGATGACACAGCTCTCGTGTTTTCAGGTAAGTTTAAAGATGAGGTCTATGCACTAGCATAAAATGGTTTCAACATAATATCTAGTTGGCTACGTAATAATCTACTGACATTAAAATCAGATAAAACCAATTACATGGTATTTACTATGAGAAATACAAGCTTTTCTTTTAATAATTATAAACTAGCGCTTGACCGCTTTGTGTCAGTCCATTCTTAACTATTGTATTAGCTCCTGAGATGGTGCCCCTATAACTATACTTCTGCCCTTGGAACGAGCCCAAACAGCAATCCCGAAGGTCGCTAGCTTTCGTCCTTTCAGATTTCCCACCACCAGCTTTACAGTGAATGCAAAGTGCTAACAGTACGCCAGTTATTTATTTTGAATATAGTACTACTCCAGCACGCTGATATTTGTTTTAGTCCTGTACCTTCTGGCAAGAGAAGAAAGGATTTAGTTTGCACTAACTCATTACTCATGGACGAAACATACTTTTACTAACAGATTTTATTTATTTCTCGGACCACATTTATATAACAAATGTAACAAACTGCTAAAGATATACACTGAAAGCTTAAATAAATGTTGAGGATTGCTAACTGAATATCTACAAACCCTCAGTTACACAGATACGGAAAAAATGCTAGAGGTATTAAATTAAAATGCGTAGCTTAGTAAGTTATGTACTAATAAATAAGTAGAGATAATGTATTTTTTAAGTTTTTAGGACAGTTTGTCATTGCTTAGTCTTAAATACTTGTCATATTTTTATTATTATTATATTATAGCCTCCAAATATCCTTGTTGACACAGGTTTAAATAAACCTAGTTCGGGTGGTCCCCACATTAGTTTTTAAATCTATAAGGTTACCATCACCTTTATATTATGTACTAGAATTCCGCCCGCGGCTTCGTCCGCGTTAACTTCGGTTATATCGCGCTTTTTAGATTTCTCTCGGGAATATCAAATTTTTTCGGGATAAAAACCCTACCCTATTATTTAATCCGGACTTCTAACTTTACGTCTGCAAAATTTCAAAGCAATCGGTTCAGGAGTTACGGTGTGAAAGTGGTACAAACAAACTCACTTTCCGATGTATAATATTAGTAAGGATATATTTGGTGTACACATACAAATATTCCAGTAATCTCCCTTGGGAACTTGATGTTTTTTTTAGAACCAAAAGTAGCCTATGTTACTCTCCATCTTTTCAACTAACTGTATGCCAAAAATCGGCGTGAAGGAAGGACAAACAAACAAACAAACACACTTTCACATTTATAATATTAGTATGGATTAATACTAAGATTTTTATTACTATACAAACAGGCTTTTTATATATTCATTGTTGATCTATGTTTTTTAATAATTTTATTTTTCATTTCGTTATTTACGTGTTTTGCAGATGGATTTGTGCAGATTTGCTTAGAAATTTGCTTCAAAATGATGCAGATTCTGATTAATAAGTCTGTTACGTAGTTAGGGTGTTGGCTATTTCTGACGAGAAAGGCGGAACCAAACTCAAACTTCACGGTCTTCTTTAAAGTCTAGGTGTTTTGTCAAGTCATACTTTGTGAAGTAGGGGTGAGAGGTACCAGCCCCTAATGATTTTTTGTTGTAGCCTATTTGGTGTCCCCCTGCTGGGCAAAGGCCTCCCCTTTTCTTCCAAACCTCCTTGTCTTGTGCTATCATGTTGGCCCTGCGAACGTTACCAGATCATCACACCACCTTGCCGGTAGACCCTAGTTTATAATTATTAGTATATATAATGCAAAATGTAATCCTCTTTATTCAACCCAGCCTCAGCTTGATAAAACGCCACGTAGTATCAATCCAATAAAGCATGCTACATACAATCCCGTTACGTTGACCGATCGGCGCGTGCGCACAGCGCTGCCGGAGCGTAAACATCTGAAGAACATTACCTAGTTTTTGCTTAACGGATAGCGGGGATTCGAGATTTGTTTTCTTTTCGGTTGTCTGTCTAAGATTGGAAGAATTAAGTGGGTTTTAAGTTGGAAGGTTGGAACGAAAATCAACCATAACACTCACTCTTATGGTTGGTTTTTGTTCGTCTGGATATGTTCCTTGTAATTTAAAATATCATAAATAACATCACGCCTCCTTTTCTAGAAGGGTTGGGCAGAGGTGTAGGTACAGTCAGTCACACAAAAATGTATATACAGATAAGGAATCATTTTATTGTATAAAATCTTTGTCCATCAATCCAATCATTATATTTTTTTATTATTAGCGGGGATTCGAGATTTGTTTTCTTTTCGGTTGTCTGTCTAAGATTGGAAGAATTAAGTGGGTTTTAAGTTGGAAGGTTGGAACGAAAATCAACCATAACAATCACTCTTATGGTTGGTTTTAGTTCGTCTGGATATGTTCCTTGTAATTTAAAATATCATAAATAACATCACGCCTCCTTTTCTAGAAGGGTTGGGCAGAGGTGTAGGTACAGTCAGTCACACAAAAATGTATATACAGATAAGGAATCATTTTATTGTATAAAATCTTTGTCCATCAATCCAATCATTATATTTTTTTATTATTAGCGGGGATTCGAGATTTGTTTTCTTTTCGGTTGTCTGTCTAAGATTGGAAGAATTAAGTGGGTTTTAAGTTGGAAGGTTGGAACGAAAATCAACCATAACAATCACTCTTATGGTTGGTTTTAGTTCGTCTGGATATGTTCCTTGTAATTTAAAATATCATAAATAACATCACGCCTCCTTTTCTAGAAGGGTTGGGCAGAGGTGTAGGTACAGTCAGTCACACAAAAATGTATATACGGATAAGGAACCATTTTATTGTATAAAATCTTTGTCCTATTACGTTCTTCTTCTTCAGCCCATAGAGGTCCACTGCTGAACCACTTTCCATGATGAGCGGTCTTGTGCTGCCAGTATCCATCGGCTTCCCGCACCCTTCACCAGGTCATCGGTCCACCTTGTTGGGGCCACTCCAGAACCTTACTGCCCCATCGGCCCCATACCCGGCATCGGTTCTACAAGCCATATGCCCCGCCCACTGGTACTTAATTATTGCGACTCGAAGAGCTATGTCAGTGACTTTGATTCTTCTGTGGATCTTCTCATTTTTTAAATCAATCGCGCAGAGAAATTCCGAGCATAGCTTTTTTATTCTATTACATTGAATCCAACGTATAGGCAAAAAACATACGTACATAAATTTATTTTATCAAAACATATTAATCATTTTGTATCAAAACTATCAATGCAAAAGGGAGATAGGAGGGCAAATCCACTGTAAAACATACATATGTACCTTCATACAAATTTTCACGTTTATAATATTAAGTAGGATGCGAAAGATTATAAGGATGGATCAAAAGAAAGCTGGCGAAAAGGAAGGCGGGATGAAAAGATGGCAGATTTTGAAATTTTCCACACAAATTGTATACAACTTTTTACGTACTACGTGGCGTAGCGGACAACACGCCTGCCTGCGACGTGGAGGCCCCGGGTTCGATCCCCGGCCGGGTCATTATGGAAAACGATCTTTTCCTGATTGGCCTGGGTCTTGGATGTTTATCTATATATGTATCTATTATAAATATAGTATAGTTGAGTTAGTATCCCATAACACTTGTCTCGAACTTACTTTGGGGCTAGCTCAATCTGAGTGATTTGTCAGTATATATTTATTTTATTTTATTTTTATCCAGGTGGTATGTATAATAATTGTGTTCCCGTGGGAAAATTTCCAACATCAACGCGAGTGGCCTGTAATTTGATAAAAGTTAAACAAACCTAGTTACATTACACAGTCCATTTACTAAATGACTATGCTAAAAATTTAACTCATTTATATAATAATAATAATAATAATAATAATTGTTTATTATTTCAGCATCAAGTAACATTACAGTCTTGTGATTGGAGCCTCCTTTTAAGCAGAAAAGCTTGTGTTAGGAGACTCCGCTCTTCCATAACTTAATAAGTTTCATTAAGATACTTGCTTTATACAAAATTAAACTAAATAATAGTAATAAAAGAATAATAAAAAAGAGGCTTAAGGCTATACATACAGCACGCCCGCAGGCATGCGAGTGAGTAGGCGAAAGTGCGTGCGTGTGGTGTGAGTGTGTGAGGGTGTGTGTGTGTGTGTGTGCGTGTCTGTGCGTGTGCGCGCGTGTGTGTGTGTGTGTGTGTGTGAGTGTGTGTGAGTATGAATGAGAACACGAATGTGTTAGAATATGCGCATGATGGTGCAGATATTTGGCAGATGAAGGGTTATGTTCATCTTAACATCTTAACAACGCCTCCGTTTCATCATATGTTAGTGTTTTTATCCAACTAGTTAATGATTTTTTTAATTCGAATTGTTTCTTATTATATCTTAATAAACGGTACTATACAAGTCAGGTGTTAGCTTAATTACTTAGGCACGCTGACTTAGCCTGAAATCGAGGTCGATGTGCTTCAAACTAATAGATTATTGTAGCATCTAAACTAATATCGCGCGAAAGCGAAGAGGCCTTTGTCCAGCAGTGGACAAAGGAAAGGCTGAAGAAGAAGATAGTAATATATACAGCTGAAGAGTTTGTTTGTTTGTTTGAACGCGCTAATCACAGGAACTACTGATCCGATTTGAAAAATTCTGTTTTACGTTGGATAGCCCATTAATCCAGGAAGGCTTTAGGCTATACTACATCACGCTGTGACCAATAGGAGCGGAGCATAACATTTCAAATTACCAACTCCACGCGAACGAAGTCGCTGGCGCCCGCTCGTGTAACATAAAAATTTACACGCTAGCTATTGCCTGCGACTTCGTCTGTGATCCACGATGAAAAGTAGCCCATATGCTTCTTCAGATCTTGGCCTACCGATGTGTCAAATTTAATCCAAATCCATTCAGCCATTTTAGCGTGAAAGTATGATAAACAAATCTTACTTTCGTATTTGTAATTAGTCAGCGGTTGATGTAAGTTGACGTATTTTTTTCCGTGTCCATGTCGTGGTGCTGATCTGCGGCGTTCTCACGCGTCCGACCCTGGTCCAGGCCATGGTAGGGAGTGAGAGTGCATGGCAGACCGTCACCTCCTTCTACGAAGCAGCAAAGTTGCTAGCAAAGGAGGAAGCGGAGCGTGTCACCCTCACGCCTCTAGTCACCGCAGAAGACGCTCTCGTCAGGAGACAACATCGAACTGCCGGCCACCGTAGGTGTGGGCTTGCGAGCATTGGACAGCTTACCACCCGGGTCGATGGCGCGTTGTGTTTCACGCGCGCCTTAAAGAGATTTCAGCACATCGTGACGGAGTCTACAAAGACCGATGCCTTTGTCAGGGTTGTGGGTGGGTCAAAAAAGAAACCGTGGCGCTGGCGCAAGTAAAGAAAAATGGGTGGATTTTAGTCAGTATAAATTTAACACTCCCTTCCGCTCCGCCCAGACCGGGAGTGGTCATTTTATAATTTCCCATCCACATAAAAAAAGCTGTCTATAGAGTGTCTTAATTCGGCAGGCCTATACTAAATTAATCCTCTGTCCTTTTCTTAATGCCATAATTAGAAAAAGACACACTGAACTTTATTTCAAAACTCACTGCACTCAAAACTGTATAGAAGATATCGTCAGAAAACCGGCATTGGATCAGGGTTGCGGGTTAGTTATTATTTTTTTTTTTTATTAAAGTATAAACCAGTGCTTGACCGCAATCCTGCCTGATGGTAAGCGGTGACGCAATCGTTGATGGTAAAGCGCACTAGTTTATAAAGAGCCTATTCACTCTAGCCTTGAAGACACTCAAATTGTAGTCCGACGGAAACACCGCCGCCGGCAGATTGTTCCAGTCCCTCGATGTACGCGGTATAAAGGAGGAGAACCCTATGTATAGGTACCGATGACCCTTCAAGATCGAAGACGCGCTCAATGATGATGAAAAGGGTTATCATTCCCAATTTGACCTTTATTTTGGTTCACTAAAAGGTTAAAGGAAACCGTAGCCGTGGCCTACAGGCAAGTAAAGAAATACGGGTGGGTTTTAGTCAGTAAAAGTCTGACATGCGAAGAGATCATTTGATAATCCCAAACAAAAAACTAGAACAAAACCTCAAAATGGCACAGGACCCACGTGTTACCGTCCACTACCTCTCACTGACAGGAGGCTCTGGTCCCTCGAGTCGGAACATTGTTGGCTGATCATGTTATGAACTTAAATTTAGTTTAGCTAAAGGACAAGGGAATCTAAATGAAGATCCTAGCTTTCTATTAATGAACTCGAGGTAAGCAACCCTATGTATAGGTACCGATGACCCTTCAAGATCGAAGACGCGCTCAATGATGATGAAAAGGGTTATCATTCCCAATTTGACCTTTATTTTGGTTCACTAAAAGGTTAATGGAACTTTACAGACTGAAGAGGCGTTGCATTTCAAAAAAGGTTTATGCTTCATCTGTTTAGGTAGTTTACTAAAGGTAAATAAAAAACACGTGACTATTAACCGACTAAACGTAATACCAGGTATTTATTTATTTTATTTTTACATTTTAAGGAAACTTACAGCTAGCATATATACAGATAGAATATAATTAGTGAAAGAAGGCCAATTAAAAGTTTCCACAGATAACATCAGGTTAGCACAAGAGACAGTAACAGGTACAGCACAGGACATGAAAGTGAAATTAAGAACAAGTAAGCACTCTGAGAGTATTTAGTAAAACTTAATTTTTTTTAGTAATTAACAAAGAAGCCATCACAAAGTATTTTTTTTAGTTTAGGAACACTGGTGGAGAACAAATCGAGATCATTAACCCTCCGACACAACAAATTATATGCTCTGCTAGCTCTTATCATATAAGAGTTTTGTCGGTATACGCATCGCACAGAGGGAACATACAGAGGCTGATGATTCCTTAAAGTGAAGGATGGAACACGAAGACCAATTTTGCTCAACAATTCAGAACAGTCGATTGAGCCATTAGCTATATTGAACAGAAATACCATGTCGGCAATTTTTCTCCGCTCAATCAGTGGAAGAACGTGAAACTTTCTGCAACGGTTGTTGTAATTAGGCAAATAAGTTCTGGATCTAAACTGAATGCACCTCAAAAATTTCCTTTGGATACTTTCGATGCGATTGACGTAAGTATCGTAGATAGGATTCCATACTGGTGAGCAGTATTCGAGATGACTGCGCACAAAAGCACAGTACAGAATTTTGAGTGTTTTAATGTTTTTAAAATCCACTGATATCCTCAAGATAAAACCAAGGGCTTTAGAAGCTTTTTTAATAATTTTATCAATGTGTGTGTCAAAGAGAAGTTTAGAGTCAAAAGTGACTCCCAAGTCTGTAATCGTGTTAACTCTGGCTATTGAAGTATTGGCTAATTTGTAGTCATAAAGAACGCGCTTTAGTTTACGAGTGAATGTACACGTGCAGCATTTCGAGACATTTAGATCTAACCGGTTGGCCGTGCAGTACCCTACGAACCTGTCCAGATCGTGTTGGAGGCGTTCAGCATCTTCATGAGTCCCGATCTCACTTAGAATCTTCATGTCGTCCGCAAATAAAAGGACTGTTGAATTCGAGAAACATGAAGACACATCATTTATGAAGATGTTGAATAACAAGGGTCCCAAAAGAGATCCCTGCGGAATTCCTGAGGGGGCCGTCATAGTTCTTGATGTATATCCATTAAGGACAACAGTTTGACACCTGTTGGCCACATAAGATGAGAACCACCTAAAAAGATTTCCACTGATACCCATAGCCAGCAGTTTGCGCAAAAGTATAGCATGATCCAAACGATCAAAACACTTGCTGTAATCTGTGTAAATTACATCTACTTGTGAGTGGCGGGCCATACATTCAGTCAAGTAGTCGCTACAAAGAATTAGGTTGGTGGTTGTGGACCGACCTCGCAGGAAACCATGTTGGCGGTCGTTGATGCTTAATTTAAGGCAGGTGTAAAGCTGTTTGTATATAATTTTTTCCAAGATTTTAGCGAAAATACATAGTTTGGATATGGGTCTGTAATTTTCTACAAGGTTTCTAGGCCCTTTTTTATGGATCGGAGTGATTATTGCCGACTTCCAAACTGCAGGTACCTCTCCCAAATTTAGGGACCGCCTGAACAGGAGTAAAAGAGGAAGAGTCAGACTTTTGGCACAGTTGAGTATAAAAACTGGTGGAATATTGTCTGGTCCTGCAGATTTGGATAAGTCAACTCCTTTAAGTAGATTGAATACTTCTAATTCATTAACTTCGACTGAATGTATGTCCGAGACAGTATCGCTCAAATACATGCTAGGCCCCCGCACGTGGTCAATGGAAAGATCGTCGTCATTAATACTAGCAGCAGAACCAAGAAAATTAGAATAGAAATAGTCGCTAAACATGTTACAGATGTCCTCTCCGACACTTGAGGTGCTATTTCTATATTTAAGCAAGGAAGGGTAAGCATTGATTTGATTTCTTGATTTAACATATGACCAAAACGCTCTGGGTGTCTTAGAAATGTCTGCCTCAATTTTTGCAATATAGGAGTTAAACATTACACTTTCAACTTCCCTGGCACGCTGTCGAAGCAAGACAAAAGACTCGTGATCAGACAGGTTTCCGTATTTCTTGAACTTTGAGTGGTACTTAGATTTTTCTTTTAAAATTTTTATCAGAGGTTGTTTGAACCAAAGAGGGTATCTGCTACTTGGAACTACCGTCCTAATTGGTACAAAAGAATCACGTAGTTCACTGATTGTGTCATAGAAAAATGATACAGCATCCTCCAATGTATGTACTTCAGTTGTTATGGTCAGTTACAATCGTGCTCTTCAATTAAGCAAAGTTTTTTTTTTTTTTTTTTAATAAAAAACGTCTCACACTAGGAATTTCTTCTGTGTCGTGGATGCGTTTACAAACATATAAACTCACATACACAAACATCCAGACCCGGAACAACTTCTTGTAGGTCATACAAATATTTGTTCCGTGCGGGAATAGAACCCGCGAAACGCAGCGCAGCAGTCAATAGCTTAAGAGGAGACTCTAGTCTCGAGGAATTTGGAAAATAGGTATTTGAAGAAACTATTGCCGTCGCGATGATTCCAACCTCTCCCGGTAAAGTGCGAAAAGGACAGTTGCAGCTCAGGCTATTGATGAAAGATGTTTCGTATACCGCTGTTTTCTTTTTTAAAACACGACAGATCTCAATTATTTTTATATCAAAATTTAGAGGAAAAGTATACCTATGCTTTTATAATTTTCTTTTTTGTCAAAAACTTACCACGTTGGTCTAATAGTCATCTGAACATCACGGTAAAAATGAGTTATTTTTCGCGATTTTGAAGTATCGTATTTCTTTTACTAATTAAGGTTCAAATGATAGAGGCACGTATAATCACAGTGTAAAATTGTAGAAAAAAATTGCTCTAAAGCATTATCCACGAAGAAAACAGTGGAATACGTTTATATAATGAAAGCACCACTAGAGTTCCCTCTTAACCACTGCGCTAACCGTGCAATCAATTTCAGTTTATCAATTTATAACTTTACTAAATTAAAAAAAATACTGTTAATTATAATGAAAAACTGAAATAACTAGTATTACAATAAATCGGTTAAATATGTCAAGTGGCTTATTGTTTATCTTAAGTTAACTATCTAAACCAATGAGGTATAGTACAAACTTTGTAAGGATTTCGATAATGTCTCGTCAACACTCTGACAGTATTAATCTTTCAAGACCTGTCTCCTTGCAGATATTTAATGACTAAGATGAAAGATTGATACCTACTAACGTAACATCACGCTTATGTGACCCCTGAGGTATAAGGCAGAGGTGTACCTCTATAGGTAGGCATATATCATCATCAACCTTTTTATCGTCCCACTGCTGGGCATTCGGGTCTCCTCTAATACAGAGAAGGATTGAGCATAATCACCACGCTTGCTCCGAATCTTTCGCTTGTACCGAGTCGAAATAGATAGAAATTATTCATTCAGTTTTATATCATATCTACTGCACCTCGGGACCATGTCCTGTGGAAATGCACAGAAGAGCTAATGCTATGTTGGCGAACTGGCATAGGCGGGAAATTGGACCAGTTTATCACCAAGACCTGGGAGCCGATGCGGAGACTGCGGTCATTCTCCTAAAAATGGCACAGTAAAAGCTTGAGCTAGAGCGTGAGGCCGGCTGGTGTAGATGCTACGGGCTGCAAAAAAATGTGGGGCTAGCAGCTCGGGTGCGAAGTCACGTATTGTGTTGTTGCACGCCCCAGTTGGGGGAACTGACATGAGCAGATGAATATAAAATTAAAACGTACAATGGTCCGTATACCGCAAGGCGGGGAGGACCAGTACAGGACAGACAGCATCGGCTGCCGACAGAAGTTACCACCCACCAGACAAAGTCTTGCCGCCAAGCGATTCGTCGTGTTCTGGCCTGATATCTAGTGAAGCCGTGTGGAGGACGGGTATCTCCCTCTAAGTAGCATCGTAAGTCGTTTCGTTGGGCTTAACATTGCATCACCTCGCTCACCCGCCGTCTTCCTTCCTACTCAATCAGTTTTTTTGAGTGAATAGGCTCTTAATAAACTAGCGCGCTCTACCACCAACAATTGCATTACTGCTTACCATCGGGCGGGATTGCGGTCAAGCACTGGATTATAATTATATAAAAAAAGGGAATGCACTGCTAAAAACTTGACTAGAGATAATAAAAATATTCATTAGTGGGCGGCAGAACAATTAGCTGTCATTGCGTCAGAAAATACATCTATAACATAATTTGTATGAGTCCCCTACGTGCAGCAATGATTAACGGCATTTTATTCCAAACTGCATTGCAGTGAACACGACAATTACCAAAACCACATTTTAAATGGAGCGCAAATGATGAAAATGTAGCCCCATGTCGTACAGAATGCCAGATTTGAGTCATAAATTAACTAGGAGGGCAGAGCAGGCAATGTGTATGGTACATATTACGTTGATCAAAGTAGTAGGGACCTTGATACAAGGTCGGGGCGTTTAGCCTTGAGCCAGATCGTTGGTGAACCCAAGGGTCCTTTTGTAAAATATCGGAAGAGGTCAATTAATATATTATATGGTAGCCGAGTAGGTTAAATTTCAATCTGGATAATATATAATAAAAATAAAAACGGTTTTATATTATTAAACATATTTATTTATTTTAATAAATAATGTATCTTCAAATGTCATCATCATCATCATCAACCTTTTTTATCGTCCCACTGCTGGGCACAGGTCTCCTCTCATATATTAGGATACATACAGAAGGATTGAGCGTAATCACCAAGCTTGCTCAATGTGGGTTGGCGATTTCAGACTTAAAGTCCAGGTTTCCTCAAGATGTTTTCCTTCACCCTCATTCATTGGCGTCCAAGATATATTTAGAAAGTAAATATAAGTTTAGAAAAGTTACATTGGTACTTGCGTGGCCTGGAATTGAACCCGCGCACTCATACTTGAGAGGTTGGTGTTTTAACCACTAGGCCACCACGACTTCTTCAAATTTCGTTAGTAAAAAATACAAAAATTGAAAACTTAATAAAATATTTTGTAATCTAAATGTTTTTATTATATCCAACTTTACAACCAAGAATCTTGATAAATATACATTTGTACAATTGAAACAGGGAAATGATCATGAGTCATGATCATTTGGACCTCACCATATTACGTAGTCCAGAGACCAGAGTCGAGTACGTTTATACAAAAGCACCCCTTTCTTAGAGTTCCGTAGCCAAATGGCAAAAAACGGAACCCTTATAGGTTCGTCATGTCTGTCTGTCGGTCTGTATGTCACAGCCATTTTATTCCGAAACTATCAGAGCTATACCGTTGAAACTAGGAAGGAAGATGTATTCTATGAACCGCATTAAGATTTTGATGCGAAAATAAAAAAATAATAGTAAATATTGGGGGCTCTCCATGCTGCAACTGAAACTCAAAATTTTTTTTTCATCAAACTCATACGTGTGGGGTATCTATGGATAGATCTTCAAAAATGATATTGAGGTTTCTAAAATATTTTTTTCTAAACCGAATAGTTTGCGTGACAGACGCTTCCAAAGAGGAAAAAAGTTGGACCCCCCCCCCGCGCGCCTCTAACCTCTAAAATAATACCTACCAACGAAAATTGTATTGAACGAGATCTAGTACCTAAGTAGTTTTTTTTAATATCTCGTAAATCATAAACCGCTTATTATCGCGTAATCTTTCATACAAATAAATCCTTTAATTTCATAAATCAATGGTACGGAACCCTTTGTGCGTGAGTCCGACACGCACTTGGCCGGTTTTATTAATTTTAAACAAAGCTATTAATTAAAACATTTAAGAGACTACACCCTACTTGATAATAAACAATTCTGCAACATAAAATAGAAAAAACAACCCCCACATCAATATATCAACCCTACCTTGCCGCATTTCGTCCATCGTTCACTGGGTAAGGATCTAAACATAGTTACAATTATCCACTGGGGGCTAAGGTCACTCCAATAGGGTTGGTAGCATGTAATTTATGCTAAAGGGTATCTATGGGGATTTATAAGTTATAGATTGTTTTTTTTAGGGGTTAGAGATTGAATAGATTGTTAGTAAACCGAGTCTATGTGAAGGACCATCTGATTAAATAATTAATTTGGTGGTGAAAGAGCCGTTACGTTTAACAGAATAATAATGCTAAAGCGGTCTGAGGGAAGAACTGGTTCAGTAGAATATATATTACTTCAATGTATCTTGTTAATTTTGATCATGACTTACGGAGCCGAGACGTGGACACTAACGGTCAGACTAGTCCATAAGTTTAAAGCCGCTCAGCGAGCTATGGAGCGGGCTATGTTGGGCATGCCTCTGAAGGACCGCATCAGAAATGAGGTAATCCGACAGACGATCAAAGTCACCGACATAGCTGAGAGGATTAGCAAGCTGAAATGGCAATGGGCTGGTCACATATGCCTTCGGGCCGACAACCGTTGGGGTAAACGAGTCCTCGAGTGGAGACCGCGTCTCGGCAAACGTAGCGTAGGACGCCCTTGGGCGAGTTGGAGTGACGACATCAAAAAGGTGACTGGTAGCGGCTGGCGGAGAACTGCTCATGATCGAGCTTGTCGGCGTGCCATGAAAGAGGCCTATGTCTAGCAGCGGACTAGTAGAGGCTGATGATAATGATGGTGATGAATTTTGATCAGATCATCTGACCACCTAGTCGGTGGGTGTGCGACATTGCGCTTGCCGGTACGTGGTCGCCATTCAAGAGCCTTTCTGCCCCATCGGCCATCGGCTCTACAAGCTATGTGCCCCACCCGCCGCCACTTCAAAGAGCTAATCCGCTGGACTATATCGGCGACTGTAGTTCTTCTACAAATCTCCTCATTCCTGATTCGATCACTTAGAGAAACAACTAGCAGAGCCCTCTCCATAGCTCTCGCAGGAAAACGTTGGCTGCTGGCCGCGTCCAACCGTTCTTTTTGGAATTCCTTGAGGGAGGCCTATGCCCAACAGTGGACTTCATGTGGCTGAGATTATGGTGATGATGATGATATTGTTGATGATTGGAAGAAGTTTAAGTAGATATGTAAAGACCGCAGATCACATCCTTTATGTAATGCCTGCCCTGATTAATTATATTTTGTCTTATCTATGTACATACATATTTTATATTGCACTAGAATGCTTCATTATCTAAATGATAAAAACATTTTTACAAAAAAAAAAAAAAACCCACCGGCTTCTAAAAACCACAATAAAGTGAAAAATAACTAATTTCGGAAGTCGGTATCTTAGGTTTTTGTATATATGTTTTTGACACCGACTTCCGAAATTAGTTATTTTTGTGTTGTTTTTTTTTTTTGTAAAAAAAAAAAATATTTTATACTTTTTAGTTGTGAATAAGTACTATGTATTCAGTTGCATCCGGTCAGACTGGAAGCTGACGCAAATATAGTTGGGAATGGCCGTAATATTGTTTACTTTAATTTTTACCCAAACTAAATTTTAGGTCAGTGCATCTTTTTCTTGCTTTTTTAATAAGAAAAGGACAGAACATAATATGTCCGTTTAGTCGTGTCAAATTAGTCCACGCCTTACGTAAATTGATGTATTTTTGGTCGCCATGTTTATAATAGCGTCTAAACTATCTATGGAATATCTTAATATGACAGGATTAAACTAAAATGTTATTTTCTATCGTTTTTTTTACTGAAATAGAAAGAATGCGCTTAACTTAAAATCAGTTTAGTTTGTGAACTGGCGCGCTTTACCATCAACGACTGTATTGTTGTGGCGGGATGCGGTCAAGCACTAGTTTATAATTATTAAAAAAAAAAACAAGAGTGCCAATGTTGCAAAAGGCCGTGCATTTCACTGCGTTGCATCTCTGATATATAATTAGATCAAAATCATCGTAGAATAAGACTTTTTGTATGTTTTGTATCTACTACGAGAAATCTAGAACAATTCTATCTTTTAAACATTTTGTAAACACATGAAACAGATTAGTTCCACAGACGCTTACGATGCTACCAGCGCCTAAATGGCGAATATCGAATGTTGTCGTGTTGTCATTCATAGTATAATCAGTTATCTGCCACTAGAAGTCATGTCAAAATTGTTTCAGCCGTTTCGGAAATTAGGAAAAAAAAACAGCTTTCTGTTTTTTTTTTACTAATTTCGTTTTTTCTGTGCCTTATGTTCCTTTTGGCGTGAAGTATCCAAAAAGCAGTTATTTTGGCAATAACATCACTATCAATATAACAGACTGTCAAACCAACACATTGAAATGATAAAGTCCACTGTACTTGTATATTTTCGGCCAGTGATATAAATATATATAAGTGGAACGCTGCATAGCAAACAGGCCAGCATAATGTTTTTTTCAACTTTTTTAAGATTCTATGATTGGATAAAATGATTATAACCTCACGCTGTCTGTTCTTTATTTGAATCTATTATCCACAAAACACATGACAAGTCGCCAAAACACACACCGATCCTAAGTCTAGATTCAAGTACAGCAGGCAACAGGTATTTAGTTGAGAAACAAGTTCTTTGGAGAAAGTTAAGAGCTTTCTACAGAGCTTTTACCGTGTACTTATTAACTGTAATACGATATTGGCTAGCTTTATGAACTACTAGTTGTGCTAAGCGGTTTTACCCACATTAATTACGATCCTGTGGTAATATCCGGTTATAAACTACGTATATATTACTACCCTCTACGTCTACGACAACATTTGGCACATCGCAATACAACTGCTCAGACCCGTGCAGCGTACAGCTTCACCAGACATCATGCCAACACACGACGAATCGCTTGGCGCAAGACTTGGTCTGGTGGGTGGTAACTTTTGCCGGCAACCGATGTTATGGCCCATTATCGAGAATGCAAATATGATGCAAAGAGCTTTGTTTGTCTGCAAGTTATGTCTAGAAGCATCAGGCATTTTCGCATAACTTTTTACGCTATAATTTCTTGGTTAGTCGTTAGGTCGCAAGCGCTATGCTGTTCAAAAGGTACACCTCTACTCAACCCTACATCGAAATAGGGCGTGATATTACATTATTTTGCTCTAATTAAGAGTTCTTATTAATCTTTACCCCTTCAGTTACTTGTTGACGGGAGTACGCTGTCTTCCTACTCCTGTACTGTAACTTGAGAACATTGTTAAAACCTATAAATAATAACAATAACGGTCTCCAAAGCCTGGAGCACAGGCGTAGAGTAGCCAGCCTGTCGGTGTTCTATAGGATGCATTTAGGAAAGTGTGCGAGGAGGAGGATTAGCATGACTTAATTCCCCCATCTCCTTTCCATCATAGGACGACCCGTCGTACGGCGAGTATCAACTCTTACGTAGTTGACACTTGTTACGTTTATGTTGTTCGTTTACATACATTGAGTAACTGGAACAATATGCCAGCGGCATTATTTCCGTCTGAAAATTTAAGTGTCTTCAAGGCTAGGGTAAATAGGCTCTTAATAAACTAGCGCGCTTTACCATCAATGATTTCATCGCCGCTTATCATCAGGCGGGATTGCGGTGAAGCACTGGTTTATAATTACAAGAAATAAAAATGTTTTAGCGCGGATTTCATTCCCATATTGTATGCTCATATAAAATAAAATATTTTAATTTAGTTTCAATTTTCCTCTTAATCAAAACTTTGATGATGAAGGGCATTATTATCATATCGCTGTTCTCAGAAATGCCTCGTAGGTTCAAACGACAGAAATCGTCAAATTTCCTTGTTATATTTTCAACTGTATCGCTAAAGAATTACGACTCAAGATTAATTAGGAATATTTGACAGTCTCGGGTAGCTTAACCTGCTGTTCTCTTAAAATGTAATATCACAGCGTTTGAATCACTCCTTCCTCAGTCCTTCTGTCAGCTTATCTTCGTCTGTCGGATGTTTTAGGGTCACAACTAGACCACTATTTTATCAGCATCATCAACCTTTTATCGCCCCACTGCTGGGCACAGGTCTCCTCTTATACAGAGTAGGATTGAGCGTAATCACCACGCTTGCTCAATGCGGGTTGGCTATTTCAGACCTAAAGTCCAGGTTCCCTCAAGATGTTTTCCTTCACCTTTTAATCAGTCATTGGTGTCCAAAATATATTTAGCCACTATCACCACTATTTCAGTCTCTACATGTCAGCACACACTAATATTTTTTACCAATAAACACAAATTACGACAAGTTTTTAGCGTTGCTTTTTAATTTAAGAGACGTTTAAACGTCAAGCAGAACATTGCTTAATCATTATTTAACTGTAAGCCATTACGTAGTAATAATAACTCAACGCTGTAAGCAAGATTTTTAAATATACCGCTACATATCCACTCAACTCAATTGATGATCTCTTTTTATAAATCCTATTTGGATTTTTAAAAAAAGGGTATCTATCGGGCGCTATAATAATACGCTCTCAGCGTTAGCAGTACTTCAAAGTCAAAGTATTTTACTCGTTAAACACATGGTTATAATATTTGTGTTCTATCACTATGTTTGGCAATGCAAGGCTTACAAATTGATTAAGAACAAAATTAGATATTAAAATTATAACGATTGAACATTTTCTTATTTTATGCTCTTAACTCATTCATGGAATAGTAAGCCTTTTCAATCAAGAACTTGTTAAGTTATGATTTAAGTTAGTCTTACCTTTTAAAGTTTTTGATAAGCTTGGTACTTTCAAAACTTAATTTCGCCTCACGCAATCTTGCTCTAACTTAAACTTGGTCCACAATTCCACAAGGCCTGTACATTCCTGGGCCCGTCACCCTTGTGCCGAGTACCGGTACTTTTACCTCGCCCGGCTTATTAGAATATCGTCAACTGGTTTGCGGACGCCATACCTACCTGCGAACTGGCGACATTTTGTTAGTTACGCTCAAGGTGCCTCGGATACGATGTGGGCAGACTTCCAAGTTTTAAGGTTCTCGATTGATATCGTGTGTTTTTCAATAGCATTAGATATTAAGTGTCATAAAGGACATTTTATTTACATATTTATTCTTTAGCACATAAATTGTACAGAGGCGTGCTTAGACATTCTCTACCAGTCAACCGTAGGTGGTGAAGAGATTAGTAGCAGGTGCTTTAGTTGAAAACATTATAATGAAAAAATACTCTTAACACTTTTTAAATAAATACTTAAGCTATATACACATACATACTATATCCAAAATATATACTTATAACATATACATACAAACCTACACACTACATTTTAGCCAATAATAATGTAATAAGAATTTCGTACATTTTTTTTATTATCACATTTTGCCGCCGTTTTTCAGGGGAAGACGGTGACATTTGATCGACGCGGGAATTCTTTGGCTTGGAACGAAAACGCCGGGTGTGTTGTTTGTAGGAGATTTCATTGTTACATATTTAAAACCTTATTAAAAGTGGAATAAATGGTAATTAAACCTCAGGGTGTTTTGTATGAATCTTTTAACAGGATATAGAATTGTTGGCTACTACTTCACTGTCTGGGAATTGGCAGATAGAATAATGAATGCCCATGACTATGTTTACATAATCTATAGCAAGTTTTTGAAAAAAAAATTTTTTGTCATTGCTGTCTCAAATTCATCAACTTTACTTCTCTCATGGGAAAAGAAAACAAGCAAGAACTCACAGGTTTCATAATAATATGTCATTGTGATTACAGCGGGGTCTTTGTCCAGATATCCATAATTTTGATTTACTACAGGAAGCCATTTTCCGTTATTAAAAACATTCAAAATGTAGCCACAATCTCATCGCAACTTACTAAGAAAGTAGTAAAATCATATCGTGTATTTTTTGACATCTGAGACTAAGTTCAGAACACTCTCAAAATTTTGACGACACCGTTGGTGCAGTGGTTGAGAGATCGACTACTGGGCTGCGTGTCGCGGGTTCGATCCCAGCACAGAACAAATATTTGTATGGTCTACATAACAGGTAGTTGTTCCGAGTCTGGCTGTTTGTGAGATTAAATGTTTTTTAAACACACCCATGATACAGGAGTAATTATTAACAGTGTTAGTTGTTCACGGTTTAAAAAAAATATTAAGAGTAATGTTCTTCTGGAGATGTATTCCTGCATACATAGTTCCTCTTCTTTAATGCATTCACATTCAAACCGTTCTGAAGTGACTATGTAATAACAAAATAAAACAAGTATATTAATGACACACACTATTCCAGTCTAAATATACTTGCTGGCTGAGCATCAATAAAGCCCCTTAATATATTCGATACATATCACGAATGCCATTATTCCGTCCTTGAATAAATCAGCTGTTTTGTCTAAGCACTTATGCATTCGTAGCACGTCAGGTTCTAGGCACTTAGCCTTCTGGGAATATCAATCTGTAGCTCTATTTCAAGTATCTCGTCCAAAATACCTCATTGCCTAAAGACAAAAGTCTTTAACCATTGTGTGTCAAATCAAATCCAAGTTTTGTCAAAGGCATATTATTCCGTGAATGATTATTTAAATGATAAGAATAGCTGGTCGCTCTGATTAACCCAGGACAATGTTTGTTCTTTCTCCGGAATTAGCTTACTGATACGTTATATGAGTTCATATAATTTACTTTTTTACAATACATAAATATGTACCTAAGCTGTCACGCCCTTTATGCCTGGAGCTTTTATTTAAGTAATAAGTTTTTAGTTAATTACATTTTCATTTAAAAAAATATATATTTATATATTGTTTTGCTTTGCTGGTATTTTGGCGTGGTAGCTGGCATGTGGTAAATAATTTCATTGTTGTTGTATTTTATTGTGTTCATCACTATACGTAGTATTGTATAAAGTCATGTGTTTTTTTTTTTAAATGAACAGACAGCTGTGCTGCTGCGGAGTTTCTTCCGCCATTTCTTCTTCCCAGCGAAAGCACTAGGAAGTGTCGATGGGTAATATTGACGTTCAAAGAGTGCTGATTCACAGCCTAATTTGAATAAATGACTTTTGATTTTGATTTGATTTTGTGTTACCGGTGATGACATACGGAACACAAACGTGGTCTCTCACTATGGGCCTCATAAGAAAGCTCAAGGTCGCACAGAGAGCTATGGAGATGTTCTGTGAAGGTAGGTGTTTCTCTATCTATGTGATCCAATCAGGAATGGGGAGATTAGTAGAAGAACGAAAGTCGCCAACATAGCAAACCGGGTTAGCTCTTTGAAGTGGCAATGTGCGGGGCACATAGCACGTAAAGCCGATGGCCGATGGGGCAGAAAGGCTCTTGAATGGCAACCACGTACCGGCAAGCGCAGAATTAGATACCCACCAACTAGGTGGTCGGATGAATTGACCAAAATCGTAAGGAAACGCTGGTCTACAGTCGCTGGGGCCTGCATTTTGTGCCAAATTATTATAAGTTCACCTACCTTATAAGTTAGTCTTTTAGTAACCGTACACTAATAATATGTATAAAGGCGAATGTTTGTGAGTGAGAGTATGTGTTTGTCATTTCTTCACGCCAGAACGGCTGGACCAATCGTAAAGCAATGTAAGATATCGTCGCTTAAGTTGTAACACCGCGTAACTCAAAACGATGAACTTTCAGGAGACTAAAAAAACTGTCTAAGTTTGTAAATAATAATAATATTTTTTTTTTGGTTTGTTTTTTTTTCGAAATAACGCTCCATCATTGGTTTAATCGCTTATTTGCGATTGGTCAAATGACGCGTCTTTCGATTATTTATCCAATGACATGCATAACACATTTTGACCATTTTTTTGAGTTCCGCGGTGTTAGAACTTAAGCGACGATATGTTCTCTATACGACTATGCAATATAAAAGGAATAGATATCTATTTGTAAAGAACATAGAATACCCTTTATATTAAATTCATCGTCTAGACATAATGGACGATATTATAATCACGAGTTACATATATTAACCACATAACTTGTTTGCTCTACGATTATTTTGAAGGTGACTTATTTATACATAGTGCTTTTGTTACATAAATTATAAGCCTTTAATGTTCCCAACGGTGGGACACAGGCTTTTTCTATGTGAAAAGAAAGTGGGCGTAACTATTCCACGCAGTTCCAAATTATGGTGTTGGGTATTTGTCACATGTCTTCGATTTTTTTTTTTTGTTCTAGGACATGGCACGTGGCGGTTCCCTCGCGATGTTTTCCTTCACCATAATTCCTACAAAGTAAAGTGGCTGTCTGGATTCAAACCTACGACCTAAGCAAATGGAGTATGTAAGGTCTCTGCCTATCCCCGTGGAAAGAAAAACGTGCAGCGGTGGATGCAGGCCGCGTCCAACCGGCCTTTAAGGAAATCCTTGGGGGAGGTCTATATCCAGCAGTGGACTTCATGTGGCTGACATGATGACGATGATGATAAAAAGAAATAAAAAGCAGACTTAGTTTCACACTTTTTTATCAAAATAAACGGTAACTACATATTTTATTGATTCATATCTCCAGATGAGATAACAGAACTCATTTTAGATAATAATGAATGAGTATCATTATTATCTAAAATGAGTTTTTAATTAAAGAATTTACAAACAAAGTATACTATAACTATTCCTCGAGTCATGTTTAGTGACCGGTTCGATACTAAGAAAGACCAGAAGTCACGCCGCCCGAGATCGCAATAATTGCTGTCCTTTATCAGCCGATAAAAATGCGGCAGATTACGTCACCGTCGCAGGCGCAACCCAAGATTAACCGGAGACCAACTAAATATAGAGTGTAAACATGCCTTAAGTGAATCATGTGTGCTCGCTCCAGCTGTAGTAAGTAAACAGCCGTGGCATTGAATGTCTTGATTGTTCAACTATAACGCAGTTTTAATGGAGTCTTAATATCCAACCCTTATTTACCGCGTGCATTTGAAACTTAACCTCCAAAATAGTTAACCCATTGTCCGGCGCGTAAAAAATGCAGGTCGGTTGGCGAACGAGTCGTCGGCAAGCGACTGCGTGCTGAGTGTCTCCCTCAGTCTCACTCGAACCTCGGGGCCGACGACTCGTACGGCACGACTGGCTTAAGTCACAACTTCTCGATAACTTATCAGCAAATAATTGCATGAAGTCATCGATTAAATTAAGTGCATTCTAAAGTTTATTACTCAGTTATTATAACAGCAAGTTTATTTAAAAATAATTGAGCAGGTTCAATGCTAAAGTTTGACAGTGGTGAACTCCACAAGTGTCCGTGAAAAAGTTGTGTGCGATCTGATTGGTCGGTTTGTTTTGTTTTCTTAAAGTCGTGTCCGGTAGCAGGATGAATGGAACGCCGGCTAGAAGGCCCAAGAGCGCTTTCTCTGAAATGGTGAGTTCATCTAGAGAGATATAGTAATGTAGACATACGGATATTCATCGACCTGCATACTGAGATTTTTTATATGTTTGGTTGAATATTTTGGTGTTAACCCTACCTCGTCGTACTGTTTATTTGGTGAGCCGAAACCATTGAAGACCGGACATTACCCCGGATAAAGTTCCCGTACTGATTTGAAAGGGTTACAAACAAATAATAAGTTACACTAACGGTTGTGTCGCGAATTAATTGATCAATAATATTCATGTTTGATTTATTGTTTTGTTTACTGTTTGAGTAACTGATGAGTAATGCTCTGTTTAACTTTTAGATAATTAATATTAAATGTGGTCCAACATATGTTTTTTCTTGTTTCATTGACTTGCTCAGTTTTGTCACCTTGTCAGTTGATACCGTGTTATCACTGATTATATAATCTTTACGACTTTGGTCCTTTATCAATTAGATTCAATGTTAGGCTTGATAATTATCAATTATTTGCGGCACATATAGCTCGGTATTGTTTGCTCACTTTATTAATTCATCATTAAATTTCCTGATAAATATAGAGTTGAGTTAACTTTTGTAACAACAATATTTGAAGACATTAAGCTAGTAAATATACCTAACTCCTATAAACAAACTGCGTTTAAAAACTCGTATAGCAACATCCAAAATAAACATAGTATACGTGCTCCAAGATTTTTTTGACTGCTTTTTTATCTACAAAATGTTCTACAAGTTTAGTAGATGACCGTGAACC
This sequence comes from Sesamia inferens, assembly GCA_037179545.1. Classification (NCBI taxonomy): domain Eukaryota; kingdom Metazoa; phylum Arthropoda; class Insecta; order Lepidoptera; family Noctuidae; genus Sesamia; species Sesamia inferens. The sequence goes on along the minus strand of CM073928.1, from coordinate 28,815,197 downwards.
ATAGAGACAGACGTATAAGGGAATGCGACTTAAATTTCCGAGTATTATACAAACGGAATGGTTTTGTAACTAGTGAGTGACCATTAGGATTAGATTACATGAACATAGGAAAGAATTAACTAGCCAGGAACCAATTATATGTGAGCTACTTAGTTAGTAGAATTATGAATTTTACTTTTCTCGGTGGAATAACCTTTCCGCTTAGAAGGAATAGGACATTGAAAGATTGAAGGGCATTAGCTTAACACACAATCACTAACAATGGCTTTGATTTTGCCAGTCCACCAACTTACATTGTTGTTAAGGGGACAAATTTGTCGCAAATCATAAAGCAATAGCAATTTCCTTCAAAATGATTCAGCACCTTAATTACGTAGGTTATAACATAACTACCAATTAGAATAATTTGGAATCATATAGCCAATCCATTGCTCCATGTGTTTCAAAGATGTATCTGCTCAGCAACGAAAATAATGCAATGAATCTTATTGAACTGTCAAAATAAAACCCATTGATACTAATTTGTTTTGAAATTGTTAAGCAATTACCACGCAGGTTATGATTACTGACTTAGTTTATGATTAACTAGCGGCCGCCAGCGACTTCGTTCGCGTGGAGTTAGTTATGCTCCGCACCTATTGGTCGCAGCGATATATTATATAAACTAAATCCTTCCTGGATTAATGGGCTATCCAACGCAAAAAGAATTTTTCAAATAGGACCCGTAGTTCCTGAGATTAGCGCGTTCAAACAAACAAGCAAACTCTTCAGCTTTATATATTAGTATAGATAAATATTCTGTAGTATACTTTACTATAGTCAGGATTAGGACGATATTTAAATTGATTTGACAAATATTGACATTGTTCTCGGCTCTTGTTTATGTGTTTATTTTTTTATTAAATAATCTATTGTCAAGCCATGCTTGTTGAGTGATTAATCATTATGATTTCAGTCAAGCAATACAGTAGTTGACATGTGCATTTGGTGGTGTGTTAGTAATACTATATTGTGATGATGACACTTTCAGTAACTGAATGTTATCTACTTACTTAATAAAATATTTCAATAATAGAATATTAACATTTTAGTAATCATTTATATCATCTAAATACATCTGAAAAACATTTTTAAATATTTTCTAAACAAAAAGATAATAGAAAATATTTAGAAATACTAAAAAATAGTAGCCCACTGATATCTGAAACAGGGTTCAACTTACCGGCGCTCAAGGCTCCAGAGAGAGCAACCTCCTGACCGTATCCGAAAGGATTCGCTTAGGAGGTCTCCTTAGAGAGATGTCAGCACATCGTGTCGAGGTCCACGAAGACCGATACGTCCTGGGTCAGGATTGCGGGTTGGTTAAAAAAGAAACCGTGGTCCTGGCGTACAGGCAAGTCAAGAAACACGGGTGAGTTTAGTCAGTAAAAGCCTGACAAGCCCTTCCGCTCCGCACAGACCGGAAGAGGTCATTTGGTAGTTTCCCATCCACAGCAAAACAAAAGGCATGGGTCCTAGTGGACCAAGTCACATCGTCAATGTTACCTTGCGTTCAAATTTGACCCTACAAGCCCAATCCACAAGTATAATAATAAAATTTGGATACCTACTACTACAATTATACCTGTAACATATTTGTCGATTTAAAATTACGTAAGTTTTTTAACATTGTGGTGTAAATAATCATTTATGGTCGACCAAATATATTCTACATCATTTGGATAACTAATTTTTATAATAGAGCTACAAAGCCAAAAGTATATGCTAATATGTCACCTGCCTTTTATAGCATTCTAACATTGGTATTTTCGGTTTATGGTTAATTTATATACGGTTTTATTAAAATAGTTACTTGTGAAGATTCACTATCATCATTTTTATTATGATTTTATCGGTTTTTTTTTTGGCCTGTTTGGAGAAATTAATTTATAGTTTAACAAATTGACGACTGCAATGAATTGTTCGTGAATAGGTAGAGTGATTTTTGGTACTTGTATCATAAATGTTCACAGAGAGAATAACGTGGATTCTGGATAAACCATTTTCCCGGAATGTAATTCCGCATCCAAGTAAATATTGTTAATGTTGGTAGTGTATTACCACTCAATTCATTTAAAGGAAGGTAACAAAACTAAACTAATTTATTATTTACTTGTTGCCAAATCAAACTGTTTTAAGACTTAATATAATTTATACATTTTTTTTTTTTAATAATCAACCAAATCCGTACCTAATTTGAGTTTAGTGAAAGTTCTAAATAATCCATGCGATGTTGAATCGATGCATGAGATTCTGCAATACTAAAACAGCCATATTGTATACTGCTCCATATATTTATAGATACATAATTTATTTGTTGAAATTCACATGAACCTAACCAAATCGTTATCGCACAAAGCTTGCGACGTCAACGTCTACGTCTACTTTCATTTTGTACACACTTTTGAGAAATATATTTATTTTATTGAACTGATGAGCGGCTTTTGATCATACATTAGCATTGGCAAGCAGGGAATTATTGACAAACTATGCTTCATATAACAACTCTGAGATATTGTTATTATATCTAACGTAACCTAAGATCTAACCTAAGAAGGCTGAAGAAATATTATATCAATCCACATACCTGTTAATGCTACCTAAGAAGGCAAAAGGGTTTCATTTACCAAGACCTTGTAATATAATGAGATACCAAAAACAGAAATTTTATCATCATCAGCCTCTACTCGTCCACTGCTGGACATATGCCTCTTCCATGGCACGCCAACAAGTTCTATCCTGAGCAGTTCTCCGCCAGCCACTACTAGCCACCTTTTTGATGTCGTCGCTCCATCTCGCCCAAGCGCGTCCTACGCTGCGTTTGCCGAGACGCGCTATCCACTCGAGGACCCGTTTACTCCAACGGTTGTCGGTCCTGCGACATATGTGACCAGTCCATTGCCACTTCAGCTTGCTAATCTTCTCAGCTATGGTATTTCTGATGCGTTCCTTTAGAGAGACGCCCAACGTAGCCAATGTTTAATAACATATCATATTCCTAATAATGTTTACCCTAAATATTCATTTGCCATGCGTCTTAACAATAATGTTGAGTTCACATCGGATTCCATTTCGACTATAAGGGATATGACATCCTAATGAGGGAACATGATAACCCCAACACCTTTGGCCAATGATCCCTGATTTAGTAAACCTCATAACCTACTTTTATTATTATTATCTTATATCTTAGGAAAGGTTTCGGGAAGATCACCGAATCCTACAATAAACCGGTAATTTTTTCCCATCTAGAAAATAATATGGTGTTTTGTAAGTAGAACTAAAGCCATATATACGGGAATATTATATAGCGGTCAACATGCCTGCCTGCGACGTAGAGGCCCGGCGAACCTCGGCCATGTCATGATGGAAAACGATCTTTTCCTGATTGGCCTGGGTCCTGGATGTTTATCTATATATGTATTTATTATAAATAATAGTATCGTTGAGTTAGTATCCCATAACACAAGTCTCGAACTTACATTGGGGCTAGCTCAATCTGTGTGATTTGTCCGTAATATATTTATTTAGTATTTTTTTTATATTTGCAACTTTAGGACCGCACTACGAGATAACTGATAAATTCCGAGCACGTATTTTTAACTATAGGCGCGATATTTTTTCATCAAAGAAAAGAAGGAGGTTCTCAATTCGTCGGAGTCTTCTATTTTTATGTATGTTCACCGATTACTCTAAGACGCCTGGACCGATTTTGAAAATTATTTTTTGTTTGAAAGGATAGTCTTTCCAGGTCCCATAGTCACCAGGTTGGGATCTGATGATGGAAGACCAGAGAAATAAAGGGGATCTTTCTATAATCGTAGGGGTGCATTTCTAAGTATTTTCATTATGTGTTTTAAAGCACTACAATTTAATATAGGTCTGGAGTAGATCTGATGATGGAGCCGGCAGACAGTCCGGGGAACTCCTCAATGATTCACGTCAGCTACCTAAATAACTAATTTCGGAAGTCGATGTCATAATCGGAAATACAAAAACCAAAGACAACGACTTCCAAAATTAGTTATTTTTCACTTTGTTGTGTTTTTTTTTTGTAAAAAAAGTTTTTAACTAATTACAATTCCTGTTTTTATTGCTTTCGTTTGAAAAGTTTACTTTATTGCCAGATCAATTTCTCTGTTTTTATACAAAATAAGAAATAAGCTATCTTCTATGTCAAAAACTTCTACTGCGTACACCAACGAAAAATTGGGTAGAATTTTTAGGTTGAAAAAAAAACAGTCATTAAAAAATGTCGCAAAAATGGAACTTGTTGTGATCTTATTAAAGGTTTTCTGTATACTTGGTAACATTTTAAACTAGCGGCCGCCAGCGACTTCGTTCGCGTAGAGTTAGTTATGCTCCGCTCCTATTGGTCGCATCATGATGTTATATAGCCTAAAGCCTTCTGGATTAATAGACTAACCAACACAAAAAGAATTTTTCAAATCGGAGCAGTAGTTCCTGAGATTAGCGCGTTCAAACAAACAAACAAACTCTTCAGCTTTATATATTACTAATATATAAAGCTGAAGAGTTTGTTTGTTTGTTGTCTATATACTAATATAGATAGGTGGCTGGTGGTGCCTCGGAAAGCACGTTAAGCCGTTGGTCGCGGATGCCATACGAACATCTAATGGCAGTCGTTACGGGATGTTGGAGCCCTTAAAAGTCTAACAATTGGTCTAACTGCAACGCTTCGATATCGCCTTCAGGCTGTGGAGATCAGACGGCAGTCGCTTCACGGAAAATATTGAAGTTTAGCCAAAATCAGCAATTAGGCTGGTAAGGCGGCCCCAGACTCCAAAGCTGAAAAGCTTCGGATGCGATGGGGATTAACGCTGAGATGATGTTGATGATGACTTAGTAAACTAATAGTAGCATCTGTACTAAAATATGGAGCCTGGAGAATAGGTGAAGATTAGCCAACCAGTCGGTGTTCTATAGTGTGGAGGCATGAGGAACAGGGAGTAAAGTTCACTCATCCTCCATAGAAAAGGAAGGATTCTTCGACCAGACCCTTGACCCCCAGATCCCTGTCGAGTCGACAGTTTTTCTTGGATTGACTATTGACTCCAAGTTACAATGGGGTCCTCACATTGAGAAGCTGTCGGGTAGACTCAGTTCTGCCGCTTATGCTGTTAAGAAAATTAGACAGATAACTGATGTGAATACAGCCAGAATTGTTTATTTTAGTTATTTTCATAGTCTTATGACTTATGGGATTCTTCTCTGGGGAACTTGTGCGGACATCAATACCATCTTTGTTTTACAGAAAAGGGCTGTTCGAGCCATTTACAACCTTGGTCCTAGAGATTCTCTTAGAGAAAAATTCAGAGAGGTGAACATTCTGACTGTAGCTTCGCAATATATATTTGAAAATCTTATGTATGTACATAAAAATATATCTAATTTTAAGAAAATAAGCGATATTCATAATATAAATACCAGGAACAAACACAATCTTGCTGTACATCACACTCGTCTCCACAGAGTAGGCAACTCGTTCATGGGTCAATGTATACACTTTTACAACAAGCTTCCCATGGACATTCGAAACTTACCCATTAAACGATATAAAACCTATATAAAGGCCAAACTTTGCAAAAAGGGGTATTATAAAATCTCAGATTATTTAGAGGATAGAGAGGCTTGGGACTGAGCTGCTCGCTCTGTTAAGCATTGTTATTAAGCAATATGCGTAATTATAACGTAAATTATTGTAAACATTATCATTTTTAATGTCTGGACTTTAAAAAAGACGATGATCCCTGAGTTTGTTTCGGCTATTTCTTCTCAGAGGTAGTCAGTTAGGAAATGCCGGCTTCATCTAGTTTAAAAAAAAAAAAGAAGAAAAAAAAAACATATGACGTGTAAAAGTGATCGGTGATCCTACTTGCTTAATAAACGATTTCATTTCATTTCATTTCAGACGGGTGTTCTGTCTGTGTGGGCACTTGCCCAATGCTTGAAATTGGGAAGTTGTATGTATGATAGTGTGCTAGTTGCCAACCCGCATTGAGCAAGCGTGGCGATTACGCTCAATCCTTCTCTGTATGAGAGGAGACCTGTGCCCAGCAGTGGGACAGTACAAAGGTATGCTAGTTTCACGGTAAACTCTGATTGCGAGATGTAGAATTCGTGTGACGTCACTATGACGCGTTGTTCCATGTGGCGTTAGTAGGTACCGCTACATATGGGTTGCATTTTGGAGAGTGTGCGAGGGATTTGCATGATTTGATTCCCCCATCTGCGTTTCATCATCGGACGACCCATCGTAAGGCGGGTAACTAGCCTTACGTTGTTGACACCACTACGATCTGAATGATGCATTTCATCTCTTCTTTTATATCGCATACATCGAGGGACTAGAACAATTTGCCAGCGGCGGTGTTACTGTCGGACTACAGTTTAAGTGTCTTTAAGGTTAGAGTGAATAGGCTCTTAATAATCTAGCGCGCTTTACCATTAACGATTGCTTAACTGCTTACCATCAGGCAGGATTACGGTAAAGCACTAGTTTATAATTTATTTAAAAGAATTACAATCTCAAATGCTTGTCTGTTACTATCAGTTGTTTACAGTGCACCTCAACACGAGGAAAAAAAATATATAAATTATTCACATAACTTTGGGTGACTACTTTGCAACATTAAGGTAAATTCTATATTTATTTATTGAGAATATTGGCATAAAAATAAACATGACTTATCGAACTAACCTTGTTTCAGAATTATTCAGCTCATCATATTACCCAGAAGTTGAATGAATGAATATTTCCTCAAAAAACTTAAATGGAGGGTACTTCGATCTTTATTTGCACTATTTTTAAAGCGTATTTTTGAACGTCATACATCATATGTCGGAGTTTTAAGCATTAGCGACAGCACAGTTGGCGCAGTGGTTAAGCTATTGAACGTTGCGCTGCGTATCGGTTTCGATTTTTTTTTATATGTAATTAACTAGTGCTTGACCGCAATCCCGCCTGATGGTAAGCATAAATCGTATGTATGATGTAAGATGCAATCGTTGATGGTGAAGCCCGCTAGTTTATTAAGAGCCTATTATCTAGCCTTCACTATAGTCTTCAGTATCCATTAACTCAAACTGCCCATACTGGGTAACGGACCAGCACATTACCATAATCACTAACTCCACCACTCTTGGCAGGTGAGGTGCCCTCAATAGCATGTTTTTAGTCCAAATGGAGCCGTAGTAACAATTTGCGATAATAAAGGAAAGTTATGCTATTGCGAAATGAAAACAGGGTACAAAGAAGATATTATGTGGTTTAGCGTAAGGCATAGCGAAACATGTACAAACTTAGAGTAATCTTTCATTAAAAAAAAATCATAAAACAGCGTCGTGTTCTGAATTTGTCCAGTATTTGCTCAATAAACTAGTAGACATTCCGGTCCACTTCATTATAACAAGATTTTATTTTTTACCATAATTATTTGAGTTCCACTCTTGCGTTAAACGAATTAATTTACTCGGTTTATTTTACTGATTTAATTATAACATCTCTTACTTTGAATTGATTGAGTAATTCATATGGTTTTTTGCTTAAATTCTTTGCTCTGTTCAAATATGTAGTGCAAAGTAAAATTTTACGAATGAATAATTCGAAATACGACAGCAAAAATACCTAACACTTTTTCTCTCAAGAAATCAACCGATTACAAATTCTTAAAAGATACTTATGAGCCTTCTACAAAAACCGGTTTCTTAAAATCTAATTCGATGATTGCAAAAAGATAATATGTAATATGACGCTGCGAAGGAAAATTACTAGCGCTTGACTCATACCTATTTATTCGGAGAACAACATCCAAGCCAATCACTAATTTTATCCTTATTGGGAGGTTACAAACTAAAATAAAACAAGAGCTAATTTTAAACCACCGTTGTTGGTATTACATTTCCAAGTCACTTATTAAAAATCCACTAGAGTTATAGTAGAACTTCTAATGTGCCTACAAAGCAAATAGTCTATTCATAACATCTAAATCGATCGCATTATTTGTCCCTATGGATACAAGGTAAAACTAAAACAAAGGTTTATTTTAAAACATCGTTATTTTTATTCTTAATTTTCGTTTCGTCACCTATTAGTATTAGTAACAAAGTAGTCTACAAACCAAATCGCTTTCTTCATTTATTATAAACGGAAGAGGGGAAATGGCATTTGCTAGAGATAAGCTGGAGAGAAGATCCGTAGAAGAACGAGAGTAACCGACATAGCCCGAAGAATTGCAACACTAAAGTGGCTGTGGGCCGTGCCCGGTCGGTGCTAGCGGTGGCCGACACATTGCCCGTAGGACCGATGCCAGATGAGGCCAACGGGTTCTCAAGTGGCGACCACGCACCGGAAGATGCAGTGTGGGTAGGAATTGAGACGTGGCCGCTAACAATGGGCCTTATAAGAAGGCTCAAAGTCACTCAAAGGGCAATGGAGAGGGCTATGCTTGGGGTTTCACTGCGCGATCGAATCAGGAATGAGGAGATCCGCAGAAGAACGAGAGTAGCCGACATAGCCCTAAGAATTGCAACACTAAAATGGCAGTGGGCTGGACACATTGCCCGTAGGACTGATGCCCGATGGGACCGACGGGTGGCGACCATGCACCGGAAGACGTAGCGTGGGTAGGCCCCCGACAAGGTGGACCGACGACCTGGTGGAAGTCGCGGGAAACCGCTGGATCCGGGAGGCGTACGTACGTAAAAATACCGTAACAAACTGGGAAGTTTTTAAGCCCGGCAAAATTTTGGTCAGGTCATATAAAGACCATGTACATAGATTGATCTGTGAAATGGTCTTTTGAGGAAATAACCTCACAAAATGAGTTAGGTCCATTCAATTTGTGAGGTTATTTCCTCAATCTCCAGTCAGTGCACACATACATATATCAAAACCGGCCAAGTGCGTGTCGGACTCACGCACAAACGGTTCCGTACCATTGATTTATGAAATAATTAAAGGATTTAAGTTATTTGTATGAAAGATTACGCAGTAATGAGCGGTTTACGATTTACTAGGTATTAAAAAAACTACTTACTAGATCTCGATCAAAACAATTTTCGTTGGTAGTTTTTATAGTAATGTACATCATATGTTTTTTTTAGATTATAAATTTTATTTTTAATGGAACCCCTATAGATTCGTCATATCTGTCTGTCCGTCTGTCCGTCCGTATGTCACAGCCATTTTTTTTTCCGAAACTATAAGAGCTATACTGTTGAAACTTTGTAAGTAGATGTAGGTATTCAGTGAACCGCATTAATATTTTGATACAAAAATAAAATAATAATAATAAATATTGGTGGCTCCCCATACTTTTTCATCAAACACATACGTGTGGGGTATATGTGGATAGGTCTTCAAAAATGATATCGAAGTTTCTAATGGTCCCCCCCCCCCTCTAACTTCTAAAATAAGAACATGAAAAATCTAAAAAAAACATATTATTTACATTACTACAAAAACTACCAACGAAAATTGTTTAATTGTTTTAAACGAGATCTAGTGAGTAATTTTTTTTAATACCTCGTAAATCGTAAACCGCTTATTACCGCGTAATCTTTCATACAAATAACTTAAATCCTTTAATTTCATAAATCAATGGTACGGAACCTTTTGTGCGTGAGTCCGACACGCACTTGGCCGGTTTTTTCTTTCTAAGAATACCAAAGAAAAGGCATTTGGGTAGATGGCGTAAGTGACTCACACTCTAACTTTAGGACAATAGAAATTGGACATTCTTCTTATTCTTCTTATTCTTCTTCTCCAGCCTATAGATGTCCACTGCTGGACAAACTCTTCTCCAAGATTTTCCACAATGACCGGTCTTGTGCTGCCCGCATCCATCGGCTTCCCGCGACCTTCACCAGGTCATCGGTCCAATTGGACATGCCGCATTGAAATTCTATTCAGAAGCTAATGATGTTTCTGATGTTTCTTTCATTAGGTTCTGAATAGAATTTTAATACGGTAACCTGACTGTGTCCACCATATCGACGGATAACTAATAGCTGTATGGAAATTCATAGAGAATGTGTGGAAGGTATCATCATCGACAAAATTAAACCATTAACTGTAGTTCAGTCCATAATTTGTAGTTCAGATCTTGTTCAATGGTACTTTGGTGATTTAATTTAGTACTAGACTTTTAAAATTTCATATGGTCGTTGTCATACCGAAAACGGCACATAGCAGATTTTGGTTACACAACGATCCTATGGTTTGCTCCAACCCCCACTGAGCCTATGGTAAATTACGGCCTTCTCTCTCCGTGGAAGAAGCTTTAGTCTTAGCAGTGGTTATTTATTTATTTATTTGGACTTCTAACAGAGAAAACACCTTAAATGCTAGAAAATATAAATACCAGGATGTGACCTTGTGCTTCTCCACTTATAAGAAGTCACAGCATGCAAATATAACAGCATGAATACAAATTGTTAACGTTGTATCAAATTAAATTTTAAAACAATGTTATATGAAATTAGATTTTAATGCATTGTCATATTAATTAAATTTTAAAACAATGTTATATTAAACTAAATTTTAAGAAAATGACAACAAAATTATTTTAAACAAAAATTCCATCACGACACATTAATAAAATTTGTTAAAAAAAAGAAACAGTAAGAAGCATTTTCTTAATTATGTCAAATAATGAAATAAAGTTAACATTAGATAAATTGAGAAGAAAGTAAAACAATCAAATAAAATTACAATAGACAATGGAATTACAATAATACAAAATTATATTAAATTAAAATTAATTGTTTGACAATGAAATACATTCAATATTTATAGTTCATACAAATGTTACTACGATTCTTGCGCATGTCCACATATTATTAAAGTTATGATTATGCTATTTTATTTGCAAATAATAAATTAAAATTTCAAACAAACTAAATCGCATAAAATTGCAAACGGAATAGAACATCTTTTAAAAATATTGGTTCACTGACCTCCGCTCGGCGACAGCGCGATCCTGTATCGACTCGCTTTTTTCGCGCTATTATCGTTAAAGTTTGATACCGCAGGATGCGGCGGTCATTTACCTGTAAGCGCCTCCTTATCAACATGTACATCATGTAGAAAATGTGAAAAATGAAAAATAATTTCCTGTGACTAAACTAATGGACATATTTATATGATTTTTGGTGATCCGACAGAGGACCAGAATCATCGACATAGCTAAGAGGATTAGCAAGCTGAAATGGCAATGGGCTGGTCACATATACCGCAGGACCGACAACCGTTGGGGTAAACGAGTCCTCGAGTGGAGACCGCGTCTCGGGCAAACGTAGCGTGGGACGGCCTTGGGCGAGATGGTGCGACGACATCAATAAGGTGGCTGGTTGTGGCTGGCGGAGAACTGCTCAGGATCGAGCTTGTTGGCGTGCCATGAAGGAGGCCTATGTCCAGCAGTGGACGAGTAGAGGCTGATGATGATGATGATAATAATGATGATGAGTAACAATGGGCTTCATTTTGACAGTTCAACAACATTCATTGCGTTATTGAAGTTGTTGAGCAATCACATTTTCGAACACACAAAGCAATGGATTAGCAATATTATTCAAAAGGTTTCCAACTGATAGTAATCGTGCGTTATACAATTAAGGTTCGTGTCGTATACGAGGTCCCAACACAACCACAAAATTAAACATTTTTTTAAATAAATCGTGTCTTTTAAAAAACTCTAAAGCTAAAGTGGAGTTTGACAAGCTACCCGCTTCAAATCAAGATTTAGATATTGAATGTATAGATAATTACAGTCTTTCTCAGGTAGCCTTGAAAAATAATGACTAAGGCATGTGCAATTAAGAAGGGAAGCCTGCATGCCAGTACATATCAGAGATCAGGGCCCGCCCACCTGCCATACAATGATGCAAGGGAGTCACGGCTCAGAGGAGCCGTTGAACGAGACGATATGTGTATGGAAATTAAATCAAGATAACTGCATCATACGAAGGGAAGTTGTTTTAGAAGTTTGTTTTTTGTGTATTTTTTCATACTTGTGCTTTAGTCCGATCCCGCCGCAGCAGTGTGTTTTTTTTTAATAATTATAAACCGCTGCTTGACCGCAAGCAGTGATGCAATCGGTGATTGTAAATTGTAAGCTCTTAAATTCACTCTAGCCTTGAAGACACTTAAATTGTGGTCAGACGGAAATACCGCCGATGACAAATTATTTCAGTCCCTCGATATACACGCTATAAAAGACAAGGCTACAAGACTCGCCGTACGACGGGTCGTCGGATGATTGAACGGAGATATGGGAACTAAGTCATGCAAATCCCGCGTCTTCTACTTCTTCTTCAGCCTGTAGATGTCCACTGCTGGACAAAGGCCTCCTCCAAGGCTTTCCACGATGACCGGTCTTGTGCTGCCCGCATCCATCGGCTTCCCGCGACCTTCACCAGGTCATCGGTCCACCTTGTTGAGGGCCTCCCTTCGCTGCGTCTTCCGGTACGTAGCCGCCACTCCAGAACCTTACTGCCCCATCGGCCATCGATTCTACGAGCAATGTGCCCCGCTCACTGCCACTTAATTTTAACGACTCGAAGAGCTATTTCGGTGAAATCCAGCGTACACTCTCCAAAATGCATCCTATAGAACAACAACAGGCTGGTTGCTCTTCGCCTGTGCTCCAGGCTTAGGTGACCTTTTTGAACCAAATCTGGCCAAATCTGATGGAATCGTTGATGGCAAAGTGCACTTGTAGCGAAGGAGTTTGTATATTTTGAGATTTTGTTAGATTCAACTATCCTATAATTTATGTACTATCTGACAATTACGTCGGTCTACCCTCAAAGATAGTATAATATTTAGCAAAGCAAATTCCTTTCCCACATAGCGAGTGCATGTCAGCATTTTGAATTTATTGTCATAGGCAGAATGTTGGCGACGTCGCAAACAGTAAAATTAACCTTGAAGTTCTAAGTATATTTAATACTTAACTGTGTACAGTCGGTTTTATTATATTATTAGTATTATGCTGTTATCCGAAATATAGGAACAGTTTTTAATTTACTCTACTAAATTTAGTTGTCACCAACACTTATCTTGACTAAATATATCGACGTGACTTCGCAAATCAGCAGAGTTATAGCACTCGTTCATTTACTCTAGATCAGCGCTTCCCATCAACTGACACCGGGTCGCCAAAAACAAAAACCTGCCCCCTAATCGGCGAACACATTTTTGTCAAATGATTGCGACTAGTCGGGATCGTTTGAACCGAATGGACCAATGGGCGATCCAAACGATTACAACTGATCCCAACTAGTCGGAATCATGTAACAAAAATGTGTTCGCCGATTAGGGGACAGGTCACAGCATTACGCAGGCCTGCGACTTTAAATAAGTACCAAGAGATGGTCGATTTTACTTCTTTACTAATGCACTCATGCGCATACGTTGTAGCTAGCTTTTGTTTCAGTCGCATTTTGCAGCCTTTCCTACACCCGCGCGTGTGTTATTATATTGTAATACCTACATACATATTAGCAATATTTGTGTTTTATTTTACCTAATACTGATTTTAGTATAAGTCACCACTCACCAGACAAAGTCCTGCCGCCAAGCGATTCATCATGTTCCGACATGATGTCTGGTGAAGTCGTCCGGAAGACGGTCTGAGCAATTGTGTTGCGATGTGTGCCGGGTACGATTCGCCAAATGTTGTTGTGTCGGGAGTTTGGTCGTTAAGGGTCTCCAGATCAATCTCCCTCTGGTGCAGCATCGTTGGTTGTGTTGTTGGGTTTAACATTGCATCAACTCGCTGAACTGCCGTCTTATCCTATTCACACAGTTTTTTTTTTTTTTTTTTGAGTGATTAGGTTCTAATGAACTAGCGCGCATTACCATCAACGATTGCGATGCGGGCTTGACCTAGTTTATAATTATAAAAAAAAAAAACTCACTTCACCTAACTTTTCACGATGAAATTATTACAGATTGGATTGGCTGGCCTACCAAACCTGTTCGTATTATAACCATTCTATGGTTCACGTTCGATATCGAAAACTAATGGTCTTGTGACCTTCACGCTTAAATGTCAAAGGTTCAATGAACCCCCGACTTAACAGATCACTTACATTCAAGTTTAACAACAGTATATCGTAAGTCAATTATTAAGAGGTGTGCTTAGTTTTCTAAGTTAAATTGTAAAGAAGAGTGCATTCAAATTTTTTTAATTATTCGTTAAGTTAATTTTCAAACTAATTAATGATTTGTTTTCGACTATAAGGTTTTTTTTTATAATTATAAACTAGTGCTTGACTGGAATCCCGTCTGATGGTAAGCAGTGATGTAAGCGTTGATGGTAAAGCGCGCTAGTTTATTAAGAGCCTATTCAGTCAACAAAACTGAGTGATTAGGAAGGAAGACGGCATTTGAGCGAGGTGATGCAATGTTAAACCCAACAACACTACCAACGATACTGTGCCAGAGGGACATTAATCTGGACACCCTCCACGGCCAGACTCCCGACACAACAACATTTGGCGCATCATACCTGGCACAAATCGCAACACAACTGCTCAGACCTGTCTTCCATACGGCTTCTGGTATCTGACTTTTACCTTTATTTAAATTTCTTTTAAACGACTCCTGGTTCTGGCTGACATCGGTCCTTGTGAAGCCCGCCACGGCGTACTGACGTCTTTTAGAAGCGACGCGCCGTCGACCCGGCCTGGTCCTTACTGGGAAGCAAGATATCCACCTACTCGTTTAGGAAGAAGGCTTTATTTTGTAATGAATACCTAAACAACAGTGCAACAACAATTTACGCGTTCAATTCTGCTGCATACCTGTACATACACGTTGTAACTGAAAAATGCGCTTAATAAGTGACATCGCTTCCTGTTCTGATGGATCATGTTACGTTATAGTTGCATTCATTAATGAAAAAGTGCATAGGTGTGACTTCATGCATTTCCGTATTCTGTTACATTTCTCAGCTTTCTTACATATCATGCCTAGAGTTACTAATACATAACAATATTACATTCAGATTGTTAACAATAACATTACAAAAAAGTTATATCGTATCAAAATTTTAATAAAATGAAACATTGAAAAATAATTATTTATTTTTCAATGTTTCATTTTATTATAATTAAATTGTGTCTGATTTTTCTTTGATAATCATAAGATTATAAAATCAAAATGAGGATTAATATCAGAATTACCTAATTAATAATAATTAAGTAGTCTTTTTTTTTTGGTAGAGGGGATTGCAGTCACGCACTAGCTTGACTGCAATCCCGTCTGATGGTAAGCAGTGATGCAGCATTGATGGTAAAGCACGCTAGCACTCCCTTGAAGACATTTAAATTGTAGGCGGACGGGAACACCGCCGCTGACAAATTTTTCAGTCCCTCGATGTACGTGGTATAAAAGATAAGGCGAAACGCTTCGTCTGGATCGTAGTGGTGTCAACAACATAAGGGTGGAAACTCGCCGTACGACGGGTCGTCCGATGATGGAACGGAGATGGGGGAATTAAATCATGCAATTCCATTACACACTCTCCAATGTAGAACACCGAGCACAGGCTTACTACTCTTCGTCTGTGCTCGGTCTGTTTTGATCCAAACCTACTTAAAAGTTAAAACTACAAAAAACTCAATATGGAATTAAACTTAAAATACAAAATTGTTATTTTGCGATTAAAATAAAACATAAAAATTAAACGATGTTAATTTGGAGTGACCATACACAATTTTTATTCTTATTTAAACAGGAGCATTTATTGAAGCAAAATTACCTATCAGCATAAGTCAAAATAACCGATAAATATTGTGAAAACAGCATTTAATACAACATAAATCAAAATGAAACTCAAGCTAACGGTGCGGTTAATGAGCTGTGTACTTAACACAGCTCAAGCGATACGAATATATTAACTTAATGCCAACTTAGGAGCATCTCAGCTGTCGCTAACGGGATGAGAGAAAATTATGTATCGGTCGAATGAAGCCCGCGGACTCGCGCGCCTTGTTGAGCCTTCTACTAGTATTTTTTGGGCTTTTCTGACAACCCATGGTCAAATATCATGATGGGATTTTATCGCGCACTAAATATTGAACTTTCGCCAGAGCGCATCCTAGTGTGTCAAAATCACACTTTTAGATTTAGCTCATGACTTAGTGACGTTAGCTCAAGAAAACTTGTGTATAAGCCGCGATTAATACTAATCTAAAAATATAGGTAAAAAAAATACTATCCGACTACTCTGAGACTAATCTGATTCTTATCTACATTTCTGTTTTACTTCTCAATTCGCAGATCTGCTGGAAGAAATTTCTTAACAAATAAGCAGCACCTTTGTACTTAGATTTTAATTTTGACATATTCTTATGTATTTTATTGTGTGTACATACATAATAAATTAAAAAATATCTTCGAAAGTCCTGAAATAATTCTGGTCAGTTCATTTGAGGACCATATTTTTTTTTTATAAATCTTTTTTTTATACTTCTATACTTCTCCCTCCAACAATAAACAATATTGGAGCCTTTTCTCATCAGTTCTCATTCGTTCTAGTTCTCACATTGATTCTTCTCGCACTTTCATCCTTCATACGTGATCTTTCTTTCATTCCTTGTCCTCATTCACATCTTTTCTGTGTGGGTTGCCCAACTAATATTCATATGTAGCTATCTACCTCTGTATCTTTTTATATGTATTTATTTCTTCTGGTACCCGCTTATTGAGTAATAAGCGGGTAGCCAAAATCTTTATTCATATAACTTTTTTTTTACATATATAGGTACTTAATACTATTTTACATCACTCTTGCTTATACTATTCGACATTTCTTATTTTAAATCTTATTAATAAAAACTCTTTTATACATTGAATTTATACTTATCCATCTCACTCATCCACCGAGCCAACCGATTGTTCTTTAGTGTTGATTAGTGTCCGAAATAGTCTTCAAATATCATCAAGAACACCAAGTATTACTATTGACTATTGAGTATATGGATTTCCAATGTACAGTCTGAGCCCAAGTTGCTATAGTCTGACTTCATTTTTAATTTTTAACCGACTTCAAAAAACGGAGGAGGTTCCACATTCGTCGTAATTTTTTTTATGTATGTTCACCGATTACTCTAAGACACCTGGACCGATTTGCAAAATTCCTTTTTTCTTTGTAAGGGTATACTTTCCAGGTAGTCACATGGTCACCAGGGCAGGATCTGATAATGGAAGACCAGAAAACCAGGGGAAAATTTCAAAAATAGTATGGCTGACTAGTGCATTCCTAAGTATTTTCATTAAATATTTTAATATATGTCGGAGATCGTCGATTAATTTTAATAGAAGTTTCTGATTTGATTATTTGATTTACGTAGTAGAGCAAACGCTTGTGACGTTATATTGTGATGGCGGCACATGGACAGAGTCGCTTTGGATAGTGGGGTTCGTCGAACGGACTTTGCATCGAGACGCGGACCAAGGCACATCTTCGAACCGAAACTGTCGGTTTGCCTATTCAAATTGTTATTATGAAGATTGGAGGGTATATCTACACGTCGTGCTTTAATTCAAAACTCACCTACGAAACGGAACCTGTACCACCACACCAAGATGCTGTCGACCCTACCGCTCTGCCGTCGCTGTCTCCGACATATATATATCGCTGTAATACAAAAAATAAAAAATCAAAGTTGATTAGGAAAATTTGACAGTAAGCTTGACCTGCTGGCATCTGTACGCTCATGAATTTGTGATTTCATAAACACAAGCAGACTTAATTCGCCTAATTGTATGTTTACCTTGTTATTAATATTGATAACTAGTTTTATTAACTAATAAAATTTTCCTTCCTTATCCGCCTTATGATACATACAAAGAATATTATTATATCAATTAAATCGAACAGTAATACGGCGGGAGAATTGTTTAATACTAACTAAAATATGCAAAATAAAATATTGTGAGAATTGAGATGACAACATGAGTTATTACTAGCTGAGACGCTTTTTCGTTTGGGATGACCGCTCCCGCTATGGGCGCAGGTTCGATCCCCGTCCAGTGCAAATATTTGTATACATGAATATGAAATGTCCCGATTGCCATACGAACATCTAGTGGCAGTTGGTTACGGGTTACGGGTTGTTGAAGCCCTCAAATTGGTCTAACGCCTTCGAGTTGTGGAGGCAGTCGCTTCATGGAAAATATCGAAGTTTAGCCAAAATCAGAAGTTAGACAGGTAAAGCGGACCCCAGACTCCACAGCTGAAAAAACTTCGGATTCGACTAGGATTAATGCTGAGATAATGATCAGAATAGTATAGAATACTCTTTATTATGTCACTAGTTTTCCGCCCTCGGCTTCGCCCGCGTTAACTTCGGTTATATCGCGCGTTTTAGATTTCTCTCGGGAATATCAATTTTTTTCGGGATAAAAAGAAACTTATTATTTAATCCGGACTTCTAATTTTACGTCTGCAAAATTTCAAAGCAATCGGTTCAGGAGTTACGGCGTGAAAGTGGTACAAACAAACTCACTTTCCGATGTATAATATTAGTAAGGATATATTTGGTGTACACATACAAATATTCCAGTAATCTCCCTTGGGAACTTGATGTTCTTTTAGGACCAAAAGTAGACTATGTTACTCTCCATCTTTTCAACTAATTGTATGCCAAAAATCAGGTCGATTGATTGCTTAGCTACGGCGTGAACCTTCCTTCAAACAAACAAACAAACACACTTTCACATTTATAATATTAGTATGGATATCATAATCAGTGTATAATGTTTTTATTCCTGAGATACAGTCCTCTCTCGGTGAGAGGGAATGGGCCGTAATTTACCACGCGGGCCCTCGCGGGTTTGTTGGTATATGTCACATGTCTTCGACGTTTTGCTTCTAAGACATGTTTCTCCACGATGTTTTTCTTCATCGTTTTGAGAGCAGTAGTAACGAAATAAATTACACAAAGTGTCTGATGGGGTTCGAACCCACGACTTACAACTAGCAAGTCGCGGCCGATACCACTAGGCCACCGCTTATGTACACCATATAAATTACAGAACATAAATATAAAGATTTTACAAATGATGACACAATGGGCGGTCTTATCGCTAAGAGCGATCTTTTACCAGACAACTTTAAGTCAAGAATAGTAATATTAAAGAGAGAGAAATAATGTAGATAGGTAGTCTACAGTGTACTATTTACATAGATTATACAATAAATATGTACATAAATTATAACATACTTGTTAATATAAATATATATATTTAATTAACAAACATCATAAGGAACAAAAGTAACTTACAAAAAACTTTCGCAACAAACTTTTGCATTAACAACATTAGTAGATGTACACCTTCAACACACTATATAGAATCTTAAATATAGGTCCCCTGGCTCCCAAACTATGTATATATTTCTGTAACTTGGGAGTCAGTGATACTCCACAAACAAAAACAAAACTAAAGTTTTTTTGAACGTCAATATTACATAAGACAGTACCCCCAAAACCCCCCACTTAACCACTTCCTAGTGCTTTTACTGGGAAACAGAAGTGGCGGAACAAACTCCCCAGCTGCATCATAAAAGTCATCAGTACATATGAAGGGATGGATTCGGCATTGCTTTCAAAATCTTTCGATTTAGGAAAAAAATTATGTTACAGTTATTTGCAGTTTGACCACGATATTTTATGAAGAATTCAATAAATTAACAAAAAAGTATTGCTAACTAATATACCAAATATGTGTCAAATTTCTGTATTAGATATTCAACTTTATTCTAAAAGCAATAAGGTTTGTGGTTGATTGAGAATATTTCATCAGTACAAAAGGGCCGTGTTAACTCTCGTGCTGGTAGTAATACTTCCTGACGATGATAAATAAATGTAGGAAGGCCAAATTTAGCTATTAATCCTTCTGTTTACATTCATTCAATATTATCCAAGAATCCATGAAACCAATCGTATCATCTCTTTAAAAAAACTAAAAGTAAAGTGACACTAAAATATAACAATCTATTCAGTATTGGTTCAAATTAATACAAACTCAATTTTTTATAATCAAGCGGGATCGCGGCCAAGCAGAAGTCTATAGTGTTAAAAAAAAATACATACTGTATTTAAGTAAAAACTTTTTCCTCTTACAAACTCAATACTCGTCTCACAACTAAATGCGATATGATTACAAACTACCAATATAGTCTTAAAACAAGTCCTGCTATTCAACAAGCAGATTCCACTATATTTATATTTATAGCAACATTTTGCGAAAACAACAAATTTTTGTTGTGTATCAAATTACGTCACCGGTTTGAGGTTTGATCACAGAGTAGGCATGCACAGAAAACCCACTAGCATGTTTTTATAGAAAATGAAAACAGATAATTACTGAGATTTAAACGTACCATGGCAGTACGACTACACTACGAAACCGCTACGACCACGCTCGACAGTGCTACAAAAACGCCATGCTCACGCTATAATAGCGCTACGTTCATGCTACGATAGAACTACGATCATGCTGCGTCGACGCAACGACTATGATACATAATCACTTCAACAGTGCTACGAAAACGTTAAGAGATTTTATATTGCACTCTTTTGCACACGGCTATTATGTAAAAATGTCATCGTCAAAACTTAGGTACTTGAGGTGAACTACTGATACTAAGTGTTGACACTATTGTCATCTCACTTTGCTTAAATTTTATTCGACATAATTACAGAATATATCGACTGTAATACCACCATCGCAGCATCACTTTTACGGCAACCACGATGGTGGACAAAAGTTTCTTGTGGCTTTGGTTGAAAAGAAAACAATTATAAAAAATATCTTAACTCTAGTTACACAAATGCCTAAATAAGCTATAAACACATACACACTATTACCAAAATATATACTTCTACACAAAACTAAAGAGCAATACTTTTTAGTTAAGTGCGTTGTAGGTTCTTTTCATTTTATGGATTTTCTGCATGAATCTGTATAGTCTCTATAGTTTAATACGGGGACGTTCGGCGGTCGCGTAGGAGCCAAGGTTGCGGCTTGTGGTGCGCGTATGACCGGATGGTGCCATGCATTTGGAGACTCATATGACAAGAAATGGGAGGAGTAAGATGTTGTTCAATGGATCCTTAGGACAAGACATGTGAGAAAGGAATGGACAAAACAATAGAGGAATGGAAAATATATTTGTTTTTTTTAAACTAGGAGATTCATTGAATAGTACCAACCCATATCCTCCCGTGGCCGTGGGTGTCGTAAGATGCGACTAAAGGAACTCTCACCAGGGAAGCCGGCAGCAGAGTTTCTTCTGTGGAATAACAAATTACTGTGAACTCCAAAACGCCTGCCAAGCGTAGGGATTATGGCAATGCCCCCCAATGGAATGAAAGCGTTGGGAGAGGCCTTTGTACATACAGCAGTGGACCTCTATAGGCTGCGAAGAAGAAGATGAGATCCATAATTTTATTGCTCATATATTAAGAACTAGTTGTTTCCCGCGACTCCGTCCGCGTGGACTTCAGTTTAGAGAGCGCGGTGCTTCCCGTAAATTAAAAATAACTCAGTTGATTTAAATTAAGCGCCTGCTACAATTATGGGAGCAATATGTACGTCCGCGTTAGTTCCCGTTTTCGCAACATTTTTTGTTACTGCTCTTCCCTTATTGGTCATAGCAAGATGTTACATAGCCTATGTCCTTTCTCAGACTCTAGACTATCTGTGTACCAAATTTCATTACAATCGGTTTAGTAGTTTTGGCGTGAAAGCCAATTCACTAATAATATGAGTATGGATTATTTTAAGGTTGTTATTGATTTAAAAAAACGTTGCCTCGTATTCGAGGAATAGTGTACCGTATGTTTGAGCAGACTTGAACGCCTTGTGACAGTGCATGTGATATTTATGCCTAATAATGTCAATCGTAAGGTCTCACAAGAATAAAGTTGAAGGCGACTGAGAATTTTTCACCTACTTAATTATCGAGTGCGCATAGTGAAAAAACAATCTGGCAATCAGTTTTAGAGCACCGGTGACCTGGTGGTATTGGCGCGGCTTGCAAGATGTAGATCGTTGGTTCGAACCCCGTCAGGCTCAATACTTTGTGTACGTCATCGATCACTTATATACACTAGATACACAGTCTCGAACAAAACTCTTATCAAAAATGGCGACAAGTATTACGCAGTCGTCAAGTACTTAAAATAATAAATAAATAAATACGGACAAATCACACAGATTGAGCTAGCCCCAAAGTAAGTTCAAGACTTGTGTTATGGGATACTAACTCAACGATACTATATTTTATAATAGATACATATACATTCATTTAAAATCAGCCTTAAGTGAAGTGTAAAAAGTTGTTATCACGAAGCAGTGTACAAAAAGCCATTAATTTTTACGATCGAGTCTGGTACATCAAACCAAATTCAACCTTACACGCATACATTAAAGTCAGAATTATGAAGTAAGTACTACATGAAAGAAGCACCCAAGTGCTGTGTTGTGCGCTTGTTCAGTTTAACCATCTTTTTATTCATTGTGAATCTAGTGTATAATTGATAATTGATCGATGGTGTACGTACCTATATTATTTCATCATGACTTGTCTCTAAACGATGAAGGAAAATTTCGTTAGAAAATTTTCTAAAGGCAAAACTTCAAAGATATGTGACATCTCCACACTTGGAGCGCGTGGTAGATTACGGCTCACTCACTCTCACGGAAGGAGAAGTGGGAACATTATAGACTGGTTATATCATCAGTTTTTTTATTATTATTATTATTATAAACTAGCGCTTGACCGCAATCCCGCCTGATGGAGCAGTGATGCGATCGTTGAAGGTAAAGCGCGCTAGTTTATTAAGAGCCTATTTACTCAGAAGAACTGAGCGAATAGGAAGGAAGACGGCAGTTGAGCGAGGTGATGCAATGTTAAACCCAACAATACGACCAACGATGCAGCGCCAACGGGAGATTGATCTGAAGACCCTCCACGACCAAACTCCCAACACCACAACATTAGGCGCATCGTACCCGGCACACATCACAATACAACTGCTTAGACCCGTCCTCCGTACGGCTTCACCAGACATCATGCCTGAACACGAAAAATAGCTTGGCGGCAAGGCTTTGTCTGGTGGGTGGTAACTTCTGCCAGCGGCCGATGTTATGGCCTACCACCGAGAAAAGCAGCAAGCAATACAGCGTTATCAAGTAACTGCATTACAAATGTCAGTTAGCCATCAGCACCCTAAAAGCGTAACATACTATTTCCTACAATTTGAATAATTTTGAAGCATATTGCAAATCCATTGCTCTTTACATTCGAAAAATATATCTGCTCAACTACGTAAATAACGCAATGGATTTTGTTGAAGTCCTGGTGGCCTAGTGGTTAAAACATCAGCCTCTCAAATATGAGTGCGCGGGTTCAATTCCAGGTCAGGCAAGTACCAATGTAACCTTTCTAAAGTTATATGTACTTTCTTAGTATATCTTGGACACCAATGACTGAAGGTGAAGGAAAATATCTTGAGGAAACCTGGACTATACGTCTGAAATCGCCAACCCGCAATGAACAAGCGTGGTGATTACGCTCAATCCTTCTCTGTATGAGAGGAGACCTGTGCCCAGCAGTGGGACGATAAAAAAGGTTGATGATGATGATGATGATATTGTAGAAATGTCAAAATTAAAGAAATTGCTACTAATAGTGTGTTACGTTTTTACTCTGACGGTTTAATACTGAAACAAATGTAGCAGCTTCTGGTTGGAGTGGAAGAAGATTCTAACAAAGTTGGGGAAAGACCAACAGATTGATTGTGTTGCTAAGTATAATGGATCTCTTTCCATCATTTGTCGTCAATTCTTCAATGAATTTAAACTTCATTATGGCTTTAAGTCGTGATGGCCTAGTGGTTAAAACACCAGCCTCTCAAGTATGAGTGCGCGGGTTCGAATCCAGGTCAGGCAAGTACCAATGCAACTTTTCTAAAGTTATATGTACTTTTTAAGTATATCTTGGATACCAATGACTGAAGGTGAAGGAAAACATCTTGAGGAAACCTGGACTTTATAAGTCTGAAATCGCCAACCCGCATTGAGCGTGGTGATTACGCTCAATCCTTCTCTGTATGAGAGGAGACCTGTGCCCAGCAGTGGGACGGCAAAAGGTTGTTGATGATTCTTGTTGTAATTTTTCTACCACATACAGTCAGAAAACGTTGATATTTGTAATAGCACATTAGGGCCCCAGGAAGAATGTTCTAACGATGCATTTGTAAACGCAGAATGCAAACAATGCTATCAAGTTAGTGTAGCCGCGTCGGTTATGCTCGTGAGGTTAAAGGTCGATGGTTGGTTGATGGAAAGGTTGATGACGATGGCTTTGGGGAGATCTTTGTCCAGCAGTGGACTCTATAGGTTGATGAAGAAGAAGTCTGAAATTTTCTAACTAGGACATGACATATAAATCTTAACGTTTTATGCTATTTGCTCTTGTATGACATAAAATATATACGTGGTCCACAATATCTATCGAACAGTCAACTAACACGCAATCCTAAATGGACACTTATCAAATATTCAAACTACAAAATAATGTTTCAATTGTTTTTAGCTAGGCCCCAAACAAGGTGGACTATTGATCTAGTGAAGGTCATAGGAACCGGCTGTGGCGTAAATATTTAGGTGCCTATAATAAGACGCTCTTTCCTTCGAAGAATTTTAGAATATTTTGGCCATATTGCTAGAAAAGATAGAGACATCGACCTCGACCATCGTTTTAGAGGTCGCATAAGGTGGGTTGGCCAAATCCGTTCATCTCTGGACTCCAGCCTGCATGGAGCAATACTCGCAGCCAGGGATCGCAACAGATGGCGAACAATTGTAAAGGAGAAAATCATTCCACAGGGACATCACGATCCTCAGTAATGAGGAGAAGGATTTAGGTAAAGCGAGCTTGAAGCAGGCTGACCCGAGGTGGCCCACAGTGGCAGGCCAGCACCAATCGGGGGTTGCGAAAGCAATGTTCGTTCTCGCAACAGCCGACGTAGGTGTGAGATGGAACATCGCAGTGGTTTTTAGTCAGTAAGAGTCTGACAGACCCCGTCACCCGCCCAGAGCAGCGGATATCCATGAGGATTTTCCACCCTGGAAACAAAAAAAAAATCTTGAAGTGAGCTGTCATATCTACTAATATTAAGGATTGCCACTATTACGAGCGCATTCTAAGCTCGTTTCATCTAATTTTTATAAATAAAATAAATATAGGTACAATATGTAAAGAAAAGCCCGTCTGACCCATAAGGACAATAATAAAGGTAAACACATGACCAAATAAAATATGAAATTTTACATAGTACCTAACAATACTAATGAATATTGAAATAATCTTATTGTTCGCTAATTAATTCCAACTTCCCCAAAATTTGGTAATTTAAAAAAGTGACAACACCATTTTTGACTGTACTATGTAGTTATGAATAAGCGATGTGACCGCGTGCCGCGTGCCCTGCCCCCCTTCATCCGCGCTTTGTATTGCCTACCGCACATGTATTAAGTTACCTAGTTTTGCGAAATAATATTTATTTTTTAAAGGGGATTTTTATTACGTTTAACCCGGCTTTGTAGGCATTAGTAGAATCAGTTATCGATACCTAACAATACCGTCACGGATCGGACAGGGTTTTCTTTACATATTGTATACGATCAAATCCCACAGATTGAGCTAACCCCAATGTAAGTTCGAGACTTGTGTTATGGGATACTAACCCAACGATACTATATTTAAAATAGATACATATATAAATAAACATCCAAAACCCAGGCCAATCAGGAAAAGATTGTTTTCCATCATGACCTGACCGGGAATCGATAAGAACACTCACGTGTGCTCGTTCTGTGTAAAATCTAAATTAAGGAGTGCGTTTTCTCGGCGCTAGGCGATAACATCAGCTCACCAGGAAAAGTCTTATCACCAAGTGATTCGTCGTGTTCCGTATGATTCTTGGAAAAGCCCTACGGGGGACGGGTCGGAGCTGGTGTGTTGCGATGTGTGCCGGGTACGATGCGCCAAATGTTGTTGTGTCCGGAGTTTTGTCTTGGAAAGTCTCATGATCAATCTATCTCTGGTGCAGCATCGTTGGTCGTATTGTTAGGTTGCACATTATAACACCTCGCTCAACTGCCGTCTTTCCTCCTATTGACTCAGTTTTTCTGAGTAAATAGGCTCTTAGTAAACTAGCACGCTATACCAGCAGCGATTGCATTACTGCTTACCATCAGGCGGGTTGATTAATATATGAAGTTGGTCATGGTATATCTAAACATGTGTGTCCACGTCGTTGGCGTGAAAAACGACAGACATACAATACGTGAAGGAATGGTTCGAACAAGAATCTAAATATAGTAACACCAATTTTTACGCACGCAATCTGTTCTACACGCGGGTAGCAACTTATGCTCAGTTTATGTGCGTAAGTAATACAGAATATTATAGATAATATCTTGCACCGACAGCCGCCGAGGCGCGGGTTCGAACCCCGCGCAGTGCAAATATTTTATGCATGAATCTGAATATTTGCACTGGTCTGGTCGCGTCTCGGAAAGTACGTTAAGCCGTTAGTCCCGGTTGCCATACGATTATCTAATGGCAGTCATTATAGGTTGTTGGCGCCCTCAAAAAGCCTAACAACTGGTCTAACTGCAATGCTTTGATATCCCCTTCGGATTGTGGAGGTCAGACGGCAGTGGCTTTACGGAAAATATCGAAGTTTAACCAAAACCAGCAGTTAGACTGGTAAAGCGAACCCCAGACTCCAAAGTTGAAAAAGCATCGGATGCGACTAGGATTAACGCTGAGATGATGCTGATTCCAAGAATCTAAAATGCCGTAAGAAGGAGGACTGTCTGTATACCAATGAATCATCAATTGTGTAAATGGTAAGATCGTACACCAATGTATGCATTAATAGCTTACCAATCGCCCATAAATCGTATTGATTGTCATTTGAAAATAATGGGTTGCTTATGCACGCTCACCAAACGAGATAAACAATTAATGCCACTGCATATAGTTGGACTAAACAGTTGTTTTTATCGTCCCACTGCTGGGCACAGGTCTCCCCTCATGCAGAAAAGGATTAAGCGTAATCACCACGCTTGCTTAATACGGGTTGGCGATTTCAGACTTAAAGTCCAGGTTTCCTCAAGATGTTTTCCCTCATCTTGTAATCAGGCATTGGTGTCCAAGAAAAAAGTATATATAACTTAGAAAAGTTACATTGGTAGTTGCCGGACCTGGAATGGAACTCGCACACTATACTTGAGAGGCTGGTGTATTAACCACTAGGCCACCACGACTGATGTTCATCATCACTAAAATGAAAAATGATGTTCACGATGACATATGTTTTTTTTTTTGACTCTTCTTGCCATTTTTGCTAACCAACTCTGCGACTCTTTAGGCCTTATACCTTAAGCTATTTTTTTTTATATTACATTACACCTTCCAATGCCAACCTTCATACACAAAGTGAAAATACCAGTAATTAATAACTGTATTCAAAGAAAACTAGTCCTTATTAACATCGGCCATGGTTGCTTTCTATGCCAGGGGATTACTTTCACTTTGTTCATGGATAATGCAAAGTTCTATTAATAGTATTGTGTTATTGAACTTCAAATGGGACGGTCGATGGTTTGTCAATATGGCAACCCTTTCTGTTAAACCAACGGTATTAATTGTGTAGGTGTTTGTTGATATGGTGTCGGCTCGTCACATATGCGTATGTTGACCGAAGGGACGGTGCGCGACGTCGGGATACCGATTACCACCAAGCACAGAGACGCGCTCTAGTACTTCTCTCATACATGTTGATTACGATATTACTCTATTTTTCTTCTGTCTACTATTTATTTTTTTATTAAGTCCCGATTGAGCCAATCCCATAATCCGGCTCGAAGGACCATTGAATTTATTTATACTATAACCATTGCTTGCTGTACCTATATCCCTTAAACTCTGTGGTGTTTATTCATTAAAGATAATTAAAGTTAAGTGACGTTAAAAGGTCAAAAATATATGGTTAAGGAATCGCTAATCACTAGTTAACTTTAAGCAGCGTTTGTGAATAAGGGGGATAGTATACAACAACGCGCACAACAAGCCAAATCTTCTTGTGCAGAGAAAGCTTGAGTATTGATTACTATGCTTCTTCAAAATGGGTCTGAAAAAATAAATGAAATTCTGTAAATAGGTTGGACTCACTCACGTCTTATTATAAAAAAGTATAAGCCAGATGGATTCAACATCGAATTCGATTCGAAAAGTTCAAGTTTCTTCGCGATGCTTTTCTTTGACTCATCATCATCATCAACCTTTTTATCATCCCACTGCTGGGCACAGGTCTCCTCTCATACAGAGAAGGATTGAGCGTAATCACCACGCTTGCTCAATACAGGTTGGCGAATTCAGGCTTAAAGTCCAGGTTTCGTCAAGATGTTTTCCTTCACCTTGTAATCAGTAATTTTTTGTCCAAGATATACTTAGAAAGTAAATATAATTTAGAAAAGTTACATTGGTACTTGCCTGACCTGGAATCGAACCCGCACACTCATATTTGAGAGGGTGGTGGTTTAACACTAGGCCACAACTTTTATTTTAACTGATGACAATCATTTAAAAGTTAAACGAACAAACTCACAGCCCTAGCAAAGTGCTTGACTACTGCAAACAGTCGCATTTTGCAGAACTACGTAGACGCATTGGAAAGCCGTCCGATGAACCGGATGGACGTCGGTCATCCGGCCAATCTGTAACTGGAGCACTTTGACGGAAAACCGGATTGACACCGCGTGCGCTACGGGCGTCATAACGCAGCCGACCAAATAGAGCTTTGCTCAATTGTTATTTTACTTAAACTCCACTTTTGTGGAAATACCTTTATGGTTCGAACTTTTTCTGCGAATACTTTCAATTTTGAACGATCCGAAAACGAGTTTCGAGTTACGAAACATCACAAGTTTACACACATAAGTGTGTAAAAACTTGTGACGATGGAAAACTTTTGATGTATAGTCCAGATTTTCATTCCTAGGGGCAGATACTATCAATCGATAAATAAGAATGAGAAGAATAAGAAAAAATCTCCCTAAAATGTTTCGTAAACTTACATGAAATTGAGATTGAAAATCATGGAATGGAATGACTTTCAAATGAATACAGGGTTAATTTTGAAATTATTGTGAAGAAAATCAGTTCAGATTTCAACTCCATTATTTCGACTTTCATTTAAACTATTTTTTGATGTAATTACAGCTACCTAGCTGTAATTACATCAAAAAATAGTTTCATTACCTAATGAAACAAAAGAAATCACAGCATAACTAGTAGATATTCATTGCAACAAATCTTAAAAAGTACTGCTTTAAATTCCTAATAGAAAACTCGAGATATTTATGATGGTTCGGATTTTACCTTGGAAGAAATATAAATAATAAATCACACTTCGTAATAATTTTAACATATTATAGTAACTCTTATATGTACATATGTCTGTTAGGTTACACAATAGTTCATCAGGGCTAGATCAAGCGACCTTTATGCCATCTCCAACCATTTATGGGAACGTAAGACGAGTTTGGAAATCGGATTAGCTCTTACTAAGTCTATTGATCTATATGCCCCTTAGGTATCCCTTTCAATTAGAACTCCTACAGATAGGAGTAACCAAACATAGCAATCTCGACTATATAAAGGGTCTTCAGCGCTGTTAACGGTGACTCAGCTGTCAACTGGATGGACAGCACCAATTTGTAAACTGATAACATCTAACTAGCCTTCTAGGTGATTACTTTATTTATGTACTGCTAAAAATAGGCTACGTTAATAAACTTGAGCTAACGGGCTTCAGGAAATAGGACCATAATGATAACGCGCGCCAGTGCAATTTACTATACGAGACTTTTTACTTCCGTCAGAGATATTTTCTTTCATATCCTGACACAAATGGATGATATAGGAATGGTGGGCTTTTGCTCATCTTTGTTTAGTAGCCCAATACTGGGTAACGATGTCCCCCATTCTTTTCCAATTTCTTTTATGCTGTGGTTTTTCATCTCACTCACTTAAACCTATAAGATATATCAGTAATTCGAACTACAGCAGATCCATCATGCAAAAAAACGAACCACCTCTCTGACTCACAAGCTTATTTCTTCCTCAATCACATCAAAGCATTCCCCCATCAAAAAATTACCGGACACAAAATCTCTAACAAGATTAATCGATGTAATTCATGTTTGTCGCGTGAATTACATCGACCACGTCTGCGTATGGAATGCATACATCAACAAGCCCATTTGCATCACCAATATAACTTAGACTGCGCCAATTTACGCAACTAATACTTAAACTCGTGCAGGATTTGACAGTTGACATGATTCGTCTTGATAAGCAGCGCCACCCCGTCGGCTCAAGTAAAGGTGGTCGGTGCATTGTTTACTGATTTGCTACGCTATTCAGAGGCATACAGTTTACATGTGTTGTATATGAGATGAGTTTCATTCAATATGGCATCAATCTGTTTTCTGTATGTCAGTATGTGCTAGTTATCTAAATATTCTAGATTAAAGAGGTTGTCTGTAATTGATTGTCGTGCGTAAGGCCTAAACTGATGGTTTTTGAATCGCATCTTTATGTCGTTTTTCCTTCAAGATGAAACAAATGGAATGTTATAGATTATCACAATTTCTTTTAGCAATCAGGATCTAAATAGTATAAGGGAGTTCTATGTTTGAAAAAATTTTTTTTTTAATCCTCGGCGCACAGTCATAACAACAACTATCGCAATTCTATTTTCAAATCAGCTTACTTTCAGTATTTGATTAACACAGCTACAAGTGTAGGTATTCCCAGGACCGCCATTCACTATGACCACTCAATGATCACTTACATCGGACAATGTCTATTCCCACGTTCGTTTTGTGCGGTTTTGTACATTGTGGCAAAGAGTCCTCAGGTTGACTTATCTACTAAAACTTGTCTATGAAAGTGCAACAAACAATATAGAATGTAGGTACAGACGGCAGCAGGCCAAGCTGCCCGAAACTATCAAATTTTCTCAACCAAACGTGACCCTTGAATATCTGTTAAACAAATTTGACAGGCTGTAGTACAATAGTTTGATATGCTGGCGTCAGTACCACTAACTGCAACGTTTTATATCTACATTATGCATATATACAATTTATATCCATTATAACCAACAAACGACGGTCAGTTGGAAAACCAAAATAATTTAGTACGAGGTTGCATTTTTGTCGTGGTCATTTGGAAGGCCCTATTGTGGTCTCCAACAACGTTCGTAACCACAAAACAGATACAATATGTAAGCGCATAATAATGATATCGACATTTCTGAAACCTTCATTAATAGAATATGGATAATGTAAGTACGTAACCTCGTTGGTTTTGGCCTTTCTTCTTCAGACCTTTTTCTTAATAAACTAGTGCGCTTTACCGTCAACGATTGCATCACTGCTTACCATCAGGCGGGATTGCGGTCAAGCACTGGTTTATAATATATTAATAATGGCCAATTATATTCCTAATTAGTACACACTCACACACACATACTTACCTGAAAACGTGCGAGTCTAACTCACTCTCGGCTGGTTTTTTTATTAGGGTTCCGTAGGCAAATTGCAAAAAACGGAACCCAGATTCGTCACGTCTGTCTGTCTGTCAGACCGTCCGTATGTCACAGCCATTTTTTTCCGAAACTATAGGAGCTATACTGTTGAAACTTGGTAGATAGATGTATCCTGTGAACCGCATTAAGATTTTCATGCAAAAATAAAATAATAATAATAAATATTGCGGGCTCCCCATACTTAGAACTGAAACTCATTTTTTTTTTTCATCAAACACATACGTGTGGGGTATCTATGAATAGGTCTTCAAAAATGATATCGAGGTTTCTAAAATATTTTTTTTCTAAACCCAATAGTTTGTGTGACAGACGCTTCGAAAGTGGAAAAAGTTGGTCCCCCCCCCCCCTCTAACTTCTAAGATAAGAAAATGAAAAATCTAAAAAAACATATGATGTAAATTTCTATAAAAACTACCAAAAAAAATTATGTTGAACGTGAGTAAATAAATAGTTTTTTTTAATACCTCGAATTCGTAAACCACTTATTACCGCGTAATCTTTCATACAAATAACTTAAATCCTTTAATTTCATTAATCAATGGTACGGAACCTTTTGTGCGTGAGTCCGACACGCATTTGGCCGATATTTATTATTATTTTTACATCAAAATCTTAATGCGGTTCACAGAATACATCTGCCTACCAAGTTTCAACAGTATACCTCTAACAGTTTCGGAAAAAAATGGCTGTGACATACGGACGGACAGACGGACAGACAGACATGACCAATCTATAATGGTTCCGTTTTTTGCCATTTGGCTACGGAACCCTAAAAACGAAAAAGTTTGCCGTGCCCGACGGGGTCCATAATTGATTCTATATTTTAATATACAAACTGTTATGTACACGTTATGGAATGCAATCAATTATTGAGTATTGAAAACCAAAATGAAGTTCAGTGCATTTCTTTATTTCTATTTCACTAAGAAGAGAAAAGAAGATAAATATTAGTTGACTCCTGTCAAATTAATCCGCGCCTGACGTATTTTTAATCATATTTTTTATAGCGTCTAAACTGTCATTGTCTTTATTTGACACGACGAAACTAATTTTTTATCTTCTATCCTCCCAACTAACTTTCCATCTTTACTAAGTAACACATTATTCCCCAAAGGTATTTGGAGCTTTGATGTATTTTATCCGTATTAATGACATCAAATTATGATTATTTTGTCTATGTTTATATTTAATATAATTAACCATTATATATTTAACGTATTTTTATTTTTGTTTGTTTCAGTATAGGTACCTACTAACACTTATCTACAAGTCTAACATTGAACACAGTGTTATCAAATTATTATTGAATTAGAATTGTTTTTTATTTTATTGTTAATTTCTTTGTCTTCGCGCGTTTTCTCATATCACATTAGACATTGGTAGAATTGTCCACATCGGCACCATTGCCATAAACAAAAATAGAATAGAATAAAACCTTCTATTCTTTTCTTATTGAAACAGCAATTTAATTTAGTTCGCGAACAAGGGAATTGGTACCACTGTCTATGGAGTATCTTAATGTGACAGGACGAAATTTATTTTAGTTTTTGAACGGTACAATTGGCTCCATTAACTGGACAATTCTATCAGTAGGTTAACCTGTCACCACTATCAAAGGTATTAATTAGCTCAGTCGACACGTCGCGAACGTCCGAGAAGTGTCGATAACGTTATCCAAATCAGTGAGGTCATATCACTAATGCATAGGATTAAACTGTCTATATTTTATAGGTAGGTATTTCAGATGGTCAAGTGCAATATGAATGCAAAATCCATTATTGTCAATATAAACTTTCAGCAAATGTGTTATATGTTTTTCATTTCTCATGCTCGGAAATTAGTGTTACTTTGATCTGATTATAATTATTGGGTGGAAAATGCTGCTTCCCTAGAGAGGGAAAAATTCATACAAATTATTTCCTACCTAAGGGCCGGATTGAACTTTAAAATTAGAACTGCTACCAGCTGTGTAAAGATTATGTAAAAAAAAAATATTTCGAAAAATGCAGCGGCCATGTGAGTTTCTTAACAGCCAGTGTGAAATTAGCAGAAACATCTTTGAGCGGAATATGCATTACCTCCTGCGTAATTGCTTATTCCGCTCCATAATTAATTAAAATTTTCATAATTCCATATTTAAAATTTAAAAAGTTGACATTGATTGGCGGGATACCTACTAAACTGCGACGACTGCGACGGCTGGAAAGCGATTTTGTCATATCTGGAAAAAGGCTATTTTGTTTTATTGCATAATTGAATTCAGGAAAAACTTTAGAAAAAGTCAACGTCGTAACATAAAAAAGAAACATCGTGGGAATACGTTGATCAGACCGTCCAATGTAGTATTTTTTTCTATATTTCTGTAACGAAATTCAAAAAAGCAGTGTAAATAAACAACTAGTTTTATTATCCTCATAGTATTTGAAATGAAAAGTAGAGTGTTTAACACGGATAAAATAATCAATTCCTACTCGGACTATAGCCGCCTAAATACCTCGGGAATTGATTCTTTCGAGCTTAGTTTAACAATCTACTATTATTTTGAGCTTAAACCCTTCCAATATCGTTTGATATCATCCAAAGAAGCTGTGCTTTGGTATGCATATACCTGACTCCGGTACACGTTTTATAGTTTAATACACTTCTGCCTAGCCTAGTATTTTGTCTTATATAAACGTTTCATATTGTACTGTTTTAATGCATTTCAAACTTTTCCGTTGGTCGGGCCAGACATCTAACTAACTGTTTTAACAAAGTTGTCAAACTCTTCACTAGTTTCCTAACATTAAAACTGCACCGCATCATGAATCCAAATTAAAAAGTATTTTATCAAATTACAGGCAATTCTAACATCCCTCTTGTAGATAAAGTAGGTGCCCCAGTTGTATAGTTCTGGAACATCGCTGGAAAATGAACTGATAATGCCTGTAAAAGTTTTAAAAAAATAGCAATTTCGTTTGCGGTCAATTAGGCGCTGAAAATTAAAAACTCAGTGGAAAGTTAAATTATACAACACTATTTTTTGTTTATGCGAAACCCGAAGCACGTGTCCAGTATATTTCAGCAAAGAAAAGAAAATAAGTCGTTTCACTACTTTTTTGCTTTTAATGACATACTTATGCTTACGAAATAGAACTTAAAGTCGCGTAAATAGAAAGTAAAAAAATGTTTCTTTAAACACATATAGAGTATAGGTACGTGTACATATGATTTTAATTTTTATATTATATAAGTAAAAATATTGCTAATAGGGTATTTGAATAAAAAAACTAATTAGTCCGTCAGTCAGATTTCCAAAAAATACTAGACAATCAATTTGATAAAACAAAATATACGTATCCAATATTTTTCTATAGGTAATCTGAGTGACAGACTAAATAGAATATTTTTTTTTAAACTTTCTTACAACTTCCGAACACTGTAAAGGCTTCAAATAATCTCTTATATGTAGAATTGTAGATTTATGTCAATTGCAACTATTTAAAGCACGACTTTGTATCAATAATGAATCTTCTAAATTAATAAAAAGCTTAAATCTAGAAAATGAAAATCTTAAATAGACAGGCTGAGTCTAGACATTAATATGCAGTTACATACAAGGCATTATGAACTTTGTTTTATATTTTTATAGTTTTAGGTGTATTTGTTTTGTTGTAATGTCTAATGTTCTCTTTCTTTCTTTGTTACAAGTTACTTATATAATAAAAGTGAACACTAGATTGAAGAAAGTGTTGATGGAAGTTTGTCAATTTTGCTGATGGATCCCATCGGGCACTGTGACTTGTTTGCATTCATCCATCCATTCACACCAATTTCAAGTCTATGGTCCTAGTGAATCGCTTGATTAACGCTCGCTGACCACTTTAACTCTACATGACTACATTGATCACAAGAGATATTACTTACTAAGACTTATACACACTAAGAACAAACTGCAGAGTAAAAATCCTTTACCTAATGTTTTATGGTATTTTTTGGCTTAATGCAGATAAGCATTGCTTGTGAAATTACATTAGAATCCATCAGTTTATGTAGTTAATCAAAGATAAACAATAAATCACGTGACTAAGATAACCTACTAAATGTAATATCTGTCACTTCAGTTGCAATGTTACGTTACAGTTGCACTTTTCAATTTTATAACGCCACAATTAGAGTTAGAAATAACTATGAGCTAGAGTTATGTCTGAAATAAATCATCATCATCATCATCATAAACCTTTTTATCGTCCCACTGCTGGGCACAAGTCTCCTCTCATACAGAGAAGGATTGAGCGTAATCACCACGATTTCAGACTTTTAGTCCAGGTTTCCTCAAGATGTTGTCCTTCACCTTGTAATCATCAGTCATTAGTATCCATGATAGACTTAGGAAGTCCATATAACTTTGAAAAGTTACATTGGTACTTGCCTGGCCTGAAATCGAATCCGCACACTTGTATTTGAGAGGCTGATGTTTTAACCACTAGCCCGCCACGACTAATAATTATGATGTATTATTAACATCACTACGTCCTTACTTTTTAACATTTAAATAACTTTCACACATGACCAAATAGAGGTCAAGTATTCATTAAAATGCTTTTAATTGCTGTTAATTAGCGTTCAGTGTTACTTTACGAGGTTAAAGCATCAGCAAATGTTAGTGCCGTAGTTTTTGAGGCGTGAACAGTATGTTTTAAATTAATTAAATAAGCTAGCTTTATCAGATTTCTTCCATTTTTTTTTTAAATTTTAAAATAACTTGTTTTGGCTGCCCTTGTCAAACGAATGCACCCGCAGACATGCGCTATAGTCAATAGACTAGGCATAATGATATGAGGGAAGGTGGTGAGTATAGGCGTAAGCAGGAGGCACCGGGGGGGAGGGGGGGGGGCAGCTGCGCCTCCTGGAAATGTCACAGAACATATATGAACTCCCCTAATTACAAAACAGAGTATAAACGAGGACTTTCTCTAACTTTCAAACAAACACACACTGCACAAATGTACGAAGTAATTGGCAAAAATCCGCGTGCGATCACTAAAAATTTGACTTGACCTTAATAAGCCTGACTTCCCCCAAGACTTGCCACCCCCTCCCCCTTAGGTCAGAAGCTGGGTACGCCCTTGTTTGGAAGGAAAAAATTAAGCATTATGTAATTCTATACTAATATATAAAGCTGAACAGGTTTTTTGTTTGAACGCGCTAATCTCAGGAACTACTGGTCGGATTTGAAAAATTATTTTTGCGTTGAATAGCCCATTAATCCAGGAAAGCTTAAGGCTGTACAACATCACGCTGAGACCAATAGGAGGGGACCATAACTAACTCCAAGCGAACGAAGTCACTAATGCCTACTAAAGTAACAATGTTTCGGTTTAATGATTGTTTTTACTCTAAAAACTACGCAAAAACTACGGAACGGATTTGAATTAATTTTAGAAATAACACATATTTTTTATTCCGGTTCTCTTCTACTTCAGCCTATAGAGGTCCACTGCTGGACAAAGGCTTCCCCTAAAGCTTTCACTACATTGGGGGTGGTTTGCCATAATCCACACGCTTAGCAGGCGGGTTGGGGATGCAGTAGTTTGATATTTCACAGGAGAAGCGCTGCTGCCCGCTTCCCTGGTGAGAGTTCCCTTAGTCGCCTCTTACGACACCCACGGGAGGATGGAATGGTACTATCCTAAGCCCAGTACCACACGGGGCACGGGAGATGCGGTTTTGTACGGGATTGAAAGTCATGAGAATTATACCGTTATAAGTTATATATACTAATCCCATTTGTATCTCGATGTTCAGCGGATTGGTGTGCAGCCATATTTAAATAATATGAACGTTGCTGCTTCTAATAACTGACATTATGAGTATAAAAAGAGGAATGTAACATTATCACACAGCTTCCTTGATGGGAGCTACAAATATTAACAAAAACCCATCTTTGCTTACATTTATCAAACAATGTCCAATATCTATAACTCTTGTGCTTTAGCCGCCTACGGCAAAGCCAAAGGTAGGTTTGATTTTAACTTGTTAATTTTCTATATTCATCTGTTCCCTCAAAACTCCCAGAGTACTGTTCGCATTTTGACAAATGAGATATCTCGATGCCTATTCTTCAAACTACTATCAATTCAATAAGCTACTAGAAAAACACAAAACTATATTTAGCAAACTAATTGATGACATAATGCCTTCAAAACGGAGACAACAAGCGATTCTTCATATATTCACAATATTACTGGCATTCCAATTTAATATAGGTTGACATCATTGTTTAACCTCCGTAGTGATATCACCTAATAATATTTGTAAATTATGTCAACACTGGAGCATTATCAACTGACCTGTGTTGTGATTTTGCTAAATATAGCTTAATCAATAGCATTCTAGTGAAACAATCAATTAGCTCTATCTATCGCGGGTTGCACCTTATCATACTAGTACATATGTATAGCTAGCTGTATGTATAGATATGTTTTAGGAATTTATTGTTAAAGCCGTACGGAGGACGGGTCTGAGCAGTTGTATTGCGATGTGTGCAGGGTGCGATGCGTTAAATGTTATTGTATCGGGAGTTTGATCGTGGAGGATATCCAGATTAATCTCCCTCTGGCGCAGCATCGTGGGTCGTGTTGTTGGGTTTAACATTGCATCACCTCGCTCAACTGCTGTCTTCCTTCCTACTCACTAAGATTTTTAAGTGATGCTTAATAAACTTGCGCGCTTTACCATCTACGATTGCATCACTGCCCATCATTAGGCGGTATTGCAGTCAAGCACTAGTTTATAATTATTGAAAAAAAAAATTTGAACAATAAGTTTATTATTTTCTTTATTTCACCATATATACATATTATTTTACATGTTTAAATAATTAAAATACCTAAAAAACATTTAAAAATATATAAAATAGTAGCCCACTGGTATCGGGAACAGGGTCCAAGCTACAAGCAGTCAGGGCTCCAGAGAGAGGAACCTCTTGACAATGCGAGCCTTGTCCAAAAGTATTGCTCAGTTAGTTAAAACATTTGGGTAACCCGAGGATTTCTGCTCCTTGCTAAGAAATAATTTACTACAAATAGCAGAAAATTATCACATTGACATTTTAGTTTCATACGTGAAAGGTCGAGCGGATGTCGGAAGTAGGGTAGTTCGAGCTTCAAGGCCTGCAGCTGGATTTAATTACTGACCGACGAAGGACGCGCTGGAAATAGATTGCAAGTCGCATCGGAAGCTTTTTCAGCTTTGGAGTCTGGGATCCGCTTTACCAGTCTAACTGCTGATTTTTTACTAAACTTCAATATTTTCCGTGAAGCAACTGCCGTCTGAACTCCACAACCCGAAAGCGATATCGAAGCATTGCAGTTGGACCAACTGTTGGACTTTTGAGGGCTCCAACAACCCGTAACAACTGCCA
Organism: Sesamia inferens; assembly: GCA_037179545.1. NCBI lineage: Eukaryota > Metazoa > Arthropoda > Insecta > Lepidoptera > Noctuidae > Sesamia > Sesamia inferens. Next base: position 28,776,016 of record CM073928.1, on the reverse strand, counting down.
TTAGATGTTCATATGGCAACCAGGACCAACGGTGTGGAAGCATGAGGAGCAGGGAGTAATGTTCACTCATCCTCCATAGAAAAGGGCGGATCCTTTAACCGGACGGGTGTTATGTCTGGCGGGCATACAACTCCCCAATTTCAAGCATTGGGGAGTTGTATGTATGCTAAATGCACGGTAAACTCTGATTGCGAGATGTAGAATTCGTGTGACGTCAGTATGGCGCGTTGTTCCATGTGGCGTTTGTAGGTACCGCTACAAACGGCTTAAAGTGCTTTCTGAGGCACGACCAGTGCAAATATTCATATACGAACCCACGCCTCCTTGCATAACGGCTGCGTTCGCTACCGCTACGCCACGGAGGTTGCCTAAATTGTTTAATTTAGTATGTGCTTTAAACAAGTAGTTGTGTCTAGGTTGATTTAAGTTATGTGGAACCTCGAAGAGAGCATTTAGATCTTATATTCGCATATAAACTGCTTTGTAACTCGATTGATTGTCCACAATTGTTAAATATGTTCATTTGCAGAGTACCCCGTGGAAAAACTATAACATTTTTTTTTTATCATGGGAAATCATTAAATAAATGATCTCTCCCAGCTATTAGCCAGCTATAGATTAGCTATAACTGCGGTTGCTACTGTGTAGAAAATTTTTTTCTTGTCTTGTATGCTATTTCCTGTATTCTTCTCCAATCTTCTTTATGTACCCATTTACGGCAAAACGGCATAAATGCTTAGTTTATTTTGTATATTATTTCATTTATTATCTAAACAATTAGTTGTGCCTAGGTTGATTTAAGTACCTCGAAGAGAGCTTTTAGATCTTACATTCGCAAATAAACTGCAGTAACACAATTGATTGACCTCAGCTGACAGATAGGTTCAGTTGCTGTACCCAGTGGACAATCTATAACACCCTTTTTAGAGGATAGGAAATCATCAAATGATCTCTTCCTATTATAAATATTTTGCAACGTTTTTTGTTTTTTGTGAATTTGATGGCTTTAACTATTCGAATGGAAGTAAAGTTTTGGATGAAATTGGGGTAGCTGTAGCCGCAGTTGCGCCTATGTAGGAAATGTTTATCTCGCCTTGTATCCTATTCCCTGATTTCTTCTTCAATCTTCCACTGCATTAAAGATAACATATAATCTGGAACACCTCTTTTTAGATAGAAAATCATCAAAAGATGAGAGCGTAGAGACCTTTACTGACTAAAATCCAAAACCGTGATCCTTCAGTTGTCTGTGCACTAGGGGCCATGGGATCTTTCGATGAATCCACGGCATCCATAACACCCTTAGCACCACCTCTTCACCGATCCGTAGCTGATGCCAATTTGTGAACAAAACCAATATGGCGGTCCTTTAAATAGAGTATGTAGACTATCACTGAGACTCCATTTCCTGAGCAGGATTTGCATATTCGCGCCTGGCGAGTAACTAATATGACTAAAATTTTCTTTTGAATTTATCTTATACTTAAGTGGCAGTCAGGCAAATAAGTAAGAAGTGATAAGCTCAAGTTTCTGATAAGAAAAGTTTGAGTTTAATCTAATTCCGGCGTAAAAAATTTCGACCTTTTTTCAGTGGGTACGATTTCAGAGTGTTTTACAGTTAGTTACAGTACCTAGTATGTATGTATTTAGGTACCAACCATCCTTTTTTTGTTGGGATGGGAAATCATCAAATGACTTCTCCCGCTCTGGGCGGAGCGGAAAGGTGTGTCAGACTTTTACTGACTAAAACCCACCCGTGTTTCTTCTCTTGGCTGTGCGACGGCCAGGGCCACGGTTTCTTTTTTAACCAACCCGCAACCCTGACCCAGGTACCAATCACCCTTAAGGCTCATTTTTAATAGTCAAATAACTTTTATATAGAAAATATGTGATACAGTCAGATTCATTCTTATGATGATTTATTTCGTTCCTTCTGTTAATTATTACTTGGCTTAATGAGGTTGTGTCCTAAAAAATAATTTAATTTCCATGAGATAGATTGATAAAAAATATCGAACACGTATTTTTTATTTTTTCTCTCATTCAAATTATTAGGAAGATATAATGATTTGAAATGTCGCATGTGGTATATTTTGTACCACGGCGTGACGTAACTTTAATACGCTATATCTCAGTAATTACTGGTAATTTCGACAAAAAAAAAATACCGGTCTTATTATTTTTTTTATTATCTATAAGGCGGACTAATTATTTTTATACCTTGGACACATCCCTATTCCGCCATCACCGCTCCATCATCGGACGACCCGTCGTACGGCAAGGATCCACCCTTACGTTGTTGACACCACTATGACCCGGACGAAACGTTTCCCCTCGTGTTTTATACCGCATACATCGAAAGTACTCAACGCTTTGTATAAACCACAGCAAATCTCGCACAAAAACCATTGAGTTTAGTAAATAGCCTTTTAGAGGATACAGTCAGCAATGCATGTCTTTTAAAAAGGCCATAAAAGACATCATGATATATTCGATAAGTATCCGTTAACGCTCTATTTAAATTAGATTCCCTTCGTAAAGGCTGGTGTAATTTTTGAAAGGCATATTAGCTTGTTAATATCTTGATTGTGGAATTATAGATAGTATCGTATTAATATTGTGTCTGTTTGTACAATGTTCACACAAATGATATATTTCTGTTGCCGCAAGGACAAATAACACTAAAACCAGGTTTTTTTTTAAATTCTGTATGCATAATGATACTCATTCCGTACGCGAGTCCGACTCGAACTTGACCTGTGTTTTGTGTTCTTGTCCTGTTTTTGCGTCCTGTTTATTACAAACTAGCTACGCCTCGCGGTTTCACCCGCGTAGGTTTCGATATGTTCCGCTCCTATTGGTTGCAGTGTGATATTATGTAGCCTTAAGCCTTCCTGGATTAATGAGCTATCCAGCGCAAAAAGAATTTTTCAAATCGGACCAGTCGTTCCCGAGATTAGCGCGTTCATACAAACAAACTCTTCAGCTTTATACAATATGTATAGAAAACCCTGTCCGACCCATAAGGATAATAAAGGTTTGGTAAACACTTGACCAAATATAATATAAAATTTTACGTAATCATCATAGAAACAATACTAATGAATTTTGAAATAATCTTTTTATCCCGCGAATTAATTCCAACTTCCCCGAAATTTAAATTTTTAAAAAGTGACAACACCGGTATTATTATGAACGAATAGCGATGCGATCACTCGCCGCGTGCCCTGCCCCCCGCCGCCCGTGGAAGGGTTGCTTACCTCACATGTATTAAGTTACCTCTTTTTGCGAATTTTTTTTTATTTTTTTAGGAGGATGTTTTTTTTTTGTTAAGTTTAGCCCGGTTTTGTATCCATTAGTAGAATCAGTTATCGATACCTCACAATACATGCACGGGTTGGACAGGGTTTTCTTTACATGTTGTATATTAGTATATATAAACCTATTTCCTTTCTTTTTATACTCTTCAAATCATAGAAAAGGTCACAATCGTAATCAGCCTGTAATGACCTCACTGTTGGGACACTGTCGTCCTCTCGGTGATAGGGAGTGGGCAGCAGTCTACCACACGGACCAAGTGCGGGTTGGTAGAAGTCACATGTCTTCCAGGTTTTAGCGTTTTAGCTCTAGAACATACCGGTTTCCACACAATCATTCCCTTGACCTTTTTGAGAACAGTGATAAAAAGAACACTCTCGGTGGTAGGCCATAACAACGGCCGCCGGCAGAAGTTACCACCCACCAGACAAAGCCTTGCCGCCAAGCGATTTGTCGTGTTCCGGCATGATGTCTGGTGTAGCCGTAAGGAGGACGGGTCTGAGCAGTTGTGTTGCGATGTGTGCCGGGTACGATGCGCCAAATGTTGTTGTGTTGGGAGTTTGGTCGTGGAGGGTCTTCAGATCAATCTCCCGTTGGCGCAGCATCGTTAGTCGTGTTGTTGGGTTTAACATTGCATCGCCTCGCTCAACTGCCGTCTTCCTTCCCATTCGCTCAATCTGAGTGAATAGGTTCTTAATAAACTAGCGCGCTTTACCATCAACGATCGCATCACTGCTTACCATCAGGCGGGATTGCGGTCAAGCGCTAGTTTATAATTATTAAAAAAAAGGAATAATTTACACAAACCAAAGCGCCTGATGAGGTTCGAATTACAATGCATGAGGCCACCGCTGTTTAGAAAAGCTAATTGACAGCAATAGTTCTTTTCTCAACAAATTCGGAGCTTTCTTTCGCTAATTTTATGTTCCTCACATTTTCTCGTTTCTAAAGCCGGTGGCTAGTACTAAATTTGATGTTAATTGAAGCGTGTATATTCAAGGCATCACCCCACCGGCCGCCGCGGTCGGTTCCCACACCAATCCGGTCTTTATTTTTGGACGGCCAGTGTTGTCAACTTAATCAACACTTTGTCACAGGGTCATACAAAATTGGGGGAATTGATAAAACAATCCTTATTGGGATCACTTAATTTTTTTTTAATAAATTAAATCTAGTGTTTGATCGCAATACTGCCTGATGATAAACAGTGAAGTAATCGTTAATGGTAAAGCGCTTATTAAGAGCCTATTCACTTAAAAATACTGAGTGTATAGGAAGGAAGACGACTAACGATGCTGCGCCAGAGGGAGATTGATCTGGCGACCTTCCACGACCGAACTCCCGACACAGCAACATTTGGCGCATCGTACCCGGCACTCATTGCAATATCGCTAAGATAATTGTTAATCGCTTAGAACCATCCTCCATACGGCTTCACCAGACATCATGTTGGAACACGACGAATCGCTTGGCGGCGCGACTTTGTCTGGTGGATGGTAACTTCTGCCGGCAGCCGATGTTGTGGCCTACCACCGAGAAAATGATGAATGATATTTGTGTAGTATTAGATAAAGTAAATAAACCCGAAAGACTTTTCCTAACTGTGTTTGGGTCGGCTTCCAGTCTGACCGAGCGCCAATATTTTATCTGAATACCAATATTTTACAAGGAACCACTGCCCCTTGTCGTCCGACTTTCGCCGACCCGTAACGACTTTCAAAGATCTACATACTACTTCAAATGCTTTCTGAGGTGAGGAGAGGTAAGAGTCGCTTAACCTGATCGATTGACCAGCACCCTAATTGTGTAACACACTATAACTATCAGTTGAAATCACTTCGAAGCATATTGCTAATCCATTGCTTCATATGTTCTAAATGTATCTGCTCAAAAACGTAAAACCCACCTGTCTCTTCACTTGCCTGCGCGACGGCCAGAGCTATGGTTCCTTTTTTAACCAACCCGAAACCCTGACCTAGGTGGCATCGGTCTCGATTTCCAACGAGGCGGCTTGCGTCCTGGCCGGAGCCCCGCCCTGGGACCTAGAGGTGAAAGTACTCGCGTTATTGTTCCGATGGCGCGAGGAAGAACGGACACGGGGCTCCAGTCCGATGCAGCGGCAGATCGAGCTGCGCCGAGCGGAGCTCCGTCAGGTCCAGGTAGCGGACTGGCGGCAGAGGCTTATGCGCCCTACCGCCGGCTTCGCTACCGTCGCGGCGATCCGGCCAGTACTCGACGACTGGCTTGGGAGAAGGCACAGGTCCCTGTCGTTCAGGGTGACGCAGGTACTGTCGGGGCACGGCTGCTTTGGCAAGTACCTGCGTCGTATAGGCAGGGAGACAGACGGTCGGTGCCACTACTGCGTCCAATCGGGGAGGAGATGGCACAGCACACGCTCTCCGAGTGTGTAGCTTGGGAGGAGCAGCGCCGTGTCCTCACAAATGAAGTAGGAGACGACCTGACGCTGCCGGCAGTAGTGCGGAGGATGGTCGGTAGCGCAGAGTCGTGGGACGCGGTGGTGTCCTTCTGCGAAGACGTGATGTCGCAGAAGGAAACTGCGGAACGGGAAAGGGAGATCTCAACTCCCTTCCCGGGCCGCAGAAGACGAGTTGCGGATAACGCCCGGGGTGAGGGACATGGAAAAGTCCCCGCCCCCTATTCGATAGGCTCCGAGACGGAGGCGCGCGCGAGTGTCGACGCGCGCCTCTGGGGCGATGCACGGGGTACTTTAACACTTCACTACCCCGTGCAGGAGACGAGGCCCGTACAGACCGGGCCAGCACGAAGGTCTGGGGCCGTGGAAGAATTTAGACTCCCGCGGCCAAACGCGTGCTCGTGATAGTAGAGATACCGGGGTGGTTTTAGTCAGTAAAAGTCTGACAGACCCCGTCCCCCGTCGCCTACCCCAGGGCGGCGGACATCCATTGAGGATTTCCACCCCTAAACAAAAAAAAAAATTACATCAGTCTTCGTGGACCTGGTCACGATGTGTTGACAACTAGCTATAAAAGATTTTACAGTTGTGTGTAAAACGGTCTTTCTCCAATCAACCTTGAACCTAAATGCTTTAGTGATAAAGTATTTGATAGAAAGTAGCATCTTTATCTGCCGGTATCTGTACACCACATACACACCTTCCTTCCAGATTGTAACTCGATACGGTCATGTTTTGATTCGATGTGCGGCTACCGATGCGTGAAGCCATTGGTTCTTGCAAACATTCTTGTATTAGTAATTTATTAATTGATCATCCAAACGGTACATAAAACAGTAAAAATTACTGAACAGATTGTTAGTTTCTTTTTGTCTAATATGTGTTTAATGAACATTTCACAAGTGGTATACGACTAAAATCATTTCAAAATATAGCATAGATTTTGGTAAGAAAAATAGGATGTGAAGATATATACATATATTATATGTAGTATCGCTAAAACGATACTTCTTGACCACGATTGGTGGTTAGGTTTTCGGACTTCTGACTGTCGATGAACAGTCAGACCCAACTGCTTAACATGCATGCCGAGGCATAGAAGCGTCGCGTTATGTCATGGACGGTCACCCATCCGCGGACCGACCTCGGTAAGCGTTGTTTAACCTCGAAAATCCGTGCATAAAATAAAACTAGGTTCAACAAAATGGTATTTCTTCAAATACAAAAATGCCTAAGAGGGAAGAGAAAAATTAAAAGCCGTTGCAGAAACCAATATCACCTTATTCAGGTCAAACAAGAATAAAAACATACCTTCCAGGACGTTGACCAATTATTTTAATATCTATCTGTCAGGACGACAAAAAGGGGTATTATAAAATCACAATTTATTTAGAAGACAAAAAAGCTTGGGACCTGAACTGCTCGCTCTGTTAAACATTGTTACTAAGCAATATGCGTAATTATAACGTAAATTATTGTAAACATTTTCATTTTTAATGTCTAGACTTGAAAAAAGACCATGATCTATGAGTTTGTTTCGGCTATTTCTTCTCAGAGGTAATCAGTTAGGAAATGCCGACTTCATCTAGTTAAAAAAAAACATGACGTGTAAAAGTATTCAGTGATCCTACTTGCTTAATAAACGATTTCATTTTCCTTTCCTTCTCTGTATGAGAGGAGACCTGTACCCAGCAGTGGGACGATAAAAAAAAGATTCATGATGATGATGATGAGGACGTTTTCGCCATAATGGCCTGTTGGTTATTTAAGAGCCGTATTCGGATTACTCACTTATGGCTTTTTCTGCAGTCGACTATTTATGCCTGTCAAATACGTTAGCCACCGTCAAAGCCGGAGGCACAATCTGTTTACGCAACTCGCAGCACAACTGTATCCAGAACTGAATCCCTGGTTTGTCGTACTCTAAAGGCGCTGAATACCCTTCTGATGGCCAACCCTGAATGTGACATGTTTGCGGATGAATGGAGAAGCCTTATTATGCGTGTATGCTTGGTCTTCTGTGAAAGAAAGTAAGTATGCGAGAGAGTCCACTGTTCCATGTTAGTTTTTAGTAGTTTTAGTAGGAGTTTTTAAGTTATATGTTTGTTTCTATGCGTATTGATGTAATTGGTATTGTGCCGTTTACTTAAATACAAATAAATAACTACCTACGACCCTTGCCTGAAGTAGTAACACCTGAAAATAAGCTTGTCTTGAACCTTGGTTCAGTCAAGGTCTAAAAAGTTCAATCGTTTAAGCTCTACCAGTGTAACATAAAACTAAAAGTCTTTATACTCGTAATGTACTTGTCCCTACCTGGCTTGAGCTGCGTCCGATTTCTCATTGATTTTTCCTCTTGTAGTTTTAATTTGTAATTGATTGTTTTTTTTTTTTTTTTACTCAAAGCCAGTACACACTATTTTTGTTTTTTTTGTGTATTTTCCATAATGGACGCCCTTAGCGTACAATATATTTCTGCATCGTTCTCACACGGTTGATTTCAAAATAAATGATGTAATCAAATATTTGTATCAATAGATTGATAATTTAAAAGAGTGTCCATGAAGTTATTTGCCCGTTCTTCTCCATAGGTACCCACTCTTTGAAATGGGCGACTAGCTTCACCTTACTGACTGACCGACCTTCTGACAATTCAAAAGTGCCTGTTACTAGTTTATTTGAAATAAATGCTTTGATTTTGATTTTACTATCTGTGCAAATAAAAAAAAATAATATTATTATTTTTTACCCAACTGCCAGGAACGGTTATGTATTTAGTGCGTATCTTGTTAAAGATGTGTTTGACAGATCGCAAGACTTTGGGATATTGTATCTTAGGAAGGCGTAGGTATGCGTGCTGTAGAGATACTCTTAAACGTAGCTCGTAGTTTTTTTTTTTTTAATTTAACCCTTCGCCATCACTATACTTCTTCTGTATAAAAATCACAAATAACACAAAATCTATTTCATTTTAGCCACTCTCTTATTTCCAACGTAGTGATTGCCAAACTCATCTCAAGCACATCTCATCGCCCAAATGAAAGGCCGATCGTATTTCTCGAATCTCATTTAAAATTCATGGTCATGAAGGAAATTTGACCAGATGCATAAATGAAGGCGAGAGGATATGACCACATGCAATATTTCCGGCGCGAAGGCTGGATGTGTAGCTAAAGGACTACTGGATTGGAAAGGACAGTAAATGGGATTGCAAAAAGGGAAAATAGAATATGTCCTTTACCCAACTGCAGGAGGAAATGGATGGGATGTGGTGATGTTTTGAGTAAATACGGCATATATAAAAATAGTAAAAATATATGTTTTCAATTTACGCAAATGTTACTTGAAGAACGACCTAACTACATATAGGTATGTTAGTTTTTATTATGATCAAAATATAAACGAAATACTGCTTGCTACACAGAGTTATATACATACAGGGTGTATCTAACATCGTAACACAAACTTCCCGTGAAGGCTCCACCGCATGCCACTGACAAAATTATGATAGTCATTTATGTATATCGTTAATGAGCGGTTACAGAAATAACAGTGTTAAAAAATGCGTCGGCTCGGCCTATGAACGTTGCAAGCGTGCCGCCGCGCGTTTTTGTGGCTATGACGTTTACCCCTGATGTGAACTCTATTAAATCAGCTGATAGGATAGTTTTTCGAGTTTTGTTCACATTGCGCTTTTTTGTGTAATTAGCGAATTAATTATTTTTTACTTTAAAATCTTATTGGGTTATACAAGTATAGCAATTATGAACGGTTCAAAGTGAAAAAAACTGCATATAATTTTTATTTTAATCGGGAAACACCGACGAATAATTTCCAGGTTCAGAATCATGTACTGGATCCATGATACTCGTTTGTGCGTCGATGTCAGAGAGACCCTTTATATGTATATTTTTTGTTTGCTTATACTTTCCCACTATTGGGCAAAAGCCTCTCCAAGGCCAAGCTAATTATTTAAGATCAAAACAAAGATAAGCTTACAAGTATTACCTCATATACAAATACAGCCATATCGCACGAAGGACATTTCTATGATGACTCAATGTTTGACACAAAAAAAAAGAAATAAAATTGAATGGATCGGCATACCTCTTTAATAAATAGGCTCGTTGAGCATCTGATTAAATAACTGAAGCAACAATGATGTGTTGGTGTCTACAAACATACTCAATACATATAGGCGATGACTTCATGCTGTCGAATCAACAAAAAGCTTAACGTAGGTGTAGATACATAATTATACATTACATACTATGTTTATGAAGGCCAATGACGTGCAAATATTAGACCTTAAAACCACATTTTCATATGTCATCTGAATTCAACATTCTACTAGAATAAAGCCGGATGTGTGCTTCGAAGGCGCAACTGTGTAGTTACGACCATCTTGCTTCTAGATGGTCAATATTCGTTTGCAAACCAATTTCATCTGTGTCATAGTGCAATGGTAACGCAGTCATGGGCGTACCGAGTGGGGGGAAGGGGGAGATAGCAAAGTATAAATGTGGACTTATCTCTAACTTTTTAATTAACTAAACTAAATAAATCACGCAGTAGAGATTTTTTTTTTAATTGGGATAAAACCCGCTACACTTTTTCCACCCACTGCAACTCCTGAAAGCCAGAATCAACAGTGGAGACCGCCAGAAAAACGCCGAGCAATGAAGCTCGACGAGTCCGGGAGAAACGACTCAACTGTCTTGGGTCCCGCAACGAAATTAATCAGAAAAGAATAGCGGAGGAGTAAGAAACAAGATATTTTTTCCTCTTCCCTCCATAACAAGCAGGAGATAGAACAGAACTAGACCAATCGGCACAAAGGGACATTATTGCAACTGGGAGAAGCTCAGATTGCCAAGCACCACGGAATAAAATTTGATTTAGTTAATGGGTCCTTAGTAGGTATTTGCTGTTACAATTGATTACGCAGTAGACACTGATACACTGTCCGGTATAGTTGCCAAATAACCGCGTGCGATCACTCTAAAAATTTGATTTGCCCCCTCCTAGGCCTGATTTGTCTCCAAGGCCTGACTTGCCCCATCGCCCATGATCGTGTATTCGAATTCAAAAAGAAAAAGAAGGCATATGTCATAAGTCCAGATGCAGGAACTGCGGAGAACAAATGCGGTTGAATATATACAATATACATATGTCTCAATGCCGGCTCATTATTTGGGAAGAATAAGGTCGTCTGTACCATATTGTAGTAAATATAAGTCCTATTTTTAAATTAAATATTTGAGTTTGAACTGTTTTTAATTGAATGCAATGAAATGTGTTTTTCTAAAATAACTGGTCTGGTGAAGCCGTACGGGGGACGGGTCTGAGCAGTTGTGTTGCAACGTGTGTCGGGTACGATGTGCCAAATGTTGTTGTGTTGGGAGTTTGGTCGTGGAGGTTCTTTAGATCAATCTCCCTTTGGCGCAGCATCGTTGGTGGTGTTGTTGGGTTTAACATCACCTCGCTCAACTGCCGTCTTCCTTCCTATTCGCTCAGTTTTTTTCTGAGTGAATAGGCTGTTAATAAACTAGCGCGCTTTACCATCAACGATCGCATCACTGCTTACACATCAGGCGGGATTGCGGTCAAGCGCTAGTTTAAAATTAATAAAAAAAAAAAAAACTTAAAATGATTATTGTAATAATAAGGTGATCATGCTGTTAACGTATTGTTGGTTTTAATCATGATTGAAATGGATTTCCTACTATCAAATCAGTGCTCCTGCAAATTGAAGATGCAGAAGACAAGTTTATAGATGTTGGTGTTAAGTGCGTTGTGGGATTGAGTTAGTTATTTAGAGGCACGGGCACAATGCCAAATCTTGACGGCAGAGGGTTTGAGAACAATTATTGCAATCGTCATGCTCCTCCATCTCATTAGAAATTCAATCTTGCAAATTTCTACTGGATATTAGTAGCTCACAAACCCAGGAACTGCGATTTTATTAAAATTTTCAGTTATTATATGTAAAGTCAAAGTGATAACTAATTGTTTTTTAAAAGATTGGCTGACAACTAAAATTGCCCAACTTACACTCTTTGGTTGACTACGGCTATAACCCAGCAAATTCACGTACTGTATCAATTTGCTTAACAATTAATTTTCTTAGCTTTATATTTGCTTTTGCTTTATAATCAACATCAACTCGGTGTTAATCCCAGTCGCATCCGAAGCTTTTCAGCTTTGAAGTCTGGGGTCCGCTTTATCAGTCTAACTACTGATTTTGGCTAAACTTTGATATTTACCGTGAAGCGACTGCCGTCTGACCTCCACGACCCGAAGGCGATATCAAAGCATTGCAGTTAGACCAATTGTTAGAATTTTGAGGGCTCCAACAACCCGTAACGACTGTCATTAGATATTCGTATGGCAACCGAGACCAACGGCTTAGCGTGCTTTCCAAGGCATGACCAGACCAGTGCAAATATTCATATTCATGCATACAAATATTTGCACTACGCGGGGATCGAACCCGCGCTTCCTTGCGCAGCGGCCGCGTTTGGTACCGCGTCATATTTGCTTTTATATCCATTTATTTAAAAGGCAGAACAAAATTCTTACTTCATAAGAATATAGACACATCGGACCCAGAAATACATAACAGAACCGAGTGACCAACACTTCACTGTAATGATTACTCCTTTAGCACTTTTGCTCTTATTTTATCTCACCTAGAAGCTTCCTTTCTAAGTCTCTAGCTAAATTGTGTGACAAAATGTGGTTATTCCGAAGTCAAGCGTGAGAAAAAACAAGTTAATACTTATTTACGTAAAGAAATTAATGTCAAATGACAAAAGCTTCTTTGAATTATTTCTTCATGAAAAGTACCCCACATCAGCAATGCTCTTACAATGTCTGGTGTAACATGTTCCTACAAATGTCATGATGCACCGTATGTCCTCTAATTTCCATACCTCATATATACCTGCAGAAAAATATACCGAATTATACCTAGCTACATCATATTTTTTCCCTTTCTAAAGTGCATATGGCAGTAAGTTCCAAATGGAGTATGCCAGCATCAAAGTGAAGCGGAATAAAATGTTAGGGATTTCACTTAGATAGAGAGGATTTTATTAAAGATCTGGCTTTGAAAGCAAATATGGAATTTTTGAGATAGATAGATGGATTAGTCGTTAGCCTTCAGAGGATACGATTAAGTAACTAGCAAGATAATAACGTAACTATCAGTAGCAATGAGTTTCATTATGGCAGTTCAACAACGTTCATTGCGTGATTTACATTGTAGAATAGACACATTTTTCGAACATATCGAGCAATTTATTAAGAATATGATTCAAATTGATAGTAATAGTGTGTTACTTAATTAAGTTGCTGGGCTCTGGTAATGCGAAATATTTGTAAAAAAAAAAATGGTGTTGACGATAACCCATATTTCAACTTTCTGTTCTGAGTCCTGCCATCAATTGGACACTAATCCACATTTTTTGTATTTCACCCAATTCTCAATCACTACTGATTATTATAAGGGCAGTGTGGCAGCCCGAATTTTAAAATAAATTATTAAGTCTCATAACACCGCTACTTGGGAAAATAGCCGTTCACAATACTGTTATAATAATCAAAGTTCCAATCCTTTGCAATCCCATCGCCACATATTTCACAAGGAGTATAAAATGTGTTCTATAAAAACTGCTTCGGAAAAGTAAGATGTATAAAAATATATTATTTGTATTCAAAAAAATTATTCGGTCACTATCTGCGTACATATATCATAGACATCATTGTGTAATATGAAGAGAATAAAATCTAACTTGAAATTTAAATTGACGCACAACTGCTACTTAGGTTTTAAGAACTATTAATTAACTACTTCTTGCGAAATCGCACCTTACAGTGATTAACTTTAGAACGTAGTTAATTATAAAGCACATCACAGTCAGGTCACAAAGAAATCTCTGATGAAGAAACCTTTTCTTCATCAGAGATTTCTTCTTCTTTAGCCTATAGAGCCTATAGAGCCGCTGGACAAAGGCCTCCCCCAAGGATTTCATTACTTGGGGGGGGGGGGGGTTGCCATAATCCCCACAGTTGGCAGGCGGGTTGGGGGATCGCAGACGTAGAAATCCTTTAACAGAAATTATAATTAGTCATCACAATTTTAACAACAACCTTCAAAAAATGTAGTCGTCACTACTATTTCCCATTGATGAATTTACATAATAGGCAATGTAGGCCAACTTGGTCGGGCATTGTTGAATTACTGGCAACTTTGCCCGATCGCTGCTTAAATACTGCAGCGGACGCCGAAAATGTTTCAATTGAAACCGTTTTGAACAGCTTTCATAGTTATGTAACTTCTAAAATCTTAGTTATTCAGAACGTTTTTTAGGATAAAGTATAATTAATATTATTTATTAAACCTGCAACATGTGCTTCTAAATTATTAAAACATATTATTTCCAGAAATTCATAGTTAATGCCTATAATTAACTTTATAATCCGCTCAAAAAGCAGAAGGTTATTCAATTCATTCTTTTTATTACTTTTTCAAGAACTAAATCGGGCTTCGCGGTTCGATATTTAAAATTCGATGACTATTATACTCATACGAAGAAAAGGCTGAATTGCAAAGCGATCTCTTTTGTCATTGGGCTAAATGCATAGTGTCTATTGCCATTATGATGATTACATTAGATGTATGCGAACTTTTTGAAAGAGTGAAGTTTTTTTTTAAATTTCTTACCACCCTAGGGCTTTTCTAGCTACATCATTATCCTAGGGCGCTACTTGGTCACTTACAAGCCCCATTTTGGGGTTAATAAGGACCTATTTACCGAATATGAGAGGTGTAAAGTATAATAGATAAGTAAGATGGCCTTTCCCGGGATTTAGCAGTATATATTAGCTGAAATTCATTACACGTCACACGCCAATTTACCTATGTATCGACTTTGTAAATTAGCGTCTTCCAGAATTAGTACAGTCCAGTATAATCGGTTTTTTCGGTCACGTGTCAAGGCGCAATAATAACTCCATAGAACGTTCAGTCATCCAGGGCAGAGTATAAGGGAACAAACTTCGTGGAAGGTCACCGATGAGGTGGAGCGACCAATCAAGTCGTCACTGGGGTACCTGTAAATGAATGCTCCAGAGTGTCGTCCAACAGGGATAGATGGAGAGAGATCGTGCGGCAAGCGACATCAACGTCTCGAATTCAGTCATAGTGACCACGACTGTTCTGTCAAGAACGAAACGTTGAAGAAGGAGAAATAACAAACACTTCAGAGTCTTCACATATAATATATCAAAGCAGACACCAGTGATGCATTATGTTGTTCATCTTTTCCCATTTTTTTGAATAATTGCAACCAATTATCTTAAACTAACTGTAAGTGTTTAAAATGAATATGACATTCAAAGATAAGCATTAATAGACAGCTTAGGTGCACAGGCGCATTCCGGCCAATTTTCCAATAAACGACCAATTGTCACGAATGTAGAAGGCACGTTACCTCAACTACAAAAATTATGGTCACGTTAAAAATGTTTGGCGATAAAACGTGGAGACGTGTGGGCCGGCCTTTATTTGGAGGATGTACCCACTTCCTTTTTTAACCGATTCGGAGTAGTGTTTGGCTGTTTGTGGGTGAATTCTATTTATTGTGTGGCAAATAGGAAAAATGGAGCCAATAAATTATATTTTTTATATAAATAGGTATCTACAATTGTCATGCTCAATAATAACTAACTTACTGACCTAAATAAAGCCAAAAGCTCTTTAATATTCCTGGAGACCCAAAAAAACACTTGACCACGAACACGAAGTGAAAAATATATATTATACCTCATACTTGGTGATACAGTCCAGGTATCGAGAGAATGCTTTTTTATCACCTGTCAACTTCATACAAGTCCCGTGTAGTACCTGGCTTAGAATAGTACCTACATCCCATTCTATATCCTCCCGTGGGTGTCGTAAAAGGTTATTAAGGGAACTCTCATCAGGGAAGCGGGCAGCGAGTTTCTCCTGTGGAATATGAAATAACTACGATCCCCAACCCGCCTGCCAAGCGTGGGGATTATGGAAAACCCCCCAATTTGGATAGCCTTGGGGGAGGCCTTTGTCCAGCAATGGACCTCTATAGGCTGAAGAAGAAGAATAAGAAAAAAAAAAAAAAAAAAAAAAAAAAAAAGAACTTCATACAAACGAACACATTTTTAAGGAATTTGATCTTTAATTGAAGCAAGAATTACCGCATTATCAAATATCAGGAAGGCACTCTCACGATGGCCGGACTATAGACCACAATTACCTGTCTACACCTCAGTCATGTATACAGGCTGTATCTGACATCGTAACGCAAACTTCACGAAAAGGCTAGACCGTATGCCACTAATAAAACTATGATAGTCATTTATGTCGTTAATGAACGGTTACAGAAATAAAAATGTTTTAAAAAAAGTCGTTTAAAAAAAGTTTGTCGGCTCGGCCTTTGAACGTTGCAAGCGTGCCGCCGTGCGGGTTTGTAGGTATGACGTTGATCCCTGATGTGAACTCTATTAAATCAGCTGGTGAGATAGTTTTTCGAGTTTTGTTTTCAATGCGCTTTTTGTGTAATTAGCGTAATAATTATTTTTTACTTTAAAATCTTATTGGGATATAAAAGTATATCTAGTAATTATGAACGGTCTAAAGTGAAAAAAACAACATACAGTATGTTAATAAAACCAGGTCCGACCCGTGAAGGTGTTGTTAGGTATCGATAACTGATTCTACTAATGCGTACAAAACCGGGCTAAGTTTAAAAAAAAAAATCACCTAAAAAAATAAATATTATTTCGCAAAAAGAGGTAACTTAATAAATCCGTTCCGCGCGCGGCGGCGGAGGCGGCGGAAGCGGCGGGCGGCAGGGCACGCGGCACGTGGTCGCATCGCTATTCGCTCATAATAATACCGGTGTTGTCACTTTTTAAAAGTTTCCAAATTTCGGGGAAGTTGGAATTAATTCACGGGAAAAAAAGATTATTTCAAAATTCATTTGTATTGGTACTATGATGATTACGTAAAATTTTATATTATATTTGGTCATGTGTTTACCTAACCTTTATTATCCTTATGGGTCGGACAGGGTTTTCTTAACATACTGTATATTTTTTTAAATCATGTAAAAGCCGACGAAAAATTCCATCACTGAGAGGTTCAGAATCATATACTGGATCCATGATACTTATTTGTGCGTCGATGTCAGATACACCCTTTATATAGCTAAGTCGTAACCAATTTGTAAGACGGCTTACTAGGAATTAAAATATAAATCCACTTGTCCTCCCACACATGTTCATTGAGTAAAAACCAACCAAGAATGATGTAAGGTGTTGAAGATAGTGGGATGAACCATAATTATGTCATTGAGCTTATAGTACCAAAGACATAGATGATATATACAGGATGGGGATATCAATACGACAATAATTTAAGCATCGTATCTCTAATTAATGCCATGACCAGTATATAAACAAAAATTCTATTATGCGTAGGTCCAATCCAATCCAATTAGTAGTTTATAAGTAGGCAAAACCCATAGTTTTGTCTATCTACTATTTAGAAAGAAATAAAACAAATTTATTATTTGAGTCATGCTTGACGCATAAAAAAGAACACAAACAAAACAGGATGGGTTTCGGGGATGGACTGTTTAAATAGTTTTGATAATAAAATTGATATTATTATCACCAACAGTTATTTTTATTTTCACATCTAAAGGAGATGTTTCATTTTGGGCCACCACTATGTACACTATATAGATGAAAAGGAAAAAAATAATAGATTTTCATAAAAATACTACTAAATTAATTTGAATAAAATTATTTGAAACGTTTTTAGTGAGATAACCCTTTTTTAAGGTAGCCATGACAGTGGTTATGACGTTTGATTGACAACTTTGACAGTTCTATTTTCCAGTTATGATCGTGGCGACTGTTGGTTTGAGTTGATTGTGTTTCGGAGCTTTTAGTGATTGTTTGTTTTGTGTGCCGTATTTGTGCCCTTTTGCCCCTCAATGTTTTATACCAAGTACGTATGTTGTTATAAGGAAAATGAGTGTGTTTAGGTATCATAAAAACAACACCAGCTCCCAAAGTTTTAAACACGATTTTCCTTGTAAAATATGACTCTTTCCTACTAACTAAGATCTTGGTTACTGTTTTATATTTTTTATAAGATCTTGTCAACTACTTACAAAATTATTTTTCTCTAACTTCCGACTTTATCGTGCTTTTATTTCTTCTTATTTCGACAAAAAACGAATGCAAATAAATTTAAGAATCTGTTTTACAAGTTTTTTTTTTGGCATAAAAATAATATAAAATAATATGTAGTACCTAAGTAGATAATTTGAAAACCATTCTGCTTCCCATAATCACTTGTGGTCAACGGATCTGGATGTCTATTTTCAATAGAGAAAAACTAACTTATGTCTGTTATAATACTTTTGCCCTGTGCAAGGCTAAGATCACTCCACAAAGAACTATTATCTTACATTCTAACCAACTTCAAATGCTAACTAACTTAGTACAACCAATCACACGTACGTAAACAAAAGCCTTTCGAATGCCATTGAGGAACGCCAAACTGGCATGTGTCACATCACTACTGGACATCGTACGTGCTCTGCATGACATGACAATCGCTACAGATAATTAATAGTTAAATCACAGAGCGTCTGTGCTTTATTTTATGCTCAATTTATTATTGGTCACATATTTCAATTCGTGTAACCGGGCATTAATTTTGACAGTAGTTTTAAAAATGGACTCATTGTGAATGTCAAAGCGTCTTGAAAATGGAACCTTCTTTTTGTTCTTGTAGTGATTAGGCTGTATTGTGTATTGTCTGAGCTTTTCCGTAAAAAATGTAACAATATTTGTATGAACTATTTTTTTATGTAATCTGTACCCTTTTTGATCATAAGCCAACGTATTCCAAATGTATTCAACATTATTCACATTGTGTGCAAGATGAATACTGTAGCAGAAAACATGGCTACCGAGGCAAAATGTAATTGTGTACTCTCGGACAAATCTCAATTGTAGTTTGAAATTGTGGACTGCATGCATTTCCAAGCATGTATTCGGCTGCAGACATTTACTGGTATAAGCTGATAAAATTTACTGTTATAGTATCAGATTAGGTTTAAATAGATATTACCTTGAATGTTGTAACCAATATTTTGATTTAAGATTTTCATGAAAATTCTCGGCCATAGTTATTAATAGCTGGTTTTGGAATGGATAACTTACTTCAGCTTTTTTACTAACTTAGATAACTAAAATTAGATTATTTGATATAAGTACAATATGTAAAGAAGATCCCGTCCGACCCATAAAGGTAATAAAGGTTAGGTAAACACCTGACCAAATAAAATATGAAATTTTACTTAATCATCATAGTAACAATACTAATGAATTTTTAAATAGTCTTTTTGACGTGACAACGTCTTAAATTAGGTTGCGGCTGGGAGTCACTTATGAAAAAGTGTAACGCTCGGTAACGTTACGATGAGTCACCGATGTTTTAGTAAACAAAATATATTTCTATAGTTAAAATTTGTGCAATTCTTATTTTCATTCAATTCCTTGTTCCTATTGTGCAATTTAATTATATTCATATCAATAAATATTCTACCGAGAAAAAGACGTTGTCACGTAAAATCTTCGCCCGTAAAACCGACTTTACAGGCAACCATTTTTTTTCCACCAATTAATTCCAACTCCCCCAAAATTTTAATTTTAAATATCGATACGACCGCGTGCCGCGTGCCCTGCCTTCGCACGCGCAGGTATTGCCCACCGCACATGTATTAATTTACCTCATTTTGCGAAATAATATTTATTTTTTAGGGTTTTTTTTTTTAAGTTTAGCCCAGCTTTGTAGTCATTAGTAGAATCAGTTATCGATACCTAACAATACCTTCACGGATCGAACAGGGTTTTTTTTACATGTTGAATATTCTTCGATTTTGGGCACATAGCTTCATTTCCAGTATGTTATCTATTATATCCATAGTTCCTAGACCTTTATTCCTAGTCAAAATGTCTTAAATACGTAATAATTATTTTAGAAGTTTTGTGGAAGAAGGTAAAAATTCTAATATCCACCACAGGACAGAGTACCAGGGCCAAAATCACCAAGGTGGCGAATTCCAAATTCTATTTTTTGATAAATTGACCTAGCAGCTATTACTTTCATGATCAGCCTAAATGATCACTACACTTATCTTTTAACAATATTTACGTTGGCAGAGCATATAATTGATTACTACTCTTGTAATTTTATTTTTAAAGTGAGCTATCACTGAAAAATATCATTCCGGGAACGTTTTTGTAAGGTTTATAATAATATTAAAATATTACACAAAGATTTATTTTTTACCTTGTTTAATAGCGTATATATGTTATTTATTAATAGAAATTAAAGAAATTGTATGAAATTGCCAACAAAGATGTTAAATAGCAAAATATAGTGTAAATGGACCTATTGTGACAATTTCTTTGTCTAAAGTATCTAAATATGAGAAATATCGCTGTCTTATATATGAATTGACATGATATAGATATAAAAAGTTTGCCTTATTTTATTATTACCAGGGCCCTTTTTTAATATCTAGAATAATAAATTTATTATCTATGATTTTAGTGATGTTCCCGGAAATGATGAGGTGTTCTCGGAATGATGCGTGTGTTTCCTAAATGACGATATAGATACAATTTAGGTTTTTGTAATAATAAGCAATGTGTAACGTCTTACTTATTTATTCATTTTGGCATAAGAGTTCTTAATTAACAAAAAAGGAACTTCAATTACTTCACAGTCTTTTCATTTGCTGTACACAGCCGATTAGATTTTCTTAGTAATCATATTAAACTATCATTATGATGGTCTATAATCATCATAATCAAACCATCTAAACATACTTATTCTTTTGTAGTTAGATAAACTTTAAAAACAAAACAAGCACTCTAATATTAAATAAACACAAGAATATAATATAATATAAAATCAAAAGAAAGAAACATTAGGATTTTTCATAAACATCAATATCAGTATCAAAGTAATAATACTCTCTTTTATATTCTTTTTTCAGAAATGGCGTTGAAATAATACTTATTATTTGCTCAAATGCAACGTAGGATACATCTCTCGGATCTAATTTAATTTTTTTAGCATTATTACACACCGAATTCAAGAATGTAACCAGAATTTCTCCATCATCTTCAACACCTGTCTTACAGGTGGCAACATATCTGTAATTTACAGCTTTCTTTTGCGTAGGTACTTTAACTAAAACAAAGGTTCCAGGGGATATTAAATTTGGGTGTACATTTTCCTTGTCTTGATTGTAAGATGTACCAGCTTCAACAGTAATTGATTTTTGCGCAATCTGTTGACGAAGAGAAATTGACATCAAATCTTCCTCATCATCGGAAGATGATGAGTAAATGGTTTTGTAAATGCTCCTTTTCTTCAATTGCAGCAAATCTTGTACATTAATTGTATCTATTGGCTCTTTTAGTTCTGGAGACTTTATTGACTGTATTCCCTGGTTTTTTGGTTCCGAGTTCGGATATAAACTGCCAGATAATACTGACATTCTTAGTTGCTTTTCAAAACGGTCGTATCGGTATGTTTTAATTGTAACTTCCGGTCCTCTTTGCCATGTAATTTTTGTAATATTCATGATACCTGGTATGGCATCTATGATTTTCGGAACCAAGTCTTTCGCTCTAGAAATGTCATCATGAGGAATCTCTTTTACCAGTATAGTAGACTCCTTAAACAAATTCACTAAGTCTGAGGATGTTTTTATATCTAGTCCCATTAACACATGCCTATCGGCAGTCCTTTTAAGAGTACCACCTACGCCATCCATGGGTCCTTTGCCATGGCCAGGTTCACTGTATGTCCAAGTTGCTTTTGTTATCTGTGAGAATTCCTGTATTAATGTTTGTAGCCAGAGATGTACGTTAGTTCGGTTACGGTATTGTGATGTTGGTCCATCAGAGTAGATATGAATGGTGTTAATATGTTTATTTTCCAATATTATTTGTAGGATCGGTTTCATATGAGCCCATACTGCATGGGCTTGATGATCCAAATTTTCACTCACGGTAGCAAATGATTTGGATTGTAAACCATTGTCAACGTTTCGTGTATAATATACACCTGTATGAATAGACAATTGATTTTTTGCAAAATGTGTCGACTGGATTTCAGTTGCGTATTTAGTTGTATAATTCTCCGAAAAATCTATCTGTATCATTACTTCTTCGTCAGTTAAATTTTCTTTCATCTCCTTTTTCAGTTTGTTATAACTATAAATGCCATACAGATGAGTTTTCATAACTGGAATATCTTCAATAAAAGCAGTTTTTAATTCATTCATTGTACATGAAATTGCAACCTTTTTTGTGATCTTGAACTTCTTATTCTCGCCTTTTACAATTTTTTCTTCAGTAACAGACTTCCATTGAAAATATGTCACAGAATCTGCATTATCAGCTGACTCAAGCTGCGGATTTTTACATGTACCACACAAACCATTCATGCAGTCATAAGATGTTATGTCGCAACTATAATCCTCGATGGTTCTCTCTACACTCGTGTGATTAATACATTGTTGTAAGTTTTTTAATTTGTTCAGTTTAAATTCGAAGTTTTCGTGTTTAACACATAAACAAGTTTCTCTGTCTCTGAATGTTGGAGCTACCACCCAAAACGGTTTTGCTCTTAATAATGTTGCATAAGGTAAATTTATTCCAGTCTCTTCAACGAATTTTGACGTCAGTTCTTTAACTGTGAATAAAAGGAGGCGTTTTTGCTTCTTAATACCGTTTCTCTTCACAAAATCTCTCTTGCCTGGGCACATCCTGCTGACATCATCTCTTTGGAAGAAATCTTTTATTTTTTCACGAACTTCCACAGTCAAAACAACCTCACGAACTTTAGTATCAGACTTCAGAATCGATGTACTAGTTCTCTCTTTTGGCAAAAATGATTTTGCCTTATGAAGCAACTTATATTTCCGTAACAAGTCACCGCTAACACATTTTTGGAAGACTTCCCTCTCTTTGGAATTTTTTCTTAAAGTACAGCCCTTTTCTTTTAATTGCGTAGTCAGAACTTCGTTAAATAAGAGATTCTTGCGCACTTCAGGAGGCACGTCGACATTTTTAATCATTTCGTCAACTTTGCTGTTAGGAGTTGTTGGTACCTGAACTTTTTCCTGTTCTCTTTTTTCTTTTCTTCTTAGTCTTTTCTTTAAAGTTTCATATTTACGTTTTATGTCAGCAATTGTCTTCTCTTGTTTTTTTATTTTACGGTATGCTTTGGCTCTATCCTTCCGAACAATTTTTCTTCCCACTGTTCTTCTTACTAAAGGCCGTGCTCCAGCTAACTCATCATCAGAATGGGGCGGAGTATTGTCCACTATAACCGATACTGCCTTCTTCTTTGCTCTGTATTTTTTTGAAGCTTCTTTCCAAATTTTTCTCTGCTTTCGCTTTTCCCTCTCAGTCATCTCATCAATATTTTTAACTTTCTTTTCAGCTTTTTTTTTCTGATAATACGCTCTATCTTTAGCTCTTTTTATTTCTTTCTCTTCTTCCGTCATCTTATTTAAAAATTTCCTTTTCCTGGCATTTGCTTTCTCTCTTTGTCGCAAGTAAGCCGAACTATTTTTTTTTACTTGCTTTTTCGGAATTTTTTTATTTTTTTCAGCCACAGGAGACTCCATATTGCTAAAAAAAGAATAAACATATATTAAAAAATATATTAGCACAACATCCACTGAATTAACAAACTAATAACTAACCAAAAGTTATAATAACAGGGCGTATTTATTTAAAAAGTCATTTCGGGAACGTGATCATCATTTCGAGAACGCTGCATCAAGTCCGGGAACAGTCCCGAAATGACCGTTCCCGAAATGACTTTTTTAAATAAACGCGCATTTTTTAGATGGCAGCCATCTTTGACATCATGTTTAGCTTTGATATTGTAAAATATTTGAGGTTACTAATTGGTTTAAAACACTACAAAACGTATTTATTTAATAATTCAAGTTGAGAAACGCATTCCCGGTATGATGACGTATTGATGTACGCTCTTTATATATTGAACTGAAAGATACTTACCACTTATTTTCAATTGTTTTGGCGAAAACACTCTCGACACTCCGTTTGTTTACATCGTTCACATCACTGTACCATAGACAACTAAAGGTTACGTTCAAAAACAGAAATTTTACCGAAAATCAAAGTTGCGTTCACTGAAATGACGCTTACATTACCGGACACAATATTTTCAATTGATTTTCTTTAATTTATTTTCTTTCTTTAATAATAACAATAAATAATTGATATAAGATACAATTGTAGGCCATTGAGTAAGAAAAACTTTTCACTTTATTTTACTTTATGAATATTTCCAAATTTAGTTTCTGATGATTGCTATTATGGACGCGTTCCCGAAATGATTTTTTATAGGTAATTATTAAAATAATAATGAATGTGCTTTACTTTTCCTGTATAAAATATTATGTACAGTTAATATGAACAGAGTTAAGTAATATTTACAATAATGATTTGCTTTAATAAACTAAATTTTATCATTTATTTGCTGGCAAAGCTAATTCTCCACCTTGGTGATTTTGACCCATTATTACTTTGATACTGATATTGATGTTTATGAAAAATCCTAATGTTTCTTTCTTTTGATTTTATATTATATTATATTCTTGTGTTTATTTAATATTAGAGTGCTTGTTTTGTTTTTAAAGTTTATCTAACTACAAAAGAATAAGTATGTTTAGATGGTTTGATTATGATGATTATAGACCATCATAATGATAGTTTAATATGATTACTAAGAAAATCTAATCGGCTGTGTACAGCAAATGAAAAGACTGTGAAGTAATTGAAGTTCCTTTTTTGTTAATTAAGAACTCTTATGCCAAAATGAATAAATAAGTAAGACGTTACACATTGCTTATTATTACAAAAACCTAAATTGTATCTATATCGTCATTTAGGAAACACACGCATCATTCCGAGAACACCTCATCATTTCCGGGAACATCACTAAAATCATAGATAATAAATTTATTATTCTAGATATTAAAAAAGGGCCCTGGTAATAATAAAATAAGGCAAACTTTTTATATCTATATCATGTCAATTCATATATAAGACAGCGATATTTCTCATATTTAGATACTTTAGACAAAGAAATTGTCACAATAGGTCCATTTACACTATATTTTGCTATTTAACATCTTTGTTGGCAATTTCATACAATTTCTTTAATTTCTATTAATAAATAACATATATACGCTATTAAACAAGGTAAAAAATAAATCTTTGTGTAATATTTTAATATTATTATAAACCTTACAAAAACGTTCCCGGAATGATATTTTTCAGTGATAGCTCACTTTAAAAATAAAATTACAAGAGTAGTAATCAATTATATGCTCTGCCAACGTAAATATTGTTAAAAGATAAGTGTAGTGATCATTTAGGCTGATCATGAAAGTAATAGCTGCTAGGTCAATTTATCAAAAAATAGAATTTGGAATTCGCCACCTTGGTGATTTTGGCCCCTTTACTCATTTGTCTGATTACATTCATTATCAATAGATTACCGAAGAATATTTTGTTTTTTGTAAACGTTCCAATTTGATAACAATTTATTCATAAAAACGATGTCTATCTGAGTACTATTGATAAGTAACTAGGTATAACATCATGACCCGTTGGTATACTCGTATTGATAACAATTTTGCCCTAATGTGTGGCCGTATTGAATGGCAGTGATTCAGATACCTACACTCATTTAATAAAATGTAGTTACATTTTATCAACTAAAAGTACGTAGGCACGTAACTTTAAATGTAAATAAAACTTTGTTATGATACGAAAATAGTTTTTGCTACGATAAAAATATTGACTAGGCAGTCCAGAGTACTTTTTACAGCTGAAGTGTCAAAATGTCAACTACTTTTTTTACAGTTGTTAAGCTAGAAGCCAACTCTAGCATTTATTCCGTCTTCTTCTTCAGCCGATAGAGGTTCAAAGACGCCGGTCAAGCCGGACAAAGAGCTTTGGGTCTTGTGCTGCCCTCATACATCGGCTTCCCGCGACCTTCACCAGGTCATCAGTTTACCTTGTCGGGCCATCGGTTCTAAAAGCAATGTGCCCCGTCCACTGCCACTTAATTTTAACGACTCGAAGAGCTATGACTTTAGTTCGTTTGCGGATTTCCTCAACACACACTGTCAAAGACTTTGGTCTTGAGACACTGTGGTATCTTGGACGACGAGAAGATGTAGTGTAGCTTCCCGAACGCAGCTCAGCCGAGCTGGATTCGACAAGACACCGCTTTCTTTAGCTCTTATAATAATAATAATTATTTATTTCAGACGTACCTAGTCCATATAAGGTTAGTCATACAAAAAATTAAAATACAAATAAAACATTATAAATCTATTGTTAGTAAGTACATCTTATAACAACGCTGAATAGTTTTGAGTCTTGACATTATGGGACCTATTTAAAAGAACTTCCACTATATTAGCAACTGAATACTTATTTGACCGTCTTACTCAGTTACTGGGAAACATGACAGCCTTTAGTATAATCACGCCATCACGTGCCATATTAAGATGTAGCATTGGTTTTCTCACCATATTAAGGTCAATGAGTCCTTTGGCACTATGTATGATGTCGTTTAATGTTATGCGTGTCTATTGTGTATCACAAAGACTAATTTGCAAACAAGTGGAGCTGCTAATGAATTGGCGAGGAGTATAGAGACTGATTCATTGGGGTTGGTTGAAGAGAGGAGAGGAAGCGGTTTCTACAATGCATCATACGAGTACTGACGTCACGGAACTCCCACATCTCGTAGAGGTTACCGCGCAACCAGCATACATACAACATCCCCGCATCAACCGTAGGGTACTTATTCCCCTTTCTATAGAGTATGAGCGATTTTTACATGCTGTTCCTTATACATCCCTCTATAGAAAATAAACACATGAATACAAGTAAATATGCACGGCTATAATTTTATCGATTGTTTTAACCACTAGGCCACCACGACCTTTAGGTCGTGGTGGCCTAGTGGTTAAAACATCAGCCTCTCAAGTATGACTGCGCGGGTTCGATTCCAGGTCAGGCAAGTACCAATATAACTTTCCTAAAGTTATATGTACTTTCTAAGTATATCTTGGACATCAATGACTGAAGGTGAAGGAAACATCTTGAGGAAACCTGGACTTTAAGTTTGAAATCGCCAACCCGCACTGAGCAAGCGTGGTGCTTACGCTCAATCCTTTTCTGTATGAGAGGAGACCTGTGCCCAGCAGTGGGACAGTAAAAAGGTTGATGATGATGACGATGATGATGTTAAAAGAGGCGGAAAGAAACTCTAGGCCTTTTTATACGACACGATTTTTTATTGGGCGGCTTACTAACCGCTGCGTAGAAAAAACCATCTTTCGTCGCCAACACTGATGACCTTGTCCACTCACAATGAATAATGGGTATTTTTTTTTAATAATTCTAGACTAGTGCTTGACAGCAATCCCGCCTGATGGTAAGCAGTGATGCAATCGTTGATGGTAAAGTGCGCTAGTTTATTATAAGCCGATTAACCAAAAAACAACTGAGTGAATAGGTACGAAGACGGCAGTTGAGAGAGGTGATGAAATGTTAAGCCCAACAACGCGACCAAACATGCTGCGCCAGAGGGACATTAATCTGGAAACCCTCCACGACCAAACTCCCGACAGAACAAAATTTGGCACATCGTACCCGGCACACATCGTAACACTACTGCTCAGACCCGTCTTCCGTACGGCTTCACCAGACATCATGCCGGAACATGACGAATCGCTTGGCGGCCTGACTTACGACTTACGCAACGTTGCGTGGGTGGTAACTTCTGCCGGCAGCCGGCAGCCATAGAAAAGGGAGCATCCTCTGACCAGACAGGTGTCGCGTCTAGCGGTCCATATGCCCAACGGTTGATGTGGGAAGCGGTTGCACAGTAAACTCTTCTTGTAAGATGTAGGATCTATGTGATGTCAGTATGAGGTGGTGTTTGCATGTGGCGCTTATAGATACCCCTACCGAACTATAACATGTTGGCCCGCAGGTTCGCGCGTTGTACGAAGGCAGTTAAAGTTACGCTTTTTAAAGCTTACTGCCAATCCTTCTACACGTGCAGCCTGTGGGTTAACTTCACTCAGCGAGCATACAGCGACCTACGTGTTCAATATAATAACGCACTGAGGGTGCTGTTGGGGCTGCCGTGGCGTTGTAGTGCGTCAGGGATGTTTGCGGATAACAATATTAATGGTTTTACTGCTATTATTAGGAATAGATGCGCATCCCTGATGACGCGTGTTCGCCGCAGTAACAACAGTATTCTCAGTGTGTTCGCGGATCGGTGGGATTCTCCCATGTGGCAGAGGTGGATGCAGCTCAACGCTAAGTTGTAATTTCATTTTATGTATATTTGTGTCTGTAACCTACTAACACTAGAACTTAAGTAAAATTGTTACTAACCTTATGGACTCCGGTCTGAAATAAAGTATTCTATTCTATTCTATTCTATTCTATAACTTTAATTAAAATATTAAAACTTAATATTCTATAAACTATCCCAATCCGTATCTATAACTTTACTCGTGCCTAACCTCCGGATAACACGAGAAAAAAACTTGCAGATAACCAAGTTAATGACCGAGATAAAAATATCAAACACAACAAAAAAACTTAAGGCTAAAGGCACCTAGCAGACTGGCGCGATGTGACTCTAGTAGAAGAATTAATATGAACACTTCGCATAAGTTATTCTCGCAGAATTGAGTGCACCGTCGCGTCTTTCCTGTCTGCAGAAGCCTTTAACTAACTCGTGTACTGAACATTTAGTTTGGAATTCAGCCAACTTTACGCTAAACTGTCATCTTATCATAATATACATTTTTCTTTTAGCCTAGAAACTTACTGGAGGTGCAGTTAGCGATGGTGATAGCGTTGAGATAGCGAGACCCCAAAATGTCGGATGTTGAAATGCACCAAGGAATAAAGACGCGAAGACAAAGATGTCTTTATTTACTCTATTTATATGTTTATATATTAGCCATTTAGTTTTTCACCTAGCTTTTTTTTTAATAATTATAAACTAGCGCTTGACAGCTTACAAGTGACGGCATAGAGCTGAATCTTATTATTTTATACTCTTATATCGTCCTATACGTCACCTGGTGGTTCATATGACCCATCCATTTTTGGACATGGGCCTGTAGTCTAATATCCTGTGAAATAACGAATTACTGCGATCCGCAACCCGCCTGCTAAGCGTGGGGATTATGGCAATGTCCCCCAATGGAATGAAAGCCTTGGGGGAGGCCTTTGTCCAGCAGTGGACATCTATAGGCTCAGAAGTAGAAGAAGAAGAATTATCATAAAATTCCAGATTTCATTTGTATATATCGTTCATCTAAATAGTTTTATAAGCAAGTACATATTGATTCAAGTACACGTGCCTAATACATAATGCACCGGGTTGTGAGTGTTACAGTCACGCATAGACATACAAAGAAATATTTTTCGATATAAAATGCAATAAATATTACCAAGCACAGGAAGTTATTATTTTCTTAATGAGGTTTCAAAATAGAGTGTTTTCTGTGTTCTTATTTATTATGTCTTGTGCATAAGGAAAAGTATAGTTTTTTTTATAAATATTATAAACTAGTACCTGACCGCAATCCCGCTTGATGGTAAGGAGTGATGCAATAGTTGACGGTAAAGCGCGCTAGTTTATTAAGAACCCATTCACTCTAGCCTTGTAGACACTTAAATTGTAGTCCGCGGAAACACAACATATTTTTTATGTTTGTTCGCGGATAATTTCGTCGTTTATGAACCGATTTTGATAATCCTTTTCCTGTTGGAAAGAAGACATTCTCAAGGTTGTCCCATGATAAGGACATCAGGGTTTGATGGGGGAAGACCAGAGAAATCAATGGGAACTTTCAAAAATCGTAGGGGCAACCAGTGCGTTTGTAAGTTTTTTCATTAAGTATTTTAGCGTCAGCATCCAGTCTAATCGGATGCAGCTGAACAGTACTGCGATGAAATGGGTAAAAATATGGGTCATACACTACAACACCATTTAAATGACCAAGTAGTCAATTATTGTATGCCTGAAGCATCTTATAGTCAAATTATAGATAAAGTTATAAGTGGTAATTACAGTCCATCCACAAATATTGTTATTTTGATTGGGAGAAGGGGAAATGCAAACAGTGTAAAGATAAAGAAATATTTTGAAAATCTGGCCTCATTAAATGTAAACAAAATAGTTTTGTTTGCCTTTCCTTATGGCAATGGCCTGTCACAGACCGAAAACAGAATTAGATATAGATGTAATATGACATTACAAACTATGACATTGTATAATGAAAAATTTGAATTTATTGACTCTAATGCACTCATTAGTCAAAATTATTTTACGACCAAAGATAACTATTATCTTTGTAATTTTTTAAAAAGACAGGTAGCAGAATCGCTATCATACTATATATATAAGTCAGCCAAGTGTTTGGCTAACTATGCTGCTTCTATTGAGCAGTTAAGTAATACACTTAGTGGTAATGAGCAGAGCTTGGAATTTGTTCCAAGTTATTTAAATTGCAATTTGAGACAATAGAGTCAACCTCTAGCACTATTTTGAATAATGAATTAGACATGTACCCATTATCAAGGGACATTGAGACAATAGAGTTGAACTCTAGCAGAGATGTGAACCTAGAAACATTAATATCACACCCAATAAATTTTAATTTTCAAAATCTAATCAATAATAATAACCTTAAAATTGTTCATTAAAATATACAGGGTGTGATAAATAAACAATTAGAATTGGAGTTGTTCATGAACTGTAGTTATATTGATATTGTTTGTCTTACTGAACATTGGTTAAAAGCCCATCAGTTCATGTTCAGCTTTAATAACCATCAGATTGGTAGCTCATTCAGCAGAGTGAATATGATAAGGGGTGGCTCCCTAATAATTGTTCGCAACAATATCAAATTTAAAGAACGGGCTGATATTGTAAGCCTCTCTGTTGAGCGAGTTATTGAAATTGCTTGCATCGAGCTCGAGCGGTTCATTGTAATAAGTGTCTACAGGCCCCCATGTGCTTCCTATGATATTTTTGGAAAATATATGGAGGAAGTTTTATTAAAGACTTGTCACAGTAACAAAACAGTTGTTGTCTGTGGAGACTTCAACATTAATATTCTAGAGAAATCAGCTACAGTGAATGAATTTATCTCATTATTCAAGTCCTATAATTTGTACGCAAGATTCTTTGAGCCGACTAGAATAACTGCCACA
The DNA here is from genome assembly GCA_037179545.1 of Sesamia inferens. Classification (NCBI taxonomy): domain Eukaryota; kingdom Metazoa; phylum Arthropoda; class Insecta; order Lepidoptera; family Noctuidae; genus Sesamia; species Sesamia inferens. Next base: position 28,744,809 of record CM073928.1, on the reverse strand, counting down.
AGTGCCACCTGTTTAGACAACATCTTTTCTAACCTAAGACCTTCTGACCATTTAATTATAAATGAGTTAGACTCTGATCACTGTGGCCAGTTAGTTACTTTTCCTCAGAAGAGTGAAGTCAGAGCTCAAAGAAAACTTGTGAGTTTTGTTCCTGTAAATGAAAATCGTTTAGGACAATTTAAAAATAATTTAATTGAAAAGCTACCGGGCTTGCCTCATCACACCAACCCGGATCATGCATATAGTATACTATTTAACTTGATTAATTGTGAATTTATGAAAGTTTTCACAAAAAAAACATTGCCTGTTAGCGACCGCATTATATTTAGTGACTGGGCAACCCCAGGTATTTATAAAAGCAGGGAAAAAATGTATGAATTGTATCAGGAAAAAACATATAACCATGATGTAGCTTTTCAAGAATTCGTTAAAAAATATTCAAAAACTTTTAAGAGAGCCTGTTCCTCAGCAAAAGCCATACACATTAAAAATAAAATAAAATCTTCTAGAAATAAAATCAAAACAACTTGGCAAATTATAAATTCTGAAACTGGAAGAACCAAAGTACAAAATCGCGATTTCCATCTTAAAATTAACGATGAAGATATAAAGGCGGACTTGGAGGTAGCAACTGAGTTTGAGAATTTTTTTACTAGTATTCCAATAATAACAACAAAAACTTTGTCTTCTTCCTCCACTTCTGCCTACGCCATACTAAAAGAATGTGTTCCAGAATGTGACAAACACTTTGAATTTACGTTTGCGACTGCTAAAGACATTATAGAATCTTTTAAGGATCTTGATGTAAAAAAAACTGCCGATCATTGGGGTTTGTCAGTATATACTGTAGCTTCAATAATAGATGTTATCGCACCTTTCTTAGCAATTGTTTTTAATTCTTGTGTCACATCTGGTATATTTCCTGATTTGATGAAACTTAGCAAAGTAATTCCACTGTTCAAATCTGGTAGTACAACTGATCCCACGAATTTTCGGCCAATTTCTATATTACCAACTTTGAGCAAAATTTTTGAAAAATTAATTTTGAAACAGTTGTTGAGACATTTCAACTTATATAATTTATTGCACGTGAAACAATTTGGTTTTACAAAGGGTCGTTCAACTACCGATGCGGGCGTGGCGTTGCTAAAGAACATATTTGGGGCCTGGGAGGAATCGCAAGATGCTCTTGGTATTTTTTGTGATTTGTCCAAGGCCTTTGATTGCGTACATCATGATACTCTTATTAGGAAACTGTACCATTATGGTTTAAGGGACAGAGCTCTCGACCTTCTGACTTCTTATCTGAATAATCGAATTCAGAGGGTTGATGTTAATGGCAACAAATCTGCAGGATCTGAGGTCACCATGGGCGTTCCGCAGGGCTCAATTCTAGGTCCTTTCTTGTTTTTAATTTATATTAATGACTTACCTCATCACGTGAGGGATAATCACAACATAGTATTGTTCGCGGATGACACTTCTCTTATTTTTAAAGTCAAGCGTCAGCTAGCAAATTTTGACGAAGTTAACAATGCACTTTCGAAAGTTGTCCATTGGTTTAATGTAAATAACCTTCTTTTGAATGAAAAAAAAACTAAATTCATTAAATTTTCTACGCCAAATGTCAGGCAGTTAAGTACCAATGTTCAACTGAATGGAGTAGAGTTGATCCCTGTCGAGTCGACAGTTTTTCTTGGATTGACTATTGACTCCAAGTTAAAATGGGGTCCTCACATTGAGAAGCTGTCGGGTAGACTCAGTTCTGCCGCTTATGCTGTTAAGAAAATTAGACAGATAACTGATGTGAATACAGCCAGAATTGTTTATTTTAGTTATTTTCATAGTCTTATGACTTATGGGATTCTTCTCTGGGGAACTTGTGCGGACATCAATACCATCTTTGTTTTACAGAAAAGGGCTGTTCGAGCCATTTACAACCTTGGTCCTAGAGATTCTCTTAGAGAAAAATTCAGAGAGGTGAACATTCTGACTGTAGCTTCGCAATATATATTTGAAAATCTTATGTATGTACATAAAAATATATCTAATTTTAAGAAAATAAGCGAAGTTCATAATATAAATACCAGGAACAAACACAATCTTGCTGTACATCACACTCGTCTCCACAGAGTAGGCAACTCGTTCATGGGTCAATGTATACACTTTTACAACAAGCTTCCCATGGACATTCGAAACTTACCCATTAAACGATATAAAACCTATATAAAGGCCAAACTTTGCAAAAAGGGGTATTATAAAATCTCAGATTATTTAGAGGATAGAGAGGCTTGGGACTGAGCTGCTCGCTCTGTTAAGCATTGTTATTAAGCAATATGCGTAATTATAACGTAAATTATTGTAAACATTTTCATTTTTAATGTCTGGACTTTAAAAAAGACGATGATCCCTGAGTTTGTTTCGGCTATTTCTTCTCAGAGGTAGTCAGTTAGGAAATGCCGGCTTCATCTAGTTAAAAAAAAAAAAAAAAAAAGAAAAAAAAAAAAACATGACGTGTAAAAGTGATCGGTGATCCTACTTGCTTAATAAACGATTTCATTTCATTTCATTTCATTTCATTTCATTTCATTTCAGTACTTTTCACAACTAAAAAGTGTAAAATAAAAATTATTTACAAAAAATCAAATGACAAATAAGTAATTTCGGAAGTCGGTGTCTTTGGTTTTTGTATATTAGTTTTTGACACCGACTTCCAAAATTAGTTATTTTTTACTTTGTAGTGTTTTTGGAAGTCGGTTGCTTTTTAGTAAACATTTTTTTACTGTTTTTAGTGAAATTATTATGGAGTTTCCATAATAATTTCGACTGCCCGTGTGGAGTATTTGCCGCAAAATTATAAAAATGCAATGAATAAAACAAATGATCTCCATTTTCAAACTACACACACTTTTTTTGTCATGTTTAAGCTAAGGAAGGAAGGAAGCTTCCACAATTTTGGGAAAAACAACCATAGATCTTTTTTTGTTGACATCAAATGAAGTTACATTTTATTTGAAGCCCTGACTCCCGTGCTAGGTAAGTATCTGTGTTACATGGGTATTGACTCCTGAAACTGGTGAAGGTACCGGTCTTCACACGTAGTGGACACAGCCCGATGCCGATGATCGATGTAGTTTTACATTTGTCGGGTAGGAAAAAAAATACAAACACATTCACTTGCACACACTGACAATATAGTATCTGACTGCATGTCTCTTTCATATTCTTTCTCACATTTTTTTTTCTTTATTTTATGGCTTCGCACGGTTTGTTCATTTAGCCAATGTCACGTAATGAATTGTTCATGTCGAAAAAGACGGCCGCGTGACCCGTATTACGATGGAGGTTTGGGACAAAGTCATAATGTGGCCACTATGCTGCGATATTTCACTGTTCTTTATGAATTATTTACTGAATGCACTTTTTATTACATACATCACGCACTTTTATTTAGTAAACAACACTATAAATAATTTTAAAAGTCCAATGAAAAATGAGCGTGACACTCAGCTTGACTTTCCCGCCTAAACTCCCTTTCTCTCATTAAGCATATATATATGTTGATATTGCTTTTGTCTATTGCCAAAACTCTTATTTTTTTATCAATTTGCTTTTACACCTATGTATCTGTCCTTTTGGCATCCGTCGAACTCGAAAACATCTTGAGGAAACGGGGACTTTAAAATGGCCAACCCGCATTGAGCAAGCGTGGCGATTACGCTCAATGCTTCTCTGTATAAGAGGAGACCTGTGCCAAGCAGTGAAACGATTAAAAGGTTGATGATGATGAAGAAAAAAAAACTACAAAGCAACGTCTTCTTTAGATCCTTGTCAATAAATCCATAACAAAAGCTACTATTGTTTACAACCACCTCACAGTCTAGCAGAAATCACAATATAGCGTCCAGAAACAGTGAGGCAACATCAGTCATCAGCCAATTAGCGTTAATTTGCGCACCCACTTGATCAGCCGTGTTTGGACTCATCATTATTGTTTTTGATTATGTGAATCAGTCTTAATTATAATGTTTTGTTTGTAATAGCTGTCTGGTGGGTCAAAATCACCAAGGTGGAGAATTAGCTTTGCCAGCAAATAAATGATAAAATTTAGTTTATTAAAGCAAATCATTATTGTAAATATTACTTAACTCTGTTCATATTAACTGTACATAATATTTTATACAGGAAAAGTAAAGCACATTCATTATTATTTTAATAATTACCTATAAAAAATCATTTCGGGAACGCGTCCATAATAGCAATCATCAGAAACTAAATTTGGAAATATTCATAAAGTAAAATAAAGTGAAAAGTTTTTCTTACTCAATGGCCTACAATTGTATCTTATATCAATTATTTATTGTTATTATTAAAGAAAGAAAATAAATTAAAGAAAATCAATTGAAAATATTGTGTCCGGTAATGTAAGCGTCATTTCAGTGAACGCAACTTTGATTTTCGGTAAAATTTCTGTTTTTGAACGTAACCTTTAGTTGTCTATGGTACAGTGATGTGAACGATGTAAACAAACGGAGTGTCGAGAGTGTTTTCGCCAAAACAATTGAAAATAAGTGGTAAGTATCTTTCAGTTCAATATATAAAGAGCGTACATCAATACGTCATCATACCGGGAATGCGTTTCTCAACTTGAATTATTAAATAAATACGTTTTGTAGTGTTTTAAACCAATTAGTAACCTCAAATATTTTACAATATCAAAGCTAAACATGATGTCAAAGATGGCTGCCATCTAAAAAATGCGCGTTTATTTAAAAAAGTCATTTCGGGAACGGTCATTTCGGGACTGTTCCCGGACTTGATGCAGCGTTCTCGAAATGATGATCACGTTCCCGAAATGACTTTTTAAATAAATACGCCCTGTTATTATAACTTTTGGTTAGTTATTAGTTTGTTAATTCAGTGGATGTTGTGCTAATATATTTTTTAATATATGTTTATTCTTTTTTTAGCAATATGGAGTCTCCTGTGGCTGAAAAAAATAAAAAAATTCCGAAAAAGCAAGTAAAAAAAAATAGTTCGGCTTACTTGCGACAAAGAGAGAAAGCAAATGCCAGGAAAAGGAAATTTTTAAATAAGATGACGGAAGAAGAGAAAGAAATAAAAAGAGCTAAAGATAGAGCGTATTATCAGAAAAAAAAAGCTGAAAAGAAAGTTAAAAATATTGATGAGATGACTGAGAGGGAAAAGCGAAAGCAGAGAAAAATTTGGAAAGAAGCTTCAAAAAAATACAGAGCAAAGAAGAAGGCAGTATCGGTTATAGTGGACAATACTCCGCCCCATTCTGATGATGAGTTAGCTGGAGCACGGCCTTTAGTAAGAAGAACAGTGGGAAGAAAAATTGTTCGGAAGGATAGAGCCAAAGCATACCGTAAAATAAAAAAACAAGAGAAGACAATTGCTGACATAAAACGTAAATATGAAACTTTAAAGAAAAGACTAAGAAGAAAAGAAAAAAGAGAACAGGAAAAAGTTCAGGTACCAACAACTCCTAACAGCAAAGTTGACGAAATGATTAAAAATGTCGACGTGCCTCCTGAAGTGCGCAAGAATCTCTTATTTAACGAAGTTCTGACTACGCAATTAAAAGAAAAGGGCTGTACTTTAAGAAAAAATTCCAAAGAGAGGGAAGTCTTCCAAAAATGTGTTAGCGGTGACTTGTTACGGAAATATAAGTTGCTTCATAAGGCAAAATCATTTTTGCCAAAAGAGAGAACTAGTACATCGATTCTGAAGTCTGATACTAAAGTTCGTGAGGTTGTTTTGACTGTGGAAGTTCGTGAAAAAATAAAAGATTTCTTCCAAAGAGATGATGTCAGCAGGATGTGCCCAGGCAAGAGAGATTTTGTGAAGAGAAACGGTATTAAGAAGCAAAAACGCCTCCTTTTATTCACAGTTAAAGAACTGACGTCAAAATTCGTTGAAGAGACTGGAATAAATTTACCTTATGCAACATTATTAAGAGCAAAACCGTTTTGGGTGGTAGCTCCAACATTCAGAGACAGAGAAACTTGTTTATGTGTTAAACACGAAAACTTCGAATTTAAACTGAACAAATTAAAAAACTTACAACAATGTATTAATCACACGAGTGTAGAGAGAACCATCGAGGATTATAGTTGCGACATAACATCTTATGACTGCATGAATGGTTTGTGTGGTACATGTAAAAATCCGCAGCTTGAGTCAGCTGATAATGCAGATTCTGTGACATATTTTCAATGGAAGTCTGTTACTGAAGAAAAAATTGTAAAAGGCGAGAATAAGAAGTTCAAGATCACAAAAAAGGTTGCAATTTCATGTACAATGAATGAATTAAAAACTGCTTTTATTGAAGATATTCCAGTTATGAAAACTCATCTGTATGGCATTTATAGTTATAACAAACTGAAAAAGGAGATGAAAGAAAATTTAACTGACGAAGAAGTAATGATACAGATAGATTTTTCGGAGAATTATACAACTAAATACGCAACTGAAATCCAGTCGACACATTTTGCAAAAAATCAATTGTCTATTCATACAGGTGTATATTATACACGAAACGTTGACAATGGTTTACAATCCAAATCATTTGCTACCGTGAGTGAAAATTTGGATCATCAAGCCCATGCAGTATGGGCTCATATGAAACCGATCCTACAAATAATATTGGAAAATAAACATATTAACACCATTCATATCTACTCTGATGGACCAACATCACAATACCGTAACCGAACTAACGTACATCTCTGGCTACAAACATTAATACAGGAATTCTCACAGATAACAAAAGCAACTTGGACATACAGTGAACCTGGCCATGGCAAAGGACCCATGGATGGCGTAGGTGGTACTCTTAAAAGGACTGCCGATAGGCATGTGTTAATGGGACTAGATATAAAAACATCCTCAGACTTAGTGAATTTGTTTAAGGAGTCTACTATACTGGTAAAAGAGATTCCTCATGATGACATTTCTAGAGCGAAAGACTTGGTTCCGAAAATCATAGATGCCATACCAGGTATCATGAATATTACAAAAATTACATGGCAAAGAGGACCGGAAGTTACAATTAAAACATACCGATACGACCGTTTTGAAAAGCAACTAAGAATGTCAGTATTATCTGGCAGTTTATATCCGAACTCGGAACCAAAAAACCAGGGAATACAGTCAATAAAGTCTCCAGAACTAAAAGAGCCAATAGATACAATTAATGTACAAGATTTGCTGCAATTGAAGAAAAGGAGCATTTACAAAACCATTTACTCATCATCTTCCGATGATGAGGAAGATTTGATGTCAATTTCTCTTCGTCAACAGATTGCGCAAAAATCAATTACTGTTGAAGCTGGTACATCTTACAATCAAGACAAGGAAAATGTACACCCAAATTTAATATCCCCTGGAACCTTTGTTTTAGTTAAAGTACCTACGCAAAAGAAAGCTGTAAATTACAGATATGTTGCCACCTGTAAGACAGGTGTTGAAGATGATGGAGAAATTCTGGTTACATTCTTGAATTCGGTGTGTAATAATGCTAAAAAAATTAAATTAGATCCGAGAGATGTATCCTACGTTGCATTTGAGCAAATAATAAGTATTATTTCAACGCCATTTCTGAAAAAAGAATATAAAAGAGAGTATTAAAGGAACATAATATAATAATGTATTATGACATTAAAGATTTTTATAACAAATATCTGGACTTTTGTCTTATTGTTTATACATATTATATTATTGTGTTTATATCTATGACATTGAACTACAATTATAATAATTATTATTATTTTGTCACGGGAAACCGCTAGATGCGAGAGGGACAGGACCGGTCGTCGTGGAGGCTTATGTCCAGCAGTGGACGTCTTGAATGATACAATTTATCGATACATATATATCCTCTACAGCTAACTATCCCTGACAGTTTATGCAATAAAATGTCAGGACATTTGTACAGTAATCAGCACTCTAATTACGTAACACAAAATTACTATTAATTTTAATCATTTTGAAGCATACTGCTATTACCATTTCTGCATATGTTCGTAAAACGTGTCTGCTCAACAATGTAAGTAACCCAATGAATCATGAACTGTTAAAATGAAACCCATTACTTCTGATAGAATTACCCGTAGTTTTTTTTTTCATTAATACATCCTGTATACAATCCAGATACTGTATTAGTTGTGTGGTGTACGTAATGTGACTATGTGTGAGTGTATTATTTCTATTATGATTATTTGATACTCTAATTAAAATTATTTTATTTTAATTTATATATTTTAAACACATATTTATTTAAATAAATTAAATACCTAGTAGATTGTTAACCGAAGGTGGAAAGAATCAATTCCCGAGGTATTTAGACGGCTATAGTCCGAGTAGGAATTGATTCTTTTACCCGTGTTAAACATTCTAGTTTTCATTTCGAATGTGGGGAAAATAAAACTAGTTGTTTATCTGAACTTTTTATTGATAACACTATATAATAATGTTTGTCCTAATTTGATTATTAATTTTAAATAGGTATTCTGTTTAAAATTATATAATAGTCAAATTTGGACAATTCGTGAAATTAAAAGTTACATTTTTATTTGGAATGTTTTTATGCTATTTGATATTGATTGATTGACAAATTTGGGTGTTCTGGATGTCTGTAAAAGTAGGAGACTCTAGTATTTCATCAGGCGGATACTTCTTGGAAGTTGACGGCTGAGGCGAATTGAGTTGTATTTTTGTAGTTTCAGTTAATTTGTTCGAAGTTTTTGTTTTATTTTGGATTGAATCCTCAATGTTGCCTTTGGCGACTGTGCTGGATTTCCAGCCTCCGTGTCTTTTTAACGTTGTCATGTTTGCCCCAGAATCGGCTAAAAGAGTTGCTGACGTACGTCTATAATAATGTCCGGTATAGTACGCACAATTTGATAAATTCAAATATGTTGCTATCTGTTTCGGCATACCTGAGATTTTATTTTTCCTGATCATGTTTGTAGCATTTCCCATTCGGTTGTTGAGAAAAAAAAGGTCCGTTTTTAGATCACTGGGTCTCATTTTTTGATATTTCTTTACTATTTGTGTAAACTCTTCTTGTACTACAAACGAGCGCTCAATATTTGTTTTTGTTTTAGTCAGTTTTACTTAGAATAATTGGCCTTGACTTTCAATGTCCTTAATTGTCAAATTTGTGAGTTCACTGCTTCTGCAAGCGCCGCTTATACCGAGTATCAATACCACCTGTGAAAACATATATTTTTTTAGTATTTGTGTAATAAATACATTCTTATTTAGAATAAATCCATAAATACTTAGGTAAACTTACCTTCACTGCCAAATATATCTCGTCAAGAGCATCATTTAAACATGTTTCCACTTCATGAGAGGTAAAAACCTAGATTTTCTACTCTTATGGTAAAAGATTGTTAATAACACAATTTGCCTCGTCTTTAATAGAATCTGGTGTCAATATTTCAGAATCGCAAGAACTCATTTAAAAAAATAAAATTAAAAATCTTAGCATAAAAGATTAGGTATTAAAGTAACTATTTTTTTAATTCCGTCACAGATACATAACAGATTAGTATCCCGCTAATTTAAGTCGAATTTTTAAATTTTAAATATGGAACTCACCACGTAATTGTTGCGACCATGGAATTAATAAGTAGGTACTATCGTACTTCTTAATTCTATGGTTGCGACCTATTTCGCTCAATGAAGTTTGCGCTAAGTTCACACTGGCTGTTTAGAAACTCACATTGCCGCTGCATTTTTTTTATTAGTGTTTTTTTCACAAATTTCTTCACAGCTGACAGCAGTTCTATTTTTAAAGTTCATTCCGACCCTCAGGTGGGAAGTAATTTGTATGAGTTTTTTCCCGCTCTAGGGAGGGAAATAGCACTTTCTACCCAATAATCAGATCAAGAAAATACTACTTTCCGAATAGGAGAAATGAAAAATATGATTCTTGTATTTATTATTTCAATTCACTTTAAAATAATAACAAAAATATACCTTTGAAGAGCTATTGAAACCAACTTCCAATGGCTTTCAATTAAAAGATTCCGTTTGACGCTAGTATTAAATGGATAAAGTTAATAAAAGTTGTTCCTACGGCTATTGAAGCGATCTTACACGTAAAAGGATATTAAGTAAAAGTTTTGAAAAAGAAAACATAGTAAATACTGATTTCTGTTTGTTGATCGTATTTTCACTAATGTAAGTACGGACGAAAGCAGGACAAGCTACCCAAAACTGACGAATATTTCCAATCAACCTTGAGCCTGCAACACTGCTTAACCGTGCGAAGAGGCTGATTGGCGATCCAGACTTAACTCGAAACGGTCTCCAAAGCCTGGAGCACAGGCGTAGAGTAGCCAGCCTTTCGGTCTTCTATAGGATGCATTCTGGTGAGTGTGCAAGGGAATTGCATGATTTAATTCCCTCATCTCCGTTCCATCATCGGACGGCCCGTCGTACGGCGAGTTTTCACCCTTACGTTGTTGACACCACTGCGATCCGGACGAAGCGTTTTGCTTCCTCCTTTATACCGCGTACATCGAGGGACTGGAACAATTTGCCGGCGTCGGTGTTTCCGTCACATTACAATTTGAGTGTCTTCAAGGCTAGAGTGAATAGGCTCTTAATAAACTAGCGCGCTTTACCATCAACAATCGCATCACTGCTTACCATCAGGCGGGATTGCGGTCAAGCGCTGGTTTATAATTTATAAAAAAAAAAAAAAAATTAACCAAGTCGTGGTGGCCTAATGATTAAAACACCAGCCTCCCAAATATGAGAGTGCGGGTTCGATTTCAGGTCAGACAAGTAACAAATTAACAATGTAACTTTAAGTTATATGTACTTTCTAAGTATATCATGGACACCAATAACTGATTAAAAGGTAAAGGAAAACATCTTAAGGAAACCTGGACTTTAACTCTGAAATCGCCAACCCGCATTGAACAAGCGTGGTGATTACGCTCAATCCTTCTCTGTGTGAGTGGAGACATATGCCCAGTAGTGGGACGATAAAAAAAAGATTGATGATGATGAATATTGAGTCTTAAAGTATTAAAGATAAAGTTGAAAAACGAATAAAGAAATCTGACAGATTGTAGTAGGTTGATGTGAATTGAAGTATGAGTGAGAGAAGTCCCCGCCCCCTATTGATGGACCCCGTGGCGGAGGCGCGCGCGAGTGTCGGCGCGCGCCTCTGAGGCGATGCACGGGGTAGTTTAACACCCCACTACCTCGCGCAGGAGACGAGACCCGGACAGACCGGGCCAGCACGATGGTGTGGGGCCGTGGAAGAATTTAGACTCCCGCGGCCCCACGTGCGCTCGTGATAGAAGACACACCGGGGTGGTTTTAGTCAGTAAAAGTCTGGCAGACCCCGTCGCCCACCCCGGGGCGGCGGACATCCTATGAGGATTTCCACCCCGGAAAAAAAAAACAAAAAAAAGTTGATGTGAGTACCGAGTAAGTAACGTGAAGAACGAGAGTAACCGACATAACACACTGAAGACACTGAAGAATTTCAACACTAAAGTGGAAGTGGCTGGGCACATTGCCCAAAGGACCAATGCCCGATTGGGGTCGACGGGTTCTCAAATGTCGACCACCTACCAGAAGGAAGACGCAGCGTGAGTAGGCCCCCGACAAAGGTGGTCCGACGACTGGATGCATGAGGCGCTGGATCGGTCATAGTGGCGATCCTTTGGGGTGGCTTATGTCCAGCAGTGGACATCTTTCGGCTGAAATGATGATGATGACAAATGAACTTACTGGTGGTAAGGCATTAGTGTCCATGATCATCATCATCCCAGCGTTAATCCCAGTCGCATTCGAAGCTTTTTACAGCTTTGGAGTCTGGGGTCCGCTTTACCAGTCCAACTGCTGATTTTGGCTAAATTTCGATATTTTCCGTGAAGCGACTGCCGTCTGACCTTCACAACCCAAAGGCGATATTGAAGCATTGCAGTTAGACCAATTGTTGAATTTTTGAGGGCTCCAACAACCCGTAACGACTGCCACTAGATGTTCGTATGGCAACCGGGACCAACAGCTTAACGTGCTTTCCGAGGCATGACCAGACCAGTGCTAAAATTCATATTCATGGATACAAATTTGCACTGAGCGGGAATCTAACCCGCGCCTCTTAGCGCAGCGTTCACTACCGCTACGGCACGGAGGCTGTCAAATTTGAAAAATTGCATAAGTGTCCATGATATTACCATATATTTATCTGCAATCCCCACTAGATAGGAACACTGATGTACAGACATATTATTACTAAGAACCTGCAATAATAATTAAATTAATTGAACCCCTGTTATAACCGCAGCGTTATACACACAATAGAGCACCCTGTGTTTCAATTTTCACGATGAAGACTTAAAAATACAAACTGGAATGAAGTGCGAAATTCAAATTGTATTCAACAAAATCAAAGGCCTTGAAAAAAATACAAACTTATAATAACGCCAATGCTTTTATGTCTATAAATAATTTGTAATGTTTTTTTTTTTTTTCTTTGTGAAAATGATGACTTTAACCATACATTTTAGATGTTTGCACGCACGTCACTTAATTTTAATCATCGTTTATGAATAAACCCCTTAAACACTTTGATGATTATTCATAAACGATGTCGTCGACCCGTGCCTGGTCCCCAAATTTGGCAAAGCTAGTATTAGTCTCTACTTGATCAGGGTTTCAGAAGAGGCCTAAGTAAAAGAGTTATCACCAAAATCTATACCTGACCAACGTAAGGACTATTGCTTGCAGCGCATGTTATAATTACTAGACCTGAAAAGGATCTTCTGTATTAAATACGCACGCAACTGTAGTCACCATATGTACGGGATTTTGTTTTCAAAATTATATAGAATGAGAAACATAAGTTTCTGCAATAGTACATTGTCGTAGGAAAATAAACTTTTTTATGCTAATTTTGTAAAGTGGTTATTAGTGGCGGTCGCATCAGTGACCGAAACCCACTGTTAAAAGCCATAAAGCCTAGCTTGTTTCCAACAATGTCGGGATTAGTCTTCAATCTAACTGGTTTTACCTGAATGCCAGAAACGAGCAACCATTTAGTGACTGGCTACCTCACTTCTATAACTCAGTTACTGGGTAAAACGGGAAGACTTGTTCCCATACTTTTAGACTTACTGGTGAATACCAGTTCAGCTGAATAACTGAATTGAGAAAGACTGGACTGATCCCATCATGATTGTGAAAATGCTAGGCTGTTGACGAGGAGATAAGAGTATCAACAAAAACATTAAATAAGTAAAAAATATTGGTAATGCATAATAAACAGCTCTATTCTGTAATGCATAAAGAATGCTCAGAAAGAGCGCTGTTCTGTATCAAAATAAATCTGATGTAACTTAGGTTTCTGCATCACCGAACGAACTGATTTCATGAAACTTAATTAGAAATTTGCAAATGGTTTTTCTAAACTACGTCTTGGCTTGTTTTTGCATTATTTTCTCTAAACTTTAGCTGGCGTAGGTAAGTGTTGTGGTTTTAATTGTAGTCCCTTTTTCTTTGCTGGGTGTTAAAGAAACGAGTGAATGGTTTAAGTTATGTGTTTATTTATAAATTTACGCACAGCTGCAGACTGTGACTGTACTCGTCAACCAAGGGTAGTGAAAAGATCCCCAATCTAGTGGGACCAAATGCTTCCTACCGGAGGCTCAACACGGATGTCGTTCGGTTCATGGCCCTTTACGGGGCTCGAGTGTGGGCGCGGTCCTTGAAGAAGCGACCAGCCTGTCCAGTCTCCGCTGAGGCGGCGAGCCTCCTTGCCAGATTGTCGCCATGGGATCTGGAGGCCAAAATCCTCACCCATATGTGGAAGTAGCGAGAGGAGATAAATTCCAAGAGGATTAAAGATTACCAAAATCTGCCTAATCTTGGTTTTCAAGTTTAATTGGTAAACTTGATTGTAACAATTTGCAACTATGTATTACTGATGGAGTGTGCTCGAGACGGAGTTAGGCGATTGAATGTAGGCGTAATCTAATCCGTCTTATCTCTACCATCTTCGGACATTATTAAAAAGTTGATAGGACTAATATTTATCTTCGATCCCTTTTTAATTAAATAGAAAGAAACAGATGTACTAAACTTAAATTTAGTTTAGTATGTTAAATAAAGTTTAATGAGAGATATTCGCTATTGGCGCCGATTCTCTTGTTCACAAACTAAATTAATTCTAAACTAAAAACTAAATTAATTCTTTTCTTTTCTTACTATTTAATTAAGAAAATGATAGAAGATAACATTTTAGTTTAATCCTGTCAAATTAAGATATTCCATAGACAGTTTAGCGATTATAAACATGGCGACCAACTATACGTCAATTTACAATTTACACGAACTAATTTGACAGGCGTAACCTAAACTAACATATTATCTGCTGTCCTTTTCTTAATCAAATATAAAGAAAGTGATGCTCTGGACTTAATTTTAGTTTAGTCTCTGAACAATGGGAATCGCGACCATTGTCTCTCACCCTTATTTTCTTTTATGCACCTTTCGGTTATCTGACAGGAGGCGTATGGGTGGCCTATCTTGTACCGGTACACACGTGGGCAGATACTGATGCGGGTACTATTTAACAATGAACTCACACCAGGAAGTGGTGGAGGATGTCGTTTTTGGGTGCGTTTGTAACATGACAAGTTGAAAAGAGGTATATTGCCAGCCTGATTTGAATAAATACTTTTTGGATATATGTAGGTAGTGTAGGTACCTTCTTTGTTCATGTTTCTAGAAAAGAAAAATGACGCTATAGATAAGAAATATTCTAGTTACAGTACCATAGACGTGCAGTCGACAGCACTTATTCATACAATAACTTATGATGACGTTCTTACACAGTTCTTATAAGCATGCACCAAAATGTATGTGTGCTTCACTTTCAGGCGTTTCATCACAATAGCCATGAACAGTGGTTACTACTGTCGTTTTAATCAGTCTATTTTAAATCTGCACGGGAAACGACGGGGTTCCTTATTACGAATTGTATTAAGTAACTAATTAAATAAATATTAATAGTTTATAAACAATTTAGGTTTTTTAAAAAAAAGCCTGCTTAAACGCCTCTTTATAACAGTTCGAAACTTTTACTCCATAATACAATTTTTCTAATGTATACTAATCTATACTACATGTATATTATAAAAAACTGCACGTCGTGTCTATGACCAACCCTTTTTTTTTTGGGCATGAGAAATCATCAAATGACCTCTCCTGCTCTGGACGGAGCGGAAGGGCGTGTTAGTCTTTTACTGAGTAAAACCCACCCGTGTTTCTTCACTTACCTATGCGCCAGAGCCATGGTTTCTTGTTTAACCAACCCTCAACCCTAACCCAGGAAGCATCGGTCTTCATGGACCCCGTCACTTTGTGCTGACAACTCTTTGAGGCGCGCGTAAAACACAACGCGCCGTCGACTCGGGCCTGGTCCTTACCGGGCCGCGAGCTGACCACTGCTCACGGCAGGGCTACGGTGGCTGGGAGTTCGATGTCGTCTCCCGACCAGGGTCTATGACAAACCCTAAGGGCTTCTGTTGTGCAGAGTATTAGGTAGAGAACGCACTCTAAGCTAATAGTTGAAGGCGACTTCAAAAATTCTCACGGCTATACGACATATTTGCTGCTTTAGTGTTTCACGTCTGGCGTATGGTAATCTTTCTAATTAATATTACAATGCACCTTCCACCTACATTAATTCCAACATTCCTTTCTATTTATATATGACCTTTACCAGCAATCTGATACACCAAGGCTTTTCCCGACCGTCTTACATAATACACTTAATAATACAAACATTACGGCGAAACCAACTTACATCCCTCCATTTGTACCACTTCTTGCAGTACTCTTAATACCGTATTCATGAAATTTCGGTGAGCTTTCTCTAAGTAGATAGGGCAAGAGAGAACGTTTTACTATTGTATTAACTCGTAATAGGGTAAGCAATGAGGGGTACAACGATTTGTCGGGCCGAAAGACGAGGATGAAGATTAATAAGTAAGAACTGGAAAGAGAAGCTGCAACCACAGTTGCGTAATCACTACATTCACTACCACTACAACGACTACGACAGGCGGTGTTCTTTCTCACAACTTCCGAACCTGTAAAACTAAGATTATAAAACCCTGCCAAATAAGACATTCATAAATAACTTAGCTTTCTATTGGAAAAAGATTTTTTGAAATCTCTTCAGTAGCTTAGTTCAATGCTAAATTTTCATCATCATCATTATCAACCCTTTTTTTTATCGTCCCACTGCTGGGCACAGGTCTCCTCTCATACAGAGAAGGATTGAGCGTAATCACCACGCTTGCTCAATGCGGGTTGGCGATTTCAGACTTAAAAGTCCAGGTCTCCTCAAGATGTTTTCCTTCACCTTCAGTCATTGGTGTCCAAGATATACTTAGAAAGTACATATAACTTTAGAAAAGTTACATTGGTACTTGCCTGACCTGTGTTTTTTTGTCAAAATATTTTTATAACGTATATCGAGGGACTGGAACAATTTGCCAGCGGCGGTATTTCCGTCGGACTACAATTTGAGTGCCTTCAAGGCTAGAGTTAATAGGCTCTTAAAAAACTAGTGCGCTTTACCATCAACGATTGCGTCACTGCTTACCATCAGACGGGGTTGCAGTCAAGCGCTAGTTTATAATTTATAAAAAAAAATGCTTGTTCTAAATGAACGTGACAGATTTACTTACTACTTCAACCTTTGATTCTACACTTCTGAACCATGTGTAAAGTACGCACATCTTAAGGTGTATGACCGTTCCTTCTAAGAATATAGTCGAGTTCACTTAACGACGCGTTTTCGCGCTGATATTTTAAGGTACAGATTTATTTCAGTGTGTATATCATTGAAATGAGAAGATATTTATTTGCTTTTATTTGATACTGGTCTGCTGATCAGGAATTTAAGAAATGCAGTCTCTCTCTCTCGTTACCCTTTTTTTTAACATATTATTAACTAGTGCTTGGCCGCATTCCTGTCTGATGGTAAGCAGTGATGCAATCGTTGATAGTAAAGCGCGCTAGTTTATTAAGAGCCTATTCAGTCTAGCCTTGAAAACACTTAAATTGTAGTCAGATGGAAACACCGCTGCTGGCAAATTGTTCCCGTAACTTATTATGATGTCTGGTGAAGCTGTACGAAGGACGGATCTGAGCAGTTGTGTTGCGATGTGTCCGGAGTTTGGTCGTGGAGGGTCTCCAGACCAATTTCCCTCTGGCGCAGCATCGTTGGTCGTGTTGTTGGGTTTAACATTGCATCACCTCGCTCAACTGCCGTCTTCCTTTCTATTCAGCTAGTTTTTTTTTCTTTCTTAGTGAATAGGCTCTTAAAAAACTAGCGGGCTTAACCAACAACGATTGCATCACTGCTTACCATCAGGTGGATTACGGTCAAGCACTAGTTTATAATTATTATAAAAAACTTACAGCTGTCAAACTGCATTTTTGTCCATTTTAAGTTGAACGAGACTTATGTAAATTACATGCTAACACTAACGACCCGCCCGGCTTCACACGGGTGCTAAGCTGATACTAAATACATTACAAAAAAAAACTGTTAACGTTGTATAAAAAACATAGCGGCCCGCCGCCCAATCGGCTGGTACCGCCGCAAATGCGACGCCCCACAATTTTTAAATTTGTAATATCTTCAAAATCATTCGAAACTATTTATTTAAATCATAGGCTGTAAAGGGCGATATAGATCTATATTAAAAAAATTAGGGGTGGATTACTCTTAACATTTAGGGGGATAAAAAATAGTAGTTTTCCGATTCTCAGACCTATCCAATATGCACACAAAATTTCATGAGAATCGGGAAAGCCGTTTCGGAGGAGTTTAACCACAAACACCGCGGCACGAGAATTATGTAGATTAGATTTACTATTAAAATCCACAATCATGATGTGATCCGCGATCTAAACTATGTTCATTTTATAACATAATATGAGTCTACGGATTTCTGTAATCAAAAAGGATTGATAACATTATAAATGAAAAAAACTTCACATTTTTGTGTACCGGTTCTTTTAACCGTTTTAATCCTTAAAAGGGGTCATTGTACTCATCATTATGAACAAAATTTACTTCACAACAAGCTTAAAAAAAAATCAATTGAACAATACATTATTTCGAGATATACATAAATGGGTGTGATCAGGTGATTTTTAACTTCCAAATGTATTGCATATATAAAGTCGCGGTGGCCTAGTGGTTAAAACACCAGCCTCTCAAGTATGATTGCGCGGGTTCGATTCCAGGTCAGGCCAATACCGATGTAACTTTTCTAAAGTTATATGTACTTTCTAAGTATATCTTGGACACCAATGACTGAAGGTGAAGGAAAACATCTTAAGGAAACCTGGACTTTATTTAAGTCTGAAATCGCCAACCCGCATTGAGCAAGCGTGGTGATTACGCTCAATCCTTCTCTGTATGAGAGGAGACCTGTGCCCAGCAGTGTGACAGTAAAAAGGTTGACGATGATGATGACAGTTTGGTCATTTTTTTATAATTATTAACTAGCTTGACCGCAATCCCGCCTAATGGTAAGCAATGATGCAATCGATGATGGTAAAGCGCGCTAGTTTCTTAAGAGCTCATTCACTAAAAAAAACTGAGTAAATAGGAAGGATGACGGCAGTTAAGCGAGGTGATGCAATGTTAAACCCAAAAACACGACCAACGATGCTCCGTCAGAGGGAGATTGATCTGAAGATCTAGAACCCCTGGATCGCACCTGGCACACATCGCAACACAACTGCTCAGACCCGTCCTCCGTACGGCTTCACTAGACATCATGCCAGAACACGACGAATCGCTTGGAGCCAAGAGTTTGCCTGGTAGGTAGTAACTTATGCCGGCATCCGATATTATGGCCTACAACTGAGAAAACCGGCAATTTATGAACAAAAAAACCGGCACCATTGTACAACAAATGTCTTCCTCAGTAATTTCTTCAGTACTCAATGGTGAATAATACAGAAATCTTAATAACATGACTTGTTATTACGATTTCTGTGGTGAATACTGATCATCATCGCCATCTCCACGTTTAGTCCCGGTTGCATCCGCGGCTTTCGCGTTGGAGCCCGGGGCCCTGCTCAACCCTCCATTTCGCGCGATCTTTAGCATCCTGTGGTGTGAGATCGTTGGCACGCATGTCATCTCTTACAGCGTCAAGCCAGCACTTCTTTGGTCTACCCCGCTTGTTCCGGCCCGGCGGAGGCGCCATGGCAAGATATTTGTTACCCACGTAACTTGCCGGTTTTCGTCTGTGGTGAATACTGATATCCATTCCAAATAAAATAACCAAATTGGAATCAATAAAATTAATATGCTGGAGCAACGTCAAGAATTTATTTAATTAATATACTATTAGATAACAATAAGTTTAAATGTGCACGTTAGAAATTTATACTTAAAAGTTATCTCATTAATATATGAAATGAAAATTTCGACATGGAGTATGCTTGGCATGTTGCCAAAACAAGACTTACTCTCACAAATTGGGTAGAACTTGCAGCCAGGCCAGCCACTTTATTTACATAAGTTAAGTTACCACTGTGTCACCACTGCTCCTAGTATGTTATAAATGCTAATTGGGTTGTATCCTAAAAAATAATTTAATGTCCATCAGATAGATTTATTAAAAATATTGAACATGTATTTTTTATTTTTTCTTTCACTCAAATACTTAAAAAGATATATTGATTTGAAATGTCGCATGACGTCACGCCGTGATACAAAATATACCACGGCATGACGTAATTAGCCCCCACTCCGTAACTTTAATACGCTCAGTAGTTTTTGGTAATTTAGACAAAATAAAAAATAGGGGTTTTATTTTTTTTTTTTGTTATCTATAAGACGGACTAATTATTCTTTTTTATTTTCATACCTTGGATACATCCCTATTAATGTTACCCTACTACCTACTAGTATTATTTATACCTAAATGCGAAATTTTTTGACGATGCATATAGGTGAATGTTTGTTGGTCTTTCACGCAACAACTACTGAACGGATTTGGGTGACATTTAGCACACAGATAGTTTTTGATCTCTATTGACAAATACGACCTTTTATTCCAGGACGATTTCCGATCTACACGCGAACGAAGTTGCTAGCTAAAGCTAGTACCTATCTATACTAATATATAAAGCTGAAGAGTTTGTTTCTTTGTTGTGGCTTTAGGCTATATAGCATTACGCTGCGACTAATAGGAAGTTATATAGCCTAAAGCATTCCGGGATTAATTGGCTATCCAACGCAAAAATAATTTTTCAAATCGGACCAGTAGTTCCAGAGATTAGCGCGTTTAAAAAAACAAACTCTTCAGCTATATATTAGTACAGACTTAAAGTAAAAAACATGCCTTCTCCTTCCCGCTTCCGCATAATATAACCACTTTCTTATACATATAATATGCTGTAAATAGGGTACACTTAAATGCAAAAGTAATAGGCAGCGGTAGACAAGCACGCGGAAGCACATTGTTGGCACATTCCTCACAAGTTTACTACTTAGAGGCTTGCTTGTACCATATACAGTAACTAACCTCGGCTGTACCTTTAAGCAAAGGACGTTTTCTCTCGTTTTTTTCTCTTTTTATTTACATACCTGTTCGGGTTCTATGTCATCATCATCATCATTTCAGTCGAAAGACGTCCACTGCTGGACATAGGCCTCCCCAAGGATCTTCACGACGACCGGTCCTGCGCCTCCCGCATCCAGCGGTTTCCCGCGACTTTCACCAGGTCGTCGGTCCACCTTCTCGGGGGCCTACCCACGCTACGTCTTTCGGTGCGTAGTCGCCACTCGAGAACCCGTCGGCCCCATCGGGCATCGGTCCTACGGGCAATGTGTCCAGCCCACTGCCACTTCAGTATTGCAATTCTTCGGGCTATGTCGGTTACTCTCGTTCTTCTGCGGATCTCCTCATTCCTGATTCGATCGCGTAGTGAAACCCCAAGCATAGCCCTCTCCATTGCCCTTTGAGTGACTTTGAGCCTTCTTATTATAAGGAGTTTTTAAAAAAATATTGTGTCTGGTTAATAGGTTCTATTATTGTATTTGTATTGTATAAAAAATAGCATTTGCATTATCTATCCTGTAAAAATATCACGTTTAAACTTAAGTTTTTTTTTTAACTGACACACAATTAACCCTGTATTGTGGGAGCGTTTACAAACATTTAAACTGACGTACACAAACAGCCTGTGGAGGCATGAGGAATAGGGAGTAAAGTTCACTCATCCTCCATAGAAAAGGGAGGATCCTCCGACCAGACGGGTGTTATGTCTGGCGGGCACTTGCCCAATGGTTGAAATTGGGAAGTTGTATGTATGCTAATTGCACGGTAAACTCTGATTGCGAGATGTAGAATTCGTGTGACGTCAGTATGACGCGTCGTTCATTTTGTGGCGTTTGTAGGTACCGCTACATCATATTATGACGAATACATATAACATAAAACATATGACCTATAAAAGTGATCGGTGATCAGTACTTCCTTAATCAACGATTTGATTTCATTTCATTACTCCCCTCCAGAGACCACAGGTCGATAGTAAGCTTAGTCTTGTATCTTGCGATGCTTGCCAGGCCAGTTGAGGTTCCAGTGAGACAGAATTGGTTGCCGCGTAGTTCGTGAGTCGGGATGGAGGCGCGTTATACTCTAGTGGGCCGGGTTGAGGCTGGCTGCTGCGTCGACCAGGAGAGAGGGCTCTGCCTGTTGACTGACCGAAAGTGCAGTGTGCTGTGCCTAGGTTGCTGATGAGGCTGGGGATAATGACCAGGTATGCGCGGTCGCTGCATGCTTGTGGTCAGGATACCCGGTGAAGCCGTGGGTGATGGCAGATCCGTAACAACTACTTGTAGGTCATACAGATATTAGTTCCGTGCGGGGATCGAACCCGCGACACACAGAGCAGCAGCCGAGTGTCGTCAAGTGAATTTAGTATAAAAACATATTAATTAAAGAAAGATAAAGAAAGTGAAATTCGCTTGAATTTAACTGTCAATAGTGTCAATCCATGTCTTCATGAATTAAATTTTGGCTTTCTGCATCGTTCTCACATAAATAAATTCAATATGAATGATGCATTTATAAAAAGGTAATTATTTATAAGTCTGTGTACTCACACACATACACACAGACATATAAATAATTACCTTATCCCCTACACTCGTAGGGGATAATATCTGGTTAAGCTGAACCGATTGTGAAGATTCTTGCATTGATAAGTAGTTAGCCAAGTTACTTATAAGTGTCATAGGCAAATAAAGTTAGACGGATTTCATCACATTTATTTTCTACTGGTATTCATATAACATTACAATCACGCTAATTATGTTATTCTATTAATCTTATTTCAAGTGGGTGGCCTGGTTCATATCTGGTCAGTGCACTGGAACGACCCTTGCACTGCCATTATGATAAATATGTCTTATCAATCAATATACTAATAATATTATATTATTGTTTCAGGTAAATATTGGAGCAATGATTTGCGAGAGAGTATTCAGACAATAGTCACTTTGATCGTATCTACACTACAATCAAATACCTTGGAAAGGGGTAATGTAAGAGTTATTTAAGCTTTGGGTTTGAAGTTTTGTTTTAGTCATTCGTGCTTAATGAAAACTGACAAACGCGACAGACCCAGACGGAGATGATGGCTTGAGCCGGTCTCCTTTAAAAAGAACTGGTGCTCAAAAGCTTTAAACAGAGAAAAGTGGAAGGATAGTAGAGAAATCTTTGCCCAGATGTGGGTTTTTTATTAATAATAATCATGCAATAGTACGCTCGACGAAATATCAAGCTTAACATTTCCAGTACCTATAAGCTTTTGGCGGTATGAGGAACTGGGTATAAAGCTCACTCATCCTCCATAGAAAAGGGAGGATTTTCTGACCATACAGGTCTGGCGGGCACTTGCCCGACGGTTGATCTTGGGATCACCCGTCTACAAACGCCACAAAAATGAACAACGCGTCATACTGACGTCACACGAATTCTATATCTCGCAATCAGAGTTTACCGTGCAATTAGCATACATACAACTTGCCAATTTCAACCATTCTGCAAGTGGCCCACCACACATAACACCCGTCTGGTCGGAGGATCCTCCCTTTTCTATGGAGGATGAGTGAACTTTACTCCCTGTTCCTCATGCCTCCACAGGTTGGTAGATGTCGCATGTCTCAGATTATTTTTTTTGGCTCTAGGAGATGCCGGGTTGCTCACCATGTTTTTCTTCTTCATTTTGAGAGACTGCTCTCATAATGGTGATGAAATAATTTACACAAAGTAAAGCGCCTGATGGAGTTGGAACCTACGACCCACAACTTGTAAATCGCGGCCGATTCCACTAGACCACCGCTGCTATACAATATGTAAAGAAAACCCTGTCCGATCCGTGAAGGTAGTATTAGGTATCGATAACTGAACCTACTAATGGATACAAAGCCGGGCTAAACTTTAAAAAAAAAGATCCCCCTAAAAAATAAATATTATTTCGGAAAAAGAGGTAACTTAATATATTTGCGGTAAACAACCCTCCCGCGGGCGGCGGGGGACAGGGCACGCGGCACGTGGTCGCATCGCTATTCGCTCATAATAATACCGGTGTTGTCACTTTTTAAAAATTATCTAATTTCGGGGAAGTTGGAATTAATTCGCGGGAAAGAAGACTATTTCAAAATTCCTTAGTATTGTTTCTATGATGATTACGTAAAATTTTATATTATATTTGGTCAAGTGTTTACCTAACCTTTATTATCTTTATGGGTCGGAGAGGGTTTTCTTTACATATTGTATATCGAAGTACTGCCAAAAATACTAAGACTTGGAACGATAAATTTTGCAAACAACTTCCTTTTTACTCTGAGACCAGCAGGGTAATTACGTAACATAATATCCGTAGCAATGGGTTTGGCTTTGACAGTTGAACAACTTTCGTTGCGTTATTTACGTTATTAAAAAGTTACATTTTTTGATCATATCGAGCAATGGATTAGCAATAGGCTTCAAAGTGATTCCAATTAATTGTAACAGTGTGTTACGCAGATCCCAAAAATTTCTTAGATTAAACAACATATGATTGATTTGAACCTTTTTATCGTCCCACTGCTGGGCACAGGTCTTCTCTCATACTGAAAAGGATTGAGAGTAATCACCACGCTTGCTCAATGCGGATTGGCGATTTCAGACTTAAAGTCCAGGTTTCCTCAAGATGTTTTCCTTCACCTTCAGTCATTGGTGTCCAAGATATATTTAGAAAGGACATATAACTTTAGAAATGTTACATTGGTACTTGCCTGACCTGGAATCGAACCCGCGCACTCATACTTAAGAGGCTGGTGATTTAACCACTAGGCCACCACGACTTATAAGACAAAGCCCACCAAGACTTAAACAACATATAAGAAACCCTAATGGAAATTATGTCCTACGAGAATGGCCTTGCTCCGTAACGTCTAATAAATAAATGTCGTTTCTATTCCAATACGATACTCCTAGGTCAACACACGATTAACAGCAACACTATGTAGTAAGAACACAATACTAAGCACACGATCGTCACCACATTTGAATCACAGATTGTCTGATGATGTCATAATGTAGTCTGAGCTGTTGCAGCAATCCGGCGTAACTTTACACTTAGTCATAAGTACTTAGTTGATAATGCGATAAAGGGCTTTTTCTATACCTACATACACTTTCGATGGAATACTTGCCTACTAATTTTGTAAATATTTACTTCACACCAAGGCAGCTTCTAATGCTATACAAAGAACAAGTCCGTTCGTGTATGAAGTACTGCAGCCACATTTGGGCTGGTGCTGCAAAATGTCACCTGGCTACTTTGGATTCAGTGGAGAGGCGTGCGAAAAGGCTGATTGTCCACCCAGATTTAACTCAAAACGGTCTCCAAACCCAGCCTTTCGGTGTTCTATACTTCTATAGGATGCATTTTGGTGAGTGTGCGAGGGAATTGCTTGATTTAATTCTCCCATCTCCGTTACACCATCGGACGACACTGCGTACGGCGAGTTTTCACCCTTACGTTGTTAACACCACTAAGATCCAGACGAAGCGTTTAGCCTCCTCTTTTATACCGAGTACATCGAGGGACTGGAACAATTTGCTTGCGGCGGTGTTTACGTCGGACTACAATTTGAGTGTCTTCAAGGCTAGAGTGAATAGGCTCTTAATAAATTAGTGTGCTTTACCATCACTGCTTCCCATCAGGGGGGTTACGGTGAAGCACTAGTTTATAATTATAAAAAAAACACGCACTGCACTCGCGTGATATATTATAACCCACAACTTGTTAAAAGGAGTCTTTTTAATGTCTTTCTGTGAACACGCAGGTTGACCAATGTAACACAGAGAACATTACAGTGTAGTCGTGGAGGCCTAGTGCTTAAAACACCAGCCTCTCAAAAATTTGAGCGTCTTCAAGGCTAGGGTGAATAAATAAACTGGCTCTTAATAAACTAGCACGCTTTACCATCAACCATCGCATCACTGCTTACCATCAGGCGGAATTGAGGTCAAGCGCTGATTTATCATCATCAACCTTTTAAACGTCCCACTGCTGGGCACAGGTCTCCTCTCATACAGAGAAGGATTGAGCGTAATCACCACGCTTGCTCAATGTGGGTTGGCGATTTCAGACTTAAAATCCAGGTTTCCTCAAGATGTTTTCCTTCACCTTCAGTCATTGGTGTCCAAGATATACTTAGAAAGTAGATATAACTTTAGAAAAGGTACATTGGTACTTGCCTGACCTGGAATCGAACCCGCGCACTCATACTTGAGAGGCTGGTATTTTAACCACTAGGCCACCACGACTGCTGCTTTATAATTAATAGAGCGCTGGTTTATAATTAATAATAATAAAAAAATATGTACTTTCTAAGTATATCTTGGACATCAATTACTGATTAAAAGGTGAAGGAAAGCATCTTGAGGAAACCTGGACTTTAAATCTGAAATCGCCAACCCGCATTGAATAAGCGTGGTGATTACGCTCAATCCTTCTCTGTATGAGAGGAGACCTGTGCCCAGCAGTGGGACGATAAAAAGGTTCATGATGATGATGAATACTAAGCCAGATAAATATCGATATAAGTAAGTCTCAAGAATGGATTCAACTGAATACGTAAGAACAACAATTCGCATTTATACAGCGACCATTCAACCATATTATCATTTACTCTCAACACAGTACACAAACCGTCGCATTACAGCTACCCAAGCAAGCCAGCAGCTCCATGATGTTCAAGCAAATATGCTAATCTGTGGCGCGGGTACCGAATGTGTCGTAAAAGATCAGCACAATGTTGTTAACGGTAATTGTTGGTAATTGTTAATTTTGTTGTTATTGTTAACTTTACTTTGGCACAGGACCGGACTAGGGAGCGAGGGGAAGGTGCAATTATTCTCACAATATTTATTAATTAAACATTGGTATTTCTGTTACCTTCTTTTAGCTAATCGCAATGTCACACTCTCGCCTTCCGTATCCAATGCATCCGATTTTCTAGTAACAGTCATCATCTCAGTCTTAATCCCAGTTGCATCTGTAGCTTTTCAGCTTTGGAGTCTAGGGTCCGCTTTACCAGTCTCTGCTGATTTTGGCTAAACTTCCATATTTTCCGTGAAGCGACTGCCGTCTGACCTCCACAACCCGAAGGCGATATCTAAGAATTGTAGTTAAACCAATTGTTAGAGTTTTAAGGGCTCCAACAACCCGTAACGACTGCCCCTAGATGTTCGTATGGCAACCGGGACCAACGGCTTAACGTGCTTTCCGAGGCACGACCAGACCAGTGCAAATATTTATATTCATACATACAAATATTTGCACTGCGCGGGGATCGAACCCGCGCCTCCTTGATTTTCTAGTAACAGTATGTGTGTAAAATTACCTTCTATCTGCTCTAGACTATGAACTTCACAGAAGTACAGAATATGACTGTAGTCAATAGCAAAATGCTGCCTCTTTACATTGTTTTTTTATCTGTCTATACTAATATATTATACATATAAAGTTGAAGACTTTGTTCATTTGTTTTAACGCGCTAATCTCAGGAACTAGGTGCCTTCTGATTTAAAAAATTCGTTTTGCGTTGGATAGCCCATTAATCCAGGAAGGCTTTAGACTATATAATACGACGCTGCGACTAATAGCAGCGGCGCATATAATAAAAAACATCAAAACTTACGCGGGTGAAACCGCGGGGCGTAGCTAGTATACATATAAAGCTGAAGAGTTTGTTTGAACGCGCAAATTAAAATGAATGTTGTCTATTATGGGATTTTTTTTTTTTTTTTTTTTTAATAATCACTAACAAATAACTAACTCCACGCGAACGAAATCACGAGCTGGCGCTAGTAAGTTATAAATAAGTCATCATCATCATCATCTGCCTCTACTCGTCCAATGCAGGACATAGGCCTCCACCATGGCACGCCAACAAGCTCGATCCTGAGCAGTTCTCCGCCAGCCACTACCAGCCACCTTTTTGATGTCGTCGCTCCATCTCGCCCAAGGGCGTCCTATCCCGCCTGATGGTAAGCAGTGATGCAATCACTGATGGTAAAGCGCAATCCTATTTTCTGGCTAAATAATCATGCAACCAAACACTGGCGTGCAATTTTTGCACCTTCGCTGCACCTACCTAAATACCTACCTGTACACAAAACTACACAAACACACTAAAATGTGCCCATTAACAAAATGTTGACTCATCTGAAGTTCTGCTACAAGTGCTCTCGTTATGCTAAATATATTGTCACCCTTTATAGACATATAGTTTTAACAACATTGAAGCTTGTAAGTGAAATTGTTATTTTCCCTTTCTTTGACAGTCGTTACGGGTACTCAAAGTCCCGAAATTCTGGCAACCAATCTTACAAGGGGTCGTATTACCTAGTAAATGGGTTATGGAGGTCACAATAGGCAGTCGCTCCATGTTATAATACCTACGGGTATTCAGTTGAATCAGGTTGGACTGGAATTCGATCCCAACATAATGATGAAGTGAAATTGTTATTAAATTTTTACAACAGTTTACACGGTTAGCGCAGTTGATAAGCTATTGGTGCTGCGCTGTGCGTTGCGGGTTCGATTCCCGCGCGTAATAAATATTTGTATGACCTACCTACATGTAATTGTACACAATACAATACCGGGTCTGGCCGTTTGTTTACATGAATTTATTTTTTTGTAAACGCGCCCACCATACAGGAGAAATTCCAAGTGTGGGACAACGATTAAAAAAAAACTTTGTTGCCGGTTTACTAAGTCCTCCAGATGCATAGTTATTCGGGCGTGATGGCCCTTCTCAACGGAGACTGAACTGACGGACGGACTGTTCTCTCCGTCATGTCCTCAATGCTAAGGATCCTGGCCCAATACGACCCAAGTTATATGGTCTTCTACTTGAATTCGGCACGGTTGGCGCAGTGGTTAAATGTTTGACTGCTCGCTGCGTGTCGCCGGTTCGATTCCCGCACGGAACAAATATTTATACATATAACCTAGAAGTAGTTGTCCTGGGTCTGGTTGGTTGTTTATGTATGGGAGTTTATACTATGTTTGTTAAAACACACCCACGATGCCGGAGAAAGTCCTAGTAGGGGGTAAAGTTTATTAAAAAAAACCTTATGCGCTATTGCATCGAGGCATTAACTGTTGACTGTTAAAAGACCTTAGCACTTCACCTTATTTTCATAGATTATTTTCTTCCAACCCTTAATGAGGCACTAAGATTATTTTTTTTCCGATTTAGCAGCATAACCATATTATTACAAAGTCGAGTTCTGACTTTAGATGTAGCCTAAAAATTTGGAGTCAGTACTTATTGATGCAAAAATGACAACATAAACTCTGTTGTTATGTTTATAGTTAACTTTATATATTTTATAAATATTTTAACTTAGTCTCTTTTTAAAAAAAGTTCTTCTTATGGAAACCGACATTGACTCCAACTTTCTGCAAGAAACTCAGTTTCTGTAAAAAGATTTTTCGAACTCAAATTCGCGTTATGTAATAATTATTTAAACATTGAAATGTAGCAAATACTAATGCACCGCACAGAACATACCTACCCCAATACATTCCACCACTAACTTTCAAATCTACGATTTGTTCGCCCACCTGTGTTTATTCATCCGCAGTTAACGTTCCCTTAATACCAGCCATTACCGCCTTTGATCGTAACATTATAACACGCGTAGCGTTGTTCAAACGAGCCGACCGATCTGCTGACATTTTAAACTTTTAACCCTATACTTGGCAGAGATATTTTTTTCATTTTTTTTAAAAATAAATGTATTTATTGTGTTCCTAGGTGTTCAAGGGAAGGGCAAAAAATAATAAAAAAAAAATATAATTATTAAGTATATGTTTTATTGTATGTATCACATTAGGCACATTGCCATTTTCATAATAATCAATAGAAAAAAAACGATGTATCAAATTTGACACATTGCCAAGAAAAAGAAAAATAATACAAATTCTTTTTCACAATCAACAAGTATAAAAAACTTTTAAAAATCAACATATTTATCAGTCACAATCAGCCTTTAAGTCTTATCTAATTAATGAGTCCTATTTCTGAATAAAATGAGTGATTTATAATTTTGGGATAATGACCAGCCTGGTCATATCGCACAGCATCTGGGGGTCTTTCAGCTACTGGTTTCTGTATCGTAGCTATTGATATTTTTTCCGCTCCTCGGAGCCTATTTGTTCGGATTGTTCCTAAGGCGAATACGCCGTATTCATCACGCAAAGAATGCAGAAGCTCAATAGACGTGAAGAAGTTGTCGAAACATAAGATTTTACATTTTGGTGAATAGACTTTGTCAAAGCTAGCACAACTTTCGATCACAGACCCATACTATTTTCTTCATCAGTGAATACGTGAAACCTGAATCTGTCATCTCCTCCGTAAATTAAAAAGTCGTACACTATTCCTGAGACACCAAAGCGTACAAATATTTTATAGCCCCATTCTTTGGCTTATTTTTCACGTAGTTTACGGGAACCGGCTCGCGTTCCTTTAAGTGGCACCATCATTTCATCAATACTGAAACGCGTCTCTTCATCTACCTGTAAACAGTTCTCACGAATTCTTTGAAGAATTGGCCTTACTTTATAATATCTATCACTGTCGTCTTTTAAATTGTCATTAAAATGTAAATAACGTCTGAGTAATTGGAACTTCATTAGAGTCATTATGTCAGCTACTCTATTATATCGTAGAATTTTAGACCAATAATCTGTATAAGCATTCATTTTAACGACTCCCATATTCAAAAGGATTGCTAAAAAGTCTTTGACATCATCTTTTGTAATATTTATAGAAATACCATTTATCTGTGTACTATAGATATTTGTTTGTTCCACTATGCGAGAGACGATGTCGTCTGAGAAAAACAGCTTGAAGAGAAAGAGCCTCTTGAGGAAAAGAGTGCAATTGTACTCAATTACAATTGCACTCTTTTCCTCAAGAGGCTCTAATAAAATATTTTCTACTTCTGCGGAACCAGTAAATTTTTGCTGTAAATTTACTGGTTCCAATTTGGTACTAATCTTTTCGGTGGTATTATTCTTCGCCGTACCGTGACAACTCTAGGTCGACTTGAGCGGGTAGCCAGTGATAATGGAGACAGCAACTGGTTACGATGCATCAAGTTATTGACGAGTGGTGCCGGAACTTGTGAGGACATTGCCAGTGGAGATGGTGAACTTACTTGATATGATGTTGATGGCACTGGAGACAATGGTGTGGTCTCAAAATAATACTGTCTACTTGCAGATACGTATGGCTATAAAATTGATGGCGAACAAGGGTTGGTGACGGCGATGAATTATTGGTATAGCACCAAAGACGTTGAAGCAGTAATATCATTTACCTCAATATCGTCATCTGATAATAGATGGAGGTTTTCTATCGAAGATGGTAATGAGAGCGGTGGTGAACTACTGTCGAAGTTCACTGGGCCTACGTAAAACTGGAGTTCATCTAACGATGATTCACTTTCGTCCAACTCAGATTTTGCCCCCGACTTCGGTACAAGAGCCGCAAATTGTCGAGCTTTATTTTTTGCTGCATAGTTAGTTGACCAACCACCTGCAATGATAAAATATAAATACTAACTTAATAAATATATCTGTACACACCTCTGGCGATGTCACATATTAGATACATAGTAAAATATATCTATAATATTGGTTATCTGGCAATGTATCACATCTAATACACTCGAAAAAACCAGTCAATAAAATATAGTTACAATCGATTTTGATCTACTAAAATAGAATACAGACTAATAAAATATTCTAAGCTATTCAAATAATATCACTTACGTTTAAAATCATTGCAAAATACAATTAAAACTGATTATTCTTACCTTGCGATGAGTAGACGTGTTCGTTCGGTTCGCTATCTCGGATTGTACTGCTTTCTCAGTGTAGCTAATAGTGAAACAACATTTTTGGTAGAAATTTAATTATATTTTGCTTCCCCTCAAATTATAAAAGTTTTAAAAATATTTCTAACTTCGTGTCTAGATTTTTGAAAAGAACTACGTATCAAATTGTATACAGTGTCAAGAATAGGGTTAAAGTTCATATATTTTTGCACTGTGGCGTGGGTAGTGAAAGGCCATGTTGTATTTCGTTTTAATATTATTTTCGAAAATGTAATTTTGTTGATATACAATATGTAAAGAAAACCGGGTCCGACCCATAAGGATAATAAAGGTCAGGTAAACACATGACCAAATATAATATAAAATTTTACGTAATCATCATAGTAAGAATATTAATGAATTTTGAAAATAATCTTTTTTCCCGCGAATTAATTCCAACTTCCCCGAAATTTGGTAATTTTTAAAAAGTGACAATACCATTTTGACGGTATTATTATAAGAGCGATGCGACCACGTGACGCGTGCCCTGCCCCCCTCACCCGCGGAAGGGTTGCCTACCGCACATGTATTAAGTTACCTCTTTTTGCGAAATAATATTTATTTTTTTAGAGGGATTTTTTTTTAAGTTTAGCCCGGCTTTGTATCCATTAGTAAAATCAGTTATCGATACCAAACAATACCTTCACGTATCGGACAGGGTTTTCTTTAAATATTGTATAAGTAAGGCTGGTTGGAATGGAATTCTGTTTTTTTTTATGTCTAATGTGTTTTTTTTATATTCAATAACTCAAGAGTGTAAATGACCATATGAAAAAATCAACTGGCATATGCACATTTTTTTAAATTTTCATTAGATATTGTTTTCTTTTTTATACAACAAAATTCTACAAAGTCACGGTATTATGTAAATACATAAATTATGACAACGTCACAATTTATTATCTTTAATATATATATATATATATATATATATATATATATATATATATATATATTAGCGTATTTATCACTGAATTTTAGATAGAAAATATAAAATATGTGTAAGTACAAATTTTATATCTTCGATACTATTCATTTCTGGACTACATAGTCCAGGATTTAATATATTAATTTTACTCATACACGTACAGAATATAAGTAAAAAATAATACATTTAGTCTACTTGAGTTATCCATTGATACCAATATTATAAATGCGAAAGTAACTCTGTCTGTCTTTCCCGCTTAAACCTCTCAATCGATTTTGATGAAATTTGGCACAGACAATCTTTAGACCCTGAGAAAGGACATAGGCTATCTTTTATTGAAAAAAAAATTATATTCCCGAGGGAAATCTAAAAAGCGCGATGTAACCGATTCCACGGGGGCGAAGCCGCGGGCGGAAAGCTAGTGGGATATAAAAATACATGTCATATATAGACTAATCGACATAAAATAATAATAATTACATTATTATAAAAAACTTATAAAACTAAAATAATCACAGCCAACAGAAATAGTGCCCAGCAGCAAAAAAAGGCATCCAGGTTCGATGCCTGACAGAGCCACAGATACCGTGGCTCCTGGCATAGGAAACTGAAGGAAAAGGATGGGTTCATCATCATCATCCTCATCGTCATTTCAGCCGAAATACGTCCACTGCTGGACATAGGCCTCAACCGACGACCGGTCCTGCGCCTCCCGCATCCAGTGGTTTCCCGCAACCTTCACCAGGTCGTCGGTCCACCTTGTCGGGAGCCTACCCACGCTGCGTCTTCCGGTGCGTAGTCGCCACTCGAGAACCCGTAGGCCTCATCGGGCGTCGGTCCTACGGGTGGGTTATAGTCAGTAAAAATCTGACACTTTCCCGCTCCAGGTGGAACGGGAGAGTGTCAGACGTTTCTATATCTATCTTTGAGAACTAATTTGTATAGCGATGTTTTTCTATAGTTGTTTTTTGTCCTGTTTGCCCTACTCTTCTTTACCGTGGGAATATTATTGAAATGCAATAAGCATACAAATATTTATTTCATGCGGAAATTAAACCGTTGGTCTCTAGCGTAACACTGAGCGTGATAAGCGAGTAATCAATTAAATGAAAATTTCCGCTCTTTTGAATTCTATCAACGATTCTGACAAGAATATAATAAAATAGAATACCCTTTATTATGTACACCATATATCGATTTTACAAAGGGTGACACAACGGGCGGTCTTATCGCTAAGAGTGGTCTTTTACAGACAACCTTTGTATGGAATAACAAAGAGAAGGAGACACAAACGGTGTAAGTAGTCTAAGGCGAACCAGCAGTCAAGCATTACTGCTACCAACTACATAATACACAATACAACGTGACCACAATAAACCCTGAATATAGTTTTGATCTGAATAAGCAAGTAAAAAGATTCCAATCAGTTTTACACCATATTCTATTTTTTCCCAAATACATTTAGAAAAGAAATTGTTGCAGTGTGGTTAGCGAGCGCGCAACAAAGCTGACGGATCAGACAACTTTTTTTTTGGGATGGTAAATCATCTAATGACCTTTTCCGCGCTGACCGCAACCCTGAGTCAGGAGATATCGCAGAAGGAAGCTGCGGAACGGGAGAGGGAGATATCAACTCCCTTCCCGGGCCGCAGAAGACGCACCGGGCGACGAGGAAGGGCAGATAACGCCCTCTTCCGCCCCCCATGAATGGGTCCAGGGGCGAGGGACATGGGGAAGTCCCCGCCCCCCCTATGGATGGACCCCGAGATGGAGGCGCGCGCGAGTGCCTTTGAGGCGATGCACTGGGTAGTTTAACACCCCACTACCCCGTGCAGGAGACGAGGCCCAGGCAGACCGGGCCAGCACGAGGGTGGGGCCGTGGAAGAATTTAGACTCCCGCGGCCCCACGCGCGCTCGTGATAGGAGACACACCGGGGTGGTTTTAGTCAGTAAAAGTCTGATATACCCCGTCGCCCACCCCAGGGCGGCGAGCATCCTATGAGGATTTTCACCCCGGGAAAAAAAAAAAAGGAGGCATCGGTCTTGGTGGACCCCATCACGATGTGCTGACATCTCTTTGAGGCGGGTGTGAAACACGACTCGCCGTCGACTCGGGCCTGTATGGCTACCATGAGTAATTTTCATGACAAAGACTCGATCATAGATATTGACCGAGTTTTTCTCATCAATTAGCCCGTTTCAAGGTTGTAGGAACTTTCAACCAATGACAGCGCCGAACGCGGTCGATTCTTATGATAGAGTCTCGTAGGGGGAGACGGGGTACATTGATACAAGGGGCACATAGATACAGTCAATATTCATCGAAAACAAAACACGTTAGGAGAGCCATCGCCACCGATAAGAAGGTATATAATAAAGCCTATACGCACACTAGCGCAGAGCAACGTTCACTCGACGACTAGCGACTGGCACGTATAAAACTGTTTCTGATGTTCGCAACAAAATTTTGGTAGTTTTCTTTCGGATGTGATTCTTCTAATTTATTTAGTGTTACCTGTGTTATACTAAGACATTTGGTAAGTACATATCTGCCATCACATTAAATTTTTAGACTTAAATTTTCGATTATTTATTGCTTTAATTTTTATAAAATGTTGATTTCGATTGTAGTAGGCAAGGGCACATTGATACCCCGATATTTTGTTAAATATTTGTATAAGTGAGACTTAGATAATATATTTTACTTTGTTTATAGAAAAATGGTTTGTAGATTCTAACGCAAGATGAATAGAAGTTCCATAAATGAAATTTCCATGGCTTCTGTGATATCTGACGTGTTGGAAGGAAAATTATCTAAGTATAACAAAAGCGGCGAATAAATATGATTTTAAAATAATTAATAAATGAAGGTCAGAAAAATCAATAAAACTTGTTTAATTTGTAAAAATATTTCTATGAACCACAATGCCAGTGTATGTATCAATGTACCCCAAGTGTGTGGAGGTACATTGATACAAATTTCATTTTTTAGTAAATAGGCTCTAAAACGTTTTGTGATTAAATCTATCGGTTAATTTGTATGTAACAAGTTAACTGAATATATATTGAATATATTATACACTATGTTAAGAAAAAGAAAACCCTGTCCGACCCGTGAAGGTGTTGTTAGGTATCGATAACTGATTCTACTAATGGATACAAAACCGGGCTAAACTTAAAAAAATCCCCCTAAAAAAATAAATATTATTTTGCAAAAAGAGGTAACTTAATAAATGTGCGTTAATCTCCCTTCCGTGGGTAGCGGGCGGCAGCACGCCCGCACGTGGTCGCATCGCTATTCGCTCATAATAATACCGGTGTTGTTACTTTTTTAAAAATTACCAAATTTCGGGGAAGTTGGAATTAATTCGCGGCAAAAAAAGATTATTTCAAAATTCATTTGTATTGGTACTATGATGATTACGTAAAATTTTATATTATATTTGATCATTTATTTATTTTTATTTATTTTATTATTTATGTACACACAATAAAATACATATAGATACAACAAAATAAAGATCTGAGTACAAAGGTACTGCTTATTTCTTAAGAAATTTCTTCCAGCAGACCTGCGAAAGGAGAAGTAAAACAGAAATGTAGACAATAGTGTGTAAGAACAAGGAGGAAATAAAATATGAGTATGATAACTATTAAAGTAATAATATTAAATATACCTAAACATATAAACCTAAAATAATTATATAAGCCAAACCAATAAAACCAAAAATAAGTATACTACTTAAATAAATACATAATACTAAAATATATAAATATGTATAAATAATAAACAAATTCTCACAATATAGAGGAAAGGTAATGCTATTTTAATCGACGCTTAAAATTAGAAATAGTGTTTAAATCACGAATGTTAGGCGGGAGTGAGTTCCACAATCTTACAGCATGTACAGAGAAGGAATAGGAATAGTAAATCGTTTTATGAGGATGAGATTTAAGGATGGATCTTAGGTGTGATCTACAGGGTGCGTCGCTAGAGCGCGCGTAAGAAAAACGCTCACGCAGGTAGGAAGGATAAGACGGGTTGTGTAAGATGTTGAAAAGGAGACATAAAATCCTAGTATTCCTGCGAAGGCGAATTGGGAGCCACTTGAGTTCCTTGCGAAGGTGAGAAACGTGGTCACACTTACGAAGACCGAAAACAAAGCGAATGCACAGGTTTTGCAAGCGCTCAAGCTTGTTTAACAGCTCCTCAGTAGCATCCAGGTAACAGGATCCAGGATCCAGGTAACCTAACCTTTATTATCCTTATGGGTCGGACAGGGTTTTCTTAACGTACTGTATATATTATATTGTATTTTATTGGTTCTTAGTAAAAATCGTATCAAGGTGCCCCGTCTCCCCCTAATGAAAACTCGTGGTAACCACACTGGTCCTTACCGGCCGGCGAGCTGGCCACTGCTCATCTCCCGCAGGCCCGCGCCTTCCGTGGCTGGGAGTCCGATGTTGTCTCCCGACCAGGTACAAGCCCATAACTTTGTGGTTTTTCATGATATCATGTAGTGTTATGTATTTACCTACATATACTTACACTTATGTATTTATATTCATACATTTATATCATTCATTTCTGCAGGTCATAATACGCATTACAGTTTTATGAGGCGCTGTTCTGATAACATTTTACTACACCAAGACTCGTTATTCAGCCTACAGACACGGTGCTCAACTTCAAGCCTAAGTTTCAGCGACTTGGTGATATCTTAGCGTAAGAAGCTGTACCTATACTGTGCTGTATTAATTTTCCTACTCAACACTACGCTATAATTTAATATATTTACATATTACATTAATATTTTCATTGTTATGACAGTTTTTGACAACGCTGTTGATTATGTCTCTATGACAACCTTTTCTTCTAAATTCTTGACAGCCTGCTATTTTTCTACCGGATTTGTTATCCGAACTCCTTTAAGTTATTTCATATTGCTTATAATTATTCAAACATTTAAATTTCGTGAAAAAGCCGTTCTCCGAGGTTTCTTCGGAAGTTTATCTATATATATTAATTGTGAAATAATATTAATTGTGATAATTTGCCTCCAGAGCCCTCCCAGGGCTACCCTCTCCTTCGGGGAGAGGGGAACCTCATGTGACCTCAGTGACAGGTCCTCACCGCTACTACTGCCTGGAGCCTCTTCTGTGCTGTTGTCGCTGCCGCTCTCACGTGCCTGTAGCCTGTGACCGGCCCTCGCTGTGTACTAATTCGCCGGAGCCGCCCTTCAGCTGCTGCCTCCGGTCCTTTGCCTCCTGCACTGATCTTGCTGCCGGCCACTGCCGCCGGTGATAGATTCTTTACTTAGAAATATTGGACACGTGTTTCGGGTTTCGTATACAAAAAATAACGTTGTTTGTCGCGTCTACCAGCCGTCCAAACAATCTAACCATGTTGGGGCCACCATTACTGTTGGCTACAACCTACAAACAACATTAATGTGTAAAGGGCCCTCCAGACGCTTGGCAAACAATGGCAAACAGCCAACAGCAAACAGCAAACAGGGACGTGTGGATAGGTGTTTGTCTTTGTTTGCCTGTTTGTGTTGGTGTTGGCCAGTGTTCGGCATCGGTGTCGGTTTTTCTTGCCAGATCAAAGGATGTTTGGGAATCAGTTTGCGAGGTATCCACACGTTTGGCAGCGATCAGAAATGCGTGCGAACTTTCGGGAGGCGGACGTATTTACTTGATACACTTTTCCGTTGGCGCGCAAAGCAAAAAAATAAGTGATTGGTCAGTACCTACGATTCTGTTGTTTTTGGAGGCTTATTAAAATGAGCCATGTCTCTGTAATTCTAAAGATGCCGATCACAAAAATCGGTAAAAGGTTAATAATGCATGGACTCGAATCAGCATTATAATGAATAAAAGTGTCAAGGAATTGAAGACCAAAAAATAAATACTGATGGCTAGGTACGTTCCGCTGATATCTGAAGAAAAAAAGGATAAAGGATAACAAATACTCAAAATCTTTGAAACTCATGCGACAGAAGTTATGAAACTCCCCTGATGGCTCGTGAAGAAGCTCATTAGATTTTTCTTCTATAAATTGTCTGAAACCAATAAAAACTTTTAAGTAAAATTAAATAACACGGCAAATTAAAGCCCAAATAATAGGTCTAAAGTAGTACCTTGTACGATTTTTATCTATTTGAATGATTCACCATCGTCTTCGCTTTCTTTTTTTTTTTGCTTGTTTTAATTTATAATAAAAATATGTCAACCCGAGAGTAATACTTGCCACAAGCTTGACGTCCGCCATGTTTACCGATTCGGAATGTAATGAACGTTCACCAAGCATGTGGATGTCTGTTTGTGTTGGCATTTTTGTTGGATGTTTGGGAGTTTGTTTGCTGTTTGCGGTGTTTGTGACAAACAGCCAGAGTGTGGAAGCCGCTTTAAAGTTTAAGCTCAGAATACACATGTCTGTAACTTTCCTTTTTAAATATTTGACACCGCGATCCCGCCTATTGGTAAGCAGTGATGCAATCGTTAATGGTAATTTTTCCCTGTAGCCTTAAAAGACACTTAAATTGTAACCAGGCAGAAAGACCGATTCTGGCGATTTATACAAAATGTAGTAAAATTGCTGGAGTAATTTGGATGAAGTTTTAACAAATGGGTAGGAATGAAATGATAGAACCATGGCCTGGAATTAAGGTATAGTAAAAAAATATCCTATTCTCACGAGATCAGGACTTGTACGTATAAAATCGCTTTGCACAGCCAGTAAATATTAAATAGCACATAAAGTTTCACGACATTCTAAAGTTAGCACTTAAAAGTTTAAAGAAGGGTAGTACATAAGTGCGGGGGTTTTGTGGAACTCTCTTATATTCGACGTTCAAAAAATGCTGATTCTCAGCCTAATTTGAATAAATGACTTTTGATTTGATTAATTTTCATAAAATTTATAACGAATACTAATGCCTATACCTCACCCCTCTTATATTTGCTTACCCTTCAAGCAAGCTATCACGGAACGATAGGACGGAACGTGCTATGAATATTTTAGCTATGCATATGAATCCACCTCGCTGTCCACGTCATCACGTTCGGGTAATCAGTCAAATTGTGACAGATGCAGACCAGGAATAGAATGGTGCACTAGCCTTGGGTTTGGTTTAGCGCTGTAAACTGTAATGTTTATTTTCCATCAACATACACTAATGCATCCGTCAATTCTTAACAAATTCTTATATTGGCTTCTTATAAGTCTTTTCCTAGTTTCTGATACTGTTACAAATTCATGTTTATTCAGTTTATTCAGTTTTATATGTATGTACTTTTATACTTTTCGCTTTTCTATGCGACTACTTAGATCTTTAAGCATGGTTTTGATGTGGATTTTGGAGTGGTTTCACCATCATCTACGAGTTCATTCGGAAAAGTTTTTATCTACACTAATATTATAAAGAGGAAAACTTTGTTTGTATGTTTGTTTGGTTGTAATGAATAGGCTCAAAAACTACTGGACCATTTTCGAAAGTTCTTTCAACAATCGAAAACTACATTATCCACGAGTAACATAAGTAAAATTTTATTTGAGAACAAAACAGAGTTCCGTAAGATATTTGGGTTTTTTCAACACAAGGTGTAACAAATCAACCAGAAAAGTTGCTTATTTTGCGTACGCTGCCTAAACTATAAAAGATAGAACCATAAAATGTTCTAATTAATTGTAGATCTTATAAATATCTACAAAAAAGTCCTCAACACACTATACCTATCTATGTCGAATGAGGCACAACAAACATTTTTGTATTTAAACATCTTGATTTTTATTTTTTAGACTACATTCAAACGCATTTATTTTACTCATGCTATTAATCCTTATCAAAATAAATTATTTCATCACTAAGTACAGTTTATGTAGATAATATGGTCTTTGAATGATTAAAATTGGACTTTTGCACCTTCCGTTACGTAGTGAGCGCCACCAAGGTAGGGGTTAGCGTGCTGCAGTCAACAGAGGTACGCGAGCAGATATTATGAAGGCATATTTAAAATCGTCTCAACTTTGGACATCTGTTCAACATTTGAATTTGCGCACCTATATGAGAGCTCATCTGTGTGGAAATAAGCATAGCAATTTTCCACAACAGCTGCTGAAACTTAGAAAAAGAATTTTTCCCTTTTTAAATTTGGGCATCGATTATGCAGTTACTTTGGATGAGTCTCTAGGCCAAATAGTCCATAATTTAGATAGTCCGATAGATGCTATATATCCTGACTTCAAAAATTTACATCAAAATGATTTTCGTTGGCTGTGTTTTAGAGCAATAGTTGCTCCCGGAAATGAAACAGTCAACGAAATAAACAATTTAATTATGCAGAAAGTACCGGGTGAAGTTAAGTGCTATAAATCCATATATAGACACCGTCATTAACTCCGAGGACGCAGTGCACTACCCCCAGGAATATTTAAATTCTCTGAACCGCGCTGGGCTACCACCTCATGAACTGTCGTTAAAAGTTGGCACGCGGATAATGTTTCTCAGAATTTTAAGTCCTCTCAACATGTTTGATGATTCTTACTGATTTGCCTATACCCTTCAAAAGGCTCCAATTTCCAGTAAAAATTTCTTTCGCACTAACGATAAACAAATCCCAGAGTTAAACATTGGAATTAGTAGAAATTGATTTACGAAAAGAATGTTTTACGCTTGGGTAACTTTACATTTCCCTATCACGGTTCGGGGCTCCTGATCATCAGTATATTTTGTTACCTGAAAATCATTTTTTTTGAAGCTCTACAATATTCGCTTTAGTTATCTATCCTAAAACAACGGGTTGCACTCCGGGACTGGCAGTAGTGAAAATTTAGGACGTATTAATTACATTTAAATATTTTCATCATTAACAACTTTAACATTCTCATAAAGACAATCTATGCAGCCTGCGGATAATTACTGCGTCGTCGATGTTAGTATCGGTGTCTGTGAATTAACTTGGGAATCATTTTGCTGACCATGTCTTTCCTGGGCAGGCCTTTTGCAGCGGTAACCGACATCCACGCGCTGGGAGCTGCGGGCGACTGCTATGTAGTACAAAACAAAGTCGCTTTCTGTCCCTATATCCCTATGCTTAAATCTTTAAAACTAAGCAACGGATTTTGATGCGATTTTTTAAATAGATAGAGTGATTCAAGAGGAAGGTTAATATGAATTAAATGTTAAACAGTGTAACAAAATAATTCATAGTTGTGCCCTCTATAATGTCAGTATAGCATAGACTGTATAGTCTATTGTCTGTATCATAAATTGATTGTCTATAGATTGTCTATGTTAACCATCCTAAAAAGAAATAAAATTATTACTCTCTGCTTTCAACCACCAAAACGTGCGTTTTATTAGGTTATGGGCCCAGTCCCAATTTTTTGTAATAAATTATTATTTCCGTGAGTGTAAGCAGTAAATATGTCTACAAGCTATATCGCAAATGTTCCCAAGCTTAGAGGTCGCGAAAACTATGACGACTGGTCTTTTGCGGCGTTGAATTTGCTGGTGTTAGAAGGAATGGCGGCGGCCATTGAGACGCAGTTAGCGGCAACGGCGTCTGCAGTTCAAAGGACAGAAGATGCTAAGGCGAAAGCGAAATTAATCCTCACAATTGATGCATCGCTTTACGTCCACATAAAGCAAGCAGTCACGACCTATGATCTTTGGACGACGTTACAGAAAATGTTTGACGATTCCGGCTACTCGAGAAAAATCTACTTGCTTAGAAATCTTATCAACATAAGACTAGACACCTGTGAATCTATAACGAGCTACGTAACACAGATCATAGAAACAGCGCAACGACTTCGTGGAACAGGATTTAAGATCACGGATGAGTGGATTGGCGCATTGATGTTGGCGGGCTTACCAGAAAGGTTCGCACCCATGATTATGGCCATAGAACACTCTGGGATCGAAATAAGCGCAGACATTATCAAAATGAAATTGATAGACATGTGTGCAGATGATGGTTCAACTTCAGCATCCAGTGGAGGGTACGCTCACATTGCGAAATCCCAACGCATGAAAAATGGCGGCAAATCCGGCGGTAGTGACCATCATAAAAAATCACAAACGTCAGAAACCAAAGCTGTCAAAATAATTAAATGTTATAATTGCAAACAAACCGGTCATTATAGAAACCAGTGTCCAAGTTTAATTACTAAAGATAAAAGAAAAACGTCCAATGCATTTAGTGCAATTTTTCTAAGTGGAAAGTTTAACAAAAACAATTGGTACATTGACAGCGGCGCGAGTAAGCACATGACTGCGAGAAAAGATTTTATAGTGAATTCATCGCATAAATCAGACACCAAGGAAATAATAATTGCCAATCAGACCAGTGTTCCAGTATTATGCTCAGGTGATGTGAACATCATAACTGTTATGAATGATGTGCAGTATGACATCACAGTTTCTAATGTGTTGTGTATCCCAGACTTGACAACTAACCTGCTTTCGGTGAGTCAACTGATAGAAAATGGCAACAAAGTGATCTTCAAAGAAAATGCTTGTTATATTCACAACAAGAAGAATGAAGTTGTTGGCCAAGCAGAATTGATCGATGGAGTATACAGATTACAAACATTACAAACAGAGGAGACATTGGCAGTGCCTGCAGTAGTGTCCAGTGAGACATGGCATAGAAGGTTAGGACACATAAATAGTGTCAGTCTCAACAAAATGAAAAACAAGGCTGTTG
The DNA here is from genome assembly GCA_037179545.1 of Sesamia inferens. Classification (NCBI taxonomy): domain Eukaryota; kingdom Metazoa; phylum Arthropoda; class Insecta; order Lepidoptera; family Noctuidae; genus Sesamia; species Sesamia inferens. Next base: position 28,701,603 of record CM073928.1, on the reverse strand, counting down.
AGGGAATAGATTTCAGAGAAGTGGCGAACATTGACAAAACATCTTGCACAGTGTGCTGTGAAGGGAAGCAGTCAAGACTTCCATTTGACAAGAGTTCTTCCAAGACCAAGAATGTGCTAGATCTAGTGCATGCAGACGTAGGAGGTCCAATGGAACTGTCGATTGGAAAATCGAAGTACTATCTTTTGTTAGTGGATGATTTTAGTAAAATGGCATTTGTGTATTTTCTAAAAACAAAAGATGAAGTGTTCAAATATTTCAAGATTTTTCAGTCCATGGTAGAGAAACAAAAAGACAGAAAAATAAAAATTCTACGGACTGATAATGGTGGCGAGTTCTGTAGCCAAGAATTCGAGAATTATTTGAAAGATCAAGGTATAGTACATCAGAAGACCAACCCTTATACACCACAACAGAATGGCTTATGTGAGCGGATGAACAGGTCAGTTGTGGAAAAGGCCAGATGTTTATTGTTCGACGCCAACCTTGATACAAAGTTTTGGGCAGAGGCGGTCAACACTTCAGTATACTTAAGGAACCGGTCAGTTGTCTCAGGGTTGAAAGATCAAACACCTTATGAAGTGTGGACAGGCCAGAAGCCTGACTTGAGTCACTTGCGTGTGTTTGGGAGCACAGTTATGACACATGTACCAAAGGAAAGACGCACCAAGTGGGACAAAAAGGCTAAGCAGCTTATTCTTGTGGGTTATGCTGAGGATGTGAAGGGGTTCAGAGTTTATGATTCCAGTACTAACTCTGTGACAACTAGTAGAGACGTAATCATCATGGAGAATTCTGAAAAGAACATGGTGGATGTTGTTGTTAAATGTAAACCCACAGAAGAAGAAGAGCAAACTGAAAGACGTAGTTGTTCTTATTCATCAGATCCTGATACAGATGATGGAAAGGATGGTACATATGCACCAAGTACAGAGGCTTCTTCGGTGAGTACAGATGATGAATACTTAGATACAACTTCAGATCATGACATAACTCCTGTCAGTGTGACACATGAAGAAATTACTCAGAAAAGATTCAGAAGAAAACCAGATAGATATGGCTTCAATAATCTATGTGTTACAGAGTGCCAAGATGGATATGATGGAGAAATCACGATCGAAGAAGCTTTAAATGGACCGGAATGTGACTTCTGGAAAGCTGCCATGCAGGAGGAGCTGGATTCCTTTGAGGAAAACAATGCTTGGGAAGAAGTGGATCTTCCAAAGGACAAAAAGGTGATTAAGTGCAAGTGGGTGTTTAAAAAGAAATATGACAGTGATCATAATGTACGGTATCGTGCAAGGTTAGTGGCAAAAGGATTTTCCCAGAAGGTTGGTATTGATTACCATGAGACATTCTCTCCTGTGCTTAGATACTCAACATTAAGACTGTCATTTGCACTAGCTGTAAAACTGAATTTAGATATCTGTCATCTAGATGTAACAACTGCTTTTTTAAATGGTTTTCTAAAGGAAGATGTTTACATGGCTAAACCTGTCACTCTTGATTGTAATAGTTATAATGCCAAAGTTTTAAAATTAAAACGTGCAATTTATGGCCTTAAGCAATCCTCCAGAGCTTGGAACCAGAGAATTGATAAATGTTTAAAAAATTTAGGTTTTAAACAATCTCAGTATGAACCATGTCTTTATACAAAATTTAAAGGAAATTTAAAAATTATCATTGCACTTTTTGTAGATGATTTCTTTGTATTTTACAACTGTAAAGAGACTGTAAATTCATTGGTAAATGATTTAAGTAGTAAATTCAAAATTAAAAATCTAGGTGAATTAAAGCAGTGCCTAGGCATGCGTGTTAAAATTAGTAAAAATAAAATATGTCTAGACCAGGAACAGTACATAGATAATTTGTTAAACAGATTTAATATGTTGAAATGTAAACCTGTAAAAACTCCTATGGAGGTTAACTTAAAATTAGAAAAGGCTCAGGATATTTGTTATGATTGTCCTTACCAAAGGCTTTTAGGTAGCCTAATGTACCTAGCAGTTCTAACTAGACCCGATATTTCATATAGTGTAAGTTTCCTTAGTCAGTTTAACAATTCATACACTGAAACTCACTGGAAACATGCAAAAAGAGTGTTAAAATATTTAAAATGTACTAAGAATTATGGTCTTATATTTAGTAAAGTTAATAATTGTACTATTGAAGGATTTGTAGATGCAGATTGGGGTTCAGATGTGAATGATAGGAAATCATATTCTGGATTTTGTTTCACCTTGTCAAACTCAGTAATTTCATTTGAATGTAAAAAACAGAGGAATGTAGCTTTGTCGAGTACTGAAGCAGAATATGTCTCAATATCTGAAGCGAGTAAAGAAGCTGTCTATTTGAATAATTTGTATTCAGAGATTGTAGGCAATTCAGGACCGATTATAATGTACAATGACAGTCAAAGTGCTCAAAGACTGGCATTGAACCCTGTTTTTCATCGCAGATCCAAGCATATCGATATTCGATATCATTTTGTAAGAGAAGTTGTACAGAACAACTTAATAAATATTTGTTATCTTGAAACAGCTGAAATGCCTGCTGATATTTTTACCAAGAGCTTGGGTTCAGTGAAGCATTATTACTTTATGAGAAAGTTAGGAATTTCACCTGTTTCATAGTACTGTAGTATTATAGATTTATGTTTGTATTTCATTATTTTGTTAAGAGGAGGTGTTAAACAGTGTAACAAAATAATTCATAGTTGTGCCCTCTATAATGTCAGTATAGCATAGACTGTATAATCTATTGTCTGTATCATAAATTGATTGTCTATAGATTGTCTATGTTAACCATCCTAAAAAGAAATAAAATTATTACTCTCTGCTTTCAACCACCAAAACGTGCGTTTTATTATTAAATACATGCACCCTTGCGAAGGCGAGGCGGATAGCTAGTGTATACATTAACATTTAACTGATATAAATAAATAAAATAAAAATAAAAGAGCCTTTTGATTCATGCATAAATTGATTTCAATAGATATTATAATAGAGATTTTTATCATAAATATTATTGTTTCGTTTAAATTTTCATAATTGCTATCAAAAATGTTTTATTTAACTTAACAATATCAATGGAATATACAATATCATTAATTGCAATATAATAATAATTAATTAAAAGTATTCTTTTATTTATTTATTTTGCTTATAACAATATTAATAATTTGATTTCAATAGATATTTATTATTAAATAAAAATTATTTATTAAATAAAAAGATCCATTATTATAAATGGATTCATAAATTTAAAAAAGAAAATATCATGCATGCATGTACCCCTCAAATATTCCTCCAGTGAATCCCAGCGGTCATGGTCTTTGACTACTTTCATCCAGTTTTCCCGCGCAACTCGTTTGATGTCGTCTGACCATCTAGTTACAGGTCTTCCATTTTTCCGAGTCAGACCTGCAGGGTAATTGTGAAACACACTATCATTAGCAATGGGTTTCATTTTGACATTTAAATAAGATTCATTGCGGTATTAACGTTTTTGAGCAGACACATTTTTCGAACTTATGGAGCAATGAACTAGCAATATGCTTAAAAATTATTCCAATTGCTAGTAATAGTGTGCAATTAGGGTGCTGGCCATGACGTCATGCGGATTGTCCATCGCTCGTCGCTCATTCTCGCTACGTGACCTGCCCATTTTAACATCCATTTTAACTATAGGCTGGTCACATATGCCGCAGGACCGACAACCGTTGGGGTAAACGAGTCCTCGAGTGGAGACCTCGTCTCGGCAAGCGTAGCGTAGGACGCCCTTGGGCGAGATGGAGCGACGAAATCAAAAAGGTGGCTGGTAGTGGCTGGCGGAAAACTGCTCAGGATCGAGCTTGTTAGCGTGCCATGAAGGAAGCCTATGTCCAGCAGTGGACGAGTAGAGGCTGGTGATGATTATGATGATGATGACACAACGATATTGAACTCTGTCGCCACATCAGTAGGTTGTACCCGTGCGGAGAATGGACGGGCGGATCCGTGTGGTGAAAGTTTGTTTGTATGTTTATTACTCTTTTACGAAAAATCTCCTGAATGGACTTGTATGAAATTTTACACGCAGGCTGTTTAAAACCAGGATTCACATATAGTTTTTATCCGGATATTTCCACAGGATCAAATCTTATGCGAGTGAATCCGCCACGCGCAGCTGCTTACTTATAAAGCCAAGTTTGCTATTTGTTTTGTATAATTATTCTATAAATAATATATTAACTCCTCCTCAAGTCGATCTCCTCATTATTGAGGGTCGTGATGTCCGTGTGGTATTATCCTCTGCTTTATAATAGTTCGCCATCTGTTACGATCCCTGGCCGCGAGTATAGCAACATGCAGCCCGATGTCCAGAGATGAACGAATTTGGTGAGTCCTCTTTATTGGACTGCGACCTCTAGAACGTCGTCCATCCACCTTTCCAGTAACCATTAGATACTATTTCAGCTCTACAACATTTTTTTGATCCTAAAACCCCCTCTTATCTTAAAGAATGTTTCAAGTTCCTTCATGACACACATAATAGATATCTGAGGTACTCGGAAAACCTGATATTAGACATGCCGATGCATTCCACTAGTTTCTATGATAAATCCTTTACTGCACAAGCAGATCGGCTATGGAATGACTTGCCCGTGTCCGTAAGGCGTGCTCAATCACTGTTTACTTTTAAAACTATGATAAAAAAGCACTTCCTCTCTCTTTAAACATATTATTATATTTTATGTGCTCTTGTATGATATTTATTATTTAGATGTATAAATTTATTTAATCTAGTATGATACACTTAACGTATATATTTTATTATTGTATAATCTATGTAAATAGTATACTCTAGACTACCTACATTATTTCTTTATCATACCCCTTAGAATTCCATCCAAAGGTTGTCTGTAACAGATCGCTCTTAGCGATAAGACCACCCATTGTGTCACCCTTTGTAAAATATTTTTATTTATGTTCTGTAATCTATTTGGTGTACATAATAAAGAGTATTCTATTCTATTCTATTACTTAGATGTTCGAGGTTGTCTCCATCCTTTCTGTTGAACTAACCTATTTTTAAACTCCGAATATCCATTTTTACTATTGCTGCTTACGTATTAAATTAAACCTTTGAAATTTTCAAAGAATTTAAGTAATTTACAGGTTACACAATTGTATAGAAAATCCAATCCAAGTTTTAAAAAGAAGTTTATAAAAATGTTATTGGAATTCGATAGCAATTAATTTAACGCCAGTAACTGTGCTTCCGCTGTAAAAATAACATCTGAACAACGGCTTTGTGTTTCTCGATGAACTATCACGGAATTTAATACCCTCTCTCAATACTTTAATTACTACTTACTAACTTAAATTACTAAGGTGTAATATGGCCCACGCGGTAGATTAAGGCACACTCCCTCTCACCGAGAGAAGTCCTGTATCCCAGCAGTGGGAACATATTAGGTTGATTATGATGATGAAGATCGGATATACTGTTTTGAAATGAAAATTTCTTTAACAATGTTGTGCAACTCACATTATCATCATTATACACACACGCACACTCGTGCAAACGACGTGCTACCCTCCCTACGTCTTACGAATCATCGATCAGGGTCACGTGTCCTGAACGTGACCCTGATCGATGATTCGTAAGACGTAGGGAGGGTAGCACGTCGTTTGCACGAGTGTGCGTGTGTGTATAATGAAGGAAGGTACTATTCTAAAATATTCAAAAATTGTCACTACTGCAGACACTCCTGGTGCGACACTTGAAACACACACGTGGCAAGCCGTTCAAACATGAAAAAATAAACGCGTTATTTTTTTTTTATAAATAGAATCTCGCAGTTTAGCCTTTGAGATTGTTCTCTGCTTGGGCTTGCCTGTGAATGCCTTAATAAATTAAGGCCTCCAGCCAGTAGCTAAGCAATTACAAGCCTACCTCCTGTGTAGTATGAACTTCAGTTTAGGCCTTCGCTAGGTGTGGACAGCAAAGGTCAAGCTGGCTCAGAATTATTTAGGGACGAATTTTAAAATACAAGCTCGACGGCGAGTGCTGGCTCAAGCAAGGATCGGCTAATAGACTGCGTTGACTATGTTTTTCTTTAATTTTTACATCCAAGTAGGAATACAAATAAGCAACAAGAGTGAATGATATTCAAAGACACGAGCATCTCGTTGTCGACAGCAAATGTGAACGGTCGACGACAGCGGCAGTCGTAGACGTGTCCACGACAGCCGTAAACGTGTCGACAGCTAAAGTTGACTCTACCCATACTCATAGAAATATAAATAACTTTACATTTTACCATCAACCAAGTTATTAAGTTTATTACAAAGACTAACATATTTTCTAATGGATTTCTCAGAAAACTCACGATAACCCTGTGGCATTTCGGTGTTAGCAACAGAAAAATATAGCAAATTCAGGCACCAAAATTAATATTGAAAACCGATCGAACCAAACTTCGTTCAAAGTTTTGTAAAACAAAAACATTATCAAATACCAAACTTAAAAGTTTTAATGATGTAACAAGATATTTGTTGCAATTAGCGCACAAAGGACTCAAGTCTCGGTTAAAATTTGTTTACAGGGCCCAAGTTGCAACCTTGGACCTTTGCTTTAGACCAGTAAGGGCCCGAGAACTTCATTTCTTTAACAAGTTTCCAGAAATATAAGAATAGCTTAACATAATCTGATTACAATGTTTCCACCAACTCCTAAACCAAAGTGGACTGGCTACGTCTGGCTTATGTCCGTAGAATATAACTTCGGCTGCCGGCAGAAGTTACCACCCACCAGACAAAGTCTTGCCGCCAAGCGATTCGTCATGTTCCGGCATGATGTCTAGTGAAGCCGTACGGAGGACGTGTCTGAGCAGTTGTGTTGCGATGTGTGCCGGGTACGATGCGCCAAATGTTGTAGTGTCCTGAGTTTGGTCCTGGAGTGTCCAGATCAATCTCCCTTTAAATCCTGAGAAATATTGAAGTAAAAAGTATTCTATAGGTACTCTACAATACTGATTATAAGCAATCTGCGTGCCAAATTTTATCCAAATCCGTAGTCTTTTGAGCGTGAAGAAGTAACAAACATATTATAAAAACACACACGAACTTTCCCCTTTATAGTACGAGTATGATATAGAAAGATTCATAAATAAATCTCATCTCCTATTTCGAGTACATTACATTTAGTTATAAACCTATACCTACAAGATTTGAATGTGTATGTAAATTGTGCATCCCGCTCGTCTGTCCGAGCCATTAGGTTTCTAATGGAGTGACAGTACGTAATGTCATTCAGTCAACATTAGAACATTAGAAATTATCATGCAATGTGTACTGTTCCGTGAAAGTGTTATTGAATGACATTTTATTAAGACGTCTAAACATTTGGTTATTTTGAAGCTTGCACTGTGGCTTCATCCACGTGCATTTTAAAACCATCTTATTAAGTACTTTTGTTCGTTGATTTTCGATAAAATATGTTTTCTACTGCATCTTAGAATCAAAATCAAATCAGCACGCTTTGAACGTCAATAGTAAATTACTTAAAACATATTTAGACATCTATAAAAATACAATGATTGACCTTCAAAAGTTAATTTTTTCTACTTCTACACTATTGCTTGGTTGCCGTAAAATATAATTTATTCGATTTAGTAGACAGGAGCAAAAGGATAGGTTAGAAGAACAAGTGCCCTTACTTTTAGTCTTTCACCACCAGGATTCTCCAGCTGGATGTGGACGGACTCTTAACGCACAGCGCTTTTTAGTAGGTGGTCTGTATTATTTAGATTTTCTCTCGGTGGTAGGCTATAACAGCGGCTGTCGGCAGAAATTACCACCATCAGAAAAATCTTGCCTCCAAGCGATTCATCGTGTTCCGGCATGATGTCTGGTGAAGGCGTACGGAGGACGGGTTAGATCAGTTGTGTTGCATTGTGTGCCGGGTACGATGCACCAAATATTGTTGTATCGGGAGTTTGGTCGTGGAGGGTCTTTAGATCAATCTCGCTCTGGTTCGGGTTGGTCGTGTTGTTGAGTTTAACATTACATCACTTTGCTCAACTGCCGTATTTCTTCCTATTTCCTGGGTGTAAAGTACTCATCAATATAAATGAATTAAGTCCAAACACAAAGTAGCTACTGTAAACCGCTGAGGAGTTCCCGGAACTGGCCTTTGTCTTCATCATCAGAGCCCTTATGACAGTCACAGCCACCGAGGTGTAAAGTTCTTATCAATACAAATTAATCAAGCACAGACACTAAGTAGCTGCTGTGAATAGTTGAGGAGTTCCTTTGACTGTCTCCCGGTTTCATCATCAGATCTACCCCAGACCTTTATTACATCGTAGTGACACCAGAGTGAGTGAGCGAAGTAAGTACAGTCAACCACGTAATTTCCTTACCTGCCACTTCTGATGCAATTTCAACTAAATCAAAACTTTATTAAGATTCAAATTATATAACTGTCAAATAGACAAATAGACATTACCATATAACGTGCAAGTGACATTCAGTCACTTGTACGTAATGTCTCTTTGCCTAAGAGCGAAAAATAAATTCCTAAGTTGACTATACAAATTACACATTACTGTAATACATTGGCTGCTTACTAACCCGGCGATCACGGTGAAGGAGCTTACTACCAGCTCTTGGTGCAAGGCAGTAGAACATCAGCGCATTTTTTTTCAAACTCTTATAGCAGGACAGAAGTTGAACTTCAGCGACTTTTTTGTATTTAAGCTCTTAAAGGAGGGCAGAAGTTGAACTTCAGCCCTTTTTAGGGTTCCGTAGCCAAATGGCAAAAAACGGAACCCTTATAGGATTCGTCATGCCTGTATGTCCGTCTGTCCGTCCGTATGTCACAGCCATTTTTTTTTCCGAAACTATAAGAGCTAGGTATACTGTTGAAACTTGGTAGGTAGATCTATTCTGTTAACAGCATTAAGATTTAGATGCAAAAATAAAAAAAAAATTATAATAAATATTGGAGGCTCCCCATACTTAGAACTGAAACTCGATTTTTTTTTTCCATCAAACACATACGTGTGGGGTATCTATGGATAGGTCTTCAAAAATGATATTGAGTTTTCTAAAATATTTGTTTTTCAAAACCGAATAGTTTTCGTGATAGACGCTTCCAAAGTGGAAAAACGTTGTGTCTTACACACAAAGGGTCCGACATGCACTTGGCCGGTTTTTGTATTTAAGTTCCTATAGCAGGGCAGAAGATGGCACAGCAATCCTTTTTTATTCTGTGAATAAGTGCTAAAACAGTGCAGTAAAACTTCTTCTTCTTCTTCTTTCTCAACTTCTTCTTCTTCGTTTCATAAGATCTGGTATTAGGCCCCAAGTCTGTGTATTAAATATGCACTCTAAGACTCTTATTTCATATTGTCTTGATTCGCAATACCTACGCATATTAAATTAATATGTCATTGCAACCGTCATAAAAGTTTTGAACATAAAACGTAGGTACCTACTCAGCGTGCTTGTTTAAATATTTTATCTACTCAACCCACGCACATCATTACTTTAAAGGAGGGCTGCTAAGCTGTTTGCATACTTATCACTATCTTTGACTGTACGTGCTGTAACACTCGCATACATTTGATTGATTTATGATAACTATTGTAGACCCAGACGCCGTCTGGTCTCTCTGATCGGTATGCAAGTCACGACCAAGTGCGTAACGAATTATCATCTGTTGCTGTGGTAGTATAGCGCAAAGGCAGCCAAATAGCCCATAATGCTGGGAGCAGGCGTAACTAATTGTCATCAACCTTTTGATCGTCCCACTGCTGGGCACAGGTCTCCTCTCATACAGAGAAGGATTGAGAAAATTACCACGCTTGCTCAATGCGGGTTGGCGATTTCAGACTTAAAGTCCAGGTTTCCTCAACATGTTTTCCTTCACCTATTAATCAGTCATTAGTGTCCAAGATATACTTAAAAAGTACATAAAGGGTGTATCTGACATCGACGCACAAACGTGTACCATGGATCCAGTACATGATTCTGAACCCCTCAGTGGTGGAATTTTGCGTCGGCTTTTTCATGATTTAAAAAGAATATATGTAGATTTTTTTCACTTTAGACCGTTCATAATTGCTATACTTTTATAACCCAATAAGATTTTAAAGTAAAAATTAATTAATTCGCTGACTACACAAAAACCCAATGAAAACTAAACTCGAAAAACTATCTTATTAGCTGATTTAATAGAGTTCACATCAGGAATCAATGTCATACCTACAAACCCGCACGGCGGCACGCTTGCAACGTTCAAGGGCCGAGCCGACACTTTTTTTTAAACACTGTTATTTCTGTAACAGTGCCGTAACCGTTCATTAACGACATAAATGACTATCATAATTTTATTAGTGGCATGCGGTCTAGCCTTTTTGCGAAGTTTGCGTTACAATGTCAGATACACCCTGTATAACTTAGAAAAATTACATTGGTACAAATTACTTGCCTGACCTGGAATCGAACCCACACACTCATACTTGGGAGACTGGTGTTTGAACCATTAGGCCACCACGACTAAAACGACGCGTAAAATAATGCTTGCTAGATGCTGGATTTGACGTGGCGTCGGTAGGTATGAGGCGTTGTTTGCAAGTGGATGCCGCTACCTACATCATAAGCATCGCCAGCCATCGCATAAATGGCAACAAAAGTGATATTCATTCTACATTTAATTGCCTACTAAATATTTAACCAGAAATGATAGTGTCTTCGAGTACATGACAATCGGATGTTAGTCATCACTCATCAGTGATATATGAATACTTAGAATTTGCAAAATTATTTAGTATTCATTCAGTTCTAGGAAATCAGTCAAAATTGGAACTAGTGAGTTGGTGTTACTGGGTTCCTATAGTCACCAACTTATTATAGTATACGTATCTACCAGCTGTAGGTACTCTGAATTTTAATTCTGCGATAGATTCTTTTTTCAAATTCAAAAGTCATTTATTTGAATTAAAAAGAGAATCAGCATTTTTTTAACGTCAAAATTATAAAAGAAAGTCCTTCAAGACGGACATCCTTCACCACTTTCTAGTGATTTTGCTAGAGAGAAGAAATGGCGGAACAAACTCCCCTGCAGGAGCATTTATGGAAAGACTGACATCCAAACTTAACAAGGGGTGAGTGGGCTATGGAAGTCAGATAAACTGGTATTCAGCTGAAACAATCAGTCTGGAGTAATCGTGGCGGCTTGTGGTTAAAACGCCAGCCTCTCAAGTATGAGTGTGCGGGTTCGATTCCAGGTCAGGCAAGTACCAATATAACTTTTTTAAGTTTACATGTACTTTCTAAAGTATATCTTGGACACCAATGACTAATTACAAGATGAAGGAAAAAATCTTGAGGAAACCTGGACTTTAAGTCTGAGATCGCCAACCCACATTGAGCAAGCGTGGTAATTAGTCGGTCTCCGTGGCGCAGCGGTCAACACGCCTGACTACGACGTGGAGGCCCCGGGTTCGATCCCCGGCCAGGTCATGATGGAAAACGATGTTTTTCTGATTGGCTTGGGTCTTGGATGTTTATCTATATATGTATCTATTATAAAATATAGTATCGTTGAGTTAGTATCCCATAACACAAGTCTCGAACTTACTTTGGGGCTAGCTCAATCTGTGTGATTTGTCCGTATATAATTACGTAATTAATACTGCTCTGTATGAGAGTGCTGCGCTGAGTGTCGCGGGTTCGATTCCCGTACGGAACAAGTATTTGTATGACCTACAACTAGTTATTCCGGGTCTGGATGTTTGTGTATGTGAGTTTTATATGTTTTTAAACGCACCCACGATACAGGAGAAATTCCTAGTGTAAGGAAAAGTTATATTGCGCCAGCGGTCTACTCTACCTCCGTCTTACGAATTTTCGATCAGGATCTCGTGTCCTGAACTGAGATTAAAATTTTTTGCCCATTCTAAAAAATAGCATAACGAAGACCCCTAAAGCAGTTTGCACTTCTTAAATTGGTATAGGGGCAGAAGATTGATGATGTTAGAACAATGGTCTGTCATACGGACCGACACGAAAGGAGACTTTATGTCTCTATATGTTTAGATATAAATAATACAAATATGAATAATAGTTTGTCCGCACGCCGTGAAGCCAGAGAATGGCGTGACAAGAACTTTTAGTTAAATTATATGGGTGCGGTTAATTCTTTAGTTATGGCCAGTTTTTTTACTCGGTTTCTAAGTCTCTCAATGACGAGCAGGGCGGTGACTAATGAGTACCTACTTTCTAACACTCTTAACTTATCCACTGCTCGATAAAAGCTTTTATTCCATTGGGGGGCATTGCCATAATCCCCATGCTTGGCAGGCGGTTTGGAGATCGCAGTACAGTAGTACCCCGATTATCCGGACCTCAGTTATACGGATTCGCGATTATCCGGACTGCCAACCGTGTCGAGTTTATTCCAACATGAACGTGTCGGAACTGGCATAACGCCACGCCACTCGTGCCGTCCGCACATTACGTACAATTTCTTAATAAACGTTGATTTTCGCTGATCATTTGTAGGTATTTGTTGTTTATAATAAACACCTGACTTTTAAACGGCATAAAACGTTATGTAACATTACGCAAAAAAGACCGCCTTTCTTCATACATTGGATTATCCAGACTTTCGATTATCCGGATCCCTACCGACAACAATTAGTCCGGATGATCGGAGTCCTGCTGTAATTTGTTATTCTACAGGAGAAGCGCTGCTGCCCGCTTCACTGGTGCGAGTTCTCTCAGTCGCCCTTTACTGACTGAAGAATATTCCTAGAAGTCATCTAGCAGGTTTGCTGTGGAACAAACTATGAGTAGCAATGTGTTTCATTTTGACAGTTCGACAACATTCATTGCGATATTTACGTTGTTGAGCAGACAAGTTTTATTTTTATTTTATTTTATTTTGGCATCAAACAGTCATATACAAACAATATGTTATAAATACAGTTAGTTTCTTATAATAGACCTATAGTGCCGACAATGTTACATAAGTAATTGTTAAAATAATGCAAAATTTCTTATAAGGAAAGACGACGGTTGGACGTAAATATGTTTAGGTACATATTTTTGCATCAAAACATGACTTCATTAAAACATATACCATTATTAGTTTGAAAGGACGTAAACTGGCAAAAAAAAACTTTACTTTTTAGCTTTAATTTTAGGTTATTAAGGGAAATGTTAAAAAGGTCTAAATCTGTAAATTCCCTATTATAGTTGTTAGTGGAACGGTATAAGACTGAGTTACGAGTGCATGTTTTAATTAGTCGAGGAGGAACGAAAAGTGGTTTTGTACGTGAGTTGCGTACGGGTAGACGAGCATGTGCTTTTAGCGATATTTTACCAAGTAATGATGGTGAATCGGTTAATGAAGTCAAAATTTTGAACAACTGAATAATGTCGAATGTATCACGTCTGTTGCGAAGGCTTAGCAGTTTATGCCTACGTAATGCATCTTCATGTTCGTGAGTTGAATGTCGTGGTGGCCTAGTGGTTAAAAGACCAGCCTCTCAAGTATGAGTGCGCGGGTTCGATTCCAGGTCAGGCAAGTACCAATGTAACTTTTCTGAAGTTATATGTACTTTCTAAGTATATCTTGGACACCAGTGACTGAAGGTGAAGGAAAACATCTTGAGGAAACCTGGACTTTAAGTCTGAAATCGCCAACCCGCATTGAGCAAGCGTGGTGATTACGCTCAATCCTTCTCTGTATGAGAGGAGACCTGTGCCCAGTAGTGGGACGATTAAAAAGGTCGATGATAATGATGAATGCATCTTCATATGCAGTCTCATAAATATTATTCCGATAATTTAGTAATTTTAAAAACTTCTTTTCTATCTTTTCTATTCTATCGATATGAACTTTAAAACATGGACTCCATACAGTGCTACAAAAGTCTAAAATAGAGCGGACAAAAGAAAAATAAAGATTTTTTAAAGTCTTAATATTTTTGAAAGGTTCACTGATTCACAAAATAAAACCTAGGCTGCGAAAAGCGGAGCCGACGATGTGATCGATGTGATTGGTAAATGTTAATTTGGAGTCCACAACGAGACCTAGGTCCCGAATGGTGAAAACTCTTTTAAGAATTGAGCCATTTATGGTATAGTCGAAATTGAGAGGGTGGGTTTTGCGCGTTTATGACATTATGAAACATTTATCTATGTTGAGATAAACAATTTTCGAACATACGAAGATAGCTAAATATGTTCGAAAAATGTGTCTAGTGTTTTGAAATGGTGATGTTGATGAATGAATGATGTGTAGTGTTTCAAAATGAATCAAATTAGTTGTAATAAGGTGAAGTATCCAGGTAATGAAAGAAACTTGGGTTCTAGAGAAGTACGAGTGTTATCGTGAATGTTTGACGTGTTGAGAGGTTTTTAACGTTTAGTTGAACACCAGCGTCAGACAATAGTTGTCTGTATTTTTTTGCGGAACTGGGCCTTTTTAGTGCAAGGTACACTTTATTGCTATTTTTTACACTTCCTGATGTACATATGTTTATTTATTATTTAAGGTGTATTTTGTGTCGTTTAGTCTGCGCTAAATAAATGTATTTTCTTTCTTTCTTTCTAAATCTTTAAACTATAGCATTAATTTACTCTTTTGTGAATGTTTTGGGCTTAAAAGTATTTGACTGATAACATACTGCAGGTACGGACGATAGCTGGTCAAGCTACCCGAAACTCTCAATTATTCCCTATCAACCTTAAGCTTTAATGGTTTTTTTTATTGGGACAAAACCCGCCACATTTTCCCACCCACTGCAACTCCTGAAAGCCAGAATCAACAGTGGAGACCGCCGGAAAAACTCCAAGTAATGAAGCTGGACGAGTCCCGGAGAAATGATTCAACTATCTTGGGTTACGCAACGCAAGCTTTAATGGTTTAGCGATAACGTTCCCATCCTATATCCTCCCGTGGGTGTCGTAATAGGCGACTAAGGGAACTCTCACCAGGGTAGCAGCGCTTCTCCCGGGGTAATATCAAATTACTGCGATCCCCAACCCGCCTGCCAGTGTGGATTATGGCAAACCCCCTCAAAGCAATGAAAGCCTTTGTCCAGCAGTGGACATCTATAGGCTGAAGAAGAAGTAGAAGAAGTTAACGTTGAAAATTTAATAAAGAAAGACAGATTGTTGTGCTGTTGTCTGTACATACTGCTGCCACAATAAACAGAACAGTAAAACATCTTCATACAAACGAGCCGCTTTCGATTTGAATGTTTGCGTGCGCGCCGCGCGCTGTGTCGGTACGCGGTTTCACGCACACGCTGGCATAATATAACTGGGGAATAACGAGGCGGCAGTAAGGGGTGTACCGCGTGATTGTGAGCACGCGTGTAAGTTACATGACCGCTCGCGTTCGTCAACTCTCCGATACTCTACGAGTATCATGACTTCAAAAAGGGGAAAAAATATTGTAGTGTTTTCGGGTGCCTCAATAACGATTTCACAAACCCGGACTTATCATTCTTCATAATTCCTACTGAACCAGAAATATAAGTACCTACTTATACTTAAATCTTATTAGATAGTGTGATATTTGTATTGTTTATTTCATAGTTTATTTGCATTATTAAGAGCATAGCCAAGTCGCATTTTTCCATATAAATGTATTCCCAAATTTACTTCATGAATTGAATACTATGTTTAGAGCTAAAGTTTATTTTAAGAAGTCTAGTTTTCCTATAAAACAGAGGATTGACGAAATATCGTTTAGGTAAACTTATTTGTCGCGTATAGTGTAATAAGGGCAATTTTACAATAATTACTACTGCAAATTACTATTATAATTTTTTTATATTATCTTATGTGTTGTTTGATCCAAATAGTGCGGCATAATCATAATATCAACTTAATAAAATTATAGTAAGATGTGACCTACTAACGCTTAGGGGTACCACCACTTTTACGTAGGTTTTAGCTGAATGGTTGCGTAGAATTTGTAAAGTTTTCAATCATAATATGCTTTTTATTTCATAAATTGAGAGCAAGTGCTGCTTGTTCGAAAATATTAAGAATGACAACCCTGGGGATCTACGCAAGAGTGGGCTAATAACTCGGCGGGCGGCCTTAGATTACTTACTGTTCTGTTTACTGTGCTGCTGTAATAGTAGCACAGTAACAGGTCCCACTTACAAGTTGCAGGTCGTCAGTTCGAATCTAGACACTACTTTGTCTAAATAATTTCATTACCACTGCTCAGAAACAGGCCTGTAAATAAATATTTGAAAATATGTATTGTGATTACTGCCAACCCGCACTGTGGCCAGCGTATATTTATACCCTACTCCCTCTCAAAAACTGAAGGTCTGTGTCTCAGCAAGCAGTCGATACTTTGTAGGCTGATTTTGCTCATGCTGTCTTTTAAACAAATCACAAAAATTTTGTTCATGCGTTTAAACAAATCACAAAAATTTTGCTCACGCTGTCCTTTAAACAAACTGCAAAATTTGCTCGCGCTGTCCTTTAAACAAACCACAAATATTTTGCTCACGCTGTCCTTTAAACAAACCACAAATATTTTGTTCACGCTGTTCTTTAAACAAACTGCAAAATTTGCTCACGCAGTCCTTTAAACAAACTGCAAAATTTGCTCACGCTGTCCTTTAAACAAACTGCAAAATTTGCTCACGCTGTCCTTTAAACAAACCACAAAAATTTTGCTCACGTTGTCCTTTAAACAAACCACAAAAATTTTGCTCACGTTGTCCTTTAAACAAATCACAAAAATTTTGCTCACGCTGTCCTTTAAACAAACTGCAAAATTTTGCTCACTCTGTCCTTTAAACAAACTGCAAAATTTTGCTCACGCTGGCCTATAAACAAACCACAAAAATTTTGCTCACGCTGTCCTTTGAATTAACCACAATTTTGCGTCCTTTAAACAAGCCATAAAAATATAGATAGTTACTGTTGAGTCATTAGCATGACCGTCTTTATAAGCAGAGTCACATAACACATTACTTCAGCAAACTGAAAACACATGTTTCCTTTATTTGGGCACCGTTTTATAAACAAAATCTCCATTGATTCATCGCGTGTGTGATTCGCTTTGTGCGGCCCAAACCATGCGCGGATGGCGGCGTCGAAATATTGTCTGCCATATGTTACTATTATTTAGTTAAGTAAAAAGTTTATTGACCAAATTTTACGAATATTTTTTTAAACGTAGTACATATGTATACAATAAATAGATAGATGATGTGATGTTTCTTGCTGGTAGGCAGGTAGGTAGGTAGGTAGGTAGTTATGTAGATGTTGACTGTGTAATGCTAGGTACATTCAACAATCACCTGAAAAAGAAGATTCTACGCCAGGGTTGGTAGATAAGTAGTAAGCCCTAATGACCCTAATAAGATACTAATGACCTAATGTCGCTTAAAACGATTTTCACCGCCTGGTATATTGAAAAAGCTTCCCTTTGTCATATTAATGTTTGTTTTCTATTACTATGTGTTAAATTCAATAAATGCACCATTTCATTTACAGTCAATTATTCGATCGTCCATGGTTCCTCACTTCTTACCATCTACGATCATCATTTTCTGGTCAGCTTTATCGAACAACGTTGCGTCAGCTTCTAATCTTACCGGAATATCAGATGCACCTGAACACTAGTACTTTACGTATTTTACATCAACTGACCACCAATATATGTCGTGGTGGCCTAATGGTTAAAACACCAGCCTCTCAAGAATGTGTATGTGGGTGCGATTTCAGGTCAGGCTATATGCACTTTCTAAAAATGTCTTGGACACCAATGACTGTTTACAAGGTGAATGAAAACATCTTGAAAAAACATGGAGTTCAAGTCTGCAGTCGCCAACCCGCATTGAGCAAGCGTTATTACGCTCAATAGTTCTCTGTATGAGAGGAGGCCTGTGCCCAGCAGTGGAACGATAAAAAGGTTGATGATGATGACCGCCAATGGATCCTCCACAACTCAGTCACTGGGTAACACAATATTTCATGGCAAGACTATTTGTCTATTTATGACTTTTGGCCTTCCGATTACCCGTAAAGACTGTCCATGATTTACTATTGACATCCGGAACCAACGGCACAGAGCGGTCTGAGAGAGCCCTTAGAGACGAGACCCCTCCCAGGGGTAGCTGAGCCGCCGATCGCGCGACTGTAATTAATGAAACAAGTAAATGAAAAATCTACCTCAAAATTTGACAACTAATTGCGACATAACTTTATTGAATTTTTAACAATTTCTTTTCACCAATTTTTTATCCCACTTATTTATAAGTACAACTCTGTAATCCTAATGAGAAAAAAATCTTATATTGATTTTACAAAGACTATTTGTATGCCGGAAATGGCAGAAGGTAGTGATTTAAACACATTATAAAACACACACAACTTTGTAACAGTATTTTTGACCTTGTTACAAAACTTCAAACGAGAAATGAAATATTCTGACAACTAAAGATTTTCTATTCTATTCTATTATTAGCCACGAGCCCCTTTTTGACCTTGTTGTTACAAAACTTCAAACGAGGAATGAAATAATCTGACAACTAAAGGTTTTCTATTCTATTATTAGCCACGAGCCCCTTTTACTTGTTTGCCACATAACTTGAAACGATAAATGAAAATCGCTATCCTTCTCTCTCTTGCACCAATCCCCCTCTTCCCTATTCGGTCCACAAGGCCGCCAAAGTTGCGTAATCGAATATTTCGAGTAGTGATCTGACGGTTAATAATGATGACAGCATGCATCGTTTACGTGACGATCAAGTTCGAATAAGGAATAATATCGTAAAAGTGATTTATAAAGGCGGCGCCTACGCATAGTGTTGTGATATATTACCTGAGGGATTCATGCAAAAAAATGATAATTAATTGAAAGATGCTTATAGTGATATTATGTCCATTCATTTCTAAAGCTAAATCTATACTAATATATAAAGCTGAAGAGTTTGTTTGAACACGCTAATCTCAGGAACTACTGGACCGATTTGAAAAAATCTTTTTGCATTATAACATCACGCTGTGACCAGTAGGAGCGGAGCATAACTAACTCCACGCGAACGTAGTTGCTGGCGGCCGCTAGTAACATATAATTAAAACTTTAATAAGGGCAAAATGTTTTAATGCTCATATACATAAATGGACCTTGTCACCTTACGACCTGGAAAACATATTTACCCTAAGGGTTGTAAACTAATTGCAAAGTACTACGATACTAATGTTATGGTACCGAAATGAAGTAGAAAACACTTCATATTTTATATTTTCTATATCAATCAAAGGATATCATCAAATGACTTCTCCCGCTCTGGGCGGAGCGGAAGGATGTCAGACTTTTACTGACTAAAATCGACCCGTGTTCCTTGACTTGCCTGTCCATCTCTTTCGAAAAATCCGCAGCTGAGGTTCCTCTCCGAATATTTCTTCTTGTTTCTTTAAACTCAGCGCGCTTAGGCTTCGCCACCAACAGTATGATAACCGTTCCACGCTCTGCTTTTCGATACTGAAAATAATTGCGTTTTGATAGATTTCATATTTGTATTTTCTTCCTGCAACTGAAAAAACGAACGCATTCAAAGTGAAGCACTGTAGGAAAACTACTAAACTCGCAAATAAGATTCTAGAGTGGACATTGCCCACTATTGACCCCAAGTTACTTTCCTTACTTTTATGTTAGCCCAAACCCCAGCCGAGAGTTTTAAATTAATTGTGCTCTGCAGCAGGAAAGCCAAACTCAGGTTAAAAATTGAGTACCTACGTATTCTAACTCTTCTACAGTATGAAAATACAGACGACAGCACATCAAGCTACTAGAATCTGCCAATTTTCAACTTTATCGCTACAGCGGTAAGGCTGAGGGTTGAGTGGGAATATTTGACAGTTTCGGATAGCTTGACCTCGTTTGTACGTCAATCAGTTGGATAAACTTATTCTCAGCATAATAGCAACCTGTAAAACATTTTAAAGCCTTAGACTAAATTGGTCTGTAGGTACTAATTATAATGCAAGATTTATTTTACAATTATTATGACAAGATTTATTTTGACAAATTCATATTTAACTAAATACTTCGATCATTTATACAGTATGTTAAGAAAACCCTGTCCGACCCATAAGGATAGTAAAGGTTAGGTAAACACATGACCAAATATAATATAAAATTTTACGTATTCATCATAGTACCAATACAAATGAATTTTGAAATAATCTTTTTTTCCCGCGAATTAATTCCAACTTCCCCGAAATTTGGTAATTTTAAAAGAGTGATAACACCGGTATTATTATGAGCGAATAGCGATGCGACCACGTGCCGCATGCCCTGCCGCCCGCCGCCCGCGGAATGGTGCTTAAATAAATAAATAAATAAATAAATAAGCCTTTATTGCTGTAAAGTTAACAATATTACTAATTTACAAAAATTTACTTAATTTTATACATATAATTTTTAACTAATATTATAACGGCAACCGGTTTTTTTTTTTTATTAATTTTTTTTTTCTTTCACAGCTTGTCCTTCGACAAAGCTAAAGCTTTCCATTTTGTTCTGTCCCTTGCAGTACGTGTCCATTCTGGACCAGCTATCTTTTTTATGTCGTCTTCCCATCGTTTAAATTGTCTGCCTTTGCTCCTTTTACTGCCTCTGGGGTACCACTCCGTCACCAGTCTCGTCCATTTTTCTTTTTCCTCCCTTAGCATGTGTCCCGTCCATCTCCACTTCAAGCATTTGCAGACAGTATACACATCCTTGAACCTTGTTATATTCTTTATATTTATTAATCTCACTTTGTCCCTTCTATTAACTCCAATTACGCTCCTTTCCATCCCATTTTGGCACACTTGGACTTTTTTCTGTTGTTTCTCTGTTAGTGACCATGTTTGACATCCATATAATAAACACGGGAGAATACATGTGTTGAATATTTTCCGCTTGTCTTTGGCAGGCATATCTTTATCTTTCATGACCTCACTTAGGGACCAAAACCGTTTCCAGCTGTTTGCTATCCTCCTGTCTATTTCCTTTTGCATTGTGTCTTCTCTAGATAATAGTTGTCCCAAGTATATATATTCATCCACATACTCAATTTGTCCGCCGTCTATTTTAATGTCTTTTTTAGTTGAGTTTGTCATAATCTTCGTTTTGGTTGTGTTCATTGTTAGGCCTGGAAATGGAGGAATGGTGCTTAACGCACATTTATTAAGTTACCTCTTTTTGTGAAATAATATTTATTTTTTTAGGGGTTTTTTTTTTAAGTTTAGCCCAGTTTTGTATCCATTAGTAGAATCAGTTATTGATACCTAACAATATCTTCACGGGTCGGACAGGGTTTTCTTTACATATTGTATACAGTCTCTACATACCTAAACTAATATTAAGATGGGGTTTATTGATACGTAAACATTGTTTATAGCTAAATATTTAGAAGTATGAGGAAAAGGGTAAAGTTCACTCACCTTCCATAGAAAAGAGACGATTCTCCGACCAGACGGGTCTTGTGTGGGCACTTGCCCAACGATTGATTTTGAGAAATTGTATCTATGCTAGTTGCACGGAACACTCTTGCGAGGTTTCAGGATTTGTATGACATCAGTATGACGCGTTCTTTGCATGTGCAGTTTGTAGATACGATTACAAGTAACAATCAACGTTGTTCTTTTTTAAGAGTTTATCTAAATTTTTAGGCCTAATTCATTGATGAATATTTATATAACACAGTCTCTCTAACCAGACATAGCGGGGCAATTACCCAATTATCTAGTAGAACGATTTCATCGAAAACTTCATGGAAATTCTTCGTCGTATCCGGAGACCATTTTTTATAGGACATTAGAATTTTCAAAATCCCGTTCTGATACTTTTTAAAGATCCGGGAACTATTATGCCCAGTATATTACTCTCGGCACTAGCAATAAATCCGTTGGTCAATAGCGAGAATTGATATTAATCAATTATTTGTCTGGACCGGTGTTAATCTGTTCAGCAAACAATTATTTTGTTTTTGGTCACATACACGTTTGTGGAATTTCTGACTTGTGAGCATTGCGGTGTGTATAAATATTTAGCTACATTTACTCATTTCTAAGTTTCATCTTTTAATAAAATATAAAGTAGCGCTTGACCGCAATCCCGCCTGGTAAGCAGTAATGCAATCGTTGATGGCAAAGCGCGCTAGTTGATTAAGAGCCTATTCACTCTAGCCTTGAAAACACTCAAATTGTAGTTCGACGGAAACACCGCTGCTGGCAAATTGTTCCAGTCCCTCGATGTACGCGGTATAAAAGAGGAGGCGAAACGCTTCGTCCGGATCGTAGTGGAGTTATGTCTTTCGTTTCTCAATCAGATTTTTTTGGTTTTTGATTCACATTTAAAAAGTTTCACGTTTTAGTTAATTTTTAGGGTTATGTACCCAAAGGATAGCAACGGAACCCATCTGTCAGTCTGTCTGTCACTGGAGGTATATGGATGTGCCGTTAAAAAAGTCAGCCGGTATAAAGTTTAAAACCCAAAAAAATAAAAGTGAAATTATTTTTTTACAGAAAAACCCATAAATAAAAGCAAAATAATTATTATGTATTATTTTTTCCTCGGTGTTGCTATCTTGGGACACTGGTCTCCTATCGGTGAGAGGCACTGGGCTGTAATCTATCACGCAGACCCAATGCAGGTTGTTAGATGTCACAGGTTCTGATGGTGGTAGGCCATAACATCGGCCGCCCGCAGAAGTTACCACCCACCAGACAAAGTCTTGCCGCCAAGCGATGCATCTTGTTCCGGCATGATGTCTGGTGAAGCCGTACGGGGGACGGGTCTGAGCAGTTGTGTTGCGATGTGTGCCGGGCACAATGAGCCAAATGTTGTTGTGTCGGGAGTTTGGTCGTGGAGGGTCTCCAGATCAATCTCCCTCTGGGTTAAACATTGTATCGCCTCGCTCAACTGCCGTCTTCCTTCCAATTCACTCAGTTTTTTTGAGTGAATAGGCTTATTAAACTAGCGTGTTTTATCATCAACGATTGCATCACTGCTTCCCTTAAGACGGAATTGCGATCAAGCACTAGTTTATAAAAATTAAAAAAAAATTAATCTGCACTCCATTCGAAATTAGATTAAACATTTCAACAAACCTTTTTACACGCTGTTCGTCCGATTGTGACTTTTTTTTTATAAATTATAACCATTGTCTGTGTTGTTCCACTGCTGGGCAAACTGCTAAAGACTAGTATGACTAGTAGATCGCTCTTACCGATAAGACCGCCCATTGTGTCACCCTTTGTAAAATCTTTATATTTATATTTCTGTAATCTATATGGTGTACATAATAAAGAGTATTCTATTCTATTCTAGTTGTTGTTGAAGGAGTAACTTACTGCTTACCGTCAGGTGGGATCTCGGTCAAGCACTAGTTTATAAAAAAGAAACTCCATCTCGTCCGATCTATTGGGTCGTAAGTCTGGCCTATTGGTCATTTGAAATGCGGCAGGTGTGGACACACCTGCCCAATTCCATTTTAGCGTGGCAGCTTTCCGAATGACATCATTTGTTATGGCACGGTTGGCCAAGTTCCCAAACCTTTCATTTTTTTCTTTTAAGGGTGAGTAATTATCAAATATCTCTCCCTCTCCCGCTGAAGTTAGAGTGGAAGAGCGTATCAGACTTTTACTGACTAAAACCCACCCGTGTTCCTTCACTAGCCTGTGCCCCAGGGACACGGTATCTCTTATGAGCAACCCACGGCCTTAGCAGTCCTAATCTGTAGGGTAATTACGTCACACAATATCAGTAGCAATGGATTTCATTTTATATTATATAATTCCAGTAAGCAGAGACTTTTTGAATATATGAACGAATCCGACTAGACAGTCGGCTATGTAAACAACGCAATGAACGTTGTTGAACTGTAACGAATGGACTAGCAATAACCTTCAAAGTTAGTTTAATAAACAGAATACTTCTTTCATAGCCCTCTGTCAAACCTCGAACGTGGACCTGCTGATTAGTCAAAGACCATGTCTGTTCACCACACCCTCGCATGAGTCTCCTCTTAAAGGACAAAGTAAGAACACCCTTCATTAGATGCTTCTTGGTCATAAGCTCTTCCTGGCATTTTGGTGTGTCTTGCAACCTCTTTAAACTCCCGTTATACCTTGAAAAACATTATTATATAACATTCCATTCCAACAATAATCAATCAAAACCTAATAAGAAACTATGATATATGTTATTTACCTTAACAAATCTTAATACACATCTCACATCTTAATACCAATCGTAAAACCACACGGATTTACAGTCACTATAAACTTGTTTCAATCATAAAACAGTTTATAACACAATGATCAACATACTAGTAACTGTTATTTACAGTCACTATAAACTTGTTTCAATCATAAAACACTTTATAACAGAATGATCAACATACTAGTAACTGTTATTTACAGTCACTATAAACTTGTTTCAATCATAAAACAGTTTATAACACAATGATCAACATACTAGTAACTGTTATTTACAGTCACTATAAACTTGTTTCGATCATAAAACAATTTATAACACAATGATCAACATACTAGTAACTGTTATTTGCAGTCACTATATAGTTGTTTCAATCATAAAACAGTTTATAACACAATGATCAACATACTAGTAACTGTTATTTACAGTCACTATAAACTTGTTTCGATCATAAAACAGTTTATAACACAATGATCAACATACTAGTAACTGTTATTTACAGTCACTATAAACTTGTTTCGATCATAAAACAGTTTATAACACAATGATCAACATACTAGTAACTGTTATTTACAGTCACTATAAACTTGTTTCAAGGCGGGATTGCAGTCAAGCTCTAATTTATACTTAATTTATAAAAAAAAAAAAAACGTTTTCGCTGTAATCAAGTATCTAATTTTTTGGAGAGTCTGTGTGGCTATATTAAAGTGGTGTAAATAACAAAATTGTCTTTAATTCTTTTTTAAAAAAGACAAACGGGGTCGGCTTCCTAACAGTAGATAGTAGTTTTCTGGTAGATGTAACTACCAGAAAAACAAGACAAACTATTAATTACTACGCCATACGCTACGCTACTATATAGGCGTATCCAATGTTCCAGTATGGGGCTGTCCACATATCAGCTATAGTTTTCTGGATACTGTTGGGGCTGGCGCGTACGCTGCACAAAATGATAGCGTGGAAGCCATCTATTCTCGCTTACGTAAACATACTGAAAGCACTGCAGTAGAGTGGCAATCCCATCATCATCCAATGATTTCTTCCGCTCCGGAAGGGCGTGTCAGACTTTTACGTACTAAAAACCAAAACTAACTAAAAAAAAAAAAGTGAAGAAACACGGGGTTTCTTCACTTACCTGTGCGCCAGGGCCACGGTTTCTTTTTAACTAACCCGCAACCCTAGCCAGGAGGCATCGGTCCTTGTGGACCCCGTCACGATGTGCTGACATCGCTTTAGGCGCGCGTGAAACACAACACGCCGTCGAGCCGGGACTGGTCCTTACCGGGCTTAAAACAAGATAGCCACTAACAGTAGTCTCGCCATCTAGCGGTTGATGGACGTATTAATTAAGTTCCATCTTGCGATGAGAAAAGCTTTAAAACAAAGTGTCATCCTTCGTAGGTATGCAACGTGGATCGAACCGAGTTACAAGACAGAATGGCTTTTGAATTGATCTGTGATTATGGCCTTAAACCCGTTAAACGATTAGTTATGGGTCAAAAATATCTGTAGTGCAACTGACTTTCGATGTACCTTCGATGTGGATCATCATCATCATCAACCTTTTTATTGTCCCACTTCTGGGCACAAGTCTTCTCTCATACAGAGAAGGATTGAGCGTAATCACCACGCTTGCTCAATGCGGGTTGGCGATTTCAGAGTTAAAAGCCAGGTTTTCTCAAGATGTTTTTCTTCACCTTGTAATCAGTCATTGGTGTCCAAGATACTTAGAAAGTACATACAACTTAGAGAAGTTACATTGGTACTTACCTGACCTGGGATCGAACCCGCAGACTCATACTTGAAAGGCTTTTGTTTTAACCACTACCCCACCACGACTTTTCCGATGTGAATGTAACTTCTAAATTCTAAAAGAATTCATTGCTCTGCGGCAATATGCTCAGCATTTTGTAACGGCTATTAAGCCATTGGCTGTTACAACTATCGATACAATGGTTGCTGAATCCACATCCCACATGTCGACAATCTCGCAAATCAAGTCAAGATATTTGATTTATTTATCTTTCTCAGCTTTCACGAGGTTCTCGTCATGTGGGATTGTTATGTCAACAATCATTGCACGCTGCTCTAATCGATCCTATATCAGGCTTATTGGCAACAATAGTCCTGTCAGTGATAAGAATAAGAATAAGAAATTTTATTTGCCCAAACATGTGTATACATAGAGAATACAAAACTCATGCATGTAGGATCTTGAGAAAGAGTGGCTCACGACATGTCTGCCACTTCTCATGGCGTGCAAATATTTTAGGTACATACATAATTATTAGAATAGAATGGATGACTTATATTAAATTTTATATTTATATAATAGATATCGATCGCAACTCAAACAAATTAATAAAATGAAATTCAAATGATAATGTGATAATGGAACAATCCCAGTACAATGTGATATGGCCATTTTCGAGAACTGGGTCGGGCATATACCTGTAGTACGGCACCTCCAATTCCACAAGGTTGTATTTAAGAGCATGTTGCTGGTGAATTATCCTGGCTACAAGGTTGTGTCTAGGCAAATACTCTCCGGTAGCTAGAGAACACCCGGAAATAATGTGCCTGATTGATTCCACCGGCCGGTGATATGCCCGACTGACTGCATAACTACATATATATTATAAAATGTTAATTTCGGGCTACAATGGTCAATAGACATACATTTTTTTCTTGTTTTCGGGTCAGGCTTTTACCGACTAAAACCCATGCCAGTTCTTTCACTTGCCTATGCGCCAGGAGCACGATATCTCCTAGAAGCAACCCGCGGCATTAAACATATATCTTACAAAGTACCCTAGTATATGAAGTATAAATAAATATTATCGATATCAGTAAATAATTAACATAAAAACAATGTTAGTACATTTTACTGGCCAAAATCGCTGGGAAGTGCTGGATGCACGCCACGTCCAACCGTTGTTTTTGGAAATCTTTGGGAAAGCCTATATCCAGCAGTGGACTTTATGTGGCTGGCATGATGATGATGATGATAATGATGATATTTTGTTAAGATATTTTACTGCCATAGTTATTGGTATTTAATTAGTTGCCTCATATTGAGGTCTAATCATGCATATCAGCAATAACCAAGAGGCGGTTACCACTGCTCCTCCACACACCACACTGTTTATAATGATACTATGTATTTTTACGGAAGCCTCGACAGCGTTTATTTACTAACGACACCAAGGCTATATACAATGTTTATTTGAAATGGAACAACATTTAAGGTCACAAGTCAAAGTAAGATAGTTCAAGTCCCATGTCAGTCTACATGGTACATGCCAGTCTGCAAGCAATGTAAAATGTAGCTTGATACCGTATAATACTACATAGCTACAAAAAAACACAGAATTAAAATATTAAAGCAGGACTATTTTTTTAAAAACGTGCCCCACACTACGTGCGTTTACAAACATGTGTATAACTCACATACACTAACTAAAAACGCGGAACAACTACTTACTTATAGGTCATATTTGTTCCGTGCGGGTAACGAACCCGCGGCACACAGCTCAGCAGTCAATAGCAGAAACAGATTTACATTATTTATGAAAATTTCAACTGTCTGACTATCACGGTTTATAAGATTACAACCTGGGCAACACTTCGCCCGTAAATCCGACTCGCATTTGGCCGGTTTTATACAAAATACTGTGATAGTTCCATCATCGGCTTAAAATAGTACCTTCGGTGGGTGTCGTAAGAAGCGACTAAGGGAACTCTCATCAGGGAAGCGGGCATCAGCGCTTCTCCTATGAAATATCAAATTAGGTACTGCGAATCTGCCATCCCCAACCCGCCTGCCAAGCGTCGGGATTATAGCAAACCCCCCAAAGCAATGAAAGCCTTGGGGGAGGCCTTTATCCAGCAGTAGACATCTATAAGCTGAAGAAGAAAACGAAGTTATAACATAGGTAATACCAGCATAATATATATATATTGATATAAATCTACCACGGAGGCCTAGTGCGGGTTGATGAATGTCAGACAACGATGGTCGTTGATGTCAGATGTTTTCGATTTTGACGTGACAACGTCTATTAAATTGGTACGGCGTGGAGTCATTCTCGAAAACACCGTAACGGCCGAATCTGACGCCACACGGAGTCCACGCCTACTTTACCCCCACCCCTAGAGCGAATAGACGTTGTCACGTTCAAATATCGGCAGTAGACGGAGTTCTACAGACAACCAATTTATTTTTATTCTAGGATACTCGGGTATTCCGACGTGTCCACTATGTTATCGTGTTTATTGTGGTGATGAAATAGGCGATCTTAATGAATACATTAAGATCGCCTATTTCATTAAGAAAAGGATAGAAGATAACATTTTAGTTTAATCCTGTAAATTAAGATATTCCGTAGACAGTTTAGACGCGATTATAAACATGGCGACCAAAAATACGCCAATTTGCGTCAGAAGCGGACTTATTTGACAAGTCTAAACTGACATCTTGATAAAATATAAAGAAAAAGATGCACTTAACTTTAAATTAATTTAGTTTGTAAACAAGAGAATCCGGGCCAATATCTAATATATAAAATTCTCGTGTCACGGTGTTCGAACTTAAACTCCTCCGAAACGGCTCGACCGATTTTGATGAATTTTTTTGTGCTTATCCGGTATCTATGAGAATCGGCCAACATCTATTTTTCATCCCCCTAAATGTTAGGGGTAGTCCACCCCTAAATTTTTTTTTATTTTTTAGACAAAATTTTTAATTTCTATTTTTTTTTATGATACAACATACAAAAATACATACAATCCCCAATTTTCACCCTTCTACGATCAACCCTTATTTTTTAATAGCTATTTTAGTAATTTAATCTATCTATACTAATATAATAAAGCTGAAGAGTTTGTTTGTTTGTTTGTTTGAACGCGCTAATCTCCGAAACTACTGGTGCGATTTGAATAATTCTTTTTTTGTTGGATAGTCCATTTATCGAGGAAGGCTATAGGCTAAATAACATTACGCTATGACCAATAGGAGCAAAGACAGAGCGGTAAATGTGTAAAAAACGGGGAAAATTATTCATTTTTGAAGGCTTTCTTTGCGTGCGCTGCGAAAACGGTTCAAGATACACAAAAAATATGTATGAAAGAATTATTCCTCTATACATGATCTAAAAAAAAGTCCGCGACGGCATATGTCTATCTTTTAAGGTTTAGTCACAATGACCGTTTTTATGGTACCAAATTTGGTCGAAATAATTTGTTTAAGTTGTATCAACATAATAATATTAATCTTTATTCAAATATAAATATAAATATGTTGGTGGTTAAGAGTACTTCATTGTGAATAAAATTGTCTTTGACATAGCTTAATTTCAACAAAAAACTTTAAAGATTACAATGATAAATAACTCCGAAACAAAACCAACTCGCTCTCTGCGCTCACTGCGCTGGCCGGCGCGGCGGGAGAGAGGCGGTGCTTGCGGGCAAGCCGGGAGGGGGGTGCAGCTCTACGAGATACCATGCCGCGCGGCTCACTCGCGCGGTCGGCTCCCTACTGAACGGTTGAATACAGCGCTAATTTGTTTATGCGATATAATTATCATCGTAATATTACTTTTTAAACACAGTTTCATTTTGAGGTTGTTTTCTATATAGTAGGTACTTTATTTGTTTTAGGATAGTATTTAGTGACACAATAATAACACTTTTTTGTTTTCATGTAGATTATTAATTAATAAGTATGTGTTTTTTAAAAGTATTGTATCGTTTGTTTTAAAAATAGTATTCAGTTTCTAATATTTTTTTGTGGTACATAATACCTGTAGGTACCTAAATAGGTATCGCCTACTTAATTATTCTTATTAGATTAGGGTTTAGTTTAACGTATTTAGTTTCTATTTTTTTTTCGCTTTAGGTAAAACCTGTAAATAGGTGTGGTCTACCTATTTATTCTCATTAGATTAGGGTTAAGTTTAAGTATAAAGTTTGTTAACTTATTTTCATTTTACGGATTTTCTTTTGACATAATCGTTAAAAATAAAAACAATTAGGTTCCTAATTATTAATCTTACGTTTCTTTTTTTTTTACGAGTTACGCTTTAGTTAAGTTTTCATTTTCTACGTTCTTTCTTCATCACTATAATGCCGAGAAAAAGAACTCAGCTTTCTCGGCAGACTGCTACTGCAAAGCGGCTGCGAGTTTTGCGCAGCAATGAAACTGAGGATGAAAATATGCACAGGTTGGCTACACAACGAGCAATTACTGAACAAAACCGTGCAAGGGAATCAAGCGTTGAACGTTCGCAGCGTTTAGCGTCACAAAATTTCCGAACTTTGGCGAACCGGCAACGGGAATCGAGTGCTGATCGTTCTCAACGTTTGGCCTCACAGAATGCCCGAACTTTGGCTAACCGCGATCGGGAATCCAGTGCTGAACGTTCTCAACGTTTGGCCTCACAGAATTCCCGAACTTTGGCTAACCGTGATCGGGAATCAAGCGCTGAACGATCCCAACGATTAACACAGCAAAATGCCCGATCAACTAGGAATAGAACTCGCAGACAACATAATTTATTAAATGCTGCTTTTGCTTATGATTGTACCGTTGACTATTCTGAGCTAAATGATATTGATATTGGCAGAATGGATAAAATATGCAACTTATGCCAAGCAAAAAAATGGGCAGCTGAAACTCCTGGATTGTGTTGTAGTGGTGGCAAAGTAAATATACCTATAATTCCGGAACCAACATCCGTTTTAAAGGAACTGATATCAGGCTCACATCCATCATCTAAGCATTTCTTAAATCACTCAAGACAATATAATACATTATTTCAGATGACTTCATTTGGTGCCAAAGAAATTCGTGAGGGAAACTTTATGCCCACTTTTAAAGTCCAAGGGCAAGTTTATCATTTAATCGGTGACTTACTTCCAGCTGTAGGGGCACAACCCGAATTCCTACAAATATATTTTGTTTCCCATGCAGATCAGGTATCCTTGCGCTCAAATTTAAACCCAAGCTTGCAAATCGATCTTATCGACGTTCTCCAAACATATCTTCATGATCATAATACGTATATTCAAAGTTTTAAGTACAATCTAGAAAATAGACCACCGAATGATTTAAAACTTATCATTCATGCTGATGTAAAACCTCCTAATGAGCATAGAGGTCGGTATAATGCGCCGGTAGTAGATGAAGTAGCTGTTCTTATGATAGATGAAGACAAAGGTCCCCGTGATATTGTATTGACTGCGAGAGATGGTCGACTTCAACGAGTTTCTGAAATTCATAGATCTTATGACCCGCTTCAATATCCCTTACTGTTTCCCTTTGGAAACGACGGATACTGTATTAATATTCCACAGCAGAATACTACGGCTACATCTAAAACTGTTTCATGTATGCAGTTTTATGCATTTAGATTCATGGTGAGAATAAATGACTTTAACAGTATACATTATTTTAAAGGATTATTCAACCAATATTGTGTTGATATGGCGGCAAAAATGATTTCTGAGAGGCTGAACTTCATCAAAAGAAATCAAAAAAAATTGAGAGCAGAAGATTACATTCATTTAAGAGATGCCGTCGTAAATGATGGACATTTAAACGCTTCTAATATTGGCCAGCACGTTATATTGCCGTCGTCATTTACAGGATCCCCCAGATTCATGAATGAAAAAAGTCAAGATGCCATGACATATGTCAGGAAATTTGGAAGACCTGACCTCTTCATTACATTTACATGTAACCCCGAATGGCCAGAAATAAAAAGTGAGTTATTGCCCAATCAACATTCTTATGATAGACACGATTTAATTTCTAGGGTATTTCGTTTAAAACTCAAAAAAATGATAGACCTATTAACGAAGAAACATATTTTTGGCCCATCGAAAGCCTTTGTTTACAGTGTAGAATGGCAAAAAAGAGGTTTACCTCACGCCCATATTTTATTGTGGCTGGCTAACAAAGTTCAACCAGATTCTATAGATGCAATAATATCGGCTGAAATACCTGACATACAACAAGATCCGATTCTTCATAATATTGTCATAAAAAATATGATACATGGTCCTTGCGGATTTCATAATCCTGCATCACCATGTATGAAAGAAAACGTTTGTTCTAAAAAGTACCCGAGGCATTTTATTTCGGAAACACAAACCGGGGATGACGGTTATCCAACCTACAGACGCAGGTCTCCAGATAATGGTGGATTAACAGCTATAATTCGTGTAAAAGGTACAGAAATGAGCGTGGATAATCGTTGGGTGGTTCCCTATAATCCACTGCTGTCACGCATTTTCAATGCACACATTAACGTAGAGTTTTGTCAATCGGTCAAAGCTATTAAATACATCTGTAAGTATATTCATAAAGGTTCTGATCAAGCCACATTTTCGTTACAAAGTAATAACGACGAAGTAGAAAAATATCTAAATGGTCGCTATATAAGTTCCTCGGAGGCGTTTTGGAGAATTTTTCAATTTTCGATTCATGAACGTTTTCCGGCAGTAGTTCATTTAGCCGTTCATTTGGAAAATAGACAAAGAGTATATTTTTATAATAATGAAAATCTCCAAGATCGTGTGAACAATCCTTCATCAACGACACTTACAGCGTTCTTTGATCTCTGCAAAAGCGACGATTTTGCAAAAACCCTTTTATATCACGAAGCTCCCCAGTATTACGTTTGGCAAAGAAATTCATTT
Source organism: Sesamia inferens (assembly GCA_037179545.1). NCBI lineage: Eukaryota > Metazoa > Arthropoda > Insecta > Lepidoptera > Noctuidae > Sesamia > Sesamia inferens. The sequence continues at coordinate 28,668,651 of CM073928.1, read as the reverse complement.
TCTAGAAGAAGACGCGGGCAAGATGTTGAGGGATATCCCGGTGTAAAAAAAGACACAACTTTAGGCCGTGTTTATAACATTCATCCAACTCAAACTGAATGTTTTTATTTAAGAATGTTACTGCAATATGTTCGCGGTCCAATGTCATTTCAACATCTACGAACCGTGAATGGTGTTATTTTCCAAACGTACCAAGGCGCTTGCAAGGAATTAGGTTTACTGGAGGGAGATGAACATTGGCAAAATACCATGTCCGATGCAATTATATCCGAGCCAGCTACAAAATTAAGAGAATTATTTACCACTATCCTTATATTTTGCCAACCATCTGACCCCTTAGAGTTATGGAATAAATTTCGTGATGCTCTATGTGAAGATATATTAAACAGAATGCGTAATGAGAATCAGGATATGACATTAGCATATAATGATGATATATACAATGATGGACTAATCATAATTGAAGATAAAATTCATGAGATTTCAGATAAATCCCTAACCGACTTTGGGCTTCCTGCAGCAAAAAGAAATAATTCGCTTCTGGACCCGTTAGAAGTAGCGTTGCGAAAACCATATAATTTAAATGATTTAAATGAATATATCACAGAAAATGAACCAAGATTAGTAAATGACCAGGTGACAACGTATAATTGTGTCATGAAAAGTGTTAGTTTTAATGAAGGAAAAATTTTCTTTTTGGATGCTCCCGGTGGGACCGGCAAGACGTTTATTACTAATCTTATATTGGCAAAAGTAAGGTCTCTAGGAAAGCTAGCCTTAGCAGTAGCGTCGTCAGGTATTGCTGCAACTTTATTAGCAGGTGGACGCACAGCTCATTCCACTTTTAAACTGCCCCTAACTGTGTCTTTAGAGAAAGATAGCGTGTAGCTCTATACGCAAAAATGGACCTTTGGGAAAAGTTTTACAAGACGTCAGTCTAATAATCTGGGACGAATGTACCATGATACATAGAGCTCACGTAGAAGCTCTAGACAGAACTCTCCGAGATATTAGAAACTGTGATAAAATCATGGGTGGGATTACGGTTATGTTTGCTGGGGACTTTCGCCAAACCTTACCGGTAATAGTAAGGGGAACCAGAGCAGACATTGTAAAGGCTTGCCTTAAAAGTTCTCCATTATGGAAATTTGTAAATATTTTAAAATTATCTACAAATATGAGAGCACATTTGGGGGGAGGTAGTATAACTTTCCCGTCAAAATTACTTTCTGTAGGAGACGGGAAAATACCTCATTCTAATAATAAAATTGAAATTGATTGCGATTTAGGAGTAAAAGTGGGTAACATCGAGGAATTAATAACTAAGGTATACCCTGACATCAGCCAAATAGAAAACAAGGACCACCAATGGATGTGTCAAAGAGCAATATTGGCGGCAAGAAATAGTAACGTTGACGAAATAAATGATATAATTTTAAGTAAACTCCCAGTAGATATTGTAACCTACACATCCATTGATACCGTGATGGATCAAGAAGATGTAGTTAATTACCCACAGGAGTTCCTCAATTCCTTGAACCCAAGCGGCCTTCCCCCACATTCTCTTAATTTAAAAATAGGTGCCCCAATCATTTTACTAAGAAATCTCAAACCACCAAATTTATGCAACGGGACCCGACTTCAAGTAAAATTTCTGCGCAATAACGTCATCGTTGCAATAGTTTTGACTGGTCCAGCAGTTGGTCAAACAGTCCTCATACCCCGCATCCCAATGATACCCAACGACTTACCTTTCAATTTTAAAAGAATACAATTTCCGATTAAATTATCCTTCGCAGTCACAATAAATAAATCACAGGGGCAGACATTCAAACACGTGGGGATCGATTTACGCCAAGACTGTTTTTCGCACGGCCAGTTATACGTCGCCTTATCAAGATCAGGTTGTGGCGAAAATCAATATATTCTTCTGCCACAAGACAATAAAACAAAAAATGTAGTATATGCAGAAGTTCTATAATAATTTAATTTACTTAAAAAATTGTACAGATATAAATAGTTTGGAACTCGAAAAAAAAACATAGGTTTTATCCTAAAAATTCTGCGGAAACTCGACCATTCCGAAAATCCCGCAAGAACGGGAACTATGAAATGAAATGAAATGAAATGAAATGAAATGAAATCGTTTATTAAGCAAGTAGGATCACCGATCACTTTTACACGTCATATGTTTTTTTTTTATTCTTTTTTTTTTTTTTTTAACTAGATGAAGCCGGCATTTCCTAACTGACTACCTCTGAGAAGAAATAGCCGAAACAAACTCAGGGATCATCGTCTTTTTTAAAGTCCAGACATTAAAAATGAAAATGTTTACAATAATTTACGTTACAATTACGCACACCGCTTAATAACAATGCTTAACAGAGCGAGCAGCTCAGTCCCAAGCCTCTCTATCCTCTAAATAATCTGAGATTTTATAGTACCCCTTTTTGCAAAGTTTGGCCTTTATATAGGTTTTATATCGTTTAATGGGTAAGTTTCGAATGTCCATGGGAAGCTTGTTGTAAAAGTGTATACATTGACCCATGAACGAGTTGCCTACTCTGTGGAGACGAGTGTGATGTACAGCAAGATTGTGTTTGTTCCTGGTATTTATATTATGAATATCGCTTATTTTCTTAAAATTAGATATATTTTTATGTACATACATAAGATTTTCAAATATATATTGCGAAGCTACAGTCAGAATGTTCACCTCTCTGAATTTTTCTCTAAGAGAATCTCTAGGACCAAGGTTGTAAATGGCTCGAACAGCCCTTTTCTGTAAAACAAAGATGGTATTGATGTCCGCACAAGTTCCCCAGAGAAGAATCCCATAAGTCATAAGACTATGAAAATAACTAAAATAAACAATTCTGGCTGTATTCACATCAGTTATCTGTCTAATTTTCTTAACAGCATAAGCGGCAGAACTGAGTCTACCCGACAGCTTCTCAATGTGAGGACCCCATTGTAACTTGGAGTCAATAGTCAATCCAAGAAAAACTGTCGACTCGACAGGGATCAACTCTACTCCATTCAGTTGAACATTGGTACTTAACTGCCTGACATTTGGCGTAGAAAATTTAATGAATTTAGTTTTTTTCTCATTCAAAAGATGTGTGGAAAAACCAAAAATCTGCCGGAAGTCACTATTCCACGCGGACGAAGTCGCGGGCAAAAGCTAGTTATTTATATGGCAAAACAACGTTTGCCGGGTCAGCTAGTTTACTTATATATTTTTCTACAACTTGTAAACTGTGACCGTAACCACTGCCAACACTGCTCTTCAAAAAGAATTGTGTAGATAATAATGTAATGAAAATAATAATTTGATTCGTTATACCCGATAGCAAGGTTTAAAAACAATACAATCTACATTTGATGATACGGTTGGCAGAGTTGCTCAGCGATCGACTGCTGCTATACGGGTCGCGGGTTCAATTTCCGCACGGAATAAATACTTGAATGACCTACAGGTAGTTGTTCTGGATCTGGTGGTTTGTGTATGAGAGATTAAAAACGCACCCACGATACAAAATTCTTATTGTGGGGAAAAAAAATATTATACATAAGGACTCAACTTAAGTAAATGTTGCAGCGGCTAATAATACCTTTGCCCTTAGTAATATAATGATATCTATTAAAATTAACAGCATCAACAAATGCGAAGAGATTTTCATCAAATACTTTTGTCAACACTTGTAATGTAAAATGTTATTTTATCAACACTTGGTCCTGTGGCACTATGCATTATGCAACGAAGGCTCTTATTTTTCGAATGTGTAATGAACTGTATGTATGCAGATTGCAGCTTCATAAATGTAATAATGTCGTTCATTTCGTGACTAGAATATATCGATATTGCAACACCAAGTATAAAAATATTCACTCAGAAGTTCCACAACCGAACACTATCTTTGCTTACGAGGAAATTCATTAGGAAACTATATATCTGACAGAATACACTAGGGCAAATTAAGGATTTTTTCCTTCTTTGTATTCGTTAAAAATAAAAAGAGAAGTTATGTAATGTACATTTTAGTTCTGCTACTCGACAACAGATGGCGATAGCTCCGCGCGCTATAAACTTTGTAAGGAATAAAACTGTGTAGTGTTTGAAGCAAATGCCAGATGGCACTGTAAGTACTGGGAATTGAGTTATTGAACAATTCTCGAATATTAACTATTTTATTATAATATTTATACAATAATAGTCCTTTACACTTCATTTGCTTAACTTTACTATCTTAAAAACAACAAAGTATTCTCGTAACTAGCAACAATCTCTTGTTTAGGTACAGCTGCGATAAAACTGTTTATATGCCAAACATCATGTTCATGTCACTGACCCCGATCAAATAAGAGCGCTAATAAGGGTAGAAATTTAACAGGCAATACTTCCCAAGGGTGTTGCAATTTGTCGAGTCATTTACTGTGGACACATTTAGATCTGTTTGCATGACCGTAAATCGTCCACACCTTTGCCATAACCTCCCACCCACTACACCAATTTACTTAGGACCCTCTCCCCCTCGGTCTGTTCAATTAAACAATGAAAACAGAATGCTCCCGAACCACCCGCTGGGTCTTTGTTAACTGGTTAAGAAGAACACCGACCACCCATTGGCAGGTGACCACCATCACGTCACCTTCACAATGGAATCGTAAAACTTGACTAGTTTTCCGCGGGCACCGTCACGGGGAACTACCCTCATTCACTCCCTTGTCGGTCCATTTAACTAAAAGCCTCATTTGAAATATGCAAAATGATTTGATGGAGTAGACTTGGCAATGAACTTGATGTCCGGAAAAGTATTGAGCAATATAAAAAAGATTTTCGCGTCACGTTTGTGTAGGAGAAGCAAGAACAAAAACAACATGAGAAGACGAAGAGAATCCGTTACTTCAGTTTATAGAAAAACCACCAAATTTCTAACATCAAACACTGCAAATTTTCTCAAGAAAAAACCCAATAATAAAAAAGCCCAAGTTCTAATGGAAGCTGTTGAAGACTGCGAAGACAATAGCAAAGTAAATGTAAACAAAATCGACGAGGCAAGAACTAATGATGATGACGTAGGTGACCGAGACCTCGACTTTTATCTAGGAGTTAGAAAGAGAGAAAGCTACTGGCGGGACCCGGCTGGGAAGGAGCAGATACGGAAAGACTATCTCCTCTATCATTGTGGTATCACTGAAGAAGATTACGATAAACATTATAAGAAAACAATAGTCTCTAAAGTTTCTTATGTCACACAACCAAGATTGAAGCAAGTACCTTTTAAAATTCATAGGAAAAGAAGGAAAAATGGAGATCTGAGGGACGATTCGTGGCGGGAAAAGACTGGAATATTCAAACTGTTTGCTTATAGGCGGGATAGTGAATACTCTACTTCAGATAGTTACAGTGAATGTGATTCTAATGAAGATAAGACTTCTGATAAACTACGTTCCACCAACGAAGATTACATGGAAAATATGATTGAATATGCCAATGATCTTGTTACTTGTGGCTGTGATGACAATCTTGCTGAGGTTTGTTTGAACTTATCATTTGAAGCTTCACAATCGTGTTGCCACACAGACTGTTTGCTGACTTGATTTAGGAATTTACTGTTGACGTTGAATTGTAATACAGAACAAATAAACGATGACGATATTCTATGAAAAGTATCTTTTTTACTTGTTATAAACTAGTGATTGACCTGCCCGTCACTCGAATCCCACCTCATAGTAAGCAGCGATGCAATCGTTGATGGTAAAGCGCACTAGTTTATTAAGAGCCTATTCAGTCTAGCCTTGAAGACACTTAAATTATAGTCAGAGAAATTTGAGCACTAACGAGAATTATATGAATGAATACCTATTCATAGTATTTTATTGTTTCCCTGCTCGGATGTTATCGAATGAATTTCTTTTGAAGTTTTCTAATTATTTCGTTACTTTTTAATATCATGTTTATTCAACATTTTTACTTTGAAACTTGTCTTTGCTTCTCAATTTCATTTTTTTTTCTTTCTTTCCAGGGCGTTCGGATAAAAGAAGTATCGGAAGGTCGGCCCTGCGACAACTGTCCAGAACTGTGCCCCGGCTTCATCCCACACGCATGGAGGTAAGTCTTTAGCCCATAAAATAGAACAAGGAAACTATAACTTTACTAACGAACCTTGGTTTCACGACCCCGAATCGGTCATGGCGTATATCTTGTGCATACAAATAGGGACAATGTTTACTTTTCTGTCTATCTGCATCATTTGTATTTGAGCTATCAGCGTCTTCTGTTTAAACCTTCGTCACTTCTGTTGACTCAAGTGTACCTCCCGTTTCTTTGTTTTTCGTGTACGGCATCACGTAGGCTGTTATTCTTCATATTTGGATCACAATGATTGGGATCCATTATCTACATCGCGTCCTGTTTCGTAACTTGAAACAAAGACTTGAAGAATTTGGCACGGAATCCACATTTTCACCTACTCTTTGTCTGACGTATTAGGGTATAAGTTTAAATCACAAAAATAACCATATCATTGACAAACCCCTCAAAAATATAAAAGTCAATAACAGAGTTGAATTTAAATTTACGGAAACAGTATCGAAACAATAAATTACACAGATAATGCCTAAAAATTACTAATAGTCATTATGTTATCAAATTGTTATGACCGGGTCACAGATACCTTATCAACGATCGTTCACGCCACACCAACGAACGTGATCGAAATCAATTACTAACAAGCAGATAATCAGCCTTGCGGTGAGGCCAGCGCGTGCGCCGCGCTTCGGGACAAATGTCCACTCTTGCTCCCGCCGTCATACCGAACAGTCGTGTCGCATTAAAAATCAAACAAGCCAAACAATGTGTCTCACGTTGAAACAATTGGAGTGGGCGGATGTATACAGACGCATCACTGGAAATGATAAAGAACCGGTCAAAGAGAAAAAGATACAGAAATTTCCTTCAAGGGAACGAAATTTTGCTGTGAAAAGGAAGTTCAATAACAACATGAGGTCCCACGTTAACTGCGAAAGTTGCGCCAGAGTCGCTGAGAAAGAAAACAGATGATCAACAAAGTGTGTGTGACTGTGAAATTTCAGGATTCAGTGGATCCACGGATCCATATTGTATGTGAATACAATGTGTAACCAAAGTATAGTAGTGATAAATCTCTCAACAAACGAAGTGATATTATTTTTTATAAAGGCGATTTAATAAGACGGTGCAAAGTGCGAAAAACTGGCTTTGTTGACTGCGGACGTTCTAAAGTTAGTGCTAATACCTTTTTGCTCAACGTCATTCCGTGTATTTTGTTTTCGCTCAAAATGTATTCATCAAAAGTTTGCAGAGGCCGTTTGTAAGGTTATCTTGTTTATGAATATAATAGCAGGGTGTTAGCAAGGAAATGGAATTTTAACAATGTTGCTATGTATTGTATTTAAAGTTACAAGACCCTAATTAATTAAGAAATCTTAGAAACAAAAGGAACTTGACCTGGTAATCAAACTTGCTTAACTTCTTATTGTTTATTTCTGGAAACTAGGTATAATTAATTCTGTTTAATTAACTTCGCATTTTTTTATCATTGACGTTTCATGATTAACAATGTGTGTTATTAGTTTCAAAACAATATGTGTTATCATCAACATTGTTGGACTATTGATCCCGGATGTCGCCAATGCATTTAATTTTAAAGCTTATTGATTCCCCATATGGTACATAATTGTAAAAGTAGTATCTCCTAGGCAAGTTTCCACGACCATATTTTGTATTGCAAAAAATAATCAAATAATTTAAAATATTTGTTCGTTGAATCCACCGATGTTATAGGTATGATATGTGATGTAAGATGTTGCATCTTAAGTGGATTGAATTGATATGAAGGTTATATATATTACTTCATAAACTATAACTATGCATGTGACTATAAATAAATGAATTCATGAGTTCACTCCATTATTTTATTTCTTATCTAATCTTAGTACAATAGGTTCGCAGACATCAATTACGAGAACACAATAACAGAGTTGTTACATAAAGGTTTGTTGAACTATTAAAGATCAGAGTTGAACCTGTATAGCCGCTTACTTCTCTTTTTGTGAGCTGATTGGTAGGTTCCGCTCTGCTTGTTAAAAACTGGTGGTTGTCAATTGTCATATAACCAAATTGTGTGTACTAGTTTTTTCATCAATAACCACTTGCGTATCTTTTGGAGAACTATGACCACTGTACATAAAAGTTCAAATAAATCCCTAATAAATACCTAGGACTTCAAATCAAGAGGAGCAAAGTACATTTTGTGAAAGATGACGGGGCTAGAAGTGATTGAGATGACAGCTGATAGAGAAGTGGATGAAGATGACATATGTGTCGACACTAAGTTCGACCGAAGACCGAAAGTTCGGTTTCGGTTGACTTTCGGCAAAAACACGAGTTTCTGTTTAGTTTCGGTTTGCGACCGAAACCGAATCTGAATGTGAAATGTCATGTTCAGCGCGTTAAATGGTTGAATGAATCCCATCGGAGACAATATCGTGATTCGCTTGTTTGTTTGCTGTTCGTTTTGGTTTGTTGTGTTCGAGTGATTGAGAGCCTATCCACTCAAATAAATACCTATTGTGAGTATTTTTGAGGCGCAACTAATATTTTTTTTTTCTTAAATAAAGGTTCCTATGTTGATTATTAATAAATTAAAAGTCGATAAGTGCTTATCGATGTATTCAATTTAAAGAGAAAACAATAAAGACTGACTGATTATAAAACTTTTTTTTTCTCAATGTATGATCCAATTAAGCAAATTTCGGTTTCGGTTTTGGGCCGAAACAGAGACCGTGGCCGAAATTCAGTTTCGGTGGTATAACTATTTTCGGTGAAATGAAATGAAATCGTTTATTAAGCAAGTAAGATCACTGATCACTTTTACACGTCATGTGTTTTTTTTTTTAAACTCGATGAAGCCGGCATTTCCTAACTGACTACCTCTGAGAAGAAATAGCCGAAACAAACTCAGGGATCATCGTCTTTTTTCAAGTCTAGACATTAAAAATGAAAATGTTTACAATAATTTACGTTACGATTACGCATATTGCTTAATAACAATGCTTAACAGAGCGAGCAGCTCAGTCCTAAGCTTCGGTCAGGAGGTCGCACACTAGTCGGCACACGACATAAGTCTACCCAAATAAATACTGGGGTAGTGTGTTATAGACACCTATTTTAATAACAGCCTGAATGATTGTAATCAAATTGGACATGCATCATAAACACACAACGCATCTTTATTCCTAATTGCTAACACAGCTTGCAAGACAACTCGACAAATTCTTTACAAATAGCGGCTGACGAAAATATATATCATCAGTTCCTAGAATGAAATTAATATATCGTTACTGTTGTTCATTATTTTGACGACCACCGGACACTACCTACTGGATGTATCTTTGACCTTTAAACTTACGAGTATAACTGACGCGGCTACACTAACCTAATAGCATTGTTTGCATTCTGCGTTTACAAATACATCGTTAGAACATTCTTCTTGGGGCCCTAATGTGCTATTACAAATATCAACGTTTTCTAGCGACACTGCTACTGCTGTATGTGGTAGTAAAATTATAACAAGAATCATCATCAACCTTTTGCCGTCCCACTGCTGGGTACAGGTCTCCTCTCATACAGAGAAGGAGTGAGCGTAATCAGCACGCTTGCTCAATGCGGGTTGGCGATTTCAGATTTCAAGTCCAGGTTTCATCAAGATGTTTTCCTTCGTCTTTTACTCGATATCAATCAAATCATCCAGGATGTTAACAAGAACGCAAATGATGTATTTGTTCATAAACAAATAGTATGGCACATACACCTTATTACATCTTATAACATATTTTCTCGTAAAGATCTCGTCTCTTATTTAACCATTTATTTCAATAAAGTATTGTATCTCATTAAGTTATTACATACTTATGCGTTATTATAAAGTAAGAGAAACGTTTATTTTTTAAATAAAGTTTAATGCCCTTTTGTTTGTTATAGTGTTCAAAAACGAACGTGGTTTTTTTTTTAATCTTAGCAGAGGTTTCAATTCGTGACGTGGTAAACATTTTATGAATATAATCAACTTTGGCAGATAAAATATAATAACACTAAATTCTTTAAATCAATTAATTTTATGATTGATATGATTTATCTCTAAAAAACATTAATGTAATTTTTTTGCCTTTACTAAAAACGCAAATGCGCACGCATCGACAATAATTTGTAAACAAGTAATCAATTTTACAAATTGATCATATATTTTATAACTGCTTTAAGAAATCCTAAAACTAGTATGAATATTTATTTGTTTCAGAAAGTCCAAGTTTTTTATTTCCTCTATAACACATTCCCAATCTACCTTGAGCCTTGCTTTAAAGACAAAGTTGAAAATCTGATAAAGAAATCTAACAGATTGTACATTACTCTGATCTCATCTGATGATCAGATTTTAAACATCATTGTCTGATGTAAATATCTGCAGGTCAGACATCAACGCTTCTGTTCTCAGCAATACATAAGAACTTTATTGGATCTCTATTTAAACCCATATACAACAAATTTGAACGATGAGACTACTTATTCTAAAATAATAATAAAATAAAAGGGACTGCCACATGTGGGAGAAGATCTTAAGATAGAACAAACTAGTTTTTTAAGAGCCAATTCACTCTAGGCTTGGACAGGCGTGAAGACCTCCGCATTAATCCATAGAAAAACACTTCTGATACCGAAATCGTCAGTAAAACTGCCATAAAGATCATTCAGATGGATGAATTAGTTCATATTGGTCCGATAGCCATAGCAATTGAGTGATTGGTTTCGACCGAAACACAGCTATGCCACTAGAAATTAAAGTAACTAGGGCAACTATTGAATAAAAAATAGGGCATTTTACAATTTAGCTCATTTAACGACAGGAACTGTTAAATTATCATACTGCTAACATTATATTGTTTGAAAGCAGATACGGAACTCCATGTCAAGTATTCTAATCTCGTAGGTTATTGACCAACCCATCACTAATCTCTTCGTAATGTGTTGTGTCATTGAGTGTCTTTAGTTATGCTGTAGATGTTTTCTATGACCTTTTGATGTTTGTTATACAAAACAAAACTAAGTATCTATTGGCCGTGTCTTTGTCAATATAAATTTTCTACTATTTTAATTATTTTTTTTATAAATTAAACTAGTGCTTAGCCGCAAGCCCGCCTGATGGTAAGCAGTGATACAGTGGTAAAGCGCGCTAGTTTATTAAGAGCCTATTCACTCTAGCCTTGAAGACATTCAAATTGTAGTCCGACGGAAACACCACCGCTGGCAAATTGTTCCAGTACCTCGATGTATGCGGTATAAAAGAAGAGGCGAAACGCTTCGAATCGTAGTGGTGTTGACAACGTAAGAGTGGAAACTCGCCGTACGACGGGTCCTCCGATGGTGGAACGGAGATGGGGGAATTAAATCATGCATTTACTTTTAGTCTTGGTTAACTATGAGTTATTCATGACGAAAAGTAGTACTTAGCTTTTTAGAGGTACCTTGGCAAGGTAGCAAGCTACTTGTGTTCAATTGGATATCGTTAGAGTTATAGAGTTGTTTTTGAATTTACTGTATCACAAATATCAATGGATACTTGAACCACACCGACTCAAAATAAAGGGTATACCTTTATTTTGAGTCGGTACGGTTGTCGTAGTGGTTAAATGTTTGACTGCTGCGCTGCGTGTCGCGGGTTCGATTCCCGCCCAGAACAAAAATTTGTATGACCTACAAATAGTTGTTCTGCGTCTTGTTTTTGTGTTCTCCGGTTTGTGTTTGTGATTTTATATGTTTGTAAACGCACCCACGATACAGGAGAAATTCCTAGTGTTGGACAAAGTTTATTTAAAAAAAAAAGTAAGGATCATATTTTATGTCTGTATAAGAGCAAAACGCACGTTAACAGGACATTTTCAGAGAGTTTAAAAACGCACTTTTATAAAGCTGATCCCAGGTCATTTTAACCTTATTTTAAAGAAGGTATTTTTTCTATAAGAGATGGGGGAAATACTACAGGTTCTTATAACATACTCCGTTTGCTTCTACCTCGTTCATTTGATAATCCACATGAACATCGTCAATGTACTATACAGGGTGTATCTGACATCGTAACGCAAACTTCGCGAAAAGGCTAGACCACATGCCACTAATAAAATTATGTTAGTCATTTATGTCGTTAATGAACGATTACAGAATACAGAGTGTTTAAAAAAAAAGTATCGGCTCGGCCTTTTAACGTTACAAACGTGCCGCCGTGCGGGTTTGTAGGTATAACGTTGATCCCTGATGTGAACGCTATTAAATCAGCTGATAAGATAGTTTTTCGAGTATTGTTTTCATTGCAGTTTTTTGTGTAATTAGCGAATTAATTGGTTTTTACTTTAAAATCTTATTGGGTTATAAAAGTATAGCAATTATGAACGGTCTGAAGTGAAAAAAACTACATATTTTTTTTTAAATCATGAAAAAGCCGACGAAAAATTCCACCACTACTGGGGGGTTCAGAATCATGTACTGGATCCATGATACTCGTTTGTGCGTCGATGTCAGATACACCCTTTATGTATACCATATAGACTGAAGGTATGTACAATTGTACATGTGTATTCGAGTCTCTGTTATACATATATCACTTTACTACACACTCGAATCGAACTGAGGCCATTTCTTTCAATACAGTCCTGTAGCAAAAATTTAAATGGTAGTTTTCTCCGAACTACAATGATATACCTAATCGTTTCCGGACCCATACATGCAGTAAGTATGTGTCAAATATTTTTATTACTTTATAATAATTTGAATCAATAGTCATTCTTGACATACACATTAAAAGACTCCTTTGTCCCCCTTAAGGCTTTGGAAAGACCGGTTGTACTGAGACTTTTCCCGTTCCGTTATTCTTCCTTGATTAGTAAGACGAGGAAATTAGAAACAGGACACAATAATGGCGACCGGATGTCACGTAACACACACATAGATGCAGTAGTAAATACTTTTGTATTGCTTATCGTACTGCAGGCAGTAAGAGCAAGAGTCGTGGTGGCCTAGTGGTTAAAACACCAGCCTCTCAAGCATGAGTGCGCAGGTTCGATTCCACGTCAGACAAGTACTAATTTAACTTTTCTAAAGTCATATGTACTTTCTAAGTATATCTTGGACACCAATGACTGAAGGTGAAGGAAAACATCTTGAGGAAACCTGGACTTTAAGTCTGAAATCTCCAACCCGCATTGAGTAAGCGTGGTGATTCGATTCGAGCTATGAGGAGACCTGTGCCCAGCAGTGTGACGATAAAAAGGTTGATAATGATTGCAGGCTGGAGAATGGTGGTAGGTATGCATCATCGAGGACGATTGAAAATATTATTGTATTTTTACGTTCAATCAAATAACAGTCATCGTTAGTCAAACATACGTACATACTTCTCAAAACAGATGGCTAAACAATGCTCGATATAGGCGACATCATATTACATCTACCATGCTCCTCCATAATCAGCCTGGAATTTTCCCAGAACTGGGACACAGGCCTCCTCTCAGTAAGAGGGAGTGGGCCATAATCTGGCCGAAGTTTTGCCTCTAGGACATGCCGGATTCCTCACGATGATTTCCTTCACGGTGATGAAATATTTACACAGTAAAACGCCTGACGGGGTTCGAACCTAGGACTTACAACTTGTAAGTCGTGCCCGATACCACTAGGTCACCACAGCTGTGCACACCATGCTCCATGTTAATGTCTTAATCCACAATCAAGCCTTGTGAAGGCGGTTTCATATCACTGATCTGTTAATCTTTAGTCAAAAATATCAGTTTACATGAGATTTAACAACAGACAGGTCACACGCACTACATCCACGACGCTACTAATACTCATAGCTACTCATACGTCATAAGTGATTTGAGTTCATAATGAGTTCATAAGTAGTGTCTCATTCGTATTACAAACCCATTAGATAGATTTCGTTTTGAGTTATAATTGATTCAGGGTTGGTATTTTGCTAGTCAGAAATGTTTTTACTGTAGAATCAATGTCACAGTTAAGAAGGATATACGAATATTGAAAACTACCCGTTTAGTTATACGTTACTTGTCATTCTATTGTTTTTCAGCCTTGACTTCCATTTTTTACATTAACCTTACTACAACAACATCGACAGCCTCCGTGACGTAGCGGTAGCGAAAGCGGCCGCTGCGCAAGGAGGTGCGAGCTCGAACCCCGCGCAGTGCAAATATATGTATACATAAATATGAATATTTGCACTGGTCTGGTCGTGCCTCGGAAAGCAAATTAATCCGTTGGTCCCGGTTGCCATACGTACATCTGATGGCAGTCGTTAAGGGTTGTTGGAGCCCTCAAAAGTCCAACAATTGGTCTAACTGCAATGATCGGCAGTCGCTTCAAGGAAAATATCGAAGTTTAGCCAAAATCAGCAGTTAGACTGGTAAAGCGGATCTCAGACTCCAAAGCTGAAAAACCTGCGGATGCGACTGGGGTGAACGCTGAGATGAAGATGATGACAACAACACCGTGTTTATCAGTTGTTTAGGCTACACGCTAAACCCGATAAACAAGTGTTTAATTTTTTGGTCTTACCACAAAAACTTAAAACTTGTTTAGAGCATGTCTAGTGTCAGTTTTACGTCAATAATGTTGTGTTTAAAACGTGTTTAGTCTAAGTAACTGATAAACACGATTTCGTGACAGTAAGGGCGAGGCCACAAAACTGCGTTGCAGCGTCGCATTGTAAAAATCTACGACGCCGCACAACGCATCGTGAAAATTTTCGATGCGCTGACGCAACATACAAATCTGCATTGTGGCGACGCAATTTCCATCATTTTTATTTTGTTTGTTCCGCTTTCACGCCGTAACTACTGAACCGATTACTTTGAAATTTTGCAGTCGTAAAGTTAGAAGTCCGGATTAAATAATAAGGTACTTTATATCCAGGAAAAAATTGAAATTCCCGAGGGAAATCTAAAAAGCGCGATATAACCGAATTCCACGCGGGCGTACCCGCGGGCGGAAAGCTAGTTATTCATAATTGATAGAAATGTATGTACCTAGTTATTTCTTTTCTGTTTCTTTTTCTTGATGCGTCTTAACGCTAGCAAAAGTAGGACCCGTGCAGTGCGATCCATGTCTTACTAGAAACTGAACTGACGGTTAGAGTCTTGTCGTACGAAGTCGTATGCGATGAAATTTTTGCGTTGCGTCATCGTATTGTATTGTTGTTTTTCCTATAGAACGCCGCAAAGCAATGTTGTGGCCTCGCCCTAAGGGAATTCTTTAGCTACACCTTTTATTCTTCAATTCACTTCACAATGCTGTTATGTTGTTATTTTATATTATGAAAACGTATTAAGTGAAGACAATAAAATCTTTGTTTTCTTGTCTTTTGTAATGGTAGCACAAAACTCTGCTGTCGTCATATATCTAAAATGACATCATTTCGCTGACGCCGCCAGTTCGCTGCAAAATGGCGCTGGCATGCATAACAAACCATGCGAAACAACGAATTATAAACAAAACAATATCGTATTTCCACATTGCGTTTTTACTACAGCATCTTTCTATAGCACCAAGTGATGATTTACTAGACTTATGAACATAAACGCAGGAGTATGTACGACCCTTACGAGAACGTCGCATTCAGCAGGTTCTGCTTTTCTCCACGACCACGGGAAGAAAGTTTCGGGAGCATCCTCCGTTTATTTACATTTGAAACTAGAAATATGTATTGTGTCGCAGATAATCTTCAAAATATTTTAGTTTGTTGTGTTGTTTTATTAACGATTTCGATTGCGACCTTCACAATCTTATTTGAATGATAATCATTATAATTATATATGTATTATTTCTCAAAGGCTTTTTTTTGTCGGTACGCCATAAATTCCTAAGGTGCAGACTGATTCTTAAAATTCAATAATTGCCCCTCAGTTTACATGATTATACAGTTTACATGTTCAGAATTGTCTATAGAAAATAGAAGATGTAACTTCTGGCAATGACTGACCAATGGCTTACATTAGGTACCTAGTTGTCGGGTAGTATAAATTAGCTACCTACCTTCTTGTTCACTTCCACCGACTCTATATTTCTTCATGAGTAAATTATAGGAGAGTAGGCACCTAATAGTGTACTTCATAGTACAGGTTACAACAGTAGGTATAATAATAAATGATCATACACTAATACAAGACTGTGCAGTTTATACGTTTAAGTATTTAAGACTTGTAAACATCTGCGCTAATAAATAACGTACTTAAAGGAATGAAGGAAAACTAGAAAACCACGATGACATACTTATGTGACCGTGTTTATTCTGTTAACTAAATCACATGGTTTTAACTTACACGATGGGTTATATGATGGGTTATGGGATGGGCGATGGGTTATAGTTCTAACCTCTTTAGAAAGAGAGAATCACAAAGGAATGACAGAGATGGCACTCTGCAAAGTAGATTTTTTTCTAAAACTCTATGTGCCATGACGCCCATGACACGGCCGCGGACTGAATGTAGGTAGTTGTACAATTTCAGTTCATTTAGCTATGCCATGCGCAAGCGCAAAGCATGTTGATAGGAGTTGCCTTGACCTAGTTTTTGAAGCAATACTTCATCGCCACTCAAAATGGCTAACTACATAGATGTTGTAATACAATTTCCAATTAATTGTTAAAAACGCAGAAAAAATGCAATGAAATTATACTGAAATATGACAGGAAGGGAATTGTGGTGGTTGGCACGCCTGTTTCAGGAGGTTCCTGTTCCGTATAAGGCGGGAGGAAACGCCAGGGTTTCACCACTGCGGGGATCGCCCTGAGGACACGGTGGAGTTCTGCCCGGCATCGGCAGAGCACCGCCGTATCCTCGTGGCGGCGGCGACCTCTCGCGTCCGGCCCTAAGCCAGGTCATGTTCCGAACCGAGAGTGCATAGCAGGCCATCACCTCCTTCTTCGAAGCAGCGATACTGACAAAGACGGAGGTGGAGCGCGTGAAGGAACGCAAATCTCAGCGCCCTCACGCCTCTAATTTCCGCAGGAGATAGAATATTATAATGGCTGACACAATGGGCGGTCTTATCGCTGAGAGCGATCTTTTAAAAACAATCTTTAAATGGAGTAACAAGGGGAGGAGAGATAAATACTGTAGGTAGTTGTTGTATGTTGGTATACCATTTACATAACACAATAGATACAGACATAATCTTCATTCGCAAATGCAAATAACGCAACAATAAAACTACTCAATAGACGTCCTCCGTGGCGCAGCGGTCAACACGCCTGTCTGCGACGTGGAGGCCCCGGGTTCGATCCCCGGCCAGCTCATGGTGGAAAACGATCTTTTCCTAATTGGCATGGGTCTTGGATGTTTATATATATATGTATCTATTATAAATATAGTATCGTTGAGTTAGTATCCCATAACACAAGTCTCGAACTTACTTTGGGGCTAGCTCAATCTGTGTGATTTGTCCGTACATATTTATCTATTTATTTTATTTACTACATTGGTAAATAAAGTGTAAATAGCGCAAGCAATCTGCATCTTGCGTCGGGCTGCACGCAACGCAAATGTTTAAAAAAAAACTAGTTTGATTGCACATAATTTGACGACGATGACGTCATGGTGTAGACCTGCCTCACTCAAGTTATTTTAGTAACATACATAAATTACATAAAAGCATATAAGTACGTTCTTAGTTAACTATTTTTACTTTATCTTGGCTCTATTTAAATCTAGAAAGGATCTAGTAACTAATGCTAATCTTTGCCTGTGCTCCAGGCTTTGAACACTGTTTCGAGCTACATATATCTGGGTCGGCAATTAGCCTCTTCGCATGCCTCTGCACTGAATCCAAAGTAACCAAGTGACATTTTGCAGCACCAGCCCAAATGTGGCTGCAGTACTCCACCCACGAACGGACCTGTGCTTTGTACAACATTAGAAGCTGTCCTGGTGTGAAGTACCGTCGGGCCTTGGCGATAACGTAATGTTTCCTGGCAGCCAGCCTGGCCTTAGACTCAATGAACCGCCCAAAGTTAAGGTTCGAGAAAATCTCAACCCCCAAAAGCTGAAGGTAGTCTGTTAAGTTAATTCTTTATCGATAACGTTTAAAATCTACTTTATAAAATTGGTAGAATCTTGATATACTGATGTCTGCACCCAAATCTATATGATTGATACCAAACGGAAAACCCAATAGTGTCGTCGACAAGGAAAACTTTGATAAAACAATAAAAATGTAAAAACAGGGTAAAACCGTGAAGGTTTACCCATTTTAAAAGTGTCAATGATCACCAATATACATGACTTAACTCCCCCATCTCCGTTCCATCATCGGACGACCCGTCGTACGGCAAGTTTCCACCCTTACGTTGTTGACACCACTCCGATCCCGTCAAAGAGTTTCGCCGCGTCTTTTATACCGCCTACATCGAGGGACTGAAACAATTTGCCAGCAGCAGTGTTTGTGTCTGAATACAATTTAAGTGTCTTAAAGGCTAGAGTGATTAGGCTCTTAACCAAGGATTGCATCACTGTTTGCCATCAGGCGGGATTGCGATCAAGCATTAGTTTTTAATATGTAAAATAAAAATAAAAAATCGTCTTTGTGTCCGACTGACTGTTCGGTTTCGGTTTCGTTCGGTTTAGTTTCGGCAAAAACACGAGTTTCGGTTTAGTTTCGTTTTTATTTTTTCCCTCACAATATGATCCTTGTAAGGATGTTTCGGTTTTGGTTTCGGCCGAAACAGATACCGTTTCCGAAATTCGGTTTCGAAATAGTTTCGGTCGGACACTAAATCGTCTTGATACTTTGAGTTGCCTATATACCTTTACGTCATCTTAACTGTACAGCCTTTTCCAAATATCTTGAAGTTGGCTTCTAACAGAATGAAGTTTAATATCAGTATTTTATACTAAGCATCTGCTTACCTCACCTCCGTAATCGGTAAGACTGGTTGTTAGACTTTCGGGGACTCTTCATACACGAAATATTTAAGGAGATACATCTAGGTACATTATACAACATGTAATGTATTTAACGCACACCCTCACACACCCCAATTAGAATGTTATGTTATAATCATTATAAATACACTGAATTTTAAGTTAACATGTATATGCATTGTTATTTATTAAATTAGTTATACCAATTCTTGGAGAACGAAGACCTTAACGTTCTTGTAATGAGGTTTTTTTCTTTATCTTGTATTGAATGATTAAATTTGTATGAATACAAGTAAAACTGCGATTTTAAAAGTCAGTACAAACAACAGGGTTAATATGATAATAATTTCTTAGTTTTTTTTTTTTTATTTTTGGGATAAAAAATTGGAAAAAAAAACAATTTAAACTGTGTCAATGGCAGTAAATATTACGTAAATAATGTAGTGTCAAGGAGACATTATTTATTATGCCCATCAAGTAATCTTCTTTTTTTAAATAATGAAATGTTTTTTTTTTGTTTGTTTAAATCATATCAAAGCAAATCAAATCAAATACTTTATTTGTGATATACAGGTACAAAGGTCTTACAAATACAAAGTGAGTTCTTGCTGTGATCTGCCTCACAGGCACACAAATTCTTTAAACATATAACTATACAGAAAAAAAAAACTAAACATAAAGAAGAATAGAAATACTTATTAACACATTTATATCCACTCAATCTAACATCAACAATACAGTCAAGTCATTATAAGTCTAACAATTCCTTTTTTATTGAATAAGATGCGTGTTCATTAAGAAATTTAAATAATCTATTTTTGAATTTAAAGATATTATGACAGTCTCTAATGTTCTTGGGAATTTTACTGAATATTTTAGGCGCCATAACGAATGTACTCTTTTCATAAAGTATGGTTTTACATTGCGTTTTTAATTTTGTATATAGCCTCGTCCTATTGAGTGACCTCGACACTATTTCGAAAAAATATGGATATTTCTTGATAAAAACGGCTATTTCAAAAACATACAATGATGGCGCTGTAACTGTTTTAATGACTACTTTACCACCTGTAGCCAGCCTTAGGGGTTTCTCTTGGTACACACTGGTATATATATATATACATATATGTACACATTATATACTTTTACGTAATAAATATATTTGCTATTAAAGTCCCTTACAAAATCGATGACGAAATAAATAGATAATTATTAGGTTTTTACCTATGAAATTGCCGTTCTGTAGTACTAGCAATTTCAAATCAAAATAATTTTTGTTTGGCTTAGAATTCTAATTTCAAATTAATTTTATTTTAAAAACATGGTATTCTTTTTCCAAAAGTAGTCATTTGTTTATTGATTAGTGGTTCATTTTCATCGCATTTCAATCTTTGTGTCATCATGAATAATAATGGAATATGACCGTCGTCGTTGCAACAACGCGGCACAAGCGGCACGCAACATCAACGACGTTTACGGAGCCAACACTACAAACCAACGCATCACCTGTTATTGGTTTGCTCGCTTCCGTTCGGGGAATTTTGACCTGAAAAATGAACCTCGAACACTTTGGTCGACAATATAAGAAAATTCACTCAACCATCAAATTAAAGTAACTTCCAACGTGGCTTACCACTCAATGAGGAAAATACATCTTACATATTTTCAATCTAAAACAGGTATAATTAATAACGTTTATATTTTATTTTAATAATCGTAGAACTGTCAGTTATCGAGGAGCTCGTGACAAAGCCTCGGCCCTAGTCTGAAGTTACAATAGTGTCAGAATAGTAGATATGTTACGCTACGCAATTACCCTGCCGATACTAATTCCACCCCTAATCGGCGGACACATTTTTGTCCAAACGATCCCAACTGATTCCAACTAGTCGCAATCATTTGACAAAAATGTGTGCGCCGATTAGGGGGCAGGGTCATTGCGTAGCATACTATCGGTAGCAATAAGCTTCATTTTGACAATTCAACAACATTCATTGCGTTATATATACGTTGTTGAGCAGGCACATTTTCGAACACATGGAGCAATGGATTAGCCATATGCTTTGAAATGATTCCAACTGATGGTAATAGTGTGTTCCACAATTTGGGTACTGGACACAGCTTCCATAAGTGGTATTATGTAAAAGGTGACTTATGAGCAATTTGTAACATATAAGCCGATCTGATCTACTCAATCACAGGCCCAAATCTGCTATTGGCAGAATAGTCGTTCAGTATTCTCATATTAATCGATTTTAACAAGTTTCCTAATCTACTAACAAAATGGCGTCATTATGACTTTCCCGTTGTCAATCACTAACACTCTGACAACACTGAGTTTTGGTTTTAAAAAATCCGTTTCTTTTAAAGGGTTTTATAATAACGGTAATACGGTAATGCCATTCTATCATCATTCCATTATGAGACGACTGAGATAATTGATCGATCATTATGAATTTAGCAGAGTACGAACTTTTAAATACAATGACAATGGAATTATGTAGAAAATTTTTTATTTTCTTTTTTATAAATTATGTGTGAAATGACAAACTTATAAAAATAGCTGACTAGGGCCCCAGGTTAAGCTATTCTTACCGCGATCGATCCTTGATGGCTGATCAACTTATACTGAAGACCCGTACGTCTCTTGGAAAGAACATTAAGCTGCTGGTCCAGGTAGTAGAAGAAGCTTGAAACTTTGACATTTAGTCTTACCTTGTGGAGTCGTGTTACCCATGAGCTGAACATAGAGCTATTCAAACCACTATCCTCTGTATCACTAGCCTATATCACTAGTCTATATCACTAGTCTATATTACTAACCTCTCCTGGTAAAGTGCTAAAAGGACATTTGCTCAGGCTGATTTTACCTACAAAAACGTTGACCAAAAGGCGTTTCATATTCCGCTGTTTTCTTTTTCAAAACACGACAGATCTCAATTATTTTTTGTATCAAAATTTAGAGGAAAGTATACCTATGCTTCTATTATTTTTTTGTTTTTGTCAAAAACTTATCACGTTTGTCTAATAGTCGACCAACATCGCGGTAAAAATGGGTTATTTTGGGACTTTGAAGTATCATATTTCCTTTATTAATCAAATGACCTTATCATTTGATTTTTACACGTATAATCACGGCGTAAAATTGTAGAAAAAAAGCATTATCCACGAAGAAAACAGCAGAATACGTTTGTATTGAGAAAGCACCCCAAGAGTCCTTAAGTCTACTATTTTAATGTGTGACATTTCGAAGGCGAATTTTGAATTAAAGCACGAAGTGTAAGTATACCCTTCAATCTTGACAATAACATTTTAAGAAGAGAAGTGCCTTGGTCCGCCCCTCAGTACAAAGTGACCTTTCAACCATCTCCACTTTCCAAAACGACTCTGTTCACGTGCCGCCACTACAAAGATAACGTCTCGGCGTTTACCCCACTACTACACAAATCAAATGAATAACCTCCATTAAAATGATACCGACGATCTCCGACACATGTATAAATGTTTTTAATCCCAGATGGGTAGTGACCCATCTGGGATATCGGCTATCAATGAGGTTCAGTAGTGACTGAACCTCATTGATAGCCGATATTCTCGTCATCCGCCTTCTTCTTCAGCCTATAGAGGTTTTCAGAATCATTTCTGATCGTTAAAGACAAGCCAGTTAATTAGGCTAATCAAATCAGTTGGCTGCGACGCCTGCGACATACATATCAGATAAGTACCTAAATATAAGAATTTATTGTCACTAAAAGTCATGTTTTCATTGCACGTACGTCATTTCAGATGATATAAAAATAATTTATGAGAGTATTATCAGCTTATCAGACTCAACCGAATAATTATATAGTATGTTAAGAAAACCCTGTCCGACCCGTGAAGGTGTTGTTAGGTATCGATAACTGATTCTACTAATGCATACAAAACCGGGCTAAACTTAAAAAAAATCCCCCTAAAAAAAAAAATATTATTGCGCAAAAAGAGGTAACTTAATAAATGTGCGTTAACCACCCTTCCGCGGGCGGCGGGCGGCAGGGCACGCGGCACTTGGTCGCATCGCTATTCGCTCATAATAATACCGGTGTTGTCACTTTTTTAAAAATTACCAAATTTCGGGGAAGTTGGAATTAATTCGCGGGAAAAAAAAATTATTTCAAAATTCATTTGTATTGGTACTATGATGATTACGTAAAATTTTATATTATATTTGGTCATGTGTTTACCTAACCTTTATTATCCTTATGGGTCGGACAGGGTTTTCTCAACATACTGTATATAAACCTAAAGAAACAAAAATCGAATCTACATGCGATTATTTTATTAAATAGTAAAAATATAAAATACTAGCTGCATCACGCGGTTTCCCGCGCGTAAGCTTCGATTCCGTGAAGAATACCGGAATTAAAGTATCCTATGTGTTATTCCTGCACCCTAATTGCGTAAAACACTATTGCTTTCAACTAGAATCATTTTAAAGCTTATTGCCGGTCCATTGCTTCATATGTCGAAAAATGCATCTGGTCAACAGCGCAAAAAAAGCAATGAATGTTGTTGAACTATCATAATGAAACCCATTGCTACTGATAGCTAGTTACGCAATTACCCTGCTGGTTATAAACCATCTGTGTGCCAAATTTCATCCAAATCCATTCAGTAGTTTAGGCGTGAAAGCAGAACAAACAAAATCACTTTCAAATTTATAGTTAGTCAGGATACATCGTGGAATGAAGGGGGTATATACCATCCAAGGGTACAGCTGCTTTAGTATATCAAAAAGATACTCCATAGACAGTTTCTTCTTCTTCTTCATCGGCATATTTACATCCCCACTGCAAGGGCACGGGCCTCCATCAATAACATGAGGGGTAAATGTCATGCTCTCCACGCTTGCCAGATGGTTTGGCGAGGGTTTTGGTATAAATTGCAGGGTTTCCCTTCCCTGTGTGCTGGTTATTTTGCATGGAATTCACCTTAGTCGCCTTCTACGACATTTCGTTAAGAGTGAGAGTGGCCTATTCTACTCTGCCTGGTACCACACGGCTCCCCAGATATAGCAGCTAACGACTACCCGGATAGACAGTTTAGACGTGATTCATCATCATTATCATCATTTCAACCGAAAGACGTCCACTGCTGGACATAGGGCTCCCCCAAGGTTCTCCACGACGACCGGTCCCGCGCCTCCCGCAGCCAGCGGTCCCGCAGAGCTCCCGCGACATTCACCAGGTCGTCGGTCTACCTTGTCGGGGGCCTACCCCCGTCGGCCCCATCGGGCATCGGTCTCACGCGCAATGTGCCCGGCCCCGTGTAGCAATTCTTCATGGACAAGACGAAAGTCATGTCTAATGCCCATGTTTGACCTACTCCTATAAAGATTGGAGGCTCTGTTCTCGAAGTTGTTGACAGACGTGATTAAAGACTTGGCAACTAAAAATACGTCAATTTACGTCAGACGCGGACTAATTTAACAGGACTAAACTAACATTGTATCTTCTGCCCTTTTCTTAACGAAATATAAAGAATAAGGTGCACTGAGCTTAAATTTAGTATAGTTTGATAACAAATGAATCAGGGTGATTGACAAAACGTGGAAAGTTATTTACCTACGTAGTGCTGTGTGACACGTTAATTCAAGAAACTTGAAACCGAAAATAAGGTATCGATTTTTAGAGTATTTTGAAACTATGTATATGATTCTACATTATATACTTACCAGCGGTTACCTTTATCTTCAATGCTTAAATATAGCAATAGGGTATCTGTTACAATAACTATCTCTTCTATAATCATATCTGGTTTCTATTATCGGTATAATTACCTAATCTGAATGATTGGCATTGGAAATTTTGAAGGCATTTGACTTTTTATTTTATTTAGTGGTCTATAATTTAACAATAATATTACAAGCTATGCGAGAGCTATGCTTGGAATTTCCCTGCGTGATCGAAGCAGAAATAAGGAGATCCGCAGAAGAATAAACTCACCGACATGGTTCTTCGAGTCGCTAAAATAAGTGACACTGGGTGGAGCACATTGCTCGTAGAATCAATGGCCGATGGGGCAGTCAGCACCCTAATTGTGTAGCACACTATTGCTATCAATTTAAATCATTTTGAAGCATGTTGCTAATCCATTGCTCTGTATGTTCGAAAAATGTGTCTGCTCAACAACGTAAATAACGCAATGAATGTTGTTAAACTGTCAAAATGAAACCCCAGGTTCTGGAGTGGCGGCCACGTAGCGGAAGACGTTGCGTAGGGAGGCCCCTAACAAGGTGGACGATGACCTGGTGAGGGTCGCGGAGAGCCGATGTATGCGGGCAGCATAAGACCGGTCATATGGAAAGCCTTGGGGGAGACCTTTGTCCAGCAGTACCTAGACCTGTAAAGACTGATGAAGAAGAAGAATACAACCAGGATACAAGTGTACAATATAAATAAATAAATATATACGGACAAATCACCCTGTCCGATCCGTGAAGGTATTGTTAGGTATCGATAACTGATGCCCACAAAGCCAGGATAAACTTAAAAAAATCCCCTTAAAAAGTAAATATTATTTCGCAAAAAGAGTTAATACATGTGCGTAAGTCGTGGTGGCCTAGTGGTTAAAACACCAGCCTCTCAAGTATGAGTGCGCGGGTTCGATTCCAGGTCAGGCAAGTAGCAATGCAACTTTTCTAAAGCTATATGTACTTTCTAAGTATATCTTGGACACCAATGACTGAAGGTGAAGAAAAACATCTTGAGGAAACCTGGACTGTAAGTCTGAAATCGCCAACCCGCATTGAGCAAGCGTGGTGATTACTCAATCCTTCTCTGTATGAGAGGAGACCTGTGCCCAGCAGTGGGAAAATATAAAGGTTGATGTGCGGTAGGCAATGCGCGGGTGACGTGGGGCAGGCCACGCCACACGCGGTCGTATCGCTTTTAATAATAGCGTCAAAATGGTGTTGCCACTTTTTTAAAATTACCAAATTTCGGGGAAATTGGAATTAATTCGCGGGAAAAAAAGGTTATTTCAAAATTTATTAGTATTGTTACTATGCTGATTACGTATGGTCGTGTGTTTATCTAACCTTCACCCCCGTAGGTTTCGATGTGTTTTTTTTTTATGCTCCGCTCGTATTAGTCGCAGCATGATGTAGAAATAATTTTTCAAATCGGACCAGTAGTTCCTGAGATTGGCGCGTTCAAACAAACAAACAAAGCTATAGACATGTAGAACTGATAATTTTGTGTATTTAGTTATACAGCGTCCTAAATAAAAACCAATTGTCGGAAATAGACACTTCAATGACATGCCAATGTATCTGTTGGAGCTAACTGGTTAATACAGTTTTTAACACCCTTGCTCGTAAAGCTGATGTAATTCCACCGGTTTTAAATATGTAAAGCGGGCTATAACAAACGCGTGTGTTATCAGAGCAAATAGTTAAGTTATAGTCTATACAAATTCCATAACAGCATTATTTGCCATTTCAAATAATTATGGAACTGATCGCCGCCGCACGGCTCCAGCCAGTGAGCAGCGCGTTGTTCCATATTTGAAATGGTAAATAATAATACTAATGGCGAGTTTTGGCGGGAAAGTCAAGCTGAGTGTCACGCTCGTTTTTCATTGGACTTTTAAAATTATTTATAGTGTTGTTTACTAAATAAAAGTCCGTGATTTATGTAGTAAAAAGTGCATTTAGTAAATAGTTTATAAAGAACAGTGAAATATCGCAGCATAGTGGCCACATCATGACTTCCAGCCCCAAACCTCACACGTAAGACTGGTCACGCTGCAGTCATTTTCTACATGTATAATTCATAATTACTTGACATTGGCTAAATGCACAGACCGTGCGAAGCCAAAAATAAAGAAAGAAAGAATACTAATGGCGGGAAAGAAACAGTATGCATTCACAGATTAAGTTTATTTAAAATAACGAATGTCCTATTTGAAATAAACAATTTTTTTCTTTTGTTTCCTCGCAAGTGTGTTAAAAAACGTCGTACAATCTACATAATGTACTATAACGTTCAGTCACCCGCCCGGCCTGTTGCACTGTCAGTAGCAATGGGTTTCATTCACACTGCCAGTTCAACAACATTCATTGCGTTATTTAGGTACGTAATAACATATCCAGCAATGGATTAGCAATTTGCTTCAAAATTATTCCAACTGATAGTATACTCGTAGTGTGTTACGCAATTAGGGTACTGATGTTGAGATTTTTCATCGATTAACATAAACTTGCATTTTCCTTGATATGTATGTACTATTAAAAAAACAATTCCATACCCAAACAGTCAAACGTCTAGACTTTGTAGGTCTAGGTATGGATAGATATACATAATATATATATTAAATAACCAAAGAGATTTAAGATTTGTAAATAATTTAATGTCTTTGAAAACCAAAGATTTCGCATGAACAAAGTAGGTACCTAAATAGAAGGGCCCTGTGATTACTCACTACAATGGCCACCTTTTAATCAGTTTCGGCGATGGTAATAAAATTCCCAATTTCCAAGACACTGGTGTCTACGACACAAATAAACTGTCGTAACAAATTGTAAATAGGTATCACTTTAGTTAAACATTTACTTATCTATTTACAATTCAGATAAACTTATTTGTAACAATAATATAGAGAACAATAGGCTTAACTATGTCATATTGGGTTGATCTTCTAAATTGATAACAACCGGACTTGAATGAAATCTTATCAAAGTACAAGAGAATTTACTTTTATGATTCAAAGTTACTCTTAAAATAATGTTATTGTTTTAAAAAGCGATGAATCAGACAACCCAGGACAAAGGACAAGCATTGTTTTTGGCGCGGATTTTCGTTGAACTTTGTGAATCATCATTTTCTTTGCACAAAAAGGAAAATACAAGGAACAATTTGTTGCAGAACAGAGCCATCTGTTGTTCAGTAGCAGTCGTATTTTAAGCTACGTTGCGACATCTATCTTGATTTTAATTTTACAACGTTAGATTCTAGTATACTGGAAGTTCTAAAAGATGGCGCTGTCTTACAGAATGAAACAGTATTACAAATTCAGTATTAATGTAATACTAGTTCGCGCGTAGTCAGCTACGCGATTTTGATTTGTTGTTCTATCATTAATAGAATAGGGGAGTTTTGGTCAAAGTCATGATGTGGCCACTATGCTGCGATATTTCATTGTTCTTTATGAACTATTTACTAAATGCACTTTTTATTTACTACATAAATCGCGCACTTTTATTTAGTAAACAACACTATAAATAATTTTAAAAGTCCAATGAAAAACGAGCGTGACACTCAGCTTTACTTTCCCGCCAAAACTTTTAAGTTAAGTTATACTATACAGTATGTTAAGAAAACCCTGTCCGACCCGTGAAGGTGTTGTTAGGTATCGATAACTGATTCTACTAATGCATACAAAACCGGGAAAAACTTAAAAAGAAACCGTAAAAAAATAAATATTATTTCGCAAAAAAGAGGTAACTTAATAAGTGTGCGTTAAGCACCCTTCCGCGGGCGGCGGGCGGCAGGGCACGCGGCACGTGGTCGCATCGCTATTCGCTCATAATAATACCGGTATTGTCACTTTTTTAAAGTTACCAAATTTCGGGGAAGTTGGAATTAATTCGCGGGAAAAAAAGATTATTTCAAAATTCATTTGTATTGGTACTGTGATGATTACGTAAAATTTTATATTATATTTGTTCATGTGTTTACCTAACCTTTATTATCCTTATGGGTCGGACAGGGTTTTCTTAACATATTGTATAATAATGAAGAAATGGCTCAAAGGTCTTAGCATCCAAAAGAAAATCTCCTATAAAAAAATAATAGAATAGGGGATAATAGTGCAATATTAGGTCACCAGGGTATAATACTAGATCATACAGTAAATCTTTTTTTATTGTTTAATGACCGAAACCACCACTGCTTGCATTTATCCCCGTTATTCTTAAACGATGTTTAAAGTTAACTAGTGATTAGCGATTCTTTAACCATACATTTTAGACGTTTCCACGTCACTTAACTTTAATCATGGTTTATAAATAAACACACCAGTGTTTAAGGGGTTTAAAAAATCTAAATTTTAAAATGTAATTTTTTTAATTAACGGAGTACCAATATAAACTTTTGTTTGTATTGTCGCTTCCACTACAGTACAATAAGAACGTTTACAAAAACTCATGTACCTACGGTTTATTTACACTACAAAAGTTATTAGTATCGTAGTATAATCCAAGCCGTTAACAAAACATGAAATTATATCTATCTATTCATTAATATTGCATTGAATAATTTAAAAAAAATGCTTAATTCCGTCAATCATTTTTACTATACGTTTCCACCAGGTACTTACTTCCTTTTCTCCTTCAAACTTGCACCACGTGCGCGAAGCAGCTTCTTTAGATCATCTACTTTTAAATGACCGTAAGAATCTATAACACATAGTTGAAACACAAAAATAATGAATATTTTGATATATCTTCACAGAATAGTAAATACCCAGTAGTTACATTTAAATAACTCAGTACGACAAGGGTGATTGTGATTTTGCAATATGGCGATGGCGGTTTGTTTACTGTATACGCTTGAGGCGCCCTCTATGCAGAGTTTTGTATAATATTATTACCCTATTGAAGAAATATGTATAGACGACATCACATCAAGCTACTAGGTACAATCTATCAGATTTCTTTATTACATTTCCACCTTTACCTCTAAAGCATTAAGTCTCAAGATTGATTGGGTATATTTGACAGTTTGGAGTAGCTTGACCTGCTTTTATCCGTACAGACGGCAGTACATCAAGCTTTGACAATCTGTCAGATTTCTTTATTAGATTTTCACCTTTATCGCTAAAGCATCAAGGCTCAAGGTTGATTGGGAATATTTGACAGTTTCAGGTAGCTTGACCTGCTGTCGTTTGTACATAAACAAAAATACCGTTCTAGTTACTTTATTCCCTCTATTACATGCCATCACTCTTATCGCTAATTGAAAAATAAGACATCTTTTAGATATTATTTTCACCATTCTACAAGCTAAGAACCTTAAGAAACCTGGGCACGCCACAATAGCGGCGGTAAGTCTCCTCTTTGAGGAGTGGCTAGAGAGGCGCCACGGCGCCCTCACCTTTCGCCTGACGCAGGTCCTCACCGGACACGGTTGTTTCGGGAGGTTCCTGTTCCGTATTAGGCGGAAGGAAACGCCAGGGTGTCACCATTGTGTGATCGCCCTGAGGACACGGTGGAGCATACGGTGGAGGTCTGCCCGGCTTGGGTAGAGCACCGCCCTGTCCTAGTAGCGGCGATCGGCGGCGATTTCTTGCGTCCGACCTCTCTCCGATCTCTTGCAGGCCGTCACCTCCTTCTGCGAAGCAGTGATGCTGGCAAAGGAGGAGGCGGAGCGCGTGAGGCAACGGGAATCCCAGCGCCCTCACGCCACTAGCCGCCGCAGTAGACGCCCTGGTTGGGAGACAACACCTAACTCCCAGCCACCGTAGGCGCGGGCCTGCGGGCGGTGAGCAGTAAGCAGCTCGCCGCCCGGTAAGGACCAGGCCCGAGTCGACGGCGCGTCGTGTTTCACGCGCGCCTCAAAGAGATGTCAGCACATCGTGACGGGGTCCACGAAGACCGATGCCTCCTGGGTCAGGGTTGCGGGTTGGTTAAACAAGAAACATATTGTCACACAGGCAAGTGAAGAAACACGGGTGGGTTTTAGTCAGTAAAAGTCTGACACACCCTTCGGCTCCGCCCAGAGCGGCAGAAGTCATTTGATGATTTCCCATCCCAACAAAAAAAAAAAAAGAATCTTAAGAAACCTTCCTTTTTAAATTACGAATTATTAATTGTAACTTTTCATAATGGGTAAGTAATTATCGAAATGGAATGAAATAATGAATTACCGATGGATGCGGGGAGCACAAGACAGTCCATCGTGGAAAGCCTTGGCAGAGGCCTTTGTCCAGCCGTGGACCTCTATATGCTAAGAATAAGAAGAAGAAGAAGAATTATCGAAATCACAGTTCACATAATTCACCTCAAATCATGCGTTTTTCTTCTAAGTAATTGTTGAGTAACTCTAAAATATAGGTAGGTGAGTCACCAAACTGATAAAAATATTTATTTTTCAAGCAAACAATAATTGTTAATGTCGTGATAATGCATTGATAAGATAGTTATGTCCTAATTTCCACAACTTACTGTACTATTATAAATCTATTTTCTATCTATTATTTTTTTCATTGGAAGAACGGTTGACAAAGTACCTACTTGTGTAGAATATTTAAAGTATCGGACTTTTTTTTAGCCGTATACATCAATAAAACTTAGTATAAAAACAAACAAACTCTACAGACAATAATACGAAAGAAAACAATAAATCTTAAAATTAGAGTTAATTTCTAAAGTAAATAACTAAACCTATACAAATAAACAAACTAAGCTAAATATTTTCTACTGTTGTTGTAATGAACTTGAAGAGATGAACAAAAAACTGCAGTCTATTTAATAAATCTTGAACTTGGCGGGGTAAACTAATAAGTATGGAAAGTTTTGAACTAATTTGTTAGTGTGCTCAGCCTATCTTATCAGATTTGCCTGCCAGCAGTGCAAACTCTAATGTCAAGAACTCTTCTGTCAAGTTTTGTGCGAGTTGAACTCGAGCAATAACAGTTTCTGCCAAGTATATAGGTATATCGTAATTCGTAATATATGCTGTTATCAGGTATCGATCAATGCGCCGATCACTAATCATAACGAATCCTAGACGAGACAAAGAATGTTGTTAACTCAAACAACCCATTGTTCAGATCAGATGACATCGTGCTGCTATCAGCTACTACCATCAACAGGGAACATGACATCACCATTCTTGTCTGCCCTCACCCATTAAAATATAGTAATTTGTGTATTCGTCACTGCATGTAAAAAAAGAAGCGTAACTTCCAGCATTAAAAGACATGAAACATCCTAAAAAATACAAACAATGAGAGGTCATGCGGAATTGGCCGTTCACGCGTTCCGCAAAGCCTAATCCCTTGAACTTGAGCAGGCGGAACCGAGGTAAACAAACGTCGGGCAACCCGTTGACGCGCATTTGTCATTTGGAAGTTGGAACGCACGCGACTCGCTAGCGCCAGTGTCGTACGCGCGCTCCGCGATTTAATACGAACGCGTCCTAAAATTCGCAACTTAAAAAATCAAAACAATAACATCGAAATTCGAATCATTCAAGTTTGTTTCGAGATTCAAACAAATACGTTAACATTGATTTCGGCCAGTGAGGAAATAAGTTATTTACAGTGAGTGTTTTGGTTAATTTAGTGATTGTGAGTTTTTTCTCGTCAATTTGTAGTCATTGTTGTGGCTGATGAAGGAAGTGACGGCAGTTTGACCGATAAGCGGTTGATACAGCGAGTTTGCATGCTGGTTGAATAAGCAATTTAGAGATTTCGTTGGTAACTTTGTTTTATATTTATTATTTTTTATAGGTATTTTATGACACTTTGCTATATCTAGAAAAAACCTTTTCCTATTTCGTGCCAGCTAACGGCACATCCTCTTAAATTGACATTGGCTAATGCGATGCCAAAGCCATTAAAAAAAAAAAGATACCTACACCGAATTGAAAATTGGAATCTTTGAAGAATGATTTTTGTTTCCTTTGGCAACTGAGATGAATGATTTGTTTACCTATTGTTTTCTATCATACGTAATGTCAAACTTTTATAACCTCCAATTTATTTTCGTTTCCGCGAATATAATAATTCTTGTATTTAAAGCTGAGGATGTTAGTGAATACCGTTAGGTATTGTTATCGTTTCCTTGGCAACCAATTGTTTGAATTAACGGTTCTCATGTGTAATCGCTAGATACTTGTTTTGTTCTAATTAGATTAGCTACCTAGCCTAGCCTATCCACCTGGATGGCTCGTGGCTAGACGGATATACAGGCTTTGGTCGGTAATATTCGGTAGAGATATTCAAGTGAAAATCTTAGTCTTTATTGTGCTCTAATAGAGATTAGTATGAAATGTCTCGGTAGGTATCTATTGATAATAATTATGGATATCATTACGTGAACTCGAGATTCTTGAACCTCATTCCAGACAAAATTCTAGAATAAATGAACTTACTGGACGTTATAATTATATTCTAAGAAGGTATACACTGGCACCCATAACACAAGTTAATTCTTAATTTGGGTACATACAGACGACAGCACATCAAGCTACTGCATTCTGTCAGATTTCTATCAGATTTTCAACTTTATCTCGGCGGACAGAACTCCGGCGGAATCTCATGGTGACATGGCGAATGCCATTGTCGCAACCCAGTGCTGGGCACGTCACAATAGGGGCGGTCAGTTCCCTCTTTGAGGAGTGGCTAGAGAGGCGCAACATGGCCCTCACGCAGGTCCTCACCAGACCCGGCTGTTTCGGGAGGTTCCTGTTCCGTATAAAGCGGGAGGAAACGCCAGGGTGTTACCACTGTGGGGGTCGCCCTGAGGACACGGTGGAGTCTGCCCGGTTTTGGTAGAGCACGCCGTGTCCTCGTGGCGACGATCGGCGGCGATCTCTCGCGTCCGGCCCTGGTCCAGGCCATGCTCCAGAGCGAGACTGCATAGCAGGTCGTCACGGCAAAGAAGGAGGAGGAGAGCGGGAATCCCAGCCGATGCGCCCTGGGTCAGGGTTGCGGGTTGGTTAAAAAAGAAACAGTGGCCCTGGCGCACAGGCAAGTGAAGACACACGGGAGTGTTTTAGTCAGTAAAAGTCTGACACGCCCTTCCGCTCCGCCCAGAGCGGGATTGCATTTGATGAATTCCCATAAAAAAAAAGATTGATTATTTAAAATTCAAAATACGCTAGTTTTGGTATAATTTGAAGTGCAAATTATCTACTAGTGTTAATGTACACCTTATACTCAATAAATTATTATTATACATATACTTCGTGTTACCTGTCTCCTGTGTACCTAAATATCAGATCAATTCCTAACACTGATTAAAATTCAAATAATAAAACAAATCGTATTTTAAGTCGACGGCAACGCAACGAAAAGTTATTTTATTGAAATTTTAAATTCTATTTAAATCGTCCGTATTACGTAACAACACGTAATATTGCTATTGTTCGGAGTCTTGTAATGTAGATTACATTTCCATCACACAGGTGCCTAGTCTCAGTTAGGTTCAGACGACAGCATATGAAGCTACTACAATCTGTCCAACATTTTTAGATTTTCAACTTTGTCGCTAAAGCAATAAGGCTCAAAGTTGAGTGGGAATACATACCTAGAGAGCTGCAGTTCAGGGAATTACGATCGATTTTGATTTGCCAGTCAACCATACAAAGTCTTCAAAGGTAACGGCTATAATAGACGGAAACAATATCTTGCATGTTAGCTAGGTAAATAAGTATGGAGGCAGGTGCTTAAAAATCGGTAAATAAAATAGATAGCGAGTTGAATAGCTGCTTAAATGATCTGTAAAAAAAATGGGTATGGAGGTGGTTCGGTGCCCAAATGATCTGTAAAAAGGGTATGGTAAAAAAAATAGTCAACATTTTCTCAAATAAATCGTCAGATTTGTTAGTACATAGGTGTATCTGCTGATATCGTAACGCAAACTTCGAGAAAAGGCTAGACCGCATGCCACTAATAAAATTATGATAGTCATTTATATCGTTAACGAGCGGTTACAGAGATAACAGTGTTTAAAAAAATGTGTCGACTCGGCCTTTGAACGTTGCAAGCGTGCCGCCGCGCGTGTTTGTGGGTATGACGTTGACCCCTGCTATGAACTCTATTAAATCATCTAATAGGATAGTTTTTCAAGTTTTGTTCACATTGTGCTTTTTTGTGTAATTAGCGAATTAATTACTTTTTACTTTAAAATCTTATTGGGTTATAAAAGTATAGCAATTATGGTTTAAAGTGAAAAAAAACTGCATATTATCTTTTTTAAATCAGGAAAAAACCGACGAAGAAATCCACCACTGGGAGTTCAGAATCATGTACTGGATGCATGGTACTCGTTTGTGCGTCGATGTCAGATACACCCTTTATGTACTCCCAAATATGAGTGGGGAATATTTGACAGTTTCGGGTAGCTTGACCGGCTGTCGTCAGTACTTACCACGAATGAATGCATGGAATACCAAAAATCCAGTTTTACTAGAATTTTCATGACACCCTGAGTCATACATGCCAGGTATTCTCATTGATTATTCAGTGACTTCATGTAACTTACGTTAATAGCTCGAATAATAAATTAAGCCTGTTTTAGGTAATTATGAATCTGAATGGATAAGACAACTCGGCTGTTCAGCCTATTAAAACGATAAGACATCTGTAGGCCTAGTATGAGTTTTCAATACGAAACTCGATCGTCGATATAGAGCGCGTTTGGCGCTCTCATTGGTTGAGAGTTCTTACGACCTTGAAGCGGGCCAATCGCTGAGTCAAATCAAAGTCATCAGTGAGTTTCGTAATGAAAATTCATACTAGGCCTACTTTAGGCCTAGTATGAGTTTTCATTACGAAACTCGATCGTCGATATCGAGCGCGTTTGACTCAGCGATTGGCCCGCTTCAAGGTCGTAAGAACTCTCAAGCAATGAGAGCGCCAAACGTGCTCGATATCGACGATCAAGTTTCGTATTGAAAACTCATACTAGGCCTACTGGGTTGTAACCGTACAAGTACACAAAAAGATTTTCGTGCCATTGTCTATAAAAAAAATGTTTTTAATTTGGTATAGCGGCAACAGAATTACATCATCGGTTTTTCAACTGTTTTAATTCTAGCTGCACATTGTATGTATATGAGATCAGCCTGGTGTCAGGCTGTGGAGCTTAGTTTTTGGGTTCTAGAAAGTAGCGGGATACAAAGTAAAAAAAGTTTGAAATCGTGAGATAGACCGACAGAAGTAAAAACTGAAATCATTAAAAACACAGGACACACAAAAGTAAAAAAACAAAAGACGGTTGCGGTGTTGGGTCGGTTATGCTCACACGAATTCAATGCTTTTCCCCCATCCCATTTTCATTTTTTCATTTATCCCAAACACATACATAATCAGCTTATAATGGTCCCACTGTTGGGACTCAGGCCTCCTCTTGGCGAGAGGGAGTCGTAATCCACCACGCTGTCCCAGTGCCGGTGGGTAGATGTCACATGACTTGAAGTTTTTGGCTCCAGGACATGCCGGTTTTCTCACGGTGTTTTCCTTCAAGATTTTGAGAGCAGGGGTAATGAAATAATTTACACAAAATACACAGAATATATCATTGCCTAATTAGAATAGTCAATGATTCTGTAAGAATTTATTCTGAATAAGTTACGTTTATACTGTTATATTGTTCTATAAAGAGTACCAATTATCACACTCTTTGTGTGCGATCGATGTTCATAGATAAGCGATTATCAGAGTATCGTGTCACGTACTATAAAAGTTAATATTGTTTACAAAGCCAGATCAGCACCGTAATTTCGTTACACACTATTACTCTCA
This sequence comes from Sesamia inferens, assembly GCA_037179545.1. Classification (NCBI taxonomy): domain Eukaryota; kingdom Metazoa; phylum Arthropoda; class Insecta; order Lepidoptera; family Noctuidae; genus Sesamia; species Sesamia inferens. Next base: position 28,632,114 of record CM073928.1, on the reverse strand, counting down.
TTTTGAAGCATATTGCTGGGCTAATCCATAATATGCTACTGCTCAACAACGCAACGAACGCAATGAATATTGTTGAACTGTCAAACTGAAACCCATTACTACTGATAGTATGTTACGTAACTACTCAACTGTCTGAATCTGTCAAAAGTACATTCAATGTGTAGCGGTACCTACAAACGCCACAAATAAACAACGCTTCATACTGACGTCACAAGAATTCTATATCTCGCAAGCGGAGTGTACCGTGCAATTAGCATACATACAACTTCCCAACTTCAACCGTTGGGCAAGTGCCCACCAGACATAACACCCGCCTGGTCGGAGGATGACGAGTGAACTTTACTCCCTGTTCCTCATACCTCCACAAATTCAATTACGGTTGGTGCAACTGCAGTGACTGAGCCTTTGACTGCTGCACTGGAACAAATATTTGTATGACCTACAAGTACTAGTTCTGGGTCTGGATGTTTGTGTATGTGAGTTTATATGTTTGTAAACGCACCCACAATACAGGAAAACAGGAAATACCTAGTGTGAGGGCAAAATTAAAAAAAAAAAATTACAAGTTTTTGACATTGACTGTCGAGATTAATCTGCAACTTTTGGAGTACTTGATACGACTTCTGGTACCACAATTCTAGCCCATGCAACCCTACCATAATTACTTGCCGATTGATTCAGTAAAAATCTTACCACGAAAAGTTAGGAGAAGTGAGTTTAGAGTGAGTTGTCAATAGTGTTCAATCTCTAGGATTAGTTGGAATGTTCACTCCACGAAAATTTTTACGGTGAGTTGGTTAAAAAATCGCATACCAAGCGTTAGTAATTCACATGCATCACTCATCTGAGGTAAAATTCCTTGTCGATCTTTTGAGGTAGGCTTATGGAGCGGTACAAATTCTACTGGGGTACTAATCTGAAGGTTATGTTTCCAGAAAGATTACCAGAACTTACTCCTAGATTACGTAGTGTAGCTGAGCGTTATTCCTTTCACTTTCGCACACCTGCCAAACTGCAAATGCAAAATAGAGACGGAACGTATCCAAGTCAAAGAACATGCTCAGTAACTAGATAGCTCGTCTTTTATCAAAAATTCAGTACCAACTTAATATCTTTGAAAGTTACTACGTCCTATACTTGTTGAATCCACGCCCTTATTTCTAAGTTGGTACGGAAAGGTACAAAGTTCAATAATTTTCACGCAAAAGTTAACGATACCCAGTCTATCGCGTGGATATTTCATCCAGTCCATCCATGTGCCCACAATGTTTGTAAACTGTCAAACGTTCGTCAAATACCATTTTCGAATTTTCGTGTGTTTAAAAAACATACATGCACGCTGTCAAACAAGTTTGACAAACTTGAAGTCAGTTTTATTCAGTCATTCACTCTGTTTGACAATACAGTCATGGATTTTAATGTAAAACTGGATGATTTTGACGTTGTTTAATGCTGATGCCTGTTTTCATACTTTGTCTAATAAAAGTTCCATTTCAGCAAACTGGATTCCGTTTTATTGTCTATGGTTGAAAGACAACATTATATTCTGCCTACACGATAACCTCTTTCATTGAAATCCATGGTTTGGACATAATACATTTAAACGAACACTAAAATATATACTCGCAATAAAAACTCTTCTATGTAACCAACTACATAATTCAGACGAAATTAGTACTCATGGTTGATACTTGGCAATGAATCCACGTCGATATTTCACTTCTGTCGTGATACATGACGCTATCTATCGCGGTTTTCAGGGCACTGCCGACGTTTAAGCTTAATATACATATGTACTTATATACAAATAATAAATGTCATAAAATATTAACAGAATAAGGAATTTGCATTTCTTGTGTTATTATTATTAGAATATGAATGATTCCGCTTCCTGTGAAACCTATATTTCTTGATTGTGCAATTACCTATTTAACTAAGAAGAATAAGATTGCCTTTAAAAATGTTGACAAGTAAAACTAAATACTACATTATTTAAAATATCGCTTACGTCAGAACACACGTCAGTCCACAAACCTCATTCCATCCGCTAGAGACAAATCGAATCAACGCTACGCTAGCATCAAGTTCGTTGTCCAAGTTGGAAATTGCCGTTCAATAATATCAAGACGTTGTTACTGCCCCACTGTCTCGCTGCCTGGATGCCATGTATAGCTCACATTCCTGAACCAGGCGAAAACGACTTTTTTACAAATCCATAGACTCCTTATCTTACATTACGTGGATATTAATCATCAGACACCAAATACCATTTATTTTCTGTCAAGTTAACTATGTGGTTGTCTACTGCTTTAATGGGTTTTTCTGGAGTTGCCTCTATGAATTAACGTTTTTAAAACACTTATAAATTAAGCAATTACGCGGCAAAAGCACCTCCAGTAAGCGTCTCGTTTTCGGGCTTCGCTGGGAAAGGATAGCAAGGAACAGGCTGAGTCGGATCCTGACCATTACCATACCTAATTGCAGTCTTCTCTCTCCCAATCTTTCTTCGCAAACATTACCCAATTAATCTCATTTCATTCCGTAATGTTTCTTCAATTACACCGCTCGTATCCGAGGCACTTGAGTCATGCTTTCATGATTCTGAGTCAACCGCTTGTTTTGGTAAAAAACGAATCAAAGGCATTTTATGACTGGTTAGCAGTTAGGAATTATTGGAATTCTCATATGAGGACCTCTTTTTAACGACTGTCGAGGAACAAGACTTCATAAAAAGAAATTTAATTAAGATGCTCTATTTTTTTTTTTCGGAAATCACTAAAGATGAAATACATCTTAACTTTTTCATTTCATTTTAACTTCTATTAACTATCTTTACTGGTCTTAATAGAAGTTAAAACTTGTATAATTATGATAATGATGCTTTCATGATAGTCACAGATCCTTACCACTCCACTACTTCAAACTTCAAAGCTCCAAATCAGATAAGAATAATACAAAATGGTCGGAAACAAAAGGCAAGAAATAAACTCCCTCTCCTGAGGCTTCGGTCATCTCTTTGATTTCGTAATATGAAAAGTGAAAGATTACATAAAAGATATCCTGTTTCCAATTACAAGATTGCGCTCATATTCTTCTGCATGGTAATCTTAATGTACCTGACGTGTTAGTATAAAAACCAAACAAAACCCTTTGCAACTACAGGAACATTGAATGTTTCAGTAACAATAATACTACTTAAGAGTAATACCAGGTATTTACGTTATTTTCCTTAAACGTGACCACGAACAAAGTCCCTATACATAGCTTACGCTGAAGTCCTTTCATTTTAAACGTAAACAATAGTTCTTAACCTAATTGACGCCAACGCAAATGTTGTTGTGAACCTATTCATTTGTAAAACAAATATTGGGAGAACCTCAAGCCACATCGCAGTCTTTGTGGTCAATAAGAAGTTAAAGGTTGTTTGTAAAATATCTCTCTTAGCGATAAGATAGCCCATTGTATCACCCTTTGTAAAATCTTTATATTAATGTTCTGTAGTCTATATGGTGTACATAACAAAGAGTATTCTATTCTATTCTATAAACTAGTATTTCCAAGCGGTTATGACGAAGGTGTTTTAACATTAGAGAAGTGAAGACATGGAGCAATATCTGGTCTGGTCGTGCCTCGGAAAGCACGTTAAGCCGTTGGTCCAGGTTGCCATATGAACATCTAAAGGCAGTCGTTACTGGTTGTTGGAGCCCTCAAAAGTCCAACAATTAGTCTAGCTGCAATGCTTCGATATCACCTTCTGGTTGTGGAGGTCAAACGCCAGTTGCTTCACGGAAAACATCGAAGTGTAGCCAAAATGAGCAGTTAGTCTGGTAAAGCGGACCGCAGACTCCAAAGCTGAATACTCTTCTGATGCGACTGGGACTAACGCTGAGATGTCAATGATGAGAAGTGAAGTCTTAATACATCGAGAAGTAAAACTGACCAGATTGTTAACGCTGTTTAGTCTCCGTTTATCACAATCTTCAATCCTTCATTGTTTTCTGCATAGCTATGACGTCTTTCGGTCTTACGTAAGCTGGTATAATAGCCAAACATCTAAAACTTACTCTGGGTGCCAATTATAATCTTTTAGTGTAAATAATTATACCACCTACAATTACATTTTTTCATACACCTCCTTTCTTTTATTTAAGTAGCAATTAGCGAAAAAGAGTGATACCTGAAGCCGTACATTTTAACTCCTGCATATCTAGATTTTATGACATCAAATATTTATACTGTTACGCTAAAAAGTTTTATTATCTACATACAAGAAATGACATGAATTACATGACAATGATAACACAATACAAACTACAGAAAGACTAACATCTTTTTCACAATAACTTTCCTTATACCGTCTGGTAGACTATATCACGCAATCACTGTAGCAATCTAGAACATCATGGCACAGTTTATTGTTTATTAACAATCACTTATGAAAACAACAAGCAAAGCAATGTTTAAGAACAAAATACCGGCGCAAGCGCATGATGATGCCCGAATATCGTAATAACGGGCAAGTCAATGATGAAATTGTTTACGGAATGGACGTAAAGGAACAACATTTATATCGTAGAGTCACATAATAAGGGAACTCTTTATATAATAACAATATGCTGGTTAGTTGAAAACTTGGAATTATTTATGTTCAGGTTCCGAAGTTCCGAAGGTCAGTGAATAATTGTGGCATGCTTTACGATGCGGAATGCAAACAATGCATTTCAGTTTCAAAACAGTTGTTTTGGTTTTAAAGCCCTTGTGCAAGAATTTGGCAATTTTTAAGAACAATAGAACAAAAATGCTGGAAATTACGTAAGCAAATCGGATACAAAACACTGGACTTTTAATACGACTATACATATACAATAATTAACATCTACTCTTTTATAGATACATAATATGATCTTTCAGCCGAAAATGCCCACTTCTGGACATATGTAGATCTCGCTCTCAAGTATGGCCACAAGGCTAGACCTGCACTTTTCGAACGTCAAAAATACAAAAGATAAATACCAAAATACCCGCCTTTCGCCAGTTCCAGTCCATGTCAAAATGAAATTAAAAACAGAATTCATTACGTCAAGTTAAAAAAAAACTGGGATTAAAAATATGTCCGGTTTATCGATCGGCGCGCCATGCCTTTTTCTTCCATATTTCTCTGTTAGCTGCTTCTTCTGCTATCTTGGCAGTCACCTCCTGTCTAACCATATCATCATTGACACAGTCCAACCATCGTGTATTTGTCTGCCTATACTCTTACAGACGTCGGAATTCATACAGATACACAAAAGTAATCATGTATTATGGCTTAAATTTGCGGTTACTTAGTCATATTTCCTAGAAGTGTTTTCAATATTGCTAACTACTATGTAGGAACATGTCTTTGTTTAAGATAACAACATACTTTCTCTTGTGTTTATTGACAGCACAATAGTTATAGGTGACCATTTGAAACCTTTGCGAGCCAATTAACATAACCGCTTTTGAGCTATTTTGTTCATAGCAAAGCCGTATGTGACTGTGACGATGTCTCTTCTTTCCAAAATTTTATCTGTACCCAAATGGAGTAACACACTTAGATTCATATTCTCAATTTGAATCATTTAGAAGCATATTGCTAATTCATACATTTTATTTTTTTAGATTTTCCACCTTGATAACTTAAGAATTAAAGCTCAAGGTTGAATGGGAATATTTGACTGTTTCGAGTAGCTTGACCTACTGTCATCAGTACCTATTCAGACTAATGTACTTGCAGTTGATCTTGTAACGTTACCAGGCTAGTTAGCCACCTTTACGAAGTTACTTTTTTTTCCACTGCTGTGTATTTTTTTTTTTTCGCAAATGTTACCCTTCGTCTTGTTTGTCTATTATGCATTCTGAACGAACCTCCTTAGGTCAAGGTCATAATGCTGGGAACCAGACACTAGAGGTAATATATGTTAAGCTACTTATAACTACTTTTTGTACTTACAGTAAACTTTTATTCTCATATTATTATTTACTTTTTTTTTGTGTAAACGTTGCTCCGCACTAGGACTTTCACCTATCATGGGTGTGTTTAATACAAAAATTTAAACTAACATACCTACACAAACAGCTACTAATACTGCGATCGCCGAATATTTCAGCCAAAAATATGAGTAATTTGATTAAAATTTAACAGCAACACAGGGGTGTAATAGAATAAATGAAAAAATATACTTTTTTTTTCATCAAATTGTTTTAAAAATGTCACTTTGGTTCTTATAGGTATGTGTACAAAGTTTAAATTAATGTAAAGTGAAGCTAGTAACGTTAAAATTCAGGGTGAACTCTACTAAAGTTATCAGTGTTGCCACAGTTTTACGATAAACTATATATGTATTAATCTCGTCTTTCCACATGAATGTTCTGAATAACCTTCAATCCTTCATCGCTGAACGTTGAACAGAACACATGCATTTTATATCCGATACTCGAGTTAACAAAATGTTTCTAATAATATTTAAGAAATTTTGGATCGTTATTCTACATGTGTATAAATTGTTGGTTATCAAAAACATAAAGAAATGGTTTCTAATTCTATTATCATGCTTCTCGTCACAACTCGAAAGTCTGTTCTCGGACAGGATTCTTGCAACTTTTACATCAACAATCACGTCTGTAGCGGTACCTACAAACGCCATTAATGAAATACGACACGTCATAGTGACGTCACACGAATCCTACATCTCGCAAGCAGAGATTACCGTGCAACTAGCATACATAAAACTTCCCAACTTCATCCGTTGGGCAAGTGCCCGCCAGAACTAACACCCGTCTGGTCGGAGGATCCTCCCTTTTCTATTGAGGATGAGGGAACTTTACACCCTGTTCCTCATGCCTCCGCAACGCCTACCATTTACATCCTCGCCACTCTGAATGTTAGTGACTCTTATTCCGCATCCTACTTAATTGCGTAACACTTTCGATTACCATCTGAATAGTTTTCAATCGCTTCATATGTTCGAAGAATAATTCTGCTCAACAACATAAATAAGACAATGTATGTTGTTAAACTGTCAAAATTAAAGCCATTGGTACTGTTAGTGTACGCAAATTACAGATGTGTATATCTTTCAGGAGTGTTATCCAATTTATTTTCGCAGCTAATAACTACCTCCACTTCTGAAAAAAATATGACCAACTAAATACGATATTAGCTTGATGATTTCGGTTAAAGGAAGTTATTCAAAACATGGCTACAGTGTGAATTAAAGTCACGTCAACTATACCATACTACTCACAATTTTGAGAACGTTATCAAAATGTTTGCTGCTATTTGTACCTGGAAAATGTGAATAAGGTAAAATACAAGAATAGCACCAGGAAACAACTGTAATGCTAATGATTCATACTATTTACATATTTACACAATAAATAACATAGAATACACTGTCGTTATAATATATCAATACCTGCAATGACAGTTCATAGACTTCATAGAATGGTATGTTGTTTTGTATGGCTTCACATTCTTCATATTTATTGTGGTTCCTAATGAAAGTAACGAAGTTCAACAGTGATAAATAGTTTGATTCTGGTACCAAAAGACCAAGCAAAATCTGGACTTCCTGATAACGAAACTCCTTACACGGCCCGAAAAAAAAAACAGGGATGATCAATAAAGATTGAAAATAGAACATCAATTTTTGAAAAGGGAAAGGAATGTTAGTTTTTATTCATGGATATAAAGGCGTTTACACAACAACTCAATCGAACGATCTGTTTTAAATCTCGACCACAGATAGACAGGGCCAATTACATGGTATTCACTATGTCTATCATCGTCAAACATTGTTATGCCGGAAAATTGAATTCTGTTTGATGAGTAAATGTTTCTTTACTTATTGGCCCACACTTCTGATAGGATGACGTCACTAAACGTATGTAGCTGACGTTCTTATTGCTGATTGCATACGTTTCGACGCAAACTATTTCTAAGCTAAAGAGAATTTACTTCAAATTATGACGTCAGCTAAGTATAAATTCTCGATTGAGGTATAACATAGAACTTTTTTTTTGAGAAACTTACGTTATGGTTATGGTTCGACAAAAAAAATCATAGACAAATGACACCGGATGTAATAAAGTAAATTGTACACAAAAAATACCCAAGTTAATTAAGTAAAATAAAAAACCTAGAAACTTTGTATTCGTACGAATTATGAAATTAATTCTAATGAAATATCACAACTTACTTATCACACGGGATAACTCAAGGTTAGCCGCTCCCTTACAGGCACAACATAACATTTTTATATTTTTACGGGCCATTTTATTCACTCCCGCTATTACCGTTACTGTGATTTAAAGTTTAGGTAAATCAAATTATTATACCATAAGTAAATCGATGACTTAATTTCTTCATAAAATATTGTTTTTGTTAGTTACAAATATATTTTTTAATAATGAACAGTGTTGATACCGTTTTAATGTATACTGGCTACTCAATTTGTTTATTGTTGCTAAAAATTCTTTTAAAGCTAAAAACAGATTAGGAAGCGCAACTTGCGTAACGTTTACATTATCCAAAAGCGCTTTTAAACGTTTATTTTTTATTCTAAAACTAATAAATCTGGTCAATCGTGATTGACAGTTTGCCAAAAGCTTTGTTATTTAATATTTTGGTGAAACCCCATTGCAAGATATCAATATACCGACATCGTTGCCAGGTTTTCGTTGGCATCGTACAGACGACAGCTCATCAAAAAAGCTACTACAGTTTGTCAGATTTCTTTATCCGATTTTCAACTTTATCTTTAAAGCTTTAAGGCTCAAGGTTGATTGGGAATATCTGACAGTTTCGCGTAGCTTGACCTGCTGTCGTCCGTACCCATTAACACATTAAACTAGTAATTAAAACTGCATTTTTATTTTTTAAATGTTCCATTTTCAAAGTACCTATAAGTACCTATGTATATTTCTAAAAGGTCACTAATTGCTGTATTAGGGTCGGCTTTCAAGTCTATGCTGTCATAGATAACCTATTTAGCTGGCACTCTAGCGCCGTCTTTTTATCTCTGTTTTTATGCACCATCTTGAACATACCTCAGATACACCAAACCAAACACTGAGGAAGTGCAAGGAGTATACATTTCAATAATAAAATAAATCATACCGGCGCCATTTCAAGGCAAATAATTATCGAACTTTCTATTTAAAACTCATGCAAACACAGAGAAGGGTTGACCTAGATATATATTTTGTTCTAGGTTTTTTCTTAAGATTTACAGCTGGATTGGGATTTTGTTTATTATTTTGTGTAAAAATATATACATATTACGGATCGTAAGGATTATTGCGAAAAATAACATATGGAAGCTATTAAGCGCATACGGTGAAATAAAATCGCACTTAACGCAATGGAGTGTGTATTTTTCTTTATAATAAAATCGAGCGTCTGGATTAAACCTCATGCTCTTTATTAAAAAAAACACTGCAGTTGATTAATTAAGGTAAGTTTTTACCTATATTTAATCAATTGCAGTGTCTTGTAACCTCTTTTGTAGAAGTTAGATAATCTTAATATTAGAATTTGACAGGTACAGGTGATTAGTACAATAAGGTCAGTCTGTCTATTAATAATGTGTCACGCCGTTCACGCGGAAGAAATCTAAAACAATAACATCTAAACCAACACTACCATTACTAGTTGAAACTGTATATGCGTGAGATTATAATCATGATACCTATGTAGGTACTTAATGAAATTATTTTAGGGACAATAGTTTAAAAAAACCTGCTAAGTGCGAGTCGGACTCCCGCACGAAGGATTCCGTTTAAAAACACATATAAAAAAACGTTTGTAGTAAGGGAGCCCCCCTTAAATATTTTTATTTTTAGTATTTGTTGTTATAGCGGCAACATAAATACATAATCTCTGAAAATTTCAATTGTCTAGCTATTACGGTTCATGAGATACAGCCTGGTGACGGACGGACGCACGGACAGATGGACATCGAAGTCACATGAATAGGGTTCCGTTTTACCTTTTAGGTACGGAACCCTAAAAATTACACCATTAAATCAACAGTGCGTTGTTGGTGGGAAATACGCGCGGGAAGCTCACAATTTTCAAACGAGTTCCAATATTCGAATAATAAAAATAAATGGAATCAATGCCAGGCTGTCGCCGCTACAAAAATCAGCTGGTTGGGTAATATGTGGGTTTAGCTTCTCGAATATTTTAAACGATCATTATATCTTACGTGTTTGATCGTGATATGAATCATTATTTCAATTTTTATCATACATAGCAGACTAACAAGCGCAGTCACGGTACTGATTACCGACATATTGCTTCTTAGAGATTGTATTAAAAAAACAGTGCTGACTTTCTTACAAATAACAACCGTCCAATGCACGTAAATGTGGAACACGAAGCGCTTCATTCATGATTAACTTAATGGCTACTTAACAGCACGATAACCACTAAAACATCGTAAATATGGACACGTAGTGATTACCAATAATGAATGTAAGTTAAGTGATTTTTATCTAATTACTATAGTAGCAGATAGTGTGTTAGAGCTGAATGTTGCCAATTAATATAATTATAGCTCTTATGCTCGTTGAACATTACGATAATTACATATAAAACTACTCACCGATGGTTGGATTTATTAACCGTAAAATCATCTAAGCATACATACAATAAAAGTTATTGCGTACTAAGCTCATCTTTAAAATATTTTACAGACGACATGTAAGATATCCCCAATCAACTTTAGAAATAAAGTTGAAAATCTAATAAGGAAATCTGACAGATTGTAGTAGCTTTATGTGCTGTCGTCTGTACTAAACCATATTTTATCTTCAAAATGAAAAGGAATATTGTATTCTATTTTTATTTATTGGTAAATAAAGCCCACGTGGACTTTCTGACAATGGCAAAGGTGTATTAGAAAAGCAAGAGTGCAAATTAAAAACGGGTATAGCAATAAATTCTTACTTTTCTGATTGGCAGTACACGCCTATTTTACAGATAAATAGGCGCTTCTAATTCTTACGTTACAACCATAGACAAAAATGTGTTCGTAGAAGATATTTTTAGTTTTCGAACAATCGTTTATATAAATAGTTCCAAATTATAATTACGCTCATCCGGATCGAATGCGTATTATGGCAATGAAATATAGATTTATTTTCAAAGTTCTTAGTTAAATTAAAAAATCTTTACTTCTCACTGAGTATTACTTGAATATTAGACGATACATTTGCCCTCGGTTAGTAACAAATAAATCTTGTTGTCAAAATAGTAGGTACTAAGGTCAGAGGGTGACGAAAACAATCAAATGTGTGATTTTCTTATTAAAATTAACGTATCTGTGCGTTTTATTTCTTTTTTATAGCGGAGCAAGACTGTTTTTGTTTCTACTTGGATGATTGTGTAAACATAATTGATTAAAATACTAGACGTTACAGTAACCTTGGTTGGTAAGAAATAAATCTTGTTGTCAGAATGATGGTGAGGTCAGAAGGTGAATGACAATCAAAGGATGATTTTGCTTTTAAAAGTGCGTTTTATGTCTTTTTTATAGCTGAGTGAGACCCTGGTTTTTTGCTTGAATAAATTTTTAACAAAATGGGCAGTGCCACAATGTCTGAAGTGTAAATTGTATTCGACAAAGGTGGATAGGTTATCTGTCAGATTACTTGGACGCAGCTACTTACCGAATTAATAACAAATGGTGTAAATTTTTATAATTGCACTCCATCGCATGATAAAGACGTAGATTATACCCTAGTCAATATTCAGCCGATATAATATGTAATAATAGGTGTGACGAGTAGGAGAAGAGAGGTGTAGGAGAATAATTTTGTGATGTCTAGTAACGGGCGCGTTTTCCCTCTTCATTCTATTTTCGTCCAATAATGCTTCCAATTCCGTGTCTTCGTAAGATTTCAGTCTTCCACATCAACGCCTGCCATCAGGATTGGCTTTTCCCGTTCCAGAGGACCGACCACGCTGGGAGAGAAGCGCGAAGCTTCGCGCTTTTAATGGGCCTTTCCCAGCTGGTAGAGCAAGCGACTAGGGTGCCTGATGTAGTTGGTCATTCTGCCAATTGTCTGGACCTTCTGCTGACCACTGATCCGGACAGGTGTGCTGTAACAGTTACCTCACCGTTGGGAACTTCAGACCACTGTCTGGTGAAGTCTGTATCGTCCATCTCCCCACCAGATCACGACTCTCGTGGTGAACGGCGAATGTGGCGGTACAGAATATGATACTCTTCATTGTATACGCCATATAAATAACTAGCGGCTGCCAGCGACTTCGTTCGCGTGGAATTAGTTATGCTCCCCTCCTATTGGTCGCAGCGTGATGTTATATAGCCTCCTTGATTATATAGCCTTCCTGGATTAATGGGCTATCAAACGCAAAAATATTTTTTCAAATCGGGCCAAATACCTTTTTAAAAGTAAAAAATAAATGATACTCCTTTTTGTAAGTCCGTACTCTTTATTTACCTTCTTTAAAATCAGATATACTTTATTTATGCTAAAAAAGAGTTGACAACCCTAATATGAGTATTAAAATATTTTACCCTTATTAAAGTTTTAATATATGTTACTATCGGCCGCCAGCAACTACCTAGTTATGCTCCGCTCCTACTGGTCACAGCGTGATGTTATATAGCCTAAAGGTTTCCTGGATTAATGGGCTATCTAACGCAAAAATATTTCTTCAAATCGGTCCAGTAGTTTCTGAGATTAGCGCTTCAAACAAACAAACAACATAAATCTGAAGATTTTACAAAGGGTGACACAATAGGCGATCTTATAGCTAAGAGCAATCCAAGGCCTTTGACTAAATCAAATCAAATCATTTATTTCAAATAAACCAGTTACAGGCACTTTTGAATTGACTAAAATATATTTCTATTCCTTTGAGTTTCACTCTGCACACTCCTACCCTCTCACTCCATCAACAAATGAATTTATTTTATGTGAAATGTATTATTTATTTCTTATAAAGTTTATTCACACCTTGCTCATATAATGCTGACGGGGACTTTGACCTTTTTGTCTAATGCAAAATTTTTTAAATATGCAAATGAATTGGTACTTAGGTACATATCTTTTACAAGCACATAACTTCTAAGTATGTATGTGGGTATGCATTGAAAAATGTAGCCATTGACTCACAGATCTTTTTCAAATCAATAATCCAAAGGCTTTCTTGTACAAACTGACATAAAAATAAATCCATGTCTTGACCTAGTTCATCATTGAAACCTTACAAATAGTTCTGCTTTAAGTACTTAGGACTTACATACATCAGTAAGTAATTGAAACCTAAAGCGCATTCACAGACTTACCCATTATTTCATTAGTGCTCTTTCTCTTCTTATTATTATTAAAATATATATGTATATACGGACAAATCACACAGATTGAGCTAGCCCCAAAGTAAGTTCGAGACTTGTGTTATGGGATACTAACTCAACGATACTATATTTATAATAGATACATATATAGATAAACATCCAACACCCAGGCCAATCAGGAAAAGATAGTTTTCGATCTTGACCTGGCCGGGGATCGAACCCGGGGCCTCCACGTCGCAGGCAGGCGTGTGGACCGCTGCGCCACGGAGGACGACAATAAATCCAATATTTTTATAGGGAGCCTACTCTTTTTTTCCGAAGGTGGAAAAATCCTCATGAACTATCCTCCGCACGGGGACGCGGTGGGGTGTGCCGGACTAAATAACCACCATCATCTGCCTTTCCGGGGTTCCAGATCCTCCCAATTCCACGGTAACCAACCTACCAACAGTGTAATTGCGTAGCAGAGTAACCATTGCCTGTAATTTTGACAATTCTACAATAAACATTACGTTATAAATTAAATTTAACTTTAGGAGAGTTTTAAGTATGAATGTCATTGGTTATAAGTGTAGGGAAAGACCAAAGAAACGATGGATGGAATGTGTGAGTGTTGATATGGTTAAGGCCGCGTTTACGAAATCATAAAGAGATGGCCGCAATGAAGCCTCAGGAGTGGGATGACATGTGAGAACATCGTGACGGCGTCCACGAAGACCGATGCCTGATGACTCGATGACTGAGGGGTTGCGGGTTGGTTGAAAAAGAACCTGTGGCCGGGGGCACAGGCAAGTCAGTAAATTCTGATACGCCATTCCGCTCCGCCCAGTGCGGGAGTGTTCATTTGATAATTTCCCATCCCAAACGATAAAAAGGGCAGGACAATGATGACATTGCGTTATTTACTCTGTTGAGCAAACTATTGAAGAATTTCTCCCAAAATCCTTCAGTTTTATGCAAGAAAATAAGCTTACACAATTGGGGTTCTGGACGCCCGATTCATTATAACTTTTCAATATCTTGTATAGCCAGCTTAATACGTCATAACAGTTCCAAATATTTTACATAGAACCTAAAACTTCAGATACTTCCCATTAGAAGCTTAGGCTAGTAATCTTGCGTGTGAACACATTACCTCACAAGCCTCCATTGGCGCCTTAAAAGCTAGATTAAACTGCCATAAAGTAGTAGGTATATTGCCAATATTGCTTGCACATTGAAAAGTACAAAAACGTGTGATAAATTTCTTACGCGAATGGTGATTATGGTTAGATTTCCTCACATAGACGAGGAATGACAACAGAAGGCCAACTCTCGTAATTGGAATGCACGGACGACAGCAGGTCAAGCTACCCAAAACTGTTAAATATTCAATGAATGGAAATCCTCAATGGATGTCCGCCGCCCGGGTGGGCGACGGGGTCTGTCAGACTCCTACTGACTAAAAACCACCCCGGTGTCTCTCAGGTCACGTGCGCACGGAGCCGCGGGAGTCCCTGATTCTGCCGCGGCCCCACACTCTCGTGCCGGCCCGGTCTGTCCGGGCCTCGCCTCCTGCACGGGGTAGTGAGGTGTCAAACTACCCCGTGCGCCTCTGAGGCGTGCGCCGACACTCGCGCGCGCCTCCGCCTCGGGGTCCAACTAATAGGGGGCGGGGACTTCCCCATGTCCCTCGCCCCTGGACGCATTCATGGGTCCGGAAGAGGGCGTTATCTGCGGCGGTTCTGCGGCCCGGGAAGGGAGTTGAGATCTCTCTCTTCCGTTCCGCAGCTTCCTTCTGCGACATCACGTCCTCGCAGAAGGACACCACCGCGTCCCACGACTCTGCGCTACCGACCATCCTCCGCACTACTGCCGGCAGCGTCAGGTCGCCTCCTACTTTTCCTAATAAGTACCTCTCAGGTCTATATTCTATAATAATATTACGTACGTTACATACGTTACCTATGTGATCGCTGTTATTGCCGACTAGCTTCTGCGCACGACCTCGTCCACGTGAAGCTTCTGGTTTGGCTAGTTCAGAAGCTTAAGCTATCTTGCATGGAATTGCCCGTTTGACAATAGCAAATCCTTCAATATTAGAAATTCAAAAACATTGCGAAATTCCAGTCGTCGAGCTAGCGAATTTGCAATCATATCAAGCAATGGATTAGCAGTTTCCCTAAAAATCCGTCGGATTGTCATTAAAAGTTACGCCAGTAGGTTGCCGACGGCCCTGTCTAAGAAACTTTGTGAGCATTTCATATGAATTTGGCAAAAATACTGTCTGAATTTCTACTAAATATTATGAGTGCAAAAGAAACATTATTTATATAATTAGAACTTTTAAGACACACGTCAGAATCATTTACGAGCAAGTTTTATATAAAATGTGCGTTTGTGTGATTTCTACCGCAAGAATATTATCGTGGGCCGTCGTCCATATCCATAAAATGTGCTTATGAAAGAAAATACGTGCACCTTCGTCTTCATATATTTCCATACACTTCCCTGTCCTACCGTGATGCCGTGACGCGGATGTGGACATCCACAATAATATCTTCGCCGTTAGAAATTATAAAAGCACACAATGCTGCACCATCTCACGGTATGTTACCCCGCAATTGGCGTACAAAGAAGGGCGTTGTAAGAGGATGTTTACATAATTTCATAATTATTCAGATTATTGTGGTACCAGGCGATATCGGATACGATAGTCTATACACATCATGATCATCATCATCATCAACCTTTTTTTTATCGTCTCACTGCTGAGCACGGGCCTCGTCTCATATAGAGAGGGATTGAACGTAATCACCACGCTTGCTGAATGCGGGTTGACGAGTTTAGACTTAAAGTCCAAGTTTCCTCAAGATGTTTTCCTTCATCTTGTAATCGGCCTTAGATGTCCAGTATATACTTAGAAAGTACATATATAACTTAGAAAAGTTACATTGGTACTTGCCTGACCTGGAGCCACCACGACTGATAGATATATTCTTTCTATACACGGTAGGGACAAAATACAACCCACGACACTTCTTTTTTTCCCGGGTGGAAAATCCTCATATATGTTCGGTTCAGACTTTTATTGACTAAACACCACCGTGAATTCCAATCTCACCCCTACGCCGCGGGAACGAAGGTTCCTTCCGCAACCCCCGACTGGTCCCAGTAAAACCCACAACCCAACCTTTTTTCCAGGGTGTAAAATCCTTATAGATGTTCGCCTACCTGGGACAGGCGACGGGGTCTGTCAGACTATTACTAACTCAAAAACCACCCCAGTGTCTCCTATGAGGTACGCGCGGGGCCGCGGGAGCCCAGATTCTCCCGCGGCCCCACGCCCCTACTGGCCCGGTCTGTCTGGACCTCGTCTCCTGCACGGGGTAGTGAAGTGTTTAACTACCCCGTGCATCGCCTCAGAGGCACGCACCGACACTCACGTGCGCCTCGTGTCGTTAGTCGGGTACCTATTTGAAGAAAGACGTGCCGAGTTAAAGAGCATAACTGTATACTGAATTTGTGTCGTACGCGAATGCCACATGGAATACTAAGGCCAGTGGTTGAATATTACCTTGGGAAGCTACCACAAAGTTGCGAGCACTCGCCCGGCCGGGCCTTTAGCGGCGCGTTGCATGGAGCCCATCTCTCTCGCGCCTAGTACTATGATCTAACATCAGCTGAGTTGTGCGCTCGGTAACCATACTGCAACTATTATATTATATAACTAAATGTATTTGGGAAAAAATATAACGTGGTGTAAAAATGATTGGAATCGATTTAGTTGCTTATTCTGAACTAACTATATTCAGCTTTTGTATACACACAATATGTAAAGAAAACCCTGTCCGACCCATAAGGATAATAAAATTTAGGTAAACACTTGACCAAATATAATATAAAATTTTACGTAATCATCATAGAAACAATACTAATGAATTTTGAAATAATCTTTTTTCCCACAAATTAATTCCAACTTCCCCGAAATTTTTGCAATTTTTAAAAAAGTGACAACACCGGTATTATTATGAGCGAATAGCGATGCTACCACGTGCCTCGTGCCCTGCCGCCCGCCGCCCGCGGAAGGGTTGCTTACCGCACATGTATTAAGTTACCTCTTTTTGAGAAATACTTTTTTTTTCTTTGGGATTATTTTTTCAGTTTAGCCCGGCTTTGTATCCATTAGTATAATCAGTTATTGATACCTATCAATTCCTTTACGGATCGGACAGGGTTTTTTTTACATATTGTATAATGAAGGAGTAAAGTAGGTATTCCCAACTTCCTAACACCATTAGGGAAATCCAAGTTATGTCCCGTACATACATATGTATAACACTTCCAATAAAATTCGACACGGTAATAATGTTTGTTTGAGTTTATAGATACTTATTTGTTTTTCAATAGTTAACTTCCAGTGTGACATCGATTTTCCTCTAACGTTTGAAGCTCGCCAAGCATTTCAGAACTTTTCGACCGAAACCAACAACTTTCTTTGTTATTTTGCCACCTAAATAGTTCCATAACTGAGTTTAGCTTTATGTCGGAGAAAAACTACTGACACATAAAAAAACAGAATGCAATCGACAACTATTGATAGTATCATTCATTCTGAAATATTAACGTTTACGATATTTCATATTCTACTTAATGATAATCTGGTGTTCGTAAAAATGCCATTAAAATTATTTGTTTTACTCTCCAACGACTCGAACTCATAATTTCGCACATCATTAAAAATTATATGATACACTAGAACCTCGAAATGATATCAATAAGTTTTATATCATCGAGTTTTTACAACGAATAAATGATTCTATTTTTAAAAACACTTTTATGTGTCTAAAAGTGTTTTTAAAAATAGAATCCTATTTCAATTGATTGTCTTACGTATGGGCCAATGATTTTTAATAACGTGTTCTTATTCTGAATTCAGGAGGGTTTGTACGAAAACGCCACCATGTCAGTCCGAATACAGGACCAGTAGGCCTAGTATGAGTTTTTCAATACTGTAAACTATGAAAGTTTTAGTTTAAACGTCAAACTGTTAGTTTTCGATGATATTGGTAGTACGAGTTCCTTTTTTCAAATAAAGTTTAAACTATAACGTGCAACGAAACGTTCGATTGAACGAATTTCACACCGCATATTTCTGTCTCTTTTTTAAATTAGAAATTAGAAAGAAACACTAAATCTGTCACTTTTGAAGTTTCGCCGTTAGTTTTGTTGTAGATTTGAATTATTTGCTTTTTTAAGATTTTGAATTATTTAAATATACTTACTTAATATACATTATAAAAGTAATTAGTATGTCGGGAACAAGTTCTTCACAATTCGAAGTAATGGTGGAGTATATGGAAAGGTAAATAGCTTCGTTTATTTTACTAAGTAAACATTCAGTCAAAATATATATTGGTTCATAATTAAAATATTCCTTATTATTGCAGTAATGGAGACTTGAATAAATTTGCAGATGGCCCAAATGGCCGCATTACGGCTCATAATAAATGAACCGAACTAATCAGAGTCCTCAATATGGATACAACTGGTTCTTATAAGCCAGTTGAAAAGTGGAAAAAGGTACGGCTTTTTAAATTAAACATTACATTAAAGCTTACTAATGAGTGTTATTAATGATTGTTTTGCTATTTACATGTGAAGGTGTGGAGTGATCTGAAGAACAACACAAAAAGGAAGGCAGCTAAAATTCATCGTTCTGCCAGTGGAACAGGTGGTGCATGGCCCTGCATGTAGATTAATTTTAACAGACCTGGAGCAGAGGGTCCTCAACTTAACAGGAACCCAAGCTGCGACAGGTCTAATAAGTAAACCTGAAGTTGGTGTTGAGGTAACTATTAATATAATTTTACTTTAACGTTTGCTATGGTAATAATACATATTAGTAGCTTTGTGTATAATCAGCATTAAAGTGTGTGGACTAAATAATCCATTTGCCTTTGCAAGTTTATATTCTATACATTAAATATACTTATTGCACAACACTCTTTCTTAAGACTTCACTATCACATTCTTCAAACAATATTTAATGCATGTTACAGACAACTTCAGCTGAATGTGATACAGCGCAACAGCAGCAGCAGGTGCCTCCACCTCCACCGCAGTACTTCACATCTTCCCGTGAGAATATCCATATTGAGAACAGTAAGTAGTCATAATATGTAACTATATTGAAATAAAATTTTGTTGAAAGTGTGTAGGTACTTTATGACAAATCCACATAAATTTTGTTTTATAATCTATACAAATATATAAAGCTGAAGAGTTTGTTTGTTTGAAAAAGCTAATCTCAAGAAGTACTGGTCTGATTTGAAAAATTCTTTTTGCCTTGGATAACGCATTAATCGAGGAAGGTTTTTGGCTATAAAATCAAGCTGCAACCCAGAGGAGCGGAGCATATAAAAATTGTGCTGTATATTATGATCTAGAAGTGAAATAATGTATCTATAGAAATCGACTCTTTTGCGGTTAAAATAAAATGTTCAAATAACTAACTCCATGCGAAAGAAGTCTGGCAGCTGCTAGTTATTAAATAAATAAAGGCCATGATAAGTTGTTAATGCTTTTAGTATTATAAAGTTTGTCTTGTACATAATTTAGTAACTGTTATTTTCAGCAACGGTTAATGAAAATCGGCCAGGCACAAGCCAGGAGCAAGTGGAGTTCTATGTTGAGGAGATAGAGGGAGTTGCAGTTTCCCCTACTCCCCACTACGCTCTTGTGAGTCCAAGACGCATCGAAGTCGGGGCTCGCCGTGTCATTCGCCCACGCCGCACCTCACCGCGCCACCGCCATACACGCCCTGTTGATGCAGCTTCCCTCTTTGCTGGCACCGAAGAAAGATGGCAGAATTTCGCTACAGAGTTTGCCAATGAGCATGTAAGGCTTAGAGAACGGGAGCTCGAACAACAGTCTCAGTGGGAAATTGTTAGTTATATTAGAAAAATTTATTAAAAAACCTTAAATAACTTGCTTAGTTTTTATTTACAAAATTAAACTACTGATTCTCATAAATAATGCTAGCCAGCCGGTCCTGTACTAGGCGTCCTAATGTGAGCAATGATTGGTCTGCTTGCAGTGGCACTTCATGTCTTTGGAATACAGGACCAACTGTAAAGAAACACGAAATAGTTAAGTATGAGTATTTTAAATATCATTGATACACTTTCAAAGGCAGAAAAATGCTTAGGCATTCCTTGTGGATAAATTGTAATATCGTACATAACACTAAATAATATTAAAACAATTTCTTACATAAATGGATCGAGATGGTGTAAAAATAGATATGTCTTGTAGTTGGTCTTGGTCTTGTAGGAATCAAACCCTCCACCATGGCACAGAGGGTATGTTTAGTGTCATCCGTCCATTAGATCGTTAAATGGATTACCTAGCTTGTGAGAAAATTAGTAACTACTTACCATTTACTTCATCTTGTGGAAGTGGCACACCAAAATCCAAAGCAATGTTGTGTAAAACACAACATGCCATTATTATTTGGGCGCACTTTTCGGGTTTATAATGCAATACTCTATCCTTGCATACGCATCGCCATCTATTTTTAAGAAGCCCAAATGTGTTCTCTATTAAGACCCTGGTTCTACTATGCACTTTATTATATGCCTCTGCTTCTGAACCAACTACTGGGTCTGTGTAAGGGGTCATTAACCATGGATGTTGTGGGTATCCTGAATCTCCTGCAAATAATGATTATTCATTATAAGTAATTTATTAAAAACAAATCCAAATGTTGAGAATAAATAACAAACCTAAAAGCCATGCTGATTCACCAGTCTGATGCAGAGTTTGCATATAAGAATTTATGACACTATTATCCCAAATAAATGCATCATGGCTGGCACCTCCAAATTTAGCATTAATGCTAAGGATACGGCATTCATGATCGCAAACCTTGAAATAGTAGTTAAAACAGGTAGATATATTAGATATGAAGAATTATTTCTTTTAAGATTCTGTTACAGTATTTGTATCACCTACCATCTGAATGTTAAGGGAGTGGTAATGCTTTCTGCAGTAATAAATATGTTCTTCATCCTTTCTAGGTTTAAAAATCCTAAAATGTGAGCCATCCACACAACCTACAACTCCAGGAATACCATATTTGTTCAGAAATCTATAACATAAATGAAGGTATAAAATGTTTGAAAGCATACAAACAAATAAACACAACATAACAATTAATGTATTCAAATTTACCTTTGTTGTAATTGCTCCCTTGCTTCTCTTGTGTTAGGAAATTTTATAATTTTTTTTTTATAATTTGAGGTTGAGTAAGGGCTGCGGTTACTTCACTTATGAACCTACTTATGGCTTCCTGCGAAAAATGGTTGGCTACTCCAACTACACGTTGGTAGTCACCATTCGCGTAAAACAACAGCGCACACAACACCTTAAAACAACAAGTAAAACAATTATTATATATTAGGTACCTAAGTTAAACAAACCATACCGGTATTTTTTCCTTCGCTCCCACTAGTACACCCAACCCAATCATACCTTTGTCTCAAGTGAGACTCTTTGCGAGCTTCGGAGGTCACTATAGGTGCGCAGGGTGCTGCATAAATATTTAAATGCAGCTTTCGTCAGCCGATACCGCTGGACAAAATGGGTATCGGAAATACGGCTGATAGAGAATAATTCTCTTTGACGAATGTTGTCACGCCTTTCTATGTTCGCTACTTCGTCCTGCGTTGTTTGCCACGCAAAATACCAACGGGCAGACATTTCTTTTTATAAAAGTTTTAACAACTCACTAAAAATTTATAGGTGACAACTTTAACTACAAAAGTTTTCGTTTTCGTTGAAGGATACTAAAAACGTATTGTCAAAGTAGTAACTCATACTGCCAAATTATCATTGCCTTTCGAAAACTTACAAAATAATCGAATAGTTTAATTCGATTTGAACTCATACTGCCATTTTTAGTAAGCAATAGTTTCCGCTAGAGGCGCTCGTGTGCAATGTATGGAAACAAGACGAGACGATCATAGTTTTAGAAAACTATCAAAACTCATACTAGGCCTACAGACCTCGAAACCAATACCTCTGCAGCGTGGTGTCAGACAGGGAGATGTTATCTCTCCGAAACTGTTCACCGCTGCATTGGAGGATGTCTTCAAGGTTCTGGACTGGAAAGGACTGGGCATCAACATCAATGGCGAGTACATGACACACCTTCGGTTTGCTGATGATATCGTAGTCATGGCTGAGACCGCGGAGGACCTGAGTACAATGCTCGAAGACCTCAGTAGGGCCTCCAAGCGAGTCGGTCTTAAAATGAACATGGGCAAGACGAAAGTCATGTCTAATGCCCATGTTGTACCGACTCCTATAAAGATTGGAGACTCTGTTCTCGAAGTTGTTGACAGCTACGTGTACCTGGGACAAACTATCCAGTTAGGTAGGTCCAACTTCGAGAAAGAGGTCAATCGTCGAATCCAACTCGGCTGGGCTGCTTTCGGGAAGCTACGTAGAATCTTCTCGTCCGAAATACCGCAGTGTCTCAAGACAAAAGTCTTCGACCAGTGTGTGTTGCCAGTGATGACTTATGGAATTGAGACGTGGTCGCTAACAATGGGCCTTATAAGAAGGCTCAAAGTCGCTCAAAGGGCAATGGAGAGGGCTATGCTTGGGGTTTCACTGCGCGATCGAATCAGGAATGAGGAGATCCGCAGAAGAACGAGAGTAACCGACATAGCCCAAAGAATTGCAACACTAAGGTGGCAATGGGCTGGACACATTGACATTGCCCGTAGGATCGATGCCCGATGGGGCCGACGGGTTCTCGAGTGGCGACCACGCACCGGAAGACGTAGCGTGGGTAGGCCCCCGACAATGTGGACCGACGACCTGGTGAAGGTCGCGGGAAACCGCTGGATGCGGGAGGCGCAGGACCGGTCGTCATGGAGAACCTTGGGGGAGGCCTATGTCCAGCAGTGGACGTATTTCGGCTGAAATGATGATGATGATGATGAATGATTCTGAATTCAGTAAATATTTTATTTCTCACATTTGATTAACTTACAATGTCGATAAAAGTTTAATAGTATAAATGAGTGGAGTGACCAAAATCTTGCTTTATTTATTTCTACAACTAAACGCTAAATGACCCATAGTGGTGACATAAATAAGCGTGACATGAAATTTTCTCGAGTATCATTTTAGATAGATATTGGCCCCGATTCCCTTAAATTCACAAACTAAAGTAAATTTAAGTTCTGGGCATCTTTTTCTTTATATTTTATTAAGAAAAAGACAGAAGATAAAATGTTAGTTTAGATCTATGCTCGTGACGTAAATTGACGTATTTTGGTTGCCATGTTTAGTTTATAATCGCGCCTAAACTATCTCTGGAGTTTCTTAATTTGACAGGATTAAACTAACTACTAAAATGTTATCTGACAAAAAAAAACAGATCAGACAAAATAGGTACAGAGGTGCAGATTTCATAAGAAATCTCTTTCTGTATACCAGCAATAAGCCAATAGATACAGAGATAGGGAAGACTATCAAAAGTAATAACAATGATGCAACGAACGACACAGAACGTTCCACTATTAATAACTTGAATAGCACTTGCAAAGTCGCAACTTGTGTATAATTAGATTACGGCTTCAACTCTAAACAAGGATATTTTTCATGTTACCATCATCTGACAGCTGTCATTTTAATTTAGAAGGATTATTAATGAGGCACCTCAATCACGGTCGATGTACATCATGATGAAGACGTCATTTGCGGTAAATTAATTAGGATGTTTTTTAAATGAAATGGTGTTAAGAGTAATCGCTTAAATTGGTCATTTTGACATTTACTACTGTTTGACTTCGGTTTATGACATTATATGGCCCATGCTGTGACAATTTTCGTCGCACTGTGCCACAAATTGCTTTGTCTCTAGAAAAAAAAAAATATATATACCTTTGTCTTTCAATACTTTTAAATATAGTCGTAGCGTCGAGAGAATGCGTTTTTGACACCTGTCAGTGCGACAGTTCTAGTGACTAATAAAGACCAAATGAGCAAAACACGTATTCGTTTGTATGACACTGACAGGTGCCAACAACGTATTCTCTCATCGGCCGCACTGTAATTGTATTATTGTTCCTTGGACTGGGAACTTGTTAAAAAAAATAAACAGTTGTGAGTAGGTATTTCTGTATCATATTATCAAAATAACAGGTGAGGCTATCGTTCATATAAAAGTAAACAATTTTATTAAAATTTGATAATAATTATAATTTTGATAAAGCTCATCCAAACATCTACTGTGCTATCTTAATTTAACCCGAAATAAAGTTATCACATGTGACATGTCCTACAATTAATTAAGTCGTCTAAAGATATGAATGTTATACATTTTCTTGACACAAATTAATATAAAATTTTGCGTCCAGATGTCAAGAATTTCCTCACTCCGATATTTCTCTCCGTCATAGGCCTACGCGTTAGTGTGTCACTCACATTGATTTATAGTCAGAATATTTTTGCACTAATTAATGAAATCACTTCATAGCGTAAAGTTTTTCTTAACACAGCGTTTTACCATATATTACTTTTTACTAAATCTACGACAAAATGTATTATTATTCTTATACAAAATCGTATCTTTCATTTAAAAACTTAAGCGCTCACTCCCGCACCCTAATTGAGTAACAAACTATAACCATCAGTTTGAATCAATTAGACGCATATTGCTAATCCATTGCTTCATATGTTCGAAAACGTGTCTGCTCAAGAACGTAAATAACGCAATGAAAATTGTGGAACTGTCAAAATGAAACACATACTACTGATGGTGTGTTACGCAGTTACCCTACCGGCCGTTTTTGTCTGTTGCATTTTCCCCCTGGCTCCCCGTTTCGCCCCTCCTTATATGACCTGCATCCCCCAAACTCCGTGGGATCCATACCAATACCGGACTTAGTGTGGATGTCCAGGCAACATGGGCAGGTACCAAGAGCCCCGACCTCAAACCACCCTCCTATTCCAACTACCGAGAAGCCGGGTTACAAGAGACGCCATCCTTGCGTGGTGAATCATAGCCCGCCTCTTCTCATAGAGACAAGGCCTGCCGAGTTCCAGCATTAGGAACAGTATAGACTGGATACGCTATGCCTTTTTTATGATTAAGCATAACACCATAAACTTATTCAACCAAAACCGACAACGAATATAGTAGCACTTAGAATCGCGTTAACGCCATTAAAATATAATCACTTGACATAAATTAAAGAAAACGTAGACTAAAAAGTACTACGACGAAGCTTATTTGATATTTAAACTTAATTAAAAAGCAATCATACCATAAAGAGCCAAGCGGCTTACCTAATAACGCCATTTCCAGCCAGGTTTAATGTTTTAGCGTAAATATTCTATCTGTATTTGGATATTTTCGTATAGAATAAATTGACTGGTCGCGGCTATAGGTTTCATAATGCCATTAATGCTGGAGAAATAGAACGCTGCGTGTGCGCACACTTGTGTGAATGATTCATTCAAGTACGTTCACGTGAAGGCGTGTGCAGATCGTAACAGTATTGGGAGTTAAAAAACAATTAATAGTTACTGTGAAGCAGAGGAAAACTGACTTTCTGGATTCTCTTTTCGTTTAGACTTAGTACGACTCAATATTCTGTGGTTAGACTGCTTCCATTTACATAGTTTAACCTATCAAAAACTTGAAAATTGACCTGCCTGGATTAGAATTACCCATTCAGTACCCATTTCCTCCCATGGGTGTCGTAAGAGGCGACTAAGGGAAATCTCACCAAGGAAGCGGTCAGCAGCGCTTCTCCTGTGGAATATCAAATTACTGCGATACTCAATCCGTCTGCCAAGCGTGGGGATTATGGCAACCCAATGTAATAGAAAACCTTGTAGAGGTCTTTATCTAGCAGTGAACCTCTATAGACTGAAGAAAAAGAAGGTCAGTCTAACCCATCAAAAACATGAAAATTTGCCTGCGGCAGTCTTTCTGTCTGACTACAATAAAAGTGTCTTCATAGCTAGAGCGAATAAGCCCTTAATAAACAAGCGCGCTTTACCATCAACGACTGCATGACTGATTACTATCAGGCTGGATAGCGATCAAGCTCTAGTTTATAAAGTTAAAAAAAAAAAAGATTTAAACGCAGAAAAAGAATAACGGAGAACTCTCTATAGAGCCTAATTCTGCAAACATTACTTCTTGGTAAAAATGTATTGCTTGGTCGCTTCACGGGCCAACGCATAGTCATTGCAAGTATGGTAAAAAGTAGTCACTGTTCTGTTAATATAGATCGCAATTCCTAATGGGAGATTGAAATTATTTACCAATAATCAAGTACATAGTATACATAGAGTTGTATCAGTGTAAAGTGGTATCAGTTGTAAATTTTCGTTATAGGTATCCAAAAGGATCGTACATGGTGATATTATAAACAATATCAAACTAAAAGTTTAGTTCGATGCGTCTTCAATGACAGGATAGACCTAAACCAGATAAAACTGACAAATCAGTCAATTTTATCTGGTTGAAGTCCATCCTGGCAATCTATGTAAACTGGATGTAGTTCAATCCCGTATAAAACTAGTCAACAGCTGATTATAATTTTCACTACAAAGTAACAAAGAATTATAGGTACTTCTTTAAAACGCGTTTAGTTTATTATATTAATTTTAATTCCCAGTCACGTTCTTAACTACGTTTAACAAAACATAAACTCATAAACTGTTTCATAATGTCTAATTAGGCGCCATATAAGGACTTCGTTAATTCTCGAGTCACAAGCTCCTATGTCTGTCAACCGATTTTAAATTAAGAACATAAAGTTATACAATATTCAGTGACATGTCAACAAATTAGTGTCTAGCCAATGTTTCACTTTTTGCTAGTCTAGCCTTCGAAACCGTATTGATTTGAATGCATTCTAAAGTTCCTTGACAATAATGAACTGTACCCTAATTGCGTCACTATCAGTTGGAATCACTTTTAAGCCATTTGTTAGTCCGTTACTCCACAAGTTTAATATTTTTCAATGTATTATGATACCGATTCAATTTCTAGTCAGTTTTCCTTTGTGGAATATTAACGGTTAAAAGTTAAAATATCGGATAACAGCGATGCAGGCATGGCAGTTGACATTTTTAAGTTTATCAGAGCGATAATCATACAAATGTAGACATAATACAAGTCAGATTAATATGATACATACATATGATTTTTATGTAGAATTTCTTTATTTATGCAAGCGGAGTTTACCACACACTTTGCACATACTGTCGCAAACTAATGTTGGTGAACGAATCAAATCCAATTTCTTGCAAGCCAGAATCAAGAATGGTAGACCAGAAAAGTAGTTACATCCATCGTTTATTATTAAATTAATTTTGATCAAGTACATACAGTTTTTTTTTTAACTAGAAAGCGAAAAATTTTTTGGGCCACCTTTTGTGTTTTATTGAGACTTAAATCTTAAAACTAAACTAAGTAGACCCAATTAAATATAACAACAATTAGAAAGCCCTTACGAGGCCAAAAGGCTCCTATCTTAGCATAATGAAGTAAATGTCGCAGCGCTGGTATTCTGATATGGAAAATGTGACTACCATGAGTTTTCATACTCATAGTTTTGAGACTCGATCGACGATATCGACTGCGTTTAACTCATCGATTGGCCCGCTTCAAGGCTGTAAGAACTCTCAACCAATGAGAGCGCCAAACGCGGTCGATATCGACGATCGAGTCTCGTAATGTAAACTCATGGTAGCCACACTGGTAACAAAACATACATACGTAAAATATTATAAAATAAAATAAATAGTTCATATTTACTCCGCGCGAAACGTACTCTTGTTCCGGGCTTACATTCTTCATAATTACAGTGTGTACGATTCATATTCGGACTAATGAAACTGTATCAAAGTTAAGCGTATACACATCGTTCGACAGTGCGGTCTGCTGAGACAATGAACATTAGCGATTAGCGGAGAATTGTTTAAATTAGAACTTCCGACGCCAGAGGTCGCGGGCAGCGGTCCGGTCCTTGTCGCAATCGCTTCCTTTATTTGTTTTATTTATTATTGTGTAACTGGACAATGTAGGACATTTGTGACGTAATTTGAATCACTTTAATGTTCTTTTTCTTTGTCAATTCTTCTTTATTTTCTTACCTACCCCAACTAAATGAGCTGGCATAGACAAATAAATACTCACATAACTTCTCATATGCTATAGTAAGCTTGTCGTAAACTACAACAAAACATTCTCAACATCATTTAAATTCATTAAAGCTTACGGAATAATATTTTCTTGGAATAGGTTTCAACCAATCTCACTAAATGACCCGCTGTGCCGTGAGTTAAGACTGGCTGCGACATTGTCATACATGTTAATTTATGCAGCCTTCTGTTTTTAAACGCGGAAAGAACATTTTATTTTTAAACTTACCGAACAATGACCATACGCTTATTTTAAAAAGAGTATTTATTCGAACAGTATGTACAGAAGACAGCACATCAAGCTACTACAACCTGTCAGATTTCTTTATTCTATTTTCAAATTTATCTCCATTTTGATTGGGAATATTTGGCAGTTTCGGATAGCTTAACCTACTGTCGTCCGTACATTTCGAGGGCACTGCGTGGTAATGTCTCTGTCAAAACCTTAAAATTGGAGACTATACCATATGGAAACTAAAGCCAAAATTAGCAAATTCTTGATTGTGCTCAGTAGACATTGTATTCTGTATCTCATCTACTTACCTATCCAATTAAGAATCACGTACCTGCTTCGTTAATGCAAATCATGTCTGTTTAATTTCATCTTCGGCTAAAAGCTATCCATCAAAGATTACTTACAGAAACGCAGTTCATGCCTCAACGGTTTATCTTTTCGCACAAATGGCGATACATGCTATTATGAAACAGTTGAAACATGTATTAAAAGTGTTGTTACCAGCCTCATAACAACCGGTAAACATACACTAGATGAACACAATGAAGTATGAAGAGTTTCAGTGACGTAAACGAAGAGACGAGGTAGACGCTTAATGTCTAGATGATTCTATGTCTTTCCTTTCCCTTGTCTAAACAAGGGAATCACAATAACCAGCGGAGTAATTACGTAACACACGATCAGTAGCAGTCGCTTCCATTTTGACAGTTCAACAACATTCATTGCGTTATATTACGTTGTGAACAGACATATGTAGCAATGGATTGGCAATATCCCTCAAAATGATTCAGATAGTGTGTTAGGCAATAGGGGTGCTGATTATCACAAACTACCAGGAGCCGCAGCTTGAATCTGTTTCCGATTTAATATTGCCAGATTTTTATCGAAGTTCTCTCGCGATTTTTGTATTATGGTCCGCAAACATTTAAATTTTGCCTTGTCCTTCAGAGTAAAACGAGACACCACAAACGACCAATGAATTAGTCATTTGAATTGCACGTGGTACATCCTTATTAAGGAAATATCGGTTCATGTCTTTTCATCCTAGCTTGTTACACTAAAAAGTTTCAAATTGCTAACTTGCGACCTCCTTTCGGGTGTT
The DNA here is from genome assembly GCA_037179545.1 of Sesamia inferens. Classification (NCBI taxonomy): domain Eukaryota; kingdom Metazoa; phylum Arthropoda; class Insecta; order Lepidoptera; family Noctuidae; genus Sesamia; species Sesamia inferens. Next base: position 28,602,203 of record CM073928.1, on the reverse strand, counting down.
ATATAGACTGCTTAGTCCCCTAGAGCCTGGTAAGTTAGATTTTCTCCAATTTACCCAGTAATGTGATAAGTCTCTGAGAGATGATGCCCACGGGAAATACATACTCAAATGGAGAAGTCGAGGAATGACGTAGAGATATATTAAAAATGGTGAAATCATCTTCTATTCGCCTTTAAACCGTAATGTAACATACGTAATGGTATCTCCCACGCTTTTATCTCTTGAAATAAATTACCAAGCTACGTGTAAACTTCCGCTCATATGTAGTTTCTTTCTATAGTTCTCAGATTAACGGATCTTGAAAGTCAATGTCCTTTTTTGCTACATAATAAAATCACGAGCACTTGTTTTTTATTTGTCATATTATGTTTTGACAGCTTGCAACTGATATTTTCTTTGCCTGCGTAGGCGTTCGAGCGAATGGCTAAGTGATTGGATTTGAAAATAGAAAGAGAACGTATTTGCATTCGAAAAACGATTGGTATGGTTACGGTCTAAGCTTTCAGATTATTTTATTTGAATATAGAATGCTTTTGTTTTGACCTTATTAGTATATCCTATCTTCGATATTAGAATATTCTATTCCTATGACAGCTTTGCAAGTTATTACAATTAGCTAGGTACGGACGACAGCAGGTCAAGCTACCCCAAACTGTCAGATATTCCCAATCAATCTTGAGCCTTAATGCTTTAGAGATAAAGTTGAAAATCTAATAACGAAATCTGACAGATTGTAGTACCTTAAGGTGCTGTCGTCTGTGCTTGAGTTAAACGTTTTGTCGCTGAACAATCGTCTGTCAAATGGTAAGGATTGGGGCCTGACCAAAGTTCTATAAAACCGTTTTATGGCGGTAAACAGACGGATAGAATTTTCCGAGATTAAACAATCATTCTAATTTTAGAAAGGATAATTCTGAATTAAATTAATAAACCGTTGATTTTCCTTAATCACGGTAGGCTAATCATGGCTATCATGGTGTCATATAATAGCAGTATTGTCATTAGACTCATATTAGTCGCCTACTTCCACATTGTTGCGATAGTCCGCGGAGTTACTGATTGGCACAAGATTTTAATTATTTTTAGGCCAACACCATCATTAAAATACCCAACAAATCTCTAACCTGCCGTCATACTCCATCAGTTCATAAATTCCAACATTCGATGATAAAACATATACCCGAAAAAGTGCAAAAACAAAAGCTAAAGTGAATTCAAGATCCTAAGTTAAATGCCTCCAACGGAGACCGCGGTAGACGGCATGCTGTGCCTGTCGAGACACGAGAACTGCCCCTGGGACGAAGCCCTGAAATCAGCTGATGTCAACTGGACTGGTCTGCAATACACCTGCTTGAAGATCCTGCACTTGTACTGCAAGGTTTTCGAGAAAGAAGATGTGCTGGATATGGTTATTAGGTAAGTTTTGAATTCTGAGGCATATATATATTTGTGTTTGCTTAGTCTCCGTCATCATACCCTCGATAATAATGAAATATACATATTATGTATGTTAAGTTAAGCAAATTGCCAAAGGCGTTACATGCACTTGAAAAAATTACAAGTTGTATTGATTTTTTTTTATTCTTTAACGAATATATTTTTATTATAGTTCCCGGCACATATGTAAGTTGCTAAAAGACGTTGTAGTGGGGAAAGTGCGCGCACATACAATTTCATACATTTTTACATGGGCGAATTTCCCTCACAGCAAAATCTTTTGCCAACTTACTTACTGTTAACTATAAAACCTCAGAAATCTAACAAGAAGCGGAAAATATACGAAAAGTTTTTATCACGAAGTTTTTTTTGCCATTTTTTTTTTATCACAAAGCTTTTGGAAATCACTTTCGAAACTTCTACCAACTCCAATATCTCATAAGTTCTTGAACTTTTGCAATAAATTATTAAATGGAGCCTATTTGCTGTAGACAACATTGTATACTGTCTGAATCTTGACTCATCTCACACTAACTGTCATTGTATCAACAAAACGTGCCAATAATCTCAACAGAGCACTATCCTGCACTAATTAGAAATTAGAACGATAATTTTATCGTGTAACAGATTCACCAATTTGGGCAGTGCATCCCACGCGGTACGCTCAGGATACGAAGCTATAATCGGTAGTTCCTGTCGTCTGCAGATAAACGTTTATAGAACATTCTGTTTATTTTGTGCTATTATAAATTTATGATAGACATTATAAAATTATATAACACTACTTTCCAGTGACTTGTCTTTTTGGGGTTCTGTTTATAGAAGAACGTTCGCCACAAATACTGAAATATTTGATATAGTCTTTCTACAGCACTAGCGATGATGTGACCCTTTGAACTTCTACCTGAAACAAAACTGATCCAAATAAAACGTTTATACAGTACTGGATCCTAGTAGGACATGCCCATTGGAGTCCCAGAGGGCTTCTTATTAGGTCCAATCCAAACGATCTTCGTGCGTTGTGACTCTATAACAAGATCTTCATTGCTTTCAAAGCTTTCAGGCTTCTTCATTATTATAAAATAAACCAGCCTAGACTATCCGACTACTCATAAACCTTTTCACGTAGAAAATTCATCGTCTCTTAGAATTAGCAATTCATCCTAATTTAAGGCCCTTATTCACCGACGGCGACTATTCAAAGTGATGAATGTTCTCTTCGTAGCCAAAATAACGTGCGTATGATATTGGGAAGATTTACTGCTTTTACGTAGTCAGATAATGGTGATCACACGTTGATGGACTTAATGCTCGTTATGAGAAGGATTGGTGGCACATTCTCAAGCGTTCACCTAAGTAATAGGAAGATAGCACTGATGGAATGATGGCATAGGAACTATAAGATTTTCAGAAGTCATAAGCTACTCTACCTCTGGTGTGCTTTCTAATAGTATGTTGATTTTTATATTTCAGGGAAAAAAAAATCTTATAAGTTTTGTTGTGTATCAGAGTATTGATAAAAATAAGTATACATTCTAATGTTCAAGACAACTTAATCTAGATCCATTGTTAGCTTGCTCACATGCCATGTTTTTGCAAAAGGTGAACAAAAAAACATTTTTTTTTTTATAAGTTTTGAATTAATCAGTACTTTTTGAAAGTAAACTTTACATAAAACAGTTTCCCAAATCGCTTCACCACTTTTCAGTGCTTTAGCTGAGAAGTAGCTCAACCAAATTCTCGCAGTTACCTATAAGCCACCAATTAAAATGGATCTTGGTTGGGCTTCTAGATAGACATTCGATTCTTACAGATCCTGAAACCCGGTTCGAGCTCATACCGGGGTCCTTTATCTTTATTAAATCCATATCAATAGCTGTTACCACATACATATATGTAGGTATTTTGCAATGTTAGGTCATTTATTACGGGGATCTCATAAGTTATGAAGATGTAATTACTTACTTACACGATTAATACTCAATTTAGGGCCGGTGCTGCTGGCCAATTTTTAAAAATAGTATCCTTAACCATTAGTTATTTTTACAATGGATCAAAAAGAGACTGAATGTTTGTGATTATGTCCTATTTCCTAAAGGCCCTTAGGAGGAAGGAAAATAATCACAGCCAGTAAACATTATATTGCATTCAAAACAGTCATCGTTCCCAGAAACTATACTTCTAACAAGTATCTAAGTACCGACGACAGCAGGTCAACCTACCCGAAACAGACAAATATTCCCAATCAATTTTAAGCCTTATCCTTTTAGAGATAAAGTTGAAAATCTAATAAAGAAATCTGACATATTGTTGTAGCTTGATGTGCTGTTGTTTGTACCTGGTGTTGTTTGCAGATTTCTGGACAGTGACAGGAACTAGCAGTTTACATCATATGCATTTTTTTATTTTTTTTTAAATAAACAAGTGCTTGACTAAACTCATCATCAACCCTTTTTTTTTTTATCGTCCCACTGCTGGGCACAGGTCTCCTCTCATACTGAGAAGGATTGAGCGTAATCACCACGCTTGCTCAATGCGGGTTGGCGATTTCAGACTTTATAAAGTCCAGGTTTCCTCAAGATGTTTTCCTTCACCTTCAGTCAATGGTGTCCAAGATATACTTAGAAAGTACATATAACTTTAGAAAAGTTACATTGGTACTTGCCTGACCTGGAATCGAACCCGCGCACTCATACTTGAGAGGCTGGCGTTTTAACCACTAGGCCACCACGACAATACTAGGCCACCACGACAATAACTGCCTGATTTGACTAAACTGCCTCTCAAAAATGAGTGCGCGGGTTCGATTCCAGGTCAGGTAAGTACCAATGTAACTTTTCTAAAGTTATATGTACTTTCTAAGTATATCTTGGACACCAATGACTGAAGGTGAAGGAAAACATCTTGAGGAAACTTGGACTTTAAGTTTGCAATCGCCAACCCGCATTGAGCAAGTGTGGTGATTACGCTGAATCCTTCTCTATATGAGAGGAGACCTCTGCCCAGCAGTGGGACGATAAAAAGGTTGATAATTATGAGGTATGTTTCAACATCAGTATAAATAAAGTCACAATGTATAATGACCATCTTAACTTCATATCCAAGATGCACCTCTAAATAATATGTAATTCCAAGTTATTTTTAGGTATGACCAATAGAGTCTTTACAATAAACGCCAAAGTGTTTATGACCGCCATTCAAGAGAATTAGATTTAATTTTACTATTCCGAAACGGATTTAAGAGGGAGATAAATCTTTTATACTGTAAAACCAATGACATTGAACATTTTGCTGTAACCACGACGCTTGTAAGCGGCCGAGTTAGCTTGTAAATGAAAGATGTTATGTTGATGCTAAATTATCAACTTTTATTCCACTGGGGCGTCTATTATAACCCCCCAAAGAGGGTCAAAAGTCAGGCCATTAATCTAAATAGGCGCATAAAAAGCACTTTATCACGTCACGCTTGTATCCCAGCTGTGGGAACATTCGGGGTAATTATATCCCTCCAGACTCTATTTACCCCTTCTTTTATAGCCGAGTCGGCTATCCAGCACGACCGGAGATAGATCCGGCGCAGGACCAACAGCTCATGTTGAGGCTTACTATTCAAAGCGTAATTAGGCTAATTGTTTAACATACTATGAGTAGCAATGGGTTTCATTGAGACAACATGGTAGTTGACTAAAAAAAACTAATTAGTCCGTCAGTCAGATTTCCAAAAAATACTAGACACGTATGTTTCCTTTTTTCATATAAACAAAAATGAATACGACACAGTGCGTTGAATACTCGTGTGACTTCACTGCACGCTACACTTTTTAGCGAGCAGTGACGCCACCAGCCACCACTCCTGATATTTGATGCCGTTTATATTTGTCAATTTTTATTGATTTGATAAAACAAAATTATACGTATCCAATATTTTTCTATAATCTGAATGACGGACTAAATAGAATCATTTTTTTTTTACCCAGGAAACAAACATCCCTATTCAACAGCATTCATTTCATTGTTTACGTTGATGAGCAGATACATTTTAGAACATAGAGAGTAATGGAATAACAATGAGCTTCAAAATTATTACAAGTGAAAGTAATAGTGTGTTATGCATTTAGGATGCTGGTTCTACAATAGGATATTGATATTTCAATGGTTCTTTTATTAATATGAGTTTATGAACTTACCGTAATTACATATTGTTTCGTTTTACGACAGATAAGTACTCAGTCAGATGGCACCTACCAGCCAGCACATCAAGCTATTAAAATATGTTCAACAGACTTTGAACTTTATCACTTAAGAGTGAGGGTTGATAAAGACAATTTGATACGTACGATATACCATACGTATACGATATATATACCATTTAAAAATGGCTGCGTTTTTTGACATATTATACAGAAGTAGCCAGGATCCAAATTTAAGTCTTTCAAAACTATAATCAAGAAAGTCCAAGACCAAGGTGGCTGCCAGGAAACTTGCCGTTATCGCAAAGGTCCGGCAGTACTTCACACCAGGGCAGCTTCTAACGTTGTACAAAGCACAGGTCCGGTCGTGTGTGGAGTACTGCAGTCACATTTGGGCTGGTGCTGCAAAATATCACCTGGCTACTTTGGATTCAGTGGAGAGGCGTGCGCAGAGGCTGAATGGTGATTTAACTCGAGACGGTGGCAAACGCCTAGAGCACAGGCGTAGAGTAGCCAACCTTTCGGTGTTCTATAGGATGCATTTTGGGGAGTGTGCGAGGGAATTGCATGATTTAATTCCCCCATCTCCGTTCCACCATCGGACGACCCGTCGTACAGCGAGTTTCCACCCTTACGTTGTTAACACCACTACGATCAGGACGAAGCGTTTCCCTCCTCCTTTATACCTTATATAGTTCCTCGCGTACATCGAGGAACTGGAACAATTTGCCAACGGCGGTGTTTCCGTCAGACTACAATTTGAGTGTCTTCAAGGCTAGAGTGAATAGGCTCTTAATACACTAGTGCGTTTACTATCAACGATTGCGTCACTGCTTACCATCAGGCGGGATTGCGGTCAAGCCCTAGTTTATAATTTATAAAAAAAAGAAAGAAGGATAGGGTACCTTTTCACTGTCTTTTGTAATTTAGACTTACAAAAAGTGCTGATTCTCATTCTAATTTCAATAAATAACTTTTGATTAGGTATATTCTAAATACAGTATGTTACGAAAACCCTGTCCGACCCATAAGGATAATAGAGGTTAGGTAAACACATGACCAAATATAATATAAAATTTTACGTATTCATCATAGTACCAATACAAATGAATTTTGAAATAATCTTTTTTTCCAACGAATTAATTCAAATTTCCCCGAAATTTGGTAATTTTTAAAAAGTGACAACACCGGTATTATTATGAGCGAATAGCGATGCGGCCACGTGCCGCGTGTCCTGCCGCCCGCCCCCCGTGGTCGGCAGGCGAAGGGTGGTCAACGCACATTTAATAAGTTACCTCCTTTTGCGAAATAATATTTATTTTTTTTAGGGGGATTTTTTTTTTAAGTAAAGCCCGGTTTTGTATGTATTAGTAGAATCAGTTATCGATACCTAACAACACCTTCACGGGTCGGACAGGGTTTTCGTAACATACTGTATATCAGTGTTTTAAGTCAATACAATAAATAATTAGACATGTTTATCAAATCGTAAACCCGTTTTTATTTAATTTCCCTATTTTTATGTGTTTTGCTAATTTTATTGGTAATTCAAACGCACCAGCAAAACGGCTTTGTGGGCTATAACGGCGGATTAGTCGGTCGTAACGTGTTATAGGGGGGCTAATGAGAGCCGTGGCATTAGGAGCTGTTAGGGTGAAACAGTTGGCTTTATTGGTGCATTTAAGAGCGCGCATAAACTCAGCAAAATTTTAGAATTCACCCGCGCACCCCTGTCCGCTCCTCACATCGAACACGATCGCGCGTGTACCTACGCGCTTGCTCGACGCGTAGTATACGTAAAATAATCAGATAAAACAACTTACTGTATTCAAAGTATGACTGCGTTGTACAATATTACGAAATGTTATTATGTATACGCCAACAATACATAAAAAGTAAGTTAGTAGCAGGTGACTATACCACTGATACTGAACACGTATCAATAAAAAATCAATACCAAAAAATATCATTTTTATTACCCGACTACGCCAAAAGGAGGGTTATGTTTTACGAGTGTATGTATGTATATATATATGTATCTATATACGTATTTATGTATGTATGTTTGTATATTTGTTTGTTTATTTCTTTAGCACGCTGATGGATTTCAGCATGAGAAGTGTATAAATAAGAAAAAAAAATAAGATAATAATAAAAAATAAAAAGGCCGATTTTTTAAAAATCAACGGAGAGCAAAACGGTATTTATTTGAATTTCAATATTCAGTAAGAGGTAATATTTTTTCTACTAATTTATTGCTAGAGGGCCCTGTTGCAAATTTTTTTGAATGAACGAGATCTCGGTCTTCTTCAATTACAGAGCTTTCAGTAGCTGTACTGCGCGGATCGGGCTGGTCACGTGATAGTAGACGAGATAGTTTTAAGGGCTCACTACATATTTGCTCTTCAGCTAGCCGTTTTTTAGTGGTTTTGCCTCTATGGATGTTTGGCTGTCTCAGTGGCATGTTCCTTGTATGACGTGGATCAATCAACTCGGGTAATATATGATTCATATAAAAGTCGGTGAGCTTGACAATCATTTTTTTTTTCAAAAATCCTCATCACGGTGTATTTTTTCGACAGCCAACGCTTGTCTTTCACCGAGCCATACAGCAAAGAGACAAATATTTCTTTTAGTGATATGAAGCTGGCCCTGTATTTGATAATACCAAGTATCGTTGGTGTTGACAACCATAGTCTCATCTTTGATGTTCCAAAACTTAATTTTTCTTTTTTCAACAGCTTCTTTAATGGGCATATTAAAAGCTGACATTGGGCATTTGATCTCCACGATTGTATCATTTCCCACGAGGCCATCTGGAGTAGCAGCTAAAAAAGGTATCTCACTATCTATGAATAGGCCACAAGATCTTATTTGCACTCCTTCCTGTGCCGCTAGCTGGTTGAGCGCAATAGTCTCGTTATCCACACCGTGTTTTATTGAAGTAACGTTTGAGATATCGCTTTTATACAGCATAGCTTTTACGATAGTTGCGCTGGTGGTTGGACGGCGTTTTATTACTTTTCCAAAGTTGGACGCTGTAAGTAAATTCCTACGAAGTTCCAACCATTCACTACTATCTCTTTGCAAAATAGTTGCACGTTCGATAACCAACCTTTCCTGGTCCGACTTTTCTAAATTTTTCAAGAAACTTTCTTTGGCTATTCTATAAATATCTTCTCCCATGTCGGGTTTATGGCAGCTGTCTGTTCCATAATGTTTGTCTGTGGTTGTCAATTTTTCATTAAAATTAATCCTTCTGACCTTTCTTCTTAGCATGTTTTTTTGTATTTTTTCCTCTTCAAATGTTTTTATTTTGGATTTGGGGCTTTTGCCCAGCAAAGATTTTTGTATATTATACAATGGCCTTTTGGTATTGAATGCCACCACTGCAGCTGCACAACTAGACTGGTATGTTTGCCGTTGTACTAAATTTGTTCTTTTACCGCCTACGAATTTAGCAATTATGCTATTAAATTGTTCGACGGCATTGCTATCACAATCATTAATTAGGCTTCGAGAATGTGCGGCAACTATACCTACAATGTGTTGTATTTTGACCCAAAACGCAGAGTTTTTAACTTTTAGAACGAGATCTTCATTTTTCTTTTCACTTCTACAGTAGTAATCAACACATTCGTTGTGGTGTCCAAATGCATGATTGTACGAATTAGAAATATCAGTATAGAGTTTATTTATTCTTCCTCCTAATTCCAAAGTTTCTGATTTATGTTTTTTTATAGCACAACAAATGACTTTCCTAATAGCAAGTATTCTTTGCGTAGTAAGCATTTTTCTCATAGGCAGTGGGTATTTTGTGTCTTTGCTTACGGAAACTAATTTGTTGCACAGATTCCGTAAAATGTGGTTCCTGCATTCGATTTTTTCCACTGTAACATCTTTGTATGGCCTTTCTTCGAGGATCTTTGAGTAAGTACTTGAATCGCCATCTGCGATCAGTCTTCCGTAGATAATGTTGTACATCTCTACTGATTTTCTGAATCCCTCTGCTATTATTTCGGCCTCCATGCCAGATGAGCAACCTGTATAATTTTTGAAACATTTATGTTGGCTTGGAGCTATTCCTTTATTCTGTGCACGGGCACATATACAGCAGTACTTATTTCTAACTCCTAAAAAAAGAACTTCTCTAAACTTTCTACCGACTATGGCTGCTGCTCCAGAAAGCGCAGCATAGTTGCTCTTGTACGAGCACTTAGACCAACAGCCATCAGCAATGACATCAATGACTGCTACTCCGTTTTTTACTTTTCCTTCTTCTATTGCAGCTAGTCTTTCACGTTCTGCTGCAGCTTCCATAACTTTATGTGCTGTTTTTTCCCATTGTTCACAAATTTCTGTGTGTTTTTAGCGGTACATTTGTTGTGTCATTGTAGGAAGATTCATGGCTATACACAAGCCTTGGAATTGCTCCAAGCCAATACCTGCACTAGTAATACCAGAAACTGCTGCTGTATTAATGTCTAGGTTTTGGGTTGGCTTTGGATCTGACGTATTGATTATAAATTCACCTCTGCACATATTACAGGAAAGTTTTAATTTAGAATATAAACCTAATTTAGTTTCTCCTACAATGTTTAAGTTAGACAGTGTGCAGCCAAATTGAGGTGCATGATTCGAAATAATTTTTAACTTTTCAAAAAAGTACATCTTATCTATTATCACTCTCTCTGCTGCATCATACAAATTATTATCTTGAATTATACTCTGCGTTTGTGGTCGACTCTTTCGAGTGGTTCGTGGCTTCAATGAACTGTAATGAAATAAAAAATAAACCTAATTATAATTACCAAGTATCAGTAGGACAAAGCTGTGACTACACAACGAACGTGAATGGAAGAACAAGCGGTGCCACGGAAGTGGTTTAAATAAAAGTCGTATTATGTTATGTTGATTGTACTTTACGAATTGGTGCAGGTACCTTTGTGGAGCATTCTCTTCATTCTTGTCATAATTATTATGGTGAGTATTTTGTTTTGCATGACAATAGTCCGTACGTATAGTTTGTCCATTAGGGTTCACATTTTCCAAATTCAATGTTGTTCTGTAAAAATGATACTTATTAAAATAAAAATAATAAACTAAACATCATGAACTCTATTTCAAGATGGAAATGCATGTGCGAATACTATTAAATAAATAAACATGCATACAGAAAGCATTCGGATCAGAGGGCCTACCACCATCTCTTGAAACAACATTATTTTCATATTACTTTGTCTTGTTCACTGTTCGACCAGTGAAAAGGACACAGTAATATTAAAATAATTCTATTTTTAGGGATGGTGGTAGGCCCCCTGGGTAAGGCAACATGCTGGATACCCATACACATATATAGGGTGACTGGTAATTAGTGTACAATACTTAAACATGTGATTGTGCTCATGATTACAAACAACTTTCCCAAAGGAACCTTTTTTTTCATACTCATAAATTTAATCACAATAACAAAACAACTGTTTGAAACTTTGAACTTCGCGCGGGCGCATTCACCCGATCAGCTGTATCCGGCGTGGCGCTTGCGTCCACGTTATCGATGACGTAAGCAATGTTATTTAGCAATGCGTGAAGTTCAAATTTTCAAACAGTTGTTTTGTTATTGTGATTAAACTAATAAGTATGAAAAAAAGTTTCTTTGGGACAGTTGTTTGTAATCATGAGTACAGTCACGTGTTTAAGTATTTCACACTAATTACCGGTGACCCTATATACTATACACAAACATACACACATGCACACACAAACTCATACGTACGCACAAACAAACAAACACTCACACACGCAAACACTATCACATTCGTATGCACAAAACGTACACCTACGCACATAAAAATACGTGTACTCCTCAAACATCGAGAGCTTTATTATTTTATTTTTATTCACTAGCTTCATCATTTTCATTACTAAGATACCACTTAGGGAAGAGTGATAGAGCTCCGACACTAGTAATGTAACTTACTGGGGCTGCCTCAGTTCATGTATAATACTATGTTTCAGATGAAATAAACATTTCTGTATTTGTATACATAAGTACTTACATAGCCGATGGGAGACATTCGGTTATAACTTCGTTTCGATCACATTCGCTAGCTTCTACAATATTTTGAGACGCAGCAATTCTGAAAATAAATAATAATTATTTCAAAACAAATTCCTTGATAAACATGTCCACAATAAATTGAATGAAATCTACAAAAGATACGTTTTATTTGCCTATAATGGATTTTGTGTGTCTGAAAATTCCTTCGTGAGACAACTAAAACCTTGTGTTTATTTTGCATATACTATACTGCCCGCGTAAGTTATCTTACCTACTGGAGCGATCATAGAAATATGAAATAAGGAGAAGTGTGTAATTAGGTACATAAGTACCTAATTATAATAATTTTATAGAATACTCGTAAGATCATTATTGTTGTCCATCCGTTTATCTAGACTTTTGAAAGGTCTCATAACTACACTAAGTTTAAAATTGTGAAGAATTATCCATATAACATACTATCAAAAGTAAAAAGCTACCTATTATGAATTTAATATATTACCTACTATCCCAATGATCTAATAAAGTACCTACTTACTATGAATCTTTGATAACGTCGCGTCAATACTCAGCCATCAAAAGTGACAGTAAACGAATTTAGATTCTGTGTTTCTAAGAATAAAATCTAAAATCGCCTGCACAAAATTTCTCGAAGGATTGAAAATTTGTATTTTTTTACATAAAAAAAAAACAAACTTACCTACGACAATTTGCCATCCTTTCAATTTGTAACTTTTTTAGGACTCGTTTCGGAAGTCTTTTCAATCTTTTCTTCTTGTTTCCCATTTCACTGTTTATGAACAACAACAACAATTACGATTAAAAAGATCTCGGCGCAGTTAAACACTGGAACGTAGTCCTCTAGTCTCAACCGAGCGATAGCGACTGATGTGAAGTGATGTGTGAAATAGAAATATGCTTGAAGTTCCCGCAACGTGGGACGGAAGATGACTTGTTTCGCGGAATAAAAACGTAGTAAGCGCCAAAAGTGCTTAGTCGTAATAAATCCAAAATTAAAAGTAATTACATAAAATTCCTAAGCTCAGCCTTTACTCTTGTATAAATATATTTATTGTTTAATTTTTGTCGCAATAGACATTACCATAACGAGTATAAAACGGAAAAATATAAAAATTAGAGGTAACTTCGTGATTTTTTTCTATCGAAGAAATGTTGTTAATTTATGTTTTTGTTCAGAGTGAACCCTTGAAAATATCATGTTGTTTTTCATATATTTTTATTTCCCAATTTAGTCTGGAATTTTTCATGTAAAATCAAATAGAAGATTGGTAATTTTGCTTTATACGCACTCTTAAGCTCCGAAAGTTTACAGAAGATTGACGGTTCTGGGATTGAATTCTCATGATTAGGTATTCATTAATGGAGAGAAAATTCGATCTTAAAATAATGTAAGTACATACCAAGGATGGCGAGTGACTCTGAATTTCTAATTTATCTTTATGTCATCATCATCATTTCAGCTGAAAGACGTCCACAGCTGGACATAGGCCTCCCCTAAGTATCTCCACGACGACCGGTTCTGCACCGCATCCAGCGATTAATTCTATGTATATATTCTATATATTCATTCTTTATATCGTAGTATATAGGTAATTATATGAAAATGTTTTCAGAAAACACGTCAACAATCAGATCATGGAAAACATCTGAATGAGACTCGTATAGACCCGGGAATCACACAAAGCAAGGAAACCCTATCCTTAACTGTGAGTGGAACTAGGCTAATGATGACAATGATGACATCAGAAAGAATAATGTCTTCAATGCCGATAATCTTTACAGTGTTGCCAACGTTAAAACTATTAAATATGTAGTAAAACAAAACACTTCGTAAAAATCCGTCAATCTTCGGAAGCACGACTAGTCCGGTGCGGACTGGTTTATGTACAAGATTCAACCATAACACACCTTGGTCATTGTCCTATATTGTTCTAAAAACGTTCGATTTTCTGTTTACTATGTAGACTTTAGTGAGGTAAGCTTCCTTATGAACGGTTTCTTAACCAAACCTATCTCTATTAGAAGACTTTAGATTTTTTGAGAAGGTATAACTGCAGTCGTAATTGTTATGCAGAATTTCATTTCGAGTTTTAGATTTGAAGGACAATTTTTACCCAGGTGTTTCATTTTTACGCACCGCTCGTTCTACGCTTACTTTATCTAACCACCTTTTCACGATGAGATTTTTATAGAATCGATCGGCTTCAAGGATTATTTAATTTTCAAAACAACAACCTCAGGAAGGTGTGGTTTGATTCGATTAAAATTTATTCGATTCAAAATTACGCTTCAACGTTGTTCTTTCTATTAAATCTAAAGCCTTTTAGTTTAATTGCATTGGAGGTTGTTTATCAAGTCACAGATTAACCTACTAAGAGTAATAGACATAAATCGAGTTGTGATTCAGTCTGTCTCCAGCCAACCTTCAGTTCTGGCCTCTGACCTAGAAGGAGTGACTTATTTATAACTGGTAACCCTTAGAAATAGCGCTTCGACTCTTGACATTTTATGTTAACTGTATTGTCTTTCGCGCTGAGCCAAAATCAATCAAGGTATTGTGTACTCAGTGGCTGTCAAAATAACAAATGGCTACAGGCAATATATATGCAAACAAAATGTAATGTCATAGTTATTTATGGTTCATCATTATTTAATACTAGCTTTCCGCCCGCGGCTTCGCCCGCGTTAACTTCGGTTATATCGCGCGTTTTAGATTTCTCTCGGGAATATCAAATTTTTTCGGGATAAAAAGTACCCTATTATTTAATCCGGACTTCTAACTTTACGTCTGCAAAATTTCAAAGCAATCGGTTCAGGAGTTATGGCGTGAAAGTGGTAAAAACAAACTCACTTTCCGATGTATAATATTAGTAAGGATATGTTTGGTGTACACATACAAATATTCCAGTAATCTCCCTTGGGCACTTGATGTTTTTTTAGGACCAAAAGTAGCCTATGTTACTCTCCATCTTTCCAACTAACTGTATGCCAAAAATCAGGTCGATTGATTGCTTAGCTACGGCGTCAAGGAAGGACAAACAAACAAACAAACACACTTTCACATTTATAATATTAGTATGGACTAGCTGCGCCCTGTGGTTTCACCCGCGTAGGTTTCAATATGTTTTTTTATGCTCCGCTCCTATTGGCCACAGAGTGATGATGTTATACAATATGTAAAGAAAACCCTGTCCGATCCGTAAAGGTATTGTTAGGTATCAATAACTGATTCTACTAATGGATACAAAACCGGGCTAAACTTAAAAAAAATCCCCCTAAAAAAATAAATATTATTTCGCAAACTTATTACTTATATAGTTTTCTTCGTGTCGTACGAAAGTGTCTTAAACTGTGTTACCACAAAACTTCGCCACTTTTTGACCGTAAAAGTGGCGTCAAACAACAAATTGACAAATCAAAATGCAGTTAACAGGGACACAGAGGACAAAATTATGTAGATAATATTTGCTACATAGCGTCACTTCCCACAATCTGCTGCAATGTTATCTTGGTAGCCACACTTCACCAGGGTCCCTAGTCTGATATGACAATAATTTCAGAATAGTCCATCATGACCAATTTTGACAAGTTTTGTAATCTACTAACGAAATGAATAATAGTGAGCTAGTTTTAATAAACTAGCGCACTATTATTCATTTCACTCAAAAAACCGAGTGAATAGGAAGGAAGACGGCAGTTGAGCGATTTGATGCAATGTTAAACCCAACAACACGACCAACGATGCTGCGCCAGAGGGAGATTGATCTAGAAACCCTCCACGACTAAATTCCCGACACAACATTTGGCGCATCGTACCCGGCACACATCGCAACACAACTGCTCAGACCCGTTCTCCATACGGCTTCACCAGACATCATGCCGGAACACAACGAATCACTTGGCGGCAAGACTTTGTCTGGCAGGTGGTAAATTCTTCCGGCAGCCGATGTTATGGCCTACCACCGAGGATTCATTGTGACTTTACAGTGGTAAATTACTGACACTCCACTCCATGTGTTCATATCCATAATAAATGTTCAAATTGAATATTAGAAAATAATTTCTACTAACGGCTTTTATAATAATGGCAATACGGCAATGTCATTCTATCACTATTCCATTACGAGAAGACTGACCGATTGATAGATCATTATGAATTTAGCAGAGTACGAACTTTTATCACAATGAAAATGGAATCGTGTTGGAATGACAAATTTATAAAAATTGCAGACTAGGGCTCCAGGTTCGAGATGCATCTATTAACGAGGGTCAGGAGAAGGGTAATGTATAGACGACAGCACATCAAGCTACTACCATCTGTCAGATTTCCTTATTAGATTTTCAACTTTAAGTCTAAAGTAATAAGGTTCAAGGTTGATTGGGAATATCTGACAGATAGGGGTAGCTTTACCTGCTGTCGTCCGCACTACAACAATATCTGTCATTTAATATGTCCTAAGGATCTAAGTTTCTCTTAATTAAATTTCGACTTCCCCAGTGATATTTTTGATTGCTGTGAAACAGACGGAATTTGTATCGTCGTCATCAACCATTTTTTTTTATCGTCCCACTGCTGGGCACAGGTCCCCTCTCGTACAGAGAAGGATTGAGCGTAATCACCACGGTTGCTCAATGCGGGTTGGCGATTTCAGACTTAAAGTTCAGGTTTCCTCAAGATGTTTTCCTTCGCCTTATAATCAGTCATTGGTGTCCAAGATATACATAAACAGATGGAATTTGTATACTTAAACTAAAAGCGATTTATTCAAATGAATCTGATGAAATATAGTATTGTATTAATTTACGTCAACAAAAAAAAACTACTCTAAAAGCAAATGTTACAAGCTGCGAAAATCAATTTCTCGCACTGCATGTTTATTTCATTAGTTAAATGGGGTTGCAAAGAGGTCACAGAAAGGTCTTTAGTTGTCTATGCTTCAGGGTGGGTCCATAAATGAGGGAATGGCTTGAAATAGAAGAGATATGTCACATGTAACACATGTAGTGGGTTCTACAAACAAACACACACGAACACATTTCTAATGTCTTTAATGGATTGTAAATTAGAAATGGAAACCTTGGAATACGGAGCATGATAGATATAGTACCTAAATCCAGCTTAGGACAGGATTTTAGATCATTAAAAATGCCGAAAGTGTCAGCGAAGATATTTGAAAGAATAACTAAGTTTGATAATAATTTTATTGATCCATAAAAGAAGCAGCCATTAAAGCATAGTGTGCGGCAATTAAACATAAACATTCTTGCAAATATTTTAATTACGATTTTCAGAGTCGATCTTAAGAATCATAAAAATTTACAGTTTCAGATTGAGGAATTTGGGTTTGAAATATATTATGCATTTTATTTTGTATTAATTAACACAGCAGTCCGTACTTACCGTGTGCCATACATCATTATTTTTAGTCTATCGTCGGGGATAGTGCAAATCCGCGAATCTACCATATGTAAAGGCCGCGTATCTGCAATAGATCAAATTTTACAGGGGAAGGTTAAAACTTAATAACTTTTTTATTTCAATGAATTTTAAGCTTATTTTTACATAGAAAGTAATTATTAATATGTTCTTTATCTTGTTCGATAAATAACATCAATTATGTAAATAATTAAGATCCTACGACAAATACGCGGATTTGATTTGACCATAAAATTGTTACATTAGAACTTAAGAAGAATATACGCGGTTTTGAAATCCATCATCATCATCATTTCAGCCGAAAGACGTCCACTACTAGAGATAGGCCTCCCCTAAGGATCTCCACGACGACCGGTGCTGCGCCTTCCGCATCCAGCGGTTTCCCGCGACCTTCACCAGGTTGTCGGTCCTCCTTGTCCGGGGCTTACCCACGCTGCGTCTTCCGGTGCGTGATTGCCACTCGAGAACCCGTCAGCCCCATCGGGCATCGGTCCTACGGGCAATGTGCCCGGCCCATTGCTACTTTAGTGTTAAAATTCTTTGGGCTATGTCAGTTACTCTCGTTCTTCTGCGGATCTTCTCATTCCTGATTCGATTATGTGGTGAAACCCCGAGCATAGCCCTCTCCATTGCCCTTTGAGTGACCTAGGGCCTTCTTATAAGGCCCATTGTTAGCGTCCACGTCGCAATTCCATAAGTCATCACTGGCAACACACACTGGTCGAAGACTTTTGTCTTGAGACACTGCGGTACTTCGGACGAGAAGATTCTACGTAGCTTCCCGAAAGCAGCCCAGCCGAGTTGGATTCCACGATTGACCTCTTTCTCGAAGTTTGACCTTCCTAACTGGATAGTTTGTCCCAGGTATATGTAACTGTCAACAACTTCGAGAACAGATTCTCCAATCTTTATAGGAGTCGGTACAACATGGGCATTAGACATGACTTTCGTCTTGTCCATGTTCATTTTAAGACTGACTTGCTCGGAGGCTCTACTGAGGTCTTCGAGCATTGTACTCAGGTCTTCCGCGGTCTCAACCATGACTATGATATCATCAGCAAACCGAAGCTGTGTAATTTACTCGCGATTGATGTTGATGCCCAGTCCTTTCCAGTTCAGAACCTTGTAGACATTGGAGTGCAGCGGTGAACAGTTACGGGGAAATAGTAATTTTCTTTCAATTATAGAGTAAACGGAATCCAACTCTATCTGGGTATGACCCTTTTCTATTTTTTTTGTGTAATTATAATGTTTTTTGCATCTCCAGTAGCAGGAGAGCGGTAGAAGTCACAACATTTCCGTTTTGTGTTTGTCCATTTTATTTTGTCTATCATTATTAGTGCCCAGATTGTAAATTATGAACCATAAGCTTTGTTTTGCAATACAGTACACTAGCTTTAAATAATAAAAAATGGACACAGTTTCACAGCTTGTAAGTCAACAGTGACTTATGACTGCTGACTTATAAGCTGTGAAATTGTTTCCACATGAAAAGACTTTAGACAAAGAAAGAGCGAAAAATAGAATACTACTTTGTATTTTTTACTTCATTTTTTTTTTAAATATTTTTTTGTATAGCTAAATCTTTTTGTGACAAGTGTTGTTGATATATTTCTTCACTATATAATATTACATACTATATTCAAATAACATAGATTATAAGCATCTTTTTTTTTTTTTTTGGTTGAACATCTTGAAATAGTTTTCTGGAAACTACCCTGTGTGCCTTTTTTGTTATCTTTTCAACATAGATACTGTATAGTTCACGTTTAGACTGTATTATTGGTTCTAAATATAATTTCGTACTTTCTTTTCTGCAGTTAAAAAGGATTTTGGGCATATCCCTTAAAAAAAATTGCGCAAATTCTTTTAACATAGGCAACGCATTAGGTATTTTCCCTCTTGTTCATTGTTGTTTCGTTTCTCAGTGTCTCTCCTAACCAGTACCTTACTGTACTGTCACTTCTTAATATCTAATGTCCTTAAGAATGTCGTTAAACATTCTTTATATTTTTGGTCATTTAATTTCAAATAATACACCTTTTTACCAAATTTCGTTCATTTACGCGGTGTTGACACTTGCTCGCGATAGATACGCAGTGTTGTTACTGGGCGATTTCTGGCTTCCGATTAGTCGAAATGAACTCGTGTCAAGGCGGTGGCAGCCAATTAAGATTTTGCGAGATTTGGCCGCGAAAACTGTAATTGGCTACCTTTGTCAGATACGCGGGATTGTCCAATGCTAGTTACGCGGATTTGCACTATCCCCGACGCTATGGAACTATTTTGAACGAAGGATACTCATTTTTTTCCTTTAAGACTCTGAAGTCCCTAATCAACCTATTTCACTTCCGTTCTATTCAATTAAAGCAGGTTTACTTACTGTAACCAAAACAGTTTAGTGAGAACTCTTAAAAGTCAAACAACGCCCTAGTACTTAGTAAATAGATATGGGCTCGGCGTTCCATTAGATGGTGCTAAGGTTGGACTCAAGGACGTACATCCTCTGGATATGGCTAAAAGCTTCTCCTTAAAGCTTGTTTAGCTGCACCTCTTTGACGAGAAGGTCAAATAAAGATGTACTATAAATTTTATCCATACTATGGAGGTTAAATTTTACGTTGATTCCTATAGTTATTGCATTAATTAATAGGAAGCGACAGTAGAAGCTAGTATAACCTAACAGTAGTTTCCCCCTAACAGTACAGATCATAATAATAAATTACTTTTAAAATAGCCTCATTACATACACTCACAGACACGCTAATTTTCCGAGTCAAGGTTAATAGCTCCTGAGGCGCCATATTTTTTGGTCCTTAGTCATCTCCAACCCTTTTATTCGCAATATTATTGTAAATTAGTTCTATTATTAAAATTCATAATTATATTATTTCTACGGTTGGATATTATTATTCCCGCCGTGCTTTTGTTTTGGCTTTGTACAGACGACAGCACATCAAGCTACTACAATCTGTCAGATTTCGTTATTAGATTTTCAACTTTATCTCTAAAGCATTAAGGCTCAAGATTGATTGGGAATATCTGACAGTTTGGGGTAGCTTGACCTGCTGTCGTCCGTACGTAGCGCATTTTCATTACTGGGATAGGGTTGAAAAACTTAAAGAAAACATACAGTAACAAACGACCAGTCAATTTTTTTTTTTTTAACTTCTGCTTGACTGCAATCCCAACTGATGGTAAGCAATGATGCAATCATTGATGGTGTTGGAAAAATTTAAGAAAGAGTTAGTTTAACAACGTTTAATGCACGGTAGAGCACACAAGCGCCACACGTTAATATAAGGAACTAAAATTTACGTTTAGAAACAAGTGAATTGATTGATGTTTACTATTTCAATAGATGGTAAAGCGTGCTAGTTTCTTAACCCATTACTTCCCAAGCATTGAAAATATTGGATTTTTTTGATGAAATCTTGTATTAGGGCTCTTAATATGTTAAGAAAAAATAATATGGCAAAAAAATAAATTAAAAAAAAACGGTTTCTCTGACTCAGCATGTCCTATAAATAGGACAGTGGGAACATATGGTCAGGAAAAAGTAAAGATAAGAATTATATGGAAATCAGCTTTATTTAAAAATAGGACCAGTAACAGTATCAGAAATAATGTAATAAAAGCTTATTTTGTATGATAAGGTATGAAACAATCACTGCAGAGTGTTTTTTCACATTTAGAACAAAATGTTAAAGGCTTTTTTTACAGCCTTGTCCTTGGCAACGTCTTTGTTTGTCCCTCTTGGTCATATAGTGACCATAGTTGTCAAATCTTATAGGTTGTAAAAGAACTTCTGAAGTACCTGATGTAAGCTTATTTACTTTGCCTTCCGATTTTTTCATCCAAGAAAAACATACCCTTCTTCTGAAATCAAGCAGAGGTATGCTCTCATCTTTATTTACCTGGTTATAAATAATCCATGCATTGACTAGAGTCATGTCCAAAACACGGATTACTAGAGGCCAATACCATTTTTTACCTCTAAAGCGGATTGGATACTTAGAAATAAGCCAATCATGTTTATCCACTCCTCCCATGTTTTTATTATAATTATGAATAAGCTTTGGCTGATTCACAGCAACTTTGGCCTTTTCTACCTTTGAGTACCTATTAGTTTTTACAAAAGGTTCAACAGTATCAAAATTAGTTAAGAGACATACTACATTGTTATCATGCCATTTCACGCATAATATTTCATTATTTTTATCGAAACGATGATCGGAATAACCACGTTCTTGCTTCTTCATTTCTTGTTTGGTCATGATTGGACATTTCTTAGTCCTATTGTCTCTGACTGTCCCTGTAGCTCTGAACCCTTCAGATTTCAAGTCAATCAACAATTGCATACTGCTGAAGAAGTTATCGAAGTAGACTACATGTGCACTAGGATCAGTACATACTGTAAGCAACTTTTTTACCACTCTTGAACCCAAGCCATCACCAGTATTACAAGATATTTGAGGATCCTTTCCTGTATAAAGCGAAAAGTTATAACAATATCCGCTTACTCCACACAGTGCCCAAAGCTTGTATCCAAATCTTACTGGTTTACCTTTTATAAACTGTTTGATACCATGGTGACCAAAGTATTTGACGATCATTTCATCAACAGCTAAGTTGGATTCAAAAACACCAAACTTTTGGAATGATTTATTAGCTTTATCGATAAATGGGCGAATTTTGAAAGCTTTGTCACTATTATCAATTCTTGAATTGTCATTGAAATGTAAATATGATTTAATTTTATCAAAACGATTCCGAGACATCGCTCGTTCAACAAATGGAATGTGTACATCATCATCTCTGCACCAATATAGTTTGCTTTGAGGCAAGTGGAGATACGAAGAGAAAAACAAAATTCCTATGAATACTTTTAGCTCATTCACGGTAAGATTGAAGTTCAAATCATTTTTATAATTTTTGGCATAGGTTACTGTTTCATGCACTATATATTCTAGAATCTGGTCACATAACAAGTGTTCGAATATTTCTACCGCAGATTTTCCTTCCAATTCCGTAATCATATTTTCTAAACATTGTTTAGCAGTATTAGATTCCGGCTGAATTTCAGAATATACAGGTTCACACTTACGCCAAATGACTGTCTTGTTGGTCCGAGATGTGGTTTGAGTAGGAAGATCTTCCTCGACGTTATCAATTGTACATGAAAATTCCACTTGACCAGCCACATCTGACACTGGCAGAACTCCCATATCGTCGTCATTACCTTCTTCTATATCAGTCATTTCATCCACTTCATCCGGGGGCAATATCGCAACTTCCAAGTCATTGAACTCCTCGTCACTACAATCTTCAATATCTTGAAGATACTCGGTGATTTCAGACACCATCAATGCTTTTTTATATTTTCTTCTCACTGCATCCATGATCTATAAACAATAATTATACATATATAGTAAGTATAAAAATTATATTATATATATATAAATATATATATACATATACCATCCCAAACTAAACAAATATATCGTTAACCACTTGATAAGAAACAAAATCTAATATTTTTGCTTACCTCCTTTGCTTTCCTCAATCTTATAAAAAAATCACAATTTTTTATATTACGAGATGTGTTGTGCTTGACGAAGACTTATCGACTAAAGTAAAGTTTACGAAACACTTGCAAGAAACAAAACAATAGACACGTTTGAACTTATAGCGAGCGTAACAGGATCGAACACGCTTTCACGGCTACTTGTAAAGACATGTTCCCAGTGTCATATTTATAGTACGCCTTTTTTTGAATTAGTATCACAAGCTTCCAAATAATATTTTGTTTTAGTTTTTAATTATAATAGATTCAGTAGAGATCTAAAAATCTATTTGATGGACTTTGAAGCTGATAACTTTTTATTTTCGGTTTTTTATAATCAAATCATAATACTCTTTTTAAGCTGACGAA
Source organism: Sesamia inferens (assembly GCA_037179545.1). Classification (NCBI taxonomy): domain Eukaryota; kingdom Metazoa; phylum Arthropoda; class Insecta; order Lepidoptera; family Noctuidae; genus Sesamia; species Sesamia inferens. Next base: position 28,579,122 of record CM073928.1, on the reverse strand, counting down.
TTTCCTCAATTTAAAAATATGTATATTATAAATACGATAACTTTTTTAAGAGCGAAAAAAATATATTTTATTGGGAAAATAGTGTGAAAATACGAATTTCATCAAAACCAATAAAAATAATAACCCTAACATAGAAAAAAAAAATGTTGAATATAGTGTCCTAAAAATAGGACAGTGGGGAGGAATGGGTTAAGAGCCTATTCACTCAAAAAACCTCAGTGAATAGAAATGAAGACGGCAGTTGAGCGAGGTGATGCAATGTTAAACCCAACAACACGACCAACGATGCTGCGCCAGAGGGAGATTGATATGGAGACCCTCCACGACCAAACTCCCAACACAACAACATTAGGCGCATCGTACCAGGCACACTTCGCAACACAACTGCTCAGACCCGCCACTCCTCCGTACGGCTTCATCAGACTTCATCAATTTTGTCTCACCGTGACAAGTTAGGTAAAGTGGCGTTTGCTGACAATAGTGTCAATCGTAATCATTAGGTGGAATGACAACCACATTGTGAGTTTATTACAGAATCAACCAACCAGTAACACTACTGCTACATTGCGGTTGAATCGGGAGCCTCTTCTTTTGTGGCTACTCTTCGCCTGGAACATAGGTGAAGAGTAGCCAGCCTGTCGGTGTTCTATAGGATGCATTTTGTGAGTGTGCGAGGGAATTGTATGATTTAATTCCCCATCTCCGTTCCATCTTCGGACTATCCGTCGTTCGGCGAATTTCCACGTTGCTGACACCACAACGATCCAGACGAAGCGTTTGTCGGCGGCGCGGCGCTAGAACAATTTGTCAGCGACGTTGTTTCCGTCTAACTACAATTTAACTGTCTTCAAGGTTAGAGTGAATAAGCTCTTAATAAACTTGCGCACTTTACCATCAACGATTGCATCACTGCAGGCGGAATTGCAGTCAAGCACTAGTTTACAATTATAAAACAAAAAAAAAAACTTTGAAATGACGTTTTATCATCAAAAGGAACTTTAGATCTTAGACCAAAATGATGAGTGTAGTCAAAAATATTTATTACTTTACGTATTTATTGTCCACGATACGGTAAATCACCATTATATATACACTATTTACAATAGGCCTTATGTATTATGCGGTACATTTTCTGTTATAATTCTAGCTTTGTTTAATAGGGATGTATCCAAGGTATGAAAATAAAAATAAATAATTAGTCAGTCTTATAGATAATAAAAAAAATTAAGACACGTGTTTTTTTATTTTGTCTAAATTACTAAAAACTACTGAGATATAGCGTACCTATTAAAGTTACGGAGTGGGGGCTAAACACGTCACGCCGTGGTATATACCGCCGTGGTACCACGTGACGTTATGCGACCTTTCAAATCAATATAGCTATATATATATATATATATATATATATATATAAACACCTCTTTGGGCACTTAGTTGATCCAGCCACGATGCCGTTCATTATAGACTCCACCTTTAGCACGGAATAACTTTACTCCAGTTGCATATTTCTTGGGGGGAGTGGCAACGTCGTATTCTATTTAGGGATGTGGCCAAATATATTCCTCAATTAGGACATATACTCGACAAAAATTTTTCAGCAATTTCATGCATTAGTGAATCCGTAACGGCTAAATTTTTTGAACCCACCAGGACTTTCTAGCTCTGAATATATTTCAAAAATCAATAACTTGTGTTGATCCATTTATATACTCGCACTTCCAGTAATACTTCTTTTGATCCGATACCTATACCGTAACGGTTGATCAATTATGAATTTATTAAACCTAATCTAGAAATTTTATATTCGCAATGCTCCATACATTGTAAGATCTATATATATTTGTTAACATTTCATGCATTTGTGGATCCATAAGGACCATTTTTTTTAAATGCACGAAGGCGTTTTGGCTCGTAATATATTTCAAAATTCATTTACTTATGTTGATCCATTTAGCTCTCATACTTCGTAATACTTATTTTGATCTGAATAGGTAATTATTTTTAGTATGAATTGTTGTTAATATTTAAAGAGGTTGAATTTTATGTCTAGGGTTTTTATACTTTATTTCTAATTTACCATTAATTTTAAGTTTTTAAACTCTATTCATCGAAACCAATCTAATGGGTCTAAACATGATATCGCCGCTGTATGTTTTGTGCCGAAAATATTGTGTGGACGGCCTCTGTAACATTCAATGCAATTGACACTGCTTGTATAGACTCTTTTGGTATTTGTATGCGAATACACATTATTATTAAATTTTAATGTTAATTTTTAAGGGTTGAAGTTTCCGTAGCTGTTTTTTTAGGAATTAATCATCTGATTAATTCCTAAAAAAACCGATCCTGAATGATTCCTGATCTAGAAAGAAAAATTCTTTATTCCGCCCAAACAGAACGCACATTATAATAATAATACACTAAAACAATAATAAACACATAATGAAGAAAAAGAAAAAAAAGGGAAAGAAATATAATTTACTAAAAAGCCTAGTACTCAAAATAAAACAATGTTATCTTTATGTCATAACCCGTGTCTGGAGTTTTGGCGGGAAAGTTAAGCCGAGTGTCACGTTAATTTTTCATTGGAGTTTTAAATTATGCATAGTGTTGTTTACTAAATAAAAGTGCCTGCTTTATGTCGTAAAAAGTGCATTCAGTAAATATTTCATAAAGAACATTGAGATATCGCAGCGTAGTGTGTAAATTAAACATGTGTACCTCATTAATAATATTTTTGTAAATTAAGAAAGATAAACTCAACCGCACGTTAGTGGACATAAAATCATATTTACTACTTAGTAATAAAGGTAATAAAGATCTAAGTAGGAGTACATATATCCGCCGAAGTGCGTTTGACATTCTGGTAGATGTTTTCTCAATGTACTCATAGTTACATTCCTACGTGTATTATAAAAATAATTTCACTTAGTCGCGTTATATTTTAGCGAACACCATTACTATAAGGACGAAGCGTTTCATCATCATCATCATCATCATTTCAGCCGAAAGACGTCCACTGCTGGACATAGGCCTCCCCCAAAGTTCTCCACGACGACCGGTCCTGCGCCTCCCGCATCCAGCGGTTTCCCGCGACCTTCACCAGGTCGTCGGTCCACCTTGTCGGGGGCCTACCCACGCTACGTCTTCCGGTGCGTGGTCGCCACTCGAGAACCCGTCGGCCCCATCGGGCATCGGTCCTACGGGCAATGTGTCCAGCCCACTGCCACTTTAGTGTTGCAATTCTTCGGGCTATGTCGGTTACTCTCGTTCTTCTGCGGATCTCCTCATTCCTGATTCGATCGCGCAGTGAAACCCCAAGCATAGCCCTCTCCATTGCCCTTTGAGTGACTTTGAGCCTTCTTATAAGGCCCATTGTTAGCGACCACGTCTCAATTCCATATGTCATCACTGGCAACACACACTGGTCGAAGACTTTTGTCTTGAGACACTGCGGTATTTCGGACGAGAAGACTTTTCGTAGCTTCCCGAAAGCAGCCCAGCCGAGTTGGATTCGACGATTGACCTCTTTCTCGAAGTTGGACCTTCCTAACTGGATAGTTTGTCCCAGGTACACGTAACTGTCAACAACTTCGAGAACAGAGTCTCCAATCTTTATAGGAGTCGGTACAACATGGGCATTAGACATGACTTTCGTCTTGCCCATGTTCATTTTAAGACCGACTCGCTCGGAGGCTCTGCTGAGGTCTTCGAGCATTGTACTCAGGTCCTCCGCGGTCTCAGCCATGACTACGATATCATCAGCAAACCGAAGGTGTGTCATGTACTCGCCATTGATGTTGATGCCCAGTCCTTTCCAGTCCAGAACCTTGAAGACATCCTCCAATGCAGCGGTGAACAATTTCGGGGAGATAACATCTCGCTAACGCGCGATAACGTTTCGCTTCCTCCTTTATACCGCGTACATCGAGGGACTGGAACAGTTTGCCAGCGGCGGTGTTTCCGTCGGACTACAATTTTAGTGTCTTCAAGGCTTGAGTGAATAAGCTCTTAATAAACTAGTGCGCTTTACCATCAACGACTGCGTCACTGCTTACCATCAGGCGGCATTGCGGTCAAGCGCTAGTTTATAATTTTAATAAAAAATAAAATAAATAAATAAAAGGTACAGGAACGCATTAGACACATGGAATGTAAATTTAAGCGGCCGTAATTTCGAATTAGGTAGTTTGCGTTTCGTTCCAGTGTCCTAGTTTGAATTTCTTTCAAAAAAAAAAACTAAATTCAAAACATGGAACACCAAGGAGGTAACTAATAAAAGGTTTTATTTAAATTTCGGACTGTCTTGCAAATAGACACAATATTGAAATGATAAATAGTGGACTGAGGCTTTATTGAAAAAAAAAAAACAAAGGAACATCATAATAGCGCCATAGCGTGGGAAAAATAATTATTGTTCATTATTCGTCATTGAACTTAAAAAATAAAATTATGTTTTTTATTTCCTCGGATTGTTTGAGAAAAGTAGTAAGAGCCTGCGTGATTTGACCGTATATTGCTTAGTATGATACTATTATCATCGGCAGCAGCGCGGGCATTGAGACGAGAGGATTCGACCCCAGGCATTTTTTCTAATACCGGGAATGAACTTATATTGGACCGACTTCAAAAAAGTAGGAGGTTCTCAATTAGTGGCAACCTTTTTTTTTATGTATGTTCACCGATTACTGTAAGAAGCCTGGATCCGTTTGCAAAATTATTTTTTATTTAAAAGGGTGGTCCCATAGTCACCAGGCTCTGATGATGAAAGACTAGAGAAAGCAAGGAAACTTTCAAAATTTTTAGAGGCAACTTGTACATTTCTAGGTACATTTTTAAATATTTTCATTAAGTATTTTAAAGCACTACAATTTACTAATGATCTGGAGTAGATCTGATGTTGGAGTAGATATGAAGCCGGGAGACAGTTGAGGGAACTCCTCGGGAATTCCTAGCAGCTACCTTGTATTTGAGCTTGATTAATTTGTATTAATAAGAACTTTACACTTAGATCGGTTTTAATTGTCATTAGGGCTCTGATGATAAATACAAAGGCCACTTCAGGGAACTCCTCAACGGTTTACAGTAGTTCCCTTGTGTTTGAATTTAATTAATGTATATTGATGAGCGATTTTCACCCATATGGATTACTATGAAAATCTGCAGTAGATTTGATGATGAAGAACATAGACAGACGAGGGAACTCCTCAACGATCCCCTGCAGCCACCTTGCGTTTGTGCTTGATTAATTTGTATTGATTAGAACTTTGCACCTATGTGGGTTAAAATGAAGGTCTGTCGGTCGTGTCCGTAAATCTGATGATGAAGACCAACAGGAGCCGAGGAAACTCCTAAAAAACTTACAGCATTGAAGTTTATCACTGAAGAACCAGTACCTGCATGTCATGCTTAAGCAACAATCTATTATAATCAAGAAACTGAATTTAAGTTGCGTAATCGCGTCATGTCTAGCATTGTTCATACATTCATTTTGACCTCGTAGGAATTTTATAGAAATCGGTTCAGTGGTTTCGTTTTTAAACCAAAATTACGGGTAAAAATAACATTATTCAAAATTACGTCGTTTGTTTACAGGCCTTTTCCCAACTATATTAGCATCAGCGTTCATTCTGACCGGATGCAGCTGCACAGTACTTTTCATAACACAAAAAAACAACCGTCTTCCAGAAAACACTACAACGTAAAAAATAACTAATTTCCGAAGTCGGGTATGTCTTTGGTATTAGTATATTCATTTTTAGAAACAAAAAAAAAATGTGTGCGTGTACTAGTGTACACACGTAAGAAGTGAAATTTCTTAGAAAAAGATGGCGAAGAAGTTTTACTTCAATATAATAACATTAATAAAGATTAAAACTTAGCGTCCCCAATAGGGGGACGGTCCACGACTAAATACAACACCAAATTTAAAACTAAACTAACCTAAAGAAACAGCCTGTATGTCCTAACAATTGCACGCGCCAGCACCAGGTGAGTCAGTGTGGAATGCGAAATGCGGGATGCGGAATCCCCCGGGGTCAGAATGTTGGGCTCTTCTTCCCGATTCCGAAGAGCCCAAACTCGGCTAGTCTAGGACCTCCGGATCCCGAGATAGGCCGCGGGGGGGTGAGGTGGCCTGGAGAGCAAGTGGGGAGGGGGGGTAAGGGAGTGTAGAGAGAGGGGTGGGGAGGCTAGGTTGAGTCTAGGGGGAGGGGGGACAGGTAGGTGAGGGGGGGTTGTCTAAGTGTTGGGAGGATCCTGTCCACCTGGGGTCACAACATGAGGGGAGAGTGGGAGGGGACAGGACACTGGAATCTCGGAATGTATGTGCTATATGGGTATTGGGGGGTCAGGTACTATGGGGTCAAAATGGGGGAGGTTCCGGCTGCGGGGGGGCGGGGGGGGGGGCGATTATGTCAGAATTTTGAAATTCCCAGCCGTTTCCGAGATATCCGGGATTTTAGGTAGGGATATGGGGAAGGACTTCGAGGTGGGTAAATATAGTACGGGATGCGGAATCCCCCGGGGCCAGAATGTTGGGCTCTTCCTCCCGATTCCGAAGAGCCCAAACTCGGCTAGTCTAGGATCTCCGGATCCCGAGATAGGCCGCGGGGGGGTGAGGTGGCCTGAGGAGCAAGGGGGGGGGGGGGGGGTAAGTGAGTGTAGAGGAGAGGGGTGGGAGGCTAGGTTGAGTCTAGGGGGAGGGGGGAGGGGTAGGTGAGGGGGGGTGTTGTCTAAGTGTTGGGAGGATCCTGTCCACCTGGGGTCACAACATGAGGGGAGAGTGGGAGGGGACAGGACACTGAAATCTCGGATTGTATGTGCTATATGGGTATTGGAATTAAGTCCAAAAACAAAGTAGCTACTGTAAACCTTGAGGAGTTTCTGGAACTAGCCTTTGTTTTCATCATCAGAGCCTTAATGACAGTCACAACTCATCTTGGTGTAAAGTACTAATTAATACAAATTAATCAAGCACAAACTCAAGGTAACTGCTATCAATCGTTGAGGACTTCCTTCGACTGTCTCCCGGCTCCATCATCAGCTACATCAGACCTTTATCAAATTATAGTTCTTTGAAATACTTAATGAAGATACTTAGAAATGCACTAGTCGCCCCTACGATTTTTGGAAGTTCCTCTTGATTTCTCTAGTTTTTCATCATCAGATCTTGACTAAGAGACCATTTAGAAAGTTTACCTTTTCAAACAAAAAAGAATTTAGCAAATCAGTCCAGGTGTCTCAGATTAATATCTAAGATTAATAAAGTGAACATACATAAAAAACAAAACGGCTGCTTAACCAATCGCTTCGCGCCCTTTGCAAATGTTGCGCCCTGATTGGCCCATTTGAATTGGATCAACAACTGCCCAGACGCCAAAAAGGTGGATTTGTATAAAACAGCCCTTAATTATTGTTATTGGTTATTATTATTCAACGTGACACATGTGGCTCCGAACGGAGCAACATATTTATGGACAAAGGGCATCGGATCAACAAAAGGCCCCCGGATCAACAAGTGAAAATGGATCAACAAATTACTACCTATACGGCACGTCTGAGCCACAAAGTGCCCAAAGGGATATCTATATATATATATATATATAAGTATTTGAATGAAAGAAAAAATAAAAAACACGTTCAATATTTTTTATAAATCTATCTGTTGGACATTAAATTATTTTTAGGATATAACCCAATTATTTACGGCTATTTGGGTCATCCGCTTAAATTATAGAGCCTTACAATAAGATTTGAACACATGATTTCATAGTCATCATACATAGAAATAGTCTATATAATTATAGTTTAAAAAACTCTGAAAAAATTAACGGAGTTAAAGAAGTAATTTTGTTTAGTGTATCACTTTCGAAGATCTACAAAATATAATAAATACAAATACACACATCAAAAGTGTCTAGGGATCAACATATATTTTTGCAATAACTTTTCTCCTGATTGATATTAATTAAAATTTTCTTTAAGGATTCATCAAATAAAGTGTTTTCGTTTGTCACAGTAACGATAAACCAAGTCACCTTTGCATTAATAAAGAAATTTGCCATTTTCCTAATAAAGGGATATTTGACATTTGAACCACTAACACAAAAGTTCGAAAAAAAGACTGAAATAACAGTTTTCTCTAAAATTTTATTGGGTAACTTAAACAATTAATAATCCGTGTTTCTACCGCGAACACTAACAACACAAGAACATCGGTTTGGCATACTCAAAATGAGTTCATCCAAATCACGCTGTGGAATGGCCGCCCATGTTCGTTGCAACAACAAAAAAAGGTCTTCTTGCGACTGGATACCCTCCATATTCGGCAGAGCTCTTCTCTGTAGCATATCCCATGCATGCTCAATCGGGTTCAAGCCTGGCGACTGAGCAGGCCAGGGCAGGACATTGATGTTAGCTGCGGCGAGAGTCTGTCTTACAACTCTTGCGGTGTGCGGTCGTGCATTATCATGCATTAACCGAAATAAGGGACCGATTTGCACTTGTAGAGGAACGATAACGTCTGATACAATCGTCTCAGCATAAATTTGAGCGTTGAGGTTGCCTCTGATCCAAATCAACTCAGTTCTTCCGCCGATCCAAATACCCGCCCATACCATGATGGTTCCACCACTATAAGGATGGACTTCCTGGCAGGATTTTAATCGCTGTTGGCGTCCAGGGGTTCTCCAGTGTTGTATACGTCTTGTATCCGGTCTCATACCAAAACGAGACTCATCAGAAAAGCACACGAAACGCCATTGTTCTTCTGCCCAATTTCTGTATTCAAGAGCCCATTGATATCGAATCCTACGATTGTGCATTGCTATAGGACCTATAGTATAGGTGGTACCCGTAGCGGTCTTCGGGAATGAAGGTTCACTTCATGCAAGCGGTTTCTGACTGTTTGGTCGCTAATTAAGTTCCCTGAAGAGTGATGAAGCCTCACGGCTAACATCATGGCGGTTATTGTTGGAGCTCTTCGAGTTAAGATTTGAATGTATCGGTCTTGTCTCCATGTGGTACAGCGATACCGTCCTCCGTGGCGCTCAGCCACGGTACCAGTGCTTCGGTAACGTGTCCAAAGTCGACTGATAACACTCTGACTTGTATTCAGAGCTAAAGCCACAGTACGTTGCCGGGAACCAGCTTCTATCATTCCCACGGCTCTGAGCATTTCTTCCCTGCTTAAATGACGTCGCCGCTCCATAATAACGTTGGTTTTAATCAGTAGTAGGGAAACAGTAGCACTAATAATGTCTTCAATGCGTTGTATGTTTTTATAGGGAAAATATTGACAGCTGATTTTCATCTTTTACTCGAATTTGATTCACAGTTCCTGATTCAAATTATGAAATGCACCAAAAAGGATCCATATAAATTTATAAAATCATAAATTTATTACAAAGCGACATCTCAATCTCAAGAAATCCGCATAAAAATGCTTGATCCCTAGACACTTTTGATGTGTGTATGTGAAATTGAATTATAACCAAATATCTAAATTTAAGAAGCATTTGAAGATCGAAGTCGATGAATAAATGTAGGTAATAATAATAAAACTCTCTATAAATATAAAATCTATTATGGTCACTATATCAAACGATCAAACAATGTCATATTGTTTTGACAAGAAGCTGTCAAAACAGATGTCAATTTGGGTATAACAAACAAAACGAGTTGTTTTTAATTTACTGAAAGCTTTTTGAGTTTTTCATTTGTATGAACATTTTTTATGCGTTAATCATGAAATGAAATACAGTTCTGTTTTATTAGAATTAACTGTATTTTATTTGAGATTCTTTTTCAGTCAATGTGGAAACGTATAAAATGGCAATATTTTGTATCAAAGCACTAACATCAGCGTGATAAAGATAGGTGGACGATGTTTAAAGAAGGAATTTTGCATCTGCAGGGTCATCTACACCAGTCAGCGAACGCCATTTTTCGTAAATTAAACGATCAAAATCACAGCCTTATCTCGACGACAGACAAATGCTAAACTCGTATCAAATTGTATGGACGTTAAACGTATTTTTGGACAGATTGAGACCAAGACCAGACTGAACATTCTTAAAATTACAAGAATATCCTCTCAGTTCACAACGAACAAAGTCAAAAAATAGTTGAGGTGTCATAGACTCATAGTACACCCGGGTGTAACTAGGTACCTCTTGCTTTAGCACATTTGACGAAAAAATGTTAGACCGAAAATTGTAACATTTGGACAGTCAAATGTGAATAACATGCTTTATGTTTTCATGAAGGTTCTAACTAAAAAAGCAGAACCTGCTTTTTATCTTACATGTAAAAGTGATGTAATCCAGCTGTGGTCCTTCGATATGAACTAAACTGCGATACAATCTTAGCAAATGAAGATCAGACACTACCAACCTTCAGAAAAAAAACCCGGAAACAACAACATTTATCCAAATACGCATATAGAAGCCACATCATTATATTCACGTATCTATCATCAAAAGAAGGCGCAATCCTTTGATCTTGCATCTATTTTTGTTCAGTTTCATTGAACTTCGCAAAACTGATCGTTTTGGCTATCAATATTGTGGATCTCAAATGATAATTATGCTGAAGGCCAGGCCTTTGCCGGTACTGCCAAGAGTAACTTTCATTTAGTTATTGCAAAAATATTTTGACAGTTTATATGTATTCTAAATTAAATAAGATTCAGTTGTAAGCAAAGAAAATAATAACATTCCACCTATGAAAATAAAGTTTATTTTTGCACTTTTTATCTTTATTAAGTATCTAGGTAGGAATTTGGGTATCACAATAATTTATAATAATATCATTGACTGCACTCCTGTGTCATATATTATAAGGGCATTAATAGGGAATGCAATCTCGATTGTAGATTACCAACTCAAGATCAAAGCCATGTTTTTTCTTTAAATTAACATACAGATGTGCTGCTGGGGAGTTTGTTCCGCCACTTCTTCTTCCCAGTGAAAGCACTAGGAAGTGTCGATGGCTGGGCGTTTTGGGGGACTGTCTTATGTAATATTGACGTTCAAAAAGTGCTGATCCTCAGCCTAATTTGAATAAATTACTTTTGATTTTGATTACATTTTATGTAGTGTGAATCCTTAGCATTAGTTATTACTATTATAACCCGCGCAGATAAAGAAATGATGTTGTATAATGGCGTCCGCTCGCATGCGTTCTTACTTTCATACTCACACAGTGAAGTAAGCGCTGCAAAAAAATTCAGGATTCGCTTTCCAAGCCACTTTGACGCACTCCGAGTTAGATGTTAATTTCGTTCCGCTAAAGTCTCTGTTATTTTGTTATTTTTGTTGATATTGTTGAGTTTGATTGTTATTTACACCCTAACGGCATTTTACTATCTTAGCATTTGATTTGTGATTGAAAAGTGGCATGTTTTGTTAACCGTACCATAAGTATCCGCCGCCAATTACAACCTATCTTTTCCTTTATCTTTTCTTTATCTGCGCGGGTTATAACTACTATTAAATAATGCTAAGAGTTTACATTACACTATTGAGAGCTCACTCTAAGCTCTTTTCACATAACTTTTGACGAGGAAATTTTTACTGAACCAATCGGCTGATGTCGAGATAAATCATTCAGGATATTGCCAAGCAATCAATCGAGATCTCATGTTTAACGTAGATATATCTCCTATTTTTTTTTTCAAAATTTCTAAACTGAATTAAAACTACTTGGGCAATTGTGTTACTACTAATAAAAAGACATAAACCTAGAAATATAAAATAGTTTATTTTAGTAACACTTAATCATCTACTTAAAAATTCTGTTTTCACATTCTCCTAGGCATTATCAGCTGCCCGGCGAGGTGATCTTAAAAACTGGCATTTGGCGATGATGTCACCTTAAGTCTGATCAAGATAACGACAAGGTTTATGTACTCAGCAGTTCTGTGAATTTCCCAATTCTTACCATTCTAGAATCACCAACATTTTCTGTTATTCATTCATAGATCTTTTACAATCGTTACGATAGCCCAAAAGTCAAACAATAACAATAAATAACAACCCGGTATTACGTAAGGTACTCTTTGTTAGACTTTTGAAAGAAGGAAGTCGCTCCATGTAAAAATACGAGTTTTCAGCTGTATTGTCCCACTAATGGGCAAAGGCTTCTCCGAATCTGTCTAGGAACTCTTTTCTTCCGCCCTTTCAAACCAGTTCCCGCGGTATGTGGCCAGGTCTACTTCTGCACCGGCTTCGTCTGTTAGCAATTGGCTATTGTATGAATGTCCCAAAAAAAAAAAAATCTCTAACACTATCCATTTTTTTCTAACATCCATGAGAATAATAATGACGTCTCACCACCATTATTTTTGAACAATAAACAGGCAACATTCAAACAAATGACGACATAATCTAAACAAAACGCAAAGCAAAAGTATTTTTATCATACATCCTTGTTGTCTTATTATTATGAGTAACTCTTTATTTTCATTAGCAGACTACACAACACCTACGCAGTGCAAAACTAAACATCTACTGCAAAATTTTGTTTTATTGCCACACTAACTGTCAAAGTTCCAGACTTTGACATGTGTTATATTTTTTCTCGTTGGCCAGTTAAATGTGGTTTTTATTTAGGCTGAATGGACTTCTTGTCCCATGCCAATTAAAAGTATGTAAATTATTTTTATCTGTGGTATTTTCATGCAGATCTGAGAATGGCGCGAATGTACTTTGTAATTTACCACCTGCTAATCTACATTAGTTGTAATGCAGCTAACGGGTTACAAGCTTGACCACATGAATAATGTTGTATTCCGTGCTTCTAAAAAAGTTACGATTTTTTTAAAATAAGATGTAAATAATCTTTGTTGATGGTAAATAACTGTAAATAATTGGATGACTGACTATGACTAGGCTGGTCGATAACAAAATCATAAAAAAGCGGTCAAGTACGAGTGGTAGGTCCGTTCCGTACTACGTTACCTTTGCACGATATCTACCACTAGAATATTAATTATAATTATTAAAAAAAAAAAAAAACTTATAAGTGTATTGTGACAGTATACATTTCCTTTAGGTGTTAAGTACTTAAGCGGGTTGGCATTCATAAACCGACAAACACACTAGTTTTCTATTTTCCAAAAGAAATAGATTCTCGCGGTGGTAGGCCATAATATCGGCAAATGTTGCGCCGGGAGTTTGGTCGTGGAGGGTCTCCAGATCAATCTCCCTTTGGCGCAGCATCGTTGGTCGTGTTGCTGGGTTTAACATTGCATCACCTCGCTCAACTGCCGTCTTCCTTCCTATTCACTCAGTTTTTTTTTATAAACTAGCGTGCTTTACCATCAACGATTGCAGTCAAGTACTAGTTGAAACTTATTAAAAAAAGAAAAATGCATCTCTTCAGCACATTAATGTCCGCATGTAAAATGAAGTATATAGGGTGTATCTGACATCGACGCACAAACGCAAACGCAATGAAAACAAAACTCGAAAAACTATCTTATCAGCTGATTTAATAGAGTTCACATTAGAGATCAACGTCATACCTACAAACCCGCACGGCGGCACGCTTGCAACGTTCAAAGGCCGAGCCGACACTTTTTTTTAAAACATTGTTATTTCTGTAACCGTTCATTAACGACATAAATGACTATCATAATTTTATTAATGGCATGCGGTCTAGCCTTTTCTCGAAGTTTGCATTACAATGTCAGATACACCCTGTATACATGTCATTATAATAATAAATGATGGATTTTGTGGACTAGTTTATACCACAATGTTTAATGCCTACGATGTCATAGAAACGTGGTATTTTACGACCCATAAATTATTATCTGTAAATAGAATTTAAAATATTCTAACTAGCCCGGATAGAACGGATGGTAACTAGATAGTTTTGATAAATAAACTTATTTTATTTATGCCGTACCTATAAACATAGAACTGTCAAAGTGAAACAAAAAGAAAACTTACGGGATTCCCTTAGATAATGCACTTTAAATTTTCCCGAAATTGCCGGCACCTTTTAAATATAATTTTTTTCGGTATGAACCTGATTCTGATGATAATTACGAACAATTTCAAACAAACATTTTCCAAATCGGTTCAGCCGTTCTGATGGTGATCTCACCAAGAATTATAATTTTTAATTTTATTTAATAACCAGCTGAAATTCCTTTTTATTTATACATTAGCCTATAATAATGTTCCCATTCTTGGGACACTGGTCTCCTATCGGTGAGAGGCACTGGGCTGTAATATATCACGCAGACCCAATGCAGGTTGTTAGATGTCACAGGTTCTGATGGTGGTAGGCCATAACATCGGCCGCCAGCAGAAGTTACCACCCACCAGACAAAGCCTTGCCGTCAAGCGATTTGTCGTGTTCCGGCATGATGTCTGGTGAAGCCGTACGGAGGACGGGTCTGAGCAGTTGTGTTGCGATGTGTGCCGGGTACGAGGCGCCTAATGTTGTTGTGTTGGGAGTTTGTTCGTGGAGTGTCTTCAGATTAATCTCCCTTTGGCGCAGCATCGTTGGTCGCGTTGTTGGGTTTAACATTGCATCACCTCGCTCAACTGCGGTCTTCCTTCCTATTCGCTCAGTTTTTCTGAGTGAATAGGCTCTTAATAAACTAGCGCGCTTTACCCTCAATCGCATCACTGCTAACCATCAGGCGGGATTGCGGTCAAGCGCTAGTTTATAATTATTAAAAAAAAAAAAAAACATGTCTTCTAAGATTTTTGCTTCTAGCACATGCCGGTTTCCTCACGACGTTTTCCTTCACCGTTTTGAAAGCAGTGGTGATGAAATATTTACACAAAGTGAAGCGCCTGGTGGGGTTCTAACCTATGACTTACAACTTGTAAGTTGCTGCCAATACCACAAGACCACCGCCGCTCTATCAATAAAAAACGAAGATTTTATTTATTACACTTGAACAGGCGCCATTCAAAACATAAAAAAAATAGAATTGTATTTGTGACGGAAACACGATTGTTTTGACTATTCATTGTTTATTGTAGGAATAAAATTATATGATCTATGTGTGGCTTATAAGTGGAAGTCTTCATTTCCATCATTTATTTTTTAAAGAAACAAGGATTATTTATAATAATAGAGAGGGCCTAGAGCCAAGAGCACAGGCGTAGAGTAACCAGCATTTCGGTGTTCTATAGGATGCATTTTGGGGAGTGTGCGAGGGAATTGCATGATTTAATTCCCCCATCTCCGTTCCACCATCGGACGACTCGTCGTTGTTAACACCACTACGATCCGGACGAAGCGTTTCGCCTCCTCCTTTATACCGCGCCTCTTAATAAACTAGTGCGCTTTACCATCAACGATTGCGTCACTGCTTACCATCAGGCAGGATTGCGTTCAAGCGCTAGTTTATAATTATTAATAATAATAAAATAATAATAATAATATAAATAAATGCAATAATTTTATTACTCAAAACAATGGATTGTAGGACACGTTAAAAATACAGTTATACAAAATAGCACTATTAAAGCAAACGTGTGGGTGAGCACTGCTCTTCTAGCTAGGTTATGAAAACCTGTGTTAAGGAGAAGCTTAATAATTATATAATATAAATAATATAATATAATAAGCTTAAAGCTAATTATTTGTAGCTTTAATTCTTTATTCTCTAATCTGGATACGCTTGTTCCATCATACAGGGTGTATCTGACATCGTAACGCAAACTTCGTGAAAATCGTGAAAACGCTACACTACATGCCACTAACAAAATTATGATAGTCATTAATGTCGTTAATGAGCGGTTACAGAAATAAAAGTGTTTTAAAAAAGTGTCGGCTCGGCCTTAGAACGTTGCAAACGTGCCGCCGTGCGTGTTGTGCGTGCGTGTATAAAAATAAATATTATGTTAAAAAAAAAATAATTGAAATGAGTACTAAATATAATTGTTCAACTACAACTATTGTTATTTAATCATTTTTATATGTATGTTTTTCAATTTTAATATCAATTATGTTTTAATTAAGTATATAATGTAAACAGTTTTTTGTGCATGTGGAGGTAATCTGTAATTAATTGTTGCACTTGTAAGTCTTACTCTAATCATCAAATCACAATAACGTACATTGTAAACAATTGTTGGTTAACCTAAATAAATAAAATAAATAAATAAAAATACCAAACTAACCCAAAAATAATATAATATAGGAGCTAATACCATGCTTTCATTGTATCATCAAACTGAATAACTATAAAGTTTCTTACGAACACTGTTAAGCCAATCATGTTTGTATCTCTAACATACAGTAGGCCTAGTATGAGTTTTCATTACGAAACTCGATCGTCGATATCAAGCGCGTTTGCCTCAGCGATTGGCCCGCTTCAAGGTCGTAAGAACTCTCAACCAATGAGAGCGCCAAACGCGCTCGACATCGACGATAGAGTTTCGTATTGAAAACTCATACTAGGCCTGCTGATTTATATTTAAAGGTCTGATGTGGTTAACCACTGGAATATATTACAAATGTTTCAGTTTCGCAAACTGAGCGTTGATTACCGTCCTATACACATGTATAAAGAAAAACCAATATTATATTTCCTATAGATTACCTATTGTTTGTATGTAATAGTAAATTAATTTCCTATTGTATATTTAACTTTAATAACTGAAATCATAAATACTTATAGTGCCTGAAAATACTTTTTTTTTCGTCGAGTCTTGATGTTTCCTTCCATGACATATTTAGTACGTAATGATAAAATATATTATCCTCTATGGACCCGCAGACAAAGGATTTATTACTCTAGTTTTAGTTTTACTTAAGTTTGGGTATATAGAAGTTTATGTTTTCTCTAGTGACCGGCTTTAGCCGGTATAACCTTGCTTTTCGTGGATTTTACGACTTGAGATAACATTGAGATTTTCTTTTTTATGTTTTGGAATCAATTCTCCAAATTAATTGAACGGATTTAATAATTAATGTCAGTTTTGCGCAAATATTTATATGGATAATTGTATATATATAAAATTGGCTACAACAATCATCAAACTAAATGTTTTCATTATGAATTCAAGTGGCTGCGACAGCTCGTGCCCGTGACCATGATCGCAAAGGGCTTCGTACTACGTAGAGAAGATACGAAAATAAACACAAACTTTTGGTTTTATTTCTACGAAGAATGTTTGCGTAAATATTGAACATATTCTGCTGAAGTTTTGTAAACTTACGATGCGTGATAGAGGCTACAAATAAGCGGAATACCGAAACGTCGATTATTCTTAGCAATCCATCTTATAACCATGAATTAGGTTTATTATCCAGGCGAATTTATAGAGTAGTATTCCTTTGATACTGACTTAAAAGTATAATATTCTCAGTAGGAGTAGTGATCAAGATCAAAAGCATTTATTGAAATTAGTCTGAGAATCGCCACTTTTTGGATGCCCCACTTACAAAAGACAGTCCCCCAAATCGTCCGCCCTTCTACGACTCAAAATGTGTCCTTTCTATCCCATAGTATATTCACATGTTGTTAGATATTATGGTTCCCATTCACCTATTATTAGCATGTGGGTAGATATTATGGTTCCCACTCATGCATTATTCCCATGGGGGTAGTCAAGATACTAAAGAAAGCCACCTGCTGCAACAATTACTTACTCCTTTAACTTCTCTTACATATACATCTTCTTCTTCTTATACATCTGGTCAACTTTTCGTCCATATGTAGGTATTTCTATTTAGTCGCAAAACGTGAGATTACATATCTCCAAAGTATGTCTGCAGAAATAAAACAAAGAGTAAAACCACTACATCAGCTCTAATCCTAGATATTTCTTGAGAATGTCAATATGTCTCTATTTACATTATTGAATTCCAAATATCTCTTAGCGTTAAGAAACGAGACATAGATGGGAAGCAGCGATTGGCTGACTGCCAACTGTTTTGGCAAACATTTTGTATAAACTACGCTAATATATAAAAATAAACGATGTCTGATTGTTGTTCCTTCATGTGCACAAGGCTAAACACATCAACTACAAGCTAACCTCTTATTGAACGGGAAGTCGGAACACTGCGAGGTCAACTTATACTGGAAATGTACAACTTGATATGTAGCCGTGTGTACAACATCAAGTGAAATTTTTTTATATATGTATTTATAAATAAATAAATGTAAGAGCTTCTGTATGAAGGATTATCGATTGATTGGATAATGAAATTGAAAAAAACATTTGTTTTTGCTTTATACCGCCAAATCATAACGGAAAAGTGGAAGTAGGTACGTTAAACATATAAATTTATTGGTTTATGTTTCGGTGAATTTTAGGGAATTCCTTGAAAGAGAATTTCCTTTTGAAATAATTTTGGAGATAGTAAAAAATTTAATAGCGATGATTCGTTCTACGAATCTATATATGAAGATTTCTGTCTTAATTCAACGTCAGATGTTTCTTTCATGGTAGGAAGAACAAAACGGAAACGGCTCAATTGATGGAGAGCGAAGGCATCTATACCTGTCTCTTTTGACACTAACACCAAGCAATTGACCAATGCCTACCAGACAGAGACATAATTATAATATCTAATATGTCTAAAATTCAGTTTTAAGTACACATAATTCTTTCTCCACTTAATAAGACTTACTTGATCAATTTCACAAGAAAATATGAATGACTGTCTCCCAGACTACATTTTCGATAGCATTTTATGCTGTGACTCAAAATGCGGTATTCTTTTTAGTTTGATTTTTTTTAAATTTATTATACACGTATCAACGCTAATATTATTTCTATAAAGAATAATTTATTGATAACAAGAGCTCATTTTGGCTTCCGCTGTAAAAAATAAACAATATAAACCATGTGGCATACATTTTTATTAATGGAGGGAAAAAATACCTTTCCGCCATTGAATGAAAATATTTTTAGCGGGAATATTTATTTTTGTATGACGTTTACTTTAATATACGCCTTCCTTGTTGAAAACGCAGACGTATATAACATGGCGACTAAAAATACGTCAATTACATCAAGCGCTCACTATTTTGAAAGGACTAAACTATATTTATCGTCTGTGCTTTTTCATATAATGAAATTTAAAAAATAAATAATGAAGGAAACAGATGCCCAGTGCGTCTGTTTCCTTCATATTTTTTTATTCATTACGTAAATTTATTTAAGTTTGTGAATAAGTTATTCAAAAACTAAACTAAATCGCCGCCATTGGCTCCGATTCCCTTGTTCACAAACTAAATTAAATTTTAGTTCAGTACATCTTTAGTCGGTCTCCGTGGCGCAACGGTCAACACGCCTGACTGCGACGTGGAGGCCCCGGGTTCGATCCCCGGCCAGGTCATGATGGGAAACGATCTTTTCCTGATTGGCCTGGGTCTTGGATGTTTATCTATATAGTATGTATCTATTATAAAATATAGTATCGTTGAGTTAGTATCCCATAACACAAGTCTCGAACTTACTTTGGGGCTAGCTCAATCTGTGTGATTTGTCCGTATATATTTATTTATATTTCTATTTCATGAAGAAAAGGACAGAAGATAAAATGTCAGTTTAGACCTGTGAAATTAGTGCGCTCCTGACGTAAACTGGCGTATTTTTAGTCGCCATCTTTATAATCGCTTCGATCGCAGCTGTCATTTTAGTCAACCAAAAAAACAGATTTTAGTAAGTACGGATAACAGCAGTAGGCCTAGTATGAGTTTTCATTACGAAATTCGATCGTCGATATCGAACGTGTTTGACTCGTCAATTTGCCCGCTTCAAGGTTGTAAGAACTCTCAACAAATGAGAGCGCCAAACGCACTCGATATCGACGATCGAGTCACGTAATGAAAACTCATACTAGGCATACCGGCCAAGCTAGCCGAATCTGTCAAATAGTCCCTATCAATATTGAGCCTTAATGCTTTAGAGATAAAGTTGAAAATCGAATAAAGGTGACAGATTGTAGTAGCTCGAGGTGATGTGGTCTGTACATCATATTTCCGTGTCTTTTGACTTCATCTTTTTCATGCTTTGTTGATATCCGTCGTGAACAGCCTACCTAAGAATGTTATGACCGCGACTTACAAATTGTGGGTCGTAGGTTTGAGACCTCTCGGATGGCTTCACTTTCATCATCATCACTGCTCTCAAAGCGGTGAAGGAAAACACCGTGTAGCTCTTACAGTTTCGGAAAAAAATGGCTGTGATATACGGAAGGACAGACGGACAGACAGACATGACGAATCTATAAGGGTTCCGTTTTTTGCCATTTGGCTAAGGAACCCTAAAAATGAACCTTAAGGGAAATCGTAGGATTTCCCTTAAGGTTTACGTATTCTTACACTTACGTATTCTTCCAATTCGCTCCTGGCTTTTGCTGGCTAAGCGCCAAAATTCTCAAGTTTTCTCTCTCCAAAATATAGGTAATTAATTAACATAAAAAAGCCACCACAGACGAGCAACACATAAAACGGTAGCCGCGTGCAATACAAACATATAAATCTGTTCCTAATTTATATTAGTCATTTACGTCTTCACGTTTGTGGCGAACTTGTTAAGTAAACATAGATGATTAATAGTTCAGAAGGACAACTTAGAAATGGATCGCAGAAAATTCCTCTGTGAAAGTGAATTCCTTTATCTAAAAAATAATGACTAGAAATTAACTGGGTCTCAGTTAATTTCTAGTCAGTGACATTGATTTTTTGAACTATAATCAGACTTCATCAGGGTTTTGAGAAATCTGTCCAGTCTATCATTATTTCAGCCGAAAGTAGTCCACTGGTGGACTTAGGCCTCCACCAAGCGCCACTTGCGGTTGTGTGCTTCAGAGATTCCTTCCTACGGTCTTCAAAACTCTAATTCTTAATACCTATGGTGAAAAGGTCTATATAGAGGATCAGATTTGCTTTCTGACGCTTGCAATTCCTAGCACTCAGACGAAAAATGTTTCGTTGAGAATATTTTGACCTTGCTTTCTTTGTTCCACTTCGGTCTGTGCATTAATTAGCCAATACTTTGGCGTTTTGAAATCTGAAATGCACGCGACATTTGTAGATATTTAAGCTTTTGAAGTCTACTGATGTTTTGTCAAGATAGTTGTGTGTCTATATATTTAAGCGTGTATTTCTGTGTGTTGGATCTTCTGTGCATTTACTTACTCTGTGTGTATCACCGTAAATCAACAACATATTCAATGCTAAGGTAAGGTGTGAATTGTTTAAATGATACATCATTTGAGTCGGTCAGTTGTTAGATCAAACAGACACGGGCCGAATGAAAACAAGACTTGTGTGGGTTGGCTGGGATATTGAGGTTATGTATGACTTGGTTAACGTATTATTACTGTATTTAATAGGTGATTATTTAGTTGTAATGATTACGTGTTCAAAGCAAAAAATGTTCCTATGATCTGTTTTAAAAGTATCATCTGAAAGTCAAACTCTGCTCAAGTAAAATCAGCTAAGTGAAAATATCAATCAAACTTCTAAGAAGAGGCAGTACAGAGGCATATACAGTATGTTAAGAAAACCCTGTCCGACCCATAAGGATAATAAAGGTTAGGTAAACACATGACCAAATATAATATAAAATTTTACGTAATCATCATAGTACCAATACAAATGAATTTTGAAATAATCTTTTTTTCCCGCGAAATAATTCCAACTTCCCCGAAATTTGGTAATTCTTAAAAAAGTGACAACACCGGTATTATTATGAGAGAATAGCGATGCGACCACGTGCCACGTGCCCTGCCGCCCGCCGCCCGCGGAAGGGTGCTTACGCATACTTATTAAGTTACCTCTTTTTGCGAAATAATATTTATTTTTTTAGGGGGATTTTTTTTAAGTTTAGCCCGGTTTTATGCATTAGTAGAATCAGTTATCGATACCTAACAACACCTTCACGGGTCGGACAGGGTTTTCTTAACATACTGTATGCGGCATTGACGGGGTATTGTCGACATTTTTTTTTTCCGAAGGTGGAAAAATCCCCAAGGACTATCCTTCGCTCGGGGACTTCACTTCGCCCAAATAACGACCTATGCGTTCGTCATCTGCCTTTCTGAGGTACCGGTTCCTCCCAATTCTACGGTACCCTCGGAATTAAGGAAACCAACCCTACCTACTTTTAAATTTTGATTTTTTGGAAATTGGCATCTGGATATGTTTTCTAGTCCATTTACTTATGCATATTTTTTATCACATATATTTCCAACAGACTACCTTTTTCTTACAGTCTTCAACTTTCGAAGTATGTAGTTAAAATTCTTGAGTGATAATTTTATCAATCGTCCGAAGAATTCATTTAAATAAAACGTAAGGTTTCATGTTTTTATGACATAAAAAGTATACATTTTAAATCGTAGTCTGTGTTTAAGGTGTGTCAGCTCAAAAAGGATTTTCAGAATTTTTGATAACTACCCGCGCCACGCAGTTTAATCCTCATAAGTTACAACCTAGTAGTAATATAGAAATATCTGAATAAAAACTATCCTAAACCTTTATCCTGGTCATAAACCATATGTTTATTTAAATTTCATCCAAAACCAATCAGTAGTTTTTGCGTAAAATTGTAACAAACATTCATACCTACAAAATTCCAGGTTAATAATATTAGTAGAAATAGAATAATGGTGATAAAAAGGTGCGTGTTTTTATGAGCACGCGTTATAGGGAAAATTTACGATGATAACTGAGTAGGTACTTATAATACCAATATACGCGATTCATACGAATCAACACCGCCCAATCATTAGAACCTGCAGTTGCTAACACACTATTACCATCAATTTGAATTATTTTGAAGCATATTGCTAATGCATTGCTCCATATGTTAATAAAATGAGTGCTCAAAGACGTAAATGACCCGCAATTACCCTGCAGCAGGGTAATTCATTGCACACTATCAGAAGCAATGGGTTTCATTTTGAAAGGTCAACAACATTCATTGCGTTATTTAAGTTGTTGAACAGACACATTTTCGAACACATGGAGCAATGGATTGGCAATATACTTCAAAATGATTCCAAATTTCCAACTGACAGGTGGAGAGTTTAGGCGGGAAAGTCAAGCTGAGTGTCACGCTCGTTTTTCATTGGACTTTTAAAATTATTTATAGTGTTGTTTACTAAATAAAAGTGCGTGATTTATGTAGTAAAAAGTGCATTTAGTAAATAGTTTATAAAGAACAGTGAAATATCGCAGCATAGTGGCCACATCATGACTTAGTCCCAAACCTCACACGTAAGACTGGGCACGCTGCAGTCTTTTTCTACGTGAATAATTCATAATTACTTGACATTGGCTAAATGCATAGACCGTGCGAAGCCAAAAAATAAAGAAAGAAAGAACTGACAGGTGTGTTATATGGTAGGTTGAGGAGCAGAATATACCTGTGCCACCGACACGAGCAAGGAAGTCCAGGTTCTGCCAGGGTGGCGAGATACCGTGGCCTCTGGTGCACAGGCAAGTGAAAGAACACTTCTACTTCTAAGCCTATAGAGGTCCACTGCTGGACATAGGCCTCCCCAAGGCTTTCATTCCATTGGGGGGGCATTGCCATAATCCCCACGCTTGGCAGGCGGGTTAGAGATCGCAGTAATTTGTTATTCCACAGGAGAAGCGCTGCTGCCCGCTTCCCTGGTGAGTTCCCTTAGTCGCCTCTTACGACACCCACGGGACGATCTGTGATGGTACGATTCTATGTCCGGGACCACAAGAGACAAAAAAGGTGAAAGAACAAGGGTGGGTTGTATTCAGTAAAAGTTTGACACGCCGTTCCGCCTAAAGCGGGAGAAGTCATTTGATGATTTCGCATCCACAAAACAGGCGGTCCAGTTTCGTTTCTTTGTTAGAACCCTAATTGCGTAATACACTATCACTGTATCATAATCACAATCTGAATCATTTTGAAGGATATTCCTAATAGGCTAATAAATGTATTAGGAATATCCTTCAAAATGATTCAGATTCAGATACAGATACAGATGAATAAACAAATTCGAATACAGTATAACGCAATGGCGTTATACTGTATTCGTATTTGTTTATTCAACAACGAAATAACGCAATGAATGTTGTTGAACTGAAGTTGAAGACCGCAGTTAAGCGAGGTGATGCAATGTTAAGAGGGAACTCTAGTGGTGATCTCTCCATACAAACGTATTCCGCTGTTTTCTTCGTGGATAATGCTTTTAGAACAATTTTATTTTTCTACAATTTTACACCGTGATTATACGTGCCTCTATCATTTGATTTTTTCCGAAACTTAATAAAAGAAATACGATATTTCAAAATCGCGAAAAATAACCCATTTTTACAGTGATGTTCAGATGATATTATACAAACGTGATAAGTTTTTGATTAAAAAGAAAATAATAAAAGCATAGGTATACTTTTCCAGATCTGTCGTGCTTTAAAACAGCGGAATACCTACGAAACGTCTTTTGGTCAAGATTTTTGTAGGTAAAATCAGCCTGAGCTGCAACTGTCCTTTTCGCACTTTACCGGGAGAGGTTGGACAGCGCGACGGCAATAGTTTCTTAAACCCAACAACAAGGCCAACGCTATGCCAGAGGGAGCTTGATCTGGAGACCCTCCACGACCAAACTCCGGACACAATAACATTTGGCGCATCGTACCCGGCACACATCGCAATACGACTGCTCAGACCCGTCCTCCGTACGGCTTCACCAGACATCAAGCCGCAACACGACGAATAGCTTGGCGGCAAGACTTTGTCTGGTGAGTGGTAACTTCTGCCGGCAGCTGATGTTATGGCCTATCGCCGAGTCAAAACGAAAGCCTATTGTTAGTGTATTAAGACCGCATACTACTTATATCCCAAGGAACTTTTGCAGCCGCTGCACTGTTGCGTCGCGCGAACAATACGCTAAACTCAAACAGAAAACACAACCTTACGACAAAACGGTCCACAGTCCACAAAATTCAGTTACTACAAAAGCAAAACACTAAACACCGGTGCCCTTGCACTAGCCAATCTGCTTGACCTAATTACAGTAATAAAACTAGCCGAAATATATTTTATGACAACGTCGTTCGAGTAACCGTGTATAATGCGTGCAAGTTATTGGTTTGTGGACTTGCACGCAATAGTTGAATATAATGAATTAAGAAGACTTTGTGAGCATCGCTAATTTGGAATTGTTTCGTTTTGGTTCGAAATTCGAATTGATTCTGACAAGGGGTGTTGGTGTGCCAGAACGTATAAAGTTTATTTATTTCTTTCCTCTTTGGCTTCGCACGGTTTGTGAATTTAGCCAATGATACGTAATGAATTTTCATTCATGTCGAAAAAAACGGCCGTGTGAACCGTCTACGATGGAAGTTTGAGGCAAAGTCATGATGAGGCCACTATGCTGCGATATCTCAAATGTTCTTTATGAATTATTTACTGAATGCACTTTATCGCACGCACTATAAATCATTTAAAAGTCACTTTAAATCAATGAATAAAGAGCGTGACACTCGGCTTAACTTTCCCGCCAAAACTCTCACTTATAATGTTTGGGAGCGAAGGAGTTGTTTTTTTTTTTTTTTTCTTTTGTGACTGAGCCGATGTCGACTGCTTTGCCAGCATCAAAAAAGTTATTAGTTAAAAAAACAAATTCTAATAACAATTATAATATTTTTACCAGGCAAATGATTACCTATAAAATTTATTCTTAATAAAATCAGTGTTAATTCGGCAGCTTCAAGCTGGGTTCCATAGACAATAATGTCAGAGATAACAAACATTCCATGCTGATAACTTCTTCTAAGACAAAGTCATTGGAAACACTTAGTTCGACAACCACACTTTTAACGGAAACAATCTTTAGTCATAAGTGACTTGGATGCTTCACAAACATTTACCTGCTTAACGAAGTAGACAAAATGAAAACAGACATAATTTTAATGTCAATGATTTTCACGGTGGCACAGTAATGGCTATACTCCATTAGTTTACTTTTTAAACTAAAGGTAAACAAAAAACACGTGACTTAGTTAACATAATACGTTTAGTTTTTTTCCTTGTAGTTAACTACCTCAACGGATGGAGTATACTTATCCTTTGAACATTAGTCTTGTATTTACGAGTACATAATACTGTACCAAAGTGTTTCTAAAGTCTAAAAGCTTCTTGGAAATCGTTACTATTTGATGTTCAAGTTTATTATCATTTATTCTTAGGGATTTATGAGAGTTTTGAGTTATTTTAAATAGGTAATAAAACTGGCTCATCTGGGAGCTTACCACCAGCTGTGAATCTGTGACTGTAACTGTTGTGCTTTTACTAAGTTCAAAAAAACCAGCAGTAGAAGTTCGCCCTGCTAGAAGAGCTGATAAAAGTGATGGAACGCTGCCCTTTGAGAAGTCATGAATATCGAAAACATGATGTTATTTCCCTTGTAGGCGGAAATGCAGAATCTATGTGCAGACATAATTTCGGTTTTAGTATTTCAATGAGCCAAAAAGTACCTTTTTCCGTTCTAGTTCGGCGAACAAGAGTTTGATTGTTAAAAGCCAAACTTGAAGCTGTACTAATAGAAACCCGTCAGAGCCAGGGGCCATTTTAAGAACGGGTCTTATTTATCAAATTCTGATTGTTTCTTCATTGCTCAAGATATTCAGAGAGTTATATCCTGGACGAGCATTACCAGTATTGTCTACAAACAGCAATCCGACGACGCTGCTATATGTGTCCCGACTGCACTACTCCAAGAAGATTGAAGAGATCGTGGAGTATCTGCGTGTCAAGACCAACTGGGCTTTGAGGGTCGAGAGGTTGGAGCAAGGTCACAACACGAATTTCAAATCAGCGTAACACGACGCCGACACTTCGCGTACATTAGGTGTAGTTAATTATAAAAAATAATAAATTATAGTATTTTTAATTTGTAATATAATATTGTATATGTTTGTATGGGCCTTGATACCTGAAATTAATGAATAAATAAATAGGAATTTATCACAAAAACCTAAGCCACCCACACAATCATCAGTGCATTAGTAAACACAACAACGTCATTGAACCCTGCGTACGCGCAAGTTGCCCGCGCGCATACCAATTAAGTGCATTGCTATTACCATGGGAATCTTGTGAATTACTCATAACGACTGAGAATGAGGGGACGATAAGACCCATTTATAGAATAGCTGGACGTAGTTTAATTCCATGGAATAGAGGTTTAACGTGTTGGTATAAAATGATAAGGCAGGATTGGGAAATATTCTAGCTGTCACTGGATTCCTAGATACAGGTTATCCTTATGTTGAGTTGTACATTATAAACTTTATTTTG
This sequence comes from Sesamia inferens, assembly GCA_037179545.1. NCBI lineage: Eukaryota > Metazoa > Arthropoda > Insecta > Lepidoptera > Noctuidae > Sesamia > Sesamia inferens. Next base: position 28,551,844 of record CM073928.1, on the reverse strand, counting down.
CTCACCGCGCCGCAAACACTGACGTTTTTAATTTTTAATGAACAGACTGCTGTGCTGCTGAAGAGTTTGTTCCGCCACTTCTTCCCAGCGAAAGCACTAGGAAGTGGCCAAAAGCAGGCGTTTTGGGGGGACTGTCTTATATAACATTGACGTTCAAAACGTCCTGATTCTCAGCCTAATTTGAATAAATGACTTTTGACCGAACAAATGATCTCTTCATTTGATGATTTCCCATTCAGAACAAAAAAAGGTATCTTGAATTAAATTAAACTTGGAACATTATTTAGCTTAGAGCTATCACACAAAGCTTTTAAATAGAAAACATTTTTGTTAGATTTCCTGTAACAGGATCTTATCTGCCGATAAATATTTTTATCATACGAACATCAGTTTCTAACACAAAATTCCTATTACTAACAAAAATTGCACCATTAATTCGCGATGTATGTTATGTATTAGATTATTTATCATTTTAGGGCAATTCTGTTCAATTCTTTTTCTATGAGTACAACATGAAAGTCAATAAATATTTTATATGTATACTATAGTACAAATAGAATACAGTAAGGAGTTTAAACGGACAATCACTGGAACTAGGAACTACGTACCGGTCGGATTTGAAAAAATCATTTTGCATTTATTAGCCCAATCTTTGAGCAAAGTTATGTAAAAAGCTACATTTCTAATTTCTTCACTAACTCCAGACTTCGTCAGTTAGGAGCCTCACAAAAATGAATTAGAAGTCAGAAAAACACTAAACGAAAACGAAGTCTACTATGTACTTCGAAATCGCTTAGCGTATTCTTTTTGCATTTATATCCTGCTCTGTACGAATTTGTGTAGGAAAACACGAAATATTCGCAAATTTTGTGTCGGGGCAAACGCAATTGTATAAGTATTTAACACAACATACTTATATATTTATTTCACTACAAAATGTTTGACATAAATCATCATCATCATCATCAATCTTTTTAATCGTCCCATTGCTGGGCACAGGTCTCCTCTCATACGGAGAAGGATTGAGCGTAATCACCACGCTTGGTCAATGTGGGTTGGCGATTTCAGACTTAAAGTCCAGGTTTCAGGTATCTGTATTTTATGCAGACTAAAACTACACACTGATGCCGAACGTCTTGTTCACAAGTTATATCTGTATTTTATGCAGACTAAAACTACACACTGGTGCCGAACGTCTTGTTCACAATTTATATCTGTATTTTATGCAGACTAAAACTACACACTGGTGCCGAATGTCTTGTTCACAAGTTATATCTGTATTTTATGCAGACTAAAACTACACACTGGTGCCGAACGTCTTGTTCACAATTTATATCTGTATTTTATGCAGACTAAAACTACACACTGGTGCCGAATGTCTTGTTCACAAGTTATATCTGTATTTTATGCAGACTAAAACTACATACTGGTGCCGAACGTCTTGTTCACAAGTTATATCTGTATTTTATGCAGACTAAAACTACACACTGGTGCCGAACGTCTTGTTCACAAGTTATATTTTAAGTTCACTGAGTCTTTTTCTGTCAATTTCATTAAGATAATGATAGAAGATAACGTATTAATTTAGTCCTGTCAAATTTTGATATTCCATAGACAGTTTAGACACTATTAAAAACAGTGCGACTGAACATCCGTCAATTTACGTCAGGTGCGCACTAATTTGACAGGACTATATTTATCTCCTGTCCTTTTCTTAATTAAATAGAAATAAAAAGATGCATTGAGCTTAAATTTTAGTTTGTGTAAAGGGAATCGAGACTAATAATATGGAATTCGCTTATATCGCGCTTTTAGATTTCCCTCGGGAATATATATATATTTTTTTTTTCAATAAAAGGTAGCCTATGTTTTTTCTCAGGGTCTAAAGATTGTCTGTGCCAAATTTCATCAAAATCGGTCGAGAGGTTTAGGTAAGCGGGAAAGCGTAACAGACAGACAGACAGAGTTACTTTCGCATTTAAAATATTAGTATGGATTGTAAAATTCGCATTCTGCATAAATTCAATCCCAAGCTATGCTCTTAGCCATTAAGATCTCTTTCATTATGTTTATTCGTTAAATTGATTCTTAACTATTCCAATGAAAAATGTGGAAATAAAATTATCTCATCATCATCATCATTCAGCCGAAAGACGTCCACTGCTGGACATAGGCCTCCCCCAACGTCCTCCACGACGACCGGTCCTGCGCCTCCCGCATCCAGCGGTTTCCCGCGACCTTCACCAGGCCGTCGGTCCACCATGTCGGGGGCCTACCCACGCTATATAATAATTATCTCTTCTGAATGAATCCAGTCATTGGATTACCAATGAGTGGTATATGTGTACTATAATCTAACGTCAGCTGAACTGTGCGCTCGGCAACCACACTGCAACAATTGGCTTGTATCCTAAAAAATAATTTAATATCCGTCAGATAGATTTATAAAAAATATTGAACACGTATTTTTTATTTTTTCTTTCATTCAAATACTTAGGAAGATATATTGATTTGAAATGTCGCTTGACGTCACGCCGTGGTACAAAATATAGCACGGCGTGACGTAATTAGCCCCTACTCCGTAACTTTAATACGCTATATCTCAGTAGCTTTTGGTAATTACGACAAAATAAAAAATACGGGTCTTAACTTTTTTTATTATCTATAAGACGGACTAATTATTTTTTTGATTTTCATACCTTGGATACATCCCTATTTTTAAATGTATTTGACAAAAAATATAAAATGATGTAAAAATTATTGGAATCGATTCAGGTGCTTATTCTGAACAAACTATATTCAGATTTCGTAAAAAGTAAAAATAACGTTTTATTTTTTTCTTTCTCTTCATTTTTAAACTCAAACTTCTAATAGCTACCTACACCAACAAAATTAGCCCACCATACCATTACACCATCTTAATCTCATAATAGCCCCCTTTCACGGCTAAGGTCAAAGATAAGCCTACCTAGATACCACCATGGCCCATCGTATAGATAACACTGCTCTTTAGAAAACGTTAAATTCAAGGTGAGGTTACACTGGCCAGTTTTATGTGAAACTGTGCTGCCTTTAGTGGTACCTACAAACGCCACAAATAAACAATGCGTCATACTGACGTCACACGAATTCGAATTCTACATCTCGCAAGCAGAGTTTGCCATGCAATTAGCATACATAAAACTTCCCAACTGTAAAAATGGAACTGCGGGGTAATTGCGTAACACACTAGTGTTTTGCAATTACCCGGCAGTTCCATTTGCCTCTTCTTTTTTCTTTCGTTCTTTTTTGGCTTGAATGAATTATTTATGTCGAAAAAGACGGCCGCGTGAATCGTCTTACGAGGGAGGTTTTACACAAAGTCATGATGTGGCCACTATGCTGCGATATTTCACTGTTCTTTATGAATTATTTATTGAAAGCACTTTTTACTACATCACGCACTTTTATTTAGTAAACGGCACGATAAATAATTTTAAAAGTCCAATGAAAAATGAGCGTGACACTCACCTTCACTTTCCCGCCAAAACTCCCATTTGCCTCCATTACAATGGTGTAGATAGCTCACCATAGTTTAATAAATCATTAAGTTGAATAGACAATAGAAGTGTCATCTTCCTTTTTTTAGCAGCATTCCGATTTCCAGCCTAGTCTTTAGATAAATGTCTAAAATTAATATTTAAAACCAATAATCCCTCTTGAGGTCACTGACTCATAAGTATACCTGTGACGTCATTGCGTATACGCAGATCACGTAAACACTTTTGTTTGTTGAGTTCCGTGTAACCGTGTGTATTATGAGGAGGGTAGACGTAAGTCACTTTGTCAACATTGGCTCCATGTGAAATAATTGTTTAAAATAGTAAACCCGCTTCTTAATCCATAAACAACCAAAAATTGTTCATAAAATATCCTAATCGAGTAGTACGAGTGTTATCTCAGAACTATATGTGATATAAATGGAAATATAACATCAATTAACTAACAGTGCATGGAAGCTTCAAGTGGTTAAAAAACTTTCATATATCTAGTTTAATTAGCGTCACCAGTATCGCACGAAATTTATTCCAGTGTTAATAAACGATAATAATAAGTGAAAATGGAACTTAATAAAAAGAAAATTACTTAATAAAAAAGAAAATTAAACTTATGTGTGCGGGTTGCAGTAAAAAGTTTATAAAAATTATGTAATAATATTATAAATGGTGAAAAATAATCGCAACACATATAAAACGTTGAACTGTTACTGAAAGTACCTGGACAGAGTAATGTTGAAAGTGAAAGTGAAAGACTAGTGTAAAACAAAGTGCACAAACTTCGCGGCAACAAACACAATAACTATAGTGAGGGCTAATCAACAGTCTAACAAAGCCGAAAAGTGGAAATACATAACTTTTTACAGTTAATACATACAATAATAAATACTTAATTAATTACACTATATTGTTACTTGCTGTGTTTGAACAAAGTGCATAGTAGAAACTACATTTCGTCGCTTAAGTTCTAACACCGCGTAACTCAAAATATAAAAAAACTGTTTAGGTATACAAACCTAGACAGTTTTTTTGACGTGACAACGTCTATTAAATTGGTACGGCGTGGAGTCATTCTCGAAAACACCGTAACGGCCGAATCTGACGCCACACGGAGTCCACGCCTACTTTACCCCCACCCCTAGAGCGCCCGATGTGTAAACATATATTAGACGTTGTCACGTTCAAATATCGGCAGTAGACGGAGTTCTACAGACAATCAATTTTTTAGTCTCCTGAAAAGTTCATTATTTTGAGTTACGCGGTGTTAGAACTTAAGCGACGATTTATAGGTTATCTACTAGAATTCTACTAGTCACCGTGCACTTACCGAGTTACCGTGTGTAACGCTGCAACGTGTCCACCTTCAAGACACCTATAGCACTTCAGAGGTCTGGCGGCAAGCAATTTCACTTGCGCTGAAACCCAACCCACAAGCATTCTGCGGCCTTTGATAATTTTATTGGCTGCTGCTACCGGGCAACTAATAACTATCGACTTCAAGCCTGCAATGCCAGGGCGAATCTCCGAAGCTTTAATATGCTCTGGGGCACACCCTCCGTCTCTAACAACTGCACTCACAACTTCAGCAGCCGTGACAGAGTCATCCAAGCCCGATATCCTTAAATCGACACATTTAGTTGGCCTGGTAACTTGGATTTCCTCACCAAAGGATTCTCTGAGTTTTTCGGCCAGCGCATCCGCCATTGGGCCACTGGTGGCACCGGGGACCAGCAGCATTCGGGCACCGGTCACTGCATTCTTAGAACGTATGCCAGTGATGCCAAGGGCCTCGATATTAATGGCATCCTTGGCTCTGCCTATCACGTCTGCGTAGGTCACCTTTCTCGCTACAGCTTCGGGCTTTAGCGTGAGCACTACGGCCGTATATCTGGGAGCTCGCAGTCTGATCCCCTGTTTTTTCGCCTCCTTTTGTTTATTGGCCTCCTCCTTTTTAGCTTTCTTGCGAGCCTTTTTCTTAGCGTTTTTCGCTCTGGCAGTTTGCCATTGACCCTGCTGGTTATCAGGAGTCGGTGGAGCATTTATAATTGGTGCAGCCTTACTAGATGCACCTGCCCTCTTTTCCTTCATAGATTTTGCCCTTACGGTCACCGATGCAAATGTATTTATATTGGCTGGCGCTGCCTGGGATGGCATTTTACTTTTCATTGCGTAAGTTGCCGCTGGTGCTTGCTGGGTTCTACGATCTGTGGCCAGAGTTGACCGCAGAAGTTTACCTTCTAAGACAGAGAATTTGGCATTTATGCCCACATTTGCTTCTTCCAGGCGGGCAATCTTATCCAGTTCCAATGTCGGCGTAAGCTGCCTCTCTAATATGCGCGGTTCTTCCTGCCGCTTCTGGTCCAATCTCGCAAGATGTGCGCGTATGTCCTCAAGTTCCTTCTGTTGTTGTGCTACCTGCAAAGTAAGGCGACATTCTCCTCCTGAAGCCGAGTTGTTTCAGTGGAAGAAGTCCGCTTTGTGAGTGCCTCGGCGGTCTCCACAATTACGGATAGCGCCATTTTGAGAGTACGTTGGTCCGGCCCACTGAAGCCTTTAGATACTTTGCGCACCCTCTGCACTGTCGCTACAGCGTCTTGGACCTTGATGTTTAAGGCTTCTACCGATATGTCGGGCATTACGCCTCGTTCCTCCTCTGTACTTTTCTTTACGGATTTATTAGGCCCTACGTACTTCCCTGTTGAGACCGATTGTCCCCTTCCTCTTCGCGAAGTACCAACTTTGGAAGCCGGTTCCGCCTCTTCGCCTGAGGTCGAATCCGATCCCAAACACTTTGCCTCTCCACGTGTGCGCTTTCGCCAGAGCTTGCCTTTACCCTGTGCACTACCTCCAATACTTTCTATGCTTCTAAAGCTCATCACCGATGTGGCGTCAGACTCTGACGCAACACTTACCTCTTCATTTAGGTTATTTTTTGTTTTTAAGTTTTCCATGTTCATTCCCACGAGTATGGGGGATCTAAAAAGTACACCTAGGGGCACCCCCTGTTCCTAGGTAAGTGTACATTTATAACCCAACCAGAGGGTCCACAGGTACCCTGGCTGGAGGTGCGCTAGTAACTAATGCACCATCTGCAACTGATGCTTTCAGACAAAAATCAGTTGCAGATGTCACTACTCCTCAGCCATTCATACCCTTGCCGCGCACCAAACTTGGTATTAGAGGTAATTTTTGAAGAGGTTGTCTTCCTCGTGGTCCGGGCGGTAAAGCCAAGACCCTCGTTCCGTTCCGAGTCATGAAACATGACCATGATTCTCTTTCCGGTTTACGAGTTCGACGGGTGCAGTCGTTGAATCTACTGCTTGCTTATTGGCAGGATAAGTGCACAACAAGCGCCGTCCTTGCTACTCCACCAACATCAACTTCAGGGGGCCAGGTGAAAGTGGCTTGCCCCTGCTAAGTGGTCCATTTTAGGCACGAGTCTACCTTGAACTTCTGCCCGAAATAGGGATGTATCCAAGGTATGAAAATCAAAAAAATAATTAGTCCGTCTTATAGATAATAATAAAAATTAAGACCCGTATTTTTCATTTTGTCGAAATTACCAAAAACTAATGAGATATAGCGTATTAAAGTTACAGAGTGGGGGCTAATTACGTCACGCCGTGTTATATTTTGTACCACGGCGTGACGTGATGCGATATTTCAAATCAATAAATCTTCCTAAGTATTTGAATGAAAGAAAAAATAAAAAATACGTGTTCAATATTTTTTATAAATCTATCTGATGGACATTAAATTATTTTTTGGGATACAAGCCAATTCTCATTTTTAGCCTGTTGGGTTGTAAAAAAAAAAAAAGTTCCCTGTTCTGCGGGAAGTAAAAGATCTCGCGTAGTCATTTTACCCTGTTTCTCCATAATGTACAAAGTCAAAGGTCACGTGTATGATCACCTCCTTGATCACAACTAGTCACCTAGTTTGCAGGGTTGTACAATGACCCCATAAGCCCGTCCTGAGGGAAGTAATGCATGCAATGCATGCTCAATTAAAATAAAAATTAACTAATTAAATTACTAAATTTAAACTTAAATTTAATTCGCAAATGAAATTCTTATATCTAAAAATCAAACCTTTTATAAAAATGTAAATTGTAATCTAATATTTTTATGCAAGAAATAAAAGGCTTTTTATTTTATTTTATTTTTTTTAATTTTATTATTTATTTAAGTTGAATAGACAATAAAAGTGTCATCTTCCTTTTTATTAGCAGCATTCCGATTTCCAGCCTAGTCTTTAGTTAAGATGTCTAAAATTAATATTTAAACCAATAATCCCTCTTGAGGTCACTGACTCACAAGTATACCTGTGACGTCATTGCGTATACGCAGATCACGTAAACACCTTTGTTTGTTGAGTTCCGTGTAACCGTGTGTAATATAGTTTACACAGCAATTAGTCAGACATTTTGACCTAAATGTGGGAAATGTATACTATAAACATTTGTTTATTCATTGTTTGTAATAGATATATTTACTTTGAACAAGATATTGTAAGAAGTTGTATAGTCGTCTGATATTTGAACTGCAGTTTATATAATTATAAAATTAAAAGTAGACTAACCTATAGTTTTTCAGCTGATGTTTTATCTCATGGTGGTCAATTTGAAGAATGATTTTTCAGAATTCGGTACCCAAAGAGGAAAAATATAGTTTAAAAAACTAAAAAATATACATGCTTTTAAAGAATATCTAACTAAAAAGTTAAAAATAATTTTAAAATTTAATTTATGACAATAGTATATAAACAATACTAGTAAAATGAGAAAAAACCGTGAGGCGCTGTGTGCCATAATTTTTGAATATTAAGCGCCACACGCTTTTTAGTTTTGTAAACTATATATATTTTCAACTTTTTAGTTCGATATTCTTTTTTTAAATAATATACGAATAACACGGACGCTTAAGTGGTGCTCATTTGTTTTTACCAAACTTTTCTTGATCTCCAACAGACAGAATAGCAAGTGCTAAAATTCGTAATGATGCGTTACCTAAGTAACTAAATCTAAAACTAAAAAATGCTTTGCCTGCACAAATTAATGTAAGGACAAATAAACAAGCAAACGTACAAGTGAAGCTAATAAAAAGCATGCAAAAACAGTTCCTAGGCTCTGTAAACCATGATAGCTACTAGCTAGACTGTTGAAATTATCGAGAGTTGACGTTATAACAACAATTACTATAAACACAATAACTGAACACTCATAACTAAATACTGGAGTTGATTCTCTTGTTCACAAACTAAACTAATTTTAAGTACATCTTTTCTATCCATTTCGTTAAGAAAAGGATAGAAGATAATATTTTAGTTTTATCCTGTCAAATTAAGCTACTCCATAGACAGTTTAGACACGATATTAAACATGGCGCCCAAAAATACGTTAATTTACTTAAGGAGTAATTTGACAGGTCTAAACTAAAATTTTATCTTCTGTCCTTTTCATAATGAAATAGTTAGAAAATGATACACTGAACTTAAATTTAATTTATTTTGTGAACTAAGGAATCGAGGCCAATGTTTATATACAGTATGTTAAGAAAACCCTGTCCGACCCATAAGGATAATAAAGGTTAGGTAAACACATGACCAAATATAATATAAAATTTTACGTAATCATCATAGTACCATTACAAATAAATTTTGAAATAATCTTTTTTTCCCGCGAATTAATTCCATCTTCCCCGAAATTTGGTAATTTTAAAAAAAGTGACAACACCGATATTATTATGAGCGAATAGCGATGCGACCACGTGCCGCGTGCGCTGCCGCCCGCGCCCCGCGTAAGGGTGGTTAACGCAGATTTATTAAGTTACCACTTTTTGCGAAATAATATTAATTTTTTTAGGGGGATTTTTTTTTTAAGTTTAGCCCGGTTTTGTATCCATTAGTAGAATCAGTTATCGATACCTAACAACACCTTCACGGGTCGGACAGGGTTTTCTTAACATACTGTATGTGTGTAGATAATTGGTAAAATAACTAAATTAGTATTTAACGGCTCCCTTAGACCAGACGTGACTTTTATCATGTAATTTTAACGCAGTAGACCAATTAGGGCGTTTAGTAAGTTTAATAATGGCAAGGAAGATTATTAACCCATTTTTATCGGAGTTATTTGGGTTTTATAGTCTTGACCAGCCGACTTACATTAAGCATCCAGAGAATGTTTAAACCGCCTGCACACACCACAGCACCCCTATTGTGTAACACTATTACTATGAATTTGATGCATATTGCTAATCCGTTGCTCGATATGTTCGAGAAATGTATCTCCTCAGTAACGTAAACAACGCAATGAATGATGTTGAGCTGTCAAAGTGAAATCCGTTGATACTGTAGGCCTAGTATGAGTTTTCAATATGAAACTCGCTCGACGATATCGAGCGCGTTTGGTGCTCTCATTGGTTGAGAGTTCTTAAGACCTTGAAGCGGGCCAATCGCTGAGTCAAACGCGCTCGATATCGACGATCGAGTTTCGTGATGAAAACTCATACTAGGCCTACAGATAGTGTGTTACGTACCTTGCCGCTTTGCTAATTATCTGCTTATTGCCTTGGTCACAATCACTACATAGTATACATAAAACAAAGTCGCTTTCTCTGTCCCTATATCCTTATGTATGCTTAAAACTACGAAACGGATTTTGATGCGATTTTTTTAAATAGATATTGATTTAAGAGGTAGGTTTATGTGTATAATAACAACCATTAAATATTGAAGAAATACTGTTATTTTTGAGGTTTTTAATATAATGTAGTAAATAATTACATTTTTCCGCTTAAATCTGTTTGCACACAGGCCGTAATGTAGGTACCTACTAAATATTGCACACATTGAAATGGTATACAAAAAACTCCGCGATGGTATAAATATGTCTATCTATGTATATATAAAAAAATGTTATATTTAAAAAAAATTACAAATGGCAAATTTTCGAAGCGATTTTGACCAATACGGCATTAATACTTATCCAATTAACTACCTTAAATACATTGTTGGTTTAATGAAGACCTGGCAATGATAGCACATGATTTAAATGAATATTTTTGAAGATATTACAGATTTAAAAATTGCGGGATGTAGCGTTTGTGGCGGTACCGACCGGCCGGGGCGGGATATGTTTGTATATGTTACCGGAAATGTATGAAACTTAGGAATTATATACAATTACTAGGAAATGTATACAATTCCGAAGCTATATAGGAAATGTGTAAAATATTGTTCCAAACATTATTTAATACACACATATCCTGGGAAATGTATACATTTCCTAGAAATTGTATAAAATTCCTATATCGTATTAGGAAATGTATAAAACCATGCTTTCTATGAATAAAATTAATAAAACACGTTGTTAAACTTAGAAACAGATTTATTATTAAGACTCCGGTTGAAACAATTAGGTTAGGTTAGGTTAGGTTAGTTTTGTTATAATCCCCGCATACTAATGGACATCTTTAAAGTAATACATTTCCGTTAGCTATTTAGGAAATGTATAGATTTACTAGGAAATGTGTGTTATAAAATTTATTTCACACATTTCCGAGCAAATTTAGGAATTATATAAATTTCCTAGGAATTGTATACAATGACGCATTACATACATTTCCGTTAACATATATACAACGTTCACAGTTTATTTGTAGTGTATTTAGTATCAGGATTGCACCCGTGCGAAGCCGGGCCGGGTTGCTAGTATAGAATATTAAAGAGATCATGATGTCCACGAAGTTTTAGGTCGCCAACCTTGCAGAACAGATCCATTCAAACAATCACCGTTCCCCGACAAAACTTTACGACGAGCTCAACTGGCTCTGTCCTTATTCAAACCACTTATCCTATTAAATTGGTCTTGTAGCCAGTCAATCATATCACGGCATCGTCCTCACTTAGCATCTCAATAACACGGCGGATCATTGTTATGCGACATTGCTTTCGATCTGGCCCTTTTTATTTTTCAATGAATTTATGCAATTTTGCATACGTTTGGTATGCAATGTCGCATATCGTTCTGTCTTCAGAGTATTGTTTGGAGATTGTACTTGTCATTTTTGAGATGTTTATTTTGACGTTGTCTTGTCAGTTGTGCATAAGTATTGAATTGGACTATACTGTCGCTCGGTTTAGTTTTAAAATTCGAACACTCGTTATTCCAGTTTTAAAAGATACTCTTATAATACCTCCAATTCATCATCGGTCTTTCTAGAACTATAACTGAACGTAACGTCACGATATGAGGTTACTTCTTAAGATTTGAATTTATACTTTATACTAAATTTATACTAACGAAGTTAAAAGTGCATGGAGAATTCCAAACCAAAATCGTTTGTACAGGGTTTCATGACATAGATGGTGCTAGTATAGTAGTTAGATTGGAAAATATACCTCTCTTGTTAAAGAATATTTACGTGTTTTATGCTAGTTACAATATTGCTTAATTTTAGCACGATTTCTCCTACGACATTACAAATCCGACTTTTGTCTTCATTAGTACCTAAACAACCATTTCAACATTACAGCAAGTTTATTACTGTTAAAAATAAATTCTGTAAAATTCTAAAGTAGTACTAGTTCTAGTTTTGAGAGACATATTGTTAATCCATTGCTTCCAATGTTCAAAGAAATTGTCTGCTCAACACCTTTCATAACGCAATGAACATTGTTTATTATGTGTCAGGTAACTCGCTGGTAAATATAGTAGAAATCTGCTAGATTCAGGAAGCGCAGATCTGGTCTACTCATACTTGGATTGGTTTTAAGACCAGCCGTAGTCGTCGGAAAGGCACCACAAAACTATTGCAACTTTTGAACATTACCTGTCCATGTCCACCAAGTTCTACTCGGTCCGCGAGGTGGTCTACGGCCCAGTCAAGGTCAGTCGGTGAGGTCAGTCTTGCATACATTACAGCAAGATTGTTCTGGCAGAACTGCGGGTTGTTCGACAAACTGATTTCGCAATTCTTTCGCGACTCTTACAGGCAAATGAAGGGACACGAGTGGGTTTTAGTCAGTAAAAGTTTCATATGCCCTTCCGCTCCGGCCAAAGCGGGAACGGAAGCGGGTCATTTGATGATTTCTCGTCCAAAAATAAGCTGACTGTGTAATTTATATCTTATACTATGTAATACATATCTTAAATGTTAAATCTAACTTTAAGCAAGGATATCACAAGGTCTCTGTGTATGTGCCGCCATTACAAAATAACGTCACAGCGTATGCCTACTTACTTTTATTAAAATGATATCGTTATCCACGACATATATTTTAGTAGTCGTAGACGTAGAAGGTCCTTGCTCAAGTTGATGTTATCAACCGCCTTGTAAGGCGAAGTCCGATATCATTGCTTTTGCATCCTTATAAAATAGTGTACCTAATGAATACATGCATTTTGATATATATAAACGTATATGGTTATGGTATATTGTGAGTCATGTTTTTAATTTAGAATATGGTTTAAGGCAGATATTTGCCTTGATTCCCAAACACAAACTAAATTTAAATTATCTTAGTCTTTCGAAGATTAATTTAGTCCTGTCAAAGTAGTCCGCGCTTCACGTAATTTTAGACGCCATATTTTTAATTACGTCTAAACTATCTATGGAGTATCTTAAATTGACAGGACCACACTAAAATTTTATCCACTGTCCTTTTCTTGATGAAGTAGAAAGAAAAAAAAATATACTGAACTTTAGTTTAGTTTAGTTTGTAAATAACGGAATCGACGCCATTGATTGTGAACATATGACATTTAGAAATATGTAAAATAAAATAAGGCATAAGAAATAATGAGGTAAATATTGGTCCACGCGAAGGACATAGAACATAGACAAGAGTAAAAGGTAATCGAGTAATATTACTTACTAGCTGCGCCACGCGGTTTCGCCCAACTAGGTATCGATATATATATATTTTTTATATGCTCCGCTCCTATTGGTCGAAGCGTGATGTTATATAGCCTAAAGCCTTCCTGGGGGCAATCGCGCTAAAACAATTCAACCAAAACGGAATTGGATCGCAACCAAACCATAACTTTTGTTATGTTTCGTATCGTGTTAACGGTTTAACCATAACTGGATCGCAATTGGAACGTAACCGTTGTCAAATGAAAAAGTTGAAACAAAGCTAACTTTTTCTACGCCATGTCAAACTTACGTCTAAACGATTACATTTACTTATAATTGACTTAGGTTTAATTATTATATCTGATGAAATGTATCACTCATACCTACATACATTGATTTTACTTCAATCGAGGTTAAAACTTTAGCGCGATACGAAATTTGATCGAAACTAAACCATAACTTTAACTGGATTAGATACGAACAAAAGTTGAACTTCTACTGTTTTATTTAGCTCGATTACCCCCCTGGATTAATGAGCTATTCAACGCAAAAAGATTTTTTCAAATCGCACCAGTAGTTTCTAAGATTAGCGTGTTTAAACAAACCTATAAACAAACAAACAAACTCTTTAGCTTTATATATTAGTATAGATTATCTGCGCTCAGTGGATTAACCCGCATAACTTTCGATCCCGTAGGAAAGCGGGATAAAAACTATCTGTGTGACAAATTTCATCCAATTCTGTTAAGTAGTTTTTAGCGTGAAAGAGTAACCAACATCCATCCATCCATACACACAAACTTTCGCTTTATTGTATTAGTAGGATATGTAAAATTAAAATAAGCAAGAGAAATTGTGAGAAGAATAATGTTCCCCTTGAAGGACTTAATGCGGAAACTAAACATAGAACAGACAAGAGAATCAAAATCAAAAGTCATTTATCCAAATTAGGCTGAGAATCAGCACTTTTTGAACGTCAATATTACACAAGACAGTCCCCTAAAACGCCCACCCATCGACACTTCCTAGTGCTTTCGCTGGGAAGAAAAAGTGGCGGAATAAACTTCCCAGCAGCACAGCTGTCTGTTCATTTAAAACAACCCTTGACACAAGAGCGCGTGTGATTTATAACCTAACCTAACCTAACAGATTCATACTAATTAGGTTGAGGCTAATTAAACAGCGCAGACCAACCTACCCCATATCATCCCCCCCCCCCCTCCCCCCACACACACACTCGCCCCCTGCCATTAGAACTTTATATTATAATTATAACTTTATAATAATTTATACAATATTATGTAGGTACAGTAATGAACACAAGAAAACACAACCACGATGAAATTATTTACCATATGCCAGCTAGCTACGCCAAAATAACAGCAAAGAAACAACAACAAAACTTAAAAAATAGATTGGTTACCTAGAAAGATTCAATTCCAGAAGTATTAGACCAGGAGCGCAGCGAGGACGGCTATAGTCCGAGTAGGAATTGATTCTTTTATTTTTCTTTTAACTATTTTTTGTTATTTAGTCACAGCTACATAAATAACAGATTAGTATCCCGCCAATTTATGTCAAATTTTAAAATTTTAAATATGGAATCTCTCTCATTCTGTTAGTAGGTTTAACACGTCTAGTAGTCTTCTGTATAAAACTCACCGCGAAAAGTATGGTAAAATGAGCTTAGAGGGAACTGTCAATTCTGCCAATCTCTAACATTACAATGACAATCTTCATTTTCTTCTTCAGCCTATAAAGGTCAACTGCTGGAAAAAGGCCTCCCTTAAGGCTTTCATTACATTTGGGCTTCGCCATAATCCCCGCGCTTGGCAGACGGGTGGGGGATCGCAAAAGTTTGATATTCCACAAGAGAAGCGCTGCTACCCGCTTCCCTGGTGAGAGCCCTTAGTCGCCTCTTACTGTTCTAAGCCCGGTGCCACACGGGGAATGATAACTCACTAAACGCTAACTCCACTAAGCTGTATTTTTTTCTTCAAGTCATCTTAACGGAAACACATCCTCCATTTTCCACATAGCTACTCAACAAGATTCTCTAACTACCCACATATCAAATATTTTACGTCCTGACTTGTTAAAATTTATTGCATTCTTATTGGTCCTCATCTCGTGCTCGCTGCGGAGACGATTGTCTTATTAGGGATAAGCGATGCTCCTTTGTCACGCCAATAAGCTCAACTCGGCTATTTTTAGAACCTTGTTTACGTGTGCAAATGAGTTGTATGCAAGTACCCTCTGCATAGTAACATAAGTGCAGTGAGTTAGTATTTAGTTTGGTCGTTTTAGAGTTTTGGACACAAAGGGTAAAAACGGGACTTAATATTAAGACTCCACTGCCCGTCTGTCTGTGTTTCACCAAACTGTTACTCATGAACCGCCATGATATCGGCTGCCGGTAGAAGTAACCACCCAACAGATAAAGTCTTGAGATTCGTCTGATGTCTGGTGAAGCCGTACGGAGGACGCACCTGAGCAGTTGTGTTGTTGTGTCGGGAGTTTAGTCGTGGAGGGTCTCCAAATCAATCTCCTTCTGGTGCAGCATTATTGGTCGGGTTGTTGGGTTTAACATTGCATCACCTCGCTCAACTGCCGTCTTCCATCCTATTCACTCAGTGTTTTTGAGTGAATAGGCTCTTAATAACTTGACCCGCTTTACCATCAACAATTGCAACACTGCTTACCATCAGGCGGGATTGCGGTACGCACTAGTTTATACAGAAACATGTATAACAACAAATACTGAAATTAAAATATACTTTTTCACTATTTCTTGTTACACTTTAATATCACTTTTAACTCATAGAATTAAAATTAAGGCAGCCCGTGATTTTTTAAATTATTAAAATTTTTCGTCAATAATGCTATGATATGAATAGAAATTGTATCTACTTTTTGTGACATAGGCGTTACGCATTTCGTATGCTCCTACTTTTCGAAATTTATCCTTGGAGCGTACCCACCGCCTTCAGCTTTTGGGAGCTGAGATTTCCTCGAACCTAAACTTTGGGCGGTTCATTGATCCAAGGCCAAGGTGGCTGTCAGGAAACTTGGAGTTATCGCAAAGGTCCAGCAGTACCTACTTCACACCAGGGAAGCTTCTAATGTTGTACAAAGCACAGGTCCGTTCGTGTGTGGAGTGCTGCAGCCACATTTGGGCTGGTGCTGCTAAGTGCCACCTGGCCACTTTGGATTCAGTGGAGAGGCGTGCGAAGAGGCTGATTGGTGACCCTGTTTTAACTTGAGATGGTCTCCAAAGCCTAGAGCACAGGCGTAGAGTAGCCAGCCTTTCAGTGTTCTATAGGATGCATTTTGGGGAGTGTGCGAGGGAATTGCATGATTTAATTCCCCCATCTCCGTTCCACCATCGGACAACCCGTCGCACGGCGAGTTTCCACCCTTACGTTGTTAACACCTCTACGATCCGGACGAAGCCTTTCGCCTCCTCCTTTATACCGCGGTCGGCGTCGGTGTTTCCGTCGGACTACAATTTGAATGTCTTCAAGGCTAGAGTGAATAGGCTCTTAATAAACTAGTGCGCTTTACCATCAACGATTGCGTCACTGATTACCATCAGGCGGGATTACGGTCAAGCGCTGGTTTATAATTTATAAAAAAAAAAAGTGAAGGTGTGTGGAAGCGGCCCATGTCCACCTGTGGACATCTTTTGGCTGTAATGACGATGAACATGAATCTTGAAATTGTAACTTCGCCTGATTACTAATATTCGAAATGGAACGTTGATTGATTTTGACCCGACTTATCTTTTTAAGTACTTTGTACACTTATTTGACAAACATAAGTAGTTATTGTCCTGGTGGTCAATAATTTCCTATGCTTCTTTCGCGTTAAGAAAAACGGTTTCTGAAAGAAACCTTTTTTATTATAATGTTCAACCGATTTTAAATTTGAAATATGGAACACACACTTAATTTTTGCGGCTTATTCCTGTTGAAGAAGTTTGTGTTAACTTTACACTTAGAAACGCACATGGCCACAGCATTTTTTTAATTAGTTTTTTTTTTTTTTTTACATAAAACTCTTCACAGCTGACAGCAGTTCTATTTTTAAAGTACCGGCCCTTGGGTAGGAAGTAATTTGTATGAATTTTTCCTTCTCTAGAGATCCTCTCTAGAGAAGGAAAAATTCATACAAATTACTATTACTACAAGCAGCATCTGCCAGTCAATGATCAGATGAAAACAACACTAATTTCCAAGTATGACAAATGAAAAGACCATTTTCACTATTTGTATGCAACTTAATCTTCATAACCTATTCCCATCACATACAAACTTCACACACACTTAAACCCTATTTCATTGTTTTCAGAAAAACTTGCAAGTCATGCGGCTGCGACCGACTGAAGCACTCGGTGTACCACGAGGAGCTGGGCTCCGTGCGCGACCGGCTCGGGCTGCGGGAGTCCAAGATCAACCACCACTCCTACGACAGCCCGCCAGGGCTAACTGCCAAGCAGGTGAGACCTTTATATTATTAGGGGTTGAAAGGGAGCTTCAAGTTGTTAAAAGTCTAGCTGACATATGGAAAATAGTTTAATGTTCTTTCAATCAAGTATTTTCTGACTGAACAGATAGCTGTGCTTCTGCGGAACTCCCCTTTCGCTGGAAAGAAGTAGCAATGAACTCATTGCCACTAAGTAGCAATGAATTCTACTTTCTAGTACCTTCCTTACCTACCTTAGAAGAAGTCTTCTTCCCAGCGAAAGCACTAGAAAGTGGTGAAGGGCGGGACTGTACCTATTTTATAAAGATTTTCGAATAGGGCTGTTTGACAGCCTGGTTTTATATTACACTAGCTGGGTCTCGCGGTTTCACCCGCGTGGGTAGTAATATAAAAAATAGATAAAAACTATTCTCATGCCTAATGAATGTTTATACGAAATTTCATTGAAATCGGTTCTGCCGTTTTGGAGGAGTTCGAGGACAAACACTGACAGGAGAATTTTACATAGCAGATTTTCACAAGTCGTATAACACATAACCCAGAAAACTATGAAAGAAAATGACAGAATTGTTGGATTATCTGATTGATAACAGTCGCTTCTTGGCTTCGGCACTGGACTGGACACACGGTTAAGCAAATGAGGCCATTATCGCGATATACCTACGTCACAGTGTGTTGAACCTAGTCAAAAAAGGGTCTGAACAGTTGTGTTGCGATACGTGCCGGGTGCGAAGTTACGCCAAATGTTGTTGTGTCGGGAGTTTGGTCTTGGAGGGCCTCCAGGTCAATCTCCCTCTGGCGCAGCATCGTTAACCATGTTGTTGGGTTTATCATTGCTTCACCTCGGTCAACTGCCGTCTTGGTTCCTATTCACTCAGTTTTTTTAGTGAATAGGCTTAATAAACTAGCGCGCTTTACCATCAACGATTGCATCACTGCTTAACTTGTGCTTGACCGCAATCCCGCCTGATGGAGGCGGGATTGCGGTCAAGCACTAGTTTATGATTAAGAAAAAGAAAAGTAAAGAAGAAACTAAATATAAATTCGTGTATGCACCAAAGCCACAATGAAACATTGTTCAAAAACAGCTTCAAGAAAACCTAATTATTTTTAACGAACTTTGCCTCGCCCTTCAATTTCTCCTGTATCATGGATGCGATATACAGTCACATACACAGTCAGACCCGGAACAATTAATTATAGGTTATGCAAATATTTATTCCGTGCGGGAATCGAACCCGTTAGACGCAGCGCAGCAGTCGATGGCTCAGCCATTGCATCAATCGAGTCGTCAAAATAATTATAATTAACAATGAAATCTACTAATTCCTTGTCCAATATTATTGCCCTTCTCTTTGCATCCTCGGGTTCATTAGCCTGCCGCAATGGCTGCTTTATGCATTACTTATTTTTAAATTAGATATTGTTGTTGTATCTTTAGGTACACTTTGCACATTTATACGGTACTTCACTTCATCTCAGCGTTAATCCCAGTCGCGTCCGTAGATTTTCAGCTTTGGAGTCTGGGGTCCGCTAAGGTTGCATATTTATATGGTATAGACATTAATAGGTCATGTGTCCTGGTTGGATATGTTGCTTATAAATTGATTGGGTTATGAACGCTAATGGCATGATGAATCGATAATTTAAAGGCAGTAAATTGGTTATTGGTGAGGTTGTGGGAAAAGAGGAAAGAATAAAGGTTTTAAAGTTAAATTATCTTTCCTTTTCAGACTGAACTGTATTGGACGTCGTTAGCAGAGCGCGCACCGACCGGCCTAGGAGGCGCTACTGGCGCGGCAGCATGGAGGGCATGGCGAACTAGAGCATTAGCCACTCAGTTACCGAAACAAGACCTCTCCTTAGCACATTGCCGACATATTGACGAAAACCACCGCAAACAATATGAAGACTTCGTCGCGGCTAGGAATGAAATTGCACTTGACATTGGTAACAAGCCTTATATTAATTTAGTACAACGCCATCTAGTGGTAAATAGTTGAATGTTTTTTATATTTGCTTTATGTAGGAAAATTTGTTTCAGGCGTCGCTAGTCAATATCACGGTGCATCAGTTGATTGTGCGGGATGCAATAAAGCTATTCGAAGTGGAAGTATTACTGTTCAAGCGCCGCGAATAGGTGAAGAAGTGAGTATTTTTCATAACAGCGCCATCTATGATTGATCATGAAACACTACGAGCTCACAATACAACTATTAGTTTGGTTACTCGACAAAAGGTGTCGCTGTTAGTAGAAAGTATACAGTTAGTCTTATATTTTTGCGTTTTCTTTAATTTTTACTTTGTTGTAGGCATATTTCCACCCAACATGCTTCTCGTGTGCGGAATGTGACGAGCTACTTGTCGAACTAGCGTACTGTGCGTTAGACGGACGGTTGTACTGCGTCCGACATTATGCTGAACGATTGAAGCCTAGGTGTCATGCTTGTGATGAGGTAAGTGGTAACTGGTAACTTAAGATTAAAAAGCATTGAAAATTTAAACATCAGTTAAATATTTCAGAGTCTGACCTATACCTTTTTTCTATATTACTAACTAGGCTATATTAGTACTACCATGTTTTTTAATGTGGCAGTTGGATGTAACTATAACCGAGCAATGAGCATGGGCGTACCCAGGGTGCAGGGGAGGGCAGCTGCCCCCCTGAAAATCTCGCAAAACATGTATGAACTCCCCTAATTAGTAATCAAAATGTAAACGGGGACTTCAAAGGATCATTTGTGCTTATTTGCTCTACACATACCTAATGTTTCATATATTGTGCTTGTGTAGTTTGTGAGACAAAGTAGCCGGGGATAATTCGATCCCTAAAAATTTGACTTGCCCCCAGGCTAGAAGTTGGGTACGCCCATGTAAACAATAGAACGTTTCTCATTATTCAATCAATTTCAAAATCGAAATTGAATTTTCTTTTTATATGTAGACTTGGAATATTTATTTGTTACTTGTTGATAAACAGTAGTTTTCAATGTAGGTACGTATTGAAAACGATTTGACATTGATAGATTGTAATGATATTTCAAGCGTTACAAAAATAAATACCTGATCAAGAATTAAATTCCCGCGTTTGTTGGAAATCAATTTAGTGTCGTTCGGAAAACATCTTTATTTATCGCACAATCTTACAATTAAAACGTTAAAAATTAGTCTGAACGCGATGCGATGTTGCAGTTTTTTTTTCAGGGTTTTCCGATCCGGCATAGAAAAGACAACGACTCGGAAAATAAATGCATCATTTCGCAATACATATATTTTTTTATGTTCCGAAGAAAGAGCCTTAAGTAAAAGTTCGTAACATATTTTCTGAACGATTTTTCACTTATTCATATCTACGCAGAAAATATATGACTGATCGGCATTTTACCACCCAAATTTAGCTAGCCTTGTTTACAATAAAAATCTTATAGATTTCTTCTTATATCTTCATAAACTTACCATCAAAATATAATTCTGCTTTAAAACTTTTCCAACAACGCCCACAGCAAAGATCCCCGCCCTAAATATTATTAATACAGGTGGTATTAATACTTAGTAGCACTAACGATTAGTCGCGACGTATTCCAAATAGACAACAAAACATATCACGTGATCTATTCCTGTCCTAAGACCGGCAATCTGACTGCTTGACATTTGCCAGGGCATTATGTAACGTGTGTCTGTAATATGGCCTGAACTATGGTCTGTTGGCTAAAGATAGCCATTATCCTTTTGGATTAGATATTTAGGAAGACAGAAACTTATATGACATTTAAAAAAAAAAGTAACATTGCGTTTATTTTATTTTTTTAATTTAAACATACAGATTGAGACAACACAAGAACAGTTTTTACAGATATAATTTAAATCTTTAGTTGTATTGGTTTGTAGCAATAAGAAAGGTTTTGAACTTCTAGATGTCAGGAATAGCTTGATTAAAGCACGGCAGTAACATAACAATTATAATGATCCTGAATACTTAAGTATTACACTCGTCTTATTTCAAATCTATCCTGGTAAGGTAGAAAGTCCATCTACAAACCCAGTTGAAAAGCAGCGGTTTTCAGCAGACCGGAATAATTTAACCAATCCGTGAAGAAATAGTTCATAAAACTAATTCAACCTAACAAAAGTCAAATAGCGTAACTATGTGATATTGAACCTACAACTTTAATGAGTCTTGACAGCAATGCGTTACTTTATTTCTATTAGGTTAATTTTAACAATAAGTTTTACGACGATATGCGCTGTCCACCGAAGTAATAAACAAATGACAGTTATAAACGCTTCAAACGCTTAACTGGTGAGTGTAGTATATCATAGCAATTGTGTGATGGAGGGATAGAAGGAGGGCCGAAGTAAAGAACGATCACTATCGTAGAAGAAAATAGAGTTAATGATGGCATAATTATGATTACTACCTACTGATATAAGGGGAGAATAAAAGTGAAAAACATTTTGCGTAATCTTGCGAATTTGGGAAAATCTTTACCAAATCCGATAGTTAAAGACATTCTTCTTTTTGTTGTCAAGGTGAGATTCAACCTCAACTCTTAATCACTGGCCTGGAATAGATATCACAATTTTGCCAATAACACGTGTAACAAATTATAGAAATTCTTTGAAAATTTTATTTCACAATAATGACGGATATCGCCAATGACAGTTGAAAAAGACGGCCGCGTGAACCGTCTATGAGGGAGATTTAAGCAAAGTCATGATGTGGCCACTATGCTGCGATATTTCAATGTTCATGGTGAATTATTAACTGAATGCAATTTTTACTACATAAATCACGCGTTTTTATTTAGTAAACGACACTATAAATAATTTTAAAAGTCCAATGAAAAATGCGCGTGACACTCATCTTAGCTTTCCTGTCAAAACTCCGTTAATGACATTCAAATTCTACTTCAAATCTCTGCGACAGTAAATGTCAAAAATTCGTCAATGGTCTTGGGAAATGACTTGTACAGGGTGGCGCAATAGAACGTGCATATTGCATCATCTTTTTTTGCGGGGTAGAAGGGGCGTGGGCGAGGGGAGACCGATATCGTTGGGTAGCGCGGTTCATGAAGTTTTAGTCACTATGAGTCACTTCGACGGGAAGCGTCGCGCATTTTGCGTGCGCGCATTTTACGAAAACTCTCGTTCGTACGTAGTTGTCAGGCGACTATTTTGTTCTGAGTATGGTGTACGGCAAATTAGGGAGGCTCCGAGTGCTAATTTAATTAAAATCTGGATAAAGTGGTTTGAAGAGACTGGATCGACGTTTAAACCACACGCAAAAGGTCGTCCACGCACATCTAAGACCGAAGACAATATTGAGAGTGTTAAGCAGTCGGTACGAGAAGATCCACAAATGTCTACTCGCAAGAGATCGTCTGTCCTAAACATATCGCGACGAAGTTTGCAACGAATTTTAAACTTGGATCTTAAATTGCATCCATACAAGCTGCAATTAACTCAAGAATTGAAAGACTCTGACTTCATAGCACGGCTCACATTTGCTAATGAAATGCTCAATCGGTTTTCAAATTTTGAAAACATCCTTTTCTCTGATGAGGCACATTTTCATATGAATGGGTTCGTAAACCGCCAAAATTGTCGTTATTGGAATAGTGAGAATCCCAGACTCAAACATCAAGAACCGTTACATAGCCCTAAAGTGACAGTTTGGGCCGCAATCTCTGCCAAAGGAATAATTGGTCCTTATTTTTTTGAAAACGCACGGGGGCAAAACATCACTGTTAATACCGAACGCTATGTTGCGATGTTGGAAGGTTTTTTGGCCCCAGAACTTGAAAATTCAAGAATAAAGAACTCTAGGACTTGGTTCCAACAAGACGGAGCTACCAGTCACACATCAAATGACTCCATGGCGGTTGTGAAACAGATGTTCCCTGGCAAACTGATTTCGAAAAGAGGTGATATCCCATGGCCTCCGCGCAGTCCAGACTTGACGCCTCCTGACTTTTTTTGTGGGGATACCTCAAACACAAAGTCTACACCAATAATCCGAGAAACATCAGTCAGCTCAAGGAGAATATTCGTGGTGAAATGGCAGCAATCACACCAGCACTACTTAAGAAAGTTTTCGGTAATTTCCGTTTGCGGTTAGAGGAGTGCCAACGTAGAGAGGGTCATCATTTAGATGATGTTATTTTTAAAAAATAAACTTCAGTTATCAATTAATAATTGCTTAGTTTTATTTTAACTATACCTTTTGTATTTATTTTTTAATAATTATTTTAAAAATGCACGTTCTATTGCGCCACCCTGTATTTTTGACAGATTGAAGGATAGCATCAGATAGTGAACGTTCCTTAAAATTTCGATAATAGTCCTGTGTCCAATATGAGTCCAGTAAGAATAGTTTAATAAGATCACTGAATTTGAACATAACTCAAGTAGGTTTGTTTCATAAAATTCTATCCCAAACAAATGACGACGATATGCGAATTGTTTGTTCAAATTCAGGGCCACGTGTTGTGAAAGTGCGCTTGTTTAGGTTACGATGGGACTGATATGAGCTATTACGCATAGCTCATATCAAAAGCCCCTATGAAACTATAAAATAAATAACCCCTTAATCCTCAAATAACACCGTTCTGTCGTACCTAGAAGGGCTCTGCTATATAATACTAAGAAACAAAGAGGAAATGTTACGTTTATATTAATAATAATATACCTGCACTCATACCGTTTAAACTTCAACATAAGTACATTATACCTCTCCTTGCAAATCAATAAATTTTAATTCAGGATTCTATAGATAACGCTACCCATTGGTAGCAGAACACTGTTTAATTTTAGCCCGTTACATTATAATGCATAACTGTGCCACTCATTGCGTTTCGCACTAATGACAATATTATTGATGCGTCCAACTGTTCACATTCATTCATGTGAGCGCATATCTTGGAGCGAACTGTTGAGAGCTTTACAACTAGAGGTTTGCTAGTTGATGGTGAAAAGGGATTGTCGATAATCTGTGGCGACTACTGATTTTGTATATTTCTTTTTTTTGGTTCTGTGCAAGGAAAAATCGGCTCTGAATTTCGCACATTTGGACTTGAGTGATTTATAACCGAAGCTGTAACTAAAACAAATAGCGTTATCCTTGTGCCATACAAATTTCTGGAGTTATGTGTCATGAGTGCACATTATAACTAACATCCTAAAACAGTGAAATTATTCGCCTTTTCTCCCGACGCGCTCTTTTCAACGTTAGCGATTCTTGTTTACACCTTATTTAGCCCAGATTAATTTGCACCAATCGGCACCAAAAGCTTCAGTCGGTCAATAAACCAGCCGAATGAAATATGTTTGGTATGTGGTTACAGAACAAAAATAAACAGTTTACTAGTCAGGTACTGCTGTACATTGGTTCACACCTTACCACTTTAGTCAGTTCTTACACTCGCAGCGGATTTGAACGCCTTTTTACTAGTCCGACCTTTTTGGCCGTCAAAAAAAAAAGTTTTCATGTTCTGTCAGTGATTTCATTCGATATTTGAATCGGGCGCTATATTTTAGAAGTTGTCAAGGTGGGGTTCTATTGTTTAATTTATCTTCTTTTACATTTCGTGTTCATTTTAGTTGTAAGCATGAGTATTAAACATTTTCGATACCCTAAATTACTAATTCACTTGAATCATCAAACTAAATTACTGTTGTGAGTTATACAACGTTTCCAATGTATCGTAATGGAAGCATCTGAAGTGGTGGCCTATATTCTACAACGAACGAATTATTGCAAATGTTTATACATCATATCAGTTACGTTCCTATCTTGCAGTGGGAATTACAAAATTGAAATTGTGTTAAATGAACACCGAAAACAATCCTGTTTAATTTAAAAGAAACGTTATATCCGCATTCTGAAGGTGAAACCGCTGGAAATAAAAAGGGCTTTTGATGTTTCGCTGTCTGTGAACAGTAATTTTGACACTAACCCTACAAGTTACTGACGTGGATGGTCTCGTTGGAGCAGGTGATGTTCCCGTCTATCGATCTTCTAAATACCGATCGATCTCTTTGATGTGTCTGTCTTCCAAGCTTGTTTATAGTCACAAGCTGATGTAATAAATATAATCGACGCACACACATGACAAGGACCATCTCTTAACCGGATAGCGTTCGCCAACTGTGAACTCAATACTCTTTCGACAGCTACCGAGGACGTGTCGCCTCCAGTGAATTTAATTTATACCTTGGTCTCTCCAGTGTAATTAAAAAATATTAAAAAAAAAAGTCATATCAGTACGCGACGGTCGTAATATATTCGGCTGAATACGAAATTCGAATTTACGCGCGTTATTTTCCCTAGTTTTTTGGTGTGTTCGAATTCAAGCCGACTAAGAAGACAGTTTTGTGAGTGGTTTGAAAATAAGCATGAATTATGTAAATGTGGTTAACTAATCTTAATTCAACGAGGTATTATTTAAAAAAAAAATGTGATGATTATGAGTGAATCCCTGATTTAATCAGTTTATTTTAGTCAATTACTATTTTGTGTTTATATTAATCACAGTGTTCAAGTTGAAATAGTGAAGTAAATGCTTTATCAATTTTCAACAAAACCAGAAAGAAAATACCGAGAAAGCTTTCGGTCTTTTAACTGTGACACAAAGCTCTTCATAGTTCAGCTACTCAGCAGGAGATGGCGCTAGTAAATCGTTTCTATAAATATCAATGAAAACTTTTGCTAACTTAAAAATTCATAGGCGTTATTGTCCAAAATAAGTGATTTCAATTATTTTATTTCTCTTGGTGTTATAATTGTTTCTACTTATGTGATGGCAATTTTCTTTTCGATTATCTGATTTCGAACAATTCTTTGTACTTAATTAAATGCTATTAAATGATATTGACCTTTATAGACTTTTAAGCTGCAGTTACAGAAATTTTAGAACCGTCAAAAAATCGCCTTACGTAATTGTTTTCTCTACACTCACCTGCAAATCAGACTTCTAGAGATTTCATTTCGCTCCATTTTGTATTTTAGGGATCCGTACCCAAAAAATAAAAAGCAAGAACCTATTACTAAGATACCATTGTCTATCACCAGACTAGCTAACCGTGACAGTTAGACAGTTGACATTTTCAGACATCATCATAATCATCATCATTTCAGCCGAAAGACGTCCACTGCTGGACAAAGGCCTCCCTCCCCCAAGGAACTCCACGACGACCGATCCTGCGCCTCCCGCATCCAGCGGTTTCCCGCTATAACAATAAATAGTCTGATCTCAGTCCTGTCCTATTTGTCACCAAAAACCCTCGAATTTTCCTACATTTTGACAAGTTTTTGACATTTGTGTGTCACCGATATGAGACTGACAAGATTTTTCTTTCTTCTTTCTTCAACCTATAGAGGTCCACTGATGGACAAAGAAGTCCGGAAGACGCAACGGAAAGGCCCCCAGCAAGGTGGACCGATGACCTGGTGAAGGTCGCGGGAAGTCGATGGATGTGGGCAGCACAAGACTGGTCATTGTGCAAAGCATTGGGGAAGGCCTTTATCAAGCAGTGGGCATCTATAAACTAGATTTTGAACGTCT
The DNA here is from genome assembly GCA_037179545.1 of Sesamia inferens. Classification (NCBI taxonomy): domain Eukaryota; kingdom Metazoa; phylum Arthropoda; class Insecta; order Lepidoptera; family Noctuidae; genus Sesamia; species Sesamia inferens. Next base: position 28,524,400 of record CM073928.1, on the reverse strand, counting down.
TAAATTAGAGAATTGGGCTTCTATTTAAACCTCTACAAAACTTCAAGAACATCTCTACCCGTCAGTACATGTCAGTCTCATGAACATGGCTTAAAAAAAATTGGCGTCAGTAACAAATTACAATATTATCAAGTCAACACATTTTTTCATACTAATCGGTAATTAGCCTTTCTGGCGAAAACCATTTTAGAACCACCGCCCATGTTTCGTCTAACCATCCTTTAAAACTGAAGTGACAACGTTTAAAATCGCATAAATTTTAGTTTTTCGACTGTAATGAAAGCTTTGTATTTTTAAGTTTAGACTGACGGCTTATTAAATATCTATAGATATTGGGATTGGTTTTAGAAGTATGGAATTCGTTCATGTCTAAATGTTTTACTTCGTCACACGTCCAAAATCGCATGTATTAAGTCTCACAAGAATGTATACAGATGGATACATTCAACTCAACGACAGCCTCCGTGGCGTAGCGGTAGTGAACGCGGCCGCTGCGCAAGGAGGCGCGGGTTCGATCCCCGCACATTGCAAATATTTGTATGCATGAATATGAGTATTTGCACTGGTCTGGTTGTGCCTCGGAAAGCACGTTAAGCCGTTGATCCCGGTTGTTATACAAACATCTAATGGCAGTCGTTACGGGTTGTTGGAGCAATCAAAATCCAACAATTGGTCTAACTGCAATGCTTCGATATCGCCTTTGGGTTGTGGAGGTCAGACGGCAGTCGCTTCACGGAAAATATCGAAGTTTAGCCAAACACGCAATTTTGCCAATAACACGTGTAACAAATTATAGAAATTCTTTAAAAATAATTTTCCACAATAATGGCGGATATCGCCAATGACAGTTAAAAAAACGTCCGCGTGAGCCTCCTACTAGGAGATTTGATGCAAAGCCACGATGGGGCCAATATGATATTTCAATAGGATATTTCAATGTTCTTTATGAATTATTCACTGAATGCACTTTTTACTACATAAATCACGCGTTTTTATTTAGTAAACGACACTATAAATAATTTTAAAAGTCCAATGAAAAATGCGCGTGACACTCATCTTGACTTTCCTGTCAAAAAACTCCAAGTCGACCTAGGGCACTTCCCACTTAATAAGAATGACAATACTGACAGCTTTTTTAAGGATTGACAGAACTTTGACAGGTCTTAGTGTCTTTTTTGACAGTCTTTTATTCCCTTCGGCTGTGGCTGCCAGATACTCGTTGGCCATTGTAAAGTAGGTCCCACATACCCACGTAATCGCGACATACCAATTTACCTCTCCTTATATAAAGATAGTCGACGACGGCGCTATAAAAAGGGTCGTCCTTCCTTTTCATCAACTCAAAGAATTTATTTCGGGCACAGGCTTTTGAATTGTCAAAGAGTCGAACAGTGAGTCAAAAAAATATCTGTTCTCTTTTTGAAAATGTAGATGTCTATGAAAAAAAAAAAACTAGCAAATTCTTGTTGCTTTCAAATAAAACAAAGATAATGTGTCTTTGGTATAGTCAAGAATTTAAAAAAAGAAACAGAACTGCATCTGTCACCTGTCTTATCGCCGAAGACAAGCTTCAAACTCCTTGATCCACGGGACATGCATAAAAGCTGTTCTGCGATCTAAAACTCTGGTCTCCGCTCGTGTCATCGACCCACCTGTTTGAGCTGCCAATTTGTTGTTTACCATACTTTTCTCACCTTCCGTCTAAAGCTACAGCTTTCCTCATACATATTTTCATAAAAATAGCGCATATTTTAGTAATTGAGAGATGACTCTTGATAAACTCGTGAAAACTGTGAAAATGGGAAAGTTACCTATAGACACTCAGTTACTGCTGAAATCGTCGTTTTGTGAAAACTAGTCTTCATTTAATTGTAGATTTTTATATAGAACTTGCTCACGGTGGTGAGTAGAAATCAGAAAAGCATGAATAAAAAATCTCTTATAGGTACCTACCGTCTGCAGGATCAAAAATGGCCCTCTATACTTTTACAATGTATAAATCCCGAAAACAAATGAATAAATCGTCATAAAATAATTTACCATACCATATTTTTACAATCATGTAGAGGTGAGGTAGACAGGTCGCTTCGTATAACATAGTAGTATTTAACTGCATCTGATGTGAATGGATCAATCCCAACAAAGTTGGGAAAAGACTACGCCGGTTTATTGTTTATACTGTCGAAAAAAAGTCAGTTTACTACCTTAGTTCCTTGTTACATAGAAAGAAGAAGTATTTACTGGGAATAATACAAGATCACGAAGTAAACTAAATTGTATTTTTAAAAAAGGAACAATTTGAAACAGAATCAAATGGCTTCCCTTCTCTCGTATATTTTTTTTAAAAAAGGAACATAATGAAAAATAAATCAAATGGCTTCCCTTCCTCCAAAGTACATGTTTGATAATTCCTACCCTAGCAATTTTCCTACAACAAGACACGGAATTAATTTCATGCATCTTGCATAATTAAAACATAATAAAAGCGCACATAATGACCATCAATCAAGCAAATCTTTATATTTATTCATAAATATATTGTTAAATACTAAGATCTATGATTTGTGCGCGTGCGCTGCCAACACGTAAAAACGTGGAACGATTTCATGCGATAAACTTTCAGACAACTCTAAATGTCGAAACTATAAACTATTAATTCAAATGGTATAAGCAGAGATCAGATTAGACGGAAATTTTGTATTGTACTCTAGATTAAACTAAAGTGCTAATTATAGATAACTAGCGGCCGCCAGCGACTTCGTCTGCGTGAAGTTAGTTATGCCCCGCTCCTATTGGTCGCAGCGTGATGTTATATAGCCTAAAGCCTTCCTGGATTAATGGGCTATCCAACGCAAAAAGATTTTTTCAAATTTAACCAGTAGTTCCTGAGTTTAGCGCGCTCAAACAAACAAACAAACTCTTCAGCTTTATATATTAGTATAGATTGTAGATTTTTGAGTTTTGTGAAATCCTCTGATGCATAGTACTGAACGTGGGTGTACAATATTACACAACTGCCCAGCGCAGTGCAAATATTTGTATGCATGAATATGACTATTTGCACTGGTCTGGTCGTGCCTTGGTACGAGGTAGTAAGTACTTGTATTAAGCTGTTGGTCCCGGTTGCCCTACGAACATCTAGTGGCAGTCGTTACGGGTTGTTGGAGCCCTCAAAAAGTCCAACAATTAGTCTAACTGCACTGCTTTGATATCGCTTTTGGGTTGAGGAGGCCAGACGGCAGTCGCTACACGGAAAATATCGAAGTTTAGCCAAAATCAGCAGTTAGACTGGTAAAAGCGGACCCCAGACTCCAAAGCTGTCAAGCTTCAGTGCGACTAGATTAACGCTGAGATGATGATGATGACAATATTACACGGTCAGATGTCATCGAGACAATAGCCGTTTCAGATTCACAACAGAACAGAAGAAAAACAATGGAGCCATTGGGAATAGAATTAAGACCGACAAACACACGGTCTTTGTCCCAACTTCGAAAAATTACCACGAGTTATTAATACACTTCGATTTCTGTTATATATTATAAAAACCGTTCAAATCAACGTATAACACTCACGTACCACACATAATACTTATTGTTTTTGAAATCAAAACTTTTTAGTCTCGTTAAGCACTTTTGTTGGAAGGGGGAAAAGCATTGAATTCGCGTTAGCGTGACCGACCGACACCGCGGTGGACAGCGAGACAATTTTCACTATTGTCGGTCAGTATAACGACAGCTAATTTTGTTTTCTAATGTCTATTATTTTTCACTTACACCAATTTAAAATATGTTCAGAAAAATTGCAACATAAGTATTCGCACACAAATGTAAGCAAATATGAATTAAGTAATGGAAAAAAATAACTTTAATTCCTCCGCAATAAATTTTAATTTACGCTACAACTTCAGACATTTTTATAACTTATAAATACTTAATGCTAAACGAACTTAATAGTCGTTGCATTAAAGTTGATATTTGTTTAACTTGAAATACGATGAGGCATGAATAAATAGGTAAAAATAAAAAAAAAAGTAAAAGGAAATGTGAAATAGGCTCTAAACGGTCTCCAAATCATGGAGCACAGGCGTTGAGTAGCCAGCTTGTCGGTGTTCTATAGGATGCATTTTGGAGAGTGTGCGAGGGGATTCCATGACTTAATTCCTCCATCTCCGCTCCATCATCGGACGACCCGTCAGACGGCGAGTTCCACAACGATTCGATCAAAGCGTTTCGCCTCGTCTGTTATACCGCGTACATCGAAGGACTAGAACAATTTCCCAGCGCGGCGGCAGTGTTTCCGTCGGACTACAATTTAAGTGTCTTCAAGGATAGAGTGAATAGACTCTTAATAAACTAGCGCGCTTTACCATCAACGATTGCATCACTGCTTATCATCAGGCAGAATTGCGATTTAGCACTAGTTTATAATTTATAAAAAAAAGGTTTTGCAGCACCAAGCCTCCATTATTGTAACTTAAACACCTTCATAACATCGTTTAGGGAATGCCCATCGGCTGCCAATAAGCTCATTCAAGTTCAGGTGGGCGTAACAGCAATGAAACTAGTAGTAATGCTCTGTTTTTTAAATCACACTCATTTACAATTTATGAGCCTTTCTACCTTTCGTTATGTAAAGGTTGTTCTGACTTTATATTCGAACTCTCGCTTCGAAGGCTCGCGATTTTGGTAGATCAAATTCTGTGAAATTTTCATAAAAAATGTTGATTTAGTGTCGCGTAGTAACTGTCTGCATGATTATTAAGATAAGATAGGTCATTATCATCATTATTTCATCCGAAAGACGTCCACTGCTGGACATAGGCCTCCCCCAAGGCTCTCCACGACGACCGGTCCTGCGGCTCCCGCATCCAGTGGTTCCCCGCGACCTTCACCAGTTCGTCGGTCCACCTTGTCGGGGGCCTACCCATGCTGCGTCTTCCGGTGCGTGGTCGCCACTCGAGAACCGTACAGTGTACAGGCAACGTGCCCGGCCCACTGCCACTTACCTAAGTTTTGCAATTCTGCGGGCTATATTGGTTAGTCTCGGTTATTAGATAGGTATGAATAGAAAATGGCTGACGGAGTGCAATAAATTACTCTATAATATTTTATACCATGAGTTGTATGCTCATTATTTGAGCTCGAGTTGATCTCCAAAGCCTAGAGCACAGGCGTAGAGTAGCCAGCCTTTCGGTGTTCTATAGGATACATTTTGAGGAGTGTGCGAGGGAATTGCACGATTTAATTCGCCCATCTCCGTTCCACCATCGGACGACCCGTCGTACGGCGAGTGTCCACCCTTATGTTGTTAACACCTCTACGATCCGGACGAAGCGTTTCGCCTCCTCCTTTATACCGCGTACATCGAGGGACTGGAACAATCTTCCGGCGGCGGTGTTTCCGACGGACTACAATTTGAGTGTCTTCAAGGCTAGAGTGAATAGGCTCTAATAAACTAGTGCGCTTTACCATCAACGATTGCGTCACTGCTTACCGTCAGGCGGGATTGCGGTCAAGCGCTGGTTTATAAATTAATAAAAAAAAAAGAATAACAAACGCCTTTTTCTTCAACAATATGTCGAAATAATTGCATTACTTTTCGCCCGTAAATATTCCCAAAAATCAAAGTAACTTTTCGAAAATTCTGTTGTAAAAATTTTCCTCCATTTTCCGTCTCCTCTGGTTCCCTTTCGGCTACCGCGCGTCTCTTGCGCACGGCCCGCGCGTGACGTCACGCCGGTGTCGGGTTTCGGCGCGCGCCACCCAGAGCCGTACTCGGCCGTTACTTTCACTGCGGCCTTGCCTTTGACACCGATGTTTCAAGATATTTAGGTAAACAGGATTATGGGCTGAAATCGGAAGGGATTTTTGTAGAAGAATTTTTGCTTGGCTTCATTTATTGAACTATTTTTGTGGTAGGTTAACCTTCAGTTATAGATATTTGGATGGTTTTTCAGGAATTTGTTGTGGGCAGGTGTGAATTAAAACGATCATTCATGTTTCCAGATTTGCTGTTGTTCTAGAAAAACAAAATTCGTTTTAGAGTCTCTATCATCAAATCGTGTATCTATTATTTTTTAGAACTAGAATTTTTAATTGTGTTAGATATATGCCGCTTTGTTCTAAATAAATTTTCTGTGTAATACAAAATCCGCGATCATTTTGGTTTTGTGATTCATTTTTTTTTATGAAGTTTCCAAATTATTATTTTTTTAGTTTTTTTTTTTTAACGTTGCCCACACCAGTACTACATACGTATCGTGGGTGCGTTTAGAAATATATAACTAATAAAATTAAATATATTACTTAACCCGGAAAAACTACTTGTAGGTCATACAAATATTTGTTCCGTGTGGGAATCGAACCCGCGACACGCAGCGCAGCATTCAATAGCTTAACCACCGCGCTATCCTTGAAGTCATAATAAGTAATATTTTAAAACATTGATTTCCTTATCGTTCATTTTCTTTTGTTAATTTAAAACGGATTTCGGTAGCAACAAAATGTTTACAGTGCAAAGAGTATTTAAGCTCATGAAATTCTAAAACCAGCCAGTATTTTCATAGACAAACAACAATCCATAGATAATTATAATAAAAGAAGAAAAACAAGCATTTACGCAATGTTTATGTTTTAAAGTATATTTACCGACCGCGGCGGCGTAGCGCGTAGTGATGTGTTTGACAAACTGAAGGCGTTAGACATAGTGATGTAGACTTGTTGACTTGTTTACAAAATGTTTCTATTATGATCAGCCAATAACATTCCTCTTCTGAACAATTACAGGGTCTTGTAGCTTGCAGCTATAAAAGTAATCCTTACTGGCTATTTGACGTTGAATTCACCGCATGAGTTTAAACGTAGTGTATACATTTTTTGTAGGTTATCAATAAATTTACCGCATGCCATGGCTAATTGGCGACCCACATTTAACTTAGAAAGGTCTCCAAAGCCTGGAGCACAGGCGTAGAGTAGCCAGCCTGTCGTTGTTCTATAGGATGCATTTTGGAAAGTGTGCGAGGGAATTGCATGATTTCATCCCCCCATCTTCGTTCCATCATCAGACGACCCCTCGTACGGCGAGTTTCCACCCTTATGTTGTTGATACCACAACGATCCGAACACAGCGTTTCGCCTCGTCCGCGTACATCGAGGGACTGGAACAATTTACCAGTGGCGTTGTTTCCTTTGGACGAGTGTCTTCAAGGCTAGAGCGAATAGGCTCTTAATAAACTAGCGCGCTTTACGATTAACGATTGCATCACTGCTTACCATCAGGCGGAATTGTGGTTAAGTACCTACTGGTTTATAATTTATAAAGAAAAATAAAATTTTCGTGGATTATCAATAAATTTACCCCATGTCTATTCCGTCAAAATAGGCATGAGCAATTTTTTTCTAAGGCTTTATTAGGTATGAGAACGTAGTTTCTTTTCTAAAATATTGACTGCCTACTAACGATTTTGTTATTGTGTCTGTTGTTTGGCAGTCAGTGTTAATAACTGACGACAAATTCCAACTCTAAGAAGTCACTATCATTATCTACGTCTATAGGATTTGAACATGACTGTATTCGTACATACTAAATCCATGGTAACGGGGTATGCTTCTAATTCCTACCAAATTTTGCACTACATACGAAAGCAAATCTTTTCCAGATTGAAATAAATTGGCACAGGGATAGGGTACCCAGATCGAAAAATCTAAATTTTGGAGCAAATTCCGGACATCGGATGAAATTTCCGGATTTCTTCGAAATAACTCGAGTGCATGTGTTTTCTCGGTGGTAGGCCATAACATCGGCCGCCGGCAGAAGTTACCACCCACCAGACAAAGCCTTGCCGCCAAGCGATTTGTCGTATTCCGGCATGATGTCTGGTGAAGCCGTACGGAGGACGGGTCTGAGCAGTTGTGTTACGATGTGTGCCGGGTATGATGCGCCTAATGTTGTTGTGTTAGGAGTTTGGTCGTGTAGGGTCTTCAGATCAATCTCCCTTTGGCGCAGCATCGTTGGTCGTGTTGTTGGGTTTAACATTGCATCACCTAGCTCAACTGCCGTCTTCCTTCCTATTCGCTCAGTTTTTACTGTGTGAATAGGCTCTCAATAAATTAGCGCGCTTTACCATCAACGATCGCATTACTGCTTACCATCAGGCGGGATTGCGGTCAAGCGCTTGTTTATTATTATTAAACAAAAAAAAAAATAAAGAACGAAATTTTATTTTTAAATATTTTACGAGGGCGCGTCAACGTTGATTCATAATTTTTTTGATTTATGATTTGTCAAGGTTTTTATTTTGGCTTCTACTTAAATTGTAGAAATTCCTGGCAGCTTAGGATTCCCCCGCATTCCGGACAAAGTACTAAGTATATTACCGGACATGTCCGGAAAATTCCGGACGTATGGCAACCCTACACAGGGATAAGCATGACCTGTGTTACTACAATGAATACAGTAGGTTCCGTGGGGTAATTTCTGGCTCAATACTGGTTGGTGGAAAACAACCATATAAACATCCAAAGGGCCGTAGAAGTCAGTTGTTGTGTATTTCTGTTTCATTACTGTGGTTTTTTTCTGAAATTCCAGCTGACGTTTATAGGTCATCCTCAGTCATCAGTACAAGTTTAGCCGCAAGAGGACAGCATCATTTACTACGAGTGTGTAGCGACCCAGTTCTAGTTGTCATCGAATATATCATTGCCAGTTACAACGTTGTATCAGAAATATTTAGTAACGATAATGATTCTGAGGATTTTTAATGACTTTATATTCTGTTAACGCAACTCACAAAGCAGAACTGATCGTTACATGAATAACTTCGCAAAAACTTTATCATCATCATCAACCTTTTTATCGTCCCACTGCTGGGCACAGGTGTCCACTCGTACAGAGAAGGATTGAGCGTGACACCACGCTTGCTCAGTCCTCAAGTCCAGGTTTCATCAAAATGTTTTCCTTCACCTTGAAATCAGTCATTGGTGTAGAAGATTACTTAGAAAGTACATATAACTTAGAAAAGTTACATTGGTAATTGCCTGACCTGGAATCGAACCCGCACACTCATATTTGAGTGGCTGGTGTTTTAACCACTTCGCCACCACGACTGACGCAAAAACTACGGAAGATACATTTCTTTTTCTCAATAACTCAAGCTTTCATGAATCGAACCCCACCCACAGTCCAAGCTTAAATAACAGAACTATTTAAACAAAAAAACCAGCCAAGTGCATGTCGGACTCACGCGTTCTCGGTTCCGTACCATTGATTTATGAAATTAAAGAATTTAAGTTATTTGTATGAAAGATTACGCGGTCATAAGCGGTTTACGATTTACGAGGTATTAAAAAAACTACGTACTAGGTCTCGTTCAAAACAATTTTCATTGGTAGTTTTTACAGTAATGTACATCATATGTTTTTTTAGATTTTTCATTTTCAAGAAAAATATTTTAGCAACCTCGATATCATTTTTGAAGACTTATCCATAAATACCCCACACGTATGTGTTTGATGAATTTTTTTTTTTGCGTTTTAGTTTTAAGTATGGGGAGCCCCCAATATATATTATTAATATTTATTTTTACATCAAAATCTTAACGCGGTTCACAGAATACATTTCAACAGTATAGCTCTTGTAGTTTCGGAAAAAAATGGCAGTGACATACGGACGGACAGACGGACAGACAGACATGACGAATCCATAAGGGTTCCGTTTTTTGCCATTTGGCTACGGAACCCTAAAAAGCGCTGAAAACAGCGCCCGCGCATCCAGCGTTCCAGCGCAGACGTCTTGTGCTTAAATGTTCGCCCACACTTTCCACACGGTCCGTCTGGCGTCACGCCGACGTCACTGCTCCGTAATTAGATGTATGTTGTGCCTAAATCAGAGAGTCTTACGTACTTGTGTTAAGAATAATGGCTTCGAAATGGCTGCTGTAGTTTGGAAATTGTGTTTCTATGTCAAATTTGAATTTGGATATTGTTAGATCTGTAGGTTAATTGCGTAACATACTATCAGTACCAATGAGTTTCATTTTGACAGTTCAACAACATTCATTGTGTTATTTACGTTGTTGAGCAGACACATTTTCCGATCATATGGAGCAATGGATTGACATGCTTCGAAATGATTTATGATTAGATAGAGAGAATGATTTTGATTATTCACCGCTTCTGACGCAAATTAACGTATTTTTAGTCGCCATGTTTATAATTGCGTCAAAACTGTCTATGGGATGTCTTAATTTGACAGGATCAAACTCAAATGGAAATTGACAGGAAAACCTAAAATCTTATCTTCTATCCTTTTCTTAAAGAAAGAAAAATATGCACTTAAAATTAGTTTAATTTGTAAACAAGAGAATTGACACCACCATTGTGTGTGTAACTAGTTGTGATATATTTACAAACATATCCATAGATTTACTCTATTTAATCTCCGAAATCGCTAATGGCCGAGTTTTATGCACATGAACGAAAGGACTGACGGGCGATGAACATTCATACAATCATCATCAATCAAGCTTTTATCATCCCACTGCTGGGCACAGGTCTCCTCTCATACAGAGAAGGATTGAGCGTAATCAACACGTTTGCTCAATGTGGGTTGGCGATTTCAGACTTAAAGTCCAGGTTTCCTTGAGATGTTTTCCTTCATCTTATAGTCAGTCATTGATGTCCGTCCAAGATATACTTAGAAAGTACATATCCGGTCTGTACCGTTCCATCATCGTTTATTTATATTGTGTACATCGAGTGACTGGAACAATTGGCCAGTGGCGCTGTTTCCGTCGGACTACAATTTAAATGTCTTCAAGTCTAGAGTGAATAGGCTCGTTATAAACTAGCGCGCTTTACCATCAACGATTGCATCACTGATTAGAGCTTACCATCAGAAGAGATTGCGGTCAAGCACTTTCACATTATCGTTTTAAATAAAAACTTACCTTTTGACTATTTAGCTCTTGTGGCACTCAAACCATATCCGCGTTGCTGCCTTATAGCGTGTACAAACGATGCCTATTTTTGATAAATCAGTCACCATGATTGGTAGTGGCCGACATCAAAGCTATAACCATCACTTACAGGACAAGTTCCCCGTCGTTAATTACCCGAAGTGACAGGAATGTGCAATTACCTTACATCGTCAGTAAATGTGTTGTTGTGAATATCTGAACCGCTGAGCTGCCAACTTGTCACTGCTTACGTTCAAATGTGACGTGCCACTAATGTTTCCGTTTCAGCATAAAGCTTCATCACCTAATCTACCAACACCCCTGCCCTGATACGAATTTATTAAGCCTTTAGATCTGTAGACCATATTTTCCTCTACAAAGTACCGGGTATTTGTTGACAGAATCATCCTGTCGTCGCATACCATCTGTAATTTGAAAACTTAAATGATTGGTTTGCATATTTTTGATATGTTGAGTATCAAGCTCCAGGTGTGCTGCTGGAGATCACTTCACACACTTTACAATCAATATTAATTCATTTTATTATAGACTAGCGGCCGCCAGCGACTTCGTTCGAGTGGAGTAATATGAAAAAATATTCATTTTAATTTTTGTTATGTTCCGCTTCTATTGGTCGCAGCGTGTTATACAGGCTGTATCTGACAACGTAACACAAACTTTGCGAGAAGGCTACACCGCATGCCACTAATAAAATTATGATAGTCATATGTCGTTGATGAGCGGTTACAGAAATAACAGTGTTTAAAAAAATGTGTCGACTCGGCCTTTGAACGTTGCAAGCGTGCCGCCGCGCGTGTTGGTGGGTATGACGTTGACCCCTGATGTGAAGTCTATTAAATCAGCTGATAGGATAGTTTTTCGAGTTGTGTTCACATTGCGCTTTTTTGTGTAACTAGCGAATTAATTATTTTTTATTTTAAAATCTTATTGGGTTATAAAAGTATAGCAATTATGAACGGTTTAAAGTGAAAAAAAAAAACTGCATATTATTATTTTAAATCAGGATAAAGCCGACGAAAAATTCCACCTGTGGGGGGTTCAGAATCGTGTACTGGATCCATGGTACTCGTTTGTGCGTCGGTGTCAGAGACAGCCTTTATATCCAAAAGCCTTCCTGGATTAATGGGCTATCTTCAAATGGCTATTTTCAAATCAGATATCATTAGTTCCTGAGATTAGCGCGTTCAAACAAATAAACAAACTCTTCAGCTTTATATATTGGTATAGATTCATATTTTATTTTCATACGCTGCCGACTGCAAATCGATTGCATCACCCACGGTCATCGGTAATGAGCTGTCTTGCGAAAATGTGGAGGTCGAGGCTTTTTAAACGCTAAGTCCCTCCATAATCGCGAGATACGCAAGCTTAGGGAATATTTCCTAAAAACCGACGTTACGTAGGAATGCATCGAAATGTGGTCTCGGTTGACAAGGACCTCACTCCGCTCACCTTGGAAATTAATATCTTTATTATTACAACAATACATGTTCAATCGATATTAATTCATTATTATAGATTCATGTTTTGTTTTCATAATTACTAATAGACTAGTATCCAATGTAGCTATTGCTTTGTTTTTTTTTTTAATAGAAATATTTGCTCGTCATATTATGACAGGATATGATGGAACCATGATAGTAAACAAACCACATTCTCATAGATAAACATTCCAATTTTGATTTGTGGTTTACTACCTCAATAGACTATGGTCTGGACTTCTCCCAGTTGTGCCCCAAAAGGATCTCAATATAATATATATTAGTAGTTAAATAAATGTACTAAGTAAATCAAATATCAAATAAAATCGTAAAGCACACTTGTTGTTATTAATCTCCGTCATGACAAAATAAAAAAGTAAATTCGACATTATTACTGAATAGGTATAACTATAAAATAATTCTGGCAATTTGACAAAGCGACGTAAACGTGTAGTTTAAAGAAAACATTTCGTTCTGAAGTGTTCGAAGTTTGAAAATTGAATAACGTTGGTTACGTGTGCAACATTTTTTTTAATTACTCAAAGGTCGATGACACTTGAGTGTGACTTGTTAGGGACTATTTCACGGCTAATTCGCTTGGCTATGGACCTGGAAATTATTAATTGCTTGGATTAGCTGTAGGTATTTTCTGTAAAATATCCCATCGGCTCGGCTAACAATAAATGTTGAATCAGAATTCACTATCCCCTCTGTTCATAAACGTTGCTTAAAGTTAATAAATCGCGGCCGATACCAGTAGGTTACCGCTGTTCTAAAAAAACTATATATCAATTCTTGCAGTAAATCACGTGTGCCAAATTTCATTCAAATCGGTTCGGAAGTTTTTGCGTAACAAACATATCTATGTAATTATGTATATTCTTACAAACTCATGTTTTAAATATTAGTAGGATTAGATAAACCTTTTTATTGTATTCTCCGACAAATTGAAATAACACCAGCCCATCCCAAAATATTTACATGACTAACCTGCTATTAATATAGTACCAACCAGTAAATAGTGAATATTTTAAATTCGCTGATTAAGAACAGATGTTTTCCGGAGCTGAGCACAAGTGTTATATAAGATGCTCAGTCTCAATAGAACTAAATTTAAATTGCATACCTAGCTTTTTATAATTATAAACTAGTGGTTGACTGCAATCCCACCTGATGGTAAGCAGAGATGCAATCGTTGATGGTAAAGCGAGCTAATCTATGAAGTGCCTATTCACTCAAAAAAAAAACTGAGTGAATAGGAAGGAAGACGGCAGTTGAGCGAGGTGATGCAATGTTAAATCCAACAACACGACCAACGATGCGGCGCCAGAGGGAGATTGATCTGGAGGCCCTCCACGATCAAACTCCCGACACAACATCATTTGGCGTATCGTACCCGGCACACATCGCAACACAATTGCTCAGAACCGTCCTCCGTACGGCTTCACCAGACATCATGACGGAACACGACAAATCGCTTGGCGGCAAGACTTTGTCTGGTGGGTGGTAACTTCTGCCTGCAGCCGATATTATAGCCTACCACCGAGGGCTATTTTCAGAAAATAATTTTGATTACAAAATTTACTTACAATTAACTTTAAATGGTTTAAGTACTTGTTTATTTAATAATAATTATCTCGTACTTGCTGCACCCCGCACGTGGCTTTACCACGTACGTAGGCCCTAGAGAATACCGGGATAAAAGTATTCCGTCTATAAAATACGTCCATATGTGCCAAATTTCATCAAAATTGGTCCAGCCGTTTTTGTGTGAAGTATTAACAAACATACAGATCAATTCAAAACTTCAAGTCCGTGAATAGGCTCTTAATAACTAGCGCGCTTTACCATCAACGATTACATCACTGTTTACTGTCAGGCGGGATTGCGGTCAACGGGTCAAGCGTTAGTTTACAATTTATAAAAAAAAATTTTTTTTTTTTTTAATAAGAAAAGCACGGACTCTGTCTTTATTCCAAAAACGACCATAGAGTACACAAAACCGTAACATCTGAAACTGAATGCCGGAAACATTATTTTTCCAGCACTCCAGTGTCTCAATGTCAAGATCGAACCCACGCAATTTGATATGATGATACAGCTGGCATCTTTTATTATATTAACGAGAGATCCGATGCATTGTTGAGAAAAAGAAAGTTACGTCACGACTTATTGGAAATAGTTATTAATAGTTCAAGGTTATTTACTTGCACAGGTGATTTTGCTCGAATTTTTCAGAGCAGCGTCATATTTTGCGTGAAAATTATCAGTTCTTCTGAAAACTGTCGGGCAAAATACCTTCGCGAGAATGTTTTAAATTATTGTAACCGAAATTATATTAGATGTGGAGGTATGAACAACAGACAGCAAAGTTTACTCATAGTCCATAGAAAAGAGAGACCATCCTCCGACCAGACGGGTGTTAGTTCTGGCGGGCACTTGCCCGACGGTTGAAGTTGGGAAGTTGTATGTATGCTAGTTGCACGGTAAACTCTGATTGCGAGATGTAGAATTCGTGTGACGTCACTATGACGCGTTGTTCGCATGTGACGGATGTACATAGATACCGCTACATTAGATATAGTGAATTGATTACAATATCTAAATATAAAACGTTTTTTGGTCCCACTCCGGATGAAGAGTTTCTGGATATGTCATCTTCTTTACCTGTGGTATGTGGTTGAATTAAAAACAAACCGTCAACCGATTTAATAAATTTGACTAAGAGCCTATTTTTAACGTTAAACTCAAAGCATTTATCGCAATATATGCCAAGAGGTTGGTAAGTCAGAAATGTTAAGCTAGTTGCCCATCTAAAGCGTAGCACGACTAAATTAATAACTATCTTCTGTCTGTTTTCTTAATGAATTAGTAAGAAAGAAATGCACTGGCGTTAAATTTAGATAGGTTTAAAGAATCTTTCCTTATTGCTCAAAAGAACATAATACAGTTCACTTATATGGGATTTAACATTTAATGTACAAATTATCTCGTCTAGTGAGTTCCGTTGTGATCAAGAATCAGTACCAATATTTAGTTTATCCATAGCAAAGCTAAGTCATTTGGCAGCTTTAAACTATCTTTAGATTGTTCTACGGCCAATAAATGCTAAAGATCCTTTAAGGGACAATAAGTTATTCTAGTAACCGCACGGCGCCTTTGACGGTCACTTACAGATTTGACAATAGCAATTAGTCATCGGCTAAACTGGGAAGATTAGTAAAACAAAGGCATCGCTGTTTGACCTAAAGAACTACTAATTACTTTACTTAAGTAACATTACCAGTCAGGTAGTGTACAATGAGTAAATGACAGTAAAATCCTAAGAGGTTACGATCGTCGGCATAAACTTTGAAACTAATTTATCCTGAGTTCGCGAAACTAGGATTAGGACTGCCTGAAACCTCGTCCTTTAACAAGGAAAATCAGATGGTTTGTTATACTGTTTTCTTTTACTCTACTTATCATTAAGTTACATAGTTTAAAATTATGAACGCAATAAAACATGCTGGGCTTAGCATCAGATATTGAGACAGCATATCGATCAAAATATCTCACATGTCAAAATCACCGTCAATAACCATAATCTTGGTTAACATCATAAATAGAAACCACTACCCGGCACTGTTCTAAGCCGTAGTTGATTTATTGTTTGAAACATCACAGGAACTGCAACGAAACGCATTCATCCTAAATCATCAACAAAGTGAGTCGATGGTACATTACCAATAACTCACTACATCTACAATCGGGGTAACAAATCAATCACGGGCTGAAACATTTTTATAGTCTCGTAAAGCCTCGACCTTCGGCCGAATGATCGAACGAGACATAAACCTAATGTCTGGCCACATCGCCAAATGAATTCTATATCGGGAGACAAACGTTTGGCAACTATTACACTTTAATTTCAGTTGTTCAAATCTTGCCTCAGCGTAATAGCGCTGCACCATCCCGCTCCCTCGAGACCCTTTTCAAAAGTGCCCCTTTTCCCATTCCGTTTGAAAAGCTGTGTTTGTTCGAGGACATTGAAATGGGACTCCTGCTGTCTGTCGTTATCTCGTACGCAGGCGCTCATGAAGTAATCGAGTGCTTGAAACACTTACTCAGTGGCGTCGTACCCAGCGACCACCCCGACTTACAAGAACTCGTCGAGTTCTACAGCAGCCAACTTAGAAAAGCGACCAATTCAACCTCCGCAGCGGATTGGAACAAAGAGTGCGGTCAGGGATACCTATGTTTAACAGAGGATGAAAATGGAAAACTAAAATCGGCCGCTGTCAAGTATTACGGTGACAACACGAACTCAACCGCCATACTGTTCTCTACGAAAATCTCCAGCTTCGGACAGGAATCGCTCGAGAGCCAATCAAATGAAGACAACAGAAGCGACAGGTACAGTCCGTCGAAAACGAAAACCATTCTAACGAACTCCCCAGGGTCTATCAGTGTCGGTCAAAGAAACAGGTCACCTACGCCTCGTGAAACTATTTCAGATTCAAATCACAACAGCTTTACTTCAAATATTGTCGAGCCTGACAGCAAGGAGGAAGATGGGGCTGAAGAGAAACTGACATGGCATTACAGACCACTGAGTCCCACCCGCACCTCGCAAACACTGCCCGAAATACATTTCCAATCATTCGACGATGACAAAAAAGGCGAATACAACGAAGATTTCCTCAGGTTAATATTCATTGTTACCAGCAGAACCATCTACCATGTAGACACTCATGCTTACAGTTCGGTAGTGACTTAGCTGCGTCCCATTGCCACGTGTGATCACCATTCATCTGGACACCACCATAGCACGAGTAGAAAGCTAAATCATGGTACATATCCATTTACTTCATCTGTAATATATACTCATATGTTATGAATTTGTTTAAGATCTCTTGATGGGATTAAGTACCGACGATTACAACGAAGCGACCCGAGTGGCAGACGACGGAGTTTTAGAAAGCGACACTCTTCGTCTTCGAATTCTTCCAAAGAGTCGCGAGCGTCCCGCGAGGAAGAACTAAAGATGTTCACATCGCTCGAGGAAGCCGAGTTCGAGCGTATGAATAAAGACGGCAAAGTGACAGGGTTCGGAAGCACTCCTAATATATCAGCGCGTTCTTATTCCAGAAGTCGATCGAGGGAAAACTCGAGGGAGAGAAGGAGTGACCAATGGAGCGTGGAAGCATCAGTGGGCAGCATGGCTTCCGAAGACAATGCAGAGCCAAAGCCGATGTTGAAAGACGTTCCTAAACTCAACTCCTTCGAGGAAGAGACGACTGAGACTAAAGAGGTAATTGAAGAGGAGGAAGAAGAAGTAGACTTCTGGGCTAACTCAGGGGACTAGCTTGGGACCTAACGCACCACGAACGCACCGCTGATTGTGAGCATCTGTAAGCATGACTGAACATTAAATTATGATGCCCCGTTTGTGTTTTGTTTTCTTTGAGGACCCTTAGAAATAACCGAACTCTTTGATATCCTTTGTGACAGGACTTTGAAAGGGTAGGCTCTAATCTGTATGGCTTCTATAGAAATACTGAAATTATGCGACATATATGTAGTTCTGTTTCGAAATTAATACAATGACTGGCTTAAAGACACATATTTGAGACAATATGAGGTAGAGAAATATTATTAGATATTCTATTGGTTCACTTAACTAGGTAAAGTGAACACTATAAATACTCTTATTAGAATGCATACACTTAACGCAATGCAATGAATAAACACAATCACGAAGATACACTTTCGATGACACAATTAAGTCACGTAATAATGACGTAATTGTGTTATTAAAGTTGCTTTCCACATATTACCATAGTTATCATCATCATCATCATCAACCTTTTTATCGTTCCACTGCTCCTGTAATACAGAAAAGGATTGAGCGTTATCAACACGCTTGCTCAATGCGGGTTGGCGATTTCAGATTTAAAGTCCAGGTTTTCTCAAGATGTATTCCTTCACCTTGTAATCAGTCATTGGTGTCCAAGATATACTTAGAAAGTTGAATATTATCTTAGTGTACTTACTACACGAATAGATTGTAACCTTTATAATAGTTTCGTAAAGAAAATTTACCCAACCGCTGCGCCAACTGTGTCTTTAAATTTGCCCATTCGTTTAGATATTCGCTAAAGTCGTGTGTCGTTAAACGTTAGTTACCTATATTATCGTTCCGATATTATATATGACTTAATATAATATAGAACATACCAATGTAACTTTTATAACATTCCACGCATCCCCGAAGGCACCAACGAACACCAGCCAACCCACCCACCCATCTTTTTCTTGCTGCAAATATTAATGACATCACCCAGTTCAATAGGTCGCAACAAAACTACCTTCATTTCCCAACCAAGTGAGGTCAGGTCAAATTCTTACATTTTCACTGCAATTAAATTGCCATATTTCCAGTTAATATTAAATTATGAACACTTGATCAAAACTGTTGCACAATAGTCCGAAAATACTCGTCCAGCCTCGACCCAGATGTGTCTCATTAAATCCAAGCATAAAGTACCTACGACCTTTGAATTAACGCCATCTATCGGTCGGTGTTGATTATAAGCAGATTATTTAAAGTATTTTTCTAACACCTTGGAGTTTAATTTGAGAGGAGCTTGGATTTTAACAGTTTGTGGGAAAAGATGGCTGAGGATTACATTTGGCAATGATTTCAATTATTGGGTTAGTGTATGTCGTGAGCAGGTTAAAATTAAAGCTTAATAAAATAGGAATGATGCCACCACTAGAAAATGAAGGCTTATAAATGGATAGCTACATACGAATACATTAAAGATACATCTTCGTTAAGCTCATTAGTTAGCGCCAACATAAATTGGCGTATTTTTAGTAGCCATGTTTATAATCGCGTCTAAACTATCTATGGAGCATCTTAACCCAAACCTTCACCGGAAGTTTAATTTAGTTCAGTTCAGAAATCGGAATTGTCTACCGAAAAGCTTCATATCATTAACCTTTTTATCGTCCCACTGCTGGGCTATACAGAGTAGGATTGGGCGTAATCACCACACTTGCTCAATGCGTGTTGGCGATATTTGACTTAAAAACCAGGTTTCCTCAAGATGTTTTCCTTCACCTTGTAATCAGTCATTGGGGCCAAGATATACCGAAAAGCTTATGTTAATCTATAAGACATACGAAACGTTATTTAAGCCAGACCTACCATTTGTCTTGCCCGTCAAAAGAATCCAAAGCACCAAATAAATAACGTATATTTACAAGAAAAATGTATATTTACGTCATGAAAACCCTGATGAACCCTATTCATTACGTTATTTTGACAACGTGAATGATGCCGACAGAATGGCTGTTACATCAACAAACGGTCACAAACAAGAACCCTAACGAACACCAAAATAAAGCGAAATTCCTCCAAGACTTGCAAATAACCGTGGGTGAAGTTCTGAAACCTGCATTTACTAGAGGCTGCCTGTGACTTCGTTCCCGTGGAGTTAGTTATTTGAACATTTTATTTTAATCCTATAATATACAGCATACATTTTAAATTTACTCCGCTCCTATTATTAGCAGAGTGATGTTATATAGCCTAAAGCCTTCCTGGATGAACGGGCTATAAAACGCAAAAACTATGTTCTTGATATGAATATACGAACTGACAGATGTCAAACGGTATTTGTGAATAATGAATTGATTATATTATTAACTAGCGGCCGCCCGCGACTTCGTTTGCGTGTAGTTGTCATTTGAACATTTTATTTTAACCCAAAAAGAGTTATTTTAAAATTGTAGTATCTTATAAGATGTTAATCTAAATTAAGTGATGTCAGGGACAATTCTGTCCAAGTTAATTTATTTAGATAAGGATTAATATTTGTTTTTTTTATATGCTCTACTCCTATTGGTTGCAACGTGATGATATGTAGCCTAAAGCCTTCCTGGATTAATGGGCTATCCAACGCAAAAAGTATTTTTCAAATCGGACCAGTAGTTCCTGAGATTAGCGCGTTCAAACAAACACACTCTTCAGCTTTATATATTAGTATAGATATAGATGGAAAGCTCTTTAATTGAAGCCCTATTCATAGAAAACTGAAGATACGCTTTTTATGTCATGTCCACATTTATGTATATTTGAAGTCAAATGTCTAATGGTGGCTGATGAAGATCCATTGAAGTGCTTTCTTCTGTAGTTTCTCCGCATTGTAGGTTAGTAGAATAGGTTAGTCTGAATTATTTCTATACATTAAACTAATGGTGATTGGTTTATTAAAATGTTTTTGATATTGAGAAGGTGTACGTAGTTTTTGCTTATAGTCAGTCGAATTGATTCATCATTAAAACCGTAATTTAAACCCAGAGACATAGAAAAACAAGTCATAGCAATTGTGGGACGAATGTCTTATATCTTCCATTGGTATTTCAACAGTGCCTTACATTTGCTGAGTCTTTTTCACCGTTCATGTAAAGTTGCTCTATAACAGCAACACCTATATTTCTAAAGATACTTACATGCATTTCAACCCACAATTCTACTGAAATCTACAATTACTGTGGTCACAGTTTTCGACTCACGCGTCACTGAACCAACCACAACCATAGACACACTCGAATATTCTTTTATGACGGGATGTGTTCCCGCGGACGAACTCTTTTCTTTGATTACGATATAATTTATGACCACACGACGTTCTTTTGTCTTTTCTTTTGTTGACTTTTCATTTAAAATAGTTTTATTGGTTTCTCGTTCGAGATCAGTGTCATTTATTTATTTTTTTATTTCGAACTTGGAACGTCATGTGACTAAAGAGGTGACTGTATCTTCTATTTTCATTATTCAAATTTATAGAAAGTATACAGCAATGAAATCCTAAATCTATGAAGTTGGCGAACTCTGTTACTAAGCCAAACAAACAAAAGTAATCTATTGAATCAAGATTTTTTTTTGTGTTAACCAGTAACAGAGTTCTACAAAGATATCAAGTTCTGGAGTTTGTTTCGTTTTAAATGCGTTTGTAACCATAATAAACGAAAATAACTAAACAAAATTTCTAACTGCAATGCTTCGATATCGCCTTCGCATCGTGGAGGTCAGACGGCAGTTATTTCAAGGAAAATATCGAAGCTTAGCCAAATCAGCAGTTAGACTGGTAAAGCGGACTCCAGATTCCAAAGCTGAAAGAGCTTCGGATGCGACTGGGATTAACGCTGGGATGATGATGATGACCAAAACAAAATTTCTATAAGCAAATAATGTCTCCTTTTGAATTGTAAGTATCTACCATAGTAGATGTCTACCAGGACTGACTGTAGTAGGTAGATGCTACCCACTACAGTCTTATACCCAAACATTTATTAATAACTCACTCTCACTAGCGTAGGCAGCTACATTATTTTAGTTCGTCCCAAATCGTTAGCAAGGTCCACCCCCTGTGTATCAGCTTAGAAAATAATGTCATTTTCCACGACATCCAATACATTACTAAACTGAGCCAAAAACATCTAGTCATTTCTCATACCGACTAAGAAATATGTTCATCTATCAAGATGAAATTATCCATCTCCTTTCTATTTTGCTGCATCGAGATTCGGTGTTTTAAAATTAGACAGAGTACCGGTGCCAACCCATACTTCAGGCATATAGAAAAAAGAAAGATTAATTTTTGGAGGTTCGTTTATAATGGGATATCTATTTTTAAATTCATGGTCTTTAACGATTGGCTTCAGTTGTGGTTCTGGATTGTTTGTTTTTAATATTAGTCGTGAAATTATTAATAATGGGAATGATAACGACATACGACACACATATATGACATGCTTTCTTCCTCATAAACATAATCAAGTTACTTTTATTGTTAATTTTAGTTCACTTTTGAACACTATCTTTGCTGCTTACACAATATTACTTATTTAGCGATGATCATGTCAACGAAGAATTAGACAAAATACCAGTTTTTTTTTTTTAACATTTGGTGTTTATGCATAGGAGATTAAAAATAATTACCAATGCGGCTTTTTTACTCTAGAACACTTTCTCACAAGGAGTGAAGGAAAACATCGTAAGGAAGCCGGCATGTCCTAGAGCTAACAACTTCGAAGACGTGACATCTACGAACCCGCACTGGGCCAGCGCGGTAGGTTACGGCCCACTCACTCCCTACCATATAGAGGAGGCCTGTGTCCCAACAGTGGGAACAATATAGGCTCATTATGTATGTACCATCTCACAAGTAGAAAATTTATCACAGCTTGTTCCGCTTTTACGCCGTAACTGCTGAACCGATTGTTTTGAAATTTTGCAGACGTAAAGTTAGATGTCCAGTTTAAATGATAGGGTACTTTTTTATCTCGGAAAAAAAATTATTATCCCGAGGAAAATCTAAATATCAATATAAACACATATTGTTAGTAAATCTTAATTTACTTTATATTTAACTTGATTTCATTCTGTGGGAGATGGCATCAATAAAACGTGCAAACGAATTTTTGAATCAGAACACGGCACTAATAAACATATTTTCTGCAAGATTGCGAAGCCTCCTCTATTTTCAAATTCAGAAAGTCATCAACATCAATCGACAAGGTAATTGCGTAACACATTATCAGCAGGGGCGTGCACAGAGATTTTCTTGAAGGTATGCAAAGATATACCTACTACCCAAATCTCTGTGCTTATATATAGTAAAACTTAAAAAACGTAACGTAGACGTAGTTTCAATTTAACATAGTCGCGTACTTTTTCGCATGTCAACATTGAATTGATGTTTGTGCGTGGCTACAATGAACATCTAAGTATGTGATTGATGATAAGAACAAGTCAAATAAATGATATACGTGGGGTGTTAGGTATTTTTTTTTTGCCCAAATGAATACAATGAAATCATCATCATGATCTCAGGGTTAATACCAGTCGCATCCAAAGCTTTGGAATCTGGGGTCCGCTTTTCCAGTCTAATTGCTGATTTTGGCAAAATTTCGACATTTTCCGTGAAGCGACTGCCGTCTAACTTGTGGGCTCCAACAAACCGTAACGACTGCCACTAGATGTTCGTATGGCAACCGAAACCAACGGCTTAACGGGCTTTCCGAGGCACGACCAGACCAGTGCAAATATTCATATTCATGCATACAAATATTTACACTGCGCGAGGATCGAACCCGCGCCTCCTTACGCAACGGCCGCGTTCGCTACCGCTACGCCATGGAGGCTGTCAAAATACAATGAAATGGTATTACTAACTGAACTGTAAATAAGTAATAATTTATTTCTCAAAAAACTAAAAAAATATATTTTACTATCTATAAATTAAATCAACGCGCCTATCTATTTTTAAATAACTCTGTAAAAATTAAATATATATAAGATCGTTGTGAAATCGCTAAAAGTTCTTTTAAAATGGAAATATATACAAATCTTTCATAAATATGCGTAATGCACTACTCATTGGAATCATAACTATTAAATTTTGCTAATTTGTAAACTTCAGGAAAATTATTACAATATAAAGTATAGTATTGAAATTCAAAAGCAAGTAGGTTGAAAAACTTAAGGTCTTTTAAGTTTTTATAACGACAAACTGTCAATGCCGTGTTTTAAAATAATATACCTACACGAGAAACAAAACAATTTATTTGTGTGTACACACTACACAGCCTGCTAACCACATATAATTATCATAAAACTTTTTATAAAGACAACCTTCCTTTTGTGTTAAACCAAAAACTCTAAAATAAATGAATATTTAATTCCGCATAAAACAACCAATATTGAAACAACATAAGCTGCTAAAATAAAAAGGTATTTGAACGAACAACAATCATGCTATATTTCTGAACTTCTTAAATTCGTCGCATTATTAGAAGCTGTGCTTATCGTGCCCTTAAAAGCCAATGAAATTTCACGCACACGTACACAACAATTTAGGCACACAAGCAAATAATTTTATACACAGACAGATATGGAAGAGGCACATTTTGTTTGTGCTTACGGCCGCTACGAAAAGTGGCGCGGCCGTCGCGACGAAGGCCAGTGATATTTCGTAGTTAGCACTAGGCCCAATAGATGGCAGTGTTCTCACTAACTGATTAACAAAGTCTTTCAGTTTTAAGTTTGTAGTATATAAATTATTATATATTTTTTTAGAAAACTATTAGGGTATGCAGAGCTTTTCTGCTTGTATGGAGCGCACGCGCCTGATTATCAGTAGCAATTTATTTTATTTTGACAGTTCAACGACATTCATTGCGTTATTTACGTTGTTGAACAGACACATTTTCGAACATAGGGAGCAATGGAATAGCAATAAACTTCAAAATAATTCTAACTGGTATAAGCAAAAATTAACATAGAGGTTTGTGGATTAATCGTAGCTTACGGGATTGTTTATTTAAAAAGCCACTTAATTTTGAAAAAAGAATCCCATATTTTTCATGTCCTCCGCTTTTCAATGTCCTGAATCCGCTGACAGGCCACGACTGCTAAGACCAAATAATTTGAACTTACTATCGTTAGGACCATTCATCATCATTCTCTTCCATACTTAATAAAACATCATCTTGATAGTCCATAGGACCATCCATAATCATAATTAAATTTTCTTCGACCCCACTGTGTGTCAAATGGCGCGTTGGGAAGATTCATTTTCGATAAAATTTCTTAATTGACAACAGTATTGTGTACGATTGGATTATTGATTTATGTTCGTGTAATAAATCAATTGAGATTGAAAAAAAAAACACAGTCAACAGCTTTAAGCAAGCGGATGTTTTTGAAGGAATAAAGAAAGTAGGCACTGATAAAGATGGAAAATGTATAGGTATATTAATTACTAATATTTTATGTTCTGTCCTTTTCTTAATGAATTGGAAAGAAAAAGACTGAACTTAACCTATTTTAGTTTGTGAATACCCTAATTGTGGGCAAAAAAATCGACGCTGATGCCTCACTCTATACCATACCTCATCATCATTAACCTTTTGCCGTCCCACTGCTGGGCACAGGTCTCCTCTCATACAGAGAAGGATTGAGCGTAATCACCAAGCTTGCTCAATGCGGGTTGTCGAATCCAGACTTAAAATCCAGGTTTCCTGAAGATGTTTTCCTTCACATTGAATTGAGTCATTGGTGTCCAAGATATTTTTAGAAAGTACATACAACTTTAGAAAAGTTACATTGGTACTTGCCTGACCTGGAATTTATTAGTGCAATTAATGAGTGCTGATTAGTAGTTTTCGTGCGGGTTTCTTCTATTAAAACAGACATTTTTTTGCTTTTCATAACTGGTCTGGGACAAACTGACTCTCTTGCATTATGCAAGAGTTAAAGTCATGGAAATAGGTCACGACTTTTTACATGCAATTATGCATCATTGTCACGATGTGATCATTGGGCTCTGTTTTAATTAGTGGATGCAAATTCATAATTGTCATTGTCATGGATTTTTCTCAAATGAAACTACCTTTTGGATGAGGCAATTAGATTCTTTTTTTTTTTTCTTTTGATTATGGTAGTTGACCTTAAGAGGTCGTGACTACTTAACCGGACTATCCTGTGGCTGCCTTAAATGAATTTAAAGCATCCAGCCAGGGCAACTAAAAACTAAGCGACTACACGCTAAGGGCACCCCCTGTGGGGTACAAACCTCGGCTTAGGGCGTCGCTGGGGAGAACAGCAAGGGACGGCTGGATCGAAGTTTTATTTGAATTCGGTTTGATGACTGCGGTGTTTCTTGTACTAACTCTGAGAAGAGACGTCCGAAACAAACTCAGAGGTCATAGTTGGGAATTTATATTTACTGGCTCAGCTGCGGCGCGGGCTGGCCTTCATTGGACAAGACAACTAGATTCAATTCTATTTTATTGTAAATTTTAACTTTCAAAAGCGACTTATTGAAATTAATAATGATCAAATTATTTGTTTCAATTTAACTTAAAGTTTTCCACATACATATCTGATATACAGAGTGGCGCTGACAATACGACAATAAACGAAAACACGAACAATGCTGGTTCATAGGAATCATCCTAAACCATAGAAAAAAACCTAATATGAAAATTTCAAAAAAACTAAATCGCAACAAAATTGCAAACGGAATAGAACATCCTTTAAAAATATTGGTTCACTGACCTCCGATCGGTGACAGCGCGATTCTGTATCGACTTGCTTTTTCGCGCCATTATTATTTTAAGTTTAGTACCGCAGGATGCGGCGGTCATCAACCTGTAAGCGCTTCCTTATCAACATGTACATCATGTAGAAAATGTGAAAAATGAAAAATAATTTCCTGTGACTAAACTAATAGACATATTTTTGTGATTTTTTATGGGTAGACTGAGAATGTTGCGATGTGTGCCGAGTACGATGCGCCTAATGTTGTTATGTTGGGAGTTTGGTCGTGGAGGGTCTTCACATCAATCTCCCTTTGGCGCAGCATCGTTGTTCGTGTTGTTGGGTTTAACATTGCATCACCTCGCTCAACTGCCGTCTTCCTTCCTATTCGCTCGGTTTTTCTGAGTGAATAGGCTCTTAATAAACTAGCGCGCTTTACCATCAACGATCGCATTACTGCTTACCATCAGGCGGAATTGCGGTCAAGTGCTAGTTTATAATTATTAAAAAAAAAAAAAAAAAAATCAAGTTTAATATTTTTGCGGTCATAATGAGTTTCTTTTTGACGTTATTAATATCAAATAATATTATTGCTTAGTGTAAATCGTTTAATAAAACTAATTTCAAAAAAATACTGAATTTCACGCGTTTCTTCCCTTTCGTGTCATCAATCACATCTTCCAACATTGTCAATAGAATCAAACCAAAGGGCGTTCGCCCAGGTGTAAAATGTCGGAAACGTAAGCTAACTAACTGTAAAACATTGTAAAAATAGCCCAATGAATGAAGTAGCTTTGACCAAGACCTCGGTTTGAAGGTTCAATGAAGACATCGACCGTATGTCTAGACGAGCGAAGGTAACTGACGCGGAAGTTAGAAAAGTATGCGCGAATGTATCCACAGAGAAAACTGAATCATTCTTAATTTTAGTTGCAAGTTCTCTGTAAACAACCACGCTAAGAATTTACGATACGACGGCTTCCAATGAATCAATTAACAAAAGAAAATTCTGATCCTTTGAGCTTTTACTAGACTTAGTAATTGCGATGTTCTGGTTCGTATTTTTACATCAATGTTCTTGGAATATTTGTCATTGCAACAGTTAAAAACAAATGGCAAAAACCAGTTTGTTTTTCAGTGCTCTGTGCTATTCAGGACTAAATTTTAGAGGCAATACAGTAAAATTATTTGCCTTTTTCTTTCATATTATATTTTATAAAAGAAAATGAAAAATGCTCTATTGCCGGTCTTGCTTCTTCCATTAAACAGCTGTGTTCATTCCATCTTCAATTACTATGATTTTGAAATTAGCAAGAAAATTTGACGTTTCCGTTTCACAAGAAGAATTATTTTGTATAAAATGCTCTTGGGCAAAATGTTGCCATCCAAAAGCAGAGGTTTGAATTACCATAATATGTACTTAGTTTTACAAGGAATTGTTAACATTCTGTAACACAATAACACACAGTTCATCAATGTTCATTGCGTTAATTACGTTGGTGCACAGACAAGTTTTTCGAATATATGCGGCAATGGATTTACAGTATCCTTCTAAGTAAATCAAATTGATCGATAGTGCAATTAGGATGCCAGATACTGTGGCAATCCAGTTGCCAGATTATTGGGAAGTATAATAGAACTACAAACTAAAATACGTATGTAACAGTTAAAATATGTAAAAGCGATCCAACAATATTACAGTTACAGCGAGCATTTATTACAAAAACTACTAAGAAATGTAAATAAATATTGTCTTTGAAGCTATTACGTGGAACTGTTACTCTAACTAATAGTTCTGCGATTGTTACAAAAGTTGGCAGTTTCTACTAGTAAGATATTCGTATGCCAAACCGTAACATGTTGCAAAACTTTCCGGAATTCTGAGCTGACTTTAAAAAAGTTCTATCATGTCGTAGATGCACAAAAAATATCAATCTTCAGCCCTCCTTAGATGTGTCAATGAATTCTGTATGTACATATGTTTGTGTCTATGTTTGAATGAATGTGCCCTGTCAGGTAAGAATTTGGCATGCTCGCCCAAATTTCTGGTGATGGTGGCTTATGCGTTGTTTACAATTAATTTATATGGTTGGAACTTTTAAACAACAATTTTATTCCGTTAAGACCAATTTTCATTGAATGGTTCAACTTATATCCAAAGGCCGTTGTATGTTTAGGTTTACTTCCGATTATTCTTCACACCGGAATAGCTGCTCATGTTATAATAATAAAAAACACAGGTCAGGTCGTTTGTGGGTGGAGTACTGCAGCCACATGGGAGCTGGTGCTGCAAAATGCATCTCGTAGCTTTGGACTCAATGGAGAGGCATACGAAGAGGCTAATTGGTGATTCAGATTTGGTTAAGACCAATCAGTGACCGACAGTACGGGTTTCGCCGCAATCGGTCAACTGGGGACCTACTAGTGTATGCCACTCACTTGTGGGGCGAGGCACTCGAGAGGAATGGGGAAGCAATTGCTGTCTCCCTTGATGTCTCGAAGGCCTTCGACCGGGTATGGCACGCTGGCCTTTTGAGTAAGCTTCCAGCGTTCGGCATTTCCCCTAGCCTGACTGGCTGGGTAAAAGACTTCCTGACTGAACGGTCCCTCCGAGTTGTTGTCGACGGATGCTCATCTGAGCCCATGTCGACTAATGCCGGTGTTCCTCAGGGGTCTGTTCTCTCTGCAACTCTGTTTCTGCTGCATATTAACGATCTGCTGATGCCCGGTATCTATGGGTATGCAGATGACAGCACAGTTGTGGAGAGATACCTGCCGGATGCTCGGGCTAGTAGGGAATCAATCCGGTCCGAAAGAGAGGCCATGGTAGAGCGAAAGAGTGTTGCACTTCAGGCAGTCTCCGAATGGGGCAATGCCAATCTTGTAGCATTCAATGCCGCCAAAACGCAGGCGTGTCTTTTCACCGCCAAAAGGAGCCCGTTCACGTTGGCTCCTACTTTTCGGAATGTATCCTTGGAGTGTACCGACCGCCTTCAGCTTTTGGGTATTGAGATTTCCTCGAACCTAAACTTTGGGCGGTTCATTGAGTCCAAGACCAAGGTGGCTGCCAGAAAACTTGGCGTTATCGCAAAGGTCCGGCAGTACTTCACACCAGGGCAGCTTCTAATGTTGTACAAAGCACAGGTCCGTTCGTGTGTGGAGTACTGCAGCCACATTTGGGCTGGTGCTGCTAAGTGTCACCTGGCCACTTTGGATTCAGTGGAGAGGCGTGCGAAGAGGCTGATTGGTGACCCTGATTTTTTTTTTTTTTTTTTTTTTTTTTTTTTTTTTTTATTAAAGTATAAACCAGCGCTTGACCGCAATCCTGCCTGATGGTAAGCAGTGACGCAATCGTTGATGGTAAAGCGCACTAGTTTATTAAGAGCCTATTCACTCTAGCCTTGAAGACACTCAAATTGTAGTCCGACGGAAACACCGCTGCCGGCAGATTGTTCCAGTCCCTCGATGTACGCGGTATAAAGGAGGAGGCGAAACGCTTCGTCCGGATCGTAGAGGTGTTAACAACATTTCAGTTCATTGAGTCCAAGGCCAAGGTGGCTGCCAGAAAACTTGGCGTTATCGCAAAGGTCCGGCAGTACTTCACACCAGGGCAGCTTCTAATGTTGTACAAAGCACAGGTCCGTTCGTGTGTGGAGTACTGCAGCCACATTTGGGCTGGTGCAGCTAAGTGTCACCTGGCCACTTTGGATTCAGTGGAGAGGCGTGCGAAGAGGCTGATTGGTGACCCTGATTTTTTTTATTTTTTTTTTTTTATTAAAGTATAAACCAGCGCTTGACCGCAATCCTGCCTGATGGTAAGCAGTGACGCAATCGTTGATGGTAAAGCGCACTAGTTTATTAAGAGCCTATTCACTCTAGCCTTGAAGACACTCAAATTGTAGTCCGACGGAAACACCGCCGCCGGCAGATTGTTCCAGTCCCTCGATGTACGCGGTATAAAGGAGGAGGCGAAACGCTTCGTCCGGATCGTAGAGGTGTTAACAACATTTCAGTTCATTGAGTCCAAGGCCAAGGTGGCTGCCAGAAAACTTGGCGTTATCGCAAAGGTCCGGCAGTACTTCACACCAGGGCAGCTTCTAATGTTGTACAAAGCACAGGTCCGTTCGTGTGTGGAGTACTGCAGCCACATTTGGGCTGGTGCTGCTAAGTGTCACCTGGCCACTTTGGATTCAGTGGAGAGGCGTGCGAAGAGGCTGATTGGTGACCCTGATTTAACTCGAGTTGGTCTCCAAAGCCTAGAGCACAGGCGTAGAGTAGCCAGCCTTTCGGTGTTCTATAGGATACATTCTGGGGAGTGTGCGAGGGAATTTCACGATTTAATTCCCCCATCTCCGTTCCACCATCGGACGACCCGTCGTACGGCGAGTTTCCACCCTTATGTTGTTAACACCTCTACGATCCGGACGAAGCGTTTCGCCTCCTCCTTTATACCGCGTACATCGAGGGACTGGAACAATCTGCCGGCGGCGGTGTTTCCGTCGGACTACAATTTGAGTGTCTTCAAGGCTAGAGTGAATAGGCTCTTAATAAATAAACTAGTGCGCTTTACCATCAACGATTGCGTCACTGCTTACCATCAGGCAGGATTGCGGTCAAGCGCTGGTTTATACTTTAATAAAAAACAAAAAAAAAAAAAAAACTTTAAATATTGCAGCTCAAGCGTAGGAAAGCCAGTCCTTTGATGATGTCTAGGATACATTTCGCGGGAATTACATGACCTAAGTCCGCACTCCCGTTCCATCATCGGACAACCCGTTATACGGCGAGTATCCACCCTCAAGTCGTTGACACCACTACGATCCAGATGATGCGTTGCTCCTGTTCGTTTATATTGCGTACAACGAAGGACTACTACAACGAAGAACAATGTGCGTTTTGTCCATATTTCTTCTATTAGTCCTCATCAAGGTAGCAACCTCCTTTTTAACCATATTTAAACTATCCACCCATCGTTCATTTGGTCTTGCCCTACGCTTGTGACCATCGATATTCATACTCTCCACATTTTCCTTTTTTTTTTGTTGGGATGGGAAATCATCAAATGACTTCTCGGCGTGTCAGACTTTTACTGACTAAAACCCACCCGTGTTTCTTCGCTTGCCTGTGCGACGGCCACGGCCACGGTTTCTTGTTTAACCAACCCGCAACCCTGACCCAAGAGGCATCGGTCTTCATGGACCCCGTCACGACGGGCTGACATCTCTTAAAGGCGCGCGTGAATCACGATGCGCCGTCGACTCGGGCCTGATCTTTACCGGGCAGCGAGCTGCCCACTGCTCACCGCCCGCAGGCCCGCGCCTACCGAGGCTGGGAGTTCGGTGTCGTCTCCCGACCAAGGCGTCTCCTGCGGCGGCTAGTGGCGTGAGGGCGCTGGGATTCCCGTTGCCTCACACGTTCCGCCTCCTCCTTTGTCAGCATCACTGCTTCGCAGAAGGAGGTGACGGCCTGCCATGCACTCTCGCTCCGGACCATGGCCTGGACCAGGGTCCGACGCGAGAGATCGCCGCCGTTCGCCGCTACGACATCTTTTCCTCATTTCTGAATCAAGATGATTTTCGTCTTGCTATCCTCAAATAAGAAGCTTCCAGAATATTTGGAAAATTAATAGTTTCTGTTTTGTGTGTATTAATGTTTTTTTGAAAGGTTCCATATCTTTGTATTTTGAGTCAATTACTATAAAATATGCAGAAGTATTTACTCTAGGATGGGGTGGGATAGGTGCATAGTAGGTAATATCGTTAGAAGGCTACGTGTCGTAGTACATATGCAATAACTTCTGTGAGAAAAGTGGCTTTTCCGCCCAAGACATAAATTATCCAACACTTTGCACGGAACGATATTTGTTAGTCGTTTAATTTATTTGTTGAGTCAATTATAATTGCAAATATATTTGTTAGTCGTTTAATTTATTTGTTGAGTCAATTATAAACAATACATCAATGCTAAGATTTGATTAAATAACAACCCGGAAAAATCTGGTACTTTCCTCTTAAAATACTAATGAATGGTCTTTATATACATTCATGCAAGCTCTTAATTTAGATCTTTATCACATAATTTATAATTTCTACACTTTGTATTCAGCACACGTTTATATTAATTATCTCCTATTAAAACAATATGTCAAAAGCTAACTATGAGCATCAATAAAGTTAATCTGTGTCAAACGCATCAATTATCACGCAGCGCAAGCTGGTAGAAGTTTGCGCTGTACAAGAACTTAATTGCGCATTTATAGGTCGGAGCATGCGTATATCTGTGATTGTTCTCTAAAGTTCACCCATTCGGAATCTCGGCCAATTGATAACCCTGTAAGCTACTCCTAATATTTATATTTCGCGCTCACCACCGTATCGCTTACAAGGGAAGGATAGCAGCGGATCTCGGATAGGAAAACTCGCGGTTTCAAGTCGCCATAGTTCGGAAACGCCGCCCGCGCACCTGCCCTCTCCGTCACTCTTCCAAATTTAAATCCCAAACTCCCCCCACCGTCCCGAGCGCTAAACATTCTGGAATAATTCCTGTGATTCGGCCACCGTTGCTCGCCATTCGAATTCGGGTCGCGACCGCGTCCGGTGATACCGTATCTTCTTAACGAACTACCCGCTAGTGCCATGGCTGACGTTGATGTACAAGTCCAATACACCACGACGGAGCGCAAGACTAGGAAGGTCAAGAAGACCTCCAAGCGCAGGGAGTCTAAGGATGGAGAGGTCACCGTTACGGAAGTGGAACATACCAACACGACCACCAACGCCGACGATGGGTATGTGTTGTGGTGGCCAGCCCCTTGACCCGTGTAGTGACGTTAGTGTGTTCGTGTCAGTCAAGTGTCGATTACCGCGCGTTCCTCCCTGCCAGTGACATGCATAACATTGTTTATATGTACTTTGTTAGGCGTATTTTGGCCACCCTCACATACCCGACCTAATTTAAGGTACTTATCGGATGTTTTGGAATGATTTTTTCACAGAAACATTTACTAACCATTGTTATTAATCATGATTACTATAATTATCTTAATTTGCCTACATTGAATAGCTTAGGATAAATGAATGAATCAGCTATTTTTAATACCTAAACAATAAATATACGTATTGAGATATAAGACGAATTATGAAAATAATCACAAGTGTGTACCGTACCTATCATGAATGATGAATTCGATTTGATTAACATCGAGAATAAACAAAAAACTTTTGAATTTTATCAATATTATTCCATAAAGTTTATGTCAACCCTTAAAGGATAATTTATATTAATCTATGTATATGTAAAAAACAAAATTTTTGTCAATGTTTAAACAAAATTTTTCGTTTCTAC
This sequence comes from Sesamia inferens, assembly GCA_037179545.1. Lineage (NCBI taxonomy): Eukaryota > Metazoa > Arthropoda > Insecta > Lepidoptera > Noctuidae > Sesamia > Sesamia inferens. Next base: position 28,490,499 of record CM073928.1, on the reverse strand, counting down.
AGAGACTTCATACATTTTCCACCATCTGTAACAAAGTTCTATTTGTTTACAGCTTATTTTCAGTGGCGAATACACCAAGGCGATGAACAAGGACTGGCACAGCGGTCACTTCTGTTGCTGGCAGTGCGACGAGTCGCTGACCGGCCAGCGATATGTCCTGAGGGATGAGCACCCCTACTGCATCAAGTGCTACGAAAGCGTCTTCGCCAACGGATGCGAAGAATGCAACAAAACCATCGGCATCGACTCTAAGGTTAGCTTCTTAAAGTTTAAATTGTATTGGCAAGTTTACACTCTTTTATTAGTCTTTTCGGTCCAAACTATTATGCAATATTATTCAACAGTTCATTTGACTTCGTTTCTCAGCCTAGTTTGCTTTTGATTTTGAGCTAGAGAATTGAATATTTGTTTGAATTTCTGTCTGAAGTTATAGTTTTTTTTGCGACAATGATTTTCTACTTTCGCTTCATCATAATTTAGTTATTTAATTCCATCATCTCCCTCATAACTTACTCTTGCTGTTTTTAGGAGACTTTAAGTTTGCGAAATGAGTTGTTTTGATATAAGATACGGTACGGAATCTAAAATAGTACAAAGCGCCGTAAACTACTGAGACGAATGCTATTTTGAGTTTATAAATAATAGTTTCGAGAAAGATAATCTTACGGATAAGCTGAACAACAAACAAGAATTGGCAAAACGCTTGGTTCGTGTCAGGTTGATTGAGAGCCCGTTGTAAACATCTGTACTGTCTATAACGACTCCTAAATCACTTTTGTTTTCTTGTCATCTTAAATCAACGCCCAAAGTTGCATATGAGGCCTGTGTTTCATTGAAAATATCATTGACACAGAATCCTAAGCGAGTTTGTATGTGCGGTATGTATAGGATTAGAATCCACGGCATTCGTCAGCTTTGTTTCACCGATCAAATTTAGTAATGTCACTCCAGCCGGCCCAGATTCTTCGGGCGCACCTCTGCACACGGCCCCAGGCAGAACGCTGCCAAGCCAACAGACCGCTAACGTTACGCCAAACATTATACATTTATCTCGACGAACAACCAATGACTTTTCCCGTCCACACGCAACTACGAACGTTACTAGTGTTTGAACCAATTGTTCAAATATACTTATGATAAATTAGTGTTCATTTACTGAAATATTTTCCCCAAAGTGTCTTTAGAACCCTCGAATCTAGGCAATTGACATGAAATTGCATTATTATAATGCGACAATTCAATTTGATTGCAATGGGACAAAAATCAAACTAAATGATCCACAGCCTGTAAATCGTGGTTCTCTAGTATAATAGATACATGACAGTTCCGACTCTGTCAAGTAAGGATGATATACCTTGTGAATTATAACTCCTTGATGCTATTTATCGTAGCAGTCAAGAACACATTAGCGTTGTGTTTACTTATGACGAACGTACACCGGCTATATTGTTAGCTTTACACCCAACTGGTAGCCGCTGCAGCCTGGACTTTAACAAATTGACGATCGTTTACAGAAAACAAATCGTGTGTTAGCACAAGCTAAACTGTTTCTGGGTCGGATACAGTATTCTGATGTTTTCGTTTAGAGTCAACCTTGAAAAGCTTGTGCGGATCCGTCAGACGATTCTTTTAAGATTTACGCGATCCAAGAAGCTCTAAGAGTTTCGTAATCGGCCAAAATAAACATTCATAATTTATTGACATTACGACATTCAGTTTTAAATGTACATTCTGTCGGTCCTCGCACCGCCGCCAGGAATAGAATCCAGAATGAGGGGAGATTTATTTTGAAACTTGAACTAAACACGTCAAATGCAACGTGAGAGAATGTATTTGAGTTTTTAATTTAACTCTAGTGTTAGCGTTGACCCGAAAGATGAAAATATTTGCGTAGTATACACTCAGGTTTTGGGTTATGCTCGTTATTTGGTCAGTGAACTTGATATGAATGTAACAAATAGGATTTGCAGTCGAGTGTTTATATGAAATCGAAAATGTATATTATGAATCATGGACCAAAATAGGTTTGTGTACGATGGCTGGTATTTCCAGCAATTGAGATGTAGGTTGTTATGCAATTTAGGAGCAAATCTTAGGAATGACAACTGAAGTTAATGTGGTCCTTATAAGTAAGAACTCTATAACAATTGATTGGTATCCTACTAGCAAATTGGAGGTAATAATTACCACCCACGCTGTGTAGCCAACAGATGTCGTTGGAATAATACATTTTTTGCGTATAATGTCAGGTTTTTCCATCTAAGTGAAGAAGATCTGATGGGAGGGCCCATGATTAATGTTCATCACGTCAGATTTAAACGTATTAATTATTAATACCGTGGTTCCAAGCGATATATTTTTTGTAAATCACGCCTTTATTTAAATAAGATTGTGTCATGTCTATTCATGGCGTTTTTTCAATATTTATGTGTGTTTTTTGACAGTATTATTTTTGTCATTTATTGAAATTAAATAATAATGTAGATAACACTCGTGACACGTTACCATTAAAACAATACCACGAATCTAACCCTACTTCTCTTCAATCCCAGGATCTGTCTTACAAAGACAAGCACTGGCACGAAGCCTGCTTCTTGTGCGCCAAGTGCCGCGTCTCGCTGGTAGACAAGCAGTTCGGCTCCAAGCTCGACAAGATCTACTGCGGCAACTGCTACGATGCCCAGTTCGCCAGCCGTTGCGATGGCTGCGGCGAAGTGTTCCGCGCTGGTGAGTACTTAGCTTTACTATTGGTGACGAGAGATCGCCAGGTGATTGCGTAACTTACTAAGGCCATGCCTCTGATTTTGACAACTCAATAATATTCATTGCATCATTTACGATCAAACGAATTTGTCAAATGATTTTTTTTTTTTTTTTCAATATTCGTCGCTTTGTGATTAAGTGGGTTACGCAATTGGAAAACGGAATTATTAATCCTTAGATACGAGTTGGTTGTGATGTTTATGAAAATAAAACGCTGCCTGTTCCAAACATATTTTTTGTCTATGAAAACGAAGCTCTCAAAATAAATCAATCTTCATTAAGGACTTCAACATGATACATATCTAATAGAAAAACTGGCAAATCAATAAAATACTTGACATAATACAGTCGTGGTCCTCTTATATGGGAGTTATAATAACATAATTTACACGTTCTACATACTTATATTGATCAATCGCTTATTAGGTGTAACATATCGCTTAGTGGACAATTCCTGTTTTATAGCTCGGTACATAAGTCACATGCCGACCGACACTTGTTTGTGATACACATAGATACCGTGTGCAACGAGCAGCAAGAAAAAATTTTTTTTTTTTTGTGAACGAGACCACTTTCTTTTGTACCTCGATTGACTGTCGGTCTGCCTTCCCTTCTTCTTCGTTTCCGTTTTGGCGTACAATGGACAATCTTTTATGTAGGAATTTAACTCATCCAGTTTCCCCTTTTCCCGTTCCGTACTATAAAATTAGTTAGCGTGGGCAAACGATGCACTCGTTGATATAACGGAGAAAATAATTTATTCGTGTAACATATCTTTGCCAAAATTTGCACCAATTAGAAGTACGTTACACGATTTTTTACGAAGTATTGACATTACGAAGTATGGTAGTCGTGGTGGCCTAGTGGTTAAAACACCAGCCTCTCAAGTATTAGTGTCCGGGTTCGATTTCAGGTCAGGCAAGTACCAATGTAACTTTTCTAAAGTTATATGTACTTTCTAAGTATATCTTGGACACCAATGACTGATTACAAGGTGAAGGAAAACATTTTGAGGGAACCTGGACTTTAAGTCAGAAATCGCCAACCCGCATTGAGCAAGCGTGGTGATTACGCTCAATCCTTCTCTGTATGAGAGGAGACCTGTGCCCAGCAGTAGGACGATAAAAGTTTGATGATGATTGCCTTAACAAGACTGTCTTGAACAGAAAACCCGTCGAACCAATCAATATTTAACCATCTTAGAAACAGTATATCTAAAGATTGGTCGGGCCTGCGATATCTCCGTACAAGGCGCGTCATTACCTACCCTCTTTATGGTAGTGTAAGGTAAGGACCAAGAAAAAACGGCCACTGTCATTGCCACAACCTCGGATACCCTTCCACGAACAGTAGAAATGAAATTTTCGAATTTCGATATGGTGACGCCTTCACGCTATTTTTAAGACAGAATTTTTGGAACATCTGGCTTTATATACTTCACTTTGGGTTCACCTTGTTTGATTTAAAAGGCGAAGTTTTTTATGCAATTTTATTTAAAAGAAATTAATATAAAGGACCAAAAAATATGTAATATGGAATAATGGACCGGATTTCCTTGTTCACGCAATAAATTAAATTTAAGTTCCGTGCTTTTTCTTTCTATTTTATTAAGAATAGGACAGAAGATAAAATATTAGTACAGAGCTCCTGGCGTAAATTGACGTTTTTTTGTTCACCATGTTTATAATCGCGTCTAAACTGTCTATGGAATATCTTAATTTGACAGGATTAAACAAAAATGTTAACTTACATTTGGGTTAGTTTAAGCACAAGAGAGTCGGCTTCAATATCATCCTAAAATAAAACCAAAGCAATTACAAAATAGTACCAAAATTTATTTTCAAATAATACTGCGCAATGCCAGATAATCTTAGAAAAGTAATACTTAATTTACGCCTTAACCTATCTACAACGATGAATAAAGACGTCAAGAAGAGGATAATCACCACGTATTATCCGAAAACACTTGTAAATTGAAAGACTACGACCAATTTATTACCAAAGCAGCAAATTACATGTAATGATACCTTACAAGCTACCTCCAGTTGTACGGATTCCTATAATTGGGCAGAAAGCGACTCAAACCATTGTGATTAATTCAATACTGGAACAGTCTTCTATATAAATTACGTGATTACAGACCTTCCAAGAAAATAGCTGAAGTTTGTACTACTTTTTGTATATATTAAAGATTCTTGGTAATATTTGGATGACACAGACGAATGCTGATTTTAACTGTGATCATATACTTAACAAAGTGGTCGCCAATAATTTTGTATTTCACAGAACATACTAAAGTAATAGTTTATAAATAAATAACCATTGATTCATCTTGTTACCTCATCAGGTAGATAAAATATATGAATAGGTAATATTTTCATTTTCTCATGGGTTCTCAACTTGCTGTTGGAACTTTCTAAGTATATCTTAGACACCAATGACTGATTACAAGGTGAAGGAAAACATCTTGAGGAAACCTGGATTTATAAGTCTGAAATCGCCAACCCGCATTGAGCAAGCGTGGTGATTACGCTCAATCCTTTTCTGATGAGAGGAGACCTGTGCCCAGCAGTGGAACGGTGAAAAGGTTGATGACGATGTTTCTATCTGCTTTCAAAGGCCTTGAGTTCCAAACATTTTTATATGTATATTTTGGGTAGCACGATCTTCTATAAAAACAACAAAGCGCTACTGTCCAAAACAAAATTTCTAGGTCAAATATTTGGGACAACAATAGATTACAGTCTTCTCTTTTCTTCTAAGAAGTGCAATGATTAATAAAATAAAATGAAAATTAATAACCATTAAGCTAACGGGACAGTAATGAAGTACAAGTATAGTTTTGCGCAAAATTAATGTACAATGACTCCCACGCAGACCTAAATGTAACAATGACGGTCGAGCCAGAAATATTCGATGATATAGTCCATTATGATTACGGTAGTCAGTTTTGAACCTTTTTTACTTGGTTTTTATGTTTATTAGCCGTTCTAACACATTCAATAGATGATGATGTACTTAACAGTAAAAACTTATTGGTTTTTTACATATCATTCTTTTTTATTGGTCTTTGAAGTATCACAATTGAAAAGTAGGTTCATTTCTTAGACATTTGTATATAAGTTCGTATTTAACCTTATTTTTTGTATATACGAGACCCGAAACAGTCTTGTATTTTTAGGGTTACAGAAATGAAATCCAAATGGCAAAAAACGGAACCCTTATAGATTCGTCATGTCTGTCTGTCCGTCTGTCCGTCTGTCCGTCCGTATGTCACAGCCATATTTTTCCGAAACTATAAGAGCTATACTTTTTTTTTTTAATTTGTGAATTGGTTCGCTTGACCGCTATACTGTTGAAACTTGGTAGGTAGATGTATTCTGTGAACGTCATTAAGATTTTGATGCAAAAATAAAAAATAGTAATAAATATTGGGGGCTCCCCATACTTAGAACTGAAACTCAAATTTTTTTTTTCATCAAACACTTGCGGGTATCTATGGATGGGTCTTCAAAAATGATATCGAGGTTTCTAAAATAGTTTTTTTTCTAAACCGAATAGTTTGCGTGACAGACGCTTCCAAAGTGGAAAAAGTTGGTCCCCCTCCTCTAACTAAATCTAAAAAAAAAACATAAGGTGTACCTAGATTACTATAAAAACTACCAACGAAAATTATTTTGAAAGAGATCTAGTAAGTAGTTTTTTTTTAATACCTCGTAAATCGTAAACCCCTTATTACCGCGTAATCTTTCATACAAATAACTGAAATCCTTTAATTTCATAAATCAATGGTACGGAACCCTTTGTGCGTGAGTCCGACACGCACTTGGCCGGTTTTTTGTGTATGCGAAACCCGAAACCGTCTTGTATTTTTAAGTAAAGAATCTATGTGTAAAAGTACAAACAGATATCAACAATAACCACAAAGTTATGAGCTTGTTATCTTACTTGGTTGTCCCAATAAAAATATGGTCAACGCACCGCTTGCCCGGCTGCGCATGCAGCGGAGCGGCGCGGGGGGCCTGTCTCACGCGCCTAGTTAACGTCAGATGAGTTGTGCGATCGGAAACCACACTGCAACAATTTCAAAATGAATTTGGGAAAAATATAACGTGGTGTAAAAAATAATTGGAACCGATTCAGTTGCTTATTGTGAACAAACTGTATTCAGGAGTCGTATAAAGAAAAAATATCTTTGTATAAGCATTCTCTTATTCTTCCTATTACTTGGAAAATACTGGTCCTTTTGATCACGACATTTCTATATACATCATTAAGTTTTACGGCAAAAACCGTATAATTTTATTAACTTATGACGTGCAAAAGCGTTTTCTGTAAATGTTTTCCTTCACCGTTTTGAGAGCAGTGAAGTTGAAATAATACGGTGAAAGAAAACATCGTGAGGAAACCAGCCCCCTAATCGGCGAACACATTTTTGCCAAATGATTGCAACTAGTTGGGATCGTTTGGACCGAACGGACCAATGGGCGGTCCGAAGGATCACAATTGATCCCAACTAGTCGCAATCATTTGACAAAAATGTGTTCGCCGATTAGGGGGCAGCATGTCATAGAACCAGAAAAAAATTATCTAAGACATGTGACATCTACCAATCCGCACTGGGCGAGCGTGGTAGATTACGGCCCACTCACTCCCTCACACCGAGAGGAGGCCTGTGTCCCAACAGTGGGAACATTATTGACTGATTATGAATATGCAAAAGCGGTAGTAGAACCAATTCACAAAATATCCAGTATGTTAAGAAAACCCTGTCCGACCCATAAGGATAATAAAGGTTAGGTAAACACATGACCAAATATAATATAAAATTTTACGTAATCATCATAGTACCAATACAAATGAATTTTGAAATAATCTTTTTTCCCGCGAATTAATTCCAACTTCCCCGAAATTTGGTAATTTTTAAAAAAAGTGACAACACCGGTATTTTTATGAGTGAATAGTGATGCGACCACGTGCCGCGTGCCCTGCCGTCCGCCGCCCGCGGAAGGGTGCTTAACGCACATTTATTAAGTTACCTCTTTTTGCGAAATAATATTTATTTTTTAGGGGGATTTTTTTTTAAGTTTAGCCCGGTTTAGTATCCATTAGTAGAATCAGTTATCGATACCTAACAACACCTTCACGGGTCGGACAGGGTTTTCTTAATATACTGTATATAAAGTTGTGTCACTAAAATATGATGCAGAATATCAACTTGATGTCATAACTCGTTATGTCAGAGTAATCAAGTATCCATGTCCTCTGTGAAACCTTGATATACAGCTCCATAAGGAAGTCTGGGTGAACGAATAGTTCTTCAAAGTACGAACAGATTAAATTACTTGACCGCAAGTTAGCTATGGCTTCCAATTCCATAGTAAAGTGGACAGATGAATCAAATTACTTTGGCCACTTATTGCCAAATAATAGAGAAGAGAGAATGGGTTTGCTTTCGTGGTTTGATTTATCAGGTCAAGCTACACTTGCCGAGGTTGGTGTGTGGATGGGTGACCATTTTTACATAACAAGACGCCTTCCGCTTGGGAAGGACTTCCTCCTTGACGTAAATTGATGAGTTTTTGGTCGCCATGTTTATAATCGCGTCTAAACTGTCTATGGAATATCTTAATTTGACAGGTTTAAACTAAAATGTTATCTTCTATCCTTTTCATTATGGAATAGAAAGAAAAAGATGCACTTAACTTAAAATTAGTTTAGTTTGTCAACAAGAGAATCGGCGCCATTAACTTATTGCCAAATAACTGCAGCAGTTTTTAAACGAAACGGTTTTAACTGTTATTTATAACACTCAAGGATTCTTTTACCGTTATATAACGGGGGTTTAAAAGAAAAAGTAACTGTGAATAATGTAACAGTACTAGTTTTCGGTTTATTTCTAATTAATCCTTTTTGTGGTGGACACGCCAGCTTAACGCACACCGAAGGATTTAAAAAGCCAATCAATGGCCAGGGAAATGATGTCATGCTTTTCGGTAATTGGATAGACGTGTTTTATGTTCGTTATGACGGCGGGTTCAACTAAAAAATGATTTATTTTTTATTAGTATTAATCGTCAATAAAGCTCAGTCTACATCGTAAACATTCTGATTTTAAATCCGTATGTTACTTTTATAACTTTATTTTAAGATCCGCTCTGAGAAATCTAAACAAATGTCTTAATAAATTATCCAATTTTAATTAATGTCTCTCTCAGCTCCAATAAATTACTATAAATACATAAATAAAACTGTACAAAACCCGTTAATTGATTGGGAACATCGCAAATAGAAACAGTTTGAGACAACCCACACGGCTTCTTGTCTTGTTGGTTTAGAAAAAAAAAACCATTGTCCATGCCTCGTATTAAGTATGATCATCTATTTATCGCCGTGACACTAAGTAAAGCCTGACTCACACGGCGTGGGTGACAAAAAACACGCGATTTCTTAAAGGCAATGGAACATCAATAATCTGACGCTCGGACATATTATTTTTGCTTTACTACGGGAACTAAACGTCCTTGCTTCGCCCTTATACGAAGCATTTTTTCGATTAAATAACGTGAATCATCGAAAATGGGTGTTAAACTACGGCTACACGGGCGCTCTTTGAACGCGACAATCCTTGCCGCGTACTGGTTTTGGTAATTGAAAATGGAACAGCGGACTTTTTCAACGCGCTAGGGATATAATATGTTAGATTCCCAACGTTCGGTTCGACGCAGACTCAAAAATCCAGTGCCAGTTTTTTTTTTTATTATAGCATCTCGTATTTGACCTTGAGAGGCCGTGACTACTTAACCCTGTCCTGTAGCCACAGCTTGAAATTCATTTAAGGCAGCCGCATTAAATGAATTTTTAGCCGCTGTTGAAAACCTCGAATTAAATAGCGCCCGTGCTTATGTGTTCTAAGTGTTCAAGCTTGGTTGTAAACGGTAATGACATTAATGTAATTTTATCAGACGCTTATCTCTTCATAAAGATTTATTGCTGCACTGATGACATTTCTATCTAAAGATAGTATCTTAAATGGTTTATTAATAAGACAAATAAGCACAAGTTGCATACACATGGAAGTCTATAGCTATGTTTAAAGATATTACAATGTATGCCGTATTTAGTTTTTGTTCTATAATTAATCTAATGTCATCTCATTTTGATGACAGACAAATTGCACTGGCAACACTAATTACGTATAACATCATTATGAAAAATGCCGATCCATTGCTTTATACATATGTTCGATATTGTTAATAACGCAATGAACGTTGTTGAACTGTCAAAATGGAAGCCATTGCTGCTGTTTGTGTTTAAGTAATCACTACCCCACTAGTCAAATACTTCTTAACGATCATTTACTTACGCAAATAATATAAATAAGCAGGATGTGACATAATATGATGACTATAACTATTGTTTTTTATAAGTAAAACGCAAAGTGAACACGGAACTGAAGACCAAGTAGGAACAAATGACTTTAATGACACAGGACACAACGATACGTCATGTTTAATTTATGCAATAAAATTTGCAACTTGACAGTTCTAAAACAAATTACGTCGGCATAAAAGACATTATCGTTATCATAATCGCATAAGTAATTCAGAAACACAACATTACTCATATTGTTAACTTTTCAAGGTAGGACTTGGTACCACTCACATCCAGATTGAATGCATGATGCCTAGGTCTCATGAGGCTATAACTTCAAATAATAAAATAAATTCCGACATATTTGTCATTATTCGTTTATACAGAAATGGCTTTATTTCCTTCACAGATTCCTTAAAATTCAGTTCATGATATGACTTCATATTTTTATTACCATTTTATTGTCACTCTGACATCAACTTATTTACCACTTAATTTAGTGTCAATTACGTAGCGAGTAACCACAATTTTAAAGACATACTACCCTTTTTATTTTGATGTCGCTGTGGAAAATGACAATTACGCATCTCCGAGGGGAAAGTGGAACTCCCCGGAAGATAGCCTCCCGGTATACCCACTAAAAACCACAGCGGCACACCGACGTCGCCCACAGTGGTCCCTCCATAGGACCCTCCCTATCCGGGCTGCTGTTGCAGAAGATGCAGCAGCCAAAGGTTTTTAGCGAGGTGTCCTTCCTCCTAGGCCCACTCGCTTGCACGCATGCAAACGGGGCCCCCAGCTAATCTCAGTGAGGAGCCCGGGTTGTCCGACGGCAACCCGGAGTTCGGGTCGTGTCACCTCACCTGGAGCAGTGGGTTTAGCTCGCCGCACTCATGACCGCATAAGCGGTCCCCGCGTCTGGCTTTGGTCCGCGCCGGTAAACAGGTAACCCCCATATCTGGGGGCCGTTCCCCTATCCGCTACCTGGGGATGCGCCCGATGGCAGGCCAGAACGCCTAGTATGAGTTTTCAATAAGAAACTCGACTGTCGATATCGAGCGCGTTTGGCGCTCTAATGGATTGAGAGTTCTTACGACCTTGAAGCGGGCCAATCGCTGAGGCAAACGCGCTCAATATCGACGATCGAGTTTCGTAATGAAAACTCATACTAGGCCTACAGAAACTGCACATGGAAAAGACATCCTACCCTATCTTAGGACTGCTAGCTGCCTTCAAAACTCGCTAGTATTGAAAAACTAGCCTCCTTTAACCTAAGTTTTCGCAAAACACGTATTTGTTTTGAATAAAACTGACAGGTTTCAAGAACGCACCCTCTCGCCGCCGTCGGCCGAACTGTACGTGGTGGTGTCAAAAACATTTTTTTGACAGCTGTCTTGTGATTACGTAAAAGTTAACTTTAAAATGCATCATAAAATAATACATACCTTATCTTATTTATGGCTTCTTACGTATACTATAATATTGTACGTGTCTCAACCACTGCAATGTGTCATCTGTCAAAAATTGGTTTACGTAATGGACTGGGCATAAAGTAGTTCGATCTCGAACATAATAGAAAAGTATTCATTGATTATATATCAATGGACGTATTATACTCATCGTTCCTACATTACATGCGTTGCTAGAGGACATAATTATTACGCACAACAGCTATAAAGCCTTATTGCAATACAACCTTATCGACTAATACAATATTACAGCGGAGCAATCAAGATAAAGTGCAGTATCGATAACAAGCAATAAAGACATGTGAGCAATCAATTTTATGAGGACCAATAAATAAGAATCGAGAACCAATCAAGTTTTGCCTCCATTTACAAGAAAAAAAAAAACTTTTGTTCCATTTTCCATCATTACAAATTCTAATTTGTCCATCATCATTTTGTCAGTCAGTCGTTCCTTTTTCAAAACGGTTTTGACATTTGTACAACACCATTGTGTACATCAATACATTGTTTCTTTCTATTTCATTATGAAATGGACAGAATATAAATTTAGTTTAATCCTATCAAATTGGTCAGCGCCTGACTTATTGACGTATTAAGTCGCTATATTGCAATCACATCTAAACTATCTAGGGAGTGTTTTATCTTCTGTGCTTTTCTTAGTCAAATAGAAAGAAAAAGAAGTATTGAATTTAAATTGTTCTGTTTGTGTACCAGTGAATCGTCGGCACTAATAATGAAAACCGTTTTAAACTATTTAATATTAGTCATAAATGTTCGTCCGCAGATTACATCGCCCATTCAGAAGATATATGGCGTCAAATCATTATTAATCGAGTTGATTTGATTTATTTTAATGATGATGACAACATGTCGAGATGATATAACGTCAAAGTTCGTAATTATAATTAAGATTTTTACTAATTGGAGACTTATTAAGTTGCTAGCAATAATAAATGAGGATTTTATTGGAATTTATAAGAGAATGAAAGGCGATTAAAAAGGATTTACTAGACAGATGAAACGCCGGGAAGGGGACGCCCTTTTTCACTTCTTTCTTTTCACTTGCGACTGCTATTTTTTTTTCTCGAATATGTCCTAGTACACATCGCCTTCGGGTTGTGGAGGTCAAACGGCAGTCGCTTCACGGAAAATATCAAAGTTTAGCCAATTCAGCAGTTAGACTGGTAATGCGGACTCCAGACTCCCAAGCTGAAAAAGCTTCGGATGCACAGCATCCATCTTTGAAAACAACACAGAAAAACCTTACAGTCTCCATTTATGTAATGTAAATAAGATGTAACAAATTGGTCGTAGGCCGCAATGCCACCTTAGTAGGTCTCAGGAACAATAAAATTCTACTTAAATTAACATTGAAGAGCTCAAGAACGATCTCTAATATAAGATGCTTACCGACTAAACAGCGATGGGGAACATATGTTTCGCTTTGTGGAAATGGAAGTCAAACGGGTTCTAGGTAACAGGATAATGGTCCTTTGTGTTCAAGATTGAAATGTAAGATGGGTGTCCTCTACTTAAATATTGCGAGTAGAAACATATTCCAAGCAGTTGGTTTTCATTCATCATCTGCCTGGCATCTGATAGCCTTTTCCCAACTATTTGGGTCTGGGAATGTAAAGATGGTCACCCATCCACAAACCAACCGCGACTAGCGTAGCTTAACCTGATCGGTTGACCTATGCGGCTGTTGGCTCCTTAGTAGTAGTATTATTAAAGGTTTTCCCGCGACTAAATGGCATTCAAACCTTAGTACTCCTTCCCCTTACTGAACTCTACACGCTCTTTTTATTCATCATCATTATCATCATCATCAACCTTTTTATCGTCCCACTGCTGGGCACAGGTCTCCTCTCATACAGAGAAGGATTGAGCGTAATCACCACACTTGCTCAATGCGGGTTGGCGATTTAAGACTTAAAAGTCCAGGTTTCCTAAACATGTTTTATTTCACCATGTAGGTAATCAGCCATTGGTGTCCAAGATATACTTAGAAAGTACATATAACTATAGAAAACTTACATTGATACTTGCCTGACCTGGAATCGAACCCGCACACTCATACTTGAGAGGCTGAGCCAAGTGGTTTTTAACCACTATGCCACCACGGCTCATTCATATTACATAGTTAATATTTACACTGTCCCAGACTGAGCAAAGGCTCTTCCATAGTGCCATGGACTGCCAAATCTCTATTCTGCTCCCCTCACCCACTCTACACCCTCTAATAAACTCAATTTCCGAATTTCGCGATTCAATTTTCCGTAATTTCGATTGTTCGTTGTGTGTCCGGCACCCGTAAACCACCTCATACACAATGATTCACTTTACAAAGTAAAATTATCACCATTCTGTATTCGTCATTTATTCCCTTCTTGACGCAGAACGCTTATTAACTCAATACTTACTTAGTTAATGGATATCCGCGCTGTAAACGTGACATTGGTTAACTAAAACACGTGCGTTAACGTTATCAGTTACATGCACCATTCATAAGGAACCTTTGTTTTAAAATGAAGTACTTTTATTATGCATATTCAAAATAAGAACACACGCACACACACAGAATCACATAAATTGCAAAGCCTAGCAACAAAAACTAAATAGTCAAACGTATCGCAGCGGCCTCATCAAACATGCATATTCCAATTAATACCAACGATGTACTTCCTCATAGCATCAACGAGATACATCTTAAAGAGAATCCGAAACATCTCTTATCGCGTCCGATCAATTAAGTTAATCGACAGCCTACATCATGCCTACACTCGACTCCCTCGGCGTAGTCCGTCAAACCGCTCAGTATAGCACCGCGAGCCGCGAAGCCTACACATGCGCGTATCCGAATAAGACAAACGTCAAACTTGGCGCGCTTTTTATATTATTATTTTTTTAAACATAAAAGTTGCTACAGTCAAAAATGTCTGCAGACGTGTTGAGTGAAGACCTTAAATCTCGACTACATTTAACAACAAAAACAGTTGGACAGGACAGGATACGACGGGCGCGGGAAAATAATGAAGATGTCGCGATTCTGTCTATGTTCCTACCAAATGCAACCGCTGAAAGAGAAAATAAGAAGTTTTGTTGTGCTTTAAGGGATCAGTGCATGCTTGGTGACCCAAGGAAAACTATTGCAGGTGCTTATTATGCATTTTTTCATTTGTTTTTTACTCGCTTCGAACAGCAGTGAATTATTTTATAATACCTCTGAGTTTTGAGAAATCTTGATCTCTTTATAACGTTGACGTGATTATTTCTTATTACTTAGTTACTGTTATTAAGTGTTTTAGTATCTTGGTGGAAGATCGCTTCAATATCTCACAGTTAATGCCCCCTTTTCTCCGATGATAACAAATAAGTTATTTAAAACTATAGCTAAAGATCTAGAATTGGAATATCCATGAATAAGTAATTACGAAAGCCACACTTTCTATTCAACTGGTTTTCTCAATTATAACAGGTTTGTCGCCATGTTGGTCTAGACTGCTGTCCTACTAAGCCTAACATCTAAAAATGTTTATTTTTATAAAATAATTCTTTACACTATTGATTTGTAAATTGGGGCATAGACAATGATGCCCTGAGCTGAGCTTGACATTTCTTTTTTAAATCGTCTCATTCTATTTTAAATAATGAAAATGGTTTCACCAGGAAAATGTAAAAAGTTTTTAGTTCTCTTGTTTCTTTTTCATATATTCTTAAGTTTAAATACCGTATGATGTAAAATATGAATAACAATCTAAAACTGTTTTTAGACTAGCTAAACTTTACGATGAAGCTTTTAAAATCCGTGACTCGAATTTTAAAACTTGTAAAGATCGTATCGCTTCGTTAAGTGTGTCGTCAACCTGTATGATAGTACTCGTAAAAATTTAAATATAAAAGCTTGTGCATACTAAAATGGGATTGCAAACATTTCTGTGAAGCAGCTCAAATAATATTTCTAACGAAGCCACGATTTTAACTAGGCTTTTTGGCAGTAACTCTACATAAATGATGTAGGCTAGATAGAGTTTTTGCTCAATTCCACGAACAATTCGTGACAGTAATAACTCCTGTTATTACAGAAGTTTAGCCATTTTCTTGTTTTCGACATTAATAACATACCTACATAAGTTACACGTTTTTGTATCTATTCCGAATATGAAAATTGCTGTACCCATTATCGCCCAATATTAAATATTAAACTATCAATATTCGTTCTGAACATGGTTGGCGTTGACGACTTTTATTAATAACTTACGCGCAAAAAAGTTCCCTTTATTTTTTTGTTCCGAATATTTTATCCATAATCATAGTCGTGTACATTTAAAAATAAAAAATCTTTAATTCGTGACACCATAACTCGTTACTTCATTCATTAATTGAATGAGCAATGTCCGATTCTTATCTTTTCATTCAATTAATCTTTCCATTAAATGGAGGTCAGGTCTTAATTCATTGAAACGCATGTTCATATATGTTTGTAAAATAAATGGCGATCGTAAACGTTTTTGGTCATGTTTAATTTTTAAAACACACACGTTTATTTTAATAATTAGCAAGTACTTACAATACATAGTGCGTATAAGTATTCGATATTGAATATTCATTAACATAACATACGAATATATTTCGTTTCATAAATAGCGGGAAAATTGAAAAAAGAACGATTTATTTTTTTAAATAAGCTCAATTACTTAATATATTCAATTTTTTGGAACATTTTTTCGTACTGGCACACTAAATATGCTAATATTATTACCCCATAATAAGGAAAACGAACTCTATGTAAGGTGTGACTTTATGTATTTAAGTTTGTGAAACTTAGATGTACCTTATTGGCGTGAAATCTTTTAAGTGTTTTTTTTTATTCATATTTGCACGGTAAATGTCAACTTTCAGCCAGATCTCAACCTTCACCTTAATTTGTGGTTCAATGATGATATGCCCTTTTAGAGAAGTATTACGGCATGACACTTACGGATATGGCAGAACTAAATAAATACTAAGCCTTTATTTGTAATATCATCTTATGTAAATTAAACTAAATATGTTAACTTACTTAATCACTAAAGTAAATAAAATCTCTGTTTTGTTAGATTGTCATACAAAGGTAGGTTCTCTTGCTAGGCATTTGTATCCTAGGTAGAAACGGAGTAGCTATTAAAATTTAAGAATAAGAATAAGAATAAGAAATTTTATTTGCCCAAACATGTGTATACATACAGAATACAAAACTCATGCATGTAGGATCTTGAGAAAGAGTGGCTCACGACATGTCTGCCACTTCTCATGGCGTGCAAATATTTTAGGTACATACATAATTATTACAATAGAATGGATGACTTATATTAAATTTTATATTTATATAATAGATATCGATCGCAACTCAAACAAATTAATAAAATGAAATTCAAATATTTACATTAATCACACAATTACTAGAATAATTAACAAAAAATATTATTTATTTAGCACATGCTAAATATATACAATACCATGTCAATATTTCATATTATAATTATCACAATTAAGATTTACAACAATATTAAAACAATTCAAATTTTAGTAAAATTTATAATATAAGCATTTTAAGTTCCCCACTACTACAGGACCACAATTACTACAATATTAGTTATACTTTTTAATTTATAATAATTACTGAATCATTTAAAAAATCATTAATGCTATAATATGATTTTTGTGCTAAAAACTTTTTCATTGTTGCTTTGAGTTTAGACACTGTTTGCTCTTTCCAACTTTTGGGTAATTTGTTGTAGATTATTGGTGCCATACAAAAGACACTCTTGTGCATAAGTGCAGTCTTTGAGGCGTGTAAACATATTTTGCTGTCATCACGTCTATTTCTAGGATTTTTTTCTGCCATGCGAGGAAACAAATGTGGATTTAGTTTTACAAACATTACTATTTCTATTATGTAAAGTGAAGGTAATGTTAAAATATGATATTCAATGAAATATTTTTTACAGCTATCAGTAGTTTTGAGATTAAACATGGATCTCAAGCAGAACTTTTGTCTTTTAAAGATAATATCTTTATCGGTTGAGTTACCCCAGAAGATCACACCATATCTAATGACAGATTCAACTAAACCATAGTAGGCCGTTAATATAGCTTCTATATTTAGAGTACGTGATAATTTATATAACGCGTATGCACTACTGCATATTCTTTTTGCTAGAGTCTCAATGTGCGCTTTCCAATTTAAGTTCCTGTCAATTGTTAGGCCTAAAAATTTTGTACTATTAGCTGTCAGTATTTTATTATTATTATATTTGATGTCAAGACTAGAGAATAATGATGATCGTTGGCTAAAGTGCATAATTAAAGTTTTATTTATATTAATTTTTAATTTATTACTATCCAGCCACTTTACCGCTTCAACTAATGTATTTTTTATGTCTGTTTCATATGTACTTTTATTGTGGCATGGTATAATTATCGTACTATCATCGGCAAACAACGTCATGGGATGTTTAATGGACTTAGGGAAGTCATTAATATATAGTGTAAACAAGAGTGGTCCAAGCACACTACCTTGCGGAACTCCATGAGGGACGGTTCGTTCGCCCGACGTAAAAATGTCTTCACGTTTTGAGCTCATATTTATTCGATTGATTTGCGTTACTTGTTTTCTGTCATGTAGGTATGATTTTATTAGATTAAATATGTTACCTCTGATACCATATGCTTCAAGTTTATTAAGTAATATATTATGTTGGACATAATCAAATGCCTGTGTCATGTCGCAGAAGATGGCACAGACTGGTGTATTTCTATCCATGTTTATCATAACTGTATGTAAGAAATCGTATATGGCTAAATTAATTGATTTTTTTTCCCTAAATCCTTTCTGTTCATCACATAGTATATGATTTTTTTCCAAATATTTATTAAGTTCCCTATATATATATTTTTCGATAATTTTTGATATGATTGGGATTAATGATATTGGCCTGTAAAATTCTATTAGCTCCCTATCCTGCTTTTTAAATAACGGTTTTATTATAGATTTTTTTAGCGCATTCGGAAACATACCTTCACTGATGCTTAAGTTAATAATGTGGCTTATGGGCCCACACATTTCATGTGCTACAGTTTTAACAATTTTTGTACATATACCATCGTACCCTACACTGTTTGTATTTTTTAAGCCTGCTATAGTGTTTAGTATATCAAGTGTTGAACATGGTGCCATGAACATTGAGTCTTTTCTGACTAAAATATGTTTAGTGACTGTGGTTTCTGAGCTAGTTATAGATTCAATTTTATCTATAAAGTAATTGTTAAATATATTTGCAATAATTTTTGGGTCAGTCACAGTTTCATTATTATATCTTATTTTGTCTATTGTGTTTTTTGGAATATTTAACTTTGATTGGTTTATTATTTCCCAAGTAGTCTTAGATTTATTATTTGATCTTTTAATTTTATATATATTTTGTGCGCGTTGAGTTAAATAGATAATTTTTTTGAGCAATTTTGAATAGCACTTAAATTTATTTTTATTATTTATTGTAGGATTTTTTCTATATTGCCATAACAATTTTCGCTTATTTTTGCTACATATTTTAATACCACGGGAGACCCAACTAGGCCTCCTTTTTACCTGTACAGAGATGAGTGTTTCAGGAAAGCACTGTTTATATAGAAAAGAAAACATCTCTATAAAGGCATTGTAAGCAATGTTTGGGTCCTTAGCTTCATAAACTTTTACAAACTTAAGGCTTTTGAGGTAGGATTTAAATTTATCTATATTGTCTTGACTATAGTCTCGTCTAGTGGTTCGCCAACGATTTGCAGTCGTTGCGGTGCTAATGGGGCAATTGATTAGTTGTGCTGTATGGTCAGATAAAGCTAGTTCCAAAACCATAGCCTTACAACACTTATTAAAATTGTGCGCTAAATTATCGATGCACGTCTTGCTCTTTAAACGAGTAGGTTGACTAACAGATAATTTTAAATTAAAGTTTAATAATAAATTTTCGAATTCTAGTGTCTGTTTGTTTTTCTTCAGAATATCTATATTAAAATCACCTGCCAGAACAACATTTTTAAACGATTTTTTTACCAGAGCGCGTAATAATGCCTCTAGTCTATTCATAAATTCATCAAAATTCCTTGGATTTGGTACCCGATATATGCATACAACTACAATTCTATTGTTTATGAGTTCTACGGCGCAACATTCAAAAATACCTGTTATGGACAATTTTGCGATTCTCGGTAATTCCCTCCACTGATGACCGTTTTTTATAAGTATACAAGCCCCACCTCTTTTATTTTCTTTGCGACTATAACATGCAGCTAAACAGTAGTTAGGTATCTCGAGATGGACTTCATAGCCTTCCATCATAAAATGCTCCGTAATACATAATATGTCCACTAAGATATTTTTTTCAATTAATCCATACAGACAAACTGTGAGTAACTCAGACTTTGCTAGGAGGCCTGCAATATTTTGGTGCATAATATATAAATTTTTACTAACGAAAAAGAGTATTCGTAGGTGTCTTGATTTCATTTGTTTGATCCTTACCATCTAGTTTATAGACTACCTGATTGTCAGAGTCTAAGTTAACCTGGACATATTTGTTTACAAAGAACTTCTCACATTTATTTTGAATGGTTTGTTCATACTGAAATAATTGCAAATGATAATTTATAGATAATATTTCTTTTAAAAGTGATCTTGCAAGGTTTATTACAAATTTTTTTCCACTTATTAATTGTCTAGTGTAATTCATATCCATATAAAGTACATTTTTATACTTATTACAAATAAACCTTAGTAAGTAGTTCAGCTTAGATTCTTGTA
This sequence comes from Sesamia inferens, assembly GCA_037179545.1. Classification (NCBI taxonomy): domain Eukaryota; kingdom Metazoa; phylum Arthropoda; class Insecta; order Lepidoptera; family Noctuidae; genus Sesamia; species Sesamia inferens. The sequence goes on along the minus strand of CM073928.1, from coordinate 28,470,054 downwards.
AAAACCTGTTATTGGGTACTTCAGAGATGATAACATTGGTATTCGAAGTTAATGCTAGCCAACGGTGTAGATGTATATCTATATCATAGGGATTTTTGTCACTGCACCCGCCTAAGACAATGACGTAATCATTTTTTGTCATGCTGCTGATTTTGGTTTTATGGCCTTCTAGAATGTCACTCAACGCTGCACCTGGTTTTAGATAGGAGACGACAGCATACTCAGGCCCTAGAAGATTCTGCAGTACGTCTCGCAAACCGCGTCCCTGACCATCTCCCAGAATAACTACTCTGTGGCAGCTGCTCCGATGTTCAACCGGATCACCTTCCAATGATCGATGCTGAATCCGCTTACCATTTACTTCCTGACCACAATGCGACGGGGTGTCCATTTTGATCTGAGCATCGCTCTTCGATTGATATTTCTGTATTACATGTTTGCTGGATTGGTCCGATGAGCTTTTTTGCAGAATACCTCCGGTTAGATGTAGAGGGGAATGACGAGAAGTATTTACTCTTATATTCAAAAGTCTTCTTGAGATTGGTGTCACGTTGCCTTTTTTGAGTTGTGGAGGAGAGTTGGTGACTTCTTTTAATAATTCTATTTGCCGTTTCTGATCCTGTATCTCTTGTTTTAATTTGGTATTCTCATAACTAAGATTATCTATTTCTTTGTCAGCAATTTTTAGCTTTTCTTTAATTTCTTTCAATTCCTGTCTGAAGTCCTCCACAAATGATTGATTAATCATTTGTGTAGCACTTTGCATGCTCATCATACTAGAATCTAGCATAGTGGAGTTCAATATGTCTTGACTTGAATGCGATAAGTTAGTTTGTGACTGAGACCTGGCTAGTTTATTTCTATATGTAATATTTTCCATCTTATTTTATTCACTGAATAATAATGTCACAGATGTATTAGACGTTCTTTTGTAGTTTTAAATAGTAGAAACACTAATATTATCACTTTAAATATTTTTTTACAGAAAAATAACACGGACCTGATATTAACGTGACAGCTACCGTCACCTAGAATCATTTAAATGAAACAAACATAGCAACCAAACAATCATAGAGAATACACAACTTTTTGAAAATCATGCCGTCATGAGCGGCAAAGGAAATGCACCTGCCGGTGTATGGCTTTAAGAAGTTATCGAACTTTTTATTGTAACAGACATTTTTTTACGGCATTGGAAGGTTCAGGTTATTTTAATACAGACTTCAAAGTAGTGTGGGGAAATAAATGTTTATTCATAGACATCTAAATGTGATCCGATATCGACCTATTTTTCTTAAGGAGTAACGTTTTATTGGCCAGTAATAAATTACAGTTTTAAAAAAGCAATATAAAAATAATTTCACCAGCGAAAACAAACCAAATATAAATATCCTAATGGATAATCCTATGGAAATCTCTGAAAATTACGACAATGACGTATGTATGTAGATTCAAAGTGGTTTTCATTCGACATTTATAAACAACGCACAAACAAAGCTTTTGTGTAAACAACTCGGAAAATACAAATTACCCGCATTTACATGAAAAATAACTGAACTTAGTCGAGTTTAGCAAGTCGGAAACTCCCGTATAATTTCGCAATATCCGCCTGCGAACATTTCTACTCCATGTTCGGGCACTCGGGCTCGAATTCTAGAACGATTCTCATGCATGAATCTCGATTACAACTCACAAATCGAGATTCATAAGCATCTTTGCAGAATAGGGCAGACAGACGGTGAACACACTGCATTACGCAAAACATTTATGAGTACATAACTTTACAGTCGTTTTTTTTTAAAGCGACGCAGTTTTGCATTCGTTTTTCAAAAGGAAAGAAACGGAAATGTACGTGTTTTTTATGCTTTATGCATACGTAAGGGGCCTTCACACTAACTCTATGGTAGGTTTAAATTACAATTAGTGGCAACGCAGGTAAATTAGAGAGTAACATATTATGTCGATTTCGTAATTAAAGTAGAGCAATAGTTGTGTTCGTACTATTATTACCTAGAATTGATCATATAACGTTGGTTGATGAAGGACTTTCCAATAGAGGAAACTCCTTGCATTGTCTACAATATGCAATGTTATAAGGTAAGTGTTATCTTGCAGTTCACTTCGTAAAACCGAAGTGAACTGCAAGATAACATTTCGTTTCAACATTTTTAACATTTCGCGTGTACGTTTAATCATAAATCTTATCGGAATTAATTTTATAATAAAGTGGAGTGTAACGGATCGCCATTAGGTAATTAAAGTTAAATCACCATGTTGGATGGATGGATGTATGCCTTTCTTTTATAATGCAAATGTCGCAGATACAAAAAAAAATACACGTCATAGCTTATTGATTACAGTCCCAACACCCACTTGTGCAATTATAAATTTTTGTATTGAGTTTCAATCTAGCCGTGAGCCATTATTTAATAATAATGGAAGTAGTTATTCCAAATGGATGCAACCCACAAAAAACGTTTTTTGAGTTACTGTCATAAATGTCTAAAATCTACACATCAACTTTAGTATATGCAAAAAATATCAAAACCGCAAAAAAAAAAAACTCCAGGAAAATACCCATTATTTAAAAGGAAATTTAAATCTACTGTCATGTTATTTTAATATATAAATTTTACTTCAAACTCTATTTTCTCAAAAGCAAGTTTGCTGGCTGGATCTTTTTTGCATAAGTACGTCCAATTATTAATAAAGAATATATTCCAAATGACAATATTTTTATCTCTAACAAGATCAAGGTAATCCACACATATCATAAAATCTATATATTTTATCGACAGCCAGTAGGCGTGGGATTTTGATTGTCAAGTTTAAACTTGGAATACCAAAACAGGCCATTTTAGGAATAATTTAAAATCGTTCGATTTTCCAAATAAACATTTAATTAATGTCTTTATAGAAACAATTGATTTTCGGGAAAAAATAAAATTTTGCATGTCGAGTTGCGTATTCCCGGGTGTGAGTCTCCATAGGCTGACAGATTTACCACAGACAATCAACCGACTGCTAACTGAAAACAGACTGAAGCTCAAACTTTCTATAAAATAAACTGTTTATTGGAGTTTTGGCGGGAAAGTTAAGCTGGCTGTCACGCTTATTTTTCATTGGACTTTTAAATTATTTATAGTGTTGTTTACTAAATAAAAGTGCGTGATTTATGTAGTAAAAAGTGCATCCAGTAAATAATTCAGAACATTGAGTTATCGCAGCATAGTGGCCTCATCATGACTTTGCCTCAAACCTCCCTCGTAGACGGTTCACGCAGCCGTCTTTTTCGACAAGAATGAAAATTCATTACATAACATTGGCTAAATGCACAAACCGTGTGAAGCCAAAGAAAAAAACTGTTTATTACAGAGCCATTTACGGCACCAATATTATGCGACCTAAATGTTTAACACTCGTAATAATTTGTCGAAACGATAATTTCCATAATATACACGTTTATTTTTATTTTATTGTCCTAAAATATATGAGTAATGTTAATTTCGCATAGGTCAAGGGTTTTAATTTGATTTTATAGTGTTTACGTAATTTTTATGTTGTTGTTATGATGTGATTTATGACAATTTAATTGAACTTAGTATTTTTATTTATTAAGTAAATTTAAGTAAATTTATTTATTAAGTACGAAATGGATTAATCATTACCTACTTTGTGTAATTAAATAACAATATAGGTACTTAATACAAATTAAAATTCCTTTATGTTTATAAATAAACTTCCTATTACGTTGTACTTACTACTTCCATGGGTTAAAATAATGCCTTTCATCCTCGATCAAAAATGTAACCTTTCATGGATAAAGAAAGTCCTAGAGTCGTGATGGAAACTGGAAAAGCAATTCTACCCCACACCCCAAAATGAGGAGGAAAATGAAAGAGTAGAATTACCTACCTTACTTAATTTATACAACCTGTTTCCCGGTTCCATACCGCTGTTTATTTAGGTTACGAACACCGGAACTACCCTCGCCTTTGTATCTAATACAAATTACGACTACTTTTACAATAGAACACTCGCACACAAGACATACTTACACATCACACACGAAGAATGGAAATTATCGTAGTAAATACCATCGTAATTGTTTTCCTTGTGTATGAGAAATTTTTAAGCACTTGATATTTTCTTTCAAGAACGAAATTAATGCCGCCATTTTCCGGGCTCTTCAATTACCGAGTAATAAGAAAATGGCGCCGATTTATCTATTATTTTTAGAATAGTGGACGCTTCCAAAATGACAAAAATATGTAGATGGGTGTTTACTGTTTACGTAGTATTTAGATTAGTTGCCTTTTTTAGATGGGATTATTCCATGCAATGGATTATAATTTGACAGATATTTATATTATCTTTTTATAAGCTTTTCCAATAAGTACTAAAGTGTCTGTTTCCTGTTCAAAATATGTACTACAATCTTTCAACTTACATTAGCCCACTTTCATTCAACCTTAAGTCACAGTTCAAGGTCCAGAATTTCTCGATGCCAATTAAACAGACAAAAATGACATCATAATTCAACAAAAAACACAAATATACACCTTATATTAACGGTTTAAGGTCGTAAATAAGTTCTTGATGCTGACAGTGATGCATTACATCTGTATATGGATGTAGGAACAGATGGTGGATCACCATGACCTTCGGGCCCCTTATCTCATTGATTTTAACCTCATAAGTCATGTAATAAACAGCCGATGTCTATTAGACAAACCTCCATTTATTGAAGCACACGTGCAGAGGACGTCACCCCTAATAGTTGATACTGTTTGATATCGAGGCTAGGCGATGTCTCCTAGTAAGTTAGATACATTTTCCGTAAACTAATGCATCAGTTTTTATTTTTAGAATTAATAATCAATAATTCATTATTCACAAAGTATTGTTTGACATCTGTCAGTTCGTATATTCATATAAAGAACATAATTTCAAACTAAGTTCCAACAATATGGTCGCCTCCTTGCAATAAATTACGATAGTTTCCACCGAGGCGGAAATAAGTGAGCGTGGACGTAAAACAGGGTACCCTTCAGTTTTATAGCGAGGGCTCGTGGCTACGTGGGGAGAACCTTGTTTACAACCAATCAAACTGTTCGGTATACGACCTCGAAGTTCACGGCTATAGCGACATTTTTTAATTAACTGTCATTATTCAAATTAAGAACTTTCTAGAAATAAAAACAGAGGCAATTCTCGTTATTTTAAGGATGTTCTTAGTCACAATCTTTTAAAATTATTTCTCAAGGGCTTTTATGTCGGTACCTCAAAACTTCCTTCATACTTTGTCAGTATACGTAAATGAGGCATCAATTTAAAGCTTTTCTGAACCGCTACAACGGAAAAATATACAATTTACTCAAATTTAAAAAATACCGTGCGAATATTTCGCACGGGTCACCTAGTCTTTCAATAATTCACCGCATTCTCGTAGGGAAATGTCTTACTTATGTAAAAACAAGTTTTTGTTCTTTGTTTGTGGCCGGGATGAGAAGGCGACTAGATTTTGTATGTTTAAAATTAAGATAAATGACCTCCGGCAACAGCGGAAATCAAAGTAGCCAGCCCTATAGAACTGAATTTAAAGTGCAAAAAAATTAAAGTCAAAAATGTCAGAAAGAAGGTGTTATATGAGTTTACCTACTTAGTAGAGTAGATCTGTACTTACGTGCTATGTTAATTACTTTTTAAGTCTCCTCTTAATAAACAAAACGTTCACGTCAATATTACGATGTACTAAATCAAATTTATAACGGTCACAATTTCAATTTTCAAAGTAAAATAGCCACCCAACAACAGTGGCACGAAATCCTCTTATCAGATTTAGCGTCACGTGCATCACATGTGCACGCAACACACGCTCAGACACGTGCATAATTAGGGTTGCCATCCGTCCGGGTTTCCCCGGATTTTTCCTAATTTAGAGGGCATCCGGGGAGCGTCTGGGGAAGGTTTCATTTGTAGAAAGAGTTTAAAAAAAAAAAATGAATAAAAAAGGTTATGACATTTTCAAATGTTTTTAATTGCATTGAACATGTTTAAAAGATCTTGTCGATATGTCCGGCTTTCGGACTCTAAAATCCGGGGTTTTCACACATCTTGTCCTGTTTTCCAAATTTTAAAGATGGCAACCCTATGCATAATCAATTTAGGGTATTGCGAAATGGCGCCGGTCACCATTTTCCTCGGGAAATTTGTTTGTTCCGTTTCGCATGCTAGGAATTTCATACCGTGCTTTACAATGACTATAAGAAACGAGGTATTATTTCAACTTTATTGTAACCAATTTGTATTATCGTTTCGATTATATAGCAGACATTTCTTGAAACGAATGGTTCCAATTTCGTAAAATGTCGGTTATTTTTCTATTTCATAAATGGAATTTGACGATAGAAATCTAGGAATCACGAAAATCGAAAAGGATAGATTTTTAAAACGGTTTAATCGATTAAAACAAAGCTGCATCGGAATTGCGTAACATACATTCAATCACATATCTGAATGGTTTTGAATAATCTTGCAAATTCATTGCTTCATACATATGTTAGATTTTATCTTATCAACATCGTAAATAACGCAATGGATGTTTGAATTGTCAAAATTAAAGCCATTCCGGCTGATAGTGTGTTACGCGACTGTCTCTTTGATGGAATACTACAACTAAGATTTGCAAGAAATTACACGGTTTTATTTATTACCTAGAAGCTTATGGCATCTATATGTAATATGTGCCATAATGTAACAAAATAACATTGACGCGTTCAGAAAAACTACTAAAAGAGTCTCCATAATGTATCAATTCAGACCTCAGCACAAAATGATGTGTAAATTATCAATAGTCATGTCATTACATTGTCATTAAAATAATCGATTTTGCGGTTGAAACAAAATATGTTCATTCAAAAGAATAAGATTTAAAATTGAGTGACAAATCTCATGGGGATTACGTCATAGCTTTGAATTTAAATTAAGAATTGTTATAGAAAAAATGTCGTCACGTGTATTTGGTTAGTTTTCTGAGAATATAATACCTACCTGTCACGTGTTCTTTTTTTTAATAAAAGGAAATGTAATGAAAGAAGTTAAAGGCTTCTTTCTAGGTTGAGAAGCTCATCTGCCATCTAATCTCTTTACAATACTTGGTTGAATGATAGAGAATGCCTAAAGAATTAGGGTCGCATTATACCTTTTTTGTGTACTAAATAAATAGTCTCCATAGTTAGTTTGATGTTGATTATGATACCTAGTTAATTTAGTGCCTCGCTGGATGTTTCAAGCATTACATAAATTCTTTCAAACATTTTTATACAGTTTATGAATACTCTAACAAGCTTTACAGTGGAAGTAAAAGGGCTACAAATTTAATGAACGATATTCTCCGTTTATTTCGCTTTATGCGAGCAATAAAATTTCAGGGAAAAAACGAATTTTAAAGCCCGGTGTTCACTTGCGAAAAGTGTATTACGGAAGGAGTCATGTCAGTCACATGAAGTCCACTGCTGGACACAGGCCTCCTCCAAGGATTTCCAAAAAGGCCGGTTGGACGTGGCCAGCATGCAGCGCTTCCCTGCGATTATGGTTAGCTCATCCAACCACCTAGTCGATGGGTGTCCGACATTGCGCTTGCCGGTGCGTGGTCGCCATTCAAAAGCCTTTCTGCCCCATCGGCCATCGGCTCTACGTGCTATGTGCCTTCGCCCTCTAAGAGCAAATCCGCTGGGCTATTTCGGCGACTTTCGTTCTTCTACGAATCTCTTCATTCCTAATTCGATCACGTAGAGAAATACCTAGCATAGTCCTCTCCATAGCTCGACTTTGAGCTTTCTTATGAGGCTCATAGTGAGGGGCCACGTGTCTGATCCATATGTCATCACCGGTAACACACATTGATTTTACGAAAGGAGTGCGTTGGACTTTTCAGCAGCCTGTGTCCAATATTTTGGCGTTATAAATTGTAATATTACTACAGGTCGTAATACGCCTCTTTTTGCTCAATATTTGCCCGTCCCACGCTGACCGGCTGACATCACCGCGGCCTTCGTAACTCATTCGTGTTTGATCTTAACATCGCTACTAATAACTTGTACAAGCGATGCCCGACAATGCATCATAACGTAATCATTCATTGCTGTTATAATAACTGCATTCGACAACCGTTTTGTTATCATAATATATATTATGTAAAAATGCAGTAATTGTGAAAGAATGTAAATAAAGTTATGCTGGTCCGGTTTTTTTTTTATATTTAACGTGCTAGTTACATTGAGCTCGAATTATCCATTTTAACTACTTATATAACTTTTGTTTGTTCAGTATAAGCAACTGAATCGATTCCAATCATTTTTACACCATGTTATATTTGTTCCCAAATACATTTAGAAATTGTTGCAGTGTGGTTACCGAGCGCACAATACAGCTGACGGTAGATCATAGTACTAGGAGCCGCCCCCCCCCCCCCCCCCCCGCGCGGGTGGGTGAGCGGTGTGTTGACTATATTTTATTAGAACAACTAAGTAAGATAACAAGCTTGAATAGGGCTACTTTGTGGTTATTCATGATATCTTTTTCAAATTTTGTACTTTACTTAAAAGTACCTACTGGACACGTGTTGCAGGTTTTGTATAAACAACAAACAACTTTGTATTAAACATTTTAACTACATAACTGTACGATATCTGTCTCTGTTAAATTTGTTACGCCGCTTCTTCCGTGGGGAATTGTGGGTGGGGTTTTTCGAGGCTGTCGTATTGAAATTCACATATTAACCTTACACAAGGATCACAAACAATATGGTTTGCAATTCAGCAGAACAACCAAGGGAAAATTTAGTCTGATTTAACAGCGGTTCCAAAACTAGGAGCAGCTTGTATTTTAGTGACCCATATTATTGCAAAGCACTACATTTAGTCCATTGTACACTAAACTTAGTCCATTTTGGATCAAATAAGTTTTGAGTCCCAGTTTCTAGTTATTAAAATAAGGTTAGACACAGCAAAGCCTATAACGGACGCAGTTCCTTTTCAGGCAATGCCGGACAGATATCGCTTCAAGCTACGCAGATTAAAATAACATTAATATTTAGCGTATCCTCATCCCACGCCACAGAAACAGAGCAAACAACTTTCTCGGTGCCACTTAACCAAACGGCTAAAGAGTTTCATTAATTAACAATGCACGGCCATTCCTACCGGGGATATGATAATTATAACTGTCGTTAAGATTGAGCCTGACCGTTTCTATTGGATAAATACTTTAAACTTTACTGTTGCATTTATTGCTTTGTTATTCCTAATAATTCAACCAGCCTATAAATTCTTTAAAAAAAACTGTTTACTTATATATGTAGATGAAGTAAGCTAATTACGTAACACACTATCAGAATCATTATGTACTGTATTACTAATACATTGCGTTTTATGTTTGAAAAATTTGTATACTCTACAAGGTAAATAATGCAATAAATGTTGTTGAACTGTACAAATGAAATCCATTACTACTGTTAGACAAATATCTGCAGGGCCGAAACGAAATGTTCTGTAGCTCCATATGTAAATTTAGGACAATTTTATAATATTTTCCCAAAAACACTACAGTCTCAACATCAATAACACAATACTTAGTTCAACTATTTCTATAAAGCATTAGTAATTTTAATAAACGTGGCCTACGCTGTTGTACCCCGTGGTTAACTGTAACAATTTGCAAATGAAATAGCCTAGTTATTACTCCGATAGCTCTAGTGGGCGTAAGGGCCCTTTCACTGAGAACAATGGAAAAGTGGAACGGTTTAACTGTATCGTGTGTTCACAGCTTTAGTATCTAAAGTTGTGTGTGTGATGCACCTTTATCTATGGACACTACGAAGTTCAGCGAATGAGTACACGACATTCAGATGTTTGTGAATCGTGATCTTTTTATTTTATGCAATAAGTCTGTTGAGCAACATAACGATTAAAAATATTTGCTTTAATCGGTGTCTTGAAGACAAAAAGCAAATATGTAAAGTTTAATTACAGCTAATATAAACTTCAGACAACTTCTAAATTCTCTTATAGGTGGAATGAAAAGTGCAAGCCTTTGAACAATAACTTACGAACTTCTTAAAAAAAAAGGTTTAAAAAAATTCACAAATATCAAACCATAAACGAAAAAAATCACGAGAAGCCGTCAAGAAACGAACCGTACTCGTATATTGTAACGATTCCCAAAATCGATATGATATACGATAACACTAGGGTTCAGAGACCCCAGAACTGCAAATGTAACCGAAGACTATAGTCACGAACCACAAAGCTTTAGTTTCCGACTGTTCACCGTTCTGACACGCGATATTTAAAGATGTTTGCGTCTATACTTGCGATTTTCTCAGACGTTGTTTGCTAATTTTAAAGTGACTATTTGAAAATATTTTTGTGAAGTGCGTGCGAGGTAGTTTTCAACATAAAGATAATGATGAGAAGCCTCAGTTTCTAAAAAGAAAATGCTTCATGAATATTGGCAATAGGACACACATTAGACAATAGGACATGTGTCTAACAAAATACACATTCGCCCAAATAAAATTCAAATTTAGAATGGGGAATGCACCAGAATATACTTGAAACTTATATTTCCTCTGTTTCACTTTTCCTATATTATCTATTGTTACCAACTAAATGAGTTACCTTCTGGGCGGAAAAATAATTTGAATTTAGAATCAGACCAAATTGGCTTGCATTCTTTTTACAGGAAACTTTTTAACTTTTACAAACAAACTCGCGTTTCGATATTGTCAGAGACAAGTCAATGGTAGGAAAGTTTCCCTATTACGATCGCGTATAATTATTAAAACTAACGTGCGTTTTGTTCGCTGATGGCCGTGGATAACGTAAACTTGGACAGTTTAAACGCATCTAATATTTATCGCTAATGCTTTCCATTTATTTGGTTGGTGATTAATTATTGTTTAAGATTGAGTTTTCGTCATATAAATGTAGGTATAGAAGTTGACGAAGTAAAATATACTCTGTAATTATTACGATCATTCGTAAAATAAACTATTATTATGATCAATCGACACAATCAATGAATACATGCATGGAGCAATGCAGGCAGCATGACTATTTCTTAGACCACTAACTGGCTAACCACATTACTTCTAGATAGATCGAACCTTTTAAGGAAGTAATATGTAACTTCGGGTGTTTTTATAGTAGCTTCAGTAACATGAATCAAGATAGTGCACCATATATCTAATATTCTCAAATACATAGAACGGCGTAAAATCGTTGGATGATTGCTAGGTGCATGTTGCGTGCATCAGTCAGATATCCCATGGTTTCAATGCCAAATGCAAACCTCAAGGGCATTTTTTACGCCCAAACACGCGACCATTGTAAGTTTACGTGATAGTAAAATATGTTCCTAACACTGGTAAACATATAAGTAGACAAGGTTCTAAAACGAATATCGACAGGGAAAAAAAGAATAAATCATGTAAAACCTCAAAGGAACAAAGTTATTATAACTGGCTGTTTAATTTAATATCACATCTGGTAATGAACATATAGCTTTAAAAAGTTTGAGGCATTCGAAGTTCAAATTGAAATGAAAAGGGACAGAATGCCAGAGAAACTCAATTTGAGTAATTTAACTGAAAAGTATCTCTGCAAAGTTTATATATTGGCCTTTGCTTTTAAAAAGGTGGCCCTACCATTATAACTCTCGAGATTACAGCGATTCAAATATTCTTTAAATTAGACAGAAATAATTCTGGAAAGACGCTTCTCTCCGGTATAAGAAATCAAGGTGATATATTTTATAAATATATTTAGGCGCTTCAGAAATAAATATTCGTATAAAGGTAAGTAGTTTCTGCACGCAAATACTAAAGCTATACAAATTAGTTTACGTAATGATCCCAAAAAGTAGAATTTATCAAATATTATAAAAGTATAAATAAAGATCTTGACTTAGTAACTAACTAACTATTAAAGAGTCGAAGTTTACAGTCATAAAACATTCTCGCTAAGATTCGTTGACCCGACTTTGGCCGGCTAAACTGTTTTTTACCAAACATATAGCCATCAATATGCTAATTTTCAACCTTGGACAACATAATTATAGAATGTTAAGATTACTTTCCTTTATAAATATATATTCCGCTTATTTTAGGCACATTATTATTTTTTTGTCGACATAAATGATTATGATTAATTCGAAGTTATGGGCTGTTTGCTACACGAGCTTAAACTCAATTATGAAAGATGATGATAATAATTATGTTAATAAAAATGCGTAACTTAAGAAAATTCTGTCGATATATCAAATCAAGTCAATTAGTGTTTTTGTCACTCACCATTTCTTAGCGCCTCTGGCACAACATTGTTCAAATACAAATTGCAGTAATTGTTTAAAACATTCAAACTTCCTTGAAAAAGAAAACAAATCACAGATAAAAAACTCACGATTCCATTTTTAAAATTTTACCTCCATAACAAATAAAAAAAACGATGTTGTCATTCCGAACTGTCATTTCCGTGACATGGCAACCTTGGACTGTATAATGGAAGAACCATCACCATATTGAAATCGAATGGCTTCTGAAATGACATTGTGATCGTGTGATCGCATGATAATGTACTATGTGAATATATTACTCGCCAGTAATATACGAGAGGAATAGATAGTGTGCATAGAGGTTATGCATGTCATCCATTATGAAGTTATCAACCAATATTCAGTAAAGTGTAACAACAAAATTACTAGAATGGCACGGTAGGCGCAGTGGCTAAGCGATTGACTGTGTCACGGTTTCAATTCCCGCTTGGAAGATATATTTTTATGACCTACAAGTACAAAGTTGTTCCGGGCCTGGCTGTTTGTGTATGTGATCCCACGATACAGGAGTAATTCCTAGTGTAGGACAACGATACAAAAATGTTTGTAAAAGATGGCTCTTATCGATAAGACCGCCCATTGTGTCACCCTTTGTAAAATCTTTATATTTATGTTCTGTAATCTATATGGTGTACATAATAAAGAGTATTCTATTCTATATATTCTGGCTCTCTACCAAAAAAGAATGTCGAATTGAGTGACAGACATCTTGTCACCCAAAATCTGACCTTTTAATTAGACAATCGAATGAACTATAATAAATCAATGTGATAGCAATTTACAGAAGTATTTGTTCTTAAATACTAAGAAGTCACATTTCAACTAGATAATTATTGACCTTTTCCATAAACTCTCTTGAAAGAGCAATTGCACATTTACCCCCTTATTCATAAATGTTGCTTATAGTTAACCAGTGATTGCACGATGCAGTGATTAAACGATGATTAAAGTTAAGGGACATTAAAACGTCAAATATGTATGGTTAAACAATCGCTAATCACTAGTTAACTTTAAGCAACATTTATGAAAAGAAGGATTTGTTAAACGTGTAACGAGAACTATAATAATGACGACGGCTCTCGCGCCATTTTTCCGGCAGAATAGATATACAATAAATATAGTTTAAAAAACTAAAAAAATCATGCTTTTAAAGAATATCAAAATAAAAAATTAAAAATAATTTTAAAATTTAATTTATGACAATAGTATATAAACAATACTAGTAAAATGAGAAAAAAGCGTGAGACGCTTTGTGCCATAATTCTCACGCTTTTTAGTTTTTTAAACTATATTTATTTTCAACTTTTTAGTTCGATATTCTTTTGTTAAATAATATACGGATAACACGAACGCTTAAGTGGTGCTCATTTGTTTTTACCAAACTTTTCTTGATCTCCAACAGACAGAATAGCAAGTGCTACAATTCGTAATGATGCGTTACCCAAGTAACTAAATCTAAAACGAAATCTAAATCTAAACTAAAAAATACTTTGCCTGCCCAAATTAATGTAAGGTAAGGTTGATAAAATTTTGACAAACAAACAAGCAAACATACAAGTGAAGCTAATAAAAAGCATGTAAAAACCAACAACGACATCATAACTTTCTTTAAAGATTCTAGAAACCAAACCTACTCGTACCTTAAGACCAAAATCTCTAATCAACAACATATTTTTTACAAAATGTCTTATTACATCTGAAGTCTCTAATCTAAATCCGCATCTTTCTTGCAGGAACCAAGAAGATGGAGTACAAGACTAGGCAGTGGCATGAGAAGTGCTTCTGCTGTGTGGTGTGTAAGAACCCCATCGGCACCAGGAGCTTCATCCCTCGCGAGCAGGAGATCTACTGCGCCGGCTGCTACGAGGACAAGTTCGCCACCCGCTGCGTTAAGTGCAACAAGGTGGGATATATCAACCTCCTTCCCCCCCGAGTCCCCTCGACTCTGATGCCGAAGAATTTGCCGTCGCGCCGCTCCCAGCCTTTCCCCGTAAAGTGCGAAAGGGACAGTTGCAGTTCAGGCTGATTTTACCTACAAAAACGTTGACCAAAAGACGTTTCGTATTCCGCTATTTTCTTTTTCAAAACACGACAGATCTCAATTATTTTCTTTTTCTATTATTATTATTATTTTCTTTTTTGTCAAAAACTTATCACATGTATGTAATCGTCGTGTGAATATCGCGGTAAAAATGGATTATTTTTCGGGATTTTGAAATAAAATATTTCTTTTATTAAGTTTTGGAAAAAATCTAATCATAGGCATGCGTATAATGAAGGTGTAAAATTATAGAAAAAAAAAATAATTGCTCTAAAAGCGTTATCCACGAAGTAAACAGCGAAATACGTTTGTATAGAGAAAGCGCCACTATAGTCCTCTGATGAGAGAGCTTTTACTGACAGGTCACGGTCGGGCTCCGTGTCCTATTAGCTACGGAACACTTCGTACTTGTTGGGAAGCAATTTTTGGCCCTTTGGCCTCCGCTCCAGATTCGAAAGTTTGCCAACCTACTAAATCAGCTACATGAGACCAACTATAATTAATTATTTATCCTTATTTCCGGCCTCTCTCTTAGGTTCGATATTCCTACAGCTCCTTTTTTATCTGGTCCGTTTCTTAACTCAGTCTTCAGTAACTTTCTTTCTTTTACTACTTTTATTGAACAGCAAATACTGCGCGCCGTTTCGTCCAACAGAGACTTCTAATTATTCCCTGATGTTCCAATCTATTGGTCCATATTAGTTCGCTCGTAAGTGGACTAACTTCCTTCAATAACTATGATCTGACCTTCAAATAATTAGGGCACCAGGTTATTGCAATAGGTATGACGTTTATCATCGGCAAGGCATCTGCTATAAATCTGTACCCACATATTACACCCACAAGATCATTCGATCTATTGTTGATATCATCTGCGGTACAGATGTGGTTTATAACGATATTTTAGCCTTTAACTGAGACTAATCGCCTGTTTAAGGTTAGTTCCGAGATAATAGGAAGCAGATAAAGGTCTTGATATAAAGGTTTCGCAATAAATAGCGAAACGTGTTGACACTTTAGTTTTTGTCCTATCTCCGGATAGAAAATCTACACATCCGCCAACAGCGTTCAAAGATCCTGAATTCATGTCATAGATATTGTATAAGTTTATGATTGCAGGATATAAAAGGTAGATTACATAGATCAAGGTCAATGTATGTATGTACCTATAATAAATTAATAGACCAAACCTTACCCACCAAAAACTAACTTTTGACCAAAAGTACTTACAGGATAACCTACTTATCTTGCGGGAGCGTTTCTTTTAAGGTGGCTAATCCAGAACCTCTCATTAAACATTCACGCAAAAAAGAATGGCTCTACTCTGCCAAAACCACAGGCAACTCCAAACATAAGACTTACTTCCAAGACAGTTCCAAAATTTTAACCCAACACCTCCTCTTTCCAGATCATCACGCAAGGCGGCGTGACTTACAAGAATGAGCCGTGGCATCGCGAGTGCTTCACATGCACTAACTGCAACACGTCGCTGGCAGGACAGCGCTTCACGTCCCGCGACGAGAAGCCCTACTGTGCCGAATGCTTCGGAGAACTCTTCGCTAAGCGGTGCACTTCTTGCACCAAGCCCATCACTGGTTAGTATTCAGACTTTTACATCTGACGGAAAGACCTGGCAGATACAACATTTCAGTTTTCTCTTTCGAAAGATAAAAGTGTCTGGAATACCTATGACAGATGTCCATCGGTAGCGGTGATCACTTGACCTTAAAAAAAACTTATCTAACAGTTAATATACGAGTCATTGTCGCTTCAAACTGATCGATAAGGAAGGTTTATTGGCCAAAATGGCTTTGGAGCAGCTGCACTATTGCTTATTTCATTGTAAGAGATCTTGTTTCAAATTTGGGCTATCAAAATGCAGACAACGTACAATTTTCATTGCTTCTTTACTAAAGTTAATTTCTGTACTTTCTAGGCATTGGCGGCACCCGCTTCATCTCTTTCGAAGACCGCCACTGGCACAATGACTGCTTCATCTGCGCGCAGTGCCAGACGTCCCTGGTCGGCAAGGGCTTCATCACCGACGGCCCCGACATAATCTGCCCCGAGTGCGCCAAACAGAAGCTCATGTAAATACGACCTCCACACAGCTCCCTAACGCTTCTCTCTCCTGGCATCACATAACATCAAAATCTTATCTTCGAGTGAATCAATGAGAATCGATTAAAAATACTCGATTAATATCGATTTAGTTAGTCGATTCTCCCAAAACAAATGTGACTAATGTATTTTATTTGTGCTTTATAGCGAAAAAACCATACTACCGGTTGTAGCTAACGCCAGAGACTGGGTCGCGTCAAAAAAGCCGGATACTTCCAGCGATGTGCTTTTCGACCTCATTGACAACATAAACTTTCACAAAGTCAATGCCAACCCTTAGAATGTAACTTAGAAAACTTGTTGACGATATTTTTATACAAAAAAAAATTAAGAAAATAACAAAAAAAAAATGTGAATGCACAAATTGTGTTATTATTATCAAGTATTTAATTTCGCTTCTTGAAATCTTTTATTTATATATATTGACTGTTTAGTTCTGACTAATTCAAGCCCTGTATCTATCGTTATGTAGGTATGTATACGTGCTAATTGCCATATAATTTCGCTTTGGCTGTTGTATTAGTCTCTAGATTTATAATTGTCAATTTACCTAGTGCGATTCACACGATGCCTTAATAACATATCTAAGTCAATTTCGAGGGTATATTATTTCTTGTTGTACAGCCACCTTATTTATAAATTTTGTGATCTAAGTCTTGCCTTTCTTTGTACTTGTAAAAGGACAATCTAGTGTGTTCAAGGTTTATAACTAAAGAGGTCCTACAACACTAGTCTGGTGTTGCCAGATATATAATTTCTTTATTAATAGACATCCTAATGGGTGGTAATAAGTGCTTGTCATGTAACATAGTATATAAGAAATTTATTTGAAAGAGTAATGTACGTGTTATATTTTAAGTATTTATTTATACGGGAGTACGCACTTATTATCAGTGGGGACGCCGATGGTGTTGCCGTGTCACATTAAAAAAGAATGAGATTTTAGCTGTAGTGTTGCCATATACGCCATCGGTAGATCGCTACCTAACACTAATGTAAGTGACAACTAGTTTTACTAATAAAAAATAATAATATAAAAATATTTTTGTTCTCGAATAAGAATCAAACGCGTTAATTGAATGTTATCGATATTTTTACATAAAGGTAAATATTTTAGCGTCTAGTGGTATATAAGTGAGTAACATCTGTGTTTAGATCGCATGCGCGAGCCGACCATGTAATGATTGGGGAACACTTTATAAACGTTACTTGTTAAGGATTAAATTATTCGAATGTTGAATTATTAATTTATAATAATTAATGTGTACACTTAAAAACAACCGCTTAGCTGTGTGATCTGATCTAATTAAATATTTCTATCTATCTATAGAATGTAAACTATGAAACTGAAATAAACGATTTAAAAGTAATTTTATTGTTCGTTATTTATTTGTCTTGTCCTTTCTTTATCATTCAACGTTATTTTATGTATATACGAAACCAAAAACAGATGCCCAGTATTTTTAAGTAAAGAATCCCTACTAACATTATAAATGCGAAAGTAACTCTGTCTGTCTGTCTGTCTGTCTGTTACGCTTTCACGTCTAAACCACTCAACTGAATTTATTGAAATTTGGTACAAAGATAGAGTTGACCTTGAGAAATAACCTAGGATAGTTTTGATTCCGGACTTTTGAAGAGTTCTCTTGGAAACGCGATATAACCGAACTCCACGCGGGTGGAAAGCTAGTACTATACTGTTACTGGTTTGGTTTCCGCACTCAGTCCCTTCAGTGGACCATTGTGCGTGGAAGCTAGTAGGTACTATATAAAATTTCAAAAAGATATGAAAAACCACAAAGTTATGAGCTTGTTATCTTACCTGGTTGTCCCAACAAAAATATGGTCAACGCACCGCTCGCCAGCGGCGCCTGCAGCGGCGCGGTGCGGGGCAGTCTCACGCGCCTAGTACTATAATGTAACGTCAGCTGAGTTGTACGCTCGGTAACCACACTGCAACAATTTCTATTTGGTAAAAAATATAACATGCTGTAAAAATTATTAGAATTGATTCAGTTGCTTATTCTGAACAAACTATATTCAGGTTTGGCATAATCAAAATATAACGTTTTATATTTATAACTAATTAGGGTGTTATTTTGGTATACTTTGCTCGTCAAGGATTCTCCATTTAAGCATAGAGATGCCTGTAGTTGAAGGCTCTGCTCTTCCCTTTTTTCTATTTTTGATGTGGACTGGCAAATCAACAAAATATGACCTCTCCTGCTCTGGGTGGAGCAGAAGGGCGTGTCTGACTTTTACTGGATAAAACTCACCCGTGTTCCTTCACTTGCCTGTCCGCCAGGGGCACGGTTTCTTTTTTACCCTTCAACCCTGACCCATCAGTTCTGCTTCTCTCTTTTTTTGAAGTGAAACTTCTTTACGCACGCTTGACTTGGGGAGTAAGCTGGCGAAAGCGTTACGGAAATTGATCGGGCAAGGCGAACGGAAGTTAAGTGAGAGATATAAGCACAGAGGCGCCCGTGGCGCGAGCTTGGTACTACAAGGTCTACAACGAGTTTTTTTTTTTTTTCAATAAAAATAGAAGATGTATGCAATTTTTTTTTTTTTTAATTTTGAGACACGGATACACTTATTTATTTATTTATTTACACTTAACACTATACATTAAATTTTATGTTGACTGACGACCATTAAGGGGTCAGTTAACATAAAACTTGGTACCGCCTACTTCACAGTCCCTCCTGTATCCCCCTCCCTTTCTCCCCCCCCCCCCCCCCGACCCCCCTCATTGGTTACCTCACCCCCACGTGGATTATCTCGGGAACCAGAGGTCGTGAACTATCCAAGTTTGGGGTCCCCTGATTCAGGAGGAAGAGCCCGACCTTTTGGCCCCAAGGGAATCCACTACCCCCATTCCCACGAAACAGATCCTTTTTAACAAAGATGCATCCTGCTGCACAATTTTTAACTTCGTCCCATGTTTTACCTGAGATGTATCATCTTAGCTGTATCGAAGGCATATGAGAATACTTTGGCATTGATCCTCATGTCACAGAGGTCATTAATGAAAATTAAAGACATCGTAGCCTAGTACACTTCCTTGTGGTACGCCGTATAGTACATTCGCATCACTGACAGTTTGATTAAGTTACACTTTTTGTATTCTACCATAAAGATAATCCTTAAAAAGTGCAAGTGGTATTTCACGAATTTCAATACCTTCAAGCTTGTGTAAAATAATGGAAGTAGAGACGGTGTCAAAGGCTTTTTTTAATCCAGAACGACAGCCATACATTTGTTTCCTTTATCAAGTTGTTCGGTTACCGACGAATTTAATGCTTTAACAGTATCTTCAGTTGACTTTCTTTGTCTAAATCAAAATTGGGAAGGTGACAGGATATCAAATCTATTTAAATACAGAAAGAGGCGACTATTTAACTTTTTTTTTATAATTTTAGAAATTGCAGGCAAAACGGAAATAGGTCTATCATTGTTGAAATCGTGTCTATCACCACCCTTGCACACAGGTGTTATTATTAGATTTTTAATGGTTTGGAAAAGCACCTTTTTGAATGCATAGATTAGCAAGTTGCGTGATAATTGGTACAGCTTCATTTTCAGCAAGTTTCAAGAAGCAAGTTGGTATATTGGCCCATCCAGGGCACTATCAGATCGTAGATTCATTCGCGTAGTACAAATTTCGTGTTGATCAAATGACCAGTATCTAGAAGTAGAGACTGTTCCACAGAGACCTCACCCCCCTACGATGTTTACGCGCGCCATCTTTGATTCATAAATGAAACTGAAAATTCTAACTAGAAACAACCCCCCCCCCCCCCCCTGGAAATGACTTATGTCTAACTTTTAAATAAACTAGGCAGTAGACACTAACAAAATTTGCGGTGTAGCAAAAAGCTATAGGCTATAGCGCACAAAGTTTGCCCACTCTAAAAATTCGACTTGCCCCCTAAGGCAGACTTGCCCCCCAGCCAGAAGCTGGGTACAATACGTCCATGTAGAAATCACACTTTTGTCATCAATAAATCGAAATTGAGCTAAATTTTGAATTGTATCTGGAGCGACTTTGTACCTATTTGTTTTTGTCAAGGAGGTTTTCACTCGGTGGTAGGCCATAACATCAGCCGCCGGCAGAAGTTACCACCCACCAGACAAAGTCTTGCCGCCAAGCGATTTGTCGTGTTCCGGCATGATGTCTGGTGAAGCCGTACGGAGGACGGGTCTGAGCAGTTGTGTTGCGATGTGTGCCGAGTACGATGCGCCTAATGTTGTTGTGTTGGGAGTTTGGTCGTGGAGGGTCTTCACATCAATCTCCCTTTGGCGCAGCATCGTTGGTCGTGTTGTTGGGTTTAACATTGCATCACCTCGCTCAACTGCCGTCTTCCTTCGTATTCGCTCGGTTTTTCTGAGTGAATAGGCTCTTAATAAACTAGCACGCTTTACCATCAACGATCCCATCACTGCTTACCATCAGGCGGGATTGCGGTCAAGCGCTAGTTTATAATTATTATTAAAAAAAAAAAAAAAAGGAAAAAAAGATCATAAAATGTATGTAGTGCATAAGATAGCTATAAATGCAGATATTTTTTCGGGTTAATTTTTAGCATAACATGACCAGGACAATTCATTTGCCTAGTGGGTAGTGACGATATCCCGGACGTCAGCCTGTACGAGATTAGTATGGCCCTGAAACAGCTCAAGAACGATAAGGCGGCTGGAGATGATGGAATTACGGCTGAGCTTCTGAAAGCGGGTGGCAAACCGGTTCTTAAAGCGCTTTAGAAGCTATTTAATTCCGTCATTCTTAAAGTCGAAACGCCTAAGGCGTGGCACAGGAGCGTGGTGGTGTTGTTTTTCTAAAAAGGTGACAATATCCTCCTGAAAAACTCCTGAGCCATGTCTATAAGCTGTTTTCTAGGGTCATCGTGAATCGTCTGGCTCGCAGGTTCGACGACTTCCAGCCTCCCGAACAAGCAGGCTTCCGAAAAGGCTTTAGCACCATAGACCACATACATATGCTGCGGCAAGTTATACAGTAGTCCGAGGAGTATAACAAACCACTATGCTTGGAGTTTGTGGACTATGAGGTATTCGATTCGATCGAGACTTGGGCGGTGCTACAGTCTCTCCAGCGGTGCCAAATTCATCATCGATACATTGAGGTGATAAAGTGTTTGTACAATAACGCCACCATGTCAGTCCGTCTCCAGGATCAGGACTCGAAACCGTTCCAACACCAGCGTGGAGTGAGACAAGGAGATGTCTTCTTCTTCTTCTTCAGCCTATGGATGTCCACTGCTGGACAAAGGCCTCCCCCAAGGCTTTCCCCGCTGACCGGTCTTGTGCTGGCCGCATCCATCGGCTTCCGGCGACCTTCACCAGGTCATCGGTCGACCTTGTTGGGGGCCTGCCTACGCTGCGTCTTCCAGTACGTGGCCGCCAATCCAGAACCTTACTGCCCCATCGGCCATCGGTTCTACGAGCAATGTGCCCTGCCCAGTGCCACTTAAGTTTAGCGACTCGCAGAGCTATGTCGGTGACTTTGGTTCTTCTGCGGATCTCCTCATTTCTGATTCGATCACGCAGAGAAACTCTGAGCATAGCTCTTTCCATTGTCCTTTGTGTGACTCTGAGCCTTCGTATGAGGCCCATTGTGAGCGACCACGTTTCAGTTCCGTAAGTCATCACTGGCAACACACACTGGTCAAAGACGTAGCTTCCCGAACGCTGCCCAGCCGAGCTGGATTCAACGAGACACCTCTTTCTCGAAGTTGGGCCTACCTAGTTGGACTGTTTGTCCCAGGTATATACTCGTCAACAACTTCGAGTACAGAGCAACCAACTAGAATTGGAGTGGGTGCGACATGAGAGTTCGACATGATCTTCGTCTTATCCATGTTCATCTTTAGACCCACTTGTTGGGAAGCTCTGCTGAGGTTATTGAGAGGAGAGGAGATGTCATATCTCCCAAATTGTTCACTGCTGCGTTGCTTCAAGCTCCTGGACTAGAAAGGACTTGGCACTAACATCAACAGCGAGTACATCACTAATGCGGTAAGATTCTGGAGTGGCGGCCACGTACTGGAAGACGCAGCGTAGGGAGGCCCCCAACAAGGTGGACCGATGACCTGGTGAAGATTTCGGGAAACCGATGGATGCGGGCACCACAAGACCGGTCATCGTGGATAGCCTTGGGGGAGGCCTTTGTCCAGCAGTGGACATCTATAGGCTGAAGGTGAAGAAGTGGGTAGTATCGTATCTATGTCTGTCTAGAATTCGGTATAACGAAAACATAGTAAGCTAATTTGTTCTACGTTTTGTTTGTAGTACCTATTGTTCCATTCCGCTGGGTGTCAAATTACTCTCTTTCTTATATATATTTAGTGATTGCAAATGTAATCTTAAATTTTCAGGGGATCTTACATGCCTATACACCAAACCCAAATTTTATGTTTTAAAGATTTTGAAATACGCGAAGACATTAGGCTGACAATCAGCACTTTCTCGAACGTCAAAATTACAAAAGAGAACCCCCAAAACGCCTTTCACCAGTTCCTATTTTGGCTGAGAAGGGGCGCAACAAACTCTCCAGTAGCACAGCTGTCTGTTCAGTTAGAAAATACTTGAGTGTAAATTAATATTACAAGACACAGGACATTAAATTGCATAAACTGTCATCTTTCATACAAATAAGTTAAATCCTTTAATTTCATAAATCAATGGCTCGGAACCCTTTTTCACAATTTCCCCGTCGACGCGTTAGTGCAGCCTATTGGTTGCAACGAACATTATATTCTAGTCCAATGTATCAATTTAATTGCATCACGTCATGAGTAAAATGATAGTGTTATGACGCTTCATCATCAAAGCAACCTTTTATTAACTTTAAAAAAAATGTAATTTATATTTTTTTAACTTAATTCTCTTTGCAAACAGTACCGTCCAAATGACGTCACAGAACGAGGTGCGCAGTTAACTTGCGCGAGTTCTAGGCAATAAAATGAAAAACGTGTGGGGTTGTCGGGTATAAGTGGGG
Source organism: Sesamia inferens (assembly GCA_037179545.1). NCBI lineage: Eukaryota > Metazoa > Arthropoda > Insecta > Lepidoptera > Noctuidae > Sesamia > Sesamia inferens. The sequence continues at coordinate 28,446,478 of CM073928.1, read as the reverse complement.
GATGAATACCAGTACCTTACATGTAGCTCGTGCCATATATGAGCACAATCCAGTATGTAGGTAACACGATAGTGAGACTGGTAAAACTGATATGGAATAAAATGTGGGTCATATCACACCAATGCAATGTCGCGAAATCTCCAAAAGAGGTCCATCAAAAACGTGTAAACTGTTCTGGATATAATTGAAATGAAAAAAAAAAAAAAACATTTCAGGTCTTCAAATTTTTATTTACACTCTACGACTAAATACATTTCATTCTTAACTTGTAGATAGGTACCTCCCTGCATTATCACAAATGTATAGCATATAAACTAATAAATAGTATAATTTCACTTAACACTAGATCTAGAGATTTGGATGATTATAAAGCTTTATAATAAGTAGCCATGTTTAAGTCATTATAGTTCATATAAGTACTTCTGCAAAAATATAAAACTGCATTCATTTGTTTATTTCATTATATGATAATGTAATCACACTTATATTAATGTATAAAGGCATTAAAAGTTTGTGAGTGGGTGTGTTTGTTTGTATTTTCTTTTTATCATTGTAAACAAGTGCTTGACCGCAATCCCGCCTGATGCTTTAAGCAGTGATGCAATCGTTGATGGCAATAGTCTATTAAAAGCCTATTCATTCAAAAAAACTGACTGATAAGGCAGGAAGTCGGCAGTTGCGTGAGGTGATGCAAATTTAACCCAACAACACGACCAACAATGCTGCGCCAGAGGGAGATTGATCAGTAGGCCTAGTATGAGTTTTCATTACGAAACTCGATCGTCGATATCGAGCGCGTTTGGCTCATCTATTGGGCCGCTTCAAGGTTGTGAGTACTCTCAACTAATGAGAGCGCCAAATGCACTCGATATCGACGATCGAGTCTCGTAATGACAACTCATACTAGGCGTACTGGAGACCCTCCACGACCAAACTCCCGACAGAACAACATTTGGCGCATCGTACCCGGCACACATCGCAACACAACTACTCAGATCCGTCCTCCGTATGTTTATGTGTAAGTACTTCACAATCAAACGCCTGGATCCAATTTGGATCACCAATTTTCGATCTACACATAGAGACTTTTTATCTCAATATTCCCACAGGATGTAAAAATATAAGCTTCATATTATCATAATTAGGTGCTGCGAATATTTATTTCCTTGTTTCAGCTATTCCATTTAATTCGTAAATAATGTTTACAATGTCGTTTTAAAAGTAAAACAAAAAGCAAAATATAAAAAAATCACACAAATGCATTTTGAATCTAGTCAGTATAAACAAAAATTTGTCAATATTTTTATTTAAAATACTTCAGAACATACAATATGTAAAAGAAACCCCGTCCGACCCATAAGGATAATAAAGGTTAGGTAAACACATGGCCAAATAGCCCCCGTCGCCCGCGCATGTATTGTCATATAAGTTACCTCTTTGTGCGAAACAGTATTTATTTTATAGGAGATTTTTTTTTTTTTGAAGTTGTGGTGGCCTAGTGGTTAAAACATCAGCCTCTCAAATATGAGTGCGCAGGTTCGATTCCAGGTCAGGCAAGTACCAATGTAACTTTTCTAAAGTTATATGTACTTTCTAAGCATATCTTGGACACCGATGACTGAAGGTGAATCTTGAGGAAACCTGGACTTTAAGTCTGAAATCGCCAACCCGCATTGAGTAAGCGTGGTGATTATTTTTTAAGTTTAGCCCGGCTTTGTAGGTATTAGAAGAATCAGTTATCGATACCTAACAATACCTTCACGGATTGGACAGGGTTTTCTTTAAATATTGTATAAGAACTGCATTCTTGGCAAGAGTCATCATCTTAGAAGCGGGGTCGCTGATCTGAGGGATACTACCATTTTTTTTACCTAAACAAGTCTGCCATAACGCCATTGCGCGTAAATTCCTTCCATACACACTTTTACATGGATGTAAAAAATTAATAAAGTGCACTGCTGCCCGTTTTTTGCCTACATTATTGCCAAAATAAAAGAGCGTTTTGGATTTTCAACTTTCCATGCAGAGCCGAGAGCTTTAAATCCAACAGGAGACTTTTATTTCGCTAACACTTCAAATGCCTTCAACCCCAGTCACAATGGGATTAGACAATTAAATCAACCTTTTTTGCAGTCCGTTCAAACAATTTTGACTTCTATTGCATTGGTGGCATGAAAAACATTAGCTGTAGGAAATATAGTTGACATTGACGCCGTTCCGTTCCAATTTCAATTCATTTATTAGTGTGACTTTTTTAAGTACTTTTTACAATGTGATCTTAATATCTAATAAATCAGTTCCTCAAAAAATCTACCATAAAGGCATACACTCTTTAACAGCACTTAAAATCATAAAAAGGCTTATCAATATATTAAAATGATGAATAGTGTAATAAATTTGGAATATAAAATTATGTCAAATTTTTATAAATATTAATGTCAAATAACTTACAATGTCAAAATTAAATAGATGTTAAGTAACTTATATAATACAATTTCAGAATTAAATAGGTGGAAATGTCAAGTTAATTATGTCAAAGAAATAGTATAATGTCAAAATTAAATGAGTATCAATGTCAAATAATTTACAATTTATCATTAAGGACACAATCAATTAAGGAATCAATTTATCATTGTTCACTAACTAAACTAATTTTAAGTTAAGTGCATCTTTTTCTTTCTATTTCATTAAGAAAAGGATAGAAGATAACATTTTAGTTTAATCCTGTCAAATTAAGATACTCCATAGACAGTTTAGACGCGATTATAAACATGGCGACTAAAAATACGCCAGTTTACGTCAAGAGCACACTAATTTGACAGGTCTAAACTGACATTTTATCTTCTGTCCTTTTCTTAACGAAATAGAAAGAAAATATGCACTTAGCTTAAAATTAGTTTGTTAACTACAGAATCGGCGCAATTGTGACCACTTTTTAATGCCTTTCCAATGCCTACGGAATAGTAGCCAAAATCTTATTCGAGTATAGTGTTTCTCAACTGGCATAAGAAGCCGCAAGTGTGTAGTTACCGCAAACCCAAACACGACTTATTTTGTCATTTCTTTGTCCCTTTGTCTGTTACACAAGCTGAGTTCCATAAAAATAGAAAAGTAATAATGTCTCATTATAGAGGATATTACGGCGTCTAATACGTAAAATTGATTAGAAAATGAAGCGAGGCGAGCACTGCCCTCAAATGCCAAGCAGTTGACTACACAGCTAATTTAACCATTCGGTCCATACATATATTGAATAAAATTCATCACACAAAAAAAAAGTAAAATAAAAAGCTAGCTAAAAACTAAATAAGTACTTGCTATTTAAACTCAACTCGTCCTCATATCAGTCTGTTCCGAAGTATTTCTGACCAAAATGGTTCGGGGCTACGGGGTGCAGTTCAGAGGTTAACATCTTCATCTTAGGTACGTAATCGACGACTGCCTGGGCTGCTGCCGGTGTGCAAAATAGGTTGGACAGGATAATCCGGTCTTCTTTTACACCATGCTGGGTTAAGACATTTACGGCCTGAAAACACATAAAAATCGAATGTATTCTTATATTGTGTCGGAGTTTAAACGAACTCCAGAAAAAAAAAGTAACTGTAAATCTCAAAATGGCGCCGAGTCACCCCCTTATTAACAAATTAAAAAGTTTAGTGACTTTTTTCTATTTCATTGACAAAGGGACAGAAGATTTACGTTATATGCTGAATAATTTGACAGGAATTAAATCAACTAGAAACTCAAGGCTGATGCCACTTCTATTATAATCATTAAATCAGCCAAAATCAAGTAGCTTCCACTCTTCTTGGTAGTGACCAAGAAGCAACTTTGACCTATTATTAAATTATCTATACACTTTATATTTTATGCACTGTCTATCGCACTAAAATCAAATTCATCTGCAATTCATGGCAGCTTATTCCTTAAAAATGTAAACAAATATGAGTTTATGGAAAAATGTCTTTAAATAATACACAATAAGGTTCAGTTTAAAAACACATCTTTACAACATTTTCAATAGTGGTTGTCACTCTAAAATAAACACTTAATTAGCATTAAAATAAATTTGATATTTGTTCAACTTGAAATAACTTAAAAACCTTTAAACGGTGGAGGAAAACGTCGTGAGGATGATCTTAGAAGCAAAAACTTCGCAGGCATGTGACAACTACCAACCCGCACTGGGACCGCGTGGTAGATTACGGCCCACTCCCTGTCGTCCTGTGTCCCATTAGTGGGAACATTATAAGCTAATTAAGTTAAGGAAGCTTTACCTGTTTCACAGTATTGCCGGTAGACATGATAGGATACATGAGCAGGACTTGTCTCCGTGCGATGTCTTCAGGGAACTTCGCGTACACCACGTGTGCTTCATGCGTGTCTGTATCGCTCTCGACTAAGATCTTGCCGATGCGGATTGAGCGGCAGCAGTCCCGCAGGCCCTGGAATAATTAACAGTTAAGCCAGAAGAACTAACATCTTTCTTTTTTTTTTTTTTTTTTTTTTTTTTTTTTTTTTTTTTTTTTTTTTTTTTTTTTTTTTTATGGGACAAAACCCGCCACACTTTTCCCAACCACTGCAACTGCTGAAAGCCAGAATCAACAGTGGCGACCGCCAGAAAAACGCCGAGCAATGAAGCTCGACGAGTCCCGGAGAAACGATTCAACTGTCTTGGGTCCCGCAACGAAATTAATCAGAAAAGAATAGCGGAGGAGTAAGAAAAAAAAAAAAAAAAAAAACTAACATCTATTGCCTACGTAAGGAAGCGTTCAAATATTAGTAATACAATTTTGAAGATTTTAGACCCTCCCTCCTCCCATGTAGTGCACTGAACCCCCCCCCACCCCCCCACCCCCCTTCTTCTTAGGCGTTACGTAACATTTAGTCACAATTATGTTGAACAAACTATAATACCTTTGCTATTGTATTAATTGCGTTTGCAGTAATAAACACAGAAAAGGATTTTTTAAGACTATCGAGATCCAATCTATTTCTAGAAGGAGGTGGGCCAGTACACAGGAGTTCATGGCCCGCAGACAATAGTCAAATGCAATCAAATAATTTATTTGCATAATACATTTAAAAAAGTACTATTGTCAAAGGTAAATTATCTTAAAGCCTAGGAAATGAGGTCATCACCCGTCTAGTCTTTCCCCAGCTATGTTGGGGAAAGGCTTCCAGTTTAACAGGATTCAGATGAAAACCAGTACATGGATTGACTGCCTATGTGGCCTCCACAATAAAGTTACATACGTGGTTATATGATACCCCTATGCAAGATTAGTTATCAAACTTTCGGGCTTCTGACAAAGATCTATAAATGACGGCCTTGACCAACGGTTTAGGGGGCACGGCACGGAGGAGAGTCGCAGAAGAATCTCAAAGGATAGATAGGATAGACCCATCACCAGATCAACCGGCTTCTTGAGAAACTTGTGGCCTTCAGATCTCCTTAATTTTTTTTTTTTCACTTAATCTGAAGTATGTGATCTTCGTTTGGTCCAGTATCATGAGCCATGTCAACTGATGGTGACATTTATTTTGAAACGTCTTACTGTAAGCAATAAGTAAATAATATCATCATCATCATCATCAACCTTTTTATCATCCCACTGCTGGCGGGGCACAGGTCTCCTCTCATACAGAGAAGGTTTGAGCATAATCAACACGCACACTTTAAGTCTGAAATCACCATCCCGCATTGAGCAATGCGGGATGGTGATTTCAGACTTAAAGTCCAGGTTTCCACAAGATGTTTTCCTTCACCTTGTAATCAGTCATTGGTTTCCAAGGTATACTTTAGAAAGTACATATAACTTAGAAAAGTTACATTGGTACTTGCCTGACCTGGAATAGGACCCACACTCTCATACTTGAAAGGCTGGTGTTTTAACACTTTTAACCAATAGGCCAATTAAATCAAAATAAATCCTGTTTAATAATATCCTGTATACTAATGTTTCTACAAATTAAAAAGTTATCTTTTACTCTACCTGTTCCATGGCCTCTCCAGACCTGACAATAGACACTCCACAATTTCCTGCTCCATACTTGAGGCCCTTATACAATGCTCCAGTCGGGGTCACCACCTCACAGTCAGTGAATGGCAACTTGTTCAAGCTCTCTTCGATCACAAGCCGGATGAGACGGTCCGCGTAAAATTTGAAATCACTGCGGGATGTATTTCTGGAAATGGGGATGTGGTTTCTAAATATAATCAAATCATAATCTTTTCTTTTAGTACTCACACACACTATGTATATTTACAGTATCAATATGTATAAATTAGAAATTTTTATAACATGCTGTGCTGTTATGGGCAAAGTAAATTAATTTATTAATTACAAAAGCCAATAATTTAACATGGCAAGGTACCATAAAAAATAATGAGTCTAATGTCCCGATCATAAAACTTTTTTACACTATGTGCTTTAACTTATGCAGGAATTTAGATGTTTAGGAATCTTATCGAATAGTTTTCTTACATTCCAAAATAAAATGGTTTGCTCTTTTATTAAACAGCTGCTATCAATCATTACTAATAGTATATAAACTTGCAATGTTATTGTTGATTTGTTTGTTATAGGTTAGAATTTTTTAATACAGCAGTGAAAACAATGACCAGGCTTACAGGTTACACAGTGAACAATAGTTGTGGGCGTTTCTAAAAATAGCACAATATAAAAACTATCCGAAAGGTTGTGGTATTAGATGGATGGACCATGGAGTATGGGCCCTATATGATTCGAAATTCAAAACATTAAAGAATTTTCCAATCTATGCAAAGGTTGTCAACCACTAGGCCTGGTAAGTAACCTCACTCACTTGTCTCTCAGAATGGTCTGGAGTTCCTTTATGTTGTCGTTAAGGGGTAGCAGCGTCAGATTGTCACCAAATTGCTCCTTCACATCATTGGCGTCCCACTGCCTGATATCGTTATCAATTAAATCCATTATGAATAGATTTTATAAACAAAATGTGAAAATATTGACGTGAACAGTATTGTTCATTGATACCTACTTTGACACTTGACATAAAAATGAACAAATGTCATGTCAATATCAGCTGTAGGGTTTTCGTTCAGAAACTAAGTTTTTGTTAAATTTAGTCAAATTTGTCTGTACAAAATGTTGAATTTTTGCGGAACGACAGCTCAATGGAATCATTACTAACCACGCTTGTCGCATTCAACACGGCGATGATGAAGTGGAGATCGGCTAAAAGTCCATAAGCAATCTGTATAGTAGTAATAGGTTAATTTGAGTTAGTTTCAAGGAAATATACATATGAATGTTTTCTCATGTGTATGAGAGCCTCCAGCCAGATCGATCTTGTTAATCTAAAATGTTTTTGGGTTTAACACCTCACTCAACTGCCGTCTTCCTTCACTCAGTTTTTTGAGTGAATGAGTGAATAGGCTCTTAATAAACTACTGCGTTTTACCATCTACGATTGCATCACTGCTTATTATCCAGTGGGATCGCGGTCAAGCACTAGTTTATAACATAAAAAATTGTCGCCTACAAGTGAAGCTAGTTCATAACTCCAACATTATGAGTAAAGATTTCGTGAATCAGTGAGCCGTGAGTTCAAACTGTAATCTTAAATGAACTGTAATCTGTGATTGGAAGTAATGGGACAAAAATATAACATAATGTTAATTCGTGTAGTGCGACGACAGTTCATTAATGTGTGTACCTGTCTCTGAAAATGAGACATCACTCATACACGGTCACTCACTGGCTACACACAGTTTATTTTATAGCATTGCAGCCTAGAGTCCTTGTATGCCACTGGAGTTTTGAGCTTCTAATGTATACATACCAATATCATAGTTTTACTTGGAGGCTTTCCGATATAGATGCCAGACTAAGGCCTGTTTATTTTCCCTAGTATTATTATATTCTTTGCTGTTTACACTACAAAATTCCTTACCTCTCCGTCTTCCGATGAAATTCATTGAGACCAAAGCTCTTGTCAAGAGCGAAGCTTTGGTCTCAATGAATTTCATGTCCAATTGCAGATGTAGTAGTTGCTATTCTCACAAACTCTCTCCATTTAAGTAGTTGTAATAGTAGACAGAGTAAGTACCTAATCTAAACGCGGATTTAATCCGTTCGGCCCTCCTTATCAGCCTGGTAGCCATCAACCCACGTGTCAGAGTAAGTGGGACTTGAACTAAGTCCCACTTACTCTGACGCCCTGCACCATTAAAAGACTGTGTTAAAAATGGCGCTGCTACACATTGAAATAAAGTTAATATTTGTATAACTTGACATGCCCCCCATGTCAAGTTAAACAAATATTAACTTCACTCCAATTACCATAAATCACCATCTCAGCGTTAATCCCAGTCGCATCCGAAGCTTTTTCAGCTTTGGAATCTGGTAGCGGCTTTACCAGTCTAACTACTGATTTTGCCTAACTTCGATATTTTCCGTGAAACAACTGCTGTCTGACCTCCACAACCCGAAAGAGATAACGTTGCTGTTAGACCAATTGTTGGACTTTTGAGGGCTCCCACAACCCGTAACGACTGCCATTAGATATTCGTGTGGCAACCGGGGCTTTAACCGGACCGGGCTTAACGTGCTTTCCGGAGGCACGGCCAGTTCGGCGTATATTCATTTCATGCATACAAATATTTGCACTGCGAAGGGATCAAGGGACCATAAATAATAATTCTTTATTTATTTCAGAAAACTCTAGTCCATAGTTTTAAAACTCAAATAACAACAAAAAACGGATAAAAATCCAACGTAAAACTGTGACTAATTAAATTATTTATCATTAATTACATAAAAGAAATAGATAAAATAGGAAAAAAATATTATAAACACGTCAGAATCGCTTAGAGAAGTTTTCGCTTAGAAAAATTGTAAAATGTTATTAATTATTTTTTTCTTCTTTGGCTTCGCACGGTTTGTGCATTTAGCCAATGTCACGTGTTAGAATTTAGAAAAGCCAATCCGTGATGAATTTTTATTCATGTCGAAAAAGACGGCCGCGTGCACCGACTGCGAAGGTTTGAGGCAAAGTCATGATGAGGTCACTATGCTGCGATATCTGAATGTTCTTTATTAATTATTTACTGAATGCACTTTTTACTAAATAAATCAAGCACTTTTATTTAGTAAACAACCCTATAAATAATTTAAAAGTCCAATGAAAAATGAGTGTCACTCAGCATAACTTTCCCGCCAAAAACTCTTTTAAAATGTTATAAGAAAATTAAAATAAAAATACCTGCAACATGGACTTCAGAATGAAAACATTCAATTTGAATAAGATTTGATATTTTAACATATCTACCGTTTTTCACTTATTTTCCGTTAGTATAAAGATAGCTTTAATGATGTTCTCTCCACGGAATAGACAAGTCTATGGACCTCTCCATCCAGCAAAAAAGTGGTTACAATTTACAATACATACTATTTACTGCAGCTGTCGTTAGTCATGCCAACAATGAAATAGAAGTCAAAATCTGTTGAACAGACTGTAAAAAAGGTTTGTTTTGATTTTTTTATAATCTTATTCCGATTGGAAAGTAGTACTTTAAAATTGAAAAAGTTATCAAAACGATTGAAATTGTAGCGTGAACTGAAATTTATTGTGCAGGAATTAAAGTTATTTTTCCATCACACTCAATATTCTTCTTCGTCTTTTCTTAAGAGTGAATACTACTTCAACTCTTCAATGGCCTCTGTGGTTAGATACCACAATTTTGCCAATAACACGTGTAACAAATTATAGAAATTCTTTAAAAAAAATATTTCACAATAATGGTGGATATCGCCAATGACAGTTGAAAAAACGGCCGCGTTTGCCGACTACTAGGAGATTTGATGCAAAGCCATGATGTGGTCACTATGCTGCGATATTTCAATGTTCTTTATGAATTATTCACTGAATGCACTTTTTACTACATAAATCACGCGCTTTTATTTAGTAAACGACACTATAAATAATTTTAAAAGTCCAATGAAAAATGCGCGTGACACTCATCTTAGCTTTCCTGTCAAAAGTCCCACTCAATATTTGTTAAGCATTAAGTATTAGCGAATGTCACAATGACGACTAATGACGCTACGACGAATGAGATGTTCTAAAGTAATTATTTCGTCATAGGTATGACTAAAGTAATTCAGTATTCGAAATTGTATGTATAGACGAGAGTACATCAAACTACAACAATCTGCCAGATTTTCAACTTTATCTCTAAAGGCTTAAGGTTGATTGGAAATATTTGACAGCTGTCGTCCGTACTTGTCTGGACCTGTGGCCGATAACGTTCAGTTTACTTTGCTGTATTTATTAGGAGGTAACAGCCTTGAGCGATTAGAAGAAAAAATAATAAAAAACAAACATAATGATTACGCATAACTCTTTATTTGCCCAGAAAATACAAATTAATGTTTGCAAGAATATTTCCACTTTAGGTTGTAGATTACAATGCTCTGTCACTAAATTATATTTTTTCGTTCTGCATGTTGTAACCAGAAAACTTCCTTCACAAAAATATATATTTTTTAAATATATTTTTTTGAATATGGAACTGTAACCGCTAATTCATACTACTGAGAACATTTACAACAACAGTTTTCTTTGTAAATGCCAAAATATATTACATAATAAATGCGTTAGTGATTACATTTTTATTAACTATTATTTCCCTGAATCATTTCCCAGAAATGAAAATCAGTGGACATGGTTACATCATAATCATTTTTGTAGTGTACATGACGAAACAAGAGTTTAATGAAATATAATAATAATAATAACATTCTGAATCAATTCAGAATACAAAGTGCTTCAAAGACAAATAATAGTAAAAAAAGTATGCATTTATTTAAAAAATTTAACCCCTTGACTACGTTGTTGTGGTTGACGCATATAACAGGATATTGAATAAAGTTTGTGATGATAAGGCAAGTCCGTCGTATTCACGACAAACTCGAGCTGCACACAAATCGTAAGTCAAAGGATCATAAATCAAGCGAAGCTGCTTTTCGTTAACAAAATTAGCTATTAACATTTATCAACTGGGTTGAACGTCGCCTCGATATAATTATTAATCTCCTTCATTGAATTTCTGTAGACGTTGACATGATCTCGAAATAAAGTAAACAAAAAGGCTGATAAAAAAAAAAATGTTATACAAAATAAACTCTTCGCAATGTACTCTCTTCGAAAAGGCGAAATTAAAGGCTACAAAGCTCAACTGCATTGTTTTAGTTCGGACTAAGTACCTAATTCCCGATCCCGATTATACTAAAGTCATTCCCCACCTTATGAGTTGATTGTTAATACTATAAATATTCCTAGAGCTCACCCTCATTAATGACAAAGCAATCAACTGAACAAAAATAACAGCCTATTTGAAATAGCCTATGTATATTAAAATTGTGACTTCTATAAACGGTACTAGACGAAATTGACCTTTGCTAAAAACTATGCTAATTTGCACACTGACTCTTGTAAGGATCAGCTTTAGGATTTACCGCGACCAACTATATTTGATACTTCAAAATGAGATTGGTTCATAAGCCACTCTAACGAGTTTCATTAAAACTTTGATAATATGACTTTACGACTAATAATTAAACTCCTACAGTTAGTGCGGATTTCACTACTGAATGTGATTATAAAGTTGTGTCAGAACGGCGTTCAATAACTGTCAGTGTCTTGAACAACAACAGTGATTTTGACACTGACAGCACTTGAACGCGGTTTAGATGTCTATTCTATTCTATTTTTGTTTATGGCAATGGTGCCGATGTCGACAATTCTGCCAATGTCTAATGTGATATGAGAAAACGTGGTTTAGCTGTCATTAGTGTCAATGCCATTAGTGAGGTTCTCCTTGAGTATCAAATATAGCTGAATCGATCGATTAACGCGAGTCATTTCACCACAAAAAAGTCAATTAGCGGACAGTTACAGGGCATTATCTATACTAATTTAGTAATAGTGAAGTTAGAATATCGCTATTTAGCGTCCCTTCATTTATCCAAAGCTTTCGTGTAGTTTTAATTTAACGGATAAATCGAGTCTAATGTTAACTCGCCATAACAGTGACGCCTTTGGACTTGGATAGACGCCTTATATAATAATTTGTATGAGTCCAATATCAGCGTCGACTAAATCTAATTAAGTCTATGTGTTCACAACGACCGCGTTTACGTTACATAAATGCCGTCGGTTGTCAAGCTTTCACGCGATAACGTTAACACACACGTTAACGTAAGTTCGTGAAAATGTTGATTTGAACTTTCTTTCGCCCGTATAGCTGAGTCGCGTTACATTAGGAGCACACATTATTTTCTGAATCTAAACTATTAGATTTACCAAAGAATGTGTGCCGATATTAAAATAATTGTTTCCCAAATGTACGGTAAGGGTCAAAAGTGGAGTACCACTTTTGACACTTATTGTTGTTAAAATAAAGTTCAAAAGTGATAATCCACTTTAAGTAGCCCTTTATAGTAGTAGTAACCCTTACTGTACACTAAACGCGCTCAAACTGTAATTTTAACAGAAACTTTGCATTTTTATTGCTTATTCCACTATCAGGAATTACATAATTACACTTTGTGCACTTGTTTGACAAGCATATCAAAGTATTACTCCTACGCACCGTACGCGACGGTTCACACCAAGCGCAAAACATCGCAACATTTACAAAGTGTAAAACTATCCCATTAAAAATAAATTATTTAAAAAAATCACTAAGTTTTTTTTTCTTCTTTAAGTAATAAATACGACACAATAACAATAAAGTAGAGCTTTTATACAGGTCTTAATGAAACAATAATTTAGGAAAGTGTACAAATTTCCATTAGGTAACAAAATATTTGTTTGGTTCCCTTACAACAATAATTCACACACATTTGTATACTGGGAATGTATTTTCCATAACCATAATATGATTTGAACAATTTCAAATTTCTTATAATTTATTATTCAGGGTCCCTGAGAATCAATCTTCAACGAATCAATCAAATTCCAAACAATTCAAAATTAAATGCTTAATAAAACTTAATCTGAGACCCTGTCGTAAAGTAATTAGTCAAATATTATATACTACTTTGTGTAACAATTTATATTTACGCAATGGCTCATTTCCTTTTAATCATTACTAACTAGTATTCACTAAAAATATATTTTGCAAACTGCAATTAAACATAGTCACGACCTAACTGCATCGAAATTGTTTCATGTTTGGTTAGAAAAAAAGAATTTGCCTTCACAAACAAAGGCAATGTAAAAAAATTAGAAAAAAGAAAACAGATTAAAAAAATACAACATAAAAATGGCAAGATGTGTGTCATTCATTATAAGTTTATAACATTAGACATTACATTATTTACAACTTTACAGAACATTTGTATAACGACTGTACATGACTCTAAAATGGAGTCTTTCTGTATAAATATGGACATTCTGTCAATTCGATGCAGCCTTTAACCTCAATAGCACGTATCCTAAATCATCGGTACACAGATCCTATATAAAAGCATGTATTTGACACCATGAGAGCGTCGCCACTATCAATGGACCACTGACGAAGATGCCAGACTGTTGGAACTACATCAAACAAGTCAGTGTGGCTACCATGAGTTAATTACGGGACTCGGTCATACGCAACGACCGCGTTTGGCGCTCCCATTGGTTGAGAGTTCTTACAACCTTAAAGCAGGCCAATCGATGAGGCAGACGCGTTCCATGTCGATGATCAAGTCTTCGTAATGAAAACTCGTAGTAGCCACACGGTTGCTTTTGTCTTAAAACTTGTAGGTACTAATTAGGTTGGTTTAGATATTTAGAATAGAAATGGGTATTTATTTTCTATTTTGTACATAGTTCATGGCAGATATTTAATTGTGGGTTTTATCGATTGTTCTAAGTTTCATTTATATACTAACAATATTTTAGTTCAAGCAACAGTGGTATTATTTTAAAGTTCAAGGGCGTAACAGTTTTAAAAATAAAACTGTGCAGGTCAAATTTAAAATAACTCTTTAAGAGGGGATTCGAGTGGCGCTTTCTCTATACAAAACGTATTCCACTGTTTATTTCGTGAATGACGCTTTTAAAGCAATTATTTTTCTACTATTTTACACCTTGATTATACGTGCCCCTATCATTAGATTTTTTCTAAACCTTAATTAATAAAAGAAACATGAAATTTGAAAATCCCAAAAAATAATTCATTTTTACCGCGATGTTCAGACGACTATTCGACAAATGTGATAAGTTTTTGACAGAAAAAGAAAATAATAGAAGCATAGGTATACTTTTAATCTAAATTTTGATATAGAAATAATTGAGATTAGTCGTCGTTTGAAAAAGAAAACAGCGGAGTACGTAACGTAACGTCTTTTGGTCAACGTTTTTGTAGGTAAAATCAGCCTGAGCTGCAATTGTTCATTTTGCACTTAACGGGGAGAGGCCTACCTATTTCTCAAATTCCTCGGCTCTAGAGTCCCCTCTTAAATTTCCTATGATTTGGACAGTCAACAGTTTTCGTCAGTGTTAACAAGAGCCATGCATCGGCCGCAAGCAAACAGTCGATCTAGCGTGGAATGTAACGCAGGCGACGTCTCAGCGTCGACTGACCACGATTAGACACCACCGCCGGACACTACAAACATCATAATTATTATGCATAAATTCGTAGGACATTTAAAAGTTGAGTAAGGGTAAAATTTTTAAAATCGTTCAGTAAAACACTGGTTGATATTGGCAACGATCTCGTCCCCATTCTGTAACTGAATGGAGGACCATATATAGCCGGCGATCGAGTCTAATCGTGACCAAATAAATAACAGCCATAACCTGTACAATATAACTAGTACATATCACAATGTGACGCCGACTAGTGCGCGACAATGCCGTTCCTTTGTCGCGGGTAACCATTTTGGTTCACTTGCTTGCTGGGAACGTCTGGGATGGGTTCAGGTTCGGACTTGGCCTTTTTGCCAGTCTTAGGGGATAAGTATGCTTTGTAGAAGAACTGTGCGAAGAGGACGAAGTACGAGAAGTACATGGCCATGGAGAGTTTGATGTTGATTTGGCTGATATGACAGCTTGTGGGGGTGGAAGTGGCCATGTAGTTGTGTGCCCAGATGTTGATAGCGCAGCCGACGATCATCTGCGTCAGCTGCAGCACGGTGATCGTCATCGCGAGCATCTTCGGCGGGTACTTGCCCATGCTCACTAACGCGTAGTAGGAGTACATGACGCTGGAAAAAGGAAAAATAATCATTAGAGCTGATTGTTGTTCAATTGGATACATTACGCTTATGTTTAACAGTTTAGATTCTGTGATAACGCTTTTCCTCGCAAACGAATAGTTTAGATTTTTAGATGTTTGTAATATTTAAAGATTCTTAATAAACAATAATATGTAATAACAAATCTTTTGCCACAAATTGTTTTTATGCGAGAAAACTTTTAAAACGTGGTCGCAATGAATCAATCACTGTATTATATTAACTGGTTTTATAACAGTTCCACCACAGCTTCTTATCTTAAAGGTTTAAATGTTTTTGTTATGGTTATTTACAATAATCATAGTCTATTGTTTTTTTATTATCTACGTCGTAAAAAAAGTTGTAAAAATAAACGACTTGTTTCACGCATGAAACCTATGATAAACAAAATTGAATAAATTACATAATGTGTAGACTGTACTCTTTTTGCATTTATGGGTTTTCCAAATCGTTTATTTTTGTTAATCTACCGACAAATGGCATGGTTAAGCCTAAAACTATAATTTATAGATAAGATAATAACTTATTCTTATCAAGATTCTAAATTAAAAACCATCACACAATGATTATTGACACAATAATTTTTAACTTAACAACTGTATTGAAGAAAATAAAGTTACTTTGCTACCGTTGCTAGGCAACGACTAGTTTACGCCTAAAAGACCGATGTTAACTACCTTTTCTAGATAGATGATTTTCATAACAGTAATAATTCTACTTCCTACTAATGTAAACAGTTTATTTGTGTAGATATTTATGATTTGCATAGAACGCTTAACCGATTTGAATGAAATATGGCACACATGTAAGCTAATTTCCTAATAGCTTAAATTTTTTGATACATCATCATCATTTTTTTTTTTATCGTCCCACTGCTGGGCACAGGTCTCCTCTCATACAGAGAAGGATACATACATGTGTATATATTATACTTAGTCCATAATTGAAAGCATTACAATGCATGTGTTATGCAGTTGACTTGAAAGTAATTAAAAT
The DNA here is from genome assembly GCA_037179545.1 of Sesamia inferens. Taxonomy (NCBI): domain Eukaryota; kingdom Metazoa; phylum Arthropoda; class Insecta; order Lepidoptera; family Noctuidae; genus Sesamia; species Sesamia inferens. Next base: position 28,430,204 of record CM073928.1, on the reverse strand, counting down.
ACGCAAAATCGTATTGGCAAATGCCTCAACCTTACTCATTGGTTGAATTCCACAAAATGTGTTTAATAAGTACTTGGATTTCATTGTCTTTCTTTTTTTGTAGGGCTATCACGTAAAATTAATGTCGACTTTTTTAATGGTTTTTCAAAATACCAAGTTATTCTTATTAATTATTATGCGGGTTATTTTAGTGATTCTATTGAAATATGCTGCAATAGGAATTGTTAATAAATAGTTAATAAAGTCGACAATCATGTAAATAACTGGAAATTTGTAAAACGTGAGTTGTGTTAACCCTAAATTGGTTTGTTTTCTATTCTTTATGGAGCTTGGCGAGAATATAGACGTAGATCTCTGAATGACAAATCATTTTTAATAATATTTAACCATAACATGTCAGTGTATCAATATTGTGATTGGAACAGTCTCTTCAGCAAATTAAATCATATGCTTATTGGATATCAAAAGATAAAACTAAAGCTTATATTCTATTTATCATTAATCTCATTTATAAAGAATACTCATTGACATCAACGACTCACTAAACTATATTTAAGCTTAGTGCATATTTTCCTTTATATTTAATTAAGGAAAGTACAGATGTTCAATTTTAATTTAGTTTTGTCTAATTTATTATGAAAATTAAGTATTTTAGTACCAATATTTTTATCAATTACCTTTAAAAATAATTGATAAAAATATGGTTTCTAAAATATATACTTTAATTGGAAATCGGCATCAATTGTTCAAATGTAAACTAGAAACCATTCAAATATTATTACAAAACAACCTTTCTTTCTTTTTCCACCATTTTATTTAGTTCCCTATACATCTGCTGATAAACGGACCATGCAGGTAAACGTAAATGACACTACTCGTTAGTAATACTCAGGAAGTCGACTACAAGGCCGGGCTATGAATAGAGCAATTTGTTGAGATCAAATATCACGCCTTCAGCGAAACACGCTACTACAAGCGATACTGTGGAACCATTCAACTTGGGAACTGCTAAATCAGACATTTTTATCTTATTTTTTCTCTGCTAACTTGCAAGATCATGAGATCTTGTCGAAATCGTCACTGCCACACATTGACATTGCGTAACAGAAGTAACTTTTATTTCTTCTTCTTAGCCTTTGGCAGACGGGAGGATCGCAGTAATTTGATATTCCACAGGAGAAGCGCTTAGTTCTCATAGTCTCCTCTTACGACACCCACGGGAGGATATGGGTTGGTACTATTCTAAGCTCGGTACCACACGGACTTTTATTTCTATGACATATTTAGGTAATTATTTAATCCCGCCATGGCTTTGAATTATCTCATGTTATTCTAATCCAGGTGTTGTTTCAACCAAATCCAGATTCAGTCATCAATCATTCACATTACATTAAACCTGCGAAACGAATACTTTTGTACTAAGGATAAGATGAATGGAGCCACTGAAAAGGCTAAGTCATTCGGTTTTATATTATTGTTCTTAGATGTCGGGCCTGAAAAATGAAGGATTCAGCAGAATTTGGCAAGACCTTGGCACTAATTCGCGTATTTGACATTGTGGTCATATATATTTGACATGGTAATCTAAGTTTCTCTACACCACACATTCAACCAGTGGCTCCATTATCAACCGAGATTCGAGATAGATCCCTGTTGCTATTCCTATATTTAATAATATTCCTCAATTGTGAACCTAGATCCTAAAGTGTGTCACTACAAACAATATTTAAGGCTATGCCACTTATTGTATATGTAAGTGAGCGATTTGCTCCGTGTTTTATATGTTTACAATATCATAAATTAATTGGCTTCAATAAAATGTGGCATAGCAAAGGCTTCTCCGGGGCTTGTACGTGCAATGGGCACTAAATTCTGAGCTCTTCGAAACATTTCACTAGTGCAAAATCTCAATGATATAATGCCATCCTGCAAAGTTCGCTCAACGTCTCAAGATCCATAGGCTGCCATTAGACCAATGAATCGACTTCCTTTAAGAATAATTCGGTCAATTTAGACGTTATCGACACTATAGAACTCAACGGGACATCCATATCTCGTCGTTTAATGTCGAAATCGGTGTGGGAGGCTCCTAAATTGCAAATGGCGACTGGCAGTGCCTGCTAGCTGTATAGATGTTTTCTGGATACCTAACTGACATTGTTTCGGTTTTAGATTTGCATTTGTAAGCCGGACGTTCTTATGGAGACCGGTAAAGACAATGTAAACTAGTTTAAATATATCGTCATTAAAAATATATTCAGCATCCGATACCTTCTATAAATATTCTAGCCATGAACTTTTTATGATTTGCGCGGCGTTCAATAAACTTTTTGGACACGATCATACATACAGTTTAAAAATATTTCTATTGCCTTTCAATCAATCATCCAATGAATTTATATAGCTGCATGACATAATTTGAGTACTTTAGCCTGTTTCAATGTTGTACTACTGTACTATACAATGAGCTTTGATGGTCGAACACACCCTCACTTTCATTACTCAGTTGGGTAAACAAAAGATCCATCACTGAAGTTAATCGTCCACTTGATATATTAAATTGATTGTCAACTAACCTAAAGACTTACAAAAAAGTCACATATTTTAGATGCTGATACAAAAGCAAATTCTCCACCTCAAGAGAAATTATGTTAATGAAAAGGTTTAAAATTAGATAGATTATTGTATCGCTAATCGTAACAGATGTTTTAATAGCCAAGATCCTCGACCAACTTAAAGAGGCTTTCGTTAGGCAGGTGGATCAAGACCTTATTCTGAAAGCTGTATTTCTGAATGTATTGTTAGTTTGTCTCTTTGGAGAGCTCGGTGGCATATCATTATATTTTTTTTTTATATAGGTAGTTAAAAATGTAACCTATATACGTAACATGAATATACATAGATAATAAATACTAATAAAGGCGTCTTACCTATGGACACAATAGTTCATAACGACGAACCAGCGCGCAGAGGACGTGTATTCCGTGAAAGAGTACCAGGTGTATAGTAGGACGGTGATGTGGTGGTACCAGTGCAAGAAGATGAGGGGCTTCTTACGTAGAACTATGAACACAGTGTCGCCTAATTCTGGCAGCTTCGATAACACGAACATCCATGTCCAGAATCCGGACACTTTGTCTTGTTCGATGAAACTGAAAATTAGAGAGAAAAAAATATTAGTATTTGATGATAACATAGATTTTATAAATTTACGGGGCAGGAACGTCTCCTTTATTGAAGCAAAGTCGAAGGGAACAATGCTGAAAAGTTCAAATGCATAAAGTCTTAATCTTTGAATCTAACATTTAAACTATGCAAGATAGGCGGAGAATAGAAGCTGTGGGGGGTCTAGTTTAGTCTACGTCTATAGAAGTATATATCTATTAATAAAAAAGGAACAACGACCCAGACGAACTAAAAAGTGCTAGCTCATATGTAATGCTCACCAGACCAGACCAGAAAAATTAGAAACGTATCAGTCTTCAGAAAACCGACAAATTGCTTAAGCGTGTCAAGAATTAGAACATGAAAAACTAAAATTAATTCAAATAAATTAGTCATGTTTCGATAACAGGTGAACAACTGTATGATTGATGTCAAAGATCTAGTTTAGTCTACGTATAGACCTATGAATAAAAAAGAAACAATGGCCCAGACGAACTAAAAAGTGCTAGCTCATATGTAATGCTCACCAGACCAGAAACCAATCTTCAGAGAACAGACAAATTGCTTAAGCGTGTCCAAGAATTAGAACATGAAAAACTACAATTTATTCAAATAAATCAGTCATGTTTCAATAACTGGGGAACAACTGTATGATTGATGTACACAAGTTAATTACGAGCATTAGCAGCTGGTGTAATGTGGCGTATAAATGGCGAATGTTTTTATATAGCGGATAACAAAACATCGCGTGCGCATAGAATAGAATTAGACACGCGAGCAGAGGGAATGGAGTCACATTGTCTATTAGGTAGGACACTAATTTGTGTCAGTTGTGTGAGAATGTGCTAGAATTAGCGGCGATCATTTTAGTTGTCTCGGTAATGAAAAGTATTGTCACCTTACGCAAAAATATACAATATGTATATCTATATATATAAAAGAAAGTCGTGTTAGTTACATCATTTATAACTGAAGAACGGCTATACCAATTTAGCTAAAAATTGGTAAGGAGGTAGCTAAGAACTGGGAGAAGGACATAGGATACTTTCTATGCCGCTCCCCGTCGTTCCTGTGGGAATAAATGAGCTTCTTTGTTTCGACTTCTCCCACGCTTTTATGCTACCCTGGTACCTTTAACGTCAAAAAAATATGCACAATAAACCTTCTTTCATGTATTATGATTATTTGATAATGATGAATGAATGACGTTTATTGTTTCGACTTCTCCTACAGTTTTGTGATACCCTGGTACCTTCCACGTCAAAAAAATATGCACAATAAACCTTCTTTCATGTAATTATGATTATTTGATAATGATGAATGAATGACGTTTATTGTTTCGACTTCTCCTACAGTTTTGTGATACCCTGGTACTTTGCATTTCCACAAACTATGCACAATAAAACCTCTTTCATGTATTATGGTGATTTGATAATGATGAATGAGCTTTTTTATTGTTTCGATTTCTCCTACACTTTTGTGCAACCCTGGTACCTTCCACGTCAAAAAAATATGCACAATAAACCTTCTTTCACGATTATTTGATAATGATGAACGAATGAGTTTTTTTATTGTTTCGATTTCTCCTACACTTTTGTGCTACCCTGATACCTTCCACGTCAAAAAAATATGCACAATAAACCTTCTTTCATGTAATTATGATTATTTGATAATGATGAATGAATGAGGTTTATTGTTTCGACTTCTCCTACAGTTTTGTGCTACCCTGTTACCTTGCACGTCCACAAACTATGCACAAAAAAACCTCTTTCATGTATTAATTATGGTGATTTGATAATGATGAATGAGTTTTTTTATCGTTTCGATTTCTCCTACACTTTTGTGCTACCCTGGTACCTTACACGTCAAAAAATATGCACAATAAACCTTCTTTCATGTATTACGATTATTTGATAATGATGAACGAAATGAGGTTTATTGTTTCGACTTCTCCTAAACTTTTGTGCTACCCTGGTACCTTGCACCTCCACAAAGTAGGAAACACGTGTCCAGTATTTTTAAGTTAATAATATTATGTACAAAATTTCAAAAAGATATAATGAAAAACCACAAAGTTATAAGCTTGCTATTCTACTTGGTTGTCCCAACAAAAATATGGTCAAAGATCCGCGGGCGAGCGAGCGCGGTGCGTTGACTTCTAGGGTCAGCTGTTGCGCGCGCGCAATACTATGATGTATCGTACGTAAGCTGCGTGACGCGCTCGGTGACTACACTGCAACAATTTCTAAATGTGTTTGGGACAAAATATAACATGGTGTAAAAATTATTGGAATCGATTCAGTTGCTTATTCACTATTTATATATAACTCAAGAAAGGCTGAACCGATTTAGCTGAATATTGGTGGGAGGTAGCTAAGAACCCGTCCCCGTCGTTCCCATGTGACGTGACATAGGACATGGTCCAACTCATTCAAAATGTAAGTCAGCAATTCATATACCAAAAATGGTATAACAAAAAGCAAATGACAGCTGAGCATATTTAAAAAAAAGTCTAACCGGTTGAAGCAATCGTTTAAAGCAAAGAATATAAATACTCTCTGCTGGTTTAAAGTTTCTAATAAAAAACCACAAAGCCAACTTCAACTTCAAAATTTCTAATATTGTATTGCTGTGCCATTTATCATCAATAAAAATATCATGCCGTGACCAAGACCATCAAATCTTTCTCGACAAAGCGGTAATGGAAGAGTAAATCAAAACATTCTGAATGAAAGCACTGAAGAAGAGCAAGAAATTGCACGTGCAGAGCGCCGCTTTAGTATGACTCGACTTCGTGCTTCTCACTCACAAGAGCAAAGGGAGGCGGCAGTCCGTGAAACTGTTCCGTTGACAATGCGAAATCGGCGAACAAACCTCAGAGATCATCATCATCATCATCAATCTTTTTATCGTCCCACTGCTGGAGACAGGTCTCCTCTCATGCAGAGAAGGATTAACCGTAATCACCACGCTTGCTCAATGCGGGGTGGCGATTTCAGACTTATAAAGTCCAGGTTTCCTCAAGATGTTTGCCTTCACCTTCAGTCATTGGTGTCCTAGATATACCTAGAGAGTACATATCACTTTAGAAAAGTTACATCGATACTTGCCTGACCTGGAATCGAACCCGCGCACTCATACAAGAGAGGCTGGTGTTTTAACCACTAGGCCACCACGACATCTCAGAGAACAACAGCTAGATAATTTACGAAGCAAAGGTAGAAATTCATAATTTCTTTCACAAGGTGCTACAATAAATAAATGACAAATAAAAAAATCATGGAATACTTTTTTTTTTTATTTGCAGTGTTCCTAATTTAAAAAGTAAAAAATGTGATCATGTGATATTTATTGCCTTTAAGGCGGAACAAAGTTCGCCGGGTCAGCTAGTGTATGTATAATATGCAATACCTCACCCGGTATCTTTGGGTATGCAGATGACAGCACAGTTGTGTAGAGATACCTGCCGGATGCTCGGGCTAGTAGGAATCAATCCGGTCCGAAAGAGAGGCCATGGTAGAGCGAACGAGTGTTGCACTTCAGGCAGTCTCCGAATGGAGCAATGCCAATCTTGTAGCATTCAATGCCGCCAAAACGCAGGCGTGTCTTTTCACCGCCAAAAGGAGCCCGTTCACCTTGGCTCCTACTTTTCGGAATGTATCCTTGGAGTGTACCGACCGCCTTCAGCTTTTGGGTGTTGAGATTTCCTCGAACCTAAACTTTAGGCGGTTCATTGAGTCCAAGACCAAGGTGGCTGTCAGAAAACTTGGCGTTATCGCAAAGGTCCGGCAGTACTTCACACCAGGGCAGCTTCTAATGTTGTACAAAGCACTGGTCCGTTCGTGTGTGGAGTACTGCAGCCACATTTGGGCTGATGCTGCTAAGTGTCACCTGGCCACTTTGGATTCAGTGGAGAGGCGTGCGAAGAGGCTGATTGGTGACCCTGATTTAACTCGAGTTGCTCTCCAAAGCCTAGAATATAGGCGTAGAGTAGCCAGCCTTTCGGTGTTCTATAGGATACATTTTGGGGAGTGTGCGAGGGAATTGCACGATTTTATTCCCCCATCTCCGTTCCACCATCGGACGACCCGTCGTTCGGCGAGTTTCCACCCTTATATTGTTAACACCTCTACGATCCGGATGAAGCGTTTCGCCTCCTCCTTTATACCGCGTATATCGAGGGACTGGAACAATCTGCCGGCGGCGGTGTTTCCGTCGGGCTACAATTTGAGTGTCTTCAAGGCTAGAGTGAATAGGCTCTTAATAAACTAGTTCGCTTTACCATCAACGATAGCGTCACTGCTTACCATCAGGCGGGATTGCGGTCAAGCGCTGGTTTATAAATTAATAAAAAAAAAAATCTAGTCCATATTCAGTAAGTTATAGTCGAACCATGCAATTTTCTTGTTCTACGGTTTACTTTAATCGCAGTCACCATATTATATCGAGTGGTCGCGATAGAGGAGAGTAATATAGCGAAAGAAATGTTATTGCCAGTGAAAACACAGTGGATCTAGTCAGCCCTTATACCAGCGCTAAGACATATAGTTATGTGTATGTAAAATGTTGTGGCATCTTGCTGAGATAACAGATTTTTGGCCTGGTATCATACTTTTAAAAAACATATGATTTGTTTTTTTTTTATTGTTTAGTTTAATAAAAAGTGTAATTACTGTGAACATGTGCAGAAAACCATAACAAATGTAGATGAAATAGAATCGAACAATGAAATGTTAAGAGACAGTTCAATATAAATATCGACAATGTCCCGTTATTAATTGATATTTGTATTAGATGCTATTTACATAATGAGAATGACATCATAATAGAAAGGGGCTCGAACGGTCATACGATACTAATTAAGTAATTACAGAGAGGCGGCTGGCACTGTGACTCGGCTTCCAAGTTACCAATGAATTTATTAATAAATAAATATTTGTTTGCAGAGTACTTAAATGTGGGTAAAAACTGCAAAGGTGTAGTGGTTTGGATGTTAAAAATGTAGATTTGGAAAAAAAGGATATGCGCTCGCTGGTACAGCGGGCGTTTTATAAAGTAACAGATTTTGATACCTGGTTTGTTTCGTTGAGTTGCGTATAATGGAATCTACACAACAGAAATAATAACTATATAGTCAACTAATACGAATTTCTCCATTTTTGCTTTTTATAGTTTTTAAACCACACAAGAAAATAATAAATTGTATATCCTATATCCTGGATTTTGACTTGGAATATATTTTTCTAATTATTTAGCAATTAATCTTGACGAATAATGAATTGAATTGAATAATGTTTATAAATCAGTTTTATCACATAAGAAAACAGGTGTGCTTTTAGATTACATCGTAAATATAAAATATGGATCATCAGAATCATCACATTCATCACAGATTTCCTTTACTGCCTATGCTATTAAATGGAATATAATGGCTTAGGTAACTAATTTATAGAATCCTGGTATAATTCGACCTAAATTTCGAGTTTGTTCTCCTGTTCGTGTTATACATATGTGGATTCATGGATGATAGTTGCGCGTGACCGTAATGGCTGAGATTATAAGCAATGCTCATTCGTAATTTCTATGAAGAATTATTGTACAAACGCTGTGTACGACAGCGTCAGCAAGCTACTACAATCCGTCAGAATTTCTTATTATATTTTCCACTTTATCTGTAAAGCATTAAAGCTCAAGGTTGATTGGGAATATTAGCTTGGCCTGCTGTCGTCCGTACTAAGATGTTCCTTTGCAATTTGTACAGCTGGTCATTATCCGCAATCGAAGCCAGCCTGTAGCATTAAAGCTCTGGACATGCTGAAGTAAATCCCGTACTTTGGGATGTGTCTATGCGGCGCGATTGTTTGTGAACATTTTTATGCTTGATTACGAAGCTTTTGACTATATTGTATTCTTATGTAATTTTATATTTGTACTGTGCGTTGCATAAACTATTTATCTGTCTATTATTTATTCTTGTGCGATGACGCGTTTCGTCCCACCGTTGAACATCTCTTCTTCATTCTCATCTCTTAATTGGCCAGTGCATTATTTATTTATTTGTTTGTTTTTGCATCGGACTCATTAAACCCACAATTTTGTTAGTATTGCTTAAAACTATGTTAGTACAATTATCTAAGACATGAACAAATAAGGAACAAAAATAGGTAATGACAAATAGAACTTGATCGCTAGTCTTCTTGAGGCTACAGTGAATAGGCTCTTAATAGATACACTATGCGCTTTACCAGCAACGATTGCATCACTGCTAAGCCATTTTCTGGAGACACCCGCCAACAGTTTATGCACTTTGCACATGTGTCTCATTAAAATGTTTTCCATCCTACACGCAACAATGATCAGGAGATTGTAGTCGCTGTTTCGGATCCAACGCAGCATGCATAACAACAGACAGTTTTAATTTTCTTAGAATCGTTATCAAACTCTAGTATATTCCTCAAGTTAATGTCAAACAAAACGATTATACTAGTACCTATTATAACAACAACAATAATACCTATAATGAAATGAATAAGTGGTGTGTAGACGACAACAATTCTATTGTGTTGTTCGTAATTGTTAGTAAAGCAATGGCTTTCAAATTGAATTCCATTTGCTATATTGTTATAAATTGCGTACATAATTAAACATTATTATATTCAAAGTTAGGTAGTTAATTAGTAAGTAATGTGAGTATACAGTTATACAATTCGGTCGGCGTTGTAGGGTGCCTTGTAAGTACCTAAGTCCGAGTACTGCGTAGAAACGTATGTAGTACATATGTAACGTTTGAAGACAAGTCTAAAATCCTTTGTGTTTTGAAGACAGATGAATTTTTATCTATAAGTGTAATGATTCAGCCGAAAGTCGCTCGCTCTTAGACCTGAATGTATGCGTCAAGCATCGCCAAAAAGACCGGATTTAAATATTCCGAGTCCCCAAATCAAATCCACCGGAATTCCGCAACTAGACAGATTAGATTATTCTCATATTTGCCTGTTTACACCTTCTTTGTAAGACAAAATTATTATGTTGGTAGGCCATAACATCGGCCGCCGGCAGAAGTTACCACCCACCAGACAAAGTCTTGCCGCCAAGCGATTTGTCGTGTTCCGGCATGATGTCTGGTGAAGCCGTACGGAGGACGGGTCTGAGCAGTTGTGTTGCGATGTGAGCCGGGTACGATGCGCCAAATGTTGTGTTGGGAGTTTGGTCGTGGAGGGTCTTCAGATCAATCTCCCTTTGGCGCAGCATCGTTGGTCGAGTTGTTGGCTTTAACATTGCATCACCTCGCTCAACTGCCGTCTTCCTTCCTATTCGCTCAGTTTTTCTGAGCGAATAGGCTCTTAATAAACTAGCGCGCTTTACCATCAACGATCGCATCACTGCTTACCATCAGGCGGGATTGCGGTCAAGTGCTAGTTTATAATTATTAAAAAAAAAAAGAAAATGTTATTTTAAATTCCGTTCTGATTTATCTGACCCTATCTAATCAAACCAATGCCCAATTGAACCTGTAACCTCGGTCTTAAATTCTTGTCCGGCAATTTATTTACAAGTCCAGCCTGTGCTTTTGTCCGGCGACAAAGGACTAAGCAAATTCAAGGTTGTGAAGTATCATTGTGGTACCCAATACTTTTCTTTTTTTTTTTTTGTTAAAATCCGGTCGAATGCCAAGTTAGTCTTTATGTTTTTGGGCACTCTGATAGCCTGGAAAACTTCGGCTAAGAGCAAAAACACAATAAACAGGTACAAATAACGATTGAGAAAATTATAAAACTTGAAAGGTTGGAGGTATGGATGGATGGACACGAATAGTTTATAACCTAGATTAACACATAAGATATTTTTTTATTAAATTTTTATCCTGTCGAGATCGGAACCGCAGGGACCGTAGCTGGTCCCTTACTTAATATTATATAGACGAAAGTTAGGAGTATGATGAGTGTATGTTTGTTATTTGTTCAGGCTCAAACGGTTGGACCAATTTATATTTTTTATCACGATTATCCCGAAACCTTAATAAACACCATATATAACTACCAACAACAGAATACCGACACGACCCAACAAAAGAAGACCACGAGGTTATTCAAACTGGTATTATACGCATAGTCATCATTCGTCGCAAGCGCATAATTTTCTAACTGACGTAACTCACTGACCACCACTTTCTATTTCCATTCGAGCTATGGGCTGCGAGCCTCTGATGTAATTTTTTCCGACAGAATGTTGTTTACACCGTATCCGAGTTTTCTGACACAGTTTTTAACACAACCTGTATTTAATAACTGAGTAAGTATCGTCTGAGAAGAAGTTTGTCTTTACGTAATCGAGACAAGATCGCTTTGCTTCGATTCGATTTTAAAGATTCGATTCTTGGGATTGATTTATAGCGAGACGAAAACCGGAAAACAAAAGTCTAGAGGTTGTGGTTTTATTTGTAGGTATTTGGCCAAATTTATACTTTTTTTTAATAATTATAAACTAGCGCTTGACGCTATCCCGCCTGATGGTAAGCAGTGATGCGATCGTTGATGGTAAAGCGCGCCAGTTTATTAAGAGTCTATTCACTCAGAAAAACTGAGCGAATAGGAAAGAAGACGGCAGTTGAGCGAGGTGATGCAATATTAAACCCAACAACACGACCAATGATGCTGCGCCAAAGGGAGATTGATCTGAAGACCCTCCTTGCCTGAGCGGCAAGACTTTCGTCTGGTGGGTGGTAACTTCTGCCGGCGGCCGATGTTATGGCGTACCACCGAGAAAATAACTACTACAACAATAAACTGTTGAAGCTTGAATTTTAATGGCATTTGGACGGAGATGTGCTTGGAAGCTTTTTCACTTAGATTTGGTACCAAATCTCACGCCATATCACGGCGATCGATAATCCATTGTCATTGCAACTATTCAACGACAGTAAAGCTGCAATCATGTTATTGCCAGCAGAGAGATTTACTTATTTAGAGATTGGATTGCTTTTCCGGGTCAGGCAAAAAGTTGTGGTTTTCCATTTGAAATTACTTAATACCGCGGTTAAAAGCAATAGGTCCACCTCTATCAAATAGAACTTGAACATAACAGGCCACGTCGTGGAAAGCAGACACAACAATATTAGGTGATATCTATACCAGTATTTATTTATTATGTTTTCTTCGCACCTTGGCTAAAAAAACCTGAAAAGGCGCTTAATTCACCAACCGTCTTATAAGATAATAAACACTCCGCTGCTCCTCGATTGGATTAGACACGCAATTTCTTTGAGCCTGTCTTTAGATCGCAGTGTAATAAAATAAATATCTTGCGCCCCTAAAGAATTTGAAGAGCTTAGGATTATATTAGCACACACATAATATGTTCTGTTAGGAAAAATTAAAGCCAGCGCACACCGGACGGAATCCAAGTGGATTTGATGCCAGGGTGCACACTGCTGATTTTGGCTGCCGCCGTCGCACTACTGGAAGCTCCGACATTCCGCGGCGGGCAGGGTATTTTTAATTTACCCACATAAATTCGTTTGTAACAAAATATTCCAAAGCTCAAAGATCGACCGACAAGCAGGACGTGAGCAGCGTTTAGAAAAAACAAAAATTTTGCTTGGCTTAAAAAGAGATCATAAAAATATTTTTCCATCAAATACATCTTATTAATTTGAATTAAAAACTTGTAAAATGCAGTAGTTTTTGTATGCTTAAAATCAATCAATTAAAGTCCAATAATAACAAATAGTTTAGTTTTAGTAACTTGGGTTGTAGAAGTCACGGGGTGTAGACGGTCGCTTTTGTGGCACCTATTCAGCCTAACCTATTATTATATACACTCTCGGTTAGACTTGAAGCCGACCTCAACACGGTTCGAAAGGCAGAACAGTAGGCCTAGTATGAGTTTTCAATACGAAACTCGATCGTCGATTTCGAGCGCGCTTGGCGCTCTCATTGGTTTAGAGTTCCTACGACCTTGAAGCGGGCCAATCGCCGAGTCAAACGCGCTCGATATCGACGAACGAGTTTCGTAATGAAAACTCATACTAGGCCTACAGGCTAGGCAGACTGGATAACTTTTTCACTGCCACGACCGAGACCGGGAAACATCAGAGTGTAGACTCCGACTGGCAATTCGGCTTTGGCTACAGTTTTCGGAAAGGGAGACGAGAGTTGCGCAGGCAGATTGTGCCAGCGGTGATCTATCAGCGATGTATCTACGTATTTGTCAGGCACAAATAGTCGGTAGAAAAGACCATGCGCTCAGGACAGTTTACATGTCGTATTATAGTATAGATATTATTATATATTACTTAGATATCATTTATTTGACTACACTGTTGCCCCAGTGCCTGAGCAATCGATTGCTGCGCTGCGTGCCGCAGGTTCGATTCACGTACGGAATAAACATTTGTAGTGGCTACCGGCTGACTATGTATGCGAGTATAAATTATAAACATTTTTAACGCATTCACGATACAGGAATGATTCCCAGTGTTGGGCAAAGATAAAAAAAAATATGTCAGAAGCGCTCAAATCCTATGGAGTAGTAAGACTTCTGCCTGCCCAAAGTTGGGCTATTTTTTCTGTGCCCACACAACCCTTTAGGGAAATAAATATCTACCAAACTGCTCTTATGTTAACTGAAACAATTCAGCGTAGACTCAAAGAGGGTAATTTAGTAACTAGTAATTAAACTTTATTAAAACCATTTACACACGTTTAGGGCTACACATATATAATCAAACTATGCTGTAAGTAGTATTATTCTCTGGAGGAATGTTCCAGAAATGTTTAGTAAATTATTATTCTTGGTATATAATAATAATATTATAAGCCTTTGGTAGTCAATTACCAAGTTGAAATGTGACGTAAATGGGAGTCAAATTTAATTGCTGTTTCGCTGTCAACAATTCTATGGTTGAAGTTAATTCGTTCGACTCGGCACTCTATCGCACCCTAAAGGTGCTGAGTGCCCTTCTGCCTGGCAACGCTGAATGTGACGTGTACGCGGATGAATGGATTAATATTATGCGTATATGTTCTGCGAGAGCAAGTATCCGAGGGAAATCACTGTTTCATGTTAGTTTTAAATTATATTATAGTATATTATTGTCTCTAAGTTAATTGATGTAATTGGTGTTGCATCGTTTTAATTGACCATACCAAATATGTTTGAAGAGAGTAGTCTCAGGAACTACAGGACGGAATTGAAAAAAACATTTTGAATATGTTAGCCCAATTCTTGAAGAAGGTTAAAAGCATATTTAACATCACACCATGACCCATAGGAACCAAGCAAAAAGATAAGCAATAAGCCTAAACTAAGTGAATGGTGGAAATAAGAAATTTCAGGCGGTCAAAGTCGGGGTCAGAAGCTAGTCTAAACAAAGATTTTAAAGAGAAAAGGTTCGATGTGTTACGCTTTCACGCTAAAATGGCTAAATGGATTTGAATGAAATTTGGCATAAGAATCGACAGTAACCTGGAGTAGGACATAGGATACTTTTGGTCCTGATATTCCCACGACATCGAGTCTAATGCGAGGATAATCGCGGGGCGCCTCTAGTAAGTACAAATTATATAGAAGCAACAATAAACACATCAAAGTCTAAAACATGTTTTGACGATGCAAGTGATTTGTTGCGACTTTTATATGCCACAAGTAAGAACTTAGATCATGTAAATCGAGCTTTAATCCAAGTGATGGATACGTTACGGGTTACAACACTTCACTATAAAATCTCTTATTATCACAGCCAAAAGCTGTCCCCTGCCGTACATAGACCTCCCACAAGAATCAGACATCTTAATTCTGAGGTTGACATCTAAAATGAGCATCTGGTAATAAAAGACAAAAAAGTCATTGCTAGCCCGCAGATAATTTAAGACCTGAGAATGGTGTGAGACTCCCCTTGGGAAAATTTGCTCGCAATAAGAAAGAATCACAAAGATATTTGGTGTAGAATCAAGTCGACAAGTATTCTTTCAAGATCGTAAAATTTTCAGCGTGCCGGATTGTGTTTAAAGTCGGAATGTGTGCAGCCTGAAAGCTGAAATCCCTGAGAGGGCTCAGCTTTTAAAGATAACAATCTTTTAGACTAAATAAAAAATTCTTTAAACGACTTTCTTACGCTTTCTTTAATGTTATATCGTGGTTCAAAGGAACAATAACTTGAAACAATATTTTTTTACATAATCAAAATAAATTATTCATAATAATATTAGATACATTTGAAAGAATTGTCTGTATATTAACTTTCCACGCCTTATCACTGAACGGATTTAGATAAAAATTTGGCTAGAATGTGGGATAATTTCTTTCTTTCACTCAAGCTAATAAATTATATGGTATAATCACCAGATATCCAAAGTCACACACATTAATCACAACTTGGAATCATCCATCAATGGCTTCCTCGAAACAAGCAACAACGCAGTTAGACACAATTATTACTTCCGCGAACAAGGAAAAACGCAACTTAACACATAAATGATAAAGTACACCCAAGTTAAATATACAATTTGTTATTTACCTGAGAAACGCTAGTCACACGTGGTCTGCCGGCTAGGCTGAGATGTTAAACAGATGTGATATTCAAATGGCCTCCAAAATATAATAATGGAGCATAAAATAATTGTCAAATTACATTTTTCTACTTCACGTGGCTTCAAATTTTAGCCTCTATGTCACTTTGTTAATAAATTTCTTCTAATCCTGTAGCCATTTCAAGAATTGCGCATTTAACTATTAAAAAGTGTATGATAACGGAGTTCCTCACAAAACCACATAGTGTTGCGTAACTACCTACTAGCTATAAATAACTATAGGAAAACCTCTTACACTATTGTAAGAAGCTCTATAGCTTATTGAAGAGTTGGCATCGATCAGATTGGACAGCTGAAATAGGTTGGATTCCATCAATCAATTTCAAACGTCAACGGAATAAAACGAATTGTATTGGGTACCATCTGGTCTGCTATTGGGAAAATGCCAGTTTTGACTGAATACAAAGATGAAGGGACTTGCCTCCTCCATACCCATGTATTCGATTTTAATCCTTAAAAAGTTTAAGAATAGAATACTCTTTGTTAGCTGTCTTTGTATCTGACATTGACGCACAAACGAGTACCATGGATCCAGTACATGATTCTGATGGTGAAATTTCTCGTCGGCTTTTTACTGATAAAAAAAAATATGCAGTTTCTTCACTTTAGACCGTTCATAATTGCTAAGATTTTAAAGTAAAAATTAATTACAGTAAAAGCTCTTTATTCGCGGGGTATGTGTTCCATAAATATGCCGCGAATATAGAAACCGTGCATACGGAATGGTAATTTATACGGGATAATATATATAGTTTTTGAACATTTTATTTAATTATCTTAAGGCTTAGGCAGTGGTTTAAAGAATCTTGTATTTTTTTCTTGCTTGGCAGTTTTCAAAAGCTCCTTCAATTCAGACTGATAAACAGCAGTCGCATTAGCAATTTCCCTTTTAAAAATATGACTTCGTTCCATAGATGGATCAATGTTCATAAAGAAATAGCAGAGCTCATTTGCCATTCTTAAACCTTCAATAAAATTTTTCAAATTAAATGTCACTTTTCCAATGCTTGTTGAAGCCTCTTCTTCAGTGGGCTGTGAATGTAACATTTCCTCCAAGTCAGTTTCAGTCAAATCTTCATCTTGCAATTCAAGCAATTCCTGAATGTCACTTGATTCTATCTGTTAGAACTCATCTTGTCCTATTCCATTCTCGATTTCGGCTATGTATGCAGTCAAAATTGAGCTTACACAGATTCTTCGTCATTTTCCGCAGTCAGAGCAGGCAACGGTTTTTTCCAGCATGACTTCAATGTGTGTGGCTTCAGTTACTCCAATGATTCTTTTATGTTTACGATGCATTTTGCTAAGTCAAATTTCTTCCAGCATTCCATAACATTATCTTATATTATTAAATTATCCAATATTATTTTGAAGGTTCGTCTAATAGAGCTTAAAGGCCTGGATTAATCCTTGGTCCATAGGTTGGCAAAGCCGTCATGTTGGGAGGTAAAAATGTCACTTTTATATTTGGATGCATAGTTTCAAGTTCGCGAAGTTTTAAGTTTCGAAACAAAAAAAATCCGGCAGTCAAAGTCATCTGCGATATCATTTAACAACATAGGTACTATAGGCAAAGTTGTAATAGATCTATTTTATTTTTTTATTAGTCTATTTGACAAGGATATTGGTTTAGATACCTATTGGAACAATTTTTTTATTATGTATTTACTTATTATATCCGAAAATAATTTTTTTTTTGTCGCTAGTAGAGAATTTGGGTCGCATTTTTTTAATCCGCGAATAGTGAAATCGCGAATAAGGAGCTTTTACTGTAATTCGCTACTTACACAAAAAAGGCAATGTAAACAAAACTCGTAATACTATCCAATCAGCTGATTTAATAGAGTTCATATCAGGGGTCAACATCATACCTACAAACACGCACGGCGGCATGCTTGCAACGTTCAAAGGCCGAGCCGACACTTTTTACATTGTGATTTATTTAACCGCTCATTAACGACATAAATGACTATCATAATTTTATTAGTGGCATGCGGTCTAGCCTTTTCGCGAAGTTTGCGTTACTATCTCAGATACATCCTGTATATGAAGATTTTAAAGAGGGTGACACAATTGTTGTAGACAAAACTATCAATTATAAGTTTAAAATTACAAATTATACATATTACCTGAAAACATAATTTAACTTTACAATCAATAAAAAAATATATTAGTTTATTATTATTTATAAGTACACACTCAGGTACATATCTTCATCATAACTGCTCTCTAATAGGACCTTCTAATATCCAAATACAAAAGTATAATGAACGTATTATATATTAATAAAAGGCGTTCTTTGGTATTCATCCATTTACCCTCACAGGTATGAAGTTGTTATTGTAAAATGATGATTAAAATAAAACGTAAAATTTTAAGCCCACACTAGTTAGAGTTTTAAATAATAAAAATTATTACAAGCGTGAAATTGAAAAACTTATAAGATTATACAAATTATTATGGTAATCCAATAAAGACTTTAAGTTTAAGACTAGAATCACGTTTAATTATTTTATAAAAAAACACGACGAAGAAAAGCAAAAAAACTTGTCCAAAATAAACTTTAAAAAACAATGATATCGAATAATAAAATTCAACTTTTGAATTTGTTTTTGTAAGGTAAGATTCGACTTAAAATTCTGTGCGTGTGCTTAAATTATAATTTTAGGAAAGAATTTTTCGTTATCGTACATCAAAGTAATAATGAATGGGAAAATGCTATGGAAGGGCGTAACAATTAAAAATAATTTATACCATATGGGCGTAAAAAGCAAAATCCCGTAAATATGAAAACTATTTACGCAAAAAAAAAAAATCGGCCGATTAGTTGAAGTTTAGTAAGACACCAATGGATGTTTTCGAATTAAATTTAATTTGATAAATAAACTGTTTGTTTTGTCATCAATTAGGTTATTTAAAATTTCATTCGAAAACCGTCATCGATTACTTATTCAACTATATCCAACGACACTGGTTACTAATTCCTTTGGTGGCACTACACCATAAAAATAAGCATATACAATTATAATAAAATTCTACGTGCGTTATAGTATTGTTTTCTGAACAGCTATTTTCACAATGTGAAGAGCATCGATATCAAATGATTCATAGCTGCAATCAACAAACTGATAGGTCCGTGTTCTAAAAATTTTGTCCGTAATCAGACATGCAAATTATTTTTTCTCATCGTTAAACACCTTTGGAGTTTACGCGAAGATGTGCGATTTACAATACCATTTAGCAAATATATAATTATATTTGCCGATAATGGTCGCTCGTCCTTCTACGACCGGACAAAACAGTTGTTCGACATTGACCGTGGTCTGCAAGCAGCCTAAATCGATATTTGTGTAGGGTTGTTGAATAATGTGGTTTGATGCTAAACAGCGTGTTAATTAACTAAACAACGACGTTGAGTAAAGGTTAGGGAGGACCAAGTATTGCGTACTTAGAATATTTTGCAGTGGAGATTAAGTAGTGACTTTGATGAATGAATATTAATATTGCTATGACAAGTTCAAGTGTAGATGCGAGTGATGATCGCTTTATGCGGGGGGCGCAGGACCGGCCGTCGTGGAGATCTTTGTGTAGCAGTGGACGTCTTTCGGCTAAAATAATGAGGATGATGATAAGTTCAAGTTGGATTTAAAACACAAGACAAACCGTTTTATATACTGATAAACGATGGCCCTGGGTGATATCTGCTTTGGAAACTTTGTAATAGGTAAAATGATGAAGAGCTAAACATGTGCCAAAAATTATTTACACGAGATAGGGATGCAGTCGATTGCCGATTGCTCACGATTCTCATAATGCGTGTAAACTACCCTCAATGCCAGATGCATTGACCGAAGTGCAGCAAGTGCAGTAGGTATAATACTAAAGTCAGATAAGCGCCAACATATCGCCTACGATAGTAAGAAATTGAAAATCTAGCATATTTTAGTTTCCTCAGTTTAGAATATTTATAAATAGATTTTACAAGCACTATTACTGGCCACGTGTACTCTTGCATGTACATGTATTAAATTCTAGGTCGTTTTAGTGTGCGTGACAACCCTATTTTTGACTCACGTAAAAACTGGGAAGATACTGTAAAAGTCCACGACATATAGCATAGTTTATACCGTATTACCGTTAGTAAAAATAGTTTACGCAGCACGGGACCAAAGTTTTTTATTAGTTAGATACGCTTTTTTGTCACGATATTCAATCACCCTTTACTGTAATGCCACTGCGAATTTGAACATAAAACCCAATATTAACAAATTTATTTTTGTTTTTCATTTATTTCATAAAAAAAAAAAGCTGCGCCATACTAAAAATTTCTCCTGTATGGATTCTAAAATCTAGAATGAACAACTCCAATACTACGGAAATGACCTGAAAGGTAGAGTTACAAATTCTTATTACCCCTCGCAGCTATCAACGAACACAACAAACGTTGCCAATTTTCTATTAAAAAAACAAACAAAGTGATAAATTATATAATCGATAAAAAATCTAGAACCAACCTCTTGCTTTTTTGAATGAAGGTATAAGTACCTTATACATATATAACAACGTATTCGAACGACCTATTCGTTTTATAGTCGATAAGTTAAAAGCATTATTTCGATTTCTAGAAGCAATTTGACATAATTGGCCACGTCTCGATCCGGGAGGAAAAACCTCCACGACTTTATTTGAACTTTTAAATTTAAAATGAATAACAGTGGCCCCGATTCACTTGTTAAAAAACTAAACTAATTTTAAGCCCAGCGCATCTTTTTCTTTATATTTCATTAAGAAAAAGACAGATCATAATATGTTAGTTTAGACCTGTCAAATTAGTCCACGCTTGACCTAAATTAATGTATTTTTGGTCGCCATGTTTATAATCGCGTCTAAACTGTCTATGGAATACCTTAATTTGACAGGAGTAAACTAAAATGTTATCATCAAACGTTATCATGTTTTTTATGAAATAGAAAGAAAAAGATGCGCTTAACTTAAAAATAGTTAAGTTTGTGGACAAAAGAATCGGCGCCAGTGCCTGAAGCTAAAATCATTATCCTTAGAAAAACCACAAAAACCGCCATATCTTTGCATTTGACACGGTCGGACGATACACGAAAACAACTTTTTGCTAGACAAATTTAGTAGGTACACATCGAACACTCCAACTAATTTCATGTACGATACCCAAGTAGAGTAGGTATTGTTATTCTGGATTCGATATGGAAATTTCTAAAAGTCTTAAACTTCTGACCACGTCTATACAGACGAATAAAAATGTTGTCTCCGAATTGAGATCGAAGACAACATCCTTTTTAGTGATTTGGTTCCAGTTTGATTCGGCTTTTCGGACAGCTCCCTAAAACTTAAGTTTATCGTAGAAATTAGAGAAAATATATTTGGCCTTTTTAAATTAATCTACGAAACTCACAGAACACTTTCCCTAGCCCCTCTAGACCCTTAAAGGATGAACAAGAAACTATGTATTACCATTTCGCAACATGTGTGAATGAAATCTCATTTATTTACGAACACACTTTAATCAACATACAATATACCTACATAATTACTGCACCCGCCTCAAATCAAACAGGACAGGTAAGCAAGAAACACGTGACCATCACATCACTTATAATACCTTCCCAAATATTTGCTGATCACTACACTAAACTAAAAGTCTAACTAACTTTATTTACACATACTCTTGTATACTTACGTTCCGTGCGTAATATATTTCTTGTGGACTCGAGGACCGAGTTGAGCGACCATTTCATTTCCATCACGTTTATGATGATCGCGTATGCGCAATGTCAATGTTATAATAGCCATCTTGTACGAGAATATTCTGATGACGCGGTTAAGGAAAAAGTACCTTTTTAATAATGAAGTGCCTAATGAAAATAGTTGCCCAATGCAGTATTTTGACTAGACATTTCGTTGGCCAACTATAGAGCTTATTAGGAGAGACGCCAATGGCATTGAGCCAAATATACCAAAGCTAGATAAGTCCAGTTACGAAAGGCATGCTATGTTAACAGTTGCAATAGCTGATATCGATTAGAATTTGGATCATCGTTAGGTGAAGTGTCCTTAAAATATATACTACAAAGGAAAAAGCCATGTTAATATGTTAGAATCATAACGTTATCACAGTATGATCTAATATGTATAGTGTAGTTTACAGAGAGTAAACTACACGTAGCTCCATACGTATTTAAAAGAGTGATTGTTTAATAATTGAATCAACTATTGTGGTTTTTGGCAACTAAATCTTGCGTTTTCTCTGATATCTTACATCATAGCATTAACGACTGCTGAATTTGATTGCATTCTAGTTAAGATTTTGCCATGTTATCACATAATAAACGAAGCGCATTTTTCCCTCTCATATAACATTGTTGAATGTAAATACATAATATAAAATCAATTCCATAGCATTAGCATATCAACAACTACAATTAGAATGTAAATTGACAACGCATAATTAATGTATAATGTAAACACCTGTTGAATCACACATACGTCAATAAAGTACTATTTATATAAAAAAAAAAAAACTGCTGAATAATTCGACGGGTAAACAAGGGCTATTATTCCCTGTGTCTTTTTTCACTACAATATATTCTGTAACGCCTTGATTCGCAATAAAACCGATGACACGGATGTAAGCAACAAGTCTAAGCACGAGCGGGCCACATCTGTAAAATGTTCCCGGAAAGCAAATTAAGGTAAGGTAAATTCTTTACAAAATGTAGGGGTGTAAAAAATGGTTTCACAAATATAGGCAGATATAATGCAATTCGGTGAATTGATATCGCTGATCAAAAATATGTAGATACTACTTGTACCTACATATTTTTGATCACCGAAGAAACGAACATAGCCAAAAGTTTCATGTCGAATTTCTCCGAACCAAGTCGATAACAATATCGTATTTGCTTTTATTACACTACATTAGGTAGAAAAGGTTCGGAGGCTATTCGCCCATTGCCCATGAATACCCGATAACTATTTATTACTATTTACAGCAGACCCTTACGATTTGGTTGGAAAAATACAGAATAGAACCTGTCCATTGAAAATAATACAGTTATGTATTTTAGAGCCTGTATTACACCATTGAGAATAAAACAGGTATCTTTTGTGCAGCACTATCGTTGAAATAGTCATGATTCTTTAAATCGATGGTCATCAATCTTGTTCCGCCTACCGTTGAGGATTATAGGCCTCCTCCTTGTTGTGCCATGCTTCGCTGGTCCGTGTGAATCTTATCCAGGCCTTCCCTGCGATCTTCAATTGCGACATAAGAGAAGAAATCCGGTAATATTAAGAATTTCTGATCTCAGTCTTGTTCTGCCAAAAATGGCTCCACATTTTGACAAGTACTTGGTATTGATTGTGGCCGAGATGAGATTGTAAGTACATTTTGAACGTTTTTTTTTTAATCACGAGAGTGAAATGCTAGTGATGGTTTGGTCAGAAATGCGGTGGATTCGCACAGGGAAACGGTGGTATTCATTTTGTTAGATTGAGCCACGGCCTACTTTGGTCCGCAGTCGATTGATAATAACAATTATTCGCTTATTCATCAATCAGTCGACCGAGAACAGGTTAAGACAATTGATCTATAGACACGTGCATAACCGAAGGCCATTTCTCGTCGTGACTAATAGAAGGCAAATTCCCGTCGTTCAAAATCTGATCGCTGTCTTATCTCGGCGCAAATCAGATGTCAAAAACTTGTCAAAATGTCATTTTTTGAGAGATCAAGACCACATCTGTGAACGTTCTTAAACTTACGAGAACTGCCAGAATAATTCTAAAAAAGGCAGTTCGGACTAGATTCAGAACTGCTTTTCCACACTACCAGGCGAACACATCCTGATTATGTTTTGTTTCTGTAGAATATTCCAGAATATACAGTCACAAAAAAAGATAAGTAACAGGATCGTCGAGGATAGTCAAAATTGAACAGGAAACCGATGAATGTTTTGGAATTAAATTTACATTCATGTAACAGTCATCGGTAATTAACTAATCTTCAACTTTACATGACGACCCCTAAAGTGTATGACGTTACATAAGTTTGGCTAATGCCAACAAAGCACTGTCCCTTCTAGTCCAAATGTGTGTCATGACGAAACTCTAATTTTGCTGCACTCACCTTAAACAGCTGCGTTTTAAGCTGTTTACCTTGAAAATAAACCTTTACTACTTTGAGCCAAGTAACTTAATGTTTTGGTTAAGTAGTTCGTGAATCGTTAGCGGTACGTCGGGTATCAATAATAGTAGTCGCATAGAGGTCGTACCACTCCTCCATTGAAGAAGGATCTTTTATCACTTTTTAAATATAATTAAGTCTCCAAAAAAATTTGATGCCAATGGTATAAGTTCTTCCTAATAACATGCAGTTAGTAAAAAGCTGTTATTCTGACATAAGAATCAGTCACTTCAATTCTATGTGTACAGAACGATTTAGGGACAATATATCGTGTTCATTCACCAAGAAAAGACAAGCGATTTCAAATGGACGAAATTTACATACAGTTTTAGAGTTCAAAAGAGGTGGGAGGCGTGTAACTATATATCTTCGTACTGTAACAATGGACTGTGTTCACTCCAGGGAGTGCTTAGTTTTGCTGGAGGAGTAATTTGGATATTGGCTATGTTCTATGTTACGGGTTTGGTTTTCACACTTAGTCCTTCGAGTCGTTAAAATGCGAAGCAAGAACACAGCAGAAAACTTCTAGCGGCAATCTTATAATTCCTGAAGAAACAAGATCCGAAGTCGAAGTTTTGAGTCTGTTTCAGCAATTTCTCGACAAGAAACAGTCACTCTTCTCTTAGACCCAAACTCCATTGGAAAATGAATTTTATTGGTACACTAGCAGCGGCCTGCAGTTTCTCCTGCATATATTTCGAACCCGTGGGAATATCGAGATAATAAGTACATATCTTATGTACCTATTATTACTGGTTATACACCATTTGTGTGCCAAATTTCAAATAAACACCACAGAATCGGGCTTCGAAACCAGGCATCTTATGTTCAGCACTAGCGTTTGCGAGCACTTATCTTATTAGTAACAAAAGAAATTTTGACCTGCGTTGCTATCTGCCACAGATCTCAGAATGTCAAAAGTGAATGCTATACAGTATGTTAAGAAAACCCTGTCCGACCCATAAGGATAATAAAGGTTAGGTAAACACATGACCAAATATAATATAAAATTTTACGTAATCATCATAGTACCAATACAAATGAATTTTGAAATAATCTTTTTTTCTCGCGAATTAATTCCAACTTCCCCGAAATTTGGTAATTTTTAAAAAAGTGACAACACCGGTATTATGATGAGCGAATAGCGATGCGACCACGTGCCGCGTTCCCTGCCCCCCGCCACTCGCGGAAGGGTGGGATAACGCACATTGATTAAGTTACCTCTTTTTGCGAAATAATATTTATTTTTTAGGGGGATTTTTTTTATGTTTAGCCCGGTTTTGTATGCATTAGTAGAATCAGTTATCGATACCTAACAACTCCTTGACGGGTCGGACAGGGTTTTCTTAACATACTGTATATAACAATATCTAACCTAGATACAATATAGAGAGCACTAAGTTCCCAGCAACTACAATAGGTCGTTATTTTAATGCAAAATATTTATTAGAAACTAGTATACATGTTTATAACTACTTTATACATATATTTAGGAAATCACGGATAAGGCGACTTAAGTAGACTTCGCGAGTGTCCATGGAGTTTCTGGTCCGTTTTCCTCCATATAGAATAGAATACTCTTTATTATGTAGGTACACCATATAGATTACAGAACATTTATGTTCTGTAAAGATTTTACAAAGGGTGACACAATGGCCGGTCTTATCGCTCTAAGAGCGATCTTTTACAGACAACCTTTGGGTGGAATAGTATTCCATTTCAAAGGTTGTCTATAGCAGATGGAGAGAGAAATAATGTAGGTAAACTAAATATATACAGAAAGTTTATCATACTAGTTAAACGTACCTACTACGCTTTGGAATGGGCAACCTCATCAGCTTCATCTTTCTGACTGATCAGGCCTTGACAATTCTAAAGTGCCTGTAATTAATTGGTTTAGGTAGGTAGAAAATGAATGCTATTTTTTTTTTGTTGTTTACGTTCAAAGCCGTTAGGTATTAGAGCAGTTCAGTAATATAGTAACAGCTAATAAAAATATATACATATGTATAATACAATTATAATTTACATGTCGCGCCAATGTGTGGCTGACATGCGAAGCATCGAGTCTTATCTACGATCCTTTTAGTTTAGATAGGTGTGGCTATAGCACTGCAGGGTTTATTTAATCTACGTTCAACCAACAAAATCTTTACCTCCGACCATGTGGAGCCCCTAAATATTTAACCTTTGGAGGGTTGAACATGCAAACATTTGTTTCAGTCCTCGCTGTATCTCCTCAACCGACGACTTTGTTTGACAAGCACAGTTCGCTTTACTGTGTACTATGTATATCCACGACATATATTTATTTTGTTATTAGTAATTAATGTTCCCCAGCTGCTGCTGCTACTGACGACTTCCAGGTTAATAAGATCAGCATTTTGCACCCAGCGACTGCCTATCTGACCTCCACAACCCAGTTACTGGATAATTCGACACCTCTTGGAAGTCTGATTGTCAGATTTTCTGGCTTCTGCCAAGCCGTAACAACTGTCACATGAATGACAGCTGGACCAATGCAAAGCTTAACATGCATTCCGAGGAACGGAGAGGTCTTATACAGTATGTTAAGAAAACCCTGTCCGACCCGTGAAGGTGTTGTTAGGTATCGATAACTGATTCTACTAATGCATACAAAACCGGGCAAAACTTAAAAAAAAAATCCCCCTAAAAAAAAAAAATATTATTTCGCAAAAGGAGGTAACTTAATAAATGTGCGTTGACCACCCTTCGCCTGCCGCCAGCAGGGGGCGGGCGGCAGGACACGCGGCACGTGGTCGCATCGCTATTCGCTCATAATAATACCGGTGTTGTCACTTTTTAAAAATTACCAAATTTCGGGGAAATTGGAATTAATTCGCGGGAAAAAAAGATTATTTCAAAATTCATTTGTATTGGTACTATGATGAATACGTAAAATTTTATATTATATTTGGTCATGTGTTTACCTAACCTTTATTATCCTTATGGGTCGGACAGGGTTTTCTTAACATACTGTATGTGAAGATGGCCCCCATCCACGGATCTGCCGTGTTAAGCGTGTCTTGACCTGGTCGGTCGACCAGTGGGCCTATTTTTACTTAGCCATAAAACCACTATTATTGTACATTTATGCTTATATACAGTATGTTAAGAAAACCTTGTCCGATCCATAAGGATAATAAAGGTTAGGTAAACACATGACCAAATATAATATAAAATTATACGTAATCATCATAGTACCAATACAAATGATTTTGAAATAATCTTTTTTTCCCTCCAATTAATTCCAACTTCCCCGAAATTTGGTAATTTTTAAAAAAGTGGCAACACCGGTATTATTATGAGCGAATAGCGATGCGACCACGTGCTGCGTGCCCTGCCCCCCGCCGCTCGCGGAAGGGTGTTCAACGCACATTTGGTAAATAATTTTCATTTTCTTTTTGCGAAATAATATTTATTTTTTTAGGGGGATTTTTTTTTTAAGTTTAGCCCGGTTTTGTATCCATTAGTAGAATCAGTTATCGATACCTAACAACACCTTCACGGGTCGGACAGGGTTTTCTTAACATACTGTATAAAGCAGAAGAGTTTGTTTGTTTGTTTGAACGCGCTAATCTCAGGAACTACTGGTCCGATTTGAAAAATTATTTTTGCCTTGGATAGCCCACTGATCTAGGAAGGCTTTAGGCTATATAACATGACGCTGTGACCAATAGGAGCGTAGCATAACTAAACCACGCGAACGAAGTCGCTGGCGGTCGCTAGTTATGTATAATTTAAGTATCTCAGATCAGGAACTTGTTATTTACATCGCTAAAAACAGCAATTTGTTTATGTACGGAAAAATCCAACAATTCGAACGCGCCGTCGATGTTTAAACCATCTGGAAAATTACCTCTTGCCTGATCCAAGTAGTATTATGATTAAAATATTTTTCTGCTGAATAAAAAAAACACAACTGCTCGAACTGGTGATGTTTGGGGGGAGATTAATATTCAACGTAAGACATCTTTTGAAAATATGATGATGATCAGAGTACAATAGAAAATTTAAAGGTGGAAATTCCAATTACATAGTTCCGATAAACCTAATCACTTATAACTTTATAAGTTATAAAAGGTTTCCTTCAGTTTTGTACATGTTTTTAAATCCTATTAGAAAAACACATTTTCTTTGTTTTGGTCAGATAGCGGTGTGTTAGTAATGTGTATCTCATGAACCGTAATAGCTTGAGAGTTGAAATGATGCATGATGTTGAATGCAGACGGGGTTTTTATAGATCAACACTTCGTGTGGGTTAGACTCGCAATTAGCCCTTTAATATTTTCATTTTTTAAACACTTGACCGAGGTCTTAACGGAGGAGGATTAACACATTACAAATAGTCGTAGCAGCCTCGCAATTATTGATAGTGTTGTCAAATATGCAATGGAATTCAAAGAGAAAGGTGTGATGGGAGCATTCTTTGGAGTCTTTGTTCAGGAGCGGGAAACCTAAAGGCAAAAAAAAAAAAATTAGGTGGGCTTGTGGGCTGCGACCAATGGTCACGGTAAGGACCAGGACCGGGTCGATAGTACGCTGTGCGCTCGCGTCTCAAAGAGATGTCAGCACAAAGTGCCGGGATCCGCTAGGAGTGTACCTGAAAGAGCCGCTAGTTATTCCAAAAAAACGTGTACCACACACAGGCAAATAAAGGAACAGATAAGTTTTAGGGTTAGCCCCAGTAATAGGGATGTATCCATGGTATGAAAATCAAACAAATAAATTAGTCCGTCTTGTACATAATTAAAAAAATTAAGACCCGATTTTTTTCATTTTGTCGAAATTACCAAAAACTAATGAAATATATCATATTAAAGTTACGGAGTGGGGGCTAATTACGTCACGTCGTGGTATATTTTGTACCAAGTATTTGAATGAAAGAAAAAAATAAAAAATATGTGTTCATTTTTTTTTTTATAAATCTATCTGAGGGACATTAAATTATATTTTAGGATACAACCCAATTGATAACTGTATGCATAATTTTAAGGACAAAAATAAATTGAGCTTATTATACAAAATAATAACAAAGAAAAAAAGGATGTTCACAACAGCGTAAACGCATTCTTGGCCTGCCTTTCACAACCGTTTATTTGCAATGCCCGATCATTATATCTCAGAGTAGGTAGCAGACACTGCAATCCAAAGTTTGGATGACGTCAATCGAACCTCATTGACGTCAAGAATACCTTATATCTGAATCGGAATGGTCAGTATCAATTAATAGGTTTGCAATCTGTCCGGTTTTAGGTTATTATGGTGTCGTGCCTGTTTGAAACTCCTTGAATGTGACGTTGATTTTAAATTAATATCTTTACCAAGGACAGTTAAGGTTAAAAATAGATGAAGTATAAGGTTTTATTCAGTTATTTATAATCATCTTTGGCCTTGACTTTTTCCATATCACTCAGCAGGAACTTACAATCACTAAGCCCCGTACGCGGGCGATTTTCACCTGTGGTGTTATTTTTTTGCGCACTTCAATTTCAACGCACAGGTTAGCCCTGAGAGTAGAAATTGAAAAACCAACAATCTGTTAAAAATGCAGTGTTGTAAAAATGCAGTGCAAGATAATTTGTTTTTTAACAGTCGCGTTATTTTTACCTACGAGAGAACGTGGCTTTTTGTTTCTAACCACCTTACACCAATCCTACCAATTAAAGTGGGAATTTTCCTTATAGTATATACGCGAATATGTGTGAGGATGGGTGGATGAATATTTGTTACTCCTTTATGCAAAAACGGCTAAATGAAGTAGGAAAAAACTCTACAGTAAATGATTACTGTAGAGTTTTTTCCGACTTCATTTAATCATCATCATCATCTCAGCATTAATCCCAGTCGCATTCGAAGCTTTTTCAGCTTTAGAGTCTGGGGTCCGCTTTACCAGTCTAACTGCTGATTTTGTTTAGATGTTCGTAAGGCAAGCGAGACCAGCGGCATAACGTGATTTCCGAGGCACGACCAGACCAGTGCAAATATTCATATTCATGCATACAAATATTTCCACAGCGCGGGGAGCGAATACGCTACGCCACGGAGGCTGTCAGGAAACTTTACAGTAATATAACACTAATATTACCATGTTACTTAATCAGGCAAGAAAGTATTGAATGGATTTGGATGGGTACACAGATGGTTTATAACAAGGATTAACATATACCGATAAAAATATATACGAAAGTAACTCTACGAGTACTCTGTCTGCAATCTTCACGTTTAAATCGCTGAATATGTTCGAAATGAAAATGAATAAAGATAAAATTTGGCAAGATTGATGACACCCTGGGGTTGGACATACCTAGGCTACGTTTTATCCCGGTAATATGTTCTCGTGGGAAAATTTGCGACATCCATGCAAGGAAAACGAGCAGAAATTAGTGGTTAATATTTATTATAATGGCTGAATAATCCCCCATTGTGAAACCTTCTGTAAGTAGTCAGTGAGTGCAGTGAAATGAAATGAAATTTATTAAAAAACATAGAACAACAATGAATGTACAAAAAGTCTGTTTGTAAAGTAATAAACATCTTAATGATAACAATCGTAAAAGCTAACTTACTGTAGTCTAATACATAATATAATTCTTTAAAGTTACGATCTAAAACTAATGAAATGAAATATTTTAACTAATTAGCTAAAGATGGTGTCGAGCTATTGTTTACACTCAAACCATAGGAAGTGCAAAGTCAATTATATTATAGTTTTTTTTTTAAATCAACTACGTCAATCTCATCGCCATTACATTCGATACGGGCTCTAGTTCCGTGTTTGCGTTAATAACCAGTTTATATAAAAGAATAACATCGCTAATACCTTAAATTGACAATAATATTACAAGGATGGTAAAATGGACACTTATTGAAGCGTAAACAAATCGTAATTTTGTAACTAACATCGCAATTTTCAATAAAGGCGCAAACAAGCTAGTCGCGACTCGCGACTCTAATAGAGCAATTTCTGTGAATTTTTTGAGAGTTACCAGAATCGTTTTGCACCGTCGGTCGTCGCGCCTGTCCGCGGTAGATCCATTATATTTCGCTCTTGTAATGCGGTAGAATGAGAAAAATACAGAAAGTTTTGAAAAAGTAGTAGGTGGACTGCTATAAGCGTAGAGGAAAACTAAAATAACGATGGATTGACTGGCTGTGTGAAAGATGATATCGCTAGAAAAGAGGTGACTGACACCTGTGACGACGAATTACAGAAATGTATGGAACAAAAAAAGATGTTGCGACAACTCTAAATAAATTGAATAAGGGCAGGAGAATGATATGGTTTTAATAGAAATACATGATTCACGACACATACATAGGTGAAGTCAGCAAGGACTTGGAGTTTTCACGGTGAGATACTCAAGACAATGTTTGTGTTCTTTCTCGGCCTTTTATGGCCTGTCAACAAAGTCCTGCCGCCAAACGATGCCTTGTGTTCCAGCATGATGTCTGGTGAAGCCGTAAGGAGGAAGAGTCTGAGCAGTTGTGCCGGGTATGATGAGCCAAATGTTATGTCGAGACTTTGGTCGTGGAGGGTCTCCAGATCAATCTTCCTCTGGCGCAGCATCGTTGGTCGTATTTTTGGGTTTAACATTGCAACACCTTGCTCAACTGCAGTCTTCCTACCGTCTTCTTTCACTCAGTTTATTTGAATAAATAGGCTTTTAATAAACTAGCGCGCTTTACCACCAATGATTGCATAATTGCTTACCATCAGGCGGTATTGCAGTCAAGCACTAGTTTAGAATTATTAAAAAAAAAATAGCTTACTAACACGTTGTACGAGTTCATATAATTTGCTTTTTACTATGCATAATTATGTGAGCTGTCACGCCCTTTATACATGGGGCTTTAATTTATGTAGGTAATAAGTTTTAACTTATTTACATTTCCATTTTAATGATATTTAATTTTTTGTTTTGCTGGTATTCTGGCGTGGCTAACTGGCATATGGTAAATAATTTCATAGTTGTTGTGCTTTCATGTGTTCATTACTGTACATAGTATTGTATAAAGTCATGTTTTTTTTATGAACAGACAGCTGTGTTTCTGGGGGAGTTTGAAGTGGCGAAGGGCGGGCTTGTTGGGGGGACTGTCTTGTGTAATATTGATGTTGCCTAATTTGAATCAATGAATTTTGTATTGATTTTGAGACAGATGGCTAGAGAATCGCATTGCAGTAGAAGTACTAAAAGGAATTTGATATAATTATGACAAAGACATCAAGCAGTAGAAAAGTATATTCCCTATTAATGGCGCAGAGGTGGACTAAGAACATAATACTTACTACTTAAGTTATACCCTGGAGTTAACGGGATGACAAAGTTCGTTCGCCAAAAGTTACGAACATAAACTTTAGTCACACAAAATAAAACATCTTCTACTGTGATACTTTACTAGAAACATGATTAACCTTCAAAAAAGCCAAAAAAGGTAAATTGCCCATGGATTGAGGATATGGTCAATGGTCCTTTTACGAATCGCGATTAATCGCTGTAAACTTATATCTATTGCAAATATGTGGCTACTCCACAAAGAACTTGGTCGAGGTTATCTAGTACGCGGGGCCTAGCAATAAACTCTATTTTAAGTAACTTGCTGTTTTTGATTCAATCAGCCTTGTTTATGGGTTTTTCTTAACACATCATTACCAAATCTCGATTTTGTTTATCATCATAACATCGAAATTATAAATTAAACAAGTTTCATCCAGATTTTTTTTTTTAAAGTTACCTTATTAAATATGTTGGAGTCGGCTTCCTATCTGACCTCCACAAGTTCCACAATCCAGCTGCTGGATAATACGATAACCCTTGGTTAGACAGCTTCTCAGACTTTCGGATTGCTGACTAACCGTAACGACTGTCAAAAGATCTATGAATTCCAGCCAGGACCAACCAAAAATCCAAATATATGTGACATCTACCAACCAGTACTGGACCTGTGTGGTGGAAAACGGCCCACCCCCTCACCGAGAGGCCTAAGCCCCAACAGTCCAATAACACTCCAAAAGTCGTCAATTTAAATTAACATAGATGACATAGTTGGCCTTTGTTTGTTTGTATCAATGTTATACAGATCCGTGCTTGAGGTCCATAGTTGAGAATGACAAATACGATTTGTAACATGTTTACAACGAATGAATGATATTTGTGTGTCAAAGTGCTTAGCAAGATTTAACTTACGTAAAGTTCTATTAGCTGATGATGAGCGTTTTTCTAATTCCAGGAATTTAACGTCAAATGTAATAAACAAGATATGATGTAATCTAGTTTGGAAATACTTGGACTCAGGCTATGTTCGGCTAGACTGGCCGATCCCAATCTAGTTGGGAAAATGGTATGATAAGGACGAAGATGTGATCATATGAGATCTGATTTTACATAGTTAAATGTTATTGAATAAGGCTTTTTTATCATTTTAGTTCGGGTATTGACACAATCTATTATGATATCTATTTTTATTCCAACAAATAATTCAATTGAAGCCGAAAAAAAAAGACTTGAAGACAGAAAGCAAAGCGTGTAAATATCAGTTTTTCTTTACAGACATTTGTTATATTAACAATTTCTGTGTTTTTTCTGTTCAAAAATAAATGTTCAACCATCTAATTGAAAGATACAAATGGTTTCAATTGTATAAGATGCCAATCAATTAGGATATATCTGAGAGGTAATTTCGCAAATAGTTCGTGTACAAATCATAATGGACAATAACATCACCGATTTAAGGACGCATTTAAAACGTAGTAACAATCAGGCGAGACATTACGCATGTTGGTGCAAATAAAAACAAGTACATTGCTATTGTTAGAAACGCAGTAAAGTTAGTTTCAAATAATAAGTCCAATTGCAAAGTAATTACAGTTCAATTTAGATAGGAATCAGTCCTTTTTATTACGGGATGATATTTCTACCTCCATTGCTGTAATAAGTTTTGTAGCAGCAAATGTTCGTGGATTAAAAAATAGTTTTGAATTATGTATCATACATTCTTGAAAGTAGTGTCGCAATACGACTCAATCAATCAGAACACAATTCAAAACACGATTCCTCTATGAAACATTATATAGCAAACAAAACTAGAGAAAAATAAGAAAAGATTGCAATTTCTCAATCACGATATACAAGTAGCAGGTGTACTGTGGAAAGCAGGTCATATTTACGTAATATACGTATGTAGCAATTATACATCAAATGACCAGACTCGCCCTTTGTAGGTCCACGAAGGTCTAAAACTCCAAATCCCTTATCGTCGCAAATATTTGTAAGACCCCAACAAATGTAGAGCCAATATTTGTACAGATGTTTGCGTCAATATACCCAGTAAATTGGTTGTGGTGGTCAGATAGGCAGTAACTTCATGTAAAATCCTAGTATTCAGATTCATCAGGTTAGACTGGAAGCTGACCTGAACATAGTTGGAAAAATGCTACTCAGATGTTGATGTTTGTGTCGATTTGGACCCTTTAAGCATACAATGGGATTATAGGATCTGTCGAGTAACACAGAGATGATCATTAGACTAAATATATTTTGATCTTAAAGGACTATAACCACAGAATATTAGTGGCATTTAAATTTTAGATTCGAAATAATGAGAAATACATGTAGAAGATCACAATTAAATACACCTTTATATTCACCTACAGACCGAAACGCTCTTGCGAGGAGATCTCATTATGTAAGTGGTAACATTATCAGAGAAGCAGGCATTGTGTATGTAAATGATAATTGTTATAAACACAAACTTGTTTAATCTCTGTCAGGGTTATCGATTACCATTAACTTCGAATGAAAATAGCCTAGACGACAGATAGTCTGTAAAGTTCGTTGGTGTCATCAGTTTTTGAATTTTTAGGTAATTTTCACCAACTTTATCTATCTTATAACGCCAAGGTCGACTTGGATATAACAGCAATTGCCTTTGACTGTATAGGTAGTAAGATCTCATTGAAAGACTGAGCATTTGGAATAATGCCAAACACGTGAACGCTGAGGAAGCAACAGCGGGCGAAATGAAAATTGTTGGATAACAGAATCTGGCAACAGACAGACTCAGAGCAGCTTAAGAAAAGACTTGATATAACAAAAGAACCTGATTTCGTGTTCGCTTTTTTTAAAGCTCAGTCGAGTACCCTTGAGCCGGCGGAAGACACCTTAGAGTTTTGCTTGCCCGCTGAGAAACATGTGCATATATGAGACGACAAAAAAGAAAAGCGGTGAATATTTTCAAAATGATAATAATTTTTGAAATGTTGACGTGCATTGTGGACATAATAATTGTTCCACGGAGAAGCGTACCTAACTGTATCGTTAGGTAATTTGATATTTGGAAATATCTTTTCCTTCCTTCAGTCATTACTATCATTTCAGCCGAAAGACAAAGGCGTCCCCCAAGCCTCTATTACGACCGGTTCCGTGGTTCTCGCAACCAACGGTTTCCTGTGGCTGATTATTTTACCTATTTACACGTATCAACTTTTTCTAGAAGGAAGTGAAGGAAGGAGTTTAGTGAAGTGTTTACAAAGTTAATATTGATTATTATTGCATTTGGAATTGTTGTCGTTACAGTGCAAATGCACTTCCATCGTTTCGTTTTACCGATAAAATTAATGTTTCTGTTGTTGAGTAATAAAAATTACAAGATGTATTTATTTTTGAACCAAAACCTACAAAAGAAGATTATTTTTAAATCTTCCCTTGCCGACACTGAATGACTTTTCATATTTTCTAATATGAAATCAGTGTTGCTTGAAATTGTTTTTTTTTTATTTTTTCACCTTTGTATCTTAAATATTATTATCTATGAGAGATAAACGGGTTTGTTTTGTCACAGAATTCAGTTACTGTGTAGGTAATCTGTGTTTTGCTTTACAGTAATTGTTTTATTTGTGTTCAGATTATGGGTCAAAAATGTTAAATATAAATAGACATGTTATAACTTTAATTATTAGGGCATAATACATTTCTTCACAGGTCTGGTACCTCAGCCCTTGAGTTCCCGTACGTTTGGAAGGCATACAAGAGACCGAAGCAAACTCGCAAAGGCCTAATCGGATAACGCCCCATTACTCTCAATTTGAAGCACATTGCTAATTCATTACCCCATATATTCGAGGAATGTTTCAGGGCAACAACGTAAATAACTCAATGAATGTTGTGGAATTGTCAAAATAAAACCCATTGCTACTGATAGGGTGTTAGTGTCTAACAGCCGACGGACGGCAGCGTCTAGCGTTTAACTGTCGACGCTTTTAAAGAATTAAGGCAACCAACCTACGATATCCTGTTATATTCACGAGCATAAAATATGTAAAAACTTGGCTTTATTCAAAAGCTATTTTCTCTTTTTTTTTCTAATTAAATTTAATGGTTCTTAATTTTTTCTTCAGCCTATAAAGGTTTCCTGCTGGAAAAAGGCCTCCCCCAAGGCCGCTTGGGCATCCATCGGCTTCCCGCGACCTTCACCAGGTTATCGGTCCACCTTGTCGGGCTCCCTACGCTGCGTCTTCCGGTACGTGGCCGCCACTCCAGTACCCTACTGCCCCATCGCCCATCGGTTCTACGAGCAAAGTGCCTGGCCCACTGCCACTTCATTTTAGCCACTCTAAGAGCTATGTCGGTGACTTTAATTTAATGTTTATCGAATCCTATTTCGAGTATATATGAAGTGTCCTATTTTACAACATTGCATTTGTTATTCACGCAAAAATGCCATTATAAGTTGTCAATAGTGTAGACATATTAGTGGTAACAATCTTTCAATATTAGGTACTGGGTGAATTTGCAAAGTGCATAAAGTCCACCTAACAACCCCAACCCCACTCGTATTTATGTCTTGTAAATCACGTAATTTTTTCTCACTTTCTTTCGTACATAATAACATAGACAGATATGTTATAATTAAAACATTCGCGCGACCCGTAATCATTGACACAATTACGTACAACAACTACTGATGAAACTACCGTGAACTTTCGCTTCGGACATCGCCAGAATAACTTTAGACATACTTAAGAGACACGATTAGAATACAAACGTGAGATTCTTACTTTAAAACGTACTGCTTTCCGAACGTGACGGTTTTGGCCGACGAAGCATATCGATGGCGATAGTCGATCGCCATGATAACACGCTTACGTATGCTAGTAAAAGTAATGGCAACAACGTCATAGGAACATTGATATTTTCTGTGAATTATTATCAAATATTACATAACATCACGCTTTTATTTCACTGAAAGAATAAGCAGAGCTGTACGCCTATATTTCGCAAGTCACATGTAATATAGGCTTTTTAGCAATAGTATTTTTGCTCACTAGTCAAACGAGGCAGTCAGAATGATTGAATATTGTTCGATAAGCAGTTTGTTACTATCAACGGTACTCAATATTGATTTCGAATAAAAAATGAAACGTAGCATCCTGTATAGACAACCCCGATGTAAAAACCGTAGCACTTTCGTAGCTTCGTAGGCCGCCGTAGCCAAGTTTAACGCCCTTTGTACCTTAAATTTTCCGTAACCAATTGGTAAGTTGTAAGTCGCTAACAAACTTGGGACATTAAAAACTTTTCAATGCCGATATTTTACTTACTTATGCTTAGTCTCTACGCATTTATAACCATAACAACTAGAAGATATTCATTTCAATCTTCTTTAGGAACCAAATTTCTTTTTCTTAAGCCAACAAACGAAAAAGATATTCAGTTACGTCCGCAATTAAAAAGAGTTTGAGATTCGTCACGGGTATTGTTAATATAGCCTTTGAGGGAGAATTTCGCTACTTAGATTTTTTTCCTTGAGTGTTGCATTTTTTTTTTTCAAGTAAATTGGTTATGAAAGTAGGGATATTTTTTGCATTCTTCAAAGAATCCATATCACACTTGGAACCATTTTAAAAAAATGTAGCATGATAGACAGAATTAATGTAATATCAGTTTCATATAATTATGTAATATATTTCTTTCGACTTTTACTACCTGATAACATTAAAATTATAACCATTGTTATCGTAAATAGCAAGTTTTATCATGGGTGTTGTAGGTTTCACGTGATGGTAGGCTTTCCTACCGCTTATTTTCTAAAGAAATAAAACGTAATTCATTTTGAATGAATAAATAGAAATGTTTATACGGTTTTTCAAACTTAAATAATAAATATTTATTCAAAAAGATTTGAAAATATATTTAAAAAAAAAGGCTTAATGCCGGTGGTACTCAACCTGAGACGAAGAAGGTTCTTAATGCCTATTGTAATGACAAAAACACAAGGCTAGAGCGAGAAGCATTCTCTCGGTGATAGGCCATAACATCGGCCTCCGGCAGAAGTTACCACCCACCAGACAAAGTCTTGTCGCCAAGCGATTCGTCGTGTTCCGGCATGATGTCTGGTA
Organism: Sesamia inferens; assembly: GCA_037179545.1. Lineage (NCBI taxonomy): Eukaryota > Metazoa > Arthropoda > Insecta > Lepidoptera > Noctuidae > Sesamia > Sesamia inferens. The sequence goes on along the minus strand of CM073928.1, from coordinate 28,391,812 downwards.
AAGCCGTACGGTCTGAGCAGTTGTGTTGCGATGTGTGCCAGGTACGATGCGTCAAATGTTGTTGAGTTGGGAGTTTGGTCGTGAAGGGTCTTCAGATCAATCTCCCTTTGGCGCAGCATCGTTGGTCGTGTTGTTGGGTTTAACATTCTAAGTTTTTCTGAGTGAATAGGCTCTTAATAAACTAGCGCGCTTTACCATCAACGATCTCATCACTGCTTACATCAGGCGGGATTGCGGTCAAGCGCTAGTTTATAATTTATATAAAAATAAAAAGTATAAAACGCGAAAGTACAAAAAATCTTTGTGCGCAAAAACTACAAGAATACACATTTCTGACGACCGTAATGTTGGTGTATAGGCACCAGTTTCGCACAAATAGGCCGCAAGCCAGACAGGCAGTCTAGACAAGTCACCTTATTCGTAATGTTGTTTGGATGACGTAAAACAGTTAAAACGTGTCTATTCTCGGCCTCCTTTTCTCTTCCTTGTCCTCGTGGACGTTTTTCTCTTGGCAGTATATTTTTATCCTTGACAATTACAAGACACAACAAAAACAATGAAGCTTGAAATCAGTTCTTTTAGAAGGTCGTAAGCGTCGTTAGATGATGGGTTTATGTCAATTATGATGAATGCTTTACTCTGAAACCGGTGAAACAATAGTGAGGAAACTAGCATGTCGTGGATTTTGAAGTCATCTACCAACCCACAATGGGTCCGCAAGGAAGATCACAGCCACGAGCCTTGGTGCCACAAAAACCTACCCCTCATCACTTCCTAGTGTTTTATAAAGCTGGGATAAAGAAGAAACACGCCTTCCCTGTAAAACTTTCCATATTCAGTCCAGACCGGTTTTATCTTTATTCGAGAGATTTTGAAGTATTTGTGTATTATACGTATATAGTTTTGTTAAGACAATAACTGTGACTATACAGAAAAAAAGGTCTTGTGTTTTACTACCTACATATGTCTACCTAATACGTACATTCCACATTATCTGTATATGACTAGAAATCTCTGTATTCAAATAACAATCACGTCTAAGTTTACTATGTATTCAGATAATAATTTTCACAACCATTGTTGACACTTACAAAATGTCTCGTGTTAATAAGTAACAATTTAATTCCCAGAAGTTTTAAGCATTCTACGCTTCCAGTTTGTTGATAAGTTGGTTATTTTAATCACAGACAATCCTAAAAGCAGGGACTTTCGGGAAAATATAGCCGATGAAGGTCAATCAGAATATGAAATATAGCGAGAAACTGAAGACAACGTAAACACAACTAAATAAAAAATCTCTGATAGCTAGCATCTCGGAAACGTAGACTTTAAAACCAATTGTAGAGAGAACATTTGAAACATATATTTGCACGCCAATTTATTTCATGATTGGCTGGATGTTGATCACGAAACAAGCTGGCTCTCGGATACAACATCGCATTGTTCAAGAACTATTTACAAACAATAAACCAAAAAAGAAAACACATTTATTTTACATTTTCCCACGATAGTTAAATGGAAGAATGTAAACCTATAATATGATCATGGACGTATCCATACAATCAATAACGTAATGTAAACTATGGTAAAACTTACCTTGGCACACAAATGGAGTGATAAATCCCATAATTCCGTAACACATGAATGAACTCCGGGAGCGTCCGACAGGCTCCCATGATACTAAACGCTGCTAGTGAACAATTCCATATCATTAACGTTCGCCGTAACTCGAATCTGTGGACAAGAGAAGAAAATAATAAGTTTAAAGTATATAGTATATTTCTGATGAAGCCGTACGGAGGACGGGTCTGAGAAGTTGTGTTGCGATGTGTGCCGGATACGATGCGCCAAATGTTGTTGTGGGAGTTTGGTCGTGGAAGGTCTTCAGATCAATATCCCTTTGGCGCAGCATCGTTGGTTGGGTTTAACATTGCATCACCTCGCTCAACTGCCGTCTTCCTTCCTATTCGCTCAGTTTTTCTGAGTGAATAGGCTCTTAATAAACTAGCGCGCTTTACCATCAACGATCGCATCACTGCTTACTATCAGGCGGGATTGCGGTCAAGCGCTAGTTTATAATTATTATTAACAAAAAAAAAAGCATTAGTAAAGTGGGAAGAAGGAAAGAGAGCTAGATATACATACTAATATTTTAAACGTAAAAGCAACTCTGTTAAAGGAGTACGTAAGAATTTTGCGGTCTGTTATAAATAGTATTACTCCCATTTCAGCAAAAACAAAAATCAGTGATTGACAGCAGTGCTAACTTCCCAATGGGTACACGGTTACAACCGGAAGAATCGTAAGTTTCCTCATTACCGGGGCCTGTCTCCTAAAATCCCAAAACGGTCATAAGGGCAGGTTTATTTGGAAAATCAAAAGTCTGCAGTTTGAAATTACGATTGACCATGTAATATAATTAAGGCAATAGAGACCTTGAACTTAAATAAAGTTCAAATAAGGTCTTAGATCTTATCTTAAAGGCACTTAAGAAAGGTCAAATCACACATAAATTTGCAAGTGATGCCACTATAGTAGTATAATTATTACCAATTATAATACGTAAAAAGTACAGAGAAAACTGTTGAGGTATAATTGTTTGATACTAACACTTTGATCTTTGTTGTAAATTCTAATTTATCTAGTATCTTTATTTCAGACTCAGTCCATAAATAATAGTTAAAAAGAAGGCGTTGAAAGGGCTGTTAGTACAACACATGAAATGTAAAAATTGCTAGTAATTTCTTAGTAAAGAAATCAAGAGCTAATTTCCTATTCGTATGCAGGTTTAGTGGCTTCTTTTCTTTAAGAAGATATTTCTGTAAATTGTGTTAAATTCTGTTTTGAAATTTAAAAATCAATTTAATTCGTGTATCACCGACTCATAATACAATTAATATACTCATAGTCACATTATATATACACAATACTAAATTATTAAATTCATAACAATTTTACTTGATTCATAAAGACATACACATGCAGGAACATAAGAAATATTTGTATGACCTACAAGTAGTTATTCCAGGTCTGGCTATTTGTGTAGTTGTGTGTTTAAACTCACATTGAGTTTAAATATTTGTAAACGCATCTACGATACGAAAAAAGTTGCCCCACTCTGGGAATTTCCCCTGTAAATTCCCAGAGTGGGGCAACATTTTTATAAAAATATATTCAACGTTATTTTTTCTTTTCATTTAGAAATTGTTGCAGTGTGGTTACCGAGTGCACAACACAGCTGACGGTAGATCATAGTACAGACTACAGCAATCACCATCAAGCATCCACCGCGCCGCACCGCTATGGGCTCAGCCGGGCGAGCGATGCTTTGACCATATTTCTGTTGGGACAACCAGGGCCTGTAGCCAATGTAACATCGCTTCGTAGCGAAACGAAATCGAATACCAAACCAACCAATAACGAAAACGATTGTCCACGCGACGCGATAAATCACGTGGTCAATCGTTCCCGCCATTGGTTGGTTTGGTATTCGATTTCGCTTCGCTACGAAGCGATGTTACATTGGCTACAGGCCCAGGTAAGATAACCCCATAACTTTGTGGTTTCTCATGATATCTATTTGAAATTTTGTACGGACGACAGCAGGTCAAGCTACCTGAAACTGTCAAATATTCCCAATCAATCTTGAGCCTTAATGCTTTAAAGATAAAGTTGAAAACCTAATAAAGAAATCTGACAGATTGTAGTAGCTTATTGTGCTGTCGTCTGTATATAGATTTTTTACTTAAAAATATTGGACACGTGTTTCGGGTCTACAAAAAAGTAAGTTTTATTATAAATTTAAAATACTGTCGAAATTTTATAACTTTTTAACAATGACGCTTGATAGTCTTATCAGCTTGCCACGCATCGCTTATAACGGTGGGAGATAACGAGATAATCTTTAGACGGAGATTTGGGATGTAAGCCTCAATAAACATGTCGCGTAAAAACCTAAGCGCCACTTCAAAGCGGAAGTTTATGATTTAGCAGATAAATACATAATCTAATTTGGTTAAGAAACATTCGATATACGTAAATGATATTAATATTCATAAATATACATAGGATCAGTTAATAATGTAAATTACACTAATACGTCATACCGATAAATGAAAAGCTGTAAGCGAAAGGATTAGACATTATGTTCTTATCTATGCGTCATTTGATCACGCCATTTAATAAAAAAAAACCGGCCAAGTGCGAGACATACTCGCCCACGAAGGTTTCCGTACCATTATCTATAAAATCGGCAAAAAAATCACGTTTGTTGTATGGGTACTAAATATTGAAAGAAGGCCTTCAATATTTATTTTAATTTAATTAATTATTTTCAATTTTAATATTGTATAAACAAATATTCTCTGAAAATTTCAAGCGTCTGTCAATTTCCGTTATTAGTATGGAGCAAAAAACGGCAAAAAAATCACGTTTGTTGTATGGAAGCCGCTTAAATATCTTTTTTAGTATTTGTTGTTATAGCGGCAATAGAAATACATAATCTCTGAAACTTTCAACTGTCTAGCTATTACGGTTCATGAGATACAGCTTGGTGAAAGACGGACGGACGGACGGAGTCTTATGAATAGGGTTCCGTTTTACCTTTTAGTTATGGAACCCTAAAAATTTGGTATATCTTAAGCCCTAACATTAACATTGTTCATAGAATCGCGATTTATGATTAATTGGTAACAGATAATTGAATATTGCTGCCCCCTAATCGGCGAACGTATTTTTGTTAAATGATTGCGACTAGTTGGGATCGTTTGCACCGGGACCGCCCATTGGTCCGTTCGGTCCAAATGATCCCAACTAGTCGCAATCATTTGACAAAAATGTGGTAAAGAAGAAATTATAAAAATACAGGGAAAAAATTACACTTTTCAGCAGTAAGCACAACAAAAACGGCTTTAAAATAATGTCAACAATCTCTGGTTCGTTACATATGCAATTAAATACAACCATTTTCCTCAGCAAATTAATCAGTGGTATGACAGAATCAATTATTACTAGTGTTTAATTTTGGTAGAATTTACAATATTTAGGAAATCTAAAACGATCCGCATAATGCATATATAATTTATTTTACTTTGTTTATTCTTTAATTTCCAATGTACGGACGACAGCAGGTAACGCTACCCGAAACTGTTAAATATTTCCAATCAACCTTGAGCCTTAGTGTTTTAGCGATAAAGTTCAAAATCTAATTAATAAATTTGACAGTAAAATTTCCATGAATACTGTTTATTTATTGCACAACACTTTCTTCCGTACTCCTCTATTAGCTGCCATCACGACAGTCCCTCCCAGTCCAATGAACTTCTAATTTTATTCCTAAGTACTCAAAATTTCTCTCACGGCTTATAAAGATGTACAAACGGGCAAATCACAAATGTTAATTTACTAGAAGACCGCCCACAGTATCAGACAGACCATAATTGTGAGATGTAAATACTCTGTGCCTTTGTCGTTATTAACTATAAAAGGAGCTTCGAAAACACTGAAGGCTTTGTCGCCCCAACAATGAACAAACCTAATGTAATTTAACAGGTCCGTCACTAGTAATGGTTTATAAAATCCACGAGCTCTATTGTTACACACTGAAACCACAAAATAATAGTATGAAAGGTTAAACTATTCAGTAACTAATATGTCAACAAACTTTTTCAATTTGATTATCATTGCTTACGTCATGCAGGGTGATAAAATCAAAATCAAAGCATTTATTTCAAATAAACCAGTTACAGGCACTTTTGAATTGTCAGAAGGTCGGTCAGTCAGTAAGGTGAAGCTAGTCGCCCATTCCAAAGAGTAGGTACCTCTGGAGAAGAACGGGCAAGAAACTCCATGGACACTCTTTTAAATTATCAAGCTATTGATACAAATATTTGATTACATCATTCATTTTGAAATCAATCGTGTGAGAACGATGCAGAAATATATTGTACGCTGAGAGCGTCCATTATGGAAAAAAAACAACAATTCAGAATTTAAAATACGCCGTAGCAGCTAAGAGATGACCAGTCCCCTCTGACGGCGTCCGTTCACGAACATGACGTATGGATCAGCATCATTCAGCTCAACCATATTGAAGGGAACCTAATGACCCAACACACATGCCACGACCAGCGAGACATTTGAGTGAGCATGACATACTCTCAACAGCCATAGCACTATCAAGCCAATAAACGACTAACCCAACAAATAGATGCTTTACAGCAAGTAGATCGTGCTCACACGATACCACAAATACTTACTTAAAACACTTGTCCAGCGTATATGTACATACATTTGTAGTGTAAGTGTTATGAACTTATGTATTTAAAATTATCTTCTCATTTTTGAATACGCAATTATTCTACTGTCAACTTATGTATTTAATATTTTTTATTATTTATTTAATGATCAATCAATTTTTTTTATTAATAATGTGATGGAATTAATTATTTATTACTTATCTAGTGGCATTCATTAACTTATTTTCTGTTAATAATTTGGGGATAATGTAGTGGTGGGCGACATTAGTGGTAGGCTATAATATCGGCTGCCGGCAGAAGTTACCACCCACCAGATAAAGTATTCTCGCCAAGCGATTCGTCGTGTTCCCGCATGATGTCTGGTGAAGCCGTACGGAAGACGGGTCTGAGCAGTGTACGATGCGCTAAATGTTGTGTCGGGAGTTTAGTTGTGGAGGATCTCCAGATCTCTCTTCTCTCGTTGGTCGTGTTGTTGGGTTTAACATTGCATCACCTCGCTGACATGACGTCTTCCTTCCTATTCACTCAGTTTTTTTGATTGAATAAACTAGCACGCTTTACCATCAACGATTGCATCACTGCTTACTATCAGGCGGGATTGCGGTCAAGCACTATTTTATAATCATTTCTAATTTTTATGTTTTTGTATACTAGATAGGACTGATAAGGAAGGGACCCTTCGTACGCAATTCTGACTCGCATTGTGGTTGTTTTTTTTAAGTGTATGTGTGTAATGTGTTATGTGGCGGAATAAAACACGGTTTGACGTTTCGATATGAACTCTTGTAATCTACTGAACTGATCCTTTTTTTTTAATGTCATCTCGTAGTTGACCTTGAGAGGTCGTGACTACTTAACTGGATTATCCTGTGGCTGCCTTAAATGAATTTAAAGCCCCCAGCCAGGGCAACTAAAAACTAAGCGACTACACGCTAAGGGCTTCGCCCCGACAATACCATCGCCTTCGACGACGATGAAAAGGCTGAATGCCTTGCCTCCTGCCTCGAAGCCCAGTGCTCCCCCAGCCTCCTACCAGTAGACCAAGCCCACCTCCTAGAGGTCGACGCTGAAGTAGAACGTAGGACCTCCCTCCCGCCCGTTGACGACCCGGATGATCCCCTGCCTCTCATCACTCCAGACGAAGTGCAGGACATCATCAAACGCCTTCAACCCAAAAAAGCGCCCGGATCAGACGGCATCACCAACAGAGTGGTCCGTCTCTTCCCAGCCCACCTAGTCCTCCTCTTGACCACCATCTTCAATGGTGCAATGGGGAATAACATTTTCCCACAAACGTGGAAAGAAGCCACAGTGATTGGCATTCCAAAGCCCGGCAAGCCCAAAGCCGAACCAACCAGTTACCGTCCCATCAGCTTGCTGAAAGTTCTCGGCAAAATCTATGAGAGGCTTATTTATAAGCGTCTCAGAGCTTACGCCGAGAACAAGGGCCTCATTCCCAATGAGCAATTCGGGTTCCGATCCCAACACTCTTGTCCACAACAAATCCTACGCATCACTGAACATATCCACGCAGGGTTCATGCGTGGGATGTACACAGGCGTAGTCTACTTCGATATAGCGAAAGCGTTTGACAAAGTCTGGCACAACGGCTTAATCTATAAGCTGTACAAACTCGGAGTGCCCGACCGTCTCGTCCTCATCTTACGGGACTTCTTGTCAAACCGCACCTTCCGCTACAAAATCGAAGGAGCACACTCCTCCCCCCGCCCCATCCGTGCAGGTGTTCCCCAGGGCTCCGTGCTAGCCCCCCTTATTTTCACGCTGTACACAAGCGATATCCCGAAAGGTGGTAAGGCCCAAGTCGCACTGTTCGCAGACGACACCGCCATCTACTGCTCGGGACTCAGCCCTGACCGAATTCGACACCATCTCCAAACCGCAGTCAACAAATTGGCTGACTGGTTCAAGAAATGGAGGATCGAAGTTAACCCCCAGAAAAGTCAAGCGGTACTCCACACGAAGCCGCGACAAAACGTCCCCACCCCACGACCCATCTCCATGTCTGGCGAGCTGATCCCCTGGGGGAAGCAAGCCAAATATCTAGGTGTGATCCTCGACCGCAACCTCAACTTCTCAGAGCACATTAAGGCGGTCCGCTCACGTGCCGCCTACGTTCTGGGTCGACTCCACCCCGTCCTCAACCCGCGCAGCAAACTGTCGCTCAAGTGCAAAATGCGCTTGTACACAGCGTGCATACGCCCGATTATGACATACGCTTGTCCTGTCTTCGCACACACCAAGCCGCGTCATATCCATAGGATGCAAGAGTCCAAAACCGTTTCTTGCGTAAAGCCACAAACGCCCCTTGGTTCGTCCGTAACGAGATCCTCCACCTAGATCTCAAAATCCCCACCATTCAGCAGTTCATGAAGCGTCTTTCCAAACGCTTCTTTGACACTGCCTCCAAGCACCGCAATCCCCTGATAGTAGCGGCTGCTAATTACACCCCCTCCACCATCTCCAAGCTTCGCCGCCCAAGGCATGCTCTCACCGACCCAGATGACCCCATTACCCTCCTCCAAGAGGCCAATAGGGCCACCAGCACTCTTACAAAGAACAGACCGACCTACCGACCTCGCCGCCGAGGTCCATCGCGACGCGTTCAACGTAGTAATCGCCCTCCCCGTCCCTTGTCCGATGAAGGCCAGCCCGCGCCGCAGCTGAGCCAGTAAATATAAACTCCCGACTATGACCTCTGAGTTTGTTTCGGCCGTTTCTTCTCAGAGCTAGTACTAGGAAACGCCGTGGTCATCAAACCGAAATAAAAATAAAATAATTCGATCCAGCCGTCCCTTGCTGTTTTCTCCAGCGACACCCTAAGCCGAGGTTCGTACCCCATAGGGGGTGCCCTTAGCGTGTAGTCGCTTAGCTTTTGGTAGCCCTGGCTGGAGGCTTTAAATTCACTTAAGGCAGCCACAGGATAGTCCGGTTAAGTAGTCACGACCTCTCAAGGTCAACTACGAGATGCCATATCAAAAAAAAAAAAAAACGCTAAGGGCACCCCCTGTGGGGTACGAACCTCGGCTTAGGGCGTCGCTGGAGAGAACAACAAGGGACGGCTGGATCAAAGTTTTGAACTGATCCAAAAGGGTCTTAACTATTTATACTTAACTAATTTTTACAAGGGAACTCTTATCGCTCGCACAAACAAAAAATTAAAAGTACTAAATAATATATAAAAGCTTATAAGTTATGGTCGTAAATAATGATTAGTCAAGTGAGGTGAGACGTGAGAAAATTATCGATAAGTAATTCTTATCAGGAAGAGAACATTTTAGGCCTAAAATTAGGAGTGAAGAGTACTTAAGTGTAACACTAAATTATATTCGAAAGCTCGTAAATAATGGTAAATGTTAAGCGATGTGTGACATGAAAAATGGATATAACTGGTTCTTATCAGAGAGTTAATATTAAGAACCCTAAGATTATAAGCGATAAGTACTTAAACGTAACACTTAATAATATTCACAACCCTATAACTAATGCTTAAATGATGTAAAAGACCCGTAGTTCTTTTGAAAAAGTAGACATTAGTAAAGCTAAGATTATGTATGGATAGCGAATATGTAACATGTGTAGATGTTGATGTTAGGAAAGCGTAACGCCTCGTGACGAAAAAACATTAAAACTTCTACAGTGTCCTTCAATGTCTTAAATAGGTACGTTTTTAGAATGTTATCAAAAGGAGGTTTTAAATATGAACGAACTCAGTGAAAGATAATAATAGTCAACCTAAAACAGAAATAGTGCCTATATCTATTAATAAAGGCAGTATTTCAGTAAACCAGTTATAATTTTAATTGAAACACGCTACTGCACACAACTGATTCAATTCAATAAGGTCCTAATTAGGTTGTTTATTTTAAATTGCAGTTGTGAAAAGTTCATACCGAATGCATTGATCGCTTTCAGGGTAAACAGCTATAAATAAACTATGACCAGTGATGTCAATTTCTATTTTTATGTACTTCGCAGTCTTGTTTAGATATTTTACGAGTTCTCAAAAACAGTCGGTTTGACAAGCGTTCAGTAGACGCTTGCCTTCTTTCCACATATAAATTTTGTTGCTTACACTAGTTTCTTTCTGGCCACGACTTTATGTGAACCTTTCTTGTTTTAACATAAAAAAATAACCCTATCACAACTTAATACTTAGCTTTCGGATTAAAAGTACTAGTTTCGAAGATCACAAACAACTCACTCATACAAACTCGTTAATTTAACCTCTTTATAATATTAGCATAAAAGTACAGACTAACTTTTTCAAATATCAATGAAAAGTAAGGTTTTTTTTAAGGTTGCTTTTCATAGATATTTATTTTCAAGGACAAAAGTATGTACCTACTTTTACTATTTTATTCCAAGTACAATCAGTCCGTGGTTTAGACGAGAAAAGTTAACGACCAAACATGATTACTTTCCCATTTCAAATATTAGTAAGTACCAGTTTTGCTGAAGGTTCACGCGCGCCTAAAAGAGATGTCAGCAAATCGTGACGGGGTCCACGAGGACCAATAACTCCTGGGCCAAGGTTGCGGGTTGGTTAAAAAAGCAACCGTGGCTCTGGCCGTCGCACAGACAAGTCAAGGAACACGGGTTTTAGTCAGTAAAAGTATCCAGAAAAAAAAAAGTAAGCAGTGATGCGATCGTTTATGGTAAGGCGCGTTAGTTTATTAAGAGCCTATTCACTCTAGCCTTGAACTTGAAGACACTTAAATTGTAGTCAGACGGAAACACCGCGTTGGCAAGTCGTTCCAGTCGATGTACGCGATATAAAAGACGAGAAGAAACGTTTGGTCCGGATCGTAGTGGATATAGTTTAATATAAAAATTAAATTTACATTACATACAAACATTTCCTATTTCACAAAAACTAAAATAGTTTATCAGTCGATCTTTTTAACCTTGGCACTGACAAGATATTTCAGTTTCATTGCGCTCGCCTCTGGAATAATATCTACGCACGGTGTTAAATTTTTTCTCCCGATTCGAATGACGACCCAGGGCCACAGACTAACATTTATTCATAAAACCGTGTCCAATATATTTCAGTATTACAGTTTTTATCGTAACTGTATCAATGTGGTTTGCTATTGTATTCCCAAATTGCGTCGACCATGCAAAATATATTAGATAGAACGTTACAATGGTTTTTTTTTTCTACTGTGTACGACTTTGTATATAGTATCATATTGATGTAAAATATTTCTTTTTTAGTACTTAGACACAATATGAAAGAGAGTCGGGTTTGTAGTTAAGTAATTATAGGTGCACGGGTGTATCGATCGACCAGTAGAGTAATTGGGTAGCACACTCATCAGTAGCAATGGGTTTTCTTTTAACGGTTCAACCAGATTCATTGCGTTATTTACGTTTTTGAGCAAATTTCTTTTCGAAAATATGAAGCGATGGATTGGCAATTTGCTTCGAAATTATTCCAACTAATAGTAATGAAGTCAATGGACGTCAGATTGGCTGGTAGTGAGCTGCATTCTGTTAGACGGAAAGCTAACTATAACAATTTTGGGAAAGCTAGACAGATGATAAAATATCATCATCATCATCATCATTTCAGCCGAAAGACGTCCACTGCTGGACATAGGCCTCCCCCAAGGTTCTCCACGACGACCGGTCCTGCGCCTCCCGCATCCAGCGGTTTCCCGCGACCTTCACCAGGTCGTCGGTCCACCTTGTCGGGGGCCTACCCACGCTACGTCTTCCGGTGCGTGGTCGCCACTCGAGAACCCGTCGGCCCCATCGGGCATCGGTCCTACGGGCAATGTGTCCAGCCCATTGCCACTTCAGTGTTGCAATTCTTCGGGCTATGTCGGTTACTCTCGTTCTTCTGCGGATCTCCTCATTCCTGATTCGATCGCGCAGTGAAACCCCAAGCATAGCCCTCTCCATTGCCCTTTGAGCGACTTTGAGCCTTCTTATAAGGCCCATTGTTAGCGACCACGTCTCAATTCCATAAGTCATCACTGGCAACACACACTGGTCGAAGACTTTTGTCTTGAGACACTGCGGTATTTCGGACGAGAAGATTCTACGTAGCTTCCCGAAAGCAGCCCAGCCGAGTTGGATTCGACGATTGACCTCTTTCTCGAAGTTGGACCTTCCTAACTGGATAGTTTGTCCCAGGTACACGTAGCTGTCAACAACTTCGAGAACAGAGTCTCCAATCTTTATAGGAGTCGGTACAACATGGGCATTAGACATGACTTTCGTCTTGCCCATGTTCATTTTAAGACCGACTCGCTTGGAGGCCCTACTGAGGTCTTCGAGCATTGTACTCAGGTCCTCCGCGGTCTCAGCCAAGTCTTTTATACCGCATACATTAAAGGACTGGAACTATTTGCCAGCTATGGTTTGTCCATCTGAATACAATTTAAGTGTCTTCAAGGCTAGAGCGAATAGGCTTTTAATAAACAATTGCATCACTGCTTACCATCAGGCGGGATGCAGTAAAGCACTAGTTTATAATATGTAAAAAAGGGGAAACTACTGTAATTTTATTTAATATTGTATAGTTATTGTTTAGTATGGAAACGCCATTTTTATGGTAATAGTCAGGTGGCACGTGCCTCTGCATAACGAAAGACTTTAATGCGTTAACATAGTTGTGTTCAACGTCTATGCAATTTTAAGAAAATTGCAGGTCTTAAATTTTAAATGACACAAGTGTAATATATTAAATAGTCGTTAAATTTTGACCATTGAATGCACTATACTATACAATAATTTGAATTGAAAATATTGAAAATTCAATCAAAGAAAAATCCAAACTTGGCACGGCGCAAGGCGACTGGACGCCAGTAAGAGAAACAGTACGATTTATTGGTAAAAGTTTGATTTGTAGTCAATTTTCTTTCCTGCCACCTGTCCTCGTTGTGACTGTAGTCTTTCGGACTTTTTCTTGATCAACTACATGTCTTAGCATGATGGCAAGCCTATTATAACCTTTCTCAAGAATAGAGCTACCAACAGTAAAAAGAATTACAAATCCGACTGGTAATTAGTATATACAGATAGTACTAGCTGCGCCGCGTGGCTTCACCCAGTTAAGTTTCGATCCCGTAGGAATATCCGGATAAAAACTATACTATATGTGAATCCTGGTTAGAAACCATCGTGTACAAAATTTCCTCCAAATCCGTTTAGTAGTTAAACAACACTACCATACAAACTTTCACGCTTACCAAATCAAATCACTTATTTCGGGAAAATATCTAAAGGGTGTATGTGACATCGACGCACAAGCGAGTGTACCATGGATCCAGTACATGATTCTGAATCCCCTAGTGGTGGAATTTTTCGTCGGCTTTTTCATGATTTAAAAAAATATGTATGTAGTTTTTTTTTTCACTTTACACCGTTCATAATTGCTGTACTTTTATAACCCAATAAGATTTTAAAGTAAAAATTAATTATTTCGCTAATTACACAAAAAAACGCAATGAAAACAAAACTCGAAAAACTATCTTATCAGCTGATTTAATAGAGTTCACATCAGAGATCAACGTCATACCTACAAACCCGCACGGCGGCACGCTTGCAACGTTCAAAAGTCGAACCGACACTTTTTTTAAACACTGAATTCTGTAACCGTTCATTAACGACATAAATGACTATCATAATTTTATTAGTGGCATGCGGTCTAGTCTTTTCGCGAAGGTTGCGTTACGATGTCAGATACAGCCTGTATAGGTAAATTTTACACAAGTCAAAAGTAGATACAAAATAAAATAAAAACACAAAACTAATAATATAATATTAGTAGGATAATGGTGCCCGTGCCCAGGACATTTTCATCAGAAAACATTTTATTTTATTTTATTTATTAGGGACAAAAAACAGTTACATGTTACAATGTTAACAATCTAGATAATGTATAATACAGTAAACAAACATATAACCCACACCAATGTCCACGGAATCACATTGTTTGTACAAGACATAAGGAAACGGACGTATACAGAAGGAGACAGTGAGAAAGTAACGAATGACAAAACTAATGATAAAACTAAACCCTAAAAATAAACCCTATAAATCACAAAAACAAATTCAAGACAGCGTGCCCCGTCCAGATATGGTCCATGGGCACAATCACGTCACATCAAACATCAGCAAGAAACAGTAGGAGTTAAGGATTACCATAAAGAAACATAGGCTACGAATCCTGTTATTTCAGTACATTATTTTCTTTTTATTTCCTTAACAAAAGGACAGAAGATAAAATATTAGTTAGTCCCGTCACATTAAGATACTCCATAGATAGTTTAAAAATCATGACGACTAAAAATATGTCAACTTACGTCAGACGCGAACTAATTTGTCAAGAATAAAGTAATATTTATCTTCTTCTTCTACCTTTTCTTAATGAAATAGAAAGAAAAAGATAAACTGAAATTAATTTTAATGTAGCTGGTAAACAAGGGGATCGGGGCCATTATCAACTTAGAATAGAATATAATGCTCTTTATTATGTACACCGTATAGATTACAGAACATAAATATAATGATTTTACAAAGGGTAACACAATGGGCGGTCCTATCGATAGAGCGATCTTTATAGAAAACCTTTGGATGGAATACTCAGGGGAAGGAGAGAGAAATAGTGTAGGTAGTCTACAGCAGCGGTTCCCAAAAGGTGGTCCGCGGAACCCTGGGGTTCCGTGGAAAGGCCGCAAGGGTTCCGTAAAAAATATTATCCCATGTGTTTCGTGACCGACGTTGTTCGCGCGCACCGACTTGTTTACGCACAAGGGAGGGGCAGGGCGTGCGGGTGGAGTAGTGCAGGGCGTACAGTAGTACTATACCGCGACAAGAGCACACGTATTTATTTATAATTAATAAGTAGTGAATAGCTGCATTACAAAAATACCTGTTTTTGGAATATCGATGTTTACTGGTAAGTCACAATGTGTTTGTTTATTTGTAGATACATTTTCGAAATAAAATACGAGAGATATATTCACTTGTTCTTTTTATTGTAGGTAGTTCAAAATGGAAAGTTGGCTCAAAATGGGGCGCCTCACAGGTGGCAAATTGTTTCGGATTCTTCATTAGATTCAGAGCCACCAGCAGTCTGCACTCAAAATAATTCAGAAAATGTTCCTGGTTCGTCGGTAAGAAAGTTATACATAATAAAGTTAATGCAATATTATTAAGACATGGAGCTGATCTGATGATGGAGCTGGAAGGTGGCCATAGGAACTCCGTGATTAAACGACGCAACCCGGTCGAGTTTGGGTTAAAAAAACCCTAAAGGTTTATTTTCGTTAATTTTTACAATTATTTGGGTAATTTTCAGTGATAAAAGTTATTTACTGATTAAACTTGCTCATTTCATGACCGAGATCGCTCAATTTAGTTCGCGGGTCCTTAGCGAACTTGTTCGCTCTTTTAGTTCCTCTATTCCGAATTAGAGACAAGCAGATAGCTCGCTCACTTTGATACTAGATTGTACATTTCAGGATATGCTAAATACACAAGACCCTAGTGCCGGACAGAATCTACAACATACAATCACCAAAAGACTTGCAATTCAGGAGAAAACTTCTTCAAATAAAAGAAAATACGACGAATCTTACTTGTCCTTTGGATTTATTCCTGTGTGGAGAACTGAGAACCCGGATGGACAATGTGTTATTTGCAACAATATAATGAGTAATAGGTCACTGGTACCTGTAAAGCAACAGAGGCATCACTTCTGATAAGTTACAAAATCGCTCGTGCTGGTAAACCACAGACGATTGCAGAGGATTTAATAAAACCATGTATGACAGAAATTGTCACCTGTGTACTTGGAGAAGAAACAGCAAAGAAAGTGTCAGCAGTTCAGTGTTCAAATAACGTCATTTCCGATCGAATTCATAAGATTTCTGAACACATTCCAGATGAATCAATTAGTAGATTGAAGGCCAGCGAGATGTTTGCAATGCAACTGGATGAAAACAGATGTCCCTGGGTTATCAATACTGCTTGTTTCTGTGAGATATCCCTTTGGAGGAACTTTTGAAGAGGATTTGTTTCTTTGTACTTTTTTAGAAACCAACACAACCGGAGAAGAAATATTTAAAGTTATCGATAGTTACATGACTAAGCACCATATTGATTGGAACAAATGTATTGACGTGTGTAGTGATGGAGTGGCAGCTATGGTTGACAAAATAAAAGGCCCTGTAACGAGAATCAAGGAGGTTGCACCTAAATGTAGTAGCAGTCACTGCGTTTTACATCGCCATGCCCTTGTCGCAAATAAAATGTCATACGAGCTCAAGACAGTTGTCGAACAAACAGTACTAATTGTAAACTACGTTAAATCACGTCCACTTCAGTCGAGGCTTTTTAAAAAAGTGTGTGAGGATATAGGAAGTCAGCACCAATTACTTCTTCTTTACACGGAAGTAAGATGGCTTTCAAGAGGAAGAGTTCTATTTTAAGGCTGTTTGAATTGCGCTAAAAAAAATGAGCTGCGGGTATCTTCCGACGTGGAAAAGAATATACAGGAGCATTTGAAAAGCCTTACAAAATCTTTGCATGAGTATTTTCCGGAGCAGTTGCAGGACATGGACTGGGTGCAGAATCCGTTTGCAAATCACACCAAACCTTCGATGCTATCGGTGTCAGAGGATGAGAATTTGATTGATATTAAATTTTCATCAACGCTAAAACAAAAATTCGAAGAAGGAACTCTTGATTTAAATGCCTTTTGGATTGGACTCAAAGATGAATACCCATAGAACCATCACACTACTGTTACCGTTTGTGACGACTTACCGATGCGAGATCGGTTTTTCCGCATATGCTTATACCAAAAGTAAATACAAAAAAGCCTGGATGCAGCTCCAGATCTTCGCGTTCAACTTTCGGACGTTAAGCCTAATTTTAATGCTATTTTAAGAAAATATGTAAGAAAATTTTATTCGTCACATTAAATTCACAAACGTGTTTTTATGAATTTAATATGATGAATGAATTTTTTGTATGTTTCATTACTTTATGTATCTACTTATATATTTACAGTAAAAGTATAAAAATAATTGCACAAAAACTTTATTGTTTTTCATTTAAATTTCCATTTATCAAAGTAGGGTTCCGTCAGGAAAAGTATAATCAATTAGGGTTCCTTGCCAAAAAAAAATTGGGAAACCCTGGTCTACAGTGTACAATTACAACATAAAAACAACTTTTGGAGCAAATTTTTAATGATGGCGGGTTCGTCTGGAAAAGTCCGATACGCATTATGATATCGCACTTTTGGTGATGAAAAGGCAATGACATCCGATGATCGCGGTGACCTTAAAGTTAGGTTGTTTTTTTCGCTTGCCGAAAATAAACTGCTAATTATAAACTTGTTTTGTAATCCACTTGTTTGTTGACTTATTTTTAAACCCCTCTCAAGGACGAAGTAAATTCCATTAATTTATTCACTATCAAGTTCACTGCTTCAAACAACTCTGTTGAGAGATGGAAACAACATTATAGAAAAACTTGTTACGAGGTATTGTATGCAAATAAATGAAAAAGCAATAATGTAATTTACCCGTAAACCTTTCCTTTAATTAAGTATTAACACATGACATTAACACTGACTGACCTCTGTCCCCAGGTTTTGTTTTGTTTAGCGGTGATTTATTTCATAAATTGTTAACAAATAAGTACGAGTATTTTGAAAAATAACTTTAATTCCTACACAATAAAGATGAGTTGGCGCTATAACTTCAAACATTTTAAATATTTTCAAAATAGTGCTAGTCACTCTAAAATAAACTGTGTTACTCTTTTGTGTAACTTGACATAATATCAATTGAAAGTCATACATTTGAATAGACCTTAGGTACAAGTACACATAAAACTTGGTGAATGGGCTGGCAATCAATTCCTAGTATCAAATGGAAAACCAAGTTAACACACTTTTCACAATCTGAAGGAAATTGTGGAATTGTCAATATATGACACATTGTAAATACATACTTAACTTGTCATGTAATTACCTCGCAAGTCACTTCTACCAAGTTTCCGGAGTGATTTATTTATAGAACAGTCCGGGCGACCCGCAGACCTTTATTAACGTCAAAGTTGAAGACAATGAGACGCCGATGATGATCGTAATTAAAACTGATGAATGTACATTAATCACAACTACAACTACCTCGATAAAAAATCAAATAGTTCAAATCAATAAATCATGATAATCTAAAATTAAAATTGACATTACATCAATTAAAGTTGTCGTCAAGCCAATTAATAAAATTTTAAGTCAAACAATATGTCAATATATTGGAGGCAATTTCGATAGCATCTAAATCCCTTAGACGCTTATCAAGTAGTAGGTTTAATTAGATTAATTAATTGTACAATGCGATTATTTATTAGCTGCCGAATTACTTGCTTGATCGGAAACGGTAAAAATGTTGGAGATCGTAGTTTTTGGATTTTCTGATTTTTTCAGATATTTCGTGCAGAAGAGCTCAGAAAAATATGATGATACTTAGCATTTGATTAAAACTATGGTTCTATATGGTTTCGAGTGTGATTATATCGAACGACTTTCCTAAATCCGGGATTACAGAATGTATGAACAATCAAAACTTAGATCACTATAATGGTACATGTTGTTTTCATTACATATTTAAATTTACACAAAGTGAAAAGTAAAGAATGCTGAATTTCATTAGTTGTCTTCAAGTAACAAACAACTTGTTTTGTACCTACGGTACCTACAAATTGTTACTTATTAACTATTCCAGAATAATGTTAATATTGGACTAAATCATTCCCATTTTAGGCCTTTGCCTAAAATGGGAATGATTCAGTCCAATATTCGAAGTTCTGGGGAAAGGTCTTTACCTTTCCCCAGAACTTCTAGGTTTCGATGCAGTGCTGAAGAGGATCATTGCTGTTTTATCCAGTTCGTCACGCCACCTTCCATGCCTATGCCGCGGCGACTTCTAGCTGTGCCAGGACTCCACGTGATGATATGGAGGTGGATTCCAGAATTATATATGTATATCTCGACTATGTATGTAATAGGTTCGACGACCTAATGCTTCTAAGTCGAGATTTAAATTGTAAAAAATATGTAAGTATTTTATAGGTATTACATAATGTAAACAACTGTAGGTCGATCTTCGAAAGTTTTATTGATTGATGTTCTCCGGCATTTCAGATCTGGCAGGTCTTTAAGTCTCTGCCGTTTGATTTTATGCATTAAAATAACGTTGTGGATTTTATTTTTTTCTTACTGTAGGAATGTTAATTACTTAAACATATTACCTTATATGAATAATAAGCAATTTTCGATGTTAAATTGCAAAGGATTAAGTACCGTGGATAATAAGTCTAAAGGAAATACTTAAAAAAATTTTAACTGCACAGATGTTCTATGTAAATGCTTAAAATTTTTTTAAACGTAATATTTCTGATTGGATGTAACCATGTTATCTAATGTCTTGCCATGGCGCGTTCGCCGGGCCGGAACAAGCGAGGTAGTCCAAAGAAGTGAATGCTGGTTTGACGTTGTAAGAGATAGCAAGCGTGCCAACAATATAACACCACAGGATGCTAGAGATCGTGCGAAATGGGGGCAAATGAGTAAAAAAGCGGACCCCAAGCTTCAACGCGAAAGCCGCGGATGCAACCGGGATTATACGCTGAGATGATGATGATTTCTGATGTGATATAACTATTTTATCCTTACTAGGTATTAATTAATGATTAATAATTGTTATTTGCAAACTACCCGCTAAAAGAGAGCAAAAACTACGGTACATTTCCAACTAAAAAAATCTAAATGAGGACAAATAAACAATTCACAAAAATAAAAAAGTTTGAATAACGAAAGCCTTTTAACCTTTTTGCTTTGGTTAAATTCGCACGATCGCTCGCAGTTGGCGAAAAAAAGTGCAAGAGCGTGAAACGAAAGAGACTTGGGCGACTTACTTTCACATTTCCATGCAGGCAGAATCGTGCAATGTTACATAGTTTACAACTTGAGAAATAGTACTGTAGCAGTGCAATAAATTGATGTAACGAGAACAGCCACATAAAAGTAGCAATTCATAGTTGTAAGTTATTGATCACGGATCAGGAATGAGGAGATCCGCAGAAGAACAAGAGTAACCGACATAGCCCGAAGAATTGCAACACTGAAGTGGCAATGGGCTGGACACAATGCCCGTAGGACCGATGCCCGATGGGGCCGACGGGTTCTCGAGTGGCGACCACGCACCGGAAGACGTAGCATGGGTAGGCCCCAGACAAGGTGGACCGACGACCTGGTGAAGGTCGCGGGAAACCGCTGGATGCGGGAGGCGCAGGACCGGTCGTCGTGGAGAACCTTGGGGGAGGCCTATGCCCAGAAGTGGACGTCTTTCGGCTGAAATGATGATGATGATGATGATCACGGCGTAAGTTTTACGCCGGATCACTTGACCTTGAAAACCTTTGGATACACTAGATAAATAATTATACGCGTATGTGTAAAAATCCGTAACTAATATTTTCTCGTACAGAAGTAGGTAGTAAAGTAAATATTATTTATTTAAAAAACACATAGGTGTGATGAATATGGCCTGAAATTATAACTGACAAATTGAGGAAAACCATTTCATTATGGCCATGCTCTTTACCTTACAAGCGTCGACGTTGTTGTTCAATCAGCCATGAACTCTTAACAGCTATACATTTAATTATGATGTATGCGTACCGAGGAAAATAAGAATTTCATAAAGTGTAGACCATTCATGACTGTTCCAAAAATAAAATTGAACTCAAGGTTCTACATAACCCGCATAATTTTCGATCCCTGAGAATATGGAGATAAAAACTATCCTACACTTATGTTAATTCTGGTTATAACAAACTGTGTGCCAAATTTTATCAAAATCCGTTCAGTAGTTTTTGCGTGAAACAGTAACAAATTTACATACAAACTTTCACGTTTAAAATATTAATAGAATAAATTGTTAACTAGTGGTAACTGTGAGTCACAAGGTCAGCAAAACTATTGTACTTGAACTTGCTAGTTAAATTCGTTATCAGCTAAAAAAAAAAATGTGAAGAAGATAATAGCAATTTCCTATTGATATCTGTTGAGTGATGACAGAAAATAATACGACAGCTACTATGATGAAACGATATTGTATATGCAAATATTTTTATCTACGACCAAATGTATGGAAATACTAGCAGCGCCTAGCGGTTTCACCCGAATAAGTTAAGATCTTGTGGGTATATCCCGATAAAAACTATAAAGGGTGTCTCTGATATGGACGCACAAACGAGTACCATGGATCCAGTACATGATTCTGAACCCCCCAGTGGTGGAAATTTTCGTCGGTTTTTTCCTGATTAAAAAAAAAATAATATGCAGTTTTTTTTCACTTTAAACCGTTCATAATTGCTATTATACTTTTATAACCCAATAAGATTTTAATGTAAAAATTAATTAATTCGCTAATTACACAAAAAAGCGCAATGAAGACAAAACTCGAAATACTATCTCATCAGCTGATTTAATAGAGTTCACATCAGGGATCAACTTCATACCTACAAACTCGCACGGCGGCACGCTTGCAACGTTCAAAGGCCGAGTCGACACATTTTTTTAAACACTGTTATTTCTGTAACCGCTCATTAACGATATAAATGACTATCATAATTTTATTAGTGGCATGCGGTGTAGCCTTCTCGCGAAGTTTGCGTTACGATGTCAGATACACCCTGTATAGGATAATTTTTTGAATTTACTGATTATAAAATAAGAAATGTTTTAAAAAAACAACTCAAAATTCATCCAAATCGTTCAGTAGTTTCTGCGTGGTAGAGTACAAACACTTTCATTTTTATAATAATTGTAAGATCATACGAGTAATAATAAGTTTCTTTTCACAAGTTTTAGGTTACATAAATAGGGTAGTTGACTAAAAAAAAAACTAATTAGTCCATCAGTCAGATCACCAAAAAATATTTTTTCTTTTTTCATATAAACAAAAAATGAAGACGACACAGTGCGTTGAAAACTCGTGTGACGTCACTGCACGCTACACTTTTTAGCGAGCAGTGACGTCACCAGCCACCACTCCTGATCTTTGATGCCTTTTTATATTTGTAATTTTTTATTGATTTGATAAAACAAAATATACGTATCCAATATTTTTCTATAATCTGAATGACGGACTAAATAGAATCATTTTTTTTACACAGAAAACATTCCTATTATTATTATTACTTAAGACTTTATTATTCTTTTCAAATTTTGAGTAGATATATTTATTTTAAAAAAGTATTTTGCAACCAACTTAAGCACAGACGACAGCAGGTCAAGTTACCTGAAACTGTCAATTATTCCCAATCAAGCTTGAGCCTTAATGCTTCAGCGATAAAGATGAAACCTGATAACAAAATCTGACAGCTTGTAGTAGCTTGATGTGCTGTCGTCTGTACCTAATTTTAGTTTTTTCTTTTTATATTGCAACTTTGAAAGCCTTCAATTCGTTCACAATCTAATCGCAATCTCGCATCAGTGACTATGGAGTATCTTAACTTGAGATAACTATACTTTTGTTTTATCTTTATGTCCTTTTCTAAATGAAATATAACGAATAATTAATACTAAACTTAATTTAGTTTGTGAACAATACAATCAGGGCCAATGTCTGAATGTCGTGAATTATTTAAATTTAGATGAAATATCCTTCTCTGTATGAGGTTACAAGAAGTTCCATTTCATTTTGAGGTCCAACGTAGGTCGTCTATATGAAACATCTTCGTTCGGAGAGCGCAAACTTTCAAGGATCATGTTTTAACGAGGTTCATAACAGGTACCTTTACCCGACTTCCTCATCTCCTTGTCACAAGGTTTTCTCGTAGTAGGATAACTTGATAATTACACATAGTACCTACAGAAAAGGAAAATTCTAGTTGAATGTATACTATTGTTTATGTAAGAGACCGCCATTAGCGTTTCTTGAATTGACGCATGTTTATATTTTTAAATGTACATTCTAAACTTAATTAGTATCTAAATATTTTACTTTTCACATAACGGGATAATTGTAGTCCCTTCTAAAATATTTCTAAACATATTTGGGAAAAAAATATAACATGGTGTAAAAATTATTGGAATCGATTCAGTTCCTTATTCTAAACAAACTATATTCAAGTTTCGTATAAAGACAAAATAATGTTATATACTTATAAAAATAATTGTAATTTAAAAATCGTTTAATTTCTGATCGCAGTCTCAATCCGTCGAAAACACCGGAAATTTCCCTAAATCGTTGACAAATACTTGATTAAGATTTGGTGGTAACATGTTTAATTACGGGAATTGGCCTTCAGGTTCAAAGTTCTGCTGTGAATCAACATTCGATTACATCACTCACGTGAAAAGCCGACCTCCGTTATCACAAAGATAGGCATTATCAATGTATGATGCCAAATGGTACGACGATACTGAAAATAGCAATGTGCCGTTTATATAATGGGGAACGTGAATGCAATAAATATTTATCTTATTTTAGTTATTATTTTATATAATTATTACATGTCATATTATTATTTGGACTCGTTCTTCCCGATTGGATGGAGAATGCACAACACAAGGAAAGGTGGGAGAATATGAGGGAAGCCTTTACCCAGCAGTGAGACAATATAAACAAGTTATATAATAGAAAATATATATTAGGTATTTAATGCTGGCTTGTGTTCCGGTTTTGTTTCGATAGCGAAAGTCGCTTCTGCTCTTTTTTGTTTTTTATTTAAAAATCATGTTTTCGTCATAGCGTTTGTTTTTCTGTGACATGTATAATGAATAATATGAAATAATTTTCGGATAAAAGGTGAATGAAGAGCGTCTTGGGAGAATGCCTTATGTAGTTTTGATGTTGAAAAGTGTAAATTTTCAAAATAATTTGAATTACTTATTTCCAGTATAAATATGGTTGTATATGTAGTTTAGTTTTAGTTAGTATTTATTTTAAGGGACTACCGTCATTTCGTTGTTACCGAATGCAACACTGTAAAAATGGTAAAACTGGTTTTCCTCCAAAATAACAAAGATAGCCCGCTATTTTACGTTCAGTTTTTATATGTTACTCTTGCTTTTTATTTAGCGGCAATGACTTTCTTGAAAAACGTTTATACCGTCGCTATATTCTTAATAGGAATCACAGCAGGCAACACACAAAGAAGTAAGAAAAATATTTTCCGTGTAAAAGTATTACAAAAACCCTTTATTTAAAATACTACTAACAGTTAAAATGTTCCACACTAAGTTTAAACCTTTTACGAAAATTTCAGTATAGTTTTAATTTAAGACTGTCGTCTGACTGCATATCTTTTGCAGTCGTATCTAATCATTTGACTTGACTGATAAAACCACGATTCTTTTAAAATTTGCCCGCTTTATGAACAAAAATTATTTTAAAATGCCATAAGTATAATAAAATATATAAAATATTTTACTCTGAGAGAGCACATTATTTAAGTTAATTTGCTTTTTATGTTTTCATTTCGGTAAATCCATAAAACAAAGCTGTACAAATATTATTGCGCTAAAGCACTATTAACGGATGCCGTTGAAGTTGAGAATAAATATAACACACCTACGTCAAATCGAGGAAACATCTCACCTATTTATCCAAAGTGTACCCGTGTGTACCAGTGGCAAATAAATCGACAACCATTATTAGCGAACAGGGGAAATATATTTTAATTAACAGTTAAAAAAACAGATCAGCCTGTTCAATTTATTATCCTAAAATTATAAAGAGGAATGTATGTATGTAGGGAAGTAATCTCTGGAATTGCCAGCCCAATTCTTGAGTAAGGTTATAAAAGGTTATCTAACATCTCCTTAGGAGTTAGAACAAAATGAAAAAAAAAATCACACAGAATACTAAGAAGTAGTCTATGGACTGAAATTGCACGCGAAGCAGAATGCTAGTGTCAAATTAAAAATGGTACAGTCAGAAGCAAAAATATGTATACATTGTCAAGGCTCCAAAAAATTTGTAAACATCTTCGACTTTAAAACGAAGTGCTCAACTTGAAGAGCATAAAATTGTAGCCACCGATTCACATCATAAATATGTATACGCTCAGTGCTTCATTAAATTATGCCCACCACGAAAGGAACAATACTATGTACATAGTATTGTTGTGCCCCTTGGTTCGTCCGTAATGAGATCTTCCACCTTGATCTCAAAATCCCCACCATCCAGCAGTTGATGAAGCGTCTTTCCAAACGCTTCTTTGACACTGCCGCCAGGCACTGCACTCCCCTGATAGTAGCGGCTGCTAACTATACCCCCTCCACCATCTCCAAGTTTCGCCGCCCAAGGCATGCCCTCACAGACCCCGATGACCCCATAACCCTCCTCCAAGAGGCCAATAGGGCCACCAGCACAACACACAAAAAAGACCCACCTACCGACCTCGCCGCCGAGGTCCATCGCTTACTATGTACATAGTATTGTTCCTTTCGTGGTGGGCATAGTTTAATGAAGCAATGAGCGTATACATATTTATGATGTGAATCGGTGGCTACAATTTTATGCTCTTCAAGTTGAGCACTTCGTTTTAAAGTCGAAGATGTTTACATATTTTTGGAGCCTTGGCAATGTATACATATTTTTGCTTCTGACTGTACAGCCTCTAGAGCACTTTGCACGAAATAAGTTTGTATTACGGCATCTGGTTAATCATAGGAACATGATTTCAACCGCCAACAAATTGAGGTTCGACGATGGTTCCGCTTTCGCTTTTCCAAGCGATTTTCCAACTCTTGCTGACATTCATTCACTCCTTTTTGTTTTCTTCTAAGTTTTTCCGCCTATTTAAAACTTTTTTCAAACGAAATCGAGATCAACGGGTGGCACATAAAAGTACAAATGATTGACAGGTGCCAGGAGAGCGCGCCATCGGCTGAACCACTGAGATAACATTTGTCTTTTTAATGATGAAGGCATTTTCATCATTAAATAATGTGATTAACTAGTTGTGCACGAGTGCATGCTAAAACGTATACAATATGTCGTATTTAAGACCAGATAGACCAGATTTCTTCATATAATTAAGGATCTGTTGTCACTACCCAATTTAGTTAGATAATCAGCCTATATTGTTTACATTGTTGGGATACAAGCCTCCTCTCTGTGAAAGGGAGGGGACTAATCTACCACGCTGGCCTAGTGCGGATTGGTAGATGTCACATGTCTTGGCAGTTTTTGGCTCTAGCATAAGCCGGTTTCCTCACGATGTTTTCCTTCAACGTTTTGAAAGCAGTGGTGATGAAATAATGTACACAAAGTTAAGCGCCTGATGGGGTTCGAACTAGGGTTGTAATGGAGCTTCGCCTTCGCTTCCGTTACTGCGGATGTTCCGCAAGAAATCGTATCTTCGCTTCCGCCTCCGCTTCCGCACAATTTTAGCGGAGTTATAACGGAGGTTTTTTTACGTATTTATAAAATAAATAACGCGCCAGCTGCGACGCTCGACAACCGTCCAGCCGCGTTTGAGCGCGAAATAGTCAAGAATCAACTAGTGCGAGACGGGAATACGGCGAATACAATTTGTTTCTCCTAAATTTTAATTTCTAGACGGTAATATTTTTTTAATAAGTGTACTATTAATGTACGTATTTAATTTTTTGTTTTAATTAACCATCATGTTGATTTTTTTCTATATCTACTTTCACCTCCGCCTCCGCCTCCGTTAACCTCCGCGTCCGCGGAGGTGAGACTCGTCACCTCCGCATCCGCCTCCGCCTCCGCTAACAAGGCCTCCGTTACAACCCTAGTTCGAACCTACGACCTATAACTTGTAAGTCGCGGCCGATACCACTAGGCCACCACTGCTCAGTGACGAATTGTATAATAAAATATAATAGGGTAGTTGACTAAAAAAAACTAATTAGTCCGTCAGTCAGATTTCCAAAAAATACTAGACAGTAGACACGTATTTTTTCTTTTTTCATATAAACAAAAAATGAAGACGACACAGTGCGTTGAAAACTCGTGTGACGTCACTGCACGCTACACTTTTTAGCGAGCAGTGACGTCACCAACCATCACTCCTGATCTTTGATGCCTTTTATATTTGTCAATTTTTATTGATTTGATAGAACAAAATATATGTATCGAATATTTTTCTATAATCTGAATGACGGACTAAATAGATTTTTTTTTTTTTACCCAGGAAGCATCCCTATTGTTCAGCCAATTGATTTAAATATAAAAATCTCACCGTGAAAATCGTTGGGTGAAGTGAGCTTAGAGTGATCTAAGCTACTAATTCTATAGGATTGACACTATTGACAATCGTGTCAAACCTATAGAATTAGTAGTTTGAGTGGAAGCTCCCTGGTGATATAGGTCATTCTACAAAATTGCTCGCAAGCTAGCCAACGATACTCATGGAAAATTGATTTTATTTTTACCCTCTCGTATAAAAGAGGAGGATACCTAAGTAATAAAAAGTAAAATAACTTGAAGAAACTCTTTCCTTTCACTTCCTTGACGCTGTCAACAATTTGATAAAATATGAAGTTTATCACAAAAATGTTAGAGTTCACATTTGTTTACAAATTAGGACCTCAGATAAAGTGGCGTGTTCACCCTTATCAGTCATCAGGTGTAAACAATTATGTTTAATTTTCGAGATGTACTTGCATTACCAAGTATTAAATTGATCTAGAATGAATGGAAATTCAAGTGGCATAGAATACTGAAATAGAGGCTAAAGCATCACTTAGCCGATTTCAGAGTTTTATTGTAGTCACGTTTTCAATGTCTTGATCTTGTTGGCGAAGACTTGGGCTGTTGAACTTAAAAATGTAAACAAGTAGAAAAAGTACCCGTAGATGGCATTGTAATGAAAGTTACAAATTGAGTTCGTTGACTTGATTATTTAAAAACTAAGATTTTAAATTACCATTTTTCATTTGACGATCGGGGTATTAACAAAACTTTTTGTCAATGATTTTATTAATTACAATTGACTTCATACTTAGGTACGGACGACAGTAGGTGAAGCTACCCCAAACTGTCAGATATTCCCAATCAGCCTTAATGCCTTAGAGATAAAGTTGAAAATCTAATAAGGAAATCTGACAGATTGTAGTAGCTTGATGTGCTATCGTCTGTACGTGGTCAATTGTAATTAAAAAATCTTTAAAGAAAACAACAACAATATTTATAACGGTTATATAAACAAAGTGCGTTGGGGTAAGATCGGCCTTGGGGTAAGAACGTACAAATCAAATATCCCAGTTATTTGGATTTATTTTTTATGCTAGCTACATTTAGATAGCATGGCTTTATTTTTTAATGCTAGCTACATTATGGGCTATTTGATTTGTACGTTCTTACCCCAAGGCCGATCTTACTCCAACGCACCTTACTTCACAAGGGTTGACAAAACAAAAATTGTCATAACAATTTTTTAAAGTAAAAGTTCAAGTGTGGTCGCGATCACTCTTGGGTGAACTGCAGATCCAATCATATGATATCGATTCACGAATCTAGAATATAGTAAGTATTTATAACCTTTATAAATATTGTTGATTTTTTTTTTATTTAACAAACATGAATAAATGTAAAAGCGACTTTTTTTCTCACTTCGCATTCAAAACTGTAAACATTATTGAATATTCAGTGGGATAACTTTACTTTTATAATTATCAACCAAAAAGTAACTTTGGCAACGATCACGTCAAACCAAACAGGTATTACCCGTATCACTAACTTTCGGGGATCAAAGTCGACAGAGTAGAACATTGATCCGCAAAATTGTGAAAGTCTATGATTGTTTAACTTTGGCCGTTGAATTAGTAATATCTATGAAGTCAAATCATTTAAAATTTTAATTTGGTTACTGATAGCAAATTACCTCCTCCTGTATTTTTAAGAATATTATTGTTAGGGCTAATTTTCAATCAACCGATAACTTTATTCAAGGAATAATTTTGAGATTTTTAAAGATTTAAAAAAAAAAAAAGTTAATTTTTGTCTTCGAATATACGTTTTCTGGCGATAGAATATCAACCCATCCTCTACCGCTGTATTGTTAAGAGTATTATTGTTAGGGCTAATTTTCAATCAACCGATAACTTTATTCAAGGAACAATTTTGAGTTTTTTAGTGATTTCATAAAAAAAAAGTTAATTTTTGTCTTCGAATATACGTTTTCTGGCGATAGAAAATCAACCCATCCTTACGTAACAACCATCTTTATACCTACCATGTCAGACGAATGATAACCTATCAGTTATACCGGCTACTTCATTCTCGTAAATGTTGGAAAACGAAATCGATTTCGGTTTGGTTTTTTTTGGATGTTTTCCACGCGGAACAATAATTATTTAATTTCCGAAATAAAAATAGCCAAAGAAACTCCTTATATCAGCTGTCAACCAATGAAAGACCCGTCACAATCGGTTACCAGCGGAAATAAACAGACAGACAAAAATATATATTTTATTTTTTGGTGTAATTATATTATAAATTAAGTAACGTACTTATACACTTTCTATTGGCTGTATTTAGGTTTTATTTGGCATCACAAACAACACTTCACATTTATTTTAATTTTTTTTTTAATTATAAACTAGTGCTTGACCGCATTCCCGCCTGATGGTAAGCAGTGATGTAATCGTTGATGGTAAATCGTGCTAGTTTATTAATAGCTTGTTCACTCAATAAACCTGAGTGAATAGGAAGGAAGACGGCAGTTGAGCGAGGTGATGCATTGTTAAACCCAACAACACGACCAACGGTGCTGCGCCAGAGGGAGATTAATCTGGAGACCCTCTACGACCAAACTCCCAACACAACAACATTTAGCGCATCGTATTCGGCAAACATCGCAACACAACTGCTCAGATCCGTCCTCCGTACGGCTTCACCAGACATCATGCCGGAACACGACGAATCGCTTGGCGGGCAAGACTTTGTCCGGTGGGTGGCAACTTCTGCCGGCAGCTGATTTAATGGCCTACCACTATGATTATATAATTTTATCTACATTAATATTATAAAGAGGAAAGATTTGTATTTTTGTAAGTAACGAATAAACTCAAAAAGTACTGGACCAATTTTAATAATTCTTTTATCATTAGAAAGCTACATTATCATTGAGTAACACAGGCTAAATTTTATTTTGATAGAAGTAGGGTTCCGCAAGATATTTAGGTTTTTTGAACACACAAAGTGTAAAAAAAACAACCAGGAAAGTTACTTATTTTGCGTACGCTGCCTAAACTACTAACTATTGTAGATCTTATAAATATCTACCAAAAAGTTCGCGAGACAATAGCTTTACCTATCTATGTCGAGTGAGGCACAACAAGCATTCTTTTTATTTAAAAATCTTGATTTTTTTTTGGACTATGTTTAAACGCATTTATTTTACTCATGCTATTAATCCTTATCAAAATAAATTATCTATTTCATCACTAAGTACAGTTTATGCAGATTATATTTGGTATGCGATTAAAATTGGACTTCCGGTTGTGATGTTATGGCGAAATTAAAATATTACGATTTCTGCTGCACGGCCTGTTGCGAAGTGAGCCCTGGAATTTTTAAATTCTCTGAACCCCGAAGTTGACACGCGGATAATGCTTCTCAAAATTTTAAGCCCTCCCAACATGTGTAATGGTACGAGACTTCTTATAAAGGTGCTAAAAGATAATAGTAGCGAAGATTATCACCGGTCCTGCAGCTGGTGAATTAGCTCATATACCACGAATACCCATGATTCCTACTGATTTGCCTATATACTTCAAAAGACAAAAATTTCTTTCGCACTAACGATAAAATTTAACGATAACGATAAAATTTTCTCTGTGGTAGGCCATAACATCGGCCGCCGGCAAAGTACCAAAGTAACTTTTCTTAGTTTACATGTACTTTCTAAAGTATATCTTGGACACCAATGACTAATTACAGAAGTTACCACCCACCAGACAAAGTCTTGCCGCCAAGCGATTTGTCGTGTTCCGGTATGATGTCTGGTGAAGCCGCACGGAGGACGGGTCTGAGCAGTTGTCTTGCGATGTGTGACAGGTACGATGCGCCAAATGTTGTTGTGTTGGGAGTTTGGTCGTGGAGGGTCTTCAGACCAATCTCCCTTTGGTGCAGCATCGTTGGTCGTGTTGTTAGGTTTAACGTTGCATCACCTCGCTCAACAGCCGTCTTCCTTCCTATTCGCTCAGTTTTTCTGAGTGAATAGGCTCTTAATAAACTAGCGCGCTTTACCATCAACGATCGCATCACTGCTTACCATCAGGCGGGATTGCGGTCAAGCGCTAATTTATAATTATTAAAAAAAAAACTAATCCCAGGGCCTAACATTCAAATTATTAGGAATTGATTTACGAAAAGAATGTTTTACGCATGGGCAACTATACGTTGCCCTATCACTACGGGGTTCCTTCCTGATCATAAGTATATTTTGTTATCTGAAAATAAATTTACGTCAAATGTTGTTTATAGAGAAGCTCTACAATAATCGCTTTAGTTATCTATCCTAAAACGACGGGTTGCACTCCGGGACCGGCAGAAGTGAAAACTTAGTATTAATTACATTTAAATATTTTCATCATTAACAACTTTAACATCCTCATAAAGACAATCTATGCAGCCTGCGGATAATTACTGTGACGCAGTCATTCACAGTCGGTGTCTGTGAATTGACATGAGAATCATTTTTCTGACCGTGTCTTCCCTGGGTAGGCGTTTTTTTTTTTTTTTTTTTTTTAATAAATTATAAACCAGCGCTTGACCGCAATCCCGCCTGATGGTAAGCAGTGACGCGATCGTTGATGGTAAAGCGCGCTAGTTTATTAACCCTTTAACCGCCACGGCACTGATCCCTTTGACGAACCTCCAGCGCCACGACACTTTAGGTATAAGTTGGAACAGTGTTGCGAATACTCAATATCGATGCATTTATTTATTCACAATATTAACCTTTCGAGAATATTTACTTTTATACTGCTCATACATACAGTATGTTAAGAAAACCCTGTCCGACCCATAAGGATAATAAAGGTTAGGTAAACACATATAATATAAAATTTTACGTATTCATCATAGTACCAATACAAATGAATTTTGAAATAATCTTTTTTTTCCGCGAATTAATTCCAATTTCCCCGAAATTTGGTAATTTTTAAAAAGTGACAACACCGGTATTGTTATGAGCGAATAGCGATGCGACCACGTGCCGCGTGCCCGTGCGAAGGGTGGTCAACGCACATTTATTAAGTTACCTCCTTTTGCGAAATAATATATTTTTTTTTTAGAGGGATTTTTTTTTTAGTTTAGCCCGGTTTTGTATGCATTAGTAGAATCAGTTATCGATACCTAACAACACCTTCACGGGTCGGACAGGGTTTTCTTAACATACTGTATATAGAGGCATTATTATAAAAATATAGGTAAGCATATACCTAAACTTAATAACACTACAAAATCTGTTCTTACCCTACCTACCGATGTACCTTCTTAATATTAAATAATTCCAGCCTATGAATGTATCATTTAAATTTTGGTTAGTATCCATGATGAACCTTAGTAGGTATGTTACAAACAAACACAATTACTTGTCAAATTAAAATATCGATTTAAAAAATAAATTAAACTTATCAAATCAACATCACTTCTATGTTGAGAACTGTCGTCGCTTCGCAATTCATGATTACAAAATATTTAATAACTCTTCGTCTTCACGAAACACGAAAAAGGCCTACAACACTAGTTGCACTGAGCGATAAAGCTTCTCCTGTAGCAATTTAAAATGAGATTAGTATTATATGAAACATAGATAACAAATTAAAAAAACAGTAAACTTATTTAGTCCGTTTACTATCCCGCGGACAAAAAGACGGTATGACATTTATGTAAAAAAAATGATACGCGTTTAAAATATTAGGATACAAATAATAATAAATAACAACAAATAAAATAACTAAATAAACTGTATTTTCTTTAAAACAAAATAAATGGGTAAATAAGTACACATATTATTATTTAGCTGTCCTTTTGACTGAGGATAAATAAACAGACTTGAAAACAAGAGTTATTTACCGAATTATTATCACTATCCGTTGAACTGCTACTACTATAAATATCATTGTTTGCTTGCTGCAATATATTTAATAGTTCTTCGTCGTCGTATAACATCATCGATAACTTCTCGACACTAGCTTAGATGTAATAATAATGTGAGCACATGTTATCATGGCGATGGCGC
Organism: Sesamia inferens; assembly: GCA_037179545.1. Lineage (NCBI taxonomy): Eukaryota > Metazoa > Arthropoda > Insecta > Lepidoptera > Noctuidae > Sesamia > Sesamia inferens. The sequence goes on along the minus strand of CM073928.1, from coordinate 28,358,267 downwards.
TGACGTTTATTCAAAATATGACTAGTTGACCTTGAGCCGCACATAAAATTACGACGACGGCGTTCGCGGATAGCCTGTACTAGTGACGTTCTGGAGTTAGTTTGTACTTAATATTTACCTATACTTATTTGTTGATTTCTACATATTACTTCACTAAAGCTTATTGAATTTTGAATAAATAAATAAATGTTTAATAAACTATGAAATTTTGATTAATGTTTACTTGATAGTTTTGTAAAAAATAGGATGTTTTTTATTAATTTACTATCAGGAGTTCCATATGCGGTACAACACTAGTCTACATGAAATTATGGGTTCGGCGAAGTAGGTTGATATTTAGACGTATCACGAACTGAGAACATGTAATTATTTCAATCAATTAGCTAAAATATGTATTTAATACTGTTAAAAATAAAGTAATTACACGAAATATATTAAGATTCAGTAAGCAAATTCAACATTTATTGTACATTTTTTAAATGACAGGACTTTCTACACAATATTCTGACGTGGCGCCTGATGTAATGTTCTTACAACACGTAATATTATGGCGTTGGCGGTTAAAGGGTTAAGAGCCTATTCACTCTAGCCTTGAAGACACTCTACACACTACAAATCGTAATGTGACGGAAACACCGACGCCGGCAAATTGTTCCAGTCCCTCGATGTACGCGGTATAAAGGAGGAAGCAAAACGCTTCGTCCGGATCGCAGTGGTGTCAACAACGTAAGGGTGGAAACTCGCCGTACGACGGGTCGTCCGATGATGGAACGGAGATGGGGGAATTAAATCATGCAATTCCCTTGCACACTCACCAGAATGCATCCTATAGAAGACCGAAAGGCTGGCCACTCTACGCCTGTGCTCCAGGCTTTGGAGACCGTTTCGAGTTAAGTCTGGGTCGCCAATCAGCCTCTTCGCACGCCTCTCCACCGAATCCAAAGTGGCAAGGTGACATTTCGCAGCACCAGCCCAAATGTGGCTGCAGTACTCCACACACGAACGGACCTGTGCTTTGTATAAAATTAGAAGCTGCCCAGGTGTGAAGTACCGCCGGACCTTCGCGATGACGCCTAGTTTTCTGGCAGCCACCCTGGCCTTGGACTCAATGAACCGCCCAAAGTTAAGGCTCGAGGAAATCTCAACTCCCAAAAGCTGAAGGCGGTCGGTACACTCCAAGGATACATTCTGAAAAGTAGGAGCCAGGGTGAACGGGCTCCTTTTGGCGGTGAAAAGACACGCCTGTGTTTTGGCGGCATTGAATGCTACAAGATTGGCATTGCCCCATTCGGAGACTGCCTGCAGTGCAGCACTCACACGCTCTACCATGGCCTCTCTTTCGGACCGGATTGTTTCCTTACTAGCCCGAGCTTCCGGCAGGTATCTCTCCACAACTGTGCTGTCATCTGCATACCCATAGATACCGGGCATCAGCAGATCATTAATATGCAGTTTTGCAGCGGTAACCGACAATCACGCGGGCGGAGCTGCAGGCGACCGCTATGTAGTACAAAACAAAGTCGCTTTCTCAGTCCCTATGCACGCTTAAATCTAAACTACGCAACGGATTTTGATGCGATTTATTTAAATAGATAGAGTGATTCAAGAGGAAGGTTTATATATAATATAATACATGCACCCGTGCGAAGCCGGGGCGGGTCGCTAGTACTAATATATAAAGCTGAAGAGTTTGTTTATTTGTTTGAACGCGCTAATCTCAAGAATTACTGGTCCGATTAGAAAAAATATTTTTGATTTTGATAGCCCATTGATCTAGGAAGGCTTTAGGCTATATAACATCACGTTCCGACCAATAGGAGCGGAGCATAAAAAAAAACATATCGAAACTTACGCGGGTGGAACCGCAAGGCGCAGCTAGTCAATAGATATATGTATAGAAGACTATGAAAATAGTTACATTTGCAGAAATACATAGTAATTACACTACTCACATATATGCCTAGTCATTTCCCATCTCTGTTAGGGCCGCCTTCCAGTCTAACCAGATTCATCTATACTTGGGCCAAATTCGATAAAGAATAGAGGTAAACAAACCGTTACTAGGCAACGAGTAGTTTGCGCCTAAAAGACATGTTAACAACTTTTTCTATATACCTAGATGATTTTTATAAAAGTAATAAACCTACTTCCTACTATAATGTAAACAGTTTATTTATGATTTGCATAGAACGCTTAAGAAATATGACACACATGTAAGCTAATTTCCTAATAGGTTAAATTTTTTATACATATATACATATTATACTTAGTCCATACTTAAAAGTATTACAATGTAGGTATGTGTTATGCAGTTAATTTGAAAGTAATTAAAATACGCAAAATTGCATTGACAAATGCTTCAACTTTATTCATTGGTCGAATTCCACAAAATGTGTAATATCTGGATTTTATCCACCTTTCTTTTTCTATAGGGCTATCATGTAAAACTAATGTTGACTTTTTAATGGTTTTTCGAAATACCAAGTTATTATGCATGTTATTTTAGTTATTCTATTGAAATATGCTGCAATAGGAATTGTTAATAAATAGTTAGCATGTAAAAGTCGATAATCATGTAAATAACAGAAGATTTGTAAAACGTGAGTAGTGATAACCCTAAATTGGCTTGTTTACCTCTATTCTTTATGGAGCTTGGCATTGGTATAAATACCAGTATTATACAGTGATGGCCTATCTGACCTCCACAAGCTATTTTTTAAGTTTCCCCACACTCCTAGTGTGGGGAAACTTAAAAAATAGCTTGTTCTCCTGTATCGTGGGTGCGTTTACAAACACAAACAGCCAAACCCGGAACAAATACCTACCATCATCATCATCATGTCAACCACAGGAAGTCGACTTCTGGACCTAGGCCTCCCGCAAGGATTTCCAAAAAGACCGGTTGGACGCGGCCTGCATCCAGCGCTTCCCTGCGATTTTGGTCAGATCATCCGACCACCTAGTTTTTGGGTGTTCGACGCTGCGCTTGCCGGTACGTGGTCGCCATTCAAGAGCCTTTTTGCCCCATCGGCCATTGGCTCTACGTGCTATAGGTCACACAAATATTTGTTCTACAGACTTTCGGGCTTCTAACGACTAGTAACGACGTCAAAGATCTAGCGACAAGCGGCCTAAAGTGCTTTCCAAGACATGGGAGAGGTCTGGGTATGTAAAGATGGCCACCCATCCACAAACCCATCGCGGCGAGCGTAGCTTAACCTGACCGATCAACCTGTGCTACTATTCATACTAGGCACGGGTTCCTCATAAATACACTAGTTTGTCATTTAGAATTTCATGCACCTATCTGGCCACTTAGCCAACAAATTGGCCTCGCAACTATTTATTTCCAATGACATAAACAATTTATTTTATGTAGGTACATTTGTCTCGTACAGTACACATATTGCCACAGTCTTTATAGTTGATAATCTATGGAAAAACCCCATTTTTGCTAACTTGTATTAAAGAAACTGCGTTAAAGGAAATACATAATATGAACTGAAGAATCTAAGAATCACGAACGTATAAAATGTTCTAATAATTGTACTCCTAGCCAACCTAAGCTTTTTTCCTATTCGGAGTAGCACTTCAAATAGAAAGGCCTAGCGACTTCGTAATAAAATAATTTTTGTGTCAAGCACTGAGCGTGCCTGTTATCTCCAGTAGGCATTAAGCATATTATCTTAACGGAATTAAACTAAAGGCACATTACATATCGGCATTTTATGACATCCTGGATTATGATCTTTTTTATTAACATTATGATAAAATTATTATTGTTTCCGAGCCATTGGCTATTTCTGTGTGCGCAGCTATTTTTTTAAGTAGGTACTCAGCTACATATTATAAATCCCTACTTTCCTACTATCCCTACTAATATTATAGATGCGAAAGTAACTTTGTCTGTCTGTTTGTTACGCTTTCACGTCTTTCTTTCACCACAGAACTGATTTTATTGAAATTTGGTATAAAGATAGAGTTGACCATGAGAAATAACATAGGATAGTTTTGAATCCGGACTTTTGAAGAGTTCTCTTGGAAACGCGATATAACCGAACTCCGCGCGTGCGGAAAGCTAGTACCTACTATATAAATAATTCCAGAGGAAACGTCAAGCGGTGGTGGCGGTAATGGTCCATCTGATACTCTAAATTTTACAGTATCGATACACTGTTTTCTATTTCATATACAGACGACAGCACATGTGTCAATTTTCTTCATTTGATTTTTAACTTTTTCATTAAAGTATTAAGGCGTAACGTTGATTGGCTATATTTGACAGTTTCGGGTAGCTTGACCTGCTGTCGTCAGTACATACGGATCGACACAAAAGGAGAATTCATGGATTTTAACGTACCACATTGACATAGATGTATGATCAGACAAAATAAAAATAATATGGCGGAGGCGCGTGTAGACATTGCGTCATGTATGTGGTGTAAAAGAATGCCTAGAATTTTGACTAGCCTACAGTCTAAAGGGGTCAAGTACTATATACAATACATATATGGATGATTGACCGGATAGCTACTATACGTGGAACCCATAAATCGTAGGTCAGAAATTCAGAGCCTATGATCGGTTGTAACGAATCACATGTCCTAAACAAATTATAAACGCGACATTTTATTTAAAATGTCGCATAGGTGCGTCGGTGAAAGCCATCCATTTAGGCAAAGGTCCGCAAATTGATTTAAAGTATAATATGAAAATATATATCCTGTGAAATACAGCGGTACGATGCGGTGGCATTTCACTCGCAATACACAAGTACGCCAATTACAACTTGCTTGCCTTGATTTAACGGATGGCCGAAAACTAAGTTTAGTGGAGAAAAAATCCAACAACGCAAACAGTAGTATTTAACGCCAGGTTCAAGGTTTTGAACGAATAACCCTAAATAAAGGATTATTTTTATTTAATCTAACATCATGGCTGATCATGGACATGATGTATGGCTATCGTAAGTGATGGCAACGTACTTTTTACGTCTTTCAGGGAGACCGTTTTATGGTTTTCTGAAGTGCACCAGCCAAAATAAATGTAGCAGCCTACATTTATTTTTTAAACCATGCCTCATCTTGAGATAGAAGCTTTTTGACCTTTTATTACATTGTCTCAAACTTTTTCGTCTGTGTATTGCATGTCGCGTGACGTTCGGCCGCGGAGTAGGGATAAAGTGAAAGGCGCTCGAAATAAGTTTGACTTTTACTGTGTTTTCATAAAACCACACAATCCTTTTTTGTTGTGTTTAGTTTAGTTTTATGATCTTCCTGTACGAGCCACGACAAATACTTCTACTTTATTTCTATAGTATAAAAGACAATCTCTGCTAAGCTTCCCCTACAAAGTAACAATAAACAAAAAAAGGAGAAAGGAGGATCCTAAATCGAAAATCTCAGCGTGCTGAGCTGATGACCGACTTACCTACATTACGCAGTCTTCAAATAAATAACCTCAACAACGACAAATGATGAGGATTCCTAACCAAGGATTCCAAGCCACTATAATTAAAAATTAATAACAACAAGACAACAGCTAAACAATTTCAAATTAAAAACTTTTGGATACTGTACAAAGATTCTGCATTCGGAATAAACACAACGGGTAGCCAGAAAATGGTTGCGGTCTCCCTGTCCCGACCTTGGACGGTGTATATCTCGATGTTCACAACAGCTGGAGATTATTCCAATACAATGAGCATCTTTATAGGAAGAGTGTTTTAGATTTATGAATAAAATCGTCCCTAAACCGGATTTGGTACAAAATCTGTCAAAGAGAAACAAGAATATTATTAATTTTATACGTAATCAAAAAGGATGTATTACAAAATATTTAAGCAAAAAATTATATACCAATTTTGTGTAACTAAGGGCTGACTTTTCCAACGCCAGCCAGTTTTACCGGAGGGATAATTTTGATTTTTTGACAGTTCTTCCGATAACTGTCAAATCTCAATTTTATACCACGAATAAAAACTATATGTCTATAGAATAACGAGCCCTTCATCGAACGAGATGAAAAACTAGACCTGAAAAAAAAAATATAAGAAACACATGCATATTATTCCCTTCATAAGGAATGGACGTGGTATTGTCAAGTTTTACTTTTTAATATATTATGCATACAGTAACTGGAAATCCATGGGGGGGGGGGGGGGGGGGGGTTGCCATAATCCCCACGCTTAGCAGGCGGGTTGGGGATCGCAGTGATTTGATATTACACAGGAGAAGCGCTGCTGCCCGCTTCCCTGGTTGCCTTGGGGGAGGCCTTTGTCCAGCAGTGGACATCTATAGGCTGAAGAAGAAGAACTGGAAAACAACTGGTTGGCATCGGCATGTAACAAACATTAATACATAGACAATTCTCATTACGAAGCCCCGAACGAAAAACCAATATGGGTCAAGAATAAAGATTCATGATTGCATTTCTATCTCTTTCTGACACAATGGAGAAAGGGGGATGAAAGCTTTTAACTTCCAATATATGTAGTTAATTGATATAATATGTAGTCAGCGCGAAGGCTGTGAATGTCAATATCATTAAACAAACTAACCCTGGGTTAGGGTTAGTGACCTGGCTCGATAATCCGCGTTAGAAGTTGAAGGACATGTTTTAAAGTTAATTTCAGTCTTCTGAGACATATGTGAGTTACAAGCTTATACACACATGAGAAAGTAATGCTACTTACATACAGGCTGTATCTGACATCGTAACGCAAACTTCGCGAAAAGGCTAGACCACATGCCAGTAATAAAATTATGATAGTCATTTATGTCGTTAATGAACGGTTACAGAAATAACAAAGTTTAAAAAAGTGTCGGCTCGGCCCTTGAACGTTGCAAGCGTGCCGCCGTGCGGGTTTGTAGGTATGACGTTGATCCCTGATGCGAACTCTATTAAATCAACTGATACGATAGTTTTTCGAGTTTTGTTTTCATTGCGCTTTTTTGTGTAATTAGCGAACTAATTAATTTTTACTTTAAAATCTTATTGGGTTATAAAAGTATAGCAATTATGAACGGTCTAAAGTGAAAAAAACTACATATATATTTTTTTTTAATCATGAAAAAGCCGACGAAAAATTCCACCACTGAGGGGTTCAAAATCATGTACTGGATCTATGGTACGCGTTTGTGCGTCGATGTCAGATACACCCTTTATATTTTAGGTATCTTACTACGTAATAATTATTATATAAATCCTGCTAGTATCATCAATGTGACAATTTGTATTTGATCGACTGCTGCGTCGCGTGTAACGGGTTCGATTCCAAACTTGTATGGCCTACAGGTAGTCGTTCTAGGGCTAGCTGTTTCTGTGTGTGAGTTTGAATAGTTTGTAAACGCATCCACGCACACAGGAGAAATTCCTAGTGTGGAGCAATGTTTTTTTAAAAAAAATCTCAAGAAGTGTCTGACTGTCTGCCCATCTGATCTCCACACCCAGTAAATAGGAAACTTGATGACAGTCATATAGTTTAGAAAAAAGTGGCAGATTTTAGCAGTATGATATGAGTGTAGCTGGTAATAGACTCACATTTATTTCAATTTTGTACAAAAATAAGTAAGTAAACATATTTCTTAATAAGTGTTAAAAACATTTCAAGGCCAGTGAATTATGCAAACAATTGAAGACGCAAATGATACGGCTTAAATCCTTCAATTGGCTATTACAATAATGGGCAGTTCTCCAAAAAAGACTACCCAGCTAACGACATGAATATTAACATTTCAGGTTGTTAAAAACGTATCAGTTAATGTCATTTCCAAGTTTTTTTGGATGTTTCAATTAAGCTGAATATGTATATGATTTCTTTTTTTATGAAAATTTCAAATACCAAAGGATTTTTCTCGGTGGTAGGCCATAACATCGGCCGCCGGCAGAAGTTACCACCCACCAGACAAAGTCTTGCCGCCAAGTGATTTGTCGTGTTCCGGCATGATGTCTGGTGAAGCCGTCCGGAAGACTGGTCTGAGCAGTTGTGTTGCGCTGTGTGCTCGGTACGATGCGCCATATGTTGTTGTGTTGGGAGTTTGGTCGTGGAGGGTCTTCAGATCAATCTCCCTTTGGCGCAGCATCGTTGGTCGTGTTGTTGGGTTTAACATTGCATCACCACGCTCAACTGCCGTCTTCCTTCCTATTCGATCAGTTTTTCTGAGTGAATAGGCTCTTAATAAACTAGCGCGCTTTACCATCAACGATCGCATCACTGCTTACCATCAGGCGGGATTGCGGTCAAGCGCTAGTTTATAATTATTAAAAAAAAAAAAAAAACTTAGCCAGCGCAACAAACGGTCACGTCATTTATAACATATTGTTTCATCATCTTTAGTATAAAAAACCCTACTTTTCCTCAATCTCACAAAAGGATGTAAGTCTAAGATTAGCATGAACGAAAAATTTTACAATCAAAAATAACTCCTATCGATACCCGAAATTAACTTAATTTTAACAAAACCCACACAGGTAAACAAGCTTCGTCCTCCCCCAATGAAACATGATTGTCTGACACGAACAATGAATACACGATAAATGAACGTGGAAGCTTATAATGCACATGAATTAACTCCAACTTTGATATGACGTCGCAAACTTTGAAATGACGTCACAATTCATTTTAGTATAATTGCTGCAATCAGCTTCAGAATAACTGACAATCAATAAAAATGCTAGTCTCAACCTCAATGAAAGTACTGCTCACGGTTAAAACATTTATAAAATGATATCTTTGACAAGTGAAAGTCTTTTTAACACAATCACAATACAGCAAACTTAGTTTAGAGAAAATCCTTTGGCATTCGTAACTTCAAAGAATTCAAAACATTGTCTAAATAGGTGTAAATGTTCACCGGCGCCTAAGCAATAGAAGTGCTGTTTACATTGAGCTTGTTATAGCGGGCAGACAGCCGGAATATCTGCTGCTGATCTGAAATCACTTCTAGATCCACATGACGAAAACATCGGACCAAGGCAAGGCAATTTTGCCCAAATGAAAATGATTAATGCCATTTTTCGAAGACAGATGTATGGAATTACAGTGGGTTTACAAAGGCAATTAGTTTAAGTTAACCAAATCATCCAATTGAAGCTCAATGGGGGTCACTTTCATCAGATTATGTCCGCATTAAACTGGAGTATCTCGTAAAGTTCGCGTAATCTGCGTAATTGAACGCACCGAGTTACGCCACCGAAGCCTCAGGATTACACTGAAATAGAAGAGTTACCTTGACCTACCTGTTACCTTCTTTTATAGTAATAAATATCATAGAATGTGATGGATGTGAAAGATGCAAAATAGACAGGTAACAACTGACACTAACAAATCGGTGTATTGTTTAGCGTATGTATTGAGCAAATTCTATGGAAATAAAGAATGTCTGGAATACTTTCTTTGAATATATTATTCATAATATTCACTTATTCTCGTCGTTCATCATAGTGACAGGCTCGGACCACATAGTGACGTCACACATACAGTGTAAGCGAGACCAGTATTCACTGTGTTAAACTTTCACTTAATTGCTGATGAAGTAACAGAAACGAAAGCGATACTTTTAAAAGAAAAGGTATAGGATGTTGTACAAAATCATGAAAATGGGCAATATGAATCAGCGGAAAATGCAGTGTGGCGGTGAAAACGGTTTTATTCATGAAAGCGTGCCAAACTGACTTACGTAACGTTGCAGATCGGATGCGGAGTTTCATTCATGAGATTCGCCCACTCGGGTCTACCCACCCATCCCACCGGAGCGGTCGAACCAGCGCAGCGTTTAGCATTATATCGTTTTTGTAAACATATCATATTATGAAATTAGAAAACCCTTATTACTGAAAACGAATATTTTGTTTTACGTAATAGCCCAAACACGCCATTCAAAGGATTTGAGTCATTCTGATCTTACAAATGCAACGTCAAAAGTAGATATAAGTTTGTATTTTTATTAGCTTACCTAACAGACGTTGTCCTATATATAAAAATATACAAAACTCCTATAGAAAAGGGTTCAGTTTCCCAGGCAACATTTCCAACATCTCTAACCATAAACCGCAATTCGCACTATCAGACGTTAGTATCCACTATTAGTTATTGTGCTATTATAGGTAATATATTGCCAAATCTGTCCAGCCGTTCTAAAACGGTGCGCTTACCAAGGCACGGCATTTCAGTTTTATTTATAAAGATTTTAAAACAGCATGTTCTACCACGACTTCCTGTGGTTAGTGATACGTAAAACCCAGCAGTAGGGTTCCACAGTTAAATATGGGGTTTCCCATAATTACAAAGCTTGGCGAACCGATTCATCTTCAGTCTATTATAATGATACAAATAAATGCTCATTAAGCTGATCTATTAATCGTTTATTCCCTCATGCATTTTCTTCTTCAGTCTATAGAGGTCTCAACACACACAAAGGCCTCCCCCGCGGCTTTCCACAATGACAGGTCTTGTGCTGCCCGCATCCATTGGCCTTAGGGGTCTTTCTACGCTGCGTCTTCCGGTACGAGGCCGCCACTCCAGAACCTTACTGGCCCATCGGCCATCGGTTCTACGAGCAATGTGCGTGCCCACTGCCACTTAATTTTAGCGGCTCGAAGAGCTACGTCGGTAACTTTGTCTCTTCTCGGATCTCATTTCTGATTCGATCGCGCGGAGAAACTCCGAGTATAGCTCTTTCCATCGCCCTTTGTGTGACCTTGAGCCTTCGTATGAGGCCCATTCTGAGCGACCACGTTTCAGTTCCTTATGGCCTTAAAACAAAATATTGATTGAATCACTTAGGGGACAGCAAATTAAATTCTTTAGTTTCTGAATATTTTGTTTGCGATTTGGTGGCTACCCATCAAAGCTAAATAACAATGGTTATTCAGAGAAAGTAATAAAAATATAGGTTCCTGCGAATGAAATCGGAGTTGTACACATTTGCATTTTTAATTCTGTTTGTAGACTTCGCATTTACACACAGTGTTAGTACATACGAGTACAGTGTTAGTTAATTTCCTGCAATTGCCTTATTAAGGAAATGAAGATTAGCAAAGGTGGCAATTATCTTATGATGCTGTCAAGTTTCTGAGATCCGAAGGTTACGGCCCTTATTTCTATTCTGACGCAAGTCTGAGAGAAGACCTGCGACTTATTCATTACGATGTACTTCAAATTTTAAATTGATATTCCCATGTCATCATGACGTAGAGAAAAAAACTGTGATGAACTTACGCACATTAAGCTACTACAATATGTCAAACTACTTTAAGATATTTTCAATTTTATAGCTAAAGGTCATTTTTTTTTTTCAATTTTATGGCAAATTGTCTAATTTTCCCAATCGACCTTGAACCTAGTGCAGGTTGAAGTTTAATTTTTTCACAGTTGAGGTGAAAACTCTACACTTTCGGGTAGCTTGATGTGCGTCTGTGCTTGGCTGAGACTTTCGACAGTTTGTCCATTACTGTTCAAATATCTTATTTGTGTAGAATGCTCAGCTTTATACACAGATTACACACACACACACTGATTTATCACAACAATTTGGAGAGGCACGGTATATGAATAGACTAGGTATGATCTTCCTAATTCGTATGGATGATAGCCATAGTTTACTGCCGCAAGGTAGCATGCTTGTTCTCCTGTTATTTTCGATCTACATACAAAATAATTATAACCTTCCCTATGACATAAAACTGCCGAGTTATTCGTTCATTCTCATGAAATTATTGAAGAGATCTTTCCAATCACTTAGACATATTTCTATCTAACAATATATCAATACTTTAGCGAGAAACTATACTCAGGGAAAGTTTAGATAATAATTGACATATCAATTAACCTTATAACCTTCCTGACTTCTATTTATCTCACATAATGTCACTGGTTCAACTATAAATGATAAACAGATAATTTCTTGCAGATCTTTGTAATAAAACGAAATGAGAAACAAAGGTTATACCTTTATATCATAAATTATATTGAGTAGTTAAGCCAATATACTGCTAAATGTGCTCATTTACCTGATAATTGTGTTCATGTGATGTAAACATATTTGTTTACATATGTATTATAGGATTACTGTTCTCGAATATTACCTTTTTATAAATAGTTTTTATTTATGTTGTAAGATATAATCATCATGTTCAGTCGATACTGCCATCACATAAAATTAAATGCCTGTTATTTATCATGATTGGTTGTTTTTTTTTTTTTTTGTCAGTTATCATGTATTTAACAGCAAACTTATCATGTTTGGGAAATATTTTTCCTTGTTATTTACCTCTACTAAAGTATAATGTAGTATCCTGAAAAACGTGATTAACAAGAAAGGTTTATTTCTGGTCATCAGCTGTAAGGCTGATGAAGCAATTGGGCTAGAAATATATTGTTGAGTCAACGTAATGTAGGACACTCTCTGACTAGAAGAAGTCACAATCTTCATAGGCTTGCCGGGAATAGAGCAGAGTAAAGTGCATTCGGAGAAGCCGTCTCTCAGTGGATAGCTATAGGCTGATTATAAGTGAGTCAGCTATCTAAACTAAGACATATAATTTCTCTCTTAATCTATTTCTAATGGGTAATTAGTATTATCATTAATGATAAACTAGCTGCGCCGCGTGGTTTCACCCGCGTAGGTTTCGATATGTTTTTTTTATATGCTCCGCTCCTATTGGTCGCAGCGTGATGTTAGACAGCCTAAAGCCTTCCTGGATTAATGGGCTATCCAACACAAAAATATTTTTCAAATCGGACCACTAGTTCCTAAGATTCGCGCGTTCAAACAAACTCTTCAGCTTTATATATTAGTATAGATTAATACATAGTATTAATTAGATTTCTTGTCAAGATTTCAATGTCATTACAACAGCTGGTATATCTTAATTACTCATGCTAATTGTAGGATGATCAATTAAGTTTACTACTACTATGTATATTGTGTAGTATTCCTTGTTTATTCTAGTTTCAATGCAAAATGACTTCTATAGCTCTTAATTTCATGACTAAGGATAAAAGGTATTCAAATATGTTAGGAAAATATTTAAAAGTAATTTCATTAATATGCTAACAATGATTGTTATCAGCACTCCTAAAAGAAAATATAATTAATATAATAAATACATCTTCCTTTTTTGTATTTGGGTTATCTAAATTAAAAATACAGACAGCTGATTTTTAAGATCTATGTTTTCCTGGTGTTACATTGTTGTTTCAGGTTATTTATACAGCATTCTGAAAACTATCAGGATATGGCCCAAAAACAACTGTAATTTGTCTTATCACAACTGAAACAACAGTTGGCATTAAAGTAATGCAACCTTATGAGTTGATTTGGACACAATTATGTGCATTCTATAAAATTACCAGACAAATTTAAAAAAACACTCAGATATACCGTGACCAAGGTTAGGACATAATGATACTGTGGCAAAAAAAAAATGTAAATAGTGTAATTGACTTCAGCCTTTCTACTTAATACAAAATAAGATACTTTTTATTATGGTAATACATTTTTCTGGCCTTCACGGACACAGGAAGGAAAAACTAGTTAGTTAAAAAAACTGTCTGATTCACCATTTATTATAATCAGGGTGACAAGATCATGGTTTATTAATAAAACTGTGGGCTGCATAATATCATTAGAGCTCCATGATTCATGCATGAAAAGTAAGGAATGTCAGTCTTGTATTACAAGATGATATATACATACCTACATGAAATTATGTACCTATGTAACAAAAAAAAGTACTTTTGCGTTTTTCTTGGTGATACAAAAAGGCTTATTGTAATTATCTATTCTTAATAATGACGATACCGTCGTGGTGGCCTAGTGGTTAAAACAACAACAGTCTCTCAAGTATGAGTGTGCGGGTTTGCTTCCAGGTCAGGCAAGTACCAATGTAACTTTTCTAAGTTATTTGTACTTTCTAAGTATATCTTGGACACCAATGACTGATTACAAGGTGAAGGAAAACTGGAGACACTGGACATCTTGAGGAAACCTGGACTCTAACTATAAAATTGCCAACCCGCATTGAGCAAGCATGGTGATTACACTCAATCCTTCTCTGTTTGAGAGAAGACCTGTGCCCAGCAGTGGGACGATAATAAGGTTGATGATGATGATGAATAAAGATGATAATTTTATAATCAGATTTTATTTTAAAACTTTGCAGATGTAATTAAAGTGTATTGTCGAGATGGTATGTCCACAAAAAATCATACCTAAATATGTGACTAGTCACCTAATATGCAAAAGTAACAGTGTCACCCTTTCACATGTTAATGTTGGAATGAATTTGAATAAAAATTGGCAAACCGATGGCCTATGACCTGGTTTAGGCCATGAATATTATTCAATTCAGTAGTATGTTCTGGCGGGTAGATTTCTGACAAAAAGTACTACATTAAAACTACAACTAATAAAAACTAGTAATAAATAAATCAATGAAAAGGTGGAAGTGTTGTTAGACATACATTTTTACTATATATTTATCTATTATAAATATAGTATTGTTGAGTTAGTATCCCATAACACAAGTTTCGAACTTAGTTTGGGGCTAGCTCAATCTGTGTGATTTGTCCGTAAAAAAAAAAAAAATTGCAAATATTAAAACAAAAGTCTTCATAACATTAAATGATGAAGATTATTTGCATGATTTATTAGAGTATTAAATTTAAAAGAATCACAATACATAAGCTAAATTCAGAAATTAAATTCCTATTTCTACTACAATAGTTTAGTAGTTCAGTTAGTTAGTTTCAGTACATGATATAAAATTATAATTAATCATGAGTGTGTATGTTTATAAAATTATCTAGTTATGCTATAATAAACAAAACATCAGGAAGTATTGGATAGGTCATGAACAAGCAAATGAAGGGATAAAATAATCTTAACAAAATGCACTACAGCCAAAGTTTTTTTTTTTTTTTAATTGATTGCTGATATTATAAAGCTCATCATAATATCAGCACTCTAAAAAATATTTTTAACTGTGAGTCAGTCATGGGTATGAATCATAACATAATTATTGATCATTGAATGAAGTATTCAAACTTTAACATAAAAACATTTCATAGAAAGAACAGTTAAAAAAGGTTACCTTTTAGCAGTAAAATGGAAGATCAGAAGTTTATTACTTATCTGAGCTACAGTATGCTATTGAGCTATTACATAAATTTCAAAACATTTTAATCACGAAAATTAATAATGTAGTTTAAAAACAACAGGCTGTAAAACTACACCAGGCTGCAGGTTGTATTGTAATAGAATGCTTCAGATACAGTATCACATCAATTAATTTTATATTAGTGGGCCACTAGAACAGCAAACTCAGAACTTGGGACAGAGGAAACACATCATTAGGTACATACCTGGGTCGGTTCTGCATGTAGTATTGACCGCCAAAAATGAACGCCATGTACACCCCAACGTAGTAAAAAGCCACAGTCCAATTTTCGGTCATCCATTTCCGATAATCGGAATGAATAAATTCGTTTTCGAATTCGAAAATGTAAGAGTAATTCGGCGTTACATCGAACGCGTATGCCATCACCGGGGACTCCATTTTTCTAATAGTTCAGTTGGATACCCGTCACGAAACCCTGGCGCGCACAGTCCCTAACTATAATGTTGCACTGATCATCACACGAGACTTTTAACCTAAAATTGGATAACAGGATACCGCTGTATCGTTATATCACAGATGACTAAAAATGACAATATTTCGAATGGGCGGCAAGGCGTGCTGCCTTTTTGACACTAATTTCGATAATGGTCACGGAATGTCCTCGGTTTTACTATTTATTCGCAGTGACGAGGCGTCGGCTCGAGCCCGAACTTCTTTGACTCGTCACAGCGGCAAGAGGAAAAGATGAATGAACTCTGTTTCACGCCACGCCGTTTGCTGTCGCCTTCATTTTCTATTTGACAGACAAACCCGCCCGCCGCGCTACGCAGTGTTACCAGATCATCATATAAATAACGTACCAACGTTATTATAACTTTCCCTAATAGGTACGTTTTTAATTAAGTACCTTTTTTGAAAACTATGCTTATCGAAGAATATCAATATTTTTTGCACTGTCTATCTGTAGAAACAGCAACTTTTAGTTTTGTTTATTAATTTCATAAAAAGGTAAATTTATAATTATAACACTTGCTATATTATAACAAAAACATATACAAGAGTCTTATCATACATTTAAAAAACTGAATCTAACATTAATGGAAAATTATTTTTATAACATAGCATGAAGCTTGTACAAACGACAGCACGTCAAGCTACAACAATCAGTCAGATTTCTATATTAGATTCACAAAGGCTCAAAGTTGAATGAGAATATTTAACAATTTGGGGTAGCTTGACATGCTCTCGTCCGTACTTCCCGTTGACTTTGTTATCATTTGTACCTTATAGGTTTTGATTCTGTTGCGCCTGTCCAAATCTGCGGCATAAACCGAACATAAATTGGAGGTGTCCAGATTACTTCCCCACAATTAAACTCAACGGATGCCCACTTAAGAATGTTGATACATTTAAATATCTTGGACATTTATTAACCTCTGACTTGAAAGACGATGCCGACATTGAAAGGGAACGTAGGGCGCTGTCTGTTCGTGCGAATATGATAGCACGCAGATTTGCTCGGTGTTCAAGTGGCGTCAAAATAGCCCTATTCAGGGCATTCTGTACGTCCTTCTACACTGGCAGTCTGTGGGTAGATTACACGCAGAAACAGTACAGTGCTCTACGTGTCCAGTACAACAACGCGTTCAGAGTACTCTTGGGGCTGCCTCGCTTCTGTAGCGCCTCGGGGATGTTTGCGGAGGCGCGTGTGGATTGTTTCCACACAATCATGCGCAAGCGGTGCACATCCCTGGAGCATAGGGTGCGGAGCAGCCGCAACAGTATCCTGAGGGCTTTTGCTGAACGGCTCGACTGCCACTACCTCAACCACTGTCGCATGATTCACGTGCAGAAAGATGTTAAGTTTTTATTTTAATATTAGAATTCGATTTTTGACATGATTTATTATTTTAATTCTATTTGATTACTGTTGGTTACTAACATTAGCTATAAGTACTAAATTGTTACTAACATAACTATGGATTTTGTGGTCTGAAATAAATGACTTATTATTATTATTATTATTATTATAAATGCCTGTATTTTTTCATTGCATTGGATTGCAAAAGTTTAGTTTTTTCATTGCTTAAAGGGATAACAAGAGTAATTTATATTCTTTTCAACTTGATAACTTCATACGTTCCTGAGAACGGACAGACAGACAGACAACGAAGTGATCTTATAAGGTTTAGCAAAAATCTCGTCATGAAAAGTTGGTGAAATGAGCTCTCAATAGTGTTAATCTTTACCATTAGTTGATAGCTAGCAGCAGTAGACAGCTCGCTCCAAACTCACTTCATCTAAGATTTCATGGTGAGATAGTTACAAAACAGCACTGCTGTTTTCTTTTTAGGTACCGGACCTTTAAAAAAGAATATAGATGACAAAATAATAAGTAGACATTTTCTCTTCAATTAGTTTTTATTAATTTCGTACAATTTACATTTATTTATTTTTTAAGACATAGTAACACCGGTTTCCAATGCAGTCACGAATCGAGCCACTAGATGCGTTCACAAACTAAGATTTATTTTATTCTAATTATTTTTGCAAATATTATTAGGTGCCCAAGCATTTATATATAATATTTATCTTCTGGTAATAGCGCATTTTAAGAAGAAGAAATGAATAGTAAGCTTGTAACACACTATGTCGCGCGTTTGTTCAAAAGTTTACCATAACAATGTTACATAAACAGATACATACAGCAAATAACAAATGTACAGACGCTGCCAGCAGGTTAAGGTAACGTAAAGTGACAAATTTTTCCGATCAATCTTAAACCTTAATGATCTATTAATAAAGTTCTAAATCTATTAGTTGATGCGCAGTGGGCGTTTGTAATAATAATTATTAACTATGTTTTATGAACTACACTGTGAAAATTTAAACATATAAAATATATTTCGCATCACCAGATCACCAAAAATGATCATATTCGTGAACCTATTGAATAATTCTCGAAACACGGGTAATCTAATATTAGACAAGTTATCTTTTTCAAAATTCACATCGGTCCTGTTATAATAGGTGTACATATAGAAGGCAGGGTCTTCACCGATGTTCAAAACTTTGTGGAACATTCCGTTGATAACCTGAATCCGGTTTCCTTTGCTCATTTTGAAGGATTGTCCAATACCTTTTTTGGTAACTTCTGGCTCGTATACGACTGTTCCTTCGAGGACAGTGAGTGTGACATTTTGTAGTTCAAGTGGGATAAATTTTTCTTGGTCGTAACCTGCAAACATGGGCGTAGTTAGTTGAAATTAATAAGGACGGGTTCAATTGATATTAAGGAGGATGAGTCAGATGTGACCAAGAAATACTAGCTATAGTCCCGTAGCAGCGCATTCCACCATTTTAAACTAGGATAGAATATACTACTCGCACGAGTTAACTGTGCACCTCGCGAGAATGTGAGCGACGCCCCATTTGCCGTAAGCGCTGAGTAGCGATAGCATCTTTGTTACAATTGTCTAAATACATTTTAAATCCCCTGTTATTATTACTGTTTCTGTGGAGTTTTTGCTTTGTTAAGTTTTTTATTAACTAAGTTTGTTTTTGTTCTTTACATCTCCGAATCGTTAGTGAAGCCTGTTGGTTGCACAGCACCAACATTATATTTCAGTCCACATGTATCAATTTAATTGCAAAACGTCATGAGTAAAATTATCTAAATATCTAGTATTATGACGCTTTATCATCAAAACGATCTTTTGCTAACATAAAAAAAATGTAATTTATGTTTTTTCAACATACTTAATTCTCATTTGTTACAAACGGTACCGTCCGAATGACGTCACAGAGCGAGGTGCACAGTTAACTCGCACGAGTTATAGTGATTTTAAAACATGGTACAGGTGGCAGCACATCAAGCTACTACAATCTGTCAAATTAATTTAATAGAACTTTTAACTTTATCACTGAAGCATTAAGGTTCAAGGTTGAAAGGGAATATTTGACAGATTCGCGTAGGCCGTAGTGTGACCGTTCGGTGGCGTCTGCACATTAAAGATCTTGTAAATAGAATCATGATCTTACATATTTCGCTAACGACTGCTATACATATATGTATTTAAATATAGTTACAGGTAAGTAAAAGATTAAAAGGATTCGTACATGTCTAATAACTTTAGTGAATTCTTAACAATAATAGGTAAGTATTAATATAATGAAAATTAATAAAAAAAATTACCTGTATTTTTTACAAATTAATAACTTCTTCTTGGTTTTAATGGCTCTGCGAATAACTTCTTTCATACTACAAAATCAATTGTACAGACAACAGCACATTAAGCTACTACAATCTGTTAGATTTCTTAATTAGATTTTCGACTTTATCGCTAAAATATTAAAGCTCAAGGTTGTATTTGTATGTTTGACAGTTTCGGGTAGCTTGACCTGCTGTCGCCTGTACTGGGGGGCATTCGCGCTAAAATAATTCAACCAAAACAGAATTGGATCGCAACCAAACCATAACTTTTGTTATGTTTCGTATCGCGCTAGCGGTTTAAACATAACTGGATTGCAATTGGAACGTAACCATTGTCAAAAGAAAAAGTTGAAACAAAGCTAACTTTTTCTATGCCATGTCAAACTTACGTCTAAACGATTAGATTTACTTATAATTGATTTAGTTTTAATTATTATATCTGATGAAATGTATCCCACATATCTACATTGATTTTACTTCAACCGAAGTTGAAACTTTAGCGCGATACGAAATATGATCGAAACTAAACCATAACTTTAACTGGATTAGATACGAACAAGAGTAGAACTTGTACTGTTTTATTTAGCGTGATTACCCCCTGCATATTTCCTATCGTAAGTGTGATGTGGATAAAATTTTTTGGTAGACATAGTTTATAATCCGGAATAACAAACACACTGAAAATGTTTATCTTGATATTCCCACGGGTTCGAAAGTAACCCGGGTGAAACCGTACTATCCAAAAACGTAGTGACCTTGTTAAATATTTTAATTGCTGCTATTTTTATGGCACAATGTGCTTTGACCTCACGGAATATATTATATTCACCGTGTTTTGAAGAGTATATTTGCGAACCCAAATTGCGCACTATAAATATTATTTTTATTCGTCATCTCATTTTGTGAGATATAACTTTAAATATCAGTATTGATTTAAGTAATCATAACCACCATTATAGGCAATGCAGCAGGGTAATTGAGTACTCATATAAGCCGCGCCAATAATGAAACGAATCTAAAATGGCGTCTGCTACTTGCTAGTGATAGATAGTAAGGTCAATAAAAGCGATGTGAAGGAATAGCAGCTCTCAAAAGTTTTTTAATAAACCCTTCGGAACTGAAGTCGGATAATTAATTATTGAAGATACGTCTAGCAAGTGGTTAAAGGTTTACCATTATAAAACATTATATTAATAATATTATATTATATTTTATTTTAATGTTGATAGTCCTTCACGTCGTTTACGTGAAGACATTTTACCACGCACAACAAAATAGTAATAGTAGCGACAGTTAACAAAAGCAACAAACTCATAACAAAAACACGAAAATAATAACAAAAAGAAATGATAACCCGAAAGAACCGAGCGCGTCAAGACAGCAAGAGAACAAAAATCTCGACGGAGTTTTGGCGGGGAGTTAAGCTGAGTGTCACACTCATTTTTCATTGGATTTTTAAATTATTTATAGTCATCACCATCTCAGCGTTAATCCCAGTCGCATCCAAAGCTTTTTCAGCTTTTGGAGTCTGGGGTCCGCTAAATTTTAAATTATTTATAGTGTAGTTTACTAAATAAAAGTGCGTGATTTATGTAGTAAAAAATGCATTCAGTAAATAATTCATAAAGGACATTGAGATATCGCAGCATAGTGGCCTCATCATGACTTTGTCTCAAACCTCCCTCGTAGACGGTTCACGCGGCCGTCTTTTTCGACATGAATAATCATTACATGACTTTGGGTAAATGCCCAAACCGCGAGAAGCCAGAGAAGAAAGAAATAAATAAAAAAATCCCGACTGATTTTTTTGTATGCAGTAGGCAGGTGTGTGAGTAAAGATAGCAATAGTGTGCGAGTGAGAGAGAATGACCAGTGTCGTCATTTAAGATTAGTTTCTTTATTGGCGCGGGTTATAACATAACACACTATCAGTAGCAATGGGTTTCATTTTGACAGTTCAACGACATTCATTTAGTTATTTACTTTGTCGATTTTTAAACAACGCAATGTATGTCGTTGAACTGTCAAAATGAAACCCAGACACGTTTTTCGAACATATGGAGCGATGGATTAGCAATGTGCTTCAAAATTATTCAAATTGATATTAATTATATTTTCTTTCGTAATTGGGGTGCCTGTATCGAATTTCTTATTCTATGGTAGCGCGTAACCTTCCTACTGCCGACGAGATAACCGCGTAATAATTGCGTAGCAATACATAGTTTTCATTTTGACAGTTCAACAACATTCATTGCGTGCTTACGATGTTCAGCAGTTGAACATTTAGATCAATGAAGTTGCAATACCCTTCAATATACGTCACATTATTTACCTCTTATTTTGCGTCACTGTAACCTTTATTCTCTTCACCTTAAAGTATATGTGAGACGTAAAATCATTGTGATTGCATTGTAGGTACCTACCAGTGTGACAATAATATGACCAAGTTTACCTAGGTGTTATATATTTTAGGAAGACCCATAGAGTTGGGGAAACTACTCATTATTTTTTCGACAGACATCAGCACATCAAGCTATTAAAATAAAAAATAGACGAAGATACTTTCATAGATTCTCAACGTTATCTTTAAAGCATTAAAATCAGCTTGATGTGCTGTCGTCTATAAAATCATACAATAACCTAACCTAACGACTCTATAAACCATTCCTCCAAACCTCAACAAATAATTTATTGTCTATAAGTATTTTATAAGCATAAATGACATTAATCTGTTTAATTTACGTAAATTATGCAAGTACATACGTTAATAATAAACATAATTAGTAAGTAGGTACTTATTCTGTTTGCGCGTTTTTAAAACATGATTTAAAATATTCACGAATTAATTTGTAATTCGTCATGTAGGTATATAGTAATGACATTAATTGAAAATCAATTTCATGTTAAGTAGGCAACATAGAAAGTGTGAAAGTGGGAAAGTAGTCTTAAATATAACTTCAGGAAATTCGAGGCATACGTACACTAAACCAGGGGTTCTGTAATTCTCATAGTTAAAGGTAAGAAGGAGAAATGATTTCTTCTTCTTTTTCCGTCTATAGAGGCCCACACAAAAGCCTCCCCCAAGGCTTTCCACGATGACCGGTCTTGTGCTGCCTGCATTCATCGGCTTCCCGCGACCTTCACCAGCTCATCGATCCACCTTTTTGGGGGCCTCCTCAAGACGCAGCGTAAGTCTTCCGGTACTTGGCCGCCACTCCAGAACCTCACTGTTCTATCAGCCATCAGTACTACCAACAATGTGCCACGCCCACTGTCACTTAATTTTAGCGACTCGAAGAGCTATGTCGGTGGCTGTGGCTCTTCTGCGGATCTCCTCATTTCTGATTCGATCTCGATCTCTCTCTCGATCTTCGA
Organism: Sesamia inferens; assembly: GCA_037179545.1. Taxonomy (NCBI): domain Eukaryota; kingdom Metazoa; phylum Arthropoda; class Insecta; order Lepidoptera; family Noctuidae; genus Sesamia; species Sesamia inferens. The sequence goes on along the minus strand of CM073928.1, from coordinate 28,335,556 downwards.
GCTCTTTTCATCGCCCTTTGTGTGACTTTGAGCCTTCGACTGAGGTATACTGGCTTTGTACTTCGTATGAGGCCCATTGGGACCACGCTTCAGTTCCGTATGTTATCACTAGCAACACACACTGGTCAAAGACTTTAGTCTCAGAGACACTGTGGCATCTTGGAAGACGAGAAGATGTAGCGTAGCTTGCCGATTACTGCCCAGCCGAGCTGGATTCGACGAGATACCTCTTTCTCGAAGTTGGATCTAATTGGACTGCTCGTCCCAGGTACTCGTCAACAACTTCGAGTGCAGAGCAACCAACTAGAATTGGAGTAGGTGCGACATGAGAGTACGACATGATCTTCGTCTTAGGCACTACTACACATGTAGTTACATACAAAAATCGTAGTTACTTACAAAAAGTATTTCTATGGTAATTCTTATAGAAGTTCGCTGTAATAGTTACCACAGGCATTGGGTAGGCCCTCACTCCCCTCCCCCCCCCCCCTGACCCGTGGAGGCCCCACGGCTGCGGGCCGCACCAATCGGGGGTTGCGGAAGCAGTATTAGTTCTCGCAGCCCGGTGTAGGTGTGAGACGGAACACCCGGGTGGTTTTTAGTCAGTAGGAATCTGACAGACCCCGTCGCCCACCCCAGGGCGGCGGAGATCCATGAGGATTTTACACCCGGAAAAAATAAATAAAAAAAGGCATTCGGTAGGCCTCCTTCCTCACAATATGATATGTTATATTTTATAATCGTCACAAAGTGTAAAATAAGGTCAAAGTGTAAATAATAATAAAAGTGTAATTTAGTTAGCCATGTCTTATTTTGGTGATGTCTAATTGCATCACCAAATTTCTTCTGGCTTCTGAATGTGAGATTTATGAAATCGAAGGCGCAAAGGGACATGTTCACTCTCAAAAATACTAACCTGGAAAATCTGCGAAGAAAACAACTTCATTGTGCTCACTCCAAGAATGGACTTCTCTACGTATATCATCCAGTACCTTCCTCCAATGGCCAGTCTCATCCAACAACGGCATTAAAAAGGGGATCTTACAAAATGGAGACCACGACGCTTTAAGCATATCCACCTTAGGATCAAACATTCTTTGGACAAACCTTCCATTTAGCGAACACCAGACATCCACATAAACAGAAATATTACTGGAGGAAACCTTTGATGGATTATCCCATATTTTTCCCAAAGATTTGTCCAAATTGTTTTTTAGACACTGCGCGTATTGCAGCACCATGTCTCCGTGTCTTGACCATCTGTTGTTTAACGTGTACATTTCAGGATTAATGTACACTTCTTCGTTGTTATCGTTGTCCACTACTTTGACGACTATGGAACTAACGTCCCAAGTGTGGACCATCATGTCCCAGGAGTAGCCGTAGAGACCGTTTGTCCAGTTGTTGTAACCCTAGGGAAAAAAACAGATTTTTTCACATTAAGATCGTCTGATTGACCTGAACTTTAATTGGAAGGAGCCCAACAAGGGATACTGATGGATGCGGGTAGCACAAGACCGGTCATTGTGAAAATCTTTAAAAAGCAGGCTTTAAAAGTGGGAACATTACCTAGAGGTAATAGGAACTCTACTCTACGGTAATCTACCACACTGGCCTAGTGCGGGTTGTTAGATGTCACATGTCTTGGCAGTTTTTGCCTCTAGGACATGGCGGCTTCCTCATGATATTTTCCTTCACCGTTTTGTAAGCAGTGGTAATGAAATAATTTACACAAAGTAAAGCGCCTGATGGGCATCGAACCTACGACCAACAACTTGTAAGTCGCGGTCGATACCATTAATAGACCTTGGAGAGGTCTTTGTCCAAGAGTGGACCTCTATAATAATAATACTAATTTATTTCTGACAATAGGTATCCATATTCGGTTAGTACTACAAAAATCTTAAGCCTATGTTAGTAGTAATAAAAAGTAAGACAATATTTAATTTTTTGCGAGCTCAGCCAGACACTCCTTACTGTCTAACTAGGACCCGCATAAAACACTCTATTATTTTGGAGTCGATCCTATCAGCGACTACTTTCAAAGTGCTGCTAGTGCTACCCCGTACTCTACGTAGCAAGGAGGCGGTTCTCTTGCGAATAATGGCATGAAAGCCATCAACACGGGCTTCCGCGAACATGCCAGATGCACTACAGAAACGGGGCAACCCAAGCAACATCCTGGAACCGTTGTTGTATTGGACTCGCAGGGCACCGAGCGATCTCTGTGTATAACAAAACCACAGACTGCTCGTGTAAAAGGTCTGGCAGTACGCTTAAAAAAGAGAGATTTTAACATTCTCGTTGCAACGAGCAAACCTGCGTGCCAGCATATTATTCACCTTTTGAACGCCAATCTACATAATACGCGATGTGTCCTCCAGCGCCACGCTACAAATGTATAACGTATCTATAGTAAAACGTAGGGATGGGATTAATGTCCTATCGACAAATAATATTATACGTTTAAATTAATGTTTATTCACCAATTTACGAACCTAAATAAAAACTGTAACCGTATTTTCATATTTTATTTTATTTCACAAAAAAAACAATATGAAAACTTGGATATATTTCCTATAATAAAGAAAATAATTATAAATTTATTAGACGTGTGTTCTAGAAGTTCACATCCCTATTTGTCTCCGAATGTAATCCTTTTACTTCATATCAAGTAGTTGGCGCTCGAGGCACGTCAAAATCCTTTCTGATATAAGGATGTCTTGTCGACGTATTTCTTGTCGATGTATTTCTATGGTATTTATTTGTATATTCACTGTGGTCGATTTACACGTGCATAAACTCAACCGATTCCTGCATAATTTATTTCGTTTAGTTACAACAAATACAATTAATAGAAGCTAAATACGTGGTTTTCTACATTTTTTAAAGTTCCGTAGCCAAATGGATTCTTACAGATTCGTCATGTCTGTCTGTCCGTCCGTATATCACAGCCATTTTTTTCCGAAACTATATGATCTATAGGTACTGTTAAAACTTGGTAGGTAGATGTATTCTGTGAACCGTATTAAGGTATTGATGCATAAATAAAAATAATAATAATAAAGATTGGGGGCTCCCCATACTTAGAACTGAAACTCAAAAAAAAATTTTTTTTCTTCAAACATACGTTTGGGGTATGCATGGATAGGTCTTCAAAAATGATATCGAGGTTTCTAAAATATTTTTTTTCTAAACCGAATAGTTTGCGCGACAAACGCTTCCAAAGTGGAAAAAAGTTGGTCCCCCCCTACCTCTAACTTCTACAACAAGAAAATGAAAAATCTAAAAAAACATATGATGTACAAGTACATACATTACTATACAAACTACTAACGAAAATTGTTTTGAACGAGATCTCGTAAGTAGTTTTTTTTAATACCTCGTATAGCTTATTACCGCGTAATCTTTCATACAAATAACTTTAATCCTTTAATTTCATAAATCAATGGTACGGAACCCTTTGTACGTGAGTCTGACACGCACTTGGCCGATATCTTTTTATTAAAATTACTGCTTTACACAGATGTTTTACTCGGTGGTAGGCCATAACATCAGCCGCCGGCAGAAGTTACCACCCACCAGACAAAGTCTTGCCGCCAAGCGATTTGTCGTGTTCCGGCATGATGTCTGGTGAAGCCGTACGGAGGACGGGTCTGAGCAGTTGTGTTGCGATGTGTGCCGAGTACGATGCGCCTAATGTTGTTGTGTTGGGAGTTTGGTCGTGGAGGGTCTTCACATCAATCTCCCTTTGGCGCAGCATCGTTGGTCGAGTTGTTGGGTTTAACATTGCATCACCTCGCTCAACTGCCGTCTTCCTTCGTATTCGCTCGGTTTTTCTGAGTGAATAGGCTCTTAATAAACTAGCACGCTTTACCACCAACGATCGCATCACTGCTTACCATCAGGCGGGATTGCGGTCAAGCGCTAGTTTATAATTATTAAAAAAAAAAAAAAAATGTTACAGACCTATTTTTAATGGTTTCGCAAAATACTCACAATTATTTTTCTGGTTTGTACAAACTAATAGAAAACGGAAGAAAATTCCTGAAACGGAAGTTGAGGACTTAACGGAATGTCAAGACGACCAACTATTATATCAAAATTCAGATTCAGACTTGAACAACTCGCAATAATTCGTCATATCATCATAAAAAAAAATTGTGACGGTGATCACATTTTTTTTTTTGTAAAAACATGTGCATCAACTTAAGATGTAAACATTGCACTACACTAAAATGCACAAAGTCACTATGACCTTGAAACCTGCCCGCTTATGACGTCACAGTGTTACTTCTATACACGTCGGTGGCGCGTGCGGGGTGACAAATAACTAACTTTGTAGGGATGGGTTTTTCAAACGGTGTTTCACTATCGTTAATGATTAGAAAACCTATTTATTCTTGATTAAGGTGAATAAAACCTAGTTTATAGTTTACAATATTTATAAAATATTATTTATTCACGTCATTTTCTTGCAATAATAGTATTTATGATCATTTCGACGAGATGAAATATAGCGAGGTCTTCATCGTGTCCCATCACTGGCTTACTTGATATCAAGTAATTGGCGCTGGGGGCATTAAAATATTTTCTGGCGTTTTTGTTTCTATTGAAAATAAAACAAATAAGAACTTATTATGTGTGAAAAAGTTAAAAATATGGTTGATAACAGGGCCATTTTCCATAAAAACAAAATAAAAGCTCTTGTAAAAGTCGTAAATTTATTTTATACTGTGATTACTTCTAATCAAGTAGTGGCGCTGAGGGCACGAAAATCTCGAACTTGTATAGAAGTGATTGGCGTTCAAAAGGTTAACCGCCAGGCTCCCTTTCAATGTCCATCTGGTCGTCAAGATCTTCGGTAACATAGTGTCCCAAATATTTAAAATGACTTACCCGCTGGAGTTCATTATTATTTAGTGTCAATTTGGGCACACTAGATCGGCATTTACCAGAAGACTTAAAGACCAAATACTCACTTTTCGTGCAGTTATACATGAGTAAGTAAGTATAATTTTAGTACCAATGGCTTCATTTTTAACGTTACAACAACATTCATTGTGTTATTTGCGTTGTTGACCAGTTAATTTTTCCAAACATATCAAGCAATGAATTAGCAGTATCCTTCAAAATTGTGATTGGAAGCGTTTTAAGCAATTAGAGTGCGAGAAGCTTAATAACTGGTGGGCTTATTAAGTTTTTAACGATCTTCGCAGGATGACTGGTAGTAACTGGATAAGAGTTGCTGAAATACGAGTTGAATGTCGTGAAATAGGAGACGGCTATGTCCAGCAGTGGACTGCTCCATAGCAGTCCACTGCTGGACATAGGTTCATCATCATCATCATTAATCCATATTAATGATGATGATGATGAACCAAGATGCAAATGGTTTCTATATTAATCAAAGGAACTGATTCACACTAAGGGACAAAGAATCGGCGACGTGATTTCTAAACTACGTTCATAGTCATGAATAGCAAATAATCATATTCCATTATTTATAACTAATAATTATGCTTCGCTAAAGCTGCTGGATCGAAAACCATTCTCTCTTAAACATATAAAACCAATACTCAGCGATGGTTTCCAGATTGCTGAACGAAATTTAGTCATGCGGCGAATCTAGGTCAAACATGAAAGGCTTTTAAATTTTTCAAGAGGAAGCCCACTTTCCCCGCCTACATGTATTACGAATCTATGCAACTGAAATGCCCCAATTTTCTGTTCTTTTTAACTTTTATGCCTACCTTGTTAGTGCGAATTCATTGCTTTGACGTTTTCACTAGTGGTTCAGTGGGTTGGGGTGCATAAATTGGGATGAATGGGGTATATTATGTAATACATATATATAACTAAGAGATAGTGCTGTTTATAAAAGACACAGTTCTTTCAACCATAGCTCAATGGAAAAAAATTAACGTTTTCAAAAATCTTTTTTTTTTTACAAATTTTTATTACCTACCTAGTCATTAAATACATGAAGCGGGCTGTCTTTGTAAAACCGTTAAAAGTTCTTCCTTAAGAATCTGTTCGGTAATATAATTTATAGTAATATTATCTAAATTAAAACAATCAATCAACAATCATAATAATGAAAATGATACTTTGAGAATCTATTCAAACATTGATATTCAATTTACCTTTGTTATAAAATGTGAATACGGCAGAAAAGCTTGAATGAATCCATATAACAATATCAGATACATTGTTACTTTCTTTCCATTGTCATCTTTAATTAAATTATCGTCAATAGATTCAGGTGTTTCATTCATAATACATTCAACATTTGTTTTATCGTCTTGATATTCTGCGTCGTCCGTTTTAACTATTTCATTGCAGTCTTCTGTTTTGTCATTAACTTTAGTATTTCCTTCCAACTCTTCAACTGTTTCTTTGTTATTAACTGTTTGTTTTTTTTCAATAATTTCAGTATTTTCGTCAGCTTGCTCGATACTCTCTTTATGATAGTTTCTTTGGCATTTGCAAAAACATTCCTTTAAAGATTCTTTACTTTGTTTTAATTTGGCAAAGTATTCTTTGGAGCTAGATGCAAGCATTTTGGGCCAGTCAAAGGGATAGAATAAAGGCATGGTTGCCAAACACACCCATGGAAACATACCTAAAACAAAAATCAAAGTTAAAATATGTGAAGAGATGTAACGACGTACACTATTGGTTCTTATCATTAGGTTATTTAATTGTATTTGTGGGGATTTCCAGATTGGTTATTCCGTGAACGCATTACCCGCGTACTAAAGCTAAGGATGTGAAACGACCGACGTTCTTTATTTCATATCCATTTGTATAACTCGCGCAAGTTAACTGTGCACCTCGCTGGAATTTGAAACCTCTCCCGCTTCCCCGCGCGGCGCCCCGCACTCGCCGTAAGCGACGAGTAGCGATAGCATCTTTGTTACAAATGTCTAAATACAGTTTAAACCCACTGTTGTTATTACTGTTTCAGTGCTGTTTTTGCTTTATTAAGTCATTTTTTTTATTAAGTTTTTTTACATTTACGAAGCGTTAGTGAAGCCTGTTAGTTGCACCAACATTATATTTCAGTCCATATGTATCAATTTAATTGCAAAACGTCATGAGTAAAATTATCTAGTATTATGACGCTTTATCATAAAAACGACCTTTTATAAACATAAAAAAAAATGTAATTTATGTTTTCTTAACATAATTCTCATTTTTTACAAACGGTACCGTCCAAATGACGTCACAGGGCGAGGTGCACAGCTAACTCCCGCTAGTTATAGTTAGTAAATTATTACTGCACTGCTAGTGGGCAATCAAGATTTCCAAAAATCTGTTGAAACTATTATAAGGATATTCCCAAATATAATAAATTACTCATATGTTCACTGTGATTTCACTCACCTATTCGGAACAGTCTGCTGTTCATCAGATGGAACATGGCACAGAACAGCATAGCCACAGGTCTGGTGGTGGACAGCATCATCCACACGGCCACGGTCAGGTCAAAGAGAAATACGAACCAATGCACCACCAGGTAGTCTGTCTGAGGGACCGTCAAGAGGTATCTGTGGGTATCAAAAGTTGCACTATCGAATCTGCTTCACTTCAGTGTAAAAATTGAGGGATTAGGAAATGGAGTGGTTACTTCAGCCACTGCATCAGGCATAGGCAATCTTGTCTAGACCTCTTAGTAGGTACAGGAAGTTTTGTTTAAAATTTCTGCCAAGACAACCGGGTACAAATCCAGTCTCCGCTGCTACTTCAAAATTCCTAATGAAAATATCCAATAACACCGCCCGACCTGAGATTCGAACCGAAGACTTCATGAAAATAACTAACATAATAGTTGATATAGGTCAATTTGAAACAAATACATTTTGAATATAATGTATGTGCTTTAATTTCAAGTTCAACAAATATCGACTTTATTTCACTGGTAATTAGGTTGATTTCAGATTGACTATTGCTATTGAAAAGTGATAAAAATGTTAGAAGTTTTAGCGTAAACTGTTCTTTATGTGTTTGTATTAAAGTTGTTTTTCATAAACTGATGTTGGTTTACAATTTTGGCGAATATGACGTGTTTCAAACCACGTTTATAGATCCACAATTGCCCTAGGTGTGCCGAATGTGGAGAGACCTGTCTCTGCCAGCAGTAGTGAAGGCTATGCTGGCAGCGACAGAGAATTAGACGGGCTTCCGTCTAATCGAAGTCATCGAATTGTCTAGTCGAAGGAATTAAGCTACTTAGCTTCCTTCCTTTGACTGGATGGTCAAGAAGGAGGTCGCCGAGCGGTATCGAGAAAGGATTGATCCTGGTCGGAGAAGGAGGTTCCGCGTCTTGGCGCCTAATACGTACCTTAACCCGCTTACCAACAAAAGGTAAGTGGACGTGATAGAGTGGGTTCTCTGTGTACCCATCAAGTGATCCCAGGGAAGACTGTGGCACAGTGGTCACGTCCTGCCGTTCAAAGCGAGGCCTAGGGGAGCCCCTTTACAGTCTCCCAAGGGATGTGCCTTTATAGGCGTTGGGCAGGGGCGGTTCAGAATTGGTCTTTTAAGAGGAACCGGGGCGGCTCCTATGTGCGGAAAGTGCAACGGGGTGGTTTACAGAGGTCAAAATTCCATTCCCTCCTTTCCCTGCCCTGCCTTCTAAAGGTAAAACAAAAGAAAAAGAAGGTGCGCCGAATGTGCTAATTTAAGAAACACGGAGCCTGATGTAGTATACTTACTTGAAAGGGTCAAACACCCAATGCTCGCTAAGGTTCTGCACCGAATACCCGGTCAGCCACTCCGCAGTGCCCTTCTTCATGCCAGCCATGAAGTACAGAATAAAGAACTGGTACTTCAGTATGAAGTAGTTCCAGTACGGCACTGTAGGCTTCTTCTTGCTGGGGTCAAGGTAAGTGTCCAGTGACCTGGGTATAGATGTTGATTAAGAGCCTTCGAAACTAGGGTTGCCAACCCAGTAGGGTTGTGGTTTTAAAAAAGTTACTAAAATATATTCTTTCATGTACTTACAACGTTATTTTATCTTTATACGAAATCTGAATATAGTTTCTTCAAAATAAGCAACTGAATCAATTCCAATCATTTTTACACCATATTATATTTTTTCCCAAATAAATTTAGAATTTGTTGCAGTGCGGCTATCGAGCGCGCACGTTAGATCATAGTATTGCGCACGCCGGCGGAACAACTGACGCCAGAGCAGCATATGTAAGATTTTTAACTGCTTACCCAAATAAATAATACAAATAAAACATAAATGGCATGTGCCTGCTGGACAACACCCGCCTCGTCGGAGAATCCTCACTTTTCCACGGAAACTAAACTTTTCAGCCTGTTCTTCATACCTTTATAAGAAAAAACAATCTTGATAACTAAAACAACGTTTAAAACAAAAATACTTACCAATAACATTTTGCTTGTGTACAGCTGAGCAAGAGAGCGATGAGTCCAAAGAGGTAACTGTGGTTATTCCACAAACTCTTCTCTATTAGGAACAGATACCAGTAGCAGGCGGTGAACAGTGGTGCTGCGATGCGGAACTTGTAGCCTAGCATTATGCACAGAGCTCCTAAATGGCAAAAACCGATTTTGTTAACGTTACCTAGCGATGATGTCACCTACTCTGGTAAAAAATAAAATTCTTTGTCGGATCAATTAGCTCGTGTTAGTTTTTGCATTCAGCAGGATATTTTGCAAAAAAATAAGGAAAATTTTATCAGCAATTGACTAGGTTGGGTCTTGGTTTGCACAGTACATGGCAATATAGTGAAGAACAAGAGTTTTTGGAGGTTTTTGAAGTTCAAAAAGTGCTGATTCTAAGTCTAGTTTAGTTTGGATTTTAATATTAAGTGTACCGAACACTAATGCAATTTTAAGTGAAGAACATTAAAGTTAAATGACGTCCAAAGTAAAAAATTACGCTGATTCTCATGTTTACAAACTAAACCAATTTAAATTCCAGTGTAACTTTTTCGTTCTATTTCATTAAGAAAAGGACGGAAGATAACATGTTATGAAGACTGGGGATGGTAGGATCGTCAATTCCAAGCCCGAGCTTTTGGGTGAGATTGAGAAATTCTATGGAAAGTTATACACATCAACACACGCACCTGTTCTAAGCCTGGCTAATGATCCTAGAGCCAGACTAACCCGACACTACACCGACGATACCCCGGACGTCAGTCTGTACGAGATTGGTATGGCCCTGAAACAGCTCAAGAACGATAAGGCGGCTGAAGATGATGGAATTACGGCTGAGCTTCTGAAAGCGGGTGGCAAACCGGTTCTTAAAGCGCTTTAAAAGCTATTTAAGTCCATCATTCTTAAAGGTGAAACACCTAAGGCGTTGCATAGGAGCGTGGTGGTGTTGTTTTTCAAAAAAGGTGACAATTTCCTCCTGAAAAACTACAGACCGATATCCCGCCTGAACCATGTCTATAAGCTGTTTTCTAGGGTCATCACGAATCGTCTCGCTCGCAGGTTCGACGCCTTTCAGCCTCCCGAACAAGCAGGCATCCAAAAAGGCTTTAGCACCATAGACCACATACATACGCTGCGGCAAGTTATACAGAAGTCCGAGGAGTATAACAAACCACTTTACTTGGCATTTGTGGACTAAGAGAAGGCCATGGCGGAGACCCTGGAAGACTTGAGCAATATGCTCAATGACCTCAGCAGAGCTTCCCAACAAGTGGGTGTAAGGATGAACATGGATAAGATGAAGATCATGTCGTACTCTCATGTCGCACCCACTCCAATTCTAGTTGGTTGCTCTGCACTCGAAGTTGTTGACGAGTACCTGGGACAAACAGTCCAATTAGGTAGGTCCAACTTCGAGAAAGAGGTGTCTCGTCGTATCCAGCTCGGCTGGTGTCTCGAGACTAAAATCTTTGACCAGCGTGTGTTACCAGTGATGACTTACGGAACTGAAACGTGGTTGCTCACAATGGGCCTCATACGAAGGCTCAGAACCACACAAGGGGCAATGGAAAGAGCTATGCTGCTCGGAGTTTCTCTGCATGATTGAATCAGAAATGAGGAGATCTGCAGAAGAACCAAAGTCACTGACATAGCTCTTCGAGTCGCTAAAATTAAGTGGTAGTGGGCAGTATTGGTCGTAGAACCGATGGCCGATTGGGCAGTAACGTTCTGGAGTGGCGGCCACGTACCACGGCTCCACGTAGGGAGGCCCCCAACAAGCTGAACCGATGACCTGGTGAAAGTCGCGGGAAGTCGATGGATGCAGGCAGCATAAGACCGGTCATCGTGGAACGCCTTGGGGGAGGCCTTAGTCCAGCAGTGAACATCTATAGGCTGAAGAAGAAGTGTCAGGCGCGAACTAATTTCACAAGACCAAACTAATATTTATCTTCTGTCCCTTTCTGATTGAAATAAAAAGAAAAAGATGCGCTGAACTTAAATTTACTTTGAACAAGGCAACTGTAACACAATTGTAACACAACTGTAACACGTACCAACCCACAGTGCACTATACACAAGCGCAATGGTAGGCATGCCAACAGACGTCAGCATCGGGATCAGCGGGAAGTGACATGTCATGGGGTCACCCCATAGCTTCACCATGTAGGCTCCGCCGCGCTCGTCGGGAATGTCAAACAGCATCGCTAGACCTGGTGAATAGTCAAGATGGAAGGACTGTACTTCAGGTAATACGGGCTGGGGTCCGAGACTCTACTGCAATGCGTGTATTTTGCGTACGGACGACAGCACATTAAGCTAATATAATCAGTCAGATTTCTTTATTAGATTTTCAACTTTATCGCTTAAGCATTAAGGCTCAAAGTTGATTGGGATTTTTTATTTTTTATTTTTTTTATTAAAGTATAAACCAGCGCTTGACCGCAATCCTGCCTGATGGTAAGCAGTGACGCAATCGTTGATGGTAAAGCGCACTAGTTTATTAAGAGCCTATTCACTCTAGCCTTGAAGACACTCAAATTGTAGTCCGACGGAAACACCGCCGCCGGCAGATTGTTCCAGTCCCTCGATGTACGCGGTATAAAGGAGGAGGCGAAACGCTTCGTCCGGATCGTAGAGGTGTTAACAACATAAGGGTGGAAACTCGCCGTACGACGGGTCGTCCGATGGTGGAACGGAGATGGGGGAATTAAATCGTGCAATTCCCTCGCACACTCCCCAGAATGTATCCTATAGAACACCGAAAGGCTGGCTACTCTACGCCTGTGCTCTAGGCTTTGGAGACCAACTCGAGTTAAATCAGGGTCACCAATCAGCCTCTTCGCACGCCTCTCCACTGAATCCAAAGTGGCCAGGTGACACTTAGCAGCACCAGCCCAAATGTGGCTGCAGTACTCCACACACGAACGGACCTGTGCTTTGTACAACATTAGAAGCTGCCCTGGTGTGAAGGACTGCCGGACCTTTGCGATACACCAAGTTTTCTGGCAGCCACCTTGGCCTTGGACTCAATGAACCGCCCAAAGTTTAGGTTCGAGGAAATCTCAACACCCAAAAGCTGAAGGCGGTCGGTACACTCCAAGGATACATTCCGAAAAGTAGGAGCCAAGGTGAACGGGCTCCTTTTGGCGGTGAAAAGACACGCCTGCGTTTTGGCGGCATTGAATGCTACAAGATTGGCATTGCCCCATTCGGAGACTGCCTGAAGTGCAACACTTGTTCGCTCTACCATGGCCTCTCTTTCGGACCGGATTGATTCCTGCTTGACCTGCCGCCGTCCGTACTTTAATAGACATTAATTTTATGTGTCGGATTAAATTAGCTCCTTGTCAAGAAACTACACGAGGACCTCGACTGCTCTGACAAGAGTCCTACAAAGAAGGAGATACCATGGATGCTATGTGGTTTATTGCAGGGCGCAGCGGTTTGATAGCGAGAAAGTCCAAGAATAGAACTTTATAATATTTTGGCTCTAACTATTGGTGGATGGAAGATTACTCATTCAAATTTGTAAAATATGAGAATTTAATTCTCGACTAGAAGAGAATAAATGTTATACAGTGTAGCAGGTTTGGTTTCCATAGTCAACTAGGAACCCATAAAGTGTCGCCAAGTCTGTCTGTCTGTTCGTCCGCGGATAATCTCAGTAACCGATAGGACCATGCAATTTGATACCAATTTGTATAAAAAATAAACTCCGAAATTACCTCCGTAAATCCGACATAAGTACAATATATCCCTTCTAATTTATATAAATTAGTAACCCAATTTCCCGGAGTCAGGATGGGTATCAGCTATCCACTGTGTCCAGTGCAGGGAAGACACGGAGCAACAAATTCTCGTCGAGTGTGTAGCTTGGGAGGAGCGGCGCCGTGTGCTCACAGATAAAGTAGGAGGCGACCTGATGCTACCGGCAGTAGTGCAGAGGATGGTCGGTAGCCCAGAGTCGGACGGTGGGACGCGGTGGTGTCCTTCTGCGAGGATGTGATGTCGCAGAAGGAAGCCGCGGAACCGGAGAGGGAGATTTCAACTTCCTTCCCGGGCTGCAGAAGGCGCACCGCCCTTTTCCGGCCCCCCTGAATGGGTCCAGGGGCGAGGGACATCGGGAAGTCTCGGCCCCCTATTCGGATGGATCCCGGGGCGGAGGCGCGCGCCTCAGAGACGATGCACTGGGTAGTTTAACACCTCACTACCCAGTTCAGGAGACGAGGCCAGTACAGACCGGGCCACAACGAGAGTGTGGGGCCGCGGCAGAATCATGGACTCTCGTGGCCCCACGCGCACGTGTGAGGAGAGACACCAGGGTGGTTTTTAGTCAGTACGAGTCTGGCAGACCCCGTCGCCCACCCCAGAGTGGCGGACATCTATGAGGGTTTTCCACCCCCGGGACAAAAAAAAAAGGTATCGCTATAGAATAGTTGGAAGTAACAATAAGTCTTTCTTTAGTTATCACCGTTCTTTGTAGGCACGTTTTTAGGATTCTGTACTTAGTATGTCAACTTAATGTAACAAATAGTCTATTTTTTAACTCTTATTTAATTTTAAGTGGGGTTACTTGTTGTGAAGGACGGGAAACTACAGAGCCGTACACTGAGCGTGGCCCGACACGCCCTTTGCCGGTTTTAACCTTTGGATACGGAATTTAATAAAGGAATAATCTTTAAAAGAAAGACTTACCGAATAAAATCCTAGTAATAGCCAAGCTGGACGGATCCTTAGGAGCGTGCATGTAGTCAACAACTTTACTGAAAGTTGCATCTTTGATTTTGAACCCAAACTGCTGGCGAAACTTGTCATCCACTTTCTGGTACACCGCTTCTAGGGCCTCCTTAGTTTTCATAATTGATGTTGTCTGGAATGAAAAACCATTGACATTATTCATTAAATTATACCAACATAACATTTATCGAAATATCTTGGAGATTTCATAATCTCCATTCACAAACCTTTTCTACAGAATGTTACATAATGTGACATAAGGATGTAATTAAAAGGAAAACAGTGGTTACAATACAACTATTTACTGCAATGCCATTTATTAGGTATGCCACTAAAACAACAGAAGTCAAAATCGGTTCAACAGACTGTAAAAGGCGTTTTTAAATGTGTAATCTGAATGCTATATAGATTCCTACCTACCTATAAAATAAACCCAGTTACCCATAAATTAAACTTTATTTATACCTCAACGTCGCGTCGGGCTCACGGCCTCTCAACCATCGTCTATAGAAAGACTTTTCTCATCAAAATCCCGACTGAAGATGATCAATGAATCACAAAACAAATAACAATAATTTAATTTACTGAACTCCCGAGAGCAGCTTTACTTTGTGTAAATATTTCATCACCACTGCTCTCAAAACGGTGAAGGAAAACATCGCGAGGAAACCGGCATGTCGTGGAAGCAAAATTTCTAAGACGTGACATGTACCAATTCACACTGAACCCGCGTGGTAGATTACAGCCCACTCCTTCTCTCCGAGAGGAGGTCTGCGTAGCCTAGAGGCGTGAGGGCGCGGGGATACCCGCTCCCTCACGCGCTCCGTCTCCTCCTTTGCTAGTAACACTGCTTCGCAGAAGGAGGAGATGGCCTGCCATGCACTCTCGCTCCGGACCATGGTCTGGACCAGCGTCGGACGAGAGAGATCGCCGCCGATCGCCGCCACGAGGACACGGCGGTGCTCTACCCAAGCCGCGGAGACCGTGCGGTATCCACGAAGCAGTCGAACGGCCATGCCACTCTGGGACTACCTCTACCCCTAAGTTACACTTTATTTATTACCAACCTACCTCAGCGTCGTAATCACGACCTCTCTTAGCTACGTACATATATGTGTGCTCCTGGATGAGAGCGGGAAATGCTTTGAGAGAATCATCGCCTCCCGTATCCAGGAGCACCTAGAAAGCCGTGGGCCGCAGTTGGCGGACTGCCAATACGGCTTTCGGACCGGCCGGTCCAGGATGGAGGCGGTGGCTCGCCCCAAGAGGTGGACTGAGGCGGCCACAGCAAGGGGTGAGGGTGTCGTCGCGGTGTCGTTAGACATCGCGAACGCGTTCAACACATTCCCCCACGAATGCATAGAGGCGGCACTGAAGTTCCATGAGGTGCCCCTGTACCTCTGCGCCCTCGTGCGGGACTACCTTCAAGAGAGGAAGGTCCTGTACGAGGACGCGGAGGGTTGCGTCCAGTCGTGGACCATGACAGAAGGTGTACCCCAGGGATCAGTGCTTGGTTCCCTGCTCTGGAACCTGGGGTACAACTGGATTCTGCGTGGCGCGCTCTCGCCGCGGATGGACATCGTCTGCTTTGCGGACGACACTCTAGCCGCGGCCAGGGCGCGTGAGTGGGAGGATGCGGTTCACCTTGCGTCGGTCGGCACCTCTTTGGTCGTCCGGCGCATCCGTCTCCTGGGGCTGGAAGTGGCCCTCGAAAAACGAGGGCCATGACCTTCCACGCCCCGCGACGCAGAACCCCACCGGGTCTCCGTATCCGAGTCGAGGGGGTCCAGGTTCCCGTCGAGGTGCATATTAAAGCCGCAACCTCGTTGCGGCGCTCGGAGGCGGACGCCTCTCCCTGGCAACCATGGTGCGAGCCATGGTTAAAAGTGAGAGTGTCGAGAGTGCATGGGAGGCTGCCGCCTCCTTCTGCGAGACCGTCCTCTTGCAGAAGGAGGCTGCGGAGAGGGAGCGGGAAGAGGATGCTCTTGCCGCTCCCCTCTGGCGTAGACGGGTGGGGCGAAGAAGGCGGGGGACGAACCCCTTTAGCCCCAAAGTATGACCAGCGCGTGTGGATAGCCCCCGCACGCGCATTGGTACCCGAGTAATCTCCTTTGGCGCGGAAACCGGCCTTAACAAGGCCGGTAAGCCCTGTGAGTGGCGCGGTGATTAGGCCTTTGGGCCGATCTCGTGACACTCTCAACGCAGGGCCCAAGGGTAACCGAGTGGTTTTAGTGGGTATTCCCGGCTTCGGCCGGGCGAGTCCCACACACGCTCGTCGCCTAGCTAGCGGCGGGTATGGTGCGTAAAGGCATTTCCACTCGTAAAAAAAAAATACTACCTACATATATGTAGTTCATGATTTTAACCCAACGTTGGAACATTGTGGACTCTCGGTCACATTCGATTAATCTTGGATAGAAATTAATAAAACTCTCTTCTCTTCTATTAGCTACCTCATACCGATGTTTAGAACTCAAGTTATATGCATTATGAGCTCGTGACCTACACTTGTACCATCAATCATCATAATTAACATTAGTAAATAGTATTTTTGGTACTTCACCATGAATGACGTAAGATTTAACTTCGTCTTCACTGAACTACGCACATCGCAACTTTGTTTAACTTTGCTGTTAAGTATTAGGAATATACATTAAGTACTTTAAGGATAGTTACACAATTAAAATTATTTATAACTATGAATGAAGATTAAACTCATTTGAGTATCGTTTTCCTAGTTATAGGTAATACAGGGTGGGCCATGAATTAGTTAACAATTGAAAAAATCGTATAAAGAAAACTATTTGACATATTTTTAAAATTATTTATTTACAAGAAAGTTAATTATTTGGAATTTATTTTTTAAAAATAACATCATCTAAATGTCCACCGTTTTGATTTTTGCACTCTTCTAAGCGAGCACCGAAATTTTCGAATACTCGTCGACAAAGAGACCGCGAGATCGCTGACATTTCTTCGCTAATTTTTTCCTTTAGTTCACGTAGTGTTTTTGGTTTATGGATGTAAACACGACCCTTCAAATAATCCCATAAAAAGAAGTCTGCTGGGGTTAAATCTGGACTCCTGGGTGGCCATGGGATGTCGCCTCGTCTGGAAATCAGCTTTTCCGGAAACATTTCTTTGACTACCGGCAGGGACTCGTTGGATGTGTGACAAGTGGCTCCATCTTGTTGAAACCATGTGTTACGATTGTAGCCAGCAAATTCCAGTAGCTTCGGTGCCAAGAACCCCCGTAACATTTTCACATATTCAACAGAATTCACAGTAACCGAACGGCCGCGAGAATCTTCGAAAAATAGGGCCCAATGATTCCTTTTGCTGAAATTGCAGCCCATACCGTTACCTTGGGAGAATGTAGTGGCCTCGCGTGTTTAGATTTGGGATTTTCGCTGCTCCAATATCTGCAATTCTGTTTGTTTACGTGTCCGTTGAGGTGGAAATGGGCTTCGTCGGAAAATAAGAGGTTGTCAAAATTATTGAATCGATCTAACATTGTTTCGGCATAGGACTTGCGCAAATTTAAATCATTAGGTTTTAATTCCTGTACTAACTGGATCTTATATGGATGTAATTTCATATCTAATTTCAAAATACGGCGCAATGATGTTCGGGATAGTCCTAATTCAGCCGAACGTTTGCGCGTCGATAAATTTGGATCACGTCGAACTGATGCGGAAACTCGCTGCACGTTCTCTTCGCTCCGAGAAGTCCGTGGGCCGCCGGTTTGCTTCACGTTTAGTGTAGATCCGGTCTCTTCGAACTTTTTAACCCATTTCTTTATTAATGGAGCACTCGGACACTGATTTAAATCGTGTAAGTCGTATTCAACGCGAAATAAGCGTCTCACAGTAATGAGCGAACTGTTGTTTAAATAAAATTGTTTCACACAATAAGCGCGCTGCGGCCCCGTGAAACGATCCATTGCGACTAAATTTCCGAGAAGCGAGCTAGTGGTAACGCCCCTCCCCGCTCCCCGCGCGGCTTGTATTAGCGCGGGGTGTTAAGTTTAAATGTTAACGAATTCTTGGCCCACCCTGTACATACAACGTTATTTTTTCTACGACCATTTGGTATCTCAATAGTACTCATTCCTGCCAAGTCGTGTTACAAAGACCATTTCCACACGGTTAAACCGTACTACAATGAAACTTTTTTTTTATGGCCATCGCTACAAAATTATATGTTGATTACATATGATTATGCCAAAAAGCGCGCGTATTTGCGTCACGACTAAACATCGCATGTTGGCTGTATAGAATTACCTTTGCCTTTCATTTGTGGGATTATAACAACAAAACAAGTAACAACACTGCGCGTGCCGCGCTATTTTCGCGCCATTGTTAACTTTCTGCATTTATAAATAAAATTGTTTTGAAAATGAGTGCTATCAGCGATAATAGCGAAATGGAAAATATCTTAACGCTTCCTGAAATGAGAGAAATAGCTATGGAGCCCATAAAAGAATTGCTACCACATAAATCAAGGAATAAATATGAAAAGTGTTACCAATTATTTCAAGGTCGTAGAAAAAGTTTTGTATGCCACTGCCGCAAACAGATATTGTAATACTCGTGCTTATCTCGTGCTGATACTCGTGTTGATCTATTGTGTTATCAACACGAGACGCTGGATCTATTGTGCCACTCAGCGAATCACTCATGTTTACAATAGCTATCATTGCTTGACAGTGGCATAAATATCTATTTACTTTATACGAAACCTGAATATAGTGTGTTCAGAATAAGCTTGTGAATTGTTTTCCAATAATTTTTACACCATGTTATATTTTTTCCCAAATACATTTAGAAATTGTTGCAATTTGGTTACCGAGCGCACAGCACGACACAAAAAATTTGCTGAGGCGTTGACCATGTTTTTGTTGGGACAACCAAGTAAGATAACAAGCTCATAACTTTGTGGTTTTTCATGATATCTTTTTGAAAATTTGTACATAGATTCTTTACTGAAAAGTACTGGACACTTGTTTCGGGTTTCGCCACAAATCTATGAATCACAACTGGGATTAACGACTTGCTTAGATGAAAGGTTGCTAAAGATTAGGTACAGCGAAGGAAATCACATGTAAAGACACTTACCAGTTTTCTTAAAGTTAATTTCAACCACCGCAGAGACAGCTTATACAACGAAATCAAAATCTCAACTGATGATAAACAGTGAGACACAGAATAAGTAATTTACTGAACAATATTCAAAACTTCAATTACTTAGGGAATTACGTCAAATTAATTATACTTGAACAGAGATGAGTTAAATGATGTGTGATCATGTGTGGGTTCGATTATGTAAATTTTGTTCAAGAATTTTACTTACAAGGTAAACATGGAGGTAGAGAGGGTGTTTTCTATAATTTTTAGCGTTCCGTAACAAAAGGGTGAAGACCCTATAACACGCTTTACCGTCGACGATTGCATCACTGCTTACCACCAGGCGGGATTGCGGCCAAGTACCTACAAGTTTATAATTATTAAAAAAATATGTATGTATGGTACAGATTGTATCTGACATCGTAACGCAAACTTCGCGAAAAGGCTAGACCGCATGTCACTAATAAAATTATGATAGTCTTTTATGTCGTTAATGAACGGTTACAGAATTCACAGTGTTTAAAAAAAAGTGTCGGCTCGGCCTTTGAACGTTGCAAGCGTGCCGCCGTGCGGGTTTGTATCCCTGATGTGAACTCTATTAAATCATCTGATAAGATAGTTTTTCGAGTTTTGTTGTCATTGCGCTTTTTATGTAATTAGTGAATTAATTAATTTTTATTTTAAAATCTTATTGGGTTATAAAAGTAGGTATAGCAATCTTGACCGGTCTAAAGTGAAAAAACTACATATATATTTTTTTAAATCATGAATAAGCCGACGAATAATTCCACCACTGGGGGTTCAGAATCATGTACTGGATCCATGGTACTGGTTTGTGCGTCGATGTCAGATACACCCTTTATATAAATAAAAGCCAATAAAATGTTACGCCTAAACTGACGAGACAGGACTGGCATGAGGCAGGAGAAAGTCCTGCCCTTATCATGGTATTTATTGGGGTCGGCGTAACATATCTTTTTCTTCCACACTAGTTAACTAGTCGTCATCTCGATAGTCAAAATCTTTCTAACCATATCATCACTCACCCATGCCGTACATTGTTTCTTTGGTCCCTACTCTTATAGCCATATGCAAACTCAAAAGTGGAGAGTTTCGAGTTGTCGATGGCGTACGTAGGAGTTATGTCAGCATACATAGGTACCTAGGCCGGCAGGGTACAGTAGGCCTAGTATGAGTTTTCATTACGAAACTCGTTCGATCTTATCGAGCGCGTTTGACTCAGCGATTGGCCCGCTTCAAGGTCGTAAGAACTCTCAACCAATGAGAGCGTCAAACGCGCTCGAGACGATCGAACGAGTTTCGTATTGAAAACTCATACTAGGCCTACAGACGACAGCACGTCAAGCAGACAATCTGTCAGACTTCTTTATCCGTTTTTCAACTTTATCTTTGAAGCATTAAGGTTCAAGGTTGACAGGGAATATCTGGCAGTTTCGGGTAACTTGACCTGCTGTCGTCCGTACAACCAAAAAAACGTTTTAAGTACCTACCTTGTAGGGAATGCAATCCCGACTCGAGATTGTAAAATCGAGATCCCGCGTGTTTGATATTTCTAATCTGGAATCTACAATCCCGTCTAAATTAAAATAGTAGAACTTAGAAGTAGTCTATGTTTGTTTTCACTACTAGGATTTCGTCTACTTAGTTTAAAACAAATCACATGTCTAAACACAATGAAATTGCTTTTTGAAGTGAAACTTCTTTAGGCACGCTTGACTTGGGGAGTAAACTGGCGAAAGCGTTACGAAAAATGATTGGGCAAGGCGAACGGAAGCAGAGTATAGTCCTATTTCGTCTGTACTACAAACAAGGAGTTGGCTCATGTAAATATTGCATGACATGTCGAGTATGAAGTTGTGAGTTCGCATCTCGCCGAAGGCAATATATATTTTTTGGATCTTTTTAAGATTTGTTAACAAATGAGTCGAGTATGAAGTTGTGAGTTCGCATCTCGCCGAAGGCAATATGTATATATTTTTTGGATCATTTTAAGATTTGTTAACAATTGATTACCTAAGAGCACAAATAATTTATAAATTTCGTTCTGTTCTGGCCTTTATATTGTTTTATATATTTTTGCTGAACATTTCTGATATAATTGAAAGTATAGAAGCTTGAAGATATCGTCACAATACTATAATTGGACACAAAGTAAAAATTGCTTTCGAGCCTCATAAGCTCAATTATTAAGCTAAGTACCTTGATTGATTAGGAACTATGAATTTCTTCGAGAACATGACGCTGCGAACACCCCCCGACCCCCCTCATTGATTACCTCACCCCCCCGTGGATTATCTCGGGAACCAGAGGTCGTGGAGTACCCGAGTTTGGGGTCCCCTGATTCACGAGGAAGAGCCCGACCTTTTGGCCCCATGGGAATCCACTACACCCCCCCCCCCCCCCCCCGACACCCTTTAGTTACCTCACCTCCCCGTGGATTATCTCGGGAACCAGAGGTCGTGGACTACCCGAGTTTGGGGTCCCCTGAATCAGGAGGAGGAGCCCGACCTTTTGGCCCCGAGGGAATCCACTCCCCTCTCTCCCCCTCCCCCCGCAACCCCACGAAACCTATGCCCCCCCCGACCCCCTTTAGTTACCTCACCCCCCCGTGGATTATCTCGGGAACCAGAGGTCGTGGACTACCCGGGATTGGGGTCCCCTGATTCAGGAAGAAGAGCCCGACCTTTTGGCCCCGAGGGAATCCACTTTTTTTGAAGTGAAACTGCTTTAGGCACGCTTGACTTGGGGAGTAAACTGGCGAAAGCGTTACGAAAAATGATCGGGCAAGGCGAACGGAAGTTAAGTGGGGGATATACGCACAGAGGCACCCGTGGCGCGAGCTTGGTACTACAAGGTCTACAACGTTTTTTTTTTTTTTCAATAAAAATAGAAGATCTATGCAAAATTTTTGAAGTGAAACTTCTTTAGGCACGCTTGACTTGGGGAGTAAGCTGGCGAAAGCGTTACGAAAAATGATCGGGCAAGGCGAACGGAAGTTAAGTGGGGGATATAAGCACAGAGGCGCCCGTGGCGCAAGCTTGGTACTACAAGGTCTACGAGTTTTTTTTTTATTTTTCAATAAAAATAGAAGATCTATCCAATTTTTTTTTTTTTTTTTTAATTTCGAGACACGGATACACTTATTTATTTATTTAGTCCCTCCTGTATCCCCTTCCCTTACTCCTCCCCCACTCACCCCTTAATAATCCCACGAAACTACCCCACCCCCGACCCCCCTCATTTATTACCTCACCCCCCCGTGGATTATCTCGGGAACCAGAGGTCGTGGACTACCCGAGTTTGGGGTCCCCTGAATCAGGAGGAGGAGCCCGACCTTTTGGCCCCGAGGGAATCCACTCCCCCCTCTCCCCCACCCCCTACCCCCCGCAACCCCACGAAATCTACCCCCCCCGCCCCCTTTAGTTACCTCACCCCCCCGTGGATTATCTCGGGAACCAGAGGTCGTGGACTACCCGAGTTTGGGGTCCCCTGAATCAGGAGGAGCCCGACCTTTTGGCCCTGAGGGAATCCACTCCCCCCTCTCCCTCGCAACCCCACGAAACCTTCCCCCCCCCGACCCCCTTTAGTTACCTCACCCCCCGTGGATTATCTCGGGAACCAGAGGTCGTGGACTACCCGAGTTTGGGGTCCCCAGATTCAGGAGGAAGAGCCCGACCTTTTGGCCCCGAGGAAATCCACTTTTTTTTTTAAATTGGAGGTCTATGCAAAAATATTAATTTAGAAATGAAAGCATGAAATAAATTTAAATATTTATAGAAAATTAATATATGTATATGTGTATACATGTATATATTGTACACATATATATATATATATACATACAGATGGTGCGAAAGAAGTTTCACTTCAGTCGTGTGGTCATAAGCACACTCGTTTTTTTTTTTAAGAAATGGAAAGAAAAAGATGCATATAACTTAAAATTAGTTTAGTTTGTGAACAACAGAACCGGCGCCATTATCTAAAAATTAATATTTACTATCATGAACATAATCAAAACAAAAGTATAATAGCTCAAGGAAATAAAAAGTATGTAGTTATGGGTGATTCTGAAAGTAACTTCTTAAAAAACAAAGTCTATCAAAAACAAGTGTAAGAGTGCTATCTGCTAACCGCCGTCTAATGTCCATTGCCATGTACTCAGCGGCAATAGGGTGACTAAGCAATTATATGAAAACTGAAAAAATCTCCTCTTTCACATTTCACATACACAAGTAAATCCATTTTCTTATATTATCCCGAGTCCCGAGCAATGTGTAGCTGTAGATGTACCGAGCGGATATGTATAGCATCGCTGACCATTGCCGCCCAATCCCGTCAATCTCGGAACGGGATTATATTGTGCTTCGGGATTGATCCCGAAAAATTACAGATCGGGATAGCATTCAATAGTTTTAACTCCGACGTTGATCTGTGCAAGATTTTTTTTCCTGTATTTGTATCGACTACAGGCAGTTGTTTAGGGTCCGACGTTTAATATGCGAGTGGTTTTTTTGTTTACCTTTAGTAATACCTAAACTATTGGAGTATACTGTCAAATAAAACAACAACAATTTTCTGAAACATTTATTTCTCAGTTACAATATTCGTTACAGGCTTCGGTTCCTAATAGACATTATTATTGTCAATCATAATATTCATTACACGTCGTCCATAATTTTCAACAAACAACTAATTTCTAGACGTAATTTCTTCGTCAACATTTATCTATATAGAGATAGGTACTATTCTATTCTATTTTTATTTATGGCAAGTGGAGCCGATGTCCGTGATATTAAAATTTTTGGTGGTTAACCAAAGGGCAAACAAGCAAATTTACGAAGTTTCCGGCGAAGTAATTGACGCGAGTTGAACACGTAGGCGTTGTTTGGAAGAAATCTGTTCTTAACGAATTTATGTACATATTTGAGAAAAAATATTTTTCATTGACGTCAAATCAAATACTACGTCTCCAACTTTGCTAATCTATTAGCAGCATTCATATAATCATTAGGTACACGTAGAAGATATTTTAGATATTGGTGTTGCTTCATTTATACAATATCTAAAGAAAACCCTGTCCGATCCGTGAAGGTATTGTTAGGTATCGATAACTGATTCTACTAATGGATACAAAGCTGGTTAGCCCAGCTTTGTATCCATTAGTAGACTTAAAAAAATCCCCCTAAAAAAATAAATATTATTTCGAAAAAGCGAGGTAACTTAATGCATGTGCGGTAGGTAACACGTTAGGCATGGTCGCATCGCTATTCGCTCCATCACAAATGTTGTAGTCACTTTTTAAAAAATGACCATACTTTGTGTTGAAAGTTGAAATTAATTCGCGGAAAAAAAGATTATTTCAAAATTCATTAGTATTGTCACTATGATGATTATGTAAAATTTTATATTATATTTGGTCATGTGTTTACCTAACATTTATTATCCTTTTGGGTCGGACAGGGTTTTCTTTACATATTGTATATATAGAAATGAATGTATATTATTGTAACATTGAATATATTCATTAAAAATGTGCGCAGTTTACCCTACTACCTTAAACATTTTTAGACTTCTTCAATAGGGCTCATCATTCTGAAATGAACTTAATAAACATTGAAATAAAGTTGATATTTTTTTGTTTAACTGGAAGTAGGAACTGATGTAGCACTGCGCGCTTTTCCAAGATTCTTGTTTAGGTACTTATTTCTGCAAAATAAATGATTAAAGATCGATGGTAAACTAAAGGTAAAAGCGAGAGAAACATATCAAAGCTGATTAGATTGATATCACAAACGACATTGGTATATTTAAAATCTACATACTAATATCGTTATAGTAATTAACTCTGGGTATAATTAATATATGCCGATAAAACATAAAAGAAAGATAAAAATGAAAATAAAATGTTTATTCCAAATAAAACCAAATTAACAAAGGAACATTAAATAATAACAATTTTACATAATTTCGTGAAACTTAAAGGACATGATGAGAATTTTAGAGTACACTATTTAATGAAACAATGACAAGCTTATTGCTAACTCGATCTATGTCAATTTTAAAATATACGTGAGTGTCTCTTCAGGTAGACTTATTGTGATCTTTAGCTATATAAATTATGTGAAAAAATGCTAATAAATTACTGTTACGGCCTAGTTTATGAGTTTAAACAAAAACCTATTACAAAGGTCTTTAAGACAAAAAAATGTGATCATACTCTACTTTCCATGTTCTACGGTTTTAGTGAACTAAGAACTAAATTAATAACTCTGAAGAGACTTTAAGCTTACATCGTTACGTAGGAACTTCTACACATACCAAGGAAAATCACGTTTTGTAAATTAATCTCATCACTGTAACATGCATCACATTTCTAACTGAACTGTATTTTTAAAATAAAACACTTATTAAATGTGTATTAAATCTATACAATTAACTGAATATACTGAATACAGTATTAACTGCGTAAAAATAAAGATTAATTCTTATTAACCAGTGCAGTATAGAAAATATTTCATAGTTACGAAGATTCGATTGTGTATTGTTTTGTTATAGTCACTGATAGAAGGTAAGTAACCAGGGTCGTCGGATATAGTTTAAGGTTCTTATTCCAGAAGGAAACTCAAGCATTGATCTCTGTTTAAACATTACTTAACAATTAATCAAAAGGCTTCAAACGAGACTTAAGTAGAGCTTGAGTTTTGAGTGACGTTCTGTAATACGGACCTAAATCTAGTAAGAAACCGGTGAATATTTTCTAATGAAATTTAATATGATTATCAAAATGTTTGATCTCTATTAAATAAATTAAATTTTATTTGAAAACAACCATTCATTTCTTCATAAACTTCCATCTATATCCGACGGCTCTGGTTACTTAATCTCCTTTACTGACTGTACATTACAATATTATTCACTCATGTACAGACGACACCACATCAAGCTATTACAAGCATAAGTATTAAGGCTCAAGGTTGAGTGGAAATATTTGAAAGTTTCTTAAACTAGCTTTAAGGTAGCTTGACCTGGTGTCGTCGGTACATATACTGAAATAATTGAAAAAAGAAAAATAAAAACTTTCATTTATATCATTTAGACCGTTATACTTTAGTGACTATTACAAGCGTCATACAATAATATTAGTTTATATAGAATACTGACTACACGTCGTATACAATCTAAGGTAATAACAATAAAAAACAGATATAATTTAACGAACAATGTATCGAATTTCTTATGACACGAGAGATCACGATCCGTTCACATTGATTACAATAATTAAATAATTTTATAATCACATCACATGTTTCTCAATATGACGACGAACATATTTTTTGTCTTTTACTGGTACATAAAATATGAAAGAGATGGAAGAAAATTAGAATCGCCAAGTAGGTACAATTTATGTTTAGACAGATCAAAATAAAGATACTGCCATTACGATACCTTAATTCGCAAATCGGCTAACTCCATATTTAGTTTTTATTTTTTAATTAATTCCCAAAAACTCCATAGTATTTTCATTAAAAAGTATAAGAGTTTATATTATAAAAAAAAAACAATCTTATGATATATCTAACAACGGTATTTTAGACTTCCTTAAGTGATGTATAAAAATTATATAATTTTAAGCATCTCCTTCTCTGTATGAGAGGAGACCTGTGCCCAGAAGTGGGACGGTAAAAAGGTTGATGAAGCATCTCCTGAAAAATTGCTTATATGGAGTTAGCCGAATTGCGAATTTGAGTATCGATTTCTAGATTGTTCCTTACGTTTACAGCAGTGCGATTCTAAACCGTGTTATCATGATAAGTTAGGTGATATTTTTACAGAATCGACCAGCCCCCTAATCAGCGAACACATTTTTGTCAAATGATTCCGACTAGTTGGCATCAGTTGGGTTTGTTCGGGCCGTCCATTGGTCAGTTCGGTCCAAATGATCCCAACTAGTCGCAATAATTTGACAAAAATGTGTTCCCCGATTAGGGGCAGGTGAAGTAAGAGTGGGCAGGCCATTTATGTCGATAGATCTAAAGCCGATTGAGCAGTCGGGTCCTGGAGTGGAGATCGCGTACCGATAAGCGTAGCGCAAGTCCTAGCAAGATATCAAGCAGTGAAAATAATTGATAACTATAACTGAAGTTCAGTGACGCTGGACCACTTAGGTTCGCATGTATACCGAGAAGTGATATTTTTCATGGAAATTTATGTGTTACCAAATAATATTTGGCATGAGATAATTATGTATAATTAATGAAAATCTCCTCTAAAACGTAATAAAGACCAAAAAGTCTAGAAAACGGAATGTGGTGACACATAAAACGATTATATCAAACAGTATAATGGATGTCTTAAAGTAAAATTAAGATCTAAAATAGTTTTCGACAATTTGTCTGTACGTCATACATGTAGGTTTAACAAATATTTTATCCAGACGTGGTTTGCTGCATACATTACATTGTTATTTATAAATTAAACTGTTTATAACGAACTTAGCATTTTCATATGATTTTTTTTTTACAATTTGATAATAGCCAACTACAAATCAGCTTAAATATTATTGTCACTCCCGACGGTATCGGAAATAAATAATTTAATTTTAAATAGTCGCCCATTATATACTATGACAATACATTCATATGGTTTGGTGATAATAACATTGATATTGTAATTTAAACTTTACTACGTTATAAATAAGATCTAGTTTTGTTAACGCTGGTAACGAACAGTCTCTACAGCGATTCTAGCCTTGCCCTGATTATCTAGAAACGCTATTACATATTTTGTTTCGACTCTTTGACGACTGCAGAGTTTGAGAGATTTGAAGTCGAGGTAAATAATATAAAGATATTTAAGTTACTTGGATATATCATAGAAATCAATCAGAGTCATTTTCGTTCACATAGTTCATTAGTTTCCCTACAGTCGCCAAATCATCACAAAATTGACGCGAATACAAAGTGACGTATCATTGTCACCAAAAATTGTGCTGAAACTAAATAACTGCTATACACAATGACCCACAGAGTCATGAAAAACCCATCTACCCTCATTTTTCCTCCATCGTCCATTGGCAATTGTGTACAGTAGCAATAATACATGGGTGCCACAGTTCACGGCGTGGTGCTCAGTGGTCGTAGTCGTAGATGACTCCGCCGGCTCCCGGGAGAGTGGATTTGCCTGATAGGTAGATGTCGACTGCTCTGGCTGCCTGTCGGCCTTCTGAAATCGCCCACACTACGAGGGACTGGCCGCGGCGACAATCTGTGGACGAAGTTAGGGTGAATAAAACTATCGCCATTTCTATCAACGTAGTTCCAATTCCTATTCTTATTTAAGAGAGCATTGGATGTGTCATGTACTTTTAAAGTCTTATTGTTTTTAATCAATGTCATCGTCATCTGCACAACCCCCGTTTTTTATAAATATATACTAATATATAAAGCTGAAGAGATTGTTTGTTTGAACCTGCTAATCTCAGGAACTACTGGTCGGATTTGAAAAATTCTTTTTGCATCGGATAGCCTATTAATTCAGGAAGGCTTTAGGCTATATAACATCACGCTGCGACTAATAAGAGCGGAGCATAACTAAACCACGCGAACGAAGTCGCTGGCGGCCGCTAGTTAATTATAAACTAGTGCTTGACTGCAATTCCCCCTAATAGCGATGAGCGCGCTAGTTAAGAGCCTATTCACAAAAAAATAAAACTGAGTGAATAGGAAGGAAGACGGTGGGGAGGAAGTTGAGCGAGGTGATGCGATGTTAAACCTAAAAACACGACCAACTATGCTGCTCCAGAGGGAGATTGATATGGAGACCCTCCAAGACTAAACTCCCGGCAAAACAACATTTGGCGCATCGTACCCGGCACACATCGCAACACAACTGCTCAGACCTGTCCTCCGTACGGCTTCACCAGGCATCGTGCCGGAACGCGACGAATCGCTTGGCGGTTAAACTTTGTCTGGTGGGTGGTAACTTCTACCGGCAGCCGATATTATAGACTACCACTGAGAAAGATAACCCTTTTAAAGTAATTTTGTTTCTAAAGTCATTTTGTTTTTAAAGTCATTTTGTTTGTCACCGTCATCTGCATATCCCTATCTCAACAACGTTGCGGTCGGGTTAAGGTCTAATCAGCTTCAGCTGAATACCAGCATTTTACATAGAGCGACTTACTAGGTAATACTATAGCCCTTGGTAAGACAGATTTTCGGGCCTCTGACGTTCCGTAAAGACAGTCAAAGATCTACGATTGACAGTCGTAACCAACGGCTTAACGTGTTTTCCGAGGCACTTCTTGGTATGTAAAGATGGTCACCCATCCCTGTGGATGGATAGTTACGATTAGATGCCGCGGTAGTTCTGTAACTACCGCGGCAAGCTATGCTTGACCTGATCGGTCGAGCTGTGCGGCTGTTATTATATAGCCAAAAGATCCTCCCCTGCTTTTAGTGAATCCATTGATAAATAATTTGATTATAAGTTATAACAGATCTTCACTACATATTATAAAACAAATTCACTTTTACTTTCCCTATGTCGCTTTGTATGATTCAATCTTTATAACTACGCAACGGATTTTGATAGGGTTTTTTTAAATAGATAATGATTCAAGAGGAAGGTTTTATGTATAACATTTATTTAATAGTGGAATAATACTATTATTTTGAGGTTTCTAACACAGGTCGCAAAATAAACCCATTTTTTTGAGCTTGCATTCCAAACGCTGGCTGAACCCTATGAGTTAGATTAAAATAATTGTACTACAGTATTAGTAGACCTTAAAAATGCCTAAAAAAAAAAGTCTGCGACATCATATGTCTACCTACGTCGAAATCAGAGCTCACTATTTGTTCCTTATCATTAATCCTTATCCAAATAGATTATCGTCATATCAAAGATAATTTTAGTAGCAGCAGATCTCTTATTGAATTATTAGAATTGATTGTTTCATTCAGGAGATATCACGTTTTATTCAAAACTAATCACCAGAAAAATTCGCGAGCCGCTCGCGCCTGTGCCGGCCGGCTGCTACTTGAGTGTTTCTCTGCCTAAACCGCGGAGGGAGTGGGCCGGAGCGGGGGACCATTATTTCGAACAAACTTGCTACCCCAGTAGGCTTTCATACTGTTTGAAGGTGGTGGAACTGGCTATCCATGGACAATAAGATCGATGTATCTTGCAGAGTCAGATATTGGCTGATGGGCAGCACAGTAGACATTATTTTTATTGAAGGGCCACCGTTTCTTGAGGAAGGCTTAGGTACCTATATAATTCGTCCACGTGCTAAGCCGGGGCGGGTCGCTATATTAACAGACGAACCGGCTTTTACTGAAATTCGGTTTACAGTACACAATCAAGGTTTAATTTATTTAAATAAATTGTACATACCACCAGCAGCAAAGACATTGTTGACGGGAGTTTTGTAAATGTTCTTCTTGTCGGTTTCCACATTGCTTCGTGGGTCCAAGGGGAGGTCTAATAACAAAAAAAAAAAGTTGTATGATTTTATATTTCGAATCAATTCTGAAAAAAATCATTATTCATCGAGACCCGTGTTCACATTTTCATTTGTGATGAATTACGAACCGCACAAACAAATATCTCTCAACTGACTTTCTACTGGTAAAATAATTTTCAGAATCGATTCAGGTAGATACCTGGTAGACCTCACAAGTTTTACCTCTGCATGACGTCAGTATGACGCGTTGTTAGCATGTAGCGTTGCACCGCTACAGCTTAAATATTTTGACGAAATTTATTTATCATAAAAAAAAAACATTTTTTTAAATTGTTTATTTAAAAAAAAAACAATAAATATTATTTTACAAAAAACCAACATGGACACTTATGAAACGCCAGAAGCTCTCTCACACGGATACAACTTGTAGTTTCTTAAGGAGAAGGTACAACTCCACATTCGATATAAATAAAAATCGACATCTAGCTGGTCGAAGATTTCTCCCTTTTCTACGGAAAATGAGTGAGTTTTAAAAACAGTTCCTCGTTCATACCTGTAGACTGTTTGAAAAATTTAGTGTATGTTTCACTTACCCAGCTGGTTAGCCACATATCGCTCGGGTCCTAAGAAGCCCATAGCTAGTAACACGAGTTCTGCTTGGAACACCTTGTTGGAGCCGGGGATCTCCTTCATCTCCCACCGTCCTCCCGGGCCGCGCGTCCATTCCACTTCTACTGCTGACACACCGCACACGTTGCCTTCACCTGCGGGACAAGAGATTGATATTTAGTAAGCTATTATAGTGAAACCATGTTGTTTGAATACTTTATGTCGTATTTGAAAATCATGAAATCTGTACAGGTTGTAGCGCGTAGGACGTGACACGTAATTAATACTCAGATGAATCGAATGTTGTGTATTGCACGTATGTAAAAGAGTACAATGTGTATGACGTGTACAATAACGTGATGTAAGATAATTATGTACAAGAGTCTGTATGAGAATGTCAACAAGAATGTAAAAGAGTTTTTTTTTTTTTTTTTAGTGGACCGAGGTGATGCAATGTTAAACCCAACAACACGACCAACGAAGCTGCGCCAAAGGGAGATTGATCTGAAGACCCTCCACGACCAAACTCCCAACACAACAACATTAGGCGCATCGTACCCGGCACACATCGCAACACAACTGCTCAGACCCATCCTCCGTACGTCTTCACCAGACATCATTACCGAAACACGACAAATCGCTTGGCAGCAAGGCTTTCTCTGTCTTACAAGCTATGCACTGACTTAAATAAACTTAGCAATGTTCAAACAATAGTGGAGTCACCAATAGGAAAACAGCTTGTTGTGCCGCAAAAATCCTCGGGATGGCGCGTGCGTTCTCGATGTTGATTCGTTGATCGAGGGAGGCCGCGGCGTGTGATTGGTCAGTGTAGAGAGCGCACCAATTCACCGTTCACGTGCAAGACAGCTCGCTATGGTTTCCCACGGACATCGACGGTGGTCAACAGATGTGTTTCCGTGGTGAGATTTATACGCGACTTAGCGATGGGCGGTCGCAACGCCCGCCATGACTTCCGCGATCCTAGTGTGATTTATAGGCAACCCTTCACAGCGGGCCGTCGGGTCGTCCCGTCTGAATGCATTAGAGCTGCTACAGGGTCAATCATCGCACAGTAGGTTTACCTGGGTCATCATTATTGCGCCACACGCTCAGAATGTATCCACCATTTATATTATTGCACTTACACCGCAATAGTATAGTACGTAATTCGGAGATATACCCCGTGCGCGTGACTCTTAATCCCATATCGTTCACCACTCTCCTAGTATAAATTAATCTTACGCTTGTGGAAACAGATCATACAGTGAATTTATTAATTTTAAACTGGCTTTCATCTCTTAACTGAACCTATATCTGTATCTTAATCCAATCCCGATCAAAATCGAAATCATAATTAAAAGTTTGCCGTTTGTTGAGTTTGATATTGGTGCTCGAGACTGTACATATTATTAGAAATTTATTTATTTATTATGTCGTCAGTACTACCATCACATTATCATTACAGGAATTACCTAATTCAATATTGTAGCTATAATTATAGACTACAGGCCCATGTCCAAAAATGGATACCATATATGTATATGTCACCTGGTGGTTCATATGACCCATCCATTTTTGGACATGGGCCTGTAGTCTATTACATTTATATTATTATTTATGATAACATATACCCCTTTATTCATAAACGTTGCTTAAAGTTAACTAGTGACTAGCGATTGTTTAACCATAAATTTTGATGTTTGCACGTCCTTCAACTTTAATCATCGTTTATTAATAAACCCCATTATGTACATCGTGATTTTTGTTAAATCATTCAAAAAAGCAAGTAAATATTATTTATCTATTCTAGTATCAAGTATATACTTTAGTAATATTTTTTAGTCAAAATAGATACTGTCTAGAAATATAGCAAAATATTTACACACATACATAACATCATTAATACACAATCAATTAAAAATTCATCAAACAAATGTTACTGAATAAATGCTTACCATCATCCAAGAATTCTTTGGTAAGTGTGGAGAACTTCCTCGGGTCGTTTCCGAATTTAACTTTGACTTCTTCATGTCCATAGTCCACTCTACAAATACAGAAGAATAATAATCGTTAACACTAAATTAACGTATAGAGACACCAAGACACATCAAACTATAAATTCCAATTTAAGCAGACATCTAATTGTACGAAAAAAAATCGTTAAACCTAAAAAAAAAAAAAGTTTTATGTGTATATTATCTGTTTCCACTTCGATTGACGGTGAACATTTCTACTTGTGACTATCACAGAAAAGCATTTTTATTTTTCGGATTCAGTTTTAATCTATCATCATCATCACCGTTTTTATCGTCCCACTGCTGGGCATAGGCCACCTCTAATACAGAGAAGGATTAATTATGTAATTACCACACTTGCTCAATGTGGGTTGGCGATCTCAGACTTAAAGTCCAGGTTTCCTCAACATGTTTTCCTTTTTTTTTTTTAATTATCAACTAGCGCTTGATCGCTATCCCGCCTGATGGTAAGCAATGATGCGATCGTTGATGGTAAAGCGCGCTAGTTTATTAAGAGCCTATTCACTCAGAAAAACAGAGCGAATAGGAAGGAAGACGGCAGTTGAGCGAGGTGATGCAATGTTAAACCCAACAACACGACCAACGATGCTGCGCCAAAGGGAGATTGATCTGAAGACCCTCCACGACCAAACTCCCAACACAACAACATTAGGCGCATCGTACCCGGCACACATCGCAACACAACTGCTCAGACCCGTCCTCCGTACGGCTTCACCAGACATCATGCCGGAACACGACAAATCGCTTGGCGGCAAGGCTTTGTCTGGTAGGTGGTAACTTCTGTAATTAGTCATTGGTGTCCAAGATATACTTTAGAAAGTACATGTAAACTAAGAAAGTTACATTGGTACTTGCCTGACCTGGAATCGAACCCGCACACTCATACTTGAGAGGCTGGTGTATTAAACACTAGGCCACCACAACTACTTTTTAAACTGGTTCAGTAATTCCAAAGATAATCCCCTATAAGCTCACAAACATTACCTCTTTTAGTTTTTCTCTTCTTAAGACATGACTAAGGTAAATAAAGTTGTTTATACCTGAACACTCTGGGCCACTGCGGCCATGGGTTGTCTTGTCCCCTAGTCGGCTTGGGCTCGGGCAGGATTTCGAATGTTGTGATGCTCTTGGCACCTTGACGCAGCGATGTGGCGATGCAGTCACAGCTGGGGACAAGAAGTTCGTTTATTTAAAGTAATTGTACACCGTGTAGCATGCGTGTTAAGCAACAGCACTAGGAATCGGTGAAGGGCGGCGTTATGGGAGACTGTCTTTTTTACTTTTGATGTCCAAAAATTCATCCGCGTCACTGTCAACAAGAATCTTGCCCAGAAGGCATGCTTGATTATTTCACTTCCAGTAGGGTAATTGGGTAACAACCTATCAGTAGTAATGTGTTTCATTTTGACAGTTCAACAACATTCATTGTGTTATTTACGTTGTTGAGTAGACATATTTTTCGAACATAATAAGCAATGGATTAGCAATATGCTTCAAAATGATTCCAACTGATAGTAATAGTGTGTTACGCAATTAGGTGCTGGTTTATATACTTATAATTATTATTTTAAAACTTTTAAAATTATGTTAATATCATGCAAAATATTATCAAATAAATGTTCATATGTAAAATAATTGAAATAACAAAAAAACTCTCTTTGTCGCTTTTTACTCTTTTTTTATATAAAATCTTTTTCGAAAACATTATTATTTTCCTAAACTAGTAAAGACTTGAAAGATATATACCCAGTGTCACCTCCGCCAATAACCAGCACATTCTTGTCCTTAGCCATCAGCTCGGGGTTATCTTTATTCTGGTGATGATGAGTTGCTCCCATCTGCTTCTTCTGCCAGTTCTCTAGAAACTCCATAGCGTAGTGGATACCGTTCAGCTGGCGACCCTTGAGGGGTAGATCGCGGGGCCACGTCGCGCCCATGCAGAGGACTAGGGCGTCGTATCTAAGGGAAGAAAGAAATATATAGATCGAGTGATAATAACACTAATAAACTAACTAATAATAATGGAGTTCACATCACAATAAGGGGCCATTCATAAAGTACGTCACACGAATTTCATGATTTTTTGAGCCCCCCCTCCGTCGTTGGCACAGATTATCACATTTCTGAGACCCCCCCCCCCCCCCATAGCGTGACGGCACATGTTTTGCAATTTCACATCGAAAAATTATTAAATTAAAACAGCAGTTCCGAATTTAGTTTTATTTCCATTTAAATAAAGTGCTTTTTTTATGAAATCAACATTATATCAAATATTTGAAACAATAACAAAGCAATAAACTATTGAATATAAAGAAAAAGAAAAAAAAGAAACTCAAAGGGCTCTTAGGCGATCGGCGCGTGTCATTAGAGCGGGTATGAACTCGTAAAGAAAACAATTTAAACCGTATTGTCCCAAAGATAGAGTTGGAAATATTAATATTTCAAATAACGCGATTATTACCTCTAGATATATTAGATTTTGAAATGTGATGTCACGAAACTTAGTACCCCACCCACCCCTTGTCACACCATGTCACACTTGTCGACACCCTCCTCCCCCTTTATGTGTGTACGAGACGTACTTTATGGACGACCCCTAATAGCACGAATGTAGTTCCTGTACCCTAGCACATATTAGGCAGGGTCATTGCCCCATACTAGGAATTATTCCTGTATCGTGGGTGCGCTTACAAACATTGAAACTCGCATACACAAATAGCCAAGTCCGGAACAGTTCTACGTTTCGGCCATACAAATATTTGTTCCCTGCGAGAATCGATCCCGCGACACGCAGCGTAGCATTTGATTGCTCAGCCACTGCACCAATCATGTCGTCTATTAAGTAAATTAGTTATTGTAGAGGTGTATTTTCAGTTTGTACTGTTTCCTTGAAAGCCTTTAATAAAATCGTTTTATTTTTAGCCATTTAGGACCGTATTACAGAACGTTACTCAAGACTCAAGCATTACTTAAAACTAGTTTCAACCAATCAAAAGGCTTCAAACGAGACTTAAGTACAGCTTGAGTTTTGATTGGCGTTCTGTAATCCTTAGATGTCCGAAGTAAATTGTAAAAAAAAAAAAAACACCGTTATCCGTTAATGTGATATTCACTTTGTCCATTTATCACCATGCCTACTTTACACAAAGACTTATACAGTTTTCTGGATGCCATTGTCAGAAATGCACCAAAGAAATCGGACCACACGGGAAGCACCAGTTTTCAAATAAAAAAAAGAGTCATCCACTCAAATAGTCGAAACTTCTCTTTTTTTATGTCGATTAAAAACACAATAAAATTAATATTTTATTTTGTATAATAGTGGTTTTTGTCAATTAATTTTTAGCAGGAAAAGTTTCGTGGCTTCTATGACACTCCCGTCGAGATTACGAAATAAAAATGATCCTATGTGGTATTATCGTGGTTATTTTTTTTTTAAATAATTATAAACTAGCGCTTGACCGCAATCCCGCCTGATGGTAAGCAGTGATGGGATCGTTGATGATAAAGCGCGCTAGTTTATTAAGAGTGAATAGGTCACTCAGAAATACTGAGCGAATAGGAAGGAAGACGGCAGTTGAGCGAGGTGATGCAATGTTAACCCAACAACACGACCAACGATGCTGCGCCAGAGGGAGATTGATCTGATGATCATCGCAACACAACTGCTCAGATCCGTCCTCCGTACGGCTTCACCAGACATCATGCCGGAACACGACAAATCGCTTGGCGGCAAGGCTTTGTCTGGTGGGTGGTAACTTCTTCCGGCGGCCGATGTTATGGCCTACCACCGAGAAAATATCATCCAAATCTGTTTGCAAAATATCATAAAAATCCGGTCAGTAGTTCTTGCCTGAAAGGGTTAAAAACATTTTTCCATACATACATCCATCTCAAATATGGTCACAAACTTTCCCATTTATAATATAAACTATAGCTTTCCGACCGCGGCTTCGCCCGCGTGGAATTCGGTTATATCGCGCTTTTTAGATTTCCCTCGGGAATATAAGATTTTTCAATAAAAGGTAGCCCATATCCTTTCTCAGGATCTAAAGATTGTCTATGCCAAATTTCATCAAAATGGGTCGAGAGATTTAAGCGGGGTTTAACAGACAGAGTTACTTTCGCATTTATAATATTAGTAGGGATTACATTAGTAGGAGGTCATACGACTCAGATTTTTCAAACCATCCGTATATAAACAGATGAGATTCTTTTTTTAGTGAAGTAAAATTCGTATACATAAATACTAACTCGTTAGCCAGATCACTGGCAGATATGTCTTTTCCGACGTCCACGTTGCACTTGAAGGAGATGCCTTCAGCAGTCATCAGCTTGATGCGTCGTGCAACTACTTCCTTGCTGAGCTTCATTGTGGGAATGCCGTACTGTAGCAGGCCGCCTGGACGGTCGTTACGTTCGAATACTGTTACTGTGTAGCCAGCCTGAGAACATCAAAATTGTTTTAAAACATCCTGTTCTTTAGTCTTCTCAGTATACAATAAGTCGTGGTGGCCTAGTGGTTAAAACACCAGCCTCTCAAGTATGAGTGCGCGGGTTCGATTCCAGGTCAGGCAAGTACCAATGTAACATTTCTAAAGTTATATATATATATATATATATTTTTTAATAATTATAAACTAGCGCTTGACCGCAATCCCGCCTGATGGTAAGCAGTGATGCGATCGTTGATGGTAAAGCGCGCTAGTTTATTAAGAGCCTATTCACTCAGAAAAACTGAGTGAATAGGAAGGAAGACGGCAGTTGAGCGAGGTGATGCAATGTTAAACCCAACAACACGACCAAAGATGCTGCGCCAAAGGGAGATTGATCTGAAGACCCTCCACGACCAAACTCCCAACACAACAACATTAGGCGCATCGTACCCGGCACACATCGCAACACAACTGCTCAGACCCGTCCTCCGTACGGCTTCACCAGAGACATTTATATTTTTCTAAGTATATCTTGGACACCAATGACAGAAGGTGAAGGAAAACATCTTGAGGAAACCTGGACTTTCAAGTCTGAAATCGCCAACCCGCATAGAGCAAGAGTGGTGATTACGCTCAATCCTTCTCTGTATGAGAGGAGACCTGTGCCCAGCAGTGGGACTATAAAAAGGTTGATGATGATGATGACATTACTTTTTTGTTAACAGGATTTCAGTTTTTTCTTTAATGGTTTTTAGGGTTCCAGCAGGGTAATTGCGTAACATATTACCAGTACCAATGGGTTTCATTTTGACAGTTCAACAACATTTTCTAACATAGATCAATGGATTAACAATATGCTTTGAAATGATTCCAAGTGATAGTAATAATGTGCTACGCGATTAGGGGACTAAAAAGGGAGACTGTATTACTAAGACTACACTGTCTTTTTCTTACCAAGTTGAATCTCATAAAACATGATAGATAGAAAGTTGAAATGTTCGTGATGTATAGACGACAGTACATGAAACTACAGTAAAAGTTCCTTATTCACGGTTTCTTTATTCGCGTTTTCATTATTCGCGGGTAAGAAAATTGTAACCCAGTTTCTGTATTCGCGGCTAAAAAATTCACTATTCGCGGATGCAATCGGTACCTAAACAAACGGATTCGGTTTCGATTAAAGTGTCGGCGTTCTTTGAGTACTGCCGCGTGCCGCATCGGTGTTTATAAAGGACGTAACCGAGTGCCTTACTGCCACTACATAAAAGCCATTCTTGAATGCCGCCTTCTTTCGCTTTGTCTTTTCGATTAAAGTGTCGGCGTTCTTTGAGTACTGCCGCGTGCCGCATCGGTGTTTATAAAGGACGTAACCGAGTGCCTTACTGCCACTACATAAAAGCCATTCTTGAATGCCGCCTTCTTTCGCTTTGTCTTTTGATAAACGCCGCTTTTGGCACGATTGGTGTTGTATATGTAGTTTCAACTCGTCATTCGATGCAAATATTTTCAATGAGTAACACGCGTCTTCTTCTTTGTAATTAATTTAAAATTTCGAGTGGAAAAAGAAAAAATGGCTCCGACGAAAAAGAAAGAAAAAACAGTTCCGAAGAGGAAGAAGGTAGTGTTGCCACTTAAAGTAAAAATACAAATGCTTGACCGTTTACGCCTTGGCGAGTCATTTGCATCCGTAGCACGCTTTTTCGATGTTAATGAATCAACTGTACGATCAATCAAGAAGTCCGAAGAAAAAATAAGGAATTCCATAGCCGTGATCCGTGACAAAGCAATGCGTCTTTACGCACATTTTACTGGTGATGAACGCACAGAGGCAAAGGGAGGGTTTCAAGCTTCGGAGGGATGGTTCAATAAATTCAAGATGCGACAGTCATTGCATAACATTAAAATTGTTGGAGAAGCTGCATCCGCAGACACCACCGCAGCAGAAAAATATCCAGAAGAATTTTTAAAGTTAATAAATGATGGTGGATACAAACCTGAGCAAGTCTTTAATGCAGATGAGACAGCCTTATTCTGGAAAAGAATGCCAAGCAAAACTTTCATTTCCAAAAGTGAGAAATCCGCCCCCGGCTTTAAGGCGGCAAAAGATAGGATAACACTGCTTCTCTGTTCTAACGCATCTGGAGATTGTCTTATAAAGCCACTGATGCTTTACAGATCTTTAAATCCTCGTGCTTTAAAAAATCAAAACAAGGACCTCCTGCCAGTGTTTTGGCGTGCGAATAAAAAAGCGTGGGTTACAAGTGCAGTTTTCTGTGACTGGTTCCGTAATTGTTTTGTTCCTGAAGTTGAAAATTATTTGAAAAAAAGTAATTTGGACTTTAAGGCCGTTCTAGCTTTGGACAATGCTCCTGGTCACCCTCGTGAGCTTGAAACCTTGCATCCAAATATAAAGGTGATATTTTTGCCCCCTAACACGACAGCTTTACTCCAACCCATGGACCAAGGAATAATCCAAGCCTTTAAGCTTTATTACATCAGACGAACATTCAAAATCATAATGGACACCATGGAATCTAATCCCGATATGAATGTCATACAGTGCTGGAAACATTTTGACATAGCAAAATGTATTGTTAACATAAAAGAATCGTTGGATGAACTCAAGCCAAGCACATTGAAATCATGCTGGAAAAAACTGTGGCCTAATTTAATTGCCGGAAATGTTGATGAATCTGAGCAAATTCAATCTTTAACTGACAATGTTGTTCACGTTGCAAATGGAATAGGACGAGATGGCTTCGAACAGATAGAACCAAGTGACATTCAAGAGTTGCTTGATTCGCAGGATGAGTTGACCGAAACCGACTTAGAGGAAATGTTAACTCCACATTCCACTGAAGAAGAGCCTTCAGAAACCACTGAAAAGGTGACTTTTAACTTAAAAAATCTGAGTGAAGGTTTACGTATGGCAAATGATCTTTGTGATTTCTTCGTGAATATTGATCCATCTATGGAAAGGAGCCTTATTTTTAAACGGCAAATTATTGATGCTACAGCTCAATATCAATCAGAATTTAATGACCTCTTAAAAGCAGCAAAGCAAGAAAAAATTACTAAATTCTTTAAACCCTTGCCTAAATCTGACGGAAATGATTTATTTTAATGTAGAATTTAGCAATAAATTGATAATATTTTCATACATTTTGGTTTCATTTTGGTACCTTGGAACGTATCCCCTATAATTCCATACTAATTACCATTCCATATTCGCGGTTTCTGTATTCGCGGCATATTTACGGACCGTATATCCCGCGAATAAGGAGCTTTTACTGTACTACAATCTGTCAGATATGTTCGTATATTCGTAGGCTTAAAGTTAATTAGGAATGTTTAACATTTTCGGGTAGTTAGCTGTCGTCCGTACCTCTGTTATTGCTAACTCAGAAATAAACTTCTTACCCATATCCAATTTAGAACGTCTTTAGCATTGGTTTATTATTATATTGGGCTGTTTCCATTTCTTATGACTCAAATAACTTCTTTCCAAAGTTCTGACAATTTGTATAACAATTTATAGGTCTCATACGTATTTTTTACGGACGACAGCAGTAGGCCTAGTATGAGTTTTCATTACGAAACTCGTTCATCGATATCGAGTGCGTTTGACTCAGCGATTGGCCCGCTTCAAGGTCGTAAGAACTCTCAACCAACGAGAGCGCCAAACGCGCTCGATATCGACGATCGAGTTTCGTATTGAAAACTCATACTAGGCCTACAGGTCAAGCTACTCCAAACTGTGTAATGTTCCCAATCAACCTTGAGCCTTAATGCTCCAGAGGTAAAGTTAAAAATCTAATAAGTAAATCTGACAGATTGTAGTTGCTTGATGTGGTGTCGTCTGTACATTGTTCAATTCATTCCATAGATGTTATCTGTAATGTACCTTATTCAATTGGTGTGCGCACGCTAACCCAGCCGGCCCGGAGCCGACAACAGCCACCGTCTTTCCGTTCCTGTGTGAAGGAATCTGTAAATAAACAAATAAAGTTATAGGTCAACTGCCATCTTTAATAAAATTTTTCCACTTCTGAAATATTCTTCGTAGAGCGACTACTTCTTGTGTAGATGTCTATATAAATGGATTCGGCACAGCATTTAGCTACGTGTTAGCTTCAGCAGTATCCTAACGATTATTATTCTAACTGCTAAAGTAAGTTAGTTGGTTACCTTTTCACGCCTAAACCACTGAACCGATCAGGCTGTAATTTTCAAGCCTAAACCACTGAACCGATCAGCCTGTAATTTTGTTTATACCTCCTTGTCAGGTGTACAAAAACGGTCATGGGTTTTATTTACAAACTAGCTTTCCACCCCCGGCTTCACTCGCGTCGTGTGGAGTTCGGTTATATCGGGATTTTTATATTTCCCTCGGGAATATCAAATTTTTTCCGGTATAAAAAGTACCCTATTATTTAATCCGGACATCTAACTTTATGTCTGCAAAATTTCAAAACAAACGGTTCAGTAGTCACGGCGTGAAAGCGGAACAAACAAACTCACTTGCCCATCTATGTCTTTCTTGCTAATCTTTGAAACTACTGGTCCGATTTGAAAAATTCTTTTTGCGTTGGATAGCCCATTAATCCAGAAAGGTTTTAGGCTATACAACATCACGCTGCGACCAATAGGAGCGGAGCATAACTGACTCTACGCGAATGAAGTCACTGGCGGCCGCTAGTTTATAATATTAGTAGGGATTCTCGAGGAAGCAACATTAACGTTATTATGATTATAGGTAGCGCCACATGCCTTTCTAAACATCATTGAATTATATAAGAATTGTATGCAGATATGGTCGCGGACAGAAGCTAGTGTTTAGTAAATTATAGTATAAAAGCCTTAGAAAAGTAGTAATTGCTTTATCAGGTGTACTGGAGTAATAGAAGTATGTATTTTGATTATCATCCGTTTGGCCAACTGGTGAATTGATGTGCACGATAGGTACTTTCCTTTTAACAGTTCATTGAAAACAGATTTTAAGTTATTTTACAACTATACGTACGTCAGGTGTAATCCAACCGCTCTCGAAGGCGTGGTCGATGATGGCGCATTCGATGTTCTTGATGGTGACAGGCGGCTCAGAGATGCCCAACACACATGCTCCTTCGCAAGGGGCGGGACATACACGGCCAGTGAATTCTGTAATATACAATTAATAATTATTGAAGAGCTCTAAACATTGCACGAGGATAGGAAATGAACATACAGTTGTAATAATTACCTAGAGTCAAGTTTAGTGGAATTTCAAGTTACTCCTATATTTCATCGGATTTGGTAGTAAAATAAAGGTAAACAAAAAAACTGCTTTATGATTCCTGAATAACATGTTAAAGTGAAGATTACAACTGTGACGTAGCATGACAACAGAAGTGATTGGTATTATGGTTAATTAAGTCACATGGTGTTTTGTTTACCTTTAATAAACTATCTAAACTGATGAATTATAGGGACAAAACTATTAGGCTTCCAAAATATTTTTAATCTAAAGTAGCGAATATCAGTGTCAATGTATTTATAATAGTGCGTAACAGCGTAAGAATACAGTAAATTTTGGTTGGAGAATTAATTCTTCAACCAAAATTATAATACTAAAAAGTTCATGAAATGGATTGGTTGTATTTGTTGAACTCTTGCTATTATTTTTCTTCTTCTCAACCTATAGAAGGCAAAGAAAAACAAAACACAAAGGCAAAGGCAAAAGACAAAGGCTTTCCTCAAGGTTTTCTACGCTGACCGGTCTTGTGCAGCCCGC
Organism: Sesamia inferens; assembly: GCA_037179545.1. Taxonomy (NCBI): domain Eukaryota; kingdom Metazoa; phylum Arthropoda; class Insecta; order Lepidoptera; family Noctuidae; genus Sesamia; species Sesamia inferens. The sequence goes on along the minus strand of CM073928.1, from coordinate 28,291,931 downwards.
ATCCATCAGCTTCCCGCGACCATCACCATGTCATCGGTTCACCTTCTTGGGGGCCTCCCTACGCTGCGTCTTCCGGTACGTGGCCAACAATCCAGAACCCTCATGCAATTACCAGATGGTAATTTACATAAAAAAAACAAACATGCCTGGGAAGTTATTAGTCTGTAGCAGCTGGTTGAGCGCCTGGTGCCAGTCTCCCTTGAAGATTAGGTCGTTCCACTTGGGGATGATGTTCCCTAGCGGACATCCATGTGGCGACTGACAGAAGGGCACGCCGCACTCCATACAGCGCGCCGCCTGGACCCGCAGGCCGCGCCTCACGTGAGAGAAGTTGTAGATCTCATCCCAGTCACGGAGACGCTTCTCCGCCGGCCGGTACAGGCTCGTCTCGCGAGGGTACTTTATGAAGCCCCTAGAAAAGAATGGTCAATATAATGTAGCATTTATTTACCAAGCTTTAAGGTTTTAATTATATAAAATTGGACTTTGGGAAATGCAAAACGTTAAAATCCATTAGTATTAATTATACCACTCACTTCAAGATAGAACATTGTGCCTAATACAAGTTTGTTTTATGTTAACACGAAAATGGGGAACAAATTAGTGTGTTTCTCTTACGTTTACGCAATTGAGACGTTTGTATTGATTCGATGTCAGGAAAGAAACCAATGTAACTTTTATAAGTTACTAGCTGACCCGGCGAACTTTGTTCCGCCTTAAAGGCAATAAATATCACATGATCACATTTTTTACTTTTTAAATTAGGAACACTGTAAATAAATTAAAAAAAAAGTATTCCATGATTTTTTTATTTGTCATTTATTTAGTGTAGCACCTTGTGAAAGAAATGAATTTCTACTTGTGCTTCGTAAATTATCTAGCTATTGATCTCTGAGATGTCGTGGTGGCCTAGTGGTTAAAACACCAGCCTCTCTTGTATGTTTGCGCGGGTTCGATTCTAGGTCAGGCAAGTATCGATGTAACTTTTCTAAAGTGATATGTACTCTCTAAGTATAATATCTAGGACACCAATGACTGAACGTGAAGGATAAAATCTTGAGGAAACCTGGACTTTATAAGTCTGAAATCGCCACCCCGCATTGAGCAAGCGTGGTGATTACACTCAATCCTTCTTTGCATGAGAGGAGACCTGTCTCCAGCAGTGGGACGATAAAAAGATTGATGATGATGATGATGATCTCTGAGGTTTGTTCGCCGATTTCGCATTGTCAACGGAACAGTTTCACGGACTGCCGCCTCCCTTTGCTCTTGTGAGTGAGAAGCACGAAGTCGAGTCATAGTAAGGCGGCGCTCTGCACGTGCAATTTCTTGCTCTTCTTCAGTGCTTTCATTCAGAATGTTTCGATTTACTCTTGCATTACCGCTTTGTCGAGAAAGATTTGATGGTCTTGGTCACGGCATGATATTTTTATTGATGATAAATGGCACAGCAATACAATATTAGAAATTTTGAAGTTGAAGTTGGCTTTGTGGTTTTTTATTAGAAACTTTAAACCAGCAGAGAGTATTTATATTCTTAGCTTTAAACGATTGCTTCAACCGGTTAGACTTTTTTTTAAATATGCTCAGCTGTAATTTGCTTTTTGTTATACCATTTTTGGTATATGAATTGCTGACTTACATTTTGAATGAGTTGGACCATGTCTTATGTCACGTCACACGGGAACGACGGGGAGGGGTTCTTAACTACCTCCCACCAATATTCAGCTAAATCGGTTCAGCCGTTCTTGAGTTATATATAAGTAGTGAATAAGCAACTTAATCGATTCCAACCAACCATGTTATATTTTGTCCCAAATACATTTAGAAATTGTTACAGTGTAGTTACCGAGTGCGTCACGCAGCTTACGATACATCATCATAGTATTGTGCGCGCGCAACAGCTGACGCTAGAGGCCAATGCACCGCGCTTGCTCGCCCGCGGATCTTTGACCATATTTATGTTGGGACAACGAAGTAGAATACACGTAGAAGCTTATTATAACTTTGTGGTTTTTCATTATATCTTTTTGAAATTTTGTACATAATATTATTAACTTAAAAATACTGGACACGTGTTTCCTACTTTGTGGAGGTGCAAGGTACCAGGGTAGCATAAAAGTGTAGGAGAAGTCGAAACAATGAAGCTAATTCATTCTCATGGGATCGACGGGAACGGGATAAAAGGTATCCTATGTCCTTTTCCTAGTTTTTAGCTACCCCCCTACCAATTTTCAGCCAAATCGATGGAGCCGTTCTTGAGTTATAAGTGGAGTAACTAACACGACTTTCTTTTATATATATAGATATGTACTTTCTAAGTATATCTTGGACACCAATGACTGATTATAAGGAAAACATCTTGAGGAAACCTAGACTTTAAAGTCTGAAATCGCCAACCTGCATTGGGCAAGCGTGGTGATGACGCTCAGTCCTCTGAGAAGAGGCCTGTCCTCAGCAGTCAGATGATAAAAAAAGGTTGACAGTGATGATAAAACGGTGACTTTGGAGTGGCTCAATCACAACGCCAATCATCATGAACGTCTCAGTCCCATTAATGTAAAACAAACTCGCACTGGGCACACTAGTATTACGTTTGAATGGTTAACTTAATCAAATTACTTTTTATTTACCTTTAATTAACAACACAGCAGTTTCAACCAATAGGGGGCTTATTGTGGGAACAAATTTTTACGTTAAACATGTTTAAAAATGATATTTGTAGATTAACATTGGACAAGTAAATGGGAAACTGAAGCGAAAGCCGCGTAACAGCAATGAGTTTTTTGTAACTATAATTTAAATGATGATTTTAATAATCTTCAAAGTCATGACAAATATCAGAAAACTCTTGATAAATTAATAAACATTGAAAGACATGCTTGCAAAAATCGACTCTTCATCATCATCATCTCAGCGAACGACTGCCGTCTGACCTTCACAACCCAACGGCGATATCGAAGCGATATCCATTGCAGTCAGATCAAATGTTGGACTTTTTGAGGGCTCCAACAACCCGTAACGGACCAACCAGGACCAACGGCTTAACGTGCTTTCCGAAGCACGACCAGACCAGTGCAAATATTCATATTCATGCATACAAATATTTGCACTGCGCGGGGATCGAACCCACGCCTCCTTGCGCAGTGGCTGCGTTCGCTACCGCTACGCCAAGGAGGCTGTCATCGGCTGTCAGATATACACATATACCAACCTAGTCTTATCTAGAATCTTCTCCAAATTTTTAGTTTCTAATTCCACATCTCGTACAGTTTCCTCAATGTCCTGTACTCCGTTCTCCGCCTTTCCATTGGTCTCCAACTTGGCTTGGCTCGGCTGTTTCGCTGCCATTAACTTCAGAGCACGTTGATATTCGAACGGGAAAACTTTGATGAATTTCTTGGCAGGCTCAGGCCAGGTCTTCAGTAATTCTTCGGCAATTATTGAGCTGGAAGGAAACAAATATTTTAAATGGAAAAGAACCTATGATGCCTAGCATCCCGTTAGGAAAATACAAGAAATAGTGTCCGACCGAAACTGGTTTTTCTGCCGAAACCGAAACTGAAACTGAATCTTCGGCCAGGGCTTCAGTTTCGGCAGAAACCGAAACCGAAACTCAGGTGTCTAACTATAAAATTTCTTAAAATACTGAAATTTGGAGAATTTTAGGTACCTATTATTTTGCATTAATTAGGGCATGAAATGGCAACACAGTATATTAAGTTTCTTGTAATCACTTATTTAACATAATATAAAAAAAATATATCTATTAATAACATTTTTATTATTTTGACAAATTAAGTTTTCATAGCAAAATTATAATCATCATCATCTCAGCGTTAATCCCAGTCGCATCCAAAGCCTTTTTCCAGCTCTGGAGTCTGGGGTCATCTTTACCAGCCTAACTGCTAATTTTGGCGAAACTTCGATATTTTCCGTGAAGCGACTGACCGTCCGACCGTCTGACCTCCACAACCCGAAGGCGATATCGAAGCATTGCAGCTAGACTAATTGTTGGACTTTTGATTGCTCCAACAACCCGTAACGACTGCCACTAGATGTTCGTATGGCAACCGGGACCAACGGCTTAACGTGCTTTCCGAGGCACGACCAGACCAATGCAAATATTCATATTCATGCATACAAATATTTGCACTGCGCGGGGATCGAACCCGCGCCTCCTTGCGCAGCGGCCGCATTCGCTACCGCTAAGCCACGGAGGCAGTCCAAATAGCAAAATTTTAATCATTTCACAATAATCAAATCAATAATTTGAAATTATGTTTCAAAATAATATATAAATTAATTATTATTATGTGTCAAAATAATAAAAATGTTATTAATAGATATTTTTTAGTTACCACATTATTAATTTGTTACTGTTTCATTAAATACTATCTATGTACTGGTTTTTTTTTTTTTATATAAATTGAGACAACATCACATACATTGTCCTGGAACCCAAATTAAGGTTTTCCCTTGTGGTATGGATGACCAGAAACAATTTTGAGATCTTGCCGCGGGAAACGAAGTAAGGCGAACGCGATCGTGCGGAAACTTTCGAAATAAGTTTCGGTTTCGGCAAAAGTTTCGGCCTATTTTGGCCGAAACCGAAACTGCCACCGAAACTTGATTTTTGGCCGAAACTCGGCCGAAACCGAAACCGAAATTTCGGTCGGACACTAACAAGAAATTATAAAAAGGAGAACTATTTTATTATAAAGCCTAGATAGACACATAGGTGTATTTCTTTTAAAATAAACGTTGCCCCAAATTAAGAATTACTTGTGTGTCGTAGGTGCATTTGCAAACGTTTAAACTCACATACACGAACAGCCAGGAACATACCCGAAACAACTACCTGTAGGCCATACAAATATTTATTCCGTGCAGGAATTGAACCCGCGACGCAGTGCAGACGCAGCGCAGAAGTCGATCGCTCAGCCACTGCGCCAACGGTGTCGTCAACACAAAATATGTAGGTTTAAATGTTTTTACAAGTGTCTCTCCAAGATTGGTCTTAACCTTTTTGAGGTTCGACACGTATATTTTTTGTATTTGTTTTCACCTAACCAATCATTGATCAACTAACCCAGTGTACTGGTGGAACTCTTGCAGCAGCTGCTGCACATAGTCCAGATCTTCTTTCAGCTCCAGAGGTAACAGTTCTACCATCTCGTGGTTGCACTTGCCCGAGAACGAGCCGTCGATGTCGTACACGTATGCAATACCACCTGCAAATGGTAATGGAAAATCATAGAATTAATTGTTAAGTATATGGAACAGCACAAGGATCCGGTTAACAGTTGGGATGATAAGAGATATAAAACTCGGAGGTTCTTTTAAAGTTCCGACGTTATTCTTGTCATATCATGAGAGGACCATAGACAGTTTCTAAGCTGGACCCTAATTACGTAATAGTATCAATTGAAATCATTTTGATGTATATTGCTAATACATTGCTCTATATGTTCGAAATATGTGTCTGCTCAACAAGGTAAATCACGTAATGAATGCTGTTTAACTATCAAAATGACACTCATCGCTACTGATGGTATGTTACGTATTTTACCTGCTGGTCTTTTGTACAAGAACGAAGATGCAGTAATAAATCCTTCTAAACTACATTTGCGACACATTCGCGAAAAATCTAATGTGATTTAATGGAAAAATAATTTTAATTCCTACACAAGAAAGTTCGTTATACTACATCTTCAAACAAGTTTATAACTTTGACAATAGTACTATTTGCTCTGAAGTCAGCCTAATTGTCATTGAAATAAAGTTGATTTTTATTCAACTTTTAACAGGATGGAGGTGAGCAGTACTGTGCACTTATGCTATATACATATTATGTATACACATTAGGCAAAAATACCAGGAAACGAGGGCGAAAAAAAAAATGCGTACCGCTCATGCCAGCCGCGAAGTTCCTCCCAGTAAGTCCAAGGATGAGCGCAATACCGGCCGTCATGTACTCGCAGCCGTGGTCACCTACACCTTCAACGACTGCAATACAACCACTGTTGCGGACGCAGAAACGCTCCGATGCTATGCCTCTGTAGGAAATAAACGTTTATTTATAAAATCATCACCTCACTCTCTCTAGAAGATTGTTATAGATTTTATTTTCCTAGTAAATCTTCTGTTTTTTAAATATTATATTATGAAAAACCGCTACATGTTAATGACTTGCTCTTGATCCTGAACTGAAAGTTCAGTGCATTATTTCTATTTCGCTAAGAAAAAGAGAGAGTTTAGTCCTGTCAAATTAGGATACTCCATTGGAAGTTTGAACCATATATCTATATTTGGACCAAATTCGATAAAGAATAAAGGTAAACAAACATTTTGCATAGAAAGCTTAACGGAATTGAATGAAATATGACACACATGTACGCTAATTTTCTAATAGGTTAAATTTTTTATATATATACAGGATGTATCTGACATCATAACGCAAACTTCGCGTAAAGGCTAGACAGCATGGCACTAATAATATTACGATAGTCATTTATGTCGTTAATGAAGGGTTACAGAATTCAGTGTTTAAAAAAAAGTGTCGTCTCGGGTTTTGAACGTTGCAAGCGTGCCGCCGTGCGGGTTTGTAGGTATGGCGTTGATCCCTGATGTGAACTCTGTTAAATCAGCTGATAAGATAGTTTTTCGAGTTTTGTTTTCATTGCGCTTTTTGGGTAATTAGCGAATTAATTAATTTTTACTTTAAAATCTTTTTGGGTTATAAAAGTATAGCAATTATGTACGGTTTAAAAAGTGAAAAAAATTACATATATATTTTTTCAAATCCTGAAAAAGCCGACGAAAAATTCCACCACTGGGGGATTCAGAATCATGTACTGGATCCATGGTACTCGTTTATGCTTCGATGTCAGATACACCCTTTATATTATAAATAGTCCATACTTGAAAATATTATAATGCATGTGCTATGCTGCTGATTTGAAAAGTAGTTAAAATACGCAAAACTTTATTGACAAATGCCTCAACTTTATTCATTAGCTAAATTCCACAAAATGTGTTTAATACCTGGATTACGTCCATGTTTCTTTTTTTGGAGGGCTCCGCTTAAAATTAATGGCGAAATTTTAATGGTTTTTCGAAATAGTAAGTTAATATGCATGCTATTTTAGTGATTCTATTGAAATATATTGGAATAGCAAAAGGTTAATAAATAGTTAGCTTGAAAAACTCAATAATCATGTAAATTACAGATTTGTAAACCGTGAGTTGTGATAACCCTAATTGGTTTGTTTACCTCTATTCTTTATTGAACTTGGCACGAGTATATGTACAAACGACAGCCCATCAAGCTACTACAATCTCTCAGATTTCCTTATTAGGTTTTCAACTTTATCTCTAAAGTATTAAGGCTCAAGGTTGATTGTGAATATCTGACAGTTTGGGGTAGCTTGACCTACTGTCGTCCGTACTAAAGTGTATTTTTTTAACTAACCTGAAATAAGCGCGTCCCGACGTGGCTCCATATAAGCACACATTTCCTACAATGACGTTAAGGTGCGACTCGAATGGTGACGCTTTTGGTGGGTAGATGATGACCTTGCCGCCTGACAAGCCCTTGCCTGAAACGAAACAAAATATTTTTAACTTAGCAATCTCCTGTGCTCTATGTCACATTCACATTTGACATTAGAAACTTACCCATTAAACGATTTAAAAACTATATAAAGGCCAAACTTTGCAAAAAAAAGAGACAAAAAAGCTTGGGACGGAGCTGCTCGCTCTTTTAAGCATTGTTATTAAGCAATATGCGTAATTATAAGGTAAATTATTGTAAACATTCCCATTTTTATTTTTAATGTCTGGGCTTGAAAAAAGACGATGATCCCTGAGTTTGTTTCGGCTATTTCTTCTCAGAGGTAGTCAGTTAGGAAATACCGGCTTCAACTAGTTAAAAAAAAAAAAAAACATGACGTGTAAAAGTGATCGGTGATCCTACTTGCTTAATAAACGATTTCATTTCATTTCACAGACCTAAACCCTTCATTAAATTTATTTTGTTGTGGAACAATATCTAATTCTCTAGTTCTTGTATCGATGTTACTTACAAAAAAGTACTAGTTTAACAATGGAGAGGGCTATGTTTGGAAATTCCCCATGTGAATGTGAATCAGAAATGAAGAGATCTGCAGTAGCCCTAAGATTTGCCAGTGGGCAGGGCCTTTAGCTGTTTAATAGGGTGCATTTTGGGGAGTGTGCGAGGGAATTGCATGATTTAATTCCCCCATCTCCGTTCCACCATCGGACGACGCGTCGTACGGCGAGTTTCCACCCTTACGTTGTTAACACTACTTCAATCCGGCCGAAGTGTTTCGCCTCCTCCTTTATACCGCGTACATCGAGGGACTGGAACAATTTGCCAGCAGCGGTGTTTCCGTCGGATTACAATTTGAGTGTCTTCAAAGCTAGGCTCTTAATATACTAGTGCGCTTTACCATCAACGATTGCGTCACTGCTTACCATCAGGCGGGATTGCGGTCAAGCACTAGTTTATAATGTATAAAAAAACGGCCTTTTGAAGGCCGCAAGGGCCAGGTGTCCAAAGGAGGTGCTTGGGAGACGCCTGCAGTGGTCTTTCGGCGACTACGTGATGACTTGGTTTCACGGGAAGCTTACTCACCGACATAGTCGTTAGCGTCGCCTTCTAGTGTCACCGTGATGCCCTTAGACAGGAACGCACAGAAGCTCTGTCCGGCTGATCCGGTTAGTGTAATATTCACAGTCTTGCCGTCGGGAAGGCCCTCGTCGCCGTATTTCCTGATTATAGAAATACAAGTAGATGTAAATCATTTAGAAAATACACGGCGGTTTTACAGAAAGTTAAGGTGCTAAACTAAATTTAAGTACCGTGAATCTTTTTAATTTCATTAGGTCAGAAGAAAAAAATTAATTTAGTTAGTTTAGATCAAAAACATAGCGATTAAAAATGTGTCAATCGGAGTAATGTGACAGGACTGAGTTTAGTTTTGAACAACACAATCGGCCCCAATAAGCAGAGTTTTTAGACCAAACAATTTTGTCTCAGTAATTGGCTGGATAGTAAAATGGGCGAATTCCGGCTGAGACCTTGATGGGTGAAAAACTGCTTTAGACATATGTGGCAATTTAACTTGCATTGAAAAATATTATTCAATCACACTTTTCAGTTTTGTATAATGAATAGCCTATATGTCATCATCATCATCTCAGCGTTAATCCCAGTCGCATCCAAAGCTGTTTTCAGCTTTTGGAGCCTGGGGTCCGCTTTACCAGTCTAACTGCTGATTTTGCCTAAACTTCAATATTTTCCGTAAAGCGACTGCTGTCTGACCTCCACAACCCGAAGGCGATATTGAAGCATTGGAGTTAGACCAATTGTTGGACCTTTGAGGGCTCCAACAACCCATAACGATTGCCATTAGATGTTCATATGGCGATCGGGACCAACGGCTAAGGTGCTCTCCGAGGCACGACCAGACCAGTGCAAATATTCATATTCATACATACAAATATTGGAACTGCGCGGGGATCGAACCCGCGTCTCCTTCTCCTTGCGCAGCGGCCGCTTTCGCTACCGCTAAGCCACGGAGGCTGTCGAATAGCCTATATGTATACATGTATAACTTACATGGCGATATGATATGATAGCGTAGATGTGAAAGCTCTGTCCTCGTTGGTGATCCTCATATTGATATCCACATGGTTTTCAGACCCATCCAAGAGGCTGCCGCATTGAGCGATCAATTGGTTGTCCAGGCGCTTCTCTAGTTGGAAGTCCTGAAAACATTTTTGTTTGTGTTTTAACAGCTTTATCTGTTGGTCGAGTATTGACCGAGAACATGTCTCTGTTGAAATGCCAGAATAACATTTGAGAAATGAATTGAGTATTATTGATGGAGTGCATGACGTTATTGTATTTTACCAATAATTAATTTTATTAATTAATTATCTAAATTATTTCATCACCACTGCTCTCAAAACAATGATGGAAAACATCGTGAGTAAACTGGCTTGTCCTAGAGCCAAAAAAATATCTAAGACGTGTGACATCTACCAATCCGCACTGGGCCAGCGTGGTAGATTACGGCCCACTCCCTCTCACCTGGAGAGAGGAGGCTTGTGTTCCAACAGTGGGAACATTATAGGCTGATCATATACAGTATGTTAAGAAAACCCTGTCCGACCCATAAGGATAATGAAGGTTAGGTAAACACATGACCAAATATAATATAAAATTTTACGTAATCATCATAGTACCAATACAAATGAATTTTGAAATAATCTTTTTTTCCCGCGAATTAATTCCAACTTCCCCGAAATTTGGTAATTGTTAAAAAAGTGACAACACCGGTATTATTATGAGCGAATAGCGATGCGACCACGTGCCGCGTGCCCTGCCGCCCGCCGCCCGCGGAAGGGTGCTTAACGCACATTTGTTACCTCTTTTTGCAAAATAATATTTTTTTTAGGGGGATTCTTTTTATGTTTTGCCCGGTTTTGTGTCCATTAGTAGAATCAGTTATTGATACCTAACAATACCTTTACGGATCGGACAGGGTTTTCTTTACATATTGTATAATTTCACAGTAGTAGTATATATAATTTCAATGGGCTCGCCGTTTATTACGAGGGGCTTTAATATAATTGGCGAACTCTGCCGAAACGTTGACTACTGCAGTCGGTTATCGTACTGCGTACGGGCGATTATTTCATACAATAGGACTCGATGCAAGATCGTGCGGGAGCAGTACAAGGCACGTTCGTTGGTGAACGTATCGTGTTCCTCTGTAACGTAGATGATTTTATACACACCCACCAATTATGATTCCTCTCTCCTGTTACCCTATTTTGCTGTGCCCTACAGAGACTACGAGACTCGATCATACGCATCGAACGAGTGTCAACCATCAATCGACGAGTCAAACGCGGTTGATATCAATGATCGAGTCTTCGTAATGAAAACTCATGGTAGCCAGCCACACTGGTCACGATCGTGTCAACCGCCCGGTGGCAGTTCGAAGTCAACTGTCTAATTTGGAAAACACCCTTACTAGTGTAAGGTAGTGATATTATAAGTTCTTCAGCATATCTTACCTGTGACTTGGATCCTCCAATGATGTTGACGCCGGGTCTCATGTGCAGCGCATTCTTGAGGATGAGGCTCAGGTTCAACATCCTCGCCTTGGGATTCTCGTTGTTCTCTCGAACTTTGAGCAAATCTGTGCGACCGATTAGGTCTTGGAAGCGACGGACTCCGACTTCGGCCATGTGTGTGCGTACCTAGAAGGGAAAAAGTGTCTTGTGAACAGCCTCTACTTAAAGTTCTTGATGGGAAATCATCTAATGACACCTCCCGCTCCAGGCGGAGCGGAAAGGCGTGTCAGACTTTTACTGACTAAAACCCACCCATGTTCCTTCACTTTCCTGTGCGCCAGGGAAATGGTTTCATTTTTAACCAACCCGCAGCCCGCATGGACGCATCATGGCTTTGAAACAGCATATTCATTTAGCATCAAAAAGCTCAATTATTCGGCACTTAGCGCGAAGAAGATTTGTATGTAAATACTTGTTGTGTTGTGTGTTTGTTGTATGCGTGCGTATGTGTAGTGTGGAATGTGTGTGAATTCATAGTTCTGTACAGTTACTTATTAGGGTAAATAACTAACAACAGCTGTAATGATTCCAAGTAACACCCACCTCTTCAGCCAACATGAACAGATAGTTGATGACATGTTCAGGCTTGCCGGCGAACTTCTTGCGCAGTACGGGGTCCTGAGTAGCGATGCCGACGGGGCATGTGTTCAAGTGGCATTTCCTCATCATTGTGCAACCTGGTGAATAAAGGAGTATGTGACAAACCGCGACAAGCAGAGCCTAAACTTTATTTATATAAACATTCTCAAGTGGTCGTTCTTGGAGGTTACTGTTCCAGAGGGATCTCGCATTGCTCGAAGTTATTACTTTGTATTCTCAACAGTCAATTTATTTTATTGTAATAAACAGACATTTAAGAAACGAATAGTGGAAACTATAGACCCAGACCAGTGACAAGCAGTTAATCCTCTTCTTCTTTTGCTTCCATCTTCTTCTGCTATCAAAGTCCAACATTATTTGTTTTAAGTATTTTATTGTATAACCTAGTATGTATTGTTTTTAATTGAAATTATTGGCTGTTCGCATGGTTTATAATATATATCCCACTTAAACAGAGAAACCTATAATTGGCCATAATAAAAAATATATTATGTATCGCTGTTGGTTACCTAAATAAAATAATGTGTGCTGTCTAATTTCTATGGCATGGGGGATGATAAGTACTACGTTGTACATAGTATTTATTACTTCCATGGTCTATGGTCTATGATCCTGGCTTTGACATCAAATCAACTTTGTTAGTATTATAGTTTGGCAGTTTTGCATGTTAGAGTACGAAACTTTTAGTGATATTATTATTTATTCTTTTACATGTATTTTGTTTGTTATTACTATTTTATGGTATTTAGTTGTAATGTGCGTTTTGTTTTTGCAGAACAAAAAATATTTCTTTCTTTCTTTATATACCAACTTCAGTCTTAAAAACACTTACCAATAGCAATAAGTGGAGCTGTACTGAATCCGAACTCGTCAGCACCGAGCAGTGCGGCGACCATCACGTCAAACCCTGTCCTGATCTGTCCGTCCGCTTGTACCACCACTCTGGAACAGATCACGTATTCGTGACAAATCAAAAAGAACGACCAAGATTGGCAGTAGCAGTTTTGCATGGATTCAAAATATTCGTATGACAGATAGTGCTTTGTGAATGTCATGTCGTTTCAAAGTGTAAACTTGAGCATTCAGAAAACTACAAGTTTCAATGCTATGAATAAATAAAAAGAGTTTTTTTTTTTTAAACTGTGCTCCACACTAGGAATTGTTCCTGTATCGTGGGTGCGTTTATAGACATATAAATTCACATCCACAAACAGCCAGACTCGGAACAACTAGATACTTGTAGGTCATACAAATATTAGTTCCGTGCGGGAATTGAAACCGTGACTCGCTGCGGAACTCAACGCAGTCAATAACTTGACCACTGCGCAAACCGAGTTTAGTCTTCTCAAATTAAGATTAACGCAGAAGATTAACAGTGAAGACAGTTTAGTCGATTAGTTTGTGATTATAAATATGGCGACCGCGAATTAGTGAGCACCTGGCAGACCAGGTTTTATTTTTTAATAATTATAAACTAGCGCTTGACCGCAATCCCGCCTGATGATAAGCAGTGATGCGATCGTTGACGGTAAAGCGCGCTAGTTTATTAAGAGTCTATTCACTCAGAAAAACTGAGCGAATAGGAAGGAAGACGGCAGTTGAGCAAGGTGATGCAATGTTAAGCCCAACAACACGACCAACGATGCTGCGCCAAAGGGAAATTGATCTGAAGACCCTCAACGACCAAACTCCCAACACAACAACATTAGGCGCATCGTACCCGGCTCACATCGCAACACAACTGTTCAGACCCGTCCTCCGTACGGCATCACCAGACATCATGCCGGAACACTACAAACCGCTTGGCGGCAAGACTTTGTCTGGTGGGTCAAACTCTTTATCGTTTAAAATAAAATATAAAGAAATAGTTGCACTAACCTTAAATTTAGTTTACTTTGTGCTTCACTTTAGAAAAAGATAGAAAAATAATATCAGTGAGGTCATTTACCTTGACCTAAGGTCGTTCAACACCAGCACTTGATGTGTCTCGGCTACTCCCAGCTCCCACGGCAGGCCGGCGCTCTTGATGCCCGTCCAGGAGCTGGCGCCAGTACCACCGTCGTGACCCGAGATCACGATATGTTCTGCTTTACCCTGTCAATGAAATACACAATGACTTTTTTTGTTTTGACAATTACAAATGAAAAAAAAAAGAACCAAAAAAATACATTTGAAGCTAAATACTGGCCCCAATTCCCTTGTTAACAATTTTTTTTAATCATTATAAACTAGTGCTTGACTGCAATCCCGTCTGATGGTAAGCAGTGATGCAATCGTTGATGGTAAAGCGCGCTAGTTAATTAAGTCTATTCACTTAAAAAAAAAAAAAACCTAGTAAATAGGAAAGAAGACTGCAGCAGAGCGAGGTGATGCAATGTTAAACCCAACAATACGACCAACGAAGCTGCGTTAGAGGGAGATTAATCTGGAGACCCTCCAAACTCCTGACACAAAAACATTTGGTGCATCGTTCCCGGCACACATCGTAACACAACTGCTCAGACCCGTCTTTCGTACGGCTTCACCAAACATCATGACGGAACACGACAAATCGCTTGGCGGCAAGACTTTGTCTGGTGGGTGGTAACTTCTGCCGGCGGCCGATATTATTGCCTACCACCGAGAAATTTAAGTTCAGTGCATCTTTTTCTTTATATTTCATTTAGATAAGGACAGAAAATAAAATGTTTGGTTAGACCTGTCAAATTAGACCGCTCCTGACGTACTGACGACAGCACATCAAGTTACTACAATCTGTCAGATTTCCTTGTTAAATTTTCAACTCTATCTCTAAAGCATTGAGGCTCAAGGTTGATCGGGAATATCTGACAGGGGTAGCTTGGCCTGTTGTCGTCCGTACATTGACGTATTTTTGGTCGCCATGTTTATACTGTCTATGAAGTATCTTAATTTGACAGGATTAAATTAAAATATTTTCTTCTATTCTTTTCTTAATGAAATAGAAAGAAAAAAATGAGACTTAACTTAAAATTAGTTTAGTTTGTAAACAAGATAGTCGCCGTTAATGTCTTACAAGAATTCCGGAATCTTCTGAAAGTAGTCGCACCAGGCGATAGGTTGGATCCAAGTTTTTTTTCACTGAACAGATAGCTGTGCTGCTAGAAAGTTCGTTGCGCGATCCTTCCCAGCTAAATTGCGAAGTGGTGAAGGGCGGGCGTGGAAGGGGGATTGTCTAATGACTAATCAAATTTGATAGACCATGATTATATTCTTTCTTTCTTTCTTTCTTTTACGGCTTCGCACGGTTTTTGCATTTAGCCAATGTCACGTAATGGATTGTTCATGTCGAAAAAGACGGCGTGATCCGTCTTACGATGGAGGTTTGAGACAAAGTCATGATGTGGCCACTATGCTGCGATATTTCACTGTTCTTTATGAACTATTTACTACATAAATCACGCACTTTTATTTAGTAAACAACACTATAAATAATTTTAAAAGTCCGATGAAAAATGAGTGTGACACTCAGCTTGACTTTCCCGCCAAAAACCCATGATTATATCTAACGTGTTTTTGTGCAGTGTGGCTACCATGTGTTTTCATTACGAAACTCGATCTTCGATATCGAGCGCGTTTGACTCATCGATTTGCCCGCTTCATGGTTGTAAGAACTCTCAACCAAGGAGAGTGCCAAACGCGGTCGTTGCAGACTCATGGTAGCCACACAGAACACATTTTTCTAAAGACCATCATTTAGTACGTCTAAGTTTTTGCTTTATCCAGTCGAGTATTGCCATGTTCAAAGTACCTTAGCCACACCGGAAGCGACAACTCCGACACCGACTTCCGACACCAGTTTGACAGAGATCCGGGCTAAAGGATTAGCGGCTTTCAAGTCATAGATTAGTTCAGCCAAGTCTTCAATGGAGTAGATGTCGTGATGAGGAGGTGGCGAGATCAAACCCACGCCGGCTACGGAACAACGCGTCTTGGCTATGTCTTCTGTGACTTTGTAACCTGTGAATAATGGACAAGTTTTAAAAATCAGAGATCACTTATACACCTAGAAATTAAACTATACGTTATTTTTTGTTTATGCGAACCTGAATATAGTTTATTCAGAAAAAGCAACGGAATCAATTCCACATTTTTACACCCTGTTATATTTTGTCTCAAATACATTTTCACATGTGGTTACCGAGCGGTTACTATAGATCATAGTACTTGCACTCCGTGCCACAGTTGACGCCAGAGGTCAGCGCCCGCGCTCGCCCGCCCGTACGGACCTTTGACTATATTTTTGTTCGGACATCGAAGTAGAATAGCGAGCTCGTAATTTGGTGGTTTTTCATTACATCTTTTTGAAATTTTGTACATAGATTCTTTACTTAAATATACTGGACACGTGTTTCGGGTAAAGAAAACCCTGTCCGATCCGTGCAGGTATAGTTATTCAATGCCTACAAAGCCTGGCTAAACTTAAAAAAAAAAAATACCCGCCAAAAATAAATATTTCGCACAAGGAGGCAATGGTCATGGCAACACATGCGCGGGCGATGGGGCACGCGGTGAAACAAAATGCCGTCAGTATTGTACAATACTGGCGAAAATGAAGTTGTCTTTTTAAAAATTTACCAAATATTGGGGAACTTGGAGTTAATTCGCGAAAAAAAGGTGATTTCAAAACTCATTAGTATGGTTATTACGATGATTATGTAAAGTTTCAAAAATTATTTGGTCATGTGATTTCTTTACATATTGTATATGACGGGACTGGTATGGCCCAGACCTTCAAAGTAATGAAGTATTCAAAGAAATACGCCATTTTCTCAAAAATATCGTACCAGGTAACTCCCCGCCTTCTCCCGGCTTGGCTCCCTGCGCCATCTTGATTTGCAGATCATCAGCGTGTGCGAGGTATGAGGCAGTCACACCGAACCGACCTGACGCGACCTGCTTGATCGCTGAGCGACGGTTGAACTCGGGGTCCTCAAAGCAATATGTAAATTAGTGGTACCATCATAATAATTAAGATCGCGTGAAGCTGTCATCTATGATGGACATATTTTGCCAGATGGTCACAAAATTCAAGAAAACTCAAAAAAATAACATTGTATAAGGCTAAATTTATTAGCCTTATACAATGTTATTTTTTGTTTATGCGATACCTGAATATGGTTTGTTCAGAATAAGCAACTGAATCGACTCCACATTTTTACACCCTGTTATATTTTTTCTCAAATTCATTTAAAAATTCTTGCAGTGTGGTTACCGAGCGCATGTACGCAGCTTATGATAGAGCATAGTACTTGCGCGCGCGCAACAGGTGACGCTACAGATCAATGACCCGCACTCGCCCCCTCGAGCGGACCTTTGACCATATTTTTGTTGGGACAACCAAGTAGAATAGCAAGCTCATAATTTTGTGGTTTTACATTATCTCTTTTTGAAATTTTGTATGTAGATTCATTACTTAAAAACACTCGACACGTGTTTCGGCTTCCGCATAAACACAAAAATAATGTTGTATATATATATTTTAAAGAACTGCGTTTCACTAACAATATGTAATATCAGTGTCATGAATGTTATTTGTTATTGTACTATATTCTCTACCAAAAGTAATTCCATTCGGGTATGTGTACCCTGTTAGATGTTTAGCAATTTATTTCATAGAAATAGGTGTTAAAATATTACCTGGTTCAGATATCTGTCAGCATTTTCTCCACCCTCACCAGTGTTAGACTTTCCACCGATGCGGTTCATTGCGATCGCAAGTGTTGTATGAGCCTCCAGGGATATCGAACCGAATGACATTGCACCTAAAAAAATACATGAACCGTGGATTAGTGTCCAATAAGTCAGTCGGGACTTTTCCATAATACGTCTCAGTCGATGGTAACACCACGGGTCAGACGCTATACAGTAAAAATGAGCTGTGTTTTATCATCATCATCATCATTTCAGCGGAAAGACTACGCTGGACATAGGCCTCCCCCAATGATCTTCACGACGACCGGTCCTGCGTCTCCCGGATACAGCGGTTTCCCACGACATTTACCAGATCGTAGGTCCACCTTGTCGGGGGCTTACCCACGCTTCGTCTTCCGGTGCGTGTCCACAGTCGGCCTCATCGGGCATAGGTCCTACGGGCAATGTGCCCCGCAAATGGTCGGTTACCCTCGTTCTACTGCTGAGTTTTATGGATTTCACTATTTAATATAAATACATCCTACTTCCAATTAATATTATATACAGAAAAGTTTGTTACAATGGATGAATGATAAATGATAATGGCTGAATAATGATAGTTAATGATAAATGATTTATTATCTGTTATTTTTTTTAACTCTTAGGAGTTTATCGTTTACCATCAGTAGGCCTAGCATGAGTTTTCATTACGAAACTCGATCGTCGATATTGAACGCGTTTGACTCATCGATTGGCCCGCTTCAAGGCTGTAAGAACTCTCAACCAATGAGAGCGCCAGTCTCGTAATGAAAACTCATACTAGGCATACTGACTACTCTGAGAAAAAAGGCCGACAGAAACTCAGAGGTCACACTCTCTTTTATAGTCCAGACATAATCTTCGTCAGACGGATGTTTGATATTTTTCACGCAAAAACTACTGAACGAAATCTGGCATACAGATAATTAATCCGCGGGATTGAAAATTGTGCGTATACAAGGCGAATAAAGTAACAAACTTACTCACAAACTACGCTTTTTTCTCAGAAGTTTATGGTGGTAATAACTACAGGACGTAAATGATTGCATTTTTCCGAAGTAAGAAATGGTTTAGTACCCGTAGCGAATCGCTTGACGATTTCAGCAGCAGGCTCTACTTCAGTCAGAGGGATCGGCTCATCCAGTTTCACAAGCTCCAACTGACCACGCAGAGTACACGCCCTGACCGACTCCAAAGCACTCTCTCTGTTGAATTAGGCGGGTATTTATTACTGGGTTGGGCATAAAAAGCATATTAACAAAATCAAAGTCATGCAAAAAAAAAAAACGGTAAATAAAACCTCTGTTTAGCTCAGTTCCTAAAAATTATAAACATTTTTTGAGCCACTGCCAAATCAATAATCGTAAAGTTATCCTAGGATTTGTTTGTTACGCGACACATCATTGTGTCATTGAAATATTCTATGTAACAAATGCTTTCTGAGAATTAAATTGTTTTTTTTTTTTTTAACATTTTTAGGCTTGAATATGGTAGAAAAAAAGTTATGCTACAACAAAATGACATTCTAATATAAAACCTAATGAGGTTTTAATAGGGTTTTTGACTAAAAAAAACTATTTAGTCCGTCATTCAGATTATAGAAAAATATTGGATATGTATATTTTGTTTTATCAAATCAATAAAGATTGACAAATAAATACGTGTCTAGTATTTTTTGGAATCTGACTGACAGACTAATTAGGTTTTTTTTAGTCAAATACCCTATTCCGTACGACTTTTTCGTCGTTAAAGCATTGTATAACGACAATTACAGATACAAATTGAAAAGTCTAGTTTCAACCAAGCGTGAGTAAAGTTATTTATTTATTACCTGAATTTATCGTAAGCCGACGAGCTCTTATTGAGAGCGGCTTCTTGCAGGTTGGCGATAGACATCGGATCGTTGATGTGTTTCTCACCGCCCGCGCGCCAGTGGTAGTTGCCGGGGTTCCTAAAAATATCACGTTATAAACATAGGTATGTTTATACAATATGTAAAGAAAACCCTGTCCGATCCGTAAATGTATTGTTAGGTATCAATAACTGATTCTACTAATGGATACAAAACCGGGCTAAACTTAAAAAAATAAATAAACATTATTTTGCAAAAAGAGGTACCTTAATACATGTGCGTTAAGCACCCTTCCGCGGGCGGCGGGCGGCAGGGCACGTGGCACGTGGTCGCATCGTTATTCGCTCATAATAATATCGGTGTTGTCACTTTTTTTTAAATTACCAAATTTCGGGGAATTTGGAATTAATTCGTGGGAAAAAAAGATTATTTCAAAATTCATTAGTATTGTTTCTATGATGATTATAATATAAAATTTTATATTATATTTGGTCATGTGTTTACCTAACCTTCATTATCCTTATGGATCAGACAGGGTTTTCTTAACATATTGTATACCTATATATATTTTTATTATATTGTTTTTGTTTTTTATATTCGTGTTTGTCTCTCATCATGTATAATCCCTTCTTTAGTTTTTATTCTTATTATTTTTTTATTGTACCGGGTGACGTCAATACGTCGGCGTCGGCTGTCGCTGAAAACCAGCGCTGGGCTCTGTTTTGCATAGGGTCGCAGCATAATGCTGAGAAACGGCCGATTTGCGTGGATAAGACCCATGTTCCCCCAACTATTTCATACTAGCTGTTGGCCTGTAGCGCCTGTTAAAATAATGGGAGCAATATGTACGTCCGCATTTGCCCCGTTTTCGCAACATTTTTTGTTACTGCTCTGCTCCTATTAGTCATAGCGGGATGTTATATAGCCTATGTATTTTCTCAGGTTCTAGACTATCTGTGTACCAAATTTCAATACAATCGGTTCAGTAGTTTTGGCGTGAAAGCCGGACAGACAGACGGACAGACAGACAGACAGACAGACAGAGATACTTTCGCATTTATAATATTAGTATGGATTTGTGTGTTTTTAATGTTTCCGTCATGTTTACTACAAATAAACGTTTTTTTTTTCTTTCTCATTAAAGAATTCATTAGATATTTACCTCAGAACCAGCGCGTCCTTCACATCACCATAAGTTAACGCATGTCTGTCGAATATTTCCTTTGACAGAATTTCAAAGTTTACACCACCTGAAAATAAGCAAAATATTTACTATTACAAATGTGAATGTAAGCTTGTTTGTAACGCTTTCACGCGAAAACATCAAACCGATCATTATGAAATATAATCGTTGTACACATACACTTCTCACAAAAAAAAAAAAAAAAAAATACGAAACAGCTTACGAGTTTATGTAATGTAAGGATTATGAGAAAAATATACATATTTAGAAATATACAGGGTGTAAGGAGAACGCTTCCGAAGCCAGAACGTAGATTATATACAACCTAAATGCAAACGGATACCAATAACCTTTCGCTTTAAATTGATTATTTTCAAGACTTCATATTTCGTAAACAAGCATTGGATAGCGTACGAAACGTGAGGTCACTGACACGCAAGGCGACGTCGCACTACCGCGCCCGCGCTTAAAAGAGCCGCCGCCGAAAAGAGCCGATTTATACGCAATTTACAAACATCACTTTCAAAATCGCAATTGTAGTCCATTGTAAAAAGCTGACAGAGGCATTTTACGTACCTGTCTAAATCCTTTGCGACCTTATGAGGTTTGGCTCGAACTGAGTTCCATTCATTTCAATACAAAGCCGGGCCCGTCGCTGTGTCGATCCGTGAACACATTCTTCACGTAGTTTATTAAAAACACTCACTATTCTGCCCCGCATTTCATCAGCACTGTCACATTCCCGATCAAACACTCTTTCTTTTACATACCCCCATAAAAAGAAGTCCAACGGCCTTCCGATCCAGCAGTCATTAAAAAGCTCAGTGAGACGCTCGCGGACGGGACGCGTAACATGCGGTGGAAAGCCATCGTGCTGGAACCATGCTCGAAGAAATTCAGCCACAGACACATTGTCTAGCATATCAGTTAAATGTCCATTTATAAAATTAAGATATGCTGATCCATTGAGGCGCGGCGGTAGAAACACTGGTCCTAGAATTCGTCCATTAAAAATACCAGCCCATACGTTGACGGACCATATTCACGAGCACTGTACACGTATGCCTCAGGCATTGTTTAAAACAACAAAAAGTTATAACTAAAAAGAATAAAACAGCACTAAAAACGTAACAATACCTAATAACTAAACACAAATTTAAAACTAACAAAACAATAATTAAATAATTTGTTAAAAACGTAACGCACAAGCTCACGAACCGAGTCGCAAGAAACACTATTATTAACTAAAGAGGTACTATGAAGATCAAACGCTTTGGGGGAGTCCCGCGGTCAAAGCGGTGTGTTTACAGAGGCGAAAATGCTAAAAGAATAATTACGAGATCAGAAATCAATTCATTTTAATTGTTAGGAAATTGTACTTATGCTTTATTACAAACTGTTTTCATTTTCTAACTTTTAAATAAGATTTAACTGGTTTCTTAGATTCAATTAATTTAATTATTCACTTTAAATTTATTAGGTTTACTTACTAAATGAAGGATCCAGTTCTTGCAATAAACGAGCACGCATCGTGTGACTTTAATTACATTGTTATAAAGTTCAAATTCAAAAATGTACATGCGATGAAAATTTTTTAGTCAATTACAGCTGATGTCAGCGATCTTTTACTTTATTTCATTTACTATCGATTATCGACATAATACAAAACTGTTATTAAATTCACGACATGTCCATCAATTTAAAACTGTTGACGCCTCTGTAATGTTTATTTTTCTTTATTTTAGCTTTACAAAGGATTTTTATGGCCTTACAGCCACACTGCCGGCTGTAGGTATCTAAGTACCTTCGATATGGGCCTCAAGGTTAAGCAAAGTAAACTGGATTTTTCTGATTTGTAAATTTGAACATTCAGATCAAAATAAAATTGTAACCCTGTTAAAGGGGAAAATCATTACGATCCTTGCACGAATGGATGCCGCCGATGCCGTAAGCAGATATCCCACAACTAGGTAGAATTGAACTGAAAAGACATTTGCTTCAAGCGATCGAGTGAAGGTTAGTAGTTTAGGAAGATTGGTGTACAATAAAGAATAAATAAATAAATAAATAAAATAGTCAGCCGGCGCATCGCACATCGCGCGACGCGCGCTTCGGTTTCAGCCGTGAAACTGTCGCGATGTCGGTGACCGCACGCGGTCTTTGAACTCGAAATGCGCGAAAGTCAGCTGATATTATTTACGAATGCATTGCTTGTTAGAGTTATAAAGAAAAAAAAAAAAATGTTTAATCGCAAATAATGGTTTTATTTAACTCATTTAACTGTTCCCACAGCATAGTGTACGAAAAATGCTTAAGTAAAATTGTTAAAAAAAATCCTCATTTTTTGATGGTATCGTATCGAGAATCACTAGCCTTATCACCTGTCTTCGTTTTCGGAAGCGTTTCCCTGGCACCCTGTATGTTATACAGTATGTTACGAAAACCCTGTCCGACCCACAAGGATAATAAGGGTTAGGTAAACAAATGACCAAATAAAATATAAAATTTTGCATAATCATCATAGTAACAATACTAATGAATTTTGAAATAATCTTTTTTACCCGCGAATTTACTGTAACTTCCCCAAAATTCGGGAAATTTAAAAAAGTGTAAACACCATTTTAGACCTTATAACTGTCGGCGGCGTCAGTGTGTCTAGCCGCCGACGCGCAAAGGAATAATTAGAGCTGTACTAGTTTTTGCGTAATAACGTTTTGTTTTTGTCGCTACTATTCGAAACTTTTACCTGCTCGAATGATTTGTTGTAAAAACGCAGATTACCTAATGGTAAAAGTACTTTTTTTGATTATCGATTAATTATTCATAACAATATTGTAACACAAGTACCTATTATTAGTAAATAGGAACTAGAAAGGTCTTATGAAATACGATTTTAGGAGAATATTATAAACAATGTAAAGCATTTAAGTTCACCTGATTTAAGTTATGTGAAAGTTCTAAAATCTAAAGAATGCCATGCGATGTTGAATCGATGCGTGAAATTCTGAAATACAAAATTGATACCAAAAATCGATACGAGAAATATTTTGAATACTTTCACACCTCTAGTCAAAGGGCACCGCCGTGCAGTTAGAGTACCTATTTTTATGAAATAAAAATCATTTTTATTTTAAATTTATTAGTTTCGCGTAGACATTGCGTCCATGTAGACGTATCGTTTATTGTGTGATCATATAGTTTTCTAACGTAATGTAACCTGCTGATGGAAGGTACCTAGTAAAACTGCAATTGTGTTGTGTTGTGATCAGGTGTTGAACGATTCGGATGTGACTACTTCTTGGTCAATGTGGTTCCAGCATGACGGTGCCCCACCATATTTTTGCCGACCTGTACGTGAGTACCTCCACTATCAGTTCGGCGAGCAGTGGATTGGTAGGAGTGGACTAACGTTGTGAAACACCGTGCTAATCTCGTGGGACGGTGCCAGGCCGGTATCGTTCTTAGTGAACGAAATATGGAACAACATCTCCGCCACAGCCATTGTGCTCATCGAATGAAATTCGAAGATACATTCGGAGGGTCAGACGACCTTCCTACTTAAAAAAAGTTCTTTTCACGAGCTGCCTAAGTAGGTATCATTGTTTCTTTCTAGAGTCGATAAACGTGGTTAGACTACCAATACCTACATGCATGAGGTCAACTGAGGTCATGACCCGTGCCTGTGTTGCCATGAAATTACCTATTTATTTTATTTAAGTTATTTATTTTTAAGGGGGTATTTTTTTTTTAGTTTAGCCAGGTTATGTACGCATTAGTAGAATCAGCTAACGATACCTAACAACACCTTCACGGGTCGGACAGGGTTTTTGTAACATACTGTATGTCGTTTAATAGTGAATAAAAAGAGGTTTTAAAATCCTAATGTTAATGTTCTAAATTCAAATTAAATTTTCATAGGATTCGTATTTAGTAACGAGTAGGTAATTTTTGCCCTGTATGGAGTATGAAGGATATGAATTAAACAATTCATGTAAATGAAAAAAAAAGCTAGGAAAAGTTTATTTAGTAACTGGTATTCCCTCCCCGAGCTCTTATGATGTTTCCATGAGGTTCTTCATGGGTCGGATGAGAGTGACAATCAAATGTTGAGGCATTTCATTCCATTCTTCTTGGATCGCATGCTGCAGCTGGCTGAGTGATTCCGAGGCCGTATTTCTAGCACGAACACGTCTCTTTAACTCATCCCATAAATGTTCGATGGGATTCATGTCCGGGCTTCTTGCTAGCCATTCCATAATGGGGATACCGACTTCGGCAAGATAATAACGTACGACGCCCGTGGTGTGCGCCCTAGCATTGTCGTGCATGAATATGAAGCCGTTGGCAATAAAATGTGCGTAGGGCATCACGTGAGGCTCAAGACACTGTTCGACGTACCGATGACAGTTTAGTACAGGCAGACGTGGCCCAGACACGAACACTAGATCTGCCTTACTTTCGGCGCTACTTCCTCCCCAAACCGTCCACGAACCGCCACCATAGCTGACCTTTTCTTTAATACAGCATTGTGCAAAGCGTTCTCCATCTCTTCTATAGACCTTGTTCCTTCCGTCGTCACCATATAGCATAATTTTACATTCATCAGAAAAGAGGACTTTGCTCCATTGGACGTATGACAATTTAGATGCTCATGTGCAAAGCTAAGCCGTGCTCTCCGAAGGTCTGCAGTTAATTTCGGCTCGTTTGCTGGTTTGTGCGGTACCAATCCACGTTCCTTCAACCTTCTTCTAATTGTAGAGTAGGGATGTTAGGGAGCTCCGTAACCGTAACCGAAACTATCGGATATCCGATATAAAAAATCATCTGTAACCGTAACCGAATCCGAAATAAAAGTTTCGCATAGTATCGGATAGGGGCGGAACCTAATTGAGACACGTTATGACAAGTTGTTTTCACACACAAGCTACGCGCATTGTTTGTTTTTTTTTTTCTTTTGTCGTCATAACATTCTCGTAAATAACTGACTTGTGACCAATTCTATAATAGCAAATAGTTCGACAAGTGTGTTGTGTTACGATATCGATTGAACTTGTACAAAATGCGTCCTAAGTCGAGTGCAGTTTGGTTATTTTTTGATGAAATTACCGATTCACGACGACCTCACAGACTGATTGAAATTCCTGCCAAAAACTAAATAAAACTACTTTATTACCTATTTGTATTTTACTATTGAAATTCCTTAAAAAATTAATATCCGTAACCGAAACTAACGGATAATCCGAAATAATTTATTATCCGTATCCGTAACCGTATCCGGTATAATAATCATCCCTAAATCCGTATCCAATCCGTATCCGAAATTTCATATCCATAACATCCCTATTGTGGAGTCACTTACAGCCACACCACTTACAACACGAAGCTGCTGCTGTAGTTGAAAAGCGTTAAGGCGTCGATTTAGTAAAGAAGTCGTTACAATAAATCGATCATCTCGCTCCGAAGTAACGCGATTCCTGCCAGATCCTGAACGGCGCGTGAACAAACCAGTCTCCCGATAGTATTTGTACTCTATGAACAGATGACAGGCTTAGATGCAATCTTTCAGCGACAACACGCTGACTGAGTCCAGAATCCAGTAATGCCACCACTTGGGCGGCTTCTGCCGGTGACGTGTCCATGTTTTACAAAAAATAAAACCTTTTTCAGACGTGCCGAAGTCGCAGCAAACAAAAAAGGAACAAAAATTTTCAAGATAAACGCAAAATTTTGGTTTATAAAGGTGAAATGTACTCTAACTATAAACATTTAGACACATTTGTTTCAAAACAGTGATACATTTCGTTTGTAGATAAACAAATGAAATTCTAATTTTGAATTTAAAATTTTCGCTTACCTTTTTAACCCTTAACCAGGCTATGGATTGAGAATTTCCCACATAGTATTTTCTTAAGTTATTACCAGGTTTTGGTAAAGAATCTTCCACAATCTGTCAAAAAGGCTGACATAAGAAATATTAATTATTGTAACACAAAAAAAAAGTGTGACGGAACACAAATGTCACTTTTGCAGCCATTTGCTCTGTGGCCGGCCGTTAAACGTAAATTTTTGTGACTAGTGCACCGTAATTTTAAACATTATGGCGAATCGGAGAAAGGTAAGTCGTACAATTTTTTGATATGTTCGAGAATTTAAGTTTTTCTAGTGATTTGTGTATAAATTCTCAGTAAAAACTTCAAAAATATCGTGTTATAACGAAATAATACATGTGGGGAACCGTATACCCAAAGCCTGTGAATGCCTAATTATTGTGGGTGTTATTATGTCCATTGCCCGGTGAACCAAAATCATTATTTTATACTTTGTTTTTGCCACGGGTTTTACTTAGGATTTATTCACGGTGATTTATCGAAGTATAAAATGTGGGTGGTAAACTTTTCTCGTCATAATTTGTCCGTCTACTTTAGTGTATTTTTGTTAATCAGGTACTAAACGATCAACAACTCGAAAGTATGCTAAATTAAATGTTTTCATCTGAGGATGAAGAAAATGAAGATGAAGACCCATATTTAGATTATGTCCCAAAACTGTTGATGAAGCAATGCCACTTTGTATTCGATTGCCTGCACCATCCTCTAGCTTGTCCACTGTGTGCCAAAAAAATAAAAATCCAGAAATTCTCAATAATCTTTGAGAATTTCCGGATTTTGGTTTTTGTTGCTTTCTTTCTTTGTTTTTTTTTTTCTAGTTCATACTATTAATATATAATTAATAATAAAAATTCTATCAAAATGACTATCGTTTTATTTTATTTTATATACAGGGTGCCAGGGAAACGCTTCCGAAAACGAAGACAGGTGATAAGGCTAGTGATTCTCGATACGATACCATCAAAAAATGAAGATTTTTTTTAACAATTTTACTTAAGCATTTTTCGTACACTATGCTGTGGGAACAGTTAAATGAGTTAAATGAAACCATTATTTGCGATTAAACATTTTTTTTTTCTTTACAACTCTAACAAGCTATGTATTCGTAAATACTTATCAGCTGACCCGCTCGGGTCAAATACCGCGTGCGGTCACCGACATCGCGACACGCTACGGTTTACCTTGACCTTGACGCGCTTAACCTTGAGGTCCATATCGAAGGTACTTAGATAAAAAGACAATAGTTTTAAATTGATGCACTGTCGTGAATTTAATAACAGTTTTGTATTATGTCGATAATCGATAGTAAATGAAATAAAGTAAAAGATCGCTGACATCAGCTGTAATTGACTAAAAAATTTTCATCGCATGTACAGGTGCGCCCGTGAATCAATTGAATTTGAACTTTATAACAATGTAATTAAAGTCACACGATGCGTGCTCGTTTATTGCAAGAACTGGATCCTTCATTTAGTAAGTAAACCTAATCAATTTAAAGTGAATAATTAAATTAATTGAATCTAAGAAACGTAGTTAAATCTTATTTAAAAGTTAGAAAATGAAAACAGTTTGTAATAAAGCATAAGTACAATTTCCTAACAATTAAAATGAATTGATTTCTGATCTCGTAATTATTCTTTTAGCATTTTCGCCTCTGTAAACACACCGCTTTTGCCGCGGGGACTCCCCAGTCCCCCAAAGCGTTTGATCTTCATAGTACCTCTTTAGTTAATAATAGTGTTCCTTACGACTCGGTTCGTGAGCTTGTGCGTTACGTTTTTAACAAATTATTTAATTATTGTTTTGTTAGTTTTAAATTTGTGTTTAGTTATTAGGTATTGTTACGTTTTTAGTGCTGTTTTATTCTTTTTAGTTATAACTTTTTGTTGTTTTAAACGATGCCTGAGGCATACGTGTACAGTGCTCGTGAATATGG
The DNA here is from genome assembly GCA_037179545.1 of Sesamia inferens. Classification (NCBI taxonomy): domain Eukaryota; kingdom Metazoa; phylum Arthropoda; class Insecta; order Lepidoptera; family Noctuidae; genus Sesamia; species Sesamia inferens. The sequence continues at coordinate 28,263,609 of CM073928.1, read as the reverse complement.
TCCGTCAACGTATGGGCTGGTATTTTTAATGGACGAATTCTAGGACCAGTGTTTCTACCGCCGCGCCTCAATGGATCAGCATATCTTAATTTTATAAATGGACATTTAAATGATATGCTAGACAATGTGTCTGTGGCTGAATTTCTTCGAGCATGGTTCCAGCACGATGGCACTCCACCGCATGTTACGCGTCCCGTCCGCGAGCGTCTCACTGAGCTTTTTAATGACTGCTGGATCGGAAGGCTGGGGTTCACCCGACTTACGCCATTGGACTTCTTTTTATGGGGGTATGTGAAAGAAAGAGTGTTTGATCGGGAATGTGACAGTGCTGATGAAATGCGGGGCAGAATAGTGAGTGTTTTTAATAAACTACGTGAAGAATGTGTTCACGGATCGACACAGCGACGGGCCCGGCTTTGTATTGAAATGAATGGAACTCAGTTCGAGCCAAACCTCATAAGGTCGCAAAGGATTTAGACAGGTACGTAAAATGCCTCTGTCAGCTTTTTACAATGGACTACAATTGCGATTTTGAAAGTGATGTTTGTAAATTGCGTATAAATCGGCTCTTTTCGGCGGCGGCTCTTTTAAGCGCGAGCGCGGTAGTGCGACGTCGCCTTGCGTGTCAGTGACCTCACGTTTCGTACGCTATCCAATGCTTGTTTACGAAATATGAAGTCTTGAAAATAATCAATTTAAAGCGAAAGGTTATTGGTATCCGTTTGCATTTAGGTTGTATATAATCTACGTTCTGGCTTCGGAAGCGTTCTCCTTACACCCTGTATAGATAATAATTATGTCGTCGTCTAGACAGGCAATGGGATTATGTTTTCCCACATGGTTTTTTTCAGGTTTTCAGCTAATTTATTAAATATTATTGATAAAATTTCATACCAAATGTTTTTACTCATCTAAATCTACGAAAAAAATATTATTACTGCAGGATTCGTCCGAGGCCTGGTAAAGGGTTAATGACCAAACTGCCAGCTATACATGATGTTTTTTTTTCGTGGAATAAAAACTCTTTTGTGTAAAATTAGGATAGAAACCATAAAAAGGGAAGTGTTTCGATTTTTCTGATGAGAAGTGTATTTTTGGAGCAGTAACATAAAACACCTTTTTAAATATTTTTTTCTATAGAAAATAAAAACAAAATTTATGCAGGTAAAAAAAACCACGTGGCGCAGATAGTAAAAGTATAAATACGTTCATAATAAATAATGATAAAGAAAAGTCAATCATTTCACTAACACACTCGAGATAATTTAAACGCACACGATGTTGACAAACAGCTTGCAATTTTTTTCTAGCTGGTCAAAAAAATATGCTCGCGAGATGTTTATTCTGACGCTAACTTGAAAATCCTATACGAATAAACAATATTTTAAAAAAATCGTTGTATGGACGACATCAGGTCAAGCTACCCGACACTGTCGAATATTCCCACTCAACCTTAAGCCTTATACTTCAGCCATTAAACTGAAAATGTAATAAAGGAATTTCACAGATTGTAGTAATTAATATAATTAATCTATCTAATTATGATCCAACCTTGCAAACGAAAATTCAATCTCCACACTTACACTTTAAATACATTGTATATACACTAGTCACTAGACCATGTAAATACCTCTATAAGCACTTATCAATGCTGTCCTACAGGACTTTAGAATAACGCAACTCAGCCAATCTCTATACCATCCTAGTACACCTTCTTAATATCATTATCAGGTAAGTAACTCCAAAAACTTACCAATCCTAGACTGTGTTCCTCTAAAGCACTTATCGATTACTTCTTCACTTAATCCAACTGCCTCAAAGATTTGCGCGCTCTTGTAGGACTGTAGAGTACTGATTCCCATCTTAGCCATGACCTTAGCCAGACCAGTTTCCATAGCTGCCTGGTACGCTTTATAGATGTCGTCGTCTGTTAAGTTCGGGTCCAGAATGTTGTCTGAGCGAAGAGAGAAAGCGAGCTCGAATGCTAGATAGGGACAGATTGCGTCGGCACCGTAACCTATGAAAAAAATATATGGTAGAATTATCGCAGTATCAGTAGAATTATACTATTTTAATCACATCAAATCATTTATTTCAAATAAACCAGTTACAGGCACTTTTGAATTGTCAGAAGGTCGGTCAGTCAGTAAGGTGAAGCTAGTCGCCCATTCCAAAGAGTAGGTACCTATGGAGAAGAACGGGCAAGAAACTCCATGGACACTCTTTTAAATTATCAAGCTATTCAGCAAACAACAATTCAGAAATTAAAATAATTCAACAAATAGATGCTTTACAGCAAGTACATTGTGCTCACACTATTTAATATTTTAATAGTTGTTTTTAGTAGTTATGGTTCATCATCATCATCATCACTTCAGCCGAAAGTCGTCCGATGCTGGACATAGGCCTCCCCAAAGATCTCCACGACGATGTCTTTCCGTAACTTAAGTGTCTATGGAGTCGCTCTAGAAACTCGCTACTTTTTTAACAATCCAAAAGTGCTTCTATATTGATATAAATTTGAATTGAGTTTTGCAAACATTAGAAGACTCTTTAGTGAATACCTAACCTAAAAGTGCGTTGTAGCGTTTTTCAAATACTCGGGTTATTATTTTTGCTTACCTAGCAGAACACACATGTGGTGCACTTCTCTCGCTTCAGCGGTTTCTAGAATGAGGCCGACCTTCATGCGCTGACGAGTTTCAATCAGGTGGTGGTGGACAGCTCCTGTAAATCATCATGTTTATTGTCAATTTTTTTTCTTCTTTAAATTATGACATATAAATAGTGTGTTTATCAATATAAACGTTTTTCAAGTAATAATCAATCCCCTTTATTCAAAAACGTTGCTTAAAGTTGGTTGCATTTTGACGTTTGCATGATACTTAACTTTACTTAATCGTCGACGTGCAAACATCAAAATGTATGGTTAAAACATTGCCAATTGCTAGTTAACTTTAAGCAACGTTTATGATAAAAGAAGAATATACGGTTATAAATTTTTAAAACTAGCTTACCGAGTGCCAGCAGCATGCTGACAGGCACCCGGTGTGGTCCGGCGGCGCGGTCACTGAGCACGATGAGCTGGTACCCGCTGGCGGCCGCCGAATGAGCCTCACTCGAGATGCGACCCAGTGCCGGCTCCATGCCAGACGGACCTTCCAGGTAGTCGAATGAGCAGTCGATCACCTTTGTCTGGGGGTGGACAGAATTATTGTTTAGCTTAACATCAGTGGAAGATGTATGTATGGATTACTCATTGTAATATCTACCAGCCTATTACCAAGAGCAGGTTCGAACCCCATCAGGCAAAGTGCCTGATGGGTATGACTGTATAAATTATTTGAACTCAAAATGGTAAGGAAAACATAGTGAGGTAACTATCCTTGAGCCAAAAACTTCACAAACATGTGACATCTATCAACCCGCAGTGTGCCCGCATGGTAGATTACGGCCCACTCCCTCTCACCGAGAGGCTTATGTCGCAGGAGTGAGAACATTATTTTCTGATTATGTTACAAGACCAATTATAAACCAGCGCTTGACCGCAAACCTGCCTGATGATAAGCAGTGATGCGATCGTTGATGGTAAAGCGCGCTAGTTTATTAAGAGCCTATTCACTCTAGCCTTGAAGACACTCAAATTGTATTGTGACGGAAACACTGACGCTGGCAAACTGTTCCAGTCCCTCGATGTACGCGGTATAAAGGAGGAAGCAAAACCCTTCGTCCGGATCGCAGTGGTGTCAACAACGTAAGGGTGGAAACTCGCCGTACGACGGGTCGTCCGATGATGGAACGGAGATGGGGGAATTAAATCATGCAATTCCCTTGCACACTCACCAGAATGCATCCTATAGAAGACCGAAAGGCTGGCTACTCTACGCCTGTGCTCCAGGCACCACAAACACGATAGTAAAGTTGTACAGAATAAATACGGTTTCCATACTAACTAGGTATATTAGAAGACAGTAAATATTTTTCTAGCCAAACTAACCAACAACCACTTTCTTGGATTGCAAACATTATAACTAGTACTAGTAAAGTTTACCTTCCATCCCCGATGAGTGGTGTTCTTCAGAGCATGCAGATCAGGCAGAGACAGAATAGGCTGCGGTAGGAACAGGCGGTGAACGAACTCCGCGCTTGGCTGCAGGATGTTGGGTGCAGGACCAATCGGGCACAGGAGGGACATTACAATCTTCTCCCTGTAATTAAATATGATTTGATTATGTAATAATTAATTTATACCTAGAAAAAAAAAAGGCTAAAACAACATATTTGTTGTATGATAACCACTTTTAAGTATTTAGGATTTTAAGCTTTTGAGTATCTGTATGTCTGGCACTAGACTAGTATCTCCTGTACCGTTACAGGAGATACAGTGTGTTGACAAACAGACAAGTCTTTGTAATAAAGTGAATCAGATCTTACCTGAATGGATCAATGGGTGGGTTGGTGACTTGAGCAAACAGTTGCTTGAAGTATTCGTAAGGCAGCGGCTGGAACTGCGATAGGCAAGCCAAAGGCGCATCATTGCCCATGCTACCTAGAGCTTCTTTCCTGCAATCAAGAAAGGTCGTTTAGATCGAGGGCTTCAATAATATGTTAAAACTTTCGACTTAACTAATCAACGAGCACCTAATTACGTAACATACTATCGAACTCAGTCTGATTCATTTTAATGGATATTGCTGATCCATTACTTCATATAATAGAAAGATGTGCTTGCTTAACAACGTAAATAACACAATGAATTTTGTTGAACTGTCAAAATGAAACTCATTGAGCAGATCTTTATTTAGCAGATGTAAGTTAAAAAAATATATTAGGCTTACACTTGGTTAAAAACATAAAAGGAAGAGCATGCAGTTACAAACAGCAGAAGAGCTTTTCATTTTGTTCGAATTAACAACCTTATACGTACAAAAATAATGATCATTATGATTTTGACACACTTGGCAATAAGCAACAGTCCAATATAAATACCGGTAGACTTTATTGTCGTGGCAATAAGGTTACTATTATCACGACGTTGGTTTTGACAATGATGGAACTTACTTGTTCTGAATCATAGGCAGTAATAGCATGTGAATAGACTCGATAGTGTATCCAAACAATGGCAGTCGCCTGTCCGCAAGTCCCGTGATGACGCTGCCGTTGGTGCCGTTAGTGCCGTTCGACACGACGAGAGGCGAGCCGTTGTCAGTCGCCACCGACTTGTGGATGTCTTCCATTGTTATCTAGAATTGTTAGTTCATGTATAGTGTTAAACGGGAACTAAGTTTAAATATACCAACAGGAGGCTATGAAAACTTTAGTGGACAATTATTACATAAATATGTAGATAATGGGGAAACTGTGTACAAATATTGCCAAAAAAAATAGTTTTAAAATTATTAACTGAATGTTCAAACTGCAAAGGAGCCATAATACCTTTGTTTATCTTTGTCTACGTCTTTTTAAAATACAGAATAATGGCGCATTTACATTAAGTCGGTTAGACCGTATTCGGTTTGACCGTATTCGGTCTCTCTATTTCTCTTTGTACTCCTATTTTTAAACTTTTTCCTCAAAACTTCTTGTATTACATCGCACACAGTTAAAAATCCTTCTAACACAAGACTGTTCATGACGATGCTTGCAACCTGACTGTTCAATATACAATCGCCGCATAAATCAAGTCGCCGAATTCGGTTAACCGACCAATGTAAGCAACTCAATTTAGGTAAGCGTTTCAGTTAAACCGAATGCGGCCGCCGCCTTCGGTGACCGACCTCAAACCGACCTAATGTAAATGAGCCATATATGACAAACTATTCGTTTTTGGTGTATTTACAGAGTTGTCCAGAGTTTTCATAGCCAGCAGTCAGTTAGCTACAATATGTAATACCTAGAAAGCTTATAAAATAAAACTTCTGAAAACGTCTAAAGCTGTAAACACGAAGCCGTATTGGGTCTCTCAGTCGTGGAGATTAACGCTGCATATTGCGTTAGAAATAATACGAAAAACAATAACTCGGTATGTTAGAAGAAGCGGCCTTTTGAGGACTTAACAACATGCATGAAGTTAACGCAGAACTAAAGATGTGATTTACTCGCAAGTTTTACACAATACCAATCTACATAAAATATACTAATATTATGAAGTGCGTGAATTTGTTAAGGGTAAACTTTTTTATAATTATAAACTAGTGCTTGACTGCAATCCCGCCTGATGGTAAGCAGTGATGCAATCGTTGATGCTAATGCGCACTAGTTTATTAAGAGCCTATTCACTTAAAAAACTGAGTGAATAGGAACGAAGACGACAGTTGAGCGAGGTGATGCAATGTTAAACCCTACACGACAAACGATGCTGTGCCAGAGGAAGATTGATCTGGAGACCATCCAAGACCAAATTCCCGACACAACAATATTTGGCGCATCGTACCGGCACACATCGCAACACAACTGCTCAGATCCGTCTTCCGTACAGCTTCACCAGACATCATGCCGGAACACGACGAATCGCTTGGCGGCAAGACTTTGTCTGGTGGGTGATAACTTCTGCCGGCAGTCGATGTTATGGTCTACCACCGAGAAATCTCGGGATTTACTAACTAAACTTTAACAAATCTTAAAAATACTTTTACAAAAGGAAAACTAAGTTATTTGTGAGTGTCATAGACAATATATTAAACCGAAAATGTAAATACTATTTCGTGGTAGTCGGATTTCGTCACAAGTAAAAAGGTTTACCGCCCAACGAAGTGGGCACAGATAAAATAGTAGTTTATAAAGAGAAGATATTTTAATGTGAATCGAATTGTTTTTAAGAATACATTTTAATAGTTTCCAAAATTATTTTTAAACGTTGCGTTTGTTAAAAGAGTTGGGTTTTTAGGGTTCCATAGCCAAATGGCAAAAAACGGAACCCTTATAGATTCGTCATGTCTGTCTGTCCGCTTGTCCGTCCGAATGTCACAGCCATTTTTTTCCGAAACTATAAGAGCTATACTGTTGAAACTTGGTAGATAGATGTATTCTGTGAACTGCATTAAGATTTTGATGCAGAAATAAAAAAAAAATATTGGGGGCTCCCCATACTTAGAACTGAAACTCAATTTTTTTTTTCATGAAAGACATCGTGTGAGGTATCTATAGATAGGTCTTCAAAAATGATAACGAGGTTTCTAAAATATTTTTTTTTCTAAACCGAATAGTTTGCGTGACAGACGCTTCTAAAGTGGAAAAAAGTTGGTCCCCCCCGCTCTAACTTCTAAAATAAGAAAATGAAAAATCATTGTTTTGAACGTGATCTAGTAAGTAGTTTTTTTTAATACTTCGTAAATCGTATTACCGCGTAATCTCTCATACAAATAACTTAAATCCTTTAATTTCATAAATCAATGGTACGGAACCCTTTGTGCGTGAGTCCGACACGCCCTTATTAACGACGTCGTTTAAAAAGCTTTGTTTTGAAGAACATCAGACAAAATCGTGCGAATAAATCAACATCTATCCTGCATGGTTTGCACGGCAAAAACAAGGATGTGGCCTGCAGAACCTCTTCCTGTACAGTTCTCAATAGCAATTTAGAAACTCGTCTCAAACTCCCCATGCGTCTAACCAAACTCACCATCTGATTCAAATGTTTAAATGTATTCCCCACGTACGGTAATGCATAGAAAAAAGAAACAAATGTTAAGAACGTGGCTGTGATGTTGCATGTATTTTATACGATAGGAATGGACGATAACAGGTCAAATATTCCCAATCAACCTTGAGCCTTAATGCTTTAGAGATAAAGTTGAAAATTTAATAAAGAAATACAAGATTATAGTAGCTTGATGTACTGTAGTCTGAACATAAATAAACATGACACTTGCATATTATGACGTATATGAAAAAAAAAAAAAAAAACTGAAAAGATTATACCTTATTTTGCAGCCACTGAGAGTGAGGTCGGCTTTGGGCGATTCCCATCTTAAGTTCAGCATCCTGAACCATTTTCTTTTCCACAGTATCCACCAACAACATACGGCCGGGTTTGAGACGACTCTGGAACAGTTTGGTTTAAAATATAATTTATAAACTAGTGTTTGTTCGCAATCCCGCCTGATGGTAAGCAGTGATGCAATAGATGATGGTAAGGCGCGCTAGTTAAATAAGAGCTTATTCAGTCAAAAAACCAAGGAAGGAACCAACATAATAGGAAGGAAGGCGGCAGTAGAGCAAGGTGATGCAATGTTAAACCCAACAACACGACCAACGAAGCTGCGCCAGAGGGAGATTGATCTGGAGACCCTCCACGACCAAACTCGCGACACAACATTTGCCGCATCGTATCCGGCACACATCGCAACATAAATGCCCGTCCTCCGTAAGGCTTCACCAGACATCATGCCGAAACACAACGAAGCGCTTGGCGGCAAGACTTTGTCTGTAGGCCTAGTATGAGTTTTCAATACGAAACTCGATCGTCGATATCGAGCGCGTTTTGGCGCTCTCACTGGTTGAGAGTTCTTACGACCTTGAAGCGGGCCAATCGCTGAGTCAAACGCGCTCGATATCGACGATGGAGTTTCGTAATGAAAACTCATACTAGGCCTACTGGTGGTAGATAATTTATGCCGGCAGCCGATATTCGGTTACCTGCAGAACTACCACCGGTTAAACAAAGTCGTATTCGAATTTTGTGTTATGTGTGTGTGTCTGTTTGTACTGCAGTTATTTTCATGTCATAGATGATGATAGAGAAAATGTTTTAACTCACCTTGAGTATGACCTTGTCAGGGTCGACATCATAGACACCGACCTCGGAAGCCATCACAAGTATATTCTCACTCGTCACGTAGAAACGAGAGGGTCTCAGACCGTTCCTGTCCAAAATAGCACCTGGAAACATTTAATGAAATTAATTTTAATTAATTGAAAGACTCTCACCAATCCAGTCGAAAAAAACATCATTTTTGGAAAACTGACGGAACACATCCATCATTCTTAGAATCTGGATAACAGGGACGCTTACAGGTCTGTTGGGAGCATGGAAGTACTCTATCTGCGTAAAAGTCAATGAACTACCACTCACCAATGTACCGTCCATCAGTAAAGGAAACCAAGGCTGGTCCATCCCAAGGCTCCATGCACGAGGAAGCCCACTGGTAGTAATCCCTCTTCTCCTTTGGCATGGTGACGTCATTTTGCCACGCTTCGGGCACCATAGTCATTACTGCTTCGGGCAAGGAACGCTGCCCAGCGTGAACGAGGAATTCTAGGACGCAATCGGCTGAACCAGAGTCGGAGAGATTGGGTTCCACGACTGGATAGAGTTTCTTTAGATCTGGAGACAAGAGGTTTAATTTTAACGGTTTTAGGATCAGGAACTGACTGTGTCTTTGCTGCTGATTACTTCTCGGTTTTCAGCTGATTCAGAAGTCTTCTTTTTGACTGCTGAGCAAGCAGTTACCAGAATAGCAAGATTTATTTGGAGCGGTGTTCTTAGCTGCAATCTTCCTAAAATATATGAAAGTAACAGAAACAAAAGGTAATTCCTAGAACATTTTGACTTACCTTCTCCGAACAGTTCGCTCTTCATGACACCCTCGCGAGCCTTCATGAGATTGACGTTACCTCGCAGCGTATTGATCTCGCCATTGTGAGCGAGGACTCTGGAAAATAATACCAAACAATAAATGAATACGATGATCCTTTAATTAGGTAATAAGGACCCGGTTTAAATAAGAAAAAAGGGTGATTTAGTCAAAGTTTTTCCTGCGTTTATTAGGGGAGGTATGTATTATGTGTTCAGGAATGGACGTTTATTCTGCTGATATGGTGCTACTGCTATTAACAATATACAAACCTCAGAGGATGTGCCCTTTCCCAGCTCGGGAAGGTGTTGGTAGAGAATCTGGTGTGTACCAACGCTAAATACGTAGTGAAGGCTGGGTTGTTCAGATCCTTGAAGTATTCCTGCATAGAACATAATATTGTGATTAGCTGCATGGCCCATTTTTCAGCATTTTTGCTTGTCACTAATTTTTTTAGGAAAGGCACCCATGCCGTGCCTTGGATACACCAAGGCACGGCATGGGTGCCGCAACCGAGCACAGCTTTAAGAGCTTTCATTTGGTGTACTTCTCTAGTTACTCATTTAAATGCCTCACAAACCGATGATTCTACAAAATAGGGATATAAAGCATTAAATTTCACTCACCCATAGCTGCTGAGAAGTCAACAATCCCTTGTAAACGACAGTCTTCAACGATAGACTGCAGATGTAAAACCTAGCGCCAGGCACCACCAGTTCATGGGATGCGCGCTTGCGCAGCACAAATACCTGAAAACATGCGCACACACTCCAGATACGGAAAATACAGCACAGTGGGATGCCTGTATGGAAAAGATGGCTCATTATACACATAAAAAATATAAGTTTCAAAGACAGACAAATCGTGATAATTAACATACAAATTGAAATGTATGACATTATTGATTCAGGCTATTTAGCTCAGTGAATTTATTTAGCTAGTTTATACGACCAACTTTTGAATACAGGTGTCCCTTAGGGATTATGAAAGGGTGTATAAAATTTACGTTTGGCACGAAGTGGTTGCGTCCGGCCGGCCAGTGTGCACGCAACGATCTGAAAAAATACCTATAAGAGTTCCTTACGACCTAGTTCCGCGCTTACTACCACTTATTACAAGAGGATGAATTTGCAACTGGTCATGTTGCAAGTTCATACTCCCCATACCCCCTCTCATTCTTGTGTGTAGCTCCGTCTCGATCTTACCTGTCTGGCTAGTTGTTCGTCGTCGGTATCTCCGGTAACAAACACTTGACGCATAAATGGCTCCGAATTACGAGCCACCTGACCTGAAAGTGAGCCAAAACAGCCCATTACTAACTTCACCAAGGGAATGAGTCAACTTTATACTAGCAGATTTATATTCTAGTCGAGAAATCGAATGGTATCTAGAAATGTCATAAATGTTTAATGCATTTGGTACTGTATGTAATTTTAACTGAACAGATGGCTACATTTATGACAAACTTGAATGATATGATAACAATCACCGTTTAAGCGTTATGGTTGGATTTGATAAGACTTATTAAGATACTCGTATTTAACTCAAGATTCAACAAAATGTGAATGATGCAAACTATAATTTAAACAAATAACAAATAAATAACGTATATGTATACAGTATGTTAAGAAAACCCTGTCCAACCGTTAAGGATAATAAAGGTTAGGTAAACACATGACCAAATATAATATAAAATTTTGCGTAATCATCATAGTACCGATACAAATGAATTTTGAAATAATCTTTTTTTCCCGCGAATTAATTGCAACTTCCCCGAAATTTGGTAATTTTTAAAAAAGTGACAATATCGGTATTATTATGAGCGAATAGCGATGCGACCACGTGCCGCGTGCCCTGCCGCCCGCTGCCCGCGGAAGGGTGCTTATCGCACATTTATTAAGTTACCTCTTTTTGCGAAATAATATTTATTTTTTAGGGGGATTTTTTTTTAAGTTTAGCCCGGTTTTGTATCCATTAGTAGAATCAGTTATCGATACCTAACAACACCTTCACGGGTCGGACAGGGTTTTCTTAACATACTGTATAAGTACTATAAGAATAATGTTTGTCTAATGAATCTTAAGTCAAAGTAACAAATAATATATTATAACACAATCCTATTGGTTTACACAAGTGTGTAGTACAGTCAAAGCATCAAAATCATTTATTTTTATTACCTTTCATAGCTATTTCTATAGATTAATTACTTTACATATTCCGATGCTTGTGACAGCACGTACAATAATTATTTGCAATAATTTTCCAAGCGTATCCACATATTTGCAATGCTAATCATAATATTTTATCCATGCATAGTCATAGCCTTTGTAATTAATGAATACATTCTAAAAGTGAACGTAGTGGATACGTTATGAAAAACTGTATAAGAACTTACTATGCGTAATAGATACACTCAAAACATATAAAAACTTATTAAAATAATGCTGTAACACAAATTGTCTGTGCCTCGTTTAGGAAAGCAATTTGCACTACTGCTTTTAGTGACTCTAAAACGCATAGTACCGAATCTGATCTCAAATCGCACAAACCGTTTGGTCAAGCTTCGCATGACCGCATTCAGCCGCGTTATAACGACCCGACATTACTACGACCTGCAATGATAGTCGCAAACAAAAATCGCAACGTCGAAACTGGCCTTATATCGAGCGACAAACATCGGTGAACAAGTCTTCAGTGAGTGACAGACAGGACAATATAAATGATAATGTTTTTTGAGCCTATGACAGCTTTACTGAGAATCTGAGAGCCTTTTTATCATTTTTCAATAACGGCTTTAAGCGAGTGCTTTTTATAATTGAAGGAATTTTGACATGAAGGAAACGGGAGATAATGACAGCGTGGTGGGTGATAGGGGAGAATGTCAGAAGAAAACATGTCGCGCCGGGACCAAGGGCAAGAAGAGGATAATGACAAGGGACACAGACAGCGATTTTAAAGGAAATATCCCATCTAATAAATATCAGCTCATATCAAATTCTATACGAGCCACTGTGTCGTCTCCCAGCCAAACGGTCCAATATGTTTTAAATTAAAACATTGATCAAGTCAACTAGTCAAACACTCTCATTGGTTGTGATTACTCCCGCGCCATATTTGATTACTAGGCAGGACCCTGACTCTTATGTTCTATTAGAAAAACGTTTTGTTGTTACGTGTGATTCAATAAAAAAAGGATCTCAGTTTCTTATTTCAGGGTCTCAAGATTATTTGTTCGGAGACCCAATTTGTAACTACATATTTTATTATGCAGAAGACAACTATTATTGATTGATAATAGTCCAATTTAAGAAATGTTCAAAAGTTTCATTAAGAGAATTAAAGGAGAAAGTGCGATCCAAGTACGCAAAAAGTGATAAGTTGATAACTTTCAGAACACATCTATATATATAAAAGAAAGTCGTGTTAGTTACATCATTTATAACTGAAGAACGGCTATACCAATTTAGCTGAAAATTGGTAAGGAGGTAGCTAAGAACTGGGAGAAGGACATAGGACACTTTCTATGCCGCTCCCCGTCGTTCCTGTGGGAATAAATGAGCTTCTTTGTTTCGACTTCTCCCACACTTTTATGCTACCCTGGTACCTTGAACGTCAAAAAATATGCACAATAAACCTTCTTTCATGTATTATGATTTTTTGATAATGATGAATGAATGAGGTTTATTGTTTCGACTTCTCCTACACTTTTGTGCTACCCTGGTACCTTCCACGTCAAAAAAATATGCACAATAAACCTTCTTTCATGTATGGTAATGATGAATGAATGAGGTTTATTGTTTCGACTTCTCCTACAGTTTTGTGATACCCTGGTACTTTGCACGTCCACAAACTATGCACAATAAAACCTCTTTCATGTATTATGGTGATTTGATAATGATGAATGAGCTTTTTTATTGTTTCGATTTCTCCTACACTTTTATGCTACCCTGGTACCTTGCACGTCAAAAAATATGCACAATAAACCTTCTTTCATGTATTACGATTATATTTGATAATATTTGATAATGATGAATGAATGAGGTTTATTGTTTCGACTTCTCCTAAACTTTTATGCTACCCTGGTACCCTGCACCTCCACAAATTAGAAAACACGTGTCCAGTATTTTTAAGTTAATAATATTATGTACAAAATTTCAAAAAGATATAATGAAAACCCACAAAGTTATAATAAGCTTGCTACGAGTATTCTACTTGGTTGTCCCAACATAAATATGGTCAAAGATCCGCGCGCGAGCGAGCGCGGTGCGTTGACCTCTAGCGTCAGCTGTTGCGCGCGCACAATACTATGATGATGTATCGTAAGCTGCGTGACGCACTCGGTAACTACACTGTAACAATTTCTAAATGTATTTGGGACAAAATATAACATGGTGTCAAAATTATTGGAATCGATTCAGTTGCTTATTCACTATCTATATATATAAAAGAAAGTCGTATTAGTTACTCCACTTATAACTCAAGAACGGCTCCATCGATTTGGCTGAAAATTGGTAGGGGGGTAGCTAAAAACTAGGAAAAGGACATAGGATACCTTTTATCCCGTTCCCGTCGATCCCATGAGAATGAATTAGCTTCATTGTTTCGACTTCTCCTACACTTTTGTGCTACCCTGGTACCTTGCACGTCCACAAACTATGCACAATAAAACTTCTTTCATGTATTATGATGATTTGTGATAATGATGAATGAATGAGGTTTATTGTTTCGACTTCTCCTACAGTTTTGTGCTACCCTGGTACCTTGCACCTCCACAAAGTAGGAAACACGTGTCCAGTATTTTTAAGTTAATAATATTATGTACAAAATTTCGAAAAGATATAATGAAAAACCACAAAGTTATAATAAGCTTGCTACGTGTATTCTACTTCGTTGTCCCAACATAAATATGGTCAAAGATCCGCGGGCGAGCAAGCGCGGTGCATTGACCTCTAGCGTCAGCTGTTGCGCGCGCACAATACTATGATGATGTATCGTAAGCTGCGTGACGCACTCGGTAACTACACTGTAACAATTTCTAAATGTATTTGGGACAAAATATAACATGGTGTAAAAATTATTGGAATCGATTAAGTTGCTTATTCACTATTTATATATAACTCAAGAACGGCTGAACCGATTTAGCTGAATATTGGTGGGAGGTAGTTAAGAACCCGTCCCCGTCGTTCCCGTGTGACGTGACATAAGACATGGTCCAACTCATTCAAAATGTAAGTCAGCAATTCATATACCAAAAATGATATAACAAAAAGCAAATGACAGCTGAGCATATTTAAAAAAAAGTCTAACCGGTTGAAGCAATCGTTTAAAGCAAAGAATATAAATACTCTCTGCTGGTTTAAAGTTTCTAATAAAAAACCACAAAGCCAACTTCAACTTCAAAATTTCTAATATTGTATTGCTGTGCCATTTATCATCAATAAAAATATCATGCCGTGACCAAGACCATCAAATCTTTCTCGACAAAGCGGTAATGCAAGAGTAAATCGAAACATTCTGAATGAAAGCACTGAAGAAGAGCAAGAAATTGCACGTGCAGAGCGCCGCCTTACTATGACTCGACTTCGTGCTTCTCACTCACAAGAGCAAAGGGAGGCGGCAGTCCGTGAAACTGTTCCGTTGACAATGCGAAATCGGCGAACAAAGCTCAGAGATAATCATCATCATCATCAATCTTTTTATCGTCCCACTGCTGGAGACAGGTCTCCTCTCATGCAGAGAAGGATTGAGTGTAATCACCACGCTTGCTCAATGCGGGGTGGCGATTTCAGACTTATAAAGTCCAGGTTTCCTCAAGATTTTTTCCTTCACGTTCAGTCATTGGTGTACTAGATATTATACTTAGAGAGTACATATCACTTTAGAAAAGTTACATCGATTTTTTCCTTCACGTTCAGTCATTGGTGTCCTAGATATTATACTTAGAGAGTACATATCACTTTAGAAAAGTTACATCGATACTTGCCTGACCTGGAATCGAACCCGCGCAATCATACAACAGAGGCTGGTGTTTTAACCACTAGGCCACCACGACATCTCAGAGATCAATAGCTAGATAATTTACGAAGCACAAGTAGAAATTCATTTCTTTCAGAAGGTGCTACACTAAATAAATGACAAATAAAAAAATCATGGAATACTTTTTTTTTTAAGCTATTGCATAGCTTCTATCGCGGGCCTTGAGCGCGGGGACCGAATCCAGAAATTCCGTAACGAAAAAACCTCACGCTCCCCATCGTCTAACGTCGTTTCAGTTCGACAGTCTTCGGCACGGTATGTTTCTGTGCGTGCGACTACATCTTTTGAAAACAATTTATAGATTTTCAAAAAGAGCATGCATATTGCAGGGCGCGAACTCAGTTCTACACACTTGCCATGTTACTGATAGTCGCGATGTGCTAAACTTGCGATTAATTTTCTCTCTGAAATAGGTCTTCTATAGAGATATGTCATAGACGTCATCGACGTTGTCATGGCTACCTTAAAAACTTTTCATATAATTAATTATTTATTAAGTACTTTTATTCAAATTAATTTAGTAGTGTTTTTATAAAATAGCTTTTTTTTTAACGGAAAAGCTAAGATGAATGTCACGCTAATTTTTCATTGGACTTTTAAATTATTTATAGTGTTGTTTACTAAATAAAAGCGCGAGATTTTATAGAGTAAAAAGTGCTCACGCGGCCGTTTTTTCAATTGTTGCAAGAATTCAAAAGACTGTCTTTTAATAGTGTTCAGACGATTGCTCAAAGTGTATTAGATTTCATTAGTAATAGAAATGGCATTTCAATAATGACTTTCAACTGCCAAAGTCTAAATAGTCATAAATACGATTTACAAGATTCAGTTACGAGACAAACAAATGTGTTACTTCTTACCGAAACTTGCATGACGCATGATAATCCAATTGAAATACCTAATTTTAATTGTATTGTTCAGTTCAAACGAGATACTGTTTCAAAAGGTGGGGTAGCTATTTACCAAAATAAAAATGATATTACTAATATTATGACTCCGAATATTGAAATAAATATTGCACACGTTAGCGATGTTAATGTTAGGCGCTCAGTTGTTGGAGATATTTGTGCGTGCTTATGCAAACTTAGAAATGGCCTACAAATAGTTATGGTAGCAATTTACATTTCTCCGAATCCAAAATTGGACGAGGTAGAGCATTTTATTCATCGCACTTTACTGGAGTACACTGAAGAAGGCTCGAAAATACTTGGTGCAAATGGTAATAAATTTCCACTTATCTTGGCTGGCGATTTCAACATTAACTTCGCTGATAAAAAATCAGAGCGGTTGACAACTTTTCTATCAAAAACATTGAATTTGAAAATGAATAATGATCCACAAGAGTCCACAACAAAATATGGGACCACCATTGACGCGGTATTTTCTAGGTATTTAGAGGATATTAAGTCGCAAACTTATGTTTCTTATTTCAGTTATCATAAACCTATAGTTTCAATGATAAATATTCCTGAATAACCAACAGCTACTGTAAGGTAATAAAACCCACATGTATTGTAAAATAATAAAAATATTTTAAATAATATTAACTTTTTATTTATTTAATAAAAGAAAAATTTGTTTTCTTATCGGTCACCACGCTCAAAAAGTGTAACTTGAATTAATATCAAAGAAAAAGAAATACTGCATAAATAAAATAAATAAATAATTATAATTGCATAAATTGATACAAAATGCTATGCAATAGCTTTTTTTATTTACAGTGTTCCTAATTTAAAAAGTAAAAAATGTGATCATGTGATATTTATTGCCTTTAAGGCGGAACAAAGTTCGCCGGGTCAGCTAGTTAATTATAAAGGAAACGTTGATCAAGTTACTTGACTTACTTTTCTAACAAGTTAAGGAAACGTAATTAAAGATTAGCTGAAAGCTACAAAAAATACTTCAAATCTGATTAATTAAACCTTTGAAATAGAACTTTAGAACATGTATAGAAATGGCTTTAAGTGTTAACATTTTATAAATGTGGACTTGCTCAAAGAAAGTTACGGGATTTTTTTTAAAAATTTTTGTTCTTGTCTTGTGGAGGTGCCCTTATGGACTCTCATGTAACTTTCTACATACTTGACAATCATGGAAGAAGACCGTCAAGCATACATTTACTGTTGTTCGAAAACATTGGACATCAAAATAATAAGCATGCTGAATGGCAGAGTCCCTTTAAAAACAATGAATCGAACCTTCCTCGTTTTGGATCCATGCAAAAATAATCCTTATTTTATTTAATGAAAACTGATTTCTATGAATGTTAACACATAGAACATACAACTGACAATGAACTGATTGATATACCTACATAAAATGATTTCCTTTCAAAAATTTTAACATACAAAATATGAGGCCTGCCAATTTATAAACATTTGCTGTTTTCTGGTGTCTTACCGATGGTGGAATTATTGGTAGGCACGGTGCGCCAGCACAATACAATCAGACCGAGGCTCACAGCAAGTTCTCCGAACTTCTTCTCGATTTCCTGGTGGTGGAGTTTGTCCAGGAAGAAGATACCGGTGGCATATCTTCCGAACGGAGGCAAGTCGAGCTGGTGCGTATCTCTGGAGAGAAAACAAAAAGTCAGTTTATAGTAGGTCTCCACTCGGTTCTCTATACCTACATATTACAAATAAAAGTCGATTTTCGAGTCCACGTGTGATAACTCGTTATTTTTATAAACTGCGCAGTTGATTTCAATTGTTTTTTTACCATTTAGAGAATATATTATTTCGGAATATTAGATTAAAATAAATCTCTAGTCGTTCATATGAAGTAGGAATTCGTCTTTTCGACTATAAGTTCAACGCAATACAACGCCAACAGTTATGTAATAAGGTGTACGAAATGTTTTTAGTATTTATATCAGAATATTGTACATATAAATAACTAAAACCATAATATCGCATATTATTCTGGAAACTATTGTGATATTGCGTTTTTTTCAGAGATTATTGAAGAAGAAAAAAACCTACTGCGAAAAGGTGTGAATTAGTAAACTTATGCACGAATCTCGCAAGCAAAATTATTAAAGCATTTTAAGTTTCATAATACTCAAGTCTGTGTCAACACTGTTTCTGTGACAGACAACAACCTAGACGACGATTTTAGAAAAAAAAGCCTACAATTTTCATAACAAAGTCTTAATATGTAGGTATAACAAGACCGAAACAATTTCGGAACCATAATTACGCCTAACAACTACCTCCAAAATAACGCATGATAAGCACATGATTAGACCACCATGGAAGCTGCTACCAAATGCGGTAATACCCGTTATCACATAAAGGTCACAGGCACGACTGCGCGCGCAACTACGTCACGTTCAGACCGCAATATTGACCAACAATCCAGCTAGCGGTTGCCAGCTGCGCGGAGAGTTATATTATTTTCATACAAATATTGCGATCTTATGTGTCATATATGTGTACTAATTATTCATCAATAGTTTTGGGGTGTGTCATGAGAGGAGTTTTCATCGTTAACGAAGCTTCATTGATTTATTTTCATACCAAGGCGTAAGTTTGAGGTTAAGGTCGATATTGTGACCGGCGCGATGGAGTAATAGAATCAGTCAGTGTTTAGTCTGGCGATAAAATAAAGATTTTATTTACATTTGTAGAAGTAGAATACTGCCAGGGCAAGGAAGATAAAGTAGCATCGTCTTATGTCTAATTAACTCGCCAATCATTCCTATATTCCCACACACAATGGTGCACTGGAAGGACTAAGTGCTGAAACCAGACCCGCCTTCCTATATTTTTTTTTTTTTTTTTTGTGATGGGAAATCATCAAATGACTTCTCCCGCTCTGGGCGGAGCGGATGTGCCTCCTGACAAACGTTCTTTCCGCAATCTGTTAGTAGATTTTCATTGTCAACGTAGTGAACATTTAAAACAGTAACGATTCTTCTTCATAACTACACAATTGGAATTGATTCCTGGACTAAACACAATCAGAAGAAGAAAGTATGTTTAATAAATGTCCAGACAGTTTATTACACTTTCCCACGCATTCAACGCCCCTTCTAAGTAAAAAATTCTTCTGAAAGGATGTGTCATGGGATCAATCAATCAACTCGCCTATCGTGTTTCTTACGGCATCCACTCTGCCGAAATCGCTGATAGAAGTTACATGTTTACTATGTATATGCAAGAAAACTTTGGTTGGAAAACTCCATTGTTAAGAGGGAACTCTAGTGCTTTCTCTATACAAACGTATTCCAATGTTTTCTACTGTGATAATGCTTTTAGAGCGATTATTTTTTCTACAATTTTACACCGTGATTACACGTGCCCCTTTTTCCGGAACTTAATAAAAGAAATACGATACTTCAAAATCACGAAAATTAAACCATTTTTACCGTGATGTACTATTAGACAAATGTGACAAGTTTTTGACAAAAAAGAAATAATAGAAGCTTAGGTATACTTTTCCAGTAAATTTTGATATAAAAATAATTGAGATCTGTCGTGTTTTGAAAAAGAAAACAGCGGTATACGAAACTTCTTTTGGTCAACGTTTTTGTAGGTAAATCAGCTTGAGCTGCAACTATCCTTTTCGCACTTTACCAGGAGAGGTTGGAAGCAGCGCGACGTCAATAGTTTCTTCAAATACCTATTTTCTAAATTCCTCGGCACCAGAGTCCCCTCTTCTTCGCAATGGAGTTTCCAACAGAAATTGAGAAAGTCTAGTCTTTTCAACCTTAATATGATTCAAACGAACAAGTCATAACGGTACATACATACATACTATGTACCTATAGGTGTTGAAGACTCATTTGAACAATAAGTTGCGTATTCGCAATTCATCTTATGAACAGGGCAGCATCATTAATCTGTAAATACGGCAGACGTGACCAACCCAGACCCAATTCAGCTTAGTCGTTTTTGTGTAATGCGCAAAACGTCACTAATCTATGTTAAGAAATTGAACGTCACACTGATACAATTATTTATTTAAGAAATCGATACGGCATTATTAAGTTGCCTTTTTCCATAAGGTCCACTGATCTTGAGTTGAAGTTGCCTTTTACAAATATAAATTGAAACGATTGCATCACTGTTTACCATCAGGCGGGATTGCGGACAAGCACTAGTTTATAATAATGATAAAAATTGGTTCTCATCTAAATATTGAAATCAAGTTGGTAAGGAAGCGTGCAAAAGCATTCCCTTTGTATTTTATTATCAATGTAATAACTTTCTCTTTCACAGTCCATCGATCAGTTCAATCTAAAATCAGTGTAATTGATACTGACCGCTATTTAAATAACCATTTATAATAATAATATCTTTGAGTACAATGCCTTTTACAGGGTGGTAGCGAGAATTAATCTATTACCATGCGTTCTGAAAACAGTTTTAAAATGGTTTGCTGGTTTAAAAAACTGTTTTGTAAATAGTGAAATAAAATTAATTCTACGCTAGGATCCTAACCCATTAATCCAGGAAGGCTTTAGGCTATACAATCACGCCCCGACCAATAGGAGCGGAGCATATAAAAAAACCACATCGATACTTACGCGGGTGAAACCGCAAGGCGCAGCTAGTAATTCAGTATTCAGACAAACATTGTATAGTGTCAATATGCATGATATGAACTCTGAGGACTAAATTAATGAATTTGATTATTTAACCAAAACATCTATTGATTCACAAATAAAAATGAAACTGCATCGCTGATATAAATTCATTTCAAAAAGAGTAGACAGGACCAGTAATTTATTAATTTTATGAAACTATTTCTTGTTTTAAACAATCGTTAATAGTACAATCGAGTCTTTAAGTAACGCGCTTTACAATGACTAAAGACCACACAATATCTGCAATTCAAACAAAATTTCTTAGCTTACATTGGAAAGTCCCCAAGTCTCAATGTTTGGAAAGTTCCGAAAAACTGTGACATTTGACGAATCCAGAGTATAACTACAACAACTACTCGTCTCACGTAAACGATACTATAAAATAAGCAAAGTCAATATGCATAACAAAAATAGCGGATGGCAAATAAGCCATAAGTGCGAATGAATCAATATGCGGTTTTGTACTACGCTGAATGTTTGGAAGATTTAAGCATGTTTCTCATTTTCCACAATCTTTTTAGCTTTACCAAATCTCATCAGGATAAGCCAACGGGTTTCCTTCAGATTGGCCTACATCAATTCCAATGGTCCCTTCATGGCACTCCCAAAATTACCCACTCAGCTACGGGTGTTGGTTTTTGCCAATTTATCAATCTAGACAGCCAGCAGGGGAATCTCTAATCTGTATATAACCATCCAATGTGCCCTAACTAAAAAAAATAAGTATGACAAGTTCCAAAGAATTATTGCTTGTTTTAGTATTTCCATTAA
The DNA here is from genome assembly GCA_037179545.1 of Sesamia inferens. Classification (NCBI taxonomy): domain Eukaryota; kingdom Metazoa; phylum Arthropoda; class Insecta; order Lepidoptera; family Noctuidae; genus Sesamia; species Sesamia inferens. Next base: position 28,241,637 of record CM073928.1, on the reverse strand, counting down.
CGTTTTGGAATTAATAAGTATTGTTATCCGAATTTTACGAACCAGTTCGCCGACTGTACACTAAGCGGTAGATATTTAGGGCTCAACAGGAATTCCGGCCGGAGTTCGCTGAATTCTTTCGGCCGGCTGTTGTACAGCGACTAGAAGCGATATTACTTAGGTCCTGCAAAGTATTTGTGTGGAACCTGATGGGAATGTACAGCAAATTTTTTTTTGTGTGGATGGGTAAAATTCAAATGTCCTCTCCCGCTCTAGTCGGAGCGGAAGGGCGTGTCAAACTTTTACCGAGTCCCACCCGTGTTCCTAAACCTTCCTGTGCGCCAGGGCCATGGTTTCTGTTTCAATCAACCTCCAGCCCTGGCTCAGGCATCGGTCTTCGTGGACCCCGTCACGATGTACTGACATCTCTTTGAGGAGTGCGTGAAACATAATGATATACAATACAATACAATAGTGTCTATTTTTATTCAATTTTGTAATCCACCTTTATTTTATCGTTTAAAGGAATATTCAATTAAGAAAAGGAGAACACAACTATGAAGTTAGAATCAGATGGCATTTAAGTAAATATGTACTAACACGAAATAATGTCAATACATTAAGACAGCCCATATCTCTGTTCCTAGAGACTAGAGACAGACTACTAGAGAATCATCTATTGCACAATACTATCCCTTGTCTGTCATAGTTGTACCATTGATTGTTTACAAAACATTATATATGTATAAATACGACTGCATTCTAGCATGCCTTCCCACTTAGTACTTATGCCATATAATGCAGGATAGAATAGCCAACAGGAATAGCGTGGGTAGAATAAGAAAACATTGTTAGGCCGCTATCTCACTGGCGTTTTACGAGCGTTGGCGCTACTCCAAAGTCTTTGCACAGCCAACGTAGCGCAGACGCGACGTTATAAGTAGTGAAACTCCAACGTTGTGCAGACGCGAAATTAACGCCGCAAGTTCTTGATTCTTTTTGGTAAACAGGAATAACCACGTCGAGTCATTCTTAGATACTATTAAAGGATTTTTCAAAAATTGTCAATGAGACTTCCTTTTTCTGACAATAATTCGCGTCAAGTATTAAAGCCAACAGTAGTATTATCTCGTCGGAATCCATTTTGTTTTACATTGAACGTTTCGCGGAGGACCCCGGTGGCGAGGTCTCTTCAAGGAGGGTTATGGGGTCATCAAGATCGATGAGAATTTATGCCTGGGTCGGCGAAGCTTGCTGATTTTGGAGAGGGTGTGTTTAGCTGCCACGACAATGAGAGGGTTGCGATGTTTAGCGACTATGTCAAAAAAACGCTGGGAAAGAAGTTTCATGAATTGCTGGATAGTGAGGATTTTGAGATCAAGATTGAAGATCTCATTTCGGACGAACCAAGGGGCATTTGTTGCTTTTGAAAGCGGTTTTGATGTGTCTGCATTCTATGGATATGATTGAGCTACATCAAATCTGATTATGATTTAAGCATACTTTGCAAATCTGATTATGAGGTATGCAAGTTGGAGAACTGTCGACGCTAGTAAAACGCCAGTGGGATAGCGGCCTTAAAGAATATTATCCCTAATAACTTTTCCCTTAAGTGCCCTAAGAACAGACGCCCGTCCGCCCCACCGATTAATTATAATCTAAATTGACGCTAAAATTGCAAAGCCCGCTGATGTTTTATTGAAATAATTTGAAAAGCTAAAAGAAAAATTAGATCAAGGTAACTGAGGACCGTAACTTAAAAAAAACGTGACGTGTCGTATATAAATAAGGGAGAAACATAAACGTTTTTTAATTATCGATATTAAAACAATGTAAATGTCATACTACTATGTGCAGCTAGATAACCAAGGTGATGTGTTATCGTGCGTGCGATTCGGCGACGAATGCCAACATCCGTTTGATAATATTGCGCGCGTGGCTGACAATAGATGACACGACACGATAAGGGCGGAACAATGCTTTCTCCGTTGTATTTAGGGCGTAGGTAAATAAGACTATTCTACAAAGAAGATTTTGAGACGGAGATAAGTGGGGAGCTATAAAAGTAACTTAAAAATAATTATATCTGGACATGATTTGTGTTTTACTTACTATACTCTGCTCCCTAGTAGCAATGCCAACTTTACCAATCTTAAGAATTTTATTTTCAACAGTATACATATATACATCTGTTTTCGTAAATCTCGAATTGAGAATCTTTACATAATATTAAAACTATCATTCAATACGAATCAATATTTCAAGAGTTCATCAAAACATGTTAACACACAAACAAGATTAAATGAACATCATCATGAATGGAATCCAACCACGTCAATTCAATATCGATGTCCGCCATAGGAGATGCCACAGGAACAGTTGGAAAACTGCCAAGATGGCGACCAAATCGGGACATATACAATAGTACTTAGTGTCGCCGCGAACGCTGAACTTAGTAAGTGCAGTGATGGTATGATTAATGACCAAAGTGCCCCAGTTACATCATGTATATTTATAAGGACCTACTCCAGTTTTTGAAGGTGTCAGGGTAAATAGTGACATTTATAATGAATAAGAAAATAATTGTGCACGTAGGGAATTTATTGAGGGAATAAAAGGCACAGCCACATATTTTTTGTAACTGACCTATTTGATGGCATGTGGTTATATAATGCAAAAATCTATTAAATCAGTTATCGTTACTATTGTCGTTGTCGTTTTATGGAGCAATTTTATAGCTTTTACAACGGTAGATCGACAGAAATATAACAATGACGTAACTATACATTACCTACGTCATTGTTATATTCCTCGTGAATTTATAAGATGAAGCTTGGATAAAACAAAAAAGGAAATGCTTGGAAAAGTCAAGCAAATCACTGAAAATTTCGAGTATAGTACCTATAAGTCTACATTAGAGTCGAGGAGAGAACAAGTAAAGATATTATATTTGAACAACTGCACGAACAAGACGTCATACTTCAGCTTAATAAATTATTTTCATGAACATTGTCTGAAGTCATAACCTTCTAAGCGGATTATTGTAAAATATTGTTGTTTGTAAAAACGGAGGATCAACCAACCAACCAACAACGTTGATTGATGGTCGAACTGATGTTGCATTAATGTTTTAAAAAAGTATATTACAAGCACTATAAAAACTGATGCCAAGTGTACATCTCTGAAGCGTCCTTCCTTTAGGGCCTCTTTTTACACAGTATCCACAGTGTATCCACCGTTTTCTTCAGAAACACTACTATTGATAAAAGCTCACACTCCACCTGTTTATGCCAAGATAACAACAACAGAATGACTTTTAGTGACGCAAATGAAGTTCAAGCGAGTCAATGAAATCGATACAACATCGTGTACAGGTTATCGCAGTTCGAGAAGCGTGAACGACCGACAAATGACCCAGATTGGACCTGTTTCATAATCAATATGAGAAAATATTTTATAATAACCGTAATCGCATAAGAAAAAGTTGACTACATTAAAAAATGTTGTCAAAAATTTGCGGTATTGGAGGACGTTGAAAAGAAAGGGTTTATGAAATCCCAAAAAAATATTTTTTTGATACTTTGAAAATCAGAGATTTGTGTGGGATGTATCCTTTTTCATAAAAAAACAAATTCAACTAACAGAACGGAAAAAGAACAAAAGAATCGCTAGCCAAGTCACTGAAGCGAGCTTTTAAAACAGATGCTCATGAAAACTTGTCCGAGCGCAAAATTACAAGCAAACTAAGAAAGCAAGGAAGCGAATCCTAATGGTGAAGCCGTTTCATTAAATGTCACGGGATATAATATAGGATCGCGTTCCAGGGCGGCAAAGGTCAGAGTTGAATTGAAACGTGCCAAGATTGCGCGTGGAAAATTTTATGATGCGGTATTAAATATGACGAGGCTGGTAAATTGATGAAATTTCATATGTATTACAGGATCATCATCATCATCATCATCAAGCTTTTTATCGTCCCACTGCTGGGCACAGGTCTCCTCTCATACAGAGAAGTATTGAGCTTAATCACCACGCTTGCTCAATGCGGGTTGGCGATTTCAGATTACAGGATATCTGGACAAAATTATGTTGCATAATTTAGACCTCAATATGGATACTAGAATATGGAAACAATAAGTATGTATGGAAGAATGAGCAAAGAAATGTTCAAATTTAACACATATTTTACGTATAAGAAATTGCGCTGAAAACTGAAGTTTCTTATTTGGCTATGATCAGTACGATCATACAAGCGAAATAAGAAACTTCTCTTGTGGCATCTACTAATTGCTCTCTTCTCCTTACACGATCAATAAGAGTTCTTACATTAATCAAAATCACACAGCAACGAAACTATTAGATACACAGCTTCTACTCATTGGTTTGTGTTACCTGCATTTATTGGCTAATCATAACTTAATATGTTGAGTCTATTCTCTATGAAGCTATGTGTAAATAGCAGAAAATGCGGATTTTTTTCCCGTTTGCACCTAGGTGACAGATCTGTGCAGTCAGACACGTCAGTTTCATCTTATAATAGACATCATGAATGAAGAGAAGTCTCAGCTTACTGCATAGACGTTGTCACGTTTTCAGCGGATTTTTTTTTTAGTTTTTGTAACAATGATTTTACTGATTCGATATGAAAGTTACTTACTTATTCTGCAAGTCAGAATTTTAGGTGCATAATTAACCCGAGCCAATGAAAAATCGACGTCACAATTGCTTGAAATTATGGATAAAGTGAAAAAAAAAATTACAAGTAAAGAACAATTCTATTTCAACAACCAAGCTTCACGAATCAACGAGCAGTGTTATTATGTTTTTAATATCAATACTGCTTTCAACTTTAAAGACTGAAAATGCTTTCGTAACAGACAAGCGAGGAGAAATGTATGAAGTCTTTTTATAGAGCGTGGAAGAATTTAGTAAAAGCGTAGTTTCTTAGTGCCAGACTTTTGTAAAGAGTTATGAGTTATGTATGGTTGAATTCTCGGGATCAAAATCCTAACAAGTAACTTGTAGAGCATATCGTCATCCTGTTTTTCTTGCGTCTCGAATGAATTGTCACCGTCTTATATGAACATACAATCACGACTTTTGCCAACTAATCGTCTGATATTCATTTAGTACACCTATTGTTATCATCATCATCGAACTAGTGGGATCTAGCGATAATTATTTTTTTTACCAGGTTTAAAGTGCTTGCTGGCTAGCTTCCAAACATACTAAAATATTATGAGCATGATTGTACAGAGTTAACTGTAGAGAATATATGAAACTGTAAAACCACGTTACAGACATTAATGTAATTTGTCATTGCAGCTACAAAATTTTCTAACCACAGACACATCTACAACTAATGTAAAGTTGGATGGACGAAAACATTTTGCCGCCCTTTTGACATGGTTTTAATAATCTTGAAAAATTGTGACATATTATTCAAGCATTTATTATTGGTGTGAAGATATTTATTCTCAAAAAAAAAAATAAAAGTCATGAGATTATAAATCGACATTTTAGTAAAGTTTAAAGTAAATTATATAGAATTCGTCACAGATGTTAAGGTAATCATGATACCTACACAGATTTAAAATATTCATGTTTTAGAAAGGATTTTATTTGTCATTAAATATGCAGCTGATTTATATGCATTCAATGAATGCACTTTTTATATATGAGGAATTGAGGATGTCTTTAATTTGTCTCCTTCAAAGGTTACCATTTTTTTTTTTTTGCCAAAATTATCTCTTTTCTTCGGTAAAATCAGAATACAAACATTTAATTATTATTCTACTAATGCTAGCGATGGTTGCCAACAATATCTCGTGTTACTCAAGATTTATCATCCAACACAGTTGCATTAGGTACGGCTATAATTCATTCAATCTTTTTGCTGTTTCGTCTTTTTCATGAACGTCTTTATCTATTGCATAATTATTTATTTAATTATTTTAAACTACAATAAACCTTTTTTCCTATAATATATGTTGGTCTTCGTCTACTTTGTTTTATATATAAGATATACTTTGTTTAATTTGGATAGACATTTTCACCTCCTTAATTACTTTCTTTATCTTGTATTACGTCTACATGTGTTTAATCTGCCGTGCGTCTGTTTTTAGCAAAACGATGATATCTGCCTGTACAGTAATAGCAACAACATTAAAAACCTATTGCGTAGTGAGTTTTTATCAACGGATCATTATTTTTAGTCGTGTTCTTCTTTTAACATAAACAAAACTAGAATTCGGTATTTCGTTGGTTTATTTTTGATCAACAAAAGTGCTTGCACACGTGATCACGTAGGTACCTACCTATTTCAAGGTTGGGTTGGGGAAAAAATTGTACGAGTGGGTTTGGGTTAGCCCAGCTTCAGAGTATGCATTTCGTAGGCTTTTAATAAAATAGTCAATGAACTCTGTACTAATCTGAGAGCAATTTTTCCCCCAGCGACATAAAACGCAATATCGATTACCTACTTGATTGTTTTGCATAGGAATCAGTCATAACATCCACGTTCCAGTGATTATCGTAATGATAACGATACATTATCTTATCGCACGAGTACGTTTGTTTCCTACAATAATCCTTGTAATTCCAACTCAATACGATATATGTATAATATTGATAATCACGATAATCCGACAATCAAGGTTCTAATCTTTTAATTATGTTGATTTACTCTCACAGTAAGTAAACGATAGAAATAATTTCAGATATCTTTAAGGAGGCAACTACAAGAGAAAACGAAACCAGAAAGGTAGGAGGTACTTAAAAGTTAGTCGCCATTAAATGTGCCTATTGTATGTTCATCAACCTCAGCCGAAACTCACGCATTATTGAGAATAGGCCTCTCTTTTCTTGTACCAGCTCTTTCTACCCGCAATGGCAATAACAAATTCCGCCTATCGCGCCGCCATACGACTGACACTTCACCAATAAATGCACAGCTATCCCTAAAAGCCTTCTTACTCTATGCGACACGAAAGAGTACAAAAAAGAGATTCCATACCAACAAAATATCGTGCCCTAAATATTGTGTAGTGTAGTCATACGATGATGATAAAAACTATTATCAGCACCAGTTTAAGACAGACTGGATCGATGAACTTTAATCGGTAACAAACAGAAACGGTAGCTAATAAAACTAAAGCAGCTAATCATAGATATTAGACCACAGGCAGCCACAGATAACAGAAATAAAAAACAAATGCAGATAGCGGAATCCCCCACGCGACCACCACGCGGCCACGTGGAGGCCGTGTGCAGATATAGTGATCTTTAAATCTACGTCTAACAATAAATTGTTTTATAGATACTATAATGATTATACTATCTATATTGATACAGCTGTTATTCAATATATATATATATTTTTTTATTTTTTTTATAAATTATAAACTAGCGCTTGACCGCAATCCCGCCTGATGGTAAGCAGTGACGCGATCGTTGATGGTAAAGCGCGCTAGTTTATTAAGAGCCTATTCACTCTAGCCTTGAAGACACTCAAATTGTAATGTGACGGAAACACCGACGCCGGCAAATCGTTCCAGTCCCTCGATGTACGCGGTATAAAGGAGGAAGCAAAACGCTTCGTCCGGATCGCAGTGGTGTCAACAACGTAAGGGTGGAAACTCGCCGTACGACGGGTCCTCCGATGACGGAACGGAGATGGGGGAATTAAATCATGCAATACCCTTGCACACTCACCAGAATGCATCCTATAGAAGACCGAAAGGCTGGCTACTCTACGCCTGTGCTCCAGGCTTTGGAGACCGTTTCGAGTTAAGTCTGGGTCGCCAATCAGCCTCCTCGCACGCCTCTCCACTGAATCCAAAGTGGCAAGGTGACATTTCGCAGCACCAGCCCAAATGTGGCTGCAGTACTCCACACACGAACGGACCTGTGCTTTGTATAAAATTAGAAGCTGCCCAGGTGTGAAGTACCGCCGGACCTTCGCGATGACGCCTAGTTTTCTGGCAGCCACCCTGGCCTTGGACTCAATGAACCGCCCAAAGTTAAGGTTCGAGGAAATCTCAACTCCCAAAAGCTGAAGGCGGTCGGTACACTCCAAGGATTCTGAAAAGCAGGAGCCAAGGTGAACGGGCTCCTTTTGGCGGTGAAAAGACACGCCTGTGTTTTGGCGGCATTGAATGCTACAAGATTGGCATTGCCCCATTCGGAGACTGCCTGCAGTGCAGCACTCACACGCTCTACCATGGCCTCTCTTTCGGACCGGATTGTTTCCTTACTAGCCCGAGCTTCCGGCAGGTATCTCTCCACAACTGTGCTGTCATCTGCATACCCATAGATACCGGGCATCAGCAGATCATTAATATGCAGCAGGAACAGAGTTGCAGAGAGAACAGACCCCTGAGGAACACCGGCATTGGTCGACATGGGCTCAGATGAGCATCCGTCGACAACAACTCGGAGGGACCGTTCAGTCAGGAAGTCTTTTACCCAGCCAGTCAGGCCAGCGGAAATGCTAACTGTTATATAATATCAGCTGTAAATTATTATACCCAATTATTTACACTACAAAGTGCACGGGACGACGAATTTCTAAATGCTTGAATATACTTTGGAATTATATGAAGATGAAATAGATGAAGCTGGAATGGAGTAACAGAAATGTAGATTCCACATAATCTGCCTAGCATTTCCCAACTATGTACTTATTATTATGTGTATGTGTGTGGGTGTCATTAGGTAATTCTGTAATATGATGCTATTCCAGAAGAACTTGCAATCCTCCTTCATTAAACGGGCAAATCTTGAATACAAATAAGATTATGTTGTATTTATTAGTTTATATTTCGTAGTTTTGAATGGATTTTATATTTATAATTAATGTGTTTTTGATGTATAATAAAGTATAAAAAAAAAATTATGATTCTTTTTTCGACGTTTTCAGGCCAAAATAAAACTATTCATCGACGGCAAACAAAGATATATTTTAATGTAGGTTATTTTTTCTGTAGAACTATGTTTTTTTTTTTAAAACGAGAACAATCAAGTTTATAATACTTAAAATTAATTACCATGAATATAACATTAGTATTAATCACGAAGAGGCTGTTATAGAGAACTTTCGTGTATGACTAATGCTAATGAGACATAATCCAAGTTTAGTTAAATGTACTGAACAGGTAGGTCACCCTAGCCACGCGGTCTGTGCGTGATCATACGCTCTTTAGTGGTAAACGTTTTTCAAGGCTTCGGTAATACATATTATAATTTATAATCTTTATACGCATCTAGATCTTTGAAAAGCATGAAAATAAGTAAATTATTCTAAATACGTGTATGGCTCTTTCTATAGTGACCAAAGGAAAATCTTAGCAAAATAAAACTGCAAAACGAATGAATGAAAATTTTATTCTGACTAAAATTTGGAGGAATAAAAAGAAAATGTAAGAGAGTTTTGGCGGGAAAGCTAAGATGAGTGTCACGCTCATTTTTCATTGGTCTTTTAAATTTGTTTATAGTGTCGTTTACTAAATAAAAGCGCGTGATTTATGTAGTCAAAAGTGCATTCAGTGAATAATTCATAAAGAACAGTGAAATATCGCAGCATAGTGGCCACATAGACGATTCACGCAGCCGTCTTTTTCAACTATTATTGGCGATATCCGCCATTATTGTGAAATATAATTTTCAAAGAATTTCTATATTTTACTTGAAATTGGTACAAAGTCTTAACTAGTGCCACACTACAAAAAAAATAAGAAAATGTAATGTTTAATTCCGCCGTAACGTCACCAACGTAAATTAATAACTAGTAAGACTGCAAATATTTAGCTTAACATTCGAAAATTGTTAAGTAACTCCTGTGCTGTCGTATCCAGTTGAGATCAGATTTGTCGCAGTATCCTTGTATCGATCTCACAAGGGAGCCTTAATGGGATCTTCAAACATGTCTGAAGTAATGACGGGGCACCGCGTCGGTTGACGTAACGCCAGACAGTGACGTAACGAGTTTTAGGAATATTCTCGAAGTTCAAAAAAAAAAAGAACTATAACGAGGGAAGACTTAGGACTAATAATCATTTCTAATATACATGTGTTCGTGAATATTCATTAAAACCAGTCTTTAAATGTTGTGTTTGAACACACATTCCTAAGAATACATCAAACCTGGCCTTCTAGAGCACAAAACATAATTATAGTTCGACCTAGCAGATTCTTTGGACAATGGGCTATATGAGTTCAAGCTAGCATTGTAGCCATATAAAGGGTGTCTCTGACATCGACGCACAAACGAGTAGGTACCATGGATCCAGTACATGATTCTGAACCCCCAGTAGTGGAATATTTCGTCGGTTTTATCCATATAAAAAAAAAAATGTTGTTTTTTCACTTTAAACCGTTCATAATTGCTATACTTTTATAACCCAATAAGATTTTAAAGGAATAATTAATTGGCTAATTACACAAAAAAGCGTAATGTGAACAAAACTCGAAAAACTATCCTATCAGCTGATTTAATAGAGTTTACATCAGAGGTCAACGTCATACCCACAAACGCGTACTGCGGCACGCTTGCAACGTTCAAAGGCCAGGCCGACACATTTTTTAAACACTGTGATTTCTGTAACCGCTCATTAACGATATATGTGTAGCCTTTTCGCAAAGTGTGCGTTACGATGTCAGATACACCCTGTATTCATGGTAATATGATAACTGACAGTCACGATATCTAGTAGGTGAATGATAACTACTGTAAGGAATGAGAAAATGTTATTTCAGTCAACTGCATAATAGGTTTACTATCCGACCGCATCAATCACACCATGTCCAATGTGTAGCCACTAACGCTACCAATGTATGTACAATTCAGTTACGATATTCACACTTTCAAAGTATGAATAGGGATGATACAATAATGAAACATAATTTTGAATGCATTTGATATTGGCAGACGAATAAAGTAATATAATAGCCGAAACAGGGAAAAATTGTTGAAGATGAAGATCAAAAGTTGGTACCTACTTACTAGAAAGTAAATTAGGAAATATAATATTCCTGTCATATGATGTTTCACTTGTATCGGCAGGGCAATTGCGTATCATTCTATCAGTAGCAATTTTGACAGGTCAACAACATTCATTGCGTTATTTATTTCGTTGAACAAACATTTTTCAAAAATATATGCAGCAATAGGTTAGTAATAATAATGTATTACGCAATTTGCGTAAACTGTATCGCGATAATCCTTTATAACGGTAACAATAAAGTTTATATTGTACAAGGCTGTAGACTAGAGATTACAGTTGCATGCTCTTACATTTCGAAGGTACATATGTAAATAACAATAAAGATAAAGAAAATTGCACAGTAATTGATCACTGTTTATTCACATGATTGGTAAACTCCATAAACTAATTACTGATATAATATAATTCATAAATTAAAACGGCGGTGACAATAAAATACAAAATAAATACCAAAAGTTTATAGCACACAATAAATAGTATTGAACGCAAGTACGACCATGTTAAATGACATATAGTAAACATGAAGAAAGAAACAGTCGAAACTATATCATCCAAAAACATTGACACGATACGACCAACCACGCAAACAAATCAATACAAAGCGTAATATTTCATCATTTGATTACTTTGTCGCGTGTTTTTTTCCAGGGATGCCTCAAGGATGTTGTTATATTACGTGAACCGTTAACAATTTGTTTTGCAGTGGTTACAATGTTCACAGTTCGGGTAGAATTACATAAACATTTTTAAATTTTCATCTTGAGAACATTCCAGTATTGTAACTGGGAGGTATCTGTATACCACCAAATTAGACCAAATATCATTGTGTTCCGTTGTGTGAACTCTGAAGTATGCTTATTGGACAATGAATCGATCAACAAACAATTACACATCTATCTCATTGTGTTAAGTCCTCGAAATACCATTATATTTGAATCGTTGCAGTTACAGATCAAGTTACTACACAATCTGTCAATTTTCTTTAAAGAATTTTCTTTCTTATCGCTGTAGTTTACTTTTAAAGGTTTTTTTTAAGTTTCGAGTAGTTATCTTGAGTTTTAATCATTGGAACATGTATGTAGGTAATAGATTTTCATATTAATCGACATCTAACAGTCTGAGTCAAACGCGCTCGATATCGACGATAGTTTCGTAATGAAAACTCATACTAGGCCTACTGACCTCCACAACCCGAAGGCGATATCGAAGCATTGCAGTTAAAGTTAGAACATAGCCTTATCTAAGGTTCAAGATTAATTATGAAAATGTGACATTTTCAGGTAACTTGACCTGCTCACAGACTACATGTGTTTTACCGATAAAGTTGAAAATCGATTAAATAGATCTGTCAGATTGTATTACAGTAGAACCTCGATAAGTTAAAGTTCAAGGGAAACACAAAATATTTTAAGTTATAGAGGTTTTTAAGTTATCGAGGTTTGAGTTATCTAGGTTCTGCTGTACCTTTATATGCTGGCGTCTGTACCTTATATTATTGAGTAATGATAATTAATGCTCTTTACTCAATATTTACATTATTTGTGTGGATTTACGACGTCAGACATCGACAATTTATCATTAACACGGTAACTGACAATGTTTATTATAGTAATTAATAAGGTGGTAGTTATGGTGCGTATCAGTGGCGAAGGGTGAAATTTTGACAAAGGGAAGCCGCTACAAAAAAAAAAAAAAAAACCACTTACCTACTGCAGGATATTTTGTTAGGGAATAAGAGTCAAGAAAAAATAAAATAAAAATTTACAAAAATAATAAAGTGTTAAAAACCGAACCACACAAACACCGATCCAAAACCAACAAAAATATTAAGCAAAAGTAGTGGCGTGGTTTCTTTGTCTCTTTCTTATTAGAAAGAGACAAAGAGAACTGCAAGCCGTTTGACATTAGCCTATATTTATCAAGTTTTACCGACAGTTAGCGAGCATTAGAAAAAGATGGTCTGACACGCTCTGTCTCTTTTCGCCTCATAGTAAAACGTTGACCGAGGTAAGCCGACATTCGTCGAGTTGCCTTCATGTACGAAAAATTGAAGCGCTGATTAATTTACGACTATAAAATGAAATGTGATACTTAGGGTATTGCTAAGAATTACTATTGCTATTGTAAATCGCGCAGGCATTTGATTAATAATACTTTGTTAATGAAATAGAATGTAAATACTTTTGTATGAATATGGAACTGATTTTTGAAAGGTAACCCGGTGGGAATCGGCTTGTATGGACTCTTCGCCACTGGTGCGTATACGTCTCGGTGGCCTATAATATTAAAAATTTATGTAAGTACTAGTATAACCAGATTCTTTCAGTTTATTTTTATAATGGTCGGTATTCAATCTGTGTACACACCAAGAGACTAAAAAGTTTTTATGTTAAAATAGTTTTGAAAGTATAAAGAATTGATTTCCCTAGGAGATATATAAGAGAGTAGGTAAGTTGTTAATCAATGATAGTTATTGTCATCTTGAAGAGGTCGGTTTAATCAAATCTATGATAAATGGATGTGACATGGCAGTATGAAATTCTTTGATATACAATACGAACAAGTCCGACCTTGTCATTATTACGCAGTGAACACTATGCGATGTATTGACGCATGAACTCTAACGAGCACTAATTCTTTGAATATACATATACGAGTACACATACGACCCACGGCACTTTCAAATGTATGAGACTTCTACTATTTGATTTCAAGACGAAACTGATCTTGAGTGCTTTGACATGCAACATTAGCTCAAGAGATTGCAGTCGTATTTGGAGCCTAGACGTGATAAGTCGACGTTGCAACTTCATTTTACTGTAGATTAACTGATTCAAGAACATGATAATTGATAACATATCTGGCACTGTCTGGAAATTTTCGATTTAGATAACACATCAATAAAGAAATCACGTACACAATTTTGATTAAATTGTGCCATTCAGTTATTCAATGAATTTATTGCTAAAACGACTTTTTCTTTTGAATGAACGATTTGTTATAATTTTATGAATAATATACTTCTATACTTAGCGTAAAGCGAAGTTTAAACAGGTAAATGTGAAAAAAATTAAGGAATGTGGATTTCTCATTCTGAATAGTGACGACCATAGGTATGTAACTATGTATACACTTGGCTTTCCTCAAAAAACATTTACTCCTTTATTTTATATTATTTCATAGGATTTTACAATGTGTCGTATTTCGTTGTAGTTTTAGTTAGAATACTTGTCATGTTCATGATGTTCATATAGAATAAATTCTATAGATAAGTATACATGATACGCTAATAGTCAACGCGTGCATGTAGTAGAAACTTTTAACCCATCTATTACGCCACAAGGCATTACCGTTTTAAAAATCATGTTTACTATATTGTTTCTAAAATTTGTGTCCCCTTCCGGCCAAGTGCGTAATGAATAGATAAATGACATGTATGGTATGTATCACATTATTATAAACTACAAACTGAAATATGTTAGAAATTTAAGGTAGTCTTTTAAATAACAAATATTTTCTTCTATCGACATTTTTATTTCTTTGTCCCGCACTATGCGAGTGATATTCATAGGTGTGTTTCGTGGAATACTTTAGATGTGCTCCATCTGGGTGTGATTCGTTTGAGTTTGCTTCGTGGAGTACTTCGATTAAAGTGGATAAAATAAAATAAAAATAATATGTAAGAAATTCGAAAACAATAACCGATGATGTTAACATGGATATTTGACAGTATATTACACTTAAATAAAAAATTAATAAATATATACGGACAAATCACACAGATTGAGCTAGCCCCAAAGTAAGTTCGAGACTTGTGTTATGGGATACTAACTCTACGATACTATATTTATAATAGATAAATATACAGGGTGCCAGGGAAACGCTTCCGAAAACGAAGACAGGTGATAAGGCTAGTGATTCTCGATACGATACCATCAAAAAATGAGGATTTTTTTTTACAATTTTACTTAAGCATTTTTCGTACACTATGCTGTGATAACAGTTAAATGAAACCATTATTTGCGATTAAACATTTTTTTTTTCTTTACAACTCTAACAAGTAATGTATTCGTAAATAAATAATCAGCTGACAGCTGACGCTCGCGCATAGACTCGAGTTCAAAGGCCGCGTGCGGTCACCGACATCGCGACGCGCGACGGGCGATGCGCCGGCTGACTTAGTGCGGCGGGCCCATGTGATCGGACTATCTTCCTAAACTACTAACCTTCACTCGATCGCTTGAAGCAAATGTCTTTTCAGTTCACTTCTACCTAGTTGTGGGATATCTGCTTACGGGTTCCATTCGTGCAAGGATCGTAATGATTTTCCCCTTGAACAGTGTTACAATTTTATTTTGATCTGAACGTTCAAATTTACAAATCAGAAAAATCCAGTTTACTTTGCTTAACCTTGAGGCCCATATCGAAGGTACTTAGATACCTACAGCCGGCAGTGTGGCTGTAAGGCCATAAAAATCCTTTGTAAAGCGCCGCTAAAATAAAGAAAAATAAACATTACAGAGGCGTCAACAGTTTTAATTGATTGATCGTGAATTTAATAACAGTTTTGTATTATGTCGATAATCGATAGTAAATGAAATAAAGCAAAAGATCGCTGACATCAGCTGTAATTGACTAAAATTTTTTCATCGCATGTGAATCAATTGAATTTGAACTTTATAATAATGTAATTAAAGTCACACGATGCGTGCTCGTTTATTGCAAGAACTGGATCCTTCATTTAGTAAGTAAACCTAATCAATTTAAAGTGAATAATTAAATTAATTGAATCTAAGAAACCAGTTAAATCTTATTTAAAAGTTAGAAAATGAAAACAGTTTGTAATAAAGCATAAGTACAATTTCCTAACAATTAAAATCAATTGATTTCTGATCTCGTAATTATTCTTTCGTTCACGCGGGGATGTCCCCAATGCGTTTGTCGACGTCCGCGCGGGCTTGTTTGACCTTCATAGTACTTCTTTAGTAAATAATTAATCAGTTCATTCCCGACTCGGTTCGTGAGCGGTTACGTTTTTAATCGATTATTTAATTATTGTTTTGTTAGTTTTAAATTTGTGTTTAGTTATTAGGTATTGTTACGTTTTTAGTGCTGTTTTATTCTTTTTAGTTATAACTTTTTGTTGTTTTAGACAATGCCTGAGGCATACGTGTACAGTGCTCGTGAATACGGCAACATGTTGATGTGTTTAGGAGAAGAATTCTAGGACCAGTGTTTCTACCGCAGCGTCTCAATGGATCAGCATATCTTAATTTTATAAATGGACATTTAAATGATATGCTAGAATGTGTCTGTGGCTGAATTTCGTCGAGCATGGTTCCAGCACGATGGAAGCATGCTCGTTACGCGTCCCGTCCGCGAGCGTCTCACTGAGCTTTTTAATGACTGCTGGATCGGAAGGCTGGGGCCGCACGCCTGGCCGTTCACCCGACTTAACGCCGTTGGACTTCTTTTTATGGGGGTATGTGAAAGAAAGAGTGTTTGATCGGGAATGTGACAGTGCTGATGAAATGCGGGGCAGAATAGTGAGTGTTTTTAATAAACTACGTGAAGAATGTGTTGAGGAATACTGATGCCTCGTGTTCACGGATCGACACAGCGACGGGCCCGGCTTTGTATTGAAATGAATGGAACTCAGTTCGAGCCAAACCTCATAAGGTCGCAAAGGATTTAGACAGGTACGTAAAATGCCTCTGTCAGCTTTTTACAATGGACTACAATTGCGATTTTGAAAGTGATGTTTGTAAATTGCGTATAAATCGGCTCTTTTCGGCGGCGGATAAGCGCGGACGCGGTAGTGCGACGTCACCTTGCGTGTCAGTGACCTCACGTTTCGTACACTATCCAATGCTTGTTTACGAAATATGAAGTCTTGAAAATAATCAATTTAAAGCGAAAGGTTATTGGTATCCGTTTGCATTTAGGTTGTATATAATCTACGTTCTGGCTTCGGAAGCGTTCTCCTTACACCCTGTATAGATAAACATCCAAGCCCAGGCCAATCAGGAAAAGATCATTTTCCATCATGACCTGGCCGGGGATCGAACCCGGGGCCTCCACTTACTTACGGGTACTTAAAAGTAAATATTATAATACATATAACATCTGTCACAATCATCATCAATCACAATCATTTTGAAGAATATTGCTAATCCATTGGTCTATATGTTCACAAAATGTGTCTGATTAGCAACGTAAATAACGCAATGAATGTCTTTGAACTGTCAAAAAGAAAGCCACTGCTAGCTACTGATATTGTGTTACGCAATTACCCCTCTGATCAATTTTGTACAAGCCAAACAGAATTAGGATAAGACTGCATCATTGTTAGACTTGTAGAATAGAGATGTTTCCTGGGTAAAACAAAATGATTCTATTTAGTCCGTCATTCAGATTATCAGATTATAGAAAAATATTGGATACGTATATTTTGTTTTATCAAATCAATAAAAATTGACAAATATAAAAGGCATCAAAGATCAGGAGTGGTGGCTGGTGACGCCACTGATCGCTAAAAAGTGTAGCGTCCAGTGACGTCACACGAGTTTTCAAAGCACTGTGTCATCTTCATTTTTTGTTTATATGAAAAAAGAAAAAATACGTGTCTAGTATTTTTTGGAAATCTGGCTGACGGACTAATTAGTTTTTTTTTAGTCAACTACCCTATTGCTTACGTACCCAGTCCAAATTTACTATCGTTTACGTCGCTAGATTTTAAAGCATTAGCTAATTCTTCTAACAAGCATTCAGGAACGTGGCTTCTGAAAATCTTTATTGGTTCACTTTCGCTGTTGTTTGATTTACAATACATACGTTGCTATTCTCCAAAACTTGTTTTTATAAACGACACTGAAACATCGAGACATTGATGACGAGTGGTAATAGCTTAAAATTATACGAGATAATTACACACACATAATATTAAATAAGTAATAATTGTATTTATTTTCCCATGACAAAAGTTACATTATGCTATTTTTAATACCTAATAACTAACTAACAATACGTAAACAAGAACAACGTGTAACAGCACTTCAAACCACTCAAAATAAGTTTATAGCGCCGTATGACGAGTTTTAATATAATTTCTGGGAGATTCTGCCCGTAATTTCGTCCACGTCAAATGTCTTGTTCAACGAAATCATAGTTTCGTTTAGTGTTCTTTCTGAATTTGACCACAGAGTAAATAGTACTTTGGTCGTGGCTTGATGTTTCATTTAGACGTCGTATGTTCTTTTTAATTTTTTAACTTTTTAATAGTTTGTTCTAATAATTATAAACTAGCGCTTGACCGCAATCCCACCTGATGGTAAGCAGTGATGCGATCGTTGATGGTAAAGCGCGCTAGTTTATTAAGAGCCTATTCACTCAGAAAAACGGAGCGAATAGCAAGGAAGACGGCAGTTGAGCGAGGTGATGCAAAGTTAAACCCAACAACACGACCAACGATGCTGCGCCAAAGGGAGATTGATCTGAAGACCCTCCACGGCCAAACTCCCAACGCAACATTAGGCGCATCGTTCAAACCAACAACTGCTCAAACCCGTCCTCCGTACGTATGTTTTAGTGGAATGGATATCATTTTTTTTATTGCTTATATTATTGGTTGGATGTCAATACTGTTGTTGTCCTGTCAGAAGGAATAGATGTGACCGATGTAGATCTGTTGCTATCTTTTATGATACGGTTTCATAGACGTGAATTAAGTGGAAATTAATACCACCTTCAAAATAAAGACCATGGGAAAATTGATTTACTGATATTTTTTGTATATCAATGGACTGGGTGTAAACCGCTTGAATGTCGAAGTCTGCATCAAGCAGATTACACCCCCATATTATGATGTTCAACATATTTAACGGGAAATAGTCTTCAGAAATTCTTTCAAAATATCAAAAAAGAATCTATGCGTAGATAAAACTTAGCATTGGTCAGTATAAATTCATCCAACTCCCTAACTATGTTTGAATATAAGTTAATTTACACCCGCCTTCTCATTCCACGAAATCGCATGCGGAAATGGAAATATGAATGTTAAAATCAATACGTATATCATGTTCAAAGAGTGAAGCAACCAACGTCAAGAAATTAAATTCTTCCTTTTCCTTTCCCACAGAGAGATTTCGTTTTCCAACTGTCGCCCGACTGAGCTACCATAGAGCGCCACTACAGTCGGGCCCACGGAAACACAAACAGCTGTGACAAAACTTGGAACTCTGAAACCGTCTTTGAATCTGCGCTTTTATGAAGATTTCAGTCGAATAGCTTCATAATGTGGTTGAATTGTCGGACAATTTTATGGTGTGTTACTCGTTAAATTATAGCTTCTTTTTTAACAAACAAGGTCGATTTATCATGGTAAGTAGTGTGTAATCGCGTGATTACGCAATGTTGCAGAAAACAGATTTAATATGCTACTAGTATGCTTCACGGTTTCAAGCGCACGAAATCTATTTTTCGTACTGAAATTTTCGTAGATCAGACTTCCTTTTGCCACTTTCAAAATAATTTGAAGACAGTTCCAAAATAGATACAGGGAGATTGATTTTTGGTTTCATATGGAAACCAAAGAAAAAATAATAATAATTAAATTCAAACCAGAAATACGCTCTTTCCGCCTTGATAAAGAGATGTTCAAAATAACGAAGAATTATCAAGCAATGAAAGCGAGATAGAGATTAGAGATACCACGTGCCCATGCATTATCGCTATCATAAATTAATATTTAGGAGACTGGAAACAAATTTAAACAAAATGAAGGTCTTTCCTGAGATAACACAATATTTGTGTTGTGTCAATATAGACACAAATAATGGTGAGAACTGACGACTTGGAATTGAGTTATTTATTGAAGAATACGATAATTTTATAGTAGCATATCAGTGCAATTGAATTTCAAGATCATAACTAGGCTTATGAGCTGCGCTTTACATCATGTTAGATTGCATTCAACGAAGACATCCAAGATGTAGACTTTTGTTAACATCTGAAGTGATTGCTTTTTGATTAATACATTACTAGAAGACTATGAATCAACATAAATTCTTAAAGAAAACTGTCAAAAGCTTAAAATGCATAACTCCACGACTATTTCGTCCAATTGAATCCAACAAGCAAAGCGGTTCTGGGTAATGGAGTCGCTTTCGCGAAACACAACAATAGAAATCCCCCACGTCCCGTTATCGGTAAATTCCAGGTCAGGACTACTGTATAGATAAATCAAACAACTGCGCAGATCTGCCTCGGAATAGCCATTATCTATTTGCTGGCGAATAGGTGACTGGGTCAGGCAAATTGACTGTTGATGCTACGGGCACAAGATCGGAAGGAGTCTATTATACTTCGTAGGATGACCATTATATAATTGACGACTTTGAACTGCAAAACTCGAAGGATAATGGCAAATAGCGTAATAGATACAAAGGCAGGTATATAGCATTGGCTAAATAATAAAATAAATAAAATGATTTTTATTTCGGATTAGATAATCCATAGAGTGTTAATAACATCAATTAATTAACATTATTTAATTTTATTTATTATATGTGTAAGTTTCCACAATGTATGTTTAATGTATCCTTTCTGCCGCATTAGGTTAAGCAACCTGTAATGAAGTGTGTGATTAAATAAATAAATAAATCAAAAAGAAAAACTACTTATTATCTAGTGTTAGTACCCACCACCCTCTGTATAAATTGCTTTATAATTGGAGAGCCGAAACTCTCCGATATCGTTCTTAGGATGCTGTTGGGACTGTCTCTCACCCTCCGCAGAAGTGACGCTGTTTTTTGGCGCATAATCGCGTGGAATCCGTCGGTACGAGCAAGCGCAAACATTTCCGACGCGCTGTAGTAGCGAGGAAGTCCCAACAACATCCTGAAGTCATTAAATGCGGAGAGATAAGAGATTAAGACTAGAATTAAAGCGACTAGGAAGCTTGCCTCTGTTCCAGGATTCAATGCAATGTGACAGTTTTACATAATATAGCTGTGTCATACAGTACCAAAGGATTGCGAAGGTCTACTTCCATTTTAATACTGTTTTATTCTTACATCTTTTTTTCTTGCAGTTTTTCAAGAGTTCTTGAGTTTCCCCGTCACAAATCCCAGACTTGAGAGATCGGCTGTTTCATGAATCATTACTTAAGATTCCACCCTTGATGGTAACAGGTCTGTCCTTGACAGTATCGGTCTATGCGGTGGAACCTCTTCGAGCGTTGGTAATGACGTTAGAATACCGCAAACCGCAAAGTGTACTCACATGTGGCTAAATGATACCTTACTTTCTCTTGTGTTAACTTGTATGTTGATTGCAAATCAAGAAAATAAGAACACACTATAATTACGTTTTAAAGAACTCCAATAACAAATTTTTGCATTTGTACATGTCCTCCAACTATGGTTAATTGTTTAGCGAACCGTTATAATGTGTTATAGTTTTATAGGCAAGCAACACGTTTTTTTCTTGCTGAATCGACTCAACATTTGACAGTGTTATTTTATTATGAATGAAAAGAGGCTTGTGAATGAACAGGATTTCGTTGATTCATTCATAATATGTAATCAATGGGTCTTTGTGCAAAACAAGGAGGGGCAATGGACTTGCTTTCATTGAGTTGTTATTACCCTAGTATGTTCAAACCTTAAACTTAATCGTTTGAAATATGAATGTAGAAGCTAGAAGCACAGATACTTATTTATTATATACATATTCAGTCTTATTCATAAAACTTTAATCAATTGCTAAGCAACTGATTAGCAAAATTCTTATTCATAAAAGCTGTTTATCGCTAAGAGGATGCTAAGCAATTGATTAGTAGCTGTCAAAATTAAACATCACCGGACCGCTGTTAAGAGGATGGTTAGAGGCAACAATATGGCGGATTTTATTTGAATCAGCTGATTGATTTAATATGATCAATATGCTTCGAGGTTATTTTGTTTATAATATCGAATAGTGCGTAAATATGGATGTTGAAAGCCTTTTTTTGAATTTACAAAACGAAGTAGAACCTCACGTAAACCCAACAACACGACCAACGATGCTGTGCCAAAGGGAGATTGATCTGAAGACTCTCCACGACCAAACTCCCAACACAACAACATTTGGCGCATCGTACCCGGCAAACATCGCAACACAACTGCTCAGACCCGTCCTCCGTACGGCTTCACCAGACATCATGCCGGGACACGACAAATCGCTTGGCGGCAAGGCTTTGTCTGGTGGGTGGTAACTTCTGTCGGCGGCCCTATGTTTCCTTGTGTTATCTTATGTCATACCTAAGGCACAGGACTAAAAGAAGTCATGTTGTGGCAGGAATACACAAAATAATAAAACATTTTTTTTAGAAATATTTTATTTTGATACGCAATAAAACTGTTTACATTTTTGTTATAAAAATAATTCATTGTTTTTGTTTTCCAATACTTTTCTTCTATAAACATGAGAGCCATTCTTGACTCACGCGACCCTCATTCCACATATTTTTCACTCAGCATGGTCTTCTCCTTCTCCGTCATTGCGAGGTTGAATAATATTGCCGCTAGGTGCTAATAGTGGCTTCGTTTATAGCAATAAAACGTGTGCCTGTAAACAAGTATAATAATACTGTAAAAAGCAGTACAAAAGCAGTAGGAAGTAACGTAATATATACATAAGAACCCACTTAAATTTCTGAAATAGCAAATGGATGTTTACAAGCATAAAGAGCAGGAAAATACACAGTTACTATCGGCTACTGCTTTAACATTAATTTCGTCAGTTTAGATTAGTAATTACATATAAATACAGAGATAAATACCTTTTTCTGTTTACTATAATATTATTGGAGTTTATTACTTTCACTGATATCATCACAAATACAATTATTTAATTGTAATAAATCATTTTATTTATATTCAAATTATCAGATGAAATTTCTGACATTTTTCTGTCAAACAGGACAGATAAAAAATCGTAGTTTTGACAAGATTTTGCTAAAAATTCCATTTTTTAGTCAACTATTTCGATTATAATCTGTGCCGAACGCATAGTTTCACCTCTACTTCGTATCGCTACTAATCATCTGCTAACTAGCTTTTATGAATAAAGAAAAGTTAAGCATTGATTAAGAGCTAACTAAATGGTTAGCTAAATAGTCGCTAATGAGTGATTAACGAGTTTTTTATGAATAACACAGATTATTTTTATTTGTAATTCTGTTTAGTATTTATGATCTTCCTGTATGAGTTCACAAAAAATACTATTTCTTTCTTTTTATCAAAAAATGTTATTCAAAATCAAGTGTTTCTGCAGTCTTCCATGTTTCCTCGCTCTCTCGAATTTATAAGCGATTTATTCCATGATTGAATTAACTTATGTTCAGCGTTGAGTGATCCATTATTCAAAGTCAAACTACCGAACAAAACTAACTAGCAAAAAACATATAAAATGTTCTTAAAATCTGTACGAAAAATGTTTACTATTAAAGCGAGTTTCACACAATGTTTTCTTTTCCTCGTGTTTCAGTTATTGAATGACCGTGGCCTCTACAACTGAAACATTGACCTTGAAGGCACTGAGAGCAAATAAACTGGTTATGGTTTATGCAAGAAGTTACGGCATTAATTATTTGATTTAATAAGACTTAGATAGTTTAACAAGCAACAGTGATTGCATCATATCATCGTAATAGTGCAGTTATAAGATTTACTTATACGTATACAACTCTTCTTACATATTATAGATGGTACGGGTAATTTTACTTCTGAACAAAGAGGCCATTGGCGTAATTAGAGAATCAAGCTTTATGGGTGATATGATTAGTGTTTATACTATATTTTACTACTTTCCACCATAATACTGCTGATTTTACATTCATACATAAACCGTATATAAATTCATACCTTTTCCTATTGGGGTAGGCAAGAAGGCCATCTACAACGAACTTTACGCTGCTTATGCTTCATTTAACTACACGCTTAGCGCAATGGTTAGGCTATTGATTGCTGCTACAAATTGCTGTAAGTTGTTCCGGGTCGGGCTGGTTGTTTAAGAGATAATTCCTAGTGAAAGCGAAGTTAATAATTAAATAATAATACGTCCATACTGTGGGTTTCAACTTCTTCGAGAAAGAGGTCAATCGTCGAATCCAACTCGGCTGGGCTGCTTTCGGGAAGCTACGTAGAATCTTCTCGTCCGAAATACCGCAGTGTTTCAAGACAAAAGTCTTCGACCAGAGTGTGTTGCCAGTGATGACTTATGGAATTGAGACGTGGTCGCTAACAATGGGCCTTATAAGAAGGCTCAAAGTCACTCAAAGGGCAATGGAGAGGGCTATGCTTAGGGTTTCACTGCGTGATCGAATCAGGAATGAGGAGATCCGCAGAAGAACCAGAGTAACCGACATAGCCCGAAGAATTGCAACACTGAAGTGGCAATGGGCTGGACACATTGCCCGTAGGACCGATGCCCGATGGGGCCGACGGGTTCTCGAGTGGCGACCACGCACTGGAGCCCGTAGCGTGGGTAGGCCCCCGACAAGGTGGACCGACGACCTAGCGAAGGTCGCGGGAAACCGCTTTATGCGGGAGGCACCGGGACACGGCACCGAGGCACGGGAGGCAGGACCGGTTGTCGTGGAGAACCTTGGGAGAGGCCTATGTCCAGCAGTGGACGTCTTTCGGCTGAAATGATGATGATGATGATGACTGTGGGTTTGTCTTATGGTTGAAGGACTGTCGAATTCTTTGCCAAAACCCACAGATGAATTCTTTAGATTGCGTAAACTTAATCCCAGACCATTTTCTCAGTATATTTCCCTCTCTGGTGGCCGGTTGCTCCAGTTTGTCATGTCGTATCGATTTTCCGACCCGCTGGCTAAATGCCAAGTGTAAGACTGTAAGCACGATTGATCTCATAATGTCTGGCAACTTACCAAATTCCACAAAAGTAGAGTTTTAATGAATTAAAATTATATTCAGTATAGCTTAGTAGCGTGTTATGGGTTTTGTTGTTTCATAGACCTTTTAGAAACCTAGGTAGTTGTTTATAGTGAAAAATTAATATTTTAGTTTGAACATTGATGTTATGTAGTTAAGTATAGTAAAAAAAAAGTATCACTATCTTATGATATTTTTTTTTGTTCAGATTCCAAAATTGCTACCTTTTGTTTTGAATACACAATTAGTTTCATTGTAAAATTTTGATAAATGAATGAACAATATGTCGACGAAAGAATAATTTGGATACGCGTTTTAACTAATGGTAATTGAGACATGAACCCATCGTTGAAGGAACGCTTCTTTGGCCGCCTGAAAAAAGCACTTAATAGTTTTCTATCAGGCAGAAACAAGGTGCGCGCTTTCAACGAGTGGGTCATGCCGGTATTGATGTATCATTCGGCATACTTAAATGGACTCAAACCGAACTTGACGCCCTGGATCAGAGGGTCCGCACGCTGCTGACTGCAAATCGATTGCATTACCCACGGTCATCGGTTATGAGGCTGTACCTATATCCCGCGAAAATGTGAAGGTCGTGGCTTTTTCAACGCTAAGACCCTCCACAATCGCGAGATTATGAGTCTCAGGGAATATTATCTAGAAACCGTCGTGGGGATGCATCGAGATGTGGTCGCGGTTGACAAGGGTCTCACTCCGCTCTCCTTGGCTAAAGAGAACTGGCGCAAACTAGTAGTGCTTGACACAAATGATCGCATATTTTTAAATGTTTTTTATGTATTTTTAATGTAGAAATATTTAAAAATATAATTTATATTTATATTAAATAAAATAAAAGAATAATTGTAATATAAAATTTTCCTTTAAAATGACGCCATCTGATGGTATTTTTAGAATTATTTATAAACAAAACTTATAGTGGCATACATATTAACTATGTGTGCCGAAAGGCATATCCATAGTTTTCTTTCGTCAAATCAAGTTAAGGTACTCAAGCGCCGGAATATCCGACTTCTACACGTAACACATGTACGTTTCCTTTGATCAAGCCCAACGTAAATACAACTTGCGCAAAGAACATTAAGTCTGACTTCGGTAACAACCGATAGTAATCACTAGTTTCAGTACCTACTTACTAAACTATGTCAGTATTATGTTTATGGTAAAAACAATACGTCACACTAATGTGTGACGCCACTTGAAGACTTCATCACATAAAACTTTTTTGGCTGGCAGTACGTCGGCATTCGTTTTTCGTCGTTCTTATTTTAAAAAATCGTTGACATACTTACTGTTTTGGCTACATCTACCCGCGAATATTTGTAGCGGGTAATTGCTCTAAAATGATGCATGCTCAAAAATGCAGTATACCTACATCAATGCGTGTGATCATCATCATCAACCTTTTTATCGTCCCACTGCTGGGCACAGGTCTCCTCTCATACAGAGAAGGATTCAGCGTAATCACCACGCTTGCTCAATGCGGGTTGGCGATTTCAGACTTAAAGTCCAGGTTTCCTCAAGATGTTTTCCTTCACCTTCAGTCATTGGTGTCCAAGATATACTTAGAAAGTACATATAACTTTAGAAAAGTTACATTGGTACTTGCCTGACCTGGAATCGAACCCGCGCACTCATACTTGGGAGGCTAGTGTTTTAATCTCATATATCGTGAATTAACCAAGTACAGTAATATTACACAGCCACGGCAATATAGTGGATAAGTCTTTCCATCGCTTACCTGAGCTGAGCGCAGTAAAACTGATGCGGAATAGCGGTTAGCACTCCCGCGCCGTCTCCGGTGTCATTGTCGCAAGCGCACGCGCCTCGGTGCTCCATGCGTTTTGCGAGCGTCTCTGCATCTCGGACGATCTGTGTAAAGAGATATACATTTTCAGTGTCAACCATACATACACACATCAAAAGTGTCTAGGGATCAAGCATTTTTATGCGGATTTCTTGAGATTGAGATGTGGCTTTGTAATAAATTTATGATTTTATAAATTTATATGGATCCTTTTTGGTGCATTTCATAATTTGAATCAGGAACTGTGAATCAAATTCGAGTAAAAGATGAAAATCAGCTGTCAATATTTTCCCTATAAAAACATACAACGCATTGAAGACATTATTAGTGCTACTGTTTCCCTACTACTGATTAAAACCAACGTTATTATTTAGCGGCGACGTCATTTAAGCAGGGAAGAAATGCTCAGAGCCGTGGGAATGATAGAAGCTGGTTCCCGGCAACGTACTGTGGCTTTAGCTCTGAATACAAGTCAGAGTGTTATCAGTCGACTTTGGACACGTTACCGAAGCACTGGTACCGTGGCTGAGCGCCATGGAGGACGGTATCGCTGCACCACACCGAGACAAGACCGATACATTCAAATCTTAACTCGAAGAGCTCCAACAATAACCGCCATGATGTTAGCCGTGAGGCTTCATCACTCTTCAGGGAACTTAATTAGCGACCAAACAGTCAGAAACCGCTTGCATGAAGTGAACCTTCATTCCCGAAGACCGCTACGGGTACCACCTATAGCAATGCACAATCGTAGGATTCGATATCAATGGGCTCTTGAACACAGAAATTGGGCAGAAGAACAATGGCGTTTCGTGTGCTTTTCTGATGAGTCTCGTTTTGGTATGAGACCGGATACAAGACGTATACGACACTGGAGAACCCCTGGACGCCAACAGCGATTAAAATCCCGCCAGGAAGTCCATCCTTATAGTGGTGGAACCATCATGGTATGGGCGGGTATTTGGATCGGCGAAAGAACTGAGTTGATTTGGATCAGAGACAACCTCAACGCTCAAATTTATGCTGAGACGATTGTATCAGACGTCATTGTTCCTCTACAAGTGCAAATCGGTCCCTTATTTCGGTTAATGCATGATAATGCACGACCGCACACCGCAAGAGTTGTAAGACAGACTCTCGCCGCAGCTAACATCAATGTCCTGCCCTGGCCTGCTCAGTCGCCAGACTTGAACCCGATTGAGCATGCATGGGATATGCTACAGAGAAGAGCTCTGCCGAATATGGAGGGTATCCAGTCGCAAGAAGACCTTTTTTTGTTGTTGCAACGAACATGGGCGGCCATTCCATAGCGTGATTTGGATGAACTCATTTTGAGTATGCCAAACCGATGTTCTTGTGTTGTTAGTGTTCGCGGTAGAAACACGGATTATTAATTGTTTAAGTTACCCAATAAAATTTTATAGAAAACTGTTATTTCAGTCTTTTTTTCGAACTTTTGTGTTAGTGGTTCAAATGTCAAATATCCCTTTATTAGGAAAATGGCAAATTTCTTTATTAATGCAAAGGTGACTTGGTTTATCGTTACTGTGACAAACGAAAACACTTTATTTGATGAATCCTTAAAGAAAATTTTAATTAATATCAATCAGGAGAAAAGTTATTGCAAAAATATATGTTGATCCCTAGACACTTTTGATGTGTGTATTTCGTGAACTATGATTACAAGAAGTTTATTTTAAAATAGGACGAGTTTATAGCTTTAACTTATCAGCGCTAGAAAGAAGAGAGAAAGGGTACAAACTGATCTGTTTATTAGTTTTTGATTTAACACATGATCGTGTTCAGGAATACCTAAATGCGTATATAGATATTGATTAAACCTGTAATTGTATTTTGACTTCTTTTGATTGGTTCTATGTATAATTGCAAATTGGTCGACTATACAAAAAACCTTAAAATAATTGTAAACAAATAGCAGCAATAATCCTCAATTTGAAGTCATTAGTAGCAACCAACTAAAATTGCATTTAAATTCGCTAACAAGAAAAATAAAAATTGGATGGAACCTGAACAATCTTGACAGCTAAATTAGGTAACTACTTTGTAATGACTGCTTACATTGAACAATTGTATATGTATCTTAATGAGATTACTATATAAATAGAAGAGAGAGATTATACATGTAAAAAGCCAAAAAATTAGATACTATAAAAAAACTATAAGTATTTATGGTAATTTAAACTAAATGTGTTGAATTTAGAATTGTTATTTATGATGCGTAGTTCGCAAATCTTTACGAATATTGCTTATTTTATGCTCAATGGAAGAATGGCTGCCAAGAAAAAAAAAAACACACAATGTTCTTTGAAAAGTTTCCAAATAAAATGCAATTCAAATTGCCATTTTGTCTATAGAATGACGACGTAGCATTGCGATTTGGCTAATGAAAGTTTGCCAAAAGAAATGCAGAAAATATGAATGTCATAAAGGTCAAATATTTGACCAAAACAAAACACGAATTAAACAAATTTCCAGTCACGTTTTACCTCAACGGCGCGCAAATACATACATATAAACAGATAGAAGGTAGGTTTAGCAGAATATTGTATGAAGTCTATACCCAAAAGGTATTTTCAAAATGTAAATCGACTTATATAGTGTCTTTTTTTCGTTAAGAATCTAAAAGCTATATTATTATTGTAGCAGGGATGCCATAGGTATATTATCTCATTAGGATCGCGCCACTGGTACCCTAGTGAGGACCCTAATTCGATGGTAATGTTCATATATTCTCAACAGTATATGCAATTAATGGGAATAATCTGACCGGGCGGCGATCTGTTAAGCTAATCTGACCGGGTCATTTCAAAGGGTATATGGTGAATATTGTTGATCTACATATTCAGTTGACAATAGCGAGTGAAGACAGCTCTCTCTCGTAGCAAATTAATTTACGTTACTAAGCAACAAGAGATAGGTACTCTAACCAAGATCAAATTTCAGTTTAAGGCTAGGGGTTATGGTGTCTGGTTTTCTGGAGTTGTAATATAATGTTGTGTATATAATGCGAGCATTATACAGTGTTGAAAAACTTTAATAAAACTCATTAAATTCAACGTGACTCCAGAAGCGATCGTGAAAATGATTTCGAAATAAACTGAAAAGAAATTGCTTCGAAACTTCATCGTTCTATAACAGGAAAGGTTTGCTACGGAGCAAACCTTTCCTGCTACAGAAAAGAATGGCTGTTTGCGCAAAATATTCCTGGAGTTATAGCAAGTTGTTTGGCTTCGACGGACGGAACGATGGAAAAGTTGCGCAAAATGAAGAATTTGAATGGTTGGTTTTGCAATAAAAAGAACTTTGCCCTCAAATTATACACCAGTAGTGTGTAGTTGAATCTTTCCTAAAGATTTGATGATTTTGGAAGTGAGGTACTTACTTTATGGCTACGTTTTCCGTCGATAGCAACTACGAATCCAACTCCACAGGCCTCGTGCTCGTTTTGAGGGTCGTACAAGCCTTGCTTGGGCGGCCCTTCCCACTCCATACCTGGAAAAGTGTTGGACTTTAGAGCTATGGAACTATATATAAGGTTGGGTTAGATTACAGCTAATAGCTTATAAAATGTTAGGTCGTTTATCGGGGTCGAAGTGTAATTTTTGTTTCATATTTAGGCATCTATGTATATTTATCTTAATAATTGTTTCTGTTTCTGGAATAGATCGACCCTTGAGGCTGATATTATTTAGTCACAAGCGGTAGAGACAAGCCAGTACAGTAGACTCTCGTTAATCCGGCAGATATCAGACCAGGGTTGTGCTGGATTACTGGAAAATCATAGTATATACATACATAAAAATACACAAAAAGTACAAAAGAAGTAGAGTTTTATTTATTTATTACGCGACACACGAAATAAGAGGCTATTTGAGCGATCGGCATTTGTTTGTTTACACAAATATATATCATGTCTCAACATGATTCCCTCATCACGCCGATTCCATCATCGGAGTGCGCCGGATTACTGGAGTGACGGATTAGCGCAGTACCGGATTATAGAGGGTCTAGTGTAAATGTATGTAGCTATCTAGATAATATCATATTAAAGAAATGTACCTACAACAGTGAATTGCATGAAACATAATGCAATTCATTCATAGAACTAACTTTCATTCAAGAGAACTAAGTACCTAATAAGGTATGGCGTGCAAGCACGTGCAATGGTAATGTTCAAAGGTTTACAAAGCTTAAACTAAACCATTTCGCCTTGTTCTAGAAACAGCAAGTTCATTGACACTACTACATAAAAGCAATATTGTTGGGACTAGCACATGATCTGGTTTGGCTAGTATGTTTATGATAGTCGAGTTTTCTTTGCGATAAAACCAGATTATGGCATGGTTAATGAACAATTCTGACAACCATTCTTGCCAAGGGGCATCGTGTTCCTGCCAGGGCTGCAGAATGTTTAAAACAGATACCGTGCCCCTGGCGCACAGGCAAGTGAAGGAACACAGGTGGGTTTTAGTCAGTAAAAGTCTGACACGCCCTTCCGCTTCGTCCGGAGCGGGAGAGACCAACTGATTTCCCATCAACAAAAAAAAAATGCGTTTCCCAGTAACTGTCGTGGACAACAATTTTTGTACCCGATTAAACTGACTTGGAGAAATGTAAAATGATGTCTAAAAGACAAAAAATTAGAATGCCAGCTTGTTTTTTGTTTTTTTTAAATTGATATTCATTGAAAAGGATAGAAGCCATAGTTTTAAGTTGAGAATACAATTTAACAACGAGATTTCTACTTTAGCAGCTTTCTTTTTAGTCAGTATTGGAATAGACTCAACTGGTGTCAGACCCTTTTCATGGAACATAAATAGGTATTTCCCATTTTTGTAAACGAACAAGAAATTGATTTGATTTATGTTTTGAATTTATCTTCAACAAAACAAGACTTACAGAAACTGGGGAACATACTTGGAACATTCACAAATTCTATTAGGTACAAGTAACTGTATGCATACCAATATATGCAGGTGCATTATGTCATTCAATTTTCCAATATGTTTATGAACTTTAGTAATCGTATTATGAAACGCAGAGTAAGGTTTGACAACCTCAAAAATTTTATGGTGAAGATAGTTTACCAAAAAAGTGCTAGCTTTGACGTTGTAAGATATGACATGCGTGCCATCACACCACAAGGTGCTAAAGATCGCGCAAAATGGAGGAGAATGAGCACGAAAGCGGATCCCGGGCTCCAACGCGAAAGCCGCCGATGCAACTGGGACTAAACACGGAGATGATGATGAATTTACCATACACTTTTTTAGCATCCAGACGCGACGCGATTTTGGTAGAACAATTTTCAGCGTAGCGATTTTAATTATGGGGTGAATATTAATTTACAACAGGGTAGTAGTTCGTTCGAACACTCCTTGTTACGTTGTCTTCTTTTTGATGCAGCCTCGGGAGTTTATTTTGTGTCCCCTAACGGAGGCTTTCCGTATCGAATAAATTTGTCTCTAGCTAACCTATAGCTCGGTGTAGCCAATCCAATTTAAGCGTGCCGGCGACAAAGTCAAGGTAACACTCAAATCACAATGCTTACACAGACGACATTGATAGATTGCGCTATTTCTCGTACAGGTACAGTCACCAGCATTAATTTACAAATACTCAAGATTGAAGAGATTTTCTCCTACAGTCAATCAATCTCTCCAGGCTCTTCCAGTCTAACCGGTTTTTTTTTTGCTTGACCGTAATCCCGCCTGATGGTAAGCAGTAATGCAATCGTTGATGGTAAAGCCCGCTAGTTTGCTAAAGGCTTATTCACTCAAAAAAAAAGACGTGTGGCACTCGGGGACTGCCGCGGTAAAGCTATTGCATAGCATTTTGTATCAATTTATGCAATTATAATTATTTATTTATTTTATTTATGCAGTATTTCTTTTTCTTTGATATTAATTAAAGTTACACTTTTTGAGCGTGGTGACCGATAAGAAAACAAATTTTTCTTTTATTAAATAAATAAAAAGTTAATATTATTTAAAATATTTTTATTATTTTACAATACATGTGGGTTTTATTACCTTACAGTAGCTGTTGGTTATTCAGGAATATTTATCATTGAAACTATAGGTTTATGATAACTGAAATAAGAAGGCGTCGTAAACGAATTATTTGTTATCAATTTAATATTTTCGAGCTGATCTTTAGTAACATAATCACTTCTGATTGCGTTAACATCTGACCGTAGAATTAATAAATCCTTCATCAACTTCTTTACGTAAGTACGTTCTACGTAGTCAAAGCAAACTGGTGGCAATTTGTGAAGGTCATATGCCACAAAAACTGGGATTGTTCGGGATCCGTGATTTTAAACACCGTAATCGAATATTTTAGGTCTTTCTGCTTTTTGTTCTTACGCCTCGATACATGCTTTTGTCTTGTCTTCGTAGAAACAAACAATAACTTTTTTGCCTCATCAATGTCTTCCTCAGAAAAAGCCGACGAGCATATTTTTATTAAACTTTCGTTGTTTCGTTTCGGAGATAACAATACTTATTACAACTCGTACACTTAAATGTACTCGTATTAGCATTGTTCACCGACATCTTTCTGTAATATTTTATTTAATAAAAACTTCAACTTCAACTCTTGATCTGGTCCCTGTGGATAGATACCACAATTTTGCCAATAACACGTGTAACAAATTATAGAAATTCTTTAAAAAAGTATTTCACAATAATGGCGGATATCGCCAATCACAGTTGAAAAAACGGCCGCGTGAGCACTTTTTACTCTATAAAATCACGCGCTTTTATTTAGTAAACAACACTATAAATAATTTAAAAGTCCAATGAAAAATTAGCGTGACATTCATCTTAGCTTTTCCGTTAAAAAAAAACCTATTTTATAAAAACACTATAAAAGTACTTAATAATTAATTATATGTATGAAAAGTTTTTAAGGTAGCCATGACAACGTCGATGACGTCTATGACATATCTCTATAGAAGACCTATTTCAGAGAGAAAATTAATCGCAAGTTTAGCACATCGCAACTGTCAGTAACATGGCAAGTGTGTAGAACTGAGTTCGCGCCCTGCAATATGCATGCTCTTTTTGAAAATCTATAAATTGTTTTCAAAAGATGTAGTCGCACGCACACAAACATACCGTGCCGAAGACTACCGAACTGAAACGACGTTAGACGATGTACGGCCTTCAAGCCACACCTCCGTGCCCGTCGGAGTGGGGAGCGTGAGGTTTTTTCGTTACGGAATTTCTGGATTCGGTCCCCGCGCTCAAGGCCCGCGATAGAAGCTATGCAATAGCTTAAAAACTGGGTGTATAGAAAGGAAGACGGCAGTTGAGCGAGGTGATGCGATTTTAAGCCCAACAACACGACCAACGATGCTGCGCCATAGGGAGATTAATCTGGAGACCCTCCACGACAAAACACTATAACATTTGGCGCATCGTACCCGGCACACATCGCAACACAACTGCTCAGACCCGTTCTCCGTACGGCTTCACCAGACATCATGCCGGCCCGGAACACGACGAATCGCTTGGCGGCAAGACTTCGTCTGGTGGGTGGTAACTTCTGCCGGCAGTCGATGTTGTGGCCTACCACCGAGAAAATTCAGCTGAATACCAGTATTTAACATGGAGCGAATGCCTATCTGACCTCCATAACCCAGTTCCTCGGTAACACCTTTGTCAAGACTGGTTTTCGGAATTTTTGGACACAGTATACAGGGTGTATCTGAAATCGTAACGCAAACTTCGCGAGAAGGCTAGACCGCATGCCACTAATAAAATTATGATAGTAATTTATGTCGTTAATGAACGGTTACAGAATTCACAGTGTTTAAAAAAAGTGTCGGCTCGGCCTTTGAACGTTGCAAGCGTGCCGACGTGCGGGTTTGTAGGTATGACGTTGATCCCTTATGTGAACTCTATTAAATCAGCTGATAAGATAGTTTTTCGAGTTTTGTTTTCATTGCACTTTTTTTGCGAATTCGCGAATAAATTAATTTTTACTTTAAAATCTTATTGGGTTATAAAAGTACATTATAGCAATTATGAACGGTCTAAAGTGAAAAAAAATTATTTATATATTTTTTTAAATCATGAAAAAGCCGACGAAAAATCCCACCACTGGGGGGTTCAGCATAATATACTGGATCCATGGTACTCGTTTGTGCGTCGATGTATGTCAGATACACCCTTTATGTGTTGGGGATGTGTAGAGTTATACGAATGGATAGAATAAGAAATGACGATGGTATGTATGTTATGTTACAGAGAAATGAAGAAAATATTTGAGCCTTTCTCCCCGCTCTGTAAATGTAACAATTTAATTGTTAGACTCACACGAAAAGAACTCGACTCAACAGGACTCTAGTCTTGGGAGTCCTGTTGTAATGAGTCGAGTCTTGTAAGTCATCAGCCAAGTCCGTTTATATAGGACTCGAACACTCGAGTTTTTTTGCAACACTATTACCATCAGGCGGGATTGTGGTCAAGCACTATTTTATGTTTAAAAAATAAAATGGAGAATGGCGACTGTTATGTAAAGATAATATTTTTCAATTTTGGAAATCTTAAACTTAGCAAAATCCAAAATTGATTTATGCTCGTAACTGTCCTACTATCTGATAGTAATAAATATCATGATGGATTTTTTTACCTGCTTTGATAACGTATTCAAAGGTAATTCTCGAGCGGTCATGTCATGAATAAAAGAAGACATGGCGGTCACTAAATGGTGTTGACAGGCGGCTGAATTTAATCAGTTCTTTTGGCTTTATTGCCACTCTTCTCCCCAATAGGTAGGCAGATAGGTGCAGACGACAGCACATCAAGCTCCTTACAATCTGTCAGATTTCTTTATTACTTTTTCAACTTTATCTATAAAGAATTACGGCTCAAGGTTGATTGGATTGGGAATTTTTGACAGTTGACTTGCTGTCGTTCGTACTTTCCTAGGAGATGATATATTGCCTGTTCTATTTTTGTGGTTCCATACCTAAGAGTTAAAACGGTACCCTATTCATGAGACTTCGCTGTCCGTCTGTCTCATGAACCGTAATATCCAGACAGTTGAAATTTTCAGAGATTATGTATTTCTGTTGCCGCTATAACAGCAAATACTAAAAATAAAATATTTAAGGGGGGCTCCCATACAACAAACCTGATTTTTTTTTTGCCGTTTTTAAAAGGTAGGGAACTCTTCGTGCGCGAGTCCGACACTTGGCCTATTTTTTATTTAAATATATCATACAAAAAGGAGCGAATTAATTACCGGCAGTCTTTAAGATCTCCTTTGCAATATCACAATTAATTCCCAAGTCTAAATACTTATTTTACAAAATGGCCGCGGGTTACTCAAAAGATATACCGTGGCCCCTGGCAAAGAAAGGAATACAGGCGGGTTTTACTCAGTATAATATAACTTGTCCTAGGCAGCAGGTATTTTGTAAAAACTGTAATCTCTCGGTGGTAGGCCATAACATCGGCCGCCGGCAGAAGTTACAACCCACCAGACAAAGCCTTGCCGCCAAACGATTTGTCGTGTTCGGGCATGATGTTTGGTGAAGCCGTACGGAGGACGGGTCTGAGCAGTTGTGTTGCGATGTGTGCCGGGTACGATGCGCCTAATGTTGTTGTATTGGGAGTTTGGTCGTGGAGGGTTTTCAGATCAATCTCCCTTTGGCGCAGCATCGTTGGTCGTGTTGTTGGGTTTAACATTGCATCACCTCGCTCAACTGCCGTCTTCCTTCCTATTCGCTCAGTTTTTCTGAGTGAATAGGCTCTTAATAAACTAGCGCGCTTTACCATCAACGATCGCAACACTGCTTACCATCAGGCGGGATTGCGGTCAAGCGCTAGTTTATAATTATGAAAAAAAAAAAAAACTCCTTTTGAGTTTGAATATTATCGGGTCAAAACGGTGCCCCACAAATTTAGATACACAGCGCCTTTAAGATTAGCTAAAACACTCACTAAAGGCTTTATTTTAAAATAGCTGCGCCCCGTGGTTTCACCAGTCAGGATAAAAAGTATCCTATGTGTGATAAACTATCTGTTTGCCAAATTTCATCTCAATCCGTTCAATAGTTTTTGCGTGAAAGAGTAACTAACATCCGACTATAGATGGATGTTAGTTACTCTTTTACTCTTTCACAAACTTCTTATATTATCAGTTGGATATTCAATATTTCAATTTATTTCTATCAACTCATATCAAGAAAGGAATTCCTCAAATTATTTGGGGGAGGCCTTTGCAAAAAAAACTCATATCAACTCTATGAGTGTGACCAAATCCAATAGGGTAGTTGACTAAAAAAACGAATTAGTCAGTCAGTCAGATTTCCAAAAAATACTAGACACTATTTCATCTTTTTTCATATATGTATACAAAAAATGAAGACGACACAGTGCGTTAAAAACTTGTGTGAAGTCACTGCACGCTACACTTTTTAGCGAGCAGTGACGTCACTAGCCACCACTCCTGATCTCTGATGCCTTTTATATTTGTAAATTTTTATTGATTTATAATAAATAATATTGATTGTTCATTGAATTTAATTTAATCTCAAATTATTGCTGTGAATACATAAAAACGCGAAGGAAAACATCTTGAGGAGACCTGGACTTCAAGTCTGAACTCATCAACCCGCATTGAGCAAGTGTGGTGATTACGCTCAATCCTCTGTATGAGAGGAGACCTGTGTAAAGCAGTGGGACAATTCAAAATTAATTGTATAGTATAAAAGACAAAGACAAATATGTAAAGTGTCTTCAATATATGTA
Source organism: Sesamia inferens (assembly GCA_037179545.1). NCBI lineage: Eukaryota > Metazoa > Arthropoda > Insecta > Lepidoptera > Noctuidae > Sesamia > Sesamia inferens. The sequence goes on along the minus strand of CM073928.1, from coordinate 28,204,100 downwards.
TTATGTATAGGTGCTTATGCACATATGAAACATCAAGACGTTATCATAATCTTTGTTAATTAGTAACAAGGGCATATCCTACAAACATTTAAACAAGCAGTAATTTTATAAAGATTGCCCAATTTGATATGCAAATGAACACCAGACGAAAAGTCTGATATGTCAAGTACCTTGAAATAAAATAAGGATTAAAATTATAATATGTCTGTAAAGTTAGTTGTCTGGATAATATTGTCATTGTCTGCTATTTATCTTAATTACTTAGATTGTGTCATAAACGGCTTATTTGCAAGATTTTAGGTTGAGGACAAGAGGTTGAATTTGTTCAAGTTTTTTTTTCTTGTTCATGTTTTATCTTAAGAAAATTTTTTAATGGAAATACAATGTATCTTCGGAACTATGTAGTATGATATTATATTTATTTGAATGTGGTCTTAAATAGGTGTCATATAATTAGCATTTTTATTGTATGCAGTATTGACTGCTGTGCTGCATGTCGCAGGTTTGATTCCCGCACAGAAAAAATATTTATATGACCTACAAGTAGTTGTTCTGGGTCTGGATCTTTGTCTATGTGTGTTTATGTTTGTAAACACACCCAGGATACAGGATAAATTCATAGTGTGGGGCACATGCATTATGAAGAAACCGGAAATAACTTTTATTTGCATTCTCTTTTATACCCTTAAATTATATCCCACTTTTACTATTGACGACAGCAAGTTACTACATTCTTTCAGATTTCTTTATTAGATTTTCAACTTTATCACTAAAGAATTAAGGCTCAAGATTGATTGGAAATATTTGTTAGTCTCGGGTAGCTTGACCTGCTGTTGTCTGTACAAACATAAAATTTTGTATAGAAGTATGTTTTTTACTCTTTCTGCAAGGTGACGCTTGTGATTAAAAATTATGCTTGATTTAGTAAATTGAAGTAGGAAAAGACACTGTTGAGGTTAAAGGGTAACAAGATAAATACTTACATTTATAAGTAAGTTATATTGATTATTATACAATATTACTAAATAAATAAGAATTTTGACATAAGTATTGCAAGTACATATTAAAACAGTTCTGTATAAATCATACGTAGTCAGCGCCGAAAATCTACGCAAGGTTTTTTAGAATATAATATATAGGAATGAGAAAGAGCTGACAGAAGGCCTTTTCTTGTAACTTGAAAACATTCAAAATTCTCATCTCTGTTACAAACAATGTCGCCGAAATGAGATTGCGACAAGATCAAAAACTTGTCAAAATATAGGAAACTGGAAAATTAGAGGTATTTTTGACGGATTGATAATTGAACCACCAATTGGAAGAAGGGAATAAACGCCACTTTTTGACATATTCACTTTTATACACTTTTATATTCTTTAGACGTAGGGCTAAGTTGTGAGTTCGAAAAAAGAAACAAAGTCCATTCATTTCGTATAGATTCATGCGGCTAAAAAAATTGTTAGTTGGAAGAAGGAAACAAATCCTTCCTTTATTCCCTTCTTCCAACTATTAACTTTACGAGTATAGAAATAATATTTCTTTTTGGCTGTTTTTTTATTCGATAAATAATATGTAAAATATGTTTTATAATAAGCAGAAAGAAGTTTTGGCCTTATGTAAAGAAAGAAAAGATGTAGGAGCCATTGTATTTGATTATATGCAAAATCTGCCCATTCCTAAGATCCCAGTTCAGGAAATGTTTTATTTAAGAAAACTATGGCTGTATGTGTTTTGTGTTCATGACTTAAAGACGAATTCAGCTGATTTCTACACTTACCATGAGGGTGAAGCTAAAAGGGGCCTAGATGAAGTATGCAGCTTATTATGGAAAACTATACAGAACATGGATCCCTCTGTCAAAGAACTACACGTTTTTAGCGATGCTTGCGGGGGACAAAATAGGAATAATACCCTTATAAGATTCTTTCTCACTCTTGTTGCAAAAAATCGTTTTGAGAAAATATATCAATACTTTCCTGTGCGTGGCCATTCTTTTTTACAGTGTGACAGAAATTTTGGGACAGCTAAAAGACTCATTAGGAGAAGAGACAGAATTTACGTTCCAAATGAATACAATAATCTTATTTCGGCAGCAAAAATCAGGGGTTTTTCAGTTAAACCTCTTTCTTCAAACGAAATACTTGATTTTAAAAACTCATGGCAGCAGTGTTTTAAGAAAACCTGTAAGTCATTAGACAAGGCCACGACATTCAAGATTTCGCAATATAGAAGCTTTGAGTATAGTTCAAGTCATAAAGGTTACTTGACATGTTCCGAATTTATTGATGGTTTCGTCAAAGCTACATTTTTGCTCCAAAAACCTTCTACAATCCCGAAAATACCTGAAACTCTGGCATATGTTACTAAAATACCTATAAATGAGAAAAAAATGAATGACATAAAAAAAATAATCCAATATATTCCTGACGAATTCAAAGATTTCTACAATTTAATTCTGACCTGGCCAACTACAAGATCCGAAAGTGAAGAAATAGATGAATAACAGAGTGTCCTTACCTATTTGTAATAAATAAATAGTTTTTGTCATTATATTGTCTATTATTTCAAATTATTTTGTACCTGTTATATGATAAATTGGAAGAAGGGAATAAATCCACCACATTTCGATGAACACACATAGATAAATATTATACATTTAAGGCAAATCTGTTGGTGAATAAATCAGGATTTATATTTTCTTAATAATCATTGATGTCCCATAAGCTTAAAAATTGAAAGTTAAAAGTTATGAAGTTTTTTTTTATTATCTCCCTTCTTATTTTTTGGATTTATTCCCTTCTTCCAATTGGCGGTTCAGTTATTATCCCCCAGATCAATGACCGCCAAATCTCAACTCATGTGTGGCGCTACAAGGACCGGTTGCAAATTAGGACAAAAAATCGATTCTATTTAATAAGAATCGAACGTGGGTATCGGAAATTATTAGGTGCAGCAGAATCTCAGATGCTCAGATGTTATTTATATTGTGCGTATCTTACCCAGAATGTAATTAGTTAAAGACAAATCGAAGATTAAGAGCTATATACGTCGGTAGCGAGAAATTGTACCAGTTTTATCAGTAAACGCTGCAGATTCATCAAATGTAAATATGAACTATTTAAACCTTTACTGCGCAGCCGGCTAACAGGAAAATAGAAACATAAATTAGATGAGACTAAATCGCCGACTGAACTATGATTTTAGACATAAATAACTTAGATTTTCCACCACGTATGCATTGGATTTGCATTACACGTGGAACTCCAAATGCTTGCGATTGATGTGCCAGACTTAGCCCGTAAAAAATCTAAAGAAAGCTACAAAAAATCCCTTACCTCAAAGTACTTTCGGTAAATTAAATAAACTTTTCTCGCCTCCAACACAACTTTAAGTTCTCACTTTCACACACAAATGTTATCAAATAACAACAGATGTGCTGGATGGAGAATTTGATCAATTGGGACACTGAAAGATACCGGCAAATGCGTAGTGACCGCTCTACAGACGACTACGACAACCGGCAGAACGCGAATAACTGAATGAGCCTGAGCGACTGAGTCGTGAACGTTGTGAACTATTTCTCATCATCAAGTAGGATTGGCTGACGCTCGAGAATGAATGAACGTAATAAAATGAAGAAACGCCTTGATTGGACAATGGAGAAGATCAGTGTTGCTACAGAAGTATCTGCTTTTCGTACAATACCAATTGATTAAATAATTATTTGTTATTATGTGAATCGTGATAACGTATTTATTATGTCACGCTAGCAATTCACGGGCGTTTCTGTGAATATAGTCTTTGCGCTGCAATAGCGTTATTTTGACATCTTTAGAACGGCGTGCAAAGCTGCGGATAACCATGCTGACTGTGATAGGCAGCATCATTCGTTTCATGATTTCAATTGGTATTTTGTGCTAGTACAGACGACAGCACATCAAGCTAATACAATATGTCAGATTTCTTTACTAGATTTTCAACCTTATCTCTAAAGCATTAAGGCTCAAAGTTGATTGGGAATCTTTTGTAAATAATAATATTAATAATAATAATAATGGGGTTTTGCGGGAAAGTTAAGCTGAGTGTCACGCTCGTTTTTCATTGCACTTATAAAATTATTTATAGTGTTGTTTACTAAATAAAAGTGCGTGATTTATGTAGTAAAAAGTGCATTTAGTAAATAGTTTATAAAGAACAATGAAATATCGCAGCATAGTGGCCACATCATGACTTTGCCCCAAACCTCACACGTAAGACTGGTCACGCTGCAGTCTTTTTCTACATGAATAATTCATAATTACTTGACATTGTCTAAATGCACAGACCGTGCATTGTGCAGTGAAAATAAAGCCAAAAAATAAAGAAAGAATAATAATAATGTTATTTGTTGGTTTCATTTGTGTTGGTATCATAATATGACAGGACTAAACTACTATTTATCTTCTGTCCTTTTCTTAATGAAATGGAGAGAAAAAATGCATTGAACTTAAATTTAGTTTTCAACACGTGAAATTGGCTAAATGCATAAACCGTGCGAAGTCAAAACGGAAAAGAAAAAAAATAGTTTATTTTGTGAACAATGGAATCGACACTATTATTTCATTATATCATCAGTCGTAGGGTTTTAAAATATTGGGTTAGATTAGATAATATATTTTAATATATACTATGGTAACACTGTTCCGTACAAATGTTTTACTCCGATCGATTACTGAAGATAGCTCTGATTCTCTGAATAAGATACTGCAAATAGTAAAGTTAGTATAGAGAGAAGATGATGGTAATCTCGTACATCTGGTGGCTTTACTCACTGTAAATGGCTGATAGCCCAAAAATCTCTAAGAATAATGGAATGTGTTCTAGCTAGCAACATACAGTGACGTCTTTGGTGTTTTCTCTTCAAAGTGGTTGTAGGAAACTTCTAATGCAATTATATAAAATTGACCTAAAATACGTCTTGTTTAGTGTCCTTCGACTACCTAATTAAATGTTTTTTTCTAAAGGAAAGAACCGGTCCTTTCGATTTATTTTCTCTTAATATTTCAGAATTTAATTAACTGTACCTATACGAAAAGTAAGAGCATAACACATTTCCTCTATAATCAAAAGTAATTTGTTGCAATTTTACATAATACAGTATTCCCTTATTTTTTCTTTTTCCTGGAAACATTGAGAATTGACATTTAAAATATTAAAGCGAGTGTTGTGATACAATACGCCGCACCCCGAAAAGCCCACCCTTGATCCTTCTGTTTCGACTGCTTCAACATAGCCCATGAGAGTCGTGATTGTGAGGTTTCCCGTTCCCGCATAAGTGACACTTTATGCTCTTTATAGCACTACGCCTAGTTAAAGAAAATAGCAATTTTGTTAATCGGCGTTTAGCTCAACTTTCACATAGGTGTCTACGATTTCGCACTAGTCCAATTAAATAAAAGATAACACTTACAATAACTATGACTTCTTCCAGGATGAAATATTAAAACAGGGGTATTTGATAGAGCTCATCTTAAGAAAGATGTCCCGTGGCAGTAAGTATCTTTATTAGTAAGTAGAGTAGAGAGAAACTGTGGCTTAATGGTATCGGACGCGAGACAATACGTGGGACGCAGAAAGTTTCGCGATAATAAATTTTTTGAAGTGAAACTTCTTTACGCATGCTTGACTTGGGGAGTAAGCTGGCGAAAGCGTTACGAAAACTGATCGGGCAAGGCGAACGGAAGTTAAGTGGGGGATATAAGCACAGAGGCGCCCGTGGCGCGAGCTTGGTACAACAAGGTCAAAATCGAGTTTTTTTTTTTTTCAATAAAAATATAAGATCTATGCAAATTTTTTTTTTTTTTTAAATTTTGAGACACTGATACTCTTATTTATTTATTTATTTACACTTAACACTATACATTAAATTTTATTTGACTGACAACCATTAAGGGGGTCAGTTAACATAAAATTTGGTACCGCCTACTTCACAGTCCCTCCTGTATCCCCCCCCTCCCTTACTCCCCCCCTCACCCCTTAATATCCCCACGAAACTACCCCCCCCCCCCCCCGACCCCCTCATTGATTACCCCACCCCTTAATATTCCCACGAAACTACCCCCCGCCCTCATTGATTACCTCACCCCCCCGTGGATTATCTCGGGAACCAGAGGTCGTGGACTACCCGAGTTTGGGGTCCCCTGATTCAGGAGGAAGAGCCCGACCTTTTGGCCCCGAGGGAATCCACTACCCCTCCCCCCCCATCCCCACGAAACCTCCCCCCTTCCGACCCCCTTTAGTTACTTCACCTCCCCGTGGATTATCTCGGGAACCAGAGGTCGTGGACTACCCGAGTTTGGGGTCCCCTGAATCAGGAGGAGGAGCCCGACCTTTTGGCCCCGAGGGAATCCACTCCCCCCTCCCCCCGCAACCCCACGAAACCTATCCCCCTCGACCCCCTTTAGTTACCTCACCCCCCCGTGGATTATCTCGGGAACCAGAGGTCGTGGACTACCCGAGTTTGGGGTCCCCTGATTCAGGAGGAAGAGCCCGACCTTTTGGCCCCGAGGGAATCCACTTCCCCCCCCGCATCCCCACGAAACCTATCCCCCCTCCCGACGCCCTTTAGTTACCTCACCCCCCCGTGGATTACCTCGGGAACCAGAGGTCGTGGACTACCCGAGTTTGGGGTCCCCTGAATCAGGAGGAAGAGCCCGACCTGTTGGCCTCGAGGGAATCCACTTCCCCCCCCCCCATTTTTTTTTTACCAATGAAACTATGAAATAAATTCAAATATTTATAGAAAATTAATATATGTATATGTGTATACATGTATATATTGTACACACACATGGAGCGAAAGAAGTTTCACTTCAGTCGTGTGGTCATAAGCACACTCGTTTTTTTTTCTATGGTACATATATTTTTATTACATCTTTTCAAAGTACTCTCCACCAGCCTCTATACAAAGTTTCATGCGTCTGAACCAATTTTCGAAACACTTTTTCCAATCCGCCGCAGACACCTCGTTCACAGCCTGCTCGAACGCTGACAGCGCATCATCCGGCGACGAAAATTGTATCCCTTTGAGCTGATCTTTTATTTGTGGGAATAAAAAGAAGTCACACGGTTCTAGTTTAGGCCTGTAAGGAGGGTGTCCCAGGAATTTTACCGACGTACTGTCCAGGAAGTCCCTCGTTTTGATTGCGGTGTGGGCGGGCGCATTGTCGGGGTGGCGCAGTAACCCGCGGAGCCCTGTTTTGTCGCTTGCTGCTCACAACAGAGAAAACTTCTGTCAAGCATTTGGTAGTATTCAGCGTTAATGCTTCTTTGGTTTCGTAAAGGAATTGACACTAAGTAGCCAGTCAAACTACAAAAACCTCGTGATCATTAATTCTGGATCGCATTGATAAATCCAAGATTCATCACCTGTAACGATGTAGTAAACACGCCGAGATAAGCCTGCTTCAAATTTATCTATCATATCATGGCACCATTCCACCCGTGCTTGCTTCTGAGCATCGGTGAGATTCTGCGGCAGCGAGCTTGGAACTATCCTCCGCAACCAATTATCCAATCTGCAGTTTATGCTAATTTTTTGGTATGGAATTCGTCTATTGTCTTGGATCAAACTTTTCACAGCTAGCACGTTTTCTTCTGTAACAGCCTTCACAGGGCGACCACTTCTTTCTTCATCCCCCAAAGTTAGTCGACCGCGCTTAAATTCATTATACCACCGATACACGAATGCCTTAGAAGGGCCTTCATCCATGTGTGATTCGTCTGGTTTCAGGCGACATTTTAAATCGTAAAAAAACATAGCACGAAAATGGTCTCAACGCAAATCCATTAGCCCCCGACACAAAAACGACGGGGTGTTATATCAGTCGAGAGTGTTCTTAGTTATGTTTAGTGGAAATCGGTTCAGGTCTTCAAGGTCATCAGGTCGTTTGTTAGGTGTGATAGGAATATTACACGCTCAGTTTGCTTGCAAGCATAAGGGCATCTGACATTTTAAACACTAATGTCTTCTCTAACCACTGAGCTGGTCTGCTGTTAGGGCTCGAAGATAGTTTGAACTCGTTGGATTTGTCTTTGCTAGTTCTCTAAATGTTTCTAATTGACGAGGACCTGATGCTGGAAATCTGGAACCTCTGAGCTGGTCTGATGATAGGGCTCGAACGTAGGAGACTTAACCCTGGTCTACCTTTTAATAAACCTATCGAGTTTGGGCTCGTTTGAATTTGTCATGACTTATTCTCTTCATTTTTCCAATTGACGAGGACTTGATACTGGAACTGGAATGTGGCGGATGAAACCCTGGAATGCTGGAATGAAACGGGTGAATCGACTTATATTTTAGCTGAAAATCTAGAATGACCAAAGTTTAATCTTTCTTGTTTCTTAATCTCTGCAATTCTCCCAGAGCCAGTTTGTCATGAGGATTGTTAAACAGCTACCTTTGGTCGAGATCGCATATAGCAACCCCATTTAACGCGACTTGAAGCCACGAAGGATTGGCCTTTAGCAAATTTTTTTTGTCCAAATAAACTATAGCAGACAATTTTAAAATAAAACACAAAATTATCCCACTAGGGCCGGGCTTCATACTATACCTTCAAAGACCGCAGCGGTCAATTTAAAGGTATTAGAGAATCAGTCAGAATACTAATCAAATTATTGCGTATATTCCATAATGAAATAAAAATAGTATCCATTTATTTTTTAATTATCAATAAACAATTTCAGGAATTAGACAGAGTAACATTTTTAAAAGTAACGGTTTTTTAGAAATCTTTTATACATTTTCCATAAACAGCTTTTTTACAGATTGTGCAGTTTTCACACGTTTTATTTTTTTCACAGTTATGATCATTGCCTCTTCTTATTGTTTGTTGTACATCGTTAACTTGCTGTAGCATTAGTTTCTAGACTTTGAGATGTAGTTGAACTTATTTTTTTTTCACATATTCTGCACGTAGATTGCCGACTAGTTGAAGGATAAAGTCATGCCGAAAAATTTGTCACCTGACACATCTAGTTCTATAACCCAATATCGCAACAGTTCTTGTTCTTCACTAAACGAAACTAATTTCTACTAAGTATAATGTAAACAAGCTAAACAGTAACCACTTATTCAGAATTCATTATAAATAAAAACAAAAGTATCTTCATTATTTTGAATAAATCTTTGTTTAGTATTCTTATCGCTGCCTTTATATGCCGGGTATGTGGTCTTTGTAGGTATTTGTAAAGGAATCTCATATACAACATATAGCTTAATATTTTTTTATATAGATCCGTATCAGTACAACTCTAATTTATTAGCCTAACGTTAGAAGCACACATTAAGAAGTCCTCAATCCCCTTGTTATACAAATATAATTGTAATATAATATCTCGCGCGCGTAGTGCGGTGGTCACCACCACGAACCGCGGCGGCGCGGACGGCCGCACGACGGGTAAAACTTTTGTTTATTTTTGAAGGTAATTTTTTTTTTATAATTATAAACTAGTACTTGACCGCAATCCCGCCTGACGGTAAGCAGTGATGCAATCGTTGATTCTATTCACTAAAAAAACTTAGTGAATAGGAAAGGAGACGGCAGTTGAGCGAGGTGATCCAATGTTAAACTCAATAACACGACCAACGATGCTGCGCCACAGGGAGATTGATCGGCAGATCCTCCACGACCAAACTCCCGACAAAACAACATTTGGCGCATCATAACCGGCACACATCGCAACACAACAGCTCAGACCCGTTCTCCGTACGGCTTCACCAGACATTGCTTGGCGGCAAGACTTTATCTGGTGGGTGGTAGCTTCTGCCGGCAGCCGAAATAATCATATTTTTTAAATAAATTATAACTGGCCTTCTGGCCAGCACAAAAAGTTTTTGTCGCTATACTTTCTGAGTGACCTGGTACTTATGCAGGCGTTTTACCTTATGGAAATTTTTTCATTACCACTGCTCTCAAAAACGGTGAAGGAAAACATCGTGAGGAAACAGGCATGTCCTAGTGGCAGAATTTCGAAGACATGTGACACTTACCAACCCGCAACTCCCTCTCCTCGAGAGGAGGCACACAGTTTTACCCGCATAAGTTTCGATCCAGTGGGAATATCCGGAAAAAAACTATAGGTAGGTACTATATTATTAGGATTTAGTTAGAAATATTTTTTTTTTTTTTTTTTTTTTATTAAAACATAAACCAGCGCTTGACCGCAATCCCGCCTGATGGTAAGCAGTGACGCAATCGTTGATGGTAAAGCGCACTAGTTTATTAAGAGCCTATTCACTCTAGCCTTGAAGACACTCAAATTGTAGTCCGACGGAAACACCGCCGCCGGCAGATTGTTCCAGTCCCTCGATGTACGCGGTATAAAGGACGAGGCGAAACGCTTCGTCCTTTATAGGTAGAGGTGTCAACAACATAAGGGTGGAAACTCGCCGTACGACGGGTCGTCCGATGGTGGAACGGAGATGGGGGAATTAAATCGTGCAATTCCCTCGCACACTCCCCAGAATGTATCCTATAGAACACCGAAAGGCTGGCTACTCTACGCCTGTGCTCTAGGCTTTGGAGACCAACTCGAGTTAAATCAGGGTCACCAATCAGCCTCTTCGCACGCCTCTCCACTGAATCCAAAGTGGCCAGGTAACACTTAGCAGCACCAGCCCAAATGTGGCTGCAGTACTCCACACACGAACGGACCTGTGCTTTGTACAACATTAGAAGCCAATAACCGCCCTTTTACCTTACAGACCTTTTTCTGAAGAGTCCCTGTGTTACGATTTTGATATAATAGGGATGTTTCCTGGGTAAAAAAAATTGATTCTATTTAGTCCGGCATTCAGATTATAGAAAAATATTGGATACGTATATTTTGTTTTATCAAATCAATAAAAATTGACAAATTTAAAAGGCATCAACGATAAGGAGTGGTGGCTGGTGGCGTCACTGCTCGCTTAAAAGTGTAGCGTGCAGTGACGTCCCACGAGTTTTTAACGCACTGTGTCGTCTTAATTTTTTGTTTATATGAAAAAAGAAAAATACGTGTCTAGTATTTTTTGGATTGCGCAAGTCCTATGCCGAAACAATGTTAGATCGATTCAATAATTTTGACAACCTCTTATTTTCCGACGAAGCCCATTTCCACCTCAACGGACACGTAAACAAACAGAATTGCAGATATTGGAGCAGCGAAAATCCCAAATCTAAACACGCGAGGCCACTTCATTCTCCCAACGCTATGGGCTACAATTTCAGCAAAAGGAATCATTGGGCCCTATTTTTTCGAAGATTCTCGCGGCCGTTCGGTTACTGTGAATTCTGTTGAATATGTGAAAATGTTACGGGGGTTCTTGGCACCAAAGCTACTGGAATTTGCTGGCTACAATCGTAACACATGGTTTCAACAAGATGGAGCCACTTGTCACACATCCAACGAGTCCCTGCCGGTAGTCAAAGAAATGTTTCCGGAAAAGCTGATTTCCAGACGAGGCGACATCCCATGGCCACCCAGGAGTCCAGATTTAACACCAGCAGACTTCTTTTTATGGGGTTATTTGAAGATTCGTGTTTACATCCATAAACCAAAAACACTAGGTGAACTAAAGGAAAAAATTTGCGAAGAAATGTCAGCGATCTCGCGGTCTCTTTGTCGACGAGTATTCGAAAATTTCGGTGCTCGCTTAGAAGAGTGCAAAAATCGAAACGGTGGGCATTTAGATGATGTTATTTTTAAAAAATAAATTCCAAATAATTAACTTTCTTGTAAATAAATAATTTTAAAAATATATCAAATAGTTTTCTTTATACGATTTTTTCAATTGTTAACTAATTCATGGCGAAATTTATTCTTTGTACAGGGTGGCCTGTACAAAGAATAAATTTCGCAGTGCAATATTCATTATTACATAGCATGTTTTGTTTCAATCGCACGAAAACAACACTATTAAATTCAACAAACACGTCGTTTGATTAATTAAGTTGTTTCTAGGCTTTATCCAATTCCAACTAATATTCAAACGTGTTTTTTTCTTGTCTTGACTATGTGTTTGTGATTTCATGATAGTGAGTTGCTAGAAAAATAAAATTTACCATGCTAAATTAAAAGATGGTGCATTTTCTATATGAATTTTGTATCAATCGGAAATGTAATTCATTACCATTCATTACCCAATGAGACTTAAGAAAACGTCGCTCGTCAATCCCCGATTAGCGAATCCGACGCCAGTTCATAGACTTCATTCACCATTCGGTCAGTCAACCGATCACGCGCGAAAGTTGCGCACGTTCGTAATTCGTCGTTTAAATAATTTTCGAAATAAAATCAGTTTTTTGTGCAATACTTGCATATAAAATTGAATTTAGCTACGAAGTTTTAGTCGACGGTTTCTTATTGAATTTATTGCGTTAGACATACGATTTAATTCATATATTCTGTGCAAATAATTTTGTGTTCGTCTAGTATTTGTTGTACAAATTACTTTCGCGCTTTCGAAATTCGAATTGCATAGTCTTTGGTATTCCTGAGTCGGTGCAGTTTGCAGTTCGTTAAGAAAATGAGTTTGAGCCGATTGTGTCGTGTCGTGAAGTGCGATTTAGTGAAAGTTCAGTCATCTAATGCGTTGGTTTCGAAACTTTGGGGACCTTGTACTGCTAGGGAAGTGAACACATGCAGCACGCAGCGAGCAAGTGTTGCACAACACAACTCGAAACCAGACTGGAACCGAGCAGTGAGTGAGGCGGAGAAGATTGTGGGATATCCGACTTCCTTCCTGAGTCTCCGATGGGTATTGAGCGACGAGATTGCAAACGTAGCACTCCACCTACGCAAGTTGGTAGGGAGCAATCATCCCTTGCTGAAAACTGCTAAGTACGTTGTTCACATCTTTATTCTTCGAACCTTAAGTAAATATTCAAATGAACCACATATAAATCAATGACTTAATCAGATGGTAAACTGTATTCCTTATTACGCACCGTTTTTATTGTCCCAAATTATTATTTTCTATCGTATTGTGCGTGTTCACCAATATAAGTAAAAATTTCTTTCATTATATGACACATAAACACAATTATATTTATCCTATAATGTTACCCATACTGGGAACTGCCCTCGTCTCTTCAAAAGAGAGTGTGCCATAATCTACCACACTGGTTCAGTGCGGGATGGTAATTGTGAACCTAACATCGGCCGCCGGCAGAAGTTACCACCCACCAGACAAAGCCTTGCCGCCAAGCGATTTGTCGTGTTCCGGCATGATGTCTGGTGAAGCCGTACGGAGGACGGGTCTGAGCAGTTGTGTTGCGATGTGTGCCCGGTATGATGCGCCTAATGTTGTTGTGTTGGGAGTTTGGTCGTGGAGGGTCTTCAGATCAATCTCCCTTTGGCGCAGCATCGTTGGTCGTGTTGTTGGGTTTAACATTGCATCACCTCGCTCAACTGCCGTCTTCCTTCCTATTCGCTCAATTTTTCTGAGTGAATAGGCTCTTAATAAACTAGCGCGCTTTACCATCAACGATCGCATCGCTGCTTACCATCAGGCGGGAATGCGGTCAATTTTACATGCATTAATAATTCTACTTTTGACTGCTCGATTAGCGCAATGGTTAGCGCAGAGGTTAAGCTTACTATTGACTGCTGCGCTGCGTGTCGCGGGTTCGATTCCCGAACGGAACAAATATTTGTATGACCTACAGGTACTTGTTCCGGGTCTGATTGTTTGTGTGTGTGTGTGTGTGTGTGTGAGTGTGTGTGTATGAGTTTATATGTTTGTAAACGCCCCCATGAGACAGGAGAAATTCAATGTTTTTTTAAAAAAGTGATGATGATGATACAGGAGAAACCCGCGACCCGAAACGTAGAAAGCCAACGACTTTTTAAGATGATTAAAATTAATATTTCGATGCTTTACAATGTTCTGGAAGCAGCAAAAATGGCAGTTACATTCTACTATAACATTTGCATATCAATACTAGTGTGCTAAATTATACTATGTAAAGTGTTCAATTAAACTGAGTAAACTGGCAGTTACACGTTTTATGACTGCATTTCAAAAACAGAGGTATCTAAAGAAATAATAAATAGTTGAATCCAATGTCAATGTAGTAGTACATCGTACACCCACACTACAAGTACATACAAAGATCAGCCAAGTGAGAGTCGGGCTCGCGAATTGAGGAGTTCACGCTTCCTCATAATTGTAGGCAGGCCATAACATCGGCTGCCGGCAGAAGTTACCACCCACCACACAAAGACTTGCCGCCAAGCGATTCGTCGTTTTCCGGCATGATGTCTGGTGAAGGCGTACGGATGACGGGCCTGAGCAGTTGTGTTGCAATGTGTGCCGGGTACGATGCACCAAATGTTGCTGTTTCGGGAGTTTGGTCTTGGAGGGTCTCCAGACCAATCTCCATCTGGCGCAGCATCGTTGTACGTGTTGTTAGGTTAACATTGCAACACCTCGCTCACCTGCCGTCTTCCTTCCTATTCACTCGGTTTTTTGACTGTTAATAAACTAGCTCGCTTTATCGTCAACGACAGCATCATTGCTTTCCTTCAGGCGGGATTGCGGTCAAGCACTATAGTTTATAATTAAATAAAAAAAGCTTTTCTGGTATCAATTTTTTTTTTAATTTTCTATGCTACTTGTCTATTATTTAGTCACCTCTAAGTGGACATGCATACGAAAGTCACTAGTAGTCATCGATGAGAGTCGACGGCAGCTATCAACACTTAAAATCTAAAAGACAGCCCCTTGACCGACTGTCATTTAGACAAACACCATAGACTTGGTAATAAGGATCCCATTTCTGGGCAAGAAAAAACAATCATAGCTACACTAAAGAATTAAATACAGAGCTATGATAAACAATAAAAACAAATGGCTATCAAATTGATTACAGTCATTTGTTTTTATTGAACAAACCAACTTTCAAATACAATGAAGCTAAGTAGAAAGTTACACAGAAATCTATTATTTACACAATAATTGCTGTATACAAGCACAAATGTCTAACACACCCCATTAATTTACGTCTTGTGTATCTAAAAACTTGCATATCACTGTCGTATTTCACACTAATAAAAGTTTCGGAGAAAAGAGATATCCATATAAAAAAAAAAACAAAATCTCATTTGTTCACGTACTGACAACGCACAGAGCCAACGCCAATCAACCATCATCATCATCTCAGCGTTAATCCCAGTCGCATCCATAGCTTCTCAGCTTTGGAGTCTGTGGTCCGCTTTACCAGTCTCACTGCTGATTTTGTTTAAACTTCGATATTTACCGTGAAGCGACTGCCGTCTGACCTCTACAACCCGAAAGCGATATCTAAGCATTGCAGTTAGACCAATTGTTAGACTTATGAGGGCTGCAACAACCCGTAACGACTGCCACTAGATGTTCGTATGGCAACCGGGACTATCGGCTTAACGTGCTTTTCGAGGCACGACCAGACCGGTACAAATATTCATATTCATGCATACAAATATTTGCACCGTGGGGGAATCGAACCCGCGCCTCCTTGCGCAACGGCCATGTTCGCTATCACTACGCCACGGAGGCTGACATGGCCAACGCCAATCAACCAATAGGTAATAAGTCTAGAGAAGTATGAATAATAAATATAAAAGAATTCCTTTTGTAATTAAGACGAGCGCTTAGGAATTAGCAAGGGAAGGTATTCCTTGAAGCACAACGAGGCACATTTAGACGAAGTACACTTAAAGAAAAAAGAAACTGAGTGATGTTAGAATTTTAAGGTAATCTTTTAATGTAATAAATATTTTCTTCTGTCGACATTTTAATTTTTTTGTCCCCGCACTCTGCGAGTGCGGAGTGATATTCGTAGGTGTGCTTTGTGGAATAGGAAATTATCTATTGAAGGCCACCTACGGGTGTGCTAAGTGGATTACTTTAGGTGTGTTTCGTATCGGTGAGCTTCACGGAATCATCAGGAAGGATGCTCAATATTACTTTATTATTATTATTATATTATTCTGTCGGTCTCCGTGGCGCAGCGGTCAACACGCCTGCCTGCGACGTGGAGGCCCCGGGTTCGATCCCCGGTCAGGTCGTGATGGAAAACGATCTTTTCCTGATTGGCCTGGGTCTTGGATGTTTATCTATATATGTATCTATTATAAAATATAGTATCGTTGAGTTAGTATCCCATAACACAAGTCTCGAACTTACTTTGGGGCTAGCTCAATCTGTGTGATTTGTCCGTATATATATATATTTATTTATTATGGGACATCGCACCACAACTTTATTATACATATTTTCTTTATTGCTTTACCCAAATGTGGTGTTAACCATATAATTTAAATGATTATGGACCCTGTAGGGTAAAGTAAAAGTGTAGAAGAGTCCATTATTTAATCCCCTTTAGGGGATGAATTTGTCAGAGAATTGAACTTCCGTGCGTGAAGTACGGTAGTTCGATTCTCTGGAAATCCCAATGGGCGCCAGTCACTTAAGATCATAATTGCTTCACTAAAGACTTTACAAAACTGGGTCATCTGAATTTCCTGTCATCTGCATATAAACTGCATCAACACCATTTCTATCGCCTGTGTCGTTGTGCTCTTATCCCATTTCACGTATTCGATACTCGTAAATCTAATATCTATAACTAGGGATGTTAGGGAGCTCCGTAACCGTAACCGAAACTATCGGATATCCGATATAAAAAATCATCCGTAACCGTAACCGAATCCGAAATAAAAGTTTCGCATAGTATCGGATAGGGGCGGAGCCTAATTGAGACACGTTATGACAAGTTGTTTTCACACACAAGCTACGCGCATTGTTTGTTTTTTTTTTTCTTCTTTTGTCGTCATAACATTCTCGTAAATAACTGACTTGTGACCAATTCTATAATAGCAAATAGTTCGACAAGTGTGTTGTGTTACGATATCGATTGAACTTGTACAAAATGCGTCCTAAGTCGAGTGCAGTTTGGTTAATTTTTGATGAAATTACCGATTCACGACGACCTCACAGACTGATTGAAATTCCTGCCAAAAACTAAATAAAACTACTTTATTACTTATTTGCATTTTACTTTTGAAATTCCTTAAAAAATTAATATCCGTAACCGAAACTAACGGATAATCCGAAATAATTTATTATCCGTATCCGTAACCGTATCCGGTGTAATAATCATTCCTAAATCCGTATCCAATCCGTATCCGAAATTTCATATCCATAACATCCCTATCTATAACTAGCGGCCCGCCGCCCAACCGGGTGGTACCGCCGCAAATGCGACGCTCCACAATTTTTAAATTTGTAATATATCTTCTTATATAAGGGCACTATAGATCTATATTAAAAAAATAGGGGTGGATTAAGTACCCTTAACATTTAGGGGAAATTAGATATTGTCCGATTCGTCTGCCGTTTTGGAGGAGTTTAGCCACAAACACTACGACACGAGAATTTTATATATTAGATGTACATACTTGGCTCGACGGACCTACTTAGTGGTGGTTGATGTTTTCACTGATTACTTTATTAGTCTTCAAGCTTATCACCATCATCGTCCTTTTGTTCTTAAAACATTTCAATTATTTACAAAACAATTATTACTATCAATTGGAATCATTTTGAAGTATAGGTATTGCAAATCCATTGCTGTTTATATTCGAAAAACGTATCTGCTCAACAATGTAAATAACGCAATGAATTTTGTTGAAAAACCAAAATGATGTAGTGTGTTACGCAATTGGGTTATGTCCTAAAAAAGAATTTAATATCCATCAGATGGATTTATAAAAAATATTGAACACGTATTATTAATTTTTTCTTTCTTTCAAATACTAAGGAAGATATATTGATTTGAAATGCCGCATGACCTCACGCCGTGGTGCAAAATATACCACTGCGTGACGTAATTAGCTCCCACTCCGTAATTTTAATACGCTATATCTCAGTAGTTTTTGGTTATTTCGACAAAATAAAAAAATCGGGTCTTAATTTTTTTTATTGTCTATAAGATGGACTACTTAATTATTTTTTTGATTTTCATACCTTGGATACCATGGGATCTTCTTCGTCCATAAATCTAAATCGGCTGTCATCTCTAGCTATCGTCTTTCATATTATCAATTCGGAAAAAAGAGGTAGAATAATTACCCTTGTGGAGGTGGGCAGGGCACATTGCTCGAAGAACCGATGGCTGATGGGGCAGTAAGGTTCTGGAGTGGCAAACACGTACTGGAAGACGCAGCGTAGGGAGGTCCCCAACAAGCTAGACCGATGTCCTGGTGAAGGTCGCGGGAAGCCGATGGATGCGGGCAGTACAAGACCGGTCATCGTGGAAAGCCTGGGGGAGGCCTTTGTACAGCAGTGGATATCTATAGGCTGAAGAAGAAAAATTATCCTTGTACAGATCTCAACAAGAACGCTGTTTGCTTATACCTGTCTCAAAATCATGCTACTATGTAGGTACAATCTGCCAGATTTGTTTGTTGCATTTTCAACTTTATTTCTAAAGCTTTAATTCTCAAGGTTGATTGAGAATATTTGACAGTTTCGGGTAGCTTGACCCACTGTCGTCGTCACCTATATGTGTTTCTTTGCCCTTTGGCTTCAATAAACATTATAATTATTATAATTAACGGATTCTGAGGTCTGACTCTACTTGTGACCTTAAAGTTGCTTCGTAATTTGAGTATTCCGGATGCAGATGTATAATTCTGTTAAATATGCCTCTGCCCTTTTGACTGTTTACAAAAAGAAAGACTTTCATTGCTTCCGGCATCAGGTTTCCAACATATCGTAGGTCATATGACGTACCTATAATGTTGTATTGAAGATATGGCAAAACTTTTTGTTCTTAATACCATATTTAAATAGGGACAGGTTTGCGAAACTTGTGTATAATTTGTAAATGTTAACGATCTTAATGTGCATTTAAATTTTAAGCAAAATTGTACTGTTCTCCGCTTTAGTAAGAACGCTACCAATGCAATTGAAATTTGGTTTGCGAATGCTGGTCTGTCCAAGTTTTGTTATATCTAAGGTATACTTTCTGAAATTCACAAAATCTTCTTTAGGACGCTGTAGAACATTCTGATCTTATGGTCACTAAGTAGCACTTATCATGTGGCACTTATCGTTCTATTGCTTTGACAAGAGCATGTATCTTAATTATTTTCGACACAGATATCTACGTTTCTACCAAAATCTTTAATGGCTATACTTTACTTTGGAAGAACACCATTTGTTAACTAAATACTTCCCTTACTTATTGGTTGTTCACCGCAATAACTTGGTAGCATATGAAAATAACAAGTTACCTTTGTCTATTATAATACGTAATTCATCGCGTGCTGAGGTTACGACCGATCGGCGTTCAATGCACATTCCTCATTGCAACACTGCACATCATCGCTCATTTAATCGTTTGTTTCATTGGTTCAGTATTCTTCCAATATTCATCATGCATTGGTTCTAAGTTAAAATCATAGGCCCTTTTACTTTTAATGCTCTCATTGCTGAGATACAGCCTTGGCCTACTCCTTATAGAATCACGCGTGCAATCTACCACGGGAGCCCTTTAGTAATTTTTTTAATTTAAATTACAGTGACCTTCGCAAGATAGTGATATTTCTAAAAATGTTGCTTATTGCTCTCCAAGTTTTGGAGCCACAACTTTAGCAAAGCGCTAATTTAAATGTAATTAAGTGGTTTGATTTTTGGCAACATCGTTGTGGTTTCGACCTCTTGCATAACATTACCAAATATTTCTTACGAAACGTTGAAATGACCGCGCGAGAACCTGTCAATACGCGCACCACGTTTTAATTCGACCTAGATTTACTGACGACAACATTTTCGCTGGTTATTTCGTACCTATTAGGAAGTGTTGTATGTATATGTTGTAATATATTCTTTATTTTTATAAGGGCCGCAGCATCAATGGGATATTAAGGGACTTAATTTATTACGACGTTCATATTTCCAATGATTTTGCAGAAGACGAATTCGAATTCAACGAAGGCGGTCTAAAAAACTTTAGAAATTAACGTCGAACGGAAGTACGATGATGCTCCTTACTTTAATAATCTAATTCCAGCATTATTTGTCCAGGAACCTGATCTACAATGGCAAGAACAATATGCAGGCATGGGGGCTCATCGTGCTACTGGTGTCTAAGGCAGCCGGTCACAGCCCGGAGATCCCTGACATGGAACAGGATAAGGCTGCTGGAGTTCTGCATAGGTGAGCGAAACATTCAATGAATACTATAATGATTTGAAGGAATGTTGGGATAGGGCTTGGAATATACCTACCAACGCCAAGCACCATAAAGAATATCCTGTAAGAATATCCTCCTGTTATTTACATGATTAACGATTTTTATATGCTAACTATCTATTAACAATTCCTATTGTATCATATTTCAATAGAATCACTAACATAACATGCATAATAACTCGGTATTTCGAAAAGCCATTAAAAAGTCGACATTAATATTACGTGATAGCCCTACAAAAAAAGAAAGATGGATGAAATCCAGGTATTTTTTTTTTTGGGACAAAACCCGCCAAACGTTTTCCCACCCACTGCAACTCCTGAAAGCCAGAATCAACAGTGGAGACCGCCAGAAAAACGAAGAGCAATGAAGCTCGACGATGCATCGTATTACTTTCAAGTATGGACTAAGTATAATATACACTTCTGGACACATCTATTGGCCCACCTTAGAGTTTAGGTTTCTATGGTCCCTACCGAAATATGATTGCTAAATTGAACAAAAACTATTAATGCAGTTTTAAACCTGATACATTTTACCATCTTTTTCGATCGTATTGTTTTAAATTTGAATTCAGAATACCATACGATATGGAGCCACGCCTAACAAGTCGGATATGCGCCTTGTTAAAGGCATTTGATTTTTGAATAAAATACATGTTTTATCAAATAAAGGTTTAATTTAATAACGCGTGATGAATCCATGGGCATCTACCACAGCTCTCATACGATTAGGCATAGAGTTTATCAACCGCTCTATGAAATTTTGGGGGATTATCTCCCATTCCTCTTACATGGAAGTTTTCAACTCCTGCATCGTCTGGGCAACTGGCTGACGAGCCCTAATACGTCTTTTTAGCTCGTCCCACATGTGCTCAATGGGGTTCGTGTCTGGGCTTCTAGCTGGCCAGTCCATAACTGTGATGTTCACATCCCGAAGATATTCCCTGACGATGCCGGCCGTATGGGCTCTTGCATTATCATGCTAAAAAGGAAATTTGGGAAAACATAGTCCGTGTACGGTACCACGTGAGGTTCTAAACACTCACGAATGTACCTTTAAGCATTTAATGTTGGCGGCCGTGGTCCTGTAACAACCTGAAGTTGAGTTGTGCCACTCGCGGATATACCGCCCCAGACAGTCCATGAGCCACCCCCATAAGCAATCCTCTCTTCAAAGCAGCATTGTGCGAAACGCTCTCCCTTACGTCGGTAGACCTTCTTCCTTCCATCATTGGCATGTAACACAATTTTAGGCTCATCAGAAAAGAGTACACGGCTCTAATCTTGCTGTGTCCAATTTAAATGAAATGCGAAATGAAGGCGCGCTGTTCGGTGGGCTCGCGTTAGTTTGGGCCCATTAGCTGGCTTGTGTGGTACCATATCGCGTTCTTTTTAACAGTCCGAGCGGTCACAGATACTCCCTGGAAGTCGCGAAGTTGGTTTTGTATCTCAATGGAGGTAAGGTGACGATTTCTCAAGCTGGTCGTCACGATGAATCGATCCTGCCTTTTAGTTGTGACCCGAGATCGTGGCCTTCCTTGGCGACGAACAAAGCCACTCTAGGTACCTCCGATAAACATTTCGGACCGCAGATCGACTTAACTTAAGTTGAGCACTCACATTTCTTTGGCTGTGTCCGGCCTGAATAAGTGCCACAGCTTGGGCGGTGACTTCAGGTGAAGTATCCATAGATTATTGATAGAACCTCACCTTAATGTTAAGAATAAGTAATGTTTGTTGCAAAACCAAAGATATCAATCACTTTTTCAAGAATTAAATCCAAGTAAAGCAATAAAATCAAGTTTTCTTAGTATTCGATTGTTGGATATCAACAAACAGGCTGCAAATAGTCTTTTGTTTCTTTAAATTCTGTCTTCGAAATTCAAACAAAAAACTATTGAATGAAATTGTGAACCTGAGGTTCAAAACTGCGTAAAAGCTTTTTGCTCGACCTAATATAAAATTTTAGCTAGTACCAAACGAACTGAAAATGCAAGGTGGGCCAATAGATGTGTCCAGAAGTGTATATGTATCAAAAAAATTAACCTATTAGGAAATTAGCTTACATGTGTGTCATATTTCATTCAAATCGGTTAAGCGTTCTATGCAAATCATAAATATCTAAACATAAATAAACTGTTTACATTAGTAGGAAGTAGTATTATTACTGTTATAAAAATCATCATCTATGTAGAAAACGTTGTTAGCATCTGCCTTTTAGGCGTAAACTACTCGTTGCCTAGCAACGGTTTGTTTACCTCTAGTCTTTATCGAATTTGGTTCAAATATAGCTAACTTCATATTTTGCTGTACTTTATATACAGGGTGTTTGGTACATCGTGTGCCAAATTGAAATGGTCGACTGAAGGGGTCATCTGCTGCCTTTCAGATCCTTTAACACCCCTCCTGTACTGTGGATTTTTTATCGACTTTTTATTGTTTTGCTAAAATAAACGCAAATTTTATATTGATATACAAATAAAAAAAATACATATAAGTAAGGCTCTGAATTTTAATTTTATTTCGATGTGTATCGTTCAAGAGTACTTTTAAATATGTACAAATATAGTCACCTAGTTTTTTTTAAATCATTCGCAAAGGTAAAACCTCCATCGTAAGACGGATCACGCGGCCGTATTTTTCGACATGAACAATTCATTACGTGACATTGGTTAAATGCACAAACCGTGCGAAGCCATAAAAGAAAGAATTTACATGTTGTAAATGTATGTATATACCTACAAATAAATCAATTTGAAGTGTCCATGTGTAATGTCAACAGCATTTTTAGTAAAGGCGCATGAAATTATATAGGATACATAATCATACAAAAAAAAAATCAATTATCTGTATGTCTTTTCGATTTAGTCAAAATTTGGCATAGCAATACCTATTTCAATCCTGAGGAAGTACAAAATACTTTCTACTGACATACCGTGTAGGGTAAGCCGCGGGCGGAAGATAGATGGTAAATAATAAATCATCATCATCATTATCAACCTTTTTACCGTCCCCCTGCTGGGTGCAGGTCTCCTCTCAAACAGAGAAGGATTGAGCGTAATCACCACACTTGCTCAATGCGGGTTGGCGATTTCAGACTTAAAGTCCAGGTTTCCGCAAGAAGTTTTCCTTCACCTTCAGTCATTGGTGTCCAAGATATACTTATAACTTTAGAAAAGTTAAATTGGTACTTGACTGACCTGGAATCGAACCCGCCCACTCATACTTCAGAGGCTGGTGTTTTAACCACTAGGCCACCACGACTTATGAAATAAATGTTTTATGTCAATTCAAATATTAAACTTAACATTCAGAATCTGTTTCATCATCAGTAGGCTGGATACCATGTTTCGCAATGTGACCTTAGACCAGAGAACAGGTTTAATTGTCTATTCAACTTTTTGTTTATCAATCATCGGATTGCATGATTTCACACAACCTCTATACAGGATGGCCAAAAAGTCGTGTATCAAACGAACCAGGGAGATAAAGGAGGTAATTTCCAACAAAAATTTTAATGAAACTATCGAGTTATTTTACAATTTCATCAGTAAACAGTTTAATTGATTAAAAACAATAAAACAAAAAGTGTTGTATTATGATTCGATAATATATCAATACTACAAAAATAGTATTGCAGCTCTTCGTACCAAATTTAACGAGCAATTAATTTTTTTCCGTAAATTTTGGAGTGTTACAAAAAATTACTTCTCGCTTTAAGAGCACAGTTTGAAATAAAAATGTATTACGGAAAAATGATCCTGTATTAAAAATTCTTGTTGATCTAATGCTGATTCAAATGAGGTACAACACTTTACTCTTTGACCTTTAGTTTTGGTTTTTTCATATCAAGGTGCAAATTTAATAAAATTGTAAATTTAGAGAAAAATTTAGATTTTTTCTCATACATTGTATGTATTAATTTCAGAAGCCATAATGAAATAAAAAGAACGATTATGACTTAATAATTTTATCAAAATACAATTTTTCACAATAAATGTTCAAAGTTCCTGCCTCTGACCATAATGCACCATCTGCACCGCCTAGTTCGCCTCTGTTATTAAGAATTTGTAACTTAGCAAACTCGAGCTTTTGTGGTAGTTCTTGTTCGGTGTTATTCTCTCCTTGATACACTATTTCTTTAAGTCTACCAACAAAAAAGTCTATTGAATTAACTAAAGAAATGTAAATTGTGCATGTTGAAAATTCCCATTCTTCTAAAAATTTACTCATCAGTCCATAACGACTTTGTTGAAGAATTGCGGATCCTCTCTGTGTCTTGTAAGCATCTCAGCACATCTCTGCAAAATCTCACTTTAGGTGCATAGTCAGTAAAGCTTGCTCCCTTTGCACGTCTTACCACGTCAATATTTATTTCTTTTAATAATAAGCTGCACCGTCGATTGTGGGATCCCGAGATTTCGTGATATATGGCGTTGGCTAATACCAGAGTCCCAGTACTTGCTCTTCATTGTCAAATCGTACCACTTTCAGATTTCCTCCATGTACGCATTATGCACGCGCATGAAGACCCTGTAGCCCGGGAAACTGTCTTGGTTAGGGTAGCGTTGTCGATATTCTCTAGCAGCTGCCCGAGCATTGCCATCGCAAAAGCCATAGAGGTAATGCATTTCTGCATACTCCCGTTGGGTGTAGGCTCCCCTCGCAGCAGCCATCTTTAACTTATCTAGCTAATCCGTAGCGATCACAAAGTTCGATTCACACAGCGCAAGTCACAGGTAGGCAATCTACCACATTTCCATAAACGAAGCGTAGGTCACAGGTAGGCAATCAATCAAAAGTGTGACAAGAACAGAACAGTTCTAGCGTTACCACGTACAAAAAACTAGCCGATGATGATAAACTAATAAATTAAAAATAAGGTTAATTTAATGAAACTTGCACCTTGATATGAAAAAACAATCGTAAAACCAAAACTATATAATAGGTCAAAGAGTTAAGAGTTGTACCTCATTTGAATCAACATTAAATCAGCAAGAATTTTTAATACAGGGTCATCTTTCCGTAATACATTTTTTTGCAAACTGTGCTCTTAAAGCGAGAAGTAATTTTTTTGTAACACTCCAAAATTTACAGAAAATAATTAATTGCTCGTTAAATTTGGTAACAACATTCTAACGGAGTTACCAGAGCAGGGCATTATATTCCTGACGCAGTTATATAACGCTATTCTTCGAAGGGAATTTATACCTCCACAATGGAAAGTAGTTAAAATTATAATGATCCTGAAACCAGGCAAGAGTCCAGAAGATGCCAAATAATATCGGTCAATTAGCCTACTCCCAATTACATCCAAAGTAATGGAAACATTGATTCTTGGAAGGTTAAATCCAATTATTAAGGAAAACAACCTCATACCCGACCACCAATTTGGATTCAGAGAAAAACATGATACAGTCGAGCAAATTCATAGACTCGTTGATGGTATATCAAAATCATTTGAACAAAAAGAATATTACACATCTTCCTTCCTTGATATATCACAGGCCTTTGATAAAGTCTGGCATAATGGACTATTGTATAAAATCAAAAAGACACTGCCCACCAACTTTTACAGCCTAATAAGGTCCTACCTGCTCGGCAGACACTTTTTCGTTAGTCACGGTGAAGCAAATACGGAACTTTAAAATAACTCGATAGTTTCATTCAAAAAAACATAATAATTCATAACTTTTCGTCCAATGAAGTTATAGCGATGCTGGAGAAAGATTTTTTGTTGGAAATTACCTCCTTTATCTCCCTGTTTCGTTTGATCCACGACTTTTTGGCCAGCCTGTATATTAAAAGGAAAGGCTGAAGACATTAACCGCGCAATTTGCTGCAAATGCACCAACAAATTATCTAAAGGGCATCGGCCGGTCGAAGGTTCGCGAGTGAAAATTCTACTTCCTTATTCACTGAACATCATATCCATAAAACTTCCTGAGAAACATGACTGGTATATTCAGTGATTAATTATAAAGATATTTAAAACGTAAAGTGATATATATACATGCTGATGATTTTGATGTATGGACCGCAGACGTAATATGTAGTCAGGAAATTAGTTGAAAAGATTCGTTTTTTTTAATAATAATAAACTAGTGCTTGACCGCAGTCCCGCCTGACGGAAAGCAGAGATGTAATCGTTGATTGTAAAGCGCGCTAATTTATTAAGAGCCTATTCACTTTAGCTTTGAAGACACTTGAATTGTAGTCAGACGGAAACACCGCCGCTGGCAAATTGTACTAGTTCCTCGATGTATGCGGTATAAAAGACGAGGCGAAATGCTTCGTCCTGATCGTAGTGGTCGTGGTGGCCGAGTGGTTAAAACACCAGCCACTCAAGTATGAGTGCGCGGATTCGATTCCAGGCCAGGTAAGTACCAATGTAACTTTTCTAAAGTTATATGTACTTTCTAAGTATATCTTGGACACCAATGACTGAAGGTGAAGGAAAACATCTTGAGGAAACCTGGACTTTAAGTCTGAAATCGCCAATCCGCATTAAGCAAGCGTGGTGATTACGCTCAATCCTTCTCTGTATGAGAGGAGACCTGTGCCCAGCAGTGGGACGATAAAAGTTTGATAATGATGATGATCGTAGTGGTGTTAACAACTTATGGGTGGATACTCGCTGTGCGACGGGTCGTCCGATGATGGAAGGGAGATTGGGGAATTAAGTTATGCAATTCCCTCGCACATTCTCCAAAATATATCCTATAGAACACCGACAGGCTGGCTACTCTTCACTTGTACTCCAGGCTTTTTTTATATATGTAAAGGGGCAAATCATAATATAAACCTGCAGGGGTATTTATAGAACGTTTGAAGCTAGGTGCAATCATTATTCGTTTTCTATAGAGCCGGCAAGAAAAAAATGCTATTTTATTTAAATCTGTCTATCCGAAACTGTCAAATTTTTCAAATCAATCTTAAGCCTAACGCTTTAGCGATAAAGTTGAAAAAACGTTTGACAGATGTTAGTAGCTTGTTGTGCTGGCGTCTGTGCGGTCAGCAACAAAAGTGGATTAATATGGTATGATACGACAATGGCAATGGAAAGGGCAATGGAAACAGCTATGCTTGGAGTTTCTCTGCGTGATCGAATCAGAAATGAGGAAATCCGCAGAAGAACCAAAGTCACCGACATAGCTCTGCGAGTCGCTAAACTGAAGTGGCAGTGGACAGGGCACATTGCTCGTAGAACCGATGGCCGATGGGGCAGTAAGGTTCTGGAGTGGCGGCCACGTACTGCAGGACGCAGCGTAGGGAGGCCCCCAACAAGGTGGACCGATGACCTGGCGAAGGTCGCGGGAAGCCGATGGATGCGGGCAGCACAAGACCGGTCAGCGTGGAAAGCCTTGGGGGAGGCCTTTGTCCAGCAGTGGACATCCATAGGCTGAAGAAGATACGACAATGTACTTTTTGGCATTTGGTAATAGAACCTAAGAGTTAAAGAAATAATCAGAGAACTGAAGGCCGATTCTCTTAATTTAAAACGTTCAAAATCTAGTCGCAGTCTCATCTCGGCGACCATCAAATGTATTTTTTGACAGATTGAGACCGAGATCAGTTTCGACAGTTCAACAACATTCATTGCGTTATTTACGTTGTTGAGCAGCCACACTTTTCGAACATATGAAGCAATGGATTAGCAATATGCTTTCTAAACGATTCCAATTGATAGTAATAGAGTGTTACACAATAAGGGTGCAGACTTTGGATGTTCTTAAAATTAGTAGAATTACCCTTTTAATTAAATGTCGCTTAACCTGTCGTATGCCGTAATTTATTTTGAACATAGATCTACGTTCAAAATAATTTATCGTAGTCTGCCGAAGCGTATATCTGCGCAAAATATGTGAAATTGAAAATTAACTTTCTGAGTAGAACAGAGTATTAAATCAGTTTGAATGCATTCAATCATTCAGATTATGAACGTGTGAATCTAAAATGTCATTTAAATATACAGTATGTTAAGAAAACCCTGTCCGACCCATAAGGATAATAAAGGTTAGGTAAACACATGACCAAATATAATATAAAATTTTACGTAATCATCAAAGTACCAATACAAATAAATTTTGAAATAATCTTTTTTCCCGCGAATTAATTCCTACTTCCCCGAAATTTGGTAATTTTTAAAAAGTGACAACACCGGTATTATTATGAGCGAATAGCGATGCGACCACGTGCCGCGTGCCCTGCCGCCCGCCGCCCGCGGAAGTGTGCATAACGCACATTTATTAAGTTACCTCTTTTTGCGAAATAATATTTATTTTTTTAGGGGGATTTTTTTTTTAAGTTTTGTTTTGCTCAGTAATTAAGATTTAAGTTGCTGACTTATGTATAGACGACAGCACATCAAGCTACTACAAACTGTTGTTGTAGTAGCTTGATGTGCTGTCGTCGTTGTTTTATTAGATTTTTAACTTTATCTCTAAAGCATTAAGGCTCAAGATTGATTGGGAATATTTAACAGTTTTGGCTGACCCGATGTCGTCCGTACAAATCTAAAGTTAATCTATGCAGACTGCGATTACCATTACGGCCTGCGTGTCATCAATACATGCGTCAAGTTGCGAGTTAGCGCCTCTTGGTCAGTTAAGCATTCAATTCGTATAATTGTTTATCTATGAGGACATGGAACCGGGACACGAATGCCGTTAACTTAACTTTCTATGTAACCAGTAACGCACAACGCAGTTCAACGTTAGGTACTTGGAATAACCAACAAGTAACGTGTAACTGTGTAAAAAACACTAATGCGAAAGTGATAGAATTTAGGATCCTAAAAAATACTAACTTCATGCAGACACGTGTGTGCTTCAAGCTAGCATTTTTAAGCCATGCTGTTTTGGACAGGTGATAGGTGATGGAAAATATTTATTTATTTTTAATAAAAAAAGAACATGTCCGACGACAGCAGGTCAAGCTACCCAAAACTGTCAAATATTCCCAATCAATCTTGAGCCTTAATGCATAAACAATAAAGTTGAAAATCTAATAAAGAAACGTGACAGATTGTAGTAGGTTGACGTGCTGTCGTCTGTACTATTATCATCACAGGTTTAGCTAATACAATAGGGTAGTTATAGCTTATAAAGATACAATAATACTAATTAATATCTTTCAATCGTTATGATAAGCATTACACACTCATTACCCCCACCAATATTAGTATCATGCCTATTAAAGCCTATTAAAGAAAATGAAAAAATAAAAAAACAATTCAATTAATTTTTATTTTTTTGAGCAGTTAATAATAAAGTTAATAATAAAGAGAATTTTACCCACATAGACAGAATAAACCCTGAATAAGTCCTTAAGTTGTAATGTATTGTACATACATAATACATATATAAATGTATATACACATATACTCACACTTAGTATTTGTTTTCATACTCATTTCAATTCGTTCCCAGGTCATAATCCGCGTTCCAGTATTGATAGGCGCTGTTCTGAATATTTTCTATTAAACCAGGACTTAGTCATCCACAATCATCTCAAAGGCCTGAGACTGGGATCTGTACCCACGCTGGATGATCTTACTTTATCCTACAAAACACAACCTTTTTAACATATGTAATATAACTTATTATTACATTGTTACAGCAACATTTATAAAAGTTATTATGACAGTTTTTGACAAAAGTGTTGATACTGGAATGCTTATTTCGACCTGTAGGAATAGAATGAAATCTAAATTAGTATGAGTACAAAAAAGTGTGAGTATATGTGTACATTACAAAACCATAAAACTCCCACCAATTCTTATCACTACGGAAACCTATTTGAATAATTCCCAAACGGCAAAAATACAAAACTCATATTCTCTAATTCTTTCTTGGTAGACTTTTGTTATACGTATAAGGAACCTGTGCAAAATATCGTTTTTTGCACAGGTTCCTTATACGTATACAATATGTAAAGAAAACCCTGTCCGATCCGTCAAGGTATTGTTAGGTATCGATAACTGATTCTACTAATGGATACAAAGCCGGGCTAAACTTAAAAAAAAAACCTAAAGAAATAAATATTATTTCGCAAAAAGAGGTAACTTAATATTGTTGCGGTAAACAACCCTTCCGCGGGCGGCGGGGGACAGGGCACGCGGCACGTGGTCGCATCGCTATTCGCTCATAATAATACCGATTTTGTCACTTTTTTAAAAATTACCTAATTTCGGGGAAGTTGGAATTAATTCGCGGGAAAAAAAGATTATGTCAAAATTCATTAGTATTGTTTCTATGATGATTACGTAATATTTCATATTTTATTTGGTCATGTGTTTACCTAAACTTTATTATCCTTACGGGTCAGACAGGGTTTTCTTTATTGATTTGGGCCATGTATTGTCTGCCACTGAATTAATAATTTTGTGACTAAAGAAGTAGATTTCCATATATTCATATTTTTTTTCCATCAGCCAACGCGCTCTTGCTGAAGTAACAGAGATGATCCGGACCTCTCATCTGGTGCACAAAGGCCTAGTCAACATGAACTCCCGGCAACCTATAGCTGCTGAGCCTGATGACATGATGTTCGGCAACAAGATAGCTCTGCTGAGTGGAGACTATTTGTTGGCTAACTCTTGTTCGGAGCTGGCTAATTTGAGGTGAGTGAACTGTTTGTTCTTGATGTGTTTTGAGTGACATTTATTTAGTTTTGTTTCATAACTTTTTTTTTATAAACTATAAACTAGTGCTTGACCGCAATCCCGCCTGGTGGTAAGCAGTAAAGATAGAGTAAAGATAAAGGATAGGAGACCAATCCCCTTCCGGAATATAATCTTGGAAGTATATCTGGGAATCAACATGTAGGAAAGCTCGCGGGACGGGCCATTGCGCCCGGACAGGTTAAAAAAAAATAAACCTAGGTGACGTGGGCGTGAAGTGAGCTATTATTCCAACTAATTAGTTGAGTGAAAGAGTGTCAATCCTTAGAATTCTGGGGATTTACAGTTCACTCTAGGCTTCATAAAACTTTTTACGCTGGGATTTTTACAGAATCGGAAGGCTAACTTTATTTCATAATAGGGATGTTTCTTGGGTAAAAAAATTGTTTCTATTTAGTCCGTCATTCAGATTATAGAAAAATATTGGATACGTATATTTTATATGAAAAAAGAAAAAATACGTGTCTAGTATTTCTTGGAAATCTGACTGCCGGACTAATTAGTTTTTTTAGTCAACTACCCTATAGTAATTTAGGGTTGATTGACTCATACAAGGCCTGCTGACAAAGAGCATTTGCGGCATGCGGTGCTTTTCTTATTTCATCAAAAGAAAAGGCCACTACTCTACACTACAAAACTTACGGAGAGCATGCTCCAAGTATAAAAGACAGAAAAGTGAGACGTAGTTTCGAAAATTTGAAAGTAGGGATTTTGATTTAACAGACAGTAGATGGGCGGGTAGTAAAAAAAAAAACTGCACGCGTAATTGCGGGACGAAGACCCAACCCAAACTCAAAAACAATTGACAGAAATTTGGCCCAAAACGATTAGCGATCGCCTCATTTAAAAATCCGATAAAAAAATTCAAGTACACCTATGTTTTAATTTATTGTGTAATTAATTGTAAACAGACCCACAAAGTGAATGAAGAATGAAGACCCACAAACAAAACAGGAGAAATTCCTAGTGTTGGGCAATTCTATAAAGAAAAAAAAATCCAATTTGGCCTGTGATATTGCTGGCTGGCAGTATAAGTAACTTTTTACAAAATAGTAAAGTGTAAGAAAGAACGAGGTATTGTTATGTTTATTTAAGACCTACGAAAATAATTTTAATGTTTGTGTAAGTATATTTTGGACACCAATGACTGATTACGAGGTGAAGGAAAACATCTTGAGGAAACCTGATCTTTGAGTCTGAAATCGGCAACCCGCATTGAGCAAGCGTGATGATTACGCTCAATCCTTCTCTGTATGAGAGGAGGTCTGTGCCCAACAGTGGGGCGATAAAAAAGGTTCATGATCATGACTATTTGTGTAACAACAAATATGTATCCAAACCTGTTAAACGCGTATGTTAATAAGACAGATTGTCTAGGTGAGAGGTCGTATAAATATTTATAACGTTATTTTGTGAAGAGGGAGTTAATCGTGTTGAAAATGTATGATAATTGAGTAGAGGGAAGGAGGATTAAACTCAACCGAAGACATACCTAATCTTATGTAGGGCGGTGTTACATAAATATCGTGAGCGAAATTTAAGACACGCAAAACAAAACACCATAAACCTGTTGCTTATGACCATGAGAAAAATAAAAACATAAAACTAAGTATGCATCTTAATTGATTTTGCACGTGGTAGAGAATGCCTAAGGCATTAAGTCCATCGCCGTACATTTATTTGTGGGAAAGTGTAAATAAATAAACAGAGTGGTGCTGACAATACGACAATAAATGAAAATACGAACAATGCTGGTTCATAGGAATCATCCTAAATCGTAGAAAAAAACCTAGCACCAAAAATAAAAAATGAAAATTTCTAACAAACTAAATCGCATAAAATTGCAAACGGAATAGAACATCCTTTAAAAATATTGGTTCACTGACCTCCGATCGGCGTCAGCGCGATCCTGTATCGACTTGCTTTATTAGCGCCATTATTATTAAAGTTTGGTACCGCAAAATGCGGCGGTCATTAACCTGTAAGCGCTTCCTTATCAACATGTACATCATGTAGAAAATGTGAAAAATTAAAAATAATTTCCTGTGACTAAACTAATGGACATATTTATATAATTTTTTATGGGTAGACTGAGAATGTGTTGAGGTACACGATGTTTAATTTACTGTCGTATTGTCAGCACCACTCTGTATATCACCTATTTATACAGTATGTTAAGAAAACCCTGTCCGACCCATAAGGATAATAAAGGTTAGGTATACACATGACCAAATATAAAATAAAATTTTACGTAATCATCATAGTACCAATACAAATGAATTTTGAAATAATCTTTTTTTCCCGCGAATTAATTCCAACTTCCCCGAAATTTGGTAATTTTTAAAAAAGTGACAACACCGGTATTATTATGAGCGAATAGCGATGCGACCACGTGCCGCGTGCCCTGCCGCCCGCTCCCCGCGGAAGGGTGCATATCGCACATTGATTAAGTTACCTCTTTTTGCGAAAGAATATTTACTTTTTTAGGGGGATTTTTTTTTTTTAAGTTTAGCTCGGTTTTGTATGCATTAGTAGAATCAGTTATCGATACCTAACAACACCTTCACGGGTCGGACAGGGTTTTCTTAACATACTGTATACATACGTACGAGAATTAAATGTTCTCGAAGATAATTTCGGTCTCATCAAAATAATTGCCGTTTCTCTCAAATCTACAGGCGATAGGCCTATTTCTGTCACGATTGTAACATATGCACATATTTCTTAAATATCGAAAGAAAACTTTCAAAGCTTCTCTAGAAAGGTTACATTGTAAATAGAAATTATTGAATTGTCCAATTGTGATGTAAGAGACATAACATGGAAGATATGATGAGAAAGTGTTGGAAAAGTGTTACAATACTCTGCTGTACTGCATTATGTTTCCAGTTCAAAGCTTTTGAATTCTGGAGAGACACGGCAGGCGCAGTAGTTCAGCGATCGCTTGCTGCGCTGAGTGCCGCGAATTCAATTCCCACACGGAACCAATATTTGTATAACCTACAGGCGTTCCAGGTTTGGCTGTTTTCGTATGTGAGCTTATATGTTTGTATTCACCCACGACACAGAAGAAATTCCTAGTATGGGCAACGTATATAAAAGTAATGTGTAGGAAATGTCCATATTCTCACTCAATATGGCGCTTATTTGTGCCTGAAGAAATAACCGTTGCACGATTCGATCGATCAGTAGGGTAATTGCGTAACATACTATCAGTAGCAATGCGTTTCATTTTGACAGTTCAACAACATTCATTGCGTAATTTACGTTATTGAGCAGACACAATTTTAGAACGTATGTAGCAATGTATTAGCAATATGCTTCGAAATGATTCATATTGATAGTAATAGTGTGCTTCGGAATTAGGATGCAGGTCAAGTTGCCTCGTTTGTTCAGTGGATATTTGGCTATCCCTTAAATACCAAGACCCCTCTGTACCTTTGAAACTACGTTAAGCCTTTGGTCCCGGTTGTAATTCATAGATCTTTCACAGTGGCTACGGGTAGTCACACGACAGTCTGATAGCCAGACTTACCAAGTACCCACAGTGGGGTGGTGGGCTGTGCTGTAGAGGTCAGATAGGTAGTCACTCCATGTAAAATACTTTTATTCAGCAGAATACGGATTAGACATGAAGCCGACCCCAATATGTTTGATAGACATAGGCAGATGATGATATATTGCCGATCGATTTTATTAATCGATAACACTAAAGTCAGTGTCTCAAAAGTAAAGTCTTTGAACAGTGTGTGTTGACAGTGATACATACCTACGGAACTGAAACATGGCCGCTCACATTTCACAATTGGCCTCATAAGAAGGCTCAAGGTCACACAAAGGGCGATGGAAAGAGTTGTGCTCGGTGTTTCTCTTGTCAAATCAGAAATGAGGACATCCGCAGAAGAAAGAAAGTCACCGACATAGCTCTTCGAGTCGCTAAAATTAAGTAGCAGTGGGCAGGGCAAATTGCTCGTAGAACCGATGGCCGATGGGGCGGTAAGGTTCTGGAGTGGCGGCCACGTACCGGAAGACGCAGCGTAGAAAGGCCCCCAACAAGGTAAACCGATGAGCTGGTAAAGGTCGCGGAAAGCCGAAGGATGCGGGTAGTACAAGAACGGTTATTGTGGAAAGTCTTGGGGGAGGCCTTTGTCCAACAGTGGACCTCTAGGTATAGGCTAAACAAGAAGAAGAAAAAGAGAACCCAACAAGTGTTGTTTGATTTCAACCTTAATATTTATCGATTGTTATGGTTAGAAAAGGGGGGGACATGTCGCATCGATTCCAAATAAATTGGGATAAAGGCCAAATAATGATGAAAATAACAATTCTATCGATTGTTATAATAGAACAAATAACGATTCTATCGATTGTTATAATCAAACAAATCTGTAACATGAACACAGTTTGTATTGATTGCCCAAACACAGCTTAAAAGGCGAAAATAACTTTCGATAATAATTTAGCAAATACAACATGTAAATTAATTACCGCACTTCCTGAAAAAAGTTAATCCTGTTGTTTGTACTGACTTTTAAAATCGCAGTTTTACTTGTATTCATAAAAATTTAATCATTCAATACAAAATAAAGAAAAAATTCTTATTACAAGACGTTAAGGTCTTCGTTCTCCAAGAATTGGTATAACTAATGTTCAAGACGAAATCATAGCACTAAAGTAAAAAGTTCAAAAGTTTTAGTTCAAGCTCGATAGATGGCGTTGGCGTCGAATTACATCTCGCTGTGGTTTCGTTACCAGATTAAGTTAGGGTCTCTCAATTTTAATTAAATATATATGAGCTAAGATCAGGACACAGTTGTGGTTTAATTTCAACCCGATTAGTGTTCACACAAGTGAGTTCAAACCTTTTACTACTCTGTAGTAAACATTGGTCCATCGACCCTGGATCAGACCCAGAAAGTCTGAAGTTTTTGGAAGTCCGCGGTGCCAGTTCAGGATCGCAGCTCAGTGTACTCGCAGTGGATCGCTGCGACAGGAGTACCTGGCATCCCGCAGTGGCAGCAGCAGCAGCCGTGGTGGATTTGTTAGTTCAACGTGACGTCACAGAGGGCGCCACCAGTAGTTCAACAGAAGATCAGTTTTCGAGTTCAGGCGGCAGCTTCGTTCAGCAAGGTGAACGAAATCGACGTCAACAATCGGCAGTTGAAGTTCCAAGTGAGGCCACAGAGGGCGCCTCCAGAACTACGAGTTGAAACCTACGTGCATGTGTGTGAGTGAAGTGCAAACGTGAGTACAATTTTATGAATAATAGTAGCAGTGATTAAGAAGATTTTGCCAGCCAATTTTGAACATTATTTTAAAGAAGATTTTTACTTATATAAATATTTGGACTTAGTTTTAAATTGTGCATGTTAGTTAAGGACTTAGAATAGTTTTACAAAAAACGGTGGAACGGGGAACCTATGCCCGATTTTCTACCAATATTTGTTTTAAAAACACTTGTAAAATTTTTCGCTATTATTGAGACTTAGAAAAATCTAGTACATTTTGCTCAATAACATTGTTTTTAAGTTTTTACGTCTCAATTTAGGTTTTCGCGTATAAAGTTTGGTTGAACTTTACTTACATAGTTTCTTTTAAGTTTATTTTTAGTATTTTAGTTGTTGTTCATGATGGAAGGTCAAATTAATATATTGAAAAACCTCCAAAATGTGATACAAAAGGCTTTCACTAATTTTAAAAAGAGTCCTAAAGATAGGTTGTCAATAGAATATATCGAAACAAGGCTTGAATTACTAGAAAGTGATTGGTCTTCATTTAAAGAAACCAAATCTCAACTTTATGGTAGTTTTAAGTTAGAAGACATAGGTCAAAATGTGGACGATATATATGATGCTACTGAAGATACATATATATCATGTAAATGTCTGATGAAATCAAAGTTAAACAATATGACTCCTAGAGAACCGGTAACAAAAAATAGTGGATCTAATGATAATATTTACTCAAAGACATCCAATTCATTAGTTAAGTTACCAAAGATCACAATTCCTAATTTTTCAGGCAAATACAGTGAATGGACCGCTTTTCATGATCTTTTTAAGTCACTAGTACATAATAACACATCATTAGATAATGTGCAAAAACTGCACTATCTTAAAAGCCATCTCACTGGTGAAGCCGAGCAGTTGATTAGGCATACACCAATCACAGACGCCAACTACAACGAATGTTGGTCTCAATTAGAAAAGCGTTATGCTAATAAAAAGTACTTAGTTAATTGTATATTAAAAAGGTTGTTTAGTCAAAGGCGATTAAATGTAGAATCAGCTACCGCACTAAAGGAGCTCTTAGACACAACTTGTGATTGCCTTAATGCACTTACAAATTTGGAGATCAATGTGAGTACATGGGACGTTATCATCATTCATATAGTAACGTTCAAATTCGACAATGAAACGCGAAAACAATGGGAGTTAAGTAGTTCAAACGATTTATGCAACAAGTTACCCACCTTTGAGAAACTTAAAATATTTATGGAAAATCGCTTCCGTGCATTAGAATGTATAGAGCCAAGAAAAGTCGTGGCTCACCAGGTCAGCAATAGTTCACAGGCTCATAGTACCAAAGCAATGCTAGCTACAAAGTCATCCAATATGCGGTGCGAATACTGCTCGGAAGTTCACAAGCTATGTTTCTGTAAGCAATTTGCAAATCAGCCCATAGAAACTAGACGTGAATTTGTAGCAAAAAATAACATTTGTTTTAATTGTTTGGGTAGCAATCATAAAGTACACGACTGTAATAAGCAGACCGTCTG
Source organism: Sesamia inferens (assembly GCA_037179545.1). Taxonomy (NCBI): domain Eukaryota; kingdom Metazoa; phylum Arthropoda; class Insecta; order Lepidoptera; family Noctuidae; genus Sesamia; species Sesamia inferens. The sequence continues at coordinate 28,166,372 of CM073928.1, read as the reverse complement.
TAAAGTTTGTAACAAGCGCCACCACTCATTGCTACACCTCAACGGACATTCTTACAAAGAGAACGAAGGCCGAGATGCTACCGTAAAGCTGACTACGGATAATACTAGTTCTTCAACTAGTGATAATCCGATAGTCGCATGCTTGTCAACGGGTAAGGTCTCGAAACCCAGACAAGTCTTATTAGCCACAGCATTGATAAAAGCAGAGTCTAAGACGGGTGAATTTCTAACCGTCCGAGCATTAGTAGACTAAGGCTCACAAGCTTGTTTTATTACAGAGGCCACAGTCCAATTTCTTAGATTAAAGAAAATTCCAGTCAGAGGACTCGTATCAGGTTTGGGTGATGATAAATCAATAGTTGCGAAGTACATGGTAAATCTGACAATTAAGTCTAAAATTGATTTCGATTTCCAACTTAAAATAAATGCCTACGTTTTGAACAAGATCACCTCCTGCTTGCCTGAGAGAAGTGTAAACACAACCTCAATGGATTGGATTGCTATCAACGATCTGTGTCTAGCAGATCCTAAGTTTAACACATCTAATAAGATAGATATTCTTTTGGGTGCAGATGTTTACTGCTACATTGTTAAGGAAGGTGTAGTCAAGAGTCCGTCTGGCACTCTCATCGCACAGAGCACCACGTTAGGGTGGGTCGTATCAGGTGTAATTAGTCCAAGTGGGGAAAATTCAAAGCATCTCATAAAAAATATACAGGTATGTTGTGCAAAGGTCAATGAAGATGACATTTTAAAGAAATTTTGGGAGATAGAAGAACAAACGAGTACAAAGAAAATACTTAATCCTGAAGAACAAAGGTGTGAAGAATTGTTTATTAAAACAACTAAGAGAGATGAAACAGGCAGATATATTGTTCGATTGCCTTTTCGAGATGAAGAACCTGCTTGTAAGGCAGGAAGCTCACGTGACATAGCTGAAACTAGATTTAAATCATTAGAAAAGAGACTAAATAAGGATAGAGATTTAAAGGCAAAATATTTAGAGGTAATGAATGAATATTTACAATTAGGGCACATGAGACCTGTAAAAGATGGGGATAGTAATAAGGATGAAGCCGTTTATCTACCACACCACGCAGTTATAAGAAATGATAAGATCACGACGAAGGTTCGTGTTGTTTTTAACGCTTCAGAAAAGAATAAAAAAGGCGTGTCACTAAATGACACTCTATTGGTAGGACCAACACTGCAAGCAGATTTAAGGCACATTGTGTTGAGGTGGCGAATGCACGCTATTGGTATAGTAGCGGACATTGTTAAGATGTATCGTCAAGTTAGAATAGCTGATGAAGATACTGTCTTTCAACGTATATTGTGGCGAGATGATCCTGAAAAGCCAATAAGAGATTATGAGTTGCTAACGGTAACCTTCGGAACAGCCTCTGCACCGTACCAAGCAGTAAGAACGCTCCATCAAGTCTCATATGATGAAGGAGACAAATTTCCCGATGCAGCAGAGAGAGTTTTAAATTGTTTTTATATGGACGATTTAATGACTGGATGCGACAACATCGATGAAGCTGTCGAAATCTGTAATCAAATGGTAGAATTGTTAGGAAAAGGAGGATTTACATTACAAAAATGGAATAGTAATGATCAGCAATTGTTAAATAAAATAAGTTCTTTGGATAGGAATGAAGGAAAAATTCTGCAAATAGATCACAACAGACATGAGGACATTAAAAATAAGGACAACCAGGACATGAGAGTAAAGGAAATTGGGATACATAATGAAAATAGAGAAATTAAACTAGATACTACTACAAAAATTTTGGGTATTACTTGGAACCGCCATGAAGATTCTTTTCAGTACGCGGTAAATCTCCCACCACTGACGACAGCACCTGTAACAAAAAGATCTATAATATCAGACATAGCTCGTTTGTTCGACCCCCTAGGATGGTTAGCTCCTAGTGTGGTTGTAGCAAAGGTATTCATCCAGAAGCTATGGCTCGCGGGTATTAGTTGGGATGAGGAATTAAGTACGGAATTAATAACAGAGTGGAGTACTTACCGCGTAGAGTTAAAATTACTTACCAAGGTTTGGATACCTCGTTGGCTTGGGACTAATTCAACTGATGTGCTGGAATTGCAAGGGTTTAGTGATGCCTCAAAAGCAGCATACTCAGCGGTCGTTTACTTGAGAGTAATTGATACCACAGGCAAGGTTAATGTTTCATTGTTAGTTGCAAAAACAAGAGTTGCTCCTATCAAACAAGTCAGCATTCCTCGATTAGAGTTATGTGGTGCAGTACTCTTAGCCAAGCTATTGACAGAGTCTGCAGAGGTCTTAAGCATACCAAAGGAAAGGATTTCAGCGTGGACTGATTCGACAGTAGTGCTATCATGGCTTAATAGCCATCCTAGTAGGTGGAAAACGTTCGTTGCGAATCGGACTGCTGAAATATTGAGTACAATGAGTTCATCTCAATGGTTTCACGTGTCAACCAAAGAGAATCCCGCAGACTGCGCTTCAAGGGGAATGTTGCCCAGTTCATTGGTTAGTAATGAGTTATGGTTTAACGGACCGTCATTCCTGAAAAATAAAATAATTGAGTACAAAAGGCCAAATAACTTGAAAATAGAATTAGAACAAAAAATAAAGGCTTACGCAGCTGTAACTCCAGAGCACGTAGTTCTAGAAAATTATTCTAGTCTACGAAAATTAGTGAGAGTAGTTGCGTATTGTCGACGATTTTTGAAGAAGAACAATAGTAAATATTTAAAGGATCAAGAAATAGAAGCAGCATTAGAAACCTGTATAAAGAAGACACAAAGAGAGATATTTACAACAGAATATACACAGTTGAAAGAAAAAGGCTATATAAATATGAAATCTAGTAAACTGAAATCACTTTGCCCGTTTCTTGATAAAAACGGTATAATGAGAGTTCGTGGACGACTTGCAAAGTCGGAACTGGACGATGATTCGAAACATCCGATAGTTCTACCACATTCCAGCCATCTGACTCATCTTATAGTTGCAGATGCGCATACGAAAACACTGCATGGTGGCCCTCAGTTGCTGTCAAACTTTTTACGGTCAGCTTATTGGATAATAGGTGCTAGATCTCTAATCCAACAATATGTTCGCAAATGTGTAATTTGTGCAAAACAAAGAGCTAGTGTCAGAAATCAATTGATGGGTGATCTTCCGTCTGTTCGATGTAGACCAACAAGACCATTTTTGCATAGCGGAGTGGATTATGCTGGACCCATAAGCATAAGAACAACAAAAGGACGTGGTCATCGTGCATATAAGGGCTACATATGCCTTTTCGTTTGTATGTCGACCCGTGCTATTCATTTAGAAGTCGCTAGTGATATGAGTACGCAGGCATTTTTAGCTGCCTTTCGAAGATTTGTGTCGAGACGAGGTCACTGTGCTAAGTTGTGGAGCGATAATGGCACCAACTTTATAGGTGCCTCCAAAGAGTTACGACAGTTGGCTTCTATTCAGCCGTCAATAGCAGAACACTTGGAGGCAAACAATACTGAGTGGCATTTTATACCGCCTCATGCTCCCAATTTTGGTAGTCTTTGGGAAGCAGGGGTGAAATCCACCAAGTTTCACCTTAAAAGGGTAATCGGTGATACCACACTTACGTACGAGGAAATGTCTACACTCCTCAATCAAGTGGAAGCATGTCTAAATTCGCGACCGATGAGCGTTATTAATTTTGCTGATCCTGGTGAACCACTGCCGTTAACCCCTGGGCATTTTCTGATCGGCGAGCCGATTGTGAATGTGCCAGACAAAATTTATGAAAGTTCAAATATAAATTATTTGACTCGGTGGCAATTAGTTCAACGAATGATGCAGTCTTTTTGGAAGCGGTGGTCCAAAGAGTATTTGTCAAATCTTATGAACAGACACAAATGGTCTTCCCAAGTTCCGGAGCCCAATATCGGGGACATCGTTTTAATTAAGGAAGATGACTTACCACCAAGTCGTTGGTTGTTAGGACGGGTTGTAGAGAAACACCCCGGTGATGATAAAATCACTCGTGTGGTCACATTGCGCACCAAATGTTCTACAATTAAGAGACCAACTTCACGATTATGTGTATTACCAGTGGCTCAATAAATTGTTTTTTTAATGCTATCCTTAGATTTAAGATCTTTTTAGCTTTTAATGTTTGTAAAGTGCAAATTTAGAGATATGTGATATAATTTAAGAAGGACATTCCGTCACTATATGTCCTTGGTGGGCGGTATGTTCAAGACGAAATCATAGCACTAAAGTAAAAAGTTCAAAAGTTTTAGTTCAAGCTCGATAGATGGCGTTGGCGTCGAATTACATCTCGCTGTGGTTTCGTTACCAGATTAAGTTAGGGTCTCTCAATTTTAATTAAATATATATGAGCTAAGATCAGGACACAGTTGTGGTTTTATTTCAACCCGATTAGTGTTCACACAAGTGAGTTCAAACCTTTTACTACTCTGTAGTAAACAACTAATTTAATAAATAACAATGTATATACATTTTAAATTAAAAATTCAATGTTGTGCGAAGGGTGTGCATTAATTACATTACATGTTGTACACCTTATGAGCGGTAGGAAGAGATCTTATGAGCGGTAGGAAGACAGTAAATAAACTCGCAACACTAAAAACTGCTTCAAATATAATCTACATGTATTTCTTAAGTCTCAAAGAGGTCTTTCTCTTTTATAAACTTGACCACTTCTGCCTCAGTAGTGTTAAACCCGAAACAGAATCCGGTCTGAGACGTAACGCAATATTTTACGTTTTAACTCCAACATTATATAACGCAAGGCGATGATGAGTAGGTAACGTACCTTTGACGGCTGTAACAGTGAAAGTATGTTAAGTCGATGTTTATATCAGCATGCGTCCTATAATATTCTCTTAATGTAACAGTGACTTGCAGTGGAGTACATATGTATTCCACTATCAGTAGCAAATTGCTACTGATTGTGGATCGAACTGTCAAAATGAACGCCAAGTTCGACAACAATTGACTGCGTTAAAAAATTTTTCGGACATTTGCGGCAATGGCAAATTAGCAATATCAGTCAATATTATTCAGATTATGATTCATACCCCCTTATTCATAAACGCTGCTTAAAGTTAATAGTGATTAGCGATTTTTCAAACATACATTTTAGACGCTTGCACGTCACTTAACTTTAATAATCCATTATGAATAAACCCCTTAAACACTGTGGTGTTTATTCATAAAGAATGATTTAAGTTAAGTGACGTTAAAAGGTCAAAAATGTATGGTTATAAAATCGCTAATTACTAGTTAACTTTAAGCAGTTTTTATGAATATGGGGGATTGTGTGTTACCCTCGTGTGGTACCTCGCATAGTCATAGAATAGTACCATCTCATATCCTCCCGTAGGTATCGTTAGAGGTGACTAAGGGAACTCTTACCAGAGAAGCGGGCAGCAGCGTTACTCCTGTGGAATATTAAATTACTGCAATCCCCAACCCGCCCGCCAAGCGTGGGGATCATAGAAATGCCCCCCACCTCCTAACGGTATGAAAGCCTTGGGGAAGTCCTTTGGCCAGCAGTGGGCCTCTATAGGCTGAGAACAAGAAGAAGTGTTACGCAATTAGGGTGCAGCGAGCGTGGTGATTATGCTCAATCCTTCTTTGTATGAGAGGAGACCTGTGCCCAGCAGTGGGACGATAAAAAGGTTGACGATGATGATGATGATGATGAATGAAATTGCGTAACACACTATCAGTACACAGCTTAAAAGGCGAAAATAACGATCGATAATAATTTAGCAAATACAACACGTAAATTAATTACCGCACTTTCTGAAAACAGTTTGTTAAAACTAAGTTTGTTAAAACTGTCATATTAACCCTGTTGTTTGTACAGACTTTTAAAATCGCAGTTTTACCTGTATTCATACAAATTTAATCATTCAATACAAAATAAAGAAAAAAAACTTATTACAAGAACGTTAAGGTCTTCGTTCTCCAGAATTTCTGAATTGTTGTTTTTTCCACAATGGACGCTCTCAGTGTACAATATATTTCTGCATCGTTCTCACACGATTGATTTCAAAATGAATGATGTAATCAAATATTTGTATCAATAGCTTGATAATTTAAAAGAGTGTCCATGGAGTTTCTTGCCCGTTCTTCTCCATAGGTACCTACTCTTTGGAATGGGCGACTAGCTTCACCTTACTGACTGACCGACCTTCTGACAGTTCAAAAGTGCCTGTAACTGGTTTATTTGAAATAAATGCTTTGATTTTGATTTTGAGTAGCAATGTGCTTCATTTTAACACATCAACAACATTCATTACGTTATTGACATTTTTCGAACATATGGAGCAATGCTTTAGCAATATGCTTCAAAGTGATTCAAATTGATAGTAATAGAGTGTTACTTAATTAGGGAGCAGCAGGGTTATTGCGTTACACACTATCAGTAACTATTCATTTTAACAGTTCAACAACATTAATTACCTTATTTACGTTTTTAACCGACTTCAAAGGAGGAGGTTACTCAATTCGACCGTATGCTTATATACCATATGCTTTTTTTATGTTTGTTCGCGGATAACTTCGTCATTTACGAACCGATTTTGATAATTCTTTTTCTGTTGGAAAGTAGACATTCCCAAGGTGGTCTCATGATAAGGACATCAGGGTTTGATGGTGGAAGACCAGAGAAATCAAGAGGAATTTTTAAAAATCGTAGGGGCAACCAGTGCGTTTGTAAGGTTTTTCATTAAGTATTTTAGCGTCAGCATCCAGTCTAACCGGATGCAGCTGAACAGTACTTTTTACAACTAAAAAGTGTAAAATAAAAACTTTTTTTACAAAAACAACCGACTTCCAAAAAACACTACAAAGTGAAAAATAACTAATTTCTGAAGTCGGTGTAAAAAACTAATATACAAAAACCAAAGACACCGACTTCCGAAATTTATTTATTGTTTTTATTGAGCATTCCTTTTTTGAACCTATAGAGCAATGGATTAGCAATATACTTCGAAATGATTCCAACTACACATAACAAATAGTGTGTTACGAAATTAGGGTGCAGGTTTATGCTATATATCAGCTACTTTTATTATAGCTAGCTCTAGCTGCAGCGTTTGTTATTATATTACATATTGTATATTATTTAACTAGTCTCATTCATTGAATTTCATATGAAGACCTAGATATATGTATGTACATAATATTGTTGATAGGTTTCTTACAAATAACTTACATTGACTTAAGACACAGAACAAATAGAATACATACGTACATACTTAACACAATCATGAATTATGTAAATTGAACAGAAAATATTCATTGAATGCACAACTTTCTGTTAATTCACTTGAGTACGTAAATATTTTAGTATAAGTGTTTTACATATTATGTAGTATTTATGACACCGATTACAAAAGTTTTATAAATAAGACATTTTAAGTAATACCTACATAATAATGTTAAAAAATGGTGTATTTTTTGTACAATTTTTTTTTATAGAATGCTTCGTACTGTCTTGTATTATAAAGTTATTATTATGTAATCTTATTCATACACATCACTACATAGTATAAAATAAAGCCTCTTTGTCTTCCCTATGTCCCTATGTATGATTAAATCTTTAAAACCACACAACGTAATTTGATGCGGTTTTTTTTAACACATAGAGTGATTAAGGAGAAAGATTCACCACTACATAGTATAAAACAGAGCCACTTTTTTTTCCCTATGTCCCTATTTATGATTAAATCTTTAAAATCGCATAATGGAAATAGATGCGGGGTTTTTTTTTTAATAGGTCAACACGCCTGCCTGTGACGTGGAGGCCCCGGGTTCGATCTCCGGCCAGGTCATGATGGAAAACGAACTTTTCCTTATTGGCCTGGGTCTTGGATGTTTATCTATATAAGTATCTATTATAAATATAGTATCGTGGAGTTAGTATCCCATAACACAAGTCTCGAACTTACTTTGGGGCTAGCTCAATCTGTGTGATTTGTCCGTATATATTTATTTATTTATTATTACAGAGGAAGGTTAAACAGGAATCTATATCGCCATTTACAGCATATGATATAAATGAATATTTTCGAAGATATTACAGATTTAAAACTTGCGAGGCGTTGCATTTGCGGCGGTACCGGTCGGCCGGGGCGACGGGTGCGACGAACCGCTATTATTTTTTATACAATGTTCATAGTTTTTCTGTAGTGTATTTTGTATCAGCATTGGACCCGTGCGAAGCCGGAGCGAGTCGCTAGTTATAGTATAAAACATGTAGTTTTTTACTTTCACTAGACATATTTTGCTTCTTTGTTTACTTGAGGAACCTACCTATTATTAATAATATAAATATTAAAAAGTATTATTAAAAGTACATTATTATTATTTTTTCTCGGTGGTAGGCCATAACATCGGCCGCCGGCAGAAGTTACCACCCACCAGACATAGCCTTGCCGCCAAACGATTTGTCATGTTCCGGTATAACGTCTGGTGAAGCCGTACGGAGGACGGGTCTGAGCAGTTGTGTAGCGATGTGTGCCGGGTACGATGCGCCAAATGTTGTTGTGTTGGGAGTTTGGTCGTGGAGGGTCTTCAGATCAATCTCCCTTTGGCGCAGCATCGTTGGTCGTGTTGTTGGGTTTAACATTGCATCACCTCGCTCAACTGCCGTCTTCCTTCCTATTCGCTCAGTTTTTCTGAGTGAATAGGCTCTTAATAAACTAGTGCGCTTTACCATCAAAGATCGCATCACTGCTTACCATCAGGCAGGATTGCGGTCAAGCGCTAGTTTATAATTATTAAAAAAAAATGTAGTAGTATGTAGAGATAACCCTTCGTCAAGTTGCCACTTAACAGTGGCGCTTTCGTTAAGTTATAAATAGTAATCTTTAATATAATACAGGCGACGGACGTTGCGTATTCTAAGATGGTCATCAATGTACAATACGTGACGCCACATGCGTAATACACTACCAATTGCAATGATATTTATTTATTATGTGTTATTTTAATACTAGAGAGCTATGGAAAGGGCTATGCTAGGTGTTTCTCGCCGCGATCGAATTAGGAATGAGGAGATTCGTAGAAGATTGAAAGTCGCCGACAAGCCCAGCGGATTAGCTCTTTGAAGTGGCACTGGGCCGGGCACATAGCACGTAGAGCTGATGGCCGATGTTTCAGAAAGGTTCTTGAATGGCGACCAAGTACCGACAAACGCAGCTTCGGACACCTACCGACTCACCAAAATCGGATGACTTGACCAAAATCGCAGGGTAGCGGAATCTGCAGGCCACGTCCAACCCGTCTTTTTGGAAATCCTTAGGGGAGGCCTATGTCCAGCAGTGGACTTCCTGTGGCTGACATGTCATGTCAAATACTAATCCTTCCTACTAATGTTATAAACATGAAAGTTTGTATGGATGCATAATTTGTTACTCTTTCGTGCAATACTAAAGAAGGGATTTGGATGAAATTTGGCATATAGGATGTTTATAACCAAGATTAACATTATGTATAGGATTGGTTTTTATTGTGATAGTCCCATCGGATCGAAACCTTATGGATTAGTTTCTAAATGATGGCCTAAAACGGAACGATATTATGTAGGTAGTTTAGAAGAGCCACGTGGTCATAGACAATAAAAGCAACTTAATTTATAATAATATACAATATGTAAAGAAAACCCCGTCCGACCCAAAAGGATAATAAATATTAGGTATACACATGAAATTTTACATAATCGTCATAGTGACAATACTAATGAATTTTGAAATAATATTTTTTTCCGCGAATTAATTACAACTTCCCCGAAATTCGGTCATTTTTTAAAAAGTTGTTTGTGACGGAGCGAATAGCGATGCGACCACGTGCCGCGTGCCCTGACCCTTTCACCCGCGCGTATATGTCTAACGTGTTGCCTACCGCACATACATTAAGTTACCTCGCTTTTTGGAAATAATATTTATTATTTTAGGGGGATTATTTGATTTAAGTTTAGCCCGGCTTTGTAGGCATTATTAGAATCAGTTAACGATACCTAACAATACCTTCACGGATCGGACAGGGTTTTCTTTACATATTGTATAATGTAGAATGTTAATAAGCAGCTATTACGAAATAATTGTCTGTGACTATAAACCGAAGTGGTAATGTGGCAGGTGACCATAGGTTTCGGTGACCCAATGACACAGCTACGCAACATCTCATTCGAGAGAACATGTCACTCCGCCCATTGTTACATTATCACGCAATGCGTCTTCTATGGACTTTTAATAGCGATCATTTTAGACACTATGATGATTACGTAAAATTTTATATTATATTTGGTCATGTGTTTATCTAACCTTTATTATCCTTATGGGTCGGACAGGGTTTTCTTAACATACTGTATAAGCAGAAGGTGACGAGTTTTATTTATTAGGTATTTTAATTGTGGCTAAATTACTTATTAATGAAACAAATTGGCTGTTTATTTGTTTAGTTTGGTCAACCGTTGTTTACATCGTACATTTATATATAGATAATTTCCTTAGCAGGTACTAAGAGCACCATTTATGGTTTTTCAAAAAGGATAATAGTTTTTGATAATCCATTCCTAATAACTCTAGGAAAGATTTGACTGTTGTTGTAGACTCAAAAACGATACCTACACCGTTTAGAATATTATTTTCTTAATTCGTATTAATATATGATCCTGGTCTCATATGGATCTGTAGATAAGACATATTTTTTTTTTTAAATTGGAATATATATCGAACGAAACAAAGTTTTGTTGTAGCCACCTATTTAGTACGCCAAAGTCACAAACGTATGGTAAATTCTGAAGGGCGCCCTCATTGCATATTTACATTGCACTATAACTCTCAAATTGAATCATTTTGAAGGATATTGCTAATATATTGCTCCATATGTTGGAAAAATGTGTTTGCTCAACAGCGTTTACAATGCAAAGAATGTCGTTGAAGTGTCAAAATTAACCTTCAAACATTGAATACCTCTCGTTACAAAAACCTATTTATTAACCTGATGAATTTATTCTACAGAAATCAAGAGCTGGTAGAACTGATGTCGTCAGCAGTACGAGACTTGGCAGAAGCTGAGTTCCTCGGAGAAAGGGACGAACAGAACAACCCCCTGCCTTCACGACCCCTGCCCAAGGAGGAGATCCAGTCTGCATCAGGTAATAACTATTGCTAGTATAAGAATATTTTTAGAAATCAAAACAACATCATTACTACCTATACTACCTAGCCGCCAGCAACTTCGTACGCGTGGAGTTAGCTATGCTCTGCTCTTATTGGTCGCAGAGTGATGTTTTATAGCCTAAAGCCTTCCTGGATTAATGGGCTATCCAACGCAAAAAAAAATTTTTAAATCGGACCAGTAGTTCCTGAGATTAGCGCGTTCAAACAAGCAAATAAACAAACTCTTCAGCTTTATATATTAGTATAGATGTAAAGAAAACCCTATCCGATCCGTGAAGGTATTGTTAGGTATCGATAACTGATTCTACTAATGCCTACAAAGCCGGGCTAAACTTAAAAAAAAAGACCCTAAAAAAATAAATATTATTTCGCAAACGCGAGGTAACTCATTACATGTGCTGTAGGCAAAACATGCGTGGGCGAAGGGGGGCAGGGCACGCGGCACGTGGTCGCATCACACATAATAATACTGTCGAAAACTAAAAAAAAAAAAACAAATAATGGGAAGGTTGGAATTAATTCGCGGAAAAAAAAAAGAATATTTCAAAATTCGTTACTATTGTTACTATTATGATTATGTAAAATTTCATATTTTTTGGTCATGTGTATACCTAACCTTTATTATCCTTTTGGATCGGACGGGGTTTTCTTTACATATTGTATAAACATTAAGAAATGTATTGATAGGTTATAATTCAGTAAAGAATCATATTAAAATTAAGCACATAATATGTCACCGTTTTGCAAATTTGGAAAAAAACCGGTGGTTACCAAACTCATGCGCAGACTAGGGCCGGTGGCTAAGTAACAGCTGTACGGTTCGATCGAGCCGGTTAAACTACGCTTGCCGCGATTGCTTCGATGATGTGTGGACACACATAGATGGACATCTATATACCTAGACTTCTCCGTGGCTCAAAACGTTAACATGTAATTCTTGGAAAACACACCACTGTTATTCATGAATTTTTGATGGGCGTTACTGATCGTCGCAAGCCCGAAAGTCATATTTAATCTTATACGGAATATCATATAACCTGGTAACTGAATTGTGGAGATCAGATAGGCAGTCGGTACTTGCGAAATCCTGGTCTGTGGGAAAGACTATTCAGATGATGATGTAGCGCATTCTCCTAAACCTATGTATCTTCTATTATATAAAATTCTCCTATCACAGTGAAGTGTTGAACTCCTCCAAAACGGCTGACCATATTTTATTGAAATTTCGTATACGAGAATAGGTTTTCATCTATTTTTTACATTACTACTACTTACGTGGGTGAAACCGCGGAGCGCAGCTAGTATTAAGTAAAATTTTCCATGTTTATCAATCTAGGTACTGATTTTTTTGTACACAATATATTCACAATAACAACCAATTTCAATGCTATCCAAATTGGGTCAGTACAACAGCCTAACTACATCAGTGATGTGTTAGAGTAGAACACGTTATTGACGATGTCGATTAACTAATTAATTACCTCTACTTCAAATTTACTTTAGCGAAAACAAATTAAGGCGTAGCTACATTGTTTGCACGCATGCTAAAGGCTAATTATGTTGCTGATCACATTGTAGGTTAAGGCTGCGAGGTTGTATCAAATCCAATTTACTCGTTGGCAGGCCAAGCTGCCGGCAGAAGTTACCACCAACCAAAGTCTTGTCGCCAAGCGATTCGTCGTGTTCCGGCATGATGTCTGGCGAAGCCGTACGGAGGACGGTCTGAGCAGTTGTGTTGCGATGTGTGCCGGGTACGATGCGCCAAATGTTGTTGTATCGAGAGTTTCGTTGTGGAGTCTCAAGATCAATCTCCCTCTGGCGCAGCATCGTTGGTCGTGTTGTTGGTTTTAACATTGCATCACCTCACTCAACTGCCATCTTTCTTTCTATTTACTCAGATTTTTGAGTGAATAGGCTCTTAATAAATTAGCTCGCTTTACCATTAACGATTGCATCACTGCTTACCATCAGGCGGGATTGCGGTCAAGCACTAGTTTATAAATATATAAAGAAAAAAACAATCCGTTAATCAAAATCAAAGAATTTATTACAAGTAAACCAATTGCAGGCACTTTTTAATTGTCAGAGGGTCAGTCAATCAGTAAGATGAAGTTAGTCATCCATTCCAAAGCGTGGGACTCTATGGAGAAGAACGGGCAAGGTAATCTCCACAGATAATCTCTTCAATAGGATAGTTTCTTCCTCCGTGTGGTACCGGGCTTAGAAAAGTACCAACCCATATCCTCCTGTGAGTGTCGTAAGAGGCGACTAAGGGAACATCAAATTAATGCGATCCCCAACCCCACGTTTGGTAGGCCCAAGCTTTGGCAAACCTCCCCAATGTAATGAAAAACTTTATGGGAGGCCTTTGTCCAGTAGTGGACCTCTATAGGACGAAGGAAAAGAAGAATCTCTTCAACTTCTATGTTTACTATATCATGGGCCTGAACTTTTAAAGATAAATTAAATAGTTACCTATAATTAATCAATAGAATTCCGTAATTGAAGTTGATCATTCGGCTTTCTGATTTTGTGTTTATTTTCTTCGACTCTGACGTCTCTTTGGAGTTATTTAAAAATATATTGCTATCTATATTGCTTGTAAGAATAAGTACGTTCGACAATAAAGTCTTCCTCTTTCATAATCACCTATTTTATTACTTTTTCATAGCGTTCGACAAACCTAATCATTCCCTACACTCTTTAAACGAAACAAAGCAAAACATTGTAGCCGCCACAAACAAAATCAGGCTCATAATACATTGGAAATCAGCGCATTCCGATCTACAAGTGGTACATTACAGTAGTACATGTAAAGCACATTAGCATTCACGTCGCGGCATACCGTAAGGAACTATGCTGCGCCCTCCATTAGTACGTGACAGAGTCAAACAATGGGAACGAATGTGACTCTTTGACCAATTTGTGTTTGTATATTCTTAGACTTTCGGTTTTCTTGGGTTTGTTCCGTGTTGACGTCATTTTATAGGTTAGGAATGAATGGCATATTGTAATGTGGAAACGCCGCGAGCGAATAAAAGAAATCTTATGGATATTTTATGGTAAATTGGATGTGTGGTAAATAATTAAATTTAAAATATGGGATCATAAAACTCTGATGAGTTTCAATGATAAAACATGAAGGCAAATATTTAAATTGTAAAATGCACATTTCTAAACCGTATCGCGAGCATGTAAGAGATCGGTTTCGCTAGATGTTTTCTCTAGCTCAAATGTCGAACGAGTTCTGGTTACCATTGAAGGAAAGGTTAGGTTTCCACGCAACACTGAACTTTCGATTTCAGTACATTGCCAATGTAATGGTAATTACTTTGCCATATCGCGAAGAGTACCTACATGCCTTTCTTTTGTACAATACGTAGTATTCTTTTAGAGACGCGGCCTTCGGAGATGGCTTTCTTTGTTTGTGTGTCCGCGTTCGTTCGTAATGACTAAGAATATCCTGCATTTTGCTTACTTCTTTGTCTCAATAAGAAGGGACTCTAGTGGCGCTTTCTCTATACAAACTTATTCCGCTGGTTTCTTCGTGGATAACGCTTTTAGAGCAATTTTTTTTACAATCTACATCTACAGTATGTTAAGAAAACCCTGTCCGACCCGTGAAGGTGTTGTTAGGTATCGATAACTGATTCTACTAATGCTTACAAAACCGAGCTAAACTTAAAAAAAAAATCCCCCTAAAAAAATAAATATTATTTCGCAAAAGGAGGTAACTTAATAAATGTGCGTTGACCACCCTTCGCCAGCCGCCCGCGGGGGGCGGGCGGCAGGACACGCGGCATGTGGTCGCATCGCTATTCGATCATAATAATACCAGTGTTGTCACTTTTTAAAAATTACCAAATTTCGGGGAAATTGAAATTAATTCGCGGGAAAAAAAGATTATTTCAAAATTCATTTGTATTGGTACTATGATGAATACGTAAAATTTTATATTATATTTGGTCATGTGTTTACCTAACCTTTATTATCCTTATGGGTCGGACAGGGTTTTCTTAACATACTGTATGTTATACGTGCCCCTACCATTTGATTTTTACAAAACTTAACTAAAACTAACTAAACTAACTAACTAATTAACTTAAACGTAAATAAAAGAAATATGAAATTTCATAATCCCGAAAAATTACCTATTTTTACCGCGGTGTTTAGATGGCCATTAAACAAATGTGATAAGTTTTTGACAAATAAGAAGCATAGGTACAGTTTTCCTCTAAATTTTTATATAAAAGTAATTGAGATCTGTCGTATTTTGAAAAAGAAAACAGCGAAATACGAAACGTCTTATGGTCAACCCTTTCGTACTTTACGGGCAGATGTTGGAAGCGGTGCGAGGGCAATAGTTTCTTCAAATACCTATTTTTCAAATTCCTCAGCACTAGAGTCCTCTCTTAAGCTTAAACAAGTGCGACTTGGACTCGCATACTAAGGGTTCCGTAGCATTAAGTCTCTTTGAGGAGTGGTTAGAGAGGCGCTACGGCGCCCTCACCTCCTGCCTGACGCAGGTCCTCACCGGACACGGTTGTTTCGGGAGGTTCTTGTTCCGGATAAGGCGGGAGGAGACGCCAGGGTGTCACTATTGTGTGGATCGCCCAGAGGACACGGTGGAGCATACGGTGGAGGTCTGCCCGGCTAGGGTAGAGCACCCCGTGTCCTCGTAGCGGCGATCGGTGGCGATCTCTAGCGTCCGACCCTGATCCAAGCCATGGTTCGGAGCGAGAGTGCATGGCAGGCCGTCACTTCCTTCTGCGAAGCAGTGATGCTAGCAAAGGAGGAGGCAGAGCGCTTAAGGGAGCGGGAGCCGCCGCAGGAGACACCCTGGTCGGAAGACAACAACAAACTCCCCGCCACCGAAGGCGCGGGCTTGCGGGCGGTGTGCAGTGGACAGCTCGCCGCCTAGTCGCGATTTCACGCGCGCCTCAAAGAGATGTCAGCACATCGTGACGGGGTCCACGAAGACCGATACCTCCTGGGTCAGGGTTGCGGTTGGTTAAAAAAGAAACCTTGACCCAGGCGCACAGGCAAGTGAAGAAACATGGGTGGGTTTTAGTCAGTAAATGTCTGACACGTCTGTAGTTGACTAAAAAAGTCAGATTTCCAAAAAATACTAGACACGTATTTTTTCTTTTTTCATATAAACAAAAAATGAAGACGATACAGTGCGTTGAAAACTCGTGTGACGTCAGTGCACGCTACACTTTTTAGCGAGCAGTGACGTGTCACCAGCCACCACTTCTGATCTTTGATGCCTTTTATATTTGTCAATTTTTATTGATTGTATAAAACAAAATATACGTATCCAATATTTTTCTATAATCTGAATGACGGACTAAATAGAATCATTTTTTTACCCAGGAAACATCCCTATTGTCCACCTATAACGGTTCATGAGATAGACCTAAACATTTAATGATATAAACATTTATGTTATATTAAATAATATTTCAACATATTATATTTTTTATTAGATATACAACGAAAATAACAAAAAACATATTTTGCAAAAAATTAACTAATAAGTAACATTTTTAACAAAATGGTTGAGTTTGACTAGGTAGGGGCAAAAAAATAGAGTCCGCCCTTGTGTGGGTACAAAACCTAACTTATAATCTAAAAGTTAATATAAAACACTTATGTTTAATCTTTTTATTTATACAGGGTTTATCTTTTTATTTTTTCAGGCCACACTCCTTCGTACCTGGCTTATCTGATATCTCCGTTGAAGTCTGTCGAGGGGCCATTAAAATTAGCCTCGTCACTCAAATAACTATTTTTTCTTGTACTCCGTTTCAGAATGGGAGATCCTTACAGATCCTCTACCAATGGGAGGTGTGATCGGATGCGCTGGTCGAGAGTGGTCAGCGCGCCATGTGTTAGCTGCGGGAGCGTTGTTAGGCAAGAGTTGTTCAGCTGCCTTGAAGCTGGCTGGACACAAACCTCAACTGCAGTCACAGGTGACTCTTTGTTTTATATTATAACTCTACAAGCAGGTTTGGCAAATCTATTTCCACATGTTATACGAGTATATTATTAGGTGTAGATATACTAATAAATGAAACAAACGTTGATATGGCAGCATTGTAATATTTTATATAAAAACAATCCCTGACAAACTTATGATATTCTTATGGTAAAGATATAAAAACATTTTTGGTTTTTAGATATGAAAATTATAATATTAAATGTTATCATTAAAGAGGTTGTAGCTTAATCATTCATTTTCTTAAAGAAAAGAGGATTGAAGCTTAACCTGAATATTATTACAATTATTATAGAACACAAATAGTACTTTTTACATTTACATTTTTCTTTTGCGTGTAAGGTATGCTACTAGTGCTGCCATCTTGCAGTGCCTTTTTACGGAGTTTGATGGCATGAGATTATTATGTTCAAGCGCTTTCTTAGTTCAATAGTTAACGAACCTATTTCTATTCGAATTCTGAAATTACTGTTTTTTAATTTACCAAAAGTAACTCACAACCACTTATATATTTACAACACTCTGTACGACACTTCTGCACTGTGATTGTTATAAATTGTTTTTTTTTTAGCTTGATAAGTCTCCACCAATCTCGCCAGTTTATTTTTAAACCACAAATGCAACCTCAATGATTTAAAGGTTTATTCAACGGTAAATATTGTCGTTACGTTCCACTTCTCTCGACACTTTAAGCTACCTTCGTCCTTCAACCTCTTGACCCGACGGCTTACAATTATTTCTCAAAAACAATAACAATTTTATTACACACTTACCACAAATTGGTTTGCACCTTACCCAAATAATAATAAAAACAACTTACACAAAAGCCGGTGGCATATGATATTTGAGATATATTGATTCCATTCGTAATGTATTAGCCTGCACATTGATTAAAAAAGTAAAATTAATAACACAAACTCGTAACTATAATTATGTTTATCAACCAACAACAGCTAGTAATATTATTCGAGTTACTGTAGCGATAGGTAGTGGAATATTTTATGTGAACTAGTGATTTACTTTGTTTCAAATCTACTCTCATCTTTATATAATGACTCTAATATAGAAAAAATCTTAAAAGAAAGTATCATAGTTAAGTTTCGGATCGGTATTTTTACATATTTTTGTTGTCAGCATTCATAACTCACCAATAAACATTTAATTTTTTTTTTTAAGTTATTACATTTCAACTCGAACCACCTTGAATGCTAATCACGGCGTGGACCGCTTAGCCATTCGGACACTTACTGTGAACGTTGAAATTAGTAAGTAGTACCTAACAGTCATAAGAGGGCAGCAAGTTGTCAAAGTGTATGAGTGTGTTACAAACTTTATTATAGAAGAAGGTCGTAACTACAACTAGTATTGCTTGGCCATAGTTTTGTGAGACTGTAACTCGACTTTTGGCTGTGATAGTACCTGCTGAATGTACTCAAAAAAAGTGCTATTATTATTACGTCTAGACAAATCTGAAATGTTCGATGAGCTGGCCTATAAAAAGTGGCGAACTGCATTTGACTATCGAAGCGAAACAAGCTATTAAGTAGAAGCGATCTTTGAGAATATCTACAGCACACCTGCAATAAGCACTTCCAGGACTTCGTGAAGTAACTTTGTACGATACGGACCTCGTAGATATAAGGGAAGACTTCGGTGCGACATCAGTTACGGTCTACTTGTCATTGCTGTATGTGACTGTACCTTTGTTACCATTAAACTTCGGAACCCTTTACTGGCATTTTAATACCCCTAGCCCGTAACAATATTATAATAGGCACACGTATGAGCACAATGTACCTACTTGCTGTAAAGCATCTATTGGTTGGGTTAGTCTTTTTTTTGTTATTTTTTTTGTGTGTTTTCCTTATTGGACGCTCTTAGCGTACAATATATTATAGCGTACAGTATATATATATATATGCATCGTTCTCACACGGTTGATTTCAAAATGAATGTTGTAATCAAATATTTGTATCAATAGCTGGATAATTTAAAAGAGTGTCCATGGAGTTTCTTGCCCGTTATTCTCCATAGGTACCTACTCTTTGGAATGGGCGACTAGCTTCATCTTACTGACTGACCGACCTTCTGACAATTCAAAAGTGCCTGTAACTGGTTTATTTGAAACAAATGCTTTGATTGATTTTTTTTTTGATTTACCATCATTCGGGCTCAATCGATATAATAAAAGAAGTGGACTGTATCAGAATAGGTGTTATACCATCATTTACATTACGGCGCTGTAGAGTGAAAACCTCGTAAGTGCAAAAATAGTATCTTTTCAGGAGGAAGAAAAAACTGCGTGCTGTAAAATTTTTGTACGGCGACTTCTATATTTTTTTTTTTTTTTTTTTTTTTTAGATTTAATAGTTAATAGATTTAATATTTGAGAATAGTTAATAATTTTTAATAGATTTAACCCGCTTTCATACCCAAATCGGTTCAGTACTATAAGATTGCCTAAATGAAAATGAAAATAAAATGAAACTACACGTTCGTTGCTAGGTATTCACACGAAACTGACAGCTGCGCGTGTTTACGAGGTTCTCATTTAGTGTCATAGATGTCGCTACGAGTATCGAATGAACAAATAAGTCGGATCACGATGTACATAGTGAGGATTTCTTCCCAGAAACGCAATAAAATAAATTTGAGCAAAAATGCATTCCCGAGGTTTTCACGACGTGACGATTATCAACATTTATGAATAAGAAACAATTAAATGGAAATGGCGGAGCGCGTCTGTGAGCTTAGTGGAGAGGAGTACACAGACCCCTAGGCCAATCGTGATGGGACAACATCGTGAAAAAATAATCTATAAAATAAATCTTTTCAATTTCCAGGGCTACCTATTCGGCTGCCACCTTGCCCTAGCCTGGCAAGCGTTCCTGGATCTAGAAGCCTTCACAGGTCCCGAACCTGCGAGCTTCTCCCTGGTGGGGGCGCCTCTAGCCTTCACGTTAGAAGCTCGCCCTGAGCTGTATGACTACATCGAAGCTGGCAAGAAGAGCGTTCAAGATGTTGATTATCATGCTGTGAGTACTTACAGGATCATTGTAACCCCAGTAACGTGAACACTCTGTGATAGGCCATAACATCGGTTGCCGGCAGTAGTTACTACCCACCAGGCAAAGTCTTGCCGCCAAGCGATTCGTCGTGTTCCGGCATGATTCTGGTGAAGCCTTACGGAGGACAGGTCTGAGCAGTTGTGTTGCGATGTGTGCCGGGTACGATGCGCCAAATGTTGTTGTGTCGGGAGTTTGGTCGTGGAGGGTTTCTAGATCAATCTCTCTCTGGCGCAACATCGTTGGTCGTGTTGTTGGTTTTAACATTGCATCACCTCGCTCAACTGCCGTCTTCCTTTCTATTCACTCAGTTTTCTTGAGTGAATAGGTTCTTAATAAACTAACGCGCTTTACCATCAACGATCGCGTCACTGCTTACCATCAGGCGGGATTGCAGTCAAGCACACGTTTATAATTATATAAAAAAAAACAAATATGAATGAACAAATGGAAACAGTAACTTTAATTGCTACATCATGGAGCTGATTACCTTATTTACAAACTAAGCTAAGTTTAAGTTTCGTGCAACTTTTTATTTTTATTCCATTTAAAAAGGGCAGAAGATGAAATGTAGGGTATTAACACACTGGGCCATCGCTGTCTGACTTCTATTTACAGACTTTTAATCGTATTTTAATTTTGACAGCCTCCGTGGCGTAGCGGTAGCGAATGCGATCGCTGCGCAAGGAAGCGCGGGTTCGATGTGCAAATATTTGTATGCCTGAATATGAAAATATTTGCACTGGTCTGGTCGTGCCTCGGAAAGCACGTTAAGCCGTTGGTCCCGATTACCTTACGAACATCTAATGGCAGTCGTTACGGGTTCGGCCCTCAAAAGTTTAGCAATTGGTCTAACTGCAATGCTTTGATATCGCCTTCGGGCTGTGGAGGTCAGATGGCAGTCGCTTCACGGAAAATATCGAAGTTTAGCCAAAATCAGCAGTTAGACTGGTAAAGCGGACCCCAGACTATAAATCTGAAAAAGTTTCGGATGCGGCTGGGATTTACGCTGAGATGATGATGATGAATGATATTTAAAATTTCCAGCTGTACGAAGCAGTGCTAGAAGGCGACGGTATCTCGCAGACGAAGCGTCTCCAACGTTCTCACATCGCGCGCGCGGTGGACGTGCTCGACAGCTTCCCCAACTGTGACGCACGCACCGCGCTCGCCAACATCATCGTGGCCATGCATCATGAACATCTTTGAATCTCCACTGGTATACAATATGTAAAGAAAACCCTGTCCGACCCAAAAGGATAATAAAGGTTAGGTAAACACTTGACCAAATATAATATAAAATTTTACGTAATCATCATAGTACCAATACTAATGAATTTTGAAATTATCTTTTTTCCCCGCGAATTAATTTCAACTTCCCCGAAATTTGGTAATTTTTAAAAAAAGTGGCAACACCGGTATTATTATGAGCGAATATCGATGCGACCACGTGCCGCGTGCCCTGCCGCCCGCCACCCGTGGAAGGGTTGCTTACCGCACATGTATTAAGTTACCTCTTTTTTGCGAAATAATATTTATTTTATTAGGGGGATTTTTTTTAAAGTTTAGCCCGGTTTTGTATCCATTAGTAGTATCAGTTATTGATACCTAACAATACCTTTACGGATCGGACAGGGTTTTCTTTACATATTGTATAGTGTATCCATATATGTATGTACATACAGAGTGGTGCTGACAATACGACAATAAATTAAACATCGTGTACCTCAACACATTATCAGTCTACCCATAAAAAATCATATAAATATGTCCATTAGTTTAGTCACAGGAAATTATTTTTCATTTTTCACATTTTCTACATGATGTACATGTTGATAAGGAAGCGCTTACAGGTTAATGACCACCATATCCTGCGGTACAAATCTTTAATAATAATGGCGCGAAAAAAGCAAGTCGATACAGGATCGCGCTGACACCGATCGGAGGTCAGTGAACCAATATGTTTAAAGGATGTTCTATTCCGTTTGTAATTTTATGCGATTTAGTTTGTTTGAATTTTTTTTTTTTATTTTTGATACTAGGTAGCATTGTTCGTGTTTATATTTATTGTCGTATTGTCAGCACTTCTCTGTATATCTGACCATTACTTCATTCATAGACACTTCATTCAAATTACTTCTTCATTCCAAGTCTACTCCAACCAGCACTCTAATTTCGCAACACACTATTACTACAATCATTTTACTAATCCATTGCTCTATATATTCGAAAAATGTATTTGCTCGGTAATGTAAACACGCAATGAATGTTGTTAAACTGTCAAAATGACATCATTGCTACTGATGGTATGTTAATCTGCTGGACGCTGGTCACTTTTGGTCTATCTAGCTGTAATATTGTGACATGTTGCATGTACCAATCGGTCTACAAGAATAGGGTAGTTGACTAAAAAAAACTAATTAGTCCGTCCGTCAGATTTCCAAAAAATACTAGACACATATTTTTTCTTTTTTCATATAAACAAAAAATGAAGACGACTCAGTGCGTTGAAAACTTGAGTGACGTCACCAGCCACCACTCCTGATCTTTGATGCCTTTTATATTTGTCAATCTTTATTGATTTGATAAAACAAAATATACGTATCCAATATTTTTCTATAATCTGAATGACGGACTAGATAGAATCAATTTTTATTTTTAACCAGGAAGCATCCCTATTATACAATCTACAACGTTCTGCTGAATATTGTTGCTGTTTCATAGAAATTTGTGCTTCTTTGCCGTTTCTTTAAGGATGTTGAATGGTCCACATGTAAATGATATTGGTTTTAATTAAATTATCGTCCAAAGTCGGTACTTTCAATAAAATTATATTCCAAAGTCGGTACCTTTAGTAAATTACAATCTAATGTCGTTATTTTTTTGCAATTATGATTGCGAATCAATATAATTTATAAGTGTGTGGCTTTTTTAGTTATTACATTTGAAAATCACTTGAGGATTGTTTGATAAAACTTTTGATATGACGATTAATATTACATAACTAAGAATGAAATGAATCCATCCACCTAGTGAAAATAAATATAAGTTTCTACATACTTTGTCTAATTATACTTGAATCTTGACATTAATTATAATGAATTATACAAAGTTACCATTTTATTAATTTGATGACAATTCAAAGTATAGCTACAAAGAATGGGTGGATTGCCATGTTCACAAACTAAACAAAATTTTAGTTCAGTGCTTTTTTATTACATTAAGAAGAGGACAGAAGAAAAATGTTAGTTTAATCTTGTCAAATACATAGATAGTCCATAGACAGTTTAGACGTGATTGAAGATTTGACGATTAAAAGTGTGTCAATTTACATCAGGCGCTAACTAATTTGACAGGACTAAAATTTTTAAATTTTGGACTAAAATTTTATTTTGGAAGAAAAAGATGCACTGACTTAAATTTAGTTTAATTTTGAACACAGGAGTCGTGGCTTATAATTAGGAAATAAGTAGTTAATTAAGAAAAAAAAATATTATTGACATGCACTCAATGCTCAACATATGTTTTATTTAGTAAATAAGTAAGTTTGTATTTTTATATAACAAGAGCTGGTGCTTTTGATTTAATTGGATTTTTAATACTCATAACTAAAATGTGTTTTTGACGTGTATTTAAACGATTTTATATGGTGAAATAATCAAATTTGAATCACTATGATAACACTAAGGTAATAAAACTATCTAAAATTATCTCTTATCTCAAGTCACGCGTGAGCTGTTTCTCCACAGGAATATAACATATTTATAATTATATTTTCGGGACATTTGGGGTTGTAACCCTCGGGTCGTAGGGTCCAAGTGCTCATGGTTTTATTAAGGAATTTGAAAACGGCTGGTTGACACTTTCAATGACCAAAGGGTTGGCGTTTGCATCGCGGGCCTGTGGGTGGTGAGCAGTGGGCAGCTCGCCGTCCGATCGCGGACCAGCCCCCTAATCAGCGAAACACATTTTTGTCCAATTATTGCGACTAGTTTTATAAGACCATCGACAAAGCTATGGAAATAACATACAATAAAAACATTATTGTAATGGGCGATTTTAACGCGAAGGTTGGCGCTCCCAAAGAAGGTGATTACTTAATAGTACAACAACATGGATATGGCACAAGAAACGATAGAGGGCAGAGACTAGTTGACTACGCTACTGAACACAATCTTTCTATCATCAATACATGCTTTGAGAAAAACTGCAACCGAAGATGGACGTGGCGTTCCCCTAATGGACTGCACAAAAATGAGATCGACTATATACTATCCAACCAACGAAAAATATTCCAAAATTTTGAAGTCATAAATGTAAACTATCCGTCAGACCACCGACTTATTAGGGCGACAATAAAAATAGCCAAACAAAAGCAAAGTAGAGTAAAATTTAAAAATAAAAACATTTTCCAACTAATGACTAAAGAAGAAATAACAAGATACAATAATAACTTAATGTCAATGCTACCCTACCCAACCCAAAACTTGAAAAATGTATCAGTACAGAACTACCACGATAAAATAGTAAGCGCCATCAGTAAGAGTCTGCAAAAAGCTCGAGAAACAAGGAAAGAGACACACAGACACCACAGAATACTATCAGATCACACGGCCTTGCTATTGAAAAGAAGAAAAGAATTACAAGAAACCAAAAATAAGTCGCGATCTATGAAAAACGAGCTTTCTGCTCTCTATAAAGTAACAAATAAATACATAAAGAGAGATTACGCTAAATATAGAGTAGATATAATAGAAAGACATTTGCAGCAGACTGGAAGTTCGAAGAAGGCCTTTAAGGAACTAAAAATGAACAAGGCTTGGCTAGAGGGACTAAGAAAACAAAGCAGAATTTTATGCAAACGCACTGACATCATCAACGCGACATCAGACTTCTATAAGAAATTATACAATGATGTGACTCAAAAGAATAACCTCCCAAACACAAATGGAAGTAAGAATGAAAGCTATATAAAACCAGTAGATGAAATGGAAGTTATAGAAGCAATAAAAAGTTTGAAATTAGAAAAAAGCCCTGGATCAGACAATATCACAAATGAAGTATTAAGACATGCACACAAAGTACTAGCCGGACCCCTAGAGCAACTATTTAACTTAATATTACAAAAATCTGAAACACCCAAACAGTGGTCTGAATCAGACATCATACTTATCTATAAAAAGGGTGACCCGAAGGATATTGGCAATTATAGACCAATAAGTTTACTACCGAGCCTCTACAAACTTTTCTCTACCATCATAAATAAAAGAATAAGTAATACATTGGAATTTAAACAATCAGTCGAACAAGCAGGCTTTAGAAAAGGATTCTCTACAGTTGACCATATCCACACACTTGAATTAATTATAGAAAAGTATCAAGAACAACAGAGACCACTATACATAGCGTATATTGATTATCAAAAAGCTTTTGATACGGTCAAACACTTTAGCATATGGGATAGCTTAAAACGGCAGGGAGTAGAAGATGTTTATATAAAAGTGATAAAAACTATATATAAAAATAACAAAGGTAGAATCAAGCTAGAAACTCTCGGACCAAGTTTTGCTATAAAGAGAGGCGTAAGGCAGGGCGACCCGTTATCTCCAAAACTATTTATAGCCATTCTAGAAGATGTTATTAGCAAGATAGACTGGAGTAAGTCAGGTCTATATATAAATGGCGAATACCTAAGCCATTTAAGGTTCGCAGATGACCTAGTCTTGCTATCTGAATCCAGCACCCAGCTACAACAAATGATGGAAACTTTACAGTCAGCAAGTGCCAGGGTGGGACTGGAAATGAATCTCTCTAAAACCATGGCAATGACAAATAGATGGAGAAGACAAATCACAATAAATGGAGTGCCACTCGACTATACTGACTCATACATCTACTTAGGGAAGCGAATAAGCTTTGATCGGAGTAATAACGAACTGGAAGTGAAAAGAAGAATACAACAAACTTGGAATAAATATTGGAGTTTAAAGGAAATTTTTAAAAGTAACCTCTCTATCTCTATTAAAACAAAAGTGATGAATTCCAACCTCCTACCAAGTTTGACGTACGGATGCCAGACGTGGAAGTTCACTTCAAAAATAAAAAACCTAATCACTACTTGTCAAAGAGGACTAGAACGCAGCATGCTTAAAATAAAGAAACTAGACAAAATTCGACACACAAAAATAAGGGCAATAACTAAAGCAACAAATGCACTAACTTACGCACAGAAACTGAAGTGGAAATGGGCTGGCCATGTCGCAAGGCTTAAAGACCAGAGATGGACCAAAAAAGTAACGTTTTGGAAAGGACCTCTTGGTAAAAAAAGCAGAGGAAGACCACTGACACATTGGGACGATGATATCACTAAGTTAGCCGGCCCACACTGGAAGCAGATTGCACAGAATAGAGACAACTGGTCAGCTTTGGAGGAGGCCTTTACCCAATAATGGGGTTCCTGCAAATCAGGTTAAGTTAATAACTAGGTACATTTAAATAAATTTAAGAAACAAACTATTTCCAAATTTAAGTTATAAATTAGTTTTTTAAATAAGCAAATTTAGTTTCAATGTTAAATATGTATACTAAAGTTAACTTAAATAAATATAGTTTTAAATATTGTATAAATATACAATAAACATGTAAGGTTATTTAGTAAACTTAAGAAAAATGTAATACTAATTAGTAGGAAATAAAAGGCTTTTATTTTTTATTGCGACTAGTCGGGATCGTTGGGAGCGCCCATTAGTCCGTTCGGTCCAAACGATCCCAACTAGTCGCAATCATTTGACACAAATGTTTTCGCCGATTAAGGAGCAGGCCCTAGTCGACGGCACAACGTGTTTCATGCGCGCCTCAAAGAGATGTCAGCACATCGTGACGGGGTCCACGAAGACCGATGCCCCTGGGTCAGGGTTGCGGGTTGGTTAAAAGAGAAACCGTGGCGCTGGCGCACAGGCAAGTGAAGAAACACGGGTGGGTGTTAGTCAGTAATAGTCTGACACGCTCTTCCGCTCCGCCCAGAGCAGGAGAGATCATTTGATGATCATAAACAAAAGAAAAGGGTTGGCGTTTGCATTGACCTGAGATTAAGTAATTCCATACAACGCGACAATGCCGCCAGTCTTTTGGGTACATTACCAGTCGGCAGAGGTGCGAAGGAATTCTTCGACGCTACGAGTATAGGTATTTTAGACCGTGAATAATCAAATTGTATAAGAAATTGTTATTAATAATTATGATATTTAGTATTTAGATAACTTGACAAACCGTATTGTTCAATATGAACCAGGGTACCTATCTATATGTAATTTTTACTACAAATAAATATACAATTTAAAAATAAAAGTTATGAAGTGTTTTTTTTTACCTGCACCGTAAGTCTCCCATTTCATTTTGACAGTTCAACAACATTCATTGCGTTACGTACTTTGTTGAACAGAGACATTTATCGAACGTATAGAGCATTGGATTAGTAATATCCTACAAAATGATTTAGATTGAGAGTGATATTTTGTTACACAATTTTTCAATTTTTTTTTTTAAATATTTATTTCTGACATGGATTGTCAGAGTCCTTTAGCCGTATACATCAATAAAAGTCAATACAAAAACAACTAGAACTGGAATCAAATAAACTTTACAGACAATAATACGAAGGAAAACAATAAATCTTAAAATTAAAGTTAATTTCTAAAATAAATAACTAAATCTATACAAATAAACAAACTAAGCTAAATATTTTCTACTGTTGAACAAAAAACTGCGGTCTAAGTATTTAATAAATCTTGGGCGTGGCTGTGTTACGCAATAAGGGCTCTGTGTTACCATCTCTTGCATTCACAACTAAAGAACACGGCAACCTGCACAGGAGTTTCCTCTCAAATATCATAGATGGCGATGCTTTCGCTACACCGCTTCCAGTATACACAAAGGCTGCAGACAGCTAACGAAGTCAGCCAACGAAGCTTTATCTCATCCATGGACGACAAGGTAACCAACTGACTGTTACGCCTGAACAGGAAAGGCCTGTGGTTGGTGTCGGGGACCATCACGGGTCATTGCTCTCTAAACAAACCCTTTCACACGATAGACTTAACGGACAGCCTTATGTGCAGAGCTTGCATGGAGGCTTATCATACAGTTGCGCATGTGCCCTTCGAGTCTTCAGTCGTCACCCAGATTATAACTAAAACCCTCGGAACACCAAGATCTTACACAGATGTTCAAGTTCATTCAAAAGTCAACTTAACCTTAAAACCAAACGTAATAGGGTAGTTGACTAAAAAAAACTAATTAGTCCGCCAGTCAGATTTCCAAAAAATACTAGACACGTATTTTTTCTTTTTTCCTATAAACATAAAATTAAGACGACACAGTGCGTTGAAAACTCGTGTGACGTCACTGCACGTTACACTTTTTAGCGAGCAGTGACGTCACCAGCCACCACTCCTGATCTTTGATGCCTTTTATATTTGTCAATTTTTATGGATTTGATAAACAAAATATACGTATCCAATATTTTTCTATAATCTGAATGTCGGACTAAATAGAATCCATTTTTTTTTACCCAGGAAACATCACTATTCCTATTTATTGAATAAGTGTCTGTATGCTGTTGATGATCTATAACAGAATTCTTATGTTTATGTATGTGTGTATGTATGTAATTTAAATTCTTAATTTTCTCTTTTATTATTGTGTGAATTTAGATACATTTTCTTGTTAATGAATAAATAACTATGACTAACAAGCCGGGAGACTTAGGTTCATATTACAGAACCTCACATAAAACTCAAGCTTAAATCTCGTTTGAAGCTATTTGATTGGTTGATACTAGTTTTAAGTAATGCTTAAATCTTGAGTCAGGATCTGTAATACGGTCCGTAGTAAGCTTTTTAGAGGGAGGTGGGCTGGTTGATATAAGCACCAATGGCCGCCATGGTCTACGCATAATGGTCCGCTTGAAGCACTAAGTGCGGAAACCAAACCCGTAACGTAGAACATAAATATACACACATATACCTAAAACATATATCTTTTAGTTTTATAAACGAGAGCTTGAGCTTTGTTAAGTAGTGATGCCATCGTTGGTATGGTATGTTAAAGCGCGTTAGTTTATTAAGAACTTATTCACTCTAGCCTTGAAGACACTTAAATTGTAGTCCGACGGAAAGACCACCGCACGCAAATTATTCTAGTCCTTCGATGTACGTGGTATAAATGGCGAAGCGAAACGCTCCGTCCCGATAGAAGTGGTGTCAACAACGTAAGGGTACATCCTCGTACGATGGGTCCTCCGATAATGGAACGGAGATGGCGGAATTAAGTCATGCAATTCTTGTGCACACTCACCAAAATACATCCTACAGAACACCGACAAGCTAGCTACTCTACGCCTGCGTTTCAGGTTTTGGAGACCATTTTGACATAAATCTGGATCGACATTTAGCCTCTACGCACGCCTAGCCACGGAAATCAAAGTTGCTAGGTGGCATTTTGCAACACCGGCCTAAATGCGGCTGCAAAACACACGAACTGACCGGCCCTTGTGTAACATTAGAAGCTGTCTTGGTGTGAAGTACCGCCGAACCTTTGCAATAACGCCAAGTTTCCTGGCAGCAGTCTTAGCATTGGACTGAACCGCCTGGCCATCGAAAAGCTGAAGGCGGTCAGTGCGCTCTAAGTCTAAGGATACATTGCGAAAAGCAGGAGCCGAGATGAACGGGTTCCTTTTCGCGGGGTTGTCACAAGACATGGAGGCATGGGCATCAACACTGAATGTATAAACATGAATTCAGTCTGAATTCATTTGAATACAGTCTGAATTCATTTGAATACATGATTCTAATTTTAAATAAAATGAAAGCAAACACGAGTTTATGGCAAAATAACTTTTATTGCTACACAATGCAGTTCACTTTAAGCTAACTTCAAACATTTTCATAACTTTTTCAATATTAGGTACTAGTCGCTCGGAAATGAACTTAATTATGATGGAAATAAAGTTGATATTTGCCTAACAGGACAAATAGGAGTGCGGGTAACTCCGCTTGCTTATGCTATAACGGGATATTCTCCACATTTATAAAAACAAATGATTTCCTAAAACAGTTTACGAATAGTAAACAGTGTTGCAATACTTTCGCAGTAGTTGTACCGCGTGCATCGAGGGACTGGAACAATTCGCCAGCGGCGGTGTTTCAGTCACACTACAATTTGAGTGTCTTTAAGGCTAGAGTGAATAGGCTCTTAATAAACTTAATAAACTAGCGCGCTTTACTATCAACGATCGCATCACTGCTTGCCATCAGGCGGGATTGCGGTCAAGCACTAGTTTATAACTTATAAAAAAAAAAGTTGTAGTGAAGACTACGAATGCGTCAATGTTTGTGGTGCCTATAACAGTAGGTATCTACCTGGTCATGACCTAAATGGTGGGAATTTCATGTGGGCATTTTAGTCTGAAGTCAACACATTTTACTTTAAGTATGTGGGTAGGTACGTAACTAGTGGGGCAAACGCGCTAAAATAATTAAATCAACCAAAACAGAATTGCATCTCAACCAAACCAAAACTTTAGTTATGTTTCGTATAGCGCTAACCTTTTAACAGATGGTTTAACCATAACTGGATCACAATCGAATTTAAACTGTGTCAAATGAAAACGTTGAAACAAAGCTAACTTTTTGTGCCACTTGTCAAAGTTACATTTAAACTATTGGAAAACCTCGTAAGTGCAAAAATAGTAATTTTCAGGAGGAAGAAATAACTGCGTGCTGTAGAATTTTTGTACGGCGACTTCTATATTTTTTTAATGAATTAATATGGAGATTTAACGCGCTTTCATACCCAAATCGGTTCAGTACTATAAGATTGCCCAAATGAAAATAAAAAGATATTACACGTTCGTTCACGAAACTGAGAGCTGCGCGTGTTTACGAGGTTCTCAATTAGTGTCATAGATGTCGCTACGAGTATCGAATGAACAAATGAGTCTGATCAGGATGTGCGTAGTGAGGTTTTCTTCCCAGAAACGCAATAAAATAAAATTTGAGAAAAAATGCATTCTCGAGGTTTTCAATCTACGGTGACGTTATAATTTATATTTGACCAAATGTATCATTTATACATTGATTTTACTTCAATTGAAGTAAAACTTTAGCGCGATACGAAATGGGATCAAAACTGAATCACAACTTTAACTGGATTAAATACGAACAAGTTTAACTTCTACTAACTGTTTTATTTAGCGCGTTTGCCGCCAGATACTGAAAAGGTTATATAAAAATGAAACATAAAAACATTTTTTAAAATTAATTGTATTAATAAATAATGGTAGTTCTATTTACATGACACATTCGATTACTCTTTTGTTTTGGCAGAAGACAATAAAAATATTGTTACACAATAAGTTCCCCTAACACAAACGCGGCAGGCACAAGGCCAGCGACCTAACATCCTTATAACATTGGTAATAAACCCATTCCCACATCATAAGAATAACATAAAAAGGAAAACACATTTTTGGTTACAATGTGACAATACTGGTCGTTTTTGGTTTTTTTTTTCCTTTGCGTTACGCAACAACTGATGGCAAGCAGTGATGCGATCGTTGATAGTAAAGCATCAACGATCGCATCACTGCTTGCCATCAGGCGGGATTGCGGTCAAGCACTAGTTTATAACTTATAAAAAAAAAAGTTGTAGTGAAGACTACGAATGCGTCAATGTTTGTGGTGCCTATAACAGTAGGTATCTACCTGGTCATGACCTAAATGGTGGGAATTTCATGTGGGCATTTTAGTCTGAAGTCAACACATTTTACTTTAAGTATGTGGGTAGGTACGTAACTAGTGGGGCAAACGCGCTAAAATAATTAAATCAACCAAAACAGAATTGCATCTCAACCAAACCAAAACTTTAGTTATGTTTCGTATAGCGCTAACCTTTTAACAGATGGTTTAACCATAACTGGATCACAATCGAATTTAAACTGTGTCAAATGAAAACGTTGAAACAAAGCTAACTTTTTGTGCCACTTGTCAAAGTTACATTTAAACTATTGGAAAACCTCGTAAGTGCAAAAATAGTAATTTTCAGGAGGAAGAAATAACTGCGTGCTGTAGAATTTTTGTACGGCGACTTCTATATTTTTTTAATGAATTAATATGGAGATTTAACGCGCTTTCATACCCAAATCGGTTCAGTACTATAAGATTGCCCAAATGAAAATAAAAAGATATTACACGTTCGTTCACGAAACTGAGAGCTGCGCGTGTTTACGAGGTTCTCAATTAGTGTCATAGATGTCGCTACGAGTATCGAATGAACAAATGAGTCTGATCAGGATGTGCGTAGTGAGGTTTTCTTCCCAGAAACGCAATAAAATAAAATTTGAGAAAAAATGCATTCTCGAGGTTTTCAATCTACGGTGACGTTATAATTTATATTTGACCAAATGTATCATTTATACATTGATTTTACTTCAATTGAAGTAAAACTTTAGCGCGATACGAAATGGGATCAAAACTGAATCACAACTTTAACTGGATTAAATACGAACAAGTTTAACTTCTACTAACTGTTTTATTTAGCGCGTTTGCCGCCAGATACTGAAAAGGTTATATAAAAATGAAACATAAAAACATTTTTTAAAATTAATTGTATTAATAAATAATGGTAGTTCTATTTACATGACACATTCGATTACTCTTTTGTTTTGGCAGAAGACAATAAAAATATTGTTACACAATAAGTTCCCCTAACACAAACGCGGCAGGCACAAGGCCAGCGACCTAACATCCTTATAACATTGGTAATAAACCCATTCCCACATCATAAGAATAACATAAAAAGGAAAACACATTTTTGGTTACAATGTGACAATACTGGTCGTTTTTGGTTTTTTTTTTCCTTTGCGTTACGCAACAACTATGCTCAAACTCCATGTCAACCACACCGAAGAAAGACTCACATACGCATCCACTCCAGAGATAATGTATATCACAGGTTTCTAATGTGACCTAAATGATATAATTTACTTACAAATGAGGTTGCTTTTACAATTTAACGTTTTGATGTCAAAATTTCGCCGCTGTAATATGCACCTATAAAGTTTTACAAATATCCGAACTGTACTGTTATATTCCATATTATGATTTAAAAATACTGTGATTGCTTTTGATATGTCTTGTCACATAATGTATTGAAAATTCAAGGGTCTGACACTCGCAGCATAATGCTGAGCGACAGCAGTTTTGCGTGGATGTGACGCTAGTTTCTCTCAACAAATTCTTATTTATTTTTTTGGGTTTTTGTCATTTCTACCGCAAATAAAAGCATTTTCTTCTTTCTTTAAAAGTTTCTATTATTGGCAACTATTTAATGGCAAGAATTACAGGGCAATTTACCAATGCACACACAAATAATATCCGAATACAATTTTAGGCATATTTCGGTATGTTACCAAACGTTACCATAAGACCGTCGACAATATCGCACCATTCGTTAATTTTAATATTTTTTCACTCCTACGTTACAATGTACATAGAGCCATGTCTATTATTGCTTATTTTTTATAAGTTTTGTTAAATCCAAAACTTGTTACCTATAAATAATTTTCACGTTCGTCCCAATAAATTTACCATTCAATAAATACGTACACGTAAAAAATATAAACTATATCAATAGTTTAATCTTTAAAACAAACTTTCCTTAATCTAATTATATATTAATAACTATTCAATCAGTATGGTTTCATTCATTTTCAATAATATGCCTACTTTATAATCTTTCCAAGCGCCTGAAATTGATTTTTTTAACCTTGCATATTCTATCTTATATAAATGTAATTTATTATTCATCTTTTATTGTATTTTATTTAATTTTATAAAATTTTATCATCACTAAGTTAGAAGAGTGTTCGTATAATGCAATCGCAATTCTTAAATAATAAGGTCACAATCAATAATATACTCGATACCTAAATCAGATTCGTTATAATATCAATCATATTTCAGGTCGTGAGAGCAAGAACAGCCAATGTATCATCAATCGAGATAATTAGTGAAACTAATTTTCTCACATTAGAATTTAGTACTTTTTGTTGCCATACCTAGAGGTTTTGCATTTTGAATTAAATTGTGTGTAACCCTCTTTATAACACGCATAGAGTAATCTTATTCTATTTTTGAAATGAAAGCGATAGGCTCTCTATTTATTCTATAAAGCGTTAGTTGGCTGTTTTTACGCTCGCGGCCTCATTTATAGCCAAACACACAGGCACTCGACTTGACGAATAAAGAAGGCGTTCTTGAAATATGCATAAAACAACCTGTAATAATTTAATGATCGAGCCGTAAAGCAAATATATTAAATATTAATGTCTACAGTAACACTAAAATTATTACAAAGAAAATGATACGACAATGGTTCACGTAATACAATATAAATAAGTTAAATATTCTAAAAAGTTAAAAATACACACGACTTAACCTAATAGAAAAGCACTCGTATCTTTGTGGTAAAATATTTGCGGCTGACCGCTTGATTTCATTCATTAAATACATTTAAATTATAAGCCAAAACAAATGTTCAGAATTACAGGAATGGTAATAAACATTACTAATTAAATAAAAACGATTAATTGACAGACAAAGGTACAAAATAATGAATAACAAGACCGCTGAATGTGTCTGCAGCGCGGCTCTACAACCACTCTCAATGTAGTGTTTTGTACTTTTGTTCTGATAACATTATATAATGTAGGGTTAGTAGTTTATGAGATCATTGTGTCGCACAAAACTTTCGATTATGCGCTTAATTAGAAAAGAAAACATCGACAAAATATGCAGACAAAACATACATTTACGACACTATTTTATACAGCAATAGTCTGTTAAATTAAACTAACCGCTCAGTGGCCGGCTCAACGATCGTCAACTTAAAATAAAGACAAGAATATACAAAAAAATCTACACGATAACGGTCATTCTGACAAAATACACAATCGATACTAACGTAACGTAAGACTAGCTGAAATGCGATAAACACTATTTAAAATTAAAACTTAAACTTACATCTTTGATTAAAACTCACTCGGTATACGTTTTAAAAAATATTTCAGTTACAAACGGTACTCAATTCCAATATTTAAATGCATGAAAGGAATCGCTGGATTTTCAACATGTCAGCGCACCGGACCAGGGCCGCGCCTTACTCACACATCATACGTCGAGGAACTACAGAATATATTGGAAAGCACAACGGCTCTAATCGACGATTATAAAAGTTCTAAAATCGAAAGGCAACACAGATCTTACATAGCTAAGGAAGAGACGTCTGTGCGTCGGGTCGTGTTCGCGCGACTCGGCGCGAGCTTGCGTCAGGTGCTGGACTCCTGGTAGGGGCCCGTCACCGTGCACGGGTGCATCGGGAACAGAGTCGTCCACGACGTCGTCGTGCCCGTCGCCGCCAGCGCCGACAGCGACGCCACCCTGCCCGGGAACGGCTCCGGGCTCTTCCACTTGTCCGGCCCGGGCGTCTGTCGCTCCGGCCCTGGAGTAGTCGCCGGCGACACGGAATTGGAGTTCGGCCCCGGCGTACCAGGCGTCGGTGGATTCAGTCCCAGTTTCTTTAACCTCATCTTTTCCTCCCATTCTTCGAGACCGTGTTTTGGACGATTAAGATTCCTGTGTTGGTAAAATACAAGAGAGATTCTCGTGGGATTGACTCTGTTCGGACTTTTAACTGCAGTTGTAGAGTGCATTTCATGTTTTGCACATTCGAAGAGGACGCTCCCATGCCCAAGTGCGATAGCAACGCCACCCATTTGACCATCTTTGAAACAATCTAAATTCTCTGTAAATTCTGTAACTTCACCAATTGGTTCAGCTTTGGGTGGTTCAGGCGGGTAGGGAATAGAAAATGGCGGCGGATATATGCACCAGTTCGGTGAAGACTGACACCAGTTTGGACTTGGATTTTGGTAGAAGTTTGGCGCAAAGTTTGGATTGTATTGGTACCCATAGGAATTATAACAATGAGGGTTTCTAAGAAGCTCTTCCCTTTTGTATTTCTCAGCGTTGTAATACGCCAGGCTGTTGTAATCATTGTAGGTATTCTCATAAGGATTAAAAGGACCGTAAGGGTTCGGAGGGAAGGAATAAGCATTTGCTACTTGTGGGTAGTTGCCATAACTTTGTATCTGTGCCTGATTCCCATAGGTATTCTGGTTGACTGGGTGGAAATTGTTACTAGCAAATTCAGGAACTGGTTTATTAGCCACCGCTTGCATGTTTTGCTCATCGTGGTTGATTGTGAAGTTGTTTTGAGGTGTTGGAGTCTGCTGAGGCGTGGAATTGTTCGATCTGCTGTCGTAAGGACTCCTGTGCTCGTAACCCTGACCTAAATGAGGCCTGTCGGAAGGTGGGTATGGCTTTAAGAAAGTAGAATTCTCAATAGCTTCCGGTGGATTTGTATGCTGAGACCTTGATGGTGGTCTTGCTTTCGGGACTCTAAATAAGGAATTCTCGTTTTCAGGTATCGATTGGTCTTTTAGTTTTGGGTCCCAATTCTTTGATTCAGGCGACTTCCAAGCAGTTTGACGGGCATCCGATTTCATCATTTCATTATTCGGTGACTTTAGTTCTGGGATCTGTGAAGGAGCAGGAGACGCGGGCGTGCTCTGAGAGTTTTGTGATATTTCTGTCAGTCGCGGTGAACTGGGCATGTCAAACTCAGGAATTTTGTTGTTAATATCAGGGATCAAATTCTGTTTTTCGGGCTCTGTAGTGACTTTTGGCAGCATTGGATCAGAATTCGTTTCACTCCTACTGGAATCTGGACTGTAGTTATTGGGGGGGACGTTCAAATGTGCTGTTGTGGAGTCAGGATCCTCCTTTACGACATTATTGAATAATTCCGTGTTAGCAAAGTCTGGCCACTGATTCTGAGGGGTCATTTGATTGGGGAACTGGTGCTCCCTTTTCTGCAACCCAGCTGCGAAACTTGGCAGTTGATTTGGGTTCGGATTAGGAGTCTGAGCTTGAGGCTGGTGATTCTGAATTGGTGTACCTTCAACTATCGGCGACACATGATTTTGATTATACAGCGCATTCTGATGATGCAAGTTATAACTCTGATCGTAGGGATTGTAAGGAGAGTCTAGAACGGTGCTGGATATCTGATTACTTTGTAACTGAGCATCCGTAAAATTATCTATCATCGTCGCCATGTCTAACAAGGCAGGGTTGCCTAGGTTAGGATTGATAAGTCCTGGATTCTGGTGTTGCATATTAGGGTTAACGAAGGCTGAATTATAGTGGGCGTTATTGGAGAATGCTGAGGGATTTGATTGGTTTAAGGCTGGCGTGATAGCTCTAGGTGAAGCACTACTCTGGCTTCGAGGACTGGCGTTGTTTCTCGCATCCACTGGCTGAGGTGTCCTCGGCGCTGGTGACTGTTGAGCTTTCTTCTGGTTGTTGCCAGGACTCTGTGAGTTAATGCTGTTTGCTGACGTGTTTGATTCTGAATTCTCGTCGTCTTTTCGTTTCTTCCCGTGCCGACGGCATGGCTGAAGTGGGACTGATCTGACGCGTACCTCCATTGGGTATCTGGAAGTAAGATAAATACAAAAATAAGTATTATATGCGAGAAGAAAAGTTTGGTTTCTCATATACGGCAAAGATGACATCTAAGTAAAATAGTGTTCGTAATGAGGTCATTCCTTGAAACTTATAGGTACCACTACTTAAAACAGTTCAAAGAAATCATACATCGATATTGAGTTATTTAAGAATAGAAAATTTGTACATCACCACTCACTTATCGAGTATCTCAAGCGCTCCGCTCTTGACCTTCTCATCCTGTCCATCCTTGGAGCCGAACTCATCGGTAGTATCCAGGACATACAGCGGCAGCACATGAAGCTGTTCATCAGGAGGCCTGGTCAGGGACCTGTGCTTGGCCAGGGTCACTACTGCAGTACAGCCGTTGTTCATGTTGTGGAGATCGCGATGTGCATGCGCGCAGAAGTCTATGCATGCTGTTACACCTGGAATCATAAAATGTTGAAGTATTTAGTTACCTGTGTAGACAAATGTTGAGATAAATTACTTAAAGTTCTTAAGT
The DNA here is from genome assembly GCA_037179545.1 of Sesamia inferens. Classification (NCBI taxonomy): domain Eukaryota; kingdom Metazoa; phylum Arthropoda; class Insecta; order Lepidoptera; family Noctuidae; genus Sesamia; species Sesamia inferens. The sequence continues at coordinate 28,127,966 of CM073928.1, read as the reverse complement.
TACTTTTAAGTTAAGAAATCTGAACGAAAAAGAGAAAATTAGAATAATAGTATAATTTCAAAAGATGCATGATTGAAATTAATGTAGTAAATATATATCTTCTGATAACAAGCTAGATAGATGATTCTAGAAGAAACTAGGTTTTTAGAAACTAGGTTCTTAAAACTAAGTTCCAACTTAACCAAAAGCATCGTACCTGAAAACGGTCGTCCCGGTTTAAATCCGAGCCTGCAATCCGACGCCTCCTTCTCAAACTGAATTTGATTTTCAAACGCCTTCGGAGCCAGGTTCATGTACAACGGACTGAGCAGTGTTGCCAGCACATGGATGCGTTCTTCTATCTCGCTTTCCTCCGTCTTCACCGACAGGCGGAATTTGCGAACTGTTTTTGAACGGGCGTATTTGCATCCATTGTAGTACATCGACCAGGAGCAACCGAAACTGTAGGAGGCACCACAGGTCTCAGGGTCTAAGCCTGGAAAAAGAGGTTTATTGAGACTTGATCTTACGATAAGATCCGGTTGTCAGACTTTCGGACTTCTACTTCCCGCCACGCTTCGTTCGTCGATATCGACCGCGTTTAGCTCATCGATTGGCCCGCTTCAAGGTTGTAAGAACTCTCAACCAATGAGGGCGCCAAACGCGGTCCACGTGTATGATCGAGTCTCGTAACTCATGGTAGCCACACTGCTAAAAGTGTATTCTGAGTTACGGAGGGTCGTGACTCGGAAAACTTGTTTGACCGTTGTGTGCATGTGTAGCCGAGAGCCCTGTCGCGGTATGTAATGATGGTCACCCATCCACATACCAACCGCGGCAAGCGGTCGACGTGTGCGCCTGTTATTATTTAGCCACGGGTCCCTCAATGTGTCAAATAACGAATTTCTGATTCATAGCAATGTGACAAATGCCATGAATCAGAAATTGTAAATAATATTCTAATCTGTATGATCCTACATATGTATTGCTGAATTGAACATATTCAACTATTATAAGGTCATCTTGCCTAGCATAGCATTTTTTTTTATTATGGCATCTCCTGGTTGACCTTGAGAGGTCGTGACTACTTAACCGGACTATCCTGTGGGTGCCTTAAATGAATTTAAAGCCCCCAGCCAGGGCAACTAAAAACTAAGCGACTACACGCTAACGGCACCCCCTGTGGGGTACGAACCTTGGCTTAGGGTGTCGCTGGAGAGCACAGCAAGGAACGGCTGGATCGAAATTTGTTTTATTTTGCTTTGATGACCGCGGGGTTTCCTAGTACTCGCTCTGTGAAGATACGACCGAAACAAACTCAGAGGTCATAGTCGAGAATTTATATTTACTGGCTACAGAAAAATACCAACTCCTCATATTTTGTAACATGAATCGTTAAGTATATTTGACGAAAATACTTACCTTGACAAGCGCAGGTTCTATTCTCATTGGTCGCGCACCTTCTTGTTGTTGGAAGGCCGTATCTATTGAGTTTGTGTGATAACAGAGTGTAGTCCAAGTCGGCTTCGGACTGCGGGATCCCTTCCCAGGCCACCAGGCACACGACGATCCAGGACGTCATACACGAGTGTCCGTTGCGGAATTTTACAACTACTAGCACCTTTTCTGTATAGTTTGCGCGTCTTATAACCTGGAAGAATGGAATTAAGGACTTCGTCATTTGTTCCTTTAGTAGTTTGTTGATAGAAGAAAGAGCTTTGACAAAAGGTATTCATTTTGTTCAGAAACAAATTATATGTAAGTGTGCTTTGGTTTACCGATATTAAGATATATTTTTTGACGTTCGCCGTTTGATGTTTAATACTTGACAGGAGCTTTAAGTGTTGGTGGGTTAGTTTAATGAGTTTTGGGATCCATACACTCACCCACTTAGCCATCGGGCAGCCCTGTGCTGACTTTCCTTCCTTCCCAGTGTAACAGATCTTTTCTATCCTCAACTCTTTTCCAGACAAACCAGTTCGAGCTTCCAATTCTTTTCTTAGTTCTGCTAAAGTTGGAGCTGCTCCTGTGCGAATAAAAGAAAAAAATATTGTAGATTCTTGGCTATATAATCAAAAAGAAAGTTGATATAGTTTAACTTACCTAAATGTGTGTAATAACTGCCAGGTTCCGGAGGATTCTTATCAGCCGGAAAACAATTGCAATCAGGTACTTCTGTTCTAGAATTATTTCGCAACTTCTCCAAATTATCGAGGTACTCTTTGGAATAATTAAATTGGTTCTCTTTAGGCTTAGTTAAGTCTGGAACTGGAGTGCTAGGCTTTGATTGCGCTTTGGAGTCGCCCTTTTCAGCTGCGTCGGGATCATCCTCTAATACTTCATCTTTGGTCTGAAGGCCAGGGCATGCACCGTCCCTTAAATGCTCTGGTGGAGGTTTCTTAGTAGAACCTTGTCGACAGCACGAGTATCCAACTTCATTTCTTATAATAGCTGGACCACCATCGCCCGGGAAAAGATATGGATCATTCCGTGGGGGTTGGTGGTAAGGCATGTTTTTGTAAATTTTGTGTCCCGGTGGAGAATGTTCAGATTTAATCTGCTCTATGTAATATGGCGGTTTTGGTTCATCCGGGGTATTCTTATTATTAACCTTTTCTGTTTCTTTTTGCTTGACTTCAGCAAAATTCCGGTGATATTTCTGGAAGCCCATGTTCTCCTGCGCTCGTGGTATCTGTGCGTAGGTCTCAGCCGGCTCTGGTTGCCTCATGGGCTCCCCGTAAGGAAAATTTTGGAAATTCTGATAAGGCTGAGGTTTTTGTGCAAAATTCTCCTGCTTTATAGTTGATATTGGTGGTAGAACAGTGTTTTGTTGCGGTTTTACTGCACCATTTGGAAATTCTCTAAATGTGTTATTGACAGGCATTTCAGTTGGTTTATGATATGAAGTTTGATTCATTGGCCTCTGTGGGTCAGTTTTTAATAACCTATCGTCTTTGTGATATTGGTAGGAATCAGGCATCTCCAATTTAGGAACTAAAGGTGCAGATGGATGTCTAAATTTCGCGTCATATGCTTCCCTACTTTCATAAGCTCTTCTTTGTGCGTTTGTGTCCCTCGATGGATTACAATTTTGTTGGTTCATCTCCGATACTGGTCCAATGAGCATTTTTGATTGAAAATCCTTACTATCTTGTGGAACATAACTTAAACTATCGTTACTATAAACTTCTGCATATTTCTGCGCTTCATAAGGTACGTTCGAGTATGTACCATATTGTCCTCTCATGTCCGCGTAAGACGGCAACTTTTGAGAAGGTTTAGTTACGTTCTTGGTCGAAGCGTTTTTATCAAAAGTTCTCGGGACCTCTGTCCCCCCCTCCCATACGTGGTGGCCACCACCTCCGAACTCACCCGCGCTGTACGCTTGGGCGTTTTGTGAATAATTACCAGCGCCAGGGTACCCCTGTTCGCCTAAGCGGTAATTATCTCGGAGATGGTGGCTATACGATAAAAAATGACCGGTAGTATTTCTATCGTCATTGACGTTGACGGCACCGGTCTTCCTGTCGTCGATGACCCGAGGCGGCCCTTCTCCTGGATCCCCTTTGTCTGGCGGCGTGTTGGTGCCATCCCGGGTGTGGTTTTGCTTGTTTAATATCATTGTTTTCAGTCTCGAGTTCAAGTTAACCCTGTCTGATGGCGAGAACATCTGATGCTGTTCCTCCTCCTGCCTCTGCATATGTTGATTCTGCATTTGTTGGTTTTGTTGCAGTTGGTTCTGTAACTGCTGATTCTGCAACTGCTGTTGTTGGTTTTGCAATTGCTGATTTTGTATCTGTTGCTGCTGATTTTGTATTTGCTGCTGTTGGTTCTGTAATCTTTGGTTGTGCTGCCACTGATGTTGTTGCCATTCGTTTTGGTTTTGTGGCTGGCCATTCTCCCTATATTGTCCGCTGTTATAGCCGCCCGAATACCCGCTACAATCGAGTGAAGCTCGCGGACCGTTGCTCCCCTGCAGGTACCCAGGCTCGGCGTTTCCCGAATGTTGTCCATTAGGTGTATTTTGTTCTTGTCTCTCGCCTTCGTTGCTGGTGTCTCCCGATCCATTTTCAGGGTTCGAATATTCCTCTTGGTGGTCTTGAGAATATTCTGTACGCTCATAACTTGGTTGGCTAACATTATAGCCACCTGCCGCTGTTGTTGGTACGGAGTTTTGGTATGATGCGGCTGAAGCTGGGCGGGAATCGTTTCCCGATGTCGCACCGGGCGTTGCCGCTTGGGTGTACTGTTGTTGGTATTCTGTGGCGTAATGAGGTGCTCTAGGCGATGGTACCGGGGTGTAAGCTCCACGGTTAGACGGCGGCCTCTGAGCCGGAACAGACTGGATACCAGCCTGATAGTAAGTATTATTACTGGCGTCAAATGCGGTGGCGACGTTCTGGACGGTATACGTGGTGTTTGCTTGGTAGTGGGGCGACGCAGCGTACGCTGTGTGGTTGCCCTGATAGTCCAGTGTGGTCTGACCAGTCTGTGTGGGGAGCTGTTGGATGAACTGGTTCTGCCAACCTGAAGAAAAATAATTGATTAAAGTACATCCATTCCAACTTCATATCATGGATCGTTATCCAGAATATGTGGTTGAAAGTTTTTGTGAGTGACACGGTAAAATATAGAACATATAGTGTAGTAGTGCAGTAGAGTAGTTCTTAATGAGTTCTCGACGCTTTATCACCATCTGATGAATCAATTACTTTGTCAGACACTACAGACCAAGTTTTAGACCAGAGTCTGCCTGTCTTTCTGCAGTTTTCTATTTAGTTTTGTTATTAGGATTGGAGAGAACTTACCTTGCGATGGATCGGTCTGCCATGCGGTCGGGAAGCGGTTAGGATCTCCGGCGTAGAACGGCATTGGTGCCTGCAACAATACAAAACACTGTTGAAATTATTATTCAAACCCACTACAATTATTTTTGTAACATCCCCTTTCCCACGTAGTTTAAAACAAATAAAGTGAAAATGAACAATTTCAAATTGATGCTGCTAAATGAATAGACTGTTTCGTTGGACACGTTTTTTTTTTATCATCATCAACCTTTTTTTTACCGTCCTACTGTTGGGCACAAGTCTCCTCTCATACAGGCAAGGATTGAGCGTAATCACCACGCTTACTCAATGCGGACTGGCGATTTTTCCTAAAGATGTTTTCCTTCACCTTTAAATCAGTCATTGGTGTCTAAGATATACTTATAATAGAAAGTACATATAACTTACATAAGTTATATTGGTACTTGCCTGACCTGGAATAGAACCCGCACACTCATACTTGAGAGGCTGGTGTTTTAACCACTAGGCCACCACTACTTTTTTTCATGTCGAGAATAATGGAATATTACTGTTAGTTTACATTTTAATTTTAATTGTTTTCTTCCTTGTTTGTTAGTTTCCTTAATATTATGTGTATTGTATTCACGTCTTGTTACGATCCTATTCTATTCAATGTCCTCGTATTTTTTTCTACAATAGTCGTACAGTTTTAGATAATTAGCAGTTACGTCATTTAATACTGTGTTATGTGTGTCGAGGTTGGCTCGGACACTGTTTACTACATAATGTCTCGTGTGAACTGCTCCAACGTAATCATACGATGACCGAGGTCGAGATGATTTTGTTTATACTAACGTTATGCTGAATTACAAGTGTTTGGCAGATAATGGCCCAGAGTCCCTTTTTCATAAACTAAACAAAATTTAAGGTTAGTGCCATTTTTTTTGTTTATATTCTATTAAGAAAAGGACAAAACATAATGTTCTTTTAGACCTGTAAAATTTGTGCGCGTCAGGCGTAAATTGATGAATCATTGGTCGCCATGTATTGTTTTTTTTTTTGTAGTTTAGCACTAGTTATGACTTTGTGCCAATTTCAAGTAAAAGAAAAATCTTCACAAGTTCTTCTTTCTTTCTTTTTTGGCTTCGCACGGTTTGTGCATTTAACCAATGTCACGGAATAAATTATTCATGTCGAAAAAGACGGCCACGTGAACCGCCTATAAGGGAGGTTTGAGGCAAAGTCATGATGAGGCCACTATGCTGCTATATCTTAATGTTCTTAATGAATTATTTACTGTATGCACTTTTTACTACATAAATCACGCACTTTTATTTAGTAAACAATACTATAAATACCTAATTTAAAAGTCCAATGATAAATAAGCGTGACACTCAGCTTAACTTTTCCGCCAAAACTCGTCGCCATGTTTATAATCCATACTAATATTATAAATGTGAAAGTGTGTTTGTTTGTTTGTTTGTCCTTCCTTCCCGCCGTAGCTAAGCAATCAATCGACCTGATTTTTGGCATACAGTTAGTTGAAAAGATGGAGAGTAACATAGGCTACTTTTGGTCCTAAAAAAACAAAGTTCCCAAGGGAGATTACTGGAATATTTGTATGTGTACACCAAATATATCCTTACTAATATTATACATCGGAAAGTGAGTTTGTTTGTACCACTTTCACGCCGTAACTCCTGAACCGATTGCTTTGAAATTTTGCAGACGTAAAGTTAGAAGTCCGGATTAAATAATAGGGTAGGGTTTTTATCCCGAAAAAATTTGCTATTCCCGAGAGAAATCTAAAAAGCGCGATATAACCGAAGTTAACGCGGGCGAAGCCGCGGGCGTAAAGCTAGTCGCATCTAAACTATCTATGGAATATCTTAATTTGACAGGATTAAACTAAAATGTTATCTTCTATCCTTTTCTTAATGAAATATAAAGAAAAAGATGCACATAACTTAAAATTAGTTTAGTTTGTGAACAAGAGATTAGAGAACTGGCACCAATGTTTGATGGATTTATTATTTATTATTTAAGCGATGAGTGTAATATAGTCTTCAGGTGTGTGTCTTTCAGTTTTGTCTTGAGTTAGGTTCGTTACTAAGATTGCGTGCCTCTAATAATTTTAAAATTAATGTTGTTAAAAGCTTTTCAAAGCATGTCTGCCTGAAATTCAGTCTGTTCTAAGCTACTTTGTTTTAAATTAATAAAGAAACAACCTACGTGTTATTAAGAAATAAAGTTTCAGAGCCAAATATCTAACGTTTTTCTAATAAAGCCACGTAACTGAAGGAACATTATAAAATTACAAAATTTAAGGATGTTAAGCGTTGGCAGGCCAAAGTAAATATGTTACGTAACAAATTATAATGTAATGCTCCTTCGAAACTCGTTCAAGTTTCTAAGATTTTAATTTCTACGCAAAGGGGATGCCTTTTACCAAGTTAGGTAATATTTTATTAACATGCCGACGTACGTACGTCGTTTGCAATTAAAACTTTGTTATGTCGTCGTAATGAGATTCTTTAACGAGATTATTCTTGTTTATTACTAGACGCGTGCGTTTACTCGCTTTCTGACTAATTACTAATACCCTTTCTTCATTTAGCTATTGTTGAATGGGATTGTAGTTAAATTCTTGTTGTTTCATACAAGTTCATCTATCAGTAGATGTTTTCAACTATGTTTGAAAATTGAATTGGTGGTAGGCCATGACATCGGCTGCCGGGAGAATTCACCACCCACCAGAATAAGTCTTGCCGCCAAGCGATTCGTCGTGTTCCGGCATGCAGACGCAGGACGGGTCAGAGCAGTTGTGTTGCGATGTGTGCCTGGTACGATGCGCCAAATGTTGCTGTGTCGGGAGTTTGGTCGTGGAGGGTCTTCAGATCAATCTCCCTCTGGCGCAGCATCGTTGGCCGTGTTGTTTAGTGGTAGTATTAGTAGTAGTTTAACATTGCATCACCTTGCTCACCTGCGTCTTTCTTTCTATTCACTCAGTTTTTTTTTCTTAGTGAATAGGCTCTTAATAAACTAGCGCTCTTTACCATCAACGATTGCATCACTGTTTACCATCAGGTGGGATTGTAGTCAAGCACTAGTTTATAATTTTTAAAAAGAAACTGAAGACCGTTATGTAACTCTGACTGTTCGAATTTAGAATTTGAGTGATAAATACTCAAAATTCTCATATTAAAGCATATATAGCTAGAAATATTCGCAAATAGTCTCACGAATTTTCGTAGCAAAATTACCTATAATAAAAGGTAATTACACTCGAATTAGTCCTTTAAGGAAGTTTTGTATCGCTGACAGTGACATTGTAATCAACTATAGGCGACAACCTAGACTAACTCTATTTATTACCCAATTACATCGTAACCGTTAATTACAATTGTATGCGTAATCGTGTTCAGGACATAATTGAACATAATTATGGGCAATCCCTCTCGAAGACTTTATAAGCGAGAAGATAGGGCATTTAATTAAAAAAGTATTAGACCATGAAGTACAAGTTATTTTTTTTAAATTATTCCTGGGCTAAAAAGACAGGTAGTTAAAAAAAAATCTAAGAAAAAAGCATACATTTTTTACATCTAACTTTTTACAGATTAGTTCGATTTTTTTTTTTTTTATTATTCCGATGTAATAGAAAACTATAACATTAACACAAAGGTATGAAAAGCTTCAATATAAAAATATACAACACCATATAACTGCTACTTTTAACATAGCTTTATTCCACGAGGCAACTCTAAAAATAACTTCACTTTCAAATAATTAGCCCGAATTTAATTTTTTTTGAAAGCCATAAAAGATAAATGCTCTACAAATAAATCATTGTCGCACAATAACAATAACAAACAATTTATCGAGTTTGTTGTTATTAATGAATTATATCTACGAACAATGCCAGTGTGATAACTATGGCGATTATCGCCAATTTCCACTGTAAATGGGAATTCCGATTGATTGTTACAAACAATTTGAATTTATTTATAGCATACCTAGAGCGAGGTACACATTTCCTAATTATTGTTTCCAGTTTTGTGTAGGGAACTGAACAACAAGAAATAAAAACAGTTGAAACGTGTCATAGACATTGACACATTGTCAGTTCAACAACCTTCATTGCGTTATTTACGTAGCTAAGAAAAGAAAGGAGACGTTTCAGAAATGTATGAAGCCTGGGCCAGCACACTGTACACTTAATGCTAGGTATAGTTACGCTATACCTATTTTTAATGTTAATTTCCTATATTTTGGCTTAGTTTTTATACCTATTCAATTTAACTCGGCCAAGGAGTGCAACACAACTACTAATAAATATGGTGGTCGGCAATAAGCGAAATAAGATTTTGACAGTGACATTTGATTGACGTGTCATGTATTAGAGGCTATCTTATCTATATTATGTACCATGTGACTGCGAGAATAAACAAGACATGAATTCCGAACATACGGCTCATTAAATAAACACAACTCTGCGTCATGCCAAATGAAGAAAAAAAAAAAAAATACACAACTCAAATCAGCACTCGACACGAACACAACGGGTAAATAGAACTGTCAAAGTTACCAATCAAAAGTCATAACCACTGTCATGGTTACCTTAATAAAGGGTTATCTCACTAAAAACGTTTTAAATAATTATTTATATATACTTGTATTTTTATTCAAATTAATTTAGTAGTATTTTTATGGAAATGTTCTGTTTTTATTCCTTTTTATCTAAATAGCGTACATAGTGGTGGCCCATGAAACATCTCCTTTTACGAAGCAATGGATCAACAATATTCTTCTAAATTTGAACGAATTTGATTCCCTTTTTTACTGAGAATGAGAAGTTTGGAATAGAGGAACAAGAGTGACCGAAAGAAATGTAATTTTTAAATTCTGGCCGTCACTATATTACCCAGATAACAAAGGTTCAAAACTACTTAAAAACTGTAATGATCTAAGAGTACCTTATTAACCCTTTTTGTTATCTCATAGAGTCATTCGGAATCGTCAATCACGATGGTGTAAAAAATAGCAGAACCTAGATATTATCTCTTATTCCCATCCTATTAATTTATTGGCCTAGAAATTGACGTATTTTTGGTTGCCATGTTTTTAATCATGTTTAGACTGTCTGTTCACAAATCGAAATTTATCCTATCAATATTTATCTTCCGTCATTTTTTGAATAAGTTAGAAAAAATAAGATCCACGTAACTTAAATTTAGTTCAGTTTGTGAACATGGAAATGTTGCCTATGCCAAGTTCACCACAGAATATACATATACATACTGTATGAATTAACGATAAACGTTTATTGACTTTAGGAAAAAGTCCTGCTATAAGTAAATTAAAACCTACTTCTTAAAATACTGGGGATACTTTAAAAAAAGGTGTCGGAATTTAAATTGTTTCTTTTAAAATTAACAAACTTTTTGTCCATTACGCCAAGTCGACAGTCTTATTGCCACATAGCTGGCCAGTTTTAAATAAAATAGAAAGCGCTTGGTCCGAACATAAATTCGGGCGCACTGCACTGAAATTGCCAAAGTTTGGGGCCGCGGGCGCAAATTAAAAATTTCCCACTTTGACATCTTGTTATGGAAAACTAGTTATTTGAACCGGGCGTAGCGTTGTTAGAGTTCAGTCAGAACTTGAACTGCAATGTGAAAGTCTTGGATATAGGTATCTGAAGGAATGAAAAAACAACTATTGTTGCGACGTTATGCGGAAGAATTTCTTCAATTTGCTAGTTTTTTTAGACTTTTACCTTTTAGAGGCTAATCATGTGCACTCCTATAAAGCTGAACGTATGTGTTCGCATTTTTCTATACAAAAACCATGATTTCTTTGGAAAACGCTGAACAGATCTGAATAAATGTGCTTCGTACCTTAATTAATTGAATTATTTTTTATCGATTGCCTTCAATCGGTGTGAATCCAGACTCTGTAATACAACCATAAAACATCGATACGGAAAAATCTAATACCACTGTGCCTGCCTCGGGAGACTAAGACCTTATTGCGCAAGAATTAAGTTTTAATGCTGAGAACAATAACAAAACAATAAATTATATAATTGTATCCCAAATTCAGTACAAACTCAACACAGCCAATTTGACAAGGTCATTTTTAACCCTTCTATTTCAAAAAGCAATTGTGAATACAAACTCCATTATAATTTTATCAAAACAGTCTCAAAGACGTTTTTGTCAAATGCAAACGAAAGAGGAATAAACAAATTGAATAAGTTTGTCGAGCACATTTACCAACGAATATTAATTCAATTTGCTTTTCGAGAGTTTCGGTCATATTTTTTGGGACTGCAGCCAGCTGAATTTTGTTTTGTTTTTTGGCTGCCGCGTTTTTCGTCGCGATTAGGTGTTCTGTCACCATTTCTTTAGGCGATTGGCGATTGTGGTTTATGGCTTTACTAAAATCAGATATCTTTTATTCTATATATATTATATTATAGAAAGCACGTTAAGCCGTTGGTCCCGGTTGCCATACGAACATCTAATGGCAGTCGGTACAGGTTGTTGGAGCCCTCAAAAGTCCAACAATAGGTCTAACTGCAATACTTCGATATCGCCTTCGGGTGTGGAGGGCAGACGGCAGTCGCTTCACGGAAAATATCGAAGTTTAGCCAAAATTAGCAAAGACTTCTAAAGCGTACGCCAGGCTCCAGTGCTGAAAAAGCTTCGGATGATGATGATGATGATGACATATCTTAAAACTTACTCTAGGCATAAAAGTATGTGTTTAGTTCGCCCTTAGTGGTATACTGAATATAAACAAAACAATTGCCTCAATTCAAACAGCTTTGTTATCTGTTAGACATTGGGATTCGTCATAATTATGTGAAGCCAAGCGAAGAGTTAGCGGCGCACCGAAATCATATCTAGTTACAAAACCGAATAATCGAGATCAATAAAACCTGCCCAAACGAAAATGTCTATGATCCATATAAAAAAGTGTTTTGTCTACCCAAATTTTGTTTGACGGATAACGGAAATGGCCCTTTTGTATTTTTTTATGCTTATTTGAATCAGGGCCAAGTAGTATCACAAAAGAGATTACATAACATGACATCAAAGAAAGAAAGAAAATAAAAAACAAAGTTTATTCTGCACAAACAAAACGCAGATTACAAATTAAAAAAAAAACCCGCCAAGTTTGACGCGAACCCTAAAAATGCATAAATTATCTATTCTTCAACTTCAATACAACTTACTCAAAACCCTCATATTCAAGCATATCATCTAAAAAACTTCTTGCCAGTTACCACTAACGCAAATCCTACGAAATCCCATTATCATCACGCTAGTATACGCCGATGGGTTAGGCAGTTGACAAAAGTCTAATAAGCCTGGTAAACATAAAATAGTCATATTAACCACCGACGTTGGTATTCCTACCATCGTTAATAATAAACCAGCCATATTATGTTAATACACACAACAATGATGTCCGTCCCTATAATTACTTATAAAGCAATCATGCAGCTTGTTAAAACCGACTATTAAATGACAACGATTATGGTAATGGCTCGTTACAATACACTTATGCAAATCCCTCACTTTACTGTTATAAAACCATAATCATGTGTTGTTCCGCTTGAAATAATGCTACCTCTGTTTCACAGTCCCATTTCGGGGCGGATTTTATTTCCAAAATGTTAATTCCGATTTCGTGGATAAAGGCGTGCGAATGTGTCATTTATTTTAACGTCACCAAGTTTACTGGTCAGTAAATATTACTATTAACTTGATTATTATCTACTGCTGCGTTATTGGAGTATTAATTATAACTTTTGGACTGTATAACTCAATGATGTTAGCCATTTACAATAATTGTAGTTGTGTTCAAACTTGAAGACAGATAAATTTTTATGACGCTGCTCGAGCTGTTAAATATATTTTACGAGTGTTGCAAGGATGTAATATAAATAAAAATACCAATAAGTATAGTTAGTGTAAACCTATTGCATTTATTGAAGTACTGTCATAAATTTATTAATTACTGACTTCATAGCGATCGATGAGAAAAGTAACAGTATTTTAAATTACATAATCACGTTTGAGTGCAATGTGGAAACCACTAACTCATATCCTAAGTCTTAATTTATACGCAGAACCAAATAAGGCCTAGATGAAGATTGACTTGAATATGCTATATTGGTTCTATCATTTCCTCTAAGTAAAATGGACGAGAGAATTGCAATGCATCTGCATAACGTTACTTTGAACGGAGAAGGTTCTATTCATTTAATGAGCCATTACTGGATTAGGCGGTTTTCACTCTATCGTTCAGCAAATTGGTTTCAGCTTAGGTAGGCGATTAATTTTTAAAGAACTAGCTGCGCCGCGTGGTTTCACCCGCATAACGATATGTTTTATTTTTAATATGCTCCGCTCCTATTGGTCGCAGCGTGATTAAAAAGATTTTTTCAAATCGGACCAGTGGCTCCTGAGATTAGCTCGTACAAACAAACAAACTCTTCAGCTTTATATATTAGTATAGATACATAGGGCCGCGAATCAGGAGATTGTTTGTGTCTAGTGAAATTCATTTTATTAACTTTTTTCATTTTACTTAGCAAGTTCAGTTCATGAGTCTCATCACATCGAGTGAATAATTTTCTCTGGATACTTTATCTGACTCATCCACACCTTTACTTTCTATAAAGAAAGAAAGTGACTATTAAGAGGTTATGTCTTGAGTATAGGAACCAACATCCCACATCAGGAGACGGCACCAATCCGTTCGACCATGACTCATGTAGGAACTCATTCGCTGTAGAAAACTCAATAGATCCTTACCATAGGCTGGCTGGGATGTTCCTGCTTCATAGCTGGCGTAGTGGCGGGGGCCGGGCTCGGCGCTGCCGGTGCCTGCGGAGCGGGACTGGGCGACGCTGCGGCTGCAACGCCGGGCAATCCTGCGCCAGCCACACCCGCTGTGCCACCGAGGGGCTTGCGACCGCGGTAGCTCTGGAAAGAGACAATCATTTAGTAAGGAAGAAAAGATAATTTGCAGAACAGTGTGGCTACCACGAGTTTTCATTACGAGACTCGATCATACGCAACAACCGCGTTTGGCGATCTCATTGGTTGAGAGTTCTGACAACCTTGAAGCGGGCCAATCGATGAGGCAGACGCGGTCCATGTCGATAATCGAGTCTTCGTAATGAAAACTCATGGTAACCACACAGAATGAGTGAGAAGAGAAGGAACAAACTTCGACATAGGGATTATAATATTATAGTTTGAAGGAATACTAAAGGTTGGATATATGAGAAAGAAAAAAAGCTGTTTAAATATTTCTAGGAAGCCATAGTTTTAGAACGGCTGTTTTTGCAGTGATGCGTTTTATGATGATACAGCAAAATGATCAAAAGTAGCATAAGTGATGAAAGCTAACTTGAAGTGTCATGAAGGTGAAATTACCTTTCTCGTTCTCGAGAAAGGTAATTTACACCTGAAGAATTGGACATAGTTTTACATTGGTGTCTAATGACTTTTTATGAATGATTAGCTTTCGATATTTCAACTGTTTTGGACGATAACATAGGAAACATTTTGTGGTGACACATGGCGTCGCGAAAAATCCTGAATCTAGCATAGGTACACAACGTATCGACATCATCATAGGCCAGGCCTGCCAGCCACAATTTCCTGGTCCGATCTGATGGAAGGATCCTCCCTTTTCTATGGAGGTTGACTGGACTATACAGCATGTTCCCATAACTCCAGAAGTTTGAAAAAGGAACGCAACGTAAATTAACAACAGCTTTTATTTAGCAACTATAATGTTGCTAAATAAAAGATTACAATTTGTAACTGTAGGGTAATTACATAACGCGCTATTAGTAGCAATGAGTTTCATTTTGATAGTTCAACAATATTCATTGCGTTTTCGTTGTTGACCAGACATAAATCTCGAACATATTTTTTTTAAATATAATTATAAACTAGTGCTTGACCACAATCCCGCCTGGTGGTAAGCAGTGATGTAATCGTTGATGCTAAAGCGCGCTAGTTTATTAAGAGCCTATTCACTCAAAAAAAAAAACTGAGTGAATAAGAAGGAAGGCAGTTGAGCGAGGTGATACAATGTCTGTGAGACTGATCTGGAGACCCTCCACGACCAAACTCCCGACATAGCAACATTTGGCGTATCGTACCCGGCACACATCGCAACACAACTGCTCAGATCCGTCCTCCGTACGGCTTCACCAGACACCATGCCGGAACTCGATGAATCGCCTGGCGGTAAGACTTTGTCTGATCGGTGGTAACTTCTGCCAGCAGCAGATGTTATGGCCTACCACCGAGAGAACATATAAAACAATGGACTAGCAATATGCTCCAAAATTATTCAAATTGTATTGTGTGCTATGAAATTAAGGTGCTGGTATTACGTTTCTCGGTTAACAAAGTCACGTGTTTTTGTTTTGTTTTTACATGCTTTTTATTAGCTTCACTTGTATGTTTGCTTGCTTGCTTGTTTGTTCGTCTCTAACTCAAAATTTTTCAACCTTACCTTACATTAATATGTGCAGGCAAAGTATTTTTAGTTTAGATTTAGTTAGGTTCTTGGGTAACGCGTCATTACCAATTTTAGCATTTGCAATTCTGTCTGTTGGCAGTCAAGAAAAGTTTGAGAAAAACAAATGAGCACCACTTAAGCGTTCGTGTTATCCGTATGTTATTTAAGAATAGAATATCGAACTAAAAAGTTGAAAATAAATATAGTTTAAAAAACTAAAAAAATCTTGTTTTTAAAGAATATCAAACTAAAAAGTTTAAAAAAGCGTGAGGCGCTTAATATAAAAGAATTATGGTACAAAGCGCCTCATGCTTTTTTCTCATTATACTAGTATTGTTTATATACTATTGCCATAAATTAAATTAAATTTAAAAATTATTTTTAATTTTTTAGTTTGATATTCTTTAAAAGCATTTTTTTTAGTTTTTTAAACTATATTTATAACTTTAGATAACTGTTTTAACCGACGGACTTTAGAATCAGGGTTCAAGAAGGTTCAAGGGTTGCAAGAGTAAAATAATTATTCTGTTTTCCGTTTTCAAGTTCGCCCAGAATAAGATGGCAACTAATAGGTACTTTATAGAATTGAATGAAATTGGATACCGTACATTATGAACATTATTTTCTACTAAAAGAAAACAGAATTACAATCTCAAGATCTTGTAAGGAGGTTGTTTTGTCATTTGTTAGCCAGTTAACGACTTGTCTTGTAAAAGTACCAACTTTATAGTAAGTGGATCCTATTGAGAGGGCAATAAAAATCGAAAAGTTTGTAAAGCCTAGCCGAGATTATACTAGAATCTAATAGTATAATGGAAAATAAGTAACATAATAGTGTTTCATTCTCTCACACTTATTAAAGCCATAACCAATATCATTTCTTACAAAGGTTTCTTTAATAAACCAGCGCAAACTGGCCAGTAATAATCGACAAACATTAACGGTAATGTGGCTCATCTATCTCAACAGCATCTTCCTTTTTCAAACTCAGCGCTACGATTGGTCAATTCAAATGGACGCTAACCAAACTGTACCCGATTGCGCTTCGTAATTTTAAGATTGGAAATAGAAAATTCAAAATTATAGGTTAGGTGCTGTTATTAGTTATTACATGGGTAATAAGGCTTATTTACAGTGATTTAATGTGTTTGTAATATAAATAGCGGTTTACCGGTTGAGTTGCGCCGTTAATTCCTGCTACGATTGAGTAAGATTGTTTTTCTTGCTGGCAACATCGTAAGTTGAAATGTTACCATGTAATGATAATTTGTATTGTGAAAGCGTAGATTGGAAGGTAAATTTAAGAAAATAAGATGTCATCCTAGAAGTGCCTTAAATTTACTTCAGTTAAAAAAACAAAAAAAAAAACGTCAAGGAAAGTAGAAAATCTAATTCAACTTCTAGTAACAATAGGACAAAAAATCACAAACAATTTGAAGAAATAAAACATCAAACAAAACCAACGAAACGTGAAACTGTGTTACAAACAGGAATGTATCACAGAAATGGTGCGAAGATGTAGGTATGGTTCCGTGGTCACAGCGGCATGCGATCAGCAGCTACCCACGCTCCGATGCACCCTGTATATATCGCTTAACCCACTTTTACCATATGGATTGTGAAATTACCTGAATAAGTATTTTGCTTTGTCTACAAAAATGATTCATTTTCTCGGTGGTAGGCCATAACATCGGCCGCCGGTAGAAGTTACCACCCATCAGACAAAGTCTTGCCGCCAAGCGATTTGTCGTGTTTCGGCGTGATGTCTGGTGAAGCCGTACTGAGGACAGGTCTGCCAAATGTTGTTGTGTTGGGAGTTTGGTCGTGGTGGGTCTTCAGATCAATCTCCCTTTGGCGCGGCATCGTTGGTCGTGTTGTTGGGTTTAACATTGCATCACCTCGCTCAACTGCCGTCTTCCTTCCTATTCGCTCAGTTTTCTGAGTGAATAGGCTCTTAATAAACTAGCACGCTTCCACCATCAGGCGGGATTACGGTCAAGCGCTAGTTTATAATTAATAAAAAAAAAAAATAGTATATTACAAAACGATTATGGTAATTCGGGTTAATGCATGCAGTCTATTAATATATACCACACACACCACATCCTTAGATTAAAAATATCTCGTATATTATTTTTGTGTGAAGTGTGTGATCTAAGCCCGAATTTAGGCCACCCTTTTATGGGTTTTGATCCTTTTTATAGTTGTTTTTAATGTAGCTTTGTTAGTTTTTAGCTACTTTTTTACTATTTGTATTTTATCTATCCTTCCAGTGTCCAGGGTTAAATGTGTTACGCAATTACCCAGCTGCAGGGTAATTGCGTAACACGCTATCAGTAGCAATGGGTTTCATTTTGACAGTTCAACAACATTCATTGCGTTATTTACGTTGTTGAGCAGACACGTTTTCGAACATAGGGAGCAATAGAATAGCAATATGCTTTGCAATGATTCTAACTGATACGTACGAAATTAACGTTGGATTTTCCGTTTTAAAAACTCGGTGTTTGTGCTGTGTTACACAAACAGATGGACCGTCATATAAATCTTATAATGTAGACAAGGATTGCAATCCATCAAAGCAAGGCAAGGCCATAAATATTTTCGTATGAGTAACATAATAGATTACCTACTTACTACTTTTTGAGGTATAAGATTAATAACTTTTAACATTACAAACACAGACAAGATAAATTTATAATGCCTGATACAGATAGATGAATTGTAATATAAAATGTGATACACATTAAAACCACTGGCTCAACGGTTGAACGATCGACTGCTGTGATTCATATCGCGGGTTGGATTCCCGCACGGAACAAATATTTATATGGCCTACAGGTAGTTATTCCGGGTTTGTCTGTTCGTGGTTGTGAGTTTATAAATTTGTAAAAGCATCCACGATACAGGAGTAATAGTAATATAGTGTGGGGCAACGTTTTTATAAAAAAAAAATCCGTAATGTACTGTTACATTTTATGTAGCAATACACACATTTAACATCACATGTAACATCTCATCTTACTTCTTACTTCTTATCAATCAGCACCCTGATTGCATAAGACCTTTTCAACCATCACAATAAGTATGATTTTGAAGGAAATTGCTAGTTCATTGCTCCATATGTTTGAAAAGCCTGTTCAACAACGTAAATAAAGCAGTAGTTGCTGTTGAACTGTCAAAATGAAACTCGTTCTGCAGTGTGTTAGGTAATCAACCCACTGGTATAATAACCGATATTTTATTATACATATCAGGTAGAATAGGGATGTATCCAAGGTATGAAAACCAAAAAAAAAAATAAAAAAAAAATTAAGACCCGTATTTTTTATTTTGTCGAAATCACCTAAAACTACTGAGATATAGTGTATTAAGGTTACGGAGTGGTTGCTAATAGGGTATTTGACTAAAAAAAACTAATTAGTCCGTCAGTCAGATTTCCAAAAAATACTAGGCACGTATTTTTTCCTTTTTCATATAAACAAAAAATGCAGACGACACAGTGCGTTGAAAACTCGAGTGACGTCACAACACTGTACACTTTTTACTAGCCAGTGACGTCACCAGCCACCACTCCTGATCTTTGATGCCTTTTATATTTGTAAATGTTTATTGTTTTGATAAAACAAAAAATACGTGTCTAGTATTTTTTGGAAATCTGACTGACGGACTAATTAGTTTTTTTTAGTCAAATACCCTATTACGTCACGCGACATTTCAAACCAATATATCTTCCTAAGTATCTGAATGAAAGAAAAAATAAAAAATACGTGTTCAATATTTTTTATAAATCTATCTGATGGACATTAAATTATTTTTTAGGATACAACCCGATTGCAAACTCCAAGATGGATTTTGTTATTTTTTTCACAATATCTTCATCTCAAATCTCATCTTATGATCGCTACTGTGAGTTGTGCAATCATTTACATTACATGAACTGAATGATATTGAATACTCTTCTTTTTTAAGTCTATTACTGCATAATATAATATTCTTCGCTTCGGTAAACTCATTCAATGCATTTCATACTTACGAGATGTTTGGAAGGCAGCTGGGGTTTCGAAATGCATTTCTTATGGGTCTATGATTTTTAAAAGCATGAAATATTATATTTTTGCTGTTTGAAGAATGTAATTGAATTCTATTATTGTGTTGTTAAACGCAGTCTTTAATTGTTGAGATTCAACGCAATCTTTTTAATGGGATTTGGTTGGTTGATTTTTTCATACAATTTAACGTAGGTATAAAAATGCAGGTATCAAAATATATTAATAATGTTTTTATAATTATGTATGTAATGGCACCGATTTTCTTATTTGCACACTAAACTAAGTAAGTGCATCTTTTTCTTTCTCTTTCATTAAAAAAGGACAGGAAATAAATATTAGTTTCATCATCATCATCATCTCAGCCACATGAAGTCCACTGCTGGACATAGGCCTCCCCCAAGCCCAGCCTTTCGGTGTTCTATAGGATACATTCTGGGGAGTGTGCGAGGGAATTGCACGATTTAATTCCCCCATCTCCGTTCCACCATCGGACGACCCGTCGTACGGCGAGTTTCCACCCTTATGTTGTTAACATCTCTACGATCCGGACGAAGCGTTTCGCCTCGTCCTTTATACCGCGTTCATCGAGGGACTGGAACAATCTGCCGGCGGCGGTGTTTCCGTCGGACTACAATTTGAGTGTCTTCAAGGCTAGAGTGAATAGGCTCTTAATAAACTATTGCGCTTTACCATCAACGATTGCGTCACTGCTTACCATCAGGCGGGATTGCGTCAAGCGCTGGTTTATATTTAATAATAAAAAAAAAAAAATGGATTTCCAAAAGAACGGTTGGACGTGGCCTGCATTTTCTGTTTCCCTGTGATTTCGGCCAGGTCATCGGACCACCTAGTCGATGGGTGTCCGACGCTGCGCTTGCCGGTACGTGGTCGCCATTCAAGAGCCTTTCTGCCCCATTAGCCATCGGCTCTACGTGCTATATGCCCCGTCCACTGCCACTGCAAAGAGCTAATCCGCTGGGCTATGTCGGCGACTTTCAATCTTCTTCAAATCTCCGCATTCGTGATTCGATCACGTAGAGAAACACCTAGCATAGCCCTCTCCATAGCTCTCCTAACCATGATATTAGTTCAGTCCTGTGAAATTTGACAGCGCCTGACGTTAATTGATGTGTTCTAGGTCGCCATGTTTTTAATCACATCTAAACTATGTATGGAGTATTTTAATGTGACAAGTGTCAATCTTATCTTCTGTCCTTTTCTTAATGAAATATAAAGAAAATGATGCAATGAACTTAAATTTAATTTAGTTTGTGAATAATGAAATCGGGCCCAATATTCAACTAATTCTAGAAATTGACACTATTGACTCACTCTAACCTAGGGTTTCCAGATCGAAAAATCTAAATTCCGGAGCAAATTCCGTTCTGGGCACAGGTCTCCTCTCATACAGAGAAGGATTGGGCGTAATCACCACGCTTGCTCAATGCGGGTTGGCGATTTCAGACTTAAAAGTCCAGGTTCAACGTCAGGGTCAACGTCGTGGTGCCTCCTCTCAAGTATGAGTGTGCGGGTCCGATTCCAGGTCAGGCAAGTACCAAAGTAACTTTTATAAGTTATATGCACTTTCTAAGTATATTTTGGACACCAATGACTGATTAAAAGCTGAAGGAAAACATCTTGAGGAAATTCCGTACATCAGATGAAATTTTCGGATTTCTGAACGATGAACTATAAAACGAGCGGAGAACGGGAAGGAGGGGGTAGCGCCCCTCCTCTGCTCCGCGGCACTAAAAGCGTAAAATAAAAATATTTGATTTGTTAATGTTTTTATATTGGTTTTTACTTAAATTGTAGAAATTCCCGGCGGCTTAGGTTTCCCCCTGCATTCCGGACGTATGGCAACCCTACTCTAACTTCACTGTTTAGGATGATGTTTTAACAGAATTGATGGGAAGGCCTTTCACATTTTATTTCCTTAACAAAATGTTCAAGCATCTGTACGCGTCGCAAGTACCAATTTGTAACAACTTATAAAACAGATAAGTAACCGTGAAGAGGTGTTCAAAATATTAACCGATAAAAAGAACAACGGGAAGAAAATAACGCTATGTTTAGGGATTTAGCAGGATTTTCCGCAAAATGGAAGAAAAAACCGGCCAGGTGCGAGTCGTACTCGTGCACGATTGGTTCCATCTGTAATATTATTTACTACATTTTACTAAAGCTGTTTTTAGTATCTGTTGTTATATCGGTAACAGAAATCCATCATCATCATCATCATTACCATTTCAGCCGAAAGACCCACTACTGGACATAGGCTTCCCCCAAGGAAGACCAGTCCTACGCCTCCCGCATCCAGCGGTTTCCCGCGACCATCACCAGGTCGTCGGTCCACCTTGTCGGGGGCCTACCCACGCTGCGTCGTCCGGTGCGTGGTCGCCACTCGAGAACGAACCCGTCGGCCCCATCGGGCATCGGTCTTACGGGCAATGTGACCGGCCCATTGTCACTTAAGTGTTTCGAATTTTGTGTTAGAATTGCAACACTTAAGTGGAAATACATCATCTGTGAAAATTTCCACTGTTTAGCTATCGTGATAGCTGCTATGAGAGACGGCTTGGTGACAGCCAGACAGACAGAGTAAAAATAGGGTCCTTTTAGGCGCGGAACCCTATAAATGACGTGATGCCTTAAATTATTCATTTTGACCACAGGAGAATTTTAATTTCGCATGAAAAGTCAAGTGTAAACCCGTAGCAACGCGAGCTGGCTCATTCGATTTTTCACATTTCTTTTTCAGGCTTCTCGCATTAACATATCGAAAGCGACATCGGAATGTAGTTTGGGCCGTATACACACCGTGACGCTGCTCTACGACAATAAGTCAAAATTTAGCCGCAGTGACAAAGCACGTCGTACATTAGCTGCAAACAAAGAGACCTTTGTCCCGGCCGCAAGTTGCCCGGCCCGGGAACATCGCTTTTGTTCAACTTTGTGTAACTGGCTTTAGGCTTTATTTAATTGTCTTTGGGATCTAACACGAAGTGGAATCATAATCCTTTCGTAAAGCCCTAATGTCGGCGGCCACTTAAATGGTATTTATTGTCTGCAATTGTTTAAATAACTAACATAGAGTAACTTGGAGTTCTCTATTATTTTCCCGATTTTCTGGATTTACCGCCAAATTTGACGGCATAGTTGCCTGCCTTATTGACTGGCGTATTACGTCAAGTTCAATTCCGCCACCGCACAAATATTGGTAGGCTTATTACATGGAGTAGGCTACAAAAATACTTGTTGTTTCGAGGGCTTTGTGATTTGGCTACGTGAATTGTGTGCGGGTGACACAAACAGGTGAAATTCCTAATAGTAACATTTGTTATTAGTAATAAAAAATATGATGTCTAGAATATCCGTCATATAATTCAAGGTTCACAGTAGGTATCGCGTTTGTTTATCAGTGCATGCGTTCCCCAAGGTCGCTCCTTTGATCTTTTTGGCAGAACATCAAAATCCGTAACATATTTCTTGTACTGTATTTACATTTTCTACAATTCATTGTTTGTTTTCCGAGCAATGATTTACGTCAGTTGTAATTCTTGCGATACTATTTTACGTTGTTTAATTTGAAAATAAAGATGGCGGTTGGTATAGCGAATAAAGTTTTTTTACAAGACGTCTGTCACCAGATGTTTATTATGAATTTCAGGAATTATAAAATTTTGAAATTTTATTATACTGACGAAGAAAGTTGCCCAAAAATTTTGTAGTAAGTACTAAAACAACGAGTCCTTATTGCTTTAATAAAGATATTATTATTATTTATTATAAGCATAAGCAGGTAGCATTAAGTTTCATTTTGACAGTTCAACAACCAGCAGCATTTATCTGTCAAACTAACGTCAGTTACTCGCATCGGCATTGACTATTGTTTATCTGTACCAAGAAATATGCTGACATCGTAACCCTTCGAATTACTAAGAAACATAACTGATAACAGTTTATATTTCCTTTAAAAATAAGTCGTAAAGGTCAATGTAGGCAAGAATATCGAATAGTTAATAAATCTCTCATCCATCAAATCTTGCATACTGTTATGAAGGAAGAGTAAATTTAATTTTGTTTACGACGCGTCTCAGAGAGAAGTCGCAGGTGTGCACCATGTTTTATGTTCTTGGTGACGTCAGCAGCGAAATGACGTTTATGACGGGTTGCCGTTTTTAAAAATGGAATGAGGAAAAAAATGTAAATGACTTTACCGAAATTCTGTATATATTTTAGTTTTTTATGAATTTAACTTGTTTTCGTTGTTGTACGTTAAAAAAATAAATAAACGGGGCGCCTTTCAGGAAATTCATATTGATGAAAATAGAATTGCTATTTCCAATTTTATAGACTCACGGACCCTTTTCTTTTTCGCAGGCATAATTAATTTTATATCGAAACATGGATCGAGCCATATAAACACTCAAGCGGAAGCGAACATTTTGAACCAAAGATATCATTATCAAAATAGGTTGTTTACCATGATCGATCAAACGGATTTCGGGTTGCCAGCAAAGGCGTAACCGCGACCTAAATAGATAATGTTATCACGCGGACAACAGCTCCACGTAATTAATGGTGCTAGGCTACCTTAACTTATAACTTGTTATTTTATGGTGAATAAGAAAGGCAAAAAAATAATGTATTGTTAATAATACTTTTAGAAGCACGATTTAACTTAAACGATACTTGGGATAAAGGCAAAAGCTTACAATTTCTCATTGGATTCTAACAACATCTACCTACGTGTCATAAAACATTCAGATAAATCCAACCAAACCATCAAAATTTTCATAGGCGTATACAGCTTCTAGCCAAGTTGGGGGAGGGCAAATCAGATTTTTAGCACGAATCATCCCCGGCTCTATTTTATCTTGTCTACAGTGTAGCTACTATGAGTTTACATTACGAGACTCGATTGTCGATATCGAGCGCGTTTGGCGCTCTCATTGGTTGAGAGTTCTTACAACCTTGAAGAGGGCCAATAGATGAGTCAAACGCGCTCGATATCGACGATCGAGTCTCGTAATGTAAATTTATGGTAGTTACACAGGTATGTGTAGTGTAGTGTAGGGCGCAAATATACTTTGACTAGCTATTGCCCGCGACTCCGTCCGCGTGGACTTCAGTTTACAGCGCGCGGTGGTTCCCGTTTCCATGGGAATGTCCATTCCGAAAAAAAAATATTAAAAAGCTCAATTGATATAAAATAAGCGCCTGTTAAAATAATGGGAGCAATTTCTACGTCCGCGTTCGCTCCCGTTTTTGCAACATTTTTTGTTACTGCTCTGCTCCTATTGGTCATAGCGGGATGTTATATAGCCTATGTCCTTTTTCGGGCTTTAGGCTATCTGTGTACCAAATTTCATTACAATCGGTTCAGTAGTTTTGGCGTGAAAGCCGGACAGACAGACAGAGATACTTTCGCATTTATAATATTAGTATGGATTAGTAATTATGGGAGTTCATACATGTTCTGCGATATTTCCACGGGAGGTGGGGGGGGGGGGGGGGGGTGTCAGGTGGAATGAGCTGACCCCCCACCCCACCTGCCCCCTGGGTACGCCCATGAACATTTTCCACCCAAGTTTACCTATTCTTCACCACACAAAAACTACCGGCACATCAACCATAGACCAACATATCAGAATAATATTCCTTAGCAAGTACAGAACCCCATAAACACGCCACCAAGGTGTATGAATATGAATCACTGGCAGCGACAGAACGGTATTCTGCAGATACTAATCGTTTTACATAGAATGTTTTGTACTACGCTGGTAAAGTTAATAAATTATATTCGCAAAGCCATGCAACTCCCGATAGTCTTTCGTGCCACAGATTATATTTATATATTACTACTTGGTTGGTATTTAATTTATTGCGTTTAATTCTGCTATGTTGTTGTTTTCGGTATAGGCTTATCAATTAATTGTTGATATTTTTCTTGTAACGTTATTCTTTATTGATAATGGTTTATAAATAGAACAGCGATGGAGAGGAAGAGAGAGCGAGCTATGTTTTGAGGATAGATTGCAAAGGAATTCTTTAATTGTGAGAAGTTGTCGTGGAAGTGTTGGTATGGAAGCCTATATACTATATGGAGGTTTTAATAGATGCGAACAAAAAGCAGTTTAAAAAAAATTGAAACATTGGATATGGTAAAGCACGGTCACCTTAATATGCTAATGATGTTACTCCAAAACAATTTTGAAAAGATATCAATTACGGACGGTTATAGACACTGCTTAGCGAGTTATTTCTGACAGAGTATCCGAAAAAACATAGCGAAGAAGTCAACTATTCAGACAATAGTATTTGTAGGAAAGCTCGTAAAATATCTCTCAAGACTTTCGCTATTTTAATGAAGTAAACAAACACATTTTATTTTCGAACTGAATCATAATAGCATATATTTATATAAAATATAAAGTAATTCCAGACAACTTTTTAAAAATAAATTTATCGAATTGGCTTACGTAAGAATTTGCCTTTCTGTTGTTAGTATTTAAAAACACATTAAACTTTAATCAAAAGAAATTTCTTTTCAAGATAAAAACTGATTGTTTAAAAGTAACAAAAGATTATGCTTCAGTCTTTTAAGCCGAACCGTAAGTTACTCCTAACTGTAATCCTGTATTGCAAATTTAACTTCCTCTACATTACTGATCGTTCTTCAAGTTACTCAACATTTTCCATCATTTTGATCACTCCAACAAAGTCAGATACTATCACTATTTTAAATTAAATACCATTTCCATTCTAATCTTCTCCATATCCCACGTTTAAATCATTTATTATTCAATGTAATTCTTTCCACTATTTAATATAGTACTACTAATGTCATTGAAGCCCCGATAAGGTTGATTCTATTTTTTACACTCTCGAATTAGAACGACAGGTCGAAGATACCTGACACTATGTGTCGAAGGATGTATTTGACATAGTAGGTGTATTATGTAGATATCATATTTTCATTGGAATTTTCAGGAATACTCTTTATTATGTACACCATAAAAATTACAGAACATAAATATTAAGATTTTTCAAAGGGTGACACAATTGGCGGTCTTATCGCCAACAGCGATCTTTTACAGACAAACATTGGATAAAACACCAAGTGGAAAGAGAAGTTCTTCTATATCTAGGGTTGAATTTCTTAAAAGTTGCGCAGGTCAGGAACATCAGTCATAGAGCCAGTGCAATACTTGAACTTTACCAAATCTAATCTGAATATTTACGAAGTAGAAGTCAAGTCGCGGCTTATGTAAATAATAATGCAAGACACGTTGGGTATGCAATGCAACGTGGCAGCTTCAAGGCCATAAAAGGGTACCTAAATTAAATGTCAGTTTAAAAACCGATAAACGTCCAAGGCAATAGGTGCCACCTGCGGATTGACTCTCATAGACATGAGGCATATTATTTCCAAGTCAACTGGTCAGAGAACCTGAGAATGATTGGAGAAAATTTGGTGTAATTAATGTAAAAATCGATGACAGTTCAAGAACTGAAGAAGCTAAGTGCAAATTATCTGCTATTGCCGTATATATGCCACATACATTCCCTAGTCGAGAGTCATGGTGGCCTAATGGTTAAAACACCAGTCTCTCAAGTATGAGAGTGCGGGTTCGATTCCAGGTCAGGCAAGTACCAATGTAACTTTTCTATGTACTTTCTGAGTATATCCTGGACACCAATGACTGATTACAAGGTGAAGGTATACATCTTGAGGAAACCTGAACTTTGAGTCTGAAATCGCCAACACGCATTGAGCAAGCGTGGTGATTACGCTCAATCATTCTCTGTATGAGAGGAGACCTATGTCCAGCAGCGGGACGATAAAAAGGTTGATGATGTAAATGAAATGTAAAAATCGATAACAGTTCAAGACCCGAAGAAGCTAAGTGCAAGTAAACTGCTATTGCCATAATACTATGCCACATAATTCCCAGGTCAAGTGAACACATGTAGCTGTAGCAGACATGGATAACACAAGTGGTAGGCATTGTGGAACACGTGTACCACCACGTTGGCCGGCGGCTATTCTTGGGCGAGCCGGGTGTGAGGGCAAACTCTGGTTGCAAGGGATAAGGGACGCGGGGCTGAGCTTGCAGTTCACGAGAATATATATTAGAATATATTTGTTATTGAGGCTTTTCTTCAAAAAGGTCAGGTGAGAAATGTAGTCGTAACTCGACGTCACATATGTGAACGTAAAAGAAGCAAAAAGGGTACAACACAACACAACAATACAATGTTTGTTGTACAATTGGTTCGACAATGTAGGGTTGATGAGATGATAGAAATAAGAGCTGTAGTAGATTTTTTAAAAGTAATTCTAGCAGAAGTTTTGCATTTGTGGTGAATTCAATAGAAACGCTAATCTAAGGAATTGTGCAATATAATGAGTATCGCATCAATACTGCCGTATGGAACCAAAATAAGAGGAAATTTGAAATATATAATCACTAGACATTGAAATCAGGTAGAAAGAAAACGATATTGCTTTTCGCAAATATACCTATTAGAATAAAAAGGATAGTCTTGCATGTTTTTGAAATGTTTTTACGCAAAGTTTACAGTTACAGAACACCAAATATGTAAAACGCTACCGCCTACTTTACGCACCAAACTTAACCTAACAAATATATATATTTCAGTGGTATTGTTCGTGAATGGCATATGTTTTCTCAGCATATTGTACAACATATTAATTTAGTTTCTTTCCTTATTGCAAGGCAAATGTTCGGCTCCTTATTGTTTCAAGTGTAAAGCATTAATCATTATAACTCAGTAGTAATTACAAAATGCAGTTGTAAGCTATTACTGTTTACTTGCTAATAATTAAAACAACGTCTGTAAGTTTGAAGATTAACGTAAATAGGGAATAACATTAGGTACTCGATAGAGAACGCATATGACATGAATTTGGAACTAGCATTTGGAATTAAGGCTATTGAAAACCTATACCTCTCGGATGATTGCAATGACCTCAAAACAATTGCAGCAGACACAATACACAATAGTTAGCTATAGCCTCGATACCCGCGGATTTAGTTCAAATAGCTCCATTTTCCATCGTTATTTTCAACTGAACCGCCTATAGGTGGTCGTAGAATGGTCGACCACAGCCGCTACAAACGTTCAACAACACTGCCGCAGTTCGACGTAAACTGTGTTCAAGGTTTTGCGCATTTGCTCAGCGGCGGTTTGGCGGTCGGCCGCCTAAATGCGCGGCTTGCCACTTGCCCGCAACGATTCTACCTCCAATAAAACGCGAAACATTTAAGGGTTTGTTATTTAAGCAGCATAGTCTTCTCTTAATATTTCCACTAGTGTATCAGTTGTATGGTTACTACTTTCAGATTCAATTTCCAGGGAACTTCGGAGTTGACATTGAATATGTCAAGACGAATTTTTAGTGATAACTTATTCGGGATTTCTTTGCTACTTAATATTCTGTGACCTTTCAAGGAAGTTTGATTTGACTTTATGATTATCTTTTATTTTAATTTCGATAGGTAAATACAAACTATATAATTTTATTACGCAAATATTTTCCGCACGTGTTAAGTGCTATAGATACATGAAGAAAAAAAATATTCAAGGTGATCTAGTCAAAACAAGGTTTTAAGCATGTCTGGACAAGTTTAGATTTAAAAAAAGTAAATTAAGAATTGAGATTTAGCTTTTTTCTTATAGGTACCTGTCCTCATGAACCATTTACTTGATTAATTTATGTTATAAGTTTAAAAATAAATGGTCTGCTTTTATTTTAAAAGGTCGGGTATGTCCGGTAAATAGCAAATTCGGGATAGAGGGAAGTCACACGAGAATCCAAAATCCGTTTCGGCATTGGAAGTGAATCAGTCACACTTAATTCTCAAAACACAATCTAATAACACAGTACTCCTTGGAAGATTAAAGAAGACACTTCTATTTTATACGACGCACTAACTCCATGATCATTTTAACTGAACTCGAAGGTTAGCAGCTTTGTACCCCGATTGATCCTTAACCTTCCTACATTGAGTCTATTGTGGCTGGAATTGATTGTTTCCGGTGTTGCCCGATGTCTTTTTATTGTGTATGTAACTAAGCTATTTGCTGGCCGACAAGTGGCAGAACCGGGAATGGATTATTTGGAATGATTTAGAAGTGAACTTGTATTGGTTTATAGCAAAATAGAAAGTTTGGGCTTTCTATAGCAGAAAGTGATGAGGTTATATAAGCATTGGATGGACGAAATATACAGCAAGAGCTTTAATTTAAGGCATACCGAGGAAACAAATGGACAAGCAGTAAAAATAATGATGATTATTAAAATGACAAACACGACTAAATGACGATACTCAAACAATATCGATGGGTTAAAACATGTTTCCTTATTGAGAACCTCTAGTTAAGAGAATTCCAAGAACTATAACGGACACAAAACAGAGCAACACAAATAAGACACAATCTATATCAGGCAATTGAAAAAAACAACAGAATATTTGAAAGTATAAACTGGTAGAGCGAACACAAAAATCATGAAATTTGATCAAGGTGAGCGTGATGACAAACCCAAGGTCAAGTACACAACACATCATAGCATTGATATGACTAATTGAAACCTCCTCCTTGAAGATGCAATAAAGATGATTCCGTTAAGTAGATTAAGGGCCAATTTGTCAAACACTCGTGACCAAGTAATTTCTATATTAAAAAGTAGTTTGCCAGTTGACAGTAAAAAATAGTAGAAGTTTGTTTTGTAGATAATTTTTATAAGACTTGACATAGGTTCAGAGAAGAATTCTTCTAAGAAATATATTAGATTTGGAAACAGCTAACGAAATCGTTAAATGAACTAAAATACTACATCTATGGAACCAAGATTTACGAGGTGATAAAGAAATCGATACGCAGCCTGTTATGGTAACAAACTGTTTTATTAATACATGATTCTGTATCCAGCCCTGGCTTGAATAATATCGGCGGTTATTCAAAAAAATGACTGTACCAAACATTTTCACTGCCAGATATTTTACTTGTTTTTTAAATAAAACATTTTTTAAATTTTTTTTTAAATAATTATAAACTAGCGCTTGAGCGCAATCCCGCCTTATGATAAGCAGTGATACGATCGTTGATGGTAAATCGCGCTAGTTTATTAAGAGCCAATTCACTCAGAAAAACTGAGCGAATAGGAAGGAAGATGGCAGTTGAGCGAGGTGATGCTATGTTAAACCCAACAACACGACCAACGATGCTGCGCCAAAGGGAGATTGACCTGAAGACCCTCCACGACCAAACTCCCAACACAACAACATTAGGCGTATCGTACCCGGCACACATCGCAATACAACTTCTCAGACCCGTCCTCCATACGGCTTCACCAGACATCATGCCCGAACACGACAAATCGCTTGGCGGCAAGGCTTTGTCTGGTGGGTGGTGACTTCTGCCGGCGGCCGATGTTATGGCCTACCACCGAGAAATTATTTTTTTGATAACTCGGTAATTGAGTTCAGTTGGGCACTACAAGTAAAACATTTCTAAGTATTCATCTGCATCCAGTTAGCTTGGAAGCTGACCCCTATACGAAGATTTATTTGATAACAGGCGAAAATTTTCAATGCTCGACAAGGGTTCATAATGCAGATTATTGTTTGTTCAGCCACCCCATAGTTTATGCAAAGATTTACTATTTAGGTCTCGAAATATCTCCTATCGTGATTCCAATTCGAATTCCGATCAAATTGCGTTTTGCAAATTTGACCCATCAATTTTAAGTTCCAATATTGTCTAAAACGTGCTCGAATACCCAATATTATTACGGTATCACGATGTTTGGATATCACGGGCGGATGTTATGAAAATAACGAGGCAAATTATTAGCAATTGTTGCCGTGATCATTTGTTATTTAATAAACATTACAGCTATTGTTATCACACAATAACATAACAATAGAATGTGGTAGAAAGTACTGTTATACAATACCATTTTGTCTAGCTGCTGTAACATGATCAATTACATTTATTTTAGGTTTGCATATTGTAATTATGACGTCTTCTGCATTTAGGGCTCTTCTCTTACCAGTAATCATGCATATAGGTTTTGGGTTCCTAGTCTATTTCGTTTTTAGAAGATGTTTTAACAATAGTTTCACATTTTTAAAACACTAGATTGATCATGAAGATTGTCAGATAATATTTCAGTGGTCAACTAGAACATCTTTGATACTATGTTCCTTAAGCTTCAAAGCTATGTTACTACCAAGAACAA
Source organism: Sesamia inferens (assembly GCA_037179545.1). Taxonomy (NCBI): domain Eukaryota; kingdom Metazoa; phylum Arthropoda; class Insecta; order Lepidoptera; family Noctuidae; genus Sesamia; species Sesamia inferens. The sequence continues at coordinate 28,096,311 of CM073928.1, read as the reverse complement.
ATCAATGAATTCTCTAAAGGCAAAAACCGAGTCTAAAAATACCACACAAGGAAAAGTTTATTTAGGAATCTCACCAGGAAAGTTCTTAGTCAAAGCAATGTGTCATAATAACGTAACAGTCATATGCTCTACTGACATCATCCAAACACTAGATGTAGTTAACATTAATAATGAAAATAAAGAAAAAGGCAGCGAATGCACATTCTATTCTTTTAATTTATGTTTAGTCTTCACAGCCACATTTAAGGAATACTAGGCATTGTGTTTTGACTCGCAGAGCCTACTCAACTCACTGAGATTTCATGCAAATAATTTTAGCTGGTGTAGGTACCTATTTTTGCGCCGTATTTTTTATTCATAAATGGTGTAATTTTTTCTTGCGTTATCTGTCGTTTGCGTGTTCCTTTTTCTGTGTATCCGTTGAGGTTAAGTAATTTCAATTTTGTCTAACGCAAAATACACATTTGGTCATCACAGCATATAGTCCATTTTATCTATTGTTTAAATTTTACAATACGTTAAGTATTTCGTATTTAACAAAAAAACTTAGCACAAGTTTCAAACGGAATACGGTCTGTTTAGAAAGAGAGACCAAGACAAGGACAGCGTTATTCCAGCTCGTGACGTCACCGGCGCAAGCGCACAGCAGGACGGCAACGTCGCGCAAGCCAAATGTTTTGTAAATAGAATATTGGATAGCGATTGTTGTGTGAGTGGGACAGTATCATTAGGCTGAAAGAGACTGGAGATCTGTCAAATTCTGTATGAAATAGGACTTTATGTGGTAGAATTATGGATTTTACAGTACATTTTAAATGTGGTCATTTGTTCGATATACCGACCGCAGTACATTTCTATATTGGCTGCATGAACAGTGTGCCGCATACAGCACAGCAGTTATCGAGAAGGATAATAAGCATTTCGGTTGGCCTGATAACGTTTATCAATGACCTGATTAATTAATTAACAGTTTTATAGAACCGTGAAATCATGGAGTTATACGACGTAATTGAATTCCTTCGAAATTTAATTTAGTTTTAGAAATAACCTTACACTCATTAGCAGTTACCAAGGTAACGTACAGTACCATAAAGCTTCCAGAGATCGTCATTTCGTTCATAGATTTCAAAGGTGTTTTTGCGCAAGTAATATCATCTAAAATATTTAAAAAGAGGGTAGAAAACTAATCGACCTCCATGTTTACGTAACAGAGGAGAAAATAATGAAAGTCAGCACTTTATTTTTGTATTACCTCATTTGGGCATCCATAAGATGAAAATTAAATTCCCTCCCTTATCAAACACTCGCTATAGAACAATGTAGGTAAATTTTAATAAATAAATAAGTGGAAGGAGGAAGGGTGGCATCGAAATCCTCCCGAGGTCGTTGACCCATCGACCGCCCCCCTTAGCCCCCTCCGCGCAACCCCTGCCTCACGACGTATCGAACCTTCGCGGATGTGATGTGTCTTAGTACCTATGTATTTCAAAATATTTTCGTACATAGGCATCAATTTTTAAATAGCAGACAGGAGAGATCATGTCTTAGATTCTGTCTTTATAGATGTGAACTTCGACGTAGTTGCGTATATACAGTACGCTTTCATTTTGACAATTCAAATCCATTGCATTATTGACGCTGTTGAGCAGGCTAATTTCACGAACACACAAAGTAATGGATTAACATTTATCAATATCCTTCAAAATTATTTAGATACTTTTTAATAGTACCTACCTTACGTAATTATGAGTCTAGAGTGAATAGGCTCTTAATAAACCAGCGCGCTTTACCATCAACGATCGCATCACTACTTACCATCAGGCGGGATTGCGGTCAAGCGCTATTTTATAATTTATAAAAAAAGGATGCTGAAGAGATTTGAACTTAAAGAGGATATTCGTTTTGTAAAATAGAAAAGCTCTGTAGATTGTTTTTCCAATATCAGAATGTAAACGGATACAATAAGTGTTCATAGAAAAGACAGTTAATATCCGATTGTCATCAATTGTTTGCTACGCAGACCATAATGCACAGACGGGAATTATTTACGTAATTCTTCAAAATCCATATTAATTAATGATAAGTATAGAGAGTACAAGTCGTGGTGGCCTAGTGGTTAAAACACCAGCCTCTCAAATATGAGCAACTTTTCTAAAGTTATATGTACTTTCTAACTATATCTTGGACACCAATGACTGAAGGTGAAGGAAAACATCTTGAGAAAACCTGGACTTTAAGTCTGAAATTGTCTGAAATCCAACCCGTATTGAGCAAGCGTGGTGATTACACTCAATCCTTCTCTGTATGAGAGGAGACCTGTGCCCAGCAGTGGGACGATAAAAAGGTTGATGATGATGATGATGATGGAGTATGGTGTTGGGTCCGATTAACAGCAGAGTTATTGCGGAACACACTATCAGTAACAATGTGTTTCATTTTGACAGTTCAACAACATTCATTGCGTTATTTATTTTGTTGAGCAGACACATTTTTCTAACATGTAGAGCAATGATGCTTCAAAATGATTCAAATTGTAGCAATAGTGTCTTAGGCAATTAGGATGCAGAACGGGCATAGCGCTATTGGGAATTTAGCTCAGTAGCAGCTTGGAGTAAAGATTTGATGTCAAAAGGCTTGAACCTTTTTAAATAAATTAGACCTAAGACCCTAGTGAGGCACTAGGGTCATGTGAGTGTACCATAGGTACGCCTTTGCCCAACCTTTCGGGTAAATAAGGCGTGATGTCTTGATATATGTATGTAAGTATCGAAATTAGATCAGAGCTGCAAATTCCCCATAAACACACTTACACAACAATTAATGAACCTAAGGTGAATGGTAATATAAACAAGACAACAAAAACAAAGCTAGCTAATGATAATTTTAAAAACAATTACGAGCTACAAAATTAGTAAAAGGAAAAAAAAAGAAGCGTTGTTAGAGAGACTAAAACAAAAGACAAACGTGCAAATAGAAATCGGAACTAAAAGAGACGAGCTAAGTGAGAGTGAGACAGAATGCGGTAGACAAGGATAAAATATATTTACCTTGATGTCTTGTAAGACCTGTAAACAACAAACATACATTAGTCGTAATATATAATTACTTAACAATATGTAAGGTTTTCAACAATAATTATGACTGGTGTTGCTACAATGTGTAAGTATTTGCGTTTAAAAAATAAACAACCGTCCTATTCCATGAAAGAACGCGGATAATTGTCCAAATTGAAAACTTAAGGCGGTAAGTTTGCAAAAACACTGTATTGTACATGCATATTTAAACCTTATCGAAAAGTACTAAAAATATTTATTAAAACTTTTTCATAATAATCGTTTATTTTTGTGACAACATCTCTCAAAAGAAAAACAACGCTCCAAATTCAAAATTCGTTTACCAACTTGCAGAAACGAAAAGACATTCTAAAGTCAGCCATATTGAATTGAATTATATCATGAAGTTTAAACTTTATAGAAAGCTTACGCTATCATAGTTAATTTGTAGTTACTCGTAAGTTTAAATAAACAAAGTCCTGATTGATAAACTTTGACCGTATGCGGGCGGGTTATCGACCGGACATGTCTGTAAACCCGGGTAACTGATAAAAACCGGATGAACACTGTCTATGTTATGCAAAGGGTTTTTGTAACGTTGGTATCACTGTGTTCGTTGCTACCGTTATTATCACAAATTTCAAAGTTAGTAGGTAAAAATTAAGTAGAAAAAGCTCATATTTAATAAACCTTAATAATAGTTCCCAAATCAAAAATTCCAACAATTTAAGGGATTTTTAGTAGATTTCTCAATCATCAATTGTTTGTGGATTCAAGCATACCTACATTTGAAAGTAGACTATGGTATTGGCTATGGTCTCCCAAGTGTCCTACGAAATTAATTTATGAATCATTACGTTACACAACCTTATGTCATTGATGAGTAATTAGAGGCCAACATTAACGGACATCGTAGACAATAGAGCGACATTTTGTATTTGGACCTTAAACAATGATCCAATTTTGTGCTGTTTTACATAATTAATGTAGTCAGATCTAATGATGTACTTATAATAATTTGAATGAATGACTTTTAGGTTTGGAACAAGTCTTATTTCAAAATCAAAAGTCTATTATTCAAATTGAGCTGAGAATCAACACTTTTTAAACGTTAAAATCAAAAAAGGATTCCCCAAAAACGCCCACCCTTCGCCACTTTCTGGTGCTTTTGCTGGGAAGAAGTGACGCAACACAATCCCCAACAGCATAGTATTTCATTTAGAATACGCAATACTAGAGAGCAATACCATTATACCAACGAAGCAAAAAAAAAAAAAAAACATTAAAATCCATATAAGTAAATTCTTCCTACCAAAAAGCCTCCACCTCCAAGCATATAGGGTGTAACAGCTTTCATATTTATGCATTGCCGGGTTAATAAAAATAAACAATTGGGTATACACTCACATAATGTTTTTTTTTTCATAATGTTGCCATTGTTCAACCTTACATAAACACCGCCTTTTTTTAAATTGTAATACAGTATATTTTATAGCACTGTACAGATTCATAATTTTCATAATATAATCTCTACCTGTCGAGGTTTGACCGAAAACTTCTATCGCTGTCTCATCTGCCATCTCTATTTATAACCGAAGGTCTGCCAACTCAAGGTAAGCATAATAAACTGAAGGTTTCCAACCTCAAGGTGTGTCTGAAATGTCGCAAGTGCCGTCCGTAACCGTACTCGCATTTTTCTAATATTAATAATTATCACAATGTTATCTTTTAGACTCTTGGCTTTTTAGCTACAATATAAAAAAACAGCTTTATAATAAAAATATTTACATTAAGATGTTTCGAAAACACTTTTAAGTTTGAAACATTTCAATAAATTTTTTCTCAGGTATCTTTAATTATAAGGTCGATATCCGGAGGCGGTCCGGGGTTATCGACCGGACGGCGAAGTGACCTGGCAGAGACGGATTTGAACCGGGTAACCGTTTCTTGTTACCGTAGGTCCGGGACGTTTATTGTCTATATTTGAAATGGGTAGAAATCTACAAAGAAATTCGAGAACAAAAATCTTGAAAGTGCGAAGAGATTATGTCCGAAAATGTAAGACTGGTTTCAAAAATCCCATCTCTGACGTTTCATCTCAAACATTTCACTTATTGAAAAGGTCTGAACCTTTTTTAAAAAGTTGAATGTTTATTTATGTACGATCATTTTAGACACCTATTTAAAAAAGACCAGACCAATATTTAAAAAATTAAATGGCCGGCATTTACTGGCTGGCATGATCCCTGAGAAGAAACAAACTCAGATGCCATAGTCTATTTTAAAAAGTTCAAGCATTTTGTAGAAAGGGCCTTTCGAAAAAAGAATTTTTTTCGTTGAAGCTTTGAGCTGACCGCTCCCAACAAACGGCATGCATGCACATTTGTCATCGTGTATCACAACTATAATTTAGGCGAAATAAGGCATTATCCTACCATGGTCAGTATTCGACTAAGTCATACTAAGAAACACTAAGGAAATAAATACACAAGGAACGACATATATCAGTTAATTAACGCCCAAACAGTAGATTGATCAACACCTGAACAACAAGTTGACATTGCCTCACCATTAGAAAATGTCAAACATGTTTAACATATCAGCATTAATATTTATAATTAAGTAGTACTTGTCCTATGTTAACATCTAAAGTCATAACATCGATAACAGACAAAATATCGTATTATCCTTTGTCACACCACTGCATAAATTTTCATTTATTTCATCGCGATTTATGATCACTACCCGAAGTTGTCTGAATTGGAATAAAGATAAATATGTTTCTCAACGATTTGCTGTTTTAGTTATATATTGGACAGATAGAGAATTTTGTTTGGAGTGATGATTTCTAGAAACTGCTAAGGTATTATCAAGAGTTTTAGTAGATCCTATCAGAGTTACCAGTAGAAGCCGGACCCAACATATATGAAAATGCTAGGCAGTTAACTAAACACTTACGCTATATTAAACAAGTAAGCACCAGCAACAAAGAAAGATTTTTCAAAGAGTTGAAAAGGTCGAAGAAGCTGCTTAGCTTGCCAGCTGTTGACAAAGTTGTTCCGTCGTTGTGATCTTTTCAGCTACCTACTTATATTCCAGCTTCTAAAGCGTTGCCAGTCCGTCACCAATATATATAGAAATAAATAAAATTTAACATCTGTTTGACAAAATAATATTTTTGTTTTACTAAATGCATATCAATGCCATTTATTCTCCACCAGTGTTCCTAAACAGAAAAAAAATCTTTGTGACAACTTCTTTGTAACTCACTAAAACATTTTCAGTCTTTGCTAAATACTCTCCGAGTGCTTACTTGTTCTTGATTTCACTTTCCTGGTCTTTGCTGTACCTGTTACTGTCGCTTGTGCTAACCTAATATTGTCCTTGGAAACTTTTAATTGGTCTTCTTTCACTAATTATCTTTTACATGTATATAAGCTTGATGCAAGTTTCCTTATAAAAATAAAATATAATAAATGAAAGTATCTATGGAACTATTTCCTCACATTTGTCCACTTTTAATACGAAAACCACTTTATAAGCTAACAAAGAAAAGATAAAGGTAGTCAGTTGAACATTCTATGATAGAAGAGGTCATCGATAAGGTAACGAGAACCTCACAGACTTTTATCCGGGTCTTGAACCGCGTCCGGTCATTTGTCACCGTGATGTAAGGCAGCCTTGGATGAAGGATAATTTAGAAATAGGTGGCGGGAATTCTTGCTCGGCGGGTTATATTTTACACTAGCGACTTCGTTCGCGTGGAGTTAGTTATGCTCCGTTCCTATTGGTCACAGCGTGATGTTATATAGCCTAAAGTCTTCCTGGATTAATAGGCTATCCAACGCAAAAAGAATTTTCCAAATCGGACCAGTAGTTCCTGAGATTAATGCGTTCAAACAACCAAACAAAGTCTTCAGCTTTATATATTAATAAGTAATTAGCAATAAGTATAAGTAAATAAGTATAGATTTAGGAAGTATTTTCTAGACGTTATCCACGTCACGTGAAATGAAAAATTTCTAGCATTAAAAAAAATTAGGGCCGTGTCTCTTTAGGTCCACGTAATTTTGGATAAAAATAGAGTCTAATACCAGGATCCCGTACCTGGAAATTGTCTGTGGGGTATTGATAACGGTTTTGAAAAACAAAATCTGTAAAATCTCTAGTTGCAATCATTTCTTCTAGCATACAATCCATTCATCCATCGTTTTTTCGGTTATTCTATTCCTTTGTGACCCACCACGTCCATAACTTATAGAGGTGAGGTAAATCAGACTAATTTTTTGAGATTGACTAAGGCGTAAACTATGCGACAATGTTTTTCAGTAGTCCTCTACAAATCAGAAATTTGCAAAACAATAGCTTATATTTGTTTTCACATTATTAATACAAAAGAATTGAATTATACCGACCGGCATTTTGGTGTCATTCAGAACTCCTTGAAACAAACCTAATGTGAATACTAATACATCATTCTGACGCAGAGCCGCAGAACTCCGCACATGTCTTCTCGCTCCGAAGATGGATTCTCGCGGGGAGCGAACTTGAAGCGGCATGTGACGGCTGGCTCACGCATAGTTTCACGCACATCCGACCGCTCTATTGCCGGGTAAGCCGACGGGTAGAGTTCAAGGGCCGTCTGCCGCGCGTCTACCCGTATTCCCCGGCGACCGGATATATTTCACCCGGAGTTGGCACCCGGCTTTACCAGTTCTTTGCACGAACACCCGAGGTGTAAACACGCCAGCGAAAGTTCACACGTTCGTGGTTTAACGACGCTTTTATTGACACTAGGCTGCAGCTAGACTATTGCTAGTTTAATTTTATATTTTTACTTCGCGGAATTGGCCATTCAAAACGTTGTACACAATTTTCTCCGCCACGTTATGGGCGTGTTATTGTGAACGCTAGGGCGCTTATGTTCAACGTTCCCGTCAGCAATGATAAGATTATCTTATCTTCGAAGTTTGAAATATTTTTATGTGTAAGAAAATGGAGTGAAAAAATATAAAACTCTATTTATATAAAAGCCAAAGTGGTAAACGTCCCTATTGTCGGCACGTGACGATTTCAAGTTCAAGGGCGGGATCTGCAGGAGTGCGGGATATCTTACGCTTGTCTACCCGATCCGATCCCGGGGGCTTGCTCGGGAAATATGAGGAGGGCGCCCCGGGAGCCTGGGACTGTGAATGGAGTCATTTGGATTCTGTTTGTAAACAGCGTTCAGGATTGCTCTTTGATTGTTTGTGCTGATAAACTTTGAGTGGCGCTATTAGACGACTGAAGAAAATTTCGAATTGTTGTGGTTAATTGGATTTTAAATGTCATTTGTTCAGTCTGTTAGTCCTCTGTAATATTATTTTAAGGGGGCAATTAATCTTATTGCTCTTACATTATCATCCTTTTCCGTTGTCAGGTTGTCGTAGATTGATTATGCCCCAATTTAGTCGTATACTTAACAAATCCTAGTGATAAAAGTGCAACATGATAGCAAGCTCTGTGTAAACATACGTAAACAAGTGCGAGTTTTCTCCGTCCACGTGGGTAGCATGAATGGAATAATGTGGATGTCACACGTAGCCTGCGTGACTGGCCGCCACGCGGTCTGAGTGTTGCCACTTACTTGCGATTACGTTGAATATAAAAACAACTTGTTACTATCGATTGGTTTTTGTTGTTGTGTGTGTATCAGCTGGCTGTTGAGCAAGTTTTGACTCAGTCGTTAATTGGTTGTGGCGGAGCTGTCAAATGACGCGCTGCATTGTTTTCATCGTCATTGTCTTTTTGATATTAAAAGTATTTCATCTAGGAAATCCCTAATTTTTCCTGTCTTCCTCTGTCAATTCTAAAAAGGCCTTGTCCTGAGTTTCCAATCAGTTCAAGTACAACACAAATCTAATGTACAACACTATCCAATACCTAATAACAAAATCAGTCTGATTGTCCCAGTAACCTTTAACGGCTTTCTATCTTGCTAATGCCACGCTCGATACGTATCAATTCTAGAAGCCTTGTCTATGAACTAAACTTTTCCGGTCTTGTAGCAAGATTATAAAGAATATTTAAATATAGAAAACTATGCAAAGATAAACTAAGCAGCGAAACTGAAGCGTTCACGAAAATTAAAAGCACATTAAGGTAGCCGGAACAGTTATGCGACCCAAGTTATCACGGTTTTCACAAAAAATGCAAATATCACCTCATTTCTTTGCCGGTAGAAAGTTCATGGTGAAAGTATTTGATTTTGAAGTACATAGAAACTGTATGTTTTATCCTTAGGTATCTACAGTTCCCGCAGTTTAGTACCATTCGAATGATCGTAAAATCTATAAAAGGTGAAGTTCCCATTCGTTTTATGGGCACAGTATGATATATTGAGACAAGATGTAGTAAGACATATTTTTAAAGAACTTTGCCACTAAATGTTTCGAGAAATTGAAAATACATGTCGTAAATATTTCGTTGTTAGTATGAAAACGCATTTTTGCCACAAATTTAGCCTCAATGAAGCATCTTTTGTCAATGTTTTAAATAATTTAGTGAAGCTCTCGACATAACACCTGTTTCTTCAGACAATCTTCTTTTGTTAAACTTGCCCGAGTTTTTCAAGACAGTACTTGTTTATAAAATTAAATCTCGCTTGTGCTGTCCAAATCTCGTCGGGCTGCATTACATTTTATCTTAAACAGATAGAACTTTCTTCCATTAAGTGTTTTGACCGAGAAAGAGGAGTAACACAAGTAAATACACCACTTTTAGCATCTGAGTTAATGTATCAAAAGCTAAATAAACACATTAAAAAGTGGCAGGAGCCGCGAGACCTACTAATTGCAGTTGATATGACTCGTAAAGTCAATTAAGAGTATAGCGCTCGTGAAAACGTCTAGAATTAAAATTTACGTTAACTGTTCAAAGCCCTATATACACATAAATTCATTTTATATTATTTTTATGGGTTTATTCATTGCTTAATGTCAAATAGGTGAGACCACACGCAGGTAGAAGTTAAAAATAAACAGCCTAAAGGAGGGACGGGTTTTGTATTTTTTTTTTCTGAAATGTAAGCACGAGGTGGATTTAGAGTTGTACCGATATCGACAGAATCGATAGGAAATGTAATTGTTGTTATGGCAACACTGCTGCATAAATTAATCAAATGACATTTTATTATTACCTATTTTAATTAGTACCTACCTATTTTAATGTTAGTAATAGTAACGCTTATGTAAATATGTTTGTATTGTTAATTTTCACAGTAATACTGATCATTATTAATTCAGACCTAGGATTGTCGCCACCGAATGTCTTTGAAAGGGTCAGTCCGTTCCGGCAGCGATCATTTTAGCGACTTTTATTTTTGACATTCAAAAGTTTAAATGTAGAAAATTATAAATTACAATTCCCAGCAAAAACCCCGTCGGTAGCATTTTGTTTTAATTTATTATCCTTAATGCAATACGGAAAAGGTTCTGCGTGGACAAAAGTGAAAATTTATAGCTTTCAACGTGCAGAGAATTTTCCAATTACCCAGACTCCTGGCCGTCGGCTGCCGACGTTATTGATTTTCACTTTTTATGCGACCGCTTGTCCGCAGACAGCTTTTATGGTTTGTTTTAAAAATACACCAGCTTATTAAAATAATGCTTCGTTCGTTAAATACAGACACGATCACTCATTCTGATAGCTTTAAACACAAAGTAGAGACAACGTTTTTTATTACTTTTTAACCAAACCTTTTTATGGATACAATTTTCATTACTGATTCTTTCCACTTCAACGAATGCATGAATATTAAAGCGTTTACTTAAGAAGTCACGGTTCGGAAATGTATTAAAAAATATAAAATGTGTAGCGCAACATTTTGTAAATTAAACGCGCCGGCCGTGAATACCGCCCGTCAATGAATGTTAATTCTATTTAGCGCTGTGAATGGGGAAATAATATATTGTGGTTTTAGCGTATTCCGATCGATTTGTATTTCCTAGTAGCGTGTAGAGGTTATCTGTGCGCGGCCAGATGCGAGGGCCACGTGTTTTTATTTACAATACTATCAAACATCGCCCCGGCGGCAAAACGCACGATCGGCACGAGCTCAATGAATCGAGGCCAGCCAACGCGAGTGTGACCTAAATTTTTATTCGCCACGCATAACACGAACATGTCATCACAAGGCGACATTGGGCACTAACATTAACAGGACCGCATACCCCACGCGAGGCTTTTGTTTCAAATTTAGAACGCAATCAGCCGACATGTGATTTTTTTTTAACGCAGCGCGTTGAAAGCGGTCTGAGGTCACATGAAGAACATTGTAAAAATAAATCTATAAAAAAAATAGGAGCAAACAAAAACCGGGACATGAGATAAGCCGTATCTAGAATACACACGCAATTTAAATTGACTAATTTGTGTAAACTTTACATCACAACAAGAGATACGGGAGAACTATGAATCAGACGACGTATTTGTTGACAAGAACCAAATATTCCCAGTTTAAAAGATATTTTTTTATCTTATCTCTAAGGTAGAGTTAACAATTTAGCTTATTTCAATGCTTGGTCTATTCTGTAACTGCTTTAGCTGATACATTTTCTAGTTCGCAGCGGAAAAGTAAACATACGTTATATTTTAGAACGGAAATGCCGTGAACAAAGCTTCGAAGCATTTTCAAATATGATGGAGTGCGTACGTGACGAATAACAGGAGAGGTCTAGACGGAAATGCCTTAAATTGTTCAGATAAGGATGAGTATTATTCGTAAATATCTGTCAGCGTCTGAATCATCTAAGATTTGAGAATAATAGTTTGTTGTTCAGTTTTAAAAATGTCATAGCGGAATTTTACTTATTTTCGAACCTCAGTGACTGCTAGCCTTTGTTTCAGTTTGACATCTCACCAGTAAGAATCTTTTAAGGTGGATTACTGCGTTTTTTTTTTTGGTATTTCACATATGCCGTGGCCCATAATTTACTTATGGATAGTGTAACATTTCAGATATCTAGATTATCAATATTTTCTAGAAACACTGTGAAAGAGATATATAAAATACAAACACTTTAGAAATGACAAGCTGACCTAATAAACAGCGTGCTTCAATCTTGAACCGTTTGTTATTCAATTTTAATCTTGAGCAGTTAAGTTAAATTGTTTTCTCTTGCCTAAAAGGACAGGAAGCTGTGAAGCTCTTTTTCGCTTTTCTCTCCAAAAAAACACATTTTTATTGCCTTAATACGCATTCTTTGATTATTTTTATAACGGACATAAATTCTCGCGACCTTCCTCAAGATTTTAATGAAGCATTTTATTGGCTGTAAATCAAAAAAAGCGTTACTTCAAGAATTTAAGATATATTTCGTTGAAAATGAAATATTAATGAATGAGGTAAGATGAGTTAGGACGTATTTAGTTTATTTATACATATGTATATAGAAGAGATAAAAGCGCAGAGTAGGCATAATAAGTATTTAATTAATAAATGATGCGGTAATATTAATTATAAAGTAATTGTGAGCATTCATCAAAAAGTTCCTATTTGATAGAATTGCATTTCAAACTGAAACGGAAGTTTTTTTCTTGATTGCGAGTTTTTTATTTGCTAATACTGTAAATGGTTATGGAACTGCTTTAAAATAATGGTTTAGTGAAAAAAGCTCTTTGGCACATTTCACGGCAAGTTTAAACATTATTAAATAATTACTATGTCTGTATACAACACCTGAACAATTACAATTAAATAGGTACATAATTTAGGTATCCCAAAAATAAAAAATCTTGGATATCTTTCGGTATTTTCACCCTACATTTTTATGACTTTCAGGATGATGAATAAAACGTCCAAACTGAAAACTATTTGGGACTATGAAATAATTAAGATACCAGATATAACACGTTAATACCTACCTAATGAAAAACAACTTGTAAACTTGTTATATATGATTTTTTACAACTATAAATAGTAAAAAAAAAAATTAAAAAAAAACTATCAATATGCAACATGTCGAACGACAATGAAATTAGTTATTTAGGTAATGAACTGCAATTGGAAGTAATTGCTTAAATAATCATAACTTGTTAAGACTAATTTAAATTTAACAAAGGTACTGAGCGAGTCAATGGCGCCGATTCTGTTGTTCACAAACTAAACTAATTTTAAGTTATGTGCATCTTTTTCTTTCCATTTCGTTAAGAAAAGGATAGAAGATAACATTTTAATTTAATCCTGTCAAATTAAGATACTCCATAGACAATTTAGACGCGGTTATAAACATGGCGACTAAAAATACGCCAGTTTACGTCAGGAGCTCACTAATTTGACAGGTCTAAACTGACATTTTATCTTCAGTCCTTTTCTTAATGAAATAGAAAGAAAAAGATGCACATAACTTAAAATTAGTTTAGTTTGTGAACAACAGAATCGGCGCCAGTAACTATCAAAAATTAAATGTAAATTCAGACCATCGAAGCAGCAAAATGATACGAGCAAGATAAGAGTGAATATATTTAATTTTTGTATAAAGTTTTTCGTGCTGTGTGTGATTACTGCACATCTGTCCGTCTGTCCATCATGCTGTGATCGACTCCAGCCGTCTACGCTAAGCACGGCGAAGCATCGCTCCACATTCATCGCTGCGTCTTGCTCGCGTGCCACCGGGTGTATTGACCTTTTAACTAAAGCGATTTAGCGCAATCGAACCGGTTTCATTTTCCCATCATAGATTTATTCATTACAAAACTAACCATAAAACAATACTGCAAACTTGAACCCACCTTAAAACTCCGCCGAAGCTCGACAGAAAAATCCAAGGCCTCGTCACAAAAATAAAAAAAAAATAACAAAAAGGTACACAACACACGCGACGCTGACGTAAAAATCCAAAATCAAATTTGCGCGGGAATCAGAGCTATAGTGATGTGCATCGGCCGATCGGCGATCGATAACTGCAGCGGGAATCGATATGTTACGTAAAACGCGTTGAGACCTGGCGTCGTCGCACGTGACTGCTGCCCGTGTGACGGAACGACAGAGCGGCAAGCGTGCCCCGGCCCCCGCGCTCCCACCCCCGACACTCGCCGCACACACACCTATATACGTATACCAGACGTTTGATAAACAAATTACAAATTTTAGATATACGCCGAGATGAGCTGAGCTTTAATAGCTTGTTTTACAAGTTTTTTATAAAAAAAAGTGTGGAAAAGTGGCGCTTATGAAATTCTCTAACATCGTTATTAAACTTGTAATGAAGTTTTATAAGAAAGTAAAAGCATTTTATGACGAAAGATTATGCGGCTACCGAACAGATTGAATTGAATAATTTAGTTATTATCCGATTAAGTAATGTTTACTTACGACTCATTTCGACCACAATAATGGTTCTACTTTACATTGAGTAATTCTTTTCCTCAATCTTCTACTTACTTTTTGATAGACCCATCCTTGTCTAACATATGAGTCGCAAGTAATAATAACTGCTTATTTCTTTATGATATCTTAGGAGTAACTACTAAGAAAGGCGTAACTTTAAACTTAGTAAGCCCGCTAGTGAAAATTCAGTGAACACTAAAATAATCGCGCGATTGTAACGGTTGGATGCATTTTAAACTCACACATCATGAAATTGCAAAAATATGAACGTTAATATCAGGTAGAGCATTACAAAAATCTTCAATAGTTAAGTACAGTAACATTTTGCACCTCTTAATTTTTTATATTTCAACGAGAAATTATTTTTATAGTAAAGTGTAACAAAAGCAGTCACGCTGATTGTCTTGCTCACAAACAAACCTTACCTAATTGCAGTGCATCTTTTTCTTTCTATTTCATTAAGAAAAGGATAGAAGATAACATATTAGTTTAATCCTGTCAAATTAAGATACTCCATAGACAGTTTAGACGTCATTAAAAAACATTGCTACTACAAATGCGTCAATTAACGTCAGGCACTGACTAAATTAATAATAATAAATAAATAAATATATACGGACAAATCACACAGATTGAGCTAGCCCCAAAGTAAGTACGAGACTTGCGTTATAGGATACTAACTCAACGATACTTTTTAACAAGGGCATGGGGCCATTTTCTATCTACGATCAAAAGGGATCGAAAATCTATTAAACGAATAATTTAAATCGCCAAAAAAAAACATTATTCTGACCAAATTGAACGAAGTCAGCCAACCTACCAACCTTACATAGTAGTTATAATTGTAGAGCAACAATTTTTGTGATGCGCTAAGATCTAATTTATCTATAAATCTATCACATTAAAAATAGCCATGTCAGATTGACAATAATTTTTTAGATTTAATCAACCTACGGAAATATAATACACAACGCCTACCTAATTTTCATTAAAATCGTAAATTCTGAACGAATTATCCGAAATCGTCGCGTCACGTTTCCGTGTCGTTGTACCTACGTCAGATCTTTAATGCTACATTGGTACGTATCATGGTGATTAATGATAGCACCTATGGGTACTGCCTAATCTATGTATTTTCGTATATTGATGTCGATTCTCATCGCAGCCTCGAAAATATTCCAGCAGGGTGCTTATCGGGAGTGCGAATATTGGCGGGTGAAGGTGAAATTTTTATGTGTAGTTTCAGGAATACTTAAGCATTAAAAAACTTGAAAGGAGAACAAATAACAAGTTGTTTGGTGAATAAAACAACAGCTTTGTAAAATTCTGCCAGTAGCTACTACACAAGTTTAATTTTCTTGAAAATAAACCTTAAATTGAATTCGTAATAACAAATTCTTACAACATTAACTAAAATTGGAGTAAAATTTATTGTGTACCAAAATTATATTTTACATTTATACGACAAATTTGTTTTCATAAGCGTCACAGTTAATGAGCAATTAGATCGCTACGGGTTCCGGCGTAGCGGCGGCGTAGCACATCGTAGAATCGTTTCACTCGAGTTTCGCCGCGGTGCTTATGCAAAAGAGGCCAATATTTCATCGCTCCTCCGTCTATTGCAGCCAGCATTATCATAACAATCGCTTACACTATGTATGAGTGTTTCTCATATAATAATATCACCCACATGTACTTACTGCTACGCCGTAGCAATTCCATTAGAAAATTTTCTACAAACGACTGTGTGAACATCAAGTTAGAATTGATACGACAAACGATATAATCGATTATTTATCGATTACTTGTCTAATGTAAATATTATCGATACAGTCGAAATGAGATGACACGAACACCATCACTGAAAATGCTTGAAGAAATTCCTTTTTTGAAAAATTCTTTCGTCAAATGGCGCTTGGTAACGGCCAGTGTTTGCTTTTATTTGAAGGTTGTATACAAATATAGTTTAAAACTCTAAACTGTTGAAGATTCAACCTTATTTGTATAAAATAGAATTACATTTAATAGTGAAGTTCAGAACTTTGGTCCGAGGTAGACGTCGGTTATATCTATGTGGTCTACAGAATTATTCAGCTGAATATGCAATTAAACGTGGGCAGCTTGAACAGTGCAAGGAGTGCGAGCGAGACAGCGCACCCCCACTCGATATTATATTGAACAAGTTTATAACTACGTGTATTAGACGAACGAGTTCCTACAACGTTTTCTCATTTCCCGGGACGAAACTTTTCTAATATTATAGTTTCATTCATATTGTCGGTAGTTTCGCGGAGTTTTCTTTCGTGGAAAATGAAAGACTATTTCCATAACTATTATTTCGCTTTTATAGCTTTGTTAGTTTCTTTTGCTTCAAATAGATTTGTTAAAGTTTTCTACTTTATTGCTCGGAAATAATGTTAGTTCTTCTGAAGTGTTAAGCTGTAGTATTTCTTGTAGGCTGGACGGAATTTAGATCGATGTTCTTATTACTAATATTAATGCAACATTTCTTTAAAAAAAAATGTTTTTCAAGTAAAAATATATGTTATTTGTTCGTATTTGATCCGTGTATTTAATTCAGAGCCGAATGCATAATGCAATGCACTTTTCTATTCATGATTAATATGTATTAGTAAAGTTTCAAGGGTCTGCCTGAGATGCATGTCAACGACTCGACGTTTGACAAAACAAAATATTAAGTAGAAACAGAACTGAAACCTGATTTTAATAAAGGTACATTTATATATACAGGTACCAAATATATCTACAAGTAACTCCCGATTTGGGAACAAAAAGGTTTGCAATGTTTGAATTGGCAGACGGTGATGGAATTCCATAGCCTTTTGTTCTTTTTTCAAACCTTTTTTTCGTGCATCTTTTACTGAGAGTTGCAGTTATTGATGCTCCAACATTAAATTAAAAGTTTGAAATGTACGTGCATCTAACCCAGGATACTCTTAGCAAAATAAAATAAAAGCTTTCTGGAAGCTACAAAAGAGCTACTATAGAGGTGAAGCAAGAGCAAAATTTAATAGATATA
The DNA here is from genome assembly GCA_037179545.1 of Sesamia inferens. Lineage (NCBI taxonomy): Eukaryota > Metazoa > Arthropoda > Insecta > Lepidoptera > Noctuidae > Sesamia > Sesamia inferens. The sequence goes on along the minus strand of CM073928.1, from coordinate 28,078,850 downwards.
AAACTTCCTATCTTGTTTAGATAGATAACTAAGACTAAAGGAGCAATATCTGAAAACTAGCGATTCACTCGTGCTTCACCCGGTTTTAAAGTTGAAAAAACATTTATTTATTACTAGCTGACCCGGCAAACGTTGTTTTGCCATATAAATAATTTCCTAGAAAAAAAAAATTAAAAATAGATGTTGGTCGATTCTCATAGATACCGGATAAGCACAAAAAAAATCATCAAAATCGGTCAAGCCGTTTCGGAGGAGTATGGCAACGAAAACTGTGACACGAGAATTTTATATATTTACTAGCTGACCCGGCAAACGTTGTTTTGCCATATAAATAATAAAAAAAAAATAGGGGTGGACTACCCCTAACATTTAGGGGGATGAAAAATAGATGTTGGCCGATTCTCATAGATACCGGATAAGCATAAAAAATTTCATCAAAATCAGTCGTGCCGTTTCGGAGGAGTTTAAGTTCGAACAGCGTGACACGAGAATTTTATATATTAGATTATATGGGACTCGAATATAAGTATGTATGTATTAATGTAAATAAATTATTGAAATTATACTGAAAAATCGCATAAAAATCCGTTTCAGGATTTAAAAAAAGATTAGTTACGCAGACAGACACGAAAAGTAACTCTAGTTTATCTTAATTTAAAATTCTCCTGTTAATCAAACTGCTCTGAAACGGCTTGACAGTTTTTTTTGGAGGTCCAAGAATACTATACTAGAGATTGATATTGTTTTTTTAAGTAATTTCACGAGACGTATCTTGTCCCGAGAGGTGGGCAAAAATCGTCAATTACTGGATACCTGAGGGAGGTCACCGCCGTCGCGGTAGACGTGGTAAAGGTGGTAAGTATAACGATCTGGTAACGTTCGCTGGGCCAACATGACCAGAGAAAGCACAAGACATGGGAGGTTTTGAAGAAAATAGGTCAGGCCTTTGCCCAGCAGTGGGACAACAAATAGGCTATAAAAATATGTGGCTAAATAGCAACACAACTATTAATATCTAAATACACCAATTTGCAAAAAAAAAAAAAACGGGCGGTTTTGATTTTCATTCAGCTTTAAAAAGATACAATACAAAAAAGGGTTTCAATCGTTTGTACACGTTGCTGGCCGTATTTAAAAATGCCGTGGTGTTTAAAAAATTACGTTCTAAATTCAAATTTTCATTTGATGCTCATTTTTAGAGAAAACCCCCTTTTATCCTACATTTTCGGCGCGAAGTTCCAGAAGTTAACATCGACTTTCACAACTTTTATTCAATTTTTATCGATTAATTTCATATCCTTGACTGTCAAAGCTTTATTTATTGCTTTTTTTTGGCTGTATCAAAAATGGTAGATAAAGTGGTAAAAGCTACCACAGTTATCGCGCTGCTTGAAGAGGGTTGCAGCCAATGCTTCGTGGCTCGATCGACGGTCCAAAGGACCTGGTAGCGATATCAGGAGACCTGGCGACCCGTCGAGAGAAGGACTGGTTCTGGAAGAAAACCATGTACCCAACCTCAGGATTATCATTTTCTTGTGAGTCGCGCATTGAGAAATCGGAAATCTTCGTATGTGGATCTTAAGAACAACCTCCAAGAAGTATGAAATGTGCATTAGTCTATGGACGGTCAGGAGGAGGCTTCTCGTTGCCAATATACGCAGTTACCGCCCGGCCCGCGGCCCCAAATAACTCCGTGAGGATAGAGTTCATAGGCTTAGGTTAACTAGAAATTGTGAATCATGGACTCAAGAAGATTGGAATAGGGTTTTGCTCTCTGATGAAGCCAGGATATCTCTGTTCGGTGAAGATCGACGTCGGCGAGTGCTAAAAAGACGCTTTGCAGAGGCATGTTTCGAAGAAATCACACCTTATGGTGGGGCTGAGTTAGGTTTTGGACAGGAATAAATTCAATGGATCGTTTCGCCGTGAACTTATAAGACCTGTTAAGGTTAAAAGTTTAAAATTAGTTGCTTTGCTTTATTTCTTGAAAGTCCTTGCAAGTCTTGAAACAAAAGATTCATGTCTGAATTTGTTAAACTTAATTTCGTATTTGTATTTGCGGTTCGATCATGTTAACAAAGAATCAGCATAGCCATTTTTTTAAGTTACTGGTTCAGTTGCTAGACCTTTTAAGCCAATCAACGCTATGTAACGTGGCAATATTGTTAGCCTTTTGGACACTTTTCCGCTGTCAGCGATGCGACGATTTTTGATGCCCTATGATGCTTTACCCTTGTTTTTTTTTATTGTTTTAAGACTATTAGATTATATTTATTACGAAAATATTATTATGTTTTAAAATAATGTCTATGTATAATATTTAGGTAATAATATTTATGTTACTCTTATGTCAGTAAAATAATAATGAAAAAGAAAATTCAAGTTTTGTTTTTCAGTATTATAATCGGTCATTAACACAATTGGACTCCAAATATCAATATAATTACATTAAAATCAACAAAATTACGTCAAAATCATTTATGAAGAGCAAACAGTGACGTAAGAAAACAACATGGCGTCGTAATGTAACGTAGACGAAGCAACGAAGATCGAATTGAATGTAAATGTTGATTTTTAATTATGTGGAGCTCTGCAATTTATGCACGGCCGTGTCTCAGTTTTCTGTGTAAACAGACGAACAAGCTCAATTTGTGTTCGGAAATGTGCAGCTAACGAACCAAATTCAGTTTCAATATTTTACTAGAACTTAGGTATGTACCTACGTAATGTGATTGAAGTTTTATGTTTTCTTGTGAGATTTGAAAATAGGAATGTGCAAAATGACGGTTGTGAAAATGAAGAATGTGTCGATGGTCGATTTTTTAAAAACTGCATAGAACTGGGTGATTGTAGCGTACGGTCTATGGCGGCTATTTCTGGCCAGTTTTTTTTAATGGGTCAGATGAATGTAAGTACCAACGAAGAATTTTATTAGTAAAACTTTAAAGCTACCTTTTTCAAAAGCTCGGACAGCACATGAAAATATTAGCTACTTTTATAACACGAAAGCGTCATGGTATATAAAGCAGTTTTCTTTCAAATAGTATGTAAGGGGGAAAAGATAATGCGGGGGACGGAACAAAACAAAATTACATTAACCTAAATGTAGAAAGTGTGGCGCTAATGAGTAAAATTAAGGTCAAAATAAGAAAAAGACTGGTGTGCACCTCATTTTAAAACAAAAAGCCCATCCACCTAGATTTCTATTTAAACAAAAACTAACTAGACCAACAAGCACCTCAGTAATAACGACACCGTCGGGCAAAGTTTCATTAGAAAAAGTTCTTTTGTCGTCGACTTAAACTTAGTTCACAATGGTCGTAATTAAAAGTTGGCGGGAATGCGCTGGTGACAGCGGCAATCCGCCATAATCCCGCCGCCAGAGGGCGCGCAAAAAGGGCGCCAAACTCGTACAGATAAACAAGTTCCCGCGTTTTGTTGCATTCACTTTGATGTGGTCTAATGCAGCGGCTTGTTTTAATGGAGTTTGTTGAATGCTGATATGTTGGCATTGTCTTTTGGTGAGCTTCTCGGTTCCCGCTGGCTCACTTATAAGGCTTTGCGTTCTTTTTGTGCAGTTTTTTTGGCTATTTATCTATTTTTATAACTCTAATGGTACGTTTTGTTTTCATGCGTTCTACCATTTCGATTTCAAGTTTCTTATCACGACTTTAACCAAAAACAAATTTTAATTACTACTTACATAAACTAAACAGGAGTTACACATAAATTACTGATACATATACATAAACCAAATATCACTTTACAAATTAATGACCATACGATACGGAAATTAAGCGCCGTACAGGCAGGCGTGGGGTGGTGTCTGCCCCCACCCCAGACGTAGAGGGGGTTAGAATAGCAATCTAGGGAGCCTGAATAGTCTGGGCGGTTGAATGAAATATCTAGCGTTGCGGACTGCCCATCAAGCCTACCAAAATGCATTAGACTGGGTAGATGAGCCTTGCGTTTAACGCACGCGGAAATAGACCGTGCGGTGGATAGTATTGATCGACAAATACCCGTCGTTAGGAAATATTCTGTATATCCTGACATCTCTTTGAGATGTCTAGCCAGGACCATGTCTTGCGTAGGTTTTTCTGACGCTGTATGATTGATTAGTTTTTGTACTCAATGTTATTAATCTTACGAAAGTAGTAGCGAATATATGCTCTACTCTACTACACGATCATTATGATACGAAGTATGCAGAATTATAAGTATGTTCTTCTTTTTCTTGGATATTTTGGATCCCGGTTCCAGGTTACAATTCTCACCCTTTCTAGAACAAAACTTAATTAATAAATTATAACTTCGTAATAACTACGTCTCCATTGTTTGAGAAATTCATAATTATAACGTCCTAACTAACATATCTCCCGCGAATCTAATAAGAATTCAAATGGATTCTAGAACAAACATTATTCCATTATTAGCGGACGACGACGTGATATATTATCAAGTTAAAATTAAATTAATTTCATCCCCTCTCCTTCTCTAGATTGACGTAGGGTTGCCAACTCTCGAAAACCCGATGCCTACATTTTGTGATGTTGATTGTATTGATACCAGAAACCGAACTTTTCAAATTGTAATGATACACTCACTCACTTTTCAGTTTATCGTAATATTGCCAAGTAACGTCGAAAGTTATTGACCTACGTAGTACAATTACAAGTTTGTTATGATTATGCAACCGAATTTTTTTAGTGTAAGTAAAAGTCAATTCAAAATAATGAATCGAAACTATGTATAATAGCTGGCTAACTATATCAGCTAACTATCTTCAGTGCCAAGATTACCCCCTACAACTACACAAACCTTGCATCTTTGTATATAGACTATACAGTCAATATAGACTATTAATAAAAAAAATATTATGGATCAATTCCAAAGTAATATCATTACGCTACTGACAAGGAAAACGAAGAGTTTCCCGTGAAATATTGACAGTTGTTGGTAGCAACCCTACTCGACTGCTATCTCCCTGATATATAGAGGATGTTTAATTAAAATATCTTTAAGTGATTTACGACAGTATCGATAATGTTAGGTTCAAGGCTGATTTATCGAAGCCAAGATTTATATGTGTCCGAGGCGATACTCATAATGATTCATTTGTTTTGTCACTTTATTCAACAAAGTTTGATTTGGGAGTTTCTTGACTCTTTATAGTGTTTATCTGGACGCTTTGGAGTGGGCAACTAAATACATATTTGTGACTTAACTGGCTACAAATGACCATTCAAAACTGCCGTTATTAGTTAACATAAAGGCTATGGACTTGTACATATATTACCATAGACTATGAAGATAAGTCTATGGTAATAGTGCAATATAAGAACTTTTTAATTGAATATTTCGACACAGAGATTTTGACCATATGTAATTATTTGGATCTGCGTAACATATGGTTAATTACAATCTCTGGTCCCTGTCACTTTAAATTAAATAGCTAGTCCATTGCTTCATAAGTATGAAAATATTTCTTATTCAGCACTGTACAAATAACACAATGAATGCTGTGAAACTGTCAAAATGTACGCCATTCCTACTGTTAGTGAGTTACGCAATTACTTCGCTGGATGATGTTTGTCATAAATTAATTATGTCCCAAACACAAAAATATCTCAGATATGAGTGACACTTGACAAGAATATTTCCATATCTTTCCATAATTATTATAAAATTAATTCGGGGTTCGTGTGTTTCATTTACTTAACTTCACACGGTGATTATTCAGAATCGATTGGCTGACTATCACAATAATCGTAGCTGTCATTTTTGACGTTTCGTTTCATGTCATAGACAAGTTGCGTTAGTCACACTGTTCGTGCAAAAGTTTACAGATATCTGGGAAAAGTCTTGTGGCTCATTCCCATATCTCTCTTGCAGATTGTAAACAATTTAGAGTAAACTTGTTGCGTTTTGCTAACATCTTTGTTTGCAGTTTTACAAATTGTTATGCCACAGACTTTGTTACAGTGGGTCATGTTACTGTTGTTTGATAATCTCTGGACTAATAATTACGTGATGATTTATTTTTAGTACTATAATTTGTTAAAAGGGCTTAAATAATAACAAACGCACAGATCGATCGATCAGGTTAAACTACGCATGCCGCGGCTGGCCCGTTGATGGGTCTCCACCTTTATGCACCAAATCCCCTCCATCTCTGGGAAAGCACGTCAACCCGTTAGTCTCGACAGTCATTCCCAGATCTCGCGAGGCCTGAAAGTCTGACAACCAGTCATACCAAGGCATGGATGACACGGATAAGATGTGGTGGTTAGAAAAGCAGTTACTCCATGTAAAAAACTGGTATTCGGCTGAATCCGGTTAGACTGGAAGCTGACCCCAACATAGTTGGGATATGGTACATTTAACATTAGGTAAAACTCTTGCCGCCAAGGGATTCGTCGTGTTCCGGCATGATGTCTGGTGAAGCCGTACGGAGGACGGGCCTGAGCAGTTGTGTTGCAATCTGTGCCGGGTACGACGCGCAAATTGTTATTGTGTCGGAGTTTGCTCATGGAGGGTCTCCAGATCTATCTCCCTCTGGCGCAGCATCGTTGGTCGTGTTGTTGGGTTTAAAATTGCATCACTTCGCTCAACTACCGCCTTGCTTCCTATTAACTCAGTTTGTTTTTTTTTAAGTGAATAGGCCCTTAATAAACTAGCGCGCTTTACCATCAACGATTGCATCACTGCTTACCATCAGACGGGATTGCGATCAAGCATTAGTTTATTGTATTAAAAAAAAAACATTTATTAAAAAATATATTTTTATTGTTAAAGTAATATGAGACGTCATTAATTGTTCTTAAAAGATTTATATTCAACTACAGCTTCCCGCCCGCGGCTTCGCCCGCGTGGCATACGGTTATATCGCGCTTTTAAGATTTCCCTCGGGAATATAATTTTTTTTTTCAATAACTATGTCCTTTCTCAGGGTCTAAAGATTGTCTGTGCCAAATTTAATCAAACTCGGTTGAGAGGTTTAAGCGGGAAAGCGAAAGACAGACAGAGGTACTTTCACATTTATAATATTAGTATGGATTATAAAACAGAACAGTACCTTTAAACAAAATCATTTTTCGCAACAACAATTAGGTACCTAAATTTAGCCTATAATGGGACTGGGACACAAGCCTCGTCTCAGTGGGCCGTAATCTACCACGCAGCCCAGTGCGGATTGGTAGATGTCACATGTCTTCCAAGTTTTTGTCTCTAGGACATGCCATTTTCCTCAGGATTGTTTCTTTCACCGTTTTGAGAGCAGTGGTGAAGAAAAAATTTACACAACTTCTTAATCAAAACAAAAGGCTAAAACAAAATCCGCGCTAACGATATTTTTCATATAGTACGTTATAATATCACAGACTCATCATTTTTATTAGCCGCTACCAACAATGGGTATTTATAAGAGTTTTATCGGGAAAATTCGATTCATTGCAGTACCGCCGTGCCCCGGGATACCAATTTCCAGAGAAAATTAAATTTTCCTTTCACCCGGAAAAAGTTAAGGCCCTGAACGGTGACTTGTAGGTACGATTTTATGTTTCTGTTCATCCGATGTCAGGTTTACAACTATCGTAATATAATAGAGAGTGTTCTTTTTCAAGATGGCAATTCTTTTTACTGTTTTAAATTTACAGATTCGAATTTTGAAATACGGCTTTGAGATATTGTCTGTGGTTATGACGTTTTGTTTTATAATACTTCCATTTGACGTTTGTATGTACGGTTACACATCAAGTTATACATTACCAGGATAAGCTGACTTCTGATTGTAGGAAAAACCTCTATAATGTGAGGTCAGCTGAAACTGTAAATTTCCTTGATGTGTTGTAACTGTGTGTGTGTACATATCAGTTCACCATATTGATTTTTTACGACTATATTCTTTTAATCACTTTTAAGCAGTTGTTGAGTAAGAAGAGAGTTCGTATGATTGAAAGTTAAATAATTCTCATATTCACACTATTTTTGCGATTTACACCGATTTTTATACCACACAGGTCTTAATTCAAAAGTAATTTTATAGTTGGAGAAACATAGGCAAAGTTATGTTCTGAAATCCAAAGGCTTACCAAAATAACCCAGGACAATTTGATAACATAAATATTGAAAACGGCAGTAAAATGCACGGTCGGATTTTACGCTATACGAAAATATAAGCCGGTAATAAAACAGATTTTGGAGCGTACCCGGGTAATCCACGATATATTAAAAGTCGTCTGTTAAGCCTCTTACAATATGCGTGCCTATATGCTGGAGAATAAATACCGTGTAACAATTTGTCTCTGAATTAGTAATAGGGATGTAACTTGTGGAAAGAAGACTAAAGAGCTAATTAAACTAAATCTCATTTATGGTTAGGTTTTACTTAATTGTATGAAATTCTTTTTAAATATTCGAAATTCAAAATTGCAACGGCTGCCATCAAAAACATTTTAATTACATTTTACTGAAACATCTGAACAAAGTGTGAACTTTTCAACTTTTTGTGTTGTTTACTCATTGTAACAGATGTTACTCTACAAAGTAACTACAATATTCCGTCCGTGGACAAAGTTTTTTTTTTCAGTCGCGGTAAATATTTAAATTAAACATAGGTAAGTTTTTTTTTCACGCAGACCAGAGATAACATGTAAATCTCGTAGAACTCTCTGGTTATCGAGATGCGTCATGAATTATTCACACGCGTACATTATGTATATTTTATTATGTAGAACAAAAGCCGATTTAAGTATGTTATGATACGCTATAATGATGTGTAAATGTAGTTTTTATTAAAATTTCAAATCTATTTGTTTTTTTTTAAACAGTGCTTGAATGTGTGCATTTTCAGCCACCCAGGTAATATTTACATGAAGTATTGTGTTTTTCATAGAACTTTGAAATTTATTTCTTGTTCTGAGTTTTTTTTAACTTAACGTTTTCAGTAGTTTGCTCATGTCACGTTCCTCTTTTTAATCTGTATGTTCGTACTCGCTTGCGCATGACATATGGTAATGGATATATCAAAATTATCAATAATCTATGAGGAAAGAGAGTGTTAGATCGAAAGCATAGGCCATCTCTCTCACTCTTTTCAAACCAAAAAAATACTACAGATTATACGCGTACGACATCTCCGTTAGTATATCATAATGTGGATAGGTATGTGTACAGTTTCTTCGTGAAACAAATACATTGACAACCACGAGTTTCTGAGGATCGAACTTATTTGGCAACTTCTGAACATTATCGATAGTCATTTTGAACAGTATCGGAAATGCTTCAATCATGTTCACATAATTCCAATACCATGAACAGAATAGGCATTGAAAGTAAATAAAAACACATTTCCTAATCACCATAATTTTCCCAATTCGAAGCTGAATAACGATAAAATTATTCCCTAAGCATTCACTCTGCGAATACAATTTTGATGGAACGAAATCGATTTGCATTAGAATACATTCCCGCGTACGTGACACAGGGCACATCACTAGCGTAACGTCATCGAATATGTCGTCCGATTTATGGTTCCACTTGTTGCTTAGATTCTTTCAGTTCACAGAAATCGTACGTTGCGGTTTGAATGTCCTTGCACTAAAGTTCACGAAATGTGTGAAGATCCCCTTTGCCTAGGTAATCGTACAATGTGCTGAAATCGTACAAACAAATACATATCAAATCTTTGTCTACAGTTTCAGGTTTATTATGAAGTGATGTTGATGTGTCACCAAGGTTTTCAGACAAGGATTATCAATTGTACAAGGTTGTTTTGTTCGTAGATGGAAGTAGGAACGTATATCTTCGTGAGCCATCGCTGTTAGATTGTTCAACATGGCCCCAACTTTGAAGCTACATTTTAAAGTTGGACTGATATCTCTCTCTAGCCACGAACAAGCCACAATTCACTTCCAATGCCACACGGTTCATTTGGCGCGTTCTTTAACCGGCAGCCGCAGCCCTAATCGCCTTCCGAGGGTTGTCACCCGTGTCTTATTAGCAGCGGGCTCAAAAGTCACATCGATTCACTTGTTGCACACCTCTAGTGCTAACGTTTCACGGTGGCTTGAGCCCCGGGACGTGACAACCCGCGGGATTCCCGGGATTCCGGAGTAAGTGGTTGCGGAACTGTACTGTGGTAAGCACTATTTCAATACGGTTGGCGGGAAATGCTATTTTATTTGCAGCTGTGATTGTATTTTTTGGTTCACAGCGGGTGATTGGAGGTTAATTTTTCTACTAACTTAAACGGAAGTACACCACTGGACTAAAGGATAACCTGACCAATTCCATTCCCAAAACCAGACCTGGTCCCAGTAAACATAGATTTCAGCCCAAATTTTCATCTCTACTAATATTATGTACATATTTAGGTAGTCTACTAAAGAAACTGTTTCATATTAATTCTAATAGTTACTAAGAAACTTACGAAATTATCAGAAATTAGGTCTAGACTCAAGAAAAATATTATTAAAAGCTCCTCCGTTCAAATACACTCATAATATAATCAAAACGAATAACTATTCGCATTAAAATTCAAATTATTTTATGAATATTCGCTTAATTTATGCCTATAACTGGGGAGAGCGAGGCCAGTATTAAATTAAATTAACGTAGAGACTGAAATTTCCATATTTCTCAAAGACTAGGCATATGTTGGAGTAATTTGATTTTATTTGCGAATGAAGTTATTCGATTACGTAGCGCTGCGAACGATCACGGAAATAAATCGAGTTAATTAAAACTGAACTTTTCTTTTTTTTTTTCATTAGATAATTCTAGAATTTTGTAAAATTCGAATTAACGTAACCTTCCGTGGCCGAAAAGGGAATTTCTTATTTTAAAAAACCACAGTTTAAAAATTTAAAAAAAAATCAAAGGCTAGCCAAGAAACTACATAATTATAGTTGCAGAAAAACAAAACGTACATACTTGTTATAAAAATAAAAGCCGAAAATAGCCGAAAAATGTACAAAAAAGTGTTATTTGGTAAATATAATGAGCTACGTGAAAATTATGGATATGTGCCAATATTCTTTCAATAAACAACAGCTGGTGTTGAAAGCGATCGCATCGTTGCTGACAAATGCCGCCATGAAGTGTTAATGATAATTCTTTATTAATGATCTCAATTTGAACTGCCTTGTTTCCTGACATATATTGGATTATCCTATTTACATTAGTAAAGCTTCTGTCCAGGAATGTACTTACGAGTAAACTGAAAGAAATCAGTATAATGTAAATAACTGTTAGGAGTTTTGGCGGGAAAGTCAAGCTGAGTGTCACGCTCGTTTTTCATTGGACTTTTAAAATTATTTATAGTGTTGTTTACTAAATAACTAAAGTGCGTGATTTATGTAGTAAAAAGTGCATTTAGTTTATAAAGAACAGTGAAATATCGCAGCATAGTGGCCACATCATGACTTTGCTCCAAACCTCACTCGTAAGAGGGGTCACGCTGCAGTCTTTTTCGACATGAATAATTCATAATTACTTGACATTGGCTAATTGCACAAACCGTGCGAAGCCAAAAAATAAAGAAAAAAAATACTGTTACATATTATAATGTAATCAGTTTAGAATGTCCCCATTGTTGGGACACAGGACAGACTCTATGAGAGGGAGTGGGCTACCCACCATACAGTTTTCAGAGTTGTTGTGTTGAGATCATTTATAGGAAAGTAAATCGCCGGTTCGGGTTTGAACCTGAGACTTACAACTAGCAAATCTGTTTTATATTTAGTGATTAATAATATCAAGTACAGTGAAACCTGGTTAAGACATCAAGGGACCTGCAATGTCGTTACACTTATAGAGGTATTCCACTTACCCAGTGTCTCAGATATACAGGAATAAATAAATATCTGTCTCATTTACAGAGGGAACTTAAAACTTACATACTTGGAATTATGTGTGGAATTTGTGGGTAGAATAAGAATGAGTAAACAAACAATGTTATCTCATTTACGGAGGTTCAGTTATAGAGGTAACTATGATGATAAATCGAAAGAACAAATCCCAGATATAGAGGCTTACCTCGTCCCACTAACAGTGGTGTGTTGGCCTCAGCATGAGTTCCATTTATGGAGGTTTCTCACTTATCCAGGTCCAACTTAACCAAGTTTCACTGTATATATAAAAGTGTCTTGCACCATAATTGCTAATCTATTAATCCATGTTTCAAAAATGTACCTGCTTAACGATGTAATTCAAAAATAGGTTCCATAAGTGATGTAGTTCTGATTCCCAATATTGCCAACAGAACACCACTCAAATGTATCGAAGAAAAAACTTTTCATTTGTATAAAATTCTATGATTGGCTAATATCATTGATCCAGCATCCTAATAACGTAACACATTATTACTATGAGTTGGAATCAATTCGAAGCTTATTGCTAATCCATGGCTCCATGTGTTCGAAAAATGTGTCTGCTCAACAACGTTAAGAACGCAATGAATATTGTTGAACAGTCAAAATGATTGCGGTGCGATATACCTTTACTTGATAACGGTGCAATAAAAATGCAATAGCAAGTTCAGTCGGATTCTTCAAATTCAAAGCTACATACTTTAGAAGATATTAATACTAGTCTTTGACCGCGGCATCGTTTTGTTGCCAGAAGTGTTGGTGCTTTCACTGAAATAAACTGTTACCTGATTACATTTTAGTTCGCTCGTTTCGTTCCTTTTGTTACAATGGCCTAGCTGCCTAGCTGTTTCCCATCATAGTTGGGACCTTGTCACACCTCGGTATCTGGTTGTCAGACCCGTGACGACTTTCAAAGATCTACGAATGACATACCAAGCTTTTGACGTGCTTTCCTAAGCACGATATGTAAAGATGGTAGCCCATCCAGGAACCGACCGCGGCAAGCATAGATTAACGTAATCGATTGGCCTGTGCAGCTGTAATTAGAAACATGCTCCTTCATCATCAACCGTTTATCGTCCCACTGCTGGGCACAGGTCTCCTCTTTTACAGGGAAAGATTGAGCGTAATCACCACGCTTGCTTAATGCGGGTTGGCGATTTTAGAATTCCAGAGTCCAGGTTTCCTCAAGAAGTTTTTGTCCTTCACCTCCTCATCAGTCATTGGTGTCCAAGATGTACTTAGAAAGTACATATAACTTTGAAAAGTTACATTGGTACTTGCCTGACCTGGAACCGAACCCGCATTCTTATAACATCTGAGGTGTTTTAACCACTAGGCCACGACGACTAATGCTCCATGCTCCTTCACTAACAAAGGAAGTCTAAATAAAATCAAGCTCACTAGAAATTAACACAAATTTTCAGTTTCACATTAGTTCCTGAAGATAGGTAAGTTTGAAAAGCTGTCTGCAGACGAAAGCATCAGCAGATTGGCTTGTTAGTTAGCCAGAAGAGAATGCGCTCCATCCAGCCAGTAGCGTAGCTAAAGCTTTTGTGATCGTTTCGTATGTTTCCATGTGTGAGTGCAGACACAGGGTTACAATAGACTATTGTTCCCAGTTGTAGTTTTTTTTAGCTCCCGTAAGTTGGCAGCCTTGACTTAATTGACTGCGGAAAATTGGTAGACAGGAATGGTAGTTTTTCTTAAGTTTCGAAACGGGAATTAAAGCTTTACTAATATGAACCTGAAGCAAATCATTTAGTAATCACTTAATATAATTGGCGATAGTTTTGCCAATGTTTTCTATAATTTGGTAAGTAAATACAAACCCCAATAAGTAAGAGGCAATAAATATGTTTAACACAAAAAAGAAAATCTAAGGTTTTCGTAATAAAAAATAAAAACCAAATACAATTTCCCGCAAAACTTTTAATTGTGTTACTTTGTAAACAAAATGGAAAGTTCTCCGTTGAGTAAAACTAGCTCTTAAACAACTTATTATTAACTTTGATTTATTATTTATTGTCAATAATAAATTCATTCAAGCTTTGCATTCTTACATAATACAACTGATGTAAAATCTCTGAGGTGATGCAATCACCGTCACTTAAAAAGTAGTTTTTTTTATATATTTACGAAATCAATTGTGAACGTACTCCTAGTACCTCGTGGGTTGTAATCAAAATGAGCAATTTCGCAACAACTGCGGCCCAAATAAAATATTTAACGACGCTTTACAACATCCAAACAGTATGAAAAGTTATGAAAATTTCAAATATCTGCCGGATATTACACGCGTATACTCTAAATATTGTATGTATAAGTGCGTAACACATTTCACGCTCGACTTACGACGAGGAAACATTTATTTTACAGGTCTTTTAAACCCTAATTTAATCGTGAATTATTTATATATTTTTTGGGATCTTAACGGCGTTAATTAAGTATTTAATAAATTGATTTTTTCCATAAATCTTTTTATGAAATATATAATATTCTTTTAATCATAAATGTTGAAGATATCTCCAACGTTTAAAATAAATGTTCGTACAGCATGCTTACGTTATTGTAACATAAAATTACGCGCACCGCAAAGCAATAGAATACCGAATATTGCATAAACGAGGTACCTAATAGAATGCATTAATGAAACTTTCAGGCAATAGTTTAGAGTAACTATCCAATAGGAGCGGGCGGTCCCACCCCTAGCCACCTCCCCGTCTTGCCAACACAATTCATAATAAAAAAATATATTCCTACCATTTTCAACAAAACTTCGGAATTCGGAAATTGTATTTTTAAAAATGTAACCTCACTTTCGGCATTTTGGCGCGCAAACTGTTATTGTATTAAGAAAAAACAATAATAAAGTCTTGGCGTATTGATCGCCTTATGGCGCATGCGCTCAGTTAGGAAATTTGCAATTACAAAGTGCTCTGTGCAAATTTCGCCCGAGTTTATAATTCGAAGGCGGACTCTAGCGTCGATATTCGTGCTAGCGGACTCTGCGACGGAAAAAGAAGGAGATAGTTCGAAATAAATTTAACTTGGACACGGATTTTTTTAAATTCGGGTAGTTTTTGTTAAAAATAAAAAATGCTTTGGTTTTCATTCGAGAGAGTAGTTAAAACGTCAGAAGGAATTTTAAAATTTCCTTTTTTATCTGTGACTATAAAAAACATTGCATAATTTAGCTACTCTATGTATAGTTTAGTGCAACGAAAACCTAACCTAATTAAAGCGCTCTTGGTCATGGGCAGACACGGCAATCGCAACTTTCCGTAACAATAAGTTTTATCACTGACTGAAATATCTGAAAACGTGGTTATAAAGTTTGATTTGCGAACTTTATGCAATTAATAATTGTTTATGGTTTAAAAAATATGAGCGTTGCCAAAAGATAGTTGATATTCATACGTTTGCATTTTTGAATTTTCCGATGTAAGATTTCCTATCCATTGATTTTTACGACGGCTGTATAACTAGCTGCTGTTATACTTGGGGTCTTCCTTTAAATATAAAAAATGTGACGCGATTTTTTTTAAACATAAATAATTTTAAGTCTGTAAGTAGATTTGTGCAAACACTTTTATACATTAATTCTATTTTAAAACTAGATGAGGCCGGCGTTCTGACTATACTTGGGGTCTTCTATTAAATATAAATGAGGTTATACGTGCTTAGATTTTTTTTTGTAAATTTTATATGATTTAATGTGTGTAAGTACAGTGCGTTTCATCAAATAGTTCCTTTGCCGTCATGTTGGCACTAATGCAAATTAGTGTGTGTGTGTGTGAGAGAGAGAGACGCAGAGTGCATCTACCTAGTTCACGATAATGACAAAAAATGAATGCCAACATGACGGCAATGGAACTATTTGATGAAACGCACTATAAGTTTGTACAAAAACTTATACATCAACTATTTTTAAAACTAGATGAGGCCGGCGTTCTTTATCCGTCTACACTGAGAAGAAAGGCCGAAAAAACTTAGAGGTCACAGACTTTTACAGTCTTATTATAAAACGAAATATAACTTTAGTTCTAGAACATTTGAATCAGTATTTGTATTTTGAACTTTATTTAGATTAAGGCAAAGTTCTTAAAACTAAATAACAACTTAGTATCGAACTTAACTAAAATTTCTAAGCAAAGAACTACATTTCTATAATGGTTCATAATTTGGGTATTAACTAATTAACTTATTTGGGTGTTAACTATTTATGGATTAAGTATTTGGGTGTTTTAAACCTGTTCTAAACAAAATGCTTACTTTGTAAGAAGGGGTTTAAATTCTAGAAAAAATCTTAGTCAGATATACTCATTATATTTTGTACTTCTCATTTCTCAATATACCTAGTCAAAAATAAAGTTATTATAAATTACCTACTTTACATAACCTGCTAACATAGAAGAAAATAATCCAGGCGCTTTTTCTGAAAAATTATATCGTAAAGTTCCTTGTAGCATTTCATAGTCACCTTTTCCCGTTTGTAATATCAATTATTTTACAGGTACGCATCGTGGATGTCTAGCTTATACCTACAGTTGCTGTATTGGGTTGCTAATAGTAATACATGGAACGCATCGAGACATTCGACCACCGTCCTTCCGTTTTGTCTGGCTTTTCAATCATAGCTGAATTATTTCGCAGATAGATTGAAATCGAATGTTAGCATGTCTGTATTTTACATTTGTAGGATTGTCTGGACGATAGTGTTTTGTTTACAATTAAAGAAGCAAAATTTGTCTAAGCAAAGGCTTCATGAGATTTCATTTATACTATACTCTCGGACTCTCTACTATAAAGTCTAAACTATATATTTGTAGAAATGTCTGTAAATTTTAATGGTCAGGAATTCAAATAGCGGAATAATAGACGGCCACGGGAATGGCTAGCAAAGTCGATTAGAATAACATAAAATATTTTTGTTCAACTCATGATTATTTAGATGTTTTAGGCCTTTAAAGTTTGTTTACATAACAATGCACGATGACTCGATTTAGGAGTTCGGTAGTATATATAACACGGATATAAGTTAGGTAAGGGTTCGATTCCAGGTCAGGCAAGTACCAATGTAACTTTTCTAAAGTTATATGTACTTTCTAAGTATATCTTGGACACCAATGACTGAAGGTGAAAGAAAACATCTCGAGGAAACCTGGACTTTAAGTCTGAAATCGCCAAACCGCATTGAGCAAGCGTGGTGATTACGCTCAATCTTTCTCTGTATGAGAGGAGACCTGTGCCCAGCGGTGGGACGATAAAAAAGGTTAATAATGATAAGTTAAGCTTAATAGAAGTTTCTTCATTCCTAAGACTTTGATGAATGACTAGTCTAGTAAATAGCAGTTCTGTACCTACCTAGGTACTTTGAAAGCGCCGGGGAAATGCCCAATAATGAGCTTGGATTTTCCAATAGTCTTCTTCAGAAAACGCCCAGGTCGGGCGGCTATTGCCACAGACTACTTTAAAATTTAGAACTAAATGAAAATCTGGGTGAAGGAAACGCTTCTAGAAATTCTGTTGACTTTTATAAAATTCTTTTTGTTTTATCGAAAATAATTTAAAACCAAGGTATATTTGAACTTATTTCGACATATACCTACAACTCGTACGGGAAAACATTCAGCTGTTGTAGATTTTCCATCCCTCTAAATGTTACGGAAGTAAATAAATAATGCATGGTAAAGGCGGACTATTTTTAGATCATAAAGTGCAAGGTCGCTCCAATATCGTCCTTGTTTACCCAATAAATATAATTTTATGGAATGAAAATTTTGAACAATAAGCGCTAAATCATAGATATTGTTCTGATTTTGTTTAGACTAAAATGAAATTAGTTGATAGGAAACACCAACCCATACCTAATCATGGAAATGGTATGTAAACATTAAAGTTACAATACACAAACTCTGCTTATTTTTGTAGTTTTCCAGGCAATATAACTTACTACGATTAATTATTTTTGTAAGTTTACCAGCAGCAATGCATTGCTCGATTACCGATCTAAGACACATCAAATGCCATAAACTTTATCCATCTTTTAAAATTTGAATGCCCCATCAAACAATAGTTACACAGAAACATGTAAAATGTCTATACACCAAACTATAGACCATAGACTATAACAACTAACTCCTACACATAGCCTAGTCTAGCCTTTAGGAAGTGCAACGCAAGTGCAGGGAGGGAAGGGAGGCGCAGGGGGGCACCAGTCTCGTTGCCATGGCAACGCCAAGATGGCGGCCGCGAAATTAGTCCGTCTGCAGCCTTTATGCGCCCGTCTTCATTATGTAGGATTTCAATTTATTTCCGAAATGAACGGTTGGATTAGATTTTGTGTTCAGTAGTGTGAGTAGTTTTGTGGGACTTGGATTATGAGTGATTAGATGAGATAGGTTTTTGTATAAATTATCCCTTTCGGGAAATAGAGGTACCAACTAACGTATGTAGATACGTCAAAGTACTAGCCCTTAATTGATATTTATTTTTCTTTGACTATCGGGTTTGCGAAGCGTAGGCACTGTTGAAAGAATTGTGTTACTAGCCTGTATGCCCGAGCCACTATAACAAGGGATATTCAAATTGAGTGTGAAAAGAATTCTGTTCCTATTTTTAAGAAATTTTACCTCTAAAAGGTGTGTTAAATCTTGGATCCGAGCGGGATCGTGGGCTACACTTAAGTATTGTGTGGAAGCCTAGCTTTGTCACATTTTCTTTAGTAAGAAACTTATGAGAATTTTTAATAACTTTACGAGTTTGCAAGCGGCCTGTGTTTTGTCACTTGTGCTCTCGTAAACAATTTTTAATTCTGTCTACTCAAGTTGAGTGGCTTTATGATTTCTTGAATTCTTACTCCATGTATGTAGTTAAGACATTTATGCTACTTACAGTATGTTTTTCAATTAAATGCGAGCTCATTGAAGTACAAATCCTGTGAACTAACAACACTAATACTGAAGTTTCAACAGGAAAAGTTTTTATTCAGTTTCTATGATATTTGCGATGATTTTTTACAAGAAAATTTGACTATTCTGAAAATACTGATTTTATTAGGAGCGACTATTGGAGTTTTTTCTAGATATTATTTAAGGTGCTATCTACCTATTGCGGGTTCGAATCACAGTTCGGGATAAAAGATCATGGGGCGTGGATGTTGATTGTTGACATAATATCTAAGAAGTTTCTAGTTTATAATATTCATAGCAATTATAATCATTTTAAGACCGCACACAGTTTGTTTTTTTTTTTTTGTTCTGGATGGGAAATCTTCAAATAACCTCTCCCGCTCTGGACGGAGCGGAAGGGCGTGTCAGACTTTTACTGAATAAAACCCACCTGTATTTCCTCACTTGCCTGTGAACCAGGGCCACGGTTTCTTTTTTAACCAACCCGCAAATACAGTCTGATCTTGGTGTCAATCTGTCATAAATTCTTCTAATTTCCCTACATAAGAAATTCATTTGCCGCCAAAATGTGACTGTGTGTGTTAAATTACGACGATTGGCCTAATTATTGGTTCACCAGTTCTTCTTATCTTCTCCGGTAGTTTTACAAGCAAAACCCTTAACATCGTTTAAATGGTAAAACTTTTTACCTAATTAGATTTTTCAATTTAAAAAAATAAAACGACGCCGTACATTTTTGCAGAAACTTTCTGCTCGAATCTCTCGCTTTGAGGAAGTTCGCGCGTGTGAAGACTCCAGTCTTTTATTTGTCGCTGAACATCCTTTGTATGTATGTCTACCTACTTGTATGTATGTATGTATCTAGAAGGAGATTTGAATTGGTAAGAATAAAGACTGATTTACACGGTGCAATTTAATTGCCTATGGCTTATGATAAAATTGATGAAACAAATGACTTGCATAGTCTAAATGGTGTTTAGACAATGCAACTTTTATTGTTCATCATCATCATCAACCTTTTTATCGTCCCACTGCTGGGCACAGGTCTCCTCTCATACAGAGAAGGATTGCGCGTAATCACCACGCTTGCTCAATGCGGGTTGGCGATTTCAGACTTAAAGTCCAGGTTTCCTCAAGATGTTATCCTTCACCTTCAGTCATTGGTGTCCAAGATATACTTAGAAGGTACATATAACTTTATAAAAGTTGCATTGGTACTTGCCTGACCTGGAATCGAACCCGCGCACTCATACTTCAGAGACTGGTGTTTTAACCACTAGGCCACTACGACTTTTATTGTTGCTTCAATTTACTTAAAGCCATAGGCAATTAAATTGCACCGTGTAAATCAGTCTTAGGAATTACAATTATTGATAGTTTGAGCTTAAGCAGCCCATATTCACCCCCTGCACCCTGTCTTTATACGAGGAGGTCAGTATCCCAACAGTGAGCTGTTGGGATACTGACCTCCTCGTATAAAGACAGGGTGTGCTATAATCTAAAACGATGATTATATTGATCATGATTATTAATGTAAAACAAACCTTTATGCGAAATATGGACGTCCTATTTTATTAGCTTTGTATGACTTTGGTTTGATGGTTGATTTGCATAAAAGTGAATTACTCATATTTATCAATGAAACATAGATAGATACTTCACACATTTTTTTTTAATAATTATAAACTAGTGCTTGGCCGCAATCCCGCCTGATGGTAAGCAGAGATGAAATCGTTGATGGTAAAGCGCGCTAGTTTATTAAGAGCTCACTCAAAAAAAAAAACTGAGTGAATAGGCAGGAAGACAGCAGTTGAGCAATATTTAACTCAACAACACGACCAACATGCTGCAACAAAGGGAGATTGATCTGGAGACCCTCCACGACCAAACTCCCGACACAACAACATTTAGCGCATCGTACCCGGCACACATCGCAACACAACTACTCAGAGCCGTCCTCCGTACGGCTTGATATATTATATATCTTAAAAACTATGCATTTTTTCAACCACATATTCTAGGACTTACTGTATTATTTTTACATCCGCGTAAGTTTCAATACTGTGGGAATAACGAAATAAAAAGTATTCTATATTATTCCTGGTTATAAACTATATGTATGCCAAATTTCATGCAAATCCGTTTAGTAGTTTATGCGTGGAAGCGGAACGAACAAACAAACTCATTTTCACAATAGGGATGTTTCTTGGGTAAAAAAAAATATTCTATTTAGTCCGTCATTCAGATTATAGAAAAATATTAGATACGTATATTTTGTTTTATCAAATCAATAAAAATTGACAAATATAAAAGGCATCAAAGATCAGGAGTGGTGGCTGGTAACGTCACTGCTCGCTAAAAAGTGTAGCGTGCCGTGACGTCACACGAGTTTTCAACGCACTGTGTCGTCTTCATTTTTTGTTTATATCAAAAAAGAAAAAATATGTATATAGTATTTTTTGGAAATCTGACTGACGGACTAATTAGTTACATACCTATTAGTATGGATATGTTATGGAATGTAATTTTTTTTAAACGTTATCCCACACTAGGATTTCACACACAGCCAGACCCGGAACAACTACTTTTAGGTCATACAAATATTTGTACCGTGCGGGAATCGAACCCGCGACACGCAGCGCAACAGTCAATGGCCCAAATTCTCTTGTTTACAAACTAAATTAAATTTAAGTTCAGTGTTTCCTTTCTATTTCATTAAGAAAACGACAGAAGATAAAATGTCAGTTTAGGCCTGTCAAATTAGTGCGCTCCTGACGTAAAATGTTTTTAATCGCGTCTAAACTGTCTATGGAGTATCTTATTTGACAGGATTAAACTATTTATAATGTTATCTTCTATCCTTTTCTTAACGAAATGGAAAGAAAAAGATGCACTTAATTTAAAGTTTAACCACTGCTTGACCACTGCAGCTGGTTAGCTGGATATGACTGCCTGCCTGCAACGTGGAGGCCCCGGGTTGAAAACGACCTTTTCCTGATTGGCCTGGGTGTTGGATGTTTATCTATATATGTATCTATTATAAAATATAGTATCGTTAAGTTAGCAACCCATAACACAAGTTTCGAACTTACATTGGGGCTAGCTCAATCTGTGTGATTTGTCCGTATATATTTATTTATTTTATTTTAAGGACAACTTTAAAATGTTTTACTTTTTTCGCTTTTAACGTTCGCACGACAGCTGTACAAAACCGATCATAGAGAACGAAGCTCCTGATGCAACACGAAATATTTGATCGCAGTTTAGAAACAGGAATTTTAGCATAGAACTTATCTCTATTGTTCGTGATTTCTTCCCGAACATTGACCATTTTTCTGTCCTTAAACTACACTTATAAATATAAATAATGAGTATATTAACGTTACACCAACCCCTCATCCCTCTTCGACTGACCGCTTCCCCCTCAAATGCCTGACATTGTTTAGACATCCGTAGCGGACTAATAGATGACTTGAAATTGACGAGAACTGACGTCAGGGCGACGTCAGGCTTATGATTAATGAGGGGTGATCATTACAATGATATTGGCTTTTATACTGTTATGTTAGCCTTTGGCCAGAAATACATACATACGTGTGGACGTTATACTTTTTAGAATATTTACTAAAAGAGTTTTGTAGTTAAACTCACCTAATTGCTCAAGACTATCCAACTAATGGTTGCCTTTTTGCTAAATTGATCTTTTTTAGTTTATTGCTATAAAATCATTGCTTATGATTAAATCATTAGTGACCGTTCTTTCTTATCTAATGTTGAGGAAGAAAGAAAGAAAAATAGACTAGCAAATAGGTAAACTAACAACTGATGGAAATATACATTTTGCTGATGTTTTAAAATTAGTACTTACTATTTTTGAAAAGTGGTTTAGTTAACCTATCAAGAATCCGAGTTTAACGGTTTTATAAATTGTAAGTGTTATTTTTATTTAAAAAAACTAGCTCTCCGACCGCGGCTTCGCCCGCGTGGATTTCAGTTATATCGCGCTTCTTGGGTTTCCCTCGGGAATATCAATTTTTTCCGGGATAAAATATACCCTATTGTTTAATCCGGACTTCTAACTTTACATTTGTAAAATTTCAAAGCAATCGGTTCAGTAGTTAGGGCGTGAAAGCGGAACAAACAGACAAACAAACTTACTTTCCCTATACAATATGTAACAAAAACCCCGTTGTTCCTTCAACCTACGTTTTAAGAATCGGCATACGGACGTAATAAAGCAAGTAATTTATAAAACTTGTTCAACAGAAATAATTAAAATAAGTGTTTAATTATTAATATTTATAATCTGTAACTGATTTCTTAGCTCTGCAATTCTGCATGAAGAAACTAGACATAAGTAGAACGTTCCCGCCAATTTATTTAACTTATAAAATCAGATATTCTAAAACAAAATTCGAATTTGTCGGTTTTAATAGGCATTTGATTGTGACCCCTCGACTAGATAATGATTACTGTTTTCTAATTATGACTTCAAATGATGTGCTTGTAGGTAAAATTACATGTCCCTGAAAGGATCAACATGGTTTTTGTTACATAGTGTATAGTAACGATAAGTACCATTGAAGCTAAAATCTTATTATATTATGTTATAAATATAACGGGTGTAATATACCTAAAATAAATGAAAATTAATGAATGAATGAATTAAGTACTTCGCTCCTGACATTTTTTTACTAACCTTATACTCATAAAATATTTGAAAAAATTAAAGAACTTGAAATTGTAACATACTTACGATACTTACAAATCCTTCTGTTTCTTCTGTTCATAAAGCTTTTGATACACAACGGTACTAAGTACAGTAAGTACTTCGCTCCTGAAATTTTTTAACTAAGCTTTTACATCTTAAACAGCAACAAACAATGCTAAAATTAATATACAGACGCCCAACACAAAAAGCTATTACAACCTTTAACCAATTAAGCCTTTGTTTTCCACGAAGGACAGGGCATGGTCTGCTTGTTACGACACGGCAGTTACATAAGACCTACACGCCAGCAGGTCAAGCTATCTGAAACTCAAGTTTTCCCAATCAAGATTGAACCATAATAATTCAGGAATAAAGTTGAATATCTATTAAAAAATTTGAAAGGTTGTAATAGCTTTTTGTGTTGGGCGTCTGTATATTAGCATTGTTTGTTGCTGTGTATAAGGTTAATAAAAAAAATGTCAGGAGCGAAGTACTTATTGTTCTTAGTACCGTTGTGTATCAAAAGCTTTATGAACAGAAGAAACAGAAGGATTTGTAAATATAGTAAGTATGTTACAGTTTCAAGTTCTTTCATTATTTTAAATGTTTTAAGATGGTGATGGGACAGCAATTATACATAGGTTAGGTAGGTTTAAGTTAACATTAAATACGACAAAAAATCACGTTTGTTGTATTGGAGCCCCCCTTCATCATTATCAACCTTTTATCGTCCCACTGTTGGGCGCAGGTCTTCTCTCATACTGAGAACGATTGAGCGTAATCACCACGCTTGCTCAATGCGGGTTGGCGATTTCAGACTTAAAGTCCAGGTTTCCTCAAGATGTTTTCCTTCATCTTCAGTCATTGTTGTCCAAGATATACTTAGAAAGTACATATAACTTTAGAAAGTTACATTGGTACTTGCCTGACCTGGAATCGAACCCGCGCACTCATACTTGAGAGGCTGGTGTTTTAACCACTAGCCCCCTTATTTTTTTTTATTTAGTATTTATGTACTATTACGGTTCATGAGATACAGCCTGGTGACAGACGGACGGACAGACGGTCGGATGATAACAGCGAAGTCTCATGAATAGGGTTCCCTTTTACCTTTTAGGTACGGTACCCTAAAATTACCAGTATTCATAATCTCAGATAATTTACATTCCATCGTAAGTTACTCAGTTATCTACTTTAACGCCATGTATTTAAAGTTGACTTTTGAGTGACTATTTCTAACAAAAAGGTCATAATAAGTTTTTAGTTTCAATGGAATTTGAACTATGCTAAGCAAATATATTAAGTTTTCTGTTCCGTAACTTGATATTTATCCTAAATATTCAATTCAAATACAGATTTTGTTAATAAGTTTCGACATAGAATATATTGTATCTGTTGTAAGCTAAATAACTTTTGGACAGGACAACGAATGATATTTTTTTCGGATTGATAGAAGAAAATAGTTTTTCTTCTTACTTCGAAAAAAAAAAGGTAAAAAAACTATAGTAAAACTCTTTTATATTTAATGGCATGCTTTGTTTAACTTTGAACGTGGCTGTACACTCTTTTTGCTGCAGGTCAAGCTACTCGAAACTGTTACACATTCCCAATCAAACTTGAGCCTTAATACTTTAGAAATAAAGTTGTAAATCTAATAAAGAAATCTAACAGATTGTATTAACTTTATGTCCTGTCGTCTGTACTGCCCGTATAATTCAATTGTATTATTCAATTTCTGTAAAAATCCGTTTAACTTTCAACTCCTTTTCGTACTGGACTCAAACGGACGGCAAAAGAAAAGATCTTTAAATAGAGATATATGTTTTGAATTCGTGAAGTTCTCTGTAGTTTCTTTAAGAGTGCATTAGCTGATCAAATTCAGCGGTGTTTACTTCAAAACTTCAAAATGCTTTAGTATAGGAGACAAGTAATGTCAGTAAAACAGCCAGCACATTCAATAATGAGTTAACATTGTGTTTTGTTATTTCTGCCTTCGTGGGGTAGCGGTAGCAAATGCGACCGCTGCGTAAGAAGGCGCGGGTTCGAACCCCGCGCAGTGCAAATATTTGTATGCATGAATATGAATATTTGCACTGGTCTGGTCGTGCCTAGGAAAGCACGTTAAGTCATTTCTCCCGTTGCCACACGAACATCTAATGGCAGTCGTTACGGGTTGTTGGAGCCCTCAAAAGTCCAACAATTGGTCTAATTGCAATACTTCGATACGTCTTCGGCTTGTGGAGGTCAGACGGCAGTCGCTTTACGGAAAATATCGAAGTTTAGCCAAAATAAGCAGTTAGACTGGTAAAGCGGCCCGCAGACTCCAAAGCCGAAAAAAGCTTTGGGAGCGAACTGGGATTAACGCTGAGATGAAGAAGAAGAAGAAAGTGTATAACTAAAATTAAAATATAGGATAATCTTTATCCAATTATTCCCATAGGATAGAAAGCGGTGCAGCCATCAGGCGCAGTTAGTATTTTATACGGAATGATGACCTATATCTCACCTCCGCAACCATTACTCGGTAAAACGATTAGTTAGCCTGGTAGTCAGATTTTCTAATTATCCGTAACGACTTGTTAAAGATCTGCAAATGATAGCCGCGACTAATAATATGATATTTCAATTAAAAAAAAACAATTAATCGGTAAGTCAGATTTCCAAAAAATACTAGACACGTATTTTTTCTTTTTTCATATAAACAAAAATGAAGACGACACAGTGCGTTGAAAACTCGTGTGACGTCACTGCACGCTACACTTTTAGCGAGCAGTGACGTCACCAGCCACCACTACTGATCTTTGATGCCTTTTATATTTGTCAATTTTTATTGATTTGATAAAACAAAATATACGTATCCAATATTTTTCTATAATCTGAATGACGGACTAAATAGAATCATTTTTTTTTACCCAGGAAACGTCTCTATTGTATTTGATCAAATTAAGAATGAAAATGATTCAGATATTGATTGTTTTTTTGCAATATCAGTCCATCGATCACTTATACACAAGATACACAGTCTCCAACTAAGCAGTCGTAAAGTAGTCAAAAGAAATATACATTAACTTAAAATTAGCCTTAAGTGCAGTGTATAAAGTTCTTATCACAAAGCAGTGCAAAAAAAGCCATTAATTTTTACGACCGAGTCTGGTACATCAAACATCAAACCAAATTCAACCTTACACGCATGCATTAAAGTCAGAATTATAGAGTAAGTACTAAATGAAAGAAGCACCCAAGTGCTGTGCTGTGCGCTTGTTCATTTCAACCACCTTTTTTACGCTGATTGTGAATTTAGTGTATATTTATGGTGTTCATATTATAATCATCAATTATTTTGCTGATCCAAGTTATGCACGTTTCTGCGTAGCGTTTTTCGTAGCACTGGCGTAGCGAGTCTACGAAAAAGTTATTTCTAATACATAGTACAACCGAGAAGAAGGTAAAAAAAAAAACATAGATGTTTGCTTGTAAACTCATTACAGGCGCCGCAATGTCAGATTCTAATGGGGATTCAACGAGGTAATTTCAATAGCTCTACCTATCCTTTCACGGATAAAAGTCGTAATACTAAAGCCAACGTGTTCGTGTTTCAGAGCAAAAAGGTCAATGGCATCCCGATCAAAACGGGGTCAAGGAAAGCTTACAAAAATAGTATCGCATGACACGATGTCACACAGCCAACAAACAAATAAAATAGGTGAATGACATCAAAGGACCTTGTTGAATAATCTTTCAATTAATTTAAAATTCGCAGGCCACTCGATTCGCTGAATGAACAGGTGGTGGTCGCGGGTATGCGGAAAAATATCCTACAACACCCATCACTATATCACTATAAAATCCACGAAGCTAAAATACATTACGCGCTAGATTTGAATAGCAAAGTTGGGTGTTGATACAAAACGGGGAATGGATTCGAAACAACAACGAAATTATCGTGTTTCGTCCGTGTTAATCTCCTTGAATGGGGTTTGTTTACGAATGCTGAGTGGCCATGAACCGGCGGGGTTACACTTTATTCCTCTATATTCGGATATTTCGCTTCGAAAGCGAGAGTGGCCTGGTTTTTGTTTCATGTTTGATTTATTGTCGTTGTGCAAGCGTGGCGTGGTCACGCTGGCGTTGACGGGTCGAGGGCTCGTGTCAATGATCGACCTTTTGCCGTGTGGGGGTGACTTGTTGTCCGTGGGTATATATGTAGAAAGTTGCATTTGCTTTGCCTTTGCATAACAAAGTGCTAGGTGCTGTCTTCCTTTGATGTTAACTTATATTCAAATATTAAATTACGTAGTTAATACCGATGATTTAGGGCCTAACCACGCAGCCTTATTAAGTTCTGTTCAATTTTTGTCCAAAGAATACAACGATTTCGTGTGGAATGCGTACACATCCGTCCAGCTTTACTGAGCTTAGCCCCTTAGCTGATCCCCAAGGTGTAGACTACATTGGGAGAATTTTATTTTAAATTTTTTTAGTACTTATACCTAGGAACATTTTGTTTTTTGAACTTTCCAACGAATCGATAATAACGTCTTAGTTACATCATTTTGTTTATATGTATAAATTAAATGGTTTTATTTACGAAGTCCCTAAAAAGAAGAAATCACGCTTTTAGATGTAAATACGGATAATTTTAATTGTTAATTATGATGATGTTAATCATTAATTCATTAGTCACCAAAGTAAAGGAATACATGACATGAAAGAATAAGAAAAAAAAAACATAAAAAGAAAAGGTAAGAAAGAATATTAGTTTTTGATACTCACGGGTGTAGTACTCGAGCGCCCTCTGCCGCGTCCTCTCCGAGACTCGCTCTTCACCGTCTGCAAGGTCCCGTCCGGAGCCAAAATAAGCTATAACAACACAGACACACCACGGACTTAACATAAAGCAAAAATAAAGTAAGTAAAAACAAAGGAGAAACGTTAACACAAAAAAAGGGAAAAATTAATAGACAAACATGCAATGGAGGTAAGGTTAGATGGCGACAGATTAGTGATTTAGTATGAAAACTGTTTTAATGTTCGTTTTTTGATAGCGATAGTAAAATAGGTCTTTATTTGTAATTTATACAATTGTAGTATTTTAGTTATAATCTAACAGCGTATCTTAATATAAACTCAAATAAATGTGTTTGGACAAAACTGAGTAAGCGCCATCTGTCGTGGCATATCTGAAACAGCGTCAATGCGAAGAACTGCGCTACTTGGGTTTGAATTAGTTTAGCTACTCCCCGCTAGATGGCGCGTTCTCAAGTGACATATTGAGTGAGTTTTGATAATAATGAATAGGTATCGATAAAAACTGAGTTTTTTTTTAAAGAAGAATTTTGATCGTATCTTTTAAGTCTATATTGTTTTAACATTATGTAGTTTTTATTATTTTTGCTTATCCGGCTGGTTTTTAGCCTTAACTATAGCCGTAGTTACAGTTAACACGGAGGAGTATTCTTGTCTAAGACCTACTTTAATCTAGCGCCGAAAGCCGCTTGCCTCTACAGGAATTTAAAATTCTAACACCGGAAAAAATCCGCGGCAAGTCTTGTAAAATTATTGATGCCCTGTTCAACTGTCAAACTAATGACAGCCGTCATTGTCAAACCTAACGAGCTTTTCGTTTTCTAGTCGCACACTCATTAAATAGGTTACTTTAACTGAGGCCACGAATAAATAAATAGTTTCTGTTACTGAGCACATGGCATCGCCTCACACCTGGCGTTTTAGTTCGTTACTCCTGTTTTTGTGTTAGACGCGAACGACATTTGTTCTATCGCCGTCTCTCTCTGATTTTCTATCTCTTTCTACTGCTATCTATTCTTATTCAAATCGCGGGATTTGTAATTATCCTTGTGAACAGGTCCGGGACTCATTTTTCGTTCGCAAGAGAGATTTTAATAAGATGAATAAACATTAGGAAGGTCTTTATGGGAAACAGCTGCATTATTGCCTTTAGTATGTTTGTCACGGGTTTGAGACTGTAGAATATTATGTGAACGTTTTTATTCGTACCTCTAATTATCGGGAAGGCTAACTGGTATTTTATAATATCTTGATTCAAATGTAAATCATACAAATGCATATTTTAGTAATCTTATGTGATGACACGAGAAGGCAAGGAATTTGAAAGTGATTTGTCATAGAGACACATTTGGAAAGTCTTAATCAAAAACAAAAAAAAAAATTAACAATTATTCATAGAATTCTCTGCTAATTTACACTACACACCAAAAACATAAAAAACAGGGACTTCCTCCAAATTATGACGCAACATTGTGACATACTTTCATAAATGTTAGGGGAATATTACAAAAATGGCTACCGTTATTTAAATATTAATTATCAGGTAGCATCATCGTCATACATTGACTTAATAAACCGGTTTGTAAATTAGAATTAGTACACCTTTGTTCCAACATCTGTCTGTAGTTATTTTGTTATTAATGCTACTAATTAATATTTTCATATTTTAGTAACACCTTTGAAAGCTTATTAATTATTGCGTGTGATTGGTCTTGTTTTTAAATGTAGTCTTTCTTAATTTTATGTTGATAAACTCTGAGTTTCCATTAAATTATTCAGTTGATTATGTATGAATATGTTTTAAATGTTGAAATTGTATCACATTATCATGTATTACTTTTTTGAGAGTGTTCAAGTTTTCTGTATGATCCTGTTTTATCATTTCAGTAAAGTTCAGGTTACAAACAAAGAAGTTTACTATTAGATTTCTTAAACTTACTTACGTGCATCATTTCAGACTACCTACAAATTAAAAATCCTAAACATACGAATGTGAACCGCGACAAAACTAGGTCCTTCGGCTCACCATGCGTGTATTAGTAAACAAATTACTTACTCTCGGGAGATCATACAGTAGTACCTACTCGTAATTCGGTTCGTATTCTCGTATAGTGGGTGCGTGTTGCGTGGGTTTGTTGCGGCAGGTCGTGTTTGTCACGCGACGCACTTGATTACCTCATTGACGAGTGTTGAGACATATCCATGTTTCGGACCTTAAGTTTAAAGGGTTATTATTGGTTAAACGTGTTTTTGTTCAAAGAGTTGGTATTTTCGAGGAAGCTACAGACAGACAGAGCTTTAGGAGCTTAGCATTGCAGTGCTTCGAGCTTTTTCGTAATTTTCTTAAGGTTTTTTTTTAAACTTGTCATAAATGATGTGAGCTAAGATCATGAACGCGTGAACTTACTAACCATGAAAGTGTAGAAATAATCTACTTAATATAACATTTAAATTTTGTATTGCAGAATTTTTCGATTGAATTTTAAACGGAAGACTTAAGGTTCAAAGTAGAACAGCTCACGTGCATTGTAAAATGCAATTGGAAATATTTGCTAAAAAAGTTACCATTGTTTATAATGTATAGATGTTTTTGAAAATAAGTTATTTGATTAGGCATGCAGACGACTGCAATAGTCTAACTTAAAATGTTATGTTGTACAAAATCGTTTCATTCTATTGCCTATAATTTATTATAAGTGAGACAGTGGCTATAAAGGTAAAGTAATGTGTAACCTAATTATATATAATGTTAAATATAATACATCAAGACAACCGTCCATTGAAATTGTACCGCCATGATGGATTGAAATGGCAGTTATTTAAAATCGGTTAAAAAAGCAGGTGCAACGCATCGCCGAAGATAATAAAGGCAGAAGATAATCTCGAACGTTAATCTGTACAGTAAAAATAACGAGGTTAATTGGAATATGTTTTGTTTCGTTTTCGTATGTTCGTTTTTGCGGACCGTTAGTAAATTACAATGGGTCCGTGTTTAGTGCGGCTACTCGACGACAGATGGCATGCAAACTAATTTGCGGAACTGCGCTCCCATAAATTTTGTTTCGAACATTAATTTACAGACTTTATGGTGTATTATGTAGTATTATTGTTAAAAATAAGTGTATGGAACACGGTTTATAATAATTTTGTATATTTTGTAAATTCAATAAAATCATGAGTTACAAGAAAATAATGTCGTTCCTAAAACGCTTTGAACTAACTGATAACTCGAATATTCAAGATAATATAAAAGAAGTCGATGGCAAACGATTCTTCTAAGTGAACCTCAAATTGGCGATATTCGTCTCAAAATGCCGATTCAACGTGTTTGTTGCGATTCAGCAGTTTTATTTGAATGAGAATGCGATTCATGCGACAATACCAAGTGCGTACAGTTGGCAGCCGCTGTCTTGCTGGCAATATTTTCAGAATACAGATTTTATATTGGAAACCGATTACATTAGCTAAGGTGTTGGATGATTTTCGGGATTAAATGAAGCGCGAAACAAGAATTTGTTGGGTTTTTTGGATTCATCATTTAATATTTTTTCTAGTTTGGGATGTATCGTTTTCTTAACTTGGGTATGAGTTTTTGTACTTACATATTTTAGTATCTTTACTATTTACGAAATCTTTTGATGAACACACAATTTTACTCTTGTTACTAGGTACTAGCAGGGTAGGTAGGTATAAAACGCAGTAATCTCTACACAATATAGTATTTCCCTTCAAAACTTCAACAACTTAAATTACAAACACAAATCACAAAGTAAGTACTTATATTAGCATTAAACTCTAAAACTATTATCTCGAGAGTGGCAACTTCAGCTTTTCCCTTCAGAGTATTCTTTCGAGAATGTTCTCTAACAATAGAATAAGTTTATCTCGCAAACAATTACATTGTATAAGAAAGTTTACCTATAAATTGTGTGTAGTTATGTCGCGACGGAGACGGACTAATTTTACACCAGAGTACGTTTAATCAGCTTGAATATTAAAAATATATACAACGTACATACGCACAGTTTTAGTACCTAATAAATAATTTATTAGGACGATTAATTTATCTATTGTACTAGGTTTTTGTTAAGAGAGAGACATGTTTTAATATGACATTTTGTTTAAGGAATTCTTACAATGGCAAAACGTAGATGGCGTAGGTATGCATTATTAAGCATGGCATTGTGTTAATACTTACAGAAATTAATAAATACTACATAAGAAAGCTAACATATTTATCTGTGTAATACAAGGTATAAACGTTGACTGGAATTGTATGAAAATAATATTACACGATATATAACATGAACTTAAATTTGGTTGTATCCTAAAAAATAATTTAATATCCATCAGACAGATTTATAAAAAATATTGAACACGTATTTTTTATTTTTTCTTTCATTAAAATTAAGTATTTTAATGAAAGAAAAAATTGGCTGTCTGTAGAACTCCGTCTACTGCCGATATTTGAACGTGATAACGTCCAAACAAAAAAAAACATAAAAAAACATAAAAAAATTACAAAAAAAAAATTAAAACATAAAAAAAATTAAAAAGGATAAAAAACGTCCGTTGCCGTCAGGAATCGATCCGCGGCACCTCTTGAGTGAGTCGATATTAATCCGAGCGTTTCACCACTCGGCTATCAATGCTTTAATCATGTATGCGAAAAACTGCTACTAATTGTTTACAACCGTGCTTTTAGGTAAATAATATTGCACTCTAAAGCTACAAGGCTAAGGTTAGTTTTAGTAGGCGTGGACTCCGTGTAGCGTCAGATTCGGCCGTTACGCAGTTTTCGCGAATGACTCCCAGCATACCGATTTAATAGACGTTATCACGTCAAAAATAAAAAATACGTGTACGGAAGATATATTGATTTGAAATGTCGCATGACGTCACGCCGTGGTACGAAATATACCACGGCGTGACGTAATTAGCCCCCACTCCGTAACTTTAATACGCTATATCTCAGTAGTTTTTGGTAATTTCGACAAAATAAAAAATACGGGCATTAATTTTTTTTATTATCTATATGACGGACTAATTATTTTTTTGAATTTCATACCTTGGATATATTCCTATTTTATAAATAAATCACTGACTCATCAGTCACGGGCCTACACCTAGTTTAGGAGTCAGAGTACCCGTATATATATTGTTAATTTATGAGAAGCCTTATATTTACAAAAAGCCTTACACATTTACAAATGCTTATATTAAATTTTTGTTTATAATAATGCTTTGTGAAATGAAATAAATATTATTTATTTAAATGAGCTGAGAATTTTTTCTGTGTTCTATTACCTAATTAAATAAAAGAATATTCCAAAAGATACAAAAGAGGTTTTTGGACCGTATACGAAGTTTAAGTTTTGTCTAGAAAACCAATTCGTAATACACATTTACCTAAGGAGATTCTCTTGAAAAAAAAGAAAAACAATTGACATTTAAATCCACATCGAAAATGATATAGAACGGTGAGAGATCAAAAGAAATAAATAACCAGGGGTATCGGATATTGTTGAGTTTAGAAAAAAACTAATAGACGTTTTGAAATGAAATTGACTTAGTCATCATAGTCAAAGTCAAAATATTATAGGTCAAGCTACTCGAAACTGTCAAATATTTCCGATCAACCTTGAGCCTTAACGCTTTAATGATAAAGTTGAAAATCTAACAGATTGCAGTAGCTTCATGTGCTGTCGTCTGTACATGGTATAAAATTTGTGTTGTATCACTATGTTTTGCATGGCGTACAAATTACATACTTAAAAACAAAATTGACGATTAAAATTATGAAATAAGCTGGTTGTGATATACAGTATGTTAAGAAAACCCTGTCCGACCCATAAGGATAATAAAGGTTAGGTAAACACACGACCAAATATAATATAATATTTTACGTAATCATCATAGTACCAATACAAATGAATTTTGAAACAATCTTCTTTTCCCGCGAATTAATTCCAACTTCCCCGAAATTTGACAACACCGGTATTATTATGAGCGAATAGCGATGCGACCACGTGCCGCGTGCCCTGCCGCCCGCCGCCCGCGGAAGGGTGCTTAACGCACATTTATTAAGTTACCTCTTTTTGCGAAATAATATTTATTTTTTTAGGGGGATTTTTTTTTAAGTTTAGCCCGGTTTTGTATCCATTAGTAGAATCAGTTATCGATACCTAACAACACCTTCACGGGTCGGACAGGGTTTTCTTAACATACTGTATACTAAACATTAACTATATCAGATGCACCTGGTTACCGAATCTTTTTAGGTGACCGTACGCATTCTTCACTTAATCTATCTAAAATTCACTCATTCTCTGTTATGTTCAACATATTCAGCCTTATAGTCTTCCTACAGTCGGGACACGGCCTCTCGGTGATTGGGTGTGGGCCGTTATCCACCATGCTGGTCCAGTGAGGGTTGATAGATGTCAAATGTCTTCAAAGTTATCTTTTTAACAATTGTAAACTAGTGCTTGACTACAATCCCGCCCGATGGTAAGCAGTAATGCTAAAGCGCGCAAGTGCTTAGTGAATACGAAGGAAGACAGCTGTTAAGCGAAGTGATGCAATGTTAAACCCTGATCTGGAGACCCTCCACGATCAAACTACCGACACAACAACATTTGGTGCATCGTACCCGGCACACATCGCAACACAACTGCTCAGACCTGTCCTCCGTAAGGCTTCACCAGACATACTACATCTAGTGGGTGGTAACTTCTGCCGACATCCGATATTATGGCCTACCACCAAGTAAGTATGTCCATAGTAAGTACGCTATTTCATGATAAGTAAGCTATGTTCATGGCAGTGGCAATTTCCCAATCAATCTTTAAATGAAGACTAACAACTTTTAGTTACATATATCAGGGGTCGCCGGTAGCCTGGTTGCTGCAGGCGTCGAATGGGGTCGGTCGGGGTCGGATAGGGTCGCAAATTGGTCAGAAACACCCTCTCCGTGTTTAAACAGATATCTGCACATCAATGAGCGTTAGCCACTAAATGTATTAAGAGATTATTGTGCCTTCGTACGGCTAAAAGCTGTGCGAGTGTATTACGCTTACTTAAAAGGATTTGAAGGCAGTACTGGACAATGCTTTTAGCCTTTCTAGTTTGAGTAATATGTAGTACCTTTAGAAGCTGCAGTAGATTTTCTTTTATTCCAAACTAGTTGCGCCCCGTATTTTCGCTCGCATAAGTTCGATCTCATGAAAATATCCGGATAAAAATAAAAACTATGCTATATGGTAATCCTGGTTTTAAAGCACTTCTTTGCCATTTTTCATCTGAATCCGTTCAGTAGTTTTTGAATGAAAGAATAACAAATATCTATACTCATAAACTTTCGCAGGTATAATGTAGAGGTATGAGGTCGATCCCCGCGCAGTTCAAATATTTGTATGCATGAATATGAATATTTGCACTGGTCTGGTCGTGCCTCGGAAAGCACATCAAGCCGTTGGTCCCGGTTGCCATACGAACTACTAATGGCAGTCGTTACAGGTTGTTGGAGCCCTCAAAAGTCCGACATTTGGTCTAACTGCAATGCTTCGATATTGCCTTCGGGTTGTGGAGGTCAGATGGCAGTCGCTTCATGGAAAATATCGAAGTGTAGCCAAAAAAACCAGTTAGACTGGCAAGGCGGACCCTAGACTCCAAAGCTGAAAAGCTTCGGATACGACTGGGATTAACGCTGAGCTGGAGAAGAAGAATATGGAGGTATGTGGAGCAGCATACAAAGCACACTCGTCTTCCATAGAAAAGGTAGGATCCTCAGACCAGACTGGGATTGTCTGGTGGACACTGCCCACCGGTTGATGTCGCGAACTTGTATGCGTGCTAATTGCACAGTAAACTCTGCTTGGATGGCACAGGATTCGCGTTGTTCGCATGAAGCCTTGTAGGTGCCGCTACAATAATATTATTGCAGGGAAGAATTATAGATAGGACAAGATATAGGTTAGGAAATTAAGGATTTGTAGGATCAATCTGATTGCACTGAACTGTATGTAAGTTGAAGTAGAATTTCGTGCTTCGTTCATAGGTGATTTATTAATATGGCGACCAAAAATACTATGAACTTACAGTAGTTACAACTTACTATGAACTAAATTAAAATGTTATCTTCTATCCTTATCTTAATGAAATATAAAGAAAACGATGTATTAAACTTAAATTATCGAAGTTTAGCCAAAATTTGCAGTTAGACTGGCAAAGAGGACCCCAGACTCCAAAGCTGAGAAAGCTTCGGATGCGACTAGGATTAACGTTGAAATGATGATGATGATGATGATGCACTGACACACACACATTTAGTTTAGTTAGTGAACAAGCGAATCGGGCCAATGTCTTCAACTCCTTCCTTAAAAATCTTTATATTTAAACCATTATGGTGTTGCCGAGCGGCCGTGGAAGTCGACAAAGACAGCAGCCCGACAATTGAATCAGGCTCCAATCAAATTGACTCGACTGACGAGAGACGACACCGCGTCGTAAGCAGCTTTACACACACTGAAAGTGAAGCGACATGGTACAAGCGACAAGTTACATTGACCTTGATTTTTGAAGCGAAAAAATCTATAGAGATGTTGAGTACTTTTGTTGGTTGGGGAAAAAGTATTCAATTCGCGTGAGCGGGTCCGATTCAACTCCGTTATCAAAGTAAGCAAGATAATTTGCTGAAAAGTGAGTCTTACTTACTGGAAAAAATAATTCCTTTATAATATTTAATCTATGAATAATAAATGCGGACAACAATTTAAGTGTCTTCAAGGCTGCTTACCAGGCCGATTTGCGGTCAAGCACTAGTTTATAATTTATAAAAAAAAAATGCATAATAATGTTTTCAGTTTTCACTTCTGTCAGTCAGTGCCAAGACCGCCATTTTGATTTTTTAGTACAGTTTTATAAGGTTTTAGGAACACAGAGCGAACCTTTAGGAATTCTACAAGGAAGAAGTTTAATGTCTGCCGTCTACATTAAGCAGAGTATCAGTAAAAGTATCTAAATGAAAAGTATAATTTCTTTAATAATAATATACCTTTCTGTAAAGAACGCCAGACGGCAGACGCTATTAAAATTTCAAACTATGTTCCTGAGTATCAATTAAGTCGTACACAAAAGTATTTCTAAGTTCATATGCAACATCAGCCAGCCAGACGACTCTAAATTCGATCGATGCGTTCAAATCGCTTTAATATTTGAGTTGGTCGCGCCTCCTTTGCGACAGGTTAAAATGTTAACAAATTCCGTCTATGGTTGCAATATTTGTAAATACTGTTATTTTTATATGAAAGCTGAATACCTATAGTTTGTTCAGAATAAGCAACTGAATCGATTCCTATCATTTTTACACCATGTTATATTTTTTCCCAAATACTTTTAGAAATTGTTGCAGTGTTGTTACCGAGCGCACAAAGCTGACGGTAGCTCATAGTACCAGGAGCACGGTGAGACAGCCCCCCGGCGAGGCGCTATAGGCGCGGGCGACCAATTGGAGCGTTACCATATTTTTGTTGAGATAACCAAGTAAGATAACAAGCTGATAAGTTATAACTATGTGGATCTTCATGATATCTTATTTCATAGATTCTTTACTTAAAAATACTGGATAAGTGTTTCGGGTTTCACCTCTCCATCTATGAACATGATTAATTAATTTGGCATTGCTGAATTTTTATACTTTGTACAGCCAATTGTAGTACAATTTATCCTAGGTACTACGTGTTTACTCACACACTTAATTGGAATAATTACTGTAAACAAGATTTTGTAAAACATTTTCAAAGAGAAACATATTATTTTTGAACACCAAGCTACCT
This sequence comes from Sesamia inferens, assembly GCA_037179545.1. Lineage (NCBI taxonomy): Eukaryota > Metazoa > Arthropoda > Insecta > Lepidoptera > Noctuidae > Sesamia > Sesamia inferens. The sequence continues at coordinate 28,040,710 of CM073928.1, read as the reverse complement.
TTTGGAAAGAGCTAGAATCATTATTCTATTTTGAAAGGCGTTCAAAAGCGTGAAAATCAATATTACATAGGACAGTCCCCTCAAAAATACTTGAAATAAATTATTTGACTTTGAACGCTCAGTGTGTGCGCCTCCTAAAGCTCCACACAACACGATTGGCTATTGTTTAATGCCACCGAGGACACGGCCGGGTTTTTTTATCCTGTCGACGACGGAAGCTCAATTCAGTGCAATCACGGTGCGGTGACGCGGGACGCGATATCGTTGCGCTCGTGTAGACGGTGGCGCTGTTAGTGGCGAGTAGTGGAACTAAAACAATTTTTATATTGTTTTGTAATGTTTCACATATATAATTCATAACACTTGTTATAAATTATGTGTTTTATGAAACAAATATTAGAATTCAACTGGACGGATACATAATTGTTCCATTTGTTTAATAATAATTAATAATTTTAGTTTATTTCAAGTTACTTCCTTCTCCATAGTACTGAGCGGGGTAATTTATAGAGCGTGTGAAGCAAACTACGAAAATTCCCATCCTACATCGGGCGAGTGAATCTGTGCATAGCGTGGAGTTTAATTTAACAAATTGAACCGCCATCCGGCGGGCAAGTGGCGGATATGTCATGATGCCGCTCTCATGACGCACGTCAACAGCAAACGTGTCGAACACAAAAATTACCCAAAGATCTATTCTTTCAAAGATATATCTATTTTATTTAGTCTTATATTTTTTATTATGATAAGTTGTAACTGGGAATAAATATTTGGTACATCAGTCTACTTCGCTTTTTAAATAAATATTATCGAGAAGTTATTAAATTATTTTTAATTAAAGAACATTAAGTGCTTTCGAATGAAATCATTTTTAAAATTCGAAGACGCCTGTATGTTATGAATAATTTTATTTGTACCAATGTAAAGATAATTTGTAAAGACAAGCTTTCTTAATAACAGAATAAATTCTTTTACATTTTTGAAACAGACTGTACTTATCACTAATACATAAAACTCGGCATTATGTTCAAAAAACATCACAAGACGAACACAAAGAACGCGGGAACACATTCGAATGATTTAAATTTGGAATTGGTGTAAAGCTCGCAATGATTGGCGGGTGAGTCAGTATGATGCATTGTCCCATGCTTATGCTGACTCACTGTTCACAATGTAATATTTTTGCTTCAACGGTTGAACAATAAAATTAACGACATTATGCTAATTTATGAAAACAAAACTAAACAGCAAGGGTATAAGGTTATTGTGATACCTAACTAGATATTAGCCAGGTTCGGCGTCCCTTTAAACAACAAGAATTACTTTTTCGAAGTTTACAAGATTATCAATTTCAACACAGGTCGTCAATGTAAACACGGCCTAACGCAATCCGCAGCTGGTTTTAAACTTCTCTTAGATCCAGTCACTGCTAAAATAAACTCTGTATCTAATATAATGTAAAGTTAGTTGTTATCTAGTTGAATAGAATAAGGTGACAAGTGCAACGTAGATTTGACGTGGAGGATTTGGTCCCGATCAAATTAAAATTTGGAAAAAGATTAAAAAAGAACTTCAGTTCAAACGTGGAACAAAACACCAACACAGCCAGCCACGCAGTACAAAAAGAGGTTACAAATAAAAATAATCACATACATTTTTCTCTTTCAATGAAATCCTTTTTCAACGTAATACTAAAATGGTATGTTTGTAAACAAACCATATCTGTTTCTCTGAAGTTCAAGGCCCCAGGTCTGACCTCGGTCAGGGGTATGCCCGGGTACTTTGTGACCGTTTACACCCGGGACGAGGGTCCAAGGGTTTTCCTTGTACGACCTCTTTATTTTACGATAGGACTGGCTTTAAGTATATTGTCTATGAATGTTGTTGTTTTTGAATTCGGAATATCGTTTGTAAACGTTTTAAATACCTGGTTTTGAAAAAAGAAGTGCGCGTAGAGTTCTTTGTATCTGTATGTGGAATGGATAAATTGATTTCCGACACAAGCAACAGTATTACAATGTTGATTTTTGTTTGGCAGCTAGTTAAATTCCATGCCTAGAAGCGTTACTTTGGTTACATTTTTAAATTATCTCACATTAAATAATGAGTTTATTTTTAAATTTATATAAAATTAATAGCTATTGTGGTACAAGAAAATCCAGTAGAAGAGCCAGCCTATACCAACATAAAAAAAAAAAAACTTTTTATTCAGACTTTCTAAGAGTTCAGTGTGAAGAGGTTTGTTAATTGTTTCTAGTTCAGGGGTAAGTAGTCAAGTTCAGTTACTTACTTTCAAGAGTAAGAAGTAAGCAGCTATTCTTTAAAACAACTTTTTGTTTAAACACGTTTCGTGTTTTTCCGGTTTCGCGGTCACGCGTTTGAAAACTCCCAAAACGTGAGCTCGACCATACGTAAAAGAGTTTTTTAACAATGCTGATTTTAAAAGCAAGGAAATGTTGGAAATTTTGAGTTTTGTTTCCATTGAAATTAATTGAAAAGTCTTAGAAACCATTGGGAAATTTCAATTCATGCGGAATTTTACTTGTTTTGGTAAAAAAAACCGGGCAGCGTGTCGAGAAAACTGGTATCATTTCCCAGTTGAATGGTAATATTGATTCTGTGATCAAATAATTAACCAGTAGGCCTAGTATGAGTTTTCAATACGAAACTCGATCGTTGGTATCGAGCACGTTTGGCGCTCTCATTGGTTGAGAGTTCTTACGACCTTGAAGCGGGCCAATCGCTGAGTCAAACGCGCTCGATATCGTCGAACGAGTTTCGTAATGAAAACTCCTACTAGGCCTACTGCTCGCTGGTCACGTGAGGTGGGTCTTCAGTCCAGTCTTCAATTTTTTTTTGGGGTTGGCAGAACATATCTTATCCTTCCGTACTTTCCAAATACTTACATTGTTGTCACCTCGGTAATGACCCTCTTTCAGGCCATATCATCTTTCACAGAGATCATCCATGTTTTCTTTGGCCATCCCCTCTTAAAGCTTCATCATCAACCTTTTATTGTCCCACTACTGTGGCTGTCTGCTCTCAACAGCCACAATGCTGGTTGGCGATTTCAGACTTAAAGTCCAGGTTTCCTCAAGATGTTGTCCTGCACCTTGTAATCAGTCATTGGTGTCTAAGATATACTTAGAAAGTACTATATGTACTTTCTAAGTATATCTTAGTTAGAAAAGTTACATTGGTACTTGCCTGACCTGGAATCGAATTCGCACGCTCATATTTGAGAGGCTGGGATTTTAACCACTAGGCTATCACGACTAATAGCCAGCTCTCTGCAGGGTAATAACGTAACGCACTACCAATAGCAATGGGTTTTATTTTGACAGTTCATAAACATTCATTGCGTTTTTTACGAGCAGAAACACTTTTGGGACATAAGAAACGTTAGCAATATGTTTCAAAATGATTCCAATTGATAGCAATAGTGTATTATGTTGCTATGAGGGTACCAGTCACGTGAAGTGACAACCAGCCGTAAAGAAGTTTAAAAAAAGGAAAGTTTTTTTTTAAAGAAAATATAATCACGACAATACATTTAATCCTCATAACAATATTTATTTCGCTGTTTTATATACATATATAACTTAAACTCTTTTTAAGATTTTTATACAAATTTACCATTTCACGAATACCATGGGGTTTAAGTTCGATAAACATGAGTTATGTTTTGATTAAGAAATATTTCTCCAACAGACACTTGAAGTCTCGCTTTTTATCTCCAAAAGGGTTAGGCTGAGTTTACATATAATGTCTAAAGAAGAGCACCCATATCTCAGAAGTTCTGTTTAAGTCTCATGTACTAGAGGTATCGCCATCAATAGTACCTAAATTTAGGTTATGGTTTAGGTCCTAAACCATACTGCGACTTACTACTGAAAAATCCCAATAATACTCAGCCCGACGTCAAAACAGAACCCAGCGACCAACAATACAGACTCCATTAATACCAAGTAAAAAAAAACTCTTGTATCAAATCAACTCATGAATTAATAACAAAGCCGCGGCATATCGCTAGTGAACAACACTTGCTAAACAGAGATTCAAGTTAAAATTTAATATTAAACTTTGACAATGGATACCTTGGTGTTATTATGTAAGTAACAATAGAAGTTCGCTAACTTTCGGATTAGTAACGTAAATTAACAGCTATGCCTTAACTTTGTTAGTTAATTGTTTAACTTTTTTGTTTATATTTTATTGTTTATTTTTGGCCGTCGGTGTAAATTATTTAATATTTTTATAGCCGTTATAATGCCCAAATATCACAGAGTTACTAGAGCTTTGGAGAGCCGCGGGCCCCGGGTTCCAACGAGAAAGCCGGGATTATACGCTGAGATGATATACAGTATGTTAAGAAAACCCTGTCCGACTCATAAGGATCATAAAGGTTAGGTAAACACATGACCAAATATAATATAAAATTTTACGTAATCATCATAGTACCAATACAAATGAATTTTGAAATAATGTTTTTTTCCCGCGAATTAATTCCAACTTCCCCGAAATTTGGTAATTTAAAAAAAAGTGACAACACCGGTATTATTATGAGCGAATAGCGATGCGACCATGTGTCGCGTGCCCTGCCGCCCGCCGCCCGCGGAAGGGTGCTTATCGCACATTTATTAAGTTACCTCTTTTTGCGAAATAATATTTATTTTTTAGGGGGATTTTTTTTTAAGTTTAGCCCGGTTTTGTTATCGATCGATACCTAACAACACCTTCACGGGTCGGACAGGGTTTTCTTAACATACTGTATGTATATTTTTATAATCTTGTAGTATATGTACTTATCCACTGGAAGAAGTTAATAATAACAATAGCCTTTCGATCGGTTTTAGTCACAGTGGGCGATCTCAACAGAGATTAGCAAGGTTCGATTAACACTTTGTTCGACCAGGAATTAAACCCCAAGACCCCAAGACGAAGAAGAAGTTAATGGTCCTGATTCTCTTATTTCAAATTTTAAATTAAGGTAAAATTAAGCTTTCTCTTTCATTAAGACAGAAACAGAAGATATATATTAGTTTACTGATACTCCATAGACAGTTTAAGCGCGATTAAACTAGGGTTGTAACGGAGCTTTGTCTCCGATTCCGTTACTGCGGAAGTTCCGCAAGAAATCGTATCTTCGCTTCCGCCTCCGACTCCGCACATTTTTGGCGGAGTTATAACAAAGGATTATTTATGTATTTATAACATAAATAACGGGCAAGCTGCGACGCTCGACACACGTCCGGCAGCCTTCTAGCGCGAAATGGTCAAGAATCAACTAGTGCGAGATGGGAAAGCGGTAAATACAATTTGTTTCACCTTAATTTTACTTACTAGAAGTGAATATTTTTTTACTAAGTTTACCACTATTAATGTACGCATTTAAAATATAAAAAAATGTTTTAATTAACCATAAATTGAAATTTTTTCTATCTACTTTCACCTCCGCCTCCGCTTCCGTTAACCTCCGCATCCGCCGAGGTGAGACTCGTCGCCTCCGTCTCCGCTAACAAGGCCTCTGTTACAACCTTAGATTAAACACACGATCACTATGTCAATGTAATACCTAATACATCAGTTTGCGTCAGGCGCCGACTGATTTGGCAGGACAAAGCTAATAATAGGTATTTATCTTTTGTCTTTTTCCCAAATAAATAGCTGGAAAAAGATGCATTGAGCTTAAATTTAGTTTCCGAACAACAGAATCACAGACAATAACCATACTAAAGTTAATCATATAGGTACCTAATCTATACATATGTAAGTATGCAGGTTCGTCGGCAAAACAATTTAGGTACCTCCACATTGTGGTTTCAAGGGAATGTGTCATATACGTACCAAGTTCTCTGTATAATGTAGGTAGGTATAACATTCTTGGTATGCCAGGGGTGAAATCACCAGTGATCGGGTGGGGTCAAGAGATGTTCGAAATATTAAATAAATAACTATTAATATCATGAAATATGGAACACAGTTCGTAGTAAGTACCTACTCGATGTGTTAATTCTAGTGAAGTTTATCACCAGAATTCTTACTACGTAGATGTGTACTGTGTATTCTTAGAGTACTTTTATTCCGATATATTCTTATTGGGTTCAAATTTAAGTATGTGAAACCTACTGCTAGTACTGAACTTTAATTTAGAATGCCTCACAGAGGATTTTATTGTGACAATTTTCAAAGGTCCATGAACAATATTACACAGACATGCGGCCAATTGTACAACCAACATCTGTCAAAGCACTTTCACCCTTACTTCAATAACCTACCAAAAATAGTATAAAACCACCATAACTCAAAGGGTTGTATTACACTCTAATGTCGTCACTCCATTACGTCATCGGAATGCACCACAAGTAAAGCAGACGCACCAATAAAGGGAGAATGCGCCATTACACTAAACCTTTAGGATATACTGCGAGTATCCCAAATGATTTACTGCTGTATATCCCAAAAGAACACCAAAGCCCTCTCTTGATTAAAAATGCCGAATATTTACACAAGTCTCGCTTTTTACTATTAAAAGCGAAGTGTGAATAGTTAAAAGCACTCCGAGGGAGATGAAAACTGAAGTGAAAAGCTGTTGTTAACAGTATAACAGTTGATATAGGCTAGGTTTTGAATATTTGTGCTTTGTGCGCTTTGAGGTTTGGAAAAAAGGGCCTTGTATATGTGGGGAGTTGCGTAAGATAGAACATTTAGTTGGAATTTCTACGCAAAGTATGGACGAAAGCAGGTGAAGCTACTCGAAACTGTGTAATCTTCTACTTCTTCAGCCTACCGTGGTCCACTGCTGGGCAAAGGACTCCCCCAAGGCCTTCATTGCATTGGAGGGTTTTGCCATAAGGGGCCATCCATAAAGTACGTCACACGAATTTCATGATTTTTGAGCCCCCCCCCTCCGTCCTTGTCACAGGTGATCACATTTCTGAGACCCCCCCCTCCCTAGTGTGACATCACATGTTTTGAATTTCACATCGAAAATTTTATGAAATTAAAACAGCAGTTCATAAATTCAGAATTTAGTATTTTCATTTGAATAAAGTACTTTTATGAAATCAACATTATATCAAACATTTGAAACAATAACAAAGCAATAAACTATTGAATATAAAGAAAAAGAAAAATAAAGAAACTCAAAGGGCTCGTAGGCGATCGGCGAGTGTCACTAGAGTGGATACGAACTCGTAAAGAAAGCAATTTAAAACGTATTGTCCCAAAATAGAGTTGAAAATATTTTTTACTTTATAACTAATATTTCAAATAACGCGATGTATTAGATATATTAGATTTTGAAATGTGATGTCACGAAACTTAGTACCCCACCCACCCCTTGTCACACCATGTCACACTTTGTCGACACCCCCCTCCCCCCTTTATGTGTGACGTACTTTATGGATGACCCCTAATCCCCATTCTTGGCGCAGTAATATGATATTCCACAGGAGAAGCACTGCTACCCGCTTCCCTGGTGAGAGTTCCCTTAGTCGCCTCTTACGACGCCCACGGGACTATATGGGTTGGTACTGTATGGGATGGCCCCGTGTGATACCTGACTTAGAACTGTGTAATATTCCCAATCAATCCTTGAGGCCTAATGCTTTAGAGATAAAGTTCAAAATCTAATAAGGAAATCTGACAGATTATAGTAGCTTGATGTGATGTCGTCTGTACATTTAAACTGATTTCATGTTTTTGAAATAAACATTGTAGGTCTTACTTCAAAAACTTAAGTACGTTGAAAACTTGTTCAACGTGTGATTAAGGTTACGACCGTCTGGCGGTGTAAACCCCCATTATATATCAAGTAAAACGAGTATCAACTTTATTTCAATGACATTTAAGTTGATTTCCCAGTGGTTAGCACTATTTAAAAATTATAAAAATGTTAGAAATTTATGCGTAAGCTGAATTTTATTTTGTAAGAATTAGTTATTTTTATTGGTTCATATTTGTTTATATTTTTAGGCGAATATATCGCAATTTTCCTATAGTTTTGCCGCCAAGGGATTCGTCGTGTTCCGGCATGATGTCTAGTGAAGCCGTACGGAAGACGGGTCTGAGCAGTTGTGTGGCGATGTGTGCCGGGTACGATGCGCCAAATGTTGTTGTGTCGGGAGTTTGGTCGTGGAGGGTCTCCAGATCAATTTTCCTCTGGCACAGCATCTTTAGTCGTGTTGTTGTTGGGTTTAACATTGCATCACTTCGCTCAACTGCCTATCCATTCAGTTATATTTTTTGAGAGAATAGTCTCTTAATAAACTAACGCGCTTTGCAGTGATGCAATTGTTTTATCAACAATTGCATCACTGCTTACCATCAGGCGGGATTGCGGTCAAGCACTACTCTATAGTTATAAAAAAGTGTCAGTGTTACATCAAAGTTCATAAAATAATGTCATGTTGTGAGTCAACATTGTTTTGTGGCAATAAGGTAAGTTTAGTAAATTATTGGTACTTTGTTGATTGTATTGTATATATTATTTTTCAGTTAATCACAGTTCCTATAAAATTATATTAGCTCGTATATGATCTTTTAAATAGTTAACTAACATTATTAGGGTATTTGACTAAAAAAAACTAATAAGTCCGTCATTCAGATTATAGAAAAATATTGGATACGTATATTTTGTTTTATCAAATTAATAAAGATTGACAAATATAAAAGGCATCAAAGATCAGGAGTGGTGGCTGGTGACGTCACCAAAAAGTGTAGCGTCCAGTGACGTCACACGAGTTTTCAACGCACTGTGTCGTCTTCATTTTTTTGTTTATATGAAAAAAGAAAAAATAAGTGTCTACTGTCTAGTATTTTTTTTTAAACTGACTGACGGATGAATTAGTTTTTTTTAGTCAAATACCCTATTGCGCAATAAAATAGAATTTTATTAAATTTAATGCAATTGAAGGTTGTCTGTAAAAGATCGCTCTTAGCGATAAGACCGCCCATTGTGTCACCCTTTGTAAAATCTACATATTTATATACATACATATAATAACTACTATTCATTTTTTACAGACTTTTTAGAAAACGTAGAAAAATAGAAACAATATCCAAGTAACTCTCAAGAATTATGTGGTACATTAAAATAGAGCGCCGAAGTCTCTTCAAATTTCTATTTTCTCGCACGAATAAAATCCTCGCATCCAAGTGATTTCCCGCATCGTAGATTGACACCGGGGGTTGCTTCGTCGTCAGTGAAGCGGGGATACGGTGCCGACAATTTGTACTTCCACCCTATCTATTACGAAAAATATGTTCCGATCAGGTTACAGACACATTTTGGGATTTAATTATTAGTGGCGAGACCTCACATATTGGCCGAAATTAGAGGTTTCAATAGAAATTCTAATTTTTTTATTTTAGAAACTCTTTGGAAGCATGCTTTATTTATTTAGCAGTAAGTGTATATAAGGTCGCATTTATAAATTGTGTGTAGATTGTATCATTCGAAAATGTATTCCCCAATTTCAAGCTCGATGACTCCCAGTCAGTCAACTCAAAAGATTTGCATACCCCTTGTCGCAATCTTGAACCTGACCTCCAAATGTTAGGATTACATTACGTGGCACCCCATGACTATCGCTAACAGTAATCCTGAATTACAACACACGATAAAGTGCAACTTTAGCAAGATATATTGAAGATTTTCGATGGACGATTAAAGGGGGCTACGTTGAATATAATGGCGAAAAACGAAATGAAAAGAAAAAGAGCGTTTATTAATGAATCAGATTTAGACGACGATTTTAACCTAGTAGCAGATATTTTGGACATAAAGATGAAACTGGGTTACAAGATTTATCTTGTCTTTAAGTACAAATTCTTCGTGTATGTACACAACAACATGAACAAAATACTAAACAAATTGAAAAAGACATCGAAGTTTAAAACAACTGAAAATGACAGGTTCAAAAAGAAGTATCAAAAACGACATGATAATGTCGCATATATGTAGGTATGACTATTATGGTTTGGTAATCTTGATCATGACCCCGGGGAACCCGCCGTCCCTGAGTTTACGGTAATCTCCGCGACGCGAGACGCTTGCACAGACGGCCGAACACCCCAATGCGTATGAGAAATTTGAAATTTTAACGATATTGACAGATACTTTTATGCATTATCTGTCTTTGTTTCTGAGACACTTGAATTGCAAATCCATTAATCTTCTTTTTCTCCCTTTGGTTTTCAGCCGTGTCATCGTAATTTTGCTTATAAATAGGATGCTTATAAAAAGTCAATGTATTTTGGCTTTTATTGTTATTGTTTTAGAATAGGGTATCCAATGAGCTTTTTATCTAATTATATATTAATCTAATTAAACCTTCCAATTATTGTCTTCGCTGACAGCGTTAATTTCCCTAAACATCTCATATTTACAAAATAAGAGGTAACGTAACCTTAGGATCACGTGTGTGGGTTCAAATGTCTTGAACCGGACTTCAGGGGCTCAGAGGCGACCGAAGGCACTCGAGGGTCTGAATGTAATCTCTACGGTACAAATAGGGAATCGTGACATGGTTGTTTATTTCAAGATTGAATGGAGATTTTGTATGTCTATGGATAGAGGAGAGGATAAGAAAAACATACAAACTACATACTGCTTGGTAAATGTATTTTTTTTTCGTTGAATATTTCTGTGTTTTCCGAGTTGAATTGAAATAGAAGAAAGGAAGAAGGGTGCGAAGTCCTAATTGCCTTTAGAAGTTACTTAATGTCGGTATTTTTTTTAAATCAACAGCAACCGTCTTGATTTTGACTTTATGTAAATCTAATCTCTCCTCTGCAGAGGAAACAGGGTCTTCACAAATCTGATCATCAAACAACTGGCAATATCAACCACAATAATTCAAGCTAGAAAAGGAGTGTCTTCAAAAAACATGTCCCTATTTACTCCCAATCGAGAACCATCAATGCCTTCCTCAGTCTCATAAAACGTACCCCTAAAAATAAATGGTCATTATTCTGCTACACTTGTTGCCCTGAATTGTGTCATCAACGTCCCATCCCTTGGTAGGGTTGTCAGAGGTCCGGGTGGATAAGCCTTTTAGTATGTGTGTGTCTTTGGGTCGGGAGCTGCGAGGATTCGTGGTAAGCGATTTGGGTGAGCCTTGTGTAAGGATGTGCTGAGTTTTAGAATTTGCATGGTTCTTACGAAGTAAAGTTGAATGGTGTTAAAGATACTTTTGAATCACTGTACTTGTTTTATGGTTCAAACTAAGTTTTGTCCACTGGTGTCCTGAGAGCATAGTCGCTGAAGATCAGCAAATCAAAATTCACTATTAAATACAGTACGTTCGGTCAAAATAATGAAACATTTCAATGTATGAATTTTATGATCTTCTCGGAGCTAAAAGGGCGGCTTAGCAACTGGCGAATCCGAAACCCTGTATCGTACAATTGTAATCCACATTTCGCCAAAATCATGCAAATTTCCGAACTAGGAGATCCCGAGTGCCTCCGAAGTTTTAAAATATGTATCTTGTGGATCCCGGGGTAACCCTACGGGTATGAATATGGCGATATCAGTGACCGGTCCGGGAGGCCGTCTGGCGCGCGTCTGCCCCGGGGTATATCGAGATTAATGCCTCCTGTGGTTACACGCCCAAGGTCACGTTTACGTACGTTTGTTTTTGTCGTGGCTGGTCCTTTTTTGGTCCTTTTGTGGTATTGGCACCGTTTTGACGGTTAAGGGGGCATTGGTTGCGAAGCTTTTAGGTGTTGCTTGAACGAAATGAGAATGAGGAATGCGTTACCCGGTTTAGGCTAAGCGCGAACTTTTGGATGGATTTTGTTAGAACAGTAATAACATATCAGACTACTGGCTACGTAGGTATTGTTTAAAATATATTTCTACTAAACATAACTGTCGAACTAGACATTACTCCTATATCCTACTATGTACCTGTACTTCATAAAATAATCCGATATGAAATCGAGTACCAGTCTTACGTATGTGTGAGTGTAAAGTAAAGTCAGCGTTAGGTATAGAATATTTTTCTCATAAAAGAAAATAAAGAAAAAGATAAAGCGTATACGGTCGGAAGTATTTAATAGAGGCGGTGTTTCGTAGCTCGGGGCGCTACGCCGCTACACTTCGTAGACGCTTCTACGACATGTCTACGCAATGGAGTCTGTTAGAGCAGTAATTGTATTATCTTATGAGATTGTATGGGATTTTTATGCTGGAGATCTTTATCATAGGAAGAAACAAAATAAAATTATCCATGAAGAAGTCGACAATTGTTTCGGGAATAATCAGGAAAACGGATAGAAGGCCTCCATTCGCCAATGGATACCATGTTTACTTCAAAGTGAGATTTGTAAAGAAGATTTAAAATAATGATTATTTATTTTTTATTTAAATTAATAATGATCAATACAATATCATCATCATCTCAGCGTTAATCCCAGTAACATTCGGATGCAACTGGGATTAAAAAGATTATAATATAGCAGTTAGACCAATTGTTAGACTTTTGAGGGCTCCAATAACCCGTAATGACTGCCACTAGATGTTCGTATGACAACCGGGACCAACGGCTTAACGTGATTTCCGAGGCACGACCATACCAATGCAAATATTCATATTCATGCATACAAATATTTGCACTGTGCGAGGATCGAACCCGCACCTCCTTGCGCAACGACCACGTTCGCTACCGCTACGCCACGGAGGCAGTCAATGATCAATACAATATATTAAATTAAAATCAATTTGTACATAAACAAGAGAGTAAAATTCCATTAAATAGAATTAACATTTATTTTATTGACATTAACATCAGTAATAGGACTAATATCATGTATCGATTTATGCATTCTAGGTTTTAAATAAGCTTTTTTTAATAGAATGACCTGTAATTAAACTAAACATCCCATACTTTCAATTTAATGAAAACGTAATAATTCACAGCTGTTATCGGAATGTTTAAATAACCTGTCACTCTAAAACTTCGCAAGCTTCGTGAATTTAGTTTTGATCAAAATAAATTATGTACGTTTCCCAAATCATTCTAAAGCTTCTGGAGTACTAGTTTGTATTCAAGACACAAAAACAGATTATATCGTGAAGGTTTCATTTCATCCAAAATATGCATCACACAAAGTTTATCTCTCGACAGTAAAACAGAGCCCTAATTTTATGTATTTTCAATCGATTTTATTTTTTATGTCAATGGTTTTATAGTATGATATATGCTTTCATAAAATTTATAGCCATATAAACTTGTACGTCTATAACAGTAAAAATGTATCATTAGTTATTTTTCCATGTTTTCCTTCCTGCAACTCCAGAAATTACAGGCCCGATTCATGTCCGAGGGTAACATTTATTTAAAAAGTTTTTACTGGTTGCAAAACTATTATGTTATTATACATAAAGTAGAATGTATGAAATGAAAGATATTTGTCCGCCATACAAGACAAGGCGAAAAGAAATCTAATAAGAAAGAAGTCGTAAAAATATTTTGAATATCATTACTAAGGAACTTAAAAAGAAAAAAAATAATAAACCTGACATTGCTTATTGTCACCAAAGTAAACGTCAAACGCCACAGATAAACAAAACATAAACTGTCATTCGAAATTCCATAGTCAATCAGAAACAAATGAACGTTCGAATATTCGAATTCACCAAATAGATCGCGGAAGGTTGGCACGGGGTGCGAGGAGGGACACTTTCACCCTCGCATCAAGGTCACACGGACATTGCAGCAGGACACATGACACGCGTCTGTGTGGGTGCATGTATTCCGAATTCGGGTGTGTTTACGTTTAAACATAGGGACGTTAGTTGTGGTAATGGAACGGGAATTATATTGTTCCGTGTGTGCGTAAGTCGTTATGGCGTCTGTGGCTAGTATAAGCTTCCAGACTTTATCTTTAATAGTTAAGGAGCAAGTTATTTATTATGTATTCTAGAATAGTCTGATACTTTATCGTTGCAGTCTCTAAAGCATTTTTATTGCATTGCTTTTTTATTATCTGTAGGCTTACTAAAATGTTGCCCTAACGTAATATAATAATTCAGTTTCTGTTATTATTTCGTTCCTAATTGAACTGCTGAAAACGTAAATCTTCCAGTCTTTGAACTTGGAAATACATTTATCATTTTAAACCATTTCGTTTGACTTAATTATGTATCAACAGAGCTGTTCCTTCTTCTTAACAAGGATACTTGGTATGATATACACCTCAAGTTGAATTTGTGTTCTGAATTTTTAACGCAAAATATAGTAAATTTTTCTGATGACTATGTTTAACGTAATTCAATCGAAATGCAATTCGCAGGTGAATGATCTCTTAAAAACTGATAGAATTAACCTATTGTACCAGAGGTCGTGAACAGTAGACCGAAAAACACTCGATTATAGACTAGACGCGTTCGCAATTTGTCGACACTGCGTAATTTGGGCGGGAAATTGATTTTTTATGCCATTAAAGGCGGGTGAGGGCTGAAGTGAGGGCCGAAGGAGGGGGCAGGGGGGGGGGCAGGAAAGTTATCGGATTTTCGCGCCTCGAGCCGTAAGCTCCCGCACAATCGTCGGCATGAAGGTTAACAGCTTTATTCAATGTTGCCAGTATTATAAATACAATAACTACGTTGTAACGTTTGGGTGTACTTGTGTAAAGTTTGGTTGTAAAGATCTGAAGTTGGATTGTAGATGTAATTGTAAGTTGTCTGTATTAGTACTTTGATTAGATTCAATATTCTGACAATATTATATAGAAACTTATCAACTAGTAGTTAATTTTACTAGTGAAGTTTATGAGGTTTCGGTACAGATGAGAATGAACTTAGTCTTGTACGGCCATTTAGTATCATGGCATTAATACTATCAAAGGAATTAGAAGCAGTGTCTTTATTATTATTAATCCATGATCACACTTAGTGGTACGGATAATTTTCCTATGATACCTATGGCTATTACAGAAAATAGTGTCGAAAAGGGGTATTATTTTTTAATATAATTTCGAGCACACCTCTTCAATAATTCAATTACGAAATTAATGAAACCTAAAGAATTAACATGAAATGCGTGTAAGATTATTCCCTGCCTAAGAATTTTAAATAATTGGGTTATTTCTAAGGAACAACTTGGCAAAAAGGAATATCATCGCTATTATATTCGGCCAAATTAAAAAGGTCAAGAGTCTTGGAGCGAACTTTTTGGTTGTTAAGGTTTGTTAGGTGCTCTATGATTTCATTACTTAGAAGTTTATTTTGACGTGGAATTCACAGTTTCTCTCGTTGGTAGTATGATAATTTGAGTGGACACATATTTTACTAACACTTACCGCCTATTCTCTGAGTTACTTGGTAGGTATGGCGGTTTATTAATTTTATTTCGGTTTTGATTGAGCTTCTCAAATAGGCGAGTAAAAATGTAATAATTAGAAATACAATTTAGCGTTTAATATAGACAGACATGCTTGAAAATATCACACAATTTTTAGTCATCATCATCATCTTAGCGTTAATCCCAGTCGCATCCAAAGCCTTTACAGCTTTGGAATCTGGGGTCCGTATTACCAGTCTAACTGCTGATTAGGCTAAACTTCCATATTTTCCGTGAAGCGACTGCCGTCTGACCTCCACAACTCGAAGGCGATGTCGAAGCATTTCAGTTAGACAAATTGTTGGACTTTTGAGGGCTTCAACAACCCGTAACGACTGCCACTAGATGTTCGTATGGCAACCGGGACCAATGGCTTAACGTGCTTTTCGAGGCACGACCAGACCAGTGCAAAATATTCGTATTAATGCATACAAATCGAACACGCGCCTCCTTGCGCAGCGGCCGCGTTCGCTGCCGCTTCGCCACGGAGGCTGTCATGTTTTTAGTAAATACTTGAAGTGAACTTATAGTTTCAGAATTTAATTTATTGAACTTAATGGATACCTGCAATGCCCCCATTCCTTTGTTAACTTAATACACTAAGTTTAGGTCCAGTGCATCTTTTTCTTTTTATTCATCAAGAAAAGGACAGAAGATAATATGTTAGTTAAGACCTGTCAAATTAGTTCGCGCCTGACGTTTTGATGTTAGTATTTTTGGTCGCCATGTTTATTATCGCGTCTAAACTATCTATGGAATGTCTTAATTTGACAGGATTAAATTGTAATGTTATCTTCTCTCCTTTTCTTAATGAAATAGAAAGAAAAAGATTCACTTAACTTAAAATTAGTCAAATTTGTGAAGACGAGTAACGGCACTACTGTCTTACAGAATTCAGTACCTTAAATATACCGTTCTAAGTTCTAATAGTTATACTTTAACCCTACCCTAGTGAAGTTACGATCTGTGTGGCGGCATGGTGTAGGAACAGATTGTTGTAATGAAGAGTGACGTCATCTCCCCTCCCCCTCTCGCTGTAACGGTGTAGAAGTCTGACCGCAGTCCTATCGTATCGTTCATAAAGATGGTCAATTAGTATTGATTCAAGAGAGAATATGCGTTAATTGGGCTTCTGAATAAAGATCCTCAGATGATTTTCAAGGTATTGAATAACAAACCGAATGTCTTAATTAACAAAGTTCAAATTCCATTGCAAGCAAAAACTTATTAGGACAATTTTGTTAAAAACCGTTACTCAAAAACCAACTTAAAATACATTCTTCTAAAGTAGATAAGTTTGTGATTATTAAGTTTTATTTTTGTATACTTAGATACATAATTTTCGTCGAAATAATTAAAATTTAGTTACCGGCTAGACTGAAATGATTTCATTCATGAATAATAAATGATTTTATTTCTGTAAGTAGGTTTGTACGGAGATGTTTACATATCAATTATAATTTTAAAAAAACTGGAGAAGGATACAAAAGCTTTTAAGTTAAGGGTTATAAATCCTCCTTAGTTTGACTGCACGAAAGGAAGAAGAATAAAATAAAACTAGAAAATGTTTCTACAAGAACATAGCTACAAATCTTGAAAAGAATTTCCTCTCAATTCTTTTAATAACTTTAATTGTTCAGAATCACGACTCGAAGTCGTCGTCTACGAAACTCGATCGAACACGGAAACGTAGCGTGGCGTAGGTATACTGCAACGTTCATACAAATTCGTCTAACGCACACATTAACAGACCCAGTGTATATATTCATCAAAACAAACGCGGACACACGAACAGCGTCTGCCGAATTAAACCCACACAGACACAGGTTACGAGGAGTGAACTATCCCGTGAGTGCGATGGGTGTGTGTGTGAATGAGAGAGAGAGTGTGACGAAATTTCACTTTCCGTTTTGGCAACGTCGCGCGACGCGCCTCCCCGTTCGTCGACATTTGAACAGGGGTGGGTGAACGACTAGTTCGTTCCGAAAGCCGACATTTTCATTTTTAATATTGGCATCGCGGTCGTAATTGAGAACGAGGCATTCCAATTTAAAAGAAAAGCTCTATAGACTTCGGAAGTCTATACTTTTGGAAATGGTAGGATTCGATTTATAAACTTCAGTATAAAATTCCGTTAGCAAAAGAATAATAATGCTGTCTATTCAAAGACATTACGGTTGAACGAACAGTTCAAAAGTTTGTGTTGTAAATTCGCATAGACAATAAAAGGGGAGAGGTTTTGACAAAAGACTGAGAGCCACAGAAAAAAAAAATCGTAAAGTGAGTAGTAAAGTAACGGTACTGTGTGTGGGGCATTTCAAATACTTCAAAAGCTCAGACGATTCTCGGAAGTGTCATCCTCTAATGTGTGAGAGAGACAGCACGATGTTGCTGTTTCTTTCCCACTACTATCGACTCACAAATGGACGCGAGTTGAATATTTTTCGTGCATTTTACACTTTTTATAATTCACTTGCCGTAATGCTTAAATTGAAACTGTATTAGATGATTAATGTGACATGTATTCATTTAAGTAAAAACAGGACAATAAAGAAATACTTTTTATTACTAAATAGATACCTACTTAAGTATAAATCAAAATTTTAGCTAGTGATTTGGTTTAGATACTGGCTGAATTCCAATTTTATTCACGACCGTTTGTTTTTAGAATCAAGCACACCTACCGAAAATATTTGTATAGCAAAATAAGGAATAGCAAAAAACCAACGACAACAGGACGGAGAATCAAAATCCGACTATTTAAATTTCCCCTATTGATTGAATGGAAACGTCCCTGAATGCGGAATAAAAACGCTAGCAGAAAACAAAACAACATCGCATTTTGAATTCGGAAAAGCAAAAACGTTCGATTTTCGAAATAAATATTTAAGCAACTGGTTCACGGTTCATTTAATTTATCATTCGATTTGCATGTGAATGTATTACCTACTATTTGCTTAGTGAAATCTAAAGTAATACATTCACGAATCAAGATCAGAATGAATGAGTTTGAACACATTGTTTTCATTGATATTAATTTATACCTTATGACGCTGTGATAAGAGTTACATTGTTGGTTGGTTATACGTCAAATTTGGGATCGCGAATGTCCTACTTTAAGCACATTGTTGTGTTGAATTCATTGCTGTAATGCCAAGGTCTCCGACTCTTTTATTTGATATTATCTAGTGTCATTTTCCACACATTTGAAAAATATACTTTGGTTAGTCGTTTAAGGTGAATTTGCTGTGAACTTTAGAGCGGCTGTCGATAGGGTTCTGATCGCAGGTCAAGAATACTGAAGGGCACTTCTTAGTTCAGTTGGCGCTAACTGGGAGATGGGATAAATTGTCTGTCCCTGTTATGGCGACAATAGGATTCTAAATTAAAATTAAAACATTGATTTTAATTTCTTCATGTTTGAGTACGAGGCTTTATAGTGAATTATGTATATATTTTTAATTATTGTTATTATGACTGTTTATTATTATTGTGATGTGCGTTTTGTTTATGCGGAATAAACTAATTTTCTTTCGTTCTTCTTAAATCAATTTAGATTTATTGTGATGGTTTCGTGCCAAAATAACAAAGGCATTAAATTATCTTATTAGTTAAGTACTATAAGTTAAAGCCATTAAATATCTTAAATCTCTTTGTTAAATAATATCTGCCATACGGGCGGTACAAATTTGTGGATGGGTGACCATCCGTTACATATCAAAACTCCTCCGTGATTCGGAAAGAACGTCATTGCGGATAGTCAAAAGCCCAAAAATCTGACAAGCACTCTTAGCAAGGGGTTAAGTGATACACATTAACGGGTCATCATCATCAACCTTTTATCATCCCATTGCTGGGCACAGGTCTCCTCATACAGAGAAGGATTGAGCGTAATCATCACGCTTGCTCAATGCGGGTAGGCGATTTCAGACTTAAAGTCCAGGTTTCCTCAAGATGTTTTTCTTCACCTTGTAATCAGTCATTGGTGTACAAAATATACTTAGAAAGTACATTTAACTTAGAAAAGTTACATTGGTACTTGGATTTTGGATTGGTTCATTAACGGGTATTTTAAGGGAAACCAGAACCCAGTAAGATAGTTTTAGAGATTATGTAGTCGCTGCTTGCAAAATACTGGTACATAGTTAGAAAAAGGTTAGGCAGTTTTATTTTTATAGGTATAAACTAGTGCTTGACCGCAATCCCGCCTGATGGTAAGCAGTGATGCAATCGTTGATGGTAAAGCGCGTTACTTTATTAAGAGCCTATTTAATAAAAAAAAAACTGAATGAACAGGAAGGAAGATGCCAGTTGAGCGAGGTGATGTAATGAAACCCAACAACACGACCAACGATGCTGTCCCAGAGGGAGATTGATCTGGAGACCCTTCACGACCAAACCCCCGACACGACAACATTTGGCGCATCGTACCCGGCACATATCGCCACACAACTGCTCTAACCCGTCCTCCGTATGATTTTTATGACTGGTTTATAAAAAAAAAAGTGAGTTTAGGCGTAGCATTGAAATGTTACAAGTTGTACGTACCTAATATTTATGCTTTATGTAGGTATTAGGAATCAATCTACATTACGTTGAACCTACTGGTAGTATAAACTGAACTAACAAGTGTCGCTCCTATCCATATTATCATAGATTTAGTAACATTTGGATAGATATAGGAGACAACGAAGTTATATACTGAATAGAGAATTCAAATAAGCCAACGTTTTTTGCTACAAATCTCAAAGCTTTTTTACTACGTTTCTTTGTGAGCATTAGACACTTTATTCGTGAAAGAAGCCTGAAACGATTGCTTTAGTTTACATAAGTGCGATATCATTTTCCAAGTATTTCCTCGGTGGTAGACCATAACATCGGCCGCCGGCAGAAGTTATCACCCACCAGACAAAGTCTTGCCGCCAAGCGATTTGTCGTGTTCCGGCATGATGTCTGGTGAAGCCGTACGGAGGACGGGTCTGAGCAGTTGTGTTGCGATGTGTGCCGAGTAAGATGCGCCAAATATTGTGTTGGGAGTTTGGTCGTGGAAGGTCTTCAGATCAATCTCCCTTTGGCGCAGCATCGTTGGTCGTGTTGTTGGGTTTAACATTGCATCACCTCGCTCAACCGCCGTCTTCTTTCCTATTCGCTCAGTTTTTCTGAGTGAATAGGCTCTGAATAAATTAGCGCGCTTTACCATCAACGATCGCATCACTGCGTACCATCAGGCGGGATTGCGGTTAAACGCTTGTTTATAATTATAAAAAAAAATCTAGAAGATTTAGAGCGCTGATTATTTTATTTCCCTTATAGGTATGTAGTTTTAATGAGTTTATTAAAAAAAAAACTTGATATTGGAGCCTAAGCGTTCGCGGTGACTGATTCTTTGCGTTATTTACGTTAGCAGACACACTTTCCGAACATATGGAGCAATGGATTAGCAATTGGCTTCACAAAAAATCGAATTGATAGTAATAGAGTATTACGCAATTAGGATGCCGAGTATGATGGTATAATTTCGTTCACTATTCAGATAGTGTGCGTAGAGCAGATACCATTTAAAAAAAAGGCGGTGTCATCTACTTTTTATAACCATCAATCGAATCGAATCTCACCAAAATTAATTGCGTTAAAAGTTTTTGGTTTATAAAATGTTTTATGTTGGACGTTCACGCTCGTCTTGCAAATCGATTGGCTAAGGCTGCGCCGCAGGCTGCGCAGGAGTCGAATTACGGCCGGATGCGGCCGCGGAAGTGGCATGGCCGGCGGACGCGCGCCATCTTAGCTCTTTGAGCTTGCGCACCTCACAATGCTGTCTTTTTATTGTTTTTTCTTTTGTTTTTGAACTGCACGAGTCAGTTTATTTTTTAGATAATTGTAATGGGCAATCAGCTCGGCCATGCTTGTTTAAATTCAATCAATTGAAAAGTTTTTCAGTTTATATCTCAATCTAAGTTGTGCCGTTATGCCTGGTTAGTTTTATAGTTTGTTTAACAAGAACTCTATCATGCGTAATTTTATTAGATTTAAGAATCGCACAAAGAATAAAATGTGGGACTGTCGTTTAAATCCTGTCACAAGTGAGAAAATTTTCTTTGGAGACTATAAATTATCAGCTGATCTGTTCGGCTATTCTTTCGCATCTGTATCTAACACGGAAGAAATATGACCTTTACTACGTTAAGAATAAAGTAGGTAATCTTCTAAGACTTATCGTTGACATTTGACAGTTTTGATAGTTGAATTAAACTACATTGTTGCTGCGATCGAAAAAAATCTATAAAAGCAGGTAAAAGAGCTTTTGTTGTGTGCTGCGTTTGCGCAAGTTTCGTAACAAAAGCTTGCGATCCGATGCGCGGACGCACAATAGCTGATAAATTATTTGCTAATTTAGTGTGCGAAGATTGCACCTGGTGATAGTGTGTTCGAAAATGCTTTATCTTTGTGCTGATATTTAAAACACGACTGCTGACTACGGATTCGGTTTTTATAGTAGATATTTCAATTCTGATTCCTAAGTCACAAGATTATATAGTTTAGGAGTCAGGGTACACCTAATCCGTATGGTATAACCTTTAGATAACCAAGTTATGAATTTTACTCTTAAGAAATGTCAATGGTTTATGTATCAATAAAGATTTTTATTATTATATATTTTTTACTTCACAAAAAATACTAAATACGCCAAATGCTAAGATTTGGACTAGCAAGAGAGAGGTATTAACCTAGGATGTCAATAGCCCGTGTGCTACGATTTTATCGTATCCCGACTTCTAAGCTCAAGAATGTTTTAATATTTGTTTTTGGTACGTTTTTATAAGTTTTTTTTTATAAAGACTATCGACAAATGCTACTAAATGTAATTTAATGAAATAATGCACCCTTATCATCATCATTATTTTAACCGAAAGACATCCACTGCTGGACATAGGCCCCCCTCAAGGATCTCCATGATCAGTCCTGCGCGTCCCGCATCCAGAGGTCACTCGAGAAGCCCTCGGCCCCATCGCAATGCACCCTAATCGATGTTTATTTTCTTTCCATAGATCAGTTAAATACTTGCAACATCATTACTACGTGGTCTACCTGAATATTAGATACTAACTTTAAAAATATAATTAAAGAAAGAACAAGAAAAAGTAATCATTCGCATTTCACAAACTTTTGTATTAAGTCTGATCAGAATTGACTAGACAGTCGTAGAAACGTGACTTGCCTGGATATGACGACAAACAGTCAAAAAATTAGTCGCAGTAATTAAGGACAATATTAATTAATGAAGCGGCTACTTATTTTAAAAACCTTATTCATCGTTTTCTACCTAGCTATGTACTTTATTTTTTAAGTCTGCTTTAAGACCTACGTGAGAATTTTAAGTTCATATTTCTGAGACTCATTTTTTATTTTTCTTTCTAAGATATATAAATGATATTTTACCAAAATATTCAAGTACAAATAGAGTATCTTGGACATCAACGTGCATCCGAAACCATAGTGCAAATTAACATCGGCGAAAAGAGAACTAATTATACGCTGAAAAAAGAAAATCGTTGGCGCGGTGGCGTAATTAAAGAAACGGCAACAGAGCATTTCGCGTAGGAACGGGACCGAGAAAAATGCAACGTCGCATTTTCACCCTCGATCGTTTTCCCGCTCGCCCTTCGTCCCGCACACCCGCGGTGACTCATTCAACCTTTTCGAGTTTTGGAACGTGTGTACTGGCCGAAGTTTTCTTTACTTCCTCTTTTAGTTTTTATGGCGAGACTATTTTTTTCAAATTATTTTTATTTAAACTTAGAAGAAGGTCCTATACTTGACGTTTGGTGATACCGATTTATAATAAATTGCTCTATGAAAAACTTGTACTTTGGAACGTTATTTCAAATCTGTTAATTAGTAAGTATCTAACTTTAACTACAGTTTTAATTCAATGGTAATACACCTTATTTGCTACGGCGTAGCCGCGTAGCAAACGAAGTTATAATGCAATAAGTTTTTAATCGAAATAATCAACTTTTTATGTGATAAGCTTTTCATTTAAAGAATTATAAAAAAAAAACATCAATTTACGGGAACGTTGATAATATTTTCGAAGTTAAAATAACAAATACTACATACACTACGTTCCTTTAAAAGTTTTACCTCATTATAGTTGGTCGCCAACCTGCTCCAGCATGTCTGATGATTCTGAAACTGACTGAGCACCACTTACCTGAAACAATTCAACAAAAAAAAAAAACTTAGTTTACATACCTACACTATTATACTATACGTACTTATCCTAAATAGTTTCGTTTTCCCTGTAAATTCTTTTTAATTTAATGTCAATCATTCCAATTCATTAATGTTACAGATCTTTTGCTTAAAACAATAAATTGTGGTTCTAATAATTAAGTCTGGAAGGCGCTAACGACTGTGGCACAGTTTATACTAGAATAGTCATCAACGTTATCTCTTATAAATACTTATGTATTCATTGCCATGATTTTGTACATAGAAATAGAGACATTTGTAATTCTGGAGTGATAAATAAACTATTATTATTGTCTATTATAGTAAACAGAGTTAAAATAACAAAACAGCGAAGTTAGATACATGTTATTAAAATAGAATTATTAGCGCCTGTCGGTTTCACCCGCAAAAGTTTCGATTTCGTGGAATGATCCGGACACAAATTATTCTATATGATAATCTTAGTTATACACCATCTATACCAAATTTCATCCGAATCTGTTCAGTTGCTTATGCATGAAACGCTAACAAACATCCTCATCGTTCTCACTAATTTTGGCGTTTTTAATGTCAATAGGATTTGAGCTCCATTTTGTATCTATTATCATCATCATCATCTCAGCGTTAATCTCAGTCGCATCCAAATCTTTTCAGCTTTGGAGTCTGAGGTCCGCTTTACCAGTCTTAACTGCTGATCTTGGCTAAACTTCGAAATTTTCCGTGAACCGACTGCCGTCTGACCTCCACAACCCGAAGGCGATATCGAAGCATTGCAACTAGACCAATTTTTGGACTTTTTAGGGCTCCAACAACCTGTAACGACTGCCATTAGATGTTCGTGTGGCAACCGGGACCAACGGCTTAACGTGCTTTCCGAGGCACGACGAGACTACTGCAAATATTTATATTCATGCATACAAATATTTGCACTGCGCGGGGATCGAACCTGCGCTTCCTTGTGTAGCGGCCGCGTTCGCTACCGCTACGCCACGGAGGCTATCTGTATTTTGTATCTATTATAGCATTAACTAAATTCGTTAGTTCCTTTCAAGTTTACAAAAGACAACTTCGTAGAACAACCCACCAAGCCTCAGAGTATTTCCACCTTAGCAAGTGATTTGACATACTGTGCCCACTGCTACTGCCAGCAGTAAACATTATGTAAATTACTCGCTCTCACAGAATGGGCCTTAATTCACCATTCGCGCTCAGTACAAGTTAGTGGATACCGAACCGAGGTTAGGCTATTGGTAAGGTAGAAGTACTCAATGGCTTTGTGTACGCTGCAATTTTAACATCTCCCAGATAAATATTTTAATATAATAAATCGAATTCTCGAGGAAGAGCTTTAGTAAATATATCAGCATACTTATTTTAAACAAAGATGTTTATTATAGTTTAAAGCGTTTAAAGTAGAATTATGCATTTAGTTATTTTAGTTGTTGTGCATCCAATGATTGTATAACTGAGAGTTAAAGTTAGACGAAGGCTTCAATTTGGTGGGTGTGTTAAAAGAAGTTTGAAGTCGTGGTGGCCTAGAGGTTAAAACACCAGCCTCTCAAGTATGAGTGCGCGGGTTCGATTTCAGGTCAGTAAAAATGTAACTTTTCTAAAGTTATATGTACTTTCTAAGTATATCTTGGACACCAATGACTGAAGGTGAAGGAAAACATCTTCAGGAAACCTGGACTTAAAGTCTGAAATCGCAAACCCGCATTGAGCAAGCGTGGTGATTACGCCCAATCCTTCTCTGTATGAGAGGAGGCCTGTGCCCAGCAGTGGGATGATAAAAAAGGTTGATGATGATGATGATGATCATATATTTTTTTGTTACTGTGTTATCTGTGTGGCTTGCCCTCTTCCTCTTCCCTTTTTTTGTTTAATTCATCACGCAACCATGCTCTGCTAATATACTATTGTAATTCCATAATATATTTTATTACAACAGATTAGTTAAAAGATGGCGATGATTTGAAACTAACGTCATTTCAATGTATTTTTGATATTGTTATTGTACTAAAACTGAAATTCTTAATACTCTGCACCACACAGATCATGTCTAACATTTCATTTTTTTGTCAAAAGACGCAATATTTTCATACATCTTATCATGATTAATCGCTTATAATGGAACAATGCGATAAATCCATCGTCGGTATGTTGTGCAGCTGACGAGCAAACCTAGCCGGCATATGGTTCAATGCAGAGCACATACATCTGTCAGAAATCTACACACGATTATCCACCTTGGTGCCATTAAAATACAGGCGATATTACTATTAATGTTTCCTGGATAGTGCTGTGGAAGTGTTGTACTTCCTGATAGGTTAGTTACCTGCGTGCAGCTGCTTCACCGGCGCGTGCGCAGCCAGTGATAAAAGGTTACGTTGAAAGACACGAATAGGTCAGTCAATAAACTGTGTTGTTAGACGGCGGTCTTCTTGAAAAAATATCATCATATAGAACTATCTTTTTATTGCAAGAAAAGGTAAAAGAACTGTCAATAATATCACCATTGTTCGAAATGTGACAGATTCGACGTCACGAAAGTTCAATTCCTTGACAGTTTATAAATGGACATTTTCAGACAGTTAATTATGTTGTTAAATTTGCAATTAAATAAATTGCACACGCTTGGACAATAAAACCATGTTTTGATGGGTTAAACATCTGGGCAATGAAGTCACGCTAACTTAAATTTTTACTAAATGTTCGAAAAGACACGTGTACACGTTGGGTTCAAACATATGGTAAATTTTATACGCAGTATTTGTGAACATAATGAACTGATAGGGGCTTATTAAAGCCGCGTCGAAGTGCGCAGCAGCAATACAGCAGAAATAATCATTGATTATCCATAGTGTATCACATACTTTACTCGTCTAAACTGATATTAAGTATGTTCTCAAATGTAATTATTTATCAATAACGGTCACGTTAAAACTCTAGAATTGACCAAACCCATATAAAAGAAACACATTATGGATGACTCAAGTCCAACATAAAGACTTAAGTTACCGAAAGGGAATTCAAGTTTACAACACGAAATTATGAATGAAACGTAAATTTACCTGGGTACATATAAAGGACATGTATCATTTTACATACTCTAATTCCATTCCATTGCTTGTTTTGAAGGATGGTTTCGGTGCATATGTCAAAAAAAGCCCGCAATGGTTCAGTGATGCTGAGAATGTTTATTATCGTTTCATAAGGTGGTATTTAACCAGCTACTATGATAGTAATAAAGTGTAATTAAGTCATCACTTTAACGAGGATTTGCTTAAGACAAAGTACATGCACTGGCTGGTAATACATATATTAGAATTTGACGTTTAGAAATACCTACCAAAGAGTTTTAATGTTTTTAGGACCTGAGTACAATTCTCATAGTTTTAAAAATGTTCACCGGGTACGAATGAGCATTCGAGGTATTTTCCACGGTGGTAGGCCACATCGGCTGCCGGCAGAAGTTACCACCCACCAGACAAAGTCTTGCCGCCAAGCGATTCGTCGTGTTCCGGTAGGATGTCTGGTGAAGCCGTACAGAGGACGGCTCTGAGCAGTTGTGTTGCGATGTGTGCCGGGTACGATGCGCCAAGTGTTGTTGTGTCGGGAGTTTGGTCGTGGAGGGTCTCCACACCAATCTCCCTCTGGCGCAGCATCGTTGGTCGTGTTGTTGGGTTTAACATTGCACCACCTCGCTCAACTGCCGTCTTCCTTCCTATTCACTAAGTTTTTTAAGTGAATGGGTTTAATAAACTAGCGCGCTTCACCATCAACGATTGCATCACTGCTTACCATCAGGCGGGATTGCAGTCAAGCGCTAGTTTATAATTATTAAAAAAAAATACTTATTTAGACTATCAGACTATCATCAGGATATCTATGAGATCAGACTATCTCTGTCTCAATCTATCAATAATAATGCTAACTTTAATTTCTAAACACTTTTTCTTTGTCGCTAAGAAAAGGCTGCGACTAGATGTTTAACTTTTTTTTTATTAATTATAATCAAGTACTTAACCGCAAACACGCCTTATGATAAGCAGTGATGAATCGTTGATGGTACGGCGCGATAGTTTATTAAGAGCCATTCACTCAAAAAAACTGAGGGAATCAAAATAAAAATGTTAAACCCAACACCACGACCAGCGATGCTGCGCCAGAGGGAGATTGATGTGGAAACCCTCCACGACTAAACTACAACATTTAGCGCATCGTACCCGGCACACATCGCAACACAACTGCTCAGACCCGTCCCCCGTACGACTTCACCAGACATCATGACAACACAACGATTCGCTTGGCGGGCAAGACTTTGTCTGGTGGGTTATATGTACTTTTAAATTACCTACGAAAATAGGCCTTCAAAAATATATAAATTCTAGTAAAATTAAATTATTGTAATTTTGTATTAAAACTAATTGTAGACTTTTGAAGTGTTCAGTTCGATTTTGTTTGCCTCAGATGCAGAGTTAATTTAAAAAAATTGCTCAGTTTCTAAATTTAAACGTATATAGAT
The DNA here is from genome assembly GCA_037179545.1 of Sesamia inferens. Classification (NCBI taxonomy): domain Eukaryota; kingdom Metazoa; phylum Arthropoda; class Insecta; order Lepidoptera; family Noctuidae; genus Sesamia; species Sesamia inferens. The sequence goes on along the minus strand of CM073928.1, from coordinate 28,012,600 downwards.
ACTGGCAATGGCAAGCAATTTGCTACAGAAAATGATGCGGAAAATGAAAAAGAAAAAAAGATTTCGAAAACCTACTATATATACGTAGAAGTGAAAAATTATATCATCAATCTCGTCTTACATCTAAAGTTGTGTTCACATTGTTACACGAATCCTTTAAGACAATATTAATAAAATTCTCAACGTAATACAGATCAAGAGTTTTATTCCCACAAAGTTCAAACATAAAACATTTATTATTAACAATAAATATACACTATGAGATCAACAAAGTTTTGACCCAAACTATTTCTATGGTTCTACCTGGAATCGTAAAAAAGGGGTCAACGAACTTCCAACAACAGCTGCTCCAATTCAAGATGGCGGCATTTTATGTCAAAAATTAATAAATGCAAGCCTGTTTTGTATGATGGATTGAACAGACCGATTTACTTAGGCCGTCCGTTTTATATACACTTAATAATTTATTGTCGTTTAAATGATGAAATATACATATTTAGTTATGCTGTTTTAATGTGTATTGAAGTTTTTGTAACAAGGTTTATAGGATGCCTATGTACCTAATATCATATTAGAGGGTAATTCTGATTTTATATCGAGTAGGAGATATTGGAAATTTTGTAATCAATAAAATATCCGTAGTTATGTATACATACCTATTTCTGTAAGTCATAGAAAAAATGTCACCTGTTTCCTGTGTAAGTAAGCTTGAAACTTGTTGCATAGAAATAGGACGCGAAGTTGGATTTCAAACGTTCAATTTAGTAACATCTACATGTTATAATTTTAGGCTGGGTTTATATTTTTTTTGCAATAGATGGCACTGTTACATAAGTGCATTTACTAAAGGTGAAGCACTTAATCAAGGTCATTGGATATATGTAGTCGAAGTTTAGTAAGAAGCCGAATGATATTTTCGAAGAATACTTATTTTAGTTCTTTTATCAAATTAAATTTAGTTAGAAAGCATCCATTAAATCCTTACTAAATTTCAACTAAATATAATCAACAACACTAGTTACTTATCTCCTTTAGTGACTGTACATGTACATAACTTAAAAAAAATTAGGTATATTTTTATTATCAAAGTGACCTGAGTTATAAAATAATAATTTCTCATAAATTAACAATTTCAAATAAGCTTTCATTATTTATATTTAGACACGGCTATACAATACGTATTTATAAACAAAATAACAAAACCATAGACAATAGACGACAGATGCGTGTCAAATGTCTCTGGTCTGTTCACTGTAATTACTCGTTGTGCTACCGATGTGAAAATAGGCAGGTACAATGGTTGAACGCCATATGTTTTTGACGCTATTACACCAAACGTTATGGTACAACTAACTGTGGCAATATTGCTGTTGATATTCCAGCAATTTATAGGTAGAATTTATGGTATTTTGAACCTGTGCAGTTTGCACTGTGTTTATGCAGTCTGTGAACCTTTTCTATTACAAATTGTGAGCTTCATTTGACCGTACTTATCACATTTTGGCGCCGAATCTCTTGTTCACTAACTAAACTAATTTTAAGTGCATCTTTTTGTTTCTATTTTATTAAGAAAAGGATGGAAGATAACATATTAGTTTAATCCTGTCAAATTAAGATACTCCATAGACAGTTTAAATTATAAATGTGATTATAAACATGGCCACCAAAAATACGTCAATTTACATCAGGCACTAATTTGACAGATCTAAACTAACATTTTATCTTTTGTCCTTTTCTTAATGAACTAGAAGGAAAAACATGCACTTAACTTAAATTTAATTTAGTTTGTGTACAAGTGAATCGGACCCAATATTCCACAGCTTTAGTTTTAACAAGGTTTTCAAGTGGATCGCACTGACACAAGCTGGATAAAATGGAAGATTAGCCAGTAGACATGTCCAGACTTCAGCGATTTCCAGCGAGGAGAATTATAGCCCAGGATGCTATTGTAAGCATTTAAAAAACAAAACAAGATATATAACATGATTTTAATGTTTTATTACAATGCAACTTGTAACAGTAGGTAAATTTGTTCGATAAAATATAGTAATGTATTTAAAGATTACGTTATGATTAAATACGTAGTAATTGGGTTATATCCTAAAAAATAATGTCCATCAGGTAGATTTATAAAAAATATTGAACACGTATTTTTTATAATTTCTTTCATTCAAATACTTAGGAAGATACATTGATTTGAAATGTCACATGACGTCACGCTGTGATGTCATGTATCAAAATATACCACGGTGTGACGTAATTAGCCCCCACTGCGCAACTTTAATATGCTATATCTCAGTAGTTTTTGGTAATTTCGACAAAATAAAAAATACGGGTCTTAATTTTTTTATTAAGTATCTCTAAGACGGACGAATTCATTTTTTTTTTATTTTCATACTTTGGATACATATCCCTATTAACTTAAATCCAAAAACAAAGCATTAATGATTATTATAGTAAAATGTTGTTATTTTATATCAATTATATTAGTCTTTAAATTCACGTGCTTAGGCCAACTTTAGTAACGTGGCTTGATCGGCAGCATTTTTAGGACTATCGAGCGTTATTGACTAACGGCTACTACATGTAAAACTATCTGTGTAGGTACCTGAATACGTCGTGTATTGTATAAAGTTCTTTATTAAGAAGTATTTACTCAATAAAAACAAAAGCCGATCCTATATGAAAAAAAGATTTTGTATTGTTTTTTTTTTTACAAAATAGAGCGCCAGCCCTCCAGAACTTCGTAGTGCTTTAGCTGCGAAGAAGTGTTGCAAGTTCACAACCAACTCCCCAGTAGTTCAGATGTCTGAGGACGTGATTCTATATCCCTCTAATTCGGTTTCTTTTTAATTGCAATATTTTTCGTATATTAAGTACTTGATAATCTTGTCACAATATTTCATGTTTTGTTTGAACAAACGTTGGCTTCCGTGATCCGGAACAAAATATCAACACTATAATTTTACTTACGGTACCTATCCCCTTCCAGTGCACGTGTTGTTATTAAGTTTATTTATTACCAAAAATATGGTTGATTGATCCAATCGTATTAATATTCAGTGGACTGATACTTATCAACGCTTACTTATGAAAAAAAAGTTTTCGAATAAATTTGATGATGGATTATAAATTAAAGAGAAAACAATGCCTGAGGGATTTTGATACACCTTTAAATAAACAGTGGTGAAAATGCGTTGAAATTCTTCATGCATTCTTTCTTTATTACATTCTCAGAATAATTACTGTATGTTATTAATTATAGCAGTAGAATTCTTGTGCCATTGTGTAACAGACATCTATATCTAGTATTGATCAAATTCTGGACAGCTAAAGAAATTCTATAGATATGTCTGGAAGTTTAAAAATGTGCTACTGTATACTGATGTTGTAGGGTTTATTAAAATCGATAGGTTCTTCATCGTCGTCTAGTATATGGTAGATGCTGTCAATGGCCAGTGACATTTATTCAAATGTATGCATAATTACAATCCAGCAGCTGTACGCGCATAACAAGCAGCACTTTTTATGATCAAGTAAAGAAGCGACTAAGACGGCTGATAAATCATTGCTTCAGACATTTTCAATGAAACGATAAGTAACTCATGTTACCAACATGTTGCCGCCAAGTGTTTCCCAAGCCTTCCTGATGAAAAAAAAAAATAAAAGCATAAATCAAATAAAGGTGCGTTCGTGTTGCGTTACAATGTTTGAGCGCGGCGCGGCGGAAGCGAACGCGACGTTCGAAAACCGGAGCTAAATCATAAATTACACTTTACAGTTCCCGCCGGGATCCAGTTACGTGTTGTCACGTAATTACGATCACTTGAGATGTTTCGATTTTTATCTATAATCGGTGTTAAGTTGATGAAATTGATCATTGTAACATTGAATTCATCAAAAGTACTTAATGGCATTTCATTTGAATTGATGCGCGATTGTTATTTTATAGTTTATCAAACCTTGCGGAATACATTAAAATAATGAGATTAGTATACTTATAACTCGCACTTACAAAATTCGGTAGTCTAATAACGTGGTATTTACATATTAAACGACGCAAATTTTGCTTTTCTCACTAAAAAACTCGTTCAAAACCCCTTTATTGCGATGAAAATTATAATAATTATAGTCATTCATCAACACGTATCTGTGAGCCATCTTTTAAAGCACACTATTTACCTCAATTACACATACACCCTATCTCTCTTACCCTAGTGATGCATAAAAAACTGCAATTTGCCTATCAGTGCTTGGGTCACACAATAAACTTGGCTTAGACCCTCGCCAGCAAGCCCAGACCTTCCTCGCATCCCTTCGACCTCAGGTATTTAAGTCAGGAAGGGGGAGAATTGCGAGTTCTGGGGGGTCATCCGATCCTGGTTGGATCTGAAAGGGCATGGAAGGCTTGAAGCTGCGAGGTCGTTAGCCTAGCGTTGATTGTTCGATGAGTGGTGCAATGACTCACTTGTGTATGTAAATATACGGGAAAAATATGTAGGAAAGATGAAGAGGTCATGATGGAGCTTATTAATTTTATGGAGGCTGTTCGAAAGGAATTGGCGCGCACTGGCAGGCTTTGTGCGGTTAAAAAAGTGAAGGTAGTCTCGCAATCAGTTGATAAATAAAAGTGAAATATTCTATAACTCAGCTCGAATTTTGAAATGATTCTAAATTAAAATCAAACAGACTACATGCAGAAATATATCTTCATATTTTAATTTTAAATTAGGAATAAATCTCAATTTAAAATTAGAATACGGAAAAACACATCGTTCTAGAATACGGACTTTAAAATGACGCTGCACAGCCTGTCAATGTCATGTTATAAGTTCTCGCTACTAACAAGAAAAATACTTTAATATTTTTTCTTTCAAAGAAATATTACGCAAGATATGAACTTAAATTTTCTTTGGTAAAGCTATAATGTACGCATTTGAATGAGTACTCTACTTACATAAATTTCTACGAGCGTTAAGCCTAACTGCTACGGCGTAGTAAGTAAAAGTTTACATTCAGATGATAGTAAATTATTATTTGGCCCTTTAAAAATGGCAATTTATAACAAAACCATATATTAAACTAAAATAATTTTCACAAGTGATGACTACAGACTATATGTATGTAAAGTTAGACAAAATAATTATTTTATCAAAGTGATGCATTAAGTCAATTTGTCATGTAACAGCTGCGTTAAACACATCCTGGCAGTCAGCGCTGCTACCATCCGCCCTGCTGTCCGTAATCTTTCCGATTGACTGTATTGTCACTAATATACGACAGTAGAAGAAAAAATGTGAACAATGCTCTAAGTTCTAAAAAAAAAAAGAAACTTAATTGACTGTCAGATTCGAACGTGGAATTAGTTCCACCTAGTGGTATCTGTATTTCATTGCAATTACCTTACAATAGTTCTTTTCCTGATAGCTAAGTGGGGAGTGCGTTCACTAGGTTACGCGTTCTCCCCCTTTCCCCTAGGTGGGCTCAACCCTACTATGTGATACATACTAGGTTATGTATAAAGATTTACGTAGAACGCGGTAAAGTCAAATGTTGTTTCTGTAGTGATGGGACTGAGGTAGGAAATGTATAAGGTTCGGAAAAGTACGAAATATTTTAACGAAAACTAGTATTATTTAACGATAATATTCTAGTAGTTGCTGGATCTTTTGATTGAAAAAGTAAATTAAGTTGACTGACACTCCACATAAAAAAAATCTTATTTATCCAATAAAAAACAGAAACACATTGCAAATTTGTAAAGCTGATCAATAAACCTGATGGGTTCTATACAAAATGCTACTTTGGCAACACTTCAAATTCGCTCTAAGCTTACACAAAGGGTCCATCAAAGTAGTCAGTAATCCATCAAAGGACACTGAATTGTTAGAGATATTGGCCATTGTGATAGTCCCTCAATAAAAAGAAGTTCAAAACGGAGTCTATGTATAAAGTTATTCATTCAAATCTATCAATAATTAAAAAAAAATCGAATATATCAGAGTCCTGGCTTTAAAATTAAAGAAAAAAGCGACCATAACTTAGATAATTTCAAATCTAGAACGCAAGAGGAACGATCAGCGACATCGCCGCATTCCAAAAACGAAAATAACAAAGAGGTTTCATGTTAAACAATTAGATAGTGAAAAATATTAATAAATAGGTTGTTTTCACATTACATGCAACATGGACACCCGTTAGGGATGCAGATTTGTAGGTTACGCTTGCAGGTGGCTTGCCCCACAGCGGGGCGGAGCGCCACTTATCATATAAACCTATGTGCCTCACACACGCACAAATGAAAATCTCGACCTCCGTTCTTTGATGGGAATCAAAATGTGTGCTTACGATTATTCTTGAAGCTCTTTTTAGTTTTATTAACTTTCAGAACTGCGCATCGTGCATGCATTACTATGCATATTTTTTAAAGTATTTGTCAATGAAAACATATAATTGCTGATACAAATATTAATTTCAGACTTTTTCTAGGGGAGTGTCCGTTTACATGTCAAAAGATCTTCTTAACTCTTTTTGTTATACCAAATACTTTATCTTGAAATAAGTTAATAAACTAAAAGCGCTAGGAAATAGTTTGTTTTATAGAGCACAGTGTTCTGAAAATAGCCACTAAACATTAACCTGAAGAAACGTTTGAAATCGTTTAAAATAAAAAGCCATAATAATTATACCCGACATCCATAATTTGAAATTATTATAACCGACTTTAATTGTTAGAAAAATAAAACCTCTTTTTTCCTAATTTCAAATTCAAAATTAAATTATTCAGAGTTAGAACGTTGCGTTGCGTATTTACGTATTCGAGCGCGTGCAGAATTAGATCTCTTTGGTCATAGGGATGGGGGAGGGGTCTAAGGGTGGTTACACGCTGCACGGAACGACGCGTGTCAGTGGGGAAGTCTCTAATGAACTGTATGAACTAGTATATCTAGATGATGCGTAGCTAAAACTATATAGGTTAGAGTATATATATAGGTATTAGATGGAGTTAGAATTATGCGGTATGGTGGAGATGATCGCAACCGCCATGTAGGTAAATATAATATTTTTTGATGAATTCTAGTAAATATATAAGACAAAAGAAACAGAGTCACAACTCAACAACTGGTTCTTTATTATTATTATTATTAATTGTCTTTAATTTAAAAATGTCCAACATTTCTTGATACAAAAACCACGAGTCCCGTATAGCATAATCATCATCTCTTGGCTGCATAACACAAACCGTTATTTACTTCGCGATAAGAATCTCAGGAACACCAACATTATTTCTACTCCACATAATATTTTTTCCCCGACCTCATTACGAGTCCAAGAAAAACATTTGCAATCTTATGTTTTATATATTTTTTTAAATATGTGTTAAAAACTCTTCAAGTCACCGCACGGGGATGTGTTAAAGCACTGAGTATGCGTGAGCACGCGCGAATTAACCGCCACATTGCTTCTGAACGCACCCTTAGTTGCGTAAGCATACGTCATTATAGTGCCATAGCGAGAATGTTCTAGCTTTTTTGAAAAAAAAAAACGCTTTTAATATTCGAATTTGTTTTTTTTTTTAAGTTTTAGGCCATGGTGCCTTGGTCTTTATGTCATTATGTTACTTGTTTATGTTATTATGGTATATATTTTAAATTTTAATAGTGTCAGTTAAATTTTAAATTTTTACAGATCGAGAATCGTGCTTTTTGTTTTTGATGTGGATTTGAAAACCACGTAATGTTTTTTTTTTAAACATTGTCTAGACAATGTTGACTATTAAACTGTAAGTTATGATACCATTTACAAAGCTAGAAATTTATGTCGTCCAGATAGCTATATTTAAACAAGTAATATTAACTATTAAACGCATAAATTCTACATAAAAATATTCTGAAAGAGAAAGACAATAAAATTCTACAATGGCAATAATTTCGCTTTCATTCCAGATAATATAGTGCGGTGTGCGCCCATGAAATAACGAAATATCAATAAATAACTGGATTCGTCGGCCATAACTACGAAAACCCGATTTAATAATAATAAAACTGCATCGAGTTTGTGTATGCGTAGTAAGGGTGCAACGACGCACCCCTCACGCACACACGCATGCTCGACACTTATGCTACGAAACTGGGCCGCGATTGGTCGGTACATCTGTGCATGTGTGCGTACCTGTTTGGTTGTAGAAAAGAGATCGTATACATGTATGTAGTTATTTATACCGTGGTGTTCTAGGCTGTATGAATTAGTTGCGTGCATTGGGGTAGTCTTTGCTAGGAAAAAGTATTGATTTGTTGCACAGTAGCTGGGTTTAATGCGGACTTTAGCAAGTAGATGATGATTTTTGAAAAATATATTCTGGGGGTTCGTGTCGGATATTTATTTAGACTGTACAAGTGCGCACGTTGTTTGTGTGTGTTGGTTATATCTCGTTTATGTTAAATTGGCAGTTGTTAGTAATGGTTATAGTATAAAATGTCCGTAAAATGATGGTAGCTTGTAACTAACTATAATCTTTTATCCTACCAATATTCTCCCTACTATACCTCTACTATACAGAATATATTGTATATACAATATGTAAAGAAAACCCCGTTCGAGCCATAAGGATAATAAAGGTAAGGTTAACACATGGCCAAATATAATATAAAATTTCACGTAGTCATCATAGTAAAAAAACTAATGAATTTTAAAATAATCTTTTTTCCCGCTAATTGATTCCAACTTCGCCGAAATTTGTTAATTTTTAAAAATTGACAACACTGTGTTGACGGTATAAGCGATGCGATCACGTACCGCGTGCCCTGCCCCCCGTCGCTCGCGCATGGATTGCCTACCGCACATGTATTGTGAAATAATATCTATTTATTTTTTAGGGGGATTTTTTTTTAAGTTTCAAATCAAATTAAATAGAATGGTAGAATCAGTTACCGATCCCTAACAATACCTTCACGGATCGGACAGGGTTTTCTTTACATATTGTATATAATATTATATACGTGAAAGTTAGTGAGGATGGATGAATAGCTGTATGTTACTCTTTTAACTAAAACCTACTGAACGTTTTTTGATGAAACTTCACAATAAAGTAGCTTATACATCAAAATAACACAAGATACTTTTTATCACCATATTCCCACGGAATCAACACTTATGATGATGAAATCGCTGCGCTGCTGGTAATATTATTAATGTGAAAGTTCGTTACTAAATTATGTTAAAACGGCTAAACAACTGATGATGAAATTTGACACACAGAGGGACCTATAACCTAGATTATATTCCGGTAGTAAGTTCCCGTGAGCTGATTTCCGATCTCCAGTCGGGCGAAGTCGTAGGCAAAAGCTAGTTAATTATAAAATTAACAGTATAGAATTGGAATAAATACTACGTAAACAAAATTCTCACATCTATAAAATGAAATGAACCGAAAATGGCGGTAAAAATGTTCTCTTCTTTACCCAGTGTTATTTTAATAGATTATAATGCAGATGGGATAACCGGTCTGTGGCAGCCAACGGTCCTTTGTAAATATTTCATTGAGCACAGCTTTAATGTTTAAAGTTTTTATTATCACCGACAATAAAGGATTTTATTCTTGATGCTAGTTTACAGCGGCCATTTTGAATTTAATTCAAATGAAAAAGAAAAAAATTGTTTGGGAAACACCGTGTATAATAAAGATCAATTCCTCTTACTGTATAAATTGTTTATTTTATTATATTGTATTAATTTTTGTTTCATTAACTTGTTTTCAGTACTGGTTTTGTTCATCATCATCAACCTTTTTATTGTCCCACTGCTGGGCGCAGGTCTCCTCTCATACCTACAGAGAAGGATTGAACGCAATCATCACACTTGCTATGATTTCAGGTTTCACAAATCCAGGTTTCCTTAAAAAGTTTCCCTTCACCTTTTAACCAGTCATTGGTGTCCAAGATATATTTAGAAAGTACATATAGGTAACTTTATTCAGTACCTATACTTAGGTTTATTTGATAAACTTTTCTGATCCTCAAAAATATTTTCGTTAGCATTATAAGTTACTTCCAACGACAAAAAAAAAAAACAGAAAAACATGTAAACAGCCTATGTCATATAGGTATGCATTTTGTCAAGCTTCAAAACCTCGGCCTCGGATATTACACAGGTAGCTTAGCTGCCACGTTACCTGAACTAATGCACTGTGTGTTAATGTAACAGGTAACGTGGAAAAAGCAATATAGTAAATATTTGCTTTGATGTTAGCCGAGTGTTAGAATAGTAACATGAAATGCCTCGTTATTTCAGTACCAGCCTATGACGATGACAAAGGACTCATTTTTATTAGCATTCGACGTACTAGCTTTATTTTAAACCTTTTTTGTTTGTGCAACTACATTTAGAAAAATAAAAAAAAGTTGACTGTATTTTAGAATTATGTTGGAGCATAAATACCGATTTAAATCGGCCATATTTTTATGGTTTAAGGTATTTATTTCTCAAAAACAGAATACAATCATTCACTTACAGAAACACTGAAACACTGGTTACAAATGTAAACGTTTCCTGAAACGAGAATCGGAACGGCGTATTTTTAAAGTTAGGCAAATACATTAGGCAGTATTGTTAGTTATTGACTTATTATCTTGTTAGTAAAATAAGGCAAAGTAAGTTATGATAAAAGAGATTAAAAAGTTTAGAGGCGAGAGTTAAGAGATATACAATATACATATTCTTTTTTACATATTTTATTTATCATAGTCGACTTAAGTTTTTACTAATGTTTATAATTTGATCGATTTTCGCAACAAATCTCATATTTCGGCGGATTTTCCGCAATGTTCACCTAAATACAGTTATGTTTGTAAAGATAACTTCGACAGAAACATTCGTCTGAGGCGCATCCTGTTTGTTTTTGTGAACAACGTAATTTTGCTGTTAACATAACATCAACCAATACTGGGTGAGCAACTTTCAACTTTATCACTTTACAATACGTTGTTTGAATATTGGTAGAGATTAAAAAACAATAAATAGAACCGTTTGAATAGTTTTGCCTTTTTCATTAGTGTTTAGACAAGTTACTGAACTTGAGTTCCAGTAAAAATCTATGGAGTTTTTGTCATAAACATTGCATACAGTGAAGTAATGATTAGCGATTGTGTAACCATTCATTTTTGACGCTAAAACGTCTCTTACTTAAAAATCACAGCATCTTTTACTGCACGCAAACATTTTATGTTGCGATGAAAAACACGTAAATAAACTTTTTTTTTTTATAAAATTTTTTAAAGAAAATAATTACGCAACACCGACTCCTGTTAGGTACACGTAATAGTTTGGAGCATGCAAGATGCATCATTAACAAGTCGATTCGTCCTGCCCGTTACATCAGCTGATAGCACAAAAAGCTCGACCTAACATCTGCCGGCCGAGAGGCCGTGAATCACCGGCCCTTGGCGCGTGCCGGCTCGAAAAAAAAAAGAAAAAAAAATCAAAAGTGTAAACTCCCGCCGACCGTTATAATCGCCTCGCCTGTGGGTGGACCGTGTTCGACCGACTTTAAAAATCGAACATTTTTTTTTAATGAATAATTTTGTTCATGATTATGGATAATGGTACTGTTATGACATCTGAGTATGATTCAATTATTTATACTTATTTCTTCATCCTTTATAAATGAATCATACCATGAATTAAAGATAAAAGCTTGTTACTTTGGATACTGAAGTCTTATAACATCATAATATAAATCCATAAATATTCATTGTTTGTCAACCAGTATTAGTTTTATATGAAACTAAATTACTAGGAGACAAAGTTTAGCCGTAAATCCTAAGCTTAATAAACTCAAGTTTTTCGATATTCTTATGATAAAACAGAAATTGCTTTCAGCGCCATAAATTTTCCTTAATTTCAAGATGGCGACAGGGACTTATTCCCGCGCTATTTAGTCTGCAAAAAAGCTAGAGAAATAGGTAAATTTCGAAAACAAAAGAGGCCGTTTAAATGTACGATAAAAACGGCAGTGATTTATTTATAAGTTTCTTCGTAATGTTTATTGTATGTTTGTTTACGAAAATTCGGAGGAAAACATTGTTATTCGATTAGCGAAACCATTTTGCCGACGATTTTACTGTTTCCACCCACTATGGTGTTTGTCGTAAATTTTCATGGCATCAAGAAAAACATTGATATTTTTACTAATCATTTTATTGTTTAAATTAATTATTTATGTTAACAAAGAAGTAATTTTTAATTCAACATTTTAAAACTTCACATAACACAAATTTAACATTAATAAAAAGAATGTGCCTGTGATACTGCATTGCATATTCTATAAAAAAAAAAAAAAATTGATGCGTTTCTACAGTAATTTTAAAAATTTATTCCAGAAGGAGTGTAATAAATGTAGGATTAGTAAAAGTACATGTAATGGATTAATATCAATGTTTAGTGAAGTCGTAAGAACCGTGCGAAACGGGCTGCTGTAAACAATAATTTAAATCTTTCTTACGTTCAAATATGTCTAATAAAACCTTTTTTCAGGCCTACAACAACTTAAATGATCTACTATGATAATAAAGAAACAATTTATAAAAACAGAATAAGTTCTAAATAAAACGCAACGGTCTCAACAACGTCTATTTATCTTAGTATACTTCTTTTGCTGACCTAGTCTAGATACGGTAAAAAAAAATTGTCATAAATAAGTTGGTCATACGTAATGCTTAGTGGAATAATGTGAGCCGTAACAAAACAACTCATTTTGAAGTATTTCTTAATGCTACTTTTTTTTTTAATAATTATAAACTAGCGCTTGACCGCAATCTAGCCTGATGTTAAGCAGTGATGCAATCGTTGATGGTAAAGCGCACTAGTTTATTAAACCCATTCACTTAAAAAAACTTAGTGAATAGGAAGAAAGACGGCAGTTGAGCGAGGTGGTACAATGTTAAGCCCAACAACACGACCAACGATGATGCGCCAGAGTGAGATTGATGTGGAGACCCTCCACGACCAAACTCCCGACACAACAACACTTGGCGCATCGTACCCGGCATACATCGCAACACAACTGCTCAGACCCGTCCTCCGTACGGCTTCACCAGACATCATGCCGGAACACGACGAATCGCTTGGCGGCAACTCAGCATCGCCTAATTAAAACACTATTAGATATACTCAATTTAAATTGAAGTATGATACCTATTACTAATCCATTACTTCAAAATAATGTTCTAAAAATGTGTTTGCTCAGAATGAAACCTACTGCTACTGTATAGTGTGTTATGCAATTACCCTATTCACTAGTCCAACCAATAAACATCCACTGATATGAGGATAGACCTTTTAAATGATACGATATGGTTCCGAAGACATAAAGATAAAATTGTATACATATATGTACAGACGACAGCACATCAAGCTACAACATTATGTCATGTTTCTTTATTAGATTTACAATTTTAAAGAGATTTAAAGCTCAAGGTTGATTGGGAATATTTGACAGAAACAGGTAGCTTTACCTGCTGTCAGCAGTAAATAGTTCAAAATAATGTGCTGCAGATTTTTCCCGATAAAGTTATAGGAAGAAAAGAAGTTGGTAGGAAGCCTTTGGCTAACTTCAAAATTACTTAAAAAAAATTATAGACCCTCCACGACCAAACTCCCGACACAACAATATTTGGCGCATCGTACCCGGCACACATCGCAACACAACTGCTCAGAGCCCTCCTCCGTACGGCTACACCAGACATCATGGAACGCGACGAATCGCTTGGCGGCAAGACTTTGTCTGGTGGGTGGTAACTTCTGCCGGCAGCCGATGTTATGGCCTCAAGCCTACCACGTATAGATGGAACTATTAATTGAAGAAAATATGCGCCTTAAAGTGTGAAGGGATGAAGTGAGAAAGGATTTTTGGAAACTGTACTCTAGACAGTATTAAATGGGGTTCACGTTTGTATGCAAAACAAGTACCTACTTATTATGTAGCGAGCAACTGCTACTTATGGCATAGTAAAACAGCTATATTTTGTATTAATAAAAATCTTTTAAATTGCTCCTTGCCATACAATCCAAGACGATAACAAATCCGTCACACTGCGCAACACCTTTTACCCAACAATAGGTACAATCAGATAAAGGCAGAGGCGTTCCCTGCGCAGGCGTCGCTCTCCGATTGGAGCGCACCGCGCATGCGCGCATCTGCCGCGCACGTTAACGCGTGCCCAGATAATGTGCGCGACATATGAACCGCACTATATAAATAATACCTTTAAGTTTTTCAGAAAAAAAAAGAAAAGCGACGGGTGTCCAAATAAATTTTTGGAACAGCTGAATTGATTTTTTTAAAAGCTGCTTGCTGCTGTGTGATTAAGGAATAGATAGGGCATCGAAATTTTGCCGTAGCTACCCACAATCATGTGAATCAGTATTTTGTACCCCTATTGCATTTGATATTTGATCATAGATAATATCTTCTAGCTTTCCGCCCGCGGCTGCGCCCGCGTCGTGTATGGTTATATCGCGCTTTTTAGATTTCCTTCGAGAATATCAAATTTTTCCGGGATATAAATCCTATTATTTAATCCGGACTTCTAACTTTACGTCTGCAAAATTTCAAAGCAATCGGTTCTGTAGTTACGGCGTGAAAGCGGAACAAACAAACATACACACTCACTTTCCTATTTGTAATATAAGTAAGGAAGTAAGGATTATGGTGGTAATGCTGGATTCAGCTAAATCCGGTAAGATTGAAAGCTGACCCCAACATTGTTGGGAAAAGCCAGACAGATGGTGATGATGATTATCACTCTTTGATTATCTATCACTCGAGTTCTGCTCAAACGTGCTTTTGCTAAAGTTCATTTATATTCAATTTGTTGATCTAAAATTATCTTTCCCGAAAATGCTGCAATAATAAGACCTCGATGACATGACGTATTTTTCGTTATTAGTACATAACTCTACATAATACTTATTTATATATGTACTATGTTGCTGACAAATCCAGGTGTTTTGTTAAACTTAGTAATTAACTTCCTCTAGCGAAATGGCTTCTGCAATTTTATTTATTTTCCTTTAAACTGTACCAAACTATAATTTTGTGTTATTTATTATCTATCTTAATCGGTTATCCCTACTATATCCATACTACATATTAAATGTGAAAGTAACTCTGTCTGTCTGTCTGTTACGCTTTCACGTCTAAACCACTGAACTGATTTTATTACAATTTGTACAAAGATAGAGTTGACCTGGAGAAATAACATAGGATACTCGTAGTTTTGAATAAGGACTTTTGAAGAGTTGTCTTGGAAACGCGATATAACCGAACTCCACGCGGGCGTAGCCGCGGGCGGAAAGCTAGTTTATAATAAGCGATTATGCTAATTAATATAAAAATGTTATTAACACAGAACAGATAATCTATTCCGTGGTTATTATATAGTAAAAAGCCTTATTACAAGACTATTCCGGTTTATTTTGAGAATAAGGTATTATTTTATACAAAATTAACTGCATTTGTAATATATTTTCATAGTTAGAAGATAGTTACCTATTTGAGTTTACACTTTGGATAGTTTACACTCAAGTAACTACATTTAAGACAGTATTATACTCGTAGATCAATATTGCTATTGTATAGTCATGAAGTATGTTGGTTCTGTTGCCAATTGATATTTTGAAAAAAAAGTTACCTTAAAAAAATTTTTTTTTTTGTAAAATATATTAAAGACAAAGGTAAAAATAACCTACATCCAAAAAGGAAATATTGCATGAGTTCATTCCTAGCAAATCATTTTACATCTCGAAAATCCTCGATTATTTCTTTCTTTCTTTAACACTCCATTAGGCGCGCGTTCTACAATAGTAGAACACTTGTGCATTTCGTCGAATATTATCGGTTACTCAAGGTCAAACGATTTTCCCCAGAATAATGGCTTCAAGGAGTGAAGAACAGAGAATTTCGAGATGGCCCGAAGAAGAAGACATTAATGGTGGAGATATTGTGGAGAATAACCCTGAATATTTGTTCTTAGATGAAGACTACTTAAAAGAATTTCCACATAATATGGATACAGAACAGGAAGAAATTAGTCAGATGCCAAAGATAAAATAATATATAAATTGTTGATTAAGTAAAATGATGCTAATAATCTCTATATATATTTTATTTATTATTAAATTAAACTGCAATATAATTATATTATTTTAAGATATTCAAACAGAGCTTCCTCTCTCCTGTTACCCTATTTTGCTGCGCCCTACAGGGTTCATAAATGATCTCACATAAATTGTTACCACCCTTATATGAACTTATGGTAAAGCAATAAAGATATTGAGTATTGAGTATTGAGAAAGTAGCACCGAGTTTGACTTAGACAATATCGAACAAAGCACTCAATAATCCGATCTGAATCTGAAGATCTGAAGATGATGTACCCCTAAGTTTTTACGATGTCTCCAGAAACTCCAGACGGTGGACGTTTACTGTATTATTTGATATGATGAATATAAGTGCAATAAACGGTTATATTGTGTATACAGTGTACAAAGGCTACAGTAACAAGTCACGAAAAAAATATTTGCATGAAGTTGGTTTTGAAGTCGTGGCTCCATGCATAAAACGCAGAATATCTATGGAAAACATTCCAAAATCATTAGAATTAAATGGTAAAATTCTATTGGGTCTGAACGATCCATCCGAGTTGAACCGGAGTCCAGCACAACCCCCCAATATCGGTCGCGTTGGAAAATGTTCCTTCTGTGGCAGAGCGCGCAACAACTCAACCAGGAAGCATTTTTACATATGTAACAAGTGGATTTGCCCTAATCATCAGGTTCTTCTATGTCCATACTAAGCTAAAAATTAAGAATTGGAAGTAGAGGACATGAGCGAAAAAAAAAATTAATCTTTCAATATCTATATATATAGTCTGATTTTTGGTTCTTAACATGTTTAAATTAGTCATGTTTTATTTGTTTTAATTTTATAATAAAGGTTTTTTTATAAGTACAAAAAAACATTTTTAAATTTATAAACATTTTCCTTAGAAAACCTTATATTAAAAATGTTCTACATATGTACTACGCGCGACTACTAACGTCTCAAATAGACGCGCACCTAATAAAGTGTTAATTGAAACGGTTTAAAATCAGTAACAGAAATTAGTGACTAAAATATACACAAAAGATAAAATATAAAACAATAATATCATAAATGCTTTTGAAAAACCGACAAAATCTTCGTACATTTGCCCTTAAACAGATTGTATGTTGGATTAGAATCCAAGAGATCATTAAGTGCGGCCGGGGACGTACTAAGGGCTTAGGACATGCAGTATGCGACATAGAGGCACAGCAAACAGCCTGGGTTTTCTGCTTAAAGTAGTAATCCAGCACAGCATGTAGATCAGATGCGTCAATAGTGTCACGGAGCGTCTTACAGGCAATGGTAAATTGGTACTAGTTTTGCTCTGCTTACCAACTCAAACTAACCTATAACTCAAAAAAGGCTGCGTTCTGTGGGCATCATATTGTACACTCGCTCTGGCGTGTTGTCACATCACCAATGAGGGCATTAACAACCCATTACGTCATGTTATACAAAACAAAAGCCTTCTGTGTTTACCATATTTTGATCTGGCATGCTTGCATCTTAGTCATTAAGGATGTAACCCTAGTACCTTATTCAATCATAAACCTGAAGCCTTTATCCCCGAAAGGGGTACGTACTGTGGGTGTATCATTGTACATCCACACTGACTGACACCTCACCAATGAAGATATTAACACCTACATTAGGTCACCTTTTACAAAACAAAAGGCTTTTGTCTTCACACATTTTTATCCAGTCAGCCCTCACCTTAGTCACACTTCTTGAAAGTAACCCTAGTATTTATTCAAAGTAGGCTTTAAATAAACGTAATTCCTGGACTCGAACAAAGGTGGGACCACCCATATCCCCCCAAAAAGCTTTACGATGCTTGTTTTAAAACTAATTTGCTAAAGTTACTTCGCAGCCGGTAACTTATAATCGTAAATTAAGTCAAGTACGTTTCTCGCTTCGCACTTTCTTTGAATAAAACTTTTTTCGGTTACCGTTGTTTGAAAAAAGTATTCGTGCGATTTTACGTACCTACTCTCAGTTAGTATAGGTTTTTAATAAGAAGATAAGATTGTGATTATATGGGCTTCTTTATTTATTTGAGAGGAGGTAATTTGTAATTTTCGTGGCATTGAAGTTAGATTATGAGCTAGAGCAATGACAATGGGTTTTAATTGACCTAAAAGTAGGCCACCATGTCAGTCCGTCTCCAGGATCAGGACTCGAAACCGATCCAACTGCAGCGTGGAGTAAGACAAGGAGATGTCATATCTCCCAAATTGTTCACTGCTGCGTTGGAAGATGTCTTCAAGTTCCTGGACTGGAAAAGACTTGGCATCAAAATCAACGGCGAATACATCCCTAATCTCCGTTCCGCGGATGATATCGTGGTCATGGCGGAGACTGAAAGACTTGAGCAAAATTCTCAATGACCTCAGCAGAGCTTCCCAACAAGTGTAAGAATAAGACGAAGATCATGCCGAACTCTCATGTCGCACACACCTGGGACAAAGAGTCCAACTAGGTAGGTCCAACTTCCAAAGGTCGACTGAGCATCGTTCGGGTAGCTACGCTACATCGTCTCGTCATCCAAGATACCACAGTGTCTCAAGACTAAAGTCTTTGACTACTGTATGTTGCCAGTGATGACTTACGTAACTGAAACGTGGTCGCTCACAACGGGCCTCATACGAAGGCTCAGAGTCACACAAAGGGCGATCGAAAGAGTTATGCCCGGAGTTTCTCTGCACGATCGAATCAGAAATGAGGAGATCCGTAGAAGAACCAAAGTCACCGACATAGCTCTTCGAGTCACTAAAATGAAGTGGCAGTGGGCGGGATATATTGCTTGTAGAATCGATCGCCGATGGGATATGTAACAGCCACGTACCGGAAGACGCAGCGTAGGGAGGCCTGCGACAAGGTGGACCGATGACTTGGTGTAGGTCACGGGAAGCCGATGGATGCGAGCAGCATAATCCCGGCAGTCGTGGCAAGCCTTGGGGGAGGCCTTTGTCCAGCAGTGGACCTCTATAGGCTGAAGAAGAAGAAGAAAAGTAGGTGGCCGTGTGGTACCGTGCTTAGAATAGTACCATCCCATACCTACCCATACCGGGGAAGCGGGCAGCAGCGCAAAGCAGCGCGAAATGAGGTGATCCGACAGAGGACCAGAGTCACCGACATAGCTCTGAGGATTAGCAAGCTAAAGTGGCGTGCTTCAATGTACTACTCCGCGAGGGGGAGGCCATGGACACTAATTTTGTTACACAACGCGACTTTAATAAAATCTCTAGATTACTTAAACCTCAGACTGAAGTCTGGGAGGACCTCTTATCCGAATGGCAAAGTAGGTGGGATAATTCTATCAAGGGCCGGCACCTCCATCTATTCTTTCCATCCGTTGGCGATCGGCTGGCTAAGACATGGCTGGAGGTTGACCACTGCGTTGCCCAATTTCTCACAGGTCATGGCAACTTTAAAAGTAAACTGTATTCTTTTAAACTTGTTCCTTCCCCTTTGTGTCAGTGTTCTACATCGAACTGTGAATTTGAACAGTCCGCACATCACATCTTGTGGGAGTGTGTTCTTTGGCAGAATGAACGCAATATTATGTTGGATAGTGTACAAGTTACATCCGGAGTCGTTTATTATACGGACCTTGTAGAAACTAGAACCAATTTCCGTGCGCTCAGGCGCTTTTGCCATACCTATTATTGGAATCAATTGTAACAGCTAATACCTACTTAGGACCCATTAACTTAATCAAATTTTATTCCGTGGTGTTTGGCAATCTGGGCTTCTCCCAGTTGCAATAATGTCCCTTTGTGCCGTTTGGCCTAGTTCTGTTCTGTCTCCTGCTTGTTATGGAGGGAAGTGGAAAAAATATCTTTTTTCTTACTCCTCCGCTATTCTTTTCTGATTAATTTCGTTGAGGGACCCAAGACAGTTGAATCGTTTCTCCGGGACTCGTCGAGCTTCATTGCTCGGCGTTTTTCTGGCGGTCGCCACTGTTGATTCTGGCTTTCAGGAGTTGCAGTGGTTGGGAAAAAGTGTGGCGGGTTTTGTCCCAAAAAAAAAAAAGCAAAATTGGCAATGGGCTGGTCACATATGCCGCAGGACCGACAACCGTTGGGGTAAACGAGTCCTCGAGTGGAGATCGCGTCTTACACTGCGTTTGCCTAGTGTAGGACGCCCTTGGGCGAGATGGAGCGACGACATCAAAAAGGTGGCTGGTAATGGCTGGCGGTGAACTGCTCAGGATCGAGCTTGTTGGCGTGCCATGGAGGAGGCCTATGCCCAGCAGTGGACGAGTAGAGGCTGATGATGATGATGATGACGTAATTAGGATGCTGTTCTTGTTTAGTTGTGCAAAACGATGTTCGTATAAAGCCGAATTTTAGACACTTGTTTCAAAACTGAGAAGCAAATAGATTTTCTTAGATGTGTTTATTTTAGGACCTTATATGCTTTGACATTTCTTTATTGCACATACAGTGGCCTCCATAATTAGTTGTCATTTTTTCCAATTCAGCAAGGACATTATGATTAAAAATTCTAGTTATGCAAAAGTTTGAACTGCCGGGTAATTATGTAACACCCTGTCAGAAGCAGTTAGTTTCGTTTTCACAATTAGGATGTTTCCAGGGTAAAAAAATTGATTCTATTTAGTCCGTCATTCAGATTAAAGAAAAATATTGAATACGTATATTATCAAATCAATAAATATTGACAAATATAAAAGGCAGCAAAGATCAGGAGTGTTGGCTGGTGACGTCACTGCTCGCTAAAAAGTATAGCGTGCAGTGACGTCACACGAGTTTTCAACGCACTGTGTCGTCTTAATTTTTTGTTTATATGAAAAAAGAAAAAAAACGTGTCTACTATTTTTTGTAAATCTGACTGACGGACTAATTAGTTTTTTTTAGTCATCTACCCCATTCAACATCGTTATTTATACTGCGTTAAGCAGACGCACTTTTCGAAAATATGGAGCAATGAATTAGCAATATACTTAAAAATTATTCAAATTGGAAGTGAAACCGCTGGGTGGGGGAGGCCCAGAACGGGTCGACGTAGAGATCCTTGGGGGAGGCCAGCAGTAGACGTCTTTCGGTTGATGATGAAGATATGTTATGCAATTGGGTTGTATCCTAAAAAATAATTTAATGTCCATCAGATAGATTTATAAAAAATATTGAACACGTATTTTTTATTTTTTCTTTCATTCAAATACTTAGGAAGATATATTGATTTGAAATGTCGCATAACTTCACGCCGTGGTACAAAATATACCACAGCGTGACGTAATTAGCCCCCAGTCCGTAACTTTATTACACTATATCTCAGTAGTTTTTGGTAATTTCGACAAAATAAAATATACGGGTCTTAATTTTTTTTATTATCTATAAGACGGACTATTTATTTTTTTCATTTTCATACCTTGGATACATCCCTATTAGAGTGTGGTACATTGTAACATTTTTATCGACTAATTCCACCTATGAATTATTAAAAAAATATAGGTATTCAAGTAATCCCTCGAGATACCCTGATTTTTTAAATATTCTAGTTTTGTGTAGGGGTTTATGAAAAATCCTCTTTTTTTTAAATTACAAACTAGTGCTTGACCGCAGTCCCACCTGATGGTAAGCAGTAATGCAATCGTTGATGGTAAAGCGTGCTAATTTATTAAGAGCCTATTCGCTCAAAAACTGAGTGAATAGGAAGGCAGACGACAGTTGTTAAACCCAACAACATGACCAACGATGCTGCGCCAGAGGGAGATTGATCTGGAGACCCTCCACGACCAAACTCCCGACACAACATTTGGCACATCTTCATCATATTATTTTACATTAATTGGAGTTCTTAGAGAGTATTAGTTTATAATATTCTTAATTAAATTAAGTATGGTGGAGGTAAGGTATGGTATTAATTTATTTATTATCCACGAATAACTCTAATTTATTAAGGATTAAAGTTGTTCTTGGAGGATCATAATTAAATGACCATAAACAGATAAGATGGATTGGATTATGCTTAGGTACATCCAATTTTATTTATTATTAATGTTGTTTATAATATTTTAAATTATAACGTGGCAACACAACTGAAGGGGAAAAATGTCAACGAAATTTTTGAGGCCACTTAATATAAAAATAAAAAACCTATTCTCCTGCGTTCGAGACAGTTCGAGTTCGAGTTCGAGAGTTCGAGGACAAACACTGTAACAGGAGAATTTTATATAACATTATGTTCACTTTATACGAAACCTGAATATAGTTTTTTCAGAATAAGCAACTGAATCAATTCCAATAATTTGACACCATGTTATATTTTTTCCCAAATATATTTAGAAAATGATGCAGCGTGGTTACCAAGCATACGACACGGCTCACAGCGGATCATAGTATCCTAGGGCCCCGCCGCGCCGCGCTAGGCCCGAGTGGGCGAGCGGCGCGTAGATCATAGTTTTGTAGGGACAACCAGTTAACATGACAAGCTCATAACTTTCGGATTTTTCATGATAGCTTTTTGAAGATTTGTACATACATTCTTTGAAATACTGGACACGTATTTCGGGTTACGCATATACAAAATAACGTTGTGAAATAGATTTAGAGTTACTTCCACTGTCTGGAGTTCTACAGTTTGTTTGGAAGCTCAGGTCATCGCAATTTTCGAACTGTCTGGCACCGTACTGGCGATGACCTAAGCGACATAAATCTCACACATGCTTTATTCCAGATTTATTATTCCATTAGCATTTGTGTATTAAGTACTTGAAATGTCTTTTCAGTATGGGCCTGTTGGTAAGCAAAATAAATAAGCGTTTGTACTGGTGTATTTAAATTAAAGCCTTTTTTCTCGTCTACCGTATGAAATGCTAAGAATATAGATTTCATCAGGATCAACAAAGTAATAGCGATTTATCCAAGGTAGGAAAAAAAAAAATTGCCCGTATTTTTTATTTTGTTGAAATTACCAAAAATTACTGTGATACAGCGTATTAGTTACGGAGTGGGGGCTAATTACGTCACGCCGTGGTATATTTTGTGTCACGGTGTGATGTCATGCGATATTTGAAATCAATATATCTTCCTAAATATTTGAATGAAAGGTATATTTCCTGGCACAAAAATACAATCGAAAAACAAGAAAAGAAAAAGATCGTTAATTCCTTTTCGACCCATTATTTAGGTGTTTGATAGATAAGAAACGAGGTTATATCATTGGGCGGTCATTAAAACGAAGCCTTTTGAGTATGCGACGTAATTAAAAAAAGACAACTGACAGTCGTTGCGTAGACCAAAGTGTGCGAATGCTTTTTCACGGCCTATTAATTTCGCTGTGAGGTATATTTTTATTGGTATTTTATGTTAATAAGCTTATCTCAGTGTTTTGTTTTGAATTGTTTCTCTTTTGTTTTGATAAATTGGTGTTTGATGATAACCATTATCATTATTTCTAGCTTTCAGCGTAGTTTTTCTTTTGGAAAATAAAAGTAACATTATGTAATGGATTATACAAAAAAAAAAGAAAAAAAATTAGAATTGAAAACCACACCGAACAATAGCATCTTTTAAACTTTAAAATTCAGTGCCTAATTGTTTTCATGGACGCACTATTTAAGTTTCGCATCACTTTTATCAAAACGTCCGCCATCTTGTTAAGACCTCGTCACACAAGATGTCGGGCAACACACTCGATGGTATAAATTAATGCAAATGACACGACAAGGCGACAACGAGGTATTTGCGTCATTCGCAAATCGATTCAACTCATTTTTTTTATGAAATTTATTAGATTCGAATCGAATGTATAAAATATCGTGTTGAAACCGGGAAGCGACGAATATTTAAGAATGTTATTAACTTTAATTTTGGCAACCATGGTCATGCTCGCATAAGTTATTTGTAATGGGGTGATAGGGTTGTTTTAAAGTCGATGTCTGTATCTTTATTAAGTTTCATGCCGAAACTAAACTGCCATATTAAGCTTTATCTTCACCGTGCTTCGAAATTTATATTGTTGTTATGATAGATGTTTTATTGACATCATTAGCCATGTTTGCCGTGTTAGGGTTTAATATGAGCATATTTAACATATTTCTGTATTTAACAGGCAGTTTTTTTTAGTGTATGTATTCTCAATTTTCCTCTGTCCATACTTATAGTAGGTAAATCCATTTTTTTCCAAAAGTTTTATCCAAACATGACATAAGCATCACAAAAATTCTATGATTCAAATTCACGCCGAAAAAATCATAACGAAAATTGAATTTTGTGCTGTAACTACTAACAATACTCTTACTCCTGTTTTATGCTTTTTCTTGTTTTAAGTTCCTAAACTAGCCAGCAATAAAGACAAACCTGTCGAACATTTGCTACAAAAGTTTTCTTGCATTTCAAAACGTGAAGTTGTTCGAATAAAATAAAGCTAGGTACTCACCTTCTTTTCGGTCAACTTCTCGCATCGCCGCTGCTTGCATATCTGATGCGACTTATCGTTACGACACGGCGCGCAGTCGCCGCAGTTGTCCTTGCGTTGGCAACCGATGCATTCGCCGCATCTTTTCCGCTTCTTCTTCGTCTGCGATCGGAAATACTGATTTATTATTAAGATTAGTGCCATTAAGGCTAGTCGTTTTAAATAACGTGAACTGATCATACGTCTCTATTTCTCTATTTGTAAATTAATCTGCAATGATAAAGTATCAGTTAGCGGCGACTTGTTTCGACTTGGCAATTTTTGTCAATTATTCCACTTAGCATTTTAATTATTTTTTAAAGAGGACTCAAAATACCAAAATTATAATTTTCAATTTATTGGACAATGAAATAGCACCGTTTAAAATTTTTTATTCGCGAAAATTACTTCGAGCTCTTCATTAAGTCATATTTTACTGTTACAACTCTCGTATCTGATCGCATTCCCGTTGGTTGCGTGTGCGATTCATTCACGAAACCGAGCAAAATGTTGGTCATACCCTGCCAAATATTTGACCAAACTTGAACTTCGCTTAGCTGCAGTCGCTTTCTGTGAGATAGAAAGAGAGAAAGATATGGCAAATGTTTGACAATTTGCGACCAATATAAAAGGGACGTTGCAATTACTGGCCAGACAACAATTTCGGAGTATTCCGCGGTCATTATTATGACTCGTCTGGGTCCTGCGCCGGTGGTGCATTGAATCGGAGTGATCTCATTTAATCTCATTAGGACTTTGTAATTTGGCAGCCTTTTTAGTTATCGATGAAACTAATGTTTTCCTTATTGGAATTTATTATCGCTCTAATTAATTAGGCTTACTTAGTTTCAATTTATTTTGTTCACATATAAATTACAGGTAATCGAATTTTCATCTAGGTAAGCAATTTAAATACCTTCAATGTTGCAAGGCAAATTAATACGCTACAATAAAAACATACAACAGCTGTGATACGGTAAGAAAAGGTCCGCCATATTTGATGCAATTTCATTCGTGCAACGATCGTACTTATCTCCTCCGTAATCGGAACCAACCGTTTGTGGCACCGATAAACAGCTGACGATTATTTAAATACGGAATTCTATTCAAATTCGTATTTTGAACGCTGGTTTTAGTTAGACGACGGAGAAATTTATGCTTTCGTTAAAACGGGTAAGTCATATAGTCGATTAAGACAATATGTACTTATGTATAACATATATTCCTAATTAAACAAAATATTAAAATTTTACTTGAAAGAACTTTAACTTTAGTATCTAATACGATTTTCCTATTCCTATACATTGGTACTTGCCTGACCTGGAATCGAACCCGCACAGTCACTACGACTACTTTCTAAGTATATCTTGGACACCAATGACTGATTAAAAGGTGAAGGAAAACATCTTGAGGAAACCTGGACTTTAAGTCTGAAATAGCCAACCCGCATTGAGCAAGCGTGGTGATTACGTTCAATCCTTCTCTGAATGAGAGGAGACCTGGGCCCAGCAGTGGGACGATAAAAAGGTTGATGATGGTGATGATAATGGTGATTCCTATACATTAGAAATATATATTCTAATCGCTCAATCATCCTGCACATGTTGTTTTTTTTTAAATTTTAATTAAACCTACTGGCATTACAGTACATGCCTTTGCTTTGTAAGTAGGTACTAACCTTTAGTCTATTGTATGAAATACTACCTACAACAGATGTGACACGAAGCTTATTTCGCAGTAAATACTTTTTTTAATTATACAAGTGTGCTATTTGTGGAAACGTCTACACATCACGGATGTGTACACGGACTTTATACACACACAACATTTTTTTTTTTTTGTTTATGAAACCTGAATATAGTTTGTTCAGAATAAGCAACTGAATCGATTCCAATCTTTTTTACACCATGTTATATTTTTTCCCAAATGGTTTTAGAAATTGTTGCAGTGTAGTTGCCGAGCGCGGTACGCTGCTTTCGGCCTATCGCCCGCGCCCGCGTAACAGCTGACGCCAGAGGTCAATGCGCCGCTCGCCCGCCCGAACACAGCGTGGACCATATTTTTGTTGGGACAGCCAAGTAGGACAACAAGCTTATAACTTTGTTAGTTTTACATGATATCTTTTTGAAATTTTGTACATAGATTCTTTAATTAAAATACTGGACATGTGTTTCGGGCTTCGCATAAACAAAAAATAATTTTGAATACTAAATCTATATTTCTGCAGTTATGTTTTAAGCCTCATGAACTAGATGATTGTATATTAAATAAATAAATAAAACAATTAACTACGAACAGAGTACTTTAAAAATAAATTATACAATCTTATCTACACCACACCTTTCACATAAGCACCATAATTCATTCAATAATTTTGAAGCATATTGCTAATTCATTGCTCCATATGTTCGAAAAATGTGTTCGGTCAATAACGTACACAATGCAATGAAAGTTGCTGAACAGTCAAAAACCCTTTGCTACTGATAGCGTCTTACGCAATTGCCCCGTAGAATACAAATAAATTAAGAAGTCATAGAATTATCTACAGCCATATCCAAGTCACTAAAATATAGCACACTTCCGCTTTTCCTAACGTTCTGTAGACATTTCTAGGAAGTTTTGGATTTTCCCCGTTTGACTCATTCCATTTGCACAATGAGTAATAGCTACGCTAGACAAAGGTAAATGTAATCTATCATAGGGTAATAGAGAATAAATCTGAATGGCGCTAGCTTAGAATTTTTATTTCAGCTTTGTAGTAATGGAGGACACATTTTTTTCGACTCAGACTTAATGTTCTCGAATGCTTAATTTGAATTTTCTATATCTAAACATTAGGTGTATTCGAATTTTAAGAATTGGAGGCAAATTTGTAGTTATGGAACAACAAACCGAATATAGTATTAGCAAGGTTCAATTCATTGCAATCAAAAATTTATCAGGCCTTTTTGTTACAAATGGTCACTAAAAATCAACTTAGAATACATTGGACTAAAGTAGATAACTGATTAAGTGGCGATGGAATGTATAGGTAATATCTGATCTTATGAACACTGATATAGTTGAGTAATTTTATGATACTTTTTCGAATCAACCATTATGAAACAGTGTAAAATAAGTACAGGGAATTTTATTTATTTATTTGCACTAAACGCAAGTAGCACGCAGATAATAAAATCCAGTACTGAGTAACTTTAATACAACTTTATGATCGACGTCGTTAAAGTTGAATTGCTATAAACCATATTTCTATGAAGTATTCGATTACAATCAGTATTAACACAACGCAGCTGAACTCCGGTAAATTAAATCGTCAAATAATTTAGTCGAGTCATGGCATCAATTATAAAATTAGTCGATTTTAAATCGATCGCTCTAATAACTATCTTATCGAGTACTGAGAAATTTACTAATGGAAGATATTTTAAAAATATAACCGTCAATATATTGATAAAACGGTGTATCTTAGTCGATATTAAAAAAAAAAAAAACATGTGGGAATTTTACTCGCGCGATGCTCTTGCATTTATTTGAATTTTCTGTATCCGTCCAATTAAGGCATGCCATTGTGACTAATGATCATTAGAGCTATGTATCTAAAGCATTGGAATCGGTATAAAATAACGTAACAAGAAACGATTACTTATAACGTTAAATTATATTGTTTTAATCGATTTTTTATAGTTGGCAACACTACTACTAATTTTGATATGTCATTCAAACACATTTAAATACATGCTAAACCTTTAATGCTCGTCCTTATATTTCACTTAAACAGTACTCAATGATACTGATTACCGATTAACGATCACTAAAGAAGAAATATCGACTAATCGAGGTGCATCTCTACTAATTACTGTCTATTGTAGAGGCAGCTGCGCACCAAGGTGTTCGTTATTAGACTAGGAAACGCTGACATTTATTGTGCAAAGAATGTCGTCAACTCTGGACCTTTCCTAGCAGGTCCTGCACTTAGATAAGTTTTTTGAACTGGCAACTACAATTATAATAAATTGCTGAAGAATATTCTCAGCCGTGCGATTCTAAAGTGGTAACCATCATTATGGTAGTTTAATATAGTTTTTAATTGATTAGGAGCAGTCGTGCATACTTATTGAAAATATTTTCTTAATTAATATTGTGTACCGATGTTTTCTTGTTGTTTTCATTGAAATGCACTTAAGAAATTTCTTTGTAGGTAATTAAACCAATTGTCTGGTTTTGTAACATGGTCGTTTTGCGGCAATCGATGACTTCAGAAATTGAGTAGTTTGTCACTCCTAAAATATGACAAAAATTACATGTCATTGTAACCAAAAACGTAGTGTAGATTTAGGTAGTATACATAGACTTATAAACACTACTTTTCTACTTAAAATTCCATCTTTCGAACCACAATTAAAACATACGAAACTCCGTTAATATCGAAGGCTTTTCAAAACTGCCTACTAATTGCATTCGCTGTTAAATTTCAAAGTCATAAAATTTTCTAAGCAGGACACGCATAAATCGCCCAACTTTAATTTGTGTTTTAAACGAGAGAGGAAGTTAATTTATTGGTGGAGCAAGAGAATCGGCTAACTATTAAATTTATAGCCGCGAAGACAAGGAGTTCGGCCATTTCGAAACTCAAGTCCGGGAATAAAAACTGCTCGGAGAATAATAAAAGGTGGAATTACGGTAGAAGTTTCTCTTTTTCGGGCTCTCTCGAATATCCACTTTCGGCGGGCGTATAGCTGAATGAAAATTCTGAGAATTCTTATATCTGGCGTCGAATATACAGTCGGCTTTTCGCGATTCCCCGGCGTCTTGTTTACGCAATTCACCAATTCGTGGGAAGGGAGATTAGTTGTCGTTGCCGATTTTATTGTGTTGCTTTTCAACTTGCCTACGTTTGGTGTATGTATCATTTTGTTTACCATGTTCTGATAGAAACAACTAATGATTATAGTTATGGTGCAGTCAATGGCGAAATTATTTCGCGAACAATTGGCGAAATCGAAACTGTCAACGTTTAGATTAATAGTTGGATGTAAACAATTGATATTATCAGCTGCGATATCAATGTAAACAATATATAGTTTACCGAACTCTGAACATTGAAGCCTAAATCATAATATGTACTTTGATAATATTCGTTGGATCTTTGCATTTCATTTACTAAGAAATTGTGCCAAAATATTGACTGTAAATAGGGTCATGATCATCACTTTAGATTACAGAAGCTGCTTTGGAAATATGAAAATTCTCACCTGTTTTTCACTTGTTATGTCATCCATTTCCATAGGTCCTGTCGCCATAGGAGGTGCTCCATGCATGGGTGATTTAAACCCTGCAGTGGAAGACACAGCCGCGACCTGACCACTGCTCTCAGATCCGACCTCCATGTTAGATCCATCAGACTCTGTGCTATTCGCGCGAATTTTCCGTCGCTCCTTCTTCCTAAAGTCCGACCTTGTTGGTGACGAGCCGGTCCCGAACCCATTCGTCTTTTTCTCATAACCGTTATCAATCAACATCGGGTTCTGGAAATTACTATGATGTAGCCCGTTCGGTGTATATTTCTCCTGTAACGCTTTCACATCAAACGGTTCGTTTTTCAACACATGAACTACGGTTGGACTTTGAATGTTCTGTATTAAGCTCCCGTTTTGATGTAGGAGCGTTCCGTTTTGGTGTAAAATGCCATTTTGTGTAGGATAAGCGTTGATTGTGGCTATGTTTGGTTGGTACAATTGTATGTGTCTGTCGTCAATGTACGCCTGTCCGGCTGGTGCCAGTTCCCTCGCCTGCAAGGGCGCTGGCACGATGGGGAAGCTTCGCGCGTTTACAGCTGTTAGAGTGTGGAATGTTGTGGCGTTGACAGGTGATAGTGTCGTCAGGGTGGTCGATAAGGGCGCCATCTGCGCTAGTGTCGTCAGATGCGCTGGGGACGACGGCGTGGTGAGTTGCGTGAGCTGGGTTAACTGACTAGGACTCGCGCTAGGTGTCGGGCTCGCCGTTACCGGCACCGGGGTCACGCTAGGCAGACCCGTCTCCGGTATCACAGACGTTTCGGGAAACGTTTGGAACTGGCTTTGGAAGGACGGCAGCTTGTTTGTGATGGGCTGCAGTGTGACGGGCTGGTAGTCCAGCGACGCTGAGAAACCAGCCCGTAGGAATGAATCTTTGGAGTGCACTGTGATGGGCATTGATTCCCACGGTCGATACTGCGGTTGACTGGCGATGACGGAGACCGTGTCTCCTGTTCTCTCGTAGTACTCCCAGGCGGGGTCCAGGAGCCGTGTGTCGGCTGTGAGGATCCGCTGCTCGTTCTCCATGTCGCCGAAAGTGGAGAACGGCGGTAGAGCGCTGTCTGCGCTGGCGTCGCTGTTGAGCGCCTCGCTCATGACGCTTTGCCTCGACGCTGCCTCATTGCGTCGGGGATCATAAACCCTTACAAAAATAAGCTCTAAGTCTATTGTAGTACTGAACACTCGGAACTGCACTGGAACTTACAATTTGTACTCTTGACGTGGCTCTGCTAATTTGTTAATGTTCTGTCTCTAAGAAGCACTTATTGTTACGGTTATACGGCACACTGGTTTACACTAAAACTAATCACAATATCTTCGTTATCCAACTAAGGAATAAATATAAAAGTCCTTAACAAGAGGCAGTTGAACTTACACGAACTCTTACAGTCTAAGGGTTTATAAAAATCTTTGGCTGTGGTCTTTTTACAAAATGCTCGAGGATACGGTTCGTATTATAATTGTTAACGGTCGATAAAATATTTTGTGCACTCGTTTGACGATTTCTATTATTTTGGAACGTTTAAATACTGGTCGTTGGTTGATTATCTTTGCTCGTTC
Source organism: Sesamia inferens (assembly GCA_037179545.1). Taxonomy (NCBI): domain Eukaryota; kingdom Metazoa; phylum Arthropoda; class Insecta; order Lepidoptera; family Noctuidae; genus Sesamia; species Sesamia inferens. Next base: position 27,981,178 of record CM073928.1, on the reverse strand, counting down.
AAGGCTTTTTTTATTGTAAATACCGATCAGACTTAAATAAATTTGTACTGTTTGGGAGTTAGCGTATACTATTCACGATTTAGATTTATCGTTAAAAGGTTAAAAAAATAGTGCTTATATTTAGATTTTCGAAACGAAAGATATGACTGGAGGCTTTGGTTTGAGGATTTCGTGGCTTTTGGTAGAACGTGTTTCGGTTTCGGCGCGTGAGGCGTCGTCTGGGCCGGTTATCCGTACGGCCGGCACCAATCTGTGGACAAAGCATTACATTATTTAATTTAAAAATAACATTTAACTAAATTATAAATACATTTAACTATAACATTTATTGAAATTATAAATACGTTCAATTAAATTATAAATACATTTCAACAATTTAATTATGTAAAAGTTTTCAACGAAATATGTTACATATTTGAAAATCTTCGTTTTTATAGGCGAACGATGTAAAGTGTTGAAGAGCAAAAATAGAGGAGGTAAGAAAATTGGCAAGTTATGGACAAGCCCTGACATGTTTACTGCTATAGTGGGGCACGCATGCGCGAGGCTTTGTTTTGAATAGAGCGCGAATCGATGCAATGGCGCGAATAACCTATACTTGCGAACTTTCGAAGGAAATTGGTAACAATCAGCTGTTGTTTATTGTCTTCAATGTAATAGCTTTATGATATCGGCAACGAGATTATTATTTGAATATCTTGAATTTGAATTAGGAACGGGTTTGTTGTTGAAGCAAGCGATGGTGGGGTGGTTAGAAATCTTAAATAAAATAATTTTAATATTTTAGAATTAGTCAGGAAGAAACTTCAGAACAGAAAATAAGCCATTCCAAGATTCTCAATGGTATTAAAGAACACAAGACTTGACGTGAAGATGACATTACTGATTGAGGTAATTTACAGTGAGGTAAGTACCTAGTTATGCGTCTTTTTAGGCTTTGCGAGTGAACTTTAAATGGTCTTAAAGTTCACTCGCAAAGCCAAAAAAAAACCCATAACTACTTACCTGTCTAAAATGAAATGTTCTACCTCAAAAATCACCTTTTAATATAGTGCAAGAAAATTCGAATACCTGCCAATATCATCTCAAAAGATAAACAGCATCACCGTATCAAACTAACATTAGCAAATCGTTCGGCGCGTTAATGTGCGTTGATAAAACCGTCGGTGCGCGATAATCACGTTGTCATATGCCGGTAACATTTCGCTGAGTGACGTCATAGCCCCCACACCCCTTTAACCTGACCCCAATAGCGTGCGTGCAAGCTCGTGCAAGAAAAGTGAAGAAAATTATTACTGTCCATCTAGTTTATCTTCATTTGTAATTTTTTAGTGTGGTAACTGGATTCCGAATCGGTTTTTGAATTTGGAACTGGTATTTTGATTTTTGATTTTGTTTCAAATTCAAAAATTCTAGTTGCTGTCGACAGTAGTGTCTGTATAAATACAACTAGAATTTTATAATGGGGATAAAGAAAATTGCCAAATTGAAAATTATTCGCCGAGAATGTTAGAAAAAAAAACCAATTTTAATTCATATTCAAATTTCTTTTTTTACTACAGGTAGTCCACTAAAGTATGAACTTTACATATTTTAAGGTGTAACTAGATTGTAGCTTGTAGCTTAGATGAAAAAGAATAAAAGAAAATGCGTGGGAAACCGCTAAAATAAATCTTTATTTGTATCCGTTTCCCGGCTGTTTACAAAGTAACTATTCTTTGTACTTTGGACAGCATATTATGAGCACCACCAAATGTCTATGAAACAACAATAAAATGGGAGCTTTTTGTTATACGACCAATTTGAGGATACGCTCCAACGAATTCTATCTTAGAACTTCATAAATGCCATCTTATTTGGTAGGATTATCACATGGAGTAAACAATGTCTATAAATAGAAGGGTACGGCAATAGTGTCTAATGCTACGCTCTATTTCTGTCTTACTATTTTAAGGGCGTACTATTTTTGAAATGTTTCAATTTAAAACTGTCTATTTCCACTGATCGAGATTCGATGCGACATTTTTCGATAATTTATTTATGGCTTGATATTTTTAAGATGCATTGAAATTGTTTTATCTTTATCTAAATAAAAAAATTAAAAAAATGATTGACATATTAATAAAATTGAGACATTTCCGAAAAGTTTGAAATCTTTGTTAGTCTTGAAATCGGAATTCGAATATCATTTCAAACACGCACATTTAAAATTTATAAATTATTGTTCCAATTGACTCATCGACAAAAGGGTAGACTAGACACGTGTATATTAAATGTTGAACAAGAACTTTCATCGAGATCGATTAGCACTTCATTTGCAGTATTGATGACGTCAGAGCGGTGTTATTATTAACCCTGGGATTATTTCTGTATATAATTGAATTATTAAAGAAATCACGTGATGGAACAAAATCTAATTCTATTTCTGAATCGGAGTGCTGGACTTGACATTCAAAATAATTTATTTTTTGTTCGCCTTTTTCATATTCATTAATTACATTCCATATTGTAGAAAAAGATGTTGCAAAGGGCTTATACATAGATAGGAACAGAAATATTGACCCTGTAATACAAAACAACAGGAATGTATTTACAAATCATCATATTTAATTAATATTAAAATTATTAAAACAAATAGCGATAACAATAGTATTTTTTTACATTTTCTGGTCAATATGGCGTAGGTAAAACTACAATTTTGTAGGGTATTAGATATGTTCTTCCGAAAACCAATCTGGCAATCGTAGATAAGAATAAAGTCGTTTTGATATCGCACTCTCCAATAATTTAAAATTGGAATCAAAGGAAAGATGGCATTAAAAAAAAAATGCCAATTTTAAAATACATACAACCCTAACGTGTCAAAATCTCTTAGGTACGGTCATTAACAAAATTCGATTAATACGATATATTCGATAATGTACTCTTCGGCATTTTAAAATAGAAAAGCTAAGAGTTAACGAAGAGAGAGATTGAATCAGAGTGCTGTTCTTTAATTACATGTCACTTCGGTTTCGATTTTAATAAATTATTTCGCAAATTAAGATTTCCAAAACTAAGGTGCTAATACTTTTATTGTTGACAGTACACATATAGTTTTATCTATAATATAACATAAAAAAAGAAAAAAGCGCGGGAAACCTTGAACGTGGCGGGCGAGTTTTTTCTGCTTCTTTAACTTTTTAGTGTAAATAATAGTATCATTTAGGTGGTTGTATATATAAATAAGTTTAATTTTACATATTTAATATAGTAATTTTATATATTTGCTGATTTAGGTAAGTTTTTTTTTCTTTTACTCTTCGTGATGGACGACGACCCAGACGACCCTGGTGGAGGTTCGCCTCCGGAGGTTTCGCTTGTAGTCACGGTTCCACATTCAGAAATGGATACAGAGGGTTCCCTTCTAGATACAGATGCTTCCGAGAGCAAAAGCAACAATAAGAGAAAACGTATCTCCTCTCGCAAAATATGCAGGCACTGTAATAAAAAACGCAGGCGCCATAAATCTTCTGAAACAATATGTGAAAATGACTGTCAATGTCCTTCTAAGAATGCTCAATCTGAATTTATACCCCCTATATCAACTAGCACTTCACAACCACTATCATCCCAACAACCCAATACTCATAAACAATCATCTGACCCAAGCACATTGGTAGGTAGAAAACTATATGAGGCGAATGATGCAGCTCCTTACACAATCCACATCCAAAAGATACAAACAAGTCCAAATGATAATGTTTTTATTCACCCAGTCTCTTTTGGTCATTTTCTAAAAAAGAATTGCATAAAAAATATAGTAAATGGTAGTCTGAAAAAAATAGGCAGAAACAGGGTTTTAATCTCATTTACCAATTTCACAGATGCAAATTCTTTTCTAGAAAATAAAACATTGGAACAATACAACTATAAGGCCTTTATACCCTCCTCATCAGTCACCCGGATGGGTGTGGTTAGAGGAGTCCCTAAGGATTGGTCTGAGGAGGATATACTGAATAACATATCTGTGCCTATTGGATGTGGAAAAATTTTAAAAGTACGACGCATCAATAGAAAACATATTGTGGATGGTAAACCAAACTACATTCCTGTTGAAACTGTTGTAATAACATTTGACGGCCAGGTGTTACCCAAAAGAATATTCTTATGTTACAACTCTCTTCCTGTTGAGCTTTATATCTTCCCAACAGTCCAGTGTTTCAACTGCTGTCGATATGGACACATCAAATCACAGTGCCGCTCAGCTCCACGGTGTTTTAAATGCGGTAATAACCATACTGGGGACAGTTGCAATGTAGATGAGGATGAGGCTGTATGCTTTCTTTGTTCCGGATCCCACTTTGCCACAAATAGGAAATGCCCAGAGTTTAGTCGCCAAAAAGCCATTAAGGAAACTATGGCTAACAATTGCATTTCATATGCAGAAGCAGTTAAGTTGCATCCTCCTGTTAACAAAGCATATTCAGAAGTTTTAACTTCTGTTGCAGTTCCTTCACCACCTTTAAGGCAAACATTTGAATCCTCCTCCAAAGGTACTAGAAACAAACAAACAAGTTCATATAAAAAAACTGTATTTTTTAATAAACCCAATAATTCTCCTAAACATAGTACAGGATATGACAAATATACTCATTCTGCCCTAACAAAAGATTATGATATTCCTTTACCATCCATTGGCACAAATATTGACAGTAATAATTCCATAAATAATAAGTCAACTAGAGATTTAATTATCATTTTAATTAATTTGCTAACAAAGAATATGTCTGAACCGTCCAACGCTGCTATACAAAGTATTAGTCAACTTTTTAATAATATCAATAATGGATCAGCTGTCAACAATCCTTCAGTGGAATTGTCGCAGTGTTAACTCTAAAAAAAGCGATTTACTACATCTTATTAATGTGTATAAACCTGTTGTTGTCGCATTGCAAGAAACCTGGTTGAAGCCAGGTTATAACTTTAAAGTCTCCCAATATTTATGTTTAAGAGAAGATAGAACAGATGGCTATGCTGGTGTTGCTCTGTTAATTCATGACACAATACCTTTTCACCACATTCCCATTGCAAATCATAGTGTTGATTTTTCTATAATAGCTGTATCTATCAATAAAATATGTTTTGTATCTGTTTATGTTCCCCACCCTTCATCATCATTATACAACGAAATAGAAACCATAGTAGCAAAATTACCTAAACCATTTTTAATTATGGGTGACTTCAACGCTCAGCACCAGGCTTGGGGTAGCTCCAACTCTAGTTATTACGGGTCAAGGATATTAGACATTTTGGATTCTAATAACCTCTGTATCTTGAATACAGGTCTTGCAACACGTCTCACTAAACCTAATGAAGGGATCAGTGCCCCAGACCTCACGATAGCCAGTCCTAGTCTTGCGCCTACAGTGACCTGGAATACCCTGCCTTCGACTTTTGATAGCGATCATTATCCCGTAATAATAACTATGACAAAATTTATCAAATCTCTATCCAGACGCCGACCAAGATTAGCATACAAAATTAAAACTTCTAATGACAGTATTGACAATGACAGATGGAGAACGTTTAGTGAGCGAGTTGAGCAGAGACTATCCAACCTTCCTGAAAATGCATTAAGTTCATCGACAATTCTGGCTGATTCTTTTGCATCACTCTTGTTGGACGCTGCTAATGAAACATTCCCAACTAAACGATGTAATAATAACATTCCGTCGCCCCCATGGTGGGACAATGAATGTTCTTTAGCAGTGCGCCAACGAAAAGAGGCTGAAGTAAAATATAAACAGTGTACAACATTAGAAAATTTTAATAACCTCACATTAATTATGAACAATACTCGTAAATTATTTAAAAGGAAGAAATGGGATGGTTGGCGTCGTTTCTGCACTTCGCTATCGCCTGACGTTTCTCCGTCATTAATATGGCAAAATATACGACGATTCAGATCAGCATTTAAGGAAACAATACCTCACTATCTGGATGAATCCGTTGCAGATAAATTTTTAGACAAGATAGCTCCTCCTTTTGTTCCACAAATGTCCATCATTTCATCTCATCTCCCTTTCCAATCTCCTGTAGAGGATGTAACGGGCCTTGACAGTCCTTTTACCCTTAAAGAATTGAAAGGTATTTTATCCTACGTAAAAGATTCTGCTCCAGGTCATGATGGTATTCCTTACTCATTCCTTGCAAATTTAAGCGACTCAAGTCTAATTTACTTTTTAAACATAATCAACTCCACAATAAGTTCTGGTATAATCCCTTCCTCATGGAAAATATACGAAGTCATCCCCATTCTAAAACCAAATAAACCACCGTTAGATCCTAACTCTTACAGACCGATAGCCCTTGCCACTGTGTTTTCAAAACTAGCTGAACATTTAGTTAAAAACCGTTTAGAATGGTATGTAGAAAGTAAAGGTTTACTATCTCTGAGTCAGTATGGATTTAGGAAAGGAAAAAGTACCATGGACAGTCTAGGGATTTTCATTACAGATGCGAGATTGGCTTTTTCAAATAATGAATCCATGCTTGCTGTTTTCCTAGATATTTCTTCTGCATACGACAATGTTGATTTAAATGTTTTGAATACTAAACTTTATAAACTAAAAGTACCTCCCATATTCTGCAATTTCATTCTTAATCTTCTCTCAGGCAGACAATTACAAGTTGACATAGGTGAATCTGAAATGAAAACAAGATTAACCTGGAAAGGACTGCCTCAGGGTTCGGTGTTGAGCCCACTTCTTTATAATATATATACCTCTGATTTAGAATTCCATATTTCTGGTAAAGCCAATATTTTACAGTATGCAGACGATCTAGTTCTTTATGTATCAGGACGCTCTGTTGAAAAACTAAGTTCCTCTCTAAACGTCGCTCTAAAATTTCTTAAATCATGGTTGGACAATAATTCTTTGTGTCTTAGTGTTAACAAAAGTAGCGCTGTTTTATTTTCTAGAATGCGTTTTCCTCCTCCATATTCAGTTGTGTATGATAATCAACAAATACCTGAAAATAGCGAAGTAAAATTTTTGGGTATCCTTCTAGACGGTAAACTTACAGGTTTACCACACTGTTATTATGTATTGGCTAGATGTGAACGTTTATTAAATATTATGCGCTGTCTTTCTGGAGTTTGGTGGGGTTCCCATCCATTCGTGTTAAAATTATTGTATAACGCTATTATTAGAAGTATCTTAGACTATGGGACATATTTCTTAGAACCTTGTAGTGCTGTAGGTCTGACAAAGTTAGACTCAATTCAATCAAAAGCCTTGCGTATTATAACTGGTGCCATGAGGTCTAGCCCAATTAACGCACTCCAAGTGGAATCTTTGGACCCTCCTTTAAAACTTCGTAGACAGTACTTATGTGATAAATTCATTCTCAGAACTCTTCAATTTTCCAACCACCCACTTTATCAAAAACTTTTGTATCTTTCAGAAAAAATTGAATGTTCGTCTTATTGGTCAAATAAATCTCTTCCATGCTCTATTATAAGTTTCCGTAAATTTACTTCACTTCAAGCTCCCACACACCGCTCTCAGTATCTTCCAATTTTTTCTGTCTGTTACGAAGCTCTTATTTTTTCCCCTCAAATAAACTATAACTTTATATCGCTAAAGAATGATCGTTATGCTAACTCTAACTTAAACTTCATAGTCGAAAGAGACTGGGCTGATAGGCATTACATTTACTGTGATGCTTCCAAGCACCCAGTTTCAGGCACGATTGGGGTAGCTGTATATCATGAACAATATAACATTCATCAAAAAATAAAATTACCTTCTGAAACATCAGTTTTTTCTGGAGAATGTTTTGGAATTTTAAAGTCCCTAGAATACGTACTTCTTGCGAAACTCAGCAAGTCTATTATTTTCACTGACTCGAAGTGTGCTTTACAAGCACTGCAAAAGTTTCCTTGGTCAGGTTCAAATCATCCCTATGTTATAGAGGCCAGACAGCTCCTACTAAATTGCAAATTTAAAAATCTTGATGTTTTTTTGGTGTGGATACCTGGCCATCACAATATTCGCGGCAATGAGATAGCAGACAAATTTGCTAAAGACGCTGTAGATGATGGTGATAAGTTTCCATATAATAATGTTGTATCTGACCTTCACTGTCTTCCTAAAGATCATCTGTATGATGCCTGGGAAAATTTATGGAATATTTCAAGTAGTCGTAAAGGTCAATATTATAAACGTATACAACAAAGAATACCTCTCAAAGTATGGTTTTCCAAATTAAAACTTTCCAAGCTTGCAACCTCCAGTTTGATACGAATGCGCTTGGGTCATGTTTGCACAGCCTCTCACCTTGCTAGACTTGGGATTATTCACAATAATTTATGTTGTTGTGGTTGTGAGGAAGATTTGAATCATATATTTTTTGCATGCCCCAACCGTGACTCTTCTTCATTCATTAACTCCCTTATTGAACTCTCTGTCCCTCTTCCTACATCAATCCCTACATTGTTAAGCTCCTTAAATTTTGATATTTATAATTTAATATCTACCTTTATAACTATTAATAATATTAAAGTATAAGTTTTTTTATTTCCCAACTCCCAATTTTAATTTCTATTTAATATATATGTTTGGTATATCATTATTTATTTATTATATTACCACCAAACCTGATCCTATTATCCTTTGTTCCAAAATTCCGTAATCCGTTCCTACGCATTTCAATGAATTTATTTGGTTTCCCTACCTTTATACTTGTAGTGGCAAATGCACAAACCGTGCGAGCCAAATTAAAAAAAAAAAAAAAAAAAAAAAAAAAAAAACATAAAAAAAGACATTTTGTCATGGAGGTTTTGGCGGGAAAGTCAAGTGAGTGTCACGCTCATTTTTTATTGAACTTTTAAAATTATTTATAGTGTTGTTTACTAAATAAAAGTGCGTGATTTATGTAGTAAAAAGTGCATTCAGTAAATAATTCACAAAGAACAGTGAAATATCGCAGCGTAGTGGCCACACCATGACTTTGTCTCAAAACTCTATCGTAAGACGGGTCACGCGGCAGTCTTTTTCGACATGAACAATTCATTACGTGATATTGGCTAAATGCACATACCGTGTGAAGCCATAAAAGAAATAGAGAAAAGAAAAACATAAAAAATCCCGGTAGCTTTAATTTGAAACATAATCTCTACATCGTCTTAAACATTGGCTCGACTAATTCCTTATCGATGAAATTCTCTCATTATAAAAGTTTCGCGAATCGTAGCTATAACTAAGGTTTCTAAAGGATTCGCATCAAAAGAAATGTCTTTTGTTTCCATCACAAAGAGGGAGTAAATTGCAACTTGCTTGTTTCGACTTTTTCGCTTTCCCTCAAGTACTGTACTGTATTTTCCTGTGGGATTTTTCTGTTTCGTTACCCTATCTACTTGAAATTATTGTAACTTTGTGGCTTCTTGCATAATGTCGTGTGTTGGGCAAACTTAACTGTCTAGTGATGGATGAGCGGTTTGATGGATCTCTTTGAGTAGGTACTATGGGTTCCACAGTAGGATCGACAAAAGGCTTGTGTTGTATGAAGTTAGTTACTTGATGGTGAATTAATATAACTTATTTTACACTGTGAAAATGTTCTGTGGTTTATTCCGCATAAGAAACTATTACGTCATATTTCAATATTTCAGTATCGAAAAAATTCAACCATCTTTTGTGCTTCTATATTCAAATCTGCCTCAACATTCAAAAATCATTCCGCATTACATCACCGTCACTCCAAAATGTTCCGAATAGTAATCACAGGGCAAAACTCTTTGTAGAAGCGCACAAAGAACGTTCCTCGAAAAAAAAAAAATTAAAAAGCTCACTTCAGAACGCAACCGCCTCGCGTGTGTGCCGTATGTGTGTAGCGTGTGTTGCAAGGATTCAGAGGGTGTCGAAGTGTGGGTGTGTGTGCCCGTGTGGGTAGAACGCGATAGTATCTGGGTCTGGGTTGTCAAGGGCAACCGTACAACCGCTGCAGCGAAAGCATTGCGCTTTCAGCGTTGAGCTGCAATTATACGGAATATTTTTAGCGTCGGATGTTGTCGCTTTTTTGTAGCGACGCGCGAACTGCACCGAACTGCGTTTGGATGTTTGGAAATCATTGAGTCTTGTTATGAAGAATGTGGGTAGTGTGTTCGCGGGGTACATGGTTCTTTTACTGGTTTATGGAAACATGTGGGTAGATTCTAACTACCTTGAACTAAACACTGATTTTAGATGAGCAGACTAAAGGAAGAGTAGAGCTTTAATTATTTTAATCTAACAATATAATGTTTGTAAATATTAATAATTGTTCGGTGTCAGTTAGTAATATGGATATGATTTTTATAAATAACTTTTCCCCACACTACGATTTTCTCCTGTATCGCGAGTGCGTTTACTAACATATAAAAAAAAAAATTAGCAATAAAAAAGTTAAATACGGAGATATTAGAAAGACTACCTAAAGGCCGATTTATTGCAAAACAATTTTATTGCGTAATAAACAGTCTTCCAACTCTATTACAAAATATTGAATAACAGAACATAAAAAACGTATTTGAACATTTTTTCTTTACCAGCTGTGTACTGTAACATCCGTTTAAACATAATACCTGCACAGGAAGCCGATATCCCAGTATAAGTGATCATTCGTTGATGATAATCTACTGATAACGGATCGATGGTTACTGTAAGTAGTTTATATATTCTTATCGACGGATCAGCACCTTCGTTTTATTAAAAGATGTTATAAAATCATTAAGAAGGTGCACGTTTCATTTTTTATAATCTATGGTCAAGATGTCAATTCTTATTGGTGTTCTCGTTTCATTGTTCTATTTTTAAATATCTTGTCGCAGATATTTTATTATTTCTTTTTTTTTTCTTGTCATCCTGTGTTATATTAACCTTCTTCTTTCTTTTTAATTATTCTTCAGTTATTAGTTTGTTCAGCCTCATATTATGATCAACCGGTGGTTGTGCATACAGAAGTAATCTATTTGCAACGGGTTCCATAACCAACTGTTGATGTTACGTCATTGGACCCAAATTAATCAGATCGACCAATCGGAAACATGAAGGTGAGGATCATACAATAACTGTTATATTTGCTTGTATGTTTATATGCTATTGTACTTTACTAGAGCATGTTGATTTGACAGGACATCCGAAACATTCTCGGTTTGATATGTTGTGCTTCTATTCATAGTGGAACTGATTAGTTTCATATTTTCTATTGAGTTCATATTGTAATTTCATCTGCCCAGCCTTTTCTTAATTATGTAAGCCAGTTAGTAAGTAACTCGATACTCCTTTGCTAAACTGCTAGTCAGACTTTCTAGGTTCTGAGTATCAAAGAATGACACCCAGTACCAACAGCTTAACACATTTTTCAAGACACAGAAGGTCGAGGGATCAATCTATGGGTGACTATCATTACATACCGAATGTTAAAATGGTCACCTATCGGCAGATCGACCGCGGTCAGTTTAGCTTAACCGGGTCGATTGATTTTAGAGTTTTCTACAATGAAGAAAACAATTTTATAATTGTATATCCTAACATGGTGGACCGATGACCTGGTGAAGGTCGCGGGAAGCCGATGGATATGGGCAGCACAAGACCGGTCGTGGTCGTGGAAAGCCTTGGGGGAGGCCTTTGTCCAACAGTGGTCCTCTATAGGCTGAAGAACAAGATATCGTAACTCCATTTATATTTATTTTTGTGCCTCGTATCACTCACACACCGAAATATTCAAGAGACATCGACATCTTTAGTACATACATCGTTCCTGAGTCTACTGTTATTTCATCATCACATCTCATTGTTTAGTCATCCCAATTCTAGGTACAGCAATCACTTTTGGCATAGTATTTTTAGCAACTGGTACATTCTTGTCTAAACCAGATACAACTTGTTTTATGGCTTCATTAAGTACCAAGAATCGTAGGTCGAACGCAATTTTCTCAGAATCTCGAAATTGGTATCAAAATGCCCATTTGGAACTGTTATGATTTTTTCATGCATAGTTTCTCACACAAATACGTCTATAAATCTGTGTGTAACGACACAGTGGGCAGGATACGTACATCAGTCTGATTGCCGCCGAGCGATGCGGATTCAATTCTCGCTCTATTATTTTATACGAGCAACATTCAACAACGTGATGTCGTTATTAAGTATTATTTCGTTTATTGTTTCACTTTTATTCATTGGGTTTTCTTTATTTTCATTGTTTTCTTGCTTGACACTAAGATCTACTGCGTTACTCTTGATATCGACGTTCCGACAGTCTTCTGTTTTTCTAAAAAACATTCAGTGTGTTTGAAAAGTATTTTGTTAGACTATATTCTTTTAATGATAAAGAAGATTCAAATTAGTGTGCCTTTATATTTCCTAAAACACAGATTAGAATTAGACGACAAAGTAAATCCGTATTATTTTCGTAGATCAATAGTCGGAACTGAATCATGAAATTACACAGTTATTGCTCTCTCTGTGTTCGATGCAGAAAGTGTATAGATGATGAGTAACTTTGATATTAATATACTAAAAGGGTAATATGTGGAATTGCAAAATATCCCAATTCATACTTGACTCTTTAAAGCTAACCTAAAATGTGTGGAAATATACTTCTAAAGCGTCAAAACGCTAACCTAAAAAATGTATTAAAAACTCAATAAAATCCATAAATATGCCACCGTGATATCAGAACTCCATCAAATTCAAAACACATTAGAATGATAAGGCCTCCGCGATATAGAGTTACCGTCCCATCCCATTCAGCCACTCGAATCCAGTTGAATAGAAACGCAGATGTTTAGTTTTTTACGACCATCTTTCCCACACTACCACTTTTTCTGATGCCTTAATACTCCAGCAAACTTATTGTTGCACTTTCACGGTATCTTAAACATTCAATTTTAATCTCTAACTGCCAAGGCATAGGGTGATTTTTGGATTTTCGTAAAACCTGTTTAAAGTTGGTCGTTACAGTTTTGTAAAGATTTTTTTGTGAGCACGTCTGTCTCTGCTATCGGATGCGACATCGGAAATTGAGCGTTTTTTGTACTTACACCTATGAAATGGAATTGTTTGAAGGAAGTCACATATGTATGACGATGATTGTATGATTTAGTATTGTTTCCTCTACTTTTTGTCACATCGAGTACTTTAAGTTAATTTTGATATCATTTGAAAGTTGTCGGTGACAACGGTGGCATCCGTAATATGATAGAAGGCAAAAACCGGTTGTATTGAAGCTAGCAATCCTCTATCAGTTTTTACACTGACTTTCATAATAACTACCGATCAATGGCCTCCATCCACATAACCACATGAAAATATTTTGATAAAATGAATCAAAATGTATGTTCAAATACAAAATCAACCAAGTCTACGATCTTTATTTGAAGAACTTCCAATAAAATGAAGACTGAAACTATAAAAATTTAATATTAACTTCGAAACTAAGCGGTTCGCTCAACTTAAAACTGAATTCTCATTGAAAAGCGAGCGTTCACCGTCGCGACTCCCGTCTTTGCCCAAATAAAATACCCGCCACAATTACATTTCCAAGAAAGTTTTCACTACATCGATGTTTAAACTTTTACCTAGACGGCTTGTACACATACTGAAGCAGTTATGTATACGTTCAAAGCGTAAGCGTCGCTTTGCACAGGAGCAATAAGAGGAGGATTATCCCACAGAGAAAGTATGAATCAACTTATGATATTACTTGTGGCAATAATCGGGATATTTGAGACTACAGACGGATGAGGACGTCATTTGAACCTTTATTAATATTTCACATTTTAGAATGTAAATGGTTGTTGATTTGGAGAGTTTAATTTGGAAGACTGAGGTTTTTGATGGTACTGCAAATATAAAATCGAATTTGTTAAGTCCAACAAATTAACAAATATGGAAAAGCAATCAAATTACTAAAATTTAAATCATAATGCTTCTTTAATACGAAGACAGTCTTAAATCATAAAAACTATGATCAGGAGAAATATGGTTCAATCGTTTAGGTTTACCTACTAAAGGATTTAACCTATTTCTATTGGGAAAGTATGAATTGTAGGATATAATATCGTAGTCGAAACAAGCTAAAACCACTAGCGTTTAAATCAACAACAACCACAGCAATGTCAACTACCACAAAATTTCGACGCTCAAAACAATCCAAAACTAGATTCAGAGGAAACATAACTCGCTTGTTCAACTAAAAAGGAAGCACATAGCATTGCACAATCCGTTGCGTTGCTCTCAGCTCTGTACCTACAGTAACTACCAACTGTTAACTCCGGCAAAATTGGCCAATTTGTTTATTTGTTTTCATTGGCTTCACTGAACTTGACTCCCTATTATCGTATTCGCGGGAGGAAGACGTATTATTTATTCGATTATTCCGTGGGACCGGAATCTTCGACGAAGTTCAGTGCTTAAAAGTATTAATCTTCGATATTCCGATATCCGATTGCTGAGTTGTTGGAGTCTTCGGCGAGTGGACTGTTAAGAACACTTGGATTTGGTGTAGCCATTTGGAAAGCTTTTAATTTTGTGATTGTAATGAAATTTGTGCTTAATAAGACAATTACTTCCACTTTGATCTATCTAGTACTATCTTATGTCTATTGCAGTTTTGGCAGATGCTAAGGTTAACCATGCAATCGTTTCGAATATACAACTGCATGCATGTAAATTTTGAAAAGATATGATAGACATTCTAAATTTCAATTTAATCCTACTTAAAGAACCTACTTAGCTTAAAATGCAGACATTCCAAATCTTATGGTAATAAATAGCTAGGTTGTTTTTCAACTGTCTAGATACTTTATAAGGAAACAAGGACGTAGATAAATTAATGAACATGAAATCTTTATGTTTAAGAAACCAAGAGCAAATTTCAATTAAGGATCTCCATTGCAAAGAGGACTAGACATACATACATATACTTAGTATCTTTTGTTAGAATAAAAAATAAAACTGTTGTGGAAATGTAAAAGCTTTCTTGCAATATTAAGACAGAAGAAATGAATATTTAAGTAGTCTAGTTTCTAAGTGAAAGCGATTCTCCAATTGATAAATGATGGTCTATGAAGGATTTAAAAAACTGCTGGGAGTCTGTTGAGAAAAATTAAAAGACAAATGAGAAGACCAAGGAAACGATGATGATGATTGATGCTGATGATGATACAACGCTTGAAAGTGACTAATTAATTGATAGATTTCTCAGGTTTCGCTTACTTTTATTTTTTTATTTGTATTATACATATACGGAAACATAAACTAGCTTTCTCAATGAAGTTTAAAAATGGAATGGAGCTTAAAGATTAGTAAATTCCAATAGCCAATCATTGGAAAAAAGTTGATAAGTCAGTTCAGAAAAGTTAAGGAGATTCGTTAGTTAAACTTTTAGAAGAGTCAATCAACATTGTTCGGCTTGAAATGAGGTCTATTTCAACTTTTTGATTGGTTTGACCTCCAGTTTTTGGACAGCAGCCAATTTGTGATTGGCTTCCTTCGAAAGCCTGTTTCACGTGGTCTACGCCTACAAAACAATGCAATAAGACCAACATAGCTTGTGTATTCATTTGTAAACCCCTTTGGAATGCCATTCATTGAACTTACAAACTGCAATAAAGTAGATGAAAATCGTTCTCGCTTCAATTTCGCTCGTCGCAATTAAGCTCTAAATTATGTGACATCATGCACATTAGACAATGACAGCCGATGCGTCACCACAACGTGTCTCCGGATGCTATCACCATGTCCTTGATGCGCAACTTTGCAACTCTCACGCAGTTTATTGGGAACCGTCGTCTTTTGAGAACTACCAACAAGATCACATCCAATTAGTTTCAGATAAGCGTGAGACAATGCAGTCTTGGTGTGTTTCAACAGTTCTTAGGGACAGATAGGTAGTTACGATAGTTTACCAATTGTCTGCTACAACAAATGCCAAGCGGGAAAACAGGGATCGATTCGCGAAAGCACACAACGAAAGCTCTGGCGGAAGCACGCGAACGCACACCGGACCTCGCTTCACGCTCTACTGCCACCGCTCGAGCTCTATACGAGTACCTCTAACTAAACAATCCACAAAAACCAAAAGCTTCTATTCCACTACTTGGAAACACTTGCACATTTTGCCACAAAACTTTTGTGTAAGACGCGAACTCTGTACCTTCTCTCGCTCGATCCATCCGCGCCTCCTTTTTTTCTTCGTCTCGCTGCCTCGGAAACAAAACGGTCCGAAGGACGCAAGCGAAAAATAAACAAAAAGGGAATCGGAGTTCGCGATCGCGTCAGTTGTGCGCGTGTCGCGTCGCGCGGGGGCGATCTGCGTGCATGTGTACGCGGCGAGGTTCGGCGGCGGACTGGCGCGCGCGGCGGCGACGCAGCTGCCGCGGCGGCCAATGGCGCGCGGTCACGTGACGCGCCCCGCGCCCGCACACGCTTGTTCGCTTGTTTACAAATAATAATAATACGGCCGCCCGGTGGCGCCGCCTCTACGCCGCGGCCGGCTACGCGCGCTACGGGCTACGCACAGCTGTCGTTGCATTTGGCGGGATTCGATTCGGAGTTCGCTCAAAGCTTCGATCTGTTTACTTGGAGCTTTCGCGTTGGCGTGCTATCGATCGGTACAAGTTTGGTGCCGCGTTGTAGATGCGTTACACCAACTTACAACAATTCATGGTGTATTTAATGGATAATATTTTTGATGTTTAATTTTTCGTGTTTTTGTAGCGCAGGAAACCGAGGGTAATACCAAATCGGAGGTTAAAATTTCAGAAAAGGGTTAATAAAATTATTACGCAATTTGGTTAAGAGGGTGCGACATTCGTCCCCATTTCGCGACAGGTTGATGTTTCCGATTGTTTTGCGTTCAGAACGTAAGGTGTGTGAGGGCTGAACCCCAGTGCATGTGCTACGTGTGGCTGGTGGCACTGTGGCAGCACACTCCCCTCGGTCTAAATCTGAGCTGAGGTGCCCCGTGGTCTCGTGCTAAGGGATGGGACACTTACCGAACTTATTCTAACTAGACCCCTAATCTTACACGAACTACAAAAAGGGATATTTTGTCCCCAATATTTTGGTCAATTAATAGTAATACAGCTTACTTCTTAAGATGTTTACCGGCTGACCTGCGAAAGTAGAAGTAAATCAAAATGTAAGTAGATGTGTAAGAGATTAAGAAGAGAAATTAATAATAATTTCACAAACGTTTAGCAGATACACGGCTACCTCCACGACGTCCACTGCTGGACATAGGACTCCCCCAAGGACCTCCACGGCGACCGGTCCTGCGCCTCCCGCATCCATAGGTTTCCCGCTACCTTCACCAGGTCGCCGGTCCGCCTCGTCGGGACCTACCCACGCGGCGTCTTCCGATGAGTGGTCACCACTTGAGAAACCGTCAGCCCCATCGGGCATCGGCTCTACGGCCAAGGTACCCGGCCCACTGCCACTTAAGTGTTGCAAATCTGCGGATCTCCCATTCCTGATTTGATCACGCAGTGAAACCCCAAGCATAGTCCTCTCCATTGCCCTTTGAGTGCTTGACCTTGAGCTTTTAAGGCCCATTGTGTGCCTTGCGATACACAGCAAGGTATAGTTTCTAGTTTTAACTGCCCTCGCATTGTATTAGTTTTTCGTACAATCAGAAGTACATACATTAACATGTGACCTTTTTCTATTATGTTTTATCAAATAGTTTATTTCATAACTATATTAAACATAGTTACTTCCTAGTTCTAACAAAAATATTAAGTGTTGTGTATAATACTTTTACACATATATAATTTAAAAACATAAAAATAATAGTCTATCGGTATCGGTAACACTCTAAGCTACCGGCTCTGCGGTCAAGTCAAGTCTCCAGAGAGGAACCTCTTGACAATGCGAGTCATGTCCAGAAGTACCACTTTCTGAAACAACCGCTTGATCCAGCTGCCTAACGAGAGCCTGCGAGAGCCATTAGCAGTCCACATGTCACACGCTGACAATCTCGTGAGCTAAGTTCATTATTTTTTCCCTGCATCAAACATAGATACAACAAACTTTTCTTTATTTCTTTCCAAAATATTTTATATTTTTAACACATAATATTTAAAAAGAACATATTTTAAAAAATTGTTTATATTATATTATTTATTATTATTTATGCCCAACTGCTACTCCATATTCTTCACCTCTCTTTCTACCCAGAGCAACCAATGACACCATCGTCTGGGCGAACTAATCTCTCATAAAAATGGCCACGAAATATTAATATAACCTCCTATATGTTACTTTATCATCCGTGTATTTTCCGAAGTAAGCCTTTAAATAGCAAAGTTTGAGAGGGAGTGAAAATTTAAGACAGTTTTAAATGTCCTAAGTTTGAAAGCTTCGTTATATTTCAAACTTGTATTTTAGTGAAAATATGAAGAGCACATTTTAGTTTAGCGATCGCCGTTGGTTTTATAAATCATTGATAGTTTTTAGTTTGAATTTTAAAATAAAAAAGTGGAAGAAAGAAGATGGTACTTATGAAAAACTTTGTTGTTCTTCTAGCTTCGTCCGCGTAGGTGTCATAAATAAAACGATCCTAGATCGTTCTACCGGGACAAAACTCCTTAAAACCCAGCGGGGTAATTGTGTAGCACCCTATCAGTAGCAACAGCTTTTGACAATTCATTGCGTTATTTACACTGTAGAGCAGATACATTTTTCCAACGATATGCAGCAATGAATGTAATTTATTTCGATATTATTCAGATTCAGAACGTCAGAACGAATTTGGATATAATTTGTCACATAGGTAGAGCAAGACCTGGATAAGTGCATAAGCTACTTTTCATTCTGAATCGCAGACGAAATCGCGTTCAACAGCTAGTACTCTATTTATATAAAACGGTACATTCCGATATAGGCGACCTCTCTTGACCGATGCTCGAAGTGACAACTTATATTATTGTTACTTATTTGTCTTATTAATTTCTACCGACAAATAAATACACAACAGAATCCTAATTATAGAGGTAAACTTGAAAAATCTAAACAACGCGTGTCCATTATAGAGGTTTAATTAATCCCATAGACTATGGCATAGAGTATTGCATTTTTTAATGGGACCTCATTGTAATTTTGTAAGTAGCAGAGATTGACATAATCATAATCGTCTAAAGGCTAACGTTCTCACTACGGGGGCACATTCACTAAGCGAGGCCAGTGCGTTTGTGTGAAGTCCTATGTCGTCGTAGTTTGTTTTAGATTTCAGGACATTTTCGTTTGGTGATGAAATAAAATACGCATAGTAAAATGGCTACCATGGTAACTCTTATCACACGATAATCTTACAACTAGTAAATATAATACACCCTACGTATGTATAACTAATGTTTAGATTGTTAGTTATTTAAAAAAAAAAAATGTTGCCTGATAATTTCTCCTGCATTGTGAGTGCGTTTACAAACATTTAAATGCACAAACATACGCAGCGCAGCAGTCGATCGCTCAACCACCGCAACAATCGTGTAGTAGCTATATAGTATATAGTTGTTATATACTAAGATATGATAATACATAGTTATTGGTTATACATTGTTTCATTCTATTATCCTCTAAAAGTTCTTTAATTTCATAGCTCAACAACATTCTTTGGAAGTTGTCTGATTATTTTTAAGAAACTAGTTAATAACTACCCAATAACAAACAGTAATTATACTAAATTTTCATGTGAACTAGTCAATAATTAGGTTTCTAAATTCAAAGTAAATGCTTCCAGTAAGTACCTTAATAAACACGTCTTCGGAAAACATATAATTTCCCTATGACTAAAACGTGAATGATATTTTTCATTGTTACTTTTCTGAGAATCGAAACATTTCGCTTCCCAGAATCGTATGAATTGGCGAGTGACGACCAATGCGGCCCGTACCGAAGTGACTCATCAGAATTTCACCCCCCACCCTTGTGTAACTCAGTTTCTATGAAAACGTCATTATTTTCTATAACTCGCATCATAATCCTAACATCTGGCATACGTAGAGAGAATTCGATTTTTTTTTCTTATAACTAAGGCCGGCTTATGGTTTCAATTAAAATTATAAAAGTTAGTAATTAATTTTGTTGCTAGTTGTTTTTGTTTGATAATACAACTGGGACGCATAACTTAATTGAAATCATAGAAAAAATGCTCATTTAAACGCCGCTAAAGTGCGACATAAGAGAAACAAAAAGTGCGTAAAGTTGGTACCTACGAGATCAAAAATTTAAAAGTAGTTGCAACGCGTGCAAACGTTTCTTGCATCGTGCCGCGCCAATTCCAATGCTACAAAAGTGCGTAATATCGATTACCGGATCCCTTACCCCATCTTCCGTCTCTTTCGCACGACGCACACTCCACTACCGAAACCAATAAAAGCTTATACGTGAACGCAGCGTTCCGAACGCGACTTTGCGTGGGAAACATAGCTGCCATTTTGTTATTTTCGCGCTTGTCATAAGACCTTTTTTCCCGCCATACTCAGCCCCCGTCACGGTTACCATGACAACGGATCTGTCACACGCATAGAACATAAAACGCAGGCATTGATTTTTTCCTCGCTTCCTCTTTTACTTTTACGCGTGTCGAGCGACTTTTTGCTTGAATTTATATTTTTTTTCGAAAGCGACATTGCGTCAGTCTTAGCGCTTGCTAAGTTCTTTTAGATTTATAGTGGCGAAAGTTTGATATTGAAATAATTTTTGGTTTTTAAGTCATTGATAGAAGCGTTATTCAGTTTTAGCGTGCAATTAACATTAGGGTTCATTTGCGTTAGATGCTTATCAAATTGAGATAGTCTTACTTTCATCATTAGTTAAAGTGAGAACTAAAATCTTAACTTATATTTTTTTATAAGCCATCAAACCATTATGCAATATATTTTGACTAAGTAATTTATTAATAAAAATAATTACTACCTATACTTTTGCTTACAAATATTATAAGTTGCGTTAAAATTTTTCGAAAGGGTTTCTGAACGTAAGTAAAAATTTAATTTAAAATTATTACAAAAATATTTGCCTTACCAATTATTATTAAAATAACAGAAGTAAAAGCAAAAAAAAAAAATATATAAAAAAAAACACATTTTTCCTTCATTTAATTTTAAAATTAATTATTTTCATGTTTGATTTTTAAGAAGGAATATAATATCAACCGTCTACAGTTACATAGCGTGAATCATTACAAAATCGGAACAAAAGATATTCCTCTTCAAAGTTTCCTTTAATCAAGTTAAGAGTCGGTTCAAAGGATTT
The DNA here is from genome assembly GCA_037179545.1 of Sesamia inferens. NCBI lineage: Eukaryota > Metazoa > Arthropoda > Insecta > Lepidoptera > Noctuidae > Sesamia > Sesamia inferens. The sequence continues at coordinate 27,959,888 of CM073928.1, read as the reverse complement.
CCTTTTCTTGATAAACAGTACATCGAGTTAAGCTTAAGGGAAAATTTGTTAAGGTAGGCTCAGTAAACCCGGGGGGTGAGGTCCAAGGGTTGGATTTTCCATCCCTTGCAGATGTGGCGATTTCACCCCTCGAATGTCTCGTTAACTCAATATAAAGAAAAATATGTCAGCCCGCCAGGATCGCGAAAAATGTATCTTAATCTTTATATGGACGAAATATGAGAATGTGTGGTTACCTTTTTCTATTCATTTTTTTATTTTATGTATCAACTCGTGTTTTGTATGGGATCTTAACTTATTGCTTGTATTGAGTTGAAACTGAATGAAACTGGCACGGGCACGTGAAACATGATAAGAGGCTTATGCCCAACAGTGGGAAATGTATCGATGATGTAAGATATATTAAAACCGAGACAGAGTTCGCCTTACTTGCATGCAACTTATACATATAATTTTGTGTTAATCAAAGACGCCATAGTTAGTAATCGTGAGGTTGACCAAAATTCAATCTCACGATTACTAATTAACGTCAAAATAACCTACTAAGTGTTCTCGCTTCAGGAGAAACAAGTATGTGTATAGTATAACTTCGCGTTTTTGCACTTGGCCTGTTCGTGTTCACTTATCGATTTGTAACCATTCACTCCCCGTTCCCCCAATTTTACTTTAAAAATGCATGCGACATTGAAAAAGTGAAATTGGTCAAGTCAGAATTAAATCCCCAACATAGGTGTGTGCTTGGTCGCTTTTGTCTGTCATTTTTTTTTTTATAAAAAAAAGGAAAACAATGTTTTTCTACACGGTTACACTTATTTTTTTTAATAACTGAAAATAACTGTTGTATCAACAAAAACCCATTACAATCAATGAAATAAGAAAAACATATTTCACCGATGTTTTTAGGGTTCCGTACTAAAGAGTAAAAACTAAACCCTCTTAGGTACTAAGGTACGTATTATAGAACGTCACTCAAAACTCAAGCTTTACTTAAGTCTCATTTCAAGCCATTTGATAGGTTGAAGTCGCAGACTTTTTTGTAGATATTTATAAGATCTACAATTAATTAGTACATATTATGGTTCTATCTTTTATAGTTTAGGCAGCGTACGCAAAATAAGTAACTTTTCTGGTTAATTTTTTACACCTTGTGTTCAAAAAACCCAAATATCTTACGGAACCCTACTTTTTTCCAAAATAAACTTTAGCCTATGTTACTCGTGGATAAATATGCTTTCGAATGGTGAAAGAATTTTTGGAAATGGTCCAGTAGTTTTTGAGCCTATTCATTACAACCAAACAAACCAACAAACAATATTTTTCTCTTTATAATATGTAGATTAATCAATCATACTAGAGGTAAACGCAAATTATTAATTATATAATAATAATAAATGAAAGTCAACAACAAGTCTCGAACTTACTTTGGGGCTAGCTCAATCTGTGTGATTTGTCCGTAGATAGTTATGAAAAAAAAAAAAAAAAAAAAATTACATGCTCCCATACAATGGACGTATTTTTTTTTTGCGTTTTTAATAACGGTAACAAGTAGACGCTTGAAATTTTCACAATCGATGTATTTCTATTGCTGCTATAACCACAAATACAAAAACAGAATAGAATAAATACTTTAGGGGGGCTCAATAAATGATGTTCCTCTTTTTTTTGATTATGGCATCTCGTAATTGACCTTGAGAGGTCGTGACTACTTAACCGGACTATGTTGGAATCATTCGAGCATAAATCCGAGTCGCACTTGGCCGTTTTTTTATTTTTTTTAATTTTCTTGTTAAAAGTCTCTGGCACTCCCGGAATAAATATCATGAACTAGCTTCTACGCTTGACATCCTTTGCGCGAAGTTCTTTGTTCCTCCGATGTGTACGGATGACAGCAGGTCAAGCTACCCGAAACTGTCAAATATTCCCAATCAACCTTGATCCTTAATGCTTTATTGATAAAGTTGAAAATCTTATAAAGGAATCTGACAGATTGTAATAGGCTGATGTGCTGTCGTCGCATTTTTCTTATTAGTTTGTATAGAGTTATTGTTTTTTCATTTTTGGTTGTCTTTTAAGATTTGGGTTGTCAAATACAAAAAGTATTTTACGGTAATTCCAAAAATTAACTCATTTAAATAAACTATCTCTCTTTGACAGCTCAAGGAGGCGCGGGTTCGATTCTCGCGCAGTGCAAATATTTGTATGCATGAATATGAATATTTGCACTGGTCTGGTCGTGCCTCGGGAAGCACGTTAAGCCGTTGGTCTCGGTTGCCATACGAACATATAATGGCAGTAGTGACGGGTTGTTGGAGCCCTCAAAATTCCAACAATTGGTCTGATGCTTCAATATCCCCTTCGGGTTGTGGAGGTCAGGCAGTCGCTTCACGAAAAATATCGAAGTTTAGCCAAAATCACCAGTACCTTCAAATCTCCAGACTCCAAAGCTTTAGCTCCCCGTTTTAGAATTGAACATACTTGTTTGTAAAAACTATATAGCAATAGGGCCAGTTCTTGCAAACGTTTCGCAGCCCTCAAACCTGTTGCATTCGCCACGAGCTATAGAAAATCGAATCGTTGGACGACCGACCGCTTTGTTATCCTTTAATAGGGGACTACTGGAAACGGAGATTTCAGGTGAGCCAGCGTATTAGTATCAGCTTTACCTTCATTCCGGGAACGTTTTCGACTGAAAATCATATTCATATTTTTTCAGACCCACAGGTAGTTGTTTTGGGTCTCGCTGTTCGAGTATGCCAGTTAAATGATTATAAACGCACCCCTGATATAGGAGTAATTTCTAAGAAACCGTAGCGCTGGCCATCGCACAAGCAAGTGAAGGAACACGGGTGGCTTTTAGTCAGTAAAAGTCTGACACGCCCTTCCGCTCCGCTCAAAGCGAAAGAGGTCATTTAATAATTTCACATTCCAAAAAAAGGAGTAATTACTAGTGTGGTACAACGTTTTTTAAGAAAAGAAAATCTTCTGGGTGGATGTCTGTTTATCTACTTATTTAATACTTTTAATGATTTTATTTCTTACTTTTGCACGGCAATCATATTCGTTAAAGCCGACGTTTCCTATCTTACTACTCTGCGAAGAAAGGTCGATACAAAATCAGAGGCTACATAAGGTGCTTTGGGGTAAGATTGGCCTTGGGGTAAGAACGTACAAGTCAAATATCCCATTTATTTAGCTACATTAGCTAAATTTAGCTGGCAAAAAAAATAAAGCCATGCTAGCTAAATGTGTAGCCCACATCTAATCTTGGTCAGATAATGACAAGACCATGTAGAATGGTGTCTAAAACGGTCTTTTGTAGAAAGAACCGACCAGCCTCGTCGGCTATTTTAAAAAAATTGACATTCCAAAACGATTCCATTGTCATTGTCCTTAAAAGTTCGTAATCTGTTAAATCCATAATGATCGTGGATCGTGGTGTGAGTCGTGGTGTGAGTCGTGGTGGCCTAGTGGTTAAAACACCAGCCTCTCCAGCCAGTTCGATTCCAGGTCAGGCAAGTCACAATGTAACTTTTCTAAAGTTATATGCATTTTTCTAAATACATATATCTTGGACACCATTGACTGAAGGTGAAGGAAAACATCTTGAGGAAACCTGGACTTTACAAGTTTGAAATCGCCAACCCGCATTGAGCAAGCGTGGTGATTTCGCTCAATCCTTCTCTGTATGAGAGGAGACCTGTGCCCAGTAGTGGGACGACAAAAAGGTTGATGATGATGATGATGATAATGATCGACCAATAATCTCAGTCGTCTTGTAATTGCATGGTGATAGAATGACATTGCCGTATTGCCATTATTGTAAAATAATAGAAAAGATATTCTTAAAACTAGTAAACCCTGTTGGGCTCTTTCTACAAAAGACCGTTTTAGACACCATTCTACATGGTCTTCTAATAGAGTAGACCAGACAGGCTTATATGTTACAAATTTCACATCGGTCACCTTTTACGTAATAATACTTATGGAAGCTGTGTCCAGGAATTAGTATCGGCAGGGTAATTACGTAACACACTATCAGTAGCAATGGGGTGCTCTGGGGTCCCACCACCATCTTTGGGACCCAAGTCAACCCCACCTGCCAGACGGTGCACCTGCTGACCAACGAACGGGGCGCTGACGCCGGCTTTCCCTTCGGGGTTTAGTGGTCAGACGGCAGTCGCACTTGTAATTAGCCAAATAAGCCAATCTACAATGGACAGGAATATAAGACCACATGTCAGAGCTAGGGCGCCGCCGCAAAATGGCGCGCAGGAGCCTCGCCCGACTCCTGTGACCTGTGGGCTAGGGCAACCGTGTCAGAGGCGGACACGGCTGAAAAAGTGAGCCCAAACCAAGAAAATCCGTTTCGCGTCGTGGAACGTTGGCACGCTAACTGGACGCGGGAGAGAACTGGCTGAGACTCTCCACAGGCTGAGGGTGGCCGTGGCGTTCCTGCAGGAGACTCGGTGGAAAGGCAGCAGATCTCGGCTTACTGGGAATGGCTACAGGCTGATCTACACGGGTGCACCTAGTAGGAGAAATGGGGTCGCCGTGGTATTGTCTGGCGAGCTCCAGGATGACGTCTTGGAGGTGAATCGCATCAGCGATCGGCTGATGTCAATGCGGGTGCTTGTCAATGGGGTTATAACCCACTTGATAAGTGCCTACGCTCCGCAGGCGGGGTGCGGTGAAGCGAAAGGACGTTGTTCTGGACCCAGCTCGAAGGATTGCTTCGCGGGATCCTGTTATCCCAGGGAGTCGTTCTGGGTGGTGATTTGAACGGTCATGTGGGTGAGAAGTGTGACGGGTTTGATCGATTTCACGGTAGCTTTGGGTACGGTAGCAGCAACGCGGAAGGGAACAACATTCTCCGAACGTGTGCGGCCGCTGACCTTGCAATCGTGAACACCTACTTCAAAAAGAAACCGGAGCACCTTGTCACCTACCGGAACGGACGATGTGCCACCCAGATCGAGTTTCTACTAACTAGGAGGCACCACATCGGCAAAGTAACCAACTGCAAAGTCAGCACAATACCGTCTCCTTGTAATCTTGGTTCTCTGCGTAAAGGCTCTACGCAGACGTGTAGAGCGCTGCCCGCGCCAGATCCAGTGGTGGCTGGTGGGTGAAAACAGGTCCCAGGATTTTGCGGCGGTTATTGGCGACAAGTGCGCCAGTACCGATGGGGAACCTGTTCAAGAACACTGGAACAGGATCCAGGCAGCTATTACTGGGGCGGCGCGGGTGGTGCTCGGCGTTTCCAAGGGCGGCCACAAACGTGACAAGGAGACCTGGTGGTGGGACGAGACAGTCCAGAGGGAGACTAAGGTGACGAAAGCCCTCTTCAAAACGTGGGATCGGATCCCCTGAAGATCGCGACGCATACAAAGTTGCCAAACGTGCCACTAAAAGAGCTGTAGCCAGAGCCAGATGGGACCACTTACAACCGCTCTATGAGAAGCTGGAATCGTCTGAGGGGCAAAAGCTCATTTACAAGTTGGTACGTTCTAGGGTCAAAGCGGCACAGGATATATCCAAGTATCGCTGTGTAAAAGACCCTGTTGACAACCTACTATGCGAAGACCTCGCGGTGAAGGAGAGATGGTGCTCGTACTTTCACGAGCTGCTAAATAAGCAGCACCAAGAGGTGCAGACACCAGAACTCCCTCCAAATCTTGGATTAGTGCCCCCGATAACGCCTGAGGAAGTCCATACGGCTCTTCGTCGCATGGCGAATCGGAAAGCTGTCGGAGCTGATGGAGTCCCCATTGGAGGCGATGGGTCCTCGCGGTGTGGGCATGTTAAGTAGCTTTTTGGACCGCATGCTCCTGACTGGTAAAATCCCGTGCCAATGGAGACTGAGTATTATTACTCCAGTCTTCAAAGGCAAGGGCTCGGTACAGGAGTGTGGCAACTATCGCGGTATAAAGGTCATGTCCACCATGAAGATCTTTGAGAGGATTATAGACTCCCGGGTCCGGCAGGAGTGTGCTGTCTCGAAGTATAAATATGGGTTTCGTCCAAAGGTACGGAACCATGGATCCTATCTTCGCACTAAGGAACGCCATGGAGAGATACTGATCGAAGAACACGCCTCCGCATATGCTCTTACTTGATATGCAGAAGGCCTTCGACTGTGTCCCTCGGGGGGTGATCTGGTGGGCACTGAGGTCCAAAGGGGTACCAGAAGCCTATGTTGACATAATTCGAGACATGTATCTCAATTCCGATTCCGTTGTTAGGACCGCTGTTGGTGACACTAAACCCTTCCCCGTCCGGAGCCCAACAAGGTTCCGTCCTTAGTCCGTTTCTGTTCAGCGTGATATTAGACGCCTTGTCGGATAGCATCAGGGGTTCACATGAGCAACCTCCTTGTTTGCTTATGTATGCTGACGATATCGCGCTAGCGGATGCGGACAGGGATCGGTTGGTGCGGCGTGTGAATGTGTGGAAGGACTCGCTCGAGAACGGAGGTCTGAAACTCAAGGTGGCAAAGACCGTGGTCGAGTGCACAGACCAGTTTAAATACTTGGGGTCTGTACTCCACGCGTCCGGCGACATTGATTGCGACGTCAGGGCACGTATTTCCGCAGCTTGGGCAAAATGGCGTGAGGTGAGAGGTGTCATTTGTGACCCCAAAATGCCGGTTAAACTTAAGGGGCAGGTCTATAAGACCATCATTAGACCTGTCCTCCTGTATGGCAGTGAGGCGTGGCCTGTGTGCTTGAGCGACGCAAGCAGGAGCTGCGTGTCACGGAGATGAATATGCTGCGTTGAATGGGTTGAGTTACGCGGAAGGACCGCATCAGGAACTCCCGCATCCATGGCAGTCTTCATGTCCGTGACATAGTGGAAAAACTGCAGGAAGGTCGCCTACGTTGGTACGGCCACGTCTTACGAAAACGGCATGTTACGTGGGTCACCAATGTCTTGCCATGGCTCCTCCGCCGGGCCGGAACAAGCGGGGTAGACCAAAGAGGTACTGGCTTGACGCTGTAAGAGATGACATGCGTGCTAACACCTCACACTACAGGATGCTAAAGATCGCGCGAAATGGAGGAAATTAAGCAGGAAAGCGGACCCCGGGTTCCAACGCAAAAGCCGCGGATGCAACCGGGATAAACACTAAGATGATGATGATGACTATCAGTAGCAATGGGTGTCATTTTGACAGTTGAACAACATTCATTGCGTTATTTACGTTGTTGAGCAGACACATTTTTCAAAAATATGGAGTAATTGACTATCAATATGCTTCAAAATGATTTAAATTGATAATAGTATTTTACCACGCAATAAGGCTGCAGATCTTGACACCTAGATATTTTGTGATTTATTTATACCATAGATTTAATTAAATTGTATTAATTTAATTGGTTAAGCCTGATGGAACACTGGTTCATACGGCGACAGAGAAAGCAGGTCTCTTTGCAATCGCTCTTTGGCCACAACTCACGTCTGGACACTAGCAGTACGAATTTGCCTCACGCGACACTGCTATGCCCGAGGTTCGCATTAGGAACAAGGAGGTTCTGACAGTACTTTGTCGTCGGGACGTGAATAAGGTTCGTGGACCAGATGGTATACAAGCGATTGTTCTCAAGGCGTGTGCGTCCAAGTTGTCTCCTACTCTGACTTGTATAGTGCCCAAATCCTGGAAGCTTGACCATGTTCAATCCGTGCCTAAAAAGGGTAGTCATACCGATCCTACCAACTAACGGTCGATTTCGATAACCTCCATACTCTCTAAGTGTGCCTCTTGGCACACTTGGAAGGTAAAGATCCTCAGTAACCGACAATTAGAGTTTCGCCGTAAGCAGTCAACTGAGGACCTACTACTGGCAAGGCAAGACCCTCGGGAATAATGGGGAAGCGATTGACCTCTCCTTTGATGTCTCGAAGGCCTTCAAACGAGTGTGACACGCTGGCCTTTTGAGTAAGCTTCTACCGCACCTACGGCATTTCTCCTGGCTTGTTTGGCCGGGTAAAAGACTTCTTATCTGAACGGTCCCTACGATTTATTGTTGACGGATGCTCATCGGAGACCATGTTGAATGCCGGTGTTGAGAGAGATGAGATGAGATGAAATGGGAGAATTAAATCATACAATCGCCTCGCACACTCCAAAATGCACCCTATAGAACACCGACAGGCTGGCTACTCTTCGCCTGTACTCCAAGCTTAGGAGACTGTACTAACAGCATATCCTCTTAGGGAGTCCCCTAGAGTTTCCACTCACATTTGCCAAGTAAATATCTATTTAACTACAAGGAAATCTTGCAAGAAAACACGATAATGTTGTTATAATATTCATATTTATTACAAACTAGAATAAAAGTGGAATGTACAAAAGAGAGGAATAATTTAATCTAGGCATCCATTTCATACATACTAGGATTCAAAATAATATTTTTATTTGCATACCGCAACATAATACGACTCTGTATCCCATGGAAAATAGCATGTAGGTACAGAAGTTGGATATTTGTAGTATGGTACACTTCTCCTAATTCTTATTATCGTGATGTCTTTATCAACAGCAAATATTTTATAGTACCTCCATAAAGTATCTGAAGAAAATGTAAACATCCAACTGATCACATCGATCGGTGACAAAAAATTGCAGTCAATTTTAAGTCTTTAAAAGTCTTGTAATAGTCTTTAAAACAAAACCCCTGTAATCGCCATAGGGTTGGATAGAGTCGTGCCTTCGTACATCCACAGTTTGCCCGTTTTGTTTAATTTCTATGTAATAACACGAGCTTATTGCACTGATGCGGGTGCAAATCCTAATTCTAGGCTGAAGGAAACACAGCCTAGTAACAGTTTGCCCGACCTGAGTCTCGATCGCAGGACCTCGTGCTTAACAACGGTGCTTGCGGAACTGGATCTACGAGGCAGCCAGACGTCTTTATATGGTTATTTAAATTTCTGATTCTTAATTTCAACTCTTAAGTGACCGTTAAAGTGGATTTTCGTTTGACAATCACAGCTAATCTGGCTGCCTCTATTTTAGTCGATTATTTCTAATTACAATTAAATCAGATAGTATACAAACAATAATTTGTTTTTTTTGTGAAACTAAGTTGAAACCTTCGTAATACAAATGAACAAATTTCCTTTAGTAGATGATTACGTGACAAGTTAACTTGGCAATGGTTTTTTTGCGCCCTGCCCATTGCCATATAGGTTTGTGAATTAATCGGCAACATTGCTCAAAGAACAGTTAGCCGATGGGGTCGAATGAAACTGGAGGGCGATCCGGGACTAAAAGACATAGCGTTAGAAGGCTTCCCACAAGATGGAATGATGGCGAAGAATAAGGTGGAATTAAAAAGCCAGCAGAGGACGTCTAGCGGCTTACATTGTTAAAGAGGGTTTGTTTACACTTCTTTAAGATACTTTAGACAGACCATACATTCTAATTTACCATTAGGTTCTATTATTTGCTCAGCTGTCGTCTGAGAGATCATAACCTTAAATCTAATTACATTTTTGAGTTAAGTTTGAAACAAAATCAGGAATAAAAATCATGAAAATAAAATAATTATACAGGAAAATATGCATATCTTTTAGATTAAAAACCATATATGGGCAAATTGTAATCTACAAAATGTGAAATGATAGTCACAGTTACAAAACATCAATTATCTTTTATTTACAAACCATCCATTTTAAACTTTAATAATAATTAATACTTTGTTAAATGTTATTTAATTATAATTATAATACTCTGCCTTCAGGATAAAAGCGATATGTTATGAAATGCTTTTCGTATTTATTAATAAATATCATCAATATCATCATGATTAAAAAATATAAATGTTCAAAGGCAGTGATATCTTACAAATTCGCAAAACTTAATACAATGGTGATAGTAGTGCCATCTAGTATCAAATAGTAAAACTTCCAACAAAGTAAGAAAGTTTCAGCTCTATTAATAAATCACAAGTTGTCCTTTCAAATAAATTCAATTGGCTGTAAATGTGCATTGGCAACAACTTGGTATCCAAAATAAATCCGTGTACAGATTTTGTCCGCTAGATTGAAGGGCCACCAAACGTTTCTGAATGTATTTTTGTTCGCAGCGAGAAGTATATCCAGGTGGTACTGTACATAATCCACTGCATGTTGTAGACCTGTAATGTAATTCAATGTACGCTTTACATCAATTTAAATAAATATCTATATAAATTTCTAAAACTTTTATATACGTTATTGCTATTCGATAATAGATGGCGCTGATGTCAAATGTCATGCAATGAGGGTTTCTAATCTCTGAACAAAGATGGCGTTAGTAAAAGAAAGCTGGCTAATCATCGGTAAATATTATGAAATTAAACATACGTGCAAATCTCAGCTCGCACAAGTTGCGACATGTTATCGGGCATGTTGACGACGTATTTCCAGTTGCCTTTATTGTTCAGGGCCGCACGGGGAGTTATGAATTCGGTTCGGACTGAGCACAGACTTTGTGTATTCGGCGCTGCTGCCTGCCGACGATGACGCTCTGCGGATGTTTCTTCACTGTGGATTATAAAAATATTATGTAATAGAAGATGCGTCTAATCTATTACTCAAATCTACAGCATTTGGCTTAGTAAGTTCGTCCAACCGGAGCTAAAGAAAGTACTTAACGTTGCTTTCTTTAGCTCCGATGTAGAAGCATACTTTCTTCGCGTAACTTTGCTTTGAATATTTAAGAGGGCGCCACTATAGTATAACAAGAGTCATGGTCAGTAGGTACCAAAGCTACACCACAAAACATTGGCCCGATTCTGAAATGAAACTAAAGTTCACTGCATTTTACTCTATGTATTTCATTCAGATAAGAACCTACAATGACGTGTTAAAACGATTATTAAGCCTTTATGAAAAAGAGATAGCGCTATTATGTATAGCTCCATCTTTGTTGGACACAGAAATCATGGTAGTTTTAACACGTCATATTAACCCCCCAGGAGATAAATTTAGTTACGTTCTGTCAAATCAGCCAGCGCTTGACGTAGTTTTGGTCGCCATGTTTTTCATCGCTTTTTTTTTCAACTGTCTATGGAATATCTTAATATGACGGGACTAAAAAAATATTTTGTAGTCTGTACTTTTCTTCAGCGCCATTGACGCTTATTTAAAACCTTTTAATATTTTTCAAAGTTTGGTAAAGCCTTCCATTTTTTAAAACTGTGACTGTGAGAATTACTTATTAGTTTTATTGGCCTGCCAGTAAACTGCCAATAACTTACAGGGACCAATCCACCCTCTTACGCTATCGCTTTCGCTTTCTCCCATTTATATCTATCAACTATCATGACAGAGTCGGCTTTATTCTATGAAAATCAGCACTGTGCTGCAGATCTCCTACTACCAGCATGCTGCGTGACATTCAGTTTCCTACTTCAAACATTTTTATAACTTTAATAGAACGAGTCATTCTGAAATAAACTTAATTGTCATAGAAGTAAAGTTGATATTTGTTCAACATGAAACAGAGTGGGGTTGCGGCGCACTTTTATTATAATGATATATTTTCAGTGCGAAGGTACTAACTTGGAAAGCCCTAGTGCTATCCTCAGCGCCTCAGCCCCCGTCAGCTTCCGTTTCTCAGCAGCCTGCACCAGCGCTGCGTTTCTCTTGCGTCGCCGTGCGGTTGACGTGCGTGTCGGGAACGTGACCGAGCGCTCTATCGTCACATCGGACCGGGATGACCGCGATGGTGATACGTATCTGCAATGTGAAGGAAAAATGATTTTATGTTTTTAGGGGATCATCGGCGGCCTAGCTTTTTCCAACAATATTGGACGGTGGTTTCATTCAAACGGGATGCAGCAGAATCTTCTTTCTTCAGCAAATAGTCGTCAACTGCTGGACAAAGGACTCCCCAAGGCTTTCCACGATGACCGGTCTTGTATTGCCCGCATCCATCGGTTTATCACCCTACGCTGCATTTTCTGGTACGTGTACATCACTCCAGAACACATTGGCCATCGGTTCTACGAGCAATGTGCCCCGCCAGCTGCCACTTTATTTTAGCGAGCTATGTCGGAATGGTGCAGAATACCAGTATTCAGGGACTGCCTATCTGGCTACCACAACCCAGTTACTGAGTAACTCGATACTTTAGGCTGGTTGTCAGAATATTGGCCTTTTAGAAGACACCAGAAATATTACGAGGTGAGGCTCCAACCGCACGAGTGAGTGGCCACAGTCGAGCTAATTGCAATTTTTTTTAAAAATAATTATAAGCTAGCTCTTGACCGCAATCCCGCCTGATGGTAAGCAGTGAAGCTATCATTGATGTGAAGCGCGCTAGTTTATTAAGAGCCCATTCACTCAAAAAACTGAGTGAATAGGAAGGAAGACGGCAATTGAGCGAGATGTTCCAATGTTAAATCCAACAACACGACCGACGATGCTGCGCCAGAGGGAGATTGATCTGGAGACCCTCCACGACCAAACTCCCGACACAACACCATTTGGTGCCGTACTCGGCACACATCGGAACACAACTGCTTAGACCCGTCCTCCGTACGGCTTCACCAGATAACATGCCATAAATATGTAAGAAGGTTGTAGCGCGTAGGTCGTGTCGCGTAATTAAAACTCAGATAAATCGAACTTTATGTATTGCACGAATGTAAAAGAGTACAATGTATTTGACGTGTGAAATGACGCGATACAAGAGTGTGATTCAGGAATGGATATAATAATGACGTTGTATAATGATGTTGTACAATGATGTAGAATATGACAATAATCATCTCTTACAAGCTATGCACTCACTTAAATACTAACTATCTCTATACTAACTATCTCTAAATGATAGTGGGGTAACCAATAACGAATCAGCTTCCGTCCTGCGATGCCCGCGCGGTGCTGCGTGCGTTCTTGATGCTGATTCGTTGATCGAGGCAGGCCACGGCGTATGATTGGTTAACGTATAACGCGCGCCAATTCAGTCACGTGCTAGATGACTCGTTATAGTTTCCCACGGACGTTGACCGTTGGACCGGCAGATGTGTTCCGGGGTGAAGAATTATGAGACTCCTCCCGGAGTGAGGGTCGGAACCCTCGCTGCGGGAGTCAGGGTCGCCGGGACGCGCGCCATGACTTCCGCGTTGCTCGGTATGATCTGGTTGATTTATAGTCCTTTGTGTAGCTGTGATCTGGTGTGAGTGATTTATGGTCCTTTGTGTAGCGCCTGTGCTACACTATTCCCCCCTTTTTAGCAAAGCGTACGTAGCGTGCAGGCGTCCTGACGATCCTGCCTGATCTGGTACGTTGTTCCCTCGTATGCGGGTCTGGATGTAGGCTGGTTTGCTCATCTGTGGTAGCTGCAGGTGCTTGATTGGTCTCGCTGTTCATATGCCTGGGATCATCTTCTGTGTTGATGGTGTACGCAGGTTTGAGGCGATCAATCGATATATTGCTAATTCGTCCTGGTAGTTGGATTGTAAAGTACTTTTCTTTACGTTCGATGATCTTGTATGGACCTTGGTATGGATGCTGCAGAGGTTTGCGGACGGTGTCATCGCGTACAAACACGTGGCTACATGTTTGTAGGTCGTTGTGCACGAACATATATCGCTTATTTGCATGCGATTTGTATGTAGGTGTGAGCTTGGTGATAACTTCTTGCAGGTGATTGACGTAGTCGTGGTCCATTTTCGGTGTAGCTGGTGTTGGTGATATGAAATCGCCTGGTAGTCGTATTGCTTGACCGTAGGTGAGTTGCGCTGCGCTTGTGTTAGAGTCGGAGCGGATAGCGGCTCTGAGACCCATTAGAACAGCAGGCAATTCGTCGATCCATTTGTTGCTGTTTTCTAGTCTAGCCATGAGTGCGGCTTTTAATGTCCTGTGCCAGCGTTCGACGATTCCGTTACTCTGCGGGTGGTATGCAGTAGTACGGGTTTTTTCTACACCGAGTAATTGAGCGAGGTCTCGGAATAGTCGACTTTCAAACTGTCGTCCTTGATCGGTAGTGATTCTTATTGGACAACCGAAACCACGGACGTTGACCGTTGGACCGGCAGATGTGTTCCGGGGTGAAGAATTATGAGACTCCTCCCGGAGTGAGGGTCGGAACCCTCGCTGCGGGAGTCAGGGTCGCCGGGACGCGCGCCATGACTTCCGCGTTGCTCGGTATGATCTGGTTGATTTATAGTCCTTTGTGTAGCTGTGATCTGGTGTGAGTGATTTATGGTCCTTTGTGTAGCGCCTGTGCTACAAGGTATAAGATTACTATTCATTTTCTTGAGACCTCTCTAACAACGGTACCGGCGCAGACCAAAGCTTCGATGCTGACTAACTGATGACAACTATAGTTAATTGACTTCTTAACGGACCAAGAAGTTTCTAATAAACACATCGATCATAGTATAAAAAGTTGGAAAGACGTTCGTAAGTCTATAATGTATGTACAGCTACAAATCGTTATTCCGCCGATACTCTTTTGTTTTCGAATGATGAATTTGCTCTTTAAACAAGGAACTTTCTAAAGATATCATAGATCATATTTAATGCGACATTCGTACTATTTTAGAAAGGTGTGAATGAATTCCATGGGGTTTACCAATTAGGTTAAATGTCATGTGAAAAGCAGGAAATACGGCTAATCAAGTAAAAAAGTGAAAATGCCTCCCTACTAAAAAGGCGTCAATTTACGTCAGCCGCTGACTAATTTGACAGAACTAAACTAATATTTATCGGCATCGCTTCTCTTGTTCACAAACTAAACTAATTTTAAGTTAAGTGCATCTTTTTCTTTCTCATTCCATAAAAAAAGGATGGAAAATAACATTTTAGTTTAAAACTGTCAATTTAACATACTCCTTAAACAGTTTAGAGGCGATTATAAACATGGCGACCAAAAATACGCCAGTTTACGTCACGAGCGGACTAATTTGAACCTAATCTTAATTTAGTTTAGTTCTGAACTTAAATTTAATTTAGTTCGTGAACAAGGGAATCGGGCCCAGTATCTGTCAATTTTTAAGTAAAAACAACGACATAAAATTCCAGATACTCACTTCCACCACTCATTAGGATTATACTGCGACACTCCTCTCGAAGAAGGTCGAAACCACTCGTCGCTGTCAAAATTCGGATAAAAATTCGAACTATCAAAGAAATTCTGATTAAAAGGGCTCGGTCTTAGAACCTTTTTATCATAATCTCCGAAGTTTCTGGTCGGGTTCCAACCTCCGTATCCGTTGGGGGAGTACCCATGGAAACCGAATTTTGAGAAGTTGGTTGCTTGGTAAGCGTTGATGTTGTATGGTTGTGAGTCACCCGCTGTTGGCGGCTGAAGCGGCGTTTTGTGGGCGAATATATCTGAGGAAAGATGGTATATTAATTAGAAAGAAGAAAAAGGAAGAAAACGTATTTTTTTGTGACCAGTACAGGAAGATCATAAAACTAAATTAAAAACAGTTAAAAATAAAAACAAATAATATACAAACAAAAGCCAGGAAGTCCTTTACGAGGCCAAAAGGCTCCTTTCTCAGCATTCGACATTTAAAAAGTAGATGTCACACAGTGTAATTAATTGGTTTGGAGAATATTGTTTAATATTAAACTGAGAATTAATTAATTTATATCCTCCATCAGCCTCCGTGGCGTAGCGGTTACGAACGCGGCCACTGCGCATGAGCCGCGGGTTTGATGCAAATATTTGCATGCATAAATATGAATATTTGCACTGGTCTGGTCTTGCCTCGGAAAGCCCGTTTAGCCATTGGTTCCGGTTGCCATATGAACATCGTGTCAGTGGCAGTTGTTACGGGTTGTTGTAGCCCTCAAAAGTTCAAGAATTGGTCTAACTGCAATGCTTCGATATCGCCTTGGGTTGTGGAGGTCACACGGCAGTCGCTCCAAGGAAAATATCGAAGTTTAGCCAAAATCAGCAGTTAGATAGGTAAAGCGGACCCCAGACTCCAAAGATGAAAAAGCTTCGGATGCGACTGGGATGAACGCTGAGATGATGACAATGATGATATATGAAATTTTATTTTTGAACCCATTCCTATCCCTTCATGATCAGAATTTGTTTTGAACCTAATCAAATTAGATTAATGCTGCGTGTGTCCAGTAGGCGATATCGAGCACTCGATCGTTGATATCGAGCGCTTTTGGCGTTCTGATTGGTTGAGAGTTCTTTCAACCTCGAAGCGGGCCAATCGAAGAGTCAAACGCGCTCAATATCGACGATCGAGTCTCGTAATGAAAACTCATACTAGGCCTACTGGCAAATATTAGGAGAGAAAGCCGAAAGCAAAAATTTACCGTCCAAAAAAAATGTACAATGACTTAACTTGTACATAAGCAAGTGAAGATACAAAGACTGAGTATAATTTAAGGTCTCCTCTAATAATATGTGTGTTTATATAAATATTGACTCACCGTGATTATACCTCGTGTGAAATTTAGTATTATAGTTCTTCTGGTAGTGAGGGTCATTGACCAGCGAGATTTGGTCCACGTGGGGCAGCGAATTGGGGCCATAGTCGTAAGGATAGTCGTTTTTTTTCAGCGAGAACTCGTCCCGAGTCTCGTCTGATAGAAGAGTACTAATGTCGTACTGTCCTGCTTCGATGAGCTGGCGAATTATCTTCCTGGAAAATACAGATAATTAATTTAAAAGTTGTTTATAAGATACGATATGAATGATTCATAAATGCAAGTTTTTTTTATAATTATAAAATAGTGCTAGACTGCAATCCATCCTGATGGTAAGCAGTGATGCAATCGTTGACGGTAAACCGCGGAATTTTATTAAGAGCCTATTTACTCAAAAACTGAGTGAATAGGAAGGAAGAAGGTAGTTTAGATGTTAAACCAAACAACACGACCAACGATGCTGCGCCAGATTGATCTGGAGACCCTTAACGACCAAACTCCTGACATAACAACAATTGGCACATCGTACCAGGCACACATCGCAACAAAACTATTCAGACCCGTCCTCCGTAAGGCTTCACCAGACATAATACCGGAACACGAGGAATCGCTTCGCGGCAAGACTTTGTCTGGTGGATAGTAACTCGGCAGCCTATGTTATGGCCTACCACCGAGAAGGTTGCTCAGTTAGGTTTGGATAAAGCTTTAAAATCTCAATAAAGTATTAAGTAGAATCCAAAATAAAGTGTTAACAAACATTTTTTAAAATATGTTCATCGCAAGGAATTTGTCCTGTATCGTGGGTGCGTTTATAAATGGATAAACTCTCAAACATAAAGAACCAGATCTGGAACAACTACCTGTAGGCCAAACAAATCGAACCCACGACACACAGCGCAGCTGTCGCTCGCTCAGCTACTGGGCCAAACGTGTCGTTGACAACATAATACAACTAAACTAATTACGTCACCAATGGGCTGGTCATATATCAGTTGTTGTTGAACTGCATCCAGGGCATCTCCTACGGCGATTAGCGGCTTGAGGGCGCCGAGATTGCCTCTCCTCGACGCGCTCCATCTTCTCCTTTGCGAGCATTACTGCTTTGCAGAAGGCCTCCCATGCACTCACGCTCGAGACAAGGGTCGGCTGAAAGATTGCCGCCACGAGGACACGGCAGTGCTCCGCCCAATACGGGCTGAACTCCAACGTATGCTCCTCTGTGCCCTCCAGGCCATTAACATACGTATAACATGACTACTGGTTCGACGAACTTCGCAATGTGGTTTATGGTTAGCGCAAGAGTGAGGTTAGCTGAGAATCGAGTAACGTAGAATTGAGACATTCGTAAACCTCGCAGTGGACTTTTTTTTTTTTTAATAATTATAAACTAGCGCTTGACCGCAATCCCGCCTGATGGCAAGTAGTGATGCGATCGTTGATGGTGAAGCGCGCTAGTTTATTAAGAGCCTATTCACTCAGAAAAACTGAGCGAATAGGAAGGAAGACGGCAGTTGAGCGAGGTGATGCAATGTTAAACCCAACAACACGACCAACGATGCTGCGCCAAAGGGAGATTGATCCGAAAATCCTCCACGACCAAACTCCCAACACAACAACATTAGATGCATCGTACCCGGCACACATCGCAACACAAGTGCTCAGATCCGTCCTCCGTACGGCTTTACCAGACATCATGCCGGAACACGACACGACTTTGGGTTGATGGTGAGAAACTTACTCAGGATAAGGGTCTGTATGTACACAGTATGTGAGTCCAGGCTGCGCACATGGAGGCGTTCGACCAGGTGGCGCCGGTTCCAGCACACAGTTATGCCCGTAGGGGCAGCTGTATCCATCTCCGCTGTGTACTGATAGCCAGAGTAACTGTAACAAGGGAAAAATACGAATGAGTTATTCCATCCTATTTTTTGAGAATGGATCATAATTTGATTTGAAGAACACAGTACGTTTGGTTAACGTATTAAATAAAATAAATTAAAAGTAAGTTCAAGGCATCTTTTTATTTCTATTTCATTAATAAAAGGACTGAAGGGGAAATATTAAATTAGTTTTGTCCAGTTTCATATTTGGTCGCCGGTAATGTATTTGCATTTGGGAGACCTTGTCTTCCTGGTGTAATGCTGGTTAATGGTGGTCTGCTGGTGTACCACAGGGTGGTGTGCTATCTCCTTTATTTTTCGTAGTTTTTACTAATAGACTACAGGCTCAGGTCCAAAAATGGATGGGTCATATGAACCACCAGGTGACGTATATAGGACGATATAAAAGCATAAAATAATAAGATTCAGCTCTATACCGTCACTTGTAAGCTGTCCAACTGAGTGCTGGTGAGAATTCAAAAGTGCATGTAGAGTGAGTACCTTTTGGGTCATATATTTTTGTACGGCATTGCGGAATAATGGATTAGAAGCTATATTGAAACAGAATGAAACTAATGCCGTACAGAATAAAATGACCAAATTTACCCTTGAAATTGTCAGAAAATAAAAAAAAAATAACCGACTTTGTGGCGCATCATTTTTTACAGCACTGCGCGCTTTCTTATTATTTTCACCTGGTGGTTCATATGACCCATCCATTTTTGGACATGGCCTGTAGTCTATAACTGAATCTCTGACTAACTAATTTCTTCCTACCATCTTTATGCAGATGATTTACAAATTTAATCACAAGCGCCTCTTGGTAATCTGTCTGAGGCTATTATAAGCGATCACTCGTGATCTGACCTGCATATGCGACTGGAGCAAAAGATTTGGACTTTTGGTCAACCCATAAAGACGCAAGTTGTAGTTGTGGGCAGTTCTAGGACGGTCTGTAGAATCGACACTACCTCAAGTTTCTTTTGAAAACTCAGTGGTTCCCGTTAATAACAAAATTAAGAACATGGGAATATTTATTGACAAAACCTTCTCTTACACTGCCCAGCTACAGGAAGTGAGCCTCAAGCTACGTATTTGCATCCGCTGCGTCTTTGAAGAGATAACGTAATTTCCTACTGACTGTCACCAAGATTGCGCTTGCACAATCACTTCTTCTACCCATCCTTGACTATGCTAATGTCAGCTCTTGATGTTACTCAAGACCAACTAGATAAGCTTGAGCGACTTAAATTTTTTTGTATGAGGTTCATATTTGGTCTGCGCAAAATATGACCATGTATCCGAATTTTGGTGTGAAGCTTAAGTGGTTAACAATTCGCCTTCGCCGGAATGCTCATATTCTATCCCTTCTGTATAATGTGCTTTTTAGGGTTCCGTAGCCAAATGGCAAAAAACGGAACCCTTATAGATTCGTCATTTCTGTCTGTCTGTCTGTCCGTCCGTATGTCACAGCCATTTTTTCCGAAACTATAAGAGCTATACTGTTGAAACTTGGTAGGTAGATGTATTCTGTGAACAGTATTAAGATTACGATGCAAACGATTTTTATCAAACACATACTTGTGGGGTATCTATGGATAGGTCTTCAAAAATGATATCCAGATTTCTAAAATATTTTTTTTCTCAACCGAATAGTTTGCGTGACAGACGCTTCCAAAGTGGCAAAACTTGGTCCCCCCTCTAACATCTAAAATAAGAAAATGAAAAATTAAAAAAAAAACATATGATGTACATTAATATAAAAACTAGTAACGAAAATTGTTTTGAACGAGATCTAATAAGTAGTTTTTTTTAATACCTCGTTAATCGTAAACCGCTTATTACCGCGTAATCTTTCATACAAATAACTGAACTTATGTATAATTTTGGATATGCATGTATCTGTGTATCTATTTTAATATATTGTATTTATAATATTTGCACCAATGACAGTCCCATTTATGGTTCAGGTGAATCTCTGTCCATTCTTTGGTTGCCTGGAAGAGATTGCATTAGCAATAAGGCCGCCCATTGTATGTTTTTTTTTTGTGTTAAATGTATTATTAATCAATGTATAGTTATGGTGTACAATAAAGTACATATATATAAACTGTGTGACCTAGTGGTTAAAAAACACCAGACTCTCAAGCATTTAGGCAAGTAGCAATGTAACTTTTCTAAGTTTAATGTACCTACTTTCTAAGTATATTTTGAACAAGGTGAAGGAAAACATCTTGGGGAAACCAGGACTATAAGTTTGAAATCGCCAACCCGCATTGAGCAAGCGTGGTGATTACGCTCAATCCATCTCTGTATGAGAGGAAACCTGTGCCCAGCAGTGGGAAGATAAAAGGCTGATGATGATGATATAAATAAATGAATAAAAAAATTAAATTACGTAAAAGAGAAATGATGCTGAATTATCATGTCATCAGCAAGTCATCATGATTATTGCTATGTCAACTGCAGACGTAAACGTATTGGTTGGGCGTAGGACACGCCCATCTGGGCGGAACTTACTGTCATCGGCTTTAGGTCCCAGTTGTTAAATTGACAGTATAATGATGTGGAGATCGTTGCTGTCAATAGTATCTGCTACATCATTCCTACTGTTGACAGTTGACGAGTACACGACGAGTATTTTGATTGTTAAATGACTTTCGATAAAATCAATCAATCAATTTCTGATGTTCCAGTTTTAAAATCTGGAGCGTAAATAGCGCCAATAATGTCAGTCAGATTTCATTAGTAATAGAAAATGTAAGTAAATCATTAAGTATTTAAACAATTATCCGTAGGTACTCAAATATTCGACTAGTAAATAGTATGTAATGTATATTGTATTTTCCAACATTCAGATCAAAGAGACGATTTAGAGAGATATTTGCTGCTTTACAAGACTGCACTGTACTGAAAGAGCTTTCTGGGGATGGCACCCAAGTTATAATTATAACAAATTAAGCCGTACGGAGGACGGGTCTGAGACGTTGTGTTGCGACGTGTGCCGGGTACGATGCGCCAAATGTTGTTGTGTTGGGAGTTTGGTCGTGGAGGGTCTTCAGATCAATCTCCCTTTGGCGCAGCATCGTTGGTCGTGTTGTTGGGTTTAACATTGCATCACCTTGCTTAACTGCCGTCTTCCTTCCTATTCGCTCAGTTTTTCTAGAGTGAATAGGCTCTTAATAAACTAACGCGCTTTACCATCAACGATCGCATCACTGCATACCATCAGGCGGGATTGCGGTCAAGCACTAGTTTATAATAATAAAAAAAAAAACAAATAAATAAACAGATCTGACAGCATACACCATTTTATTGGACAATGTATTATTTAAGGAATTATTTTATTTAGTCTAATTTAATTTAAGTTTATTACAAGGTTGAATTAATAACTATTTTATTAATGATATTTTGTGTTGTATTCAATATTTTGTTTAGATCATTGTTCTGAATATCTTGAATTGTTTTTGACTGTATTATTATATGTCGGAGATCGTCGATATAATTTTAATAGAAGTTGCTGATTTGATTTACGTAGTAGAGGGGCAAACGCTTGTGACGTTATTTTGTGATGGCGGCACATAGACAGAGTCGCTTTGGAAAGTGGGGTTCGTCGAACGGTCACTTGGCATCGAGACGCGGATCAAGGCACTTCTCCGAACCGAAACTGTCGGTTTGCCTATTTAAATTGTTATTATGAAGATTGGAGGGTATATCTACACGTCGTGCTTCAATTCAAAACTCACCTACGAAATGGAACCTGTACCACCACACAAAGATGCTGTCGACCCTACCTCTCTGCCGTCGCTGTCTCCGACATATATATTTTTTAATTTGTATGCCTTCGACGGCAAGACATAGTGTTCATTTTATGTTGATATCACATCTGTCTTTTACCTACCTATGTTTTACAAATAAAATATCTGATTATGGTAGTACTACTTTACTAGTATAATGGTATTTTGGACTCTTGAACAACTACATGTAAAGGTTTAAACTCGTTATTCAAACACACTTGACCCTTTCCTCAAGAGTCACCCTATCGAAATGCGATTGTGTATCAGGCCTTCACATTTTGACATTAGGCTGAATAACAGCATTCTGCATAACCTGTGAAAGTTCAATTTAATAGTTCACTTCCTGATTATGACTAAACATTAGCATGTAGAACTGAATGATATTGGAATACAGGGTGTATCTAACATCGTAACGCAAACTTTGCGAAAGGGCTACACAGTAAGCCACCAATAAAATTATGATAGTCTTTTATATCGTTAATGAGCGGTTACAGAAATCACTGTGTTAACAAAAATGTGTCGGTTCGGCCTTTGAACGTTGCAAGCGTGCCGCCGTGCACGTTTGTGGGTATGACGTTGACCCCTGACGTGAACTCTATTAAATCAGCTGATAGAAGAGTTTTTCGAGTTTTGTTCACATTGCGCTTTTTTTTGTAATTAGCGAATTAATTAATTTTTCTTTTAAAATCTTATTGGGTTATAAAAGTATAGCAATTATGAACGGTTTAAAGTGAAAAAACTGCATATGATTTTTTTTTAATCAGGAAAAACCCACGAAAAATTACACCACTGGCGGGTTCAGAATCATGTACTGGATCCATGGTACTCATTTGTGCGTCGATGTTAGAGACACCCTTTATATCAAAAAGGTATATGTAATTAGTTCTCCTTAATCAATATAAACACACAAAGGGCGAATCAGAAATGAGGAGATCCGCAGAAGAATCAAAGTCATCGACATAGCTTTCGAGTCGCTAAAATTAAGTGGCAGTGGATAAGGCACATTGCTCGTAGAATCGATGGCCGATGGGGTATTAAGGTTCTGTAGTGGCGGCCACGTAGGGACGCAGCGTAAGGAAGCCCCTGACAAGGTAGACCGATGACCCGTGAAGGTCGTGGGAAGCCTATAATTGCGGGTGCAATAAGACCGGTCATCGTGGAGCCTTGGGGGAGGCCTTGTTTAGCACCTCTATAGGCAAAAAACTAATCAATATCATCTCTCGCCTAATACGTTGGAATTAAGACGTCCTTAGTGGCGCAGCGGTCAACACGCCTGCCTGCGATGTGGAGGCCCCGGGTTCGATCCCTGGCCAGGTCATAATGGAAAACGATCTTTTCCTGATTGGCCTGGGTCTTGGATGTTTATCTATATAATTATGTATCTATTATACTTGCTGATTATATGTATCTATTATTCTGACGACCTGTAACGAATATCAAAGATCTACACATGACAGGCGGGACCAACAGAATAACGTGCTTTCCGAGATACGAAGGGATCTCAGTACGTAAAGATCACAACCTCTCTATAATTAATACTGAAATTTAAATTGAAAAATGCCTGTTAATTCGACAGCTTCCGTGGCGTAGCGGTAGCGAACGCAGCCCTTGCACAAGGAGGCGCGGGTTCGATCTCCGCACAATGCAAATATTTGTATGCATGAATATGAATATTTGCACTGGTCTGGTCGTGCCACCGCTTGCCATATCAACATCTAGTGGCAGTCGTTGCGGGTTGTTGGAGCCCTCAAAATTCTAACAATTCTAATTTCAAGTCTAACTGCAAGCTGCTATATCGCATTCGGGTTGTGGAGGTCAGGCGGCAGTCGCTTCACAGAAGATATCGAAGTTTAGCCAAAATCAGCAGTTATACTGGTAAAGCTGACCCCAGACTTCAAAGCTGAAAAAAGCTACGGATGCGACTGGGGTTAACGCTGAGATGATGATGATGAATGCCTGTTAATTAAGGCCTGTTTAGCACTCCAGCAAACCATAATTTTATAAAGAGTGATTTACACGGTGCAATTTAATTGCCCATGGCTTTAATTAAGTTGAAGCAACAATAAAAGTTGCATTGACTAAACACCATTTAGACGATGCAAATCATTTGTTGCATCAATTTTATTGTATGCCATAGCTAATTAAATTGTACCGTGTAAATCATTAATAAAATTATAGTCATTTCATTTTTTTTGGGACAAACCCCACTACACATTTTCCACCCACTGCAACTCCTGAAAGCCAGAATCAACAGTGGAGACCGCCAAAAAAACGCCGAGCTATGAAGCTCGACGAGTCCCGGAGAAACGATTCAACTGTCTTGGGACCCGCAACGAAATTAATCAGAAAAGAATAGCGGAGGAGTAAGAAAAAATATATTTTTTTCATTTCCCTCTATAACAAGCAGGAGATAGAACAGAACTAGGCCAATAGGCACAAAGGGACATTATTGCAACTGGGAGAAGCCCAAATTGCCAAGCACCACGGAATAAAATTTTATTAAGTTAATAGGTCCTAAGTAGGTATGTGCTGTTACAATTATTTCCAATAATAGGTATGGCAAAAGCACCTGAACGCACGGAAATTGGTTCTAGTTTCTACAAGGTCCGTATAATAAACGACTCCGGATGTAACATGTACACTATCCAACATAATATTGCGTTCATTCTGCCAAAGAATACACTCCCACAAGATGTGATGTGCGGCCTGTTCAAATTCACAGTTCGATGTAGAACATTGGCACAAAGGCGAAGGAACAAGTTTAAAAGAATACAGAAAAAAAAATTATGGTCATCCTTAGATCTGTTAATGGCATTTTCGGTTAAAATCAGACCTGATAAAGAGACTAATATGTACTTTATATGGAACAGTTTCCAGAAACTACGTTGTTCATTACTTGTTACACCGTTTCTTGAGCAATTTCAATCTTGTGACATAATATTACTTACTATTGCAAGTTGAATATAGTAGGTAGTATTGAGTAATGAAAATAATTCGAAAAACGCCATTTTAACGACGCCCCTATCATTATTACTATTATTTAATTTGATCATTACAGTAATTTTGACAAATGGTGAGAAATTTGTCAGTCTAAGGATTGTCTTCAAATATTTGGGTTATTAGGATTTCATCATTTTAAGTTACATAAAATTCAGACTAAAATCTATGAGAAGAAATAATATGGTCACGCACATGAAATGCGGACAGCGCCACGCAGAGTACAGAGAGAGGAATGGAGACTTAGATCTGTCTAAGTCTCCGTTCATGTCACATCGAAATTAAAGAAAAAAATGAATGAAAGTGAATGATTCAATAAGCGTATGAAAGTCGATAGTCAGATACACAATATATCGTAAGTGATCTCATCTAAACATATACTTCTTAAGTTCTTAGTAGCAGAAATAAGTTGGAAGAAATAAAGACTGTCTTCTTCAAAAATGTTTGTATAGGATATAGAAAACTTAATGACCAACCATCAAGATCTTTGGCATGTTAGTTTTCCAGCTTTCACACATTATTCTACAGATCTACAGGGAAATAACACCACGACGGCTGATTCAGTGTTTTCCTGTATTTGTAGCAACTTGTATTCTAACGTAACTTGCGGTCGACGTTTTCTTATGTACATATTAAGTGAATTCCCACTTATAGTAATTACACATTGAATAGTATTCTACGATTATTTTCTAAATAAGCACTTAAGTATTCAGTACTTAGGTGAATGCGAATTGTCGTGTTTTGATTTGATTGTAACATAGTACGTATTATTGTTAGAACATGTGTGTTTTTAAAATAATTCTAGCGTGTCTAATGACTGTTGTCAGTTGTTAGACATGTTATTTTTTTTTAAATATAAACTAGTGGTTGACCGCAACCCCGCCTGATGGTAAGCAGTGATGCAATCTTTGATGGTAAAGCGCGCTAGTTTAATAAAAGAAGCCTATTCAAGGAAGAGTTGAGCGACTTGATGCAATGTTAAACTCAACGACAAGACAAGACCCTCCACGACGAAATTAATGTGTCCTTATGATAATGGGTCCCAAACACTTCATTTGTAAATGAAATCGAGACGCAAGCTACATTTAGTCTGTACTAATCAAATTAATTTTTTTCTTTCCTTTTCATAGTTTTAATTCTATTTGTATGACCTAAATATCACATTTTAAAATAAATATATTGTATTCTATTCATGAGTCATATAACACTAGTTATATGGCATTCGCAGATAGCTTCATAAAACGCAAAAGAGTAAATAAGTGTTACTATATTAATCTTTGCAATTAACCTCAGAAGCCGTGAAATTATTACTTACTTAAATTACAATTGTAACCGGAGACGAGAATATATATCATAACTAAAATCCGTACTAAATCTGACTATCTGTTACTTTTTCAGCTGGAAGGATTTTGTCAGAGTCCGTCCGTTAGTCCGCGGATAATCTCAATGACTGTTAGCACTAGAAAACTGAAATTTGGTACCAATATATATCAATCACACCGACAAATTAGTAAAATAAAATATTCAATTAATTATTTCATTTTCACATACACGTAAATTGGGGAGAGATCTTGTCTTGAACCCTAATGTGTGATATATTGTTAGATAGATATTTAATAATGAATAGGGATTTACTTAAATAGTTTTTTAAAATGTTAATATTTTTGGAAAAATCATTCCAAAAGTAAAAAAAAAATGTGTGTACCCCGCTCTAAGTTTTGAACCATAAGTATAAAAATTAAAAAAAAACTTACAAAGATAGAACTTTATTTTTAGTATATAGTTGATTCGTGGTAATATACTGCGGAACGCGCTATTACTATTAATTGGTATCATTTTGAGGCATGTAGCTAATCCATTTCACCATATGTTCGAAAAATTTGTCCGCTCAATAACGTCAATAACGTAATGAATGTTGATGAACTGTCAAAATGAAACCCTTTGCTGCTGATAATGTGTTACATAATTACCCGACCATTTTTATCCTACAGGTTTGGAATCTTAAACAATAAAACATCAATAACATTTTCCTTGTATTGTTAAGGAGAGTTGCTAAATGTCGACGCTCTAATTAAAATAACTATCGAATCACTTACATAATGATTCAGACTTCTCACAAATAGTGATGTAAGTGCGTTATGCGCCTGCGACGCTTGTCGGACCACCCACTTTTTTGTATAAATGTCAATGTCGTTCTTAGTCACGGGGATTAGGCTGCAGTAGTTCGGCCTAGTATCAAACTGGTTTAAACATAAAAGGGTAAATTGATTTTTTTTTATACGACGCGTATCGTATAGGGTACCTATACATATCACGTGGCACAGGCAAGTGAAGAAACACGGGTGGGTTTTAGTCAGTAAAAGTCTGACACGCCCTTCCGCTCCGCCCAGAGCGGGAGAAGTCATTTGATGATTTCCCATCCCAACAAAAAAAAAATGGCCTGGCATCTTTACATGATATTAAACGATATTGGGCCCATTTTTAATCTTATCTTCACATGTTAGAAAGTTATGAGAAAGATACCGCCTGTGATAAGCTACTACCATACGCGCAGAATTATTGAAGACATTTATCGTGATTTTGGCCATCACATTTCATGCCAAAATCACGAAAGCTAGTACGTTAATAACTATTAACGTACTAGCTTTCGTGGAGTTGGAATATATCGCGCATTTTAGATTTCCCTCGGGAATATCAAATTTTTCCGGGATAAAAGTACCCTATCTTTACGTCTGCAAAATTTCAAAGCAATCGGTTCAGTAGTTACGGCGTGAAAACGGCACAAACAAACAAACTCACTTTCCCGTTTATAATATAAGTTAGGATGTAGTGTAGTGCCACATTTGTTATGATTTGAAATTAAGAAACACACGAAACTGAAAATTTTGTATCAACTTTTTAAGTATCTTATTTTGAATTGAAACCCTTCCGATATCGTTTGATATCATGTAAAGATGCCACGCCCTTTATGTTATACGATGTATATTTTCGACGTTATTCCTACGCCTTTTCCTATATTGTAGAAAATACGGACGAAAGAGGTCCGTAATGCAAGTTTGTTATCGAAAAAAACAACAAAGTAGCCTTTTTAACCACTTTGCAGCTTGTGTAGTTCTTAAAGTGTTCCTGGAAGGATATAAGAGAAGCCTTTGCCTAGCTGAGCGATAAAAAAAAAATACTAATTTCATATTTTCTGTGTTTTAGTTTAAGACATATTTGAAACCGAGAAGCAGAATCTAGAATCTAGAACCGGTCTAATCGTGCCTCGGAAAGCATGTTAAGCTGTTGGTCCCGGTTGCCATATGAACATCTAATGGCATTCTTTACGGGCTGTTGGAGCCCTCAAAAGTCCAACACTTGGTCTAACTGCAAGGCTTCAATATCGCCTTCGGGTTTTGGAGGCCAGATGGCAGTCGCTTCACGGAAAATATCGAAGTTTAGTCAAATGAGCAGTTAGACTGTAAAGCGGACCCCAGACTCCAAAGCTGAAAAAGCTTCGGATGCGACTGGGATTAACGCTGGGATGATGATGATGATATTTGAAACCGAGAAACATCGTGAACATATTTCGACTTCGTCAACACGCTAAGATATAACCATTTATTTATTTATTTCAATTTCATCATTGCTCATTTCTTTTCTGTATTAACCGACGTGTTCACATAAATGTGGGACAATAAGAAACAGGTTGATGTAAACGATGAACTTAACCAACAACTCAGTTAAAAATATCACCGCTACTACAAAAACACCGCGTTACTAATCTGATTGCACGCATCTCATATGCGCGTCGCGTAAACGAAAGCGTTTGAGTTAATCTGATGCGCGTCTTGAATAAACTATTGACTTCTCACGGCATCGAAAACTGGGACTTGACTGCTGATGTCCTGTTCCAACATTGAGGAAGTCTTCTATTTAAGGTGGTTTTCTTATGTGGTAGTTAGTGTATTTGATGAGATTATATGATCCGTAGTGAAGTCAGGAGAGAATTAAATAGAATTAGTTGTAGAGCTCCGCAAGGGTCGACACTGGGTCCTCTCTTTGGAACCTTGTGTACGGTAATATTCTGTAATGTTTCTTTTGGTTTACATAATTATATCGATGTATTAACTAACCCTTCTACAGTTAGCACAATAAGAATATTTGTGGAGTTCCACAGGGACCGACACTTGGTCCGCTCATATTAAAATCGGGTCTTCTTATCGGGTATTTTTATCATATTTTTTTATTAAAAAAATATAATATTATTATTATACTTTAAAACCTTGCCACACAATAGGAGTTTCTCCTATGTGGAGGGTACGTTTATAAACATAAATTCACATACACAAACATCCAGACCCGATACCGAACAAATATTTGTTCCGTGTGGGAATCCAACCCACGTCACGCAGCGCAGCTGTGAATGGCTTAACCACTGAGCTAACCGTGCACTCAAAAAACTTGCCGGTTTGCTTGCTACTAAGCTCGCCAGTTAAAAAAAAAAAAGAAAATAACCATAAGTACTCGATTACAATAGTAGTAGATATCAAATTTTCACTTTCGTAATTCATAGTCTGATTGTAAATATGTACAAATTACTTCCAAGAGACATGACATTTCAATGGGTTCAACGTAACACATTCAATAGATGTAAGATTTGCCTCGACTTTGCGATGTGTCGTAATTCGGTGATTCTGTTTGATGATACGCGAGAATTTGCCATTCGGTAAATAGTAAAGTAAATACCGCTCTATTGGTGCTAATAGGAAACACGCTGTTTTGCGTTAACTATAAAATAGATGACGTCACACTAGGAATTGCTCCTGTGTCGTGGATGCGTTTACAAATATTTAAACTCACATATACAAGCAGCCAGACCCAGAACAACTACTTGTCCTACCATACCAATATTTGCAAAATCCGGGGATCGAACCCGCGGCACGGAGCGCAGCACTCGATCGCTCAGCTAGTAGCTAGCTAGTATAATATAGTCGAACCTAGGCAGTTAGTATTTATAGCAGTGATTGCAGAGTGTTTTTGTGGGGAAAATATCTTAATTCGGAGGATTAAAAACTGGCTGTCAACTGAAGGCACCAACGGTGAAGAATTTCAAACTATCATCAATCCCGGGGAGTATTTTTGTTTTAATGTCATTGTAGCTAACATATACATACCACTGAACAACACACGAGTACTGCTCAGGTCTCTGAGCTACGTCCATCACACACTGGCACGGTTTATGTCTCATTTTGCTTGACAATTAGTGGAAGCCAAATCGATGACGAAAACATTCGCCCAGACAAGAAACACTACATAATCCACAGCACAAAATAGGCTCATTAGAGCTTATTCATATTGTAAAATCTGTTGTGTTTAACTTAATATTGACATACAAGTTATTTTTTGAGTTTTTTTTTTTTTTTAATTGCAGCAGTTTTTCTTACAACTTTCCTTCTTTTCAAACTAGTTGTTAATATCTCCTTTTTAACATTTTCATTATTTATTACCTATTTTTATCTTACTTTGTTCTCTTTTCCTGTCTTAAATTTTTAATTTTTTAATTTCTTCATCTACCTCCTGCTACTAATCTCAATTCTGAATCATCTTAGCTCACACAATTATTTAGCTGCATATCTACGCATTTTTCAGGTAACAGATAAAATGATGACCCGCAGTGCTACACTTAAGGAGATGGAAGCTAAATTAAGAGCTACGTTGACAAAGCTCGAGGTTTCTGAATCGACCTGCAAACAACTGCTCGGAGAAAGAGATGACAGCGAGGTGGAAATAAAATTAATTAATGACAGGAACACTGATCTTAAAAATCAATTGGCTGAACTGCATGTGCAGCATATGGACTTAGTTGGCCAGTATCATCAACTCCATGTAACTGTATCAAATTTCCAAAAATGTAGTGACACCCACGAACTAGCTTTGAAACGCATTTCTGAACTGGAGTGGGAACTAAGCAAAGCCCACAATACAATTACTAGTCTGGAATCTCTCAAGGCCCGTGAAGAGTCTGCAATCACCTGCAGTATTTTTGATGAGTTGGTTGGTAGCGGGTTGGGTTCCACGTGTATTGAGCCGGTTGTAATAGACTTAACTGATGATACTATCAGCAAAACCAAATCGTTTACAAGCCACAATAAGTTAAAAAAATACATAAAAATTAATAGATTTATAAAAAAAACTCAAAAATCCATGAAGCGCCAAAAAGTTAACAAATTAAATACAAAACTTAGGCAAAAACAATTAAATTTAATACAAGAGTTAAAAAATTGTAATAGAGAATTAGATTTGTGTATTACTATGTATGATACAGACACAGGGCTCCTTCGGGATGAGCTGTTGGTTAGGGAGTATGCGCTAAAGGATATCTTTAGTAAATATGAGGCTACTCAACAAGACCTGAGTAAGCGCATGCAGGAAGCTAATGAGTTGGCAGACCTGGTCAGGTACAATGCGGAGAGGTATGAGTCTCTGACAAATACCCTTTCCTTTAGTTGTGCCTGCTCCCAGCCACCCCATCCTCAACTTACTACACCTACTCCATTTCCAACGGCTCAGCCAGTGTCAGAGGCTTGTATTAGTCATGGTAATAATAGTACAAATAAATTAAATAGCACTACTTATGTTTTCTCTGACAAATTTGGTCAGGGTTTTGGTAGTGTATTAAGTCAGTGTTCTCAACTGTGTGTAATTAATAATTGTTTTCCTGGTGCCAGTATGAGCCAATTGATTAGCAATATGAAATCGACAAAAATAAACCCCGGTTCAACTATTATATTATTATATGGGGATAGTTTGAATGTCAGAAAAAGGGAAATTATTAAATGTGTGGATTTCATGTTGCATCTTGGTGAGGCCAATGATTGTAAATTTATTTTTTCTGCCTTGCCTTATTCCCGTTATTTGTCCAGGGAGCAAAACAGGCATATTTATAATTTAAATATGTTAATTTATAATAGGACTTGTCATCACAGTGACACCATTTCATTTTTTGACTGTAATCAATTTATATCTGATTATAAGTTGACTTATTATGGTATGTATTTGTCACCTAGTAGTAGGAGACAGATTGCGGGCCTTTTGGCTTATAGTATGCGGAGTGACACTGGTACTTGTAGTGTACCTTCGATTACTGTTAGTAGTAATACTAATAATTCTTTTGACACACCTTGTAGTTTAAACTATTAGGTGCGACAATGGGTCAGCTGCCTATGTTGAATGTTGTACATCAAAATATGCAGGGTCTGTCCGGCAAAGAGCTAGAGTTAAGTTTATTTTTAGAATATTATGATGTTCAGGTATTATGTTTGACTGAACACTGGTTGAAAGAACATGAAGTAGTGTTTATCAATAATGATAATTTTACCGTGCAAAGTGCATTTGTGAGGAAAAGTGCTATTCGCGGTGGCTCTTTAATTCTTGTTTCGAACATGTTGAAGTGTAAGCAACGTTTAGATTTAGTTAATCTTTCTATTGAGCGCACTATTGAGTTGTCTTGTGTTGAACTTGAGCGATACATTATAATTTGTGTTTATAGGCCCCCCTCTGGGGATTTTGTTAGTTTTGAACTGGTAATGGAGGATGCACTTAATAGGTTGAAATCAAGTAAGAAAAGTATTATTTTATGTGGAGATTTCAACATTGACATTTTAGAGGTTACTCCTTCAAGTATTAGACTTCTCAATCTGTTTAGGTCTTATAATTTAATTAACTTGTTTTTTGAACCTACGCGTATCACGGCATCTTCGTCAACCTGTCTTGATAATATATTTAGTGATTGTAATGCCGATAGTAAATTTGTATTAAATGAGCTAACATCCGACCACTGTGGCTTATTGGCTAACTTTCCCATTCAATTGCATAAAAAGCCGCATATGCTTCAATGCAGGCCTTATACAGCTAGTCGCTGCAAAATGTTTAAAAATAATGTGGCTCATAAAATGACGCCATCCATAGTGGAATACAAGAATGTTAATGAAATGTATAGTTCCCTTTTTAATGTTGTGCAAATGGAGTACCAAATTATTTTCAAGACCAAAACCATTAAGCTTAATGGATCGTCTGTAGGATTTAACCAATGGGCTACTCCGGGTATTTATAAAAGTAGAGCGAGACTATACGAGCTATATGGTATGAAAAAATACAGGTTTGATACTCCCTTTCTAGAGTATATAAAAAAATATTCAAAATTATTCAAAAAAGTTTGTGTTTCTGCTAAATCAAAATTTCTAAGCGATACAATTAAAAATTCAAATAATAAAGTAAAAACCACTTGGAAAATTATTAATAATGAAACTGGCAAATCTGTTAAACATGATAAGCAACTTGAGATCATGGTCAACAACAAATTAGTTCATAAGGCCGCTGACGTAGCTGAGGCATTTAATGAGTTTTTTGCTAACATACCAATAGCTACAACTCGCTCCTTAAATTCATCCCCATCTATAGCTGAGAATCTTTTGCATAGTAGTGTATCCAAGTGTAACCGTCTGTTTCACTTTGAACACGTATCCCCGCGTGATGTGGTTAATATTTTTAAAACACTTAAGTTGAAAAACACCGGTGATTATTGGGACATTTCCATTAAAGTATTGGGTAATATAATAGACATCGTAGCCCCCTATCTAGCTGTTAATTTTAATAAATGTATTGACCTAGGGACTTTTCCTGATTTAATGAAGAAAAGTAAAGTTATACCATTATTTAAATCCGGTAATAAAACAGACGTTGGTAACTTCAGACCGATTTCTATCTTACCTGCATTCAGCAAAATATTTGAAAAATTAATACTTAAGCAGTTGCTAAAACATTTTAATTCGAATAATCTCCTACATAGTGAACAATATGGTTTCACAAAGGGTCGTTCGACTATGGATGCGGGTGTTGCTCTACTGAAACACATATTTAACGCATGGGAGAGGTCGCAAAATGCTATTGGAATTTTTTGTGATCTCTCCAAAGCCTTTGATTGCGTGCACCATGACATACTTTTGCGTAAACTCCGCCATTACGGTGTCGAAAATGAGGCTCTCGATGTGATAGGTTCTTATTTACATAATAGATTACAGTGTGTAGATATTAACGGTGTGAAATCTTCCGGGCTACCAGTTCAGTTAGGTGTACCGCAAGGCTCAATACTGGGTCCATTCTTGTTTTTAGTATACATTAATGATTTACCATTCTATTTAAAGGGCATCTGTGACGTTGTGTTGTTTGCAGATGATACCTCTCTAATTTTTAAAGTAGACAGGAATAGACATAATTTTGACGAAGTAAACAGTGCACTCTCAACAGTTACAGATTGGTTTACGTCAAATAACCTAGCTCTTAACCCCAAGAAAACAAAATGTGTAAAGTTCGCCTTGCCTAACGTTAGAAATTTAGGACCTAACATCGTTTTAGATAAAGAGGTGCTTGAAACTGTGGGCTCGGCAGTTTTTCTGGGAATAACAGTAGATGCCAAACTTCAGTGGGGACCACACATATCAACCCTAGCAGGAAGGCTCAGTTCGGCCGCCTACGCCGTCAGGAAAGTAAGACAATATACTGACGTTGATACAGCTCGTTTAGTTTACTTTAGTTATTTCCATAGCGTTATGTCCTACGGTATTCTACTGTGGGGCAAAGCCGCTGACATACAAAATATATTTGTACTTCAAAAACGAGCTGTCCGAGCAATTTACCAGCTCGGTGTCAGATTTTCTCTGAGAAATTTGTTTAAAGACATTGGTATTCTCACGGTTGCTTCACAGTTCATCTTAGCCAACATCTTATATGTTAGGCAAAATATTCACGTGTACACCAGAAACTGTGATATTCATAATATTAACACCAGAAATAAGGACAAACTGCGAACCCCTTTTCACCGACTTCAAAAGGTCCATAACTCTTTTGTTGGGCTTGGTATAGCTTTTTATAACAAGATACCCTCTGCTTTGCTAGACTTGCCCTACAATGCATTTAAAGCACAAATTAAGTCCAGGCTTTGTTCAAAGGCATATTATTCCGTGAATGATTATTTAAATGATAAGAATAGCTGGTCGCTCTGATTAACTCAGGACAATGTTCGTGTTCTTTCTCAGTAATTAGCTTATTGATACGTTATATGAGTTCATATAATTTACTTTTTTACATTACATAAATATGTAAGCTGTCACGCCCTTTATGCCTGGGGCTTTTAGTTAAGTAACAAGTTTTAGTTAATTACATTTTCATTTGAATATAAATATATTGTTTTGCTTTGCTGGTATTTTGGCGTGGTAGCTGGCATATGGTAAATAATTTCATTTTTGTATTTTATCGTATCGTTTGTTTACATAGTATTGTATAAAGACATGTTTTTTTTTAAATGAACAGACAGCTGTGCTGCTGGGGAGTTTGTTCCGCCACTTCTTCTTCCCAGCGAAAGCACTAGGAAGTGTCGATGGGTGGGCGCTTTTGGGGGACTGTCTTATGTAATATTGACGTTCAAAAAGTGCTGATTCTCAGCCTAATTTGAATAAAAGACTTTTGATTTTGATTTTGATTTTGATTTTCAGCCACTACACTAACCGTGTCGTCTGCTAAAACATTGTTATAAAATTATCTCTTCTCTTGTGTTAGCGCTAATGTTTCACCATCATTGGCAGCCCTATTCCACCGATTTCTGACTCAGAAATAGGATGGTAAACCAGGGAAGGATTCTGGTTACCTCTGACGACCTGAATCGCGAAGAAGAAAAAAATTATCTTATGTGTAAATATGATTACTGCAAACTTAAAGCATTAACGTGTCATCACCGCGATGGCATTCTTCTAGTTGACTACGAAAGCTTTCCATATAGAGATTTAATAACACCCAATTTTTTAATTACCCCATTAGTCTCATCATAAATAAAATTGGCGATATGTGGGTTATAGGCATTGTTACTAGCACTAATACGTATGTCAACACTTGGAAACATCATAGCGATTTATGAATGAAATAGAAAATATAATGTTCATAACAAAATAAAATATCATCTAAAAATAAAGGAGTAAATAGCTTTTGAATTAAATAAATAAGTATATACGGATAAATCACACAAACTGATTTAGCCCCAAAGTAAGTTCGAGCCGATCTTGTAAATTCTTTTACCGAACCGATTTTGTAAATTCTTTTACCAATAAAAAGCCATATTAGTTGTGTGTCATAGATTATATTATACTCGGAAAGAAAAGACTTTTTATCTTCTGAATGAAATAATATGTTTTTTTTTTAATCATACAGATTGAGCTAGCCCCGAAGTAAGTTCGAGACTTCTGTTATGAGATACTAACTCAACGATACTATATTTTGTAATAGATAAACATCCTAGACCCGGGCCAATCAGAAAAATATTGTTTTTCCATCATGACCTGGTCGGGGATCGAGCCCGGGGCCTCCACGTCACAGGCAGGCGTATTGACCGCTGCGCCACGGAGGACGACAATAACGCCAAGGGATTCTGGTTTATTCTACCCTTAACTTCTACTCACATTGTATTGTCGTAAACATGGCTACCACATTGATTCTTAATACTATCAGTTATTAAACGAACTGATTTGACAGTTAATTTAGGTATGTACGGATATACTACCTTATCATACCTAACATCAATCCAGATTTTTCTATTCCTTCGGGGATCAGAGGCGACACGTTCCATTATATGTGTAAACTATTTTGCAACAGCACTTATGGCAATGATAATTTTAAAGTAGAACATTGTCGTCTCTTTATTAGCCTTTCATATCAATCAGCGTCGAAGGTCTCATTAACCTTCGATTGCCCAACCTAATGTGTCACATTAGTCACCATTGTCACAGAATTGTCACATCTCTAGATTGTGACAGTTCTCATTGAGTATTGTTGAGTATTGTCATCAAATAACCTCGTTATTTGGTGATATATGAGACATATTAGGTGTTGCATCAGGATTAACGCTGGATCTTTCTTTCCGTTATAAAGTTGCAACGAACGGTTTTTTAGGTCTCATACATTCTACAGAAATGTCTATGATAAAATCGTGATTTTAAAAATTAATTAGAAAAGAAAATTATCCATAAGAAAGATTCCTTTCAGTTCTGAAGATTGTCGTCCTCCTTGGCGCAGTGGTCAACACGCCTGCCTGCGACGTCGAGGTCCCGGGTTCGATCCCCGGTCAGGTCATGATGGAAAACGATCTTTTCCTGATTGGCCTGGGTCTTGGATGTTTATCTATATATGTATCTATTATAAAATATAGTATCGTTGAGTTAGTATCCCATAACACAAGTCTAGAACTTACTTTGGGGCTAGCTCAATCTGTGATTTGTCCGAATATATATATATTGAACAGAGTTCTCAAACATATTGTACATGTAATGGCACCGATTCTGATCAGTGGACGGGGCACATTGCTCGTAGAACCGATGGTCGATGGGGCAGTAAGGTTCTGGAGTGGCCACGTACCGGAAGACGCAGCGTAGGGAGGCCCAACAATGGCAACCCCACCATGTAATTAAAGCCTTGGGGGAGGCCTTTGTCCAGCTGTGGACCTCTATAGGCTGAAGAAGGAGAACTAATGTTTATTTCCTGTCCTTTTCTTAATAACATAGAAAGAATAAGATTGAGCAAGGAAATCGGAGCCACTGTGATGAATAATATTCTTTAGTTCTCAATTTGCAAAGAAGCTTTTCTAGTAGAGCAAAAACCTATAATACCTGGAAGAACTTTTATTTTGCCTACTTTGTGGAGGTGCAAAGTACCAGGGTATCACAAAAGTGTAGGAGAAGTCGAAACAATGAAGCTCATTCATTTTAAAGATCAGCCTGAAGGAGCAGTCGAATTTACAACAGAATTTCTCAACAGTGTCAACATTTCAGACTTGCCACA
Organism: Sesamia inferens; assembly: GCA_037179545.1. NCBI lineage: Eukaryota > Metazoa > Arthropoda > Insecta > Lepidoptera > Noctuidae > Sesamia > Sesamia inferens. The sequence continues at coordinate 27,921,955 of CM073928.1, read as the reverse complement.
ACACGAACTGAAATATTAGTATTATTATTATTGCTAAACTTATGATACCTTGCACCTCCTCAAAGTAGGCAAAATAAAATTCATCCATATAATATGATTTAGTAATGATGAAGTACCTGGGCGACCGATCTTTGCTCGGCATCTTTTTTTTGTTATAATTATTATTTCGTTTATTTATTTTACTTACATATAATTTACATTTTTAAAGCGTTTTGCTTCCTCCTTTATACCGCGTACATCGAGGGACTGGAACAATTTGCCGGCGTCGGTGTTTCCGTCACATTACAATTTGAGTGTCTTCAAGGCTAGAGTGAATAGGCTCTTAATAAACTAGCGCGCTTTACCATCAACGATCGCATCACTGCTTACCATCAGGCGGGATTGCGGTCAAGCGCTGGTTTATAAATTATAAAAAAAAAAAAAAAAAAAACCTATCAGATTTGTTTTAATACTCGTATTCGATGTCACCACTCATACAAAGCAAACAGTACACATAACCTATCAATTAACTTCTGTAAAAACTTGTTATATTTAGACGCAGTAATTAAACTACAGTACTACGGTATGATACAAGATACTAATCATGTATTGCGTTAAACTCTCGTAATGGTAACGTAACTAACAAAGCGATCTCAGATCTTCCGATTTTTTACAAATATTATCACTGCGGTTGTATTGTCTGTGAAACTTCCTCTTATATCTTTGCGAAACTTCCTATAACACGGCCAAGTTTCAGAGTGTATATTTAGATTACTTTTATTTCTAAACTCTATTCGGAATTAATTTCTAGGAACCTTTTTTACAATGCTTTCAGCCGATTTTGAATTCTATTTCGTTGGCTGCATGACAAAAGAGAGCGTTAGTAAATAGTTGGTATTGTGATTTTTGGTTTTAAGTCCTAAGAATAGCATCCTTATGCCTATAGAATAATTGTCAAACGAAGTTGGACGCATTATAAAAAAGTTGGTCAGGTCCATGGGAATACTCCATTTCTGCTATTTGTAGTTGTATGTGTAGATACAGAAAGAATGCTTTGCATAGCGAGTTTCTTTGCACTAGTAAATGTTTCTCTTAATTTAGCGGGATAACATAATATTCTACGATTGTTTCTTAGATAGTGTGCATTGAATAACAAATTACATAGCACTAATTATACCTTTACTTCAGAACATAACAGCATGTAACTCATAATCGTATGTAAACGTGTGAGCAAGATAATGTTTCTAAGAGAATGTTTATTGTTCACGGTTTTGTGCTTATTAAGAAAAAGTTTAAAATCTTTTTAAATTTAGAATCAAGGAGTTTTACTTTTCTTCTTGATTTAGTGTCAACTTCTATTTGGAACTAATAAAAACCGAATTTATGAATTGGGTACATACGTGTACACGAGTTTTGCGTTAGAGTCGTTACTTTTGCAATGTATATTTTTTTCACTTTCAACCTAAATTACTTATTCCTCTCTGGTCAGCTCCAATTTCTCATATAGCTCCAGCTAAAACACTAGATTCGTCGCAGGTCATAACAGGCTTTAAAATCTCTTCGCTTTGGACGCAGTTTGTAGGTACTTACACCATTATGAAATGCAGCTAATCACACGCAATATGTCTGGCATTGTCTACAAAACTCAATCACAATCTAGTTCAAGGGTAAGGCACATTGAACATCCGCCATTATATAACAAATGGCTGCTTTGATATGCTTTGATACAGTTATGGGTATGAGTTTTAGAGGTGACGACGACTCGCGGAATTTCCCGAGGGCGCACGATGTTGTTTGCACCTGCTATTCGCGTTTGTGCGTTATAGATTGGTGAGAATGTTCTTTTTCAACATTGATCATACGTTCTGTGTGGTTTTTACCAAAAAAGCTTTTTCAACGGTTGGTTGGCAGAGCATACGCATAGAGGACAGATAACTTTTTTTTTTTTTTAAGAAATTTTCAGCTAGCATTTATACAAGTAAAAGATAGTGGCAGAAGGTCAATTAAATGTTTCCACGGACAATATTAGGTTAGCACAAGAGACAGTAACAGCACAGCTCAGGGCAGGAAAGTGAAATTAAGAACAAGTACATAGATAAGCACTCTGTAGTAATTTTAAAGACTGAAAATGTGTCAGTGACTTACAATGAAATTATAAGTTATGTGTAGTCATTTTGAATATTTCAGTCCAGTTGACTTATATTCGGCCAAGTTTTGGTTGTCCGCTCTGGACTGACTAGCGTTATGGTTTTGTTTATATTCAGTGTGATACCTGACGAAAAAAACGTCGACTTTTAAAAAAATGAAGGAACGTTGCCCCACACTATAAATTACTCCTGTATCGTGGGTGCGTTAAAAACAATTAAACACACATACACAAACAGTCAGACCCGGAACAACTACCTGTAGGCCATACAAATATTTGTTCCGTGCGGGAATCGAACCCCCGACACGCGGTGCAGCAGTCGATCGCTCAGCCACCACACCGACCTTGTCGTTTTGTTTCGTCGCCAGATATTCAAAACAGAGCAAACATACAAAGTGTTGCTTAAAACATACTCCGTTGACTACTTTCTAGTCATAACTCACTTTATAACAAAAAAGCTACAATAAACACGAATTTGAGTGAAATCCGGCAGATAACATCTGCAACAAGTTTGAATACCAAGTTACGTCCTTGCCATAGACCTGTGAAAAAACACGGTGTTCGTTTACAAGCGTACACGCCACACAAACTTAACTGGGATTGCTTTAGAAATAAAAATTTACTATAACGTGCTATTAAATGATAGGTATTTCTACTACTACTACTATTACTTCCATTTCTACCATTTAGGTAGTAGGATGTTCAACTGGGCCTGTATTTTCATTGAACCTCCCACTAAATCTAACATATAACTTTTTTTTTCCGGGAAATTTATCTATCTTGAATAATATCGTCATATAGCCATTGCATTACATAACTTCTGCCGATAGTACGGATTTCATGCTTTCGCCTCTAGATCTGAATCCTGACGAAAGACGCACTGGTTTGACCGTCAAAAAAGGTGTGTAAACTCGGGGTAATTGGTCAAGGAAATATTAGCGGAACGGCGTGTGACACTTTTACTGAATAAAACCCATTTGTGTTCTTTCACTTGCTTGTGCTAAGGCCACGGTTTCTCATTTGAAATACCCACGGCCCTGGCAGGCATCCGTCTTATCCCCAACACGATGTGCTGATATCTCTTTGAGGCCCGCGTGGGACACAGTCCGCCGTAAACACGGGCCTGGTTGTAACCGTGTGGCGAGCTACTCATGGTTTGCGTTGGATGTTATCTCCCGACACTCCCATATGTGGGTGACGACTTTGGCCTCCAGATCCCATGGCGGCAATCTGGAAAGGAGGCTCGCAATCTCAGCGGACAGCCATGATCCTCTGATGTTCAAAGACGTCATCGCTTCAAGTTAAGCATACTGGTTAGAAAAAATATAGAACAAAAGGTACACTTTATAGTCCGAAAACTGAGTCTGTTAAAAACGAAGCGTAACCGCATTGAGTCCCCAGTCCGTATGTTTCCACATTGATACTTCCTTTAAGTAGGATCACGTTTGCGTTCGCTTTCTAACAACTGTCAGTCGTCCAGAAAACTGACACTTGTCACATTTTATAGGAAGTTTCCACAGTCGAGTCGCGGTAGAAAGATAATGGCGCCGATTCTGTTCTTCACAAACTAAACTAATTTTAAGTTATGTGCATCTTTTTCTTTCCATTTTGTTCAGAAAAGGACAGAAGATAAAATGTCAGTTTAGACCTATTAAATTAGTGCGCTTTTTTATTATTAATTATAAACTAGCGCTTGACCGCAATGCCGCCTGATGGTAAGCAGTGATGCGATCGTTGATGGTAAACCGCGCTAGTTTATTACTAGCCTATTCACTCAGAAAAACTGAGCGAATAGGAAGGAAGACGGCAGTTGAGCGAGGTGATGCAATGTTAAACCCAACAACACGACCAACGATGCTGCGCCAAAGGGAGATTGATCTGTAGACCCTCCACGACCAACCTCCCAACACAACAACATTAGACGCATCGTACCCGGCACACATCACAACACAACTGCTCAGACCCGTCCTCCGTACGGCTTCACCAGACATCATGCCGGAACACGACAAATCGCTTGGCGGCAAGGCTTTGTCTGGTGGGTGGTAACTTCTGCCGGCGTAAACTGGCGTATTTTTAGTCGCCATGTTTATAATCGCGTCTAAAATGTCTATGTAGTATCTTAATTTGACAGGATTAACTGAAAATGTGATCTTCTATCCTTTTCTTAACGAAATGAAAAGAATAAGATGCACATAATTTAAAATTAGTTTAGTTTATGAACAACAGAATCGGCGCCATTATCATATCATTTTGTAAATATAGGGGTAGTTTGAAGCTCGATGGTCTGACCACCAGTCTTACCAAGTGGCATCGTATTACCCAGTCACTGGGTTGTAGAGGTCAGGTTGGTAGTCGGTAAGGTCAATAAGGTATTGAGCTGAACCAGAACCCAACATATTTGAGAAAAGGCTATTCAAAATTATGATCATCTTATAAATTTGTATCTACCAATCAACAATACCGTGAATCAATTTCTGTATAACGTTTTTTTTTTTTTGTATACGCGATACCCGAAAACGAAACACGTATTTTTAAGTAAAGAATCTATGTACAAAAAGATTTAATAAAATCACTAATTTATGAGTTTGTTATCTTATCCGATTGTCCCAACAAAAATATGGACAACGCGCTTTTGGCCAGCACGTGCCTGCAGCAACGCGGCGCGGTGGGCCCTGTCTCACTGCCCCTAGTACTGTGATCTACCGCCAGCTGTCTAGTGCACTCAGTAACCACACTGCAACATTTTCTAAATGTATTTGGGGAAAAAATATAACATGGTGTAAAAATAATTAGAATTGATTCAGTCACCTAATCTGAAAAAACTATGTTCAGGTTTCGAATTAAAAAAAATTACGTTGTATATTGGTAATCCATTATAACTAAATAAATATATACGGACAAATTAAGGATGGCGATTCTTTTCGAAAAAGATCGATTTTTAAATCGATTCGAATTGTTACCTAATGAATCGATTCCCAAAAAAATCGAGGTCTATAAGATCGATTTCCGAAAAATCGATCTTTTTTTCAAGTTTTCGTTTAAAATGTAATATTTTATTAAAAACAAGGTACATATTATAATTTAACGATCTCTTATCAGTAAAATCAGGTAATTCGATAATAAAAAATATTTTCAATACCATGTCAAACTAACAGATAAAGTATAAAATAAGACATTTGTTTTATACATTTAGAAATTTTACAGAGTTAAGAAAAATCGTTTACAAAGTTAATAGATAATGTAGCTTATAGTTCCCAATGCTTAATATCTAAACTTTTTAATCCAAGCGGTTTCGCTCATCAGTTGCGGTGTTTCCGGCAATTGAGAAAAGGCGCTCACAAGGAACAGATGATCCTACGATACTTATATACATCACGGCTATTGAGTGAACTTGGTGATAAATAGAGTTTTTTTGTTCGTGCCAGTAGAGTATATGATCATAATTTAGGTACACAAGTGCCTGCGATAAATAGTGTTTAAATTCTTCATTTAAGCCTTCACTTTCCTGTGCATGTGCAGTATATAAAGAGAGTTGCTTTTTCACGAGCAACTTATGAAAATCCCAAATTCGTTTTTTCATATCATTATCAGTCTCTTCAATGGCGTCGACTTCTTCGCTATTATTTTGTGGAAGATGTTGCCGCGTAATATCTAAAATTTAAGTGTGTATTCTATTTATTGCTCGAGAACAGGCGACATGGTCAGTAAAATGATTTTTTTTTAATCGAGGTTCTAAAATTGTCGCAGCAGCTAACAAATGAACTTGTTCGACCATTCCAGTTTTTGAATAATTAATTCTTTAACCGGTAGCACTCTTATAATACGGATACATTCAATTAATTGTAAATAGTTTTATGGTTTATACCAAATAAAATCGAATGTCGATTTTCAAGGGTGAAATATCGATTCATCGAATCGATTCAGTACTATATATCGATTTCAAAAATCGATCTTGTTGGCTCCAAAAATCGATTTCAAATCGCCATCCCTAGGACAAATCCCACAGATTGAGCTAACCTCAAAGTAAGTTCGACACTTGTGTTATGGGATACTAACTCAACGATACTATATTATATAATAGATACATATATAGATAAACATCCAAGACCCAGGCCAATCAGGAAAAGATCGTTTTCAATCATGACCTGGCCGGGGATCGAACCCGGGGCTTCCACGTCGCATATAGGCGTGTTGACCGCTGCGCCACGGAGGACGTTAATCCATTGCTTCATATGTTCGAAATGTTTGTTTACTCAACAGCGTAAATAACACTAGTGATTGTTGTTGAATTGTCAGAATGAAACCCATTACTGGATACTGACAGTGCATTACTCAATTATCCTGTAGTTTCCAGGCTTGTATGTCTTCAAGTAGGCAGCGTTTGACAAAACGGCCGCGGAAGATTCGACCCCAAAGATCTGACTTGCAACCCCTGGGCCAGAAGCTAGGTTCGACCTTCTACCTTTACACTGAGATGGAACAAGCATTGATTACCAGGTTTGCTCACTGCAAATTTCAGTAGGTACCTTTACATTATTCCGTTCACCGTGAGTTCTTTCTTCTTTCTTTATTTTGGCTTCGCACGGTTTGTGCATTTAGCCAATGTCACGTAATTATGAATTATTCTTGTCAAAAAAGACGGCCGCGTGACCCGTCTTACGAGTGAGGTTTGGGGCAAAGTCATGATGTGGCCACTATGCTGCGATATTTCACTGTTCTTTATGAACTATTTACTAAATGCACTTTTTACTACATAAATCACGCACTTATATTTAGTAAACAACACTATAAATAATTTTAAAAGTCCAATGAAAAACTAGCGTGACACTCAGCTTGACTTTCCCGCCAAAACTCCTTCACCGTGAGTTAGTAGTGACCAAGATTATTTTAGAAAGTACATACATATTTAGGAATTGTAAAGGTCAGGTTACATACGAAGTACATTGAACTACTCGTATTAAGAAGTAAGTAATCTATGTTGATTCCTTTCCGTTGCTCTAAAATTAAACTAAATTTAAGATCAGTGCACATTTTTCTTTCTATTTCGTTATTAAAAGGACAGAAGATAAAATAATAGTTTAGTCCTGTCAAATTATGTTTTCTTCTTTATAATAAGGTATTTGACTAAAAAAAAACTAATTAGTCCGTCAGTCTGATTTCCAAAAAATACTAGAACGTATTTTTTCTTTTTTCATATAAACAAAAAATAAAGACGACACAGTGCGTTGAAAACTCGTGTGACGTCACTGGACGCTACACTTTTTAGCGAGCAGTGACGTCACCAGCCACCACTCCTGATCTTTGACGCCTTTTATATTTGTCAATTTTTATTGATTTGATAAAACAAAATATACGTATCCAATATTTTTCTATTATCTGAATGACGGACTAATTAGTTTTCTTTAGTCAAATACCCTATTATAAACTAGTGTTTGACCGCAATCCCGACTGATAGTAAGCAGTGATACAATCGTCGATGGTAAAGCGCGCTAGTTTACTAAGAGCCTAGTCACTAAAACTGAGTGAATAGGAAATAAGCCGGTTGAACTAGGTGAGGCAATGTTAGCCTCCTTCTGCGAGACCGTCCTCTCGCAGAAGGAGGCTGCGGAGAGGGAGCGGGAAGAGGATGCTCTTGCCGCTCCCCTCCGACGTAGACGGGCGGGGTGAAGAAGGCGGGGGACGAACCCCCGTCTCCTTTAGCCCCAGAGTGTGACCAGCGCGTGTGGGTAGCCCCCACACGCGCATTGCACCGGTCACCACGTCTGGAGATTACTCCGGTACTCGGGTAATCCCCCTTTGGCGCGGAAACCGGCCTTAACAAGGCCGGTAAGCCCTGAGAGTGGCACAGCGATTAGGCCTTCGGGCCGATCCCGTGTCACTGTCAATGCAGGGCCCGAGGGTAACCTAGTGGTTTTAGAGGGTATTCCCGGCTCCGGCCGGGCGAGTCCCACACACGTCCACCGCCTAGCTAGCGGGGGGTATGGTGCGTAAAGGCATTTCCACTCGTAAAAAAAAAAAAAAAAGGTGAGGCAATGTTAAATCTAACAACACGACCAACGATACTGCGCCAAAGGGAGATTGATCTGGAGACTCTCTTTGACCAACTCCCGACACAACATTTGGCGCATCGTACCCGGCACACTTGGCAACACAACTGCTCAGACCCGTCCTCCTCACGGCTTCACTAGGCATCATACCAGAACACGACGAATCGCTTGGCGGCGAGACTTTATCTGGTGGGCCTTTACTTGTGCCGGCAGTCAATGTTATGGCTTACCACCGAGCGATGTGATTTAAAACATGGTGATTAAAAATACGTCAATTTTCGCCAGGTGCACATTAATTGGAACGGTGTATTGGAGAGAGCGCACTTAGTGTAGTTCAAGTGTTATGCGACAATGTAGCCAAAAGGTAAGACAATTGTGAGAAACATGACCTCAGTAATAAATTAACAATTGAGAGGATGAAAATACCAAATGCTAAGGTATTTACCTTTACTATTGTTTGTAATTAGTGGTGATAATTTCAGGCGAGGTTCCGGCTTTTAATTGACATTTTGTAAGTATTATATTATAAAGGGTGTATCTGACATCGACGCAGAAACGAGTACCATGGATCCAGTAAATGATTCTGAACCCCCCAGTGGTGGAATTTTAATAAAAAATATAAATACAGTTTTTTTCACTTTAGACCGTTCATAACTGCTATACTTTTATAAACCAATAAGATTTTAAAGTAAAAATTAATCAATTCGCTATTTACACAAAAAAGCGCAATGAAAACAAAACTCGAAAAACTATCTTATCAGCTGATTTAATAGAGTTCACATCAGGGATCAACGTCATACCTGAAAACCCGCCCGGTGGCACGCTTGCAACGTTCAAAGGCCGAGTCGACAGTTTTTTTAAACATTGTTATTTCTGTAACCGTTCATTAACGACATAAATTACTATTATAATTATATTAGTGGCATGCGGTCTAGCCTTTTCGCGAAGTTTGCGTTACGATGTCAGATACACCCTGTATAGAATTAAGTTTCATACTAAGACCACAGCCCTATGTTCAAACCCGTGACAGGCTTTATATTGTGGAAATTAAATCATCATCACTGCCCTCAAAACGGTGAAGGCAAACATTGTAAGGAAACCGGCATGTCTTAATTCTAAACTAGATATACTTAGGAGGACTCAAGAGTACGGGCCAGCTTCAACAATATCCTGAAAATTATCGCTAACTGGCTCGATTATGTGTAAATCATACAATACCTGGGTGGTAGGCCATAACATCGGCTGCCGGCACAAGTTACCACCCACCAGATAAAGTCTTGCCGCCAAGCGAATCGTCGTGTTCCGGCATGATGTCTGGTGAAGCCGTACGGAGGACGGGTTTGAGCAGTTGTATTGCGATGTGTTCCGGGTACGATGCGCCTAATGTTGTTATGTTGGGAGTTTGGTCGTGGAGGGTCTTCAGATCAATCTCCCTTTGGCGCTGCATCGTTGGTCGTGTTGTTGGGTTTAACATTGCATCACCTCGCTCAACTGCCGTCATCCTTCTGAATAGGCTTTTAATAAACTAGCGCGCTTTACCATCAAAGATCGCATCATTGCATACCATCAGGCGGGATTGCGGTCAAGCGCTAGTTTATAATTATTAAACAAATATCGATCACCCCAATTAGTATGTCTGTGTTTTAGGAGCCAAAATTATACACTATCATATTACATTCGCCATGGACTAGCATAACAATGATTAAACATGTTAAATGAATCAAATTTAACACAATAATTAGTTAAAATTAAAATTACTACTATAATGATTATTATAATTAGGTTCCCTGAAACTCGAAAACTAGTACCTGTTAAATGTAATGTTAATATAATATAATGTTTTGCATTGAAAGACCACAACAATTCAATAATTATAATGGTCAATTTCCATAGTGTAGGTGAACGATACAAATACAGTGTATTTATTATGCAAATATATGGATAACTATCAGAAACTTGGAGACTTTATTGCGACAGTTTTCGTATCATAAGTGAATGTTTCATTAATTTATGATACTGAGAAATAACTTACCGACACTAAAAATGTACACTCGAGTACAGATTTGTAAAAAAATTGTGTTTTTTTTTTTAAATAATGCCTCTTATTGACACGCTTTAGATACTTTGTACCAGTTATTTCATCACCACTCCTCTCAAAACGGCCAAGGAAATCTTCACGAGGAAACCGAAAGAACGAGTGATGTCACTGTGACATCCACCAACTCGTGCTGGCTCCACATAGTGGATTATGGCTCACTCGCTCTCACTGAGAGGAGTAGTTGTGCAACGCGTCTAATTATGAAACACTTTTAAATTACCCTCATCTCATGTTATTGCGATTAAAAAATGACACAAAAAACAAAATCTTTTTCTGAAAAAAAAAAGGCAGGTCCTTAATGGAATTTCAAAAAGGAATTCTCAAAACGGTCTTCATTGTTAGACAGGAACAAATTGTTGGGCAACGTGTGCACTTGCGTGCCGGAATACCCGGCCTCGCTCCACTTGCATACTATTAGACCGACAATAGATTCCGCCTGTTTGCGCGGCCAGCCTACGACCAGACAGCCAGACAAACACTACCTACTCACGCGTTTGTTCTTAACCGATTTCAAAAAAGTGAAATTCTATGATGTGACATAGATTACTAAACTAGTCGTGTACCTATTGTTCTTTTTCGTAAATGTGTGGCGCTTGAACATTGTTTGTAAACAGTTCTCAATTATTTGCGGTTAGTTAGGACAAAGCTTTTTTCTTGGGCAGTTAACAAAATTATTTGTTTGTATTTTTTTATCGACTTTTCCTTCCTACCTCTGTATGTTGAGGCTTGTTATTAGCTATTTATTTTTTAATATTATGTTTTTCATGTCATGGGATTATCACTCTATAAGCTTTTTTTTAAAATAAACTGAATAAACTAGAATTTGTATGAGTTTTTTGGATTAATTTATAGTAAATTGTTGTACAGGATACTACAGTTTATCCTCTGTAAAAACTGTTACAAATTATAATTAAATAAATAAATAAAAATAAGTAAATTTGGTTACAGTTTGTCTTGCAATTTACTTTATTTGAGAAAGAAAAATTGGAAAAGTTTTCTGTAAAATTGGAAAAAAGAATATTAAATCTAAGTCCTCTTTTCAAAGGCCTTTTTGTACAAACTGCTGTTTTAGACCTGCCAGCGTCTGTCAAAACAGCTAAAACATCGTATACGCTAACAATCAAGTACTTATCAATGACAATATAAAAAGGACACTTAAAAGTCGTACTTAAATGAATAATTATGCTGCAACACCCAGATAAACGCATTCTCCGTTTTATGAATAGCAAATATGTTAAAATGAAGGCAAAATGATTAATTAATTGGTCCGTAATTATTCATAACATAACTCTATGTTATTGATACATATAAATTAACAAGCCATCAGGGTTTATGTCAATTACTACCACCCATAGCGAAGTCAACATTAGGTGTTAGTGATTGACATAAAAATATGTATAATATTGTTTGTCGACGGTACATTAATTAATTGGTCCATATTTATGTGAACATGAAATTTCTAATTGACTTACTAAAAGCATTGTTTCCAAATTATATTTAATTATAAATATGTTATATGTTGTGTGTTGTATTATTTAATTTTCTTTTAGTACCTACTAACGTCGTGTTTTAAGTATTTTATAACCAACTCTATGGGACTTGGTTGTCTGATAATAAAGCATTTTTTTTTATAAATAGTCAAGTATTCCCCAAATGACTTTGATATAATCTGAATAATCTAAAACTATTCGAGGAATAGTTTTGAAATTTTGACATTTATCTTATACAAAAACATCTGTCATTTGAATAATCTTTCCTCAATTAGATACATTTATTAACAGAACTATTATCTAGTAGCGGCCGCCCGCGACTTCGTTTGCGTGAAGTTAGTTATGCTCCGCTCCTATTGGTCGCAGCGTGATGTTCTATCCAACGCAAAAAGAATTTTTCAAATTGGACCAGTAGTTCCTGAGATTAGCGCCTTCAAACAAACAACAAAGAAACAAACAAACTCTTCAGCTTTATACTATATTAGTATAAATGAGTGTTATCTACACTAGGGAATGCAATCCCGATCTCGCGGGATTTCGACTCGCATAATAATAAATTAACCTAGACGAGATCCCGAAAATTTCGGGATTCTCCAGAATTGATATTTCTAATCCCGCGGGATCTCGAATTTATGGTCTTGAGTCGGGATCGATTTCCCTAATCTACACGGTATTAGAATAACAAAGAACATGGTAAGTTTTCAACGATTTGTAATATAGGAATTAAATTTTTCCAGATATTTTCAACTAATTTTTGTTTGGTTTTGCCACTATTTGTACATATTTTATTCACTGTGATAACTCAAATATCAGCCGATCTGCTCTGTAAATATTTGACCGTGAAAACTGAAACTTAAGTGACGTATCAGTAGTGTCAATCGCTAAGTATTTTCGGTCAGACTTTTACAGAATACTTAGACCGGATAATTGTTTTAATTTTGTAAGTCATAATTCTTCGAAATGACACGACAATAATCTTTGTTACCTACTGCGTCGTAGGCCGCGTTTCCGCCCAACAAGTCGTATTAACCGGTATTACAATTAGTAATAAAAACTAGTCTACTGATTGATTGATTGATAACGTTGTCACAATGAATTGTTATTGTTAGTACTTTATTATTTGTTAAGCTTTGTATTCATATCAATGTTTTGAATGGTAAGGTCTCAATTCTCAGTCAAATATTTTAATTAAGATTAATTTTGTTCCTTGTAGGAATAAATGAGTGAATTTTCCTTGAAAGTTACATAATAGACAGTTAAAGGTGAGATTAGTAAGTAGTCAGAATTAGTAATAAAAAAACAATGTATTATTGACTTGTATTTCAGTTCTCTTTAGCAATGTAATTAACATGTTCCTTCATAAAATATAAAAATATATATTTTTTTAATTTATACTTTTGAATTTGATTTTTTCATGCCTTTCAATTAATGAAAATAACTGGCACATTTTATGAAGTTTGGTAGAGTAACTTATACGTTGAATGCAACATGTGCTAAAAGATAGCACAAACACGTAATTTTGTTAAACAAACGTCAAAAATTTTATTTTAATAAATGTTACGTTGCGACGTATTCGCCAAAAATGTAAACAAATATGAGTTTATGGAACAACTAGCGTCGCCCCGCGGTTTCATCTGCATCATCATCATCATCAACCTTTTTATCGTCCCACTACTGGGCACAGGTCTCCTCTCATACAGAGAAGGATTGGGCGTAATCACCACGCTTGCTCAATGCGGGTTGGCGATTTCAGACTTATAAAGTCCAGGTTTGCTCAAGATGTTTTCCTTCACCTTCAGTCATTGGTGTCCAAGATATACTTACAAAGTACATATAACTTTAGAAAAGTTACATTGGTACTTTCATCTACATAAATTTCAAATATCTGAAGTTGGGAATATCCGAAAATTAATCCTATGTCTAATGTTGGTAATAAACCATCTGTGTGCCAAATTTAATTAAATATTGACCGATAGTACCTATGTTACGGATTTCGGATGTAGATTTGTTTAAAGTCGCTTTTTTACGATAACATTACCGAACTGAATGCGATATCCACGGTGCATATAAAATTTGCCCCGTTTTGCATATTAGTATATATCAAAGAACTGAATAATTTGGCACAAAATCGAAATGGTGGTTGAACAAAGTTGTAAGTATAAGTACATTCAAGTTGGCAAAAATCAAAATCAAAAGTCATTTATTCAAACTAGGCTGAGAATCAGCAGTTTTTGAACGTCAATATTACATAAGACAGTCCCCCCAAAACGCCCGCCCTACGCCACTTCCTAGTATTTCCTCTGTAGATACCAGAGTTCTTAAGAACGAACAGTTTGGTTTAAGTCTCAAACTGAAAAAAAAAAAAACTAGTTTCTCTAAATTTAGACAAGATTTTGTGATTTTTTTGTTGAGATGAGACGGGGAATAGAGCGTAGCCGAGCTGCGTTAACGAATTTTTCAAGTGCATCACTTGCCAAGGCATTTTAGTGCATTTTTTTAAAGGAGCCTTTCAAAGCTATCAAAGCAATTCGTTTACCAAGCAGCCCCTAATTCTAGTTAATTTTAATTTCATTATTGAAAGTTTACCACTGTTATTCTAATATTTTTATTATTTCTTCATATCAATTTATTGTTCTGAATTTTAATCTTAGTTCTATTTAGATTCATGAATTTACCTAACCTTACTTATTAATTTATTTAGAATTTTCTCAATTTTTTTTTAATCAATTCTGTTAATGTTATAATTTTAGAAACCAAAATTTTTTGCTTGTTTAATGTTTATTCGAAATCTCATTCCAATGGTATAATTTTATCAATATTAGCACTTATTGAAAATCAAAAGTCATATTCAAATTAGGCTGAGAATCAGCACTTTTTGAACGTCAATATTACAAAAAACAGTCACCCGAAAAACAACAAAATACAAGAAAACAAAACAACTTTGAAATTATTTATCATATGTCAACTAACCACGCCAAAACACCAGCAAAGCAAAAACAAACAATAAAATATCATTAAAATGGAAATGTAAATAAGTAAAAGCTTGTTACCTAAATAAAAGCCCCAGGTATAAAGGGCCTGACAGCTCACATACTTATGCATTGTAAAAAAGAAAATTATATGAACTCATATAATGTGTCAGTAAGCTAATTCAGTTCTGTAAACATTTTAATTTTTTTTTTTTAAATAATTATAAACTAGCGCTTGACCGCAATCAGATGGTAAGCAGTGATGCGATCGTTGATGGTTAAGCGCGCTAGTTTATTAAGAGCCTATTCACTCAGAAAAACTGAGCGAATAGGAAGGAAGACGGCAGTTGAGCGAGGTGATGCATCGTTTTCGTGTGCAGTTTCTGGTCTGCCATCGGACGCGTCCCCAAGTGGCGGAACGGCCCCCAGATATGGGGGTCACCGGTTTACCGGCGCGGCCCAAAACCAGAAGTGGGGATCGCTTCGGCGGTCACATGTGCGGCGGGTCGGCCATCACTCCAGGTGGCTGACGTGACCCGAACCTCGGATCACCGTCGGGCAACCCGGTCACCTCACTGAGAGGAGCTGGGAGCCCCGTTTGCCTCCGGGCAAACGAGTGGGGCTAAGAAGAAGGACACCTCGCTAAAAAACCCTTGGTTGCTGCGTCTTCTTGCACTAGAAAACGTACCCAGCCCGGCCCCTCTGTATGGGGGGACCATTGTGGGCCCGCCTTTTAGGTGGGAATCGCCGGCGGGGGATTGGTAGTGCAGGCATTGCTATTTCCCATGACCCCGCCACTAAGGTGATGTCGATGTGCTACCCGTTTTAGTGGGTATTCCCGGCTTCGGCTGGGCCAGTATCACACACGCCCGTCGCCTAACCGCGGCGGGTATGGTGCGTAAAGGCATTTCCACAGCGACAAAAAAAAAAGGTGATGCAATGTTAAACCCAATAACACGACCTACGATGCTGCGCCAAAAGGAGATTGATCTGAAGACCCTCCACGACCAAACTCCCAACACAACAACATTTGGCATATTGTACCCGGCACACATTGCAACACGACTGCTCAGACCCGTTCTCCGTACGGCTTCACCAGACAGCATGCCGGATCACGACGAATCGCTTGGCGGCAAGACTTTGTCTAGTGGGTGGTAACTTCTGCCGGCGGCCGATGTTATGGCCTACCATCATTTTTAAGAGACCTTTGTAATGATGCAAAATGGTCGTTTAATGATGGGAAATCATTAATCGACCGCTCCCCCTATGGGCAGAGCGGAGGGATGTGTCAGACCTTTACTGACTAAATCCACCCGTGTTCCTTCACTTGCCTGTGCATCAGAGACTACTATACTGTATCTGTACTCTTTCGAAAAATGCGCAGTATGTAACGACGCCCCACACTATTAGACGCGGGTAAGTAAATATCTACTTTAAGTCTAGAGGAGGTATCCCAATAAATGTGTGGAGGTATGAGGAGCAGCGTGTAGAGTTCACATTCTCCATAGACCAGACTGGTATTGTCTGGTGGGCACTTTGCCCACTGGTTGATGTCGTTAAGTTGTATGCGTGCTAGTTGCACAGTAAACTTTGCTTGCGAGATGTAGGATTTGCGTGACGTCAGTATGACGCATTGTTCGTACGTACCGTTGTAGGTACCGCTACAAATGTGTTTCGTGTTTTTATTTTAGCACTTTGCCAACGTGCTAAATACTCATATCAATGTATAATTTCATCTTTTAGCAGTACCCGTTTGTAACGGATGGATGGCCACGACGAAGCTATAGGGGTTTTGAGACGTCTGCCAGGGTCGTGGATTATTCGAAAGATATACCGTGGCTCCAGGCACAGGAAACTGAAGAACCGCGGGTGGGTTTTACCCGCGTCTAATATTGTGGGGCATCATTACATACTGCGGATTTTTTGAAAGAGTACAAATATAGTGGTCTCTGCCCCACAGGCAAGTGAAGGAACACGGGTGGGTTTTAATCAGTAAAAGTCTGACCCTCCCTTCTGCTGCGCCCAGAGCGAAATATGCTATTGGATGATATCCCATCCAAAAAAAGAGTTTCGAGATGTGAACTACGGAACCTTATCTTTTTTTTCAAAAGGCACCCGATCTCCGAGCAATGAGGTCGGGTAGTGTGGGATTTTTCCCATCACCATCTGCGCCTAGGGGCGGTCCCGGTTCCTCTTAAAAGACCAATTCCGGAACCCACCCTGCGCAACGCCTGTAAGGCGCATCCCAGGAGAGACTCTAAGAGGGCCTCTTCTACACGTCCTGTGCACGGCAGCACGTAACCACTATACCACCGTCTTCCCTGGGGTTACTTAGTAGGCTGGCAGAGTCCCCACTTTGTGTGCCCGCGACCCCAAAGGTCCACCTATCTCGATAAATAGCCGGGTTTCGGCGTATTAAGCGCAAAGGCGATTGCCTCCCCGACGCCTTCTTCTCTGAGCAGGAACAGCCCTCTCTCGATCCCGTTCGGGAACTACGGAACCTACCTACCTTTATATGAATGACGTGTTTATAAGTATATGATAGGTAAAATGTATGTGTGTGATGTGTGTATATGTAATGCATCTCTATGTGTGTGGTTTTCTTTCTTAATATTATGTGATATAACTCGATTAAAATGCACTACCACTATCCATGTTCACACCTCAACAGGTCTTCAATCAGAAACTTTCACTTAATGATTGATATCTCCACCTATTGCCAGTTCATTGTTTTACATGATAAAAGAATAATTTGCAAACTCATCATTTTTAATTATTGACACCAATTATAATGTGTTGAAAATTATTTTGAAATTAATTAATTGGGATGATCAAATTTAATCGCTAAAAAAGCTACGTAAGATACATAAAACACAAAATAGATTTATTCAAATTAGGCTCAGTGTCAATATAGTCCCCTAAGCATCTGTCCTTCCCCTCTTCCTGTTGTCATAATGAAATAAAATTATATAATTTATCTCCAAAAAAGATAATATTTACATATTAAATAAGCTTTATCATCATCATTATCATTTCAGCCGAAAGTCGTCCACTGCTGGACATAGGCCTCCCCCAAAGTTCTCCAGGACGACCGGTGCTACACCTCCCGCATAAAGCGTTTCCCGCGACCTTTACCAGGTCGTCGGTCCACCTTGTCGGGGGCCTACCCACGCTGCGTCTTCCGGTGCGTGGTCGCCACTCGAGAACCCGGCCCCATCGGACATCGGTCCTACGGGCAATGTGTCCAGCCCACTGCCACTTTAGTGTTATTCTGCGCATCTCCTCATTCCTGATTCGATCGCGCAGTGAAACCCCAAGCATAGCCCTCTCCATTGCCCTTAGAATGACTTTGAGCCTTCTTATAAGGCCCATTGTTAGCAACCACGTCTCACTTCCATAAGTCATCACTGGCAACACACACTGGTCGAAGACTTTTGTCTTGAGACACTGCGGTATTTCGGATTAGAAGATTCTACGTAGCTTCCCGAAAGCAGCCCAGCCGAGTTGTATTCGACGATTGACCTCTTTCTCGAAGTTGGACCTTCCTAACTGGATAGTTTGTCCCAGGTACACGTAACTATCAACAACTTCGAGAACAGACTCTCCAATCTTTACAGGAGTCGGTACAACATGGGCATTAGACATGACTTTCGTCTTGTCCATGTTCATTTTAAGACCGACTCGCTAGGAGGCTCTACTGAGGTCTTAGAGCATTGTACTCAGGTCCTTGAAGACATCCTCCAATGTAGCGGTGAACAGTTCCCGGCAGATAACATCTCCCTGTCTGACACCACGCTGCAGAGGTATTGGTTTCGAAGTCTGGTCCTGTATTCGTACCGACATGGTGGCGTTTTCGTACAAACCCTTCAGCGCTTCAATATACCGATAGTCTACTTGGCACCGCTGGAGAGACTGCAGTACAGCCCAGGTCTCGATCGAATCAAAGGTTTTTTCGTAGTGCACAAACGCCAAGCAAAGGGGTAGGTTATATTCCTCGGTCTTCTTATACAGAAGACCGAGGAATATAACCTACCCCTTGGATACGGATGGATGCTGGCCGGAGCGTAGACTTCATCAGGCGAGATCTTTCGGACACTATATTCAGATTCAATTTGCCTCTAACCATACGGTGATCGCTGCCGCATTTAAGCGAGTTGATCACTGAGACATCATTGAATATGTGCCTATTTGTCGTCATGATGAAGTCTATCTCGTTCTTGGTGACACCGTCGGGACTGATCCAAGTCCACTTCCGCTGTTCACGCTTTTTGAAGAAGGAGTTCATCATAAATAGTCTCTTCTTCTCCATGAAGCCAGCTAACATGTGGCCTCGGTGGTTCCGACGCCCAAATCCAAAATTTCCCAGTCCGAGCTCTTCACAGCTCAGTTTCCCAAGTTTAGCGTTGCAGTCCCCCATGATAACGCTGTAGTGAGTTTTAGAGCTATGTATGGCTTTAGAGATGTCCTCATACATAGTCTCTACTTCATCGTAGGAGTGTGCCGAGGTCGGGGCGTATACCTGAATGACCTTCAGCAAATACCGTTTGGTTGTTCTGAGTACCAGGAACGCCACCCTGGTCGACACACTCTCAATCTTCACTTTATTGTCCACAAGGGACCTGTGGACGAGGAACCCGACACCACCTTGGGACTGATGGTCACCCTCCCGAAAATAGAGCAAATTACCGGATTTAAGGATTATCGAGTCCTCACCCTCTCTTCGGAATTCAGATAATCCCAGGACACCCCATCGTAACTTGCTCAATTCTTCCTCCAGTTCAATAACCCTCTTGTCAAGTTTAAAGTCTTAATATTATAGGTTATAATAATATTTACAGTATCGACAAAAAGTCCATAGGCAATCTCACAAATAAAGCTTGACGTTTAATTTGATTTGCGTTCTTCTCGTTTTAAGGAACTTTACTTTTAAATACACATGTGTCGTCGTCATCACCGGCTACCGGGCTTAGAATAGTACCAATCCATATCCTCCCGTGGGTGTCGTAAGAGGCGACTAAGGAAACTCTCACCAGGGAAGCGGGCAGCAGCGCTTATGCTGTGGAATATCAAATTACTGCGATCCCCAAACCCCCCAAAGCAATAAAAGCCTTGAGGGGGGGGGGGGGGGGGCTATTGTTCAGCAGTGGACCTCTATAGGCTGATGTAGAAGAAGAATGCGCATTGGCTGTGCGCTCACACTGTTCATAGCAATGTAGTTCTTAGCATGCCACTGGAGTTTTGAGCGTTTACTGCAAATGTATATGAAAAGACCGGAAACAATCAAGCGTTTTTTTATATCTATAAAACACTAAACCCTAAACTAAATGGAATAAACAATGCTGGCCTGATTAGCCTGAGGCAAACGCGAACAATCGTGACTTGGACACACGCACCAAATCTGATTATTAATCAAACAAAAAATATGATTACACACAATCTTATCGTATTATCTGTCACCACAATTTTTTACTATTTTTTTTTTTGCTAATTAGTAAATGAGCAATGGTATAGGAAGCAAAATCATAACTATTATTTTAAGGTTTTCGTATCCAAAGGGTGCCAATAGACACTGGTCAGGAGACAACATTAATAGACGGTGAACAGTGGACAGCTTGCCACCTGGTAAGTTTCACGAGCGCCTCAAAGAGTTTGTCAGCACATCGTGACGGGCTCCATGAAAACCTATGCCTGGGGCAGGGTTGCGGGTTGGTCAAAAGAGAAGACGTGGCCATGGCGAGTGAAGGAACAAGAGTGGGGTTTAGTCAGTAAATGTCTGACACGCCCTTCCGCGCCGCCGCGCCCGGAGTTGGAGCACACCAAAAAAAAGGGTGCTCAGTACTATAAATAAGCGCTCTAATTGCGTAACACTCTATTACTATCAATTGGATTCATTTTGAAGCATATTGTTAATCCATTGCTAATAATGTTCGAAAAATGTGTCTACTCAAAAACGTCAATAACGCAATGAATGTTGTTGTACTCTCAAAAAGAAAATCATTCAATCACTGATAGTGTTCTGTGTTAGTAAATTTCCCTGTTGGTACTAGTGAATAAAGCGTAATAATAAAGTGGTAAAAAATATCGTTCGGCGAAATCTCTGTGCGCCATTGTACCACATCGTGATTGTTCAATGGGGACAACATTATTATGCAGATATTCCGTGTTATTGATTTATAAATTAATTGTAACAATATATACCACGCCCATTCGTGAGTGGGCTATGATGAATTAGTTTCTTTTTATAATTATAAATTAGTGCTTGACTGCAATCCCGCATGATGGTAAGCAGTGTTACAATCGTCGATGGTAAAGAGCGCCAGCCTATTCATTCAATAAAACTGAGCGAATAGGAAGGAAGACGGAAGTTGAGCGAGGTGATGCAGTGTTAAATCTAACAATGTGGCTGCAAACGATGCTGCGCCACAGGGAGATTGATCTGGAGACCCTCCACGACCAAACTCCCGACACAACAACATTTGGCGCATCGTACCCGGCACACATCGCAACACAACTGCTCAGACCCGTCCTCCGTACGGCTTCACCAGACATCATACCGGTGTTGCGACAACTTCGCAGACCCGCGGGGTAATTGCGAAGTACACTGTCAGTAGCTATGGGTTTCATTTTCCTCGGTGGTAGGCCATAACATCGGCTTCCGGCAGGAGTTACCACCCACCAGACAAAGTCTTGCCGCCAAACGATTCGTCATGTTCCGGCATGATGTCTGGTGAAGTCGTACGGAGGACGGGTCTGAGCAGTTGTGTTGCGATGTGAGCCGGGTATGATGCGCCAAATGTTGTTGTGTCGGGAGTTTGGTCGTGGAGGATCTCCAGATCAATCTCCCTGTGGCGCAGCATCGTTGGTCGTGTTGTTGATTTTAACATTGCATCACCTCGCTCAACTGCCGTCTTCCTTCCAATTCACTAAGTTTTTTTAGTGAATAGGCTAAATAAACTAGTGCGCTTTACCATCAACGATTGCATCACTGCTTACCATCAGGCGGGATTGCGGTCAAGCACTAGTTTATAATTATTAAAAAAAAATTACATTTCAACAACATTCATTTCGTTATGAACGTTATTGAGCAGACATATTTTTCCAATAAATGAAGTAATGGATTAGAAATATGCTTCAAAATTATTCAAATTGATACTATTACTGTTTTACGCAATTAGAGTGTGGTCCTCCGTACAGCTTCATATAGTGTGAATAGTAAAGAGTATTCTATAGTAACACAGTTGAAATTTGCACAGATGGTGTATTTTATTGCGCCTATAATAACAAATCCGACTCACACTTGGCAAGATTTTTTCGTTGATATACATATGTTACGCACGCCCGAGGCTAAATCCTGAAATTGATTGACAGGCCGACCAAAGGACAGTCTGATTCAATTGGCCAATTAGAATAAAAAAAACTCATTGTGATTGAGTACCTACGATTATTTTAATTATTCATATAACTACTTACGTCCCGCGGTTTCACCCGCGTTAGTTTTGAGCTTGTGGGAATGTCGGGATTAGAGGTATCCTACGTGTTATTCCTGGCTAAAAATCACTGTGTGCCAAATTTCACCCAGATACGTTCGGTAGTTTAGGCGTTGAAATGGAACAAATTAACGAACAAAGTTATACAGGGTTTTTCATTAAGAGCGCTCGAACATTGAAATGAAATAAATCAATCTGTTTAAGTGATATTACCACAATTTTTATTAATTTTTAAAGAATATTCAATGACATTGCGCATCCTCGGCTCCTTGCGCATCTTCGAAGAAATAAGGGCCGATAATACCGCGGGACCAAAATCCACACCAAACAGTTACTTTTTCGGAGTGTAAAGGCACCTGATGAATCTCTCGCGGATTTTCATCGCACCAAATCCGGCAATTTTGTTTATTAACAAAGCCGCTTAACCAGAAATGAGTCTCATCAGTGAAGATGTTTTTTTTTGCAAAAGCAAGATCAGCTGCCAGATGCTCTAACGCAAAACTTTATATGGATGAAAACCCAAATGTCGGCGCAAAATTCGCTATGTTGATGTCGCAGAAAGACCCAGTTCTTGCGCACGACGCGGAATGAATTGTCTGGGGTTTTCTCGCACACTGTCTCGAACGGCAACAATATTCTCCAACGATCTTGCGTTGCGTTTTCTTTGACGTACAGGAACTGCTTCATCGATCACCGACCCGGTTGTCTCAAATTTTTTTATGAAACGACTGATTGTGGACTCTGCAGGACGGCCATGAACGCCATAAATTGGACGCAACGCACGGAACGTTAGGCGAATAAAGCACTGATTTTGACAATAAATTTTAATAATTTCTACGCGTTGTTGAAGCATGTAGCGTTCCATGGTGAAATGTCACGACTAAATATGTATTCAT
This sequence comes from Sesamia inferens, assembly GCA_037179545.1. Lineage (NCBI taxonomy): Eukaryota > Metazoa > Arthropoda > Insecta > Lepidoptera > Noctuidae > Sesamia > Sesamia inferens. Next base: position 27,898,843 of record CM073928.1, on the reverse strand, counting down.
GCCAAATTTGACAGCTATCGCATTACCAAGATGGCCGCTATGCGCTGTCAAAGTTCGAGCGTCCCTATTGAAAAACCCTTTACTATTGGGCATTCTGATTTAGTAATCTTTTGTGGAGTTTGTTGTGAACGTTTTTCTTCCCAGCTGATGTACTAGGAAGTGGCGAAGGGCTGATGTGTTGGCCATCTGTCTTTTAAATTTTGACATTCCAAAAGTACTGAATCTCAGCCTTATTTGAATTACATGTAAGCCATTCAGTCATATAATTTAGATAACAATCAGAATTACCAGGTCGGAGTAAATCTAATTCGTCTTTTTTATATCCAGGTATTTAAACCTGCAGGGTAATTAAACACACTCCCCCCCCCCCCCTTATTCATACACGCTGCTTAAAGTTAACTAGTGATTAAAGATTCTTTAACCCTAATTTTTTTTTTACCTATTAACGTCACTTAACTTAAAAAATCGTTTATAAAAAAAAAAAACACCAGTGTTTAAGGGATTTATTCATAAACGATAATTAAAGTTAAGTTGCGTTAAAAGGTCAGAAATGCATGGTTAAAGAATCGCTAATATCTAGTTACCTTTAAGCAGCGTTTATGAATAAGGGGGACTATCAGTGGCAATGTGCTTCATTATGACAGTTGTACAACAATCATTGCGTTATCTACGTTGTACGAGCATTTTTTTTTCAGTACTGTATAAAATATTTTACTTAACATCATCGACATATACAGGGTGTATCTGACATCGTAACACAAACTTCGCGAAAAGGCTAGACCGCATGCCACTAATAAAATTATAATAGTCATTTATGTCGTTAGTGAACGGTTACAGAAATCACAGTGTTTAAAAAAAAGTGTCCGCTCGGCCTTAGAACGGTGCAAGCTTGCCGCCGTGCGGGAACTCTACTAAATCGGCTGATAGAATAAATTTTTGAGCTTTGTTCACATTGCGCTTTTTTGGTAATTAGCGAATTAATTAGTTTTTACTTTTTTTTATTTTTTTTTATTTTTTTATTAAAGTATAAACCAGCGCTTGACCGCAATCCTGCCTGATGGTAAGCAGTGACGCAATCGTTGATGGTAAAGCGCACTAGTTTATTAAGAGCCTATTCACTCTAGCCTTGAAGACACTCAAATTGTAGTCCGACGGAAACACCGCCGCCGGCAGATTGTTCCAGTCACTCGATGTACGCGGTATAAAGGAGGAGGCGAAACGCTTCGTCCGGATCGTAGAGGTGTTAACAACATAAGGGTGGAAACTCGCCGTACGACGGGTCGTCCGATGGTGGAACGGAGATGGGGGAATTAAATCGTGCAATTCCCTCGCACACTCCCCAGAATACTTTAAAATCTGATTGGGTTATAAAAGTATAGGAATTATGAACGGTCTTAAGTGACAAAAACTGAATATATATTTTTTTTAATCAGGAAAACGCCGCTAAAGGCTCCACCACTGGGGGGTTCAGAATCATGTACTGGATCCATGGTACTCGTTTGTGCGTCGATGTCAGAGACACCCTTTATACTTAGAGATGAGATGCCTCAGAGATGAGAATTGTGGCACTCAGAAAGAAAGAGAGGAAACGAAGTTTCTGCTATCTTTATCTCTCTCAAATCATCGATCATTTATGAGGAAAGAGATAGTGCTAGATCGAAATGATAGGCCATCTCGTTCACTCTTTTCAAACCGAAAAATTACTGCAGATTATACGCGTACGGCATGTCCATAGGTATTATGCTTAACATTTTATCAGCACACTTCTGGTACACACAAATATCAATTTCATTTTTCGTTTTTTGCCAATTTTAAGAATTTTCAGTCTAATCTCTGTTTCAATCCGACAAAAAAATCGTGGAATGTGAAAAACTTTTTACATAAAAAAACGATTTCCAAAACAACACTTCAAAGTGAAAAATAACTAATTTCGGAAGTCGGTAGCAAAAACGAATATACATGTCATGGTCGTGTTGTTTTTGGTTTTTGGTATTCGCTATTGCCACGGACTCCCGAAGTTAGTTATTTTTAATAATAGACACTTTGTAGTGTTGTTATGGAAGTCGATGGTTTTTTTAGTTATTTTTTACTTAGGTAGTAGTATTGTTTTGGAAGTCGGTTGCTTTTTTTTGTTATAAGGTTTTTTTTTAACTGTAGTTAAACTGAAGCAATTGATATCTAATAAATCAAATGTAAAAACACCTTTTTAAAAACAAGATTATATTTAAAGTCGCTAAAGAGAAAAACTAAACTTTTACACTAAACTTAACTTATGACGTCATTTCACATTTGACACAAATTATTGTATAAAGCTTGACACCGTTGGCGCAGTGGCTACGATGGTCTGCTGCGCTGCATTCGTGGTTTCGATTCCAGCACGGAACAAATATTTGTATAGCCTGCAGATAGTTGTGTTGTTGGGTTTCGCTGTTTGTATGTGTGAGTTTAATTTTTTGTAAATGCTCCCACGATACAGAAGTAATAATAGGCCAACGTTAAAAAAAAATTACACCTGTTTCTTCTCAAAAAAAAAAGTCCTCTTTAAACCGGAAAATTATGTCTATTACTATTATATTGACTTATAAGATAGCCAGTCTGCATTACTGTTTAAAAGTACTGTCGGTGCCATGTTTTTAGAGACGTCTAGAACCCGTGTCTAGAACAGTGTCAATTGGAACCAATATTGCCTTAATAGGGTAGTTGACCAAATCTGGAGACAACATTTGGGGCATCGCACCCGGTACACATCGTAACGCAACTACTCAGAGCCTTTCCTCCATACGGATTCACCAGACATTATGCCGGAACACGACGATTCGCTTGGCGGCAAGACTTTGTCTGGTGAGTGGTTACTTCAGCCGGCAGCCGATGACTACCACCGAGAAGTAATGCTTTCTACATCTAGTTAGATTAAAAATTGATTCCGACGTAGTTAGAAAAAGGCTAAGCAGATTGATTTTACTTTAAAAACACACAAAAAATAAAGTACAACAAAATACTACTAAAAAAAATATATTCTCTCTCTCTCAAACTCAACTAAAATTAGAAAGGAATTATTAATTTTATAATTATTCACCAAAATACCACCATTTGTCAGTGACCTCTCCGGCGCCACTGACGACGTCGTGGAAGTGGGGAAAATTTGGGCCATCAAAGTTCGGGACACGACGAAGAACTTATCGAATGTCCAAACCACTTACAATGTCATATCGTCATCACATCAGTAAAATGTAGTCCACTACTGGGCATAGGCCCAAGCTCCGCTATATTCGACCGGTTCTCTAGAAGGTACGCCACTCGCTTCTATATAATTATGTTATTTTAATGTCTGCAATCCCAAAGTTATTTGTCCAAACTTGATCACTTGTCAAGGTCATTGGCCCCTCATATTATTATTAAAATATGTCGTTAGGTCACATGACGAACTACATTCTAGGTCAACATTCATTTAAATTAACGAACTTTTAACACTATTCTATAGTTCCCCGACAGACATCAAAATCTACGATATCAGTAAGTGATCAACCCGGCTACCGGTTTTTAGAACGAGTTTTGAAATTTTAAATTGATACTTTCGAATAGATACTATGTTTAAAATACTTCGAAAATCCAATTCAAAAATAGATCGAGTTTCAATTTATAAATTTATCGAATAAATTCTGCGAGTGTAAAGTTTTATTCGCAGTTATGCACTCAGATGCTGGTCTGTGCAAAAAGGGATGTTTCCTGGGTAAAAAAAATTGATTCTATTTAGTCCGTCATTCAGATTATAGAAAAATGTTGGATACGTATATTTTGTTTTATCAAATCAATAAAAATTGACAAATATAAAAGGCATCAAAGATCTGGAGTGGTGGCTGGTGACGCCACTGCTCGCTAAAAAGTGTAGCGTGCAGTGACGTCACACGAGTTTTGAACGCACTGTGTCGTCTTAATGTTTTGTTTATATGAAAAAAGAAAAAATACGTGTCAAGTATTTTTTGAAAATCTGACCGACTGACTAATTAGTTTGTTTTAGTCAATTACCCTATTGTGGCTGATTTTCATTCATCTTACCTTACTGAAATTTGAACTGATTCTGCTGCTCCAGCGCCTCTGTTTTAAGAGTCTATACAGTAACAAGCTTTCTATCAAAATTGTCAACCTTTCTATAATTTAAAACTAAAGAGTACAATCATTATGAATAACTGTTGTTATGAGACGGGACCACGAAAACAAAACCTACTGATTCACTTAACTCGACCAAATATCGCTCACCTAGTTATATATTGGCACATCTGCAAAAAATGTGAAACTGAATCTATTATTTATTAGCGTCTATACTAGTACCTTGAACCCGTTGAATACTCCGTTTAGTAACTAGTATAGATATGAATCTGTAAAAAACGTTTTTTTTTTTGTTTTTATTAATTATAAACTAGCGCTTGACCGCAATCCCGCCTGATGGTAAGCAGTAATGCGATCATTGATGGTAAAGCGCGCTAGTTTATTAAGAGCCTATTCACTCAGAAAAACTGAGCGAATAAGAAGGAAGACGGCAGTTGAGCGAGGTGATGCAATGTTAAACCCAACAATACGACCAACGATGCTGCGCCAAAGGGAGATTAATCAGAAGACCCTCCACGACCAAACTCCCAACACAACAACATTAGGCGCATCGTACCCGGCACACATCGCAACACAACTGCTCAGACCCGTCCTCCGTACGGCTTCACCAGACATCATGCCGGAACACGACAAATCGCTTGGCGGCAAGGCTTTGTCTGGTGGGTGGTAACTTCTGCCGGCGGCCGGTGTTATGGCTTATTAGTTCTTTGATCCTTGTTTCTGTAAAATATGAAAAACGTAGATATGTGTATGTAGATGCGTAGATTACTAGGTGAGAGATATAACCTACGTGAGAAATTGATTCTGTTCTTTTTATGAAAGTGATGTTCATAATGACGAGTACAACCCATTCAAAGCAAATTTCAGCTATTACAGTTATTTCTCAGTCATACAAAAGGAAGTATTGAATTGAAAGTGTAGTTTAACTAAAATCTTTCATCATCATCATTTCAGGCCTCCCCTACGACGATCGGTCCTGCGCCTCCCGCTTTCAGTGGTTTCCCGCGACTTTCAACCGGTTGTCTGTCCAACTTGTCACGGGTCTACCCACGCTGCGTCTTCCGGTGCGTGGTCGCCACTCGATAACCCGTCGCCCCCATCGGGCATCGGTCCTACGGGCAATGTGCCCGACCTACTGCCACTTAAGTGAAATCTTTCAAATCAATTAAATTCAAATACTTCTAATTACGACGTACGATCTCTCCGCCAATAATAAATCAATACTTCGGTAGATAGGTACCTGTCCATCGGCCGTGACCTTGTGACATGACGCACTTTCTTTCCGTCGCGTCGGGTAACCTCAGTGTGGTTGTGTTATGCAATACGCTGCGCTGGCGACGGATTTTTTTGTAGTTGTGTGATATTGGTGGCTCGTCTAGACGATTGATGTATGGTGTGGTTAGCGCTCTAGGTGGTCGCTGTTATTGGCTCGTGAAACGGGCAGCGCAGTTTCTTTCTTGTATTAATTTTAGCTTATGTGCCTTTGTTTTTTAATTTTAATGCCATTGTAAGGGAAACAATATGGACACCTATCCAGAGTAAATTGCAGTTTTTGTGAAAGATAAAGAAATTCGACTTCTTGATATCGAAATGCTTGAAATCCCGAATTTGTTCTAACTATCTTTAAGATAATGAGTAGATACTATTAATATGCCTGATTGTAAATAAGGTAGGGGTAATTGCGACCCTATCATCGGCTAATATCCTATCAGTCGTCTAACCAGTATACCTTTGGGCTTTGAAAAATTCAACGTAATCGTGTTTTTCCCAATGACGACAGATGTTTGGCAATTAGGTCACGTGTTGTTCAGTAACTACGGTCATGATAAGTAGCCCACTTGACACTTTGCTCGTCAATATCTGGTGTTACGAAGACATTTTGAGTGTATTACCTAGATAAATAATGTCTTACTACATCTGTATTAGCTGCGGGGAACGATTGCAATCGCTTAGCAATAGATTATTGCATATTATCTTTGAACGCTAATCATAAATAACAGTGTCTGAACTGAAACAGTTGGGTCTTGCTCATCATTATAAAATATTGCATATATGATTTACGTTAAGGGCCTTAGTCTCATTTAGTAGCGTAAAATGGTCACTTTAGGAAGCTAATTTCTAATTAACGGCTTGGTTTTGAGATTTGAAAAAAATATATCTTGTCTATTGATTCATGTACAACATTTACTAAAGATGATTTTTTCGTAGGATTTTGCCTTTTGCCTTAAAAAAATAGTTACCAAAACGCTATTTTTGGCTAATATTCGTTATTACTTCTAAACGGCATTGATGTGTGGAAATATTTTTACACTGAAAAATTCGCGGTTAGAAGTGCTACAAATTTGCAAGAGCGTATTTAAATCCATCAACATTTGCCAAGAAAATATCCTTATTTTGAAACATAGGTTTAGAGGTGCTCTGCGCGGGCGCGGGCGGCAGTCGTGCGTTAGCATTCAGACGGGAGGGTTGTGTCGCTTGCTGCTCTGCTCCGGCTATCGCCGACTACGCGTGGTTGTCTGTGTGAGTGCAAATACAAGGTGTCTCAAAAGTAAGTTCACATTTGCTTATCTTATTACGCGAAAGCAACTATTCTGAGGGGCGCGGGGGGTATGTCAGTCGGTAGTCTGGCTCTTGGGAATTTAGTCGCTATGGAGCGTTTCTCTGGTGCGGACCGTGCGTTGTGCGTACGTGAGTTTTACAAAAACGGTAATTCGGCGACTGTAGCGCGTAGAAAATTCTGCAGTATTCGACATATTCGTCACTTAAATGATGCGCCTAGCACTCGTCTCATTGCAAAATGGGTTGAGAAGTTTGAAGAGACTGGGTCAACTCTGGAGAAACCAAAATCTGGGCGACCAAGAACATCAAGAACAGCCGAAAACGTGGACAGTGTTACTCAGTCTATTCGAGATGATCCAAACCTCTCGATTCGGAAGCGTGCTGTTGCTTTAAATGTGCACAGATCTTCATTATGCCGCATTTTACACAAAGATTTAAAGCTGCACCCGTACAAAATTCAGTTAGTGCAAGAACTGAAGCCTCAAGATGCTGGTCAGAGGCTTGCCTTTGTAAATCAGATGATTGAGCGCTTTCCAACGTTCACCAACATCTTGTTTTCCGATGAAGCCCATTTTCACCTGAATGGGCATGTAAACAAGCAAAATTGTCGTTACTGGAGTGCAACCAACCCAAAACAAAAACATCAGAAACCGCTACATTCACCCAAAGTCACCGTATGGGCAGCGATGTCGGCGCGAGGAATTATCGGCCCTTACTTTTTTGAAGATGGAAGGGGACGCACACTCACAGTGAATTCAGAGCGTTATGTGGAGATGTTAGACGAGTTTTTCGTACCCCAACTGCAAAACTTTCCTAGTTACAACCAAAGAACATGGTTCCAGCAGGATGGAGCAACTTCACACACGTCCAACAGATCTCTGCCTCGAGTTCGAGAAATTTTTCCGAACAAATTAATCTCCAGGCGAGGTGACATAAATTGGCCTCCACGGAGTCCCGATTTAACGCCTATGGATTTTTTCCTGTGGGGTTATGTCAAATCAAAAGTTTACGCTAATAAACCGACTTCCCTGGCACAATTAAAAGAAAATATCCGTCATGAAATGGCAGCCATCACGGAGACTACCTGCCGAGCTGTCATAGGCAATTTTAGTGCCCGACTAAATGAATGCCGAGAGCGCAACGGTTTACATTTGGACGATGTTATTTTTAAAAAATAAATTCCCAAACAGTGTACTTCAATATAAAATAAACATTTTTTCAATAAAGCTAAGACTTTTCTTTTAAAAAAAGATTTAAATGTGAACTTTCTTTTGAGACACCTTGTATTTACGAGCGAATCGTGTCAGTGTACGTTCATAGATTAGCTCGCAAATGAGAATTGAAGATGCGTCTGGTGGCGTAAGTATCTATCTACCTATACTCTTGTATTTATACCTACATATTACTGTATTTTTCTTTATAATTACTATTAGCTTTTGTAACCATTTTTCTTTTACAATTGAAGTTAAACAATTACGAATTGTTCCAGGAAATCTAGAAAGAAATCTTTAGTCTTGAAAGGCAATAATCCGACTAACTACATCCGCTGATAATATAGAAGACTCTATTCAGGTGAGTAAACACTCGCACTTAGATTATAATTTATAGGTTTGTAAGGAGATTTAAAAATAAAAATCTTATTAGAAATTTACGTAACTTGAAAATGTGATTTTTTGTTTATGGTGATATAAACCAAAAATTAGGACTCAATTAAAGGTTTTGGTGTAAAAACAGTTTTACAAAAAGTTTTGAGTTGATAGGACTTTTAGTTTTTGCGATATTAGCAAAAATGTGTAATAAAAACTCTTACTTGGATTATTTTAAATGATTCTTCCTGTAAATATTTCATTTCTATATGTAATTGTTTAAAGTAGCCGAAGCCGATGGACGCGGGCTGGCGGGCTTGGAATGTCACAGTTATCAGTAAATTTTTTGACGTCCTCCGTGGCGCAGCGGTCAACACGCCTGCCTGCGACGTGGAGGCCGCGGGTTCGATTCCCGGCCAGGTCATGATGGAAAACGATCTTTTCCTGATTGGCCTGGGTCTTGGATGTTTATCTATATATGTATCTATTATAAATATAGTATCGTTGAGTTAGTATCCCATAACACAAGTCTCGAACTTACTTTGGGGCTAGCTCAATCTGTGTGATTTGTCCGTATATATACAGTATGTTAAGAAAACCCTGTCCGACCCGTAAGGATAATAAAGGTTAAGTAAACACATGACCAAATATGATATAAAATTTTACGTAATCATCATAGTACCAATACAAATGAATTTTGAAATAACTTCCCCGAAATTTGCAAATTTTTAAAAAAGTGACAACACCGGTATTATTATGAGCGAATAGCGACAGCGATGCGACCACGTGCCGCGTGCCCTGCCGCCCGCCGCCCGCGGAAGGGTGCTTAACGCATATTTATTAAGTTACCTCTTTTTGCGAAATAATATTTATTTTTTTAGGGTGATTTTTTTTTAAGTTAGCCTGGTTTTGTATGCATTAGTAGAATCAGTTATCGATACCTAACAACACCTTCACGGGTCGGACAGGGTTTTCTTAACATACTGTAGGATATATATATATATATATATATATATATATATATTCTGTTTTTCACAAATAATATTGTAATAACATTTTTCGACTTACAGAAAAGAAGAGAAAGAAACCAATCGACAGAACTTAAAAGTTTAATTTGCTTTTTAGGTCGAACACTAACGCAGTTGATTCTAGGTCAGACATCCATACAGAATGTCGTCAAGAAAATGATAATATTATATATCTCTATGTGCACAAAAAAACGATGCAAGTTCCATCATCATCATTCAGGTAAAATTATGCCTGCATGTCCTACAACCTATATTTTTAGTTTACAAATACATATATCATATACCTGTAAAATTATTTTTTTGTTAATTCTTAATTAATTTTTCTTGATAAATTCTTAATTCCTTGACATAAATCTCTAACAGTGTTGCAAGGGTTAATTAAAATGTATGTTATATCTTTTTTTAGCTCAAAATATCACCAAAACCTCAACAAATCTCAAGCTTGTTTCATCGAAGGGCGACGCATAATTAATATTGCTTACTTTTATTCAGAACTAAAGAAAATTGCCAAGCACGGAGAATTATAGACTGTGGTTTAGGATCTGTAGATATTGTTGGAGAACGACAAGTGGGACTACATTCCCTATTTATTTTTAAATGCCGTATGTGTATGGAAATGGAAACATTTTGCACATCCTACAGAAATCAATATCAGCTGTGCAGTTGTAGGAACAATAGAAATAGACTGTGGCCATTCTCAACTGCAAGAAATTTCTGCAGCTTTAGATATGCCTATAATCTCGCATGTTATTTATTGGATCGAAGAATTAAAATTTACAGATTTTAAAATAACTCGTGTTTTATTTGAAACCTCATTACGACGAAGTACATTCAATCCGACGTCACTGACACAGTATAAATAGGGTACTATCTCTTTATGGAAAACGGCCGAAACTACGCGCTTTGTAATCTCAAGGCATCTATATAAAGCACGGTTAGCGCAGCGGTTAAGCTATTGACTGCTGCGCTGCTTGTCGCGGGTTCAATTCCCGCGCGGAACAAATATTCAGAACATGTCCTACAAGTAGTTGTTCCGGGTCTGGCTGTTTGTGTCTGTGAATTTATATGTTTAAAAATGCACCCACGATAAAAGTAATTTCTAGTGTGGTTCAACGTTTTTTTTTTTTTTTTAATAAAAATATTACAAAGTGCCTAATGCGCGTTTGGTTTACGTTAACGCGATGAACTCGTTTATGTTATTCGCATTAGTAATTAATTCAAGGACACTGCAAAGACATGATACTCATATACTGAAAAGTAGTGAAAAAAAAATTCAAATATGTTGAATCGGTAGATATTACCATCTACCATTATTTTTTATGTGAATATTATGATATATTATAATGTGTGGGTACTTGTTTTCCAAATGTCTGTCAGTCTGCGATCGGCCATTAAACTGTGTAACGAGCACTCCTTGATTTTATTTAAACATTGATCAAGAATACTAAAAATATATTATAGTACGATATTACCATTTATTAATGCAAAATATACATTTATCGTCTTGCATCCATACCCCCGTATGAAATCGTAGGCACAAATCGCGACCTACACGCGGCTTGTCTGCATCTCTGGATATTCTTTGATTGTCGTTTTAGTTTAGCGCGCCACCGCGCGCATTTTACGAATTCGGGAGTACGGCGTTTAGCTCCGCCCACATGCACAAGGTCATTGAGGCTACTATAACCGTTAAGTGTTTGATTTCTGAACTTAGTCTTTGGACGTGGTATCAGCTGCGACTTCCGAATTATAGGTCGTGTGAACGAAAACCATCAGGTGCTTTATCTAAGTCTAAGTTTAGCCAAATTGAGCAGTTAGACTAGTAAAGCAAACCCCAGACTTCAAAGCTAAAAAAGCTTCGGATGCGACTGGGATTAACACACGGACATTATCGGACGGAGAGGTCTACTCCGGCAGCAGGCGGTCTTCGATGCCTGCAAAGCAGGCCCGGGTGAACGCCCTCTCCTCCATGACCACCTTGCGGATTACTTCCTCAAGGTTGCAGGAGGAGGGGGAGGGAATCAGGTGCTTTATTTTGTGTAAATTTTTTCATCACCACTGCTCTCAAAACGGCGAAGGAAAATATCGTGAGGCCTAGAGGTAAAACCTCGAAGACATTAATGATGTCGACTAACCCGCACTAGGTCCGCCCAGTGTTATCACTGATGTAGTGAGATTGTGGTTTTTGTGAATAATAGGGATGTATACAAGGTATGAAAATCAAAAAAATAATTAGTCCGTCTTACAGATAATAAAAAAAATTAAGACCCGTATTTTTTATTTTGTCGAAATTACCAAAAATTACTGAGATATAGCGTATTAAAGTTACGGAGTGGGGGCTAATTACGTCACGCCATGGTATATTTTGTACGACGACGGCGTGACGTCATGCGATATTTCAAATCAATATATCTTCCTAAGTATTTGAGTAAACGAAAAAAAAAAATACGTGTTCAATATTTTTTAGAAATCTATCTGATGGATATTAAATTATTTTTTAGGATACAAGCCAATTGTGAAGTTTTGTGACAAAAATGTTATGGATGACCTATGAAAAAACATAAACAAAGGTAATAATATAAGGTATTAAAAGGTAATATAGGATTCGAAATAATATTCTATAATCATGACCCATATTCTCAGCTTTGTTATGGTGTATAATTTATTACACATAAATACGGAAAATACGAGTATTATCATGTTTTCTAACCTAAGTCGTAATGGAGAAAACGTTCCATTAATTTCTCGATCACTGCGGGGTTTCACAAGCGCGGGAGGCCGTGCACTCTAAAGGTTAAACTTTGCCCCACTCTAGGAATTACTCCTGTATCGTGGGTGCGGTTACAAACATATATATATACTATTTTGTAGGTCATGCATGTAATGTTCTACAGGCCTATTTCACTTGCAACAGTTTTTTTTAATAGTTATAAACTAGTGTTTGACTGCAATCCCGCCTGATGGTAAGCTCTAGTTTATAAATATATAAAAAAAAAAATACGACCGGTAGTTTATACTGGGACCTCTTCGTGCTTTGAAAAGCATAAGCGGTCTTTTTTTTGGTTGTGGATGGCAAATCATTGAATGACCTGTCCTGCTCTGGGCGAAGCGGAAGGTTGTGTCAGACTTTTATTGACTAAAACCTACCCGTGTTCCTTCACTTCCCTGTAGACCGGGGCACGGTTTCTCTTTAGACCAACCCGTAAACCTGGCCCAGGCATCGGTTTTCATGGACTCCGTCACGATGTGCTGGCATCTATTTGAGGCGCGCTGGAAACACAACGCGCCGTCGACTCAGGCCTGGTGCTTACCGGGCGGCGAGTTGCCCACTGCTCGCCACTGCTGGCCGGGAGTTCGATGTTGTGTATGTCATTTCTGATTATAAACTATCTGTGTGCTTAATTTCATCGAAATCCGTGGAGGAGTTTTTCTTTTACTCGCAAACTTTCGCATTTATAATGTTAGTAGGACATAGTTTTTTTTTATATATAGAGACGTTGCCCCATACCAAAAATTACTCCTGTATCGTGGGTGCGTTTAAAAATACTAAACCTCGCACCAGACCCGTAAATACTACCTGTATGCCATACAAATATTTGTTCCTAGCAGGAATCGAACCTTCGACACACAGCGCAGCAGTTGATCTCTCAACCATTACACCAACCGTGTTGTCAGATTAAAATAAATATGTCATATGATTAAATATATTTGAAATACTCGTCCTGATATTCTTTATCTATTTCCATGATGATGATATTCTTTATCACTGTATCCTAGTATCCGCGGATATTTCTACATCGTAATTATTTACGTAACATTCATTTATTTACAATCAACACATTTAAACGTTTTTAGGGTTACCAACTTTTGAATTTGTCGAATTTCTTTCAGAAAACTTTTTGCTTTACTAATGAGATATATTTTTCTGGTTAATTTTATAGACATTTAATATTATATTCATTATGTTAAAGGCGATTTTATGTTTGTATGTAGAATACAAATTAATTGTATTTTATGTTAACCTACTGTATGAGTGTTAGCGAATTGATTCAATTATCAATTTAGTCAACCGTTTGGAACACACAGTTATAGTTTCCATATTTTCTTTTTGAATTATAAACAAGTGCTTGACCGCAATCCCGCTTGATGGTAAGCAGTGATGCAATCATTGATGGTAAAGCGCGCTAGTTTATTAAGAGCCTATTCATTCTAGCCTTGAAGACACTTAATTCAAATTCAAATTCTTTATTTCAGGCAAGGCCCATATGTTGTTAGTTAAAAAAAACTTATCCTATGTTAGTAAAAAAAGAAACAGTTTAACATCAGTTGGCGACATGAATATGTGCGCGCACATGTCTGTCCGCCCAGAGCCTAATAAAAGGTCCGTCGACTGGCGGACAAGGGTCCGCCAGTGTAGCTAGGATACTGTTTGGGCCGCCCCGAAATCGCCGCAACATCGAAGCACACCGTTTGCGTATGATGGCATAAAAGTCATCAATTCGCACTTAAATTGTAGTCAGACGGAAACACCGCCGCTGGCGACAAATCGTTCCAGTATCTCGATGTACGCGGTATAAAAGACGAGGCGTAATGCTTCGTCCGGATCGTAGTGGTGTTAACGACGTAAGGGTGGATACTAGCGGCACGACGGGTCTAACTAATTAATTAATTAATCTAATCTAACTCATTTAGATTACCCTGGTTTAGTTATTGCGGTCATTTCGACTCGTACGTGATTGGTTACAGTTCCAACCTAAAGTATAATTTACATTAAATAAATAAATATATACGGACAAATCACACAGATTGAGCTAGCCCTAAAGTAAGTTCGAGACTTGTGTTTTGGGATACTAACTCAACGATTCTATATTTATAATAGATAAATATATAGATGAATATCCAATACTCAGGCCGATCAGGAAAAGATCCTTTTCCATCATGACCAGGCCGGGGATCGAACCCGGGGCCTTCACGTCGCAGACAGGCGTGTTGACCGCTGCGTCACGGAGGACGACAAACATTTAAAACAAGAAGTAAGCTGGGACGTTATATACAGCGTGTAAGAGAAAGGTTATTTTTTTCTTTTTTTTTTCTTTGTTTAAAAACGTAGCCCACAAACTTTGTTGTTTAAAGTCGTGGTGGCCTAGTGGTTAAAACAAAAGCCTCTGAGAAAAGAGTCTGGGGTCCGCTTTATTAGTCTAAATGCTGATTTTGGCTAAACTTCGATCTCGGCCGTCTGACCTCCACAACCCGAGGGCGATATCGAAGCATTGCACTTACCTAGACCAATTGTTGAACTTTTGAGGGCTCCAACAACTTGTAACGAGTGCCATTAGATGTTCGTATGGCAACCAGTGTCAACGGCTTAACGTGCTTTCCGAGGCACGACCAGACTAGTGCAAATATGCATATTCATGCATACCAACCCGCATTGAGCAAGCGTGGTGATTACGTTCAATCTTTCTCTGTAAGAGAGGAGACCTGTGCCCAGCAGTGGGACGATTAAAAGGTCGATGATGATGCATACAAATATTTGCACTGCGCGGGGATCTAACCCGCACCTGCTTGCGCAGCATTGCCATCTATCTACAGTATGTTAAGAAAACCCTGTCCGACCCATAAGGATAATAAAGGTTAGGTATGCACATGACCAAATATAATATAAAATTTTACGTAATCATCATAGTACCAATACAAATGAATTTTGAAATAATCTTTTTTTCCCGCGAATTAATTCCAACTTCCCCGAAATTTGGTAATTTTTAAAAAAGTGACAACACCGGTATTATTATGAGCGAATAGCAATGCGACCACGTGCCGCGTGCCCTGCCGCCCGCTCCCCGCGGAAGGGTGCATATCGCACATTTATTAAGTTACCTCTTTTTGCGAAATAATATTTACTTTTTTAGGGGGATTTTTTTTAAAGTTTAGCCCGGTTTTGTGTGCATTAGTAGAATCAGTTATCGATACCTAACAACAGCTTCACGGGTCGGACAGGGTTTTCATAACATACTGGATATCAATTTCAAATTTCAAACACAATAATACTAAAAACTAAAGTTTTGAATTTTAAATAAACATATCAATACTTTATCATGATATTCATTCCGATTCCCTACTTCACAAACTAAACTAATTTTAAGTTAAGTGCATCTTTTTCTGTATACATCATATACGAAAAGGATATCAGATAAAATTTTAGTTTAATCCTGTCAATTTTCGATTTATTTCGATTATTCGATAGACAGTTTAGACGCGATTATAATCATGGCGACCAATAATACATCAATTTACGTCAGGCGCGGACTAATTAGTCAAATTAGTCTAAACTAAGCAGTTGTGTTACGATGTACGATGCGCCTAATGTTGTTGTGTTGGGGGTTTGGTCGTGTAGGATCTTCAGATCAATCTCCCTTTGGCGCAGCATCGTTGGTCGTGTTGTTGGGTTTAACATTGCATCACCTCGCTCAAATGCCGTCTTCCTTCCTATTCGCTCAGTTTTTCTGAGTGAATAGGCTCTTAATAAACTAGCGCGCTTTACCATCAACGATCGCATCACTGCTTACCATCAGGCGGGATTGCGGTCAATCGAAATCGGTTGCGCTAGTTTATAATTATTAAAAAAAAAAAAAAAAAAAACTAACATATTATCTTGCACAGATAATATGTTGTATAGATGCACTGAATTTAAATTTGGTTTAGGTTCTAAACTAGGGACCCGAGACCATTTTCACACTAACATAACTTTTCTCCGTTGATACCTTCTCCGGCAATAAATTAGCCACGGGCTACAGGTAACCCTAATTTTATGTGTGTAATAAGTTTGGCGCCGAATTATATTAATATTAACATTTTAATCAATCAGTCTGAAGCACCAAAATGTTGAATTCTATAATAATTTATTAATGTTAATTTTTTTGGTTTATTAGGTTAAAAGCAATTTTGAATTACACTCATAAATTGTGTGACAGGATGTTCTGTCGTGTAACTTTAGCTATGCAGTATATTAATGTAACTAATAAAGTCTTTATTTTTTAAATATGAAACTAGCTGAAGCTCTTTCTGACAGCCTCGGATTGGTAGGTCATAATAACGGCTGCTGGCAAAAGTTACCACTCACCAGACAAAGACTTGCCGCCAAGCTTGGGCCGTTTTTGGGCATGATGTGTGGTGAAGCCGTACGAAGGACGGGTCTGAGTAGTTGTGTTGCGATGTGTGCCGGGTACGATTGTGTTGACAGTAGGTCGTGGAGGGTCTTCAGATCAATCTCCCTCTAGCGCAGCATCGTTGGTCGCGGTGTTGGGTTTAACATTGCAACACCTCACTCAGCTGCTGTCTTTCTTCCTCTTCACTCAGATTTTTTGAGGGAATAGGCTTAATAAACTAGCGCGCTTTACCATGTACGATTGCATTGCTACTTATCATGAGGCGGTATAGCGGTCAAGCACTAGATCATAACCATTAAAAAAACTTTAAGTAGGACGCCTTCAGGCTAGCTGGAGAGACTATCTTCACAGGGTGACTGCTAGCAGCTAAATCAGAGTTGCCGAAAATCGAGTTGAATGACGCGAAATAAAAAAAGTTCATGTCTAGTAGTGGACTGCTTTAGACTAAAAATGATTTTAACCTCATAGATTGATCCGCGAGATCCTAAATATAAAAAGGAAACAAGTTTAGCACTTGTCTAGGTCCTCACAAAGTTCATAAAAATAATTTAATTAAAAATTTGATCAATCATTATACACATGTCTAGCCATAAATTAACTATAGAACTAATTCATTTCCTGATAGAAATAATAAAGAACGAGGCAGCCTTGTTTTTTTATCAGTAGCTGTCAAAACTAGGTCACAACTGCCTTGCCTTGTTTATAACATTAAGAGGGGACTCTAGTGCCAAAGAATTTGGAAAACAGGTATTTGAAGAAACTATTGCCGTTGCGCTGCTTCCAACCTCTCCCGGTGAAGTGCGAAAAGGACAGTTGCTCAAGCTGATTTACCTACAAAAACGTTGACCAAAAGACGTTTTGTATTCTGCTGTTTTCTTTTTCAAAACATGACAGATCTCAATTGTTTTTATATCAAAATTTAGAGGAAAAGTATACCTATGCTTCAATTATTTTCTTTTTTGTCAAAAACTTATCACTTTTGTCTAATAGACATCTGAACATCACGGTAAAAATGGGTTATTTTTCGCGATTGAAAATGACAGGGGCACGTATAATCACGGTGTAAAATTGTAGAAAAAAAATAATTGCTCTAAAAGCATTATCCATGAATAAACAGCGGAAAACGTTTGTATAGAGAAAGAACAACTAGAGTTCCCTCTTAACAAAAATTATGATTAAAGCTGAAGAAAAGTAACCTACGTGTGCTCTTTTTACACGATGTTGTTGTGTTGGGAGTCTGGTCGTGGAGGGTCTCCACATCAATCTCCCTCTGGCGCAGCATCGTTGGTCGTGTTGTTGGGTTTAACATTGCACCACCTCGCTCAACTGCCGTCTTCCTTCCTATTCACTAAGTTTTTTAAGTGAATGGGTTTAATAAACTAGCACACTTTACCATCAACGATTGCATCACTGCTTACCATCAGGCGGGATTGCGGTCAAGCGCTAGTTTATAACTTAAAAAAAAAGCAGGGTGCGGGGCGGCGTCAACAGCATCCAAGAATAGATTAGAATACTCTTTATTATGCACACTGTATAGATTACAGAACATAATTTAAAAAGATTTTACAAAGGGTGACACAATGGGCAGTCTTATCGCTAAGAGCAATCTTTTACAGACAACCTTTGATACCAAGCTGTGATAGCTGGCAGGATCAGCCTCTGTCAGTTTATGAAGCACTGCTGCAAGATTTTGGCTGGTCTGTCACCTTGCAATGACACAATTTGTTTCTTTTTTTTGTTTTTGTCATTATACTTATGTAACTAACATACTTACTTTCTAGGTATTTTATATATTCAGCTGAATTTGGTAAGACTGGAAGCTGACCCCAACATAGTTGGGAAGGGCGTAGGTAGAGACCCCTTCGTACGCGGTTCCGACTTTTTTTTTTTTTTTAATAATTATAAACTAGCGCTTGACCGCAATCCCGCCTGATGGTAAGCAGTGATGCGATCTTTGATGGTAAAGCGCGCTAGTTTATTAAGAGCCTATTCACTCAGAAAAACTGAGCGAATAGGAAGGAAGACGGCAGTTGAGTGAGGTGATGCAATGTTAAACCCAACAAAACGACCAACAATGCTGCACCAAAGGGAGATTGATCTGAAGACCCTCCACGACCAAACTCCCAACACAAGAAAATTAGGCGCATCGTACCCGGCACACATCGCAACACAACTGCTCAGACCCGTTCTCCGAACGGCTTCACCAGACATCATGCCGGAACACGACAAATCGCTTGGCGGCAAGGCTTTGTCTGGTGGGTGGTAACTTCTGCCGGCGGCCGATGTTATGGCCTACCACCGAGTGAAACTTGGAGTTAACCAATTTATTTTCCAAACAGACATCTAGCATTAAATTTGGTTTAGTTTAAAACGATTGTGAAGCCGTGAGTAGTCATAGTTTAATAAACGTTTAAAAGTATATCTAAGACGCCGATTCTCGTATTCACAAACTAAGCTAAATTTAATTTCAGTCCATCTTTTTCTTTATATTTCATTTAGAAAGGGACAGAACATAATATGTTAGTTTAGACCTGTCAAATTAGTCCCCGCTTGACGTAAATTGATGTATTTTTGGTCGCCATGTTTATAACCGCGTCTAAACTATCTATGGAATATCTTAATTTGACAGGATTAAACTAAAATGTTATGTTCTATTCTTTTTTTAACTAAATTGAAAGAAAATGATGCACTTAACTATGAATTAGTTTATTGTAGTTTGCAACAAGAGAATCTGCGCCTAAATCCCTAATATTAAAACGCAATTTACAAATTGTATATGTCCTGAGATATACAGTATGTTAAGAAAACCTTGTCCGACCCGTGAAGGTGTTGTTAGGTATCGATAACTGATTCTACTAATGCATACAAAACCGGGCTTAACTTAAAAAAAAATCCCCCTAAATAAATTATTATTATTTCGCAAAAAGGGGTAATTTAATAAATGTGCGTTAACCACCCTTCCACGGGCGGCGGGCGGCAGGGCACGCGGCACGTGGTCGCATCACTATTCGCTCATAATAATACTGGTGTTGGCACTTTTTTAAAAATTACCAAATTTCGGGGAAGTTGAAATTAATTCGCGGGAAAAAAGATTATTTCAAAATTCATTTGTATTGGTACTATGATGATTACGTAAAATTTTATATTATATTTGGCCATGTGTTTACCTAACCTTTATTATCCTTATGGGTCGGACAGGGTTTTCTTAACATACTGTATACCAAAAACGCAGTATATGAGCTAAGAATTAGGTAACTAAATACTTATGTACTTTCATTTTCACATTCAAGGTGACTCAGAGTTATTTAAATGACAAATTATAAAGATTATATTTATGTAGTAAGATAAATATTTAATCCATGTCGTTTAATTAGGAGTAAACGTGGTTAAGGCTAAGCGTTTTGTAATATTACTTTTGTCGTATTAAATTGGTTATTATGAACATTTGGTACCGCTAATGATCATGAAATAGAAGAATATAAGGTAAAGTCTTTAACAAAATTTTCAAGTTGATGTTATTACAAGTCAAACAAAATATCGTACATAAGTATTTGCGATTCACATCATTACATTTCACAAATAGCAACGTTTATGGTACTAATTATTTACCGACAACTCTTTGACCCCAGTCTGAATGTCAATACCTTTTTTAAATAAACTTTTACACTTTTATGAATCTGAATCATTTTGAAGTAAATTGCTAATCCATTGCTCCATATATTAGAAAAATGTGTCTGTTCAACAACATAGATAACGCAATGAATGTTGTGGAAATGTCAAAATGACACCCATTGCTTTGTTGTGTTACGTAATTAGCCTGCACATTCATCTGTATTATCATCCTCCACCTGTATTATTAAGGACTAGCGGCCACCAGCGACTTCGTTCGCGTGGAGTTGGTTATGCTCCGCTTCTATTAGTCGCAGCGTGATGTTATATAGCCTAAAGCCTTCCTGGCTTAATTGGCTATCCAACGCAAAAATAATTTTTGAAATCGGACCAGAAGTTTCTGAGATTAACGCGTTCAAACAAACAAACTCGTCAGCTTTAAATATTAGTATAGATGTAGATATGTAATAATATTTGTATATATTTATGATATATACAGTATGTTAAGAAAATCCTGTCCGACCCATAAGAATAATAAAGGTTAGGTAAACACATGACCATATATAATATAAAATTTTACGTAATCATTATAGTACCAATACAAATGAATTTTGAAATAATCTTTTTTCCAGCGAATTAATTCCAACTTCCCCGAAATTTGGTAATTTTTAAAAAAAGTGACAACACCAGTATTATTATGAGCGAATAGCGATGCGATCACGTGCCGCGTGCCCTGCCGCCCGCCGCCCGCGGAAGGGTGCTTATCGCACATTTACTAAGTAACCTCTTTTTGCGAAATAATATTTATATTTTAGGGGGATTTTTTTAAGTTTAGCCCGGTTTTGTATCCATTAGTAGAATCAGTTATCGATACCTAACAACACCTTCACGGGTCGGACAGGGTTTTCTTAACATACTGTATATAGTGTTATTTTTTGTTTAAACGCAACCCAAAACACGTGTCCCGTATTTTTAAGTAACTATGTACAAAATTTCAAAAAATATAATAAAAAACCACAAAATGAGCTTGTTATCTTACTTGATTGTCCCAACAAAAATATCAACGAACTGAAAGAAAAAGAAAGAAAGAAAGAATTTTTTTTTATTCCGCACAAACAAAACGCACTTTACAACTAAATACCATAAAATTATCACCAAAAGTCTCGTACTCTAACATACAAAACTGCCAAACTACATACACGCACGCTACGCTTGCACGTCCGCGCCTACAGCGACGCGGCGCGGGTTGTGGCCCTGTCTCACACGCCTAGTACAATGAACTACTATCAGCTGTGTTGCGCGCTCGGTAACCACACTGCAACAATTTCTAAATATATTTGGGAAAAAAAATATAACATGTCGTAAAAATTATTGGAATCGATTCAGTTGCTTCTTCAAAACAAACTATGTTCATGTTGCCTATATAGAAAAAATAATATTGTATATATTTGTGATCTGATCTGATGATGAATAATAAAAGTTGTTAAGAATTAAAATAAGTTGTCATCGTATGGATATCTTCATACGATGTCAACTTATTTTAATTCTTAACAACTTTTTAGACGTGTTTTTAAGAGCAGCCTTATTAATTCGTATTACATAATGCCACATAACTGACATAGCTACATAATTTTGGCAAGAGTTTGGAATAACGAGGACCCCGATTCTGTATCCAGCGAAATCTTACCTCTCACAAACTACGTCAATATTGTGTGTTGTTAACAGCAAATAATCGAAACGCCAATCGTACGGGCAACACTTATTCAAATAGCGGTGTTCCCGTCGGACTACAATTTAAGTGTCTTCAAGATAATATTGAATAGGCTCTTAAGAGGGGACTCTACTTCCAAGGAATTTGGAAAAATAGGTATTTGAAGAAACTATTGCCGTCGCGCTGCTTCCAACCTCTCCCGGTAAAGTGCGAAAAGGACAGTTGCAGCTCAGGCTGATTTTACCTAAAAAAACGTTGACCAAAAGACGTTTCGTATTCCACTGTTTTGTTTTTCAAAACACGACAGATCTCAATTATTTTTATATCAAAATATAGAGGAAAAGTATACCTGTGCTCCTATTATTTTCTTTTTTGTCAAAAACTTATCACGTTTTTCTAATAATCATCTGAACATCACGGTAAAAATGGGTTAAATTTCGCGATTTTGAAGTATAGTATTTCTTTTATTTTTTAATTAAGTTTCGAAAAAATCAAATGATAGGGGCATGTATAATCACGGTGTAAAATTGCAGAAAACAAATAGGTAATTACTCTAAAAGCACTATCCACGAAGAAAATAGCGGAATACGTTTGTATAGAGAAAGCACCACCAGTTCCCTCTTAATAAAATAGGTCGCTTTACCATCAACGATTGCATCAGTGCTTACCATCAGGCGGGATTGCGGTCAAGCACTAGTTTATAATTAAATTATTAAAAAAATAGTACAAACTACGCAATGTGGTTTGTACTATTTTTTAAAAATCAATAATGTCGAATTTAACTAAGAAATTATGGTTTTAAAGTAAGAGATAGTTAAATGGTTATAGTGAATTTAAGCCTAGACTTTGAGTCTGAAATCGCCAACCCGCATTGAGCAAGCGTGGTGATTACGCTCAATCCTTCTCTGTATGAAAGGAGACCTGTGCCCAGCAGTGGGACGATAAAAAAGGTTGATGATGAAAATCCGGAAGGTACTCTTAGAACCGGCGATTGTTCTTTTTTAGTATTAAGGGATTAATAAAGCATTATTGTGTGCGGCCTATCCGCACACAACACGGCACCGTGCCGCCACGTGCCGGCCAGTGTCAGTGAAAACTGATAGTGTAGCATACATTAGTAGGCTACAATATCAGTTTTCACTGACCCTATCCGTGTAATGGTGCGACTTATACAGGCTGGTCGAATCGTTTACATAACTCTACTCGTCATGTTTGGAATTCTTCAGTACCCATAACATTCTCTAGAATAACCTGTCAAACATTAAGTGGTTGGAGCTCTTAGCGATAAGACCGACAATTGTGTTACCTTTGTAAAAGCTTCATATTTAAGTATGTTCGGTTATTTATATGCTGTACATAATAAAGAGTATTCTGTTTTATTCTAATTCCTGTATTTTTAAGAATGTTCGAATTTTTGTCAGGAATACCCCGATACCCGATACCGTCATAGATTTTTGTAAAAGTATTGGTTGTAGCTTAGAAGTGAATGCGATTTGATTACAAACGTCGTTCATTTCAGGAACTGACCGTCTGATGGCATTAGGTTTTTTTTTTAATAATTATAAACTAGCGCTTGACCGCAATCCCGATGATGCGATCCCAGTAATGCGATCGTTGATGGTAAAGCGCGCTAGTTTATTAAGAGCCTATTCACTCAGAAAAACTGAGCGAATAGGAAGGAAGACGGCAGTTGAGCGAGGTGATGCAATGTTAAACCCAACAACACGACCAACGATGCTGCGCCAAAGGGAGATTGATCTGAAGACCCTCTACGACCAAACTCCCAACACAACAACATTAGGCGCATCGTACACAACAACTGCACACAGACCCGTCCTCCATACGGCTTCACCAGACATTTATGACATTTATGCTTATTTTCTTGTTTCTAAATACTTATTTATAGTCTAAGACCTTACAGAATACTTCTTAATCTGCCTGTGTAGAAAACTTTAATTAAAGTTGGATCCGCTTAATAAAACTAGTAACTTTTATGACAACAGATTAAATCAGACAATGAAATGCTAATGTCTAACTGACCTATCGTCGATTTCACCTACATAGAGTTCAACGACCTTTAGACTACATTATAAACACAAGTCAATAATTCAAGATGCAATTTGGCCAAAAAGGATACGGTATTAAGGCCAAAGTGACTGATAATTTATTGGTTTTGAATCCATTTCTGATTTTTTGAAGAATATCATGATCGGTGTTAGTATTTCCGGAGCAATGGTCAGTTTTGTGGATAGTTCCGTGTCATCGTGGGTGGGGTTTGCGCAAGCGTAGAAACGGCACTGCACGCGCCTGCGATTTGTGACGCGAGAAAGGAATCAAATTATATGTTATTCGTATAAATAAGTTCTAAAAAGCTACGTAGAATCTTCTCGTCCGAAATACCGCAGTGTCTCAAGACAAAAGTCTTCGACCAGTGTGTGTTACCAGTGATGACATATGGAACTGAGACGTGGTCGCTAAAAATGTGCCCTATAAGAAAGCTCAAGGTCACTCAAAGTGCAATAAAGAGGGCTATGTTTGAGGTTTCAGAAATGCGGAGTTCCGCAGAAGAACGAGAGTAACCGACAAAGCCCGAAGAATTACAACACTTAAGTGGCAGTGGGTCGGGAACATTGCCCGTAGGACCGACGCCCGATGGGACCGACAGGTTCTCGAGTGGCGACCATGAACCAGAAGACGTAGCGTGGGTAGGCCATCGCAGGAACGGTCGTCAAGGAGATCCTATTTTTTGTTTGTTGGGATGGGAAATCAGCAAATGACTTCTCCCGCTCTGGAAAGGCGTGTCAGACTTTTACTGACTAAAACCCACCCGTGTCCCTTGCCTGTGCGACGGCCAGGGCCACGGTTTCTTGTTTAAAGAACCCGCAACCCTGACCCAAGTCGTGGAGATCCTTGGGGCCTAAGTTCAGCAGTGGATGTCTTTCGGCTCAAATGATGATGATAAAGTTCTTTAGTGTGTGATTCACTGTATAAGAAGTTGGGTAAATGATTGAGGCTCGATAAGGATGCAAACACAGAATGCATTGATAAAAATGCACATATATTTGATAATTAATTGTTGACTATTTTCGGCAAGCTATGACGTATTTTACAGACTAATTTATTATTTCACAAGTTTTAGCATGTGCCCACAAGGAACTGCTTGTGGTTCACATGTATACCGACTTGGCTTAAGGTGTTTCCATCACGCTGCAATTTGAGTGTCTTCAAGGCTAGAGTGAATAGCCTCGTAATAAACTAGTTCACTTTACCATCATTGATTGCGTCACTGCTTACCATCAGACGGGATTACGGTCAAGCGCTAGTTTATAATTTATAGAAAGAAAAAGAATTTAAATCTATACTACAGTAACAAAGTATCCACACTTACGTTATTGATACCACTACGATCCGGACAAATCGTTGCGCCTCGTCTTTTATATCGCGTACATCGAGGTACTGGAACAATTTGCCAGCGGCGGTGTTACCATCTGACTACAATTTAAGTGTCTTCAAGGCTAAAGTGAGGCTCTTAATAGACTAGCGCGCTTTACCATCAACGATTGCATCACAGCTTACCATCAGGCGGGATTGAGATCAAGCATTAGTTTATTATTATAAAAAAAGATGTTAAAACACAAATGGCTTGATTTCAGTATATTTAGATACTTGTCAATTCTATTTTGTAACCTAGGTGAAGTAGTTTCTTAACTGTCCACTCTGATAAAAAAAACAGACTCAACATTCTTAAAAATACAGGAATTAGAATAGAATAGAATACTCTTTATTATTATTATTATCATCATCATCATTTCAGCTGAAAGACGTTCACTGCTGGACATAGGCCTCCCCCAAGGATCTCCACGACGAGCGGTCTGCGCCTCCCGAATTCAGCGGTTTCCCGCGACCTTCACCAGATCGTCGGTCCACCTTGTCGGGGGCCTACCCACGCTGAGTCTTCCGGTGCGTGGTCGCCATTCGAGAACCCATCGGCCCCATCGAGCATCGGTCCTACAGGCAATGTGCCCAGTCCACTGCCACTTTAGTGTTGCAATTCTTCGGGCTATGGCAGTTACTCTCGTCCTTTATTATTATACACCATATAAATTACAGAACATAAATCCCCCAATCCCCTCGTTCACAAACTAAACTAAAGAAGATGTTTCATTTTGGGCCACTACTTTTCATACTATACAGATAAAAAGGAAAAAATTATAGATTTTCATAAAAATACTACTTAATTAATTGGAATAAAAATGAAAGTATATATAATTAATTGTTTGAAAAGTTTTTTAGTAAGATAACCCTTTTTTAAGGTAGCCATGACAGTGATTATAACGTTTTATTGACGACTTTGACAGCTCTATTTTCCCGTAATTTTCGTGGCGAGTGTTGATGTGAGTTGATTGTGTTTATTTATTGGGCCGTATGTTCGGAATTCATGTTTTGTTTTTTTCGCAGTCATATGGTAGATAATATAGATACGATAGCCTTAGATACATAACACGTTAATCAAATGTCAATTCGCCGAGTTAAATTGGATCTATATGAAAACTTAGCCAAAATATAGGAAATTGACATTAAAAGCAGTTAACTATAGCGTAACTATAGGTATAGTTACGCTATAGTTAACTGCTTTTAATACCTGGGCCAGCACATTATACACTTAATGCTAGGTAGCATTAAGTGTATAATGTGCTGGCCCAGGCTCCATACGTTTCTGAAACGTCTCCTTTGAGTTCAACGCTTTCTTTTTCTTTATATTTTATTAAGAAAAGGACAGAAGATAATATTTTAGTTTAGTATCTTAATTAGACAGGACTGAACTAATATTATATCTGCTTCCCTTTTCTTCTTTAAATAAAAAAAAAAATACACAGAATTATTATTAATTTCAGTGCATCAAGTTTAAAATGTTTTTTTTTATCAAAAAATTAAATTATTTCCCCCAATCTGGGCGGAGCGTAAGGGCGTGTCGGACTTTTACTCACAAAAAACCCACAGTGTTCCTTCACTAGCCTGAGCGCTAGGGTCACGGTATATCTTTCGAACAACTTGCAGCCCTGGCAGCCTGTCATTGAGCCTTAATTCTAACCCTGCAAACGCAAAGCGCGTCACAATATGTGTCAATCGACACTGTGTCAAGTGCGTCATGACGCAATACGCGCGTGCAATGCGCGCTAGTGAAAGAACACGCGCTCTAATGTTTACTGAGGTTTTCCTGCTGGTCATGTTTGACTAGAGCGGCCACAAATAGGTTTGGTGTATTTTTAAATAATCTGTTTCAACTACAAATACTGTAAAAAATAAATTCGGGGATCTACAAATACTGTTAAAAATAAATTCGGGTATACTTAGGTCCCTATTATAGAATCTTACTAAAAACTCAAGCTTAAGCAAACTAGTTTTAAGTAATGCTTAAATCTTGAGAATGGTTCTGTAATACGGTCCTTAGTCTTCACTGAATAATAAAAACTTGATTGTTATAAAGTTTTTATTTTTATTTTATAGTTGTGGTACCTACCCCACATAACTTCATTCATTACTAGTCAGTACTTGAGCATATAGTATTTAGGGTATATTTAGAGGGCTAAATATACCCTCTCAAAGAAGAATTTTCAAGGAGTTCTGAGGTAACAATCAGAAAAGTATGGAGGACAACAGGTCAAGCTACCCCAAACTGTCAGATATTCCCAATCAACCTTGAGCCTTAATGCTTTAGAGATAAAGTTGAAAATCTAATAAGGAAAACTGTACAACCAAATTGAAATTTTCCTTCTGATTTTGAACTTGGTCAAAATCCAGATTGGAGTAAAATAAGGGTAAAAAGACATCAAACAGTTTTTGTGACTGGGTGGGAATAGTCAAAGTTGTATGAATATATTTTCTAGTATTAGGCACATACATAGGTCTTAAGAAAATTGTTATTAACTCTTGTAATATTTAATTTATTTATTATGTTTGTAATTTTGTTTCTATGGACCAGGGTCACATAATAAAAAAGATATTATAATTTTTATATTATTTGCAATGATTAAAAACTTTCAGCACAATTTTCACGTGTTCCTTTTTAAATTATCAAGTTGTTTTATTTGACCCATTTAAGGTCATTTGTGACCAAATCAAAAGTCACACACAAAAACTATCCTAAATGGATCGTTTTTGTATGTGTATCTGAATCGTGGGAGGTCTCAAGTACCTAGTTTTGGTACCCCAGCAACAATATCTTTATAAGTAGATGCTGGTCACAATAGAAATTGGTCACAGAACATTTGTTAAACGTTTAGTTCCACACTCCCGCTGTGTATCAAGGATTTAGCGATTATTAAAGCTAAAAACACTGTTTAGCAGTGCAAACATTTCTGTTTACACAATAACGCTGACGTAATATTTCATCAATCGTAGTCATTTAGGTTATAATAATTTTAAAATAATACCTCACGATATTCTACACAGTATAGTTTAGGTATGAATAGTCAAATGTAATCGAATTAAGTATAAGACTTATTCTCAATGAATTAAAATTAATATTTCGAGAAACTATCGTCGAATATTTTCGCTATTTTATACACAGTACAGTTTAAGTTTAAACATTGAATTATAATCGAATTATAATAATTTAGGACTTATTCTCTATAAATTTAAAATATTCTGCTTCAATCTTATTACATTAAATATATTTATAATTCGCTTAAAGAAGTTATTAATTAAAACTTACCAAAACAAATGTTTTCAGCTGAAAACCGAGCCTCTTCGTTTTTGTTGTCATTGTCTATGTCTTGATGAGCCTGTAAAGAAAAGAGAAACTTTCATTAATCGTGTATAGTTAATTTTTCATTTCTGTCGGCAGCTCTAGTCTCTACTAAATACAATATCAAGGATTATAACCCATAATCTCAGGGTTCTATTGCCAAAGGCTTAGGTATCCTTGTAAGGGCGTGCAGTAAGGTAATACGCAATGTTTTATGCAGATCACGTACCACTGCGTAATGTTTATGAAGGTCTTT
Source organism: Sesamia inferens (assembly GCA_037179545.1). Taxonomy (NCBI): domain Eukaryota; kingdom Metazoa; phylum Arthropoda; class Insecta; order Lepidoptera; family Noctuidae; genus Sesamia; species Sesamia inferens. The sequence goes on along the minus strand of CM073928.1, from coordinate 27,870,073 downwards.
GAAATAGGAAACACCATATAAAGTGGGTGATGTCAAGTTTAAAGATGGTATTTGGGGGGTTTCGGTTGGTGATATTTTATTGCTTTGTTTCTGTAAACTGTAGTAGAAAAACGAATAGGTTTACTAGATCTAAATTAAGAGTTATGACCATCTAAACCCATTCGAATGCTTTGCGACTATATGCACACAATAATTCCTGACTGTATTCTATGTTCAATGGGCTTCATACGATGCCACAAAGTCACACATAGGGCGGTAGAAAAAGCTATGTTCGGAGTTTCTCTGCGCGATCGAATCAGAAATCAGGAGATCCGCAGAATAACCGAAATCGCCGACATAGTACTTCAAGTTGCTAAAATTAAATGTCAGTGGGCTCGTAGAACCGATGGCCGATGGAGCAGTAAAGATCTGGAGTGGCGGCCACGTACCGGCGAGACGCAAGGTAGGGAGGCCCCCAAGAAGTTGGACCGATGACCTGGTGAAGGTCGCGGGAAGCCGATGGATGGCAACACAAGACCGGTCATTGTGGAAAGTTTTCTCGGTGGTAGGCCACATCGGCTGCCGGCAGAAATTACCACCCACCAGACAAAGTCTTGCCGCCAAGCGATTTGTCGTGTTTCGGCATGATGTCTGGTGAAGCCATACGGAGGACGGGTCTGAGTAGTTGTGTTGCGATGTGTGCCGGGTTCGATGCGCCAAGTGTTGTTGTGTCGGGAGTTTGGTTGTGGAGGGTCTCCACATCAATCTCCCTATGCCGCAGCATCGTTGGTCGTGTCGTTGGGTTTAACATTGCACCACCTCGCTCAACTGCCGTCTTCCTTCCTATTCACTAAGTTTTTTAAGTGAATGGGTTTAATAAACTAGCTCGCTTTGCCATCAACGATTGCATCACTACTTACCATCAGGCGGGATTGCAGTTAAGCGCTAGTTTATAATTATTAAAAAAAAAAAATTCTCTACAGGCTGAGAAGAAGAATAAGTATTCTATGTCAAAGTGGAACTGTTTTGTCCAATTAGTCACACTCTTACCTTCTAAACCTTATCGTCTTTTGTTTCAAAATTGTTATCACTAGATCTACCTACCAGTAGGGTAATTGCGTAACACGGATTAGCAATACGCTGTAAAATTATTCTAAATTTAAAATAATAGTGGGTTACGTAATTAAAGTGCATATATAAAGCATTATTATTGCTTTTTCTTTTCCTTCTCCAGCCTATAAAGGTCCACTGTTAGACAAAGGCCTCCCATTACATTGGGTGGGTTTGCCATAATCACCACGCTTGGCAGGTTGGTTCGGGATCACATTGGTTTGATGTTCCACAGGAGAAGCGCTACTACCCGCTTCCTTGGTGAGAATTACCTTAGTTGCCTCTTACGATACCCACGGGAGGAAATGTAGGCCTAGTATGAGTTTTCAATACGAAATTCGATCGTTGATATCGAGCGCGTTTGGCGCTCTCATTGGTTGAGAGTTCTTGCGACCTTGAAGCGGGCCAATCGCAGAGTCAAACGCGCTCGATATCGACAAACGAGTTTCGTAATGAAAACTCATACTAGGCCTACAGGTTTGGTACTTTTCTAAGCCAGGTACTACACGAACTGTACGGCTGTATCACAATTTTTAAGTTAGGTTTATATATTTATTAAGGAAAACAAATAGACATATTACATTTTATAGGAAAAGGATACAACCCATAAGTGCAATCAACCAGATTTTCCACGGAATTCATATAAAAAATCTGTAAAAACCATGTTATTTAAACTAGAAACTGCTAAGAAAAATGCTGAGAAATCATTACTTGTATTTAAAATAAAACGTAAATTTAGCAAACAATGCAAAAACTTAGAACAACAAGTCATGCAAAACATAATGAAAATGACTATTGACTAAGTATTTTGAGCGCAATATTTCTGTCGATCGATTTTTTTGAAGTATTTTATTGTCTTTATTAAGTTATCGGTATACTCGAGCAACAAGAAAAATATTCAGAAATAACACCAATTGTTAAAGCATGCAAACATTCTTACATCAAGCACATTCAAATTTCCCGATTCCTTCTCATGCACTTCCTAATTCCATAGATCTGGCTTAAAGGCCTAGAGACTAAGCCAGAAAACTTACAAAAAAACAACAGCCAATCTCTCTCTGGTTGGCAAAACACTTCACCATCAAAACTGCGATCAGAACGGACGCCGCCGGCAGATCTGACCATCCTTTAAATCAATCATTACCCCTTGGATCCAACAACAAAAGAGACCAGTGAACAATTGTGAAGGCAACCAACATCAGACGGAGAATGCGGCGCTGTATATTTCAGTGTGTCATTTTCCCTTTTGTCCATTTTGATTCTGGTGAATGTAATTTCCCGAAAGCGCGCCTCAGAAACGCAGTTCAACTGTCGAAGGAAATATCTAACAATATCAAACACCAATTGGAAACTAAATAAAAGTTCTGGTGCTCGATTGCACTCACGCTACACTCTATGGGTAATATATTATTATTTATTATACACGTTACACTCTATACTTACTTTGTTCTAGGAGACGAGAGTTTTATAATATGTAAGTGTAATTGTTTTATTGTAGAATCATAATAGTTTTACAAGCTTCGCGCTATTATAGTAGTTGTATATACATTTTTTGTACACATTACAGCGGTAACTTAGTTGGAAATACCATCGTCCTTTCAAACAGAATTACAAAAATAGAAATAACAATTATTTTAGTTTGAGATCGATTTTATTCTTAGCATTGTTTGACTGGCAAGGATCTAAATCGTGACTAAGTAAAACTTCGTAGTTTATCTAACAAAGATTAGTTGAAAAAAAGTATTGTTCCTAAAATGGCGCTTAACACACAGCACCGCGCATCGTTGCGGTAGACGGTGAAGTGGATCTCATGTCGCATAGACTTCTATTATATCCGTAGATATCCACCACCCCGCCGCGCAGTCGTCCACGCGGTGGAGCGGCGCCACACACACGGGGCGCCGCAAGGCCGCGCGGATCGTCGTGGGTGCAGGACGATGATCAGATTCTTGCCAGTGTCTGTGAACAAACTGGTCGTACCCGTTTTAAATCCATCCGGACGGACAGGCGCGTAAACCGCCTTACCGCGCGGAGCACCGCTAACAAATCCACTTTACTGTCGCCACCTCCGCAGCGGTACGCGGCATGCACAGGTTTTAAAGATACATTTAGAAAAACTCATCGTGGGTTTGATGTTACAAAACTGAATGAAAGAAAAAGAGTGGGAACTTTTTGTTTCACATAGCTTTTTTAAGATCAATATGATCAGTTTTTTTACACAATAAGTGAACTAAAGGTCCGTAATAACACAGATTACAGAATACTATAATAAAAACATTACCGCATTTATCCAATTGTCACAGAACGGCAATAATCTGTCTTCAGATCTATCAGGGTTTATACTTTTTAATTGAGTTTTATTTGTTACTACCTGATGTTTGTTTGTTTTAGGTATATTGTGTGTCTTTTCTCCGTTCATCTTTTAATCTAATTACTTTTACAATTCCAGTTGGAACTCCTTGAACCATTTCTGAGCACAACTGGGAAGATATATAGTAGAGCTACTTCGATGGAATGGCAGTAGGGGGACAACAGTTCTGGTCGCAAAATATGCTCCACCTATTCTGCGGCCTGTTTCTCAAAATATATGCAGTCAAAGTGACCTCTGCGCTGCCAAACACGACGCCGTGGAAGTGGACCAGTGTTAGGCCACTGAGACCTGAACAGTCTTATCAGTGACATGAAGAAGAACAAGAATCTTCCAGATAGCCACTTCCTACTGGAACGCTCACGTAACTTTTAACTACCAATTAACAAATACGACATCGGAATCATTAATACAATAAATAAGTGCCATGTAGTACAGTATTAAAAGTGCAATAATTAAGAGCCCCTTCAGAGTTCTTTAGGAAATACATATCCACGGTTTTTTTTATTTCCGTCATGATTACGATGTCAATTATTATTAATTTGGAATACAATTTTTTGGAAAAAATATATATCTGTGAAGCTCAATTCACAAGTTAACCAAGTGGTGAGGTCATTATGACTAAGACATCCATTCGATCTCGAAGTTTGTCGGGTCAACCGGAAACAAAAAAAAACCTGTAAAAAATGATGTTCATGTGCCACCGGTACGTTTGTTTTAAAACCATTGTGAATCGTCGTTTATACCTACATCCAAGGACTGGAACGATTTGCCTGAGGTGGACTTTCCGTCTGAATACAATTTAAGTGTCTTCGAGCTAGTGAATAGGCTCTTAATAAACTAGTGTGCTTTACCATCAACGATTGCATCACTGCTTACCATCAGACGGTATCGTGGGCATGTACTCGTTTATAATATTTAAAAAAAGGATTCTAACTATTTGCTCACTATTTGGTGATTGCAATATATTCATTCAATTACTTGGTGTGTGGCTCTTAGCCTTTCTTAATGTAATAGAGATAAATACAAAGCGATTCTTATTAAAGAGTAATGTTAGTTAAAAATTAGTCAGCGCCTGATGTAAATCAACATATTTTTTTTTTATTAATTTTAAACTAGCGCTTGACCGCAATCTCGCCTGATAGTAAGCAGTGACGCAATCGTTGATGGTAAAGCGCTCTAGTTTATTAAGAGCTTATTCACCCTAACCTTGAAGACACTCAAATTGTAGTCCGTCGGAAACACCGCCGCTAGCAAATTGTTCCAGTCCCTTGATGTACGCGGTATAAAGAAGGAGGCGAAACGCTTCGTCCGGATTGTAGAGGTGTTAACCACGTAAGGCTGGAAACTCGCCGTACGACGGGTTGAACGGAGATGGGGGAATTAAATCATGCAATTTTTGTGCATGCATTTTTCGTCACCATGTCTAAACTGTCTACGGAGTATCTTAATTTGACAGGACTAAACTAATCATCATCATCATATCAACGTTAATCCCAGTCGAATCCGAAGCTGTTTCAGCTTTGGAGTTTGAGGTCCGCTTTTACCAGTCTAACTGCTGATTTTGGCTAAAGTTCGATATTTTCCGTGTAACATTGGAGTTAGACCAATTGTTGGACTTTTGAGGGCAACCAACAACCACGACAACCCGTAACGACTGCCATTAGATGTTCATATGGCAATTGGGACCAACGGCTTAACGTACTTTCCGAGGCACGACCAGACCAGTGCAAATATTCATATTCATGCATATAAATATTTGCACTGCGCAGGGCCGCGTTCGCTACCGCTACGCCACTGAGGCTGTCTATAGGACTAAACTAATATGGCTGTGGAGGCATGATGAACAGGGTGAAAAGTTCACCCATCTTCCATAGAAAAGGAAGGATCCTCCGACCAGACGGATGTTATGTCTGGGTCTGTCCCAATTTCAACCATTGGGCACTTGCCTAATGGCTGAAATTGGCAAGTTGTATGTATGCTAATTGCACGGTAACTCTGATTGCGAGATGTAGAATTCGTGTGTTTGTACTGCACCATCAATCCCCTCCAAAGACTGAAGGTCGGTAGTGTTCCGAGTCTTGTATCTTGCGATGCTCGTGATCAGGGTGCCCGTTGAAGCCGTGGGTGCTGGCTGTGCCTATGGCTGTGCTGTGCCTTTGCCTGTGCCGGTAGTAGCCGATGTATGTATGTATGTGTGTGTATGTGTGTGTAGTCGGTGTGCCGAGGTTACTGATGAGGCTAAGGGTGATAACCAGGTACGCGCGATCGCTGCATGCTCATGGTCAGGATACCCCTTGAAGCCGTGGATGCTGGTTGGCTGGGTGATTCGCTGATGAAGCTTGCGAGAGTGATGATGATGATGTCCTGATGTCCACCCTGGATTTTTTGCACGAAAGCTGCGCTGACGTTCATGTTCGGGGTCACCAATGTGTAGGCATGATGAACAGGATAACAAGTTCACTCATCCTCCATAGAAAAGGGAGGATCCTCCGACCAGACGGGTGTTATGTCTGGCGGACACTTGCCCAACGGTTGAAATTGGCAAGTTGTATGTATGCTAATTGCACGGTAAACTCTGATTGCGAGATGTAGAATTCGTGTGACATCAGTATGGCGCGTTGTTCATTTGTGGTGTTTTATAGGTACATGGGCATTATTTTAATAACAAAAAATCTTCTTCACTATCCTTGAAATAGGACAATAAAAAGCCTTACTCATAACAATGGGCACTCGCTAAGAGAGACGTTACAATGGTTCATTTCTCACAGCGATCGGGTAATGCGTTTGCTGCTCGTTGCCTCACTTGCATTGTGGTATGCTAATATGTTTGATGATTTATTGTATTCAGCTGCATGCCAGTAGTAGACACAGTAGACACACAGACAGTAGTAGATAGGAAGCCACCAAAAAAATAATATTAAAACAATAAATTTGCCCATGCACGCAGAATAGATGACCGAAGGGCCTGTAAGTTTCTGGAGAGGTGACCGCGTACCGGATAATGTGGCAGTGGAATTGGAAGGCCAATGATGTCATATGGAACTAAGACGTGGTCGCTAACAATGGGCTTTATAAGAAAGCTAAAAGTCTTTCAAAGGGTTATAATAAACAATTATAAAACTGACGAAGGATCGAAAACTTACATAACCCGACCAAGTTCGGATGGCTATAAAAAAGCGGCCATGCAATATATTTAGGTACCATCCCAAAATTTACAGTGTAATACCAGTATTGAATTGGTATAGGTAATAACACAATTGTTTCGATATAATATAAAGGTCAGTTATTTTTGTACACCTTCCTTTTTAAATGTATTTGACTATGACAAAGTAGGTATTATTTACGTAGCTACTTTATTTAAGTTCGCGCTTGAGACTTGAGATATAATCTAGATATAAATAGTGTAATAATCTACAATATGATAAATATTTACCTAAACAGTGGTACTTGTGGTAATTATTTAATTTCCCTGAGGGGTCTATAGTTAGAATCATCCGTGAAATCTTCAGTAGTCATCAGTCAATCATTAGCTGTATGAATTTTATTTGTCTTAAATAATATATCTAGATTATATCTCAATTCTCAAGCGCATACTTAAATAAAGTAACTACGTAAATAGTACCTACTTTGTTATAGTCACATTTAAAAAAGTAAGTAGGTGTACAAAAATAAATGACCTTTATATTATATCGAATCAACAATTGTGTTATCACCTATACCAATTCAATACCGCTATTATATTGTAAATTTTAGGATGTTACCTAAATATATTGCACGGCCGCTTTTTTATAGCTATCCGAACTTGGTCGGGTTATGCAAGTTTTCGATGCTTCATCAGTTTTATAATTGTTTTTCTTTAATTACTGAATTTAATGGCATGAAATTTTGCATGTGAATAGTTGAATGAATACACTAATTATTGGCATACATTTTACCATGTAATTCGTTTAGAATGTCGTGATATTTGACTGCTTTTTAAACAGTGATCTATTCATGGTAAATTGTCCCATAACTCTTCAATTACTAAAGGAACATCATTGATACTTGGTAATATGTTGCAGACACTTACAAGGTTTATATAAACGTGAAAATCTAGACCCCAAAGTACATACTTTAAGAACTAAGACCTAATAAGCGTATTTTACGTTTATATTTTTATCTTTTAAGCCCTACGATTTTTTCTAAATCTGTTTTTTAAACAAATATAAACAAATTCAAAACAACGTATGTAAAAACCTACAGATCTCTATGTAAGCGCTTTATATGAAAACTAGCTAATGGCCAAACGTTCGCGCAGCGGAAACTTGAATTTCTCCGAAGTTTATGCATGCACTAATTGTATGAATTATCAATTACACACAAATACACACAAATTTTTGGACACATCTCTTTTTCTAAAGTCAATGGATTAAAAAAAGTTCCGCCAGGACAACGTTCGCCCAGCGGAATCAGTTTTTGGTGATTTTCTCCACAATGGCTGCGTGCACAATTTTTTTTTTACAATACACAATTATACGACGTCATACACTAAATATCTGCATATTTAAAATCTTTAAATTCAACAACATTCCTCTGCGCGAACGCACACGTAAAGTACTTATAATATATGAACTTAAATATACAAAGTCAAGGAAGAGAGGTGTTGAGTTCACTAATGATGGTGATGCTGAATAATAATTATTGTTACAGAATCAAAAAAATATTTAAAAATTGTTTGACCAATTCTCACTTCCACCAATTCGTCCAACTGTAGGGCAAAGACCAACGGTTTCAAAGACTTGACTAGACCTAAGACATTTAAATACACAAATGAAAACAGTCGAATAATTGAAACAGTAACTAATACTTTTGAATATCACTTAAATATTAACCAGTCATGAATTCAAAAAATATGACACCAGAATTTTAACTAAAATGACAAAAGAAATATTAATCTCAGAAGGGGTGACGCAACTTTGTCGGTCGGCGAAGGTTATGCGCACAAATATCTTTCTATGCCAATGCTTTCGGGATCAAGAGGTCGGGATTTCAAATATTGCTCGTTTAACTATTGTAGTAAAGGCATTTCTTAGAAAAAATAAATTAAGAAATGACCTTGAGATGTTATCTCACAAGTAATGCAACGAATCATTAGCTTCCAGCTTGAAATGGTTGGAGGAAAGATAATTTTTAAGGCAAAATATGTTAGAATACACATATTAGAATACCGTTGGTTTTTACAAACCATAGTTTGTTCTAAAAATCTATGCGATATTAATCTAGCCGCTCAATATACATACAATATGTAAAGAAAACCCCGTCCGATCCTCCGAATCATCACAGTAACGGTACTAATGAATTTTGAAGTAGTCTTTTTTTTTCCGCGAATTAATTCAAACTTCCCCAAACTTTTTTTTTTTTTTAAGTGACAACACGATTTTCTACAGTATTATTATGAGCAATGGGTCCGCGTGGCGCGTGCCCTGCTCCCCTTCGCTCGCGCATGTATTGTCTACCGCACATGTATTAACCTACCTCCTTTTGCAAAGTAATATTATTTTTTTTAAGGGGATTTTGTTTTAAGTTTAGCCTGGCATTGTAGGCATTAGTAGAATCACTTATCGATACCTAACAATACCTTCACGGATCGGACTGGGTTTTCTTTACAATTGTATAACCGATTAGCTCTTTGATATGGCAGTGGACGTGGCACATAACACGTAGAGCCGATGGCCAACGGGGCAGAAAGGCTCTTGAATGGCGATCACGTTCCAGCAAGTGCAGCGTCGGACCACACCGACTAGTCACCAAAATGGCAGGGAAGCACTGAATGCTGGCCACGTCAAACCGCTCTTTTTGAAAATCCTTGGGGGAGGCCTATGTCCAGCAGTGGACTTCATGTGGCTGAGATGATGATTAGGAATATTTAGTATTGAAAAGCATAAATAGGCAGACCGCAAGATCCGGATAAAGCCTTTCGCCTCGTCTTTTATACCGCATACATCGAAGGACTGGAAGTTTGCTTGCGGCGGTGTTTCCGTCTGACTACAATGTATGTATGTAATGTGTATTTAAAGCTAGACAGAAAAAGCTCTTAAGAATCTTGTGCGATTTACCATAAACGGTGGCATCCCTGCTAACCATCAGGCTGTATCATGGGGATGTACTCTTTTATAACATTAAAAAAAAAGAATTCGAAATATTTGTTCACGATTTGACAATTGCAATATATTCATTCAATTACTTGGTGTGTAGCTCTTAGCCTTTTTAATGTCATGCACTAATTTATAATGTAAAAAAAAAAATTCCCATTGTTTTTCTAAAGTCATATGTATTTTCTAAGTATATCTTGGACACCAATGACTGACTACAAGGTGAAGTAAACCTGGACTTTAAGTCTGAAATCGACAACCCACTTTGAGCAAGCGTAGTGATTACGCTCAATCCTTCTCTGTATGAAAGGATACCTGTGCCCAGCAGTGGGGCGTCGAAAATGATGATGATGATGATGGTGATAATTTCCCATTGCTGGGCAAAGGCCTCGCCACTTTCTGTCAAGAGATGTCTTTACTAAAGAAGTCCAGGTCATTTCGTATATATCGTGTCACCTAGGCTAGAGTGAATAGGCTTTTAATAAACTAGCGCGCTATACCAACAACGATCGCATCGCTGTTTACCATCAGGTGGAACTGCGGTCAAGCGCAAGTTTATAATATATATATATTTATATATATATAAAATACCTACATACCAAAGACACAGCTATTTTGGTACGATATTAGAAGGGTTTCTATATTCCTATCTGTTCCTACATTATCTAAAGTTATAAGATTTTTTATTACACTGATATCAAAAACCGATCATTTCAAATTCATATAAACGGATAACTTTATCGTGATTTTGGCAAATAACGAGGAAATTTTTTGAGCTCCGTAGTGCGGTGATATGTTTGTTATGATTTGAATTTAATAAACATATGAAGCCAAAAATGATTGTGTCAATTCTTAGAATATTTGTTTGAGTTAAAACTATGTATAATTAATCTACACCAAAGAAGCTGGTTTAGAAGCACTAATACTTGAGGATAGCGTGACGATATCTGTTACACATTGTCTAGGCATATGATCTATTTTATCAGCAGTCTATAGTCTGGTTTGAACCTGGTAGGCTTGCCCTATAACACACGGGTCTCAACATATTAAAGGTGGATGTAATAAAGCTAAATTTTTTGCTTTACGTGTTTGCCCTATGTGTATACATATGTAAGTGTTTCTATTTATCTATTTCGTACCTACATTCTACAACTTTTTCCATAAGACGGAATTTTTTAAATTTTTTTTTTATAAATATAAGATTTTGTAAAAAAAAAATCATTTTTTGGCAATGGATGGTATACTAAAAATATGTGACTCAAGCATATTTATTAAACAATAAGGTAACAGACCAATGTGAATAAGTAAGAAATAATAACATAGAATCTAGTTTAATTTCCTTAGATTTTGTAAACGAAACTGCTTGTTAAATTATTATATACCAACCAAATGAGACTCCCCAGAGGAGAGCGAGATAATGTAAGGTTTGTAAACGACGTGTTAGCAACTCGTTATTACTGACGTTTACGAGTTGGATCCTGATGTCATTCAATTATGCACTAAGAAAAACAAACCAAGTTATAGAACAACATTTTTTGCAACAATTACTGTCGTCAATTGTAGTTTTTTGACAGTCGTTACGGGTATTAGAAGCCCGAAAGTCTAACAATACACTGCCCTCATCACCACAACTTTTAGTGTAGCCGGTTTTAACATTTCCAATCACTTATAACGAGTTTTTAATTTGAGTGAATTCCGTTATCAATTTTGAATTAAGTAGACATGTTTATTTATTATAAACGAGCTTCGGGCGGTGAGTTTGTCATAACTCAAGTAGTAATGAAATCCTTACTCTATGGTCATAACAGCCGGATATATTTCATGAATGCGCGCGGAAAGATGGGCGAAGATCGCTACTCACTGGATGCTTGAGCGAGTGCAGTCGTCGTCGAGTTAGATCACGTCGATGGTAATGTGACGATCTGGTAAAGATGTCCTATCATCTCCCACTCAACGTTTGAGGGAGTGCATCATTGTCAAGTTAGACCAAATTGATGGTGGTATAACGATCTGATGAAGTCATCAATATGACCAGAAATAGGATAAAATACTCTTTAGTGTATACACCATATAAATTACAGAACATAAATATAAAGATATTACAAAGGTAACAAAACGGAAAAACGGAGAGGTTTTTGTCCAGTAGTGGGAAACAATATGAAATATTGGAATAGAATGTTTCGATTCATTCAATGTGGCTTTTTCAACACGCAGAAGCACGCTACTCCTTGTGAGACTCATTCTATATAAAGGGTGTATCTGACATCGACACACAAACGAGTACCATGGATCCAGTACATGATTCTGAAACCCCCAGTGGTGGAATTTTTCGTCGGCTTTTTCATGATTAACAAAAAAAATATATGTAGTTTTTTTCACTTTAGACCGGTCATAATGCTATACTTTTATAACCCAATAGGATTTTAAAGTAAACATTAATTAATTCGCTAATTTCACAAAAAAACACAATGAAAACAAAACTCGAAAAACTATCTTGTCAGCTGATTTAATAGAGTTCACATCAGAGATCAACGTCATACCTACAAACCCGCACGGCGGCACGCTTGCAACGTTCAAAGGCCGAGCCGGCACTTTTTTTTTAAACATTGTTATTTCTGTAACCGTGCATTAACGACATAAAAGACTATCATAATTTTATTAGTGGCATATGGTCTAGCCTTTTCGCGAAGTTTCCATTACGATGTCAGATACACCCTGTATATTAAGCATCTTGTCTTTAAAGAACTTGCATTCCAGTAGGGTAATTGTGCAACACGCTATCAGTAGTAATGGGTTTCATTTTGACAGTTCAACAACATTCATTGCGTTATTTACGTTATTGAGCAGACACGTTTATTGAATATAAGAAGCAGTGGATTAGCAATATGCTCAAAATGATTCAAATTAAGAATAGTATGTTACGTAATTAGGGTGCTGATCTGAAATCCTATAGGTATTAGATTTCGAATTTAAGGTAAATGTAAACTTAGGTAGTTTACATTTTTAGGTAGTTTACATCTCTATTATTTCGCGATCTTCGGAAATGTCGTAAATTAATTTATTGGTCTACTAATGAGCTTCAAGTTTAAATGTTAAGTGGTCTTGGATGATAACCATATTTCTTCATCGTTGTCATTGCCATGGGTAGACGAGCCAAATGTGTGTCGGACGCACACACTGAGTTCCGCACCAGCGTAAGTATTTAACACTACTTAGGTTTCTGGTACATCTTAAATTTAATGTAAAATTTATTATCATTTTTGTTGTCTTAGCGGCATTAGGAATACATTTCACACAAGTCCAATCTGTGCGAACTTCAACTGTCTATTTTTATATTTTATGAGACACAGCCGTTTAAAAAACATTACTTTTTTTTTTTAATAATTATAAACTATCGCTTGACCGCAATCCCGCTTGATGGTAAGCAGTGATGCGATGGTTGATGGTAAAGCGCGCTAGTTTATTAAGAGCCTATCCACTCAGAAAAAACTGAGCGAATAGAAAGGAAGACGGCAGTTGAGCGAGGTGATGCAATGTTAAACCCAACAACACGACCAACGATGCTGCGCCAAAGGGAGATTGATCTGAAGACCCTCCACGACCAAACTCCCGACACAACAACATTTAGCGCATCGTACCCGGCACACATCGCAACACAACTGTTCAGACCTGTCCTCCGTACGGCTTCACCAGACATCATGCCGGAACATGACAAATCGCTTGGCGGCTTAAAAATTTGTTGTTCTCTCTGTGAGAGCGAGTGGGCCATAATTCACCACGCGGGCCCAGTGAGTATTGGTGAGTGCTAGATGTTTTTGAGATTTTGGTTCTAGTTGGTTTCTTGACGATGTTTTCCTTTATGTATAATTTGGAAAAAGTTAAATGCTGGAGTTCGAACCTGCAATAAATCTTTTGTTGCAGTTGTAATAATTGGTAAGCGATTGATTGATTTTCTGTGTATCGTGAGTTCGATTTCCGTGATCTCGCTTGTAAGACGTACTAGTTTATTATGATATGTTTATTAACTCTAGCCTTGGAGACACTTCAATTGTGATTAGACGGGATGACCGTAGCAAGTCGGTTCCAGTCCTTCAGTATACGCGGTGAAAACGGTATGTTAGGTTCTTTCGTTCTTTCGTTCCCACAGACAAACCGTGAAAACGGTTTTGCGGGGCATGGCTTTTATCTCAATGAAATGAAATGAAATCGTTTATTAAGCAAGTAGGATCACCGATCACTTTTACACGTCATGTTTTTTTTTTATTATTTTTTTTTTAACTAGATGAAGCCGGCATTTCCTAACCGACTACCTCTGAGAAGAAATAGGCGAAACAAACTCAGGGATCGTCGTCTTTTTTAAAGTCCAGACATTAAAAATGAAATTGTTTACAATAATTTACCTTATAATGTTTTGTAAACTAGGTTAAGAAAAAAAATAATAATAAAAAGTCCAGGCGAAGATTCATAGGTGATTCCGCCTTGGAGTAAAAACGTGGTGCTGTTCAACAAACTATGGGACACTTGATATCATGTCACTAGAACTGATGGATATCATAGAAGTAGCCGAAACTGTTAATACATAATCACATAACTAAAACAGCTTCCAGGCTTCCTCTCAGTGAGAGGGAGTGGGCCGTATTCTACCACGCTGGCCCAGTGCGGTTTGGTAGATGTCATGTGTCTTCGAAGTTTTGGCTCTAGAACACACCGGTTTCCTCATGATGTTTTCTTTCACCGTTTTGATAGCAGTGGTGATGAATTAATTTACACAAAGTGAAGCGCCTGATGAGGTTCTAACAACCTACAACTGGTAAGTCGCGGCCGATAACATTCGGCTATCGCTGTTTGTTAAAACTGTGGATGTAAGTTAGTGACGTGTGTGAGTGCACGATTTAATTCCCCCATTTCTGTTCCACCATCGGACGACCCGTCGTACGGCGAGTTTCCATCCTTACGTTGTTGACACTACAACGATCCGAACGAAGCGTTTCGCCTCGTCTTTTGTATAGCGTACATCAAGGGACTGGAACAATTTGCGGTGTTTCCGTCGGACTAAAATTTAAGTGTCTTCAAGGCTTGCTTTACCATCAACGATTGCATCACTGCTTACCATCAGGCAGGATTGCGGTCAAGCATTAGTTTATAAATATTAAAAGAAAAAAACAAATAACATAAAACGCCAGCCTATACAAGCCATTATCTAAAACAATAGAGATATATTTCAAGTATTTCGCCCACTGCAGTTAGTACAAGGAAATGCCACGGGTTCGGCTGGGTCACCACGATCTGTTCTCGATCAACGAGTGTGAAAGGCCGATCGTGGCTTGTTACCTCATTACTGTCATTGATAAACAAAATACGGCTGCAGTATTCAGCTTATAGCTACTCGGTGGTAGGCCATAACATCGGCTGCCGGCATAAGTTACCACCCACCAGACAAAGTCTTGTCGCCAAGCGATTCGTCGTGTTCCGGCGTGATGTCTGGTGAAGCTGACGGGTCTGAGCAGTTGTGTTGTGAAGCTTGCCGGGTACGATGCGCCAAATGATGTGTCGGGAGTTTGATCATGGTCCATCCAGATCAATTTCCCTCTGGCGTAGCATCATTGGCCGTGTTGTTGGGTTTATAAATTTGCATCACCTCGCTCAACTGCCGTCTTTCTTCCTATTCACTAAGTTTTTAAGTGAATGGGTTTAATAAACTAGCGCGCTTTACCATCAACGATTGCATCACTGCTTACCATCAGGCGGGATTGCAGTCAAGCGCTAGTTTATAATTATTTAATACAAAAAAAAAAGTATATTCGTAATACGATTTCGATACACATACGACTACCTATGATCCTTAATGTACTGAAAAATTTCGTCATCATTGTCATCATCTCAGCGTTAATTCCAGTCGCAATCGAAGCTTTTTCAGCTTTGGAGTCTGGGGTCCGCTTTACCAGTCTAACTGCTGATTTTGGCTAAACTTCGATATTTTCCGTGAAGTGACTGCCGTCTAACCTCCACAACCCGAAGGTGATATCGAAGCACTGCAGTTAGACCAATTGTGGGACTTTTTGAGGGCTCCAACAACTCGTAACGTCTGCCATTAGATGTTCGTAAGTCGTTTTACCCATAAAAAATCATATTAATATGTCCATTAGTTTAGTCACAGGAAATTATTTTTCATGTTTCACATTTTCTACATGATGTACATGTTGATAAGGAAGTGCTTACAGGTTAATGACCGCCGCATCCATCGGTACCACACTTCAATAATAATGGCGCGAAAAAAGCAAGTCGATACAAGATCGCACTGTCGCCGATCGGAGGTCAGTGAGCCAATATTTTTAAAGGATGTTCTATTCCGTTTGCAATTATATGCGATTTAGTTTGTTTGAAATTTGATTTTCTTTATTTTTGACGCTCGGTTTTTTTTCTATGGTTTAGGATTATTCCTATGAACCAGCATTGTTCGTGTTTTCATTTATTTCATATTGTCAGCACCACTCTGTACATAGAGCGACTGGCTATCTGATCTCTACAACTGATGATAAATCACGAATATAATGAAATTATCATTGTTCTTAAGGATAAGTGATCATTCGATAGATCTACTATGGAATCGCAAATATAGAATCGAATAGAAAAGATATCCTTATTTACGAGAATAATATGTACGAACGAATGCAGGTCAAGCTACTCCAAACTGTCAAATATTCTCAATCAAGTTTGAGCCTTAGTGCTTTAGCGATAAAGTTGAAAATCTAATGAAGAAATTTGACAGATTGTAGTAACTTGATGTGTTATCGTTTATACATTTTACGTCATAAGGAGGCTGTTATTTTTATCATTACTTTGTCTGGAAATCCCGTACCTACCTTTAGTTTATTTAATAAAAAAGTAATTTGAATATACCGCATATAATTAATTAACATAATTTACGTAAAATATTCTAATTGACTTAAATTACATTAAAGTAAATAATCTAACTGACTTAAATTCTGCTGTAGTAAATAATCAAATTGCTTCAAATAAAATAATACTTCCGTTCAAGAAATGTTCGCAAATCGATCAAAACAAAACCACTTTATATGAAATAGTGATGCATATTTCATTTACTTCTCCATAACTTGAAAAGTTATTCATTCAATTTCACTTATTTTATACAGTTCAAAAAAAGACAACTGCTGGAAGTAATTTATTTAATTAAGAAATAATTAAAATAATGTGCGAATAAAATAATTAAATCAGTTTATAAGCAATTACAGGCTGGCGCGTTGATGTCTTTTATATGAACATGTTAATTGTTCGATTTGCATTGTTGTGTCGCGACACATCTGCGGAACGTACGGCGCCGAAAGTTCGGCTAAATATGTTCGCAATGTATTTCAAGTACTCTATGACACATCAGCCGCAATTACGCCGCGTTCGGCGTAGAGCCTAACCTTCCTTCGGACGGAGCGATGCGTTGCGCGACCGAAAGTTCGGCGGGCGTAGCTGAACGTTCGGTGTGTGTTGTGCATCGCGCTCGTGGCGGTAACGATGAGCGGTAACGTCTTCTAAGCCCTCTATAATAGCTAGTATTCTAATTAAATCCATTTTTCTGGGCAATTCAGGTACGTCACAAAAACCGCACACCATGAAGTGTCGACACAGACAGACTGACGATGACGCCACGTAACTTTACGTCGCATAGCGCTCTGAACAAGACGCCGCGTTTTGACCGTTTGGTTTGTCATAACAACTGAATATTGCGACTGACACTTCAGCCGCTGAGCTTTCGGCGCCGTACGTTCTGCAGATGTGTCACTACATTAAGATTCGTTCATTATTGCAAAATGTAAAATGATTAGATTTATATGAGTCAAATGGGGTAAGCTCACTCATAAGTACAGACTTATCGATAAGTCAGTTACAAAGTTTTATCTGTTACATAGTGTTACCTAGTGGAGAAGTCAGTAGCAGATTGTTTTGTAAATCTTTGGAAATATTATTTTTCATTTAAATATTGCTTTTGGAGTTTTGGCGGGAAAGTCAAGTTGAGTGTCACGCTCATTATTCATTGGACTTTTAAAATTATTTATAGTGTTGTTTACTAAATAAAAGTGCTTAATTTATGAAGTAAAAAGTGCATTCAGTAAATAATTCACAAAGAACAGTGAAATATCGCAGCATAGTGGCCACATCATGACTTTGTCTCAAACCTCCATCGTAAGACAGGTCACGCGGCCGTCTTTTTCGACATGAACAATTCATTACGTGACATTGGCTAAATGCACAAACCATGCGAAGTCATAAAATAAAGAAAGAAAAAGAATATTGCTTTGTAGGCCCAATCAACTGAGCCTATCGCAGTCCACTGTAGGATATATACATTAATTTCAGGCATCAGAGCCCATATAATAGTTATTTATGCTACTGTCAAGCAATGATAGCTAATGATACATGAGTGATAGTTTGTGCCACGAGCGAAGCTGAGTGGCACAATAGATCAGCACGAGTATTACAATAGCTGTTTGCGACAGTGGCATACAAAACTTTTTCTACGACTTTGAAATAAATTCAGATAAAAGTTAACAATGCCACGAAAATAGCGCGGCGATTTCAATGTCGTTATAATCCCACAAATGAAAGGCAAAGGCAATTCATCCATACAGCCTAATAAGATGCAATGTTCAGTCGTTACGCAAATACGCGCGCTTTTTGTCATAATTATATGTTGATTTTTTGTTGCCATAGCCATAAAAAATAAGTTACATTGTAGTACGGCAGTCGCTTCACGGAAAATATCGAAGTTTAGCCAAAATCAGCAGTTAGACTGGTAAAGCGGACCCCAGACTCCAAAGCTGAAAAGCTTCGTATGCGATTGGGATTAATGCTAAGATGATGATGATGATGATGAGAATACTATAATAACATAAAAAAATAATATCCATCGTTTCTTTTACTTTCCCTTAAACTTTCCACTATACTAGTGCAGTGTGAGTCGTAGTGACTCATGGTGGCCTAGTGGTTAAAACACCAGCCTCTCGAGTATGAGTGTGCGGGTTCGATTCCTGGTCAGACAAGTACCAATGTAACTTTTCTTATTTATACGTACTTTCTAAGTATATCTTAGACACCAATGACTGTTCAGAAGGTGAAGGAAAACATCTTGAGGAAACCTGGACTATAAGTCTGAAATCGCCAACCCGCATTGAGCAAGCGTGGTGATTACGCTTAATCCTTCTCCGTTTGAGACGAGACCTGTGCCCAGCAGTGGGACGATAAAAAGGTTGATGATATAAAGATTGCTTTGTAGACCCAATCAACTGAGCCTATCCCAGTCCACTGTAGGATATATACATATATTTCAGGCATCATGGCCCATTTAAACATTTATAAAATACTATATTAACATAAAAAATAATATGAATAAACACATATAACCTTTAGAGAGACGCCTAACATAGCCCGCTCCATAACTCGCTGAGCGGCTTTAAACTTATGGACTAGTCTGACCGTTAGTGTCCACGTTTCGGCTCCGTAAGTCATGATGGGTAGGATGCACTGGTTGAAGATTTTAGTCTTCAAACATTGGGGTATGGGCAACGAAAATACCCGACGAAGTTTACCAAATGCTGCCCATTCCAGCTGGATCCTTCTATTTGCCTCCTTCTAGAAGTTCTTTTCCCTAATTGCAACGTTTGCCCGAGGTATACATATTCTGAAACAACTTCGAGTGACATTATGGCGAATGAGGTGATCCGACAGAGGACCAAAGTCACCGACATAGCTGAGAGGATTAGCAAGCTAAAGTGGCAATAGGCTGATCACATATGCCGCAGGACCGACAACCTTTGAGGTAAACGAGTCCTCAAGTGGAGACCGCGTCTCGGCAAACGCAGCGTAGGACGCCCTTGGGCTAGATGGAGCGACGACATCAAAAAAGTAGTGGCTGGCGGAGAATTGCTCAGCATCGAGCTTGTTGGAGTGCTATTGAAGAGGCTTATGTCCAGCAGTGGACGAGTAGACGCTGATGATGATGAGGATGATGAATGTACACGAAGTATGGGTGTTGTGTTTCGCTGACTGGTGTCACGTAGCAGACCACGAAACCGAAGGTAAACAACATCTTTCGGGCAGAACTCTTCTTCGAAGAACTTCCCGAGATAATGTGTCTCCTAAACTATTCAAGGCTGCACCACAACACGCTGTTCTCCACTATCCGGCTCCAATTTATTTCAGGCACCTTTTTGAGGTCGTAGGTTCATTCAGTGAACCGATATTTGTAATATAACGTTATTCAGACAATTATTATGTTATCATTAACAAATTACCGCCATTACTAGATTACTAGTCTCTCTAGAGACGCCATAATATTCACAATCTCTCGTATTATATCACTAATCCTAACAAATTAAACGTCATAATGTTGACAATCAAAATACCCCACGTATGATAATTTACAAGATTTGAATATGTAATGTGTATGTATTCGGACGCGGATGCTAAAATCCGTTTCTAAGATAAATAATTACCGTGGGAAATAATGAGATAAAGATGATTTTATGGAATGGTTCGTTAATATTGCAGTTTCGCTTTTTATTTTATTATATATTGACGTTACTTTAGTGGTCTAGACACTACTCTGTATTACCTAGGTTGCACTTGTCTAGTGATCACAAGTAGCACTGTTAATCTTGGTATCTTGGGTAAAATCTCCAATATGGAAAGTCTTATTGTTTTTGTTTTTGGACACAAATTATTATTAGTAGCAATTAAGAGTCTGGCAATTAAGAGCAATTAAGAGTCACTACAAAAAGTGAGTATTCCTTACTGGCCTTAGTTAAATACATCTATATTACATAAGGTTCTAAATAGTGTTAGTTTTAAGTTATAGTTCTTTTAGGGGGATGTCTGAGGTTACACGAATGGATAAAATAAAAAAAAATTGTACATACGAGGAAGCCTGAAAGGAGCACCGGTAACTGAAAAGTTGTATGGAATCGGTTGTCGTGGTATGGGGAATGAGGAAAATGTCGTGAGGAGAGGCAAAATCAAAAACAAAGCATTTATTTCAAACAAACCAGTTACAGGCACTTTTGAATTGTCAGAAGGTTGGTCAATCAGTAAGGTGAAGCTGGTCGCCCATTCCAAAGAGTAGGTATCTGTGGAGAAGACCGGGCAAGTAACTCCATGGACACTCTTTTCTAATCTAGGAGCAGAGAAGACAAAAGAAGAATAATGCAGAGATACAAAAGAAGAGAGGTGGTTGAAATGTCTGAAAGATGTTGTATTTATATCTTGATTTAAAAGAGTGTCATTGGCATTTCTTCTTGTTTAGTTCTTCTCCATCTAGGTTTTGTAATGGGCAACTAGCTTGAACTTTTTGACTAACTGACCGACTATTTGTTTTTAATTTTGATAATGTAAGAAACAAAAGTGTTTAAATGCTTTGATTTCGAGTTTGTAAATGATGATATATAAATAAAAACTTTTATTATGATATGGCTACAAAGGTAGTGACCACTGAGATGAAGACAATAGAGATGTATGGAAGACAAAGACATGAATTCAGAAGACAAAGAAGAAAAAGAATAGGGATAAGGTCTGCAGAGTTTAATCACTAAGATGTCGGTAGTTAGTTGACATCTTGTCCTTGTCGTGGTCAAGTTGTGGTGAATGTTGGCATCATAAGCAACTGAATTTTTTTTTTTCAAATTTAAATTCAAAAGTCATTTATTCAAATTAGGCTGAGAATCAGCACTTTTTGAACGTCAATCTATACTAATATATAAATCTGAAGAGTCTGTTTGTTTACTGCTGGTCCGATTTGAAAAAATGTTGTTGCGTTTGATAGCCCATTAATCCAGGAAGGCTTTAAACTATATAACATCACGCTGCGACCAATAGGAGCGGAGTATAACTAACTCCACGCAAACGAAGTCACTGGCGGCCGCTAGTATTACATAAGACAGTCACCCAAAACGAGCACCCATCGACACTTCCTAGTGCTTTCGCTGAGAAGAAGAAGTGGCGGAACAAACTCCCCAGCAGCACAGCTGTCTGTTCATTTAAAAAAACACACGACTTTATTCAATACTAGTATTTTATTAATCATACCAGTGTAATAAAAAACTAGTGCTCGACCGCAATCCCACCTGATGGCAAGCATTGATGGGTCAGGGTTGGTTAATAAAGAAACCGTAGCACTGGCGCACAGGCAAGTGAAGAAACACGGGTGGATATTTTATTAATCATACCAGTGTAATAAAAAACTAGTGCTCGACCGCAATCCCACCTGATGGCAAGCATTGATGGGTCAGGGTTGGTTAATAAAGAAACAGTAGCACTGGCGCACAGGCAAGTGATGAAACACGGGTGGGTTTTAGTTAGTAAAAGTCTAACATCCACATCCATTCCACTCCATCCAGAGCGGGAGGGGTCATTTAATGCCTTCCCATCAAAAATAAAACAAAATGCTAAGCAGTGATGGAATCGTTGATGTTAAAGCGTACTAATTCATTAAGAGCCTATTCACTCGAACTGAGTGAATAGGAAGGAAGACAGCAATTGAGCGATGTGACACAATGTTATAACCAACAAAAAGACCAACGATGCTGCGCCAGAGGGAGATTGATCTCGAGACCCACCACGATCAAAATATCGACACAACAACATTTGGCGCATCGTACCCGGCACAGATCGCAAAACAATTGCTCAGACCCGTCTTCCGTATGGCTTCACCAGACATCATGCCGGAACACGACGAATCGCTTGGCGGCAAGACTATGTCTATTGGGTGATAACTTCCACCGGCAGACGATGTTATGGCCTACCGCCGAGAAAACCAGTCATTATTGGCCCAGATTGCATGGGAATATCATTTAACTAGGTACCTACCTAAATAGAGGTATTTGAAGACTGTAATTAGGCTGTATATAAATATAAATAGCCTACTTACGGTGTTGCCACCGGCCACCGCAAGGTCCTGTCTATGTGAGGAGGAGAGTTGTAACCTACCAGAAATGGGCTTAATGTGGATTAGTCGGTTATATGACGGTTACTTCATATTTTTAGCACTGGTTAAATAGATAAAGTGATTCGCTCTATGTAAATTGTTGAACCTAAATATATTTTTTGTTTGTTTAATATTAGTAATTTGATGATGCAAATGGTTCATTAGCGACAGTTTGAACTGGCTTATTTCGTATCAATGAATCATTTTCATCTAGTGGGTGGAGATTTGGGTAGAACAAACATCATTAATGAAGTTTTTTTTGTTCAAATGATCGAAGAGTATAATGAATGGCTTAGTGTAATTCTAACACTATTGTTAATTAAAGTACATTATATATGAAGTCGTGATAACAGTTTTGTTTGAAAATGTAATAAATTATTTTGGGATTTTGATATAACTTAATGAGCTCAATAAATATTTATTAGACATGCTCTGAAATATTGATTTTAACGATTTTATTATTTAAAGATTATTTGTAATAAGTAGAACATAATTGAATGTAATATATGTAGCTAGTTTTTTGAAGTCAAGTTTCAGTGTTGGCCACATGTGTGATTAATTACAAACGTTTCTTATAATGTAATATGTATGTATGGTTCACTAAAAGGTATAAATGCGGAAACCAAACCCTTAACATAAAACATAGAGTACGTAGCAAAAGATTTCTTATTATCCTTTTATTTAGGATCAAATTTTACGTCAATATATAACCCTGACGATTGTATATGCAGTTCTAGTTTTAAGACGGTGCCCAAAAATCAGGTCTTGAAGACAATATGTCAAGGTGTACATTTTAAGTTTGGCTATAGCCCAAAAATATTCACATAAAATAAAACCACAGAATTATATTTAAAAAAAATCACATTGAACCTACCAATTTCTCCGAAAACAGACACAATCAAAAAAACCTTTTAAATATCTTAAAACAACACTTCAAAAACACCAACACAATTTCTACATAGATATTTTCGCACGCAATATTTTACGTACATGACGGCATGTGTTCAACGCGTCGAATGCGTTGCGTACGTTACGTCGAAACGCGTGCGTTCTGCGTCGCGTCGCGTCGCTAACTAGTCAGCTGGCCGGCCGGCTCAATGTGCTAATAGACATCGCATAATCAAGTGAGAGGAAGTCTATAGAGGTGATAGAGGGACTATTTTATAATAGGCAAAGGCCATCGAATAGATTTGTCGTGATATACGAGATCGTGGAGTGGTCTACTTGTTTTTAGTCATCTCTATAGAGCTGTTCAACGGGCAATGCTCTCCGGAATGAAACTTATTATATATGTGGAAAGATCTACATACTCACCGAACGGGTTGTGATAGTGTATCTCACATATCCAATCATTATAGTCCATGGTTTTCTGTTCAAATCCTCTAATACCCATATGAGCAAGATGAATTTACTTAAAAACAAAATCAGGGATTTGAACCAACCTTAAAAGTGTCTCTGGACAGCCCTCTGCAAAATTACTTGTGATTAGAACTAAAAGCTATAAGCATTAGACGTACAGAGCTTCTGTTAATCTATTTCTTAACCGATTTCTTAAGTTTCTTAGTCAATATAAGGTCCTTACTCCAGAAACCTATACAGTAACTAAAATTTTTGTCTTGATGGTGTATGCAGCTATTGAATTTTCACGTTATGAAAGTCCTCAAACAAAAAAATGACGATGAGAAGCTTTGTCACACTAAAATGATACCTGTCATACCGACATTAGCTCTGCAAATTTTTACACCTGACATAACCAAAGCCACCTACTTACAAGGCAAAGAAAGCAATACTTCGCTGACATTATTATCCTCCACATAGTTTATCGCGTTCTATCTCTCTCATATATCATTTGGCAGAGCAGGACAAATGTATGGTTAGGAGAAAAGTGGACAGGTTTGGGTGATCGCTCAATAAGTCGCATTATGATCGGATTTTATTTGATTAAAGTATAGTAAAGTCTTAAGTGAATTTATACCTTATAGATATTGCTTATAAGGCTGAAAATCAAACGTAGGATGATTCAGAAGAAATTGATTGGAGTGAGCTTTTGGTTTCGTAATATAGAGATTTTTTCTTTAAATCATTAGTGTGAAAACATAGTTATGAGATGAGAATTCTATTGTTAATCTTTGTCTGATGTTATTCTGACCTCGTTCTAGAAATTATTTTGAAATGGGATTCCTATAGTTAGCAAAGAATAATAATTAGTTATAATAATTTGATATAAAGACGGAACAAGCGAGGTAGACCAAAGAAGTGCTGGCTTGACGTCGTAAGAGATGACATGCGTGTCAACAATCTCACACCACACTGTGCAATTATATACAGGTTTATTTTTCACTTAGGTACAACTACTTACTTTACTAATTAAATTTTTAATTCAGTTTTATTAATAACTAGCTTTCCGCCCGCGGCTTCGCCCGCGTTAACTTCGGTTATATCGCGCGTTTTAGATTTCTCTCGGGAAAATCAATTTTTTCGGGATAAAAAGTACCCTATTATTTAATCCGGACTTCTAACTTTACGCCTGCAAAATTTCAAACACATGTGAAAAAAAGATTTATTGAGTAGATAAAGCGTGAAGAAAACAGTTAAAGAGGTAACAGTTAAAGAGGATCCCGCGGGAACAGTAGATACTTTCTTCCGGGATAAAATGTATCCTATATCCTTCTCCGTACCACAGACTAAGTTAAAGAGGTAACAAACATATAAATAATTACACTGTTAGTAGCCCGCCCGTGTTAATTTAGATCCCACGGGAACAGATAAAAGGTGTCCTATGTCCTTTCTCGTTCCGCAGACTATGTGTATGCAAATATTAAATATTATTAAATAATTATATTGTTATTTCTTGCCCGTGGCTCCGCCCGTCGTTGCTCCGTCCGCGTTAATTTCGATCCCACGGGAACAGTAGCTACTTTCTTCCGGGATAAAATGTATCCTATATCCTTCCCCGTACCCTAGACTATGTGTATGCAAATTTTCGTGATGATCGGTGCAGTAGTTTTAGCGTGAAGAGGTAACAAACAAACAAACAAACAAACACACTTTCGCATTTATAATATTAGTTGGGACTAGCTGCGCCGTGCGGTTTCACCCTCGTAGGTTTCGATATGTTTTTTTTTTTAATATGCTTCGCTTCTATTGGTCGCAGCGTGATGTTATATAGCCTAAAGCCTACCTAAATTAATGGGCTATCCAATACAAAAATATTTTTTCAAATCGGACCAGTAGTTCTTGAGATTAGCGCGTTCAAACAAACAAACAAACAAACTCTTCAGCTTTATATATTAGTATAGATTTTTTAACCACTAGGCCACCATAACTTAAACGACTTTAGTTACTATCTAAGTATATCTTGGACACCAATGAATAATTATAAGGTGAAGGAAAACATCTTGAGGAAACCTGGACTTTTAGGTTTGAAATCGCCAACCCGCATTGAGCAAGCGTGGTGATTACGCTCAATCCTTCTCTGTATGAGAGGAGACCTATGCAACAGTGGGACGATAAAAAGGTTGATGATGATGAATTATTTTTTTTAAATCTATATCTATACTAATATATAAAACTGTAGAGTTTTTTTGTTTGAACGCGGTAATCTCAGGAACTACTAGTTCGATTTGAAAAAATATTTTTGTATTGGATAGCCCATTAATTTAGGTAGGCTTTAGGCTATATAACATCACGCTGTGACTAATAGAAGCGGAGCATAACTAACTCACGCGAACGAATTCGCTGGAGGCCGCTAATTGATTATAAAGCTTCTAAACTTTTCAGTTTAGCCTTTTTCCAACTATATCAGGTTGGTCTTCCTGTCTACCCGGATGAAGTTAAGTACCATTATTTGAAATGGAGCGACTGCCTATCTAACCTCCACAATCCAGTTACTGGGTTATACGATACTGATTGGTAATACTGATTGTTAGACTATAGGGCTTTTGACAATCCGTAATGATTTTCAATGAATTGCTAAAGGACGATTAATGACAGCCTGGATCAAGATGCACACGTGTTATTATTTATTTTATTTATAGTTTTAATTGCTTCCGTTTGTTGGCCAAAATAACGTGAAGAAATCCATGTAATATATAATATTATATATGTATAACGATTATAGACCATTTGAGTCGCATTTAGGATGTAAGGACTGATAGTATATTTTACAGTTTTTAGGCTGCTATTATAATAGTGTCAGAATGGTCGATAAGTGATCTCATAATGATAAACTTTGTCAAGTTTCGAAATGTAAAGTAATAAATATAATTATTACAAAATGGCGTCGTTAAGACATCACTGACGCTCCATTCCTTATTAATAATTGTTCAAATTGAGTAGTAATTTTTAGAAAATCATTTCTATTGACGGGTCTTATAATAATGGCAATGCGGCAATGTCATTCTATCACCATTTCATTACGAACTGGTTGACCGATCATTATGAATTTTGTAGATTACGACTTTTAGCACAATGACAATAGAACCGTGTTGGAATGATAAATTTTTATTTTTTTTTGGCTGGGAAATCGTCAAATGTCTTCTCCCGCTCTAGGCAGCGCGGGAGAGGCTGTCAGACTTTTATTGACAAAAATCCATCCGTGTTCCTTCATTTTCCTGTGCTAGAGGCCACGGTATCTCTTTCGCCCTGGTGGGTATCGGTCTTAGATCTCACGATATGCTAACTAACATCTCTTTGAGGCGCGTGTGGAACACAAGACACTGATAATCCTGACACTACCGGGCGGCGATCTTACCTGCCCATCCCTTTGTGTAAAAACGATCATGAAGGATCAGTTAAGTCCTAAGAATTCACCATTCTGAATTTCTTACCATGTATCTTCTTCATGTTCGCAGCCTATAAAGGTCCAAAAGGTCCAGGTGCTGGACAAAGGCCTCCCACAAAGCTTTCATTTCATTGGGGTAAACTTGCCATAATTCCCACGCTTGGCAGGCGGGTTGGGGATCGTAGTAATTTGTTATTCCATAGGAGAATCGCTGCTGCCCGATTCCCTGGTGAGAGTTCCATTAGTCGCCTCTTACGACACCCACGAGAGGATGTGGGTTGGTACTATTTTAAGCCCGGTAACACACGGGACCCGTGCCGTGCCCGTGTACCATTCATAAAGATGTGGAAATAAACATACATAATATTTGTCAGAAGTAAATTTCCGGAAAACAAAGAAAACAATATTTACACAGATGTTAAACTATTTAGATTAGTGTTTAGTATTGTTACGATTCATTTGCAGCTGGTTATTTGGTTTGGTTATGTGACAAGCTGGCGGGAGAAAGTGTCCTTACAGAGGAAGTGGACCATTCATGTATTTGAAATGGTATACCTATAAGTACATGTAGGCTTAGTAACAACAATGATGCAGTGTAAACTTCAAATGAAGATTTACCAGTGCTTATGGGAGTTTGTTGTGCTTAGAGAATAAGGTCTAATGTAACATTAGTTAGCTTGATACAGATATGTAACTATTTATTAACATTCAGAACTGATAATAATGAAATGCAATCGTTTATTAAGCAAGTAGGATCACCGATCATCTTTACACGTCATTTTTTTTTTAATTAGATGGAGCCGGCATTTCCTAACTGACTACCTCTGAGAAGAAATAGCCGAAACAAACTCAGGGGACATCGTCTTTTTTCAAGTGAAGGGCATCTCTACCCTTCATATTTAAATGCATCACGGATTAATTTGTATGGTCAATGTCAATTACTGTCTGTCTGACATGAAGGAATGACAAAAAAATTAAAACTCTTTTCT
Source organism: Sesamia inferens (assembly GCA_037179545.1). Taxonomy (NCBI): domain Eukaryota; kingdom Metazoa; phylum Arthropoda; class Insecta; order Lepidoptera; family Noctuidae; genus Sesamia; species Sesamia inferens. The sequence continues at coordinate 27,841,722 of CM073928.1, read as the reverse complement.
TTTTGTGTATATAATATGTCTTTTTTTGTAACGTGCATTTTGTTTATATACAATAAATAAATTATCTTTCCTGACTTTTTTTTTCATTTTGTCGCCTTGTACGACACCCGCGGGATGAAATGGGGATGGGGGATACGACTTATGTCGCAGTGGGCCGAGCACATTGCCAGTAGGACCGATGCCCGATGGGGCCGACAGGTTCTCGAGTGGCGACCACGCACCGGAAGACGGAGCGTAGGTAGGCCGCCGACAAGGTGGACCGACAACCTGGTGAAGGTCGCAGGAAACCACTGGATGCGGGAGGCGGAGGACCGGTAGTCGTGGTGTCTTTCGGCTGAAATGATGATGTTTTTTTGTCTTTAAAGAAGAGTTTCGGATCGTCACTTGTTCGAGACATAGGTACTGACAGAAAACCTTGACGACATATTTTGTTTTCCTTTTATCGGTTAACCAACAATTGCTAAAACTGTAAATATTTAAATCGACCATAGGTAACCTAGCTACCATACCCGTCTACGATAATCTAGGGTTACTGTAACAATTACTTACAGCTTAACACCGCATCAGCAGTGTAACCATTGACCATCCCACTTTTTACCTAAGTCCAACCTACCTAAGTCTGCTGACTATGATTTAGTACATTATTTTTCTTCGTAGCACGCTTGTCAAAACGGTTGCAGTCATGTAGATTCCTGTCTACCATGAAGTGATTCGCCTTACGTTTTCTTACCACCTACCTAGTCTGATTTCTGGTATTTTTGTGCAAAGGGATAATTTGATCAGTCCAACTCATGGGTGAGCGTCTCAGTGGTCTAGTTCAGTACCGTTAAATCAAGTAAAAGTTCTGAAGTACCTTTCATAGCCCTTCACAAAGAGTCATAGTGATTAAAACTATGCACAAAAATGGTCACCCTTTACGACGTCATAACTGTGGGTTTAGAAGGTTTGTGTGACCCTCTTGTCGTAGCTCTTTATTGAAGTGGAATAGTAGCTTCAGAGTAGCTTAGAGAATCACCTTTACAGGTCTCCCAAAGTGATGATGCGCATAGAAATCTTCGTCACTGTTCGGCAACGGTCGTATTCCCCGAGCGTTCGGAAGAAGATATGTATATACAGTGGTTAAGTGCATAAAAAGTGGTTAAGTGCACCTCTCTATATACGTATCTTCTTCCGAACGCTCAGGGAATACGACCGTAGCCGAACAGTGACGAAGATTTCTATGCGCATTATCACTTTGGGACACCTGTAAATAGGTTAAAAAAATAGACTCTGTGCGATGTGCTTTTTCTTTCTATTTCATTAAGAAAAGGACAGACGTGTGTCTAAACATGTTATTAGTTTAATCCTATTGAATTAAGATGCTCCATAGTTAAAGTAACTAAAACATAGTCACTTAAAAATACTTTCATTTACCTCAGGCGCTTTATTTTGTGTACATTATTTCATCACCATTGCTCTCAAAACGGTGAAGGAAACCAGCATGTTCTAGGGCAAAAACTTGGAAGACACCTACCAACCCGCACTGGGCCAGCGTGGTAGATTACGGACGGGTGGATTATGGCCCAGTCTCTCTCATTGAGAGGAGGTCTATGACCTATATAGCTCCCACTTTTTTGGACTCAATGGTCCTAGTGGTACTTGGCGGGTGTTTTCATGATTGCCTCGTTTATCTAGAGGTCGTAAGAGCTACTGCTGAACATGATGATTACGATATTCTGGATGTATGGCCTTCTTCAGCCTATAGAAGTCCACTGCTGTTCAAAGGCTTCCCTCAAAGTTTTCCACGATGACCGGTCTTGTGCTGCCCGCATCCATCGGCTTCCCGCGACCATGTATGGCCTAGTTGATACCAATAGGCATTTCTGTGAAATGTAGATATAATAGAGGTCTTTGCTCATCCTTGCGGCGAAATAAACACGATTAGTGCAGTGATTAACCAATTGACTGCTGCGAAGCGTGTCACGAGTTCGATTCCTGCACGGAATAAATATTTTATGACTTACAAGTTGTTGTTGCGGGTCTGGATGTTTGTGTACGTGTGTTTGTATGTTTGTAAACGTACCTATGATATAAGAGAAATTTCTAATGTGGGGCAACGTCTAAAAAACAAAATAAAAAAATACATTAAATGTTGTCGGTGCATATGTGCATGATTAACGATGGTATGAACTCAAGTACACGATGTTCGCCCTCTACTTCACAAAGCTCACAGGCGACCCAATGCGGGTACATGTCACTTGTCTTTGAACGTTTGGTTCTAGGACATTCCGGTTTCCTCACGTTGTTTTCCTTCACCATTTTGAGAGCAGTGGTGATGAAATAATTTACACAAAGGAGAAGTTATGAGGTACTTTGTCCACTTAAAGAATGACGAAACAAAAGCTTCTTCATTTGAATAACAAAATAATGGTACCTATCTATTCTCATACGCACGGTTAGCGTAAGTTGCGTGAGAAGGTGAAAGCGCATGACTCACAGGATTTATCCAACTAATCATAATCAGTATTCACAACGTTATCTCTGTTCTATTTAACGTCGGATTACACCGCGGATTTCTTTTATCTGCTAATAAAACCTTTACTGCAAATGGTATTAACTGATTTCGCTTTTATTCGGTTCGCAGACGGTTCGATGCGTCTAGAATTATAAATGTCATCTTTGTAATACTCCCGTTAAGGCGCGTTTCCATGGTGCCATCTACTCTGTTGCTATGGATTGCTTCGTAGGTCTACGTTATTTTTCGTTTATGCCAAACTCGAAACAGGTGACCAGTATTTTTAAGTAAAGTATCTATATCTATGTATGAAATTTCTAAAAGATATCATGAAAAGCCACAAAGTTATGATGTTATCTTACTTGGTTGACCCTACAAAAATATGGTCAACGCAGTGCTCGCCCGCTCGTGCCTGAAGTAGCGTGGCGTGGCGGGCTCCTAGTACTATGATCTACCGTCAGCTGTGTTGTGTGCTCGGTACCCACACTGCAACAATTTCTAAATGTATTTGGGAAAAAATATAACAAGGTGTAAAAATGATTGGAATTGATTCAGTTGCTTATTCTGAACCAACTATATTCAGGTTTCGTATAAAGTAAAAATAACTTTATATATCGCTCACCTAGCAATACACTGGCCCTTCTGTAAAAAAATTTCAAACTGATTTATTATACAAAAGAAAACCCCGTTCGACCCATAAGGATAATAAAGGTTAGGTAAACACATGACCAAATACAATATGAAATTTTACATAATCATAATACATAGTAACAATACTAATGAATTTTGAAATAATCTTTTTTTCCGCGAATTAATTCCAACTTCCTCAAAATTTAGTAAGCTTTAAAAAAGTGAAAACACCATTTTTGACTGTATTTTTATGAGCGAATGGCGATGCGACCGTGTGCCGCATGCCCTGTCCCCCCTACCGCGCATGTACTGCCTACCGCACATGTATTAATTTACCACTTTTTGCGAATTAACATTTAGTAGAATCAGTTATCGATACCTAATAATACCTTTACGGATCGGACAGGGTTTTCTATGCATATTGTATACTTATCCTCGATAATTATTAGCGTCTAGACTAGTACAACTAACCCGTTGATCACGACGTTTGGTTGCTAGTAGGTATAGACGTGAATCTGTAAAAAAACGTAAAATTAACTCATAAATTAATTTCAAATATTTATAAGGTCCTTATTATTTGATAGATTTATCTGATCCTTGTTTCTGTAAAATATAAAAAACTTAGATGTGCCGATTTATTATATAAGTGAGCGATATAAGTATTGTGAATTTCCACTCAACCATTAAAGCTGTAAAAAAGAGGTGGGAGCTCTGTTTCTCGTCAGTGTTCACTCCACCGGGTTAATAATGGCTTGATAGATGGCCGGTAGATAGGGTTCATAGAATCGTTACTAAACAAGAGCTCGTCATATGCTGCCCTATATGACGATATGTGTCTCTCGCTCGTGGAATACTGGTTCCTGTCTACTTCTCAAGAACCTCAAGATACGTTGCCCTCTTGTCCTTATATTACTCTGTGCTAGTAGCAGTTTCTGGTGGTGTCCATGGTCCTTACTAGTTGACCGTGAATACTGTTTACACAAGTTTATCTCCAAACCTTATAGGTTGGTGACCTGTAACGCAGGCTTCTTCAAAAACCCATTTTAAGCATTATTATATTTCAATGGTGGAATATTTATATAATATTAATCAAATGTATTATTAATTAATAAGGAAAGCGATATTTTTATAAAGAAAGAAAAAATAAATAAAATAATAATAGTTCCTGTTCCAGTTTAATCGAGTCACAGCCACAGCCTTAACCCAACATCTTACTTCCCATATCCCGCAATAGCTCTCAACTTGGGATTGTCCTTGGCTTCGGCCTCTTGTACGCCGTTTTATGTAGGAACGTATTTTGTAATTTTAATTTAGTCTGCATGCATGACTATCTTTCTTTGACGGTGTTCCCATTATTTTAGAATAAGCCTAACAGTTCCAAATTCTAACCGTACGAAATTTTGGACACACACACGCAACATACACAATACAAAACGAGATTGTATTGCGCAAGCGGCGCGTGGGAACTGCGCACGCGCTCCTACTCTCCTCTGTATGCAAAAACTAGACGATCGGAACACACTTCCGTATTATTATGTGTTTACACTGGTGGGCTAGCTATTTAGACGTTATTAGGTAACATAGTCGAGGATATATTACGTTTTAGGTCTTGAAATAGGTCTGTAGTGTCAGAAATTGCTCTTCTATGTTGCAAAGTTACTATCCTAAATGGACAGTGTGCTATTGCTAACTTAATCCATCCAAGAAAATGGTGTATTTATGCTTGACGTTTGCAGAGGCAGCCTCTAAGGTGTCAGGTTATGCTATTTGATTTGTGACAAAACTAGCTCGGAAATGCCATTATTTTATTTTACAATCAAGAAATAAGTAGGTACCTACCGTTTACGTCAGATTTAAGTTTATCCCATATTTCTGCAAGCGACGTCGTGCGTAGTTTCTTCTTGCCCCAACCCGTGGGTAGGATATGAGACGGGGTGTAGTCTCATCACAGGGGCTGCCCGTTCTGTTACTTTGTTTTCACTTGACGTTTCTTCGGACTTTATTCTTCTTTCTTTCTTTTGCATATAGCCTTAGTCAACGATTGATCATATAATGTCTCATATCTACAGGGTTATCGATCAGATTAAGCTAAGCGTTCACTGGTTGAGTTGTAGTGGGTCTTGAGTTTGATCTAGGTGACCGAAACCCTTCAGTGGCTCGGATAGCACGATAGGCCATTGTAACTGGTAATTCGTGGATCATTGACAGTCGTTACAGGAAACAGATACCAGTCTTAAAATGAAAAGGTCTTAATGACTCGGCTGTGGAGGGCAATTAGGCAGTCGTCCAAGTGAAATGCTAGGATTCAGATGCTACTGTTTAGCCTGGAAGGCAAACCTAACATTCGACTAGGAACCTACTCTAGTTGTTCCATAGATTACCACGTTCGAAAATAGAAATTCTTATCTTATCTTATCAGTTTATTTATTAATATTATTTGCAGGTTTGGTGTGATGATATCTTCAGTACAAGTGAATACTAAACTTACCTACATTTTATCTAAAATAGAAGCCTAGTTAAACTAAATACGGATGGCACGCTGGCCTTTGGAGTAAGCTTGCTGCCTACAGCGTTTCTTCTCGGCCTGACTGGCTGGGCAAAAAGACTTCCTGACTGAACTGACTGAAGGTGTGTGCTGTCTCGACGTGTCAATATGGGTTCCGTCCAGGGTACGGAACCATGGACTCTATCTTCCTCCAATGACCAATGACAATGTACCTCAATTCCGATTCCATTGTTAGGACCGCTGTTGGCGAAACTAAACCCTTCCCCATCACCGTCGGAGTTCACCAGGGATCCGTCCTTGGTCCGTTTCTGTTCAGCGTAATATTGGACGTCGTGTCAGACAGCATCAAGAATCCACATGAGCAATCTCCCTGGCTGCTCATGTATGCTGATGATATCGCGCTGGCAGACGCGGACAGGCAACGGTTGGTGCGGCGGGTGAATATGTGGAAGAACTCACTTGAGAACGGAGGTCTTAAGCTCAATGTGGCGAAGACGGTGTACATGGCCAGCAACACGAAAGACCCTATGTCTGTGTGCATAGGCGGAGACATGGTAGAGTGCACAGACCAGTTTAAGTACTTGGGGTCTGTCCACGAGTCCGGCGACATTGAATGCGAGGTTATGGCAAGCATTTCCGCAGCTTGAACAAATTGGCGTGAGGTGACAGGTGTCATTTGTGACCCCAAAATGCCGGTTAACCTTAAGGGATAGGTCTATAAGACCATCATTAAACCTGTTCTTCTGTATGGCAGTGAGGCGTGGCCTGTGCTTGAGGGACACAAGCAGGAGCTGCGTGTCACGGAAATGAATGCTGCGGTGGATGTATGGAGGTACGCGGAAAGACCGTATCAGGAACTCCCGCATACGTGGCAATTTTCGTGTCCGTGACATAGCAGACAAACTGCACGAGGGTCGCCTACGCTGGTAAGGTCACGTCTTACGAAAACATGCATGCATATTACGTGGGTAACAAATGTCTTGCCATGCGAGGTAGACCAAAGAAGTGTCCTTGATGACATGCGTGCCAACAATCTCACGCCACGGGATGCAAAAGGGAGTTTTGACAGGAAAGCCAAGATGAGTGTCACGCGCATTTTTCATTGGACTTTTAAAATTGCATTCAGTGATTAATTCATAAAGAACATTGAAATATCGCTGCATAGTGGCCTCATCATGGTTTGCATAAAACCTCCCACTAGGCGGCTCACGCAGCCGTTTTTTCAACTATATTTGGCGATATCCGCCGTTATTGTGACATATTTTTTTTAAAGAATTTCTATAACTTGTTACACGTGTTATTGGCAAAACTGTGGTACACAATTGACCACAGAGACCATTGACGAGTTGAAGTAGTATTCGCTCTAAAGAAAAGAAAAAGGGGATGCAAAAGATCGTACGAAATGGAGGGGTGATTGTAGGAAAGCAGATCCTGGACTCCAACACGAAAGCCGCGGATGCAACCGGGATTATACTACAATTTAAGTGTCTTCAAGGCTAGAGTGGCTCTTAAGAAACTAGCGCACTTTACCATCAACGATTGCATATTTCCATCATTGCATTTACCATCAGGCACGATTGAGAGTTTATTATTATACAAAAAAATACGGTTAAGGTTTTAGTCTATTTCTAGACACACAATGATATGCTTATTTCTGTATGTAATTCACGCTATAATCCATTATTACGCACAGGATGTGGTCGCACTGACAAAACGGCCAGGCCTTCAGGAAATGAAGGAAGCCGGTAAAGAATTGAAATGAATGTCAAGGTGAATTGACCTTTGTTGGCCATTAGCTCTGGTTATTTTGTTTTCATGGTTTTTCATATGACCGTCACGTTAGGGATCCTTGGTGTTTAACCATGAAAGTCTGGGATTTAACTAGTGGGCTTGGATTGTCTCCATACTAACTCGAATAAAAATGCAAGTCTTTTTTTAACTAAGCGTGTACAATGTATAACAAAACCCTATTGATATCGTTAGGCAAAAAGGATAACAGCTGAGAATCACTATAATTAGTTTCAACTCTTGAATTTTCGGATTCAGGTGTCTTAAATTCGAATCATAACAAATGTCACCTGGAGTGTATTAGGGGGTTTTGGCGGGAAAGTCAAGCTGAGTGTCACGCTCGTTTTTCATTGGACTTTTAAAATTATTTATAGTGTTGTTTACTAAATAAAAGTGCGTGATTTATGTAGTAAAAAGTGCATTTAGTAAATAGTTTATAAAGAACAGTGAAATATCGCAGCATAGTGGCCACATCATGACTTAGCCCCAAACCTCACACGTAAGACTGGTCACGCTGCAGTCTTTTTCTACATGAATAATTCGTAATTACTTGACATTGGCTAAATGCACAGACCGTGCGAAGCCAAAAAATAAAGAAAGAAAGAAATGTCACCTGGCTACGTAGATCAATAACTTTTCCCGTTATTTGTCAAAATCACGATAAAGTATCTTATATATTACTTCTCAAGGGCTCTTCTTTGTCGGTAGATCATAACTTCCTTCATACTGCTGAGGTTTGAGGAGCAGCGTGTAAAGCTCACTCATCCTCCATAGTAAAGAGAGGATCCTCCGACCAGACTGGGATTGTCTGGCGGGCCACTTTGGCCGCCGGTTGATGTCGTGAACTTGTATGCGTGCTAGTTGCACAGTAAATTCTACTTGCGAGATGTAGGATTCGCGTGACGTCAGTATGACGCATTGTTCGCATGTAAAGTTGCAGGCACCGCTACAATATCAAATCAAATCATTTATTTCAAATAAACCAGTTACAGGCACTTTTGATTTGTCAGAAGGTCGGTCAGTCAGTAAGGTGAAGCTAGTCGCCCATTCCAAAGAGTAGGTACCTATGGAGAAGAACGGGCAAGAAACTCCATGGACACTCTTTGAAATTATCAAGCTATTGATACAAATATTTCATTACATCATTCATGTTGAATTCAACCGTGTGAGAACGATGCAGACATATATTAAAGCTAAGAGCGTCCATTATGGAAAACACACAAAAAAAAAAAAGCAACAAAAAAAGACTAACCCAACAAATAGATGCTTTACAGCAAGTACATTGTGCTCACACGTGTGCCATGCAATTATACAATACTAAGAAATTGAATCTACATAATGCAAAGATAGTTTTGACTAAAGTTCAGCAGCTTCAACAGTGTCCCCGAATACTAAGTTTAGCTCCTGTGTAGCTGTACCAGTGCCGGTACACAGAAGTGCAAATACTTTATCAATATACATTATAAATAAGTAGGGCATCGTTTTAAAGCTTTCCTGGACCACTACACCGGAATAATATACAAATGACACATATTTCAGTAGTCTTTCGAAAATTTACAATTGAAAATCAAAGATTATATGCAAATGTTCCGCACGGGTCACCTATTTATTTAAATTTGATGTTGGGTTTCTGGTATCAAAGCATAAAAAATTCTCAACACTTCTGAACATGTAGACATAAGATTAAAAAAAAAACACTTTCGATGATATCAAATGAATAAACGTGTAAAGGAAAGCGTATTTGTTTGTATCAATATACACACAAGTACGCACACACACACACACACACACACTATACACACACACACGCACTACAGGTACCCTTTCTGTATATTTGCTGTAACCTCTGTTTATTGAATATCATAATTTTACTGATAAATATTATACATACCGATATGAACTTATACATTATTACTAAGGAGGTAACCAAAAACTCAACGCCATCTGCTTATTATTACATACTCTTCTTGTTCGCGTTTATGTTAAGTTCACTCAGTGAGCAAGCGGTTCTTGCAGAGGTATGGCAGCTTTCCATACATCATTTTAGTTAATAAATAAAGTAAGCGTCTATGTATGAAATATACCTTGTTTGAAAGAGCATGTATTGCTGTTTCAAAAGAAAAAAATCGCTATTTTAGAAGGCCGAGTTTTTGAGTTATTATGCTTAGAAGTTTTGTAGGTTATGTTATTATTGGTCAATGTTTTGTCCGTTGTATCATTAAACAATCTTTTATTAGTATTCTTAAATTGAAATAGCTAGGTGGCAGAATGATAATTACGCCAAGTAGTTAAGATTATTAATGATTTAACAGGTTAAGCAACCTGGGATATGGGTCCAACGAGGATTGATGACCACCTAATCTCTTGAACTCCTTTCTTTGCGCGTAGTGAAAGAGAGATAGATAGAGAACAGAAGAAAACTGAAAGCAGCGAAAACGGCGAAAACACACAGAACACACACTAGCGCGGGCGCAAGTGAGCTATGATTTTTTTTTGGTTGAAAACCGTTCAAAACAAAACGAAACGTCACATTACTTTTTGTTACAGCTCTGGATGGAAGTGTTTTTAGCCAGCACCCATCCAATTTATCTGTTAAAAAGAGTTTTTGACTCAGTACTTGATTCATTAATCAGCATGAAATGTACTAGGCATAATCGTAAACAATTTAAATCTTAAATCTACAGAAAATATTAGAGATTTTACATTGCAAACAATAATTATTTAGTCTGGCAACCTTTTATAATAAAAAATGGCCACTCCGGAAAAGCAATTTACATAATATATATTTTTAATTAATTACTTTATAACCCGGCTTTAACTAAATATGAAAAAGTTATCGAAAATCATATTAAAATATTTTATATTTTTTGGTTGTTACGAGTTTTTAAGACGCTCTTAAAACCTTGAACTAAAAATCTGCCATACCTCTTTCAGTAGGTATTAAACCGTTTCTTAGACGGCATTAACGTGTCTATAGAACGAACAATAGTAGCTTAGATTGTTGACTGATGGCCGCTGGAGGAGACGAGTCCTGGACTGGAGAGCACGCAAGCGTAGCTAGTGACGACTCCCAGCTACATAAAAGGACGACCTTAAGAAGGTAGCTGGGGTTACTGGCTGCAGAAGACGGAGATCAGGTTGTTGTGGCGTAGTCAGGGAGAAGCCCATGTCCAGCAGACCTACACTTCACTTAAGTTTTCACCGCCAGTTTTTTTTACAGAATAGCGATGCTGTAGTGGACTACGACAGGCCGTTGACTGGTGAGTGTGTGCGTGTGTGTTGTGTGCGTGTGTATGTGCGTGTGTGTCTGTGATTTATGGGTATTTTCGTCTCTATTTCGTCGGGATAAAAGTAAGAAAATCAAACTGACATCTTTAGGATTCCATTTATTTTACCTCCATATATCCAATAAATAAATTATATCATAAAACACATCTAGGTCTACAAATACAGACACTATAACTATGTTAGGTACGCATGTGTTGTCGAATTACAAACCCCCAAAACTTTTACTTCAAAATTAGTAGAATAAAGTGTAATAAGTAAGAAAACTTAATTATTACACTTTGAAAATAGTTATTAAGGGGTGTTTACAATACGTACAATATGAATTTACAGTTATGAATTCAAGATCTTCATTTTGTGACAAATTTTAAATAACTAACTGAGTGCTGGTAGGATATAATTTGGTAGGTATGGCAGAGCTAACAATATAATAAGTCGTCCATAGTAATAAAATATTATGACAGCAAAAAATATTGCATTGAAATCTGTTCATCCGTTTGGGAGCTATTAAGCTGTAGACAGGCACATACAGTATGTTAAGAAAACCCTGTCCGACCCATAAGGATAATAAAGGTTAGGTAAACACATGACCACATATAATATAAAATTTTACGTAATCATCATAGTACCAATACAAATGAATTTTGAAATAATCTTTTTTTCCCGCGAATTAATTCCAACTTCCCCGAAATTTGGTAATTTTTAAAAAGTGACAACACCGGTATTATTATGAGCGAATAGCGATGCGACCACATGCCGCGTGCCCTGCCGCCCGCCGCCTCCGCCGCCGCGCGCGGAATGGTGGATAGCGCAGATTTATTAAGTTACCTCTTTTTGCGAAATAATATTAATTTTTTTAGGTGGATTTTTTTTTAAAACTTAGCCCGGTTTTGTATGCATTAGTAGAATCAGTTATCGATACCTAACAACACCTTCACGGGTCGGACAGGGTTTTCTTAATATACTGTATAAGACTTTTAAAATATAACCTCATTTTTTCGTCGTGAAAAAAAAAAAAATGTGTAAGGTACGTTTCTGCCTTCCTTTCGGGGAATTAGAGGCGTGAAGTTATGCTGCTAAGTTAACAAAATATCAGAAGTTAAAGAGATGATTATTTTTTTATTACGAAAAAAGTAATTAAATAATGCCACAGATAAGTTATTGTACCGTTAGCTCATTAACACATTCAGTGCCACCGACTCGCCAAGAGAATTTACGTAAACTCTCCGGGCAAGTCAGTGGCACTGAATGTATTTTAATTTAATTATCACATACGCTAGACATTTAGCACAATGCATATACACAGCTATCTTAACGATTAACATCAATACTTTTAATACTATTAAAATATAGTAAAGTGTCACTGTGGTGTGTGAGTGATTAAACGAATTTATTATATGTATATTAGATTATAATATACTATTTAAAAAAATTAACAAGCGGGAAGAGTATTTAAACTACAGCAAAGTTGCATTGTATTAAGTCTGCAGAGTTTAAATAACTCTGCATTTTTATGTAATCTTCAACTGCAAGTAATTTCTAGAATGATTTAACCTTTCATTTAAATTGTTTTAATCTACAACAAACATTACACTCACACATACACTGACAACATAATAATTAAATACTCCGGGAATTATTGTAACGGCAAATAATTCTACATCTAAATACATATATTTTCATAAAATGAACAGTGCAGTTTGTCCTATGGCAAATAAACTTAGCAGCTTGATTATTTAACAACATATTTTGATCCATAGATTGGTCCTTATATATTCAAGCGTTTTGGTAGGTACTCATTTGATTATGTACTTTTGAGAAACATGACATTTTTAATGGCAATATTTAAGCTGTAGGATTGCTTTCTATGTTTCCAGTGTAATATAATTATGTACTTGGAGCGATATTACCGTAATATTGACCTAGGATATAATTGGCATAAATCTAGAAATTACAGGACATAAATATTTTGAAGTATTTATGGAATATTTATTTGTTTAATCCTTTCGCACACAAGAAAAAGCACAAAGACTTAATGCCCTGGGCAAATTCTTCCAGTGGTGAGATCGCAAGTGCTTCGGCCAAGCCGAACATTATCTATTAAAATGATTGAAAACCATAACATAAATAAATACATACATACATAAATACTATTTACTGATGATTTTGATATTGTAGGGCTCATCATGAAAGAACAATTTCTAGATTTATTACTAAAACACCATCACCTTTTGAGAACAAACAAGAGCTGTACGACTAATAATTTAATGAGACATATATTACAATAGTGATACCCTTAATAAAGATAAACTCGAACGAATGTATTAGCTAACACAGTAAATTTATAACATTTTGCTACATTACTAAATAATCCTTCTGCAATTCCGTCAACATCATAATTAAGCGAATAAATTACACTGCAGAGTATGCAGAAATACTCTCAACAAAAATATAACTATACCATCGATGTCAAAAAAAAAGTTTTAAAAACTAACCTAACAAATGCTAATCAACACTAAAAGCTAGCGAACGAGCATTAAATTAACATGTAAAGCGATAAATCAATATGAGATACCAACGTAACTTAAAATCACAATAAAAAAAAACACCACCAAACTTAACAAGTTTCGTCGTAACGCTGATAATTTTTTATGTTAAATAATGTTTTATTTTTTATGTTTTATTAAGTATATAATAATATTTTTCATATTTGTTATATTGCTATTTTTAGGTATCCAATGGATTTTGAGAAGCGCGCAGACTTTATGTAATTTTGCAGAGTATTATACAGAATGTTAAGTGATAATGCAGACTTTTCTCATAATTCTTTCCCACTCATTTCATCATCTAATTCCTTTATCTTATCTTCGCTGGTAAAATATGTACTAAATTACTTATAAATTCTCTCTATTTAAGAATTTTAAACTTATTTCAATTTGCCGAACACTGTCAAAAAGACGTATTTTTGCAATGCAAGAGTAAGGCCTAAAACCCTTTTTTATAATTAATTAAAAACCGAAGAAGGTATTTTAACCGATTATAATTTCATAATAAGGTCGTATAAAAGTGGCCTCAGAGTAATAATCGATTATTCTGTCAATTCGTTTACGTACCAAAAAAGGAAACTCTCAAAAAGACTTTAGCACATGTAACAGTCATTTGTTATTCAGTCTAAAGCATAAATACAAATGCATTATTCCCTGTCTAATCCAAAAAAAAAAAAAAAAAAATAACTAACAAAATATACACTACTGAACTAAGTAATTTGGGAAACATTAGTATGTTTTTCTCTTGAAAATCGAGTTTATTTTTTTAAAAGAATACTTAGTTCAGTGGTAAACAATATACAAAATAAAATGAGCTTTATTGTAATGGTAGAGCAACACTGGCCTCTGCGGCCAACTTAAAGCAATCTAACTATTTCAATAAATTCAAAACTAAGACAACTAAAAAAACTATAAACAAAATAATAGATTCAATACAAATTGTATGAGGCATTCATTTAAACTACACATAGAAATTCGAGGAAGAATAATTATATTATAAATACTTCAAGTAACATTTATCCGGACAACACAAATCAATTCGAGTGGCTCTCAATAAATAGGACATATTTTTTAAAAAGATTTTTCTGTTTTTATGAATACGAAGATAAAGTATGCCCTTATTATTAGCACAAAACCACACATTTTTTTAAAATTTAATTTTGTGTATTTTACATGAACAAGTTTGAACGGGACACCAGAACGGTTTACATTTATTAACACAGTGCTCATAAGGACGAGCCATTTCGTCAACGGCAGTGGCTACTGCAGCCGTTGACAACATGTTTGCTATGTATTTGAACGCTCAACTCAAAAGCGATTTTACTTTTTTAAAATGAAATTTTATGTTATTTGGAACATAGCATTTTCGAAAGTTGAAAAGGTTGTCATATTGGTGCTAGTGATGTGGTTAAAAACGAGTCACATGTAGTCGAAAATCTTTTTTGAGTCTAAGCTTTTTAATTTACCTTTCCAATGTCTCTTTCAAACTTGATGGGTTAAATACACTCGCTAAACAGTATTTAAATGACAAATAAGAACAAACGGCTTTCATTGCCCTTGTCATTTAACACTTCTACACACAAAAATTACTATTTTTTTTTTGTGTAGACTGTAGATAAATTTTTACTACTATTGTAGCCTATTTTAACACTAAATATTTAAATTCAATATAATTATAGTATTATTATATCTCCCGCAGGATAATGCTATGTAGTATGGGAGATTAATAAATTACTAATTTATTTCTTTAATATGGATTGAGTTTATCATTTACTTTGACATATTCTTTGGTAGTTGCAAATAATGTATTGGATTTATTCTAATTTTAGAATATTAAATAAATAAATAAATATATACGGACAAATCACACAGATTGAGCTAGCCTCAAAGTAAGTTCGAAACTTGTGTTATGGGATACTAACTCAACAATACTATATTTATAATAGGTAAATATATAGATAAACATCCAAGACCCAGGCCAATCAAGAAAATATCGTTTTCCATCATGACCTGGCCGGGGATCGAACACGGGGCCTGCACGTCGCAGGCAGGCGTGTTGACCGCTGCGCCACGGAGGACGACAAATATGTAATATATATATACGATATTATTACCACATATGGTACTAGATTAAATCATTTTAATAAAAACCAGTTCTAGCCAGTTCAATAGAGGCACCAAAGTCGATAACGCTTATTTGTATCACAGTTTGTTATGAATATCGATAAAGAGAATGCCATATTGTTTAGAAGAATGTTAATGGATGTAATTGAAATCAAATCGATACAATTTACAATTGATGGGGTGTTGTATCGATTTCAAGTCCATCACTGAACTGACTATTAGAACAAAACGAATCAGGCCGGTATATCAAAGTAAATGATAATCACAATATTAGACTAGAACAATGTATTTGTAAGGTACGCGGGATATGTTCAACCATAGAGAGAACAAGTACACTTCACGGAGTTAATGCTGCGCTTGAGAAAAATCTTTCCCATTATTAATAATTATTTTGTTTCGTTTTTGCATGGTGATTCAATCGGCTATCATATTTCAAATCAATTTGAACATACCTTCAAATTGATTAATAATTGAAATGATAATTCTTTGGAATAGTGGCCCATCGGCACAACATGTCAGACATGTTATGCGACCCCAAATACAATAGGAAAAAGATTCTAAAGTATTTGGGGCCGGCGCAACATCTTATTATTGCATGATTTGAGAAAGGTAACAACAGATTGACTTGATCAGATGTCACAGAATAGGGTAGTTGACTAAAAAAAAAACCAATTAGTGCGTCAGTCAGATTTCCAAAAAATACTAGACACGTATTTATTCTTTTTTCATATAAACAAAAAATGAAGAGGACACAATGCGTTGAAAACTCGTGTGACGTCACTGCACGCTACACTTTTTAGCGAGCAGTGACGTCATCAGCCACCACTTCTCATCTTTGACTTTTATATTTGTCCATTTTTATTGATTTGATAAAACAAAATATACGTATCCAATATTTTTCTATAATCTGGATGACGGACTAAATAGAATATATATTTTTTTTTACCCAGGAATCATCCCTATTGTATGGACAATATTTCACAATCCTTCAGTAAGTTTGTACAATGTAGCACAGTGAAGTTTAACAAGCATTTCGTAAATTATTCATAATTCCTAAAAATGGCAATTTAAAAAGAGTTTAAGAAAGTTACCCGTATATTTTTCACGCACATGATATTCTAAAACGCATTGTCTTCCCGTCAAGTGTAAAGTTCCCTGTCTGCTTGCTATGACATGACATTACCTGAATTGAACTAACTTGGTGCGTCTAAGGCACCAGGTTAAGTATATTCCGGTGTTCCAGCGATTCCTTCAAAGCGTAGAACAGTTGCAACTGCTGTTCTGGTTTCAGGTTGTATACCTGCAAAGATATGAAAAAGTGTTAATAAATGAATAAGTAAACAGACATGGCTGTATCATTTTGTTCAAGGGCGATTATTAATCGAGCAATCAGCGCCGAGAGTTTCAAATCCAACAGTATCTTTTCACTGCCTGGACTGAATCGGGAACGTGGATCAAATAGAAAGTACATATGATCCACGTTCCCAATTTTGATGACACCTTTTCCCCTAATTATAAATCAGAATATAAGAAACCCCGTTGAACAATACCATCCCATATCCTCCCGTGGGGTCGTAAGAGGCGATTAAGGGAACTCTTATGATGAAAGGGGGCAGTAGCACTTCTACTGTGGAATATCAAACTACTACAGCGATCCCCAACCCGCCTGCCAAGCGTGAGGATTGGAACCCCGACTGTCCTGTACAGGTCCTTCCCGCCTTGCGGCATATGGACCATTGTACAGTCTAGTGGTTTGTCCGTCTGCTCGTGTTAGTTCTCCCGACTGGGACGTGCAACGACACAATACGTGACTTCGCACCTGAGCAGCTAGTCACAGAGTAAATTTGCAGCCGCATCAGCATTATGCCTAGCTGACCTCACGCTCTGCACCAAGCTCCAACTCCTTCCTTTTTCTGTGCCATTTGTGGGCGAATGACCACAGTCTTTGGAAGCCCTCCGCGTCCGCTACCAGGTCTTGGTGGTAAACCGGACCAATCACGTGTCTGGACCAGTCTGACAACATGGCCTCTCGCTCTTCCTCATAGAGGGTGCAGTCCCACAGGACATGGTTCCGAGTTTCATCCGCCAGCCCACAGTAACACGGCAACGTCAGATACCGACATTGCGTGTAGCCGGCTTCTGAAACTCCCATGTCCTGTTAGCATCTGTGATGTGACATATTCCGGTTCCACCCACCCTAGCGCCAGACGCAGAGCCACGTCCGGAAAGAAGGAGTACAGCTCCCTACCGTCCCTGGAAGAAGCCCACCGCTCCTGCCACTGGGCAACGACCTCCACTCTCATCCTCTTGATCGCCTCCCTGCGCTCCATGCCAAACATTCCGGAACACTCCTGCGCGATTCGTCCTGCACGACAAACCTCCAGGTCGGCCGACAGCACACCCGCCAGCACGGGCAGTGCCGCGGTACTCACAGACCTATAGGCCTTCGACAGCAGCACCAGTGCCGGGAATGCGTGCGGAGCAGCGTTCTCCGCACTGCGGCCACACAAGCGTGAGGATTATGGCAACAACCCCCCAATGATGCACACGACTAAGCCAAGGCCCCTAGTCCCCGGCAGCTCCGCTATTCCTGGTCATTGTGGTTTGCCATAGCAAACGGGGGGCCTTAGGGAGGCCTTTGTCCAGCAGTGGACTTCTATAGGCTGAAGAAGAAGACAAATCAGAACAACTGAAAGAACTACCTGTTGCAATAGTTTCTGCGGCGTGGCGGTGCGTATGAAGCTGGTGATGTACACATTGACAAAAGTGGCCATGAGGAACTGGCAGTCGAAGCGATCCATGATGCCGCCGTGACCGGGGATCACGTCGCCGAAATCCTGGAATTATAAAAACAAGAGATGAAATCCTGTACAACATTATGGGCGGGTTGTTTCAAACGGTTGGTTATCGTAACATACGTACGTCAAAAAGTTACGTTAACGGCTGATGTTTAACGTTCGTTAAATAAGAAGTGTTGTTTCAAAGTGTAGGGCGGGTTATTTGACGTTCACTTAACGCATGCGTAAAAGTTAAAAATGGTGCTAACTATCGTTAAGTCAAAAAATGAGTTGTTTCACAATACGTAAACGTTAACGCACGCAAAAAATTACGATTAGGTACGTTAACTGATGGTCTGAGCACTGGTTAACGTAACTTGTGTCAAATTGTCAAGTTGTGTTTAGTCCGCCGTGGTGTCAAATAGTAAAAACAACATGAACTCCCTTTTGTATTCGCGAGTTTGGTCTTTAATTGACGATAGTAGTTCATCTGATGATGATACTAGTAGCGTAGAAAGAAAGAGGCAAGGCATTGGACGCGGGACCTCGCCTCCGCGGTGTTCGGCCGCCGTACCCTCGACGCCATCGGGCCGGTCCTGAAGGATTGGCTTGACAGGCGTCATGGGTTCTGTTACGGAGCGGGTCGGAAGACGGTTTTTAAAAAAGACAATTTAATTAGCTAAAAGAAAGATATATTCAATTATCAAACACGTATTACAAGTTACTATGCCCGACGGAAGTCCAATCCAAACTGATGGGAAAAACGGTTAGAATCGCTTAACGAGAATAACAACGGTTTCCTATTGCATTGACGTAAATGCAATGGGAAACTCAGCATTTTAATTTATATACCAAGTAATAGTTAATCCGATATAACAACCCCCCCGTTAAGATCGATCATCACATCTGAAAGTGATGAGAGATGTAAGGGTTAATGTTTGCTAAGTCTTGGATGCTAAATTGGATTTTCGTCGAAGCACTACAACATATTATGACAATTAAAAACAAAAGAAACATAGTTATAATAAGAATAAAACACCGAGATAACAACCCTTTTTTTAAGATTTATATAAAATAGGAAGACATGAAAATTACTAGTAGGAAACAAATAGAACATTATTCTAAAATTATGATTATTACAATTGATTTATCATTATTTAAGATTTGATACAATACTATAAAAATTATTAAGATTAAAACTAAGAGTAAAAATTGCTTAAACAATATTTATCTATGTTTATCTAGATTCAGTGAGGATAACAATATAGATGGAACCAGCCATGTGCATTCGTCACAAGTTAATTATCGTGAGTTTTGCTAAACAGAATGTTTCTTTTAATAGGGGTTGGTGTCACCCTTAAGTCTTCTACAGACTCTGACTCATCCTTATTGATTGTTGTTACTTTATCACCATGAAATGTGGTTTGAGAAACGGGAACTGAATTATTTTTTGTATTATGACATTGGTTAAATATTTGAATGCAGCATGGGGCGTTAGTAGAACAAAAGGATTTGCGGCTCTTGTATATAATATATAACAAGGTTAACACAGAGATACACAGGCTAAAGGATAAATAGTGAGTGCTATAAGTTTGAAAATGAGATGGGTTTTCTATCTTATTAATCTCCTCCTCAAAAGTATCTAAGTGGATGCTGGCTTGTAGCAGAGAATCAAGGTTATCTAAGTTATTTAATTTTGAGAAAGGTAATCGCTGTAAGGTTTTATTCAACTTAGAACGCTCACAACAATCATCTTGTAAGATGTTGAAGTTTGATATTTTATTAGTTATATTTCCAATGAATGTTTCGCCTACAGCGGCGAATTGCAACGTCTTATAAAAAGCCTTGCAGCTCCTGGGCAAGGTCAAGATACCAGTACCAAACAAAATGACGTCGGAGTTTGTGTCTTTATCTTTACAAGTTACATGACACTTGCCAGGTTCAGACTGTACAAAAATCCAACGGTTTAAAGTTAACTTATGAAATAGATCGATTGAGCCATGAATAAGTTTCGTTACACATACGTCGGGAAGTTTGCTAATTACGTCACTTAAGAGAGTTGTTTCACACGTAGGGCTGGTTATCACTGAAAACACATTAGTTAATACGCACACATAACACTTATCACTTATTATTTTGCACTTGTCTATGTCTGTTATGAGTGAATAAAACATTCGGTCAGCTGTAATCGCCACATAAGAGCTAGTTGGCTCGATAAGAACGTAGGTATCGGGTTTCGACATATCGTAAGGAACAGGTAGGGGAATTATCCTATATAGGTCATAGGCTTGTGGTAATATTAGAGGGATCTTAACGACAATAATAACTCTATTTAAATGGAAAAAACACGCAAGTTGAGAAATATCTATTAGGGCGTGTATATTCTGTAACGTTAAAGGTACAGGGAGTTCATAATGGTTAGGAAGGTTATTCCTATGCTTATCTAATTCGCTATACAACTGGTGCGGACTGAGTACAGTAGGATGCAAAACGTTGAGTTTCGCGAAAAGAATTGCATTATTAATATCTTCGATATCGAAAGACAATGTGATTATGATGGACTCTAATGAATGTAATAAAGAACTTAACTCAGATTTAATTTCTAATTTATCGTTACTATTTGTAACAGTTTCTAATATTTTATAGATTGTTTCCATATTCCGTAATATGTGATTTTCGTTTTCATTCACCTTAGATATAGTGTTATTGAAGTATGATATAGTAGATTTAATTACGTGTATATTGTCTTTCATGAGATGAGCAAGACGTTTTTCATCCGTCTGTACTTCTTCTATGGCCTTTGAGAACTTTACCGCGTCCTCAGAGTCTAAAGTGCCAAAAATGGTTTTCAGCAGTGAGCCACCGAGGTCTATGAGACCTCTTTTAAAACGCGTATTAGGTTTTTCATCAGCCAATAAATATGATATAGAAGAGAATTTGCTTACGTTAAGAATATGACGATTTTTTAAAGCGGATAACGAATTAATACAGTCGGACTGTATTTTAGAAGAAGTTAGTGAGTTACAAAATACGTTAAGTTTTTCAAATAAAAATTCGACTTTATCTAGGTTAGGTTGTACATGACTTATATCTACGTATGCTATAACATTCCAATCATTATTAGTAAAATTAATATCTAAGAGCTTATCAAAGTAGAGGCCGGGACTGCTGACGATAGAAGAAACATATTCGCATATGATCGGCGGTGGCAGCGTAGATCTGAAATAGCAATGAAGCGCTCGTGTATCATTCATTACGTCGCTAATGTTATACTTGTGACTGTTACGTCACCGGCCGGCTTGATTTCGTCGTAATGGTGACGTACATGTTTACGATTAATGAGTAGTGTAACAGAATGATTGCCATTCAACTTTATTATTTTGTAAGGGCCTTTCCATACTGGAGATAGTGCCTTATTCTGTTTATGGTGACAACGGACATATACCATATCTCCTGTTTTATAGGATAATGGTTTCGTGCGGGAATCATAATAAGTTTTTGATTTCTCTTTAGAGGATTGAATATTTTGGAGAGCCTTCTGACGACTATAGTATAGTCGGTGATTAAGGGCCCGGATGTAATCCGTGTAGGTATTAGTATCAAGGGTATCGATACTTGAAGGTAAGTAGGGTTTGAACCCGAAAAGCAATTCCAGGGGTGAGTAACCTGTGGTGCTATGTATATTTGAATTATATGCTATCATAGCACTAGGGATATAGAGGTCCCAAGTGTGTTGATTCTCACCTATATATGATCTGAGATACTCTTTTAGAGTAGAATGGCTGCGTTCAAGGGCACCGCATGTCTGAGGGTGGTAAGGAGATGCGAACACGTGTTTAATGCTAAACAGCTTCTCAAGTTGTTTGAAGACATCAGAGCAGAAGTTGGTGCCTTGATCGGATATTATTAGTTTAGGAATTCCCATATGGGATATGTATAGGACTAAAGATTTCGCTGTTTCTTCGGCAGAACAGGATTGCATAGGGTAGGCCTGAGAAAATTTAGTTAAGTCATCCTGCAGAGTAAGCAAGAACTTATATTTGTATTCATGTGTTTCAGGGAGTGGGCCGACTAAATCAAGATAGATTTTTTCATTAGGCCGAGATGCCGTTGACGTGATAATCATAGGGGCCTTATTTGTTTGTCTTAAAGGTTTATTTATTTGGCAAGAGCGACAATTTTTCACATAATCCTCGATATCTTGCCTCATGTTTTTCCACCAAAATTGAGTTTTGATTCTTTCAAACATGCGCGATATACCTGGGTGGCCAGCTAGAGGAGAATCATGATTATCTCTAAGAATACGTTTGACCTCGTCAGGGGTCGGGTATCGTATAGAGTTACGGTAGATGTTGACTTTAATGTTCGTGTTGTGGAATAGAAATGATAAAATATTATAAATTTTTGTGTATGATAGTTTTGTGTAAGGATCTGTAAAGTCTGATATCGCGAATTCTTTCTCTTCTATATACCAATACTTTATCATGTCTCTATAATCACGAAGGAGGTTAAATATGTCTTTATAACTCATTTCGTCATAATGATTTATTTTTAGAAATAAATGAGTGAATAAATGATCATTATTAGACGTGGAATAGTAAGTGTTTAATTCGCGTTCTATGTAGCAAATATTAGGTTCGCTAGTGGAGGCATCCATAA
Organism: Sesamia inferens; assembly: GCA_037179545.1. NCBI lineage: Eukaryota > Metazoa > Arthropoda > Insecta > Lepidoptera > Noctuidae > Sesamia > Sesamia inferens. Next base: position 27,818,913 of record CM073928.1, on the reverse strand, counting down.
TATCCTTGCAGTAAGGCACAGATTCGTCTAAGTCAATGGATGTCGGATAGGCAATAAGTTTACACTTTGCTTTCATTAATGACTCGTTGTGTTCTTGGACGATGGTGTCGAATGACACATTGGACTGTTTTATAATTTTAAGAAACTGCTCGTAAGTTTCTGATATGGATGCTGGATTATGTGAGTCTTCTTCGTTATTAGATGTTTCTGCAGGGTTGCAGATAATCGAATCAGAACTTTCATTATCTTGTAATACATTTACAGGGAACCGAGATAAAGCGTCGGCGTTTGCGTTCAATTTACCTTTCTTATAAACGATTTCGTAGTCGTACTCCTCAAGTTTTAAACGCCATCTAATGAGTCTAGATCCTGGGTCCTTGACATTGAAAAGCCATACTAGAGGTTTGTGGTCTGTAATTATTTTGAATTTACGACCAAACAAGTAAGGGCGAAATGTTTTTACGCCGAATAAAATCGCTAGGAGCTCTTTTTCAATAGTTGAATAGTTACCCTCGGCTTTATTTAGGGTACGCGATGCATACGAGACAGGTTTGTCAGAGCCGATTGCACCTTGAGAGAGTACGGCTCCTATCGCATAATTGGAAGCATCGGTTGTTAAAAGGAACGGTTGTGTAAAATCAGGATATTGAAGCAGAGGCGCTGAAGTTAGTTTATCCTTGAGGGTGGAGAACGCTTGTTCTTGACTATGTGACCATTGAAATATAGCATCCTTTTTCAGAAGGGCAGTCAGTGGTTTAGTGATTTGAGAGAAGTTATTAATAAAACGACGATAGTAGCCGACTAACCCTAGTAAGGATTTTATATCCTTCGGATTCTTGGGAGTAGGGAATTGAGAGACGGCTTTGACTTTCTCGGGATTTGGACAGACGCCTTTATCTGTGATTATATGACCAAGATAAGCGACCTCGCGTCGTAAGAACTCGCACTTGTCCGGTTGAAGTTTTAAGTTAAACTTTCGGATGCGGTCGAAGACTAACTTGATTTTTTCCATATGAGATATCAAATTACTACTGTAGATTATTACGTCATCAAGATACACATATGCGTGGAGGCCTTGGAGACCAGAAAGGACAGTATTCATCAATTTCTGGAAGGTTGATGGAGCATTTTTAAGCCCAAAAGGCATCCGCAGGAATTCGTAGTGCCCTGCAGTGCTAGAATTCGTGTTTATTGAGAACCCCGTCTTTTGTGCGTCCAGAGGATTCATTTTGATCTGGTGGAAGCCACTTGACAGGTCTAATGTGCTAAAATATTTTGAGTGACCTAACTGATCTAAAATATCAGTGATAAGCGGCAAGGGATAACTCTCAGAGACAGTGACGTCATTCAGACGGCGGTAGTCTATTACTACTCGCCATTTCTTTTTCCCAGAAGCATCCATCTTCTTAGGGACTACCCAAACAGGGGCGCTCCAAGGTGATGTTGACGGGCGTATAATATTTTGATCAAGCATCTTGCGAATTTGTGAGTCCACTTCTTCTTTGTGGCACTCGGGGAAACGATACGATTTTACGTGAATAGGGGGCGCATCACCCGAATCTATAGTATGCTCGATCGCGTTTGTCAATGATAAAGGTTCACCTTCTAAGTGAAAAATATCTGTGTACTCAGAACAACATTCAAGCAAAGCTTCTTTTTCTTCGGAGTTTAGATGAGAACAGCGTATTAGATTTAAGACCCTTTGCGGTCTGTCAGATTCGGAATAGGATAAAGCGTTGACGGATTCGTTTGAATCTGTAGTGATATTACGTTCAAGAGGTGTTAATTGGACTTTAAAGTTTTGGACTTGGACATCAGAATCAGTAGTATTTAAGACGGTTACGTTAATTCTTTTATTCGGTTTTATAGTAACAAGACAATTTGCAAAATAAATACCTTCGCTTATAGAGTGATCTAATAATAAGCCCTCATTGTTATCATAATGTTCACGCGAGTAATTAGATACTGCGCATTCGATGACCGCTTCGGAGCGAGCGGGGATGACGTAAGTCGGTTGAATATAGTTGATGTCCAGACTCTGTCCGCATATATGAACCGATTGTGAGTTATAGTCTATATTGGCTTTGAAATGATTTAAAAAGTCGCTACCAATGATACCATCATACTCTAAGTTAATATTATCGTCGACTACATGAAATTTATACTCTTGGCAATTATTTTCTGAAGTAAAGTCTAATTGACATGTACCTAAAGTTTCTGAATAAGTGCCAATGTTATTAAAGCCTTTTATCTTAACTATTTCGCGAGACAATTCAGGCGCTTTGGTTAAACTTGACAGTTTGATCAAACTAATACTCGCTCCCGTATCGATAAGAAGACGCAACGGATGGACAGAAAGCGAAGTAGTTATATATATGTGAGGCAGTGACACTTTCTTCGAGTATGAAGATATCTCATAGACAGGGATTTCAGGATTAGTTTTAATTTCTTCCTTAGACTGTGGCACAGCGGATTCATTGTGAGAGGGAAGATTCGGACTCAACGGTACAGCGGCTCTATTAGAAGCGCGTTGAGGTAAAATAGTATTTTGACTCGACGGAACAGCGGTTCTCTGCGGGGTGCGTCGAGATGAGACAGAGGGACGACTCAGCGAAACAGGGACTCTCTTCGGAGCATGCTGAGATGAAATCTGATTTTGACTCAACGATTCAGAGACTCTTGAAAAAGCGTGTTGAGATGAAACAGAGGGATGACTCAGCGAAACAGGGACTCTCTTCGGAGCATGCTGAGATGAAATATGATTTTGACTCAACGATTCAGGGACTCTTGGAAGAGCGTGTTGAGATGAAACAGAGGCACGACTCAGCGAAACAGGGACTCCCTTTGGAGCATGCTGAGATGAAATATGTTTTTGACTCAACGATTTAGGGACTCTTGGAAGAGCGTGTTGAGATGAAACAGAGGCACGACTCAGCGAAACAGGGACTCTCTTTGGAGCATGCTGAGATGAAATATGTTTTTGACTCAACGATTCAGGGACTCTCGTAAGAGCGTGTTGAGATGAAATGTCATTTTTATGCCTTTTTTTACGAGTGCCTAATTTATCCGGATAACGACGGCACGCTTTCGTAATCCGTGGGTTTAGTTTAAAGAGTTATTGGGGTCGTCATCATTTTCACACGAAATATAATAAGGTGTCGGTGATAAGGCCGGTGACATCGGCGGCTCGAATGTAATATGATTCATCGCAGTCGGTCTGTCGCGATTATCAGAATTAGATATATTACGCCGTTCATTATTGTATTTTCTTTTACGACATTGAGTAATATGATGACCCTTATTTTTACAATATTTACAGAAAAGTTGATTATTAGACGATGACCTCGAGTTATTAAATGATGTTGATGGTTGAGGGTCCGACGGAGCGTGCGGTGGTCCCGTGCGCTTTTGTCTCTCCCGGCATTCAGAATCCGAGTGCCCGGGCTTACCACAGACCCTACATTTAGGTTTCATAGATGTTTTATATAGGAGGTTTTGTATCTTTTCTTCCTCGAGAGCCACGTTAATCGCATCATTAAGTGATTTAGGGCTTCTGCATCTGACATTATTACTAAGTCGGGGATGTAACCCTAAAGTAAAAGTAAATAAGGCCAAATCTTCGGTCATAGCTATACGACCGGGTATATCCCTTTTTAGGGATTCAGAATTATAAATTTCCGATTGTAGATCGGTAAGGCAACTTTCTACGCGAAGTGCGAATTGCGCAACAGTTTCATTTGCCAATTGCCTGCACGACTGTAAATCTAGCAACAAATGATTATAATGTTTTCTCTCACCGAAGTTTTGTTTAAGAAAACATTTCAATTGGTCGAAATCTTCAAAAATTTTATTAGAGCATGCGATCTGAGCTTTGCCTTCTAGGCGTGATAAAATATATTTTGTTAATAAAACCGTTTGACTCGGTGATGCTAGATCTAAGGCGTTCTGACAATTGGTGATAAAAGCGGTAAGAGTTTCGCGTTCTCCCTTATAAGGGCTAATAAAATTACAGAGCACATTGATAGGAAACTGTTCGCTCAACACAATTTTTGCCGGTTTCTTGGAAGTACTCATAGTAGTTTCGTTAGTTTCTGTAGACATTATGAATTTGAAAGAAAATTAAAAGGTAAATGTATGATACAAGTATGGATAGAGTTTACGATATGTGATACCCTAGGTAATAGGAATGCCTACGCGTAATTTACAATATTGTAGCGATAACAGTAAACCGATGTGTTTTACTCACAGACACAGGAACACGAAGTATTCGATACGCATTTCTTGGCACTGGATTAGCACGATCACTGGAGCAGGAGTACAGCGGCGCGATAATTCGCGGCCGGCAGCAACAGGGACGTCAGGGACAGCGAGGTGGCGGCGCGCGTCACCCGAGCGTCATCAACGCTTGCACGTGGCAGCACCACGCGGCAGCACCGCGTGTGAGGGCAGCAAGGGCAATCACCTGCTCCTTGCGGCGATATCACGATAACAGGGCTTGCGTATGTTGAGCCCCCTGGATGTAGAAGCACTGAGAATTCTGGACGATCGGCAGGCTTACGTAAGATACTCGTAAGGCTTACTGTCGCGACTCGTCTTAGGGAGATGGCACTGACTTTGTCGAGGTGTGTTTTCACTTAGCGAAAATAAGAACACCCCGGAGATGGATTAGTTCGTCGGTAACGTAAAGTTCACATATGATCACTTCAGGATAACCACGACCCGATAGGGGATACCAGCGGAACGGTTACGGCGATATCAACACTGGTATCCCACTTCTGACACCACTGTTACGGAGCGGGTCGGAAGACGGTTTTTAAAAAAGACAATTTAATTAGCTAAAAGAAAGATATATTCAATTATCAAACACGTATTACAAGTTACTATGCCCGACGGAAGTCCAATCCAAACTGATGGGAAAAACGGTTAGAATCGCTTAACGAGAATAACAACGGTTTCCTATTGCATTGACGTAAATGCAATGGGAAACTCAGCATTTTAATTTATATACCAAGTAATAGTTAATCCGATATAACAGTTCCTCTCCTTCCTCTCCGGTCACGGCTGCTTCGGCAGGTACCTGCACTGGATAGGACGAGAGGAGACGCCGTCGTGCCACGGTTGCGGCGCGACGGAGGACACGGCGGAACACACCCTCGCGGTGTGCCCGTCGTGGGCCGTGCCGCGCCGCGATCTTGTCGCGGCGGTAGGAGGGGACCTCTCGCTGCCCGCTATCGTCAGAGCGATGGTGGGGAGAGAGGGGGCCTGGGTGGCGATGGCCTCCTTCTGTGAGGTCGTGATGTCGCAGAAGGAGGCCGCGGAGCGGGAGCGAGAGGAGGATCCCCTCGCTCCGGCGCTCCGTAGACGGCGTAGGGGCAAGAGAAGGCGGGATTTCGCCCGCTTTCTCCCGCCCTGAGGTGAGCGGCGGGCGTGAGGCACGGGGGTGCCCGCGCCCACCTTGCACTGCTCACCATGTGGGAGCCACCGCCCCTTCTTAGGAGGGGCAAATGAGGGCCCGCCTTATTAGGCGGATTTCGCCGGCGGAGGAGTGGTAGCTCAGGCTCCGCTAGTTTCCCACTCCCCCGCCACTATGGCGATGCCGGAGTACCGCTGGGGTTTTTAGTGGGTATACCGGGAGGCTATCTCCCGGCAGTCCCACATACCCCTCCCGTCCCCCGACGGGTGGGGATGCGTAATTGTCGTTTCCCCAGCGCAAACAAAAAAAAAAAAGGATAAATTAGGCTATAAACTGAAGAAAAAAAAATTACTTAAGACTAGGCTGTATGGCGTACTATGCCTTTGCCTTTTCCGTTCCTATGAACGGAAAGAAGTAAACCAAAAAAAAAATGGGCGACTGTCATTGTGCTGTATCTAACCTTCATTGTTTATTGTTGTGGAAAAGAATTTTGTGCTATTTTTATAAAGCTATACTTTGACGAAAAATGGATACATATACACCAAAGTAAGTAAATTACCACACTCACTATACATTTTAAACATAGTTACTTTGTTTAAGACCATCATCATCATCAACCTTGCTCAATGGGGGGTTGGCGATTTCAGACATACAAGTCCAGTAAACATTGTAATCTAACAAAACTCGTTTAAACTATAATTTAAACATTTTTTTTCAGAGAACGGTCTACTAATTTTAACAAAAATGAGAAAGATCGCTTTCAATCTTTGATTGAAAAATATAAAGACGTGTTCTTCTGCAAAAAAAAACAGACAACACAAGTAATTAAAAAAAAAACAGAACTTGGGCTGTAATACACGCAGAGTTTAATGCATGTGGAGAATAGCCAAGATCATTACGACAGTTGAAGGCAAAGTTTGATAATATGAAACGGACTGCTTGTAAGGTAATAAACATTATTATTCATTATGCACAACTTGTCCACACACTTTCGACATTGATCATTATTGTAAAGTTGAATATAAAATATTAAGAAGTTGCATGGTTCGTTTTAGGACGTCAGTCAAGAAAGACTGTCCAGAATTAGAACTGGGGGTGGACCATCTGCTCCTCCTGTACAGCCGGAACTTTGTCTGGTGGGTGGTAACTTCTGCCAGCGGCCGATGTTATGGCGTACCACCTATAAAATAGTTATAACATTGTTTCATTGTATTAAGGAGATTTTATTAATAAATACTCACTTCATTTTTTGTTCCAGGAATTCATAAAAAGCGAAAAAAAAACTTGTCAAGACCTTAAAGCTGAAGTGCTTAAAAAAGCATAGAACAAGGAGATACAGATAAAACACATGGAGGAAAGAAGAAAAGAGGAAGAGGCATGATATGAAAAGGAAATGGAGATATTAGAAATAAAGAAAAAGAAACTTCTTTTAGTAATAAGTTTATTGGAAAATAAATAATTAATTTTGCTTTCAGTATTATAGTTCTCTGTAGCTGTAATACTGGAAACAATAAATTATTCTTAAATAAATCACTAGTTAGTATAATTTTCTGCTTTTTAATATCCTTGACATCCAATTGAATCAATTTATAGCCATCACCAGGTTCCCAAAAATTATGTGAATTTAAAAGTTCATTATTAAAAAAAAAATATAATGGACAAATTAATTTAAAAATAAAAGTAAGTACTTAACCTACAAATTAAATTAAAATGCCAACAATGCTGGGTTAATGATAAAAATCTGATGGGTTGTCTATTGTGGTAGGTTATCCACTTTTCTGTAGCCAATTTTATCTCTTCTTCAATTTGGCGTGTTAACAATATAGCTACTTCCTTTGATATTCGGTAACTTGCAATAAATTTACGATCATCCCAAAGGCATAAATTATTAATAGGTACGTGTTTTAAACACTTTTCTTTTTCTCTCTACGCTACTAGTATCATCATCAGATGAACTACTATCGTTAATTAAAGACCAAACTCGCGAATACAAAAATTCATGTTGAATTCATGTTTCTTGAACAAAATGGTGACAAATAATAAAAACAACATGAATTTATGTATATAAATTCATGTTGTTTTTATTATTTGTCACCACGGCGGACTAAACACAACTTGACAATTTGACATAAGTGACGTTAACCAGTGCTCAGACCATCAGTTAACGTAATCGTAATTTTTTGGCATGCTTTAACGTTTACGTATTGTGAAACAACTCATTTTTTTGACTTAACGATAGTTAGCACCATTTTTAACCTTTACGCATGCGTTAAGTGAACGTGAAACAACCCGCCCTATGATTTAGTAATCCAGATAATTAGCAATTAGGGGTGTAGTGGTTCTTCGATGTCATATATGATGATTGTGGAGGCATGAGGAACAGAGAGTAAAGTTCTCTCATCCTCCATAGAAAAGGGAGGATCCTCCGACCAGAAGGGTGTTATATCTGGCGAACACTTGCCCAATGGTTGGAGTTGTTGTATGCTAATTGCAAGGCAAACTCTGCTTGCGAGATGTAGAATTCGTATGACGTCAGTATGATGCGTGTTGTTTTTGTGGTATTTGTAGGTACCGCTACAATGCATACAACTGGTAATAGGTTCGATCAAGGATTTTCAGAGTAAGTTAAGACCCTGCCAGGTACTGTGATGTTGGAGCATAAATCTCATCTTCAATTTTTAAACATTCAACCTTGTCCTAAACCAGTAATTCTAATTGCATGGCACACTACAAATTTGAAGCATTTTAAATATCATTATTAATTCATTGCTACATATGTTCGATAAAATTGTCTGCTTCGCGACGTAAACAACGCAATGAATATTGTTGAACTTTCAAAGTGAAGCCCGCAACACTCTGATTCACTTCGCCAGAATTATGGGGGCAACCTCTTTGGGTTCATTAGTTAGGAGCAAGTTACTTCATATTTTTTTTACTTAGTATGTATTACCCATTTTTTATTAACAGAAGCTCTTACCTTGATCTTGAACGCGCGTTTAAATCCCGAAGCAAAAAATCCTCCGAAGGGTCCGATGACAGAGCTGAACGTGCTAAGACACAGCGAGTGAATCATGAATGGATAGATGTTCATTGTCTCCAGGCCCAACTGGAAAGTAAAAAAAGTCGACTTTAGTTGTATAAACTTAAGTTCTTTACGATTTAATGACACATTTGATTAGTGCATCGGTTGATAATGTTCATGAAGCTTCTCATCATCATCAACCTTTTTATCGTCCCACTGCTGGGCACGGGTTTCCTCTCATACAGAGAAGGATTGAGCGTAACAACTAGGCTTGCTCAATGCGGGTGTTGGCGATTTCAGATTTATAAAGTTCAGGTTTCCTCAAGATGTTTTCCTTCACCTTCAGTCATTGATGTCCAAGATATATCTACTTAGAAAGTACACATAACTTTAGAAAAGTTATATTGGTACTTGCCTGACCTGGAATCGAACCCGCGCACTCATACTTTAGAGGCTGGTGTTTTAACCACTAGACCACCACGACATCTTCTCATGCCAATCAATAAATCAACTCAATTTATTACTATCGAATAGGTACTAGATATTGGCTTCTCTTAGACCTCTCCTAATGGGCCTCGGAGGACAGGGTGTCCTCCGCCTTCCGCATCTATTGTGTCCCACACTACTTCCCACTTACCACTATCTACTGCGCGCCCTTAGCCACTAGAGTCTCTACCACTTCTTGTGTAAAAATTGGACGTTGACAAGACAAGACAAATTCACATACCGAACCACTAAATATTCAATAGATTTGGATGTGTACGGCCAACCCTAAAATCAATTAAAAAGTACTTACAACTTTCATAACAGGCTGCACAAACTGCGGGGGCGTGTACTCCTGGAGTCGGAACAGCAACGAAGGCTCACAGTCCATGGTCATGCGGCCCAGAGAGTCAGAGTATTCGATGGGGCACACCAGGTACGGGTATTGACACATCATATATGACATCTGTGGCAAGAGAAATATTGGTTACTAGCGGCCGCCAGCGACTTCGTTCGCGTGGAGTTAGTTCCGCTCCTATTGGTCGCAGCGTGATGTTATATAGCCTAAAGCCTTCCTGGATTAATTGGTTATCCAACGCAAAAATAATTTTTCAAATCAGACCAGTAGTTCCTGAGATTAGCGAGTTCAAACAAACAAACAAACTCTTCAGCTTTATATATTAGTATAGAAATATAGATTAATACGGGTTACTAAGTATTACTTTGAGGAAATCCATGAGAGTAAAATGTGATGTAATAGTAGATTAGTAGCCAAGGGCTGTAAGGCACCCATTGCAGACCGAGATATTTAATGATTATAATTGATGCTTACACCCGTGCTAACTACTCTGCTTGACATCTCTATTGTGAGGGAAGTAGAAAAAAAACCGGCTTTACAAGAATAAAATATTGTTAATTGCTATTTCAGCTTCCATTTTCATTGATTCGAGAGTGCAGCTTATATCTTCATCACTTGCAGAACTCATGTTTTTTCCAAATTAGCACGTAATTATAAAAAAAAAAATATACCAAAAACAAACAATATTTAACAGTAAAAGTTTTTTAATCCCGCCTTTTATCATCTTTTTTTTTAAATAATTTTTTCAAGAACGAAATTGAGATTCGCAGTTCGATATTTAAAATTGATGACTATTATACGAAGCCAAGGCTGAATAGCGAAACGACCTCTTTTGTCATTGGACTGAAGGCATGATGTCTATTGCCGACCTTTTTGAAAGAGTGAAGAGTTTTTTTTTTTAAATTACTTATCGCCCTAGGGCTTTTGGGTGCCAGGGAAACGCTTCCGAAAACGAAGACAGGTGATAAGGCTAGTGATTCTCGATACGATACCATCAAAAAATGAGGATTTTTTTTTACAATTTTACTTAAGCATTTTTCGTACACTATGCTGTGGGAACAGTTAAATGAGTTAAATGAAACCATTATTTGCGATTAAACATTTTTTTTTTCTTTACAACTCTAACAAGTAATGTATTCGTAAATAAATAATCCGCTGACAGCTGACGCTCGCGCATACACTCGAGTTCAACGACCGCGTGCGGTCACCGACATCGCGACGCGGGACGGGCGATGCGCCGGCTAACTTAGTGCGGCGGGGCCATGTGATCGGACTATCTTCCTAAACTACTAACCTTCACTCGATCGCTTGAAGCAAATGTCTTTTCAGTTCACTTCTACCTAGTTGTGGGATATCTGCTTACGGGTTCCATTCGTGCAAGGATCGTAATGATTTTCCCCTTGAACAGGGTTACAATTTTATTTTGATCTGAACGTTCAAATTTACAAATCAGAAAAATCCAGTTTACTTTGCTTAACCTTGAGGCCCATATCGAAGGTACTTAGATACCTACAGCCGGCAGTGTGGCTGTAAGGCCATAAAAATCCTTTGTAAAGCGCCGCTAAAATAAAGAAAAATAAACATTACAGAGGCGTCAACAGTTTTAATTGATTGATCGTGAATTTAATAACAGTTTTGTATTATGTCGATAATCGCTAGTAAATGAAATAAAGCAAAAGATCGCTGACATCAGCTGTAATTGACTAAAATTTTTTCATCGCATGTGAATCAATTGAATTTGAACTTTATAATAATGTAATTAAAGTCACACGATGCGTGCTCGTTTATTGCAAGAACTGGATCCTTCATTTAGTAAGTAAACCTAATCAATTTAAAGTGAATAATTAAATTAATTGAATCTAAGAAACCAGTTAAATCTTATTTAAAAGTTAGAAAATGAAAACAGTTTGTAATAAAGCATAAGTACAATTTCCTAACAATTAAAATGAATTGATTTCTGATCTCGTAATTATTCTTTTAGCATTTTCGCCTCTGTAAACACACCGCTTTAACCTACGCGACCGCCGGGAACTTCCCCAAAGCGTTTGACCTTCATAGTACATCTTTAGTTAATAATTAGTGTTCCTTGCGACTCGGTTCGTGAGCTTGTGCGTTACGTTTGTAACCGATTATTTAATTATTGTTTTGTTAGTTTTAAATTTGTGTTTAGTTATTAGGTATTGTTACGTTTTTAGTGCTGTTTTATTCTTTTTAGTTATAACTTTTTGTTGTTTTAAACAATGCCTGAGGCATACGTGTACAGTGCTCGTGAATACGGCAACATGTTGATGTGTTTAGGAGAAGAATTCTAGGACCAGTGTTTCTACCGCAGCGCCTCAATGGATCAGCATATCTTAATTTTATAAATGGACATTTAAATGATATGCTAGAATGTGTCTGTGGCTGAATTTCGTCGAGCATGGTTCCAGCACGATGGAAGCATGCTCGTTACGCGTCCCGTCCGCGAGCGTCTCACTGAGCTTTTTAATGACTGCTGGATCGGAAGGCTGGGGCCGCACGCCTGGCCGTTCACCCGACTTAACGCCGTTGGACTTCTTTTTATGGGGGTATGTGAAAGAAAGAGTGTTTGATCGGGAATGTGACAGTGCTGATGAAATGCGGGGCAGAATAGTGAGTGTTTTTAATAAACTACGTGAAGAATGTGTTGAGGAATACTGATGCCTCGTGTTCACGGATCGACACAGCGACGGGCCCGGCTTTGTATTGAAATGAATGGAACTCAGTTCGAGCCAAACCTCATAAGGTCGCAAAGGATTTAGACAGGTACGTAAAATGCCTCTGTCAGCTTTTTACAATGGACTACAATTGCGATTTTGAAAGTGATGTTTGTAAATTGCTTATAAATCGGCTCTTTTCGGCGGCGGCTCTTTTAAGCGCGGGCGCGGTAGTGCGACGTCGCCTTGCGTGTCAGTGACCTCATGTTTCGTACGCTATCCAATGCTTGTTTACGAAATATGAAGTCTTGAAAATAATCAATTTAAAGCGAAAGGTTATTGGTATCCGTTTGCATTTAGGTTGTATATAATCTACGTTCTGGCTTCGGAAGCGTTCTCCTTACACCCTGTATTATTATTCTAGAGCGCTAATTGGTCACCTACAAACCCCATTTGGGGGTAATACGGACCTATATAATGAATATGAGAGATGTAAAATAATAAGTAACACTTTTGCAATAACTAGATAATAACCTACAATAATGACATTTTAATTTTTAATGTCTGGACTTGAAAAAAGACGATGATCCCTGAATTTGTTTAAGCTTTTCTTCTCATAGGTAGTCAGTTAAGAAATGCCGGCTCCATCTAGTTTTAAAAAATATGACTTGTAAAAGTGATCAGTGATCCTAATTGCATAATAAACGATTTTATTTCAGATATAGGTATGAATATCACCATCTGCCTAGCTTTTTCGGAGCTAAGTTGGTTACGGCTTCCAGAGTAACCAAATGCAGCTTAATGTCAGTATTTTACATGGAGCAACTGACCATCTGATCTCCACAACCCTGTTTTCAGATATTTAAGGCTTGACGAAAAGGAACCACTGTCAAAGATCCGCCAATAACACCCGGAACCATTGGTTTAACGAGCTTTCCGAGGCATGGACGGGTATTGGTACATAAAAAAGATCTTTCCAGGCTTGGAAATGTTTAGCATAATATTTACCAAAAACAAAAAAAGAAAATCCAATCAGCCTTGAACCTTCATTAATGCAGCAATAAGGTTCAAGGTTTAAATAACGATAGAAAACAAAATTGAAAATCAATTAAAGAAATTCTAAAGATTAATTAGCTTGATGTGCTGGCGTTTCGTTGAAAAGGGATACCATCTCAAATTTGTAATTTCCTGGCAGGTTTCATATCACTAAAGTAGCTATATATTGAAAGAGTTATAGGTTTGTGGGAATACAAAAACGCATTGATACATCCTTTCATCCTTTGTTCTCATCTAATAACATTGTGCTATTATGAAATCAACCCTATCTTCATATTTTCAAGGCTGTTGTTCATCTAAACCAAAACGTAATATTTTCAAGTCATTTAATACTCACCACCAATCCAAAGATTACAGTAGATATTCCACCACCAATGAACCCTTCCCAGGTCTTTTTGGGACTCAGCTTGATCAGAGGGGTCTTGCCGAAGAAGAAGCCGAAGACGTAAGCCATGACATCATTGCATATGATCATAGATACTGGCACTATGAACCATATTAGACCTGGAACAAGAAGAGGTTTGTGGTAAGTATTTAATGTAGTTTCGAAATGTCCAGATGCATTGTGATGTTGACTCGCGTATCACGAACGCTGGTCGTGGGCGAGATTGAACTCCCACAATATAACGGGCGGTTTTATAAGATAAAGCTAGCATTTTTAGAAACATATTTAACAGTTCAAATTAAATTCAGCGGGGTATTTGCTTAATACATCATAATATGTGAACTGTGTTGTTGAACTGTTAAAATAAAAGTTCAACAACATTCAGTGCGTTATTTATATTGTTCAGTAAATACTCGTAGATTGTTCAAAAAAATAGAGCAATGTTTTAGCAATATTCTCTAAAATGAATCAGTGGGTTTTTTTGGGGGGAAAGTCAAGCAAGTGTCACGCTCATTTTTCATCGGACTTTTAAAATTATTTATAATATTGTTTACTAAATAAAAGTGCGTGATTTATGTAGTAAAAAGTGCATTCAGTAAATAATTCATAAAGAACAGTGAAATATCGCAGCATAGTGACTACATCATGACTTTGTCTCAACCTCCATCGTAAGACGGATCACGCCGTCTTTATCGACATGAATAATTCATTACGTGACATTGGCTACATGCACAAACCGTGCGAAGCCATAAAAGAAAGAAAGAAAAAAGAATCAGTTTCCAGAATAGCAAATCCGGCTCGAAGGACGAAAATGTACGGGGTTGTGTGACCACATACACGAAATGTCAATATGCACGGGTTGTGTGACCACGATACACGAATGTCAATGTTGAGATGAAATAATGTCAGCTAGTAGGCAGTGGTGGATGTTGTCAAGATAAAACGACCTTTAATAGCGAGTGTCTTTAATTCACTGATCATACACAGTTTATATGAAATAAGGAAATATTAAATATAGATCGCGCATGATCGATGCTATGCTATGTCATCCAAATTAATGATGTATATAAAACTAATGTACGTTTGTCCGTACATGATTTATAGAGCGTTACGCAATTAAAGTGTAACTTGAGCTGCGGAATATTAGATTCTAAGTACTAATAGTAGTAACAGTGTTAAAACGATAGCAACTAGACGATGTGCTGGACTAACATACATATGTAACGTAAAAAAAGTAATTAGTGTCACAGCCTACAAAACTAATAGGTGTACAAATAAGTTTGTAACCTCTTAAGGTTACGTTGAATAAGATGTAAAATGTGATATCGTAAGTACAGACATCTGGTAAAAACACACACTTAAGAATATTAGTGACCGTATCAGTATCACGTTTTTTTTTTTTTGTGCAAAAATGTTAAGTTTCGTGTCGAATAAGCGTCAATTTGCACAAATCTGAAGCTGAAGCTCATCGATTGATTGTAGAAGCTTATGGTGAAGCTGCTTTAAGCGAGAGAAGTGGTCGTGAATGGTTCCAAAATTAGAAAGAAGAAATTTAGAAACTGTGACTTTTATGTGGAAGACAAAGAACGTAGTGGATGGCCGAAATCGTACGAAAACACGGAATTGGAAGCATTATTAGAGGAAGATAAAAGGAAAAGGAAAAACGCGCCCATTACTACTGCAGACAAGACAAAATTATTCTCCTACATGATTGCTCGTCCGCATTTTCAAAAAACGGCGGACACTTATTTGTACACCTAATATATCGAAAGACAAGCTAAAATATCACACACTCATAAACAATAGCTTAAATATTTGTATAACATGACTTTGGAAAAGTATTGAGGGTCTGCTGAGGGTCAAAAGCAATAATGCATTTTCTTTAGACAATCATTTAGCTGTCTAATGGGGCTTTTGCGTCGATATTAATAAAAAGATCAATAGGTAACATAAAACCAACACTCTAGAACATTCTAAACATTACGAATCTATAATGACAATGCTATCTGCATATTTATCTACACATCATGTCACATCCGGTGGTTGGCGGTTAGATCGCTTAAAATACGATAAATCATAATATAGAACTGCGCCATTACGAACTATATCATTGGCAGACCCATCCAATCGTGAATATCACGATAAAAGTGACCTATTTATGGTAATGGTACAATGGGTAAACGGTTATTAGTTTTGTTATAAGAAAAATACAAATGCTATTAAATTGTATATAGCTGTTTTATAACGTCAATTGGAAAGAAAATGGGTTGAGAAATGACATGTTTTTTAATCAAGTTCTCATCATCGACCGCTTGCTGCTGACCTAGCCGTTAAAGAATTTTTTTTTATTCTGCACAACAAAACGCGCGTCTTACTAATATGAATTGTAGCGGTATTTAAAACGCCATATGGGAACAACGCGTCATACTGACGTCACGTAAATTCTGCATCCCGCAAGCAGAGTTTACGGTACAACTTCCCCATATCAATCGTTGGGCAAGTGCTCGTTAGACAGAACACTCAGTCTGGTCGGAGGATCCCCTGTAGTATGACTGAACTTTACACCATGTTCCTTAAACCTCTAAAAAATAAATGTGATTTTTTTATGATTGTAGTGGGTTTTGTATGTTTCTTATTCTTTTACGCCAAAACTATTAAAAGGATTTAGATGAAATTTGGCATACAGTTGGTTTATAACTAGGCTTTTATATTATAGGATAGGTTTTATCGATACCTACGAGATATTCCCACGATCGACGATCAAACCTATGCAACTAAGCTAGAAGATATAAAAAATACACAAACAACGTAGTAAGCCTAACACTCAAGCATATAAAAATTTGACAAATTTGTTCATTGCTTCATGTTGAGGTCTGCTACTATTCTAACCAGATGAAGTTGAACACCACTATTTTAAAGTGAGCGACTGCCAATCTGACCTCCACAATTCAGTAACCGGGTAACACGATACTCATTGAATTTCAACAAAGTTGGTCCAAATAACTTTTATAGATAAAGCCTAAATAGGTACTAATTATTCCTTAAAAGGGCCATACCAAATGCCAATCCTTCTTATATTTTTAAAGAGTAAGTAGTTTTATTATCTCTCAAAGATACTCCCATGAATTCAGGTAAAGTATGAAATTGGACACGAGTTACCTTGGGTAGCCTGGATGTCTTTAAAGAGACTCCAAACCCAGGTTGGCGGAAGCAAGAAAATTCTGTTCAGGTGGAGATTCATAGACGACTCCGCCTCAGAATGGTAAAAATCGTGCTGTTCCACGAACGATGGGATAACGTGAATGCGTGCTATATCAGCTACACGTTATAGCAACTGAAGGCGGTAAGCAATTGGCCCAGTTCTCGGCCCAGTCCCTTTAGCTGCTAACGTTTAAGAAAACTGCCGTACAGGATCTAATAATACTCTAAGCAACGAGTATGTCTAAAATAACGAGTGTCTAGGACATTAATGAAACGACGAATCGATTAGGACCGGATTTTAATTCAATAAAGTCCTAATTGCGTTCGCTTAGCACGCAATCCCTTTGGGCCTTGACAATATATTCAATTACGTTGCGTATAACAGATTAATAACATACGATAGAATATAGGTTAAATATGATGAAGGCATGAAATATAGGGTATAGGTTATTCTGATATCGTAAGTGTAAAACGTTGTAAAGATCCATTCAAAATCAAAAGTCTTTTATTCAAATTAGGTTGAAAATCAGCACTTTCTGAACGTCAATATTACATAAGACAGTTCTCCAAAACGCCCACCCATCGACACTTCCTTGTGCTTTCACTGGGAAGAAGAAGTGGCGGAACAAACTCCCCAATAGCACAACTGCCTGTCCATTAAAAAAGAAACACATGACTTTATACAATGCTATCCAGGTACAGTAATGAACACACGAAAAAAACAACAACAATGAATTTATTTACCATATGCCAGCTAGCCACGCCAAAATACCACCAACGCAAAAATTTAAAAAATAAAATATCATTAAAATGGAAATGTAAATAAGTAAAAACTTATTACATACCCAATAAAAGCCCCAGATATAATGGGCGTGGCAGCTCACATAATTATGCATTGTAAAAAGTAAATTATATGAACTCATATGTGTCAGTACCTAAGCTAATTCTGGAGAAGGAACACAAACATTGTCTTGAGTTAATCAAAGCGACCAGCTATTCTTCTCATTTAAATAGTCATTTACAGAATAATATGCCTTTGAAGAAAGCTTGGATTTAATTTGTGCTTTAAATGCATTGTAAGGCAAGTCTAGCAAAGCAGAGGGTATCTTGTTATAATAAGTTATACCAAGCCCAACAAAAGAGTTATGAACCTTTTAAAGTCGGTGAAAATTGTCCACACTGTTGAAAATCGTCAACCGACGTGGATTAATGGATTTCATGATTTGCAAACGTTAGTATTTTGTAAGTCTAAGTGACAATCTGTCAAAAGAGCTGTAATTGACACATATTTTAGAAAAGTTTATGACATAAAATATGCGAGATTACAGATGTTAAAAAAAGTCTGAACAATTAGCTTGCTGATGCTCGTCTTCATTAGAACCAGCTTCTTGATCATCATAAAAAATGACTGTTAAAGATAACCGCCAAATCTCACAATTCTCGCCTAGGTTCACGAAAAACCTTTCATCCTTTTCTGAAAATAGTCGACTATTTTTCCAAGCATTTTCTAAATGTCGTTGAAAATAAAAACTTAAAAGGCTTCGACCTTAGCGTGGCCCCGATACGTCAGTTACGTTTCACAGCAATCCATCAACAAGTTTTCGAGACCAAAGAAATATGGAACTTTGAAAGGTACACGGAATTTTCTGCGAGAGACAAAGTTAATTAATTGTACGGAATACACAAAACTACTGTGACGTAATGATGTTTTTGGACAATTTTTTTTCACCAAAGTTGGACCTATTCGTGTCAATGTCACAATATATATATTTTTTAATTTTGTTTACTAAAAATCTTCGACGCTTCGAAATCATTGGTGGGCGGCGCAGTGGGTCTCATTTTTTGGTACACAAGACGACAGGATAGCATATTTTGCGACATGGCTATACATAGCTTGTTATTGTTTCAACGAATAAATAAGACCCTTTATAAATCGTAGTAGATACTTATCCGGCAAAGCAAACGTCCCGAGATCTAAAAAACTGAGCTATGTAACAAAGAAAAATACTCCATAGTTTTCGCGGTATTCAAGATAGCTGTTTTTGGAAAAGGCCAGTTAAAATCCCGTTTTGTTTTGTCGTATTGGCAAGAGCCGAATAACTTCAGTGCAGATTAAATATAAGTCGCTACAATTATTCATATAGCCATTTTACTAGAGTTTCTGTACGACCTGTGGCAAAAACGTTCCAGACTACCCGGGAACTTGCTGTCATCTGGAACATTCTAAGACTGATGGAACATGACCTATTTGCAACACATACCTATTTGCTTTGTGTAGGTCACCAAGCAAATAGGTACATTGCCAGAACTTTACCCCAAGGATACACTATTCCTATACTTATTGGTATACGAGTACATGGGCAGTCCGTCATTTCTATTGATCGGCCCTACGCACTGTCCATTATCAGCGGCGTTTATAATATTCCTCCACAAATCGATTATAAAGGCACAAAAATCGATTGTATGTGTTTTGTATATTTTTACATACATTGTTGAGTTGCTAAGTGTTCCAGCTGTGGAAACAATACCGAGGTTAAAGATTAAAAACCGGCTAATAATAAATAGAACGTGTTTTGGGTAACGTTAGGAGGAATATTTGAAAATGTTTCGTTCTTCTAGAAAATAACGTAGAAACCAAAAGCGTGTTATTATTATATGTACTTATACAAAAAAGCCTCCCGACCCTGTCCATTTTCAAAACCTAAGGAGGGACTCTATGTATAAACAAAAATCGTTTATTTGCATAATCTTGCTACCCTAATCAGTCCCTACTATAAGAAAAGTTGAAAAACTCACCTAAAAGGAGGTATATAATTTAAGCGTCGACAGCTAGTTGGTACAGTATTCACTCCCTAGTAACCAGTTAAAATACTAAGCCTCTGGACTATGAAAGCCATGTCAAACATGAGTAGTTTTTAAAGGATGACCTATATTACGTTAATGCGCTCTCCTGTAAAATTTCGTTTTAAGGCTATGGTTATGGGATGGGGCAGCCGCGATTTCGGCCAGTGCCCAAATGTGTGCGTAAAAACCGGTACATTCTATGCCTTTAGAGCCAGGCGGTGTCCATTGGTGGCACGGAATAGCAAGGGCTTTTTATGCGGCAAATAGAAAATATAACTTAAAAGTCTGACAGTTAAATTGACATTTCATCGGTAACGATGACGCAGTATTTTCGCCAGTACGTCCTTTGCGAAATTGTCATTAAAATCCCTTAAGCGCAGGCCACACCGCCAGCTGACGGACAATGCGCTCGAAGCAAACGGAGGAAACGACGCGATATATTGGTGAGCCATAGCTTAGCCTTGGCTCCACCATCCTTGGGCTTTCACCAACTCGTTAGTTGGCGGTGAGAACCCAAGTATGAAAAGGGGTGAAACGATGTCGTCCGCTTCGGCCGCCCCCTGCGTCAGCTGGCAGTGTGGCCTGCGCTTTACCGTCCGCTAGTGGGGACCAGCCCTTAACTCTCACAGTATGATGGAACAGAACAGCAACAGGATCCTACACGACCGGAACCAACGGCTTTACATACTTTACGGTTTGAGATAGTTGAATATCTCAAACCGTAGAAGCATTAGGTCGCATTTATAAGCATTTAGATTTTACTAATGTTAAACCCAACAAACACGACCAACGATACTGCGCCAGAGGGAGATTGATCTGGAGACCCACCACGACCAAAATTCCGATACAACATTAGGCATATCGTACCCGGCACACATCGCAACATGAACTGCTCAGAACCGTCCCCCGTGCGGCTTCACCAGACATCATGCCGGAACACAACGAATCGCTTGGCGGCAAGACATTGTCTGGTGGGTGGTACGTTGTAGCAGCTGATGTTATGGCCTACCACCGGGAAAAAGTCACTTCAGTTATCTTGCGAAATCAATTGAAATCGCCCTTTTCCCAATGAAGATTTATCTAAAAAATGGAGCTAAATGTTTTCATATGTAATTCAGTTTTATCCACCGTATTTATAGCGGACAATATTTAAGAATAGCCAAATGTTGTAAGTAGATAGTGTAATGTTCATATTACCATTTATGGAATCATCATCATCATCATCATCATCATCATTTCAGCCGAAAGACGTCCACTGCTGGACAAAAGCCTCCCCCAAGGTTCTCCACGACGACCGGTCCTGCGCCTCCCGCATCCAGCGGTTTCCCGCGACCTTCACCAGGTCGTCGGTCCACCATATCGGGGGCCTACCCACGCTACGTCTTCCGGTGCGTGGTCGCCACTCGAGAACCCGTCGGCCCCAACGGGCATCGGTCCTACGGGCAATGTGTCCAGCCCACTGCCACTTTAGTGTTGCAATAGTCGCTAACAATGGGCCTTATAAGAAGGCTCAAAGTCACCCAAAGGGCAATGGTTTCACTGCGCGATCGAATCAGAAATGAGGAGATCCGCAGAAGAACGAGAGTAACCGACATAGCCCGAAGAAATCTATGGAATATGAGATTTAAATTAACTGTCAGTCAGTGTTATTCAAATACATTGGGTCGTTTAATCGACACGGCCATAAATAAGGCAATGTACTCGTATGACTAGAGACTAAGACAAGCATACCTATAGAGCCTCAGCTTATTAATACTCAAGTAGTGAAGTTAAGTAAAGAAGAAAAGTAAAAAAGTATTCTAGATATTTTTTGATCATCCTGTAGTAGAAAAGCGTCACGCTCTCAACATCTCAACTGACACAAGCAGTGAAACATTGTACATGAAAATCTTAAGAAAGAATAAACAGCTAATTCATGAAAGTGGAGCCAACAAACTCACTACTTCATTAAATCAGAATCGAAACTTGATTATAAATCACTTGTTAACTCATGCATATAAAGTGAGTCAGATCGACGAGCCAAACTGCTTCATACTCGGCGAAATATATTGATCACCTGCTCGCGTGATACGCGAAAATAAGCTCGAAAACAAAGTGCACAGTTTACGGGAAACTGTACCTACTGAATGGTTCATTAAGGTTTAATGTTGCTTTTTGTTTAAATGTGGTTTTTGCTGACACACACCAACGTAATCTATTTTAGCGACGGCTTCCCTCGTAATGTGTCTTGTAGTCAGGTTTAGGTTATATTGTATAAGCGTTAGCGATTGAAATCGCTAATGCTATGCTAAGCACTAAGCTGCACTGCGTGTCGCGGGTTCGATTCCCGCATGCAATGTATGTGATTGATGCAGTGAATCTTTTTCTTTAGTTTTCAATAGCTGCACCGCGCGGTTTTACCCGCGTATATTTCGATGTTTTTTTATATGCTCCGGTTCTATTGGTCACAGCGTGATGTTATACAGCCTAAATCCTTCCTGGATTAATGAGCTATCCAACGCAAAAAGATTTTTTCAAATCGGACCAGTAGTTCCTGGGATTAGCGCGTTCAAACAAACAAACTCTTCAGCTTTATATATCAGTATAGAGTACCTATAGATTAAGAAAAAGCCGAAATATATTATGTTAGTTTAGACCTGTCAAATTAGTCAATGGAAAACGATCTTTTCCTGATTGACCTGGGTCTTGGATGTTTATCTATATATGTATCTATAATAAATATAATTAGTATCATTGAGTTAGTATGCCATAACACAAGTCTCGAACTTACTTTGGGGCTAGCTCAATCTGTGTGATTTGTCCGTATATATTTATTTATTTAATTGATGTATTTTTGGTCGCAATTTGACAACTTCTGGTCGCTTTACTTGCTAACGTCCGTATCTACGAACTCATTTATTAAGTTCCGCCCATTCATTCTGAGTTCTGACGCACCAATAATGGACGTCTTGTGTCGTCGATCTTACGTAGATGATTCAAATGTATATTACTAGTTATAAGTAAACAATAACAAATGTGGCGTGATGAAGAAAAAGTCTAATCGATATTACTCATGTAATAAAATTAACGCTAATAAGAAATGATAACAGAATTAATATACGTAATTTGGTGAGTGTTTTTTGATTTCAAGCTAACGAAACAACTAGGTTCTTAGTATAAGTACATAATATGAATATTATTTCAATAAAATAAATATTGGATATGGGTTTTAACCTATGAAGATTGTGGAAAGCTATAGGCATATTGTATGTACCTACGCACGCCAGCGCAAAAAAAGTTCTACAGTCTATCAAATTTCTTTAAAAGATTCTTAATTTTATCGCTCTAGCATTAAGGTTCAAGGTGCTGGCAAGTTTTATCTATAATCTAAAGTGGTATTTCTCGTCGTGAGCATCATTTGTACGGATGATTGCCCGAACATAATGCCACATTATATCATATTCCATGATATTGAAATGCCTAAATACAATATGCGAACAACGCGTCATACAGACGTCACGAAAAATCCTGCATCTCGCAAGCAGTTTACGCAACTAGCATACGAACAACAGCCCGACATTATTGATCAGGCAGTTGCACACCAAACAAACATCGTTCTAGTTGGAAGATACTCCCATTTCTATGGACGATGAGTGAATTTTACACTCTGTTCCTCTTTCCTCTATAAAACCGTTTACATACATGTTTGAATCGTCAACGAGTCGGTCAGTCAGGAAGGTGAAGCTAGTTAGTTGGCTATTCGAAAGCGTAGTACGTATCTAAAGAGTGTCCTGCCTTCTTCTTCAGCCTATAGAAATCCACTGCTGGACAAGGCCTCCACCAAGGCTTTCCACGATGACCGGTCACATCCATCGGCTTCCCGCGACCTTCACCAGGTCATCGGTCCATCTTCTTAGGGGCCTCCTTACGCTGCGTCTTCGGCCGCCACTCTAGAACCATACCGCCTCATCGGCCATCGGTTCTACACAGCAATGTGCCCTGCCCACTGCCACTTAATTTTAGCGACTCAAAAAGCTATGTCGCTGATTTTGGTTCAATGAATCTCTGAATGTCATCATCATCATCATCATCATCATCATCAACCTCTACTCGTCGACTGCTGGACATAGGCCTCCTCCATGGCACGCCAACAAGCTCGATCCTGAGCAGTTCTCCGCCAGAAATTACCCTCTATAGACTCTGTTCTCTGAATGTGCTCTGCCTAAACCAAGCCAAATCTCACCCCTCACACAGTTTAACTTACAAAAATAACATCCCTTTACACTATTCTGCTCTCACAAACAGCACTACATTACATCAACCCGACCTAGTTACAGTAAACGTTTCAAAGGCTTCCCTTCTCCGTGACAATGTTGACTTGACACTGTTGTTTCCAAGGGACGTTATCGACTATATTGTGTTGGAGAACAAAGAGCAACATACTATGTACATGCAAATATACAATATGTAAGTGTTAACAGGAATACGGTATTGTGTGTGGTCGACTATTTGGAAAGGTTTTGAGTCTCAAACTTGGAGGAATTGAATTGACTTGATTCTTGAACAAAATACAATTATCTTAAATGAAGTTTGGCTGCTCTTCGAAAATCGTCTGTTTGTACCTAATTATAAAATAAAAGATATTTACTTAATATAGGTACTTATGACAAAAAAAAGCACTGAAAAAATGTTGTCTATCTGTAAGTCTAAAAAGGCTGGATCGATTTCGTCAGGACTTTTACTGGCAAATAGCCGATGTAATAATGAGTAAATAAGGCTATTTAGTGTTCTGTGTTTAGAAATATTATGTGATATCCGACTTGAACGATGTGGCGGGCACATTTGCCATTCAGGTAAAATTATACATTTGTAGAAAGGAAGCAATCAATCTGATTATAAAACATCTCTCGGATATCTATATTATCACTGATATTATAGGACCTAGTATAGTAAAGGTAGCAGACTTCGATGCAGACAGAAAGAAATGACTTATAATTTCGTTACATTTTCAAAAAAGTTCTCAATTTCTTCTTCCCAGAATTATACGTAGTCGGCAACTGAATGTTTGGTATAAAAATCGGTACCTACTTACTTCATTACAACCAGTGAAGACGGGCTTGACATGAAATTCATGTAAATTTATGGAAGAGGTCGGATGCCTGTTTTGAATTTAGCCAGGTCAGCGATCTTATAAGTCTTCGGCTTCATTTATTAAATTCATAGAGCATAACACGGTGTAAATGGCCTCGACTTACCGGTTGTAGGTTCGAAACCCAATAGGCGTTTTACTTTTTGTAAACTATTAGGTACATTAATAAATAAATATATACGGACAAATCACACAAATGAAATGAAATCGTTTATTAAGCAAGTAGGATCACCGATCACTTTTACCGAAACAAACTCAGGGATCATCGTCTTTTTTCAAGTCCAGACATTAAAAATGAAAATGTTTACAATAATTTACCTTATAATTACGCATATTGCTTAATAACAATGCTTAACAGAGCGAACAGCTCAGTCCCAAGCTTTTTTGTCTTCTAAATAATCTGTGATTTTATAATACCCCTTTTTGCAAAGTTTGGCCTTTATATACTGTTTAAATCGTATAATGGGTAAGTTTCGAATGTCCATGGGAAGCTTGTTGTAAAAGTGTATACATTGACCCATGAATGAGTTGCCTACTCTGTGGAGACGAGTGTAATGTACGCTTGGTCTTCATAGACCCACCAAACAGACCCACCAGTGGGTCCCTGAAGACTGATATGTCTTCAAAGACCCACTAGTGGGTCCTCTGAAATTTTATTATCTTCGAAGACCCACTATTGAGATATTTTCTTTTAAGATGTTTGATTATTTTTATTTTGTCTCCTAATACCTAAGTTCAACGTAAGAAAAAATAATAGCAAAATAACATAAATCAGTCCTTTACTTATTAACTATAAACATCCTTAATTATACCTACTATTATTTTTGAATGGTGCGAATAGAAAAAAAAAACCGGTGAAAAAAATAAAATATTATTCTTAGACTACAAAATATAAATTTTCAAAAAATAAGTATAGATGTAAGTAAGATATATGTCATCCGTAAAACATTATATTATAAATTAGTGGTGTATTTCAATAATTGTAAAATGCTGCGTTGCAATGCAATTGAGAGCTGCTCTTCATCAGTTATCCAATTCAGACATACAATTTTTGAACAGAAGGGGTGGCAAAGTACTTTTACACGAAGGATATCAATTTATTAGATTTTAGAATACGAAACGGATAGAAAACGGAAAAATTAAGACTGTAAAATATCAACTTTGAAAAAATAAGTGCAATTAGTTTTAAACTCAATATCGTACCTGTATCGTTATTGAGCCGGTACATTTATATTTTTTCCTCATACTACACTGCTATACAGTATGTTAAGAAAACCCTGTCCGACCCATAAGGATAATAAAGGTTAGGTAAACACATGACCAAATATAATATAAAATTTTACGTAATCATCATAGTACCAATACAAATTAATTTTGAAATAATCTTTTTTTCCCGCGAATTTATTCCAACTTCCCCGAAATTTGGTAATTTTTAAGAAAGTGACAACACCAGTATTATTTTGAGCGAATAGCGATGCGACCACGTGCCGCGTACCCTCCCGCCCGCCGCCCGCGGAAGGGTGCTTTAACGCACATTTATTAAGTACCTAACCTCTTTTTGCGAAATAATATTTATTTTTTTAGGGGGAATTATTTTTAGGTTTAGCCAGGTTTTGTATGCATTAGTAGAATCAGTTATCGATACCTAACAACACCTTCACGGGTCGGACAGGGTTTTCTTAACATAGCGTATACTGGATCCATTCTTATAAATTTTCTTTTTATAATATTGATATCCTTCGTGTAATAGTAGATTGTTAACCGAGGGTGGAAAGAATCAATTCCCGAGGTAATTAGACGCCCAAGCGTAGCGAGGGCGGCTATAGTCCGAGTAGGAATTGATTCTTTTACCCGTGTTAAACACTCTACTTTTCATTTCGAATATGAGGAAAATAAAACTAGTTGTTTATCTAATATAATTAATAAGTAGGTACCTACTAACGTACTTCTTAATTCTATGGTTGCGACTTATTTCGCTCAATGAAGTTTGTGCTAAGTTCACACTGGCTGTTTAAAAACTCACATTGCATTTTTTTTTATTAGTCTTTTTTTTACACAAATTTCTTCACAGCTAACAGCAGTTCTATTTTTAAAGTTCATTCCGACCCTTGGGTGGGAAGTAATTTGTATGAGTTTTTCCCACTCTAGGGAGGGAAATAGCACTTTCTACCCAATAATCAGATCAAGAAAATACTACTTTCCGAATATGAGAAATGAAAAAGTACTTTGCCACCCCTTCTGTTCAAAAATTGTATGTCTGAATTGGATAACTGATGAAGAGCAGCTTTCAATTGCATTGCAACGCAGCATTTTACACTTGTTGAAATACAGCACTTATTTATAATATAATGTTTTACGGATGACATATATCTACATGACAATGGCAAACAGGATAAAACTTGACTTAAAAGATAATTTCAATATTATTCTCGACCTGCCAATACAAATTTAAGGTTCACTAAACTATTCAGTAGTACTACTAGTCTAATAACTAATTGCACTTATTTTTTGATAATTTATATTTTGTAGTCTAAGAATAATATTTTATTTTTTTCGCCGGTTTTTTTTTTCTATTCGCACCATTCAAAAATAATAGTAGGTATAATTAAGGATGTTTATAGTTAATAAGTAAAGGACTGATTTATGTTATTTTGCTATTATTTTTTCTTACGTTGAACTTAGGTACCTATTAGGAGACAAAATAAAAATAATTAAATATCTCAAAAGAAAATATCTGAATGGTGGGTCTTCGAAGATAATAAAATTTCAGAGGACCCACTAGTGGGTCTTTGGAGACATATCAGTCTTCAGGGACCCACTGGTGGGTCTGTTTGGTGGGTCTATGAAGACCAAGCGGTAATGTACAGCAAGATTGTTTTTGTTCCTGGTATTTATATTATGAATATCGCTTATTTTCTTAAAATCCGACATATTTATAAAAATATGTCGGATTTTAAGAAAATAATATGTATGTACATAAGTACATACATAAGATTTTCAAATATATACTGTGATTGTGATACAGATTGAGCTAGCCTCAAAGTAAGTTCGAGACTTGTTTTATGGGATATTAACTCAAAGATACTATATTTATAATAGATACATATGTATATAGATAAACATCCAAGACGCAGGCCAATCAGGAAAATATCGTTTTTCGTCATGACCTGGCCGGGGATCGAGCCCGGGACCTCCACTTCGCAGGCAGGTGTGTTGACCGCTGCGCCACGGAGGACAAGATTTCATCACTACTGCTATCAAAAGGGCGAAGGAATACTTGATGAGGTAACATCACATCTACCGACCCACTGTGGGTCCACGTGGTGCATTATGGCCTATATATTGTACCCTCTATCATAGAGAGAATGCTTGTGTTCTAATGCAGTAGCCAGAATATCATACGCATCACATATTTGTTTAACTAAGACTGTTTCTTGATATTTTTGTTAAGGAGGTGTTCTTCACCGTCGAATTTTTTGGAATTCTTTTTGCATGTCATAGCCCAATTATTCAGAAAAATTATAAACCATATAACATGACGCCAGCACTCTATGGGACCGAGTATAGAGAAAGTCAGTAAGAACGGTAAGCGAAAACAAACTACTAGCGCGGTCGATGTGATGCTATGCTTGCTCCCCGTAGCACACCACAGTTAATTTCACGCAGACGTACGACGGGCAAAAAACAAGTACAAATAGTTAGTCCGGATAGATGCCTTCGTCATTAGTGAACTTTTTATTCACGTAATCATTATAGATTGTTGTGACAGGTCTCCCACGTTCCCCTACCGTCACCTATCCCCCGAAATTTTCGCCGATGAGATCTTAAGCGGGGTCGAAACAACGCAATCTTTGAAACAATGAGAGAGCCTTATCGGTGGGAGAAACTCCGACCTCTGGGCTCGGCGGCAACCCTAATATATACCTAATAATTAACTAATCATTTGAGAGAGGCGCCGCTGACGCGCGCACTACGTATGCTTTAACCTCAGCATACGGATTTATTCTGTTGTTCTCTGAGTGAATTCACAAGGAATGAATTGTTTGTAATTTGTTATGGATAATTTTAAGTTACTATAACCGCATTTATCGCACTGGGGTAGATAACCTGTGATGGTAGATCTAAGATTTCTTTTACTCTTTTTTACAAAAACGTTCCCCACTCTAGGAATTTCTCCTGTATCGTGGGTGCATTTACAAACATATAAATTCACATACACAAACAACCAAACCCAAAACAACTACTTGAAGGTAATACAAAAATTTGTTCCGTGCGGAAATCGAACCCGCTACACGCAGTTCAGCAAATAGCTTAACCACTGCGCTAACCGTGATATCATATAGTTGTTGTACTCAACAATAACAGTAGGTACAATTACGTACGGACGACAGCAAGCCAAGCTACCCGAAACTGTCAAATATTCCCAATCAACCTTGAGCCTTAATGCTTCAGAGATAAAGTTCAAAATCTAATTAAGAAATCTGACAGGTTGTAGTAGCTTGAATGTGCTGCCGTACATCCGGAAACATAAATTTCTCAGAAATCAGAAATATTTGTGATACATAGGTACAGTGGCATAATAACCTTATCATCGGTCGACTGTACTCATTATCATTCCACAAGCAGTCTAGAGACATCGAAACGTCAAATCGCAGTTCAAGTTCATTGTCTGATAACACTATCAGTTACATCGTACGTATTTTAATGTTATTTTTATTTATCTAAGCGGTTACACTTGGACCCTTGTTTTTAAGGAAGGAGGGATAAAATTGAAAATCAATTAATTGAAATTGTTTGTTATGAACTGATAAAAACAGTAACATACGGGGTGTATCTGACATCGTAACGCAAACTTCGCAAAAAGGCTACACGGTCTGCCACTAATAAAATTATGATAGTCATTCTATGATAGTAATTGTGATAGGCAATCCTTGAAATCTATAGCGTGACTGGATTAAATAAATCTGAGATGCCAATCACAAGTTAATAATAATGCGTTACGCAGGGATGGTTCCGGAATAGTGATCACCGGGGTAGTTTTAGTGAGGTAAAAATCCCACACTCTCCGACCTCGCTGTGCAGAAATGCCTCCGAAACAAACATAAATAATTAAAAAAAAAAAAAAAATTGTTAATGAGCGGTTACACAAATAACAGTGTTTAAAAAAATGTGTCGGCCCGGTCTTTGAACGTTGCAAGCGTGCCGTTTGTGTGTATGACGTTGACCCCTAATGTCTAAAACTCTATTAAATCAGCTGATAGGATAGTTTTTCGAGTTTTGTTCATATTGCGCTTTTTGTGTAATTAGCGAATTAATTATTTTTGTACTTTAAAATCTTTTTGGGTTATAAAAGTGTAGCAATTATGAACGCTTTAAAGTGAAAAAAAACTGTATAAGTATTATTTTTTTTAAATTATGAAAAGCCGACGAAAAATTCAACCACTGGGGGGTTCAGAATCATGTACTGGATCCATGGTACTCGTTTGTGCGGCGATGTCAGATACACCCTTTATATGTAGGTACCAGCCCCCTAATCGGCGAACACATTTTTGTGAAATGATTGTGACTAGTTGGTATCAGTTGGGATCGTTTGGTCCGCCCATTGGTTCATTCGGTCCAAACGATCCCAACTAGTCGCAATCATTGACAAAAATGTGTACGCCGATTAGGGAGCTGCATTATAATTGGGTGACACATTATTACTATCAATTGGAATCGTTTTGAAGCGTATTGCTAATCCATTGCTCCATATGTTCAAATAATGCGAGTGCCTAAAACGTAAATAACTCAATGAATGTTGTTGAACTGTCAAAATTAAACCCTACTGCTGACAGTGTGTTACGCAATTACCCAGCTGATGATGGTGATGAAAAAAATGAGCAAAACTATCAGATACAACCCCATTTTTTGTTTATGCGAAACCAGAAACACTTGTCCAGTATTTTTAAGTAAAAAATCTATGTACAAAATTTCAAAAAGATATCATGAAAAAACACAAAGTTATGAGCTTGTTATCCTACTTGTCTGTCCCAACAAAAATATGGTCCACGCTCCGCTAGGGCGGGCGAACGGTGCTTTGACCTCTGGCGTCAACTGTTGCGCCGGAGTGCGCAGTACTATAATGTACTGTGCACGCTGGGTAACCACACTGCAACAATTTCTAGATGTATTTGGAAAAAAATATAACATGGTGTAAAATAAAAAACCGATTCAGTTGCTTATTCTGAACACAACATATTCAGGTTTCGTATAAACAAAAAATAACGTAACGTAGATATTCATTTTTCAATTCCAATTATTATATCCCCTGTCGAGTACCTATAGCTTGCCTCCGTTTCCCTCATTTTGTTAATTCACCTCTCATTTACTCGCTTTTCTAGGTCAGTCATCCGACCATTTGGCATTTAGTATGACAACACTTTTTCTGTCTCTTGGCAATCCTTGAAATCTATAGCGTAACTGAATTAAATAAATCTGAGATGCCAATCACAAGGTAATAAATAAGGCGTTACGCAGGGACGGTTCCGGAATTGGTATAGTGATTACCGGGGTAGTTTTAGTGAGGTAAAAATCCCATACTCTCCGACCTCGCTGTGCAGAAATGCCCCCGAAACAAATAAAAAAAAGTAATAATTTGATGAGAATCGATGTGCATTTATATTTTTATGCATTTTATAAAACGTAAATTAGGATTTTGCGTCATGTCCGAAGTCTGGGCTTGCTTCACCGCTTATAACCCAGTATAACATCATACTATTCTTTCTAACTGCAAAGCATAAAATTAACTCAAGTTCCAAGGAACAACTACACTGCAACATGCAACTAGTCCTCGCCAGGTCACGACAGTAAATTCTAGTACATTTATGTATGTGCAAATTAGCGGTTAGCCGTTGCCCTACTCTATGCTGCAAGCGCTAAATAAGCGCTGACGTATCATTATTAATAGTGTACCACACACTTATCATGCCTTATTAAGACATTCAATAAGACGAAAAATACATGATAGCGTTATTGTCCCCAAGTATCATTAAGTATGACTCACAATATTAACGTGTCATTGTTTTGCACGTATGTATTGTTGTTTAGACGAGTGACAGTGACAATTAAGTTTTGTTAACGAACGACGGGTTTAATTTAAAGAGGTCATTTCTATACAGAAAATTGTGGAAAACGCAGTGACCGATGTAACAGTTTGGCGAGCCCGTATGTAGTATACATGGTTTGTCTTTTTTTTCCATCCAGTGAAACGCCAGCTTTGGTTCACTCAGTGACACCGTCTCGCCCAGACAGTCCACATAAACTCTCCGGGTGAGTCGGTGGCACAGAATATGTTAAAATATGGAAAACTACAGGCACGTAATACCGCAACAAAAAAAAAAAAATCTCGTCGCAATTTCATCTTCGCGACAATCAATGTCAATTACATTATCAAAAGTATAGGGTAATTAGAAGTGTTTGTGACAGATTAGACTGTAAAAATTCTTAAAGGAGAATGCCAACTTTCGGCCTACACAACTTTTATTATTAAACTCACGTTTTCACTAAGTTCTTACTCCCAACAATTTAAATATAAACTACAAACTTAAAAAAACATATTTAGTACTTTACGGAATCGTGTCCAATAAAAAATCATTATAATAAGTAATTAATTTAAGTTCTTGAATTCAAGATTTGAATACCAAAAATGTTGCCAATCTTGTTACTGTAATCGATAACTCTAAATAAATAAAATCCTGCTACTGTAATCGATAATTGTATTGTAAAAATATTTTTTTATTGTTTAGATAGTTTTAAATAAAAAATATACTCTTTACTTATATTTACCGCCTCAATATTCTTTTTTATTATTTATATTTTCTTAATTAATACGTTCGTCCTATTTTACAGTTAATAGTTTCATAGATTACTATAAAAAAACGAAATTAAAAAAATCGATTTTCCATCTGTGATTGATAACATAATCGTCTTGTAATGGCAACCCTGTTATTTGCATATCTGTCAAAATCTCTTATTGTTTTCTGAGAACTCAGAACTGTTCGGTTTTCTTTCGCTGTTTTATTTTCGTATTCCTCTGCGTTTGCGTAAGTAACAGACTTATTGTGTTGAATCTGATGATGTACGAGCATTATTACGGCAATGGACTTCACTTTTTGAGGTAAAGTAGGATTCATATTAATAGAATGTCAACTATTTTAGCCGATCTAAATGTTGAATTGTAACATAACTGTATTTTGTTTGTTTTAGATTCCAAATAACAGTGTAATCCAACAAGCAGCAATGCCCCAAATGAATATATTGTGCATTGAAATCTTTATATTGGTTGCGATCATTCATTGTGTGGTCTCGTTCAGAAAGAGAATACGCTATCAGATGCGTGATATAGCAACAGATCGAATCACTACAGGTAAGCAATATCCTTCAATGATTTTATGTGTTGCTGCTGGTTGATGTTTTATTCTGATTGCAATAAGATATTTTTGTTTTTGTTACAGCTTAGATCAACAAATAAGATCTGTTACCCATGTTGGCAAAGAAGTTACCATTCTGTTCAACGGAACTTAAACACCCCATATCATCAAGTATTTATCAATCTTCTACAGCCTCTATTGTATCAATGCCAGCAAACTACACTAGGGCTGTTAATATCTGCAGATGGGTGATTGAAGTTGTGAATGGGATTTTTAAGCAACAGTTATAAAATATTCCGACACGAGTTCAACAACAGAGCTTCATCACATGTCATGATTGACTTTTCTATAGCTGCTGCCCTAATTAATAGATTTCGACCACCGCTCACAGACAGGTTTGATGCTGCCCAGATATTAGAAATCATCCAACAAAAAATGTTCCAAACAAATACTTTAAGTGAGTTTATTATACAAAATAATTATAATAGAAGAAGGGCACAATTCTCAAATATAAATGTTGATAACAGCAATGTCGCTGAGTTTCCCCAGCTAGATTTTCATGATTTGATTTTAATAGCTTGTGGTACCTACCAACTCCGTCAAGCTCGATCTTACTATGGTGAGCACATCCGTTTTAGTGGCCAATATAAGATAGAAGTGTGTAGGGAAGCATCAATCGGTAATCTAAGAGAGCAATTGTCTCTCTCTCAAAGAAGAGCAAAAATTCAAAGTCGCCATATAAGAAGAAAAGAATATTTTGTGTACGTTTTGATTGATAATAATTTAAATGGGAGAGAGGCAATAAGTCAATATTATTGCAATTGTAAGGTAGGCAAACGAACTGTGGGATGCTGTTCCCACATTATGACCATTTTATGGTATTTAGGGGTCGACACCAAAACAATATTGAACCCCCTGCACAGTTTCTTGATGAATTTTTAATCGAATTTGATAATGAAATTGATGATGATGATAATGAATGATTATGGTAAAAAAAAAAACTATTCATCAGTTTATTTGTTCTTTAATTTTCTCTGCGTAGAAATGCATAACCTCCAATTTAAAATGTCTGAATAACTTCTTTCTTACAAGTTCAATTTAAAAATGGAAATCACAAACATACTTTTGACATTAAACCACACAAAAAAACGTAAGAATATTCACTGCACACAACAAATTCATATTGAGCCAAAGTTACTATGGAGACTTGGCATTGTCCTTACAAACTGTCTCTCCTTAAGACTGATTACTCAGCTAGGAGAATAGTAATTCAATTCTAGTAATTTATTTTAGTTTAAGTGCTATGTTCACTTAATTATTTCCTGCCTTAATTTATACCTGCCTTTTTTTTTGGGATAAACCCCGCCACACTTTTCCCAACCACTGCAACTCCTGAAAGCCAGAATCAACAGTGGCGACCGCCAGAAAAACGCCGAGCAATGAAGCTCGAAGAGTCCCGGAGAAACGATTCAACTGTCTTGGGTCCCGCAACGAAATTAATCAGAAAAGAATAGCGGAGGTGTAAGAAAAAAGATATTTTTTCCACTTCCCTCCATAACAAACAGGAGACAGAACAGAACTAGGCCAATCGGCACAAAGGGACATTATTGCAACTGGGAGAAGCCCAGATTGCCAAACACCACGGAATAAAATTTGATTAACTTAATGGGTCCTAAGTAGGTATTAGCTGTTACAATTGATTCCAATAATAGGTATGGCAAAAGCGCCTGAACGCACGGAAATTGGTTCTAGTTTCTACAAGGTCCGTATAATAAACGACTCCAGATGTAACTTGTACACTATCCAACATAATATTGCGTTCATTCTGCCAAAGAACACACTCCCACAAGATGTGATGTGCGGACTGTTCAAATTCACAGTTCGATGTAGAACACTGACACAAAGGCGAAGGAACAAGTTTAAAAGAATACAGTTCACCTGCCCTTTATTCAATAAATAAATATTTTATTAAAACCAATATAAAAAATACCTGGTGATAGTATTGACTAGGTGATTATATTTAAAACAAATTCAAAATATCATTTATGATAAATTAAAATATTCCATAATTTTTTTTTGTTTGAAATAGAAAGAAAAGATGAACTAAGTATATTTGTGGAGAAAGTCACCTTTCTCTATTTTGCTAAATATCTTTTTGGATAGTTTCACATTCATGATCAGTTGATAGCAAAACATTCGGCATTTTGAAACACTCTGGCATTCGTTCGATATTTGGAAATTTATCAAGAATCAACGTACCCGTTGGGAATAACGTGGCGAGTGATTGATATCGTAACGATGCTTTCGTTTGCTCGAATTTCTGACAAGATTAATGATGATAGGGAATGATGTTAAAGATAACCAAGCCCATTCAATACGTTGGTATCTTGGTTAACCCACATTTTGGCAGTAGATTTGATAGGATTGTGAGAGCAATTCTATACATTTCGTAAAATGTATTATCCAATACGATAAGCGCTATATAGCGCTGGTGAGAGTTCCGCATAAACAAGTCCACTCATTAAAATTTGTTGTCAACTCACTGTTGGTTACCATTTAGTCAACTAAACAGCTCTACAATATGATAGCACAGCAAATTCCCTGATTGGCTATCAGGAGGCAAAACTGGGGGAAAATAAAGATTAATGGTAGGTACACGCTAAATAGAGAGATTAATGGTAAGAAATATTCTTTAAAATAATTCAGATTGGGATTTATAAATTTCAATCTGAATTATTTTATCCCTGGGTATGCATATGTTCGAAAAATGTGCCTGCTCAACAATGTAAATAACGCAATTGTTGTTGAACTGTCAAAATGAAACTCATTGCTACTGATAGTGTGTTGACTACCCCGCTATTTGAAGGCCGAACACTTGGCAGTCGGGTTGGGGATCGCTGTAATAGATTATTCCTTAGAGGATATGGGATTCTTGAAGGTCATGTAAAAATAAAGTACCGTATAAACGTAAACCGCTGTTAATAACAATGGTTTATGTTTGCTATATTTAATATCTTCTAAGAATATTCAATTGAGCAACGTGTGTCCTGTTACAAGGTGCAACAACAACATGCTATAATTTAATTGTTCATCATTTAACCAGGATTTAAAAGATCTCGGTGATGGGCCATAACATCGGCCGCCGGCAGAAGTTACCACGCACCAGACAAAGCCTTGCCGCCAAGCGATTTGTCGTGTTCCGGCATGATGTCTGGTGAAGCCGTACGGAGGACGGGTCTGAGCAGTTGTGTTGCGATGTGTGCCGGGTACGATGCGACTAATGTTGTTGTGTTGGGAGTTTGGTCGTGGAGGGTCTTCAGATCAATCTTCCTTTGGCGCAGCATCGTTGGTCGTGTTGTTGGGTTTAACATTGCATCACGTCGCTCAACTGCCGTCTTCCTTCCTATTCGCTCAGTTTTTCTGAGTGACCTATTCACTCTTGATAAACTAGCGCGCTTTACCATCAACGATCGCATCACTGCTTACCATCAGGCGGGATTGCGGTCAAGCGCTAGTTTATAATTATTAAAAAAAAAAAAAACTCTTGTCATGTCATTATACAGCCGCGCACCGATAGATGAAAAGTAAAGTTAAATGTAACACAAATGAGCTCTCCAAATGAAACAAAAATGAGATCATCAAATGCAACACAAATCATCACTCCAAATGAATGCAATTTAACATGAAATGTACACAAATATAGGCGAATCTTTTTCAATGCATGGTAAATTCTTGTTCCCTTTTGCCAATCACTAGCTAATATTTACATAATTTAAAAAGCTTAAAAATAAAATTAAGTTCAAGTCTATAAAGTAGGAATGGAAACAATTAGAGGGCATCAAAAAATTCATCCGCATCGCTGTCAACAGGAAACGTGCCCAAAAGGCTGGCTGCATTGCCACGTTGTATGGCGATGCTGATTCTTTGGCCAAAAAATAGCCCAGCCCTCTGGTCACGTGAAGCGCCGACTAAACGCTTGACGATGTCTCGAAATAGTAGGTGTGCGCTCGGACCTCATTACCAATTTGTGCCCAGCATTATAGAATTTCTAAAGAAATATTTTTTCTGTAAGTAAACCTTTTTACATGCCATTATTTTATAACAATATGGCGCTGGTATTCCAATTTGAATGAATTCTAGTAGCATTATTTTATATCAAAATGGCAGCGGGAGATACATTGATGGCTTCTTTCCACAAAGTGGATAAGTGGCCTAGCCGCTGTAATCCATTTACGAATGGAGTGTAACATTGAACGCATTATTGAAATCTAAGCAGACTGCCTTTAATTGAAGGTTTTAACCAAATCTAATTTCTCTATTACGTGTACGATTGTAGTCTGGGCCTATCTATTTCTGATGTGGTTATAGACAAATTCTAATGTTCCAGGACAGTTTCTAATGTTATACAAATCACAGGTCCATTCGTGTGAGGAATTGGGCTGGTGCTGCAAAATGCCACCTGACAACTTTTGATTCGGTGGGGAGGCGTTCCAAGAAGAGAGAAGAAGAAGAAGTTAATTGGCGACCCAGTTTTGGTTCAAAACGGTCTCCAAAGCCTGGAGCACAAGCGACGAGTAGCCAGCCTGTCTGTGTTCTGTAGGATGAATTTTGCCGTGTGACTTAATTCCAAAATCTGCGTTCCATCATCGGACGACCCGTCGTGCGGCTAGTATCCACCCTTACGTTGTTGACACCACTACGATCCGGACGAAGAGTTTCGCCTCGTCATTTATACCGCGTATATCGAGAGATTGAAACAATTAGCGGCGGAGTTTCCGTCTGACCTACAATTTAAGTGTCTTCAAAGCTGGAGTGAATAGGCTCTTAATAAACTAGCGTGCTTTACCATCAACGATTGCATCATTGCTTACCATCAGCCGGGATTGCGGTCAAGCATTAGTTTAAAATAATAATAAAAAATATTGCTAGTTTAAAACTATGGGTTCGGTACCATAAAATGACTACACGTTAATCGTATTTCTAAATCTAGATAAGGCCGACGTTTCCTATTCGGCTAGTCTGAGAAGACAAACCGGAGGAAACTCAAAGGTCACCTTTATCCCCAGTTCAGACTTAATATTTTTCCATGTAATCTTGACCTATCTTTTTTGAGGACCATGTACATTTGTGGCTGACTCATCATTTGTATTGTCATCCATTGCTCGAGACAAAATAAGGCATCAAATTGATACTAAAGCCAGTAGAACTTATAACGTGAACATCATCCAAGCATAACATTATTCTAGGACCTAGAATAATGGACCTAGAATTTCTACCTAGAATCAAGGTAGAAAAATTACGAAAAAGAAAAGTTGTCCGTAAAGAAAGGTTGGTTGGGTTATCCGTAGCCTTGTTGGAATTTTGACTAAGGGCTCATTTTGAACAGCCAAATAACTTATACCTGAAGAACAGATATTAACAGTTCGACAAATATGTATATGTTATTGAAAATCCAGGCTTAGAATTTAAATAGACATGACACCTGCTATTTAAGTATTTTCTTCCAAAAACCGCCCAAACTATGCATTATGTCTAACGTGACCATACGTCCCGCTTTCGGCGGGACAGTCCCGTTGTCAGACTGTCTGTCCTGGTGTGCCCCGCGAGGCCGAAATTGTCCAAATACATACAATACATTCCAAATATCGAAATGAAATGAAATTGTTTATTAAGCAAGTAGGATCACTGATCACTTTTACACGTCGTTTTTTTTTTTTTTAGCTAGTTGAAGCCGTTATTTCCTAACTGACTACCTCTGAGAAGAAATAGCCGAAACAAACTAAGGGATCATCGTCTTTTTTCAAGTCCAGACTTTAAAAATGAAAATGTTTACAATAATTTACGTTATAATTACGCATATTGCTTAATAACAATGCTTAACAGAGCGAGCAGCTCAGTCCCAAGCTTTTTTGTCATCAAAATAATCTGTGATTTTATAATACCCCTTCTTGCAAAGTTTGGCGTTTATATAGTTTTTATATTGTTTAATGGGTAAGTTTCGAATGTCCATGGGAAGCTTGTTGTAAAAGTGTATACATTGACCCATGAACGAGTTGCCTACTCTATGGAGACGAGTGTGATGTACAGCAAGATTGTATCGTCAAGTGTCTTTTCTCACTGCTTGTAGCTAAACGTTGAACTGCTGGAAAATATACAACCCTATTTTAGTAAGGAATCACGATGCCTTTTTGACCGCATTCACTTTTAGACACGATCGATAATATTTTTACTTACAAAAATTGTCTCGAGGGATAAATGATATTTATAATCGTGGGTAGGCGTAACTGGGTTTGTAGGTTAGGTTAGCTTAAAAGGGGTGCCAAAGGAATTGACTTTGGGATGTTTTGTAGAATATTGAGATCAATGGTTTCGTTGTAACTTACAATACGCATAATGAAGAGTTGCGTATATTTATTGTAGAGGGAGTTTTGCAATAAAAGTTAAATTGAATTGCCAATTATTGTTGATTGGAGCTCAAAGACCGATACATTTAACTGCACTATTACTGTTATACTAGTTTTTGTTAACTGTTAACTTGATTATAAAAATGTTATACAACTGTTCCAATTAAAATCTAGTGTATTGTTTTGGTAAAGATGCTTTTTCTTTTTCAAGATTTTCAAGGTTTATTCGGTAAAAATCTTCTTTATAACAAATCCGATTAACAGTCGACCTCTCTCACAAAGGGAAACCCTACCACAGTTTTTTACATAGATTTTGTAAGAGACCTCCTTAATTCTTACTTTTTTAATTTGTAGTTATTGAAATACACACTAAGAATAGTGCAACTGTCTACCTATTGCGGGTCATAATATATACAGATGGATAGAGGCTTAGAAAAAGCGCTCCGTTGCGTACGGAGACCTAAAATATAGGTTGCTCATTCAACTGAATTATAAATTCTTTAACCACGAAGGTTAACGGCACGTAACTATAATGTAAAAATATTCCTACAACTTAAGGTCAAACGTTTAGATTTAAATAAATTATGCGGGTATTGTATAAAATAAAATGTTGCTAACATGTACGTTATTGCTAATTTTAGTTGAGTAATACAACATTGAGTATATTTCTAAACAATATGCGTTACATTACATGCTCATAGTAATGTACCTACACATTTGGCACTCAACTATATTTACTCGTCGTGGTGGCCTAGTGGTTAAAACACCAGCCTCTCAAGTATGAGTGCGCAGGTTCGATTCCAGGTCAGGCAAGTACCAATGCAACTCTTCTAAAGTTATATGTACTTTCTAAGTATATCTTGGACACCAATGACTGAAGGTGAAGGAAAACATCTTGAGGAAACCTGGACTTTAACTCTGAAATCGCCAACTCGCATTGAGCAAGCGTGGTGATTACGCTCAATCCTTCTCTGTATGAGAGGAGAACTGTGCCCAGCAGTGGGACGATAAAAAGGTTGATGATGATATTTACTTTGCCCTTCTCATTGCAACTGAAAGTGGGTAAAAAGTTATGTATCATCAACATCAACCTTTTTATAGTCCCACTGCTGGGCACAGGTCTCCTCTCACACAGAGAAGAATTGAGCGTAATCACCACGCTTGCTCAATACGGGTTGGTGATTTCAGACTTTTTCTATGAGATGTTTTCTTTCACCTTGTAATCAGTCATTGGTGTCCAAGATATACTTAGAAAGTACATATAACTTAGAAAAGTTATATTGGTACTTGCTTGACCTGGAATCGAACCCGCACACTCATAGTTCAGATTCTGATGTTTTAACCACCAGGCCATTATGCACGCGTTCTTAAGGCAAAAAGCAAAAGCATCAGGGAAACCCGCGAAATTCAAAATTCTGTTACGTTTGCATGTTCAGTAGGCCTAGTATGAGTTTTCAATACGAAACTCGATCGTCGATATCGAGCGCGTTTGGCGCTCTCATTGGTTGAGAGTTCTTACGACCTTGAAGCGGGCCAATCGCTGAGTCAAACGCGCTCGATATCGACGAACGAGTTTCGTAATGAAAACTCATACTAGGCCTACTGGGGCCACCGTGCCAAGTGTTAAAACCACCATTAAATCGCCGTGAAAAAGGGATAGTACTATGCAACCTATATAGCTCTATCTTTGTTTGACATTGGCACCATGATGATTTTAACACGTCATAGTAAGAGTAACCCCCAGTAGTTTAAGCCTTCGGCGTAATTGTGTAACACATATATTCAGGCAGTTTAACCACATTCATTGCGTTGTCAAATCTGTGGAGCTAACGAATTGTTGTAACATCTTAAGTAATGCATTACGAATTTCCTTCAGAAAACCTGAATCGCGAGTGAACTTGGTTTGGTTCACAATATTCAGCGAACGTATTTACGTATGAAAATGGGCTTAAAATTGCTTACCGAGGCGTATTTTGCTAGATGGATTATGAACATAATAATGAGTTATGCGATAAAATCTAATGCATTCATTATGGGTGGGCGATGGACGTTTAGGGCAAATTTTACCCAATTTTTTGTGTTTTTCGTCTACGTTATAATTCCGCAAATAAAAGTAAATATTTTCTGTCTTTTCGTCTGTCCGTGTCTAAAGGATCAAATACTTAGCAAGTAGGTTAAAATAAAACTACAAAAAAAAAAAAACAACTTACCCTCAAATATGTTCTGAATGATGAGATAGCTCTGGGTTACAACGATGAGCAGCGCGACGTGTGTCCAGGCGAAGAGGCTGAACTGTCTCATGTAGTACTTCTTGACGAGAGACAGCACGAACCAGACGAAGCCAACGCAGTAAAGACTGAACGAGATGAAGCGGTGGTACGTCACCAGGAATTTCAGGTAGTCCTGTTGAGGATATAAGGGACTTAATTAGGTGGAGTATTTACCATCAGCGCGAAGGTTTATGAATATGCTGACTAGAGCTATAGCAAAAAATGGGTTTAAAAGTTTTTTTAATTAAAAACTTTGGACTCTATTTATTTAAAAACTTTGATATGATATTTATGGTGGCAATATTGATCTTAGCTAAGCATTGGCGATAGTAAATACTTCGCCAAAATCTATATCTGAACACCGAAAGGGCTATTAGGTAACAAAATGGTCAGATGGCTTTGGCGATAGGACGTATTATATCTCCTTTTATGTTCCTATAATACGCAGGGAAATAACACGAGTGTCTTAATTTTGAGGACAACGCAAGGACTTCCGAATTTCACGATAGCGGAAACTTTTAGTAAAAAAGTCTTTGATTTTCCTTTAACTAACTTGGTTCGTAAGATTGTGCTTTCAGCGTTTTTTGAAGTGAAACTTCTTTAGGCACGCTTGACTTGGGGAGTAAACTAGCGAAAGCGTTACGAAAAATGATAGGAAAAAAAATGATGAAGGCGAACGGAAGCAGAGTATAGTCCTATTTCGTCTGTAATACAAACAAGGAGTTGGCTCATGTAAATATTGCATGACCTGTCGAGTATGAAGTTGTGAGTTCGCATCTCGCCGAAGGCAATATATATTTTTTGGATCTTTTTAAGATTTGTTAACAATTGAGTCGAGTATGAAGTTGTGAGTTCGCATCTCGCCGAAGGCAATATATATTTTTTGGATCTTTTTAAGATTTGTTAACAATTGATTACCTAAGAGCACAAATAAATTTATAAATTTCGTTCTGTTCTGGCCTTTATATTGTTTTATATATTTTTGCTGAACATTTCTGATATAATTGAAAGTATAGAAGCTTTAAGATATCGTCACAATACGATAATTGGACACAAAAGTACAAATTGCTTTCGAGCCTCATAAGCTCAATTATTAAGCTAAGTACCTTGATTGATTAAGAACTATGAATTTCTTCGAGAACATGACGCTGCGAACACCCCCCGACCCCCCTCATTGATTACCTCACCCCCCGTGGATTATCTCGGGGACCAGAGGTCGTGGACTACCCGAGTTTGGGGTCCCCTGAATCAGGAGGAGGAGCCCGACCTTTTGGCCCCGAGGGAATCCACTCCCTCCTCTCCCCCTCCCCCTACCCCCCGCAACCCCACGAAATCTACCCCCCCCCCCCCTTTAGTTACCTCACCCCCCCCGTGGATTATATCGGGAACCAGAGGTCGTGGACTACCCGAGTTTGGGGTCCCCTGAATCAGGAGGAGGAGCCCGACCTTTTGGCCCTGAGGGAACCCACTCTCCCCCTCCCCCTCCCCCCCCGCAACCCCACGAAACCTATCCCCCTCCCCGACCCCCTTTAGTTACCTCACCCCCCCGTGGATTATCTCGGGAACTAGGGGTCGTGGACTACCCGAGTTTGGGGTCCCCTGATTCAGGAGGAAGAGCCCGACCTTTTGGCCCCCAGGGAATCAACTTTTTTTTTTTTTTAAATTGGAGGTCTATGGAAAAATATTAATTTATAAATGAAAGCATGAAATAAATTTAAATATTTATAGAAAATTAATATATGTATATGTGTATACATGTATATATTGTACACACATATATATATATATATATATACATACAGATGGAGCGAAAGAAGTTTCACTTCAGTCGTGTGGTCATAAGCACACTCGTTTTTTTTTTTGTCAAAATCCGCTGTAACATTGTAAGACTAAGCTC
The DNA here is from genome assembly GCA_037179545.1 of Sesamia inferens. NCBI lineage: Eukaryota > Metazoa > Arthropoda > Insecta > Lepidoptera > Noctuidae > Sesamia > Sesamia inferens. The sequence goes on along the minus strand of CM073928.1, from coordinate 27,775,369 downwards.
TTTTATTTAGTTATTCAGATTAAAAGTTAGGCCAGCAGGTAATTACGTAACAAACTATCAGTAGCAATGGGTTTCATTTTGACAGTTCAACAACAATCATTGCGCTATTTACGTTATTGAGCAGACACGTTTTCCGAACGTATGGAGCAATGAATTAGCAATATGCTTCAAAGTGATTCCAACTGATATTAATAGTGTGTTACGTGACTAGGGCGCTGGTTTAGCCCAGTTTTACACATTCTAGAAGCCCTGTGTTTTTCCAGTCTGTTTCATTAGTTTCCTTTGTGGACTAATCGTTACAAACGATTGGTGGAAATTAACGACTGTCTGAGTACATTGAAAGTTGCAATGAGGTCAACTAATTAGTTGAATGTTTACTTAATCCGATATTGCAATATGGGTTCTATACATATTTTTAGCACATAGTTAGATAAAAAGAGCATTACCTTTCTTCTAATAGTGTGAGAAACTGTTCATTATAGTATACATATTTTAGTATTATGTATTTATTTAAGTATACTTGTGTAAGATATTTTTGAATTATATGTTTAGGTTTATTTAATATTTATTATTACTTTAAAGGTCGAAACATAGTATCAAAACGTGACACGACGCCACGCCACCCGACGCATGTGAGTACGTATCAATTCCATATATTTAATTTGGTCAGAAGCGCATAGGCAACACTACTACGTGACCACACGCCGCAACATCCAACCAATTTGGATCAGCGTGTTGCCAGGTAAAGGGGGGATCACGCCACCCGACGAATAAGCGCAGTGTGTTTCTAGTTAACACCCGACGCCACGCGGTAGTCTTTCGTGAACAGTTTTAAGTGTATGATAAAAGAAAAGATATTTTTTGTTAAGTTTTTGTTTAGAATTAGGGAAAAACGGTACTCATTGTTATATGATATGAGTACGTCTTTTTTATTAACTGTTTCTGTACAAAATATATTTTTTTTTAATAAATTATAAACCAGCGCTTGATCGCAATCCCGCCTAATGGTAAGCAGTGATGCGATCCCCAAAATCTGCAATAAATCTTCTTCAAAACCCTCATCTAGCTCGTCTTCAAGCAGAATCGAATCCATAGCCACGTGACACGTCAATACACTTCAGCATTTCGTGAGAGACTATACTTATATACTACACGATACGTGACGTGTTACAACACGTCACGTGTCGTATCGTGCTACAGCATCGTGTGGCGTGTTGCCTATGTGCACGGCGAGCGTCGGGTATCGACACAACACATCGCGTTGCGTTTTGATAGTATTTTTCGACCTTTATACTTATCACATTCATATTATTTTTTCTCCTTGTTCTAACACACTACTGTCTACATTTCTGTTTTACTTCTCCTTTTGCAGATCTGCTGGAAGAAATTTCCTAAGAAACACGCAGCACCTTTGTACTTAGATCTTAATTTTGACATATCCTTATATATTTTATTGTGTGTACATAAATAATAAAATAATTTATGCGGCCGTCCCTTAGAATGCGTCAACTATCGGCTGGTGTTCTGTTCTGTAAAAACCTATAGGGTTTAAAGCCCAGTAGGCCTAGTATGAGTTTTTAATACGAAACTCGTTCGATCGTATCGAGCGCGTTTGGCGCTCTCATTGGTTGAGAGTTGTTACGACCTTGAAGCGGGCCAATCGCTGAGTCAAACGCGCTCGATATCGGCGAACGTGTTTCGTAATGAAAACTCATACTAGGCCTACTGGTAGAGAAATGAATGAAGCAATGCCGGAAAAGAGAAACTTTGCCACATTTAATCTATTCCATTTCAAGAGCCGGGAGATGATCTGTAGAATAATTGCGTAACACACGTAGTAGCAATGGGTTTCATTTTGACAGTTCAACTACATCCATTGCATTATTTACGTTGTTGACAAGGCATATTGTTAAACACATGAAGCAATGGATTAACAATATTTTTCAAAATGATTCAGATTCATTATGTTTTTGTCGCAATACTTTCTGAGTGACCTGGTACACAATGGAATTTTGAAAATGACCTTTTCCGTCAAAAAGGGCGTGATGGTAAAGGTCATTTTCCTGCCATAATAACGATTGAATTACTTAATTATGTAGACGTTTTGTTAAAACAATAAATTTTACATAATATCCTTTCCTCGATAAACTACGTTATCGTCAAAGTAAACTCTTGAGAATTGACGACCCGTCGCTGACCGGTTATCACGATAACAAAGTATCAAATACAATCACTGTCTACGATCTGAGTGTGTTATGTCACTTGCTCAATCGGCCTCATAATTACTTCATTCATTATAACAGGTGATGTGAGGTGATATACATATGTAAAGACATTAGTTTGCCAAATTGCCTATTGTTTCATTTTAACTTCATTCAACTTACAGCATAGGTACCTACATAAAACAGTATGCACCTAAATCATGCATGAATCGCTTATGTATTTTAGAAGAAAAAACAAAAATTTACACATTTTACATTTACGTTCGAATAACTTGACAAAATATAGGAAACAGTTAATTTCTTTTTATTTTATCATTAATGTACACACAATAAAACATATAGGTTAAGTCAAAATTAAGATCTAAGTACAAAGGTGCTGCTTATTTCTTAAGAAATTTCTTCCAGCAGACCTGCGGAAACGAAATCGGAAATGTAGTGTAGACAATAGTGTGTAAGAACAAGGAGAAAATGATAAGAATATAAGATAGGAGAATGTGATAAGTATAAAAGTAATAATATTAAATAACGCTAAACATATAATCCAAAAATAATTACATATGCATACAATTCACTCTTGTCGTCTATTTATTAAAATTACTCCGGGGCAAGCATAATCCGGGAGCGCTTCAGTGCTTGCGGTTTAGTGTTCCAGACCGCTACGTGTGGAGGCGGCGGCGCCCGCCACTGTTGGCTGTGCCAACTGCCAGAACCAACCTGCTGGCCAAAGCACCTCTCACGCGAGCAATTCGTACTATTAACGGAATTCAGAATAGGTTGGACATTTTTTCGTGTTACTTTGGTGAATTAGCAAAGGTAGGTTTATTATAATATGTTATGAAAGCAACAATTAGTGTGTTTATTGTATTGTTATAATTATAAGGTTGTATTATTTAGTTGTAAGTAGTTTTGTGTTAAGTAAGTTAAGTAATTGTGTAGTTTTTTAAAAATTTATTAGTCTTAGCTATCGCATTAGGTTTCTAAACTTGTAATGGTAGTTGTAAGTTTTTAAAGATAAATAAATAAAGACATAATACTAAAATATATATCACAGTATAAAAGAAAGGTAATGCTCTTTTAATCGACGTTTAAATATAGAAATAGTGTATAAACACGAATGTTAGGCGGTAGGGACATTTCATGGTTACAGAGTTGGTTCCATAGTGAAAGCCGTTCAGCGATCAGTACAATAATTACCCCTTTATAGCCCAGTCATATTAGGTAAAAAAAGGGGTCAACCTCGGAATGAAAGATAATAAGCTGCAAATTGGTATGAACCTTTGTTTTGTCATTCTAAATGTTGTCTCAAAAGTCACAATCGTTATCGTGTCCGCGTCTCAAGATATTCAAGGTCAAAGGTCACAAAAATCGGTTTTTCGCGAATATCTGGCTGCCTATCGGTTAAATGAGATTTGCATTTATTATAAAAGTTGTAGGCTATAAAATTCCCTACAACTTTTGTTTAAACTTTTTTTTCATACGACCAACCGTTTTGAAGTTAGAGCGCGAAGAGTGCACATCGTACAGTCATATACGGCCTAATGCAAGGTCAAGCGTGAGTTATGGTTATCAGTACGTTATAAAGTCAATTATTTACTTGGAAATTATAATTATTAAACAATGCCCATTATTTATGTACTAACTATTAATTATTTATATTTAATTAAAGTAAGTAACTTGATTATTTATATATAATTATTCATATTTAACTATTTAAGTATAAAATATTATTAATTCTGGATTATATATTTTAGTTTGTAGGCTACTTACCTAACCTACATACCTACCTACTTACCTAAAGCTTTACCCACACTATCCAACAAACCTACCTAAATACCTAAACCCTATACCTACACTATCTAACATACTTACCTACTTTACCTAATCACTTAAATATTCTTTACCTAAGCACTTAAATACTAAACGTAATATTTTGCAATTGCAAAAATGGTTGTGGTTCCCGCTGTGGATGCAGAAAATCAGGGCTACAATGTTCTTTAGCTTGCGGCCAGTGCAACGGACAAGCTTGCCTCAACGCTTCACTGTATCCAAGTAATCCCGATGAAGAAAATACATATGATCCCGATATTCTGGAAGGTTTGGAGATGAACATGACAGATAATGAGGATAATGACAATGAATCGAACATTTTTGAGCGACAAGAAGAAGAAGACGACGAAGAAGAAGAAGATAATTAGCTTCCATTTCCAATTTCATTACAATTAAAATCAACAAAGATACTTTTGATATTTGAACTCACATTTTGATAAATGTATATTATGCCGTATTTAATAATAAATAAAAATATGTGTAAAATATATACTCTTACTATCATTTTAACTTAAAATAAAACTAAAATATATAATCCAGAATTAATAATATTTTATACTTAAATAGTTAAATATGAATAATTATATATAAATAATCAAGTTACTTACTTTAATTAAATATAAATAATTAATAGTTAGTACATAAATAATGGGCATTGCTTAACATAATTATAATTTTTAAGTACATAATTGATTTATAACGTACTGATAACCATAACTCACGCTTGACCTTGCATTAGGCCGTATATGACTGTACGATGTGCACTCTTCGCGCTCTACCTTCAAAACGGTTGGTCGTATGGAAAAAAAGTTTAAACAAAAGTTGTAGGGAATTTTATAGCCTACAACTTTTATAATAAATGCAAATCTCATTTAACCGATAGGAAGCCAGATATTCGCGAAAAACCGATTTTTGTGACCTTTGACCTTGAATATCTTGACACGCGGACACGATAACGATTGTGACTTTTGAGACAACATTTAGAATGACAAAACAAAGGTTCATACCAATTTGCAGCTTATTATCTTTCATTCCGAGGTGAAAGCCCTAATATGACTGGGCTATTATAAGTTTACACTTATACCAATCACACTTGTGTAGTGTTTGAATTTGGAGTAATGATATATTCATTTTGACGTCTTCCCCTAACAGGACTTCCTCACGAGGAACAATTTTTGGTATAAAATCGGGCTCAATTTGAGTGATGAAAGAATTCTTTCGTATATTGTATAAATCTATATATATCTCTCGGTGGTAGGCCGTAACATCGGCCACCGGCAGAAGATACCACCCACCGGAAAAAGTCTTGCCGCCAAGCGATTTGTCGTGTTCCGGCATGATGTCGGGTGAAGCCGTACGGAGGACGAGTCTGAGCAGTTGTGCTGCGATGTGTGCCGGGTATGATGCGCCAAATGTTGTTGTGTCGGGAGTTTGGTCGTGGAGGGTCTTCAGATCAATCTCCCTTTGGCGGAGCATCGTTGGTCGTGTTGTTGGGTTTAACATTGCATCACCTCGCTCAACTGCCGTCTTCCTTCCTATTCGCTCAGTTTTTCTGAGTAAATAGGCTCTTAATAAACTAGCGCGCTTTACCACCAACGATCGCATCACTGGTAACCATCAGGCGGGCTTGCGGTCAAGCGCTAGTTTATAATTATTAAAAAAAAAAAAATTTATTATTTTCTGGTGAGAGCAGTAGTAGACCAATGGTAACGGCTCTGAGTTGGTAGGTCGTGGTTTCGAACCGAGCCAGGCACTTCAAATTGAATAAATAATTTCGTTACCACTGATGTGCGTGTGTACTTATGTGTATCACATATAAACTACACACATCAAAAGTGTCTAGGGATCAACATATACTTTTGCAATAACTTTTCTCCTGATTGATATTAATTAAAATTTTCTTTAAGGATTCATCAAATAAAGTGTTTTCGTTTGTCACAGTAACGATAAACCAAGTCACCTTTGCATTAATAAAGAAATTTGCCATTTTCCTAATAAAGGGATATTTGACATTTGAACCACTAACACAAAAGTTCGAAAAAAAGACTGAAATAACAGTTTTCTCTAAAATTTTATTGGGTAACTTAAACAATTAATAATCCGTGTTTCTACCGCGAACACTAACAACACAAGAACATCGGTTTGGCATACTCAAAATGAGTTCATCCAAATCACGCTGTGGAATGGCCGCCCATGTTCGTTGCAACAACAAAAAAAGGTCTTCTTGCGACTGGATACCCTCCATATTCGGCAGAGCTCTTCTCTGTAGCATATCCCATGCATGCTCAATCGGGTTCAAGTCTGGCGACTGAGCAGGCCAGGGCAGGACATTGATGTTAGCTGCGGCGAGAGTCTGTCTTACAACTCTTGCGGTGTGCGGTCGTGCATTATCATGCATTAACTGAAATAAGGGACCGATTTGCACTTGTAGAGGAACGATGACGTCTGATACAATCGTCTCAGCATAAATTTGAGCGTTGAGGTTGCCTCTGATCCAAATCAACTCAGTTCTTCCGCCGATCCAAATACCCGCCCATACCATGATGGTTCCACCACTATAAGGATGGACTTCCTGGCAGGATTTTAATCGCTGTTGGCGTCCAGGGGTTCTCCAGTGTCGTATACGTCTTGTATCCGGTCTCATACCAAAACGAGACTCATCAGAAAAGCACACGAAACGCCATTGTTCTTCTGCCCAATTTCTGTGTTCAAGAGCCCATTGATATCGAATCCTACGATTGTGCATTGCTATAGGTGGTACCCGTAGCGGTCTTCGGGAATGAAGGTTCACTTCATGCAAGCGGTTTCTGACTGTTTGGTCGCTAATTAAGTTCCCTGAAGAGTGATGAAGCCTCGTGAGGCTTCATCACTCGAAGAGCTCCAACAATAAGCGCCATGATGTTAGCCGTGGCTAACATCATGGCGCTTATTGTTGGAGCTCTTCGAGTTAAGATTTGAATGTATCGGTCTTGTCTCCGTGTGGTGCAGCGATACCGTCCTCCATGGCGCTCAGCCACGGTACCAGTGCTTCGGTAACGTGTCCAAAGTCGACTGATAACACTCTGACTTGTATTCAGAGCTAAAGCCACAGTACGTTGCCGGGAACCAGCTTCTATCATTCCCACGGCTCTGAGCATTTCTTCCCTGCTTAAATGACGTCGCCGCTCCATAATAACGTTGGTTTTAATCAGTAGTAGGGAAACAGTAGCACTAATAATGTCTTCAATGCGTTGTATGTTTTTATAGGGAAAATATTGACAGCTGATTTTCATCTTTTACTCGAATTTGATTCACAGTTCCTGATTCAAATTATGAAATGCACCAAAAAGGATCCATATAAATTTATAAAATCATAAATTTATTACAAAGCCACATCTCAATCTCAAGAAATCCGCATAAAAATGCTTGATCCCTAGACACTTTTGATGTGTGTATTTGATTAGATTTGCTCTCAAAATGGTGAAGAAACCGGCATAGTATAGAATGAAAAATTCGAAGACGTGATATCTATCAATCCGCACTGCGTCCGCGTGGGGGATTACGGCCCAGTCCCTCTACAGAGGCCTGTGGCACAGCCGTAGAATTATTATAAGCTGATTTTCATATTAAGGCCAAAACGGTCGGTCAAAATCACAGACCAGTGATAAGTTTATCACTAGCTTTTATGAATAACACTAATGACTCATAATCTCGGTCAATATGATAAAAGCCTGTCAAGTTTATCATAATTATTGCTACGTCGTACGGTCCAAATTACGTGTGATCCATTGATAAATATGTGCGGAAACGATAATTACAGGTCAGCGTTCGCTGGTTTATGAAGCAGTTTATTCTGAATATTATTTGTTAGTAGATACATACCATATTTAAAAGTGAACGTCATGCATCATGAATAATATTATGATGATTGAAGGAAGAATCCAGTAATGTAGGTGTCTGGAATTTTCCGAATGCTCATAAGTTGTGCAATGGTCTTAAGGGAAACCTACTAAACGCAGACCGAAAAAATACCAATACCTGAAATGATAAAGTATTACTACACCTAAAAACAGTGTTATTTGTAACCCTAAGTTTCCAGCAAAAGAGTTTTAGTAATATAACTAGCGACCCGCCCCGGCTTCGCACGTGGTCAAATGATATAGGTACCTAATCCTCAAGAAACTGTGGCCCTTCAATAAAAATAATGTCTACTGTGCCGCCCATCAGCCAATATCTGAGTCTGCAAATACATCGACCTTATTGTCCATGGATAACCAGTTCCACCACCTTCAAACAGAATGAAAGCCTACCGGGGTAGCAAGTTTGTTCACTCCGCCGTTTAGGCACAGAAACACTCAAGTAACAAGCGGCCGGCAAGGGCGCGAGCCGCGCGGATTTTTTCTGGTGTTTAGTTTTGAATAAACCGTGATATCTCCTGAATAAAACAACCAATTCCAATAATTCAAAAAGAGATCTGCTACTACTAAAATTAACTTTGGCATGATATGGATAAGGATTAATAATAAGGAACAAATAGTGGGCTCTGATTTCGGTTTGGCATTTTAATCAACTTTACAAACATAAAAAAGTAGACATAATGAAGAAACTATAGTAGGTAGACATATGGTGTCGCAGATTTTTTTGTAGGCATTTTTAAGGTCTACCATACTGTAGTACATTATTTTGATCTATATCATAGGGTTCAGTCAGCGTTGGCAATGTAAGCTCAAAAAAATGGGTTTATTTTGCGACATGTGTTAGAAACGTCAAAAATTATCATTGTTCCTCTTATATATTATACATGTTATATACAGAAAAACCTTCCTCTTGAATCACTTTATCTATTTAAAGAAACCCTATCAAAATCCGTTGCGTAGTTTTAAAGATTGAATCATACAAAGCGACATATGGAAAGTAAAATTAACTTTGTTTTATAATATGTAGTGATACCATTCACAGAATTTCCCATCCGGAACGGTCGATACTGTACGGTAACATTGATTTATATAAATAATAGTCAGTTTGATGTAGTTAAAAAAAGATCACCATAAAGAGTAATATTTATAAAATAACTACTAAAAGATAAAATAACTACTAAAAGGCCAGACAATGATCCCGATTCCCTTGTTCACAAACTAAACAAAATTTAAGTTCTGTGAATATTTTATTTCATTATGAAAAGGATAGAAGTTAACATATCTGTCATATGTAATAAGCGCCTAAAAATGCGGCAGTGCGTTTTAGATTGAATTCAGTCAAATACATATACACGTCAAATACATTAACGATCTGCTGATGCCCGGTATCTATGGGTATGCAGATGACAGCACAGTTGTGGAGAGATACCTGCCGGATGCTCGGGCTAGTAGGGAATCAATCCGGTCCGAAAGAGAGGCCATGGTAGAGCAAACGAGTGTTGCACTTCAGGCAGTCTCCGAATGGGGCAATGCCAATCTTGTAGCATTCAATGCCGCCAAAACGCAGGCGTGTCTTATCACCGCCAAAAGGAGCCCGTTCACCTTGGCTCCTACTTTTCGGAATGTATCCTTGGAGTGTACCGACCGCCTTCAGCTTTTGGGTATTGAGATTTCCTCGAACCTAAACTTTGGGCGGTTCATTGAGTCCAAGGCCAAGGTGGCTGCCAGAAAACTTGGTGTAATCGCAAAGGTCCGGCAGTACTTCACACCAGGGCAGCTTCTAATGTTGTACAAAGCACAGGTCCGTTCGTGTGGAGTACTGCAGCCACATTTGGGCTGGTGCTGCTAAGTGTCACCTGGCCACTTTGGATTCAGTGGAGAGGCGTGCGAAGAGGCTGATTGGTGACCCTGATTTAACTCGAGTTGGTCTCCAAAGCCTAGAGCACAGGCGTAGAGTAGCCAGCCTTTCGGTGTTCTATAGGATACATTCTGGGGAGTGTGCGAGGGAATTGCAAGATTTAATTCCCCCATCTCCGTTCCACCATCGGACGACCCGTCGTACGGCGAGTTTCCACCCTTATGTTGTTAACACCTCTACGATCCGGACGAAGCGTTTCGCCTCCTCCTTTATACCGCGTACATCGAGGGACTGGAACAATCTGCCGGCGGCGGTGTTTTCGTCGGACTACAATTTGAGTGTCTTCAAGGCTAGAGTGAATAGGCTCTTAATAAACTAGTGCGCTTTACCATCAACGATTGCGTCACTGCTTACCATCAGGCAGGATTGCGGTCAAGCGCTGGTTTATACTTTAATAAAAAAAAAAAAAAAAAAAAAAAATATACTTACATACAGTATGTTAAGAAAACCCTGTCCGACCCGTGAAGGTGTTGTTAGGTATCGATAACTGATTCTATTAATGCATACAAAACCGGGCTAAACTTTAAAAAAAAAATCCCCCTAAAAAAATAAATATGATTTCGCAAAAAGAGGTAACTTAATAAACGCGCGGTAACCACCCTTCGCCTGCCGCCCGCGGGGGGCGGGCGGCAGGGTACGCGGCACGTGGTCGCATCGCTATTCGCTCATAATAATACCGGTGTTATCACTTTTTAAAAATTACCTAATTTCGGGGAAATTGGAATTAATTCGCGGGAAAAAAAGATTATTTCAAAATTCATTTGTATTGGTACTATGATGAATACGTAAAATTGTATATTATATTTGGTCATGTGTTTACCTAACCTTTATTATCCTTATGGGTCGGACAGGGTTTTCTTAACATACTGTATATTTTTAACTCTCAGTTTCACGATCTAAACGCGAATTATTTAGTGAAAGCGACCTAATCTAATCTTCGTACGATCCATAATGAGGATGACATGCACATATCCGCAATATATATTAAAAAAGATAAGATTTCGTAATATGTATTACTCAAGGCATTTTTGATTGTTTGGTTAATCAAAGACAATCAAGAATTATCTAAATCTATACTGAAGTAATTCGTTTGATAGAGAATATTTGTTTATGTGCAGAGTGCAGATCTGTTTGTTTTGTGAACAAGTAAATCGGGCCATTTTCTGCACTTTTGGTATTTAATTTATAATCTCTTCGCTTTCCTCTTTTGATAGTTAATTTAAAATCTCTTCGCGTTTCTTTTTGGTAGTTAATTTATAATCTCTTCGCGTTTCTCTTTTCGAGATTGTATCGAGATACACACATCAAAAGTGTCTAGGGATCAACATATATTTTTGCAATAACTTTTCTCCTGGTTGATATTAATTAAAATTTTCTTTAAGGATTCATCAAATAAAGTGTTTTCGTTTGTCACAGTAACGATAAACCAAGTCACCTTTGCATTAATAAAGAAATTTGCCATTTTCCTAATAAAGGGATATTTGACATTTGAACCACTAACACAAAAGTTCGAAAAAAAGACTGAAATAACAGTTTTCTCTAAAATTTTATTGGGTAACTTAAACAATTAATAATCCGTGTTTCTACCGCGAACACTAACAACACAAGAGCATCGGTTTGGCATACTCAAAATGAGTTCATCCAAATCACGCTGTGGAATGGCCGCCCATGTTCGTTGCAACAACAAAAAAAGGTCTTGTTGCGACTGGATACCCTCCATATTCGGCAGAGCTCTTCTCTGTAGCATATCCCATGCATGCTCAATCGGGTTCAAGTCTGGCGACTGAGCAGGCCAGGGCAGGACATTGATGTTAGCTGCGGCGAGAGTCTGTCTTACAACTCTTGCGGTGTGCGGTCGTGCATTATCATGCATTAACTGAAATAAGGGACCGATTTGCACTTGTAGAGGAACGATGACGTCTGATACAATCGTCTCAGCATAAATTTGAGCGTTGAGGTTGCCTCTGATCCAAATCAACTCAGTTCTTCCGCCGATCCAAATAACCGCCCATACCATGATGGTTCCACCACTATAAGGATGGACTTCCTGGCAGGATTTTAATCGCTGTTGGCGTCCAGGGGTTCTCCAGTGTCGTATACGTCTTGTATCCGGTCTCATACCAAAACGAGACTCATCAGAAAAGCACACGAAACGCCATTGTTCTTCTGCCCAATTTCTGTGTTCAAGAGCCCATTGATATCGAATCCTACGATTGTGCATTGCTATAGGTGGTACCCGTAGCGGTCTTCGGGAATGAAGGTTCACTTCATGCAAGCGGTTTCTGACTGTTTGGTCGCTAATTAAGTTCCCTGAAGAGTGATGAAGCCTCACGGCTAACATCATGGCGGTTATTGTTGGAGCTCTTCGAGTTAAGATTTGAATGTATCGGTCTTGTCTCCGTGTGGTGCAGCGATACCGTCCTCCATGGCGCTCAGCAACGGTACCAGTGCTTCGGTAACGTGTCCAAAGTCGACTGATAACTTGTACTGTACTGTGACTTGTATTCAGAGCTAAAGCCACAGTACGTTGCCGGGAACCAGCTTCTATCATTCCCACGGCTCTGAGCATTTCTTCCCTGCTTAAATGACGTCGCCGCCAAATTGTTATCAGGGGATTTTTGAGTAAAACGGTGAATTTAAATGACTGATCTAAGACAGTGGACACATCGGCATCAGGTACCAAAGAGGAAGAGTGGTCGTGTCGTCGACTTCGATGTAGCATACTTCGTCGAAGTTGGCGCGCGGCTCAAACGCTGACTCTCGTGTCGTATTATTTATCACAGTATAAATTATGCTCCGCGCCTTCGGCAGGGAAAGACTACGACATACAAAAAAATAGCTCCTGCCTACGGTTTTGCCCGCGTAAAATTTCTTGTTCCGTTGTTCCGCTTCTGCATTATTACTTTGTTTTCAGTTAGCGTTTTTCCAACTTTTTTTTTTGTATGACGCCCTAGCGTAATGTTATATAAGCTTTAATACCCTTTTCCAAGAAATGGGAAATATTTTGGATCATATTTAATATCATATAAAATGGTTTAGAGTCATAAGGCACAGGCAGTAAACACTCACTACTAAGTTCACTCATCCTCCGTAGAAAAGGGAGGATCATTTGTACACAATGTTATGTTTTTTCCCAAATACATTTAGTAATTGCTGCAGTGTGGTTACCGAGTGCGCACGGTAACCTGATCATATTATGGCGCACGCCGGCGCAGCATCTGACACCAGAGGTCAACGCCCCGCTCGCCCGCCTGAGCGGAGCGTGGACCATATTTTTGTTGGGACAACCAAGTAGGATAACAAGCTCATATCTTTGTGGTTTTTCATCTTTTTGAAATTTTGTACATACATTCTTTACTTAAAAATACTGAACACGTGTATTGGGGTCCGCATAAACAAAAAATAATGTTGTATATGCTAGTTGCACGGTAAATTCTGCTTGTGAGATGTAGAATCTGTGTGACGTCAGTATGACGCGTGTTTGTATGTGGCGTTTATAGATACCGCTACAAATGGCAATCGAAATGAGATCCTCGGGTTCAAATCAACTTATAAACAAACAAACTCTTCAGATTTAAAATTTAGAGTACTTGCTCTACACAGTAAATCTGAACATTCTGAAGAGTCTTAATTTATATCATACTTGCTACGCCTCGCGGATTCATTCTTGGAAGTTTCGATTCCTTGGGAATATCGGGATAATAGTATCCTATTATTATTGCTGGTCATAAACTATCTGTATGTCAATTTTCATCCAAATCTGATAGGTAATTTAGGCTTGAAAGCAGAACAAACGAACTCACTTTCACATTTATAAGGATTATTAGTACAGATAAAACGGCAAAATATTTATAGTTCACTCACCGTCCTATTAATGACAACTCCAAAGTAATCAATGAGGTTCTCTCCGTAGAAGAAGTAGTTGGAAGTGAGGAGGAAGTACCAGGAGAGGGAACGGAACCACGGCAGTCCGTGCACGCGGTACACGGCGTAGCCGATGTTGATGATCTCTTCGAAGCATTTCACTTGGACGCAGAGCACCTGGATGGAGAAAGAAACTTATTAATTAAAATCAAAGTTATTTATTCAAATTAGGCTGAGAATAGGTACTTTTTGAACGTCAATATTACATAAGACAGTCCCCCCAAAACGCCCGCCCTTCGCCACTTAAGTAAGTACTTACATTACAATAAGATTGATATTTTTTTTTATTTTTGCTGCACGTTTAGCGCAGTGGTTAAGCTATTGGCTGCTATTGACCGCTATACCCGTACGGAACAAATATTCGTATGTAGCTTAGTACGTATACTACCCACAAGCCCTTCAAAAACATCCAGACTCGGAACAACTACTTGTTACAAGTAGTTGTTCCGAGTCTGGTTGTTTTGTCTATGTGAGTTATATGTTTCCAAACGCAACCACAATACAGGAGAAATTCCTAGTGCCGGGCAACGTTTAAAAAAAAATAACTTAAAGGGCTTGTGGGTAAGAAATATTGGTTAAACAGCGGCACTGGTTAACCTACACCTGGCGAGGTTGGTTCGTACATGGGTGACCATATTTACATACCAAGGTCTTCTATGTCTCGGATAGCACCTTAAACTATTGGCCCCGGCTGACATTTGTAGATCTTTGAAAGTAGTTACAGGAAGTCAGAACCCAGTTTTAATAAGGGTGAGGCTACAACAGCGCGTTGCGGCGTTGTATCGCAAAAACGACGTCGCACAGCAATATAGCGCAAAAATTTCATCGCATACGACATTGCGTGGAAAAAATTTGTCTTTGTCATCATGAGACGTGCGCACCTCGTTCCATCATCATCATCATCTCAGCGTTAATCCCAGTCGCATCCGAAGCTTTTTCAGCTTTTGGGAGTCTGGGGTCCGCTTCACCTGTGTAACTGCTGGTTATAGCTAAACTTCGATATTTTCCATGAAGCGTCTGGCGTCTGACCTCCACAACCCGAAGGTGATATCAAAGCATTGCAGTTAGACAAATTGTTAGATTTTTGAGGGCTCCAACAACCAGTAACGACTGCCATTAGATGTTCGTATGGCAATCGGGACCAACGGATTAACGTGCTTTCCGAGGCACGACCAAATCAGTGCAAATATTCATATTCATGCATAAGCTAAAGCTAAGCCACGGAGGCTGTCAAACCTCATTCAATGTGGACACAAGGAGGTAGCGCGCCATCGTATAGCAGATTTGTACGTTGCATCAGCGCATTGGAAATTTCCACGATGCATTGTGCGACGTCGTAGATTTTTACGATGCGACGCCGCAACACAGTGTTGTGGCCTCGCCCTAAGGGGTATCGTATTACCTAATAAGTGGTTTTGGAGGTCATATAGGCTGTCGCTCCATGTATAATGCTGGTATTCAACTGTATCCGGATAGACTGGAAGCTGTCATCAACATAATTGTGAAAAGTTTAGGCAGATGATGATTGGGTCAGGGTTGCGGGTTGGTTAAAAAAGGAACCGTGGCCCTGGCCGTCGCACAGACAAGTGAAGAAACACGGGTGGGTTTTAGTCAGTAAAAGTGCGACACGCCCTTCCGCTCCGCCCAGAGCGGGAGAAGTCATCTGATGATTTCTCATTAGGGTTGCTGATGATTCCTCTTCCGCTTCCTCATAATGCGGAAGTTCCGCAATATTTTGAGTTCCTCAACCGTTATCGCATCCTAATAAATAAAAATCAAAAATTCCTCTTCCGCTATCGCTTCCTCAAAATTTAAGAGAAATTTAAGAGGAATTTCAGTGTGCATCCGCGTATCCATGTGTAAGAAACTTCTCTTCAATTGGTCAAGCTCAAGAGGCAAGTTACTTTACAAGAGTCATTAATGAAAAATCAGTGCCGGGATACATCGCACGAAAAAGTAGTGAGATAGATAATTTAATATGCGAAATGATCGCGTTGCAAGATTTGCCTTTCAATTTCGTGGAAGGTATTGGTTTTAGACGTTTTGTCTATGCCGCACAACCTAAATATAATTTAAAAAAACGTCAGTATTATGCTTCACATTTGTGTAATTACGTTTATTCTAAACTATATGAAAAGATTAAAAACCTGATAAAATATTTGAAATACG
Source organism: Sesamia inferens (assembly GCA_037179545.1). Taxonomy (NCBI): domain Eukaryota; kingdom Metazoa; phylum Arthropoda; class Insecta; order Lepidoptera; family Noctuidae; genus Sesamia; species Sesamia inferens. The sequence goes on along the minus strand of CM073928.1, from coordinate 27,759,413 downwards.
TGTCTTTCACTACTGACGTATGGACAGAGCCTGGAGCTGGTGTTTCTATGCTCAGTTTTACAGTAATTAATGATGACTTCAAAAGATTGTCTTTAGTTTTAAAATGTGTCATACTCGAAGAACGACACACGGGCGATCTGATAGCTCAAAAGCTCGACGAAATACGAGAGCTGTACGGCAATATCTATCTTCTCCTCCATCAAGTGTCCCCAGCGAACGACTTTTTAGCAATGCTGGATTGGTTTATGATGAGTTAAGAAACCACTTGTCAGGGGAAAGGGCGTTCAAATTATAAAAAAAAAAAAAATCAACCTCCCTATAATTAATTTTAATTATTAATAATCATTTTTTAAATTGGTTAATAATATCTACTTAATTATTAAAGAAATAAAGGCCACTGAACTCTCCCTAAACGGCTGGACCGATTTTGATAATTTTTTTTGTTTGTTTAAGGGGATTCGAGAATGGTTTAGATTCACAATTTGATCCACTGGAAAGTTTTCTTTCAATTATTTTTTGTGGGTGCATAGGATTGTGTCTGTTGGGTCCGCTAGTCATTCATATTATCCTCTTCCTCATCCGCATCCTCTTCCTCAAAAAATATTCTCATCCTCATCCGCTTCCTCTAAATTTGTGATTGACATCTCCTCTTCCTCTACCTCATAATCACTTCCTCAACAACCCTATTTCTCATCCCAACAAAAAAAAAGGCAGATGATGCTGCTTGATAACTTTTTATTTCTCAACACGATTTACAGTTTCTCACTTCCTTCCAAGTAATCGATAATGATAAAGTAAGTGAACCGAATAATTCGACCTAGATTAGAAAAGTTCCAGGAAAAAGTTCAAAATTAACGACCTTTTATAAATCTTTTTTTTTCCGTTTTATTGTTTCAGGATATATTTATTTTGCTGTAATGCCAATAAGTCGCAGATTTCCAACTGATAGACCGTCGGCGCAGCCTCGCGACAGCCGTCGGCAAGAATAGCCTAAGAATATAAGATAGTAGAAATAAGATACATAGTATAGTACAAGACTAGTATAAGAAATGTATAAAAATGACATATAAAAGAGACAAAAGAAAGATGACAAAAAAGAATAGACACGGGAAAAGAACAACCCACGACAGCCAATGCCGCAAAGAAACAAGCGGAAAAGAGTATTGGTGGAAAAGATAAAACAAAAGAAAGACAAGAATTCTTGCCATGCAAGGAGTGAATTGAAGGCTAAATTTTAAAAAAAAAAACTGATAGACCGTTGACATGGTTTTATATTTCATTTTTTTTACATTTTTTTAACCATCATATATGCTTATGTGATTACATAAGCATATATATGATTGTTAACAAAATTGATATTAGGTAGCAAATACATTTATTTGCTTTATATGAATATGCTTAATTATGAATAATATTATTTCATAATTAAGCATAACATTTTCTGAGCATTAACATAAACGTGTATTTTGGAGGTCGCGGTGTAGCGGATATTTGATGCGGCAAGCGGACACGGTTGGTTGGCTGTAGTTGGTTAAACTCGTACCGAACCTAAGAGCATTATAATATAACTAAACGCTGTTGATTAGACTTTGAAGTCATTCTCTGTCACCATGGAATAGGCTCTCAGAAAATATCGTAACGGCTCCTAAATTGAATTGTTGCAAGAATCGTTCCTCGGTGGTACGCCATAACATCGGCTGCCGGCAAAAGTTACCACCCACCAGACAAAGTGTTGCCGCCAAGTGAGTCGGCGTGTTCCGACATGATATCTGGTGAAACATTACGGAGGACGGGTCTGAGCAGTGGAAGGTCTTCAAAACAATCTCCCTCTGGTGCAGCATCTTTGATGGTGGTGTTAGGTTTAACATTAAATCGCCTCGCTCAACTGCAGTCTTCCTTCCTATTCACTCAGTTTTTTTGAGTGAATAGGTGTTTAATAAACTAGTACTTGATACACGCGCAATCAGCTAATTAGCTGCTAGTGTTTCTAAACAAGTTTGTTTTTGTTTAACCATTCGCGTGTTTAAATTCGGCGCCACAATTAATTGATATTATGATTATTTTTATTGATATAAACCTATATTAATACAAACCATTGTTTTTCGAACCAAGTATATTAATTGAAGTCTTATGACCAACATAAAGAAGAATAAAATTAATAAATATGTAGTAATCACATACTTTATAAACATGTGTTAGTTACAAATAAGGAAGTAGAATATTCGTTGAATAGGGATTAAATTTTAATGTATCACATTCATAATGATTGCAAGACTTCAAACAGGAAAATCTAGTCTTTAAGCATATGCATATATGTATGTAGCATCGGGGTATATGTTATAACGTAAGCATGACTTTACAATGCTTATTTTGGCATACAAAAATTAGGTTGAAGGTTACTCCTACAAATAATGGAATAGGTACTTAACTAAAATTAATATATTATACCATCTGCACAGGATGACAAAGAAACAAAATAATCGAAAAAAAAAAACTATTTGCACTCAAATAACCACTTGTGCCTATTTTCCATGAGGTTGCCCAAAAACTACTAACTACTGTACTACGGAAACCAGAGAGGGCGATGGCTGTCATAGTCAAATCGCGAGCACGGGCAAACGGCCGATGCAGCGCCAATTTGAGCAGCGTCGGTTGCAGCTCCGCGAGGTCCTGGTGGCGGTATGACGGGACAGGCTTTCACTTCCTATTTATGTGTCCTATCTATCCGTCACGTCTCACCACCATCGAGACGCGGACTGGCTCGGGAGAAGGCACGGCTCCCAGACGTTTCGGGTGATATAGGTACTCTCAGGGCAAAGTTGCTCGGTAAGTACCTGTGTCGCATAAACAGGGAGCCGGACGTCCGGTGTCATCACTGTGTCGACTGCCGGGAGGACACGGTACAGCATTGTGCCGCTTGGGAGGAGTCGCATCGTGCCTAACACGTGAGAAACAGTCATCTCACAGAAGGAGGCTCTGGAAAGGGCGAGGGAGATCTTGTCCGCTCACCCGGCCCGCAGCAGGCGCACCGGGCGTCGGCGGAGGACGGTTAACGCCCTCGTTTTTAAAAACATAATATTCTCATGATCTATGAAATAAAATAGGCCCACTAATATTATCAGCCTAAAAATGGGAATAAATGTAAATAGACATTAGACACACATTGAAGGAAAAATAAAAATAAACTTACCGTGATCATAAGTGCCAGCGGACCACCATAGATGAGCAGGCAGAAGGCTGCAATCATCAACCATGTGAAGATACCTCGGATTACCCAGTTCCTCCATCTAAATAAAAAATGAACTTATAATATATTCGAGCAGGTTTGCAGGTTGCAGATTCTGAGTCAATGTGGGGAATTCATAATTCAGAAATTTATTGATTTTCAGGGTTTCTGTCTGTAGCAATGTTGTCTACTACAATAAAGAAGAGCATTTTTGTATGCTGTAGCACGAGCTAACATGTACTTTGAATTTAAAACAATTTAATTGAAATTGAATTGCCCTTTGAATAGCATACAATAAAAGAGGCCTGTGTGCCTATTTGAGTCTGTATACATAGTGTGTATATGTGGTTCTATGAGTATATCTGCTGTATAAGCTGATGATTATGAATTAAATTTATATCAAATATATAAATTGATTACCATTCTGCCTTTCTCTGCCATTATTGGTCATTAGGGTCTAATTTATAATTTTTAACACAGAATGAATTCAAAAAATATAATTTTATTGTTTTATTACTTTATCTATTCTGATTAGTTTCAACGGTTTTTCTATTAGGCAAAACCAAAAATGTTACACAATCTTTGCCAGCTTTCATAAATTAAAAAAAAAAAAAGAAATTAATAATATTCTCTATTTTCTAACAATAACCAGTTAAGACAAGTTATATTTAACTATCTACGAATGCATTAAATTGACCTTACACTGTAATGGTATGCTAGCTTAAAAACCTGTTTTGTAAACATTACATAAAATATGAATAATTTACGATACTAAACACCAAATAATGCTTTGTGGCAAGAAGAAGGAACATGGTTACTCAGTTGATTATCTTTGTTATTATTGTTTAATAATAGTTAAAATTATTTGGTAAGAATTGGATTACTAGATACCATATTTTTTGTAACAAATATAAGTAAGTTAATCATGTATTAGCAGCCACCCCAATACATCAATTTTCAGATTTTAAAAACTAAAGATGCATTAAAACTGTTTCTAATATTTAGTAAGATTTATTCAGACTTCTGAAATTAGTAATCACAGAGCGGTATAGGCAGGCATGTCTACTACTGTCAGCTAAAACCTGCATGAAGAACAATATTGGGGCAACTCCCAGAATATTAAAACAATAGACCTTCTTCACCTGTTTTATAAATAGAACGTCATTGTAAAAGAAGAAAAAACTGCTTTATTACCTTGACGACAGTCCCGAGAGCGCAGAGTCAAGGATTTCCGGAGTCTTATCCGTTCCCTGTGGTATAGACTTCGCCATTTCATCCACATACTTCTCCTCTATATTCTTCTCTTCCTCCGAATCAACCTATTGATTGAGCGTAATATTAACAATAAATAGGTATTAAATTAAGAACTGGTTTTTACAAGAGAAATAACTATAAAATAGGCACGTACATGATCAGATTCGCCAGCGTTTTCCAGTTTGTCGTTTCCGTCACCTTCACCGCGCCGATGTCTCAACTCGCTCATGCTTTTACTTTATTTCCAAACAATTTTACACAAACAACAGCAGATTTTATACAAAAACACTGCACTAGCGAGTTTATTTTAATCCATTTAGCCGAGAAAAATAAAGACTCAAAGAATGTTTTCTAGCGACTTGTCAAACGAAAAATCAATAATGTTTTTTTTTAATTCAGTGTTGCAACTTTTTCAAATCAGCCAGTATGGTAGAAAATACTAGGTACCAAATCTAATATCAAATACTCACTTTCATGAATCATGATCTTAAAGTTAAGTTGTTAAAATAATAATTAGATTGAGTATTATATGACTACTTTAGTCATATAAATAACAATTTCTAGAAATTAATCTTTTTATAAACAACTTGCTGTTGCTCGTGACTTCGTCTGGGATCCAGCATGAAAAGTAACCTGTCTTTACTCGAATCAAATGTATTTATCTGTGTGCCATATTTCATCTAAATCTGTTAAGCCGTTTTAGCGTGAAGGCGAGACAGAGTTATTGTCACATTTAAAATGTGTATTAATGTGGATAGAGGAAGGAGGCACTTAACTATCGTAATTTTCAGTCGTTTTTAGTAGTTCTTTCTTTCTTTCTTTTTTGGTTTCGCACGGTTTGTGCATTTAGCCAATGTCACGTATCGAATTATTCACAGGGGAGGTTTGAGGCAAAGTCATGATGAGGCCACTAGGCTGCCAGACCTCAATATTCTTTATGAACTAATTACTATACGCACTTTTTACTACATAAATCACGCACTTTGTTTAGTAAACAATACTATAAATAATGTTAAAAGTCCAATGAAAAATGATCGTGACACTCAGCTTGACTTTCCCGCCAAAACTTTTTAGTAGTTAAAAGGTCGGACTATTTTTGTCAATTTTGACAGTTTAGTTATCAACAAATTATTTGACTTTATTCGTAAGCCCTACTTATTTAACTTAATTGAATTTTATGAGCTATTGTTACTTTTTTTGGTGTACTCTCAACATAAAATACGTTTTACCATGTCAAATCCTCAATGGATAATTCTGATAAAAGTAGATTTCTGGAAAATGAAATTCGGCAACTTTCGAATAGTAAACGTCAAACTTTCTAAACGTAAACATGGCGAGTGATTTGGATGATTTTGATAAAAATATTGAAAATGTAAGTACTCATGAAAATAAACTATAATAATATATAATAACTACGTGTTCATTTTATGCACTTTATCTTTCCAGTTAAAAAGCAACGTTAGAGCATCCTTCGCGCGGGTGTACGCAACTCTAAAGGCCAGGGAACTAAAAACTTTACGACAACTGGATGCTATACGTAAACAATGCCAAGACGACAAAGACTTTAAGAGAAATTGTGTTCAAAATATTCATATATGTTTCGACAATGAGTCCACACTGTTAGAAAATGTAAGTAATTATGGTGTTATTGATTTTGAGAAGCTAAACTTTGATAGCAATACATTTACATTAGAAGATTATGTCAGCCCTGAAGATGACCACATGTACTCTTATAAAACTATTGAAGAGGTAACTAAAGATGTTGAAGAAGGAGATACAGATCTAGAGGCTATAGAGGAGGCTGCCCTAAAGCAGATTACGGCTACAGAAAACTGTGTGTGCCATGTGAATATTAGAGCCGAAGAAGTATCGAAAAAATTTAGGGATTTAGAAATTAGCACGTCACCAGTTAAAGTATGTCAGAGTAGCCACAGTAGTTTTGATAATAATGAGGTAGAATGTCCTGAGAGTATAACAGAAGATGAAAAAAGTGACAGTTCAGACCCTGATGTAAAGAAAATAGACCCGACAGATGATTGGCTGAACTCAATCAAAAGTCAGACTGAAACAGAACCGTCACAAGTATCTGATGTAATGGAGCACAGCACTATAGCTTGTTTATAGCAGAATGTAGTAGTAGCATTGAGAAGAATTTACATTTCACCAATTAGATAAGTATTGTAATAAAATTTTATATTTTTCATTTCTTGGTTTTATTAAGGACTGCATTTCTATTAGCTTGTGTGTACTTAAAAATTGTTACGTTGAATCTATAGGATGATTGCAGACACACTATCAGAAGCAATGGGTTTCATTTTGATGTATCAACCACATTCTTTGCCTTATTATTTAACCTTTCAACCTTAGGTCGTATCTATAGCTTGACGTTAGAAGGTAGGAAGATGGAATCAAAAGTCATTTATTCAAATTAGGCTGTGAATCAGCACTTTTTGCATTTTACGTAACAATATTTATTACCACACCAATTGAGTGATCGTTGATTGATGGTAGAATGGATTAGTCTACATCAATCGATAGTTTCTGCTAGGGATATTATGGAGCTTCGACTCCGTTATTATCATACCTTATGTTTAGATTTCGGTTCTAAATTATCATACCTTATGTTTAGATTTCGGTTCTAAATCGGAGGTTAAACCCTGTTATGAACAAGTTCAAGTTCATATAATCACGTGGGGAATTCCCAGACTCCTGCTAAGTCACACATCGTCAATTATTTTTTACTTGTTATTAGTTTGTTACGCACACACGACACATACAATACACGACACGTTCATAGGTTATAGAGATGTGTTTTAATTTTTTGCTAGTTTTGGAGTCAACACATTTGCTAGTTTTGATTTAATTTGTTTCAAAGCTTTTGTTCATTTAATGTAATATAATGTGCTACTTTGGGTTTTCATTAACTTCATTTAATTTCTTGTTCATGTTGAAACATGCCGATTTTTTTTTCACTGTTTGTGTTCATTTTACAATAAAAAATAAATTAATGAAAAAGTTGACTGAATAATGTTTTTTGTGGTTAAATAAAAAATCTCTCTACAACCACCACTTCTGACCCTGCCTCCGCCTCTGGTTCCGATATAACTACCTCCATTACATCCCTAGTTTCTACCACTCCAATCGATCGATAGCCGATAAATGCCGATCGATCGATGGTAGAATGGATTCGTCGACGTCGATCGATAGTTTCTACTGCAATCGATTGATTGGTTAGTCGACCGGTATCCGTCGACCGGCAATCAATCGATTGGTTAGTCGACTGGTATCCGTCGATCAATTAAAACTACCACACCAATCGATCAACGTTGACTGATGTCGATCAATTGGTGTGGTAACACCCTAAGACAGTCCCCCAAAATACCCGCCCTACGCCAATTCCTAGTGCTTTCGCTGGGAAGAAGTAGCGGAACAAACTCCCCAGCAGCAAAGTAGGTCATATGGGTCTTCGGACCTATACACAGGGCCCGATCTAGCTATTTAGCCGCTCCGGGCAAAGATAATTTTTGCCGCCCTTTACATACACAAAACCATATAAGTCATGAGCTAGTGTTGTTGGGGGATGTTAAGTATACAGAAGGCCCATCCCAATAGACTGACGTGAATATTATTATTCACGTGTTCACATCAGTCTATTGGGCCTTTGAAGAAGTACCTGTACGAAAGTTGATGAGTGTTTCTATGTTAGTAACTATACAATGTATATCTTTAAATGAATTTCACAGTAACTACTGAATGGATTTATATGTTTTACCGACATAGTTATGTACCTTTCCACTTTATCATCATTATACACCTATTGCGACTCATTACTTCATATGGGCCTCTTTTTTCTTGTGCTATTTCTTACTGTTTCGGTATAATCTTGCTTATGTACCTATAATGGTCCTTTAACTAAGGGAACAATAAACATTGTTTATTAAAATCGTTTCAGAAGTTAAAAAGCTTAGGTCCAAGCATTTAGTTTGTCGAGTTAATCGGTTCATAATGTATTTAAGTTGAGGTTCATATGGTAGGTACCTACGTTTATAAAAGATACAACAAAAGATTTGTTTTAAAATTTAATAGGTAATAAAAAAACAATTATGTTACAACATAACAAAATAGTTATTTTTTTAAATAATGAAATTGTGTAAATTAAACAGTTTTTCGGAGAATAAGTATTAAATCCTATCTTAATTAGAATAATTTTCTTCGCACTTTTTGTTCTGCAAAATCTTTAACAATATTTGATAAATTTATACTGTCGCAAACCTTATGTTCTATTGAAATCATAGCCAATCCAGACAATCTATTTTGTGTCATGGTGGATCGCAAATAATTTTTTATTATTTTCAATTTAGAAAAGCTTCTTTCACCACTTGCAACTGTTACCGGTAAAGTTAAAAGAATCCTGAGCGCAATACTGATATTTGGACCAAATCTTAAATCTGTTACAAATTTCAAAACATCTTGAGGAGATAAATTACTATTTAAAAACATACTAAGGACTGACAATTCCTCATAAAGTTCTAATGCATTTATATCGCTCGAGTTCTCATGAGTTAATATAGCCTCGAGGTTCTTACAATGTTCTAACAATTTATCTTTTGGGAGTTCTCTTAAAGCATATATGTTATACAAAAAAGCAAAATGCTTACTATGCTCAGAAATCTGAGAAAATCTTAATTCGTCTAGCTACATTTTCAAAGTCTAACACCTCGCAATCAATTTCAGAAGCTAAGGCTTTGGCATCTTCAAGAACTTGAGTAAAATACTCATCTGAACGCGAGTTTTCAAAGAAATCTTTTGTATTTTTAAGTAATTTAATGACGGAAACTAAGTCAAAATCTTTACTTTGCATTAATTTACTAACAGGGTTTATGCGATTCAAAGTTTCGTACCAAATTATAATGGAACATAAGAATTTAAACTGTTTAATTTGGTTCAACAAACTCGAAGCTTCATCTCGTGTGGAGGAATCCATATCTGTGTCTTGGTAAACACTAAACAATGCATCATAAACTTGTCCTACTTGATGTCTTAGTGGTTTTATTGCTTCGATTCGACTTTCCCATCTCGTGGCACTAAGTGGTTTTAGAGTAAGACCTTTTACATTATTCAAAAGAATCGACCGCCTTAATGTTGAAGAGGAAAAAAAAACATATATTTTTTGCACAGTATTAAAAAAAATTGTAGCTTCCAGTGAGGACTTTGCCATGTCGTTTACCACTAAGTTTAAAGAATGACTACTGCAAGGAACGTAAAATGCCCGTGGATTAATGTTTCTAATCCTGGCTTGAACACCACTTTGAATACCTTTCATATTAGATCCATTATCGTACCCTTGCCCTCTTATGTTTTCTAAAGACAATCCAAGTGCTGATAATTGTTCCAGCATAATTTCTGTTAGTGCCAGACCTGTAGATTTCTCTATTGGTATAAATCCTAAAAAGCTTTCATTTATCACAATCTCTGACGTTCTTGAATGGTTTTGGGATCGAATAATAGAAATATACCTAATTATCATGGTCATTTGCTCTGTTTTGCTTGCATCTGGAGTACAATCTAAAATAATAGAATAATATTTCGATGTATTGATAGCTTCCACAATATGTTTTTTTATGCCGTCTGAAATTGTTTTAATGAACTCGTTTTGAATTGTTTTACTTAAGTAGGTTGCTTGTTTCTCGTCTTTTTTCAAAACTACGTACATGTTCCTGCATAACGGGATCAAATTCGGCTAACAACTCTATTAGTTTTAAAAAATTACCATTGTTATGTTGATACAGATTATCAGAAGTACCTTGAAAAGCCAAGCCATTTTTAGCCAACATTTTGATGATTGAGACAATTCGTAGCAATACTCCATTCCAGTGTTCTATTTCTGATTTAATTATTCTCTGCGAATCGGCATCTATCGTACGACACGATTTGAGCCTAAGTAAAAGTTCTACCCAAGATTTTACAGCTTCTACATGGTTTCGTGATGTTTCATGAGATTTAAGCATATCACCTACATGCTTCCAATTTTTGTAGCCATCTTCAGATAGACCGGAAGTTGTAGTTGTATTGAAGATTTTACAACAAAAGCAATACAATGAATTTTTTGCCACAGAATATACAAGCCAATCTCTCAAAATTTCTTCACCGTTATTAAGCTTTCTCTTGTAGTATCTCGAAGTAAGCCTCCGCCCATTGATATCTTGCGGAAATTCAAATTCATGCAGTGGGTCTGGAGGACCTCTATTTACAAAATATATTCTTTCTGCATCTGTTAATCTATTGGGCCACGTAGCTGGGTCGAAATCTAAAATAGATTTTAATTGTGTAGAAACACTTGGAGTTGCAATAGCACCTTCACCAACAATAACAGCTTCACCTGCCATAGCGCTTGACCCAGAAGTAGAAGCGCCAGGTTCACAAATTGTATTGGAATCGGATGTATGTTCTTCTCGAGGTTTAAGCGGAATCTCAGCTATAGCATTGGTTTCTGGTATGGGTGTCGATGGTTTGTTAAGCTCACCTTTCTTCAAAAAGGACTCTAATGCCCCCGCTTGCTTTTGTCGTTCTGCATCTTTTTCCAGCCTTCGTTTTTTATATTGGTGTCCCGACAAGCGTGATCTACCGTCAGCCATTCTGTATGGTAAATAAAATAAAAATATGTAATAAATTTAAATAGACGTACCTAATAATATTGCTAATGTTTAAAATTCGAGAGTTATTCTGTTTGTCTGACTCTGACTGCTACGTTTTTTTGATTAAACCAATGAATCAATTTGGATAAATTTTGGTATCTAGATATAAAGGACACTGACATAGGCTACTTTAATTACGCATTCTCACAAAAATAATAATTATGGTGGGCGAGTGGAATTTAACAAGCCGGAAGAGGAGCAATGTTAATTTTCATATTATTTACATACCATTTAGAACATTTTTTAACATATCTTGCAGTCAATGTTAAATTAAGAGCTCTTATTAAAGACCCGAATAGCCTATAAGAACTGTCAAACTCATACAAGAACTGTCAAAAAACTGAAAATTTAATTGACGAATAGGCTAACCGGAGATGGTGAAATCGGCACTAAAACTAATAGTTATCTATTTACCAAGGAACAAAAAGTAAGTAAGTACACTTTTTAGCAAGGTGTGTTCAATATTACGTATTTTTTCCTACAATTTACTTAATATAATAGATAAGTACTTACGTAGTAAATTCTTCTTCACTTCAATATTTATATGATTAATCTGTACCACAAAAATCACGTCACTTTTAAGAATAGAACCGACTTGTAGACTTAGCATATATTTCACATAAATGGATAAAACATTTTAATTCTGTATCACTTATTAACCACTAGGTACATTACTCATGAATATGACGAAAATTTGCCTCTTTGGCAGAACGTTTTTACTAGGTGGCTTCAAAATCAGTAATGGACAAATAGTTAAATCTTTTACTTATAGTTAATATATAGGGCTTCCCCTAAAATGTCACGTTGTACGAATGTAGATAAAGGGTATTCCCCCGAAAATCTGAGGGAAATTCCCATCAAACGTAAGCAGACTGTGTTGACTCTACGATTGTTTTATCGTAGAGTAGAGGAGCTGATTATGTGGAAAGGTCGGTGAACGAACGGTATAAAGAGACTAAATAATTTGAGATACGTTTATTGCAAGAGAACAATTCTGTTTACTTTGATAGAAGGGTAATTGTCTAGATAAGAATAAGTCAATTTTGCCGCCCTACAATTTTGCCGCCCTGGGCAAATGCCCGCCTGCCCCCCCTCTAGATCGGGCCCTGCCTATACATACAACCTAATGCTTCTAATGTCGAGCTATAGATACGACCTACCGCTTCTAAGGTCAGTTTGCGTTGTTGAACAGACACATTTTTCGATCATGAGTAGCAAACGATTAGCAATAAATATGTTTCAAAATTATTACAATTATTGATAGGTGGTAAAAGTGCATTACGCAATTAAGGTGGAGAAAATAAACCAGGAATATATTTTTTAATTATTTTGAAATTCACTTGTTTTTATACACTTTGTTTAGGCCTTAAGACTCTTTGTTTAGGTACTAACTTCTGTCTAATGTTTCTCTAGTTGTGTCAAATTGAGTGCTATTCTATGTATTGGACTATTTCAGTGTAGCTGTGCTGTATACACTTTTGGACTTTAAAATCACCACCAAGAGCACTTGGCATTGGCTGCAGTGGTCTGGAGAACCATTATTGGCTGCCATGGCTGGAATTGTCTGCTGGACCATTATTATCAACTTCCATTCATAAACCACTACCACTTAAGATTTGTATTATCTTTTCCTTATTTTAATGGATCCATCTGTTACCTATTATGTTTTCTAACTGGTGAGTCAAGCTCCCTTATTTTGTTTTTTTTTTAACTGTCCCACACTAGGAATTACACCAATATTCTGGGTGCCTTTACAACTTATACACAAACAGCTAGACCCGGAACTACCAGTAGACAATACAAATATTTGTTCCTTGCGGGAATCTAATCCGCGACAGGTTTCACTGCAGTAGATCACACAGCCATTGCGCCAACAGTGTAATTGATAATGATTACATGAATCTCTTTTTTCAAAATTTTTACTGAAAACTAATCTACTTATACTTTTCAGAGAATGCAAGACTACAACATTATTCTTAGGAGAGATATTTTCTCATTCCATTTCGATTAGACAATTGATCTATGCTCTATGGTTGATTCATCCGTTTAGTCTTTATTGGCCGGGGGTTGATAGGAACAGTTCAAGGTAGACGGGAAGCTAGGGTAATGTTATCAAGTGATTAATTTCTCTATCAAGGTAAATAAAACCAGATTTTTAAAGCATCATCTTATATTGTTAATAAATTTTTACAAATGGCGTTATTACTGAATTAAACTAATTGCGATATGACTTCAGATTAAGTTCCCTAATGAATAAATACCCATTGCATTTCATACACAAATACAGCAAAAATTCTTAGACATGTAATGATCAATCAAATACCGCTTCCCATTCCATATTTCGCCCGCATTATGTAATACTATGGTTTTATGGCACTTAATACATGACATACATTTTACAAATCATTCCTATAAATTCCCATTGCTGGATGGAATCTGTTGGAGTTAGGTAAGTATTCTAGTTTGTACTCGACTTTTTCACTGGAAAGATTGTGATGGCACGAACAGAAGTGCTGTGGAGAGGATGATTTTAAATACCTAATAGCGCGAGAGCCGCATTACTAAAGGATAGTGAAACTACGTTATGGCTACAATTGAGTTAGGTACGAATGTATTACGATCGAATTAGGCACTAAATTTCCATGTAATTAGGCAGTTTTAGGCCACTTTTTGTTCTTAGAGGTGTTGTAGTTTTATTGTCTCAATACTTTTAAAGTGAGCTACAAACTAAGAATGTTCCGATTATTCTTTAACGATTACATTTATGAATACTGTGTTAAATAATTTCTACATTGATACTTTCGATGATAATAAGTTAGTAAAGACAAACAAAATTTTAATAATAGGGGATACAATGTATTTAAGAGATAAATTCCGTAAGTAGGGAGTACAAAATCTTAAAGGAGTAAAATTCTTGAACTTAACTTACGTAAGGTACTGCGAATCTAAAGCGTGTTACATTTTGTAGTTACGAATAAGTTATACAACTACCTTACATCATACTGTGTTATGTCTACTATTGTACATTTTACAACAAAAAATATTATATGTTAAATGCTATACAAGGCCAAAGTCTGTGCACACGGCGGCGACATCACGGTTATTCTGCTTCTCCGAGTTGTTGGCGGCCATGTTCAACTCGACAAGCGTGTCCACACTATTGATACTGACGCCCTTCAGTATCTTCTGTGCCGCTAAACTAGTGAAATTAAAGCTCAAGTCGCTTAAACTCGGAAAATTGTAAAAATCCTGGTTCTCTTTCTTGCTCTCTTGGCTGAGGCTGTACCTCTTCTGTTTGTTCTCCAAGCAGTTTATCTTCTCCGCCGACGTGTTTATATCCTTTAACTGCTCTTGATTCTTCAGCGCTAAGTTCGGCTCTGACCCCAGTACTGTAGGTTTCTGGTCGATAGCTTTCGTTAACAAATTCGCTATTGAATCTGAGCTCACTCTATTATTTACATTTGGGAGTCCGTTCAGCATTTGCAGCGCTGCTGCCTTTTTCAACAGGTCGACGCTTTTCAGCTCACTGTTCGAATTTATATTCGATTGTATCCCACTGTTGGCTGATGACAACGCGTTCTTCTGGTACCTCAAAGTTCCCAACGATCCTATAATGTTATCGTAACTTTTAGTTGGCGTCGAAGGAATACTATTTGCAGTAGTTTCCAAATTATTTATATTATTATGAATGGCCGGAGAGGCAGGATTGGATGCAACTTCATTCGTATTGTTTAATTGATTTTTGTACACAAAACTATTATTATTAGTCGCACCACCTATTTGCAATGAAAGCTTACGATTATTATTCATACCCGTGTCGTTAATAGAATTCTTATTGAACTTATTTTCTTGTACTTTAATGGGTTCCTCCTGATACATCTGCTTGTTCTTTTCAACACAAACGTCGAAGGAGGTTTCAGTTGGGTTTTTTGCAGTTTTGTTTTGGACTCCGTTTTGAGACACCGACACCACCTGTCTATCGTCGTTGATTATGTAAATATTGCTTCCGTTTGTAGTCTCGGTGACTTTACCATTCTCAAAAGTAATAACAGACCTTACTGGCGAATTTTGTACATATACTTTGGTGTTAGTACCGCCACCGTTCTGAGAGATAGTATTCGTGGTAACCTTTAGTGTGATAGAGTTGTTAGAATTGGAGCTGGCCAACATCGTGGTTGATGGGTTTTCTACTTTAGCCCCTAAGGTTTTATGCAGCGGGGTTGCGGTTTTTTTGGGTGTGTTTGGACAGTTTTTTGGCGAACTTTTGGGTGAAGTGTTACCATTTTTTACCGTTTCGCCACCGACCATAGGTGGTTTCGTTCTGTATTTGTGCAAGCTTTTTGGCGAGCTCTGTAAGCTCTGTACTTTGACGAGTGATTGTGCTCTGCTAAGGCCTGGGGCTCCGTGCGGGTTGCTATGACTAGGTGAAGGCTTTAACGTGCGGTCTGATATGTGGGACTCCAAACTGGAGTGTCCGCTACTTCCGCTAGTATGGTAGCTCCTTTTTATTGGTGAGTTTTGGTCTGACTGACCGTTTTTGGCGTCCTTTCTTGGGGTGCGATGTGTGGTGGTACTTTCTAAGCTGGAGGGGCCACTAGTAGACATGATGTGATCAGAATAATCGACCCTCCTGAGGCTTCCACTAGGGCTGTCTCTTAGTTTGGGATCGCTGTTTCTTTGTGGTGACGAGAAGTGATCGAGGATAGTTTTGTTGGTGGAGCTCCTGCTGAGGGTAGAGCGCGGAAGGCTGCCAGAGCTAGGGCTGGAGTGCCTCACGGGCGAGTGATCGTAGTGGCCCGTGACGGAGCCCGCTAGCCCCGACTCTGTGGACAAGTGCCGCTTGTGCCGCCGCGGCAGCGTCGACGACCGATTACTGATCTCCGAACCGTCGTAGTACGATGAGACGAAAGATGTTTGACTCTGCAATGACTCCTGGAACACAGAGAAAATAAGTGTTAATTTGACACAGAATAAATTGAAGCAGATTTTATGTCCTTAGCCATTATTATTACACCGCATGTGTACGGTATAAATACACGTGCGGTGTTTAATTGTTACAGCATGTTAATCTTTCTGTGACAAATTATCCTGACATGCGTATTGATAACATACACGCATTCTGTTAATTTAGTGATAAAAATATGCATTTTCTTCGACATGGTAATAATGTATTATATGTATGTTCAAAAGTATCCCTTCCAAAAATACTAACAGTTTTATCTGCTTGCTTAAGACTTTGTCGAATCAGTTATCAGTAAGTATACCTATTATATTGAGCAACGGTATGTAGCTTACGATTTATATTTAAGTCCACATTTTAGACATCAAAACGCACCCTACATCATGACGTCCCACATAGGTGTCCTAAAGAAGCACCCTGTCTTAAGGTATATTTCTCTTCTGTTTATACATTATGTTAAGAAAACCCTGTCCGACCCGTGAAGGTGTTGTTAGGTATCGATAACTGATTCTACTAATGGGAACAAAACCGGGCTAAACTTAATATAAATTCCCCTAAAAAAATAAATATTATTTCGCAAAGAGAGGTAACTTAATAAATGTGCGTTACAGCACCCTTCTGTGAGCGGCGGGCGGCAGGGCACGCAGCACGTGGTCGCATCGCTATTCGCTCATAATAATACCGGTGTTGTCACTTTTTTAAAAATTACCAAATTTCGGGGAAGTTGGAATTAATTCGCCGGAAAAAAAGATTATTTCAAAATTCGTTTGTATTGGTACTATGATGATTACGTAAAATTTTATATCATATTTGGTCATGTGTTTACCTAACCTTTATTATCAGGCAGGGTTTTCTTAACATACTGTATACAAATGTAGGTACTAACGTACCTTGGAGTTGGTCTGCGTAGCGACGCAGTGGAGGTGCACCGCTTTGGAGTTGAACCACTCGGTGGGCGGGAACTGCGCAGAGAAGGTGCTCATCGCGCGCGTCTGTTTGCTGCGGCCGCTTCGTCTGAATAAGCGGGACAGCAGGGACACTTTCTCTGGAAAATTATAAGGATTTTGTTAGTTACAGTCATTAGGTTTGTTTTGTTCTCAAAGCGTGCTAAACTAAAACTAAACCCGATTTTATAAATACGCAATGGTTCTAGGTATGTAAGTATTGTAGAAAGGACCTACCTATTTGGTTCAGAATGAGAAAGTGCCATTGCCAAAATAAGTATGTACCTAATGACATTTTTATCGCATTTAGCCCTATTATATACTCTTGTCTTGTTCACTGACTACTTTTTCAGACTGTATTACAAGCAAAAGCTAGCCAGGTGTGTCTAACATAAATTTAGGAAGTACTAATGATGTTGAATAAGTCGCATTGGTACTTGCCAGGTTTCGAACCCACATCCTTTGGTTTTACACGCGGGTCCTCAACCCCCGGGCCAACAGGACATTCTTCCAGTTTAGATCCCTGTAGAAAATCTAATCTCAAACGTTAATACGTATCTATGTACATCATTAATTTGGGAATTTTAGCTTATCTGGTAAAATGCTTCTCATAAAAAGCTCTTTGTTCTTTGTCGATGTGATGAAATAGTAGCTAGATATTGAGTGACCAGGTTAGATTACCTACGCATCTAAGAGTATATGTATTTAGGAGAACCCAGAGAAACTGTGTCTATGGGCTGTAATACATACTTATATTTTATGGAAGCGTAGTTCACTACGTTAACACTACAGCACTCTTTAAACAGTGCTGCCGAAAAGCTGTTTTGTAATTATTTTAAGCCTTTGCAATCCAAATAGAACAGTACACGGTTCACCATGGAGATTACACCTACTTATTGTTACATACTAAAGGCACATCTCCGCCAAACATTTCAGGGTTAACAGTAGTGATGTTATGTTATGTCCAGATAACAAAAGTTAACTTACTAGGCGACGCAGATTCGACGCTCGGCGGGTAATCGGTGGACGACGAGCTGTCGGTGGTGTTAGCGTTCTTGTGATGCAAACTCCTGGTGGAGGCGCACCGCTGCAGGTATTTGCTGGAGGAGCCGAAGATGCGCAGCGAATTCCGCCGGTCTAAGGATCGAGGAGCCGGGAAGGAAGCACTCCGTCTTTTGTTCGGACGACCGTATAGGATTTTGTCGTTGGGATTGCCTGAAATTGAGAAAGTTTGGGTTAATATTAATAAACTCCTACTAATATCATATATGTGAAAGTTTGTAGGTATGTATGGATGGATGGATGGATGTTTCTTCTTCTTCGTCTTCTTCAGGCTATAGAAATCTATTGCTGGACAAAGGCCTCCCCCAAGGCTTTACATTATGACCGGTTATGTGCTGCCCGCATCCCGGCATCCAGGTCATCAGTCCACCTTGTTGGGGGCCTCCCTACGCTTGGTCTTCCGGTACGTGGCCACCACTCCAGAACTTTACTGCCTCATCGGCCATCGGTTCTACGAGCAATATGCCCCGCCCACAGCTACTTAATTTAAGCGACTCGAAGAGCTATATCGGTGACTTTAGTTCTTTTGCGGATCTCCTCAGTTCTGATACGATCGCGTAGAGATACTCCGAGCTCTTTCTATGATGGATGTTTATTACTCTTTTACGCAAAAACTACTGAACGAAATGAAATTTGTCGTACATCTAGTTTATAACCGGCATATAGGATACTTTTTATCCTGATATTCCCATAGGATTGAAACCCACTCGGGGCGCAACTTTTATAGATAATAAAATAACGCTGTTAGTTGCTTTGAGAGGGGTGTTGGTCCAGTAGTAACGCTCCTGGTTTCGAGTTCTAAATCGTGGGTTTGGTCTCAGGCGCTTTACATTGTGTAAATTAGTTCATCACCACTGCTCTCAAAACAGTGAAAGAAATCTTCTTGAGGTAACTATTGTGTCCCAGAACCAAATAGCCAAATCCCTCTTGAAAGGAGGAGGCTTGTGTCAGAGTAATGGGAATGTTATAAACTGATTACGCATTGAATTGTTGTAGTGAATCTCGCAACAGATAGGTACGGACTGGCATATCTACCCAGGTAATATAGATCGTAGGGACACTAAGGGAAAGAAATTGTTATTATTAGTCATATGCTAAACTATAACAATGGTTGATTTAAATAAAAGGTTCTATAAGTTCAGACGATAGCACATCAAGCTACTTCAATCTGTCATATTTCTTTGCTAGATTTTCAACGTCTATTCTATTGCATTCATGGGAAATATTTGACGTTTTCGGATAGCATGACCTGCTGTAGTCTGTACATTCAACACGGAACGATCCCAATTCTGGACTCGTTTGGGTGCGCCGTGCGGTGCAAAAATAACGGAACGTTATTACTAAGTATAACTATTTACTATTGTCACGTACCTACTTAGGTAAACACACAGTGCAAACATTTCACAGCCTCATTTCGAATGGAAATAAATTCCGAAGTATTTGTTTGTTCAGGTCCAAATTTAACAGACATTAATGATTTAAACGTGGATTTGTGAGCGTAATAAATGGTTTCATATAATGTTTGGTTGTTAAGTTTTGCTAATGGGTTGTGGTAGGTAAAACAATACGGCTTTTAAAATGATAGGGTTTTGAAATATTTCCTGTAGTTTGGAACTTACACTCAAAATACAGTTTTTTTTTTTTAAATATGCCTGTAATAGTCAATGCATTTTGCAAGCCTACCTAGACCTACCTATACCTATCGTATAGGTAGGTACTTAACACTAGTAGGTACTTAACTGAATGCACATGTACCTAGTGTTTTCTGTTAATAGGTATATGATATCGTGGTGAAATGATTTTTAAAGTGTTCGAACGCTGTACCTAGTGTTTAGGCCTGTGAATTCTAGCTTTAGCAATTTAGGTGAGTTAGCTCTTACAAAATTGGCTGGCTGTATTATTTAGGCTTTCTAGATTTACAATATTTAAGTTAGACTTTACAGATTTGGTCGTTGTCGTCATCTGGACTGGGAATTCTATAATATAGAAGACCCTCATTTCAAGTAATTGGAGTTTCGAAACACTCATTTTGTGAATCAAGTCATAAGTCCTATAGCGCAAGATCACCAAAGAAGGCATGTGGCAGAAATGGTAGAAAGTCAGTGGTCTAATTCTTGTAATTTTTAAAACGTCTTACGTAATACGTAAAGTCTTGTAATTTTAAAACCGCGTCGATATGTCTTATTTCCCTACATTTTGACAAGTTTTTGACATTTGTGTGTTGCCGAGATGAGAGGCTCATGGACCCTGAAAGAGCACAGTACAAGACGCTTTCAGGCATTTGAAATGTAGTGCTACCATCATATAGGTACTGCGCATAAGCTGGACCCAAAAGGTCATAAATGACACCGTCCTTCAGCATATTCAAATGCCTCGAAAGTTGTTGCCCACCACAAAAAAACGCAAAATAGAATATCTTCGACACTATAGAAGTGTGCTACTCCAACTGATTATGATGAGCAAAGTAGAAGGGAAGAGGTGCGCTGGACGAAAGGAAAAATCGTGGCTGCGAAAATATCAGGGAGTGGTTCCGTCGAAAAACTATTCCGACTTGCGGTAGTCGCGGTTGACCAAACCAAGCTGACGGCCAACCTTCAGGATTGAAGAGGCACTGGAAGAAGAAGAGATGAGAGGACGATTGACCTTCAGCTCAAGGTTAGGAAATATTGAAAATGAGATTAAAATTTCTCTGACATTCCTTTGTTTCAATATACAACACCCAGACCATGTTGTTTCCTACATAGTCTGGGTCAGTAAAGAAAAAAAGAACGTGAAATTTGTTACAATTATCGCTCCAGATTTTAATTATAAACTGTCAAACGTTTGAAATGACACCGAAATGTCATTAAAAACTGCAAAAGCTCATAATTCTTAGGAGCGTGTGCGCGCACGCATAATGTGACGCACAAAGAGTGAGCCGAACAGTTGTTCGCATAAATCAAGAGGGAACTTGACAGTTGCGTGAGTGCGAAATGTATGGTCAACAAAAGAGGCAAGTAAGTAAACTGGCAGCTAATTACAACTCCTTTTTTAGAAAGTACCTATGAACCTGTGCTCTGCCTATTTGTGCAGTAGATATATCTTTGTTTATCTGAAAATGTCTATGTTAAGATACTTTCTTTAGGGGTAGGTAGTAGTTTCCCTTTCCTTACGACGAAACACGAAACAACTATTCGTAATTACTAGTAAATTATAATGAATTTAGTTGAGATACACACAGGTCAATTTTCGTGTTTAGTTAGACACTTATTTCTTTTGTAGACGGTACCTATATGTACTCGCAGGTCTTCATCTTGAAAACACACACACACACACACTTGCTCCAAAAGTAGTATGGATCTTGTTCTGTGTGCCTGTGTGTGTAACGCTCTCTTTTCCCCTAGATGGTATCTAGGATTTTACGTAGGCGACAACATGATTGATTGCCAGCCTATTTACATTCTTAAGCTTTGGTTCAATCGTGACAAAACTTTGAATACCTAGAAGAATATGCGACACCAAAATAAAAACACATTAAACATGATTGTATTTTTCTGGGTTGATAATGGCATTAGATATCCTTCCATACCAGCCGATCTATTCCGTAAAAAATTCACAGAGAATGGATGAGTGTTGAGTGGCGTGTGTGGTGAGGATGTGTGTCATGTATTTTCTTTATTTATTTTTTTAATGAAGAGATTTTTCATTAGACACAATCCCTAGCATCACGTGAAATGGAAGCTCATTCCTAACGCATTACGCAATTAGTACCTACTACGCAATTAGGGCGTTGTTGCTCAATTAGGGTACTAGACGTCATGGAGGTGTTTGATGGAGTCTAAAAGTAGGTAATAAAACGAGCATTAAACAATATTTGTGTTATGCCTTTAATTTTAATTAAATATTGTCATTAGATAAGAGTCTTAAAGCAAATAGTTCTGCATAGAAATTCGTCTTAATATCTACAGCAATAAATATAAGATTACTTTAGTACTTTCACTTTCAAGATATCCACCTAATTATAGAGACGCAGTGTAAATGTATTTGAACTTGACGCGATCCTTAAACAAACACCAGCATCGGTAATTAATACTGATATTTAATTGAGTTTATATTTAACAAATGTTTGTGCAAGGTTGTAATTTTAAGATTTTATTGCTTCTTGGTGAAATTGGTGGCGATTTGTGTAGTGACTACAGAGGGGGACATATTTACAACTTTTCTGTGTTCGCATGATACTTTTCTACCTATTTGTTTTGGGATTAAATTTAGAATCTGTTGATATGACCATGTCCATAAATTAGAAGACTGGCCAAAGTGAATAATTTTTCTCAATAAACAGGATTTTTATAGGCACAGACTGACTACAAGCTACTACAATCTGTCAAGATTATTTAATAGATGTTGTATTGCTAAAACAGCTTAATTGTGTGATATTGTCTATATCTATGTATGTTAACACTGATTATTATATTACTGTAAATATCGTTGCTCGTCCAAAGGACGAGACGACCTATTTAGCATTAGAATTATTAACAATAGAATTTTAAAACTTAAATAACACGCCTTCACACTTCATACACGCAACTTTGCACGCCTTTCAAACAAAGTTCAGTCCCTTCTGAACCTGACAGCCATTTTCCAACATCCGACAAAGCTAAACAAGTCATCTGAACGATTAGCGTAATCTCCAAGATCGGCATCCTCACCCATTAAGATGCCTGTTACTAAACTTGTGCATAACGCAAATAGGACGGTATGCGGCTAGTATGGTCAACCGCACGCGGAGAGCATTTAACGCAAGCATATTTTGGCGTATGTATGTATTTATATGCGGGCGTTGTTAGTAAACATTTGTGAAAATGTGACAGAAATTGTAGGTATTCTCTGTTCCGATTTTGATCACACGCCAAAAGCACCTTATATAGCTATGATTTTGCATTATTATCCAAAACAGTGTTTCTGTGTCTCTGTGTGTCTGTTCATTATTGTGATTCTAATTAGGTTCATGTTCGGTTGTTGCTACTGACCAGTCAGTAGGAACTAAGAGTTGAGACCTAGAGTTGTTTTTGCTGCTGCCAGCAGTAAAATAACTATGCAAGTACCTACTGTAGCGTTATGTCGATGATCACAGTTTGATACCTATTGCGTTTCGTAGTTTAAGTGTATTGATTGTATTCATGGGAAATTGAACTTGAGCTGTTGATAAGCATTTAACATGAAAATGAATTTCCTGTCCAAATACATCACTTTTAGATTATAATCAAAAAAAGTCATACATATTACACTGCTAAAATGTTAAAACACATACGAAGTTAGACAACTGTTACTTAAACAGACAAAAAAACAGGCCTGCTTTAAACTTGCAATAGTCCTGCCAGCATGATACTTACAGCAACTAAAATGTTTGTTAAAAGTTGCTGCAACAATGTTGTGCAACTTTCGAGGCATTCCTATCGAAGTGCAGTTAACTGTAGGCATAATTTTAGCACACGCGCACCTTTATGACTGGATGCTTCTTGGAAACCGTAGTAATGTGATGATATTTAGATATATTTAGCTGGAATGGGCGAACTAATCTCTGATCTGCTGTGACCCTTTGGTATCTGTCGTTGGAATGCGATATAGGGGGTTTGGAGGTGCGAGAATAATAATAATAATAAATATATACGGACAAATCACACAGATTGAGCTAGCCCCAAAGTAAGTTCGAGACTTTTGTTATGGGATACTAACTCAACGATACTATATTTATAATAGACACATACACACATCAAAAGTGTCTAGGGATCAAGCATTTTTATGCGGATTTCTTGAGATTGAGATGTGGCTTTGTAATAAATTTATGATTTTATAAATTTATATGGATCCTTTTTGGTGCATTTCATAATTTGAATCAGAAACTGTGAATCAAATTCGAGTAAAAGATGAAAATCAGCTGTCAATATTTTCCCTATAAAAACATACAACGCATTGAAGACATTATTAGTGCTACTGTTTCCCTACTACTGATTAAAACCAACGTTATTATGGAGCGGCGACGTCATTTAAGCAGGGAAGAAATGCTCAGAGCCGTGGGAATGATAGAAGCTGGTTCCCGGCAACGTACTGTGGCTTTAGCTCTGAATACAAGTCAGAGTGTTATCAGTCGACTTTGGACACGTTACCGAAGCACTGGTACCGTGGCTGAGCGCCATGGAGGACGGTATCGCTGCACCACACGGAGACAAGACCGATACATTCAAATCTTAACTCGAAGAGCTCCAACAATAACCGCCATGATGTTAGCCGTGAGGCTTCATCACTCTTCAGGGAACTTAATTAGCGACCAAACAGTCAGAAACCGCTTGCATGAAGTGAACCTTCATTCCCAAAGACCGCTACGGGTACCACCTATAGCAATGCACAATCGTAGGATTCGATATCAATGGGCTCTTGAACACAGAAATTGGGCAGAAGAACAATGGCGATTCGTGTGCTTTTCTGATGAGTCTCGTTTTGGTATGAGACCGGATACAAGACGTATACGACACTGGAGAACCCCTGGACGCCAACAGCGATTAAAATCCTGCCAGGAAGTCCATCCTTATAGTGGTGGAACCATCATGGTATGGGCGGGTATTTGGATCGGCGGAAGAACTGAGTTGATTTGGATCAGAGGCAACCTCAACGCTCAAATTTATGCTGAGACGATTGTATCAGACGTCATCGTTCCTCTACAAGTGCAAATCGGTCCCTTATTTCAGTTAATGCATGATAATGCACGACCGCACACCGCAAGAGTTGTAAGACAGACTCTCGCCGCAGCTAACATCAATGTCCTGCCCTGGCCTGCTCAGTCGCCAGACTTGAACCCGATTGAGCATGCATGGGATATGCTACAGAGAAGAGCTCTGCCGAATATGGAGGGTATCCAGTCGCAATAAGACCTTTTTTTGTTGTTGCAACGAACATGGGCGGCCATTCCACAGCGTGATTTGGATGAACTCATTTTGAGTATGCCAAACCGATGTTCTTGTGTTGTTAGTGTTCGCGGTAGAAACACGGATTATTAATTGTTTAAGTTACCCAATAAAATTTTAGAGAAAACTGTTATTTCAGTCTTTTTTTCGAACTTTTGTGTTAGTGGTTCAAATGTCAAATATCCCTTTATTAGGAAAATGGCAAATTTCTTTATTAATGCAAAGGTGACTTGGTTTATCGTTACTGTGACAAACGAAAACACTTTATTTGATGAATCCTTAAAGAAAATTTTAATTAATATCGATCAGGAGAAAAGTTATTGCAAAAATATATGTTGATCCCTAGACACTTTTGATGTGTGTATATAGATAAACATCCAAGACCCAGGTCAATCAGGAAAAGATCGTTTTCCGTCATGACCTGGCCGGGGGTCGAACCCGGGGCCTCCAAGTCGCAGGCAGGTGTGTGGACTGCTGCGCCACGGGGTTATCAATTTGATAAGCTGAGTTGTGTTGTGGTGGATACTAATCAGTAAGAAGTATATATTTGTTTAACCGACATAGCCCGAAGAATTACAACACTAAAGTGGCAGTGGGCCGGGCACATTGCCTGTAAGACAAGGTGGACCGACGACCTGGTGAAGGTCACGGGAAATCGCTGGATGCGGGAGGCGCAGGACCGGTCGTCGTGAAGAACCTTGGGGGAGGCCTATGTCCAGCAGTGGACGTCTTTCGGCTGAAATGATGATGATATATTTGTATGTGCCATATTAGGTGTGTGTATCACAATAGAGATTAAAGAACAGCGGTGGCGTAGTGGTATCGGCAGCGACTTAGAAGTTGTAGGTTTTAAGTTGAACCCCATCAGGCGCTTCACTTTGTGTAAATTATTTCATCAGCACTGCTCTCAAAACGGTGAAGGAAAACATCGTGAGGAAACTGGCATGTCCTAGAGGCAAAACTTCGGAGACATATGACGCCTACTAACCCGCACACCGGGCTGCAGGCAGTCCAAGGAGGCTTTGCCATCCCTAGATGGCAAGCTAACCAAAAGGCTGTTGCGCCTGGATAGGAAAACCCTACGATTGATGACGGGGATCATTACGGGCCACTGCCTGCTGAATAAGCATCTCCACACAATAGGCATAACGGACAGCCCTCTGTGCAGAGCCTGCATAGAGGCTGACGAGACAGTTGCGCATGTACTCTTTGAGTGTACAGGCGTTACCCAAATTAGGAATAAATTCATAGGAGCACCAAGATCTTACACAGATGTTCTCAACAGGCTAGGAGACCTGATGAGCTTTTGGAGGGAGGTGGGCTGGCTGGAATAATCCGCCAAAGGCCGCCATGGTCCACGCACAATGGTCCACTGAAGGGACTGAGTGCGGAAACCAAACCAATAACATAGAACATAGAACTAACCCGCACTCGGCCCGCGTGGTAGATTACGGCCCACTTCCTCTCACCGTGAGGAGGTCTGTGTCTCAGTAGTGGGAATATTATAGGCTGATTATGTTAATAACATAATTAACAGAATTGTTTAGATATCGCTTGACGCTTTAGTTAAAATACTACAGCGATTATGTCACAGTGAAAAGTTGGGCAAAATGAGCTTAGAGTAAGCTGTCTCTTGGCATAAATTGTTTTTTTTTTATTATTATTATAAACTAGTGCTGGACTGCTGTACTTGAATGTGATGCAATCGTTGAGGTTAAAACGCGCTAGTTTATTAAGAGCCTATTCACTCGGAAAAACTGAGCGAATAGGAAGGAAGACGGCAGTTGAGCGAGGTGATGCAATGTTAAACCCAACAACACGACCAACGATGCTGCGCCAGAGGGAGATTGATCCGAAGACCCTCCACGACCAAACTCCCAACACAACAATTAGATATAAATATATTTAAATGGTGCAACCATTGCATTAGGTTAAGGTTACCTGTAATGATGGCTGTATTAAATAAATAAATGACGCTCAATGCACGATCCGCTAGTATATATAGCTGTGTATAGTACAAAATACTAAAGATGTATTTCTCGACCTTAGAAGCATTAGGTCGTATCTATAGCTCGACGAGTTAGGAGCAGAATTTTCTCGGTGGTAGGCCAATAACATCGGCTGTCTGCAGAAGTTACCACCCACCAGACAAAGTTTTGTCGTGTTCCGGCATGATGTCTGGTGATGCTGTACGGAGGACGGATCTGAGCAGTTGTGTTGTGAAGGATACGATGCGCCGAATGTTGTTGCGTCAGAAGTTTGGTCGTGAAGGGTCTCCAGATCAATTTCCCTCTGGCGTAGCATCGTTGATCGTGTTGTTGGCTTTAAAATTGCATCACCTCGCTCAACTGCCGTCTTTCTTCCTATTCACGCAGTTTTTTTTTGAGTGAATAGGCTTAATAAACTAGCGGGCTTTACTATCAATGATTGCATCATGGCTTACCATCAGGCATGATTGTCAAGCACTAGTTTGTAATTATAAAAAAAAAAGCAGTGGGTCGTCAACGACGTACACATTACTTCTTCTAACGTCGAGCTATAGATACGACCTAATGCTTCTAAGGTCGAGATTTATTGCCCTAAGAGAAAATAAGAATAAAATTCAGCTCCTATTTATAGATTTATAAACTAATAATAATTATCTTGGTTTCTATAAAGAAATATCTAAAGTAAGTGTTAATATAGGATACGGACAGATATAAAACTATTTTAAACATTCAATGGCCGGCTATATCGGCTAATGTGCCTGTAAAAGGAACCATTTGTCTCTTTAACACTCAAATGGTGGTCATTCTCTTAAGAATAAGATAGTTAACAAATTACGAGAAAGGAAACACGTAAATTTTCACTTCGTGCTATTGTCTGATACAGATTATCTTGTTTGTTGCCTAGTTAACGTTGAATTCTAAAAAGTAGCTGCAATCTGCTCGCTTTTGTAACAAGCGCAACTTCCGACATGTCTGTCTGTTTCGTCAAATTGATCTTTTAAAATGCTGTGCGGATTTCGAAAAGAATCGTTTTTATGGACACTTCCGTTTATATTTTAAAATCGTAACAAGGAACATCCTGTTTCAGCCATTAGCGTTTAGTTTTATCTTGTGGATAATTCTCAGTTTTGTGTAGGTAATGGCGCCGATTCTGTTGTTGACAAACTAAACTAATTTTAAGTTATTTGCATCTTTTTCTTTCCATTTCGTTAAGAAAAGGACGGAAGATAAAATGTCAGTTTAGACCTGTCAAATTAGTGCGCTCCTCTCGTAAACTGGCGTATTTTTAGTCGCCATGTTTGTAATCGCGTCTAAAATGTCTATGGTGTATCTGAATTTGACACGATTAAATTAAAATGTTTTCTTCTATCCTTTTCTTAACGAAATGAAAAGAAAAAGATGCACATAGCTTAAAATTAGTTTAGTTTGTGAACAACAGAATCGGCGCCAATGTCTATTTTTTCTATAAATTATAAATTAGTGCTTGACCGCAATCCCGCCTGATGGCAAGCAAAGTTGCAATCGTTGATGGCAAAGCGCGCTAGTTTATTAAGAGCCTATTCACTCTAGCCTTGAAGACACTTAAACTGTAGTCAGACGGAAACACCGCCGCTGGCAAAATTTTCCAGTCCCTTGATGTACGCGGTATAAAAAAGGAAGCGAAACGTTTCGTCCGGATCGTAGTGGTGTGAATATTATGTTGTTGATAACGTGATATTTCTATAGAATTATGCTTCAGTTGAAGGATTAGACTTAACTCACACCCATATTTTGACAATTGTGGTTAAATCTTATGTTGTAGGTGACTAGCTCATTGCTTTCAACCGAAAACTTATTGATTAAACCCCAAGGGCTTGCGATCACTACTACCCACAACGCAAAAAGGTTTCTCTCAAGGGAACAAAAAAGATAGTTCTAAAATATAAAATATATATTTTTTGTTATTATATACTAGTCCTTGACTGTAATCCCGCCTGATGGTAAGCAGTGCAATCGTTGATGGTAAAGCACGCTAGTTTATTAAGAGCATATTCACTCAAAAATACTCAGTGAATAAGAAGGAAGACGGCAGTAGTGCGAGATGATGCAATGTTAAACCGAACAACACGACCAACGATGCTGTGCCAGAGGTAGATTGATCTGGAGAGCCTCCACGACTTAACTCCTGACGCCACAACATTTGATGCATCGTACCCGGCACACATCGCAACACAACTGCTCAGACCTGACCCCCGTACGACTTTATTAATACAGTAGGGATAGCAATAATATCTAGTAGAATATAATAATTACTTACTTACTAACAACTTTATACTAAGTTGTAAATCGCTATTACAGCACAATAACTTTGTCAACTTAAAGACTTGCTAGAATTAGAGCTATGTAAGTAATATAATTTTGTGTAATTTAAATTTCAAAACAGCACTCCGTTAGATAGTTAATTGAATAATACGTTTTATAGATGACATTAAAAGCACTATTACGCGTGAAATATTTAGCTTGACAAATTTGCAAGTGATTTAATACCCACATAAGGGCTTCTCCTCACTCAGGATCAGGATGCAATGTTATTATGTAAAAGTTACTCACAAAATAAAACATACTTAGTGGTGACTGACTAAAATTTAGAGGAATTTCATTCGAATATGTAAGTTTAGGATGGGATATTAAAAATTATAATAGGGTTTTGTTTATCAAATGTCAGTGTTAGTTTAGTTAGGAATCGTTCAGTCAAAATAAACGTAATGGAATCGCATGACTGTTTGATTACATCGAAGCACTCATCCAGCCCTTCTCAGTATAATCATCATTTCAGCCGAAAGATGTCCACTGCTGGACATAGGTGTCCCGACCGGTCCTGCGCCTCTCGCATCCAGCGATTTCCCGCGACCTTCACCAGGTTGTCGGTCACAGACTAAGTGAAATGAGCAAAAGAATGCGAAAACAGATCAGATTCACAAATACCACGGAAAAATTTATAGCTTCCATAATAGGGTAGTTGACTATAAAAAAACTAATTAGTCCGTCAGTCAGATTTCCAAAAAATACTAGACACGTATTTTTTCTTTTTTCATATAAACAAAAAATGAAGACGACACAGTGCGTTGAAAACTCGTGTGACGTCACTGCACGCTACACTTTTTAGCGAGCAGTGCCGTCATCAACCACCACTCCTGATGTTTGATGCCTATTATGCCTATATTTGTCAATTTTTATTGATTTCATAATACAAAATATACTTATCCAATATTTTTCTATAATCTGAATGACGG
The DNA here is from genome assembly GCA_037179545.1 of Sesamia inferens. Taxonomy (NCBI): domain Eukaryota; kingdom Metazoa; phylum Arthropoda; class Insecta; order Lepidoptera; family Noctuidae; genus Sesamia; species Sesamia inferens. The sequence goes on along the minus strand of CM073928.1, from coordinate 27,729,071 downwards.
ACTAAATAGAATATTTTTTTTTACCCAGGAAACATGCCTATTACTAGCATTTTACTAGAGAGCTGCGCCTCACGGTTTCTCCCGCGTAAGTTTGAATCCCGCAAGAATATCGGGATGAAAAGTGTCCTGTGTTATTTCTGGTTATAAACTGTGTGCCAAATTTCATCTAAATACGTCCAGTAGTTTTTACGTGAAAGAGTAACGAATATCTACCCATACTCACAAACTTTCGGATTTATGAATAGGACGTAGATCACTACTTTATGATTTGACAGATGTTCCATGTTCCTTGGGCAGCCAGCCCTATAAATAAACTCCTCAGTAATATTTTCATGACTGAATGAGTTATTCTCATAATAAGAAAAAGAATCGCGAAACATTTTGCATAATGTGTGCACTCAACTTTATGATATACCCCACGATCCTGCAATCTTCATCTGTATTCCAATAATAACTCTGGACGGCGTATCTCTTAAGTGCATTCTTATCTTTAACTAAAATACACGTCCTGCCAAAGAAAAGCAGTCACGAGCCGACGGCGATGGTCGACTACTATGTTGAGAGGAATGTACCTACACATTTGCATGCCACCAAGTGCACCGCCTATGTATTCTGGATGTACCCCATCTGCAGCATTATTGTTGCAGCTATTCGTTGCAGCTGCTATTGTATTAACGGCTCTACCCTCACTAGTTAAAGTTGCTTTCGGCTTTTTGCCGTTTGTAAATAACGGGAGGCAAGATTTAATTTAATGATAGACCTATATGTAAGCAAATTCCTCTGGTTAGGTTAGGTTAGGTACGCGTGTTATTATTATTCCACACCTGATTTCAGATTACGATACAGTTTTCACTTATATCTTGATATTTTTGTGTCGAGTGTAACCATTTGGTCATGTAATTGCGTCGGCTTTCATTTTTGCCGACAGCGTTCTTATCGTAGTAGATCTAACCAAATTAAAAAGTGAAAAAGCCTTTTGTTGCATTGTTCAAATGTTATCTATTAAGTTAATTTTGTTTTTGTTTTTTTTTTAACCATTGTTATTTAACTCTTGTAACTTTAAGTCTGCTAGCGCCTATCTTGTTACCACGAGGTTAATTCCGGAAAGACCCAGTGTCTACTTCCTTAAGATCAAAAATGAAACCACATAATTTCCGGTTCAGATCACTAAAATATCAATTTGCGTCGTCAATCAAAATTAACACATAATTACATGAAGAAAATGTCACAAGCTCCGTATAAAGCTTGCTAATTAACTGTAATCTCTTCCTTCCTTAATCATAGAGAATCCTGCGCATTTCACAGTTACGGCATACGATTGAATCACAAGTGTGTTCACTTTCACGACATGGAGAGAATCAGAGAGCTTAAGAGGAAACAATATTTCTTACAGGTATTATGCAGTCTCTATGCAAGTATCCAGTACCCATAACTACACGAAAAACTATTTTTTTGGACTTTCTTTTTACTTTTTCCCTTACAGTTTCACCATGCTCTCAAGAGGAACGTTCTTAAAATGAGAATTTTAAAAAGGCTTTTTTGATCTGAAGAAGGTAAAACTGGGTAAGTTCATTACGATATGGAGCTCTGCTGATGGCATTAATCCCAAGCAAATTCCTAATATAATGTTGCACTATAGTATTCTCTAAGAGGTAATGTAGTTTTATGTCACAAATTTCAGATTTTTTAAATTATCTGATTGAAAACTCAATCATACAAAATCGTAAAATTATACAATCATAATAAGTTTAGAGTTGCCATCACTAGCTCCTAATCTAAATTATTTCGGTTGCATTTCATAGCTGCCATTTTATCACTGTCGGCTTGATCTTCATAACACGTGCGACTTGTTAACGGCGCGGGCGCCGATAATGCAAGCGGTATGCGTGTGCGCGCGTCCGTGATTTAGCTTCAGCAGTTTGATCCCTTGGGTGTGTATGTTGTTATGAGTTATGGCTTGTTTATGGTTTGTTATGGTATATGTCGTATCATGAGAATAATTTTAATAAGTTTAGTTTGTATCTACTTCTTCTTCAGCCTATTATAGAGGTGCTCAGTTGGACAAAGGCCTCCCCCAAGGTTTTTCATTACAGTGAGGGGGGGGTACATAATCCCCACGCTTGTCAGACGGGTTGGTGATCCTGATTGCAGTAAGATATTCCACAGAGTTTCCCTTAGTCGCCTCTTACGGCACCCACGGTAGGATATGGGTTGGTACTATTCTAAGCCCGGTACCACATGGAGGGGCTAGTTTGTATGTTTGTACCTATTTGTAGCAGGTAACTGTAGCTTCTTTCCTATAGCAATTTGCCAGAGGTAAGTTCTACTGTGAATGTTATGACTGAAAATCGTTTTATTGTTTTTCTAGAACTATAGAAAACTTTTTACATAATATACAAAGAATAAAACTAAAGATGAAAATAGTTTCTTTGATTGTCAATTGTTTTTAGTAGACGAAGAAAGACAATAGAATGTTCTTCAAATTGACGGATCTTGATGGACGGTCGATCGCGGTAACAATGTGGAACAAGAAAAAGAAAAAACTGTTTTTGTTGACACTATAGTTAAACTAATAACAATTAACATTAATACTGAAGGAGAAATAATAAAAAAAATTAAACGTGAGTTTTATTTAAGACAGATTTCACTGTTGGTAAAAATATAAATTTAAACATTGTTATAGATTGAGAAATAAAACAGTGATCTATTAGTTGGTAGATTTACCAACAATGGCCACCTGAAAAATGTGTTGCTGAAGTTAGAGGCAAATTCAGAAGTTCCGTATGTTCCGTGTGTTTCTACAACATTATTTACTTATTATTAACGTTGTTTTTAAAGCCTGAATATAGTTTGTTCAAAATAAGCAACTGAATCGATTCCAATAATTTTTACACCATGTTATATTTTTTCCCAAATACATTTACATTTATTGTTGCTGTTTGGATACAGAGTACGCGCAACAACTGACACAAAAGGTCAACGATGACGAGCGGACCTTTGACCATATTTTTGTTGGGACAACCAAGTAGAATAGCAAACTCATAATTTGTGGTTTTTCGTGATATCTTTTTGAAATTTTGTACATAGATTCTTTACTTAAAAATATTGGACACGTGTTTCCGGTTTCGCACAAACAAAAAATAATGTTGTACCTATAGATAAATTTACTCATAAAATCTTTCAAACCGGAGCAGAAGTATCGGCAGAAATAGGTTACGGAGATTTTACTTCCCAAGATACTCTTTCACTAGAGCCTATAGATAGAATACTCATAATTATAAAGACGTACCTAGTCACAAGTACCTCAAGTAAGACATCAATCTGCAATTCAAATGCATCCTTCCAACGCAATTTACTAATGAATATAAAAGTCTGGATATCAATAAATCTTGGTGCTGCAGCGATGCAGTCATCTGCATGCCTGTCTCGACCTACATCTGGTCCAGTCACATCCGTATCATTAAAAATAAACTGGAGTTCATTAGGTATACATTCATTAATTATGAATGGATTGGCTCGTGTTACGATTGTAGGTTCGACGGGTCTATTATTAGTTATTGAACGGATATTTGATACAGGCATAAATCAGTTTACGGTTGGGATTTCAGATTTAGTTTTAATTGATGGTGTGTTGGGTTTCGCGTAAATGTTGTGATTAGAGTTTACTGCATGTGCCATTATTTTATAGTAATGTATTAAGTAACGTGACCATTGATACTTCTATGTCATTCTGGAATTAATATGTCTAACTAGGCTTGTTAATATTAGCTGTTCGAACCATTTCAATAATGTAATTAGCGGTATGCATGTGTGTACGTATGTGTATGTATGTGTGTAAAATTCTATCTTTTAAACTGTGTCATTACAAGTAACCAAGTAGTATCAAAATAAATTCGTTAGAAGCAACACCTCTTTTAAGTTACTCCACATCCTTACAAAGCAAACTGAACCCTACGCCATAAGAACATGGTCGAATTTCGAACCGGATAAATAATCTACTTGGGCGGTCTAGTGAATAGTGCGAATACAAACGAAGCGCATTCCTTAGATAAGGAACTGGGTTTCTATGAGTGATGTGTGCCAATATAAGAACAAAGTAATTGACACGACTGTTACGGAATATTACGCTTGGATTATCTCAGTAAATACGTGACCTATATTGCATCTTTTTTTGGAAAAATGACCACTGCAGCAGAACAATTGCTGACAGAGTTGGAAGATATTGCGTTATTACTGCAAAAGGCGCAAACTAACCTCAAGAAATGTCCGAAACAAAGACTTACAAAAGGATACATCGAAACACGTTTACAATCCATTGAAGAATATTGGAAAAAGTTTAGCACGGCGCATCATAACTTATTAAAAGTGATACCTAAGGAAAAGAAGAAAGACGTTCCGTATTTCGCAAATGAAGACTACTTTGTTGTTGAAGATTTGTACCTATGTTTGCAAGGTGATTTGAAGGACCTTTTATCGGTTAACCAAAACCCGAGATTAAGTGACGTTGCGAACAATACCGGCACGCATTATGAAGGAAATCTCAAACTGCCGCAAATACAGTTACCTACCTTTTCGGGAAATTATGAAGACTGGACCACGTTCCGGGATCTTTTCACATCGTTAGTGCATAACAACTCCACGTTGTCTAAGGTTCAAAAGCTTCATTACTTGAAAAGTAGCATTACAGGAGAAGCAGAAACATTATTAAAGCACATACAAATAACGGAAAGTAATTACGAGCAAGCTTGGAACTTATTACGAGATAGGTACGGTAATCGACGGATTATAGTGAATTCACTCATTCGAAAATTGGTGATGCAGAAGAAGATTACCAGTCAATCTGCTAACAATATAAAGGCATTGTTAGACACAACAAGTGAATGTATTAATAGTCTAAGAAACCTCAACGTGTCAACTGATTCTTGGGATCCGTTCATTATATTTGTGACAGTGCAAAAGCTGGACCCTGATTCACATCGAGAATGGGAACAGTTTGCGTACAAAGATAATTTAGAAGAATTACCGAAATGGGAAGAACTTGTGAGGTTCCTACAAACCACATTTCGCACATTTGAACTGATTGCTACGCCGTCAAGAGAGAAACCATCAAGAGGTAAAGAATATACAGTCCATTCTTCTACAGTACCTTCTATCACTAAACAAAGAAGTTGCCTACTTTGTAAGGATAATCATACGTTATGCCATTGTAAAGATTTTAACAAAATGGAACCAACTGAGAGGTGTGAATATGTAAAGAAATACCAGCTATGTTTCAATTGTTTGGCGCCAGGACATTCAGCTAAGAAGTGTCGGTTAAACATGTCCTGCCGCATATGCCACAAGCGCCATCATTCTCTTGTTCATCAACATGCACGAACAAGTATCAACAATCAATCAGATAACAAGCAACAACAAAATGAAGGACAAAGCAAACCAAAGGAAGCTAATGAAGAAGTTGAGCTTGCATCGCACTTCACCGCCAGCACATGTACAGCACTATTGGCCACAGCACTTGTGGCAGTTTGTGACGAATCAGGGCGAGTGACAGTACTGCGCGCGCTCATTGACCAGGGCTCACAGGCCGCATTCATTAGCGAGAGAGCTGCTCAACTGTTGCGACTCAAGAGAATACCTGCACACGCAACAGTCAACGGAGTTGGCTCGACCACAACTGCTGTCAAACAAGCTGCCTATATCGAGCTGCAATCAAGATACGACAACAGTTTCAAGTTAAGAGTGAAGGCTTATATCATGTCAACACGCATAACCACGCAATTACCATCACAAACCATTCCAACCAACACCTGGTCTCATTTGGAGGGTTTATTATTAGCCGACCCAGGCTTTAATAAACAAGGAAGAGTAGATCTGCTACTAGGTGTAGAAGTATGTGCCCAAATACTAAGAAGCGATATAATCAGAGGTCCTCCAGGCTCTCCATGTGCTCAAAATACCAGCCTAGGGTGGATCTTGTTTGGAAACATAAATGAACACGGAACTACCAATGAAGTCATTGTGATGCACCATAGCCTTGACTTAGATAAGATGTTAAAATCAATGTGGGAGTTGGATACTGAAGCCAAGACTACACTAACACAAGAAGAAAGAAGATGTGAACAAATCTACCAATCCACTCACACAAGAACAGAAGACGGACGATATATCGTCAAACTACCAACAAAAACCGACAAGCTGTTATCAACACAAGGAGGAACAAGAGAAATAGCTATGAAGAGACTTAATCAATTAGAGAAAAGACTAGAGAAGAATCCTATACTAAAAACAGAATATGCAAAGATCATGGATGAATATATTAACATGAATCATATGGAAGAAGTCCCACAAGAGGAAATAAACAATGAAAGTGTCTACCTGCCACATCATGCAGTAGTAAAAGAAAATAAAGAAACTACAAAGGTCAGAATAGTTTTCAACGCATCGCAAAAGGGAAACAATGATGTTTGTTTAAATGATGAACTTCTAGTTGGACCCCAGCTTCAAACTGATATGAGAAGCCTCATCATGAGATGGCGTATGAAGAAGATTTGTTTTGTTGCGGACATACAACGCATGTATCGAATGGTCTTAGTGACGAAAGAAGACAGGGACCTGCAAAGAATAGTATGGAGGAGTGACCCTAAGCAACCAGTCAAAGACTACAGACTCACACGCGTCACGTTCGGCACAGCATCCGCTCCATACTTGGCTGTCCGAACTTTACATCAAATCTCTGATGATGAAGGAACCGTATACCCTGATGCTGCTAAAATGATCAAAGAAGACTTCTACGTCGACGACTTGATGGCTTCGAATGACGATGTAGAAAATGCAATACACATAGCAAAGAACGTAGAAGCTATACTACAGAAGGGAGGGTTCACACTACAGAAGTGGTGCTCAAACGACATTGACTTTTTGAGACAATTTGATCCTGCAAAACGAACAACGCACGCCAGTCTAGACATCTCCATCCATGGCACCATCACCGCTTTGGGCCTACGCTGGAACAAAGACATGCTTCAGTACAGTCTAACCTTGCCACCTATGAGTAACCAGATTACCAAACGCACGATCCTAGCTGACGTGCAACGGCTATTTGATCCATTGGGTTGGTTAGCTCCAGCTATGCTACCAACAAAGCTATTGATACAGAAGCTGTGGTTGCAAGGAATAAGTTGGGATGAAGAAGTAGACGCTGACATCAAACAAGAATGGACTGCACTAAGATATAGTCTTCAAGATGTTAATGAAGTTGAAGTACAGAGATGGCTGGGAATCACCAACCATAAGGCAACTACCATAGAAGTTCACGGTTTTTGTGATGCTTCTACCAAAGCATACGCAGCTGTTGCATATATTCGAGTGCAAGAAGAAAATGAAGATACCCAAACTCAAATAATAGCTGCAAAGACGCGAGTAGCACCTGTTAAACCACTGTCTCTTCCAAGATTAGAGTTATGCGGTGCCCTTCTCTTGTCTAGACTACTCAAACAAATTAAAACAGCATTAAGAATTCCAGATAACAAAATATTCGCATGGAGTGACTCCACAATAGTGCTTTCTTGGCTACTGGGAGACCCAACAAGATGGCAAACCTTCGTGAGAAACCGGGTTGTTGAAATATTGGATAATACAGGATCCAATTGGTTTCATGTACAAACAAACTATAATCCTGCTGATGTTGCGTCACGAGGAGAACATATTCTGGAATTGAAGAAAGATGAGCAATGGTGGAAGGGCCCAGAATGGCTAAGACAGAAAACAATAACATTCAATAGACCAAATAACCTAATGTCAAGTTTAGAAAGAAGAGAAGTAATACAAACAAACGTTAAACTAGAAGAAAAGGAAGAAAGCCTAGACAAACAATTTGATCAATTTAATCGCTTAGAAGAACTTTTAAAATCAATAAGTTATTGCAGAAGATTTCTCAAAGGGAAGAAGTTCGAAAACAAGGATACAGTCATAACAACTGAAGAACTAGAAGAATCACTGAAAGCCTGCATTAAAATTTCACAAAGAGATGCATTTTATGAAGAAATCTTGAGTTTAAGCAAAGGAAAGGAAGTCAAGGGAAATAGTAAATTGAAATTATTAAAACCATACCTAGACAATGAAAATATTCTCAGGGTGGGCGGCAGGTTGCGCCACGCAAATATCTCTGAAGAAACTAAAAATCCGATTATATTGAACAATCACAGCAACTTGTCAATACTCATCGTGAAAGATGCTCACCTGAAGTCATTACATGGAGGGGTACAAATGATGATGGCCTACATAAGAACAAAATTTTGGTTGATCAAAGCAAAGGGTATGATCAAGTTTAGAATCCGCAAATGTTTGATATGTTCGAAACACAGCGCTGCAACCAAAAACCAACTCATGGGCGACTTGCCTAAGGTAAGGGTAACTCCAGCCAAACCTTTTCTGAACAGTGGGGTGGATTTTGCCGGACCCTATCAAGTTTTAGCATCCAAAGGTCGAGGAGTAAGAACAAACAAGGCTTACGTCGCAGTATTTGTTTGCATGTCCACTAAAGCCGTTCACCTCGAATTGGTCGGCGATCTCACAACCGAATCATTCATTGGTGCCTTCAAAAGGTTTGTCGCCAGACGTGGAAGATGCTCACAGATATGGAGTGACCAAGGGCGCAATTTTGTGGGTGCCAATAAAGAGCTGGCAGCAGCTTGGAAGGAGGCAAACTTTGAACTTGAAGGTTCAATAGCAGAGTCTCTTGCACAGGATGGAACTCAGTGGCACTTCATCCCTGCCTATAGCCCTCATGTCGGTGGCTTGTGGGAGGCGGGCGTGAAATCCATGAAACACCACATGAAAAGGATTCTAACCCATCATCTAACATACGAAGAAATGAGTACCCTGCTTTGTCAAATCGAAGCGTGCCTAAACTCTAGGCCGCTAAGCCCAATAGATGACGAAGATACAGATAACCTGACACCCTTAACACCAGGTCATTTTTTGATTGGTGAATCACCAATAACTACACCACAACCTGATATTCGAGACATTCCAATCAGTCACCTGTCACGCTGGAAACACATGCAAAAGTTGATGGGAGATTTCTGGCGTAAATGGCAATCAGAATACCTAACCAGCCTCCAACAAAGACCCAAATGGCTTAAACAATGCAACGAGCTTGATGTCGGCAAAATTGTTCTCATCAAAAGTGATCAGCTCCCACCAGGCAAATGGGCGCTAGGCCGCATTATGGCGAAGCACCCAGGTGACGATGGACTCACTAGAGTGTATAGTGTTAAGAGTGGTGACAGTATAGTTAAGCGAAGTTTTAATAAGCTCTGTCCTTTGCCAATAGATATTGATAATTAATGTTCTAATATGTAATGAAGCTATGTTAATTCATAACATTGTTTATGTAAATTATTTGAATTTTCTAGCAGTATTTATGACTGCTTAGATGCTTCATGATGAAACCTAAATTAATTATTTACCTATCTTGTTATGTTTATGTTTGTAAATGTAAAGGTCTTTATGAGCCCTTTGGTGGGCGGCATGTTCGAACCATTTCAATAATGTAATTAGCGGTATGCATGTGTGTACGTATGTGTATGTATGTGTGTAAAATTCTATCTTTTAAACTGTGTCATTACAAGTAACCAAGTAGTATCAAAATAAATTCGTTAGAAGCAACACCTCTTTTAAGTTACTCCACATCCTTACAAAGCAAACTGAACCCTACGCCATAAGAACATTAGCTAAAAGTAATAGACCTATTTGTATGTAAATGCGAACATCGTTTTCGTACCCCTGGAAATATATTTCTTTTCATCCTATAATGAGTTCAGTAATTATTAATGTCAGACATGTTCGAACATAAATGAAGCTAGTTCCGCTACTGATTAGAGATTAGAAGTAAAATTGGGTAAAAATGTAACCTCGAATATGTGTCATTAGGAAATGATAGTATTTGTAGACAGTCCAAAAGAAAGCAGAGGGATATAAACGTTTAACTAACTTTAAATACATTTATCCTTATTTTTGGGAAATCATCAAATGACTCTGTGCGGAGCGGAAGGACTTTTACTGACTAAAACCCACCCATGTTTCTCCACTTACCTGTGCGCCAGGGGCAAGGTTGCTTTAATGCTTTTATCCTCGCATCGCTCTGATTTCTTTTTGAGCAGTGGTGGCCCATTGGTGAAGGCCGTGAATTGACTTACAAGTTGTAGATCTTAGTTTCGATTAAAGCCAGGCCCATTATTTTGTGTAGATTATTTCCTCACCACACCTCTCAAAAAGGCAAAACATTGTGAGAAAATCGATAAATTTTAGAATCAATGAATTAAAGACGCGTTATATCTACTAACCAGCACTGTGTCTCCGTGGTGGTTAACCCTTTTAGAGAGACGAGGCCTGAATTTCAGCAGTGGAGCATATATCATCAAATCAATTCAAACTTTTTGCTACTGTTCACGAATAAATTAATAATTAAGTTTAATATTGTGTAAATATTAAAACGACAAAAAAAGGTCTGACGACTTGAATGTTACTTATTATTAGCTAATTATTTTAATAGGTATATGTAAAATACGTAATGTAGAATACGTGGTTTCAATTACTCTGATAAGTGATAAACTAGTCGCCACAGAGTATAAAAGTTTTGAAAATATTACTTAGGTTAGATGGCTTTATCATAAATAACAATGTTAATATAATGAGCCACATTTAGATTCAATAGAATTAGAGCATAATTCATTCAATAGCAAGAAGTGGTCTAATAAACTTTCATTACAGCCACAATTACACTCATTATTAACCTTTTGATATAGTTTAGCAACCAGTTAACTAAGTTTCTGAACAATATTGTGTATTTAAGTGGGAAAAAACTATGTTGGGAAATGTTTGCTGAAGATTTCCTCTTGCATTGCTCTCGTAATATTTTGTCATTTCCAGTTTATTGTCTGTCTTAGGACAAGCAGCTATTTTCCTCTAATATTTATTTAAAATTGACATTAAAATCGCATATTTGAATAGAATATTAGAATATGGACGATATTTACACAAATATTCGAATTTTATAAGTAATTTTGTAGTAGGATATTTAAAACAGTAGCCAAATATGGTCTTAAGATTAGTTTCTGTTTATCTGAATGTGTCAAGGAAATGCAAATCTATACAATCGGTTACAAGGTTTTATTTGACAGAGAGTAAAAAGAGAGATAGCGAGAATATTATTGAAACGGTGAAATAACTATGTTAATGAGACACCGGAGGACATATTTGCATGTTTAGAGCTTTTAAAAACAGTAATGCGCGTACCGATGCAGTTTTAGTGTGGTGTAAGTTAGCATTACCATAATCTCATTCCGATGCAGTGGGAATTACTTTGCAATATTATTAAGTTTGTGATCGTTCTGGAATTATAATAATCAGTTGATATATATATATATAATTCTACTGTACGCTTCGTTATTGGTTTTGGACGAAGCTACTTAATAGGAGATTTATAAGTTATAGCAAAATTTTAACTATTAACGGCTGGGACTTCGTCTGCGATCCGTGATGAAAAGTACCGTGTGTCCTTCATCAGGTTAAGCATGTGCCAAGTTTCATCTAAAACTCTTTGACAGTTCAAAAGTGAGAGGGCAAAAAACAAAGAAACGTGCAACAAATGTAATCTATACAATTTTTAATGCAAATTATTATGAAAGTAATATGTTCAGCATTGTTTACTGAATCGATTTCTGTAATGTTGTATAGGTGATATTTTATTCCAATCAGAGTTAAGCTTTTTTATCCTTGTTTTCTTTTCCACCAAAGCACCTGCCATATAATCTTTTCACCACCCATGGATGTTTGGTAGAAAATGCCTAAGGCCTTGGTACATATCTTTGTAACCAATATATTTGCAGTAAGTGTGTAGATGAGAAAAAATACTGATGATCAACCACATTGCTATTTCATCAAAAATCACCAATATTTTTAAAGTTCCCGTTTAAAACTAGGTAGATAATAAATCTCTGCATATTATTTTTAAACAAACCAAGTCCCAAAAAGGTTATAAAACGGTTGAATGAACTGCTAAAAATTCAGCTCAAGCGTATCATGAGAACATGCATACGAGTTCAGGAAGACACGTCATGTCTCAGGAATCCAGGCGTTCGATGCTCGTGTCAAATTTAGATAATACTGTGGAATTTGTGAAATATATTTTGTGTAATATTAGAAGACATTTATGTACATGCATCTAGATGTATTCATAAATTTTTTCTAAATTTCTGTTTTAGGTAAACAGTTTATCATAGCTAATAAAACAATGTTTATCTAAGCTTATACCAAGCACAATGGGCGTTTGGCTTATGATTATGATGGATTTATCTATAATTATGATGGACTTCTTCAGTAGCTTGGCCTACGGTTATATATGTCACCGTATGATTGTGAACATCGTCACTTTATAATCCTTTTCGGGGGATTGTAAACCGTCGGTAAACTGTAAGCTGTATAATATTGCTAATCTATAATATAACGTGTTAATTTTCGACAGTTCATAACCAGTCCGATTTAATCACCTATAAAACTGTGAACGAATCAGGATTTGTCGATCTTGGTGGTAGTCGAATGAATGGGTCTGAATGGGTTATAATTTGAGTTAGAACTGTTACCAACAAAATACGGCTGTTAATTATACTAATTATTATTTTAAGCCTGTGTTGTGCCGCTGTAGGGCATAGACCTTACTTCTATCGACACTAAAATATTTTATCATAATACGCAAATGTGCCATGCACACTATCACCTCAAAAAATAGCAGTAAGGATCAAACAGGTTAGTTTAACTTCTGTACATGCTTTAATAGAACTGTTTGCCTTTGACCGTTGCGCGAGCTCTGTTTTGTAGAGAACTAGGCTTTAATTATATGGCTGGGATCAATTTCTGTTTCGACTTGAGAGCAAGTAATGGATGGAAGATATCGGTTGGATAACTGATTATGATCAATCCTTTAATGCTGTCTTACTGCAATTCAAATGAAGAGGAATTGGATTCATATTGATACACAGAACTGAAATAGGTGTATTATACATACGACTTATCTCAGTATCTGAAAGTTTATACATATTTTACTAGTTTATGGACCAATCTTTTAGTCTCTAATCTCTGTGATTGTATTTTTTGTATACTTTTCTTTCCCTCTTATCATCCTGCGCATCTTCTAAATGTTTAAAAGTCATATAAGAGTCTTTGATTTCGTTGTTGCGTATTTGAAGTCACGTTTAGTAGCAGTGCCATATGCGCGCACGTATCAAGTTGCTCCGCAAAGCGCCACTGACGCGCGCCTTGCATGCACTGAATGACACGGCAGAAAGAAGCGCTTTAATTTCATGCTCTCTGAATGAACTCACTAAAATAGTATGTGATCTGATATTATAAGGTATGATATTATTTAAATTTAGGTGAAAATTTTGGACATAGTATGTACGTACGCCATCGCATTGGATCATAGATCTGTCATCATTTTACTCAATATCAACGACAAAATATTTTATTTATTTACTCGCTAAAACAAGATACCTACTCGATATCGCCGTCGGGCTGTGGAAGTCAGACGGTAGTCGCTTCACGCAAAATATCGAAGTTTACCCAAATAAGCAGTTTGACTGGTAAAGCGGACCCTAGACTCCAAAGCTGAAAAAAAATCGGATGCGACTGGGATTAACGCTGAGATAATAAGAATGATGAAAGTAATATATTCTATTGTTTCCTTACGAGCAGTTGAACAAGGAAATCAAAACAGAAGCAGATTATTCCATATGATAAATGTATTGTGTTTTTAATGTTGAGCAATATTCGAAAGTTCATAGATCGCCATATTGGATTAAGCAGGTTTACTTTTCGCCTACGATGGTCATCTTGCAAATTTTTCTTATAATTTACAACTATGTGGGATTACAATGTCATAATTCATTCGATATCTTGGATCAATGTGCCTAATTTGGATGGATTTACTCAATTTATTTACGACGCAAGAGTGCGGTGAAAGCTAAAATCCTAGCAAAGTCGGATTTTAAATATTTCAACAACTTTTTTTTTTGTAAATTATGGTCAAACCATAATAAAAACGGACAAATACGCCTTTTTAAATATGTTTGATTATAACTGGAATGCAGAACAGGATACGTGGTGCGACGAAATGCATTAAGGGAGTTTTAATTTATTGCCCGTGCATTTTTTGTCGCCATATTTATTTCAGTGGCGCGGAGTCGCGCCGTAACGGCGGTAATTAGTATCGTTCTAATGTTGAATGTAGAAATAATTTTTGATTGGTTGGACGTCATTTGTTTTTTTATATGCTTTGTTAATAATATTATATTATGCCTGTTTGAAGTTCTACAATCATGAACTATTATATATCAATTTAGCCTCGAAATACCTTGTGTTACGTTTTTAGCATCCTTTTGTATATTTTCTACACTATTAATCCCGTTGAAGCAAAATAGGTGACCATTTAAAAACACCCAAAAACATCGCATCCGGATACGCAACATATTTAATTACCCAAATAAATAAGAATTAAGGAAAGGAAATATCAGACTCAATCATAAAGTATAGCACACGTGCTTCCTGATTTACGAAACTATGATGAAACAAATGTTCGTATCAATTAGTGTCAGATAAACAAAGATTAATAAGAGTAAAATGTTAAAAATATAAGCTAAATTCAACCTTATTCTGTAGCTACTATTCTTAGTCACAGCTGAATTTTGGGCTTTGTGTTTTATTCTTGAGTATTGTAATGGGATGTGAGCATTATGGAGAAGGAAATTGGATTAGTGTTCCTGTGCTTTGATCTGGATATCGTTTCCTAACAATAGAAAGGTTGTTATCCACTTACTAACGTCACCATTTGTTATACAGAAAACAACACGCATCTATAATAATATTCTAGAACTTTTATATGTCCTGGAATATTATTAAAAATGCGTTTTCAATGTATGGCGTGTAAGGCGTAACAATAAGTTCGCGCCGCTTTATTTAGTCGCCATGTTTTAATGGCGCCTAAATTGTCTATGGAGTAGTATCTTAATTTGACAGGAGTAAAGTAATATGTTATCTTCTATCCTTTTCTTAGTGAAATAGAAAGAAAAAGGTGCACTGACCTTTGAAATTTGTTAAATATGTAAACTAAGGAATCGGGGCCATAATGGCGAAATTTACATGGTACAGTCACGAGCACTGACACCTCCACACACGGAAATTTTTAATAGTATTTTTTTAGTAAAATGACGAATACAGCGTTAAAATACGTCATAAACATATGGGTACGAAAATACTGTACCTACTTACTCGTAATTACATACTTCATTAAAAACAAAAGAGTAAATAGTCTTTGGACTTTATCCAAATACTATTTACTCTTGTCCACATTTATGCTCGTGTAGCGCTCGAAGTGAAGTATTGACCGAATTATTTATTTGCTTATCTACCGTTACGGTAGAGTAGCAAATCTGTATTAATGAGGTGACAGATGACATAAGTATCTTCAAATATACTTTTAAGTTACGTAGTCAAGATCATGACTAGACTCTTTTACAGTAAACCTTATTGAACCGATTATACAACTTAAATTTTTCAAGTGTTTTTATTTTTTTTTACTCTAATGTCGTACTTTTAATTTTTTTAAAAGTCGAATCCCAGACTTTTGGACTTGCATTGAAATACCAGTCAAAATGTACAAGATAGGGACAATATTTCTTTTCATTAAAAAAAAAAGAAAACGTTGCCCCACAATAGGAATCTCCCCTATGTCGTGGGTACATTTACAAATATATAAATTCACATACACAGACAGCCAGACCCGGAACAACTACTTGTAGGTCATACAAATATTTGTTCTGTGCGGGAATCGAAACCGTGACACGCAGCACAGTAGTCGATCGCTTAGCCACTGTGCCAATCGTGTCGACAATAAATGAAAGCACGCGCAATATTAATGTAAATAATCCAATGAATGAAAATACTCTTTACTACCTATGTTCGAACTATCTAATAAATACAAACACCGAAATAAAAAACCAAATAGTACTTACTGATGGACTGTAGATAGGTTTTGCAAATCTTTGACTAGCTATAGTGACAAAACAATAAGAAATACGTGATTGAATTTTCGAATGCAAACTAGGAACGGTAATATTCAAAATAACATTTGACATTTAAGAAAATCTTTCTTAATGTTAGTGCAACCAATTATGAAAATCAAAATCAAAGCATTTATTTCAAATAAACCAGTTACAGGCACTTTTGAATTGTCAGAAGGTCGGTTAGTCAGTAAGGTGAAGCTAGTCGCCCATTCCAAAGAATTGGTACCTATGGATATACAAATCTTTGATTACATATGAACTTTATTACGTTGGTGAAATGACCAATGGCGGCTACAATGGTTGGGTTTTTTTTCTTAAAGTTAAAATTGGTTGAACAGGTAGTAAAAAGATTCCGTTAATTTATTCAATCTTAACACAAATATCTAGAGTACAGTCTAGATATAACTAACTATGCAGACTAATTTATTGTATTATCGGCTCCACATACGTTGTATAAATACCATATAAAAACCACACTAAAGGTCTACCACTAAAATTTAGCTAAATATGGAAATAATAAATATCATTAAATTTCCAACATAACAAGTATGTAAAACATGGCATTTCCAGTTTTGTATCACGAATTGTGATTTTTATACGACTTTTATTATTTGTGCGTGGCCTTCAAAACTTCCTGGAGTTTGATGGGCACTTGTGATTTTTAGAAAAATATCTTCATTTAACTATGAAAAACCTTGATGACGTAAGCATGATGCTTGGTAAGTCATGTCATTACATTGGACTTATGAAGTTGAGCTATTATGAAACATTGACTTCCTCCTTCCTAAGTTATTGTCACATAGTAGTTTGGGAGGCTTCCGTGTTATATAAATATTAAATTTAGTATTGGTTTTATTCTTAAACTGAGTTAACTTTAACTTAAACTTAATGGTTAAAACATCAGCTTCTCAAATATGAGAAAATCTGAGAAAAGGTGAAGGAAAACATCTTGGACTTTTAAGTCTAAAATCGCCAACCCGGATTGTGCAAGCGTGGTGATTAAGCTCTATCCTTCTCTGTATGAGAGGAGACCTATGCCCAGCAGTGGGACGATAAAAAGGTTGATGTTGATGATGATGATGATGATCTTTTAAACTAGAATGAATTAAACCAGCTCCCTAATCGGCGAACACATTTTTGTCAAATGATTGCGACTAGTTGGGATCAGTTGGTATCGTTCGGACCGTCTATTGGTCCGTTTGGTCCAAACGATCCCAACTAGTCGCAATCATTTGACAAAAATGTGTTCGCCGATTAGGGGGCTGGAACTAAATTACCCAAAGAAAAAAACATTTTGTCTCCCGCCTTGCTTAGGTATAACTAAACTCTTAGTGAATCATCAATTTATTTGACAACAATAGTTTTTATCACAAAAACTCGCCAATCAACACTTTAAGTGCACAATTTGGCTTCTAACTACTTATAGTAACGTAAAGCAGCCATGTATGAAATTGGCCAATGACCTTGGATGGTTTATTATGAAACCTTAGGCACCTGTCGCATTGTCGGCGATGAACAAGAATCTAGTGATGTTGGCAACTAAACAAACGAGTTATCAACAAGCAGTAAGTGCGAGCGAGAGATTCCGAGTTGGTATATTATACAATATGCAAAGAAAACCCCGTCCGACCCAAAAGGATACCAGAGGTTGGGTATAAACATGACCAAATAAAATATGAAATTATACGTAATCATCATAGTAACAATACTAATACAATGCCCTGCCGCCCTTCACCCGCGCATATATGCCCGGCGTGTTGCCTACCGCACATGTATTAAGTTAGGTACCTCGCTTTTTCGAAATAATATTTATTTTTTAGTGGTAGGTAATGCTTTTTTTTAAGTTTAGCTCGGCTTTGTAAGCATTAGTAGGATCAGTTATCGATACCTAACAATAACTTCACGGATCGGACAAGGTTTTCTTTAGATATTGTACCATAGAAACCACCACCAGGCACCATACCACAGAAACCATACCAAGTACCATAGAAAGAAAAGAAAGAAGATATATTAACATTTATTTGTCACAGACTGTAAGACACACAATGCAACATTTCTCGATCTCAGCAGCAATAGGTAGGTCGTATGTATAGCTCGACCTTAGAAGCATCGTCGTATGTGTAGGTCGTCGTACCTGTACATACTACCTAATGTTTCTAAGGTCGACTTATATATACGATCTAATGCTTCTAATGTCGAGATTTATCACCATCATTTCAGCCGAAAGACGTTCAATGCTGGACATTGATCCCCCCAAAGGATCTCCACGACGATCGGTCCTGCGCCTGCCACATCCTAGACCTTCACCAGGTCATACATACATTAGATAATAACAAATAGAATGTATGAAGACCGATGTGAGTAAAAGGCCCAGTTAAGCAAAAACACCAGACAACTAATACTTGACGGTGATTTTGAAGCGTGATTCTGTTTGCGACTACTCTGCGAGGCTACAGAACGTCGTTGAGTGAGTCCCCCCTACTCCCTTTTTGCGATGGGACAGCTGTCTGAGTTTATGTCGTCAAAATGTCCGGAACTCAAATACAGAGATGCCAAATTGTCGAGTGAAAGAGCTCCACAATACAGTGTTGCGTCAGTCCGCGTGTCGTCCCTACAGCGTGCACACGCAGCGCACGAACATCGTGCTCGTGCGTGCTCACAGCGATGTGCTACAAGTAGGCCTAGTATGAGTTTTCAATACGAAACTCGATCTACCGATATCGAGCGCGTTTGGCGCTCTCATTGGTTGAGAGTTCTTATGACCTTGAAGCGGGCCAATCACTGAGTCAAACGCGCTCGATATCGACGATTGAGTTTCGTATTGAAAACTCATACTAGGGCTACTGGCAGGAAAGAGGGTGTACCAGGCTTAGAATAGTGCCATCCCATATTCTTCCGTAGGTGTCATAAGAGGCGACTAAGGGAATTTTCACCAGGAAAACAGGCAGCAGCGCTTCTACTGTGGAATATCAAATTACTGCAATCCCCAACCCGCCTGACAAGTGTGGCGATTATGGCAAACCCCCCATGAAATGAAAGCCTGAGGGGAGGCCTTTGTCCAGCAGTGGACATCTATAAGCTGAAGAAAAAGATACGCGAAGAGACGCTTGACATAATTGCGTTGATGTCTTTTCTTTGATAGCTGTTTATTTTAATTGAACTAAATACATTATATTGCTGATTGGCTCCTTATGAATAATTCGCTGTTTCAACTGCCAAAGTTAGATTCTATGGGAATGACGTGATAAAAAGTATCCATATGTGTTATTCTAAGTTATAAACTATCTGTATGCCATATTATGCACAAATTTCATTCAAATTTCTTACGTAGTTTTTGCATGAAAATGTAACAAACATACATTCAAACTGTCGTATTTATCATATTAGTTCTATATTATATAAGTAGGTTCCCCGCCCTTTTCTGACGCTTGCTTTTTTATTATATGGCACAAATACTGGATATTGTTAAATCCATTTGTTTTGAACACACAGAAGCAAATTAATGTTTAAGGAACTTCTTTCGTGAAGAATAGGGTAGTTGACTAAAAAAAACTAATTAGTTCCTTCAGTCAGATTTCCAAGCAATACTAGACACGTATTTTTTTCTTTTTTTCATATAAAATGAAGACGATACAGTGCGTTGAAAACTCGTGTGAAGTCACTGCACGCTACACTTTTTAGCGAGGAGTAACGTCACAAGCTAACAATTTATATTGATTTGATAAAACAAAATATACTTATCTAATATTTTTCTATAATCTGAATGACGGACTAAATAGAATCAATTTTTTTTACCCAGGAAACATCCTTATTATGAATAAGGTAACCAGTGTGTTTTGTTGTACAGACGACAGCACACCAAGCTACTACAATCTGTTAAATTTCTTTATTAGATTTTCAACTTTATGGCAAAAGCATTAAGGCTCAAGGTAGATTGGGAATAGCTGACAGTTTCGGGTAACTTGACCTGTGGTCGTCCCCACTATCATATTTTGTATTGTAAATTTATTAAGTCTTGATTCAATTGCTTAATTTAATGACGAACAGTGATTGACACTTCCTCGAAGTATTAGATATTTTCATCTTCTTGCATACCAGTTTCCACGATTTGTACGCAAGATTAACTAACCAATGAGACACACTCCAATAAATCGTTATATATCAATCCTGACACCTTAATCCATTTTCCACATTATGCCCCTGAAATAAGGTAGCTTTTCAGGTAATACTAGCCTAAAATTGGTCGACCAAATACAAGAAATAACAAGTCATGGCAACAAATTATAGAATAATAATGTAGTTTTCGATTTCTTTCTACTTTCCTACTTCGGATTACTTTTGGCGTCTTTAGGCTGCCGGAAGTTTATTGTGGAATCTTTTAGAGAAATGTTACTCTTATTTGGAAGGTGACCATGACAAATTATTTGCGAATATCTGATTGTCGTGGCGGTTGATTTGTGCATCGTATTTGCATTTAAATGGCTGTTAAAAATGGCGGTAGTCTCGTGTAGTTATATATAAGGGGTGAGAGGTGTTGAGTGAATATCTTGGACGAGTTTGGGTATACACCGTGAGAAGTGAGAATCTGAAATCGTGTTTGGACACTAATGAGTATCAGCTTTTATGTTGACGATTTATGTAGTCACATACTAGACATACAGCTACGTAAAAATAGAAACAAATGACGATCAAGTATATAGTATAGATCTGATGGTAAGTAGTGATGCAACCGTTGATGGTAAAGCGCGCTACTTTATTAAGACCCTATTCACTTAAAAAACTTAGTGAATAGGAAGGAAGACAGCAGCTGAACGAGTGATGTAATGTTAAACCCAACAACACGACCAACGACGCTGCGCTAGAGGGAGATTGATCTGGAGACCCTCCACGACTAAACTACCGCCACATTAACATTTGGCGCAACGTACCCGACACTCATCGCAATACAACTGCTCAGACCTGTCCTCCGTACGGCTTCACCAGACATCATGCCAGAATACGACGAATCGCTTGGCTGCATAACTTTGTCTGGTGGGTGGTAACTTCAGCCGACATTATGATGGCTGACCACATAACAGAATTATGGTACAAAATAGAATTATGGCATCCCTAGAACAAAATATTCGTAGACATTTGACATCTCCCAACCTGAACTCGGCCCGTGTGGTAGATTATGGCCACTTTCTCTCAGAATGTGGAAGCCTGTGTTCCAGCGTGTTAACGTTATCGGCTAATGCTTATGCTAAATAATATTCTTTTAAATTTAATATTCTAATTTCGCGCAAAAAAAAATGCGAGAACAGAGATCTTTATTAAGCAAAAAAGAGATAAATAAGCCAATGCATCTTACAAAACGGAACGTACTTTTTTTTTAATAATTATAAACTAGTACTAGACTGAACCTATTTATAATGACTAAAGCTGTGCCTATCAAGTATGAAAAAGAACGAGGCTTGTCTGAGATGTAGGTCATGCAATGTCAACGGTCGAGTGGACGGTTAGCCATCTAGGCTCTATACGTTGTGAATACTAGCCAGAATAGGTAGAAGGTGTATTGAAAGAACAATGCTCATCGATGTATGGAATCCCGTGCCGTGCTGCATCAAAGTCAAACATGATATAACTTTAATGTTTAGTAGCTTGGGTCCAATAAGCACTATTATCTACAATAAGTATATATATTACAAGTCTATAATGAATGACCTGTACCAGGCTGACGATACAACGTTATTGTTTGTTTATGCATAACCCGAAACACGTCCAGTAAATATTTTTAAGTAAAGAATCTATGTACAAAATTTCAAAAAGATATCATGAAAAACCACAAAGTTATGAGCTTGTTATTTTACCTGGCTGTCTCACCAAAAATATGGTCAATACACCGCTCGCCAGCCCGCGCCCGCACCGGCTACCTACAGCTATGCGCACGGGCTTAGTGCTATGATCCACCATCAACACTGTGTTGTGCGCTTGGACGGTTTTTTTTGTTAGGAATTTGGTCGTGGAGGGTCTTCAGATCAATCTCCCTTTGTCGCAGCATCGTTGGTCGTGTTGTTGGGTTTAACATTGCATCACCTCGCTCAACTGCCGTCTTCCTTCCAATTCGCTGAGTTTTTCTGAGTGAATAGGCTCTTAATAAACTAGCGCGCTTTAACATCAACGATCGCATCACTACTTACCATCAGGCGGGGTTGCGGTCAAGCATTAGTTTATAATTATAAAAAAAAAAAAAAACACACTATTTCTAAATGTATTTGGGGGAAAATATAACATGGTGTAAAACTGATTGGAATCGATTCAGTTGCTTATTCTGAACAAACTTTATTCAGGTTTCTAATAAAAAAAAAAGTTGAAGATTGTCTATGATCGAACCTTCTGTTACCTGTCCTCTTTGTGGCACTATGTAGTCCTCTTATCGTAAACTGTCGCATTAATTTACTAGCTCCACGTACGTTTGTGGAAAAAAACACGAGCTGCAATGTATTCACAGATGACCTTTGAGGATTACTTTTGTTTATTACGGCGCCTGCTTTTAGTAGCGTTTATAAAGATGAAGAATGCGACAAACGTATATAAAATTATATATTTTAATCCGTAATTTTATGCTGAAGATGGATCTTCCAAATTAACGGGCAAAAGTGAAAAGTTGTTATATGAATAAAATTGCTCAAAATATTTACTAATGAAGAAAAAAGTGCATGGAGAATTCCTAATCAAAATCGTTTGTACAGGGTTTCATCGCCTTAGTGATATGTCTTGGATAACATAGATACATCTTAAATTGTCATAACATATTTAAATTTTCATCCTCTTTTTTTGAATTGTCAAACATGATCGGCACGCGTTATCGTGAGAGGCAACTGCACAAACTCCATAATGGACAACATGGATTGGAGGTGATGTGAAGTAAACGACATAATTATGGTCAATATACAACGATATTTTTTCTTTATACCAAACCTGAATATAGTTTGTTTCAAAATAAGCAACTGAATCGATTCCAATCATTTTTAGACCATGTTATATTTTTTCCCAAATACATTTAATAATTGTTGCAGTGTGGTTACCGAGCGCGCAACTCAGCTGACGTTAGATCATAGTACTAGGCGCGTGAGACAGGGCCATCAACCGCGCTGCTGCAGACGCGACCGGGCGAGCGGTGCGTTGACCGTATTTTTGTTGAACAACCAAGTAAGATAACAAGCTCATAACTTTGTGGTTTTTCATGATATCTTTTTGAAATTTTATGCATAGATTCTTTACTTAAAAATACTGGACACCTGTTTCGGGTTTCGTATATACAAAAAATAAAGAACTCTACTGTTTTCCTTCTTCTAGCATCGCCCTTAAATCGCAGGACTATGGCATTTTTCTCAAGATCGCGGATTGTTCACAAGAGATACCGTGGCCCCTGATGCACAGACTAGTGAAGTAACTCGGGTGGGTTTTAGTCAGCAAAAGTCTGACACACCCTTCCGCTCCGCCCAGAGCAGGAAAGCAAGCATCCTCAAAATAAGGATAGTCCTTATTTTTAGGATGCTTGTATTTTGATAAATAATTTGTTACTTCGAATAATTTCTACATAATAGTGAGATACGCGAAAATTAATAAGGAACCAGTAATTTACAATTTCATAGCCGACTCTGTTATGGATTTAATGTCTGTTATTAAAACTCTGCGAGTAATCGAATCACCTCTGTTGATTGGACTAGCTTAGTAGTTAATTTTGAACGAGCTAGATTAGTAAATTATTAATCATTATTGGGATCATTTAAATTAATTACGATGAGGTACAAATGGCTACACATCAAGCTATGAATTTCCAATTTTAGCCGACCTCGCATTTTACAAATTTTTCGTACAATCAGAACTCAGTCTGGTTATGTACGAGTATTATGTTGATGTGTAGCAATTTGCTATTTTTAAATATGTACTGAATTTGATAAAATAGAAGATCAAGACCAAATTTTCGTTATTTAAACTGTTCAAAATCTAGTCGTACATACTGTCATCTAGGTCACAAAAATGTGTCAAATAATGTAGCTAAATAACATATGATTGAGACTGCGGACGTTTTTAAAATTACGAGAATTGCTTCTCTGATAGCTACTTGTCATCATCATCATCTCAGCGCTATTCCCAGTCGCATCTGTAGCTTTTCTGCTTTGGAGTCTGGGGTCCGCTTTACCAGTCTAACTGCTGATTTTGGCTAAACTTCGACATTTTCCGTGAAGCGACTGCCGTCTGACCTCCACAACCCGAAGGCGATATCTAAGCATTGCAGTTAGACCAATTGTTAATTTTTGAGGGCTCTAACAACCCGTAACGACTGCCAATAGATGTTCGTATGGCAACCGGGACCAACGGCTTAACGTGCTTTCCGAGGCACGACCAGACCATTGCAAATATTCATATTCATGCATACAAATATTTGCACTGTGCGGGGATTGAACCCGCGCCTCCTTGCGCAACGGCCGCGTTCGCTACCGCTACGCCATGGAGGCTGTCTCTGATAGCTACTTGTAACGAATGTAAACTCAGTATTAAATTAATAATATAACTTTTAAGGTAAGGATGAACCGGCGGTTTATCGCAAACTAGAAGTCGCTACTATCACTGTTTACTAGAAAACTTTTGGATTACTAGAAAAGATGTTATAGAAGACCAGAAAGAAGGAAAGAGAAGCATTGGAGCAATTGACCTGCAAGGTAATTACGTAACACACAGAAGTTAGCCATACATGGCTTTTTGACAGTTCAACTGCATTCATTGAACTATTTACATTTTTTGACCCTATGAAGCAGTGGATTAGCAATGTTTTTAAAATTGCGTTCCGCAATTATCTTACCGATTCAGTTTGGTGAATCAAGATCACTTTTTCAGCCCAGTAAAAACTGCATGCTATCTGCATAACAAAAAAAAAAAAAAAAAAATCGTGCCCCACAAAATCTCAGTAACTAGGCTACTGGTGTAAGTCCACTGTACATTTATGCAGAATCGTTCCGATCACGCGACGATTACGTGACGTAATCTATGCGCCAGAACCTGAATATGATTAGCCTAGATGCCAACGACTTTGGCGTAAGTGAATTGTACCCTACATAAATGAGATCAGTTTTTGCCAGTAGGCGTTGAATAAGATTAGGTAAGGTTTTTGATTAATTGCCATAGTCAATAGTTAGGTAAAAGGTGATGAAGCAACCTGCTAAGATCGCGTACAAATGACACATGAATCCTTACCCAAGTGAAGGAACACGGGTGGGTTTTAGTCAGTAAAAATCTGACACGCCTTTTCGCTCCGCACAGAGCGGGAGAAATCATTTGATGATTTCCCATCCTCAAAAAAGAGCAGGAGGATGGAGCAACGCTTGGTTTTCATTCGTCGGGTATTAGAGAAATATTTCAATAGAGGTCTGATTTTTCTATCGCCAAATAACTTTGACGTTTGTCATTATTTTTTATGAATTCTTTGCCAAAATTTTATAATTATTACCCGAATAAAGTTATCAGTTGATTAAAAAGTCAGGCCTAAGAAAACAAAAGAGTTATGTCGCGCTACATTGATTGTAGGTATTGTACAATGACGAAACTGCCGACTGACCTACGAAAAAACATTGCTAACTGATGACTGAACCTTTTCTAACGTAGATTTGCGTACATCTATTTGGCATAATCTGTAATGTATCTTGGCTTTTATTTGACTGTCATGCCACCTAATGCTTTTAACGATGGTGCAGTAGACGGGCCCCGCTTGTCTAAACATTACCCTTAAAAAGTTACTCTTCAATTATCTTTATGAAAATGAAGATAGGTAATTGAAATAACTTTTGAAGTGACGATACCAACTTTCGTATCACTTCTTTCAATGCCACCTTTTAAAATTAAAATTACGTTTAAGTTAAAGTTTGTCTCTCCTAATTACTTAACTATTTCCAAAGCAAAAGAGTATAAAAAATACTTGGCACCCTGCGTCCAATAAAAAAAAAACTTCAACCGTGCCTAATGACGATAAATCGATTCACTGAACCACAAATCGATAATTATAATTTATCGATAAATCGGCCGGAATAAACTTCCTTTGTTGTAATGGATATTAATTTGTTTTGTAAAAGACTGTGACTGCACTGCTCAATTCCAATGTTGTTGATGTGACAAGCTCGAGCCGTTTAGGGCTAAAACTACTAGCCGTTTAGGGCTAGGACTATGCGTGCCGAGTGTACACTTGGTTTTACGAGATATCGCGAAGCAGTACACTCTTCGAATGACCAGAACACTGACCTATTTTTAGGCTGAAGAATCAGCATACAGCTTACAATTCTGTCAGCCTTGCAAACTTTTGCGTGGCATTGAGGAAAGTGTCGTCATACGCGCAAATGTGTCATTGCAGCAGTTATTACGCCATATCTGTCTAACTTACTTTTAATTAAGTATATATTACCCTAGCCATTAAACTTAACATTAACAACACTTACTTAACACAGCACATATCGCAACTCAGTCACTTCGTAATCATTCTAGCCAGCGCTGCGACATTTATTTTTACAATGTCGCAGAATCCTGCAGAGATATGAGCCTTTTGACCTCGATTAGAACTTTCTAATGCTTTTTTTTTCTGATATACCTAGTATTCTTTTTTTTATAATTTGTTTTCTATTTTATTTTAGATTCAGTTTACGTACGTTAGTTCAGTTTCGAAATTTTACTTAATTATCATGTCCAATGTACATCAACAATTTTTGACAGTGCATGTTGTAGATAATGTACAGATTTCCATATAGTTTTATAAATCAATGCTATTTTAAATTTAATTTAAAATAAAACTAATTAGTTCATCAGTCAGATTTCCAAAAAGTACTAGACGCGTATTTTTTCTTTTTTCATATAAACAAAAAATGAAGACGACACAGTGCGTTGAAAACTTGTATGACGTCACTGTATGCTACACTTTTTAGCGAGCAGTGACGTCACCAGACACCACTCCCTCTCTGATGCCTTTTATATCTGTCAATTTTTATTGATTTGATAAAACAAAATATACGTATCCAATATTTTTCTATAATCTGAATGACGGACTAAATAAAATCAATTTTTTTTTTAGCCAGGAGCTCTTTTATCCCTGTTAAAAAATTGACATCTGACAGTTCAGGTATGTTTAATAGGGATGATTATTATAACATACCTGAACTGTCAGATGTCAATTTTTTAACAGGGATAAAAGAGCTTTGATGAAATCAGTCCCAACATATACAATATGTTAAGAAAACCCTGTCCGACCCATAAGGATAATAAAGGTTAGGTAAAGACATGACCAAATATAATATAAAATTTTACGTAATCATCATAGTACCAATACAAATAAATTTTGAAATAATCTTTTTTTCCCGCGAATTAATTAAAACTTCCCCGAAATTTGGTAATTTTTAAAAAAGTGACAACACCGGTGTTATTATGAGCGAATAGCGATGCGACCACGTGCCGCATGCCCTGCCGCCCGCCGCCCGCGGAAGGGTATTAACGCACATGTATTAAGTTACCTCTTTTTGCGAAATAATATTTATTTTTTTAGGGGGATTTTTTTTTAAGGGTAGCCCGGTTTTGTATCCATTAGTAGAATCAGTTATTGATACCTAACAATACCTTTATGGATCGGACAGGGTTTTCTTTACATATTGTATATACTGTAAAAGAAGCATTTAATATTTTTGGACTTTGTTATATTAAATTGGCAACTGATGTTGCTGTCTTTATCAATTGCACATCTTTGATGACACCGGCTTCTTCGAATAATTTTGTTCGATAAGGTTCTAAGCTTGTTCAAGTTTTTTATACACTGATCATAATTATTAGCATCTAAATTAAAGTATCACTTACCTATTTATCTATCACTTCCCATAATGTCAGACATGAATAATAACATTTTTGTATTAATACCTAATCTTAGTTGTGTATAGAGGAAAACCAGAGACATTAGGGATGCATTGTGTGAATTAGGGGGGTGTAGGTATATTGTGATGACGGTTAATGATAGAACTATTTGGCAGATGCTACTTCCATCCGAAGGAATAAGATAAACACAAGCGGATACTGATAGCATCACTAAGGCAACCTAATTCTATTCTTAAGAATAAGCAGCGTTTGAAAATTAAGCGTTGAGTGAATGAATTTGAATGAAAACATGAAAAAAATAAACCTAAAATATGTCAGTAACAGACGGCGCCAACTGGTGGCATGGCATGACAAGGAATTTTTATGAGACACATAGAAATATAACTTAAATATGTATGACAATAAAATTGAAATTTCTATAATGATGATAAAGAACGTCGCTGTAGGTAAACATACCGCGGCATTGTCGCCGTTGATGATGACTTTTAAATTATGTCTTTTTATTCTTTGTACAAAATCCTTTGCTATGCCGTACCACCCGATGCCGGCCTTTTAAAGGGTAAAGTGAAAAGATATGACAGCCATGACAGGTGAAGTCAATACATAATACTTTGCTCCGTGGTAGGCCATAACATCGGCTGCCGGCAGAAGTTACCACCCACCAGACAAGGTGTTGCCGCCAAGCGATTCGTTGTGTTCCGGCTTGATGTCTGGTGAAGAGTTTGGTTTTTGTTCAATGTATTAAAAATTGTCATAACTTCCGAACATGTTTCGTATCATCTAATGAAGCCCTTGGTATATAGCCTTTATATCTTAGACATTTTTTTTTTAATGATTATAAACTAGCGCTTGACCGCAATCCCGCCTGATGGTAAGCAGTGATGCGATCGTTGATAGTAAAGCGCGCTAGTTTATTAAGAGCCTATTCACTCTGAAAAACTGAGCGAATAGGAAGGAAGACGGCAGTTGAGCGAGGTGATGCAATGTTAAACCCAACAACACGACCAACGATGCTGCGCCAAAGGGAGATTGATCTGAAGACCTTCCACGACCAAACCCCCAACACAACAACATTAGGCGCATCGCACCCGGCACACATCGCAACACAACTGCTCAGACCCGTCCTCCGTACGGCTTCACCAGACATCATGCCGGAACACGACACGAATGACTGATTATGAAATTTCTTGAGGAAACCTGGACTTTAAGTCTGAAATCGCCAACCCGCATTGAGCAAGCGTGGTGATTACACTCAGTCCTTCTCTGTATGAGAGGAGACCTGTGCCCAGCAGTGGGACGATAAAACAAGGGTAATGATGATATAGTTTTTCCGTTACACGTGTATTTCTAAACTTTTCCACACTTTCGAATAAGATTCATAAATAAATTCCGTGATAAATGTAAAAGAAAAACATCGCGCGTTCAGATTGATACGAATAATTAAGATAGGAAATGGTTGCTACTATCTGACCACCATCTGACTAAACCTATCATTATCGTTTACCGTGAAGAGATCCTATCAACTTTTAGATAGCAGCGTATAAATTCGCTTTTAATATGGTTCATTTTCCACTTTACGTGTGTACAGTATTAATAATATGCAGTTTTATGTAATGTACCTTGTTTTTGTTGTAATGAATTGTTAGTGGGGGGGAGAGTAGAGTTGAGAATCACGTTTATGACGAGGTATATATTTATTTAAACTAGTATCATACACTTAACATATTCACTAGGTATTTCTCCAGCATCGTGGTTAAAAAAAAGCTCAGCTTAACACTCTTAAAGAAGTTTTCATACTTTAAACTTTTTTTTATCTTTTACTATGTGGGTGGTTTCTGCGTTTATTTTTTTTTTATGATAAAGCCGGTTGTTCCCTAGTCTCCTATTGCAGTAGTGTCAGAATGGTTCATTTTGACAAGTTTCGTAATTTACTAACAAAATGGCGTCATTATGACTTTCCAGTGGTTGGTGGTCCAATAATGGTTCAAATTGAGTAGTAAATTTTAGAAAATCATTTCTACTTACGGGTTTTATAATAATGGCAATACGGAAATGTCATTCTATTACGACAAAACTGAGATAATTGATCAATCATTATGAATTTAGCAGAATACAAACTTTTAAGAACAATGACCATGGAATCGTGTTGGAATGACATTTATAAAAATAGCAGAATAGGCCCCCAAGTATATGCAGGATCTCGATTAGTTATTAATAAAGCGTTCAAGAATTTACATGATTGATTTATTGATCTTGATAATTCTGACAAGCAACATTTTTTTTAAAGTCCTTTATCTAAAGTAAAAAACCTGATAGACTGACCTTGAATAATGTCTCAGGTTATTTAATTTATGGTAACCTTTGAGAACACCTTGATTAGATCTGTCTTTTAAATTTTACGTAGCATTTTACACGCGATATTTTTTTTATCGCAGTTCATCGTCGACGTCCTTTTCATGGTATCTGATGTCGCCAGTTACCAATTTAAGGTGTGTGACCTCTGCTTAACCTTTTTACAAATACAGGCGTCATAGTACTTTAATTTTCACCCCATTAAAATTTATATTTCTCGGTACACTTAACCTTTCTGCGGATTGAATCACGCCCAGCCTTGATATTTAAACACTTGAATGAGTTTCGGATCTCATAAAATATTAAAAGCCCAGATTTTATATGGTCAGCAACGGTCAACTTAGATGTTATTTATTTTATTTGTTAAGGATGCTATTAGTTTTAAAATTGTTAACATATGTACTCGTCCCACATTCAAGTAAATTCTTTTGAACATGTATCTTCCGCCGAATCGTAAGCGCGAATATCATCCACAGGATGTTAAACATGAAAATTTCTATGTTTTTACCTACATGGAATGTCGTTTAGACAAGTTTAACACTTAAAAGGTTATTTCGAAACAATATTTAGCCACACAATATATTTAGCCACACAATACACGCAAATTTTTTCGAATGTTTATTTAGTTCAATGAAGGAAACAGTCACCTACTTAAATTATTATTGAAGTCTACAAAAGTTATTAATAGAGATGATATATTTTCTCAGTTTACGATCTCTTAGCCTAAGCCAAAGCTTTTTCATTTCTCATACTCTGAAAGTAATGTTGTTTTGATCTGATTATTGGGTAGAAAATACTGCTTCCCTCCCAGCAGAGGGAAAAATTCATACAAATTACTTCCCACCTAAGGGCCGGAAAGAAATTTAAAAATAGAACTCCCAGCTGTAAAAGTTTTATGTAAAAAAAAAAACTAATTAAAAATATTCTGCAGCCATGTGAGTTTCTAAACAGCCAGTGGGAACTTAGCGCAAACTTCTTTGAGCGGAATAATTTGCAAGAATTACATCGTGAGTTTCAAAAATTTAAAAAGTCAACATAACATAAATTGGCGGAATACCTAATAATTGTTATGTATCTGTGACGAAATAAAAAAAAAAGAGTAAATAAACAACTACTTTTATTTTCCTCATATTTGTCAAATGAAAAGTAGTGTTTAGCACAGGTAAAAGACTCAATTCCTACTCGGACTATAGTCTAACTAGGGAATCGATACTTTCGACCCTGTCGGTGTGGGCGCGTGGAAAGTATTCATGTTACAAGAAAAACGTCTCGGATGACACTTTCCATCGACTGACGTTTAATTTGACAGTAATGACTGATCATTAGCTGTGTGCCAGTGCGATCTCGCTTTCCTTAATGGATAGATATTGAATCTTTCTAATGATACCGGTCTGTAAGATTTGTAGTGATAGGTGTGATTAGAATGTACGGACACTGTAAGCTGGTACCTCATCAATTTGCTTAACAATTGATTTCTTTGTACATTCCATCCTAGTGTGTAACAAGAATCAAGTCGCAAAGACTTAAGCTAACAGCTAGCAGCAGTACATTCTAATCACACCTACCTATCATTTTTCGCTGTTGTATAAGTACATAACGTTATTCGCCATTGTACGCAAATGCAAAATGGAGTAGGATATCAACTTGCTTAATTTATTTATTTCTCTAGCGTTTATAATAGACAAGAATCCCGAATATCCGGATCAAATAAAACCAGGATTATTTCGGATAATCGATTTCAAATCTACATATCAAACAATATTTAAATTTTAATACTTTTTCATTATGTACTGGGTTTTGCATGCGTTGTTAAGATAAACGATATATAATAAACGATTTATAACGATAATGAAGCATATAATTTGTTATTGCTTACATAGCAATAGTGTAAGAAATAAACTATATGATTGCAAACTAATAGGAGTACACGATCTGAGGCGGGAATAAACATTCAAACATGTCAAAACATTTTAAATTGGCAAATAGAGTTGAGACGAATGAGTACGGAATCGGAAATTCGGATATTCGGATAATCGATGTTCGGTTAATCGGGATTCAACTGTACTTCATTTCTTAAGTACGTCTTAGCGCTACACGGGAACCAACAAGCGAAAACATCGTTCTCCTAGCATCGAATCTTTAAGTTCGTTTAAGTTAAAAAAATATTTGTACTGTTTGAGGAACTAAACAGTTAAAACACTGATGATGACATCCGTTTAAAAGCACTTAGTATTAACACTTACTAACATACTTCCCACGTTAAAATTCAAAAACTTGTACAGACGAGTACCTACATAAATACCTGGTACTCACATCTAGGGTTCCCAGGTCGAAAAATCAAAATTCCGGAGCAAATTCCGGATATCGGATGAAATTTCCGAATTTATTCGCAATAAACCGTACATGTGTAAAGCGGAACAAATTTTTGAGTTTTTACGTGGTTGCGCCAACCTTGATTCATAAATTTGTTAAGGTTTTAATTTTGGTTTTTTACTTAAATTGTAGAAATTCCTGGATTGGCTTGAATTCCCCCGCATTCCAGAAAAAACATTATATTGCCGGACATATCCTGAAAATTCCGAATGTATGGCAACCCTACTCACATACAATACTGTTTTTTTCCATTTTCTTATCAT
Organism: Sesamia inferens; assembly: GCA_037179545.1. Classification (NCBI taxonomy): domain Eukaryota; kingdom Metazoa; phylum Arthropoda; class Insecta; order Lepidoptera; family Noctuidae; genus Sesamia; species Sesamia inferens. The sequence goes on along the minus strand of CM073928.1, from coordinate 27,696,082 downwards.
TTGGTATACTTCATTCATTAGTTCTAATGAAGAAAGGTTAAAAAGTAAATCAGCCATGTTTGTCGCCAGATACTACTTGCATCGATTTACCGGACTTTTTACTGACCTTCACCTTATCCGCCTTTACTTACTCAAGAGCGTTTGCTATGAGCCATTTGAAATGGAACCTTTTTGTGTTTGAAATAAAAGTGTATTTCCTTTGTAACTTTACACTCATTGTAATTAAGGTATCTACAGACGGTGTTATAGCAAAATGTGCGTTTTATAATTATATATATTGTTTTTCTCTTTTCTAAATTACAGAATCATCCCAAAACTGGGTAGAGGATGTAGTTTGAAATGAAACGCAGAAGATATCTTCGACCTTTTTCTAGTTATGGAAAATTTAAGCAAATAGATAGATAAAGTCAATAGCACCAATTATGTCACCAGTCGGCGACTTTCAAATGATATATTTTTACGAAATAACAAATGCAACGTTAAAATACGACACTTTATATATACATTACATAATTATACTCATTTTAAATGCAAAAAAAAACAACAAAAAATCATCATTCAAAAAGAAAGGACTAGGTGTGACGGTATTGAATAAAACCGAATAAAAACACATCTTTGCTCGTGACTGTACCATTATTATAACAAAATTTGACTACAGCCTTTTTAAACAATAAGACAGTACCGGAAAATGGTATGTAACTATTATAATCTGTAGTACCCTTAACACAAAGTTATACAAGCGGGTTTCCTGTGCTCTTACGGATTTGACTTTCCATTACTGATCTCATTACTCACATGCGAGCTAAGTAGGTAATAGTAGTTCACGTAGTTCTGCTCACAGAACAGATGAATTGTTTATTCCATGGCTCTGCTCACGACATTAAAACGTAGTACTTTCGTATACCATGGCACAGTAATGGCGTACAGACGATAGCATTTCAAATTACTACAATCTGTCAAATTTCTTTATTTGATTTTAAACTTTATCGCTAAAGCATTAAGGCTCGACTTGCTGTCGTCCGTACATTTAATAATATTGTATAATAAATGTAGGTATCTATAAGAGAAAAAAATACCTACAAAAAATACCGTGAAAATTAAATTTCATTTCGGAAATCGGCGGTAAAAAAAAATAATATAGAAACCAATGACAGCGACGTCAATTCCCTTGGTGGCAGACTTAATTAAATTTAAACTTAGAACATACTATTCTTTCTATTTCATTAAGAAGAGGACAGAAAATAATTATTAATTCTATACAGTCAAATTAACAAATGATGTGATATTCGTGTTACTTAAATTTACATCAGCCGTTGATTAAAAAGCATCTTCCAACTTTTTTTTTTTTAAATTAACAGATTGTAGTAGGTTGGCGTGCTGTCGTCTGTCGTGTCTTGTGTAGGCATGAGGAACAGGGAGTAAAGTTCACTCATCCTCCATAGAAAAGGGAGGATCCTCCGACCAGACGGGTGTTATGTCTGGCGGGCACTTGCCCGGACAATACGGACAAGACGGAATACTAGGACAAGTGTTAAAAATATATTAGTAAATATTTCTCAATGATGAGAAACGATTTTGAATGAGGCACTTCTCAAAGTTTTTTTATCCGCAAATAAAAGAGGTGAATCAGCTTAAAATCGGTCATGCGTTTAAATCCACTCAAAATAATAACAACATTCACAAAAAAAAACGTGTAAATATAAATAAAAAAACTGCTTTATTACTGTGATTCGATTTATCATTCGAATAATATTGTAATCGATTACGATCAATCGATTATGACCAATCGGTCAGCATTTCTTTGGGAACTGTATTTCAAACAATGGAAATGTTACTGTAATAAAATTTGGTCCGTGACAGCGATCGGTTGTACCCACTCATATTTTACTGTTATGCCTAAAACACACTGACGGACTCACGAAACATCGTGCGACCGTTGTTACCTAGACGTTATCTAAAATATGCAAAAAGAGTGCAAACTTTTAATTGTTCAAATATCAAACCATTCTTTGGTAAAGGTCTTATATGTCTGTACATGTTATATTTACCTAAATACTATACAGTATGTTAAGAAAACCCTGTCCGACCCATAAGGATAATAAAGGTAATCATCATAGTACCAATACAAATGAATTTTGAAATAATGTTTTTTTCCCGCGAATTATTTGAACAGGAAACGTTGTAATACATGTATGGAGCCGCATATTTATTAGAATAGAATAAAATAGAATACTTTTTGTTATGTGCGAGTACACTATACAATATGTAAAGAAAACCCTATCCGACATAAGGATAATAAAGGTTAGGTATTTAGGTAAACACTTGACCAAATATAATATAAAATTTTACGTAATCATCATAGAAACAATATTAATGAATTTTTAATTCCCGCGAATTAATTCCAACTTCCCCGAAATTTGGTAATTTTTAAAAAAGTGACAACACCGGTATTATTATGAACGAATAGCGATGCGACCACGTGTCGCGTGCCCTACCGCCCGCCGCCCGCGGAATGGTGCTTACGCACATTTATTAAGTTACCTCTTTTTGCGAAATAAAATTTATTTTTAAGGGGATTTTTTTTTAAGTTTAGCCCGGTTTTGTATCCATTAGTAGAATCAGTTATCGATACCTAACAACACCTTCACGGGTCGGACAGGGTTTTCTTAACATACTGTATATATAACATACACACACACATAAATATATTTATCTATGTCACAACATTTTTATTTGATTCTATTTGAGTTTTTTTTTATTATTTATTTGTATTACTATTATTATCTAACTAAGTATATCACTTTTTATTATGGACAACACATTTTATGGTGGAAAACTCTGTAAAAAATAGCATATCTGTGTTTTTGTAATTCTAGCGTATGGCATTCATGGATTGAAAATTAGTGTCAGGCGGTACACTTTGAGTTGTCATAATTATGACAACTTGCTGAGGCCCTTTTGGCATTATAAACTTTGTTTCATTTTTTTTGCTATAGTGTCAATAAACGCATGTTTTTTTGCTGTAGTGTCAATAAACGCATTTTTTTTTTGCTGTAGTGTCAATAAACGCATTGTTTTTGTGCTGTAGTGTCAATAAACGCATTTTTTGCTGTATTGTCAATAAACGCATTTTTCTTTCTTTTTTTCTACATTTACCCAAAACCGCTTTTTTTAAATTATAAACTAGCGCTTGACCGCTATCTCGCCTGATGGTAAACAATGATGCAATAGTTCTATTTATTCACTCTAGCCTTGAAGACACTCAAATTGTAGTCCGACGGAAACACCGCCGCTGGCATAATGTTCCAGTCCCTCGATGTACGCGGTATAAAAGAGGAAGCGAAACGCTTCGTCCGCTTGGGATATTCTGTTACTCAGTATCTGAGATTTAGAGGTCAGATCGTTCCATGTAAAATATTGTTATTCAGTTTTATCTGATAGGAAGGCAACCCTAACAGTTTATAATATAAGGTTAGGTATAAGATAAGAATAAAAAGTAGAACTTAAACGCAAAAAATATAGTTTTTTTTAAAGGAAAACAAATGTATCACGACTTAGTTAATCACGTCTCAGCCTTATTTTTAATTCCAGGATTTCCTATTTAATTTAATACTCTATTAGTCTTTAACTACAATATTATTTAATTCCACCTCAGTAGTTTCGTAAAAAATCTAAATCGTTAGAAGTCTTCTTTGTGACGGCCGTGAATGCATCAAAGTCACTTAAAGCGACTATTCAGGCTATTTTCAGCTGTAAGCGCTTAATAGCTCATTCCAGCGTTCCTTTGAAACTAAGAATAGTCGGCCTCGGAATAAAGCATATCAGCGGAGACCAGACGAAACTATATGTTTTCTAGAAACTTATGTAATACAAATCACTTTTCCAAAAGAATTTGATTCGAAATTCAAATAAGACGGTGGTTTTAGACAATACGTAAGGCATAAATAAAACTCAATTTCTGCAGTTATAAAAGCAATAACACTTTTGGCACAACACAATATGACTACATAAACCCACTTGACTTTTCTAATGGGGATAACAAACACAGCTCCAAGAAATTGTTCTAAAAACACAAAACGGAATTTGCATCAACCTGTTATGATGTCTGAACTAGTTACTGCAATTCTGATGGAATACACCGCATACTGAAAGGAATGTAAAATCAACGCGAATTTTCATAGTAACAGACTAGCAATGCAGTGTAGAATCAGGGCAGTGCAGGCTGCCCCACATTTCACCAGGCTTTGTTTTTCAGCATTCATTACGCGAATTTAGCCTCTAAAGCTTCACAAGGCATTGCTATCCAAAAGAATATTCTATGCACTGTAAAGCCTGGGATTTATTAAGGTAGTTGCTCCGTGGAAACTTATTCGTTTGACCTTACTAAGCTATATGGGTTTATTGAACTAAGCAACAGTATATAACTTCAAGGAACTAAAGTGTTATGTGCATTATTTGGCAAATGTAGCAATTTTCTGGGAACATGGTCGTGAAATGTTTACGAGATTAATTGATATGTTGTTCCAACATAACGGGCATTATGGCGTTATGTGGTACTAGCAGAATGTTTAAGCGTGTTTATTAGTACAAAGTGGATTAATGTTGGTTTAATCCGATTGTATGCTTGGGATGACCATCTAATTCATGTAAGGCTAACTAGGGTTTGAACATAATTGTCTACAATGAAGAGCTTCTTGACAATGGAAAATTTTATTGGCTCTTAACGCTGTTACTTTCAAAGAAACAGTCTCATATATTGCACATTTATCTATTTAAACAACGTCCTAAAAATATTAAAATGTCCACTTACCACCACATATAACATCAGCAAGGTTAGTCTGCACACACTGGTGCGTCACCGCCCCATCTCTGAGGGTCGTTATCTCCCCATACAGCTGGTGTAACGCCTCCTGGTCCGACATGAGGATGGTTCGAGGGGAAGGACAGTCATCCTCAATGCTATTTGCGTGGTGGCGGGATGAAGATCTCGATCGGGATCGACGGCGTCTGGAAGAAATGGTTCGTGATTTGAGATTACAAATTGATTGTGCCTTGAACGTGCTTCTTCAAAAACTATTATAACCCTTCCCTTTATGCCTGGCGCTTCTTAGTTAAGTAATAAGTTTTAGTTAATTACATTTTCATTTAAATATAAATATATAGTTTTGCTTTGCTGGTATTTTGGCGTGGTAGCTGGCATATGGTAAATAATTTCATTGTTGTTGTATTTTATCGTGTTCATCACTATACATAGTATTGTATAAAGACATGTGTTTTTTTAAAAATGAACAGACAGCTGTGCTGCTGGGGAGTTTGTTCCGCCACTTCTTCTTCCCAGCGAAAGCACTAGGAAGTGTCGATGGGTGGGCGTTTTGGGGGACTGTCTTATGTAATATTGACGTTCAAAAAGTGCTGATTCTCAGCCTAATTTTAATAAATGACTTTTGACGTTCTTTGGCAGAATGAACGCAATATTATGTTGGATAGTGTACAAGTTACATCCGGAGTCGTTTATTATACGGACCTTGTAGAAACTAGAACCAATTTCCGTGCGTTCAGGCGCTTTTGCCATACCTATTATTGGAATCAATTGTAACAGCTAATACCTACTTAGGACCCATTAACTTAATCAAATTTTATTCCGTGGTGTTTGGCAATCTGGGCTTCTCCCAGTTGCAATAATGTCCCTTTGTGCCGATTGGCCTAGTTCTGTTCTGTCTCCTGCTTGTTATGGAGGGAAGTGGAAAAAATATCTTTTTTCTTACTCCTCCGCTATTCTTTTCTGATTAATTTGTTGCGGGACCCAAGACAGTTGAATCGTTTCTCCGGGACTCGTCGAGCTTCATTGCTCGGCGTTTTTCTGGCGGTCGCCACTGTTGATTCTGGCTTTCAGGAGTTGCAGTGGTTGGGAAAAGTGTGGCGGGTTTTGTCCCAATAAAAAAAAAAAAAAAAAAAAAAAAAAATGACTTTTGATTTGATTGATTTGATTTGAACCGTTATCTTCAAACAAAATTTCGGTCAGTTTAACAAGAATATTGGGTGCTGCTAAACAAGAATACCTTTTAATGGCAAAATGCTGCCAAAAAGCAATCAAGTGACCTTGAACAGTCAACATGATGATGGAGGCATAATAGATAACAAATTGCTTATAGAATGCAATATAGACAGACATTAAAGAAAAATAAGCCCTGGTGGCCTAGTAGTATGGGTCGCGAATTTGTAGGTCATAGGTTTGAACCGTAAATTATTTTGTCACTCTTAAGACAGTGAAGGAAAACATCGTGAGGAAGCAGGTCCTAGAGCCAAAACATCGAAGACACGTGACATCTATATCTACCCGCACTGGTACCGCGGGGTAGATTACGGCCCACTCCTTCTTACCGAGAGGAGGCCTCTATCCCAGTAGTGGGAACATTATAGTCTGATTATGTAAAGAAGAAGAACCACCACCAACCAGACAAAGCCTTGCCGCCAAGCGATTTTTCGTGTTCCGGCATGATGTCTGGTGAAGCCGTACGGAGGACGGGTCTGAGCAGTTGTGTTGCGATGTGTGCCGGGTACAATGCGCCTAATGTTGTTGTGTTGGGAGTTTGGTCGTGGAGGGTCTTCAGATCAATCTCCCTCTAGCGCAGCGTCGTTGGTCGTGTTGTTGGGTTTAACATTGCATCACCTCGCTCAACTGCCGTCTTCCGTCCTATTCGCTCAGTGTTTCTGAGTGAATGGGCTCTTAATAAACTAGCGCGCTTTACCATCAACGATCGCATCACTGCTTACCATCAGGCGGGATTGCGGTCAAGCGCTAGTTTATAATTATTAAAAAAAAACCCTTGTATTTACGACGAATTACTTCAAAGAGAAGTACCAAAGACATGAGAATGTAAATGAATCTAATTAAATCGAAGTGAGCTTTAAACTTTTTGCCGTAAACGAAGTCAGGATCTACCCCCTAATCGGCGAACACATTTTTGTCCAATAATTGCGATTAGTTGTGTGTGTAGTGAGGAACGTTTGGAGCGCCCATTTGTCAGTTCGGTCCAAACGATCCCCACATATAAATTTGACAAAATACATTTGACAAAAATGTATACCTACGCCGATTAGGGGGCTGGTTTAAGTTATTCAAGATATGTACAAATTTGGCCTCATTTTGCTAACAAGAACAAGTTGATGTTGATCGTAGTCGCAAGTCGCAACTTGTTTGAGATTAGATGGGTTGTGTGTCGGAATGCAATAGATAAAAGAGTCGCATGGAGAATATGCTGTAACAGACTTGAAATTGATTGATTATTGCAATGTTGAAAACAACACAACGGGTAAAATGCTCTGATATGTGAAGATCACGATCAAAATATGAAGAAACTCGTTGGGTTAAATTGATTAAACTAGATATTACAGGAAATAATTTAGGATGCCATCTATCTCTCAGCATGACCGTTTTTTTATCAATGTTAACGGTTTCCCTCTGATATTTAATTTATCCGTAAAGCAATTTATTTTTTTGTCAAGTCTTGTAATATTTTACAAACTTCACTAGTATTTTTTAGCATTTATTGAAACGCACTAATAAGACATGCGGTATTTTAATTATTGGTTGGATATAATTTATGTTACCTAATACTTTTTTTGTTATACTTCCTTTATTTAACTTCCAATCTTATTTACATGTAATAGAGATAAAATTCATTTGAAGTGCCGTTTGGTCATAGTTACTCGGATTCTGCCGCCACATAAATTCATTGGCAATAGTTTTTGCATTCATTAAACATCATGGTGTTTTTGTCGTATAAATTTGACATTTAACGGAAACGTTTTGCTGCTGTCATCTTGATTCGGCTATTGACAATTGGATTTCGACACATAATTAGTAAATCAACAAGTTGTTTTACATTTTTTTCATTCAAGAAATAAATGACTTGCAACTAAATCGCGCCGTGTAAATTAGACTTAAATCGATCTTCTTTTACTTGTAACGCCGACTTATAAAAGCCCCGAAACACCCATCGTCTATATCTATAAGATCGTGTGGAACTTTTTCTTTAGCCTATAGATGTCCACTGCTGGACAAAGGCTCTCTGTCCATTCTTTGGTTGCCGGGAAGAAATCGCATTAGCGATAAGGCCGCCCATTGTATGTTTTGTGTTGAATGTATTTTGTTCGATGCTTGATTGGTGTACAATAAAGAGCATATAACTAAATAAATCGACCGGTCTTGTGCTGCCATGCGCATCCATCGGCTTCCCGCGACCTTCACCAGGTCATCGATCCACCTCGTTGGGGGCCTCCCTACGCTGCGTCTTCCATTACGTGTCCGACACTCCAGAACTTTACTGCCCCATCGGCCATCGGTTCTACGAGCATTGTGCCCCGCCCACTGCCACATAATTTTAGTTACTCGAAGAGCTATGTCGGTGACTTTGGTTCTTCTTCGGATCTCCTCATTTCTGATTCGATCACGCAGATCTCGCTCTTTCGAGGAACTTGGACGAATCTAATAATGTTGTAGGATTGCGTGCAATCCACTGCGTCAGTGCATTCTGCATTTGTCTTTCTGAGTGTCTAGCCCCAATAAACGGTAGTTCTTACTACCATTTTTTGCGCCAACGAAGAATTTCCCAGTTTTATGTGTGTCGGAATGCAATAGATAAAAGAGTCGCATGGAGAATATGCTGTAACAGACTTGAAATTGATTGATTATTGCAATGTTGAAAACAACACAACGGGTAAAATGCTCTGATATGTGAAGATCACGATCAAAATATGAAGAAACTCGTTGGGTTAAATTGATTAAACTAGATATTACAGGAAATAATTTAGGATGCCATCTATCTCTCAGCATGACCGTTTTTTTATCAATGTTAACGGTTTCCCTCTGATATTTAATTTATCCGTAAAGCAATTTATTTTTTTGTCAAGTCTTGTAATATTTTACAAACTTCACTAGTATTTTTTAGCATTTATTGAAACGCACTAATAAGACATGCGGTATTTTAATTATTGGTTGGATATAATTTATGTTACCTAATACTTTTTTTGTTATACTTCCTTTATTTAACTTCCAATCTTATTTACATGTAATAGAGATAAAATTCATTTGAAGTGCCGTTTGGTCATAGTTACTCGGATTCTGCCGCCACATAAATTCATTGGCAATAGTTTTTGCATTCATTAAACATCATGGTGTTTTTGTCGTATAAATTTGACATTTAACGGAAACGTTTTGCTGCTGTCATCTTGATTCGGCTATTGACAATTGGATTTCGACACATAATTAGTAAATCAACAAGTTGTTTTACATTTTTTTCATTCAAGAAATAAATGACTTGCAACTAAATCGCGCCGTGTAAATTAGACTTAAATCGATCTTCTTTTACTTGTAACGCCGACTTATAAAAGCCCCGAAACACCCATCGTCTATATCTATAAGATCGTGTGGAACTTTTTCTTTAGCCTATAGATGTCCACTGCTGGACAAAGGCTCTCTGTCCATTCTTTGGTTGCCGGGAAGAAATCGCATTAGCGATAAGGCCGCCCATTGTATGTTTTGTGTTGAATGTATTTTGTTCGATGCTTGATTGGTGTACAATAAAGAGCATATAACTAAATAAATCGACCGGTCTTGTGCTGCCATGCGCATCCATCGGCTTCCCGCGACCTTCACCAGGTCATCGATCCACCTCGTTGGGGGCCTCCCTACGCTGCGTCTTCCATTACGTGTCCGACACTCCAGAACTTTACTGCCCCATCGGCCATCGGTTCTACGAGCATTGTGCCCCGCCCACTGCCACATAATTTTAGTTACTCGAAGAGCTATGTCGGTGACTTTGGTTCTTCTTCGGATCTCCTCATTTCTGATTCGATCACGCAGATCTCGCTCTTTCGAGGAACTTGGACGAATCTAATAATGTTGTAGGATTGCGTGCAATCCACTGCGTCAGTGCATTCTGCATTTGTCTTTCTGAGTGTCTAGCCCCAATAAACGGTAGTTCTTACTACCATTTTTTGCGCCAACGAAGAATTTCCCAGTTTTATGTGTATACAACGTAATTTTTGTTAACGCAAAACCTGTAGTACGTTCAGAATAAGAAAATGAATCGATTCTAATCATTTTTACACCATGTTATATTTTTTACCAAAATACATTTAGTACCTGTTGCAGTGTGGTTACCGAGAGCGCATGATAGATCATAGTACTCCGCGCTCGCGCAATAGCTGACGTCAGAGGTCAACACACCATTCGCCAGCACGAGCTGAGCGTGGACCATATTTAAGTTGGGACAGTCAAGTAGGATAACAAGCTCTTAACTTTGTGGTTTTTCATAACATCTTTTGAAATTTTGTAATAGATTCTTTACTTAAAAATACATTTAAACGTGTTTCGGGTTTTGCATAAACAAAAAATTATGTTGTACAGTCAAGTCCGTTTCCAAATGATTGTATGTTGACAGCAACACGAAACGCGCCACCAATGAGATTTTTAGCACATCCGAGATAAGTAATCTTTGGCAGGCTTTGTTAAATAACGAATAGAATAGGTATTAATTAAGTTTTGTAATCTATAGATACGCATTTCATGATAAAAGAACTGTTGCTAACTATTGAGCTTTTGCATAATAAGTTTTTAGATAATAAAATCTAGTTTTGTAAGGTTATAATTACTTTTAGATTTTTGTTGCCACATTAAGAATAATAAATCCAATTGTATGGAGGCCAAGCATCTCTATTATAGTATTTGCAAGTTCTCACAATAGGTTCCTAATATAATATGAAGTATGGAGAATGGACTATCAGCAATGAATTAAGAATCAGTAGGCTATCGTATAAACATTAGCAATATTGCAGTATTGGAATATAGGCCATGGTTTTAGGCACCAATAAATCTAAAAATGTTACTTCTCAACCTTGTTTTTTTTTTTAATTCACACACTATAGATAATGTATGAATGGCAAAGATAATAACCAATCACCTTCATGAAGTAATAATATATCGACCTCACACATTATGAAACGACACCTACGTTGTGGTCTTAATAAGCGAATGGAAGAATTATTGCTTTTTGTGGCACTGGAAGGACGAACGGAGGTAATGATTTCAGGTCAAGTCTACATACAGAAACGCCTACAGTTAAAATAATTGAGACATTAAAACAAATAATGGACGCTACATTATTCGTACGATGATTTGAAACATCGATGAAGACCGCAAAATATAATTCTCCGCGTTTGATTATTTATAAAAAGTTCTACGATTATTTCAATTAGATTATACGTTAACAGTGATTATTTTTAGGTTGTATATTTTTTTATAGATCCTGACACACAGATCGTAAATACAAGGAGCATACCAAATACATTTCAACAATTCGTTCAGAGCATATAACTTTTAAATAACAATACAAAGGCCATTTCAAAATACCTTGAATTTATCAGAATACAGATCAGATTATGCACGTTTAGCTCCTAACTTGACCTAGCGAACGCCATTTTGAATTAATGGAGTGTCAAGATGTCGCCAAAATTGGTGCTCTGAACCACAGTCTGAACGCATTGCGCGTTCAATTTCGTACAACATGTACGCTTGGGATCACCGACATACTAAAATGGCTATGTGAGTCATGTTGTTTGAGTTTTAATAAATATTAAAGCCGTGTTCTGCTCACTTTTGGGCTTAGGTTACGACTGTTGAATGACTTGTTTGTTTGACGTCAACCTTTTGTTTTGTATTCGTAATGGCTGCTGGATTAAACAAGACCATCTTTTTTTTTTTTGTCCCGGGGTTGTTAAATCCCCATTCATGGGGATTTTTGGGGCGGGCCACGGGGTCTGTCAGACTCATGCTGACTACAACTACACCGATGTCTCTTCTCTCATCAAGTGGGCTTGGGGCCGCGGGAGTCAAATTCTTCCGCGGCCCCACACTCTCGTTCTGGCCCGATAAGATTAGGCCTGGTCTTCTGCACGGTGTAGTTAGGTGTTAAACTACCCCGTGCATCGCCTCAGAGACGCAACAAGTTCAACTGGCCTGTCGATTCTTTCAGTCTTGTTGCAGTTTCACTAGACTCTGATGAAAAGGCTGCCTATAAACGATATAAAAATTATAATCAAGTTTTTCAGAAGTTTTTTTGATATTATCTGCACGCCAATTCAATTTCCTTTGGCAATTACTGATTAAATCAATTCGTCCCAGTTTTTCTCAAATGTTTTTGCTTATTATATTTCTGTTCTATCTACTTTGCCTAAGCAAATATGTTGATAAAAAAGTTGAATTATTAATGCCAAAATTGCTGCTGTAAATAGAATTTATTTGTATACAATAGACAAACCGACTCCATAGTCAAAATGCATTATGCAATCAACTGAACTTTCGCAGTAAATTCCCGATCCACTTTCGGCTTTGTGTGGAAACTAGTTACGAATTCATATCCAAGCAATAAAAACTTACTCGGGCGTGACTATGAAGAAGCCACGTGACGTTTGGTATATCTTTCTCTCCTGCATCAGTTGGGCTAGCGTATCGTAGACCACTTCTTGCGATGGTGTCTGCATTGATGGGAACTTCGCGGACAATGAAGTCCGTATACTTTCCAGCGTTGCTGATTGCCCCTGCAAAGAAAAGAGCATCAAGCCTTTAGTATAGTATTATTCGTATTATATTTTGTATTAATTTCTAAAAGTTGAGACGATATAAAAAGTAGAAAACAAATGTTTCAATCAAGATTAATTTGTCACAGAAAGACGTGCGTACAAAAGCATTATGTTATCTATTGAGGGGAAATGTTAGTTTTTTGTGGAGTAACTACGAAATAATCACATTGATATGTAGAAACTTGCTTTGTCGTCTATATTCCTTGGTCTATGGCAAAGCTTCTACGACTGTCCGCACGCAATAAACGTTCTAATTTAGTTGCAATACCGTAATGAATTAAATGTCCAAAACAATTGCATAGGAATCCAAAGTACAATGGCGATGCGATCGATCTATCTAAACGATGATTACTCAAGTCAATGCTCAAACTTCGGCCATCAATCAATTACAATCTAGATCTGCTTCACTAAACAGGATGTCTTCATTTCAACTGACCTTCATTATTTGGACATTTGGCATTGAATCTCATATTTGGTCAAGATAAGTATCGTTATAACGGCTTACAAATATAGGCATACGAGCGCTCTTGCTATTGTTGGATACGGAATCTCATTGTAATAGTGAAATAGACTTGACCTGTTTATTTCAGTAGGTATCTTGTTTATTGAGCTTATGTTCACCTAGGGTTACTTGTGAGACTTCACTTGATACCCCACCTTTAATTACACAAAATTAATGAATTAATGCTTTGCCGCGCGGTTGTGAGAATTATCCCATAGGAACGTTCTTCCTCGTATACGGGTACCCTATATTTTAACCAGGTTATAATGTATGATAGTTTCGGCATAGTATCACATTATCTGTACGCCTATATTTCATCGAAACCCGTTTAACTACATTTTCGCCAATCCAGAACATATTTGTATATCCAGACCGACAATCGGACAAAAATTCTTCGTTACCATTTTATTATGTGTATAAATGATGTCATCATGCATATTTCTCAAACTTGCAGTTTTTTTATGGTATGTTATCGTTTTACTAGGCAAGAATTTTTACACAAGGCCTTAATTATTAAAGTTGAAGATTAAATAAATTGCACAAATAGTGATATGTGTGTTTAGGGGTATGAGGAATAGGCCGTGAAGTTCACTTATCCTCTATAGAAACGGGAAGATCCTCCGACCAGACGGGTGTTATATCTGGCGGGCCCAACAGTTGATTTTGGGAAGTTGTTTATATGCTGGTTGCAAGGTAAATTTGCGAGATGTAGAATCTGTGTGAAGTCATTATGACACATAACTTAAAACATTGCATTTGTGATAAATTGTCAGCACCAACTTACATATAGTATTGTGTATATTTCTGGCCCAAAGGAAACCGAGTACTAATGTTAATAGCTATGCAAGCGATAAGCCAGCAACTTGTCACTGCTACTGCATTACTAAGGTCTTTAAACCCACCGTAATTTATCGCCTTACCTGCCTCAGGCTTTGCTGTGATATACCCTGCTGTGACATAGTTATGTCCTCGTCTAAATTGAGCCATAGTGTTTTATCTGATAGCTATATTATCTATCTGTCCCAAACATTAGTGCAGTAAAAATTGATATTTCATCAATCTTCGATATTATCTACGATTTATTTACTATTATCACTATGCATCTACATATATCACCCAAACTTTTTAGATCTCCATAATCCACCTGCATATATGCATTACAACTAATCAATCAATTAAACTGGATCAAATTTAATATTGTTCAATTATCAGACTCCAATCTAAACATTGTTGAGCAAGCCAGTATTCAGGACGCGGAATGTGGCAGGTATTAATGAGCATCTATTGTGAAATGTGTGTAATTTATATTTAAAATTTAGTACTAAGTTACTGTTTATTGCTATTTGATTAAGTGTACACTGGTTTAAATAATTGTCTATTCAGTTATTGATTTAGATTGCAGCGGTCAATCAGTTTATGTAATTGATTTGAAGTTAGATTCAACAACACTTTCTGCTTTGATGACTTCGTGTTTCTCGGTTTTCATTTCATATTTATTTTCAGTATGTGCTTTGATATAACTGTAATCATTAACGCTAAAGTTCTCTAACGTATATTTACATTCTTTTTCATCAGCATCTAAAACATGTATGAAATGACTGCCAGTACTCGTCCCAGTAATTAAATTCCTCCCTACATACACTAACGCGGTCGCATTAAGTACAACCTCGACGAGACATTTTAGACATGAAAACACACACTTTTAATTGAATCATTTCCTCTTATATTCTTGCATTTCTTCTCAAGTATACCGTTTTCCATGACAATAATTAAAGCAATTGACACATTTGCGAGTCTGTTAGTCGAAACCTGAATAATTGGTTCTTAAGCCAGACAAGCTGTGATATATGGAACCTGTTTAAGCTATTATGCGGATTACGATATCGGAGACCTTTATATTATACGATTTGGCACGGGCGTGGTTCACAGAATACTTTGTATGATATAATTGTGACATGTCGTCTGTTCTAGCCTCATAATGTTGCAATGTCTCATATAAAATGGATGAGATGAATGAAAGATATCGCGTTTTGTTCTTCTATTTAAAGGTCGATGAATGAAAAGTTGGTTTGCTTTTTTAGTGTCTTAAGGTCAGTATTCCATTGAGTTGCTATGTGGTACATGGTAGGAATTGAATTTTTCTATTATTATTATAGATTTATTCCTTCTTTTTCGTGCCATTATGTAGATTTAATAGTCACTTTAGTTAGTCATGTGTTTTTTAGGAATTTTATTAATTTTACCATGAACCCCAGAAATGTAGCTAAGAAAGTAAATCAAAAACTAGTTTCGGCAAGATATTAGAAATCAATATAGCAATCAAATAATTAAACTTACACAAGATTGAAGCAAAAAATTCGCGATGACTGATAGGTATAAAATACCCTACAAAAATTTCAAGCGGAACTGATAATGTTTTTATAATATCAATATTTGTAACTGAAACTGCAGCTTGGTTTATTTTCCAATAAATTAGACTCAGTTTCAAGTTCTACCAGAATCAGTGGCAAAATTCCTATCCATGGAGGTATTGCCCAAACTAAAATCAAGATCTAATAAAGCATTCTAAGCCCCTAGGAAATCATAATTCCAATCGGAAACAAGCTCTCAGAATAGACAGTTGGACAGTACAAATCCTAGTTGAGACTTGAGCCTGCCTAGTTCAGATACTTCAACTAAAGGCACCTGTCTTACAGCCAACGAGAAACAATTCTCTAGCCCAAGAAAGGTATAAAATATTGAAGTTCCTGTGTAGGTAAAATACATACTTATATTTATAGTTGACAGCTAACTGGTCACACTGTGGACACGGTGGACTTTGAGTCTAAAATCGCCAGTCCGCATTGAGCAAGCGTGGTGATTCTCTGTTTGAAAGGAGACCTGTGCCCAGCAGTGGGACGATAGAAAAAGGTTGATGATGATGATGATGACTGGTCACACCACCAGCGAACGCCCATTTCTCACAATGACAAGGGCTGAGCACTTGGCGGATAGAACGCTTGCTGACAGACGCCAGCACATCCAGGTACTACAATCTGTCAAATTTCTTAAACAGAATTTCGAATATCACTTTAAGGTTCAAGGTTAGTTAAGAAATTTTGACAGTTTCGGGTAGCTGCTGGACATAATAACAAGTCGTCGCTGTCGCGTACTTGCTGCTAAGCATAATCCTTCTATAATGAGTCTATGTTTCCACTGGTAGGACATGGTGGAGGAGGCTAGCAGTATACTGCTGTATATGACTCAGACCTAGTGCGGGTCTCGTAATTTTTGTAGTCGATAGTTCATCATCAGCTTATAACAATCCACAGTTGGACAAAGGCCTTTCTTATTACACGCCATTCAATTTAATTTTCAGCAACTCTCATTCAGCTGCCACCATCCTTCTTGCGAAGATCGTCGCTCCACCTAGCTTGAGGACGGCCTACCCTATTTTTACGTAATCGCGGTCTGTTCTCAAAAACGTGTATAGTCCAATGGTGATCGATTCTGCCGCTAATTTGACCGGCCCATTGCCACATCTCTTGTAGAAATTAAGGTTACGATAAATGTAATATTATTCGAGGAGATTGGCGCTGATAACTGAAATACAGGCTTTGCCTAGTTCGGCTACAGATGCTTAACTTTTTGTTGTTTGTAAAACATGTACCTAAACACTACTGTTCCTTTTTTAACTAAATAAATATTATTATTATTGCTTGTACTCAGTTCTCGTTAATCGCCGGCAATGGAACAGGTGCCGAAAGAATTCTCTAAACATTATATTGCAATGTTAATGCAGTCCTGATTAAAATTCCGAGTAGCATTGTCTCAACAAGACCTGTCTAGTGCGACATTCCTTGTCCAATAACTTGCGGAATTGGGCCAATAATATTGCGTAATTTGACAATTTAATTGAGCAAACTTAAATTTACTCGAGTACCTGTAGTTTCGAGAGCTATGGTTTATAACCTGATAGTGTTATAATTAATGGAAAAGCAATAGATTTACTTCTATCTTATCCGATTTTCGAGTGATTATTTTGATAAGGACAGCTTGTGATACTATTTATTTGTGGAGCTTTAGATTTTACGTAAGTTTGATATAGGTTTTTTAAGAAGCCTAAGAAAAGACCTAATCAAACAGGTCAAAGGTTGCTAGTACTAAAAAAAGGTTTAAACATCCATTTCCAATTACATTTTAATTAATCGTTAAATTGGTTTATTTATTTAAATTGATGGTGATTTAATATGGTGATTACAACCCAATGAGCTCATGGCACAGCTATTTTTAGGAGTGTATCGGCAAAAAGACCATGAAGGCAAACATTCCTTACAACCTCGGATGACTGGACGGTTGCGGTGTAAGTTCTAAACGCTAGCGGGTATATAGCACCCTAATTACGTAACACACTTCTTCATCTCAGCTAATTTAATCCCAGTCGTATCCGAAGCTTTTCAGCTTTAGAGTCTAGGGTCCTTCGTTGGCTAAACTTCGATATTTTCCATGAAGCGACTGCCGTCTGACCTCCACAACCCAAAGGCGATATCGAAGCATTGCAGTTAGACCAATTGTAGGACTTTTGAGGGCTCCGACAACCAGTAACGATTGCCATTAGATGTTCGTATGGCAACCGGGACCAACGGCTTAACAAGCTTTCAGAGGCACGACCAGAACAGTGCAAATATTCCTATTCATGCATACAAATATTTTCACTGCGCGGGGATAGAACCCGCGCCTCCTTGCGCAGCGGCCGCATTCGCAACCGGTACGCCACGGAGACTGTCAGCATTGCGTAACCCACTATTACTGTCATTTTGAAGCATATTGCCGGTCCATTGCTTCATATGTCGAAAAATTTGTATGCTCAACAGCGCAAACAAAGCAATGAGTCTTGTTGAACTGTCAAAATGAAACCCATTATTATCGATAGGTAATTGCGTAACTACTCAATTACCCTGCTTTTTAATTCCCTAAAGTGTGTTAGGAACTAATTTAAAAAGCAGTGCTGTAAATCTAATTCTTCATCGTGTTTTATCGGGTAATTTCATTGTCTGCCTTACTTACATGTGGATGTTTCTATTACTTACTGGATTAGGTTCTTAATGTGTTAGGAAGAAATCATTATTTAATTGTTTTATTTCATATTCTTATTTGTTGTTTGCATTACAGCTTTTTTATTATAAATTGTTGGTGCTTGACCGCAATCCCGTCTGCTGGTAAGCAGTGATGCATTTATTTTTGACCATTCAGCAATTATCTACAACTTTATCTGGCTATTAAAATCAACTGGCCATAATATTACCTTCACAAGGCCAAGGACAAGGTGAAAACATACGTAAATTAAATCTCACTAAAGCCATCTATAATGAAATCAACACTTACACCACACATGAAGACGAACACACCGAAACAGGTTTAAATTCCTAAACCAGTATTAATTTTTATTTTGGCAACATTTCACGGCCGCGTTCAATCGACCGAAAAACGTTCGCTATTCGTTGTAATATGCAAATTGAGAGAATTTTATTAATTTTGGGATTACTTATTTATTTGTATAACTGTTTGGTATTTATATGAGTATGGTTGACTGAGTCATTAAGTTTCTTCTAACAGTTGTTTTTATTTAAAAGGAGTATAAACTTCAAATTATTTCAGTTTGGGTTTTCAGGACCATAGTTAGTTCCTAAACTAATGCCAATCGATTAATCTGGTAGATACCAGATCAAGCGGTTGCTAAGAACAAAAATCACACTATTATTATTCAACTAGATTCAATTCACTATTGTTTTCAATAATTACACTATTGACAGATCTTTATCAATTGTGTAAGTTCTTAGCATCAGGTAAAATGTCAGTTCATATCACCTAAGTTTTGCCAGCTTGTCTAAGACATAAGAGAGCGTCATTGGCATTATCTGTTGGAAAAAAAAAGATTTTAGACTAAGGAAACCATAAAATAACATTATAAGTAAGTTACAAAATGAATGGTTCTAGTTTTGTGATAACTCGTCCTTCATTTTTACGGAAATAATTCATATTTAAGATATTTAATGAAACAAAGTGCTATCGAGTGGATTACACTCAGACTTTCTTTGAAGAATAAAATAAGGAATGAAAATTATCAAGAAAAGTACAGGAGTTACCGACAAAACTTGTATAATAAGCAAGCTGAAGTGGCAGTGGGCTGGTCAGGTTTGCTAAAAGATAGCCTATGAAGTCCTGGCATGGAGCTTATCGGCATGGGTAGTGTGGGACGCCCCTGCTAGATGGACCGATGACCTTAAAAAAATTGTCTGGGAAAGCTGAGGACAGTGTTGTGCTTTGGAGAGCAGTGGGCGGCGATAGGCGGTGATGATCGATTGATACTAAAAATGTGGTGTTTAATAGTGTTAATTAAGATAATGATCCCTCTAATTAAGATCTGTATACCTTCTGTCTGATTCAACAAAAACAATGCTGGAAAAAAACAAAAGAACATCAAATTTAAGTGAGTGTGTTCCAAAAAGCGATGTTCCAGTGAAAGCAGTTTGAGAAAAAACTGTAATTAAACAAATTCAGAATCAATTTAATTGTGATTCTGTTCCGATTCGCAGGGTCCATTGTTCTAAGTATTCTGTTTTTGATACAAAATATTTGGATATCACGGTCACTGTGATATGTAGACCGGTAATTACGACAGTCATCTTGGTAAAATAGGGCTGTTCTTTGTTAGTTTTCTTTTTAAAGTGTAGCAATATTTTGCAGTGGATTAAGTTTATTTTCGGAGGATTGTGAGCTTATTTATGGCTTTGTCGACACTTCTATACATTTTATATGTTTGTCACCTGATTCGCCGCTTTTCAATAATATTATTTCTTCTTTATGCTACTCTCATGAGTTTTATTGAGGGCGAGTGAATAACTCCGAAAATGTATTAGAAATTTGTCAAAAGCACATCATGAATTTTATGCAATTAAGTTATAAAAAAGTAAACGTCTTATAATATTTATGATTGCAAATGTCGACTCGTCCACATCATTTTAATTTATGGTGACAACCCTAGGAATCATGATATCTACGTTTGAGTATTGAGAACTATTTTGCCAAATCATTCCACTTTCACAGAATTTCGTCAATTTAACGATATTTCGATCAATTCTTGAGATTCGAACACTGAACCGGACGATATTTATTATTGTCAGTAAAATTTTTATTATCTTGTTTAGGTAATAAAGTTGTAAATTGAAACTTTGTTGGACTAAGCGACAAATAATTTAATTTTTAACCTTGACAAATATGGATGACGCGTGCAAACAATCGATTCTGCGAAAAAGCTCACCGTCAAAAGTTAGCTGAAGTGAGTTTAGAATGAACTATGAACAGTGATAATCCGTTCCTAATAACTCATTTACAAAAAAAAACCTGTATTTCAGGTAACCCAGAAGCACCCATAGAGCAACCAGAATACACACACACATACACACAAACAGACACACACACATACACACAACACAACACAAGACAACCGGACACAGCTCGCAACATGCTGGTAATATTAGATTAGGGCGCCTGAAGTCTTGATAACCGGTGGCGGTAACTTAAGGCGATGTCGTTGTGCCGCTGTTTGGTTTTAGTGGGTATTCCCGGCTTCGGCTGGGCGAGTCCCACACACGCCCTTCGGGGTATGGTGCGTAAAGGCATTTCCACAGCGTCAAGAAAAAAAAAAAAAAGGATAGCAAGTAAGCATCTCATACGAATGTGAGCTTCATTTGTGTCTATGTCCAGGCTATATTTTTTATTTGTATAAAATTTAGAACTAAAAAACAATTTAGTAAATGAAAAACAAACCAAATAAGCATCTAAGTAATCAATGAATTTAGAACTGAAAGGACACTGTACTTCATTACTTCTACACTGTACATCAATTTTCCCGTTACCATCCCCACAGCATTTCATCTAACATAAAGACAGTACTGAATTGTCCCCAAATGCACCAGGCGCTTGAAGACAATTTAGTGCTGTGTTTATTACTGCAGTGCCCATAACTGAGGCGGGGTACATACCTGCGACGTTAGGTCCATGATGCAGTCGCACAACGCTTCCGGCAGCGGTGTGAACTGGCCTTGATACGCCGGCGTTACTATGCAGTCCTCGATGTCACCTGATAACAATAAAGATAGGCGTTAATTAGGTATGATAGTGGTAGATTTATTGTTAGTAATTTGTGTGTTATTATAATCCGATAATAATGGAGTATCTAATGGTCTATGATTAGGTACATTGTCAAATCTGTTATGTATGGTGTATGATTTATCTTTGGAAGTATGTAGGTACTAAATTTCAACTTATTTTGTAGTTGTTTTTAGATATTTGTCCGTAATTATTAAAGTAACTTTTCCGTTGTTTTAAGACTAATTATTATTGAAGGAATCCAGTAACCCGCACTGTGCAATAGTGGATTATGGCCCAACCCCTCCCGCAGAGGCCTGTCTCATCAGTAGCAACATTATAAATTGAATATTAACGGCATTCATCAGTATTTTATGGAAATTTCCCTATTAGTGTCAATTTCACCTGAAGCTTTTTAAATTGGGTTAGAAAAAGAAAAAGATCCACATGGCTTTGAAAAAATATTTCTTCGTTTAAAACAGTAAACGCCCGTTGTAAGGTACCCACCAATACAACAGACAGACCCACTAATACGTAATTTTATACCCTTAATCTATCCTCATTAGCTTATAAAACAGCTAAACAACTAAATACACACTGCAATGCTCAGTTAAAGGCGGGGTATCCAGTGTAGGTGCATAAATTGCGTCGACAGTGCCCTAGGGAGGGTTGTCCCCGGAGAACGTTTGTTGGAGCCAATCCAAATAGCTCGAGTTGTGAGAGAATAGCGGGGTATCCTTTGTTTGTGTCTACATATCAAGGGGGATAACTCATTTATGGATAGCTGACTTTCGATTGTGATTGGGGATGAGCTGTTGTTGTAGTGGTCAGTATTGACCATTTGATATGGGTAAAGTAGACACATGACAACCAGTATAAGCTAACCTCTTGTTCTATTGAAACTCTGTACTACCGTAGCCCAGCTTAAGACCAAAGTGTTACCTTCGGCGTGTGGTCGCCTTTATATATTACCTACATAATATATGTCACGATGCAAATATACCTCAGGGTGGTTTAAAAACATAGTTACTGATTCGTTTACCCGTTTCGTGTATTGACTACTCTTTCTCATTAATGTAGAATACAAGGAGCAGTAAAATATACGTATTAAACTGCTGCTCCCTGCCTCTACATTGTAACATTGACCTAAAGCTGCAGTTAGCAATCCATCCAATACATATGGTTGAAAATATCTGACCTTATCCTTACAAGCCTGTGATAAATATAGGGTCCTCACATATAATAACAAAAAACCATAGAGGATTACTGATTGTTAGTTAACTATCCCCAAAACACCGCTAAAAGACATGCCTTGTATTAAAACGAATGCGCCAAACGGTTGCGGCCAGTAAAAATGTCCGCAGTATACGCAACGCAGACCACGGCTGTTATATGCGCGATGATATTTATACATCACATTTGGCTAAAACCAGGGCTATATAGCAGACAAACAATTCCGTGAAACATAATGTTGTGAAGGCGACAAAATATCAGACGAAATGTTTCAATTTTGTGTCAGGAAGGAAATATTTTACGCCGGAGTTATTTTGGATGTTAGATGTTAAAGTTAGCGTTTGTAAAAGATTTGGCCTACTTGGGTAGAATGTTGGCTTTAGCAAGAGTGCCGATGGTGTGCAGTGAATACGTGATTTTACAGGGAAAGATAAATATTGTCTGAAAATGGTGAAGATTATCAGTATCATCAATAAGCCTTATAGCTGTGCACGTTTTTCTAATGATATTTTACGAGGCTTTTCCAAAAAAATACAACGAAACCATTTTTATTTTCCTAACGAGGTTTTTAGTTTGTTCATAAATTCTTTTATCGTTAAGACTGTACGGGTATTTAAATAATGGAGACGTGTATGACTAGGGCCCCTGTAAACTCTGAAAATTGTAGCCAATTGCTAGAATTTTCAGAATTTATAAAAGAAGTCTGCTATTTTTATAAATTTGTCATTGCAACACGATTCCATTATTATTTTGCAAAAATTTCGTAATCTGCCATATTCAGAATGATCGATCAATGATCGGAATGGGGACAGAAAAACATTATTGACTTTATTATAAAACCCGTTAGTATAAATGATTTTCTAAAAATTACTACACAATTAAATTTTGTTTTACTATGGAATGGAGTGTCAGTGATCAGACTGGAAAGCCGCCAATTTGGTAAGGGCGCCATTTTGGTAGCAGATTACGAAACTTGTCAAAATAATAATTTCTGATAATAGATTACCTTTACCAGTAGATATATTCGGGTAGATAGGTATCCTTCGGTAAACGTCATCATCACGGCTATCAATCAGCATTATAATAAAGCATACTTAAAACTAAATAAATAAAGTCGTTGTGAAGTCAATTGTGACTTTAAACATAATGTTCGCTCTTTAGATTCATAAAGCACAGTTAGCTGCTGTATTTAGCGGATTGAAGCGCTTATCTCTCTACACAGACTGCGCTCGACCACGACCTCTGTGCCATTGAAACAATAGTGATAGTACCAGGCTGTCATAGATTCCTATTGTAGAAGTGTTTGTCCGTAGTTTAAAGCGCGGTGAACAGACGACTTTTAAGTATTTGATGGGGTGAAGCAGACGAGTGGGAGACGACTAGCCCTGCTCACTGCGGAAATAATTCGCAATGGAAAATATTTACCATGGTAATGGAAGCTCTAGGAAAATATTATTAGTTCGGAATAACTTCGTTACTAATGCGCCAGAATCCCTAAAATCGTCATTTCATTCAGAAGCTAAAAAGTTTTTCATTTCCGAGTATAATATCGGATTTTGTTTGTTTTGTTGTTATGTATATAACCAATAGGGCTTTTTATTGGTAAAAGAATTTACAAAATCGGTTCGGTAGATAAATTATCCCCTACAATATCACAAACTCACATACTTTACCATATTATAATTTTACTAGTTTAAATATACACAGATAACATAGGTATTTCTGATTCAGACTCGTTTCTATAGAGTACTAAACAGTATGAAATCCATTAACGAAAATAGTACAACATTCCTGCTAAACTTATTCAATGGCACGCAGCTTAGGCCAGATTTAGCTCAGAACGGTCTCCAAAGCCTGGAACACAGGTGAAGAGTAGCCAGCCTGTCGGTGTTCTTTAAGATGCATTTTGGGGAGCGTGCGAGGGAATTGCATGATTTAATTCCCCCATCTCGGCTCCATCATCGGACGACACGACGCACGGCGTGTTTCCACCCTTACGTTGTTGACACCGCAACTATCCTCGTCTTTTATACAGCGTACATCGAGGGACTGGAATAATTTGCCAGCAGCGGTGTTTCCGTCGGACTACAATTTAAGTGTCTTTCTAGGCTAGAGTGAATAGGCTCTTAATACACTAGCGCACTCTACTATCAATCTCCCTCTGGTGCAGCATCGTTGGTCATGTTGTTGGGTTTAACATTGCACCACCTTTTTTTTTTGCCGGGGTGGAAATCCTCATAGGATGCCCGCCGCCCTGGACACCACCGCGTTCCACGACTCTGAGCTGCTAACATTGCACCACCTCGCTCAACTGCCGTCTTCCTTCCTATTCACTCAGTTTTTTAAGTGAATGGGTTTAATAAACTAGCGCGCTGTTGATGGTAACATCAACGATCGCATCACTGCTTACCATCAGGCGGGATTCCGGTCAAGCGCTAGTTTATAATTATTAAAAAAAAAAAAAAACGATTGCATCACTGCTTACCATCAGGCGAGATTGCAGTCAAGCACTATTTTACCCTTACTAATATTATAAATCGGAAAGTGAGTTTGTTTGTTTCCGAATTTCACGCGGGCAAAGCCGCGGGCGTAAAGCTAGTAATTTATAAAAAAAGACCTATGTCTATTTTATATTAATTAAGCTGGTTGTGTCTATGAAACTGACATCCTCATAAATATTAATTACGATGGTTTAACAGACGCTTCCACACATCACAATTAATGATCATCAGGGGTTCAATCCATAATCGCTACATTTGGCACATAATCCGCAGATTTGACATCGAAATAATGATGTTACTCGGTTCACAAAGGCGTGAAATTGCAGTTTATGATAAAATGGAGCTAACTGCGTGTTTGTTATGCACGTACAACATTTAAACTTTAGATAGTTTGGAAGATGAAACGCATTTTTCGTAATTTAGCATATTTATTTGTCGTACATTCAGAAAGGCTGAGACGGGAATGCCAAAATTATAATCAGCATAATCACGTCTTTTTTTTAACATATTACAAATTTGTTATTTTCCAGAATTCTTTATTTGGTATTCTCCAGAATTTGCTTACTGACACATTATATAAGTTTTTTTACAATGCATAAATATGTGAGCTGTCTCGCCCTTTATACCGTGGACTTTTATTTAGGTAGTAAGTTTTTACTTATTTACATTTCCATTTTAATCATATTTTATTTTTTGTTTTTGTTTTTCTGGTATTTTGGCATGGCTAGCTGGCATGTGATAAATAATTTCATTGTTGTTGCATTTTCATCACTATACGCAGTATTGTATAAAGTCATGTGTTTTTTTTAATGAACAGACAGCTGTGCTGCTGGGGAGTTTGTTCCGCCACTTCTTCTTCCCAGCGAAAGCACTATTAAGTGTCGATGGGTGTGCCTACTGGGGGACTGTCCTATGTAATATTGACGTTCAAAAAGTGCTGATTCTCAGCCTAATTTGAATATTTGTTTTTTTTTTTCAGGAACAGATTTTATTCTTCGTAAGAAGTCTTCTGTATTTATTCATTTAAGTAAAATCGTTTTGAACATTCCAATATTATTTTAAGTATTGGGATATGTGTGTGTGGGACTGATACGGTTAGAGGAAGTGCATGGGTGTGGTCCGGACAAGTGCTGTTGAAGTCAGTGCTCTGATACCTCTTTTGCGCAAACACTACTGAACTGATTTTTTATGAAATTTGACACATCATCATCATCATGAACATCTCAGCGTTAATTCCAGTGGCATCTGAAGTTTCTTGAGCTTTACCAGTCTAACTGCTAATTTTGGCTAAATTTCGATAATTTCCGTAAAGCGACTGCCGTCTGTCCTCCACAGCCCGAAGGCGATATCGAATCGTTGCAGTTAGACCAATTGTTGGACTTTTGAGGGCTCTAACAACCCGTAACGACTGCCATTACATATTCATATTGCAACCGGGACCAACGGCTTAACGTGCTTTCCGAGGCACGACCAGACCAGTGCAAATAATCACATTACACTGATGGCTTATAACCAGGAATAAACCTTAGAATATTTTTTATCCTGATATCCCCACGGGATCAAAACTTAAGCGGATGAAATACGCATAATCTTCAATATTCATTCATTAAATCATTTACTAAAGCACTAATATTCAAAGTAATCTCCTCTGTCATCATCTATTTCAAGTAGCAAGTTTACATTCTCAAACAAATACTGAAACTAAGTACAATTACCACCAGCAACACAAATATATTATAATGGATAACCCTCTACAATTTCATATGCCATCATTCATACTAATTGTTGGCGTACCGTCTTCAGTAAGTGGTATGTTAATGCGTTTATTTGTTTACTTAACACAGGTGCACACCATTATGAAGCAGGAAGAGGGCGTTTTGCCTCTAATGTTTCGTGGTGTACATCTTGTTATTTGATATTATTTTGTTAGTTATACGTATCTGTGACAGCTTCCGTGGCGTAGCGGTAGCGAACGTGGCCGCTTCGCAAGGAGGCATGAGTATGAATATTTGCACTGGTCTGGTCGTGCCTCGGAAAGCACGTAAAGCCGTTGGTCCCGGTTGCCATACGAACATCTAATGGCAGTCATAACGTGTTGTTGGAGCCTACAAAAGTCCAACAGTTGGTCTAATTGCAATGCTTCGGTATCGCCTTCGGTTTGTGGAGTTCTGGCGATAGTCGCTTCACGGAAAATATCGAAGTTTAGCCAAAATCATCAGCTGAATGGTAAAGCGGACCTCAGACTCCAAAGCTGAAAAAGCTTCGGATGCGACTGGGATTAACTCTGAGATGATGATGATTTATACGTATCTTTGACCAGGAGATAACATTTTGCCACATAAATGTTCTACAGAATACATAGAGGAAATGTCAAGTATTATGGAGGATAGAATAAAGTTTGAACGGTTTGGTTCATGAAACGCAAACCGTGACTCACTCAATAACTCTTATAATTTATATCGTGGGTCCTTAGTTAGTATGGTATCGGGGCAAACAGAATATGCTTGGTGGTCTGAAGCGCCATCCACTAATAAAATTGCTTGCTGCACCGGGTGACGTCATTACCTCGGCGCCGGTTGTCGCTGAAAAAAGCGCTGGGGCTGTCTTGAATATTTACCGTTTCTTTTTTTTTTCTTGTTTTGATAATGTTTTGCGTTATGTTTACCGCAAACAAAGGTTTTGTATTTCTTTCCTTCATCTGGACTTGGCGTATGATGTACCCGTGAAAGTTTTGTAAAAGACGAGTGCGTAGCTAAATTAGGGTATCTGTTCATTTTTCTGTACCAAACGATACTGATAAAGATGCTGCGGATATATTCCATCGTTTAACACCCACAACAAAAGAAGGGGGAGACCCATTCTTCAGAGACCGCACGGCACATTTCTTTACAATCTCCCCTCGTTCTATCTCTCGCCACATACGACGCGGCCAGTTACGCTCTCGCAGTCAGTTTTCACATAACACAAAAAACAAAAGCCCTGAGAGCACTAGGGTAACCTAAATTTAGCTCATACGCGGACATAGCTGTTCGCGGAATTATGTCAAGAGAGGCACCCTGGTGGGTAATATTACGTAACGAGGTTTAATTTTTATTTCAGTTAATGTTTCCTTTGAAAGAATACTGCCGTCAAGGTTTTCTTTTAAGGACTGAGGTTGAGCTTTTCCTAAATAGTTTCTACTCTGGATTCCGATCTAGTTTAAGTCTAAGAGCTTTGGTTTTCAGCATAACATTTTTTTTTCTCACGTCGAACCAGATATCTTGTATTTGACAATCACCCATACATTCTGTTTACCGTCTAAAACCCACAAACGAATTGTACAGAACATTCTTTACAGAGAGTACTAATAGTTTGCATTGATAAAGATGGTCTTAAGTAGGTGTTGTGTCGAATACCATTAACTACATGTTCTTTGGTGGCTTGTGGGTAGAGGCCAAGGTGGAGAAGTGCATTACGGCGGCTCTGACTTGTCTCAGATTTTTTCGCTCAAGGTTATTTGTTCCTAGTGTTTTATTTGGTCAGACTCTTACGATAATAGAGTATTGTTTGCTGATAAGGAGTTAGGTGAGATAAATATAAAAGGTAGAACTTTTTGTAAGTTTAAAATAATTGACAGACGTCAATTCAAACCAATTTACTGTCTCAATATTTCCTCCTGTTTTTAGTATTTATAAATTTTTGATTTGGCATACTTACCAACTGGTGGGTAATTGCGTGACACAATTGTTGAACTGTCAAACTGAAAGCCATTTCTAAGTAGCTTCAGCCTTCCTTTTGACAACTTATCAAGATTGATTGCGTTATTTACGTTGTTGAGCGGGCATTTTTTTACACATATATGACGAAATGGATCACTGATAATATTATTATCATCATCAACCTTTTATCGTCTCACTGCTGGGCATAGGTCTCCTCTCATACAGAGAAGGATTGAGCGTAACTTCGACACCAATGACTGATTAAAAGGTAAAGTAAAACATCTTGAGGACACCTGGACTTTAAGTTTGAAATCACCAACCCGCATTGAGCACGCGTTATACTATTATAGTGCAGATTAATACATTTTCATTCAGTAGGTATTAATAAAGTTATGTATGATTCCTTAAGTAAGAATTTGTCAACAGTAATTCACAACTCTGCGTAGAAATCAGATAACTAAACAAAGGTGTTGTAAATAAGGAGTATTATTAACAAAACAGAAAATATCCGTCTGTCAGTGTGTTGCTTAACTGGCCATCAAACCAAGTGGGTATTATGCATTGTCTCCAATTTTAGGATTCCTTTTCAAGAATGAGTTTAGAAGCTGAAAATAGTTTTCAATTTCGGAAAGTGGACTAAGTCTGCTTAAGAGTTGCATAAAGATATAAACACTACATTATATCCAAGAAAATAATTTATTCAAACCATTCACACACAAAAATTTCAATCAGATCAATAGATTTTGGAAAGTCTTTGACATAGAAAATATTACAACTTCCTTTTCTGAAGACGGTTTAAAAAGGACTGGCTCAAAGAATAACATTGCGCTTATTGCTACAAATACAAAGTATTACGTATAAATAACTGTAATGGTATTACAAAGAATTAAGCCTATAAAGCCTTTTTTGTCGTAATTATCGATCCTTATCGCGCATTCCCTTCCTGCATAATTGATTATCGAGATTCAAAAGTATGCATTAAAACCGTTTTGGTTCTCATGAATACAGGATCGTGTGCATACTTAAGGAATCATTTACCAAAAGTGTTTCTCGAAAATTGTGATTCGATACTCGATATTACGATTCTGGGTATAACTTTCAGGGTGTTCATCGACAATGATAATATTAAAACTTACGGATTAAGATGGATTCGACACATAAACATAATCATACCTATTCCTTTATACAGTATGTTAAAAAAACCCTGTCCGACCCGTGAAGGTATTGTTAGGTATCGATAACTGATTCTACTAATGGATACAAAACCGGGCTAAACTTAAAAAAAATCCCCTAAAAAAATAAATATTATTTCGCAAAAAAGAGGTAACTTAATAAATGTGCGTTAAGCACACTTCCGTGGGCGGCGGGCGGCAGGGCACGCGGCACGTGGTCGCTTCGCTATTCGCTCATAATAATACCGGTGTTGTCACTTTTTTAAAAATTACCAAATTTCGGGGAAGTTAAATCGCGGGAAAAAAAGATTATTTCAAAATTCATTTGTATATATATTATATTTGGTCATGTGTTTACCTAACCTTTATTATCCTTATGGGTCGGACAGGGTTTTCTTAACATACTGTATATCTAAAGGCCAATTCTCATAATTAAAACCATTCAAAATCTTATTCCAATCTCATCTCAGCAAAATTCAATGGCAAAAACTTGTCAAACATGTAGGAATTTTGAAGGTATTTATTTCTACCTATTCAGCCTATGTCCAACGAAGCTGCGCCAGAAGGAGATTGATCTAGAGTCCCTACACGACCAAACTATACATATATATATTATACCGACACAACATTTGGTGCATCGTACCCGGCACACATCGCATAACTGCTCCGACGAACAACACTTCGGAAATGCAGCAATTCTTGTATTGCTGCATTTAAAAATATACTCATAAAAAATCATAACAATAGTGATGTAGATGCTGTGGAGATATCATATTCATAATTATTAAGCAGGTAGGCGACAAATAAGGTTAGCCATCACTTTATAAAGTTTTAACAACATTCACCCACCCACATGGACGCCAAAAGTAGTTTTGCATAGTGTGAAACTAACAATTGCATCTACACTTAGCCTGTCAATGATAAGCGTATACTACGGAACTCAGGCATTTAGTTCGCGCTTAACCCATTCCCGCCACGTGGGTAGTCCTCGATGCCTCGTAAATACCACAGTTTATCACCGACCTCATTGCGAAAAAAATATAAAAAATGTTATTGTGCGCTGTTTTCTGTGACCGCCAGTGGAGTGTTTATGCCTTGCGCCTTTTATTGAGTATTACGATTGGTTGCTGCGTGTGATTGCGAGGTTGGTGTTAAATTTTAATGTTTCTAATTTTAAATGATTTTGCGTCTTCAAAGTTTCAATATTTTCTGATACTTTCTTAATAGACTTCTTTTGAATGAAATTAATGATTTAATTGCCTTGAAATTCTTGCTTATTTTTTCCAAATTGGAGGTATTATATAATGAAGAAGACGCCTTAGCAAATTACCTCAGCTTATTACCGTCAGTATACAGTTTTTTTTGAAGATTTTAAATATAGGAGGAGGTTTTTCAACGGAAGAGTTTTTAGGATCAAATAAAAATGAAAACAAGACCGCTTCTTTACTGGCAATATTGAGGCACCGCGCCGCTCAGATTAAATGAACCGAAAGGCCTTGTGCTGTATCCATTCAATCCAACAAACATGGGCTATAAAATCACTCAGCATGTAGCCTGCCAATACGAAATCCAATCAATAATTACTCTCGGCCTAAATCCCACTCAAAAGACAAACCATCTTTGCCAGCCCCAACGGTCGTGTGACAGCTACAATTTACCAGTCATTAAAAATTAATTTCGTTCAATTCAACATTTATGCAAGACGTAATAAAGAAATGCCCAACTCCGGCCAAGGCTGGCTTGTGCCACGTTAATAATAAATTGATTCATTATTATTATACCATTAATGCAATTGTTTATTTATTATAGTTATTGCAAAAATTGGGATTGAAGTTGTTGACATGTCAAGGGTGTCTGTGACTAAATGTGCTTGTTTCAAGCTCTATTAATTTGGAAAACTGAAAATTCCTTTCTACTGCCGTCAAGCTTATCAAACTGAAATTCATTGAATTTGGTTCAATTTTAAATTAAGTAGTGATATTGTTAATATTTGTATTTAGTCGCCACTGCACCGATTCCCTTGTAGAGACGACAGCACATCAAGCTAACACGATCTATCAAATTTATTTATTTTAATTTCTACTTTATCCAGCTAAGCGCACGCGCTTAGTACTATGATCTACCGTCAGCTGTGTTGTGCGCTCGGTAACCACACTGCAACAATTTCAAAATGTATTTTGGAAAAAAAATCAAGTGTAAAAATGATTGGAACCGATTCAGTTGCTTATATTTCATTGGAGTTTGAAATTGCTACTAATACCCAAAAACAAATGAATATCTACAATCGAATGCGGTATCCACAAACGTTTATAGAAACCAAAAGCAATTTGTTTAGCAATCGATAATAATTAATTCATTACCAAATGTTGAGATGCTCCAGTGATCATTCATTTTAATCGTAATGTAGAATCAATTTGTATTGCTGTACGCACTGTTATTCATTGAGAGTTTCTATTTGGTAATTCTTTTTGTCATATATTTTAATCGATCTTCTAATTTACGCGCTCCTATTTTAAGCTTCTGAAATTATTATTACTTATTTAAAACATTTTAATATAATGAATGTGCGCCTCTTTCCTTTAACATCAAACAACACCTATTACGGCGTCTTGGCTATTTGCCTATAGTAGTAACTGCGACCAACTTATGTAAAGATATCTATTTGTTGATCACAGTTCCAAACTAAATTAACCGTTTTGGTCGAGATATCCTAGTTTTAATACTGTGCCCCATTAGAAAAGGTCATACCGTTAAAAAAAAGTTCAATCATTTAAAAAAGTGTGCACCATTAGAATCACAAAAAGTTTTAGAGCTCCATTAACTTTATAAAGTGTCCATCATTAGAAGCTCAGTAATATTTTAGATGTTCACTTACCATTCTCTTTTTTCGTAATACGAAAATGGTCTAACTTATGTAGGCCTTTTCCTTCAAAAGTTGGCAAAGTAGAACTGAAATGAATTGATATCAGGCTTGCATGGGACAGAATGTTGCCATTTTAATGTCACAAGCGCTTTAAAATTATTATAGCACAAGATTGTGATCTTAAATTTTAAGACTATGTTTTATGAGCTGTAATAATTAAAATACTTTTTAGTTAATGTTGGTAGAGCTTTATTGTGCTTCTGAGAATATCGCAAGTTATCTTTGATATAATATTTATGCAATAAACTTAATTATAATACCGCAACCTAGCGTGGTCTTCAATCAGATATACTATGAAATAATTATTTTCTTCTATTAAGCTTTGCTATTCATACTTACCTGAAATATTCTATTATATTATTCTATTTGATGGACGTTGCATCTTATTTTGGTCCAGAAAGTGGTGGCAATATGACCTGGACTCGTACCACACGGGATGGCTTGAGGTGGCACAGGAAAGGATTTCCTCGAAGGAATTAGGGAGGTCAGTAGTGGGACAGCGGCAGGACACTCAGTTTCAGTCCAACCAATATAATCAGACCCGTTCCTTTTAAAACTGCGAGGGCTGCTGGTTGTTCGAAAGACAGGCCATGGCTACTGGCACATAGGCAAATGAAAGACGAGTGAGTTAAAAAAAAAATTGACACGCCGAGTGGAAGAGGTCATTAGATGATTTTCCATCCAAAAACGGCTTGAGGAGGCCTGTCACTAAACTTTTGGGCAAAGGCCTAGTCAAGAAATTTGTACAGAAGTTTGATAGAACATGGGAACGCATAGGCGCCAGGGTTCTTTTTTAACCAACCCGCAACCCTGACCCAGGAGGCATCGGTCTTCGTGGACCCCGTCACGATGTGCTGACATCTCTTTAAGGCGCGCGTGAAACACAACGCGCCGTTCACTCGGGCGTGGTCCTTACCGGGCGGAGAGCTGTCCATTGTTTACCGCCCGCGCCTACGGTGGCTGGGTGTTCGATGTCGTCTCCAGACCAGGGTTCCTCCTGCGGCGGCGACACCCGCAATGGCGTGAGGGCGCTGGGATTCCAGCTGCCTCATGCGCTCCGAGTCCTCCTTTGCCAGCATCACTGCTTCAAGAAGGAGTTGATGGCCTGCCAAGCACTCTCGCTCCTGACCAGGGGCGGACGCGAGAGATCACCTCCGAGGACAGGACCACTCATTCTATATTGCTGATTCCCATGGTTCGACTAAGCTCCCTAATTATAATAAACCGTAATGATGTGTTAGCATGCAAAACAGTGTTTAACACCTTCATAGAGACCATGGCGTCAGTAAGAAATTACCATGATATTATGGAGTAGGCTCAGTGGGTGTGTGACTAGAAATTATTTTGAATATTTATATAGTATTGACAGGCAAATGGTAATGATAAAGTATCATCGTTAATTATAAATTGAAGATGTTTGGTGTGAATCTTTGTGTTGAGATTTCGTAATTAAAGTGGTATTGTTTGTGATTTTGTGGCGTTAGGTTTATCTTGCAACTTATATTGATATATGTACTTAGCTAAATGTAATGGATAATTGTTTTACGCCAATAAGTTTAGGAAACGTGAATACAAGTGAGTGATTGTCAATCTGTCGGGAATTTACTGCAGACATCGAAAAATGTAAGAAATAAGCAAGGCGGTCAGTTTATGAAGTTTTTTTTTTTATCATAATTTACCTTTATTTTGTCTTTAGTTTTATTATTGATAGATTGTTGGCATCTGTGTCAGTCTAATGTTGATGTTACATTAAAGGAAATTTAAGATATACTTAAGGTTAACAAGAGCTGTTGATGGACTAAGCCTTTTCTGGTAGAGTGAAAACATGCTATGCTTCTGTGACAATCCTAGTTTCATTGTCTATGCTTCGACTATTTTCCAAGCAATGCTAAATTTGAACGTCTTACCTACATTATCCTGTTCCCTGACACGCCCTTTGGCTCCATCCAGAGCGGGAGAGTTATTTGATGATTTTCCATCCAAACAAAAAAGATACATAGCAACCTGGAAAAGGATATGGTGATTGTCCCAGTAACAATCTTCTGGAACAAATTCCCCTGTACATGCGGATGATGATGAAACCAGTATACCAAAAACTCATAAGTCCTCAACTCAAGAGTTAAGTAAATCGTTGTCAAACCAATATCGCTATTTATACACCAATATCTTTAACATTTGCTTTCTCACAAAGTGATTCTTCAGTCCCCTAAAATTCACCTTTCGTTCATAAAATATTATCAATTTCCACCTGATTACCCCTATTGACTTCGTTGAATCCCCTTAAAAGACAACCACGGTAAAATATGAGAGGGGAGAAAGTGTAGACTTGCATTAATTTGCAATATTTGCCTGACACTGAGTTTTGAATACATCTTCTCTTAAATAGACTCGAGTGATTCTAAAAATGTGTGTATTTGGATAAATTAGTCAGATCGTTTTTACTAAATCTGAGACAGCTAATGGTGTGAGGGGTAAAATATTTCAAAATTATAAAGATTAATTTCAGATGGAGATGAGGCCATAACATCGGCTGCCGGTAGAAGTTACCACCCACCAGACAAAGTCCTGCCGCCAAGCGATTCGTCGTGATCCGGAATGATGTCTGGAGAAGCAGTACGGAGGACTGCTCTGAGCAGTTGTTTTGCGATGTGTGCCGGGTACGATGCGCCAAATGTTGTTGTGTTGGGAGTTTGGTCGTGGAGACTGTTCAGATCAATCTCCCTCTGGCGCATCATCGTTGGTCGTGTTGTTGGGTTTAACATAGCATCACCTCGCTGAACTGCCGTCTTCCTTCCTATTCACTCAATTTTTTTTTTTTTGAGTGAATGCTCTCTTAATAAACTAGTGCGCTTTACCATCAACGATTACATCACTGCTTACCATCAGGCGGGATTGCGGTCAAGCACTAGTTGATAAATATTAAAAAAAAAAATCTCTTTGTATGTAATATAAATAATATGTGTATATATTATTTTCACTTGTGACAAAAGAAACTAAAAATGTTCATCTATTTTACACAGTCACAAATCTCAGAGAGAATAATAGCCTTTGAAATCCCACGTCTAGGAAAATACGCCATAACTTCCAAACTCGAACGAAACAAACTTTCAACAAATAATTTGCAGTTGATTAGTATCAGGAATATAAAGACGCCACAGTCTACTGATAACTTGTGCATTGCTGTTAAGTTGGGTACGACACGCACGTCAACTGTTCCAAGTAATAAAGTTAGAACTTATACTTAATCCACATTCCTATTTGCAGACTAGTTTAGTTCCCGAAGTAATTATTTAAGTTACAAAACGGTTATTTATGCAAGCAGAGTAAGTGAATAATTATTACATTGGCAATTTTTTAGCGGTGTAGAAAGGGAAAACGGTAAAACTTTAAGTAGCAAGGGGCCATGATTTATGATAGACTAGCTGATGCCCGTGAATTCGCGATCCACGATGCCCATATCCTTCTCTAGATCATGGTCTATCCATTTGCCATTCAAGTCCATTCAGGCATTTTAGCATACTTGAGTAATTTTTAAATTTTCTAATTTTCTGCGCAACTTTTTTTTTCTGACATAAGAAGCTTCTCCTGGCAAAAAGTAACAACAAAAAGAAAAAGAGTTAGTAAAGTCGTTCCATCCGTTTAAAAGTAAACATAGGTCCTTTGGAGCAA
The DNA here is from genome assembly GCA_037179545.1 of Sesamia inferens. Lineage (NCBI taxonomy): Eukaryota > Metazoa > Arthropoda > Insecta > Lepidoptera > Noctuidae > Sesamia > Sesamia inferens. The sequence goes on along the minus strand of CM073928.1, from coordinate 27,659,612 downwards.
GCTCAAATCTGTACATAAAGAACTGGAAAGAAGGTACGCCTTTGTCGAATAGTGGAAAATGAACAGAAAAACAATGAAAGTAACTAAAATTATAACATGATGAAAACATCAACACGGTAATTACGAAATAAATCATTTCGACAGTTCTACAACATTTATTGCGTTGTTTATATTGTTGAGTAAATGAATTTTGGGAACTAGTGAAGCAATGGACTAGCAATATGATTCAAAAAGATTCCAATTGATAGCAATAGTGTGTTACGTAATTAGGGTGCAGGAGGAAATTGGCATGGTACAGAACCAAAGATTAGAGGATGTGACATCTTCCAACCCACACTGGGCCATGCGAGGTAGGTTACCTTCTTGAAGAAAACATTCTAAACTGAATATACTTATGCTTATGTGCATAATATGGAGTTGTAGGTATATGTAGTTTAAATACCACTTTCTTTTTTAGTTTAGGTACGAGTTGAATCTCAAAAAGACCTGCTTGTTTGGGGTTTTTCCTGGGTACAATAAGTTGATTCTATTTAGTCCGTTATTCAGATTTTAGAAAAATATTGGATAATTTTGTTTTATCAATTCAATAAAAATTAACAAATATAAAACGCACCAAAGATCAGGAGCGGGGGCTGGTGACGTTACACGAGTTTCTTTAACTACTCAACTATTCACAGCAGCTACCTTGTGTTTGTGCTTGATTAATTTGTATTGATTTGAACTTTACACCCAAATTGGATGTCATTAAGGGGCTGATGATGAAGACAAAGGTAAGTTCAGGGAGCTCCTCAGTGACTTACAGTAATTACCTTGTGTTTAGACTCAATTCAATTATATTGATGAGAATTTCGCAGAATCAATTAGTTGTTTTAGTCAACTACCCTATTCTGTAAAACTCTTAAAGTCAAAAATTGGTTGAAGTGAGCTTAGGATTGAGCTGTCAACAATGGAGCCGTTTCTGTTGTTCACAAACTAAATTAAATTTAAGTTCAATGCATCTTTTTCTTTCTATTTCATTAAGAAAAGGACAGAAGATAAACTACCAGTTTAGACCTGCCAAATTAGTGCACTCCTGACGTAAACTGGCGTATTTTTGGTCGCCATGTTTATAATCGCGTCTAAACTATCTATGGAATATCTTAACTTGACAGGATTAAACTAAAATGTTATTTTCTATCCTTTTCTTAACGAAATCGAAAGAAAAAGATGCACATAACATAAAATTAGTTGAGTTTGTAAATAACAGAATCGGCGCCAATGTCAATCCCTAGCATTAGTTGGAATAACAACTTACTTGACATAAGTTTGTGGTAGTAAAGCCACTGAAATTTAAAATAAATAGTTTCCATGTTTCTCTTAAAATATTCTGCATATAAATCTAATAAAATTCTAATTGTAACTTACATACTCATAGATGTTTCGAAGCGAAAAGAAAAAGACGGGTATTATGGTATTTTAAGTTATTTTAAATCTATACTATAATATATAAAGTTGAAGAGTTTGTTTGAACGCGCTAATCTCAGGAACTACTGGTCCAATTTGAAAAATTCTTTTTACGTTGGATAGCCCATTAATCTAGGAAGGCTTTAGGCTATATAATATCCCGCTGCAACCAATAGGAGTGGAGCATACAAAAAAATAAACATATCGAAACCCTCCCGGATGAAACCGCGCAGCTAGTTTTAAATAAGCTCCAGAAATTAATGGCATTAAAGACATAGATAGTATACTTTTCGTATGTGATGTGGCTCTTCACTGTCTACTCAGCAGTCATAACTAAGTTGTATGATTGTACCTGCAGGAACCGTCTAGCTTTATATATGCCATAAAAAGACAGATATAAACGTAAATGCTAAAAGATTTAACTCCTGTACTAGAGTATAGGAATAACATAAATACTCTATGCAGTTAATGTCAAAACGAACTCCCAAGTCGCAGCGGTAGCTTACAAGCAAACTATATCGCGTGATAGTCGTACTAGAAATGTTAGGATGTTTTATTAGTCTAGACTGAAATTGAACTCTGGGTAATTAATAATAGAGCACGGAATGTTTGTTTAACAGATAGTTAACAGGATTAAGACAGGTAAAAAGGTTACTTTTTTATATAATTATAAACTAGTAGGTACTTTACCGCAATCCCGCCTGATGGTAAGCAGCGATCACTGTTTACCATTAGGCGGGATTGCGGTGCAGAGCGTGGAGTGTCTAGTGTGTGTTTTGTGCTGAATGGAGAGGGAGCGAAAGATGAGAAAGAGATGATATGAAAGAAAAAGAAGGGAATGTCATAGAGCTGAGAATGAAAGGGAAATTATCTACATTATTTATTTTTTATTAATATAGCGGCAATTGATTCTTTTTATAATTATACTGATGAAAAGCAGTGATGCAATCGGTTATATTAAAGCCCGCTAGTCTATTAAGCCTATTCACTCAAAAAAACTGAGTGAATAGGAATGAAGACAGCAATTGAGCGAGGTGATGCAATGTTAAACCCAACAATACGACAAATTATGTTGCACCAGAGGGAGATTGATCTGACGTCCCACCATGACAAAACTCCCGATACAATAACATTTAGCGCATCGTACCCGTATAAAAATCGCAACACAACTGCTCAGACCCGTCTTCCGTACGACGAAAAGTACAAACAAACAAAAGAAGAGAAGAAATGTAATCACCATTATCTACATAACCTTTTCCAAACTCTGTTGGGTTCAGCTTAAAGTCTGACCAAATTCTGTTAAATACCAGTATTTTAGATGGAGCGACTGCCTAGCTGATCTCCACAACACAGTTAGCGAGTAATACCGGGGGGTATCTCCCTCCCCTACCTATACCCTCATACATACCCCACTTACCCCCCCATCCAAGGCTTGCTTGATTTCAAAGGTGCCTGTAATTTCAAAGGTGTTAACGGGTAATGCAAATATACTTAAATGAACACAAATTGCAAATAACCAAAACTCCATAATCTAGTCATTAGAAACACACACATAACAACGTATTTGCGTACAAATTACATAATATTTATCCACTAACACTACCCGACCGGCCATTGCATTAACCATTACTAGTCAGTGATTCGCACAATTTAACAGCAGATTATGTAATCATTTATCTGTTATTAACTATGTGTATTCGCTATCTATGCCAGAGTTTATGTTAACTTTGATTCAATGGGTTATTGGCTCTTCAATTATGTTACGTGGGGAGTTAAATGTCTGGCACCGGCAGTGCAGCCTGAAAGTCTCAATGGATAAGTTGAGTTCTAAAGTAAATTGATCAAAATAATTTTGGTTGTTACAGCTGGTATTTCTTACTACTGCAGAGCAGTGTTGAAGTTCTGGTGTTTTATTTTGTATAAATTATCATCACCTGGGTGAATAAATTGGTACTGATTTTGAGCTCTGTGTGTCATATTTATGTAGGTAATGTATCTGTAGTTTTTTTTTTTTTTGTAGCGATCAATGGGAGATTTTCTGTCCAATTGCAGGAGTTCAATGATTTGAAGCGATTACTTTCTAGCCCTTTATACACTTTGACTGATCAATCAGACGGTGAAATAAATACAAAGAGATAGTTGGACTAATTTGAACTTCTATCAATGGATCACTAATTACTTTGATTGACCTTTAGTGCTATACAAGTAGGCAAACATGTGCAGTTACATTTTATTGTAATTTTGCAACTAAAATTAAGGGACATGAATGAGTTGTTAACTTTAGTCGTGCCGTAAGTTAACAACTTGTGTGACATAGTTAAACATATAACTGGCATTGTGAAACGGAAAACTTAATGCACCTTTACTGACAGTTCAAAAATTATATTGCTTTACAGTTAAAACTGTTCCATAAATGCCCTTTTATGCAATAATAGAGATTACAATTTCAGAAATGAGGAGATCGGCAGAAGAAAGAGAGTAATCATCAACCACCAACATAGCCTGAAGAATTGCAACATTTAAGTGGCAGTGGGCTAAGCAAATTGCCCGTAGGACAGATGCCCGATGGGGCCGACGGGTTCTCGAGTGGCGACCAAACACCAGAAGATGTAGCTTGAGTAGGCCTCCGGCAAGGTGGATCGACGATCTGGTGGAGGCCTATGTCCAGTCTTTCGGCTGAAATGATGATGATGATGCAAGGACCCTTATTTTCTTTCTCCAGTCAAAAAAACTTTTTCAAAGAAACAACAAACACTCCAATAAATGTTCTTTCACCAGTAAACTACAAAGTTTCAAACGAGATAGAAACTCTTAAGTGATCTCCAGTGGAAGGTACTCTGCCAATACTAGCAGCAAGTACGGAATCCATTTGTAACGGAAAACTGCCAGTTCGAGGGCTAGGTTGTTTGCTCATGTCTAGGGGAAGGGGGTTGACACGGTTTGTTCAATAAGAGTAGTTGCCGCTTTAAAACTTTTTTAAGCTTAGTATGTGGTGATTTTACTTGTTTAAACGAGGAAAAGGATGTTACAATTGGCGTTGTACACGTTGTTGGAATAAATTAAATTGTTTTTTTTTTTATTTATTTTAGATAACCTGATCCATACAGGCTTATTTATTTAAAATATAAAATAAATTAACCTCTAAAATTCTATCAGAAAAAGAAGAAGAGTAGGAACAGAGAAGCGAGGCAACCAGTTTTTTTTTTTTAATAATTATAAACTAGCGCTTGACTGCAATCCCGCCTGATGGTAAGCAGTGATGCGATCGTTGATGGTAAAGCGCGCTAGTTTATTAAGAGCCTATTCCCTCAGAAAAACTGAGCGAATAGGAAGGAAGACGGCAGTTGAGCGAGGTGATGCAATGTTAAACCCAACAACACGACCAACGATGCCGCGCCAAAGGGACATTGATCTGAAGACCCTCCACGACCAAACTCCCAACACAACAACATTAGGCGCATCGTACCCGGCACACATCGCAACACAACTGCTCAGACCCGTCCTCTGTACGGCTTCACCAGACATCATGCCGGAACACGACAAATCGATTGGCGGCAAGGCTTTGTCTGGTGGGTGGTAACACTGGTAACTTCTGCCGGCGGCCGATGTTATGGCCTACCACCGAGGAAACAGTACAGATAAAATGATCGTAAACGTCTAAAAAGCGCGGAGTTAGGTTTTCAACACTCGATTTAGATCCGAAAGGAAATTCATAAACGCGATTCTATTTAGATATTAATTTGTTTGTCGACGCTAACGTCTAATCGAAACGGGCGGAATTAGTGATAACGGACTAAATTATTCTGTTTATTCTGATCTGTCCCAATGACAAAACGGCTTTGCACAAAGTTCACCGTTTCTTCTTGACGATTCCTTTCGTTTAAGTTGTCTTTCTATCCATCAATGTATATTTAACTATGCAGAAAATCTTGAATCCAGGTAGAGCTTTACTCACATAATAATTATATTCATGTCTCAAGCAGGATGTGAATATGCGTAAGCAATCTGTCCCTACATAAAAGTGTAATGTTGAGTCGTATGTTTCAATATACATATTTGAGACTGCTTGTGACATTGAGTGAGAGCTCTGTTTCATGTCACGTTTTTGGAGTAGGCTTTCCCTGTAGACGAATGAGCGATGACATGGCAATGAAATCATTTTGCTGGCGTGTATTATTATTAGGATATCTTTGGATCTGGCATCAAACAATGGAGTGAACGTAACGTTAACTTCAAAATAACTTTTTGTATCGTAAATATCGTTAAGAAGAATATGAGATACAAGTTAGGTTTCTAACTACAAAGGTTTGGGTAGAAATCTTTGACGATTGTAACTTATCCGTCTCGTCAGAGAAATATCAATCAGTTTAAACGTTTGTCACATAACTGGGCCATCGTAATAACTTGCCCTCTTCTTTCTAAATGGAATCGTTTTCGTATGGTCACGTAACTATGTTTTTCTCATCATGCCGTTTTCACCCCGTGGTGGGCGTGAATAATTCTATAGAATAGTTATTTTTAAGATTCCATAGTGAATGCTTTACACAGAATTATTAGAAACTAGAAGAGGCACTTTTATACGGAGGGTATTAGCTCTATGGCTGAAGTTTATGCGAAACCCGAAACACGTGTCCAGATATAATGAAAAACCACAAAGTGGCATGCTATTCTACTTGGTTGTCTCAACAAAATATGCTCAAAGCTCTGATCGGGCGGGAGAGCGCGGTGCGTTGACCTCAGGCGTCAGCTGTGGTGTGCCCGCAAGTATCTATCGTAACCGCTCGGTAACCACTCTTCAACAATTACTAAACGTATTTGGGAAAAAATATAACATGGTGTAAAAATGATTGGAATCGATTCAGATGCTTATTCTGAATAAACTATATTCAGGTTTCGTATAAACAAAAAATAACATTATATAAAGGATTTTTCCAAAACTGTGAATAAGGTACAGCAAGACCCTTGACCAAGACCAATGACTGAAGGTGACGGAAAGCATCTTGAGGAAACCTGGACTTTATAAATCTGAAACCGCCAACCCGCATTGAGCAAGCGTGGTGATTACGCTCAATCCTTCTATGTTTGAGAGGAGATCTGTGCCCAGCAGTGGGACGATAAAAAAAAAGGTTGATAATGATTATGATGATGATGAAGACTCTTAATACACATGCGTTTTTCTTATTATGAATAACTACGCTGTGTTTGGCCATGTATGGGTCACTGTGGTAGCTTGTTGACGGACACCGTATTTCTAAGGCGCGTTATACGCTGTGTCGTACAGTAAAGGAACTGAGGAGTTTTCATAGGGCCATATCATTATGTTACAGGTTTTTCAATGTGTTTTTATTTTCTAAACTACTTTTAACTATCACATATAAGCATAGGCACTCATGTTGTGTTTCCTAAAAAAGTTTGGAGAAATGGTACAAATATTCACATTGGAAAGGTTTTTAAGGGAAGTAAAGAAAATATAATATACTTTTACTGAGACTAGTCTTTGAAAACTGTCTTCATCATTCTGTATCTGTGGTAACAAATTTTTAGTAACATAACGGCTACGATGTCGGATATTCTTTTGTTCAGTTTTCACGCAAAAACAGATTTACGCGAAGGAATGCTTAATAGTTTAGGTTAAGGTAAAATCAATATTCATAAACGGTATTCGATTTGGGCTGAGTTCTGACGGAGACCGTATTTCATTGAATCGTAATGGTGATTCATAGCATCGCTGTTGCAGACTCCTTGTTTTATCTTCTTTTGTAGATTTCTCATTATTTATAATATGCAATTTTATTTTTACTTTATACGAAAGCTGAATATAGTTTGTTCAGAACAAGCAAATGAATCGATTCCAATATTTTTTACACCAGTTGTATTTTTCCACAAATACAATTAGAAACTGTTGCAGTGTGGTCACTAAGCGTAAACACAGTTTAAGGTAAATCACAGTGAGATGTTGTACGTATGTATATTCCTTTTTAGATGCAAAGATAGCTTAGCTTGTTGCGTACAGAACCCTTAGATCACAACAAAATAATTGTTTGTTGATACATAGTCCTTATTTAGAGTTAAAAACCGAAAACGTAGAAATAAAAATTAAATTTTAGAGGAAACTAAATTGCCATTCACATAAAAAACAACAAACATATAATAGCACAACACATGACATGAACATTATGGTAGGTAAGTAGGTAGCTATTATATTATTTGGATAGAGTTATTCATATGGTATATACTTGGATAATATTAATACAAAATCGAATTCGAAATTGCATGACCATGAAAATAATTACAATGCAACTTTATAAATATTTATTGTTCCCGTGTCTTTTATCTCCCAAATTGAGTTAGTTCCGAACCAGTGAACTTATTTTATGTGGCAAATGAAGCTATTTCACGGCATTTTCCCGATTTCGAACGCAAAGGTGGTAAATTCATTATCGGTGTTCAAATAGGTTTCTCGGTGGTAGGCCATAACATCGGCCGCCGGCAGAAGTTACCACCCACCAGACAAAGTCTTGCCGCCAAGCGATTTGTCGTGTTCCGGCATGATGTCTGGTGAAACCGTACGGAGGACGGATCTGAGCAGTTGTATTGCGATGTGTGCCGGGTACGATGCGCCAAATATTTTTGTGTTGGGAGTTTGGTCGTAGAGGGTCTTCTGTTCAATCTCCCTTTGGCGCAGCATCGTTGGTAGTGTTGTTGGGTTTAAGCCTATTCCCTCAGTTTTTCTGAGTGAATAGGCTCTTAATAAACTAGCGCGCTTTACTATCAACAATCGCATCACTGCTTACCATCAGGCGGGATTGCGGTCAAGCGCTAGTTTATAATTACTAAAAAAAAATAGACATTGTTTGTATGGTTAGTAATGTGTTTTTTTTGTAATAATTATGTAAATATTATACAACAATAAACATTGCCAATAGGTATTTGTCTAGGGATAACATTATAATTAAACTATTTCGTTACAAAAAATTGGCAATAAACTTGTCAAAATGTTTAGAAAATTCAAGATGTTTTTTTTTTGACAGATAGACACTCAATTCAGACTACAAACGTTTTTAAAAATAACGAGAATTGGCCCTCTGGTCAAGCCCGAAACTATAAAATTTTCCCAATCAACCTTGGACCTAATGATTTAGCGATAAAGTTAAAAATCTATTAAAGAAATTCGGCGGATGGTAGAAGTGTAGTTTGCTGTCGTCTGTACCCTTTAGTTATTGTTCTGAGTCTGTGCATTTAGTGTACCCACATTTCAGTAATTACATTTAAGTGCCACTGGGTAACCCCCACTTTACGGCACTTATACATTTATGTAATTAGCGAAAGTCTATGGGGCCGAGCCATTTCATTAAACCAGACACAAATTAAAACTCATATTCCTCTTAAATGCACGGTTGACGCAGTAGTCAGGCGATTGACTGCTGCGCTGCGTGATGAGGGTTTGAATCCCGTACGGAACAAATATTTGTATGTTGGTGTGTCGGGAGTTTGGTCGTGGAGGGTCTTCAGATCAATCTCCCTTTGGCGCAGCATCGTTGGTTGTGTTGTTGGGTTTAACATTGCATCACCTCGCTCAACTGCCATCTTCCTTCCTATTCGCTCAGTTTTTCTGAGTGAATAGGCTCTTAATAAACTAGCTCGCTGTACCATCAACGATCGCATCACTGCTTACCATCAGGTGGGATTGCGGTCAAGCGCTAGTTTATAATTATTAAAAAAAAAAAACATATATTAAAAGCAAAACAAAAAGATATCATCGCATAGGTATCTAACCCATTCCATTTCCTTAACATCTCGAACTGTCTTAAAAGCTTGAGTAATATAAATAATCGTAAGATAATTATTTGAAAGGTTCCCCGGACTTCCTCGCAGTGATGTCACGGCTAGGAAGAGAAGAAAATAATAAAATTGCGCAATTACCTTCTTGATGATGTTGGCATAACCCTATATAATTTATATAACACATAGTCTTATCATTTTACTATGGATAACTGGTGCTGGCTGGCGACAAAGAGGTGAAATTGTAAAAAGTTTGAATAAAAGTTTGCCATAAAAGAGCTGTCGGATTTCAATCATGAAGAGAAAGGCTAAACTCAGATTTTATCTAAACAATGTTACAAAAAAGACGTTTCAAAGATAACAGTGGTAGTGTTACCTTTAAAACGCCTCACTATACGGCTCTAAATGTCATACTACACAGCTTGTACTTTACACTTAGCCAGCACCATTCAATCAATTCTTCTGTGGAATACGCTTCCTCTTGATATCAGGATGGCCGCCAGTCCGTTTGCATTTAAGTGGAAATTGCAGAGTTATTTTCGTAACAATTAGGGTAGTCAGTTCAACACCTCTCTCTTCCAAATTTTCTATGTGTATACAGCTTATTTAAGTATTTATTTAAATAGTGTTATGAGTTTTTTTTCATTACATTTTTTCAACTAAAGCACTTGCCATCTAATTTCTTCACCACCTGTGGTTGACTGGTAGAGAATGCCTAAGGCATTAAGTCCGCCTCTGTGCAATTCATGCGCGAAAACATAAATAACTAATTAAAAATAATAAAAGAAAAATAAGAAGGCGACACTTTTTAAATGGTTTTTAGAGAGAATAATAGAACAATAGCAAAATATACAGCGTTATGGGCAAGTATTTGTGAACTTTTTATATCGGCGACTATTTGCCGTTGAGGGTTTCTATGTAACGGATTTGGTTAGCAGCACTTAGTCCTTCCAGTGGACCATTGTGCGTGTCATTGAGGGGTTATAACCCTACCATAGGGATGTTTCCTGGGTAAATGATTCTATTTAGTCCGTCATTCAGATTATAGAAAAATATTGGATATGTATATTTTGTTTTCTCAAATCAATAAAAAATGATAAATATAAAAGGCATCAAAGATCAGGAGTGGTGGCTGGTGACGTCACTGCTCACTAAAAGTGACGCGTGCAGTGACGTCACACGAGTTTTCAACGCACTCTGTCGTCTTCATTTTTTGTTAATATGAAAAAATGAAAAATACGTGTCTAGTATTTTTTGGAAATCTAACTGACCGACTAATTAGTTTTTTTTAGTCAACTACCCTATTGATTACCTAACGGTAATGTGTAGTGATACAATAAAAAAAAAATATAACTCTTAAAAAATGACAATTGCAATTTAAATACATATTATGGAAAATTAGTTGAGGCAATCGATTTTACCCGCACAGGTTTCGATTCCGAGAGTTATTCCCAGGGAATATCGGGATAAAAAGTATCCTATGCCAAATTTTATCTAAATCAATTCAGTCATTTTTACGTTGAAGTGTCACAAACACCCACCCGTTCATACTCACAAATTTTCGCATATAAGATATTATATTTTTTTTTTTATAAATAATAAACTAGCGCTTGACCGCAGTCCCACATGATGGTAAGCAGTGATGCGATCGTTGGTGGTAAAGCGCGCTAGTTTATTAAGAGCCTACACTCTAGCTTTGAAGACACTCAAATTGTAGTATGAGGGAAACACCGCCGCCAGCAAATTGTTCCAGTCCCTCGATGTACGCGGTATAAAAGAAGAAGCGAAACGCTTTGTCCGGATCGTAGTACAACGTAAGGGTGGAAAGTCGCCGTTAAGTTGGTAATTAATTTGTTAAGCAATAAACCCTGACATAACAATCACCATCATTTCAGCCGAAAGACATCCACTGCTGGACATAGGCCTCCCCCAAGGATCTCCACGACGACCAGTCCTGCGCCTCCCGCATCTAGCGGTTTCCCGCGACCTTCACTAGCTCATCGGTCCACTTTGTCGTGGGCCTACCCACGCTGCGTCTTCCGATGCGTGGTCGCCACTCGAGAACCCATCAGCCCTATCGGGCATCGGTCCTACGAGCAATGTGTCCGGGCCGCTGCCATTTTAGTGTTGCAATTATTCAGGCTATGTATATCACGCAGTGGAACCCCAAGCATAGCCCTCTCCGTTGCCTTTGAGTGACCTTGAGCCTTCTTATAAGGCCCATTGTAAGCGACATTACAATATTACCGTTTGTAATGTTTGATATTGAACCAATTTACTCGAACAACATGTATATCATCGAGTTCTCACAGTACCTACACAAGTGTATGACCGCTCGCTATTAGCCTGGTGGTCCTCTGTGAAAAACTCACTCCACGCAAATCACGTCAAATTGCCGGCGGCGCTGCCTGTTTGTGGACACATTATGTAGGCTTTATAGTGCTTGCGTACGAACTAGCACAGTCCAATGTACCTATATTATCTGTGTAGGTGTGTGTGCTTTTATGAGCTGTGGTTTTAGTAGGTACGCTGCGTTCATAGACATACATTAATGGACATGCCGTACGCGTATAATCTGCAGTAATTTTTTGGTTTGAAAATAGTGAGAAAGATGGCCTATACTTTCGGTCTAGCAGTATCTCTTTCCTCATAGATGATTGATGATTTTGAGAGAGATAAAGATAGACAAAACTTCGTTTCCTCTTTTTCTTTTGGAGTGCCACAATTCTCATCCTCTAAGGCATGTCCATTAGTATATATCGATGGCTACGTTTAATGACTGGCTGGCAGGACAGAGTAGTGTTGTCATAAATATTTGAACACTATATTCATAACAAACAAGGTCGATATTGTGTCATGTATTGCAATTTTAACATGACAAAGTACAAAATAGGGACTTAAATTGTAGGTTGTAGGCTTAGTTGGCCGTTGGTGACATAGGTACTGTAATTAAATCGTTCTCAAATTCTAGTTGCACATTCAGCGAGTTGCAATCCATGAGTAAAATACTCATTCACAGTATGGGTTTGAGAACTATATACGAATTTTCCCTATAAAACAGGAATTTCAACACTATAAGCTGTCGATTTGCATCCTCGTCAAATTCAAAGACAATAACGGCTATCTAGATACTCGACACGAATTAATAATAAAATAAGGATTTTTTTCTAATTTTTGAATTTGGAATGTTTGAGGTCCGCATGGCATAGACACGCGCGCACAAAGCGACTGAGTCATACAACACTGCCTACCGTATATGCAACGGACGATTCTGTTCTTTGATCGTGGTTTATTCTGAAATACTCTCAAACATAAATAACTAAAAACACAAGTGTGAATATTGTATATATTACTTATTAACCATGTACTATTACTATATCCAATGGAATAATTTTGCAACATATTGCTAATTCATTTCTGTGAATGTTCGAAAAATGTGTCTGCTCAACAATGTAAATAACGCAATGAATAATGTTGAACTGTTATTATCACACCCATTGCTACTAATTGTGATTTAATTTGATTACTTTTGCCTTTCATAAGAACCTCCTGAAATTTGACATAGATGCAACACTGCACCTTGTATATTGATACTTACAAGTACACTATTATGAATACCAGTCATTTTAGAATGGCTGTACGAGAAACCAAACGGACTATACACTACGCATTATATCTCTTTCATGTCGCATTTGCCTCCCTATCATCAATTATGATTTATTTATAAAGCCGTTAAAATGTAGCAAATTTTATCAGATGGACACTTCAAATTTTATATTTTCGCATTCATATTCATTTGGGCAAAAAGGAAAAATATATATTGTGACTCGTACAGGAAGATTACAAAACTAAACTAAGTTAAATACAATTAAAAATAAAAACAACTCTGTTATGTAATGAAACACCGCGATCAAGATGGCAACTACTTTATTATATCATGTAGGTAGGTGAACATTACTACACATATACGAGTACCCACAACATCTTCCCCTTTAAAAACACAAAGAAAACAATAGTAAAAGGAAAGTAAACAAAGTTTGATATTTAACTTTTCCGAGCCTTACTACGCGTTACAGGTGGTGAATACGAACTTCGCATACTTTTATCAATGTTGATGCTTGGTTCATAGTCATCATCCTCCGAGACACATACATCATCCTCCGAATTACAATTTTGTTCATCATCATTATCATCATCGGATAGAACAATATAATTAACAGTTTTGCTAGTCTCTTTTTTATTATCACCCATACTCTTAAGCAAATGTCGGTGATTTCGACGATCAATACCTTTTTTGTTTTTTATAATGTATGATCGCGGTGTTGACGCCTTTGCTACACCTTTGCCTGGGATTCTCTCGTTATTATTTTCTAACATAATGACGTCATCACCAACACATAACTCTGGTAAAGGTTTACAATGTCGATCGTAATACGATTTACTTTTCATTTGCTTACAGAGTAATTCTTTATGCTGTATAATATCATCACAATTTGTTCGTTTTATTAAACCTAACGTTATACAAGCTTGCAATCCCAACACACTTTGACAATCACCAACAGCAATTGCAAATTTAATTGTATACTCAACATTCTTAAACCACCATGTCAAACTACATATACCTTTTATAGGAATACAATCGCCACTGTACGATTGTAGTTTCACATGTTGATTAATACATATTAACTCTTTGTCGTAACCAAGTGATAAAAATCGTTTATAAGATAAAACACTAATATCTGCACCCGTGTCTAATTTAAATTTCTCTGAACCGTACTCCCCATGCAAAGTTTCAAACCAGTCCTCCGACAGTGAATTAATCTCAGGAACGTTATACAGAATAGATATAAAAAATGACTCGCAATCATCAATATCGTTGAACTTCTCTTCACTCATACCTACATCATGCACTTTTTTAACACTTTTTTTTAATCTGCACATTCTAGCGAAATGCCCATGGTTTTCACATAAATAACACTGCACAGAGGTAGCTGGACACGAGCCCGGCTCCGTACATTGACCTCCACACCTGAGACAGTGGCCCGATGCGCCCGCCTGCCGCACCGCTCTGCTGCCGGAGGCGGCCCCGGCCGCACCGCGTGCTCCGTGGTCACCGCGCCCGCGCCAGCCTGCTCGGTTGCCTGCGCCGCGCACGCCAACCGCGTTAACGTGCGCCGACGACGTTGACTCCCCGGCGCCTACCGCACCGCGGGTCTCCAACAAGCGATCGCTGTCTGTTGATACTTCGTTGACTTGTACGATCTTAATAGCTTTTTCCAATGTGAGATCTCCTGTTCTCAGCAATCGATCACGTACAATCGAACTTGCTATGCCACAAACAATGCGGTCACGAATAATCTCCTCTTCTAAATCTTTAAAACAGCAATATTTACTCAGAAGTTTCAATGCAGTTACATATTGATCTATCGATTCGCCAGTCTCTTGATTCCTAGTAAAAAAATTGTATCTGGCCAATGTAATATTTTGTCTCATTCCAAAATATTCATCAAACTTCTTTATTAACAAAGTGACGTCATCCTTATCACTTTCTAGAACGAAGGTAAAAGTCTCATACACATCGAACCCCTCGGATCCAATAAGATTGATCAGTAAACTGGCCTGTACACCATCGTTTTCTTTATGCATCCCAGATGCTTTTAGAAACAACATAAATTGCGTTTTCCATTTCTTCCACGCGTCAGCCCGGCTGACGGAGCTGCCTTGCAAACATAATTCTGACGGCGGTCGCGCGTGTTCCATACTTTATTCGCACTACTAAATATAATTTGATTATATTACGACACTGATATAATAGATTAAGTACGAGCTATTATTTGTTTTCACCGCTGTCACCATGTTATGTAATGAAACACCGCGATCAAGATGGCAACTACTTTATTATATCATGTAGGTAGGTGAACATTACTACACATATACGAGTACCCACAACAAACTCATATACAAAAAAAAAGTAACAAAAAATCAAAAAGTCCCTAACGAGGCCAAAAGGCTCCTATCTCAGTACAATGCTTCGAAATTTAAAAAAGTAAATTTCGCAGCGCTGGTATTCTGTTAGGGCCTGGAATGACGTGCATGGATGAGTAAAGAGGCTAAAAACCTTAAGCCATGATCAAACAATCTTCTTATTTCCTCAGTACACAAAAGCAGCGATTAAAATCGCAAAATATTGAATAAGCAGCAATCAGTTATAAGTACGCAATCACTGAAATTACTCTCATCCTCTAACCTCTAAGCCTTATTAACTATTACATAGTCACTTAATAAAGTACAGTCGATAAAAGATGTTAGTATTCATGTTCTGGTTCAGGTGTACATCATAAAGAGTATTCTATTCTATTCTATTCTTCATATTGCAAATATAAACCTCTTCCACAACACGGTAAATACAAATATAAGTCAGAGATGTCAAATATTACAGCCCTCAGTCTACCGAGAAAAGCAGGACGACCATTTTAAATGATTAATTTAATAGACGCGTCAGCACATTCCGCATTGTATAATTCAAAAAACACACCACATTTTTAGAATTTCCTATTATCAAACATTCGAACACATGTGACACCTAGCTACCAATCCTACCTACCAAAAAGAGAGGAGATCTCTGTTCCAGCAATGAAAACATTAGAGCATTATTATAATTAACAGGTTCTGCATGTTATATAATCCCTTTCTTACATAGTATTGAGCTCCCTACACACTTATCTATTTAACTGTCAGTACAAAGTATTATAGTCGTTAGGACAATAGAGCGTCATTGCATTGTTTTGTTGAGAGGGTAACAGTCAGGTCAGAGGTGACAAATGTTGCTAAACAAACCATGTTTGGGCCTGTTTCGTACAAGGGTTCGTTGTACGTAAGCTTAATAGAAGATTAATTGAGATTACATAAAGGCTTAATAGTCGTGGTGGCCTAGTGGTTAAAACACCAGCCTCTCAAGGATGAGTGCGCGGGTTCGATTCCAGGTCAGGTAAGTACCAATGTAACTTTTCTAAAGTTATATGTACTTTGTAAGTATATCTTGGACACCAATGACTGAAGGTGAAGGAAAACATCTTGAGGAAACCTGGACTGTAGGTAAGTCTGAAATCGCCAACCCGCATTGAGCAAGCGTGGTGATTACGCTCAATCCTTCTCTGTATGAGAGGAGAGCTGTGCCCAGCAGTGGGACGATAAAAGGTTGATAATGACATAAAGGCAAAGACATAAGAAAGACAATAATGATATGTTGGCAAATGAAAATGTTAATATTTTATGAAATAACTTAGAGGAAACTGTTACTTCTCTATATAAACGTAACGCACATAAAGGGAAAGGAACTTTTACCAAGTTCTTTACTCTTATTACTGTTATGAACATCAAAACGCCCGCAGCAGTGGATATTTGTGCCAAAGCCTGAGAAAGTGTCGATGTCTATTAAACAATAATGTTCAAAAAGCGTTACATTGCCTTAGGTAGAGAAATTGATTCATATTAGTCTTGTGAACACATTAAATCTATTGCACATAAAATATACAGTTTGACCTTTGTTGCACCTAATTATAAAGGTGGCAGCGACCGCTTCCAAAAGTGAAATTACTATTATATAAGTGAAGGCTTCCGCGAGACGATTTGCACATCCCAATACAATAAGGTCCTTGAATCTTGATGACCTTTACATTGTTCGAGCGAACGGCGCAAGCCCAGCGTATTTAATAATTCAAATGGATTTGAATGCGATGCCCGGCGACAATATCTATAGCAAAAATCTCGGCGTGACGTTAACATCGTGAAATTGTATCGTGAGGAAGTTTCGTGACGAGCTCGTGCGTTTCGGGAACTGAAATATGGCCGCGACAGATCTTTGACCCAGGTCGGCTAGGACAATAGCTTTACTTTCATCAACAAGGTCAGACGGACCGTTGGCTGCGTCAGTATAACGCAGAACAAAAGAAAATGCAGAAATTAATGGCACTGGTGTATAAAATGAGATCGAATAGAGCCGTGGAATAGGAAATGTTAGTTTTTCATAGAGTAACTGTGTGCTAGAGACGTGTGAATATGGTTCGCTCATTACGGTTTAGGATTAGAAACTATTGCTGTCATTGAGAACTGGAACAAGATGGTCGATGCCATTGTTGGTGGCGAGAGGTTCGTTATCACTCTTTCAGCTTAATAGAAACCTACAATTTTTTACCACATTGCTCTTACTTTCTATGCGGAGCAATATCATCGCATCAATGAGACTAAATTCAATGATAGCAGTATTGTAGGTCGAATCTCCGAAGGTAGTTTCGATAATAAGAAAGGAAAAAGCTTAAAGAGGTAGGTGATTTGGTGTATTTGAGTAATTCATTGGCTCGTGATTGTTATTGACCACAAAACTTTTGTTATGTGGAACAACGTCTTTTTATTATTTGCAATTTCGTGTTTGGCACGGATCTAAATTAAGATTTATATTGTATGGTCAGTTACGGTAAACCTGAATTTAAAGTAAAGCTATCAATGAGTGCAAAAAAGGCATGAAACAAGAAATTGTTACATACATGCACCTTTAGTAAATAAAGGTGCATACAGCGATGACTTAAAAGAAAGCACCGATCGAAAAATAAACAAGACCCAAAAATCAATTTCATATATGCCAATAAAATAATTTGATCAAACCCGATAACAATTTCGTTTATCTAGACCACCTGTAGACTTAATAATTGAGCAATTTGCGGCAAATATCTAGTCTGATGGCGTTTGTAGACATCCGAAAGCAGTAATTAAACTTAATGTAAAAAGGAAATGCAACGGTTTTGCTCAATTAAATGTACCGTCCCACAAAATTACTTGGGAACTGGGTATGTGTGACGATTGTATTCACTGCCAAGGTTTTAATATCACAATACGTCCAGTTGTTACCCGGTGTAAAAATGTAGAAAACTATTGTGATCTATAACAAAGGAATGATGGGTCTATGTATTGTAAGGAAATGGATACGGTTGCGTACGATAATAACGGTTTGAAATAGGTAGGTAATCTGCATGCAATGAGTTGTTCGGAATTTCTCTAGCCGGGAAACTAGGAAAATATTGTGATGTAAGTTAAGTCGCGAAAGTTTATGGCAAGACGGACTTAAACTGAAGTAAACATAACCTAAATCAAACTACATTTCCTATGCATAAAACATTTTATCAAACTAAACCCATACACTTAAATGAAAGATACTATTAATCTACTTCATGTTGCAGACAGTTCCGGATCATCATATAATTTAATGCAAATAAACAGATTTAATTTCCGAGCATAAAAGTTCACACACCAACGAGATTCGTATTAGTTATGAAACATATCAGACTAACTACTAATCTAGATGCTCAACTACCAACAATTTGTCAACGTAACCTATAATAACTGTTAATCCATCACCATCATCGAGTTACTAGACCACCAATTTAATTTTACATCCACTAAAGCACTACAATTTAATTACATAATGCAGAGACAGACATAAATTGCTAATATTATGACTGAACATAATTTTCCTTCCTTCTGAAATGTCACAACTAATTGAACCTCACGTATGCAACACAAAGAAAAGCATGGGTCAACGATTCAGCGAGCTAACGGTGTACGGATGTCAACCTCAAGAAACAAGTTTGAGACAGGCGAACTACCGCTAGGACCATAAAATACGCTCCGATGACAAACCAGGATAATAATTGTTACTGTTTATACGACGAAGAAATTCCTAGAACTCATGCTAGCTACTGACATTTTGACACCGGTGGCAATACAAATCATTTAGATAATGTCAAACGAGAATGCGGCGCCAAAACTGAGATAGTTCAGGTGATTGACAACTTTTCACCGACGTTCAGACATAATGGTACAGATAGAGGAAACATACTGCGTTTGTCAAGTCTCTCCACTAATATCAGATGTGCATGTAAATCATCTTGATTGTAAACTCTTGCTTTCTTTTGGGCTGCTTCTCAAATTTCTCTTTCATTAATATCGATCACAACTTACTTTACGTCTTGATAACTATCAAGATCATTTAGACGTTCGTCAACCACAAAAATAATGACAAGGCAGTTAGGTTTGATTGTGTTATGGCATGTTGTATTGTATTCCATTGTGATAAGGTTCCTATTCATCCACTTCACAATTGTATCGGCAATAGGTAAGTTTGTCGAACGCGACACACGTGTCTGCTTATGTCCATTCTGTCACAACACTGTCTAGTTGTCGTGACAATCGGTGACTGGTGAAAATCTATGAGAACATGTTTTCTTGATTTGCATCCACAACATTTAAATACCCACAAGCCGTAAGACGGGAAAAGCCTATGAGATCGAGGGAAAGCGTTCTATAAAATAACATTCAATTCGAGTAACCAGTGCACTTGTTCGGCGGCTTTTGATATGAGCCAGTCCAAAATCAAATTTTCCGGTTCTCTGGTCATAAAGCGTGTTAATTATAAACTCTTGGAACAGAGTCTAAAACAAAAGAACTCATTTAAAGTATACAGTGTTGACATTTTCACACAATTATCAGATTCCTCGCATCTTAATATAGGTGTAAGTGAATTCCATACAATTACTGTAACTTTCTAGTGTGCAGGGATCGCTTTCAATGGTGCTTAAGTAAAAGCCAGGGTCATATGTGATCATGTCGTGACGGTCTTTTACATTTATGGGCCTAAGAGTGGGTTATTGTTTACAGCTATTACTGGAATTTAGGCTAAATGCATACACAATGCTTTACCGGCTTTTAACGATTTAACTGAGAATTTAAATTGTGAAGGAGGCCGCGAATAGTATTGTTATTAAAATGTTCTCAGGCAGTGTTGCTAGAGATGAAACAATAATTGATTTAATGGTCGAGAAAATTAAAGTAAGAGGAAATCTAAAAAAATAATGAATTGCCAAAATAAAGCACAATACTTCCATTAAATTAGAAAGAGAAATAGATACAAACATGTTTACCAACTTTCTACAATAACACATAATAAACTAGTCAAGCATGTTATCATTTACAAAAGCCTAGGTTATAAAGGAAAAGGAAATAAGTTAATTATCTTTGATAATGTGTAATTAATCGAGTGTGACCTTTGTTTGTTTTGTACCTTACACTGATGTGAAAGTGACCGCCAAGCAAAGCTTCGCATATAACAATGCATAGTCGATTAAAGAAAGTTTCATTAGTTAACTCATATTGGGTAACAGTCTGGTCATATTACCTATGTAATTCCATTCATGCAGTATTAAATGAACTGATTAATTGAACACCGCGCCCGGTACCCTTATCTGGACTCTTTCAATCACCTATCACAACTAATACGTCTAAACGAGACAAAGGCATCAGCTAATTTGCTTGTCAGTACAAAATAATCAACATTGATCTAACGTCGCACGCCAAACAATAAGCTCATTTGCTACCAAAGTAATTAAGACCTTATTCTGTAGTATTACAATATCATTCTGCTTGTGTTTGAATAGAGTGTCTTCTTCGTCATATCAAGCTGATGAATTAGTAGCAATCAAATTCGTACCGTGATTGGTTATGATAAGTTTTATTTTTCTTTGTCTTTTAGAATGTAGCTTCTTTTAGTCGGAAGAGTGTGTCAAATGAGAGTCAATTTTCTGTTTGAGGCTGGTGTATGCCGTCGATAGCCTGAGGTGTAACTCATTAACTATACTTTCGCTGTTCTCGTGACGTGCTTTACTCGTTCTTTTATCATTACCGCCACCTATCTCTGTATCTAAGATCTAACTTTGATTGGGAAACCAGTTCACATGAAGTGGATTCGTTCAACCGTAATTTCCTGTATACAAATTGATATTTAGAAACTTGCAAAATTAATATCGATTTTCAATATTCGTTGATTGATTGCGGGATGACAAGATGTAAAGGAAAGAACCAATTGAAAATTTTCCAAATACATATATATTTTTGGATACCATGTTTTATGTCGAAATACGGGTTTACAAGCTTTTGAATGCAGTGATGAATGAGATACATAATACTGTTTATAATGACAGCACGAGAAATGAAGAAAGTATGGAATCTTGTTATATACATACATATGTAAATGAGATCTCTGACGTTTGTAAGATCATACCAATTACTCAGACTAACATACTATCATAAACTATAAGGTAGTTCCGAGTTCAATAAATTTGTTGAATCTAAATTACAATTTTTTTCTTAATAGACATAGTATGGTATTAACATCAGCAGTCGGCCGCCAAAGATCAAAGCTGGTAATCGCACAGAAGTCACGACACGATACTATCTAAGTAAGATTTGACATCCAATCATCTACTGCATTGATTCTTAAAACAAAGATACAATCAACTGTGATGTAAGATATGAACCCTATGCCTTTGTATTAGAAAGCACTTTGGTGTGTAGTGATAGCAGAAGTAATTTAGCAGGACTGTATGTAAGTGTCGATGTTGATCGATGAGTTTGCAATACAAATGACGACAAGTGATGTTCATCTGTGCTTTCTGACATAAAATTTGTTTGTTTAACGAATTTGATCTTTATCTTCATTGAAGAGAAAATATTTTCGCATGTCTTGAAAATTTTACATGTGTGTCACGCGCGATTAAGAATTACATGACTTTTGCACGTAATATTCGTACGAGAGTAACAATTCAAAAGAAACACGTCTAAATTAGAAGTTCTTGATAAAGTGAGGTGAGTTGGAAATCTCGCAAAAAATAACTGCTACCACAGTTATGACAATAGCTAGTGAATGTAGTCCTTCTAGATCATGTCTCACGTAGTTCACGCAAATCTTAATGACAATATCACGACTTATCTAGAAAAAGTTTATTGTATGTTCAACAAAATGTTTATATTCGTATTCTTGTTGTGCTGTATCATTAAGATTAATGTTCCATTCTGCAAAAGCCACGGCTCTTGGAAAAGTCAAACATCATAATAATAAATTGTCACATTCACTATATTAATCGAATAACTTGTTCAAATAGCACATAATGTCCAATCATCTTTAACTTGATTCATAATTCAATAAATTTCAAAACGGTCTTCCTCCAAGATATTGCTTTTTGTTGCTATTTTATTCGCTACTATTTTATTGACTTGACATTCTCTATTGTATGTTGATACTTAGAAAATTATTTCTAAATTTATATGTGCTATTTATAGGGATATAAATTTTATGAAGACACTTAATATGTTTGTGAACGTCTTCATAACTATTTATTGACTTTTGTAAGACAGGTCATACCTATAGGATCTTTCTATACAGATAAACCAAAGTTGTCACTCAATGGGTGCCTGAAGATGGGCGTCGTCAGTGAGGTAGCCCCAGGAAAAACTGGTGAGATGATTTACACTAGTTTCTAACAGATTGGACGTAGAAAGCACAGGACAAATAATGTGGAAGAATATAGGGTCTCCGCTGTAACTTTCCAATTGTATTTGCCCTCTCCATTGTTCAACAAAAAGAGACTTTATTTATGAGAAATGCATCATTGGAGAAATCATTACATTTTTAATTTTATTTTTTATTAGGTTTTAGAAGGTAAGTGTGATGAAGCCCGAAGCTTGGGAAATCTGGAGTTCTTCGCTTATAAGTTTGTCAAACATGTGTTTATTTAAACACCTCCTATTTCATCTATTTGACATTTTCTATTGTATATTCTACGTGAAACATAATCGCTAAATCGTGTTTTATTATCTGTAGAAATGTTTATGAAGACATATCTGCGTTATTCGCTGATGTCTCCGTGGTCATCTTCTAAATTATTTGCAGTGTTTCATTATTTTGATTTATTGTTACTTTAAGAAACATATCTTCTTGTGTTAGGGAAAGTTCAGCTACATGTAAGGTGTCATTATAATATATGATCTGGTAACTTAAAGGTGAGAGAGGTGATCATCACGAAGCTATTATTATGGATTATCTTAAAGTTTTGTCATTATATTAATAATGGAAGTACGGACGTGTCAGATTGATAAAGTGATTTGTGTTAACATCTATAATTCCTTCATCGTGTAGATCAATTGACATTTTTTGATATCACTGTAACTACGAATTATATATTAAAGATATTAACTATAGATTTCAGAGTGAGTAACTTTACCTTTAGACGTCTAACATTTTATTCTAAGGTAAATTATTATAATACCATTCTCATTTAAAACTAGATCTTCGAACTCAAACCAATTATGTAAATTACAGCATCGACAGGCACTATTAAACTGCCTAAGAGTCGGTCGGTTAGAAATGTGAGGTTAGTTATTCTTTCCAAAGTATAGTAGGGAGTAAAGGTTCCTATAGAGAAAAACGGACAGGAAACTCCATGGATACTCTTTTAAATTATATTGTTACAAAAACATAAGTTACACCATCTTCATTATTATCAACCTTGTTATCCCGTCCCACTGCTGGGCACAGGTCTCCTCTCATACAGAGAAGGATTGAGCGTAATCACCACGCTTGCTTATTACTTGAGAGGCTGGTGTTTAAGAGTGCGTATAAAGCAAAATTACCAATCTTCTATTTGATTTTACATGAAAAATTCCAGACTAAATTGGGAAATAAAAATATATGAAAAACAACATGATATTTTCAAGGGTTCACTTTGAACAAAAACATAAATTAACAACATTTCTTCGATAGAAAAAAATCACGAAGTTACCTCTAATTTTTATATTTTTCCGTTTTATACTCGTTATGGTAATGTCTATTGCGACAAAAATTTAACAATAAATATATTTATACAAGAGTAAAGGCTGAGCTTAGGAATTTTATGTAATTACTTTTAATTTTGGATTTATTACGACTAAGCACTTTTGGCGCTTACTACGTTTTTATTCCGCGAAACAAGTCATCTTCCGTCCCACGTTGCGGGAACTTCAAGCATATTTCTATTTCACACATCACTTCACATCAGTCGCTATCGCTCGGTTGAGACGAGAGGACTATGTTCCAGTGTTTAACTGCGCCGAGATCTTTTTAATCGTAATTGTTGTTGTTGTTCATAAACAGTGAAATGGGAAACAAGAAGAAAAGATTGAAAAGACTTCCGAAACGAGTCCTAAAAAAGTTACAAATTGAAAGGATGGCAAATTGTCGTAGGTAAGTTTGTTTTTTTTTTATGTAAAAAAATACAAATTTTCAATCCTTCGAGAAATTTTGTGCAGGCGATTTTAGATTTTATTCTTAGAAACACAGAATCTAAATTCGTTTACTCTCACTTTTGATGGCTGAGTATTGACGCGACGTTATCAAAGATTCATAGTAAGTAGGTACTTTATTAGATCATTGGGATAGTAGGTAATATATTAAATTCATAATAGGTAGCTTTTTACTTTTGATAGTATGTTATATGGATAATTCTTCACAATTTTAAACTTAGTGTAGTTATGAGATCTTTCAAAAGTCTAGATAAACGGATGGACAACAATAATGATCTTACGAGTATTCTATAAAATTATTATAATTAGGTACTTATGTACCTAATTACACACTTCTCCTTATTTCATATTTCTATGATCGCTCCAGTAGGTAAGATAACTTACGCGGGCAGTATAGTATATGCAAAATAAACACAAGGTTTTAGTTGTCTCACGAAGGAATTTTCAGACACACAAAATCCATTATAGGCAAATAAAACGTATCTTTTGTAGATTTCATTCAATTTATTGTGGACATGTTTATCAAGGAATTTGTTTTGAAATAATTATTATTTATTTTCAGAATTGCTGCGTCTCAAAATATTGTAGAAGCTAGCGAATGTGATCGAAACGAAGTTATAACCGAATGTCTCCCATCGGCTATGTAAGTACTTATGTATACAAATACAGAAATGTTTATTTCATCTGAAACATAGTATTATACATGAACTGAGGCAGCCCCAGTAAGTTACATTACTAGTGTCGGAGCTGTATCACTCTTCCCTAAGTGGTATCTTAGTAATGAAAATGATGAAGCTAGTGAATAAAAATAAAATAATAAAGCTCTCGATGTTTGAGGAGTACACGTATTTTTATGTGCGTAGGTGTACGTTTTGTGCATACGAATGTGATAGTGTTTGCGTGTGTGAGTGTTTGTTTGTTTGTGCGTACGTATGAGTTTGTGTGTGCATGTGTGTATGTTTGTGTATAGTATATAGGGTCACCGGTAATTAGTGTGAAATACTTAAACACGTGACTGTACTCATGATTACAAACAACTGTCCCAAAGAAACTTTTTTTCATACTTATTAGTTTAATCACAATAACAAAACAACTGTTTGAAAATTTGAACTTCACGCATTGCTAAATAACATTGCTTACGTCATCGATAACGTGGACGCAAGCGCCACGCCGGATACAGCTGATCGGGTGAATGCGCCCGCGCGAAGTTCAAAGTTTCAAACAGTTGTTTTGATATTGTGATTAAATTTATGAGTATGAAAAAAAAGGTTCCTTTGGGAAAGTTGTTTGTAATCATGAGCACAATCACATGTTTAAGTATTGTACACTAATTACCAGTCACCCTATATATGTGTATGGGTATCCAGCATGTTGCCTTACCCAGGGGGCCTACCACCATCGCTAAAAATAGAATTATTTTAATATTACTGTGTCCTTTTCACTGGTCGAACAGTGAACAAGACAAAGTAATATGAAAATAATGTTGTTTTAAGAGATGGTGGTAGGCCCTCTGATCCGAATGCTTTCTGTATGCATGTTTATTTATTTAATAGTATTCGCACATGCATTTCCATCTTGAAATAGAGTTCATGATGTTTAGTTTATTATTTTTATTTTAATAAGTATCATTTTTACAGAACAACATTGAATTTGGAAAATGTGAACCCTAATGGACAAACTATACGTACGGACTATTGTCATGCAAAACAAAATACTCACCATAATAATTATGACAAGAATGAAGAGAATGCTCCACAAAGGTACCTGCACCAATTCGTAAAGTACAATCAACATAACATAATACGACTTTTATTTAAACCACTTCCGTGGCACCGCTTGTTCTTCCATTCACGTTCGTTGTGTAGTCACAGCTTTGTCCTACTGATACTTGGTAATTATAATTAGGTTTATTTTTTATTTCATTACAGTTCATTGAAGCCACGAACCACTCGAAAGAGTCGACCACAAACGCAGAGTATAATTCAAGATAATAATTTGTATGATGCAGCAGAGAGAGTGATAATAGATAAGATGTACTTTTTTGAAAAGTTAAAAATTATTTCGAATCATGCACCTCAATTTGGCTGCACACTGTCTAACTTAAACATTGTAGGAGAAACTAAATTAGGTTTATATTCTAACTTAAAACTTTCCTGTAATATGTGCAGAGGTGAATTTATAATCAATACGTCAGATCCAAAGCCAACCCAAAACCTAGACATTAATACAGCAGCAGTTTCTGGTATTACTAGTGCAGGTATTGGCTTGGAGCAATTCCAAGGCTTGTGTATAGCCATGAATCTTCCTACAATGACACAACAAATGTACCGCAAAAAA
This sequence comes from Sesamia inferens, assembly GCA_037179545.1. Taxonomy (NCBI): domain Eukaryota; kingdom Metazoa; phylum Arthropoda; class Insecta; order Lepidoptera; family Noctuidae; genus Sesamia; species Sesamia inferens. Next base: position 27,632,885 of record CM073928.1, on the reverse strand, counting down.
CACACAGAAATTTGTGAACAATGGGAAAAAACAGCACATAAAGTTATGGAAGCTGCAGCAGAACGTGAAAGACTAGCTGCAATAGAAGAAGGAAAAGTAAAAAACGGAGTAGCAGTCATTGATGTCATTGCTGATGGCTGTTGGTCTAAGCGCTCGTACAAGAGCAACTATGCTGCGCTTTCTGGAGCAGCAGCCATAGTCGGTAGAAAGTTTAGAGAAGTTCTTTTTTTAGGAGTTAGAAATAAGTACTGCTGTATATGTGCCCGTGCACAGAATAAAGGAATAGCTCCAAGCCAACATAAATGTTTCAAAAATTATACAGGTTGCTCATCTGGCATGGAGGCCGAAATAATAGCAGAGGGATTCAGAAAATCAGTAGAGATGTACAACATTATCTACGCAAGACTGATCGCAGATGGCGATTCAAGTACTTACTCAAAGATCCTCGAAGAAAGGCCATACAAAGATGTTACAGTGGAAAAAATCGAATGCAGGAACCACATTTTACGGAATCTGTGCAACAAATTAGTTTCCGTAAGCAAAGACACAAAATACCCACTGCCTATGAGAAAAATGCTTACTACGCAAAGAATACTTGCTATTAGGAAAGTCATTTGTTGTGCTATAAAAAAACATAAATCAGAAACTTTGGAATTAGGAGGAAGAATAAATAAACTCTATACTGATATTTCTAATTCGTACAATCATGCATTTGGACACCACAACGAATGTGTTGATTACTACTGTAGAAGTGAAAAGAAAAATGAAGATCTCGTTCTAAAAGTTAAAAACTCTGCGTTTTGGGTCAAAATACAACACATTGTAGGTATAGTTGCCGCACATTCTCGAAGCCTAATTAATGATTGTGATAGCAATGCCGTCGAACAATTTAATAGCATAATTGCTAAATTCGTAGGCGGTAAAAGAACAAATTTAGTACAACGGCAAACATACCAGTCTAGTTGTGCAGCTGCAGTGGTGGCATTCAATACCAAAAGGCCATTGTATAATATACAAAAATCTTTGCTGGGCAAAAGCCCCAAATCCAAAATAAAAACATTTGAAGAGAAAAAAATACAAAAAAACATGCTAAGAAGAAAGGTCAGAAGGATTAATTTTAATGAAAAATTGACAACCACAGACAAACATTATGGAACAGACAGCTGCCATAAACCCGACATGGGAGAAGATATTTATAGAATAGCCAAAGAAAGTTTCTTGAAAAATTTAGAAAAGTCGGACCAGGAAAGGTTGGTTATCGAACGTGCAACTATTTTGCAAAGAGATAGTAGTGAATGGTTGGAACTTCATAGGAATTTACTTACAGCGTCCAACTTTGGAAAAGTAATAAAACGCCGTCCAACCACCAGCGCAACTATCGTAAAAGCTATGCTGTATAAAAGCGATATCTCAAACGTTACTTCAATAAAACACGGTGTGGATAACGAGACTATTGCGCTCAACCAGCTAGCGGCACAGGAAGGAGTGCAAATAAGATCTTGTGGCCTATTCATAGATAGTGAGATACCTTTTTTAGCTGCTACTCCAGATGGCCTCGTGGGAAATGATACAATCGTGGAGATCAAATGCCCAATGTCAGCTTTTAATATGCCCATTAAAGAAGCTGTTGAAAAAAGAAAAATTAAGTTTTGGAACATCAAAGATGAGACTATGGTTGTCAACACCAACGATACTTGGTATTATCAAATACAGGGCCAGCTTCATATCACTAAAAGAAATATTTGTCTCTTTGCTGTATGGCTCGGTGAAAGACAAGCGTTGGCTGTCGAAAAAATACACCGTGATGAGGATTTTTGGAAAAAAAAATGATTGTCAAGCTCACCGACTTTTATATGAATCATATATTACCCGAGTTGATTGATCCACGTCATACAAGGAACATGCCACTGAGACAGCCAAACATCCATAGAGGCAAAACCACTAAAAAACGGCTAGCTGAAGAGCAAATATGTAGTGAGCCCTTAAAACTATCTCGTCTACTATCATGTGACCAGCCCGATCCGCGCAGTACAGCTACTGAAAGCTCTGTAATTGAAGAAGACCGAGATCTCGTTCATTCAAAAAAATTTGCAACAGGGCCCTCTAGCAATAAATTAGTAGAAAAAATATTACCTCTTACTGAATATTGAAATTCAAATAAATACCGTTTTGCTCTCCGTTGATTTTTAAAAAATCGGCCTTTTTATTTTTTATTATTATCTTATTTTTTTTTTTTCTTATTTATACACTTCTCATGCTGAAATCCATCAGCGTGCTAAAGAAATAAACAAACAAATATACAAACATACATACATAAATACGTATATAGATACATATATATATACATACATACACTCGTAAAACATAACCCTCCTTTTGGCGTAGTCGGGTAATAAAAATGATATTTTTTGGTATTGATTTTTTATTGATACGTGTTCAGTATCAGTGGTATAGTCACCTGCTACTAACTTACTTTTTATGTATTGTTGGCGTATACATAATAACATTTCGTAATATTGTACAACGCAGTCATACTTTGAATACAGTAAGTTGTTTTATCTGATTATTTTACGTATACTACGCGTCGAGCGCGATCGTGTTCGATGTGAGGAGCGGACAGGGGTGCGCGGGTGAATTCTAAAATTTTGCTGAGTTTATGCGCGCTCTTAACCACTAAGCTACCACGAATACGAGTTACACCATTTATGTTGTATTTCAAGAATCTTAGAAGAGCTTAGATTCTAATCCCCGACAAAACAAATTTAAGTATCTACATAATACGGTGAATTTATATATACACAAAGATTAGTACAATGCAACATATATAAACCATCACAGTACAAAACACTATCGATTCGTTTACCATAGGTATGCTTTCACTGTTGAAGCTATTTCCCCATATTTGTTCACGCTGAGTTCTATGCCTAATAGGGTCTGGTGAAAGGGGCATATTGTCTTACTAGTCTTTTGTAAACGTCTGATCTATTGCTAATATGGTGCTTGTCAGTGTAACAGGCCTTTTTTTGGGTTGATCAAGATTTGGTTGGCAATTGTTTTTGATGTTATAGCTTTAAGTACCGTTTATTGTCGTGTGAAGAAAAACTTAAAAGGTAGATGTCTGTGTTTTCTAACTTCATAGACATATAAGATAATTAGGTATATTATTTATTTAGTTAGCTACTAAATTATAAAAGTAAAGTAAGTATTGAACATAAACGCCCTCGTCCTCGCCGTGGTGCAGCGGTCAACACGCCTGCCTGCATCGTGGAGGCCCCGGGTTCGATCCCCGGCCAGGTCATGATGGAAAACGATCTTTTACTGATTGGCCTGGGTCTTGGATGTTTATCTATATATGTATCTATTATAAATATAGTATCGTTGAGTTAGTATCCCATAACACAAGTCTCGAATTTACTTTGGGGCTAGCTCAATCTGTGTGATTTGTCCGTATTAAAAAAAAATATATATACAATATGCAAGGTATTGTTAGGTATCGATAGGTGATTCTAATAATGGATACAAAGCCGGGCTAAACTTAAAAAAAATCCCCCTAAAAAAATAAATAGGTATTATTTCGCAAAAAGAGTTAACTTAATACATTTGCGGTAAACAACCCTTCCGCGGGCGGCGGGAGACAGGGCACAAGTCACGTGGTCGCATCGCTATTCGCTCATAATAATACCGGTGTTGTCACTTTTTTAAAAGTTACCAAATTTCGGGGAAGTTGGAATGAATTCGCGGGAAAAAAGATTATGTCAAAATTCATTCATTCTTTCTATAATGATTACAAAAAAAATTGTATGACATTTGGTCAAATGTTTACCTAACCTTTATTATCCTTACGGGTCGGACAGGGTTTTCTTTACATATTGTATTTGCTGACATTTACTTAACATAATAAATTAAGGTTTAATGCTCAGAAAATCTATGTTCATTCTTTGGTGGCCTGGAAGAGATTGCATTAGCAATAAGACTGTCCATTATATATTTTGTAGTGTTGAATGAATTTTTGTCAAGCTACCCGAACCTGTAATATATTCCCAATCAACCTTAAGCCTTAATGCTTTAGCGATGAGCAAACCTGACATCTTGTAGTAACTTGATGTGCTGTCGTTTGTACAATAAAGTATATATAAATAGAATAATCGATAAAATAAATAAGTAAAGGGATAATAGAATTATGTGAAATTAGAATAAAAGGGATCAGAAGTCTTTTTAATTAATTTAAATGACATGCATTATGACTGTTCCATAATGGGATAGTTAAAACTGTATATCTCTCTATTTTCACAAATAATGGTATAACTCTCGAGTAAACTACCCGACAATGAAATAAAAAGTCCCACCAGAGACAATAAAATTTACAAAATGGAACTGAAACAATGGGAGGACTCCATTCATTAAGAGAAACGTTTTCAAAAGGCAATATGCAAGTTATAACGTTGTTGAAAGATTCACAGATAAAGTAACTGAATTTTTCTATATTAGCTGAATATTTAAAACTTCATCAAAGAAATGAAAGATATTCTGGTCTGAGATAGAACATTCCAGCAAATGATTAACAAGAAATACCAATAAACCAGTAACGTATGTAAAAATCTTGATAAAACTAACAAAGGGAGCAAAAAAGCTCCGTTTAATGTATTAACGAAGCTGTTACATACTATGAAGGTATAAGAAAGTAAGAAATGGACCGGTTCTATTGTAACTGGTCGACAAGGCCGTTACCGCATGCCTGTTCACACAGAAGCAAGGAGCTGACTTATCAGAGTATCGTGACAGGACCAGTCTACCTTCTGGGAATGTTTAAAGAGATGCCTGTTGGCACGGAAGGTTTTAAATTGTTGCTGATTGATCAAACGGTGGTGCTATGAATAATGTATTGATAATAGATATAGCTTGAAGTCTCTCTGAGGAATCAAACCCGCAGCGAGGTGTTGCAGCAGAGAACAAAAGTTGTCGACACAGTTTACAGGATAAGCAAACTGAAGTTGCAATGCACTGACAAAATTAACCGTAGTACCGATAATCGTCGGAGGAGAAATGATCTTGAATGGAGACCACGAAATGGTAAAAGTAAGACCCTCAAGCTAGGTAGAGCGACGACCAGCGTAGGATGGCTGGTAGGAGCTGGATGAACATTGAATGGCATAAAATAGGAGAGGTGTATGTCCAGCAGAGGACTGCTATAGGGTCCTGATGATGATGATGATGGATGAGATTAAATTGGTGCGCATAATTGTTATAGAGCGTGCTTGATTGGGATCTATGGACAGTATTAAGCCTCAAGGTATTAACCGAAGCAAATTAGGATACCTGAAAAATAAAACTAATAAGGTAACATACATAACATAACGCCTTATTCCCTTTAAGGGTTTGGCAGGGGTGTACTTATAGTTAACCCGCATATACATGTGAAGTGTAGACTCCAATAAATATAAAAAAAATTGTAACTATCTATGGCAAAATATCTCTTGTCTGTGTAAAAATGTCTATGATTGTTTTATTGCGGTTAAAACACTGATTAAAGAGTACAAAGTAATTATTTTATCCACCGAGTTTTATTAAATGATAATATTACAAACGTTCTGCAAACCCATCAATCATAACAATACTTACATAGTGTAATGGAAAGGGACTGTCAACCGCGGTGAATGCCGCAGGAATTCGCTAGTCGCTATAAGCATAAAATCGACAGGACATTTCCAGTAATGGGCATTCTTCAACTAAAATGATGAATGAACTGGTTTTAGTTATCACTGACCGATCCTTTGACAATTCCGAAGTGCCTGAACCTTATTTAGCGGAAGTAAAAGTTATCAGAGACCAATTCATTCTACACAAAAGAACCTAACCTTAAGTACCATAGACTTAAATTTTATTGCTCGAAAGCTCCTCTAATATAAATTACAATAGCTGTGCTTTCTCAGTACGCGCGAACAATATCATTTTGAAATAACTATATGCAAATAAAAACAGTAATAGCGTCGCATCATACCACTTTCTTTAGCTATTAACTATGGCTTGAGTTGATGAGCCTTCATATATCGTTTCTGGCGTTCTAAGAATTGAACTTGATGATTTCTAAACAACTTTATATTCTTGACGTGTTTTAAAGGGATATGGAAGGTTAGGTGATTGTTGTGGAAGTATAAGGAACAGCCTGTAAATTTCCATCCTCTATAGAAAAGGGAGGATCCTCGGACCAGACTGGTGTTGTCTGGCGGGAACTTGCCGCCGGTTGATGTCGTGAACTTGTATGCATGCAACTGCGCAGTGAACTGTGCTTGCGAGATGTAGGTATTGCGAAAGGTCAGTATGACGCACGCAAATCCTGTTCGCATGTACCGCTACAATGTAAATAATATTGACATCCTCGAACTCCCAAATGATACGTAGTTAAGACACTCGTGACGTAGGCAAAATAACTGTTTTGAGAGTGGAGAAGTCATTGTCACACGTCAACTTTTTTCATCAAGGCACTATTTACCAATTTTGCATCTACATATATCTGTCCCCTCTCCTATTAGTCGCAACGTGATTTTATATAGCCTAAAGCCTTCCTGGATTAATGGGCTATCCAACGTAAAAAGAATTTTTCAAATCGGACCAGTAGTCCCTGAGATTAGGGCGTTCAAACAAACAAACAAACTCTTCAGTTTTATATATTAGTATAGATTACCTATTATGTCTTGTTATATATTCTATCTATGTTATACCATGGCAGAAATTGATAGATCATGAATTACATACAAACTCATTAATCTTTTACCCCTTCCGTCTACTCTACAGCGTGTCCAATATATACAAATCACTCGATTACAGAGTTGCAGACCGATCATGTAAATTAATCGATACTTAATCGGAATCGATTTTATTTGACACTTCCTCTGTGCAGCAATTAGAATTGATTTGAATGTATTTAATCGACCTTTTGATTTGTGTTCATACGTTTAACGCATGTTACGAAGATGTAATGTAGTATTATCTATTTAACAAAAAACACGTCGTTTTATTATTTCAATAGAAAATATTTATCGATATTAAATCATGACGATATTAAAGTGTTGTTCGTTGAATAAGCGGTTGTAATTGTCCATTTTCCCATCGGAAAATAATAACTCTTGGTTAGTTGTGTCCGAGCCTCTATCTTCGACTCTATATGGTTTAGATGTCAGACGACATTTTCCCTTTAATGTTATGATCATAGAGAAAGTTATGGAAAATTTAAATGTACTAAACATAAAATAATTATAATAAAAAAGTCAAACAGTTTAGCACAGAACCACTTTTTCACAATTTTTAGTGCAATCGGTAGTTTTTTTGTTTTAAATTATTAAATTAAATATCAACGTTAAAATGATCAACCCAAAGTCATCGCCACCAAACCAGGCTACCCAAAGGAGCAAAACTCCTTTTTGAATGAAAACCACAGCTATTTAATAAAATGATGCATAGTTTCATTCACCTGTACCACAGACTATCTACTTGAAATATTCCCCATTCATGAATAATGGGGTGTTATGAATCTTTTGCCAAACACACGATCGAACGCCGGATACTGCGGCGGGTTCCGGACGCTGTGGGGAGTGTCGGACATTGGACATTGTGGCGGCGGTAACCAACATTACTGGGGATGTGAGACATTCAAATATTCGTCCACCTGCGCTATTATTGTCCCAAAAACATTTAGGAGCACCTGCAGTTTTTTATTATTACCAATGGCTACGGCAATAGTTTTTAATATTGCAATATTAAATAGTGGCGAAGACATTTGGCATGTAGTCAAGTGTTAATAATTTTGTGCAATAGATGGCGCTCTCTCCACCCATGATGGGTGTTGTAGATTATGCCTAATCTCAGCTGTGTAAACCAGGCCTTAGAGCCTACTGGCACGTTTTATTATTTTCATTGTGTTCTATTCTATTTTTATTTTATTTGAAAGCCTTGTTTACCTTAGCGCTTACTTCAATATAAACTTTTCACCGAACAACATCTTTCCTTTAAAATATTTATTTACCACGGTGCCACGAACCCCGTCGACCTTTATATCTACAAAACGTTATCAGCACGAAATTGTGGAGTATAAAATCCGTGTGTGAAATATATACAAAAGTGTATTTTTTTGGAAAATATTGTTTTTTGTATTTTTTGGTGTGCGTAAACATGTCACATGATACTGGTGATAGTAATGTTGTGGCGAAGTCAAGCTCTTCGTCATTACCAACCTTTGGCTTAAGAAACAAGGAGGGTTATCCGACGTGGAAGTTTAAAATGAGAAACTACCTACTCCACGAGGATCTCTGGTTTGCCGTTACTGGATACCCAGAAGGTGACACAACTCCTCAGGCTATAAGGGTAAAGTACGATACAAAAGCTCTTGCTAAGATTTGCCTAACTGTAGATGGTGCAGCTATAACTCACGTTAGAAGTGCAAAGACTGCATCGGAAGCGTGGAAATCATTACAGAAAGCTTTTGAGGATAACGGTATAGGACGAAGAATAGCTCTTGAACGTAAGTTGTACCGCTTAAGTCTCGCAGATTATGCAGACATTGAACAGTACATAAATGCAGTTACTTCAACTGCACAGGATCTTGCAGATATTGGGAAGGTGATAGAAGATACGTCGATTGCCGCTATACTTTTAGGTGGACTCACTCCAAAATATGACCCCCTCATTATGGCGCTTGAAAATTGCAATGTTGATGTAACTACTGACCTGGTAAAAACGAGACTCCTTAATGAAATGTCTAAAAGCGACACATTAACGACGGATTCGGTATTTCAAGCAAAAGTGAAACCTAAATCCAAAAAGAAGAAGGAAGTAGTATGTTATGACTGTAATGTACCCGGACATAAAAGACCAGACTGTCCATTGAAAAAGAAGAAGGAAAAGGGTAATGTTACGAGTACAAATGACTCCTCATTTACTGCTTTGAATACTTCTGGATCTGAAAACAAGGATGTTTGGTATGTAGACTCAGGTGCAACTAAACATAATTATGTCTTCAAGGCGTGATTGGTTTCAACATATAAAGTTGACTGATAGAGGAACCGTAACTGTCGCAAATGGTGAAAAGATCAAATGTTTAGGATTAGGAGATATTTCGATCTCGACACCTAAAAATAAAATAAATACAATTTCTGATGTTGCTTATGTACCAGACTTAAATGCTAATTTGCTATCTGTACAAAAAGCTGTAGATAAAGGTTTTATATGTGTTTTTAATAAAAATGGATGTAACTTTTATAAAAATGATACCTTTTGTGTTACAGGTGATTCGCTTCTTCATGCTTCGCCCTGTGGTGGATTGTATGTACTTAATGGCTCTACAAATGTTTCCAACACTGTGGCTGATAATTATTTAACAAAAGATGAGCACTCTGACTGTCAGGATAGGTATCAAATCTGGCATAAGAGACTTGGACACCTTTGTCGAATAGGCATGAATCGGTTGAAGAATCACCAGGTAGGGGTAGAATTTTCCGTAGTAGACAAATCAAGTTGCATCGCTTGTGTAGAAGGCAAACAAGCAAGAAAACCTTTTAAAAGGATAGCTTTTAATAGAGCAACTTCACCTTTAGAGTTGATCCACTGTGATCTGTGTGGACCTATGTCTACAACCTCTTTTCAAGGTAATAAATATATGTTAACTTTAGTTGATGATTATACCCGAAAAGTTTTTGCGTATTTCTTAAGTTCAAAGACCGAAGTAAAAGATAAATTTTGTCATTTTCAAACTTTAGTTGAAAATCAATTAAGTTTTAAAATAAAAAGGATTAGGACTGATGGCGGCACAGAGTTTGTTAATAAAGTTTTTGCTGATTATCTTTCATCAAAAGGTATCGCGCATCAAACAACGACGCCTTACAGCCCTCAACAAAACGGAGTTGCAGAGCGAACCCACCGATCTATAACCGAGAAGGCGAGATCGCTGCTGGCTGAAAGCTCACTACCTAAGGCTTACTGGGAAGACGCATTTCGCGTAGCTGTATACCTAAAAAATAGGTCCCCTCATCGAGCCTTAAGTGGGGATATACCCTATGATAAATGGTGTGGCAGAAGATGTGATCTTAGTCATCTAAGAATTTTTGGATGCAGAGCCCTTGTCCATATACCTTCATGTAATAGAAAAAAGTTGGACATGAAAGCTGAAGAAGCTATTTTTGTGGGTTATTCTGAAGATCCAAATAGTTATATTTTTAGAGATCCTTCTAACCCACGGCGAATCCTAAAATCTAGGGATGTAACCTTTTTTGAAAACTGCTTTACATTTTTGAAACGAAAGCAGAATGAACCTGAGGTACAGTCGGACTCAGTTTTACTTTTTGAAGAAAATGCTGAAAGAGATGAAAATGAAATTGAATTTCACGATTGTGTTGAGAGTATCGACCCTATAGCTGAAACGTCTTCACCAATAAACACACAGCGTTTTGATGAAGAACCAGCTAGTTTGGAAGAGCAGCCATTTATCCAGGAGCGTCGGTACCCCTCACGAAACAGGAAACCACCAGATTTTCTTACTTATAATGTATTGTCTGATGATTTGGATGAGCCGACGACATACTATGAAGCAGTTCATGCTGACGATGCCGAAAAATGGCAAAATGCTATGCAAGATGAGCACAATTCTCTTATGAAGCTCAAGACCTGGGATCTTGTTGACAGACCAAACAAGAAAGTAATACCATGCAAGTGGGTTTATAAACTGAAAAAGGACGCTAGTGGAAATATACTGAAATACAAGGCTAGACTGGTCGCAAAAGGTTTTAAGCAAGTTAAAGGAGTGGATTACGACGAAACGTTTGCGCCAGTAATTCATCATTCTTCCCTACGTGCCTTATTTGCGTTGGCTGCAGAAATTGGTTTAAAAATAAAACATTTGGACGTAGATACCGCGTTCCTAAATGGAAACTTGGAAGAGGAAGTTTATATGGAACAACCTTTTGGTTTCATAGAAAAGGGTGGCGAAAGTAAGGTTTGCCTATTAAAGAAATCCCTTTACGGCCTAAAACAGGCACCGCGTGCCTGGAATAAAAAGTTAAATGAAACACTTTTAAAAATAGGTTTTGTTCCAACTCCTTCTGAATCTTGCGTATACACTAAACTTTTTGATAAGGAACTCGTTATTCTTAGTGTCTTTGTCGATGACTTTTTAGTATTTTTTGACTCTGAAATGACATTTGACATTGTCAAAAAGGATTTGTCGAGTAATTTTTCACTAAAAGATTTGGGTTTTTTGAAAAAGTATTTAGGCCTGAATTTTAATATACAGGAAAATGTTATAGAAATTAATCAATCGTCATACATAAGTTCACTACTACAAAAATTTAATATGATAGAGTGTAAGACGGTAAATACTCCACTTGTAAAGAAATCGATGGAAAAGCGTTGTGATGATCAGGTTAGTGAGAATTTTCCATACCAAACTCTTATTGGTTCTCTTATGTATTTGTCTGTAAACACACGACCAGATATCGCGTATACGACGAGCTATCTCAGTCAATTTAATACGTGTTATACTAAAGAGCATTGGAATGCTGCAAAAAGAGTTTTACAATACTTGAAAGGCACTCTCAACTACTCATTGGTTTATAGAAAAAATGGAGAACTCTTAAAAGGATTCTGTGATGCTGATTGGGCAAACTGTACGATCGACAGAAGGTCATACACAGGTTATGTTTTTTGTACAAGGTGGAGCACCTGTGTCATGGGAGTCGAAAAAACAACCCACGGTAGCGCTCTCCTCTGCAGAGGCCGAATATATGGCGCTTGCGTCCGCTACTAAAGAAGCTTGTTATTTACGCCGTTTTATCCATGATAACAGGTAAACTTACGCCAGTTAAGCTGTATTCAGATAGTCAGAGTGCCATAAATCTCGTTCACAATCCTGTACACCACAACAGGACGAAGCACATAGATACGAAACATCATTTTATTCGAGAAAAGGTCTCTTCTAATGTTGTTAAGTTAGAATATCTTCAGAGTTGTGATATGCCTGCAGATGTTCTCACTAAAACACTGGGGCCTATAGCACACAAGAGATGTGTAGCTGGTTTAGGTTTAATTTAATTTTTTCTGTGCAGATTTTTTTTTTGTTTTCACAGCTTCGATTATGTGGGGCTGTTGTAGATTATGCCTAATCTCAGCTGTGTAAACCAGGCCTTAGAGCCTACTGGCACGTTTTATTATTTTCATTGTGTTCTATTCTATTTTTATTTTATTTGAAAGCCTTGTTTACCTTAGCGCTTACTTCAATATAAACTTTTCACCGAACAACATCTTTCCTTTAAAATATTTATTTACCACGGTGCCACGAACCCCGTCGACCTTTATATCTACAAAAATGGGTGAAGACTTTTCATAGCGAAGCAATATTTTTGATAGCGCATTATAATTACGCCTCACATAATAAGATTCAAAATGTTATATCCAACAAGTTTGTAAGCAGATACAACACCACAAACATGACACAAAACATTGCAACTACATCTCACGTGAGTTACACAAATAGTTTATGTAAAGAATATAAAAACTCTAATAAAAAACACATACATACCAATTTTCCCAAGTGACCGACAATTACGTAATAGTACGTGTGTACTTCGTAGTATAAGGATCGTTACACACTCGCGAGAAAACAGCGCGATTTAACATTGATTCATTGAAAAAATAAAATCTCATGTAAAAATCTGAAAACAGGTATAGAGGTTTTTGACATTTTTTGAACTGTAAAGACTAATTTCTAGCCCTAATGGTCCCTAACAGCATATTATATGTAAACTATCAACTCTAAAAGGATGTTTATGATATGCTGTTAGGGAAGAGTTCCATTAGTGAAAGCCATGGGACACAGGCCTCCTTTTGGTACGTAGGCAGCCACCATACAAGCCCAGAGCAGGCTGACATCAAGCCAGTAACATGTATTGATTGGTTGCTCAAACACTGATAGAGTTTGTTATAATTAACGCTTCTGATGAACCTTTCAGGTATTATCTTAAAAACCTTCTCATGTCACAGTGCGGTTGTGGAATTCTCTAAGCCCTTATTATTAGGGCCTTATATTAAAGACTACCAAACTATTTTACTTATTAAAAGAACAGAAAATCGCCAACTTTAGATTCAGAGTGGCGTGCGAAGAAGCTAACGGCGACCCAGATTTGGTTCAAAACGATCTCCAAAGCGTGAAGCGCAGGCGAAGAGTAGCCAGCCTGTCGGTGTTCTATAGGATGCATTTTGGAGAGTGAGCGCAAGAATAGCATGACTTCATTCCCCCATTTCCGTTCCATCATCGGTCGACCCATCATACGGCGAGTAGCTACCCCACGGGATTCGGATTGGAAGTTTCGGTCTTTGCGAGCTCATTTTAAGAATATTTGGATACCTACTGTTATTGTTGATAGGCTGACCCTTACGTTGTTGACACCACTATGATCCGGGTAAAGCGTTTCGCTTAGTCTTTTATACTGCATACATCGGGGGACTAGAACAATTTGCCAGCAGCGGTGTTTCCATCTGAATACAATTCAAGTGTCTTCAAGGCTAGAGTGAATAAGCTCTTAATAAACTAGCGCGCTTTACTACCAATGATTGCATCACTGCTTTCTATCAGGCGGGTTTGCGGTCAAGCACTAGTTTATAATAAAAAAAGACCAAAAGAACACTTCACCACAGCTCTTAGTATTTGAGTATATAATGTATGTTATATACAATATGTAAAGAAAACCCCGTCCGCGACATAAGGATAATAAAGGTTAGGTAAATACATGACCAAATAAAACATGAAATTTTACATAATCATCATAGTAACAATACTAATGAATTTTGAAATAATCTTTTTTTTCAGCGTGTTAATTCCAAGTTCCCCAAAAACTGGTAATTAAAAAAAAAATTACAACACCATTTTTGACGGTATTATTATGAGCGAATAGCGATGCAACAGCGTGTCGCTTGCCCTGCCCCCCTTTCTCCGCGCATATTTGCCTACCGCAAATGTATTAAGTTACCTTTTTTGCGAAATAATATTTATTTTTTAAGGCGGATTTTTTTTGGTTTAGCCCGGCTTTGTAGGTATTTGTAGAATCAGTTATGGATACCTAGCAATACCTTCACGGATCGGACAGGGTTTTCTTTACATATTGTATAAGTTAGTATACATATTCTTATAATTTTTGTATTTGTGAACCGTTTTGTTTTTATATAATTTTTGTGCCCTTTACTTTTTTTAACGCTGTCTACATCTCTGTATTTATTTTCCTATTGTAGCTGTGCTGCAAGAGATTCCTCACGAAAGAAAAATTAAATGAAATATATAGCATGTACCTCTTTTTTCTGTTTTTTTTTGTCTGTATTTATATGTATGTATATAAATAGTTTTTTATACAAACGGGTTACTAACTGGTTAGGACCACCAGGCAAGAGAAAGAGGGGGAGACCTTTAAACCGCTGGGAAGATGATCTGAAAAGATCAACGGGCACAAACTGGTACACCATAGCACAAGACCGACAAAACTGGGCATCTTTGGAGGAGGAGTTTACCCAAACCGGGGTTCTTGTTGATTAATAACACTACTAACATATTATAAACCTACATATATTACTCACATTACTAATACATAGAAATATAAATTGTGTTTCCTGTAACATTATTACTAACTATTGTAAAACAAGAAATAAAAAGGCTTATTATTATTATATAAATGATTAAATTTTTTCTACAATTAAAATTATGACCGTTCAATGGCTTCATCGCGCTACTATTCTGAATTGACACTGTGCCATCAGTCTTATCGTCACCGAGATGTCAACTCATTGTCGGATGCGTGTTAAGAGCCGTGTGCGAGGGCCGTGAAGGTCGTAGGTATAGGTGAGCGTCTATTAAATACATGCCCTCATTTGTTTAATGTGTATAATTATGTTTACTTACTTGTATGAATGAATCATTCGCTAATTTTAGAATCTTGAGATAAATGCGGGTTGTTGAGGCTGCTAGCTGTACATACTAGGTTTGTTAAACCGCTTGTGAACTTAGAATGTATTTATCATCATCTTTACATGCTATACTTCTCAATGTATTAAGACTTCACTTCTTATCATCGTCATCTCAGCGTTAGTCCCAGTTGCATCCAAAGAGTATTCAGCTTTGGAGTCTGCGGTCCGCTTTACCAGTCTAACTGCTCATTTTGGCAGGCAAGGAAAGAAACAGGCAGAAAGATTTGGATTGAAAATGGTGAGGTCTTTGCCCAAAAGAGAAAAAAGAACTTCTCTTAATTTTAAACCTTTCCAATTAAGGTGAATTTACTTAACTTCAATAAATGAAGAAAGATTAAGAACTTCCTATTTGTATTTCAATAAGTGCAAAATATAGAATATAACATTCGCGTCCGGACTGCGTTTCCCACGCGTTCATTGCGCGGTCGGTAATTTCAGAACTTCACATAGTTTCTATGTCACGTCATTAATAAATAACAATCGAAGATTTACGCCTATTTAACCAAACTCATTACAACGCCCAATAAAACATGGACATAAAATAAGTAATTTACAACAAACACTACGAATTGTATAAACACTTTGACAACCTGAATTGTAAACAGTCTCTTTATGTGGTTAAGGCGGTTCCAATCAGACAATGGCGCCGATCTGTTGTTCACAAAATAAACTAATTTTAAGTTATGTGGATGTTTTTATTTCCATTTCGTTAAGAAAAGGACAGATGATAACATTTTAATTTAATCCTGTCAAATTAAGATACTCCATAGACAGTTTAGACGCGATTATAAACATGGCGACTAAAAACACGCTAGTTTATGTCAGGAGCGCACTAATTTGACAGGTCTAAACTGACATTTTATCTTACGTCCTTTTCCTATAGAAATGGAAAGAAAGAGATGCACTGAACTTAAATTTAGTTTAGTTCCCACTGTTGAGACAGAGACCTCCTCTCGGTGAGAGGGAGTGGGCCGTAATCTACCACGCGGACCCAGTGCGGGTTGGTAAATGACGCGTGTCTTCGAAGTTTATTGCCTCTAGGACATTCCGGTTTCCTCACGATGTTTTCTTTCACCGTCTTGAGAGCAGTGGTGATGAAATAATTTACACAAATTAAAGCGCCTGACGGGGTTCGAACCTACGACCTACAACTCGTATATCGCGGCCGATACCACTGGGCCACCGCTTTTCTTTTTTAATAATTATAAACTAGCGCTTGACTGCAATCCCGCCTGATGGTAAGCAGTGATGCGATCGTTGATGGTAAAGCGCGCTAGTTTACTAAGAGCCTATTCACTCAGAAAAACTGAGCGAATAGGAAGGAAGACGGCAGTTGAGCGAGGTGATGCAATGTTAAACCCAACAACACGACCAACGATGCTGCGCCAAAGGGGGATTGATCTGAAGACCCTCCGCGACCAAACTCCCAATACAACAACATTAGGCGCATCGTACCCGGCACACATCGCAACACAACTGCTCAGACCCGGATTCCGGGTCATCATAACCCGCTACTCTCGAATTGACCATCTACAAACAAATAATAAGGAAAATGGGTCGTAACTTCTTAACTAGTAAATTTAAATAATTGCGAGTATAGTTCGCTTTTCTGACTAAAACTACTCTGGTCTAACCACACCAGCGGTAAAAGCTTCCTTTTATTTCTGGAAAAACTCTACACATATTAAAGCGTTTTTTCCGGGTCAAACGAAGTAGAAAATACGGCCGGCTGGAACCGCAAATGCAGTCGTAGACTTTAAGAGTTTTTTTAAAATAAAAATAGATCCTTTTTATCCCAAAGATTAGTACTTCGTGTAGACATTTCACACATCGTGTAGAATGTTTATTAATCTGTTTAGAATATCAGGACAGGAAAATTTATTAAAGTGTAATGTAGAAAATTAAGACAAAATAAAAGAAAACCTCTCGCTTTTCGCGGCGAAATCACATCTCAACGGCCAGCGGTGGTGTACCCACACACAACAGCAACGGCGCTATTATCCCGGAAAAACAAGCCGTACCATAAACAATCCTACACAGAAAAGCGCGACTAACTATCTAAACTAATGTATACTGGAAAGTTAGCTATATAAATAAATCTGTCCATAAATTAATACTAATAGCTCCAAGCGCAGTGGATAATTTACTTAATGTCGCCTAAAGGCTTATGCACATAATATTTTCTAGAATTAGCTCGATGTGCGTATACCGAAACGACAGCGAAATATTGGTAGTCTGTACCTTTGGACATTCAATATAAATATTGATCCAAACTTGTAGAAAAGTCGATCCAGGCATGCTGGTATTAAAATCGATTCGAGCTCGCTAGCTCTTTTAGCAGTACTGATGCGACGGAACAATAGGGATGATTCCTGGGTAAAAAAAAAAAATTGATTCTATTTAGTCCGTCATTCAAAATTATAGAAAATTATTGGATACGTATATTTTTTTTTATCAAATCAATAAAAATTTACAAATATAAAAGGCATCAAAGATCAGGAGTGGTGGCTGGTCACACGAGTTTTCAACGCACCGTGTCGTCTTCATTTTTTGTTTATATGAAAAAAGAGAAAATACGAGTCTAGTATTTTTTGTAAATCTGACTGACGGACTAATTAGTTTTTTTTAGTCAACTACCATATTGTTGAGTTTGAGTGCCTAGGTACATAATCAGTTTTGTTTATGACTATTTTTTAACGATGTGCTTTGTTGTGAAACGTGTTAAATTGTCATGTGCATAGACCCTACGTAATAAAGTAAGTTACATATATTAAGTTTGTCACAGTTAACGAGTGGTTATGTCGTATGAATTATTTTTAGTATTTGTCAGCAGTCTAAAATGCCAGCTAATTTTACTGACAGCAAAATATATCTATATATTTTTTTTTTTTCAAAGATTCAATGTCATAGACGAATATTTTTGTCTTTTTAAAGACATGTGTTCAGATTGTATGACATTGCCAGGGAAATAAATAGGTAACATTAGCTAAGCAATCATGAAAAAGCTGAGCAATGGTGGTCTTGTGTTAAATGGCGCCTGGCCTTTGGGGATAAAACCAGGGAGTATGGGATTTTTACCTCACTCAAGCCACCCTGGTAGCCATCAATCTGCACGCGGAAGGGGCATCGTTACCGCTCAAAAGACCAATCCGAAGCCCACTGTACAACGCCGGTTATAACACATTTATCATTTATCCTTTTGGACCATCACACAAGGCTGCAATTTTTGTCCAAAGAGTTCGAGAAACACACAAGCTTTGGTTTCGGTCTTAAGCAGATGCAAAAAGATGCAGATGCTACAAACAGGGAAAGAAAACGTGGTGAAAATGGTGAGACATCCAGCCAACCCACCCTGGGTGGTGGATTAATAGCCCTCTCAGTCTACATCTGACAGTATGGAGACTTGGGGACACAAGTCTAAGACATGCAGAGGAATACAACGGACATTATAGGTATTTGCCAAGAGAAAACAAGGCGGTAGTAAAAATAATTTAATGATAATTTCTTTCGCATAATAAGTAGTCATAAAACAGTTTCAGCTTCCCACACATGAGAGGTTCCTGTTATAATAAACTAACCAGTAATTAGGAAGTTAATATTAAAGAAAAATGACGTGAGAACCTCTTGTGGCAACACTCACAGATTTTTATGATCTATGGACCAGTCTTGTCAACAATCTATGGTCTACCATAAAGTATAGAAGACAAAAGAAGTATGTTTTAGCACACGATGAAATTCAGCATCATCATCAACCTTTCTATCGTCCCACTGCTGAGCACAGGTCTCTTCTCATACAGAGAAGGATTGAGCGTAATCACCACGCTTGCTCAAATCGGGTTGGCGATTTCAGACTTAAAGTCCAGGTATCCTCAATATATTTTTCTTCACCTTTTAATCAGTCATTGGTGTCCAAGATATACTTAAAAAGTGTCATATAACTTAGAAAAGTTATATTGGGTCTGACCTGTAATCAAACCCCCATACTTATGAGAGGCTGGTATTTTAACCACTAGGCCACTTGACTATAATTTAAATATAGTTTAGCATAAGTATCGTTTATTACTAGGATCAAAACGTTAGCTATTTTTGATTCTCATATTACCACGAGTTCTTTATGCTTGTAGAACCACGGAGCGCGGGTAGTTTAAGATAACAATTATAAACATTTAAAAAATAATATAATAATAATGATGCTAATGACAGGTGAACATTGAACGAGGATATAATGCAACTGAAAATTGTTGAAAGTTTGCTTTCGTGATTCATTATCGACACACACGCCGCCCCGTGACAACATCTCACAAATCCAAAACCAATAAACAACCAAGAGAAATTGACACATAATGCCTCTATATCAATAGTTTTCGCTCAAATAACATACATATCCGCAACGGATACTGTTGGCTGCTACTCCGACCACCATTTCCCACAATATTACATGACCACAATTACGCAGACATGATCCCTACACTGTTATGTAAAGCCTTCACTTTGGCATGTAACACAGTGGCTATACGGAATTCCTTTGTCATACATTGACAAGTATGAATGATGTATAGATGGAAATTATTTTGCGTATAGCGGTTATTTGATAGGGAATTAATCGAGTTTTGTTTGTGGTTTCATAGAATGGAAAAATAACATTGGATGCTTGTAGCTTCCGAATAATTTGTAGTCTTTACTGAAAGCTAGATTAAGTTATGATAAAGGATAGATGGATGTTTGTTATTTTATCACGCAAAAACTACTGGACGGATTTGGATGAAATTCGGCACACAGATAGTTTATAACTAGGAATAACACAGAAGATACATTTTATCCCGATGTTCCTAGCCGCGGGGTTCAGCTAGTGTGTACTAATAATAAAGGACGCCCGCAGGGAATGGCGACCAATAGGCCTTTGTGCAGAAGTGGACTGCTATAGCCTCATGATGAGTAACAATTTAAAATTGGAAAACTGCTTATCAAATGTGAAGGAGCCATGTTCCATGGAATTTGAACATAACGGACGAAGTGTGGTTGTATCATACGTCACCTCTATCTCCGTAGCAGGGGAGAAAAGGCGTGATGTTATGTTAGGGAGGGCGCCCACGAGCAACTTTTGCCTTACCAACAAAGTTTTGGTTTATAAGTAACCGCGCATATGTAGCAGTGCGACATAGACAACATTTTCATACTTTTGATGTGTGAGACAAAGTAGTTGTTGAGACAAAACTTGCTGAAAGATGCCTTCTTTTAGATTAATCAATACATTTTCAACCAAGAGCCTATTTTACCAAAGTATCTTGGTTTTATACACAAAATAATTCATATATGGTTATATGAATTATTTTGTGTATAAAACTGTAGCGAAATTCGCCTTGGGTAGTATATCAAGCTGGTTATCAACCAATCTCTTGTTAAATATAAGAAATGTCCTAAAAATGATTGTAATAGATTTTTTTAATTTTAGCTATTCTATTGTTTATTATCTCATAATTTGTTGTTTATAATCTTCATAATATATTTTTTATTATACATTTAGGCGTATTTTAGGCATTTAATTGATTATTATTGCTTTGTTGTTCCTTTTATTGGGCATGCTGTGGTCTCTAGTAATTGAAGGAGTTTGCTTTTTAATTATTTTTTTTTTTAATATTTATAAACTAGCGCTTGACCGCAATCCCGCCTGATGGTAAGCAGTGATGCGATCGTTGATGGTAAAGCGTGCTAGTTTATTAAGAGCCTATTCACTCAGAAAAACTGAGCGAATAGGAAGGAAGACGGTAGTGGAGCGAGGTGATGCAATGTTAAACTCAACAACACGACCAACGATGCTGCGCCAAAGGGAGATTGATCTGAAGACCCTCCACGACCAAACTCCCAACACAACAACATTAGGCGAATCGTACCCGGCACACATCGCAACACAACTGCTCAGACCCGTCCTGAGTAAGTAAATATGAAGGTATTAAATACTTGGTTCACGGCAATGCTCGTATTTTGCGATTCTGATAAAAATATCGAAGTATACCAAGGATACATCAGTAAATGTATGATCTATATGCACTGACATCCCTTTCATTATGTCAAAACTCGCTCAAAGCGATCGCTGCTGTCCAGCGAAAATTGAATTTTCAGGCGGACAGACGGCCAATTGATAGTGAATGTAGTGACCGTATGATAGTCAGCCGTGTTTTATTCTAGCCAAGTTGTTTTTACGACCTGCCCGAAGGCTGTTTAACTGATGAATTGAAAGTGGCAGCTTTTCTTATAATTAACTATGTAATGATACTGTCATAAGCTTACGTTGTTTAAACATCTTTAACTAAGCGAGAACAAAAGCAGGCGGAAAAGCAGCTTCTTCTTCTTCTTCATCAACCTATAGAGGCCCACAGCTGGACAAAGGCCTTCCCCAAGGCTTTCCATAGTGACCGGTCTTGTGCTGCCCTCATCCATCGTCTACCCGCGAACTTCACCAGATCATCGGTAGAATGAAAAACAGCTATTAAGATATCAAAAGTGTAGTGAAGTGAACATTGGCACATCAGGAACGGGAAACGATCAATACTAAAGTTATTGGTGTAATAACGTATTCTTTTCACGAAAACAGAGATGTGTAATTGGAAAACTGATTAGCTGGCTTAACTGTGGACGCCAAAGTAAACAAATGTCTCTTAGCTCAAAATTCTAGAAGATTGTATTGGCAACACATAGCTTAAACACTAATAGTAACCGGAACTAAACAAAATAAATACAAATAAAATTGAACGGATATTTAGATGATAGCTTTGATAAATCTCTTGTTTAACAAGATATATTTTCGCAATGCCATTGGCAATTCTGTAAATACAATACATAAAAATATGATCAATCAGACACAAATATGATTAACTAGATACAAATATGACCAACTAGATACAAATATGATCAATAAAAGATATGTCGTGATTACAGTCATCATAGTTTATTGATTAAAGTTATCATAGATCAACATACAATCAATTCTCGATAGTCATAACCATATGTATGAAAAAATAGAAAGTTTTGCTTTTTGTAGTGAATATTCTTCATGTTATAGAGATTTATGTAACTATTGTGTCCTTTAAAGAATTACATGTATTGTGCAAGAAGTTTTTATTACTTTTTGAATTGCTACTGATGAATAACTAACTTGTATTGTGTCGTGTCAGTGACAAATTGGTCGTACATTGGTCAAAAAAGGGAACTATATGCAAGTAATCGTTCATAATTTTAGCGTAATCAAGTAAGTTTTTGTCCTACTGAAACTGCTTATTTTTAAAATTTCTGAGACGCTCGAGTTGGTAACAATTAACAGCATAATTTCAAACTCATCAACACCACGTTCATTTACCCCATTGGGAGCTTGCATACTGATTACTTTTAATAACTGTTAAGTTTACTGTTATTTTTAAGACCTATTATATTACAAAATAGGGCTACGAATGCGTGAATTGAATCCTTTACCTTTTAAAACAGAATACCTAAATTGCTTTTACGTCTGGTGCCTTCAGTATTCTTGTTCGATTCGACAATCGATTGACCGTTAGAAGGTTCAGTCAAAATCTATGAAATTAGTCTTTATTTTTTTTTGCGTTATGTCAATTTTGTATTGGTTTTTGAGCTAACTTCTTACTGGGTAATCGATTCTCTATCCATTTATATTTATAAGAAGGAAGGTAAATGTAATTAATTGAACATAATTGTTGGATTCCCAACACTAAGTTTTAGGCGAGCTTTATTATGCGCATCACTAGCGCGTTCAAGGCGTGGCGTAGCTTTTCGCGCGCGTCACTTCAGTAGTTAGTTGGCTTTGCCGAGTTGATCCGCTGTTACAATATGTATTAATAGTTCTATACACTTTTAAGTACAATTAACAGTGGTTTCATTTATCACGGCATCGTTAATTCCACAATAATGCCTCCCTGGACTCTGGTTTCTGCTGAATTCCTAAATCTCTATAAACAATTATATTATACATATCGATAGATATATTATAAAAAAAAACCATTATTAGACTGTCTATATGTTGACATGAGTGCTACACGACTTCGATATTAAATGTTGCTTTTTTCGTTTTTTTTTTATGTCTATAGGGTTTCTGATATTCCTGATTCCGGAGATAAAATAATGTCTCACGCAGATCCGAAGAATTTCATGTTCGTGAATTTGGTACCGCTTCTTCTTTTATTTTGAAACAAATATTTCATTATGTTTAATTTCTTTTATGTTTAACATCAATCTGATTTTAAGAGATTTCATTTTAATAATATTCCAATACTGTAATTGCATTACAATTATTCCGTATTACCATAAACAGACATCGATCCAGAGTTAATTGCTTGGCAACACCAACAATAATTTGTAGAGAATTTAAAAAGAACGAAATTAAAATTAACATTTTAGTATTTAAAACTGAATGATTTTGGCATACATTTAGGTGGTAAATTAAATATCACTTGATAGCATTTCATAATTGAGTAGTTTCGGTATTTCGACACCTGATATCAAAAGAAAGTAAAAGTAAAGCCTTTTGGTTTACTTTTAGTTAAAATTTAAGTCCGGTCAAGTGTGAGTTGAGTTCGTAAGGGAATAAATTAAAATGTTTTGTTTCTGCCAAATACACGTTTAAACGCGTATCTATTATGACATAATTGACTATTCAAGTTTCCGCGAAAAAAAAAACCTGTCCGATCCGTGAAGGTATTGTTAGGTATCGATAACTGATTCTATTAATGCACACAAAGCCACGCTAAACTTAAAAAAAACTCCCTAAAAAAATAAATATTATTTCGTAAAAAGAGGTAACTTAATGCATGTGCGGTAGGCACCCCATACGCGGGCCATGGGGGGCAGGGTACGCGAACCTGCCCCCCGTCGCACGTGGTCGCATCGCTTATAATAAATAATACGGTCAAAATGGTATTGTCACTTTTTTTAAAATTACCACATTTCGGGGAAGTTGGAATCAAATCGCGGGAAAAAAACGATTATTTCGAAATTTATTAGTGTTGTTACTATGATGATTACATAAAATTTAATATTATATTTGGTCATGTGTTTACCTAACCTTTATTATCCTTCGGAGAGGGTTTTCTTTACATATTGTATACCTATATAAGTAATATGATTCCAAAATAAGAAGACTCAAATATAGTAGAAAGTTTTTAATTTCTATACTTTTTTTTATATATTTTTTTTTTATCTTAACAACCATTTCGTGAAAACTGGATCTTCAAATTTTATTATTAAATATTTAATTCTTTCCAACTATAAAGCCCACATGTGAGGTCAAAATCTCACGATAAAATAAACTGTATATTTACATTTTTAAGCAAGATTAAAGTTAACGGTTGTTTAACTTTTTCAGATAACATTCACGATATCATGGAAGGAGCGTGAGATCAAAATTTTGTTTATTGGTGTAAAAGCTTTGCGTAGGTATAATCAGAAACAAATATCAATAATCGCTTCAGTTTTATTCATTTATATATTTAGTTGAATATTGAGAATTAAATATTTAAACTAAAAGAACATAAAAAATTCTGATATCTTCCTTTTGACTGTAGTCATCATCATCATCAGCTCAGCGTTAATCCCAGTCGCATCCGAAGCTTTTTTCAGCTTTGGAGTCTGGAGTCCGCTTTACCAGTCTAACTGCTCATTTGGCTAAGCTTCGATATTTTCCGTGAAGCGACAGCCGTCTGACCTCCACAACCCGGAGGCGACATCGAAGCATTGCGGTTAGACCAATTGTCGGACTTTTGAGGGTTCCAACAACCCGTAACGACTGCAATTAGATGTTAGTATGGCAACCGGGACCAACGGCTTTACGTGCTTTCCGAGGCACGACCAGACCAGTGCAAATATTCATACTCATGCCTCCTTGTGAAGCGACCGCATTCGCTACCGCTACGCCACGGAAGCTGTCAAAGATACGTATAACTAATAAAATAATATCAAATAACAAGATGTACACCACGAAACATTAGAGGCAAAACGTCCTCTTCCTTTCCTTTCTTTTGACTGTAGTAAGTAAATTTCGATCATCAGACATTCTATAGTTTTGGTCAAATAAGTGTTTATTATTGATTTATTAATTTATTAAGTATACCGACTGGTTAATTTTACATATTAAAATAAACGTTAAGTATTTAGGTATAACATACAAGGGTTTGTTTTTATTTATTTTTTATTTATATGGTAAGTCATACGTACTAATGAATCATCCAGACAGTTTTCGGAGATTATTATGGTACAAGCCTTTATGAAAGTTATTCCGCCTTATTTATAAACGCTGCTTAAAGTTAACTAGTGATTAGCGATTCTTTCACCATACATTTCTGACCTTTTAACGTCACTTAACTTAAATCATCCTTTATGAATAAACACCACAGTGTTTAAGGGGTTTATCCATAAGCGATGATTAAAGTTAAATAATGTTAAAAGGTCAAAAATGTATGTTTAAAGAATCGCTAATCACTAGTTAACTTTAAGCAGCTTTTATGAATAAGGGGGATTATGTTTAAGTTTTTATGATTTTAAATTTCTCTTTCCTTTAATTGAGAATTTATTTTCTCTAGTTTCAAATTACATTTCCTTTTCAATGTTTCCTGTTTATTTGTCATAATGGCAGCCTACCATTCAAATCTTAGTAACTCCGCGTTCGAGAAAATTATGCAATCGTTGGAATTGTTAGACTTTTAGCTTTAAGTAAGCCATACCTTGCATTTGTAGGAAACTAAAAGAATAAGTTTCTAGTTCCTTTCCTTTTAGACAAAACAATCCAATTTGTCTTAGTTTATTCAATTTACGGAGAGATTGCAAATGAAAGTTGAATATTTATTTACCTGCAGCGTCAACGTGTGTAGTTAGCTATTAGCGAACCTTAAGAAAACACCTTTTTTACTATAAAAGTTGAATCATATTCAATAGTTTTACTACCACAAAATAATGTTTAGTGGTTGTTTAAGCACCTTTTAAACACTACATTATTATATGGATTTTGACTGACATTAGACACACGTTGAACAATTGTTTAAATTTTTGTGTTTGTTTTGTTGTATTATTTGTCTTATCCTTTTATTTTATTCATTATAAACTAGTGCTTGACCGCGATCGATGGTAACCGGATAACAGTCGCATTATTACAATAATTTATTTAAAAATAATAGAGGTTGTGTGCTTTTGACTATACTTTAGAATTGAATACTCACGAATAAAGCCGAGTATACACGATTAAGCCTTATCGAACGACTGGAGCCGAGTGTAACCGAATCATCGTCACCTACCCGAGCGTTACCTTTGAATTTCATCCATTGCTCAGAAAGAGTTCAATAGTTTTTTTTATCATTGTTATTAACAACCAAAAACCCGATGGAGAGATGAGATCTGTCTGACTTTGGGGCCATATTGGAGTAGAGTTCCACAAGACAGGGCGCAATGGAAGGAGTTGGAGGAGGCCTATGCCAAGAGGCACACCGAGCTTAGAGATATCACTTAAAGATTACGCAAAACTATGTAACTGTAATAACTGTAAACTTGGAAATAAAAGCTATTATTATTAACAACCAAAGCACCTGAAATCTAATCTCTTCACAACCCTTTGTTAAATGGTAGAGAAAGCATAAGCCAGTTCACGTTTGTGCCTTTCTTATGTGCGAAAGTTGTGCATAAATAAATGAAGTGCGCGTAAAGAAATTTTCCTTTCAAAAGTATAACAAAGTCATGCTCTAAAAAACATAACAGTATATACAAAAACATTTTCACAAAAGGACAAAATTATTCGGGACATATGGCCTTATAGAACTCAATGTCGAACGGTGCATCGGTATAATTATATCAGAGTCACGTATATCTGACAATGCGTGGCAACATCGAAACCAATTAACATACGCATAGTGGGCAAATTTTGCATAATATTTTATAGTTAGCCTTGAAATCTATAAGATCTGATGTACCGACCGACAAGATGCTTGTTGTGTATGTGGAACCTTTGTAGGTTGCGTCATTTTGAAGGTGGTTTACTGTGGATGGATTGAATTGAATGATAGGAAGTGTATCTTCAAATAATATTGCAGATTCACCGACTTCCTTGTGGATAGGCGTAGAAGTGCAAAGATAATAGTCGGTTTCAATTGAAATTTTATTTGTTATGTGGGTAACGCTGCAAGTCAAACGAGACAATCAATGAATATTTGATTAGAAAAACACGCATCTGGTCGTATATTCGTCCACGTAGCTATTGGGTATAAAGCCAATTTGATTTCCTGCAAAAGACTCATATTTAAATAGTTCTAAAAAGAAATAATCTTTGAAAATTTCCATGTCTTAATCATCACTACATAGTGAGCGATATTTTGGTTAGAAGTATCTTCCAAAGGGAATAAGAAGGCCGCAATCCACCACGCGGATCCAAATCGGGTTGGTAGATGCCATATGTCTTCGTCCTAACGATGATTCTGCACTGCGTTATCTGGCAATCCATCACGGAACATGCTATACACTGTCTAAACTGCTGTACTTTTTGTGCCGCACGTCTTAATATGTTATCATTGTGAAACCCAAACAATATAGCATAATCAATTCGCTCTCGTAAAAAAGTAAAAAAGTCTTTTACACCTTAAAAATGTCTTAAAAATAGTGACTTGCCGGAACTTTACATCTATTTTCGAACCTAAGTATTTTAGAGCCTTATTCTATACTATTTTCTTCTTTCAATAGGAATAATATGTGCTGGAGGTTGTGGTTGTTGCGGTGGTTGTTGCTGGCCTTCAGCACTATCACATGCTGTACGAAGATTTGCTAGTAGCACGGACTTCTGCTACTTCGCGCAGAAAGTCGCGGTGTCTACTCGAAGATGGCGCATCATTCCAGTGCCGTTTTGTAGAATTAAACTACTACAAATATATTCAATCAGATCTCCTCTACCTACCTACCTACTCAGAATAAGTACCTCTTAATTAATTGTCTGCTATATAATTCTCCACTAATGACGGTGGTACTATGGAAAGCCGTTACAACTAACAGGATTCTTGAACTAAATGATTGACATCGTTACTGTTGCCCTTGCGAGAGATAACGACTCGTTCATAGTAAGGTTGTCTATAAATAACTATGGTAAATGAGTAACTCGTACGAAATGTATAGATTGGTTTTGACGTACCTATAGAAGTGTTGTTTTCACAGTGAAAATGTGAAATTAATTATATTATCAGCATTGCCATAAAAATTGACAATTCTGCCGAGTTTTTGCTCTGTGAAGGACGGATCTGAGCAGTTGTGTTGCGATGTGTGCCGGGAATGATGCACCAAGTTTTGTTATGTCGGGAAGTTGGTCATGGAGGGTCTCCAGATCAATCTCCCTCTGGTGCAGCATCATTGGTCGTTTTATTGGGAACATTGTATCACCTCAACTGTCGTCTTCCTTCCTATTAACTCAGCTTTTTGAGTAAATGGGCTTAATAAACTAGCGCGCTTTACCATCAACCATTGCATCACTGCTTACCTTAGGCGGAATTGCGGTCAAGCAGTAGCTTAAAATAAAAAAAAAAAAAGTGTTAGAAGAGTATCTCGTATAACCTTTGTATATAAACCATACGTAGTAAGTATTAAAAGGGGTCTAAGCTCATTGATACTCTTGTGGAGGCATGAGGAACAGGGAGTAAAGTTTACTCATCCTCCGTAGAAAAGGGAGGATCCTCCGACCAGATGGATGTTATGTCTGATGGACACTTGCCCAATGCTTTAATTTGGGAAGTTTTATGTATGCTAGTTGCACGGTAAACTCTGATTACGAGATGTAGAATTCGTGTGACGTCAGTATGACGCGTCGTTCCAATGGTGTTTATAGGTACCGCTACACTCTCAACGAGCAGACGTAGCTCTGTGTTTGGTTGCACCCTAATCCTCTCCAGCAACACTACAAATCGTCCTGTTGACAAAGAGGCAGACGAATTTCTAGATATAAATGCGGAGAATGCGGTCATTTCTATGTATTGCCAAAAGAGACGCAGTTCATAATTATGTGTCTATTATTAATCGTTTGCAAAAACCGAGCTAGGGAGCTAACTCGACCCTGTATGGACAAACAGAGTTTTTAGTGTCAGAGGAAATGAACAGTTCATAAGAGAATGAAATTAAAATCTTTAATTGAACATAAAGTCCCTTTCAGTTCAATTACTTTTGAAGACATCATACTAGGCAGGTATACAGGGTAATATTAACTTTATCGGAATAACATCAACTTGCGTGTGGTCTTTGAACACTACGCCATTAAAGTTTATTCAAAAAGTTATATCACAAGTATGAATTTCGTCTTTTATAGCTACTAAGATAGATTTATGCAAGGCATATGAAGTTATAGCAATAGCCCTCCAGCCTCCTGCTTTCTTTAAGGCTGAAGCGGACAAATTTCTGTCTTTTTTTTATCTATAATAAGAATTTTCTTCATTACTCCAAACATAATGTCGAGAAGAAGACACAATAGAGTATGCTGAGATAAGTTATGGCGCTGTGTTAAGACCGTGAGTTTAAATTTTCTGAATAGTTTGTTTGTTTTTGAATAATACTTACAGTATATATTTATAAACAAACAAATTAAAATATTGGTACTAAATAAAATCGTAAAGAAGACACTATGTTGTCAGCCTTAATAAATATACATAATTATAGTCACATAAGTGAATTTCCTACGTACGAATTTCATATACTTAGCTATTAATAATAACAAATTTATTTATTTCTCCACCAAGGTAGTCACAATTTTACTTAAACAGTTTAAATTTTATTTACAAGTCCTTTGTGAGAGCTGGTGTCTGAAGTAGGTTTCAGGGAAAACCTGTAGTACAGATCACCAGGCTCTCGCCACATCGTAGTGAGCTAGCGTTTGGTACGTGCATATAACGTGTTAAGTTTGTTAACTACATTGGAGTGAAGACAATTTTTATAAAACTTAAAGTACCTACCTACAGGGTGTTTCTGACATCGAAACGCAAACTTCGCGAAAAGGCTAGACCGCATGCCCCTAATAAAATTATGATAGCAATTTATGTCGTTAATGAACGGTTACAGAATTCACCGTGTTTAAAAAAGTGTCGGTTCGACCTTTGAACATTGCAAGCGTGCCGCCGTGCGGTTTTGTAGGTATGACGTTGATCCCTGATGTGAACTCTATTGAATCAGCTGATAAGACAGTTTTTTGAGTTTTGTTTTCATTGCGCTTTTTTGTGTAATTAGCGAATTAATTATTTTTTACTTTAAAATCTTATAGGGTTATAAAAGTACAGCAATTATGAATGGTCTAAAGTGAAAATACTACATACATATTTTTTTAAAAATCATGAAAAAGGCGACGGAAAATTCCACCACTACGGGGTTTCAGAATCACGTACTGGATCCATGGTACTCGTTTGTACGTCGAGATCAGATACAGCCTTTATGTTGTGTAGTGAGTATATGTGAGTGTTGTGTGAGTGTTGTATGAGTGCATGTGTAGTATGTGTTTCTGATCATTCAGATCAGAAAAGTTAACTCATGATATTCGGCTACCAAAGTCTAATTAGAAAGAAATCATACGACTCAGCAACAAACTTCATTCCGTTACAAATCAAATAATCATCACTAGACAATGAAAACCAAAAAAGAATCAAACACTTCTGTTCATTCTCTACGTATACGACTCGTATGATATAACAAAGGTAACAAAAACGAACCGTTTGACATTTACCAATAAGCAGTAACTCATTACATAAGCGGCGTCCTTGCAAGGCCGCGAGTGGGTTGCGCGGGCGCAGGCTGCCAACACATAGACAACCGTAGAAGGTTAACTAGCTAACGAATGAAACTGCATTATTATAGATATTTCTATGCCGAAATGTCAGTTAAATATTATTCCTTTGTACGCACGACTATATACCAAGCAATACCAAGCTATACATTTCCAGTATAAGCTAGCTTTTCATGGTGCATAAAGCCTGTACGGCGATCTCTAGTATTCTTTTATACGCTTAGTATTAAAAGTGAATTCAGATTCCTGTCGTTACCTTTATATAATAGTGAGTACAAACTGGTCCTTTTGTAATTATCTCCTAAGTGTCAACTTGCAACGCGCCGCCCGCCTGCGCAAGAGTGCTCGTAATTACGCCTTTGTTGTGCTATTAATCGTGGGAAAAGGATGTAAGGTGCAATATTGAGATATATCTAGGATTGGATTGGGTTGGAGTAGTACCTAGTTAATAGTTAACGTGAGTACCTAAATAATTTATTTTGAGTACGGTAGGGAGGTAAAAAAATAAAGACGAGGGAAAGACAAAATAAAACCCTGGGTCTAACCACAAAAACTTAAACAATTGCTGAATGTAAAGTTGTTTAGCCTAAAGAACAGCTAAAGACTTTTTGTGGCAGCAAGGCTTTTGAATATGTTTTAACTTTTTAGTACATCCTCAAAAGTACGTGGATAGACAGTGCCAATAAAGAAAGGCAGACAATTATAACAGCTGTGGGACTTCACTCCGGACACATACCCCTAAATAAATTTGCATTTTTAATGGGCAGAGTTGAATCACCAAATTGTGTGGAATGCAACTTGATTGAAGACAGTTATCACATAAACATGGAATGTATCCGGAATGAGCAGGAAAGACGAGATTTATTTATAGCTTTTAATAGTATGTACTAAAACAGCGTCCTTGCTGCTCCTACTTCGGAAGCACTTACTGTAGAGGCTCGAAAACACGCATATTGGTATCCATCGCAGAGGCAATGTAAGATGATGAGGGTGGCATAATCTGTATAGAAGGAGGGTTTTATCTTTAAATTAATAAGAAGAAACACAACAAAAGTATTGTAAAAAAAACATAAGCCTCTGACACTTGACAGTCACTCTATTCAGTCTGTAATCATTTCATTTTCAAGCATGTCTTTCTAAACCTTTATCATCGGAACGATGAAAAAATATTTCAATTTATCCGAATACAAAGCCTCCATCATAAAAGTATTCAACAAAAATGTTACTTTTCACTCATCTTATATTCAATCACAGTTCTATTACAGATTGTTATGGCTTATTAATATATTGGCACGAATTTACTTGCCCAAAACGTGTGAATCATCACTTTTAAATATATTTTTGTTTTTATGGAGTCTCGCATGAATTTAATTTATTTGAGAGTTAGTCGATTATTCCAGAAATATTTATATCTATTATAAAGTATAGAAAAATGACAGGAGTTAAATATTTTAAAATCTGTTTTACTGTTTTCGACAAAGTAATTTGACGATACGGTTTTTGGTGGCTTATCTATTTATATTTTTAGCTCATTTACCTCTAAGGGTAAGACATAGAAAATCTGTAAAGGTTAATGGGCCTGAGTCAGACTTCTTGCAAGATAGTTTGTGACTGATCAATATCGAGATAAGCTTGATTTGACTCACTTTCAGTGTCTGGGATTATTGAGTTGTTTACTGTTTTTGCTGGAACATATTCCGTAAATTATGAGATCCTTTGATATTGTCATAGTCTGGGGTAAATTATAGGGGCACTTTAAAGGAATTAAGTAGAAGTAAATTCTGTGATTTGTTTTTAATTTTTATTTCAAATATTACCTAGTAAGAAAATTGGAATAGTATAATTTATCAACTAGCCGTAATTAAATAGGCATTAAGCGTCTTATATTATCATATCACTATTCAATAATGTACCTAGTTGGAGTTGGTTTTTGCGTAATCAGAAGACCAATAAAGATGTTCAGATTCCAATCGCGACCTTAGTTTCGCGATAATAAACGTCAAAACTTCTCGGACATTTCGACGAGTTAGAAGTTTTTGAAGGATGGAAACTGAGATTCCGGCCAATCCTACGACCGAACTTTCTTCCATCTAGGCGAATATTAGCAACTATTTGAAACGTACAAACACTTTCAACTCAGGTAAAGCTTGTGTACAATATTATTTATTATCCTAGTCTACTATTATCACAATGGACGCCAGGTAGCCTGCAGCTAGATGTTGACGCAACATTAAATCATGACATCACTTTAATGGACTTTACAAAACTTCTAAGAAGTTATAAATACTGTACCTATTATCCTTGATTTTGTTGTAATATTGCATAAGTAAACAGGTTTTTAAAGATTACTAGGTTCGTGTCTTATGGCACCTATTCCATGAAAAACATTATTCTCATGAACCAAATCGTAATTCATGCGATGTAATTATTATTCTCCAAACCGTCCAACCCTGCTAGATGAATCATACAGCTAAATTTAGTTGTCTGATTCATCAAGCAGACTGATGTGGTCTAAAAGAGGTGACCGTGAATGGAGAAGAATGTTACGTCGGAGTTTGGGACTGCGCCGACCGTATACCTACTCGACGAAATTA
Source organism: Sesamia inferens (assembly GCA_037179545.1). Lineage (NCBI taxonomy): Eukaryota > Metazoa > Arthropoda > Insecta > Lepidoptera > Noctuidae > Sesamia > Sesamia inferens. Next base: position 27,599,510 of record CM073928.1, on the reverse strand, counting down.
GCATCTGCACGAGATTTTGAACATTGTCTCTTATTTCAAAACAAAATTGCACAAATTAGCTCGCAAACGAGTACATGTAGCAACATATTGTATGAATATATTTCATTATAAATAAGTTATTAAGTAATTTAGGTATCTATCCACTCAACCGTTTTTTTTACATTTTTTTTTTTGTTATGATAGGAGTGGGAAATCCTCATGGACACCCAGACTGCCTCATTATTGATCCAGTTTGGGCGATGTACATCGACTTAACAGTACATATTGGGATTATATATCTTTGTTCTAACTCTGTGCTGGACCCGCATGGTGCGTTATTGCCCACTCCTTCACGTAGAGATTGGTGGCTGTATCCCAGAAGAGGGAACACGATATACGACGTGCTTATAGGGACAAGATAATAAGTGTTGTAGGTTTAATACGTATAATAATACTATACTAGTTACAAGTTACTCTGCACTTTATGACGTAGATATTATAAACGCTAATTCATATAAAGCTGTTACTGGCTGGTCCAAACATACTTAAATAAAATCTCCTTTCCATGACTGAATGAAATTATACAAATCAGGCTCACAGCGCTTTAAATCAAAGCGATCGCTTTCGACGCGCGTCGATAAAGCGTCAGTAACGAGATCGTCAAACTGTTTCGTTCCGTGTAATTTCCGCATTACAGACATGCCTATTATGTCAGTTTCACTTCACGATATTGCGTTATGAATATTTTAATTCTTCGTATTATCAAAGGTCATCGGAATGCATTGCGGTTCATTCAAAGACCACGAAATCGCGGTGCAGTAAAAGCTTAGTTCCAAAAAGTAATTTCGTTCATACGATCCGACTCCGAATAACACTCAGTCTTGCACCACAAATATTTGAATGTGTTTACGCGAAACATATTTAAGTCCTCATTCTATTTCTCCCTTGACAGAAACGGAGCAAAGAGATATAGACATGTTGACCGTATTTACATTTTATGTGGTGTATTTAGAGAAATCGGAACAACATCTTTATGCAAAATTTTATAATATTTTTTAGAGATACTTTTATCAGAGTGGCATAACTGATAACGGCCTCAACATAACCAAAACTTTCCTAACAGTTTGGGTGTTAGTAACACTAAAAATCTATATAAAAATATTGTTAGTACCTACACACAGCAACAAAGAAATGAAACATCTTTTACGAAAGTTTATATTAAATTGTTCTTTGTGCATGTGAGTTTAATTAAATATATAATTTTAAACACATCGTTTTTTTTTTTTTAATGAAATCTATCTACTCACCAAGCCCACATATGAGGTAAGTCGGCGGCGGCTTGAGTACGGATCTGGCGTAGGCCCCCCGAACCGTCTCTAGGGCTCTCGGGGCTCCTGCCACGAGGAGTACCCCTGGTGATACGTAGCCAGCGTACCGCAGCTCCGCCGTGGCTGCGGCGAGGGCACCAGCCCACCAGCATTTTGCGTTCGCTGACAGAAAACTCTGAAACAAAACAAGGATGATTAGGAAATGTAACTTGGGTGTGTAAAATATTTTTAGATGACAAATTATATGTCTAATTTTACAGTGAATTCTGACACAGCAGTCCCAAAATGTTAACGTAAAATTACATCACTAAGTTGAAGACGTAAACGTTTATTAGAAGGTACAGTTCAATCAACTCTCCAAACAATTTATAACAGAGTAACGCCTTCCAATTTCCTCTCCAAAATTGAAACTTCAATGTACCGATTAAAGATTTGGATTAAAACATTTAGCTAAATACCCATTAACAAAATGAAAGTGAACGCTGTTCAAATTGAGCGCTAATTAGGATGATGTCTGGTGAAGTCGTACGGAGGACAGATCTGAGTACAGCGTTCGGAAGAAGATATGTATATAGAGTGGTTAAGAGCATAAAAAGTGGTTAAGTGCGCCACTCTATATACATATCTTCTTCCGAACGCTCGGGGAATACGACCGTTGCCGAACAGTGACGAAGATTTCTATGCGCATTATCACTTTGGGAGACCTGTAGTTATGTTGCGATGTGTGCCGAGTACTATGCACTAAATGTTGTTGTGTCGGGAGTTTGGTCGTGGAGATTCTCCAGATTAATTGCCTTCTGGCGCAGCATCGTTGGTCGTGTTATTGGATTTAACATTGCATCACTTCGCTCAACTGCCGTCTTCCTTTCTATTCACTCAGTTTTTAGTGAATATGCTTAATAAACTAGCGCGCTTTACCATCAACGACTTCATCACTGCTTACCATCAGGCGGGATTGCGGACAAACAATAGTTTGTAATTATTGAAAAAAAAAATTTGATCCTTCTCGAACACTTTACTCTCGATATACAATTCCGTCATACAAAGTCCTTGACCAGTACTTATGTGCTCACTGGCATTTCGTGGGTTGGCACACCGAAGCTCTTTGAATCCTGCACTACATTGGTCTTGCGAAATGCATGAATAAGGTTATCTGTACCGAGATCCGCCCCTGATCAAGTTTTACGTGCCATTTTTAAATGGAATGCAGCAAATTAATTGAATCAAAATTAACTTGTTGAATGAAGGTGCTTGTTGACTTGTTGATAGTGATGTCATTCAGAGTATATGTGTGTCTTTTTTTTCTGCAAAGAGGTTGGATACTATATTAATTGGTATTTTTTCAACTTAGTATATAAACAGGTTGCAGATAGGTTTATGTCCTTGTTTTTGTTTTCGGGAAGAAACCTTCAAGAGGCACATGACCGAGCGAGATTTTATATCTCATCAAAGCCACCCCGATGACTGCCATAGGGGTGATCCCAGTCCCTCGGTGAAAACTGTACTATGCTTCTGATGGGCAAATTTAAATATTCAATCTTATTGTTTATCAGTTGTTCAAAATACTTGTAACGTGGATAAATGGGGGTAGTGTGTCCATTTGGTTTACAATTAATGTCCCTAACTCTTTTTAGTAACGTAGGAATAATAAATACTTAATTAAAATGTATTCAATCAACGATAAAACTAATCGAGTGGAGCTAACAATATTTAATTACAGAAATAAACGTCATCTTTGCTTATAAATATGTGTATAATATAAACTTGGGTTATTAAATTTTCACTTTCCCATAATGATAACAGATCTGCTCTACAAATTAAGTGATAAAAATAATATAAAGATTATAATCTTCGTGAAATTGCCTTGATACATTTCAATCAATTTCTAACGAGATTGTTGTTACATTTCATATACCGCCATAATGATTTAGCATACAGCATTTATAATTAAATGCCATTATTTTTTGCAGACTGTGGACTTTGTTGGAGAGATCCATATCCACAAGTGGACTGCGATAGGATTGACTGAACTCTTAAGGAAGCTACAATTTTACCCGTAAGGTTGGCTAGAGGTGTACCTACATTTATTTATAAATAGGTACAACTACGTCATCTACGCTTCGCATGTTATGTTTATGTCAATTAAAGAACTTTGTCTGTGGTCCCTGGCTACAACGAATGTACAACATTGTATATGCTTGATTAAATACGAGGCTTTTAACCATGATTTATTTTTGTGTCTTTTTTTTTCTTTGTAATATGCGTTTTGTTTGTACAGAATAAAATACTTTTCTTTCTTTCTACATTTCTCTAGATTAGAAGGTAAGAAGTTTGCCATCAGTCAGACAACAATCTAGACAACCAGGCTGCTACTGAAAAAATTCGGATGGAATAACCCAATAACACTGGACACAATTCAGGACCTCATGGCCAGGGGTAACTGTAGCACTTGCAACCACTAGACCACAGAATCCATTGTGCATGAGCCATAGCGACCGTTGGTGGTTACATCCACTTCGCTCCAGAAGCTTACACTAAGTCTCCTGGTTTGTTGAGAGCATCTGTGTAAGATTTGATTTGTGCCGAGGGTTTCAGTTCTAATCTGGATGACTCCTGTAGACACGAAAAGCATTTGCACAATGGTATCATAAGCCTGCATGTAAGCGGTGCATGAAGGCAGTCCGTTATACCTACGAAAAGTATGCAACGCATTAAGAGTTATAAAAGAAATATTGTATTCCCGATTGTCGTCGCTTTTCCATAGATAATGGAAGCAATTATCGTTTAAACATTTCTATAAACAGTACCTTTTAATATCAACCCTTCGGATTGTGTCAGAAGAGAAAACTTGTCTAAAGTATAAAGAGTAAATTACTGCTTTTATAAAATAGTTATATTAAACCTAGTGTTCATTGAAGGAGTACTAGAACACTGTAACACAGCCCGGGAGGGATCTATATCCAGCAGAGGACGGTTGATTGTTAACTGATAGCTCGTGAAAGGTAGCACGATTTCCAATAAAAGGTTAAGCAGAAAACCCAATACTGACGTCATTTAATCCAAAAAAAAACCCGCGACCAGATTATTTTATACCACAATTTATACCAGTTTTAGTTAGACAGAAACGTGTAATTTATTCCCTGGTTATTTCTACAACTGGTATGATATATTCTAGCCTAGAAGTAGTCAAGGTCTCCTACGAAATCAATGTAAACTCAGCCTATCATTATGTAGATTAGAATTTTCCTAGGTGTGAATGAAATAAGTACTTAGAGAAAGTAGAGGCACTAGGCATCTCGGATACATTACAAGCTAGTAGACTGTGATTATATGCTTATTATATTGTCTCATAAAATTTTATGGCTAGCAAATGAGAATTTATTAAGTTACAATAACTTTCATGTGAATGAATTATCTTAGATTGTTTTAGTTGAAGGTTGTAATTATGGCGCTGTTCTGAAATAGGCTGGGTTGCCTACGGGTATGAGACAGATAGACTTTGGTTAAGCAGTGTAATTGTGTTATATTCAGTCAGTGTATGAACGTACAGTTGATTATGATTAATGTTACCAGACTAAAAAAAGAATGTGACGCAAAATGAAGTCCGCTCTACAGCTAATATTAGGGATATTGTGAACATTGCAAAAAAGTCTACGTATATCTTACGTTTAAACAGGTGTATTTTTGTATGGTAATCATGCTAATTTATTCGCGTATTTTAACGACTCATTTGGTAGATTCGTTTGACTAGTCACGCTATGCCATGTTCAAACCACAGTTTGACACCTCTGAAAGGTACCTCATATGATGTCATCATAGTCAATTCATTGCCGTTTAAGATATTGTATTCTTTGAATTACTCGTAATTTGAAAGAACCACCTTATCACCTATCCTTTTAAAAACACATTTTGTTATATTATTATTGTGAGTGACCAACAAATATTTTATAAAAATAAACTACTAGACTTGGGCTATGGAACCGCACTCGTGTGTTGCCATAATTTTACCTATATTAAACATTAGAAAATAGATCCCAAGCCCTTAGAGTTATCTTTTATCTGTGAACTTGAAACTGGCAACATTTATCTCAATCAATGTCAGCACTAAAGTAAAGGACTTTGAATCCAGATCAGAAATAAATACTTATAAAAAAAAAACAATGCCAGCATTATTTTTATTTTGAACGCATTATCAGTTGGTGTGACAGTATCTTTTTTGATTAATCATTTATACTAAAATTAACGGTTCTTAAATGCAGATAAATACACGATTAAGTTTATCATTAATTCCCAGATAATGAGCATTGTCTCTGTAAACCATAAATACATAACAAAAACCTGTTGCAAAAAGTTTCCATACTTATCTAATAACAATGCGGACTGTCTAATTAAGCGTGCAAAGTCGGAAGCAATGTCTTCGCATGTTGGAGACAACGTTGGGACCAACATTAGCTGATATTGTGGCGAAAGCTTCGATGCAAACAAATACTTAAAACAGTAATTTGCGTTAGTTAAAACATAAACTCATTTTTAAGAATTTATCATTATGACAGTTAACTAAATTTTATTATATTTTTGCAGTTTTAAAGGCCGTGTAAAGTCATCTAATTACTGAAAATTATTTTTTTATGTTTATGTTCTTTTTCATGTACCAACAACACAAAGTTTGGACAAACATCGGCAGATGTTGGGACAATGTTACGTGTGGGAGTATAAGAAATTGCAGCCGCTATCGCCATCTTGGATCGGTGTGCAGATAATATACATTGTGTCATGGTCTGCTGCGTGTTCCCGTGTGAGGCCTTCTTAACCATTCGATTAAACATTTATGTGCATTTTTTTTTTACAAAATAATTCCTACGTTTAACTACATGAGAAATTGCAAAAGCGTTTCCTGTATTTTTATGACTTTATAGACAGGAATTCAGTTTACCTTTGTTATATTTTTACCGTCAAGCCGAGAGATTTAGACATTGTTGTTCTCTGTATGGTTTAAAAAGTTTCAGATTAAAGTCAACTATGCTGTAATTTGACAGTTCTTGCCAGTAGTAACAGCTAGATAATGAGAATCTTCTGTCATTATAGCCCGGAATATAAAACAACTTGCATAAAAGCTTGCAAGTAGCTTGCGTGCCATTATGGTACCAATCAGAAAATGTTATGGAACACGGCATGCAAGTTACTTCAATAAATTTGTTCAAATATCACGCATGTGTAGTCCGGGCTTAAAGTTATGCCATATCAAGCTTCTGATACACTACCTAAAAGATTACGATATATTCTTCGCACGTCATGAAATCAAATTCAGAAAAGGAATGCCACAGTTAATGAATAAAAACAATTCTATAATTGGCGAAGGAATTCTCACAAGCTGCCAGTTCCAAAAACTATTCTCGATTACGCCACTCGCCGTTAAAAAGCAATCTCCTGTAGCCGAAAGTTATTTTTAATTCCTTTTTCAAAATTACACTGCGCGCCATATTTAACAGCTCTTATTTGGATTAACGAGTCACGTTTCCTTTTCTATTGAATTAAAGAAATGTCAAATACCTACAGGAAATGTACTAAAGGAATCAAAAACATCGGTTGGCCTGCTTTGTGGGTGTTTATTGACATTTAATTCTATAAATATAACTATAAAATGTGTTTCTTATACCATAGGACCGTGATAGATAATAGTCCAGTTAGTGAAATAAGGTACTTAAGTGTAAGTAACTGATGCTGTTCGATCAGTACCTACAGACCTACCTTTATCGAAGTGCCCAACTTCGATAAAGGTAGGTATTATCGCGAACACTGGCGGTGGACCAGTTTTCAACTTATTACTAAGGCCATTTTTTCCATCACTTCTGTTACTATCTAAGTAGTAATCTTATGAATTTACAACTATATTCTAACACTAAACTTCAGTAAAATTGTCAACACAATCATGATGCTGTTATTCAAATGCCGCACCGTTTATAATCATGAATGTTTCATAAATTCGATCACAAATCGAATTCAATGTTATGTAAATATTAAACTTCGTACATTGGCGGGTAGTCGCGAAACGTGGAGGAAGTTGTAAATGTCTTTATAAATATAATTGTACACTAAGCGTTTGGTGTTGACCACACAGGGGTGTGAGATTGTGATACTTGGGAATAATTTTTATTGGTTGGCCTTATTTTTTTATAGTAAAATAATTAGACTGTCTGACTGTTAGTGAGTTGTCATTTTATCTTATCAACATTGACAGCTTACACTTACTTAATAACAGTTTTCACGATATTAATTATAATTCACCAAACTTTTCCAAGTTACTTTTTATTTTCGCATTTTAATCGCAATCGGCTTTGCTTCCATCATCATCATCTCAGCGTTTATCCTGGTTGCATCCGCGGCTTTCGCTGGAGCCCGGGGTCCGCTTTCCTGCTTAATTTCCTCCATTTCGCGCGATCTTTAGCATCCTGTGGTGTGAGATTGTTGGCACGCATGTCAGCTCCTACAACGTCAAGCCAGCACCTCTTTGGTCTACCCCGCTTGTTCCGGCCCGGCGGAGGCGCCATGGCAAGATATTTGTGACCCACGTAACATGCCGGTTTTCGTAAGACGTGACCGTACCAACGAAAGCGACCCTCCTGCAGTTTTTCCGCTATGCCACGGACATGAAGGCTGCCACGGATGCGGGAGTTCCTGATGCGGTCCTTCCACGTAACTCCACACATCCACCGCAGCATGTTCATCTCCGTGACACGCAGCTCCTGCTTGTGTCGCTCAAGCACAGGCCACGCCTCGCTGCCATACAGAAGAATAAATTCTAATGATGGTCTTATAGACCTGCCTCTTAAGCTTAACCGGCATTTTGGTGTCACAAATGACACCTGACACCTCACGCCATTTTGCCCAAGCTGCAGAAATGCGTGCCCTGACGTCGCAATCAATGTCGCAATCAATAATCCTTTGATACGATCAACAATTATATAAAACGAAAGTAACTTGAGTATATAAAGACGAGCTACTATATGATTTAAAGGATTCGTTTCCACCTTTTTATCGTTCCACTGCTGGGCACAGGTCTCCTCTCACACAGAGAAGGATTGAGCGTAATCACCACGCTTGCTCAATGCGGGTTGGCGATTTCAGAATTAAAGTCCAGGTTTTCTCAAGATGTTTTCCTTCACCTTCAGTCATTGGTGTCCAAGATACTTAGAAAGTACATATAACTTTAGAAAAGTTGCATTGGTACTTGCCTGACCTGGAATCGAACCCGCGCACTCATACTTGAGAGGCTGGTGTTTTAACCACTAGGCCACCACGATTTAAAGGATTAAGGGGCTTTAAAAAATAAAATAAAAAGCAATGTGGGAAACAGGAGCTTTTTCAAAATTTCAACTAATTTCTTGTGGGTTGAACCTAATTCCCTATCATAAACCGAAGTACCATGATATTTTCTCGTTAACTTTTATAATTATGTTTTTTTTATGACAGCTATTTCAGTGTTTGTGGCTCAGACATCTAGTAATATTCATGTCTTGCTGAAGTTAATTTTCACATGCTAGAAAATGGGAAATACCTACATAGGTTGCACTGAAAATTATATACTATTTCGTTAAATATTGTGCAGTTCTAATTTCAAACTAAATTTTTGTGCTTGGAACCCAAAATTAAAAAGAAACAATAGTAAAAGAGGCGACCATTAATTACAGCTGAAATTATAGCGGTAGATACCACAAATACCGCTAATTTAAATCCAACCATCTATATTTTTGATTATTTCAACAATGCGTGAGAAACACTATAAAATTAATACACCAAACCTCAAAGAGGCAATCTGTACAATAATTTTATTAGATAATACTTTACAATTGGGTCAAACGCATTCAATCCAATAAAACAGCACTTACATCATACGCTTGTTAGACGTGACAATAAAATGCAGCGGTCTAGCGCTTTACAATAGTTTTGATTGAGATTTATGCATTGCGCTATCAAGTTACGAGGCCTGAAGCTTGCTTGCGACACAGGCCACTAGTAACTTTTGCCTCCAAACAAACTTTATAGTTATTACTTATTAGTTATGTCAGTAGACATGACCCCTGATCGAATGATTTATTGTTTTATTATTAGATTTGTGACGCAACGTAATTTGGTTATTGTTGGCTTAACGAGTTAACCTTGCTTGACCTGGCTTCGGTTTTTAAAGTGGACGTTAATAATGGTAAATGTGATTGTTAAGCCATTTATAATATAACTGTCACAATTGTAGTTTTTAAAGGAACTTGAACTATTACATGTCACCAGTCAAGCAACAACACAAATGATTTAAACCAAAGAAAGAGAAAGATAATACGAGATATTCCTAGAAATGACTAAGGAAATACAATTCCAAGTTATTTCTTTGATGAATGATTCGATAACTGAACAAAATAACACTTACATCAACACTATTATTGACACTTTCCCGTTCAAGCTGTCCACTTTTACTGCAAATTAACACCTGAATAAGGGTCCTAACAGCGTAAAATTTATCAATGAAGAGAAAGCAAATATAAATCAATGAAATCTATCAATGGAGTATGAATGAACAGATACTGGACAGGGCAACAGCGCTATAACTCCATAAGTGTAATAAGGGCTACATTCTTGTAACGTAGTTCAAAGGAAATATTGTTTTCTCCTCTTATATGGCTAGGTCAAGTGGTCTACTTGAAAACAGTAACAGGATTGACTATCGGTCAGATATAGTGTTCCGGGATAATTTACTGCGGTTTAAATTCACTGGGCTACGTTTAAATGGAGTGAGTGCAGTGTCAAAAATTGTTAGAAATACAATAGAAACTATTATTAAGGAAGAAATAAAGGAAAAGCTGGATGTAGAAAAGAATGGGGTTACAGGAAATAGTGAGCTCATAAAAATTGATGATTAACGTAAGGGTTTAGTCGTGTAAAATGATAGAAAATATGTCTGAGAGTGAGCAGATATATTTACAAAAAATACGAATAAAACTATCGAAAAAGAAAGTTAGACAAAACGGGTCTTGGTATTACTTGGAATACAAATATTAAAGCATTTAATATTGATTGCAGTAGTCTATATCAACCATTAGACGTAGCGGCATTGTAACTACCAGAAAGTCATTTTATAGTACCAGACAGCGTTTCAGTGGCAAAGTTAAATGGCATAGCTAAAGACAACAAGCCATAAGTAATACTGTGTCTAAGAAGTGAATTAACGTTTTACATAATTCAATTATTTTCAGAATAAAAACATGAAAATAGTTTGCAAGACAACCTTGAGACTGGATTGTTTGATCTATAATTATAATATTACTTATTTCTATTACCAGATATTGTACTGAAGCTGATTTTGATTTTATCATTTTTGACTTCAAACGCTTTATGTTCATGGTCGACACTTTCGATCTGATTTAAAACTGAATTATTGCAAGTTGTGTTGTTGTAAAGTTTGATTGATCTTGTTTTGTTTTTATTGTCTTGTTTATTTCACGGTCGTTGATCGACAGTTTACATAATATTTTTTATGCCCTTCTCGAGATTTTTCGGAGAATATTGTAACTGAGCTATCAGTAGGTACACGGAATCCTTTTATCACCCAAGAGTAAACTAATGCATACTTAAATTGTGTTTTCTATTAATTAAATTATTTAATTAATATAAATCATATCGTATAAGAAATGTCGACTAAGTTACGGTTCGAGAAATATTTTCACAAATATATCAACGGGTGTCTTGGAAATTTCATAAATTTATTATTAAAAGGTGCATTATGTAAAAAAAATGTGTGTTGTGTGTATTGCAGATTTAATATATGTGATACAGATGATAATTAAATAAAAAAAAAACTTTTCGTCCATGATAAACATTGCCTATGTATTTTTCCATATCCATTACACTAGGGTATCTACGTAATGTTTACTGTCACTAAACCGGATCGAAAAGTTTTATGCAAAATATCTTAAGTCATAACGAATTATGGAATTAATTAATTAAAAACTTAGATAAAAAATGACAAAAATGGATGTACAAACTGCAAATCGCAATATCGTTGTGCTTGAACTAGTTGAAGTTATTATGGATTTGTCTGAAAACTTAGATATCTGTATAACAAAAGAGCAGTCTCAGTTCCCACGAGATAACGGGGAAATTAAGTTGAAAGAGGAATGAAAAAATGAAAAGTTTTTATAACGGGTACCTAATGGCTCTGTTATCATTAGATCGATTTCAAGCAAAGAGATAATTTTAATAAGTAGGTATATGAAATCAAATATAATGCAACATGCTTAAGAAACGTTAAAAGCTAGATGCATGTCATATAAAATTTCTCTTGTAGAATTCTTATTTGGCATAAAACCAAATTCATGAAAAAGAAACTTTATAAACTTTCCCCAAAGTAAAAGAAAACATTCGATTAAAAAAAAAAGAAACATTGATGAACACACATCAAGAGTTAAGACATAACACACGAACGGAAATGACCATATCATTATCTTAACATCTCAATAAACACAAAGCCGGGTCAAAAGTCACGAAAAAGAACAAACATCTACATTATCAACACATCGATCTAAAATGACGTGATAAGATCACAATGAAAGTACCTTCATAATTGATACCAGGTCTCCCAGACAGGTTCAGGGGTCACCTTATATAAGCAAATTGATGTTATATGGATTACTCTTGACGCAGATAGCTCGTTATAACAACGGACTTGCGAAACTGATTGACCGGTAGAACAATTTATATATAACCTGATTTTTTTTAGTCTTTTGTTACGTCTTGAAGTATTTTGAATGGGATGATAAATTGTTATTAGACTAGTTGGATTTAGGACAGATTTAATGAGACTGTTTGGTTTTGACTCCACAGTGACTAGACGTAATACAAATAATGGTTCAAATGTTAATGATATAATCAAAGTGCTTACAATGATCATCTGTTACATTAGCTTATAGTTGTTGATTAGCCTACTTTAGTAGATGTTTTGTCTTTTTGGGTTAACTGCAGAATGACTGACAACATAGTTTATATGCAAAGCTATTTAGGTAAGTTCTATCTAATTAAGAACTTAATTATTGAAGTCATCTTCCGCTGCATGTTTGTTATTCGTATTAATGCAAATGAACATACACTTCTGCTTAGACATTAAAACTCATGAGTGATTTATCGAAAACGATTTCATAACTCAATTTACGTTACAGTGAACAATATTGATCGTCTTCTAGATACGTTACGTTACTCTTTAGTTGTCTTATTGCTTCATTGTTGTATTATAACCGATAGATATATTTGAGATAATTGTGTAAAATATGTGGTTATTTTATTATTGTAAGAATACCAGAAATTAGAGGAAAATGTATATTGACTGTTCGACTGCTATATGTTATGGGTATATTTGCTCACTTAGTCCTTCAAGTATATGGACTGGCATACGAAGTGGCAAGGATATCGACGTACAAAATACCAAAAATAAAGTTGAAAATTCAAAAGCAAACTATTAAACACTTTTACACAAACTTCAAGGCTTGCAAGCCCTAGAAGTTTGCGTGAAAGATTGTTTAGTATGTGCGGCGATGCTACAACTATGTATAAATACATAAATTGCGCCGTGTCAAAATGCGTTGACACGATGCTCTGTATGTTGACAAATATATGGCTTCGGCCAAACCCATATCAAAGTTGCAAAACACAAAATCTACAAGAACTACTTCACTATTATTTCGGTTGTTTTATCTAGATTTTATTGGAATTATCTCTAGGCTTTGAACAATGACAACAATTGTGTCAGTAAACACTTGCTGTGGTCAATAAAACTTAATTCTAAGAAGTGGGACATTGTACGCAACGAGCTGTTACACGAATTACATTCTATTGTATCATCAGATCGTTATAAACCATCGATACGACCTAGGGGTGATGGAAAACCTAATTTGATTACTCAGACCTCTAAACTAAAAAGAATATTTACTCTTCACAAGACAACATTTCTATTTATTCCCTAGGCTACGTGAGGTATCTGATACTGGACAGATCCACTCAAATCTGTGTCGAACTATTCTCAAAAAACTTATACATACATCTGCACCAATCGGCATGGTCCTCACATTATTTAACCCAGATTTGGGTTTAAAAGAGACTGTGTGCTCTGAGTTTGTTTCGGCCTTTCTTCTTATAACTGTAGGCAATGTCGATGACCTCATGTAATTATTAAAACAATTAGGACTGATATGTATAAGTGTTTTGTTTATACAAACTTGCAGAGATGAAATATTAAAATATTTATTCTCAAAGCTTCAAATCACAGCATTTATACAAAGAAGCAAAATCCTCTGTTCATATTGAAAGTCGTAAAAACTTGGTCTCTTTGGTATTTTATAGTAATAAATTGCCAGCCCTAAATTCATCTAACATATGGAGACAGTTTAAATTCGAGTCGTGTGCAATCCTGGGCGCTGATTGCAGGAGCAATGCTGCAGAATGTTCCAAATTCTCTATCTAGGTGCACGTTTCTGTAAGCGTTTCATTTTAAATCAACATTTCAAGCCGAGAGACTAAATTAATAAGAATTAAGCTGAATGTTTTCTTAAACTACATATTAAATCTTGCAGTCATCGAATAATAAAAAAAAGTGGTATAGGTATGTCTATGAAAATGGGGAGAAAGAAATCATGGTGACATAAAAATAAATCTTACAAAGTACGTTACGTACTCAGGTTGCATATGGCGATTTACCAGCCATTACATATAAATGATAGTGTACCTCGTTTTAAAACTGATAATAAATAAGGCAATGATGAAGTAGCTGAATCTGATGCAGTAATAAAGGCTAAAACGGCAACAAAAACATTAAGGTCCCATGAAGCAAATACCAATCCATTTACACCAGGCAATACTACACTCATTCCAATCAAATTGATACGAGTCATATAAACACCAGCTAGCCAATAAATCCTCCAATTCGGATTCAACTGTATCGGTGGGCGAAAAGGCAATTGGTTCGCCTATTGCCGATAAATTACTACGGGAAACCGAAGACGACTGCCTTTACGAGTTCGGCAATTGGTCTAATCTCGCACAAAAATACGTATTTGCAGAAAAGTTTGGGATCGAATGGGTTGGTAAATAAGTTGGCTGCAAATCCAATGAAATTTTTGGCTATTGGAAATGTCGAGGTAGATTTTTATGCCTGTGCTTTTGTAGATTCAATAAAGACAGTAGGAATTTAAGTATTAAGTGAAGGTTTTCAGTATAACTCTGTCGATATAAACGAGTCAAAATTGTCTCTTTCTATACATTTAGAATATAAGACCAATAATAAAGCTTTCTCTAGATGTCCAGTAGATAAACAGATGCATTTAACGCATTTTTATCTTATCTGTCATTTTGCCTCAAGTACGGCCGAGTGAAGGAGGTAACTATCCTAAACAACTAAAACAAATATCAAATTTATGCTAATGACAATTAAGTTATGTAATTTCAAAGTGACGTAGCAGCATTGAAAAAGTTATAAAATGTTCGAAGCTGTAACGTAAACTAAACATTATTATGTAAGAAATAAAGTAATGTTTCCCTAAGCACATACTTGTTTACATTTTTGGCGAATATGTCGCAAATGCAAAATAGGTCTGCCTTAAGTCGTAGAACCCATTCTGTTAGTCGTTATGTGGAAGGTATAATTTCATAATGTTTACAATCTTCTACGGTTCAGATTTAACTTCACATTAACCTTCCAATATCCCAGGAACTGACCTCAGCAATGCTATCACCCACCTTATCGTGAACATCGAGTTGCAATAGTAGTTCTCGTTCAATCCTCCGGAACGACCGTTGATTGGCTGATAACGTGTTATTCGTACACAAGCCAATGCACTAAGCTAGTTTGGATGCCTTTCAATTGGCTTATTGGTTAAATTTTAGGTGTATCCCTCCTTCCTTCCTTCTCTCTTAACTCTTTCCTTCTGGAAAGAATGGCACAAAAGAGAGCCTCCTCTCTTTATTCGGTACAATGGTGAATGGAATAAGGCTGCCAGTGATATATTATCTTGTGTTCATTACTATACATAGTATTATATAAAGTCATGTGTTTTTTTAAATAAACAGACAGCTTCTTTCGCCACTTCTTCTTCCCAGCGCCCACCCATCGACACTTCCTAGTGGGAAGTGTCGATGGGTGGGCGCTTGTGGTGGGCATTTTGGAGAACTGTCTTATGTAATGTTGACGTTCAAAAACTGCTGATTCTCAGCCTAATTTGAATAAATGACTTTTGATTTTGTTATAAGTCTAATAAGAGTATTCATCAAAAATAAAATAGTATGACGGTTTTGGTGAGCCACAATCTAAGGACCACTTGTATCTTGTGGTTTTGGAGTGCAATTTTACAGTCTCAAAGATTATATTACACTTGGAGGATGTTATAATGAAAGACAGATAAGTGTCAAAATAAATAAAATACTCGTGCGATTCTGGTCACAAAACAAAATAATATTGGTTCATCCTAAGGTTTGTACTGTGGTGTGTGTGTTAGAATCTTTGTATGCGTGCGTGTATGTGTACAAGTGTGTATTTGACAAAGCTTCTGGTGACCTGACATGATGCCACCATCATGATTTTCTACCATTCTCACCCACCATTTCATCGGCTCGTTACGGTAGCGTAACGAGCCCTAGGTACGCTACCTTGAAGGTATATTTGGCCTACTGGCCTACGTGGTTCAATAAAACTACCAATACTATACTCTGCAATCTGCAAGTGGTGGTTTGACGACACGTGGACTTACTGGACAGCAAAACTTTTCGTATTTTGATTGAAATTTTATACCAATACCAGAAGAGCAATTTTCGTTATGATATAAAGGTTCACAGTCTGGTTAAGACTGATCAAAAAGTCAAAAATATCCCATAATTTCCCTACATTTTTGGCAAGATTTTTACTGTCGCCAAGATGAGTTTTGTGTGCGCAACGCCGGAGGATGTCTCACTCTCATAGACGGAATGATTGCAGTTTGAAAGAAAACAATTGTTTAACGAGATGCAAAAAATAGATATTACGATGGTATTTTCAATCATATATTGTCCACACCTAGTTCTGAGGCCGCCTACAAAGCGTTTATATTTGTTAAATGGTAAATAAAAGATTAAGCTGTAGTTAAGGTATTGGGCTAGTAACGATGGAACTGGCACTCAGTTCTGTGAAAGTCCACAAATTAAACACAGAGAAAAAAAAGTTGGAGTTAAGCTTTGAACGTTTTTAATTAAGGGAATCATCTGTCCTGGTGCCTGACTTAAGCTTATTTAATAAAATTCTCTATTTATTTAAAGAAGATTTTAATGTATACGTATTATACCCATGGTCAGATGTTTATTAAATGGTTTTTTACGTAAACCTCTGTTTTCCTGCAATTTTCTAAACTCATCTACTAAAACTTTGAATCTCATTGAAGTTTACAACCATTTAGTAATGTGAATTTGTTGAGCATTTACGGCGTCTTGTAGACGTCGTTAACTTTAATAGCTAGTACCTTAACAGCGAGTGCTGGGCTTCAGGAATTTGAAACGGATTAAGTGAGAACCTAGATAGCTGTGTTATGTTGCCTGTTTTCGCTAATCGAAATAATACAATTTTTTTTTTAAATTCTCTTTATATTTATAAGGGGTTTTTATCCACACAGATACGTCAACCACATTGTACCTTATACTAGGTTTACAAACAATATCTAATTTAAAAAATAAACTATGTTCATATCACACAAAACAATTATTATATACATATAACACAATATGAGATACACAATAACACAACATAACATAATATGAGAAGGAACTATTGCCTAGAGTTCTGAATTAAGCCACATACTATGCGTTTAGTCCTTTCTGATTTTGGATAAGTCCAAAGTCCCACATGTTTAAATCAAACTCCCTAACCAAAGATTCCCTCTCGTCTTTGTTCTGAACACAATCCATCAGCATACAATGTTATACTAGAAAGTATAAGCGGGGAAGTTTAGATGTATGTTTTTATTTACACGCAAAAACTACTTATCGAATTTAAGTGAAATTTGGCAAGTGTTTGGTTTGGTTTATAACCAGGATTAACATATAAACTAGTTTTTATCAGTATCGAAATGTATACAGCTGAAGCCCTAGGGCGCAGCTGTTAGTAAATACACTGATTAACTTACATAAATTATATGTGTAAAATAAATGAATTCATTATGAATAATATATAAAAACATGCACTATTATTTAAAACAGATAAATAGGATATAAATTATAAATAATTAATAATAAAAAAGCGCTCTTCCTTCCTCGAACTTTTTAAACTTTATTTGTGACTGATATTGATAATTGAATCTATGAAATGAAATGAAATGAAATGAAATCGTTTATTAAGCAAGTAGGATCACCGATCACTTTTACACGTCATATGTTTTTTTTTTTTATTCTTTTTTTTTTTTAAACTAGATGAAGCCGGCATTTCCTAACTGACTACCTCTGAGAAGAAATAGCCGAAACAAACTCAGGGATCATCGTCTTTTTTAAAGTCCAGACATTAAAAATGAAAATGTTTACAATAATTTACGTTATAATTACGCATATTGCTTAATAACAATGCTTAACAGAGCGAGCAGCTCAGTCCCAAGCCTCTCTATCCTCTAAATAATCTGAGATTTTATAATACCCCTTTTTGCAAAGTTTGGCCTTTATATAGGTTTTATATCGTTTAATGGGTAAGTTTCGAATGTCCATGGGAAGCTTGTTGTAAAAGTGTATACATTGACCCATGAACGAGTTGCCTACTCTGTGGAGACGAGTGTGATGTACAGCAAGATTGTGTTTGTTCCTGGTATTTATATTATGAATATCGCTTATTTTCTTAAAATTAGATATATTTTTATGTACATACATAAGATTTTCAAATATATATTGCGAAGCTACAGTCAGAATGTTCACCTCTCTGAATTTTTCTCTAAGAGAATCTCTAGGACCAAGGTTGTAAATGGCTCGAACAGCCCTTTTCTGTAAAACAAAGATGGTATTGATGTCCGCACAAGTTCCCCAGAGAAGAATCCCATAAGTCATAAGACTATGAAAATAACTAAAATAAACAATTCTGGCTGTATTCACATCAGTTATCTGTCTAATTTTCTTAACAGCATAAGCGGCAGAACTGAGTCTACCCGACAGCTTCTCAATGTGAGGACCCCATTGTAACTTGGAGTCAATAGTCAATCCAAGAAAAACTGTCGACTCGACAGGGATCAACTCTACTCCATTCAGTTGAACATTGGTACTTAACTGCCTGACATTTGGCGTAGAAAATTTAATGAATTTAGTTTTTTTTTCATTCAAAAGAAGGTTATTTACATTAAACCAATGGACAACTTTCGAAAGTGCATTGTTAACTTCGTCAAAATTTGCTAGCTGACGCTTGACTTTAAAAATAAGAGAAGTGTCATCCGCGAACAATACTATGTTGTGATTATCCCTCACGTGATGAGGTAAGTCATTAATATAAATTAAAAACAAGAATGGACCTAGAATTGAGCCCTGCGGAACGCCCATGGTGACCACAGATCCTGCAGATCTTTTGCCATTAACAACAACCCTCTGAATTCGATTATTCAGATAAGAAGTCAGAAGGTCGAGAGCTCTGTCCCTTAAACCATAATGGTACAGTTTCCTAATAAGAGTATCATGATGTACGCAATCAAAGGCCTTGGACAAATCACAAAAAATACCAAGAGCATCTTGCGATTCCTCCCAGGCCCCAAATATGTTCTTTAGCAACGCCACGCCCGCATCGGTAGTTGAACGACCCTTTGTAAAACCAAATTGTTTCACGTGCAATAAATTATATAAGTTGAAGTGTCTCAACAACTGTTTCAAAATTAATTTTTCAAAAATTTTGCTCAAAGTTGGTAATATAGAAATTGGCCGAAAATTCGTGGGATCAGTTGTACTACCAGATTTGAACAGTGGAATTACTTTGCTAAGTTTCATCAAATCAGGAAATATACCAGATGTGACACAAGAATTAAAAACAATTGCTAAGAAAGGTGCGATAACATCTATTATTGAAGCTACAGTATATACTGACATATGACAGTATATACAGTATATACTGATATATAATTTTATACATACCATCTATACCTATATGGACATTATTATAGTAAAGACTGAAAAATTCCAAACCTCTCTCGTCAAACCTCAACTTATAAGAAGATTGGTAACACATTAAGATAACTTCAAACATCAAAAGCTTCAAAAATCAGGCTAAACATTGAAATAGATTATACAATAAAGAGGATGCTTCCTCATTCATAAGTCTAATAGGAAAATCTATTAACTATCCTTAGAGATGAACCAGTGCCTGTCTTCACGGATATTGATTGGATCGTGGAGATAATAACATAAGTCAGGGTTGTCCACCAAGCACCTAATTTTATTACCTACCCTCATTCGAGATACTGCAGTCTTAACCGTAAGGTATTGTGTGGATGTGCGGAACTAAGAAATTTTAACCTTTTCTTTTTTTTTTTGTTCCGGGGTGAAAAATCCTCATGGATTTCCGCCGCCCTGGGGTGGGCGAGGGGGTCTGTCACACTCCTACTGGCTAAAAACCACCACGGTGTCCCACCTCTCACGTGCGCGTGGGGCCGCAGGAGTGAATTCTTTCATGGCCCCACACTCTCGTGCTGGCCCGGTCCGTCCGGGCCTTGTCTCCTGCACGGGGTAGTGAAGTATTAATTTTAATCTAACCTAACCATTACAGTAACAAACACTAGATTATAATGTTAAATCTGTGTTCAGAATTGGATCGAAATCGATTCAGCTCTTCAAACTCAAAATATTTAATCTATTCTAATATATAAAGCTGAAGAGTTCGTTTGTTTGTTTGAACGCGCTAATCTCAAGAAGTAGTGGTCCGATCTGAAAAATTCTTTTTGCGTTGGATAGCCCCTTAATCCAGGAAGGCTTTAGGCCATAAAACATCACGCTGCGACCAATAGGAACGGAACATAACTAACTCCACGCGAACGAAGTCGCTGGCGGAGACTGATGAAATATCAGAAGCTAAGTGTACAGCTCCAATTGGTAGTTTTCTATGGACAAGGCTTGATAAGAAACTACCGACATCAGAGTTACTTCCGCATTTTTTTTATAAAAACCGTTGCCCTACGTTAGGACTTCCCTCCTGTATCGTGGGTGCATTTACAAACATATAAAATCACATACACAAAACAGACCCGGAACAACTTGTAGGTGATATAAATATTTATTCAGTGCACTTATAATAGCTTAATCACTGCGTCAATCATTTGGTCTTCTTCATCATCACCATTTCTAATATCAACATGAATATTTAATTAGAAAAATAAAGTAACCTCTTTCACAACATTAAACGAAAATATTTTCGCGTCACATACACTTGAAACCAACCCCTTTGCTAATTAAAATCGCCATTCATTAAACACAGTCTGCTTTTCATAAAGCACACTCAAATGAATTTCGATTACCCGAATAATTGATCAACATTGAAACCAGTCTGCAACCCCGATTTAAAATAAACGCCTCATCAAATATTTCTAACGTCACCTCTCTCAAGCGCACTCCATGCCCAGCTTAGTAAGAGCTTCCAAACCGTGACCCCTAAAAGAAAAAGTATTAAAAGAAGTAGCGTTTAAGTAAAGTTAGGGATCAACCTTTATTGGTTAAGTCAATTAGGGGTGCACCCTATCTGTCAAACGCAGAAGTTCTAAGTGACTGATATATGGAACCCTCCATACTGTCGGGTTTTTGTCCTTTGTATAGGTAATGCTTGAGATTGGTATCGATCAGTTCCTAAATTCGGGGGAGACAATGGTGAAGTGTTTCCGAAAATATTTAATACGAATAGGGTTTCGCAGGTTTTGGGTATATTATTTTTTTTTTTTTTATTGGATTATAAACCAGCGCTTGACCGCAATCCCGCCTGATGGTAAGCAGTGACGCAATCGTTGATGGTAAAGCGCACTAGTTTATTAAGAGCCTATTCACTCTAGCCTAGAAGACACTCAAATTGTAGTCCGACGGAAACACCGCCGCTGGCAGATTGTTCCAGTCCCTCGATGTACGCGGTATAAAGGAGGAGGCGAAACGCTTCGTCCGGATCGTAGAGGTGTCAACAACATAAGGGTGGAAACTCGCCGTACGACGGGTCGTCCGATGGTGGAACGGAGATAGGGGAATTAAATCGTGCAATTCCCTCGCACACTCCCCAAAATGTATCCTATAGAACACCGAAAGGCTGGCTACTCTACGCCTGTGCTCTAGGCTTTGGAGACCAACTCTAGTTAAATCAGGGTCACCAATCAGCCTCTTCGCACGCCTCTCCACTGAATCCAAAGTGGCCAGGTGACACTTAGCAGCACCAGCCCAAATGTGGCTGCAGTACTCCACACACAACATTAGAAGCTGCCCTGGTGTGAAGTACTGCCGGACCTTTGCGATAACGCCAAGTTTTCTAGCAGCCACCTTGGCTTTCTCTTTCATTTTAGAAGTCACGGTTATTTAATACAGATAGAGCGAGAGAAAGAAAGAATTGCTCTTCTTATTTACATACTAATAATTTACAGCAATATAATTAAGTGTTTTATTTTATTTAATATACATCTTTCCTTTTTATATCCCGAATTTTATCTTAATACTTATGTTTATGTTTCCGTCACCTATCTCCTCCTAAACGGCTGAACCGATTTGGATTAAATTTTGTGTATATGTTTGAATGGGGAACCCATGTTGGAAAATACGCTTTGACCCGGTAGATGGCGCTGCTTTTCCCGACAGAAGGACGTCCGATGGGTCTGTTAGTTTTATATAATATCTTGCATTAAAAAGTAACTTCTACAATTATTTTCAAAATCAATTAAGATAGATTTAAAAACCAAAAAAGTCACGCGAATATAAGTGTTTGGTAATTATCTTGACGCAACAATTAATTACAATGTTTTAGTAGCGAATTCGTGAATGTTAGTAACATGGAGTGGCTGTCTGTTAAAAAGTGTTTACTAAAAATAATTAAATATTTATTAATAGCAATTATGAAAATCAACTTCTGATACACGCCCGACCTGACACGTACACTACCTTTCAGAAATATCAACGGAGCTTAGTAATTAATTTCGCACACCAAATGCATATAAAATAACAAAAACAATATTTTAAATGTTTGCAAAATAAATATATATTCTCTGTAACTCCTATGCTCTAACAGACAAGGTAGAAAATGGAAAGTCTTAAATTTAAACAACGGTAAAAGTAATTTGGTAACAGTTCAGTGAAACCGGTTGGCACCTGTCATTTACCGATGTGAGGGCTGTCAGAATAAGTCAGAAGCGCTTACACTTGAGGACCGATCATGTAGGCGATCTAACGTTCCGTTTGAAAGAAAACTTAGTTCCTAAACCACAATTTTTGAGTATTAAATGTATTATATTTTTAGGTTTTTAAAGAAATTTTACTTAACTCCTACTTATGAACGCAAAACTTTGTGAGGATAAATGGATGGATGATTAATAATTTTTAAGTAAAAACTACTGCATGGATTCAAAGTATATTAGACACAAATACATTTTATGACCAGTATCACACACTTTTAATCACGTTATTCCATTGAAATAAAAAATTATGGGGATGCAACTGTAAGTAAAAGGGGGCGGGGGAGTTATTGGTCTGCAAGCACTCTAATATAAACTCAATGTACAATTAAATTGAGTTGAGTTATGAGTAAGTACTCATAACAGCCATTTTAGTTTATTCTCATACTACTCCATTTGCACAGGCTGTGCAAATATTTCATGCTTATTTATGGAAATGCTAGTTGCAAAGCATAAACACATACTTATAGGTATTTATTTTCTAATTACACATAGTGAATGTTACAAACAAGCTATTTAATATCGAATATTTATGTAATTAGAATTGTATAGCACTCATAATCGAAATTATACCGTTTACAACCACTAGCTTACCTATTGAGTCAATAACTAACAGTAAGGCAGTAGGAAGCTAGGTTTATTATTCTTTATCATATAGCTTACAATGATCCTATAGTCGTGGTGGCCTAGTGGTTAAAACACCAGCCTCTTAACTATGAATGTGCGGGTTTGATTCCAGGTCAGGCAAGTACAAATGTAACTTTTCTAAAGTTATATGTGCTTTCTAAGTATATCTTGGACGGGACATCAATGACTGAATGTGAACGAAAACATCTTGAGGAAACATGGACTTATATAAGTCTGAAATCGCCAACTCGCATTGAACAAGCGTGGTGATTACGCTCAATCTTTTTTTGTATGAGAGGAGACCTGTGTCCAGCAGTGCGACGATAAAAAAGGTTGATGATGATGATGAAACCCATATCTCAATGGTGGCCGTATGGGTTGGTACTCAGACCATTACACACGTAATAAAGAAATAATTAATAAGGTTAAATGTATTTAAATTCTAAGAATAATCTGCTTCTCGGCACTCATCATCCATCAACTATCTTCCACTAGGTATTATCCCAATATATTTGCGATTTGATGCAACATATAGGTACACAAAAACTGGACATTGATATTTTCAAATCACTGAAACCCATGAGAAGTCACATTAAACAAAGTGCATACCTACTACGGTCTGAAATATTGGTCTATTAAAAGATAAAAGTAGGTTGAAATTCATTTAGTTCTATAAAGAAGAGTCGGTATTGCAAGAAGTTGCCATGGTTACCAATCGGAAAACATGTTTTTAGTAATTAGATCAATACTGTATTAGCAGTATGGTGCAATATTGTCAAATGTGGTTGGCAGCTATACAGTATGTTAAGAAAACCCTGTCCGACCCGTGAAGGTATTGTTAGGTATCGATAACTGATTCTACTAATGGATACAAAACCGGGCTAAACTTAAAAAAAACCCCTAAAAAAATAAATATTATTTCGCAAAAAGAGGTAAGTTAATAAATGTGCGTAAGTACCCTTCCGCAGGCGGCGGGCGGCAGGGCACACGGCACGTGGTCGCATCGCTATTCGCTCATAATAATACCGGTGTTGTCACTTTTTTAAAAATTACCAAATTTCGGGGAAGTTGGAATTAATTCGCGGGAAAAAAGATTATTTCAAAATTAATTTGTATTGGTACTATGATGATTACGTAAAATTTTATATTATATTTGGTCATGTGTTTACCTAACCTTTATTATCCTTATGGGTCGGACAGGGCTTTCTTCACATACTGTATATGTATCTATAGAAAAATTAAGCTTAAAGGTCTGCCGTGAAAGGGATACCGGGACCTCTGGCGCACAGGCAAGTGAAGGAACACGCGTGAGTTATATTCACTATAAGACTAAGCCAAGAGAGGGAGAGTCGTCCAAAAAGGGTCTTAACACAAAAACTTAACACATATTAAACGCGTGTCTAGTATCAGTGCTACCCATTTTTTGTTCTTGATAGCAAATAATCAAATGGCCTCTCCCGCTCTGGACGGAGCGGAAGGGCGTGTCAGACTTTTACTGACTAAAACCCACCCGCGTTCCCTCACTTGCCTGTGCGCCAGGGCCACGGTTCATTTTTTAACCAACCCACAACCCTGGCCCTTCAGTGCTACCCTCAAGTAAGACCATATAACAATGCCGTGTTTAAAAGATGTTTAGGCAAAACAAATGATAAACATTGTTTTGTGGTAGTACCTAAGGGAAGAATTTGAACGAGATTTCTCGGTGGTAGGCCATAACACCGGCCGCCGGCAGAAGTTACTACCCACTAAGCAAAGCCTTGCCGCCAAGCGATTTGTCGTGTTCCGGCATGATGTCTGGTGAAGCCGTACGGATTACGGGTCTGAGCAGTTGTGTTCCGATGTGTGCCGGGTACGATGCGCCAAATGTTGTTGTGTTGGGAGTTTGGTCGTGGAGGGTCTTCAGATCAATCTCCCTTTGGCGCAGCATCGTTGGTCGTGTTGTTGGGTTTAACATTGCATTACCACGCTCAACTGGCGTCTTTCTTCCTGTTCGCTCAATCTGAGTGAATAGGTTCTTAATAAACTAGCGCGCATTACCATCAACGATCGCGCTTTACCATCAACGATCGCATCACTGCTTACCATCAGGCGGGATTGTGGTCAAGCACTAGTTTATAATTATTAAAATAAAATAGTTTATCTTTACAACTATCAGTTGGATTTGAAATATTCTCTTTTCATTTAACAACGCAATTCTAGAGGCAGGTACTTGGTAGGCAGGCGATGTGATGCGGTAGGACGAGGGAGTATGGGCAAAGTCACAACCCTGCTTTGCCGCGTCGTATCGCAAAAACGACACAGCAATAGGCGTTTGGGTGTGTGTCGTTGTGCGGCGTCAAAGATTTTTACAATGCGGTGCCGCAACTCAGTCTTGATCCCTAAGACATATCATGCGGACTAGATCGAGCCCAATAAAAACAAACTTTTAATCCTTTGCTATTTTATTTTGGACATGCTACAACATTTCAAAGTTTCTCTAGCATATCCCTAGATATAATCAAAGCCCTGTCCTCGCGTATGCCTACAATAAAATAGCTCGGACTCCACAGTTGTTTAGTTCGACAGAAGTTCTTGTTTATTGATGATACTCTTCCCTGAGCAAACATGTATTATGTAAGAAACTGACGTGTTTTCTATATGAAACACTGTGATGTAAGTATGCCTACTAAGTTGCTAGCACATAACTTATTGGAGATAAATCTATTTTATGGTATCGTCTGCTAAATCCAGTAGTTACATGTTCCTTGACAATTTCGTAAATGCTTAGTTATTTAATGCCTTACTGAGATGTTTGTTTACAAGCTTGAATGCGTTTTCTACAGATTTCTGAAACTCTACACACTCTACAGATTTCTATTGTCTTATTTAACACATCTGTTGATGTGGATTTGTTTCATTATCACAGGACTGAAAACAGACACATCTACGGGACAACAACGCAGGACTAATGATCGAGTGAAACTTTTCATAGGTTTTGAAGTTTAACTATATTATAGTTACAGTTCTATAAAGCTACCTAGTTTTGTAGGATTCTAGCAATGTTCTGGCTGCATAGCTAGCTAGGTAGCCAGAACGTACTTAAAGTTATATATATTAAGCATTATAGAAACATTTCTTTTTCAAATCATCAAATGATTTCGCCGATGATGCGTTTGTACCATGGCCCACGGTATTTCACGGTATCTAACATTACTTAAAGGCTCACTTAGAACACAACGCGCTGGCGGACTCCCTAATTATTTGAAATAAGTTTGAAGCATATCCACTGATCCATATCTTCGAAAAATTGTCTGCTCAACGACTTATATTGCGCAATGAATGTTGTTAAACTGTCTAAATGAAAAGCCTAGTAGTACTGATGGCGTATTACGCATTTACCCTGCTGATCCTTTCCGAGCGGCGAGCTTCCCATTGCTCGCCGGGAGTCAGCTGCTGACGTATAGAAACACTACTTAGGAGTCGCAAAGTAAAGAGTCAAATCTAGTTCCTACATAACAAATAATACATTTTAAGAAAACGTTCAGATGAATAGAATCTGAATAAAGAATAAACCTGCTAAGGTCCCGGCCATCACTATACAAATAGCATTAAAAAGTTTGCTTGCTTTTATAAGCACCACAACGTTACAACCAGGGTTAAGGTATGTAATAAATTGTATTAAGTGCAAGATCCGACCAAATGGAAGCAATATCATTACAAAACTAGAGGCAAACATCCTCACTGCTTCTGTAAAATGCTAATCTATACTAATATATAAAGCTGAAGAGTTTGTTTGTTTGAGAAAAGGGCCAGTTCTACAAGCTAAACTAAATTTTAGATCATTGCATCTTTTATCATACAAATTAGTTAGGCAATAGGGAAACGTTTACACGAGAACTAGGGGGAAATAGCATTTCTCTAAACACGATATTTGGTACCTAGTGCAAAATGCCGTGTTTTTCGTAATTTGTACAGTTTCTCAACATGACAACTATCTAGGTTACCTAGAAAAGTTTAAATTGACAGGTCCTAATGTTAATTCAGATACCACAAATTTGATTGAAATCATAAACATCTAACTTTTTTTCAATCAAGTACGTCAAGTGTGGAACGGCATTCAATCATGAGCACAGATGTTTAATGCCAACAAAAACCCTTAATAACATTTAGGTTTTTTGAGACCACACACTTGAGATTTTACATTATAAAGTACAATTTTTCAACGTCTTCGTTGACAGTCCTCAGATTCAAAAAACATCTAAATCGTCTCCTGTAACAGTTGTCGTATTTCCGGACTATAATTCAAGTTTCTTCTGTATTTTTATGAGGACGCAGTCTTAGTACTGATATTCGACGTCTCTGGGCATTTGGCAGTGTTTCAATTGCATTCTTGTGTACACAGGAGAAATCGGCAAAGTTTACGCCGATGACAATGGAAGAGGAGCGAGTTTAGTTGGTCTTTTTTGGAGAATGAAGACTTTTGAAGTGTAAATTGGTTATTTTCGTTCCAGAAATGATTGGATGGATTCGTTTAGTAACTAAACTTTAGCGGGTTTAATGAATTACTATAACTACACTAAGTAGTTAATTATCCCCTTTATTTATAACCATAAAATTTATACGTTTAAACGACTCTGATCGTTGTTTAAATAATCCCGTCTAAATGTTTGTAAATGTACTTTTTATTATAAGCTCCATAGTTTTTTGTAAGTTTTACAATTGGATTATTTGACAAACAGTACACGCATGATTTAAGTCCCAATTTTGAATTCAATTTAGCGGAATCTTTCTGGTTCTACAAAACAGTCCAATCGACTAGTTATAGGTATTTTCTTGCTTTTTTTCCAATAGAGTGGGTTCCAATAAATCTGTCGGTAACAACCCCCAGAATAGGCCCTCGGTAACGACGCAGGGCATTACCCTTAGGGCTTGAGAGCAATTATTATAAAATTTGACAAGTCAGCCGGCCATTATGCATTTAAGCGGAGGGTTCTTCGGATTTTACTGTGGGAAAAGGCAGAGGAGCTTTTGGCATGAACCTCTATACTATCTATTTGTAATTTTTGTAAGATAAAAATAATAATATCACACACTTGGTTTAACTTACAACGATTTCATTTACTTGTTCTCAATGTCAAGAAGTTAATTTGTCAGGACCTTCACCGTTTTTAAAACTCGTAATTTTGTTAATTTCCAAGGTGTCTGTCGTAGCTAATGAAATGATATCGAAGTTATACAACATTTTATGAACAAGATTTTTCTTTTCGAAATTGTCCGTATTCTGTTGACAAAACTTCAAGAACAGTAAAAGTACCTACTTACATAAATTAGCAGGTATTTCGATCATTACATAATAGTCAATGCAATATGCATAATATAAGTAATGTGGGATGTTGATATACATACCTAATACAATGTAATATAACTCTAACGAACCGTACAATTTATCAACTGTTGAACTGCGTTTGAGTTTCAACCGTTGCCGGTGCATAATGAGACAGATTTATAATACTGACGATATACTTAAATACTGTAAAATATACTTCATTATTTTTAGTGTGACATTTTTGGCAAAAATCCAACGAATGACTAAGGAATCAGCTTGGCAAATGAGTGGGCGAGAGTTTAAAACTCGTTGCACTTTTAATAGATAGCCATTCCTACGTCATTGCTATAAATAGTAATGTTAAAACCAGCCATATTTTCACTAACCACAAAAAAAATCTAGGTAAACTGATAAATCATAATTGTTACGAGTAACAATTGTACAAATAAGTTAAAATAATATTTTTTAAAATAACTTTTTTTTTATTTAGTATTAATAGGAGTTTGTAAATAATATAATATGTATATATATTTCTATAAGAATAAACGATTGCTTGGCCGCAATCCCACCTGATGGTAAGCAGTGATCCAATCATAGATGGTAAAGCGCGCTAGGCTAGTTTATGAAGAGAATATTCACTCAAAAAAATATATATATAACTGAGTGAATAGAAAGGAAGACGGCAGTTGAGCAAGGTGATACAATGTTAAACCCAACAACACTACCAACGATGCTGCGTTAGAGGGAGATTAATCTGGAGACAACATTTGGCGCATCGTACCCTGCACACGTCACAACACAACAGTAGGCCTAGTACGAGTTTTCAATACGAAACTCGATCGTTGGTATCGAGCGCGTTTGGCGCTCTCATTGGTTGAGAGTTCTTACGACCTTGATGCGGGCCAATCGCTGAGTCAAACGCGCTCGATATCGTCGAACGATTTTCGTAATGAAAACTCATACTAGGCCTACTGCTCAGTCCGTACGGCTTCACCAGACATCATGCTGGAACAAGACGAATCGCTTGGCGGCAAGACTTTGTCTGCTGGCTGGTAACTTCTGCCAGCAGCCGATGTAATTGTTTAAATATGAAATAAAAAATACACATTTTATATTAAAACTATCACGTAAACCTCTTTCCCCGCTCTCGCTTAAGGCTCGCGTCACGCAACAAAGGGCGTTAATTTGACAGACACTTGAGCGGCGTCGTTAATTACTTAACGCGTGAATGTCGCTCCGCCTGACACGCTGCGCTCTGGTTTACTTACATCGCGGTCATCTCTAGTTTACCTAAAGCGTCTTCGCATTAGTTAAAATATTATGCAACAAGAAACTTATACAAGGCATAAGTGAATAATTGGAAACGTAATAAGGCGAAGGTTAGACCATGAAATTAAATTTTACTTAAATGATCATTATCATCAACCTTTTTATCGTCCCACTGCTGGGCATAGGTCTTCTCTCACACAGAGAAGGATTGAGCGTAATCACCACGCTTGCTCAATGCGGTTTGGTGATATCAGACTTACAGTCCAGGTTTCCTAAAGAAGTTTTCCTACACCTTGTAATCAGTTATTAGTGTCCAAGATATATTTAGAAAGTACAGATAACTTAGAAAAGTTACATTGGTACTTCCCTGACCTGGAATCGAACCCGCACACTCATACTTGAGAGGCTGGTGTTTTAAACATTAAGCCACCACGATATTTCTTAAGTTTTCTTGCAATTTGTAAATTATACCAAAGATGATATGTACCAAAATTCAAAAAAGTGGGTTTTAATTTCGCGGGCTATTTAACATATCCCACCTACATATCATATCCCCCTTTAAGGGATCATTGTAC
This sequence comes from Sesamia inferens, assembly GCA_037179545.1. NCBI lineage: Eukaryota > Metazoa > Arthropoda > Insecta > Lepidoptera > Noctuidae > Sesamia > Sesamia inferens. The sequence continues at coordinate 27,569,008 of CM073928.1, read as the reverse complement.
AGACATCAATATAAAATACTTTTACCAAGGGAAGTATGCTGAAATAGCTGAACAAAAGCTGTTCCGTATATTTGAAGATGAAACCTTATAATGTATACAACGTTATTTTTTGTAAATGCGAAACCCGAAACACTTGTCCAGTATTTTTAAGTAAACAATGTATATATAAAGTTATGAGCTTGTTATCTTACCTGGTTCTCCTAACAAAAATATGGTTGGCCGCGCCTGCAGCGGCGCGGTGCCGAGGCGCCATGTCTCACGCGCCTAGTACTACGATTTTGTGGTCGGTAACCACACTGCAAAATTTTCTAAATGTTTAAAAATTTGGGAAAAAATATAACATGATGCAAATTGATTGGAATCGACTCAGGTGCTTATTTTGAACAAACTGTATTCAGGTTTTGTATAACGTGGTATGTTTGAATACCCTTTATCACAGTAAGGATCAAAAGTGCGTTACCACTTTTGAACTTTATTGCTCTAAAAATAAGTGTCAAAAGTGGTACTCCACTTTTGGACCCTTACTGTAAACCATATATATAGCAATAGCAATGTATTTCTGCCTAACGGAGGTATTACAAGTATAGAAAACTAATAATAAAAACTCTTGGATCTCATCTCTTTCAGTCATCTTATTGGTGTCAGGCGTGAAAGACCAAATGTTAAATCGTACCTGGCGGTATACTGTAGTTTATACCTACACTTCCTTGCGAAGTGAGTTATTATATATATATATATATATATAGACATTCGAAACTTACCCATTAAACGATATAAAACCTATATAAAGGCCAAACTTTGTAAAAAGGGGTATTATAAAATCTCAGATTATTTAGAGGATAGAGAGGCTTGGGACTGAGCTGCTCGCTCTGTTAAGCATTGTTATTAAGCAATATGCGTAATTATAACGTAAAATATTGTAAACATTTTCATTTTTAATGTCTGGACTTTAAAAAAGACGATGATCCCTGAGTTTGTTTCGGCTATTTCTTCTCAGAGGTAGTCAGTTAGGAAATGCCGGCTTCATCTAGTTAAAAAAAAAAGAATAAAAAAAAAAACATATGACGTGTAAAAGTGATCGGTGATCCTACTTGCTCAATAAACGATTTCATTTCATTTCATTTCATTTCATTTCATTTCATTAGTGTATGTATGTTATACCTGTATCACTGGATCGAAATCCCTAAGATTTTAACAGATAGCGCTTAGGTCCCTAGTTAGAATCACAAGTTAAGCTCCAGCCGTCATAGCAGAGACAATAGGCCCTTCTTCCGCAAATTTTATTCAACATTTTTATTTCAAATAATTATTACATAACGCAATAATCACCAGCAAATTCTTTTACAATTTACTTTTTCATTTCACTGTGATAAAGTTTCGTCTAATTTCTTGAAACGGTACAGGGTGACCAGTTTGTGTTGGCTGATCACGGTGGCGCTGCTTGTGACGCAAAACAATATAGCATGTGCAGCCTGTAATGTATCCATCGTTGGGACACGGGGCTATAGGAAAAGAAGTGGGATGCGAGTCCTGTGCGGATTAGTAGATACCTATTGTCCCATAACTCCGAATTTTCGGTTGTATTGTTTGTATGAATTTTTGTTGAAGCAAAATATGCATGTTAACCATATGATAACAATAGGCACTGCTGTAGAGGTCTTTTCGCGAATAAGAAAAATACTAATAAACAATCTCGCACCCACGACACAGGAGAAAATCCTAATGTGGGGCAACGTATTAAGAAAAAAAAAAAACTGCTCAGAGCGTGTCGGGTGGCGATTTCAGGATGTAATTACTTATTTCAAGAAATTCCTATAAAAACCATAATCTTTAAAATCGACTTCCTGGTTGACGTTTCATTTCTGTTATAATCGTTATTATTAATAAAAGCCTATGGTCTCCTAGTGCAGAATTAAGTCTTCTCTGCTCTCTTTCGACTTCCTTTCTGTTTAAAGCTGCTAGGCCGGTTCTTGTTGAACAAGGAGGGTTATCTTGCTATCTTCCTGGAAGTGACGTTTAATTTCTGTTATAATTGATATTATTAATAAAAGCCTATGATTTCCTAGTGCAGAATTAACTCTTCTCTGCTCTCTTTCTACTTCCTTTCTGTTTAAAGCTGCTAGGCCGGTTCTTGTTGAAGGAGTCCAGGTCATCTTCAACTTCTTCTTACAATTGTTGAAATAATAATAATATTTATGTGTAAACTAGATTTGAAAGAAAATCTGTATTAAAAATGTTTGCGAGTTTCTTTTAGTTTGCTAAATTGGCAAAACTCTAGTTCCTTTTTCTATCACGTCCTAAGTTACACTGGTCATAATCTAAGTTAGTGTTGCGTGCGCCGTATCATTATGACATTGCCTTGAGGCCAGCAGAGTAAAGGTTAACGATGAAAGTTCCGTTCTGTCATACATGTGAGGTATATCACAGTTCCGGAGAACTTGCAAGTTCTGATGATGAATCGTTGTATCTTTAGAACAGTTTGTATTTACGATGTTTAGCACATTGTTTTCTAATGACTTGGGTTATTAGTGTAGCAAATGGATGTTGTTGTTTTGCTTATTCTTGGCTCATTTCTTAGTTTGGCTGAATTTGTCAAGTCATTTATACTTCCATTACTCTTATCACAATTTATCTAGAAATGGCGCAATATTATTTTTTTAATTTTTAAAAATAATATATTGACGACATGGTTGGTGCAACGGCTGAATGATCGACTGCTGGTTCGATTCCCACCCTAAATATATATGTATTTCTATGGGTTACAAGTAGTTGATCCGGGTCTGGCTGTTCGTATAAGAGAGTTTAAATTTCTTGTAGTGTAAAGAGTATTCTATTCTACTTATTGGTCGTAATCTCGCTAATCAACGACTTTCTAGGCATAACCTCTTTCACACGATTTTCTCATCATTTCTGTGGTTTTACTCTACTCTTATCGGCATTCAAACCCCTACATACACATCAAAACCACCACTGCCTCTTCCAGCCTTTTCGTCTAATATACTACTTCCTTATTCGATTCCTGCACGTATTGGGTTCGCTAAGTCTTTATAATAAATAATCTTATACCTAAGTAAATTATTATTTGCAACTTTAAACAGTCATGAAAATCTATCAAAGCCAATTTACCACAGTAATAAACCACGCAATGATTTCTTTAGCAATGATATCAATCCTCACAAAGTATAAATCAAAACAGTATTATCCTTTAAACAATATTTTATGGAAATTCCCACCATTACCAGCCAGTAATACAAAATGGTATTAATGTTTATTCGCAACGAAAATCGCGTTTGTAGATAGAAACGTGTATGGAGTTATCAGACGATTTAATGGAACTATATATCGTGATACTCCGCCCACCAGTCTGTGGGGGTAGCCGACAGAAACTATACTGGCATTATTTATATTATAATTAAATTCGTCGAGTGTTTCTGCTGAGTCAATTGACATGACGCAAATAATATACCTTGTTTGTGTAATTTTATTTTGCCACTGTATTTACAGTTACGTCTTTTTCCTATAATAAAATGAACAGGTTTATAAAGGTTTATGAATGTAAAACTTGGCTCAAAATAGTCAAATTAGGCCCTTTATACACGGCATCGTATGTTCGTCTAAAAACGTGTCTTATCAAAAAGCTTCTTCAGTGATCGTGACGTTACATAAACTCTAAACCGTTTTTGATTGCAAAAAAGTGTGCTTCGAGGCTATAAATATTGTAATAAAATATATGTTTGTAACCTATTTGGTGTTCCACTGCTGAGCAAAGGCCTCACCTTTATCCCTCCAAAACTTCTTGTCTTGTGCTATCTCTAGTCATGTTAGCCCTGCGAACGTTACGAGATAGTTGCACCACCTTCGCCGTGGTCTCCCGTGACGGCGATGACCTCCCTCAGACATCCAGTGAGTGACGATCTTTAAAGAAGAATCTATCGGGGTGAATTAGCGAGACGTGTCCACTGCAGCCAGCCTGTTTTACCTCCTACATCTGCTACTTGAGTTAAAATAATCTATACCAATATAAAAAGCTGAAGAGTTTGTTTATTTGTTTGAACGCGCTAATCTCAGGAACTATCAGGTCGGATTTAAAAAAATCTTTTTGCGTTGGATAGCCCATTAAGCCAGGAAGACTTTAGGCTATATAACATTTTAAAATGTATGCTGTATATTTTTGGGTTAATATAAAATGTTCAAATAACTAAATCTTCGCGAATGGAGTTGCGGGCGGCCGCTAGTATTAAAACAATTTTAGTAAAATAATGGAGAAGCTGCGTAGCCTATTTTCAGCCGAATAGTAAATAAAGTGACTTTTTTAAATACATTACAATTATCTTTCACTTTAACTAGATTTACTAGACAACTACAGTACAGGAAAACATAGTTAAATATTATACAACTCTGAGCATCGTCCTTGTATCTCAGAGATATTCTCAGGCTTTCCTGCCACCTATTACCGTCATTTTCATACTTAACGTCTACTAAGATAGTGAATAGTTATCAAATATTATGCAAGTGTCGCTCTACATAGAAATGTTCAAATAAATGTAATACCAGGAGAAAATTGACATATTATTACTGTTTTAGTACCTTATTGGCACCTCGCTGACAAGGTATTGGGTTAGTCAAACGTGTTTATTACCTAAATTCTTGTTGAAAGTTTGTCTTAGCAAATAACAAGTCTTGCTAACATTAAGAGGACCTTTGGCAAATATAAGGTTTGTTTATTAAGAGTCACGATCAGCCATACTTTTATTCCCACTGCTGGGCAACATGGCATGAAAATTGATCACTTTTGCTCAAGAAGAGAGTTGGATACTTTTCTTAATGTTATAAAATAGTGCTTGATCCCGCCTGATGGTAAGCAGTGATACAATCGTTGATAGTAAAGTGCACTAGGTTATTAAAAGCCACTCTATCCTTGAAGACACTTAAATTTTAGGCTAGAAAACCGTCTCAGGTAAATTTTTTCAGACCTTCGATGAACGTACGTTGTGAATTGTCCTGTAATCAGCTGCCTACATCAACTGTCACTTGAATAAAAAATTGTCCACTTTAATAAAACAAATACCAAAACTGCAATTTCAAACATACATATTATTTGATTTTATTTTATTTATGAATAGTTATTCAATATCATTTAATTTTAATTATTGAGTTTAATTATAATATATATGTTTTAGTGAATAGAATTGTTAATAATTACCATCTCTTATTGTGAATGTTGTGTATGTCTGTCTATAAGTGATGTACACACACACACACAAAACTGAAAACCTTTGATTGCTTTTTATACTACCATTATTGTAAATATGTCGTCGGTGTGCCATAATAAATAAATAAATTAATAAATAAATAAACGTGGTATAAAATACGAGACTAAATGCTTCGGCCGGATTTCTGAACAAAGAAATCCCCTTCTTATGAAACTATAAATTTCTGACTTAATAAAACAGTATTTAATCCACAACTCATAAGACCATCGACAATATTCACTTCGTCCTACCTTAATTACCAAGTTACGGGTTAAGCAAAGTGTTTTATAAGCATGTAATCACGCGCTCTTAGGAATCGCGTGCCGACCCACCGTCAATCATTACAGGCTTGTTATCAGCCATCTAACTATCGACATTCACACAGTTAAACGAGGATTGGACACAGTTTTTAAAAGGAAATTAAGAAAGCTGAGCTTGAATTGCTTATCTTCATCTGTAGGGAAATTTAATTAGAGTTAGAAATGGGAAAATGGGTTTATTTACTTGTATCTGCACAAAAATATGTATTTTCTGTAAGCCATTTACATGAACTTTTATTTTCTCAAGGTGTCAATCAGTCAGAAATATGTAAATAATTAGTTAATTTCCCATCCCAAAACGCAGTAGTTACATACGACAGCATATTTATCTACCACAATCTGTCAAATTTCTTTATTAGATTTTCAACTTTGTCACTGTTGATTGAGTGACTTGAGTTTCGGGTAACTTACCTACTATCGTCCGTAGCTATGCAGAAGAACGAGCAAGGAAGTTTTGACAAGCTTTTGACAGCCATCAGTTTCAAAGTTCTTAATTTTTTAGTTCTATTCGTATCCACACAGTATAATGATACATTTAATGAAAAATAGTTTTGTATCTTTAACAAGCAATTCCCAGTGCTATGATTACATTCAGTAATTGCTATTGCTTCTGCGTTTGCGCAGAATCAAGGATGGCTTCCAACTTTAAACGCACCAAATGATTGTTATAAACAAATTAATACAAATGCTCTCAAAATACTATACCTATCTGCCCGACAAATGTCAGCTACATTTTAAATTATAATATAACGGTCAGTTTAAAATGATGCAAGAATTACATACACTTACTTTATGTAATGACTCTTACGTCTAAATGACTATTCAGATGCTGTCTTTGTAACAGATACATCATTTTACACACTCTGTTAGAATTAATTAGTTTTTAGGGTTCCGTACGCGAATGGGTTCCCAGATCGAAAAATGGATATTCAGGACATCAGGTGAAATTTCCGGATTTCTTCTTCTTCAAAAAATCGTGAATGTGTAAAGCGAAACAAATTTTAGATTTAAATACCCGGGCACGCCAACCTTGATTCATAAATTTGTTTGATTTTTGTTTTGTTAAGATCATAATTTTGATATTTACGTAAATTTTGGAAATTCCTGGCGGCTTAGGATTTCCCTTGCATCCCGGACAATGTATTGTATTATCGGATAAGGCCTGAAAACTCCGGACGTATGGCAACCCTTTACACCAAGGATGCCGACGAGGCTCTATTAATAAGGCTCGACAAACGATCCTGGCTGGCATCAATTTTTATCGCGTATCGATTAATAGATTCGCGCTCATTGATCGCCTATGCTGCACTTTACACATCCATTTATCGTCAGCATCTTGGTACGCGACCAGTGCCGTCAATGTAACAGTAAATTGATCCTAAATTCACTCTCCATTTGTTACAGAAATGTTTCCTTTGAGTCGTAATATTATAGGTAGAAATGTTAAATTTAACAGTGTTTGTACTAATATAGTATAATAAAAACTTAGTCAAAAATTCATGGTCTCCATACACAGAACGTGATAAAGAAATGTACTGTATTAAATAAATATAGCACGGCGGAACCTTTCGTCAGTAAGTTCAGCTCGCACTTGTTCGCTTTTTAGAATTAATTAAGTTTTTGCACGACTCCAGAGATAGGAACATTGATAGGACATTTTACTCTGTATTCCGATGTTACATTTAATTAATTTTGTCCACGTATTATGTATTATAGTGCTTTAAGTAGTGAACAGCTGTCTAATTAATATGCAAGATTTGTTCTCATGTTTTCTGTAATATATTACATGTTTTCTGGTTTTGCGAAAATGGACGTGATTGCTTTGAATCCGATGTAGGTGAAGGAAGGTTGCATAAAATGTCTATAAGGTTTTTGATGCTAAACACGTTTTCTTGTGCAGAGAAGAGAATGTATTGTCTCATCTCTGATTGTAATTAAAATAAATGAACAACGTTTGAATTACCACATCATTACGCATGAGTGTACTGATGTGGAATATATTTCCTAATATTCACATTAAACATGTGAATATCCGTCTATTTAAAAATAAAAATATATTGCATTGTCATGAAATCTATACTAATATGTAAAGCTGAAGAGTTTGTTTGTTTGAACGCGCTAATCCCAGGGACTACTGGTCCGATTTAAAAAAACAATTACCATCTTATCTATTGCTATATAACATCACGCTGCGAACAATAGGAGTGGAGCATAAATTTAAAATGCATGCTGTATATTATGATCTAGAAGTGTAATAATCTTTCTTTCTTTATTTTTTGGCTTCGCACGGTCTGTGCATTTAGCCAATGTCAAGTAATTATGAATTATTCATGTAGAAAAAGACTGCAGCGTGACCAGTCTTACGTGTGAGGTTTGGGGCTAAGTCATGATGTGGCCACTATGCTGCGATATTTCACTGTTCTTTATAAACTATTTACTAAATGCACTTTTTACTACATAAATCACGCACTTTTATTTAGTAAACAACACTATAAATAATTTTAAAAGTCCAATGAAAAACGAGCGTGACACTCAGCTTGACTTTCCCGCCAAAACTCTCGTGTAATAATCTATATATAGAAATTGACTCTTTTGGGGTCAAAATAAAATGTTCAAATAACTAACACCATGCCGACAAGTCGCTGGCGGGCGGCGGCCGCTAGTAATACACACATTTATACTTATGCGACTAGCGCTACCTTACTAAGTAGGTATCTTAGTTACACTGCACTATAATTTTCTAACACAATATAATTTCGTAATTGTGCAACACAATATGAGTTGCAATAGGTATGCTTTGACACTTGAACAACATACATTGCGTAATTACGCTATCAAGCATAATTTTTTTTAGAACAAATGTTGCAATGGGTTAGCAATATCCTTTAAAATTATCCAAATTGTTGCAGATTTATACTTTTATTACTAGATATAAGTAAGTAGGTACTATAAAGCTACTAGTACTGCAGCCACATTTGGGCTGATGCTGCTAAGTGTCACCTGGCCACTTTGGATTCAGTGGAGAGGCGTGCGAAGAGGCTGATTGGTGACCCTGATTTAACTCGAGTTGGTCTCCAAAGCCTAGAGCACAGGCGTAGAGTAGCCAGCCTTTCGGTGTTCTATAGGATACATTTTGGGGAGTGTGCGAGGGAATTGCACGATTTAATTCCCCCATCTCCGTTCCACCATCGGACGACCCGTCGTACGGCGAGTTTCCACCATTATGTTGTTAACACCTCTACGACCCGGACGAAGCGTTTCGCCTCCTCCTTTATACCGCGTACATCGAGGGACTGGAACAATCTGCCGGCGGCGGTGTTTCCGTCGGACTACAAGTTGAGTGTCTTCAAGGCTAGAGTGAATAGGCTCTTAATAAACTAGTGGGCTTTACCATCAAAGATTGCGTCACTGCTTACTATCAGGCGGGATTGCGGTCAAGCGCTGGTTTATAAATTAATAATAAAAAAAAATAAAAAAAAAACTTGTCGTCTATATTTACAAATATACATGATAAGTTGAGGATGTTCAAATTATGGAAAAGAACTCGGGCGCATAACGACTAATGTAGAAATATTTCTATAAAAGCTTATTATTCAAAATAAAATTGCTCTACCAGAATCGCATCGCATCGTGGGGTCGCAAATGTTTACGGGAGCTTTTATGCCTAGGTACATATCAATATATGAATTTCCAGTTTAAGCTGACCTCGCATAGTATAGGTTTTTCGTACAATTAGAAGCCAGCCACTGGTTCATCCATAGCCATGCGTACCTAATTAAATGATGTGCGACTCATCACTGGCCTATAGAAGTCTACTGCCGAACATAGGTCTCTCCTATTTCACGCCATTCAACTCTATTTTGAACAAATCTCATCCAGCAGCTACCAGAAATCCTGCGAAAATCAGCGCTCCAACTAGCCTGAGAGCGTCCCACCTTAAGTTCATGAAGAAGCGTGCGACTACAGATTCTGAAACCGTCTTCCCATGAGGTCCTTTATAGTTTGTGGTTTTTTTTTTAAGAATATAATATTCTTTATTATGTACACCATATAGATTACAGAACATAAATATAAAGATTTTACAAAGGGTGACACAATGGGCGGCCTTATCGCTAAGAGCGATCTTTTACAGACAACCTTTGGATGGAATACTAAGGGGAAGGAGAGAAATAATGTAAATAGTCTATAGTGTATTATTCACATTGTATGTACATTATACAATAAATGTGTACGTTAAGTCTTTTTATCTTTATGTTATATTTAATGAGTGTATTTGTTTCATAATAATAATATTATATATGATATCCATCAATACATGAAGGTTGCGTGGCAAAACCAAAGCAAACTTATGGCAGTACAATATATCTGTAACAAAGACGGCCCTAACTCAAAGTAATGACCCTTTAAGGAACACTTTAAGGCGTCTAAACGATCAAGTAATGACTAATTAGTCCGGAAGATAAAACAAAGCGTCTAAAAAGCGTTCACATTCTGTCATAAAGTACCTGCTTTATGACTGAGTATGACGTCTGTAGGATGGGTCATTACGACCCTCTGACCTCGATAGGTAACAGTGTCAAGGCCCGAACTGACCCCTATTCACTATTAAATGATACGATTCTAAGACAGCTTTAGGGAACTAACTCTATTGTTTTCTGCTGAGATTGATTGCATTTCTTAAATAGCTTTTACGTACCCACTATATCTATCTTCTTCTATTACCTATATACTATTCTCCTCTCTGTGTTTGCCCTCAAACTTCTCCAAAATGGTTGAAATTTCGTATATACATTCGTTAGGCATGAGAATAGGCTTTTATCTATTTTTATATTACTACTACTTATGCGGGTGAAACTGTTCCACAATTTTCATCAACCGAACCTTTCATTTTGGGGTCAGCTTTCAGTCTTATCGGATACTAATACTTGTATTTTACATTAAGATTTAATTCACAATTTTGATGTTAAATAAAACTATTTAATTTCCTACCTAACTGTTTAAAAATTTGTGGTGGTACTATCTCCTGACTCCCAAACTAGGTTTATAGCCTGTGTCTTGGAGGACAGCGATTCCATAAGGGTAAACATAGGTGATAAAATGACATACAAAAACTGTTTTCATCTAAGCTGTGTTTTATTCTAAGCTATCATGTTTACGATAATATTATAAAGGCGAATGTTTATGAGATGTGTGTGTGTGTGTGTGTGTGTGTGTATTTGTGTTTGTCGTGTTTGTTACTTTATCGGTGTGGCTATTTTAATAAAATTTGGAAAACCCATAGTTTACAACCAGGATTTACAAATAGAATACTTTAATCGATACATTCCCACGGGAGCAAAATGAATTCGGGTAAAAGCGTGGGGAGTAACTAGTTAATTAAAAAATATAGAAACTATTAGTAATTTCATTACACACATTTTGTGACTAAACTTATAAAAACTGGGCTACGTATTTCAGACAAGTATTTTAATTTCATTGATAAATTGTGATTATGTAAAGATTTACATACAGGCGAAAGTAATGTTACGAATATTTTAATGCAAATTTATTATTGAATTAGCGATCCTTGGCCTAGTTTGAACTTAGCCTTGGTATGGAGCTGTGGTTTTCTAAAAGAACGGTGGACGCAATTAGACGGCCGACGTGACGGTCGTCGTGAAAATGACACACCCTCTTATTATTATAAGTAATGTCTCAGTGACGTCATTCGATGGTAAATTTCCTGACGATGTGTGACGTCCACCAGTCTTAGAAAACGCTAGCTTAATCAGTGAAGATTTCTAGTTTGGGAGCAGAATCTAAACACTGATTATGAAATCCGCTACTTATTTCAGTTTTCATGGTAACAATTCTTGAATTTGGTATAAGAAGACCTGAGTACTTTGATAATTTAGTTAATAGGCATAACACGGAAATACGAATAAGTTTTTGCTGTCAAAAATGTATCCGGAAACATCTCAAAATTGCAGATTTTATTCCACTTTTCCGGCTATAAAGGAACTTCCTTACGACTAAAATAATACTCTTGTACTAAGGTCGTTGATAATGACTTCTTTTGAGTTACAATGTTTACAGTGACAAAAACATCAATGCATAATGGACTAGCTACCATATAGTGATAAACAGTAATCCAAAAATGTTGAATTTTAAAAAAATAGGTTGGGTGAGGTGGATTGGGCAAATTTTTTTTAATTTTCTGGAGGGCTTTGACCAACATTACAACAATAAACCAAAAATTTTTTTTTTCCTATATTTTTTAATTTCTAAAGTCTAATTATCGTATAAGTACACATTCAAAATATATAGCGACCGTCTTGACTGAGATTTTGACGTGTGAAAATGTAGTGAAGTTAGATACATTTTTTGACAGATTAGGACAAATTAAAATGAGAACATTCTTTAAATTACGGAATCTGAAGCCACTTTCAAGAGAGTGGTTACATTCTACTTAACTCACTATCGACATCACTCCTGTATTCGTACTCTTTTTTTTGTTTTAATAATTATAAACTAGCGCTTGACCGCAATCCCGCCTGGTGGTAAGGAGTGATGCGATCGTTGATGGTAAAGCGCACTAGTTTATTAAGAGCCTATTCACTCAAAAACTCAACGAATAGGAAGGAAGATGGCAGTTGAGTGAGGTGATGCAATGTTAAATCCAACAACACGACCAACGATGCTGCGCCAAAGGGAGATTGATCTGAAGACCCTCCACGACCAAACTCCCAACACAACAACATTAGGCGCATCGTACCCGGCACACATCGCAACACAACTGCTCAGATCCGTCCTCCGTACGGCTTCACCAGAAATCATGCCGAAACACGACAAATCGCTTGGCGGCAAGGTTTTATCTTGTGGGTGGTAACTTCTGACGGCGGCCGATGTTATGGCCTACCACCGAGGAAAACTGACCAAAACCAATTGACAACCACACGTGACAGCACTGACGATTGACAACTGAAATCACGGATATAGATTCAACTATCACTACTCTTTTGTTTAGTATTAAATTATCTGCATGACACCCGAACGCGAATGGACACGCTTCCGTGCATTGTAACCGAATCAAACTTCTGTACAGTTTTTTTTTAATATATGTCGGAGATCGTCGATTAATTTTAATAGAAGTTGCTGATTTGATTTACGTAGTAGAGGGGCGAACGCTTGTGACGTTATTATGTGATGACGTCACATGTACAGAGTCGCTTTGGAAAGTGGGGTTCGTCGAACGGACTTTGCATCGAGAAGCGGACCAAGGCACATCTCCGAACCGAAACTGTCGGTTTGCCTATTCAAATTGTTATTATGAAGATTGGAGGGTATATCTACACGTCGTGCTTCAATTCAAAACTCACCTACGAAATGGAACCTGTACCACCACACCAAGATGCTGTCGACCCTACCGCTCAGCCGTCGCTGTCCCCGACATATATATATGTCGGAGATCGTCGATATAATTTTAATAAAAGTTGCTAATTTGATTTACGTAGTAGAGGGGCGAACGCTTGTGACGTCATTGTGTGATGGCGTCACATGGACAGAGTCGCTTTGGAAAGTGGGGTTCGTCGAACGGGCACTTTGCATCGAGACGCGGACCAAGGCACATCTCCGAACCGAAACTGTCGGTTTGCCTATTCAAATTGTTATTATGAAGATTGGAGGGTATATCTACACGTCGTGCTTCAATTCAAAACTCACCTACGAAACGGATCCTGTACCACCACACCAAGATTCTGTCGACCCTACCGCTCTGCCGTCGCTGTCTCCGACATATATATATAAGAAAACGTATTGCGTTAGAAACTTGGTACAGTATCCTCCATTTTTCTCCAACACGCAACTGAGATAAGATCAGCCAAATATTCAGAGTGCGTATTGAAGTTGTATATTTATTACTGCAGTTCATAAAGTAGCTTCATTACTGAACAAGCCGAAATAAAATAACATATTTTTGATACATTGTATCGAAGTATTTAAAGGAATGTTGGTTGCTCTTTCTCTGTTTCTGTATAGTATTTCGTTTGGGATATATAAAAGCAGTTGTTCAAAAGAATTTATTGTCATTTATTAAAAATATATAGTGAAAATATTAAATTAACCTAAATCGTTGACCCAGTTTTCATACCACTTTAAATAAATAAGCGTGTTAATGAGATAATTTGTCAAACATTATTAATTCAAGGGCAAATTGGTAACACAGAACAGTTATTGAACAGTTAAGACGACCTTTATTTTGAAAGAAAATTCATTATACTCAGCGCAAGGCGCAGGCGCAAGTGAACAAGACCTACCTATGTATAACTAAGTATATCTATGACTTCAATCACTATTCTACTTTGAATTCCGAACGCATCTTCACCTAAAAACATACAATACTTAATCGACCACTAAAATTATACCGTCATGCCGCACATTTAAGGATGTCACAGTTTGCCCGATTGTGTGCAATTATATAAGTTGTGCAATTTATGCACAGTGTGCATTATTCGTGCGATTTTCCCGTGGTGCGTCGTGACTCGGGCTTTCTATCACAGGGCACATTATGGTTTAAACTTTAACATTATGGAGGTAATTTTAAGTTCTCATTTTCGTTACGTAAAAATTGTGTCAGCGTGTTCAACGTAATATGTTTTTAGATTAACATTTTCACTGTTAATTGGGATATGTTTTCTCAGGGAAGTGTTACGTGGAAAACGTTAGATTGAATTTCATTTTCTGCTTAATAGATGATACGCATACGTAATGCGGATAGTGTTGGCTCGGACGTTGACTCGACTGCTCTAAAATCTCACAGTAAAACGAATGTAGGTCACTAGTAAAGATAACGTTGGGAAAACCAAAGTTCCTACTCTCTTGGTTTTGGTAGGTATATCAAGAGCCGCCATCAGACATATAGTATAAAAAAACAGGCCAAGTGCGTGTCGGATTCACGCACAAAGGGTACCGTACCATTGATTTATGAAATTAAAGGATTTCAGTTATTTGTATGAAAGATTAGGCGGTAATAAGCTGTTTACAATTTACGAGGTATAAAAAAACTACGTACTAGATCTCGTTCAAAACAATTTTCGTTGGTAGTTTTTATAGTAATATGTTTTTTTTTTTTAGATTTTTCATGTTCTTATTTTAGAAGTTAGAGGGGTAAAAAGTCCCCTTTTTCCACTTTGAAAGCGTCTGTCACCCATACTATTCGGTTAGAATACGATTTAGAAAAAAAATATTTTAGAAACCTCGATATCATTTTTGAAGACCTTTTCAGTTTTTTGCCATTTGGCTACGGAACCCTAATAAGATTCTGTACATTCATTTTGGAGTCAAACCGACTTTTATAGGCTTTACTTATTTTATTTATTTGTTTGGTGAGAAATCATCAATTCTCGCGCTCTGGGTGGAACAGAAGAGCGTGTCAGACTTTTAATGACTAATGGGTTTTAATCATTAAAAGTCTGACACACCCTTCTGCTCCACCCATAACTCTGTGTTCCTTTATGTGCCAGTGCCAGGGGCCATGGTATTTCTTTCGTACAACTCTTGGGCCTGGCATAACGGTGAGACCTTATGCGAGATCAAAACCCAGCTCTGGTTTTCATCGACAGCTGTCGTTGATATGGTGACGTCAACTTTTGAAAGTCAAACGCCTAGCATTGATGCTAACCATTGATCAATCTGGAACTCCTCATCATCATCATCTCAGCGTTTATCCGATGGATTTCTGCCATCTGACCTGCACAACCCGAAGGTGACATCGAAGCATTGCAGTTAGACCAATTGTTGGACTTTTGAGGGCTCCAACAACCCGTAACGACTGCCATTAGATGTTCATATGGTAGCTGGGAACAACGGCTTAACGTGCTTTCCAATGCACGACCAGACTAGTGCAAATATTCATATTCATGCATACCTACAAATATTTGCACTGCACCGGGATCGATCATTGATCAATCTGGAAGTCCTATTAACGAATAGTCTATAGTCCTATTAACGATTAGTTACTTTCAGACACTTTGCAGACACCATAAATACGCGTTCAACCTCCCATAAGTTCATACCTGACTCGGTACAGGTAATTTTCCAATCACGACTTCTAAAGCAACTAACCTACAGGTACATAACCCATTATACACTCAATTAGATTGATCAAGCCATTCAGTTGCTTTTTCATGAATAGTTGATGTCATTCATCAACTTCAGGCCATACTGTTGGATTGACAGGCATAGACAGGTGACGTAACTAGTTTAAAGTGTCTTTTAGGCGTGTGTCATGGCTACGATGCTTTTAGATCCCGTCCTGTTAGTGTGGAATACATTATTTTGGAATGTTTTTCTTAATGAATCTAAATAAATTATCTTCGATATATTAATCATCGTCGTTTTATGAGTTCAGTTCAATATTAATAAATATTGAACTGAACTGAGTTCAATATTAAAAAATAAGATTTTAAAAGGCTGCTTTTCTTTAATCCTTTTCTTGTATCGTTTTTTTCTTTGTCTTGCACTTAACACGATATTTTTTATTTTTTTTGTGTGGATGGGTAATCTTCAAATGACTTCTCCCGTTCTGGGCGGAGCGGAAGGGCGTAGATTTTTACTGACTAAAACCTACCCGTGTTCCGTTACTTTGCTGTGTCCCAGGGCCACGGTTTCTTTTCCGATCAACCCCAAGGTATTGGGGGTTTGCCATAATCCCCATGCTTGGCAGGCGGGTTGGGAATCGCAGTAGTTAGATATAGCACAGGAGAAGCGCTGCTGCCCGCTTTTCTGGTGAGAGTTCCCTTAATCGCCTCTTACGACACCTACGGAAGGATATAGGATGGTACTATTCTAAGCCCGGTACCACAAGGAAAGGTGCAAGCATAATTAACAGTAAACCCTCCATTCCTGACCCCAAGTTTCAAACCTATCTGATAACACAGACATAATTTTGAATGTTTAATTTATTTTTATGATGGTAAACCATCTTCTCTGGAGATTTGACAAGTAATTGTGAGTAACCTCTTGCAGTTGCACACTACCTAAGCTAACAGTAGTCTTAGAAATATAGTGTGCACACAAAGAATTCTTGATATATATTATGTAAATGCATTGCTCTAACCGGATTCACGGCCCATAACGGGCATACGTTTAGCTGTTTTTGTTATTTATCGACTATACTTTTAAATCTAGACTGCAAGAACAAAACCTTCTTTACCTAATTGTTTTATTACATTTTGCATTTACGATGAATGATTTTTATTAGAGCCAGGGATGCGTGAAACCTATAATAATGTGATTATCTTTGTGAATACTACTATTATATTATACAGACGTCATCATCGTTGTCTAAAGCCTTGCAACCACGGGTAGGCCTTAGTTTTATCAAGCATATCTCTTCAAACTAACCTATTTCAGTCTTCAATTTCTCATTGAAACTGTTTTAAGTCTTGGTCTAGTTTTCAGCTATGTTCTTATAATTAATGCAGGTTCATCCACCCTCCACAAAGCCACCGTTAGACATAGGTCTCCCTAAACATCGCCACAGCTGCCGGTCCTGTGCTTCCTAGACCAAGATTTTACCTCCTGGTGAAGGTTGTACCTTCGCCAAGGAGTTGGTCTTCTTTGGCATGCCCAAGCAATGCAAAACAGTAGGATAAACGGTACCTAGCTACGAGGGATCAGATGGTTCCCAAGCATTATAATAATCCTCAATTTAACTGAGGACTACTTTACATTTAAATTAAAAATCCCCGTTTAATAAGTAGGCGCGGTACATTCTCTACCTGCATACACAGTTCACCGCCCACAACACTTTTACCGAAAACTTCCGCGAAATTTTAATCGAAAATACCGCAAGACAGGTATAAAGGTGCTCTTCCACTGCTTTGTATACCGTAACGATATGTAGAAAGGCTCGTCCTTGAATACCTGCAGCGGTAGGTCAATGACCGTGTGCGCCGCCGTATCAAAATGGCGAACATTATCAATTTTTCCAAATGAATTGACAGGTTAAGCATTGATGCTGATATTGCTGTTTAGGTTTTTTTTTGGAGCCAATAAGTGAGGACATGATGATGGGTAAGTAAATAATTATAAACTAGTACATGACCGCAATCCCACCTGATGGTAAGCAGTGATACAATCGTTGAGGGTAAGGTGCGCTAGTTTATTAAGAGCCTATTAACTCAAAAAAAAAGCAAGGAAAACGGCAGCTAAGTGAGTTGATGCATACTAGGTTTATCCTAACAACACGATCAACGATGCTGAACCAGAGGGAGATTTATCTGGAGACTCTCCATGACCAAACTCCCGACACAGCAACATTCCGTACATCGTACCCAGCACATATCGCAATACAACTGCTCAGACCCGTCCTCCAGACAGAGTAAAGTGTGGCTGACTAAGGCGAAAGTCATACAGGTAACAGAAATCAGTTATGAATTTCGATTACATTATAACTTGCACAGCACTCATGAATGAATGTGGTGTTTAAGATTTGCTTCACCATTGTCATTAATTGTATGGCATATAACTTCAATGCTTAATATACATTGTTGCTATTTATGTCTACAATTACCTAAAACAGCATAAGAATTAATAAGTCGGTATAACTAAACCTTTCTTACTTAATTTCAACCAACAATTAACTAGATATTATTATAACAATGCATACAAATTAACTACATGTATATATTATCAATATATTAACTAGGTAATCTTATAGCCATAACACAATAAACTAAACACCCTTTTATACACATACACGTAATATAATTAATGGCAAATAAAATACGTAATAGTCACTAAACGTTCATAATAACTGTTACACCGCAGTGATTGACAGTTCTAATGCTATTATAATAGAAGATATTGTAAAGTGCGGACTCATTACGACGAACGTTTAATGATTGTTTGGATAAGGTCTAGGAAGTAGTTGGATTGGTTGTTTTAGTTTTTAATAGGTCTTTAGAATCAATGGTAAGATGACTACCATATCATTCATTAACTAAATAAAGAATATTCTATTCTAGAAAACTTTTATTTTATAACTTTATATAATTGGATTTACAATACAATTTTAAATATTAGATTATTTAGTGCTACAAAAAGTCTAAAATTAAAAAAAAAATGTAAAACTTTAGCTATTGCACTACAGGATACAATTTTTTATGCCTAGTCAACTTGCGAGAAGACCAGTGTTGCATCATTGCTTATTATTATAAAAAATATACACCACTCGACTTGAAAACCTCCGATTTTCGTCGAAAAAGCACACGAATTTATTTGAGGTAAACCAGCTACATAAACCAAATACACCGCAAGGGAACTCCCCAGAAATATAAACTATTTCATAGAGCGTTCTTGAGGAAGGTCAGTGCGTAGTACAGTTACAATCGTTTTAAGGGGATCATCAGATGTATGAAGCAAGTAAAGGAAGAGTCTCTCACTCGAGTATAAGAACAATAAATTCATTTTCGGTCAACACGCCAGCCTGCGACGTGGAGGGCCCGGGTTCGATCCCCGGCCAGGTCATGATGGAAAACGATCTTTTCCTGATTGGCCTGGGTCTTGGATGTTTATCTATATATATATATATATATATATATCTATTACAAATATAGTATCGTTGAGTTAGTATCCCATAACACATGTTTTTTTTTTTATAAATTTTAAACCAGCGCTTGACCGCAATCCCGCCTGATGGTAAGCAGTGATGCGATCGTTGATGGTAAAGCGCGTTAGTTTATTAAGAGCCTATTCACTCTAGCCTAGCCTTATGTCTCGAACTTACTTTGGGGCTAGCTCAATCTGTGTGATTTGTCCGTACCTAAACCATTGTAAGAGAAAATAAATATAGATTTGTTTTCTCTTACAATGGTTTTGTAGTACTTTACAGTTTTAGATTATATAAATTCACATTATGAGAGCTGGTGCCTGAAGTAGGTTTTACACCGAATTACCTGTAGTACAGGAAATTAGGTAGTTTCTACAAATGCAAATGGGGTAAAGACGTGAGTATATGTATAGTGTATAATCTAAATAAAATTGCGACATCGACAGCTACGAAAATTAATTCCTATAAGTAATTCAAATACATAATGTATTTCTGGATAGTTCGTCTGAGTCTAGACACATGTCCATCGCGTGTCTATTCAGCATGCTGGCAGCTTCCAGAGAACGAGACTTGTTTAAACAACGCATACTTTGAGTGAAGCCCTACGTTGTTGCATTTTAGCGCAACGATGATAACTGAATTGCTGATTGATAATATTATAATGCAGTGACATGTTCAAATAGAAAACACTGGATTGTGAGCTATACAATATGTAAAGAAAACCCCGTCCGACCCAAAAGGATAATAGAGGTTAGGTATACACATGACCAAATAAAATATGAAATTTTACATAATCATCATAGTAACAATACTAATGAATTTTGAAATAATCCTTTTTTCCGCGAATTAATTAAAACTTCCCCAAAAATTGGTATTTTTTTTAAAGTGGCCCCCTTCGCCCGCGCATGTATGCCTATCGTGTTGCCTACCGCACGTGTATTAGGTCACCTCTTTTTGCAAAATAACATTTAAGTTTTTAGGGAGATTTTTTTTTTTAAGTTTAGCGCCGCTTTGTAGGCATTAGTAGAATCAGTTATCGATACCTAACAATACCTTCACGGATCGGACAGGGTTTTCTTTACATATTGTATAAGTTGAATATTAAGGTTGTAAATCAATGTAGACAACTTGATAATTTTATGCAGAGTAGACCTAGCTACGACCTGCTAACTAGTTACCAACCTACAGTGGGCCAGCGTGGTAGATTACGCCCCCCTACCTATTACCTAGAGGAGTCCTGTGTCCCAATAGTGGGGAACATTATTAGCTGATTATGTGAACCTATGGGGGCTATGCTTGGGGTTTCACTGTGTGTCCGTGCGCAGTTTCTGGCCTGCCATCGGACACGTCCCCAGGTGGCGGATAGGGGAACGGCCCCCAGATATGGGGGTTACCGGTTTACCGGCGCGGACCAAAACCAGAAGTGGGGACCACTTCGGCGGTCACGTGCGGCGGGTCGGCCACCACTCCAGGTGGCTGACGTGACCCGAATTCCGGGTCACCGTCGGGCAACCGGGCCTCCTCACTGAGAGGAGCTCGGGGCCCCGTTTGCTTCCGGGCAAACGAGTGGGGCTAAGAGGAAGGACACCTCGCTAAAAAACCCTTGGCTGCTGCGTCTTCTCGCACACGAAGACGTACCCAGCCGGGCCCCTCCCTATGGAGGGCCCACTGTGGGCCTGCCTTCGGGCGGCAATCGCCGGCGGGGGATTGGTTGGCAGGCTTGCTATTTCCCATGACCCCGCCACTAAGGCGATGTCGGTGTGCCGCGGTTGGGTTTAGTGGGTATTCCCGGCTTCGGCTGGGCGAGTCCCACACACGCCCTTCGGGGTATGGTGCGTAAATGCATTCATGAAATCCGTGACGTTTACCGCACTAATACTAAATCCCCAATTGTCAAACCCATTATTGTAGATTTTGTTAGTGTCCTGCGGAGAGACAACTTGTTGACTGTATACAAGAGTTTCAACAAGGTGAACAAAGGAAACAGGTTAGGCACAAATCACTTAGGACTCCAATGCCCGCAAGTTCCCATTTACATTGCTGAAAACCTGACACACAAAACGAAGCGGTTGTTCTACCTGGCTCGGGAATTTGCCAAGGTCAATGAGTTTTCCTTCTGCTGGACAGCCCATGGTAAGGTGTACCTTCGGAAAAGAGAAGGTACGCAGCCGATACATATAAAAGTGGAAGGTGACTTAGGAAAAATAGATTGCGACCAATGACTGGAATTAAATTGTGGAAATTGCGCTCGGCTGTCTCTGAACTTTCTATTTGCATGCTTCTTAAAATGTTTTTTGTCTTTATATTATCCTTGTTACTTATTTAAATTACTTTTAACAGCCACATATTTTACAATATTGCATAGCACATATTACATATACACACTCACACACGAAGAAAACGTCTTAAAAAAGCTGAGTAGGAACACTAATCTTGCTTTGCTGTTCCGGTCACTTCTGTTCCCTAATAATTTTGAACTTCAAATTCACCGTGGATAACATAGCCGAGATATCTAATGACTTGGAATCTATTAGTGTCTCTAGGTCTTTCTTCTGCTCTCCCCATGATTGTACCAAATACATTGATAACACCGGTAAAAAACTTAATATATTTCATACGAACATACGCAGCTTAAACTCAAACTTTAACGAGCTTACTATTCTCTTAGACTCAATTAAGACAACTTGTGACGTAATTGTTCTGACTGAGTGCTGGCTTAGTAAAGTTCTAAACCCACCTTCTTTGGATGGCTATATCAACTACCAATCATCCTTCTGTAATCAGAACGATGGTGTATGTGTTTATGTAAAATCATATTTAAAACATAAAATAATTCAACCTTTGGTACTGGATGCTAATTGCTTGATATGCACTAGCGATGAAGTTGCTATTGTGGCAATATATCGTTCACCGGCAAAAAAGAACTTAGACAACTTCCTTACAAGTCTCAATGAGGTGTTGGCGTCTCTAAATAGCCATAAAACATTAGTTGTCACAGGAGATCTAAACATAGACATCATGCCTGATCACTTAAATGTCCAATCTGAAGAATACCTTAATATAATTTCATCTCATGGTATGTTACCTGCTCACATCTTCCCTACAAGGGTGCAGGCGTGTCTTGATCATGTCATGTTAAAGTCGCATAAATGTGCAACCACACTAGTGTTGGATACAATGATCACGGATCATAACCCAACGATACTCAGTGTCGGCACGACAAATACGTCACCCAAATCAAACCACTATATTAGGCGTACTGATCAGGAAGCTGTGTTGGATGTCTTGAGGACAACAGACCTGACTTATTTATTTAGTATTAACGATTCTAATGTAGCCGCTGAATCTCTAATTCAAAAAGTTTCATCCATAGTTCATTTACACACTAGAGAGGTTTTAATTCCGCACAAAAAAAGGATCATAAAGCCTTGGGTCACCCCCGGACTTCTGAAGTGTATAAAAAATAAAGACACACTTCATCGTAAAGCTCAAAAAGATCCCGATAACCTAATACTCAGTATTACCTACAAAAGCTATCGTAATTTTCTCAACAACTTATTAAAAAAGCTAAGAATAGTTTATGATCGAAACCTACTTGAAGAGGCCAGGGGTGACTCTAGGGCAACCTGGGATGCCATCAAAACTATTACGGATACAAAGCAACAAAATACCTCACCAAAGGACTTATTGAGTTTGAGTGAAAATCCTATAGACTCAGTCGATATAGTTAATAAGTACTTCGCAAGCATAGGGAAATTATTGGCAGACCAAATCCCAAATTCCGTATCTCCCACGTCACAAAGCGTGAAAGTCCCGTGCTGCTCTATGGGTGTTTTTGAGGTGTCTGAGCAGGAGCTGGAGATTGCTATACTGGGCCTGAAAAGTAACTGTGCGGTCGGTTGGGATGGTATATCTGCATCCGTCCTAAAATCAGCCCGCCACCTCCTGATACCAGGGTTAAAACACATATTTAACCTTGCAATAACTACTGGAACTTTTCCTAAAGTATTTAAGAAAGCCATTGTGCACCCCATTTTTAAGGGTGGTGATCGACACTGTGTCGGAAATTATAGACCAATTTCAGTACTCACAACCATTTCTAAAGTTTTTGAAAAACTTATAAATAAACAACTGATAAGTTTTCTAACTAAAAATAATATAATTTCTCAAAACCAATACGGGTTTATTAAGGGTAGGTCTACTGAAGACGCTGTGATAGATTTAACAACTACTGTAATTCAGTCTTTAGATAACAAACTAAGAACCATAGCAGTATTTTTGGACCTGTCGAAGGCTTTCGACACGGTTTCGATTCCCATCCTTTTAAGCAAACTGGAAGCAGTTGGAGTAAGGGGCATGGTCCTGAAGATTTTTCATAGTTACCTCACTGAACGTAGTCAGCTTGTAAGGGTTGGAAATTACACCAGCAATGAAGAATTTCTCACATATGGAGTCCCTCAAGGCAGTGTGCTTGGTCCCACCTTATTTTTGGTGTATATCAACGATCTGTGTCAACTGATAATTAACAACTGCAGAATTATAACATATGCGGATGATACGGCGCTGATTGTGCAAGCAAGGGACTGGCAGCTGGCCTACAAAGAAACAGAAAAAGCCCTCTCAATCATAACATCCTGGCTAAATGACAACCTGTTAACCTTAAACATTAACAAAACCAAATTCATAACATTTTCTGGTTCATCAGCGTCTAAACCTCCGGACTCTCTAAAAATTATTGCTCATAACTGTCTTCACTCTGGTCTCAATTGTGACTGCCTACCTCTCATACGCACAAACGAAATGAGGTATTTAGGAGTTCAAATCGATTCCCGTTTAAGCTGGGACAAGCACATAGGAATTTTAGTTTCCCGAACAAGAAAACTTATGTATGTCTTCAAAAAATTAAGATCATCTGCGGACCTACCGACATTGAAGTTGGTTTACTTTTCCTTGGTGCAGTCGATATTAATGTACTGTATACCGGCGTGGGGAGGCACGTTTGCTAACAGTATGCTGCGAGTGGAGAGAGCGCAAAGAGCGGTTCTAAAAGTGCTTTTAAAGAAGCCTATTAGACATCCGACTGCTGCCTTGTACCAGCAATGCTCTGTACTCACAGTAAGACAACTCTATGTTCTTCAAACCATCCTGCGTAAGCATGCTACAATCCCATATAAACCTAATAACAAGCGCAGAAAGGACATAGTATGCGAAATTCAGTCACATAAAACCGCTCTCGCCGGTAGACATTTTTATGTAAATAGTTCTCGTCTCTACAACCGAATTAATAAAATAGCATACATCCATAATTTAACAAAAAACAAATGCAAAAAGGAACTACAAGTTCTTTTATTAAAGTTAAATTATCAGGAGACTGAAGATCTGCTTAAACCAATCCGATAGATGTACCTCTAAAATAGACTCATACCTACATACACTCACTCTCACACCTTCACATATCTACACTCACACACCCTCACATACACTTACACATACCATCACTACCTACATGCAGAATCACTCTTGCACGCACATATGCATAAATTAATCCATGTAAACAAGTGGCTTAGTTCAAATCAATTCTTTTTTATTCTTTTATTGTTAATTTTGATATACCTAGATTTATTGTAACCTTTTCTTTATCTTTATATTTTAAATTAATTATTTTTATTTTATTTTTATTTTGCTTTATTACACTTTTCTGATTTACTATTCGGTACGCTCCAATAGTCCTATTTTTCGTTTAACTTGGAAGGCGCTGGTGGCTGTGATACAGTGATTTAATTCATTAGTACAGGCACCAACGACACATTATTTTCTGTACTCTTTGATTTCTTAGTTAAAATATTATTTGTGTACCTTGAAATGTATATATTTGAAATAAAAATTATTATTATTATTATTCCCACAGCGTCAAAAAAAAAAAAGGGCTTTCACTGCGCGATCGAATCAGGAATGAGGAGATCCGCAGAAGAATGAAAGTAACCGACATAGCCCGAAGAATTGCAACACTGAAGTGGCAATGGGCTGGACACATTGTCCGTAGGACCGATGCCCGATGGGGCCGACGGGTTCTCGAGTGGCGACCACGCACCGGAAGACGTAGCGTGGGTAGGCCCCCGACAAGATGGACCGACGACCTGGTGAAGGTCGCGGGAAACCGCTGGATGCGGGAGGCGCAGGACCGGTCGTCGTGGAGAACCTAGGGGGAGGCCTATGTCCAGCAGTGGACGTCTTTCGGCTGAAATGATGATGATGTGAACCTGGCTATGTATGATTAATATTTGTCTAATTAGACACAGTATTGGATTAACCAAATGGTGTCCTACAATACATCTAATTAAAAAAACCTTCTGACTGACCGACCTCTTGACAATTCTAGAGAACCTGTGA
This sequence comes from Sesamia inferens, assembly GCA_037179545.1. Classification (NCBI taxonomy): domain Eukaryota; kingdom Metazoa; phylum Arthropoda; class Insecta; order Lepidoptera; family Noctuidae; genus Sesamia; species Sesamia inferens. The sequence continues at coordinate 27,543,455 of CM073928.1, read as the reverse complement.
TTACTTTATTTAAAACAGAAAAGGATTTTGGAAAAAAAGAAACAATGGGAAACTCTGACAGCATTTTTAACCGACTTCAAAAAGGAGGAGGTTACTCAACTCGACCGTACATGTTCAAAGTCATGGTGTTTTTGTATATTTATTTTTGCCACCGACTTTCGAAATTAGTTATTTTTCACTTTGTAGTATTTTTTTTTTTGTTGAAGTCGATTGTTTTTTTTTTTTTTTGTAAAAAACACACGTTTTACGAATAGAATTTACTATAAATAATGCAATATAGGAAAAATATTCTACAATTAATTTTCATAAAAACATGAAGAATATCGTGAAAACAGGAATGAATTTGATTTGTTGTGTAATCGTGAAGGTACCGCTGTAAATCAGATTAGACAAGTATACAATTGGTTTTGTGAAATTATTATAAAGTAAAAACAGCTGACTGTCTATGATTTATTGACGCCGTTTCCGTTCTGTTATTTTATTGTGATTCAATTTTAAACGGCACTTGAAAATGTCGAGTGGATTTCTATAGCAGTATATAACAGCTGATTAATTGTATACAGATTCCGGACTAAATGACAAACTATATTAATTGATCAATCATACCTGTCAATCTGTTAAAACAACAAAGAGATGCTTGTAGTAATTTCGACGACAATTTTTTTTTTTTTGTTGTATTACCGAATCTACCTGAGTTAGTTTGTTTCCAGGAATTTTGTAGTAATAATGAAACAGCCTATTTAATATTGATATTACATTCGATTCTAGGCTCCATCAGAGTCTAGGAAGTTCCATCGAAGGCTAGAATGTGCCAGATGGATCCAGCAAGTTCCCAACTATTTTGGAATGTTCTTGCCACAGGTTATACCGTGATTCAAACCTTTGAGAATGGTTATGACGAAAATTTTGAAGTCTCTAAGAAGACCAATGATATTTCGTAAGATATTCCAAAAATGATGATGAGGTCCGTTGCTAAAGTTAAGAAAATTGAGTCATCTTCTTTCCATGGGTATTTGTAAAAGTCAGTGATTGGTTTCGGTAAGAAATGGTAATAATAAGGCTTGACGAACATAGTTATCGATTTTACCAATGAATTGAAAGAGATCAGCTTGTTAGCCGTGTTGCACGCGCATATTGACTAATAATCCGATCAGCACGTCAAAATAGTGTCATCGGTGTTGTGGAATATTAAATCTGACAGCTCTATAAGGCGAATTAGATGTACTGATAACGTTCATTTTATTTAGTAAAATTGGTAATGTTTAAGGCAGTCAAGCCATATTGTTTTTACTATTTCTTAGCCAAACTAATCGCTGACCTTTTTAAACACCCATGAAAAGGAGATTAGCCAATTTTCTTAACTTTAGCAATCCATTGCATCATAACATTACTTGGAATATCTTGTTTGTAGATGATTATTTTAAGCCGTCTGGTGAAGCCGTTCGGAGGACGGGTCTGAGCAGTTGTGTTGCGTTGTGTGCCGGGTACGATGCGCCTAATGTTGTTGTGTTGGGAGTTTGGTCGTGGAGGGTCTTCAGATCAATCTCCCTTTGGCGCAGCATCGTTGGTCGTGTTGTTGGGTTTAACATTGCATCACCTCGCTCAACTGCCGTCTTCCTTCCTATTCCCTCAGTTTTTCTGAGTGAATAGGCTCTTAATAAACTAGCGCGCTTTACCATCAACGATCGCATCACTGCTTACCATCAGGCGGTAATGCGGTCAAGTGCTAGTTTATAAATATTAAAAAAAAAAAAAAAGTAAATGAAAGGTGCAGAAATACATAACTCACCATAGTATTTACTAAAATAACAACCGGAAGGGAGTAATGTAGCGGTGGATACGACGGTATATGCGAACAACGCGTCATATGAAGTCACGCGAATCCTGCATCTCGCAATCAGAGTTTTCTGTGCAACTAGCACGCATACAAGTCGTGACATCAACCGGCGGACAAAGTGGCCCACCAGATAATCTCAGTCTGGATTGAAGGATGATGAGGAAGGATGAGTGAGTGAAGTCTATATGGTGAGCACGCTGTTCTGCATACCTTCACATATCTATTACAAGCTCCAAAACAAACAAAAAAGTCGGTGCCTCGAGGTTTCTGTTATTTAGCTCGCCACCGACTTCTAGAGCTATGACAAAAGTAAAATTATTTTTCCTTTTAAGTGTTTTTTGGCCAGTCGGTTTCTATTTTTTTTTTTTTTGTAAAACGTTTTATTTCATGCTTTTTAGTGTCTTAGTCAAAATTCAAAAATTACATTTTTTACCTCATGACAATAGTGGCAGCCATAACCCATGTTAGAATAAGTTCTTATCAATACGAAAAAAATCCCTATCTCAAAAACTACTGAACCGATTTTGATAAAATTTATAGTTTGCCCTAAGTTGAACAATACATAGTACGACAAAAAAATAATTACTTAAATTGGACTTGTAGCTTTGGAAATATGCGCGCACAAATATAAAAACATACATACGAGTCGAATTTATAACCTCCTTTTTTTGAAGTCGGTTAAAAACTTACAAACTGGTTATAGATTACAATATGAAAATCTTATTTAATATCAATGCGACATGATGAATACTGGGTGACGGGGCAAATGCTACTAATTAATATCAACAGTAACTTCTTAACTTATATCAATTGGCCCAACAGGATATAGAAAGCAACGGCTGGACGTCTGAAGATTAATGAATCTTAAATAATTTCTTTGGTAAGTATATATCGTTCAACTAACAGATGAGTTGGTGGAAGATTAATTTGTTTATTTATGTGTATTGCGGATTTTGACAACTTAAGGCTAAGAACTCACAAAGCGGTTTTCACCTGCGCCCGCCGCGGTGGCGGAATGGAGTTTTATTTTCAAAACTCACGGCACCGGAGTTTTGTGCGGTTATGCAGCCGTCGTGGTAGCTATTATCGCCCGCTAACTTGGCGATTGCTTATCGCAAGTCGGGCGGTTGCAAGATGGACGGTTAAATGATAAATTGAGTTCCAGACTACGACCAGTTTCTTGTACCAAAGTAATTAGAAGATCGACTTCAATATCGTTATCCATTTTGTTGACAAAAGTACACAAACGCGTCACTACCAGTCACTACGCTACGAGTAATAACAAGTCACTGACGTCTGACTGAATGGCGTCGGGTTTCTGTTAACCCTCCATCCACCGCTGCCGACGCGGTCACCCGCCAACCGATCGCGGAACGCGCGGGAGCAAACCGCCGCAGCTGCGGGACCACCACCCGCGCCCGTCGGTACAAGATAACCGCCGTACAAGATAAGCCGGTGCAGCGGGACCCGCAAACAACCGCGCGCACCGCGGGCGTAAAACGTGTCGGCCCGCAACCGCGGCGGATGTGGGTGAAAACCGCTCCGTGAGTTCTTAGCCTATGATATGTTTGTGTTTTATTTATTGATTTAAACGCGAAATATGAAACGTATATAGTTATTTGAATAATTCGAAAAATGAAGGAGAAAATAAAATAAACCGGTTGTTTGAAAGAGATGCCGTGGCTCTGCAAGGGTGGGTTTTAGTCAGAAAAAGTTTGTCACGCTTTTCAGCTCGCCCAAACCAGAAGAGTTCATTTAATATCTCATCCAAAAAAGAGGAGACAATAAGTAGATATATGTATAAATGCTAGGTACTCTTAAAACAGCCATGAAAAACAATGTGAGGGAACCGGCATGTCCTAAAGGTGAAACTTCGAAGACATACATAATATGACATGTACCAATTATGGATTATGACCAATTGAACTTCCTCTCAAAGAAATGCTTGTGTCTCAAAAGTGGAAATATTTTATGATGATTACATTGCACGTGTCTATAAATTAATTACTTATGTCAAAACAAATCATTCACTTTCCAAAAGAACGAAGGAGTTTTTTTATAACTAAACTGTCATTAATTAATTTCAAATTAAATTATTAATTACAGTGCCAACATAAAAAAAAAACCTAATATCATATATTATTTTACAACCATTTTAATCTTTACTCAATTATCTAATGGATATTTAACCTCTAATTAATTTAATACAAGTATTAAGGCTATATGCAGACTTGAATAAAAACTGTGTCATGATAGAATTCAAGCATTTTGACGCAAGAGATCGTTGAAAAATTTTAAAAGTTTTATTTATAACTATACTTAAAAGTAGGAATGTCATAAAGTAATTAATAATATCAGAAATAAAGGTGACAAAACAAACAATTAAATAAAATACAAGAAAAATAAGGAAACTGCACAACGCTACATTTAAACAGATAAGGATCGCCGCAGACGTGTAAAAACAATTTCATTATTCCGGCTGAGAATATCTTGGCTTTTGCAGACTGCCTAACCCCGTGGGAACTATTGTGTGCGTAACAGGACTATAGGCCTTGCGCTTGCATCATATATGGCGATCATTGTAATGTGGATAACGGTTGTTAGATATTGAATTATAATAATAATTAATCGTACAGAATAACCAAGAAGCACTTGTTGGATTAAGGCGACGGCTGCATCTGATTTGCGCTAAGTACATAAAGTGTTAAGTAATTAAGGTGAAACAAAGAAAAGAAAAAATATTTATTGTGACTTTACGTACTAGAATATCATAAAACTAAATTAAACACAATTAAAAATAATAAAAAAAAATACTAATTATACAGAGTGGTGCTGACAATACGACAATAAATGAAAACAAGAACAATGCTGGTTCATAAGAATAATCCTAAACCACAGAAAAATACCTAGATCCAAAAAAAAAAAAGAAATTTCAAACAAACTAAATCCCATAAAATTGCAAATTAGAATAGAACATCCTTGAGTTTTTGGCCTGGTAGCTATGACCTTGGCGCCATTTCACTGACCTCCGATCAGCGACAGCGCGATCCTGTATCGACTTGCTTTTTTCGCGCCATTGTTATTAAAGTTTGGTTCCCGCAGGGTGCGGCGGTCATTAACCTGTAAGCTTCCTTATCAACATGCACATCATGTAAAAATGTGAAAAATTATAAATAATTTCCTGTGACTAAACTAATGGACATATTTATATATTTTTTATGGATAGACTGAGAATGTGTTGAGGTACACGATATTTCATTTATTGTCGTATTGTCAGCACCACTCTGTATGACAATTAAGAAATAAAGACGAAAAGTTCGCATTTTACTCAAAGGGGCAAAAACAAGAAACATGGACTATAAGTAAGTGTTCCGTTTATTATTTAAAATAGTTGTATTTATAATGGGTAATTTCAGAACGGTGCATATTTTCATAAAATGATTTTAGACCCATCACTGACCGCTAGTCCGTGTCCATAGGATCGCGAGATAATTTCTCACGCGACATCCTGGGACGCCACATCTGAACTTCTGTTTACTGTGTCTGAACCCAGCCTTACATTTAATACCTAAATAATAAAACTCATCTAGACATCACGAACCGAATGTAAGTAGAAACATAGAGGCAACCTAATTTCTGAAGTTAACTTAATCAAAAGAAAGGCTAGTCGATAAAGCTTTTTGCTTCTAAAGTAAAAGTTAAATAGACGATTGTTTAGAAGAAACCTTACCGCCCACATGGCTATTTCCTCCACGTAATACTGCAATCTACTGCTCGTAGGCTCATCAATCAGACTTTCTGAATTTGCGTGCTAACTCGACACAATCGGGTCTATTGTGCCTTTTGATTACCAAACAGCCTAAATCAACCATAACTTTAAAACATTTTGGTCTTTGAAGAATCGGAAGTAAGGTTTATATTCGTGTATCATTTTGTGTTGAATCGTGTGCATAGCGGGTGAGTAAAAATATTGCACCTGCATGTATTTCGTCTAGGTTTAGAAAAAGTTTTCCAATTTGTTACCCTTTTCGTGCATTTGTAAATGCAACTGTTGTGTAGTTTACTTTTTGTACTTACGATTAACATATTCAAATCTTGATAATGTCACTTTGTTAAATGTACCTGTAACAAAAATACGAAATGTTAATTAAAATGTCGTATAATCAAATTTAATCACGCAATTAAACAACAGTCACTTTTGGAAATTGACATTTCGATTTCAATTTCTCATTCTGAAGGGTTAATTACATAATAAATACAATATTACAATAAACTTATGTCATACATGAAAACTGATCTCCTCGACTGCTCCAGTTCTCATAGATCCGATATTGACACCAACATAATTATGTAATGACTTAAATAATATTATTTATAAGATCATGTGGATCGATATTACACACAGTATGAAACAATACTTGTCCCAACAATAAATAAGCAATATAATACGGACGGAGGACGGGTCTGAGCAGTTGTGTTGCGATATGTGCCGGGTACGATGCACCAAATGTTGTTGTGTTGGGAGTTTGGTCGTGGAGGGTCTTCAGATCAATCTCCCTTTGGCACAGCATCGTTGGTCGTGTTGTTGGGTTTAACATTGCATCACCTCGCTCAACTGCCGTCTTCCTTCCTATTCGCTCAGTTTTTCTGAGTGAAGAGGCTCTCAATAAACTAGCGTGCTTTACCATTTATGATCGCATCACTGCTTACCATCAGGCGGGATTGCGGTCAAGCGCTAGTTTATAATTACTAAAAAAAAAAACGATTATCAATTCAATTTTCTCGATATAATTGTGAGAAGTGTAAGATTCAGACACGCTTCGATTACAATTTGCAAACAAAAGTAAATTATTTATGCAACAAATTGGGCAGAGTTTGCTGATTATGTTATTCATTTCTGCAATGAAGCAGTACATGCTTCGAGAATCAACATTTATGAATAAATTGGTAAATGAGTAGCATACATTATTTTTTTTAATTTTCCATACCTATAAAAGCGGGATCCCTCCCTCCTTTAGAGGTATGGAGAATTAAACAGTAAGAAGCCTTATCCGTCGTATATTTTGACCAAGATATAAGGTTTTCGAGTTTGGATCTCATTAATTGACTTGGTTATATTAACAGGACCGTTGCACCTCTAGACAAAATCCATAGCTACACACCAATCTGTGCGCCCTTCAAGGTAGTTGCGTAATAGACTGTCAGTAGCAAACCTCATTTGGATAGTTCAACAACATTTGTTACGTTTTTTACGTTGATAAGCAAACACATTTTTCTAACATATGAACAAAAAAAATGGATAAGCAATATGCTTCAAAATTTATTCAAATTGAGAGTATTAGTAATGTTTTAACTGTCTTTTTTATAAAATCATAAACTAGTGCTTGAGCGCAATCTTATTTGATGGTAAGCAGTGATGCAATCTTTAATGGTAAAGATAAAGACAAAGATATTTTATTTTGCAAATAAGAGTACAAGGCAAGGTGGTACATAATATCATTACGAACAGCCATTGCAAAATTAAAATGTTTATTACAGTTAAAAAAAATAAATATTTACAGTTCTAGTTCATCGTCTACTTAATAATATAATTCCGTCAATAAATACAATAATTCTATTTCAATGTCATCAGTCAATAATATAAGTAATATCACAATTTCTATTAATAATAATAAATACATTATATAAAATAGTCAACCAAAATCATTCTCCTTCTTCTTTTGGGCCTTAAATGCAGTTTCTTTTTCTGTTGAATTGCCCCAAAAGATAACTCCGTATCGCAGATGGTATTCAACTATACCATAGTATGCAGTAAGGCATGCATCCAGATTTATAATCGCATACAATGTGTATAAAGCATATGCAGATGAACTTAGTTTCTTGCAAAGCAACTCAATGTGTTGTTTCCAGCTAAGTTTTTTATCTATTTCTAGCCGTAGAAATTTAGTACTAACGACCTCATAAATTTTATTACCGTTATTTTTCACATTGAGATTATCTATATCTGTCATACGTTGGTTAAATTGGATTAATTTTGTTTTATTTAAATTTATTTTCAACTTATTTTCTTCTAAACATTTAATTAACAATTTTTAACGAATTATTAATGTAACTGGTAAAGCGCGCTAGTTTATTAATAGCCTATTAACTCTTGTCTTGAAGATACCTAAATTGTAGTCAGATGGAAACACAGCCGCAGGCAAATTGTTCCAGTCCCTCGACGTAATAAAGTACCGCTTCGTCCGGATCGTAGTGGTGTCAAGAACGTAAGGTTGGATACTCGCCGTACGACGGGTCGTCCGATGATCGAACGGAGATGGGGGAATTAAATCATGCAATTCCCTCGCACGCTCTCCAAAATGCATCCTATAGAACACCGACAGGCTGGCTACTCTTCACCTATGTTCCAGGCTTTGGAGACCGTTTTACCCCAAATTTGGGTCACCAATTAGTTTTACCTGTCTACGAGTATTTTATAACATCACATTGAGTTAGTATCCCATAACACAAGTCTCGAAGTTACTTTGGGGCTAGCTCAATCTGTGTGATTTGTCCGTATATATTTATATTTATTTACTTTAACCTTCTAGTTAATATAATCATGTTCTATGTCATATTAGACGTCAAAATAAATAGGCTAAGCCTTATTAATATTTGAATATTACCATATACTGTACTTATGCACATAGTAAATTAATGGAGCGAACGCAATATTTGAGCAGGCAATAATATTTTTTTTTGGTTAAAGCCTAGCCTTGAATATGCTTAAATTATAATGAGGCTCCATTCCAGTCCCTCGATGTACGCAGTATAAAAGACGAGGCGAAGGTCGCCGATCGTAGCGCTGTTAACTACGTAAGAATGGATGCTCGCCGTACGACAGGTCGTCCGATGATAGAACGATGGTGGCAGAATTATGTCACGTAATTCCTACGCACACTCTCCAATATGTATCCTATAGAACATTTTCATGATTTTTGAAAAGATTTATAATGATGAGGAAAGGTGTTATGTTCTTTTTAAACCAAATGTATGCCTATTTAATGATAATAAAGTCACCCTTGCTCCCCTTTGTACGGTACTTAACACAAGTGGCTAAACGTAAGCGTACTAGAGGTACAGACGACAGCACATCAAGCTACTACAGTCTGTCAGATTTCTTTATTAGATCTTCAACTTTATGGCTAAAGCATTAAGGCTCAAAGTTGAATGGGAATATCTGACAGTTTCGGGTAGCCTGTCCATACATATCTGTCATCTGCCATGATCAACATCATCAGTTCAACCTTTTCCCAACTAAATTGCGATCAGCTTCCAGTCTAACGTAGCAACTCAATACCTTATTTTACATGGAGCGCCTGCTTATCTGGCCCCCACAAACCAGTTACTGGGTATTACAATAATACCCTTTGATAAGATTGGTTGTCCTAGATTTTCAGACTTTCAGGACCCGCAGGGTAATTGAAAAATACACTATCAGTAGCAATGGGTTTCATTTTGACAGTTAAACTAGAAACTACATTCATTGCAGTATTAATGTTGCTGAGCAGACACATTTTTCGAACTAATGCAGCAATGGACTAGCAATACGCTTATAAATTATTCCAATTAATAGGAATAGTGTGTTGCGCAATTGGGTTGTATCCTAAAAAATAATATAATGCCCATCAGATAGATTTATAAAAAATATTGAACACGTATTTTTTATTTTTTCTTTCATTCAAATACTTAGGAAGATATATTGATTTGAAATGTCATGTAATTAGCCCCCACTACGTAACTTTAATTCGCTATACCTCAAAAGTTTTTGCTAATTTCGACAAAATAAAAAATACGGGTCTTATTTTTTTTTTTATTATCTATAAGACGGACTAATTATTATTTTTTTTATTTTCATATTATACCTTGGATACATCCCTATTGGGGTGCCATAATGACAGTCCTGACCAAAGCGCTTAACGAATACATATCTACCGTTTTATTATACTGTTTATAACCAAAAACTTAATTTACTTACATTTTTCGGGGTCGCGCTTATAGCTAATAAGAAATTTTACATTATCAGGTATCTCGTTAACAGCTTAACTGTAGAATGACGTTGCTTATCTCAGCAGAATCTTTAGTATTATAACATTTTGTACTCTCAATTCACACAACTTCGTTTGTTTTATTACGTTGTTATGCTTGTTATTTTGCGGGAAACACGACTGACCATTAAAAAAATAAACTTTTATTTCTAACAGTGCTTAACCTTAGGAACAAACAAATATACAATATGTTAAGAAAACCCTGTCCGACCCGTGAAGGTGTTGTTAGGTATCGATAACTGATTCTACTAATGGATACAAAACCAGGCTAAACTTAAAAAAATCCCTCTAAAAAATAAATATTATTTCGCAAAAAGAGGTATCTTAATAAATGTGCGTTAATCACCCTTCCGCAGGCGGCGGGCGGTAGGGCACGCGGGACGTGGTCGCATCGCTATTCGATCATAATAATACCAATGTTGTCACTTTTTAAAAATTACCAAATTTCGGAGAAATTGGAATTAATTCGCGGGAAAAAAAGATTATTTCAAAATTCATTTGTATTGGTACTATGATAATTACGTAAAATTTTATATTATATTTGGTCATGTGTTTACCTAACCTTTATTATCCTTATGGGTCGGACAGGGTTTTCTTAACATACTGTATATGTATAAAATGAAAAAAAAAATACATAATACTCGTACTCATAAAAACTATATCACAGTAGATTAGTCTTTCTCCCCCAAGGATGTCTTGCAATGACGATTGGGGAATTGGTCTTTTAAGAGGAACTGGGACCACGCCTACATGCACATAGTGATCACTGGGGTAGTTTTAGTGAGGTAAAAAGGTTTCACTCCGAAAAATAAATGGTCAGTCTTTGTCTTCCTTGTCTTTGGTTTTACCAACATGTATGTAATGTAAGGTATTAAACTTGTCTTTAAACATACAAAGGATGAAATATACAACATTAGTTCAAACGTGATTAGTGAACCTGGACGATAACGCTTGCCGTCGCGGGCATTTGATACTTTCAAGGAAGCAGTAGGAGTAGAAGACTCAGAGGAAATTACATATCCTACATTACGACGCAATAAATAAAATAAATAAATATATACGGACAAATCACACAGATTGAGCTAGCCCCAAAGTAAGTTCGAGACTTGTGTTATGGGATACTAGCTCAATGGTACTATATTTATAATAGATAAATATACAGATAAATATCCAAGACCCAGGCCAATCAGGAAAAGATCGCTTTCCACCATGACCTGGCCGGGGATCGAACCCGGGGCCTCCACGTCGCAGGCAAGCGTGTTGACCGCTGCGCCACAGAGCGGAATATTACACCATTATTTTAGTAAACGTGGCAGTAACTATTTTAGATTCACGATAGATGGGGATAAAAACTGAAATTGGGTGAGTAAGGTTGATAGTCTCCAATCTAAGCTATAGCATAACGTAATCATCACCTAGAAATGTTCCTGGAAAGATTTCCGGGAACCTACACTGAGCCCGCTTGATAGATTCAGGTTGGCAAAAGCCATGTTTTCGCCGGCCGTGCTTTTGTGTTTCTTCAATATGATTTCTTTCACCGTTTTGGAGGAGTCATCAAAGCGGAATCGTCAAAATTTCTAAAAATCCAATTATAGGATAATTATGGGATGTTATGAAACTTTTAAAACCGCCAAATACCCATTACATCACAGAAGTAACTACTTCAACAATTTAGCATTCACCAAACAATATCTATACAGTTCCGGCTTACTCTAAACGGCTCTAAACTACTCTAAATTAAGTCATTACCGCTGGAACATCTCACCAGAACATTATTGAGTGATGACCTTTCGAGGCAACGTCTGAAAGGCACAATTATGCCGTAATGTGCCGTAACATGTGAATTATAGTAATTATCTCAAAGTCAAGTAGTTGTTAAGGTGGCAACAGACGGGTAGCTGATTTACTGTTGGGATCCAATATTTGTGCAAAGTTATGAGTTGTATTAATACAAATAATACAACATGTATAGGTAATGGAGATTTTAGAGATGTCTATTAAGTATACATAATTATGTATATTATCGATCTTACAGACAAATAGTCACTAATTTGTATTCAAATAACATAATAAGACATGATAAAGGACTAAAATTTTCCATCAAACCTCACTCACTTACAAGACTGAGACTAAAAATTTATGAGCACAACACTAAATAGTAGACTAAATTAAACAAGTCTAATGTTATTTGCAATTGTTGTTGTTGATTTAGCTCAATGAGAATCATATCACGATCGCGATTGTTTAGATATGTACTTACATATACTAATAAGTAATGTGGATGTTACTTAATATGCAATGTTAGTCTTAACACGGACTGTGAAACATGTTTCTTATACAAGAGTATGTACTAAACAGGTCGAGACGAAGACTGGCCTTCCCATATTTGACGTTTCATCAATCGTTTAAGAAAATACAGAAAAGAAGCTCATTTTTCTTTTTGCCTCGTCTTTTCTACCGCGTACATCGAAGGATGATGAAAGATTGCATTACTGCTTACCATCAAGCGGGATCGAAGTCAGGCAATAGTTTATTAATGTATAAAAATAATTCAGGGTATCAATAATTTGAGTTCATGTTACACCATAATCTGTAGTTAGGTACTTATTTTAGGCCATAGATGCCTTATAGGTTGGTTATATGGAAATGGGCATTTCAATTAACTACTACAAACTGTACCTAATTATACTAAACCAATATATTACATATGTTGAAGAGTAAGCAGTCTCTTAAATAAAAAAAAAAATGTGGGCGCATTCTTAGCGATTATTTGTATCAAAAACTTGGCAAAAAAAACCAAATTAAAGATTTTGGCGCCGATTTTCTTGTTGACAAACTTAACTAATTTTAAGTTCAGTGCAACTATTTCTTTATATTTCCATAAAAAAAAGGACAGAAGATAACATTTTAGTTTAATCCTGTCAAATTAAGATATTCCATAGACAGTTTAGACGCGATTATAAACATCGCGACCAAAAATAGATCAACTTATGTCAAGCACGGACTAATTTGACAGGTCTAAACTAACGTATTATGTTCTGTCCTTTTCTTAATGAAATAGAAAGAAAAGGTGCACTGAACTAAATTTAGTTTAGTTTGTCAACAAGGGAATCGGGGCCATTTTTGATAGATTACTTACAATGTAGAGATACAGTTTTTACTCCTTCGTAATAATCGCGCGACAACGTGACATCGGTGTGGTATACCTTTACATAAACATTTATGAATTGTTGACTCAAAAGTTAACGGTCTTTGCACATTGGAGCCGGCTCTTGCCATTTTTTCTGCTAACTTTAACTTACGTATACGAACCGTTATTTTTACTTTAGCATAAATCACAACAAACAATTGTATTGAAAATGTAAATTTTGGCAATATTTTTAAGCTTTTATCGATATTGCATGATAAATTGTAATTATTAAAATGACGCAATAGGTTAGCAGGTACCGAGAAAAATAACCAGTTTTTTACAGAATATAAGTAACTTTAAAAGCCTTTAATTTTTTTGTTGCTTTACGCTAATTTCGTAACACACTATTACTGTCAATTTGAATATTATTAAAGTATATTGGTAATCCGTGGCTCCATTTGTTCAAAAAACGTGTCTTTTAACATCGTAAATAACGCAATGAGTGTGGTTGAAATGTCAATATAAAACCCTACTGACAGTGAATAGGGTAGTTGACTAAAAAACACTAATTAGTCCGTCAGTTAGATTTCCAAAAATTACTAGACACATATTTTTGCTTTTTTCATACAAATAAAAACGAAGACGACAGAGTGTGCTAAAAACTCGTGTGACGTCACTGCACGCTACACTTTTTAGCGAACAGTGACGTCATCACGTCACCAGCCACCACTCTACCACAACATCTTTGATGCCTTTTATATTTGTTATTTTTTATTGATTTGATAAAACAAAATATACGTATTCAATATTTTTCTATAATCTGAATGACGGACTAAATAGAATAATGTTTTTTTACTCAAGAAACATCCCCATTACGCAGTTACGTTAGTGGTGTTTGCAATTATTTGATTAAGACTTTTGAGTCCTAGGGCAATAATTAAATGCTTAGATCAATGCGTACTTTGTTATTGTACAGACGACAGTACACCAAGTTACTGTCAGATTTCTTTATTAGATTTTTAACTTTATCTAAAAAACGTTAAGGCTTTTTTTTATAAATTATAAACTAGCGCTTGAGCGCAATCCCGACTAATGAGGCCTTAGTATGAGTTTTCATTACGAAACTCGATCGTCAATATCGAGCGCGTTTGACTCATTGATTGGCCCGCTTCAAGGTCGTAAGAACTCTCAACCAATGAGGGCGCCAAACGCGGTCGATATCGACGATCGAGTTTCGTATTGAAAACTCATACTAGGCCTAATGGTGATGATGCGATCGTTGATGGTAAAGCGCGCTAGTTTATTGAGAGCCTAATCACTCTAGCCTTGAAGACACTGAAATTGTAGTCCGACACAAACACCACCGCTGGCAAATTGTTCCAGTCCCTCGATGTACGCGGTATAAAAGAGGAGGCGAAACGCTTCGTTCGGATCGTAGTGGTGTTAACAACGTAAGGGTGGAAACTCGCCGTACGACGGGTCGTCCGATGGTGGCACGGAGATGGGGGAATTAAATCATGCAATTCCCTTGCACACTCACCAGAATGCATCCTATAGAAGACCGAAAGGCTGGCTACTCTACACCTGTGCTCCAGGCTTTGGAGGCCGTTTCGTTTACATTCGCATAAGTTACAAGCTTGTAGTAACATCGGGATAGAAAGTATTCTATGAATTCATATGTCATTCAATAATCACTATGTTGTATTAGGTGATATCGTGTTGTGATATGCGAACTCTTTGAGTTACACTTTATAACTTTATTTTTGATCTAAACTCTTATGTATAAAAGTTTCCTTCAACAATAAAGTATGAAATAGACAATAAATATTTCTTACTTACTACTCGCGCGAGTTAACTTAATAATAACTATCAATTTAATTGCAAAACGTTTTATCATCAAAACGACCTTTTATTAACATAAAAATATGTAATTTATATTTTTAACATTCTCATTTTTTACAAACGGTACTCTCCGAATGACGTCACAGAGCGAGGTGCACAGTTAACCCGCGCGAGTTATAATTAACTTTTCTCCTATCCTAAATATCTACATCATCATATCGATCTGTGGCCAAGGCACAAACCGAGCAGTGCCAAAATAAAAAGAAAAAAAAACATATCGACCAGCTTTCTGCAGTTGAAAGAAGACCCCTACCCTATTGACAGCAACCCCAGCTTACCCCAGCCTTAGGACCTTAATGATTTTATCAGGATGGATGATTCTTCTCACCTCCCCTTGGAAAATGATTAATTAAGGGCAGTATTACCACATTGTCACTGATACGGTTCCGAATAATCACCGGAAAGATAGATTGGAGTTGGTTCGCTTTAAATGATAAACCTTTAACTCATATTCCTTTATTTATGTGGTAATTTTTGCATACGCTATAATATTATCCACAGGTTAAAGCTGAGCGACAGCCGTTTTGCGTGGATTTGACACAAGTCCCCTCAAACCTTTTTTATTTTTTGTGTTTTTGTAATTTTTAGCGTCAAGTAAACGTTTTTTCTTTCTTTCTAGACAGTTTATCTCATGGTGCAAAGATAAAGCAGTCAACCAGGTCAGGATAATGTTGGACGAAACGAGGCCGACTATCCAGGGTTCTACATCGCCACAGTCATTTAATTATTTCTTTATTATTTACAAAATTCACAGCTCTTTGAAATTATATCCTGAAATTATGGACTAGATTTACGGATTCAGATTTCCGTTAACGATTCCTTAATGACTATGTCAATTCTTTAGTTAATCACGACATCTGCTATTAAAGTATTGTCTATGACAAAATGGCGTGGTTTCAACTGTCAATTACAATTGACATTTGCATTCCATACTACAACAAGTCTTATTAACGCACAAGACACGATATCCAACTAACTTTTCATCTTTACTAACACGTTCTTCCCCAAAGCTATTTGGAGCTTTGATAGATTTTATCCATATTAATGACACCAAATTATGATTATTTTTGTGTGTTTGTCTACTCGTATGTTCATATTTAATATAATTAACCATAATATATTTAACGAATTTGTATTTTTGTTTGTTTCAGTGTACCTACCAACACTTGCCTACAAGTCTCACATTAAACACGGTGTTATCAAATTATTATTGGATTACAATTTTTTTTTTTTTTTTTATTTTTAATTCTTTGCCGTCACACGTTTTCTCATATCACATTAGACATTGGCAGAATTGTCGACAGCGGCACCATTGCCATAAACAAAAATAGAGTAGAATAGACACGATATTTGACATGGTTTCCATTTGGCAACATTTAGCAGGAAATAATAGGGTTGGAATCCTGGTTGCGTATGATATACCCACGTAAGCACTAAATTATCAATAATGGTTGATGCTTCATTGGTCTACAACGTTTCACTTAGGATTAGTTTTGAGTAAAGTCGTGGTCGGCCGACCTTATTGATAGTAATCAAAATGGTTTTAATCGTTATAACCAAAGACCAGACCTGGCTTTTGTCGTGGGAATGATTACGTCACAATTTCGTACACTTTTGGTAATATTTGATTAGTATATTTAGTGACCTAGAAATGTGTTATTTTTCACGATACTTTTTACACCATACGTTAACATTTGGACGTGTGAATTGGCCGCAAATGTTTTAATAAAATATTTGCAAACAAATGTTTGAATTATCTTGTTAATCTTCCTTTTTGTAGACACACCTACGTGCGAAAAAATAAATTTGTTTCTTCCTCAAGCACACATAATTCAAGCACAAAATGTGTTGTTATTATTTCAAAGATCGTATTTCAAGCCTTATTTGGTAAATACTAATTTGCACTACCTATCATGAAAAATAATGATATAATTTTTCATTTATTTAGTCTGTGGGCGCGATCCATGACAAAGCCTATTCCAGGTTGCAAAAAATAACGCTATAGAGTCACAACAATGAACATAGTCGGCAGGTACAAAACAAATGATTAAAAAAATTACGTCATCATTTGAGGTGATCTTCGCTTTCTTGCTAACTTCTGAGATCGAACTTTTCACTTTTTATTTGATCTCTAAATACGTCGTAAATTTTTCAGCTAGGTAACTGTGAGGTTATCCAAATAATCTTTTAACTAAATAAGTACTTATTTAAAAAATCAATGCCATTGAACTCCGTCAACAGTTAAATCAAGTTGTTAATTATAAGTACATATTACGTTAAACTACCGTTATAACAAACGAAGGAAGTATAATAGACGTTAAAATATATTTTAATTGGACTTATGACTAATCTAAGTTACAGTGATATCATAATTAAAATTACGGTAAAAAAATATGCATACCTACTTCTCAATGTTCATTTATTACAGGAATTAAGTACAATGTTTGTTAAAAACCATATCTGGGTTAATCTAGTCTATACCTATATGTATGTAATCGTCATTGCATCTCATTCATAATCAATATAAAAAAACTTGTCACAAAATTTGGGAAATTATAGGTACTTATTTTTTTTAAAAACATTGCCCCGCTCTATAAATTAAGCCACAGACCACAAACATACGCCATGGCGCCTCCGCCGGGCCGGAACAAGCGAGCCAGGTCAAAAAAGTGCTAGCTTGACGTTGTAAGAGATGACATGCGTGCCAACAATCTCACACCACGGGATGCCAGAGATCGTGCGAAATGGAGGCGTAATAGTAGGAAAGCGGACCCCGGGCTCCAACGCGAAAGCCGCGGATGCGACCGGGATTATACGACACACAGACACACTGGGTTGTGTTGAACCGCGTGGTACCGGGCTTAGAATACTACCAACCCATATCCTCCCGTGTGGGTGTCGTAAGAGACGACTAAGGGAACTCTCACCAGGGAAGCGGGCAGCAGCGCTTCTTCTGTGGAATATCAAATTACTGCGATCCTCACCCCGACTGGCAAGCGTGGGGATTATGGCAACCTCTATAATCTGAAGAAGAACAAGTTGTGTTGTGACTTAGGATTAACCAATCAAAAGAATATGTTCAGGACTACGTCAAATACAAAAGAGTTCTGATTGACTAGAACTGCGTCACGACACAACATAACACAATAATATGAATCGGGCCATATCCTGTAGCGCGGGTCAAACATTTAAGCTCACATACTCAAACAACCAGTCCTTTTTTTTTTTTGCCGGGGTGGAAATCCTCATAGGATGCCCGCCGCCCTGGGGTGGGCGACGGGGTATGTCAGACTTTTACTGACTAAAACCACCCCGGTGTGTCTTCTATCAGGAGCGCGCGTGGGGCCGCGGGAGTCTAAATTCTTCCACGGCCCCACACCCTCGTGCTGGCCCGGTCTGTCCGGGCCTCGTCTCCTGCACGGGGTAGTGGGGTGTTAAACTACCCCGTGCATCGCCTCAAAGGCGCGCGCCGACACTCGCGCGCGCCTCCGCCTCGGTGTCCATCAATGGGGGGCGGGGACTTCCCCATGTCCCTCGCCCCTGGACCCATTCATGGGGAAACAACCAGACCTAGAACAACTACCTACCTAATATTAAAATGTGAACGTTCAAAATAACGGGAATTATCCGGGGATTGGATGAACCAATTGCAAATTCTGAAGGTCAATATTTGAATTGCAAATTATGCAGAATGATAAGATCTACCTACCGATATGGTATCGTTTCGTGCCGAATATTTCAAGTATAATAAATCATTATTGGCTATAGCAGATGAATTATTTACATATATAATATATGCATCGCTTTACATAGCATGTTAGTGATCATTTAGGTGACAATGACGGCACGATTAGCTTGAATTTTGATAATCTGTGGTCGATATCATTCAAGTCACGTCGGTGCTGCCTTAGTACGAATATTTAATTTATCGTCACGTGTGTTAAGCGTGATGAACAAGACAAGAAAAAAGATGGAAGGTTTGAAAGAAAAGCAGTGATTGACGGCTCACCAGGAAGAATGTAAGAAAGCATTTCCTATGAGAGATGTGAAACGCTTACGCTGAAATAAAAGACTGAAACAAACTTAGAGGTCAGTCTTTTTTAAAGTAGGTAGGTACATAATTGATGCAGTGGCTAAGCGATTGACTGCTGCGCTGCGAATCGCGGGTTCGATTCCCGCACGAAACATATATTTGTATGGCCTACAATTACTTGTTGTGGGTCTGACTGTTTGTGTATGTAACTTTCATCATCGTCATCATCATCATTATCATTATCAACCTTTTATCGTCCTACTGCTGTGCACAGGTCTCCTCTCATACAGAGAAGGATTGAGCGTAATCACCACGCTTGCTCAATGCGGGTTGGCGATTTCAGACTTAAAGTCCAGGTTCCCTCAAGATGTTTTCCCCAGCCTCTCAAGTATGAGTGCGCGGGTTCGATTCCAGGTCAGGCAAGTACCAATGTAACTTTTCTAAAGTTATATGTACTTTCTAAGTATATCTTGGACACCAAGGTAACTTTATATGTTTGTAAATGCACCCACGATACAGGAGAAATACGAAGTGTGGGGCAATGTTAAAAAAAAATGTTGAATACATCCACAGAACGGATAACTTATCTATTCCACGGTCACATCATATGAAGTCCATGTAGGATCAATGTCGAATATAGCCTTTTGAGAAAAGAATCACACAGATAACATTCAACTCACCATAATATGTCTTTGCATCCCTTCCATTATTAACTCTGTCAGTTAAAGTTACTTTAGTCCTTGCCAGACAGATTCGGCGCCACTATCATTAAAACTACAATAGCTAAATAAACGATGCCTCATTCAAACGTCCCACTAAACTAACTTAGCTACTGTGCAAGTATGAGTCAGCATTCCCTGACCTCAGCCCAGTGCTCTGTGATTAATACTATATGATAATGAATCCATTCTGTCATGACCTTCTGGGCAGAACGGAAGGAAATGTGTGTAGTATTGTATTTAGTAATTATATGGCGTTATGTAATTACTTATGTGTTGTTCATTATGCAATACGGTATCCGAATTTTATTATACATCGAGGTAAGACTCGGAGCTGAGAAGATATCCTACAATTCTTAATTTGAATAGGAAATACATGTTTTCGTATGAATAATGCCAGGTATAGACGTTAGAAATATGGTGGAACAAAATGCAATTGAAAAAAGACTGAAATGAATTGAAATGAAATTGTAAATTACACGTCATTTTTTTTTTTAACTAGATGGAGCCGGCATTTCCTAACTGACTATCTCTGAGAAGAAATAGCCGAAACAAACTCAGGTATCATCGTCTTTTTTCAAGTCCAGACATTAAAAATGAAAACGTATACAATCATTTACGCGACTTAAAAGAAAACTGTATTTAAAATGTCATAATTAATTGTTTGTTTGTCGTTTAAATGTCAGTCTAAAAGCTATAAGTTAATTCCCTCATCTCCGATTCAGCACGCCGTACGACGAGTTTCCACCACGAGTTGACACCACAACAATCCGAACAAAGCATTTCGCATCTTCTTTATACCGCGTACATCGAGCGACTGGAACAATTTGCCAGCGGCGGTGTTTCCATCGGACTACAATTTGAGTGCATCGATGGTCAAGTTGTTGGGTTTAACATTGCATCGCTCACTTTTTTTAAGTGAATAGGCTCTTAATAAACTAGTGCGCTTTACCTTCAACGATTGCATCACTCCTTACCATCAGGCGGGATTACAGTCAAGCACTAGTTTATAGTTTATAAATAAAAATTGCCCTAGGAACTAAAAAAAAACTAAAACTAAACGAAACTTATGCGGATACTATAAAAAGATAGTCCTTAAATTTCTCTGGTACCATTATAGCCACTCTTGGTTACACCATAATACCACTTATCCGGCAAATTGCACTGATAGTCAGTTACAACAAGTTACGAACTAAATGTCTTTTACCAAGTTAACTTTAATGTAGTGAGCGGCTTGGAAATTCGGTCTAGTTCTGTCTATCTTTGGACCTGTTTTGGTATTTAACGTTTGGCTATGAAGATATTGAGTAATTATTCCTAAAATACCAAACGCTCAAAAAAAAATTTTTGTTAAATTTAACTCTTTCTCTTTTTTAGATTGATCCAGATTTGTTTACGCCAGAGAGAGATTGATCTGGAGACCCTCCACGACTAAACTACCGACACATCAACATTTGGCGCATCGTACCCGACACTCTTCGAACACAACTGCTCAGACCCGTCCTCCGTACTTCTTCACCAGACATGGTGGCGGAACACGACGAATCGCTTGGCGGCATGACTTTGTCTGGTGGGTGGTAACTTCTGCCGGCAGCCGATGTTATGGCCTACCACCGAGAAAACCTGACCTCATGCTGTTGAAACCGCGGCGTCTAGCTAGTAAGTACACACTAAGAGCAGCGATTTGCATGACATTAATAAAAATAAATATTAAACTGGCCAGAGAGCAAGGTGCGCCGGATGATAATCTGTAGATACTAATGCATGAACAGCACACGCCATCACGAATTGCATAAATCGTCAGGTGTTAGTATTTTCTAATTAGCATACTAACCCTTTTCAACACACCTTATTATGCATTGAAATTAAACCAGTTTAACTTACACCTTGAGCCATAGGAGCCGGTCATCGTTCTGTACGGATCAAACGATAGCTCTGTTGGTAGCCAATTAGTAGGTGGATATTATACGGGAATGGGTCTCTTTATTTATTTGAAGTAGGAGTAAGTAGATAGGAAAGTTCCATGAAGACAGTTGCAGTTTTAAAGCTAGAATGGACGACAATTTATAGGAAAGTTACAGCGAGATTATCAGATGTTTTAGCTTTTCCATAGAGCTGCCGTATATGTTCTGTAAAAATCTGATCAACTCACACGCGACCTTGAAGTGGACTGTAAATCCACATCATGCGGAATGAAAACTAATTTCATGCTCACAGCTCGTTAAGTTATATAAAAACTGCTACAGCATAATTATGATTTAAATGAACTTTTTCAAAGATATTACAGATTTAAAAATTGTGGGGCGTCGCGTTTGCTGCGGTACCGACCGGCCGAGGCAGCGGGAGCGGCGGGCCGCTTTGTTTTTTATACAACGTTCACAGTAATTTTTCTGTAGTGTATTTAGGTATCAGCGTTGCACCCGTCCAAAGCCAGGGCGGATCGCTAGTGTTACATAAAATTACTCACTAAACAACATTTCAAATCGTCAAGTCTAATAAGTACCGCTAGTCCCTCTTACATTACAGTACTCACGGAAATTGCGTTACTTTTTGCGTTCAAGTGTCAAGATTAACATGAAAATGATCGATAGGGAAGTTGTAGAGGTGGGAAATAGATCGTTTGTTTAACGCACAATCAAATACTGTTTCACAAGGAATAATTAATAAATAAAGGAATTAATGATGGAAGTGAAGTTGCAGCAGAGATGAGATGATAAGACGAGGCATTGTTAAGTATTTTTTTTAATCGTTGCACTTAATAAGACTGCAGCCAAGGCTGAATGTAAAGCAAGTAGGTAACAGTTTTTTTATCGTATTAAGTATGTGGCGATTTGAGTATATACCTATGTGCGTAAAAATAAATTTTAAAGTTTATGTTCATGCTACTAAAAATAAGTAGATTTGACATAGGGTTTAATAAAAAAACATCCTCCCAACACGATCCATCTAAACGAAAGGTTTAACCACAGGCGTTTGGCTACAGTAAAAAGATCAGTAAAGATCGTGTGCTGAAAGTAGAAAACCTAAAAGAATAAAAAAGAAAAAAATACACTTTTAAATAATATTTTCAGTATTAGAACTAAAAGTATAAAAAACATAATACACACACATCTATATACAGTATGTTAAGAAAACCCTGTCCGACCCATAAGGATAATAATATCCTTATGGGTCGGACAGGGTTTTCTTAACATACTGTATATAAAAATCAATGCCACTTTCTTTGTAATTTTATGACTCAAGAACGGACTCACCTATCGTAACCAAATGTTTAGGCTTTGTTGTGACTAATTAGTAGATGGTTTATGCGAAGTTTGACCAAAATCGGTCGAGCGGTTCTTCAGTTATCACATTTTTTGTAACAAATTAATTCAATGAACGGTGGATCATCATCTCATCTTATAAATATATAAAATTCATTGCCGCTTTCTTTGTAATATTTTAATCCACCAAAACTGTGTAATGGCACCAGATTAGCAGTGAAACACTTATTGCCATATTTAATTGAATCTACGATTTTAACTGGTATATCAAAAGGAGAAGTTTGTTTGTTACGGTGTATCCCTATGATCCCAATTGATATGCCATTTGAGTTCAAACGATTACAATATTCTGTGCGTTTATCATTTGCTATGTCCATCAACAAAGCCCAACTTTAATTTGCCTGTTCGAGAGTCGGTATCCCCACTAGTCGTTTGTTTATATTTGTTTATACATGCTAGAAATGGAAAAACAAAGAATATTGTTTATGTAAATGTTTTAGATTAAGTTTTAAAATTGCTAGCAATTAAAAAAAAAAATTTATGTTTGAATAAATAATTTTGATAATCCAATAAATTTGTTTTTATTATTTCACTTTATACGTAGCGAAGCACGTATCGGTCCGCTAGTAAAGTATAAATAATATTTTCACAGTTCATTAACAAAAAAAGGCTCATATAACATTCCATTCACGAATTCTGTCCAAATCAATAATAGAAAACTATGATTGCTTCTTAAACGATTTGAGATGGACATGACATGCAACTGTTACCCACTGACCACTGATCGAGGCGGGTCCCATAGTTCATAACCGTACATCAACACACCATCAATCATTAATTCTTTCATTCACTTCCAACAAAAAACCGGCCAATCCGTCCACCATTAGATATTCATAGACCTGTGACAAACCGTATGTATTCGTTACTGAGTAACGGGTGCTCTATGTAGTATGAAGTAACGAAACGTTACACTCGAATGCATTTCGTTACTCGTACTTTTCGTATGAGCATCTACACTGTTTCAGTTCACGCTAGTATAATGCATCAGAAAAGTCATCATATACTATAGTATCAAAACATCGTTACTACTTTAAATTTCCTAGTAGTATTTGTTGCTTTTTCTTTAGTATAATCGATGAGTAATGTATTGCGATGTACAGTTGTATGATATATAACGAATCCAGTCGTATTGCGTACGCGTACAGTAGGCCTAGTATGAGTTTTCAATACGAAACTCGATCGTTGGTACCGAGCGCGTTTGGCGCTCTCATTGGTTGAGAGTTCTTACGACCTTGAAGCGGGCCAATCGCTGAGTCAAACGCGCTCGATATCGTCGAACGAGTTTCGTAATGAAAACTCATACTAGGCCTACAGTACGCGTAAGGTATCAAAAGTAACGAGTAACGTAACGATACGATAGTAACGAGTACTGATTGTTAAAGTAACGAATACATGCGTTTACACTTTTTTTCGTTACTTTTACACCTCTAGATATTCAATTGAAAATCAGTCATACAAAATGTTTTGACTAGCGAAATTTATCTACCGACCGTATTTATTTATTCAAATAAAAAGAACGTTCATTAAACGTATTTATTTTTTATCATCATTTCATATTACTTTTTAGGTAATTATCAAAATATCTATCAATTTGTCGCCCTTGGCAAGGAAGCTATTGTAATTTTTTCTTTCCCTCTCAAACTTATATATAACTTTCCCTCTCTCGTACTAAATGGCTGTCAATAAAATGTCATTCTTATTTTGTGTGCAATTAAGGTTATGAGTATTTGTGGAGTCTCAAATTAAAAACTTACTAAATTCAAATGTTTAATTAATATACATATATACCTACGCATTTGCAATAATCGTCTTGCGTATTTTTAACATGCTGCTGATCTTTAAAAAACGAATAAATAATTCTCATTCTATATTTAAAATTTCAAACGCATTGTTCCTCATTCCTTTTCCGAATGCTAAACAAAATTCCTTTCTTCTCTCCAAATTCAAAAGCAAAAAACCTAAAATAGATTTCTGAAAATATCTGATGAAACTTCCTGACTCATATCTGGCAAGTCGCCTCAGCTGGTGGCCTTTGATTTTATTTTAAAATAAAGTTTGGTCACTTTGATTTCAGATTTGCAGATGCAGATGTCAATTAAAAAGAGTATCTATTTAAATACCTTTATCTACCCTCATATCAAAAAATTAAAAATATAAAACTAAAAAGGAGTTTATATTGACTTACTTTACCAATAGTATATCGAAAGGAAATTAAATTATAACATTATTTCTGTAACAATATAATGTTATAATTTTTTTTTTTTCATTACCGTACAGATTACTAACCATAGACAGTACTATTTCATTTTTATCTGTGGTTGCGCGTGCTTTGGCGCGTGCCGGTGATGCAGGGTGCAAACTAATAAATAAACTGTATCAATCTCTATCTTTTATTTCATATATTCAATACAATGTATGAGACTAGATAAAGTAGTGTATGAAACTGTACATAATTAGGTATTACACACTCGTGTGATACTATTAAAAAACTCGCATCGCTCGTTTTTTAAACTCACACTCGTGCATGATATCCCTCATTATGTAACAGTTTCATAAACTACTAATATAACTATAATATATATTTTTTTTATCATTTAGAAGTAGGTAGTAAGTAATGAACCCTAGATTAGCACCTTCAGCACTAATCTTCTCAAAACGTTGAAAGACAATTTCAGGAAATGGCACATCCTAAAACCAAAAATTCAAAGACATGTGATATCTTCCTACCTGCATGTCAAACTCCCTCTCACCGAAAGGAGGTCTGTATCCCAGCAGTATCAACATTATATTCATCATCAGCGTTAATCCCAGTCGCATCCGAAGCCTTTTCAGCTTTGGAGTGTGGGATCCGTTTTTACCAGTCTAACTGCTGATTTTGGCTAAACTTCGATATCAACAGTATATCATCATCAACCTTTTAATCGTCCCACTGCTGTGCACAGGTCTCCTCTTATACAGAGAAGGATTGAGCGTAATCACCACGCTTGCTTAATGCGGGTTGGCGATTTCAGACTTAAAGTAAGTAAGTTCCTCAAGATGTTTTCCTTCACCTTCAGTCATTGGTGTCCAAGATATACTTAACATTATATAATGTAATGTAATAAGTACTGTAATGTAATTTCTTTAAGCAATCAAGTGGACGTTGCCAATAACAGATTACCTATAAGCGACGACGCCTAAACAAACTTACCTACAATTAACTAGGTACTATAAATTATTACTTCATTTCTTCTTTCGTCAACAAATGTATTATAGAACTTAAAGATAGATATAGAACAGCTTGGCTAACTTTGCTATATTTACGTCATTACCCAAAGATAAATAAGGCCTTTCTGTCTCTTAAATCTAATCAGGGGCTCTAGTCTGCTATTAAAATAGTGTCAGAGCGGTCTATCAGTGATCTCATAATGATCGATTTTGACAAGTTTCGTAATCTACTAACAAAATGGCGTCATTATGTCTTTCCAGTGGTCTATCACTGACACTTCACTCCATGTTAATAAATGTTCAAATTAGTAGTTTTTAGAAAATTATTTCTAGCAATTTCATTCTATCGCCATTCTATTACGAGACGACTGACTGATAATTGATCGATCATTATTTAGCAGATTACAAACTTTTGCACAAAGACAATGGAATCGTGTTAGAATGACAAATTTATAAAAATAGCAGATTTAGGATCCCGGATATCCGAGCCAATAATAAAAAAAAGCATTTTGCACAATGCACACATTAATTTTAATTACTCGTTACTATGCCTCCGTCACGCGGGCAGGTGTCAATATTAAATAAATGTGGCTCAGGTGTACAAATTGGTTTAACCATTTACAACCTACAACAATGCTGGAGTAACGGTCAAAATTAAGTAAATACCGTTAGTTCATCGAGTTGCCATTTTGCTAACTAGTTTCATGTTGTGAAGTCAGCGTTGAATGGATAGCGCGTGCGTTAATATTGATACTTTAATTAAATTATTAGTTTTGATCATTTCGATAATGTTTGGAATGGCGATATTGCTTGTCAACTTGGAAACAATAATTTAGTTTGCACTATTATAGACTTCATTTTTTTTTCCAATTTATAATGATTAATTAATGTCACGTACGGTTTTGTATGTATTTTTGATTACTGGAAATGACAATCTATAATGTTTAATCAGGCAACAGGTACAGGCACCTCTTATTCAGATTTGTCGCAGGTTTTATATATATTTTTTATCTAAAATCATTATCTTGTATTAACATATGATTTAAAAAAATGTTTTGGTTTTTTAATTAAAAGGCTTTATTGTATTGTAAAAGGATTTATCTTAAGAGAGGGCTCGGCATGTCTAGTAACTACTGTAAGCTAGATATGACCTATCATAATTTCAGTCAAAAAAGAAACCACTGCTGGTTATAGGCGTGCCTTAACCATCTTTACATTTACCGACTCTGTGTTTCCCGCATACTTCCAGCAGGTACTTACGGCCTTCTCAAGGTTCATTTTCTGGGTGCCCTTCCAACAGTTCATCTTCTGGTACGCAGTCGCCACCCCAAAATATTTCGGCCTCATATTGTTCTACGACCAACATGTTCTGCCCACATCCTCTTAAGTTTGGAAACAGATATTAAGTATTATTATTATTTTTTTTAAGCTATTGCATAGCTTCTATCGCGGGCCTTGAGCGCGGGGACCGAATCCAGATATTCCGTAACGAAAAAACCTCACGCTCCCCACTCCGACGGGCACGGAGGTGTGGCTTGAAGGCCGTACATCGTCTAACGTCGTTTCAGTTCGGCAGTCTTCGGCACGGTATGTTTGTGTGCATGCGACTACATCTTTTGAAAACAATTTATAGATTTTCAAAAAGAGCATGCATATTGCAGGGCGCGAACTCAGTTCTACACACTTGCCATGTTACTGATAGTCGCGATGTGCTAAACTTGCGATTAATTTTCTCTCTGAAATAGGTCTTCTATAGAGATATGTCATAGACGTCATCGACGTTGTCATGGCTACCTTAAAAACTTTTCATATAATTAATTATTAAGTACTTTTATTCAAATTAATTTAGTAGTGTTTTTATAAAATAGCTTTTTTTTTTAACGGAAAAGCTAAGATGAATGTCACGCTAATTTTTCATTGGACTTTTAAATTATTTATAGTGTTGTTTACTAAATAAAAGCGCGTGATTTTATAGAGTAAAAAGTGCTCACGCGGCCGTATTTTCAACTGTGATTGGCGATATCCGCCATTATTGTGAAATATTTTTTTAAAGAATTTCTATAATTTGTTACACGTGTTATTGGCAAAATTGTGGTATCTATCCACAGGGACCAGATCAAGAGTTGAAGTTGAAGTTTTTATTAAATAAAATATTACAGAAAGATGTCGGTGAACAATGTTAATACGAGTACATTTAAGTGTACGAGTTGTAATATTGTTATCTCCGAAACGAAACAACGAAAGTTTAATAAAAATATGCTCGTCGGCTTTTTCTGAGGAAGACATTGATGAGGCAAAAAAGTTATTGTTTGTTTCTACGAAGACAAGACAAAGACATGTATCGAGGCGTAAGAACAAAAAGCAGAAAGATTTAAAATATACGATTACGGTGTTTAAAATCACGGATCCCGAACAATCCCAGTTTTTGTGGCATATGACCTTCACAAATTGCCACCAGTTTGCTTTGACTACGTAGAACGTACGTAAAGAAGTTGATGAAGGATTTATAATTCTACGGTCAGATGTTAACGCAATCAGAAGTGTTTATGTTACTAAAGATCAGCTCGAAAATATTAAATTGATAACAAATAATTCGACACCGATGCCGTTCATCATCAACAACCTTTTTATCGTCCCACTGCTGGGCACAGATCTCCTCTCATACAGAGAAGGATTGAACGTAATCACCACGCTTGCTCAATGCGGGTTGGCGATTTCAGACTTATAAAGCCCAGGTTTCCTCAAGATGTTTTCCTTCGCCTTCAGTCATTGGTGTCCAAGATATACTTAGAAAGTACATATAACTTTAGAAAAGTTACATTGGTACTTGCCTGACCTGGAATCGAACCCGCGCACTCATACTTGAGAGGCTGGTGTTTTAACCACTAGGCCACCACGACAAAACAGTGGGGTATATTGAAAAAGAACCTTGGAGTATTTGAGTATATTTCGTGGTGCTCCCTGTACGCCGTTTCCGAGTCAACGAAATACCAGTTGGTGGAGTCATAAGGATACTATAGCTGTCTTGCCTGCCCCTCAGTGCCCGGCCGGTCTTGCGATTTGCACCGAAACAGCACACAATGACAGAGATTATAAGTAATAGCATAGACAGACCTTACGGAGGAATTTCCCTATTGTAGAGGAAGTCCGCTTTCTCAAAGGTATCAGTGTTTTTATTTATTTAATAAAAGAAAAAATTGATTTCTTATCGGTCACCACGCTCAAAAAGTGTAACTTGAATTAATATCAAAGGAAAAGAAATACTGCATAAATAAAATAAATAAATAATTATAATTGCATAAATTGATACAAAATGCTATTCAATAGCTTTACCGCGGCAGTCCCCGAGTGCCACACGTCTTTTTTTTTAATAGTTATAAACTAGCACTTGACCGCATTCCCGCCTGGTGATAAGCAGTGATGCGATCGTTGATGGCAAAGCGCGCTAGTTTATTAAGAGCCTATTCACTCAGAAAAACTGAGCGAATAGGAAGGAAGACCGCAGTTGAGCGAGGTGACGCAATGTTAAACCCAACGACACGACCAACGATGCTGCGCCAAAGGGAGATTGAACTGAAGACCCTCCACGACCAAACTCCCAACACAACAACATTAGGCGCATCGTACTCGGCACACATCGCAACACAACTGCTCAGACCCGTCCTCCGAACGGCTTCACCAGACATCATGCCGGAACACGACAAATCGCTTGGCAGCAAGGCTTTGTCTGGTGGGTGGTAACTTCTGGCGGCGGCCGATGTTATGGCCTACCACCGACTCATAACTTATATTAATTGAACAATATTCTTGTTTATTGCAGTCAATTAAACCACATTTATAACATTGCAAACGTGAGAAAACCGGCATGTCCTACAGCCAAAGACTTCGAAGACATGGAACATCTACCAACCCGCACTGGGTCCGCGTGGTAGATTACGGCCCACTCCCTCTTGTCGGTAGTAGGCCTGTGTCCCAACAGTGGGAACAATAGAGGCTGCTTATGTATGTATGATGTAAACGTTAACTTAAACCAAGATTGTCTTTAATTACCGTGGACAGTCCGTTTCGTTGCTAGCGTAACATTTGTATATAATTGTATGTAACATGTTATGCCTAGTTCACACAATAACAACGGTTGCATTGTCCAACGGATTAGCTATAGTGGTTGCATACGCTGCAGATTGCATCAATGGCAGAAATACAATAAAATATTCACTTACTCACCTGCATTTGGTTGGTTAAGTTTCTAATTAGCATAATAACGTTACCATTGTTGATACACAGGCCTCCTGTGTATGAAAGGGAGTGGGCCAAAATTCACCAGACAGACCTAGTACATACATAACATAAACGTGTTTGTGTTCGATGTTTTGGATCAATGTTTCGAGAGCAGTGGTGTCAAAATAAATTAAACAAATTATTGCGCTTGCCCAGGGTGGAAAATGAGACTCGTACTTCGGTCGCCCTTCCAAGAGGTCACCAATCTATAGTTTTTAATTACACGAAATCTTAATATATGTAGTTTGTTCAGAATAAGCAACTGAATCAATTACAATCATTTTTACACCTTGTTATATTTTTTCTTAAATACATTTAGAAATTGTTGCAGTGTGGTTACCGAGCGCACAACACAGCTGACGGTGATCATAATACGATCACAGGCGAGCGGTGCTATGACCATATTTTTGTTGAGACAACCAAGTAAGATAACAAGCTCATAACTTTTTTGTTTTTCATGATATCTATTTGAAATTTTGTATATAGATTCTTTACTTAAAAATACTGGACACGTGTTTCGGGTTTCGCAAAAACAAAAAATAACGTTGTACTCGTATAACAAAATCAAAATCTAAACCTTTGGCTTACATTGATAAAATCTTTCGCATTGAATTTCGCCTAAAAGTCCAAACACATTCAAAATAAACGACAACATTACTCAAGCTGCCGATAAAACAATAAAATAGATTTTTTTTCTATTTATTATTTATTATAAACCAGCGCTGCAACGCAATCCCGCCTGTTGGTAAGCAGTGACGCAATCGTTGATGGTAAAGCGCACTCTATTCACAGTAGCTTTGAAAACACTCAGATTGTAGTCCGACGGGAACACCGCCGCTGGCAAATTATTACAGTCCCTCGATGTACGCGGTATAAAAGAGGAGGCGAAACGCTTCGTCCGGATCGTAGCAGTGTTAACAAGTAACCAAGTAACTGACCTATCGCCACGAAATTGAAAAACATCGCTATAATTACTTACAAACAAATATTCTTGCATAACACCTTCATGAGAAAGTGATAGCCCCCTAAACGCTGATGATTAATATCTTTAGTTTTTTACTAAACGCACGTGCCAATGTGTGGTAGGGGGCTTGAAAATGATTGGATGCCGACATGTATTAATGACGAGTTCTAGTGAAATGTCACTGGTTTTTAGGGTAATGGAGATGGGATGCAGGTGACAGAGGGTTCTCGTGTTTCTAGTGGGATATTTGAGTGTTATGTTAATATATAATAATCATCATCATCATCATCAACCTTTTTATCGTCCCACTGCTGGGCACAGGTCTCCTCTCATACAGAGAAGGATTGAGCGTAAACAACACGCTTGCTCAATGCGGTTTCCTCAAGATGTTTTCCCTCACCTTGTAATTAGTCATTGGTGTCCAAGATATTCTTAGAAAGTACATATAACTTAGAAAAGTTACATTGGTACTTGCCTGATCTGGAATCGAACCAGCACACTCATAATTGAGAGGCTGGTGTTTTAACCACTAGGCCATCACGACTACTAATGTATGCTGATTACTTAATATATATATAATAGAATTGTATATCTTTATATGGGTCTTGATGCCTGAAATAAATAAATAAATAATATAGCATGACCATTTATGAAGTTTTTCTAATTGTGTTAATATTGAGGTATAGTCAAAAAGAGACACATCAGTGACAAATACATACATCTCTTTCTGCATCTGGAATTATTGAAATGTGCACTAGGAAGTGCCCAAGGGCGGGCGTTTCGGGGGACTGTCTTATGACATTCAAAAATTTGAATAAATGACTTTTGGTTTTGATTTTATGATTCTGATCGTTCAAAATTATGTATAAAAGAAGTCAAGTAAAAAAAGAAGTCCAAACTAACTACTTTTATAAATTTTGACATCCCATTGAAAGTTAGGCTGATTTGAGAACTTCCACAAACACCAATTACATGTCTTTCAAGAGGCCAACATTGATTTGACAGCTCATTATGAAATTGGCCCCCAGGCGCCATATTTTAAAACCGTTATTCACACGGCCTAAGTAGGATGTGACATTAATCCTGTCAAAGCGAAATTAATTAATTATTCTACACCTCGTATTACGCTACCACGTAATTCTTTAACTGTTTAGTTCCATGCATTTACGGTGTAACTACCTATAACATGACACAACTACATAACAGCTGTAATTGAGATTCGTCTCGGTTGACGTTTGGGCAAGTGAGTCAAATGTCAGATGAAGCCGATACCAATCCTACTATAGAGTTATGTAATTTAGAGGCGGCTTGGGAATTAGGCAGTCAGAGGAAATAACTTTATGAAATTTTGGTGGCAATTGTAATGTGAATTAAAAATTAATAGCAAATTTTGTGTTTTAATAAAATTCCTTAGCGTATAAGCACATACATACTTACCGTATGTATGTGCTTATACGCTAAGGAATTTTATATTATAAGTATAAATTATGGTAATTGTATGTATGTGTACATAGCTTATTTAAGTATTTGTATAACTAGTGTTAAGAGTTATTTTTTTATCATTGTTTCCTTTTCGACCAAAACACCTAGCATTTGATCTCTTCACCACCCATGATTGCCTACAATGCCTAAAATATTTTTTCAGCCTCTGAACATTTCTTTGTGCCAAAGTATAAATAAATAAATATTTTTGATTTTGATTTTATTCCGCAAAATATTTAAGATTTTTTTCCCAATTTGCTAATCAGTGTCAGGAGACTACAACAAATATGGCCAGCCTTACGAAATCATATTCATTAGAATCAGCAATACCAATCCTTGAGTTACAATAGAAATAATAGAATTGGCTTCAAATATGTTGATTTCATGAAATAGTTATCCAATAGGGTAACACGAACTTAGAGAACACTATTATTGATTTTTATACAGTATGTTAAGAAAACCCTGTCCGACCCATAAGGATAATAAAGGTTAGGTCAACACATGACCAAATATAATATAAAATTTTACGTAATTATCATAGTACCAATACAAATGAATTTTGAAATAATCTTTTTTCCCGCGAATTAATTCCAACTTCCCCGAAATTTGGTCATTTTTAAAAAAGTGACAGCACCGGTATTATTATGAGCAAATAGCGATGCGACCACGTGCCGCGTGCCCAGCCGCCCGCCGCCCGCGGAAGGGTGCTTAACGCACATTTATTAAGTTACCTCTTTTTGCGAAATAATATTTATTTTTTAGGGGGATTTTTTTTTTTAAGTTTAGCCCGGTTTTGTATCCATTAGTAGAATCAGTTATCGATACCTAAGAACACCTTCACGGGTCGGACAGGGTTTTGTTAACATACTGTATAATTATTATATGGAATTCAATACTTATATAATTATAAACACAAACCATTTAAATGAACACACTACCCGGTACCGATCTGCAAATTGCAAAAATAAACGTAAGTAAATGAATTGAATTCACTTAACTACCTTTGCTCATTCCCCTTATACAGTATGTTAAGAAAACCCTGTCCGACCCATAAGGATAATAAAGGTTAGGTAAATACATGACCAAATATAATATAAAATTTTACGTAATCATCATAGTACCAATACAAATGAATTTTGAAATAATCTTTTTTTCCTGCAAATTAATTCCAATATCCCCGAAATTTGGTAATTTTAAAAAAAGTGACAACACCGGTATTATTTTGAGCGAATAGCGATGCGACCACGTGCCGCCTGCCCTGCCGCCCGCGGCCCGCGGAAGGGTGCTCAACGCAGATTTATTAAGTTACCTCTTTTTGCGAAATAATATTTATTTATTTTAGAGGGTTTTTTTTTTTAAGTTTTGCGCGGTTTTGTATCCATTAGTAGAATCAGTTATCGACACCTAACAACACCTTCACGGGTCGGACAGGGTTTTCTTAACATACTGTATAAGTGGCGATAATAATCTCAACAGCTCATCTTCACTTATTGCAGAATAATATTTCCATTCACTTCACTTCATAACTTTAATAATACATTAATCCTACATATCTTCTACGTGAAAGTTTGGGTATATGATTCTTTCACGCAAAAACTACTAAACTGCAGGGTAATTGCGTAATACATTATCAGTAGCCATGCGTTTCATTTTGACAGTTCAACAACATTCATTGCGTTATTTACGTTGTTGAGCAGATACATTTTCAAACAAAGGGAGCAATAGAATAGCAATAAGCTTCAAAATGATTCCAACTGATAGTAATATTGTTTTACGCAATCAGGGTGCGGATTTAGATGAAATTTTGGTTTATAAAAAGGATTAACATACACTGTATGTTAAGCGGCTGATTAACATACACTGAACAATTTAGGAACGGCATAATTTCAAAAATTTAATTAAAAGCGCCCAAACGGGCCTTCCAAGTTGATTTTGGCCCCTAGGTGCGCCTCCCAAAGGTTTGGAACCGCAAGATCCCGTCAAATGTCAAGAGAGATTTAAAATAAAAATAATATGCAGGTATAGTATAGTTTTTCTAGTAAGTACTAAGCCAATATTTGGTTGGAAAATGGCACGTAGGTGCATAGAGATCCGCCATCCCTGACTACAGGATAGTTTTATCCGGATATTAGCAATTTATGCGGGTGAAACCACGAGGCACAGCTACTAATAATATAATTTATGAATACGAATGGTGTGTCGATAATAACTATTAATCCCCATCGTGAGACTCATCTCACGATTTAAGCTCATTATGATATAATTACTTTGCTTTTACCTTCCGCTCAAGTTTCTCGTTTTACTTACTACTTAAATTAATTTAAACGTTTAATAACATTGACAAATGTAAAATCCAGCTATTCACATACATATACCTTTATGTATGTAAATAGCTGGATTTTACATTTTACTAAGATTTTGCTTCCAGCCAAAAGCCTAAAGTTTCGTTCTTAATTTGGTATCTATTAGTACTATCAATTTGAATCATTTTGAAGCATATGGCTAATCCATTGCTCCATATGTTCGTGAAATGTGTTGAACTATCATAAGCAAACCCATAGCTCCTGATAGTGTGTTAGGCAATTACCTGCCGGTGTCCTCATAGGTACGTTTATTAAACAAGGCGCTAATGGCAGCCCGTGGTTTCCCTTGACTTAAAGATTCCAGAGTAATTCCAATCAAAGGTGAAATGAGTAGGAGGCTCTTAAGGAGTTTTTAAATAGACTTACCTCCGCTCGGTTTTGTCCCTCTCACCAAATGGAAAGGTTAAGCTGATGATGCTTTTATGGTTACGATTAGCGTAACCATAATGACAAGTATGGGGTGGTTTAAAGGCTTGTGAGTCAGCAGCTGACTCCTCATACCATAGCCCCATAGCGTAGATCGCCTGAGGACATAGTGGAGCTTACGGTTGAGGTTAGCCCGGCATGGACGAAGCACCGACGTATCCTCGTGGCGCGGGCTTGCGGGCGGTGAGATATGGGAAGCTCGCTACCCAGAAAGGACCAGGCCCAGATCGAAGCAGCCTTATATTCCACGGCCGTCGGGGTCCACTAAGATCAATGCCTCCTAGGGCCTCGGGTTGTTGAACGAAGGCACACGGGTGGGTTTTACTTAATAAGTCTGACGCGCCTTCAGAAGAACGGAAGAAATTATTCGATGGTTTCCGACCCAAAAAAAAAGACGGACTAATTGATAAGGCCATCCAACTAATAACTATTTCGGCACCATAAACAGCCATAAACAAGATAAAAGCCCACACTCGTTAACTAGACTATTACTACAAGATAATTAATATTTAGTTAATACGCTCGCGTCGTGACCGGCGGGTGCTTTCTATTCAATATATAGTAATTGACCATAACTACGGTTCAGTTATGCATTTGTTATTTAACTTTGTTAATTACGATAGTAAACGTTTGTAATTGTCTTTGTGAGATCGATAAGAAAACATAACCTTAGGGCTGCCATGAAGAAAAATGGTGGGTTTTAATGTATGATCTGCAAGAATAAGCGAAAAAAATATATATATAATATATATTACATTCAATATATTATCATCATCAGCTTCTACTCGTCCACTATGTCCAGCATAGACCTCTTCCATGGCACGCTAACAAGCTCGATCCTGAGCAATATATGTATATCTACTGAATATTTATTTTTATACTTTTATATTCATACTTTTCTCTTCTGGTTTCTAATATAGTCTACATTTCTTTTCCAATTCTCCTTTCGCAGTTCGCCCGGAATAAAATTCTTTCGTAGTACTTTTGTATTCAAATTATAATTCAAGCAATTAAAATCCCTAAATTTATTTTACTGCGTTTACATAAATAATCAAATAAATAAGTTTAAACACACCCATCTTTCTTCAATTATGTATCTTTTCCGTATTCCCTATGTAGTTTCCTCCATCGTTGAATGAGCCAGATTCCAATATTTCCCAATGAGTTCAAGAGTGTGTTCTCATATTAAATTAAATATGTTTTAGAATCAATTTTAGAAGCGATTTTTCGGAGGACGGGTCTGAGCAATTGTGTTGCGATGTGTGCCTGATCGCGCCTAATGTTGTTGTGTTGGGAGTTTGGTCGTGGTGGGTCTTCAGATCAATCTCCCTTTGGCGCAGCATCGTTGGTCGTGTTGTTGGGTTTAACATTGCATCACCTCGCTCAACTGCCGTCTTCCTTCCTATTCGCTCAGTTTTTCTGAGTGAATAGGCTCTTAATAAACTAGCGCGCTTTATCATCAACGATCGCATCACTGCTTACCATCAGGCGGGATTGCGGTAAAGCGCTAGTTTATAATAAAAAAAAAAAAAAAAAAAACTGACAACAAGTCTTATCAAGGGGTATTTTATTACCCATAGTAACTGGGTTCTGGAGGTCAGATTAGATAGTTGCTCCATGTAAAATAGTAGTATTCAGCGTAATCCGGTCGGAATGGAAGCTGACCCCGACATATTTGGGAAAAGGAGGCTGATGTTGATGTGAGCAGTGGTAGCCTAGTGGTATCGGCCGCAACTTACAAACTGTAGGTCATAGCTTCGGACTCCGTCAGGCGCATTACTTTGTGTAAATATTTTCATCAGCTCTGCTCTCGGTGAAGGAAACCATCGTGAGGAAATCGGCATGTCCTAGAGGCAAAACTACGAAGACATGTGCCATCTACCAACCCGCTCTGGGCCCGCGTGGTAGATTACGGCCCATTCCATCTCACCGAGAGGAGGCCTTGTCCCAACAGTGAGAACATTATAGGCTGATTATGTATGTATGTAAGTATGTATGTATGTATTATACAATATGTAAAGAAAACCCTGTCCGATCCGTGAGAGTGTTGTTAGGTATCGATAACTGATTCTACTAATTCCCACAAAACCGGACTAAACTTAAAAAAACAATCCCCTAAAAAAATAAATATTATTTCGCAAAAAGAGGCAACTTAATGCATGTGCAGTAGACAATCCATACGCGGGCGAAGGGGGTAGGGCACGCGTCACGTGGTTAAATCGCTTATAATAATACCGCCAGAATGGTGTTGTCACTTTTTTAAAAATTACCAATTTTCGGGGAAGTTGGAATTAATTCGCGGGAAAAAAGATTATTTCAACATTCATTAGTATTGTTACTGTGATGATTACGTAAAATTTTATATTATATTTGGTCATGTGTTTACCTAACCTTTATTACCCTTATGGGTCGGACAGGGTTTTCATTACATATTGTATGTATGTATGATGTCTTGTGGGCGTGAAAATTTCTACAAAAACTTGTATTTTACGTTGATAGCTTCTTAAATCTTACACGAAATTCGGTTTAGTTGCGAGACAACGTAGAAGGAGAGGCGAGGCAACCCTATCCCTCAAAATGTTAACGACTTGTCTTCCGGCTGTCGGCGCGCATTTTAATTTTACGGTTCAACAATTCGATTGTTCTTAATATTTTAATAGTTAGAAGATGAATCTTTCTGTAGAGATATGTTACTAGATGCTGTGGAAAGGTTAAAGATATTACTGGACATTTGTTTGAACATTTCTACAAGTTATATTATATGACTACATATGTACAGCACTGCTTACTTTATTAGTTAGGTTTTACGTAATACGTTTTACAATCGGAAGTCAGCTTATACTGATAGCCTCCGTGGCGTAGCGGTTGCAAATGCGGCCGCTGCGCAAGGAGGCGCGACTTAGATCGCCGCGCAGCGCAAATATTTGTATGCATGAATATATTTGCACTGGTCTGCTTGTGCCCCGGTTGCCATACGAACATCTAGTGCAGTCATTACGGATTGTTGGAGCCCTCAAAAGTCCAACAATTGATCTAACTGCAATGCTTCGATATCGCCTTCGGGTTGTGGAGGCCAGAATGTCGAGTCGCTTTAAAATGTTGTAGTTTAGCCAAAAATCAGCAGTTACACTGGTAAAATGGGCCATAGATTCCAAAACGGAAAGCTTCGGATGCGATTGTGATTAACCGCCGAGATGATGATGATGGAAGTCAGCTTATACTATAAGTAATGTATAGCTTGATGTGCAGCCGTGCGTATCACCGGACTAAACAATGTAATATCTGCCTACCTCTATCGTTATACGTGTAGTCATGATATTTGTGAACCACTAGACGTCAGGCCTAGAAAGCTGTAGGTTGAGCTGGACTTCTGAAAAGATTGACCCACAATCGCAGCAGACCTGCCTCTATAAAACACTTACCGTGAAAAGTTACAGTGAAGTGAAGAAGAAGTCAATAGTGTCGGCATGATGTCTGGTGAAGCCGTACGGAAGACGGGTTTGAGCAGTTGTGATGCGATGTGTGCCGGGTGCAATGTGCCAAACGTTGTCAGGTCGGGAGTTTGAACGTAGAGGGTCTCTAGTCCAATTTCCCTCTGGCGTCGCATCGTTGGTCGTGTTGTTGAATAGGCTCTTAATTAAAAAGCATTAGACGGGATTGCGGTCAAGTACTAGTTTATAATTATTAAAAAAATAGTTGGAATGACGTCCACACTCATCTCACCAAAGTTTCTTGCAGTAAGATTGTTGTAGAATCGCACTAGTGGAAACGTGGAATGAAGGAAGGGATACCTTTGCCCTGTAGTGGCGAAACACTGGCTGAAAATAAATTATAAACCAAAACTATATGTGTTGATATGTAGACCGTATGTTGATAAGTGCATACACGTATTTCCCTCAAGAATATAATTTCACTCCATAAATATTTTCTCATTAACCCAATTTTTCCATCGGCACATTTTACAAAACTAGGTAAAGGGGCAAGAAGTAGGTCATTAAGGCTGAGTAGATACTATTAATCTCACGCAATAAGTTACAGATTTATATCGACTATGCGTAATGGAAAACATCACACATTGTTTTTCTACTGCGCAGTGTGGACTTGAAGAGCATAATTATGATGCCCACGTGGCTGAAGTCATACTTATAGGCAAACAGACGTACGTAACCAAATCGGGATAGGATGTAAATGGTTCCGCTTCTGAGGTTGGTGTTGTAATGACGACCATGTTTGGCAACAATGTGTGTGACTGGTTGCAAGATTGTAACTTACTCGTTGAGAAGTTAGTACCAATTAGAAGTTAGGAGTTTTGGCGGGAAAGTCAAGCTGAGTGTCAAGCTCATTTTTCATTGGACTTTTAAAATTATTTATAGTGTTTACGTAGTAAAAAGTGCATTCAGTAAATAATTCATAAAGAACAGTGAAATATCGCAGCATAGTGACCACATAATGACTTTACCTCAAACCTCCCTCGTAAGACGATTCACGCGGCCGTCTTTTTGGAAATGAATAATTCATTACGTGACATTGGCTAAATGCACAAACTGTGCGAAGCCAAAAAAGAAAGAAAGAAGAAAAAGAATCAGAAGTTATGCTATCTCGAAGTTAGATACGTATGACTATTTACTCCTCCTCCTCGTCAAGTCGCACTCCTCATTACTGAGGGTCGTGATGTCCCTGTGGAATTATCCTCTGCTTTATAATAGTTCGGTCCATCGGTTACGATCCCTGGCCGCGAGTATAGCATCATGCAGGCTGGTGTCCAGATATGAACGAATTTGGTAAGTCCACCTTATTCGACTGCGACCTCTAGAACGTAGTCCATCTATCTTCCCAGTAACTATCGAGTTCGAGGTCATCTCCATCCTTTCTGGCAATATGGCCAAAATATTCCAAAATTCTTCGAAAGCAGACAGCGGAGAGTCTTTTTTGGAGAGGCTATTTAGTATTTACTATCTATTTAAATAAAAGAATAGTCATCTACCAAGCCTACTCGGCTCCCAAGATCGACAGCAACAGCCTAACTTACCTCCACAACTCAGTTACTGGGCAATATTATAGCCCTTGGAGAGACTAGTTGTGAGATGGCCAGCTTTTAACAACCTGTAACGACTCTCAAAAATTCACGAATGACAAACAGGACCACCGGCTTATAATGCTTTCCGAAGCAAAGATTATAAAAGAACATAAAATAAAATAATGTTCATCATCATTATCATCTCAGCGCCAATCCCAGTCGCATCCAAAGCCTTTCAGCTTTGGAGTCTGGGGTCCGCTTTACCAGCCTAACTGCTGGTTTTGGCTAAACTGCGATATTTTCTGTGAAGCAACTGCCGTCTGACCTCCACAACCCGAAGGCGATATCGAAGCATTGCAGTTAGACCAATTGTTGAACTTTTGAGGGCTCTATAACAACCCGTAACGACTGCCATTAGATCAGATCCCATTAGATTAGAGATTTGGGACCAACGGCTTAATGTGCTTTCCGAGGTACGACCAGACCAGTGCAAATATTCAATATTTGCACTGCGCGGGGATTGAACCGGCGCCTCCTTGCGCAACGGCCGCGTTCGCTGTCGCTACGCCACGGAGGCTGTCAGAAAATAAAATAATGATATAATTCATAATTCCCATGGCTATAGATACCTTTTTAACAAAATTAACATAAAAGATTTTTCGTAAATCTATGTATCTTCAACACCCGTGATTGACTGGTAGCCAATGCCTAAGGTATTATGTCCGCCACTGTATATTTCTTTATGCGAAAGTGTAAATAAATAATTCAAAAAGACATATAGAGCAGGTATAGACAATTAGGTGCACTAGTTTCTATAGAAAGCCCGGATAAGTGATCAAACGCTTTTTTGCCACAAACAAATAAATAACAAAATCACTTACTTACTTATAAACAAGTTTAGACCAATCAACAGTCGAACAGAAGTGAAAAGTCGTATTTTCTTTAATTTACTCGAAAAGGAAGGAAAGCTACGTCGCATTCGTAGATACCAACATACTCGTAGCAACCGCCATTTTAATTGGAAATTACACATTAAATCTTCTTCAATGAAAGTTACTACAGTTCCCAGATATTTCCAAAGAATACCAAACGAGTTATTTTATTAGAAAGGGCTGCTTACGTAATTTCTAGTTATTACTATTGAACAATACACGAAATGATATAAAAACTTAAATACGTAATTGAAAACAAATTGATTGCGTTGAAAGGTTTTCGCGGAATACGCAACACGAAAATCTAGAAATTATATTTTCGTAATCCTTATGTTAAATAAATAAGATCTAAATTCGAACAGCAAAAACGTTTACTAATAGCAAAGAAAGTTTGTAGTCACCAACTACCATCGCCGGAAGATGGGTGTTGGTAATAGATATAATAATCGATAACATTTTATAACGAGTAATCACATGCCCTTAACAACCCCGATACGAGTGCTTAAGGCGAAAAATAATCGATTTAAATGGGCCCGATTAAATCTATATCGCTAAGTATTTATCGCAATTGCGTAATTGTACATACAGGCTCTTAAAGGTTTTATTAGTATCAATAAGGAAAGTAAAATATGTAATGAAAGTAAATTCGTCGGTACTGCCGACTCGATAGTTTAAATCGATTATAGTGTGACCAACCATGAAGTATTTGCTAAGGCCGTGTGGAAGCTAATCTTTGCCTACATATCTGACATTTACGGCTTACGGTAAAAATGGACACCTCTTTATATTGTCGACGGGATGTCCATTAAAATTACTTAAAATATATTGGATTACTGATACGAGTTAGTTGGGATTCTGATCTGGTATCAACGTAGGATTCCTGTAATTCACACTTTAGCTATTATGCTGCACATACTAGTTGTACAAGAGGCTTTATTTTCGTGGAATGTTCTTTGGATTTTTTTCATAATAATGGGAATCCTAAAACTTCATTACGCATTGAAATTCAAAATATGGCTGCGGAAACTTTGCATGATCAGCCTATAATGTTCCGACTGCCGCAGCTTTTCTTCCCCAAACAAACCTCCTTAAGTTTTTGTAAAGAGTCAGAGAAGAGAGAGAAGACCCTTTACAAAAACCAGTAGCAATATAAAAAATCTAAATCTGGGTCATCACTTATCGCTTGAATATCACTGTCAAAGCACACTAATAGAGTTGTCAACCTCTTCACAAATACGCAGCTGTTCTCACGCATAAAACATTGGAAAGTGCCAGCTACTCATATACAGGCACACGTTCACACAATACATCATTAACCACGGTTAATTTAACTGAAACTATGACAAATCGACTTTAACTCTTTTACAATAATTTTACTTTAACCTTTGCTCGAGATCGTTATCGAGATTATATTCTTTCTCTATGTATAAAAGAATGAAACGATTAAATACACTGAATTATGGAAGTGTCGTTATCGATTAAATGATAGGCTGTATAAGATGATATCTTTGCTTAAATAAAAGTGAAAGAGGTTATGATTTATTCGTAATCGATGACATAATGTTGTCTATGCCTGGCCTCTGTTGTTTTTTTTTTTAAACAATGATAAATGCCTTGTAATTTGAAGGATGAGCTTAACATCTACCCACAAAATCTTTTAATAATCACTATGATGGGCAGGGCAGTAATCTTCGTAATGTGTCACAGGAAATTGAGCGCAGCATAATAGATATCAAGCTTACAGAATGTAATATATGTTGTACGGATATTGTAGGAAAAAAAAAAAACAGTCAGGCTAAAGAGAGTAGGCCAGACACGTCTCACGAATAAACACAGAGAGATAGATGGGCAAAGATTGCTACAGACTCTTTTACGCCTGAAGGAAGATGCTGCTGTCGAGACTATGGATATGGTGGTATGATGATTTGATAACGCTTGTAAGGAAAACACAGAGATTTCGGAAGAAAAAGGATCTAGGTCTTTGCCCAGCGGTGCGCCATAATATAAGCTAACAAAAAAAAAACAACACTGTAATGAGGTTCATAGAGTTTTCAAAAATGAAATAATCTATACTGTTGAAAATTAATATAAATAAGATAAACGACTAAAAAACGTCAAAAATATCTCCAACGTTGTGTTAAGCAACAAACATTATCCAAGCTCAATTAATTCCTAATTGCCTTCACAGTTCTATTAAATTAATTCGATTAACTACTAATTATTGAACATTTTCACTTCGTTTCACCAATGTCAATGTCAGCTGGATATCCCACGAATAGTTACGACATATAACTTTATTAACGATCGCAATGTTACGATTAACGTACAATGATTTAATTATTAATAATTAAATTGATAATAATCGCCAACCCGCATTGAGCAAGCGTGGTGATTACGCTCAATCCTTCTCTGTATGCGAAAAGATACCTGTGCCCAGCAGTGGGACGATAAAAAGGTTGATGATGATGAAATTGATAATATCATTAAAATTGGGTCCTTACAAGCTGTAAGCTCTCTTGAATTTGGCAAAGTTACGCGTGATCTTGGAATATGTAAAGGTTAAAGTGCAAAGGTGGAATTTTAGAAGGTTGGGCCTAGTTTACCAGTGGCGCTCCAGTGGGAGGAGGAAATAAT
Source organism: Sesamia inferens (assembly GCA_037179545.1). Lineage (NCBI taxonomy): Eukaryota > Metazoa > Arthropoda > Insecta > Lepidoptera > Noctuidae > Sesamia > Sesamia inferens. The sequence goes on along the minus strand of CM073928.1, from coordinate 27,499,121 downwards.
TAATTAAACAATGCAATAAAACATAGCCTTCAGCTTTTGGGAGTTGAGATTTCCTCGAACCTAAACTTTAGGCGGTTCATTGAGTCCAAGGCCAAAGTGGCTGCCAAGAAACTTGGCGTTATCGCAAAGGTCCGGCGGGACTTCACACCAGGGCAGCTTCTAATGTTGTACAAAGCACAGGTCCGTTCGTGTGTGGAGTACTGCAGCCACATTTGGACTGGTGCTGCTAAGCGTCACCTGGCCACTTTGGATTCAGTGGAGAGACGGGCGACGAGGCTGATTGGTGACCCTGACTTAACTCGAGACGGTCTCCAAAGCCTAGAACACAGACGTAGACTAGCCAGCCTTTCGGTCTTCTATGGGATACATTTTGGGGAGTGTGCGAGGGAATTGCATGATTTCATTACTCCATCTCCGTTCCACCATCGGACGACCTGTCGTACGGCAAGTTTCCACCCTTATGTTGTTAACACCACTACGATCCGGACGAAGCGTTTCGCCTCCTCCTTTACACCGCGTACCTCTGCAGGAGACGTCCTGGTCGGGAGACAACATCGAACTCCCGGCTACCGTAAGCGCGGGCTTGCGGCGTGTTGTGTTCTACGCGCGCCTCAAAGAGATGCATCATGATGGGGTGCCTGCCATTGCCTCGGGTTGTTGCCGCAAAAAAAAAGTGGTTCATGCAAATCTGTAATTTTTACAAGTACTTAAGACATTAAGGAATAAAAAACATTCTGCATTTGAAAAGCCATTATTCTATGATCGTTTACGGCTTTCTAATAAAATCAAAGTTAAGGAGCTATTTTTGTCACTTACGCACAACTGTCAAAGTGCAAGATAAAGACAGAAACATGTTGAACCAGTAACATTTATGGATTTCGGCCTTAGTGTTTAGTTGAGTTTCGTTTTTACGAGGGAGAGTGGATTATTAACTTGAGATATAGTACCGATTTTAAAGCCGTAATTTACTTTAGTATTAATGAAAACTTATTCACCACTAATTATTTTCTAACACAGACCCATCATATATCTATTATAAACCTCGGTTGTCACCATCCGCCATCAATCTCCATCGGGTCATATGAAATGACTTGGCCATTTGATTTTCTCGTAACTCAACCGTCTGCTACGGAAATTACTACCCCAGGCGGCGATAAGATTGTATACAACAAAGGGTGATAGATTTATTTCTATTGTTTTATTCGTTAAAGATAAGTTTCGTAGAATAGTTTTCTAGTCATTTTCTATGTGCAAAATGATTAGGTTTTGATTGACAAACAGGATTTAATTTCTAGGACGGAAGAACCACCCACCACCAGATGTTACCACCCACCAGACAAAGCCTTGCCGCCAAGCGATTTGTCGTGTTCCGGCATGATGTCTGGTGAAGCCGTACGGAGGACGGATCTGAGCAGTTGTGTTGCGATGTGTGCCGGTTATGATGCGCCAAATGTTGTTGTGTTGGGAGTTTGGTCGTGGAGGGTCTTCAGATCCATCTCCCTTTGGCGCAGCATCGTTGGTCGTGTTGTTGGGTTTAACATTGCATCACCTCGCTCAAATGCCGTCTTCCTTCCTATTCGCTCAATCTGAGTGAATAGGTTCTTAATAAACTAGTGTGCTTTACCATCATTATTTACTTTACCGGCATTGCGGTGAAGCGCTAGTTTATAATTATTAAAAATAAAATAAAATAAAATAGATAGGTTTTCTATCGCAATAAGGGAAAGCAATGAATTCTGAATCTGGCCAAGATTATGTCAAGACACACACAATCGGACTGGTGGTTCTAGAGATTAGCACATCCAAAAAAACATATAGCTAGCCTCTCAGTATTCTATAAGATGTATTTTGGACAATGCGCGGGAATAACATCCATCTCACTTCCATCATCGGAGATACAGCGAGTATTCAGCCTTATGTTGTTGAGACAGCTACGGTTCAGACGAAGCATTTTATCTCGTCCTATACATATTCTATCCAAACTCTAGCAGCCTTTAATATGTTTTTCGTTTATACCGCGTACAACAATGGACTGGAACAATACGCCTGCAGCGGTCTTCAAAGAAAGGGTGAATAGGCTTTTAATAAACAAGTGCTCTTTTACATAACTTTTACATAACTATTGCATCACTATATACAATCAGGAGGGTTCTTGGTCAGGCACTAGTAAAATAAAAACATACAAACTTTACAGCTTAGCTATAAGTATAGATATTGATAAATGGATGTTAAGAACTCCACATCATATCTATCATTGTATCTTAAAATAACTTAGTATGAAAGATGAAATGTAAGTGATATTGAAAACATTATTTTTCCGTGACCATATCTTACGTAAGAAGACAGCACAGCATCTTAGATATGGAAAAATCTACGTAATAAATCATAATAGACTGATACGTGGTAATGGTACAAGAGATGACTGCAGAAGTCTTACTTGTAATATGAAATTTATGGGAGAATCATCAGCCTCGCCATTTCCAAACTATGGTGGGAGTCAGCTTCCAGTCTCGCTAGATGCAGCTGAATGCCCACTTTCTCAGTGGTAGACCAATAACATCGGCTGCCGGCAGAAGTTACCACCCACCAGACAAAGGCTTGCTACCAAGCGATACGTCGTGTTCCGGCATTATGTTTGGTGAAGCCGAATGGAGGACGGGTCTGAGCAGTTGTGTTACGATATGTGCCGGGTATGATGCGCCAAATTTTGTTGTCTCCAGATCAATCTCCCTCTGGCGCAGCATGGTTGGTCGTGTTGTTGGGTTTAACATGGTATCACCTCGCTGAACTGCCGTCTTCCTTCAGTTGCCGCTATATTAATAAAAACTATTTTTTTATGTAGATGATGTCCCTTTCATTCCCAGCTCTATAACATTCCCTTCTTTTTCTTTCATATCATCTCCATACAACTCTTCCAGACATTCATTGATCTTTCATTTAATCTTCATTCATCACAAAACATACACTAGACCCTCCACGCTTTGCATAACATCGGCCTTCTCACTGACCGCTTGACTGAACGCGACAGTCGTGAGAAATACGAACTTATCACAACGCTTGAAGAACTTCAATGGATTAATGCTCCGGTTAACATAAGGGCTTAAGAAGAACATGTAACTTTTGACAAGCCAGACACATGTCATCATCATCATCATTATCTCAGCGTTAATCCCAGTGACATCCGAAGTTTTACAGCTTTAGAGTTTGGGGTCCGCTTTACCAGTCTAACTGCTGATTTTTTGCTAAACTTCGATATTTTCCGAGAAGCGACTACCGTCAGACCTCCACACCTCGAAGGCGATAACAAAGCTTTGCAGTTAGACCAATTGTTGAATTTTTGAGGGCTCCAATACTCAATACTCAACATCTTTATTGCTTTACCATAAGTTCATATAAGGGTGGTAACAATTTATGTGAGATCAATTATGGACCCTGTAGGGCACAGCAAAATAGGGTAACAGGCACCCGTAACGACTGCCATTAGATGTTTGTATGGCAACCCGAACCAACGACTTAACGTGCTTTCCGAGGCTCGACCAGACCAGTGCATATATTCATATTTATGCATACAAATATTTGCACAACGCGGGGATCGAACCCGCGCCTCCTTGCGCAACGGCCGCGTTTGCTATCGCTACGCCACGGTGGCTGGCACATGTGTTGCTTGGAAGTTTGTTGCTGCGCTCTATCTTAGACTCAAACTTTTGGAAACTAGGGAAGGGTAAGCATTTCTGGAGAGTTAATCCTTTGAAAAGTAAGTTCTTTAAACTGTACTTAAAACGTTTACTTTTGGGTTTGCGTTAAAAGACTTTTCTAGGCTAAATGATTGACTTTTAAATTGACAGTTGAAAATTTAATCAGTTGTGAGTAATTTAAAATGATTAGCAATTAATAAATTATATTATCCCAATTGTTACCGTCATCAGCCCATCAGTGGGCTTCTTCCATTACACGTATCAATTTCCAAACCTTCTCATTGAACCATTTCTATTTTTCAGCCACCTCAAATAAGACATTTTCCTTTATAACCACCATATGCATAGACGATTTTTTTCGTCAGAGATGAAAAAGTGACCTACGCAGTGAGTTTTTTTTTTTATATAATCAGCGAAAAATGCTTAGGTATGCACTGGTTTTTATGTCTGTTGAATGGATGGTTACAGTTTGCTCAACGATGTCCCATTACCAACACACTGTTCACTCACTTTTGCAAAACATCGTTTCCCTTGATTATTTCAATATAATTTAACGTACTTAGTAAAGTTACATCCTTAAAAACAAAGCTAAACTTCTTATCTTCCTGAGTATGCCTCACAAAGAGACCGCCTCTGACGCGCACGGTAGGTTGAACTTTCTATGAGGCAGCTACCGACGTGAGGTCATGTGTGTTTGCCAATAATTTATGGGTCAAATTAAAAGCTATGCCTTATGATGCTTATCAGTTGTATGATAGTGTGGGTGTGTGTGAAACTGCTTGTATGCAACCTACACGTGTTAGACACATTGTGGATCTTCATGTCATATTCATGCTAAAAGTGGCGGTTGTTATACTCTCTATAAATAGTTGGTTTTTTCCCAGTTCATAATTGTGGGCTCGAAAGCCGCCGTTTTTTGTTGTTTTTTTTTAAACGTTGGCCCACACTAGTAATTTCTCCTGTGTTGTGGGCGCGTTTACAAACATATAAGCTCACATACTCAATTGCCTAAATCCCCTGGGGGTTACTGGTGATACTTAAATTTGGTGACCGTTAAAAGAACGTGGCCATGACGTACTAGATTGCAAAACAACCAGATCCAGAACAACTATATATTTGTAGGTCATACGAGTATTCCGAAATGGAAATCCTTCTGCTTTAGTATAGTTCGGCATAATTATTAATTTCCCCCTATAATCGTATCTTTACAGTGAGTGTAGGTAATTACGTAACACAATAGCAACAGCATTTTGGCAATTCTAAAACATTCATTGCGTTATTTACTTGATCGGGCAGAAATTTTGACAATTTTTTAAACATTTGGTTCAATGGATTTGGAATTTTCAACGAATTCGACCAAATTGACAAATAATATAAGTATGTGACGCAATTGGGGTACACTGCTTGAGTACTAGTTTGCAAGAGAGGACAAGTTTCTAAATTCCAAGCATCTTCTGTCGTAAAGTATTCAAAATTTCTAACTTGTATTTCTGGTCTGAAAACAAGAAACAAGTGAAATATGTATATGAAGGTCATGGCAATGAATTACTTTGCATTTTAGTAAGAAAAAAGGATGACCGGGTAATGAAACTTATACGTAGGGTCAGTAAACTATCACTGAATGTAGGCTAGTAACACTTGATATCACAGTCAGTCTGCCATAACACACGGGAAACTGGTCTTAACTGGCATCGTTTTATGGGATAAATTAGCACAATAAGTGTGACTGTGTGAACTTTGTCGCAGCTGACCGGTCAATATCGCATTTCAGCTTTGCATACGATTACATATATTTTAAGGCATAAGTGGTAGCGAGAACGACACATGAAATTCTATCATTAATAAAATATGGCTATTAAATTATATTGAGTGTTTATCTGACACTTTCTTAAGTGTCTTTGTTTAAACGAACTTTTATAAAAAAAAAAATATATATATATAAAAATAAAATGACGATGTTCTCTCGGAAATGTTCAAATCTTTTGTTTGGCAATATAAACAATACAATAACAACCAAATGAAAAATGTAAATTCTTATCGCTTACCTTCTACGATTACAATTTCTGTCCGACTAATTCAATTCCTAATCCTATACACGCATAAATAAAGCTTTGACTCCAATATCCAAATAAGGATTAGTAATAAGACAAATCGAGCAGCGGCCATTGACCCGCATCCGCTAGCAGCCATTTTAAAATGGCGCCATAAATTGCTCATTGTTCAAGGCTCCGCCACCGCCCGTAACTTGACATCAAAGTAGAGTAGTTGAATTAGTTATTTAGTTCACTCGATCTGAATTAATGTCTGGCAACTCTACCCTAATATGGTCTGGTATTTTAGTCTATGCTTTGATCACCATAGATAAGGAAGCGATCTGACCACTGTGTAATGCAATTAACCGTTGTTTATTAGGCCTTAAACTTGCCTCTGTGAGTTTTATGTGGGAGGTTATAATTTTATAGTAATTTTTGTTAGTTTTTTTTGTGGTTTTGATGGTTCTTTTATTGGTAGCATGAAACTTGCAGACTACCACCATTAATGTTACAAACGTCAATATTTGTGTTTTACGATACTGTACATTTTAGTAAAAGATTCCTCTCCGTTATCGTGCTTATACATAGGTCCCTACAAGTGCTTACTATTATGTTTTTAAGTACAGAAACGTTAATGTAACGTTAATTTTACCTACAGTTATTTCTTAATTTTTCAATAAAAATCGATATCCTAACCTAATAATGCTTAAGTATCGAAACAAACGCCAAAGCTCCACACGCACGTCCAGACGACAGCACATCAAGCTACTACAATCTGTTAGATTTCTTTATTAGATTTTCAACTTTATCTCTAAAGCATTAAGGCTCAAGATTGATTGGGAATATTTGACTGTTTCGGGTAGCTTGACCTGCTGTCGTCCGTACAACAGATTAAATCCGGTCGGTAAACCATGGTAACCATTTGTAAGCCATCGATGACATCGCCATAACTCATGCACAGACTGTGCTTGAGTTATGGCGTTTCGCGTCGCATCAGCTGGGAACCGATCGAAATGTAAACATGGTTCGTTGGTGTTGGGGTGTTGTAGAGTTATGGTGGCACTGTTAGCGGGGAAAATGATATTAGACCTTAGACCATTGTAAATCGTATGTGAAGTGAGAAGCTAGGAACGTTCACAAGGGTTTCATAACAAAGGGTATAGTTCCATGTTGGGTTGAAAAAAAAGGTATTAATACCTTTTATTTTTATTTTAACTGTTATTACTTCAATCACTTGTATCATACACAATGTCATATATTGAGTTAATGGAAAGGTTCCGCTTTGTAGACACTTATCTGTGATGTGCGACACTCGTTCAAAAAACACGAAGTATTGTGTTAAGACCTGATATAGTGTACATTTATTCTACTACTTGCAGTAAATAAACAATTTCTAAGGATCATCAATCTTAACAAAATTAAACTGTCAAGATACAGTAGATAAATAATAAAACATACCTGAAAGAGCAGATACCCAGACTCGTACATCCAGAAGTCATCGGGCGCGTTGCCGGGCTTAGTGAGCTGAATCGCGAGGCAACGCTGCAGAATGAGCTGGCAGCGCTGCCCCCCCGCTCCGCGACCGGACATGCCTTACACGGGCGGCGGCATGCTCTGTGGAAAAAAAGACAAAGGTTATAACTTTTGTCTACGGTAAAGCAACAATTGCTTAAAGTCTGGTCAAACGTCTTACAGTCCTTTCACAATTTTATCGACGGAAGCCAGTAGGTAACCCAACGGCAACCTTATTGTCACGACAATAAAGATCACTGATTTTGACAGTGACACAAGATCAGAGATCAAATAATTGAAAGGACTGACTGTATAGTGTACCATTTTGGAACAGACAGAAGTCCTGTTAGTGACGGTAGTTCAATCAAAGTCAAATCAAAAATCAAAATCAAAGCATTTATTTCAAATAAACCAGATACAGGCACTTTTGAATTGTCAGAAGGTCGGTCAGTCAGTAAGATGAAGCTAGTCGCCCATTCCAAAGAGTAAGTACCTATGGAGAAGAACGGGCAAGAAACTCCATGGATACTCTTTTAAATTATCAAGCTATTGACACAAATATTTGATTACATCATTCATGTTGAAATCAACTGTATGAGAACGATGCAGAAATATATTGTACGCTGAGAGCGTCCGTTATGGAAAATACAAAATAAAAACAACAATTCAGAAATTAAAATATGCCGTGGTAGCTAAGAGATAACCAGTCCTCTCTGAATGCGTCCATTCACGAACATGACGTATGGATCAGCATCACTCAGCTCAACCATATTGAAGGGAACCTAATGCCCCAAGATACACGCCACCACCAGCGAGACATTTGAGTGAGCATGACATACTCTTAACAGCCATAGCACAATCAAGTCAATAAAAAAGACTAACCCATCAAATAGATGCTTTGCAGCAAGTACATTATGCTCACACGTGTACCATGCAATTTTATAATACTAGGAAATTGAATCTACACAATGCAAAGATAGTTTTGTCTAAGGTTCAGCAGCTCCAACGGTGTTCCTGAATACTAAGTTTAGCTCCTGTGTAGCTGTACCAGTGTCGAACGCCCCTGTCAGCAATGCAATTCCGTAAGGTACAATATGCTTGGCTACATACTCGTAGTGTGTAATACTGGCTTTAAGTAAAAAACATAAACAATTACAAATTAAATCTACAAGAAGAAAAATCAAAGAACAATCAGTGTATGTATAGAAATCAGACGCGGGTCAAGCCCAAGCCTTTTTATCCTCAATATAATCCTTAACATTATAAAATGCTTCCTGACAATCAAACAATCAGGACAGGGACACCTGTAAATGGTAAATTATTTTTCTAATCATTTCACTTTTTCCCTTATAAAATAAGACAGAAAAATGAATTATGATATTTTATCATTTATATTATGGAATTAGAATAATGTAATATATTAGCAAAGCATGGTTACGTGATGGATAAAAACAAAAAGTGTAATTTAATATAATTACAAAACAATACAAAATACCAAGAAGGCTACAAATTCAAATTGCTTTTAACAAAACCAAGAAAGAAGGTAAAAAAACGATTGTATAATCGATATAAAATAAACAATTATAATATATTGTCATTTTGCACCGGTACACAGATAATTGTTACATCATACTTAAACATATTCGAATAAAATCTTCATTGATTCACTGCCCATAAAAACTTGTTAATTTTTTAACATAAGCTTACAGCGTAATATCAATAATAATTTTACACAACCACCAAATCGTCATTACTGTAGTATTTAACACGCACCCAATAAAATATTTATTAATCACCCATTTCCGCTAACAGACCTACCACAGCTTTATCTTCTAAACTTGTTTGTTTGTTTTAAGTTTGGCCCAATAGTGTTGTTTTACTAATTTGGACATCTAACGAGACTGTCTCATCCATTGTCTTGACATACCAAACAAAAACTTCTAAGAAACGAATACGTAAGACAACCTCTTTGATATCTAAAAAAAGTTTTCAAAAGAAAAAAAAAGTCATTTATTACGTATAACCTCAAATATCGTAAACAAATAGGTTTAACTACGCAATAGAAATACTCATTGAATATTATTGACATTGAAAATTCCGGTATTCGATCAAACTTTAGATAAAATGATGGATTATCTGAGGCCCAAAAATAAATTTTAAAAGATTACATCACTTAAAGATATTGACAAGACAGATCAATGTCGACAGCTAAGTGGCACTTTTGCCACCAATGTAAAATATGTAAATAAAACCACGAATAATTTAACCTAAAAAATGTTAAAATGTCCTCTAAATCTACCTTATTTGTCTTTTAAACCAGCGTAACTAAACGTTGTAATTAAACAATACTATGGAAAGAATACACTACTAATAATATAACACTGATCGCCAGTATGAGACCCTTGACATGACAGTTTGAGAACAAGGTGACATTAGGTATTGTTTACAATGTCCTTTAAACAGCATTTGCGGTTGTCTTAATACCGGATACGTAATAGGGTATCAGATAAACGTAGTGAATGAGTTTTGGCGCGAAAGATCAGTGAATAAAATTAGAATTAAACTGTTATGTAACTTTAGATTAAGACATTGTGGTTCATGAAAATATTATTCCGCACTCTTTTGCTATTTACGAATATAAAACTTTAAAAAGAAAGTTACCTTTACTATGACGGTTTATTCAACTTTACAGTTTCTTCTTATTTCGCGAATGTGTGCCTATTTTGAATTGCCTTCATTTTTTTTTTTTGTTTTATTCTTTTTACGAACTGACCAATTTATCTATGCATATATTGTATATTAGTTTTCAATGACTATTTATTTGTGTTTGTTTTGCATATATGGAATGTTTATTGTAAAAGCCAAGGAATAATATTTTTTTTTCTTAACATTCTAGTCGTAACAGAATTAATAATAAATTCCGATTAAATTTTGCAATAGAAATTCTGATGCTTTAGAAAAGTGATTTTCAGCCCAGTATTAGAATATAATAGATGTTCCTCTAAATCATCGTTAAGACATTAATTGATTTTTCTTTCGTTTTTTTTAATTAATAAACCAGCTTTCTATCTCATAAAATAAGGTAAGTTCACCAGGTCAATGACTTAATCCTTGACACTTAGTATGACATTTTGACAAATTCTTCTTAAGTTCTTTGTTAAGTTAAACAATTATCAACTTAACTTTATTTAAATGATAATTAAGTTGATTACAGAGTAACTGCACTGTGGAAAAACATTAAAATTTTTATTAAACTGAGGCGTATTGTATAGGAAATAAAGTATTTTTTCCTTAAACTCATATTTCTTTAACTTTTGCGAATATGTCTCAAGTACTGACTCGATCTGATTTAATTACACAAACAATTAAAAAGTGATGTACATATTATTTTACTAATAAATAACAGTATTTTACTTTTCTAATATACATTATCAGCCTAAAATGTTCCCACTGTTGGGACACAGGCCAGAAGGAAGTGGGCCGTAATCTACCATGCTAGCCCAGTGCGGGTTGGTAGATGTCACAAATTTCTTCGAAGTTATTGGCTATAGGACATGCTGGTTTCCTCACGATGTTTTCCTTCACGGTTTTGAGAGCAGCGGTGATGAATTTGATCAAAGTATAACGCTTGATGGGGTTCGAACCTACGACCTACAACTTGAAAGTCGAGGCTGATACCACTATGCCGCTGCTCTCCACACTTTCAAATATACACTACAGGTCTCCCAAAGTGATAATGCTCATAGAAATCTTAGTCACTGTTCGGCAACGGTCGTATTCCCCGAGCGTTCGGAAGAAGATATGTATATAGAGTAGTTAAGTGCATAAAAAGTGGTTAAGTGCAGCACTCTATATACATATCTTCTTCCGAACGCTCGGGGAATACGACCGTTGCCGAACAGTGACGAAGATTTCTATGCCCATTATCATTTTGGGAGACCTGTACAGTAAATTATTAATTGAAAATAATTATGTTTAACTATAAAATATAATTTAACTGTTGAGTTATGCCCTGAAATTGTCACCAAACAAGAACTGGAGTAATTATATAACCGACGCAATTCCCAACTTCTAAACTAACACCTTTTAGCGAAAGCATTACCATATCCATTCAGTTGCTGCCAAAAACAAAAGGTAATCCTAGAGAACCTTATTTCTACGAACTACGGCTTATATTCGTTCGTTTCAGTTCTCCGTTTATATCGGTACATAGCTAAGTGTATGATAAACTCGGAGGCAAATACAATACGTTTACATCATATTATGTAAATGATTTAGCACGTCGGGAAGAGATATAATTTAAGTGTTTTTAGTTGATTCGTTGTAAATAACGTAGAATTATTGGTTGGGACATAAATAATGGAAAAGTTGTTCGATTTCCTGAAAATTGGAGCTGTTTATTAGTTCCTGTATAGGTATAGGATTGATAGAAACATTTCATCTGTTGTAGTTTTAGTGTTCGAGCTGTGTTTCTAGATAATAGTTCTTGTAGAGCTTCGAATCGATATTGTTGTAGGAAAGCATTTTGTTCTTTTATGATTCAGTGGGGTAATTGCGTATCACACTACATTGACAGTTTAACAACATTTATTGCGTTATTTGTTCAGTGGACTCGTTTTTCGTTCTGTAGGGAGCAATAGAATAGCTTTAAAATTAACCAAAGAATATTATATTATTCTACCATAGACTTTCTTTAAAGAAACACCAAATCGAATAGGAAAATATTTTTTATATTTCTTTATTGATACAAATAAGTAGGTACAGCATCTTACAGTATGCCTAAACGTTGTTAAATTATACTTTAATATAAAATCCAACAATAAAAAACTAACATAATATTATTTAACCTTTTCTTTGTTTCTAATAAACAAGATATGTTCTATCTCTCTTTCTTGATCACCGTTATATAATAAGCACTTAATAATATTAAAAAAGTAATATTTTTATATTTTTCTTACTTTTGACACCACATTGAGATGTTGTAACATTCTGTCTAGGTATCCACGTATCTTTCAGGTTCTTTCCACGTGGTGGAGCCATCAATCTTAAATCCCACAAGGAATTATAAAAGTATAAGGAAGAGGAGTAAAGTTCATCCATCATCGTTTAAACTGGGAAGATTCTCCGACTAGGCGGGTGTAGAATCTGACAGGCTACCCCACGATTGATATCGGTAAATTGTATGTATGCTAATTACATTCCGCTTGCTCGATGCAAAATTTGCGTGACGTCAGTATTTTCACTATTCTCAAAATATTGAGAACATAATATCCATTTCCTTCAAAAGATCGCGTGTCGACATCGCACCAAACGAATCGCACTCACTCCATTTTGGATAGGTATTAAGGCCGTGCCACACTGTCCATTGGCGCCATTATAACGGCATCAGCGCCAATTTCAGTGTTGTGTAACTTACTTTTATTACGAATGTAATTTTACGTCACCGGTTAGATCGTCTTCGTATTGTTTTGTGGAGTGTTTAGTAAAAGAAGTAAGTTGTGTTGTGTGAATTGTTTTATTATTTCTCTGTTTGGTAGGTACTGTTTTGATCGACGTTTTGAGCTGTTATGGATGGGTTAAATAAAAATGCTTAAGTACATGTTTATTGCTTTTTTATTTATGTTTTTGGTTGTTTTTTAGCTTCTATGTTCGACACACCTAAAAGCAGGTCATTTAAGTAAAATATCATCGTGAACTTAGGTGAACTTTAAATATCTGTCAATAATAGTATACCTCAGTATCAAGTGGATTGTAGGCTCTCATGTCATCTAAATTTTTACGATGAGATTTTTGCAGAATAGACCGACAGATGGTACCTGATTAGAATATTAATTTGATTATTTAATACTTCAAGCATATACCTGCGGCCGACAGTATCAAAGGAAAACACGGAAGCGATCAAAAATTGATGCCAACTCTTAGTGTCAACAACACACGACATTTTTCATACGCATTTTTATCTCCTGTTTGACACCTCGTTTTAATGAACTAGAATTCAAAAGCCTGAAACAAAAAGATTCTAGGCTTCGATACAGTTCCGGTAGTTATCTTTTTATAATATTATTTATCGAGTGATTTAATGCAGGAAAACTGAATGTAGTGGTTCGTAATACCGCGTTACCTTTTATAGATAAAAGTAATTTAACTACCAGCTGTGAGGAAAATCGTGCAATTTTTCATAGTCCTCTCATTTTTTCTATACTTCCTGTATTTAATGTTGCAACGCAGACGGCAGTGGTTCGTTGCAGTTACAGTCACAGATAATATATGTAAAAATTATGGATATAACTTCAAATGTTTTCTGGTATTTACTATAATCAGCAATATAATTATGACAGTTCATCCATGTTCATTGCGTTTTTAGTTGAGTAAATACATTTTTAAAACATATTGGAGCAATGGGTTAGCAATATGCTTCAGAATTTCAAACTGAGGCTTCAAGGCCAAGGCAAGGAATAGGCTCTTAATAAACTAGCGCGTTTTACACATCACTGCTTACCATAAGGCGGGATTGCGATCAAGCATTCATCATCATCATCATCATCAACCTTTTTATCGTCCCACTGCTGGGCACAGGTCTCCTCTCATACAGAGAAGGATTGAGCGTAATCACCACGCTTGCTCAATGCGGGTTGGCGATTTCAGACTTATAAAGTGCAGGTTTCCTCAAGATGTTTTCCTTCACCTTCAGTCAATGGTGTCCAAGATATACTTAGAAACTACATATAACTTTAGAAAAGTTACATTGGTAGGTCAAGCATTAGTTTGTAATAAAAAAAAACCATACACATTTTTGGCACATTAAGGATAAGCTTACGAGAAGAGAAATGTAATTTCTTTGAATCCATTATACTAAGTGTCACTATGTCAGTACTGACATGTTGAATTGGTGTCGTGTTTTATAAGAAGTTTTTATATTTGACAGGATGACACTCTCAAATATAATATAATTCTTTTTTTTTTAAGTAATTATAAATTAGCGCTTGACCGCAATCCCGCCTGATGGTAAGAAGTAATGCGATCGTTGATGATAAAGCGGGCTAGTTTATTAAGAGTGAATAGGTCACTCAGAAAAACTGAGCGAATAGGAAGAAAGACGGCAGTTGAGCGAGGTGATGCAATGTTAAACCCAACAACACGATCAACGATGCTGCGCCAAAGGGAGATTGATCTGAAGACCCTCCACGACCAAACTCCTAACACAACAACATTGGGCGCATCGTACCCGGCACACATCGCACCACAACTGCGCAGACCCGTCCTCCGTACCGCTTCACCAGACATCATGCCGGAACACGACAAATCGCCAAGATAAATTCACCATAACAAGTTTTGACTTATGTACCTTTCCATTCTACTTGATTCCGACGCCGCTCATCTGCCTCTATCCCACACGATTCCAATACGTCGCTCCAGTTCTATCCGCCATCAAATATAGCCATGAACTCATAAATCTTCTGCTTTCATTCAGATAACTTTCACCATGAACAGCAGCTTCAATGTTATAATCCTTACGCCATAAAATATAAATCTCTATGCACTTTCGTTTCCATATGAGCCGAAATGTATTTTGATATTTAATGTTCATTTCTGCTGGAAAGAGTAAGTGCATTTATATGACTACGATCGTAAGCTTCTATCTATCTCTAAATTTGGAAGGTAAATATAAATTAGAAAGTACTTTTTCTTTTAAGAAAAATCAATCTCAACTAGGCTTATCCACTGCTGAACTTAGACCTCTCTCAGACTGCGCCACAACGTCCTCGGTCTTCCGCATCCATCCAGTCTACCCCAGCCTCTTCTTTCTTTAGGCCATCCGTGCATCTGGCTGGGAGGGCCACACAACGCTTGCAGATAAGCGGCGCTTCAGTCCGACATGGTACTTGCGTAACACATTACCAGTAGCAATGGACTACATTTTGACAGTTCAAGAGCGTTCATTGCAAGATTACGTCTCTGAACAGACTCATTTTTCGAACATATGGAGCAATGGATTGACAATAAAAAATCGCTCTTAGCGATAAGACCGCCCATTGTGTCACCCTTTATAAAATATTTTTATTTATGTTCTGTAATCTATATGGTGTACATAATAAAGAGTATTCTATGTTTCATAATGATTCCAAAAGTTAGTAAAAATGTGTTACACAATTAGGGTGTGGTACTCGCCTGCTCCAGCGACCATATCGTTCCTTCAACACACATAGCCAGTCCGCTGCCATTTCAGTTTGCTTACTCTGCAAGCTATTTTTTAAGAAAAATATCTTACAAATAATTAGTTGTAGACAACACACGTGTTGTCAGACAATCAATCATGAAACTGTAATATATTATGCAACCTACTGCCAAAACCACCAATATTTATAACTAAAACAATATGAACAATTCTATGCCTTGTTCTTCACTAAATTAATCAAAATCTTTGCTTATAAATAGACGAAGCATTAATCATGCTTGCAAAAGACGGCTTGGCGATTTCACACGTTAATAAAAAAAATGCAAGCGTAAAATGTAGCAACATTTATTTTTATTTTTTTGAAACCGTATATTCCATTATAATTAATTTATGTAATTTAGGTACTCATCCACTTAACCATATACAGTATGTTACGAAAACCCTGTCCGACCCATAAGGATAATAAAGGTTAGGTAAACACATGACCAAATATAATATAAAATTTTACGTAATCATCATAGTACCAATACAAATGAATTTTGAAATAATCTTTTTTTGCCGCGAATTAATTCCAATTTCCCCGAAATTTGGTAATTTTTAAAAAGTGACAACACCGGTATTATTATGAGCGAATAGCGATGCCGACACGTGCCGCATGCCCTGCCGCCCGCCCCCCGCGGACGGCAGGCGAAGGGTGGTTATCGCGCCTTTATTAAGTTACCTCTTTTTGCGAAATAATATTTATTTTTTTAGGGGGATTTTTTTTTTAAGTTTAGCCCGGTTTTGTATGCATTAGTAGAATCAGTTATCGATACCTAACAACGCCTTCACGGGTCGGACAGGGTTTTTGTAACATACTGTATATTGTTATAATACAATTATATGATTAACTGGATAAGTACCTCGGTCGGCGCAGCCTTAAGGTAAGGTAAGGCTTAGAAAGTACAATTTTAATAATTAAATTAATTTAATTTCAAGTATAATAGAAGCAAACGTATACAATTAGGTACTTAAATTCAAATTGAATTGAAAAAGTTGTATTGTGCCCGAAATCAATACAAAAAACTAAAATAAAAGGGTGTGTGAGCATCTCGATTAGATAAGTCGATTACCTACCCGCATATGTTTAATCAACCATGTGATAATGAACATAGAATTGACGTGTTTACCTACATCGTCACATTATCTATAGAAATTATTCGGTTAGTTTAACCGATTCGCAAATAACGGTGTTGTTTTATTTCGTGTAAACGTGGGAATAGAACTGGGAGGTTGGTGTCAGCTTTTTATCAACCCACTCAGGTTGCTGGTGTCAAATGATGGAATTAGGTTACTTGATAGCCATCATTGGCGCCAGCGAGTTGCTACTACGTGTACAGATAAATGTTGCTGACATACAAACGGTATTCAAGGAAAGTGTCGAGGTCGTGGAGGCAAGATGCGGATAACACCTGACATATTATAATACACAAATATAACAGCTGTGAGGAACAGTGGTAGCCCATGGTTTTTTTTTTTTATAAATTATAAACTAGCGCTTGACCGCAATCCCGCCTGATGGTAAGCAGTGACGCAATCCTTGATAGTAATGCGCACCAGTTTATTAAGAGCCTATTCACTCTATCATTCATCTCTCCACAACTGTGCAAATCGTTAATACGCAGCAAGAATACAGTTGCAGAGAGAACAGACCCCTGATGAACACCGTCATTATTCGACATGCGCTCAGACGAGCATCCGTCGACAACAACTCGGAGGGACCGTTCAGTCAGGAAGTCTTTTACCCAGCCAGTCAGGCCAGGCCAGTCCCGTACGCTGGAAGCTTACTCAAAAATGGTAACGCCCACTTACGAGTTCTAACATATCTTCAATTTTAAGTAGGATCAAAGTTTCTTTTTGGATATTTTTCCATCACCACTGCTTTCAAAATCACGAGGAAACCGACATGTCCAAGAAGCGAAAATTCTAAGACACCTGACATCTGAAAACCCGCACTGGGCTGGCATGTTGTACCTGCACAGGCATCGTCTCAGTGAGTTACTGAAGAGAGGCTCTCAGTGAGTGAGCCTGTATATAATAACTAGTGTGAAATAGATTGTACGGACGACAGCAGGTCAAGCTGTCGGAACTGTCAAATATTCGCAATGAAATTTGAGCCCTAATACCTCACATATGAAATTGAAAATCTAATGACAAAATCTAACAGATTGTAGTAGCTTGATGTGCTATCGTCTGTACTTTCTAAATCACCACTAAACTACAGCGGGCGAAAGAACATTAGCAAACCTAATCATACACACGGTGAGACAAAAACCATAATAATCAATTAAAAATCCTTAACAGAATAATCTATGATCTAAAGTAGAAGAATGACAAACCGGTATTTACCATCACCCTGTAGTTGAAATTATTTTGAAGCTTATTGCTATTCCATTACCCCATATGTTCGAAAATCTCTGTCAACAACGTAAAAAACGCAATAAATGTTGTTGAACTGTCAAAATGAAACGCATTGCTACCTACCGATAAAGTGTAACATGCAGAATATCTTTACAGGTTTAGTCGTCATCAAATTTTGAATGATTATGAGCTAACAACCTGTCCATTCGAGAAGGAACTTACAGCTAAAGTGTAAATTGCCAACTGTAAATAATGGTTCACTAGCTATCGAAATACTCTTCTGACGACACAATTCATAATTCACGCGATTTTCCTAATTTAAACCAAAACAATGCAAAGTCAAAATAGTATTCTCTATTCGTGTTAAGATTAAACATTTAAAGGTAAGTACCTTTTTTATGTTCAACCGATTTTAACCGTAGACATAAGGAAGGCATTGGAAGCAAAAAGTCGTTGAAAAATCAACTTTTCACTGCAGCCGATATTTCACCAACGTAATAAAACTCAAAATCGGTTGAACAGACAGCAAAAGAGGTTTTCTTAAGTGTCTAATGTTACTTTTAACCAAGTACAGTACCGTTTTGAGCAAACATAGTTTACTGTCAAACGGTGGTTTTATCAAAAGCTTTATCTTCATCTACATCGTTGACCAAACAATGTTTTCCCACCGAAATACTTTAACCTTTACTTAAAAGTGGTACAAAATTTCAAGTTGCGAGATGTAAATGATGCTCGTTAGAATGCTACGAAGACGTGCACAATAACAGAGGTACTTGTGTGGCTGGTTACTGTTCATTCTTATCTAGTTTCAACGTTGTCAGTATGTTTGGTCTAGGCAATATTATCACAGACTTGTACTATAAAACTCTTCAAATATTTATAAGAAGAAAGAAGGTATTTTATTTTAATCTGATCTACAAAAAGAAAACAAGTTTTAAAGTATTTTTTTAGACCAGCAACAGTTTATACGTCAGTGCTTAGACACACATCTTCAAATGGCGTTCACTCTCTAACCCATCGAAGATTGTCATCTTGGCTTAAAATGAAACAAATTAAAAAAAAAATAGAACTCAAAACATGTATCAATAAATTGGTCGATATTATGGGATGTCAAATTTAAATCAAACAAGATGAAAAAACAAAGTTAGCGTTCAAAACAACCTTATTTAATTTTAGATATATTTAAAGATAACTGAATTTGCATAAATTATGAACGTACTCGTATAGTTGATACTGCTAGAGTAACTGGTATAGTAGAATCGTTTTCATCTAGATCAGAGTCAGCGGTAAATCAAAGGTGTCGTGGGCGACATATGTATATCTTTTCATTTATGGAGTACCTACAAGCCATTGTTGTTTTCCATTATACACACAAACACGGCCTCAATATGTGCTAATCATCATCATCATCAACAACTTTTTATCGTCCCGCTTTTGGGCACAGGTCTCCTCTTATACAGACAAGAATTGAGCGTCTTCACCAACTTGCTCATTGCAGGTTGGCGATTTCAGACTTAAAGTCCAGGTTTCCTCACGATGGTTTCCTTCACCTAGTAACTTTAGAAAAGTTACGTTGGTACCACAAGGCCACCATGTCTGATGTGTACGAATATGTGCTAACCTCTACGCTAAACGCGTAACTCGACACTATGACTACATATCTATTGATGGAAATATAAACTGTACACCCAGTGCATAATCTGTAAAAAATGTGCATTATTTCATAATTAAACATAAAACAGTGTAATTTAAAAACTCTTAATAACTTTCAGATCTGAAAAATTAAATGACAAATAATAACACGTACAAAAAATGCTAGTTAATTTTCCAGATACGGTAAAAACCTATTTGATTCTTGCTTTTTGTTATGCATTTTTATGGTGTACAGTAAAATTACACGTATAAAAATAATGACACTTAAACAATAATGTTCATAACTTATTCGTCACATGTTTCCGGAATGTCAACCGACAAATGTTTTTCAAATAAAGACTAAGGATTAATAGCCTATCAATTTATTTTTTATAAGCAATGGAATATCATGGATCTAAAAATAAATCCGTGAGTACATGTGTGGTGCCGGGCATAGAATAGTATCAACCCAGGGAACTTTCACCAGGGAAGCGGGCAGCAGCTCCTCTCCTGTGGAATAATAAATTGCTGCGATCCCCAACCCACCTGCCAAGCATGAGGATTATGGAATGAAAACCTAGGAGGAGG
Source organism: Sesamia inferens (assembly GCA_037179545.1). Classification (NCBI taxonomy): domain Eukaryota; kingdom Metazoa; phylum Arthropoda; class Insecta; order Lepidoptera; family Noctuidae; genus Sesamia; species Sesamia inferens. Next base: position 27,479,085 of record CM073928.1, on the reverse strand, counting down.
CCTTTGTTCCAGCAGTGGACTTCTATTGGCTGAGAAGAAGAAGAGAAGAGTACAAAAGAGACAATATCAAAAGTTAACAAGGCTACATTCATCTATTCAATAAAAAATCAGCTGATCCAAAAATGACGTGAAAGTGAAAATCCCGTATCGTATGCAACTATGTGAACACGCTTTAATAGCCCACAAGTCCATCACACTATGTGAATGAACCTCGTGGGTGTATCCATTCATTCATTCATAAAGAATGAGTATAATCGTGTCAATTTACTGTATTCGCAATCAGTTATTTATGTCTAAGAAACTTTTCTTTGCACACCTTGCATTAAAAAAAAAACATCCAGTTTACATCGGCCTCTGAAAAAGGTTTCAAGTTGTATGTAACGGAGGGTCAAATTATAGCAGTTATTGTATGTTTTTGGGTATTGTAAAAATATTGCTTTGTAACCTGAAAGTCATCGTTTATTGAATATTGATGTAAAGATGTTCATGTTTATTTTTTATAAAAATAACGGTCGTTACACTTCACTTGATACTGAGGTCATGTTCTTGATTATAATTCCATTGGTAGTAAGAAGTAACGCAGGTAGGTATGAGTCAGTGAAATTACGAGCCAAGGGTATTTGGTAACCACTGTGTGGATCGCTCTGAGGACACGGTGGAGCATACGGTGGAGGTCTGCCCGGCTTGGGTAGAGCACCGCCGTGTCCTCGTGGCGGCGATCTATCGCGTCCGTCCCTGGTCCAGGCCATAGTCCGGAGCGAGAGTGCATGGCAGGCCGTCTCCTCCTTTTGCGAATCAGTGATGCTAGCAAAGGAGGAGGCAGAGTGCGTGAGGGAGCGGGGATCCCAGCGCCCTCACGCCTCTAGCCGCCGCAGGAGACGCCCTGGTCGGGAGACAACATCGAATTCCCAGCCACCGTAGGCGCGGGCTTGCGGGCAGTGAGCACTGGACATGCCGCTGCCCAGTAAGGACCAGACCCGAGTCGCGCCTCAAAGAGAGGTCAGCACATCTTAACGGAATTCACGAAGACCGATGCCTCCTTGATCAGAGTTGCGGATTGGAAACCGTGGCTCTAGCCTACAGGCAAGTGAAGGAACACGGGTGGGTTTTGGTCAATAAAAGTCTAAGGGTTTCATTTGACAGTTCTGCAATGTTCGTTGGGTGATTTACGTTGTTTAGCAGATATATTTTACGAACATATGAAGCAATGGACTAGCAATATGCTTCAAAATGATTCCAATTGACAATAATAGTGTGTTACGCAACTCACCCCACGATGTTTTCCGTCCCCATTTGAGAGCAGTATTTTTATAATAATTTACAAAAAATAAGTGTGAAATACCCGGGTCCGAATAAAGTTTTTTTTTACATCATTCACCATAACATTGTAATTATTAATAATTATAATATAATAATTAATAAAATAAGTTTTAATATTTTTTTTATCTACTCCCAACAAAATAACAAATATGCACATTTTCTAAATAAATAGGTAATTCTCATCACGACTCATCAGTCATCACATCACTATAAACATCTGTATTAAATTTATAACCTAAACTTAAGTTCCTGTGTATCTCGTAAACGGATACTAAACGAGCATTAAACTAAGTCTAGAATACTAATCTGTACTTAACGCAGGTAGTATACCGTTAGATTATTTATTATTATCGCATATATTATTATATCGCAACGTAATAAAGTATGTATGGATGTGTCTGTGTGAGTGAGTTTGTGTGACAAAATTATCATTAGGTACTCATTGTAAAATTTACTTTACCAACACCTAATTGAAAATAATAATAAAGCTTAAAGGTCTTACTGCAAAAACCTAGATAACTACTTTTTCAACATGTGTATAATATCCGTGCATCCTTATCTAATTTTTTCATTAAGGAAAGTACAAGATAAAATAGTAGTTCAGTTCTGCTGTCACATTTGGGTTGGTGCTGCAAAATGCCGCATGACAACTTTGGATTCGGTGGAGAGACGCGCGAAGAGGATAATTGGCGACCCAGATTTAGCTCAAAACTGTCTCCAAAGCCTGGAGCACAGGTGAAGGGTAGCCACAATGTCGGTGTTCTATAGGATGCATTTTGCAGTGTGCGAGGGAATTGCATGACTTAATTCCATTTCCATTTAAACATGATAATCTAACCTTTGTTTACCACATAAACATGTTATGTGTGCATAGATAGGTACACAAATTTTCATTTTCTTTTCATAGACAAACAATACTAAACTATTACTAACTATTCTTAAAAACAAAAATTCGGCAAAATCATCCAATTCTCATGCAAACATCATAATGACTTCAATATTAGGTATATTCCTACATTAAAATTAAGGGACGTGACCTCTTCCTGCCTCGTCTGCCTCTCTACCTTCCTCATACAACACTGACCCAAATAAGGGTAAAATACATTTAATAAACACCTTCTACATGTGCGTGTGCTATTGATAATAACTTTGTGGGGTGTGTATGTGTGTGTTTGTCGTCTGCGCAACCGGACACAACACCGCTACGGGTACATCCGACCGCGGCGGCGCTCTGAATGTCAATGTCAAAACTAAAAGCAAGGACTCGATCTACTACGGCACACTTGTTGCGACTAGCGTGAATATTTTAATTAATTATTAGAAAAAGGTTTTTAATACCTGTTTCGTAGACTAGTTTGTATCGATGGTTGAAAGTCGAGTTTGAGGCTCTGTATAAGGTGATTTCTTTTGAGGTTAAACAACGTTAGGTTTAGGAAGAATGATCCGTAAGATTTTACACATAACTATTTTTGAAAACTACTGATGGTAAATCTTTATCATTTCTCATACTAGGATAGTAATGTTGTTTTGATCTGATGGTGCTTCCCTCCATAGAGAAGGAAAATTTCATACAAATTACTTCCCACCTACGGGCCGGAATAACTTTAAAAATAAAACTGCTGTCAGTATCATAGTTTAAATTCCTCAGAAATTGATTCATTCGACCCTAGCTTAACAATCTACTATAAATTACATATTCATAATTGAATAAAAGTTTGAGGTTAATTTATTAGAAATCTTCGTACCTAATACATATTAATATTAGTATTTTTTTTTAATTAAACACAGAATAGACTGATATTCTCGCGTGTACAAACCTAATATCGAAATGAAATAAGTAAAGATATGCTTATTACTTACTTCATAATGCACGCGTGACTCGCATGTTATTCAGAAACCGACCACTATATTTCACAAGACCTAGTTTGATTCTACAAATTAATATACTTCACAGATCACGTTTTTAATAATTTAATAGAAACCACAAATAGTTTTTATTTTTTAATAGATATTTTGTCAAGCCACTGTGTAAAGAAAGTACATAGCTACTTAGTTAAATAAATTCTTTTATCATAACGCGTATCTGACATTATCAATATTATCATGTCACCTAATACGACAGAGAAAGGCGAATAAAAATATACACTATATCGATAAGGCATTAATTCGATAAAAAATAAACGCATGCGATCTCTTTTGATAAATGGCATTGACATCATTTTGAAATGTGTCGTTCCATGTTTAAAAAACTTCAAAAAAAAAGAAACTTATTTATTACATTTTATTTATTTCTATTTTTAAATTCATAAATTCAAGTTATCTTTCCGCTTTAAGGTAATGAGATGTTTAACTTTCAAAATTAATTCAGTACTATTGCATAGTGGAAATAGATACACGCAAAGTTATAATTGTTTCAATTCGAATGCTTTTACGACCTAACAGTGAAGTGAAGATGTAATAAGGAGTAAGCTGTAATTCCAACTAATACTAGAGATTATACTATTGACAGATCACCGGACCATTTTCCCCGAAGGTGGAAAAATCCTCGTAGACTCTTACCGGTTAAAAAACACCTATGCGTTCGTCACCTGCCTTCCCGGGGTACCGGGTCCTCCCAATTCTACGGTACAGCTCACTGGATCTAAGGAAGGCTACACGGTGAATTTTTTACAGAATCGCTCGGCTATTTTATTACTAATCACTACTAACAACTACTAAGTAAAACACATAAGGTAAACGAACGGCCCAATGACCTTGAAGTTACGAACTTCCCGCGACTTTGCAGGAGCACTATGGTAAAATTAGTAGACTTATAAAAATAATGTTCACATAACTATTTGGATAATTTAATATTCTTTTACTCTATTATACCTATACTTAGGCCATAACATCGGCTGCCGGCAGAAATTGCCACCCACCAGACAAAGTCTTGCCGCCAAGCGATTCGTCGTGTTCCGCCATGATGTCTGGTGGTCACATAACTTAGTGGTCTTTCATATATTTTTGAAATTTTATACATAGATTCTTTATTTATTGTATATAGTCTTTAGAATCCTTAGGAAGCAAGAATTTCGCTAATTCTGTAACGTACGCAATAACTAGTCTGCTGTAGATTTTATGCTTTCATGTAAGTAACTTTAATCATAAAAGTTTCATAACGCCACATAATACTCAACTTACTGCAAGATTTATTGAACGCTTACGGACGCGACGCCAAGAATTTATGCTTTTGCTCACTTAAAATGTACCATATTTTGTTGTGAAAACTTTATATTACATTTTTGATCGAAGTTTGGGCTACATTTTTAAGTAAGCAAATGGATAAAATCATCCAATAGAAATACGTGTCTTTTTTTCTTACCAAAATTCAATGAATGAATTCATTGACTTTCATTCATTTTGGCCGACAAATGTATTTATATTTGTCGGCCAAAATTTTTAACGATAACAAATAAGGAAGATAACATCTTTTGCATGTCATTGTATATGCCACCCTTATTTAAGCATATGTAAATCTCCACCTTAGAAGCAATTAGGTCGTATAGCTCGACCTTAGAAGCAATAGACCGTATCCGAATGTCGTCGTACCTACACATAGTAATACTACCTAATGCTTCTAAGGTCGAGCTATACGTACGAGCTATTGCTTCAAAGTCAAGAAAATCTAAACAATGAGTAAGTCCTTTATAACAAAACCTACTTTAAATTCTTATTAATTCAGTACTGAATTTAAAACTTTTAGACAAGCAAGAGCCTTAATACTATATGTATTTACCTATATATTTTTTCCTGAATTACCTACAAGCAAATAACAAAACTTAATAATATAAAGAACAGTAGTTTACGTATGCAAACTATTCAGCTAAAGCTTCCCTTTGCATGGGGCAGCCAGGAATTTAATAATCAGCGTACACCCTACCGCGGAAGTTTTTACATCCACTCAGATGTTTATGGTCGAAATTTTCAGGAGTTCGTTGACTTGCCTGGTGGGACGACTGTACTCTAAGTTTAGTTGCGACTGATCTTACTAGTAAATTTTGATGTGAGTCGAGGGGTAATGTTTTGTTATTGACTTATTTTGGACAAAAATAGAAAACTTTTACTTTTCCTTGTTTACATAGAACAACGTTTCTATCTTCGTTCTTTTCTGGCATCAAATCATGACATCACATCTGTTTTGGAAGCAGCATAGCTTCAAAAAGCTCTATTAAAAATGCAATCATCATTTAACAAAAGTGTTAAATGATGATTGCATTTTTAATAGAGTTTTTTGCAGGAGCAAAAACAAAATATGGTACATTTTTCTCGGTGGTAGGCCATTTACTCGGTGGTAGGCCAGAACATCCACCAGACAAAGCCTTGCCGCCAAGCGATTTGTCGTGTTCCGGCATGATGTCTGGTGAAGCCATTCGGAGGACGGGTCTGAGCCATTGTGTTGCGATATGTGCCGGGTACGATGCGCCTAATGCTGTTGTGTTGGGAGTTTGGTCGTGGAGGGTCTTTAGATCAATCTCCCTTTGGCGCAGCATCGTTGGTCGTGTTGATGGGTTTAACATTGCATCACCTCGCTCAACTGCCGTCTTACTTCCTATTCGCTCAGTTTTTCTGAGTGAATAGGCTCTTAATAAACTAGCGCGCTTTACCATCAACGATCGCATCACTGCTTACCATCAGGCAGGAATGCGGTCAAGTGCTAGTTTATAATTATTAAAAAAAAAAAAAAAGCAAAGGCTCTTGGTGGGTAGGTATTGATACAGAGGAACAAATGCTCTCAATACTACAGACAGACTAGACTATCTAAACAGATCCAATTATCAAAAAGGAACATTAAGTTTAAATGGACTTGCAACTAATAGCCGCAATCTAGGATATCCCATCGACATCCATCATTCTGTCTCGTTCAGACGACGCTACCGACTACCACACAAATAAAAAATAAAAACTGTAATAAAGTTTCAAACTGACATCGCAGCAATTTAACTTGGCAACAGAGGACATTTCATGTCATAGTAACTTAATAAAAGGACCAAGTTTATAGTCGATATACATCTAGACTTGGCATATAACCTGACGGATTAAATAGACTAGTTTAGTCTTGGCAAGGATTGAGTTTTTACGACTATTTCTTGTTCCACAAATGAATGCTTTTATTGTCGTGTACAAGACAGTAAATTGAGGGACTTAAACATTAATTGTAAGGCTGTAACTGGCACTAAGACTATTATGTAGATTAAAACGGCTGATATTCTTCAAAGTTGAATGCAAGACGACTGTTCTCTATGGCAGGTGTAATTAAAAAAAAAAACACAAAATCGCAGTGGGTCTTGCGGATCCTGCGGGTACTTATCGAACATTCTTTTTTTTTCTGCAATACAGATAATAAATTAAGCTCTGACAATGGCACCGATTCCCTTGTTTTTTTTTTTAGGAATCATAAACTAGTGCTTGACTGCAATCATCCCGCCTGATGGTCAGCAGTGATGCAATCGTTGATGGTAAAGCGCGTTAGTTTAGGCCTATTCACTTAAAATGGCAATGGAATTCTATAGGCTGAAGAAGATTCACTTAAAAAACTTAGTGAATAAGAAGGATGACGGCAGTTGAGCGAGGTGATGCAATGTTAAACACAAGACCCAACAACACGACCAACGATACTGCGCCAGAGGGAGATTGATCTGAAGACCCTTCACGACCAAACTCCCGACACAACAACATTTGGTGCATCGTACCCGGCATACATCGCAACACAACTGCTCAGACCCGTCCTACGTATGTTGTTCAAAAACTAAATTAAATTTAAGTTCAGTACATATTTTTATTTATATTTCATTAAGAAAAGGACAGAAGATAACATGTCAGTTTAGACCTGTCAAATTAGTGCGCTCCTGACGGAAACTGGCGTATTTTTAGTCGCCATGTTTATAATCATGTCTAAACTGTCTATGGAGTATCTTAATTTGACAGGATTAAATTGAAATGTTATCTTCTATCCTTTTCTTAACGAAATGGAAAGAAAAAGATGCACTTAACTTAAAATTACAGTTTTTGAACAAGAGAATCGGCGCCACTGTCAGAATTTTATCAAATTTGAAAATGAAGAAAAATAAATCTATTAAAATAGTAGTTTATGAAACTGTTACATAATGAGGGATTTTATGTACGAGTGTGAGTTTAAAAAACGAGCGAAGCGAGTTTTTTAATAGTATCACACGAGTGTGTAATACCTAATTGTGTACAGTTTCATACACTACTTTATCTAATCTCATACATTTTAAGAAACAATAATAATCAATTATGTGTCCAGCGAAACACAACAACGACTCGCAATGCAAAATTCTGCACCCTGCATCAAAGCGCACGCGCCAAAGCGCGCGCATCCACAGATAAAAAAATTAAATAGTGCTATCTATGGTTTGTAATCTGTACGGTAATGAAAAAAAAATATTATAACGTTATTTTGTTAGAGAAATAATGTTATAATTTAATTTTTTAATTTCCTTTCGATATACTATGGGTAAAGTAAGTCAATATAAACTCCTTTTTAGTTTTATATATTTAATTTTTTGATATGAGAGTAGATAAAATCCTTTTTTTATTTGGCACAATAGTTTTGCTACGCTTGCCAAACTGTCCTTCAACTGTTGACACTGCTCTAAGGTTGACACACACGTATCTAAGATGGTAGCTATTGCAATGATTTAAATAGACTCCAATTTTTTCGCGTCGTGGTGGCCTAGTGGTCATAAACATGTCGTCATGTCAAGTTATTCATTTGTTACTTCACAATAATTACAAGTATACTTTTACATTAATAAACTACTCTAATGCCACACATTCAATAGGATAATTACCATCAAGCCAACTACAGTTTAACATTTAAACACTTGTTAATACATAGTAATATTTATTTTTATTTAAATTTGCACAAGCTGCTTGACGAAACAGCAATAAAATATTAACTAACTGTAGAATTTTCTTAAGCAATGTTAACATAAACAATGGGGTCTTAAATACTTAGTTATAACTAAAATTATGAAAGGACATCGTCAACATGTTGCTAAATAAGTAATATGCAGTTAGTTTTATACAGTTGTGTTTATATGTCTTGCTAAAAATACTAGACACGTATTTTTCTCTTTTTTCATATAAACAAAAAATGAAGACGACACAGTGCGTTGAAAACTCGTGTGATGTCACTGCACGCTACACCAGCCACCACTCCTGAACTTTGATGCCTTTTATATTAGTCAATTTTTATTGATTTGATAAAACAAAATATACGTATCTAATATTTTTCTATGACCTAAATGACGGACTAAATAGAATCAATTTTTTTTTTTTTACCCAGGAAACATTCCGCCTAAGACCGCCCATTGTGTCACCCTTTGTAAAATATTTTTATTTATGTTCTGAAATATGGTGTATTATTATGATAAAGAGTATTCTATTCTGTTCTAATTTTACCAGCAGACCCGGAAAATTTTGTTTCGATTTATAAATTAATATAAAAAATTAATAATATGTATATCAATCTGTAGTTTATAACCTATTCTCAGGTCTACCAAATATACAAAAAAAAAAAAAAAAAACATAAAATCCGGCTGCCATTTCTGCCTCTGCTTTTTTTAATGAATCGGGAGATTTGGAAGGAATAAGGAACAAATATACCCCGCATACCATAGAATACATTTTATGTAAAAACAAGCAAATCCTTAGGCTAAAGCTAGCATTTCAATAAAATCAACGTTTAACTGCCACAAAAATATATTTTGTAAATGTCTGTATCATCATCACCAGCCTATAGAAGTTCACTGCTGGACACAGAGCTCCCGTAAGGCTTTCATACCATTTAGGGTGATATAATCCCCACGTTTGGCAGGCGGTTGATGATCGCAGTAATTTGATATTCCACAGGAGAAGCGCTGCTGCCCGCTTCCCTGGTTAGAGTTCCCTTAGTCCCCTTTTACGACCCTCATGGGAGGATATTGGTTGGTACTAATCTAAGCCCGGTACCACACGGCTCCAGATAGGCCTCTCCTATTGCTTGCCATTAAACTCAATTATCAGCAACTCTCATCCAACTGCAACCAGCCATCCGTCAGGTCTATATATCTTACTCACTCACTTCATCTTGACGTTTTTCCGACTCCGTGTCAAGTAGAGGTACCTACGCTTTGCTTACAACTGCTCGTACGTCAATTAGATGTAATATCAGAAAATTCAGTAATTATATCTAAAGTCTATATATAATTATATCATCATCTCAGTCGCATCCGAAGCTTTTTCAGCTTTGAAGTGGGGGTCTGCTTTACCAGTCTAACTGCTGATTTGGCTAAACTTCGATATCTTCCGTGAATCAACTGCCGTCTAACCTCCACAACCTGAAGGCGATATGGAAGCATTGCAGTTAGACCAGAAAATCGATATATGTATACTGAACTGTCACTGTGATTCACAAATGACGAACGACAGCCGGTCAAACTACCCCAAACTGTCAAATATTCCCAATCAACCTTGAGCCTTAAAGCTTCAAAGATAAAGTTGAAAATCTAATAAAGAAATCCGACGGATTATAGTAATTTGATGTGCTGTCGTCTGTACTTTATTACTTTATCATAATTTGTTCTGTTAAAATCAAGTGTTTATTTAATTTTTCATTAAAAAAAACTGAATTGATTTTGTTTCAGACACTGCAAACACGATCGATCGCGCTACTCCTTAATTTTCTTTTAAATTAAGGTTAATTGACAAATAAGAATGGAAATATCAGCACAACCAAACAAAAAACACGTTTCGAGTAAATCAACCAGCGTCAATTTCACGACAAAAAAGTCGCGCGACATGGCGACATGACTCATTCTACGGAAACGTCGATTGCCAAGGTCGCATAATCGCATCCACCGACGCGCGACCAGCCATTGTTTTAACAGGACAATCGCAGTTTTTTTACTCCATTTTTCTATTCTTTTAATACCTCAGAATGCTTAATGTTAGAGCTTGCGTAACAACGCTATAATGAGAGGAGATACGGCCGTTTTGAAGCTAATAGTCATTGACACAAAACCTATAAGCTTTTTGGACTGTGCGTGGGCTTTTTCTGAAGCCATTAGTTCAGAATAAGGCGGAAGAAAACATGTGAGCCGGTCTCCCAGAAACCACACCCTATTTGAGTAATACAATATCAACTACAGTCTGAACAATTTTAATGCCAATTGCTAATCCATCGCTTCATATGTTCATAAAATTTGTCTGCTCGCTAACTTTACCCTAAAATTTTCTTATCTGCAATTACAATCATTTCACCATCTCTTCGGCATTAACAAAAAGAGATATCTCAACCTATTTCTTGCTGGCAGTAGTGTATAATTTGTGAGATTTCCCATGGTAATTAGATTTACGGTGTCCGCGATGGCACAAAGATGGCATACTAAGTGTGGCAAGCTTGAAAGTTCGCGGTAAATAAACGAAGCTGGTTTTAGGAGATACGCCTTTTAACGATCTTTGTATTTTCTTTTGGAGTTAGTTTGTTTGCCTTATGCTGGTAAGATTATTGACTCTTGACCTATAAAAGTATACTTAAATAAATAAAAAGCATTTATTTTATGTGACCCAAAACATCAAAACAGCTACCAGAATATACAAGGTGTATCTGACATCGTAACGCAAACTTCGCGAGTAGGCTACACCGCATGCCACTTATAAAATTATGATAGTCACTTATATCGTTAATGAGTGGTTACAGAAATAACTGTGTTTAAAAAAATGTGTCGGCTCGGCCTTTGAACGTTGCAAGCGTGTCGCCGTGCGGGTTTGTAGGTATGAAGTTGATCCCTGATGTAAACTCTATTAAATCAGCTGATTGTGTAATTAGCGAATTAATTAATTTCTACTTTAAAATCTTATTGGGTTATAAAAATATAGCAATTATGAACGGTTTAAAGTGAAATAAACTGCATATTATTTTTTTCAAACCAGGAAAAAGCGACGAAAAATTCCACCTGTGAGGGGTTCAGAATCATGTACTGGATCCATGGTACTCGTTTGTGCGTCGATATCAGAGGGACCCTTTATAAAGAGTATAAATAACCTCAGATATCATTGGACATATCTAGAAACGTAGCTGCTACAGAACAATCCAATATACGGGCAAATATCTACCGGCAGTCATCGCCAGAACTGTATTGGAACTTTGGCTGACTTTTGGCTCATATCCGTAGGTCTATGACAGTCCTTAAGGGTCGTCAGACTTCCGAAAATCTAACTACCAGTCTTACCAAGGGGTGTTGTATGGCCCAGTTACTGGCGTATAGAGGTCAGATAGGCAGTATTCAGCTGAATCTGGTTAGACTGGAAGCTGACCACAAAATAGTCGGAAAAGTCTAGGTAGATGATGAATAGGCTTCTGAGGGCCATCAATGCCCATCTAAATACCTGTTCTAAGACAATGATGTTTGACATTGACGGCTAGGTATTCACATAATGCAATGGACCTAAAAAACGTTAAATGGATATAGGCAGCAGACCACAAAGAGACATTTAATCATCATTTATCTTTCCTAGTGTTTGTGCCAAATGTGGTTTCGAACTGTGTTGTGTGGCGACCTTTCTCAGAAATACACCATGTTTATGCCAAAAGTGGCTCAGTAGCAATAGGTAAAAGGTAAGGCCGATTAAGGGAGGCCTGGTGCTGCATTACCCCCCCCCCCCCCTTTTTTTTCAAGTTAAACAAATATCAACTTTATTTCAATGACAACCAGCACCGTAATTGCGTAACACACTATCATTTTGAAGCATATTGTTAATCCATTTCTCCATAATGTTCTAAATGTGTCTGAACAACAACTTAAATAACGCAATGAATGCTATTGTACTGCCAAAATGACACCCATTGTATCATTATCGTTGTGTCATTTCAAAGCGACCAGCACTATGAAAAAAGGTTTAAAAATGATTCAAGCTGTAGCGTTAACTGAACCTTATTTTGTAGGGATTAAAGTTATTTTTGCATTAAATCACATTAAAGTTATTTTTCCATTAAATCACATTGAAGTTATTTTTCCATTAATTCATATTTGTTTTCATTTTTGCAGTATATGCCTAAATTTTTCTGCAGTATCTCTATAGGTACAGTCGTAGTATGTATTCTTTTTTCTTTTCGTTTTAAAACAAATATTCAGCTACTATATTATGACTTTACTGAGCGGATAGAAAAGAATTTCTTACAAATGAAGTTGTTTATTATTCCTTTTTTTTAACGCAGAATATACTATATCGCATCATTAATAATTATGAAAACTGCGTAGGTACATACACATTATTTTTTCAATAATCTTCTTTGGCATTATACCTATACACCAATTTGAAGTGCTCTACAATTATATTGTATTATGACGTTCTTTAAAATAATTTGTAAAATATGATACCAGCCAAATTTTATTCCCAAGCCTTTTATTCTAGTCGATCTGTCTTATACCTCAAAATCCTGACTCTATAGCCAAATCTTATCCAGCACAATACTTTATTTTGTCAAAACCATCTAATTTTACTTCCGTCTAACAAAATGCAGACGAGCCCTAACTGCAGTTTACGCAGACCAGCGGTAGTAAGCCGGGTGCAAGGTCAGGCCGCAGTGCGGGGGTTGCAGACGGGCGTATCGATCGCATCCCGCGCGTCTGAACGCCTCCCCATCTGTGGCGCGCTTTATATTGTGCGATTATACGATTATGGAGAGCGTAGTGCTGGTTCCATTGAAGCTGAAAGATATATCAGCTGTGTTATAGTGTGCGATTTTAGAAAAAATGGCGCTGATTATTCTTATTCACAAACCAAAGTAAATTTAGGCTCAAGCCATGTTATTCTTTCTATTATCTATACTAATATATAAAGCTGAAGAGTTTGTTTGTTTGTTTGAACGCGCTAATCTCTGGAACTACTGATGCCTTATTGTGCGAAGAGGCTGATTGGTGACCCTGATTTAACTCGAGTTGGTCTCCAAAGCCTAGAGCACAGGCGTAGAGTAGCCAGCCTTTCGGTGTTCTATAGGATACATTCTGGGGAGTGTGCGAGGGAATTGCACGATTTAATTCCCCCATCTCCGTTCCTCCATCGGACGACCCGTCGTACGGCGAGGTTCCACCCTTATGTTGTTAACACCTCAACGATCCGGACGAAGCATTTCGCCTCGTCCTTTATACCGCGTACATCGAGGAACTGGAACAATCTGCCGGCGGCGGTGTTTCCGTCGGACTACAATTTGAGTGTCTTCAAGGCTAGAGTGAATAGGCTCTTAATAAACTAGTGCGCTTTACCATCAACGATTGCGTCACTGCTTACCATCAGGCGGGATTGCGGTCAAGCGCTGGTTTATATTTTAATAAAAAAAAAAAAAACTACTGATGCGATTTGAAAAATTATTTTTGCGTTGAATTGCTCATTAATCCAGGAAAGGTTTAGGCTATATAACATCACGCTGCGACCAATAGGAGCGGAGCATATAAAAAATAAACATATCGAACCTACGCGGGTGTAACCGTGTGGCGCAGCTAATCATTAATTAAGAAAAGGACCGATGATAAATATAGTATGGTCCTGGCAAATCACACCACCTACTCTAGAGACAAATTAGATGTGATTAAAAACATGGCGACCACACGATAGAACAATTTACTTCAGGCCCTGTATCATCTGTGGTATTCTTAATAAAATGGAAAGAAAAATAGGCACAAAACTAAAATAAGTTTAGTGTGTGAACAATTGCATGCATTATCTATTCCGAAATAGTTTTTGTAAAGACTCAGCGGGTATTTTTTTGGTGTGGTCGTCAAATGACTTCTCCCGCTCTGGGCGGAGCGGAAGGCGTGTCAGACTTTTACTGACTAAAACCCACCCGTGTTCCTTTACTTGCCTGTGCGCCAGGGCCACGATTTCTCTTACAATCAATACGCACCCCTGGCCCAGGCATGGATCTTCGTGGACCCCGTCACGATGTGCCGATATCTGTTTTAGGTCAAAGGGTGTACCTTTGACTAAAACACTTTGGATTTATTTAAGAGAATATTACACCAATATTATATTATTTTCAAGCATACTACCCTTAAGTCAAAATAACCAGTTCTATCGCCTAATTTAGTTTTTTACCTCAAACCGCTTGTCAATCAATCGGCTATTTCAGTATATTTATAGATTTTATACGTAAAATGCTTTACTGGATTAGAAGCGCAAAAAGTTGGATTTTCCAATATTAGTCGAACGATTTGAATCGTGTTTAACTTACCTATATAAAACTGTATTTTAAAAGATTGCTTCAAAAGAAACTACATGAAAAACTAAATTTGAATAGAGATTTATAATGAGATCCTAAAATTTATGAATAATACGATATTCAAATTTCAACTGTTTCTAGACTGTGTCTTTGATTTTAATACGAGTATTCCACCGAATAAATTGCTTATTTTAACGGGGAATGGAAGCTAGATATACAAATATACATAAACTCACATGTTACTCCCATGGGCTAAAAATAAACTGCATAACGCAACCTGCCACGCCAAATATAGATGGATGGTTTAATTAAAATAATAGGCCTTATTTATAACAGCCTCCGTGTTGCGGTTTCCATCCCCACGCAGTGCAAATGCATGAGTAGGAATATTTGCACTGGTCTGTTCTCGCCTCGGAAAGCACGTTAAGCCGTTGGTGCCGGTTGCCATACGAACACGGCAGTCCTTACGGGTTCTTGGAACCCTCAAAAAGTCCAACAATTCGTCTAACTGCGATGCTTCGATATCGCCTTCGGGTTGTGGAGGTCAGACGGCAGTAGTATCACGGAAAATATCAATGTTTAGCCAAAAAATCAGCAGTTATACTGGTAAAGCGTAAATCTGGAAACCCCAGGCTCTAAAGCTGAAAAAGCTTTGGATGCAACTGGGATTAACGCTGAGATGATGTTGACGAATAGGCCTTATTTGTAGATTACTAGACCGGTTAGAAAAGCCACAATGAAACAAAGACAGACTGTCTTTACATGACATAACTTATCTGTAAACATACAAATAGTCTCAGAAATACTATTTTTAGTCACGCACGCTTGCACATGACGTGATGTAAGTCCTCTATTCATTACCTAATTCAAAAACTATTTAGTTTACTAACTAAATGTCAATGTCACGTTATATCCCTGCTTATATATACTATTATAGTTTGATTTAATTGTCAACAATATTCGTGAGACCGATATCTGAGTCATATGATATTATATGATAGAAGTAACGGTACCTATATATTTTTTTTGCGTTGTTTTTTATTCTTTAAGTAGGTATCGTAGAACCATTCTCTTAGTAACCGTCAATTTCCGTTTAAACATTTACAGAACTACGTTTCATAACAGAAATATCTTTATGAACAGGGTATTTAACCTTCAATGGTTAGTATTTTCGATTGGTGTGACAAATGAAGACAAGAGTTTTAACTGAGGATATTTTAATGTTTAATGGCGATATTTTAACTGGCTTTATAGCACTCATCTTTCACTACATATTTAACTTATTGACGCCTACGCTATTCAAGTCTCTAAGGGTGAATTTCAACAATGAACCTAATAGATTAGAATATTTATTTGCTTGAACAAGCCATCATGTCTTCAATATTGTGGTAAATTGAAACAATCCCTGAATTAAAACCTAAAAAATAATCACTTATCTACCATAAAAAAAAACAAAGTCGCATCGCAACTAAATCGTTTTAAAATCGCACGCTGTAAAGGACATCGTGCAGTAATCCCAAGGCGCGTACTATGGGGTTGTCGACACGCCAAGGGAGTCTGCTTTCAAGGTCGGCGTACTACCGCTCTGATAGTAAAATACCCTTTTATAGAACTGCCTATGGCTGTAATAAGATGTTCTGTACCGACTATGGCAGAGTAATTTATTACCAAAGCATGTTATAGACTTGGGTGTTCTTAGATTTTAGATTAGGTAATTCCAAGGTATACTAAACAATTACGTGGTTGTAAAGAGCTTGTTATCTTGAACGCTGTTGAAGTTATTTTTGGAATAGTGATTTAATAAGTGTTTTATAGATACTGTTTGCATTTATGATTGCTTTGTAGCTAGATGTACGTGACTATATTGTATTTTTGCTTATCATAGTTAGGCGATTAACACACTGCCATGCAGCATAGTGCGTGAATGTGTTTTTTTTTTTTTATAACGTTGCTTATGTCTCCGACACAGAAAGTACATCTACGCGCGGAGAAACAAGCGCATACGCGCGAGCGCAAGGCAAGACGCAAGATATGGCACAGCTGTCTCGCAGTGCAGTGCGTGATTTTGGATGGGCTTGATGTGGCTTTGATTGACATGTCTCAGAGCCGCCGGAACCCACGAAACACAACTCTAAAAACAAACAAAACCCTCATGATGATGCAGATCTGCACTTCCGCAAGCACGTACGTGCTTAGATGTTGACACGCAACATGCATTGTGAAGCGTGAAGCTACTTCAAAATCATCGTTAAGAAAAAAAAGCATCGTTTTCCAACATCACAACGACCTTCCATGATTGATGTCAGCATAAGATATTTGCGCAAACACGAAATTTAAAACTGACGTAAGATACTCAAAGCGGAGCTGCTTTGAGTATGCTGCTTTCAAAACGTTTTAAATCCACAACCGTACAAAAGAAAACATAACCTTTAATATAAACTAAGTACTTGAGTACACACTTAACATAACAAGTACAGCTTAACCAATCAATTTGTCATTCATCTTTGCACAAAAACGTCAATAAATTAATATTTCATCCCGCCAAGGTTGAAATAAGAATGACAAAAATACTAACTGACATGCGTGAAGTGACATTGTCATGACGCTTGACGTCACTGACAAGGTCTTGTCAAACCCTTCGGTGTCAAGTATCCTAGTCGTAAGGTCAGATTGGACGTAATTATTTGTTAATATCTAATAATATAGCTTAGGTTCTGTAATTGTTTCAGGTGTATTAACGTTAGACATATTTGTTGGCACATAATAATTTAATTATGAAAATGTCAAGTAAACATCTACAGTTGATTAGGTAACATTTAACAAATAGACATTGTTTACATGAAGATTTTTAAACTTAAATATTTTTAATGTTTAGAATCTTTAAACTCAATCTACATCAGGCTGTCATGAAATAATAGATATCATTAGGTATATTTGTGTTTCTTTATATAGTTATAGATAATATTTGTGTTAGACTAACAGTAATATATTCACGATTTAGATTATCCAATTGTTATTAATTTGTACCGGTGACAAGTAAGCACCTGTCAGCTGTCATAGGCACTTAAACAGTCTGGTATTTCTCGTCTGGAAACATTGATATCTGTCAATCTTCCCCGACAAAAAATACCTGTCACAAAAATACTAATCAACTAATTAATTGTATATTGTTAGGCTGTTAAGAGTTGAGACCTTTGCCGTCATTATTTGTTGGATTTGACTTTTGCACGTTTTGGCCGCAATTACTTTTTTTTTATGTTTCATTTCTGAGTTGAGGTTAAGTTACTACATAAGTAGGTATGTAGTAACTCAGCTTAACGTGTCTTTTCTATGTATGTATGTAAGTACGTTACTATTAACATTAAGTTAAACAACTTCAACTACTTAAACAATCAGTTTTTGACAAAAAGTAAATAAGTGTTTTGGTGGTTTATGATAATTTCCGCATTCTAATGGTAGACATTTTAGACAATACATCCTGGTTCACGTACTTATGCCTACTTCGGCAAATTGCTGAGGAGACCTTATGATGACGATACTTCTGGACACTTCATGGTGTAAAAAACACAGTTAATGAAAGGATAGAAGTAATCATGCCTTGTAAACCTGTTATTATTAATCTGTAGACACCTTCAAATATACTTTTGTATAGCTCAACGTTGCTTCGCATCATGTGCCTGGCCTTTTCCCAAAGTTGGAGTCCGCCTCTAATCTAACCGAACGCATTTGAATACCTATATTTTACGTGGTGCGCCTGCATAACTGACTCTCATAATTTAGTAAGACTGCTTGTCCGATGATCGAGCTTCTGACGACCTGTAATGACTGTCAACAATCCCGGAATGACAGCTCACAGCCGGGACCAACGGCTTGACGTGCTTTCCGAGACACGGATGTGTCTTGGCATGCGACGACGTTCACCCCTTCACGAAACAACCGCGGCAAGCATCTAAACTGTTATTATTTTGACAACGTTGTTAATTTTCTTTTTATTTTTAATAATTATAAACTAGTGCTTGACCGCAATCCCGCCTGATGATAAGCAGTGATGCAATCGTTGATGGTAAAGCGCGCTAGTTTATTTAGCCTATTCACAAAAAAAAAACTTAGTGAAGAAAAGAGAGACGGCAGTTGAGCGAGGTGATGCAATGTTAAACTCAACAACACGACCAACGATGCTGCGCCACAGGGAGATTGATGCAGATCCTTCACGACCAAACTCCCGACACAATAACATTTGGCGCATCATAACCGGCACACATCACAACACAACTGCTCAGACCCGTCCTCCGTAAGACTTCACCAGACATCATGCAGGAACACGACGTATCGCTTAGCAGCAAGACTTTATCTGGTGGTTGGTAACTTCTGCCGGCAGCCGATGTTATGGCCTACCACCCTTGTTATCAAAGAAATATTCTATTATTATGACATTACAGGTCATGTAATAAAACTAAGCGTTGAGAATAAATATTTTTCAAACTGTTTTCCCAACACTTAGGTAATATATTTAGATTTACATAATATTATTATTGTGTAAAGCAGTAATCAGTAACCAAACGCCAATCGAGGACAAACGTTTGTATTCAACTTCATTTAAAAGATACTTGAATATCCAAATATATACCACAAAACTAACATACTGTAGCCTGTAACTTGCTCTGAGACAAGTCTAATATTGCATCAAGTTTTTTTTTTTTTTTTTTCACCTCTTCAAATTACTCTTCTTCCATATTTGAATGTTCAGTATTAGGAACACTCTATACTATTGTCTATGGGTGTTTTATAAGTTGCCTGCATGTATTAAGCTTGTCTATCATTCCGATTGTGTAAGAAGACGTTTCGCTTCAGAGTACTTAAGACTCTGCGCTATCTACAAGTTTCAACTATTTCGCATAATATTTTTGTCAAAGAAACGTTAATAAAGGCCCCATCAAAATGTGACAGTTGCGTCAAAGATGCGATGGCCCTTGTTCCACCGTACTAAGCCTCTTAACGTTCATAACGAGATATTCATCTAAATTCTAACCGATGGCGACATAAGACATAATGGTTTCGGCCGTCAGCAGCTTGTTGTAGAAAGATTAGAAGGTTGACATTGCTAATTGGATTTGTCAAGGTTTCATGAAGTTTGGTGGGTTCATGTTTTTATTCACTAAACAGGAAAAACCGCCGTGCCATGTGTGCATAGAATAGTACCAACTCATTTCTTCCCGTGGGTGTCGTAAGAGGCGACTAAGGGAAGCTCACCAGGGAAGCAAGCAGCTTCTCCTGTGGAATAATAAATTACTGCGATCCCCAACCTGCCTGCCAAGCGTGGGGGATTATGGCGTGGGGCGGCCTTTGTCCAGATATGGACCTCTGTAGGTTAAAAGAAGAAGCAGGAAAAACGGTAGCCTGGAGATAATAAAAACATAACCAAAAGCATCGGACGTTTCCATCACTGGGACACATGCCTAATGCCATGATTGTGTCTGGACTTATAAAGAGACTTTGAACTCTAAATTTGTTTCGACCTTTTTTCTCAAAATAGTCAGATAGCAAACGCCGAACTAATCTAGTTTAAAAAAAATATGATTGGCTTATAAAAGGATTTATACAGACCTTATTACAGAAAATAAATATGTAATTTATTATTTTCTTTGTAAGATGGTTTCCAATATACTCCAACACATGCTCCCAGTGCGGGTTGGCAGATGCCAGTCTTCGATCTTAGTTCCAAGACATACAGGTTTCTTCATAATGTTTTTGTCATTTTTTTAAAGAATTGCATAAAGTATAGTGCCGAGTTCAAACCCATGATTAACGAAGTTAAGACAAATAAGTCATTTCACCGGGAAAACTAAACGTATCTATAGTTCAGCCGCTAGGCGTGAGGACTAACGCTGCATTCACGAACACACAACACTCTCCATAGATACACATAGCTCATCTCCTTAATTCTGTACAGACGACAGCACAACAAGCAACTACAATCTGTCATATTTCTTTATTAGATTTTGAACATTATCTCTAAAACATCCAAACTCTAAAAAGGCTCAAGGTTGATTGGGAATTTTCGACAGTTTTGGGTAACTTGACCAGCAGGGTAGTTACGTAACACCCTATCAGTAGCAATAGGTTTAATTTTGACAGTTCAATAGCATTCATTGTGTTGTTTACTTTGTTCAGCATACACATTTTTCGAACATATGGAGCAATGGATAACAATATATATATATATATATATATATATATATTTTTATTAAAATATAAACCAGCGCTTGACCGCAATCCCGCCTGATGGTAAGCAGTGACGCAATCGTTGATGGTAAAGGGCACTAGTTTATTAAGAGCCTATTCACTCTAGCCTTGAAGACACTCAAATTGTAGTCCGACGGAAACACCGCCGCCGGCAGATTATTCCAGTCCCTCGATGTACGCGGTATAAAGGAGGAGGCGAAACGCTTCGTTCGTTCCAATTGATACTAATAATGTATTACGGGATGAAGGTGATGCTGCCGTCCGTACTAATTCTCTTCCTCTCAGTACTTGGAGCTTTTATAATTTTGTAGTGAATTAAGTACAATTAAATACCTATTGTAATTTTATGGTCCTGAGCCTGGAGATCTGTTAAACAGGTTTCGCACCAAAGGAGAGGAGAAACTGAAAAATATAACTTGATGTTACGAATAAATTGCAACTTTTTGAGAGAAAAAAAGAATATTATTAAAATAAAATAGTATATGTGTAATCAAGTAACTTAGTTTATATCCATTTACAACAAATGGTTATGACATTAGTGGTTATAATATTAGAAAGATGCCTGTAGAAAAATGATATTCAAGCATTACATCATCGACAATCATCAACAACTTTTTGCGCCAGAAGCGTGACTGAGAAATTACACTAATTTCTTACCACAGATCTTCTGATCTCTAGGTTATACTAGAGTTTACTCGAGTATCGTTTTCCATACATTTTAGTAGATACAACAACACAAGTTCCAATCATAGTCATCAAGTTGTCAAGGACTGACATTGCTGTTGATCTGCAGGGTAATTGCGTAACAAACTATCACTAAGAATAGATTTCATTTTGACAGTTCAACGACATTCATTACATTGTATACGTTTTTGAGAAAACAAATTTTTCCTACTTCTGAAGCAATGGACTAGCTATATGCTTCGATATGAATCCAATCGATAGTAATTGTGTTTTACGCAAGTAGGGTGCAGGTCACGCCTTTGCGTTAGGTTTCTGGTAGCGAATAGTATAAAACAAGGAACTAAAGCTACATTTTACTATTAAAACATTGCCAATACAAATAAGGAAACAAATACAAAAATGGTCAAAGAAATTGCAGCACGCTTCCCATGTTTTATAAGATGTATTTAAAAAAAACTGTAACAAAGTTAGTTCCGATTTCGGCCACACGTTCAAAGATCCTTGTACAGCTATATTGTCACTGAGAAAGGACTAAGCCATTTAGGCAGATAGAAATCTAAATTTCACAAAAGTCACAAGAGTTATGTATTTAGAACCCAAAAAAAGAACTGGCCGATAATAGATGTCACTAAAAACAAAACTTGACGGTCTAAGAAACCTAACCTCTTTTGTTGTTTGCTAGAATTACAAATGATGCCTAAAGACATTACCAAGTAATGAAAAGTCTTCCACAAAACATTCTAGAATACCTTATTATCGTTAAACCTGAGAAAGTTAGCCACTGAAGTATCCGGTATGTTGGTTTCCCTATTAAAAGCTAATATTTGTTCCATAAACCATTGGATAGTATCGGAACAGATTAAAACATCATGTTGCTGTCCCTCCAAGGGTTATTCTAATGAGATGGCAGATTTGAGTGATACCAAACAAGTGGTGAAAGTGAGAGGACACCACATCAACTAAGCCCTAGGTTTAGGGCGCGGTCCAAGTAAAAACAGGGAGAGATTTTCAAAGGAAGAAAAAGTACTAATTATTAAAAGTTATAACGGGTGTATTTGACATCGACGCACAAACGAGTACCATGGATCCAGTACATGATTCTGAACTCCCCAGTGGTGGAATTTTTCGTAGACTTTTTCATGATTAAAAAAAACATTTTTTTCATTTTAGACCGTTCATAATTGCTATTCTATTATAACCCAATAAGATTTAAAGTAAAAATTAATTAATTCGCTAATTACACAAAAAAGCGCAATGAAAACAAACCTCGAAAAACTATCTTATCAGCTGATTTAATAGAGTTCACATCAGCGATCAACGTCATACCTACAAACCCGTACGGCGGCACGCTTTTAACGTTCAAAGGCCGAGCCGACACTTTTTTTAAACATTGTTATTTCTGTAACCGTTCATTAACGACATAAATGACTATCATAATTTTATTAGTGGCATGCGGTGTAGCCTTTTCGCGAAGTTTGCGTTACGATGTCAGATACACCCTGTATACTTACATATAAGAAGTAATTCAGTTAGTCCAGAATATTAAACAAATAGGTAATTTCGTAATTTAATCGATATTGAAAAGTTCGCAAGTGGATTGACATTTAATTTCTGCTTCTGTCACAAATAATTATAAATGTCAGACACACTTTAGCTATACCACATAAAGTAATGTAACAAGATCTGTTTTGATTGAATCTAGAGAACACTTAACTGAAATACATCAGACACTTAATTACGTAAAAATTATTTCATGCATTGCACTTGTAAGTGTTATATTACATTACATAAATTTAAAACGTATTTCATTCAAACATATTTATTGCATAAGTGTTTACTTGCACTTGTTTTTATAGATACCATTTGTATAAACACGATAATGATTTATTTATAAGCCATGTATCATAAAATAAAGTTTCAATAAAAATATCTACGTATTACGATATGTTTTTTTTTTATAATTATGAACTAGTGCTTGACCGCAATCCCGCCTGATGGTAAGCAGTGCAGCAATCGTTGATGGTAAAGCGCGCTAGTTTATTAAAAGCTACGGCAGTTTAGAGAGATAATGCAATGTTAAACCCAACAACACGACTAACGATGCTGCACCAGAGGCAAATTGAAATGGAGAAGACTAAACTCCCCACACAACAACATTTAGCTAATCGTACCACAAATGTGCAGCACCCGTCCTCCATATGGCTCACCAGACATCATGCCGGAACACGAAAAATT
Organism: Sesamia inferens; assembly: GCA_037179545.1. Classification (NCBI taxonomy): domain Eukaryota; kingdom Metazoa; phylum Arthropoda; class Insecta; order Lepidoptera; family Noctuidae; genus Sesamia; species Sesamia inferens. The sequence continues at coordinate 27,455,342 of CM073928.1, read as the reverse complement.
GCTTGGCGGCAAGACTTTGCCTGGTGGGTGGTAACTTCTGCCGGCAGCCGATGTTATGGCCTACCACCGAGAATTAATTCTTCGGATGAATTAATTGGCAATCCAATGACTAAAGATTTAATTATTTATGACTCGACGTACTATTGTGCTCATCACACATTTATGTTACAAGGGCATAGCGTAGGTATACTCATTTCAATAAGGAACTCAAGCACAATGACCCTACAAATATCAATATATTCCTAGACAAGTTTAGTTGTGTCCTAGGAGACGCGCTTGGTCTCTATTAGGGTTACAGCAAGTAACATAAATAATGGTCATCATTTCAATTAGGAACTCAAGCGTGATGACCTTAAAACTATCAATATATTCCTACGTACGTTTAGTTGTGTCTTAGGAGACGCGCTTGGCCTCTATAATTCCAGCGAGTAACATAAATATTGGTCTGGCCGGGTGCAAGTTACTCTCTTTTCAATCCAGCCGTCCCTTGCTGCCCTCTCCATCGACGCCCGACAGGGGCTTTAAATTCATTTAATGCAACCATAGGATAGTCCGGTTAAGTAGTCACGGCCTCTCAAAGTCACCTACGAGATGCCATTGTCAAAAAAAAGCTACTCAGTGAAAAAAGATATTCTACAAAAGCAACTTAAAAACAAAGTTACTCAGTGTGCATGCATATGAGCAACACGCGTCGACGACAGAGGCTACTGCACTCGTCAATTCGTTTATTCATCCTACTCAAATAAACGAGCCACTCGTTGCCGATGTCGCAGCAGACCTCAACGGCTGCCGAAGCATGTCAGCAAGATGCAGTTCCCTTATATCGACGCGTTTCGTGCATGTGTACACTTAATGCCAGTTTTAAATGTTACCATAGCAACAGTAAACAATGATTTGATTAACAAAAAGCATGTCAAATAACACACAGAGTAACTAAGTACTAAACGAATCATCTAGCTATATGTATAATGCACCAAATGACTTCTTTATACAGAACAGAAAACCAAATTATTTCTCATACGATGCAAAAATTTCTTCTTGCCCTCCGGGTAGGCGCGACACGTTTTTTCATTTCCTTTCTCCCTTGTCAGACGCACTCCATCCTTCGCTAGTTTTCTTTCATCCTTTCACACATCCACCCACATTTTCTTCGGTCTACCTCTGCCTCTTCATTCATCAATAACCCACGCGATCATCATATCAATTCTCTTGCCCTTATAGATACCAATTTAATTTGATGTCGGCGCTACTTTTTGTCATGTTCTGACTATCTCATCTTTCAGAACGCTTAACCACTGCGCTAATCGGGTGCGTTTATTCATTGTTTCTTTGGTCTTCCCCAACTTCAAATGTTTCCTCGCAATATTTTACAATACATAATTATTATACAAATGATCGCCTATGACTTATACCGTAGGATTTAAGACATAGTTTCCCTAGCAAAACTACGCGTCAGAGGAAAGCTAAGAGGCCCATTCCAGTTAAGATATTTTGTATGTGACTAGAATTCGTAAATAGCCTTCGTTTTTCACTATCGACTTCAGTGGTTATTAGTGTGGGGCTCGTGAGAACTGGTATGCAAAGAGATTGAATAAGTTTTGTATAGTGGTTGGGAATATTTGGACAATGGATGGTGAGGGGTCTTAATTGGCTATAGAAGGGTGATTAGCTGAATTGGAAGAGTGTTGTAGCGTATTGTTTAATTCACGCTGATGGCAATGTATATTTTAAGTGTTTTATTGTAATTGATTCTAGCTTATGTTTTTCTATCTTGCATTAATCTCCATATACCTCACTTTGAAAATGGCGCAATTCCAACCTTCAAAATATATGCAATGTACCTAGTTTAGGGGTCATACAATCTAATATTGTATATATTATATGATTACTAATAAAAAATAAAACATCTACAGTATTACAAAACTGGCCCAGTGCAACTCAGACTCACGAGTGAACCCTTGGAGTTCACTCAGTATCTATAAAAGTCACGTCTGTTGTATGGGAGCCCCCTAATAGCAGATTGTCAACCTAGGGTCGAAAGAATCGTTTCCCGAGGTATTTAGACCCGAGTAAGAATGGACTCTTTTACCCGTGTTAAACACTCTACTTTTTGTTTTAAATATGAAGAAAATTAAACTACTTGTTTTGAATTCGTCACAGATGTATAACAAATTAGTATCCCGCCAATTTATGACAACTTTATTAATTTTTAAATATGGAACTCACGGCGTAATTGTTGCGGCTTATTCCGTTCAAAGAAGTTTGTGCTAAGTTCACACTGGTTGTTTAGAAACTCACATGGCCGCAGCATTTTTATAATTAGATTTTTTTTACATAACACAGCTGGCAGCTATTCTATTTATTATAAAGTTCATTCCGGCCTTTGGGTGGCAGTATAAATTTTCCCTGTCTAGGGAGAGAAGCAGCATTTTCCACCCAATAATCCGGTCAAAATAATACTACTTTCTGAGTATGAGAAAAGAAAAATATTTTTTCTGTATTTGTTATTGTAGCGGCAGCAGAAGTACATCACTCCACACATCCTCTGAAAATATTCACTGTCTGGCGATCACGGTTCATGAGACTCAGCCTGGTGACAAACAGAGAGTGGAGCCTTAGTAATAGGGTTCCATTTTTACCGTCTTGGGTACGGAACTCTAAAAAAACAAATGACTGGCTTTTCAACAGGCTGTTTAACTAAAAATTACTGGCTTAGAATAAGGGCAGGGTATTTATTGGAATAAAAAGTATTTATTACCAGTTGATCCCACAGACACCTTCGTGGCTGTGGCCAATACAATATTTGCCATAAACAAAAGTAGTTTTGCTGTTTTATATAAAAAACAACCATAATTTTAAAGAGCTGTCAATGTCAATGAGCCAATGTCAACTATTGTTTACTAGAACAATTGTTTTTATATTTAATATTTACACAGACGGTACTTTTTCTTGATACTTATTCACTTAAGTAGGCACTAGAATCTAGGCACTAAGAAATTACGCTGGCAATGTGTACTTTTACGGGCATTGGGCAATATCGGCTTGCAAGAGGCAAGACCGGGCCGGGCCAGCTTGCCTAATATTGTCACTTCGATGACGGCTTGTAAAATTATTGAAAGGTGTAGTGTTAATAAAACTTGGTTTGAAGTGGATAAAGTGTTTTGTTGATTTGCTGTTGGTTTTAAAACTGTTGTAGATTTTTTATAACATAATGACCTACACAAATTCAATTTCAGATGCATTTGCACCCTAATTACGCAATGCTCCATTACTATCAATTGGAATCATTCTGAAGCCAATTGCTAAACCATTGCTCCATATGTTCGGAAAGTGTGTGTGCATGTTGTTGAATTATGAACAAAATGAAACTCATTGCTACTGATGATGTGTTGCGCAAATACCTTGTAATTAATAAGGTCATTATCTTCCATAAAGTCATTAAATAAAACGGCTAGCTTAGCCTAGTCCATACCAGAAAAATTAGATCGTTAAAATTGTTATTATTATTTTTGCAGTGCCTATCAACAGCCTTGAAAATAATTATTATAATCTATGTACATTTAGGCACGGCTTTCGAAGAGCGCGTTTTGTTCTAGTATTGCCTTTACACGTGCTACAAAAGAATCGATACTTAAACTCATATTTATTTTCAATAAATTTAAATAAACATGACTTTCTGCAAAAATAACTTTATTTCCAACACAATACATTTCAGTTTACGCTACCACCTCAAACAGGTTTATAACTTTTTAAATAATGCTAGCAATTCTGAAATAACTTAATGTCCAATACAATAAAGTTGATATTTATTTAAAATTAATTTGAATAGACTTCACACTCTACTTAAATCCTTGAAAATTAAACTAGGAAATCCACCTCTCGACATCTTTAGTAGGTACCAATTTAAAAACGAACCATCCTAACAATTTTTATTTAATTTGACATATTAATGGCTTATTATAAGGTAAACAACACAGTCTATGGGGCCTATCAAGTGAGGTAATATCACTCTTCAATTAGATACTAATCTATGCAGCAATCGGGAAACAAATCGCTCTTACAAACGGATAAGAACGTACAAGGAGCGAAAGCAGGCGCCCGCTTAGGCTACATCTATAAAGTCTAACGGTTATGAATGGCTGACTTGGACTGACTCCGCCTGCATCGAATATTGTTGATGATGTCCTTCGGAAGCTGTTGGGAATAAGATACTGGCATAGAGATGTACTAAACTTAAATTCAGTTTGGTTTATGAGTAAGAGAATCAGAGCCACTGTCTCCGGTACCTTTTTTTATTTTTTTTAATAATTATAAACTAGCGCTTGACCGCAATCCCGCCTGATGGTAAGCAGTGATGCAATCGTTGATGGTAAAGCGCGCTAGTTTATTAAGAGCCTATTCACTCAGAAAAACTGAGCGAATAGGAAGGAAGAAGGCAGTTGAGCGAGGTGATGCAAAACCCAACAACACGACCAACGATGCTGCGCCAAAGGGAGATTGATCTGAAGACCCTACACGACCAAACTCCCAACACAACAATATTTGGCGCATCGTATCCGGCACACATCGCAACACAACTGCTCAGACCCGTCCTCCGTACGGTTTCACCAGACATCATGCTGGAACACGACAAATCGCTTGGCGGCAAGACTTTGTCTGGTGGGTGGTAACTTCTGCCGGCGGCCGATGTTATGGCCTACCACCGAGAAAATGTCATGACAGCACATCAAGCTACTACAATCTGTCAGATTTCCTTATTAGATTTTCAACTTTATGTTACCGTTGCCATGTCTGCCTTAGTTTTGAATCCATTTTGACAGCAATTAGCCGCTTGACATTTTAAAAATGAGCTTAATCATTCAATAAGGATATTGCGGTAAGCTTCTTCACGTGTTCCATACTGTTGTTGATTATTGTGCAAGTGTATTAGTAAAGTTGCTTCCAAAGTCCTACGCAAGCCACTTTCGAAATTTTTCGATAGTAATCGGAACCATTACCCTAATTGGGTAATACACTTGGAATCATTTTGAAGCTTATTGCTATTCCATTGCTCTCTATGTCCGAAAATTTATCTGCTCAATAACGTAAGTAACGCAATGAATGTTGTTGAATTGTCTAAATGAAACCCATTGCTACTGATAACGTGTTACGTAATTACCCTGCTGGTCTCGGCTCCTTGTTTGCCATCTAATCGTCAGTATATTTATTTATTTTATTTTGCTTGCATAAATAAATACCTTTGAATAAATGGAAAAATAAATTTAATTACGGAATTTATGTACGGAGGACGAGTCTGAGCAGTTGTGTTACGATGTGTGCCGGGTACGATGCGCCAAATGTTGTTGTGGTGGGAGTTTGGTCGTGGAGGGTCTTCAGATCAATCTCCTTTTGGCGCAGCATCGTTGGTCGTGTTGTTGGGTTTAACATTGCATCACCTCGCTCAACTGCCGTCTTCCTTCCTATTCGCTCAGTTTTTCTAAGTGAATAGGCTCTTAATAAACTAGCGCGCTTTACCATCAACGATCGCATCACTGCTTACCATCAGGCGGGATTGCGGTCAAACGCTAGTTTAGAATTATTTAAAAAAAATCTTACACAATACTATTACACTTTGCGCAACAATTATACATTTTCCATAGTGCACTCTGAAATATACTAATTATCATTGAAATAAAGTTGATATTTGCTCAACGTGAAATAGGATAGAGGTGTAATGCTGTTTACGCCCTTTTATTGTAGATATCATTAACATCTATCGGTCTCCGTGGCGCAGCGGTCAACACGCCTGCCTGCGACGTGGAGGCCCCGGGTACGATCCCCGGCCAGGTCGTGATGGAAAATGATCTTTTTCTGATTGGCCTGGGTCTTGGATGTTTATCTATATATGTATCTATTATAAAATATAGTATCGTTGAGTTAGCATCCCATAACACAAGTCTCGAACTTACTTTGGGGCTAGCTCAATCTGTGTGATTTGTCCGTATATATTTATTTATTTATCCTATAGCAGTCCACTGCTGGATGTAGGCCGCTTTCACGCCATTCAACTAAATTTTCGGCAACAAATCAAATAAAATCAAAAAGCATTTATTCAAATTAGGCTGAGAATCAGCACTTTTTGAACGTCAATATTACATAAGACAGTCCCTCAAAACCCCCACCCTTCGAAACTTCCTAGTGCCCTGCTAAGAAGTAGCGAAAAAAACTCCCCAGCAGCAAAGCAACCAGTGATACTGCGAAGAACGTCGCTCCGTTCCACCATCGGACGACCTGTCGTACGGCGAGTTTCCACCCTTATGTTGTTAACACCTCTACGATCCGGACGAAGCGTTTCGCCTCCTCCTTTATACCGCGTACATCGAGGGACTGGAACAATCTGCCGGCGGCGGTGTTTCCGTCGGACTACAATTTGAGTGTCTTCAAGGCTAGAGTGAATAGGCTCTTAATAAACTAGTGCGCTTTACCATCAACGATTGCGTCACTGCTTACCATCAGGCAGGATTGCGGTCAAGCGCTGGTTTATACTTTAATAAAAAAAAAAAATCTACATATTATCGCATACATAAATTACTTCAGTAATACAGAGTAACACATACACTCCCAAATTGCAGTATGAATCTCAATCTGAATCATTTTAAAGTATATTAATAATCCATTGCTTCATGTGTCCAAAAAAAATTTTTTTTTTTTTTAATATATATAAACTAGCTCTTGACCGCAATCCCGCCTGATGGTAAGCAGTGATGCGATCGTTGATGGTAAAGCGCGCTAGTTTATTAAGAGCCTATTCACTCAAAACTGAGCGAATAGGAAGGAAGACGGCAGTTGAGCAAGGTGATGCAATGTTAAACCCAACAACACGACCAACGATGCTGCGCCAAAGGGAGATTGATCTGAAGACCCTCCACGACCAAACTCCCAACACAACAACATTAGGCGCATCGTACCCGGTACACATCGCAACACAACTGCTCAGACCCGTCCTCCGTACGGCTTCACCAGACATCATGCCGGAACACGACAAATCGCTTGGCGGCAAGGCTTTGTCTGGTGGGTGGTAACTTCTGCCGGCGGCCGATGTTATGGCCTACCACCGAGAAAAATCCTGCTCAACAACGTAAATAACGCAATGAATGTTGTTCAGCCCATCAGGCAAAGCATTTATATCTACCATGCATGTACTAGGTACAGGACTTTCATGAACACAATCGTTAAAATACTATGTATAGATGACAGCACATCAAGCTACTACAATCTGTCAGATTTCCTTTTAAGATTTTCAACTTTATCTCCGAAGCATTAAGGCTCAAGGTTGATTGGGACTATCTGACAGTTTGGGGTAGCTTGACCTGCTGTCGTCCGTACATATCGACGCTGGAAAGCGATTTTGTCGTCTCTCGGACAAAAGGCAATTTTTTTTTATTGCATTAAATTGAATTCGGAAAAAAAAGTTTAGAAAAAGTCAACGTCGTATCATAAAAAGAAACATCATAGGAATACGTTGATCAGATCGTCCGACGCAGTATTTTTTTTTCTGAATTCAATAATGCAATAAAGGAAATCCAGCGTGGATATGTATACAATATGTATAGAAAACCTTGTCCGACCCAAAAGGATAATAAATGTTAGGTATACACATGACCGAATAAAATATTTAATTTTACATAATCATCATACTAACAATACTAATGAATTTTGAAATATTCTTTTTTTTTCGCGAATTAATTCCAACTTCCCCAAAATTTGGTAATTTTTAAAAAGTGACAACATCATTTGTGACGGAGCGAATAGCGATGCGACCACGTGCCACGTACCCTGCCCCCCTTCACCCGCGCACGCATGCCTAACGTGTTCCCTACCACTCATGCATTAAGTTACCTCGCTTTTTCGAAATAATATTCATTTTTTTAGGGGGATTTTTTTTTTAAAGTTTAGCCCGGTTTTGTATCCATTAGTAGAATCAGTTATTGATACCTAAAAATACCTTCACGGGTCGGACAGAATTTTTTTTACACACTGTATATCTTATCACTGTGCTGTTGCGACTTTCTCAGAGCACACTGGCGACAAAATTCCTCACCAATAACATCACAAACAACGTATCAAGTAACGCTATAAATGCAACTCTAATCGTTATTATTTAGGTCTTATAACGAATTCCTGATAACTCCTTATCTAGAACTGTAAGAGGTACTGAGAAAGTGTCGATACACTATCTATTTATATGTGTCAGTTTAGTTCTAGTAGTCTTGACCGACTGTGCTGTTTTTATATCTGATTGGACTTAATTTGTTTTGATTATGATTTGATTTATTCCATACTGAAATATCTTAAACGATAGGATTATAGATAAATCGTATCGTTATTTTATTTTCTAAGGGTTTGAGATTGTAATGTGGTTTTTATTATAAAAATGCATTTTTACATTAAAACCTGAAAGAGCCGAAAATGGTCTTAAAGGCATGTGTACCTATGATCTTCAAAGATGTTTGATTTTTTCCACTTCAGCTGCACTTTCTTTTTTTTTCACTACAACGATAAAGATAAGATAACGGTAAAGATAACTCTTTTAACATCCCACTGCTGGGCACAGGCCTCCTCTTTTACAGAGAAGGATTGAGCGTAATCACCACGCTTGCTCAATGCGGGTTGGCGATTGCAGTTTCCTCAACATGTTTTCTTCACCTTGCAATCAGTCATTGGTGTCCAAGATATACTAACAAAAGTACATACATATAACTTAGAAAGTCACATTGGTACCTGCCTGATCCGGAATTGAACCCGCACTCTCATACTTGAGAGGCTGGTGTTTTAACTACTAGGCCACCAAGACTTATTCTATGAATAAGTATGTCTTAACCACCGACCTTAAGAAGATTATCAGGCTGAACAAGCTACAATATTCTTTCGATCCCCAGCCAGGTCATGATGGTAAACGATCTTTTCCTGATTGGCCTGGGTCTTGGATGTTTATCTACATATGTATCTATTATAAATATAGTATCGTTGAGTTAGTATCCCATAACACAAGTCTCGAACTTACTTTGGGGCTAGCTCAATCTGTGTGATTTGTCCGTATATATGTATTTACTTATTTATTTAATAAAGCGTCTTAGTCGAGGCTGAACATTCCAAAACTTATATAACAATTAAAAACTGATTATGGCAACAGATAACTTACCTACTAAACCGGCTTATTTATACGAAGCACCTGACTATATCTCACCTTCTTTAATAGACCATTACAAATGTATCTGATAAGTATCTAATAAGCCATTTCCGTGTTAAGCGCCACCTTGATTAGCTCTTCAAGTTTTCAAATCATTCACAATTTTATCACGACTCCTGTAATTTATGTAAAATCAGAAACCTACTAGGATTGAAGAAGATTTTTATCAATACCTTACAAAACAAATAACTTGCTACTTGTATAATGTATTGCTACTCCAACTTATATTGCTATAGACAATTAAATCGTAAATCAAAGCTTTTGAGATTCAGTATCAAAAAAAGAAGTCTTTTGTCTGCTGAAAGCAGCTGGCCAGTGTCAAGCGTAATTTCATGGAATCTCTGCTAAGCTAGAAGCCGTATTAGACTGTCACGATTCGATGCTACACAAAATCCTCCTGGACTTCCTCCATTAAGGGGGTGACATTGGGGTATCCCTGATTGTTACTGGCTAAAAGCACCGAAGTATTTCACCTCTACCTATGACAAGCATACACCTATCCAAACACTACTTAATAATAAAACATTCTATAATCACCGCGAACCTAAAAATAAATAAACAACACACACCAATCCAAACACGACTTTCTTCCAATTCTCCTTACTCGAACAGCAGCTAAAAAAGCGTCAGATAAACCAATTAGAGTGTTCAGTCGAGAACTGTCCATCAATAGTTTAATTTCCGACACACAGCAAGACGAATGGGTCCGCCATTTAATGCTGAGAACACTTTCATTTTATTTCAATGAGCTGTCGTTAAGCGAGGCTTGAGATGAGGTGTCAGGTGTGAGGTTTGTAAGTAATGGGGGTTGGGAACTGGGAATTCTATAGGACCAATGTGACTAGACGTAATGGAATGAAAATAGTGAGAGAAAAGGTAATATATTATAAGTTCTATGTTCCATCTATGTTAAGGGTTTGGTTTTCGCATTTAGCCTTTTAAGTGGACAATTACGAGTGAGTTCAAATATTTATGTTAGCTGGTTCGGATGACAGTAGGTCAAGCTACTTCAAACTGCCAAATATTCCCTATCAGCCTTGAGCGTTAATGCTTTAGGGATAAAGTTGAAAATCTAATAAAGAAATCTGACGGATTGTTTTAGCTGTGCTGTCGTCTGTACCGGGATGATATATACTATGGAATATTTGAATTATTCTGCCTTTTTAAGGATTCTCAGGACTTGGGGAGTAAAGATTATGCAGGATATTATAGCCTTTTTTATTTGTCAGAATGTTGACATGTTTTAACGATGAACTATTCAGTTAGCGTCTCGTACATAACTCAAAGTCAATTTCATTTCATTGCCGTATCAAGGCAAAGTAGGAGAGACTGGAATAAACATTTAATGTCAAGCATCTTACCATCCCAAACTGCTTGGTTGAATCAACCCTCATTTGGGATAAGAGGTCTTTTATGGACCCTAGAGTCGAAAGATCACCATGAATTTTGGTATTTCCATGTACAATCTGGGTCAGTAAGTTTATGGGCTGGTTTAATGCCAAACATACTTTGAATGAAGAAGATTAAAATATTATTTAGGTTAATCTCTTAGCCCTTACCATTTATGCCACCAAATAAACACGAATATACCTACAGCTGAAATTCCAAAAGTCACGAGGAGTAAGTATAACAAAATCCATTATTACCACAAAAACAATAAACAATTTCGCCTGATTGCAAATAGTTACATAGTTTAACTAACACAGAATTAGAGAAACAGGAATAAATTAGAATAAACATTCAACACATAATAAAACTATACCAACCTGCTCATAACTTTTGTATAAAATATGCAACGACTTTAAAATTTCCACCCTCTGTATGCAAATTGGAATTTGCAACCCTCACAGTCTAAAGAGTAATTTAAAAAAAATCGAACATAAGAACGCGAAAAATAATTATTCGAACAAAGGCTTTGGTTAAATTGAGCGTAGATTTTGAGACTATTGAATCTTTTGTGTCATCCTAAAGAGTTTTATATACGTTTTATAGCCTTATCGTATGATCCATATTCAGCAACCTTGCATAAATAGGTTGATATTTATGATAATGAGATTATTGATAAATCACGCGATATTTATAAAATATTAGTAAATTTAGCTTAGGACATAGTAATGAATTAGTTACAGAAAGTCAAATAGTATGTCATCATTGTTCAAGGCTGATTAACTTTTAATGATGGATTACCATCACTAAAGCCGGGGCAAATAAGAGAAACCTATTGATAAATAAAATATGCCCATCAAAAATTAATCACAATTTGATGTGAAGCAAGATAAAGTAACATTTTATGGACGATTAGAATCGTAAAAATCCGCCACAAATACTCGAACACATAAACTATTCGCGAACGAGACTCTAAACGGAACACAAGTAGCCACTATCGATGTCTCAATCAACATTTCTCTGCGATTCCTTGATACGAAATTACAACCTTCACATAAACACCGTGATGTAACAATAGATACGACTAACAAATGCTCATTCACAACTGGTTCTCAGATAAACAGATATAATGCAAAAACAGTACAAATTGACAGTCGAAAGTGCATACTTTTCTATAACGGATCCGCAACATTCAATTACTAATACACACAGTTCTGCCCTCTAATGACAGGTCATGATGATGTACCAAGCTGTCTAGATCTAAGTAGAAACGATTGATCATTTTAAGTACATTACGACGTTGATGAAGATGTAGATACAGGAGATCGTGTAAAAGAAGCAATGGACATTAGAGAAGTGTTAACAATCGGAGAAAGGGAAAGGGCATTGGTAGTGTCGCCCGCAGCAAATCCGAGCGGAACTAATAGTGATATTTCGATACAATGCATCGTTATTGCTTCGAGAGATTTAATCAGAACATAACTTATTGAGGCAGCTATATGTTCTTGATGGTAGAGATACTGTTTTAGGACAACAGGAAAATTTAATGTTTCTACCGTTGTACGCTTAGGAAATATGCATATCGGTTTCAGAAATCTATGACTTAATAAACATTTTACTTCAATAAAAATTAATTAGTTAAGTAATTTTCTTTATACATATCTCTTCCGCCATGTCAGCTTCGCTTTTTCTAGAAAGCACATAAAGATTTCATTATTTCTAAATATCAAACTTAATCTTCCATATTCTCATGGACCTATTTGTAAACAATGAGATCAATAACCATAAGACGTAATGGCATGTTTTCACTTCTCATATTTTATGTATAGTTAAGTACGAGATTTACGAGTATTTTAACTAGAAAACAATACAAGCCAACTTCTTAATTACACCATAAAATATATAAAAGCAAACCATGAGTAATATTGCTAAAGTATCTAATGATGAGCTGTCGCCAATTTTAAGCTTTAAAGTAAACGAAATGAAGAACTGAAAGCATGAAATGAAAATGTGCAAGAACATAGTAATGAAGATGCGAATATTAAAATGAACAATGTTCACGCAATAAACGCTGCGTCTGATACAAGAGCTGATGCTAACCATGCAACGACCTTGATATTGAAAACGCGACAAGCCAAAATGAAAGTGAAGCAGATTTGTTTTCTCTTTTAACGGTTACGTCTCTGATGACTTAACTAATAAATACCATCTAATTCCGACTGTAGCATTTTACTTCAAAGTAATCGAGTTTCGTCTAAATAAAACGATTTTCTACTTCATAGATTTTTATATCAGACATTGCAAAAGAGATTCTATGGCTCATAACAATAATAGATATTATATTAATGATTTTTTTGGAATTATGAACAAAAGGCATCGTTTCAATTGTGTGTCTACGTTTTGATAGCATAATCGATTTAATTCTTTGTGTTGCACTATTGTTAAAGTAATCGAATCTTCGGATTAAAACAGACTTTTTGGTCTAATATCTTAAGTGCCAAATGTAAACAACTTTGTTTGAAACTAAGTGTGTTTGGGTAACCTAAAAATAGTAAGTGCTGCTACCATATGTGTGCATTGAGCTTAGAAAACTTTAACCAAGTGGCGTGGTATAAATAGTCTGAATAGATGCAGATGTAAAGGTAAACTTTCTGTTTCATTTTCAACAAAGTAAACTTCTAATTGAATCTATCTACACCACATATCTAATTAGTAATTGAATATTTTACCAACACTTCCGCTATGCAGTTTTAACCTCAATTAATAGATTTTTGTTTATCATCGTCTCCTGGGGTAATCTGTGTCTCCATAGTTATTTGTAATTATTTATCAATCAAAGAAATAGTAAACAATTTATCTTTATCTTCATATTCATAATTGAAAAAGTGTCACAAACCTTTCAAAATACAGCCTCATAAATTTATCACAGTCAAAGTCACGAAATAACTGTACTAAGATACAGAGATACATTGAATAATAAATCAGAATCATTAATAATTTGACGATCGCCTATCAACATCTGTTCGATGAGTTGCATTGTTTAAAGTACCTGCAAACCAAGTGAAAACAATAACCATTGTACTGAATGCACTAGCTTTCATTCTTGTGACCTTGTTAGCTCATTGACTTAAGGCTTTATTAGGTCAATTTTCAAAACTACGTAACGACTCGATATTATAATTTGTAATTAAAACACGCTCTTTGAATTGTTGCTGAAGGTCGGACGTGATTGGTGCTCATTCCATTTTCGGCTCTTATCCTCGAATAAATATTTTATGTGCCTTTACAAGATAAAATTCCTTTCTGCTCTTTATTTCCAACAAATTCAATACCCTATATCCAATTTCAGTCCATATTTGTAAAAATTTAAAACGACTAACCTGCATTCTTAGAAACCATCTTCTTACAAAACATTAAGAGCAGGTCCATAAAAACTTCCATATTTGCTTTCAAACAATTATTTCGCTCTGCTTGCCTAGATTTTACGTGTGCAACCCGTCGTCACCATTATTACAGTTGTCCAAATATAATTTCCTCTAAGACTATCATTAGCGACCACTATTTAAGCGAATGTATTTCTGTTTCCTTGAACTTGAGGGACCAAAATGAAATATAGATGGTTTTTATCACTCCAAACGACTTTCAAACGAAAGTTTGGATTAAAGCTTGTAATTATGCGTCATTAGTGATAGATGATCGCCTACGCGTCATAAACATCGTCGTTTTCTGTCCCATCTCACATCTCTCACATTTGTAAGATCAGAAATAACAAATTGAAAGATAATCTTGGGACAATGAAGTAGTCTTGAAAGAACCTTAACTTTATTATTGCAAAGGCATATATTATAGTGATTGAAAAAACGTAGCTGTGTTCTAATATTTCTAAAAGAAAAACTTGAGTTTGTGTACGTTTAAAATTAAGGCGGCCCTTAGACAACCTTCTTCTCATATCTCGGTCAGGGAGGTGCTAAGAAACGGAAATCTGAATAATTGTACCTCTACACAATTGGAACAATGGCACAGAAGTGCATTCACAATTAGCGGCTGCAGGGGCCTTTAATTAAGGCCTGCAAATCGTTATCATTACCGTGATCTTAATTGAATGAAAAGGTGTGAGATTCTATCGATTAGCCGGCTATAGGTCAACAAGTAATTGTTTAATACCATTGACATTAATGCAACACTTCATTTGAATATGGGTTAATTAAGCGAAGATACATAGTGTTAGACAAAATGTAACCTAATTCAACCTGGATTAGGTTACATTTTGTATTAGCAATAAATAGTGTAATCAGTGAAGGAAATATTTATGATATATGTATATCATCGTCAGTAACATCATTAGATATTTATTATAATCCATATTTAACATAGATCATAGTAATATAAGAATATACCTATATATACAAGCTGACCCAGCAAACGTTGTTTTGCCATATACATTAATTCTAGGAAATATTTTATTATTTTGCGTCTAAAAACACGGGTTGATCATAGGAGGGTGAAAATTTAGTATAGCATTATAAATATATACTACCTATACTATAGGTAGTATATATTTATAATGCCAAAATAATAAAAGAAAACCCAATAATAAATAAAATGTTAGGGATGGAATTTGAAAAAAGATAGCAGCCGATTCTCAAACCTACTAAACATGCATATAAAATTTCATAAAAATCGGACAAGCCGTTTCTGAGGAGTATGGCAACTAACTTTGTGAAACAAGAATTTTATATACAATATGTAAAGAAAACCCTGTCCGATCCGTGAAGGTAATGTTAGGTATCGATAACTGATTCTGATAATGGATAGAAAGCCGGACTAAACTTAAAAAAAGAATCATCCTAAAAAAATAAATATTATATCGCAAAAAGAGGTAACTTAATGCATTTGCCGTAAGGAACCCTTCCGCGGGCGGCGGGGGGCAGGGCACGCGGCACGTGGTCACATCGCTATTCGCTCATACTAATACCGGTATTGTCACTTTTTTTTAAAATTACCAAATTTCGGGGAAGTTGGAATTAATTCACGGGAAAAAAATAAATATTTAAAAATTCATTAGTATTGTTTCTGTGATGATTACGTAAAATTTTATACTATATTTGGTCAAGTGATTACCTAACCTTTATTATCCTTATGGGTCGGACAGGGTTTTCTTTACATATTGTATATAAAACTACAAATTTTTTCTCAATAAAAATACATAAAAGATCCTTAGGTCTATAATGTCCATAATCATGGGTAACAAATACAATACTGAAATTTAATCATTTTCTTTTTCTAACTCTTTCACCGATTATTTACACAGTAAATAAAAGAAACGCAGAACCCAGCTACCAGCAGGCTTATCGATCACCTTGTACAATGGGGACCTCGACATAATTCTTCAAAATCGTAATAATACACAAACCACTTCAATAGTCCGTAAACAGATGTCTGTGGGTCAATATTTACTGGCTATTCAAATAGGACCACAAACGATGCAGCGAAGGCCACACATGCTGAATACAATCTTAATGCTGAACTTTCAGTAATGAATGCACGCCTAATATAAAAACTATTAATCCACAAGAACCTTACCTTCAAAAGTTCTCGATTAAACTGCATAACATGATTTGATAAGCCAATGATTTATTACTTGCATTCAATTTCGAAATTACTAATATTTGTATGTTTATCAAATGTTACGCGAGATACACGCGGACCAGATTATTGTGAGAATTCGATAAATTATCAGCTGGAGCACGATTGGCAGTTATTAATGATAAAGAATTACTCGTAATTTATGGCAAAGCACGCGTTACTTCTGAAGGCTGTCAGTTACCTATGTGTCAAGGTGTTATGGACAATTTGACGATACATGATCTCTATGACGAAGTAATAAGATGTAATAAAGTTGACAACGCAAGTTTCACAACATATACGCCTGTCTACATCTAACCTCAAGGCCATTGTTTGATCCCGTCTTAATAAACGTTTATTAAACAAGCGATTTGTCTAGTTACAACATTGATTTTGTAATATTTAAGAGCTAATATGCCGAAAATGGTTGCATCGGTAACAGAAGCATTGTTTGTTGTTCCCATGTCCATGACCTGTGCCTAACTTGTGTTTGTAATTGGCGAGTACGTAACGGTATTCAAACATAAAAGTAACGTGAATTGTATCGTGATATTTTGAGAGGTGTTGATATTACTCGTGAGATATGGAGAGAGGTACTGCTACAGGTCACGATAATGCATTGACTTAAAATAGGAATGGTCGACAAGTTGCAAACTCATAATGTTGTGGCCTTCAACCACGATTAGTTTTATATACATCAATTTAAGTATTTGCTCTGCCTTTCGATTGACTCTTAGGGAATTCTTTTATCTCATACTTCTATCAGGATGTCATTAGTACTTCAAACTACATTAAAACCATGACTGTTGTTCAAGCTAATTGAATCCAACTCAATCGTGGAAATATACAAAACAAGCTGTGAAATTTCACGTTCAAGTACCAAGAGTATGGATTTATCTATACATCTAAACACCTGTTTCAACCGCTATCTTGCATCAAAAGATAATTTTGTCAGAGTGACATACAAGATGATAGTGATCTCAAATTCAAACGTAAAGCAACGGCTGATGTTAAAAATTTTGATGGAATTAAATTAATAAGAAAGTATTTGATTTTGCAAATGTTAATTAAAATTGCCGTGCAGTATACATTTAAGTTGCTCTGATGTGTCATCAATTGGAAAATATTTTAATGTATGTTAGCGGTTTGATTAAATTAAAATATGAAGCAACGGATAAAATACATTTTACTTTCCACATATTTTTATTATATCAATCTAAGTGATTAAATTTCTGATGTAACAAGGTCACTTCTTTCAGAAGAATGAAAAGATAAATCGAATTCACTAGCTTAAATATTTTTCAATGATTTCTTTTAGAATACATGGTAGGTTGCTTTTTTAAATTCAGTTTTTCTAAAATATTGCAAAACGAGTATATTTCTCACGTCGTATCTGCCAAACGTCACGGCGTCCGGCACGGCTAACGATTGGGTCCAAAATACCGTTGATTTACGCATAATTTTTCACGTTCCATAATGTCATTACAATGACGTGACTTTTAACACCATAGACCACCTTAAACACAGGTTATGCTCAGTAATTGCTTAGTAGATAACACACTGAGATTTTTTGTTTCATATTATTATTATATGTTATTCTGAATTAAGGCCACTGACCGCGGATAGTCATTCACAAGTAAGTACAACAGCCACAGAAACCAGATTTAAATCTTCAAAAAAAATTGCACTGGTAAAAAATTTGGAATTGATTCTTCTACTGTGCTTATGATTGGACATAACTTTGTATGTATGTTATTTTGTTTGTATTTTTGAATCTTTAAATTTCACTGACTTAACGGTCATTTCACCGGGCTAGTCTACCTCGATTATGTCAGTGATGACTTTTTTGAATTCCATATTTGAAGTTTATTTGCTAAAAGATTTATTTTTAGAAATAGTCTATAATTAGTGATAATATAAAGATACGATAATTTCTATGGGAGATATTTGATATAGTCTCTGTCACTTCCCAGAATACCAGGTCGAGACGATTAGGTAATATATGTTGTTATAGGCAGACCACACATCAACTTAAAACTTGATATCCTCAAATCTCTCAAATTGGACACAGCTTCCAAAAAAATTATACTTTTTTGCTCCTAAAAACAGCAGATGTTAAAAAAACATAACGGACTAATGTTACCAAATATCTGGTTACACAGTTCAATCACGTTTACTAAAACAAGCCGACAATCTGGATGGCCTTCAGTGATATTAACTAATGAATAAACATATTATTTTAAACATATCGACACGGTTATACGAGTAAACTCGTCACCAGGAAGCTAAACGTTTGACAAACAAAGTTGTTTTTGATGAATTCAGTGATGATCTAAGAATTGAAGGTGAGCGCAAAGATCATAAGGCACCATTGAACAAGTTTGATGGACTTTAAATAAGCCTAATCTCCCTGCGTATAACTCTTCAACAATATAATAATGCAAGATCACAGCCCAAGATCTAGCGGCCGGTAAGATCTTGGTAAAAAAAAATTACGGCTTTCTGGTAGAATATTGAAAACGAATAAGCAACAGATAAAAATCACAATAGAAAAATATCATATGACACGCAAAAGATTGAAGTGGACTCAAGCAATTTACACCGCGGCAATGCTTAGGAAAATGAATGTACATATACAAAACTTATAGGTTTATAACCCTACGGACATTGTGGTATTTCATCGGTTTTTGCCCACATAACGGAAATCGAGACTGATCCAATTCATATCAAGATTATCAATAGAAAGTTTGCAGGAACAGTTCTAGTAAGTACTAAGCGAAGATAACTAGTGGCTACATTGTATTGACAAGACCACAGAATACATTGTCAATGAACTTATGCAAACGATCTCTCCAACGACATGCTGTGAAAGTGTTTCTAAAATTGAAGTTTAAAAATTTGAGGTCAATATTCAATCAATAAATACATCAAGTAAAAAGACAAAATGATTGTTCACTCTTTCGTTTTGCTCCAACAATTCATCCGAAATGTCAATATTTGCTTCGGGTTCAATGTTTTTGATGTGTTTGAGAGTGCCTGAACGACTCGGGACTTACACAACAAATATTTATACGGCATAATGTAATTCTACAAATACGTTCTGATAAGTGTGAATTCGTATCCCAGCATAACCTCATTTATATTTATAAATAATATAATAATGAATGAAAGGAAAATTGTGGAACAAAACGATGCCAGGTTGCTTGCCTCAACTCCAATATAACCTAAACCCGGTAAAAAAATCTCTCAAGTACACTGTTCTAAGTCTCCGGTTAGTAGAAAAATCCACAAAGTGCGATGACTTTGATATTCTGTTCGATAACCACTTATTACATCAAACGATTGGTTCTATAGAATACGTACAAGAAAAAGATTATAGAGATAAAGAACACGAAATAGTATCTATTGTAGACTGATCGTATAGCTAAAGTAAATAAGGCGTTATTTTTATTTTCTGTAATTCGACCACCTGGTTTAAGGAAACGCACGACTGGCTCGGCCTACGGTCACTATTTCTTTAAATCACGTAACATTATGTACAGATTGTGTGTTAATAGAATTGAACTAGATTAAGCTAAAAAACAAACAGACGAAAATAGGTCTCATTAGCGAATTTGGCTACGTTAAAAATGTATACGAAGTAAGTAATTAAAAAAATTAGCCCTCTGTAAAAATATCATAAGGAAAAAAACAGAAAAGAACACTGCAGTAGTTTCTATTAGTAACATTCAATTTAAATATATAATATGTTTCATATTACAATATAAAACAGCTAACAATAAGAAAGATAGGCCATTTCCTAATCAAATAACCCAAATCACCAAATGTAATTAGATACCGTTGCAAAATTTCAATTAACAATCAAGTATCAACTAGCCAGCTACTGTAATAGGTGCCGCAGAATTTCTCAAGTTATCCGCAGCTAGGTTCGGCCTTGGCATTATGACCTGTGAAAATGTAACCTTGTGAAATGCTAAAATTTATTTGTATTAATATTTCTTAACTAATCTTGATCTTACGAAACTAATTCTGCAGTAGAACGGCATTTTACCAAAAGTCAAAGGTCTTGAATGTCCAGGACATTAATATCTGTAGCATCTGTATATGTCAAAAATAATTTCACTGAGATTAAAAATAGAATACGAGCACATTACTAACGCTCCGCCGAGAGCGAATTTGACATCAAAGTAAAAAATAATAAAGTTAACGTTGCACTGGTTTTTTTTACTCCACAAAGCGTTCAATAGTCGTTTTTTGGTACAGTTTTTGCACATCTGTTGGGTCTGAAATAGACCAACAGACACATGGCACTTTCGATTGATGCAAAACACTCTCGAGGTCGAGTGAGTCTTCTCAATATACATAGATGTAAAAAAGAAACTTCGCAAATTGAACTAATTACAGATCCCGTAAAGGTGCACTAACTCGAAACATTTCATCTCCTATTCCAATTAAAATCTTCATTTGTTTTACTATATTGGTTAATCCTGCAGCTGCTAACAATTCGAAAAATGGTTAAGTAAGCAATTTCAGTTGGCATGTATTTAAAAACGCCTTTCGTAATTTCCTTTATTGTTGTTAGCTGAAGATTAAAGTTTTGTCGACAATCAATGAATTCGCTGATTACTTCAAATAGATAAAAGACTATTGTTTACCCTCTGACCGACTTATTTTTTACTATCTCTACAGGCTGAATTAAGTCGTCTGATGGAAATATTAGATCACTTTTTGTTTTGACAAGGGCAAGGACGATTACAAAATTCTGTTTTATAATTCAATTATGCTCCAATTTGCAATTTTTTGCCCATTACGCATGCTGCATCGAGTTTTGTTCAATAGTCATCAGTTTCGAGGTCTTTGAACTGCAACATAAAACATTACTTACTGAAATTTTAACAGCACTTTTACTTGGAAGCCGACCTTAAAATGTTGGGACAACGTCCGGCCTTCCGTGTTAAGCGTAGAATCCAGTCACTCACACTGAACACACCACTATGAAAATCAAGTTAGCACTTCACGAAAGTCCTGGCACGGCGGGGTCCGAGACTAAACCCGTTCCGGAGGATACCGAATTCCGGTTTCAGAAGGTCACTTTTCGCGTTCGCCGGGTTCAAATCAGACTGTTCCAATTCAACAATGTGCGGGTTGAAAGGAAAGTCTAGGAAAGTTTCGTGTGTCGGACGAAAACTTTTTTCGCGATGTCGGAGGTTCGGCGTCGTCGCGCCTCACGACACAAGCGTCGCGGGCGGTAGCACGGTGCAGACTGGCGCGCGATGTATAACTACAGCAGTGTGCAGTCGAAGCCTCCTCGTCACCACACGAACGTTTGTGTGTGCGGCAGACTTGCAGATTCCTCTACCACTGTATTGAAGCGATACGTTCGTAAGCTTTAAAGTTTATCCATTGCTGATTTAGTAAGCTTTCGTAAACACAACATTAGAGAAAATCTGGGGATAGTAATTAAATTATCCGTGTGCGTTGACACAGGACATGTGAAAAGTATATCCGGGCGAGGTATCAGGTTCTAGAGGTTTGCTCATTTATTGTTATGGGCCACAGTCGGGTGCATAGTTTTATGAAATTGGCTTTTTGTTCGTACCGTCTGGCTGGCAGGTCCCTCTGGGCTGCGTCGTAAAGACGCATTAGGCTCGCCGGTTACTGAACTTTGCTCGTATTTTCATTAGCGAGTTTTAATTTAAAGTATCGATCACCATACTATCATGTAATGTAGCGTTCAGTAATAGATACACGAACGTCAGGTGACTAAACTATGATATGTGCTATGTTAACCACATGTTAGCCAATATACTAAAACAAGCACAAACAGGACAGACCAGCAGTAGCCTAGTGGTATCAGCTGTGACTTATAAGTTGGAGGTCATATTTTGAAACCCCATCAAGCGCTTTACTTCTAAATATTTCTTCACCATTTCTCTCAAAACGTTGAAGGAAAACATCGTGAGGAGAGTCTAGAGCCAAAAAACTTCAGAAACATATGACATTTATCAACTCGCACAGGGCCCGCGTGATAGCCTGTGTTCTAGGAGTAGGAACATTATCTATGGGCTGATTATGTTGCATATGTTATGTAAGAGACAGCACTTTTTACATGCTTTTTATTAGTTTCACTTGTATGTTTGCTTGTCCGTCTCTAACTCAAAATTTTCTTTCAACCTTACCTTGCATTATTTTGTGCAGGCAAAGTAATTTTTAGTTTAGATTTAGATTTAGTTACTTGGGTAACGCACCATTACGAATTTTAGCACTTGCTATTCTGTCTGTTGGAGATCAAGAAAAGTTTGGTAAAAACAAATGAACACCACTTAAGCGTTCGTGTTATCCGCATATTATTTAAAAAAAGAATATCGAACTGAAAAGTTGAAAATAGATATAGTTTAAAAAACAGAAAAAAAAATATGCATCTAAAGAATATCAAATTAAAAAGTTAAAAATAATTTTAAAATTTAATTTATGATAATAGTATATACTAGTAAAATGAGAAAAAGCGCTTAATATACAAAAATTTTGGCACAAAGCGCATCACGCTTGTTTTTTTTTTTTTTTCATTTTACTAGTATTGTTTATATACTATTGTCTTAAATTAAATTATAAAATTATATTTATAATTTTAGTTTGATATTCTTTAAAAGCATGTTTTTTTACTTTTTTAAACTATATTTATTTAATAACGGTCACGGTGATTTACAATCGACCCACAACTAGTATGTAAAGTTTTAACCCAATCCTACATTGTAACTCGATATTGAACCTAACCCACCCTAAAATGAAACAAAACCCTCAAGGTCGGCTGCCATGTCAACACCCACATGAACAACACAAATGGCGAATTTGATTATGCTAATAAACAACTAGTGAAATCGAGAGTAATAGATTACAATCTACCCAGATTATTTAAGTATTAGAATAGAAGAGAGGAGACTTATGTTCAGCAGTGGACGCCTTCGGGCTTAATGAATAACTACGGCATAACATAATTAATTACTTTACTTAATCAATATTGTTTATAAGCCGGTAGTCAATAAGCAAGATGATAACTTGTCCTATGCCGTTCATATAGTATCTGCTTATTACACTTATTTATGGCGATGTGTAATTAGTACATAATGAATATCACTTACTGTTGGTTTATAAATAAACAAACGTACACTAGTAGTGTTTGCACGGAAGCTTTTATTTTTAACTTTTTAATTAAGGCTGTTGGAATTTTACAATTATTTTTATCTACATGACAAGTATTATGGGCTGCATTGTCATAAGAACGTTAAAGATTTAAATTTAGAGCTCGATGGATGGTGGCGCCATCTCATTTTAAATTAACACCAAACCTTTAGTGTTATGCAATAGTGCTGTCATATAGTACAAAGGTTCTCAGCGTGGACGATAACACCCTTCCGTGGGCTTTTGACATTTTCTGGAAGCAGAAAAATGTCCGGAGAAAACTGTATTTCTTAACTCTTTGGTTTTCTTAGCCTCTAATCCATCCCACTTATAGGCAAAAGTCGCCCTTATAGTATCATAAAGTCTTAAGATATGATTTAAGTATGTCTTAAGAAATAATACTACTGGTTTAAATATAATTATAGCAATAGTTGTTTAGCATTCGCGACAGATGGCAAGTGAAAAAAAAAATGGAAAACAAGGCTGTTGAAAAAATATTTTAAATAAGGAACTTACTACGAACTTACTTTTTACGAATTTGTTCTATATTTGAACATAACGTTGTTTCTTTTAGTCGCCAATGCTAGAACAAGATCAAGATGTCATAGCGTCCTTCACCTACTAAATAGCAAACAGTGAAAGAGACTCGATGGTATCTGTAAGTCCATTCATATACAAATATTCAATAGAAGTAGATTACAATCTGTTGGTAAACATACCATACGTCTAACCAAATGCTGTTAAGAACAGGATTTTAACTTACAGGTAGGTTACTGGACACTGAACACTATTCTGCAACCAGTGTGGGTACCATGAGTTTTCATTAAGAGACTCGATCGTCGACATCGAGCGCGTTTTGCGCTCTGATTGGTTGAGAGTTCTTACAACCTTGAAGCGGGCCAATCGATGAGTCAAACGCGGTCAATATTTATGTTTTTTTTTTTAAATAATTATAAACTAGCGCTTGACCTCAATCCCGCCTGATGGTAAGCAATGATGCAATCGTTGATGGTAAAGCGCGCTAGTTTATTAAGAACATGTTCATTCAGAAAAACTGAGCGAATAGGAAGGAAGACGACAGTTGAGCGAGGTGATGCAATGTTAAACCCAACAACACGACCAAGGATGCTGCGCCAAAGGGAGATTGATCTGAAGACCCTCCACGACCAAACTCCCAAGACAACAACATTTGGCGCATCGTACCCGGCACATATCGCAACACAACTGCTCAGACCTGTCCTCCGTACGGCTTCACCAGACATCATGCCGGAAGACGACGAATCGCTTGGCGTCAAGACTTTGTCTGGTGGGTGGTAACTTCTGCCGGCGGCCGATGTTATGGCCTACCACCGAGAAATGATCGAGTCCTCGTAATTAAAACTCATGGTAGCCACACTGCCTACACTTTAACGCCACAAACCCATTACTCCAACATACACAACGCCAAAACACGTCCTCCTATACAGCCAACCAACTGTCCTACTATATTTGCGTAAGAAATCGCGCAAGGAAAACATTTAAAACATAATAGGTTCCTTACCAGGCGACAGTAAAGGCGTAACCACAAAACATTTGTTACATTATACCCACAAAATGTTCCAACTATCCCACGCTCCAAATTAAACCTAACCTATGAATAATAAAATAAACAAGAATTTCATATTGATATTGTGGGCTTGACTTCAGTCTGATTTATTTTAACATTTACTGTAAGTATATTGGTTCAAAGCGGACACTCAGTTGGTGCAGTTATGCCTTAAGCTAAACTTTACTTAGTTATTGCTAAACTAAGGAGTCTTGTTACCTGAGTTTTAGTCTAAGTATGTGAAATCTTTGTTTACTATATTCTTCGATTTGTTAATCTACAACGTTATTTTTTTGTATATGCGAAACCCGAAAGACATGTCCAATATTTTTAAGTAAAGAATCTATGTGGGAATGTACAAAATTTCAAAAAGCTATCATGAATAACCACAAAGTTATAAGCAAATCTGCTGCGCTGCTTATGGCGGAATATTTGTATAACCTAAAATTTATATACATTTTTTTTAATAATAATAAACTAGCGCTTGACCGCAATCCCGCCTGATGGTAAGCAGTGATGCGATCGTTGATGGTAAAGCCCACTAGTTTATTAAGAGCCCATTCACTCAGAAAAACTGAGCGAATAGGAAGGAAGACGGCAGTTTAGCGAGGTGATGCAATGTTAAACCCAACAACACGACCAACGATGCTGCGCCAAAGGGAGATTGATCTGAAGACCCTCCACGACCAAATATATGTATATATGTTTGTAAACGCACCCACGATGCGTAATTCTTAAAAAATAATAATAAGATATAGTACTAAATTCATCGCATAATTTTACTAGCACTCACCATTCATTCACAACTCAACTTTCCGACGAAAAATCCCGCTGATAATGACGAAAATATTGATGCTGTAAAAAAAATCAAAATCAAAAATCAAAGCATTTATTTCAAATAAACCAGTTACAGGCACTTTTGAATTGTCAGAAGTTCGGTCAGTCAGTAAGGTGAAGCTAGTCGCCCATTCCAAAAAGTAGGTACCTATGGAGAAGAACGGGCAAGAAACTCCATGGACACTCTTTTAAAATATCAAGCTATTGATACAAATATTTGATTACATCATTCATTTTGAAATCAATCGTGTGAGAACGATGCAGAAACATATTGTACGCTGAGAGCGTCCATTATGAAAAAAAAAACAACAATTCAGAAATTAAAATACGCCGTAGCAGCTAAGAGATGACCAGTCCCCTCTGACGGCGTCCGTTCACGAACATGACGTATGGATCAGCATCATTCAGCTCAACCATATTGAAGGGAACCTAATGACCCAACACACACGCCACCACCAGCGAGACATTTGAGTGAGCATGACATACTCTCAACAGCCATAGCACTATCAAGTCAATAAACGACTAACCCAACAAATAGATGCTTTACAGCAAATAGATCGTGCTTACACGTGTTCCATGCAATTATACAATAGAAATAAATATATGGTCAAATAAATAACCAACTAGGTTGAGGAAGGAGGAACTTATGTATAATGTATCCAGTTAAATGCACAATGTTGCAATAAATAGCAGTCAGTTAAGTATTGGCTGAGCTTCAAAGACTACCGCATCTTTTCATATACACAAGTTAAATGAAGTGAGACCAATATTGCAATTAACGCTGACAAAAGCTTAGTTAATGCATTCAGCAAAATGTCGTGGTTCTAACGAGAAACACGCTTTTATTACCTTTTTATCATAATTTACATAGACTTGGAGACTCTCTAAAATTTAATACGAAACTGAAGGTATACTTACCTAACACCAGCAAATTATTACTATCAGTTGGAATCATTTTGAAGCTTATTGCTATATCCTTTCGTTCGAAAATGTGTCTGCTCAATAACATAATGAATGTTGTTGAACTGTCAAAACGAAACCCATTGCTGCTGATAATGTTACGCAAAATGATTTAATAATACGATCCTTCAAGATTGCTTGTGAAATTCAATATTTCTTACACATAATTTGATAAGACTTTTTGAATTTACCGGGTATTCAACTAAAGCTGCAAAAAATAGTAAAGTATGACAAATAAAAATTTAATTGTCACTTCAGAAATTGAGTGAAAGTTTTTTACCAATCTGCTTATCAATGTGTGATTAAATCATATTCTATTGTTCCTAAAATCTGCATTCTCACTCCCTTAATCATGAATAGTGTGCCTAACTTAATAACCAAACAAATAAGGTAATAAATAGTCTTTTAAACAAAAAAGTTAAAGCACCGTAAAGTGGACCCCTTCACTTAGCTACTGTGGGCCAATTCCGAGTCGCCGTGACGAAATGTCCCAGTTCAGTATTCACACGGTCCCTTCTCTGTAAATTCGCATAATTAGGGGATATACAAAACAATATAAATTAGCAGATTATGGTACATACAATGGTAAATTATGCGGCGCTCAGGAATTGTTTGACGGTATACTTCACGAGAGGAAAAGGTAGCCGCAGTTGTAGGTATTCAATTTTAAAACAAAAGACGGCTTATTCTTCGCCAGGCAGTGAACCTACCGCTTATGATGTGCCATAGACAATAAATAACTGTTACTAAAGAGGAACGAACAATGTTTGATGATGTTAAATTAAATGACAGTACTACTTACTTTACTCTTTGGACAGTACTCTCAATACTATCAGAATACCAGCGCTGCGACATTTACTTTTTAAATTTCGAAGTGTTATACTGAGAAACATTGTTTTTAATTTCTTCAAGCTTGAGTACGAGGCATTAGAGTGTAATGTGCGTTTTCTTTATGCGGAATAAACAATTTTTCTTTCTTGTCCTTTTGGCCTCGTAAGGGACGTTCTGTTTTATTTATTTTTTTATATACAACGTGTAACATAAAGGGTATACAGTATGTTAAGAAAACCCTGTCCGACCCATAAGGATAATAAAGGTTAGGTAAACACATGATCAAATATAATATAAAATTTTACGTATTCATCATAGTACCAATACAAATGAATTTTGAAATAATCTTTTCTTTTTTTCCCGCGAATTAATTCCAATTTCCCCGAAATTTGGTAATTTTTAAAAAGTGACAACACCGGTATTATTATGAGCGAATAGCGATGCGACCACGTGCCGCGTGCCCTGCCGCCCGCCCCCCGCGGGCGGCAGGCGAAGGGTGGTTACCGCGCATTTTTTAAGTTACCTCTTTTTGTGAAATAATATTTATTTTTTTAGGGGGATTTTTTTTTAAGTTTAGCCCGGTTTTGTATGCATTAGTAGAATCAGTTATCGATACCTAACAACACCTTCACGGGTCGGACAGGGTTTTCTTAACATACTGTATACATACCAAGGGCATGGCATCTTTACATGATATCAAATAATATCGGAAGGTTTTCAACTCAAAATAAAATACTCAAAAAATGTATACTAAATTTTCGGTTCCGTGTGTTTCTTAAATTCAAATCATAATAAACGTGCACCACACTACATACTTACTAACTACTCGTTACACGTCACATTATTTGGCAAAATCACGATAAATGTCTTCAAAAATTCTGTGCGCCTAGTATGGTAGTAGGCTATCACAGGCGGTGTTTTTTCTCGTAACTTCCTAACATAAAGAAATAGGATTAAAAAACCCTTCCAATATCGATTGATATCATGTAAAGATGCCATGCCCTTGGTATGTATGTATATACCCTTTATGTTACACGTTGTATATAACTTGTTTTTATTTTTAATTGTGTTAAATTAGTTTAGTTTTATAATCTTCCTGTGCTAGTCTCAATAAATACTTTTTCATTCTTGTTTTCTTCTTTTATCCCGGAAAATGCTGTAATGTACGGACGACACAGGTCAAGCTACCCCAAACTGTCAGATATTCCCAATCAACATTGAGCCTTAACGTTTTAGAGATAAAGTTTGAAATCCAATAAGGAAATCTGACAGATTGTAGTAGCTTGATGCTATCTAAGCTTAAATGCTAACGTCTGTACATTTATACATATACTCACACTTATTATTTGTACCTACTCTTACTCATTTCGATTTCTTCCTACTATTAGGCGCTGTCCAGTATTTCGCGCTGAAGACGTTGCTGCAATCATCTCAACCCTCCTGCGGCCTCTAAGAGAGGCCGTTGTTGCTGCCACTGACTTCTGACCCCCTGTTGCTGTTTCTCTCCTATCACCTCATATTATCATTCATACTCTTCGGTGGTAGGCCATAAAATTTGCCGGCAGAAGTTACCACCCACCAGACAAAGTCATGCCGCCAAGCGATTCGTCGTGTTCCGGCATGATGTCTGGTGAAGCTTTACGGAGGACAGGTCTGAGTTGTGTTACGATGTGTGCTGGGTACGATGCGCCAAATGTTGTTATGTCGGGACTATGGTCGTAGAGGGCTTTCAGATCAATCTCCCTCTAGTACAGCATCTTTGATCGTGTTGTTGAGTTTAACATTGCATGACCTCGCTCAACTGCCGTCTTCCTTCCTATTCACTCAGTTTTTTTTTTCTGAGTGAATAGGAAGGCTCTTAATAAACTAGCGCGATTTATTATCACCGATTGCATCACTGCTTACCATCAGACGGGATTGCCATCAAGCACTAGTTTATAATTAATAAAAAAAGCTTCATTCTAATGCATGAACTACATAATTATTATCATAATTTTATATCACAAATTTAATATCAGTCTACAATTTACACCAGCCTTTTTGATGTTCTTCTATATTAGCTCTATTTTGCATTGATACAATTCCCACGATGCATAAATCAATTCAACAGAAATTGAATGCCAATTGAAGAAATTAGGTTATTGACGTGCGTAAGCATTGAGATTGAAATCTATTGCGGCCTTTATGCTGCATACTTCCATAAATATTGCTAACTGGCCTGTAATTTTTGGGTCATCGACCTTATTGCCATCTAACTTCTTTTGTTTGGTCGCCTCTGATTCTGCGTCAGTGAAAAATGGTGTAGTCACCGTTATCGTAACGCCATGGCCTTTCATGGTAGTTATAAATATTTATGTTACATTATGTGAGCGTTTTGCTACTTAACTAGGCCTCCATTTGAATGCGATTCCCTAAAAAGTATCTAAACAAAATAATGTGAGATGGCGAAAACACATTATGATTATCTGTACCAGAATCTGTATCGAACAGCGGCCTCATAGAGGGATTTTAGGTTTTTATTTGAGGTTTCTAGTTGCCTCTGAGTTAGTACTTTAAGAAAGAAATACCTACCGTGTCTTTTGAGACGTTTATCATGTCCATAACTGGAACCACCGGAGTAGTTTTGGTAAGGTAAAAATCTCTAACGCCTACCTCCAACGTCTTATATTCAAATATGACAATAAAAAAAAATGTATTGCATTTTGGACAGCGGCGGATCCTATCAAACCATAGAGTTTCGGTAGTTAACTCAATAACTCTAGCCCCAATTCTATCATTTCTCGCTTACCTTTCGACATCAGCATCCGAGTTCATTACCTACACGCCACAACTCAAATTATCCACCTGTTAACAAAACAATACTCCAGTTGCTTGATAGGAAAGCTGGCGAGACAAGTGGGCCGCGACCGCAAGAAGGTTATCTTATGTTGCACCTACTTACTGGCGAGATAATATGGCGTACGGCTAGTGAGCTATTTTATTATATTACCTTTGCACTAGTTTTGCTGTACGATTAAGTGACCACCTCACCGTGGAAACATAGGCTAAGTGAATGCGGAGTCCATTCGACTAATGCTAAGGAGGACGGTACAACAAGAAGAGGCCGCAGACAAATTATAGACATAATTAGACCATATAAGGTTTCTGAACATATCAGAGGGACACTGAGCAAGGAAAGGTGTGGGTCTTAGTCGGTAATAGTATGGCACTGCCCAGACTGGTCCATTAGTGAAGCAGTCTGGGTGTCCATGAAGATTTCCCACTCAAGCCAAAACAAAAAAATAACCTAATGCTAGGGATTGACACTATAGATAACTGACTCTAAGGTCACTTTACTAACTTTTATCACTTTTACTGACTTTTTCGGAATCGATCGGCTGTTCTTGTGTGATGAAGGGTTAATAGGATGTTGTTAGGAAGTACAGAGAAGCGTATCAGGGGTCATTGTTGACATTTTATCTTGTTAACGGCTTAAAAGCTGATCTATTTTCGATATAACAAATGTGACCAGACGACCCGTTTTGGACGGGACTGTCCCTTTTTTATAATTAAGAGTCAAGGTGTCCCCAAAACGAACTCTAGAACCCAAGATTGTCCCAATTTCAGAAATCTAGCGAAAATTTAAGAAGCCGACGGCCATTCAATTTTATTTATAACGATGATGTTGCTAAAACAAGGTGAATATAAAAAAACGTGCCAAGAGATTTACTTTTCATTGAAATCATCATCAAATATATTAATGCAAATTTATTCCTCTGGTAAATATAATTAAGTACCGTTTTTTTTTTTTTGGGAAACTATGTAGGTATATTTTTTGATTCGTAACTTTTAAGCCAACTAGCTTTTTCTGAATCAGCAACTTAATAAAAGTGTTTTTTTTTTCATTGACTATCTATTATTTTACTTAAATAAATCCATGTCCTGTTTTGAGTCAAAGAATAAATGGCCACGTAAGGCATGGGTACTGCATAAGTAGCATCGATATCTTTGTTCACAAACTTAAGTAAATTCAGTACATCACTTCTTTCGATTTCATTATGAAAAAGACAAAAGATTATATTCAGGTTAAGTCCTGTCAAATTAAAATATTCTATAGACAGTTTAGACGTAATTACAAACATGGCGTACAAAAATACGTCAATTTAGGTCAGGTGTTGACTAATTTGACAGCACTAAACAAAAATTTGTCTTCTGTCCTTTTCTTATTGAAATACATAAAAAAAGTGCACTGACCTGAAATTTAGTTTAGTTTGAGAACTAGGAAATCGTGGCCAATGTCGTATTACACTAAGCTGAGAACGGTACCCTAACTAATAACCCTCTTGCTAACCCATTGCTCTTAATGTTCAAAAATGTATCTGTTGAACAACGTAAATAATGCAATGAACGTTGTTAAAATGTCAAAATGAAACACATTGCTACTGATAGTGTGTTATGCAAGTATCGTGTAACTAACAACTGTTTTTTGACAGCTTCCTTAGAACATAACTTTTCTCTATTACGTAAAGGTACCTTTAAATAGCGTAATTGCATGATTTAATTCCCCCATCTCCGTTCCATCATCGGACGACCCGTCGTACGGCGAGTTTCCACCCTTACGTTGTTGACACCACTGCGATCCGGACGAAGCGTTTTGCTTCCTCCTTTATACCGCGTACATCGAGGGAGTGGAACAATTTGCCAGCGTCGGTGTTTCCGTCACAATACAATTTGGGTGTCTTCAAGGCTAGAGTGAATAGGCTCTTAATAAATTAGCGCGCTTTACCATCCACGATCGCATCACTGCTTACCATCAGGCGGGATTGCGGTCAAGCGCTGGTTTATAATTTATAAAAAAAAAAAAAAAAATAGTATAAACTGCTTATTTTTATTAACATTATGGGGAGAGTCAAACACCTCACTCTCCTGGAGCGAGGAGGCCCGCAGTGACGGGCACAAGTCGTCGGTTGCAGAAGTATCGTATCTACTCCCGGCTTAGGTGTCACAAAATACCCCCGGGTGGTTTTTAGTCAGTAAAAGACTAACAGAGACATCTTTTTATTCTTCTTCAGCCTATAGAGGTCCATTTCTGAACAAGGGCCTCCCCTAAGGCTTTCCCCAATGACCGCTCTTGAGCTGCCCACATCCATCGGCTTCACGCGACCTTCAACAGGTCATCGTTCCACCTCGTTGGGGTCCTCCCTATGCTACGGCTTCCGGTACGTGGCCGGCACTACAGAACCTTACTGCCCCATCGGCCATCGGTTCTACGAGCAATATAGGTACCCCGCCCACTGCCACTTATTTTTATCGCCTCGAAGAGCTATGTCGTTGACTTTGGTTCTCCTCATTTCTGATTCGATCGCGCTGAGAAACTCCGAGCATAGCTCTTTCCGTCGCCCGTACAGAGAACATACATGAGGATTTTCCAAACCGGAAAAAAAATGTCGAGCCATTACGGATCATAAGACACACCCTGGTGACATACAGACAGACAGCACAGAGGACATTGGACAGTCTTAGTAAAAGGGACCCGTTTTTACCCTTTGAGTATAGAACCCTAATAAATAATATCAGTGAAAACTATGGCAGCTTAATAATTACAGTTCGGCCGTCAAGAGAATGCGTTCGTGACACCTGTCATTGCGACAATTGTAGTTTCTAATAAACATCAGATTCGTAATGCACGTATTCGTTGGTATGCATTTGACAGATGTCAAGAACGCATTCTTTCGCTGGCCACACTGAAATTAATAGTAACTATGCCAATTTCTGCGTCTAAGAATCATTGCTCTAGTTTGTATGTAAAATATTGATTTTATAACTTTCTAATATCTTTGGTTCATGTTCTCGTAATGTGCATACCTAATGATGTTATTGAAAAGAGGCCGTTGTCCCTTTTTCATCAAAGTAAAACTTAAGAAATGGTCAATCACCTTTTTCAGTTGGAAGCTTCTTGAGGCTTCCTCAGTTTTTATCTATACATTTATGTAATCACTAGTTTCATCCCGCGACTACTCATGTCTGAGTAAAATTCTAATATAATTCCACTGGATGAACGGTTGCGAAGTATTCGCACGTTTCCTTGATTTTAAATGGT
The DNA here is from genome assembly GCA_037179545.1 of Sesamia inferens. Taxonomy (NCBI): domain Eukaryota; kingdom Metazoa; phylum Arthropoda; class Insecta; order Lepidoptera; family Noctuidae; genus Sesamia; species Sesamia inferens. Next base: position 27,421,631 of record CM073928.1, on the reverse strand, counting down.
ACATTTTCGAAAAACCACTGAAATATGAGTAAATTGCATAATTTTCCCGTGTAACAGTCCAGAAAAGCCTTAAAATGATGCTTCATTTATGAATATTGATACATTATGAAGGAAGCTATGACGTACTGACAGAAAAAGCCCTTGAGAAATCTATATCTATACTTTTTAATATATAAAGCTGAAGAGTTTGTTTATTTGTTTGAACTTGATAATCTCAGGAACTACTAGTCCGATTTGAAAAAATATTTTTGCGTTAGATAGCATTAATCCAGGAAGGCTTTAGACTATATACCACACGCTGCGACCAATAGAAGCGTAGTAAAAAATAAATTAAAATTTATGCTGTATATTATGATCTCGAAGTGTAATAATGTATCTATAGAAATATACTCTTTTGGGGTTAAAATAAAATGTTCAAATAACTGATCATGAGTCAAAAGTCACGTGGCGCCCTCTATAATCGCAATAATATAATTATGGTTTTCCTCGGGACCGTGCGATCGATTGTGTTAAAATCGCGTCGTGAAAAGTTTGGTGAAGCAAGTTTAGAGTGAGTTGTCAAGTATAAGTGTAAAGCTTTTAGTTGGAATAACAACTCACTCCACTCTAACCTCTCACTCTCTTCTCCTTTTATTTGGTTTCGAGGTGATTTCCACCTGCTCATGAACTTCCTCTATCTTGGGGGTGACAGAGGTATCTATTTATTTAAACTGGTATGATACACTTAACGTACATATTTGCTATATAATCTATGTAAATAGTACATTGTAAAATACCTGTACTATTTCTTTCTCCTTCCCCGTAGTATTGCATCCAAAGGTTGTCCCTTGTGACCCTTTGTAAAATCTTAATATTTATGTTTTTGTAATCCATATGGTGTACATGAAATGAAATGAAATCGTTTAAAACTGTAACGTTTACGTGTAAAACTGATCAGTAATCCTACTTGCTTAAAGTAGGATCACTGATCAGATTTACACGTCATGTTTTTTTTTAAACTAGATGAAGCCGGCATTTCCTAACTGACTACCTCTGAGAAGAAATAGCCGAAACAAACCCCTGAGTTTGTTTCGGCTATTTCTTCTCAGAGGAAACACACTCAGGGATCATCGTCTTTTTTCAAGTCCAGACATTAAAAATGAAAATATTTACAATAATTTACGTTAAAATTACGCATATTGCTTAATAACAAAGCTTAACAGAACGAGCAGCTCAGTCCCAAGCTTTTTTGTCTTCTAAATAATCTGTGATTTTATAATACCCATTTTTGAAAAGTTTTATCCTTTATATAGTTTTATATCGTTTAATGGGTAAATTTCGAATGTCCATAGCAAGCTTGTTGTAAAAGTGTATACATTGACCCATGAACGAGATGCCTACCTGTGGAGACGAGTGTGATGTACAGCAAGATTGTGTTTGTTCCTGGTATTTATATTATGAATATCGCTTATTTTCTTAAAATTCGAAATATTTTTATATACATACATAAGATTTCCAAATATATGTTGTGAAGCTACAGTCAGAATGTTCACCTCTCTGAATTTTTCTCTAATAGAATCTCTAGGACCAAGGTTGTAAATGGCTCGAACAGCCCTTTTCTGTAAAACAATGATGGTATTGGTATTGATGTCCGCACAAGTTCCCCAGAAAAGAATCCCATAAGTCATAAGACTATGAAAATAACTAAAATAAACAATTGTGACTGTATCCATATCAGTTATCTGTCTAATTTTCTTAACAGCAAAGGCGGCAGAACTGAGTCTACCCGACAGCTTCTCAATGTGAGGACCCCATTGTAACTTGGCGTCAATAGTTAATCCAAGAAAAACTGTCGACTCGACAGGGATCAACTCCATTCAGTTGAACATTGGCACTTAGCTGCCTGACATTTGGCGTAGAAAATTTAATGACTTTAGTTTTATTTTTCATTTCAAAGAAGGTTATTTACATTAAACCACATTAAATAGGTTATTTACATTATAATAAAGAGTATTCTATTCTATGTATCTTATGGATATCATAAGAGGACGACTCTTACCGGCTAAAGGATTCAACACATCTGCCAGGCCTCGACTCGCTGTTTCTCAGGGGGTTTTATCTCCCCGAGCGACCGTTCACGCAATTCTCACATCCACTCTCGATTGGCAAGCCACTCTCGATGGGTGAAGAAAGCCCTCTTCAAAACATGGCAGGCGACCGGATCTCCTGAAGATCGCGACGCATACAAGGTTGCCAAACGTGCCACTAAAAGAGCTGTAGCCAGAGCCAGACGAGACCACTTAGAACCGCTCTACCAGAAGTTGGAATCATCTGAGGGGCAGAAGCTCATTTACAAGTTGGCACGTTCTAGGGTAAAAGCGGCACTGGATATATCTAAGTGCCGTTGTGTAAAAGACCCTACTGGCAACCTGCTTTGCGAGGATCGCGCGGTGAAGGAGAGATGGCGTACGTACTTCCACGAGCTGCTGAATAAGCAGCACCAAGAGGTGCAGGCACCGGAACTCCCTCCGAACCTTGGATTAGTGCCCCCGATAACGCCTGAGGAAGTCCACACGGCTCTTCGTCGCATGGCGAATCGGAAAGCTGTCGGCGCTGACGGAGTCCCCATTGAGGCCTGGAAGGCGATGGGTCCTCGCGGTGTGGGCATGTTAACAAACTTTCTGAACCGCGTGCTCCTGTCCGGCAAAATCCCGAGCCAATGGAGGCTGAGTATTATCACTCCAGTCTTCAAAGGCAAGGGCTCCGTACAGGAGTGTGGTAACTACCGCGGTATAAAGGTCATGTCCCACACCATGAAGATCTTTGAGAGGATTTTAGACTCTCGGATCCGGCAGGAGTGTGCTGTCTCGACGTGTCAATATGGGTTCCGTCCAGGGTACGGAACCACGGATCCTATCTTCGCCCTAAGGATCACCATGGAGAGATATAGATCGAAGAACACGCCTCTGCATATGTTCTTTTTAGACATGCAGAAGGCCTTCGACTGTGTCCCTCGGGGGGTGATCTGGTGGGCACTGAGGTCCAAAGGGGTACCAGAAACCTATGTTGACATAATTCGAGACATGTACCTCAATTCCGATTCCGTTGTTAAGACCGCTGTTGGCGACACTAAACCCTTCCCCATCACCGTCGGTGTACACCAGGGATCCGTCCTTAGTCCGTTCCTGTTCAGCGTGATATTAGACGTCTTGTCAGACAGCATCAAGAATCCACATGAGCAACCTCCCTGGTTACTCATGTATGCTGATGATATCGCGCTGGCAGACGCGGACAGGGAATGGTTGGTGCGGCGGGTAAATGCGTGGAAGAACTCGCTTAAGAGCGGTGGTCTTAAACTCAATGTGGCGAAGACGGTGTACATGGCCAGCAACACCACAGACCCTATGCCTGTGTGCATAGGCGGAGACAAGGTCGAGTGCACAGACCAATTTAAATACTTGGGGTCTGTGCTCCACGCGTCCGGCGACATTGATTGCGACGTTAAAGCACGCATTTCCGCAGCTTGGGCAAAATCGCGTGAGATGACAAGTGTCATTTGTGACCCCAAAATGCCGGTTAAGCTTAAGGGACAGGTCTATAAGACCATCATTAGACCTGTCCTTCTGTATGGCAGTGAGGCGTGGCCTGTGCTTGAGCGACACAAGCAGGAGCTGCGTGTCACGGAGATGAGTATGCTGCGGTGGATGTGTGGAGTTACGCGGAAAGACCGCATCAGGAACTCCCACATTCGTGGCAGTCTCCATGTCCGTGACATAGCAGACAAACTGCAAGAGAGTCGCCTACGCTGGTACGGCCACGTCTTACGTAAACCGGCATGTTACGTGGGTAACAAATGTCTTGCCATGGCGCCTCCGCCGGGCCGGAACAAGCGAGGCAGGCCAAAGAAGTGTTGGCTTGACGTTGCAAGAGATGACATGCGTGCCAACAATCTCACACCACAGGATGCCAGAGATCGTGCGAAATGGAGGCGTAATAGCAGGAAAGCGGACCCCGGGCTCCAACGCGAAAGCCGCGGATGCGACCGGGATTATACGCTGAGATGATGATGATGATGACTCTCGATTGGCAAGCGTCAAACACTGCGGGGCCAACACGGGCCTATCTACGTCCCTAGTCCGTCGCCCCCAGGCCACCTTACACGAGGTCGCAGATCGCAGTTACCTTTAATCCCGAAAGTATTGCAGTAGGACTTTTTCGTTGAAATATACCTATGTCCGTTTCGTTTCTGACAGCGTATATGCAAAATTTCGGAAAATCATTCTGAAATTTTCAAGTTCTTTCGTGAAAAGGGAACAAAGAAACTTATTATAAATATACTTATTTTCGTTTATAAATAAACGAGAAAAAATAATGGAAAAGGTACAAAGCATCAGCTTTGTACAGATGCCAGCACATTTAGGTACCTACCAATTTATAAATTTTCTCTATTAGACTTTACAGCTGTATCACTAAAACATTAATGTTAAAGGTTTGTTAGCAAAAAATTGTCAGTTTCGACGAGTAGTTTGACCTGTTGGCGTCTACCTTTTTTCTGTACAAAAATCTCTTCCAGCATAACCTAATACGAGAGCAAAAGTACATAAAGAAATGTAAGCAATGGATGTAACAGCAAACTTAAAATAAAAAATAAAATCAAAACGAATGAACATAAAAAAATCGAACAAATAATCTCTCTCACATTCCTTCTTTTTTTAAATTTTTTTTTTATTAATTTATAAACCAGCGCTTGACCGCAATCCCGCCTGATGGTAAGCAGTGACGCAATCGTTGATGGTAAAGCGCACTAGTTTTTTAATCCACTAGCAGCGCCCCGTGGTGTCTTTCACCATAGGTAATAAGTTTCGAACCCGTCAGAATATCCGGATAAAAAGTATCCTAAATTACGAAATCAAAAATCCGTTCAATAGTTTTTTGCGTGAATCGGTAACAAACATACTTCTTCTTCTTCTTCAAGGTCTATATAGGCCTATAGAGGTCCACTGCAGGACAAAGGCTTCTCCGAGGTTTTCCATTACATTTTGGGAGTTTGCTTTAATCCCCACACTTAAGAGATTTTGATATTCCACAGGAGGAGCGCTTCTGTCCGCTTCCTGGTGAGAGTTCCTCCATGTGGTACCGGGCTTAGAATAGTACCAACCCATATCCTACCGTGGGTGTCGTAAGATGCGAATAAGGGAACAAACATACATATGAAAATACAATTTTACGTTTATAATATTAGCAGGAAGAAATATTTAAAACGTTACATCATAAGCTTCACAGGTCTACCAAAAATACTCTGGAGGAGGCCTTTACCTGTAACGGAGAGGATTCTTGCTCAAAATATTAAATAAGTATTATTATTATGCCTAACTTAACTTCAAATATTCCAAAATTAATTAATCTTATTTATATTGTTTTCTTTTTTAAAATGAAATTTGTAAAATATAATAGATTGGAATAATTATTACTACTATAATGTAATAGCTAATCACACATTTAATATCTTTTATTTTTTTATTTTGTTTTTTTTTTTGTATGCTCACTGATACTGAAATTGTATTATGTAAAGCAAGAAACAAAAGGCTTTTTATTTTTATTTATTTTAATATTAGCAGGATTAGAAATATTTTCAACAAGGTAAATATTTCACTCTTTATTTTTTTGATTGTAAAGAGTACTATCCATCTCCACCATTTTAAGTTCTCCTGCAGTATGCTGCATTTTTCATCCAGTCTCATAAGCCTACAAATCTAGAACTGGGTCACGTCAATAACGTTTTAAAGCCACGTAATACCTATGTAAGTTCTACGTATTTGTAGTTAGTATTACATAAGATACCACCCCAATACTTAAGTTTCATGAAAAGCTAAAATTAAGACCTTAAGAATTAATCTCATAAGGAAGATTTAAATAAGTCCAACAACTTACATATACTTATCGTTTAAAGCAAAATCTGAATTATTTTGAAGGATGTTACATATCCATTGCTTCTTATGTACAAAAAATGTGTCTGCTCCACAGTATAAAAAACGCAATGAATGTTTTTGACCTGTCAAAATGATAGCCATTGCTACAGTTGATGTGTTACGTAATCCCTCCGATATTTATTTATTTCAGGCGAGGCAGGCGCATACGTATATTCCTTAACCTAAACATACATATTATAAGAAGTACTTCACTAGGTACTACTAGCATGTGGTTGTGCTGAACACCACTTCCTGCGGTCAGGAGTCTTCTTCCATTACGATGGGCAGAAAACAATTCGGCACAACTCCAGTAACTGCCTCCTCGGCGAATACACCTAGCCTTCGTGGTATAATTTAGGCGGGAGATGTACACCGGTTTGTTCGGCTATGAGGCACGCAAGTTGTCTAATTAAAGTTTTTTTTCCCACAGGTAAACCAATTGATATAACATATTATAATTATATCAAGAAACATAATTAATAGAAACAAAACCACAAAATATTTAACTAATAACTAGGTCTTATCCAAAAAAAAAAAATAAAAGACAATAACAACAAGAATTGTGTAAAACGTAATCTTCTTTCCGCTAATTAACTTGCGACATACACACGGGAGCGAAGTGCGTCGAGCGTTGTGTCGAAACACACGCACAACAAAAACAACGCATCCGTAAAGTTCGGTTGGCAAACGATTGTTCGTTAGTTCCCAGACAATCGCGCCAGTGTGTTAATTGTTGAAAGTATTCTTTGTGACATACGGCCGTGGTGTGCGGAGAGCAAGTGGTTGAACAAATTTAGATTATACATACATATGTAAATCTGTAATTCAAAACAACAACTGCTCAAAAGGACTTGAAATAACTTTCCATAAACACATTAAAACTGGGATATCTTACTACAAATATCTGTTACAAAGATTATGACCGCGTAAGTAGTGCCTTTTTCTATAAAACAATTTTTTTATTTGGTACCTGCCAAAAAAAACGTATTTGCTAGCGATTCCAGAAACATTTATTAAATTCATGATTACATCTTGCGCGTCGATGTCAGACCTGATGTGAGTGATGAATATAGACCAAATGTTAACAAGAGTGTAATATTAAGAAATAAAACTATATCTTGGGTAGCAATGACTGATTACAAGGTGAAGGAAAACATCTTGAGGAAACCTGGACTTTCAGTCTGAAATCGCCAACCCGCATTGAGCAAGCGTGGTGATTACGCTCAATACTTTTCTGTATAAGAGGAGACCTGTGCCCAGAAGTGGGACGATAAAAAGGTTGATAATGACAAAGAAAGAAAATACATTTATTTAGCACAGACTAAGAGACACAAAATACACCAAGGGCCCTAGTCTACTATTACAATAGTGTCAGAATGGTCAATCAGTGATTTCATGATGATCGATTTTACAAGTTTCGTAATCTACTAACAAAATAGCATCATTATGACTTTCCAGTGGTCTATCACTGACACTCCACTGCATATTAATAAATGTTCATAATGAGTAGTATTTTTTTAGGAAATCATTTCTACTAGCAGGTTTTATAATAATGATAATACGGCAAAGTTATTCTTTCACCATTCCATTACAAGACGACCGAAATAATTGATCAATCGTTATGAATTTATGTAGCAGATTACGAACTTAAGCACAATGACAATAGAATGGCAATGGAATTGTGTTGGAATGACAAATTTATAAATATAACAGACTAGGGCCCCAGATAAGATATAAGGTCCCATAAAATAAACAAAGTACAATGTATGAAACTAGCTGAAAAGTTATCCCAAAAGGACTCAGTTGACCAAAAATGCCACACAGCTAATGCCTGGTGCTGGTTTTCAACAGAATTGCGGATGCGTGCGGTCCGTCCAATACTATATGATGAAATTATCTTAATTCCCAAGAAAGTCTCGACAAAGCAAAAAAAAATAAAACAATCATGAAAATGACAAAGAAAATTATTAACCTATATTTAAAAAAAAATAAGTATGAAAATAAACGTGGTTAAAGTCACGGGCAACATATACTTGAATTCAAATTTCTTTAATGCATTCATGTGCATATGTCATGATTTTTATAGTATACATAAACATAAACAGCACTTGTTATACAACATTATTTTTTGTTTATGCGAAAGCCGAAACACGTGTCCGGTATTTTTAAGCAAAGAATCTATGTACAAAATTTCAAAAAGATATCATGAAAAACCACAAAGTTATGAGCTTGTTATCCTACTTGGCTGTCCTAACAAAAATATGGTCCACGCTCCGGTCGGTCGGGCAAGCGGCAATTGACCTCTGGCATCAGTTGTTGCGCGGGCGATGACCTACCATAAGCTGCGTTTCGCGCTCGATAACCACACTGTAACAATTTCTAAATGTATTTGGGAAAAACTATAACATAGTGTTAAAATTATTGGTATCGATTCAGTTGCTTATTCTGAACAAACTATATTCAGGTATTGCATAAACAAAAAGTAACGTAGTATAAAGTACCCACCTGTTATTTACAACTCTATCTACCAGTATGTCACAAAGTGTACGAACAACCTAATCGCCCTGAGGTTATCCGGTACAATTAAAAGAGGTTCCTTATTGTGTTAACGACAGCAATAAGAAAATAAGCCGAATGACCTGCGCACGATTCGATCTAATTCTCTAACGTCAGCTTTGTTATGTAATTGTTTTATCTGTTTGATTTATATTTAGTGTTTATGTGGGATCTTCGAATATCTTCCGGGTGAGGAGAGAGTGGTGCAAGAATGCGGGCATTATTATCTGCATTGCGATATGCTCGTGGAATATGTCGTGGTGGCCTAGTGGTTAAAACACCAGCCTCTCAAGTCTGAGTGTGCGGGTTCGATGCCAGGTCAAGCAAGTACCAATGTAACTTTTCTAAGTTATTGGCTGAAGTAGCATCGAAATAGGTAAATCAAAGCATGTCGATCCCCGGCCAGGTCATGATGGGAAACGATCTTTTCCTGATTGGCCTGGGTCTTGGATGTTTATCTATATATGTATCTATTATAAAATATAGTAACTTACTTTGGGGCTAGCTCAATCTGTGTGATTTGTCCGTATATAAATAAATAAATAAATAAAATAAAGGCGACTTGCCGACATGGTGGAGGTGTATGTACTTTCTAAATATGTATATCTTGGACACCAATGACTGATTAGGTACATGGTGTAGAAAAACATCTTGAAGAAGTCTGAAATCGCCAACCCGCACTGAGCAAGCGTGGTGTTTAAGTTCAATCCCTCTCTGTATGAGAGGAGACCTGTGCCCAGAAGTGGGACGATAAAAAGGTTGATAATGACAAAGAAAGAAAATACATTTATTTAGCACAGACTAAGAGACACAAAATACACCAAGGGCCCTAGTCTACTATTACAATAGTGTCAGAATGGTCAATCAGTGATTTCATGATGATCGATTTTACAAGTTTCGTAATCTACTAACAAAATAGCATCATTATGACTTTCCAGTGGTCTATCACTGACACTCCACTGCATATTAATAAATGTTCATAATGAGTAGTATTTTTTTAGGAAATCATTTCTACTAGCAGGTTTTATAATAATGATAATACGGCAAAGTTATTCTTTCACCATTCCATTACAAGACGACCGAAATAATTGATCAATCGTTATGAATTTATGTAGCAGATTACGAACTTAAGCACAATGACAATAGAATGGCAATGGAATTGTGTTGGAATGACAAATTTATAAAAATAACAGACTAGGGCCCCAGATAAGATATAAGGTCCCATAAAATAAACAAAGTACAATGTATGAAACTAGCTGAAAAGTTATCCCAAAAGGACTCAGTTGACCAAAAATGCCACACAGCTAATGCCTGGTGCTGGTTTTCAACAGAATTGCGGATGCGTGCAGTCCGTCCAATACTATATGATGAAATTATCTTAATTCCCAAGAAAGTCTCGACAAAGCAAAAAAAAATAAAACAATCATGAAAATGACAAAGAAAATTATTAACCTATATTTAAAAAAAAATAAGTATGAAAATAAACGTGGTTAAAGTCACGGGCAACATATACTTGAATTCAAATTTCTTTAATGCATTCATGTGCATATGTCATGATTTTTATAGTATACATAAACATAAACAGCACTTGTTATACAACATTATTTTTTGTTTATGCGAAAGCCGAAACACGTGTCCGGTATTTTTAAGCAAAGAATCTATGTACAAAATTTCAAAAAGATATCATGAAAAACCACAAAGTTATGAGCTTGTTATCCTACTTGGCTGTCCTAACAAAAATATGGTCCACGCTCCGGTCGGTCGGGCAAGCGGCAATTGACCTCTGGCATCAGTTGTTGCGCGGGCGATGACCTACCATAAGCTGCGTTTCGCGCTCGATAACCACACTGTAACAATTTCTAAATGTATTTGGGAAAAACTATAACATGGTGTAAAAATTATTGGAACCGATTCAGTTGCTTATTCTGAACAAACTATATTCAGGTATTGCATAAACAAAAAGTAACGTAGTATAAAGTACCCACCTGTTATTTACAACTCTATCTACCAGTATGTCACAAAGTGTACGAACAACCTAATCGCCCTGAGGTTATCCGGTACAATTAGAAGAGGTTCCTTATTGTGTTAACGACAGCAATAAGAAAATGAGCCGAATGACCTGCGCACGATTCGATCTAATTCTCTAACGTCAGCTTTGTTATGTAATTGTTTTATCTGTTTGATTTATATTTAGTGTTTATGTGGGATCTTCGAATATCTTCCGGGTGAGGAGAGAGTGGTGCAAGAATGCGGGCATTATTATCTGCATTGCGATATGCTCGTGGAATATGTCGTGGTGGCCTAGTGGTTAAAACACCAGCCTCTCAAGTCGGAGTGTGCGGGTTCGATTCCAGGTCAAGCAAGTACCAATGTAACTTTTCTAAGTTATTGGCTGAAGTAGCATCGAAATAGGTAAATCAAAGCATGTCGATCCCCGGCCAGGTCATGATGGGAAACGATCTTTTCCTGATTGGCCTGGGTCTTGGATGTTTATCTATATATGTATCTATTATAAAATATAGTATCGTTGAGTTAGTATCCCATAACACAAGTCTTGAACTTACTTTGGGGCTAGCTCAATCTGTGTGATTTGTCCGTATATAAATAAATAAAATAAAGGCGACTTGCCGACATGGTGGAGGTGTATGTACTTTCTAAATATGTATATCTTGGACACCAATGACTGATTAGGTACTTGGTGTAGAAAAACATCTTGAAGAAGTCTGAAATCGCCAACCCGCACTGAGCAAGCGTGGTGATTAAGTTCAATCCCTCTCTGTATGAGAGGAGACCTGTGCCCAGCAGTGGAATGGTAAAATGATTGATGATGATGATGGTGATAGACCATCACCATCAGAGCGGCTCCTTGCTAAATCATAATAATCGCACAGGTCGATTCACCAGGTTAACTTAGCTTGCCGCAGTTGGTATGTGGATGGGTGACCATCTTTACATACCGTGTCTCGGATAGCGCGTTATTCCGTTAGTCCCGGCTGTCATGTGTAGGTCTTTGACAGTCGTAACTGGTTTTCGGCAGTCCACCTGTCTTATTAAAGGGTTATACAAGGGTCATCGTATTACCCAGTGAGTTATTGACGTCAGATAGGTGGTCACTCCATATAAAGACTGGTATTCAGCTGAATCCGGTTAGACTGGAAGCTGACTCCAATGTTGTTGGGAAAAGGCTAGGCGGATGATGATGATGATACGGGCTGTGTCTTCATCATCATAAGACTGAACAATTTTCTCAATAAGACCATCAGGGTAATTGCGTAACACATTATCAGTAGCAATGGAGTTCATTTTAACAGTTCAACAACATCCATTGCTTTATTTACGTTGTTGTGCAGACACATTTTCGAACATATAGATCAATGGATTAGCAATATGATTCGAAATGATCGTAAACAAAAATACAGCCGACCCATACGTTTAAGTCGAGTACGTACCTACTGAAGTTTTCTATGGGACAGTAAGTTGATGGTGACAACGAATCTTTCTCTTTCTGGTTCATTTAGACAAAGGCAGAACTTACCATGAAGCGGGATTGCGATCAAGCACTAGTTTAAAATTTAAAAAAAAATAAACTATTTTTTTTTATCCCGCCAATTGAGGCATCGTCTTGTGTAAATTGACATATTTTTGGTCGCCATGTTATCTTCTATCCTTTTCTTAATGAAGTGGAAAGAAAAAGATGCACTAAAGTTCAAATTAGTTTGTGAACAAGAGTCGGTGGTAGGCCATAACATCGGCCGCCGGCAGAAGTTACCACCCACCAGACAAAGCCTTGCCGCCAAGCGATTTGTCGTGTTCCGGCATGATGTCTGATGAAGCCGTACGGAGGACGGGTCTGAGCAGTTGTGTTGCGATGTGTGCCGGGTACGATGCGCCAAATGTTGTTGTGTTGGGAGTTTGGTCGTGGAGGGTCTTCAGCTCAATCTCCCTTTAGCGCAGCATCGTTGGTCGTGTTGTTGGGTTTAACATTGCATCACCTCGCTCAACTGCCGTCTTCCTTCCTATTCGCTCAGTTTTTCTGAGTGAATAGGCTCTTAATAAACTAGCGCGCTTTACCATCAACGATCGCATCACTGCTTACCATCAGGCGGGATTGCGGTCCAGCGCTAGTTTATATTTATTAAAAAAAAAAGAGAATAAACAATATCAGTCCTCTCTGTCGCTAACAGCAACTACAGATTATGCTAAACAAAACCATAACGAAATACAACTGACGTGCGCACGCGCAGATATTTGGGACATTATCATTCACACGTTACGAGTTTTGTCTTAAAATTCTTAAAAACCATGAAGAATTTACATTTCTAATGGATTTTACTTCCGATAACAAAAGATTTTATGTAATGCATAAGACTTTAAATGGCAATTCCGAACTGGTTTTTCCAATGACCTAAGAAACTTTAAGCTATGTTGACATTTTAGTTTAATTAATTTGTATTACAGTGTAAACGTTGATCTAATCAATAGGTTAATTAGCACTGCTAACAATTAAACTGTAGTTCAGTACTTGACTTATCATTAGGTATTTTCAGGATACTTAGAGCAGATGGTAAAGGTCAATGAACTTTTAACACTTCATTACATGCCGTAAATAATTCATCAATTACATAAGAAAATACATTGCGTTGAAAATTTTACATTGATTATAAAAAAAGAACATTAAGTAGTATATAAAATTCATAAAAAATATCAAAATGTTAATAACCATTATTTTTCAATAATAGAATAGAATAGAATACTCTTTATTGTGTACACCATATAGATTAAAGAACATAAATAAAAATATTTATTCACTGAATGCACTTTTTACTACATAAATCACGCGTTTTTATTTAGTAAACGACACTATAAATAATTTAAAAGTCCAATGAAAAATGAGCGTGGCACTCATTTTGGCTTTCGCGCCAAAACTCCCTACCATAGATAATGACAGGCCATGTCGTGTGGCCAGAACGAATAATTTACTGTAGGGTTACCAGATGCAAGCTAACCCGTCATATCGTATTTAAATTCAACAATCATTACAAAGTTTAAAATAAATAATATGTACGGAGGACAGCAGGCCAAGCTAGCCGAAACTGTCAAATATTATCAATCAACCTTGAACCTTAATGCTTTAGAGATAAAATTTAAAATTTAATATAAAAATCTGACAGATATACAATATGTAAAGAAAACCCTGTCCGATCCGTGAAGGTATTGTTAGGTATCGATAACTGATTCTACTAATGGATACAAAGCCGGGCTAAACTTAAAAAAAATCTCCCTAAAAAAATAAATTGTAATTTGCAAAAAGAGCTAACTTAATACATGTGCGGTAGGCAACCCTTCCGCGGGCGACGGAGGGCAGGGCACGCGGCACGTGGTCATATCGCTTATAATAATACAGTCCAAATGGTATTGTCACTTTTTTAAAAATTAACAAATTTCGGGAAAGTTGAGGTTAATTCGCGGGAAAAAAAGATTATTTCAAAATTCATTAGTATTGTTACTATGATGATTACGTAAAATTTTATATTATTTTTTAACTTGATGTGCTGTCGTCAGTACATAAATAATAATTCAACTCAATAACATTTCAGTATAAAGAATAAGCCAGAAATATCGAGAGCTCTCCGAAACCTAATTTATCCAACTTTAAAACTTACTTAACCATCTGGCCATTAACAAAAACATCAATAACAAATAGAATCCTCATTCATCCCACACTCAAACTCTACATATTTACGAAAGGCACTTCAGATAACTCCACAGCCACACTGTCTCAGTGCCTTTGCACCCACCCATACATCTCATAAAGAATGTCTTACTCCGGACCACCACGGCCGCAACACCAGGATATCAAGCCCAAATAAACACATCAAACAAACAGACCACGATACACAAACTTTCGCTAAATTTCACATAGAACAATATCGTTGGTAGACGTCATAATTCAATACTATCTGGTACATTAGTAAGGTAGTTATCTTGAGTGGCCGGCGCAGGCGCCGCGCCCTGCTCCCTCACGTCTTACCATCGGTACATTTTCACTGAAATCACTCGATAAGATAATATTATATTAATGTATAAGGAATGGGTAACAAGGACAGCTGGGTTGCAGTTAGAATCAATCAGTACTGATATATCTGGAGTAATTGTGATTTATTTAGCTCCAATTGTGCTGCGTTTGTTTTGAAATTAGTTTTGTTATATTGTAAAGTAGACTAACGAGCATCACTGTATTGACATCTTTGGATCCAGGTTAAAATTGACCAATTCTCGCCTTTCAGTTCCATCTTTACTTCACTCCTTTTTGTTAATTCAGAAAGATGATCAGATTTTGACGGAATCCAGAAGGCCATATCAATTGCCAAACTCCTAATACAATGGCCCCGATTCCCTTGTTGTTAAGTGCATCTTATTCTTCCTTTTCCATTAAGAAAAGGACAGAAGATAAAATGTCAGTTTAGATCTGTCAAATTAGTCCACTCCTGGCGTAAATTGGCGTATTTTGGTCGCTATGTTTATAATCGCGTCGAAGCTGTCTATGGAGTATCTTAATTTGACAGCATTAAACTAAAATGTTATCTTCTATCCTTTTCTTAATGAAATAGAATGAAAAAGGTGCAGTTAACTCAAAATTAGTTTATAATTTATGAACGATACAGGTTGGCCTGGCCAAATAAACATGTGTTTATAATGACAGACCATAAATGACAACCTCTGTGGCATAGCCGCGGTAGTGAACGCGGCCGCTACACAAGGAGGCGCGGGTCTGGTCGTGCATCGGAAAGCAAGTTAAGCCGTTGGTGCCGGTTGCCATACGAACATCTAATGGCAGTCGTTACGGGTTGTTAGAGCCCTCAAAAGTCCAACAATTGGTCTTACTACAATGCTTCGATATCGCTTTCGGGTTGTGGAGGTCAGACGACAGTCGCTTCAGGGAAAGTATTGAAGTTTGGCTAAAGTTAGCAGTTAGACTGGTAAAGCGGAGCTCAGACTCCAAAGCTGATAAAAAATTGGTTCTGATGCGACCAGGATTAACGCTGAGATGATGATGATGATAATGACAGAGCATAAATGTACGTACGTACATATCTACATACGTACATACCTCTGAGTTTGTTACTGCCTTACTTCTCACAGTAGTTAAATAGGAGAAATTATTGAACAAACCTATGTGCAGTTAAATTTTATTTTTTTATCATTTATCTGAATGGTGACGAATTAAGATAAATGATGACTAAATGAAAAATTTTATATTTGTATCAGATTCATTATTTATACTCATTTTATATTCTATTATTGTTAAAATTAATTAGATTAGGGTATGATGAGGCTGGCATACCTTTGTAAGGTATAAGCCTCTAAATCAATATACAAATCAAAATAAAAATATTTTTACTAATTATTCATTATTCAGATAAATGATGACATAGGCACAAAACAAACGATCTCCATTTATTCTTCTAGCATCCAGAATTGCTATTTATTTGAGGATTCTCGTTTCTATGTATGTATGTTTACGCTCAATCCGTCTCTGTATGAGGGGAGACCTGTGCCCAGCAGTGGGACGATAAAAAGGTTGGTGATGATGATGATGTCTACGTGCAACAGCGGACTGCGAATGCTTTATATCAAACCAATTTTTCCAACAATATTTCCAACATCAATGCAAACCAGAGTTGGATTACAATCTCATTTATAAAAACTTTTGACCAAACAAACGGTATGGTCCCCAGGTCCTGTTTCCATACTTTGTCCGCTGGAGTTCTGGCTTAAAAACCGAGGAGCCTCTTGGCCCTTAAATAGCTAGTTTCCAATAGGCATTTTAAATTCGTATACTATCAGCTTCATCGAAATCAAGTTTTCTTTTACCTTTACGACATAGTTTCATTAAATTTTCACCTATAAAAGCAAAAAGCGATTTGTCGTGTTCCGGCATGATGTCTGGTGAAGCCGTACCGAGGACGGGTCTGAGTAGATGTGTTGCGATGTGTGCCGGGTACGATGCGCCACATGTTGTTGTGATGGGAGTTTGGTCGTGGAGGGTCTTCAGATCAATCTCCTTTTGGCGCAGCATCGTTGGTCGTATTGTTGGGTTTAATATTGCATCACCTCGCTCAACTGCCGTCTTCCTTCCTATTCGCTCAGTTTTTCTGAGTAAATATGCTCTTAATAAACTAGCGCGCTTTACCATCAATGATCGCATCACTGCTTACCATCAGGCGGGATTGCGGTCAAGCGCTAGTTTATTATTATAAAAAAAAAACTGACGACACAAATATCCACACCGCCGAGATTCTGTTCCATACTCTGTTAACTGCAATTTAAATAGTATAATAATTGACAAATACCTTTAAGCTTTGACAGTTAGGAAATCATCAGATATTTGGGAAACACAATTGTCCTGTTTTCAAATATTTCCGTTAACAAAATCCAGTTTACTTCTACAAGCGATTACGAAACACAGTTGCATTAACATCTCACCTATAAAAGCTAATAATGGCCAGACAAATGGTATGGTCGCCGAGGTCCTGTTCCCATACTCTGTCGACTAGGGTTCAAGTCGTGCCGGTGCTGCGCTGACCTTTGTCAACCGCCACAGAGCAGCATGCAGATAGCCGACTGCTTGTAAAACAAGAGATATGTCGGATGGATTATGACAAATGTATACCTAGGTAAAGCTATGTGTTTGTGTGTGGTTTGTGCTTGAAGACTGGATAATTTGAGTGAAAATAGAAATAGTACTGAGATGGTAGGTGAATCATGATGAAATGTTTTAATCAATACTATGGAAACAAAATATAATAACTGTCAAATCCCTTAAACAGACAATGATTACAATTATGACGTCATTATTTTTACAGCAAAATCTTACAAAC
This sequence comes from Sesamia inferens, assembly GCA_037179545.1. Lineage (NCBI taxonomy): Eukaryota > Metazoa > Arthropoda > Insecta > Lepidoptera > Noctuidae > Sesamia > Sesamia inferens. The sequence goes on along the minus strand of CM073928.1, from coordinate 27,404,245 downwards.
ACAAGTTCAATGTGTTTGTGTGAGTTTGCTGTAAAAATAATTAATTATAGATATTAGATTTTTTTAAATAATTATAAACTAGCGCTTGACTGCAATCCCGCCTGATGGTAAGCAGTGATGCAATCGTTGATGGTAAAGCACGCTAGTTTATTAAGCCCATTCACTTAAAAAACTTAGTGAATAGGAAGGAAGACGGCTGTTGAGCGAGATGGTGCAATGTTAAACCCAACAACACGACCAACGATGCTGCGCCAGAGGAAGATTGATGTGGAGACCCTTCGCGACCAAACTCCCGACACAACAACACTTGGCGCATCGTACCCGGCACACATCGCAACACAACTGCCCAGACCCGTCCTCCGTACGGCTTCACCAGACATCATGCCGGAACACGATGAATCGCTTGACGGCAAGACTTCGAAACTGCAAAAAGCGAATTATGAAATAGAATCTTTTAATTGACGCCATAATATTTAATGGAAATTCATCAATGTGCATATAATTATTATTATTAATATCATGTAATCCATTGATCCAATTCTTCACTATAAAAGAAATTCAATAGCTCTTTTCCAGTCATCCAGTTCAAATCAAGATTAAATTCAAAACACATGTTCCTTTCCACAAATTCATTTTATTAGTAATACGTCTAAATTATACATGTATTAGTATACTGAAACTGTCTGGATCTGAGTCAGCTCTCCATGAAGAGTGAAGTTTTGTGATTCATTCGTGTGTTTTGTGATGGGTGACTCAACGTTGAACTTAATACCTTGTAGGGTGAACCACGGGATGACGTGTTTCTCCGGTTTTCCAAACTTTCGTTCTTGTTTGAGGCGACGGATTTTCTTGATGAAAATAATATCTGCTTTCCTTTCTTCAGGCATATTATTTATACTCTCAAATGTAATCTCATAGCTAGACACATAACTGGTAGAATAAATTTAAATTTGAAAATATTAATTAGGTATCACTCTTAGCGATAAGACCGCCCATTGTGTCAGACTTTGTAAAATCTTTATATCTGTGTTCTGTAATTTATATGGTGTATTATTCTATTCTAGGTATCCATCTCGTAGACGATTGCTTAAAGAGTTTTTTTTTTTGCTATCCAGACTTGTAGGTTCTGAATTTAGTAAAAAAAAATGTGATGATATACTTCTTCTCCTTACGTATTGATGCTTCATATTGCGTGTTCGTATGTTACTTCTCTCAGGAAACATTTTGCCCTTTCATCAGTTTAATTCCGTTCATCGAACGTACATGAATAAAAAGTCTTAAAGACCTTTTCCATTCCCAGAACTTCTTTCAAATAATTTCTGATAAATATTCATAATCTTTGTTCAAATTATAACAAGCGATATCGCGCGGCCGTGCTTTACATTTCGATATAAATCCTCAATCCATGGCCTATTGTGAAATACTTGTAACACCGTGTTGTTTCTGTAATGTTTACCGCCCGGGAGTGGGTGGCAAATTCATTGTTATTGTTTTTAGCCATATCTGGATGGAAATTCTATTAATACAGTTCGGAGATGTAAAGACATTGTTAGTAGATTCTAGGGTTCTATTGAATTTAGTAGCTAAATTTGGGATGATAGTAGAACCAATATCATCGTTTATGTTTATGACTTTTTTTGATAGTGTAGGCCTTTAGGCCATAACATTGGCTGCCGGCAGAAGTTACCACCCATTAAACAAAGTCTTGCCGCCAAGCGAATCGTCTTGTTCTATGTTTTGCATGATGTCTGGTGAAGCCCTACGGAAGATGGGTCTGAGCAGTTTTGTTGTGATGTGTGCCGGGTACGATGCACCAAATGTTGTTGTGTCGGGAGTTTGGTCGTGGAGGGTCTTTAGATCAATCTCCCTTTGGCGCAGCATCGTTGGTCGTGTTTTTGGGTTTAAAATTGCAGCACCTCGCTCAACTGCCGTCTTCCTTCCTATACACTCAGATTTTTTGAGTGAATAGGCTCTTATATACTAGCGCGCTTTACCATCAACGATCACATCACTGCTTAAAACAAAAAACCTATATAGTAATGTTCAATATTTATATTTCATCACCTGACTGCTTTCCCAAATATGTTGGGGTCGTTTCCAGTCTAACTGGGTGCAGTTGAGTATCTGACACGAAGCAACTGCCTTTCTGAGATCCACAACTATGTTAAAAGGTATTACGAAACTCCTACTAAGTCTTTCCATGTCTACATTTCCTAAATGGAAATCTGAAGTTTTCAAAATTTCACTCCTCTAGATTCTTCTTATCTACCGAGTAGTCTTACCATAGAATTAAATTGAAATTGCTCTCAGTACGTCCACATTAATTCATTCTAAATTTAAATTAGCCACTGAATGTTCCAGATTACTTCACATGACTTCTTTTGACAAGCAGCCAGTACTATTTATTATTCTAAATAAAACGGAATACAAAATTACAGCAATCACGAACGATTTATATAGATAGCCTAGTGTCTATCGTTTAAGATCTAAATCGTGATACATTAGGACCTTTGGCTCTTACTTACTTTCAAGGCTAAGAATCTCATATTTTATTTATTTGTTTACCAGCAACTTTTGCATATAGATTAACATGCAAGAATTTCAAAGCTTCATATTTAGGTTAACACAAAACATTATTTTTATTAAACTAGTTTTCTATTTTAAAATAGGGTACTGAAACATTTTCTTTGAATAACTTAGAATACTAATATCTCTTATAAAATTAATCCTTATAATATCAGGGATTAAAAAAAAATAGGAATATTTTATAGTAATTTATTGCAAGGAAATATGAAGACACTTGTGGTTTTTCTGATGATCTATTAGGTATCCATTAGGCGTCTAATGCGTACCTACATATTGGGAATCTATACATAATAGACCAACAAAAATCAAAAGTAGCACTTAATACAAAATAAACAACAATTATCTTTGAGAAATATCCGATATTGATTATGAAGAGAAATCAATATCAATCGGATATAAGTTGCAAATGTAGCGGTGTATATGTACAGGCCTGACTTTAATTGTATGCGTGAGTTTACACATGTGTGTGTCTGCTCAGTGAAACGTCCGTGCAAGGCGAACCGCCTGCACTTGTTCCATTGTAGGGTGAATATGGATTGCGACAGATGAGAACATACCTTCGGTCAATAATAATATGTATTATTCCTGCTCTTATTGTTGGTCTTACACTGCACATTAAGATTTTATTGTAACTTTTAAATCCTGGCTGAAATTAATGAAGCTGGCCGTATGATCAGATAAAAGTAAATCCAAAAAACAAAAAGCTAGAGACTGATTAAAAAAAAAAATTAATAACTATTCTGTTTTCAAATGAACAAATTCAGCATTTAAAAAAAATAAGGTGCAGTTTTATTGAGTCATCAGTAAAACACGTTTCAAGTTCATTGTCTGCGAAGTGGTCAAAGGAGGCGGTTAAATCACTCGACAAACAGGATTGATGGCCAGCAGGACCCAATGATATCATAGTGAGATCACCAATGTACCTGACAGGCGTAGTAATTACGTTGATCATCTCAAGTTCGTGCGGACATTACAAAAGGAACTTTTTTTTTTTTTAATTTTCAACATTCATGTATGACGGATTCTTGCATAATATATGTAAATGTCCCGATACCCCGGAATCCGGAATAGAACATTCGCTTGCGTTTTTCTATATTTTACAGTTTTATATTCAGGCTAACTCGTTATATATATGTAGAAATATGACTAATTGATGACAAAATTTCGCTCGACTATTTGTAAAGACGACAGCACATCAAGCTATCACAATATATCAGATTTCTTTATTAGATTTTCAACTTTATCTTTAAAGCATTTAGGCTCAAGATTGATTGGGAATATTTGACAGTTTGGGGTAGCTTGACCTGCTGTCGTCAGTATATCAATTGTCTTGCAGCTTATATTTAATTTTAAATTAGATACACATACATTATATATGTCGTCATTCATTGGTCAATCCTCACGCTCCCGAATCAGTCTCGTTCAGGTTCATTTATTTTGTTAGCTTCAACCAAAACCTCTATATCTCCCACGCAAAAGGTTTATTTTTTATTCTCTATTTTGTCAGGGATTTTTATGAAAGAAAAAAAAACAATAACTGTTTATTCCGTACAAACAAAATGCATATTACAAGTAAGTAATAGGTAATATAAAAAAAAAAGTCTTAAGTCAAAAGCCTCGTACTCAAACACCAAAATTTAAAAATATTGTTGGCCTGATGGTAGAGCCATGTATGACCACAGTTTTCGTAACACTCACAGTCTATGGAAAATTATGTTCAAGAAATATGACAACTGAATATTACGCCACCGTTAAACAAAACAGTAATATTCAACGGATTCTTCATAAACAAAATTGTAAACAAAGTCATAGTCACCGCACGTCACATGCAGCTCAACAGGTTTAGTGGGTCGGTCCGCAAACACACTTTACACACTGCCCTTATGTATCTGTCGTCACCAAACCCGCCGTTTATTAAACCAATACTTTCGATGCCTCATTTAGAAAACCATTTAAAAATAAACCATGCAACTAGTCCTCGATAAGGTATAGATAAGGCATTGATATTAAGGTGAGATTTATTGCCACGTCCAGATACTAGTTTAGTTGAACTTGAGGGACTAGATCAGTGTTCACGGTGCTTTAAGTTTTTTTTTTACTTAATATCAAGGTATCAAGAGGGTTTCTAAGGTGCTCCAAGTGAGATGTTGAGTGGGTCAATGTTTGTGTTCCCGTAAAAATGGAAATTGGTTATGGTTTGGGAAAAAGTGAAACAGCGCCGACGTATTCTCAACGGCTTGTACTTTCTTATGCTATACAATATTTATGGTGCTTGCATATAAAGATGCGAAAGTGTTTTCAGGGAACTAAGTAGGTATGCTATGCTATGCCATAAAATTTCATGTGATGATTTCGATCTTCTTTTGATGTTTAAGCTAGATTGTTACAGCATTAATAGGACTATTATTATTTAACTATCTATGACAATATTACACTGGGTTGAATGCAAGAAGTAGGCTGGTAAAGTACTCAATGGGACCTATTTTGAAAAAAAAGCTAATAACATTAATAATTTCTTTATTTTTTTTTTTTTTTTAATAATTATAAACTAGCACTTGACCGCAATCCCGCCTGATGGTAAGCAGTGATGCGATCGTTGATGGTAAAGCGCGCTAGTTTATTAAGAGCCTATTCACTCAGAAAAACTGAGCGAATAGGAAAGAAGACGGCAGTTGAGCGAGGTGATGCAATGTTAAACCCAACAACACGACCAACGATGCTGCGCCAAAGAGAGATTGATTTGAAGACCCTCCACGACCAAACTCCCAACACAACTACATTAGGCGCATCGTACTCGGCACACATCGCAACACAACTGCTCAGACCCGTCCTCCGTACGGCTTCACCAGACATCATGCCGGAACACAACAAATCGCTTGGCGGCAACTTATTTGTATAGAATGCAAGTAAAAGTAGGTACAAGTACAAGTGCAGTTCTTAGTATAAAATATATTCAATCCCAGTACATTCTGCCTGTTAGCATGCCAAATTGAAGGAAAACCTTACAGCTAATTTTAAACTAGTGTGAGCATTTCTGGTAGGTATAGCTGCAAATTATACTTGTATTTTAATTCATATTTATAATTACTATATACATGTCTGTGTTCACGTCCGGCCCTTCCATACACTAAACATTAGTGTATTGACTAAGGTCCGTATTACAGAACGTCACATAAAACTCAAGCTTTACTTAAGTCTCGTTTGAAGCCTTTTGATTGGTTGAAACTAGTTTTAAGTAATGCTTGAACAGAGATCAATGCTTGAGTTTCCTTCTGGAATGCGGGCCTAAGAGGAGACTTTGAAGTTAACACGAAAGTTCGTTCCTGGAGGTTGATGGGAAAAGGTGGAATGAAAAGGTACACCTGAACACGGGCATTCGGATTTTGGCAGCTCATCGAGGAAGTTGGAAAAATTGTAAGAGCAAAGTGAACAAAAGTGACTATCCTGAAGAACTGTATTTTCATTGTCTGACCTGTTAAAATTAGATACTAAGATAAATTTAAGAATGAGATCACAAAAAGTTTATTATAAAAATTAAGATCTTAAATAAGGAGAGTGTTACAATTCATCATTTAGGAAATCGTTAACAGAGTAACAACACTTCTTAAATAAGAGCTAAACTTATTCAATTGTTTATTTAATAAGGAATCATTGTAAATCAGGAATCGTATTTTAGTCCGATGTCTGTCGGAACACGGTCCAACGTGAGAATTCGATAAAACAGTACCTACAACACGACCTCAGTGTTATAAGTACTTACCTAAAATATACAAGAAATATAGCTTTCGTCTCCACACGCAACCATGTTAATAAAACAAATTAAGTGTTCAACGTCCCAAAAATACCTCAAATCTTGTCAGACATGTTTACTTACAACTGCCCTATTCATTGATCCCCATACCTCAATGACCGTTAAGGTACATAGCAAACAATACCAACCGGTTAAAAGCCTTCTACGAATTTTAATGTTCTACTACGAAACAAGAAAATGAGTATACTGACTAAGTGGTGTTTGTTTGTTTATTATATTTTATTGCTGTATCGGCCCGCTCTTGACCTCGATCACGTCTGAGAGTATGCGATGGATGAGGAGATCCGCAGAAGAACCAAAGTCACAGACATAGCTCTTCGAGTCGCTAAAATTAAGTGGCAGTGGGCAGGGCACATTGCTCGTAGAACCGATGGCCGGAAGACGCAGCGTAGGGAGGCCCCCAACAAGTTGGACCGATGATTTGGTGAAGGTCGCTGGAAGCCGATGGATGCGGGCAGCACAAGACCGGTCATCGTGGAAAGCCTTGGGGGAGGTTTTTGTCCAGCAGTGGACTTCTATAGGCTGAAGAAGAGGTTTATGATGGAACCAGCGCAGCCAGAAGATATCTGTACACTCTTGCTTCTACATAACTCTCCTGGGACCCAGGCCTCCTCTCGGTGAGTTGATACATGTCACAATGTCCTCGAAGTTTCGCCTCTAGGACACCGCCTCTAGGACATCGCCGGTACCCTCGCGATTGTTTCACTCGCCGTTTTTGGAAAGAAATATTTACACAAAGTAAGCGCCTGACGGGGTTCGAACCTACGACCTACAACGATGTCGCGGCCGATACCACTAGGCAACCACTGGTCTCTAGGTTCATCACTCATGCTTAGGTAGGTATAAAAGCGACGTCATTCAGAGCTTTAATTTAGAATGCATGAATTCATTTGGTTCAATATGGTCTCCAAAGGATAGGTCTCTATAGAATACATTTTGGTGAATGTGCAAGGGAATTGCATGACATAACTCCCCCATCTCCGTTCCACCATCAGACGACCCGTCGTACGGCGAGTTTCCACCCTTACGTTGTTAACACCTCTACGATCCGGACGAAGCGTTTCGCCTCCTCTTTTATACCACGTATATCGAGGGACTGGAACAACTTGCCAGCGGTGGTGTTTGTGTCGGACTAAAATTTCAGTGTCTTCAAGGCTAGAGTGAATAAATAGGCTTTTAATAAACTAGTGCGCTTTACCATCAGCGTTTGCATCAATGCTCACCATCAAGCGGGATTACGGTCAAACACTAGTTTATAATTTATAAAAAAAAAGGCTAGAGTGAATAGGCTCTTAATAAACTAGTGTGCTTTACCGTCAACGATTCCATCACTACTTACCATAAAGCGAAATTGCGGTCAAGCACTAGTTTATAATTATTATATAAAAAAAACAGTATTTACTGGAGATTAATCAATATCAGCACTTTTACTCTCAAACCATCAAATGTCTTCTCCCGCTCTTGGCGGAGCGGAAGGGCGTGTCAGACTTTTACTGACTAAAGTCCACCCGTGTTACTTCACTTGCCAGTGCGTCAGGGGCCACGTTATCTCATTCAAACAACCTGAGACTTCAGTATCAGCCCTTGAATGGGTTTCAACGATATTTATTACGTTTACATAACAAATATAATCAGCCTATGTTCCGGGACGTGACGGGATCTAAGTCTCCTTTCAGTGACAGGGCGTGTCTTCCAGCTCGTGGGCCTACTACGGCTGGATGGTTGTCACCATTGTTGTCACAGATCGTAGAATTTTACCTGTAGTATATCCCGGATTCCTGTCGATGTTTTACTTCACCGTTATGAGTGCAATTGCCCAGGATAAAGTGTCAGCCGTATTTCAAACTTCCCCTACAACTCCTAAGTCGTATCCAACATCATTGTGGTTATCATGTCAATCGATAAAAAAGACGTTGTTAAGTAACTTCTGAACAACAACAACTTGGACACCTCAGAAACTGATCATCATCATCTCAGCGTTAATCCCAGTTGCATCCGAAACCTCTTCAGCTTAGGAGCTGTGGTCCTCTTTTACCAGTCTAACTGCTGATTTTGGCTAAACTTCGACATTTTCCGTGAAGCGACTGCCGCCTGACCTCCACACGACGAAGACAATATCGAAGCATTGCAGTTAGACCAATTGTTGGACTTTTGAGGGCTCAAACAACCCGTAACGACTGCCATTAGATGTTCATATGGCAATCGGGCCCAACGGCTTAACGTTCTTTCCGAGGCACTATCAGACCAGAGCAAATATTCATATTCATGCATACAAATATTTACACTGCGCGGGGATCGAACCTACGCCTCCTTGCACAGCGGCCCGTTGGCTACCGCTACGCCACGGAGGCATGCAACAATATAATTAAAAAAGAACTCTCACTGATGAACCTCGTTTGAAAAATTCTAGTCATTATTCAAACGAATAGTAGACTATTAGGTATTATTAGCCATTGTAGGTCCCGTAAACCTTTCTCTCAAACACCAAAAATAAACGAGACCTCACACGGTAAAACGACTTAACGTACTATGTATATATACCACATAACAGTCCACGTAATGGGCATTAACGTACAAAACGATTTGTCTTGTACTTAAAAATATTTGCCAGAACGCCAGTGACATAACGCCAAATGACTACCATTATGATGATGAATGAAGCTGAATGCTTGAGCACGCGCAAAACTAATATGTTTTATTACATCTATCAATGACAAACTTAACTTTGCCGTCCAAGAAGACCAGATTATAATTTGAATATCAACATATTGCGAAGTAGAAAGTCTCATTTTAAGGATAAAGGGCGCTTCTTCGATGGTAAATGTAACTTTGTGATAGATTTAGGAGTTGTAAAAGAAAGCCGCGGGGGTGTGAATGAAGTCTTTAATCACAATATCGAAGACTTCAGTGTCGGTTAGGTGAAATGTGTTCGAAGATAGTGTGATGTTATGTGGGTAGTATTCATTTACGCACCTTTAGAACAATAGGGAGCTAATTCGAAATTTGAAGATTTCAATGTTGATATGTTGAACTTGTTGCAACAATGTTGAACAATAAAACAGAGACGGTTTCACGGTTGTTCACGAAAAGGACTCGTCCTTTTCCTGGACAACCATCTCTGTTTTATTAACAGTCGATGAAGATGGTCTTGCAAGGTAATTTTATGAGTCAACATTGAAATCTTCAAATTTCGAATTAGGTCTCTATTGTTCTAAAGGTGCGTTATGTTATCGGATTACTTGGTAAAAGAGACGGTGTCAATAGTCACCAATAAGTTAAGGAAGACAGGAATAGAGCAATGGAATTATAAATAACGATAGTATTTTATAAAGTAAATGAATTTTTCAATTTAGAACTGGCTAGAGTAGCTATATATATGGACCAAGGAAATTATATCTAATCTGGAATGAAAGCAAGTTTCAAGTCTCTTATTTAAAAGAAGACTTTATCGCAAGAACAATAAGGTCGATCAGAAATAAAACTTTATTTGAAGAGAACACGGTCCGAGGGTGAAAGCGTCCTACTAGCCCTCTGTCTCTTTCTAAGTGTTACCCGTATTTATATTTTTAATTTTTTATTTATAGTTTGTGAAAAGGGGTCCCATTAATGGCTGCAATAGTGAGTCATACTCTGGATGCGGAATATCATTCTTTCAGTAAGTTTTTTGCGGTAATCATATAAAAGTTATTTTGTTTGTATGTAGGGTGACCATAAATTTCGGAATAATTAATAAATGTGCTCTTAGTCATTGTGTGCAGAATAAGTAAGTGACTTTTATTAGGTATTTACAATGACATTAAATTCTGCTTTCTTGCAGATATTTTATGTATCTAAAGGTACAGTTTCGGGTAGATTGACCTGCTCTCGTCCGTACATCATCAATGTATTCATCTATTTTTAAAATTCAATAATAAAATTAAAAAGTTCGCATCCATACCTAAATATTCATTAAAACTCAGGTAATATAAGTGAAAAAAATATTTTACGTACATTTCTTTTAAATCCTATTATATAATAGGAACCCTACACAACAAGGACAGAGGGCTACTGTGAAGCTATCTCCCTCGGACCTCGATTTGATCAATAGGACACATTCCATTTTAGATGTAAGTTCCTTGGTGTGGACAGAAGTTAAATAAATAGGTTAGGGTATTAAATAATTACTAAGGTTGCCAAAGTAGTTAAAAATATCAGTACGCCGCTGCACAAAAATTAGAATATATTTTTTCTATATGAGCTACATGATTTTTTTATGAAAGTTTATGTTTTTTTTTTAATGTTACTCTTGATATTAAAGAAATGATTTCATTCCTTTAACGTTATGCAGTAACTGAATCTTGACGATACGATTAGCGCAGTGGCTGAGCAATCGACTACTGCGGTGCGTGTCGCGGGTTCGATTCCTGCACTGTCACGGAAAAAATATTTGTATGTCCTACAATTCGATTTTATATTTGAAAACGCACCCACGGCACAGAAGAAATTCCTAATGTAAAAAAAATCTTCAAGTAGAGAGATTTTATTTTAACGTTAAGAAAGTTGTAGCTTTGCCCTTTGAACCACGAGGCAAATTAACTCGGGCGTCGTAAGTGTGATTATCCAAAAATCTCCACCTCTCTCCTAAAAAAGTTTCCCTCCCCAGCAAAAATGAAACCAATAAATCCAAAGAAATTACATACAATCAGCAGAAAGTTAAATTGCTATATGTATTAAATCGCCGGCAGCGGTAGCGAATTAAGAGTTTTATCGCAGGACATTTTTCACCAGACGGACTGACACCGACGTGTCATTATATCACATTACATGGGGATAATTGATGGGTTAACACGAGTTATCATGTTTTGTAACTCTTTACGGTGAATTCGTTGGACAATGCTGTAAAAGGAGTGGCATTTAAAGATACGGTGTTATAAATTGAGAATAGCGCCATCTAGCGGTGAATAGTGGAATCGACAAGCTTAAGTTATTGAAAAGTATGTACTGTTTTATATTTTTAAATAACTTAATACTATTTTTTAGTTCTTTAGTGTTCTTTCAAAACACATCGACACCGCTAAACATGTCATGCCTATTCTTATCCCAATAAGCATAGTGTCAATGGAAAAGCAAATGCCACTGCCCACGTATAATGAGTCTAACTGCCACAAATGTTTTTAAAAACAAATTGGAAGAGTTACTGCCTAGGGTAGCGTTCAAGTACTACGTAATGAAATCTGGGGGGAGGGGGATCATGTAAAACGTCACGGTGCGTTACAAGGGCCGGAGGTATTTAAACAACGCGGTACATAACATTTTTTTTTAAACTATGAAATTAGAATCTTTTTTGTTTATGTTTTACGATGAATCCCTGGATTATAATGTATGTTACTTTTAATTTTTATTACTACTGCAAGTACTTGTAACACTTTTTTTTTTTAATAATTATAAACTAGCCCTTGACCGCAATCCCGCCTGATGGTAAGCAGTGATGCGATCGTTGCTGGTAAAGCGCGCTAGTTTATTAGGAGCCTATTCACTCAGAAAACCTGAGCGAATAGGAAGGAAGATGGCAGTTGAGCGAGGTGATGCAATGTTAAACCCAACAACACGACCAACGACGCTGTGCCAAAGGGAGATTGATCTGAAGACCCTCCACGACCAAACTCCCAACACAACAACATTAGGCGCATCGTACCCGGCACACATCGCAACACAACTGCTCAGACCCGTCCTCCGTACGGCTTCACCAGACATCATGCCGGAACACGACAAATCGATTGGCGGCAAGACCTTGTCTGGTGGGTGGGTGACGTTTAGGAACATAAAGAAAAACGTTACAGTGTATTGCCATACATAATACTTGAACGCTGCCTAGCCTACAAGCAGTCATTAACATCATCTCAGTGTTTATCCCAGTCGCATCCGAAGCTTTTTCAGCTTTGGAGTCTGGAGTTTCGATAAGACCGCCCATTGTGTCATCCTTTGCAAAATCTTTATATTTATGTTTTTGTAATCTACTTGTATGGTACATAATAAAAAGTATTCTATTTTATTCTAACTGCTTATTTTGGCTAAACTTCGATATTTTCCGTAAAGCGACTGCCGCCTGACCTCCACAATCCGAAAGCGATATCGAAGTATTGCAGTCAGACCAATTTTTGGACTTTTGAGGTCCCCAACAATCCGTAATGACTGCCATTAGATGTTCGTATGGTAACCGGGACCAACGGCTTAACGTACTCCAAATACAAATTTAGCACTCAGTTCATGCATACAAATATTTGCACTCCGCGGGAATCCAATCCGCCCTTCCTTGCACAGCAGCCGCGTTCGCTACCGCTACGCCACGCAGGCTGTCTGCGGCCTAACCCGCAAACAAAGACATTTCTTGATAAGAAAGAAGAAGTTTTTGTATTATGTTTTACTTCTAACACAAAGTACAAAGTACGGGTTTCGGGTTTTCAAGAATCTATCCTGGGAGCAACCCTGAACAGAAATGTTTCATCATTCAAGAAAAACATCACCATACAACTAAAATACAAGGCAACGCAATATATTACCTCAAAGAAAATCCTATTAGCTACAAATTAGTTGCCATGAATAGCTGTAATTAATTATTTTACCTACTTACAATTTCTAATCAGTTCCTCGTTATTCGTTTACCATGTTTTCCTTTTTCTATTGATGCGGATATGTGTATTTAATACCCTTCTTCTCAGATTTTAATGAACGTAAAATGGGTGTGTGGTATTTAACACTTAAGAACTCGCTACTGGGTCCAGAGGACCGAGTTCCTTGTATATTGATGAATTGCTTAAAAATTACGAAGTTTGCTACATTGCCGTTTCTAGTACCTTTCGATCACAGTATAAGGTGGTAGATTACGATCTTAGCTGTCAGTTAGGGTGCTACGTGTGTGTGCTATAGACGTGAAAGTTGAGTATGGGTCTACGGGAGCCAGTAGCGACTAAAGGCGACGTTAGTGTTTTTTCTTTTAGTAATTTCTGTTTGTTTACTGCGCCTGCTATCTTATTTTGTGGAAAATGACGGCCAACCGGTCTTTCAGACCGCAGGAAATAGAAGAACACCTTTCAATCTGTCGTTCAAATACTTTTTATACTTTTAATCTCGAAATATACGCCGGTAAACAAAACGACGGGCTATACGATACCAGGTCAGCAACTCTAAAAGTGATGTGGTAAAAAGACTGATGGAACTGAGAAAAGGTTCTAATAGAAATGTCGTCGTGGATAATTGATTTATGAGCGTTCCATTGATGGCAGCATAATGGATTGAATAGCCTGACTTGCTTAGAAACTCTGAAGAAAATAAAAGAGAGATACCTCTTGTGTTTACACAATCAAGAGGAAGAATCACACAGTCCTACTTTGATTTTCGAAATGATACCACGTTGGTATCTTACGTACCCAAACATGGGAGCCATAGGTACCAGCTATAGAACCAACTACAACATCCAACGCATCCCTACTAACAAATGGACGAAAAGTACGATGCGGTCTATGTAACTGGAAGAAAAATAGGAAATTCAAGGTATTTTTGCATAAAATGTAATGCCGGGTTTTTGGAGAACATATGAAATAGATTTGTGTAAACTATTACATAAAGCTTAGATTGATAAAGAAATGTGTAGAACTGTTTGGAAAGTCACTTTTAACCCAAAAAAAAAACTATTCTAGAATTTGTTGAATTCATGTTATGTCTTAATAGATACATTATAGTAGTATATTAAGGTAGAAAAGTTTTTCTTTAATATATATCATTATAGAATTTATAGCTGTTAATCTAAGTCAAGTCATAACATTATGTCAAAATTCCTTATATTTTTGTATTGTATTAAATAACATTAAAAAAAAAAATCTTTTTTTTATTCAGTTTTTGTTTAAATTTTGCACATTATTATGATATCAAAAGATGCCAACCACTTTCATTGACTATTTTGAAATATTCGCGTAATTTTGTCCGGGTCCGCGGGACCCGGTAGCGAGTGATTAAGTTGCAATTTCAAGCACGGGTCCCTAAGTGCTTGATCACGTAGACTCGCGGGCGCGGTGGCGGGCTCGGTCACGAAATATCAAACAAATGACGAAATATCAAAGTGTTCACGTATGAAACGCACGTGCGGTGTAAGTAGCGGGCTAGCAGGCGACCGGCGCGCGCGGCGCGCTCGCTACAATTACAAACGCGAGAGATGTTTGTGTGTGTTCACGTTAAACTAGCGCAAAGCGCGCGATTACCCCGCGACGTCAGGTAAGATCAACCAGTTTGAACTTGTCGCTTGAATCGCAATCGCGCAAACGCCTGGCGGCTAATGTGAACACGAACTCGCAACGTCTCCGCGCCCGAACCCGCCCCCGCGCCCGCGCGTTTCTACGTGAACAAGCACTTAGTGTTAATGGAATAACCACTACATCCATTAAAGCAGCAGTGGTCAGCAGTTGCAGGTCGTAGGGTCGGAATCGAAAAGATGCTATCTCTTCTTCTTCTTCAGCCTATAGGTCCACTGCTGGTCAAGGGCATCCCCCAAGGCTTTCCACGATGCCGGTCATTCTGGAAAGCCTTGTGCTGCCCGCATCCATCAGCGACCTTCACCAGGTCATCGGTCCACCTTGTTGGGGGCCTCCCTACGCTGCGTCTTCCGGTACATGGCCACCACTCCAGAACCTTACTGCCTCATCGGCCATCGGTTCTACGAGCAATGTGCCCTACCCACTGCCACTTAAGTTTAGCGACTCGAAGATAAAGATGCTATAAGTTTAGTTAATAATCTCATGCCACAGCATCCAAAACGGCGAAGAAAAATATGAAAACGGAACCGACAGAAAACCGTCACTTCTTAGAGCCAAAAATTTGAAGTTTCTGAGTGAATAGGCTCTTAATAAACTAGCGCGCTCTACCATCAACGATCGCATCACTGCTTACCATCAGGCGGGATTGCGGTCAAGCGCTAGTTCATAATTATTAAAAAAAAATGTACTAAATACACAGAGATCCCGAGCATGTGTCTTAGGTACCAGTGCAAATATTAAAGGCTGATTTGCTTCCTAAGGAACTGATTTCTTCTAACATCATCATAAGTCTTTAAAACCAACAACTTTATTTATTACTGATTATTTGTTACCTGTCGTAATAAATAATCAGTAATAAATAAAAAACATATTCATTGGTACTCGTGAATGAAAATGTTATTTATTTTAATATGCCACAAACTGACAATCCAATAATTTTAGCAGTTTATTTAATACGTTTTCTGCTTTATCACCGGTCGTGAAAATTTTGCAATTTACTATTTTTTTGAGAAATGTATCGCATTGTGAGTTATTAGCTTTTTCTGTTTCCTGGGTAAAAAAAAATGATTTTATTTATTCCGTCATTCAGATTATAGAATAATACTGGATACGTATATTTTGTTTTACCAAAAGGCATCAAAGACCAGGAGTGGTGGCTGGTGACGTCACTCCTCGCTAAAAAGTGTAGCGTGCAGGGACGTCACACGAGTTTTCAACGCACTGTGTCGTCTTCATTTTTTGTTTATATGAAAAAAGAAAAAATATGTGTCTAGTATTTTTTTGAAATCTGACTGACGGACTAATTAGTTTTCTTTAGTCAACTACCCTATTATGCGCAAGCGTTGCGTCTCAATCGTAACACGTATGCGGTCTAGTTTCAACAGTACATACATAAGATATACTCTTTTTTTTTGTCGGTCTCCGTGGCGCAGCGGTCAACACGCCTGCCTACGACGTGGAGGCCCCGGGTTCAATCCCCGGCCGGGTCATGATAGAAAACGATCTTTTCCTGATTGGCCTGGGTCTTGGATGTTTATCTATATATGTATCTATTATAAAATATAGTATCGTTGAGTTAGTATCCCATAACACAAGTCTCGAACTTACTTTGGGGCTAGCTCAATCTGTGTGATTTGTCCGTATTTATTTATTATTATTTATTATATATTTATTATTATTTATTATACATAATTAGCCTATAATGTTCCCACTGTCGAGACACAGGCCCCCTCTCGATGACAGGGAGTGGGCCGTAATCTACAACGCTGGCCCAGTGCAGATTGGTAGATGTCACATGTCTTCGAAGTTTTTGGCTCTAGGATATTCCGGTTTCCTTAAGATGTTTTACTTCACCGTTTTGAGAGCAGTGGTCATGAAATAATTTACACAAAGAAAACCATCTGGCGCCCATCAGGCGGTTTTTTCAAACCGACGAGCTACACCTTGTAAGTCGCGGCAGATACCAGTAGGCCAGCGCTGCTCTCTCACAGCAGTTCCGCAGTTCCAATAGTATCTGATGCATATTTTCAGAGAAATGGGAATCTCCGATGCTTGAGCGCTGGATACGACTGTATGTAGCATACAGTAATGAGGAATATTTCAACAAATTTTAAGAACGTTTAAAAAATACTTAAATTTTCCCTACTTTTTGTCAACTATTTGACATTTTTTTGGCCAAGATGAGAGTGCGACTGCATTTTGAACGTTTTAAATGACGAGAATTGGCCGGTATCGGATTGTCCGAAAAATTTGTCCGATTTTTTTTATACAGTATGTTAAGAAAACCCTGTCCAACCCATACGGATAATAAAGGTTAGGTGAACACATGACCAAATGTAATATAAAATTTTACGTAATCATCATAGTACCAATACAAATGAATTTTGAAATAATCTTATTCTCCCGCGAATTAATTCCAACTTCCCCGAAATTTGGTAATTTTTAAGTGACAACACCGGTATTATTATGAGCGAATAGCGATGCGACCACGTGCCGCGTGCCCTGCCGCCGGCCGCCCGCGGAAGGGTGCTTAACGCAAATTTATTAAGTTACCTCTTTTTGCGAAATAATATTTATTTTTTTAGGGGGATTTTTTTTTTTAAGTTTAGCCCGGTTTTGTATCCATTAGTAGAATCAGTTATCGATACCTAACAACACCTTCACGGGTCGGACAGGGTTTTATTAACATACTGTATATTTATTTTTATGTACCATGGTTTATGTTTATTTTTTGTGCTATTAGCAATAATGATATATAGTGAGCCCGAAATATATTATTTATTAATAAGGCGGTTGACCAATCGCTAAGCGGTCTTTTACAACTGGTCAAAATTTAAACACCTTTTTTTAAGGTGAGTGGTTCCATCATTAAGGTGCAACTCTTGCGTCCGCCATAACGAGACCTTTTCATCATTTAACTGGTACTTTTTTATTAATCAAGATGATTCATGATCATGAGAGAGCAGACACACCGACCGAATTCTCTTGTACTAATATAATTATAGCCAAACCATACATTTAATGATCGTCGTCACATTAAAATGTAAACATACAATTTTATTGCTCTTTCCCAACCCAACATATAGATCCTTAGGTATAAGATTTTGTAAAATCATGAGTGTAAAACATCTCATTTCCGAACATGAGCGTACATTTCATCATAATATTAATATTATTACAAAATGTACAAGTAAGCAACAAGTACTCGATGTACTTTAATATTGTAAATATTTATTTTTTTATGTACGAACGACAACAGGTCAAGCTACCCGAAACTGTCAAATATTCCCAATCAACCTTGAGCCTTAATGCTTTTGAGATAAAGTTGAAAATCTAATAAAGAAATCTGGCAGATTGTAGTAGCTTGATGTGCTGTCTTCTGTACCTACTCAAAGTGTTTGTGGGAAGATTAACGATGTGTCCTATTACTAAAGTTAACAAATTAACATCGTAATTCCATATAACTGGTCTCTTGTAAAGATTTAGCTAGTTTTCACACAACGGCAACCATTTTTCTTAAATTAAGCTACCTCTTTTGCCGTCTTTGGTTGTCTTAGGAACTTACTTAGCCATATCTGTTATGCTCTGCAGTTTATCAACAAAATCTATCTATAATGGTTATGAAGGCTTCAAGTCAGCAACAATACAAACCACTTACTTTGTCGTTTGTGAAATTCAAACGGTATTTTTGAAACGAACCTTGGCTCCTACTTTTCAGAATGTATCCTTGGAGTGCACTGACCGGCTTCAGCTTTTGGGAGTTGAAATTTCCTCGAACTTAAACTTTGGGCGGTTCATTGAGTCCAACGCCAAGGTGGCTGCCAGAAAACTTGGCGTCATCTCAAAGGTCCGGCGGTACTTCACACCAGGGCAGCTTCTAATGTTGTACAAAGCACAGGTCCGCTCGTGTGTGGAGTACTGCAGCCACATTTGGCCTGGTGCTGCGAAATGTCACTACTTTGGATTCAATCGAGAGGCGTGCGAAGAGGCTGATTGGCGACCCATATTTAATTCGAAACGGTCTCCAAAGCCTGGAGCACAGGCGTAGAGTAGCCAGCCTTTCGGTCTTCTATAGGAGAAGGGTCTGCTATGTTCAAGGAAATTGCATGATTTAATTCCCCCATCTCCGTTCCACCATCGGACGACCCGTCGTATGGCGATTTTCTACCCTTACCTTGTTGTGACCACTACGATCCAGATGAAGCGTTTCGCTTCTTCTTTTATACCGCGTACATCGAGAGACTGGAACAATTTGCCGGTGGTGGTGTTTCGGTCACACTACAATTTGAGTGTCTTCAAGGCTAGAGTGAAAAGGCTCTTAATAAACTAGCGCGCTTTACCATCAACGATCGCATCACTGCTTACCATCAGGCGGGATTGCGTTCAAGCGCTAGTTTATAATTTAAAAAAAAATAGTGTTCAAAGAATTAAAATTCTGGGTTCAATATCCATATAT
Source organism: Sesamia inferens (assembly GCA_037179545.1). Taxonomy (NCBI): domain Eukaryota; kingdom Metazoa; phylum Arthropoda; class Insecta; order Lepidoptera; family Noctuidae; genus Sesamia; species Sesamia inferens. The sequence goes on along the minus strand of CM073928.1, from coordinate 27,385,107 downwards.
CATAGAGGTATGTCTGTTGTTAGGAAAACATCTTGAGGAAACCTGGACTTAAGTCTGATATCGCCAACCCGCATTGAGCAAGCGTGGTATGCTCAATCCTTCTCTGTATGAGAGGAGACCTGTGGGACCAGTGGAACGATAAAAAGTTTGATGATGATCATGATGATGTCTGTTTCTAAAAACTCATTTAATTCAATTAAATGAATAAGTTTCGGAAAGAATGAACAAAAAAAAGCCCGGGAATGATTCTGTTGCTGCCAGATTTTTAATAAAATATCACATTTTTCTTTAGCGGGGATATTAGAGACCAATTAATAAGTTTAAATGTAAAAACTTTGCTTGGCTCTTAGAGTGACTTTATTGCGTCAATGAATTACTAATCATACTTTTTAATATTGTAATGAAGATCTTAATAACTATCTTAATATTATTTTGACATTAAGATTTATTCTTTGACATGATAAATTATATTCAAAAATAATAATAATATAATGATCATATTTAAGATTAAGCTATTAATATTACAACATTATAAATAATGCATATAGATCTAAAGTAGTCAGCAAATGTGTATGTAGTACTTAGCTACATATCAATATTTCTACACCAACCATATGTATGAAACAATGTTATCTAAGACCTAAGTGTACCTACCATATTATTTACTTAGAAATAAATAAACACAATATATTACAAATTACTAATATAATAATTTCGGCCATCTCCTATGGGCGCTTTTAGACCACGTCAGCGACTGAACCACTACGCTATTGCTTCTTCATATTATATAATAAAATCCCGACCGATTAACATTTACGTTTGACCCATCCAATTAATAGTGATGCCAATCTAAAACTCATCAGAACTTTTTAAATAAGAGTCAACTAATGTTATAACTATAGTTACAATGTAGTGATGTAGGTCATTTATGCCAATTAGTTTCGATAACTAACTTTTAATTTCTAGTTAGTCTGTTTGCTTAGCTTAATTGCCTGAAGTTTGGTGGCATAGTTGGCGTATAAGTGGTTAAGCTATTGATTGCTGCGCTGACTGTCGTAAAAGTTTTGATAAAATAGCTATGCGACATACCTATAGACCAAAGAGGTTATTGTGTAACAAACAGTAGCTATAGCTTCAATTTTGACAGTTTAATAATATTCATTGCCTCATGCACGTTGGTGTCCATTTTATGCACCCAAAATCATCATCTGTTATTATAGCTGGCCGTCTGCTATCACCGCTTGGACTGAACTGCGAGCAGTCGTCTTAGTTTAGGACTGTGTTGGGTGGGACCGGTGTTGGAACAGTAATAAAGCTGTTAAAACAGCTTTATTACTAACATGAAATAAATTAGGAAGATAAGAAAGCTCAAAAGGTGGGTAAATCATGAATTGAGTGAAGCAAACCGACAAACGCGCGTCGACTGTTGCGTTACATTACTGAATCGGCTTAATAATGAAGAGATTTTAAATCGAATCATTACCTGTGATGAAAAGTGAATACTCTACAACAATAGGAAGCGCATCGCAATGGCTGAACCCCGGTGAACCATCCAAATTCTGCCTCAAGAGAAAATTGACTGCAAAAAAAGTTATTGGTCAGCGTTTGGTGGACTGGCCGGTGTAGTGCACTACAGCTTCCTTAAATCTGGCCAGACGATTACTGCAGATCTCTACTATGAGCAGCTCTACATAATGATGGATAAACTAGCCGCTAAACAACCGAGACTGGTCAATCGCATAAGGCCACTGCTGCATCGGGACAACGAGAGACCACACACTGCATAACAGACTGCTACCAAATTAGAGGAGCTTCAAATGGAATATTTAAGACATCCACCGCACTCTGCGGACCTTGCTCCAGCAGACTACCATATTTTTTAGAAATTTGGATAACTTTTTGCAGGGGAAAAAATTCAACTCCGATGAGGCAGTCCAAACCGCTTTCAAAGATTTTATTGATTTCCGTCCTAATGTTTTTTTAGAAAAGGCATAAACGAACTACTTATGAGATGGCAGAAGTGCATAGATATCAATGGATCATACTGTGATTAAATAAATATATTATTAAAAAATAAACGACTTTTATTCCTCCCGTACAAAACGCCAATTTCATATGTAAGGAACTAATACATTAGTGCGCAGTGTGTGTCCGCGTAGTTATTAAGCAGATCTGCGACACACTTTTTAAAATCATATCATCGAAAAATTAAGCTTGCTGCAAACGGCAAACAAACAAGCAAATGCACAGACAGATCCATAGACAAATAAAGCAAGTAACACATTATAAATTAATGCAATTAATCTTTACCTTTCTTTCGAGGAGCGCTCATCAATCAATTCGTAAGATTTACTCGCTGCGATGTAATTGATACTTCTAACATCGTGTATGCAAATTGTTGTGATCAGCTAATAAGACACTTCCTGTTAGATCATGTAGAATAAGACATTCTACCAATATTATTAATGCGAAAGTTTTAGAGTATGGATAGATGTTTGTTGCCAACAACCAACCGTGTTACCGGTGATGACATATGGATCAGAAACGCTCCCTCACTATAGGCCTCATAAAAAAGTTCATGGTCGCACAGAGAGCTATGTTAGGTGTTCCTCTACGTGATTGAATCAGGAATGAGGGGATTCGCAGAAGAATTAAAGTCACTGACATAGCCCAGCGGATTAGCTCTCTGAAGTGGCATGGGGCGGGGCATATAGGTAGTAGAGCTGTTGACCAACTCCTGATGCCCTGATAATAATGATGGCCTGACCAAAATCGGCGGGGAGCGCTGGATGCAGGCCGCGTCCAATTGTTATTTTTGAAAATCCTCGGGGAGGCCTATGTCCAGCTGTGGACTTCATATGGCTGAGATGATGATGATATGTTTGTTACTCGTTCACGCAAAAACTACTGCACGGATTTAGATGAAATTTAGCACACATATAGTTTATAACCAGGGATGACAGACACCTAGGATACTTATTATCCTGATATACCCGCGGGATCGAAACTTACGCGGGTGAAACCATAGAGCATAGCTAGTATTACCTATATATGTCTAAGACGTTGCTCTTACTATGTGAAGAGCGGTTGTTAAATGTTGGGGGCAGTATACTATTATATCTTGGCAGAATTCGTTTTTACATCGGCGGTCTCCACTCCAGGATTCGTCTGCTTCATGAGCCATCGGCATTCTCTTCTGTTATTACTATTACTCTACTCAAATCTTCAACAGTATCAGGTAGGTAGGGTAAATCCACTAAAGACTACCTATTGTCGGTATTCCGAATATGTAGGTACTTGTAATTTTTCCGGACCTTTCTGCTTCAGTCCTACTAAGGAGGGTATTCATTATCCAGGGTTATGGTGATTAGTAAAGTAGTCGCTCCATGTAAAAATACTGGTATTAAATTGGTTACCATCTGATTATACTGGAAGCCACCAACGTAATTGGGCTAAAGCTAGGCGGATGGTGATTTTAAGATAATGATATGAAGACTTATCATTTAGAGTACCTACCTAGTACGTACATAGTATTGTATAAAGTCATGTGGTTTTTTTTTTTAATGAACAGACAGATGTCCTGCTGGGGAGTTTGTTCTGCCACTTCTTCTTCCCAGTGAAAGCACTAGGAAGGTGGCGATGGGTGGGCGTTTTGAGGGGACTGTCGTATGTAATATTGACGTTCAAAAAGTGCTGATTTTCAGCCTAATTTAAATAAATGACTTTTGATTTTGAGTATCAATGGTCTATCTTATGACTTTGGTTTCCACATTTCGACCTTCCAGTGGACCATTGTGCATAGGCCATGCTGGCCATCGGCTTACATTCCAACAAACCCAGCCCCTACTAAAAGTAGATTAGATCTACCGGTCTGGTGAACAAATCTGTGTAAGATTTGGGTGTCCCCGAGGGTGTCTGACCCAATCTAGGCGAAGCTTATGCACTCAAAGAGCATATGGTTCCGTCAAGCTTCTAGCAAGCCTTGCATAAGGGATTGTCTGTTGTGCCTATTGTGTGGAAGAGTTTATTTAGAGAGCAGTGTCCCTTAAAGGCGGAGGCCTTACCTGTCCAGGCGTACTTTGAGGTTCTAGCCCTTAGAAGACATTTATAAGGGGCCAAAGTAAACTCGTACAATAGAGGCCCGTTAGAAGCATTTAATGTAATTAGTATTACCTTTCGCTATCCATGGTGGTAATGAAGTTCAGCAAATATCTGTATAAAGACAGCAATCATTTCATTTGTTAACCCATGGTATCAATTTAATAATTTATGGGTAATTTAAGGGTATTTGATATTTTGAATGAATACTACAGTCGATTGAATCTGTAAAAATCTCAGCGTGAACTGTCAAAAGTGTCAAACTCTAGTATTAGTTGAAATAACAGCACGGCGACGGTTACAGAATCAAGCTGCTGATAATCACATTAAGCAACTCAAACACTCACTTACATTTTGACATCCTATTGACACCCTATCGATGACATGTAATCCCTTCCACCAACTTACCACGACCTACCCACCCTCCCCTTACATGTCCATCTTACGAAGATAAAATGGCATTTGTACAGAAAGTGACAGGTCAACTAAAATTGGTAGTTTTTAGAGCAATATGACATTTGACAAATGGTTGCGTTATGCCTTTCGCTTCACCATTGTTGTTGTGATCGGATTATTAAAATTTAATAGGATATAACTTACTAACAAGATGGTTTTGTAAAGTAAAGGCATCCGTTTAGTTCATTCATTGTTCAGTCTGAACTTTATAGGCGGATATTGGAAAGTTAATCTTTAGAAAATGTAAAGGTTTTAATTTTTACTATACAAATAATTTGTAAAAAGTAAAATCATCATCTGTAATGTTATGTAAACATATTCATATATACCCATACCCGCACTTATTATTTATACTCATACTCATACTCATACTTATATATGTATTATTCATTCCCACAGATCATAATATGCATTCCGAGAGTTTTGGCGGGAAAGTCAAGGAAGTGTCACGCTCATTTTTCATTAGACTTTTAAAATTATTTATAGTGTTGTTTACTAAATAAAAGTGCGTGATTTATGAGTAAAAAGTGCATTCAGTAAATAATTGATAAAGAACAGTGAAATTTCGCAGCATAGTGGCCACATCATGACTTTGTCTCAAACCTCCCTCGTAAGACGGTTCACGCGGCCGTCTTTTTCGACATGAATAATTCATTACGTGACATTGGCTAAATGCACAAACCGTGCGAAGCCATAAAAGAAAGAAAAAAAAATGCATTCCATTACTATGATGCTCTGTTTTGATCATATACTATTACACCAGGACTCATTATTTAGTTTATAGACACAGTTCTCAACTTTAAGCCTAAGTTTCGGCGACTTAGCGACCTCTTAGGGTAAGAAGCTGTGTCTATGTAGGAATGTTTTACTTTTTCCAACCAAACACAGCGCTTTTTAATTTAATTTCACTTATATTCACATTGTTACAAACCTTTTTCATTATTATGACATTTTTTGACAACATTGTTGGTGATGTCACTATGACAACCTTTTAATCAAAATTCTTGTTGGCCTGCTATTTTTCTTTCGGAATTGTGATCCGAACTCTTTGAATTTCGTCCGAATATTTAAATTTCGCCCTGCAACCGTTCTCCGAGGTTTTTTTTAGAAATCCTCGCAGAGCAGTGGTCAGTTGAGGTCTGGCTTTTAAATCATCATCATCAGCCCCTACTCGTCCACTGCTGGACATAGGCCTCTTCCATGGCACGCCAACAAGCTCGATCCTGAGCAGTTCTCCGCCAGCCACTACCAGCCACCTTTTTGATGTCTGATGGCTTTCAAATAAGCAGCTTCAATTATTAAATCTTAGATCAACGCTGCCTCCAGAGCCCTTTCAGGGGTACTCGCTGCCGGTGCAGCCTCTGCTACCTGGCGCGCCTTCTACTGCTGCCGGGGCCGTTCCTACTGCCAGCACCTCTCCTGCTGCCGGCGTCTGCTTCTGCTGCCGGCACCTACTGCCTACGCCGCTCCTCCGCTGCTGCTGCTGGCCTGCTGTCAGCATCTGCTTCTGTTTTACTTTTATTTTTTATTACCTCACTCATCATCATTCATCTTCATTCCTTTTTTTTAATTCTTTTACTGTTTTAATAAATTCTTTATCTCCCTCCTCTCCTTTTTCCTTCCTGTCTAACACGATACATCTTTATAAACAATCTCTACGATTCAAATAAAAGACCACTTTTTAAAAGCTTTTGCTTTGAATTCGCTGACTTCACCCGTGAGCAGTTTGCAGAGAGCACCCCATAGGAAAATATTGCTGGGATATAAAATATCCGGTCGTTTTACACTACCAACTTAACTGGGTTCACCTGAGTACAAATTTTTTATACAGAGTAACTACCTCTTTGACCTCGACAATCCAACTATTGGGTAGTACCAATTAGTAAGAAAGCTCAAGGTCACTCAAAGAGCAATATAGAGGGCTATGCTTAGAGTTTCACTGCGTGATCAAATCAAAAATGACGAGATCCGCAGAAGAACAAGAGTAACCGACATAGTCCGAAAAATTGCAATACTAAGTGGCAAAGCTGGGCACATTGCCCGTAGGACCGATGCCCGATGGGGCCGACGGGTTCTCGAGTGGCGACCACGCACCGGAAGACGCAGCGCCGGTAGGCCCCCGACAAGGTGGACCGACGACCTGGTAAAGGTCGCAGGAATCCGCCGGATGCGGGGAGACGCTGGATCGTTCGTCGTGGAGATCCTTAGGGGAGGCCTATGTCCAGCAGTGGACGTCTTTCGGCTGTAATGATGATGAATTGTTAAGGTAGAAGGATCGGACGTATCTAACTCGAAAACTACAGAATTTTAGTAGTGCGGCGAGTATACATTCTTGTGTTGTTGACACCACTACGATCCGGACGAAGCGTTTCGCGGTCGCCTTGTCTTTTATACCGCATACAACCCGTCTTATCCTTCCTACCTGCGTGAGTGTTTTTCTTACGCGCGCTCTAGCGGCACATCCTGTAGATCACACCTAAGATCTATCCTTAAATCTCATCCTCATAAAACGATTTACTATTCCTATTCCTTCTCTGTACATGCTGTAAGATTGTGGAACTCACTCCCGCCTAACATCCGTGATTTAAACATTATTTCTAAATTTAAACTTCGATTAAAAGAGCATTACCTTTCCTCTATATTGTGAGAATTTGTTTATTATTTATACATATTTATATATAAAAAAAAAATCCTTTTAGTATTATGTATTTATTTAAATATACTTATATAATTATTTTTAAAATATAAATATATAAATATATACGGACAAATCACACAGATTGAGCTAGCCCCAAAGTAAGTTCGAGACTTGTGTTATGGGATACTAACTCATCGATACTATATTTTATCATCATCATCATCATCATTTCAGCCGAAAGACGTCCACTGCTGGACATAGGCCTCCCCCAAGGCTCTCCACGACGACCGGTTCTGCGCCTCCCGCATCCAGCGGTTTCCCGCGACCTTCACCAGGTCGTCGGTCCACCTTGTCGGGGGCCTACCCACACTACGTCTTCCGGTGCGTGGTCGCCACTCGAGAACCCGTCGGCCCCATCGGGCATCGGTCCTATGGGCAATGTGTCCAGCCCACTGCCACTTTAGTGTTGCAATTCTTCGGGCTATGTCGGTTACTCTCGTTCTTCTGCGGATCTCCTCATTCCTGATTCGATCGCGCAGTGAAACCCCAAGCATAGCCCTCTCCATTGCCCTTTGAGTGACTTTGAGCCTTCTCATAAGGCCCATTGTTAGCGACCACGTCTCAATTCCATAAGTCATCACTGGCAACACACACTGGTCGAAGACTTTTGTCTTGAGACACTGCGGTATTTCGGACGAGAAGATTCTTCGTAGCTTCCCGAAAGCAGCCCAGCCGAGTTGGATTCGACGATTGACCTCTTTCTCGAAGTTGGACCTTCCTAACTGGATAGTTTGTCCCAGGTACACGTAACTCTCAACAACTTCGAGAACAGAGTCTCCAATCTTTATAGGAGCCGGTACAACATGGGCATTAGACATGACTTTCGTCTTGCCCATGTTCATTTTAAGACCGACTCGCTCGGAGGCTCTGCTGAGGTCTTCGAGCATTGTACTCAGGTCCTCCGCGGTCTCAGCCATGACTACGATATCATCAGCAAACCGAAGGTGTGTCATGTACTCGCCATTGATGTTGATGCCCAGTCCTTTCCAGTCCAGAACCTTGAAGACATCCTCCAATGCAGCGGTGAACAATTTCGGGGAGATAACATCTCCCTGTCTGACACCATGCTGCAGAGGTATTGGTTTCGAGGTCTGGTCCTGTATTCGGACTGACATGGTGGCGTTTTTGTACAAACCCTTCAGCGCTTCAATATACCGATAGTCTACTTGGCACCGCTGGAGAGACTGCAGTACAGCCCAGGTCTCGATCGAATCAAAGGCTTTTTCGTAGTCCACAAACGCCAAGCAAAGGGGTAGGTTATACTCCTCGGTCTTCTATATAACCTGCCGTAGCGTATGTATGTGGTCTACTGTGCTGAAGCCCTTTCGGAAACCGGCTTGTTCGGGTGGCTGGAAGTCGTCAAACCTGCAGGCGAGACGATTCGTGAGGACTCTCGAAAACAACTTATAGACATGACTCAGAAGTGAGATGGGTCTGTAGTTTTTCAAAAGGGTGTTGTCACCCTTTTTGAAAAAGAGTACCACCACACTTCTGTGCCATGCCTGTGGCGTTTTTCCCTCGACTATGACGGAATTAAATAACTTCTGAAGGGCCCTAAGGATCGGTTCACCACCCGCCTTCAGTAACTCTGCCGTTATTCCGTCATCGCCCGGCGCCTTGTTGTTTTTAAGCTGTTTCAGAGCCAATCGAATCTCCTGCAGGCTGACGTCCGGGATATCTTCGGTGTAGTGTCGGGTTAATCTTGCTCTAGGGTCTTCAGCAAGATTTAATGCGGGTTTTGTCGTCGAAGTGTAGAGCTGTCCATAAAAATTCTCGACTTCCCTCAAAAGCTCGGGCCCGGACGTTATGATCCTGCCGTCGTCAGTCTTCAGCTTGCTTAGCCGGCTATGCCCAATAGTCAGATCCCTAGCGAAAACTTTAGAGCCTCTGTTTCGCTCTATGGCCTCCGTTATACGCTCGGTATTATACCGACGTAGGTCGCGCTTCAGAGACTTTGAGATCTGCTTATTGAGCTGCCGGTATCTGCAAGCATCACTTGACGAACGCAAAACCATCTCACGTCTATCCTCCATGAGCTCGAGAGTGTAGTCCGAGAGCTTTTTAGTTCTATTTGTACGGCGGGTCTTAAAATACTTGTTCCCGACCGTACGGACAGCTTCTACAAACCCGTCATTGTATTCGTCCACGTCACCACTTAGGCATTCGAAGCGATTTTGGAGCTCGAGCTGGAAACCTTCGGAGTTATGGATCTGGATGGGTGCTGGCCGGAGCGTAGACTTCATCAGGCGAGATCTTTCGGACACTATGTTCAGATTCAATGTGCCTCTGACCATACGGTGATCGCTGCCGCATTTGAGCGAGTTGATCACTGAGACATCATTGAATATGTGCCTTTTTGTCGTCATAATGAAGTCTATCTCGTTCTTAGTGACCCCGTCGGGACTGATCCAAGTCCACTTTCGCTGTTCACGCTTCTTGAAGAAGGAGTTCATCATGAAGAGTCCCTCCTTCTCCATGAAGCCAGCTAACGTGTGGCCTCGGTAGTTCCGACGCCCAAATCCAAAATTTCCCAGTCCGAGCTCTTCACCACTCCGTTTTCCAAGTTTAGCGTTGAAGTCCCCCATGATAACGCTGTAGTGAGTTTTAGAGCTATGTATGGCTTTAGAGATGTCCTCATACATAGCCTCTACTTCATCGTCGGAGTGTGTCGAGGTCGGGGCGTATACCTGAATGACCTTCAGCGAATACCGTTTGGTTATTCTGAGTACCAGGAACGCCACCCTGGTCGACACACTCTCGATCTTCACTACATTGTCCACAAGGGACCTGTGGACGAGGAACCCGACACCACCTTGGGACTGATGGTCGCCCTCCCGGAAATAGAGCAAGTTACCGAATTTAAGGATTATCGAGTCCTCACCCTCTCTTCGGACTTCAGATAATCCCAGGACACCCCATCGTAACCTGCTCAATTCTTCCTCCAGTTCAATAACCCTCTCGTCGGTCCGCAGTGTGCGCACGTTCAGTGTTGCCAGGTCGATCCGTCGTTGTTTGTGGTAGCCGGATCTCTTCCGGAGATTCTTCGCACCCCTTGCCCCGCCGTTACCTTGGCCGCTACCACAATGACCAGGAATAGCGGAGCTGCCGGGGACTAGGGGCCTTGGCTTAGTCGTGTGCATCATTATGGGGGGGGGGGGGGTTTGCCATAATCCCCCCACGCTTGGCAAGCGGGTTGGGGATCGCAGGATTTGATATTCCACAGAAGAAGCACTGCTGCCCGCTTCCCTGGTGAGAGAGTTTCCTTAATCGCCTCTTACGACACCCACGGGAGGATATGGGTTGGTACTATTCTAAGCCCGGTACCACACGGGGTAATACTATATTTTATAATAGATACATATATAGATAAACATCCAAGACCCAGGCCAATCAGGAAAAGATCGTTTCCCATCATGACCTGGCCGGGGATAGACCCGGGGCCTCCACGTCGCAGTCAGGCGTGTTGACCGCTGCGCCACGGAGACCGACGAATTTTTGGTTTATATGTTTAGGTATATTTAAAACCAGCGGCCGCCAGCGACTTCGTTCGCGTGGAGTTAGTTATGCTCCGCTTCTATAGGTCGCAGCGTAATTTTATATAGCCTAAAGCCTTCCTGGGTTAACGGGCTATCCAACGCAAAAAGAATTTTTCAAATCGGACCAGTAGTTCCTGAGATTAGCGCGTTCAAACAAACAAACAAACTCTTCAGCTTTATACAACGTGTAACATAAAGGGTATATACATACCAAGGGTATGGCATCTTTACATGATATCAGACGGAGAACGGGTCTGAGCAGTTGTGTTGCGATGTGTGCCGGTTATGATGCGCCAAATGTTGTGTCGGGAGTTTGGTCGTGGAGGATCTCCAGATCAATCTCCCTGTGGCGCAGCATCGTTGGTCGTGTTGTTGAGTTTAACGTTGCATCACCTCGCTCAACTGCCGTCTTCACTAAGGTTTTTTTAGTGAATAGGCTAAATAAACTAGCGTGCTCTACCATCAACGATTGCATCACTGCTTACCATTAGGCGGACTTGCGGTCAAGCACTAGTTTATAATTATTAAAAAAATTATAATAATATACTTTGACCTGCAGGGCAATGGATTGTCAATATGCTTCAAATAAGCAATGGATTAGCAATATGATTCCAACTGTTAGTAATAGTCCGTTACGCAATTAAGGTGCTGATATGTTATCAAATCTGTGAAGTAAACGCAAAACAAAAGAGAAATTGCAACATATTAAATAATTTAGTTAATTATCTAGTACACACAGCCTTTTTGAAGTTACTGCAATCGTTAACCAAAAAAAAAATAAAAACAACGGATTTTTTTAACCTATTAATACTACTAATATCTACCAATTTATTAGTAACAAATAATACTAATACCAAGCGTGTTTAGTGAAAACAACTGTCAAAGCATTTACTTATTTCTCAGTTAAAATCTCATAACTTATTGAAATCAAATATCATATGAAACAGCAATTTATCTTCACGTTTAACTTGTACCTAATGGTAAATTGAGACGCACGGTTCTCTGCGCAGGCGACAGTTTACACACGTCTGTGTCAATATGATGAGCCTATAGCCAATGCATCATGATCTTACGGGTAAGGCATTACCTGACATGCAACATACTTGCACAGCACCTTTTGACTTGAGAACTTTTTCCCGGTATGATGTCTGGTGAAACCGTACGGAGGAAGGGTTTGAGCAGTTGTGCTGCGATGTGTGCCGGGTACGATGCGCCAAATGTTGTTGTGTCGGAAGTTTGGTCGTGGACAAAACTATTTTTGCATTGTGTAGATTCAATTTCTTAGTATTTTATAATTGCATGGCACACTTGTGAGCACAATGTACTTGCTGTAAAGCATCTATTTGTTGGGTTAGTCTTTTTTTGTTGTTGTTTTTTTTTGTGTTTTCCATAATGGACGCTCTTAGCGTACAATATATTTCTGCATCGTTCTCTCACGGTTGCTTTCAAAATGAATGATGTAATCAAATATTTGTATCAATAGCTTGATAATTTAAAAGAGTGTCCATGAAATTTCTTGCCCGTTCTTCTCCATAGGTACCTACTCTTTGGAATGGGCGACTAGCTTCATCTTACTGACAGGCCGACCTTCTGACAATTCAAAAGTGCCTGTAACTGGTTTATTTGAAATAAATGCTTTGATTTTGATTTTTTTTTTATTTTGGAGGGTCTCCAGATCAATCTCCCTCTGGCGCAGCATCGTTGGTCTTGTTGTTGGGTTTAACATTGCATCACCTCGCTGAACTGCCGTCTTCCTTACTATTCACTCAGTTTTTACCACAACTGCTTACTATCAGGCAGGATTTCGGTCAAGCACTAATTTATAACTATAAAAAAAATTACTACATACTAATTATACATCATTTAATTTGCTTAGTTCTTAAAACCTTTTTTGATTCCATGGGTATTTTGGACTTGATCAGACTGTGAACATTCTTGAAATTATGGGAATTACCCTTCTGATACTATTGTCCTTGATTTTATGTATGTTTCCCGGATCAACTACTTGTAGGTCATACAAATATTAGTTCCGTGCGGAGATCGAACCCGCGACACTCAATGCGGCACTCAATCACTTTAGGAGTCGTCGTCAATAAATTAATTCTAGTTTTAGCCAACCCACAATCAGGATTTTACTAATTAAATATGTGGTCTTAGGGAGGTCGTTAACAATGATAGGCTTACAATAATTGATAACCAACCAAATTACATAAAACGGATTTACGCAACCCCTCCGATTATTATGCATACTCTAGTATAATCAATCAAGTAGGTATATAATCTTATCCGTGGTATGACAAAGATGACGACGCAACTGCCATTAAGTACATATTGAAAGCATTTTCTATTAATGACGAGCGTCCGATAAATGCCGATTACTATTTATCTACATAATACCGACATGCGTGATTGATATTTGTTTTGTTTAAGGCGAAGTCTCTTCGTGGAGGATTTGTAGGTTTTATTATAATACTAGCTACTAGGGATGTTAGGGAGCTCCGTAACCGTAACCGAAACTATCGGATATCCGATATAAAAAATCATCCGTAACCGTAACCGAATCCGAAATAAAAGTTTTGCATAGTATCGGATAGGGGTGGAGCCTAATTGAGACACGTTATGACAAGTTGTTTTAACACACAAGCTACGCGCATTGTTTGTTTTTTTTTTTTTCTTCTTTTGTCGTCATAACATTCTCGTAAATAACTGACTTGTGACCAATTCTATAATAGCAAATAGTTCGACAAGTGTGTTGTGTTACGATATCGATTGAACTTGTACAAAATGCGTCCTAAGTCCAGTGCAGTTTGGTTATTTTTTGATGAAATTACCGATTCACGACGACCTCACAGACTGATTGAAATTCCTGCCAAAAACTAAGTAAAACTACTTTATTACCTATTTGTATTTTACTTTTGAAATTCCTTAAAAAATTAATATCCGTAACCGAAACTAACGGGTAATCCGAAATAATTTATTATCCGTATCCGTAACCGTATCCGGTATAATAATCATTCCTAAATCCGTATCCAATCCGTATCCGAAATTTCATATCCATAACATCCCTACTAGCTACCTACAAATGCCACATGGAACAATTCCTCATACTGACGTGACACGAATTCTACATCTCGCAATCAGAGTTTACCGAGCAACAAGCATACATACAACTTCCCAATTTCAAGCATTAGGCAAGTGTCCGCTAGACATAACACCCGTCTCGTCGGTGGATCCTCCCTTTTTTATGGAGGATGAGTAAACTTTACTCCCTGTTCCTCATGCCTCCATACTAGCTGTGCCCGCGAGTTCGTTCGCGTCAACGACGAAACTTATCAATAACTTTTTGTGTAAAGTGCTATTTCTGTAGAATGTTATCTTTGGATACTTTTGTCCCGTCGCAGGCCCTTTGTGGTTAATTACAAAATCTTTAAAACTATATTTATAGAAGAGCCCTAACACCTAGCACTTACCTACACTTATATGTATATACTAATAAATAAGCAACATCCCTAACAACTAAAATCGCTACGAATGACTAATCCTACCTAACAGTATTACAAAATAACGAAAATATGATATAATAATTATTATTATTGAATCGGTATTTTTGCGTGATGCCTGAACGAACAGACAGTAAAAATTTTTTTTTTGATAATTTCAATGTACGGAATTTATACTTCTTAGATTTATTATAAGTTTATTATAGATGGTTTAGATACTGACCCCTTTAGCCCCTTTTCTAACAAAACACGGGTTTTCTTTAAATCACTTAAATTGTTATTGAAGCAGGCATCTAACAATTATAGAAATGCAGTTCTTTATATGAAAATGACAGCTTGTTCGGTACTAAGTTGTCAGTTTGAATTAAAATTTTTGACTTAACCTCAACCAAGTTCGAAATTCAAATACTTACTTAATAATACGTTTTGTTATAAGGGGGGTAATACTCTGGGTCAGGGTTGCGGGTTGGTTATACAAGAAACCGTGGCCGTTGCACAGGCAAGTGAAGAAATACGGGTGGGTTTTCGTCAGTAAAAGTCTGACACGCCCTTCCGCTCCGCCCAGAGCGGGAGTCATTTGATGATTTCCCATGACAACAAAACAAAAGGAGTTAATACTCAGTTCCTATAAACAAAATCGAATCTTTTCGCTTACCTATTGTAGCATTTTATATGCCGCCATCAATGCCTCCTATAATCAGCCCAAAATGGTCCCACAGATAGTACACGAAAAATACTTTGAATGATAGGTCCTAATCTAACGGATGCTCTTAGGTCTTTTTCAAAAAACGGGCCTTATATTATTTCTGTTGGCAGATACAATAAAATAAAAAAGGAAGAAAAATAATTTATTGTCACTCATACAGGAAGATAAACAGATCACAGTCTAAAATTTAAATTTTCTGAAGAATCTTTTTTCAAAAATAGAAATTTTCCCTGTGATAACTACTTTTATGTTGGATAGTCTACCATTCAAAACTTAAATCTTTGCATCATTATTGTCATACGTAGCAGCTTCTTTATTTTAACTTCGCTATTAAATTCAGGCATTAGTTATCCATGGCCATCATTTACCACATGATCTGCCTATTGAAAGCTGCAATTTCCATTGCAATCCTTCAGTAATGCTTACCACAGTTTTTTTTTTTTGTCTTCAAGAATTACTAAAATCGAAGTCTAAAGTAGAATATGTAGGAAAGGAACAAAGTCTACTAAAAAAGGATAGAAAAATCCAAAGAGGCTAAACCTATCTATAGTAAAAATAAATTATTTTGAAACTAATTAAAACAGTATGGTGTTTTTAGGAGTTAATCCTAAAAACACGATAGTAATTTAATAAGTAGGTAAAAGGGGTCAACATTATCAAAAGTACTACCTTGCGATATTATCTAACAATGGTGTTTTAGATCAATGTATAAAATATATATATAGTTTTAAGTATCACCTGCAAAGATTGCTAACATGGAGTTAGCCGATTTGCGAAATAAGATATCGAAATGAAAAACAGCTTCATCTTCTATTTTGGACACGGATTCACAAAAATTATGGATCATTTCAAATTAGGCAAAGTACACACCCATTCAGCCTTTGCTGTTGTTTGGGCTAAAATGTATAACGGCACTACACTATTTACCATTCAGTAGTCACTCTAGAATCTAGGTATGCACTGTATTTGGAAAGTTGAAGTTTACAGTAAAACCTTCCAAATATGTTTTAGTCCCGTTGTTTTATATTATTATCTATGGATTATCTAATATTAATACGTGGCGTCACGTGCCGACGTGGTGCCTTTATAAGGCTCCTGGTAAACGGGCCACCCGCATTCAATGGTATGTACGTACAATGAACGGCACGGAAAGGATATCGCCATAATCGACAGGCTGTTATAAAGCTCTCTACTATGAATGCCTATTTTTTAATATTTTTGTTGCCAGGAACATCTCAGCGGGCGTTATCGGAATACCAGCGCAGCGACATTTATTTTTTAATTGTCGAAGCGGTATGCTGAGATAGGAGCCGTTTGGCCTCTCTCTTTTCGTTTGGTATAGGACTTTTTGATTCATTTTTCTTTTACATAGTTTGTTTTATTTTTGACGTTAGTGTTTAGTTTACTTTTATGATCTTCCCGTATGAGTCGGAACAAATTATTTTTCTTTCTTTCTATTTTCCTGCCTTTGCCGCTGTCTTACAAACATATAAGACTAGTTTTTTGATAAAGACTCCAAAGCTATAATTTGACAGCCTCCGTGGCGTAGAGGTAGCGACCGCGGCCTCTGCGCAAAGAGGCGCGGTGGTCGATTCCCGCGCAGTGCAAATATTTGTATGCATGAATATGAATATTTGTCTGGTCATGCTTCGGAAAGCACGTTAAGCAGTTGGTACCGGTTACCATACGAACATCTAACGGCAGTGGTTACGGGTTGTTGAATCCCTCAAAAGTCCAACAATTGGTCTAACTGCAATGCCTCGATATCGCCTTCGAGTTGTGGTGGTCAGACGGCAGTAGCTTCACGTATTTTAGCCAAAAAAACGGCAGTTAGACTGGTAAAGCGGAAATCTGGAAACCCCACACTTCAAAGCTGAAAAGCCTCGGATGCGACTTGGATTACCGCTGAGATGATAATGACTTCAAAGCTTCCATTATCTATGGTTGAAACCCCTTCACCATCTAAAGTATTTTTCATGCCACAACCCCTCTTTCACTGTCCTGTGTACCAGCACTGTGTGAACATTATAGGCTGACTAACAGCGCCTCGCGATTTCGAACCAGTGGTATGATTGATCTGGAGACCCTCCACGACCAAATTCCCGACATAACAATATTTGGCGCATCGTACCTGACACACATCGCAAAACAACTCCTCAGACCCGTCCTCCGTACGGCTTCACCAGACATCATGCTGGAACACGATGAATCGCTTGGGGGCAAGACTTTGTCTGGTGGGTGGTAATTTCTGCCGGCAGCCGATATTATGGCCTACATAATATAGTTATAATCCATATGTGTGCCGAACTTCATCTAAATGCGTTCAATAGTTTTTCGTAAAAGAGTAACAAATATCCATATATCCAAACAAACTTTCGCAATTAATTAGAAGGATAGGATGTAAGGATAGGATTATGTCTCAGTTAGACTAACAGGCAAGCGGACAAAGATTGCCCATTTCTAAACATCGATCTTTCTACGCCCTTTGACGACCAAGGGAGTGGCAACCGCGTTGCGAGGTCTCACATTTCTTCATCGACTTTTTTAGGATTGACAAGTTTTTTCATAGCTTATTTCAATCCAATACATTTTTGGCGTTTCCATCGTCGTTGTTACTGATAGAGCGTAACCTTATATAGGCGCTCTAGACGTCATTGTAACAAATGCTATAGACACTTGTCTTCCTCCTCCTCCAACAGGATATTGGTATACGGGCAATGAGACCTTCTAGTCACTTAGTGCTCAAGGGGACTCATTGCCCGTACCCTAGGGTGCACCGTTCAGCGCTCCCGGCCACCGAAGGCACGGGCCTGCGGGCGGTGAGCTGTGGACAGCTCGCCGCCCGGTAAGGACCAAGCCTGAGTCGACGGCGCGTTCTGTTTCACGCACGCCACCAAAACCTTCGTTGTCCACGAAGACCGATGTCTCCTGGGTCAGAGTTGCGGGTTGGTTATAAAAGAAACCGTGGCCCTGGCGCATAGGCAAGTGAAAAAACACGGGTGAATTTTAGTCAGTAAAAGTCTGACACGCCCGTCCGCTCCGCCCAGAGCAGGAGAGGTCATTTGATAATTTCCCATCCCAAAAAAAAAAAACACTTGTCTTGTCGACACAAGTATAGAATATAACCGATAGCAACTTTTAATGCATTCTAAAACCTGTGAGGAGAAAGCACTTCACCTTAAACAATCGTAGAAGTTCGTATTTGTCATAAGTAGCTAAGATTATTACAGTTATTACAATTGCCCGCCAAGTGGTCCCGCGGCCCCGTGGGTGTCAGAGTTATGTCAAAACTTCGCACACGCCATTGTGACCACACTTTCGTTTTTTAATCTATTTGTTTTCGCATTTTCTCACACTGTGGCCTTTGACATCCTGATACATTGTTTTAGATTGTGTGATTAAGACAGTGGCGCCGATACTTTTGATCATAAACTTAACTAATTTTAAGTTTAGTGCATATTTTTCTTTATATTTCATTAGGAAAAGGATAGAAGATAATATTTTAGTTTAATCCTATCAAACAAAATACTCCATATGCAATTTAGACGCGATTCCTAGTGTAGGGAAATATCAAAAAAAAAATTCAATACTTCGTGTATTCCATTTTATTTATTTATTTTTATTTATTAAAACTTTATGCACAAAGAAAAACATTGTACAATGGCGGACTTAATGCCTTAGGCATTTTCTACCAGTCTACCTTAAGGTGATGCAGACAAAACAAGGTAGGTGCAACGATATGAAAGAGAAGTTAAAAGAGAAACACAAAAAAAGAATATTATAATAAATACATAAATACATACATACAAAATACAAACAGTAGAGAGAGATAAAAAAAAATAGATAGAGAAAAAGAATAAATTATATATTTGATGAATCAGCCAACTTCTTGCGTAAGTACTCCCGAGCTTTAATTTTAAAGGTGTACCGACTGGTCAACGTCCTGATATCCTGAGGAAGATCATTCCAAAGGAAAACCGCCTGGACAAGAAATGAAGACTTAAGAAAACTAGAGCGATGAGAAGGACATCGTAGAAGACAATTATTAGAAGAACGAAGATTCCTATTATGCGCAGAGCATAAATACTGAAAATGAGAAGTAAGATAAGAAGGAGAACAGGGTTTGTGTAGGAGTGAAAACAAGGTCATCAAAGCTCTTAGAGCTCTGCGTTGCCTGATGGGCAGCCATTTCAAGATGGACCGGTGAGAAGATACATGATCGTACTTACGAAGATTAAATACGAATCGAATGCAGTTATTTAGAAGTCGGTCAAGTTTATTGAGTAGATCTGCATTCAGGTCGTAATAACACACATCACCATAATTAATAATGGGGAATATAAGGGATTGAACAAGCATTGCCTTTATGTGTGATGGAAGAACATTTTTCAACCTATAAAGCGACCGCAACGTCCCGGTGACTTTTTGGCTCACACTTGCAACCTGCTTACGCCAGTCCAGGCAAGTGTCGACATGCAGACCCAGATCCTTGACGTCGGGGCTGAACGGAATGACTTTGTCATCATAGAAAACCGGTGGCACCACTAAGCCACTCAGCCTACGCTGATTAAACGTACTCCCTATAATGATGGCCTGGCATTTTGTAGGGTTAACCGCTACCCCGAAACGATTAGACCAGTCCCTCACCACTCCCAAATTCCGGTTTAGCTCGTCAATCGCATCCGATAAGTTGTCAACACTTGCCTGAGTATAGAGCTGTAAGTCATCAGCGTAAAGATGATACGCACACTGAAGTTCAGTAGTAATAAGATCAATAAAGATTGAGAACAAAAGTGGGGCCTTGAGGGACGCCAGAAACAAGCTCACACCAGTTAGAAGACGAATCTCTCGCGAGAACTGCCTGCTGACGCCCCCGAAGATACGAGAAGAACCAATCCAGAACCTCGGAAGAGACCATAAGATGGGAAAGGATGGATAAAAGGACTTCGTGACTGACGGTATTAAACGCGTTCGAAAAATCGATCAGAACTAAAACGGAGACTTTAGTGTCTTCCATTCCCCGCCTTATATCGTCAGTCACTTTAAGCAAAGCAGAAATAGTGCTGTGGCCGGGCCTGAACCCGGATTGGAAAGGACTAATGAGGGAGTTTAGCTGGATGAAGTGGGAGAATTGCTTATGGACACAGGCCTCAAGCACTTTAGACAAAAAGGGGAGAATAGAGATGGGACGGAAGTGACTAAGAAGGGTGGGATTTGGAACTTTAGGTAGAGGACAAACATGAGCTTTCCTCCATAGCGAAGGGAAATCACCAGTAAATAGAGAGAAGTTAATAACATGGGAAATTGCAGGAAGGAGCGGGTCGAGAGCCGTCACTATCATGTAGCGACTGATGTTGTCACACCCTACGGCTTTAGATTTAATAGATAGGATAATCTTTTTAATCTCTTCCGGGTCAAATGGGGTGAAGACAAAGGGGGTAATGTTGGGGCGCGTCAGACCAGTAAGGTAGTGAATAGTTTGACATTTAGTATGGCTATCAAGAGTTGGGACAGTGGCAAAATGACGGTTTAGATCGTCCAAACTAAATGTAGTAGGAAGGTCTGAATGCCGCGTTCTGCCAATACCTAGAGTTCTAAGGAATTTCCAAATATCGGCAGGAGAAGAGGAAGTGATATTATCAAGAATGTGGCGGCGTTTAGCGTTGCGTATCATCTGGTTACAACGGTTGCGAGCATTTTAATGTTGTGGAGAGTAGCGAAGGTCCAGTGTTAACAGCCGTGAATTACAAGTTGTAAGTCGTAGGTTCGAACCCTATCAGACGCATTATTTTTTTTTTTCGTACTCGGAAAGTAGTGTTGTTTTGGTCTGATAATAGGGATATTTCCTGGGTAAAAAAAATAATTCTATTTAGTCCGTCATTTAGATTGCAGAAAAATATTGGATACGTATATTTTGTTTTATCAAATCAATAAAAATTGACAAATATAAAAGGCATCAAAGATCAGGAGTGGTGGCTGGTGACGTCGCTTCTCGCTAAAAAGTGTAGCGTGCAGTGACGTCACATGAGTTTTCAAAGCATTGTGTCTTCTTCATATTTTGTTTATATGAAAGAAGAAAAAATACGTGTCAAGTATTTTTTAAAAATCTGACTGACGGACTAATTAGTTTCTTTTAGTCAACTACCCTATTGGGTTTAAAATGCTGCATCCCTCCCTGAAGAGGGAAAAAATCATACTAATTACTTCTCATTTAAGGCCCTGAATGAACTTTGAAATAGAACTGGTGTGAGCTGTGAAGATTATATCAAAAAAAAAAAATATTTAAAAAAATGCGGCAATGTGCGTTTCTACAGCCAGTGTGAACTTAGCGCAAACTTCTTTGAGCGGAATAAGCCGCAACAATCACGCCGTGAGTTCCATTTTTTTTAGAAGTCGACTTAAATTGGCGAGATACTAATTTGTTTCATATCTGTGACACAATTTTTTTTTTAAATTGTGTAATTTTAACAATAAGTTTTATTTTCCTCATATTTGAAATGAAAAATAGAGTGTTTAAAATGGGTAACAATATCAATGCCTACTCAAACTATAGCCTAAAGTCTAAATACCTCGGGAATTGATTCTATCGACACTAGATTAGCAATTTACTATTACTGGTGCTGAAACCTTGTTTCTTCTTAAATTCATGTTTCTAAATCAATAATAATAATAATACATAATAATAATAATAAAATAATAATACACATAAGTATCCCATAGGGTTTGAATGTTTTACGAGTATCGAAATATGTCATATTTTTTAAATACCTCGGGAATTTATTCTTTCGACCCTATGTCAACAATCTACAATGGGGTATTTGAGTAAAAAAAACTAATTAGTCCGTCAGTCAAATTTCCGAAAAATACTAGGCACGTATTTTTTCTTTTTTCATATAAACAAAAAATGAAGACGACACAGTGCGTTGAAAACTCATGTGACGTCACTGCACGCTATACTTTTTAACGACCAGCGACGTCACCAGCCATCACTCCTGATTTTTTTATGCCTTTTATATTTGCTGCAATATTTACTGTTTAGATAAAACAAAAAATACGTGTATAGTATTTTTTGGAAATCTGACTGACGGACTATTTTTTTTTTTTAGTCAATTACCCTATTTGTTAATTTTTTTCTTTTTAATTTTATTTTGAATTTCATTTCCACAATTATTCAACAATTACTGACGTCATTACTGACGTCGTCGTCGTCATTGATTAGCAATATGTGTCAAACTGATTTAAAGTGATATTAATAATAATGTTATTGACTATGTGCGAAGTGGGTGGTGGGGAACGGCAAATCGATCGTAGCGCACGACGTGGCAGAAATGTGAATTAATTCTGGACTGTCTTATGTGTCAAATTGCTTTATTTTCATAACTTCCTTTATAATATTAAGTAAAAACGTAAAAATTGGCGATATGGGTCATAGTACATGCTGTGTCGTAAATTGTAAAAACAATGGGCCACTTTGGTTGTAAACACAGTCGCACTTAACATTTGTAACAAAACGTTCATCATTTATCTGGAATTATAATAAACAATAAAATAATTAATATAAGTAAGCTGACATGAAGCTAACTCAAATATACTATTTCTATGACTTGATATGTAGGTAGGTATGTATGTACTCACATTTAATGATGTTTTGTAGGGAGTTTGTGTCACAGACGTTTGTCTTATGATCCGAGCTCTTATTAAGAAGCTTTTCCCGTTCGTTCTAAGCTCTTCCACTTCTCTCACATGCTGTGCTAATACTAATTTTTTCCCTTTTTGCTCAGTTTGAGGTTGGAAATGTATTTTATGCTTAATCGATTCAAATCCCGTACGTATTATAATATCCATATGTTTCACGAGGAAGAAAATCGCTAGGTATAATATACACACTTACTTTTTACACTATTTTTTTCAATTTCGTTGAAAAACTAGTCGAAAATTAATATCACAAGATATTTTATCATCTAGTTGACATGATTTGACAGATGACAAGTCCTGAATAGTTGCGGCCACTAGGGGCGCTGTCATCGCGCACACAACGAATACTTATTATAAACTACAAATCAAATAACTGTCGGTCATCCATGATTTTCCACATAATGAAACAATTTTTAACCCGTCTCTCGGCCTTGATGCCGTCGTTAAAACGCCAGAAACCAAAGAAGAATCTATTCAAAACATCTAACATTTACTGAATATATGAACTGTAATAATGGGAACGGATCTTGTTTGACATTCTCTGAATCAAATAAAGCTTCGAGTAAATCTGATTACTGAGAAACTTATGATAGGTTACAGCATTTACCTAAGAAATGTCAAAGGATTTGAGATATTAACCTGAGTGACCTCAGTAATGCGTTTCCAAAGCCTGAGTGTGCAAGGGAATTGCACGATTTAATTCCCCCATCTCCGTTCCACCATCGGACGACCCAGCGTACGGCGACTTTCCATCCTTACGTTGTTGACACCACTACGATCCGGACGAAGCATTTCACTTCTTCTTTTATACCGCGTACATCGAGGGACTGGATTCCGTCACACTACAATTTAAGTGTCTTCACGGCTAGATTGAATAGGCTCTTAATAAACTAGCGCGTTTTACCATCAACGATTGCATCACTGCTTACCATCAGGCGGGATTGCGGTCAAGCGCTAGTTTATAAACAATAACAAAATATATATCATTTCAGCAATATCGTGTCGAATTTGTAGGAATTGCGTTGCTGATTGTGTATTCCCTAAATATCGAGCGTAGACTGCCCCGTCTGGTCCCGGGATCGCAAGCGTAACTGCTTGAGGACCTGGGGTCGACTCCCGAGTCGCGTGAAGTGTCACCTCCTGGGTTTCTCCCTAGAAAATTTCTTAATAACAGCCCTGAGTTTGGAAGTTAGCAGCGCTATCCCTGTGCCTTGGAAACCGCGATAAGCTGTTCCGCGCCCGATCTTTCTCTGGTTGTGGTAGGTTTGCCGTCCCATTGGACAATAAGAGTAAGGGAAGAGAGTGCAGCTGCGTTTGCGCGCACTCTTATAGGTACACTATAATATTTTCTGCGGTGAAAGCTAGTCTGGAGATTGGTCGCCATAGCGCCAGTCTGGAGGTTTTATTTATCGGCCGTAGGTACTCAGACCGGCCTCCTTTTGATGTAAGTAATGCATTTCTTTCACTTTTTTTTTGCAAAAGTATTATTATAATAGTAGTATTTTAAGGTTAAGCTACGCTTTCCACCGTTGGTATATCGATGGGTAGCCCATGCCATTCCATATCTGGGAAAACGCGTTGGCCCGACTGTCACTCGTAGATCTTTTACAAACGTTACTGGTATATTCGTACGAATCCTGAAAGGCTGACAACCAAAATTACCAAGAGGTGTAACAGTAACTGGATTGTGGAAGTCAGATGAGTAGTCGTTCTATGTTAAATACAAATATTCAGCTGAATACAGTAAGACTGGAAGCCGACCCCAATCATCATCATCATCATCATCTCAGCGTTAACCCCAGTCCCATCCGAAGCTTTTTTCAGCTTTGGAGTCCGAGGTCCGCCTTACCAGTCTAAATGCTGATTTTTGGCTAAACTTCAATATTTTCCGTGAAGCGACTGCCGTCTTACCTCCACAACCCGAAGACGATATCGAAGCATTGCAGTTAGATCAATTGTTGGACTTTTGGGGGCTCCAACAACCCGTAACGACTGCCATTAGATGTCCGTATGGCAATACCGGGGCTAATGGCTTAACGAGCTTTCCGAGGGACGTCCAGACCAGTGCAAATATTCATATTCATGCAAACAAATATTTGCATTGCGCGGGGATCGAACCCGTGCCTCCTTGCGTAGAAGCCGCGTTCGCTACCGCTACGCCATAATGCACGCCATAACGCAATAATGTTGTGAAAGGACAGATGATGACCCTCGCAATGTTATTAGTAAGTCCTCGTAAATCTAAAATCTCCAACTGGTCTTGAGCAAGCTTGGAAGTCAATGCTCGTGCTTTCTCTGAATGAGAGGTTTGTACCCTGCTGTGGGATCCATAGGCTAACTAGAACTAATTTATTATTACTGTGCTCATTATTAAAATGATATAACACGAAATATTCCCCCTTATTCATAAAAGCTGCTTAAAGTAAACTAGTGATTAGCGATTCTTTAAACATACATTTTTGACCTTTTAACGTTATTTAACTTTAATCATCGCTTCTGGATAAATCCCTTAAATACTATGGTGTTTATTCATAAAGGATGATTTAAGTGACGTTAAAAGGTCAAAAATGTATGGTGATTATGTCGTCCTCCGTGGCGCAGCGGTCAACACGCCTGCCTGCGACGTGGAGGCCCCGGGTTCGATCCCCGGCCAGGTCATGATGGAAAACGATCTTTTCCTGATTGGCCTGGGTCTTGGATGTTTATCTACTCGTATTATAAAATATAGTATCGTTGAGTTAGTATCCCGTAACACAAGTCTGCAACTTACTTTGGGGCTAGCTCAATCTGTGTGATTTGTCCGTATTTATTTATTTATTGGATACAGTAGGTAGCCTTCAAATTCTGTCTTTTAGATGTTTCCTTTCTTAAATTAACTTCTTTCTTGCGAAACGTAAATTCTTGGCTGCATAACATGAAATGTATGTATGTACTTAAAACTTATTATAAACGCGAATGATTACAGAACACCCACTTGAAATATTTGTCTTTCCTTATGGCATTTCTACATGTTTTCTTAATTTAGTAATTAATTTTAATTGAATTAAAATGTTTGTGTAATATACTGGTAAACGCCTTCGCACAAATTGCTTACTATTATGTACAGACAACAACTAATCAGGCTTCTCACAATCTGTGAATTTCTTTACTAGATTTTCAACCTTAACACTAAATCATTAGGTTCAAGGTAGATTTAACAAACATTACAGTTTCGGGTAGCTTGATGTTTGTACCTTGGTGCTGCTTTTACTTACTGCGGTTTTAAGTTAGTACCTTCTAGGCTTAGTTTGTCTTAATAATACACTGTTCACTGAGCGTATTGCGAAAGTATGACAATGTTCAATCATCATCAACCTCCTTTTTTGGGTGGAAAACATAAAATCTACCTCTCTCTCTCATATATGGGAATGATAGAAATTTACTGACTAAAAACGCCTGTGTCAGGGGCCACAATGGCCCCAATTCCCTTCCCGGAGAAAAGGACAGAAGAAAATATTTTATTTTATATCTATCAAATTAGTCCGCGCCTGACGTAAGCTGGTGTATTTATAATCGCGTCTAAACCGGCTCTGGACTTTAATACTTTTTTTTTTTATTTATTTTTTATTAAGAGATATTGGCGCCAATTCTCTTCTTCACGAACTAAACTAAATTAGTTTAGTTCAGTTCGTGAAGATCTTATGTATGTACATAAAAATATATCGGATTTTAAGAAAATACGCGATATTCATAATATAAATACCAGGAACAAACACAATCTTGCTGTACATCACACTCGTCCCCACAGAGTAGGCAACTCGTTCATGGGTCAATGTATACACTTTTACAACAAGCTTCCCATGGACATTCGAAACTTACCTATTAAACGATTTAAAAACTATATAAAGGCCATACTTTGCAAAAAGGGGTATTATAAAATCACAGATTATTTAGAAGACAAAAAAGCTTAGGACTGAGCTGCTCGCTCTGTTAAGCATCGTTATTAAGCAATATGCGTAATTATAAGGTAAATTATTGTAAAAATTCTCATTTTTAATGTCTGGACTTGAAAAAAGACGATGATCCCTGAGTTTGTTTCGGCTATTTCTTCTCAGAGGTAGTCAGTTAGGAAATGCCGGCTTCATCTAGTTAAAAAAGAAAATACGTGACGTGTAAAAGTGATCGGTGATCCTACTTGCTTAATAAACGATTTCATTTTATTTCATAACAAGAGAATCAGCGCCAATATCTCTATCGACCAACCTGGGGCCCTGGCAGGATCACCAACCTTCTACATCAATCTTTTTTTTTTTTTTAACAATTATAAACTAGCGCTTGACCGCAATCCCGCCTGATGGTAAGGTGTGATGTGATCGTTGATGGTAAAGCGCGCTAGTTTAATAGGAGCCTATCCATTTCGAAAAACTGAGCGAATAGGAAGGAAGACGGCAGTTGAGCGAGGTGATGCAATATTAAACCCAACAACACGACCAACGATGCTGCGCCAAAGAGAGATTGATCTGAAGACCCTCCACGACCAAACTCCCAACACAACAACATAAGGCGCATCGTACCCGGCACACATCGCAACACAACTGCTCAGACCCGTCCTCCGTACGGCTTCACCAGACATCATGCCGGAACACGACAAATCGCTTGGCGGCAAGACTTTGTCTGGTGCCTGTCGCCTTCCAGTCACTACAAAATCTTCGTCATCCGTGTAGAATGTTAATTGCAATGTCTGTCCCTCTTTATATTCTCAAAGCTTCCTTATACTTTTATGTCATATTATAAGAAGGTAGAAGGAACCTAACTATACAGAATGTTAAGAAAACCCTGTCCGACCCATAAGGATAATAAAGGTTAGGTAAACACATGACCAAATATAATATAAAATTTTACGTAATCATCATAGTACCAATACAAAAGAATTTTGAAATAATCTTTTTTTCCCGTGAAATAATTCCAACTTCCCGGAAATTTGGTAGTTTTTAAAAAAGTGACAACACCGGTATTACTATGAGCGAATAGCGATGCGACCACGTGCCGCGTACCCTGCCGCCCGCCGCCCGTGGAAGGGTGCTTACAAACATTTATTAAGTTACCTCTTTTTGCGAAATAATATTTATTTTTAGGGGGATATTTTTTTTAAAGTTTAGCCCGGTTTTGTATCCATTAGTAGAATCAGTTATCGATACCTAACAACACCTTCACGGGTCGGACAGGGTTTTCATAACATTCTGTATACATTAGCACTTTATCCCCCTTATTCATAAAAGTTGCTTAAAGTTAACTAGTGATTAGTGAATTTTTAGGTAAACATACATTTTTGATGTTTGCACGTCACTTAACTTTAATAATCGTTTATAAACACATCAGTTTTTAAGGGGTTTATTCATAAACAATGATTAACCCTAGATTACTAACCTTATTTTACAACGCTTATTACTAACCTTCGTCGTTTCGGCTACGCCATGTAAAAGGGAGACTTGTAAGGGTTTATGAAATAAAATATTTACGTGTTTTTTTTTATTTATTTTTTTATTAATTTATAAACCAGCGCTTGACCGCAATCCCGCCTGATGGTAAGCAGTGACGCAATCGTTGATGGTAAAGCGCACTAGTTTATTAAGAGCCTAATCACTCTAGCCTTGAAGACACTCAAATTGTAGTCCGACGGAAACACCACCGCCGGCAGATTGTTCCAGTCCCTCGATGTACGCGGTTATTACAACTCTAACATTTGTTCTTTAAAGTTAAGTGACGTTCAAACGTCTAAAATGTATTGTTAAACAATCGCTAATCACTAGTTAAGTTTAAACATCGTTTATGAATAAGGGGGTTAATCTTAAATCCGTACTCTTAGATAACAATATACCCATTACCAATGTATTACAAATACCAGTCAATAACCTACCTCTATGTACTATCTCCCGCCTTTTTTGTGTATGTACTTGAAAGTAGATGTCTTGAATAGATTATATAAGGAGCTAAACAGTAGTTTATAGGAATTAATGTTAAGTCATATTATTAAACGGATATCAAACGGGCAGCCAATAATGTTTCGCTTTAATTAGTTCGCAGTTTGATTGTGGGTTATGTCGGTCTAAATGTCTGATTGGGGATTTTAATGATGTTGATTTTGTATGTTACTCTTACTGCTAGTACCTACTTTTAACAGCAAAAAACCTTATGAAAGTCTTCGTTTTTTTTTTTTTAATTATAAACTAGTGCTTAACTGCAATTCCGCCTGATGGTAAGCAGTGATGCAATCGTTGATGGTAAAGCGTGCTAGTTTACTAAGCCTATTCTCAGCCTCTGGAGTGATGTCGTGGTGGCCTAGTGGTTAAAACACCAGCCTCTCAAGTATAAGTGTGCGGGTTCGATTCCAGGTCAGGCAAGTACCAATGTAACTTTTCTAAGTTATATGTACTTTCTAAGTATATCTTGGAAACCAATGACTGGTTACAAGGTGAAGGAAAACATCTTGAGGAAACCTGGACTTTAAGTCTGAAATCGCCAACCCGCGTTGAGCATTGAGCAAGCGTGGTGATTACGCTCAATCCTTCTCTGTATGAGAGGAGACCTGTGCCCAACAGTGGGACGATAAAAAGGTTGATGATGATGATGTTCCACAAGTTTTTGGTGATGCAATGTTAAACCAGACAAAATGACCAACGATGCTGCGCCAGAGGGAGATTGATCTGCAGATCCTCCATAACCAAACTACCGATACAACATTTGGTGCATCGTACCTGGCACACATCGCAACACAACTGCTCAGATCCGTCAACCGTCCTCCGTTAATATAATAATAATTACGCTTAACATAATCAGATTATTATGGCTGAGACAGGTCTCCTCTCTTGGAATAGGATTCAGCTGTCATCTACCACAGCCATTGCCATCACTGGGCGTGGTCTTCGAACTTTTAGTTCGAGGACATGCCGGTTTCGTCTTGCTATCCTACACCGTTTTAACTGCATTCTTGGTGAAATTATTTACACAAAGTGCCTGTTTAGGACTCACTACACGATATTGTTCTTTTCAAACGCTCTCGAATCGTTTGCATTCCAGAGATGCCTTGCTTTTTTACATAGTAATTATCGAAACTCGAAAGATTACTCCGTTCTTTCAAACTTTTCTGCTGCAGGTAGCAGAAAAGTTTCTTTTACAAACTTACGCAGTAAAACAAAGTCCAAACATTCGTAAATATTTACTTCTACCTCCGTGTCAACCCCAGTTTTCTCTTTCAGAGTTTCCAAAAGCAAAAATATACTCCGAAAAAAAAACTCTACTTCTTGACATAATCGCCTTTTGAATTCAATCATTGTAATTAAGCAACAATTATTCACACCAATTCCAGCTTACTCATTTCTTCTTCTTCTTTTTTCTTTCTTTTTTGGCTTCGCACGGTTTGTACATTTAGCCAATGTCACGTAATTCGAAAAAGATGGCCGCGTCAACCATCTTACTAGGGAGATTTGAGAGAAAGTCATGATGTGGCCACTACGCTGCGATATTTCACTGTTCTTTATGAATTATTTACTGAACGTACTTTTTACTACATAAATCACGCACTTTTATTTAGTAAAAAACACTATAAATAGTTTTAAAAGTCCTATGAAAAATGAGCTTGACACTCAGCTTGATTTTCCCGCCAAAAAAAAAGCAGCTTACTCATTTCCCGAAGAAACCAAGACAAGGATACTATTTTGATTCTGATTAACTCCGGATATCCGTAACCTAACATCTATAGAACACACCAAGACCGATTTAATCTAACACAACATATTGACTATGACATAACTAAGATTATTTAGAACTGCAATGTACTTAATTAACTTTATGTACCACAATGACGTATTTAATTAGTAGTTTATTTATATAGTATTCATTTGATTGTTATGTAATGTAGGTTGGTATTGCTACTTAGATTTCAAAGCCTCCCTCTACCTCTCTATAGGTAGGTATAGAAACCGCAGAGTAATTACGTAACACAGTGTCAGCAGCAATGGGTTTGATTTTGACATTTCAACAACATTCATTGCGTTATTTACGTTGCCGAGCAGACACATTTTTCGAACATATGGAGCAAAGAATTACCAATATGCTTAAAAATTATTAAAATTGCCAGTAATAGTGTGTTACAAAGGTGCCAATCAATCATCATATATAACGTCATTTTTTGTTTATACGAAACCTGAATGTAGTTGGTTCGGAATAAGCAACTGAATCGAGTCCAATCTTTTTTTTTTTTTTTTTAATAAAATTATAAACTATCGATCGTTGATGGTAAAGCGCGCTAGTTTAGTAAGAGCCTATTCACTCAGAAAAACTGAGCGAATCGGAAGGAAGACGGCAGTTGAGCGAGGTGATGCAATGTTTTTTCCCAAATACATTTAGGGTGAGACCGCAGTGGTTACCGAGCGGTTACGATAGATCACAGCTGACTCCAGAGGTCAACGCCCGTGCTCGCCCACCCGTACGGACGTTTGACCATATTTATGCAGGGACAACCAAGTAGAATAGCAAGCTTATAACTTGGTGGTTTTTCATGATATCTTTTTGAAATTTTGTACATAGATTTTTTACTTAAAAATACACGTATTTCGGCTTTCGCATAAACCAAAAATAATGTTGTATAGATATCTCAAGGGTTTTTTTGTCGGTACGTCATAACTTCCTTCATATTTTTTCATTACACTTTTTTGTTATTTTTTTTTTTATAATTTTAAACTAGTGCTTGACCGCGATCTCGCCTGATGGTAAGCAGTGATGCAATTGTCGATGGTATAGCGCGTTTATTAAGAACCTATCCACTCTTGCCTTGAGGACACTTAAATTGTAGTCAGATAGAAACACAGCGGCTGCCAAATTGTTCCAGTCCCTCGATGTACGCGGTATAAAAGACGAGGCGATATGCTTCGTCCGGATCGTAGTGGTGTCAACAACGTAAGGGTGGAAACTCGCCGTACGACTGGTCCTCCGATGGTGGAACGGAGATGGGGGAATTAAATCATGCAATTCGCTCACACTCTCCAAAATGCATACTTTAGGACATCGACAGGATGGCTACTGTTTTGAATTAAATCTGTTGCGCCAATTAGCCTCTTCGCACGCCTCTCCACCGAATTCAAAGTTGCCAGGTGGCATTTTGCAGGACCAGCCACAATGTGGCTGCAGTACTCCACACACGAACGGACCTGTACATACATAAATGAGGCATCTTTTTATAGGTTTTCTGGACCGCTACACCGAAAATATATACAAATTACTCACATTTCAGTGGTTTCTCAAAAATTCACGATTGAAAAACAATGTGAATACTTTGCACGGGTCACCGGATATTGATTAATAGTTCTGTTCGGCCATTATTATTTTAAGCTTGTGTTGTCCCGCAGTCTGGCCCACCAATCCTACATCCCTCTTGATATTTTTCCTGGTTTGTTGTGATTGTGGGATCCAGCACCACTTTATGGCCCTGCCGCGTAGTCGCCTTCTTCTATTTCGGATACACGGAGTAGTGGTTTTTGTGTGTTACTGCTCCGACATGCATTATATGTGGCTAGGCCAGTTCCACTTTACTTCAGGAACTGTAAGGTCCATGGCCGCTATTTGTTTTGGAATAAGTCTGATAGGTCATAGTTTTAAGAACTGATAAGATACGAAGGCTGGCTATAAGTCTATTGGTGGGTCAAAAATAGAATTTGATAAGTGGTTAATCCCATACTAATTAAAATAATTCTATCTATACCTGTCGTACTACTTGCAAAAATGTTTGTACTAACCTAACAGAAAATAAATCATTTATCACGCCTAAACTACTGAACGGATAAAATTTGCCTTATTAAAGAATTAGTATCATGTAATCTGCTTATGTAATAATCGTAGGTCGGAATAGGTAGAGTGAATTGGAGTCATTGATCGGGAAACGTATACAGTATGTTACGAAAACCCTGTCCGACCCACAAGGATAATAAGGGTTAGGTAAACAAATGACCAAATAAAATATAAAATTTTGCATAATCATCATAGTAACAATACTAATGAATTTTGAAATAATCTTTTTTACCCGCGAATTTACTGTAACTTCCCCAAAATTCGGGAAATTTAAAAAAGTGTAAACACCATTTTAGACCTTATAACTGTCGGCGGCGTCAGTGTGTCTAGCCGCCGACGCGCAAAGGAATAATTAGAGCTGTACTAGTTTTTGCGTAATAACGTTTTGTTTTTGTCGCTACTATTCGAAACTTTTACCTGCTCGAATGATTTGTTGTAAAAACGCAGATTACCTAATGGTAAAAGTACTTTTTTTGATTATCGATTAATTATTCATAACAATATTGTAACACAAGTACCTATTATTAGTAAATAGGAACTAGAAAGGTCTTATGAAATACGATTTTAGGAGAATATTATAAACAATGTAAAGCATTTAAGTTCACCTGATTTAAGTTATGTGAAAGTTCTAAAATCTAAAGAATGCCATGCGATGTTGAATCGATGCGTGAAATTCTGAAACACAAAATTGATACCAAAAATCGATACGAGAAATATTTTGAATACTTTCACACCTCTAGTCAAAGGGCACCGCCGTGCAGTTAGAGTACCTATTTTTATGAAATAAAAATCATTTTTATTTTAAATTTATTAGTTTCGCGTAGACATTGCGTCCTTGTAGACGTATCGTTTATTGTGTGATCATATAGTTTTCTAACGTAATGTAACCTGCTGATGGAAGGTACCTAGTAAAACTGCAATTGTGTTGTGTTGTGATCAGGTGTTGAACGATTCGGATGTGACTACTTCTTGGTCAATGTAGTTCCAGCATGACGGTGCCCCACCATATTTTTGCCGACCTGTACGTGAGTACCTCCACTATCAGTTCGGCGAGCAGTGGATTGGTAGGAGTGGACTAACGTTGTGAAACACCGTGCTAATCTCGTGGGACGGTGCCAGGCCGGTATCGTTCTTAGTGAACGAAATATGGAACAACATCTCCGCCACAGCCATTGTGCTCAGCGAATGAAATTCGAAGATACATTCGGAGGGTCAGACGACCTTCCTACTTAAAAAAAAGTTCTTTTCACGAGCTGCCTAAGTAGGTATCATTGTTTCTTTCTAGAGTCGATAAACGTGGTTAGACTACCAATACCTACATGCATGAGGTCAACTGAGGTCTACATGCATGACCCGTGCCTGTGTTGCCATGAAATTACCTATTTATTTTATTTAAATTATTTATTTTAAGGGGGTATTTTTTTTTTAGTTTAGCCAGGTTATGTACGCATTAGTAGAATCAGCTAACGATACCTAACAACACCTTCACGGGTCGGACAGGGTTTTTGTAACATACTGTATATTAATATGGACATTCCTCCGGATTTACGGAACTGGCTGATTATTAAAAAAAATATGTATAAATTATATTAAGTCGTAAAACCGTTTGATTTGGCCATACCCTTCATTAGTGACTAAAAATAAAATATTGAAATATTAATGCTTAGATCGGAATTTGATTGTTTTATTGTTCAACGAGTAAATAGTAAATTGGTTTAGTTTTGTTACCTTCCTTTAAATGAATTGAGTAATAATAATGTCACTACCAACATTAACAATATTTACTTGGATCCGCAATTACATTTCGGGAAAATGGCTTATCCACGTTATTCTTTCTGTGAACATTTATGATACAAGTAACAAAAATCACTCTACCTATTCCGATCACTTAGTAATACATATAATTTTAAAATCAACAGGAATAGCCAATTCTGTATCGACACCTGACACACTTTGCTGACAGAATAAACCTTCCTCATAATAATATCAATACGATTACTAAACTATATCCTACGTCAGGGATCGCCAACCTATCATCGTCATCATTTCATTTATTTCAGGTATAAAAACACAGATTAAACACAAAAGTTTATATAGAGGGTGTATCTGACATCGACGCACAAACGAGTACCATTGATCAAGTACATGATTCTGAACCCGCCAGTGGTGGAATTTTTCAACGGCTTTTTCATGATTTCAAAAAAAATATGTATGTAGTTTTTTCACTTTAGACCGTTCATAATTGCTATACTTTTATAACCCAATAAGATTTTAAAGTAAAAATTTATTAATTCGCTAATTAGACAAAAAAGCGCAATGGAAAAAAAACTCGAAAAACTGTCTTATCAGCTGATTTAATAGTGTTCACATCAGGGATCAACGTCATATCTACAAACCCACACGGCGGCACGCTTGCAACGTTCAAAGGCCGAGCAGACACTTTTTTTTAAACATTGTTATTTCTGTAACCGTTAATGACTATCATAATTTTATTAGTGGCATGCGGTCTAGCCTTTTCGCGAAGTTTGCGTTACGATGTCAGATACACCCTGTACAGTCAATACACATGACGACACGGTACACCCCGCACGGAACCTATGACCTAAAATAGTTATTTCTGGTCTGTCTGTTTGTGTATGTGAGTTTATATGTTTGTAAATGCACCCACGTTACAGGTGTAATTCCTAGTGTGGGGCAACGTTACAAAAAAAAAACAAATGAAATGGAAAAATAAAGTAAATAACAATCACAATAAATACAATTATACAGTATGTTACGAAAACCCTGTCCGACCCGTGAAGGTGTTGTTAGGTATCGATAACTGATTCTACTAATGCATACAAAACCGGGCTTTACTTAAAAAAAAAATCCCCCTAAAAAAAATAAATATTATTTCGCAAAAGGAGGTAACTTATTAAATGTGCGTTGACCACCCTTCGCCTGCCGACCGCGGGGGGCGGGCGGCAGGACACGCGGCACGTGGTCGCATCGCTATTCGCTCATAATAATACCGGTGTTGTCACTTTTTAAAAATTACCAAATTTCGGGGAAATTGGAATTAATTCGTTGGAAAAAAAGATTATTTCAAAATTCATTTGTATTGGTACTATGATGAATACGTAAAACTTTATATTATATTTGGTCATGTGTTTACCTAACCTCTATTATCCTTATGGGTCGAACAGGGTTTTCGTAACATACTGTATAAAATAATTAATTAAACAATGTAAATAACAATAAAATAAAGAATGACAATATAAAATTAAATTAAATAAACATAAAACATGATAAAAAAAAATTAATGACACGCCTGCCTCTGAGTTATTTGTTTATTTTTCAGTACAGACGACAGCACATCAATCAAGCTACAACAATCTGTCTTTATTTATTCGATTTTTAACCTCATTCCTAAAGCATTAAGGCTCATGATTGATTGGGACTGTTAGAAAGAAACTGGTAGCTTGACCTGCTGTTGTCTGTACATCCCTACCTGTCTGTCTGTTACGCTTTCACATCTAAACCACTGAACTGATTTTATTAAAATTTGGTACAAAGATAGAGTTGACCTTGAGAAATAACATAGGATAGTTTTGATTCCGGAATTTTGAAGAGCTCTCTTAGAAACGCGATATAACCGAACTCGGCAGAAAGCTAGTTAATCATATAACAATTATTAATTCAATGATTTTTTCCGGACACAGTACGATGCGCGAATAGAAATCATTTTTGTTATTCTCATTCAATAATGCACATTTAAACTACATACATACTACATAGCTGATCCGACACGTTCAACAAGTTCTCAAGTGATGTACTTGCCAAAGAACAGAAAAGAAGAATTAGACGCTTTACTGTGCGCATTTATATCATCGCCTCAGCTTGCTGATTTCTCGTCCAAAAAAGAGGAGCTTTACTTTGTGTTAATAATTTCGGTCACCGCTGCTCTGACAACGGTGAAGAAAAACATCTTGAGGAACCCGATATCAATTCTCCTGCCCTTCATAATCAGCCTATCCTGTTCCCACTGTTGGGACACAAGCCTCCTTTCGGTGAGAGGGAGTGGGCAGTAATCAACCACGATGGTCCAGTGCGGATTGGTAGATGTCAAAAGTCTTTGAAGTTTTTGTCTCTAGGACATTTATTTATTTATTCTTTCTCACATGAATAGGGTATTTGACTAAAAAAACTAATTAGTCCGTCAGTCAGATTTCCAAAAAATACTAGACAAGTATTTTTTTTTCTTTTTTCATATAATCAAAAGATGAAGACGACACAGTGAGTTGAAAACTCGCGTGACGTCACTGCACGCTACACTTTTTAGTGGCCAGTGACGTCACCAGCCACCACGGTGATCTTTGATGCCTTTTATATTTGTCATTTTTTATTGTTTTGATAAAACAAAAAATACGTGTCTAGTATTTTTTGAAAATCTGACTGACGGACTAATTGGTTTTTTTTACTCAAATACCCTATTGTACAGAGGCGGACTTAATGCCTTAGGCATTCTCTACTAGTCAACCATAGGTGGTGAAGAGATTACATGGCAGGTGCTTTAGTTAAAAAAATTATAAAGAATAAAAGCTAATAACGCTATTTCATTAAATACTAAGAAAATAACTCTGCAAGTTCGGTTTAAATGCAAACCGACTGGCAGCCATCCTGATATCAAGAGGAAGCGTATTCCACAAAAGAATGGATTGAATATGAAATGAAGGGTGAATAAAGTCAGACGTATGTGAAGGACAGAGTAAGAGAAGATTGTTAGAAGATCGCAGATTCTTAGTGTGTGAAGAACGTAAATATTGGAAGTGACTCTCAAAATAAGAAGGAGGAGTGGGTGAGTTAAGAATCATGCGAGAAATATGATAATATGAAGGTGAGAAAAAAAAGCATTGCCTCAGTAATGCTGCGAAGCGGATTTTTTTTTTTTTTTTTGTGACCCGATGGCGGGTTCCTTCCCACCTGATGGGAAACGCTGTTCTATAGTAATAATTCAAAGACATCCAACCCGCACTGGGCGTGGTAGCAGCACTCTCACAAAGAAGAGGCTTCTTTCCCACCTGAACACGTTATTATGTATAAGCAGACTATAACAGTACTAGGGTATAATTATCTATAGGAATCAGG
This sequence comes from Sesamia inferens, assembly GCA_037179545.1. Taxonomy (NCBI): domain Eukaryota; kingdom Metazoa; phylum Arthropoda; class Insecta; order Lepidoptera; family Noctuidae; genus Sesamia; species Sesamia inferens. Next base: position 27,347,469 of record CM073928.1, on the reverse strand, counting down.
AATCGTCCTTAAAAAAGGAAGAAAAAAATCATTTTTGTTTAAATATTTTCTAAATTTCCTGAATTGAAAAATCTTGCTAGTTGCCGCATCGATGAAAAAAGGTTCACCATCCCTGTCAGCCATCTAAACAGTACACATTGCTTGTAAATACCTACGATATTAAATCGTGAGCTAGCTTCGCCTCGCAGCGGCGTTTACATAAAACAATTGCTATTACGTGTGTTATGTCAAGCATGAAAGATGGCAAATTGTTATCGTTATAAATTGGAAAATGACTGAGTTTATTTACTTGTTTGAAAAATTAATTATTAGCATTAGTACCTATTAGTTTCAATAATGAATTGTGATTATTTTAGTAGAACTTTAATGCAATTTTTTTTTTTTTTATTATGTATAAATAAACTAGCGCTTGACCGCAATCCCGCCTGATGGTAAGCAGTGATGCAGTCGTTGATGGTAAAGCGCACTAGTTTATTAAGAGCCTATTCACTCTAGTCTTGAAGACACTCAAATTGTAGTCCGACGGAAACACCGCCGCTGGCAAACTGTTACAGTCCCTCGGTGTACGCGGTATAAAGGAGGAGGCGAAACGCTTCGTTCGTTGTGATATGTTTATTCTATCTAATAATCCTATAGTATCTAAATCTTTAAGACTCATTTCTTCATAGACATGTAGTGCGAAAGAAGAGAAGTTTAGTCCTATCAAACTAAACTTAGTTTGACAGGACTAAACTTCTCTTCTTTCTCTTTTTTCTTCTTTCTTTCTTTCTTTTTTGACGTGACAACGTCTTAAATTAGGTTGCGGCTGGGAGTCACTTATGAAAAAGTGTAACGCTCGGTAACGTTACGATGAGTCACCGATGTTTTAGTAAACAAAATATATTTCTATAGTTAAAATTTGTGCAATTCTTATTTTCATTCAATTCCTTGTTCCTATTGTGCAATTTAATTATATTCATATCAATAAATATTCTACCGAGAAAAAGACGTTGTCACGTAAAATCTTCGCCCGTAAAACCGACTTTACAGGCAACCATTTTTTTATTGTCTATGGATTAGGTAACTACCTACTCCATGGACAATATATAGACATGTTTAATTTGTGAGGAAGGAAATCGGGGCTCTTGTTCATGAACTAAACTAAATTAAAGTCCAGTGTATCTTTTTGTTTCTATTTCATTAAGAACAAGCATAATAACATATCCTCCCGTGGGTGTCGTATGAGGCGACTTAGGGAACTCTCACCAGTTAAGCGGACAGCAGCGCTTCTGCTATGGAATATCAAATTAATGCGATTCCCAACCCGCCTGCCGGGCGTGGGGATTATGGCAAACACCCCCGAACCCGCCAAAAAGCAATGAAATCCTTGGAGGCCACTATAAGCTGAAGAAGAAGAACAATTTAATACGCTAGTTTTATAAATTTGTCATTCCAACACGATTCCATTGTCATTTTTGCTAAAGGTTCGTAATTTGCTAAATTCATAATGATTGATAAATTATCAGTCAGTCATCTAGTACTGGAATGGTGCTAAATTGACATTGGCGTATTTCTTTTATGTATTATATAAAAACCAGTTAGTAGAAATGATTTTCTAAAAACTACTCTATTTGAACATTTATTAATATGGAGTGAAGTGTCAGTGATTGACCACTGGAAAGTCATAATGACGCCATTTTGTTATTAGATTACGAAACTTGTCAAATTGATCATTATGAGATCACTGATCGACCATTCTGATACTATTGCAATAGCTGATTAGATTATAGGGCTAGGTATGTTTTTTTTCTTGCCATCTGTTACTTCGTGTGTTAGATTTCCTCTTCTTTCTGCTAAATTACATGACTTTTCAAGTGTTTCTAACATGATAAGTACATACTGCTACAATACTCGTCAATAAGCAGATTTACAAACGAGCGAGGCCTTCTAAAGTTAAAAGGGCTTACAACCGTTGAAAAGCTTTTCTTAATTTAGATTATCCTCGGTTTCGGCTTTCATAACGATTTAGCATAGATATGGATGCTGTTAACATCAATACTTTAAACGATAAGAAGGACGGGTGTCGAAATGGATTCATAATTATTTTACCTTTGATTTTGCATCACTGTCACAAGCACAGTGGACTTTATTATAATTGCAATATGGTTGCTGTTGGATTGCTACCATTGACAAGACTGTCAAAATTACAGTGATCTTTAACATCGTTGCATAAAGTTTGCTATTGGTTTGCTACTGTCAGAGGTTTAAAAACTGTGAAACAAATACAGTATAAGTTCGTTCCAGATTATCTACAGTACATAAATTTTGTGGGTTTTCCCTTTTAATTTAGGTACATAAATATTTGTTTCTACTACTAATATAGTAGGTCAAGGTTTTAGTGTAAAAACTAGTGTAGTCACGAGCTCTTACACTAAAATCTTGGAGTAATGATGAATCGGAAAGCAACGACCATAGTAGATAATAATTACTTATACATATATAGCTAGAGAAACTCTACGCACAAGATTGATGCTCAAATCTGAACACGATAATAAATAAAGAAAGAAAGAAATATTGTTCATTCCGCACAAACACAAAACCGCACAGATACAGGAAAAATAATAATAATATCACCAAAAAATCTCGTACTGTAACATGCAAAACTGCCAAACTATAAACAAAGTTGATTTGATGTCAAAGCCAGGGTAATAGACCATAGACCATGGAAGTAATAAGTACTACGTACAACGTAGTACTTATTACCTCCATGCCATAGACAGCACACATTATTTGACAATTCGATTCTCCTGTCATCCGTAATGCGCCCGCGACACTGGCTGATGACAACAAACCAAACAACAACATAAAAATACAAAAAGATAATTGCAGAGAAGAGTAAATAATTAAGTGTGTTACAAATTTTGATGACATTTTTAGGCTATTAAGAACCGCTACAATTTTTGTCACCCTAAGTATGATTTGAGACAATCTATTTACCAGGAATGTTTTACCGTTTTTTTTTTGTGGATGGGATATCATCAAATGACATCATGAAGGGATATCATGAAAGGACGTGTCAGACTTTTACTGACTAAAACTCACCCGTGTTCCTTCACTTGCCTGTGCGCCAGGGCCACGGTATCACTTTCGAACATCCCGCTGCCCTGGTTTGGTGTTTTACCGTCCTTAGAACACGTTTGTGAAGATTGCAGAAAAAAGAAATATTTTTTTTACTATTGATGCATTCACATATACAACATTATTTTTTTAATATACGAAACCCGAAACAATTGTCCAGTATTCTTATGTAACGAATTTATATACAATATTTCAAAAAGTTACCATGAAAAATCTTAAAGGTATGAGCTTGTTATGTTACCCTCCACTTATCCTCCATAGAAAAGGGAGGATCCTCCGACCAGACGAGTATTATATCTGGCTAGTACTACCACTATGATCTGCCAAGAACTGTGTTGTGCGCTCGGTAACTAAAATGCAACAATTTTTAAATAAATTTAGGAAAAAATATAACAAGGTGTAAAAATTATTGAAATAGTTTCAGTCAGCTTACTCTAAACAAACTATATTTAGGTTTCATATACAGAAAACATAACATTGTTTTTGTATAAACAGAAAATAGAAAATGACGACGTCGCGTCTACGCAAATTTGGCGCAGCACAAACGTTGGAGAAGCTTCAATGCTCGTAAAATGCCAGTGGGATCATGGCTTCATTCTTTCGTGTATTTAACAAAACTTTATAATTACAAATTCCATTTCCAAAAGGAATTTCGTTTCACTTAACTAATCCAAAAAAAAGAAAGCCCCACCACAAATCGAAATTGAAAATTGAAAGTCACCAACAAACAAGCCTAGTGCACACAAACTGTATGTTTTATTAGCCCGGGGACACACCGGCCTGTCTGTGGTACCACCAAGACACTTAATAACATAGTGAGCAAACTACTTAAGAATTAGATCTTACAGCTGTAATAATATGGTGGACATATTTCCTTGGTAAAGTCTGTTTCCTTGTTAATCTGATAATGTGAAAAGACGGGATAGTAAATAGTTATAAGAGTTTCCTTGAGAGTTATTGATGAAATAAAAAAAGTCGCTAAAATTAAGTGGCAGTGGGCGGGGCACATTGCTCGTAGAACCGACCGATGGGCCGTGGAACGTGGCCGATGGGGCAATAAGGCGATTCTCACACTGCCCCGCATGATGCAGCGTAGCGCGTGGATGCGTGTTCTTCCGTTGCTTGTAAGTATCTCCGTTTGTATGGAAAACACGCACAGTCTAACACACAGAAAAAGCATCCACGCGCGTTCATGCGGATCACGCGCATACACGCGGAGAAACATGCACCCCCGCGCGTAGGTGCGCGGCGAGACGCAAGGTATGGCACACCGAATCCCGCAGTGCCGCGCGCGATTTTGAATGGGCGTGACGTGTGTGTTTGAAAATGGATCTCGATATCGATCGATTTATATTCGAAATCGAAAACCACTCAGCTATCTCGAATTACTTAATGGAATTCTGGAATTAAAAATTATTCTGGAATTACATTAATTAGTACTGCACGACCACCACAGAGAACGGCGAATAAATGAGAGCCGACGTGCGTGAATCTACAAAACGCAACAACGCGCGTGAGTGCGCAAAAAACCCGCACGATGATGCAGATCTGCACTCCCGCAGGAACGCGCGTAGGTGCGTCGACACGCAATATGCAGCATGATGCGGGGCAGTGTGAAAACCGCCTAAGGTTCTAGAATGGCGGCCACGTACCTACCGGAAGACCCATCAAGGCGGACCGATGACCTGGTGAAGGTCGCGGGAAGCCGTTGTATGCAGGCAGCACAAGACCTGTTATCATGGAAAGCCATGGGGGAGGCCTTTGTTCAGCAGTGGACCTCTATAGATTGAAGAAAAAGAAGCATCAAAAAGCATGACTATTAAAAATACGATATTTACGTAATATTTATTCCTTGTCGTTTTCTTATTAATTTTATTTTAAATACTTTATTGTACACCAATAACATACATTATATGTATGTCGTGGTGGCCTAGTGGTTAAAACACCAGCCTCTCAAGTATGAGTGCGCGGGTTCAATTCCAGGTCAGGCAAGTACCAATGTAACTTTTCTAAAGTTATATGTACTTTGTGAAGGAAAACATCTTGAGGAAACCTGGACTTTAAGCCTGAAATCGCCAACTCGCATTGAGCAAGCGTGGTGATTACGCTCAATCCTTCTCTGTATGAGAGGAGACCTGAGCCCAGGAGTGAGACGATAAAAAAAGATTGATGATGAACCTACATTGTTTCAATATAAGTACATTCAATTATTAATGAAGTAGAAAGAAAGAGATGCATCAATAGGTTTAATTTGTGGACGAGGGAACCAGCGATTTTTTTTTAATAATTATAAACTAGTGCCTGACCGCAAGCCCGCCTGATAGTAATTAGTGATGCAACTGTAGATGGTAAAGCGCGCTAGTTTATTAAGCCTATTTACTCAAAAAAAAAAAAAAAAATGAGTGAATAGGAAGGAAGACGGCAGTGGAGCGAGGTGATGCAATTTTAAAACTAACAACACTACCAACGATGCTGCGCCAAAGGGAGATTGATCTGGATGCCCTCCACTACCAAATTCCCGACACAACAAGATTTGGCGCACCCTATCCATCACACATCGCAACACAACTGCTCAGACCCGTCCTCCGTGCGGCTTCACCAAACATAATGCCGGAACACGACGAATCGCTTGGCGGCAAGACTTTGCCTGGTGCGTGGTAACTTCTGCCGGCAGGCGATGTTATGGCCTACCATGGAGATTAGGGCCCCGATTCTATAAATTAAACACGTCTAAACTGTTTATAAAATATCTCTATTTGACAAGACTAAACTTCTCTTCTTAAACCTTCCTTAAACACGAAAATGGCAGATAGGAGCTAGTTTTCTCTTACGATGCTACGAATAATATCTTTGAAAACACAGGCTTGAACTGTGTAGCGTACCAAAAGACTGACGTCTATTTCAAATGTATACAATCTATACACCAAATGTTACATAAGGAAAATCACCATACGCCTTACATGCCACAGAACAAACTACAAATTAACAGTACCCAATTATCCCCAGGAAATGTTTCAACTTTTGCTCCTCAACTTTTTATTGATCCAATATTAGAGATTGGTTATGTACACTAAAAAATCAATTCGATACGTCTGACATACTCAACTTCCTTCCTAAGAACATAAATCTCTCTCAACGACTTCTTAACATACTGTAGAAGCCAATGATTGATATAAAAACACGTTTACTATGTTTTTCTTACTCATATGTGGGCTGTCGAAGTACATGGTACTTTCGCTGGACAATAAATCCAATGAACAATCGTCATCTGTCTTCGTTATAAGAAATCAATTCGCGCTGTGCCGTCGACAACCTTGGAGCAAAGATCAACAGATGGAAACAGAGTGTCTATAGAGATTTAAAAGAAATTATAGAACCTCATTCAACGCAATGTTCTTCTAAACAGAAGCAAAATTTTTTCTAAAACAAAAATCGCATTTTTATACTAAATTATTTTTGTTTATGTTAATATAAATAAGATATAATGAAAAACCACAAAGTTTAGAGCTTGCTATTCTACTTGGTTGTCCCAACAAAAATATGGTCAAATCTTCACACGGGCGGGTGAGCGCGTTGCATTGACCTCTGGCGTCTACTGTGCGCGCGGCGCAAGTACTATGATTTATCGTAACCGCTCGCATTTCTAAATGTATTTTGAAAAAAAAAACTTCTGAGCTGGACTGTATTCAGGCTTTGAATAAACAAAATATAACATTGTATAGAATTAAAAATAAGTTAATGTTGCTGCGCTATATTTTGTGTTGAAATATTGAACACAAAACATGTACTTTGTGTTGTATTTCAACACAAACTATAGTGCACCAACATCATTTCATCTCGAAAGAAAATCAAGAAATAAGTACAAAATAATATTCCCCTACATAAAACATAACAGACACTTATATGTATATTTCTTTTTATAAAAAAATATAATTAAATTGTATATCAAGGTATGTGGCATTAAATTGATACGAGTACGTGTATAGTTTCCTAAGAATTCTTAAAAACTGCACCAAAGGGGAACAAACAGGAAAAAACCTAACTAATCCCACTAAGTTAAAAAAAAATGTTCGGGAGGAAAACAAAAATAACTAACGTTATGATGAAAACTTTGAGATGGCATTTTGGATTATATCAGAATTATACGCAAACGAAGTCCCAGGCAGAATCTATGAGCCAATAAATTGACAGTCTTCTCTCCGAGTAATTCTTCAATCTATGTTGATAACTTTTTCTGACCGCTATTACATAGAGGAACGTAATTCGATAATGGCTCAGTAATTGCTAGAAACTGGACAGACACTGCCGGCAGCTTCGTTTTCGGACGTCTCTATAAGTGGAATTTGAAGGTTAGATGACCTCGTAGTGTATACGACAAGTGGACTGGTTAGGTGGGGAAATATCCTGCAGTCGATGTTAGACAATGAGCATTAGTAATCGGTTGTGTCCTACTTGCGCCCTTAATTGTATGTACGGGCGACAGCAGGTTAGCAAGCTACCCTAAACTGCCAAATATTCCCAATCAACCTTGAGCCTTAATACTTTAGACATAAAGTAGAAAATCTAATAAAGAAATCTTTCAGATTGTAGTAGTTTGATGTGCAATAGTTTAATCTGCCAGTAGACAAAAAGTTTTACACCTAGACTTTTCCCAACTATGTTTGGGGTCAACTTCCAGTCTAACCGGATCCAGCTGGATACCAGTATTACATAAAGCGACTAAGAAATAAAGTCACCGACATAGCCCAGCGGATTAGCTCTCTGAAGTGGCAGTGGAAGATGGTCGATGGGGCAGATGAAGGCCGATGCGCAGCGACGGACGCCCACCGACTAGGCGGTCGGATGACCTGGCCAAAATCACAAGGAAGCGCTGGATGCAGGCCGGGACCAACCGTTCTTTTTGGAAATCCTTGGGGGAGGTCTATGTCCAGGAGTGGACTTCATGTGGCTGAGATGATGATGATTATGATAAAGCGATTACCTATCTGAGCTCCACAAGCCTAGTGGTCAGGCTTTCGGGCATCTGATGACCAGTAAAGACTGTGAAGGAGCTACGTATGACAGCCGGGACCTATAGCTGACCTACTTTCCGAGGCACGGAAGAGTCGCGGTATGTAAAGACCCATCCACGGACTGATTGGTAGGCCATAACATCGGCCGCCGGCAAAAGTTACCATCCACCAGACAAAGCCTTGCCGCCAAGCGATTTGTCGTGTTCCGGCATGATGTCTGGTGAAGCCGTTCGGAGGACGGGTCTAAGCAGTTGTGTTGCGATGTGTGCCGGGTACGATGCGCCAAATGTTGTTGTGTTGGGAGTTTGGTCGTGGAGGGTCTGCAGATCAATCTCCCTTTGGCGCAGCATCGTTGGTCGTGTTTAACATTGCATCACTTCGCTCAACTGCCGTCTTCCTTCCTATTCGTTCAGTTTTTCTGAGTGAATGAGCTCTTAATAAACTAGCGTGCTTTACCATCAACGATCACATCACTGCTTACCATCAGGCGGGATTGCGCTCAAGCGCTAGTTTATAATTGTTAAAAAAAAATGTCGCTTAACCTGATTGATCGACCTGTGCAGTTGTTATTATTTAACCACGAGCCTCTCAGTGAAGGTAACAGATTACCATCAACCTTTTATCGTCGCACTGCTGGGCATAGGTCTCATATAGAGAAGGATTGAGCGTAATCACGATGACGCTTGCTCAATGCAGGTTGGCTATTTCAGACTAAAAAAAGTACAGGTTACCTCAAGATGTTTTCCTTCACCTTTTAATCAGTCATCGGTGTCCCAGATATACTTAGAAAGTGCATTTTTTTTTTTATTAATTTATAAACCAGCGCTTGACCGCAATCCCGCCCGATGGTAAGCAGTGACGCAATCGTTGATGGTAAAGCGCACTAGTTTATTAAGAGCCTATTCACTCTAGCCTTGAAGACACTCAAATTGTAGTCCGACGGAAACACCGCCGCCGGCAGATTGTTCCAGTCCTTCGATGTACGCGGTATAAAGGTACTCGGTACTCGTACTTGAGAGGCTGGTGTTTTAACTACTAGGCCACCACGACTTCAACTTAAGGTAAGATTCAAGATAATACATGGATTTGTCAAAAATATGTTACATAAATTAAGTATTAATTTGCACTTATTGTAAACATTTGACTTAACAAATTGTCTTTTCAGGTTTTCCATAATTGTGAATGATACTCAAACACATTCGCGTTTACATAATTATCTACGTCACTTACTTTAAAAGACAAAATCAAAGCATTCCTTTAAATTAAATCATTTCCAGGCACTTTTAAACTGTCCAAAATGTCGGTTAGTTAAGAAAAAGACGCACATTCCAAACTGTACTGTACAGACGACAGCATATCAAACTGCTACAATCTGTTAATTTTTTTTTATTAGGTTTACAACTTTATCGGTAAAGCAATAAGTCTCAAGGTTGATTGGGAATATTTGACAGTGTCGCGTAGCTTAACTGCTGTCGTCCGTACATATATCAGGGCCGTTAGGTTAGGATAGGACCTATAGGTTTACCTATCCGATAGGTAAACCTATTCAGCTGCGGAAGATCCGGACTTCTGTGGCCCCGCGCGCACGCACGAGGAGACACCGTGGTGGTTTTTAGCCAGTAAGAGTCTAACAGACCCCGTTGCCCGCCCCAGTGTGGCGGACATCCATGAGGATTTTCCACCCCGGAAACAAAATAAGGTAAAATGCAGAAGCATTCGAGTTTCTAGTCTGTTGACAAGTAAATACACTGTTTTAAAATTAAGAAACAATTCAAAACTTAAATTAAAAGTAAGCAGATTTGCCATGAAAAACTGAGATAATAGACAAAATAATAGGACTATTCCACTATACACCCATTTTGTTTATAACAGGACTATTCAACTATACACCCATTTTGTTTATAACAGGAATATTCCACTATACACCAATTTTGCTTATAACAGGAGTATTCCACTATACACCCATTTTGTTTATAACAGGACTATTCCACTATACACCCATTTTGTTTATAACAGGACTATTCTACTATACACCCATTTTGTATATAACGTCACTACGAGGGTTATTTAATCGTACACTTCATACACACTTATCTAGCTTTAAACTTTCTTATAAATCTATCCACTAATTGCGACACTCCCACGCAAGGAGTGTCAGCGAGTCAGCAGTAGTTATAGTTTTCACTTATACAAGTACTACCCAATTATCTATTTAAATATTGGGCATCCGATCAAATCAAATCAAAATTAGAAGTCATTTATTCAAAATAGGCTGAGAACCAGCACGTTTTGATCGTCAATATTACATAAGACAGTGCCCCAAAACGCCCACCCTTCGACACTTCCTAGTGCTTTCGATGGGAAGAAGAAGTGGCGGAACAAACTCCCCAGCAGCACAGCTGTCTGTTCATTTAAAAACACACATGACTTTATACAATACTATGTATAATAATGAATACAAGAAAACACAACAACAATGAAATTATTTACCATATGCCAGCTAGCCACGCCAAAATACCAGCAAAGCCAAAAAAAATCATTAAAAAAGAAATGTAAATAAGTAAAAACTTATTACCTAACTCACATATTTATGCATTGTAAAAAAGGCAATTATATGAACTCATATAACGTGTCAGTAAGCTAATTCAGATGTTCAATCCATCATTATAATGAACACTTCATCGAATGAATCAATTCAGTGTATCGAATGCATGTGCGTATTCAAGTGATTCACTTTTACTTTTCAACTTTTTAACTATTTCTTTACGCAGATTGCGTTGTTATTCTCCGGAATGGGTGAAAATTTATTTTGTTTTAATTGAATTGAGGTTTTATAGGTATGAAGATTATTTTTGATGTGATTTATTGTGTTTTGATTATACAACGAACTTTCGTAATTTCATAGTCTAATCGGATATCTTCATACCCGAGTAATTGACTTTAACGTACTGTTATGAAAGATAGTGATAGAAAAGGATGTAACCTTATTCTCGTATGTTACCAATCAACAGTTAATTTTAATTATGTCTTGTTCAAACACTGACCACTCCATTTATCAGCTCCCATATTCAATTTCGAATGTAGCGTTTTAAAATTATAATGATAATACGTTACGTCAACAATGAGTTATAGTTATCATATTGAGGGCGCCATCTTGAATTATCTGTCATGATAATGTCAGTGATAAATTTTACGAAGGATATAGAAGATTGGCAATTAGAATTAGTTCCGTGGTTTGTGCCACACCTCTATACGTTGCAATGATGATCAGCTTTCAATACTCTCTGTCACTATAACATTGATGTGTGAAAGCTTGTCCAGCTAATGGAATAGCACGCCCAAACGGTGTTCTGCCACTAACGTTGGCTTAATAGCAGAAATTGATACCCTAGTTTATTGTGTAGTTACGTTTAACCGATCATCGTTACAAGTAGACTTGAATACTCATTTTTTCTTAATATGAGTAAGTAAGTACATGGTACATTAAGGCTTAGCCATAAATCACCATTGGACCTGGAATGGAATACGAAGCTTGTTCATAAGGTATATTAGACTTTAATCCAGAGAAATTCAATCAATAATTATTTTCTCTGTTAAAAACTCAGTCAAACTGTAATTAACATACAAGTACGGTACGTAAGTTTCTGATTGATACTTTTAGCTCAGAATTAACATAACATGGGAAATCACTTTTTGTGAAAATAAAAAACTGAGTGAATAATATATGAAAATAAAAAACTAAGGTAGACGGCAGTTGAGTGAGGTGATGCAATGTTAAACCCAACAATACGAGCAACGATACTACGCCAGAGAGAGATAGATCTGGAGACCCTCCACGACCAAACTCCAGACACATAAACATTTGGCGCATCGATCGTACCCGGCCAACATCGCACACACCTATGTGCGTCTGTAAGGGCACAGGTTAAGAGTAGCTCTTAAGCACTTCTGGCACAACTCAACAAGTTTGGCATTGCGTGGAATGTTTGTTATTGTCTCAAAAGTTGAATACTTTTGCCACCCAAAATTTCAAGACCTTTTTATGACTTGTATGAATAAATGTGAAAATTTTATTTACCATGTACCTCTCAGAGATAGGTACGCATCAAATCTGTAGAGGTTTTTGAAGACCTGCATTCAAATATGGACCCTAGAGTTGCGTAGTTGTTATCAAGTTGCGTATTGGAAAATGAATATTTTCGTGTGTAGAAATAGGTCTGACTCCGCGCATCCTGCAGGTGTACTACTATTCTTTATAATTCGAATTTAACACTAATATTACCGTATTAAAAACTAGTTCTTTATCTAATCAGATGACAACATCACGATGAACACATTTTTACTAGTGACATGATTGATATACCTACAATAGAGTAATGAACAATCTCATTAGAATATTTAGAGCGGAATTCGAGACGCGCGACTTTTTGAAACTTAAGAACTCTTTACACTCGACCTGGGTAATGTCAATAGCACAAACAAAAGTCGATTATTCTCGTCTATATTTTGGAGACCCAGATGTAGTTCTGATTGTATTTAACATATACCTACTTACCTATATAAGTCCGGACGAAGCATTTCTCCTCCTCTTTTGTACCGCGCACATCGAAGGACTGGAACAATTTACGTGTCTTCAAATCTAAAGTGAAGGCTCTTAATAAACTAGCTCGCTGTACCATCAACGATAGCATCACTGCTACCATCAGGCGGGAGTGCGGTCAAGCAGTAGTTTATAATTTATAAGAAAAAAAAAATAAGGACTCGTATAACGCGAAAGTTTGTAAGGATGGATGTTGCTTATTCTTTCACGCAAAAACTACTTAATTAATTTCTGATGGAATTTTAAAGTAACATAAAATATACATTATAATAACACATAGGTAAGGTAGGGAGTGGCGACCACGCACCGGAAGACGCAGCGTGGGTAGGCCCCTGACAAGGTGGACAGACGACCTAGTGAAGGTCCCAGGAAACCGCTGGTTGCGGGAGGCGCAAGACCGGTTGTCGTGAAGATCCCATGTCCAGCAATGGACATCTTTCTGCTGACATGATGATGGTGATAGATTTTTTTTTAATAATTATAAACTAGTGCTTGGCCGCAATCCCGCCTAATGGTAAGCAGTGATGCAATCGTTGATGGTAAAGCGCGCTAGTTTATTTAGCCTATTTACTAAAAAAACTTAGTGAATAGGATGGGAAACGGCATATGAGCGACTTGATGCGATGTTAAACTCAACAACACGACCAACGATGCTGCGCCACAGGGAGATTGATCTGGAGATCATCCACGACCAAACTCCCGACACAACATTTGGCGCATCATAACCGGCACACATCGCAACACAACTGCTCAAGCCCGTCCTCCGTACGGCTTCACCAAACATCATGCCGGAACACGACGAATCGTTTGGCGGCAAGGCTTTATCTGGTGGGTGGTAACTACTGCCGGCAGCTTTTTATCCCGTTATTCCCAAGAGATCCACACATATGCTGCTAAATCTGCAAGGCGCTGCTGTATACAGGTAAGTACTCTAATATTAACAATAAAAGCTTTATAATCTATACTAATCTATAAAGCTGAAGAGTTTTTTTGTTTGCTTGACCACGCTAATCTCAGGAACGACTGGTAAGATTTGCAAAAATTCTTTTTGCATTGAATAGCCCATTAATCTAGGAAGGCTTTAGGCTATATAACATTACGAAGTCGCTGGCGGCCGCTAGGCCGCGACTTCGACTTCGGCGACGGCGTAATTGATAAAAATTTACGAATATTTCACAAATCCATCCAACTCAATGAGTCTACCAGATTATTTAATTATGTATCTTTTCTACGTTTTGTCCAATACTTGGATATTCTGTGAATTAGCGCATATATTTTTTTTTCACCTGCAAAGGCTTGCAGAATTACGTGCTATGTTAGACCAAAATATTGGCTATACTTTTAGAAACTGCTCACATATTTACTCTACATGTGGTCGACATTATAGAAAATCAGAAGCATAATCTATAAGTACACGCTTCCCACACTTTCTTAAACAAGAGAATCTAAGAGACAAATAAAAATTTAAAGCTTGCTTTTACGTTAGTGGCGACACAAATATTTACGAAATATTTTAAGGCTTGAGAAAACAACAGACAGAAAGTGTCTCACATCACCACAATTCTACAAAAATAATAAAAACATATCAACAGCTATTCGGAACTAAAAATAAAAAGTGAAAACAACTTTTTTAAACAACAATTAACGTTATGGGAACACCATTGCATCAGCGGAGAGGAAATGTGAATGAAACTTAATACGAAGCCGAGATATGATCTGCACGAGATAACGAGGTTATGTCATGATATTTGCCAGTAACACGATTAAGTAATTACGATTATCAATTATGCTTTTTTGTTTTGAAGCTAATGAAGCTTGAAATTCGACCTATGTAAGTTAGTAGGGTTTACTGAACTGGTCGATAAATCTGAAGGATAACATATGAACATAGTGAAATCATCATCATCATGATCTCAGCGTTAATCCCAGTCGCATCCAAAGCTTTTTAGCTTAGGAGTCCGGGGTCCTCTTCACCAGTCTAACTGCTGATTTTGGCTAAACTTCGATATTTTCCGTGAAGCGACTGCCGTCTGACCTCCACAACCCGAAGGCGATATCGAAGCATTGCAGTTATACCAATTGTTGGACTTTTGAGGGCTCCAACAACCCATAACGACTGCCATTAGATATTCTTATAGCAACCGGGACCAACGGCTTAACGTGCTTTCCGAGGCGCGACCAGACCAGTGCAAATATTCATATTCATGAATACAAATATTTGCACTGCGCGGGGATCGAACCCGCGCCTCCTTGCGTAGCGGTCGCGATTTCACGATATTTATTTGTTACCCTTCAGATATGCTTATTGACTTAAAGAAATTGTTGAAACACCATTAAGAAAACTGAGACTAAAGGTCTCAATAAAATGAACGCGTAATTGATTCTTTAGTGGTTATTTAATGTATGTAAGGCACTTCGTCTTTTGGAAACATAATCAGCCCAACATGTTCCCACTCCTGGGAACCGTAATGTACCACGCGGGCCCAATGCGGTTTGGTAGATGTTTTCAGTCACCGTTCTGAGAGCAGCGGTGATGGAAATATTTACACAAAGTAAAGGGCCTAACGTGATTCGATCCAACGACCTCCAACTTTTAAGTTGCGGCTGATAAACCACCACTGCTCACACTTGACAACCAGTGTGCACTTGGATAACTAACTATCAATGAGAATAAAACATTATATGTAATATTTTGGACTTTTCGCACACTATTCCCTTGCATATAACGGCACAGCAGGGTAATTATGTAACACAGTATTAGTAGCAATGGGTTTCATTTGTTGAGCAGAAAGTTTTTTCTTTTTATAAATTATAAACCAGCGCTTGACCGCAATCCCGCCTGATGGTAAGCAGTGATGCGATCGTTGATGGTAAAGCGCGCCAGTTTATTAAGAACCTATTCACTCTAGCCTTGAAGACACTCAAATTGTAGTGTGACGGAAACACCGACGCTGGCAAATTGTTCCAGTCCCTCGATCTACGAGGTATAAAGGAGGAAGCAAAACGCTTCGTTCGGATCGCAGTGGTGTCAACAACGTAAGATGTCACGTGTGGTGTCATTCGGATATATGGAGCAATGAATTAGCAATATACTTAAATATTATTACAATTGATATTAATAGAGTGTTACGCAATTAGCCTTTGTCAGAAGTAGCCATCGTATTGGTGGTTCAGCCACTTCAATATCATCAGAAATATGTATGACGGCGCGTGATTGGTTAATTTTTAATATTGTGATCTGTTTTATCGTATCAGTATCAATTGACCGTAAATTACTCTAGTATTTTTTGATGTCGATTAATCGGTCGGTATTCTGATAAATTATGTTTTTTATTAAGAGCGGGTAACACCGACTGGAGTTACGTTTGACATAGCGATCGACCGTTGGCGCGGCATTCTTTGCTCAAGCTTCGATCGAGTGGGTTGGTCATACTCGACTCAGTGGCTCTTATCTGTTTTTATCATTGTAATCCCTTAATATTAAAGGGATCTAAGTGTCTGTACAGTTAAAATTATAAGAATCGAACATCACACTATGTTATTTTTCAACGTTTTATCGAAATACCGCCCACGATGGATGCTCATGCGGATGAGAAGACACCTCAACTATCCGGAACTTCGGCCCCACCTTCCTGACGGTGTTTTCCCCCGTCATGTATAACAATATCTGAATATAGTATCCGATATCATCTCTGTCATCAGAAGATAGTATGGTACACTTATCTGGCCCGGTTGCTATTTTTGAAACTGTCGAAATCACTATGAATCGTGAAAAGTACTGTAATTTTCTGTTTGCCATTAACGACACTGCCACCAGACTAAATACGCTTAAGTACTGCACCGTCTGCATCAACCAAACATCGACGCGCTGTCACCAGCCAGCGACCTTTTCGGTGGTTAATGTAAACTAAAACTAGATGGCGCCACGTGATGCACCGTCGAATATTTACTTATGTATTTATTAATTCAAGAATAGGGTCATACCGTTGCTGAATGATTATCTATTCAATGATTTCTTCTCGTTTTTTATTTTATTTTATATAATTATAAACTAGTGCTTGACCGTAATTCTGCCTGGCGTTAAGAAGTGCTGAAATCGTTGATGGTAAAGCGCGCTAGTTTATTAAGCCGGCAGTTGAGCGAGGTGATGCAATGTTAAACTCAACAACAAGAGCAACGATGCTGCGCCAGAGAGAAATTAATCTGGAAATCCTCCACGACCAAACCCCCGACACAACAACATTTGGTGCATCGTACCTGGCACATATCGCAACACAACTGCTCACACCCATCCTCCGTACGGCTTCACCAGACATCATGCCGGAACACGACAAATCGCTTGGGTAAGACTTTGTGGGTGGTAGGTAACTTGCCGGCAGCCGATATTATGGCCTACCAAATGGTGATTCGCCATACGGTGATAGCTAGGTCCTTCTTCGCTTATGGCGACGCACTTCAGCACGTCAACTCCAATTGCCGCTGAAAATCAACGCTGAGGTTCTAGCATAACCTTAGTTATGTGAACATGACACATATTCTTTTTCGTGTGTTCTTCATTTGCATTATATTTATTGCGAATAGACGTAATTTCTTTCTTATTACTTCGAAATGAGAAGAAACGCTATTTCCTTTAACTCGCAATATTCTCAACTGCTGATTTTAAAAGTGACTTACGTCGGAATTTATATGAATCATTACATACATTTGTAAATGTCGCTAACAATGGGCCTTATAAGAAGGCTCAAAGTTACTCAAAGGGCAATGGAGAGAGCTATGCTTGGGGTTTCACTGCGCGATTGAATCAGGAATGAGGAGATCCGCAGAAGAACGAGAGTGACCGACATAGCCCGAAGAATTGCAACACTAAAGTGGCAGTGAGCTGGACACATTGCCCGTAGGACCGATGCCCGATGGGGCCGACGGGTTCTTGAGTGGCGACCACGCACCGGAAGACGTTACGTGGATAGGACCCGACAAGGTGGACCGACGACCTGGTGAAGGTCACGGGAAACCGCTGGATGCGGGAGGCACAGGATCGGTCATCGTGGAGAACTTTGGGGGAGGCCTATGCCCAGAAGTGGACGTCTTTCGGCTGAAATGATGATGATGATGATTAAAAAAATATTTATTATCGAACCTGATCGTTGCAACTTGGCGGAAGTATTACATGTGGTATGTTCATTAAACAATGTTCTCATAATAAGACTTGTGTATGACGAGGGCCTACTTCGTTTGATTTAAACAATGAAACATGATACCACATGCCAAGAGGTCTTGTCTAACGTGAAATAGTTGACCCATTGCGAAAAAAGCTCATTTATTTGCATAGCTCATACATTTGACAGAGTTCGCAAACCTGTGGTTGGCGGACTAATGTTTGACTTACCTAGAATGGTAAGATAATTATATCAAACATTAGCTAGAAAAAAGGCCTTCTAATAAAGAATATAATTAATTAATACCAGGCCTGGTTTCGATAGTCAAAAGTCTAAATTAAACTTTTTTAATCAATTAGTTATAAAAATTGATATTACGAAACAAAGAAAGTGCATTCCACGTTACTAATATTACTTAAGCTTTCAAAGAAACTCGATAGACACAATAATGAATATTCGACAATAAAATACCTAAAATTGATTTATCAAAACTATTTCTTAATTGTCAATACTGTCCAATAAATGAATCACAACCATTAATCTATTCTAAATAACCCCAAGTTTCATATAACGTATTGTGTATTACAGCCAGCCGTAAAAACGTTCACGATCCCTGACAATAAGCTTCGTAAGTCCAACAATCATTAGCCATTTTCTCATCAGTTATGAGTGAACGTGTCATAACAGTTCGTTCCCACGAATAAATCATTCGTTCAATTTGAACGTCGCGAAAGATATAGTTATTAAAATGTACTTTTAGTTGAACAAATATAGTTTGAAGTGTATTGATGACAGTGGGACCACGATTGGATATGTCAGAGATCGTGAGGTTATGTTCACAATGGAAAGAGGTTGGGTACACACTGGGTGTGATATTGATATTTGTATTATTGATAGAAAGTTACATTTATGAGAAGTTTCTGGTAGATAGAAGCATGGTTGCAGTTTATTTTCATTAATATACAGCAAGACACTAATGCTGTCTATTATTTTTAAATTTTGGGAAAGAAATTGCAGGCCTTTTTTAAGAGAACAAAAATTGCTCGAAATTAAGCAACGATATTGAAACCAAAAATTCTCAATTATTTTTATGTTCGTACGCCAATCTAGAAGGTAAAAATAATGAGATTATCAAAAAATCTACGTGGGTAATCTAATATTTTACCGTTGCCCAGACATTCATTGTGTTCCAGCTTTTCTGAATAAATCAGATCACAAACTATAATAACTAAAGAAACCAGGCCGACCAGCAATTCTATCCAATTATATATATTTCACATGACGATGAACCCGTTACGTCGAATCAGCATTGTCTATTTAAAATCGATGCATTCATATGCCTACGCCATTATTAATTTATGACCAAATGATATTGCAAACGGCTTGGTGTTAAAACTCTTATCAAAAATGGCGACAAGTATGACAGTCTAAAGTAATCAAAATAAATATACATTAATTTAAAATCAGCCTCAAGCGCAGTGTTGTTCAAAGAGTTCTAAACTGAAAAATGGTCAAGTAATGTGTACACTGATAGTTTATCCAGCCAAAGCATACAATAGAAGTGTACAGAAAAAATACGATCATCCGAAAGCCGATTAACCGACTGGAAAATCATCCGAATCAATCCTAAACAGTAAGTCGTGGTAGGGGGTGCTGTGGGGTCCCACCTCCATCTTTGGGACTCAAGTCAACCCCACCTGCCAGACGGTGCACCTGCTGACACACGGACGGGGCCCTGACGCCGGCTTCCCTTTCGGGGTTGAGTGGTCAGACGGCAGTCGCACTCGTAAAAGCCAAAAACCGCCAAAACATGAACAGGAATAATAGAAAGGCACAAGTTACAGTTAGGGCGCCGCAGCAAAACGGCGCGCAGGAGCCCCGCCCGACTCCTGTGACCTGTGGGCTAGGGCTACCGTGTCAGGGGCGGACACGGCTGAAGAAGCGAGCCCAAACCAGTAAACTCCGTTTCGCTTCGTGGAACGTTGGCACGCTAACTGGACGCGCGAGAGAATTGGCCGACACTCTCCACAGGCGGAGGGTGGCCGTGTTGTTCCTGCAGGAGACTCGGTGGAAAGGCTGCAGATCCCGACTTATTGGGAATGGCTACAAGCTGATCTACACGGGTGTACCTAGTGGAAGGAATGGGGTCGCCGTGGTGTTGTCTGACGAGCTCCAGGATGACGTCTTGGAGGTGAACCGCATCAGTGATCGGCTAATGTCGGTGCGGGTGCTTGTCAATGGTGTAATAACCCACTTGATAAGTGCTTACGCTCCGCAGGCCGGGTGCGGTGACGCCGAAAGGACGTTGTTCTGGAGTCAGCTCGAAGGATTGCTTCACGGGATCCCGTTATCCCAGGGAATCGTTCTGGGTGGTGATTTGAACGGTCATGTGGGTGAGAAGTGTGACGGGTTTGAGCGTGTTCACGGTGGCTTTGGGTACGGTAGCCGCAACGCGGAAGGGGACAACATTCTCCGAACGTGTGCGGCCGCTGACCTAGCAATTGTGAACACCTACTTTAAAAAGAAACCGGAGCACCTTGTTACCTACCGGAGCGGGCGAAGCGCTACCCAGATCGACTTCCTACTAACTAGGAGACACCATATTGGCAAAGTAGCCAACTGCAAAGTCATACCCGGTGAGAGTCTTACTGCACAACACCGTCTCCTTGTCATGGATCTCTGCGTTAAGGCCCAACGTAGACGTGTAGAGCACTGCCGGCGCCAGATCCGGTGGTGGCTACTTGATGAAAATAAGTACCAGGAGCTCGCTTCGGTTATTGGCGACAAGTGCGCTGCAGTGGCGAAGGGTGAAATTTTGACAAAGGGAAGCCGGTCCAAAAAATAAACACTTAAACACTTACCTACTGCAGGATATCTTGGAGGAGGTCTTCAGATAAGAATAATATGAAAAGCCCCACCTTCACCATACAAAAAAGGACTGATGATTTGATAACAGTATCTTTCAAGTATGATAAAAGCGGCTTTGTGAAAAGCCTTTTTCGACGTGCATCTCTATACCACACATGCATGCTTGTTAGTAAGTACTAAGTTAAGTACCTATTGTTAGGGAATAAGAGTCAAGAAAAAATAAAATAAAAAATTACAAAAATAATAAAGTGTTAAAAACCGAACCACACAAACACCGATCCAAAACCAACAAAAATATTAAGCAAAAATAAAGCAAATTATACACAATCACAACGTTATTTATATTCTAATGCAATGCGTCTATTTTTTTTTTTAACAAAATGAGCTAAAATGTTGTTATAAAAATTGGGATTACTTTTCATTTTATTAAGCAAATTATTTGATGGCTGTTTTTTGTTTTTTTTTTGTGTTTTTTGGCTGAGTTAGACAAATTATTAATATCCGTAAAACCCGTACTGCTCCAAACAGATTTCGAATCAGAAAATAACAAACACGGAAAACAAAACATTTTGTTCAGTTTGCAACTGCCTGTCATCCATGTATATTTATCATATAACGACGCGTGAAAATGTTTAAAAAATCCATCTCGCCTTTTGCAATCAATAATCATGTGTGGGAGTGCTCGACCTAACTGAATAACATGCTTCTTGTAGGCATAACTTAGTTTTGAAAATGAAGTTTCATTTGTAAGCAGGTAATCTGTAGAACAGCACTCTATATGAATTAAAGCCATAATAACAAACAAAATCCACAGTATTTAACCAAATCTGCGATTAAATTACCTTACAGAATCCGTCACAGTTTAAATAACACAAATATTAAAAACAAACGAAAAACTCACGCATCAGTAGGTTAGGTAGTATAGAGAAACACATACTGACGGTGAACTCAAACGCTCGTAGTGGCGTGGTTAATTTGTCTCTTTCTAATAGAGTAGAGGAGAGTACTACAAGCCGCCCGCGAGTAGCCTCATATTTATCAAGTTTTACCGACGGTTAGCGAGCATTAGAAAGAGATGGTCTGACACGCTCTCTCTTTTCGCCGCATAGTAAAACGTTGATATAGGTAAGCTGAAATTCGTCGGCTTCCTTCAAGAGAACTACGAAAAGAATTACGAAAAATTGAAGCGCTGATTAATTTACGACTATAAAATGAAATGTGATACTTAGGGTATTGCTAAAAATTGCGATTGCTATTGTAAATCGCGCCGGCATTTGATTAATAATACTTTGTTAATGAAATAGAATGTAAATACTTTTGTATGAATATGGAACTGATTTTTGAAAGGTAACCCGGTGGGAATCGGCTTGTATGGACCCTTCGCCACTGGTGCGCTGGTACCGAGGGAGAATCTGTCCAAGATCACTGGGACAGAATCCAGGCAGCTATTACTAGGGCGGCGCGGGAGGTGCTCGGCGTGTCTAAGGGCGGTCGCAAAAGTGACAAGGAGACCTGGTGGTGGAACGACACAGTCCAGAGGGAGACAAGGGTGAAGAAAGCCCTCTTCAAAACGTGGCAGGCGACCGGATCTCCTGAAGATCGCGACGCATACAAGGTTGCCAAACGTGCCACTAAAAGAGCTGTAGCCAGAGCCAGACGAGACCACTTAGAACCGCTCTACCAAAAGTTGGAATCGTCTGAGGGGTAGAAGCTCATTTACAAGTTGGCACGTTCTAGGGTGAAAGCGGCACAGGATATATCCAAGTGCCGCTGTGTAAAAGACCGTACTGGCAACCTGCTTTGCGAGGATCGCGCGGTGAAGGAGAGATGGCGTACGTACTTCCACGAGCTGCTGAATAAGCAGCACCAAGAGGTGCAGACACCGGAACTCCCTCCGAACCTTGGATTGGTGCCCCCGATAACGCCTGAGGAAATCCACACGGCTCTTCGTCGCATGGCGAATCGGAAAGCTGTCGGTGCTGACGGAGTCCCCATTGAGGCCTGGAAGGCGATGGGTCCTCGCGGTGTGGGCATGCTAACAAACTTTCTGAACCGCGTGCTCCTGTCCGGCAAAATCCCGAGCCAATGGAGGCTGAGTATTATCACTCCAGTCTTCAAAGGCAAGGGCTCTGTACAGGAGTGTGGTAACTACCGCGGTATAAAGGTCATGTCCCACACCATGAAGATCTTTGAGAGGATTTTAGACTCCCGGATCCGGCAGGAGTGTTCTGTCTCGACGTGTCAATATGGGTTCCGTCCAGGGTACGGAACCACGGACCCTGTCTTCGCCCTAAGGATCACCATGGAGAGATACAGATCGAAGAACACGCCTCTGCACATGCTCTTTTTAGACATGCAGAAGGCCTTCGACTGTGTCCCTCGGGGGGTGATCTGGTGGGCACTGAGGTCCAAGGGAGTACCAGAAGCCTATGTTGGCATAATTCGAGACATGTACCTCAATTCCGATTCCGTTGTTAGGACCGCTGTTGGCGACACTAAACCCTTCCCCATCACCGTCGGTGTACACCAGGGATCCGTCCTTAGTCCGTTCCTGTTCAGCGTGATATTAGATGTCTTGTCAGACAGCATCAAGAATTCACATGAGCAACCTCCCTGGTTGCTCATGTATGCTGATGATATCGCGCTGGCAGACGCGGACAGGGAACGGTTGGTGCGGCGGGTAAATGCGTGGAAGAACTCGCTTGAGAGCGGAGGTCTTAAACTCAATGTGGCGAAGACGGTGTACATGGCCAGCAACACCACAGACCCTATGCCTGTGTGCATAGGCGGAGACAGGGTCGAGTGCACAGATCAATTTAAATACTTGGGGTCTGTGTTCCACGCGTCCGGCGACATTGATTGCGACGTCAAGGCACGCATTTCCGCTGCTTGGGCAAAATGGCGTGAGATGACAGGTGTCATTTGTGACCCCAAAATGCCGGTTAAGCTTAAGGGACAGGTCTATAAGACCATCATTAGACCTGTCCTTCTGTATGGCAGTGAGGCGTGGCCTGTGCTTGCGCGACACAAGCAGGAGCTGCGTGTCACGGAGATGAGTATGCTGCGGTGGATGTGTGGAGTTACGCGGAAAGACCGCATCAGGAACTCCCGCATCCGTGGCAGTCTCCATGTCCGTGACATAGCAGACAAACTGCAAGAGAGTCGCCTGCGCTGGTACGGCCACGTCTTACGTAAACCGGCATGTTACGTGGGTAACAAATGTCTTGCCATGGCGCCTCCGCCGGGCCGGAACAAGCGAGGCAGGCCAAAGAAGTGCTGGCTTGACGTTGTAAGTGATGACATGCGTGCCAACAATCTCACACCACAGGATGCCAGAGATCGTGCGAAATGGAGGCGTAATAGCAGGAAAGCGGACCCCGGGCTCCAACGCGAAAGCCGCGGATGCGACCGGGATAATACGCTGAGATGATGATGATGAGTAAGTCGTGGTAGCCTAGTGGTTAAAACACCAGCCTCTCAAGTATGAGTGTGCGGGTTTGATTCCATGTCAGGCAAGTACTAATTTAAATTTTAAACTAGCGCTTGACCGCAATCCCGCCTGATGGTAAGCAGTGACGTAGTCGTTGATGGTAAAGCGCACTAGTTTATTAAGAGCCTATTCACTCTAGCCAGTTGTAGTCCGACGGAAACACCGCCGCTGGCAAATTGTTCCAGTCC
This sequence comes from Sesamia inferens, assembly GCA_037179545.1. NCBI lineage: Eukaryota > Metazoa > Arthropoda > Insecta > Lepidoptera > Noctuidae > Sesamia > Sesamia inferens. Next base: position 27,323,038 of record CM073928.1, on the reverse strand, counting down.
CTCCATGTACGCGGTATAAAGGAGGAGGCGAAACGCTTCGTCCGGATCGTAGTGGTGTTAACAACGTAAGGGTTGAAACTCGCCGTACGACGGGTCATCCGGTGGTGGAACGGAGATGGGGGAATTAAATCATGCAATTCCCTCGCACACTCCCCAAAATGCATCCTATAGTAGAACACCGAAAGGCTGGCTACTCTACGCCTGTGCTCTAGGCTTTGGAGACCGTCTCGAGTTAAGTCAGGATCACCAATGAGTCTCTGCGCCCGCCTCTCCACTAAATCCAAAACGGTCAGGTGACACTTGGCAGCATCAGCCCAAATGTGGCTGCAGTACTCCACACACGAACGGACCTGTGCTTTGTACATTATTAGAAGCTGCTCTAGTGTGAAGTACCGCCGGACCTTTGCAATAACGCCAAGTTTCTTGGTAGCCACCTTGGCCTTGGACTCAATGAACCGCCCAAAGTTTAGGTTCGAGGAAATCTCAACTCCCAAAATCTGAAGGCGGTCTGGAGTGTACCGACACTCCAAGGATACACATCGAAAAGTAGGAACCAAGGTAAACGGTCTCCTTTTGGCGGTGAAAAGACACGCCTGTGTTTTGGCGGCATTGAATGCTACAAGATTGGCATTGTCCCATTCAGAGATTGCCTATAGTGCAACACTCGTTCGCTCTACCATAGCCTCTCTTTCGGACCAGATTGATTCCCTACTAGCCAGAGCATCCGGCAGGTATCTCTCCACAATATATCTTGGACATCAATGACTAATTTAATGGTGAAGGAAAACATCTTGAGGAAACCTGGACTTTAAGTCTGAAATCGCCAACCCGCATTGAGCAAGCGTGGTGATTACGTTCAATCCTTCTCTGATTGAGAGGATGCCTGTGCCCAGCAGTGGGACGATAAAAAAGGTTGATGGATGATCCTAAGCAAAACATAAGAAACTAGCTACTCCCGGCGGTTTCACCCGCGTAGGTTTAGATAGGTTTTTTTTATGTGCTCCGCTTCTGTTAGTCCCAGCGTGATGTTATGTAGCCTAAACCTTCCTGAGTTAATGGGCTATCCTACGCAAAAAGAATTTTTCAAATCGGACTACTAGTTCCTGAGATGAGCGCGTTCAAACAAACTCTTCAGCTTTATACAGAACCCCACTCAAAACTCACTTAGCTTTACTTAAACCTCGTTTGAAACTATTTGATTGGTTGAAATTAGTTTTAAGTAATTCATACCTAAAACTTGAGTAAGGTTCTGTAATATGCTCCTTAGACCTGTAAACGGTATTAGTAAAGATTAAAACCTTTTAACTTTTCAATAAAAACAAGGTTGTGTTTTTTTTGCTGGTGGCCTGGTGGAGTTGTTACTCTGAACGAGATGTTCTAGTGAGCGTTATTTTAGAACTGTGTTGGTTAAACTTATTGAAGTTCATTTTATGTGTTACAGTTCATTTTTCTTTATTATCAATCTATTTCAGATTATTCGAATCGACCCCGCACCCTATTTCGTAATGCAGTATTATTATCTTCAATTCGAATCATTTCGAAGCATAATCCATTGCTCCATATGTTCCAAAACGTGTCTGCTCAACAACGTAAATAACGCAATGAATGTTGTTGAACAGTCAAAATGAAACCCTTTGCTACTGATAGTGTGTTACTCAATTACCCTGCCGGTCCCACTTAATTCGGATTATCGGCATTCAACTGTATATCATTGTTAACAATGGAAATTACTTAATAGTAAATAGATGGGTTATTCAAATTAATTAACCACACATAGGGAATGAGTTCAAGCAGATTAGCAACAAGCAGTGTCCTTTCATTATCATCTACTAATCCATCCGAAATCACTCACTGCAGGGTATAAGCCTCCCATTTCTTTCACCACACTTCTCGGCTCCGTAAGTCCCTCATTCAGATTTTTCAAGTGTCAACCCACCGCGCTTTTAAACCACCTTTGTTTCTTTGGCCACCATTCGGTCATCTTTATTGACAGTCGAGGTTTGACATTCCATCAGTTATCTCCACGTCCAGTCCTTTATAATAAATCTAAAGACCGTATTACAGAACCTTACTCAAAACTCAAGTACGACTTAAAACTTTTTTTCAACAAATCAAATCGCTTTTGACGAGTTTTAAGTAATGCTTGAATTTTGAGTGAGGTCCTGTAATACGGTCTTAAGCTATCTCTGAGAAAGAGAGATAAAAGGTGGATGCGGTATTTACACACTTTCCATACCTACCTAATTACCTACTCTTAAAACTAACCTAACACAATATTCTCACCTCCATTACTCAATATCTCTCAGTGTACAATGAACTTAATTTCTACGTGCGGTATGTTATATAACACACATTGTGTCATTCACAATCTCCTAATTAATCTGCATGGTCCAGAAATGGACCCGCGTGCCAATGTCTGCAATCTTTTACAATATACAGTTCCGTGTCCCACTGACTGACAATTCACCGGCTAAACACTGACTAACCGCACAAAAAATAAGGATTGTGTTGCTCAAGTGCAAATAAGTTCTACATGATGCAAAACAACAACACAATTATTAACTAGTAATTTATTTAATACATGTATACTTTATTGTAAACCACAAAATATATTAAAAAAAAAAACAATTTTCTTATACGTCTGCCGGTGTACCTCAGGGCGGCGTTTTATCTCCTTTACTTTTCGCAATATTTATCAACTCCATCACCAGAAACCTTCTCTCCTCCTACCACCTTTATGCAGATGATTTGCAGATTTATCAACAAGCTGGCCACTCAAATTTAGATGACGCCATTCAAATTATCAACAAAGATTTGTTCTCAATCTGTGAGTGGAGTGAGGCGCATGGGTTGCATGTTAATCCATCGAAAACTCAGGTCATTGTTGTTGGCAGTTCAAGAATGTTCCCCAAGATAAACTGGTCACAACTTCCCCAAGTTCAATTTAACGGAACTGCTATTCCTTTCAGTGAGAAGGTTAAGAACCTTGGAGGTTGGTTCGACAAGCATCTTTCCTGGGATCCACAGCTACAGAATGTCAGTCGCAAAATTTTTGCATCTGGTAAGTCTCTGAGACGATTGCGGAACTTTCTTCCTACTACCACTAAAATTGCGCTTGCACAATCAGTTTTACTTCCCATCCTTGACTACGCAGATGTCAGTTATTCAGATCTTACTGAAGCACAACTAGATAAACTTGAGCAACTTCAAAACTTATGCATAAGATTTATATTTGGCCTGCGCAAATATGATCACATATCTGAATTTCGTACAAAGCTTAAGTGGCTTCCCATTCGTCTTCGCCGGAATTTTCATATCCTATTTCAGCTCTACAGCATTTTGTTTAATCCTAAAACCCCATCTTATCTTAAAGAACGTTTTAAGTTCCTTCATGACACACATAATAGATGTCTGGGATCATCGGAAAACCTGAAGTCACAGCATTTTGCTGAGCAACGACCTTTTCTTGCACAGATGCGACGCACAGTTAAACTGTTATTTGTTTTGTAATACACTTAATTATTTAGTCCTTTCTGCAATTATCTTTTTGTATTTTTAAGTTGTTGTTTGGTTTGTTGACATGAGCCGGTGCCGCGCGGGCGCATTACGGATGACAATTGACAGGCAGATGTCAGAATTGTCAAATAATGTGTGCTGTCTAATGCCTATGGCATGGAGGTGGTAAGTACTATGTTGTACGTAGTGCTTATTACTTCCATCGTCTATGGTCTATGACTCCGGCTTAGACAACAAATCAACTTTGTACTGTATATAGTTTGGCAGTTTTGCATGTTTAGAGTGATATTATTATTATTATATTTTTTTTTTCCTGTATTATCATTGTAATATTTAATTTTTATGGTATTTAGTTGTCAAGTGCGTTTTGTTTGTGCGGAATAAAAACGATTTCTTTCTTTCTTTCTTTCTGGTATTAGAGATGCCGATGCATTCCACTAGTTTCTACGATAAATCCTTTACTGTACAAGCAGTTCGGCTATGGAATGACTTGCCCGTGTCCATAAGGCGTGCTCAAACTCTGTCCACTTTTAAAACTATGATAAGAAAGCACTTCCTCTCTCTTTAAACATGTCATTATATTTTATCTGCTCTTGTATAATGTTTTTTAATTAGATGTATATATTTAGTTAAACTAGTATGATACATTTAACGTACATATTTATTGTATACTCTATGTAAATAGTACATTGTAGACTACCTACACTATTTCTCTCTCCTTCCCCTTAGTATTCCATCCAAAGGTTGTCTGTAAAAGATCGCTCTTAGCGATAAGACCGACCATTGTGTCAACCTTTATAAAAACTTTATATTTATGTTCTGTAATCTATATGGTGTACATAATAAAGAGTATTCTATATTTATCTAACTAACAAGCCCACATCTTGACGCAAGACTCGTGAGAGTGATCTTTCATACATATGCAAGCACAAGATCTTGGCGAAGTGATTTGTAATGTAAAAGCGATACTAAATCCTTATCTAACTACATTGACAATAGCTGCTTTCTTCACATGTGAAATTTTCCGGATATAAGTGTTATAGCAAGTAAGCGCTTCATTGAAAGACTTGAAGATGTTTGTCACAACTTTTTGCTTGCATATGTGAAACTTTGCGAAAAGGCAGAGGGTCCCTTTGTCCAGTTGTGAAACAATACTGTCTAATTGAATAGATTAGATAGATGTGTGGAGGCATGAGCAGCAGCGTGTAAAGCTCATTCATCCTCCATAGAAAAAAGGAGAATCTTCCGACCAGACTGGGATCGTTTGGCGGGCCACTTTGCCCGCTGGTTGATGTCGTGAACTTGTATCCGTGCTAGTTGCAAAGAAAACTCTGATTGCGAGATGCAGGTTTCGCGTGACGTCAGTATGACGCGTTGTTCCGAGTCTGGCTGTTTATGTATGTGAGTTTATATGTTTGTAAACGCATCCACGATACAGGAGAAATTCCTAGGGTGGGGCCAAGTTTTTTTTAAAGAAAAAAAAAGCATTCTGGGTAAAAGCTACTTAAGCTTTTTAGTCTTCACAGATTTACGTTTCTTACTGAACAGAATATATGTAATTAGATATAGGTACTTATTGAGAGAGAAAAAAATACTTTGGCAAAAAGCATATTGCTAATCCATTGCTCTATGTGTTCGAAACATGAGTTTCCTCAACAACATGAACAACGCAGTGAATGTTGTTGAACTGTCAAAATGAAACCCATTGCTACTGATAGTGTGTTACGCAATTACCCTGCTGTTTTGACATGAAAGACGGACAAACAAAGAGACACACACTTTCCCATTTATAATATTCATCATCATCATCATTATCAACCTTTTTATCGTCCCACTGCTGGGCACAGGTCTCTTCTCATACAGAGAAGGATTGAGCGTAATCACCACGCTTGCCCAGGTTTCCTCAAGATGTTTTCCTTCACCTTCAGTCATTGGTGTCCAAGATATACTTAGAAAGTACATATAACTTTAGAAAAGTTACATTGGTACTTGCCTGACCTAGAATCAAACCCGCGCACTCATACTTGAGAGGCTGGTGTTTTAACCACTAGGCTACCATGACTAAAAAAATGTCAGGTATTTTATTCATCGTTTACGCGCGACACCACGGAAAGGTGCTTGACAGACACCTTAACTCACTTCATAGTATCAAAAACACAGAACTGGTTCCACGAAATGTATTCAGGTCATTTTATAGGATTCTTCTTCTTCTTAAGCCTGTCCACTGATAGACAAAGGCCTCCCCCAAGGCTATCTACGATTACCGGTCGTGTGCCACCCGCATCCATCGGCTTCCCGCGACCTTCACCAGGTCATCGGTTCACCTTGTTGGGGGCCTTCCTAAGCTACATCTTCTGGTACGTGGCCGCCACTCTAGAACCTTTCTGTCCTATCGGCCATCGCTTCAATTGCAATATGCCCCGCCCATAATCACACAATTTTAGCGACTCGATGAGCTATGTCGGTGACTTTGGTTCTTCTGCGCATCTCCTCATTTCTAATTCGATCACGCAAGAAACTGCAAGCATAGCTCGCTTTATAGTATAGAATTTTTCAATAGACAGCATTTGTAAAACATAATACTTTAAAAGATTTGTAGGTACTTGTTCTTGAGTCGCGCCTTTCAGTCTTTTGGCCTAGTATACATAAAGTTACTATGTAGATATTAAAAATATTAAGCAACGATATTTTGTTACCTTCTCGTCATTTTCAGCCCATTTTTCAACCACGCTCCTAACCGATGACAGATAATCGAAAACCGTTTAATTTACATACAAAAAATACAATTAATCACTACACAAAACGTTTTTCATAACGCTTTAAATATCGATAGAATATAGAAACTTCCAATCAATACTGTGCGATAATCGATTTGCGTGCGAACCGTAAAATGTGTGCGATTGTCAATGGGAACCCATCTGTAGGTGGTCTAGTGTGGGACCCTCAACTTGACCTCGCAAAGGGCAGCATTCCGACGAACTTCGATACATGTCAATTGGTGCGTAGTGCAAGAAATAAGCTGAAGCAATAACACAATATTAATAGTTACTCTGTTCTTTATATTAACCGATTTTTGACAGATCGTTACCGAGCGGTTACGATAGATGCGGGCTTTGCATCAACGCCCCGCGCTCGCTTGCCCGATCGGAGTATTGACCATATTTTTGTTGGGACAACCAAGTAGCAAGCTGATAACTTTGTGGTTTTTCATTAGGATATCTTTTTGCAATTTTGTACATAGATTCTTTACTTTAAAAACACTGGACACGTGTTCCGGGTTTCGCGTAACCAAAATAATGTTGTATATTGATTTTATTACGCATTTGAAAGTTAAATCTTGCTTAATTTTTTTTTTGTAATTTTAAACTAGTGCTTGACCGCAATCCCTCCTGATGGTAACCAGTGATGCAATCGTTGACGGTAAAGCGCGCTAGTTTATTAAGAGCCTATTCACTCTAGCCTTGAAGACACTTAAATTGTAGTCAGACGGAAACACCGCCGCAATCTATAATAGTTATACAATACAATAGTGGTGATGACAATACGACAGTAAATTAAACATCATGGACCTCAACACTTTCTCAGTCTACCCATAAAACTCATATAAATATATCCATTAGTGTCACAGGAAATTATTTATAATTTTTCACATTTTCTACGTGTTGATAAGGAAGCGCTTACAGGTTGATGACCGCCGCATCCAGGGGTACTAAACTTTAATAATAATGGCGCGAAAAAAGCAAGTCGATACAGGATCACGCTGTCACCGATCGGAGGTTAATAATAATATAATAATAATATAGCCTTTTATTCAGATCTTAATGTTTACAATAAATTTATATATCTAAAACTACACATGCTTTTTAACTAAATAAACTACTTAAACTAATATCTGTGCCTTGGTTATCATCGCTAGATCTGTTTGCCAGTCGGCAAAGGCCTCCTCCAACCTTTTCCATTCTGTTCTTTCTTGAGCCACTCTGTTCCACGTAACTCCTGCCACTTGTCTGATGTCGTCATCCCATCTTTTCTGCGGTCTGCCTCTCTTCCTTTTGCCTTCTCTGGGTTACCACCATGTTACTCTTTTGCTCCATTTGTCGTGACCTCGCATCACGTGCCCAGCCCATCTCCACTTAAGTCTTTTGACTTTGACTGTTACATCTGTAGTTTTTGTTCTACTTCTTATAATACAGTTTTTCAATCTGTCAGACTTTTTAACGTTGAGCATACTCCTTTCCATTGCATATTGACAAGTTGCCAGTTTGTGCAATATTTCCTGGTTTAGAGTCCATGATTGGCAGCCATATGTAAGAACGGGTAGCACGCAGGTGTTAAACAGTTTTCTTTTTATGTTTATATGAAGCGTTTTGTTTTTCATAGCCTCTCTTAAGCTCCAGTATCTCTTCCAGCCGTTTGTAATTCTTCTCGTCACTTCTTTTTGCATGGATTCTTTTTGAGTCATTAGCTGTCCCAGATAGATGTACTCATCAGTATAGTCAATTTCGGTGTTTCCTAATTCTATGTTATATCTTGTTCCATTCGTCATCACTCTGGTCTTTTCCGGGTTAAGTGTCAATCCTACTTTTTCGCTTTCTGATGCAAGTTCTTTTATCATTTTATTCAAGTCTTCTGATGTTTTTGCCAATAACACTACATCATCAGCGAATCTCAAATGCGACATTAATACGCCATCTATATTTAAGCCAGAATGTTCCCAATTTAGTCTTCTGAAGATTGATTCAAGCACTGCAGAGAATAGCTTCGGAGATAGTGGATCTCCCTGTCTCCGATCGGAGGTTAGTGAACCAATATTTTGTAAAGGATGTTTTGTTCCGTTTGCAATTTTATGCGATTTAGTTTGTTTGAAATTTTCATTTTTTTTATTTTTGTTGCTGGGTTTTTTTCTATGGTTTAGGATTATTCCTATGAACCACATTGTCCGTATTTACATTTATTATCGTATTATCAGCACGACTCTGTAGTATGTATAAAATACGTTACTAATGCACAGAGTACGTGGTTACAATTAATATGATACCCTAATCACCTCCCTTTATATTCCAAACACTGCATCTACGCAGAACTTTGCAAGCTGCTGTGATAAATCCGCCGATATCTTTTATATTAAACCTAGACACAAACATTGCCTGCGGTGATGAAAATCAGAAGACAAGGGCCACACAACAAAGAGAAACGATCTTTATACATAAAGAAATAGCTTTCAAAATACAAAGTTCAATAAAATATCAAATAATATGAAAACAATGATGTCTTTTGATAAAGATTCGAAAAGAACGGTACAAGAGTTCTTTTATCTATCACAATATTGTGATATGCAAATAATAGCGTGACCTTTAGTGGTCAAGCTTTTTTAATGTACATAGATTTAAGATAACAAAGCTGATAGTCATTGTTCTGAAAGTCATGGTTAAGGTCCACCAATGATATTGTGCCTGCAGCACATTTTTAGTGTGATGAGATCATAACACTCGCGTGGTAACTTGGCTACTGGCAGAGCGATTCATAGAGCCAGTCGATCAATAACCTCTGTACAGATTGTATATGTCTCAAATATAAATAATTATGTGTTTACAGAGTTTCATTGAAAAGTCCATGATACGTGACAACTTCAACTAATATAAGAGGACACAACAATATTCTCTCTCTAAATTTGGTATTCACTAAGCCGCGTACAGCTACACTAGCGCCCAAGACTGACGGTCGTGTAATAAACTATCCAGCAGCACAGCCATAGGAGGACCAATTGACAATTACAATATCTCATTTTAGTATTCCAAAAAAAAACAGCTGCGAAATCGTTTATAGCGTCGCTTCTAACTGTAAATCCAAAAGCTTTATATATCTGTGAGTAGCCTTGACAAAAATAATTAAATAGATGGTAGTGGTATACTTAAATATGTATAAAATGGTAGCCATAAAGTTGGTTGCAAAATATTTAGGAAACTTAACACCTGTAATCAGTAATCACCGAAGGCTCATGTGTTACGCAGTAAGAACGTTCACAGTTTAGTTTCAGCCTTCAACTCTCAAAAATACCTGTAATATTTGACCAGATTTTGTCCTTGATTGTCGCTAAATGAGAATGCGAGTAGATTTTGTACATATTTTTTTTCTCTTTTATAATTATAAACTAGTGTTTGACCGCGATCCCACCTGATTGTAAGCAGTGATGCAATAGTTGATGGTAAAGCGCGCTAGTTTATTAAGAGTCTATTCACTCTAGCCTTGAAGATTGTAGGAAACACCGCCGCTGGAAAATTGTTCCAGCCCCTCGAAGTACCTATGCGATAAAAAAGACGAGGCGAAACGCTCCGTCCGGATCATAGTGATGTCAATAACGTAAGGGTGCATAATCGCCGTACGACGGGTCGTCCGATGATAGAACGGAGATGTTGGAATTAATTCATGCAATTTCCGCGCGCACTCCCCAAAATGCATCCTATAGAATACCGACAGGCTGACTAATTACGATATTGGCCTTTTGAATGTGAACATTCTTAAAGTTACCACAATTACCCCACAGATACGGGCTATCACTGCTTGCAGCCAGTACAATACGGCCGAAGACTCACGACCGGTTCAACCATGCACAGAAAACTGCGCAGTGACATTTATTAGAAACCAAATGGTGATGAGGTCAGTGAGAGCGGCTGTATATGCGCAATGGCTCAGAGAAGCTGTGTTCAGACCGGCCGTATGCGTTCACACGACTCTGCTAACGAAACAGAATATGTTCAGTGAGAAAACAATCCTGTTTCCATTATTGTAGACCTAATTTATTGCCAATTGTTCACTGCAGTAAAACTAATACACAATCATGTTATCGCTCACAAGGTTCTAAGCATTTTCACATCTAGTAACTGAGTTCAAGACTTCGGTCGCCTGCATGTCTAAGAAAATTAGGTTTTATGTTACGTGGTACCTTCATTCATAGTCATAGTGTCAAATAAAAGTGGTCTAGCGTCTAGCCTAAGTTACTCCTTACTGCAGCTATCTATCGGATCTATGTTTCGGATATTAGACGGAAAAAAAAGATTCAGTACCGTTTCATTATTGCATTTAATATCAACAAACAGATAATTTTCGTTTTATCTTTATTTATTTATAATACAACATCATTTTTTGTTTACGCGAAACCTGAATATACTTTGTTCAGAATAAGCAACTAAATAGATTCCAATCATTTGCACATCATGTTATATTTTTTGCCAAATTTATACATTTAGAAATTGTTGCATTGTGGATACCAAGGGCGTGCAGCTTACGATAAATCATAGTACTTCGCGCTGCAACAGCTGACGCCAGAGGTCAACGCACCGCGCTCTCCCGTCCAAGTGGAGCTTTGACCATATTTTTGTTGGGAGAACCAAGTAGAATAGCAAGCTCATAACTTTGTGGATTTTCATTATATCTTTATGAAATTTTGTACATAGATTCTTTACTTTAAAATACTGGACACGTTTCGGGTTTCGCATAAACAAAAAATAATGTTGCATACATATTCGTCTAAATGTATTACCGTGCTATATGTGTTATTATGTGCATATAGTATACATTCCTCACCAGTGCAGTGCCTCGCCACTCGGCGTGTAATCACTTACGAACGACAAAAGCATTAAAGCACGCACGAACTGTTTTTATTCAACGTGCCACTATTCTGGAGAATTTGAAATTCTATGCAGAAATTAAAACTATCAAAAATCAAAATGAACCAAGAATTTCATTTACGGTAGGACCCCGATTATCCGGACCTCGGTTAACCGGATTCGCGATTACCCGAATTGCCAACCGAGTTGAGTTTATTCTAACATAAACGTGTCTGAACTGGCATAACGCCACGCCACACATCGGTCGGCGCCCTCCGCGCGTACATTACGTACACGGTACAATTTCTTAATAAACGTTGATTTTCGCTGATATACAATATGTAAAGAAAACCCCGTCCGACCCAAAAGGATAATAAATGTTAGGTATACACATGACCAAATAAAATATGAAATTTTACGTAATCATCATAGTGACAATAATAATGAATTCCAACTTCCCCAAAATTTGGTAGTTTTTTAAAAAGTGACAACACCATTTGTGACGGAGCGAATAGCCATACGACCACGTGCCGCGTGCCCTGCCCCCCTACACCAGCGCATGTACCCCTAACGTGTTGCCTATCGCACATGTATTAAGTTACCTCGATTTTTCCAAATAATATTTATTTTTTTAGGAGGATTTTTTTTAAGTTTAACCCGGCTTTGTTGACATTATTAGAATCAGTTAACGATACCTAACAATACCTTCACGGATCGGACAGTATTTTCTTTACATATTGTATAGGTATTTCTAGTTTTTAATAAACACCTAACATAACATATGTATGTACTACGTATATACTACATATGTATGGAAAATCCCGCTTTTGTTCATACATTGGATTATCCGGACTTTCGAATATCCGGATAATCGGGATCTATATGAATCAAATAAGACAGATATTTGGAAGAAGATTTATCTCCCATTACCCGTACCCGTTTTCACCTTGAAAACATAGGTTTTGTCAGTATGAAAAGTATGAAAACATGTCAGTATCAAAAATGTTGGAGTTTTCGAATCAGTCGTACCTACTTGTCAGTGACAGGATTGAACACCTTATTTTTGGAGCCAGAGCACTCATTGGCAAACTAATCTGTTTCACAGAGGGCAATACTCGCGAGGAGTTTGAGCTATGTCAGGCGTGCTTTCTCAGGATTATATGTCCCGTGTCACGGCGTGCATCGACTTCCTGAAGCTGAAACTAAATTTTCAAAAAGAACACAATCCAAAGGTCCCTTACCCTATGGATTTTGATAGCATCCCATGAATAAATGTTCTGATGGGAAACTATTTAGGTAAGAACGTTCAGACGATGATCATACAAAGGCAGCAATATATAGCAGCTGCTATCATAGTGCCAATAGTCCCGACAGCCAACCACTTCAGGAGGCTTTCATTGGGCAGCTGGACTAAGGCCTTGATTTAGAAAGCGGTACTTCTGGACACGGCTGGCATTGTCAGAATCCTCTGTCTGAAGTCCTGACCACTGGTAGCTAGGACCCTGTTCCCGACTCCAATATACTACTTTTTTTTTAATGTTATATTTTTTTAAACTTTTTATATTCTAGTACTTAATCAAAAATGTAATAAAATAAATAAATATATACGGATAAATCTCACAGATTGAGCTAGCCCCAAAGTAAGTTCGAGACTTGCGTTATGGGGTACTAACTCAACGGTACTATATTTAAAATAGATACATATATAGAAATCAGGCCAATCAGGAAAAGATCGTTTTCCATCATGACCTGGCCGGGGATCAAACCCGGGGCCTCCACGTCGCAGGCAGGCGGGTTGACCGCTGCGCCACGGAGGTCGTAATGTATATGTAAGTACATATTTATATCAAAATAAAGGAAATAATGTACTTAAATAAAAAAAAAACTTTTTAAAAGATAGACCATACTTACACTAATGCACTTCAGAATAAGCGTCCAGGGTCAACAGATGGCCCTTTCACCTCACCTTAGCACCGAGCACCTGCAGTTTGATCCTCACGAACCTATTCCAGAACATTTCCTTACGGGTTGAACAAATTAGCTGTGGTAATTGCTGGCCTCGTGTTCTTATGGTGTTACAGGGATTGTTGTTTCCATTTGACATTGTTAATTTGACGTGGGGAATTGAAATTGAATGGAGGGGCTCTTCAGAAATGAATGAAGTTAGACTGTGGAAAATTTTAATGGAGATGTTGGTGTAAAAAGAAACGACTATTAAGTTTCGATTCGAAGACGACAATACTTTAACTCTTCGACGTTGAATATTTTTAGGTAAGTACCGACATGTTCTTTTAGAGATCAATTGTTCTTTTTTTATTTTTAACTACTTAGCGGCCGCCAACGACTTCGATCGCGTGGAGTCAGTTATGCTCCGCTCCTATTGGTCGCAGTGTGATGTTATACAGTATGTTAAGAAAACCCTGTCCGACCCGTGAAGGTGTTGTTAGGTATCGATAACTAATTCTACTAATGCATACAAAACCGGGCTAAACTTAAAAAAAAATCCCCCTAAAAAAATTAATATTATTTCGCAAAAAGAGGTAACATAATAAATGTGCGGTGAGCACCCTTCCGCGGGCGGCGGACGGCAGGGCACGCGGCACGTGGTCGCATCGCTATTCGCTCATAATAATACCGGCGTTGTCACTTTTTTGAAAATTACCAAATTTCGGGGAAGTTGGAATTAATTCGCGGGAAAAAAGATTATTTCAATGTTCATTTATATTATGATGATTACGTAAAATTTTATATTATATTTGGTCATGTGTTTACCTAACCTTTATTATCCTTATGGGTCGGACAGGGTTTTCTTAACATACTGTATAGCCTAAAGCGTTCCTGGATTAATGGGCTACCCAACGCAAAAAGAAGTTTTCAAATCGGACCAGTAGTTTCTTAGTTTAGGGCGTTCAAACAAACAAACAAACTAACTCTTCAGCTTTATATATTAGTATAGATATAGATACTCTGAAAACATTTTATGTTAATATAAGACTACGGGACATTGGTGTGCAACATTAAATCAGCACCCCAATTACTGCACAGCACACTTTTACAATCCGAAGAATTTTGATAGATATTCCTAATCCATTGCGTCATACGTTTCAAAGGTTCATCTGTTTGACACATAAAGCAACGCAATGAATATAAAACAAAACGAAAGTCAATTACAATTGGTCAAGTCAAGTCAATTACAAATGCAGTTCTATGTGGTCTGTAATTATGGGTCTTCATCATCAACCTTTTTTCTGCTTTACCCTTTGTTTACAAAACCCTAAAAAGCGACAGCAAGGTTTTGCAAAAAAAATCACAAACCTACTATTTGAAAATATGATATTAATTTCATCATCAACCTTTATCGTTCCATGGAGTTTCTTGCCCGTTCTTCTCCATAGGTACCTACTCTTTGGAATGGGCGACTAGCTTCACCTTACTGACTGACCGACCTTCTGACAATTCAAAAGTGCCTGTAACTGGTTTATTTGAAATAAATGCTTTGATTTTGATTTTTTTTTTTTTTTTTGTTCCACTGCTGGGCACAGGTCTCCTCTCATACAGAGAAGGATTGAGCGTAATCACCACGCTTGCTCAATGCGGCTTGGCGATTTCAGACTTAAAGTCCAGGTTTCCTCAAGATGTTTTCCTTCACCTTTTAATCAGTCATTGGTGTCCAAGATTTAGTTAGAAAGTACATATAATTTAGAAAAGTTACATTGGCACTTGCCTGGCCTGGAGTCGAACCCGCACACTCATAATTGAGAGGCTGGTGTTATATCCACTAGGCCACCACGACATATGGGTCTATTAGACTGATATTGAACTGAAGCGAGGCAGTGTATTTATATTTTAAAGGTAAAATGAGATTAGGAAAGTCTATAAACAATATGTAAAGAAAACCCCGTCCGACCCAAAAGGATAATAATGGTTAGGTATACACATGACCAAATAATTTTACATAATCATCATAGTAACGATACTAATGATTTTTGAAATAATCTTTTTTTTTCGCGAATTAATTTTCCAACTTCCCCCCAAAATATGGTATTTTTAATGCTTAAGTGACAACACCATTTTTGACGGTATTATTATGAGCGAAAAGCGATGCGACCGCGTATCGCATGCCCTGCCCCCTTTCACCCGCGCATATATCGCCTACCGCACATGTATTAATTTGCCACTTTTGCGAAATCATATTTATTTTTAGGGGGATTTATTTTTAAGTTTAGTCCGTCTTTGTAGGCATTAGTAGAATCAGTTATCGATACCTAACAATACCTTCACGGATCGGACAGGGCTTTCTTTATATGTTATATAGATAATGGTGCTGGTTCCCTTGTTCATAAACTAAATTAAATTTTAGTTCGTTGCATCTTTTTCTTTCTATTTCATTACGAAAGGGATAAAATATAAATTTTAGTTTAGTCCTGTCAAATTAGTCAGCGCCTGATTAAGTTATTGTATTTAAGACGCAGTTTTTAATCGCGTTTGAACTGTCTATGGGGTATCTTATTTTGATATATTTAAACTAATAATTTATCTTCTGTCTTTTTCTTATTGAAATACTAGCTGACCGGCAAACGTTGTTTTGCCATATAAATAATAGATTAAATTACTAAAATGGCTATTAAAAAATAAGGGTTGATCGTAGAAGGGTGAAAATTGGGGATTGTATGTATTTTTGTACAACATACATAAAAAAATAGAAATTAAAAATTTTGTCTAAAAAAAAAAAAAAAAAAATTAGGGGTGGACTACCCCTAACATTTAGGGGGATGAAAAATAGATGTTGGCCGATTCTCATAGATACTGGATAAGCACAAAAAATTTCATCAAAATCGGTCGAGCCGTTTCGGAGGAGTTTAAATCCGAACACCGTGACACGAGAATTTTATATATTAGAAGATAAAGAAAAGATACACAGAGCTTAAATTTAGTTTAGTTACCAAACAAGGGAATCCTGGTCATTGAGGACAATGGCCAAGTTCCTTTGTAGGGAACAAGTTCGTCAAAGGACAGAAGATAATATGATAGTTTAGACCTGCTAAATTAGTCTGACGTAAATTGACTTATTTTTGGTCGCCATGTTTATAATCGCGTCTATACAGTATGTTAAGAAAACCCTGTCCGACCCGTGAAGGTGTTGTTAGGTATCGATAACTGATTCTACTAATGGATACAAAATCGGGCGAAACTTAAAAAAAAATCCCCCTAAAAAAATAAATATTATTTCGCAAAAAGAGTTAACTTAATAAATGTGCGTTAAGCACCCTTCCGCGGGCGGCGGGCGGCAGGGCACGCGGCACGTGGTCGCATCGCTATTCGCTCATAAGAAATACCGGTGTTGTCACTTTTTAAAAAATTACCAAATTTCGGGGAAGTTGGAATTAATTCGCGGGAAAAAAAGATTATTCCAAAATTCATTTGTATTGGTACTATGATGATTACGTAAAATTTTATATTATATTTGGTCATGTGTTTACCTAACCTAACCTTTATTATCCTTATGGGTCGGACAGGGTTTTCTTAACATACTGTACACTCTATGGAATATCTTAATTTGACAGGGTTAAATTAAAATGTTATCTTTAATACTTTTCTTAATGAAACAGAAAGATAAAGATGCCCATAACTTAAAATTAGTTTAGTTTTTGAAAAAGAGACTCGGCGCCAATGTTTAAGTATTGTTGTTAATCCTAAAACTACACGATTTCAAGAATATAACAATATAACACTTCGATTCATACAATATTCAAAGCATATAATTTCAAAAGACTTGAACAGGCCATAAGCGGTACAACCTATAACAGACCTTTAACGGTCCCTAAGCTTTATAACACCTATAACAACAGCCGTATATACAATAATAAGGTCCTTTAACAGCTCAATAGAGACCAAAAACAACGTAATGCTCAAAGGAAGTTGTTAAAATAATAGTAAAAGCAAGATAATAAAATAAATCTTCCCTATTTTGCAGCACAAACAATACATAAAGATATTTATTTATTAAATCGTTAACTTGTTCACACTTACTTATTAAAAGCTTATTGACATTCCGACAATAGTGTTTACGAACTTTCATTTCTTACTTAGGACTGTCGTCCACGACATTGCTCGGCGTAATTGCGTAACACGTAACAAATGACAACTGAGGCAATTGGCCCGCCAGCTCGCCGCCCGGTAAGGGCCCGGCCCGGCTTGACGGCGCGTTGTGTTTTAAGCGCGTCTTAAAGAAATGCCAGCACATCGTGACGGGATCCACGAGGACCGTTTCCTCGTGTATCTGTGTTGCGGGTTGGTTAAAAAAGAAACCGTGGCCCTGGCGCACAGGCATCTGAACAAACACAGGTGGCTTTAGTCGGTAAAAGTCTGCCACGCCCTTCCGCCTCGCCCAGAGCGGGAGAGCTCATTTGATGGTTTCCATTCCAAGCTAAAAAAAATCAATTGACCTATAATTAAAAACAATCTCGTCTCAGTGACAATCCATTTCATAAACAGGACGATATGTAGGGATTTTATAGACATTTTGTACAGATTAAGATTGAGATTAGTCTGAAGAACCTTAAACATTCGAAAGTTGAAGACATACGAGAGAGAATGAAGAAATTATTATTCCTTCAAAACTTTCAGACTGTGGTTGAGAGTATATACGCAATTAGGTGCGTGTAATTAATAAAAAAACTCAGCAATAATTAACTAGAATGTCACAGAAACGTTTCAATCGCGGTTCATAGACGACGCAACCCATCACAAACTATTCAATAACGTGTTGGAAGGCCTGACAAGAACACCGATGACTCCGCTTAGTCCGCCAGATGCGGGAATTACAGGACCTGTTCGTGTTTGTGGCAGTGTTTGGGAGAGACGTATGCGCAGCAGCAGCCAGCTTTCGGATAGTGAAGTCACTTTTTTTTCTTCATGCAAGGGTTTCTACAGTATAATTAATCACCCTACAGAAAAGCATGCACGAAACAAATGGCTACTGATAGTGTGTTACCCAATTAACAGCCTCCGTGACGTAGCGATAGCGAACATGGCCGCTGCGCAATGAGAGCAAATATTTTCGAAGTTTAGCCAAAATCAGCAGTTAGACTGGTAAAGAGCACCCCAGACTCCAAATGCTGAGAAACTTCGGATTCGACTGGGATTAACGCTGAGATCATGAGTGTGTTACCCAATTAGGTTACACATTATATTTAAGAAGCAATGCGTTTCATTTAGACAGTACTTAAAATAACATTCATTGCGTTATTTACGTCGGTGATTAGACAGATTTTGTGGAATGGATTAGCAATATACTCCAAAATAATTCAAATCGCTAGTAATATAAATCCATTACGTAATTATTGTGTTTAAATACTGGTGCAGTAACAGTCTCTTTCTCTCTCTCTGTCTCTCTCTCTCTGCCTCTCTGCCCCTCTCTCTCTCTCTCTGCCTCTCTCTTTCTCTCTTGGTGATTTGAGCTTGTCATACGTTACATTTAAGTAGTACGTCGTGGAGGATGGGCCTAAGATTAGCAATGAAATAAACGCATAGATCCTAAGTACTTATAGGTACATGGACTTTCTTTGTCTGTTCGCAGTAAGATTTACTCTTGTCGTTGCTAACTCCGCCTATGAAAACGCCCCTATGGCAGATGTGTGAAAGAAAGATCGCTATTCATGTGCGATTTGTCGTCGCTTTCTGCGATTCTGCTTTTGGTAGTAAGCTTTAACAGTCCGATATCTTGTACATTGAGTTTTAACCATATTACCAGAAAAAAAAAATAACTCTTTTTTTTACCAAAAAACTGTCTAATTATTTGTTAATCTGGGATATCCTATTCCCTATTAATTTTATCATGAAATAATAACCAACTCATGTAAATATACCTAGCAATTTTTGTATCATACAACTAATTCTAAACAGCAGGCGCTAGAACTACCCAAATCACACGAGTCTTGCTATGAATCGCTGTCTAAAGTATAGCTTTGTTTTAATTATACAGTATATAAGGCTGTTATGTGTAACAATGCCGGCAGTATTTCACTTCATCGCTTAGGTAAGAGGGCGGGAACCTCCGTAATAAATCGAGTTTGTCGTCAAAATGTAACAATGGTCATGGACGCCTTGAGAATGTACCGTTAGCATAAATGACTGTGGAGCAGTGGTATCGCAGGAATCATCATCATTATCAACATTTTTATCGTCCCATTGCTGGGCACAGGTCTCTTCTCATACAGAGAAGGATTGAGCATAATCACCACGCTTGCTCAATACGGTTTGGCGATTTCAGATGTTTTCCTTCACCTTGTAATCAGGCATTGGTATCCAAGATAAACTTAGAAAGTACTTATAACTTAGAAAAGTTACATTGGTACTTGCCTGACCTGGAATCGAACCCGTGCACTCATACTTGAGAGGCTGGTGTTTTCACCACTAGCCCACCACGACTTTACTTTGTGTAAATTATTTTAGCAGCACTACTCTCAACTGGCATATCTTAGAAGCAAAACTTCGAAGACATATGACATCTTTCAACCCGAACTGAGCTCGCGTGTGGACTCCAGCCCACTCTCTGGCCTGACCTGGCCTGGTTTGAGAGCCTGCATTATGTATGGGAATATTATAGGCTAATCATGATGATAAATGACCGCAAGGCAGTCCAAGTACTGGAAGACTGTCAGTCGTCTAACTAAGATATAGATGAATGATATCGTTGCTACCGCGGGTAGAATCGGAAAAAGGGCCGCATATGAGCGTGGGTTTGGGTACCAGAAAAGAGAGCCCTATTTAAAGCAATGGATAACATCGGGATGTGGTTGATGAAATAAATGATGAAGTTTTTTTAATTATAAGAGGAGCTATGTATGACGTTTTTCTTCTCTTTCAAGTGCAATAGCATTTATTTCTATTTATGTGTAAGCTACAAGCTGAATCGACAAAAGAATGTATAAGATAGGTATACGTCAGTATAGTGAATTCAATATGGCGGAAATTAGAAATTTACCCTGAAAAGTAAGAAAAAACAATTCAGCATCTACACTCTACAGTATATTGTATAATTATACTAAAGCGTTTCGAGAAATTATTCGAAACTTACGCAGATCTAGTACTAAAAGGTAGGACAACAAGTTCATTAACACATTATCAATAAAAACATTGCATAAAAAAATAGTTCAGAACGATACCTACTTATCAAAAAAAAAACCTACAACATTAAACATATCAGACAACATTTCTTAGTTAATATTACAAGAAAAATAAGTAGGCATCACTCTAGTACTGCTTCCAAAAACGATAGAAAATGTAACAGAATCATCAAAATGTATGGTGATAGCAATTCAACGCATATCCTCCAAACTTCAATAAGTATTTAGATCATTCACGCTAGTCCACCATCACCACAGCAGCCAGCTGTGCTGTTGAGGTGTGTGTTAGGCCACTTCATTTTCGCAGCTAAAGCACTAGGAAGTAGAATGTACATGTATCTGTTTATCAAATTATGACGTTAAAAGGGCCGATTCTTAGCCTAGTTTGAATAAATTATACTTTTTGAATGAACTTATGATTTTGAAACTTGAATAAATTTTATTAATTACTAGCGGCGGCCGGTTATGCTCCGCTCCTATTGGTCGCAGCGTGATGCTATATAACCTAAAGCCTTCCTAAATAATCTATATTCTATACTAATCCAATAGAATATAGATTAATTTTGAATTTACTCATCATGATTTTGAATGAACCTTTGATCTTCAATGAAGACTGCATCTCTTCTGCGTTTCGTTCTTGACCGAACAGTCGTGACCGACTCAAATTGTAGGTTATTGGCAATGAGATAAATATTGAGCGATGTCTTGAAATTTTTCCACGCTAAACCCATATTGGACGAATCAGTATCCAATTGGAAATTATGTAAAGGCAACATGTTATTTTGCTGCGCTTGCGACGATGGCGGTGAATTATTCTCTGCGGCCATTTTGTCATGAGACTGGCGTTGATTGATTGATTTGACTTGATTAATTATTTAGGTAGGTAGGTAGGTTACCTTTGACTTGACGAGCTTCTTTGTTACTTCTGACACCATGTAAAGGTATTTTGCTGCTAGGTACTGCAGGACAGGTGGCATCAGGATAGTCTTGTAATAAAACCAGGAGCTCTGTGTTACGACGTGTGTATTCAAGGACGAGAGCGGAAATGGAAGAGTCACTATGACTGAATTCGATACGATGATGTAGCTCGCCGCACGATCTCTCTCCATCTATCCCTGTTCGACGACTGATAGACCTTATTAAACCAATTGAAAAAATTTGACTCAGAGGTGTAGAAGACCACATTTATGATAATCTTGTGGAGCAATGCCCAAAGAAAACAGTCATTAAAAGTTATGATTTCAGTAAACTACGTAGTGTACCTTGCTTCAAGGTAGCGAAGAAAATAAAGCAGTCATTATATTGGTTTTATAACTCCTTTTTAACGCACTGTTATCTTTACTTAACACTTTTTTAACATGTACACCTATACTATACGACTTCTCAAGCTCGAGTGCCGTATTCCCAAGTGAGACTACCCAAATTAACAGCTAGCACTGTCTTGCAGTTGACTTGCTGTCAATCGACAAAATCTACCCTCAACAATTAAAGGAATAAGTATCTTTTGGAAACGCTATAATAATTTTAAAATAAGTTTATAATTAAATAAAACGTTTAGTAAATATAAAGGTTAAGAAATAATAAAAGGTTTAGTAGATAACTCTCAAAAAAAAAATTTAAACTAGCGATTGACTGCAATCCTGCCTGGTGGTAAGCAGTGATGCAATCTTTGATGGTAAAGCACGCTAGTTTATTAAACCCAAAAACTCAGAAAATAGGAAGGAAGACGGCAGTTGAGCGAGGTGGTGCAATGTTAAACCCAACAACAGGACCAACGATGCTGCGCCAGAGGGAGATTGATGTGGAGACCCTCCACGACCAAACTTCCGACACAACAACACTTGGCGCAAATCAAATCAAAAAACAAAAGCAGTTTTCATTATTATTTTATTCCAACATTCAGTTTTTTTAGCGCCGGTAACATTAAGCTATTCTGCTAACCGTAGCAGTGTCTTCCGGTGCGTTGCACAACATACCACAAACGATCTCTTTTCACTAGAAAGCTGCATCCAATATGTGTAACACTAGAAGATTGGATTATCTTTAACCCTGGATATTAATTTTACTCTTCATGAAAGTTATGCGTATTGAAATGGAACTGTAAGAAAGTTTTGAATGGTGTTAATATAATTTACATGCTTTAATTAATTTAAAGTATATTTTCAATTTTAGTAAGTGATTAGTGACTTAAACATACATTTTTGACGTTTTAACGTTACTTAACTTTAATCATCGTTTATAAATAATTACCATAGTGTTTAAGGGGTTTATACGATTATTTAAGTTAACAAACGTCAAAAATGTATTGTTAAACAGTCGCTAACCATCAGTTAATTTAAGCAACGTTTTAAGCAAAGGGGGTAATGTCTCTTTATCACTGAAATGACTAGATTATCTCAGGGTATCCTAGTATGGGGTCTCATCATCATCATCATAATTTCAGCCGAAAGACGTAAACTGCTGGACATAGGCCTCCCCCAAGGTTCTCCACGACGACCGGTCCTGCGCCTCCCGCATCCAGCGGTATGGGGTCTAGCACTATTTTATTGCACTAAATTAGTGTACTGCAACCCGCAGCCCGGGGCCCTCTTCCTTGCGGCCCGCGACTGTTTTGTAAAATTTTTCAATTCTAAAAATGATAAAATGAAAGATATTTTAATACAACTGCAAAATCAGTTCAGTGACATATTTGGCGACTTTGAAAAGGTTTCTAGTGGAATAAAGATTTTTGCAAATCCTTTTTCGTGTGCTATTGAGGATGTACCGAGACATTTACAAATTACAAATGAACGTGATTGATCTTCAATCTAATGACCTTGTCAAAAGCTTATTTTATGCAATCAATGATCGTGTTGAGTTCTATGGCAGCTTGCCAACTGATTTTGACGATTTGAAACGGTTTGCTCAAAAGTTTATTACAATTTTTGGCAGTACAGATTTACTTATGCGAGCAAACCTTTTCTATCCTCAATTAAAGAAAAAAATAAACATGCTTCCCAACTTACAGATGAGCATTTGAAAGCCATTCTTAGAATTTTAACAACAAATATGAAATCTGGTGTACAAAAAATAGCCACACAAAAACGGCCTCAGAGCCCCGAGCCTCACTTCACGTTTATGTTTTTATCTTTCCTCGTTTAATTTCCATGTATTATTAATTTGTCATTAGCATAATTTTTTCTGGGATTTTAATATCACTTAGTAGTTGTGTCCAATGTGAGAGTTCTAATCACTCATTTGAAAAGTATGTCCGCACAGTATTATTGTGTTTGCTATACCTAAAGAATATTAATTGATAGACCTGTTATCAAAATTACGTAAAAACGCGGCCCGCCTCTACCTCATTTTGTCGCCATGTGGCCCATAACTGCCAAAAGGTTGCCTACCGCTGCACTAGATATTTAATATTTATTTAAATTTAGGCTTCAATAGATATGATTATAGTGTCGTTTAAAAGGTCTTACCAAGAGGAACAATTTTTGCTATAGCCGCCACTCTCAAATCTGATAGCGTTTGAAGATAAACGACAGTCTTACTAACTAATAAAAACCCTGTTCCTTCAGTTCCCCTTTGCTTTCCAGGGCCACAGTAACCTGTTTAGACAGTCTCGTTCAAGTTCTGCATTTCGACTTGCAAATCAGTTTGAACCACTTTTCATTTCAGATTCCTCAGTAGATTGGGTTTGCAATCGACAATCATTACTCAGGAGCCTAATTGCGTAAGACACTATTACTATCAATTGGAATCACTTTGAAGCATATTGCTAATACATTGCTCCATGTGTTCGAAAAAAGTGTCTGCTCAACAACATAAATAACGCAATGAAAGTTCTTAAAGTGTCAAAATGGAACCCATTGCTACTGATAGTGTATTTTGCAATTACAATACAGGTTTTTGAATATCTTATTTTTTATAGGAATGACTTCAATCTGTCTAAAAATGCTTCTAATTTCCCTACATTTTGACATATGCTCGTCGCAGAGATGAGTTACGTTTTGAACTACGAGAATTTGTCTTCTAAAGTCAACAAGATTTTTCCTCATTACTACTAAGATCCAGCTTCAAGGATGGAGCTCCCAAAAACCATAGATGGCGCAACATGAACATTTGACATGACCTTCGTTTTGTAAATGTTCATTTAAGGCCCACCTGTTGAGAAACCTGATTGACTTCGTTGAGCATGATACTCAAGTCCTCCAGCGACTCCGCCATAGTGAATAACCCGATGACCGACTAGGTGGTCGAATGACCAGACCAAAATCGCAGGGAAGCGCTGGATGCAGGCCGGGACCAACCGTTCTTTTTGGAAATCCTTGGGGAAGCCTTATGTCTATATCCATCAGTGGACTTTATGTGGCTGACATGAGTACTAAGATCATTCTTGTCAGCTTATTTTATGTTTCATCAATGAAATCAGAACTCGAAATAAAAGAACTGTTCTATAAAAAAGTACGGATAACAGTAGGTCAAGCTACCCGAAAATGTCAAAAATTCCCAATCAACCTTGAGCCTTAATGCTTTATGGATAGAGTTGAAAATGTGAAAAAGAATTCCTAGTGTATTTAGATTTTTTTATTTTATAAAAACGTTGCCCGTTTTTATAAAATAAAAAAATCATAAAAAAAGTATCTGACTGATTGTAGTTGCTTGATGCACAAGATAATGTATTAATTACCATCTAAATCATTTTTTGTGTTTTTTTTTTACATTTAACAGTTATTCTGCTATTCGGAGCAATTAATCAAATCAAAGATCATAAAAATCAATCCAACAGTTCTTGTGTTATAAATAATTATATAACTAACTGGTCTTTCTTTCTGTATGTACTAGCTGCATCCTACGGTTTCACTCGCATTAGTTTCAATCCCGTGGAAACATCTGGATAAAAATGAACCTTTATGTTAGCCCTAGTAATAAACCTTCTATGTGCCACATTTCATCCAAATCCATTCAGTAGTTTTTACGTAAAAGAGTAATTATTAAAGGGCGATGAAATAAATAGACTGTATTTTTAAATACTGGTATATTGCCGTTAATTAAATTCGATATTTATTAACACCCTTGCTCGTAAATCTGATGTAATTCCACCGGTTTTAAATATGCAAAGCGGGCTATAACAAACGCGTGTGTTATCAAAGCAAATAGTTAAGTTATAATCCATACAAAATCCATAACAGCATTATTTGCCATTTCAAATAATTATGGAACTGATCGCCGCCGCACGGCTCCAGCCAGTGAGCAGCGCGTTGTTCCATATTTGAAATAGCAAATAATAATACTAATGGCGGGAAAGCAATAGTGTGCATTCACAGATTGAGTTTATTCAAAATAACGGATGTCTTATTTGAAATAAACAATTTTGTCAAATCAAGTAACAATATGCTCGACCCAATAACCCCCTCGCCTTCAGCTCGGGCTGAAATTCCGCCTCGCATGTTATAGCCATCATTACGCACTAATATCGTAATGTACTATAACAGAATCCCGGGAAGACGTGTGTGTCGCGGCGGGGTCCGTGGGAGCTCCCGCTGCCGATGAAATGAAATCGTTTATGAAGCAAGTAGGATCACCGATCACTTTTACACGTCATAAGGTTGTTTTTTTTTTTTTTTTAGACTGACTCGACAGAAGACTGCTCACGCCGCTGCCGCGTGCAGGGTCTCTCATTCCCTACAAGTAACAGACATACATCTACACATAAAACCTTCCGCGTTTATATTAGGGATGTATCCAAGGTATTAAAATAAAAAAAAAAATAATTAGTCCGTCTTATAGATAATAAAAAAAATTAAGATCCGTATTTTTTTATTTGTCTTTAATTACCTAAAACTACTGAGATATAGCGTATTAAAGTTACGAAGTGGGGGTAAATTACGTCATGCCGTGGTATATTTTGTACCACGGCGTGACGTTATGCGACATTTCAAATCTATATATCTTCCTAAGTATTTGAATGAAAAAAAAAAATGCGTGTTCCATATTTTTTATAAATCTATCTGACGGCCATTAAGTTATTTTTTAGGATACAACCCAATTTCAGTAGATATAAGATTCAGTCACACCATTATCCGCATTTCATTCAAAAACACTCCTCTCGGGTCGATTTTATAACTCTTCAGTCGTAACCAATATCCTCAATTATAATCAGAACTATACCAAACTGTCAATAGTAATCTGTTATAGCTAACAATTTGAGCGGAAGTATGATAATTGCCTCGCTAATTGTGATCTAGCAGGTGATACGATCTGGGAGTATTTCTAGTAACTCGTGACGTAATGTGTGGAAAGCATCGGACATGGGAACCGGGGATACAATGGCGGAAATGATTCTGCTCTTATCAGGTTGCGTCGTTTTAGATTTAAGATGCTGTAGTTTTTATTTATTTACTTGCTTATTATGAGATCTTAAATAAGTGGATTGTGGAGTTCAGATAGGCAGTGGCTCTACGTAGAATAATGGTATTGAGCTGGTTACTATAGTTGCAAAAAGTTAAGCACATAATGATGATGATGACTATGAAATTTTAATTGCTATACAACGTTTTTTTTTCTAATACGAAACCTGCAGCCTAATCGGCGAACACATTTTTGTCAAATGTTTGGACCGTTGACAGTTGGGATCAGTCGCAATCATTTGACAAATCTGTGTTCGCCGATTAGGCTGCTGAATATAGTTTGTTCATAATAAGCAACTGAATCGATTCTAATTATTTTTACATGCTTCGGATTTCGCATAAATAAAAAATAATATATATCCATACTAATATTATAAATGTGAAAGTGTGTTTGTTTGTCCTTCCTTCACGCCGTAGCTAAGCAATCAATCGACCTGATTTTTGGCATACAGTTAGTTGAAAAGATGGAGAGTAACATAGGCTACTTTTGGTCCTAAAAAAATATCAAGTTCCCAAGGGAGATTACTGGAATATTTGTATGTGTAGGTACACCAAATATATCCTTACTAATATTATACATCGGAAAGTGAGTTTGTTTGTACCACTTTCACGCCGTAACTCCTGAACCGATTGCTAAACGTAAAGCTAGAAGTCCGGATTAAATAATAGGGTACTTTTTAACCCGAAAAAATTTGGTATTCCCGAGAGAAATCTAAAAAGCGCGATATAACCGAAGTTAACGCGGGCGAAGCCGCGGGCGGAAAGCTAGTATATTATAAATGGTAAAGTGAGTTTTTTTCTTTGCCGCTTTCCGCCATAACTACTAAACCGATTGCTTTGAAATTTTGTATAGGTAAAGTTAGAAGTCCGGATTAAATAATAGGGTACTTTTATCCCGGAAATTTTGATATTTCTGAGGGAAATCTAAAAAGCGTGATATAACCGAACTCCACGTGGGTGGAAAGCTAGTATACATATAAAGGAAAAGGGTAGGGCTCTTTGAGTCTCAATAAAATCTCCAGCATCGTTGTCATTGGTGAAAGTGTTCCAAAGGCAAAACACGCAAAAAACGGAATCGTGGGAAAAGGGCGAGGGTGGTCTTTGCCGCACAGTGGACAATCAACCTCCATTGTCCGCTATAGAAGACCCAAGAATATCACGAATAGAAGTTCTGATTGGAAGTCTTAATTTCGGTTCGGCTCGGTTTTAACCAGGCAACTACCTTCTAGGTTCACAAGTGAGATGTCAATTAAAAATACCGGGCTTTTGCGAATCGAACTCGAGCACAAAGGGTGTCGTTCCATCTATATTAATTAAAAAAAACTGTTTTTAGTAATTATTGTAATAGCAGTAACAGAAATACATCATCTGCGATTTCAACTGTCTAGTTATCACGGTTTTCGTGATACAGCCTGGTGATAGACAGTCACTGGGGTCTTGGTGATAGGGTCCGTGTATATTTTTATTAGTATATAATTACGAACTAGTGCTTGACCGCAATCCCGCCTGATGGTAAGCAGTGATGCAATCGTTGATGGTAAAGCGCGCTACTTTATTAAGAGCCTATTCACTCTAGCCTTGAAGACACTTAAATAATTGTAGTCAGACGGAAACACCACCTTTGGCAAATTCTTCCAATCTCTCGATGTACCTACAGTCCTACACGGTATTAAACGAGGCGAAACGCTTCATCCGGATCGTACTGGTGTCAGCAACGTAGGGGCAGTCCGACGGGTAATCTGACGATGAAACAGAGTTGGGGGAATTAAGTCATGCAATTCCCCTATCAAAAGAAGCAGTTCAAAAGAAGAAAAGATACCACTTACCACTTTTTTATATTTTAATATTACATTCATTTTAGAATTTAGTATGTATTTTGTATGTCTCAGTATACAAATATATTCCTAAAACTTTTTTATTTACGCTGTCCACATCTCTGTATTTCCTGTCCTTTTGCAGGTATGCTGGAAAAGATCTCTTATGAAATAACCATTATGTACTTCTGTACCATTTTCCTATTGTCTTTTTTACACTTGCATGCTGATTATAGGTACTTACATAAGATTTTGAAAAAGTTGTATAAGTACTGCTGTGGAAGAGCCGAACACAGCATTACATAACACAAGCGTGATTTACTTAACAGGAGGCTCCAATCACCATCTAATGTAAAATATATTGAAGCTCTAATAAATTTGATTTGATATGTGTGTACATAAATGGTTAAATAAAATAAATAAAACAATAATCTAAAGTATCCATTCTCATACAAGCTACATAGAATGTTTTACTAATGGTAATCGGGTTAAACGTAACGGGTCGTTGCTCATAGACGATGGAATATAATCTCGCAATCACATCGTATGCATCCAATACCATTGTTCTACTGCTGTTAAGTGCAGAGAAATGAGGTATTAACGATGATTGTTATTGGTGTTAGAAGGAAAAGGACAATTATAGTCGATGAATCGAATGCACGTTCAGCGCAGTGGTTAAGATATCCATTCTCGCACGGAACAAATATTTGTATGACTTACAAATGGTTGTTCCGGGTCTGGACGTTGGTGTGTGTGAGTTATATGTTTGTAAGAAAAATTTCTAGTGTGGGGCAACGTCATTTAAAAAAAAAAAACCGGCCAAGTGCGTGTCGGACTCACGCACAAAGAGTTCCGTACCATTGTTTTATGAAATTAAAGGATTTAAGTTATTTGTATGAAAGATTTCGCGGTACTAAGCGGTTTACGATTTACGAGGTATTAAAAAAAACTACGTACTAGATCTCGTTCAAAACAATTTTCGTTGGTAGTTTTTATAGTAATGTACTTCATATGATTTTTTAGATTTTTCATTTTCTTATTTTAGAAGTTAGAGGGGGGGGGGCAACTTTTTTCCACTTTGGAAGCGTCTGTCACGCAAACTATTCGGTTTAGAAAAAAATATTTTAGAAACCTCAATATCATTTTTGAAGACCTATCCATAGAGACCCCACACGTACGTGTTTGAGAAAAAAAAATTTGAGTTTCAGTTCTAAGTATAGGAGCCCCCAATATTTATTATTATTATTTTATTTTTGCATCAAAATCTTAATGCGGTTCATAGAATACTTCTACCTACCAAGTTTCAACAGTATAGCCCTTATAGTTTCGGATAAAAATTGCTGTGACATACGGACGGGCAGACGGACAGACAGACATGACGAATCTATAAGGATTCCGTTTTTTGCCATTTGGCTACGGAACCCTAAAAAAACATGAAGCCGGTGCTCTTGTTCACCTTCGAGCAACAAAGTTGTTCACAAACTAGACTAAATTTAAGCACAGTGCAGGTTATTCTTTTTATTTCTTTAAGAAAAGGATAAATATTAGTTTCTACTTCAGCCTATTGAGGTCCACTGCTTGACAAAGGCCTCCTCCAAGGCTTTCGTTACATCAGGGGGGGAGGGGGGTTGCCATAATCTATGACTCATTCATCACCACTGGGCCATAACCTCTCCAAATCTAGTTCATCTTCTACTTCAGCCTATAGATGTTCACTGCTGGACCAAGGCCTCCCCCAAGTTTGGTTGCCATAATCCCCACGCTCGGATCGCAGTAATTTCATATTCCACAGGAGGAGCGTTGCTGCCCGCTTCCCTGGTGAGAGTTCCCTTAGTCGCCTCTTACGACACCCACGGGAGGATGATGGTACTATTCTAAGCCCGGTACCACACGGGACAATATTAGTTTAGCGCGGTGTAATTATTATATACTCCAAAGATAAATTAAATATGATGAGAAAACTCGGCTACTAAAAATGCGTTTATTTACCTCAGCTTCACTAATTGGACGGGACAAAAGTGGTATTCATCTTTGTCCTTTTCATATAATCGGTGCCAACTGCCATTGTACAGACGACAGCACATAAAGCTTCTACAATCTGTAAAATTTCAAATGTTGATTGGGAATATTTGTCTGTTTCGGATAACATAATCTGCTGTCATCAGCACCAATAGAAGGAAAAGAATGATGGTGGCACCTCACTTAAGCTGCATTACCATCCGCGGGTGTTTTTTGTTATTATTATTTATAGTGGTGATCCTGATACATCTTAGCACATCCTCCAGTCAAGATTAATGGTAAATGCCTCATCAGATGTTCTTTAAACCGCTATCAAGCATATCTATAGCAGTAATTTTAACATAATTTTCGTTACTCTTACTTTACTGCTTAAGGCTAAAAAGATAGCGCGAATGATGTAATTAAACTCTCCAAAATACCGAACCTGCCGACAAATGAGCCATAAATCAATAATCATAGTATTTACCAATCACAAATCGATATCTTAATCTAATTACTAAAATTACAGTAATTACATTCGTAATAAAAATCGGTCCAGGCACTAGACAATGAATAATTAGAGATCTATTTTTTGATAATACTAAACTATCTGCCAGTAATCGACTTTCTTACTTTTTACCAACTTCATTTTACCGGTGGCTAACTCATGAACTAAAAGTTACTTCAGTAAGTTTAGAAGAGCGGGAAGCTACTAGCGCCACTGTCGATGGCATATGTAACTTTGTTGAAACATAACCTGCAATATGTTTGTTTTAAATGGCTTTTATTGCAATAGCGTAAAGGTCTGCATTTATATAATGGAGTCCATATGTTGTGTAATAATAAGACAATTATGTAAGTATGTGTAGCATTCAAACATTTAGCCCTTGGACATTATATATTTATTACTAAAGTTGATATCACTGATAAAGCGCAAATACAAAACGTAAAGCTATAATCACAATGGTTACAAATATTTACGAGTAAGTATGATACGTAGGTATATGCGTATGGTAAATAACAACGGTGCAGTTGATATTATCTTGGCATTTTGAAACGGTGACCGTTCTCATGCCTCGGATTTCCGGCATGCATTATGCCAATGCTCAAACTTTTTTTTTTTACTTTTAAAAGGCTTACAAACCGGCGACTTCCCTGATGTAAGGTTATCATGCTTATCATCAACTGTGAACACTTACAACACTAAAGGACTACCAAAGAGTTATCGATCTGAAAGACAAAGTTGGAAGTCTCGTGTGACTTATATTTCACTTGTGGTAATTACGTAACACTATCACAACTCAATAATATTCATTGCGTTATTGACGTTGTTGGACGGACAAATTTTTCGAACATAGGTACGTAGCAATGGTTTGTTTGGCAATATTCATCAAAATTATTAATAGTGTGTTAGTAGACTTTATTTTTAATTCGATGACCTACACTATATTTGAACCAAATTCGATAAAGAATAGAGGTAAACAAACCGTTGCTATTGCCTAGCAACGGTTTGCTTACCTCTATTTGGTATAAATTATCTTTAAGTGAACCTCTGTATTTTTTATGCCAAAAGGCAGAATGTACTGGGACTATATCTGGCGAAAACACCTATATTGTAACACCTGCATTCTAGAAAAATAAAGAAATTATTATTGTTATTATTACCATTATCTTAAACTAGCTACGCCTTGCGGTTTCACCCGCGTAGGTTTCGATGTGGTTATTTTTATATGCTCTGCTCCTATTGGTCACAGCGTGATGTTATATAGCCTAAAGCCTTCCTGGATTAATGGGCAAGTCAGTCAAGATCAGTAATCCCTGAGATTAGCGCGTTCAAACAAAGTCTTCAGCTTTATAATTATATTAGTATAGATTACTAATTACTCCATCCTCATCATCATCTCAGCGTTAATCCCAATCGCATCCGAAGCTTTTTCAACTTTGGAGTTTGGGGTTCGCATTACCAGTCTAACTGCTGGTTTGGCTCTTTTAGATGCCAATGTATACATTTTTACAATAGACTTCCAGAGGTGGTTCAAGATCTGAGCCTGACTGCCGTCTGACCTCCACAACCCGAAGGCAATATCGAAGCTTTGCAGTTAGATCATTACTAATTACTGTCTATAGAAATTGAGTCAAGAGTTCTGTCAGAGACCTGCAGCACGCTGAGTTGATTGATTAAAACTCCAAAAACTAGGTTACCCAAAACATAACCCACATTATTACGTACTTCGGTACCCATGTAATATCATTACGACTATTAAAAACGGATACAAGCCATTACAGGTACAGTGCTTATTTGCATACCTCTGATTAGATCTTGAATTAGTGGCAGGCAATCGAGCCGTTGTGAAACCAATTATGTCATAAATCATTCATTAATTTATTGAATAAGTTCTCACTAAGATCAGGCTCATGACTGTTTATTCAAAGCAAAGATGTCCTTTTGTTTTTTGGCGGATCTATTAATCCGCCGTAATTAATGTTTTTTTTTGCAAAATGTAGGTACGGACGACAGCAGCTCAAGCTATCCGAAACTAAAATAATAGCCCCAATTTCCTTGGTCATCATCATCATCATCATCATCATTTCAGCCGAAAGACGTCCACTGCTGGACATAGGCCTCCCCCAAGGTTCTCCACGACGACCGGTCCTGCGCCTCTCGCATCCAGCGGTTTCCCGCGACCTTCACCAGGTCGACAGTCCACCTTGTCGGGGGCCTTTTTTTTTTTTTTTTTTTTTTTTGGGACAAAACCCGCCACACTTTTCCCAACCACTGCAACTCCTGAAAGCCAGAATCAACAGTGGCGACCGCCAGAAAAACGCCGAGCAATGAAGCTCGACGAGTCCCGGAGAAACGATTCAACTGTCTTGGGTCCCGCAACAAATTAATCAGAAAAGAATAGCGGAGGAGTAAGAAAAAAGATATTTTTTCCACTTCCCTCCATAACAAGCAGGAGACAGAACAGAACTAGGCCAATCGGCACAAAGGGACATTATTGCAACTGGGAGAAGCCCGGCGGGGCTATTAGGGGGATATTATAGGGGATTGTCGGGGGCCTACCTACGCTACGTGTTCCGGTGCGTGATCGCCACTCGAGAACCCACGGCCCCATCGGGCATCGGTCCTACGGGTAATGTGTCCAGCCCGCTGCCACTTCAATGTTGCAATTCTTCGGGCTATGTCGGTTACTCTCGTTCTTCTGCGGATCTCCTCATTCTTGATTCGATCGCGCAGTGAAACCCCAAGCATGGCCCTCTCCATTGCCCTTTGAGTGACTTTGAGCCTTCTTATAAGGCCCATTGTTAGCGACCACGTCTCAATTCCATAAGTCATCACTGGCAACACACACTGGTCGAAGACTTTTGTCTTGAGACACTGCGGTATTTCGGACGAGAAAATTCTACGTAGCTTCCCGAAAGCAGTCTTGCAGCCTTGGTCATAAACTAAACTAAATCTAAGTTCAATTCATCTTTTTCTTTCTATTTTATTAAGAAAAGTACATGACATAATATGTCAGTTTACACCTGTCAAATTACTCCGTGTCTGACGTAAATTGGTGTATTTTTAGTCGCCATGTTTATAATCGCGTCTAAACTGTCTATGGAGTATCCTAATTTGACAGGATTAAACTAAAATGTTATCTTCTATCCTTTTCTTATTGAAATTGAACGAAAAAGATGCACTTAACTTAAAATTAGTTTAGTTTGTGAACAAGAGAATCGGCGCCATTCTCTATCAACCTTGAGCCTTAATACTGTAGAGATAAAGTTGAAATTCTAATAAAGAAATCTGACAGATTGTAGTAGCTTGATGTGCTGTCTGTACATACTGACTAATATTTTTTTACTTTTTAGTTTATTCAATGTTTAATAATGGTTACTTTTTAACTAATACCTAGTTATCTTTTGACCTTTACAAATAATATATTTTTAAATTATGAACTAGTGCTTGACCGCAATCCTGCCTGATGGTAAGCAGTGATGCGATCGTTGATGGCAAAACGCGCTAACTTATGAAGAGTCTATTCACTCTAGCCTTGAAGACACTGAAATTCTTCCAGCCCCCCGATATACAAGGCGAAATGCTTCGTCCGGATCGTAGTGGTGTCAACCACGTAAGGGTGGTTACTCGCCGTACGACGGGTTGTCCACTTTGAGCTAAATCTAGATCGCCAATGAGCCTCTTCGTACGCCTCTCCACCTAATCCAAAGTTGCCAGGTAGCATTTTGCAGCTCCAGCCCAAATGTGGCTGTACTCCATATTGGCTCCATATGTGGCTGTACTTTGAAAAGTAATTATAGTAGTTGTTAAAAATGTATATGTGATAATCTTCATAGAGATTTCTAAGACGATTATCTCATATATCATAGAAATCTCATAGAAACGACTAATTGGTACGTTTGTTTCATAGCGGCCCAAGTAAGTTTATGTTTTTTTTTGCCAAATCATTTAATTAAGTCACAGTCTTCATTATCATCTCAGCGTTAATCCCAGTCGCATCAGAAGCTTTTTCAGCTTTGGAGTCTGGGGTCCGCTTTACCAGTCTAACTGCTGATTTTGGCTAAACTTCGATATTTTCCGTGAAGCGACTGCCGTCTGACCTCTACAACCGGAAGCGAACCAACTCTATATCGGAGCATTGTAGTTAGACGGTTAGACCAATTGTTTTACTTTTGAGGGCTCCAACAACCCGTAATGACTGCCATTAGATATTCGTATGGCAACCGGGACCAACGGCTTAACGTGCTTTCCGAGGCACGACCAGACCAGTGCAAATATTCATATTCATGCCAACAAATATTTGCACTGCGCGGGGATCGAACCCGCGCCTCCTTGCGCAGCGGCCACGTTCGGTACCACTACGCCACGGAGGCTGTCATTAAATCACAGTCTTGGTTTTAAAGGAGACGACCAAGTTTGTGCAGTGGTTGAGTGATCAACTACTGCGCTAAGTGTCGCGAATTCGATCACGGAACAAATGTTTGTCTGGACTTCAGGTAGTTGTTCCGGGTCTAACTGTTTGTATATGTGAGATTAAATGTTTATAACCACACCCACGATACAGAAGTAATTTCTAGTGTGGGACAACGGGGACAGAAGGAGGAGCCTCTCTTTCCGAAGAAATGTCTTTCTTCTTCTTCTTCTTCTTCAGCCTATGGATGTCCACTGCTGGACAAAGGCCTCCCCCAAGGCTTTCCACACTGACCGGTCTTGTGCTGCCCACATCCATCGGCTTCCCGCGACCTTCACTAGGTCATCGGTCCACCTTGTTGGGGGCCTCCCTACGCTGCGTCTGCCAGTACGTGGCTGCAACTCCAGAACCTTACTGCCCCATCGGCCATCGGTTCTACGAGCAATGTGCCCTGCCCGCTGCCACTTAAGTTTAGCGACTCGCAGAGCTATGTCGGTGACTTTGGTTCTTCTGCGGATCTCCTCATTTCTGATTCGATCACGCAGAGAAACTCCGAGCATAGCTCTTTCCATTGCCCTTTGTGTGACTCGATGACTCGTGACCTTCATATGAGGCCCATTGTGAGCGACCACGTTTCAGTTCCGTAAGTCATCACTGGCAACACACACTGGTCAAAAACTTTAGTCTTGAGACACTGTGGTATAAAATGTCTTTATCTAACATCAAAAGCAAGCAAAGTTCTAGCAATTGATTAAAATCACAGCAATTATTACTCCATAATTTAAGTGGTGTTAATGAGCCTACGATTCATGTAATAGTTTCTAATTGGTAGCGATACATTATCGACACGTCGTTAGCTATTTATTACACTCTGGTGGACATAGCGCCTTGTCATCTGTTTCGCGGTTTAGCGTATTAGTTCTCTCGTGTACACTTCCTCGCTTTTATTATTGATTACTATCTGAATACGCTAGGAATTACCTCTGGGTTCGTTCGGAGGTGTAGGACATTTTCTTCAGATCTAACCGTTGTGATTAGGTAAAGAATTGAGGTGGTTCCGAGTGCTTATAGTGAATTATGGCCCAGTTTTTAAATTGACATTGACATTGCCTTTATGTCTTAGCAGTAGTACAAATATTAACACTGATGGGCGATTTACGGTTTATCATATTTTCCCTTGATCATTCAGAGTAGCAATTTTCAGTATCTGTACCGTAAATATACAACTACGAAGGTAGGTATATCGATAATGAGTCTTTTTATAAAATATCAACTAATTCTAAAACTACAGGGTAATTGCATAACACATTTTAAGTAGCTTTGGGTTTCATTTTGACAGTTGAACAACATTCACTGCGTTGTTCATGTTGTTGAGGAAACTCATGTTTCGAACACATAGAGCAATGGATTAGCAATATGCCTCAAATTTATTCCAATTGATAGTAATAGTGTGTTACGAGATTTGGGTGCCGCCGACCGATAGTTGAAGGGATTGAGAGTGACGCAGGCTACTTTTGTCTCTTTCTTACCATCCACTTCTCTAAAATTGGGGGTGGAATTTTGTATGGAGCGTTTCCCAATTATGTACCAGGTCAACAACATTCATTGCGTTATTTACGTTATTGAGTAGACACATTTTCGAACACAGGTAGCAATGGAATAGCAATAAGCTTCAAAACGATTCCATCTGAGAGTAATGCTGTTTAACTCAATTAGGGTGCTTTTATAACAATGCATGGACGACAACAGGTCAAACCACCTGAAATTGTCAAACATTCCCGATCAACCTCAAGGTTGATCTTATGAATTAAGGCCCAAGCCTTAATTCATAAGATAAATTCTTTATCCCTAAAGTTGAAAATCCCTGTATCTTGATGTGCTGTCTGTACTCACCACTTAAGTAATTGTGACAGAAGAGTTCCAAACAATAAGCTTTAACGCTTAACTTAATCACTAACCTCCATTTTCCAGATGATATCGTGGTCATGGCGGAGAGCCTGGAAGACTTGGAGAAAATGCTCAATAACCTCAGCAGA
Source organism: Sesamia inferens (assembly GCA_037179545.1). NCBI lineage: Eukaryota > Metazoa > Arthropoda > Insecta > Lepidoptera > Noctuidae > Sesamia > Sesamia inferens. The sequence goes on along the minus strand of CM073928.1, from coordinate 27,285,628 downwards.
GCTTCCCAAAAAGTGGGTCTAAAGATGAACATGGATCAGACGAAGATTATGTCGAATACCCATGTCGCACCCACTCCAGTCCTAGTTGGTTGCTAAGCACTCGAAGTTGTTGACGAGTATATACCTGGGACAAACAGTCCAACTAGGTAGGTCCAATTTCAAGGATTTTTTTTTTCACACAATTTCAAAGAAATAGGTGTCAGAATAGAGGCATCGTTTGGGAAGTTACGCTACAATACTTTACTTTAAATACTCAAAACTAATTACATTTTGACAGCGTGGTTAGCGCAGTGGTTAAGCTATTGACTGCTGCGCTGCGTGTTTCGGATTCCATTCCCGCACGGAACAAATATTTGTAAGACCTAGTAGTAGTAGTAGTTGTTCCTACTCTGAATGTTTGTGTGTGTGAATTTATATGCTTATTTGACACAGGAGAAATTCCTAGTGTGTACAAAAATAAGAGACAATAAAGTGTGACCGTTAAAAGATCGTGGCCATGACTCGCTAGCTTGCCAGTTCGAAAGGGAGTGCGTCCGCCACGCCGTTCAGTGATCGGCGGATGGACGCGGTCCACTAATGGTCGCGTTCCATTTACTTAAAGTTTTCGGTAGCGTTCAACGCCGATAAACACACAAATCAGAGGAGATCTTCAAAAACTCTAGAAGACTCTTAAATTGTAGTCAGACGGAAACACCGCCGCTGGCGGTATCACAGTCCCTTGATGTACGCGGTATAAAAGACGATGCGAAATGCTTCGTCCGGATCGTAGTGAAGGGAATTAAATCATGCAATTCCCTCGCACACTCTCCAAAATGTATCTATAGAACACCGATAGGCTGGCTACTCTTCGCCTGTGCTCCAGGTTTTGGAGACCGTTTTGAGTTAATTCTGGGTCTAATATTAGCTTCTGCGCACGCCTCTCCACTAAATCCAAAGAAGCCAGATGTGGCTGCAGTACTCTGTTACGTCGCGTCATCAAGTAACATCGGGACCTCCCGTTATCTCGTCACCGGGCCCCATTAATGTATCCGATAAGGACTTAGTGACCGCCTTGCGTCGTCGTCGGCATTTGTTAATCTGCGCACGACTCGTATTTTGTTTACATTATGTTATTATTTCGGAGTAATGATATTTAAGCTTTTGTTATTTGGTAGATGATTAATAAACATGGGGCCCAGCTTTTAGTTCATGTTATTCATCATTCCGTTTTGTGAGAGTGCCCAATACAGACGCTGTTCTAACACTTCGCCTCTTTATTTAGCCACCCTGACCACCTTCTTTTACACTTCAGAAGTGGTATAAGGGACTATGTCTGGACCATATATTAATGGTTTGGGCAAGCGCCGACGTAAAGATTCGACGTCATCGACGACCGAAGAAGAAAGTGAAAATTTTTTTTCGGAAGAAATATGCGTTGCTCCACATTCGAACAAGAAACTACGTGTTACCCCAACTGATGCAGAAGTGATACCAAAGTTTCGTCCAGAAGATAAAGCAGGCAACGTAAAAAGCTGGCTTCATAAAATTGATCAACTTGGAGATATATACGGTTGGAGTAGCAAAGATCGACAATTTATAATGCAAATCCGTCTTCGCGGTTCTGCACGTGAATGGTATGATGACCTAGAGGATTATGATTTGACATGGGAGGAATGGAAACAAGCGCTTCAAACTGCGTTCCCACGATCAACTGACTACGTTAACAGACTTGAAGAAATGCTAGCAAGAACCAAGTCAGACTCTGAGACGATGACAAAGTATTATCATGCAAAATTATCATTGCTTAAGAAATGCAATATTGATGGAGAAGCCGCAATTTCCTGTATTATACGAGGCTTGCCAATAGAACTGAGAGCGAATGCGAAGGCGTACCAATGTAATACACCTGAAAGCTTATATTTTGGGTACTTATCATCTCTAGAAAACTACAAACGAGTGGAAGCAGCCAGCTCGATACGGAAGTCTACTTGGAGAAGAGGTACCTTTGGAAATAACAGCAACAATACTGCAACCACTACGAGCATGGATTCATCACCCGGTTCATCAAGACAGTTATTACCAAAAGTCTGCTATGCATGCCGAAAACCTGGACACGAGGCGAGGGACTGCACTGTTTCGACGCGACGCTGCGAGGTGTGTCAGCGCGTCGGGCACGCCGCTACGAGCTGCTGGTTTGCTGCGGGCTCTTCGCGTCAGCAACCAAATAAGGTCGGTAATGTGATGGTTGTTACATATCACTTATATCAGGATTTATATAAACGGATAGTACATATTAATGGAAATAACATACTTGCATATATAGATACAGGCAGTAGATTGAATATAATTACGACTGGGCAGGCTAAGAATTTAAATTTAGAAATTAATCCATCTACCGTGATTATGAAAGGATTTGGAGGCGCACATATTCAATCACTGGGTGCAGTATTCATTAATGTTCATATAGATGATGTTGTATTGAATGGTTTTGCTGAAATAACAGACTATGATTTTGGTGATATAGATTTGATTATTGGGCAAACAATGATTAATCAAAAAAATGTTCATATGGTTACAACTGAAAACTCTGTGTGTTTTGTATCTAAATGTGGATTAGAAAATCTTTTAGAAGATATAAAGCTAAGTGCATTTGATTGTATTTCAAAATTCCCGGTTTATTTAAAATATGATACTATTTTACCAAAGAGAAACTTTTCATATGTAGAGATCAAAGTCGACTTCCCGCATACTAAAAATGATGACACACTGATGATACAAGCAGTATACTATCAATTAGGTAATCTATGTTACTATATACCACAAGGCATTATAAGCTCGAAGCAAGGTTATTTAAAAGTTATTAATGTAGGCGATGAGTCTATTGAGTGGAAAGCGAACAAATTAATAGCCAGAGCAGAATTAGTTTCACAAGGCGACTTTACTACAGCGCCTTATATCCAAACAGTAAATCAAATTTCAGGAATCGAAAGGAGAGCTCTCACAGTAAACGACATAGATGTTGGTGAACTAGATGATGAGGATATAGATAAACTCTTACACATACTCAACAAATTTATGAATTGTTTTGCGTTTTCTTCAAAAGATTTAGGATGTACTGATTTGATCCAAATGCACATACGGACTACAGTCGATCAACCAGTTTATTTTAAACCATACCGTCTATCGTATAAAGAAAATGAGATTGTGAATAGCAAAGTTCAAGATCTTGTCGATGCGGGCATTGTACGGGAATCTATATCAGATTATGCTAGTCCGGTAGTATTAGTAAAGAAAAAGGGCGGCGATTATCGGTTGTGCGTTGATTATCGTGCTTTAAATATACGAACCGTGAAAGATCGTTTTCCACTACCTCACATAGAAGACCAAGTGACAAAATTGAATGGAAAATCATTCTTTAGTACTTTAGACCTTGCGCAAGGCTATTACCAGGTCCGTATGGCTGCGGATTCTATACATAAAACTGCTTTCGTGACACCCTCGGGGCAATTTGAATTTTTGAAAATGCCCTTCGGTCTTGCAAATGCACCAGCTGTATTTTCTCGATTAATACGCATGACTTTACGAAGCGTTAGCGAAGATATAGCTCTTTATTTAGATGATGTGATGATTCCATCTAACTCAGTTGAAACAGGATTGGGGATATTAGAAAGAGTACTACAACTGCTCACTGATGCAAATTTAAAATTAAATTTAAAAAAATGTTCATTTCTTAAGAAGAGCACTAATTATCTGGGTCATGAGATTACGACAGGTACAATACAACCAGGCCAAGCTAAAATAAATTGTGTTGCTAAGTATAAAGTACCCAAAAATGTACATGAGATCAGGCAATTCATTGGTTTAACTTCCTACTTTAGGAAATTCATTCGTGGTTTTGCTGAAATCGCACGACCATTGACAGAATTAACTAGAAAAAACAAGGAATGGCGGTGGGGAACAGAACAGCAACAAGCATTTGAAACCTTAAAGCAGAGCCTAATCCAGCGTCCGGTACTAGGTATTTATGATCGAAATGCAGAAACCGAACTACATACTGATGCAAGTAAATTGGGCTTAGGGGGAATACTTATGCAGCGTGGAGTTGATGGATGTTTAAGACCGATTGCATATTATAGCAGGATCACAAGCCAAGAGGAACAGTTTTATCACAGTTATGAACTTGAAACACTCGCTGTGGTAGAATCACTAAAACGATTCAGAATCTATGTGTCAGGAATACACGTTAAAGTAGTTACAGATTGCGCAGCGTTACGTACCACTCTCTTAAAAAAAGATTTAATTCCTCGCATAGCTCGTTGGTGGCTTACCATTCAGGACTATGATTTAGAAATAGAATACCGCCAAGGAAACAGAATGAAACACGTAGATGCTTTAAGCAGAAATCCTGTGGCCAATACGGTATTATTGATTGATGACACAGATTGGCTACTGACGTTGCAGTTACAAGATGATAATATTCAAAGCATAATCACTCAAATACGCGCCGGCACAACTAATCACGATATCACAAATAACTACGTTATCAAACATGATCTTTTATACAGAAAAACACTTGCAGGTGAACGATTTGTCATCCCAAAGTCGGCTAAATTTAGTTTGCTCCAGAAATTTCATGATCAGATAGGACACCCAGGTTTTAATCGTTGTGAACAAGTAATTAAGGATCAATTCTGGTTCTCAGGGATGACGCGTTTTATCCGTAAGTACGTAAGCTCTTGTTTACGATGCGCTTATGGGAAAGGTAAATACGGCAAGCAACAGGGAGAATTACATCCGATTACCAAGGAACCTATTCCTATGCACACGTTACATGTTGATCATCTTGGCCCATTCGCAAGGACAAGAAAGGGAAACTGTTACACTCTTGTGATTATTGACTCTTTTACAAAATTTGTGTTTGCCAAGCCTGCGAAAAGTTGTGGTTCTATTGAAACGATCAGACTCCTTAAAGACATATTTAATATGTTTGGATTTCCTCAAAGAATTGTCACTGATAGAGGCAAAGCATTTACGAGTAGGTATTTTAAACAATTTGCGGAAGAAGTACAGTTCAAACATATATTGAATGCTATAGCAAGCCCGCGATCGAACGGTCAAGTTGAGCGTGTAAACCGAACTCTCGTTGATGGACTTAACACAATGTCTGAAAGTGAATGCACGTGGGACGAAAAGCTGTCAGACGTTGTGTGGGGTATTAACAATACTCTTAACGCCACGACAGGTATTGCACCTTTCAAACTAATGTTTGGACACGAAAACTCTAGACTGCCTGCTTATCCTAACACAGGTCCAGGTGATTACAAAATTCAGCAAGAGGAATTGGATCAGCGCAGAGCTAGCGCCAAAGTTCGCATTGACCGTAATATGACCCTAATGAAGAACAGATTTGACAGTAAACATAAGAAATGCAAAAAGTATACAGTTGGACAACTTGTTTTATGGAGAGGCGGGACAACCAGAGATCCTACTTCGAAAGTTGCGAGGAAACTCGTAGACCTTTACACAGGTCCTTATAAAATTTGTGCAGCTGACCACTCACTAGATCGTTATACAATTGCAACTATAAAAGGAATGAAAGGCTATAAGAGATTTGATGCTGTAGTCTCAGGTGAAGCTTTACGACCATATAAGCCTACAATATCAGATGATGACAGTTCAGGCAGTGATCATGAAATAGATAGAGATGACTTAATCGATTTGTTAGAAAGTTAAACATTTATACACGGTTTAAAATTATATTAGATTTGTTAGAAATAGATGCAATAATTAACTTGTGTAATGAATATTGATGATTAATTAAAAATATATGTATATATAAAAATATGTGTTATATACATCCCAAAAAAAAAAAGCTGATTTGTGCGTCTTATCTCCCATTGAACTATGTGACTTGGATACAACTATAGCTGTGTGATCAATTTTGCTGTGTGAATAAATACTACGCTGTGTGGATACCTATACTGTGTGAATGCAATATAATACTAAGAAAATACTCAATACTCCTATGTGATTAATTGGACGGTCTAACGTGCGTAACTGTGTGATATATACGCACTACTTAGTACCTTCCACCATTTTAATACCATTTACGTTTAGATGATTAACTGTGTGACTTGGGTAAATTCTACGCTGTGTGAATAAAACCTATACTGTGTGAATAATTTATACCCTGCGTGAATGCAACACAATACAATGCAAATACTCAATACATCTGCGTGATTAATTGGACGGTAACTTGGCGTAACTGTGTGGTATATACGCACTACCTACTCAGTACCTTCCATCATTTTAATAACATTTACGTTTAGATAAATTAGCTGTGTGGCTTCATCTGGTACCTACCACAATATTTAGAAGGTGTATTGTTAATTAAATGCAAAATACTGTGTGTAATCATTATGTTGCAGGTTGCAGACATCAGCAAGGAGAAACAACTTTGAATGCCACCGTGTGGACACGGCGTGATTGCAGGATGGCCGAGTGTTACGTCGCGTCATCAAGTAACATCGGGACCTCCCGTTATCTCGTCACCGGGCCCCATTAATGTATCCGATAAGGACTTAGTGACCGCCTTGCGTCGTCGTCGGCATTTGTTAATCTGCGCACGACTCGTATTTTGTTTACATTATGTTATTATTTCGGAGTAATGATATTTAAGCTTTTGTTATTTGGTAGATGATTAATAAACATGGGGCCCAGCTTTTAGTTCATGTTATTCATCATTCCGTTTTGTGAGAGTGCCCAATACAGACGCTGTTCTAACACTTCGCCTCTTTATTTAGCCACCCTGACCACCTTCTTTTACAACTCTCTGCAGATATCTCTCGACAACTGTGTTGTCATCTGCATACCCATAGATACCTACCGGGCATCAGACAAGTCGTTGTTATCTTTTATCCTTTTCTTAATGAAAGATAAATAAAAAGATGAACTTAAACTTTCTTCAGTTTGTGAACTAGAAAAGCGGCTTCATTGATGCAAGAAACTAAAATATAAATTCGGTATGTAACGATAATAATGATCAGGCATATTAATTAAACGTGAATGTCTCTGTACGGAAAGACAAGCAATAAACACAATATAAGAGACCGTTTATCGCCTATCAAATCAACACATAATAATATCAAAGAACTCATGATGTAATACTTAATGAGGCGGGCTGTAATGCAGACACATTAACAATTCGCCATGTATCCTCGTTTAAACCAATACCAGACCGTTCCCACGACACTATAAACTGTTCACATTTGCTTGTGTACAAGTTCTATATAGTTCTGTTCAATATATATGTGAAATAATACGTCCATTTTGTTTGAAGGTCCGGTTTATTGTGTGTTTTAACCCATCGCAAGAATCGCACAAATCTTCATGCCAATGCAATGACCAAAATCAATCTATATCCCGAAGTCTTCATGATTGAGAAATACTCTAGAAAGTCCAAGTAGCTATAGAGTAGCTATCCTGGCATGGTCGACATGTGGTGTGGTCTTGCTTGTACAGGTAGAAGAATCCGATCAACAGCAGCATACAGGCGCATATTATAGACAGAAGGATATTGGCGATATTATTTTAAGTTACGTGCATCTTTTTCTTTCCATTTCGTTCAGAAAAGGACGGAAGATAAAATTTCAGTTTATTCCTGTCAAATTATGATACTCCATAGACAGTTTAGACGCGATTAGAAACATGGCGACTAAAAATACGCCAGCTTACGCCAGGAGCGCACTAATTTGACAGGTCTAAACTGACATTTTATCTTCTGTCCTTTTCATAACGAAATGGAAAGAAAAAGATGCACATAACTTAAAATTAGTTTAGTTTGTGAACAACAGAATCGGCGCCATTGTTCGTCTGAAGGTGTTCTGGTGAAAACATCACATCAGAACAGCAGGACAGTTGCGTAACAAACTATCAGTAGCAATGGGTTTCATTTTGACAGGTCAACAACATTCATTGCTTTATTTAGGTTACGTATACGTTGATGAGTAGACACATCTTTCGAACATATGGAGCAATGGGTTAGCAATATGCTTCAAACCACTTTATAGGAATAATGTGTTACACAATTAGGGTGTTGATTACCTAGATTATTTTTGCACACAACGCAATGGCATTAAGTTTGTTATTTCTTTTTATTTATATAGTATCTTTTTACTACTTTTTATGGAGAATTAAGATTAACTAATTACATTTAATTTTTTTGAAGGTCCGGTTTATTGTGTGTTTTAACCCATCGCAAGAATCGCACAAATCTTCATGCCAATGCAATGTCCAAAATTCGATCCGGACGAAGCGTTTTGCTTCCTCCTTTATACCGCGTACATCGAGGGACTGGAACTATTTGCCAGCATCGGTGTTTCCGTCACAATACAATTTGAGTGTCTTCAAGACTAGAGTGAATAGGCTCTTAAAAAACTAGCGCGCTTTACCATCAACGATCGCATCACTGCTTACCATCAGGCGGGATTGCGGTCAAGCGCTGGTTTATAATTTATAAAAAAAAAAGACGCTAAGACTTCACACAGTATTCACCACAGCGATCTTCACTAAAATCATTTATTTGTCAGAATATGCAACAGACGACAGGTCATCAACCTACTACAGTCTGTCAAATTACATTATTAGATTTTCTACTTTATCTTTAACTTTAACTTGAAGGTTGAGTGAGAATTTTTGACATTTGACAGTTTCTGGGAGCTTGACCTAATGCCGTCATTTTGATACATCATGTCATACTTAAGAAAAAATTAAATTTGAATCAATGTAGAACCAAGAGAAAACGTTCTACCTATAGAAAACGTTATACCTAACATACAAGGAATTAATGGTCGTGGTGGCCTAGTGGTTAAAACACCAGCCTCTCAAGTATGAGTACCAACGTAATTTTTCTAAAGTTATATGTACTTTCTAAGTATATCTTCGACACCAATGACTGAAGGTGGAGGAAAACATCTTGAGGAAACCTGAACTTTAAGTCTGAAATCGTCAAACCGCATTGAGCAAGCGTGGTGATTACGCTCAATCCTTCTCTGTATGAGAGGAGACCTGTGCCCAGCAGTGGGACGATAAAAAGGGTTCATGATGATGATGAACATACAAGGATGTACATCAAAAACTTTGACAGGACATCAAAACATCTAAATGATGACTATCAGAATCGCTTAGACAACACATAAGTAGGAAATCTACGATACAAAATCAAATAAGAAAATTAATTTGTCATCATTAAATTAAATCAGTCATTTATTGCCTGAACGACTTCATAATCGTATGCCTTGCCCTTTTTCAACTAGATTTTGGTCGGTTACCAATCTCACTGGATGCATCTGAATCAAGAAAATAGTATTGTCCATGAAGCCTATCTGACCTATACAACCCAGCTTCAACGACCTACAAAAACAATACTCACCGGCTAAGACTATAAGAAGAAGGGCTTCAAATCTTCTGATATTACGAAAACACCAGCATTTCTGTGACATAACTCTGACCCACAAAAACTAACCAGTCCAATCAATATGTAACATTGCAAAAATAAAATCGAAATAAAAGATATCGTGGGAAAAATCAGCAGCTCTCCACAAATTAAAAAGTTCGCTGTTCATCGGCCCAAAGCCGCGGGACGATGTACACTCGTGAAAGTTGGTATCAAATACGTGGTGTAGTGTATCGAATATCGTCGCGACGCTCTGATTGACACAGGAATAGGCCCCCGGCTGTGTGCCCGCATTGTGATGTCTGAGTTAACACAAACCAACAATACATTGTAGATTTATATCACTAATGTAGTTAACAGGGATGGCGAAGATTCCCAAAACATTTACGACTGTTTATAGTAATCAAGCTTTTCCTTAGTAACTTAAGTTTAAGTTAGTTACTTATTACATTTCCATTTTAAATATTATTTTATTTTTTATTTTGCTTTGCTGGCATTTTGGCGTGGCTAGCTGGCATATGATAAATAATTTCATTGTTTTTGCGTTTTCTTGTGTTTATTACTGAACCTACATGGTATTGTATAAATTCGTGTGTTTTTTTAAATGAACAGACAGTTATGCTGCTGGAGAGTTTGTTCCACTTCTTCTTCTTCCCAGAGAAAGCTAGTGCTTGGCGAAGGGCGGGCGTTTTTGGGGGGACTGTCTTATGTAATATTGACTTTCAAAAGTGCTGATTCTCTGCTTAATTTTAATAAATGACACTTGATTTGATTTGAGTTATCCCCACTCGAAAAATGACGATCTATCGTCGTTTCAGTTTATAGGACTTACTGCTAAACTTAGCATGCCCACCAACCATGACGAATCATTTACACATAAATAGGTTGGGCATACCACAATAACAGCGGTAAGTCCCCTCTTTGAGGAGTGGTGGAGGTCCTCACCAGACACAGCTGTTTCGGGTGGTTCCTGTTCCGTATAAGGCGGGAGGAAATGCCAGGGTGTCAACTGAGGACACGGTGGAGGTCTGCCCGGCTTGGGTAGAGCACCGCCGTGACCACGTGGCGGCGATCGGCGGCGATCTTTCGCTTCCGACCCTGGTCCAGGCCATGGCCCGGAGTGAGAGTGCATGGCAGGCCGTGACCTCCTTCTGCGAAGCAGTGATACTAGCAAAGGAGGAGGCGGAGCGCGTGAGGGGGCGGGATTCCCAGCGCCCTCACGCCTTTAGCCGCCGCAGGAGACGTCCTGGTCGGGAGACAATATCGAAGTCCCAGTCACCGAAGGTGCGGGTTTGCGGGCAGTTAGCAGTGGACAGCTCGCCGTGAAGAGTTCCCATCCAAAACAAAAAAAAAGCTACATATATAGTTGTTAACAAATGACGATCGGTAACACGACCTCGGAATAGTCTCTTTATGTCCCTTTTGTTACTTCCTAGGGACACTATAAATTGTCAGAAACAGAAATCAATGCAATGAATTGTCATTAAATACGAGATCGAGATGGGAAAGAAACACTGAGTCTTCTTCAACTTGCTTGTGTTTTGCTAAAGCAAAGACATTTTAATGCTTTGCCAGCCCTGCTATAGGCAAGGAAGTTTCAATGACAATGTAAGGCTGTAGCTCGTAGGTACTGTTTAATAGTGTTTCGCTTAATTTGCTTCATAATCTATAATGTTAAAGAAACTACTAATGGTGTTTATTGTTCAATTTTCTAGGAAATATCTCGAGAGCTTTCTTGTAATGTACATTGACTTAAACGTGGTCTGCATCACATTCAAAGCGCTTAGTAGTTACTGGTTTTACTTAGTTATATTATCCTCGTGTGTGCTTATGATGTATTTCTACTTCTATTATTGGTATTATGAAGAGGTTTAGGGGTTTTTTTATGTAGAGAATCTTAATCTTCGGAACTATTGATTGATTTCGATAATTCTTTCACTAAAGAGAAGTTGGCGATTTCAGTGTTAAAATCCAAATTTCCTTAAGATATTTTCCTTCAACTTATATTGAGCAAGCGTGGTGATTACACTCAATCCTTCTCTGTATGAGAGGACTGTGCCCAGCAGTGGAACGATAACAAGGTTGATGGGTTGATGATGATGAAAGGAAGTATTGCCAAGTGTCATAGGTATGATATATTTTATGTTTTCAAAAGAAATTTCACGCGAAATGAATCGCTGGCTAGTGAGTAGTACCTATAGTAATTAGTATTCTTTCTTCGGTGTGTCGTAAACCAAACATTTCAAGCATCTTAAATCTTCCTTAAGTTACACCACATCCACTAATTATACACAAGAGTTTAGTTGAATGCACTTTTTACAGAAACAAACAATGGCCAATGATTGAAAGAGTAACTCTTGACTTCAATATATGTTCTCTACACTTTCGTGCCTCTAGTACTTTTCCATTCAAGTCTCAAATAAACTCTATTGTTAAATTAGCTGACATTCCAGCCTGGTCAGGTCACCTCGGGCCACTTTTAAACATAACCAAGTAACAAATCCTAGCACTTTCCCACGACGTGAATTGAAAGGGCACTTTACAGCTTACTCAAGTTACTTCGACCAACATTTCACTGCTAGTTTCCATAAACAACCACAGCGTAAACAATACAGCGACAGCCTGTTACACCTTGTTGGAGAACTGGGATTATTTGTAAGTGATTTTTGTATTCTGTGTACAGTATAAAAAGTTTGGAATGATTCAGTGAGGGTCGTTGTCGATTGTGTGAGTTGTAACATGTAGAAGTCACAATAAGCCATTGGAGAGCTAGGTACAATTGTTTGAAACCAAAGGCAATATTGGTTTTGGAGTTCCACAGGTATATTTTCTGAATGTTTTTATTTAAATAACTATATAGTAATAAATTCAATACTTACTATATAAACAACATATTTTTTTTGTATATGCAAAACCCGAATCACGTGTCCAGTATTTAAAAAAAAAATCTTTTGTACAAAATTCCATATGATGTCTAATCACAAAGTTATGTTATGACCTTGTTATGTTACCTGGTTGTCCTAACAAAAATATGGTCAACGCGCCGTTCGCCCGTCAGCAGCGGCGCGGCGTCATCTTGCGTTTATTAACAATAATTTCTGTTTATAACGTAATTAGTAGTGCGCTTTACCATCAACGATTGCGTCACTGCACACCATCAGGCGGGATTGCGGTCAAGCGCTAGTTTATTATTTATAAAAAAAAATAACTAGTAATAACATTTTCCATCACACTTACAGGCTTTAGACTGTCGTAACTGTCAAGTGTAGGTAGATAATGTTATGTACATCACTCTTAAATGTAGTCGTAAGTGATAAAATAAAATGTAGTACCTATAATATAATTAAAACATATTAAATTTTCTTAGAACGTATTGTACCCCTGCACAAGGAGACGTAGGCCCTGTCCCGCTGCCTAGTACCACTATGATCTTTCGTGAACTGTGTTGTGCGCCAGGTAACCACTGTCGCGACTTATCGCGAAATCACTCATAATATTATAAGAGAAGACATTCTCGCAAGATCATAGACAAATTTGCACAAGGTAATAGACAATACCATAACTTGGTCATTTATAGTCTATGGTTATTTTACCTAACGAACCAACGCAACAGGTTCATTCCTGTTCCGCGTCGGTTGCCGCCATCTTTATCAGTAATTTAAGTAATGAAATATATTTAAAGTATTGTTCTGAGTGTTGTGCGAGTGCCGGGACAGCTGGGAGGAACTCCAGTTGACGAAAGCTAAGTGCCTAGGGTTAATTCATTAACTATCTAATAGCAATCTAATTATAATGTACCGTGATAGTTTGATCGGTGAGAAAGCTCCCGAATGTATGTAATACAAAGTACCGCAATCATTGTATGTCCTATAGAACTGTGCATAAAAACCAACGCTGTGAGCGTTGGGCCTCTGAATGGAGGTGAAATTAGATCGTCGCTGAGGGCGAGATCGTGTGTGTAAAATCCAACCGTTGGGCCTCTGAATGGAGGTGAAATTAGATCGTCGCTGAGGGCGAGATCGTGTGTGTAAAATCCAACCGTTGGGCCTCTGAATGGAGGTGAAATTAGATCGTCGCTGAGGGCGAGATCGTGTGTGTAAAATCCAACCGTTGGGCCTCTGAATGGAGGTGAAATTAGATCGTCGCTGAGGGCGAGATCGTGTGTGTAAAATCCAACCGTTGGGCCTCCGAATGGAGGTGAAATTAGATCGTCGCTGAGGGCGAGATCCTGTGTGTAAAAACCAACGCTGTGAGCGTTGGGCCACTGAATGGAGGTGAAATTAGATCGTCGCTGAGGGCGAGATCGCGTGTGTAAAATCCAACGGTTGGGCCTCTGAATGGAGGTGAAATTGGATCGTCGCTGAGGGCGAGATCCGTCTGAGTGGAATACAGCTCTACGCCGTGTGCGTGGGTTCTCTGACTAAAACAAACGAAACTCGAGGCTGTGGGCTCGAGTCACACTATACAGGACATCCAATGTTAAAGCCGATTAGTACGACTCGCTATGTCGTAGAGCACGGCGTGGCATTAGACCATCCCTCCTTTGTATAATTATAGAAAGATATCTATTAATATGAAATTAATCAATATAATATAATGTCTGGTTGGCCCTGTGCACTTAGTTCCATAACAAGCAAATGATGATTGCTTAATCCCTACAGACTAAAGAATGGAGAGGTTAACATCGAGCGTGGGCTTAACTCGGAGGGCATACATCGTGTCACAAAGCGAAGCAGATCATTACGTCCATTGCACACCAGTTGAAACAGGATCAACCTAGGTAAGTCAAGGCAGGCATCTACTGACTCTCATAAAACAAAACCTTTCGTCGAGTGGCGGTTTGAGGCACAGATTCCCGCTAAGAAAGTATGCGAGGATACACACGTAGGCCACTCGCCGACATGGTGGAGGTGCTGGGATCTTTGTACTGAATCCTAGGGTCTGATGATGCTTGCCTTGGCTTAAGGGGTGTAAATTGTTTCATGTTGAAAGGTTTCAATTTATTTAAAACATGTAATGAACACGGATGGCAGTGTTCATTCTAGAAACTGATTCCGGCGCACTCACTCACTCATTCAGTCATTTTGGCGGTAAAGCTGCATGCATATGACGCTTTTATTTTATGTTTATGATCAAGCTATATGAATATTATTAGTAGCCATGGTGAAAGTCGTTTCAGCTTAAAAGGGTTATAATTGCTAAAACGTGTGTTGCTGCTTGATTGTATTTGTACGCAATGGCGGGACAATGTTCTATGTGGTACAAAGCCGTGGTAGCTACGTAAACAACCAACACAATTGTTTTAATGAAGTAAGGATTCCATGGTGTGTCCTATTAATTGCTGGAGCTTACGAGAAGCTTGGAGACTGTCAATGGTGTGAAAGCAACTGAAATTCGTTTTCGCTATGAGTCAAGGTTATAACAAGCATGTTCGCTATCGACAAAATTGTCATTGTTGTTTTACTAATACTATTGTCATGTTGTCACGGCACAGTTACTGGAATATTCATACGATTTTAGGTATTGAAATAGTACAATAGATGTACCGGAAATGAAAAGGATACTTCGAAGAAAAACGTGACTATGTGTACGCTGCCTTATCAAGAATGACGCTTCGTTTTCGTTCATATTCGTGTCAACGTTCAAAGTTCGACAACAGACGCCATTACGTGAAAACTTTTTCAACTACTCAAGAAAGTTGTTAATACTTGCTGTAAACTCGTGTAACCTGTGAAATAAACACTAAAAGAGTGTTCAATCGATCTAGTTTCGGATCTGTGAATTAAGGTATGAAAAGTAATTATTTTATGCGTAGGTAGTACGTCGAAGGTACCGAATTTCAAATTTTTTAGAGTTCATGGCCATGTGGGAATACCATAAGGATTAAACAGTTTAATTGATACTTACTGTGAACAAATTACAAAATTACGGAGTCTCAACAGAGAAATACATTGTTATTTAATAATTTTTTCTTCTCTTCTCAATGTACCTACGTACACACTTGAAAGGAAAGAACTTGCTTCTTATGTTACTTTGAGAGGGAGATTTATTTGGCTACCAATACTTATTTAAAGTTAAACCAAGTGAAGGCATTATAATGCACTAGGTATAGTTGGGCAATAGTTATTATTTGAAAGTGCACTCAAGAGAAACTACAACATCTACTCTCATATTATTTTGGATTGAAATTCTCATAGGAAAATCCCTATGAAATTTTAAGATAATCAATTAACTTATTTGTCTTGAAATTCTTCCCTTTTTTATTATTTACCTGGCCACAACCTTAATTATAATTCAGTCATTGACAGCAATATGTTTGGAATATTGCCTGTTCCCTGAAATTAAACTAAATTAAATTAATCAATGGTTAGAAAACTAAACACATGCATACCTACATATGACAAAAGTAACTTCAAGAAAGTTTTATTTTTGTCCTAGAATCAGAGTTTAAATTAAAGTTTGAAAGTATTGGTACTTTCATAAATATTAAACAGGTATTAGCTGTTTGGATATGATTGTACATGAGTAAAGTTTAAAGTAAAATAATTATGCTTTAATATTAATTATAAAATAGTACTGTAAACTGTTGTTATTTCAAGACAATAAGATTTATATTAAACTGCATGTCGGAGAGCAATGACAATTAAGATGCATATTTTATGAAGATGTTGGTAAATGATAATTATGAATTGAAGAACTATTTATTAATGAGTACTCACCTAGTACTTACTTGTAAACAAATATTTTATTTTTTCTTCATTCTTTAATAAGTTTTCAATTGAAATTTAAGGCCAAGTGAATTTTAAATGAAACCAATACTTAAGGGAGAGTTACATTTTTGTTAAATTAGTAAAAGTAAATAATTTCCAAATGAAATGGATATAGTTAGATTCATAACACACATGTTGGTATATAAGGTTATAGTAGTATATAATAGTCATATGGGTATATAACTTTGCAGAAAACCTGAAATGGAAGAAATATTAATGAACCGTTTGACTAAAATTGCCAATGAGATCAAAACCATCTCTGCACTTGCACATGATCTATCCACTAATTTAAATGATGACAATTTAGAGGAAGCAAAGGTACAACTGGCTAAACTCAAATCATTATTATCACGATTCTCATCGGAGTTGTATAATTTTTTCAATATTTCCACGAATCCAGACCCAGATGAGATCTCAAACTTAACAACATACCAACTAAATGGGGAAGATATTGTAGCCGAACTAGACACAAAGATTAAGTCTAAATGTGAAAACAACCTTCCAATTAAGTTACACTCACCCACTTACAGCAAACTCCCTGACCTTAATCTACCTCACTTTGAAGGCGATCTTTTAGAATGGTGTTCCTTTTGGGATCAATTTAACTCTAGCATTAATCAACGATCACTCACTGATGTAGATAAATTATTATACCTTAAGAGTTCAGTAAGGGGCAATGCTCTTAAACTAATAGAAGGCTTAAACACGACAAATAAAAATTACCATATTGCGGTGGAAATCCTGAAGGCCAGATATGGAAAGGAACAAGAAGTAATTCATGCGCATCATAGAGCTATTAATAATATAAAACAAGCAGTAAAACTGGATGAATGCCGAACCACATTGGATGAAATTCAACGTCACTTGAGAATACTTCAATCCATGGGAGAGAATACTGATACGAATCAAATGAGATTTTTAATAATGGAAAAATTCCCTACTGACCTAATCTATGATACCAAGATGAGACTTGGATCTGACGATACATTTACTGTGGAATGCATTTTAACGCATCTATCCTTGATAATATCCACTAAAGAAGACGCTATAAGGATAACTCAACAACCTTGTACAAGTAGTGCTGTTGAAAGTCTATACACTACAGAAACTTTGCATATAAAGGCTGCTGCTAATATTGAAAGAAGGAGACCTGCAACGTCAAAGAAATTTTTCACACATAGTAAAAGACCATTGAAAGGATTTCAACACAATTTCAAACCAAATAGTGACAGACAGAAGAGAAGATTTGATCCATATACAACTAAAGAAAAGAGGTTCCACAATTCTGATAAAAGAAAGAAGATCTTCAATTGTATTTTCTGCAATGGTGAACACTACAATAGCGATTGTGAAAAGTTTAATACTCTAGAAAAAAGGAAAGCAAGACTTCAAGATAAATGCTTTATTTGTTTTAAACGGGGGCATCGATGTGCTCAGTGCCCTAATAAAAGAAGATGTCACTTCTGTGGTAAGCATGGAAGACATAACCAAGCTTTATGTCCTACCAAAGTACAGCCGAAGAGTCAAAATAAAAAAGAATCGACAAATGTAATGCATGTAAGCGGAAAGGGGTCCACAATATTACAAACAGCCGTTGTCACAGTGCTGGGCCACAGTAATAGCCGAAGAAACTGTAGGATACTGTTAGATACAGGAAGTGAGGGAAGCTATATTACAGAAGCTATGGCTAAAGAGTTGAATCTTCAAGAGGAAGAACGAAATAACCTTGCAATATTTACGTTTGGATCTCAACTCCCTAGAGAGATAACAAGCTCATTAGTGAGAATAGATATTATGACAAATCATAATACAATCAGGTCAATATTTGCCAACGTTATACCATCAATATCCCCAGGAGTACCTTATCCAGAGGAAAACTTACTTGGGTGGAAGAACCCTGGTGAATATCTGTTAGCTGATGATGGGTCACTGCTTGACCGAGTTGACATATTGATAGGCAATGATCATTATTATTCTATAATGGCAACTGATAAAATACAAATAGGACAAGATTTGTATTTGATATATTCTGAATTTGGTTGGATAGTTTCTGGTAGAATAAACTCTACCAAAAGCAGGCAACGTTTATCAGTACTTACATACTTTGAAAATTCTGGTAATGACAGTTTCAATCAACTAGATCCACCATTACACAGAGAAAGCTTGAAGTGTTTATGGGACTTGGAATCCATAGGTATAACAGACTCACCTAAAGCGAATAGGGATGAAGAAGCTATCAAGCATTTTAATGAAACTACAGAGTATAAAGATCACAGATATTATGTCAGCTAGCCATGGAGCGATAGTCCATCCGGATTGCCATCCAACTTTGGGCTGGCATTTGGTCGGCTCAAAGGCTTACTTAAAAGATTAGATGCAGTTACACTCACGTCGTATGATGATATAATCAAAGATCAGTGGAGTAACGGAATAATTGAAGAAGTCCCTAAGAGACAAGTAAACCATGCAGTACATTACCTTCCTCATCACTGCATCACTACATCAGGGAAAGTACAACGTATAGTCTATGATGGATCAGCACATGTCAAGGACAGTAAAAGTCTGAATCAGCATCTTTATTGCGGACCTCTGTTATTGGAAGATTTAACAGGACTTTTAATTAAATTCCGATGTCACGCAATTGGAATAGTAGCAGATGTCGAAAAGGCTTTTCTTCAAATTGGGCTTAAAGAATTAGATAGAGATGTGACAAGATTCTTATGGTTGAAGAACCCTCATAAACCAGTAACCGATGAAAACCTCATCCATCTAAGATTTACCCGTGTTCCATTTGGTCTTACAGCATCACCATTTATACTAAACGCTACAGTCAAACATCATCTAAAATGTTCAAGATTCGAATATATACAGAAAATCGCTAATGATATTTATGTAGATAACCTTCTGACTGGATCAAACACTGTTAATGAAGCAGTAATGCTATACCATAATTTGAAAAATACATTTGATGAAATTTCCATGAATCTAAGACAGTGGAGTTCAAACTCTAAAGAATTTATAAAACAGATTCCAGAAAGGGATATATGTCCTGACAGTACGATAAAATTACTCGGTATAGAATGGAACTTAGATCAAGATACATTAAGCTTAAGAGCAAAAGTAAATGAAAATAATAAATGCACAAAAAGAGGAGTTTTGAAAACGATAGCAGCTGTATACGATCCGTGTGGATTTAGTGTACCCAGTATGCTATCTGCAAAAATTTTCTTACAAGATCTATGGAAGAAAAAAGTGAAATGGGATAGTCCATTAGACATTGATGCTAAAGAGCGTTGGATAACCATTGTAAAAGACATAAAGTATATAGAGAATATTTGCATACCTCGTAGAACTATTAGCTCTATCGATGGGTTAGCTGAACTACATTGTTTCTGCGATTCTTCACTGCAGGCTTACGCTGCAGTAGTCTACCTAGTACAGGGAATTGATATACATTTCATAATAGGAAAATCACGACTCGTACCGATAAAAGATCAACAAAATTTAAGTATACCTAAATTAGAACTACTCGGTGTACTTATTGGAAGTAGACTGATTAAATATGTTCTCAAGTTTTTACCAATACAGATCAATAAGCAAACCTTGTGGACAGACAGCCAGATTGTGATAGACTGGTATAATTCTAATAAACTACTTACACCATTTGTAACAAGAAGGTTGGAGGAGATAAAACTGAATAGGAGCTTGGTACTTAGACATGTTCCATCACATCAAAACCCTGCGGATGCAGCAACGAGACCATATGCTTCGGAAGAGGAAAGGTCATGTTGGTTACTAGGACCAGAATTCTTAAAGTTGGACCAATCGGAATGGCCACATGTTCCACTAAATACCATTACTTTTTAGCGGGGGAGGATCTGCCAAATGCAGAAAGCCTACAATCGAATATTACTCAAGATGAGGATATGTTTGAAAAGGTAGCTGAAGAACCCCAGCTACAAGAATCACTAGATCATTTGTCAGAAGAAATGCACTCTGAAAACAGCATATTAAAAGAAATTAAGAAATTACAAGCTGAACATTTTGGAGACGAATTGAAAGGAAAGGAAACTAATCTTAGTCGAAATCTAGGTCTCTTTAAAGATATCGACGGTATACTGCGTTGCAAAGGCAGACTGAAATATGCCGGTTGGGCATTTGATAAAAGATATCCGATAATCATACCGAAAGATTGTGAATTCACCTCTAAGGTAATCATAGATACACATGAAAGAAATTATCATGTGGGCGTCAACCACACATTGAGTATAATTCGTGAAACTTACTGGATACCTCAAGGTAAAAGCCAGGTTAAGAAAATATTGAGTAAATGTTTCCGTTGCATGAAACATGGTGGGAGACCATATAAACTACCATCCACACCAGCATTACCTCCTGAAAGAGTGAACTATAGCCAACCATTTACTTTTACTGGCGTTGATTATTTAGGTCCAATATTAGTTAAAACAGATAACGGCTCAAGTAAGAGATGGATATGCTTATTCACTTGTCTTGCTGTCAGAGCTGCACATCTCGAAGTGGTTGAAGATCTCTCAGCTGAACAAGGACTACTTGCTTTAAGACGAATGATTTCAACTAGAGGAATACCCACACTTATAACGTCAGACAATGCTTTGCATTTTAAGTTGATTTCCGACATAGTAGCAAAGGCGTACTGTGTTGTGAATAAAATAAAATGGCGTTTTATACCTGAACTCGCACCATGGCATGGAGGATTTTATGAACGCTTAGTTGGATTAATAAAGCATTGCATGCGAAGAACATTTCAAAAACATCTTTTAAGAGATAGTCATTTGTTAACAATGATAAAGGAAATAGAAGCGGTGGTCAATTGTAGACCATTAACTTGTGTTGATACCGAACTCGAACATATTTTAAAACCATCCGATTTTCTTCAAATTGGCAGATGTGTCACTCTTGAGAGTGTAAAAACTGTCATGATGAAACTGTGTAAGCCCTCAAGTGAGGCAATAAGCCCTGCAGTGTGGCATCTGTGCATATGAGCCCTTCAGTGTCTACCTTCTCCTAAATGTTTCCGGCGGGAGTGTCGCGTCTTATCGCGAAATACTTGATGATTACTTTCTTCTAAATGTTTCCGGCGGGAGTGTCGCGACTTATCGCGAAATCACTCATAATATTATAAGAGAAGACATTCTCGCAAGATCATAGACAAATTTGCACAAGGTAATAGACAATACCATAACTTGGTCATTTATAGTCTATGGTTATTTTACCTAACGAACCAACGCAACAGGTTCATTCCTGTTCCGCGTCGGTTGCCGCCATCTTTATCAGTAATTTAAGTAATGAAATATATTTAAAGTATTGTTCTGAGTGTTGTGCGAGTGCCGGGACAGCTGGGAGGAACTCCAGTTGACGAAAGCTAAGTGCCTAGGGTTAATTCATTAACTATCTAATAGCAATCTAATTATAATGTACCGTGATAGTTTGATCGGTGAGAAAGCTCCCGAATGTATGTAATACAAAGTACCGCAATCATTGTATGTCCTATAGAACTGTGCATAAAAACCAACGCTGTGAGCGTTGGGCCTCTGAATGGAGGTGAAATTAGATCGTCGCTGAGGGCGAGATCGTGTGTGTAAAATCCAACCGTTGGGCCTCTGAATGGAGGTGAAATTAGATCGTCGCTGAGGGCGAGATCGTGTGTGTAAAATCCAACCGTTGGGCCTCTGAATGGAGGTGAAATTAGATCGTCGCTGAGGGCGAGATCGTGTGCGTAAAATCCAACCGTTGGGCCTCTGAATGGAGGTGAAATTAGATCGTCGCTGAGGGCGAGATCGTGTGTGTAAAATCCAACCGTTGGGCCTCTGAATGGAGGTGAAATTAGATCGTCGCTGAGGGCGAGATCCTGTGTGTAAAAACCAACGCTGTGAGCGTTGGGCCTCTGAATGGAGGTGAAATTAGATCGTCGCTGAGGGCGAGATCGCGTGTGTAAAATCCAACGGTTGGGCCTCTGAATGGAGGTGAAATTGGATCGTCGCTGAGGGCGAGATCCGTCTGAGTGGAATACAGCTCGACGCCGTGTGCGTGGGTTCTCTGACTAAAACAAACGAAACTCGAGGCTGTGGGCTCGAGTCACACTATACAGGACATCCAATGTTAAAGCCGATTAGTACGACTCGCTATGTCGTAGAGTACGGCGTGGCATTAGACCATCCCTCCTTTGTATAATTATAGAAAGATATCTATTAATATGAAATTAATCAATATAATATAATGTCTGGTTGGCCCTGTGCACTTAGTTCCATAACAAGCAAATGATGATTGCTTAATCCCTACAGACTAAAGAATGGAGAGGTTAACATCGAGCGTGGGCTTAACTCGGAGGGCATACATCGTGTCACAAAGCGAAGCAGATCATTACGTCCATTGCACACCAGTTGAAACAGGATCAACCTAGGTAAGTCAAGGCAGGCATCTACTGACTCTCATAAAACAAAACCTTTCGTCGAGTGGCGGTTTGAGGCACAGATTCCCGCTAAGAAAGTATGCGAGGATACACACGTAGGCCACTCGCCGACAACCACACTGCAACATTTTTTAAATATATAACATGACGTAAAAATTATTGGAATCGATTTAGTTGCACATTCTGAACAAACTACATATATTCAGGTTTCGTATAAAGAAAAAATTGGTTGTCTGTAGAACTCCGTCTACTGCCGATATTTGAACGTGACAACGTCTATTACATGTTTACACATCGGGCGCTCTAGGGGTGGGGGTAAAGTAGGCGTGGACTCCGTGTGGCGTCAGATTCGGCCGTTACGGTGTTTTCGAGAATGACTCCACGCCGTACCAATTTAATAGACGTTATCACGTCAACCTCAAAACGTAAACCTCAGACTGAAGTCTGGGAGGACCTCTTATCCGAATGGCAAAGTAGGTGAGATAATTCCATCAAGGGCCGGCACCTCCATCTATTCTTTCCATCCGATGGCGATCGGCTGGCTAGGACATGGCTGGAGGTTGACCACTGCGTTGCCCAATTTCTCACAGGTCATGGCAACTTTAAAAGTAAACTGTATTCTTTTAAACTTGTTCCTTCACCTTTGTGTCAGTGTTCTACATCGAACTGTGAATTTGAACAGACCGCACATCACATCTTGTGGGAGTGTGTTCTTTGGCAGAATGAACGCAATATTATGTTGGATAGTGTACAAGTTACATCCGGAGTCGTTTATTATACGGACCTTGTAGAAACTAGAACCAATTTCCGTGCGTTCAGGCGCTTTTTCCATACCTATTATTGGAATCAATTGTAACAGCTAATACCTACTTAGGACCCATTAACTTAATCAAATTTTATTCCGTGGTGTTTGGCAATCTGGGCTTCTCCCAGTTGCAATAATGTCCCTGTGTGCCGTTTGGCCTAGTTCTGTTCTGTCTCCTGCTTGTTATGGAGGGAAGTGGAAAAAATATCTTTTTTCTTACTCCTCCGCTATTCTTTTCTGATTAATTTCGTTGCGGGACCCAAGACAGTTGAATCGTTTCTCCGGGACTCGTCGAGCTTCATTGCTCGGCGTTTTTCTGGCGGTCGCCACTGTTGATTCTGGCTTTCAGGAGTTGCAGTGGTTGGGAAAAGTGTGGCGGGCTTTGTCCCAATAAAAAAAAAAAAAAAGACGTTGTCACGTCAAAATACACGTTATATATTCAGGCGCATACAATACTTGAAAGTATACTACGAGTATCAAGATTTCACAACAATCGCCTGAATTTATTTTGCTCGGTGACGCTCAGTTTAAACTTGTTGCTCGTATTAAACGCAACATTACTTACTTTATCGTACAAGTTTTAACTTGTTTATGAGCAGGAACAGAGTAAGAACAAAATAAGAAAACCAATCGCTTCAGTCTTCATTTTCTTACAAGTAAACTAGTGCTTCACCCCAATCCCGTCTGATGATAAACAGTGATGCAATCGTTGGTGGTAAAGCGCGCTAGTTTATTAAGAGCCTATTCACTCAAAAAAACTGGGTGAATAGGAATGAAGACGGCAGTTGAGCGAGGTGATGCAATGTTAAACCCAATAACACGACCAACTTTGCAGCGCCAGAGGAATATCGATCTAGAGACCCTCCACGACCAAACTCCCTACACAACAACATTTGGCGCATCATACCCTACCCGGCCCACATCGCAACACAACTGCTCAGACCAGTCCTCCTTACAGCTTCACCAGACATCATGCCCGAACACGACAAATCGCTTGCCGGCAAGACTTTGTCTGGGCCACCACCGAGAAAATTTAATTTTAATAAGAATTGAAATAGTAATTCATAATATTTCTTTGCTTGTGTCCAACTAGAGGTGCGCCATCTCGATTATATGTGAAGGTATCGCTGATGGGTTTATTAACATGAATGTTCTGAAAGTATGCACCTAAACGATAGTACTGAGCATCTCAATATGATAAGCGACGTGCCTCAAAGAATTTGTCAGGCGCTCTAAGAATACCAGGCGTGAGATTAGCGGGTTAGAACACTAACTGTTCCGTATCAGAGAAATAGTCCACAGGGTTTTTATTCACAACAAATTATACCACCACGGGTCTTTCTTCTTCAGGCAATACCTTGGACACATCAAAATTAACGAACCCAGCAATATTAATGTCATTAAAACTCAAAACTTGGACACTTAGTTAAATATTATCCCCATACATAACATATTACGGTTAAGTAGATAAGTACCTAAATTAATAACTTAATATGTTGATACATGTTTGCAAGCTACTTTGTGCAATTTTGTCGATTCTGAACTCTACTGCGAACAACTATGAGATTAAACAGAAGGGGTGTAGTTTTTCATCATGATAACGCTAGAACTTACACATCTTGTGATGCTAGCAAAGGAGGAGGCGCAGCGCGTGAGACAGCGGGAATCTCAGAGCCCTCATGTCACTAGCCGCCGCAGGAGACGTCCTGGCCGGGGAACAACATCGAACTCCCAGCCACCGTAGGCGCGGGCCTGCGGGCAGTGAGCAGTGGGCAGCTCGCCGCCCAGTAAGGACCAGGCCCGAGTTGACGCCGCGTTGTTTTTCACGCGCGCCTCAAAGAGATATCAGCACATCGTGATGGGGTCCGCGAAGACCGATAACTCTTAGGTCAGGGTTGCGGGTTGGGTAAAAAGATACCGGAGCCCTTTCCGTCGCACAGGCAAGTAAAGAAACACGGGTAGGTTTTAGTCAGTATAAGTCACGCCCTTTCCCTCCGCCCAGTGCGGGAGAAGTCATTTGATGATTACCCATCCTAAGAAAAAAAAGAGACCTTACACATCTTTAGCCACTCAGCAAAAATTAAAAGAGTTTGGCTGGGAAGTGTTAAATGTTAATGCATCTGCCGTATAGTCCTGACCATGCACCTTCAGATTTCCAACCGTTTCGGTCTCTTCAGAATTCTTTTGGCAGTGTCAGGTTAACATCACGAGAGGACTGCCAAAACCACTTGTCACGGTATTTTGATCAAAAGTCCCAAAATTTCTATAGCAATGGGATCATGTCCTTACCTACAAGATGGCAAAAATTTATCTAATAAAATCGTATCTACATACTTTAGTTAAATGTAAATAAACCACATATTATTAAAAAAATGCGAAGAAACTTTTCCCCAGCCTATTATTAGTTGCAACAAAAATATGTTACCTAAACCATCTTGCAATTAAATTAGGCAACACACAAGTGCATGCGATACTGATGTTCATGTAAATACTAGATAAGTTATAGACTGGAAAGGATGGTAATTTAAACACAATATACACACTTTTCTATTTATATAAATTATATACACGTTGTATTGTGTATATAATTTATTATTCATTTAAAAAAAATCAAAGAACTGTACATAATAAGAATTAATAAAACATAAGAAAAATAAAATAACACATTTTATAATATTGATTCATCTGTGTACTGGCACTATTATGAATATACTAAGTAAGTAGGTTTGTATTTCTGATAGGCATACATTAATCGTCCCATTCATAACCATAGTATGGAGTTCTAGTTCTGTTCGCCTGGAGGCCCTGCCATATTCTCTCACTAAGATCTAAATGTATCCGTCCAAACATTTTCACAGCCCGATCTTGCAAAAATTTGGTCGCAGGTCCCAAACTAAACAAAATGTTCTCCACTAATCTGTTTCTTTCTTCCGGAGTCATTTCATTCTCGTACAGTTCTCGTGCTTGTTCGAAATTATCTGGTTGATCTTGATATATCTCAATTAGTTCAACTTTGTCTTTTTCTTTATAAGGAACAGGCCCATTGAACGAATTTGGATAGTAATTAGGAATGTCTCTTTGATTATCTTTGACAGGAGGCTGACCATCACGATTGTAGAGGAACGCCTTGTTTTGAATAGGGCAGTTCACAGGTATGTTGATAAAGTTTGCCCCCAAACGATAATATTGAGCATCTCTATAGGCTAATCTTCTAGCTTCAAACACTTTATCCGGTCCCCCAAGAATACCTGGCACTAAATTCGCGGGACTAAAAGCTAACTGCTCTATTTCAGCAAAATAGTTAACAGGATTCTTATTTAACACGAACCGACCCAACGGTCTTAGTGGATATTTGTCCAAAGGCAACACTTTTGTTACATCAAAGACATCGAATCCTGCATTTTTTACATCATCCTCACTTAATACCTGAATACTGGCCGTCCAGCTTGGAAAATCACCATTCCCAATAGCTCTGTATAAATCCCTAGTTGCATAATCAGGATCAAAGGCCGCAAGTCTCATAGCTTCTTTAGAGCGCAGATTTTTTATTCCAGCATCTGGCCTGAAGTGGAATCTAATGAAGTTACTTTCTCCATGCTTGTTGACTACTTGAAAAGTGTGGATACCGAAGCCAGGCATGTGCCGGTAGCCGTCAGGGACCCCTCGATCTCCGAACACTAGCAAAAACATATGTAAACTTTCTGGACGTAGCGTTAGGAAGTCCCAAAGCATGTTTGGATCAAGAACATTGGTTGCGGGGTTCCTTTTCTGTGCTCTGACGAAAGTAGGGAAGAGGAGAGGGTCCTTATAGACGTACATAGGGGTGTTAAAACCAACGATATCGAAGTTTCCGTCTTCAGTGTAGAATTTGATTGCGAATCCACGGGCATCTCTGGATGTGTCGATACCACCTCGCTCAACTACTACTGGAGAGAATCTTGCTGCGACAGGAGTCTTCTTGCCAACTTTGTTGAATAGTTTTGCTTTACAAATATCAGATATGTCGTGGGTGAGTTCAAAATACCCGAATGCTCCACCAGCCTTCGCGTGGACCAGCCGTTCTGGTATCCTCTCTCGAACCAAGTGGGTCATGCTGTCCATGAAATATTCGTTGAATATCAGCCTTTTGTTTAATGTTACTGTTGATTCTTGCAGTTCGATGGGTGCGCCTGCAGAGGTTGTCATTACTGCGATGGGGCCCTGAAAGAAACCACAAATTTTCATGAGATTATTATTAAACTGCAGCCACAGATTTTATAATAGTGTTTAAGTAAAGTAAACTCTAAATTATTATTAAAGACTCAATATACTGAGGAGCTTAATATTGTGTTTCCTGCGGCGGCTAGTGGCGTGAGGGCGCTGGGATTCCCGCTGCCTCACGCGCTCCGCCTCCTCCTTTGACAGTATTACTGCTTTGCAGAAGGAGGTGACTGCCTGTCATGCACTCTCGCTCTAGACCATGGCCTGGACCAGGGTCGGACGCGAGAGATCGCCGCCCATCGCCGCCACGAGGAGACGGCGGTGCTCTACCCAAACCGGCCTGACCTCTACCGTGTGCTCCACCATGCCCTCAGGGCGATCCACACAATGGTGACACCCTGGCGTTTTCTCCCGCCTTATACGGAACAGGAACTTCCCAAAACAACCACGACCGGTGAGGAACTGCATCAGGCGGAAGGTGAGGACGTCATGGCGCCTCTCTAGCCACTCCTCAAAGAGTGGACTTACCGCTGCTATTGTTACGTGCCCAGCACTGGGTTGCGACAATCGCACTCTCCATGTCGCCAATTCGACATTACCTATTATGTACTACCGACGACTCTACCAATTATTGCAAAACAAGGTATTTTTTTATATTGTAAACTAGTTCTCGACTGCAATTCCGCCCGATGGTTAGTAATGACGCGATCGTTAATGGTAAAACGCAGTAGTTTATTATGAGCCTTCACTCTAGACTTGAAGACACTTTAATTGTAATCTTATGGAAAAACCGAAGCAAAATTGTTCCAGTCTTTCTATGTACAATGTTACTTTAAATCAGGTATAAAAACATCTAATCAGATGAATTAAGAACCAGACTGTTATAATCATCATAATAAGACCATCATGGACATAGGACTCTCCAATGTCACGCAATTCAACTCGATTTTCGGCAACTCTCATCCAGTTACTAGCATCCATCCTACGAAGATCGTCGCTAAACCTAGCCTGAGGAGTTTACTAACTGTTATCACGCAGTTGTATACATATATAGGAACTAACTTTCCGACCGTGGCTTTGCCCGCGTGGAATTCGGTTATATCGCGCTTTTTAGATTCCTCATTTTCGGGGATTAATTATTCTATCATTTAGCTTCTAAGTTAACATGTGCATATTCGTTTGCAATGTATTACCTTGTTTTAAACGACACACAGCGCCCTCTATCACCGAACTGGTTTGAAATATACAATATTTTTGTTTTCTCTCGAGAATGCCAAATTTTATCCCGGTTAAAAAGTATCCTATTATTTAGTCCGGACTTCTAACTTTACGCCAGCAAAATTTCAAAGCAATCGGTTCAGTAGTTACGGCGTGATAGCGGAACAAACAAACAAACTCACTTTCCGATTTATAATATAAGTAAGGAAGTAAGAATGACAACTTATTACGGTATTAAAAAATCCAAATAAAATTCGAAATATAAAAACTGGGTCAAAGGGGCTAGAACAAAAGTTATATTTAGTTTTGTATCTAATGAAACAAAAACTAACCACTAAACGTTTGTAACTTTGATTTCCATGAATTAGCTGACATCAATAAATTAATTGTAACAGAATTCAAAATAAATAAAATAGATGCTTACATTAGTTTTTTCTTTAAATAAAACGATTTGATTGCCCGCGGGGTCATCTTGTATCCTCGCTGTTACTGTCGCCATTAAGACCAGGAACAATAGCCGTAACATTTTTAAAAACATCTTGATTCTGTTATTCTATTTATCGTAGTGTCATTACAGTACATTTATTTTTTTCTTGGCTGCCAACAACGCGATTTGGTGAGGTCTGAAAAATACAACAAAAATATCACTGACATTAAATTGCAGTATAAAACGTAGTTTGCCCAAGTTAGCGATACCTAACTCGGGACTGCATCAAAAACCATTGACACAAAATTATTGCATAATGTACTTTTTGGCATTTGATAATAGAAGCTAAGAGTTAAGGAGAGAATGTGAATCCAGTGTTTTTCTTTAATCAAATATCACTTCGGTTTCGACTTTCAATTTTAATAAAATATTTTGCTCTATAATTAAGATTTCGAAAACTAAAGTTTAGTATTTTGTTACCGACTCTAACTACTGAATTTTGACTTTTTTAACACGTATTTTAGGATTAGTAATACTAAGAAGTAAAGGCGCGTTACTGTGTGTGTGTTACACACACGCACGCACACAGTCACGTAGTTCCTTGCAAGCCTTAAAAAATATCATCAACCTTTTTTATTGTCCCACTGCTGGGCACAGGTCTCCTCTCATACAGAGAAGGATTGAGCGTAATCTCCACGCTTGCTCAATGCGGGTTGTCGATTTCAGACTTAAAGTCCAAGTTTCCTCAAGATGTTTTCCTTCACCTTCAGTTATTGGTGTCCAAGATATATGTACTTAGAAAGTACATACAACTTTAGAAAAGTTACATTCGTACTTGCCTGACCTGGAATCGAACCCGCGCACTCATACTTGAGAGGCTGGTGTTTTAACCACTAGGCCACCACGAAATTGGTATTATTTTAACAAAACTTAAATGAGCGTAACATAATTAGTAGCAGAACTTATTGTATCATTACATTATAACTAATTGAATTGGTCATGGTTTAGCTTATTAGGGGCCATTCAAGTATTACGTAAGCACTGCATTTACGACGACACGGTTGGTATAGTGGCTGAGCGATTGACTGCTGCGCTGCGTGTCGTAGGTTTGATGCCTGCACGGAACAAATATTTGTGTGACCTACAAGTAGTTGTTCCGGGTCTGGCTGTTTGCGTGCATGAGTTTAAATATTTTTAAACACACCCACGATACAGCAGTAATACCTAGTGTGGCGCAAAGTTATTTTAAAAAAGGAAACAAAAATTAAAAAAGGAGTTTTTGTTAGGCTTATTTTTGATAATAAGGGAGAGAGATCTGGCTGTTTATGTATTTGAGTTTATATGAGGTCCTTACATATGAAATTGGCGTTTTGTCATACTGGCCACTTTGATCTCAAATATCTCCTTTTTGGTTTAGAATTCCAAATTCAAATTTGTAAATTGATGAGTAAATAGCTGTACTCATCAATTTGTGTCTCGAAAACCATATTTCTTTTGTTATATTTTTTTCTTTTCGTTTTTTCTTTGCGTCATTGAGTTTACAAAATGAAATATTTAAAATTTCGCGTTATTTACGCGTCGGAGTTCCGCCGTGGCACCAGTGCTGCAGAAACAGCGCGAACAATTAATGATGTGTATGGCAATGGTGTCGCTAGAGAAAGCATAGTACGTTTTTGGTTCCAACGTTTTCGTTCTGGAAATTTCAACCTACAGAACAATCCTCGTGGACGGCCAGGGATCAAAGTCGACAATGAAGAATTGAAGGCTATTGTGGAAGCGGATCCATCGCAAACTACGTCCAAGTTAGCTGCAGGCTGCGGTGTTAGTGTCGCGACACATCTGCAGAACGTACGGCGCCGAAAATTCGGCTAAACACGCTCGCAGTATATTTCAAGTACACATCAGCCGCAATTACACAGCGTTCGGCGTAGGGCCTAACTTTCCTTCGGGCAGAGCGATGCGTTGCGCGACCGAAAGTTCGGCGGGCGTAGCTGAACGTTCGGCGTGTGTTGTGCATCGCGTGCGTGGCGGTAACGTCTTCTAAGCCATCTATAGTAGCTAATATTCTAATTAAATCCATTTTTCTGGTCAATTGAGGTACGTCATAAAAACCGCACTCCATAAAGTGTCGATACAGACAGACTGAACTTTGACTGAGAACTTTCTGTTGCGTAGCGCGCTAAACATGACGCCGCGTTTTGACCGTTTGGTTTGTCATAACAACTGAACATTGCGACTGACACTTCAGCCGCTGAGCTTTCGGCGCCGTACGTTCCGCAGATGTGGGAACAAATTGGGAAGATAAGAAAGCTCGAAAGGTGGGTACCTCACGAATTGAGTGAAGTAAACCGACAGACGCGCGTCGACTGCTGCGTTACATTACTGAATCGACACAATAATGAAGGGATTTTAAATCGAATCATTACCTGTGGTGAAAAGTGGATACTCTACAACAATAGGAAGCGCACATCGCAATGGCTGAACCCCGATGAACTATCCAAATTCTGCCCCAAGAGAAAATTGACTAGAAAAAAGTTATTGATCAGCGTTCGGTGGACTAGTGCCGTTGTGGTGCACTACAGCTTCCTTAAATCTGGTCAGACGATTACTGCAGATCTTTACTGTGAGCAACTCCACATAATGATGGATAAACTAGCCGCTAAACAACCGAGACTGGTCAATCGCACAAGGCCACTGCTGCTTTAGGACAATTCAAGACCACACAATTCACAACAGACTGCTACCAAATTAGAGGAGCTTCAAATGGAATGTTTAAGACATCCACCGTACTCCCCGGACCTTGCTCCAACAGACTACCATTTTTTTAGAAATTTGGATAACTTTTGGCAGGGAAAAAAACTCAACTCCGATGAGGCAGTCCAAACCGCCTTCAAAGATTTTATTGATTCCCGTCCTAATATTTTTTTTAAAAAAGTCATAAACGAACTACCTATGGGATGGCAGAAGTGCATAGATAATAATGGATCATACTTTGATTAAACAAATATATTAAAAAAATAAACGACTTTTATTCCTCCCATACAAAAAAACGCCAATTTCATATGTAAGGACCTAATATGTTTGTAAATGCACCCACGATCATGGGCGTACCCGAAGGGGGGGTGGGGGGGTAACAAAGTATAAACGAGGACAATCTCTAACTTTTAAATAAACCACTCAGTAAACACTGATAAAATGTACGGTGTAATTGCCAAAAAACCGCTTGCAACTATAGCGCACAAAGATTACTCACTCTAAAAATTTTACTAGGCCTGACGTGCCCCCCTCCTAGACCTGACTTGCCCTCCCCTAGGCCAGAAGCTGGGTACGCCCATGCCCACAATATAGTAGAAATTCCTAGTGTGGGGTTTTTTATATAAAAAAAGGATCAAATATACTGCTTACTCTCCAAAAATGTCTAGCTAATAATTACGTCACCAATAATTTTTTTTACACTTTCAGATTTTCTACTAAAACGAGCACCAAAACATTGAATGGTACAAAGAGAAAGAAGTCGATATTGCACAACGTCATCGAAGACTGAGTCATGGATTCATGTGTCAGGGACTAGACAGTTAATTTGCATTAAAATACCAAAATAATTAACTGAAACCTGTGGGTGTGTGTGTTGTGCATTATTATATGTATAAGATTATAATAACTGAATACTATATTAATAAAATTTGTTTAAAAAAAAATATTATGTGCGATAAAGCCCTCTATTCCAAGCCAATTCCTTATTTTTAGACTAAACTGCTTCTCATGAATTAAGAAAGAAAGCAGAACATATTGAAAAATGCATGTACATG
The DNA here is from genome assembly GCA_037179545.1 of Sesamia inferens. Taxonomy (NCBI): domain Eukaryota; kingdom Metazoa; phylum Arthropoda; class Insecta; order Lepidoptera; family Noctuidae; genus Sesamia; species Sesamia inferens. Next base: position 27,252,515 of record CM073928.1, on the reverse strand, counting down.
TCAAATATTCCCAATTAACTTTGAGCCTTGTTGCTTTTGTCATAAAGTCTTAGATCTGCTGTCGTCTATACCGCAATGTTTAAGTAAGCCTGGGATGCGGGTACGGGCTTCGCTTACCTTTACTGACGATAGCAGGGATCTTCATAATTGCCAACGCGTCTGTCACAAAGTATTTTTAAGATACTCAGAACTTTGTAGATTTTGGTTTTGTTTGGGACAGATGAGTTGTACCCCTTGTTAGTAAATAAAATATTTTGTTATTATCATAATAAGTTTATTACTATCAAATAAGATTTTTACTATTTTAAATGTACAAATTAATGAAACTGCTAGTTGGATTTGATAAATTCTCTTTGTGTTTGATCCGAAATCTTTTAGAATTCTATTAATTATCAGGCTATGACTCTTAGAAGCCGACCAAAAAGAAAAGAAGTCATCGAAGTGAAAACGAAGTGATAGTGAAGCGACGAAGTGGATCGGGGATCAAGAACTTGTCGAAAACAAAAGTGATAATCTTAACTTGCTTATCACTTTTGTAGTTTCGTCTTTAGATGATTCGTTAAGTAAAGTTAATGAGTGTGACTATTGAAACTAGATACTTCATCACCTTAAAACTAAGTGCGTGATAATAAAGCCAGTCAATATATCAAGGTTTCTTTTCCTCAAAATATTTTGGAGTCCAAAAATCCAAAGCCTTATCAGTTATCACGGTTGTAGTAACTTCATCAGATAAAGGTCGGACTTCATCATCAACCTTTTTATCGTCCCACTGCTGGGCACAGGTCTCCTCTCATACAGAGAAGGATTGATCGTAATTACCACGCTTGCTCAATGCGGGTTGGCAAGAACAGACTTGTGTGAATAGAACTCTTATTCAAGACACACAAATAAGACATTTTTTTAGTACTGGCTGCAAACAAGTAAGTTTTAAAATGTTCCAAAGGCTACCAACACTTCACCGTTTCATCTCATTGTTTTAGACCCTTGGTAGGCAAAATACCTCGAAATATCCTCGGTGGTAGGCCACAATGTCGGCCGCCGGCATAAGTTACCACCCACCAGGCAAAGTCATGCCGCCAAGCGATTCGTCGTGTTCCGGAATCATGTCTGGTGAAGCCGTTCGGAGGACGGGTCTGTGTGCCGGGTACGATGCGCCAAATGATGTTGTTTCGGGAGTTTGGTCATGGGGGGTAGCGGGATGGAGGCATTTTTTTTAATGAAAAGTTCCAAAAAGAAAAGTAGGTCACACGTCCTCTCATTCAAAGTGCACCTCTCTAATATTCAAGGTCTGCACTCCAATCTTATTGCAGTACATCACCACCTTGAGACTGATAAGCCCCATCTACTTTTGACTTGACGGAGACCCAGATCAAATGTCTATCTGATGCGGCATACCTCAGCTACTCGGGATACGCATTGGAGCATCATTTCCTGCAGCGTGCCGGGGTCTGTGTGTATGTCCGCCATGACATCACCGTTGACGTTACCATCATGACGTTACCGGCGTCTCCGTCACCTTGAAGACCCACACTTCTCGTCCCTATGGTTTTTGAAGTGAAACTTCTTTAGGCACGCTTGACTTGGGGAGTAAACTGGCGAAAGCGTTACGAAAAATGATAGGAAAAAAAATGATGAAGGCGAACGGAAGCAGAGTATAGTCCTATTTCGTCTGTACTACAAACAAGGAGCTGGCTCATGTAAATATTGCATAACATGTCGAGTGTGAAGTTGTGAGTTCGCATCTCGCCAAAGGCAATATATATTTTTTGGATCTTTTTAAGATTTGTTAACAATTGAGCCGAGTATGAAGTTGTGAGTTCGCATCTCGCCGAAGGCAATATATATTTTTTGGATCTTTTTAAGATTTGTTAACAATTGATTGATTACCTAAGAGCACAAATAATTTATAAATTTCGTTCTGTTCTGGCTTTTATATTGTTTTATATATTTTTGCTGAACATTTCTGATATAATTGAAAGTATAGAAGCTTGAAGATATCGTCACAATACGATAATTGGACACAAAGTACAAATTGCTTTCGAGCCTCATAAGCTCAATTATTAAGCTAAGTACCTTGATTGATTAAGAACTATGAATTTCTTCGAGAACATGACGCTGCGAACACCCCCCGACCCCCCTCATTGATTACCTCACCACCCCGTGGATTATCTCGGGAACCAGAGGTCGTGGACTACCCGAGTTTGGGGTCCCCTGAATCAGGAGGAGGAGCCCGACCTTTTGGCCCTGAGGGAATCCACTCCCCCCTCCCCTCCCCCCTCCCCCCGCAACCCCACGAAATCTAACCCCCCCCCCCCCTTTAGTTACCTCACCCCCCCGTGGATTATCTCGGGAACCAGAGGTCGTGGACTACCCGAGTTTGGGGTCCCCTGAATCAGGAGGAGGAGCCCGACCTTTTGGCCCCGAGGGAATCCACTCCCCCCTCTCCCCCTCCCCCCTACCCCCGCAACCCCACGAAATCTAAACCCGCCCCCTTTAGTTACCTCACCCCCCCGTGGATTATCTCGGGAACCAGAGGTCGTGGACTACCCGAGTTTGGGGTCCCCTGAATCAGGAGGAGGAGCCCGACCTTTTGGCCCTGAGGGAATCCACTCCCCCTTCCCTCCCCCCTCCCCCCGCAACCCCACGAAACCTATCCCCCCCCCCCGAACCCTTTAGTTACCTCACCCCCCGTGGATTATCTCGGGAACCAGAGGTCGTGGACTACCCGAGTTTGGGGTCCCCTGATTCAGGAAGAAGAGCCCGACCTTTTGGCCCCGAGGGAATCCACTTTTTTTTTTTTTTTTTTAATTGGAGGTCTATGCAAAAATATTAATTTATAAATGAAAGCATGAAATAAATTTAAATATGTATAGAAAATTAATATATGTATATGTGTATACATGTATATATTGTACACACATATATATAGATATACATACAGAAGGTGCGAAAGAAGTTTCACTTCAGTCGTGTGGTCATAAGCACACTCGTTTTTTTTTTTTTTTAATAATTATAAAATAGAGCTTGACCGCAATCCCGCCTGAGGGTAAGCATTGACGCGATCGTTGATGGTAAAGCGCGCTAGTTTATTAAGAGCCTATTCACTCAGAAAAACTGAGCGAATAGGAAGGAAGACGGCAGTTGAGCGAGATGATGCAATGTTAAACCCAACAACAACGATGCTGCGCCAAAGGGAGATTGATCTGAAGACCCTCCACGACCAAACTCCTAACACAACAACATTAGGCGTATCGTACTCGCCACACATCGCTACACAACTGCTCAGACCCGTCCTCCGTACGGCTTCACCAGACATCATGCTGGAACACGACAAATCGCTTGCGGCAAGGCTTTGTCTGGTGGGTGGTCACTTCTGCCGGCGGCCGATGTTATGGCCTACCACCTATAAATTGGTTGTTGGTTGACACTGGTTTGGACAAAATTGTTTACACTTGTGTCCACCGATCGAACAGCGGTGATTAGGAGACAACTCGATTATTTGACCACCTCAGTGAGGCGGCTGACAGTGCACTGCACCGGCACCCTGACGCACAGTTTGTCGCTCTGGGGGACTTCAACGCTTGCCACCAGGACTGGCTTTTCCCGTACCAGAGGAATGGCCACGCTGGGAGAGAGGCGCGAAACTTCGCGCTTTCAATGGGCCTCTCCCAGCTGGTAGAGCAAGCGACTAGGGTGCCTGATGTAGTTGGTCATACTGCCAATAGGGATGTATCCAAGGTATGAAAATCAAAAAAAATAATTAGTCCGTCTTATAGATAATAAAAAAAATTAAGACCCGTATTTTTTATTTTGTCGAAATTACCAAAATCTACTGAGATATAACGTATTAAAGTTACGGGGTGGGGGCTAATTAGGTACTTTACACCGTGGTGTATTTTGTGCCACAGCGTGACGTCATGCAACATTTCAAATCAATATATCTTCCTAAGTATTTGAATGAAAGAAAAAATAAAAAATACGTGTTCAATATTTTTTATAAATCTATGTGGTGGGCATGAAATTGTTTTTTAGGATACAACCCAATTGTCTGGATCTGCTCTGCTGACCACTGATCCGGACAGATATATTGTAACACATGCAGAGGCTATGGTAGAGCGAACGAGTGTTGCACTACAGGCAGTCTCCGAATGGGGTAATGCCAACCTTGTAGCATTCAATGCCGCCAAAACACAGGTGTGTCTTTTCACCGCCAAAAGGAGCCCGATCACCTTGGCTGCTACTTTTCGAAATGTATCCTTGGAGTGTACCGACCGCCTTCGCTTTTGGGAGTTGAGATTTCCTCGAACCTAAGCTTTGGGCGGTTCATTGAGTCCAAGTTCACAGTGGCTGCCAGGAAACTTGGCGTTATCGCAAAGGTCCGGCAGTACTTCACACGAGGGCAGCTTCTAATGTTGTACAATGCACAGGTCCGTTCGTGTGTGGAGTACTGCAGCCACATTTGGACTGATGCTGTTAGTGCCACCTGGCCACTTTGGATTCAGTGGAGAGGCGTGCGAAAAGACTGATTGGTGACCCTGTTTTATTTCGAGATGGTCTCCAAAGCCTAGACCACAGGCGTAGAGTAGCCAGCCTTTCGGTATTCTATAGGATGCATTTTGGGGAGTGTGCGAGGGAATTGCATGATCTAATTCCCCATCTCCGTTCCACCATCGGACGACCCGTCGTACGGTGAGTTTCCACCCTTACGTTGTTAACACCACTACGATCCAGACAAAGCGTTTCGCCTCCTCCTTTATACCGAGTACATCGAGGGACTGGAACAGTTTGTCAGCGGCGGTGTTAACAACGTAACATATTCGGACATATTCCCTTTGTACCCTTGTGCTTTGTAAATTGCGCTGTAGTAAGAATGTGTTTGTCTTTTTCGATCCAGCTGTCCCTTGCTGTCCTCTCCAGCGTCGCCCTAAGCCGAGGTTCGTATCTCACAGGGGGTGCCTTTAGTGCGTAGTCGCTCAGTAGTTCTTAAGTTTCCCTAGCTGGGGACTTTAATTTTATTTAAGGCATCCACAGGATAGTCCAGTTAAGTAGTCACGGCCTCTCTAGGTCAACTACGAGATGCCATAACAAAAAAAAAGTGTTTGTTAACAGACTTCCGTACAACACTGAATACCGTGTCTACACACGATAAATAAATCGTAATTTTTAACGGCAAGAAAGACGTGTGTGTACAGACAACAATATTTAAAAACATAATATCTGAAAGACAAACACTGGCACGAATGAAATAAAAAAAAATGATGATGACATAAAGAATCATTCGTAAAAATTAGTACAGACGACAGCACATCAAGCTACTACAATCTGTCAGATTTCTTCATTAGATTTTCAACTTTATCACTAAAGCATTAAGGCTTAAGGTTGGCAATATTAGACAGTTTGTGGTAGCTTGACCTGCTGTCGTCCGTGCAGACAACAGTAAATTAAATCAAATTAATTTTTCTAAAAATCAGTATTTAACATGGAGTGAGTGCCCATCTTACCTCCACAACCCAGTTATTGGGTAATACGTTGCCCTGGTAAGACTGGTGGTCAGACTTTCTGACTTCTGACGACCCATAACAACTGTCAAAGATCTATAAACGACAGCTGGGACCAACGGCTTTTTTTTTGCTTTTCAAGCCACGAAGGGATCTCGGTATGTAAAGATGATTGATCGAACCGTGCGGCTAGTTAAGCTACAAAGCTGGTTGCAATTTTGGTAACCACCTAATCCAAAGTTGCCAGGTAGCATTTTGCAGCACCAGCCCAAATGTGGCTGCAGTACTCCATATCTATACTAATATATAAAGCTGAAGAGTTTGTTTGAACGCGCTAATCTCAGCAACTACTGGTCCGATTTGAAAAATTATTTTTGTGTTGGATAGCCCATTAATCCAGGAAGGCTTTAGAGTATATAACATCACGCTGCGACCAATAAGAGTGGAGCATAACTAACTCCACGCGAACGAAGTCGCTGGCGGCAGCTAAGTAGTATTATATCATTTGAAAAGTAATTATAGTAGCTGTTAAAAATGTATATGTGATAATCTTCATAGAGATTTCTAAGACGATTAACTCATATCATAGTTTCGTTTCATAACGGCTCAAGTAAGTTTACGTTTTTTTTTGCCAAATCATTTAATTAAATCACTGTCATCATTACCGTCTCAGCGTTAATCCCAGTCGCATCCGAAGCTTTTTCAGCTTTGGAACCTGGGGGTCCGCTTTACCAGTCTAACTGCTGATTTTGGCTAAACTTCGATATTTTCCGTGAAGTGACTGCCGTCTGACCTCCACAACCTGATGGCGACATAAAAGCATTGCAGTTCGACCAATTATTGGACGTTTTTTGAGGACTCCAACAACCCGTAACGACTGCCATTAGATGTTCGTATGGCAACCGGGACAAACGGCTTAACATGCTTTCCGAAACACAGCCAGACCAGAGCAAATATTCATATCATGAACACAAATATTTGCATTGCACGGGGATCGAACCTGCGCCCCTTGCGCAGCGGCCGTGTTCGCTACCGCTACGTAATGGAGCCTGTCATTTGTCATTTTGGTAATTTTATATATATTTTTTTTAATTAAGCCTCGCAACGCACACAAAATTTTAGTCACTTGTAATGTCATATTCGAAGAGTCTGGAAACTGCCAAACGAATATAGGTACAAGGTTTACAAATTACAACACCTTATACATATTTTTTTTTTTATTAATTAAGTGCGCTTTGAACGATTTTGACGACTATATACTATGAGCTATTATATAAGAGAATAATTCTAATATTAAGGTTTTATTCGAGGAACAATTTTTATTTTTGACATCAATATTTTTCAATCGAGCGAAAACATCGTATCTACAGAGATACGATGTTTTCGCCCAATTGAAAAAACTCAACAATTCTTTCCCAACCCAGTAATTGAATCCAGAGCCCTTTACATTTTATTAAGCGTCTTACCAAACAAACGCACGTGACATATTGACTGAATCTGCAAAACCCTGACCTAGATAATATTTATTAAGAAGTAAGTTATTTGTCTATTGGTAGAGGTCCTGACTATAAGCTCGTGCTTAGCTTTCTTCCACAGTGGCGTAACTACAGGGTGGCAAGTCGGCAAAATGCCACGGGCCCCCAGCCGGAAGGGGCCCCCGGTCAGATGAAAATATCAATTCCCAACATTTATCATAATTATAACACATACACAATAAATAGAAAAATGTTTTGATTTTTGTAATAGGGGGGCCCATCCGATGAATTTTGCCACGAGCCTCGAATGTTGTAGTTACGCCACTGTTCTTCCAGCTTGTTTGCCAGGACCAAGGTTTTGGGTTGAATTTCCATAGGTGGCCAAGCATGACTGGGATTTTCTACCTGGTTTATCTACCAGTATATTAGGTCTTTCTGAATCCGGAAATCCCGGAATTTAGATTTGTACCCCATCGATGGCAATAAGTCTCAAGCTGTCCTTTATAATGGGTAAATTACACAACACAACTTACATACACGGGTGTAGCCACCTTAAGTACTTGTATATTAAATTTATTTGTAAAGGTAGATCCTTTATATTAATAAATTTAAAGACAAGCAAGAGCAAATTTAAATATAGGTACCCAGCTAAAATCAACACTGCAATAAAACACACACAAACCACAGCACTTGCATCAAACACATTAAAACTGAATAAAACAAAATAAAATACAACAGACACAAACCTCCTTTTTAAATTGCACCTTCATGAAATAAAATTTTAAAAAAATATTAACTTAAATGTTCGAAATTCAAAAAACGCTTGACGTCTTCCAACTGATACAGTTATCAACCTTATTGATGGTGTTGGCGGTAAAGCGCGAACTTTTCTTGCAATCTCCGTCACAGTCTAGTGATTATGAAATAAACAGTGGTGCAATCAACGGTTTTCTTAAAGTATGCAGTTTAATTATTCAATATTCTGGCCTAAATGTTACAGGTGTGACATTATTGGTCCAACACACAGTTGTTAAGATAAATAGTGCATTTCTTATGTCTATTGCTCGAATTGTTTACTATAACGCCATTGAACGCTAGATTTCTACTAGATTGGTATTGTGATAACAGTTACTTCAGTTACTGGGTTATTTATTTATTCTTTTGTTTGATGCATTCCAATTCTAGTACCTTCTAAAATATATTTTTATTTCTGTTAGTAGGTAATAGATAATATTTAGTAACAGGCTGATTAGGTCATCGAACGATGAACCTACATTTTTATTGTAATTCTTTGCGGTATTTGCCTTCACACCATTGAACATGAGACTATGGTTAGACTATGGTTTAGATAATCTATATTACAGGATTCAAAAAAATAGGTAAGTAAAAATTGGCGGATTCTCGAAAAAATATTTTAATATGGATAAAATAAGTTCTAGAAGTTATGGTAACTTGACGTGGTAACGTGGTAAAATGACATAAGATTACAAGGCCACTGAAATAATAAACTGCAGCTTAAACATGCAACATTGGAGCATGCAATTTCCATTCTAACTAGTTAATTATGAAACTCCTTGGCAATCAATACCGCTTTCATTTGACACTTAAGGACGGATAGAAAAAAAGCAATAAAATATACTCGGCCTAATCTCGGCCTACTAGTTTTGTGCCCTTGCCAAAGGTAAGGTTAAGTTCACAAGTTTTTTTGTACCATGTGACTTTAATTGAGTGCTAGGTCATCGGTAGGATTTGGATTGGAAGTTTGGGTTTTTGGGAGCTCAGTTTAAGAATACATATTTGGATACCTACTGTTAAAGTTAATTGGAATTTTGCATATCTACAGCTGCAAGCTGTTACAAACTCTCACGAGAACATGTTCCATGCCATTATCTAAGAAAAACACTTCTGTTTTATAGAATTGTGAATATAATAAATATTTAATGAGATCTAAAAAAAACACATTTGTTGCATGGGGGCCTTGCATGGGGGAGTTTAAAAAAAATCATACAAAAAAAATTAGTTTAAATAAACAACTACACAGTTTTATTTTCCTCATATTTGAAATGAAAAGTAGAGTCTTTAACACGAGTAAAAGAATCTGTTCTACTCGGACTATAGCCTAAAGTCTAAATACCTCGGGAATTGATTCTTTCGACCCTAGATTAACAATCGACTATTATTTGTGCGGAGACCATGTTTCTTGTTAAATTCATGTTTCTAATTAAATGGTACACATAAGTATCCTATAGGTTTTAACTAATTTATGAGTATGATTACGAAATATGTCGTATTTTTCATTGCGCAGACTTAGAAGCTGCATTTTGGTAGTGATCCAAAGAACTGTAGACCTAATTCCGTATTTCATATTATGGCAACTGAAAGACAGACAAACCGATTGATGCATAGACAACGAAGTTACGAGTAACAAGGACAGAATCCTAAAAAGAAAGTCATATATTATGGTATTTGTATTTAATCCAGTGCAATCCTTCTAATATAATTAATGCGAATATTTGTGAGAATATATGGATAGATGTTTGGTATATACATTTTTTACGCAAAAAGCTAAACGAAATTGAATTAAATTTGGCATATAGATGGTTTATGGTGGAAGCCAAGAATAACACATAGGAAACTATTTATCCCAATATTTTCACGGGGTCGATACTTAGGTGAAACCACGGGGCGCCGCTAGTTTGTTACTCTCAAGGTTTGACAAAAGTTATTGAACAAGAAATGGACCACATCGACGCGGCCGATAAATAAATTATCGGTAATTGACCACAACGGGGTCGGCAGGCCATGGAGGCGGGCTGTACCATAAGCAACTACTCTCATATTTGCATAGTAAACTTATGTCCTTACCAATCCTCCTCCAATTTATCTTTAGAGACTTTTGGCGGGAAAGCTAAGATGAGTGTCACGCTAATTTTTCATTGGACTTTTAAATTATTTATAGTGTAGTTTACTGAATAAAAACGCGTAATTTATGTAGTAAAATGTGCATTCAGTGAATAATTCAATCAAGTAAAGAATCAACATTCCAACATTGAAATATTGTAGCATAGTGACCACGTCATGACTTTGTCTCAAACCTTCCTTAACCTAAACCTATCTCCTTTCGTTTCCCACGTGAACCGAGTAGGATCCTAGTCGGAGGTAGGTTTAGGTTTTTTTTTTTTTTAAAAAATAGCCTTCAGTTCGCTCCTTGCATGGCAAGGATTCTTATTTACTTTGTTTATTTTCTCTGCCAATTCTCTTTTTTTCCGCTATTAGTTTTTTGCGGCATTGGCCTTGTCCATATTTTCGGGGTCGCTTTTTTCCCACGTCATTTTTTCTTTTGTCATGCTTTCTTTTGTCATCTTTTTTTTTTTTTTTTTTATAATCTTATTTCTATTACTTTATATACTTACAATTTCACTTAATTTACGAGATCCCTGCCGACGGCACAGCGCTTGGCTGTGCTGCCCTTGTCCGATTTCGTTCTATACTCAATTTTGCAACTTTGAGGCAAAACCGCTCCAGGTACGGCCTGGAGTGCTTGTCCGCCATGAGGTCGGCTATTGATGACTCGGTCAATTTTTTGCCAGTACTTACTTCCAGGTCGTACCTGTCGCGGTCGTGCCTCGGGCATTCCAACAACAGATGTTGTACCGTTTCTATGGCCTGTGTGTCACACACACAGGCTGGACTGCTCTTCAATTTGAACTTATGCAGGTACGCGGCGAAGCCGCCGTGACCCGTCAGGATCTGCGCCCAGATAGACGTCCTGTCGAGGCACTTCAGGACCTTGCGCGCGCGCACCACATCGGGGAAGAACATCCGCGTGACCCCAGCCGTGGCCCCGCCGGTGTACCTCCCATTCCAAACAGCTACTGTGCCCTCTCTCAAACGTCTCTTGACGTAAGAGACTGGACACCTGTCATACGCTGGGGCGACCCTGGACTGGGCCGCCGCCTGCCTAGCCAGTTCGTCGGCGCGCTCATTGCCGGGGATCCCGACATGAGCTTTCACCCAGAAGAACCGGAGGATTTTACCATTCCCCTCTTGCTCCCTGATATTCTTACGAATATGGGTAGCAAGGAGATGGTGCGTTTCCGGGTTTCGGATCAAGTCGAGCGAGGATCGAGAGTCGCTGAGCACCGCCGCGCAGTCGAAGCCTCTCAGGACAACCAGGTCCGTAGCCCTGGCTATCGCGAGCAGCTCCGCCTGAAAGACGGTACACATCGGCTCCAACCTCATTCGCTTGGTCCGAATCTCGGACCCATCCCGCCAGTATGAATATGCCGCCCCGACCCCCTCATCCGATTTACTACCGTCTGTGTAAATCAGATGAGCGGGGAGCTGTAGCTGAGCCACAGTTTCGGGGAGCATATTCTCCAGACACTGGTAATCAACATCTGGCTCACTGGCGGGGTGAGGGGCCTCCGTGAAGGCCCTACGCTCCTCCAGTTCGCGGGATTCCAGCTCATCTATCGGACGTCCCCGTTTGCACTCAAACAGCCGGGCGACCTCCAACACTCGAAGATCGAGCGGGAGGAGACCCGACAGCGTGAGTGCTGCATTGAGCGAAACCGTACGATGTGACTTGGCGATCTTCTGTGCAAAGCCCCTTTGGACGGTAGCAAAGGTTCTTTGCACAGAGATCTTCTCGGCGGCTTTCGCCCAGGAGCTCGCGCCGTACAGGATGGTGGGTTCAACCACCGCGGTGTATATCGTCCTGATGATCTCCGGACACAAGCCCCAATCCACCCGAGCCATCGCCGACAGTTTCCTATACAGGTTAGTTGCCTTGCAACAAGCATATGAAATATGCTTGTTGAAGGTCAACTTACTGTCGACGATGACTCCGAGGATCTTGATCTCGGTCACCATCGAGATGTCAACGCCACCCATCTGCACGACCGGAGTGTCATATTTAAGCTTGCGCGTGACAACCATCGCCTGAGTTTTTGAAGTGAAACTTCTTTAGGCACGCTTGACTTGGGGAGTAAACTGGCGAAAGCGTTACGAAAAATGTTACGAAAAATGATCGGGCAAGGCGAACGGAAGCAAAGTATAGTCCTATTTCGTCTGTACTACAACCAAGGAGTTGGCTCATGTAAATATTGCATGACATGTCGAGTATGAAGTTGTGAGTTCGCATCTCGCCGAAGGCAATATATATTTTTTGGATCTTTTTAAGATTTGTTAACAATTGAGTCGAGTATGAAGTTGTGAGTTCGCATCTCGCCGAAGGCAATATATATTTTTTGGATCTTTTTAAGATTTGTTAACAGATCTAAACCTAAGAGCACAAATAATTTATAAATTTCGTTCTGTTCTGGCTTTTATATTGTTTTATATATTTTTGCTGAACATTTCTGATATAATTGAAAGTATAGAAGAAGATATCGTCACAATACGATAATTGGACACAAAGTACAAATTGCTTTCGAGCCTCATAAGCTCAATTATTAAGCTAAGTACCTTGATTGATTAAGAACTATGAATTTCTTCGAGAACATGACGCTGCGAACACCCCCCGACCCCCCTCATTGATTACCTCACCCCCCCGTGGATTATCTCGGGAACCAGAGGTCGTGGACTACCCAAGTTTGGGGTCCCCTGAATCAGGAGGAGGAGCCCGACCTTTTGGCTCTGAGGGAATCCACTGCCCCCTCTCCCCCTCCCCCCTCCCTCCCCCGCAACCCCACGAAACCTATCCCCCCCCGACCCCCTTTAGTTACCTCACCCCCCCGTTTATTATCTCGGGAACCAGAGGTCGTGGACTACCCGAGTTTGGGGTCCCCTGATTCAAGAGGAAGAGCCCGACCTTTTGGCCCCGAGGGAATCCACTTTTTTTTTTTTTTTAAATTGGAAGTCTATGCAAAAATATTAATTTATAAATGAAAGCATGAAATAAATTTAAATATTTATAGAAAATTAATATATGTATATGTGTATACATGTATATATTGTACACATATATATATATATATATATACATACAGATGGTGCGAAAGAAGTTTCACTTCAGTCGTGTTTTCGGCGGAGAAGCGCAGCTTATTTATGACACCCCACTCGTGCACACAGGCTAAAGCGGCATTGGCATCCCGCTGGATCCCGAGCGCCGTGTGCCCAGAGAACACCAACACGATATCATCCGCGAACGCCTGCACGTACGCGCCCAGCGAATCCAGGTTGTCCAGTAGAGGGTCCAGCAGCATGTTCCAGAAGAGAGGCCCACCGATGGAGCCTTGGACACAGCCCTTGGTCTGGGGCTTCCGCATCGTCCTCCCCGCGTAGCGCACGACTACGCTCCGGTCCCTGAAGTAATCCTCGACAAGACGCCTAAGATTAACGGGAATACCTTTCTCAATCATTCTGCACTTTATAGCAGGCCACCATGCATTGTCAAACGCCCCCTCGATGTCAAGAGAGACTATCAGGGCGATCTCCTTCTTGTGGAGGATGCCTCTGACGTGTTGTATCAGGTCGTACAGCGCGTCCTCCGTGCTCCGCTGCGGTACGAAGCCGTATTGCCGCGCATTGGACTTGGGCAAGAAGTGCCAGCGGATTCGCCGGCACAGGATTTTCTCCAAAATCTTGCCCAGGATGGAGAGTAGTCCAATGGGGCGATACGACTTTGCGCGGGCATAGTCTGGACGCGCCGGCTTCCTTAGCACCACGACAGATGCCTCCTTCCACGGCGCCGGGAAGCACGCCAGGTCAAGACACCGGTTCAGGATGGCCAGGAATAGCTGGATATCCTGGTTAATTACTCGGCAGCATATATCGCTCGTAAAACCATCCGGACCCGGTGCCTTCTTAGGGTTGAAGCTGCGCAGAGTCCGGACCAACTCCCCCCTGGTAATCGGGGGGTCGTCGGTCTCTCCCGGTAAGCGCATGCTGACCAGATCCGCCCGACCTCTGATGACGGTGTGGACCTCAGAGTCCACAGACGCGTCATCATCGGCGAAGAATGTTCTGGCCAGCAGCGCGACCGATTGATCCGGGCTCTGCACAACTCCACCCTCCACGAGTAGCTGGTCCTCGGGACGACCTGACGCCCTTCTCAGCACCCGAAAGATACCGTCCCACATAGACTCCCTTTCTTGCATCGAGCAGAACTGCTTCCAGCTCGCAGTCTGGGCGTTGACCGCCCTCCGCTCGTACTCCGCCTTGGCACTCAGGTAGTCTTCCACTACATACTGCCTGCGACGCGGCGCGGCACAGCGGATCCTGCGCCGCTTTGTGTTCACGTCGCGCCGCAGCCTTTCAAGCTCGTCGTTCCACCAAGGAAAGCCCTTCTTGGGTTGGGGTGGTCTGTGCGGGGGGATAGCCCTCCCGCACGCTTCGGATACGGACTCTATGTAGTCCGAGACCACCCCTTCAAGCTCGCCCCTCGTTTGGGCGTTGGATATCCGCTCCAGGGTGAGCCCTCGAGCGGATATCCCGCTTTGCATTTCCTCGGTGAGACGACCCCAATCAGCCTTCCGGGTGTTGAAGCGCCGACTCGTCCACCGGGTGTTACCCCCGGAGGGCACCTTGAGACCCAGAACCACACGTATCGCCCGATGATCAGAACTTGTCACGGAGTCGTCCACTTTCCACTCAAGGACGCTTCTCAACAGCCCCTGGGTGCAGACGGTAACATCGACATGACTCGTGTACCGCCTGCCCCCACGGACCGTATCGAAGGTGGGGACGACTCCTTCGTTCAATACGTGCAGCTCCATATCATCAAAGAACCCCCTCAGGGACTCCCCCCGAGAGTCCTCCTCGACGCTTCCCCACCACGGACTCCATGCATTCCAGTCCCCTCCCATGAGGATCCTGCCCGTGCCGACCCGGCCCATGAAGTCACGTATCTGCAGAAGGTACGGCTCGATATCCTCCGTGCCCTCAAGGTATACAGAGACAGCCGCCACGGTCCAATCGCCCGCCTTTAAAACGACAGCCACGATATTCTCGGTGATGATTAGAGGGTTCACAAGAACCTCCAAGTCATCCCGGAACACCATGACTGCCGCTTTGACGGGTTTGGTCCTAGCAGACTCCCTCTGCACCACCCTAACGCCACGGAAGCTACCGACCCGCCCCTCCGCGCCAACGTAAGGCTCCTGGACCAGGGCGACACCGACACCACCCCCATGGGCGGACAAGACTAACTCCTGAGTCGCAAGGCGGCCGCGCTGGAGGTTGGCCTGTAATGCTATAAAGCGATCCTTGCATTCACTATCCACTGCGGGGCCCTCAGCAATAGCTTATGGAGGAGCGCGCGATACCGTCCCACTTCTGCCTTATCGGACAGCCGCCGTCGAACGCATTATGTCCCGCCGTCTGCAGTCCGGCCCGGTCGCAGTTCACGCAGACTGGGGCCTTCCCGTCCACGCGGGAGGGGCACTTCGCACGGTCGTGCTCCCCCCCGCAGTGGGCGCAAAGGTCCACCTTCTGCTTGCAGAATCTGCGGCCGTGGCCGTACCCCAGACACCGGGAACACTGCACCAACGGCGACTGGTCCTCGGCAGTCAGGCCCTGTATATCGATGTACAGGGTCTCCGCCTCAGTCAGCCTGCGCCACACCTGAGGGGAGACCTGCAACACCACATGGGCCTGGAGAGGGTTCCGCGCCCTCCTCCTGTAAACCTCCTTGACCCGAAAGTGGGCCTCGTCCATGCCGAGCCACAACTTCCGATTCTGAGTCCTGAGAGCCTCAAGGATATCAGCCTCGGAGTTGTAACTCAGCAAGTTACGAATAACCACCCGCGGGTCTCGGTTTGCTGCGGGCTCTATGTTGAGGCCGTCCCGAGCTTTGAGCCGGCTCTGCGCCTTCTCTAGCTCGGTAGGTTTAGGTTAGGTTAAATTAGATTAGTTAGGATAGGTTACGAAAGAATCCGTGCGCAGTTTCTGGCCTGCCATTGAACGCGTCCCCAGGTGGCGGATACGGGCACGGCCCCCAGATATGGAGGTTACCGGTTTTCCGGCGCGGACCAAAGCCAGACGCGGAGACCGCTTCTGCGGTCATGCGTGCGACGAGTCGGCCACCACTTCAGGTGAGCTGACACGACCCGAATTCCAGATCGCCGTCGGACAACCCAGGCTCCTCACTGAGAGGAGCTGGGCGCCCGCTTGCATGCGTGCAAGCGAGTGGGGCTAAGAGGAAGGACACCTCGCTAAAAAACCCGCCTTTGGCCGCCTTCTCCCTGCCTGAGGTGAGCGGCGGGCGTGAGGCATGGGGGTGCCCGTACCCCCCTTGCACCGCTCACCAGGGAGAGGGTGGCTAAGCCACGGCCCCTCCCTGTGGAGGGCAAATGAGGGCCTGCAGTATCGGCGGGCATCGCCGGCGGGAGGATGGTAGCCAAGGCGTCGCCAGTCTTCCCATTCCCCCGCCGCTATGGCGACGCTGGAGTGCCGCTGGGGTTTTTAGTGAGTATACCGGGAGGTCATCTCCCGGGGAGTCCCACATACCCCTCCCGTCCCACGACGGGCGGGGATGCGTAATTGACATTTTCCCCAGCGAGACCAAAAAAAAGGTTACGAAAGAAAACAAGATTACTACGAAGAAATGGCTCAAAGGTAACCAAGCCAAAAACTCCAAAAAATAAATATCTTTAAAAGTGCGTAACAAGCTATGGATATCATTTTGTTAGTTCAACATAATTCAGTGCCTCATTTACATTGTTTAGCAGACACAGTTTGCGAACATATGGAGTAATGGATTAGCAATACGGTACAAAATGATTCAAGGTGCATGTTCAAATTGATAGTATCGAATAGTGTATTACGAAATTACTACCCTGTTTTATAATATGGGCTAATGGCAGAAATCTACCAAAAAAATTTATAGATAGATACCTAAAATCTGCCAGCCAGTTTTATCAAGGGGTATCGAGTTACTTCAAGTAAAATACTGATATTCAGCTTTTTTTTTTAATAAGTATAAACTGGTGCTTGACCGCAATCCCGCCTGATGATAAGCAGAAATACAATCGTTGATGGTAAAGCGAGCTGGTTTATTAAGCCCATTCAATCAAAAAAAAAACTGAGTGAATACGAAGGAAGACGGCAGTTGAGCGAGGTGATGCAATGCATCGCATATCGTGGTCAGTGGGGCCCGGATAGATGTCGAGTCCACCGTGAAGTATCTGGGATTGGTGCTCGACAACCGATGGGAATTCGGGCCCCACTTCCGGCGACTGGCGCCCAAGCTAATGGGTCCAGCGGATGCGCTATCAACGTTGCTTCCCAACATGGAGGGCCCGAGCGCCGCCTGTAGGCGGTTGTACGTAGGAATCGTGCGGTCCATGGCCCTGTATGGGGCCCGTGTGGGTGATGGACCTGACGGCCAGAACATTCGCCATTCTGCGCAAGCCGCAGAGGGCGATGGCCGTCAGAGTCGTCCGCGGGTATCGCACGATTTCCTACGAGGCGGCTTGCGTCCTAGCCGGATTCCCGCCCTGGAATCTAGAGGCGAAAGTACTCGCGTCATTGTACCAATGTCGTGAGGACGAGTGGACACGGGGCTTCAGTCCGGTGCAGCGGCAGATCGAACTGCGCCGATAGGAGCTCCGTCAGGTCCTGGTGGCGGATTGGCCTCGCTACCGTAGAGGCTATCCGTCCAGTACTCGACGACTGGCTCGGGAGAAGGCACGACTCCCTGTCGTTCAGGGTGACGCAGTTACTGTCGGGGCACGGCTGCTTCGGCAAGTACCTGAGTCGCTTAGGCAGGGAGCCGGACGCTCGGTGCCACCAATGCGTCCAATGCGAGGAGGACACAGCGCAGCACAAGCTCTCCGAGTGTGTAGCTTGGGAGGAGCAGCGCCGTGTCCTCACAAATGTAGTAGGAGGCAACACGACGCTGCCGGCAGTAGTGCGGAGGATGGTCGGTAGCGCAGAGTCGTGGGACGCGATGGTGTCCTTCTGCGAGGACGTGATGTCGCAGAAGGAAGCTGCGGAACGGGAGAGGGAGATGTCAACTCCCTTCCCTGGCCTCGGAAGACGCACCGGGCGCCGATTAAGGGCGGATAACGCCCTCTTCCACCCCCGAAGAATGGGTCCAGGGGCGAGGGACATGGGGAAGTCCACGTCCCCTATTTGATAGACCCGCGGCGGAAGCGCGCGCAAGTGTCGGCGCGTGCCTCTGAGGCGATGCACGGGGTAGTTTAAGACGCCCTACCCCGTGCAGGAGATGAGGCCCGGACAGACCGAGCCAGCATTTTAAGAATTAGGCCGAGGAAGAATTTAGACTTCCACGGCCCCACGTGCGCTCGTGATAGAACATAGACCCGCAATAGACATCGGAGAGGTTTTAGTCAGTAAAAGTCTGACAGACCCCGTCGCCTACCCCAGGGCGTTTGACATCCTTTGAGGATTTCCACCCCGGAGAGAAAAAAAAAGAGGTGATGCATTGTTAAACCCAACAACACGACCAACGATGCTGCCCCAGAGGGAGGTTGATCTAGAGACCCTCCACGACTAAACTCCCGACACAACAACAGTAGGCGCACCGTACCAGGAACGCAACACATCTTCTCACGCCGTATGGCTTCACCAGACATCATGCCGGAACACGACGAAACGGTTGGCGGCAAGACTTTGTCTGGTGGGTGGTAGCTTCTGCCGGCAGCCGATGTTGACTGGAAGTTCACAGAGTTCAACCCAAAGTGTAAAGTTAGTATAGAGACTTCAACCCACCCTTAAGGCACGTTGAGACCTCAGTAACGAGCATAGGCATGTATCGGCATAAATATCCTTTACTTTTTCAAAGCATCAAAGCGAATTATTTTCTAAACTATAAATATGGAAAGCCCTACTGACATTGTCTGACCAGGCCCTAGGGACTCGCACACAGGACTATTCACTCACTCGGCAGTTCACAGTTGCGACTACTAGATCAACAAGTCCAATCCCTCATACAAAAGCAATTCTTCTTTCATTAATCTTTTTTTTTTTTTTTTTTTATTTTTTTTTTTTTTTTTTATGGGACAAACCCGCCACACTTTTCCCAACCACTGCAACTCCTGAAAGCCAGAATCAACAGTGGCGACCGCCAGAAAAACGCCGAGCAATGAAGCTCGACGAGTCCCGGAGAAACGATTCAACTGTCTTGGGTCCCGCAACGAAATTAATCAGAAAAGAATAGCGGAGGAGTAAGAAAAAAGATATTTTTTCCACTTCCCTCCATAACAAGCAGGAGACAGAACAGAACTAGGCCAAACGGCACAAAGGGACATTATTGCAACTGGGAGAAGCCCAGATTGCCAAACACCACGGAATAAAATTTGATTAAGTTAATGGGTCCTAAGTAGGTATTAGCTGTTACAATTGATTCCAATAATAGGTATGGCAAAAGCGCCTGAACGCACGGAAATTGGTTCTAGTTTCTACAAGGTCCGTATAATAAACGACTCCGGATGTAACTTGTACACTATCCAACATAATATTGCGTTCATTCTGCCAAAGAACACACTCCCACAAGATGTGATGTGCGGACTGTTCAAATTCACAGTTCGATGCAGAACACTGACACAAATCTTTCATTAATCTATCGATATGCTTCACATAGCCCTAATTCACTATGACCCCTTATCGATTCCTTACTCGGAAACCACGTCAATTCTTCTTACCTAATCCCGTTGATTTCGTGTGATTTCGATCATTGTGTCATAGAATAAAAACCGGCCAAGTGCGTGTCGGACTCACGCACAAAGGGTCCCTTACCATTGATTTGTGTGTATGAAATTGTTATTTGTATGAAAGATTACGCGGTAATAAGCGGTTTACGATTTACGAGGTATTAAAAAAAACTACTTACTAGATTTCGTTCAAAACAATTTTCGTTGATAGTTTTTATAGTAATGTACATCATATGGTTTTTTAGATTTTTCATTTTCTTATTTTAGTAGTTAGAGGGGACCAACTTTTTTCCACTTTGGAAGCGTCTGTCACGCAAACTATTCGGTTTAGCAAAAATATATTTTAGAAACCTCCACATCATTTTTGAAGACCTATCCATAGAAAACCCACACGTATGTGTTAGATGAAAAAAAATGAGTTTCAGTTGTAAGTATGGGGAACCCCCAATATGTATTACTTTTTTTTTATTTTTGCATCAAAATCTTAATGCGGTTCACAGAATACATCTACCTACGAAGTTACGACAGCATAGCTCTTATAGTTTCGGAAAAAAATGGCCATGACATACGGTCGGACAGACGGACAGACAGACATGACGAATCTATAAGGGCTCCGTTTTTTGCCATTTGGCTACGGAACCCTAAAAAACGGCCCAGGTCAGGTAGATTAGACTCTTGGAGAAAACAATAGTAATAAAAAGTGCAGGTATTTGGCACTGTTTTTCAAATGACCGTTTTCGACAGAAATGCCTGATCATAAAGAATAATAGGAGCATATGTAAGTCCCAAAGTATGAAACTTGATAATAAATAGGTATTTATATTGTAATGAGGATGAGCCAAAGTCAAGGTGTTGTTTGAAATTAAATTGTTGTTAAAATATATAGACTTACGCTCGTGAAGTGCCTATTGCTCTTAATATTATCATAGGAGGTACACCATCGATTTAGAAATGCTTTTTGCAAACATTCTAATAATAAATTAAACATTAGTCTGTTTAACCAAAAACGGATACTTTTCATAATCTTGTGTTCACAGAATACAATAAAATATAATATAAAATTATGTTTCTATGATAGAAACACATTTTTTTTAAACACGTCCATGTAATATTATCAATATTATGGCCTGTCTACACACAGCGACGCTAACCAATGCAAGCAACATGCAAACGGTTTGCTGGTGACGTCCTCACCCTAGCAAACGTTTTGCATAGGTTCCGTTTTGTCTGCTACATGTAGCAAAGTGCATACCTATACCAAACCTTGATGTAGACCGAAAATTGTTATGTTGGACTAATTTGACAGGTCTAAACTAACATTTTATCTTCTGTCCTTTTCTTAATAAAATAGAAAGAAAAATATGAACTGAACTTATACTTAATTTAGTTTATGAGCAGGGAAATCGGGTCCATTAAGTCCAAAACTCGTAGTGTCACGTTTCCTAAATTCAATTCGTTCCAAATTGGTGAGACATCTAGTTAACCGTAGTTGATTGGTTTGAACTTACATAGTTTTTGTTTACATTGATTTAAAGTAGATATGATAGACTCCATTCAAAAACTTCAAACCCCTTATATTATTTGCCTTATACAAGCATCGACAAGTAGACGCTATTTACTACAAAATAGGTGTGGGTCGTAACGCCTTTTTCAAGAAACGTAACATAACCAGTTACTTGATCGGCGTCACCTGTTATAAAACAAGTTATTTTTGTAGCTAGTTATTTAAATTCAGCTACTGTGATTGTTACATATAACTACAGCTTGGCAAAAAAGAGTCTGACGCGGTGACAGTTGGAACTAAAAATGGATAATTGAGGCAACATTGCTCACTTGTCAATTGCTAGTACATTCTGTGTCAACAGTGCGTTTACCATAACAATCTTTTTATAATTTTCAAAAACTATAAATTATTATTGCATAATTGTCCATTTAAAATAAATAGAACTATTCATAGAAGTGGCAGAACAGTGATTTACCACGTCTATGTGCGGTGTTTATCCGAATCTCAAGCGGGACAAGTTTTATCGATAATCGAGAATGTTTATCAAAGAACTGCCGATATGACAGGTATTTATGTACTTTAAATAAGTAATTATACATTAAATAAGTTTTTGTAAATGTATTCAATGCATAGTTTTGTGGTTATCCAGATTTATGTAACTTTTAGTCTTGTTTATAGAAATTGAAAATTGAGGTTATGTTTTGTAGTTTAACAAGTCTCGTATACGCTATCCTCCAATATAGATACTTTAAGATTATGAAAATAGAATTAATAACAGTGTTGATATTATGTTTTTTTGTTTTAGGTAAATCTGTCAATACTATAAGAAAAATTGTTCAGGAAGGTGAAATCAATAATGGCATTTTTTCACCACCGGGAAAACATCGCAAAGGTCGTCCGAAGAAAGATTTAGATAATTTCGATTTATGTGCATTACGTTTAGCAAGCCGAGGCTTTTGTGCAAGACAAAAGGTTCATTTCTTTTACACTGTGAAAAAGCAGGTATGGTTTATTCTTACACTATTCCAGATTTCATGATTTTAAAAAAAGCAGATTTAATACAAAATACAATGTTTCAGGTACCTACACTGAGAAATTTACTGCCGGTAGTTAGAGAAGACTTGGGTTATGATGGAAGCCGTAAACATCTCAGAAAGATATTACACCCTGGGTTTATAGATATAAGAATATTTTGACAGAGGTGCGATTATGTATGAACTGGTGGAACAACTTATAATAAATTTAAGAGATGACAGTAGCAGTGATTTTTCACAATCAGAATATTCCAGTGATTCTGAAGATGCAGGAAGCTTAAGCCAAAATGCGAGCTTTTCTGGAATTTAATATTTAAATGAAAGTGTTTTCGATTTGTCTGATTAAATTGTTATGTATTAAAATAAAACTTCAAACAAAACGTGTTCATTTATTATCCTGTAATATTTGTCAATTCCTAACAATCCCACTGTTAGATTGCCCTCGAGGGCATGATTATCTGTATGTGGGTACTTATTACACAGCCTTCTTACAGGGCTTCGGGGTTCCCCTATGAATATTGTCAATACTGGACATTGATGTGTCTGAGGGATTGAACCACCCACTTAGATTGGGATCATATCTCCAAAAATAACAAGTATCAAAACTTGTTGACCGTAAGTATTCTGGGTTGCCACAGGTGCGATACTAGTGACCTCAATTATTCCACACTCTTTTTTGCCAAGCTGTACCAACTATACAGTTACACGCGAAACGAAACTAGACGTGGTCGTTATTTCACGTAACTAGTTACAATAACCAGCGGCACGCGTCGCCGGTTTGATGGACGATACGGCTACCCGCTACGGCATAACGTGTGTATGAAATAACGCATTTGCAAAAATAACTACTTTTTAATTTGACTCGTAACTAGTTATTCAGTTACACATCATTGTAACTAGTTACGTGAAATAACACGTCTACAACAAAAGGAGTTTGTAGTCAGATGGCGAGAATGTACGCCATTCCAAATGTCAAATTATAAATATTCAGTCTGTGCATTAAAATGCGAAAAGCGTCAAATCGTCAATAAAATTATAATCCACGTTTTAACAACATATTCTCCGATTTTGTCTATAAATTATTAAAATGTTAAATCCTTGAGTTATATGCCGCAGTTTTAAGTGCACTGATATAGTATTCATGTTAATTGTGTTTATAGAAAAGTAACCAAAAATGGCAAGGTCGCCAAAGGATGATCCGATATACAATGATATGAAGCACAATACATGGAACTACCATTCGGAATCTACGGAAAACTGTGCACCTGGTGCTTTGAATGAGAGAAAACCACCACAGATCTCACCTAACCCAAGTGTCATGAACGATAATAGTATTTACGTCAACCCAAATTTCGGCAACGATGTTTATTTGAACAAACACGCTTACAACGTGCAAACAAGCGATACTGCTGCCAATAACGAGGAGAAGGTACCTTTCAACAACATGCCTAACGTTCCTCGCGCTAACCAGAACTACGGAAATGCTATGTTAAAGTTAAGCAACGGCCAGTTAGTTCGTGTATTCTACGACGAAAATAATCAACAGCTTATCTTCCCCATGTCCGGTCAGTATGAACTGTTTAATCACAACCAGGGAGTGCGCGATATTCCCCTACAAATGCCTCAGCCGTCACACCTATTCACACTCAACCAGGACTTTGCTTTGAATAATAATAATAATAATGTACACATGCCACCAACAACTGTCAATCAGACAACTTATCCTGAAAATGTGAACAATCAGTCCCCTACATCTAATTTCCTCAAAGATTTGCTAGGGAATTTGGAGCCTAATTCTACTGGAACTTATTCTCCATTTGGACAAAACTATCCTTTGAATCATCCTGATGCATCTAATATGAACATACTTACCAATAACCCTGTAATTGAGCCTCCTAAGAACCAGCCCATAAAAGTTGAAAATTCACCAAAGAGGAATGAAAACAGTCCTCTAGCTGATACAAGCAACAAGAAGCGAATAGTGGCTGAAGTGAAACCAATGCGCCCCTCATACTCTGATGTGCTGGCAAAGAATACCAAAAATACTCCTACATCAGAAAATACACGTAAAATAAGACCGCAAAACATTGACACTAAGCCAATGAATAACAAAACAAATTCAAAACCAGATAAACCCTCTAACATTAAACAAGATGACAATAAACACAAGAATGAGAAGAAACAAAACACAAATACAATATCCTCAGGAAGTGAGTCTGGAGACATTAATACTGATGACAATGAGAAGCGTCAGAGACCAAACAAAAAGTCTAAGAACAAACGCAATAATATCTCCCGTAAATGGTCATCTCTGGATGACATTACCAATGAAGAAGAATCAAGCTACACACACGACAGTGAAAGCCAGTTTGTATTCATTGAGAATCCAGAGAAACCATCAAAAAAGGAGAAGAAATCAGACAATAAATCTAAGATTTCTGATAAAAGTGCAGCTACAGAAGATGAGTTTAAACTGGACGAAGAAGATGATCAGTCACAGTTTGTCATTCAGGAAGGACAGAGTGAAACTAAGGCTAAAAAGAAAAAGGATGGCCGCAGTTATCATAAAGTGGCAAAGCCTGTTCAGGATAAGAAGAAGAATATTTCAAAGTTGAGAAGGAACAAACCAGGCTACCTGGGATTAGCTCAAAACTATTTGGAGCACTGGGGCGGAGCTACATGGAAAGCACTTGTGTGGTTCATGTATCTACTCTCTGATATATGCCGCATGAGCTTCCATTTGTCGTTTGATTTGTAAGTTTTATTCCATACAATATAACAGTAGGCCTAGTATGAGTTTTCATAACGAAACTCGTTCGATCGTATCGAGCGCGTTTGACTCCGCGATTGGCCCGCTTCAAGGTCGTAAGAACTCTCAACCAATGAGAGCGCCAAACGCGCTCGATACGATCGAACGAGTTTCGTATTGAAAACTCATACTAGGCCTACAGTAAAAATGAAACTAGCTTATGGCTACTCAATTGAGATAAGAATTAGGTACATTTCTGTAGTTTGTTATCTATCATAATATTAGTTCCATTGACAAACACAATTAGATATTAATGTTGAAATTACAAAATTCTTTGAAGTACTTACAGTAAAGCTCTACTTCCAGTTGAGCCATAATTAGTAATTTAACGAGAATCATACATTGGAACTATTACAATAATAAGATACAGACAGGAAAACTAAGAAAAATGTAATGCTTGACCTGTGGTAATATATTCTATGTTATGCTATGGATTTTGTTTCTGCATTTTGTTCTTTAATTGAACCATTGTACAAGTGGCAATATATTGTTGTTAGTTTTCGAGTACATAGCAGCAAAATTTCTTTAATATGCATGAGAAACATATAGATACATAAGGATATTAAATCTTTGGTTTTTCATATTGTTTTTTCCTTAAAATTGAATGCCAATAGCATTCAATTTTAAGGAAAAAACAATTTGCAAACCAGTATAGTTATCACCTGTATCTTGTTTACATCTAGAATTTGTTTTACTATGTGTATACTATTTAGTACTTGGTGAAAACTAATCTTGACTGACAAAGGCTTGATATTACCTCATAATAATCAATAATTAGATATCCAGTATCATGTTATAATATCACTTAATATGATATTGTAACAACTGCACAGTTCCACTTGAGTCCTAGATAAACTATTCAAACTATTTTATGTTACCAGATGAAAGTATTCTTTGTAAATGGATTCATTCTATCATATGATTGAAACAATTTCACAAACTTCCTAATATAGAAAGTTATTAAACTTCAGTTATTTTTCCCCATTTATTCAGTGATAGATCTTGTTGTCAAATTATGTACCTCAACATTTTTCACCATGGTTAAAGGAGCAGAAGATCTATCTGTAAACAAACCAAAATTCTCTCACAGGTGCACATCAGTGTTCACGCAAACATACGTGAGCTCCCAGGCAGTATGGCGCAGTACCAAGGACTGGCTGAGCAAACTCAGCGACAACAAATACTTTCTATATATTGATAGAAAGTTTGGACACACGAAGCTTGGTTTCTGGAGGAGGTTAAAATGGTTTAAGAAAGGTAAATTATTATCGGCAGGGTAGTTGAGAAACACTTTCAGCAGCAATGGGTTTCATTTTGACAGTTCAATAACATTAATTGCATTTTTTACATTGTTGAACAAACATATTTTCCGAACATATACAGTAATGGATTAGAAATATGCATAAAACTGATAGTAATGGTGTATTGCGCGCTTAAGATGCTAGTTTAAATACGACATCAGTTACAGAGAAGTCAGTTGATGGGGTCAAATAAAATTAGCTAATGGCTCTGTGCTGACGGTATCAATATGTAACGATGATTTTTTTTCTAAACCGAATAGTTTGTGTGACAGGTGCTTCTAAAGTGGAAAAAATGTTGGTTCCCCACTCTGTAATTTATATGGTGTACATAGAAAAGTTCATTCTACTCCATATGTATTAAGAATTACATTTACTTGAGAAAATATATCACAGACTCAGTACTAACAAGACTGGAAATGTTTAATTTTCTATTTCAGACGAGAGTGTTTTGAAAAAAATACGAACTCAATACTGTTATAATTTAATGATAGTCATGCACTAGATAAATGGTTTTAATTACTTAGCTGAAATTAGCATACATACACAATAGTATTATCATAACTTTCTATGCTTGACATAGAAAGTTTTATTATTTGTAGCTGTATTTTATCTTATTTTACATTATATTAAGATTATTTTCTCCAGATCAATCTCCCTCCGACGCAGCATCGTTAGTCGTGTTGTTAGGTTTAACTTTGCATCATCTCGGTCAACTGCCGTCTTCCTTCCTATTCACTCACTTTTTTGAGTGATTAAGTTCTTAATAAACTTGTGCGCTTTACCGGCAAGCAATAAAAAGTTTATAATTATAAAAAAAAAAAACAACAGGCAGCAATGTTTTGCCGTTTGTTAATTTATGCCTGATGGTTAAAGGAATGTCTGTGTCAAGTTAGTCTTTGCTTAACAAAAAACCGACTTGAAGTTATTAGCACACTTATCTGGGTTTCATTCAGCATTGGCGATCGGCCCACTTCATTCAGAATATTACACTAGCATATTCATGTTCGATTTGGGTCGGCAAAATTCGAACAGCTTTTTCCTTTTACGGGTTTGCCTCGCAGCTGTGCCGAATCTCGCCGACCCGAACTATTGTGTAACTCCCCTTAATTTTCTTTTTACGACACTATTTCTAAATCCTAACCATACTGTTTTGATTGCAGCCGAAATAGAAACGGATAATGGAAATGATTCGACGAAGTTGAACGCAAACATACCTTTGCCAGCGACTGGAGAGGAAGCCATGAAGAGACTACTAGCATGCAAGGGGAAAGATCCTTACAGGTTAGTCACTCACAGAGTAGATAGTGTACCAAGAAATCAAAAAAAAGGCAGTTGTAGGACTGACGACAGAAGTAAAAACGGAAATAATTATTATGTTAACAAAAAACAAGAACAAAAAAGTTATGGCAGTGACGCAATCTGTACCACTGTATACACTATACATACACGGTGTCGGGTCGGTCACGCTCACGGGAATCTGGAAAATGGTTTTTCCCCATCCAACATAAATAAGTTGAGGACATGCCTAAAGAAGTTTTCACTTCTAAAAACTAAACAGGATTTGTCCTGTTTACTTTGGGTTTGTTTAGTTTCTGTTTAGATGGCAGACCTTTCAAGCAGTTGTTGTGTTCTAAATTTAATTCCCTATGCAGTAAATTTTTTAATAAAATATTTAATCTTTTCTCGCGTTTAACCCTATTTTTTGTAATCAGAACTTTATAAAGATCAGAATAAAGTTGGAAATTCATAAATTGTTTTAAGCCATTTTATAAGAGAAACTATACTTCAAGCATGTTTGAAAATGAGTTTAATCACCTATTTACATGACATAACATAATCACAATTAGCCTACAGGGTGGTGCTGACAATTCGACAATAAATGAAAACACGAACAATGCTGGTTCATAGGAATAATCCTAAACCATAGAAAAAAAACCTAACATCAAAAATAAAAAAATGAAAATTTAAAACAAACTAAATCGCATAAAATTGCAAACGGAATAGAACATCCTTTAAAAATATTGGTTCACTGACCTCCGATCGGCGACAGCGCGATCCTGTATCGACTTCCTTTTTTCGCGCCATTATTATTAAAGTTTGGTACCGCAGGATGCGGCGGTCATAAACTTTTAAGCGCTTCCTTATCAACATGTACATCATGTAGAAAATGTGAAAAATAAATTCCTGTGACTAAACTAATGGACATATTTATATGATACTAGCTGACCGGCAAACGTTGTTTTGCCATATAAATAATAGATTAAATTACTAAAATGGCTATTAAAAAATAAGGGTTGATCGTAAAAGGGTGAAAATTGGGGATTGTATGTATTTTTGTATGTTGTATCATAAAAAAATAGAAATTAAAAATTTTGTCTAAAAAATAAAAAATAAAAATTAGGGGTGGACTACCCCTAACATTTAGGGGGATGAAAAATAGATGTTGGCCGATTCTCATAGATACCGGTTAAGCACAAAAAATTTCATCAAAATCAGTCGAGCCGTTTCGGAGGAGTTTAAAGCCGAACACTGTGACACGAGAATTTTATATATTAGATAATTATGTAGACTGAGAATGTGTTGAGGTCCACAATGTTTAATTTATTGTCATATTGTTAGCACCACTCTGTATATTGGTCCCACTCTTGGGACACAGTTCTCCTTTCGGTGAGAGGGAGCGTAATCTACCACGCGGGCCTAGTGCGGGTCGTTAGATGTCACATGTCTTTGAAGCTTTTTTGACTCGAGGACATTACTATAACATTTTATATAAATACTGCTACACCATCGCCAATGTTATACATACGGGGGTCTAATCGTGCATCTGTGTCTTCATTGTATGCTTCAAATCGACTTATCCACATGGATATGACGTTACTTATGGTCACCGTCATTTTTTTTTTTTTGTTCTGTATGGGGAGTCATCAAATCTCTAGGCAGAGCGGAAGGGCTTGTCAGACTTTTACTGACTAAAACCCATCCGTGTTTCTTCACTTCCCTGTGCGCCAGGGCCACGGTTTCTTTTTTAACCACCCCGCAATCCTGACCCAGGAGGCATCGACGCGCCGTCGACCCGGGCCTGGTGCGCGACCGGACGGCGAGCTGCCCATTGCTCACCGCCCGCAAGCACGCTATGGTCACCGTCATAGTGATCATTTTTGCCCATTGGATTATAACTAAGAATGTTCTAGTTACGCGGATATTGGGGTTCATTTGTTTCAACTTTTTCCAACCCTCCATAATATTTTTTTTTTTTCTTTGGCTCCGCGCGGTTTATGCATTTAGCCATGTCACGTGTTGGGATTGTTATTAACTATTTATTTGTTTCTTTCTTCTTTGGTTTCGCATGGTTTGTGCATTTAGCCAATGAATGTTCATTCATATCGAAAAAGACGGCCGCGTGAACCGATTACGAGGGAGGTTTGAGGCAAAGTCATGATGAGGCCACTATGCTGCGATATCTCAATGTTCTTTATTAATTATTTACTGAATTCACTTTTTACTACATAAATTACACACTTTTAGTTAGTAAACAACACTATAAATAATTTAAAAGTCCAATGAAAAATGAGCGTGACACTCAGCTTGACTTTCCCGCTAAAACTCTCCTCCATAATACCGTGTGTAACATTGCACACTGTCGTAAATATTGACTTTCCACAACAAAAATAGAACGCGTTTTCCAAAAATAATGCTCACTCAATATTACGTAGTTTAGGCAACGGGTGATATCTTTTACACACTAATGATTTTATGATTGATATGTCGTCGTGCGTACATGGGCGTGACATAATGACGCTATTGTAATTATCTATAGATAGAAGTTAGATACAAGTCACTATTATACTAGATCTGTTTGTATTTGTAATGGTATTGTGAGAATTCACCACGTATCACTAGTTTACTATTCTAGGAAATAGAAAGCTTCATTCATGGGACCTTTTTCACTGTGATTTGAGAAGAACATAAAACTCGCTCATTCTACAGACTTGGGAGGCAAGATCGGTATAAAATAGTATAATCGAGTAGTAAAATGTATATAGTATGTTAAGAAAATCCTGTCCGACCCATAAGGATAATAAAGGTTAGGTAAACACATGAACAAATATAATACAAAATTTTACGTAATCATCATAGTACCAATACAAATGAATTTTGAAAAAAGTGACAACACCGGTATTATTATGTGCGAATAGCGATGCGACCACGTGCCGCATGCCCTGCTGCACGCCGCCCGCGGAAGGGTGCTTAACGCACATTTATTAAGTTACCTCTTTTTGCGAAATAATATTTTTTTTTGGGGATGTTTTTTTTTAAGATTAGCCCGGTTTTGTATCCATTAGTAGAATCAGTTATCGATACCTAACAACACCTTCACGGGTCGGACTACTACTGTATACTTATGCATTCGATTTTGTCATCC
Organism: Sesamia inferens; assembly: GCA_037179545.1. Lineage (NCBI taxonomy): Eukaryota > Metazoa > Arthropoda > Insecta > Lepidoptera > Noctuidae > Sesamia > Sesamia inferens. Next base: position 27,221,851 of record CM073928.1, on the reverse strand, counting down.
AGCTTGTGCCTAATTATGCTGACCCAAACACGTGAATAGCATCCCTCGCCGTCAAGCGCCGAATGCTGCCGCTAGCAATAAAAATGAAGGCTCGACCGAGATAGGGTTTTCGTTCTCGGTCGATACCGATACCGAGACCGAGACCGAGAATAAAATAATGGCGCCGATTCTCTTGTTCACAAACGTAAACTAATTTTATGTTCAGTGCATCTATTTTCTTTATATTTCATTAAGAAAAAGACCGAAGATAAAATGTCAGTTTAGACCTGTCAAATTAATCCGCTCCTGACGTATTTTTGGTCGCCATGTTTATAATCGCTTCTAAACTGTCTATGGAATATTTAATTTGACAGGTTTAAACCAAAATATTGTCTTCTATCCTTTTTTTAACGAAAGAAAAAGATGCACTTAACTTGAAATTAATTTAGTTTGTGAACCAGAGAATCGGCGACTCGAGAATCGAGGACTTAGAAAATGAGACTCCAAATTCTTCAACTTTGCGTTTATATTCGGAAAAATACAAAAAATATAATAGATGAGAAGTTAATAATAATATAAATAACTGTTTTAACAATCAAAGGTAAATACCATTATATTGTGACTTAAAAAAGCAGTATTTCGGCATTTTCGCTCTTAAAAGAGTGTCGACTGTCGTCATAAAACTGTCCAGCTTTGCTAAACAGCTGTTCATTTGCTATGCTAAGAAGCGGCGGTTAAGATAATACTTATTTGCTGCAGGCCCAAGCACTTTATAAGGCGAAGAAAACCAATACTTAAAAATATTAGCATTTACACAGTGTCGGTCGTGACCGAGAATCTCGGCTATAATTAGCCAAGAACCGAGAATTTCTCGGTTAGATTTGCAATCCAGCATCATCTGTGAGAGTTTCAACTGTCTAGCTATAACGATTCATGTGACACAGGCTGGTGACAGACAGTCGTTTTAAAGGTTCCCGTTTTCAACCTTTTGTTTACGGAACCCTAAAAACATTCTAAATCTAATCGCAATCTCATCTCTGCGACAACCAAAGTCATAAACTTGTAATAAAATGAGGTAAATTCGGGGTACCTGTGACAGATTGAGACAGATTACAATAGTAGCATTCGAGGAACACATTTGACGACACGATTTCACAAATACTTGTATGGCCTACAATTAGTTGTTCCGGTTCTGGCTGTTTGTGTATGTGGCTTTATGTCTGTAAACGCTCCCACGATATAGGGAAAATTCCCAGTGTGGGGCAAAGTTTTTTAATATAGCAGTGGTGACAGCTTCAGAGTTGTAGAATGGATTCGAATCCAGCCTCACACGCAGTTTACTTAGAACAATTTATTTCATTAAAACGGTGAAGGTATCTGTAGAACATGTAGTTCAAATTTGTTTGAGAATCAGCACTTTTTCAACGTCAATATTACATAAGACAGTTCCCCCAAAACGCCCGCCCTTTGCCACTTCCTAGTGCTTTCACTGGGAAGAATAAGTCGCCGAACAGCTGTCTGTTTATTTAAAAAAAAAACCACATGACTTTATTTAATTATTGAACCAACCAACTCCTACGACGTTTATTTCGTTCATTATTAAAATAACGCAATTCCTCCGCAGTATATTGGGTGTGAGCGTTTCATGTACAGACGAGGAAATAAAGCGATATTATAGACGGCAAGCGTTCCTTGTTCACCCTGACAAGAATCAACAGCCCGGTGCCGAAGAAGCCTTCAAAATATTGCAGCATGCTTTCGACCTTATTGGAGAGCCAGTAAGTGCATATTTCATTGGCTAAACTTGTTTAGTACTACTCGCGTCAGTTAACTGTGCACCACGCTGGAATACGACACCTCTCCCGCTTCCCCGCGCGGCGCCCCGCATTCGCCGTAAGCGCTGAGTAGCGATAGCATCTTGGTTACAATTGTCTAAATACAGTTTAAATCCCCTGTTATTACTGTTTCTGTGGAGTTTTTGCTTTTAAAGTTTTTTTTTTTATTATGTTTGATTTTGTTTTTTATATTTTCGACGCGGTATTGAAGCTATTGATTGCACCAACATTACATTTTAGTCCATACCTTCATGAGTAAAATGACCTAGTATTATGACGCTTTATCAACAAAACGACCTTTTATTAACATAAAAAGAAAATGTAATTTATATTTTTTTTAACATAATTCTCATTGTTTACAAACGGTACCATCCGAATGACGTCATAGAGCGAGGTGCACAGTTAACTCACGCGAGTAGTAGGTAAAGTCTGCAGTATAATGGTCAGTGTGCTTTTAAGATACTGCAGTGTGTTTTCAACCTTAATAGGGAGCTAGTTAGTTCATATTACATTGGCTAAACTTGCTTAGTTTTAAGTAGGTAAAGTCTGCAGTATAATCGTCACTGGCCTTTCAAGATACTGCAGTGTGTTTTCAACCTTATTGGAAAGCCAGTAAGCTCATATTGCTTCGACGAAATTTTACTACAGCTGTTCTTAGTGTATGTTGAAGAAACAGTAATCTCGCAATTTAAACACTCAAACTTACTTCATTTATTCAGTTTCATTCATTTAAAGAAAAGTCATCATCATCATCAACCTTTTTGTCGTCCCACTGCTGGGCACAAGTCTCCTCTCATACAGAGGATTGAGCGTAATCACCACTCTTGCTCAATGAGGGTTGGCGATTACAGACTTAAAGTCCAGCTTTCCTCAAGATGTTTTCCTTCACCTTGTAATCAGTCATTGATGTCTAAGATATACTTAAGTAATGTACTGAAGTAATACAGGTGTCATATTCATGCAACCAATATTCAGCTTTAAAGTTCATAATACTTTAGCAAGAGATGTAATGTGCTTTTTTGAAGGAACGCCGAGAAGCCTACGAGCGACGCGCCCTAGAGTCTCGGCACGTGGAGGCCGCGTGGAGCGAGCTGAGTCAACTGCTCGCTCAGCTCCACGACAAGATGGAGTTCGCGGCCAACACCATCAGGTAGTATTTTCGAATTGAATAGGTAGAAAAGTTCTTGATACAAGAGTGCCTCTTTTGGCTCCTAAAACACAGGCTTTTGTCCTAGTTTAGGAGGCATCAGTTCGCCTTTTAAATTAACTCTGTACATTAAGTAGTTTTGATCCTGTGTACTTATGTGTGTTTTTTAAAACATAAATTATTATTAAAAAATAAAGAGTAAATATCCTTCCTCAAAGGCGAAAATTGATCAAGTTCAACTTCCATGTACGGATGACAGCAGGTCAAGCTACCCCTAACTGTAAATTCCCAATCAACCTTGAGCCTTAATGCTTGAAAGATAAAGTTGAAAATCTAATAAGGAAATCAGACAGATTATAGTAGCTTGGTGTGCTGTCCTCTGTACTATTTTTTACGAATGATTCTTTATGTCATCATCATTTTTTTTTTTTTATTTCATTCGTGCCAGTGTTTGTCTTGGAGATATTATGTTTTTAAATAATTTTTTTTTAATCTTCAAGGAGGTTTTAAGTCAAAAGTTTTATACCAGTAACACTTATCTTTTATAATTTGTTATACCCTAAATACATAAACAATAGGGATGTTTCCAGGGTATGACAATCAAAAAAATAATTAGTCCGTCTTATAGATAATAATAGTAGTTTATGAAACTGTTACATAATGAGGGATAGTATCACACGAGTGTGTAATACCTAATTATGAACAGTTTCATACACTACTTTATCTAATCTCATACATTTGAAGAAACAATAATAATCAATTATGTGTCCAGCGAAACACAACAACGACTCGCAATGCAAAGAAACGTATTTGGCGCCAAAATTCTGCACCCTGCATCAAAGCGCGCGCAGCCACAGATAAAAAAATTAAATAGTGCTATCTATGGTTTGTAATCTGTACGGTAATGAAAAAAAAATTATTATAACATTATTTTGTTAGAGAAATAATGTTATAATTTAATTTTTTAATTTCCGGTCGATATACTATGGGTAAAGTACGTCAATATAAACTCCTTTTTAGTTTTATATTTTTAATTTTTTGATATGAGAGTAGATAAAATAAATTAAGACTCGTATTTTTTATTTCGTCGAAATTACTAAAAACTACTGAGATATAGCGTATAAAGTTACAAGTGGGGGCTAATTATGTAACGCCGTATATTTTGTACCACGGCGTGACGTCATGCGACATTTCAAATCAATATATCTTCGAAAAAAATATAAAATACGTGTTCAATATTTTATATAAATCTATCTGATGGACATTAAATTATTTTTTAGGATACAACCCAATTCATATATTAAAAAAAATCCATTGTGTCTCGCGTGAATCCACGTTCGATGCGAAGGGTTAATGCTTCCCGACATTCCAGGTTATTTAGCCTACCCAAACCAATGACATGTGACTTGTATCAGATGCACGAACTGCGGCCGGCGCCACAAGCGCGTGCTGACAGACCGGCCGTGCTACGCCGCGAGGTACTGCGTGCAATGCAAGATACGACACTCCGCTAAAGAGGTACTACGCAGATTCTTCTGTTCACAAACTAAAATCTTAATAAACTATCGTGCTTTACCATTAACGATTGGATCACTGCTTACCATCAGGCGGAATTGCTTGCCTTGCCGCCATGCGATTTGTCGTGTTCCGGCATGATGTCTGGTGAAGCCGTACAGAGGACGGGTCTGAGCAGTTGTGTTGCGATGTGTGCCGGGTACGATGCGCCTAATGTTGTTGTATTGGGAATTTGGTCGTGGAGGGTCTTCAGATCAATCTCCCTTTTGCGCAGCATCGTTGGTCGTGTTGTTGGGTTTAACATTGCATCACCTCGCAGCGCCCGCCCGTCTTCCTTCCTATATGCTCAGTGTTTCTGAGTGAATAGGCTCTTAATAAACTAGCGCGCTTTACCATCAACGATCACATCACTATTTACCATCAGGCGGGCTTGCGGTCAAGCGCTAGTTTATAATTATTAAAAAAAAGTGTTTTTGCAAATAGGGTAAGGTCATCTCAACACCTTTCTCACAGGTTTTATTTTTATATATATTACTAGCTGATGCCCGCGACTCCGGCCGCGTGAACTTCATTGTACAACTGCCTGTTAAAATAATTGGAGCAATATGTACGTCCGCGTTCGCTCCCATTTCCGTAACCTTTTTTGGTACTGCTCTGCTCCTATTGGTCATAGAGGGATGTTTTATAGCCTATAGGCTCTAGACTATCTGTGTACCAAATTTCGTTACAATCGGTTCAGTAGTTTTGGCGTGAAAGCCGGACAGACAGACAGACAGAGATACTTTCGCATTTATAATATTAGTATGGATTGTAATAGTATGTACATAGCTTAGTTAAGTATTTGTTGACTTTTTTCTTTTCCTTTTCATTGTTTCTGTAACTAAAGGACCTGCCATCTAATCTCTTCACCATCCGTGGTTGACTGATAGAGAATGCCAAAGGCATTAAGTCCGCCTCTATAGATTTTCTTTGTATGAAAGTATAAATAAATAAAAGGACAGAATATAAATATAGTTTAGTCCTGTCAAATTAAGATATTATAGATAGACGCGATTATAAACATGGCCACCAAAAATATGTTAATTTACGTCAGGACTAAACTGACATTTTATCTTCTGTCCTTTTCTTAAAGAAAAAGATGCACTGACTTAAATTTAATTTAGTTTATAAACAAGGGAAACTGAGCCCTTGTCTTCCTTGTACAATAAAGATTTTCTAGTCATCGTAGTCCGGCGGGGTAATTGTGTTACAAATTATCAATAGCAATGGTATTTAGAGTTCCGTAGTCAACTAGGACCCTTATCGTTTCGCCAAGTCTGTCTGTCCGTCCATCCGCGGATAATCTCAGTGACCTTTAGCACTAGGAATCTGAAATTTGGTTCTAATTCGTATATCAATCACGACAAGTAAATAATTTTTGATAATCAAAATCAAAAGTCATTTATTCAGATTGGGCTGAGAATCAGCACTTTTTAAACGTCAATATTACAGAAGACACTCCCCCCAAAACGCCCACCCATCGATACTTCCTAAGAGAAGAAGTGGCAGAAGAAACTCCCCAGCAGCACAGCTGTCTGTTCATTAAAAAAAAACACATGACTTTATACAATATTATTGAAAATATGCCAGCTACTACGCCAAAATACCAGCAAAGCAAAACAATATGTATACATATTTAAATGAAAATTTAAATAACTAAAAACTTATTACTTCAATAAAAACCCCAGGCATAAAGGGCGTGACAGCTTACATATTTATGTATTGAAAAACAGTGAATTATATGAACTCATATAACGTATCAGTAAGCTAATTCCGGAGAAAGAACACAAACATTGTCTTGAGTTAATCAGAGCGACCAGCTATTCTTATCATTTAAATAATCACTTTGAACAAAGCTTGAATTTGATTTGTGCTATAAATGCATAATTGTTATAAAAAGTTAATTAATGTTAATATTTTCGGAAATAATCGCTCCAAAAGGGAAAATGCTAACTGATAACTTTTGCACCTGGTTTTGGTGTGGATGGGAAATCACCAAATTACTCCTCCCGCTCTGGATGGAGCGGAAGCGCGTGTCAGACTTTTACTGACTAAAACCCACCCGTGTTCGTTCACTTGCCTGTGCGCCAGGGCCATGGTTTCTGAATCTTTCTCTTTCAACCAGCCCGCAACCCTCACCCAGGAATCGTTATTCGTGGACCCCTCACGATGTGCTGACATCTCGTTGATGCGTCACCCAGTGTTTGAAAGCGTGTTTCACAATTATGATGCCGTTTTATGACGGGGAAGTGAAAATTATAGTAAAATCAAAGATAAAAGTAGCTCGGACTACCTATTCCGGGCTGTATACCCACTCCCCGTCGTCAATCAGTGCGCGATTAAATCCGTGCACACCACGGACGAAAAATATTGCAAAGGGATTTTATGCTTATCACACTTATTTGATTTCTTCCTCTCGCTGATGAGCCGAGCGTTAAGAATGCAGCCCAGCATGTCAAAAATACACTTTCATTCACTGGAATTGCAACACTCGGCACTAATAGATTGAAAATCAGTGGGTTACACGATCAACGACGAGAACTTGTGTTGCTTATGCTTCCCTTGTAGATTCATTCTCGTGTCCGTGGCTGCCCACGGACAAGAGAATGAATCTACAAAGTAATAATCTATATATAGATAATCTCCCACGGGGATGTGCTCCCTTGATAAAATGAGTTCCTATAAAATCAGAAATATACCAACAGTCTTTCCAATTCAAAAATTGATAAAAGCACCATATAAAGGGTGTATCTGACATCAACGCACAAACGAGTACCATGGATCCAGTACATGATTCTGAAACCTCCGGTGGTAGAATTTTTCGTCGACTTTTTCATGATTTCAAAAAAATATATATGCAGTTTTTTTCATTTTAGAGCGTTCATAATAGCGTTCGCGCTATACTTTTATAACCCAATAAGATTTTAAAGTAAAAATTAATTAATTCGCTAATTACACTAAAAAGCGCAAAGAAAACAAAACTGGAAAAACTATATTATCAGCTGATTTAATAGAGTTCACATCAGGGAACAACGTCATACCTACAAACCCGCACGGCGGCACGCTTGCAACGTTCAAAGGTCGAGCCGACACTTTTTTTTAAACACTGGCTACTGTAACCGTTCATTAAAGACATAAATGACTATCATAATTTTATTAATGGCATGCGGTCTAGCCTTTTCGCGAAGTTTGCGTTACGATTTCAGATACATCCTGTATATTGGAATTAGGCAGTATTTAAATAAAAAAACGTGTTGGATTGCAACGCACACAAGTTACAAAGTCGACGATATTAATCAGAGAGAGCATAAATTCTAAGCTTATAAAAGAGACTACATATCTAGACTACTAGCGCCACAGTGGCAAAAGCTTAAATTTATACTTTTATATATAATCTAATCTACTATATTAATTTATTTATTCAAAAATATACATACTTTTTATATTCATTTAGTTGAAATTATTTTGACAAGTAACATACTCTTTAATTTTATTTATTTGTAGCAATGTTTTCAAACAGTTACGCCATCGCTGTTCAGTGTATTATTATATACTCTGTGTAATGTCATACATTTGTTTATTTTCAGGGCGACATATGGGCAGAGTCGAGTATGATGGGTCTGCTCGTGATGTACTACGCATGTATGGATGGAGCGGTGTACCAAATCACACAATGGGCCAGTTGCCAGGTAACATACAAATCCACAAGACAAATTTGCGCTTCGGGAATCATCGTGGATCTTCGGAAAAAAAAATTGGTTGCCTGTAAAGTCGGTATACGGGCGAAAGTTTTACGTGACAACGACTTTGAGTGGTAAAATAAATTTAATGTGAATATTGATTCGATATATGAAACATAATAAATAATAAATATAAATAATAAATTTATTAATAATTATAAATAATAAATTTATTAATAATTATAAATAATTATTATTAAGCGCAAAACATGAACCGGTGTGTATGCCTATCTCTCTCGCTCTGTCTCTCTCGCTCTTAGGCGGGCTAACTGTGCTCGAGTGGAAGGGACGCGTGCCTTTCACTTTTTATGTCTGTCTCTCTCGCTCTTAGGCGGGCTAACCATGCCCGAGTGGAAGGGACGCGTGCCTCTCACTCGCTCTCATTGTGAGCGCATAACGTGAGCGGAGCGTAACGCAGTTTCTTGAAGTGTCACACGGCAAACCAATTTATAAGACGTTGTCACGTCAATATCTACGAACACGATAATATCTAATATAGAGCTGTTACAACCATGGAAGTGCTTCCCTTTTTTCAGTACCAAACTTTTGAACGTGACTCTTTCACCTAACAGGAAAACACAAAAGGGAGGAACAAAAGAGTAATGTTTTATTTTTTTATTTTACGTGTTTGGAACACCTGCAACCTTCATCACAGGCTTACTGAATACAGTAGTGTTGTTATAGTTTATATAGATCCAATTATCCTCTGTGGCACGACGGTCAACACGCTTGTCCGCGACAAGGCGAGGCCCCGGGTTCGATCCCCGGCCAAGCCATGATAGAAAAACGATCTTTTCCTGATTGGCCTGGGCCTTGGATGTTTATCTATATATGTATCTATTATAAATATAGTATCGTTGAGTTAGTAGCCCATAACACAAGTCTCGAACTTCCTTTGGGGCTAGCTCAATCTGTGTGATTTGTCCGTATATATTTATTTATTTATTTATTATCTACTAATAATATACAAATAACAAAAACTAAATGTAATTACACAATGCTCGGCCTGCATGAATTATAAAAACATTCACCGTTGTACATAAACCTCCATAGGCACTTGTATTATTACACTAGCGACCCTCCCCGGCTTCGCACGGGTACAATACTGATACTAAATACACTACAGAAAAAACTGTCAACGTTGTGTAAAAAACATAGCGGCTCGCTGCTCCCACCCCGCCCCGGTCGGGCAGTGCCGCTGTAAACGCGATGCCCCGCAATTTTTTAATCTGTAATTTCTTTGTAAATATTCATTTAAATCATATGCTGTAAAGGACGATATAGATCTATATTAAATCAACAATGTATTTAAGGTATTACATTGGATAAGGATTAATGCTGCATTGGTTAAAGTCGCTTCGAAAATTCGCCGATATTTGTCTTAAAAAATAAATGATAAAAACATGTTATTGTGAGATATCAATAAGAGATGGACATATATCATCTCGGACTTTTTTGTAGAGCTTTTCAATATGTACAATATTTAGTACATTATTTTGATAAATCTCGTAGGGTTCACCCTGCGTTTCACTGCAAACGCGGAAAAACTGAAATTATTTACGACATCACATTAGAAACCTCAAAATAATGGTATTTCTCCACATTTTAATGGATGTTATTATACACATAAACCTTCCTCTTTAATCACTCTATCTATTAAAACCGCATCAAAATCCGTTGCAGAGTTTTAATCATACAAAGGACATAGGAAAGAGAAAGTGACTTTGTTTTATAATATAAAAAATAAATAAATATATATATATGGACAAATCACACAGATTGAGCTAGCCCCAAAGTAAGTTCGAGACTTGTGTTATGGGATACTAACTCAACGATACTATATTTTTGTTTTATTACATTATATATTATTAGGTACATACAAATTACATAACATCACGTGTAAAGTTGTATGATACGTTGCAAAAAGCGGGGCAGTATAGAATTTATAAGCTTTAAAATTGTAGGGCAGGTACTCAGTGGCGCGACGTTCGTGCTAGTCCGGAAACACGAACATTACCGAAGCGCAGATTGTTCCGGTTTGCCTGTACTTTTTTTTACTCAAGAGTCCCCTTTCCTCCTTCTGCAAATAAACTATGACAGCCAATGCATTTAAAAAAAAATATTTCAACAGTTTAAGTTCAGAGCATTCTTTTTTTTTTCTTTAAGGATTGGACAGAAGGTAAATATTAGTAAGCCTGACGTATTTTTCACCATGTTTTATTCATGTCTAAACTGTCTAAGAAAACGCACAATGGTCCACCAGAGGGACTGAGTGCAGAAATCAAACCAGTAACATAGAACTGTCAAAGGAATATCTTAATTTGAGAGGTCCGAACTAATATCTTATGTCCTTTTCATAATGAAATAAAAAGAAGAAAATTGTAAACAAGGGAATCTGCGCCAATGTGTCATTTAAAATATTGTTCTCATCAGAAAAAGAACCTGAAGCAACTAAGGCCGGACTGTCACGTGGTACAGTACCGGATCGTGCTCGGCAACAAAGCGGCCGCAGCCTCCGATCTCAACCAGAGACCATCCACCGGGTAAGTTAAGCTCTTACGGTCTGTTCCAAAATTATACATTGAAAGTGTAAACTAAATTCTTATGCAATATTTTTTCTTGAAATCACATGTCGACAAAATTTATTAATAATTATTATTGTCAAATGAAACACAGCTTTAATTTAGGTGATTTCTATCTCAGTTGGTTTTCCCTTCGCAATCTGCAACCACAATCTAATCAAAATTAGATTTTGTCTCCTTAGGTAGGTTATACCCTATATTCTTACAATATGACACTAATTATATTCACAAAGCATGTTTAAAGTTATTTTCAGTCTCTCTTCATCCAGGGCTAGTACTTATATGCCATCTTTTCAGACATGTTGTGGTTTGTTCATTTAGGAGGTTCTAGTGGTAGCCAGCACCTTGGTATGCTCTAGTACTCTCTTATATCGTGTACAGTTTTTGTTTACTACTTCCGTAGAAATCTTTAGGCATTTATTGATTTCGGAGTTTCTCACGAACCACCCCGCGACTGATATGGATCGGCAAATTCAAATTTGCATGTACGTAAGATACTCTTGGAACAGATTGGATTTACCACTGTTGAAGATTTTAATAAAATACTAAAATTATTATATTTGCGGCATTGCAGTCACGATCCCAACCTCGAGGAGTTCCTCAACAACCTCTACAGCAAGTCAGGTGTGTCAACCAACACGACCAGCGCCAAGCAATCGCCTCCCGACGCCACGGAGGCCAAGAAGCGGCGCAACAAAAAACCTAAAGCATAAACACAACAAACCTCCCTGAAAAAAAAATATCGAGCTGTCGAAATAGATGGACGTGAACTTTCGCGCGCAATTCAAATATCGAACGCATTTGACATGAGCTGGTCACGCCTGCCGTACCCAACTGTGAAACACTTGCCTTTTAAAATAGAGAAATATAATAAATTAACCGAAATTAAACATAAATACTGATCTATATAATAATTTCTAAATAAAAAATACTGTGTGGCTAATATGGCGCTTGAAGGACAGATTGTGTAAGCGTTAAATAACTATGTGTATGAGATGTCGCTGAAGTACCTATTTAGGTTAGATAATTAACGATTTTGATGAGAAAATTTAAAGTCTTTGCTAGTTTACACTAGTTTCTATCATTCTTAATTTGCTTGATTTTGTGATACATGAGATTTTGAAGTTACGATTATATAGATTTCCTAGTTCTAATGCAAGTCGGCAAGCTGAAAATGTGACTTCATTGATGCTAAATCGGGATTGTGAAACATTTCACTTGCCGGTTTCCATTAAACCTATGTCAATTGAAACCATTCGAGTCATTAGAAATATATGTTTTCCTGTCTTCTTTCATGGCGTAACCATTTTTTAAATATATTGACCCTTGATAATTCAATGACTATCCTTGAGATTTGTATGGCATTCGGATATTGCTTATTGTTTAGCCGACGGGATAGGACATAGCTGTTAAAAGCAACAGCCGAAACAATGCAATTTACGACAATACAGTAAAGACGATCAAAACAACACTAATCTTAACACTTCAATATCTGAATGCTTTGTTTCAACACTACGTTTTCATTAAAACATTTTCTACGTTACTTTACGTGTTTTAGTACTATGCATATAAGGTTCAATTTGACAAAGCAGCAGGAACTGCGTGAAAATAATACTCTTTAAAAAATTTAATGTACGTTATTTAAATAATCTTTTTTTTTTTCACTTTTCACTAATCACACCGAATAGTACAATTTGTTTGCATTCATACATTATTAATAGTTGTTATTATTAATATTTGTATTATAATAATGTGCGCACGATAGCAGAGAATGCGGTACATTCAGTTTTATTTTTGTCGTAATAACTCGCTAATTTGTGTACTATTAAAATAATTTTGTTTATGAAGTTGCGACGATTTCTTTTTTAGATTATAAGTTATTGTAAGTCGACAAGATATCTAAAACTTTATAAACGCGAGACTCCTGGAGTTTCTGAAGTAGTCAGGCTCATATGCGTCTTGTCTTCTGTTGCTTTATGGGTTATAATTGACCTTTTGAACGCCACGCCTAAAACGGCATATCCGTGCTCTATACGCCAAATCCGAAAAGCGCTACAAATACTTCCGTAATATGTAGGGATTCCAATTTTATATCGATAACCATTCAGCAGCGCATACAATTATTACATTTTTTGTCAACACTTCTAGCACATAAAATGGACAATACGGTATCTGACTAAAAAAACTAATTAGTCCGTCAGTCAGATTTCCAAAAAATACTAGACACGTATTTTTTCTTTTTTCATATAAACAATAAATGAAGGCGATACAGTGCGTTGAAAACTCGTGTGACGTCACTGCACACTACACTTTTTAGCGGCCAGTGACGTCACTAGCCACCACTCCTGATCTTTGATTCCTTTTATATTTTTCAATTTTTATTGTTTGGATAAAACAAAAAATACGTGTCTAGTATTGTTTGGAAATCTTACTGACGGACTAATTAGTTTTTTTTTAGTCAAATGGCCTATTAAATGAATGTTCATATATTATCCTTTTTAGGCGGACTGTTGAAATGTTCTAATTTTTTAATATAGTTTTAGCATGAACCTAATGTCTGGGAATTTGTTTTTCCGTTTTATTTTCATTCATTCCACTGGATACGAAGTATTGATTCTATGCCTACCTGTTAACACGGTTGTAACTTGGTCGACTTACGATAATTTGTATCGCAGTATTTCACTTATTTCACTGCCTCACAAGAGATTACGGATAATGTTAGGCTAGTGGCAAAAAGATTGCTACCTCCGATGTTCACTGAGTAGGCCTTCGCGCTTCATGTGTCAATAAAGATGTGGAAACGTCACGTGGCTTTTATTATACCCTGCACCCTAATTATTGTGTATCTTACTTTCAAATCCTTCATAGGTACGAAACATGTTTGCAGTTCAGCGCATTGAATGTTTTTTTTTTTAATAAATATACTTAAAATGCCACCGCCGTTGATGGTAAAGCGCGCTAGTTTATTAAGAGCCTATTCACTCAAAAAAACTGAGTGAATAGGAAGAAAGATGGCAGTTGAGCGAGGCGATGAAATGCAACACGACCAACGATGCTGCGCCAAAGGGAGATTGATTTCGAAACCTTCCACGATCAAACTCCCGACACAAAATTTGGCGCATCGTACCCGGCACACTTCGCAACACCCGACCCCCGACCACCCATCCCATCCAGACCCATCCTCCGTACCTACTGTTGTTAAATTGCCAAAACAAAAGCCACCCATACACAGGCATTTTGGCGGGAAAGCTAAGATGAATGCCACGCTCATTTTTCATTGGACTCTTCAATTATTTATTGTGTCATTTACTAAATAAAAACGCGTGATTTATGTAGTAAAAAGTGCATTCATAAAGAACATTGAATTATTGTAGCAAAGTGGCCACATCATGACACAAAGTTATGTCAAAGTCACCCAAACCTTCCTCCTAGTCGTTTCACGAGGGAAACGAAAGGAGATAGGGTTAAGCTAGGATAGGTTACGAAAGAAAACAAGATTACAACGAAGAAATGGCTCAAAGGTCTTAACAACCAAACTAAAAAAACAAGACTGTTACACATTACACCGGTGTTATAAACTCACCAGTGAGGTCCAAAATTATCCAGCGTGTCTTCAGCACGAACCATTCTTTAGTTTCTGTCTACCCACATTGAAAATGGCATGTTTGCATGTGCCTTGAAAATGTAATCACACCTTTCTTTTGTAGTTTTAATATTTATTACATGATGGTATTCTAATTTGGAATCAAAACGTCATAATACATAGTTGCTTGCTCACGTAAGCAAAATATTGCTCACGTAAGCAAAATAAGACGTATGCGCAGCTCGCCTCGAGCCCAGCCCGCTGTGGTCATTTACCAAACAGACCTCTCTGTGGTAGACCATAACATCGGTTGCCGGCAAAAGTTACTACCAGTTCCAGCATGATGTCTGGTGAAGCCGTACGGAACACGGGTCTGTAGGCCTAGTATGAGTTTTCAATGCGAAACTCGATCGTCGATATAGAGCGCGTTTGGCGGTCTCATTGGTTGAGAGTTCTTACGACCTTGAAGCGGGCCAATCACTGAGTCAAACGCGCTCGATATCAACGATCGAGTTTCGTAATGAAAACTCATACTAGGCCTACTGAGCAGTTGTGTTGCGATGTGTGCCGTTGTGTTGTTGTGTCGTGAGTTTGGTCGTGGAGGTTCTCCAGATCACTTTCCCACTGGCGCAGCATCGTTGGTCAGGTTGTCAGGTTTAATTAACATTGCATCACCTCGCCTGCTCACTCAGTTGTTTTGAATGAATAGGCTCATTATAAACTTTACCATCAACGATTGCATCACTGATTACCATCAGGCGGGATTTTTGGCAATTACACCGTACATTTTGTCGGTGTCAACTGTGTGGTTTATTTAAAAGTTAGAGATAAGGCCTCATTTATACTTTGTTTAGTAATCAAGGGAGTTCATATATTTTCTGCGAGATTTCCATGGGGGGCAGCTGCCCCCCTATCCCCCTCAGTACGCCCATGCTCTTACTAAATTCACATGCGATAAACACTCTCTTTTCGTATTGCAGTGCTTTATCGATTTCGTCTTTTATTAGTTTTTAAAATGTAGTATGATATAATTCCCAAATAATACAAAGCATCTTCTCTCGACGACATCGAGCCAAGTAAGTTCACGATCTTAAAAACAGCATACTTTAAGTTCGTACGTCGTCCACCCACTTTAAGTGGGTGCTAGACGTACGTACGTACGAGTGTTTATCGCATGTGAATTTAGTAAGAGCATGGGCGTACCGAGGGGGGCAGATGCCCCCCCCCCCTCCCCCCTGGAAATCTCGCAGAACATGTATGAACTCCCTTGATTACTAAACAAAGTATAAATGAGGACTTATCTCTAACTTTTAAATAAACAACGCAGTAGGTACCTACACTTACAATGTACGATGTAATTGCCAAAAAATCGGGTCCGGCTATAGCGCAACATTACTCACTCAAAAAATTTGATTTTGCCCCCCCAGGCATGACTTGCTCCCCCCTAGACCAGAAGCTGGGTACGTCTGAGTAAGAGAGTCGCGTGTAGAGAAGGAATATTTCCATAATTATTTCAGAATGCCTGAACCGCTGTATGAACTTTTTGCGAACTATGAAGGCTCCCGGCTCGCAGCGCTGCCACACGTACGAGCCGAGACGAGCTACGAGTAAGATTTCAAACAGGTTGGATCGCCTGCGAACTTGCGCGACAATTTTAAAGTACGCGTTTTTACACACAGGCGAAAAAGGTAGTAAAGCCACAAGTCCTTACTCGCATGTCTATCACCCACTTAAGAACCGCCGCCCACTGCCGGCACGGCACGGTGTGTCATGGCAAAGGATTTTGAATGCGGCGGCATGACGTGTCTTGCTATTTCATTCCACGGGATGCCGCGGCACGCCATTGCATCCCGCGAGACGTATGGGTCACTTTAAGGTCGAGGAATTATAATTGCTAGCTAGTTGAAATAAGGTTGAAACTTGTGCAGCATTTCGGTGGGGCGCCGTCCGGTATGTGTCGGTTCTCCATAAATTATGCACCACCTAGAATTGTCTTTTCGTAAAATTAGCAGTTCTTATGTCTCTCTTCATCTTCAGCTAGAAGTGTAATTAATACTAAATCCCAGTCAACCGTAACGACACAACAAATGTTCTCTATGCGATACAATACAACCAACTTCGAATACGCGCGGAGCAAAACTGATGGATGCCAGAGTGGCTGGGCTTTCAGCAGGATGCCACGGAATGCCACTGCACAACCTGCCGTGCCATGCCGTGCCACGCCGCCGGTCCTTAGTGGCCTGACCCTAGGGAATAGGTTTCAACACATAAATCAAGGAAAGACTGAACACAATATTATATCATTTATTTACTTATAACTTAACTACTTTCATAAAATATCTAATCCATCATATCAGCGTCTTTAGTATCTCTATCGGTAACAATGCAGTTCTCATAAGTCCACTTGGGGAACATTCGTTTGTACAAGTGCAGGAGTATCGTGTCTTGAGATTTTAGCTGACCGTCGAATACGCATTTCATATGTCCGTGAGTACCTGTATAGACACATAATTATGTTATTATACTTAGGGTATTTCAGGCCCGGCCTGGGATCACAAGGAACTGAAATCGATCAGTGTTGTTTTTCAAGGTTAAAAAAGCGCCACGCCAAAGGCCCAATTTCCTTGTTCACAAGCTAAATTAAATTTAAGAAGATAAAGACAATATAAATATTGGTTTAGAATAGAATAGAATACTCTTTATTATGTACACCATATACAGTATGTTAAGAAAACCCTGTCCGACCCGTGAAGGTGTTGTTAGGTATCGATAACTGATTCTACTAATGCATACAAAACCGGTCTAAACTTAAAAAAAAATACCCCTAAAAAAATAAATATTATTTCGCAAAAAGAGGTAACTTAATAAATGTGTGTTGAGCACCCTTCCTGGGGCGGCCGGCGGCAGGGCACGCGGCACGTGGTCGTATCGCTATTCGCTCATAATACTACCGGTGTTGTCACTTTTTTAAAAATTACCAAATTTCGGGGAAGTTGGAATTAATTCGCGGGAAAAAAGATTATTTCAAAATTCATTTGTATTGGTACTATGATGATTACGTAAAATTTTATATTATATTTGGTCATGTGCTTACCTAACCTTTATTATCCTTATGGGTCGGACAGGGTTTTCTTAACATACTGTAGATTACAGAAACATAAATATAAAGATTTTACAAAGGGTGACACAATGGGCGGTCTTATCGCTAAGAGCGATCTATTACAGACAACCTTTGGATGGAATACTAAGGGGAAGGAGAGAGAAATAGTGTAGGTAGTCTACAGTGTACTATTTACATAGAGTATACAATAAATATGTACGTTAAATGTATCACACTAGTTTAACTAAATATATACATCTAATTAATAAAGATCGCTCTTAGCGATAAGACCGCCCATTGTGTCACCCTTTGTAAAATATTTTTATTTATGTTCTGTAATCTATATGGTGTACATAATAAAGAGTATTCTATTAATAAACTTTATACAAGAGCAGATAAAATATAATGACATGTTTAAAGAGAGAGGAAGTGCTTTCTTATCATAGTTTTAAAAGTGGACAGAGTTTGAGCTAGCCTTATGGACACGGGCAAGTCATTCCATAGCCGAACTACTTGTACAGTAAAGGATTTGTCGGAGAAACTAGTGGAATGCATCGGCATCTCTAATATCAGGTTTTCCGATGACCTCAGATATCTATTATGTGTGTCATGATAGAACTTAAAACGTTCTTTAAGATAAGAGGGGGTTTTAGGATTAAACAAAATGCTGTAGAGCTGAAATAGGATATGAGAATTCCGGCAAAGACGAATGGGAAGCCACTTAAAGCTTTGTACGAAATTCAGATATGTGATCATATTTGCGCAGGACAAATATAAATCTTATGCAAAAGTTTCAAGTGTCGCTAGTATACAATATAAATATAGTTCATGTTTTATTTTGTACCTACCTCTTACTGTTATTAGATTTTTACTCAAAACAATTTTGAAGTTTATTAAATGTCCCAATTTTCTTATGAACTTTGTACACCCTACTAGAAAGGGACACAGTGGTCCTTCGTGCTTTTCTCTGTCTAGGAACGCGCCGGCTCGTCAGCATTCTAGGTATTTATGTAATTTCTTTGGTAGTATCTTAATTTAAACAGATCTAAACTAATATTTTATATTTTCCTTTTTTTAGAATAGTGCTAAGTGCTAAAATAAATTTGTTTATAAAAAGAAAAGGATGCACTTAAAATTAGTTTAGCTTGTAAACAAGGGACTCGGCGCGACGGCGCCTATATCAGCTTAAAATTCAGAATAATATACGGTAATTAGCAATGGACAATAGTCTTTTGATTATGAGTTTTATTTAATGGCCCTGAAATGGGCCTTTTTTTAAGTGCGCGCATCTATATCCGCTAGCTATCGTGCGAGGATCTAAATGAAAATTTCTGTTTGACTTAAATGATGAGCAATTACAGAAGACCGCCAGCAGTGGACTGTTATGCTGTTGATAATTATGACCAGTCAATTGAAATTGTAATAACTGTGGAGTTTTTGTGGTGAAAAAGAATATTAAACTAGGACACATACCTAACGCTTCTTTTATGTGTCCAATGCGGCCATACTTTGTCCTGAGTTTGCAAGGTTTGAAGTATAGCACATCATCTCTATTGAAGAACATGAATCTTATGACTGCGGATTTCTTGTTGACCTGGAAACAAAACAACATCGATTTTATCGCAAAGAACATTATCAGTAGCGGTACCTACAAACGCCACATAGAAAAACGACGCGTCATGCTGACGTCACACGAATTCTACATCTCGCAAGCAGAGTTAACCGCGCAACTATCATACATACCAGTTCCCAACATCAACCGTTGGGCATGTGCCCGCCAGACACAACACCGTCTGGTCGGAGGATCCTCCCTTTTTTCTATGGGTGATGAGTGAACTATACACCCAGCACCCTAATTACATAACACACTATTACAATCAGATTTCTTTAAATTGCTTCAGAAGTTCGAAATTTTTTTTTGCTTTACAACATAAATATTGCAATGAATGTTATTTAACTGTCAAAATGGAACTTATTGGTATTGACAGTTTGTAACGCAATTACCCTCATGCCTCCATAGTATAAATATTATTGAATGTCTAGCGAGAGCCTGTATACTGAGAAACGGACTAAAAATGTTCCATAAATTCATAAATCTCACATAAACAGGAATAACTGGATAAGGAGAAAATCAATGTAATACCTTGTATGGATGTCCAGATAGCACAATTCTCTTGATTATCAACCGATCTGGGTTGCATGATAACAATACACCAGTTGCTAGTAATTGTAGCTTGGTGTTTCGCTTCTCCTACAATATAAAAATGACTTAGTTAGACATAGAAGACAGAAATCCTAAAAATCATGTTATAGGGTAACATGATTTGTAGGATTTCTGTCTTGTATGTGAATATAGTTTGTTCAGAATAAGCAACTGAATCGATTCAAATACATTTAGAAATTGTTGCAGTGTGGATACCGAGCGCTCGCACGCAGCTTACGATAGATCATAGTACATACTTACGCGCGCGCTATAGCTGACGCCAGAGGACAACCAATTAGAATAACAAGCTCATAACTTTGTGGTTTTTCATGATATCTTTTTGAAATTTTGTACATAGACTGTTTACTTAAAAATAGTGGACACGTGTTTTGGGTTTCCCATTAACACTACATAAGATATATTTTATCCCCATATTTTCCAGGAATCGAAACATACTCAGAAAAACCACGGGGCTCAGCTAGTTATGTTTTTTTTTTTTTTTTAATATATATTTTAAATAATCTGCGAGCAGCCTTCAGAACTATAATCAGATGTGTTGCAGTGGTTGGAAATTTTGATGAGTTAAAGCTGCCTTAACTCTCAAACAGCACATTTGCTCTTTTCAGGCGATTGATTTTGTTTCGCATTAGAAGCATGGTTGTCAAAGGATCGGGATGGAGCTTTAATCGTTCAGGATAGTTATCTGAGTATTGTTTGGCTTCTTCAATGACAGTCTTCATATTTAGGTACTCATGTATCACAGTGTTGCGTGTGAACCAAGCTGCACCACTCATGGTCCTAAGAGTATGTTTGTTTACTGGCCGAGGACCATAGTTGAATTCCATAGGTCCAAATTGGTTTTATGACTGAGCTATAGACTCTTAAGTTTATTGCTTAGGGACAGAGTTGATTGCTTGCGAAGCATCCACAAGAGATTTTTGAATCGATTATTTACTTCCTTCTCTGTATGAGAGGAGACCTGTGCCCAGCAGTGGGACGATAAAAAGGTTGATAATGATGATGATGATTTACTTCATTCCACTTGTGCTTAATAGGGTCTTTCCAGGTCACACATTGGTCTAAGTAGAATCCCAATTATTTGACACATTTGCTTCGCGGTAGAATGTGAATTTAAAAGTTAAAGACGTCAAACAAGGCGCAAATAAAGAATAATTTCAGAACCGAAAAGACCAAAAGTGGTGTATGATGATTGTTTAAATAAAATGAATCTTACCTTAAAACATAACACTGAAGACGGACTAAACTGTATCGGTGCAAAGAAGGACGCAACACACGTCGATCCAGGTTGGAAGAATCTCTCATACTTGAATGAAAACAACATAGAACATATTAGATACACCAAAATTGTTAATGAGGCTAAAAAGGAAAAATTATAATGCCATTCAATAACAAACACATTTCTGGGAGAGTGCATATCAGAGGAAAATACTCGTAATTTTATGATGTTCACTGTTTGATCTAAGTTTCAATCTGTCAAACACGCTTCTAAATACCCTACAAATTTGACAAGTTTTTGATATTCGTTTGACGCCAAGATGAGACTGCTGCTGCTGACAATTCTCGTAATTTGAAATGTTTAAAATCTTTTAAACCTTTCAAATTACGAAAATTAGTTAGCTTTCAGGCCTCACAAGAGTGCTAGTGTACTCCTCAGCCTCAGCCATTGATTAGCTCCAATGTCAGTTAAATCTTCTTACTAACCTTATGTTTACTTCCATTAGTATGTTGACTGAAGATAGGGTTGACAATAAACCTTCTATACCCAACTTGGAAGATCAGCCTTTCCTTACTCTTTACAGGCTCATCGCTGGCCCCTGTACGTTTCAGTGCTACATTCATGACTGACATCTTCTGTTCGTGAGGGAGAAGGCCGAAGATAGAAAGCGGAGTATTCGGGTTGGCGGATGTGAATGCTTTCCACAAGTCTTGGCGAACGTCCTTCACGTGGATCGTAATGTAGAAACCGTACTGCAAAAAATTATTTGTCAATTACAAATAATTTTTAATAAAATAAGTTACACATCATATGGAACCTTCAATTTAATACATTAACAGTAAATAAAAAAAGTGAACCATATATTAAACTGTGGGGTACCCCATAGTTTCAAACAATTTAATGGTACTTTTTTTTCATATTGATTTACTGAATAATATTGGCTGAGAAAGACATCATGATAAGAATAACTGGTCTGGTGCATATTACTCTCAGGTATATATTTTGTCAGTTAATTCAGTTAGTTAGTTAGTTTGTCACAGATAATTTTCCCATATCCCAAGTTATATACAAAGTGGTAAATACCACAACCACTAGTTTAGTCTCAGGATATTATTTTTCATTTATCACATTTTCTACATGATGTAAGGGTCAAAAGTGCTAATGCATTTTTGTTTTTTTTTTTTAAGTGGTAATACCACTTTTGAACTTTATTGCATTAACAATAACAATAAGTGTCAAAAGTGATATTCCACTTTTGGCCCTGACTGTATATTTTGGGAAGTGCCTACAGGTTGATCACGCCGCATCCAGCAGTACTAAACTTTAATAATAATGGCGTGGCGCAAGTCGATAGGGGATCGTGCTGTCGCCGATCGGAGGCCAGTGAACCAATATTTCAAAGGTGTTCCACTCCATTTGCAATTTTATTCAATTTAATTTGTTTGAATTTTAACAATTTTTTTAATTTTTGTGCTACAGTTTTTCTATGGTTTAGGTTATTATTATTTCTATGAACCAGCATTGTTCGGGTTTTCATTTATTATTATATGTATTATCAGCACCACTCTGTTTATGTAAGTTCAAAACATTATGAGAATCACTCACCATATTGATTAAGCTATCCTCCAACTCCTTGAACACCCTCCTTCTTGTCCTATCATAGTTCTCAAACTGGAATATCCTGGCAAAATCTTCAGGCAGGTTCTCCTTAGGATCCCAAGGAGATGTTCTGAAGGACTCCAGTCCCCTGTACCGCATAAACCTTTCCCTGGCTGGCACATCTTGAGGAGTGTCAACCTCATCTGGGAACTGACGATCTTCCTTTGCAGCTGCTAACTTTTGCAGCATTTCATGTTCTTCAGATGCATCAATGGTAGCATCGTACTTCTCATCTGTGGGTCCCACTTCAGACTCGGTTACTGACTCAAAGTCATTGTCCTCTGCATTCTCTTCCTGGTCTGACTGATCTTCCTCACAAGACATAAATTCGTCATCATCGTCATCATCATCATCACTTTCGCTGCCGCCTTCAGAACCTTCGCCTTCTGCATCAGATTCGACGATCCAAGCGGCTTGGTAGTCTGACCAGCCTTTTGGCACTTTCTTTACTTTTTTTGTTTTAGTCTGTATGATAGGTAAATTTAAATGAATATTGTAATCAAACAAAGAAGTTAGCAAAAACATTTTCTTAATCCAACTTGTTTATTTTTACTTTACTAATATAACAATTTCATTTAATACAATGTTGTATTGCTATTGTAACAACTTTCATAAGATAAAAACTCCTTACAAAAATACTTCCTTTGAGTGTTGCTTAACTAATGTAAACCCACATATTAATGTAGGAAATAAGGAATTGGAAAGCACTGGTTTCGGCAAATACCTAAACATTATTATTAATAAAAGAAATATACGAATGGCATTTTGGGATAGACCAAACTAAATGCTTTATTATTTTAATTTAATAGTGAGAAAAAAACTTATTTCTCGACCTTAGAAGTATTAGGTTGTGTGTATAGCTCAAACATAGAAGCATTAGGCAGTATGTATAGGTCCAACGACCTACTGCTTCTAAGGTCGAGTGATATATACGGCTTAATGCTTCTCAAGGTCGAGATTTTAACTCTTATAAATGTATGCAGTATAAATTATCACTTACCTCTAAATTAGCTTGTTCTATTTCTTCCTCAGTGGGCCAAGTTTGCTCAGCTTCCATAGGATCAGGAATATTCTCTGACACAAGACTCTCTTGCTTAGTAGGGTCAGCAACTTGCAGTACTGATACCTTTGTCACTTCAGCATCCATGGTATCATCTGGTTTAGCATTCTCTTTTCCCAGGTTTAATGGATGTGGGTCTTCTAATCCATCAATCCTTGACATTTGGAAATCACCCAGCCCAGTAATATGCACTAGACCATTTACATTCATTGGCATACCACGTAAATATCCACTAATTTTAAGAGTACCACTGTCTCCTTCACTGTCAGCCACATATTCAACCTCTTCAGCCAACATATATGGCCTCTTTTCTCTATGGTGGATGATGTTACGTTTCTGGTTACCAATTCTGCGTAAAAGATTCAACCCATCTGAACTTTTGTCTAACTGCATAACTTTTTCTTCAGGTAGCCATTTTGATATAAGCTTCTGTATGTTTTGTTTTTCAGTTGTACGCTTCTTAGGATGTACCCCTTCAATGTCCATTGTAACTACAGTTGGTGTTGGCATGCCTTGGGCCATGGATAAAGCAAGAACTTTCTCTCCCCATTCATCCACTGGTTCTTCAAGTGCTGAGGTAATGAAGAGAGCTGTGTCTGCCACTTTAAGTGCATCCAACAGTGCAAAATCATTGCATACTTCTGGGCATACGAAAGAGAATCTCTGCTTGAAGTTTGGCAAGCTGTAATGATTAAATTAAATTAGAAAATCTCGCTTGTTATAAGTTACTGTATAATGATTTAACAAAACTGTCACTTACCCAAGATGTAGGATTCCATTAGGAGACTGAGTAACAATAGATCCTTCAGAACATGTCTTCAGGATAGCAAGGGCGGACTTAACGTCAAGCTGTGCGTTCAACGGCACCACACAGACCAAGAACGGAGGGTTGCGAGTACCGCCTAGCGCACGCTTTTTTGACAACACCTCCTCGCGTTTATTCTTTCTAATTTGAAGGGCTTGATGACGACGCTCATCCTTTTTCAGTATATGGCGATTGCGACGAACAAACTCTTTCACATTTACTTTGCCTGTAATGTATCATTCATTGAAAATACTTGCTTAATGAAACAGGCATCAATCCATAAGAACGATATTTACTAACCTTTTACAGCGGCTGAAATACCACGTTTTGAACGGTGACGCGACTTGTGAACTTTATTGCTCTGCTTAAGGTTACCGGCACGATGTGCTTGCTGCATTTTGGCTAATTAAAAATGCATAAAACTTTAAACTGTAATTATTTACTAATACAACCACATGGTGGTGCGCGATTTCAACTTTCAAATGAAAAATGACATATATGTAAATGCATCATGTGCCAGTGACTGACATTAGCTAGACAACACTGTCAACACTGTTTGAATTTTTTGCCTGGTATTCTCGATACCATCACATCTAACTTTTGGAACAATAAAGTAGTTTCCGCAGTCTATAAAAAAACAATCTAAAAAAAACTACAAAATTGCCAATGGGCAAAAATGCCAACTTTGTAGCTTTTCATTAAAAGGCTTCAAAATAAAATTCATAAATAAAACAGTGATTTTCATTCACATTGAAAAATATCTATGTTTCTAAAGTTAATGTTAAACTCACGAAATCCCATCCAATTTATCAAAAATCTATGAAACCATTTTAATGAACTGAAAACAATAAAATTCATGTCACGGTAAATATCGTAAATTTTTTGTTGTGATTAAAATTATCGCAATTTCAAATATTATATCCATTCGTATTGAAGATTGTTGAGAGCAACATTATACACGCCAACATCACAGGTCACGTGACGTGACGTTGTGGACGTGTCATTCGCGGACGGCTCGTTGGCGGCGTTGCGCAGGTTCTTTCTCGCGAAAAGTCCTATTGGTGTATTACTAATGAACAAAAGTTGAATGGTTTTAGCCGGATTGATCAGTTAATAATTTAGTTAGGATAGTTATTTCGCAATAAATCAAAATGGGAAGTGAGTATCGTTCATATTAATAACTAAAAATAGTGATAAACCTCGGACACGTATTTCCACATTTTTGTATGATTTTATTCTGAATTTGTGTGTTGTATGTTAAAGGTGTGATGTATTAATGTAATTGTTCTGCTTGCAGTCAAATTCCTCGAAGTTATAAAGCCGTTTTGCAGTATATTGCCAGAAATAGCAAAACCAGAAAGAAAGGTAAGCCAGAGTTATACTTTGCATGATTGTGTATTCTTATGCTGTTATTTGTGTTTGTAATTGCATGTATTTATGATTTTAGACATGTTAGAATGATTCAGGGCTTACATACGTGTTAAAACAAAAGTGAAAGTGCATACTTAACCCTATGGTAGTTGTATGTAGGATACCTAACTGTACAATACATTTGAAATATTTTTGGATGTATAGTTTGGTACGTTTCTAACTGAATACTTTTTATTTTAGATCCAATTCCGTGAGAAAGTATTATGGACTGCAATCACTCTATTTATTTTCTTAGTATGTTGTCAGGTGAGTGAGATATTTTTGATAATTTATTGTGATGTGGCCATATGTTTCTTGGGATAAAATGAATTTCAGTAGTAATTCTAAGTGAATTGATCCAAGTTATTAGTAATTATTCAAACAACTTTTAAGTCAATGAATAGTTTATTTCATGTTTTCATTTATAAAGTTTTCCACTACCCACTATAGTGTACTGAGAATCAACTTTTTAAACCCTAGGTTAGAAAATAAAAAGGTACTTAATTTCTTTGCAAGAATTAATTTTTATATAAAAGTCAAGCATATGGTCATAAATGATGATAAATCTCTTTAACTTTCTTACAATAAATATTCACTATCTATTCTAACCTTAAACTTATTTTCCAGATCCCCTTATTCGGTATAATGTCATCAGACAGCGCAGATCCTTTCTATTGGATCCGTGTAATTCTTGCATCGAATAGAGGAACTCTCATGGAACTTGGTATTTCTCCCATCGTCACGTCTGGCCTTATCATGCAACTGTTAGCTGGTGCAAAAATCATTGAAGTCGGTGACACACCAAAGGACAGAGCTTTGTTCAATGGAGCACAAAAATGTAAGTGGATTTTGAAATTGCCTTTCTCTTTTAGGTTATCTACATCTACAGATAGCAGAGCGATAATACTCATAATTTTAAGAATGTTGACAGTCTGATCTCAGGCGGAATCTGCAAAAAATATTATAATTTCCCTAGATTTGTTTGTTGCTGAAATGAGACCGCACCTAGATTTTCCATCACATGTTAACCTTGCACACATAAGCCTTTTTTCAAGACTTTAACATAATTTATTTTGTCATAATTTCTCATTAGTATCAAAAATATAAATGGCAGCAACAATGATTAAATTGTAATAATAAATGGCATAGCCAAAGATCAACATTCAGCATTTTCTTCTATTAAAATATTTTTAGTGTTTATATTTTCTAAATGTCTTTGAAACCTTGTATATGGGGGCAAAATGCCAATTTTATCATAGACCTGTGACAGGCATATTGCCAATTTTTATTTATAACAAAAAAAGGCACTGCTTTCTAATTTCAAATATTCATTAGTTTGATGTTTAATCATATCATTTAATAACAACTATTGAAATAAGTCTGATTAAGATAAAATGTATTATTGCAAAGATATCCATTGATAATTATAAATGTCTCTTTTCTTGCAATAGGAATAACCTGTATCAGGGTCTTTTTTATTGTCATGGTAATCACATTTGGCTGATATTATATAAATAAGTAATATTACTATGAATGAGAGTTAATATTTATACAGGTTTTAATAATGTTCCAACAGATTTCCCATTGAAAAAATCACCTTGGTGTCAGAATAACAACTTATTTTCTCATAAAAATAATGGTTGAAAAGTTAAAATAATTATTAGAATACACTTTTCTCTAAAATTCTACTCAAAATATCAGCCATCTAATGTCTTCACCATCCTTAGTTGGCTGATAGAGAATGCCTAAAGCATTAACTCTGTGTTTATGCAAAAAGTTTTAAAAAAATAAATGTATGCAAGTTTTATTCACAAACTATTCAATAAAACAAATTTATATTATGTCTCTTATTTTGTGGTGGAAAGTCCACCACTATGCCCTTATAATAAAAACTCATCAGATCTGACCCACTCTTTTGTTCTGCAGTATTCGGCATGGTGATAACAGTGGGTCAAGCCATTGTCTACGTCATGACAGGCATGTACGGCGAACCGAGTGAAATCGGCGCTGGAGTCTGTCTGCTTATCATCATCCAACTGTTTGTTGCTGGTTTGATTGTCTTGCTACTTGACGAGTTGCTACAGAAAGGTCAGTATGGAGGTCTAATACTTAGGTGCTATTTTAAATATTGCTGGCAAAATTGATAGGTATCAAATTTAAAAAAAAAATCGGGATTACTATTCAGGGTCAATGACCATGGAACTAGAAAATTACTATTACTTTAAAACTTGTTTATTTAGAAAATTTCTATTTTCATCAAAAATACTTCACAAAAATAATTAAAATTCAACAAAAGGCTAATCAAACAACATGTGATTTTTTAAACATACAAATAAATTCATATAATTACAGGATATGGTCTGGGTTCCGGTATCTCACTGTTCATTGCCACAAACATATGTGAGACCATCGTCTGGAAAGCTTTCTCCCCTGCTACCGTCAATACTGGTAAGTACACTACACAGAACAGTCTTAACAATTTTTATTTTATATTACTCACCCGGCCCAGCTCTCAACAGATTTAAGTTCAGAAATATAGAAAACCAGCATATAATTTATAAGGAACTGCACTAACAATTTAACTACTTAACTTTACATCCCTCATAATATTAATTTACACTGAAACTAGTTTGTAGACAATAATAATAATTGCACATAATGACTAGTAACTCAGTATATTAAATTAATGAGCCTGTTTCAATAAATATTATTACCAGTGATCGGAATAAGTAGAGTGAATTGGGGTCACTGGTCGGAAACGTATATATTAATATGGACATTCCACCGGATTTACGGAATTGGTTGATTATTAACAAAAATATGTATAAATTATATTAAGTCGTAAAACCATTTTGATTTGGCCATACCCTTCATTAGAGGCTAAAAATAAAATATTGCGTCAATCGGAATTTGTTTTTATTTTTCATGTAAATAATAAATTAGTTTTGTTTTGTTACCTTCCTTTAAATGAATTGAGTAGTAATAATAATGTCACTACCAACATTAACAATATTTACTTTGATCCAGGAATGATATTCCAGGAAAATGGCTTATCCACCTTATTCTTTCTGTGAACATTTATGATACAAGCACCAAAAATCACTCTACCTATTCCGATCACTGATGATTACACTTAAAATATGTTCTTTATTGGATTTTGACATACCTATAATAAAAATAGTGTTGATATAGAATAGACAGTGTACTGACTGAGGCATTTGCAAAATGCTTTACAAGCAAAACACGAAGCTTGCAACAGCTTTTTGCACAGAAGTTTTAATCACCTCATTTTAATATTTCCTTGTGAACTGTTTACGTGACATTAACCAATTCGAAAACAAATACTATTTTGTAGAGTATCTGTAAGTAGATCATCTAAGACACTATTGTATGGTAAATAAATGAAATAATCTTAAGATACTGAATGAATTTCAAAAAATCATGTCATGCATAGCACCAACAGCCGTACTTATCCTTCTGTAAATAGTTATTCAGCATCACAATTATCCTCCAGGTCGCGGTACCGAGTTCGAAGGTGCAGTCATTGCCCTCTTCCACCTGCTGGCCACACGACCAGACAAAGTGCGCGCCCTCCGAGAGGCTTTCTACCGCCAAAACCTACCCAACCTCATGAACTTGCTGGCCACTGTACTCGTATTTGCTATCGTCATATACTTCCAGGTAAGAAAGAACATACTTCTGACTTTGGAACTGTTTAGGAATAAGCAAGTTTGTTTTATAGGTTTGAAGGTTCATGACTACATGAAAAATCGCAAAATCAATGGCAATGGACATTTGCAACTCCAAGGGGCTCGCAAATTCAAATGCCTATGTGGTTGTAAATCGAAGAAATCTTGCTGAGTATATTTGATGCAGCATTAGTTAACTTCAATATTTCAATGGTACTCAATGGTTTATTTTATTTTTTTAAACAAAAGAAAAAATTCTGACTTGCAACATGCAGTCTTGGTATGAAAATAAGTTTCTTGTCCATCACTATGTAAAATGGGTCATGAGTCCAAAAAAAAAAAAGTAACATTAGACATACTTTACAACGCTGACATATTATCTTCCATAGAAATCTACCATAAATATGACGTTCTCGCTGCACCCAATAATTATTTAACTTGTTCACATTGACCTTTGTAGATCTCCATCATGATATAGCTACGTGAATGTAATTTTATTTACTTACAGAAAGTACTTGCATTTCCCATATATAGCACTGCAAAAAAAAAAACACGTCTTAATAATTACTAGCTACGTTACCCACGTAGCTAGTAATTTTTCAAGACTGTTACATACTACTAGTATTAGTACAATTACAGTATTCGGGTCTACAAAAATCGATGGCTAATGTTCACGGCCGAACTTTGCCTCCTCTACCTATTGGTTATAACGTGTCCACTAAAGTCAATAAGATTTTTTTAGTACAAGCCTCCAAATTTTTTTTTTTCGGTTTTCTACAATACATTTATTCTTCCGCAGGGCTTCCGGGTGGACCTACCGATCAAGTCGGCACGCTACCGCGGACAGTACTCATCGTACCCAATCAAACTCTTCTACACCTCGAACATACCCATTATTCTACAATCCGCACTGGTTTCTAATCTCTACGTCATTTCACAGGTTTGTAAACATCACTTTTGTATGTTTTTCATCATTTGCTACTTTTAAAACTTGGCTTAGTAAAAAATCATTACAATTGACATTTGAGAATTACAAAATTTTGTAAATGGAACCTATTGTTTTTAAAAATATACTACTGTTTTTTTTTTCAATTACTTTATTACTGGTACTTAATACAACTACTTCTTATCTTTAGAGCCACTGAATCAGATAAGAGCCTCTTTAATTTTATTTTTTTCGTATTTCAGCTAGGCTAGATTATGTTTTATTTTTCTGATCCTATATAAAATATGTTCATCCCACAGATGTTAGCCGTAAAATTCAGCGGTAACTTCCTGGTGAACTTACTGGGCGTGTGGGCCGACGTGGGCGGCGGCGGTCCGGCCCGCGCTTACCCGGTGGGCGGTCTGTGTTACTACTTCAGTCCGCCGGAGTCACTCGCGCACATAGCGCACGACCCCGTGCATGCTGTGCTGTACATCATCTTCATGCTCGGATCATGCGCATTCTTCTCAAAGACCTGGATCGATGTCTCCGGATCGTCAGCTAAGGATGTAAGTTCGTTTTAATTATGAAAAGTGTAATGGAAATAAATGTAGATCATTATCCAGGTTACTGGCAGTGCTACTCCACCTATTTTACCCCATTGCGGTACTTCAATGCCTGAGGTTCGCATTCGGAACAAGGAGGTTCTGAGAGCACTGTGTCGTCTGGACGTGAATAAGGCTAGTGGTCCGGATGGTATACCAGCGATTGTTCTAAAAGCATGTGCGCCCGAGTTGTCTCCTGTATTGACACGCTTGTACCGCCTCTCATTTGGGACTGGTATAGTGCCCAAGTCCTGGAAGCTTGCCAACGTGCAGCCCGTGCCCAAAAAGGGTAGTCGTGCCGATCCTACCAATTATCGGCCGATTTCGATCACCTCCATACTTTGCAAAATTATGGAGCGTGTATTGAACTCGCGCCTCTTGGCATACCTGGAAGGTAACGATCTCCTCAGTGACCGACAGTACGGGTTTCGCCGCAATCGGTCAACTGGGGACCTACTAGTGTATGCCACTCACTTGTGGGGCGAGGCCCTCGAGAGAAATGGGGAAGCGATTGCTGTCTCCCTTGATGTCTCGAAGGCCTTCGACCGGGTATGGCACGCTGGCCTTC
The DNA here is from genome assembly GCA_037179545.1 of Sesamia inferens. Classification (NCBI taxonomy): domain Eukaryota; kingdom Metazoa; phylum Arthropoda; class Insecta; order Lepidoptera; family Noctuidae; genus Sesamia; species Sesamia inferens. The sequence continues at coordinate 27,190,170 of CM073928.1, read as the reverse complement.
TGAGTAAGCTTCCAGCGTTCGGCATTTCCCCTAGCCTGACTGGCTGGGTAAAAGACTTCCTGACTGAACGGTCCCTCCGAGTTGTTGTCGACGGATGCTCATCTGAGCCCATGTCGACTAATGCCGGTGTTCCTCAGGGGTCTGTTCTCTCTGCAACTCTGTTTCTGCTGCATATTAACGATCTGCTGATGCCCGGTATCTATGGGTATGCAGATGACAGCACAGTTGTGGAGAGATACCTGCCGGATGCTCGGGCTAGTAGGGAATCAATCCGGTCCGAAAGAGAGGCCATGGTAGAGCGAACGAGTGTTGCACTTCAGGCAGTCTCCGAATGGGGCAATGCCAATCTTGTAGCATTCAATGCCGCCAAAACGCAGGCGTGTCTCTTCACCGCCAAAAGGAGCCCGTTCACCTTGGCTCCTACTTTTCGGAATGTATCCTTGGAGTGTACCGACCGCCTTCAGCTTTTGGGTGTTGAGATTTCCTCGAACCTAAACTTTGGGCGGTTCATTGAGTCCAAGGCCAAGGTGGCTGCCAGAAAACTTAGTGTAATCGCAAAGGTCCGGCAGTACTTCACACCAGGGCAGCTTCTAATGTTGTACAAAGCACAGGTCCGTTCGTGTGTGGAGTACTGCAGCCACATTTGGGCTGGTGCTGCTAAGTGTCACCTGGCCACTTTGGATTCAGTGGAGAGGCGTGCGAAGAGGCTGATTGGTGACCCTGATTTAACTCGAGTTGGTCTCCAAAGCCTAGAGCACAGGCGTAGAGTAGCCAGCCTTTCGGTGTTCTATAGGATACATTCTGGGGAGTGTGCGAGGGAATTGCACGATTTAATTCCCCCATCTCCGTTCCACCATCGGACGACCCGTCGTACGGCGAGTTTCCACCCTTATGTTGTTAACACCTCAACGATCCGGACGAAGCGTTTCGCCTCGTCCTTTATACCGCGTACATCGAGGGACTGGAACAATCTGCCGGCGGCGGTGTTTCCGTCGGACTACAATTTGAGTGTCTTCAAGGCTAGAGTGAATAGGCTCTTAATAAACTAGTGCGCTTTACCATCAACGATTGCGTCACTGCTTACCATCAGGCGGGATTGCGGTCAAGCGCTGGTTTATATTTTAATAAAAAAAAAAAAAAAAAAAAAAAAAAAAAATACAGTAAATAGGTAGGTATATAGGTTAACTTAAATGAGTCGAAATGACTAGCTTGCAATTTTAAGTTTCTCTCGAGACAATGGGTTTAGTTAATAGTCCATAAATATTGTGCGAAGAAGAATATTAAAGTGGTTGAAATTGATACAATTTGGTGAATGACCAAGAAATAAGCAATATGGGTAGATGAAAATGTCAAATCCAAGGCTAATTGAATTGCATAGTTGCTAATGCACTAGTAAAATGTTCAGTATTTCAAGTCACTTGACCTGGTTTACATACATTTGCTGACGATTACACGACGGTACGTCATTGCAATACACAAAACGAGTTTCAGCTTTTAAAGAAACATACTCAAACTGCATTCTGTCATAAAGTATCTTCGTAAACAGTTAGAGGTAAATGAACTCTAGAACTTAATCGATGCCTTTTAATATTATACGGCTGCAGTAGTGCAGTAACGGCCGACATGAAAGTTTCCAATTAGTGAAAGCGTATTACTAAATTGTGCCGTAGAAATAGCGCAACCGTTTAGGCTATTTTATTTCAGTAATTCAATATTTGATCGTCTAGTTTCAATAGACCACGCAACTCGATTGCTTTGTGTACCATGCCCTATTTACTGCAGCTGAATAAATTAGCACAGGAAAATTAATATTGATTTTTTGCTGTGAGTACTTAAGCTGCCCTACGTTCGCAGGTCGCCAAGCAACTGAAAGAACAACAGATGGTGATGCGCGGTCACCGAGACAACTCGATGATCCACGAACTCAACCGATACATCCCGACTGCAGCCGCGTTCGGAGGCCTTTGTATCGGAGCGCTGTCGGTCCTCGCCGACTTCCTCGGCGCCATTGGCTCCGGCACTGGTATCCTACTCGCCGTCACCATCATCTACCAGTACTTCGAGATCTTCGTCAAGGAGCAAGCCGAGATGGGCGGCATGAGTACATTGCTCTTCTAAAATCATAATAGTCGACGCCGCAGACAGCGCTGTGGTCACAGTTTTTATTTCGCTGACCGTAGCGCTCTCTACGACGCCGTTGTAGTGTGCGTGGCAACGCGTGTGTGGGTTATGTGCTAATTTATATAAATGAACTTTATAATAAAATAATTTACAAGTACAGACTTTGTTTTTGTAGACCCTAAGCAGGATAAATGTTTTGTTTTGGTTCATTGCCCATTAGACACGAAGTAACGACCTACCAATAATGTATTAGTTTACTGTTAATATTGTACACGATAGTTTTAGACTCGTGACGAGAAGTACTCAGTTCAAGTCTATGATAACTGCGAGTTATTAACTCCAATCTGCAACATTGTCTAGATATAAAGACTGAACAAAGGATGTGAAATTAGACACTGGCGTCGATTCTGTTGTTCACTAACTAAACTAATTTTAAGTTATGTGCATCCTTTTCTTTCAATTTCGTTAAGAAAAGGATAGATGATAACATTTTAATTTAATCCTGTCAAAATACGATATTCCATAGACAGTTTAGACGCGATTATAAACATGACGACTAAAAATACGCCAGTTTACGTCAGGACCGCACTAATCTGACAGGTCTAAACTGACATTTTATCTTCTGTCCTTTTCTTATAGAAATGGAAAGAAAAAGATGCACATAACTTAAAATTAGTTTAGTTTGTGAACAACAGAATCGGCGCCATTGTCTCAGTTAAATTAAACTTATTGTTAATTATCAGTTCCCTAAAAATATAAGTGAAATGACAGTAATTGTAATTTATAATATAAATGATTAGTATCCAACTTTGTTAAGAATAGCTTACAAAACTCATGTTTATTAAGTTGTCGTTGGATTGTTTGTAATGCATTATGTATATTTTGTTATACTGTTCGATCGCGAATATTAGATTCACGTATTGATTCTGTCGTCCAATTTATCAGAAATAATATGTGATTAAGTTACTATTACCATAGGTTCCTCATTATAACACCACAGAATCAGTAGTTATTATTCGAATAAATTCATTTATATTGTTTTGGATCAAGTTATTTTTTATTTACATCACTCTGTCAATCAGAAGACATTATTTTTATTTCCCAGACATTTAGAAAAGAGGTTTATAAAACAACGAAATACTTCTGTTATGTAACTTTATTCTCCTCACTAGACATGCAATACAAGGACAAAAAAAAACAATTTACGCTTTTCCCTCAAAACCTTATAACAAAAATTCATCACGACTAAATTATACGGTAACAAAACGTATTTACAAAAAACAATAGACAGAATAAGTTTGCCGCCAAAACAATACATTGTCTGAAAAAATTGAGATCTTAGGAACATGATTGGTTAGAGATCGAACAGAACATTCGAACATGGAATAGTGCCATAAACATTTTAATTATGGGACTTAAATAGTATACATGTATGGCACAACACTAAATAGGTACAATGTACCTTACAGTTAGAGGCACTTTGGAAAGAAGATTTGTCACGACTGAAGAGCGAACGCACCCGCTAACGTCCGAAGCAACTAGCCCTAGCAAAGTTAAATTGCCTTTACCTCCTTGAATTGCCTATCAATGGAATACAAAACAATAAAAATTTGCAGCAACAAGTCTAGACATCATCATCACATTTTAGCGTCATAATCTCACATACTATGAGGTACCTACAATACAGAGTTCGATGGAATTAAGGGTGTACCAGAACCCATAGTTGATTAAATAAAAATAAGTATGTCTGTAGGAAATTTGGACAATCTAAGAGCACATGACACTTTCTTTGCATTCTTCACCAAACCTCGGTTGCACAATAGTCGCTGTTCAGTCATGACCACAACCTGGCCTGGGTAAGTTAGTACCGACGGCATGTTAGGAATTCAATTATTGCTTTCGTTCCTTTGAAGACACTGTAATATTGGCTTGGTATCTTGCGTGCTTGCCATCGTTGGATTGAGGAAAAGTTATCATTTCTGGACTTCTTTTGGAAGACAGGTCAGTATCACTATCCAATATAATTCTTAACTAGTCTTGAAGTCTTTCAGAGACGCGAGTCGAAATGAAATTGGCAGCTTAGCGTTTTGTTTGGAGATCAACTCAGTCACTTGGTCTCACGTCAAGACACACAAGAAATAAATGAGTTGGGCAATCTTCAATGTTAGCCTAAATAGCATTCTATGTTGATCTTCATTCTACAAATCCTACAATTTCCTGACTGCCATTGTTTAGTTTAGTGGCTCACTAGCTAATTAATATTCACAGAGATATTTCACAATAAACCCCTAAATTATGTCTAGGCAATTTAACGATAAAAGTTTTTATAGATAGTTGAATACTATACTCAAAAAGCACATTACTGCTACTAAAAGTTTTGATAAAATGTATGTACAAAGCTAGCCCTATGGTCTAGGATCGATATATCGCGATCGTTTATACTCATAATATTGCATTTTACATGAATTGGAATCATATAACAATACATAATAAAGTACGTCTGTATAAGCCAAAAATGACAAAAAAAAATACAACAAAACTAAACGAAACAGGTGTAATCCAGAAAACATGTTTATTACTTTTAACAACATATCCGTAAAAGGAGAAAAGGAAAACAAAGAAAAATAACTATAAGAATAACAGTGCCAATTATTAACTAATAAAGTGGGATATAAGATCACTTGTCCTAAATTTTGCTAATTTTCCTAGAGGATGAATTAATAGAAATGCGTTAGTTACTAATAAACCCCGTAGTGTTGAATATCAATCAATAGTGATTTACAAAAAATTAAACTAGATACACAAGTGTCTAAAACTTCGAACCGATAAAATATAATCTAAAATATAACAACAAAATTCATTTTGAAGTCGCTCGCGGCAAATGTGTCGTGGACCTTAACTGGTTACTTATCTGGCTACAAACTAGTGATTTTGCTAATCAATCTTTATCATTTGTACATGCGTATAGTAGCACTTAAAAGTTATTGGGTATACTATCATCCAAACTTAGTTAAAATGGTAATTTAGAATAATATTATCTACACTCGTTTCATCTCTTTTGCATTGGTGCTTCATCGTCGCATACGTAAGCTTTGTTAATTGGTGAAACTTTTCTGGAAAAAATATTTTTAACCAGAGCACAGTTGCGTATCGAAAGAATGAAAATTTCGCAACCCATTTTAAAGTCATCCGTAAAACAATATACAATTAACATAAATTCACGTTGTAGATTTTAAAATGTTTGTCTACGTTTGAAATGCACACGCGTTACACAAATCTGGAGCCACTTTCGTTAACACGCACAACAGTGTTTTAGGTATGCACAGTCAACACTATTTAAATTTAATAAACCACAGTTAACAATTTGTAAATTATCAATTCGCCAATGTCAGCAGTTGGAATACATGATGTGTACAAATTAAATAATACCTTTAATGAGACAACTGAAATCATTAGTAATTCCCATACAAAAGCAAGACAAGATGGCCGAGTACCGTTACAAATCTATAAGCGCGAGTTAATAATTTACGCGAGAAGTAACTGAGTGTTAGGCAAGTGTTTCTATTTCTTCCTGTAACCCGGCAGCCTGTTCAGACGACGATAGCACCTTCGTGGGCGATGTGGTGTAAGGCAAAGTCTTTAATTTCCGCGCTTCGCGCCTCTGTTTCTTCTGCTGCATCACAAGCCTCAGTTGCTCGAGTTTGCATTTAGTTTTTGAGTTCTCCAGGGCTAAAATCTTGGCTGTATCACATTTCTTGCACATCTCTCCGGCGGCGTTGTTGACGCACGCGGAGCAAGGCTTGGGCTCAAGGCGGCGGCACTGGCAGTCTTTAGGTTCACAGGTGCAGCGCTTGCTGGGCGCGGCCGACGTGGACGGCACGTGGCCGTCGCACAGTCCGTACGAGCACGACCGGCTGCAGCCCGTGCATTCGCAATCCGTGCTTGTAGCGCAGGTGTGGCTTGTGTCCTTCTGTAATGTTCAACTATGATTCAGAATGCGCAGAGAGCGTAACTAGCGATAACACTGGTGTAGACAAGATAAAAACGTGTAAAAGATAAGTAGGAGCTAACAATAGGTTTTCTATTAGTTTCAGTTAGTTATTTGTAATAATATAACTAGTTTTATGCAAATAAACATACCTGTGCAATGGCCATAGGTGGAGCGGCACATAACAAATCATTCAATATATGAATGATTGTGGATATGTCTCGCTTGGGTCGGCCATATCTGAAACATAAATACAAATAACAGTCTAAGTATGGACATAGAGATAACTGAACAACAGTAAACAGTTTTCAAAAAGTACACATTATACATCAACTTTTATATCATAACTAACAAATTTTTATCATCATGAAGTCTTATGTATACTTTGTGAAACATACATCAAATAAAGTCTATAAAATTTCTACTTCAAAATTACCATGAAATACTGCCGCCATCTTTGATTAAAAAAATAATCCCAGCACATGTTCAAATATGTACTGACATACATTCTATAGGCCTTTATTATCTTTCTAAACATCTTTGTTTGAAATTACAATAGAAATATTAAAAATAAAAGTGAACTCTCTCACCTGTCTTGTAGGGCAGGGTTCAGTGTGCCTGAAAATGTCCCAGAATAAATTCCTTTGCCATGATGCTTCATGGACTCTATCACAGCTCCAGGACCAATCTTCCGGCACAGCGTCATCTCCTCAGCCCCCCTCAATTCAATTTTATTAGTTAGAACCTCTTTTGACAATTTCTTTAGTTTCTGTGTTAAATTCTTTGAGGCTTCAATGAGAGCTTTGGTGTCCACAGGAGGTGGAGGTGATGATCTTTGAGGCTTCTTTGGAGCATCTGGAGCTTTAAATATAACCTGTTTAGATGTGGATGGTGTGGCAGTATCTTCTGCCTGTCCACTGCCATTGCTGGGCTGCAGAATGAGTTTTCTAGAATTTGTAATATAAGGCTCAGTTCTAGAGGTGGAGGGCTGTGACAAGTTGGTATCTTGTCGACTCTGCATCCTTTTCTTATGTTTATTTACAACAGATTGCATAAAGGCCTTCTGCTTATTTTGACCTATAGGATGTTTAAATTTTGAAGTCTTGTGCAGTAAATATTGGAATCGCTTGTTTTTCAAAGGCTCATTTATACTTTGGAAAGAAGGTAGAGTTCCTGAGTTAGCTTCCTGACTACCATGACTAGTAGTAGCCAAATTTGATATTTCCCTATCCATCATAGATTCATCTTGATCTTCAAACAATCCTTTGTCAACTGCACTGTTGAAGAGATTTTCCATTGGGTATTCATCTATAGTACTTTCAGCAAGGAATGAACTTTGGTCTGTAAAGTTGTCACTGTCATCACTGAGTGAGCTGTCTGTGGTGTGTGAGGATGTTGAAGGACACTGTTTATCGCAGGTGATAATTCTATCAGGTAATAGGACCTCACCATCTCCTAAATTATTTTGTGCTAAAAAATCTTTTAAGTTGTTTTTTACAGTGTTGATGAGATTAGCTTGGTCTCTTGCTGTGATTTCTGCAGTATCAGCATCTAATGGGCTAGACACTAGATTGGACAATGATTTTATAGGGGACTGTTCATTTTCTGAAACTACATCAGTGAGATCAGAGACTGTACAATTTGTTGTGTCCAATGTCTCATCTTTGTCATCACAAGTATCTTTGTCTGCATATTTCTCTTCAGCTATTGACCGGTACAAGTCAAAACAGTTCTGTAGCATTTCAAAATCTTGCTTCTGTAAAGTTTGTGGTGCTGCGGGTTCCGATTTAGGAGGTTCACTGCTAATATAGGAATGGTCCATGGGCACAGGTGTACAAGTAGGCGGAGTTGCTGTCTGAGGGCTGGGTGAATCCCTGGCGTCACATTTATTAGTTCGTATTGATGTTGAAGAGCTCTTGCTTGGTGTGGATGTTCTTAAGGACCTGCAGCTACTGGAACTTGAGTTAAGGGTGGACAGCTGCAATTGGATCAGCATCATATGGTCACCTAACCTCATTGTCAAATTCAGTGGTGATTTACCGCTTAAAAAATCATTAACCTGGGTGTCGTTTAGGGATTCTAATGCTTGCATCACAGAATTTTCAGGCCTATGGCTCTGCAAAGGACAGAATGACAGTATTAATGAAAGGATTAATTAGTCAAAAGACATCAATGGTGTTAGAGATAAATATGTATTGATTAGTTTGTCATAGTTGTGAAACACGTGATTATCAGGAGGTACTTGGGGGGTTTCGACACAGTACAGAGTGACGCACGACTCACCAGCAAACCAGTCTCCACGCTCGGCAGGAGGATCACCCGCGATCCATCCAGCAGACCGTTCTCTTCTAAGGTGCCATCCCTCAGTTGTCTGCGAACACAAAACTCAATTTCAATACGCGAGTCAAATAACACTGATGCGTCATCGTATCGACATATTTCCGTGATATGTTTGACAATAGAAGCTTGGCGTCTCGACTTAAAACGCTCACCTTTCGCGATGCAGCAAGCATATTCTATCTTTTGACACCTTAAGTTTCTTCGAAACCAACTTCTTGAGGTGTTCCACTGTATTTTTCGGATTCAAACTGATGGTGAAATTACCACCCGTAGTAGTTTGTATATTCAGCGTTATGTCCGAGGTTTGGGGCGAGCCACACCCGTATACCTCTGTTCCCGTCGCGCGTTCCATAATTTCTTCATAAATTACACTAGAATTTGCTATATTACACTGTTCGAAGCACACACGAACTATCTTAAATTACACAGCTATTTTATTGCAGGATAGAAATAACAGGGTCACGCCAGACCCCCAGTTTTTTGATGTGGCCGTCAGTGTGACCAGTTTTCATTCACGATATCCCGTTATTTTTTTTTTTACAACAGCTGATGCAAAGCGCTTAATATAATGCGTTTTGTTCCATGTCTGTATTTACACAAAAACACTATAAAATGATACTTCTTATTCGAAAAACGCCTTGAGATAAGTAAAGATATATAGTTATCATATTTCGTTGCATAAAGCGTAATTTCAGTTTAATAAATAGAGTTGGTGTTATCAGGTTGTAAAGTAATGACGTAGTATACTCGCAACAATACGAAAGACGAAAGCCTAGTAAGATAAACGTCAAATGACGTCATGCAACGCTTGCTCATGCTCATAGTTGATTATAAATTTAGCGGTAAATTTAAATTGAGGTCGTAACTTTATTAAATTATTCTTACGTATTCTTCTTATGACGTCTTTTATAACAATAATCAACATATTTTCCAATCCTTTTTGTCGAAGTCAAGTCCATATTTTTAAAAACAATTAAAAAAATATTTTTTACTAAATGAGTCATTTGATTTGTTTTGATATTTATAGATTTGCGTATATCAACTGCAATTTGTGGTTGCAGTCTGTTGCATCGATTTCTTTGAGAGAAAAATCAATAACAACTTAATTCCCCGATATTCACCATGTCAGTAAAAAGTCAGTTCGAAAATATAACTGCAGATGGCGGAGTCGACCAGAAAGTCAGCATGGCTAGTCTTACGGCCTTACCTATCCGTTCCAAGGTTATCTGGAAGAGATCGCAAATAGCGATAACCAACTACCTATACAGGTATTTTGTGTCTGATGTATTTTTGTAGGGTACAATAAAATCCTTTAATATTATAAACGTGAAACTTTGTATGGCAGTATGTTGTCTCTTTAATGCAAAAACTACTCATTCTCGCACATCTCTCAATATTATAAATAACTTTATTAATAACTATTTATTTTTTAAACAATAAATTAAATTGTATGCACAATGCACACACATTACAAAGTTGATTCCCATAAAATTGTAAATATTCAGAAATGTTTTGTCTTCGCATCACCTTAAAGTAGACTGGTAGAAAATGCCTAAGGCATTAAGAGGGAACTCTAGTGCTTATAGAGAACTATACAAACGTATTCCGCTGTTTTCTTCGTGGATAATGCTTTTAGAGTAATTGTTTTATTTCTACAATTTTGCACACAAAATAACCCATTTTTACCGTAATGTTCAGATGACTATTAAACAAACGGGATAAGTTTTTAACAAAAAAGAAAATAATAAGATTCATAAAATAGGGTGAAAGAACCAGTGATGGACAAGACCCCAGTGATGGACACTTTTTAACTCTATTGAATGAAAACAAGCCTTGTACACTCATATTTTGGTATAGCAACACTTAATCTTAGAGACTGACCTCCTATTAGCCTTATAATTATGCGTCAGTGCGATCGGCCGTTTTGTTTCAAGTTGGCGAAGTAAACATTGACCAAGTTAGTGTTCCTCTGGAAAAATCCAATTTTACTTACATAATCGTTAAGAATGTGAGTCTATTTTTTTTTTTAAATTATGTGATTGTTATTTATTGTAACTGAATTGTAATTGATTTTAAAGCTAAGCATTGAAATGAGAGATAATTTGTAATTATTCGTCCCGCTCATTATCACGCATTTCTTAAGGTTAAGCCAGTGTCATTAACTGGTTCCGACATACATATTTTCTCCAGTAATGGACACATGTCCATAATTAATTTTTTAGAAATTTCTTAAGTGGGTACACCGTTCAGATTCCTTTTTCCATGCAGTTTAATTGCATTTGTAAAATAAACAAATTGGAGTCCACGTACCAGTAAAGAACAAAGTGTCGATTCCTGGATCCAATGAGTGTTCATTACTGGTTTTTATGTTTTCTTTCAGGCGCCTCCAAGAAAAAATTATTCGCCTGAACAGACGGGCTATGTGGTGAAAGCTGTTCGCAATGAAGAGAAGGTTGCCATTGCTGCAAAATCATTTGGAAAGACTCCTATAAAGTGTACAATGGGGCCTAACAATAATTTTGAATGAGCATGAAGAAATTTTGGCTAGGTGGCTCTTAGACATGGCTGAAAAATACTTTCCTTTTTTAAATGATTGCCTACTAGACAGTATGCAAAAAATAATAAAGGATGAAATAATATCGAACCCCTTTACAAACAACAGACCTGGAAAAAAGTGGTGTAATTTATTCCTAAAAAGACATCCAATTTTGACTACAAAATTGCCGGAAAGTCTAGGTATCTATGGCTCGGGACAACGTATCTGAAAAAGATATAAGAAAGCGGTTTCAAGAAATAAATAGCTATTTAGAAGAAAATAATTTAAAAGAAATATTCAAAGACCCAAACCGAATATTCAATGCTGACGAGAGTGCATTTTTTTTATCGCCAAAACCAGGCCGTGTTATAGAAAAAAAGGGGATAAACATCTTTACTCTGCATGTGGTGACGAAAAAGAAAATCTAATAGTTTTATTTACCGGAAACGCTGCTGGGCAGCTTGCCCCACCCATGATAGTTTACAATTACGAACGAATTCCGTCGCATATCGCAGTCAGTGTGCCTGAAAATTGGGCGATAGGGAAGTATGAAAGTGGGTGGATATGCAGCAGCACATTCTATGAATATGTGGCTAATATCTTCAACCCGTGGCTTGAAAAGGAGAAAATATAGAATCCAATTCTACTTTTTTTAGATGGCCACAAATCTCATCTTAATTTGCACCTCTCGAAATTTTGTGCACAAATGACATTCAAGTTACAGACTGTATATTTAATGATTACATAGGTACCTCTTTTAATTTAAATTAATATAATGATTCAAATTGAACTGTATTAATTTATTTTTCTCCTTATCAAATACTATCATGTCAGTCATAATTTATGTTGTTCGGTGTCGATGACTGGATGTCCATTACTGGGTAACTGTCGGCCACTGGGTGTGGACAACTGGATCCTAGATGTCAATAACTGGTGATTCTAGTATTTTTTAATATTTTGTCAATTTTCTAATCATGTATTACTTATACTTCAATTGTAAATCATTGTGCGCATTCTTGAGAATATTGATCGTTATTTGCACTAAGTGCTGTTGAACTGAGTTTTGTAGTTTATTTTTTGCCACTTTTTATTGCGAACATAGTCCTAAAACTGTCGATAATTGGATCATTCACCCTACTTGTGTTACTATCAAAAGATACCATATCAGTTTGAAAATTACCTTAACCTTTGCAAAAAATTTCATATATTACCCCTAGTTAGTCGTTGCGATATCTCTGACTGCGTTTGTTTGTTAAAAATGTTTAATAGTGGTATAAACTGTCCCGAAATCTTGTCCAAATTTTATTTTAATACCCCTAATATGAAATCAAAATGATTTAATCCGCCTTTGCGTGTGCCATTATCCTCAACAAATTATCGTCATAATTCGTATATAGTGCGTGCAAGCAGAAATTTAAACAAGCTGTGAAAGCAGCAGGATATAGATCTGTAGCGACTCAGCCAGCCGCTACACAATAACTGCTAAACATATTCTATCCCACTGTGAAGGGTTGGCTATTAATCACACTAGGATCGCGGAAGTCATGGCTTTCGTCCCGACCGCCCATCGCGAGGTGCCTATTAATCTTACCCCGGCTTACATCTGTTGAACAACGGTCAATGTTCGTGGGAACCATAGCGAGCTGTCTTGCACGTGAACTGTGAATTGGCGCGCTCTCTACACCGACCAATCACACACCGCGGCCTCCCTCGAACATCGAGAACGCACGCGACACCGCGAGGAGATCCGCAGGACAGAAAGCTGATTTCCTATTGGTTATCCCACTAGTGTTTAGAGATAGCTAGTATTGTAAGTAAGTGCATAGCTTGTAAGAGATATTTTATTCTATTTTATTATAAGACACATTCATATTTACACACTATTCCTGTTCACACTCTTGTATATAATTACCTTACATCACGTTATTGTACACGTCATTTATCTGACCACGATTTATCTGAGTTTTAATTACGTAACACGATTACACGACCTACGCGCTACATTGGTGACCCCGACGTGATTACAAGACCGACATGATTCAAGACAAACGTGACCTACCGATACTCGTGATTAGCATATTCTAGTGGCTTCCCAGAAGCGGGTCTCACCACTAGGATTTGAAGAGGCTATATTCACGGTATTGCTACGTTACACCAGCAGAGTCTACTCAGGATGGCGACCAGCAACGCACCACAGGTAGGAGGGCGAGTCGACACGCTCACACTACAAGCACGGCTGTCTGACTTTTGGCCGGCGTACGCGGCAAACAACACGATCATTCCAACGTACGGAGAGAAAACCCTACAACTGGATCTCAACCTACGACGGCCGAACACCTGGAAATTCATCGTAGCTGCAGTCAGCAAACCAATCATCGGTGCAGACTTTCTGAAACGTCATCAACTTCTTGTAGACATAGCCGGCCGACATCTCGTCGACAAAGTTAAAATATAGCGAGGTCTTCATCGTGTCCCATCATTGGCTTACTTTATATCAAGTACTTGGCGCTGAGGGTACCTATAGGGATGTATCCAAGGTATGAAAATCAAAATAATAATTAGTCCGACTTATAGATAATAAAAAAAATTAAGACCCGTATTTTTTATTTTGTCGTAATTACCGAAAACTACTGAGATATAACGTATTAAAGTTACGGAGTGGGGGCTAATTACGTCACGCCGTGGTATATTTTGTAACACGGCGTGACATCATGGGGCATTTCAAATCAATACCTATATGTTCTTAAATATTTGAATGAAAGAAAAAATAAAAAATACGTGTTCAATATTTTTTTATAAATCTATCTGATGGACATTAAATTATTTTTTAGGATACAACCCAAATATTATATTTTCTGGCGTTTTTGTTTCTATTGAAAATAAAACAAACAAGAACTTATTATGTGTGAAAAAGTTTAAAATATAGCTAATGACAGGGTAATTTTCCATAAAAACAAAATAAAAAGTCTAGTAAAAGTCGTACATTTATTTTATACTATTATTACCTACTTCTAATCAAGTAGTGGCACTGAGGGCACGGAAATCTCGAACATCAGGCGGGATTGCAATCAAGCACTAGTTTATAATGAATAAAAAAAATGTTCAAATTTCGCCCTAAAGACGTTCTGCGAGGTTTGCTTTTCTCCTTTAAGCACAAGTCCCCGTTTATACTTCGTGAAAATAAATGGAGGCGCTGCTCTCGTGCATATGCATAGCAACCCTGTTGACTTGACTGAAATCATTTTGATACTAGCACATTATTTTGTACTAGAAGCACATCTGGTTTTAATGAAAACACAAATCTATGGTCTCTGGAGTTTAAATAAAATGAGTAAAACAAAAAAGATCATACATATTTATTATTATATGTTTTTATCAATGAAAAGTACTCCAAAACACAGTAATTGCTTTCATCATCTGATTCCAAATATTCTACGTTAAAAAGTATTTTCATTGTCAGATGCGTCACTAACAACGTCTCCGCTACTGCTGTTATCAGCCTGCTACCTTCGCTTAGGCGAATAACTGACTCATCTATATCTTGATATAGTGTTCACTCTCACATTTTCCTGAAATTTAAAAAATAATAATATGTAATTTCTTTCAGAAGATGGATAGCACTAATTTTAATTCCGTATATGATATAGTTCATTTATAAAATCAGTGGTAAATTAGATCACCTAAAGTACTTACATTTGCAATCTAACCTGTAAACGCGCAATGTAAACAATCCTCATTTTAGTCTTAAAATTGTTTACTTAGTAAATTTGAAACTTCTAATAGATAAAACAGACAGTAACATGATTATGTACCTGTTTTAGCAACTGTTCAAGCGTATATATCATCCATATTTGATAAAATTTGTCCAGCTTAGTGTACTAACAAACATTGATGATAAACTTTAAAAATAATTTCCCGAGCTCCACTTCGGTTTATTTTTCTCACATTAAAGACATTTTTTTTTTTTTTTTTTTTTTATAAATTATAAACCAGCGCTTGACCGCAATCCCGCCTGATGGTAAGCAGTGACGCGATCGTTGATGGTAAAGCGCGGATCGTTGGTGGTAAGTGGTGTTTCGTCAATAAAATTGAAAATTAATACAAATTTTCAATTTTATTGACGAAACATCGAAGAAATGTCTTTAATAAACAAATCGATGCCTGCCGATGACATTCTATATATTAAGATACAGTGTTGCCCTACTTTGAAAATGTTTAGTTCCAGAAACATTCATTTTCACGACTTTATAGACGAGTTATACATGTCTCGTGTGGTTTCCAAATGGGTATGTTGTTGAACTGTCAAAATAAAACCCATTGCTATATATTCCTGAACCCTCTTTATTGACCCAGCACCCACCAACACGATAAAAACAACAAAACTTAACATCTATCACAGCAATGTCACATCAAAAAACATTTTCACAGTGAATTACCCAAGTAATAGGCCACGGCCTCAAGTAAAACGAAGGCGCAATGTGATGGCCTTGTTAATTTTATGCAATATTCGTTGATTACGTGTTGATAGAAGACAAATAACTATTGTTAGTATCAAGGCCACTTCATTGTCACTTTTGTTCTATGTATGTGTGACCAGCCAGTTCAGCCATTATAACATAGGCGTTCTGCGGGCGTGTCTAGTGCGTTTGAGCCGCGTAATAACGATTGTAGCACTATTGTGCTAAAATCATGAAAATGTTATAGGACGAACGCATACAAAACGCAATTATGATACAAGCCTGTGGGCTTAGACATAAAATATCATAATGTTCTCAACATTTTACAAATCCCTGATAACTTTACATTTCATATATTATATATTAATTAGTTACAAAATATAGCGATATTTACGACTTAAAATCTTATAAAACTATTTGTTCGTATAAAATTAACTATGAATTGGTATAGTGCATGATAATTCTATCATCTTTTTTATTTTACTGAGTCATCGTGTTTTACAAACTATTTCTATGATGACATTTGATTAATAAATTATGGTGTGTTAATATGTATCTATACAGTATGTTAAGAAAACCCTGTCCGACCCATAAGGATAATAAAGGTTAGGTAAACACATGACCATATATAATCATCATAGTACCAATACAAATGAATTTTGAAATAATCTTTTTTCCCGCGAATTATTTTCAACTTCCCCGAAATTTGGTAGTTTTTAAAAAGTGACAACACCGGTATTATTATGGGCGAATAGCGATGCGACCACGTGCCGCGTGCCCTGCCGCCCGCCCCCCGCGGAATGGGGCTTAGGTGTGCATAGCGCACATTTATTAAGTTACCTCTTTTTGCGAAATGATATTTATTTTTTTAGGGGGATTTTTTTTTTTAAGTTTAGCCCGGTTTTGTATGCATTAGTAGAATCAGTTATCGATACCTAACAACACCTTCACGGGTCGGACAGGGTTTTCTTAACATACTGTATATTGTTAATTCTCTTGTGACAGTGTTGTGTGTAGATCTCAAAATATTTCGTAAACTAAAGCTTGTTTTATTTTTAATTGTATTTATTAATTTATACGCAAAACAACGTTTGCCAGGCCCGCTAGTAATATTTTACTTGCATATAAAACATCCCTTAGAAGGGTAACATGTTTTGCTATTTCTATATTATACTGTATATTAAATCACAAATGAATTTTATGAACTGTATTTTGTATGTATGTAGGTCAGAAACAAATAAAAATATTATAACATACATAATTATTTAAGTTTTTTTTAAAATATTGTCATTTATGGTAATATAAAAAAGGTCATAAAATATTTGAGAAATTATTGCTATACTGATTTGTTATTAAAATTGGTCTGATGTTATAATTTATATCTACTATTTAATTATACCTTTTACTACATATAACATTTATTTCAAATGAAAAACATTTAAACATCAAATAATAATTAATCATTTAGTCACAGATGAAATTAATATTTTAATTTAACACATAAATATGAAGCCACGTCTCTCAACATTATAAATAACTTTACTTTTCTATTAATTTTTTAAACAATAAATTAAATTGTATGCACAATGCACACACATTACAAAGTCGAGTCCCATAAAATTGTAAATATTCAGAAATGTCACAACATTACTTATACAGTATGTTAAGAAAACCCTGTCCGACCCATAAGGATAATAAAGGTTAGGTAAACACATGACCAAATATAATATAAAATTTTACGTAATCATCATAGTACCTATACAAATGAATTTTGAAATAATCTTTTTTTCCCGCGAATTAATTCCAACTTCCCCGAAATTTGGTACTTTTTAAAAAAGTGACAACACCGGTATTATTGTGAGAGAATAGCGATGCGACCACGTGCCATCGCTATTCGCTCCGTGCCTGCCGCCCGCGCCCCGCGGAAGGGTGGTTAACGCAGATTTATTAAGTTACCACTTTTTGCGAATTAATATTTTTTTTTTTAGGGGGATTTTTTTTAAGTTTAGCCCGGTTTTGCATCCATTAGTAGAATCAGTTATCGATACCTAACAACACCTTCACGGGTCGGACAGGGTTTTCTTAACATGCTGTATAAAAAAAAAATAAGTATGACAGGATGTTCAAAATTGTGAGAATTTATTTTACAGACACAGGCGCCATTTCTCTTGTTCACAAACTAAACTAATTTTAAGTTCAGTACATCTTTTTCTTTATATTTCATTAAGATAAGGATAGAAGATAACATTTTAGTTTAATCCTGTCAAATTAAGATATTCCATAGACAGTTTGGTCACGATAATAAACATGGCGGCCAAAAATACATTAATATACGTCAAGAGCGGACTAATTTGACAGGTCTAAACTAACATATTATCTTATGTCCTTTTCTAAATTAAATATTTAAAAAAATATGCAGGGCCACTATGCAATAAAATAAGCTTTTAACGGTTTGCGCGTGTTAGACAATTTGGGCCTTTAATGTAACAATAACGTTTGTTACTCTACGCCAGTGGTTCCTAACCTGGGGGAACCTGGTTTTTACCCCCGCAGGGGTAAAAATGTGATTCTAGGGGTGTAACACGGGATCGCATGAAATAGTATTAAAATAGCAATAAACAAAATAATAGATTAATTATGAGATGCGCGTTGAGTGAAACAGAACCTAATATTGTCAAAACTTGCGAATGCAAAGTCAAGAATTTAAAACCTTCACACTTGTTAACTCCAAGATTTATATAATTACTTTAGTCGTTCCCGAAACGTGCAATTTCTTACATAATGAACATATTTGTCGTTCGAATTTGTGGTTTTAATTATTTTAAATTAGCTAGGGATAAACTCAATTCGCATACCGGTGGTTCCTAACCTTTTCAATGTCACTACCCTTGTGAACAACCAGAGTAGTGACATTGAAAAGGTTAGGAACCACTGCTCTATGCATACACGGCTGTACGAGTTTGTGTAAACTTTGGCATACAGAAACTACGTTAGTGTGTTAACACTGAAACGGCCTGGATTAACATTCCAGGATTAAAAATTAAGAAATGCACATTCCGTTACCTAATTTGATCACATAGTATCATTATAATTTCCATCAACATATCTGGCTTATCATAAATATATTAAAAATATGAAGCTTATAGCTAAAGTCTTATAGACTTTTATTACGCAGGGTACGATTTTCTCACATCAACCATAGTCAACAACAAGACAAATTGTTACTTTCATAAATTCTATTATCTATGAGAGGACTGATGCACACAAAGCGTTGTATGGCCTTTCAACTTTTGAGATGGGAACAGCTATTTAATTATTTATGCAATTCATGTAAATTTAAGAATGTTCACAGTCTCAATTTGTCAAAAACTAAAAGAAGAATTTCTTTAAATTATTTTGTACAAGTTTATGACATTTGTTTGTCATCGATATGAGACTTCGGCTGTTTAAATGGCCTTTTGAGGTCCTTAGACAAACTCTTTAACATCTGTTGATTCAACAAAGTTAACAACAAGTTCTCTGTGGTAGGCCATAAAATCGGCTGCCGGCAGAAGTTACCACCCACCAGACAAAGTCTTGCCGCCAAGCGATTCGTCGTGTTCCGGCGTGATGTCTGGTGAAGCCGTACGGAGGACGGGTCTGAGCAATTGTGTTGTAAAGCTTGCCGGGTACGATGCACCAAATGAAGTTGTGTCGGTAGTTTGATCATGGTCCATCCAGATCAATTTCCCTCTGGCGTGGCATCATTGGCCGTGTTGTTGGGCTTATAAATTTGCATCACCTCGCTCAACTGCCGCCTTTCTTCCTATTCATTAAGTTTTTTAAGTGAATGGGTTTAATAAACTAGCGCGCTTTACCATCAACGATTGCATCACTGCTTACCATCAGGTGGGATTGCAGTCAAGCGCTAGTTTATAATTATTAAAAAAAAAAAAAAAAGTTCTTGTGGTTAGACCTCTTTATATCTGTTCTGATTCATCGTTTAATTTAAAAATAAATAGTAATCTGAGTTTTGACAGGAAAGCCAAGATGAGTGTCACGCGCATTTTTCATTGGACTTTTAAAATTATTTAATAGTGTCGTTTACTAAATAAAAACGCGTGATTTATATAGTAAAAAGTGCATTCAGTGAATAATTCATAAAGAACATTGAAATATCGCAGCATAGTGGCCACATCATGGCTTTGGATCAAATCTCCTAGTAGGCGGCTCATGCGGCCGTTTTTCAACGGTTATTGGCGATATCCGCCATTATTGTGATATAAATTTTTTAAAGAATTTCTATAATTTGTTACAGGTGTTATTGGCAAAATTGTGGTATCTAACCACAGAAGCCATTGAAGAGTTGAAGTAGTATTCACTCTAAAGAAAAAAATAGTAATCTTCATGGGCACACCCAAGGAGGGACAGATGGGGACAGTGGCGCCCTCTGGAAATCACGCTAACATATATGATCTCCTCTAATTGCTTATTAAAATATAAATGGGGATTTATACAGGATCATTTGCGTCTATTTGCCTTACACACTACACTATAAATACCTAATGTATCATGTAGATGTGCTTTTTTTTTTTAATGGGACAAAACCCGCCACACTTTTCCCACCCACTGTAACTCCTGAAAGCCAGAATCAACAGTGGAGACCGCCAGAAAAACGCCGAGCAATGAAGCTCGACGAGTCTAATCATCTCGAAATTAATCAGAAAAGAATAGTGGAGGAGTAAGAAAAAAGATATTTTTTCCACTTTCCTCCATAACAAGTAGGAGACAGAACAGAACTAGGCCAATCGGCACAAAGGGGCATTATTGCAACTGGGAGAAGCCCAGATTGCCAAGCACCACGGAATAAAATTTGATTATGTTAATGGGTCCTAAGTATGTATTAGCTGTTACAATTGATTCCAATAATAGGTATGGCAAAAGCGCCTGAACGCACGGAAATTGGTTCTAGTTTCTAAAAGTGCTTCTGTAGTATGTCAGACAAAATAGCTGGGGATGATTCGACACTAAAAATCTGACTTGCCTTCCCCTAGGCTAGAAACTAGGTACTCCCATAGTAATCAAAAATAGTTTTAATCATTTTCAATAGTTCACCAATATTTATGACAATTTGTGTAGCTTACAATTACAATTACTTATTTCCTTATCAATGCTAGCTGTCTTAAGAATTAAGTTTACAATTTTACTGATCACGATCCGAACTCTTGTGTTTCATTGTCGATTTCACCGAAGACATAGCCACCTCTGCCGTCCATTTGGAGGTAGTGGTCGTGATGCTTCCATAGGGATTTGCGGTGAGACACCGTGAAGAGGGATATACCGACCTGTAGGAAAAGGAAGGTTAGACTTTAGCCTTATTCTACATAAAAAGCTCATAAGGGTTCATAGAATGGTCCGTGGAATTTCTTGCCTGTTCTTCTCCATAGTTATATATGCTGTGGAATGGGGAAATAACCTTATTTCCGACTGACTGACCCTTCTCTTGACAATTCAAAGTTGCTTGTAATTGGTTTACTTGAAGTAATGTTTTGCATAGGATACTTGTTATTATGTACACCATATAGATTATAAAACAAAAGGGTGACACGATGGGCGGTCTTATCGCTAAGAGCGATCTTTTACAGGCAACCTTTGGATGGAATACCAAGGGGATGATTTTAAGTTTGCATGGAAGGAGCCATGCTAATTGTATAAAAACGAAAAACTTTTTTTAATTCCGTTTTCATGTTAAAACGGTTGAGATGATTTTATCCAAATCTTTTCAAATGTATCCTTTATCGTATGTATGTAGGTTAGGACACATAGGATATTTTTTTCCAGATATTCCATATTAGATTTATACGAGTGTAACCGCGGCACACAGTTGACTTCTGCCAATCTACGGCATGAGGCTACACCATTTCCTTTTTTCTTTTTGATGGGGAATCATCAAAATAATGATTTCTTTCGCTTTGGGCGGAACGGAAGGGCGTGTCAGACTTTTACTGAATAAAACCCACCCGTGTTTCTTCACATGCCTGTTCGCCAGGGCCACGGTTTCTTTTTTAACCAACTCGCAACCTTGACCCAGGATGCATCGGGCGTTGGGATTCCCGCTCTTTCACGCGCTCTGCCTCCTCCTTTGCCAGCATCACTGCTTCACAGGAGGTGACGGCTTGCCATGCATTCTCGCTCCGGACCATGGCCTGGACCAGAACTGGACGCGAGAGATCGCCGCCGGTCGCCGCTATGAGGACACGGCGGTGCTCTACCAAAGCCGGGAAGACCTCCACCGTGTCCTCAGTCGATCCCCACAATGGTGACATCCTGGCGTTTCCTCCCGCCTTATACGGAACACGAACCTCCCGAAGCAGCCGTGTCCGGTGAAGACTTGCGTCAAGTGGAAGGTGAGGGCGCCGTGGCGTCTCTCTAGCCTCTCCTCAAAAAGAGGACTTACCGCCGCTACTGTGGCGTGCCTAATGAGGCTCCACCCTAATATTCCACTCTTCTCCTTAATATCTGTCGAATATGTAAGGCTCCCTCTAACCGAGAGGAGGACTGTGGTCCAACAGTGCGGGCATTATAGCCTGATTATGTATGTAATGCTACAAATCCATAGTAAAGAGACTTACTTCTCTGCAGTATTGGTACATTTGTCCCTCCACGTCAACTGATACGGCGCTCGTACATTCATCCAGAATCGCAAACTGAGGCTCGTGGTAGAACAGGCGCGCCATCTGAGATATTAAATCATTGAGGTTTATTATCTATTTCGTTTTAATGTAATGTTTTTATTTTAGTGAGTAGTGTAAAAACGTCATTATTTAATAATAATAGTAATATCATCATTATTTCAAGAAAAAATTTGTCTACTGCTGGGCCTATGTCCAGACTTTTATCTGCCATAACAATCAGTCCTGTGGATCTCGCAACCACGGAATTTATTTTTTCATTTGTGGGAGAGATTGTTTCTGAATCGATCATCTGACCCTGCTATGGGGATTTTCTCGCTGGTGCAGATACAGATGCCAGAATATAAAGTTATTACAATATGTGAAAAGAGATGGCTAAACGGCTGCCCCAGCTCGGTTAAACGCATAGGAATTTCACACTAACATGTAAGATTTTTCTATTTATTCATTCATGAATTGTTTAGTGTTTAAAAATTTCTTATAATTTTCGTGAACTAATAAACATAAAAAAGTTTCTCAAATGTTTTTTTTTTGCATTATTTTGATTTGAGATGAAAAAATCAAGAAGTATCGTATTTCCTTTGTATGTAGTTCTTTTGGTGCATTTACCTCTTTATACATATTTACTTCAAGTACCTTAGCGCAAAATCACCAGTGGAAAACACAATTAACAATAAAAATCGTCGCAGACACGTTACAACATCTAGATAAAAGTTCATAGCAATGTTATTGTTTGAAGTTTTTGTACCTTTGTCGTAGGAGTTACGAAATATTATTTACAGGATTGTGGAGATATGTAAAGTTCCTAAACCTTTTTTATTACAAAATACTAATTTTCAGCTATTCAGCATTACATATTGATAGGAATCATGTTTATGCATGCGTTTTCATTGCGGAACAGCCTTCCATACTTCAGTTTAGCCATGTCCTTTCTTTAATAATTTTCAACTTTATTGTTTAAGCATTAAGGTCTAAGGTTTATTGGCAGGGAAGATTGAGATGTCAGTACTATAGTTAAACATTGATCTAAGGTAACTTACAGCTATCCTTTGCTTCTCTCCGCCGGATAGGACATCCATCCAGTCCTCCACTGCATCCAATGATCCTTCGCGGTTGGTGAGGTACGACAGTTGCACTATTTCGAGGAAATGGTACAACTGGTCGTCTTTGCGACCGCGGCGAATCATCTCCTCGCGAGTTTGAGGGTAGATTATCTGAGAAAGAAATATAAGTTTACCAACTGCGTCCCGCGTTTCCAACCTCATAAATTTCGATTTCGTGATAATATCGGGATGAAAAGTATCATATGTGTTATTCCTGGTTATAAACTACCTATGTGCCGGATTTCATTCAAAACCGTTCAGGAGTTTTAGCGTGAAAGAGTAACAAACATCCATCCCTTCATACACACATCCTCACAAACGTTCGCATTTATAATCTTAATAGGATGGTAGGAAGTACAGATATGGGTTTCTATTTGCGATTTCTTAGTATCAGTGTGGATTTGTCCACGGTTGATGCCAGTACCTACACTTTCCCTCTTTTATGCTTGCCCACACTGTCCCACTCCTGGGTAAAGCCTTATTCCACTTCTCCAGGAAATGTCTGAAGCATGACAAACCGTAGGCCCAATGCACAGAATTAATACCCTGAGACAGTAAAGCGAGTCGCTACAGACCACATAGGTTCCGCCCTTTATTACATGAAATGTGAAGTCTATAGTCATAGACAGTTCAGAAGCGATTAAAAACACGGCGTTAGTTTACGCCACGCGCGTTCTAATTTGACAGGACTAAAGAACTAGTAGTATGTTATCTTCTGTCCTTTTCTTAACGAAATAGAAAGAAAAAGATGCACAGAACTTAAGTAAGGTTTAATTTAGTAGTTGTGAAGATATTTTTTCAGTTACTAACCTGATCTCTTAATGTTCCCAGCGTCATGTAAGGCCTCTGGGGCACGTAGAAGAGCTTTCCTTTAGGCGGCTTGGTGAGGGTGCCTCCAAAGATCGGCCACAGCTCGCCCAACTGACGGAACATGGACGACTTGCCGCAGCCGTTGGGACCACATACCAGCACATTTATACCAGAACTAGAAAGAAATATGCAAAGATTTAGTACACAGTACAGTAGATTAGTGCACGGTTTTTAGGACTTTATTAATGTACAAACATAATGAAGTCTCTAAATTATGGTGAAAACTGTATCAAAATCCACTTTTGCGTAATCACTAATCTACTTGTTATATTTATTTTTTAGCTTTAGCTGTAGTAAATTATGTCATCTATATTTATAGTATCTTTAAGTTTTAGGTTGAAGAGACCGCTGCGCTCTTCGCGTGTACAGGTCTCGTCCAGATTAGAATTGAAACCTTCGGGACACCCAGATCTTACACAGATTTTCTCAACTAGCCAGAAGATTTAGTAAGAAACCGTGGCCCTGGCCGTCCCACAGGCAGTTGATGAAACACGGGTGGGTTTTAGTCAGTAAAAGTCTAACTCCGCTCCGCCCAGAGCGGTAGAGGTCATTACATTATTTCCCATCCACAACAAAAAGAGGTATCCCCATCTGATTTTGGTCATATTACTACTAACATGAATATGAGTGTGATGAAGTAATAAGGTTGGTTTTCGTTGGCACGGGATATTTAGAGTTAAAAGACGTGTGTTCCACTGTAAGTGTATTGTGCGACTAACTTTAGGTTCAAATTGAATGAGTATTAAATAACAATAAGACATGCATAATTATAACTAAGTAAAGAGCGCAGAACGCCCCAACAGAGTGTATTATGACTAAAATGACCAAAATCAGGTGGGGATATCTTTCACAATGTGTAATACTAACCGCACTTCAAAGGTTAACTCCTTGATGAGTATATCCCCGTTGGGAGTCACGAGCGGCACCTTGTCGAAGCGGATGATCTTGTCCTGGTAGATGATCTTGCCGGCCCCCGGCGCTAACAAGGCTGGGAGCTCCGCTGCAGAAAGAATTTAAATTTACTAAAGGCTTCAAAATCACAAGCTTCGGATGTCAGTTACCTACTATTTTCCAGAGTTTCCTTATATCAAAAATACATTCTTAGTAAGAATAGGCTATTTGACAGATTTATAATTTCTATTTTGAATTACTTGGTTGCTGTTAAGAAGTTCACCTAAAGTATTTTTATTTAATTTTAAATACGTATTTCGTAAGAAACATGCAAATAAAAATTCAAAATTCAAATAAGCCGCCGAAACGCTTTATTCAGCAATATGGCGTCGCGCCTTGTAAGTGACGTCACAAACATATAAACGATTTTCGGTTCCGCAGTGGTGTTTGTATTTATCTGTTATTTGTTGTTGTTTATCTAATAAAATGGTTTACAAGAGATGTGCTGTACCGGGTTGTATAAATACATCGATAAAACACCTGAGAACACATAGAACAACCAGTGCTGATGCGCGTATGACGTCGTCGTGACATTAGCTAATCCGGATCGTTTCACAATATGTGGCGCGAGATACAAAAAGTCAAATATATTTTTGTGTTTTTGGTTATATTAATTATTATTTTTATTAAAACACATTACATGAGTAAATAACATAAAGAACCCTCATTTTATGCATTTAAAGCAAATAATCACAAAAAAGATAATACTGTCAGATAGCCTATTAATATCATCATTCGTCTGGTGAAGCCATACAGAGGACGGGTCTGAGCAGTTGTGTTGTGATGTGTACCGGGTACGATACGCCAAATGTTGTTGTGTCGTTTATTATGCGCCTCCAAGCTGTATGGACCCCAATCAAAATCAATTTGAAAGGACCTCTCCGTACCTCAGTGTTGGCGCCATCTGGTTAATATGCGAAGTGCCACTACACCAGAGCGCGGTACCAGAGGGACGCGGGAGGGGCGATCGCCCCGCGCCCTCAACGACACTCTCTCACCGACGACAGCCCGGACGCACGCTAGTTAGCCATTTTACTTAAATTTAAATATAACTGTAATAAACGCATAATAATAAACAAATTTTTAAAAAGCGCAATTAAAAGGAATCATTGAAGAAGACCTAGACAACCTGCATCCCCGCAACACTCAGAAACCACGTTAAGCCGTTGGTCCCGGCTGACATTCATGGATCTTTGACAGCCGTTACGAGTAGTCAAAAGATCGGAAATCTGATACCCTTTGTTACAATTTAATTTTTCCTTCTCTGTATGAGAGGAGACCTGTGCCCAGCAGTGAGACGATAAAAAGGTTGATGTTGATGTTGATCCTTTGTTATAACAAAGGATACACACACTTAAATGCAGATTTTTTTAAAATTTGGTAATCTTTTTCGTGAAATTTCCTTGTGCTTCCTAACCGTTGAGCTTTACATGTAAACCTATGAAAAAAATATGTCTCGACTTACGTCGTTTCGATTTACGACGCGTAAAAAAAAACGGGAGGTTTTGATTTTCATTCATCTTTAAAAAGATACAATACAAAAAATATTTCGATCGTTTGTACATGTTACCGGCCGGTTTTAAAAATGCCGTGGTATTTAAAAAAGTACGTTCTAAATTTAAATTTTCATTTGATGCTCATTTTTACAGAAAACCCCTTTTTATCCTACATTTTTGGCGCGAAGTTCCAGAAGTTAACATCGACATTCATAACTTTTATTCAATTTTCATCGATTAATTACATATCCTTGACTATCAAAGCTTTATTTATTGTTGTTTGGCTGTATCAAAATGGTAGATAAAGTGATAAAAGCTACCAAAATTATCGCGCTGCTTGAAAAGGGTTGTAGCCAATGCTTCGTGGCTAGGAGGCTAAATGTTAGTCTATCGACGGTCCAAAGGACCTGAGGACCTGGCAGCGATATCAGGAGACTGGTTCCGTCGAGAGGCCTGGTTCTGGAAGAAAACCATGTACCCAACCACGGGATGGTCGTTTACTTGTGCCTGCAGACTGCGGCCCCAAATTACTCCGTGAGCACCGAGTTCACAGGCTTACGTTCGCTAGAAATTGTGAATCATGGACTCAAGAAGATTGGAATAGGGTTTTGTTTTCTGATGAAGCCAGGATATCTCTGTTCGGTGAACATCGAAGTCGGCGATTGCTAAGAAGACAAGGAGAACGCTTCGCAGAGGCTTGTTTCGAAGAAATCACATATTGATATATTGAGAGGGAGCGCAGGGCGTTATCGGTTTGTGGTAATATGCTGGCACATAGGTTCGCTAGGTGTACGGCGCCTCATAAAATTACGCTGTTCAAAGCGTATTGTCAGGCGTTTTACACCTGTGGCTTGTGGACCAGGTTTACACAAAGGACCTTTAGCGCCTTGCGTGTCCTTTATAACAACATTTTCAGGTCACTGTTCCGCCTCCCTCGATATTGTAGTGCATAATGTTTGCCGACACGAGCATTGACGGCTATCAAACGTTGATGAGGAAGAATGTGGCGTCTGTTGTAAGGCGGGTTCGGGGGAGTCGACATAGTGCCCTAAAGTAGATAGTAGAGAGAACTGACACTGTTCTTCTGAAGAGGTTCACCGAACTTCATGTTCGGGGGGTTAGATAAGCCCATTGTGTAATAGTTATGTTCACATTCAATTAATTTTTTTTTATTATGGGCCTTTTTTGTCTGAAAATAAACGATTTTTATTTTATTTATTTTTTAGGTGCCCATTTTTCTGCAAATGAGTTTATTTAGAACGTAAAATGCTCTAAGTTCGAGGATTGTGCCTGTATTCGGCTGCATCCAGTTCGGCTGGAAGCGACCCCACCATACTTCAGCAAAGATTTGACAGATGATACCTAATCACAAGGTGAGATAATAGTAAAATTCAGTTGCAAGCCTATGACTCACCGCCTCCATTCTGCGTGTTCGCCTCGACCATGGTCCGGCTGTAGTTGCCTTTGTTGATGTCATCGAGCACGGTGCGTAGTTGCGTCACGCGTGACGTCAGACCGGCTAGCTTGCTCATTTCACGGCCAGATAAGACAAGGCGGCCGATACCTTCCGCCATTTTGACTAACATACGGCCGTATGTGTAGTAGTGCTGTTAGAAAAAGAATACCTCATGAGGCTGTCATTATAAGTCATTTATTAATTTGTTAATACAGGTACGGACGACAGTAGATCAAGCTATCCGGAACTGTCAAATATTCTCATTCAACATTGAGCCTTAATGCTTTTGATATAATTAACTTAACTTTAATCAGCGTTTATGAATAAACACTATAATGTTTAAGGGGTTTATTCATAAACGATGATTAAAGTTTAGTGACGTTAAAACGTCAAAAATGTATGGTTAAACAATCTTTAATCACTAGTTAACTTTAGGCAACGTTTATAAACAGAGTGGATAATGTCTGTGGCCAATGCACAGATCGTGTGATGCCGAAATTAAAAAAAAAAAAAACATAGGTATTTATCTTCTGTTTTTTTTTAATAAAATGGCAAGAACAAACAAAGATGCAATAAACTTGCTAATTTAGTTTGTGTACAAGTGAATTGTGCCCGATCTTGGGAGATTAATAGTCAATAAACGTTTATATTGTACCTTAAATCTATCATTCTCTGTTCCCGTGGTAAGCAGGTTGTGGTCGATAGCGAAGAAGGGCCTTGACACCGCGTAGAAACCGACCGTGATGGCCACGTCTGTAACATACAAAATAAAATACAATACAGAAAACTTT
This sequence comes from Sesamia inferens, assembly GCA_037179545.1. NCBI lineage: Eukaryota > Metazoa > Arthropoda > Insecta > Lepidoptera > Noctuidae > Sesamia > Sesamia inferens. Next base: position 27,161,390 of record CM073928.1, on the reverse strand, counting down.
CATATCAAACAGGCTGCTAGGGCAGACTGGATTCGAAGGCAGTGAGGCGGGTGTTGTAGCCCAAGGCTGCATTAGGGTGATATTCTTGGGTCAGGGTTGCGAGTTAGTTATAAAAGAAACCGTGGCTTTGGCGCACAGTCAAGTGAAGGAACACGGGTGGGTTTTAGTAAGTAAAAGTCTGACACGCCCTTCTGCTCCACCCAGAGCGGGGGAGGCCATTTGACGAGTTCCCATCCAGAACGAAAAAAAGGCTGCAATAGGTTTAGTTGTTTTATGCAGTTAGTCAGAATCGTGCCCGATGCTATTTTTAACAGACTTCAAAAAGGAGTATACCAGTGGCGAAGAGTCCATACAAGCCGATTCCCACCGGGTTACCTTTCAAAAATCAGTTCCATATTCATACAAAAGTATTTACATTCTATTTCATTAACAAAGTATTATTAATCAAACGCCTGCGCGATTTACAATAGCAATAGTAATTCTTAGCAATACCCTAAGTATCACATTTCATTTTATAGTCGTAAATTAATCAGCGCTTCAATTTTTCGTACTTTACATCGAAGGCAACTCGAGGAATCACGGCTTACCTCGATCAACGACGGCGAAAAGAGAGAGCGTGTCAGACCATCTCTTTCTAATTCTCTTTAACCGTCGGTAAAACTTGATAAATATGAGGCTACTCGCGGGCGGCTTATAGTACTCTCCTCTACTCATTAGAAAGAGACAAATTAACCACGTCACTACGAGCGTTTGAGTTCACCGTCAGTATGTGTTTCTCTATACCTAACCTACTGATGCGTGAGTTTTTCGTTTGTTTTTAATATTTGTGTTATTTAAACTGTGACGGATTCTGTAAGGTAATTTAATCGCAGATTTGGTTAAATACTGTGGATTTTGTTTGTTATTATGGCTTTAATTCATATAGAGTGCTGCTCAACAGATTACCTGCTTACAAATGAAACTTCATTTTCAAAACTAAGTTATGCATACAAGAAGCATGTTATTCAGTTAGGTCGAGCACTCCCACTCATGATTATTGATTGCAAAAGGCGAGATGGATTTTTTAAACATTTTCACGCGTCGTTATATGATAAATATACACACATCAAAAGTGTCTAGGGATCAACATATATTTTTGCAATAACTTTTCTCCTGATTGATATTAATTAAAGTTTTCTTTAAGGATTCATCAAATAAAGTGTTTTCGTTTGTCACAGTAACGATAAACCAAGTTACCTTTGCATTAATAAAGAAATTTGCCATTTTCCTAATAAAGGGATATTTGACATTTGAACCACTAACACAAAAGTTCGAAAAAAAGACTGAAATAACAGTTTTCTCTAAAATTTTATTGGGTAACTTAAACAATTAATAATCCGTGTTTCTACCGCGAACACTAACAACACAAGAACATCGGTTTGGCATACTCAAAATGAGTTCATCCAAATCACGCTGTGGAATGGCCGCCCATGTTCGTTGCAACAACAAAAAAAGGTCTTCTTGCGACTGGATACCCTCCATATTCGGCAGAGCTCTTCTCTGTAGCATATCCCATGCATGCTCAATCGGGTTCAAGTCTGGCGACTGAGCAGGCCAGGGCAGGACATTGATGTTAGCTGCGGCGAGAGTCTGTCTTACAACTCTTGCGGTGTGCGGTCGTGCATTATCATGCATTAACTGAAATAAGGGACCGATTTGCACTTGTAGAGGAACGATGACGTCTGATACAATCGTCTCAGCATAAATTTGAGCGTTGAGGTTGCCTCTGATCCAAATCAACTCAGTTCTTCCGCCGATCCAAATACCCGCCCATACCATGATGGTTCCACCACTATAAGGATGGACTTCCTGGCAGGATTTTAATCGCTGTTGGCGTCCAGGGGTTCTCCAGTGTCGTATACGTCTTGTATCCGTCTCATACCAAAACGAGACTCATCAGAAAAGCACACGAAACGCCATTGTTCTTCTGCCCAATTTCTGTGTTCAAGAGCCCATTGATATCGAATCCTACGATTGTGCATTGCTATAGGTGGTACCCGTAGCGGTCTTCGGGAATGAAGGTTCACTTCATGCAAGCGGTTTCTGACTGTTTGGTCGCTAATTAAGTTCCCTGAAGAGTGATGAAGCCTCACGGCTAACATCATGGTTTTTTTTTTTTTTTTTTTTATTAAAGTATAAACCAGCGCTTGACCGCAATCCTGCCTGATGGTAAGCAGTGACGCAATCGTTGATGGTAAAGCGGTGGACTACGAAAAAGCCTTTGATTCGATCGAGACCTGGGCTGTACTGCAGTCTCTCCAGCGGTGCCAAGTAGACTATCGGTATATTGAAGCGCTGAAGGGTTTGTACGAAAACGCCACCATGTCAGTCCGAATACAGGACCAGACCTCGAAACCAATACCTCTCCAACGTGGTGTCAGACAGGGAGATGTTATCTCCCCGAAATTGTTTACCGCTGCATTGGAGGATGTCTTCAAGGTTCTGGACTGGAAAGGACTGGGCATCAACATCAATGGCGAGTACATGACACACCTTCGGTTTGCTGATGATATCGTAGTCATGGCTGAGACCGCGGAGGACCTGAGTACAATGCTCGAAGACCTCAGCAGAGCCTCCGAGCGAGTCGGTCTTAAAATGAACATGGGCAAGACGAAAGTCATGTCTAATGCCCATGTTGTACCGACTCCTATAAAGATTGGAGACTCTGTTCTCGAAGTTGTTGACAGTTACGTGTACCTGGGACAAAATATCCAGTTAGGAAGGTCCAACTTCGAGAAAGAGGTCAATCGTCGAATCCAACTCGGCTGGGCTGCTTTCGGGAAGCTACGAAGAATCTTCTCGTCCGAAATACCGCAGTGTCTCAAGACAAAAGTCTTCGACCAGTGTGTGTTGCCAGTGATGACATATGGAATTGAGACGTGGTCGCTAACAATGGGCCTTATAAGAAGGCTCAAAGTCACTCAAAGGGCAATGGAGAGGGCTATGCTTGGGATTTCACTGCGCGATCGAATCAGGAATGAGGAGATCCGCAGAAGAACGAGAGTAACCGACATAGCCCGAAGAATTGCAACACTAAAGTGGCAGTGGGCTGGACACATTGCCCGTAGGACCGATGCCCGATGGGGCCGACGGGTTCTCGAGTGGCGACCACGCACCGGAAGACGTAGCGTGGGTAGGCCCCCGACAAGGTGGACCGACGACCTGGTGAAGGTCGCGGGAAACCGCTGGATGCGGGAGGCGCAGAACCGGTCGTCGTGGAGAACCTTGGGGGAGGCCTATGTCCAGCAGTGGACGTCTTTCGGCTGAAATGATGATGATGATGAAAGCGCACTAGTTTATTAAGAGCCTATTCACTCTAGCCTTGAAGACACTCAAATTGTAGTCCGACGGAAACACCGCCGCCGGCAGATTGTTCCAGTCCCTCGATGTACGCGGTATAAAGGAGGAGGCGAAACGCTTCGTCCGGATCGTAGAGGTGTTAACAACATAAGGGTGGAAACTCGCCGTACGACGGGTCGTCCGATGGTGGAACGGAGATGGGGGAATTAATGGTGGTTATTGTTGGAGCTCTTCGAGTTAAGATTTGAATGTATCGGTCTTGTCTCCGTGTGGTGCAGCGATACCGTCCTCCATGGCGCTCAGCCACGGTACCAGTGCTTCGGTAACGTGTCCAAAGTCGACTGATAACACTCTGACTTGTATTCAGAGCTAAAGCCACAGTACGTTGCCGGGAACCAGCTTCTATCATTCCCACGGTTCTGAGCATTTCTTCCCTGCTTAAATGACGTCGCCGCTCCATAATAACGTTGGTTTTAATCAGTAGTAGGGAAACAGTAGCACTAATAATGTCTTCAATGCGTTGTATGTTTTTATAGGGAAAATATTGACAGCTGATTTTCATCTTTTACTCGAATTTGATTCACAGTTCCTGATTCAAATTATGAAATCCACCAAAAAGGATCCATATAAATTTATAAAATCATAAATTTATTACAAAGCCACATCTCAATCTCAAGAAATCCGCATAAAAATGCTTGATCTCTAGACACTTTTGATGTGTGTACATGGATGACAGGCAGTTGCAAACTGAACAAAATGTTTTGTTTTCCGTGTTTGTTATTTTCTGATTCGAAATCTGTTTGGAGCAGTACGGGTTTTACGGATATTAATAATTTGTCTAACTCAGCCAAAAAAAACAAAAAAGAGCCATCAAATAATTTGCTTAATAAAATGAAAATTAATCCCAATTTTTATAACAACATTTTAGCTCATTTTGTTAAAAAAAAAAACAGACGCATTGCATTAGAATATAAATAACGTTGTGATTGTGTATAATTTGCTTTATTTTTGCTTAATATTTTTGTTGGTTTTGGATCGGTGTTTGTGTGGTTCGGTTTTTAACACTTTATTATTTTTGTAATTTTTTATTTTATTTTTTCTTGACTCTTATTCCCTGACAATAGGTACTTAACTTAGTACGTACTAACAAGCATGCATGTGTGGTATAGAGATGCACGTCGAAAAAGGCTTTTCACAAAGCCGCTTTTATCATACTTGAAAGACACTGTTATCAAATCATCAGTCCTTTTTTGTATGGTGAAGGTGGGGCTTTTCATATTATTCTTATCTGAAGACCTCCTCCAAGATATCCTGCAGTAGGTAAGTGTTTAAGTGTTTATTTTTTTGGACCGGCTTCCCTTTGTCAAAATTTCACCCTTCGCCACTGGAGTATACAGTATGTTAAGAAAACCCTGGCCGACCCATAAGGATAATAAAGGTTAGGTAAACACATGACCAAATATAATATAAAATTTTACGTATTCATCATAGTACCAATACAAATGAATTTTGAAATAATCTTTTTTTCCCGCGAATTAATTCCAATTTCCCCGAAATTCGGTAATTTTTAAAAAGTGACAACACCGGTATTATTATGAGCGAATAGCGATGCGACCACGTGCCGCGTGCGTGTTAACTACCCTTCGCCTGCCGCCCGCGGGGGGCGGGCGGCAGGCGAAGGGTGGTTAACACGCATTTATTAAGTTACCTCTTTTTGCGAAATAATATTTATTTTTTAGGGGGATTTTTTTTTTAAGTTTAGCCCGATTTTGTATGCATTAGTAGAATCAGTTATCGATACCTAACAACACCTTCACGGGTCGGACAGGGTTTTCTTAACATACTGTATATGCTTTTTTATGTTTGTTCGCGGATAACTTCGTCGTTTATGAACCGATTTGGATAATCCTTTTTCTGTTGGAAAGAAGACATTCCCATGGTGGTCCCATGATAAGGACATCAGGGCTTGATGGTGGAAGACCAGAGAAATCAAGGGGAACTTTCAAAAAGCGTAGGGGCAACCAGTGCCGTTGTAAGTTTTTTCATTAAGTATTTTAGCGTCAGCATCCAGTCTAACCGGATGCAGCTGAACAGTACTTTTCACAACTAAAAAGTGTAAAATAAAATCTTTTTTTACAAAAAAAAAAACAACAGTCTTCCAAAAAACACTACAAAGTGATAAATAATTTCGGTGTCAAAAACTAATATACAAAAACCAAAGACACCGACTTGGTATTATTTTTTCAGCTGTAGGTGTACTTACATTTAGCAATAATATTGTCAAGGAAGCCCATGCCGACTCTGAAGTTGAGGAAGTTCCGCAGATGTCTCGTGAGCTTGTAGAAGCTGGCCAGCAGCGTCAGTTGCTCACGATGGTTACCCTGGAAACGAATCAAATTACTTTTAGGTCCACTTGCACCATAGATTATAATATATGTTCTATTTGACAGATTTATAATTTCTATCTTGAATTACTTGGTTGCGGTTAAGAAGTTCACCGAAACTATTTTTAGTTTAAATATGTATTTCGTAAGAAACATGCAAATAAAAATTCAAATAAGCCGCCGAAAGGCTTTATTCAGCAATATGGCGTCGCGCCTTGTACATAAGTTACGTCACAAGCATATAAACGATTTTTGTTTCCGCAGTGGTGTTTGTATTTAACTGTTATTTGTTGTTGTTTATCTAATAAAATGGTTTACAAGTGGTGTGCTGTACCTGGTTGTACAAATACATCGATAAAACACCTGAGAACACAGAACAACAACAAGTGCAGATGTGCTTATGACGTCATCGTGGCATTAGCCAATCCGGATCGTTACACAATATGTGGCGCGAGATACAAAAAGTCAAATATATTTTTTTGTTTTTGGATTATATTAATTATTATTATATTTATTAAAACTCATGTAAATAACATAAAGAACCCTCATTTTATGCATTTAATGCAAATAATCACAAAAAAAAAATCATACTGTGAAATAGCCTATTGTTCATCTGTAGTAATGAGTAAGTAATCTCTGGAGCTACCAGTCTGATTTAAAAAAAAAAACGATTTGCATGTCATAACATCAGCAGTTGTTTTTTTTTTGTCCGGTTCGTAAGGGTCGCTTTAGGAACCGGAAAAAAAAACTACCAGAAACAAGGCTAAGAGAAATAACGAAGTAATACGACCAGGTGATGCGACAGGTCGGAAATATGGGTCCATGACCATTTCAGCCGAAAGACGTCCACTGCTGGACATAGATAGGCCTCCCCTAAGCATCTCCACGACGACCGCAGCCAGAGGTTTCACCGCGACCTTCACTAGAACGTCGGTTCACCTTATCGGGGGCCTACCCACGCTGTGTCTTCCGTTGCTTGGTCGCCACTGGAGAACCCGTCGGCCCCATCGGGCATCGGTTCTAAGGGAAATGTGCCCGCCCGGCCCACTGCCACTTAAGTGTTGCAATTCTTCAGGTCGATCGGGGAACATGCAACATCACGCGGATGAAGTGGCGGTTTGTGGTGGATGTGATCCACGTTTTCTCCAACTTGTTTGTTTGTTTTTTTTTAAGTGTTCCGTGTGGAAAAGGTAGTAACAGAATCCGAATATTAAGACTTTACTGTCCGCCTTTCTGTCATCAGCAGGGTAATTGCGTAACAAATTATCAGTAGCCAATGGGTTTCATTTTGACAGTTCAACAAAATTCATTGCGTTATTTACTTTGTTGAGAAGACACACGTTCGAACATATGGAGCAATGTACTAGCAATAAGCTTCAAAATGATTCCAACTGATAGTAATAATGTGTTACGCAATCAGGGTGTTGCTACTGATATCAACTATTTTTTGTACGGATAAAATGGTACGGAACCATTTGTGCACGATCATTCGTTAATTTATTTAAACGTATTTTCTTTATTTTATTTCAGTACAGGTGATGAATTAATAACTTGCCGAAGCACTATCTGTCTGCCAGATCTGTATTTTTATGTAACTATAGCAATTAACCCAAGTACATAGTTCAAACACGTGATTGTAGTATGTAATAGTCATGCGTAAGATAATGCCAATAAGCCTGATAAGCATTAGGTAGAGTTAATTTTGTAATCACACTGATTTCATACAGCGAAAGAATAAATCTATGCCTCAAATCCCGAGATTAATTTTAAATAGTATAAAAATTCATATTTATAGCATAACTGAATTTTTCGATGGATGTATGTATGTTACTCTTGAGCGCAAAAACTACTGAATGGATTAGTATGAAATTTGGCACACAAATGGTTTTTATAACCAGGATTAACATTTAGGATACTTTTATCTGGATATTCCTACCGGGTCGAAAGTTATGCGGGAGAAACTGCAAGCCGTAGCTAGTCTTAATTAAAAAAGTTATTTGCTTTTACACAATTCAAACCACTGTACGCGCTATATCTCCAAACTTACATCCAACAACATTGGCCCCCTTATTCATAAAAGATGTTTAAAGTTAACTAGTGATTAGCGATTTTTTAACCATACATTTTAGACGTTTGCACGTCACTTAACTTTAATCTTCGTTTATGAATAAACCCTTTAAACACTGTGGTGTATATTCATAAAGGATGATTTAAGTTAAGTGACGTTAAAAGGTCAAAATTGAATGGTTAAAGAATCGCTAATCACTAGTTAACTTTAAGCAGCGTTTATGAATAAGGGGGTGGATGTCCGAAGTTGAAAAATTCTAATGCTGTAGAATTTTTCAACAACGTTTCCAACATTTGTAGTTCGCACAAAACAGCTTGTGACAACAAAATTAAACTTAGGTTTTCATTATTATTTGTTTGTAATATAGGTGGCCACATGGGAGTGTCCATTAAAATACCGGAAAGTTACATATTAATTCGATGCAAGTACATAAATATCCTAATTCCGACCTCTGCTGATAAGGCTTTACGACTGAAATAGAAGACATAGAAAGTTATTTTTCTTTATACGACACCTGAATATAGTTTGTTCATAATAAGCAACTGAATCGATTTCAATCATTTTCCCAAATCATTTAGATATTGTTGCAGTATGGTTACCAAGTGCACAACTCATTTGACGTTAAATCATAGTACTAGGCGCACAGTGAGACAGAGCACCCGCTGCTGGCGCAGCCAGGCGAGTGGTGGCACCCAGCCCCCTAATCGGTAAACACATTAACGTCAAATGACTGCGACTAGTTGGGATCGTTTGGACCCAACGGACCAATGGGCGCTCCAAACAATCCCAATTGATCCCAACTAGTCTTAATCATTTGACAAAAATGCGATTGCCGATTAGGGGGCTGGTAAGATGGAGGTATTTCATGATACCTGTTCGAAATTTTATATGTACATAGATTCTTTACTTAAAAATACTGGACACGAGTTTCGGGTTTCGTGTATGCAAAAATGACGTTGTATATGAAAAATCCTCAATGCGTGTGGTGGATTATGGCCCAGCGCCTCTCACAGATAGAACGCCTGTGTGCCTGCCAGGGACCGAGGTAGGCTGATTTTGGTTATGACTCTAAGTGTATAGCAATATTTTTATACAATTGATGTTATCTCCACATAAAGGAACATCAACTTTATTTTAGTGCAATTTAAGTTGTTTTCGAAATATCAAGTACTTATAAAGTTGTGGCACAAACGGAACTTCATGACTAAGTATTTTCCATAACTGAATATTCGTTTACATAATATTTGGAAACTAAATTGCGAACATAGTATAGGTACAGACGACAGCTCATCAAGCTACTACAATCAGTCAGATTTCTTTATTAAATTATCAGCTTTATCCCTAGAGCATTAGGGCTTAAGGTTGATTGCAAATTTCTGACATTTAGGGGTAACTTGACCTGCTATCGTCCGTACAGGGTTTGCACGAAAACTAGTTTTTAGATAGGGTACATACGTAATGCTGATACAGATGCTATGAATGATGCTAATGATGATACTGATGATACAGCTCGTTTAGTTTACTTTAGTTATTTCCACAGCGTTATGTCCTACGGTATTCTACTGTGGGGCAAAGCCGCTGACATACAAAATATATTTGTACTTCAAAAACGAGCTGTCCGAGCAATTTACCAGCTCGGTGTCAGATTTTCTCTGAGAAATTTGTTTAAAGACATTGGTATTCTCACGGTTGCTTCACAGTTCATCTTAGCCAACATCTTATATGTTAGGCAAAATATTCACGAGTACCTACACCAAAAACTGTGATATTCATAATATTAACACCAGAAATAAGGACAAACTGCGAGCCCCTTTTCACCGACTTCAAAAGGTTCATAACTCTTTTGTTGGGCTTGGTATAGCTTTTTATAACAAGATACCCTCTGCTTTGCTAGACTTGCCCTACAATGCATTTAAAGCACAAATTAAGTCCAGGCTTTGTTCAAAGGCATATTATTCCGTGAATGATTATTTAAATGATAAGAATAGCTGGTCGCTCTGATTAACTCAGGACAATGTTTGTGTTCTTTCTCAGTAATTAGCTTATTGATACGTTATATGAGTTCATATAATTTACTTTTTTACATTACATAAATATGTAAGCTGTCACGCCCTTTATGCCTGGGGCTTCTTAGTTAAGTAACAAGTTTTAGTTAATTACATTTTCATTTGAATATAAATATATTGTTTTGCTTTGCTGGTATTTTGGCGTGGTAGCTGGCATATGGTAAATAATTTCATTGTTATTGTATTTTATCGTGTTCATCACTATACATAGTATTGTATAAAGACATGTTTTTTTAAAAATGAACAGACAGCTGTGCTGCTGGGGAGTTTGTTCCGCCACTTCTTCTTCCCAGCGAAAGCACTAGGAAGTGTCGATGGGTGGGCGTTTTTGGGGGACTGTCTTATGTAATATTGACGTTCAAAAAGTGCTGATTCTCAGCCTAATTTGAATAAATGACTTTTGATTTTGATTTTGATTTTGAATGCAATAAAATGAACGGTACACACTTTATTTTTAGTAGAACTAAGTAAAAATTTCTGAATATTTTGGAAACTGACCTGATAGAAAGCAACTTCTTCAGAGTATGTGATCAACCTGGAATTAACATATCTGAATTCACCTTCCAATTTCTGTTCTTGAGCCGTCATTTTAGCTGTAAAAGAACAAAAGTAATGGTCACTAAAGCACCGCTATACAACTAATATTATATCCATGAAAGCTTATTTCCGAAACTTCTAGACGGACTTGTAAAAATCTTGTTGCATTTGATAGGGCAATTCTTGAAGAAAACTTTTTTAACATAACGCACGCTAGGGCCGTTAGCAACCGAGAAAAAAGAAAAAAAATGTTAGAACGCTAAGTAAAAACGCCGTAACGGCCAGCGATGCGATGCAACGGATCGGGCGAACTAGAAATTTCAAGTAGAAGAATTTGACGGCAGCAGCTGATATGTTAGTGTTTGTATATTCATCAAAATTAAACAGCTAAACGAGGTTTAGTTGGAATTTTGATTTAGAAAGAATTAAAAATGGTTTTCATATAACACTGATTAGGAAGGACCTGCGGGTAATTACGTAACACACTATCAGTATAAATCGGTTTCATTGGATGATGTCCATTGCGTTATTTACGTTATGTTGGGGAAAAAAAATCGGAAATAAAAAGTAATACATTAGCGATATCCTGCAAAACGATTCAGGAACCGTACTCTGGCGTATTCACGACATCATTGTGCCGGATAAAAAAAGGGATAGCGCTATTCATCCGGTATAGCTCCATCTTTTTTTTATAATTCAGACAGAAGTGGGAAATCTGCAGTCTGGGCAGTCTCTTACCGGCCGGACTCTTACCGGCTAAAACCCACCCCTGCCTTTGCTGAGTATCCCTCTAACATTATTAGAGTCCTTACTATAGATGGTTAATATAGCGCATAGCGCCAATCAATAGCACGCTATTTCCTCGTAGCGCATAGCGCACGCTAGGTAGGTGGACGTTACGACGCTATCACGCTATGACGCCATGAATGAAATTGATTGCATGTCATCGCGTTTGAGCGCTGTGGACTACTGACGCCTATGTTGTATGTATGTTTGTTGTCGCAGCACGCTACTTTCATCGCGCGATCTTGCTTGTTAGTGTCTGTAAATATTAGTATAAAATTCTGTTACAAAACGCAGTAGTGACGATTAGTGTGTGCAAAGGTATGCTATGTAAAATGTCTAATCGCAAAGGTGGTGGTTTGCCAATTTGAAACTTCTTTGATAGTCTGCAGACGGCAGCAAGACTGCTATTTGTAACTATTGTCGGTAAGCTTACTTAAAGCAATAACTTATTATAGCGTATAATATTTTTTTTAAATTGTTCTAATTTAGAAAACAATTCTCTTAAGATCTGAAAATGTAAATATGCTTTTATAGCACGCGGTTTGTGTAACGAAGAACGATATGTAATGTAACGTGCTAGCGTGTCGCAATAATTATCGCGCCTACTGGACGCCCACGTGCTTTCTTATTTATAGCGCGCTATAACATAGCGCATTTAATAGCGCGCTAGAAATTAATAATTTATAGTCTGTAGCGTGCTATTGTTTTATAGCCGTTTTGAACAACTCTAGTCCTTACATATCTATTTACTAACAATAGCCTATTCTTATGGCTCTACCTTACACCGATACTTAATAGCTCCATCTTTGTCTGACACTGAAACAACGACGGTATCAACAAGTCATATTAACTATAAACCTCAATCTGCTATTGAGGTTTATAGTATCTTACGCAATGCTGAAAAACGCTGAAGATATTTGCGTAAAAAAGTAGTGTTACCTGTCGGTCTTCTGAGGTATGTCAGCAGTACTCCAGATAAGAGCAAATATGCCATCATTATACCGGGAGTCTGGAATAAAAACAAAAGCACATTTTTTATTTAATACTTAGTAAATCGAATCATCATAATCTCAATATCTCATAGTCAATCCCAGCCTCATCCGAAGCTTTTCAGCTTTGAAGTCTGGGGTCCGTCTTACCAGTCAAACTGCTGATTTTGGCTAAACTTCGATATTTTCCGTGAAGCGACTGCCGTCTGACCTCCACAAGCCGAAGGCGATATCAAAGCATTGAAGTTAGAACAATTGTTGAACTTTTTAGGGCTCCAACAACCCGTAACGACTGCCATTAGGTGTTTGTATGGCAACCGGGAAAAGCGGTGAAAGTACTTTCCGAGGCACGATCAGACCAGTGCAAATATTCATATTCATGCACACAAATATTTGCACTACGCGGGGATCGAACTCGCGCCCCCTTGCGCAGCGGCCGCGCTCGCTACCGCTAAGCCTCGGAGGCCACTTTTTTAATCACTCGGTAATGTCCGTAATCTAATTTTCTCGCTGGTAGATCATAACATCGGCTGCCGGCAGAAGTTACTACCCACGACTTACCAGGCAAAATCTTGCCGCCAAGCGATTCGTCGTGATCCGGCATGATGTCTTTTGAAGCCGTACGGAGGAGGGGTCTGAACAGTTGTGTTGCGATGTGTACCGGGTACGATGCGCCAAATGTTGTTGTGTCATGAGTTTGGTCGTGGAGGGTCTCCAAATCAATCTCCCTCTGGCGCAGCAGCGTTGGTCGTGTTGTTGGGTTTAACATTGCATCACCTCGCTCAACTGTCGTCTTCCGTCCTATTCACTCAGTTTTTTTTACTGAATAGGCTCTTAATAAACTAGCGCGCTTTACCATCAACGATTGCATCACTGCTTACCATCAGGCGGGTTTACGGTAAAGCACTAGTCTATAATTATAAAAAAACAAGATTTGAAATGCACTTACCGAAGGCCCCAGATTAACAGTTAGTCTGTAAAGGTATATGCCAATATCCAGCATGGGTTTGCTAATATAACTGTACAGATCAACGACGGTATCACAGAACTTCTCTATATCTGTCGTCAGTAGCTGATCAGCGTTTGATATCCGATTGTCTAAGTTTGATACTTGGTAGTATGTGAAGCCCCTGTAAAAGAGTAAGCAGTGTTATTTTATGGTAATCTGGGCTATAATGTTATAGGGAAAAGGGTTATTGTTGTATGGTAATCAGTCAGCCAAAGTACTCTTCGTCCACATTTTCTGTACTTTGATTTGACTCGCGACTCGCGAGTGAGCGGGCGACATAATTACAATCTACACAAGTCAGGAAGAGACACCAAATGAGATGTTTATAATGAACTCTCACAACAGATATTCGTTGCCGTTATCCATGCACGTAAAAACGCAGAAAGACGCTTACGTATCAAATACTATGCGAACGTTTTTTGCTTATAATATGCGCGTCATCATTTCAGCCGAAAGACGTCCAGTGTTGGACATAGGCCTCCCTCAAAAATCTCCACGACGACTGGTCCTGCGCCTCCCGCATCCAGCGGTTTCCCGTGACCTTCACCAGCTCGTCGGTACCCCTTGTCGGGGGCCTACAACCTGTGCGCGTAATATTCTGTATTTTTATCCTTTGAGCCCACGATTCAAATAAGCCAAATGAAACAAATCAGTGTTTCAGATTATTTCAGTGATCGCGATGCAAATATGGGCTAGATAGCTAAATACGAAATATTTTAGGTATCAGTCGATTATTTCTAAAAATTAAACGAACATTCTGAAAGTAGTGTTTTTTTTTATTTACACATTCTTCATTGTACACCAATCAAACATCGAACAAAAACATTCAATACAAAAAAAAAAACATATAATTGGCGGCCTTATGCGATCTCTTCCAGGCAACCAAAGAATGGACAGATTCTCCCGAACCACAAATGGGACTTTCGTTGATGCTAATATTATTACTACAATATACTAAGGTAGATACACAAATACATACATATACATAAATAAATACATAGATACTGAACAGAACAGGTAAACAAATAAATTAGCGTAAAGTGTTTGTTGAACAAGATCATAACGATTAGTAGTGTTCCTTCACAAGTCTCTTGAACTCCTGCAACGACTGCGCACGTAGTTGACCTTGAGAGGTCGTGACTACTTACTTAGATGGACTATCCTGTGGTTGTCTTAAAAAAAAAACACACAAGATAGTCCAGTCCGGTTAAGTAGTCAAAGGCTTCCAGGCAGGGACGGTAACTTATAAATTTAACTAAGCAACCCCTGTGAGCTACGAGCCTTGGCTTAGAGCGTCGCTGGAGAAGGCAGCAAAGCAAGAGACGGGCTGGAACGAATTTGTTCATAATCGACTACTGAATCGATTTAACTAACTTATAATAGGTAAAGGTTTTTACAATATAGGTTTCTATAAAATAATTAGTTGTCTGTATATACTGTATGTATACATGTACTGTATAGGTACGCTCAATGAATCTAAGTACTCAGATCTTATTTCAAGGCAATTACTCGGTATGATATTATTAACCTCTGTTGTTTCGTTATTTTTGTCGTCCTTAACGTAAATGTAACTAATTTTTAAGACCCCACTGTTTCACCTTCATAACTTTCGATCCTGGTGGCTTACCGGTATGAAAATCCAGCACCCTAATAGGATATTTGACTAAAAAAAACTTAATTAGTCCGTCAGTCAGATTTCCAAAAAATACTAGACACGTATTTTTTCTTTTTTCATATAAACAAAAAATGAAGACGACACGGTGCATTGAAAACTCGTGTGACGTCACTGCACGCCACACTTTTTAGCGACCAGTGACGTCACCAGCCACCACTCCTGATCTTTGATGCCTTTTATGTTTGTTAATTTTATTGTTTTGATAAAACAATAAAAAATATTTTGCTTCAAAATACTTGCAATTATTTTGAAGCAAATTACCAATACATTGCTTTATATGTTCCAAAACGTGTCTGCTCAAAAACGCAAATAACGCAATGAATGTTGTTGAACTGTCAAAATGAAACTCATTGCTAATGATAGTGTGTTACGCAATTACCCTGCTGGTTTTTAACCATCAGTGTGCCAAACATCCGTTCCGTAGTTTTTGCATCCACCCATACAAAACGTATAGTTTTTAAGTAAGAAGTAGATACCTATTACATAATTGGTGATACGAGCTGGTGTTCGCAACAAAATCAAAGCATTTGTTTCAAGTAAATCAATTACAGGAACTTTTGAATTGCCTCAAACACTTCAAACCGTGGTTGCCCCGTCAGCCAGAAAAACCCATGGAGAAGAACGGACAATGACAAGAAACTCAATGTTTATGCGCGTATTTTCCGTGAGAGTGGGAAAATCGATAATTCGATCCACCACAGCTCCGAAAGGAAGGCCAGCAACGCCCTGATGTTACTGACCGTCTCATGTAGGGTAACTGGGTTACCGAAGTACTTTGCCCTGTACGCGGCATAGATGTACTAACACTGTTTTTGTAGATATATTTTTAAACAGTATCATAGTATGGTCTGGTCGTGCCTCAGAAAGCACGTTAAGCCGTTGGTCCCGGTTGCCATACGAACATCTAATGGCAGTCGTTACGGGTTGTTGGAGCCCTCAAAAGTTCAACAATTGGTCTAATTCCAATGCTTCGATATCGCCTTCGGGTTGTGGAGGTCAGACGGCAGTCGCTTCACGGAAAATATCGAAGTTTAGCCAAAACAGCAGTTAGACTGATAAAGCGGACCCCAGACTCCAAAGCTGAAAAAGCTTTGCATGCGACTGGGATTAACGTTGAGATGATGATGATGATTTTTAAATAGTATCAAAGACTCGTCTTTTTTTGTACCATACGTTTTCGATAAACTTGTTGCGACTTATAAAAAAAAAATTACATAAATAGTTATGCAAATAGCACCTACGTCAAGATTGATAATCATTGACTACAATGTCGGATAGTTCTAAAATATATTGTTTTCCTTAAGGTGTCAGCAGAGGTCACTTTCAATGCGTATACTTAGTTACTTATAAATGCAATACATTGGAAAACCGGTTCTTGATCGAACAACGTTTCGTTTTTTTTTTTATTTACCTCGATTTGGCATCAATGTAAACTGCATTCGCGGTTTATTTTAAAAAATAAACAAATACATATTTCTGGAAAAATAACTTTAATTCTTACTAAATAAGGTCCAGTTTACACCACAAATTTAAACATTTTAATAAATGTTTCAATATTGCTAGTCACGTTGAAATCAACATAATTACTTTTTTTTAATGTATCATTTGTTTTTCTCAAACCCATTGTAACTTAATATTATAAAAGCGAAAGTAAGTCTGTAACCGTAACGTTTTCAAACTGAAAACGGATGACCAGATTTGGATGAAATTTGGTACACAAAGAGACTCTGACGGTAAGGCCATAGGCTACTTTTCAGCCTAGATCGCCAACAAAGTTGCGAGCCACAGCTAGTAACTTTATAATGATCAAAAAGATTGCATGCCACCTATCATGAAAATCATAATCTCTAGAATCCTCCACTTATAGTAAAATTGTAAACTATGAAATTTACTGCACAGATTTTATGAACACTGACAGAATGCACTGTTAGCGCAGTGGTTAAGCTATTGACTGCTGCTGTGTGTCGCGGGTTCGATATGTGAGTTTATTTTTCAAGTTTAAAAAAAAATCATAACAACTAAATGTATTTAAGATACACAGACGTACAGCCGATAAGCACATCCAGCTACTACATTGTGTTAATTTCCTTTGTTAGATGTTATCATATTGCTTCATATGATCGAAAAATGTATCCGTTCTACAACGGAAATACTGCCATGCAATGAATGTTATTGAATTGCCAAACGAAACTTTTTTTTTTCCGGGGTGGAAATCCTCATAGGATATCCGCCGCCCTGGGGTGGGCGACGGAGTCAGTCAGACTTTTACTGACTAAAACCACCCCGGTGTCTCTTCTATCACGAGCGCGCGTGGGGCCGCGGGAGTCTAAATTCTTCCACGGCCTCACACTCTCGTGCTGGCCCGGTTTGTCCGGGCCTCGTCTCCTGCATGGGGTAGTGGGGTGTTAAATTACCCCGTACATCGCCTCAGAGGCGCGCGCCGAAACTACCCTGACCTAGCCCTAGTGTAGAAGTATAGTAGAGTGTGAACGTGAGGCAAAAGGAATGTATGTATGTCTATGGATCGTAGAAGGTGGCGTCTTGTATTATGTACCAATATAAATATAGGAAGTCGGAATTTAAAGGCGTGTATGACAACTCGTATACCTGATCAAAATTACTGTGTTTCGTGCGTCAGTGACTCGCTCAAATTCCAAGTCTGGGTGCAAAGTCTATCAACCATTCGTCTGGTATTACCGGAATGGAAAATAATGGAATACATAATATAAATCGGTACTTGCTTACAGGTAACTAAGCCCCTAAATTCGGAGTTTGAATAGGGATAAAGAGATAGATTACAAAATACCTAAAAGTTTTTTTTTATATACAGTATGTTAAGAAAACCCTGTCCGACCCGTGAAGGTGTTGTTAGGTATCTATTACTGATTCTATTAATGCATACAAAACCGGGCTAAACTTAAAAAAAATGCCCCTAAAAAAATAAATATTATTTCGCAAAAAGAGGTAACTTAATAAATGTGCGTTATGCACCCTTCCGCGGGCGGCGAGCGGCAGGGCACGCGGCACGTGGTCGCATCGCTATTCGCTCATAATAATACCGGTGTTGTCACTTTTTTAAAAATTACCAAATTTCGGGGAAGTTGGAATTACTTAATTCGCGGGAAAAAAAGATTATTTCAAAATTCATTTGTATTGGTACTATGATGATTACGTAAAATTTTATATTTTATTTGGTTATGTGTTTACCTAACCTTTATTATCCTTATGGGTCGACAGGGTTTTCTTAACATACTGTATATAAAATATAAATTATAATAGTTAATTATAATTTATATTTTTCCTGCTCAACATCAGGCGTGATTGCGGTTAAGCACTAATTTGGTTAACCGCAATCACGCCTGATGTTAAACAGTAATGCAATCGTTGATGCAAAAGCGCGCTAGTTTATTAAAAGCCTATTAACTCTAGCCTTGAAGACAAATTGTAGTCCAACGGAAATACCGCTGCTGGCCTACCTAGTAAAAGAAAAACCTATTTTATCATATCTGACTTTAAAAACATGTTCTCATCATCTGCCCAGCCTCTTTCCAACTATGTTTGGGTCAACTTTTAATGTAACTGGCTGGTCTGTCCGTCCGTATGTCAAAGCCATGTTTTTCCAAAACTAAAGGAGCTATACTGTTAAAACTTGGTAGGTAGATGTATTCTGTGAACCGCATAAAGATTTTGTATCGTAATTTTACTAAAAGTTGGTAATCTTCTAAATTCATAATGATATACCAATTATCGGCCAGTTATCTCGTAATGGAATGTTCAAAGAATGACATTGCCGTGTTGTCATTATTATAAAACCCGATAGCGGAAATGATTTTCTAACAATTACTACCTACTCAATTTGAAAACCGCGAGATTGCGGTCAAAAAATAGTTTATTATTAAAAAACAAATGAATAATTTATGTCTTCATCATTATTAAAAACCTATTGTTAAATAATTAAACCTATTAACATTAGATACGATACCGGCTTCTAAGAGTAACATTACTTTCAATAGTTGATTTCAGAATGACTAGCAGAATTGAAAAAGTTACAAAAAGTTGTTTGAAGTTGTAGCGTAAACTCTATTATTTAGGCAATAAAGTTATTTTTACATAAATTCGTGTCTGTTTACATTGCAAATGCAGATTGACTAGTAACATGCAATCTAAATAATAATAGTTTTGAGCGCGGTTGACTTGTACAAGTCTAACATATTAATTAGCGTACTGTAGGCCTAGTATGAGTTTTCATTACGATACTCGTTCGATCGTATCGAGCGCGTTTGACTCAGCGATTGGCCCGCTTCAAGGTCGTAAGAACTCTCAACCAATGAGAGCGCCAAACGCGCTCGATACGATCGAACGAGTTTCGTATTGAAAACTCATACTAGGCCTACTGTACTATACTTAGGTTAAGCGAACTTAGGACCTTCCTCAACATTTAAGCATTACTTAAAACTAGTTTCAACCAAACAAATAGCTTCAAACGAGATTTAAGTAAAGCTTGAGTTTTGAGTGAGGTGTTGTAATACGGACCTTTGACCTTACTCAAGCTAGGTACAGTTAGCTTTTGGGAGGAGCAGCGCCATTTCCTTACAAACGAAGTAGGAGGCGACCTGACGCTGCCGGCAGTAGTGCGGAGGATTGTCGGTAGCGCAGAGTCTTGGGACGCGGTGGTGTCATTCTGCGAGGACGTGATGTCGCAGAAGGAAGCTGCGGAACGGGAGAGGGAGATCTCAACTCCCTTCCCGGGCCGCAGAAGACGCACCGGACACCTAGGAAGGGCGGGTAACGCCCTCTTCCGGCCCCCATGAATGGGTCCAGGGGTGAGGGACATGGGGAAGTTCCCGCCCCCTATTCGTTGGACCCCAAGGCGGAGGCGCGCACGAGTGTCGGCGCGCCCCTCAGAGGCAATACACGGGGTAGTTTAACACCTCATTACCCCGTGCAGGAGGCGAGGCCCGGACAGACCGGGCCAGAACGAGAGTGTTGGGCCGCGGCAGAATCGAGGACTCCCGCGGCTCCGTGCGCACGTGACCGGACACCGGGGTGGTTTTTAGTCAGTAGGAGTCTGACAGACCCCCACCCCAGGACGGCGGACATCCATTGAGGATTTTCCACCCCGGTCAAAAAAAAATAGGTACAGTTAGCTTATGGACATTAACGTCTTTCTATTATTTGACATTTCAACTCTTTATTAGTGGTTGCAGTGACATGCATTGACTAAACTTTCATATTTCTCGGTGGTAGGCCATAACATCGGCCGCCGGCAGAAGATAACACCCACCAGACAAAGCCTTGCCGCCAAGCGATTTGTCGTGTTCCGGCATGATGTCTGGTGAAGCCGTACGGAGGACGGGTCTGAGCAGTTGTGTTGCGATGTGTGCCGGGTACGATGCGCCTAATGTTGTTGTGTTGGGAATTTGGTCAGATCAATCTCCCTTTGGCGCAGCATCGTTGGTCGTATTGTTGGGTTTAACATTGCATCACCTCGCTCAACTGCCGTCTTCCTTCCTATTCGCTCAGTTTTTCTGAGTGAATAGGCTCTTATTAAACTAGCGCGCTTTACCATCAACGATCGCATCACTGCTTACCATCAGGCGGGATTGCGGTCAAGCGTTAGTTTATAATTATTAAAAAAAAACCAAATTTTTTGTTCCGTGCGAGAATCGAGCCTGCGACATGCAGCGCAACAGTCAATAGCTGAACCACTGCACCAACCGTCTCATTTTGATTTGATTTAATCACTTAAAGGTCTACGTTATACTTACTTTAGGTACTCTTGATATAAATGCATTGTAAGATTAGTCCTCAGTCTCAACTTCAACTCTCCTATACCCCACTTCAGTACATTATTTACTAACGATATCTGAAATAGAAAGATAGCGATTACTATCGTTGTCTCTGAGTCATTGTATTTAACGATGTGTGTATCTAAGGAATTAATGAATTATCTGAGTTGAAAACCACTGATAGCTGTTGTGAGCCTTTTTTATTGATTATAACATTTTCATTGTCGTCTTCCGTGGCGCAGCGGTCAACACGCCTGCCTGCGACGTGGAGGCCCCGGGTTCGAGCCCCGGCCAGGTCATGATGGAAAACGATCTTTTCCTGATTGGCCTGGGTCTTGAATGTTTATCTATATGTGTACCTATTATAAATATAGTAGGTATCGTTGAGTTAGTATCCCATAACACAAGCCTCGAACTTACTTTGGTGCTAGCTCAATCTGTGTGATATGTCCGTATATATTTATTTATTTTGATACCAGCACCCTAATAGGGTAGTTGACTAAAAAACTAATTAGTCCGTCAGCAAAATTTCAAAAAAATACTAGACACGTATTTTTTCTTTTTTCATATAAACCAAAAATTAAGACGATTCAGTTCATTGAAAACTCGTGTGACGTCACAAAGCCAAAACTCCTCCTGATCTTTGATGCCTTTCAATTTTTATTGATTTGATAAAACAAAATATACGTATCCAATATTTTTCTATAATCTGAATGACGGACTAAATAGAATCAATTTTTTTTTACCCTGGAAACATCCCTATTGCGTACTATTACTATCAGTTGGAATCATTTTGAAGCCTATTGTTATTCCATTGCTCCCTATATTCGAAAAATGCGTCTATACAAACAAAGTAAACAAAACAATGAATGTTGTCGAACTGTCAAATTGTCTGAACTGTTGCTATTTATAAAGTGTTACGTAATTCTGGAAACAAATCTGTTAGACATATAATTCCAAAATTGAAAATGACAATTCTTCATTTATATTAATTTATCTTTTAGGTAAATAAATATTCCTTTAATAGTGTCATAGATTAAAAGGATAGCCTCGAGGAGCCTCCTTAAAATGACAAAGAATGAACCTAATTGAAATCTAATTTTTAAAAAACGGTTCTTAATTTAGTTTTAAGTTAAATTAATGAAGATGGTAAAAAATCATAAAGTATGATGTATATTACATATGTAGATTGAAAGATCTTTTGTTTTAAGGGGCATTGACTTTGATAGTTATGCATGTATAATGTGTTTTACTATTTTATAAACAAGTTTTTGTTTAGTATTGTTTGTATGAATAATGTATAAAACAATAAAATAATACTAACAACGGGCATGGCAATGAAGAATTGTGTTAATAACCTTCTGAACTCCTTGTGATTCATTGCGATTATAGATCTGAAACAAAAATATACAGTTATAATCATACACTATAAAAAAAAAATTATTGATTGATGAATCTAGCTGTAAAAAAAAATATAATAAGAAAAGCTCCACGATTTCATCCGCACAAGTTTTGATCACGTGGGAATCATCATCATCTGCCTCTACTCGTCCACTGCTCGACATAGGCCTCCTTCATGGCACGCCAACAAGCTCGATCCTGAGTAGTTCTCCGCCAGCCACTACCAGCTACCTTTTTGATGTCGTCGCTCCGTCTCGCCCAAGGGTGTCCTACGCTACGTTTGCCGAGACGCGGTCTCCACTCGAGGACTCGTTTACCCCAACGGTGGTGGCAATATCAGAACAAATTTGATCCAAATCTGTTCAGCCGTTTGAGCGTGTAAAAATGACAAACAAACCAACACATTTACTCACAAACTTTTGTTTTTAATACTGGTGTGATTTTACGTTCTGATAAAGAAGTAGGTATCTCGGCCAATCTCGGAAATAACTAGGCGGATTATATTGATAGACTTAATCTAAAAATAACGTGTTTGAGGTGGAGATTGGGCAAGGGTTTTTATTAATGAATGGAACGTGGTGTCTTACTGCAGGGCGAAAGCTTCTCTGCTCACTATCCACATTTAGACCTTTAGCAAACCTCGAGGGTGGACCTTTGCTGTTTTATCAAAGCCCATGTTTGTCCACTATCATGTGCGCACGCAGCTTCTGGCCCTTGCAAGTAATTTTTTTAGATCGGACGCGGTTTTTTGGTAATTACACCGTACATTTTGTCTGTGTCTACTGCGTTGTTTATTTAAAAGTTAGAGATAAGTCCTCGTTTATACTTTGATTAGTAATAGGAATGTATCCAAGGTATGAAAATCAAAAAAATAATTAGTCCGCCTTATAGATAATAAAAAAAAATTAAGACCCGTATTTTTTATTTTGTCGAAATTATCAAAAACTATTGAGATACAGCGTATTAAAGTTACGGAGTGGGGGCTAATTACGTCACGCCGTCGTAGATTTTGTACAACGGCGTGACGTCATGCGACATTTCAAATCAATATATCTTCCGAAGTATTTGCATGAACGAAAAAATAAAAAATACGTGTTCAATATTTTTTTTAAGTCTATCTGGTGGACATTAAATTATTTTTTAGGATACAACCCAATTAGGGGAGTTCATATTTGTTCTGCCAGATTTTCCGGGGGCAGCTGCCCTCCCCTGCCCATATACACCTATGTCCACCATTAGGATCATTTTGCGTCTATTTGCACTGCACACTACACTGCAAATACATAATGTTTCAACTACTCCCCCCCCCCCCCCCCCCTGATCAGAAGCTGAGTACGCCCATGACTATACCTTTAACGTTTATAACAATATGTAGGATATCAAAACTTGATTTATATCAATCAAGAAGTGTATAATAATAAAGAAGGGTATATCTGACATCGACGCACAAACGAGTACCATGGATCCAGTACATAATTCTGAACACCTCAGTGGTGGAATTTTGCGTCGGCTTTTTCATAATTTAAAAAAGAATATAAGTAGTTTTTTTCACTTTAGACCGTTCATAATTGCTATACTTTTATAACCCAATAACATTTTAAAGTAAAAATTAATTAATTCGCTAATTACACAAAAAAGCGCAATGAAAACAAAACTCGAAAAACTATCTTATCAGCTGATTTAATAGGTTCACATCAGGGATCAACGTCATACCTACAAACCCGCACGGCGGCACGCTTGCAACGTTCAAAGGCCGAGCCGACACTTTTCTTAAACATTGTTATTTCTGTAACCGTTCATTAATGACATAAATGACTATAATAATTTTATTAGTGGCATGTGGTGTAGCCTTTCATTAGATGTCAGATACTGTATAATAATAATATTTATTTATTTGAAAGAGGATATGCACACGTCCATGAGTGTTATCTTAAGGGACAAAGGAAGGGCACCCTTTGTTATGTCTGTTATGGCCCAAAAGGTCTTCCAAGCATTTTCGGTGCGTCTTGCTACTTCTTTCTTAGTCTTACCTAAAGGAAGACTGACTCAGATGCTAGACGATCTTAGCACTGCAAGCCGTCGGACTTCAAATGAATATATGAAAGACCAAGTTGATGACGAAAAGCGCGTATCACAGTGTCGTTGTGTTTTACGCGCTCCTCAAAGAGCCACCAGATCGTAACGGGGTCCACTAAGACCGATGCCGCCTGGGTCAGGGCTCCGGGTTTTTTTTTTTATTGATTTATAAACCAGCGCTTGACCGCAATCCCGCCTGATGGTAAGCAGTGACGCAATCATTGATGGTAAAGCGCACTAGTTCATTAAGAGCCTATTCACTCTAGCCTTGAAGACACTCAAATTGTAGTCCGACGGAAACACCGCCGCTGGCAGATTGTTCCAGTCCCTCGATGTACGCGGTTTAAAGGAGGAGGCGAAACGCTTCAAAATCAAAATCAAAGCATTTATTTCAAATAAACCAGCTACAGGCACTTTTGAATTGTCAGAAGGTCGGTCAGTCAGTAAGGTGAAGCTAGTCGCCCATTCCAAAGAGTAGGTACCTATGGAGAAGAACGGGCAAGAAACTCCATGGACACTCTTTTAAATTATCAAGCTATTGATACAAATATTTGATTACATCATTCATTTTGAAATCAATCGTGTGAGAACGATGCAGAAAGATATTGTACGCTGAGAGCGTCCATTATGAAAAAAAAAACAACAATTCAGAAATTAAAATACGCCGTAGCAGCTAAGAGATGACCAGTCCCCTCTGACGGCGTCCGTTCACGAACATGACGTATGGATCAGCATCATTCAGCTCAACCATATTGAAGGGAACCTAATGACCCAACACACACGCCACCACCAGCGAGACATTTGAGTGAGCATGACATACTCTCAACAGCCATAGCACAATCAAGTCAATAAAAGACTAACCAAACAAATAGATGCTTTACAGCAAGTAGATCGTGCTCACACGTGTTCCATGCAATTATACAATACTAAGAAATTGAATCTACACAATGCAAAGACAGTTTTGTCCAAGGTTTAGCAGCTCCAAAGGTGTTCCCGAATGCTAAGTTTAGCTCCTGTGTAGCTGCATCAGTGCCGAATACCCCTGTCAGCGATGCAATTCCGTAACGTACAATATGCCTGGCTACATAGTGTGTACTGACATTGAGTTAAAAAAAAACAAACAATTACAAAATTCAAACTACAATAGGATTCGTTCGAGCTTCGTCCGGATCGTAGAGGTGTTAACAACATAAGGGTGGAAACTCGCCGTACGACGGGTCGTCCGATGGTGGAACGGAGATGGAGGAATTAAATCATGCAATTCCCTCGCACACTCCCCAAAATGTATCCTATAGAACACCGAAAGGCTGGCTACTCTACGCCTGTGCTCTAGGCTATGGAGACCGTCTCGAGTTAAGTCAGGGTCACCAATCAGCCTCTTCGCCCGCCTCTCCACCGAATCCAAAGTGGCCAGGTGACACTTACCAGCACCAGCCCAAATGTGGCTGCAGTACTCCACACACGAACAGACCTGTGCTTTGTACAACATTAGAAGTTGCCCTGGTGTGAAGTACTGCCGGACCTTTGCGATAACGCCAAGTTTTCTGGCAGCCACCTTGGCCTTGGACTCAATGAACCGCTCAAAGTTTAGGTTCGAGGAAATCTCAACACCCAAAAGCTAAAGGCGGTCGGTACACTCCAAGGATACATTCCGAAAAGTAGGAGCCAAGGTGAACGGGCTCCTTTTGGCGGTTGGTTAAAAAAAGAAACCGTGGCTTGGCACACAGACAAGTGAATAAACACGGGTGAGTTTTAGTCAGTAAAAGTCTGACACGCCCTTCTGCTCCGCCTAGAACGGGAGAGTTCATTTGATGATTTCCCACCCCAACAAAAAAAAAAAAAGATCACTATTGCCGGTGAGGAGGTTGAACACGTTGATGAGTACCTCTATCTTAATCAAGAGTTTTATCACATTTTTTTACATAAATAAATGTATATTTGATGAAAAACGGTTATCAACTGTTTAATTAAAAACATGACGAATCAAATGGACTTTGGTTTCTGCTAGGACAATTATACCTATGACAAGACAGAAATCCAGTACCTAAGTGCGGTCATTCTGACGTCTCGTTAGTGATTATTTATCTTTAGCAAGTCGATAAGTATTGCGATAGGACGGATTTGAATCCAACAGTGACGTCATAATTGAGCTCAGCAGGGTAATTGCGTAACATACTATCAGCAGCAATTCGATTTATTTTGACAGTTCAATAGCATTCATTGAGTTATTTACGTTACTGAGCAAATATATTTTTCGAACACGTGGAGCAATGGATTGGCAATCCGCTTCAAAATGATTCAAATTGCATTACGCAATTAATTAATTATTAATTATCCCGGACGTCAGCCTGCAGGAGATTCGATTGGCTCTGAAACAGCTTAAAAACAACAAGGCGCCAGGCGATGACGGAATAACGGCAGAGCTACTGAAGGCGGGTGGTGAACCGATCCTTAGGGCCCTTCAGAAGTTATTTAATTCCGTCATAGATAAGGGAAAAACGCCACAGGCATGGCACAGAAGTGTGGTGGTACTCTTTTTCAAAAAGGGTGACAACACCCTTTTGAAAAACTACAGACCCATCTCACTTCTGAGTCATGTCTATAAGTTGTTTTCAAGAGTCCTCACAAATCGTCTCGCCTGCAGGTTTGACGACTTCCAGCCGCCCGAACAAGCCGGTTTCCGAAAAGGCTACAGCACAGTAGACCACATACATACGCTGCGGCAGGTTATACAGAAGGCCGAGGAGTATAACCTACCCCTTTGCTTGGCGTTTGTGGACTACGAAAAAGCCTTTGATTCGATCGAGACCTGGGCTGTACTGCAGTCTCTCCAGCGGTGCCAAGTTGACTATCGATATATTGAAGCGCTGAAGAGTTTGTACGAAAACGCCACCATGTCAGTCCGAATACAGGACCAGACCTCGAAACCAATACCTCTGCAGCGTGGTGTCAGACAGGGAGATGTTATCTCTCCGAAACTGTTCACCGCTGCATTGGAGGATGTCTTCAAGGTTCTGGACTGGAAAGGACTGGGCATCAACATCAATGGCGAGTACATGACACACCTTCGGTTTGCTGATGATATCGTAGTCATGGCTGAGACCGCGGAGGACCTGAGTACAATGCTCGAAGACCTCAGTAGGGCCTCCAAGCGAGTCGGTCTTAAAATGAACATGGGCAAGACGAAAGTCATGTCTAATGCCCATGTTGTACCGACTCCTATAAAGATTGGAGACTCTGTTCTCGAAGTTGTTGACAGCTACGTGTACCTGGGACAAACTATCCAGTTAGGAAGGTCCAACTTCGAGAAAGAGGTCAATCGTCGAATCCAACTCGGCTGGGCTGCTTTCGGGAAGCTACGTAGAATCTTCTCGTCCGAAATACCGCAGTGTCTCAAGACAAAAGTCTTCGACCAGTGTGTGTTGCCAGTGATGACTTATGGAATTGAGACGTGGTCGCTAACAATGGGCCTTATAAGAAGGCTCAAAGTCGCTCAAAGGGCAATGGAGAGGGCTATGCTTGGGGTTTCACTGCGCGATCGAATCAGGAATGAGGAGATCCGCAGAAGAACGAGAGTAACCGACATAGCCCGAAGAATTGCAACACTGAAGTGGCAATGGGCTGGACACATTGCCCGTAGGACCGATGCCTGATGGGGCCGACGGGTTCTCGAGTGGCGACCACGCACCGGAAGACGTAGCGTGGGTAGGCCCCCGACAAGGTGGACCGACGACCTGGTGAAGGTCGCGGGAAACCGCTGGATGCGGGAGGCGCAGGACCGGTCGTCGTGGAGAACCTTTGGGGAGGCCTATGTCCAGCAGTGGACGTCTTTCGGCTGAAATGATGATGATGATGATGATGAATTAAGGAGCGGGTCGAGATTCTGCCTATCATATAAATGGTAAATTGTATCTAATAAATGATTCATTACATGCTTTTTATTAGCTTCACTTGAATGTTGGCTTGTCCGTCTCTAACTCATTTTTTTTTTTTTTTCAACCTTACCTTACTTTAATTTGTGCAGGCAAAGTATTTTTAGTTTAGACTTAGTTACTTGGGTAACTCATTATTACGAATTTTAGCACTTGCTATTCTGCCTGTTGGAGATCAAGAAAAGTTTGGTAAAAACAAATGAGCACCACTTAAGCGTTCGTGTTATCCGTATATTATTTAAAAAAAGAATATCGAAC
This sequence comes from Sesamia inferens, assembly GCA_037179545.1. Classification (NCBI taxonomy): domain Eukaryota; kingdom Metazoa; phylum Arthropoda; class Insecta; order Lepidoptera; family Noctuidae; genus Sesamia; species Sesamia inferens. The sequence continues at coordinate 27,133,081 of CM073928.1, read as the reverse complement.
TAAAAAGTTGAAAATAAATAGAGTTACATGCTTTTAAAGAATATCAAAAATAAAAAGGTAAAAACAATTTTAAAATTTAATTTATGACAATAGTATAAGTACAAACAATACTAGTAGAATGAGAAAAAAACATGAGGCGCTTAATATACAAAAATTATAGCACAAAGCGCCTCACGCTTTTTTCACATTTAATTACAGGTTAATCTTTTTTTTTTAATACTATACGAGTTTTCCTATCCGACTATTCGGTGGTAGGCCATAACATCGGCTGCCGGCAGAAGTTACCATCCACCAGACAAAGTCTTGCCGCCAAGCGATTCGTCGTGTTTCGGCATGATGTCTGGTGAAGCCGTACGGAGGACGGGTCTGAGCAGTTGTGTTGCGGTGTGTGCCTATTTTGATGCGCCAAAAGTTGTTGTGTCGAGAGTTTGGTCGTGGAGGGTTTCCAGATCAATCTCCCTCTGGCGCAGCATCGTTGGTAGTGTTGTTCGGTTTAACATTGCATCACCTCGCTCAACTGCCGTCTTCCTACCTATTCACTCAGTATTTTTTGACCTAATAGGCTCTTAATAAACTAGCGCGTTTTACTATCAACGATTGGATCACTGCTTACCATCAGGCGGGATTGCAGTCAAGCACTAGTTTACAATTACAAAAAAAGGCCAAAACAAACTCAAGGGTTTTAAAAGTTCAGACATAACCTCGTTCAACAAATCATATGAAAATCATGTAGAATCGATATCTGAGGCGTTATTTTGAGGAAAGAACCACACAGATTGAGAGGACCTGTCATAAGTCGTACAGCTCACCCCTAAACTTAAGGAGCTCAACAATTCCACGAACAATTCCAAAGGAAGGATATTTTGGTAGGTCATATAAAGGGCGAGAGGTTTTAGTTTAGTTTTTTAATGATTATAATTTGTTTTTAATATTAGGGACCTTTTTTTTTGATATGGCATCTCGTAGTTGACCTTGAGAGGCCGTGACTACTTAACCGGACTTTCCTGTGGATGCCTTAAATGAATTTAAAGCCTCCAGCCAGGGCTATTAAAAACTAAGCGACTACGCACTAAGGGCACCCCCTGTGGGGTACGAACCTCGGCTTAGGGCGTCGCTGGAGAGAACAGCAAGGGATGGCTGGATCGAATTTTTATTTTTATTTCGGTTTGATGACCGCGGCGTTTCCTAGTACTAGCTCTGAGAAGAAACGTCCGAAACAAACTCAGAGGTTATGGTTGGGAAGTTATGGTTACTGGCTCAGCTGCGACGCGGGCTGGCCTTCATCGGACGAGAATATTAGGGACCATTAGAGCCTTGTGTTAAATTAATATCGCCTTTGAAGCACCACGACGTATAAACTCAATTTTAAAAATCATTTAGGTTTCATAGAATTTAAGCATTCGTTCAAACAGTTATATAAATGGGAAAGTTTGAAACGATTCTCCACACATATGTATGTAGCTTTGTAGATTCCAGCGTTCACTAAGCCTCGTAAGGGCAAACAAGCAATGGCATTTCAATAAAACTGGTATTCTATACGGACATGTATACGGTATACCCACTTTAAAGCTGCCTTTGCGCAAGCATCAATCATTAGCAAAATCTGTAAAATTTCTTTAATAGATTTTAACTTTATCGCTAAAGGATTAAGGTTCAAGGTTGATAGGAAAAACGGTCAGTTTCGTGTATTGTACATTATGCCTTCATTGTTACATAATTGTTCGTTGGTCAAACGTCAACATGTTATTTACATAACGTGTTGTTTAACTGCTCACCTACTAACATTAAAAGATGTATGTACCTTCGATCAAATTTGGCGAGATTAAAAAGTTCACAGATACTATAGAAATCCTAAACTTTTGTTTACCATGTTTGAAAATTCATTGTCAATTTTATTGGTAGCTTGTTTGCTTTAAATGTAAGTGAAATATCATATATCGTACATTTACTATCATCAAAAGGTAACCAATTTTCACATTTTCTTCTGCTAAAACGGTATTCGTTTCAGCAGGTTATAAAACTTGTGTGAGTTCATAATTGATTACATACCACTTGAGAACCTTCACATCTAATAGCTAATCTATAAGATGATCAATGAAAGACAAGACAGGAAACTGACTCATAATAATATACATATTAACATGTCTGAAATCGGCCTCTCGCTTGTTGCGTTTCAACTTGGATATTTTGATTCAAACTAAAAAAATAAAATCCGGTTTCATATAAATATATATCAAGGAACTATGATGTAATGTTAGTAGTATTGTACGATACAAAATGCAAATTAAAAAATGTCAGACAAAACTAACTGATTGTCAACAACATAAGGGAGGAAACTCGCCGCACAAATTAATACTAATATACAGTATGTTAAGAAAACCCTGTCCGACCCGTGAAGGTGTTGTTAGGTATCGATAACTGATTCTCCTAATGCATACAAAACTGGGCTAAACTTAAAAAAAACCCCTAAAAAATAAATATTATTTCGCAAAAAGAGGTAACTTAATAAATGTGCGTTTACCACCCTTCCCCGGGCGGCGGGCGGCAGGGCGCGCGATACGTGGTCGCGTCGCTATTCGCTCATAATAATACCGGTGTTGTCGCTTTTTTAAAAATTATCAAATTTCGGGGAAGTTGGAATTAATTCGCGGGAAAAAAAGATTATTTCAAAATTCATTTTTATTGGTACTATGATGATTACTTACGTAAAATTTTATATTATATATGGTCATGTGTTTACCTAACCTTTATTATCCTTATGGGTCGGACAGGGTTTTCTTAACATACTGTATAAAGCTGGTAAAGCGGACCCCAGACTCCAAAGCTGAAAAATCTTCGGATGCGACTGGGATTAACGCTGAGATGATTATGATTAACGCTCTAATCTCACGAAATGCTGGTCAGATTTGAAAAAATTGTTTTTGTGTAGGATAGCCCATTAATCCAGGAAAGCTTTTGGCTGTACAACATCACGCTTATCCAAATAAATTAATAGTATTTAATTTTGAACAAATTGTCATTATAAGCTACTACAATTTCAAATTAACTCTTTTGGGTTAAAATAAAATGTTCAAATAACTGACTCCACACAAACGAGTCAAGGGTGGTCGCTACTATAGTATAAAGAAGGTAGGCCATAACATCGGCCGCCGGCAGAAGTTACCACCCACCAGACAAAGTCTTGCCGCCAAGCGATTTGTCGTGTTCCGGCATGATGTCTGGTCAAGCCGTACGGAGGACGGGTCTGAGCAGTTGTGTTGCGATGTGTGCCCGGTACGATGCGCCAAATGTTGTTGTGTCGGGAGTTTGGTCGTGGAGTGTCTCCAAATCAATCTCCCTCTGGCGCAGCATCATTGGTCGTGTTGTTGGGTTTAACATTGCATCGCCTCGCTCAACTGCCGTCTTCCTTCCTATTCGCTCAGTTTTTCTGAATGAATAGGCTCTTAATAAACTAGCGCGCTTTACCATCAACGATCGCATCTGCTGCATCTGCATCATTTACTTATTCAAATTGGGCTGACTATCAGCACCTTTTTGAACGTCAATCCATACTAATATTATAAATGCGAAAGTAACTCTGTCTGTCTGTTACGCTTTCCCGCTTTCCCGCTTAGAGTGAATAGGCTCTTAATAAACTAGCGCGCTTTACCATCAACGATCGCATCACTGCTTACCACCAGGCGGGATTGCGGTGAAGCGCTAGTTTATAATTATTAAAAAAAAAAAAGGATTATATTTTTCACAACTCTTTGAAGTTCCTACACCAACACTAATCATCATCATCACCCTATGGCAGTCCACTGCTGGACATAAGTCTCTCCCATTGCACGCCATAGATCGTCGCTTCACCTAGCCTGAGGACATCCCACATCCCACCGTACGTTTAAGAACACGTCTATTCCAACGGTAATCGATTATACGGCTAATATGACCGGCTCATTGACACTTCAGTATACATATTCTACGTCAGAACTACTAACTACTAATAAAATTTGATTTTCAAATTTGTTTAAAAATCCAAGGTGAAGTAACTATCGAAATATATCCGGCAAAGCTGTAATAAAATCGATTGCTTCGAATACAATACCGATCGTTGTAATTATTCGATAGACTTCTATGCCGTGTACAGATAACAATACATCAAGCTACTACATCTGTCTGATTTCGTTATTAGACTTTTAGGTTCATGGCTAAAGCATTAAGGCTCAAGTTTAATTGGGAATATTTGACAGTTTCGGGTAGATTAACCTGCTGTTGTCCGTACAATTCGGTTAATCTCTAATGTTTTCCCACACCGTAATTGCTATGGCTATCAATTTGAATCATTATACGCAATATTGCTAATTCATTGCTCCATATGTTCGAAAAATGTGACCGCTCAACAATGTAAATAACGCAATGAATGTTGTTGAACTGTCAAAATGAAACCCATTGCTACTGATAGTGTATTACGTTAGAGATAAGAGGCTTGGTGTTTTAAAATAACTCAAAACTACAATATTAGAAACACCTTTTACTATGAAAAAAAAAAACTACTGAAATAACAATAGAAAAGAAGTTTATGGAATAAGCCGACTTCTGAATATACGAAAAACATTACAATGTGAGGATAGCTAAAATTTTTAAATACAGCTTGATGTGTAGTCGTGTACAAAGCTCAAAATCAAAATGAATTTGTTTTATTATTGATTCCAGAGTAAACGTTGACTTTCAAAGACCCTTTTTGGCATTTATATAAAAAAAAACAAGTAACCCTCAAGAATAACTCGACCAATTTGGCTAATTTTTGTTTTCATATTTGTGCATAATGACGTCAATTATCTTGAATTGTTAATTCGGTTTTAATCAATAACTTTTGGTAGGATGAAGTCAGTCTTTTTTTGCCTAAAAGAAAACAATAGAACATATTTTCAAGAATATCGAACAACTTGTAACTAAATATTTACAGGAAAGACATTATTTCGCATGCATTCATGCATCATGTAGATAGGGGAAATCCATTTGCAAAGGTCACAATATTTACATAACATTTTGTATATGACTTCCTCCAGACTTTCAAATTCCCTTAATAATATTATGTACAGACCACAGTAATCAAGCTACTGCAATCTGTCATTTCTTTATTAGATAGTATTGTATAAAAGACAGGTTTTTTTTTTTTTTAATGAACAGACAGCTGTGCTGCTGGGGAGTTTGTTGCGCTACTTCTTCCCAGCGAAAGCACTAGGAAGTGGCGAAGGGGGGGTGTTTAGGGGGGACTGTCTTATGTAATACTAGCTTCCCGCCCTCGTGGAATTCGGTTATATCGCGCTTTTTAGATTTCCCTCGGGAATATTAAATTTTTCAATATAAGGTAGCCTAAGTCCTTTCTCAGGATCTAAAGATTGTCTGTGCCAAATTTCATCAGAATCGGCTGAGAGGTTTAAGCGGGAAAGCGTAACAGACAGACAGACAGAGTTACTTTCGCATTTATAATATTAGTATGGATTGACGTTCAAAAAGTGCTGATAGTCAGCCCAATTTGAATAAGTAAATGACTTGATTTTGATTTTCAACTTTATCTCTAAAACATTAAGGTAAAAGGTTGATTGGGAATAGTTTACTGTGCCTGGTACCCTGACCTGCTGTCGTCCGTACTAGCTGGGTTTCACCCTCGTAAGTTATGATCCCGCGGGAATATCGGGATAAAAAGTAAGTTATGATCCCGCGGGAATATCGGGATAAAAAGTAACCTATGTGTTGTTATTCCTGGTTATAAACTATGTGCCAAATTTTATCTAAATCCGTGCAGTTGCAGCTTGTGGAAAGCCTTCCAAAACTTCTTATTTATATTAATGTATAGATAATATTAATAGTAACTCTCTCTGTGTATTTGGTACCTTTTTGTGCATAACTGATGAACAGACTTTGAGGAGAGGGAAGCCATGAACAAAAACCTTTTCTTAATAAGTAATTTATTAAATGTAATAAGAGATATTATTTTTTGTGAGGTTGAGGGAATTTAAAGCTCACTATTTCAATCTCAGTTTGAATAAACTAATATTGTTGTATTGATAGTATTCAGACACTTTGTAGGCTCGAAACTTTTTAAGAGTCAAAAACAGTCATTATAGCCCGGTTTCCACTGCGAAAGGGTAATGTGCGGAAAATGGTTAGGCGAAACGGACTCCTTTTTAATGAAATAGGTTTGCGTTTCCACCAACGAAGAGTTGGTCATTTGATTTTCACTCTAGAACTGAGCGAGCTCATTTCTCACGGACGGAAAGAGCCGAGCGTGTAGAAGAGTTTCTACACGCTCCGCTCTTTCCGTCCGACTATTTGTTGGTGGAAATACAAGTATGCAGTTTGCGTTTGCGAGTTTAACGAAGTCATTAATGGGTCCGTTCCGTTCGCGGTGGAAACCGGGCTTCAGCAATCAAAACTAGTCATATATTATATTTCTTTAAGAATAATGAAACCATAGATTTCTTTGACCCTTTGTTATTTCCATACAGACACGTCATGTATTTTTATAATTTTTTCAAGCAAAATTAATACATTGATCATCATCACAGTTTTTAAACCACAACATACATTTAAAATTGTATAAGCAAAATTTATTGTTTGGAATAAAAAAGCTTGGATTTATAAATTTGTCTGGTAATCCATAGTACTTAATATTATAAATGCGAAAGTAACTCTGTCTGTCTGTCTGTTACGCTTTCCCGCTTAAAACTCTCAACCGATTTTGATGAAATTCGGCACAGACAATCTTTAGACCCTGAGAAAGGACATAGGCTACCTTTTATTAAGAAATTTGATGTTCCCGAGGGAAAACTAAAAAGCGCGATATAACCGAATTCTACGCGGGCGGAAAGCTAGTTATATATGCTTGTTATTTTTACATATTGATTGTTTTGTTTTATTTAAAAGAGAAAGTACATCATCATCAATCAGTTATTAAACATTTTATAATACAACTATCACTCTGAAAGCGACTATAAATTCTGAATACATTTTTATTCATTTTCTTTCCAGTTAAATAAAAAGTATTAAATGAATCTGTATATTAGCTGATATAAGAGGGATAAGTAACATTCACAACATTCAGACACTAGCACCCTGATTGCATAACACTTTATCTACCCTAATCTGAGCCATTTTGAAGATTGGTGCTAATTAGACGTGGTTGTTTCATGTAACTGGTTACAATAACCAGCGACGCGATGTGTAACTGAATAACTAGTTAAGAGTCAAATTAAAAAGTAGGTATTTTTGTGAATGCGTTATTTCATACACAGGTTATGCCGTAGCGGGTAGCCGTATCGTGCATCATACCGGCGGCGCGCGTCGCTGGTTATTGTAACTAGTTACGTGAAATAACGACCACGTCTAGTTTCGTTTCGCGTGTAACTGTATAGTTGGTAGTTATATTTAACAATCACAGTAGCTGAATTAAAATAATTAGCTACAAAAATAACTTCTTTTGTAACAGGTGACGCCGATCAAGTAACTGGTTACGTTACGTTTCTTGAAAAAGGCGTTAAATATGTTCGAAAAATATGTCTGCTTATCACAATGAATGTTGGTGAACTGTCTAAATAAAACCCATTAGTGTGTTATGCAATTACCCCACAGAAAAGCTTAAGAGAATGTTGATTTGCATCAGTATAAACCAAATATTTACACAATGTGAAGTCAACAATGAAACAGCAAATGAAAATACTGGCATACCTACCATATATGGCTGTGGAATTTTACAAGACAACTTTTATTTGTTGCAAATTTAATTAGTAATGCTATTTAGAATATACATTTTTGTAATTATTAATTAGTAGTATTTTGGTAACTATGTATTTAATTACTTTATTATTCACATGAGTATGCAAAACTAAGTACCTATATTTTAGTGCAAATTGAACAGTGTTTAACATTTAACAATGTATTCTGTTTGATATTATGATGATAGTAATTGGACATTGAAAAGACTCTTACCTGTCATATTCTTAAGACGAAAATTGCTAGATGGAATTGAAATTTCCTATTTGACTATATGCCTGAGAAGGAATGAAGAAAGAAACTTGTGGGTTGGTCTGATTTAAAGTCCAGACATAATCTTGGTCAACATGTGAGGAAGACATAGATTAGTACCTGAAACCTGGATGTTACTCACACTGACAACAGTTAGTAATCGCATAGTAGTAACTGTTTTTTCAAGGTGTTTATTTATGCTTTGTTATAACGGCAAGGGCAAGAGCAGTGGTACCCTAGTGGTATCGGCCACAACTTACAAGTTGTAGATCGTAGGTTTGATTTCCATCAGAAACTTTACTTTGTGTAAATTAGTTCATAACCACTGCTCTCAAACTGCCAAAGGAAAACATCATGAGGTATCTGACATATTGTAGGGTCAAAACCTCGAAGATATGTGACACCAACCAACCCACGCTGACCCAACTTGGGAGGTTCCAGCCCACTCCCTTTCACCAAGTGGAAGGCTAAGTCCCAGGATTGGCACTATTTTAGGCTGATTATGTTACATTGTATAATGCCTCTACAACAAAATCCATTTGAAGGCATTGACTGCCACTGCCATCACTGGTGGTTGCCAACAATAGATTTTCTATTTTGTCTGTTTTCTGATAGTAAAAATGAGAAGTGTCTTTTTATTGATAAACTATATTTTATCAATCAACATAAACTGTGTTAAGGTTTGGTTTCAGTTCATCCAGATGCAGCAGAATGCCAGTTTTTCTACAAAAAGGGTCAGCTAGTCTGACCTCCAAAAATAAGTTACATTCTGAGTACCCATAACGGTCACACATAACATTAAATATGTAATCAATATAAAGTGAAGCTTACCCTTCTATTAGAGTAGTGTGTTGAATAAGCCAGAGATCGCACATGGACCGTGAGATCAAAGAGAAGGCGATGAGTACCATGAAGCCACTCTCCTTCGACCACAAAGAGGGCATCATGATCTTCAATAGCACCTTCAATTCTGATATGAACCGTGCATCAACTTGAGCCTTTGGACTTCTTTTGTTTTTCTCTTTTATCATATATTGTATCTGTTCCTCAGGTAATAATCTGCTTGATTTGACATTTTTGTGTTTGCTGAAATAAGTTAAGATATGGTTAAAAATTGTAACCAAATTGGACAATGGAAAACATTTTTCATTGATAATTAAAAACATTTTTAATTTTTTAAGTAAGCATATTATTTTTTGCCAAGACTTAAAAAACAGTTACTTGAGAACAAGTTATTGTTAACCATAAAAGTGAATAAAATACAGCACCAAAAATTTTAATATTGGCTTGTCAAGAAACAACAACTTCCTGTAAATTTTCCATTCCACTTTTGAGATGGATGTGAATACTCATTTAAGGAAAAAGTTTATTAATCTTTCAGATTAAACATAAATATTTATTGTATAAAAGAAATGAGCAATAGCAATTAGGTAATATTTATTACTAATAAATTGGTGTTATTGATGCAATCAGATATTAACCCTTATTCAAACGCGAGCCTGTGGAGGAGTTAACAAAAAAGTAAGATGCGTTCCTGGATAATTTTGGGTCGTAGATTTCAAAAATACACATAAAAGAGGGGTTAGTGGGGGGGAAGTAACCTTTTTTTGGTGGGAAGTATATATCCCGTCGTCTGTTCTCTCTTGTAAAAAGGTTGGAAAGGTGGGAACTATAGCTCCCAGTGTCCAGTATGACATCAATATTTTAAAACACTAGCTAGTTGCCCTGACTCCACTTCTGAATTAAATTTTATCGTAAAAAATTATATAGATCATATTTTCTAATAAATCAGGTGAAAGTACTCATCAATGCAAGTTTCTTTTACTAAGGGAAGAATTCGGAAATTGAAAATGAAAGACTTCACCATAAATTTTTAATCGAATAACTCTAGCTAGGTGTGAATTTGTAATAGCCAGTTAGTTGTATTGGTAAGTACTTTCCGGCTCTCGGGTAGTAAATAAAATAGATTATTATAATAGAAGGTTTTTATTCAAATTGTTTAAAATTATATTTATTAAGTATTAGAGATTGTTTCTACCACATTGATCAATCAGACTATCCTTTTCGTATCAGTCTTTCATTTATCATTAAAAAAATAAAATGCAAAGTAATTCTAGTCTATTCAGTTCCAGTGGTATGAAACCTTTCAAAACATTCCTTGATGCATAGAGGTACGGTGCACGTGGAGCATACAATTTTTGTCCGTTTCTCCCGTTTTTTTGTGCTACAGCACCGGCATCTCTTATAAGTGTTACTTTCTTGGGGCATGTGTATACCTGTTGCAAAACTGACCTTGAAGGACTTATTATAAAATCACCGTAAACTAAATCATCATCGGAATCATTATCGGACCAATCATCCTCTTCTAAAATGTTTTCTATCAACTTTTCAGTTAGTTTTTTAGGTGGCATTTTTCTAAAACAAAATAAAAATAAAAATTCTAACGTATTGAGACTAGATGTCTAATTATCTGATCAGGAAATAACGAATTATAATAAATAAATTGCATATACCAAGTTTTTTTGGACACACGGATTTTATATATAGATTTTCCGAATGTAGTGTGCAGTGACGAACACTGGGATGATATCTTCCCACTTAGAGACTCAATTTCAATCGACTCTACCAAGGTATAAACGAAAGATTCTGGGCATATTTTACGTTTCACGCAACCGTAATATAGTCTAGTATACATAGCTAAAACTCAAATCTACTCACCTAATTTTTTTTCAGCACTACACAAAACACTAAAAAATAACGGTCGTTTTCGGCGGCAAAATCACGTCAATTGATTTTGACGTGTGTTTACCATGACATGTAATAATTCTCTGAAAAGTGTTGCTATTAAAAAAGTTCTCTGAAATGTTAAGATTGCGTAGATAAATATTACATTGCATTAGGTTTAAGCATATAAAAATAAAACACGATTTACTTCAATTTGAGATGTGGGAAGTATAGCTCCCAGCGTTTTAATAAGGGTTAAGCGAACTCGGCTGAATTTAAAAAAACAGATTTTTTAAGAAGTTTTTAATGGACGCCCATATTACTGTGTATCTCATTCATTTAAAATTTGATTTACCAATAAAACTAAATTATAAATACGTATATAGAGTACCACTATCTCACTAACCTTGACTTCAGCGTATTCCTAATTAACCAGGCACTTAGTGCTGCAGAGGCTGCTAACGCAATTTTCACATCAGTCCGAGAAGTAATTTTACTAAAATTCGGCGCCATTTCCGAAGATTAAACCTATGACTTAATTATAAATCAGCATTTAATTTTTAATGAGCACAGACGTAATAATACCACGGGCACGAGCATCAAACACTCATTACGGTTCCCGTTTATCGCGATAAAATAAATTAAAAGAAAGGAATCAAAAGTCGACAGCGCAGTGTTGCCAACCCCAGCATAGAGTAAAACTGTAGATATGCTTGAAAAAAAACTGTAGAAAACTGTAAATATAAAATTAAAAAACAGTAGATCTACAGTTTTATCTTATATTATATTTTGTATAATTGTATAAATGGAATACACTCCATACAATGGAGTGTATTAAAAATAAGAAAACTCGTATAATTATCAAAATTTTAATCAAATTATATGTTGTAACATTTCAAGTATCACTAGCTACTATGTTATTTTCAATTTCTAAGTCTTCCTGATTTTCCGTTTCATTTTTATTGAATTCGTACATATTTTTATTGAATTTTTTAAAATGGTCATTTATCATATTGAACTCGAAACAGTTATTAATTTCAGACTTTGTGTGCAAGGTACCTTTTATTGTGGTCGTAGAAAGTTTATTTCTTAGTTTGGTTTTCATAACATTAGTGCTCGAAAACAAACGTTCTACCCTAGCGGTACTGTACGGCAAACATAGAAGCTTTCTGGTTAAAGTCGATAATAGTGGAAACATTGCAGAACCGTCGCCTTTTTTTAATTTGGAAACATTCCACCAAAATTCTTCTACATTAGGCATATCAGTCTTATCAAAATTTAAATTGGTATTACGCAGACTTCTCCATTCTCTATCTAATTCTGTTATATTTTCTGAACAAATACCTGGGAAATAATACAACATCTCAGTCAGAAATTATATTCGTTAATATTTGCTCAACTCACAACGTCACACAATAAAAAAGAATCTAATTAGATAAGGAATGAACTAGATAATGACGTATAAATTATTGTTTCAAATCGACAAAGCAGTTACGGGGATTCCCCAGTAAAAATAAAAAAGCAAACCATAGAGAATGTCGGTAAAATATTGTCGGAACGACCTACCACTAACGCCATCTATTAAAATATCATCTGCCCATTACTTTCGGTGCAATAGTAGCAGGTCATACTGAAGCTGACATAGTGTACAGACAAATAAAATAGATGACGCTAGCATCTTGCATAAAAACTGTAGAAAACTGTAGATTCCGAGGCTTAAACTAAAAACTGAGAGAATCTCCTAAAAACTGTAAATCTACAGTTAAAACTGTAGGGTTGGCATCACTGCGACAGCGTAATGTCAACTGTCAATGTCAAATGGTATTTTTTTTATTTAATGACCTGGTTACTAAGACCTTTAGGTCATAATGTCAAATGGCTGTCATAGTTTTGGATGATATGGCAAGTTATCATTACTTTTTCTCCCACATTCAATAAAGTTGTTACAGCCTACATGAAGAAATAGTCGATTATATTTTAGTACAATATGGAAGTTGGTCACTTCTTTGCCCAGTTATAGGCAAGACAAACTACTGATGAATTTGTATCCATAATTCCGTGCTGCCATATTCTGCAAAGAGAGTTGTAAATGAACTCTTGCCCTTAGCAGTGCAGCATAACCTCTAGATAAAAGTACAGGAGACAGCACATCAAGCAACAAAAATCTGTCAGATTTCTTTATTAGACTTTTAACTTCACATCTAAAACACTCAAGCTCATGGTTGATTGGGAATATTTGACAGTTACGTTTAGGTTAGCATGCTGTCGAACGTATATAAAATTTTCAATCTTCTTGCTCAAAAAGACCGTCACTAGCGTACCAACATTGTTGCTATAGCTTGTCTATAAAGTCGTGAAAATGAATGTTTCTCGAAGTAAAAATTTTAAAAATAGGGTATAAATTTATAACGCTAAATCCTAGGCCTCGTATGTCATCGGCAGTCATTGATTTGTGTTGCGACTTGTTATTTATTGAAATGTGTATTAATTTTCAATTCTATTTAGACAAAACATCGAAGAAAAGTGTTAAATATAAGAAAAACAAACCGGAGTGAAGCTCGTGAAATTATTTTTAAAGTTTATCATCAATATTTGTTAGGGCACCAAGCTGGAGAAATTTTTATCAAATATGAATAATATTTATGAATGTAATCATCTTACTGGTTGTTTTTATCTATAGTCTGTTTATAAATTCGTCAAAATAAATGAGGGCGCTGCGGTCGTGCATATAGCAACCCTGTTGAATTGACTGAAATCATTTTGATACTAGCACATAATTTTGTACTAGAAGCACAACTGGTTTTAATGAAAACACAAATCTATGGTCTCTGGCGTTTAAACGAAATGAGTATAACAAAAAAATCCAACATAATTTATTATTATATGTTTTAATAAGTTTTTACCAATGAAAAGTATTCCAAAACACAATAATTGCTTCCATCTTCTTATTCCAAATATTATTCGTTAAAAAGTATTTTCATTGTCAGCTGGGTCCCTAACAACGACTCCGCTACTGCTGTCATCAGCCTGCTACCATGGCTTAGGCTAATAACTGACTCATCTATATCTTGATATAGGGTTCACTCTCAATAATATATCAAGAATAATGTATTTTCTATCAGTAGATGGATGGCACTAATTTTAATTCCGAACATGATATAATTCATATAGAGAGATAGTATTTATAACACCACAATAAGCGAAAATAATTGACGAGGTTTTCTTCGCGGTTGATTACTGACTGAGGCAAATGTTTATAATATAGTTATTTTTATAATAAGAATATAAGACAGTGGATCGGTCTAGAACCGTTTCCTGGAAAATAGCCTAGGTCCAGAATATTCTACTCTATTCCAGAAGAAACCTTCAGAATTTCAGCCGAGTCTAGAAGGTTCCGGCCAAGTCCAGAATGTTTGAGAAAGTTCCATCCGATTCTAGAAGGTTCCATTGGAGACTAGAATAAGTGAAACTCCAACTCATAATACTATTTATAAACGCAATTAATAATATTTTATTTGCTACAAGTACCTATATAAGTTTATAGTTAAGTACACTATTTAGCACATATAAATAATTAAAACTTGTAGGGATAAAATAAACTAATACAGTGGATCCCCTGTTGTCGACAAACATTTTGCAGGGCAGTGTCGAACTATCGAATTTGTCGGATTATAGAGGACCCCCTATACTTACCATGTAATCCAACAAATTCGAGCACAATATTGATGGTGCATACAAGTTGTAACTTGGTAAATCGTGAATTAGCGAAGACATGTGTGTAATAGACGCTGTCTGATCATAAGGGGTGCCGTATTAGCCAGGGGCCGGATTACCGAGGCTCCATTGTAATTTAATTAAATCTAGTCCGTGTGCCGTAACAATTTGGCAGGCAAGAGAGTGACTATGACGTTGCTTGAGGAACCCAAAGAGTATAATAATACTAGGAGGAACCTATCGTTCCCCGGAACCACAGACTACTAAGAGGATACCCCGGAACGTAGCTTCGTGTTGCTACTTAACAGGGGTGCATTCTTAACTAACTATCTCAAAAAGAAAACAGGCGACGACACATATGTTAAGGTGCGTTCACACATGTATAATACTGTACATGTATAATTCACACATGTACATGTATAATACGTCATAGTGACCCATAAGTGTAATGACACAGGCTTCTAGTTTGATAAAGGTGGCCGGGTGAGTGGACGAAATTTCTCTCTCTCTTTCCCCGGCCTCCTTCTGCTAGACGATTGTTTTATAAGAATAAAATAACCAAGGAAACCACCGCGTCCTGAGATTCTTTAGTACCAACGACTAGCTCGTTTACGGCCTGCAGCGACCCTATTATTAGTCTTTGCTTTCAGGTTCTATTTAACGGCAAACGATTTATTTTCTGAGAGTAGGTTTGTACAAAGACTTACATGTCAATCATATTTTTATTTAAAACTGGATAAGTTCAGCGTTTCTTATCTTACTATTCTTAGAAGAAAGACCGAAATAAACTAAGTCAAATTCTCTTTTAAAGATGAGATATAATCTTGGTCTGATCATATGAAGACCTTGTAGAATCGATGTCTTTTAAGGACATAATCACACAAATTGAAAGGATCCTTCCAGTCAGTGCACGCATTTGTCAGAAAGTGCTGGTCAACTCGAAACCGATTCAACAATCAATACCATACATAGAAAGGGCATTTAGGTAGGCTGCTTATAGGTATTACCCAAACTGCAAAATATATTTGAAAATCTTATGTATGTACATAAAAATATATCGAATTTTATGAAAATAAGCGATATAAATAATATGTAGTATGCTACACATGTTCTATTACCCGCTGTGAAGGGTTGGCTATATTAATCACACTAAGTGCTTGATCACATAGACTCGCGGGCGCGGTGGCGGGCTCGGTCACGAAATATCAAAGTGTTCACGTATGAAACGCACGTGCGGTGTAAGTAGCGGGCTAGCAGGCGACCGGCGCGCGCGGCGCGCTCGCTGCAATTACAAACGCGAGAGATGTTTGTGTGTGTTCACGTTAAACTAGCCGCAAAGCGCGCGATTACCCCGCGACGTCAGGTAAGATCAACCAGTTTGAACTTGTCGCTTGAATCGCAATCGCGCAAACGCCTGGCGGCTAATGTGAACACGAACTCGCAACGTCTCCGCGCCCGAACTCGCCCCCGCGCCCGCGCGTTTCTACGTGAACAAGCACTAAGACCGCGGAAGTCATGGCGCGCGTCGCTGCGACCCTAACCCCCGCAGCGAGTGTTCCTATTAATCTTACCCCGGAAGACATCTGTTGACCATCGTCGATGTCGTGGGAACCATAGCGAGCTGTCTTGCACGTGAACGGTGAGTTGGCGATATACAGGGTGGGCCATGAATTAGTTAACAATTGAAAAAATCGTATAAAGAAAACTATTTGACATATTTTTAAAATTATTTATTTACAAGAAAGTTAATTATTTGGAATTTATTTTTTAAAAATAACTTCATCTAAATGTCCACCGTTTCGATTTTTGCACTCTTCTAAGCGAGCACCGAAATTTTCGAATACTCATCGATAAAGAGACCGCGAGATCGCTGACATTTCTTCGCTAATTTTTTCCTTTAGTTCACGTAGTGTTTTTGTTTTATGGATGTAAACACGACTCTTCAAATAACCCCATAAAAAGAAGTCTGCTGGGGTTAAATCTGGACTCCTGGGTGGCCATGGGATGTCGCCTCGTCTGGAAATCAGCTTTTCCGGAAACATTTCTTTGACTACCGGCAGGGACTCGTTGGATGTGTGACAAGTGGCTCCATCTTATTGAAACCATGTGTTACGATTGTAGCCAGCAAATTCCAGTAGCTTCGGTGCCAAGAACCCCCGTAACATTTTCACATATTCAACAGAATTCACAGTAACCGAACGGCCGCGAGAATCTTCGAAAAAATAGGGCCCAATGATTCCTTTTGCTGAAATTGCAGCCCATACCGTTACCTTGGAAGAATGAAGTGGCCTCGCGTGTTTAGATTTGGGATTTTCGCTGCTCCAATATCTGCAATTCTGTTTGTTTACGTGTCCGTTGAGGTGGAAATGGGCTTCGTCGGGAAATCAGAGGTTGTCAAAATTATTGAATCGATCTAACATTGTTTCGGCATAGGACTTGCGCAAATTTAAATCATTAGGTTTTAATTCCTGTACTAACTGGATCTTATATGGATGTAATTTCACATCTAATTTAAAAATACGGCGCAATGATGTTCGGGATAGTCCTAATTCAGCCGAACGTTTGCGCGTCGATAAATTTGGATCACGTCGAACTGATGCGGAAACTCGCTGCACGTTCTCTTCGCTCCAAGAAGTCCGTGGGCCGCCGGTTTGCTTCACGTTTAGTGTAGATCCGGTCTCTTCGAACTTTTTAACCCATTTCTTTATTAATGGAGCACTCGGACACTGATTTAAATCGTGTAAGTCGTATTCAACGCGAAATAAGCGTCTCACAGTAATGAGCGAACTGTTGTTTAAATAAAATTGTTTCACACAATAAGCGCGCGGCGGCCCCGTGAAACGATCCATTGCGACTAAATTTCCGAGAAGCGAGCTAGTGGTAACGCCCCTCCCCGCTCCCCGCGTGGCTTGTATTAGCGCGGGGTGTTAAGTTTAAATTATAATAAATTCTTGGCCCACCCTGTACATTGTACCCTTTTACTTACGTGCAATACACAACGTTCGATTTATCTTAGTTTTAATTACGTAACACGACCTACGCGCTACAGGTTAATGTAAACACTTTTACACAAGCTTATTATATTTTATGTGCTCTTGTATGATATTTTTTAATTAGATGTATAAATTTATTTAAACTAGTATGATACACTTAACGTATATAGTTATTGTATAATCTATGTAAATAGTAGGTACACTCTAAACTACCTACATTATTTCTTTATCCTTCCCCTTAGAATTCCATCCAAAGGTCGTCTGTAAAAGATCGCTCTTAGCGATAAGACCGCCCATTGTGTCACCCTTTGTAAAATATTTTTATTTATGTTCTGTAATCTATATGGTTCCTTGTTCTAGCATGGCTTTAAAAAAAATAAAGCCATGCTAGCTAAATATATATATATTTTGATTTGTACGTTATTACCCCAGCGCCAAACTTACCCCAACGCACCTTAGATAGTGGAGAAATACTATTATTTTTGAGGTTTCTAATCATCATCATCATCATCAACCTTTTATCGTCCCACTGCTGGGCACTGGTCTCCTCTCATACAAAGAAGGATAAAGCGTAATCACCATGCTTGCTCGTCGAGGTTTCTAATGTGATTGCACATTAGAAACCTCGATTGAGATTGAACCCTAAGAAATTTACCAAAATAATGAACTAAACATTATACTACACATTGAAAAGGAATTACGTTTACTGCAGCCGAAAGGTTCGAAGAAAAACCAGAGTTACTTATAATTACTTAATTTAATTAGGTAAATAAAAATAAATTACTATTACTTAATTATCCTAGGTGAAACCAGTTCGATGCTAGAACAAGGAATGGCCAAACTATGGTTTGAATCCCTAAAGTTAATTTGCTGTATCAGCGATCAACTAGTTTTCAATAACATTGATCATGTCGAACAATCGGGGATCTATTCTTGAACGCACGTGTACTCTTTTCTTCTTTCTTTCTTTTATGGCTTCGCACGGTTTGTGCATTTAGCCAATGTCATGTAATGAATTGTTCATGTCGAAAACGACGGCCGCGTGACCCATCTTACGATGGAGGTTTGAGACAAAGTCATAATGTGGCCAGTGTGCTGCGATATTTCACTGTTCTTTATGAATTATTTACTGAATGCACTTTAACTAAGTACATAAATCACGCACTTTTATTTAGTAAACCACTATAAAATAAATAATAATTTTAAAAGTCCAATGAAAAATGAACGTAACACTCAGCTTGACTTTTAAGCCAAAAACCCACGTGTACTCTAGTATTAAAATAACATTGATGAAGTATAACCTATGAATGAAGTGAACAATCGGGGATCTATACTCGAACTGAAGTCATCGTACACGTGCAGATTCAGATCGGCATCTTTGTTCATATTACAATAATATCCCACTTGTTCCTGAAACATCATTATACCTCGGATTTCATTGAATTTCATTTATTGTTCTTATAATGTAATATATTACTTAAAAAAAAAAAATAAAAAAAAAATAAACCATGTTTGGAAAACCGGGAAAATGACGTCCTTTTAAAAGGACGTTAGCAGAAGTTTTGGCGGGAAAGTCAAGCTGAGTGTCACGCTCGTTTTTCATTGGACTTTTAAAATTATTTATAGTGTTGTTTACTAAATAAAAGTGCGTGATTTATGTAGTAAAAAGTGCATTTAGTAAATAGTTTATAAAGAACAGTGAAATATCGCAGTATAGTGGCCACATCATGACTTTGCCCCTAACCTCACACGTAAGACTGGACACGCTGCAGTCTTTTTCTACATGAATAATTCATAATTACTTGAAATTGGCTAAATGCACAAACGGTGCGAAGCCAAAAAATAAAGAAAGAAAGAAGGACGTTAGCAAAATGTGCTACTATAACAGTCATGCTAAAGTATAATACAAAATTCAGAGTTTTACAAGCTTTTATTTAGGAATATGAAAGTTTTTAAAACAAAATTTGGGATGCAATGTGAATATGTGATAAGTATCGCATTTGGGGCAATAGAATTTAGATTTCTTATGACATATAAAACAGCGAAGTTGGTTCTCTCTATTATATCTAATTATATGGTCTTTACCATCAAAACTTGAGGTTTCACGGTATTTCTGAGAGACTCGGGTTGCCCTGCGTTCAGTATTTTTCTTATAAGTTTCAAGAAGACCACTGTTCCTCCATAATAGAGAACCATTGCCTCACAATGCTATGATGTTCTTCGAAAAGTGCATTCTCAACAAAGCTCTTGTTAAGCATGTTGAAATATTCACGTAACATTGCAAACTTATCATCAATCTCGATATTGTCATTATCACAACAGTGAAGGTTGGTCATTATGTAAGTAAATCTGTCTCTGGACATTGCTTTGTATACTATATTCATACCACAGTCTGAAGTGTTATGATAGCACATTTACGCACATTCTAAGCATCACTACATATCCACTGTAAAGAAAAATACCAACAAAACAACGCATTTCATTAGCAGTAATGTTTACAGCTTGGTTTGCAGTCTTTTTGGAACTATAGAGATTAGAAAAGTGAACAAGCAAATTTATGGTGTCTTTGGTAAACTTCGCTTCAAAATATTATATAGGGGTAAAATGCGTAGGAGGACCCTGTACGTCCAGCCATGGTCCAAGGGCAGGCTGAATATCTCTTGCAACCCAATTGTAGGTTTTATTCTTTGGAACTGGTTATACTAGTACTGTACTACTACTATTACGAGAAGAACTTGAATCTCGGTCTAAGTCGATGCCCACACGTCTACGCTTTGCCAATTGTACAAGTGGCACATCATCATCTTCATCTTCGCTTATATCTTCAGAGCGACAATATACCTCTGCCTGAGCTCGCAGTTGAGATCCGAGTGTGTTATGGAGAGTTACCTGATTTTTATCCCCGGAATCCTCATCGGTGACGTCAGTATTACAGTTTTCGGGTGGTAATATAATTATGGATTCCGGTATTATTTTCTTCCTCTTCCAGCTCAATAATGATTTCATTTAGTGTCAAAAGCCGCCGCTCCATACTACCCCTCAACCTAGAAACTACATCACATCATAGTAGTACATTTTACTATTGGTCGTTTAAAAGTACGCTATTTATAGTTAATTGTACAAACTACAGGATTCAATTTTATATCAATACCAATTATGAATTGCATTCAACAATAAAGATTCTATACTACTTATTTCTGTTCATAATGGAAAAAAACATGTAATTGTTATCATAAATACATGCGTTTAATTTTCAATGACGAGCACAGTACTGTTCAAAATTATAAATAAAATATACAACGACTAAAATCACGAACAATGAATTAAGTGTCTGGTGCGTACACTAATAACGTATCGAATGAACATAAACAAAATGTTTCTATTACCCTTTTAGAGGAGGAATCTTCTTAGGTAGAATAAAACTGCGTGTCCGATATGATCTGTGTATTTCGTCTTCAAAACCCCTGCTTATATCTACATTTTTTATGGCACAAGTTGCGGTATGACTAATTATTTACAATTATAAAATACAATATTATTACTACGATCTTTAACACGCGCCGCGTCTCGGAGAGGGGCGCGGGGCGCCGCAGGCCCGCGCTGTGAATCTATAAATATAGGTCGACGCGCTGAGTCGCTCCTTTTTTTCCCCGCTCAGCGCTCGCCCTGAGCGCACGTGCTCCCGCGCCTACGCCGCGAACCCCGTGCCGCTCCGTCGCGCTCGCTAGCACCCTACGTGCCCTTTAGCATATCCGCCGCGTCCTCGTGTGCCTCACTGCCGCGATTACCGCGCCGTACCGCCGCACTACCTGCGCCGCAGCCCCGCCGCGCTTGCTTGGCAACCACCTCCGCGCTACTCGCTAGCCCCGCCGCGAACCTTCGCTCTCGCTCCACTCCCGATCCCTGCACCGCCCCGCCGCGTCCGTGTGCTCCGCCGCGAATCTCCTGACGCTCCGTCGCGCCGCGTCTAGCGCTAAACGTCGCGTTCGCTAAACCGCATCGCCGCGTTCTCGTGCCGCGCCGCCGGACTCGAAAGAGTCCGGTAGTGTTGTGTGTGAGTGTGTGAAAGTGCGGTGTAGCGACGCGTCGAGTAGTGCACCGGAGCTACGCCACCGAGACCAATAAGGTTAGTAGGGTTAGGCACACACCTCCCTGTCCGGCGACAGGGAGGGTACACACCCTCCGGACCTCCAATCCGGAGGACTAGGCATGGACTCCCAATTTCAAGAGGCGCTTCTCGCCTTACTAAAAGAGGTGATCCTCCAGGAGCCCTCGGTCCGCGCCAAATATGGCGACAGGTTAGCTGTCCTCCAACAGCTAGCCCCCTCCCCCCAGCCCGATGCCGTCCCCGCCGAGACCGAGGTGTCCATGGACACCGAAGTCTTCTCGGCGAAACGCCCCAATCCCATCTCCTCGGACTCCTCCGAGGAATCAACCCCGCCCACCCAGGCGTCAGACGACGACGACGAACCTGACTTTAAGGTCGTCGCCCTCAAGAGGAGGAGGAAGAAATCCTCCTCCTCCATCCAAGCCCCCAAACTGGTGGCTGCCGAGTCGGCCAGCGGCCGTCCCAGCCCCTCTCCCGCCCTCCCTAAAGGGACTGACGCCCCTCGTGCCGCGTCACCCAAATCCACCCCCTCGGCCCCACGTGCGGCCTCCAAAATCCCCCCTCCCCCGCCTGTCTTCATCCAAGACAAGGCGAAGTGGCCCTCAGTGTCCGGCTGGTGCACGGAACACAAAATAGCATTCACGAATGCTAAGTCCACTCAGACGGGGATTAAAGTCTCAGTCCCGTCAGCCAGGGACTTCCGCGAGCTAACAAAGCTCCTCCGCCAAAGAGGTGTGGCCTTCCACACCTACTCCCTCCCTGAGGATCGTCTCACACGCGTGGTGATCCGAAGGATACCTAAGGAGATTCCCACAGAGGAATTAAAAGCAGATCTCCTAGCACAGGACATCCCTGTAAAGGAAGTCCACCGCATGCATAAAGCACGCGGTAAAGGGTCGGCATACGACATGATCCTAGTGATCTGTCACCCCGTCGAGGGAGCCACCCACCACCCCATATTCTTGATTAAGAGCATCTGCTCTCTATCAGGAATAATCATAGAGAAGCCGCACAAGAGCGGCACCGTTGGCCAATGCCATAGGTGCCAACTGTACGGCCACTCACAGGCACACTGCCATGCTAAGCCCAGGTGCGTCAAGTGCCTAGGCGACCACGGCACAGCAGAGTGCCCACGGCCCAAAGACCGCGCGCTCTGCACCGAGCCACCAAGTTGTGTCCTATGCGGCACGACCGGCCACACGGCCAACTACCGTGGGTGCCCCAAGGCCCCCAAGTCATCATCCCCTAAACTGGCGAAGCGCGCGAGCGCTCGCCAGCAAAGGGAGGCCCCAGCAGGCCAGACCCAGCCCCCGGTGGCTTTGAGCCCCCAGAGACCTAGTCCCTGGAACGCCTTAAACCACCAGAAGGCCTTCCCGGCCTTAGTGGCGGCCGCCCCCACGACCCCTCAACCCACCCCCGCATGGAAGGACAAGGATCCTCGCATCCGACCTTCCACGGCCCAAAAGGTGGCAACAACTGCTGCTGCGGCGACAACAACCCCCGCACGCACAACCCCCGCAACAACCACCGGAAGCAACCCCCTTGACGCATTCAACGTCATCTCGGGGACCTTCCTCATTTTCATGTCCCCCCGTGCCAGGCAAATGGCAAAAGAACTCTTGGCTGCCAGATCTGCTGGCAACCTTGAGGCCGTGATAGGCATTTACAATGCCTACCCTGAAATCACCCAGGCCCTGTCCTCCATCGCATCCAACTAATGGATTGCAGGAGCAGCAAACGAACCAAGCCCCGATCCCTGAAACTGGTGCACTTCAATGCCGATGGCATTAGAGATCAGAAATTAGAGATCTCAACATTCCTTCGAGAGCACCAGATAGATATCTTCCTCGCCCAAGAGACCTTCCTCAAGCCTAGCCACCGCACACCTCTGATCGCGAACTACCGCGTAGTTCGCAACGACAGGTTGCGTTGTCACAAAGGCGGTACCCTTATTTATTTCAAAAGGGCTCTACATTGCATCCCAATGGACCCCCCACCCCTCTCACGACTCGAAGTGTCAATGTGCCGCCTCGGCATGACAGGCCACCAACCTATCACATTAGTGTCGGCCTACCTCCCTCCCAGTTCCTCTGCAGAGAATCATCAACTCTTAGCAGACGACATCGCCCTACTTCTGGGGTTGAGCGACTCCGTGATAATAGCGGGCGACCTCAACGCCAAACACACCGCCTGGAATAGCACCAGGATCAACTCCAGAGGCAGACTCTTGTTTGACCTCTCTACCCGAATGAACTTCGACGTCGTGGGACCTATGACCCCCACCCATTTTCCCTACGACCCCGATCACACCCCGGACGTCCTTGACGTGGCGCTCCTAAAGAACGTCAACCTACGGTTAGACTCTATAGAAGCGCTACCAGAGCTATCGTCCGATCATCGACCAGTCGTTATCAGACTGGCTCCCCGCACTGGCCTCTCTGACCCAGGTCAAGAACCCCTCACGAAGGTGGTAACGGACTGGAGGAAAGTAAGCGATCGGCTGAAATCCTCCACATCCCCCCACCTGGACTCCATACCTGCACGCCTGGACTCTATCGCGGACACTACAGCCGCGATCGACTCGTTCACGGATCACGTACAGTCAGTCCTGAACGACTGTTCAAGGGAGGTAACAGCGACAGAAGACTGTCGCTGGAAACTTCCCACTGACTTGCGTGAACTCCTGACCGAGAAGAACGCGGCTGTCCGTGCCTACAGCAGCTTCCCCTGCGCGGCCAACAAAGCCCATATGCGCTATTTACAGAGAACTGTAAAAAGACGCATATCGGAGTGGCGTGAAGCCGGCTGGGATAAGATGCTGGACGAGTTAGAGCCCACCCACCTAGCCTTCTGGGAACTTCAGAGGAAGTTAAAATCCAAAGAAGTTGTCACCATGCCTCCTCTGGTTCGCCCCGACAATACCATCGCCTTCGATGACGATGAAAAGGCTGAATGCCTTGCCTCCTGCCTCGAAGCCCAGTGCTCCCCCAGCCTCCTACCAGTAGACCAAGCCCACCTCCTTGAGGTCGACGCTGAAGTCGAACGTAGGACCTCCCTCCCGCCCGTTGACGACCCGGATGACCCCCTGCCTCCCATCACTCCAGATGAAGTGCAGGACATCATCAAAGGCCTTCAACCCAAGAAAGCACCCGGATCAGACGGCATCACCAACAGAGTGGTCCGTCTCTTCCCAGCCCACCTAGTCCTCCTCTTGACCACCATCTTCAATGGTGCAATGGGGAACAACATTTTCCCACAAACGTGGAAAGAAGCCACAGTGATTGGCATTCCCAAGCCCGGCAAGCCCAAAGCCGAACCAACTAGTTACCGTCCCATCAGCTTGCTGAAAGTTCTCGGCAAAATCTATGAGAGGCTTATTTATAAGCGTCTCAGAGCTTACGCCGAGAACAAGGGCCTCATTCCCAATGAGCAGTTCGGGTTCCGATCCCAACACTCTTGTCCACAACAAGTCCTACGCATCACTGAACATATACACGCAGGGTTCATGCGTGGTATGTACACAGGCGTAGTCTACTTCGATATAGCGAAAGCGTTTGACAAAGTCTGGCACAACGGCTTAATCTATAAGCTGTACAAACTCGGAGTGCCCGACCGTCTCGTTCTCATCTTACGGGACTTCCTGTCAAACCGCACCTTCCGCTACAAAATCGAAGGAGCACACTCCTCCCCCCGCCCCATCCGTGCAGGTGTTCCCCAGGGCTCCGTGCTAGCCCCCCTTATTTTCACGCTGTACACAAGCGATATCCCGAAAGGTGGTAAGGCCCAAGTCGCTCTGTTCGCAGACGACACCGCCATCTACTGCTCGGGACTCAGCCCTGACCGAATTCGACACCATCTCCAAACCGCAGTCAACAAACTGGCTGACTGGTTCAAGAAATGGAGGATCGAAGTTAACCCCCAAAAAAGTCAAGCGGTACTCCACACAAAGCCGCGACTAAACGTCCCCACCCCACGACCCATCACCATGTCTGGCGAGCTGATCCCCTGGGGGAAGCAAGCCAAATATCTCGGTGTGATCCTCGACCGCAACCTCAACTTCTCAGAGCACATTAAGGCGGTCCGCTCACGTGCCGCCTACGCTCTGGGTCGACTCCACCCCGTCCTCAACCCGCGTAGCAAACTGTCGCTCAAGTGCAAAATGCGCTTGTACACAGCGTGCATACGCCCGATTATGACATACGCTTGTCCTGTCTTCGCACACGCCAAGCCGCGTCATATCCATAGGATGCAAGTAGTCCAAAACCGTTTCTTGCGTAAAGCCACAAACGCCCCTTGGTTCGTCCGTAATGAGATCCTCCACCTAGATCTCAAAATCCCCACCATTCAGCAGTTCATGAAGCGTCTTTCCAAACGCTTCTTCGACACTGCCTCCAAGCACCGCAATCCCCTGATAGTAGCGGCTGCTAATTACACCCCCTCCACCATCTCCAAGCTTCGCCGCCCAAGGCATGCTCTCACCGACCCAGATGACCCCATTACCCTCCTCCAAGAGGCCAATAGGGCCACCAGCACACTCACAAAACACAGACCGACCTACCGACCTCGCCGCCGAGGTCCATCGCGACGCGTTCAACGTAGCAGCCCCCTCCCCCGTCCCTCGTCCGATGAAGGCCAGCCCGCGCCGCAGCTGAGCCAGTAAACATAACTTCCCAACCATGACCTCTGAGTTTGTTTCGGTCGTTTCTTCTCAGAGCTAGTCTAGGAAACGCCGCGGTCATCAAACCGAAATAAAATCAAAATTCGATCCAGCCATCCCTTGCTGTTCACTCCAGCGACGCCCTAAGCCGAGGTCCGTACCCCGCAGGGGGTGCCCTTAGTGCGCAGTCGCTTAGATTTTAATAGCCCTGGCTGGAGGCTTTAAATTCATTTAAGGCATCCACAGGAAAGTCCGGTTAAGTAGTCACGGCCTCTCAAGGTCAACTACGAGATGCCATATCAAAAAAAAAAAAAAAAAAAAAAAATGAGTCGCTCCTTTTCGTCGAGGGCCGCCCGCCGTGTCAAGATCTCCGCTGCGCTGCGCCAGCTTCGTGTGTCGTCTTCGCGCCAAGATTCCACTGCGATGTATCCTTCGTGTGTAGTCTTCGTGGACATATCTCCGCTGCGATGTAATCTTCTTGTGCAGTCTTCGTGTACAGATCTCCGCTGCGATATATCAACTCCGTGTGTCAAAAACGTACTTACGAGTGATGTCGTTGAACCCACGCAACGCATCACGTATCATATTCCTTTGACAGTAAACGCCTTTTTCAAGGCGGCCTCTAGTTCCTTTCAACAGATGAGTCAAACGTATAGCGTCTCTCTCGAGACGGCGTTGTTCGATTATTCCTGAATGGATGATGTCAAAACGTATTGGTAATAAGGTGTTGTTGGTATTCCTTGGTAACTGGTAACTGTTTGGAGGTAACTGGTAACTGTTTGGAGGTAACTGTTTGGAGGTACGGTAATTCTATGTGTGCTGTATGTGTGTTCCTACACCCTCATTTTTGGCAATAATTTTATTTATTCGGTGTCCTTTTAAAAGTACAATAGCAACAAGTGGGATTTTTTACGATTTGATGAGTCGATATTGATTAGGGATCCGTATTTAACATGTTAGGGATCCGTACGTAACAAAGGTCTACAGAAAAGTCCACGATGGTATATCTCTATCTATTATGGATATCCCACAAATTTTTTGTCATTTACTTTTTACGACATATACCGGCTAATTTTCAAAGCGATTTTAACCAATGCAGCATTAATCTTTATCCAATTTACCTGAATTACTTATAGTAAGGGTCAAAAATGCATTACCACTTTTGAACTTTATTGCTCTAACAATAAGTGTCAAAAGAGGTATTCCACTTTTAGACCCTTACTGTAAATTGTTGATTTAATATAAATCTATATCGCTATTTACAGCATACGAAGATATTACAGATTTAAAAATTGCGGGCCGTTGCGCGTGCGGCGGTACCGACCGGACGGGCGGCGCACGCGGCTGCACCCAAAAAATAGATATTGATGTACCTAAGCAACATGCACGAGTGTTACCTATAACTTTGATCCGCAGTAGCCAGCGGTAGTTTTGAGGATACGGACACCTAAATAAGTACGTGGGCTTTTCGCACTAACTTATACGAAGCTGTAGGCCTAGTATGAGTTTTCATTACGAAACTCGTTCGACGATATCGAGCGCGTTTGACTCAGCGATTGGCCCGCTTCAAGGTCGTAAGAACTCTCAACCAATGAGAGCGCCAAACGCGCTCGATACCAACGATCGAGTTTCGTATTGAAAACTCATACTAGGCCTACTGAAATGAAACGTAATACCTATTTTGTGAATCATCGATATTATAACGTTGTTACGTGGTGGATGATGCCTGACATTATTTGTCTATGTCCTATATTATTGTTATCATAACGTGTACGAGGCAAAGATAGAGTTCATTCTATACCTAGTTGGAGCAGTAAAAGATAAATGCATAATCATACCTCATACAAGTGATTCGTAATTAATCATATTGATTAGGTTTTACATTTTTTTTAATTGTTTTATTTTCTACAACACTTGAACGCCATCACGGCAAAACATGTGGGAGGATTCTATCTATTTCTTTGTTTTGTTGAGTAGATTGCCGATTTGGTAAGACGTTAAAATAGTGGTAGTGTGATTACTGACAGTCGTTCTGATTGAAAAGAGATTGGAATTAAGTAAAAGCCATGTTTTCATAATAGCACAATGGTTTATTTATTTTACAGCACATGATCTTTTTAACACAACTTAAAAATACAGTTTATCTTTGGTCATGTTTTATTTTTTCAGCACATGATCTTATTAACATAAGTCATAACTTAAAATTACAATAATTTAAATTAAAATCTAGGTAATATTTACAATGCTTTCACAATATGGAAATGCAAGTCCTGGAGGGACTAGAGATCAGGTCTAATATTTACAGAGAAATCTATAATTCTCTCTAAAGTGGGTTCTTAGTCGACTTCTTCAACGGTGGGCCCTTTGTGCTGGCTGTACTGCTGTTGTCCCGCACCCGCGTCAGCAGCGCCGGCTCCGTGCATCTTGCTCATGATGGGCGAGCAAGTACGCTGTAGTTCTTTCAATTTATGCTCATACTCGTCCTTCTCAGCCAGCGTGTTGTTATCAAGCCACTTCAGCGCTTCATCGCACTTGCTTTGCGCTTCCTGCTTGTCTTGTTCGCTCAACTTGTCACCAGCTTCATCCAGCGCTTGTTTCACACTGAAGATGTAGGACTCGAACTGGTTGCGAACCGTCACCCTTTCTCGTTGGCGTTCGTCCTCTTCTTTGTACCGCTCGGCTTCCGATAACATCCGATCTATCTCGGCCTGTGAGAGGCGGCCCTTGTCATTCTTTATGACAATGTTCTTGCTGTGGCCGGTGCTGTTTTCTTTTGCGGATACGTTGAGGATGCCGTTTGCATCCAAGTCGAAGGTGACGTCAATTTTCGGTACTCCGCGAGGAGCTGGTGGTATACCAGTCAGGTCAAAGCGGCCGAGTAGGTTGTTATCCTTCGTCATAGCTCGCTCGCCCTCGTACACTTGAATGGTGACTGCTGGTTGGTTGTCAGAGTAGGTGGTGAACGTTTGTGACTGCTTGCAGGGGATCCTAGCGTTGCGTTCGACGATTTTGGTCATGACGCCGCCGGCTGTTTCAATGCCGAGTGACAGAGGAGCCACGTCCACCAATAGCACGTCTTGGATCTTAGAATGCTGCTCACCGCTCAGTATAGCTGCTTGCACTGCTGCACCGTAGGCGACTGCCTCGTCCGGGTTGATAGACAGGTTCAATTGTTTGCCACAGAAGTAGTTCTGCAACATGCTCTGAATTTTGGGGATACGAGTGGAGCCGCCGACGAGTACAACGTCATGGATGGAGCTCTTGTCTAGTTTAGCATCTTTAAGAGCCTTTTCAACTGGATCCAAAGTGCCGCGGAACAGGTCTGCGTTCAGCTCTTCGAAACGTGCACGAGAGATTCGCGTGTAGAAGTCGATGCCTTCGTACAGTGCGTCGATCTCGATGGTTGCTTCTGTGCTTGATGATAATGTGCGTTTAGCGCGCTCAGCTGCCGTGCGCAGTCGGCGTAGGGCACGCGAGTTGGTTCGCAAATCCTTCTTGTACTTGCGCTTGAACTCGTCGGCGAGGAAGTTGACGAGCCTGTTATCGAAGTCCTCACCGCCCAGGTGTGTGTCGCCAGCAGTCGCCCTTACTTCAAATAGAGCTCCTTCGTCGATAGTCAGGATGGACACGTCAAACGTGCCACCACCCAAGTCGAAGATGAGTACATTACGTTCGCCTTTAAGGTTCTTATCCAGACCGTACGCGAGGGCGGCTGCTGTTGGCTCGTTGATGATCCTCAGCACGTTCAGTCCTGCTATGGCACCAGCGTCCTTGGTAGCCTGTCGCTGTGAGTCATTGAAGTAAGCTGGGACTGTGATGACTGCGTCGCGCACTGCGGTGCCGAGGTATGCTTCAGCAGTCTCCTTCATTTTCGTCAGTACCATGCTGCTGATTTCTTCCGGTGCAAACATTTTCTTTTCGCCCTTGAAGTCGACTTGTATCTTAGGTTTGCCGCAGTCATTGACAACTCTGAAGGGCCAGTGCTGCATGTCCTGTTTAATTTTCGGGTCGTCGAATTTGCGGCCGATGAGTCGCTTGGCATCGAACACTGTGTTGTTGGGGTTGAGGGCGACCTGGTTCTTAGCAGCATCCCCGATGAGTCGTTCAGTGTCTGTGAACGCAACATATGATGGAGTGGTGCGGTTGCCTTGGTCGTTGGCGATGATCTCCACATTCCCGTGCTGCCACACTCCGACGCACGAGTATGTAGTACCAAGATCAATTCCGATGGCTGGCATTTTCACTTATATATTCTTCTTATTACAAAACTTGTATAGTAAACTCGATGGTAAATCACTTATGTGGAAACTTTTTCGGTAGTATTACCGCTCCTACAGTTCTCTTCGCTTGTTTGTATTTTCAAATACTGAATGAATTGCCGCGCTCGTCGCCCCCTTATATATGGGACCAATAGCGTTGACGAACAATCTAGAATGGTCTCGATGCTCCAATCACGTACGTTCTGTGAGAGAATTTTCTCCAAGTTTTATTTCTGTTAGCCAATCAGCGTTCGGAAGTGGGATAGAAAGACATCATTAGAGTGAGTAAGCAATAAATGGTAATACCAGCGGTTAAAAATTCCCGGTTAACGTGGTAAGCAGTGGCAAATTGTTGATAGATGTTCGGGTTTGGTTTTAAATTCATGTTTTAATTATAGCATTTTATGGGTAAATACAATACATAACAATAATTAAAAACGTAATACTGAATAAAACTCGTACAAATATATCTTATTATAAAGTTTTGATTTTAAAAATAGGAAACCGTGCCCAAATATTACTAGTAGAATTTCCGTTTTTGAGCGATAAAGTTTATCAGCAGTGGCAGAATCATACTGAATACTAATTGACTACAGACACCAGTATAATTTTTTTTAATTCCTTTTCTATATCTGAGATTCTGAGAAATTTGACAGATTCTAGTAACTTAAAGTGCTGGTGTCTCAGGTGTTTGTGGGATAATTTGTGTCTCATTGCATTTGTTACAATGCTGAACAGACAAATTTTTCGATCATAAGAGGCAATGAATTAGCAATATCCATCAAATAATTAAGACTAATTGAAAGCGTGTTAGGTACTTAATTATTGTGCTGATAGTGTCAAATTGAGAAATTGATCATAGAAACCTAAGCACTCATTAGACAGGGCCATCGCAAAAATTTTCACTAGGGAAGTTAAGCACGAGCCCTGGCAGCACCGGCTGGGTTTATTGATTCTAGAACATTCCTAAGTATATTGCCATCTCGCAATATCTATCTTCTTTCTCTGTCATCCTCGGTGACTGCGGAGTGCGGACATTTCTAGAAAATAAACCTAACCACATAACGCATAGTTGTCTATCTAAAAACTTGGTTTTATATCTCGAAGTCTCGAACCATTTTGGAACCGTTCCCGCCCGGTCAAAGAGTTCGAGCCGAAGATTCTACAGCTTTGCAGAAAGGCTAGAACTTAGAAATTAGAATCAGTTTCAAACAGTACTATTTTTTTGTCTATTGCAGCGTTGCCAACTCTACGTCTTTTTACGTAGATCTACGTATTTTAGGTCTTTCCTGGAAACCTACGACTTTCAGTCCCAGAATCTACGTACTTTTAGTCAATTTGTAAAAGTATGCAAATTAACTAAACTGATACAAAAATTATATTGTCGCACTGTCTTTGTCACTGTTACGGGGGCGCTAGTGTCTTTGTACTTGACTGTATTTGCTCTAAACATTTGCTTTTCCTTTAAAGGAAGTATTTAACGTGATTTAACAAAAAAAATAGTTCTTCGTCGCGCCTAAAAGTGGTTACCCCTCCAATGGTTCCCCAGCCACGCAAAGCATATCACAGAAGGCGCCACCAGTAATTACACTAAATGTCTATATCAAACGTTGTTGTCATTCAATTTTTGTAAGTGACAATCTATTTTTGATAACGAAGAGTGCTTCCTCTTGACACAGATATTTTGATCAGGTACATAAAAAGAGGACTCGTCAGTGCTTGTAATGATTTCAGTCTATCAATGTAATGAAAAATGACATCAGAAACAGACTTAGTATTGACAGGCTAACAGGCTTACTTTTCTGTCCAAAAGTGACCTGAAAATAAACATTGAGCCTACTCAAGAACACATAGAATATCTTAACAAAAATATGTATATTGTCTTAGTGGCCTAGTGGTTAAAACACCACCCTCTCAAGTATGAGTGAGCAGGTTCAATTCCAGGTCAGGCAAGTACCAATGTAACTTTTCTAAGTTATATGTACTTTCTAAGTATATCTTGGACACCAATGACTGATTACAAAGTGAAGGAAAACATCTTGAGGAAACCTGAACTTTAAGTCTGAAATCGCCAACCCGCATTGAGCAAGCGTGGTGATTACGCTCAATGCTTCTCTGTATGAGAGGAAACTTTAACCCAGTAGTGGGACGGATTTAATAAAACGTAGAATACATAGATAATTTAATTTTAGTGTAAGTAAGTAATTTCTATATCAAAATACTTGTTTTATTTAATTTCACCTACCCTAACTTCGTGATTTTACCTTGAAAAAAAAAAATACGTAGATCTACGAACTTTTAGTAAGTCATTTTTACCAAATCTACGTAATTTTCTCATCAGATCTACGCCTTTTTCAAAATCAGGGTTGGCAACACTGGTCTATTGGCAACATTCCAGAAATAATGACGTTTCTTAGAATTCTTAGTAAACAAAGTTTTACTAATTTTACTTATACATAGTTTGAAAATTGAATCACACACCACAGAGCGAGTAATCGCTACGTTTTAGTTTCAATCGTTTAGAAAACAAACTAAATTAACGTAAATAATGAATAAAACTGTTCGAAGTGCTCATAGGGAGGTTATTAATTGCAAGGTGTACCGGGGATCTATCTGACAGAATATGTGGCTCACCACAGGCCAATTATTCTTTCCGATCTTGATAATGTTTATCAAAGAACCGCTGATAGAACAGGTATTATGCATTGACTGCATTGACTACTGACATTGGCAGGAATTTGTCGGTTTTTGAAGAATTTCGGTCGTTTTGTAAAGTTAGTTTGAACTCTTTTAAAAATGTAAATGGTTAAACTATATCTATGTTGTTATTAACAGATTTCAAAAAGAGTTTCTCAATTTTATATATGTTCACTGATTACCCAAAGACCAATTTGCAAAATTCTTTTCCATATCCCATAGTCATCAGGTCAGGATCTGATGATGGTATCCTTGAGAAATTACTGGATTCCTAAAAATTGCCTATAAAATAAGGATTCCAGAAATCTTAAGCTATTTTTGTCACCATTAGGTGTAAAATAAAAACCTTTTTCATCATCTTATCACTGCTGACTTACACTACTGACATCATCTTATCACTGCTGACTTACAAGCTGTGAAATAGTGTCCATTTTTGAACGCTGTATAAAACAAATTTTATAGTTCATAATTTCACAACTTACAATCTGCTCCCTAATCTAAAAATTTTACAAAAATGTGTTCGCCGATTAGAGTGCTGAACACTAATGTTATTAATGTAAAGTATTATTGGTTCAATTCAACTTATACTTCTTTTTATATTGATTATTTGAAGAAAATTAAAGGTTTCGTTATTTTTGGTGATGAACAAAATAAAATGGATTAATACAATAAATAATATCGTGGTATTCACAAAACTGGAGGCTTGCGCTATACTTGAAATTCCTATGAAAGCTATAATCAATTTATTTGATTTAAGTGATCCTTTACTTAATCCTTCATTTTACAAGTTTTCATTAAATTTTCAAGTATGTTGTCTTTAACTGTGCAAGCGATTTTTTTAAAATTAAATTGGTAATTTTTTTCATATTTACCTACAGGTTTTAAATAGGTATTACCTAGGTACTCATATTTACATTTAAACAGATAGACATATATAAACCCGCATTACACTACCAATTAGCGCAATTTGAAACCGTACCTATCTGATAATCTTAAGTGATATTTTGTTTTTAAATTCCTGCTGGTTTAATTATCCTTTTGGTCCCGGGTTTTGTCACCTATTTACTGACGGGTCAAAGGAAAAATGCGGATACTTATACCATCAACAAACTTGTGTGTAGTTTAACCAATAAAAAAAAACTCTCAGCAGTTTTGCCTGTTTTGTCCGCGACATGGTCTTATTTTATTTTTTAAACGTTGCTCCTCATAAGAAATTACCTAGTATCTTGGGTGCATTTACAAACATTTAGTCTTAACTACCTGTAGGCCATACAAATATTTCGCGCCTTTAGAACAAATCTTCAAATTCAAATTTCGAATTAGGTCTCTGTTGTTCTAAAGGTGCGATTTGTTCCGTGCGGGGATAGAACCCGCGACATGCAGCGCAGTAGTTGATCACTCAACCATTGCACCAACCGTCATTATTAAAATAATAAATTTGAACTTAGTAATTGTAATGGAATTATCCATCCATACTAATATTATAAATGCGAAAGAAACTCTGTCTGTCTTTCTGTTACGCTTTCCCGCTTAAACCTCTCTACCGGTTTTGATGAAATTGTCCTCGGTGATAGGCCATAATATCGGCCGCCGGCAGAAGTTACCACCCACCAGACTTACCGCCAAGCGATTTGTCGTGTTCTGGCATGATGTCTGGTGAAGCCGTAAGGTGGACGGGTCTGAGCAGTTGTGTTGCGATGTGTGCCTGGTACGATGCGCCAAATGTTGCTGTGTTGGGAGTTTGGTCGTGGAAGGTCTTCAGATCAATCTCCCTTTGGCGCAGCATCGTTGGCCGTGTTGTTGGGTTTAACATTGCATCACCTCGCTCAACTGTCGTCTTCCTTCCTATTCGCTCAGTTTTTCTGAGTGAATAGGCTCTTAATAAACTAGCGCACTTATCATAAACGATCGCATCACTGCTTACCATCAGGCCGAATTGCGGTCAAGCGCTAGTTTATAAAAATAATAAAAAAAAAAAATTGGCACAGACAATCTTTAGACCCTGAGAAAGAACATAGGCTATCTTTTATTGAAAAAAATGATATTCCCGAGGGAAATCTAAAATGCGCGATATAACCGAATTCCACGGGGGCTAAGCCGCGGGCGGAAAGCTAGTATCAACTTCAGTAAAATTACTTTTACGTGTAAGTTCACCGTGATTTCAACTTTATTCGTGTTTAATTCTTATTTATTATTAACGCCATCTCTCATCCAACGAATCATCTTGTCATTCAACTCGCGGAGGTATAATAAAAATTACGACTGGCATCTCAGCTCGCGCGACGGTGCATAGATAAGTAGGTATACAGCCAACCAACCTGCCGCATACTATAGTGTCATCTGGAGATGCATGAGAATTATAGTTTTTATATAATTGTTGTGAATGAATATTCATGTGATTTATGAATGATGTATGATGATTATTTATTTATGTATCATTTTAATACACAGTCTAAACAATACATAAATAAGTAATCTATATTAATAATGGTGGATTTTTAATAAACAGAGTGGTGCTGACAATACGACAATAAATTAAACATCGTGTACTAACACATTCTCAGTCTACCCATAAAAAATTATAT
Source organism: Sesamia inferens (assembly GCA_037179545.1). Lineage (NCBI taxonomy): Eukaryota > Metazoa > Arthropoda > Insecta > Lepidoptera > Noctuidae > Sesamia > Sesamia inferens. The sequence goes on along the minus strand of CM073928.1, from coordinate 27,097,334 downwards.
AAATATGCCGATTAGTTTAGTCACAGGAAATTATTTTTAATTTTTCTTATTTTCTATACTATATGATGTACATGTTGAAAAGGAAGCGCTTACAGGTTAATGTCCGCCGTATCCTACAGTACCAAACTTTAATAATAATGGCGCGAAAAAAGCAAGTCTATACAAGATCGCGCTGTCGTCGGTGAACCAATATTTTCTAAAGAATGTCCTATTCCGTTTGCAATTTTATGCGATTTAGTTTGTTTGATATTTTCATTTTTTTTATTTTTGATGCTAAGGTTTTTTATATGCTTTAGGATTATTCCTATGAACCAGCATTGATCGTGTTTTAATTTATTGCCATATTGTCAGCACCACTCTGTATAAATATCAGTGTTCAGGGACCCACCGGTGGGGCTGTTTAGTGGGTCCTTGAAGCCCAAGCACGAGTCCCGGGTTCGATTCCCGCACGGAACAAATATTTGAGTGACCTGCAAGTAGTTATTCCGCGTGTGGCTGTTTGAGTATGTGAATTTAAATACGATACAGGAGAAGTACCTAGTTTGGACCAAAGTAAAAATAATGACTGTAGCACGAGCAAGTACCTACTAAATTCTACAGCCTGCCCGGGTTTGAATTAACGACCTTTAAGCCGTAAGCGTTCGTTATCACAAAACTACTGCTGCTCTAAAAAAAAAAATCACGAAAAACCCGCTTTTTATAAGAATAGTTGTGGAGAGATACCTGCCGGATGCTCGAGCTAGTAGGGAATCGATCCGGTCCGAAAGAGAGGCTATGGTAGAGCAAACGAGTGTTGCACTACAGGCAGTCTCCGAATGTTACAATGCCAATCTTGTAACATTCAATGCCGCCAAAACACAGGCGTGTCATTTTACCGCCAAAAGGAGCCCGTTCACCTTGGCTCCTACTTTTCGAAATGTATCCTTGGAGTGTACCGACCGCCTTCAGCTTTTGGAAGTTGAGATTTCCTCGAACCTAAACTTTGGGCGGTTCATTGAGTCCAAGGCCAAGGTGGCTGCCAAGAAACTTGGCGTTATCACAAAGGTCCGACAGTACTTCAAAGCAGGGCAGCTTATAATGTTGTACATAGCACAGGTCCCTTCATGTGTGGAGTACTGCAGCCACATTTGGGCTGGTGCTGCTAAGTGTCACCTGGCGACTTTGGATTCAGTGGAGAGGCGTGCGAAGAGGTTGATTGGTGACCCTGACTTAACTCGAGACTGTCTCCAAAGCCTAGAACACAGACGTAGAGTAGCCAGCTTTTCGGTCTTCTATAGGATGCATTTTGGGGAGTGTGCGAGGGAATTTCATGATTTAGGTAATTCCCCCATCTCCGTTCCACCATCGGACGACCCGTCGTACGGCAAGTTTCCACCCTTATGTTGTTAACACCACTACGATCCGGACGATAGCGTTTCGCCTCCTCCTTTATACTGCGTACATCGAGGGACTGGAACAGTTTGCCAGGCTAGAGTGAATAGGCTCTTAAAAGCTAAGCGTTAAAAGCGTTTATTTTAGTGTTCGGGAAGGAGTTAAACACTGATTATGTATTTACAAAATATAAATTATTTACAAGTTTTACCCGCAGTAGCTAGCAGTAGTTTTAACGGTACGGACTCCTAAGTAGGTAAGTACCTACGCTTTTTGCTCCAACTTTTACGAAACGGCAATGAAATGTGATATCTATGTGTTTTGTGAATCATCGACGTTATGACGTGATGGATGTCTGCGGAATGTTGACACAGCCCGATATTAAACGACATTTACATCTCTGATATTCAGTAAGTAGGTCCTTCATCATCATCGTCAGCCTCTACTCGTCTACTGCTGGACATATGCCTCTTCCACGGCACGCCAACAAGCTCGACTCTGAGCGGTTCTCCGCCTGCCACTCCTTACTACCCCCAAATGGGGCTTATAAGTGATCAATTAGCGCTCTAGGATAATAAAATAATATAGCTAGAAAAGCCCTAGGGCGATAAGTAATAAAAAAAACTTCACTCTTCCAAAAAAAAAAAAAAACGCGTACCTATATCTAACCATCATACTGGGAAATAGACATCATGCATTCAGCCCAATTACAAAAGAGGTCGCTTCGTTATTCAGCCGACTTCGTATAATGTCATAAATTTTAACCCTTTAACCGCCACGGCACTGATCCCTTTGACGAACCTCCAGCGCCACGACACTTTAGGTATAAGTTGGAACAGTGTTGCGAATACTCAATATCGATGCATTTATTTATTCACAATATTAACCTTTCGAGAATATTTACTTTTATACTGCTCATACATACAGTATATTAAGAAAACCCTGCCCGACCCATAAGGATAATAAAGGTTAGGTAAACACATATAATATAAAATTTTACGTATTGATCATAGTACCAATACAAATGAATTTTGAAATAATCTTTTTTTTCCGCGAATTAATTCCAATTTCCCCGAAATTTGGTAATTTTTAAAAAGTGACAACACCGGTTTTGTTATGAGCGAATAGCGATGCGACCACGTGCCGCGTGCCCTGCCGCCCGCCCCCGCGAGCGGCAGGCGAAGGGTGGTCAACGCACATTAATTAAGTTACCTCCTTTTGCGAAATATTTATTTTTTTTTAGAGGGATTTTTTTTTTTAGTTTAGCCCGGTTTTGTATGCATTAGTAGAATCAGTTATCGATACCTAACAACACCTTCACGGGTCGGACAGGGTTTTCTTAACATACTGTATATAGAGGCATTATTATAAAAATATAGGTAAGCATATACCTAAACTTAATAACACTACAAAATCTGTTCTTACCCTACCTACCGATGTACCTTCTTAATATTAAATAATTCCAGCCTATGAATGTATCATTTAAATTTTGGTTAGTATCCATGATGAACCTTAGTAGGTATGTTACAAACAAACACAATTACTTGTCAAATTAAAATATCGATTTAAAAAATAAATTAAACTTATGAAATCAACATCACTTCTATGTTGAGAACTGTCGTCGCTTCGCAATTCATGATTACAAAATATTTAATAACTCTTCGTCTTCACGAAACACGAAAAAGGCCTACAACACTAGTTGCACTGAGCGATAAAGCTTCTCCTGTAGCAATTTAAAATGAGATTAGTATTATATGAAACATAGATAACAAATTAAAAAAACAGTAAACTTATTTAGTCCGTTTACTATCCCGCGGACAAAAAGACGGTAGGTATGACATTTATGTAAAAAAAAATGATACGCGTTTAAAATATTAGGATACAAATAATAATAAATAACAACAAATAAAATAACTAAATAAACTGTATTTTCTTTAAAACAAAATAAATGGGTAAATAAGTACACATATTATTATTTAGCTGTCCTTTTGACTGAGGATAAATAAACAGACTTGAAAACAAGAGTTATTTACCGAATTATTATCACTATCCGTTGAACTGCTACTACTATAAATATCATTGTTTGCTTGCTGCAATATATTTAATAGTTCTTCGTCGTCGTATAACATCATCGATAACTTCTCGACACTAGCTTAGATGTAATAATAATGTGAGCACATGTTATCATGGCGATGGCGCTGACGTTTATTCAAAATATGACTAGTTGACCTTGAGCCGCACATAAAATTACGGCGACGGCGTTCGCGGATAGCCTGTACTAGTGACGTTCTGGAGTTAGTTTGTACTTAATATTTACCTATACTTATTTGTTGATTTCTACATATTACTTCACTAAAGCTTATTGAATTTTGAATAAATAAATAAATGTTTAATAAACTATGAAATTTTGATTAATGTTTACTTGATAGTTTTGTAAAAAATAGGATGTTTTTTATTAATTTACTATCAGGAGTTTCATATGCGGTACAACACTAGTCTACATGAAATTATGGGTTCGGCGAAGTAGGTTGATATTTAGACGTATCACGAACTGAGAACATGTAATTATTTCAATCAATTAGCTAAAATATGTATTTAATACTGTTAAAAATAAAGTAATTACATGAAATATATTAAGATTCAGTAAGCAAATTCAACATTTATTGTACATTTTTTAAATGACAGGACTTTCTACACAATATTCTGACGTGGCGCCTGATGTAATGTTCTTACAACACGTAATATTATGGCGTTGGCGGTTAAAGGGTTAAATATCGAACTGTGAAGCTCAATTTTGTTCTTGAAAAATTATTTAGAAAAAAGATGAATAAAGGCAGGAATAGAAAACTGTTTATTCTTGTAATGACGGTTTTTTTCTACTTATGTACACTCACAATCGAGATGTAAAGCAGAGTAGTTAGACTCGGGTGTAAGCATCAATAGCACCCTCGAACTATAGGCGCCCGCCCTCGCGCGCCTCATTATCTCGAACCCGCAATTGATGCCTTACAGACCATGGCTAATTTACTATTGTTTATGTCCTATATTATTGTCAACATAAGTAGCGTTTACGAAGCAAAGAAATGTTGGAACAGTAAAAGATAAATGAAGAGTGGTTAAGTGCATAAACAGTGGTTAAGTGCACCACCCTATATACATATCTTCTTCCGAACGCTCCGGGAAAACGACCGTTGCCGAACAGTGACGAAGATTCTAGCGGAGTACATATAGGGTTGGTGTAAGATGGTTAAATAGGTAATGTGATAAAATCTATAAACTGGGAGTTGTTCTGATTGAAAAGAGATTAGAAATAAGTAAAAGCCATGTCTTGATTTAAAAAAAATGGTTTATTTATTTTACAGCACATGATCTTTTTAACTTAAAATTACAATAATTTATCTTTGGTCATGTTTTATTTTTTCAGCACATGATCTTATTAACATAACTTAAAATTACAATAATTTAAATTAAAATCTAGTTAATATTTACAATGCTTTCACAATATGGAAATGCAAGTCTGGAGGGACTAGAGATCAGGTCTAATATTTACAGAGATATCTATAATTAGAAGGAATATTCTTTAAAGTAGGTTCTTAGTCGACTTCTTCAACGGTGGGCCCTTTGTGCTGGCTGTACTGCTGTTGTCCTGCACCCGCGTCAGCAGCGCCGGCTCCGTGCATCTTGCTCATGATAGGCGAGCAAGTACGCTGTAGTTCTTTCAATTTATGCTCATACTCGTCCTTCTCAGCCAGCGTGTTGTTATCAAGCCACTTCAGCGCTTCATCGCACTTGCTTTGCGCTTCCCGCTTGTCTTGTTCGGTCAACTTGTCACCAGCTTCATCTACCGCTTGTTTCACACTGAAGATGTAGGACTCGAACTGGTTGCGAACCGTCACCCTTTCTCGTTGGCGTTCGTCCTCTTCTTTGTACCGCTCGGCTTCCGATAGCATCCGATCTATCTCGGCCTGTGAGAGGCGGCCCTTGTCATTCTTTATGACAATGTTCTTGCTGTGGCCGGTGCTGTTTTCTTTTGCGGATACGTTGAGGATGCCGTTTGCATCCAAATCGAAGGTGACGTCAATTTTCGGTACTCCGCGGGGCGCTGGTGGTATACCAGTCAGGTCGAAGCGGCCGAGTAGGTTGTTATCCTTCGTCATAGCTCGCTCGCCCTCGTACACTTGAATGGTGACTGCTGGTTGGTTGTCAGAGTAGGTGGTGAACGTTTGTGACTGCTTGCAGGGGATCCTAGCGTTGCGTTCGACGATTTTGGTCATGACGCCGCCGGCTGTTTCAATGCCGAGTGACAGAGGAGCCACGTCCACCAACAGCACGTCTTGGATCTTAGAATGCTGCTCACCGCTCAGTATAGCTGCTTGCACTGCTGCACCGTAGGCGACTGCCTCGTCCGGGTTGATAGACAGGTTCAATTGTTTGCCACAGAAGTAGTTCTGCAACATGCTCTGAATTTTGGGGATACGAGTGGAGCCGCCGACGAGTACAACGTCATGGATGGAGCTCTTGTCTAGTTTAGCATCTTTAAGAGCCTTTTCAACTGGATCCAAAGTGCCGCGGAACAGGTCTGCGTTCAGCTCTTCGAAACGTGCACGAGAGATTCGCGTGTAGAAGTCGATGCCTTCGTACAGTGCGTCGATCTCGATGGTTGCTTCTGTGCTTGATGATAATGTGCGTTTAGCGCGCTCAGCTGCCGTGCGCAGTCGGCGTAGGGCACGCGAGTTGGTTCGCAAATCCTTCTTGTACTTGCGCTTGAACTCGTCGGCGAGGAAGTTGACGAGCCTGTTATCGAAGTCCTCACCGCCCAGGTGTGTGTCGCCAGCAGTCGCCCTTACTTCAAATAGAGCTCCTTCGTCGATAGTCAGGATGGACACGTCAAACGTGCCACCACCCAAGTCGAAGATGAGTACATTACGTTCGCCTTTAAGGTTCTTATCCAGACCGTACGCGAGGGCGGCTGCTGTTGGCTCGTTGATGATCCTCAGCACGTTCAGTCCTGCTATGGCACCAGCGTCCTTGGTAGCCTGTCGCTGTGAGTCATTGAAGTAAGCTGGGACTGTGATGACTGCGTCGCGCACTGCGGTGCCGAGGTATGCTTCAGCAGTCTCCTTCATTTTCGTCAGTACCATGCTGCTGATTTCTTCCGGTGCAAACATTTTCTTTTCGCCCTTGAAGTCGACTTGTATCTTAGGTTTGCCGCAGTCATTGACAACTCTGAAGGGCCAGTGCTGCATGTCCTGTTTAATTTTCGGGTCGTCGAATTTGCGGCCGATGAGTCGCTTAGCATCGAACACTGTGTTGTTGGGGTTGAGGGCGACCTGGTTCTTAGCAGCATCGCCGATGAGTCGTTCAGTGTCGGTGAACGCGACATATGATGGAGTGGTGCGGTTGCCTTGGTCGTTGGCGATGATCTCCACATTTCCGTGCTGCCACACTCCGACGCACGAGTATGTAGTACCAAGATCAATTCCGATGGCTGGCATTTTCACTTATATATTCTTCTTATAACAAAACTTGTATAGTAAACTCGATAGTAAATCACTTGTGTGGAAACTTTTTTCGGTAGTATTACCGCTCCTGCAGTTCTCTTCGCTTGTTTGTATTTTCAAATACTGAATGAATTGCCGCGCTCGTCGCCCCCTTATATATGGGACCAATAGCGTTGACGAACAATCTAGAATGGTCTCCATGCTCCAATCAAGTACGTTCTGTGAAAGAATTTTCTACAAGTTTTATTTCTGTTAGCCAATCAGCGTTCAGAAGAGGGATAGAAAGACGTCATTAGAGTGAGTAAGCAGTAAATGGTAATACCAGCGGATAAAAATTCCCGGTTAACGTGGTAAACAGTGGTAAATTAGTGATAGATGTTCGGGATTGGTTTTAAATTCATGTTTTAATTATAGTATTTTATGGTTAAATATAATACAAAACTATGTCAAAAAACGTAATATAGAGCCTGTAAACTCTTAAGGGTTAGGCAAAGGCACCCATAATATAGTATACATATATGCATATTCCGGCAGTTGTAATAAAACGCCATGAAATTAGTGACGAGCCTATTGTCATCAACCGGGCACAATTCCAGAATCCGGCTACTATTTATATATACTCACATAATAGGACGACATGTTTTTTTTTTGGCGGGAAAGTCAAGCTGAGTGTCACGCTCATTTTTCATAGATATAGAGATAGGTTAAGTTAAGTTAGGAATTTAGGATAAGTTACGAAAGAAAACAAGAATAACGAAGAAACGGCTCAAAGGTCTTAGCAAACAAGCCAAAAATCCCAATAAAAAAAGATTACGGTATTCTATTTCTAATAATTTATGATCCAATATTTTTGTAAAAAAAAAAATGTAATACTGTAAAAAGCTCGTACTTACAAATATAGCTTATTATAATGTTCTTATATTAAAAAATTAGAAATCCTGCCCAAATATGATTACTAGTGGAATTTCATTTTTTAAGCGATAAAATTTATCTCTAGTCGCAGAATCATACTACTAATTGACTACAGACACCAATAGGTCACGCTATCAAATTTACGTACTATCAAATTTTTCTAATGAATTTTCTGTCTGAGATTCTGAGTAATTTGACAGATCGTAGTAACTTGATGTGGTAGTCTCTGCTGGATAATTGTGTTACATAATAATAGTAGTCGTAACTTTTCTTTTGACAATCCAACAAAATTCATTGCATTTCTACAATGCTGAGCGTACCTAGTACATTGTAACTCAATGTGCTGAGCAGACAAATTTTTCGATGGTAAGAGGAAATGAATTAGCAATACCCTTCAAATCATTCAGACTTTAATTGAAAGCTTGTTAGGTACTTAATTAATGTCCTGATAGTGTCCTGTCAAATTGTGAATTAATTTTACGATAAAACATAGCACGCGTTAGGCGGGGTCATAGGAAAAAAAATCATTAGGGGAAGTTAAGCACGAACCCTGGCAACATCGACTAGCTTTATCGATTCTAGAATATGCTCAAGTATATTGCCATCTCGCAATATCTATCTTCTGTCTCTGTCATCCTCGGAGACTGCGGACATTTGTTCTAGAAAATAAACCCTAACCACATAATCCATAGTTACCTATAATATCTCTTATATCTAAAAACTTTGTTTTATAACACGAACCTTTTTGGAACCGTTCCTGTCCGGCCAAAGAGGTCGAATTGAAAATTCTAGAGCCTAAAAAGGCTAGAAACAGTACGTATTTTTTGTCTATTGGCAACATTCCGGATATAATGACGTTTCTTAGTAAACAAAGTTTATTTAAGCTTGCAACCTCCAGTTTGATACGAATGCGCTTGGGTCATGTTTGCACAGCCTCTCACCTTGCTAGACTTGGGATTATTCACAATAATTTATGTTGTTGTGGTTGTGAGGAAGATTTGAATCATATATTTTTTGCATGCCCCAACCGTGACTCTTCTTCATTCATTAACTCCCTTATTGAACTCTCTGTCCCTCTTCCTACATCAATCCCTACATTGTTAAGCTCCTTAAATTTTGATATTTATAATTTAATATCTACCTTTATAACTATTAATAATATTAAAGTATAAGTTTTTTTATTTCCCAACTCCCAATTTTAATTTCTATTTAATATATATGTTTGGTATATCATTATTTATTTATTATATTACCACCAAACCTGATCCTATTATCCTTTGTTCCAAAATTCCGTAATCCGTTCCTACGCATTTCAATGAATTTATTTGGTTTCCCTACCTTTATACTTGTAGTGGCAAATGCACAAACCGTGCGAGCCAAATTAAAAAAAAAAAAAAAAAAAAAAAAAAAAAAAAAAAAAGTTTATTTAGTTTCACAAATCACGGAGTACATCAAAGAGGAGTACATTTTGTTTCCGAATCTCCCTGCTTACAATTTTGACTATGAAACCATATGTTTGAAACCCGAAATTTTCTATAATATCGGCCCGCTTAAACTAAAAAGTTCCCTTCGGCCAACTCTATTTTCAATGCGGCAGTTGGTGAGCGCTGGCGAATAGAGATTCTTCACGGACGCCTCTAAATTCTCAGATTCAAGCTGCAAGCACTGGTGCTGCGGTATACTACCAAAACTCAAAAATCATTTTGAAGTTTAGATGGCCAAAACAGTCATCAGTGTTTACGGGTGAGTGCCCGTAACATACATTTTGGTGTCATCTTCACGGACTCCCTTAGTTGCCTGCAAACTTTGGAGCAAAGTCCTTTCAAGAGCAAACTGCACAGCCCAATCTTGCTCCAAATCAAAAAGTCCCTTTTATCTTGTGCCAAGAATCTTAAAACCGTCCACTTAGTTTGGGTTCTAAGCCACTGTGGTATAAGAGGAAACGAGTGTGTCGATGCTTTTGCTAAGGACGCTGTCACGTCCCAAGACGCTGACCTCAAGTATTTTAATTGCCAGGGTTATGATTTGCTGAGCCTTCCCAAAAAGAAGTTGTTATCCACTTGGCAGGTGCAGTGGCAAAATACAATTAAGCGGAAAGGTGCTTTTTATCAGACAATACAGCCTAATGTTACACCCATACCCTGGTTTTACCTATATAAAAAAACCTCAAAGAGGGTAATATCTTCTATTTCTTATCTCCGTATAGGCCATTGTTGTTCCCCAGTATTCCTCCACAAAATCCAGGTCAGAGACACATTGCTCTGTGAACGTGGTCTGGATGTAAGTACTTACATTGGAGCATATATTTTTCCAGTTCTCCAATAATAAACCAGCTCATGATCTGAATAGTCATCTTCCTAAGTTACATATCCCTGTCCCAACGTCTTTACTAACACATTCTTCCCCAAAGGAGATTTGGAGAAGGACTTATTGGAGCTTTGATGGATTTTATCCAGATTAATGACCTCAAATTATGATTTTTTTTGTGTATTTGTCTATGTTCATATTTAATATATCATAATACATTTAATGTTTTTTATTTTATTTTATTTTCTGTTTATTACAGTGTACCTACTAACATTGGTATACAAGTTTCACATTAAACAGTGGTTTTTTTTAATTTATTTTATTTCTATTATTTTTTTATTTAGTTGCCTTCGCACGTTTTCTCTTATCAAATTAGACATTGGCAGAAATGTCGACATTGGCACTATTGCCATAAACAAAAATAGAATAGAATAGAGTACATTTTATAGGGTAAGTTCATATTGTGTAGAAAACAAAGTAATTAAACATGAATAATGAATAAAACTATTCGAAGTGCTGGCAGGGAGGTTATTTGCAAGGTGTACAGGGGATGTCTGGCAGAACATGAAGCCCAAACCATTCTCTCTGCTTTTGACAATGTTTATCAAAGAACCGCTGATAACTAGTAATGAAATCCTATATCTATGGATATAACAGGCATGTAAGATTTTTTTTCCTCCTTTATTTCTTATTGCAATCTGTCTGGGAGACATTCAACAATACTTAAGAAATGATGTATGTGGTGGGTTTTGTGACAGGAAAGCTAAGATGAGTGTCACGCGCATTTTTCATTGGACTTTTAAAATTATTTATAGTGACGTTTACTAAATAAAAGCGCGTGATTTATGTAGTAAAAAGTGCATTCAGTGATTAATTCATAAAGAACATTGAAATATCGTAGCATAGTGGCCACATCGTGGATTTGCATCAAATCTCCTAGTAGGCGGCTCACGCGGCCTTTTTTTCAACTGTCATTGGCGATATCCGCCATTATTATGAAATAATTTTTTTAAAGAATTTCTATAATTTATAACACGTGTTATTGGCAAAATTGTGGTGTCTAACCACAGAGGCCATTGAAGAGTTGAAGTAGTATTCACTCTTAAGAAAAGAAGATGTATGTGGTATGTGAGGTACAAGGTCCAGTGACCAGCCCTCCAAAATGATGTTTTAAATAATTAAGTCTTGAGGAACTCTCTTCTTTAGTCTCCTTGCACTTGGATCCTCTTTTACACTTTTGATGCCAAACTCTCGGTGAAGTCTTTCGTTAGTGACATAACATGGTGCGTCTACTATCATCCTTAGCATTTTTGATTGAAACTTTCGTAGGATTTCCAGATTGGAGTTGACAGCCGTGCCCCATAGCTGTATTCCGTATGTCCATATTGGCTTTATTGTACTCTTGTATAACAAAAGTTTATTTATTTAGTTTTGATATTTTTAGTTGAATTAAGTATTTGATCAAAGCCATATTCATATGTATTAATAGAGGAAATTTCAAACAATATTTATCGATCACAGCTGGTGGTGTTGTGTGTTTTGTCTGCATTTCTATGGGTACCTATATCACGTCTAGATTGATATTGATATTTTATTGACTCAATCTTTAAGTAAATGAATTTCCAATTTCTACTTAACAGGTGTATTTGTTGTAGCATTTGCATTAGAAATGTAATAGAAATTATAGTGCCATAGACTAAATAAACGACAAAACCCATTTAATCCATGAAGTATACACTATAAGAACTACCTACACTATAAGAAGAGCTGTTTTGGAAGGAAATACATATAAACAAATGGTATTTTCTACACCCAGAAAATGCAGAAAAGGTCGTCTTAATAAAGAATTAGACAACTTTGACTTAGGGGTCGTTCAAGTATTACGTAAGCATTATTGGGGGGCGGAGGGGGTTTGTTTATTTTGGATGACATGGGGGGTAGGGGTCATCCATAAAGTACTTCACACATAAAGGGGGAGGAGGGTGTCGACGAAGTGTGACATGGTGTGACAAGGGGTGGGTGGGGTACTAAGTTTCGTGACGTCACATTTCAAAATCTAATATATCTGAGGTAGTAATCGCGTTATTTGAAATATTAATTAAAACTAAAAAACATTTCCAACTGTATCTTTGCGACAATTTAAATTGTTTTCTTTACGAGTTCATACCCGCTCTAGTGACACGCGCCGATCGCGTAAGAGCCCTTTGAGTTTCTTTTTTTTCTTTTTCTTTATAATCATCAGTTTATTGCTTTGTTACTGTTTCAAATATTTGATATAATGTTGATTTAATAAAAAAGTACTTTATTTAAATAGAAATAAAACTAAATTCGGAACTGCTGTTTTAATTTAATAATTTTTCGATGTGAAATTGCAAAACATGTGACGTCACCCTATGGGGGGGGGGGGGGGTCTCAGAAATGTGATAACCTGTGACAAGGACGGAGGGGGGGCTCAAAAAATCATGAAATTCGTGTGACGTACTTTATGGATGGCCCCATAGGGGAGTCTAGGTGATGATTACGTCATCGGTAGTTATTTACTTTTTTACACGAAGTGCAACCCTCACATTATCTATGCTTGCAATGTTTTGTTCATAAGATTCTAATATCTATCTTAAATCTATTTTCTTATTTTTAAAATTATAAATATTATATAACATTATAATTATAAATATACATTTATAATTGAAAAATATTTACGTAAGCATAGGGGAAGGGGGTAAGAGTTTTGCTTACTTTTGCTGACATGGGGGATGGGGGGGGGGGGGGGTAAATCATTGTAATAAATCTGCTTACGTAATATTTGAACGGCCCCTTATGTATGTACCATTAGGAAAAAAAAAAAACACCTTTTTTGCACTGTTGCAAAACAATAAATCATAATTTAATTGGTATTCAAATTAAGTCATTTTTGCAAGATGAAGTTATAAAGATCCAAACGTCTACCTGTCTATCTTTACAGGATGCAGCTGAAGGTGTATTCGAAGCTATTACCGAAGAAGATTGGAAGTTTTATTCATGCCAGCATGTAATAAAGAAAAACAGTATTGTGAGAGAGTATTAACTCTGTACGATGAAATGGAGCTATTAGTTATAAACCTGGAAGATTATAACAGCAGCACCTCAGAATCTGAGCACGATCCAGATAAGTTTATGGCCGGCTAGCGTGGAATATTTACAGGAATATTTATCGGAGTATAAAATTCTTATGGATTAATAATATAGGTCTTTACCTATGAAATTGTCATTCAGCATTACTGGCCGTTTCAAATCAAAATAATTTTAGGTTTTCTAAGAATTCTAATTTCAAATTATTATTTTTTTTTAATATGGATTTTTTTTTTCAAACGTAGTCATTTGTTTATTGATTAGTGTTACAATTTCATCACATTTCAATCTTTTTCATCATGGATACGTTAGAAATTCGAGTGATTATGGATAGTATATGAAATGATAACAGGATATGATGATATTTTACTACCGTCGCGGCAACGTCGCGCGGGGCAATTTCGACCCGAAAAATGGACCTCGCGGACGTCCCAAGACTTTGGTCGACAATGACGAATTAAAGGCAATTGTGGAAGCTGATGATACATATTCGACGGCTGAATTAGCAGCAGCTTTGGACGTTAGCGTCAAAATAATATTGATCCATTTGCGTCAAATTGGCAACTACACACATAGATACTACGTACATTAGGTAAAAAAAGTATGACCAATGGGTGCCCCACGAACTCAATGATCGCCAGCGCGAAGTAATGAATCTTACCATTCATTACGTGCTGACAAAGGAATGGAAGGAATTTTGAACCACATTGTTATCTGCGATGAAAAATGGATTTTGTTTGATTTGAACCACAAGTGCTCAGCAAGTTAGTTGGATCTTGGTTCAGCACCTAAACAATGCTCTACCCTTAGAAAATTTAATAGATTTTCACTGTTTGGTGGTTTACAGCCGGTGTGGTTCATAGCGTTTTACCAAACGGGATGAGCATTACTGCAGATGTGTACTGTGAAAAACTGAACTCAAGGATGGAGAAACTGGCACATCTCCAACCACCATTGGTAAAACGCTCCTATCCGCTGCTTTTGCACGACAACGCGCGACCTCATACTGCATAGCAGACAATCTACAAGTTTCTTCCAAGCTATCCGCCCTACTCACCAGACCTTGCCCCTACAGAATTTGGAAAACTTCTTGGCGGGAAAAAAATCAATACCCGAGAGGCAGTACAAAATTCCTTTGAAGAATTTGTCGCCGCCCGTCCTGCTGATTCCTTTAAGAAAGGCATCAAAAAACTGCCACTGCGTTAGCAAAGATGGATTGATTTCATTGGTGATTATTTCGATTAATACAAATTAAAAAAACACGAAAAAAAAAATCGTTTAAATTTTTTCCTTTAAAAAAATGGCAATTTCATAGGTATATACAAAAATTGCACAACCATATAGGTCGAGCTCCCTGTTTTTTCGAAGTCTGTTAATAAAAATAAAATACTATAATGTTTTACAATATGTTTTTTTTTTTTTGGTAATTCCTAGTAAAAGTACCTAAACACAGGATTAATTAGTTAACATTTGTTTTGTGGTACCTACTTAGTAGGTAATCAGACAATTTCGGGAACACGTCCTTGTTCAATAAAACAAACTTACAGATTTAAAAACAATAGACAAAGTTGCCGATTCTGTTGTTCACCAAACTCAACTAATTTTAAGTTAAGTGCATCTTTTTCTTTCCATTTCGTTAAGAAAAGGACAGAGATAAAATGTCTGAGAAATGATCACCGATTACCCAAAGACGCCTGAGCCGATTTGCAGAATTCTTTTTTGTCTGATAGGGTATACTCAGATGCTCCCATAGTCATCAGGTCAGGATCTGAGGATGGTATCCTTGAGATAATACTGGTATCTTACCCTTTAACCGCCACGTCACTGATCCCTTTGACGAACCTCCAGCGCCACGTCACTTTAGGTATAAGTTGGAACAGTGTTGCGAATACTCAATATCGATGCATTTAATTATTCACAATATTAACCTTTCGAGAATATTTACTTTTATACTGCTCATACATATACAGTATGTTACGAAAACCCTGTCCGACCCATAAGGATAATAGAGGTTAGGTAAACACATGACCAAATATAATATAAAATTTTACGTATTCATCATACTACCAATACAAATGAATTTTGAAATAATCTTTTTTTCCAACGAATTAATTCCAATTTCCCCGAAATTTGGTAATTTTTAAAAAGTGACAACACCGGTATTATTATGAGCGAATAGCGATGCGGCCACGTGCCGCGTGTCCTGCCGCCCGCCCCCCGCGGTCGGCAGGCGAAGGGTGGTCAACGCACATTTAATAAGTTACCTCCTTTTGCGAAATAATATTTATTTTTTTAGGGGGATTTTTTTTTTAAGTAAAGCCCGGTTTTGTATGCATTAGTAGAATCAGTTATCGATACCTAACAACACCTTCACGGGTCGGACAGGGTTTTCGTAACATACTGTATAGAGGCATTATTATAAAAATATAGGTAAGCATATACCTAAACTTAATAACACTACAAAATCTGTTATTACCCTACCTACCGATGTACCTTCTTAATATTAAATAATTCCAGCCTATGAATGTATCATTTAAATTTTGGTTAGTATCCATGATGAACCTTAGTAGGTATGTTACAAACACAATTACTTGTCAAATTAAAATATCGATTTAAAAAATAAATTAAACTTATCAAATCAACATCACTTTCTATGTTGAGAACTGTCGTCGCTTCGCAATTCATGATTACAAAATATTTAATAACTCTTCGTCTTCACGAAACACGAAAAAGGCCTACAACACTAGTTGCACTGAGCGATAAAGCTTCTCCTGTAGCAATTTAAAATGAGATTAGTATTATATGAAACATAGATAACAAATTTCAAAAACAGTAAACTTATTTAGTCCGTTTACTATCCCGTGGACAAAAAGACGGTATGACATTTATGTAAAAAAATGATACGCGTTTAAAATATTAGGATACAAATAATAATAAATAACAACAAATAAAATAACTAAATTAACTGTATTTTCTTGAAATCAAAATAAATGGGTAAATAAGTACACATATTATTATTTAGCTGTCCTTTTGACTGAGGATAAATAAACAGACTATTACCGTTATTTACCGAATTATTATCACTATCCGTTGAACTGCTACTACTACAAATATCATTGTTTGCTTGCTGCAATATGTTTAATAGTTCTTCGTCATCGTATAACATCATCGATAACTTCTCGACACTAGCTTAGATGTAATAATAATGTGAGCACATGTTATCAAGGCGATGGCGCTAACGCAACTGAAGTTTATTCAAAATATGACTTTAGTTGACCTTGAGCCGCACGTAAAATTACGGCGACGGCGTTCGCGGATAGCCTGTACTAGTGACGTTCTAGAATAAGTTTGTACTTAATTTACCTATACTTATTTGTTGATTTCTACATATTACTTCACTAAAGCTTATTGAATTTTGAATAAATAAATAAATGTTTAATAAACTATGAAATTTTGATTAATGTTTACTTGATAGTTTTGTAAAAAATAGGATGTTTTTTATTAATTTACTATCAGGAGTTTCATATACGGTACAACACTAGTCTACTTGAAATTACGGGTTCGGCGAAGTAGGTTGATATTTAGACGTATCACGAACTGAGAACATGTAATTATTTCAATCAATTAGCTAAAATATGTATTTAATACTGTTAAAAATAAAGTAATTACACGAAATATACTAAGATTCAGTAAGCAAATTCAACATTTATTGTACATTTTTTAAATGACAGGACTTTCTACACAATATTCTGACGTGGCGTCTGATGTAATGTTCTTATAACACGTAATATTATGGCGTTGGCGGTTAAAGGGTTAAAATTCACCCTTTAAGCGCCGACACCGTAATATTACGGGCTCTGAAATCTGTGCCCGAATGCCGATTCGGGCACAGATTTCAGAGCCCGTACACACGCATATTAGGTACGTTATTTTATTTAAAAAGTTCTTATGGTGCTCACACTCCATATAAAAAGTGTCATTTATAAGAAGTGGGGTCTAAACGTTATTGTTATGGACATTTTTCAATGTTTTGAATGATAAATACTATGAATTTTGAGATTTAAATACTTACATTGTGATCACAGCACCGTAATTGTGTAACACACCTTTACCTACTATCAGATGGAATCATTTTCAAGCATATTGCTCTAGTCCATATCTTCGAAATTATGACTCTTCGTCTTCACGAAACATGAAAAAGATCTACAAACCATGTGATGTTTAGTGAAGAGAAGAGTTATTAATATTTAGCAATATGAATTGCCAACACAGGATAGTTCTAACATAGAAAGTGATGTTGATTAAAACATTCGTAGGCTTGAATTATTTTATTTAATATTAAAAAGTTGCCTTGGTTGGTAGGGTAATAACAACAGCTTTTGTGGTGTTATTACGTTTTATAGTAATGCCTTTGAGCAGTATAAAAGTTAATATTGTCGAAAGGTTAATAGGTATTGTTAATAAATAAAGAATTTATACACCGATATTAAGTAACCCAACACTCATCATCATCATCTCAGCGTTAATCCCAGTCGCAACCGACGATTTTTTTTCAGCTTTAGAGTCTGGGGTCCGCTTTTACAGACTAACTGCTGATTTGGCTAAACTTCGATATTTTCCGTGAAGCGACTGCCGTCTGACCTCCACAACTCGAAGGCGATATTGAAACATGGCAATTAGACCCATTTGTTGGATTTTTGAGGGCTCCAACAACCCGTAACGACTGCCATTAGATGTTCGTATGGCAATCAGGACCAACGGCTTAAGCTGCTTTCCGAGGCACGACCAGACCAGTGCAAATATTCATATTCATGCATACAAATATTTGCACTGAGCGGGAATGGAACCCGCGCCTCCTTGCGCAGTGGCCGCGTTCGCTACCGCTACGCTAAGAAGGCTGTCCCGACATTAGTAAGTAGGTATTCTCAACACTGTTCCAACTTATACCTAATAATAAACATTAAATATTGAGAGACTTGTTCAATAAGCGTTATAGATGTTTTGTAGTTTACAAGGCCTATGTTGCGCCTATTGTACCTACTTGTCGATACTCCACTACAAAAAGCAATCATATAGGTAACAAAAATAATTTAGGTGGCAGTGGCGGTGCGGCGCCCCTATTGTCTTGGCGCCTGTGTGCGCCGCACACTTCGCACACAGGGGCGGCGCGGCCCTGCTTATACCTATAGCGAAGTGGCGCTGGAGGTACGTCAAAGGAAACAAAAGCTTATCGTTTAAAGGGTTAAAAAATTTTTTAGGCAAATGCAACGTTTTTCTTATATTTGTAAAGCTATATTTGTCTCACAAATAAGAAGTAAAATTATAACTATTTTAGGTAAACATATACAAAAACGAAAGACACCATGACCATAACATGTAAATGTAAGTAGCTATTGTATAGTTATTCGTCTTTGCCACCAACTTCTGAAATTAGTTATTTTTCAGTTTGTAGTGTTGTTTTGAAAGTCGGATGTTTATTTTTTAAGATTTTATCGAGTCTTACAATTATTGTGAGTGTGTGTATTATAGTTGCAGTTAAATAGGTATTGTTTGTATTTTAACAAATGATCTAATTCTATTAATAGTAGAAAGTCGATTATCATAATTAATTGGGACCGAGGTCAATTCGGATAATCGGAGGTAGACTGGTAATAAATAAAAACGACAAACACACTTTGTGTTTGACGAACACAATTCTACAATAACGCTCACTCAGTCGATTAAACATGTCGACCTCCTGACCAGCCCCCTAATCGGCGAACACATTTTTGTCAAATGATTGCGACTGAGTTGGTATCAGTTGGGATCGTTCGGCCCGCCCATTGGTCCATTCGGTCCAAATGATCCCAACTAGTCGCAATCATTTGACAAAAATGTGTTGGCTGATTAGGGGGCTGAGTTGCTCCCTCATCAGGCCTTAACAAAATTACAAATTATATAAATTCATAACACCTAGGTACAGGAGGTATGGTCGACAGCAGGTCAAGCTTAGTGATGTAAAATGAAAAAAAAAACAATTTGTTTTTTTTTTCACTTTATTGAAAAAAAACTTAGCGTCGTTGTTTTTTTTTTTCTAATTTTGTTTTTTTTCTAGCCAACGTTTCAGTACAATTATAAATTAAATTTGTAATTTGTATCATAAATCAACATATTATTTATTCATAATTTACTACTTTCAACAATAAATCAGAAATCACAACTCAATATTTCTTTTTTCAATTTATTCTTCATCTTCAATTTCCCCGTACCTACACAACACAAATATATGTATGATTTGGGGATTTTTCTTTCGTTGATGTTAATATCAATGAGTAAGTCGTGATGACCTACTGGTTAAAACACCAGCCTCTCAAGTATGAGTGCGCGGGTTCGATTCCAGGTCAGGCAAGTACCAATGTAACGTTTATAAAGTTATATGTACTTTCTAAGTATATCTTGGACACCAATGACTGAAGGTGAAGGAAAACATCTTGAGGAAACCTGGACTTTCAAGTTTGAAATCGCCAACCCGTATTGAGCAAGCGTGGTGATTTCGCTCAATTCTTTCCTGTATGAGAGGAGACCTGTGCCCAGCAGTGGGACGATAAAAAGGCTGATGATGAATATCAATGAATGTTGCCAATATTTTTAAGAAATTTTGGTACTATTTTATCAGAAAAGTACCGTAGGTTCAAGAATAAATATATACGGACAAATCCCACAGATTGAGCTAGCCCCAAAATAAGCTCGAGACTATGGGACTACTTATGGGATACTAACTCAACGATACTATATTTTATAATAGATACATATATAGATAAACATCCAAGACCCAGGCCAATCAGGAAAAGATCGTTTTCCAACATGACCTGGCCGGGGATCGAACCCGGGGCCTCCACGTCGCAGGCAGGCGTGTTGACCGCTGCGCCACGGAGGACGACAATGAAATAAACCTAAGACTCTGTAAGGTACTCTTAAGTATTAATTATTTAACGGTAAATGTCATAACAGTTTCGGATTTCATGCTCTTGAAAAAACATGGTCCAGAAAAAAAAAAACAGTTTAGTTTCAGTCTTTTTTTCAACGTTTTTTTTTACATTAGATATAAAACGGCTTTTTGCAACACTAGTGCAGCTACCCCAATCAACCTTGAGCCTTAATGCTTTAAAGTTGAAAATCTAAATAAGAAATCTGACAGATTGTAGTAACTTGATGTACTGTCGTCTGTACATGTAACGATAAAAAAATTGGCACAGTAGGTAAGGAAAATATAAAAACACAAGGAATTAGTGTACGTCTGGGTTATGGAGAGATAGTAAAATCACATCACAATAATGAATAGAGAGGTGTGTATGCTACTTTTGGTTTACAAATTCTTCTTATCGGTCGGTTAATTAGAATTACTGACTGTTTAGGCAAATGTTTCCTGGAAAACAGCCTAGGTCCAGAATGTTCCAGAAGTTTTCATCCGAAAATGATTTAGAGAATACCAGCGGATTCTAGAAGGTTCCGGCTAAGTTGAAAATGTTAGAGAAAGTTCTATCCGAGTCTAGAATGATCTAGAAGATTCCATCGGAGTCTAGAATGTTCCATAAGGTTCCATCGGAGTCTAGAATGTTCCACAAGGTTCCATCGGAGTCTAGAATGATCTAGAAGATTCCACCGGAGTCTAGAATGTTCCACAAGGTTCCATCGGAGTCTAGAATGATCTAGAAGATTCCACCGGAGTCTAGAATGTTCCACAAGGTTCCATCGGAGTCTAGAATTTTCCACAAGGTTCCATCGGAGTCTAGAATGTTCCACAAGGTTCCATCGGAGTCTAGAATGTTCCACAAGGTTCCATCGGAGTCTAGAATGATCTAGAAGATTCCACCGGATTCTAGAATGTTCCACAAGGTTCCATCCGAGTCTAGAATGATCTAGAAGATTCCACCGTAGTCTAGAATGTTCCACAAGGTTCTATTAGAGTCTAGAATGATCTAGAAGATTCCACCGGAGTCTATAATGTTCCACAAGGTTCCATCGGAGTCTAGAATTTTCCACAAGGTTCCATCGGAGTCTAGAATGTTCCACAATGTTCCATCGGAGTCTAAAATGTTCCACAAGGTTCCATCGGAGTCTAGAATGATCTAGAAGATTCCACCGGAGTCTAGAATGTTCCACAAGGTTCCATCGGAGTCTAGAATGATCTAGAAGATTCCACTGGAGTCTAGAATGTTCCACAAGGTTCCATTGGAGTCTAGAATGGTCTAGAAGATTCCACCGGAGTCTATAATGTTCCACAAGGTTCCATCGGAGTCTAGAATGATCTAGAAGATTCCACCGGAGTCTATAATGTTCCACAAGGTTCCATCGGAGTCTAGAATGTTCCACAAGGTTGCATTGGAATCAAGAAAGTTCCATCAGAGTCTAGTATATTCCAGATGGTCTCAGAAGTTTCCAGCGAGTTTGGAACGTTCTCACCACACGTGAGTAGTGCCCTAGAAATAGAACTGTTAGGTCCTGCATTTTATAGTTTTCGGAAACATAGGTGAAAGGTATTCTACCTCTATCCTCTTATGCGTATTGGAGGTAAAGTTGCGGTCGACGAGTAGAAGTGAAACTCCTTCAACTCGCATCCAATTAATATTTTTAATTGCAATTCGTATAAAAGTTTATATTTAGGTATACTATTTTGCATATATCAATGATTAGTAGGGGCAGAATAAACTAATAAATCTCGTGACAATGTGGCGGGCAAGAGAGCGACGCTACTTGACGGACGTAACGTTCCGCGGAACGTAGATTTGTGTTGCCACTTAACACGGGTGCGTTCCTAACTAACTAATGAATACTTATATCCTTACTATCCTTACTAATATTATAAATAGGAAAGTGAATTTATTTGTTTCGCTATCACTCCGTAACTACTAAACCGATTACTTTGAAATTTTTGCAGACGTAAAATTAAAAGTCCGCAGCAAATAATAGGATTTTTATCCCGAAAATTTAATATTCCCGAGGAAAATCTAAAAAGCACGAAATTACTAACTCCATGCGGGCGAAGCCGCGTGCGCAAAGCTAGTCTAAAATAAAACAAGCCGACGACACATTTCATATCCTAAGGTGCGTTCACAAATGTATACTCATGTAGGTACTTATCTATGGGGTAAAATGACCTGTGGTAATGATGCCACAGGTCATTTTACCCCTTGTATAATAATGTACTATTTGTTTCCAGTGTGCAGTGCAATGACACAGGCCTCAACTCTGTTAAAGGAAACGGATAGTAATCGACAAGGCGGACCCACTGTTATCATCATTATCAAGCTTTTTTTTATCGTCACACTTCTGGGCACAGGTCTCCTCTCATACAGAGAAAGGTTTAGCGTACCTAATCATCACGCCTGCTCAATACGGTTTGGCCAATCTTGAAACATGGCATTTCATTGAATTATTAAATCTAAGGAAGAAGGACGGGCGCTTACGGCGACTATCTTATGTAATATATTGACGTTGAAAAGTGTTGAATCTCAGCCGAATTTGAATAAATGACTTTCGATTTCGAAATTGCCGATTTCTTCAGGATGAAAGGAGTTATGAGGAAATATACTACACTAAGACCTGTAATACAGAATCTTACTCAGAAACCAGGCTATACTTTTCGTTTAAAGCCATTTGATTGATTGAAACGAAGTGTCCCTTGAGTCATGACTAAGGTTCTGAATTGCGGCCCAAGTAGAGTGCCTGTACAATGTACAGACGACAGCACATCAAGCTACCACAATTTGTCAATTTTTTTTATAAGATTATCATCTTTATCGCTAAAACATTAAGACTCAATGTTGTTTCGGAATATTTCACAGTTTCGGACAGACTCTGGCAGGTGAAACTCACAAGGTCACATCCCAATTAATTTTGAATCTGATTGCTTTAGTGATAAAGTTTAAAATCTTAATAAATTTGATATATTGTAGTAACTTAATATGTTGTGGTCTGTACAATGTTCACAACCAAATAGCTCAGCACTTTTGCCTGTGTGAATGAAAGCATGTACTGTAAATTGTCGAACATGTCGAGAAGAAAAACGATGCCAACTGGGAGGGAGGGTGAGTGGACGAAATCTCCCTTTCTCTTTCCGCAGCCTCCTGATAGACAACTGTTTAGCAGGAAGGAAACCACCGCGTCCTGGGATTCTTTGCTGCCGTCGATCGACTCGATTACGGCCGGCAGTGGCAGGTGATCAATGATCCTACCTTTTTTTTGTTTTCGGGGTAGAAAATCCTCATGGATATCCGCCGCCCTGGGACGGGTGACGGGGTCTGTCAGACTTACTGACTATAAAACCACCACGGTGTTTCATCTCACACGATTGGTGCTAGCCCGCCACTGTGGGCCTCCTCGGGTCAGGGGGATTCCTCCCGAGACGTCTAAGAGTGGCGCGCGTGGAACACTTCGCGCCGCCACCTCGGGTCCTGATGTTTGGGAGGTGACAGATGTCCCCGAGTCTGTCGCCAACTTGTAATATGTTTATGTGTTACGGAGGAGTGGCAGGAGATTGATGATAATCTAAGCAACTATTAATCAAGCCTTAAATAAGTACTGTAGTATTAGCAAGTACTAATTCTACAGCCTGCCCGGGTTTGAACTAACGAACTTTATACTGTAAGCGTCAGTTATCAGAAGACCTTTTTTTATTTAGAACAGTAGTCTCTAAATAAAAAAAAATACGAAAATCCCGCTTTTTACATTATTTTATTTTAGTGTTCAGGAATTAAATTCAAAGAACATATTCGTGACAAACATTGTACACTGATTATATATTTTCAAAATATAAATTTTCAAGTTTAGCTACACAGGCCTACGCCGCGTCTACGTTGCTACGCGGGCCTACGCTGTTTCTTCGCGGCTCCGAATATAATGCTACGCTACACCGCGTTTGCGTAGAACAAAACCTAAACCACACTCGTCGGCGGCGACTGAACCAAAGAACAATTTGATTTTCAGGGTTCTGTAGGTATCTAAAGTATGAAAAAGGGACCCTATTGCTAGTCCTTATTTCCAGGGTCTTGTTAATGATAAACGATTTTTTTTTTCTGTAAGTAGGTTTCACCAAAGACTTGTTACAGGTGATATTTTTATTTAAAACTAGATAAGTTCGGATTTTCCTATTTGACTATTCTGAGAAGAAATACAGGAACTAGCTCAGTCCCACACTGTTTTAAAGACAAGATATACCTACCTAATCTTGGTCTGATCATATGATGACCATGTTGAATCGATGTTTTTGAGTAAGGACCACACAGATTGCCAGAAATCGAGCAGGTCGACTCGAAACCGATTCGACAAACAATACGAAAGAAAGAGTACCAATTGAGTAGGCTGCTTACCTATATGTACTACCCAAATTGCCACACCGTGGCAAAAACCAGACACGTTATAAGAATAGAGAAAATAGAAATAAATAAAATTACCTACAATAGTCTTCACATTCACTCATCGAGCACATATCCAATAGAGTAGTAATATGAGCGGTCAAATTCCGAAACATGTCAGTGATTTATCCATTATAAATAACAACTCACGATTGCACTAAAACAGTACGGCACCAAATAGTGACCTGTGCGTACGTCTCCCGATACTATTGAAAATATTCAAAGTTTGGTATTGTACCCCATAATGTCGTGTTGTTCTATTCGATGGTGTGGTAAAAACAGCAGAACATCGAATTATAGAACAGATGGAATCTCGTTTCATCGCCAAGTATCAATAAACTATGATTTAATTCACTTTGCGTCCTTTTATCATGGCTCAAGTTGAACTGGTCAAGAAAAACTAAACAATAGGTACTTCTCTATGCGTCTTGCTCTTACTAAGTGTAACCGATATTATGTCATCCTTTTCTATCCATTACTAGTTTTACTAGTGTTGCACTGTGTTACTCACATTGTGTATCGATACTAACCAAAAAGGGTAAACAAACAAATTACCTAGTAAATGTAATAAATTGAATACATTTCAATGCAAATTTTAAATATGTTAATTATATTATTATTATTACTTTATATGTTGAAAGAATCGCGAAAAAATATATAGATATGAGACTAACATTCCTCATGAAACGAAAAAATATGATGAGAAACAAGCTTTGAGAAGAATTTATACTAAATTAATTCACTTTAAAAATCAGTAACAGTAAAGCATAACTAAGATTATAATTTTTCCTTTATTTTTAATAGAAATCATGATAAATAAAAATTATTTACTTAATACAAGTGTGTTTAATTCAAAACCATAAATGTTCTTATTAAAAGAAAATATTGTTATTTACGAATCCTTGACTTTCCTAGTAGAGCATCGCTCCATATGTTCTTACGTGACAGCACCTGACTAGACCACATATAATATCTAATAAAAAATATATATCTAAATCTGTTATGATATGATATAAATATATGTTATTAGGTCTTCTAGTACAGAAACTAGCTATTTATTTAAATTTTGTCTAATGGACCATGTAGTACTATGAGAAATAAAATAAAGTATTTTAATACGCTAAAGAAACATTGTAACATTATCGATATCGATATAAACAATTATATTTCTGTTGCCCTACTCTAGTGCAATACGTGACCTTGAGTCGGCCAATCAGAGTGCAGCGGGGGTTTTGGCGGGAAAGTCAAGCTGAGTGTCACGCTCATTTTTCATCGGACTTTTAAAATTATTTATAGTGTTGTTTACTAAATAAAAGTGCGTGATTTATGTAGTAAAATGTGCATTCAGTAAATAATTCATTAAGAACAGTGAAATATCGCAGCAGTGACCACATCATGACTTTAGTCTCAAAATCTCCATCGTAAGACAGATCACGCCGTCTTTGTCGACATGAACAATTTATTACGTGACATTGGCTAAATGCACAAACCGTGCGAAGCCATAAAAGAAAGAAAGAAAGAGTGCAGCGGCCTGTGCAGCGTTTTTGCGTAATTTGTTTTCGAACAAAACTAGTGGCATTACCACTCTATTGGATATGTGCTCGATGCATTCACTATAAGAATAGGTACCTACTAATGTAAGCAACGTGCACAAGCGTTACATAGCTATAACTTTTATCCGCAGTAGCAAGCAGTAGTTTTGAAGGTACGGATAACTAAGTAAGTACTTATGTGGGCTTTTCGCTCCAACTTTTACGAAACTGCAATAAAACGTAACCTACCTACATATGTATTTTGTGAATCACATATATTATAATGCGATGGATGTCTGCGGAATGCTGACACAGTCCAGTTTAAATGAATTACCCCCAAATGTTGCTTATAAGTGACCAATTAGCGCTATACGGTAATAATGTAGCTAGAAAAGCCCTAGGGCGGTAAGTAATTTAAAAAAAAAACACTCTTTCAAAAAGTTCGCGTACATCTAACGTAATCATCATACTGGCAATAGACATCATACATTCAGCCCAATGACAAAAGAGGTCGCTTCGCAATTCAGCCTTTTCTTCGTATGAGTATAATATTAATCAATTATATCGAACAGCGAAGCTTAATTTAGTTCTTGAAAAATTATTTTAAAACAAAGATGATTAAAAGCGGGAATAGCAAACTTTTAGTTTAAATATTGTTTATTTTTGGGATATTTTTATAACTACGTGCTAATTAGAAAAAAAAAACCATGAGTTCTGCAAGTGATGAAGATATAAGCTGCACTCCCGATTCAATGAAAATGGAAGCTGAAGCAGGAATGATCTACTATTACATCTCTCATATTCGGTAAGTAGGTCCTTATTACCCCCAGATGGAGCTTGTATGTGATCAATTAGCGCTCTAGAATCATAATGTAGCTAGAAAAACTCTAGGGCGGTAAGTAATAAAATAAAACTCTTCCCTTTTTCAAAAAGTTCGCGTATCTACCTACATCTAACCATCATAATGGAAATAGACATCATGCACTAAGCCCAATGACAAGAGGTCGCTTCGATATTCAGCCTTGTCTTCGTCTGAGTATCGTAGTCACCAATTTTAAGTATCAAACAGCGAAGCACAATTTTGTTCTTGAAAAATAATAATTAAAAAAAAATATTAATAAAGGCAGGAATAGAAAAGGCGGGAGTAAGGATCAATTGCACCCTGGGACTATAGGCGCCCTCGCTGCGCTCGCGCGCCCGCCTCACTATCTCGAACTGCAATTGATGCCTTCACGGAATACCTAGTTTGTATCTGTTCTGTGGATGCCTTACAACCCTTGGCTAATCTACTATTGTTTACGTCCTATATTATTGTCAACATAAAAAATAAATGTATAAACATACCTCATACAAGTAATTCGTAATTAATCATATAGATTAGTTAAGTACACATTTTATATTTTACGCCATCAGGGCAAAACAAGTGAGAGGAGTCTATATATTTATGTGTTTGTGTTAAATTTAATTATTATTCATTAATTAGTTAATCTGTATTAAGATACATTTGTAATTTATCTTAATACAGATTAACTAATAAATGTAAACATTAAAAAAAAAATATGTACAAGTATATACTCGTAAAAGAGGAATGGAAATAACTAGAGGGCATTAAAAAATTCATCCGCATCGCTGTCAACAGGAAACGTGTCCAAAAGTCTGGCAGCATTGCCACGTTGTATGGCGATGCTGATTCTTTGGCCAAAAAATAGCCCAGCCCTCTGGTCACGTGAACAGTCGATTAGACGTTTGGCGATATCCTGGAATAACAGATGTAAATGTTGTATGTTTGGGTTGTTTTGATTGCCGATGTACCTAGGGCACAGAACACAATTACTCCTAGCGGAGTACATATTGGGTTGGTGTAAGATGATTAAATAGGTAATGTGATAAAATCTATAAACTGGGAGTTGTTCTGATTGAAAAGGGATTAGAAATAAGTAAAAGCCATGTCTTAATTTGAAAAAAAAAAAATGCTTTATTTATTTTACAGCACATGATCTTTTTAACTTAAAATTACCTACAATTTTTTTATCTTTGGTCATGTTTTATTTTTTCAGCACATGATCTTATTATAACTTAAAATTACAATAATTTAAATTAAAATCTAGTTTATATTTACAATGCTTTCACAATATGGAAATGCAAGTCTGGAGGGACTAGAGATCAGGTCTAATATTTACAGAAAAATCTATAATTCTCTCTAAAGTGGGTTCTTAGTCGACTTCTTCAACGGTGGGCCCTTTGTGCTGGCTGTACTGCTGTTGTCCTGCACCCGCGTCAGCAGCACCGGCTCCGTGCATCTTGCTCATGATGGGCGAGCAAGTACGCTGTAGTTCTTTCAATTTATGCTCATACTCGTCCTTCTCAGCCAGCGTGTTGTTATCAAGCCACTTCAGCGCTTCATCGCACTTGCTTTGCGCTTCCTGCTTGTCTTGTTCGCTCAACTTGTCACCAGCTTCATCCAGCGCTTGTTTCACACTGAAGATGTAGGACTCGAACTGGTTGCGAACCGTCACCCTTTCTCGTTGGCGTTCGTCCTCTTCTTTGTACCGCTCGGCTTCCGATAGCATCCGGTCTATCTCGGCCTGTGAGAGGCGGCCCTTGTCATTCTTTATGACAATGTTCTTGCTGTGGCCGGTGCTGTTTTCTTTTGCAGATACGTTGAGGATGCCGTTTGCATCCAAGTCGAAGGTGACGTCAATTTTCGGTACTCCGCGAGGCGCTGGTGGTATACCAGTCAGGTCGAAGCGGCCGAGTAGGTTGTTATCCTTCGTCATAGCTCGCTCGCCCTCGTACACTTGAATGGTGACTGCTGGTTGGTTGTCAGAGTAGGTGGTGAAAGTTTGTGACTGCTTGCAGGGGATCCTAGCGTTGCGTTCGACGATTTTGGTCATGACGCCGCCGGCTGTTTCAATGCCGAGTGACAGAGGAGCCACGTCCACTAATAGCACGTCTTGGATCTTAGAATGCTGCTCACCGCTCAGTATAGCTGCTTGCACTGCTGCACCGTAGGCGACTGCCTCGTCCGGGTTGATAGACAGGTTCAATTGTTTGCCACAGAAGTAGTTCTGCAACATGCTCTGAATTTTGGGGATACGAGTGGAGCCGCCGACCAGTACAACGTCATGGATGGAGCTCTTGTCTAGTTTAGCATCTTTAAGAGCCTTTTCAACTGGATCCAAAGTGCCGCGGAACAGGTCTGCGTTCAGCTCTTCGAAACGTGCACGAGAGATTCGCGTGTAGAAGTCGATGCCTTCGTACAGTGCGTCGATCTCGATGGTTGCTTCTGTGCTTGATGATAATGTGCGTTTAGCGCGCTCAGCTGCCGTGCGCAGTCTGCGTAGGGCACGCGAGTTGGTTCGCAAATCCTTCTTGTACTTGCGCTTGAACTCGTCGGCGAGGAAGTTGACGAGCCTGTTATCGAAGTCCTCACCGCCCAGGTGTGTGTCGCCAGCAGTCGCCCTTACTTCAAATAGAGCTCCTTCGTCGATAGTCAGGATGGACACGTCAAACGTGCCACCACCCAAGTCGAAGATGAGTACATTGCGTTCGCCTTTAAGGTTCTTATCCAGACCGTACGCGAGGGCGGCTGCTGTTGGCTCGTTAATGATCCTCAGCACGTTCAGTCCTGCTATGGCACCAGCGTCCTTGGTAGCCTGTCGCTGTGAGTCGTTGAAGTAAGCTGGGACTGTGATGACTGCGTCGCGTACTGCGGTGCCGAGGTATGCTTCAGCAGTCTCCTTCATTTTCGTCAGTACCATGCTGCTGATTTCTTCCGGTGCAAATATTTTCTTTTCGCCCTTGAAGTCGACTTGTATCTTAGGTTTGCCGCAGTCATTGACAACTTTGAAGGGCCAGTGCTGCATGTCCTGTTTAATTTTCGGGTCGTCGAATTTGCGGCCGATGAGTCGCTTGGCATCGAACACTGTGTTGTTGGGGTTGAGGGCGACCTGGTTCTTAGCAGCATCGCCGATGAGTCTTTCAGTGTCTGTGAACGCGACATATGATGGAGTGGTGCGGTTGCCTTGGTCGTTGGCGATGATCTCCACATTCCCGTGCTGCCACACTCCGACGCACGAGTATGTAGTACCAAGATCAATTCCGATGGCTGGCATTTTCACTTATATATTCTTCTTATTACAAAACTTGTATAGTAAACTCGATGGTAAATCACTTGTGTGGAAACTTTTTTCGGTAGTATTACCGCTCCTGCAGTTCTCTTCGCTTGTTTGTATTTTCAAATACTGAATGAATTGCCGCGCTCGTCGCCCCTTTATATATGGGACCAATAGCGTTGACGAACACTCTAGAATGGTCTCGATGCTCCAATCAGGTACGTTCTGTGAAAGAATTTTCTCCAAGTTTTATTTCTGTTAGCCAATCAGCGTTCGCAAGAGGGATAGAAAGACGTCATTAGAGTGAGTAAGCAGTAAATGGTAATACCAGCGGATAAAAATTCCCGGTTAACGTGGTAAACAGTGGTAAATTCGTGATAGATGTTCGGGATTGGTTTTAAATTCATATTTTCATTCGTATTTTATGGTTAAATATAATACAAAACCATGACAAAACACGTAATATCGAGCCTGTAAACTCTTAAGGGTTAGGCAGAGGTGTAGACACCCATAATACATTCATGCACATTTCAGCAGTTGTAATAAAACGCCGTGAAATTAGGGACGAACCTATTGCCACCAACGGGGCAAAAATCTCGTGTTATTACGATGCTTTTATGTTAAAATAGGAAATTGTACCTAAACATGATTACTAGTAAAATTTATAGTTTCGGTAATAGAATTTATCTGTAGTGGCAGAATCATACTGAATAGTTGAAATTATTTTTATTTGGTACTCAATTAAAATTTGTTTATTATTATAAATGTAGTGTATATAATTAAGTATTTAAGTATATTAAATGTTTTTTTTTTTAGTCTCCCTTTAACCTTCCTTTACAGTTATGTATTTTTATTGAATTTAGCTGTTAAATGTTCTTGTAATGTATAGTAGCTTTTCCTAATTAAGTATTGCTTTAATTTAGTTATAAATTTACTGGTTTTATTCTGTTGTTTAATGTCTTCTGGTAATTTATTGTATATTTTTATTGACATAGAATATGGACTAGATGAGTGTAATTTTAGGTTGGATGGGGGCAAATTTAATTTGTTTTTATGACGCAACGTATAATTTGTTTGTCAGACTTTAATTGAAAGCGTGTTAGGCATGTAATTATTATGCTTATAGTGTCAAATTGTTTAAAATTTTTACAGTAAAACATAAGCATGCATTAGGCGTTCCCATCGGTAAATTTTCCACCAGGGGAAGTTAATCACGAACCCTGGCACCACCGGCTGGGTTTATTGATTCTAGAGCATTCCTAAGTATATTGCCATCTCGCAATATCAATCTTTTATCTCTGTCATACTCGGTGGCTCTGCGGACGTTTGTTCTAGAAAATAAAATCAATATACATTGTCACCTCGTTCTTTCTTATCACCCCATCTCTTACTATGCGGCAAAGAACATTCTAGAATGGTTACCCGGCTATTCAAAGTGTTTGTATGTTTCCCTGAATCAGTGTAATGTTATCGGGCCTTTCAAACTTGGCGGTGTAGTGAAGTGGGCTGAGGGGACTGCATTGGACGCAATGGCTATATAAACTGAAACGCGGGGGGCTTCTTTGAGATACCTTTTCAAAGTCTAGTGGTGAGGTTCGGTTTAAACCATGTATTTTAGGATTGAGTAGTGGTAGGACCAGTCAGGCCCATTAAAATGTAGGCATATACCCAGTAACAAAATAGTTTTAAAAATGTATATTAAACTACGGAGTATAGCTAAAGAGGTGGCAAGTCCCGTTAGCACATAAAATGGCGGAGTCGTCGCCCGGTTGACGAATACTGCGTAGTTCCTCTTATTTTCAATTGTATAAAGCAGGGGAAGACGTTTTTTTAAGGAATAAGATGTAAGGTAAGGTATTATTTTATTATATTTTTGTTTTTATTAGGTAAAATTTAGCATAATATTGGCAGGAATTGGTTTTCTTTTAAATTGCGTCACAGAACGCCATGATGTGGTTGTGTTTATTTTTTACTTTTAAGTTTGTTTGAATTATTTCTGATGTTTCTTTTTAAAGTTATAAATTCCGTATTAGATGATTATGATTAATCTAACAGTATTTCGTATATTTTGGTGTAAGATCAGTTATAGCCGGTGTTTTAGATATATTTGCCAACATAGGTGTCCAAAATGGCGTCTTATTTGACCTTCAATTCGTTTGTTTATTGTGAATGTTATTTAATCTCTTATCAACTAATGCCAGCTGACATTGGTTTTGGTATATGAGTTGATAATTTCATTTTTAACTATTCAGGCGGTTTCAGTTTCTGTAGGAAATTATGTATACAAAATCCTTGCTTGATTACCTATTGTTGATATTTTTCGGCTGTCTTGCTGACCCTTTCGTCGGGGAGGCAAATAGTAGGTATAGTAAAAAATGGCTACACTACACTATGAACGGAACTGTTTTTAAGGTAAATAACGTCAAGAATTATAATATTTAAAGTTCGTTTTGAAATATTAGGAAAAGTAGAATTGAATTATGCAATGACGGATAGGTGTTCAAATGATAATTATCTATGTAGGAATAATTAAGAGAGTTAAACTGCAATAGGTATTCTGTGCATATACATTAAGATTCTTACAACAATAAACATTTATTACGTTTTAAAATTATGTTAAAATTGCTACGTACAGTACGAGCTAAAAGTTTGTTATTCGAGGGCAAAATTATTTTTAAATCTTTGTTTATTTTCTGTTAATTGAGAAATGGCTGTATAGTTGTGCGTATGAGCAATTATGTTCTGTGTATCAAAATGAATTACTTATAGTACCTATGTAACATAAAGTCCTAAATGTGTTTATAAATTTTGCACCAAAGGATGACGTCATCTTGCGCAGGGCGGGGCTCATCCGTGCAGCTGTAGAGGGTCTGTTGAATTAATGTTGACGTAGGTCGGTAAAACAGCTGGACCCGAACCAGAATTTATTTTAAGTTGATTGTTATCTACCTGTGACAAAGCTATTGTTAGGATTACTTCAAGATTTTACAGAAAAAGGGTATTTAGAAAGGTTGAGACCCTTTTGTAGGTTTGTTGTATTTTGTGGTTCTAAAAAAGTGTCGTGATGTTAGAACATTAAAGTTAAAAATGTTAGAAGGTGAAATAATTTAAAAGTATGATAAAGATACTGTAGTCTATTTAGTGATGGCGCAACTACAATAGTTAAGAAAAAATGCGAACGTATTTGCATTGTATGAAAAACACCCTGTGATCGAGTCTCAGACAAAGGCATTGATTTAGACGTATAGGAAGCGATTCAGAATGTAATATCCCGAAATGGGAAGTAATAACTAATACAGAGAAGCAAATAACATGCTTAATAAGCAGAATAGACCATTCTAATAGCAAAAATATGTAACAGGAAAAAATTAATAGATCTCTATGTAGAATTAATATGCGAAGTACCTAGGCGTTTTTCCTACGGCGAGAAAACGATAGTTTGTGGAATGACGGAAGAAATTTCATCTAATTACTCAGTATCTCCGAAGTTATTGTCAGGATTTGTAGTATTTTGGAAAGTACCTAAGTATTATAAATAGTGTGTACATATAAGTATATAATTATAAAAATTGTTTCGATGATGAAAATTACAATGTGGAGGTTTTGTTGGTCCCGACACACATTTGAACAACATTTTGAACATTATGAATAGAGCATAAATACATGTTGAAATTGGTTACAATTAAGCTTGTTAGCCTCATGGAGACAAAGCGAATTAAGTAGAAACCGTTTAATTTTGAAGGTTAAGTAGGAGGTGAAAAAAATTCTCTCGGTCGATAGAATACTATTGATACTAGATTAACGAACTAGAACACCTGTAATCGTCAAATCAAGACTAATTTTTGTACGTATTATTAGGATTAGAAACGTATTGTGAGGAATCCCGTTTACATGGTGGCGAGGTAAAAAGATAGAATTATAAGTAAGTAGATACATTTAAGTAGGTAACGTTGAAAGGATGACGAAGATTATTTGTATGTACATTCATAGGTATCTGTATTTTATGGTGAACATAATAAACTATCTATGAAATGTGATTACCTAAGACTATAGGAAATTTTAAATGAAATTTTTGACCAAACGATTTATATAGTTTCTGAAATACCAAGGATATTTTGAAATATGGTTACATGGCGTTTCATTAATAACGTTTTAATCAAATATAATTTAAGAAATTTTCTGGTTTCAAAACCGTACCGTTACGTAGGAAACTCACAAGGGGTTTCAGACTAACGTGAGTAGTACCTAGTATTAACGTGGGTACGTAAGTAGTTTCTTAGTCTAAGCTATAAATGGCAAATATTTCGTTTTAATTACATCTAACAGTATATATTCTATGACATTTAAGTGCATTTTGACCAATTTGATTTTGATTAAAAAAGAAAAAATAAGTACCTATCTACAGTTATATAATTACCCATACCCAACGACTTAAACCAAAATTTACTAGGTGCCTTACATTATTTGGATCGCACATATTCATCTATGGACGGTTGTTTACGAATATATAAATAGGTAACTTAAAAAATTTACCCATAACCAACGACTTAAACTAAAATTAACTAGGTGCCCAACATTATTTGGACCGCACATATTCATCTATGGACGGTTGTTTACGAATATACAAATATGTAATTTGATTCTTTGTTCTGTTGGAAAATTAACTAGGTGCCTTACATTATTTAGACCGCACATATTCATCTATGGACTGTTGTTTACAAAGATATAAATATGTAGGTAATTTTATTCTTTGTTCGGGTCTTAAACTAAAATTAACTAGGTGCCTTACATTATTTAGACCGCATATATTAATCTATGGACGGTTGTTTACAAAGATATAAATTAAAAATGTTATTTGATTCTTTGTTCGGTTCGACAATTTACCCATAAATCAACGACTTAAACTAAAATTAACTAGGTGCCTTAAATTATTTGGACCGCACATATTTATCTATGGACGGTTGTTTACAAAGATATAAATATGTAGGTAATTTTATTCTTTGTTCGGTTCAACAATTTACCCATAACCAACGTCTTAAACTAAAATTAACTAGGTGCCTTACATTATTTAGACCGCACATATTAATCTATGGACGGTTGTTTACACAGATATAAATTAAAAATGTAATTTGATTCTTTGTTCGGTTCGAAATTTTACCCATAACCAACGACTTAAAACCAAAATTAACTAGGTCCCTTGCATTATTTTGATCGCACATATTCATCTATGGACGGTTGTTTACGTATATATAAATAAGTATGTAATTTGATTCTTTGTTCGGTTCGAAAATTTACCCATAACCAACGTCTTAAAATAAAATTAACTAGTGGCCTAACATTATTTGGACCGCAAATATTCATCTATGCACGGTTTTTTACAAAGATATAAATACGTAATTTGATTCTTTGTTCGGTTCAAAATATGAGGCTTTAGAACAACTTTTTCCACGTTATATAATTATTTTAAAATTACTTACATAGACTAAAGACATAATTAAATATATATTTATGTGTTTTGTTGTCTATAGCAGCTGTTGATACGATTTATACATATGTACATCATACATGTATATTTGAAAATAATATTTGTATTAAACCAATACAAGGATGCGGTAACCTAATTATTTGCGCCGTTGTTTCTAATGCTTTGTTTTTCTCGACGCGCATTATTTTAATTCAACGTATTTATTTATAATTGATGACTTACTAATTATACATTATTTATCCTTAGGGATCCTATAAATTTTCTACATTACCAGAGCCCCCAACTGTTGTAATTGTAATGTTACTGAAACATTTAAAGCTCAGATTGAATTAAATATTTAAATTGATAAGTGCTTTTGCCATGATTCTACATATTCGACTTAGAATGTTAATATCATATTTAACACAAAATTGAGCATAAGTATTTGCTTTCAAGCCACCTACTTACTTTGATTTTCACCTAATGCATTTGGATTTTGTGTGATCTTATTACAACCGATGCTTGGGACTGTTGCACCGTTTGCACTGAAGTAGTTATCTATGGTTCACCATTTTAATTAGTATCTAGATAGGTAACTCAATCCTTAAGAGGATTCCAATGCCCAGTGAATGTTAGGTTAAGCTGATCACGAGTTTGTGTTTTATGTTGTAAAGTTAACTAGTTATTCGTTAAAGCATTCCGTTTGCATTTATTGCATTCATTGTACGCTTGGGGTTGTTCTAATTCTTTCATTTAACGACATCTATGTTTTAGCTTTAAATTTTGCGTAGGTACATAATTATTACATAGTACATATTATTACTACTAATACTAATTTTGTAGTTTGTATTACGTTTGTGTTATTTTTTTTTTTTAATTAGATCGCGTATGATGTTAGCTGGTAATCAATTTTATAATGCTTAGTGTTGCTAACGGAGTCGAATTTTATATATTGAATTTATTTTTATTTTGTGCAATGACAATAAAAATAATAATATCTAATATAAATGAACTGGTTTGTAAACCGTAAAACACTTAACCATAAAATTGCGGTGTACTGAAAATTTGAAGAAAATAATTGTAAACCCAAAATAGCTAGAGACAATTTTTTTTTCGTTTTTTCTTCTCTGGAACTGGTTGTGTGACCTCCACTTAAGTTTCACACTAAAGTGAAGATGACAGGATTTGAACTAAAAAAACAATTTAAATAAATAATATTTTAGGCTAACAAGGCGTACTTAGTTTTATTAATACAGAGCATATTTAGTGATTATGTCCAATTATGTAGGTATGTAGTAGTAAGGCTACTGATATGTAAAAATTTGAAACAGGGAGTCTGAGCATGATAGCACGTAGTAACAAGTTTGGAGTTGGTGATGGCAAACACCGTTATTTGTCAGTATGTTGCCATAAATGCCATGCCACATTTAGTAAAACATGTAACAATTCACTTTAGATGCGTGTTTGCTCGGTTGGTGTTTAATTGATAGGTATTTAAGTAAATATCAATGTGCAGTAGTTGTAGCAAGTGTTTTAACAACGATTTTGTATATTACGCTCGTGCACATTTTTTTAGTTTCTCAGTAAGTGAATGAAGTTCTTAAACCATAATAATGAAAGAAGCGGACATAAAAAATTGCGAACACTGATTTATGATTTAAACGATAGGTATTAAAAACAAAAAACAAATTTCGAAATATAATATTCAGAATTTGTTAATTGTTACTGCTTTTAGTTTTTGTGGTTGGTTTTATATGAAATCTATTTTTATTAAATGCAATACCTATAGTATAGGTATACAGTCTTTCAAAGTGTAGTTGTTTCTGGTGTGGTGTGAAATTTCAGAATATAGAAATTGTGGAAAATGTTTTCAAAATTTTAAATCTATCCATATTTTCTTGGTTCTTAATGTGAAGTGCATGTGGGTGATGTGTAGTGATGTCTTATAATTGTATTATGTAATTATCAAAGAGTAAATAAAGATTATCACAGAGCTTGCTTTTCAGCGACACGTTCTGAATATTACGACGGTTGAGATTCAATTTTTTATGCATGGGCTGGTTACTATTTGCTAGAGAAGTATTTTCTATTCGTACGTGCCTAAAATAATAATAAGTAATTCTGCATGTTTCGTAAAATTAACAAATGATTGGGAATATATTAAACGAAATTTTATATATATGTATAAGCTAGAGCTAGATATAAGTTGTACCATAGAACCCTATTTAATTTATTTTTTTATCGTATCAACATTCAAAAGTGTAGATCGAAAAAAATTGTGACGTTGTATTGAATGATTGCACACATTAACGCGTCTCATAATGCACTATGATGAAAAGAAAATTATGGAACACAAACATTGAGGTATAAATAATTACAAATATAATTGTAATTAGCACAGCAAATTGTGAAGACAATAAGCTATAGAAGCATAAGTTACCA
This sequence comes from Sesamia inferens, assembly GCA_037179545.1. Classification (NCBI taxonomy): domain Eukaryota; kingdom Metazoa; phylum Arthropoda; class Insecta; order Lepidoptera; family Noctuidae; genus Sesamia; species Sesamia inferens. The sequence continues at coordinate 27,059,189 of CM073928.1, read as the reverse complement.
GTAATGAAGTCGTAGAGAAAAGAACAATAGTCCTGTTGTAGATCAACAGATACCATACGGCTATTACTTATAGTAACAATAAAGGAAAGTTTGATCAATATAAGTATTGTTTTTGAAGAACAATGAAGTTAAGCAAGTGAGAAATTTGTGTTTCAAATAGTTGTCGAAAATAAAAAGTACAGGGAAACTGTAACTACTCTATTAAATAAATTCTGTACTGAAGTAGCTAAACTAAGTAAAATCTATTAAGCAGTAGGCAATAGCCAAAGAGAAAGATGTGAATACAACACACATGTTAGTAGTGAAACTATGTAATTTAGTCATTGATAAATTGATTAAACGATAAACACGAACCTATTAAGGTTGTTTATACATATACATAATAACAGACTTTAATTATATTGAGCACGAACTATAAAGAAATCAAGGAGTACGTACCGTACGAAAAATTCGTTTTGTAATAATCTCGGACAGGCTCAATTTTGCAATATTGACAATGAAATCTAAAACAAGGCAATCAAATAAATTCAAGTTAAATCAAATAATAATGGAAGATAAATGAACATAGGTTGGTAAATGGAAAAGTTACTATAGACATAAATTGAAACTGAAAGCTACTAGAGATTGAAACACGAGCTAGAATATGTGTACATAAGTGATAGAATTCATTTATTTGATTGAAATATTATATAAAACAATTATAACAAGAATTAAAAGGTCTCAAAGAAATAAAAACCATCTAGCAAGAAAATAACATCGATAAGGAAAAGAGAACATTACTTCATAGCATTAAGATACAATATTTTGAATAAAATGCTAACCAATACGAGGTTCTTACACAGAATGCCTACAGTACAGAATTACAGGTTAGAACGGAATTTGGAATTATATTTTCAGTAACATATGAACATGAACTTGAGACCAATAAAATTGACTTCAAATTAAAGAATTAAGTCATTGATTTACCTTGAATATCTAAGAAAATTATGGAATGTATACGGATTATGAAATTTAATAAAATATTCATTTACAATTCTGAATTGCTATTCATGTGAAGATTATAATTATTAAAGATGAGCAATACTTACTGCATTTTTGCATGAATTGAAAATAATCAACAGGTTACGAATCGATTTTAACCTGCATCTCATTAGTAGACGAAGTTATTTTAATTGCAGAGATAAAAATCCTTAGTGATTTGAGAACTGGTCTGTCAGGACAGTTTATAATATCAAAGATTATGGATCAAAACTTTATGCATTTTCAAATCCGTGTAATAAAGCTTTAGTGCTGATTAAACACGACAACTTGCAAAATTAAAGCAAGGAAGATGGCGTATCATTACCTGCTGTTTATGAAATGTCATAAACTTGATACTAGTTGTTTTATGAATTTAACCTTTAAGAGAAATTGAATATTACAGACTATGCAAGGAGCGAAATTTCAAAAATAAAGAATAAAACTTTACCAAATAATCTCTAATGATCCCTACAACGAAATCTGTGTTACGAAATGTTAAATTTAAGATCCTATGTGCAGTTCTGCTCAAGGACAACGTCTCTACCGTTGGAAAATATGATGCAATTATGATTGTAGGTATGTCAGTACCTATTATTACATTTGTTAACTGCTGGGTAACTGGTACCAAAAACAACGTAACAATTATAGTTACAAGTTTAAAGTAATTTTATGTTGTGACAACAGACTTTCAAAGAAAGTTATCCGAATTCCGATCGAATAAGATAATATTGATAATGATTAAATATTCAACCTAATAATGTTTTATTAGATCTAATTATTATTTTCGTTGTTGTTATAATTAATTTAGCTTTATTTATTTATAACTGTTATTTTCACGACACTTAATTCATATTTTTATGAAATAGTAAATTAGAGTTTAACAGATTATGTATTTGAAATAGACAACAGGAATATGAAATATAAGTTGGTTTCAATATTACCAAATGTTAAATCACGGTAATCAAAGACCAAGGATTCTTGTATAACATCATGCAAAAGTAAACGAGGAAACTATGTATACATATATATTACGATACAAATGTCAGCAATAGCAAGCAAGGTAACGTCGCAAAGGTTCTTGTTATGTTAGAGCATATCTAGTTCAAGGTATAACTAATTATGATATTTAATAAATTTGAAAAGTATTGGGCACAATTATATGAAATTACAATTCACAGTACGAATATGAAATTTTCAGTGTTTAATTATATGTTAAGTGCGAATCTGAATCGGATTAAAAGAATACGATAGCCATTAGAGTAAGGATGAATCAAGGTAATCAAAGACCAGGGATTTCTACACAGCAAAAGCAAACAAACAATACTCCCTCAAATACATGATATTCTGTAACAGAGAACAGTACAGTACAGTAAGTTTAAACCATAAGTCACAATTATGAGATCAAAATTTAATATAAGATGATTAAAAATATTATGAATGTAAACCATATGTAATAGATTTAGCATACATCACGTCAGAATGCTAAGGAGACGATAGCAAACATAGATTTTTTATTGCGATATAGCAAGTGAAAATGTTATGTTTACAAAACAAGTAGTTTAAGAAACATAGTAGGAAGCTATATTAGCACTTAGCAGACATAGAAGTAACGGATTTCAAAGAGAGGACACGAATATAAAGATTCAGTGAGCGTAGCGGTGGTGACGTAGTAATTTTATTTTGACCGAACAATTTTACATTAAAACATAAAATTGTTCGGAATAATTCAAAAGTAATACATGTTCCATCTTAGTAAGGAGTGTCACATTACCCGTTAAATGGGTTGTAAAGATGATAAGTAAACAAATAAAATGCAACACAGTAATATAATTCGAAATTACATATTATGGTGCCATATGTTACATTACTCACAATGACGAAATTATTGGTGACAAGTAGGAAGTGAATTTTTGTGGATTATGAAGTTCCGAAGTTAAAACCGAAGGTAGAAAGAACTCTTTACGTACAAAGTCAATAAGTCATAGTGCTAGGTGTTAGGTGGCTAGTAATTTAATAAGAATCAATTTAAAAATAAGATGACAATGATCATAATCGATTTCAACATAAATAACGTCAAAATTATGTTATAAATAACATCAAAATTATGTTATAAATAACATCAAAATATTTGATTTAACGAAGAAGACCGTAAATGCCAATTTCTATTATACGTTATAGCAAGTGAAAAATAAACAGTAGGAAGGTACATAAGTATTGGCAAACGAAGAAGTAACTGATTCTGACGAGAGAGACCATAATTATAAAGATTCAGTGAGCGTAGCAGTGGTGACATTTTGATTTGATCGAACAATTGCACATTCGAACGTAGTGTTAAAGGAACAATTAAAAAGCAATAGTTAAATTTTAGTAACGAATGTCGTATTAACCATTGTGAAGAGAAATGAAGATGAACTCTTTACGTTAAAAGTGAATAAGTGATAGTGCTAGGTGTTATAAGTAGCTAGGATTTTAATTAGACGTAATATAAAAATAAATAACTGATTTCAAAGAGAAAGGAGACGATATGAAGATTTAGTGAGCGTAACGGTGGTGACATGATTATATTTTGACTGAAGAATTGCACATTCGAACGTAGTGTTACTTAGTAAGGAGTGTGGTATTACCCCATTGAATGGGTTGAGTTCAGTGAGCAGTGTCGTATTACCCGTTAAATGGGTTGTGAAGAGAAATTCAAGTTAACAAAATGCAACACAGTACGATCATTTGCAGTTGCATAATTGATGCAATGTGTTTAATTACTCACGATTGTGACGAAACCTACCTCATAAATATGTAGGTAGATAGTTGAGGCTATACAACTATGAATTCCGTTTACACAGGACTGTGAACGTCTAAATTGATTTATCTCGGTTAAACCAAGAATCAAATTTTATAAAAGAACTTATTCGATTTACTTAAAGCAAAATGTTAAATAGATTAATAATGTTTATTTTTAATTACTAAAATAAGAATGCCGATTATTGACTAATAAGTTTTCTACATATTATTGTAACTTGATCGTTACTGTATGTTACTTATATGAATGAATAAATTCTAATTCCTCAAGCCTTAGGAAGAAATCTGGCAGATTTAATTTATTGGCAAAGTTTCAATCGTACTAACACGTAAACTTTTATTTATTGACTTGTAACAAATTCTCCTAAAATTATTTAATTTATACGTAATATGAACTTACAACAATTATCACTTTATCACTATACTAAATTTACGTATCAATGACCATAAATAAATTTCTTATCAGTTATATTAAATAGATACTTAAAGTATTCTATATTGTAACCTATTATTTATTATTTACACGCTTTAAAATAATCACTTATTTTACAATATACACTGTGATTTACAAAGTATATTTTATATTATAAGTAAATCGACGTTAAACAAATTAGTTTTAATTATTCAAACCACGAGATTATTATTGCGATATATGTAGGTACGCCTATTTACGAATAGGTATATTTATCCACTGAATTTAAATTTCACGTATTCACTTTAAGAAAAAGCAATCTCAATTGCTTCCTGGCTATTTCTAGACTAAAATTAAGGCCTAGTGTGAAGTAAAACTCGGTCTTAAATTTCGCACCAGAAAAATCTTTATATACATACCTATATGAGACAGAGTGCATCTTCTATTAATTAACATCGCAATACTAACCAATACGAACCAATTACGTATTGCTACTGTTCACAAATCATAATTAACGACTTAATTTTATACAATTTCAAAACTTAACTCATCTCATACTTCTGTCGTTCATTTAATTTGTGACGCATATGTCATAAAAAATATTTGGGTCGGCTCCGAAGCACTTAAAGATTTTGGTTAGCTACCTGCCTCATAAGAATTTGTGCTATCGTGACTCGTTTTAACCATACTTAATTTTTATCCATTAAAAGGAATTGTAATATGTCAATACCATTACACGATGACGAAATTATTGGTAACAAGTAGGAAGAGATTTTTTGTGGGTTAGGAATAGGTACACAAAGAAACTGAAGGTAGATAACCTTACCTACAAAGTGAATAAGTGATAGTGACAGGTGTTAACTGGCTAGGTACGAAGTTTTATTAGAAGCAATATAAAAATTTGGTGACAGCAGACTATAATCGATTTAGCATGCATACATCACGTCAAAATATTTGATTTTATGAAGAAGACTGTAACGAATGAAGTCTATTTTATGCGTTATAGCAATTGAAAAATGTGATGTTTACAAAACAGCTGATAGTAGTGAGGTTAATTAGCACACGCAGAAATACCTGAAAGAGGAGACCATAATTATAAAGATTCAGTAAGCGTAGCGATTTTATTTTGAACGAATAATTTTACATTCGAAGGTAGTAGTGTTAAAAGGAATAATTAGAAAGCAATAGTTAGCATCTTAGTAAGGAGTGTCGTTTTACCCAATGATTGGGATGAGTTCAGTGAGCAGTGTCATATTACCCGTTAAATGGGTTGTGGAGAGAAATGAAGATGATAAGTAAACAAATAAGATGCAAAACAGTAAGATAATTTGCAGTTACATAATATGCTGAAATATGTTACATTATTCACGATAACAAGTGGGAAGTGATTTTTGTGGGTTAGGAATTGACAAATTTAAAACCGGAGGTAGAATTTACGTACAAAGTGAATAAGTGATAGTGCTACGTGTTAAGTGATAGGTATAGGTAATATAAAAAAAACAGCGGACCTTAATCAATTTAGCGTTCATGACACAAAAATATTTAACGAAAGACTGCAATGAATGAAGTCTATTTCTATTTTGCGCTATAGTAAGTGAAAAATGTGATGAGTAGGAGGAGGAGGTGATATTTTGAGGGTTAGGAAGTTCCGAAGTTAAGACCGAAAGTAGAACTCTTTACGTACAAAGTGTTTAAGTGATAGTGCTAGGTGTTAAGTGGCTAGAAATTTAATTAGAAGCAATATAACAATTTAATAACAATGATCATAATCGTTTTCAATATAAATAACGTCAAAATATTTGATTTAATGAGTAAGACTGAAAAAGTCATTTTCTATTGTGCGTTAAAGCAAGTGAAAAATGTGATGAAGAAATATAACAAGGTATATTAGGCGACGTAGCAGTGACTGATTTCAAAGAGAGGAAGAAAATAGTAAGTAGTAGTGGAAGTGTAGCGGTAGTGACATGCGATTTTATTTTGGCCGAACAATTCACATCCGAACGTAGTGTTTTAATTTGTAATCCGTGCCGTATTACCCGTTAAATTACGCTGTGAAGAGAAATCAAGATAAGTAAGGAAATTAGATGCAGTAAAATAAGATCATTCGCAGTTACATAATATGGTGTAATGTATTAAATTACTCATGATGACAAAATAAATGGTGATAAGTAGGAAATGATTTTGGGTGGGTTAGTAATTGACAAAGTTAAAACCGAAGGTAGAACTCTTTAGGGGCAGTGAATAAGTGATAGTACTAGGTGTTAGTGGTTAGAAGCAATATAAAAATAAATGACAGTGGACCATAATCGATTTAGCGTCCAAGATGTGAAAATATTTAATTTAACGAAGGAGACTGTAAAAAGATGTCGATTTCTAATTTGCGTTATAGGAAGTGAAAAATGTGATGATTAGTAGGAAGTGATATTTGGTGGGTTAGGAAGTAAAGAAGATATAACTATACGTACAAAGTGGATAGTGATAGTGCTATTAGTGATAGATTTTTAATAAGAAGCAATATAAAAATTTGGTGCCGGCAGACCATAACCGATTTAGTAGTATTGATTTTACGAGGAAGCCGGTAACGTATGAAGTCAATTTCTAATGTGTGTTATAAGTGAAAATGTAATATTTAAATCAGCTGTTTTGCTGATTAAGAAACATAGTAGGGCGGTATATTAGCAGATGTAGAAGTAGCTGATTTAGACGAAAGAGGAGACCATAACTATGAAGATTCAGTGAGCGTAGCGGTGGTGACATGCGATTTTACTTTAACCGAATTATTTTACACTTAAACATAGTGTTCAGAGCAATAATTAAATAGCAATAGTTACATCTTAGTAAGGAGTTTCGTATTACCTAGTGTATTGGTTGAGATCAGTAAGCAGTGTCTTATTACCCGTTAAATGGGTTGTGAAGAGAAATGAAGATGATAAATAAACATACTTATAAGATGCAACACAGTAAGATCATTCGCAGTTACATTATATGGTGCAATATGTTACATTACTCACAATGACGAAATTATTGGTGACAAGTAGGAAGTGATTTTTTGTGGGTTAGGGATTGACAAAGTTAAAACCGAAGGTAGAACTCTTTACGTACAAAGTGAATAAGTGATAGTGCTACGTGTTAAGTGGCTAGAAATGTAATTAGAAGCAATATAACAATTTGATGACAATGATCATAATCGTTTTCAATATGAATTACTCAACTAAAAAAACTATTACTCAAGATTACGAAGTTATTGGTGACAAGTAGGAAGTGATTTTTTATGGGTTAGAGATTGACAAAGTTAAAACCTAAGGTAGAACTCTTTACTTACAAAGTGAATAAGTGATAGTGCTACGTGTTATGTGGCTAGAAATTTAATTAGATGCAATATAGCAATTTCCTGACAATGATCATAATCGTTTATAACATAAATAACGTCAAAATATTTTATTTAACTAGTAAGACTGTAAGAGTCGATTTCTATTGTGCGTTTAAATGCGTAACGTACAAAGTGAATAAGTGATAGTGCTACATGTTAAGTGATAAGTATAGGTAATATAAAAAAAAAAAACAGCGAACGTTAATCAATTTAGCGTTCATGACACAAAAATATTTAACGAAAGACTGCAATGAATGAAGTCTATTTCTATTTTGCGCTATAGCAAGTGAAAAATGTGATGAGTAGGAGGAGGAGGTGATATTTTGAGGGTTAGTAAGTTCCGAGGTTAAGACCGAAAGTAGAACTCTTTACGTACAAAGTGTTAAAGTGATAGTGCTAGGTGTTAAGTGTCTAGAAATTTAATTAGAAGCAATATAACAATTTAATAACAATGATCATAATCGTTTTCAATATAAATAACGTCAAAATATTTGATTTAATGAGTAAGACTGAAAAAGTCATTTTCTATTGTGCGTTAAAGCAAGTGAAAAATGTGATGAAGAAATATAACAAGGTATATTAGGCGACGTAGCAGTGACTGATTTCAAAGAGAGGAAGAAAATAGTAAGTAGTAGTGGAAGTGTAGCGGTAGTGACATGCGATTTTATTTTGGCCGAACAATTCACATCCGAACGTAGTGTTTTAATTTGTAATCCGTGCCGTATTACCCGTTAAATTACGCTGTGAAGAGAAATCAAGATAAGTAAGGAAATTAGATGCAGTAAAATAAGATCATTCGCAGTTACATAATATGGTGTAATGTATTAAATTACTCATGATGACAAAATAAATGGTGATAAGTAGGAAATGATTTTGGGTGGGTTAGTAATTGACAAAGTTAAAACCGAAGGTAGAACTCTTTAGGGGCAGTGAATAAGTGATAGTACTAGGTGTTAGTGGTTAGAAGCAATATAAAAATAAATGACAGTGGACCATAATCGATTTAGCGTCCAAGATGTGAAAATATTTAATTTAACGAAGGAGACAAAAGATGTCGATTTCTACTTTGCGTTATAGGAAGTGAAAAATGTGATGATTAGTAGGAAGTGATATTTGGTGGGTTAGGAAGTAACGAAGATATAACTATACGTACAAAGTGGATAGTGATACTGCTATTAGTGATAGATTTTTAATAAGAAGCAATATAAAAATTTGGTGCCGGCAGACCATAACCGATTTAGTAATACGACATAATATTGATTTTACGAGGAAGCCGGTAACGTATGAAGTCAATTTCTAATGTGTGTTATAAGTGAAAATGAATGTGATATTTAAATTAGCTGTTTTGCTGATTAGGAAACATAGTAGGGCGGTATATTAGCAGATGTAGAAGTAACTGATTTAGACGAGAGAGGAGACCATAACTATGAAGATTCAGTGAGCGTAGCGGTGGTGACATGCGATTTTACTTTAACCGAATTATTTTACACTTTAGCATAGTGTTCAGAGCAATAATTAAAAAGCAATAGTTATATCTTAGTAAGGAGTTTCATATTACCTAGTGTATGGGTTGAGATCGGTAAGCAGTGTCTTATTACCCGTTAAATGGGTTGTGGAGAGAAATGGAGATGATAAGTAAACATATAAGATGCAACACAGTAATATCATTCGCAGTTACATAATATGGTGCAATATGTTATATTACCCATGATGATGAAATTATTGGTGACAAGTAGGAAGTGATTTTTTGTGGGTTAGGAATTGACAAAGTTAAAATCGAAGGTAGAACTCTTTACGTACAAAGTGAATAAGTGATAGTACTAGGTGTTAAGTGGCTAGAAATGTAATTAGAAGCAATATAACAATTTGATGAAAATGATCATAATCGTTTTCAATATGAATAACGTCAAAATATTTGATTTAATGAGTAAGACTGCAAAGTAAATTTCTATTGTGCGTTAAAGCAAGTGAAAAATGTGATGTTAAGAAAAGAGCTAGTTAAGAAATATAATAGGAAGGCATATTAGGCGACGTAGAAGTGACTGATTTCAAAGAAAGGAAGAAGATAGCAAGTAGTAGTGGGAGTGTAGCGGTAGTGACTTGCGATTTTATTTTGACCGAACAATTGCACATCTGAACATAGTGTTTTAAATTGTAATGCGTGTCCTATTACCCGTTAAATTACGTTGTGAAGAGAAATCAAGATAAGTAAACAAATTAGATGCAGTACAACAAGATCATTCGCAGTTACACAATATTGTGTTATGTATTAAATTACTCACGATGACAAAATAAATGCTGATAAGTAGGAAATAATTTTGGGGGGGTTAGTAATTGACAAAGCTAAACTCGAAGGCAGAACTAGAGTTCTACCTTCGGTTTTAGCTTTGTCAATTACGGGCAGTGACTAAGTGATAGTGCTAGGTGTTATGTTAGTGGTTAGGAATTTAATTAGAAGCAGTATAAAAATAATCTACTTTGCGTTATAGGAAGTGAAAAATGTGATGATTAGTAGGAAGTGATATTTGGTGGGTTAGGAAGTAACGAAGATATAACTATACGTACAAAGTGGTTAGTGATAGCGCTATTAGTGATAGATTTTTAATAAGAAGCAATGTAAAAATTTGGTGCCGGCAGACCATAACCGATTTAGTAATACGACATAATATTGATTTTACGAGGAGCCGGTAACGTATGAAGTCAATTTCTAATGTGTGTTATAAGTGAAAATGTGATATTTAAATCAGCTGTTTTGCTGATTAGGAAACATAGTAGGACGGTATATTAGCAGATGTAGAAGTAGCTGATTTAGACGAGAGAGGAGACCATAACTGAAGATTCAGTGAGCATAGCGCTGGTGTTGTGCGATTTTACTTTAACCGAATAATTTTACATTCGAACACAGTGTTCAGAGCAATAATTAAAAAACAATAGTATGGGTTGTGGAGAGAAATGGAGATAATAAGTAAACATATAAGATGCAACACAGTAATATCATTCGCAGTTACATAATATGGTGCAATATGTTATATCATTACCCATAATGATGAAATTATTGGTGACAAATAGGAAGTGATTTTTTGTGGGTTGGAAATTGACAAAGTTAAAACCTAAGGTAGAAAGAACTCTTTAGTTACAAAGTGAATAAATAAGTGATAAGTGCTAGGTGTTAAGTGGCTAGGATTTTAATTAGAAGCAATATAAAAATAAATTACAGCGGACATATGTGTTATATTACTCAAGGTTACGAAATTATTGGTGACAAGTAGGAAGTGATTTTTTGTGGGTTAGGGATTGACAAAGTTAAAACCTAAGGTAGAAAGAACTCTTTAGTTACAAAGTGAATAAATAAGTGATAGTGCTAGATGTTATGTGGCTAGTATTTTAATTAGAAGCAATATAAAAATAAATTATAGCGGACATATTTTATATTACTCACGATTACGCAATTATTGGTGATAAGTAGGAAGTGATTTTTTCAGGGTTAGGAATAGACAAAGTTAAAACTTAAGGTAGAAAAAACTCCTTAGTTACAAAGTGAATAAGTGATACTGCTAGTGCTAGGTGTTAAGTGGCTAGGATATTAATTTAAACACACATAACGTAGTGCTACTTAGTAATGCATGTCGTATTACCCGTTAAATTAGTTGTTAAGAGAAATCAAGATAAGTGAACAAATAAGATGCAATACAGTAAGATCATTCGCAGTTACATAATATGGTGTAATATTTTGTAATATGGTGCATATATTAAATTACTTATGGTGACAAGTAGGAAATGATTTTGTGAGGGTTAGGAGTTGACAAGGTTAAAACCGAAGGTAGAACTCTTTACGTGCAGTGAATAAGTGCTAGTGCTAGGTGTTAGTGGTTAGAATTTTAATAGAAGCAATAATAAAATAAATTACAGCGTACATATATTACTCACGATTATGAAATTATTGGTGACAAGTAGAAAGTGATTTTTTGTGAATTCTTTAGTTACAAAGTGAATAAATAAGTGATCGTGAAAAAATCACTTCCTACTTATCAAGTAGGAAGTGATTTTTTCAGGGTTAGGAATAGACAAAGTTTGAACCTAAGGTAGAAAGAACTCTTTAGTTACAAAGTGAATAAATAAGTGATAGTGCTAGGTGCTATATGGCTAGTATTTTAATTAGAAGCAATATAAAAATAAATTATAGCGGACATATTTTATATTACTCACGATTACGCAATTATTGGTGATAAGTAGGAAGTGATTTTTTCAGGGTTAGGAATAGACAAAGTTAAAACTTAAGGTAGAAAAAACTCCCTAGTTACAAAGTGAATAAGTGATACTGCTAGTGCTAGGTGTTAAGTGGCTAGGATATTAATTTGAAATAATATAAAAATAAATGATAGCGCACGTGTTATATTAACTCACGATTATGAAATTATTGGTGACAAGAAGGAAGTGTTTTTTAGTGGGTTAGGAATTGACAAAGTTAAAACCTAAGGTAGAAGGAACTCCTTAGTTACAAAGTGAATTAGTGATAGTGCTAATGCTAGGTGTTAAGTGGCTAGGATATTAATTTGAAATAATATAAAAATAAATTACAGCGGACGTGTTATATTAACTCACGATTATGAAATTATTGGTGACAAGTAGGAAGTGTTTTTGTGGGTTAGGAATTGACAAAGTTAAAACCTAAGGTAGAAAGAACTCTTTAGTTACAAAGTGATAATAAAGTTAATAAGTGATAGTGCTACGTGTTAAGTGGCTAGGATTTTAATTAGAAGCAACATAACAATTTCATGACAATGATCATAATCGTTTTCAATATAAATAACGTCAAAATATTTTATTTAACTAGTAAGACTGTAAGAGTCGATTTCTATTGTGCGTGTAAATGCGTAACAATGTGATGTTTACAAAAGAGCTGGTTTAGAAACATAATTGGAAGGTATACGAGTATTAGAGACGTAGAAGTGACTGATTACAAAGAGAGGGAGAAGATCTTAGTTATTAAGTGACTGTAGCGGTGGTAGATGCGATTTTATTTTGATCAAACAATTGCAAATTTGAACGTAGTGTTACTTAGCAATGCGTGTCGTATTACCCGTTAAATTGGTTGTTACGAGAAATCAAGATAAGTGAACAAATAAGATGCAATACAATAAGATCATGGGCAGTTACATAATATGATGTAATATTTTGTAATATGGTGCATATATTAAATTACTTATGATGACAAAATTAATGGTGACAAGTAGGAAATGATTTTGTGTGGGTTTAGGAGTTGACAAAGTTAAAACCGAAGGTAGAACTCTTTACGTGCAGTGAATAAGTGGTAGTGCTAGGTGTTAGTGGTTAGGATTTTAATAGAAGCAATAAAAAATAAATTATAGCGGACATATGTTATATTACTCACGATTACGCAATTATTGGTGATAAGTAGGAAGTGATTTTTTGAGGGTTAGGAATAGACAAAGTTAAAACCTAAGGCAGAAAGAACTCTTTAATTACAAATTGAATAAGTGATCGTGCTAGGTGTTAAGTGGCTAGGAATTTAATTAGAAGCAATATAAAAATAAATTACAGCGGACATATGTTATATTACTCACGATTACGAAATTAGTAGTGACAAGTAGGGTTAGGAATAGACATAGTTAAAACATAAGGTAGAAAAAACTCCCTAGTTACAAAGTGAATAAGTGATACTGCTAGTGCTAGGTGTTAAGTGGCTAGGATATTCATTTGAAATAATATAAAAATAAATGATAGCGCACGTGTTATATTAACTCACGATTATGAAATTATTGGTGACAAGAAGGAAGTGTTTTTTAATGGGTTAGGAATTGGCAAAGTTAAAACCTAAGGTAGAAGAAACTCTTTAATTACAAAGTGAATAAGTGATCGTGCTAGGTGTTAAGTGGCTAGGAATTTAATTAGAAGCAATATAAAAATAAATTACAGCGGACATATGTTATATTACTGACGATTACGAAATTAGTAGTGACAAGTAGGAAATGTTTTTTGTGGGTTAGGAATTGACAAAGTTAAAACCTAAGGTAGAAGAAACTCTTTAATTACAAAGTGAATAAGTGATCGTGCTAGGTGTTAAGTAGCTAGGAATTTAATTAGAAGCAATATAAAAATAAATTACAGCGGACAGTTATAAATTTGGCGTTCATGACATGAAAATATTTAATTTAACGAAGAAGACTAATTAATGAAGTCCATTTCTACATTGCGTTATAGGAAGTGAAAATGTGATGATTAGTAGGAAGTGATATTTGCTGGGTTAGGAAGTAACGAAGATAGATCTCTCTACGTACAAAGTGGATAAGTGATAGTGCTACGTTTTAGTGGCTAGGATTTTTAATAAGTAGCAATTTAAATTTTGTTGCCGGCAGACCACAATCGACGTAATTGATTTAACTAAGAAGACGATAACGAATGAAGTATTATTTCTATTGCGATATAGCAAGTGAAAAATGTGATGTTTGTAAAACTGCAAATTAAGAAACATAGGAGGAAAGGTATATTAACAGATTTAAAAAAAGAGTGAGGAGAAGACTATATGAAGATTCAGTGAGTGTAGTGGAGGTGATATGTGATTCTATTTTGATCTGAACAAACAATAGGTAAATCAAGATTATTTGCATTTACATATTATGGCGCAATATACTCACGATAATAAACTTGACATGATGACAAGTAGGAAGTGATTTTTGATGGGTTAGCAAATTACGTAGAAGGGCTCTTACCCTTATTTAGCTTAAGTGTGCTGGTTTATGTGGCTATAATTTCTTAATTTGAAGCAATATAGATTTGTTGATAGTAAACCATACTCGATTTAGATAACGAGGTACATTATTTGGGATGTGTGACGTCAATTTCTGTTATTATTACGTTGTGATAAAAAGGGAGGTTTACAAAACTACTAATTAAAAAACACAAAGTAGGATTGATTTCAATGGAATATGGATATTAGTTGCAGACTTAATATTCAGGAACGTCCTGACCAGTGTTGAGAGACTGTTTTAGATGTTATTGGTGTGGTGTGGTGTGTGTTGTGGTAGCAAGGGTTGTAATGTGACCTGGTGACAGTGTTTCAATAAACTGGAATAGTTTTAGCCCACAAGGGTTTGGAGAAAAGTAAATACAGCTGAAACGTATTTTCTTTAACGATATGGAAAATTTACAACATTATCAGGAGTTTCGGTGTTACTTGAGTGAACTACAACATAAGTGTTTTTATAGTGAAATTATAATGTTATAGTTAGCGTAAAAGTGTAGTGGAAGCAGGGTTAATTAAAGTGATTATATTTTTTATAAAATAAGTAAATTAGCGTGATACAATTTTTTTTTTAATTATTTTTTTTAGAAGCATCACGGAATTTGAAATTTCTAATGGAAAAGTTTGAGACTTAATTTGTAAATTGGCAAGGTTTTCATTTTATTTCATTTAAGAAAAGTTCGAAAATGCAATATGTTACCTCTTTTTTGCGGTACGGAAATTGAGAAATTTGAAATATAGAGCTAAGACTGAATTTATCAACTAGTCTGATTATAAATATAACCTCTGAAGTGTTGTAACGGAGTTTCCGGAATAAAGACAAGTTTTTAATAAAGTAGGTAGGTTTATAGTTTTCAAAACATACAAATTGTGTAGCTTTGGGTTACAAATGACTGCAAAAAACAAGTTATGATGATCTGAGCAGTGAGGTTAAATAATAATTCGTAGATATCTATTCAAATAGGATGTCTAAGTCTGATTCGTACTAACTGTTGAACTATGGAATTATGATGGCAAAGATAGAGTTGAGACGATCAGTGGTAAACATATATGTATATTGACGATAAACACTTAATTAGTGTACATTAAATAGTTGCTTACGACGGAGTGGTAGTAACTGGTGTTAGACGGAATAATGATCGAACTTAGAAAGTCAGACTTGAAATGAAATCTAATAGACGTTATTCTTCGACAAATCAGAAAAGATTGTCAAGTCGAATCGGTACTAACTGATAGCAAATACTGAAACGAGACAATCAAGACAGTAGAAAATATTAGGGTAGTAATAATCATAGAAGATATAAAATGAGATGCTTGTGATGGAGTGGTAGTAACTGATAATAGAGATAGACTCAATAATGATCGAACTAAAATGTTTAGAATTTTTAAGGTGGTTTAATAATACATGTGTACTAACGAACGATAACAAGTACTGAAACGAGACAACCAAGACAGTAGAAAATATTGGGCTAATAATAATTTTTAGTAGATATAAAGTGAGATGCTTGTGATGGAGTAGTAGTAACTGATGATAGACGGAATAATGATCGACCTGAAATGGTCATAGTATTTAAGGTGGTTTAATAGACGTTATTTAGGATGATATTCAAATAGGATGCTTATGTAAGATTGGTACTAACGAACGATAACAAATACTGCAACGAGACAATCAAGACAGTGTTGTAGAAAATATAGGTATAGTAATAATTTTAGTATACATATATCAATGAGATGCTTGTGATGGAGTGGTAGTAATTGATGATAGATGGAATAATGATCGAACTGTGATGGTCAGAGTTTTTAAGGTGGTTTAATAGACGATATTTAGGACTATATTCAACTAGGATGCATAAGTAGGATCGTACTAACGAACGATAACAAATACTGAAACAAGACAATCAAGACAAGATAATATTGAGCTAATAATAATGATTAATAGATATAAAATGAGATGTTTGTGATGCGAGTGGTAGTAATTGATGATAAACGGAATAATGATCGAACTGAGATGGTCAGAGTTTTTAAGGTGGTTTAATAGACGTTATTTAGGACGATATTCAAATAGGATGCATAAGTAGGATCGTACTAACGAACGATAGCAAATACTGAAATGAGACAATCAAGGCAGTAGAAAATATTGAGCTAGTAATAATTATTAGTAGATATCAAATGAGATGCTTGTGACGGAGTGGTAGTTACTGATGATGACGGAATAATGATCGACCTGAAACGGTCCAGAGTATTTAGGTGGTTTAATAGACGTAATTTAGGACTATATTCAAATAGCATGCATATTATAAGTAGGATTGTACCAACGAACGATAGCAAATACTGAAACGAGACAACCGTGTTGTAGAATATATTGGGATTGTAATAATTATTAGTAGATATCAAAATAGATGCTTGTGACGGAGTGGTAGTAACTGATAATAGACGGAAGAATGATCACCCTGAAATGGACCAGAGTATTTAGGTGGTTAAATAGACGTTATTTAGGACGACATACAAATAGGATGCATAAGTAGGATTGTACTAACGTATGATATCAAGTACTGAAACGAGACAATAAAGACAGCAGAAAGATTGGGCTAGAAATAATTATTAGTAGATATCAAATGAGATGCTTGTGACGGAGTGGTAGTAACTGATGATTGACGGAATAATGAACGAGCTTAGAAAGTCAGTGTAATGAGAAATAATAGATGTTATTAAGGAAAATATCACAAAAAGATTCCCAAGTCAAATCGGTATTAACTGATGATAAACGGAATTATGATAGCAAATGCTGAAACTAGACAATCAAGACAGTGTTGTAGTTAATAATGGGATAGTAAAAATTATTAGTAGATATCAAATGAGATGCTTGTGATGGAGTGGTAGTAACTGATAATAGAGATAGACGGAATAATGATCGAAGTAAAATGTTTAGAATTTTTAAGTTGGTTTAATAATACATGTGTACTAACGAACGATAACAAGTACTGAAACGAGACAACCAAGAGAGTAGAAAATATTGGGCTAATAATAATTATTAGTAGATATAAAGTGAGACGCTTGTGATGGAGTAGTAGTAACTGATGATAGACGGAATAATGATCGATCTGAAATGGTCAGAGTATTTAAGGTGGTTTAATAGACGTTATTTAGGATGATATTCAAATAGGATGCTTATGTAGGATTTGTACTAACGAACGATAACAAATACCGAGACAATCAAGACAGTGTTGTAGAAAATATTGGGATAGTAATAATTTTAGTATACATATATCAATGAGATGCTTGTGATGGAGTGGTAGTAATAGATGATAGACGGAATAATGATCGAACTGAGATGGTCAGAGTTTTTAAGGTGGTTTAATAGACGTTATTTAGGACGATATTCAACTGGGATGCATAAGTAGGATTGTACTAACGAACGATAACAAGTCCTGAAACAAGACAATCAAGGCAGTAGAAAATATTGAGCTAGTAATAATTATTAGTAGATATCAAATGAGATGCTTGTGACGGAGTGGTACTTACTGATGATAGACGGAATAATGATCGACCTGAAACGGTCCAGAGTATTTAGGTGGTTTAATAGACGTAATTTAGGACTATATTCAAATAGCATGCATATTATAAGTAGGATTGTACTAACGAACGATAGCAAATACTGAGACGAGACAATCGTGTTGTAGAATATATTGGGATTGTAATAATTATTAGTAGATATCAAAATAGATGCTTGTGACGGAGTGGTAGTAACTGATAATAGACGGAAGAATGATCACCCTGAAATGGTCCAGAGTATTTAGGTGGTTAAATAGATGTTATTTAAGACTACATTCAAATAGGATGCATAAGTAGGATTGTACTGACGAATGATATCAAGTACTGAAACGAGACAATAAAGACAGCAGAAAGTATTGGGCTAGAAATATTTTTTAGTAGATATCAAATGAGATGCTTGTGACGGTGTGGTACTTACTGATGATAGACGGAATAATGATCGACCTGAAACGGTCCAGAGTATTTAGGTGGTTTAATAGACGTAATTTAGGACTATATTCAAATAGCATGCATATTATAAGTAGGATTGTACTAACGAACGATAGCAAATACTGAAACAAGATAATCGTGTTGTAAAATATATTGTGATTTTAATAATTATTAGTAGATATCAAAATAGATGCTTGTGACGGAGTGGTAGTAACTGATAATAGACGGAAGAATGATCGAACTGAGATGGTCAGTTTTTAAGGTGGTTTAATAGACGTTATTTAGGACGATATTCAACTAGGATGCATAAATAGGATTGTACTAACGAACGATAACAAGTACTGAAACAAGACAATCAAGGCAGTAGAAAATATTGAGCTAGTAATAATTATTAGTAGATATCAAATGAGATGTTTGTGATGGAGTGTTAGTAACCGATGATAGACGGAATAATGATCGAACTGAGATGTTAAAAAATTTTAAGGTGGTTTAATAAACGATATTTAGGACGATATTCAAATAGGATGCATAATTAGGATTGTACTAACAAACGATAACAAGTACTGAAACGAGACAACCAAGACAGTAGAAAATATTGGACTAATAACTGGTAATAACTGATGATAGAGATAGACGGAATAATGATCGAACTAAGATATTTAGAATTTTTAAGGTGGTTTAATAATACATGTGTACTAACGAACGATAACAAGTACTGAAACGAGACAATCAAGACTAGAATTATGGGGCTAATAATAATTATTAGTAGATATTAAATGAGATGCTTGTGACGGAGTGGTAGTATCTGATGAGAGACGGAATAATGATCAACCTGAAATGGTCCAGAGTATTAAGTTTTATTATTATTATTCAGGTAAATAATTTGTGGAAGTAATTTTAGCATGTACATCTACTGACAAAACACTGAATAACTTAGAAAGTGGGGATGGTTAGAGTGACGGTGTAGTGTACATTGTACACTTGAATGACGTTTTAAGAAGTTTCGAGTATGATTACGAAGAGCATCAAGCTCTATTATTTTACTTTTAAAAAAACATACCTACCTATCTTAATAGGTGCTTTACATAATAAGTCTTGATGATGAATGGAGAATAATATTTCATTCAAATATTATTATGAAATACGTTACGGGATAATCAAACAATATGATTAAATTTATATTTATAAAAGGATTATATTTCATAAGTTTATTGTTGTTTAGTTAGGAAAGTGCATAATTTCCCTGAAACTGAAACCTTATTTTAAAATTTCGTTCATTTATTACTTCATTATATTGGGGTTCTAGTTAAATTAATTAGAAAAACAATAAGGTTAAAACTTATGCTTCTTGGCGTGGCTATGTCAAAATTAATTTTGTGGCAAAAACTGAGACGATTTCATGCTAAAGATAAATTCTAGCATTATAAGTTTCATAACTATTGCTTTAAAATTAAATAATAGTAATTATTATTATCTACATAGGTAACATGCTACCTTACTTACATTTTGTCAGCAAAGTTATTTTGATTTAATTATGTTTTATTTATTTGATGACAAATTATACTATAAGTGTCTCAATACAATTTTTCTAAATGAATAATAAATTTAAATTATTTCTTAAGTGGATAAATAAGTAAAATAAGTACCTCATGTGCTAGTTCACTCGCTTTTGACAATTATATTTTCTTTTTAGTTTACCGACATTGAGTTATTTTTTGATTTCATAATATCATAATCGAATTAATTTTAAATAAGGAATGCAGTGACATTATTATTATTGATACCTACTTATAATTAATTGATATGATTCACAATCAACTAAATTATATAGCAACTAATTTTAATTATTAACTTTTTGACTAGATATAATTTTATTGTTTACTATTCAGATTATTAAATATACTTAATTTTCTGGTTTTATAATGTTATCCGCCTATTTTTAATAATAAAAATATATTCTGTTTATAACGTTCAAGAATATATAATAATTAATAATTCAATCACACAATCTTGAAAATAATTTATCAATTTGATTATAAAATATAAATCACTATTTTTATTGGATGATTTAGAATAAGTACCTATCAATTTTTTCCTAAGTGATTCAAGTATCAAATTTATTATAACTATAAACTATTAAATTATACGTGAGCAGAAATGCATTGTGGGGACATTTTTGTTCAACATAAACTTGATTATGATTTAAAATGCACACCTATATTTTTATGGGTCATTTGATGATGATGATTACCAAGACAGTTTAACTAATATAATCAAATATTCTTTTAAATTTTAGAATTTATTTTAATTAATATGATTAATTTAATATAATTAATTAATGCATTTAATTACTCATATTACAATTTAATTTAAATGACATTCCATTTAAAGTAAAATTTTGCGCCAAAGCACAAATGTTGATATTTGGATCAAAATAACAGTAACTACTTGATTGAATATAATTAATTAAATAAATAAATCAGTAAAATAGTAACACCCGTCAGATCCACCGACATAGTTAACACTTCAATCATTTTATTTTGCGACTAAAAGATTTAATGTCAGGTGATCAAAATTATTCGGAATCGATTTTTGATCTTTAGTGTTTGCTTTTTGAGTCGTTGTTAAGTAAGAGCTTGGAATTTGTTCCAAGTTATTTAAATTACAATTTGAGACAATAGAGTCAACCTCTAGCACTATTTTGAATAATGAATTAGACATGTACCCATTATCAAGGGACATTGAGACAATAGAGTTGAACTCTAGCAGAGATGTGAACCTAGAAACATTAATATCACACCCAATAAATTTTAATTTTCAAAATATAATCAATAATAATAACCTTAAAATTGTTCATCAAAATATACAGGGTGTGATAAATAAACAATTAGAATTGGAGTTGTTCATGAACTGTAGTTATATTGATATTGTTTGTCTTACT
This sequence comes from Sesamia inferens, assembly GCA_037179545.1. Lineage (NCBI taxonomy): Eukaryota > Metazoa > Arthropoda > Insecta > Lepidoptera > Noctuidae > Sesamia > Sesamia inferens. Next base: position 27,037,906 of record CM073928.1, on the reverse strand, counting down.
GAACATTGGTTAAAAGCCCATCAGTTCATGTTCAGCTTTAATAACCATCAGATTGGTAGCTCATTCAGCAGAGTGAATATGATAAGGGGTGGCTCCCTAATAATTGTTCGCAACAATATCAAATTTAAAGAACGGGCTGATATTGTAAGCCTCTCTGTTGAGCGAGTTATTGAAATTGCTTGTATCGAGCTCGAGCGGTTCATTGTAATAAGTGTCTACAGGCCCCCATGTGCTTCCTATGATATTTTTGGAAAATATATGGAGGAAGTTTTATTAAAGACTTGTCACAGTAACAAAACAGTTGTTGTCTGTGGAGACTTCAACATTAATATTCTAGAGAAATCAGCTACAGTGAATGAATTTATCTCATTATTCAAGTCCTATAATTTGTACGCAAGATTCTTTGAGCCGACTAGAATAACTGCCACAAGTGCCACCTGTTTAGACAACATCTTTACTAACCTAAGACCTTCTGACCATTTAATTATAAATGAGTTAGACTCTGATCACTGTGGCCAGTTAGTTACTTTTCCTCAGAAGAGTGAAGTCAGAGCTCAAAGAAAACTTGTGAGTTTTGTTCCTGTAAATGAAAATCGTTTAGGACAATTTAAAAATAATTTAATTGAAAAGCTACCGGGCTTGCCTCATCACACCAACCCGGATCATGCATATAGTATACTATTTAACTTGATTAATTGTGAATTTATGAAAGTTTTCACAAAAAAAACATTGCCTGTTAGCGACCGCATTATATTTAGTGACTGGGCAACCCCAGGTATTTATAAAAGCAGGGAAAAAATGTATGAATTGTATCAGGAAAAAACATATAACCATGATGTAGCTTTTCAAGAATTCGTTAAAAAATATTCAAAAACTTTTAAGAGAGCCTGTTCCTCAGCAAAAGCCATACACATTAAAAATAAAATAAAATCTTCTAGAAATAAAATCAAAACAACTTGGCAAATTATAAATTCTGAAACTGGAAGAACCAAAGTACAAAATCGCGATTTCCATCTTAAAATTAACGATGAAGATATAAAGGCGGACTTGGAGGTAGCAACTGAGTTTGAGAATTTTTTTACTAGTATTCCAATAATAACAACAAAAACTTTGTCTTCTTCCTCCACTTCTGCCTACGCCATACTAAAAGAATGTGTTCCGGAATGTGACAAGCACTTTGAATTTGCGTTTGCGACTGCTAAAGACATTATAGAATCTTTTAAGGATCTTGATGTAAAAAAAACTGCCGATCATTGGGGTTTGTCAGTATATACTGTAGCTTCAATAATAGATGTTATCGCACCTTTCTTAGCAATTGTTTTTAATTCTTGTGTCACATCTGGTATATTTCCTGATTTGATGAAACTTAGCAAAGTAATTCCACTGTTCAAATCTGGTAGTACAACTGATCCCACGAATTTTCGGCCAATTTCTATATTACCAACTTTGAGCAAAATTTTTGAAAAATTAATTTTGAAACAGTTGTTGAGACATTTCAACTTATATAATTTATTGCACGTGAAACAATTTGGTTTTACAAAGGGTCGTTCAACTACCGATGCGGGCGTGGCGTTGCTAAAGAACATATTTGGGGCCTGGGAGGAATCGCAAGATGCTCTTGGTATTTTTTGTGATTTGTCCAAGGCCTTTGATTGCGTACATCATGATACTCTTATTAGGAAACTGTACCATTATGGTTTAAGGGACAGAGCTCTCGACCTTCTGACTTCTTATCTGAATAATCGAATTCAGAGGGTTGATGTTAATGGCAACAAATCTGCAGGATCTGAGGTCACCATGGGCGTTCCGCAGGGCTCAATTCTAGGTCCTTTCTTGTTTTTAATTTATATTAATGACTTACCTCATCACGTGAGGGATAATCACAACATAGTATTGTTCGCGGATGACACTTCTCTTATTTTTAAAGTCAAGCGTCAGCTAGCAAATTTTGACGAAGTTAACAATGCACTTTCGAAAGTTGTCCATTGGTTTAATGTAAATAACCTTCTTTTGAATGAAAAAAAAACTAAATTCATTAAATTTTCTACGCCAAATGTCAGGCAGTTAAGTACCAATGTTCAACTGAATGGAGTAGAGTTGATCCCTGTCGAGTCGACAGTTTTTCTTGGATTGACTATTGACTCCAAGTTACAATGGGGTCCTCACATTGAGAAGCTGTCGGGTAGACTCAGTTCTGCCGCTTATGCTGTTAAGAAAATTAGACAGATAACTGATGTGAATACAGCCAGAATTGTTTATTTTAGTTATTTTCATAGTCTTATGACTTATGGGATTCTTCTCTGGGGAACTTGTGCGGACATCAATACCATCTTTGTTTTACAGAAAAGGGCTGTTCGAGCCATCTACAACCTTGGTCCTAGAGATTCTCTTAGAGAAAAATTCAGAGAGGTGAACATTCTGACTGTAGCTTCGCAATATATATTTGAAAATCTTATGTATGTACATAAAAATATATCTAATTTTAAGAAAATAAGCGATGTTCATAATATAAATACCAGGAACAAACACAATCTTGCTGTACATCACACTCGTCTCCACAGAGTAGGTAACTCGTTCATGGGTCAATGTATACACTTTTACAACAAGCTTCCCATGGACATTCGAAACTTACCCATTAAACGATATAAAACCTATATAAAGGCCAAACTTTGCAAAAAGGGGTATTATAAAATCTCAGATTATTTAGAGGATAGAGAGGCTTGGGACTGAGCTGCTCGCTCTGTTAAGCATTGTTATTAAGCAATATGCGTAATTATAACGTAAATTATTGTAAACATTTTCATTTTTAATGTCTGGACTTTAAAAAAGACGATGATCCCTGAGTTTGTTTCGGCTATTTCTTCTCAGAGGTAGTCAGTTAGGAAATGCCGGCTTCATCTAGTTTAAAAAAAAAAAAAAAAGAAGAAAAAAAAAACATATGACGTGTAAAAGTGATCGGTGATCCTACTTGCTTAATAAACGATTTCATTTCATTTCATTTCATTTCATTTCATTTCATTTCATTTCATTTCATGTCAATATTAAATGAGTTGTATAAGAATACTAACTTAACTATGAATTAAGGTGTTGCCACAATAATATGTATTGATTTTGTTTTTTGAGATTACAATATCACGATTATAATCATGAACATGATGATTATGTAATCATGAACAGGTGGGAACCTGGTGACCTGTATTACAGGTGTTACTACCTACCACAGGCACCAGCGATCCACAACCAAAAAAAAAAATAAAAGCTATTTCTTGTGTGTAACAATTTTTTATACTTGTTTTGTTTTTGGCTTGTGGTGAGAATTAAACAGTTTTTTATTTTATTATATTATTATTATTAAAATTATATACGAACGCGAAGTTCATTGGCCATTATTAGGTTTTTTTTTATCTTTATCTTTTTTTTTAGCTTTATTTTCTGAATATTGCTGCGTTTAAACTGGGTATCTCTCCATCTTCGGAAATTATTATAAGAAATACATTTAACTATACTCATTTTTATTTAGGCTTATGCATTATGGATCAAATTAAATGTACTTTTATATGTAAGATAATCAACTTAATAATTACGAACAATGCGCATAATAGGAAATAACGATTGAATTATATAAACGATCAACTGTAAGACACCACGATTGGCAATAATATATCTATACATATAAGAAGGTCAAATAAGAAATATACCTAATTTACTTATAAAACACCAAGTTGCAGGTTTATTTTATATATTTTCGTTTTTTGTATATTTACCAACCACATCTAGGTAGGTAGGGAATTAGTTTAGGGTTAATGAAACTGGCACGGTAGTATACCTACATATATGCTACTATTAGAGGCTTGCATATAATTATAGTACGGTAGGGTACAAAATCATTCATATTTTGATGTAAGTAACCGCATTCGATGTAGGTAGGTTTGCGTTGAATTTATTTTAAGATTTTGGAATACTCTGGTAACTAGGCTATAAAAAGGTTTATTTAAGAAGTAGGTACGTAGGCACAACGGACAATAAGAAAGTACTTTAATTAGAGTAATAAGCAGGACTACGGAGCGAACATTTAGTAAACATAATGATAACGTTTTAGTTGTACTTACTAATGCTAGCATTCTGTGTTTGAACAAAATACATTGCGTGAAAAGATAGCCATTCGCGTTATATTTTATAATGTTCTCGATATTATAGGCACCATAATATTATTAAGTAATATAAATTAATTAAAAATCGAAAAGGTAATCTCCACTGTTTAATATTATTTAAGTTTGGATAGGATTTAATTTACGTTGAATAGGATCTTGTACGGTTTTATATTAATAATGTAATAGAAGGTAGGTATAATGCCAGATAAGTAGGTAGGTAGTAGGTAGGTAATTGTAAAATTCGTGAAATGGATTACGGAACAAAAAAAGTATAAATAAAGTTATTTAAAACAAATAGGCTAGATATAAGATAATGTTTATAAACAAACAGGTAACTAGGCTATAAAAAGGTTTATTTAAGAAGTGCGTAGGCACAACGGACAATAAGAAAGTACTTTAATTAGAGTAAAAAGCAGGGCTACGGAGCTAACATTCAGTAAATATAATGATAACGTTTTACTTGTACTGACTTACTAATGCTAGCATTCTGTGTTTGAACAAAATACATTGCGTGAAAAGTTAGCCATTCTGCGTTATATTTTATAATGTTCTCGATATTATAGGCGCCATAATATTATAAGTAATATAAATTAATTAAAAATCGAAAAGGTAATCTCCACTGTTTAATATTATTTAAGTTTGAATAGGATTTAATTTACGTTGAATAGGATCTCGTTTTATATTAATAATGTAATAGAAGTTAGGTCTCATGCAAGATAAGTAGGTAGGTAATTTTAAAATTCGTGAAATGGATTACGGAACCAAAAAAGTATAAATGAAGTTACTTAAAAAAAATAGGCTAGATATAAGAAAACGTTTATAAAACTACGATAACTGAATATGTACTAATTAGGTGTCATTATTCGAACTTTTCGTGCCGTTGTAGGGATAGGTTGTTATGTTTTTTTTTTCTCTAAATTTCACGCTTTTAGGCTATGTATACGAGTAAACACACCTTTAAAATACATACAAACAAACCACTTAAATGAACGCACATGTTTAAGTTATTTGAAAATCGTTTTAGAACCGGCACTATTCTAATCATTGTCCTAACAGCACTGAGTTAATTTAATTACAATGTTCAGGTGGATGGCAGAGTGATTTCTCTTCTGTACGATTTTTTTTACGCAACCAATCCGAACAGCATGACCAATATTTCGTTATCTACATTAGTTTTTTTTTTTTTTTTTGTTTTCATTAAATGAGTGGAAATTAGTTTTAGAAAGAATTCAGACTGTTCAAATGTGTAGCATGCTGGTCAAGTCTATAACAGCGTTCGTTGGGTTTCGTTAATTTCGTCCTTTATTCCACTGCTAGAGTGAAATCTGTTTTACTTTCTATTGCTTAATGGGGTTGATGTAAAGCTATAGATATTCCTCTAAAACGTACGCTTATTGTTACTAATTTATTTTTTGAATATCTAATGAATTAAACGTATTTTTTATATTATGCATTGGGATGTTAATGTCTCCACGCTTTTAAACGTAAATAAATACTTACATTAATTTAATATACACGCCGCAATTCTAGCGAGACTGATATAAATAGATAGACAAGTTTTATACATATATTTACACTCCTCGATGAGAGTCATTTTTAAATAATTATGTAATATATTTTCTTTAATATTATTTCAGGAGCTAAAATTAACTGTTCACGTATTTAATGCCACCGCTTTTCCTGCAGACCCCGTAAGGTTCCGTCGTTTACAACATGGCCGCCTGTCCCATCTACAAAACTATAGACACATAGTTTCACCAATTTGACTCGTTATCGTGGACAACGCAGGATGGACCCTAGATATTCACCAGTATTAATAACACCTCCATAATTTAAAACAAAATAATTAAAATTCAAGGTATTAATATAATTTTTTTAATTTATTTACATTTTTTGCGAAATTCACTAACGTCATTGGGCACTTGACACGTCCCCTATGTTTTGTGCTACTTGGTGCCCAATTATTCTGCTAATTTTTACAAAGTCGAAAGCAACTTAGATTTTTTTCTTAATGTCGTACTTATAGTTATTAATTATTATGCGTCAGGGTCTACGTACGAAGTATGTGTAGCAGAAACTAAATGTTTCTTGAAAAACTGAACAAGTACATGACCGACTACATTCGACAGTTAAATTATTAGCAGAATTGCGGAAATAATCATTCAAATGAAACAGTTCGTAATATTAAATCCACACACTAATAGTTTTATGATTAGCACTCATTATTACGAAACACAAAGCATGTTAGAATATTTTAGTGCCTCCCATTAATATAAGTGGTCCAAATCTCGCATAACCGTCATCTATTGGTTAGCCCAACTAGAGGACAGACACTTCTTGATATCCGAGATGCTTAGTGTAAATGTTAGTGTTAATTTGTTGTACTAACTCACCTTAACGTATCGCCTTCAGTCTAGAACAGTCTCATCTAACACCAAAATTGAGGAACCACGGTCTTAGATTTAACTATTGCAAACTTATTTAATTTTTCAGATATTTTATAATTATGTTGGCGGCGTCAGGCAGGCTTATTATCAGCGGAACGTAGGCAGCGATGTTAGTTTCAAAAGTTTAAGAACAAAACTTGGCAGCAGTAAACAGAGGCGAATATGAGATTTATCTAACTAGGTAAATTAGGTATAACTTTATATATATATATATTCACTAGCTATATATCTTTGTAATTTAAATGTTTCTGAAACTGATTATATATATGTACTAGGAAAAATAAGTCGTTCAATGTTTATACCGTAACAATCGAAAAAATTGCGTTTTTTTTTTAAATTAAGTATTTAGTGAGGGGTCAGAAAATATTTATAAACGTGGTTTATTCTCATAGTTTATTTGTATTTCATTCACATCATTAAGTTGTATTATATGAATTAGAGATGTAAATTGACGAAATCGGAGTTCCAAGAATGTAATGTAGATCTAATGGAGTTACGATAGGTATGAAAATGAGCACATTAAACCGGGCGATGACTTATTATGCTATGATTAGGATACTTATAATCTAATATAATATTTATCACATTCAGTGTTTGACATCTTACAATATACTAGATTTAAATCGGACTAAGGTTAGTAAGTTAGATTACGGCTTAGAAATAAAGTCTAATGTACTCATTGCAGCTGTTTCGACAGCCTCGTAAAGTTAAGGTTTCTTTGAAATATGATAGAGATAAGATGTAGCCGGATATCTGAGCTCGTGTTAGTTGTAACCTAGATTAGGTAGGATATTAGCCCCTGGTATTTAGGGTTTAAACAGGCCGTAGATTCAGGATGTCCGTATTAAGACTCCATAAAACGAATCTGGAAGAAGCCTAATTTGTTGGCAGGCTTAGATTAAAACTCCTAAACTCTCAGGCGCGGCTTTTCCTAACTAAATTTAGGAATGTAGGCTAAAAGTTAGATAAGATCTAGTTAGTATTGTTCTTGATAATATTTAGAAGTAACAAATAACAATAGTTAGTGGTAGTTTTTTGGCTGCTATTAAAATGTTTCATTGCAAGTATTAGGTTAAGTAATTATAAATTACAGCAGTGTAAAAATTAGTTTTATTAATTTTAGTCAAGTCATTCGCTTCCGATTAAATGCCCTTGATTGCAATTGTCTGCCAAATAACAGCTTAAAGGAACTCGATGATACAATCTGGAATTCATAGGTACACTTAATCAATAATTTGTGTATATTTTAGTAAAATATAATATTTTATAGTAAAAATTGGTCTGTCATTCTCAATCATTATGTTATATCTCGAATGTATCTGTCCCCGAGCAGACTTTGATTACAAAATTTTTATAGATGTAAATTTTTCGAATAATAATTTTACTCCATATTTTGAAAAAGTAAATTCATTGACGTCTGTAAATCTTTGTAAATTTGAATAATAAATCATTAGTAATCAAAGTATTAAATTTTGTTTCTCTTCGTGTAAATACTTACTTATACTTAATATTTCCCAAACCATTCAGAATACAAATTTACCGTACTATTTTTAAACAAAATAATTTTTCATATTCTTATTTTAATTCCAATATCAAGTAAGTCATTAATTATTTATTTGATATGAACATATTAAATGGTAAATATATCTAAAATAAATACCTGTAGTTTCGACTTTACTTACGGTTCACAAATTATCTCACATTTTGATATGCTATGTTTAAGTAGAGATTTGGACATCAAAGCTAACTATGATTATTATCTAATCGACTTATAATCATAATTATAAATATGATGAAATTTTATTGATAAGGCCTTTGTATAGTTTTCAGCAGCAGCTAAAAATATACTATACTTGCCTATATACTAAAAAAATATTAGGCACAAAATAAATATTATGTTTTAAATTAAGCATCCAATCGTTCGCTAAAGTAATCAAATATTTAAATTAGGTAGCGAATAACTAAACTAGGTATATACTTAGTAAATTTTTACTAGTCAGGTGGGACATGATAAGTTAAATACCTACCTATATTTTTGGCCAAAAATTAGAAATTAAGGTTTTCAATAGGCAGGTTTTTTTCTTTTGGAATACGAATACCTTATCTTACAAATTTTTATCTTACATATTTGTAGGGTCTTATTGTAAGGACATACTTATGGTTTACTAGAAGATATTTAGAATTCTATTTTATTAACTGACAAGACAATAGCGCACTTTACGCCGCGTAGATTTGGGTGTAAGGGGTAAAAATATTTTTTCTAAATTTTTTGGACTGACCAACATGACATTTAGAGGACGTTTTTATCTTGCCTTTTTTAAAATAATATTAAATATATTTTTATATAAATACTATTGGGGTGCATAGGTAAATTATGACAAGTTTGACTGACTGACATAAATCCCAAGTAGAGTCCTCTCTTTTGTAATTGAAATGTTTCCTGACATTTCATTTCTTATTGCTCACATGTCTTCAACATGCAAATATAGGTCCCTGATAGGTCCCCGACATAGGTAACTTTTGCCACGACATCGTGGGTTAATTTTTGACTGTAAATTAAAAAAAGAAACAATCTGCTGAGTTTCTTGCCGGTTCTTCTCAGTCGATTTTAGGTTCCGAACCGGTGGTAAATTTATCACGGTGAAAAATATAAAGAGGATGTAAAAAAGTTAATAAATAAACGAATTTTCTTTCCTACCTGTTGTTTTAATTCTGTAAACCTTAACCACGTAGAGAGTCGGTGTAAAATTAAATAATATTAAATGACGATGTTTTTTTTTTTTGTTTATTGTAAAGTTTCAAATATTTTCATTGTCTCTCTACGTGGATATGATCCTTTCCAGATACTGAGTCACAAAAATCACACACACTCACTTACCTACACACAAATTACACATGTGGACAATCTTTCTCACCTGCAAACGACCCTGATATGGTGCCGATGGAGTAAGTATGTGAATTGATGCCAAACCTGAGCTTGAAATTAAAAACCGACACTGAAAACAAGGGTAATCTTCTCAAGATCTGGGCTACATATGGTGGTGGAGTATGGCCATGGCGATGTTGGCCGAAGAATGATCGTTAGAGCTTACGAATTCAGAGAGGCCTTGAGCAAAGTCTTGTAGACGGAGTTTATTACTGATCTAATTAGAAGACTGAAATAACCAGCAAGAGTAGTTGACTAAAAAAAGTAATTAAGTAGTCCGTCAGGCAGATTTCCAAAAACAAACTACACGTATTTTTTATTTTTTCATAAAGGGTGTCTCTGACATCGACGCACAAACCAGTACCATGGATCCAGTACATGATTCTGAACCCCCGCAGGTGAAATAATTCGTCGGTTTTGTCCTGATTAAAAAAAATAATATGCAGTTTTTTTCATTTTAAACCGTTCATAATTGCTATACTTTTATAACCCAATAAGAGTTTAAAGTAAAAAATAAGTAATTCGCTAATTACACAAAAAAGCGCAATGTGAACAAAGCTCTAAAACTATCCTATCAGCTGATTATAGTTCACATCAGGGGCATTCAGGGGTCAACTTCATACCCACAAACATGCGCGGCGGCACGCTTGCAACGTTCAAAGGCCGAGCCGACACTTTTTTAAACACTGATCTGTAACCGCTCATTAACGATATAAATGACTATCATAATTTTATTAGTAGCATGCGGTGTAGCCTTCTCGCGAAGTTTGCGTTACGAGGTCAGATACACCCCGTATACACAAAAAATGAAGACTGTACAGTGCGTTGAAAGCTCGTGTGACGTCACTCCTTGCTACACTTTTTAGAACGAGTGACGTCACCAGCCCCCAATCCTGATCTTTGATGCCTTTTATAATCTTAATCTTTATTGATTTGATAAAACAAAATATACGTAGGTATCCAATATTTTCCTATAATCTGAATGACGGACTAAATAGAATCATTTTTTTTTTACCCGGGAAGCACCCCTATTGCGTAACATTATAAAATAGTTGGGAACAGTTGGAATAATTTCGAAGCATATTGATAATCCATTGCTCCATGTGTTCGAATATGCGTCTGCTCAACAACGTAAATATAGCAATGAATGTAGTTGAACTGTAAAAATTAAACCCATTGCTACAGATAGACGCAAATAGCTTGCTGTCCCTGGATCTATATCGATGGAAACTGCCATTTAACGTACCTACCTACAAATGTTGGGAATTTTCCAGATCTGTGAGTTTCCATTACGAGACTCGATCGTCGATATCGAGCGCGTTTGGCGCTCTCATTGGTTGAGAGTTCTTACAACCTTGAAGTGGGCCAATCAATGAGTCAAACGCGGTCTATATCTACTAATCTACGATCGAGTCTTCGTAATGAAAACTCATGGTAAAGTGCGTTTCATTTAAGAGTTCCTTTGCCGTCATGTTGGCACTAATGCAAATTAGTGTGAGAGAGAAAGAGACGCAGAGTGCGTTTACCTTGTTTATGATAGTAACAAAAAATGAATGCCAACATGACGCCAAAGGAACTCTTAGATGAAACGCACTATAGACACACTGAGGTCAATTCTCATAATTTCGACCTGTCAACAATGATTACATTTTTGAAATTTGTCGCCGGGATGGGGCTACGTCTAATTTTGAGTGTTTATATTATGACGAGAATTTCCTTGTGTCTAAACTTTATACGAGTAGGTAGGTACCTACTTTGTTTAAAATGGGTTCGATCTCCAAATTGGTACTTACTCTCCTACGAGGCCTTTTGACCTTTTCTATCAATACTGGCCAAAACACGTCCCTGCATAGGTATTTGGTACAGGCGACAGCACATCAAGTTACTACAATCTGTCAGATTTCTTTATTAGATTTTCAACTTTATCCCTAAAGCGTTAAGGCTCAAGGTTGATTGGGAATATTTGACAGTTTGGGGTAGCATGACCAGCTGTCGGCCGTACGTCGTAGATCTAACGAATTTGAGAGAGTCGTAAGTAAGTATACTTATCAAGCAAAAGAATGATGGACGAGTTGATTACTGATCAAGACTGGCTTCGTGTCGATGAAAATAGACATTTCGCATAGGTATAAATATTGACACTTCAAGATGTGAAGGACAATTCTGGTAAATTAGATCTGTCAAAAGTTACATTTTTTTTTATAAATTTTTGGCATTTCGTTACCGAGTTGAGATTAAGATAAATTTTTGAATTTTCTAATTGTGACGAGAATATGCCTTCTTCCTAAACTTTATAGAAATACTTAGGTATTTTAAAATGGGTTCGATCCCGATCGAAATTATTCTCCTATGAGGCTTCTGACCTTTTCCGTCAATACAAGCCAAAACACACGAGACAAGCATCGTGGGTCATCAACCTACCTATATATCGGAACGAATAAATACCTAGGTAAACTTATAGTGAAATGTTAAAAATCTGACCTAACCTAAAATAGATATTTTTATACCGTTAGCTCAGCACTATAGTATAATGTACTCTGTGGCTGAGCCAGCCCAGCACCACGACCCCATGTGGTTCAATCAAATAATATAACAATACTAGCTGACCCGGCAAACGTTGTTTTGCCATATAAATTGTTATGTATGTACACTGAATAAAAGGATGAAATTATTGTACTTGTTTTAATTGTAATTTCAATCAACGTTACAGTAATAATCATAAATAATAAACAATATGTAATTAACAATGTGATGGCTTAATTTAAGATGGATTACCGGATACAGGAAATCAATCAATGTTGACATTAATCATCTATCATTAGTGTTGCCCTAACACTCTCCCACGTTATACAGTATGTTACGAAAACCCTGTCCGACCCGTGAAGGTGTTGTTAGGTATCGATAACTGATTCTACTAATGCATACAAAACCGGGCTTTACTTAAAAAAAAAATCCCCCTAAAAAAAATAAATATTATTTCGCAAAAGGAGGTAACTTATTAAATGTGCGTTGACCACCCTTCGCCTGCCGACCGCGGGGGGCGGGCGGCAGGACACGCGGCACGTGGCCGCATCGCTATTCGCTCATAATAATACCGGTGTTGTCACTTTTTAAAAATTACCAAATTTCGGGGAAATTGGAATTAATTCGTTGGAAAAAAAGATTATTTCAAAATTCATTTGTATTGGTACTATGATGAATACGTAAAATTTTATATTATATTTGGTCATGTGTTTACCTAACCTCTATTATCCTTATGGGTCGGACAGGGTTTTCGTAACATACTGTATAGAATTGTTCATAGGTCCAGTCTTGTAGGTGCTTTCTTTAAGCGTGTACTGCGTCGCAATCCAGATGACTGCTCTATATTTTCGCTGTGTAGTCCTTGTCTATTTTCTTCCAATTGTATGTGTTGCTCATCACAAATTTTAGGTATTTCTTTTTCAGGTTCTTCAGGTATTATTTGTATGACATCTTTTTCAGTAGCTTCTTCATCTCTCTTTGGTGTAGGCGGAGCTGTTTGTTCTCTATATTGGTAATCTTTATTTTGTGAGATCTTATCATTGTAGTTTTCATTACAGGTTGTCTTCAACATTTGGTCCACGTGCCTGTGACATTTCTTCCCATTAATATCTACTTCATAGTGCAACTTACCTGTTCTGTTAGTAATAATTCCAAATTTCCATTTAGTGTCATCATTGTAGCTTCTTACTTGTACTCTGTCTCCCTCTTTAAAATATTTTCTATCTGATATTTCTTCTCTCTTGCTATTGATTTCTGTACATAGATTTCTTTTTACTAAATCTAACCTTGTCCGGTATAATCTCTTGAACATCATTTCCGCAGGGCTGATTCTAGTTGTAGTATTAGGTGTCTTTCTGTAGGCCATTAGAAATTTCGATAATTTATCTTGTAGGCTTCCATTTTCATTCGTCATAGCTTTCAGTTTTCGTTTAAAAGTTTGTACATATCTTTCTGCTTGTCCATTTGTTGAAGGATGGAATGGTGCAGTAAATTTGGATTGTATACCATTTTCTTTTAAAAACATCTGCATTTCTTCAGAACGGAACTGTCTGCCATTGTCAGACACTATAGTGACTGGTAATCCAAATGTAGTGAATAAATTCTTTAATATCTTGATTGTTGCTGCCGAAGTAATAGATGTAGTAGGAATTACCTCTAGCCATTTAGTATAGGCATCAACAACAACTAGGAAGTAATTATTCATAAATGGTCCTGCATAGTCTATGTGGATTCTATTCCATGGTTCCTTCGGATATTCCCAACTATGTGTCTGTACTTTATTTGGGTTCCTTTGCAGTTGACAACATGTTTTGCATTTTTTTACCATTTGTTCGATATCAAAATCAATATTTTTCCACCACACATAACTTCTTGCTAGGGATTTCATTTTTACCATTCCAGTATGTGCCATATGTAATTCTTGTAAAATTTGTTGTTGTAGAGATTTGGGAATAACTATTCTTATCCCATAGAAAATACAATTATTTTGTAAAGAGTATTCATGTAACTCCTTCTTATTTTCTTTGCCTGATTGAATTTCTTGATATAATTGTTGTAATTCTGTATCTTTTGCTGTAGCTTTTTGAATAGTTTGAAATGTTACTGGTAATATTGAAACTTGTTTTAAGTAGAATATATCATCATCTGTTAAGTTTTCTTTAAGTTCTTCTTTATGTTCCAATCTTGAAAAGTAATCAGCATTTGCATGTTCTGTAGTTTTCCTTAGTTTAATATTGTAATCAAATCCGGCTAGAAAGTTAGCATAGTGTACTAACCTTATGGCTGTTGTAGCAGGAACAGCTTTTTCAGGGTGTAATATTCTTGCCAAGGGTTGATTGTCTATAATCAGTGTAATTTTTCGTCCATAACAGTATTGAAAGAACTTTTTTAGTCCCCATATCAGAGCTGCTGCCTCTTTATCCAGTTGGCTGTATCCTTTTTCAGCTTTTGTTAATGACCTTGATGCAAAGGCTATTGGTCGTTCTGACTTATCCGGCATTATATGTGATAACACTGCTCCATATCCAGTAGGTGATGCATCTGTAGCCAGTATAATGGGTAAGTGTACTTGAAACGGTGTAAGTATTTTCTCACTGCAAATTTCTTCTTTCAATTTATGAAAAATCTTTTCACATTCTCTTGACCAAACAAATTTGGTATTTTTGTGTAGTAGCTGGTAGAGAGGACTCAATTTTGATGCAAGGTTGGGTATGAATTGTTGGTAGTAATTTATCATACCAAGGAATGTACGTAGAGATGAAACATCTGTGGGACGTGGACTTTTTTTTATATCTTTTACCTTTTCCTCTGTAGGATGCAGCCCCTCTGCATTTATCGTATGTCCGAGATAATTTATTGACTTTTTGAAAAATTGGCACTTCTTTTTATTAATATGTAGTCCACATTTCTGAAGTTTTTCAAATACTATTTTTATTCTCTGAAGTAACTGTAAGTATGTCTCTCCTTGTAGGGCAATGTCATCAAAAAAACAAGCTGTACCTGGAAGTCCTTGAAGAGTTTGATCCATGTATCGTTGCCATATATTGGGAGCAATCTTAACACCAAACATCAGTCGTTTAACTTTGTAGGTTCCTTTACATGTGCTTATGGCTTGCATTTCAGATGTAGCTGCATCTGTTTTCATATGTAAGTATGCTTGTTTTATATCTAAGGTGCAAAAATGTTTGCCACCACTTAGCTTTGAGAAGATCTCTTCAATTCGTGGAATTGGGTAATTATCGCTTTGTAAATTTTTATTCAATGTAGATCTGTAATCTGCACATAATCGTACCTGTCCTGATGGTTTTACCACTGGCACTACTGGTGTACCCCATTGTGAGTATGTGACTTTCTCCAGAATTCCAACTTCTTCCAAGCGATCAATTTCTTTTTCCACCATGTCTCGTAAAGCGAATGGTACTGGTCTTGGCTTCATGAAAACAGGTTTCACATTTTCTTTTAGTTTGAAAGAAGCTTCATAATTTTTAATTTCTCCAATTTGTTCTACAAACAGGTCTTCATATTCATTAAGTAAACTTTCTAATTTTATTTTGAACTCTTTTTCTGTTATATCATTTTCTTCTTTATTCAATTTATGTATTTCAAAATGTATGCATAATTTTCTTATCCATTCTCTTCCAATTACTGGATCTACATCTCTATTTATGATAAATAATCTTTCTTTTACTTCTTTATTTTTGTACACACATCAAAAGTGTCTAGGGATCAAGCATTTTTATGCGGATTTCTTGAGATTGAGATGTGGCTTTGTAATAAATTTATGATTTTATAAATTTATATGGATCTTTTTTGGTGCATTTCATAATTTGAATCAGGAACTGTGAATCAAATTCGAGTAAAAGATGAAAATCAGCTGTCAATATTTTCCCTATAAAAACATACAACGCATTGAAGACATTATTAGTGCTACTGTTTCCCTACTACTGATTAAAACCAACGTTATTATGGAGCGGCGACGTCATTTAAGCAGGGAAGAAATGCTCAGAGCCGTGGGAATGATAGAAGCTGGTTCCCGGCAACGTACTGTGGCTTTAGCTCTGAATACAAGTCAGAGTGTTATCAGTCGACTTTGGACACGTTACCGAAGCACTGGTACCGTGGCTGAGCGCCATGGAGGACGGTATCGCTGCACCACACGGAGACAAGACCGATACATTCAAATCTTAACTCGAAGAGCTCCAACAATAACCGCCATGATGTTAGCCGTGAGGCTTCATCACTCTTCAGGGAACTTAATTAGCGACCAAACAGTCAGAAACCGCTTGCATGAAGTGAACCTTCATTCCCGAAGACCGCTACGGGTACCACCTATAGCAATACACAATCGTAGGATTCGATATCAATGGGCTCTTGAACACAGAAATTGGGCAGAAGAACAATGGCGTTTCGTGTGCTTTTCTGATGAGTCTCGTTTTGGTATGAGACCGGATACAAGACGTATACGACACTGGAGAACCCCTGGACGCCAACAGCGATTAAAATCCTGCCAGGAAGTCCATCCTTATAGTGGTGGAACCATCATGGTATGGGCGGGTATTTGGATCGGCGGAAGAACTGAGTTGATTTGGATCAGAGGCAACCTCAACGCTCAAATTTATGCTGAGACGATTGTATCAGACGTCATCGTTCCTCTACAAGTGCAAATCGGTCCCTTATTTCAGTTAATGCATGATAATGCACGACCGGACACCGCAAGAGTTGTAAGACAGACTCTCGCCGCAGCTAACATCAATGTCCTGCCCTGGCCTGCTCAGTCGCCAGACTTGAACCCGATTGAGCATGCATGGGATATGCTACAGAGAAGAGCTCTGCCGAATACGGAGGGTATCCAGTCGCAAGAAGACCTTTTTTTGTTGTTGCAACGAACATGGGCGGCCATTCCACAGCGTGATTTGGATGAACTCATTTTGAGTATGCCAAACCGATGTTCTTGTGTTGTTAGTGTTCGTGGTAGAAACACGGATTATTAGTTGTTTAAGTTACCCAATAAAATTTTAGAAAAAACTGTTTTTTTTTCGAACTTTTGTGTTAGTGGTTCAAATGTCAAATATCCCTTTATTAGGAAAATGGCAAATTTCTTTATTAATGCAAAGGTAACTTGGTTTATCGTTACTGTGACAAACGAAAACACTTTATTTGATGAATCCTTAAAGAAAATTTTAATTAATATCAATCAGGAGAAAAGTTATTGCAAAAATATATGTTGATCCCTAGACACTTTTGATGTGTGTATTTTATTTGTATTAAGCAGGTTCCTATAGGTTGTATGATTTCATCTGTGTATGTTTTTAGTTTTATCTTTGTATTTTGTAGTTTCAGGTTAGAAAAATGTTCTTTATAATATTGTTCTGAACATGTAGACACTGCTGCTCCTGTATCGAGTTCCCAGGTATGTATTTTGCCATTTAGTTGAAGTGTAATATTAAATTTATCATTTTCTGTATTAGTATTTTCTGTATGTATTTTATATATTTCAAAAATATCTTCATTATCACTTTCATTTGAAGCTGATGTCTCATATATTTGTAATTGCTTTTGCACTTGAAAACATACCAACTCTACATGTCCTTTCATATTACAATTCTTGCAAAATAGTTTATTTTTCAGACGGCATTGATGAGCTTTATGATTATCTTTTCCACATCTGTAACATTTTATTTGATATTGTACTTTATTCTTATTATCTGTATTTTTCTTGTATGTATTTTTATTTGTAGTATTGTATGTATTTTCATTAGAATTTTTGTTGTATGTATTCTTTCTCTTAAATGAAATTTTATTAATATTTGTGTGATATTCACTTTCCATTTCTTTGGTTTCACATTTAGAAGTTTCTATAGCCATTGCTGTTTTTATAATTTGATCAAATGATGTTGTTGAAGCTTCTTGTAAAAGTCTCTCTTTAATCTCTGAGTTCCGTAGACCTCTAATAAATTGTACACGTAAGTGTGTTTCAAATGTAGATTTCTTGCAGCTTCCACATACAAAGTTACATTTTCCACCCAGCGCTTTTAATGCTGATACGTAATTTGAAAGAGATTCCTGTTCTTGTTGCGTTCTAAGGCAAAACTTATGTTGCTGGGCAACTTCTCCTGGTTCCGGAGCTATGTAATCCTTTAATGTACTTATCAATGTTTCATATGTTTTGCTTTCCGGAGTTTCCGGTGCTGTCAAATTCTTTAGCACTTGGTAGTATTTGGGTCCGATGCAATTAAGGAATAATTGTAATTTAACAGTAGGGTCAGACACGTTTTTCAAGGTTATGTAGTTTTGCAGACGCTGTATGTAACTTTCAAACGTTTCGTTTATTTCATCGTATGGTTGTAAGTTGATACCACTTATGTTAGTATTTTGTTTACCTTGGTTAATCATTAGTGCCTGTTGTAAATTCGCTTGCTGCGTTTGTAATCCTCGCATGGTTTCGGCCATTTGAGCCAACACTTGTGCTAGTTGTTTTTCCATAATGGGTTTTTTGTGCGTATAAATATGTAGGAAGAAGGAATCTTTGTGAAGCGGGCTATCATCACAGGAATGGGAGCCCCTGGATCATGGGAATGTAAGGTTATGTGGAACGCATGGGTATTCACTTATTTTTACAACACCTGAACACATTTTCACGATCCTCGTCGCCAATTTGTTATGTATGTACACTGAATAAAAGGATGAAATTATTGTACTTGTTTTAATTGTAATTTCAATCAACGTTACAGTAATAATCATAAATAATAAACAATATGTAATTAACAATGTGATGGCTTAATTTAAGATGGATTACCGGATACAGGAAATCAATCAATGTTGACATTAATCATCTATCATTAGTGTTGCCCTAACATAAATAATAAAAAAAATTTAGGGGTGGACTACCCCTAACATTTAGGGGGATGAAAAATAGATGTTGGCCGATTCTCATAGATACCGGATAAACACAAAAAATTTCATCAAAATCGGTCGAGCCGTTTCGGAGGAGTTTAAGTTCGAACACCGTGACACGAGAATTTTATATATTAGATTAGATGGTTCAATGCCCTTTAGAATCTCATATTTGGATTGCCACAGCGCTTATAGCGTCATCTGTATAATGTGGCGTCGAAAAAGGCAACTACATACTGTCAAAACTGAGCAGTCTCTTTCTAGATGGCGTTGATTATCTATAGCAGAACATTATTATGTCACTAACCGAAACGAACCACTATTCACAAACAAAAATTATACAGCGCCATCTAGTTATGTTAGGTACATAGATGTATAATTCACTTAGAGAATAGCACACTATGGGACTTGATTGGTACGGCTAAAAGTGCCACAAGCCTTTTCATTTTTTTATAAGGTTAGCATTTAGTGCCTGCCTATTTAAATGTAATCACTGTTAGGAATGCTGTACTTATAACACCATCTAGCGGCGCATACAGTAATTTTGTTCGTACTCTCAATAGATGGCGTTGTCAACCTCTAATATCAAACACCCGACCTGGGGCCCTAGTCTGCTATTTATATAAATTTGTCACTTTAACACGATTGACATTTTATTGTCATTGCGCTTAAATGTTCGTAATCTGCTAAATTCATAATGATCGACCAATTATCTCAGTCGTCTCGTAATTAAAATGGTGATAGAATAACATTGCCGTATTGCCATTATTAAATCCGTTAGTAGAAAAACAACTACTCAATTTGAAAATTTATTTTTGTGGAGTGAAGTGTCAGTGACTGGCCACTGGAAAGTCATAATGACGCAATTTTTTAAGTAGTAGATTACGAAACTTGTCAAAATCGAAAATTAAGAGATCACTAATGAACCATTCTGACACTATTGTAATAGCAGACTAGGGCCCCTGGATTTTTAACTCGTTACATTTTAAATCAGTGCTAAGCAGAACTATTCTTTTATAACAAACTTACGGAATGGGCCTGATAGTTCAGACAAGATCAAAAAATTTCCATACCAAAATTTTTATGGGCTTTTTTTATCCCAAACATCACGGGGCTTTTTTGTGTCATGAGTCTTTTACAATCATCGTCCCACTGCTGGGCACAGGTTTCCTCTCATACAGAGAAGGATTGAGCGTAATTACCACGCTTGCTCAATGCGAGTTGTGCGTCTATCTTGCACACCAATGACTGAAGGTGAAGGAAAACATCTAGAGGAAACCTGGACTTTAAGTCTTTTACAATATTAAAGGTTAATCCTTTAGTAATAATTATTCATTCATCTTTTGTGTAATTAGTCCGGAGTAGGTGGCGAAGGGCGGCCGTTTTGGGGAGACTGTCTTATGTAATATTGACGTTCAAAAATGATGATGATGAATGATGATGATTCTCAGCCTAATTTGAATATTTTTTTTTTTTTTTACGGATAAATCACACAGATTGAGCTAGCCCCAAAGTAAGTTCGAGACTTGTGTTATGGGATACTAACTCAACGATACTATATTTATAATAGATAAATATAGAGATAAACATCCAAGACCCAGGCCAATCAGGAAAAGATCGTTTTCCATCATGACCTGGCCGGGGATCGAACCCGGGGCCTCCACGTTGCAGGCAGGCGTGTTGACCGCTGCGCCACGGAGGACGACTTATCTTTTGATTCGATAGAAAAACCTGCCCAATGTAACAAACATAATTTTGCGGAATAAGAAAGTAGGTATGTATAGGAAAAGGGAAACACCCTACAATAAGGGTTACCATTTTTGTGCTTACTAGTTGGCGCCACTGTCGAGTAAGGTCCGGAAGTATATCTCTCTAAGTGGGTTATTGCGGGCGTGATAGTAAATTTTATATTTAAATTATATTTACACTAAAAAAAATCTATGAAAATGAACATTAAACAAACTAATCTCTGAAATAGCTGTTCATTCAGCCTTTGTTATTTGCGCCACTTTGTCTTAGGTCTGCCTTTAAAGCACTGACATTCGTGACACCCGATAGTCATATTAAATTAGCCATGATTAATATCAGTTATTATAAAATATTCCCAACATTATTCTAATTATATATAAACCCGCGTAGCCAACCCACAAACAGTGACTTTAGACATTTCGGAGACCTTACTCTACACTAGCGCCTCTAGTGTAGAGTTTATACGCGATAGCCCTCATAAATAATCTATCTAATGGTTATGATAAGACGCAAATACTTCAATAAAACATACACAGATAAATGTGTAAAATTATTTATATTGCATTATAATAATTAAAAACTGTCACAACAAGGAATTGCCACGAGCCTACCTTACACAATCGCCACTTATGAAATACTTAGCCTAAGTTCACTTACACTTAACTTAGTCGACTTAATGTTACATCACATGTAGAACGAGATATCTTTTTTTATAATAAGTAACAATAGCCAAGGATACTTGTAACACTTCGCTCCGTTCCCACCAAAACTTAGAAGTAACTTAGCGCCTATCAGAAATCTCTCGTAAGCTTATAATATTTGACTCTATTATAACAACTAGAAGGATTCATAAGCAAATACAACAATAGATTATTATGCGTACAGATATAAATTTTATGTAAAGATGATCAAAAAGGTTCCAAACACGCGGCAATACAGTGATCAAAAAGTGTACAATAAATACTTATTGATAAAGACGCGTATGGAGTCAGTCGGTACGGAGCTAGACGCGCGCCCGGCGCTCGGCTCGTGTCTTATCTCTTGTTTTTGTTTTTCATGGTGAGACGTCGCCAGAAGCTAGTCTTCTCTGCAGGAGCCTGCTCCTCCCGCGCCTCCTCGCCCCGTGTCTCTCCTCGCAGGATATCTAGGAACGTCGGGTCGTTCTTACGAACATTCTTCTCGATTTTCATGGATTCCGCGCTCAATTCAGCCTTCAGTTTCTCAGGGCTCGTGTTCTCGACCTTAAACTCGTTAGGGTCTTCAACGAACGCCTGCTGAAGGTCGCGCATGATCTTTTTCCTGATAGTCTTCTTCATACTGAGGTGTCTTTCTAGTGTTTTCACATCGCCGTTGGGGTACGTGCGGTAGTCTTCCTTCTTTTTCTTGGACTTCTTTGTTTTGTCGTCAGTGTCGTCGAAGGTGTTCTTGGCATCATACTGCTGGTTGAGGCCGAAGATGTCCCTCAGGTGGGGGATAGCCCGCTCTGACGTCATGGTGATCGGAGGCGTTGCTGCCGCTTGATGTGTGAGATCACAGACACCTCATCATGAGATCTGTAAATAAGCAAAAAAAGGAATATTAAAATCTGAAATAATAATCCACCAGACTTATGCAAAACATAGTAAATCGCTGGTAGTAGGTAGTTTTACCCAATGTGTCAATTGTCACAGAAAGCGAGTAGTGTACAATGACAAGTACAATAGACGATATCGCCCACGTTTTTGTCACACAAGCTGAGCAGATTTCTAGGCACAGCACCTAAGTAACAAGCACATCGCCACGCAAAATAAACGAGTTGTTCCACTTCCATTCGCTAATTGACATTTACTTGTGAATAGACATGTAGAGCATGGCAGTAACCATTCTACACTACATAATATACGAACCAATACGTTTGTCAATTGTATCCTAAACAATCACCCGTCTTCAGCACAGAGGAGGAAACCAATTTGGTCAAAGATACAATTTGAATACAAAATAGATTGTATTTAGGAACTCGCCGCAGCCTCAAAATTAAATTGTCGATTCTTGTGTGTATTCTATGTATGAGTAGGGATATACATTCAAAAGATTCAAATGACATAAATACAGAAATAATTCTATTACACCAAGAAATAGTTCAATTTAATAATAATTATACCAAGAAACAAGTAAATTCCACATTAATAAGACTTAACGCTTGCATTTTAGAAACTATCTAGCCGAACATTTTCGTGAAAGTGAATTTCTCAGGTCTGTAGAAGCCGACTGCCGAGTACGTCAGATATTAATTCTGTGTAGTGTTCGTTCGTAACAATGGCGATGATAAAGAACGGAGGCTGCGGTCCGTAACCGACGTACAGTGACTAGGGTAACAACTTCCCTTCTTGCTACGGACTTACGAGCAAAAAATTTAAAGCACATGTATAAATTATAACGGTGAAATCATCGTTGCTTAATGTTAATGGCTTAATGGAAAACTTGTGTATTAAGATATTAATAACTTTGAAGTCGAAGACGGTGACTTAAGAGTTAAGTTC
The DNA here is from genome assembly GCA_037179545.1 of Sesamia inferens. Lineage (NCBI taxonomy): Eukaryota > Metazoa > Arthropoda > Insecta > Lepidoptera > Noctuidae > Sesamia > Sesamia inferens. The sequence continues at coordinate 27,014,697 of CM073928.1, read as the reverse complement.
TTCGTACAACAGGTGGTTAAAGAGCTTTCACAAAGTAGTTCAGTTGGAAATCCTGTGTGTTACAGTTGTACTTGCTGCTACCTAAGATCTGGTGTAACTTCAAATTCAAAACAACTATTATACCTCTTCGAGATTTGCAAAGAATGAGTTGGCTAAAAAAGTGTGATATTTTGTAGCTGAACTAAAAAAAAAATCTATCAATAGTAATGATATGTTACCAAAGCAACAACCCCTTGAATTTTAAACATCTTTTGAACGTTAAAGCCAACCAATAAATTCTATAATTAAATTTTTAAAAATCCAGAGTTATGAATTTATATATCGAGAGAATTTCCTACTTAGTTTACTAGCAACAGTTTTTTGTTTCCCTCTTAAACAGTCATGAAATGAAATCGGCTCGAATGGAGATTCAAGCTAGTTAGCTAAAATGATGGCATAGAAACGTTTTGTGTTCGCGTGTACAGACATCCGCAGACTGCATTGTGTTCTGAATATAATATAGTGCGCTTGACTGCACCCTCCTCGCCGACGCCGCTCACTGACAGGGCTGTCGTATTGTCCTCGAAATGTCTTCACTTTATGACGTTGTGAGGGAGCTGAGATTTACATGAAGTGGTACTGGTGTGCTTTGTTTATTCTGAGTGTTTCTATAAGTTCCCTGTTCATTTCAAGTTGAGTGCATATGGTAGAGATGGGCGTATCCAGCTTCTCGCCGAGGGAGAAGTCAGATTTTTAGGATCGAATCATCCCCGGCTATTTTGTCTTACAAACTACACAAGTACATCCACATACACAAACAGACGCAAATGCTCCCGTATAAGTTGCCGTTTATACTTTTATTAGTAATTAGGGGAGTTACATGATATGCAGGATTTCCGGGTTCGGGGCAACTGCACCTACCTGCCCCCCTGGGTGCGCCCATGATGGTAGACCTTAAAACGGTGAAGTGAACGTGACGAACCAGCATGCTCTAGAACCAAACATTCTAAGGCAGGTGCCATCTACAGTACACCTACCCAAACATGGCCCAAGTGGTAGATTAGGTACAGTTAACATGGTTTTCCACAGAGGAAGCTTCTATCCCAGTAGTGGCGACATTAGAAGCTATATTAAATCTAGGATTTGCTTTTTAAGTACTGAAGTTTCTTTTCTTGGCATTTTTGGCAACGTTTCTTTCTTTACAAAATTTACAAAATAATCAATATAGGTCTACCAATATGAAATTACCGGTAACACAAATTTAGCTGTGTAGCTAATGATTATTGTGAACGAGCCTTTTTTTTTATTTTGTTGGTATGACATCTGTGGAATATATTTAGTATACTGCAAGTCATAGTGGAACCAAGATTGTATTTTTTTTTAGTTAAAAATGGAAAATTTTGTACCAGAAAATCATCATATGCGGGAAGTTTTATTGCATTATTTTTTTTTTAAGGAAAAATGCAGCTGATGCTCACAGAATGCTTATCGAAACTTATGGTGATCATGCTCTTTCAGAAAAAACATGAACCATCAACATCGACCGCAAAACCAAATCGCTTCGGAAAGAAGAGAATGCTCTGTGTTTGGTGGGACCAGAAGGGTGTGGTGTATCATGAGCTATTAAAACCTGGTGAAACTGTCAATACTGATCGCTACCGACAACAAATGATCAATTTGAACCATGCATTGACCGAAAAACGACCAGAATGGGCCACAAGACACGGAAAGGTAATTTTGCTTCACGACAATGCTCCATCACATACAGCAAAACAAGTTAAAGAAACGATAAATGCACTTAAGTGGGAAGTGTTACCCCACCCGCCGTATTCACCAGACTTGGCACCTTCCGACTACCATTTGTTTTCATCGATGGGACACGCACTGGCTAAGCAGCACTTCAAAACATCTGAAGAACTGGAAAATTGGGTCTCTGAATGGTTTTTATCAAAACAAGAGCAGTTTTTTTGGCAGGGCATCCACAACTTAATAAAAAGATGGGAAAAATGTGTAGCTAGCAATGGCAAATACTTTGAATAAACTTTTTTTGTCTGTTTTCTTTAAAATAAGCGTTTTATTTTCCTTAAAAAACGGTAATTTCATATTGGTACCCCTATGTATATAGGTACAACTTAAAGCACATCTATAGAGATGCAAATTAATCAAGTCATCCTGAGGAAAAACAAAAGAGTTATGGGTCGGCTTAATCTTCTTAATAATAATTAATACCGTTTCGACCGAAATTATAATAAATGTGAGGCAACAAGAAAAATCGGCAGCCCTGTCCGCTATCGAACCATCCGAAGCGTTTCGCGCCGTTTTTACATTTTCCAACATAATACAGAGCACAGATCTTCCAAAAATTGTTAGTGAATGAAAACTTTGTTTACTTTCCTAGCTAATTGTGCCAAAGCTGCCACCGACATACAATAAATGCCTAACAACCTCGTTGTTTGAAATCTACATTTCTTACACTAACATCAGGGCACTAGCCTAAATGTTTGGATCTATAGGTATTTCTTTGTTTTCTTCAAAAAGATGTTCTGTTTCACATCATCGTCAGTTATTAGAGTGTTGCGATGTTATTTTCTTTAATTGCGTACTGGATATACCTAGTACTTTTAGAAGCTCCTGAACAAAATACAGTTATCCTAATACTCTTTCTTTATTTTCCAACAATGCACAAAGTAAATAGCAGCAGTGTGTCAGGTTTACTGCCGGCTCCCGATATTAAATCTATGGTTCGTCAATACATCTCGCTTACGAGTCGTCGTAACAGCCTAACAGCTGACATTAACATTGGCCGGAGTCACTGCACTTTACCTAACTCTAGCCACACATGATCGTGGCCCGCCATCTTGTGCGTGTGACGTCATCCACGCCGGTTACGATATTTCGTGTTAAGATGTTTTTGTACATCATTTTCGTTTTGAAATTCAAATTGGTCAACGACTGTGTTGATGTTGATAGAAGTTTTGTTGTCTTGTCCTCATGGTTTTTTTCAGGAGTAGCTTTGATGGCATCATGAAAAAGGAGTTCCGTTTTTCTTCATACATTATTCATGTTTTTCTTTTTTGAAAGATGAATGGATTTGATCAATATTTACTTAATAACCTATTTAGATCTTTGTAAGTTTGCTTTTTCGTTAAAATATTTCAAATTATTTGTTTGGCATATAAGATCCAGTATCGTTTATCACTTCACTTCCACTTCCACGTTTTACCTTGTGAGGTTACCTTTTATGCAAATTACATTTGACGCTGGAAATCCACGCTCACAGGGAAAATATGAATTTGAAAATGGAACTTTTATATCCTCTTGAACATTACCTACAGACAGCCTTTTGGTACCAGTTTTGTACAATGTACTTTGCAATTATTTTTATGTAGTTCATATTCAAAGATAAAACAAGAGCAAGATAAAGACTTGTTTATGCTCGGTAAATTTAATGTCGTGTACTAGGGTCTATGTCAATCTGGTGAAGTTAAGCGTAAACATTTATTCAAATAAGTTAAAACTTTGGTTATATCGGTCCAACCGGAAAACAAGGCGTTTAGTATGCGTAAACCGTCGTTCTAAAGTGGACAGAGCGTCAAATTGTTGACTTTATTCGCGGGTTAATCTTTCGTTAATCAGTGGTTACAATACTCAGAAATTTACAACCACCGTGACGAGTAAATACGCCGCCAAATCGCTGACACGATTGTTACGCTATATTATGTAGGTCCGTAGGCAACTGGGCCACAAATTGTTTGTCAGCAACCATCAGGGAACGCCATTTTGTCTGATCAAAACATTCTTTTTTTAAATACGCTTTTGTTTTCGTTCTGCGTTCCGAATTGAAACGATCTTTTGTTCCTTTTAATTATTGTAGGTAAGTAATTGGAATTCGGCATCGTATTTGCTGGATTTCCAATTATAACTACTTACCTATATTTTATTGGTTCTCATTGGATTTCAGGATTTCATTGCTACGCAAGTCGCTGTTATTGTGAAATTGGCAGTACTTATCGATTTAAATTTGATTTTGTTGTATGAACCTGTCTGTAGGGCGTTTTGTTGTAGATGCAAAATGACCACACTGACTTCATATCCCTCTATTCATAAACGTTGCTTAAAGTTAACTAGTGATTAGCGATTGTTTAACCAAACATTTTTGAAGTTTGTACGTCACTTACCTTTTTCTTTTTTAATAATTGTAAACTAGTACTTGACTGCAATCCCGCCTGATGGTAAGCAGTGATGCAATCGTTGATGGTAAAGCGCACTAGTTTATTAAGCCTATTCACTTTAAAAACTTAGGAATAGGAAGGATGACGGCAGTTGAGCGAGGTGATGCAATGTTAAACCTAAGACCAAGACGACCAACGATGCTGCGCCAGAGGGAGATTGATCTGGAGACTCTCCACGACCAAACTCCCGACATAACAACATTTGGCGCATCGTACCCGGCACACAGCGCAACACAACTGCTCAGACCCGTCCTCCGTACGGCTTCACCAGACACCATGCCGGAACACGACGAATCCCTTGGCGGCAAGTCTTTGTCTGGTGGGTGGTAACTTCTGCCGGCAGCCGATGTTATGGCCTACCACCGACTAATTAATAGATACCACTTTAATCATCGTTTATGAATAAACCCTTTATATACTATGGTGGTGGTGGTATGGTGGTGATGGTGGTGTGGTGGTGGTGTTCAAGCAACTTTTATGACTAAGGGGGTTAGAGTTTATTTTGTAACGTGTAAGAGTGTTTTACAGAGACTAATAAATAAATACTATATAGGTATTGATGTTTTTTGCACTTTTTATGGTACACACAGAGTGGATGGAGATACTAGTACATGCATATATATGAAATTCTCCTAGAACACTGTAGTAGGTCGATCAATTTTCGAGATGGATTTCAGAGCAAATACTGAAAGTCATGAAGTGGAGCGGAGTAGAGCAAAACGGCCAAAGGAGCTTTAGATCGATATTGATGGAAAACACATTTATTTGCAGTTTTAGTAGCTTTTAGAAGCTGTGTAGCTACCATGAGTTTTCATTACGAGACTCGATCTCGATCGAGCGCGTTTGGCGCTCTCATTGGTTGAGAGTTCTTACAACCTTGAAGCGGGCCAATCGATGAGTCAAACGTGGTCGATATCGACGATCAAATCTCGTAATGTAAACTCATGGTAGCCACACTGATTAGCATTGGCAAGAAATAGTTCTCTGTAGGTAGAATATTGCGCCTATTATGCCAAAGCACCAGTTGATAGGTGCTTCTGTTATTCCGACTATCCTTTGACATCTTTGCTATAGCTATTTAGTATTTATCATGGTTTCGTTTAGTTAAAATCTCACGCCACATTGTCACCATGTAGGTATAAGATCTAAGTGTTTATTCCACTCGTGAAAACTAAAAGATTAACTAGCATATTATACCGTTATTCCATAAAACTAGTTGACACAACGCTGCTGTTTTATCGAGTAATCAGACCTAAATAATAGGTAATTACTAGTCCTTGTCTTAAGACAATCATAATATTTCCTGACATTGTAGGTTCTTGTAAATAGCGTGACTACCGTAAAATGGGGTGAATAGGGACAAAATCGAACTTGTCACTGAAATTAATCGATGTTGTAGGACGAATGCAATATTGATAACTCTTTCCAAGGGTTTCCGGCAGTTAATACTTTTCGTAAATGTTAAAAATATCCCCAGAATTAGTTAAAATTTAGATATTTTAACAAAAATATAGGCTGTCCCTATTCATGCTTGAAGTGGGGTGACCTGGAACGAGACATGGGTAACTTGGGAAAAACTAGTAGGGTTGTCTCTTTCCTATTTAAAAAAAGAACTAATTACCTTCTGCTAAAAGATTAATTTTCTTCATTAAATTTAAAATTTTTGGAAATAAAAATAATACAATAAATCTAAAATCTTTTATTGAAATAAAAGAACATAAATATTTTACATATTTTTTATCAAGACATATGAAAATAACAAAATTAGGAACCATCAGTCGTATAAAAATAAAAATTAGGAACAATCAGTATTATAAAAATAATTATCTCAAAAATTAACACTTTCTTAATCTTCAAAGTTTTAAACAAAGAGTATTTCTATTTATATTATTCTTACGAACCTATCCAAGTTTAGGTATTGTCCATGAGATCACGTAATATGTCTTCATCTTTGGTATAATATTTTTTATTATTCCCTTTTTTCTTGGGTTTAAGTGGATCACTCAAAGATATCTTCCTGTATTGACTTAGATCTATTTTAACATTTTTGTTATTAAAGTTTTCAATTGAAGTGACTTTTATATTGCTTGTGGTATTTTTAAGACATATGTCTACAACATCTAGTTTCTCCTTTGTGTTAATAATTTCTCTTTTTGTATGTTCTTTTTCTATTTGAGGAGTCACTACTTCTATTTCTTTTACGACATCCAAATCACTGTCGAAAATTAAAGGCATATTTTCAATATGGAATTTGTCGAGATCATTTAGTAGCTCATAGTTGCTTACATCGTTATAAATAGTTACTTCTTCTGTATTATTATCGGTGTCCATTCTTACTACTCTTCCCTTTGTTTCCTGATATGGCTTATTTATTCCTTCGTTTTTATTTTTTTTATACACTCTTAGAATCTTTGGCTTTTTAAAAATGTACTCGTCATTGCGATTTTCCTGATCTTCAACCATATGACATGACTCTTGTTTTAGTTTAATCGCTTCGTTACAAAGTTGTCCTTGTTTAACTTCTCTATGTGTTTCTTGTGTCACAATCTTTTTTAAATTTGATTGCGCTTTTTTATTTATAGGTTCCGTTTCGAATTTATCCGTACACCCTGGTTTTGATAAAGTTCTTTTGTTTTGTTCCCTTTTGACATAGTTCTTCTGTTTTTCTAGTTTTTGGTTAGATTGATTTGAAGTGTTTGAAACGATGGTAGCTTCCAATTTAGGTTTAGTCATGTTAGTCATTGCCATTGAAGCTTTTTCTTCGAATTTTCTCTTTCTATCTTCTGGAATCAGTTTTGCAATTTTGTGTTGAGGTTTATAATTTTGCTTAAGTGTAGGCTTTGGTTGAATTTCACTGTCTTCGTGACATTCAGATTCATTATTAGTACTGGATGCAGATATTCCCTCTGATAATTGTAGGTTTTCTTCCAAATCAGATTCATTGCTCAAAAAGCTATTTTCTTCCTGTTCGCTATTGTTAGCAGTACTTAGGATTACTTCTGTATCACTTACTTCTGTATCAGTGCACACGCTTTGACCTGGTTTTATTTCAATTTTCTTTCTCTTGTTGCATGGTTTATTATTTCCAGTGCCATATCGCATTTCTTTTAACATGGTTACTACTGTCTCATCAAGAGCATCTTTATCAAAGGATTGTTCACCACAGGCGTTTCCTGGTAATCTTTCCAAAACTTTAATTTTATTTAAAGGGCTTATACCAGATTTCATGAATGCTGAGAGTATATTTGATTTTGTTTGGTTTGCCATGCGATTTAATAAATTTTTCAAAAGACTAGGGAATACACTTTTAGGAATAGTAGGTAAAGTACGGCCATCGGTTTTTTTCCACTGAAATAAAATGTCCCTCCAGGCACCTTTTATTGCTCTAAAGAAAGCTACATCCAGCGGTTGCGTTAGATGTGTGGAATTTGGAGGAAGAAAAATGAAATGCACGTTTTGTTCTTTGCATTCATTAATCAAGTCTAAAGACAAATGGGATGAAAGATTATCTCCGATGAGTATTTTTTTTCCATCTTTGTTATTGAAATATGGCAACGCGACAGTACGAACCCAGTCCTCAAACGTGATACTGTCGAACCACCCAGAAGTAGTACAGTTATACCTGCAACCTTTCGGCCCATTTTGAACCCAAGATTCGTATAAATTTTTAGCTTTGTAGACGACATAACAAGGTAGTAAAGTTCCATCACCAGCAGCTGCCATCATTATTGATGTGGAAGCTTTACTATGGTTTAAGACTCTTTCCGGGTATTTTGCGCCTCTTTTTGTTATAACTTTTCTTCTTCCGGGATCGTCCGATAAATTTGTTTCGTCATAGTTAACAACGTTAAACATTGGCACTCCTTCTAAGGATTTCTCCAATTCAATAAAATATTCTTCTATAATTTGCGGTGAAACGGACGCTCGGCATCTTTTTATGTTTTGGCTAATTCGTAATGAAATTTTGTTTTTGTTTCTTTGTAAAAAACTTTTTACAAAATCTGGACCAGGTAAATTATCTCGAAATCTTTTCTCAGTTATGCCAGATCTATCTAAATAACCTTTAACCAATACCCTCAGGTCGTAAGTATCTAAAGGGTATCCCCACTCAGCACAATGATTAAGATTTTCGACTATGTATTCCTCGGCTTCTGCATTTAAAACTGGTTGACCTCCTGGCTTTTTCATAAACCTGGTGTTATGTCTTTGTAAGACCGATTTAGGAATATCATATTTTGCACTAATATTTCCTAGTGATAAATTTGAATTATTATATTCATTAAGCGCAACTTGCATAGTCAACTCATCATATTTTTTGTAGTGTTTTGTACCACCCGGTTTATATACACGAGGCATTTCTGAAAATAACAACAATCAAGGTTAGGTAGGTACCTATGTCGCTATTTATTTACTGTAGTAGGTGAGTACCCATCTATTTTGTAGAAATCAGGTATCCACATACCCATTTTTAACAATCACATAAGACAAAATTTTGTACGCTAAAAATGTTAAAACCGATCGACTTCGATATCTTGCAGAAAGCTACTTAGCATTATAATATTATAAAATCTCTGTAAAAATGTGCATACATGTTTATCTATTTCGTCAATTTTCTAAAAAAATGAGGAACCAATTTTGATAAATTTTATTATGAGGCCTGCTCTGATGTTATATCCTATATAACAAAAAAAAAAAAATCATCAAAATCAATTCACGATAATGACGGAGTAAAAGCGCCACATACAAACCAAACAAAAAACATACAGTCGAATTTAGGACCTCCAGGTTTTTTTTAAGTTGAAAATAAAAGCGTAAACAAATTTAAAGAATATAGAAACCTATAAATGTAAAATATTAAAATGCATAAAACAACGAAGACCCATGTATTGTTAGTTCCACACACTACGTATTTTTATTATTTGTAGGCTTGTTTTTTAAATCGTACAAGTTCGTACCTATGTATCTCTTATTACTTCTCATTAGTTCGCCTTGTACGCATGCCTGTATATAAGTTTAAAATAAATAAAATGAAAATGCCTTATTTTAATAAAAAGTGAAATCCTGCAAAACATTGCGATAAAATGTTCAATTCATGTTGTAGCAGCCCTGACCCTATTCAAACTTTACCGTTCCTAATCAACTTTCATATGTCCCTATTTACCAAGTATAGCCGACTCTATTTGTACTTTAGCCGTCCCTTGTCACCCCGTTACCGTATTTATTCACCTCGAAAAAATAAACAATCCCAGAGGTTTTAAAGAAAACGATTTCAAACAAAAACTATGTAAAATCTAGACTTACCTCTTTTTGTGTAGCTTTTTGTGTAGATATTATGTCGTTGGCTAACTTCACACGTTGTCAAAAAACACTAGGATTTTCAAAAACGGTCAACTTAAGGGACAATACCGCAACCTCACATCTACAGTCTTATTGGAAAGAAGATTTTTGACACCTTTTGCTAACTTCACAATGCTTCGGTGTTGCCAGTTAGAAGATAATATATTCTACTTTTAGAAGAAAAAAGAGGTAGCAATTGGAAGTTCTTGTTTTTTTATTTTGTGGCTTCGAAACTAGATTCCTCGATTTGACCCTATTTACCCCTGAGTCCTTATTCACCCCGTTTTACGGTATTTAAAAATAGAATGATTTCGAACAACACAAGCGAAAATTGTTCCAGCCATGCTTTTGTCTCTGAGAATCCAAACAGTTTAAAGTCTTACCACTAAACAGTTTTAAAACCACATAATCTTCAGACAGAGAAATAAGTATTCTAGTTCTTAATAGTATACCTAAGAGCTATAATATTTCATCTCTTATTTTAAACATAAAATACGCCCTGGAATGAATAAATTCGACTGCATTTTGCGTCTAGACCGAAACTAGAAGCGAATGCCTGTCGCACTGAGATAATAAAACGTCTCGGACGAGCAAATACGTAGCAAAACCAGCGTACGGAAAAGGCGTCCTGTTCTTATATTTTAGAGAAATATTATTGTCGTTTAGAGTAAAATTTTCGACTCCTCACGTGACCAGAGGGCTGGCTATTTTTTGGCCAAAGAACCAGCATAGCCATACAACGTGGCAATGCTGCCAGCCTTTTGGGCACGTTTCCTGTTGACAGCGATGCGGATGAATGTTTTGATGTCCTCTAGTTATTTCCATTCCTCTTTTATATACTTATACATAATTTTATTTTTTAAACTTTTTAAATTATGTAAATATTAACCATGTAATTGGTGTTGTACCGTAATTGACTGAATAAAAAAGTAAAATTAAGTTTTAATCACGAGGGGATATCCGGATAATGACCATAAACATAATATTCTATATATTAATCGAGGTTATAAACCATCTGTGTGTCAAATTTTAATGCAAAACCGTTCAGTAGTTTTTGCGTGCAAGAGTAGCAAACATCCATACATACACATAAAGTTTCGCATTTATAATACATATTATATGTAATAGGACAAGTAAGAAATATCATGATACGACGCAGACGCGTATTTCAATGATTTACTAAGTTGGTTAATCATTGAATTTAGTAACTAGTGTTAACAGACTTACAAATTAAGTACTTAACGATAAATTCATATAGAATCAAAAAAAGATTCAATAGCCTGTAACAGTATTAAATTTTACGAGGCTTCGTATCTTTAAACATATCTAATAAGTTAAAAACGTTACGTATTTCCATATTAAAAGCAATAAACCAGCCCAATAGATACTGCACGTATTGTATACTACCGCAGCCAAATAATATCTACATGTCTCGTTATATTCAATATTTAAATAAAATATGATACCTCTAGTCTCTACCTGAATCGAAAAGATACGTTGCACTTGCATGAACAACTCTTACGGCCTTGTGGGTTTTCACAGAACTATAATATAATGTTGTTTGTTTTTGTACAGGTGTTGCCACGAGAGCATTATGGCTTGTTGCCCCAGACGACAAACTATTTAATTCTTTACAAATATTATAAGAGAACAAAGACTGGCGTATATGGCTGAAGGTGGATGGGATATTAGCTTCTATTTAAGGATTTTTTGTAAAGACATTGTAGTGCACGTAAATTAATAAATTATGCCATAACGAAAAGTAAAATGGGCATAAAATTCAGCTTCCTCAGATGTAAATATAGTGTTTATTTCAATGTTGTCGCAGTGGTTAAGCCATTGAGTACTGCGCTGCGTGTCACGGGTTCGGTCCCCGCACGGAACAAATATTTGTATGACCTATAAGTAGTTGATTCGGGTCTGGCTGTTTGTGTATCTGAATTTATATGTTTGTAAACACGCCCACGATGTAGGAGAAATTCCCAGTGCAAGGAACAGTATTCTTAAAAAAACAATGTTCATGATTTGGCCAAAAATTTAACAAGATTCTATGAAATGGACGACTTTTAAACACATAAGTAAGTTAAGGACTGTTGATTAGAAAGCATGTCGGCATTCAAGCTGCATTAAGCAGCTCAAGCACAGGTTTATTCCCACTACTTACTTTAATCCATAATTAATCATTATTAAATTCCTCTAAAAGTCTGATAGTAATATATTTCTCAAAGATCAAATAAGCTTCTCACTTGTTTCTTTATACATATCTACGTAACTATATAGAGTAAGCATGAATGTATATTTGTATCTATGGAGCAAGACCTCAGTCTCACAATCACATCGAAGTATCAATATCACCTCACAGAAAGTTGCCAGTGTTGCCACTTTCTCACGCATTCAAGCAAAAAGTTGTGAAACTATGCGAATGTATTATCACTTATCAAATAAAGTGAATATATGTCGTATTCCAACAGTTATTTATCTTGTTTAATTAATGTATTCACAGAGTAATGGCGAAGCGTCGCGCCCTAATTGTTACACACACGCGCTGGCAACACCACGCGGCGTGGCGGGAATATTGTGATGTTTTATACTTTTATTTTCGAATGGCGTCCGGATTATGAGTTTGTGTTGTAAACTACAAAATGTTGAGCTAATGAAATTGAATTAAGTTTTCCGGAAAATATAAGCAGAGATCGTACCTACCAAATAAAGCGTCTTTATTACATTTTCACGCAAAATATGGAAACAAAATATCTCAATTGTCCCATATAATCTGTGCCCTACTTGTACTACCTATAGTTAAATCAATAATTTAAATGGGACACATATTTTAGGTCACAGTAAGTGGAGGGTTAGATATATCAGTCTACGAACACTATCTGTTGATTGTCACCCTATTTTAATGACGTCAGTGCACGCGGCTGCTCGCAGGAAGTTGCGTACACGCATCCAAATCACTTTTATTTCCTTTTTTTGTAAATCGCAATGTAACATGGCGCTAAGCTAATATAGTAGTTAATTTAATTTGTTTATCGTTTTGTTTTTAATTCGTATCAAAATGATGCGCCGATGTCACAAAAAACGGATATTTTAATTAGGGGAAAGGGGGGTAGCCCCGGCCGGCGGGTAGCCTCGGCCATAGTGAATATTAGTAATTCGCGCGGCCTGACCTTGAAGTTCGTGTGGTCTCTGTGTGTGTTTACGAGTAATTCGTCAAATGCAAACAGTTGAAGTCGATTGACTGCTGCGTTCGGACGTGATCGAGTGAATTTCTTTTTCGTTGGCGACGGCCGCATGTCTACAATTGTTTCGAAAACCAATATTCATTGGATAAACGTAAGTAATTATTTATTTGATTTTGTTTACATAACGAAATACTATTCTATTTTGCACTTTGAAGTTTATTTTAACGTATAATTAACTGTTTTTTTTAAATATTTTTTTTTTCGAAGAACGTCATGTCGGGTAACCACGGCCATTAGTTTTAGGGGTATCCCCGGCCATATGTTATATGTTTATTATTCTATATTGATGTTATTATTTTAAGTTTTAATTTAAAAAAATATTTGTTTGCAGCGTCACAATGCCGAAATTTAAAACTAGAACTACGAATCGCGGAGACTGGAGTGAAGAAAATATGAAAAAAGCAATTCAAGCGGTGCTTGAGAAAAAATGTTCTGAGAGAGCTGCCGCAGATCAGTATGAAGTGCCACGTACTTCTCTACAGGATCGCGTCAAAGCTATTAAAGACGGTCATCAGATCACTCTTAGGCCAAAATTAGGACGTTTTGAACAAACATTTAAACCTGAGTTTGAAAGACAACTTTGTGAGCATGTTGTAAATCTAGATAATCGTCTCATGCCTTTAACAAGAAATGAATTTTTGCGCCTTGCCTTTGATTTAGCAGAAAAAATTAAAGTTCCTCACAGATTTAATAAAGACAAACGAATGGCTGGAAAAGATTTTTTTTGTGAATTCAAGAAAAGAAATCCAGGCGTGGTACTGAGAACTCCTGATTGATGCGTTCTACAGGTTTCAATAAACCGCAGGTTGATCGGTTTTATGACCTCCTCTTCGTCCTGTATGAAAAATTTAATTTTCAAGCCTCTCAAATTTATAATGCTGACGAGACAGGAGTATCGACTGTTCACAAAAATGAGAAAGTTTTGTCAATGAAGGGTAAAAAGCAGGTTGGAAAACTCACTTCAGCTGAACGAGGACGCAACATCACTGTCATGATTTCTATGAGTGCATCGGGTCACTTTATACCCCCTATGTTCATTTTCCCTAGGAAGAAAATGGATAGGAATGGTCGGCTTATGATTGGTTCACCACCAGAAAGCATTGGTATTGCCTCTGAAAGCGGTTGGATGAATGCGGAGATATTTCTCCAGTGGCTACAACATTTCAAGAAGCATGTCCATCCGTCTGAAGATCACCCTGTTCTGCTAATATTAGACGGACACAATAGCCACAAAGATCTGAATGTTATTGAATTTTCTAGAGAAAATCACATTCACATGCTGAGCACTCCGCCCCACACGACTCACAAGCTTCAGCCATTAGACCGCGTGTTTTTCAAGCCTTTCAAACAAGCTTATGGGTCAGCAGTAGCATCGTGGATGCGTCAAAATCCTGGAGCTCGACTGACTGATTACGACGTCGCTGGACTGACAAATATAGCGTTCACGAAAGCTGCAAGATTAGAGATAGCCCAAAGTGGTTTCCGTTGCACGGGTATTCAGCCCTTCAATCGAGACACATTTTCAGACCTAGACTTTTTAGGTTCGGCGTTAACTGACGTACCAATCGAAGATAGATCTAGCCAGTCAACAATTCAAGCTCCTAGTGCGACAGCATTTGAAAGTACACCAGGACCGTCAACCAGTGCTCTGCCCGTATCGTCAGCTGCCATTCAATCTCATGAAGCAGTAGTAAACTCAAACGTTGAACCAGCAATTAGCGTTCCAGCTGTGTCGTCAGCAACCTTACAAGAGGTTGTGCCAAGTCCAAATGTTGATGTTGGGAATATTAATGATGTGCTTAAGGTTTTGTCACCTCTTCCAGATGCCTCAAAGAAACGATTAACAGCTAGGAGAAGAAGAACACAAAGAAGCGAAATTTTGACATCTTCGCCTTACAAAAAGGAATTGACGGAGAAAGCCAAAGATCCTAAAGCTGCGGCAAAGGTAAAAAAAAATATGAAAGTGCAGGTGAAAGCGAAGAAGGTTGCGTCTATGCCGGAAAATAAGGAAACAGAGTGCATTATTTGTGGTGAAACATTCGATGAGGACTGGATCCAATGTAAAATATGTGAAGACTGGGCTCACGAGGCATGTGTAGACATAAATCCATCTAATGAGTACTATAACTGTGATGTGTGTGTCGCCAAAAAACGATTTGGCCACTAATAACGTAGGTGGCCGGAGCTACCCGCCACTTTAAAAAGATACCAAAATTTGACCACTAATTGAAGTGGGTTTAATAAGTATTATATATTATTTTTGCTCAAATTTTCAATATTGTAATACGAATAAATATAGTGTTGATTATTTTTCGTACTTTTCTTTGCTTTTCTCTTGATAATTTAATCACAATAACCAAAAAAAAAAAATTGGCCGGGGCTACCCCCTTTTCCCCTATGTATTAATTAGGTATGTTTGTTGGTTCGTTTTTCCTTATAGTCGGGCATATTATGGTGTCTTACAGGTTTCTAGATAACTAATGGCTCTTTGTCATATAACTAAGTGATCGAGTGATGTTTATAGACTATAACTGAGCAGAACTTATGCAATATCTACCAGTAAAATTAGAAAGGATTAGTAAAAGTAGTTTATTTAATAGCAAATGAGACTAGTCGTAGGTACAGACGATAGCACGTCAAGCTACTAAGATCTGTCATATTTCTCTATTAAATTTTGAAATTTATTGCTAAACAATTAAGGCTCAAGATTGATTGGGAACATTTAACAGGTTAAAGCACGTGACCTGCTATGACCCGTACAATATATCATTATTTTTAAACAAAAAAAATGGACCATAAACTAATTGGTGGTAAAGTTTATTAATGATGAAAAAATATTGTGAACTTGTTCTTAATGGCCTTGTTTATAAACGATGAAACATATCCATCCGTCTGTCAATTCCCACACGAGTACTTACTAATATAATCTCATCTACACATGTAACATTGCGACATGAACGCATGACAGAAGCAATTGTTTACCTCATTGAGGCATCATAACCCATTTACAACGCAATAAACATGGGAACATGAACATTCTCAAGTTGACCATAAATGTACAGGCTGTGTTTTTTAAATGGGAATACACTTGTCGGTGAAATATATGAAGGACGTAAAAACATCTGTATTTTATCTTTCCCAAAAAAATTCTCGGAAAGGTTCTATCAAACTGAAAATTCTTTTTTTTTTATCTCAATGATGCCACAATAGGCCCAGCGCCCTAAGTGTGCAACTCTCAATCAGAATCAGGATCATTTTGAAGGATGTTGCTAATGTTGCTGTTGTTGTTCGAGAAATGTTTGTTCTCAACAACCTAAATAACGCAATGAATATTATTGAACTGTCAAAAAGCCATTGCTAGTGAGAATGTTTTATATAATTACCACGCTGGTAAGGAAGACTTGATACGAGCTTCTAAAGGCCCTGTACACCAACCTAAAGCAGCATCTAAGCAAGTCACACTGCACAAAGGTTTAACAACAAAAACAAAGCTCAAAAGAGCAGTGTGTCGATTACAGAAGCTGTGACGATTCCCACGACTCCAGTTGGATAATCACGTTACTTAACCAATGTTCATTGAATTGCGCAAGTCAAGGCGAGACGTGTGATCATGAGTACAATGCTTTTGTCAACCAGAGATAGTAGAGTTGAGCTGCTGTGACCTTCTGTGAGCATCGAAGTCTTCGTACAGGAGTTCGTAGAAACGAATATCATCAGATAAAGTCAGTAATATGTTCCTCAGAGCAATAACGATGATATTTATGATTGTTCAACCGTTTTTGTACTCAAGTTGATATGGACAGAGGTTTTGGGAAAAAAATTACGTAAGTACTCTAAAAGAAAATACGTAACAACTATTACTACTTAATTTTGTCATTTCACTGAACTCCTCATCGTTCTAAAACACATAGAGGATGGTGGCAAGGACATTTTTATCGGGTATTTAAACAAAATTAGCTGTTAATATATTTTTACGTATTTTGACGAAATAATTTATATCTATATCTAGGGGGTCATATCATGAATTACAATGTAACGCCTACAGTTGGCGCATTGACTGCCTATGCCCTGCACACATTGTCATCTATAATAGGTGTGGAGGCATTACTTACAGCCTACTATGGTTTAACAGAGTCACATTTACGCTATGGTGTCATTTTTTGGGGCAACTCAACGGAAAAAGACACGGTGTTCAAGGCCCAAAAGAGATGCGTGCGTTCAATATTCAAAATTAAACCTACTGATAGTTGTGTGCCCTACTTTAAAAAATATAAAATACTTACTTTGCCATGTCTGTACATTTTAGAGGTAGCTATTTTTGTTAAAACAAATTCAATACGATTTAAACGATTAGATGAAATAGTACCACGTAATAGGCGCGACAATAGTAGGATATGCTCTCTACCTCCGAGAACAGCCCTCATGCGCAAAAGTGTTTTTTGTATGGCTCCATCCATATTTAATAAATTACCTAAAAGTTGGAGAGAACTGCCCTTGGTTCGTTTCAAAAATAAGTTGAGAAATTTTTTAATTAGTAAAACATATTACAATCTGCAAGATTTTTTGAATGAAAAAGACTTTTCTGTTCCGACTACTAATATATAACTTTTATTTAATTACCTACTGTAACTTAGATACCTATTTGACACTATTGACTATACTGTAATATAATTTATTTTTGACTTTAGGTAATTGACAATTTGACATAATTTGTAAATTGGTAAATTGACATAATTTTTTCTTGACTGTAATATATTTGTAGGTACTATAAATTCTCTTGACATCAATATTATTATTTGTTTGTTTTGTATTTTACTGTGAGATCTAAAACGACTATATGTATAATCAATTATGTAAAATGTAATCCTTATACCTAAAACATTTGTACGCCGTGATTGGCAAAACATGGACGCTCATAGCATATATTTTTCAGTACCTTGCATGTCTGTTAAATCAGTAATGTAAACGCATGTTTTTACAAATAAATGATCTTTATCTTTATCTTTATTGATTTTCCGGCCATTGTGTAAACCAATGTTGTTACCTTAGATGATCGGAAAGCAAAAACAAGAACATAAAAATATTCTAGAAATACTTAGGTCAGGTTTTTTTTTACTATGGATGGTAAAATTACTCTTACAGTTCTTCTTCTAAAGGGCTGTGAATTAATCAATTCGTGATATTCGTAACCATAGCCTTTAATACTTCCGTAAGTTTAGTTAACTTGTAAATTTTATTAACTTTTTTCTATAGCCAGAAGTCCTTGCCCCAAATCTGACCTTTCACAAATGCTTTTGTCTCTAAAGCTAACAGCGATTAATAACAGCCTGAAGCATTGTCAAAAGTTACAACCCAACTGTCAGCCACGTTAAATGTTTTTACAAATGGCGGTCGAATCTGTCAAAAAAGTTACCCGATGAAAAGTTTACTTTGCATTTCGTTAATGGCGTTGTCAAAGAGAGTAAGTTCAATGGAATTAGTTAATTAAAATTAATGACTGTTTGTTTGGACATTAATTACTGTGTGGGTGGATGAAGTAATGGTTCAGGCAGATGGTGCCGGAATGGATGGCTGCCCATTTGTGTACCATTAGGTACCTACTGTTGGTACGAGTTTGCCTCCGGAAATTCAGCGTGATTCATTTCCAGGGATATTTTAGATAAGGAGTGGAATTTCATCCGATAATGCTTAGGTTATAAAACAAACTATAACAGTTTAACTATTTAAATTGAGTTATCTAATGTGAAACTATCGTAAAACAATGACCATTAAAAAATTAAGTTTCGTTTCTGACCTACCTAATATTACCCCGCGAGTAAAAGGACAATTATGAATCACAAATAACAAATTATAATTCATATATGCGTACTAATTTAGCAAGCCAAAACAATGGCGCCCGGAAAACCAGTAATTTGCATCAAAATCTAATTCGACTAAACAATTCCTACGAAGATCGACGCAACCTTGCGGTGTTGCCACACAAAAAATAATGAATATGAAAAGAGATCTGATAAGGAAATTACTGTTATACACGTCAGCTGTTTTAATTGACGGTGTAACTATGATGTGCCAATGATACCAGCTAATGTTGGGTTTATTACTATGTGTCAAGGCATACGGAAGAGTTTATAGCAGTTTTATGAACAATTCGGCTGATTCCCTTGGGCTGAAATGTGCGATAATGGTGCTTGCTGAAAATACCATTAGCTGTGCGATATGATCTGTTATTTAAACTCCAATAACAAGTCGGATTAATTGGAGTAAAAGTCATTGAAATTTCAACACTTTTTTGGAAATTTAATGTGGCCAGGTGCTATATATGTTTTACAAAATTAATATGTTACATTAATAGAACATGTTTATAAGCCTTTTATCATGCGACGTAAACTCTTTCAAATTAAAAACAAACTATAATGCTGATGATATTGCGGTATTCAAACAAAACAAATTGCTAAAGAAAATAATAACAATTAATTAGTAATGCTAGGGTTGTCAAACACTCAATAAGAATAATAACTATATATGTAGTTAGTTAATAAATAATAAATTTATTATATTTAAAGTACTAAGACTCATATAAACAGATAATAATAGCAATACTTTGTTTATCTACTAATTATACATAACTAGCTTTCCGCCCGCGGTTTCCCCCGCGTGGAGTTCGGTTATATCGCGTTTCAGTGGTTTAGACGTGAAAGTGTAACAGACAGACAGACAGTATTAGTAGGGATTAGTCTAATAACCATCTCTCTAAGCTGGGTTTCCATCAGACAATTTGTATAACGTGGCACTATTCTACACACCAAACAGTGTGTTTTCCTATAATATACGTTAATTCAATTTAAATCATAGCATTTCCGTTACGTACATATGTAGAAGAGTAAATAACATTATAACTTCATGGCTTGTGTCTCCGATTTTTTGGGATAAGCATTTATACCAATTATTTATAAATACTTAATGCGTGACCAAACCAATTACTTACAGTCGTGGTGGCTTAGTGGTAAGTATAAGTGTGCGGGTTACATTCCAGGTCGGGCAAGTACCAATATAACTTTTCTAAGTTATATGTACTTTCTAAGTATATCTGAGGAAACCTAGATTTTAAGTCTGAAATCGCCAACCCGCATTGAACAAGCGTGGTGATTACGCTTAATCCTTCTTTGTATGAGAGGAGACGTGTGCCCAGCAGTGGGACTTTAAAAAGGTTTATGATGACTTAAAGCGATCCTACATTAAGTACCTATGTGACCTCGATCGCTCTTGAGTAGTGGAAAACGATGAATGAAGTGTATGATGGAACAAGCGTGCCCAGAGATTGCCAGCTTAGTCTTGAAGGCTTATATTTATTGTCATTTGTACTACAGTCGTACAATCCATTCATCGGCTGCCGGCAGAACTTACCACCCACCAGACAAAGTCTTGCCGCCAAGCGATTCGTCGTGTTCCGGCATGATGCCGGGTGAAGCCATACGGAGGATGGGTCTGAGCAGTTGTGTTGCGATGTGTGCCGGATACGATGCTCCAAATGTTGTTGTGTCGGGAGTTTGGTCGTGGAGAGTCTCCACATCAATCTCCATCTGGCGCAGCATCGTTGGTCGTGTTGGTCTTGAGTTTAACATTGCATCACCTCGCTCAACTGCTGTCATCCTTTCTATTTCTAAGTTTTTTAAGTGAATAGCCTTAATAAACTAGTGCGCTTTACCATCAACTATTGCATCACTGCTTACCATCAGTCGGGATTGCAGTCAAGCACTAATTTATAATTATTAAAAATAAATCCAGGTTATATGTAGTGTCCATGTACTTATGTACTGTGAAAGAATGAAGTACCCCAGTGATGTCAGCTATCGATGCGTGTTTGAAGTTGACGCAGTTGCGGCGGTTCACGACTTCACGAATTAAATATGAAGGCGTCGGGTTGTGTTGTGTGTAACCACAGATATAATAAAAAAAAAATGTTGCAAGCAATTTTCTGCTGGGACACCTCACAAAGTCACAGACTAGGCTAGTACGAGTTGGCTGATATAATATGTTTTCCAGTTTTCCGTTCTAGAACATGTGGTTGCCTCACAATGTTTTCCTTCATCGTTTTTAGAGCAGTACTGATGAAAATATTTACGCAAATCAAACCGCCTACCAGGGCTGAAACCCACAACCTGCCCTTAAGCCGGGATCGCAACCACTGAACCACTTTAAACTCCAATATCCAATCCAATTACCAATATTTAGAGCGAAACTTACATATAGATCAAAGAGAACAATGTTGTGAGAAGTTGAGAAGTTCAGTAGGTAAGTGTTTGTTCTAGATATTTGTTTGTTTCTGTTTGCCGACCCTAGACGCTAGCAGACATCCTGCGGAGTGTCCTAGTTCTTCTGATCTGATTCGCAGATTTCTAAACATCCGCTTTGTGCAAAAACTGTGGACATGGCGATTTTCATGTTATTGTTAGAAACGTATATGATACTTAGCTAGGAATTTTATAATCGCTGTGTCGGCGGCGTGAGTTGGGTAAACAACATTAAAATGCTTTCTCATGTTATTTAGGACACCATTAAGGCTTTCTTTATAATATTATAGCATTAGCTGGAAATTATTTGTGTGTTTTGGTACTAAATTGTATTCGGTTTTATTTCTATGTATGTAGAATAATATGCTCTACAGTGTTGTACAGAGGACAGCAGGCCAGGCTACCCGAAACTGTCATATATTCCCAATCAACCTCGAGCCTTAAAGTTTAGCAGGTTATTAGCTTGATGAGCTGTTGTCTGTACACCGAAATTGTATATTTACCAATTCGTAGTAAGTCATCATCATCATCTCAGCGTTAATCCCAGTAGCATCCGAAGCTTTTCAGCTTTGGAGTCTGGGGTCCGCTTCACCAGTCTAACTGCTGATTTTGACGAAACATCGACATTTTCCGTGAAGTGACTGCCGTCTGACCTCCGCAACCCGAAGGCGATATCGAAGCATTGCAGTTAGACCAATTGTTGGACTTTTGAGGACTCCAACAACCCGCAACGACTGCCACTAGATGTTCGTATGGCAACCGGGACCAACGGCTTAATGTGCTTCCCGAGGCACGACCAGACCAGTGAAAATATTCATATTCAAGCATACAAATATTGGCACTGCGCGGGGATCGAAACTGCGCCTCCTTGCGCAGCGGCCGCATTCGCTTCCGCTACGCCACGGTGGCTGTCATCAATTCGTAGTTAGTAATCAGATTAATAGGACTTGAATTAATAAAAAAGTTGGGGTCATCGCCTCTACGACCCTTTTTATTTTTTATTGATACTTTTAAACTCCCTCCTTTATTCATAAATGTTGGGCTAAGTAATGATTTAAGACTGTCTAACCATACATGATTGACGTTTAAACATCACTTAACTTTAATTACCATCTATAAATAACCCCCTTTGGTATCAACAGTTAGTAGAACAAACTCAAATGCCTTAACTTAACCAACCAAGGAGAATCTTCAGCAGTTCATTCAACTAGCCATTCTAATGTTTATTCCTGTAAACACAAAAAGTGTCAGACGTTTCTAAAAAGTCTTAACTTCTCATTTTATGTGCCCACTTGCACTTGCGCATAGCTTTTGACTAAAATAGGCGCTAAGTACAATGGCCTGAGATCTGAGATGTTGCCGACAATAGCAGATGCCTGCTATCTCGACATTGAGTAGATTCAATTATTTATGGAACGATAAAACAAAGTGAATAATTTCAGCATGGAAATGATTTATTCCTTACAATATAGCTAACTATAGTGATAAAAGAATATTTCACAAGGTTAAATAACGCAAGCACCTAAGTTAAGAAATGTTTAGTAGGTAAATGATTTTGTTCGTAGAAATCCAAAGGAAAAAATATTGGTTTTATAAGTGGCCTTAATGGATCATAGATCATCGTCTCTAGATTTAATATAATCCACCAAAATCGTACAACCTATCTTCAGTTAAGTTAATTTTATGATTTATTATTTGCTAAGCTAAAATATCAGCTCCGATCAACCATTTTATTTTGCCAACAACATTATTGTAATCATCGCAGCTGTCATTTTGAATATACCGATATCTGGCGATAACAAAAGCAAGTTAAAATTTAGAGTTTAGTCTAGTCATTTAAGGAAAAACGATGATTTTTTGAACGTAAAAAATGTATGATTAAAAAGTTTAGAACCAATGGTGTCGATTCATTTGTTCACAAACTGAACTAATTTTAAATCAAATGTATCTTTTTCTTTCTATTTCATTATGAAAAGGATAGAAGATTACATATTAGTTTAGTCCTGAAGCCTGTCAAATTATGATACTTCATTGACAAATTAGACGCGATTAAAAAAGAACATGGCGACTAAAAATACGTTAATTTACGTCAGGCGCGGATTAATTGACATTAATGACCAATCCGCACTGGGCCATGATAGATTATGGCCCACTCCCTGTTATCGAGAGGAGGCCTGTGTCCCAACAGTGGGAACATTATAGGCTTATTATGTATGTATATGTGCGGAAATATCTTTTTTCTTACTCCTCCGCTATTATTTTCTGATTAATTTCGTTGCGGGACCCAAGACAGTTGAATCGTTTCTCCGGGACTCGTCGAACTTCATTGCTCGGCGTTTTTCTGACGGTCTCCACTGTTGATTCTTGCTTTCAGGAGTTATAGTGGGTGGGAAAAAGTGTGGCGAGTTTTGTCCAATAAAAAAAAAAGTGCGGACTAATTAATTGACAGGACTAAACTAATATTACACGAGGTAAAGCGCCTGATGGGGTTCGAACCCACGACTAACAACTTGTAAGACGCGGCGGATATCACTAAGTCACCGCTGCTCTGCGTGTAGATTATTTCATTACCACTGCTCACAAGACGGTGAAGGAAAACATCGTGAGGAAACCCGGAATGTTCTAGAACCAAAATAAAAATATCTAAGACATGGAACATCTACCAAACCGCACTGGGCCCGCGTGGTAGATTACGGCCCACTGCCTCTCACCAAGAGGAGGCCTAGGTGTCCCAACAGTGGGAACAATATAGGCTGATTATGATAATAATAATAATAGTAATTAATTGACATAATAAATAAATAAATAAATATATACGGACAAATCACACAGATTGAGCTAGCCCCAAAGTAAGTTCGAGACTTGTGTTATGGGATACTAACTCAACGATACTATATTTATAATAGATACATATATAGATAAACATCCAAGACCCAGGCCAATCAGGAAAAGATCGTTTTCCATCATGACCTGGCCGGGGATCGAACCCGGAGCCTCCACGTCGCAGGCAGGCATTAGTATACACAGATTAACTAAATGATAAACAATGGTACAAAAGTCTGTACCTATACAGATATTGTGAGCCCTGCCTCTCAAACTAGGATGACCTGTATCTTAAGAGACAGTGTTCAGTACTAAGGGTACTTATAAAAGGATTTATACATACAACTGTGGATTGCGCCACTTATTTATTTTTTATTTTTTTTAATAATTATAAACTAGTGCTTGACTGCAATACCGCCTGATGGTAAGCAGTAATGCAATCGTTGATGGTAAAGCGCACTAGTTTATTAAGCCTATTCACTTAAAAAAGGAATAGGAAGAATGACGGCAGTTGAGCGAGGTGATGCAATGTTAAACCCAAGACCAACACGACCAACGATGCTGCGCTAGAGGGAGATTAGTCTGGAGACAACATTTGGCGCATCGTACCCGGCACACATCGCAACACAACTGCTCAGACCCGTCCTCCGGACGGCTTCACCAGACATCATGCCGGAACACGACGAATCGCTTGGAGGCAAGGCCATGCCTGGTGGGTGGTAACTTCTGCCGGCAGCCGATTTTATTGCTCTTGTCAACATTCAGATTTAAGTTTACAAAATAAATACAATAATATAATAATAATAATGTATTACGACTAGGTGAAAAGTTACTGAATGAGAGTAGTGAGTGTGAGGTATTTATGTAAAGCAAGAGCAAACTTAAACTGTATGTGTTAGGCAATGTATTTCAGCAATGACTCTGTTTGATAAAATAATGATGAAACTAATATTTATCTTCTGAACATAAAAGAAAAGATGCCCTGAACTGAAATTAAATTTTGTTTCTGATCAAGGAAATCGGAGTCATTATTTAAATCCATACTAGTCCTTACTTCCTTACTAATATTGTAAATGGGAATTAGTGAGTTTGTTTGTTTCCGCTTTCACGCCGTAACTACTAAACCGATTGGTTTGAAATTTTTCAAACGTAAAGTTAGAAGTCTGGATTAAATAATAGGGTAGGGTAGGTTTTTTCGAGGAAAAAAATGATATTCCCGAGGGAAATCTAAAAAGCCCGATATAACCAATCTCCACGCGAGCGAAGCCACGGGCAGAAAGCTAGTTTTATGAATAAAGCGGTTAGATATCTACGAGTATTCAATGTAAAAACTAAAACCTTTTTTAATTGACTCACCAGTAAAAATATCTCTAAAAATACATGATCTGTAAACATGGACCAGTCAGAGACACTTTGGACACACTGGACGTTTTTATAATCGCCTCACCGTGGGTGTTATGTCAATATACACGTATTGTACCGGTAATTACCAGCATTGTATGCAAATCACTATTTGTTATGCCACAGATAAATAAATGGACCATTATACGAATGAGAAAAAAAGTTTTCCGATAATATGAATAAAGAATAAAATTCTTCACAAAATATGTAAACACTTACCGAACGAATTACCTACACCCACTTTTCACCTATTTATTTTACATAATAATAAATAATTCTTATAATGACTAACTAAAATGACTATAATTAAAATGATATCGCTTTCAGCTTTTAGTACTCGTAGGTCAACTAACTTTTACAGGTTCTTCATACAGCTGTTTTTGTACATTTTCTAATAGTCACAAGGCTTTTTCCTTTATCAAGACTTTCATTTTTATCGGTTTAGATATTTCTCAACACAATTTCACACAGCTTAGCCTACAATATACCTACTCCTTATTACGACGCCGGAGCTCATCCAATTACGATAGTTAGCTCTCAATCTGAACGCGGCGCCGTCCAATTACTAGTAATAAGCGGTTATGGCCAGACGCCTTAATAACTGGACTGCGATATTATAATTTGTATGTTTAAGTCATTTTCGCGCTTAACTTGTTTGTAGACCCAGTTCTATTTATTATTTGTAATGAAGCAATTAATTTCGATATCTGATTAAAGATACAGATATACT
Source organism: Sesamia inferens (assembly GCA_037179545.1). NCBI lineage: Eukaryota > Metazoa > Arthropoda > Insecta > Lepidoptera > Noctuidae > Sesamia > Sesamia inferens. Next base: position 26,988,659 of record CM073928.1, on the reverse strand, counting down.
GATCATATCAAACGAATTGATAATTATTTCTACGAAAATAGCGTAGCTATATTAGAAGTAGATCCAATAACCCTTGAGGTAGACATGTGCTTGAGTGGACACCGTGGATAAGCAAACGCATGGTAGGTGGAGCGAAGCATTTAAATGAGATGGATGACTTGTAATTGGAGAGGCTTCTCCGTGGTAGGTCATAATATAGGCTGCCGGCAGAAGTTACCACCCACCAGAAAACGTCGTCTAGAAAATGCCCGCCAAGCGATATGTCGTGTTCCGGCATGGTGTCTGGTGAAGCCGTACGGAGGACGGGTCTGAGCAGTTGTGTTGCGTTGTGTGTCGGGTACGATGCGCCAAATTTTGTTGTCTCGGGAGTTTGGTCGTGGAGGGTCTCCAGATCAGTCTCCTTCTGGCGCAGCATCGTTGGTAGTGTTGTTGGGCTTAACATTGCATCACCTTGCTCAACGGCCGTCTTCCTTCCTATTCACTCAGTTTTTTTTTTTTGAGTAAATAGGCTTTTTCGAGCGCGTTTTATCATCAACGATTGCATCACTGCTTATCATCAGGCGGGATTGCAGTGAAGGTTATAATTATAAAATATGCCTAGCAGTGGACTGCTGTAGTCTAATGATGACTCAGGATAGGAAGCTTCGTAAAAGTCGCAATAAAAAAAATACTGAACTCAATATGTGAAGAGTCGTGGAAAAATACTAAGAAAACCTCATGATTGCGGAGTTACAGATATGTAGGTATAAAGATCCTTATCGAAAAAGTGTTCAGTTTCATTCTAAATCGCTACTAAGTTGAAATTGTACTTTCACGGTGACATCATCAGATGTAAATTCCAGTAGAGATCTATTGAGATAAAGTCGTGGGGACTGACTTATTTGTTCATGCCTTGATTCGTTTTTACTGAATTATTTTAGAATTAAATATCGAGAAATACGGCGATATAGACGACGATGTTCTTATTCATAAAATAGCTTAAATTTAAGTTGAATGCATCTCTTTCTTGCCATTTCATTTTGAGAAGGACAGAAGATAGGTATTATTTTAGTCCTGACCGCAACCTTAAAAATGAAAAAAAAAAGAGATTTGTGGAAAGCACTCGCCCTACAAATTTCCTTTTCTAGAACATTCAGATACAATGGTTCATGAACTAACGCTTTTACACTGTGTCTGCTAGAATAAATTTTTCGTTTTTCTATTTCCAAACAAATTCTTTTATTATCTTATTTAAAGTAAAACGTTATATATTATTTCCTACGTCTAATCACTCAATAAAATTAACTTAAGTAAACACCTTGACATTAGCAAAAACGATGTCTTATCACGATCTACAAAATAAAACTATAATTCACTATAAGCACCGATTAATATAATAGTAATTACATTAATAGGGTAGTTTCGGTTCACTTAACAGCAATTCTACAGAGATTAGGAGAATTTCTATGCAAATATTCAAATCAATCCTTTAGCTGTCCGCTGTCGTTATCAATGCATGTAATAGCTTCCGCCTGAATTTAGTCCACAATTAAACATTCAAGTCACGGTCTTACGTCTATGGTATCTTTACAAGTATCAGTGTTGCCAGTGGAGTTTATAAAGCCATAAACAATGCTTCACCCAGTGTTGCTAACTGACTTTGACAAAGATATGGTTTTCGGGGATTTATATCAAGCTGTCCCCAGTTTCGTAAATGGGTCTTACGTGCTTCGGAAAGCAAATAAATAGTGCCATTAAATTGAAATATTATCATTTCAGATATACGCTTTATTAATGGCGTCAGATTCTAAGTAGTAAATGTGGGCTTAAGGGGAAATGCCGAACTATATGTTCAATGGTAAGTGATAAGACAGGGCCTGATTGGTAATTTCACCTTATTCAGATATTATTCTAGAGGCTAAATAAGTAAATAATAGTAATGTGATCCAACTTAGTAAAGATTTTGCCACCTCACCTGTTGATGACAAAAAAGAACTACCTACCTATGCAAGTATTGCGAAAAATGTGTTATCGCACTTACCGCGTATATGATATTGATAAAGCGATGCGTTGAATAAGTACAAATAAAATCAATACGTTGTTGGCACTTTGCCTTCTAATGCCTGTGTATTAAAGCTTTTTATTAAGATTTCCCACTTCCGTCAGCTTTTATAAACAATGCCGGAAGATAATATTAAATAAATAAATACAGTATGTTACGAAAACCCTGTCCGACCCATAAGGATAATAGAGGTTAGGTAAACACATGACCAAATATAATATAAAATTTTACGTATTCATCATAGTACCAATACAAATGAATTTTGAAATAATCTTTTTTTGCAATGAATTAATTCCAATTTCCCCGAAATTTGGTAATTTTTAAAAAGTGACAACACCGGTATTATTATGAGCGAATAGCGATGCGACCACGTGCCGCGTGTCCTGCCGCCCGCCCCCCGCGGTCGGCAGGCGAAGGGTGGTCAACGCACATTTAATAAGTTACCTCCTTTTGCGAAATAATATTTTTTTTTTTTAGGGGGATTTTTTTTTTAAGTAAAGCCCGGTTTTGTATGCATTAGTAGAATCAGTTATCGATACCTAACAACACCTTCACGGGTCGGACAGGGTTTTCGTAACATACTGTATATACGGACAAATCACACAGATTGAGCTAGCCCCAAAGAAAGTTCGAGACTTGTGTTATGGGATACTAACTCAACGATACTATATTTATAATTTATACATATATAGGTAGATAAACATTCAAGACCCAGGACAATCAGGAAAAGATCGTTTTCCATCATGACCTGGCCGGGGGTCGAACCCGGGGCCTCCACGTCGCAGGCAGGCGTGTTGACCGCTGTGCCACGGAGGACGACGAAATATATAAATATCATCTGCTACTGGAATATTGGGAGCAGCTCCTTCAGATATAGCAGATTCTTTTCATCTATTAGGTTACGATCGGTTTTCTAATCAATCAATACTATTAAAATTGACAGAGTATTGATATTATCATAGATAAAATATGGCCAGATCTACCATACTCTCTCTTCTATATTAATCTTTTTAAACTAACTATAAAGCTGAAGGGTTTGTTAATTGGTTTGAAAGGGCTAATCTCTGGAACTACTGGGTACTCCGATTTGAAAAAATCTTTTTGTATGTGATAGCCCAATTATTGACAAAGGCTATTTGACATCACACTAGGATTCTAAGGAGCCGAGCAAAACGAGAAAACGGGTTAATCAATTCGATCGTATATATGCTTTTTTGTACGTCTACTGGCATAACACAGTGCACTGTTCTATGTAAGATCTGTACCTATTTACCTGTGTTAACAAATAAACTGCTTTGTCCTAAGTTTGTGTACAATAACAAATCACCATTGATTGACCACGAAAAATATTTGTATCTAGCTGCAACTTACTTAGATTAAGATAAGCTTTTATTAGCGATATCACTTCCTAGTGTCAGCTGATTAATGTGTTGCTGTTTCCGATCGATCGATCACGGTACGTGACATCATCGGCGCGAGCGCAAGTCACCCGCGGATGCGCTCAATGGATAAGTGATGATTGATGTTTTTGTAATAGTTTTGATTAAAACAAGCTTTTTGTATGCGTTTTGGCTTGTAAATGGAATTAATTGGTAATTGATTGGCATGATGATGTTTAAAAATAGAAGCCTTGGTGGAGAACCTATTATATTAGATATCGCGTAAGTCTTCCTTTTAAAAAAATAACTAAATTCTGTAATTCATTATCTGCCCTTGGTCTAGCAGCATCAAATTAGTACAGCAGTTATCTGCATTTGGAAAATGTAACTACTAAGTTTCGATTTAAGTATGATAATCCGTCTCCTATTGAATGGGATGAAATGAAAGTGTGTGTGGAATTTCATCATTTTTTCATTGGTGGTAAATCCTATTGAGCAAATGGCTCGTCTTAACAGACAGTACAGATTATAAATCACGGTAAAGTTGATAGCAAGCTGACTACCTAAAGTTTGTATCACATAAAGACTCTTTAGGTCCAGCTTCAACTAAAATAAATTTAAGTTCAAAGCATCATTTTCTTTCTATTTTATTAAGAAAAGGACAAAATAAATATTAGCTTAATCCTGTCAGATTATTTAAAGCATTTATTCCGGATCATGTGTATAATATAAAATTATATTTAACTTAGATTTTGTACTGAAATCTCAATGATTAGGTATGTAGCAACATTAGTAAAACACCCAAGCGAAGCAAGGGCTGGTCACTAGTTAAAGTGTGAGTATGTAGATATCTGTTCTGATGCTCTGCAAATAAATAATAGATAATAAACAGTCTCTGACATAACATTAAACAACGCTAACTATGCGATAATGACCACCATAGAATGGATATGGAGCATACTTCTGTGGCAACGTGCATGCCATCGAGTTGCAAAACACATGACGGTGCGTGTACGCAGGTTATATAATTATTGTAAGTACGGCTAATTGGTGTGTTGTTTCTAAACCAGTGTTGTGTTGGTTTGACTTCTAAAGCAGATTCAATGTGTAGATACTTATCTAGATAGTTGGTAAATAGATATTTGAAACACTTAATGAATTTTTTCTCCATTGATAGGCACCTAATCTGCATTTGCATTTAATTTGCCAAAACTGTAAACAAATGTGAGTTTATGGAAAAATAACGCATAAAAGTTTTCTATTAGCGATACTCGTAAGACCACCCATCGTGTCACCCTTTGTAAAATCTTTATATTTATGTTCTGTAATCTATATGGTGTACATAATAGAGTATTCTATTCTATTGTAGAGGTCAGATAGGCAGTTGCTCCATTTAGAGGTTAGATTGAAAGTCAACCCCAACGTAGTTGAGAAAAGGCTAGGCGGATGATAACGATGTTTAATTTACGTTATTATGCTTTATTATGAATAATAAGTTGGTTATTATGATCCATCCCGTTAAGTACCTACCATTAAAGCCTCAGGTGTTGATGCTTTAAAGGTTTAATTACTAACAATTTATTCTACGTTTTATCTCAGGATATCCTGTTTATTCATAATTAATTACAATTTTTTTTAATAATTATAAACTAGTGCTTGATCGCAACCCCGCCTGATGGTAAGCAGTGATGCAATCGTTGATGGTAAAGCGCGCTAGTTTAATAAGCCCATTCACTCAAAAAACTGAGTGAATAGGAAGTAAGTTATGATATTAATATGTCACAAGAAATGAGTTTGAAATTAATTTTTCACATCCAGTTACTTGCGTCATTAAAAAGAAAAGAATTTTAAATAAAACCATAGGGGAATTAGCATTCGAATTCCAACTTTAATTCAAATAGATTAACGACTTTGTCTTTTAAAATGACATTAGGACTGGGACTGCGCGGACTTTTCCTCGACGAAATTAGCGTCATCATGAGATTTTCAACAGTTTCTCTTATTCTAAAACAAAATAGCTAGCAAACATTGTAGTACATGTATACAATATGTAAAGAAAACCCTGTCCGATCGGTGAAGGTATTGTTAGGTATCGTTAACTGATTCTAATAATGCCTATAAAGCCGGGCCAAACTTAAAAAAAATCCCCCTAAAAAAATAAATATTATTTCGCAAAAAGAGGTAACTTACTACTTGTGCGGTAGGCAATCCATACGCGGGTGGCGGGGGGCAGGGCACGCGTCACGTGGTCGCATCGCTTGTAATAATACCGTCAAAATGGTGATGTCACTTTTTTTTTAAATTACTAAATTTCGGGGAAGTTGGAATTAATTCACGGGAAAAGAGGATTATTCCAAAATTCATTAGTATTGTTACTATGATGATTACGTAAAATTTTATATTATATTTGGTCATGTGTTAAAGGTTTGGTAATCTTTATTATCCTTATGGGTCGGAAAGGGTTTTCTTTACATATTGTATATTTCATACATATATTTCATTACAAAATAAGTTATGTAATTTAGGTACTTATTCACTTAACCTTACATATTGTGATAATATTTACGGCATACGGTGTAAAAGGTCGGCTCTAACTGACCTCCGATACCTATCGTGCGGATATGCTACGCTATTCGTAGTACAGCTACGAATTCGCTACGAAATTCCTTGTATCGTAACCCATATTAAAGGTTTGCGGGCCGGTTGTTCGAAAAAGGCCATGGCCCTGGCGCACAGGCAAGTGAAGGAACACAGGTGAGTCTTAGACAGTAAAAGGTCATTTGATGATTTCTCATTTTCTCGTATAGTCTAGGTTTCAATCGAATTAGATTAGGGGGATTTCAGCTTTTTCAATTTGCCGAACCAGTAGAACATACATAGCTCAATACCAATAGACCTAAATAACCGAAAGTTCAGCCATTGAACTTCACTTTATCCGATTATTTTACTAATTTACAATTAACCCTAAAGCAACGAATTGGGTAAACAACCCTCCAATAAGTTATTTAAGGGTTGGGGTTTATTAAATTATTATGAACTTTATAATTAAATTTCGCTGATCGATGGGTTTCTCCCATGTTGCAGAGGTAGGTACAGCTCCACGCTAAGTTTAGAGTTTTCATTTTATGTATGTATATACGTGTATCTGTAATCTAGTTGGTTACAGACACATACAGAGTGTATCTGACATCGTAACGCAAACTTCGCGCCACTAATAAAATTATGATAGTCATTTATGTCGTTAATTAACTGTTACAGAAATAACAATGTTTATAAAAAGTGTCGGCTCGGCCTCTGAACGTTGCAAGCGTGCCGCCGTGAGGGTTTGTAGGTATGACGTTGATTCCTGATGTGAACTTTATTAAATCAGCTGATAAGATAGTTTTTCGAGTTTTGTTTTCATTGCACTTTTTTTGTGTAATTAGCGAATTAATTAATTTTTACTTTAATAACTTATTGGGTTATAAAAGTAGGTATAGCAATTATGAACGGTCTAAAGTGAAAAAAACTATTTTTTTTTTTAAATCATGAAAGGCCGACGAAAATTTCCACCACTGGGGGGTTCAGAAGCATGTACTGGATCCATGGTACTCGTTTGTGCGTCGATATCAGATACAGCCTTTATATTACACACTAGAAGTTAAGTAAAATTGTTACTAACCTTATGGACTCCGGTCTGAAATAAAAGTTTTCTATTCTATCCTATAATTTGAAATACAAAGTTATGTATATGAAAATTGTTTCAACATATTAGTTTTTATTTTAAACACCACTTTGAAGATCAGAAACTAATAGACGGAATTTTAAAATCATTGAAGTAAGAAATACAGAATCGGTCGAAGTGGAAGTGTTTAGAAGAATTCTGTGTAATTCTATCTAAGAATTCTATGGACGTTTCTTGGCTAAAAAGATGTTAATATTATTAATGTTAAGAACAAACTGGTTTAGCAGAATGTAGACTAGAAATAGTTTACTATAGTCGATGATTAATATAGCTATTATCAACCATTCGATACAGTTTCATGTCAAATCGAATGGTAATCAATATTATCAGAGGAAGTCCTCTAAAGGCTGTTCACAAATACAAAACCTTTAATTTGTTTTAGTTTAAATTAAGCAGACGACCGCCATTCTTTCGACAGCTATTTGCTGTCGGGGGCAAAGAAAATCAGTGATTGAACATGTCTTGTGTTATTTACATTTGAAGAAGGATATTTACATCTTTCCAAACAGCAGTACCCTAATTACATTAAACACTATTAGCTACGTTCAGTTTGAAGCATATTGCTAACCCATTGCTCCGTATGTTCGTCAACAACGTAAATAACGCAATTAATGTTGTGGAACTGTCAAAATGAAACCCATTGCTACTGATAGTGTATTTTTTTTTTTTTAATACTTATAAACTAGCTCTTGACCGCAATCCCGCCTAATGGTAAGCAGTGATGCGATCGTTGATGGTAAAGCGCGCTAGTTTATTAACAGCCTATTCACTCAGAAAAACTGAGCGAATAGGAAGGAAGACGGCAGTTGAGCGAGGTGATGCAATGTTAAACCCAACAATACGACCAACGATGCTGCGCCAAAGGGAGATTGATCCGAAGACCTTCCACGACCAAACTCCCAACACAACAACATTTGGCGCATCGTACCCGGCACACATCGCAACACAACTGCTCAGACCCGCCCCATACGGCTTCACCAGACATCATGTGTTGTACGCAATCACGCTGCCGTCAAACATTTCCTGTTATGTTGGAAGATCTTGTATGTCGATAACATTAGGTAAGTACGAGTATATTGTAACGAAGCCAATGCATCCCATCGTATCCGTTTGACTTTCCTTATCGTATTGTGAAAGAGAAAAACCATATATAAAGTTACGGAAACGAGAGATTTATTACAATTTCCTGCGGTTATTGTAAGGTTTATATGAATATTATAAGTTTTTGCTTCTGTTTGTACCTATTTGTATGAGGATCATAAGGAAAAACTTTTATACGTTTTCACAGAAGACGCAGATGAAAATGTGTTTCGTCCAAATTAATTACTCTTCATTCTTATTTTTAAAACACTTAAACTTTATTCATTAATTTAGCTTTAGCTACACAGCAGAATTGTCGCAGCGTTTATACATTACTTTCATGAGTATTTAGTAAAAACTGTTATTTTGACATTAAAAACAGTATTAATTTGTCAAGTAATTTAGATCATAATTAAAACAATTCAACAATCCCTACTTTATTTTTAATTACAGAAAAAAACTAATCTTGTTACTCAATATAGGTCTACAAAAAACCGTTTAATTCTTACGAATTTATGACCGTATTTACATACGGTCATAAATTTTCTATTCCTAAAACTACATTTAGGAACTCAAAAATGATTGATGTTACTATCACAAGTGTAGAATTAAAATGATCACGCCATCACGAATGGTTGCCAAAAGTGGTGTTTTACATACCAGACCGTATTAGAAGATAAGTATGGAAACAGCCCATAACAAAAAACAATCTAAGCTATATATGGCTTAATAATTGAAAAACATAATCCGAGCGTAATGACTTAAAAACATACCTTTGTGTGCCTTTGAAACGATCATTCTTTACTATAAAATCGTTTTACGTGGATGTTACTAGTAGGTACTAAATGACGAAACACACAATGTGTATCGATATCAGCTTGGTTAGCTACGAGTAAGTCCCATGTAGACTATAAGGTACAAGCCTATTTTTTAGTTTTACTGAACTTAATTATGAGCTTGCCTAACAGATGAGTATGTCCATCAGCCGGGTAGAAATCCAGACCTTAACACCCTTATTAATTTCAATTTTAATCATTATGATTCATATTGCAAGTCTATTGCTCCACATGTTCGAAAAATGTGTCTGCTCATAAACATTAATAACGCAATGAATGATGTTGAACTGTCAGAATGTGTTACGCAATTACCCTGCAAGCTGCTACTGAAAAATACCAGAGAGAAAAACATAAAGTATGAAGGTACTGGAAAGTATAGAATACAAGCAATGTCCACAAAACAACTCAACATTTTACTCTCATTTTGAACAGGAAATCCTCATATTTTGCGCGACAGTAGCCACTTGTCATTTTACATAATAAATGCGGAATTTAGAGTATCATCTCGACCTCTCACTTCCTCTACAAAATAACAAGGTACAGAATAACCACAATGGGAAACACTCTACAAGAATTTGCAAAAGTAGGGATGTATCCAAGGAACGAAAATCAAAAAAATAATTAGTCCGTCTTATAGATAATAAAAAAAATTAAGACCCGTATTTTTATTTTGTCGAAATTACCAAAAACTATTGAGATATATCGTATTAAAGTTGCGGAGTGGGGGCTAATTACGTCACGCCGTGGTATAATTTGTATCACGGCGTGACGTCATGCGACATTTCAAATCAATATATCTTCCTAAGTATTTGAATGAAAGAAAAAATAAAAAATACCTGTTCAATATTTTTTATAAATCTACCTGATGGACATTAAATTATTTTTTAGGATACAACCCAATTCTTAGGAAAATGTATAATGTGTATAGTAGTAGTGTATGTGTACTTGATTTTCAAATTTCGTATCACGTTAATGACTTGCTATTCTTCTTATTTTTGTTGACCAATCACAACAGTTTACAGCTACCAAATTTGTAGACTTGACAGCTTGTCTACCAATCAGGGTAATAATTAATCTGCGTAATACCTATGTTTTTGTAAGAAGTAGTGTTATGTTAAGCTTCTGTCTAACTGTTTATATTTTATTTCCTCTGACGTATCACAAATCATAGTGACTGTAAGGGCTAAGCAAAGCCCCAGTCGAGTACACACTCTCTATATAAGGGCCTAAGTAGCACTGTTAGAGAATTTCCGTGTTCCGTATAAAAAATTAGGTGAGACGTTTCCGCCGAGTGAGGGCTATTATTATTATTAATGGACGTGCTGCAGCTTCGTTATTTTCTCTTTCTTGGTGGATAATTTGTTTACATTCAGGCTTGAAATTGAGAAGTTTAAAAGAGTTTTTTTGGCCCGAAAATTAAGCTGAGAGTCATGCTCATTTTTCAATGGACTTTTAAATTATTTATAGTATTGTTTACTAAATAAAAGAGCGTGATTTATGCAGTAAAAAGTGCATACAGTAAATAATTCATAAAGAACATTGAGATATCGAAGAATAGTGAAAACCTCCCTCGTAGACGGTTCACGCGGTCGTATTTTTCGACATGAATGAAAATTCATTACGTGACATTGGCAAAATGAACAAACCATGCGAAGCCAAACAAAAAAGAAATAAATAAATAGTTCCTAACAATCCCAACACGTGACATTGGCTAAATGCACAAACCTTGCGAAGCCAAACAAAAAAAAGTCCTTTAAAACGGATATGAGAACAGTGGAAAAATTTGTGAATTAGGAGTGAAGTTTCCTTATCTTTGAATGAATGAACGAAATGATCGTAGGTATACTCGTATCGTCAATAGGCGCATCAAATTCAAATGTTGAATGATAACAGTCAAATTAAATGCCCTCCCATAAATTTTACGGTGATTGCATACACAAAGGATTAACAATGACTAAATTACAATTTAAAATCAAACCGTTCCAGCACTTTCTATTGAACAAAGGATGGTGGGCGAGACAAAAGTTATCTATATCTACCTAGAAAAACGTTTAGCCATTGAGATATGTCTCGATAAGTATAGAACCGCGATGATCGAGATGACTTCAAAGACTTTTAAACGGGGGAAGAAAAAAAGGTTAATCTTACAGTGAAAGTGCACGAGTAGCCGAGACATTTTCACTGTCATTATTATAGGCAAAGGCGTTAGGTTAGAAACACACTGCGTTCAATTCACAGGCTGAATGCCTTGTGCGACAAAAATTGTACAGACCTCTATCTACATATTTTTGTTCTTTGTGAAAGATCTACAATATTATACGGTGGCGGTGTTTGCTTCTATCTACTATGATAGTCAACTTGTATCAGTATGATTAAATTAATTTTAGTATAGTTATTTCATTAATTGGTTATTTTACGCACTTTTTTATTACTAATTGAATGGATAAAAAATGTTTTGATACCTACTAGATATTCAATCGTTTCTATGGCAATTAATTTAAATGACAAAAAGCCATGGGCTTGCTTAAATAAAGATAAAATCAGTGTCCAACTAACTACACACAATAAAATAAGTTTAACAGGAAATTGAAGAAAATATTACTTATAACTTATCGCTCAGCTTGTCAGTGAGAAATTGATCGTATGTCGGTAAAGTAATGAACGGTAAATACTTTGTGTAATAACTTATTATGTTATTTTTATAACTGCGTATTTTATTTGCGAATAAGGTACGCTCATTTCCTGATGTAAAATAGCAGTTGTGGCATTAAATACGGAATAACAAACTGCATTTTTATCTGTACATAACCACTACGCGATTATTTCCAACATTGCAAACGAGGGTATCTTTTTCTAATAGTGACGGAAACTCACAAAAAAGATTTTGCAATTTTCGTAAGCGTACCTTAGTGATTTTTGATTACTAATTAATATATATAAAAACAAACAAAAAAAAATGTATGTGAATGATATTAACGTGGGAAGGCCACGTTTTAAGAAGTACTTAAATACCTTAAGAACTTACGATTGTGTCTGTAGGTCAGCATGTTCAAGACTGCTTTATCAAAATAATATTTTATTTAAAACCGGACTTCTATATCGAACTATCGTGCATTTCCAGCCAAATCTTATGCCTAAAAATTAAAATAGCTGTAGCTGTTTTGAAGTCAACATTTCCGACCATTAAAAATGTATAGACATCTATAGATGGAAAAATGTATCTATACACGGAAATGTACCAAATTTAAAAATGTATCTGTCACGCCCTTTATACTTGGAACTTTTATTTAGGTGATAAGTTTTTATTTATTTACATTTCCATTTTTAATGTTTTTTTTTATGAATTTTTTGCTTTGCTGGTATTTTGGCGTGGCTAGCAGGCATGTGTATGGTAGGTAAATAATTTCATTAAATGTTCTATTTTTCCTTGTGATAATTAACATAGGTGCATTTTAAATGAACAGACAGCTGTGCTGCTGGAGAGATTATTCCGCCACTTCTTATTCCCATCGAAAACACTAAAAAGTGGCGAAGGACGGACGTTTTGGGGGACTGTCTTATGTAATATTGACGTTTAAAAAGTGCTGATTCTCAGCCTTTTGATTTTGATTGATACAAAAATGTAGTTTGGCTCGATTTTGGAATCCGAGAGTGTAAAAAGTTCCCACTGCACAGGCCTCGCCTTGGTGAGAGGGAGTGGGCCATAGTCCACCACGCGGGCCCAGAGCGTGTAGGCAGATGTGTCTTGTCTTCGTATGTATGGTTCTACACTAAGCTGGTTTTCTCAAGATGTTTTTCGTTCATCATTTCGAGAAAAGTGGTGATTGATGACACAAAATAAATCGTCGTTTGTCTTCGGTCGGAGAGATAGCTACAAAAATCTGCTCAATTGTTTTTGAAAAAATCTTAAGAGATATTCCAGCTCAGAAAGTTTTTATAAAACTGACATTTTAATTTCTTTTTGCGGTAAACTAACATCTCTGAAATGGTAACATTACCTTATTTTTAAAACACAAACTTAAAAAAAGAATTTAATATAATTTTTTCCTTAACTTTTCCTCATTTCTCTTATAAAACGGCGAAACACAATTTTTTTTTATGTTAGCCAGAAAAAAGTCTTCCCTTCAGATAATAATTAACTTGTCTTCAATGTTAGAGTGGAGAAGCTCATAATAAACTAGTGCACTTTTCCATCAAAGTTGCATCACTGCTCAGATCAGGCGGGATCGCGGTCAAGCAATAGTTTATAAAGTTAAAAAACAACAAGTTATGAAACAGATTATGACAAATGAGCTATTCAAAATTGATTAGTCACTGCTTAGAGATTATATGACTACATAGCTGATATGTATTTGCTTACATCATAGGTAATTACCAAGACATATGCCTGTTACATGTATATACAATTATACATTTATACATATATTTCAAACAAGAAAATTAAAAATATATATTCTTTAGATATTTTTTTTTCTAACTGGCCTATTGGACTTTGCCTAATATGTTTTTGTCTAAGTATTTTTTTTATGTTTGTCACTCTTTCACGCAAAAACTATTGAATGTATTTGGATGAAATTTAGCACACAGATGGTTTATAACCAGGATGAATATTTAGAATATTTTTTTATTTACTTAGATATTCCCTTAGAGTCGAAACGTATGCGGGTTTAAACGCGAGGCGCACCTACACATAAAATAAAATAGTAACGAAATGTTTGCCAGTTTATTGTTTGCGTGGATATACATACTTGAATCAAATTTGGGTCACACATGGTACCTATAACCAAGATTGATTAATTTTACAGGATACTTTTAATGTCGGTAATACGTTCTCGTGAGATATTTTGCTTCATGGACGGAAAACTACGAGTAGAACTTTACGTTTTGGGTAAGTGTCGTTTCTTTTATGAGTATTGTATGTACCTACTTTATCATTCACCTTGAATTCATACTGTTTTTTTTTTGCAACAAAAATGATTTCAACTTTCTATGCTCTCTGTGTGCCACAAACATTAGCGTCTGCGTTATAGTTTTTATACAATAATAATCAGTTTCAGAGCTGTTCACGGCAACCAACACTTACCTACAGGCGGCGAGCAAATTATATAGCGACGGCGTGAGATTATTTATTATGATAGAAACACGCTTTTTGTCTGACATTTGATAATAAAAGGCTAGCTTTTTCACTTAATTAGGAGACAATGTCGTAAAAGCTGCTTTATAAAAAAAAAAAAAACTAATGAAGTGTTTATGAAATCAAAGATGCCTACCAACGTTTTTTGTCAATTTCGAGAAATGTTATTTTAAAACACCGTCCCTGTGTTTCAGATAACTTTAAAAAAGAGAATACAAAACAAAAAGTCGCTACTGCCTTTGATTGAAATTAAATATTTTAGCTACCTTAAAATCCCATGTTGTTTTTTCTTACTTTACTGCACAAACAACAGCCAAGCGATAATAATAAAACAATCTGAAGGGGGACCTCGAAGCAAGACCCAAGTGGTTTTAAATATTGAACATACTTTTATGCAGTCTGAGAGAACTGTTAAATAATCTGTGCAGTTGTGCAAACAATTAAGTTTTTCATCGTTATGAATAATTTATTCATTCAATATTGGGCTGAAAGAGTTCAAAAGTCACCTAATAATTTTTATTTTTCAGTTTGTTTGAAAAGAAAGGGATTATATGTAAAGTTTGTAAATAACCGCGTACCTGCATACCGCCGTACACATAATACGCGCCTGGTCGAGAAGTTGATATTAGCCCGTTATGATGGCGGGACATCGTTACCACAGATTTAGTAAGTACATGATTCTGTCTATATTAAACAATACAATAAAAAGTTTTTACCGACACGAGAGAATTGTACCGAAAAGACAGCATCATTATCCCCAAAACCATTTCATTAAAACTTAGCAACAAACACGAACACTTCTACTTGCAACACAACGAAACAAGCAATCGCAATCTTCACTGATTTCCTAACGAGACCAAGATGTTACAACTAGTCTTTTTATTCGAATCTTCAATAGACACGACACTTTCGTCCACTGCAACTTGACCTCTGAGCTTAAATTACACGCCTCTATTCCGCACCATTTCGGAATTACCTACATTACATTTTCTTGGTTGCATCTGAAACTTGTATGAACGGGCTCCGATGCAATGTATAAAGTTACCTCTCGACAAGGTCACGTCTTGAAAAATGATTGAGGAAATACAGGTGCGTGTCATATCATTGTTCATAGTCTTTTATTCTGACAATTTGGAAAGACTTAGCAGTATTAAGTAAATATAAATTACAATTAATTTCGATTAATAGTTACATCACTATGCGTTTTAATAACTTCTGTAATTTAATTAATTACCTATGTTTATTAAATAGTAAATTATAAGAATTATAGGAACTTTCATTGATTTATGCATTAGGTATACATATATTTTGATCATAATTGGCTTCAATAACGAGGGGTACAACCTTTAAAACTATGATGAATGTGCTGACAAAAAAAGTAATTACGTACCTATGTATTTGTATAAACCGTTTGACAATTTGACATGTGTGGAAGCATTCATTTTTTATAATGTTTTTTTTTTTTATAATAGGAACTTAACTTTGAAGGTTGCAGTAATTGTCCTCTAATGTTTAATAAATTTTGCCAATTCTCGAGAAAGGCTATAAGGATATACAAATTCGTATGTACGGGCGACAGCAGGTCAAGCCGAAACTATCAACTGTTCCAAATCAACCTTGAGCTTTAATGCTTTAGAGATAAAGTTGAAAATCTAATAAAGAAATCTGACAGATTGTAGCTACTAGGTAGTATTATAATCACTTTCCCGTTAATAAAAGAAGGAAAACACAACAAGAAACCGCAGATACAGACAGTTTTTACCTTTCAATACCCACGTACGGGTATTTTCCCGGTAACATTGACCTTATCAACTTACCAAGGACTGATTACAAGGTGAAGGAATACTTCTTGAGGAAACCTTGACTGTAAGTCTGAAATCGCCAACCCGCATTGAGCAAGCGTGGTGATTATGCTCAATCCTTCTCTGTATGAGAGGAGACCCGTGCCCAGCAGTGGGACGCTAAAAAGATTGATGATGACCTTATCTAAAAGCGAGCACATCCGAAAACTAATTCAGTTTTGATGGTTTTGTCTAAGAACCCGCACTGTTCCTGCGTGGTAGATTCCTATCCCACTAACGCTCATCTAGAGGACGCTTATATCCCAGCAGTGGGTACATTACAGGCTTGAGTATTTTATTACGACCTGGTGAAGGTCGCAGGAAGCCGCTGGAGGCGGGAGGCGCAGGACCGGTCGTCGTGGAGAACCTTGGGGGAGGCCTATGTCCAGCAGTGGACGTCTGAAATGATGATGATGATAATGATTTTATTACACAATAATTATATATTGATATAAAATAGTGATAGTCTTCGTTAAAATCTCCAAACATAAAACAGGAACTGTTACGCGACAACACATAATTTATATAACTCACTGTGACGCTGTTGGGGCATTTGCATGATCTGTACAAGGCTTCTGCAGTGCTCAGTTCCGGTTTTTAATAATTATTTTTTATTTAAAACAAGATACGTCCAGGTCGATAAAATATATAAACTAAGATATAACAATTTTTTTTTTTAATAATTATAAACTAGCGCTTGACCGCAATTCCGCCTGATGGTAAGCAGTGATGCGATCGTTGATGGTAAAGCGCGCTAGTTTATTAAGAGCCTATTCACTCAGAAAAACTGAACGAATAGGAAGGAAGACGGCAGTTGAGCGAGGTGATGCAATGTTAAACCCAACAACACGACCAACGATGCTGGCCAAAGGGAGATTGATCTGAAGACCCTCCACGACAACATTAGGCGCATCGTACCCGGCACACATCGCAACACAACTGCTCAGACCCGTCCTCCGTACGGGTATTAAAACGTAAAAAAGACACAAATGTATATATACTCGTACGTATTTATAAAATAAAACACAATTACAAACTTAGTGCAGGAATTATTTGTTAAATTTTTCAGAAATTGTTCAACATAGTATCTAATAACATCAAGTGTAAAACAATTTTCATAGAAAGTCTTTAATCAATAAAGTTCTATATTTGTTAGTTTTTTCATATTTTTTAAACTTATGGTTTAAAAGTTCGAGGGAACATTTTTGTTTCCGAAAATATAAACCTTATCAAAAAATGATTTGCGAAAACCCGTATTAATTTTTAAACACTATCCAACAATATATCACACGTTAGGGTTGAAATGAAACAAAATAATTACTCTTCACTTTACGTGTGGTGGGGTACCCATTTCTGTTTTTTTTTTTTTGAAGGTCTAAAAATCCTCATGGACTAACTAACTAACTGTAACTACGGCAGAAGTTACCACCCGACAAAGCCTTGCCGCCAAGCGATTTGTCGTGTTCCGGCATGATGTCTGGTGAAGCCGTACGGAGGACGGGTCTGAGCAGTTGTGTTGCGATGTGTGCCGAGTACGATGCGCCTAATGTTGTTGTGTTGGGAGTTTGGTCGTGGAGGGTCTTCAGATCAATCTCCCTTTGGCGCAGCATCGTTGGTCGTGTTGTTGGGTTTAACATTGCATCACTTCGCTCAACTGCCGTCTTCCCTCCTATTCGCTCAATCTGAGTGAATAGGTTCTTAATAAACTAGCGCGCTTTACCATCAACGATCGCATCACGGCTTACCATCAGGCGGGATTGCGGTCAAGCGCTACTTTATAATTATTACAAAAAAAAAAACTGTCCTCCGCTCGGGGACGCGGAGGGGTGTCCGGAGGCCGGACCCTTACCGACTAAAAACCTACCTAAGCGTTCGTCATCTGCCTTTCCGAGTTACCGGGTCCTCCCAATTCTACGGTACAACCCTAATAAAATATAATTCCACCTTTATTTTACGACTTTGTCGACATGATGTTATATATTTCAGCTTTCTAGTGCTAACGGTCACTGAGATAGCTCTGTGTGTTCGATGTACAGACGACAGAACATCAAGCTACTATAATCTGTCAGATTTCTGTATTAGAATTTCAGCGTTATCTCAAACGCATTAAGGGTCAAGATTCATTGGGAATATTTGACAGGTTCGGGTAGCTTGACCTGCTATCGTCCGTACAAGGGTTCCTAGTTTACTACGAAACCTTAAAAAAGGCAAATAGGAAGTGAAATTCGTCCATAGTTCGGTCGATATCGTCATCTCCCATAATATAGCAATCAGATCATATAATATCTAGTCGTTCCCCTCAATCCTGCAAACATTTAAGCTTTCGCTTTCATACAATTTCCCATTTATTGCGGTTATATGGTTATAGTAGCCATGTTTTGATATGGTCAATTAACTTTCTAAACCAACCGCGTGTTTTTATGAACTAAGATCGTAAGTACACGGTTCAGATGAAGTCACATACCTACCTATGAACCTTTTTTTTCTGGATGTTAAATCAACAAATGACCTCTTCCAGTCTGGGCGAAGCGGAAGGACGTGTCAGACTTTTACTGACTAAAACCTCCCCGGGTTTCTTCACTTGCCTGTGCGCCAGGGTCACGGTTTCTTTTTTAATCAACCCGCAACCCTGACCCAGGAGGCATCGGTCTTCGTGGACCCCGTCACGATGTGGTGACATCTCTTTGAGGCGCGCGTGAAACACAAACGCTGTCAACCCGGGCCTGGTCCATACTGGGTAGTGAGTTGCCCACTGCTCACCGCCCGCAGGCACGCGCCTTCTGTGGCCTGGAGTTCGATGTTGTCTCCCGACCAGGGCGTCTCTTGCGGCGGCTAGAGGCGTGAGGGCGCTGGGATTCCCGCTTCCTAACGGGTTCCGCCTACTCCTTTGCAGCATCACTGTTTCACAGAAGGAGGTGGCGACCTGCCTAGCACTCGCGCTCCCAACCATGGCCTGGTCCGGCCTGGACCAGGGCCGGACGCGAGAGATCGCCGCCGATCACCTTAAGTACCTGTTATTACAGTGATGAAGACTACAATGTTTAGTCTAGAAAGTCGTCTGAATTACTCTAGTATAGTGAATCATTAATGATCATATAATATATGTAAATCATTGTAGCATTACAAGGCGAATGGCATTAGTCTTCTAATGATGCATTGATTTATCTATAAATCAATCAGAAATCTTTTGGTTGTCTTTGTTTTCTTGCTGTTATAATAATTTACATTTTAACAATCATGAGATTTATCAAACTTACTTTGAAAATAGATGGATGCTGGACCTGTGACCTCTTCTTTATCAAAACTGAACCATTTTTTAAAATTTATTATACACTAGTGCTAGACCGCAATTCCGCCCGATGGTAAGCAGTGATGCAATCTTTTTTTTAGTTTATCAAAAAATCTGAGTCAATAGGAAGGAAGACGGCAGCCGAGCGAGGTGATGTAATGTTTAACACAATAACACGACCAACGATGCTGCGCCAGAGCGAGATTGATCTGGAGACCCTCCATGACCAAACTCGCGACACAACAACATTTGGCGCATCGTACCCGGTACACATCGCAACACAACTGCTCAGACCCGTCCTCCGTACGGTTTCACCAGACATCATGCCGGAATACGACGAATCGCTTAGCGACAAGACTTTGTCTGGTGGGTGGTAACTTCTACCGGCAGTTGATGTTATGGCCTACCACCGAGAATTATTTCCATAGAGTTACCTAAATCTTTATTTGCCTTTAACATGGTAGAATGATGTTACAGTCTTATTTAAATACGATGTCCACATGTTTAAATATACAGAATTTGACTATATACACCATTGCCATGCAAAAATAATAGTTAAGTCATCATTATTGTAATTACTAATTATATCATTCAAATTAATATTATAAAGTTCTATAAATTTATGTCAAAGAAATCCTTAATGTCATAGAAATTATGTTCATACAGCCATTTGTACAGCTTGTTTTTCAGCGTCCAAAAATCACATGGCAGTTTTTAGCATACTTACCTAGTTGGCTGATTTCGGGTTATCCTCCACAACAAGTTTGTCTTAATGAGCATTCATCAATTAAATAGTGACTTCTTAAGCCCATTTTTCTACAATTAGTATTGCATCACAGGTACAGTATTTTATCTGTGTAATTTCACCCACGTACTGTGATCTGCATTATGTAATGTCTTCATGGTGGTATGGTAATCGCGCGCAAACAATTTCATTGTTACCAAATTCATTCGGTATTCAGCACAGAGTAAAATCAATACAATTGATTCCATTGTTCCCAAAATCAGATTACTTTTGCTTGATAATTAATTAATTCGTGAAATTAACAAAATGTTAATATACAACCGTGACAATGGCTCAGATTCCCGCTTCTTTTTCTTTATATTTCCTTTTAAGACAAGGACAGAAGATAAAATACTAGATTGTTTAGTCCCGTCAAATTAAGATACTCCATAGATAGTTTGTAGATGTGATTAAAAACATGGCGACTAAACATACGTTAATTTACGTCAGGCGCGGACTAATTTGACAGTACTTAAAAAACAACAACAAGTTTATGTCATAAAGACTGTTGCTTCTTTTTTATTATCAGCCAGTACCTTTTATGACGATCAGTAGGTCTAACCTTGTAGTGTGGGTCGTGTGGAATAATCACGGAAAAACCTTGCACCACCAATACCACCACTTATCAGATGACAGATGATAGCCATAATGACTGGGTCACCCATAGACCACGTAGTTATGTGTCATAAATTGATATTATTCTGCGACATGACCTTACTACGGGGTCACTGAATTAGTTTTGGTACCCATCTAATTGCCTATGTATAGTATTTTATATATGAATCGTTTTGGTGCTCCCAAGTTTTCCATTTTATGTTAATCGTTATACACATTTTTCAATTGTTTGCTGTAAACGCATCGGTGAAATATTTATGTATAAATAGCGCTAAGAAAGAGATTCCGTAAAACAGATCTCGATCGATTTAAAAATGTGAAAAGGGCTAGCCAGCTAGTTTATACTTACTCAAGCTCAAAATGAAAATGCTTGCAATGCAAACCGTGGCCCTGGCGCACAGGCAAGTGAAGAAACACAGGTGGGTTTTAGTCAGTAAAAGTCTGACACGCCCTTCCGCTCCGCTCAGAGCGGGAGAGCTCCTTTGATGACTTCCCATTCAGAACAAAAAAAAAAAGCAATGACGGTTTTATCTTTCTTGATTTCCTTGTTTTTATTTGGACTTACTTCTCCAAATAGGTACACCTTACAAATTGAAACGACGTCTTTTTAAACAAACTTTAAGAGTACCTACTTTATAGTAACCTTTAGGTATTAAAGTTAGTAAGGAAATCTATTCGCAGATATTTATAGACCAACCTAAT
This sequence comes from Sesamia inferens, assembly GCA_037179545.1. NCBI lineage: Eukaryota > Metazoa > Arthropoda > Insecta > Lepidoptera > Noctuidae > Sesamia > Sesamia inferens. Next base: position 26,967,234 of record CM073928.1, on the reverse strand, counting down.
GTAGTGTGGCTAGATCAGTCGGATCATGACCTTATAGCGACCGGTTCGGCCAACAGCACCGGCCCATTAATGTTAATAGCGGATAGGATTTGATACTAATCTTTTGTATTGATCGCAAACAATTTATTTTATTCTCTACTTCTTAAATAATTGTGTGGGATGTGAAACTGGATGTCAAAAAATTCGTTCGAATTGTTTTTTTTATCCGTGAGTAGGTTTAGAATATCAGGCGTTTCAGATCGGCACAGGAATATTAAAGTATGTTTTTTTAAAAAACGAACTTTTCTAATACGTCATAGGAAAAATGTTCTAGTTCATGTTGAAGGAAATTTGAATCCTCGAGTAATTGAAGAGAAGGTTTCATTGGATTTTGATTCTATAGATAAATGATACTTATAATGGCCGACCACGTTGGTAATATATATGTACTTAAATGTAATAAAATGTACTTGTTTATAACCTCAATAATCACGTAAATTATTCGCTCAATAACAAAAAAAAAAACATCCCCAAAGTCAGATCCGCATAGTTGTTGAACAATAAAAATCGAGAAACGACTCAATTAAAACTTCTTACTGCTGATTTTATCGACAATAATAAAAGTTGAAAACATAGATATTTTTACTTCAACTTGTAAATTATTGACCTCGAATATTGTGTTAGTCAGCAGATGTTTTTATAAGTGATCTGGTTTACTTATAAACTTAAACGCTGCTTCCTATCTTTCTTTATGATAATCATCTTGATTTCCATGTAACTAGGCTGTTACATAATACGACGTTTTCTCAAAAATCATCTAATATAAATCAATCGATTATGTCTATGCATTTATGATGTAACTTAATATTAACATCCTAATTCGCTGTTTCATTTGTTATGTCATACTTCCCGCGTAAAATGAAGTTGGTTTGTCAAATGTCAATTAAGATTTCTGACTACACAGCAGTTTCTTTACAAGTGAACTTTGACGAAATGCTGACAAAAGAGGTTATGTATAGTCGTACCTATTGCTTATAGAGATTTAAAGAAGTGAATGCCTCTGAACCTGACCCCGGAAGTGTCACTACATAGAAAGACATAGGTATTAATCGGTTCACTGACACTGAACGAGACACAATAGAGGTTTTATTGTTATATTGTCTATGGGCGTTATTGTCGTTCAAAGTGTAAACTAGTGCATCATAAGCATATACAGCCTATAATGGTCCCGCTCTGCTAGGACGTCAGCCACCTCTACGATAATAGTGGACCATAACGCGGTAATCTAGCATGAGGGCCCAGTGCGGGCGGGCGTATTGGTAGATGTCGCGTGTTTTTGAGTTTTCGGTTCTAAGACATGCCGTTTTTGCACGACGTTTCCCTTTGCTGTTTTGAGAGCAGTAGAGCGAGTCCGAAATTAAATACCTCGTAATAATTCTACAATAGGGTACATAAATACAGACGCTAACAAGTCAAGCTTCTCGAAGCTGTAAAATTTTCCCAATCAATCTTGAACTTAATGTTTTAGCAATAATGTTGAAAATCTATTAAAGAACTTTGACAGATTGTAGTAGCTGAAATTTTGTACCTAAAATATCGATTCATTGAAAGTAATCCTAAAACCTTGTAAGACGACAAAATGACGTGACTAAGTAAATCGACACCCGAGTGAACCTACTTGAACTCGATTCAATTATCGCCATCAATGATGAATGCGATAGTCTTATAAAAAAGCCACTCTTCAACTAATTGAGGAGATTTTATATTTTATGGAAACTGGTTTTGTGGTTAATTTCGTTTTATTCTTTGCAAATCATAAAATATTGGATATAACCAAAGCACTCAAATAATTACCACACTCTTAGCATCACCACTTCTAGATCCTTTTACATCTTCAATCTAAGTTTAATAAGGTAATGGTGCTGATTCTCTTGTTCACAAACTAAACTAATTTTAAGTTAAGTGTGCCTTTTTCTTTCTATTTCATTTTATTTTAATCGTCAACATTCTAGTTTAATCCTGTCAAAATAAGATACTCCATAGATAGACAGTTTAGACGCGATTATAAACATGGCGACCATTAATAGTACGTCATTTATGGTAAGCGCGGGCTAATTTGACAGGTCTAAACTGACATATTATGTTCTGTCCTTTTCTTAATAAAATAGAAAGATAAAGATGCACAGATTAGTTTATCAACAAGGGTATCAGGGCCAATGTTTAACAAAAACCTAAAATAAAAACAAGTTTTAATGAGAAATCGAACTAAAAGAAAAAATACTAATCATTTCTTTTTTTTATTATAAGATTATCAGATTATTGTATTGACAAATAAAATTGAGGACCGGACCGGACCGGAGGACCTGAGTACAATGCTCGAAGACTTCAGTAGAGCCTCCGAGCGAGTCGGTCTTAAAATGAACATGGGCAAGACGAAAGTCATGTCTAATGCCCATGTTGTACCGACTCCTATAAAGATTGGAGACTCTGTTCTTGAAGTTGTTGACAGTTACGTGTACCTGGGACAAACTATCCAGTTAGGAAGGTCCAACTTCGAGATAGAGGTCAATCGTCGAATCCAACTCGGCTGGGCAGCTTTCGGGAAGCTACGTAGAATCTTCTCGTCCGAAATACCGCAGTGTCTCAAGACAAAAGTCTTCGACCAGTGTGTGTTGCCAGTGATGACTTATGGAATTGAGACGTGGTCGCTAACAATGGGCCTTATAAGAAGGCTCAAAGTCACTCAAAGGGCCATGGAGAGGGCTATGCTTGGGGTTTCATTGCGCGATCGAATCAGGAATGAGGAGATCCGCAGAAGAACGAGAGTAACCGACATAGCCCGAAGAATTGCAACACTAAAGTGGCAGTGGGCTGGACACATTACCTGTAGGACCGATGCCCGATGGGGCCGGCGGGTTCTCGAGTGGCGACCACGCACCGGAAGACGTAGCGTGGGTAGGTCCCCGACAAGGTGCACCGACGACCTGGTGAAGGTCGCGGGAAACCGCTGGATACGGGAGGTGCAGGACCGGTCGTCGTGGAGAACCTTGGGGGAGGCCTATGTCCAGCAGTGGACGTCTTTCGGCTGAAATGATGATGATGATGATGAAATAAAATTGTAAAGTTACGCGGTAAAGGTCCAGCAGAAATTCAAATATGGAACTCATTACAGAATACGCGGGAAAGTCGGCCAAATTGCTTCTGGGCCTGTGTTCTAAAAATAAAACATTAGCTGGCCAGTCGGTCAAGTTCGGCGAGATGAGTTACCATTGAGCAAGGGTCGTAATTGTGGACATTCACCTTATTACCAGCCCGAAGGTTAGCCAACTTAGCGCCACAGTGACGTGAATTATCTCTCTTGTACACGTTTTACTTGTTACAAAATAAGGAATCGGCCTTGTATGAAGCATAAAGGTTTGTTATGAATACCATGACATCATATTAATCGTTTATAAAATAATTAATTGTACTTATTTTTGTGTGCTGCTTTAAAATATTGAGATTTTCCACACTTTGTACCTAAATGTGAGACGTTGTTTCTTTAATGTTTAGTATATGATCGAAAACTAATCGTTGTGAAGGGGAAATTAAATTCATCATAAAACCTTAAGTCACGTGTAGAAAATGACATGTTATGAAAATATAGCTATCGAAGAACACGTGTTCAAAATGAATGACGTATTTAATGAACGTCCGTCCGAACGTGCTGTTTCATAATCTATAAAGAAGATATTAACAGACAACGGAAAATCCATCAACGGCAAACATTTAAACAGTGTTCAAAAATAATAATATATACAAAGATATAAAAAAGGAAGGGAAATAAATCAAAGGGCATCACAAAATTCATCCATATCACTGTTAACAGGAAATGTATCCAAAAGGTTGGCACGTTCTACTGCAATGCTGATTTTGTTGGCCATAAAATAGGTCAGCCTTCTGGTCACGTGAAGAGTCGACCAATCACTTGGCGATATCTCGAAGCGCCAAGCGGTTGGTGTATTGTTCCAAAATTAAAATCGAAATACGATTAGGTACCTATCGATCAAACTAATCTGTTCTAATTTTAAAGTTGTTTGCCATATCGGTTCGTGTCTAGCATTTTTTTTAAACTGCACTCGACACGACGTATAATGAGTGTTGAGTCTAGTTCTATGTAGGTATAAATCAAATGATTTCTAATGAATCCTACGCTGGAAATAATATATCTGTTTATTTCTTTATATGTATATACCAGTTCTATTAGTTAATCGGCAAGGATGTTATTTGTCTAAGTAAATAAACTCTTCATTTTATCATTAAATCACAGTTGGTCATAAGACTTTAAGATATTCACTTTCAGACTTATCAAAAATTTATGCACTTCTATAATGCTACTGCCCTTATCTACTGCGTTCCGCTTTAATTACCGCATTGTCAAAAAAAACATCAAATTTATTAATCTCAGCTTGACCTTGGGCCTCTCTTAACTACTTATTATGGCCTTAACGGCTTATTTTTAATAAAATTATATTTTTAATTCTATCTTTTTTTTACGTTGGTTTTAGATACAGAAGCAACAAGAATAATTTACAGGCGTCATCACATCAAGCTATTACATTGTGTCAAATTTCTTTATTAAATTGCCATCTTTATCGCTAAATCATTTTTTTTTTTGTGTGTGGAAGGAAAATCAACCTGCGCCCTAATTGCGTAAACACCATTACTATTAGTTAGAATCATTTAAAAATTTATTGCTATTCCATTGCTACCTATGTCCGAAAATGTGTCTGCTCAAGAACGTAAGAAACGCAATGAAAGCTGTTGAACTGTCAAAATGACACCCATTGCTACTGATAATGTGTTACGCAATTGCCCAACTGTTCGCCAGGGCCACTTCCTAGTCTAGTGCTTTCGCTGGAAAGAAGAAGTGGCGGAACAAACTCCCCAGCAGCACAGCTGTCTGTCAAAAAAACACATGACTTTATACATACTATGTAGGTACAGTAATAAATTCAAGAAAACACAACAGCAATGAAATAGTTCAGATTTTTTTATTACAGGCTCAAAGTTGATTAGGAATTTTTGACAGTTTTGGTTAGCTTGACCTACGGTCGTTCGTACGTAGATGGCATTCAATCTGACTAGTCTGAGTGTTTTGTTTGTTATGGCCAACATAAACCTCAAGAAATACAACCGGCAATTTAGCTTCGTTTAGGTACCACACAGTTTTGGCTTAAAACCACATGAAGTAACAAAAAACATCCAACTAATATTATTTTATGAGAATATATGTATGGAAGTTTGTTACTCTTTCACTTAAAAAACTATATACGGATATGAACGGATTCAAATGAAATTTGGCACATAGATAGTTTAAAATCAGGATTAATACAGGATACTTTACATCCCGAATTTTCCACGGGCCCGAAAAGCACGCAGGTGAAACCGCGGGTCGGAGTTAACAACAATATATATCTTCAGCAAAATAAATCAGTTCACAATTCGTAAAAGTGTTCCTCGACTAAATCCTCTCTCCAAATATCAAAATAAATCGAGAACAAAACAGCATCAAAAGGATTCATAATATCATATTTCTTTACGAGACTGCTGCCTGACTGGTTCGAGCGGTGGAAAGGCGCCATGACGCGCCTTCTGACATAATGCGGCCTTCGACCAATTGTAGCTTTGTAACTAAACTTGTGGCCACACTTTTATCCTTAACTAGATGCTACAATCGAGTTTGTGAGAAAAATGGTTGGAGGTTTTATTTTTAAACCTGATTTTTTGGGGGGATTTTATGGATGAATGCTGTTAGCGTACCTTGTTTTTGAAGTTATAATATTTGTAAGGTCTACAATTAGTTTTTCCTGGTGTCAGTGTGGGACAACGTTTCTTTACTAAAAAGGGGAAATGTACAAAATAATAACTGATAAGATCCATATGTAAGGCAGATTTTGTAATTAATTATAGCTGTAAATTGTCTCCTACCATGTTGGCTTTACGCCGTTTCAACGGACTTTATACCTACAGTAAAGTGCAGGCGTTACAGCAGCCAAACCATTTAATTAAAAAGGTCAGATCTACTTCCTCAAGAAATATTTTTTATAGATACAAAAAATTTCTTTTTTTTTTTTTTTTGGGAAACAACGGAACTGTATTTTATCTTCTGGTACACGTACAAGATATACAAACTTAAATATAAAGGCGTTTTTGAATGCTTCTGTTTAAGAGGCAGGGCTCACAATATCTGTATACAGATTTCTGTACCATTTGTTAGCATTTAGTTAATCTATGTATACTACCGTATGTGTCTTTATGCCAATAAATTATTATTATTAGTTATTTTTACACAACCGAAAAAATAAAAATTCAAAAAGGACCCGTGCGAGGCCAAAACGCCTCCCGATATAAATTGATTCGCTTTAGCATTTTCTTGAGATATCAATATGAAGATAGTCGACCCGTGAATCAATTCAAGTAGATGTATCTTATTCCTATTTTGATTACTATTGATACCAATTCTTGCAACACCCGTTAAAACATTGGTTAATTTCCCATCTTACACACACTTCGGCAGTCCTATACATTAACGCTTTAATCCTTCTTCTTGCGTATACAAGCCGTCCATCAAGGTAATTACCAAGTAGACTATTACTGGATGAAGAGAAACCCCGAAGAACGCTAAACATAGACCATTGTATACAGGAACGTCAATAACGAATCACGTTATTACCTTTCAAGTCTTAGCAAATGAAACTCAAAGCTTGGGTCAAAAAGTTTAACAGCAAAGTAATTGCGTAAAACACTATCATTAGCTATGGATTTCATTTTGACAGTTCAACAACATTCATTGCGTTATTCAGGGTTATTGAGGATATGGAGCAATGAATTAGCGATATGCTTTATTTACTTATTAAAACTTTATGTACAAAGAAAAACATTGTACAATGCCTTAGGCATTTTCTACCAGTCTACCTTAAGGTGATGCAGAGACAAAACATGGTAGGTGCAAAGATATGAAGAAGTTAAAAGAGAAACACAAAAAAATATTATAATAAATACATACATACAAAATATAAACAGTAGAGAGAGATAAAAAAATATAGATAGAGAAAAAGAATAAATTATATGTTTGATGAATCTGCTAATTTCTTGCGTAAGTATTCCCGAGCTTTAATTTAATAATAGTTTTAATATTGTTCCAATTGATAGTAATAATGTGCTGATGCCGGTAAAATATTACAAGTTAATTTTCAAAACAAATCCTTTAATGCCCATTCCATGTGTCTACATATATTAACATGGCATTAATAATAACAATTTACTTTCGTTAAAACACCGGATTTTGTTAAAATACTCAATATAAAAAAAACCAATAACAATTTCATGGCCACTAAAGACACACGACAGCGTTATCACAAATCTTAATTTTATTTTTATTTTCGAAATTAAGATAACTTTAATATAAAACGCAACAAACCCACAACCCGTTCACCCACTTACATAACCGCCATATTTTATCGCAACTCTTTATATTGCAGTTTACTTTTTACGATCATATTCTAAAATTTTCCGCTATGATCGATTGAAAAACTGTTATATAAATGGTTTTTATCCTGCAATACAACGAAAATGGTTAGTAAGTTATCAAAAAGCGATATTCTAGTAACTTATCTCCTACTAATATTCAATCATTTATCATGTTCATTTAATTGTAAATTGATTTTGGTATACCGTTAAAACGGTGGGACATGTAACACTATGCAATTTTAGACCACAACACCTTCGTAACCACCATGTTTCTGGCAAATAAATATTCTATTCTGTCTACCATACAATATATTTTTCTTTATACAAAACCTGAATATAGTTTGTTCAGAATAAGCAACTGAATCGATTCCAATCATTTTTACACCATGTTATATTTTTTTCCCCCAAATACATGTAGAAATTGTTGCACTGTGGTTACCGAGCGCGCAATACAGCTAACGGTAGATCATAGTACTAGGCGCGTGAAACAGTGCCCCCACGCGCCGCGCCGCTGCAGGGCGGCGGCCGAAGGGTGCGTTGACCATGTTTTTGTTGCGACAGCCAGGTAAGATAACAAGCATTTTGTAGTTTTTCGAAATTTTATGCATAGATTCCTCACTTAGAAATATTGGACATATGTATCAGGTGTCGCATATACAAAAAATTACGTTGTATACCAAAGGTTGTATGGATCGATGGATGTTTATTTCTCTTTTACGAAAACGCTACTGAACGGATTTGAATAAAATTTAGCACACAGATAGATTATAAGCAGGATTTTCCCGATATTTTATATATGTATATTATATTCTCGGTGGTGCCATCGGCTGCCGGCAGAAGTTACCACCCACCAGACAAGGTCTTGCCGCCAAGCGATTCGTCGTGTTCCGGCATGATGTCTGGTGAAGCCGTACGGAGGACGGGTCTGAGCAGTTGTGTTGCGATGTGTGCCAGGTGCGATGCGCCAAATGTTGTTGTGTCGGGAGTTTTCTGCCGTCATCCTTTCTATTCCTAAGTTTTTAATTGAATAGGCTTAATAAACTAGTGCGCTTTACCATCAACGATTGCATCACTGCTTACCATCAAGCGGGATTGCAGTCAAGCACTAGGTTATATTTAAAAAAAAAATCCCATGAGGTCGATTTGTATGCGCAGCTGGCATTGTACTATTGGTTTAAGGGATCTCGATGCGATGACAGTTATGAATATCAGAGAGCTACCAAAAAAAAAGAAACAGGCGTTGATACATTGTGTTCTGTGGACTGAGTCCCATACGTTTCTATGTCGCTGTGATCTATAATTTTGCAATAGACCAAAGCTCCTTGACACTGACTGTGATTTTATTGAGTAAACCCCGATTTCACCAATAATTACCTAACCCTATAAAAATAATTTAATTCTTTACAATATCTTAAATCTCGTTAATTATCATCATCATTTATTCATTCATAACAATTTAAATTGTGTTGAACATTGCATATAAAATTAAAATAGAATTGCCACATGCTGTTAAAAAAAAACTAAAAATGTCGAATTGGAATAGTCAAAGTTAATCATTCGATTCGATATAAGCGTGTTCACTGGTACATTATTTATTTTGTATCATTTGACATGAAATCTGATACTGAGTATAAACATCTTTCCAACAAGAAGAAGTCTTGACTTGATACAACTTGAAGATGCGAGTCATCATTGTTTATAAAAAAAAAAATACTTTTTACATAAGATATTGTTTTTTTAGCTGTAATATAACGTTTTAATTGACATTTATTTATGAGGCCACGGTAGAAAAATGGCTTCTGACGGCCATAGACAAGGATCTGATATGCGTATTGTCACACATTTATTATACTAAGTAACTACTTTATGTGTAATCGGTTGATCTTTATAACACAAGTTATTATTATGTATATACTTCATGATAATCTTGGTTTTCTGTTATGTAGAAAAAATAATGACACAGGAAAAGATAATTGTAAGAGCCTTTATTGTAAAAGATGTAATGGATGGAATATATGAAAACCAATATAATTTATAATAAAAAAAATTAAGACAAAATTGGTATGACGGCTGATAGGGATGTGTGGATGATAAAGTCGTAAAGAAAGTAAATTAGGATGAGGATGGAGCATCTGCATATATACATCATTATATTGATAAGAAGCTGCTATTCACAAAGCTGGGTTCCTTTTTTAAGTATTGGCCCATAATAGGGTAGTTGACTAAAAAAAACTAATTAGTCCGTCAGATAGGTTTCCAAAAAAAAACTAGCCACGTATTTGTTTCTTTTTTCATATAAACAAAAAATGAAGACGACACAGTGCGTTGAAAACTGGTGTGACGTCACTTTACGCTACACTTTTTAGCGAGCATTGACGTCACCAGCCACCACTCCTGATCTTTGATGCCTTTTATATTTGTAAATTTTTATTGATTTGATAAAACAAAATATACGTATCCAATATTTTTCTATAATCTGAATGACGGACTAAATTGAATCAATTTTTTTTTACCCAGAAAACATCCCTATTGTAAAAGATGTAGTGGATGGAATATATAAAAACCAATATAATTTATAATAAAGAAATGAAGACAAAATTGGTATGACGGCTGATAGGGATGTATGGATGATAAAGTCGTAAAGAAAGTAAATTAGGATGAGGATGGAGCATCTGCATATATACATTATTATATTGATAAGAAGCTGCTATTCACAGAGCTGAGTTCCTTTTTTAAGTATTGGCCCATAATTGCTGTAGATCAGGAAAAGTGGAAAGATTTGCTCTGCAGTGGGATAACACAAGTTTATCTACACAGGGTAGATAATCTCTTAAAGAAGCAAAGAATATTCATGATGAAGCCAACAATGCTGTCATACTCAAATATCACCTTGACTTTCCTATATCCACGTTAGCAAAAGTCACATTGTTTACAGAGATTCTATCCTTGGATTAGCCTGCCAGTCACGTATAAGAAGCCACGTGTTGAGGTTCTATAATTAATAATGATTATTGTTGATGATACTATAAATCCTAACATGTTTTTAATACAACCATTTTAGTATTAATGAATTATGGACGTATCAGAGCCCTCGACAGTCGACGTACTAGATAGCCTTATTGATATCCTTGAAAAGGACGTTGAGAAGAGCAAGATAATTTTTAAATGATAAAATTATTAATCTCACAATTGCAAAAATCTTTTTTGCATTTCATTGCCTAATTCTTGAGGATGCTACAGGCTATTTTACATCATGCTTTGCCTGGAATCGGAAAAAAGCAAAAATGGACGCTAAGCAGAAGCGAAATAGATAATGCATTGCGAGATGAAGTCGCGGTCAGAAGCTATTCGATTATAATGAACAAAAAGAGCAACAAAAACAAGAATACTAAGAATTATCGAACGCAAGGATTTATAAAAAATCCTTTTCAAAGAAAATCTAGGACCGGGTCGGTGAATACATTTTAAATTTGCACTTCGACGAAGTAGAGACTGCTGGGTAAAGATTGGAAAAAAGGTCATTAATATTGATTACACCTTCTTTTAAATGTTGGTCGTGGTTTCAAATAACTAGGCGTGTTTCTTTATCACGAACACTTCGATACGCTTCCGCGGTATTACACGCTGTTACATCTATCTGAGAGTTAGTAACTTAAACTTTGTAATACTCATACTATTGCATTAGGATTGTACGAAGTTGAAAGAGAAAGAATATAATATATTGTTAATCTAGGCTCGAAAGAATCAACACCCGAGTTATTTAGTCGGCTATAGTCCCAGTAGGAATTGATTCTTTTACCTCTGAAATTGACCCCAGCATACCTAACGAGGTCCCACATGTTTGAAATGAAAAGTAGAGCGTTTAGCTCTTTAAAATATGAGGAAAATAAAAGTAGTTGTTTATTTAAACAATTTTTTTTTTTAATTTCGTCACATATTTATTTATTAAGCATGGAGGACTTACAGCTAAACAAATCAGTTAAGAAACAGTAAGTTGGAGTGACAGCCAATAACAAGTCCTCACTTATAAATTACAGATTATTAAAATAAAAGGACACTAGATACAAAGGACACATCCTATGGACAAGTAAGTGGGTACGCGTATAACAAAGAACTGATTTCAACCAATACACAACAGAAACTACTAGTATTGTGGTCACATGGCAAGTTAATCACAAAGATGATTATGTAATTGAATAAATGAAAAAAAGACACAATATATATACATACAATATAACAGATTAATATCTTGCCAATTTGTGTCGACTTTTTAAAATTTAACTATGAATCTCACGGCATAACTTCTACGGCTTATTCTGCACAAAGAAGTTTGTGCTAAGTTCACACTGGCTGTTTAGAAACTCCCATGGCCGCAGATTTTTTTTCCATTACTTTTTTTGTACATAAAACTCTTGACAGCTGACAGCAGTTCTATTTTTAAAGTTTATTCAGGCCCTTAGATGGGAAGTAATTTGTAGGAATTACTTCCCACCAGCAAGCAGCGCTACTTTCCGAGTACAAGAAATGAAAAGTGGATTTTCAGTCTTAATTACTTTTGAAGCACTATTTGTCTAGTGAGCTTAACACTACTAGGAGTCCTACAGCTTCAATAATTTATGTACTGTATAAGATGAACGATAAAATATATGGCTTTATCTATCTTTACTTAGATTACTCGACGATTCGGAAGATTGGACAAATGGGTTCATTAGATTAGATACGGAAGGATGTACTGTGGTGGTCTGGGAGATGCTTCTGTCTAGCTTTAGACTGCACAGTCGGGATCGATTGATTAAGAGCTTGGATATGAGACGTACAAATTACGATTTACAAACAAACAATAATAATTTTAAACTAAAGACGATTAAGCTGTTTTTGATAGGGTTACATACCATATGTCGAATATAGTATACAGAGTGGTGCTGACAATACGACAATAAATTAAACATCGTGTACCTCAACATATTCTCAGTTTACCCACAAAAAATCATATAAATATGTCCATTAGTTTGGCCACAGGAAATTATTTTTCATTTTTCAAATTTTTTACATGATGTACATGTTGATAAGGAAGTGCTTACAGGTTAATGACCGCCGCATCCTGCGGTACCAAACTTTAAACAAAACGAAGCCCATACAGGATCGCGCTGTCGCCGATCGGAGGTGAGTGAACCAATATTTTTAAAGGATGTTCTATTCCGTTTGCAGTTTTATCCAATTTAGTTTGTTTGAAATTTTCATTTTTTTTTTATTTTTGATGCTAGGTTTTTTTCTATGGTTTAGGGTTATTCCAATGAACCAGCATTGTTCGTGTTTTCATTTATTGTCGTATTGTCAGCACCACTCTGTATAATCCTATCAAAAACAGAATAATCGAAACGAAACTAGAGTTTGCAAAGCCAATATTTTAAGTAAATAGAAACGTCACTATAAAACTTGACGAATTATTTACAAACTTCAAACTGGCAACTTAAACCGCCGTTGCACAATATGATAAGTATATACAAGTTCCCACTGAGAAGGTAAACATTCATCATATCATAATCAGCCTATCCCTATTCCCACTGTTGGGACACAGGCCTCCTCTTGGTGAAAGGGAGTGGGCCGTAATCTACCACGATGGCCCAGTGCGGGTTGGTAGATGTTCCATGTCTTAGATATTTTTATTTTGGCTCTAGGACAATCCGGGTTTCCTCACGATCTTTTCCTTCACCGTTTTGAGATCTGTGGTGATGAAATAATTGACACAGAGTAAAGGGCCTGATGGGGTTCAAACCTACGACCTACAAGTAAGTCGCAGCCGATACCACTAGGCCACCGCACAGATAAATATTAGCCAGAAATAAATACATACATATGAAGTCATTATTTGCTGCTCAACTTCGATTTCGTATGTTATCGCTAAAAGCTACAGTACAAATAAATGTAACCTTAGAAAACTGTGATGCGGTAATCTTATCTGAAAAATTGCCGTGACTATGAATTCTGAAACGCGTTAAGATTACCTTACTCACACGCTCTATTCTTTTTCTCTATTATATATTGTCATGTCTCTGTATAAAAGGTTTGGTGCAGAATTTTGTACTACTTTTACAGTAAATTTTGCGTAGGAATCTCTCTAAAATAACTTGTATACCAGTGCTACATTAAATAAATATTGATTAATATTTTAAGCTTTTATTTGGGATACATTTTTAAGGAGAAACTTTGAGTTCCCCTATCAAGAAGAACTCAAAGTCACAGAGCAGTAATTGAAATAAGAGAAACCGCAACATCCCAAACAAGGCTGACTCTGTAGACGAAAGATCGCACTCAAATAGACATTAAACATACTAGTCATGAGAAAGACAAACTAAAATACGAAAGAAGTAAACGTAGACTTTAATAAAACTTTCGATGAATAGAACACTTCTAATGATGATTTAGAAAACAGTAACGCTGCAATATATGAAGATGATCATTACATTCTAGATTATAAAGGTGTATCTGACATCGGCGCACAAATGAGTACCTTGGATACAGTACATGTTTCTGAACCCCCCAGTGGTGGAATTTTTGATCGGCTTTTTCCTGATTTAAAAAAAACTGTTTTTTTTTTCACTTTAGACCGTTCATAATTGCTATACTTAATTACACATATAAGCGCAATGTTAACAAAACTCGAAAAACTATCCTATCAGCTGATTTACTACAAACACACACGGCGGCACGCTTGCAACGTTCAAAGGCCGAGCCGACACATTTTTTTTAAACATTGTGATTTGTGTAACCGCTCATTAACGACATAAATGACTATCATTATTTTATTAGTGGCACGCGGTCCAGCTTTTCGTGAAGTTTGCGTTACGATATCAGCTACAGCCTGTATGTGACTAATATATTTTCTTTCACTAGTACCCACCTAGTAGGAAGAAGATAGCTCCACACAATTCTTTAGTCTGCTATTCTTGTTTAAACATGGACCTGGAACAAAACAAATATTTTTATTTTTATTATGAGTAGGTAACAATATGACGAGTTATTAGATCATTGTATGAATCAGCCTGTAAATGTCGTTCTAGCAAAATGTAATATGTTTTTAGCCATCTTATCGCCGCTATTCCATATAATAAATTTTTCATTTTTAATTGTTAGTATTTTAATTTTTGTTTGTGAGTATGGGTAGATGTTTGTTACACGTTCGCGCAAAATCTATTGAAAGGATTTGAATGAAAGGAGATGTTTCAGAATTGTATGAATTCCGAACAAACGGCCCATTAAATAAACACAATCAACTCAAATCAACACTCGACACGAACTCAACGGGAAAATAGAACTGTCAAAGTGGCCAATCAAACGTCATAACCAGTGTCATGACTACCTTAATAAAGGGTTATCTCACTTAAAAACTGTTTTAAATAATTAATTATATATTCTTGTATTTTTATCCAAATTAATGTCGTAGTATTTTTATGAAAATCTTTTATTTTTTTTCCTTTTTATCTATATAGCGTACATAGTGGTGGCCCAAAATGAAACATCTCCTTTGGCACACAGTTGGTTTATAACCTGGATTAAGATTAACATAAGATACTTTTAATCCCGATATTCCTACGTAGGGTATTTTATTTAGGTACTAGTAACCTAGTGAAGACTTTCGTTATTGATGACTTGCACTAACAGTAACATAGACGACGCCATTTCTCTCACATACAGTAAAATTTAGTTTCTCTTTAACCTACGCTTACACAGATGACTTTTAGGCACAGACAATTTAAAATTTAGCCTAGTGTGCGGGTTCGATTCCAGGTCAAGCAAATACCAATTTAACTTTTCTAAATTATATGTACTTTTTAAGTATATCTTGGACACCAATGACTGATTAAGGTGAAGGAAAACGTCTTGAGGAAACCTCCCGCATTGATCGAGCGTGGTGATTACGCTCAATCCTTCTCTATATGAGCGGAGACCTATGCCCAACAGTGGGACGAAGAAAAGTTTGATGATGAAAGGTTTTCTCGGTGGTAGGCCATAACATCGGCCGCCGGCAGAAGTTACCACCCACCAGACAAAGCCTTGCCGCCAAGCGATTTGTCGTGTTCCGGCATGATGTCTGGTGAAGCCGTACGGAGGACGGGTCTCAGCAGTTGTGTTGCGATGTGTGCCGGGTACGATGCGCTAAATGTTGTTGTGTTGGGAGTTTGGTCGCGGGGGGTCTTCAGATCAATCTCCCTTTGACGCAGCATCGTTGGTCGTGTTGTTGGGTTTAACATTGCATCACCTCGCTCAACTGCCGTCTTCCTTCCTATTCGCTCAGTTTTTCTGAGTGAATAGGCTCTTAATAAACTAGCGCGCTTTACCATCAACGATCGCATCACTGCTTACCATCAGGCGGGATTGCGGTCAAGCGCTAGTTTATAATTAAAAAAAAAAAGATGATAATGTTTTTACGCTAGTAATTGAAGGCTCCGCTCATCCTTTACATTACAAATAGATAAGCAACAAAAAGAGAAAAACTAAAAAAATGCGTTCAATTGTACGAATTAATTTTAGTTTAGGTTTAGTATAAATATTATTTATGTTTGTACAGATCATGGATGATTGGTAGCAGCTGGGTAAAACTATGTCCTGTAATGGGCTGCTGTTATATGTATGGGCTGGATGATGACGGATTGAAATGTTCAAATGTTTACTTAACTATCTATTAGTATATTACCTATTTTCCTTCTAATCTACAACCTGCATCTAGGTCTAACTTAAATGCACCCTGAAAACAATGATTGAAATCAATCCGTTTCGCATGGAATCAGATTAATTCCAATCAACACCAGAATAATCAAGTTACCGATTAAATTATAATCAGTAACTTGATTATTCGGATATTATTTTGTATCATTAGATTTATCCTTCCACCAACTCCAGCTACAGGATCTGTCTATAGCGGTACCCTTCAGACAAAGAAACGGCATTAAACATTTCTGCTCCCACATAAAAATAAAACAGGCCCTAAAAGAAATCCTACCCAAAAAGGCAAGTATATTATAATGAATATTATATCGAAAAGGTACTAATAACGTTATCAAATCGTATGCAATGGTGCAACACGATCAATTTTTTGCAACAGCTTTTTATTTGAACAAATATAGTTTGAGCGGTCAGCAGCCGATCTCTGTTCAAATTTTAGGCGTAATTTCTCAACCGGAGCGGTGAAAGGCGAAGCAAGGCCAAGCACACAATAGACTGAATTATAGCTGATACAAATAAGTACACTGTATACAGACAGACAGACCGGAAAGAGGTTTCCATTCATATAAACGAATACTTTGTTCTCGAACTTCCAATAGAAATTCAAGTTAATCTCGATTTTGATCGTGTATTGGACAAAATCGCATAGAATTTATATAAATCAATTTATATCAATTCTTTGCTGCAGAATTATGGCAGAGAATGTCAATGCATTTAAAGATACTAAAAAATAAATATACGGACGACAGCAGGTCAAGCTACCCGAATCTGTCAAATATTCCTAATCAACCTTGAGCCTTAATGCTTTAGATATAAAGTTGAAATACCAATAAAGAAATCTGACAGATTGTAGTAGCTTGATGTGATGTCGTCTGTACAGATCCAAGGTTGATATCAAATTGAGTAGCTAAATGGCTATTATGTATTATGTACACATTTAGATGACTTCACTGTTTTCTGGTTCACTTATCTACTAAAAGACTCTGTACCTGTCAGTCAGAGTTTTGAAGACGAAAACAATGCAAAAGTTTATGTTAATTAAAATACAAAGAAGAAGCTCAAGATAATAATATAAGTCCATTTGATAACGAGATCATCACAATTTTTACAGGACATTTAAATCAGATATCGGCGCATTATGATCAAATTACAAACGCAACAAATAACGACTTGTATTATCTGGACAGTTATGACCTTGACCCGGAGGCAGACAGCGGTTGCAAGAATTTGTCTAACCATTTAAGTAGCAGCATCATGGTCAATGATAACGTTATAGCAGCCATCTTTATAATGCAACAAGGTAATAACCGTAAAAATAAAAATGCCGTAAAAAATCTTTAAAAAGAAAGATTTTTTTTATTGCCACAGAAATACGAGCTTATACATATTTTTTAATAAAAATAACTGGTTAGTAGCTGCAGTGTTGCCCTCAGTGGCCATCTACATCGACGATCTACCAGGGAGCTTGATACTTTTTCAAGCTGTTAATCATTGTTACCTAAAATTATATCGTTAAAATGAAATACAAGCTCTTCCTCTTCCGTAACTTTAATAACATTTATCTCATGTGCAAATCAGGTTTCGAAACAGTGAGTCGGAACAAAACGTCGCCGTCATAATGAACCTTTGTGTTGCATATATTGTTCATATCTTAAGAGATAATTTACAAAACCGCAAGGAGTATTTATATTTTATATTACCTGGGTAATTAAAATTTGTTTATTTAATATTATCAGAATTTAAGGCTCGATTCATATTATTGTGTTGTGTCGTGACCCCTTCTGTCGCAGTTCTAGTCAATCAAAACTCTTTATTTGACGTATACCTGAACATATTTTTTTGATTGGTTAATCCCAAGTTACGACACAACACGACACAGTAATGCGTCTGTGGCTTTAATCATTAACTAAAAAGACCCATTAAAGATCTTTTAAGGGAGTTTTGAATCTTCCATACAGCTGTTGTTTTGATATTGAATTTGAATCAATTTTTATGTTTTCGTCATTTATATTATTGACCCTCATTTACCCCCATGCGATACGGATGATGTGGGTTATTAAATCGATTTTAAATGAAAACTGATGGTTACGGTGTTTATAGAAAACAATATGCATTAACATCAGATGGTCAAAAATTTTGTAATTAAAAACGTTCAAAGTCTAGTAGCAGTATCATCTAGATGACAAACAAATGTCAAACACTTTTCAAAATGTAGGGAAACTGGAAGTATTTTTGGGCAGGTTGAGACTGAAATCAGAGTGTGACCGTTCTTAAAATAGTAAAATTACCCCTCAGGTCATTCAGTTAATTAGGCTCGTTCCCTAATAGCTGCCGAATTATTACACATTCTAAGGAACATTCCTATTTGACTCTTCGAGGGGACAGACCTATTGTTACGTTATTTAATTTTTCTTTTTTTTTTTTAATTTAAAAAACGAAAAAATCTAGGAATTTCTCCCGTGTCGTGGGTGCTTTTACAAACATACACAAACAACCAGATCCAGAACAACTAAGTACTTGTAGGTCATACAAATACCTATTTGTTCAGTGTGGGAATCGAACCCGCGAAACGCAGTGCAGCAGTCAAACATTTAACCATTACCCCAACCGTGCCGTCAATTACTTTTTTCTTAGATTTGTTGTAACTTCTATCGAATCTGTTCCTAGTAAAACAATACGAACCACGAAGTTATAAGTGTTATAACTAATATAGCAAAACATTAAAATCGCCTCACAATCATTTCATATTGTTATAGGCTATAAATTACTACTCGTAACGTAATCATTCTCATAACCGGTGACACACCTTCTGAAGCTAGCCGAGTTATAGTGTTATTAATTCCGGCTATTCTTATGCCTATGAGGATTCGTACATCAGGAGTTCATGATATTAATTTAACATTTTACCTACCCATATTCATATTTTCTAATATACGCCTCGATAGCATTAACTGTGTTAAATTATCGTCAGGGGATATAACATTTCTGTTAATTGAATAAAGTATTGTGAACACCGGGCTTACATCATCATCATCATCATCATCAACCTTTTTATCGTCCCACGGCTGGGCACAGGTCATCTCTCATACGGAGAAGGATTGAGCGTAATCAACACGCTTGTTCAATACGAGTTTGCGATTTCAGACTTAAATACCAGGTTTCCTCAGGATGTTTTCCTTCACCTTGTAATTAGTCATTCGTGTCCATGATATATTCAAAAAGCTTCTTTTCATTTTCTTCTTTCTACACATAACTTACAAAGTTACATTGGGAACCCGAAGAAACAATTGTGGTGGCAGAGTCAGGAGCGTTCCCACGATTAGAAAAACAAGGATAACTACTTTCCGCATCGTTTGAACCAGCCAGTGAGAGTTTTTTAACGGCGACTGACTTGACTTATACAGATTGTCGTGAGTTAGTATTATTTGTCTTGAAACCAGTAATTGTGTCTAATAGTTACAATTACTGTGAACTCCTACCTTCATCCTACCATCCGTCACGATTCGAAATAAAACATTCTAACTTCAGTTCGTGACCACGACGCCCTACTTTTTCGGTTGCTCTAACTTAATTCTGCAATCATACAACTGATTTTTTACCCCTATTGACAAGGGAACAAGGCCTAAAATCGTAAAACCTTTGAATAGAATGTAAGGTTTGAATGCAACTATTGTTTTTGGAGTGCCCAAAGGTTCGATACTTGGGCCTTCGCATCAAGGGTTTTTCAATGGCAATCTTAAGTTTGTCTTCTATCGCTGGAGGCTTTGTGCACCTGATCCCGGCGTAAAATGGCTTACATAACGTACTTTAACAGGTTCCTGACTTTAGAAAGTGAAAAAGAGAATGTATCTAATTTTAGTCCAGTGTCTGAGTCGTATTATTTTTTCGAGCTAAATTAATATCTGTATAAGGCTCAAGTAGGTTGTGTTCATCTTTGAATATTTAATATGCATTATGAAGATGACATAATAATGCAAATCAATAGCGCACAGAATATTCCAACAGTCAAAAATGGCCTCAATTTATAGCCAGAAAGTCTTAGATAAGATGACATAATATCAAAAAGCGCACAAGAATTTAGAACCCAATTTGGCATATGGCACACATGCGGCACAGGCTCCATTGTGTATCGTAAATATTCATGCTATAATAGTACATAAAGTTAGAACATATAATGATAAAAATAGCTATATGAAGACGTTTTGAGTTAATTTGTGAACTCATAAATGACTTTGTTCAAACAATTGCAAAGACATCAGCAATGATAAAAAGATTGACGAATATGACAATGATTTTATTAAGTACATTCTAAGTAATTCTATCATTAGAGTTGATTACTTGTTCAATCCTATACTCTAAATTCAAGGTAGCAAGGATGAAAGTTGCAGCAACTGTGCTCTAAATAACAACGCATAGAATAGTGAGTTTCTAAACTGAAATGTCTTGAACAACGTGCTCCACCGAAGTGTGACTATTTCGCAAGTCGTTTGTTAATATCATCAAGTATGTACTTACTTGGCCTTATTATGGTTTAAACAAATGTGTAAAAGTTGATAAATATTCATAAATCACCTTGCTATTATATACACATGTGTTTCTTTGCGCATCTGGTATAAATAGACCAGTAGATTATATTATATACATCTGTGTCGCCATATATTGAGGAAAACTTCTTATATTTGGCAGCAATTATGGCACATCACTATGTCACTTTCATGCTAGATACCTTTCAATAGATGAAATAAGATTTTTGTACATGGTTCCGGATTCTTTTCATAGAAATTTATATTCTTCTAATCCATTGCAGAAATTGTGTCATGGCAGACATAATTTCTGTAGTTTTATTATTCTTTCTAAAGCCTTAAAAATTGTGCACTTAATACTTTATAGATCAATGTAATAGAAGCTATTAAAATTGTAATTATATAAGTTTCTCTAGAGCTGGATGCTATAAATAATAAATAAAATAATATTAAGAGCGAGATTATATTTAATGGCATCTTCTCAATTATTCATGAGAACATGAAGTTATCTATAATAAGCGTAGTCGCTTGTTAAATTTTAATCTAATCCTTTTGAATATTTTTTCAAGCGAAATATTAAATGAAAGTGAATATAAAATGAAATGAATAATTTCTACCGAATTACGAGATATTATTTCCTTGATATAAAAGGAACATCATATATAAGTCTACACATAAGAGTAACCGTTACAAAAACTATTCGACCGCAATGTGGTTCTATTGCCGCATAATATCAACTTTCCCGCTAATCGCAATTTTCATAACATTTCTCTCTTTATATACCTGAAGAAGTACTCGTGAAGTATACCCTGTTTGGGTTCGGTTGAGGTTAACTACGGGCTCCTTTATCCCAACATACCGTCTAATCTTATAGGTACCTACTATATAGCGTGACTCCTAATATTTGTCCTTTATCCAACCAGTAAACAATGTGGTCCTTTATAACATATCTTCAAAGAAACATTCAACTAATGTCCACGTTAATCTTTCAATCCGATTCAAAGCAACACTCTTTCGTTTTGTGAGCTTACGATACCGTCACACATGTTGCCTCTATAGTGTCAAACGCTTGTCTATGGCACACAACATAATAAACAAGATAGAGCGAGGCGTGATCGTCTGAACTTTGGCACAGAGTCACGGAGCATCAAGGAAAACCGGTCAAGATAAAATGATTATCTTAATTAAAACCTTCGGGCGTGCAACTGCGAAGTTGATCAAACTGATTTCGTTTTTTCTTGTTATGTTTATTATTAGAAGTAAAGCTGCAAAATTATTGGCTGGTGGACAACACCTGGCGGTACGCGATTCGTTTTTGGTTCACTGACTTTTGGTTGTATCTTAAGATAAATTGGCTATGCTAATCTCTTTTTTATGGGCCAATCGGCAAATGTTGTCAGTATGATGATATTCTTAGTTTTAAGCATTTTTATACTTAAAGATATCCATATTTTTAACGGTCGGAAAGGAAATAATATATTGATCTTCCAATTGATTCAATATTAAGCGACAATTGGTCAATCTGGAACCATAGGGGAACAGTTTATTTCAGTTTAATCATTACATTAACGTTCTATACTACTTATAATCACTGTATAAAAACTTCATTTGATTTAATTTGTTGAATAATATATGTTTTTGGGAGTTAGTTTTTTATTGTCTTCACAAGCTTATATTTTGCTCATTTGCCTGTGTCTTCTAATTACTTTCTTCTTCAATCAAGAGCCGATCTGACAAATAAACTTGTCTGCTTTGCGGATTGGGTAAATTTTCATCCCTTTCTTTTTTCTTTACCTTTGTCAGATTTGTTGATGGTCACTTTTGATATAGCCAAATTTCTTGCCCAAGTTTCCTGCATTGCGTCATCTCCACTGCGTCGTTTCCATATACAATCTTCATACTAACTATATTTTGTTATTATGTTCATCTCGTCTTGAGTTCGCATGTATTCTTACTCGTGACATAAAGACTAACCTTGCAACTCCTATTGTTTCAAAACCGGTTCTAACGTAGTCAAGAACTGATGTAGCTAGTTTAATTTGTGGCCAAACAGCCTTTTGGCAATTTAGCTCTGATTCTTATTTATTTGGTTATTGCGAAATCATTATTTTTGACTTATCAAGTCTATACATATAGTGTCGTCATCATATAGTTTGCTGAATTTATCCCTATACTTACAATGATCAGTTACACAGGACTATGTTTATCCAAATTGTAACTCTAAAGTTACACAAATCTCAAACAACTCACAACTGTAAAGTTTAGAGTGATGGATATCTGGTTGTAATATTCTTCTTATTAACTGAAAAGTCCAAAATTAAAAAAATACTCAATGGTACTGGATACTTAGCTCTAAAGATGGCTACCTTGATAAGCACCTTGTTTTGTAATAAGGTCTTTTGAATCCGACCAAAAGATGTTATTCTTCATAATCTTCCATGAATGCAAAAAAAAATCTGACTGCTGCTATTATCAGACGTTTCAGCTCAACGAGCACCGTTTCAATAAGCACCTCGTTCTTTCAGTCTGATCCGCAGACAGCTTTTTCTTGCTTCTCAAAGTTTTTAAGTCATCAATCAAACGTAAATTGGCTTGAAAATTCTTTTTTTGAGTTGATTTAGAAGAAAAGAAAAGCGGAAACATTTCTTTATAAGCATAATTATCGCAGTGGAATAAGTTTTTTGGAAGTTTTCTGTTGTACCTACTACCTACTTTGAGGTATACAAAGCAATGATCTCTATCCTACAAATATTATCAATGCGAAAGTTTGTGATGATCTATGGATGTATGTTTATTATTCTTTCACTCAAAAACTACTGAACGAATTTGGATGAAATTTGACACACATATAGTTTATAACCAGAAATAACACAATAAATATCGATATTCCCACGGGATTGAAAATTACGACAATTGAACCGGGGGGCGCGACTAGTCCGATATATGTATTTCATTATCATGTTAAGGTTCAAAAAAGCTGCAATAAAAAAATGTTGTTGAATATTCTTGAATGCTTCTTTAAAATTTGACACCTTTCTGCCAAACGTGTAGTTTCAAGGGGAGAGAGAATGGTAATCTACCTGAGACTACACCTGTTTTAATAATAAAAACACTTGTAAATGTGTCATTGCTTCAACACTTACTATTAACGATGAACAGCCTCAAGTTACAATTACAAACAAGTAAGAAATGCAATAAAACTTATTAGAAAACGAAACGAGAATGTCTTCGTTCGGTGTAATCAGACTCCTATGAATCGAGCCCATGTTACAGAAATCAGAACGCTCGGGTGACGCGTTCCAAAGGGTCGAGTTACACGTGCTTCATTTTACTTGTATGTCTTCACATTCGATTTCTCGGTAGGATCTCGAGGCGTCTTGACTACCTATGATGATAAACAGCTTCCTGTCAGCCAAAAAGATTGGATAATGTGAGACTTATCCTGATTGTTATTATTTGTCATTATATCATTGCTACCCTTGTACCAGCTTCTGAGTACAGGCCTCCAACCTTTTGTGCCATACATCCCTGGTCTGTATGAGTCTCACTAACGGAAACTTACGTAAATATTCTTATAATGATAATTAAATTAACTCTGGTACATATTCGCGCTGCTTGCTTGTCTTTTCGGTTCGGAAAGAAAGGGTTGAAAGAAGGTACATAATCAAGTTGCACAGTTTTATTACTTTAACCCTTTTCTTGAAAAATATTTTAGCTAAGTACTTATGCTTTAAAGCTTGCAGTCAAATTAATACTTTGTTATAGTTTTTTTATTTTGGTATCTATCAAATCCAATCTCCGCTAAATGTGGACCTAATGAAGATATTACTACTTAAATGAATAATTTGAATCTAAATCAACGTTACGTTAAGCGGAACATCATGTTTGTTCTCATCATCGATACTTTGAACTTCCCAGTTTATTTATATTATTTCATGACCGATTTGTCATATATTTCTTAATAAATAATGCGCTTTACCAACAACGATTGCATCATTACCATCAGGCAGAATCACGCAAGCACAAGTTTATCGTAGACTACTAGCACATGTTTTGTAGTTGTACCCCTACGGTCAGACCACATAGCCACGGCAGAGTGCTCATAAAAATTGCATAGATTCAGGCTCTGACCCACCGTATGTCAATTTGCAGAACCAGAGTTATTGACAGAAGTAGGTTACTTTATTGGAATCAATATTCTGGCGAACAAGTTTCCTATAATTTGAAATAAAAAGAAATTGCAAAGGTTATTTTTTAAATTAGGCTGAGAAACAACACTATGAACGCCATTCTAAAAGGCAGTCCCCCATAACGCCGGCTGTTCACCACTTCCTTGTGCTTTTGCTGGGTAAAAGTATGGCGCAACAAACTCCCCAGCAGTACAGCTGTCTCAAAAACGTGATCATATCTTAAACGTTTTTTAACTGGATAACTTTCCAGACGGACTACTACTTCAAATGTATTTCCTTCATATCTTGCTGTTGATATCCTGGAAACACTAACAAGATTTTATATAAATTTTGCCTTATTTCCATGTTGAATTGTCAATGTAACAAAATGTTTTTTACACGATTGTTCTCGAACAGAAAATAGTTTTTATGAACAGTGTGCAAATAGCTTGGGAAAATAACTAACTAATTATATAATTATATTTTTTTAATTATCAGATTTATGAAGCGATATAATTCTTTAAATAGTTCAGTCGGTCAGAGGTTTTAAGGGCTTTGTATCAAGGTGGGTCAATTTGAACTGACTGTGGGTAATCATGTGAGAAATGGGTCAAATATAAAGAGGGTCAACCGTATATACTACCGTATGGGGCTGTATATGGTGAGTTTCCGTGACCGATACCCCATGACAGGCCCATTAAAATTAATTTATTTAATCTATGCTCGAAAATGGGCGGGAATTTTTACTTGTCATTATTTTTGTCATGCTATAGATACATTATATTGGTCCATCGCGGCGATAAGTTAATTAATTAAAATACTTTTTTTAATTAAAATTCATTATGATGAGCAATATCAGAAAATTTAACATTTCGGGTCACTGTCCGACGTCCATAATATTTTATAATAGATAATGTTGATAGGTATATTTTTTATTGCAAGGAACATTCGTAATATTTTTATTAACGTTTAATTCTTTAAATGGTTCATGCAGAAATTACTAGTCCAAACATTTACCTAGATACGAATAGGTATCTACATAACAATGTAAGTATTTGACAATAAAATAAGTACATAAAATGTATGACGTTAAAGATGAAAGTATTATACATATTATATCAAAGTACAAGACGACATTGATGAGAAAATTAAACGCATTGATCAATTTAATAATAACGATGGCGATAAATCGAGAATCGATTAATCGCTTCACCGAGCGTACGGTATTGGACTTGCGTTTTTACTTACCTACATTGCTCAGTTTGCCCAAGTACCGTAACTACACACGTCCATCGCGTCTCGAGCGACAGGTCGGACGTCGGATACAGAAGACATAATAAGCAAATAGTAATCGTTGTCATTCTCAGGATTCGATCCTGATTCACTGCAAGCAGCTGACTCACCGGTACCGCCATGCATCGCCACCTATCTACACCTATAGCCGGTGACTCACCGCCGAGCGAGTGCCCAGCTTACCATACCACGTTACCGTCCTGCCCTTGTAATTTAAACAATATAAACTGGACGCAAACCAACGCGTTAGCCGCAGCGGTAACCTGGTGACTTGGAGACCGGTTTGGTCTGACTGTCTGAGATACAAGTTTGCAGTATAAATATCGATAATACGTTTCGCCAGTGTTAACGTTTCGAGATTTGTGCAACTGTGTGTCTTTATTGGTTCGATTTTGAAGCCGAAATGATCAGTTACGTCCATTATAATGGCGCTTACGCTTTGGTTGTCATTATTGCAAAATATGCTTATCTTACGAAGTTATACGGGTGATTAAATTGGATTCTGTAATATAATCTTAAAATAGTTCTCTTTTAAAGGCTTTTACTAGTTTTGTATGACACAAAAGAGTTGAAATTTTTGAAAGGAAAAATCTACAAAAGCTTGCATCTAACCCTGTCGTCTTTATTACGATATTATTAGATGTGCTCCGCGGTTTCATCTAAGATTCGCCGACCGATAAACCGTGAACTTGGCGCAAAGGCAAGTGATGAAACACGGGTGGGTTTTAGTCAGTAAAATTCTGACACGCCCTTCCGCACCGCCCAGAGCAGGAGAGGTCATTTGATGGTTTCCCATACAAAACAAAAAAAAGGTCGTAGCTTAAAAATATAATCTATAAACTTGAGAAAGTTTGAAAAATGAATTGGGCGAATCGGGCTAATCCAAAACAAATTTGTGTGTTCAAGCAAACAAACTCTTCTGCTTCATATAAAGTAGCTTGGACAGCCCGAAAACACGTGTACTTTTACAGATTTATCTCCATAGGGTAACGAATCGAGGAGTACAACTGTAATATACCTACAATGACAACTGAAGTGACTGGTATTAAGTTAGCTGGTTAGTTAATCAACGCAAACATTTTGCATACGGCAATAAAGGCGTAAAATGAAGTCTCGAAAACCTCGCAAATCTTAGAATAATAACAAAAACTTGATATCAGCCTATCAAAAACAAACTCCTTAGCGGTCTACATAAGATCGCATAAGGAAAGTGCATGGCGTGGGCAGCCGGCGCGTGGGACGACAGTAAAGTTCAACACATATCAGATACCACCATCTTTGTAACCCAGTCTAACAATACAAGAGTAAAATTAATATTAACAGTTTTTGCTTGTTTATCCAATTCGTGTAGGCTGTGCATTTCCTGAAAATGGAAGCTCACTTATTGTAAATCAAATAGTCAACTAATTAAATTTGAAAAAATAAAACAACCATAAACAAATTTGAATTTGAGGTTTTTTTTTTAATTATTGAAGCGAAACCTTTCCATCTCATATTGTATTTTCTTATAAACTTCATAATAGGTAGTACCTACATGAACGTGAAACAGTCAAAAAGTAATATTTTGTTTGCCTATTTCTATAAATTGTCTTTTAAACTGATCACTGACATTTGGAATTTCGTTTCGAACTTAACCGTGTATGAAATGTCAGGGTTTATTGTAAATTGGCTTGAAGCAACTTTAGATTAGACTCCTTATTCTATGAAATAACCGAATCTTTACACAATCTATTTTAATTTGGCATTTGTTCATGAGACTCAGAGATAAACTAAAAACTAACTTAGAATGTATCAGGAACATAAACTTACATTCATCCTCTCTACGTCCACGAAACAAAAACCCATTTATTTTCACAGGCATTTCAAATTTAGAACCCGTATCACCGAAATAAATAAATGTGACAATCACAACTCACAAATAAAAAAATATTGTCACGTAGTTTACAAAAAAAAAAAACAATCATCTTTGATGAACTATAGACTAAAAAAACTTACCTCACAAAATAATGACGTAGTACGTGGCGTTTTTTTTTTATTTTCCATACAAGTAGACTTAGATAAAAGGTTTTATTTGATTAAGGTGCAACCCTGACCAAAACAGCGCAACCCGTAACAGCCAACCCACAACAGCACAAACACAAGGTGGCTGCTGTGAATCGTTGAGGAGTTTCCTCGCCTGTCTCCCAGCTCCGTCATCAGACCTATTCCAGACCCTAATTAATTTGTAGTGCTATAAAATACCTAATGAAAAAACCTACAAATGCACTAGCCGTTCCTAGAATTTTTGAAAGTTCCCCTTGATTTCTCTGGTCCTCAACCATCAAACCCTGATGTGTATCATGGGACCACCCTCGGAATGTCTTCTTTTCAAACAAAAAAAAAGATTGTTAAAATCGGTTCATAAACGTAGAAGTTATGCGCGAACAACATAAAAAAGCATAGGTACATACGGTCGAATTGAGTAACCTCCTCCTTTTTGAAGTCGGTTAAAAAAAATAACAAGAAACTTATTGGGATCTACCCAAATTTTTTAGACGCAAGTGCAAATTTAATCTAAAGAGAATGCATTAAATTATAAATAACTTAATATAAAATAAACCAGACATCTAGTATTCAAAAACGAATTTAGAGAGAGATTTGTCTTTTAATTTATGTCAACTAAAAATGCGCACGGTATGTTTAGACGCTAGCAGGAATAAGTTCGTAATGAAATACCGACAGTTTGGTATTCCGTTGTTTTAAGCTCGACTGTACTAGAATTTCTATACAATATTTTCACGATTTCCCTGGAAAAGTTAAATCTGCAAACGTGAAATCAGAAAAGTCGCAAGAAATTATTTAAGTCCAGAAGAAAAATAGGTCATGGAAAAGCGCGGACAAATACCCTAATATTGGTATCAAAAACTCCCGAATACAAGCACAAGACGGGCACAAGCCACAAATCTCCCAGTTAATATGACCGTAAGAACACTTAGTAAACAAATGGCCGATCCCTCGGCCTCCCTCCATAAGAAGGCACAATTTACGACGTACATAGTACAGCTACGGAAAACAGCGGTAAACGGCTTAATACGAGTGCTTCGGGTGCTAATAAACTATTCCGTTACTTTTCAGCCTTATGAAGGAAATGTTAGAGTAAAATATTGCTTATTTTCTCGTATCGAATAAAGTATTAAAATTACTCGAGCAGTTTTATAAATGGTTGCCAATCAGCGAGGTATGGCGCGCAAGGCCCAGAATATTCTGAGTAAATTGGTTATTTATCAGTTCTGATGTTTTTGTAGCAAGAATTTACATGATCTTGCAGTTTCAGTGATAACTGGTACCTACAGAACCTATCTTATCTTCGTCGAAAGAATTCGTAGTATTTTTTTTTTAAAAAACGAGGTTTCCGGATTGATAAGACTTGATTATCTATGATTATAATCACGGGATAGTTTTACCATGAAGTTATTTGACTGCCGAAATTATAAGGTTCGTACGATTTTCAACTTTAAATTTTCACTTTAACATTTCATGTAAGATCTTTGCTCAAACTTTGGCGAAAGATAGACAAAATCTAATCATGTATTTCAAGTACAGACGAACAGCAAACATAAGCTACTCCAATCTGTCAGAGTGCTTTATTATATTTTCAACTTTATCACTATAACATTGTAAGGCTTAAGGTTGATTGGGAATATTTGACATTTTCGGCTAGCTTGACCTGCTGTTGTCCATAGGTACATAGGTAGTACGAGGCGATGGTTGTCATAAATTCGTAAATCGTTGTTTTTAATCAGCGTCAAGCATTTATTAAAAAAAAAATAGGTAGGACTGTTGACAATACCGCCTTATGGTAAGCAGGCATGCAATCGTTGATGGCAAAGCACGCTAGTTTATTAAGCCTATTTACTTAATAGAAAGTTTAGTGAATAGGAACGAAGACGGCAGTTGAGCTAGGTGATGCAATGTTAAACCCAACAACCCGACCAAGACCCGACCCGAGATTGGTCTGGAGACCATCCACGACCAAACTTCCGACACAACAACAATTGGTGCATCGTACACACCGCAACACAACCGCTCAGACCTGTCCTCCGTACAACCTCACCAGACATCATGCCGGAACACGACGAATCGCTTGGCGACAAGACTTTGTCTGGTGAGTGGTAACTTCTGCCGGTAGACGATGTTATGGTCTACCACCGAGATAAGGACCAAGGGGTATACAATGCCCAGTAGATTTGAGTTGTGGAGGTGAGACTGGCAGTCTCTTCATGTTAAATATTCAGCTGCATCCGATTAGACTTGAAGCTAATCCGTATATAGTTAGGAGAAGGCTGGGCAGATGATGGGCTAGCCATTCAAAAACGTTTTTAAACGTCAAACATGACAAGAAACAAAACATACAGACGTAAAACCTCCTCCTCTTTTGATGTCTCTCAAACGTAGAATTGATGCTGGCTCTTCCAGTCGACTGCTACATTAAGGACTTATCTGATGCCAGACATAAGACAACAGTCTATCGTCATTCTTAAATAACCTTCAAAATTACAATAACTAAATCAATTCTACGTTTAAGAGACATCAAAAGAGGAGGAGGATTTAAGTCTGTATGTTTTTGTAGCCATATATTTCCCGGAATCACATCAAGACTATTTTGCATTAATAAATAGGTACTTATGTTTTATTACTCCTTTGAGGATCTCTTTAGAGCTACAAGAATCAAGACATTGTGTCTATAAACACTTATTTATAGATTCGTATGTAAATGTGTGTATTTCTATTCTTATAGTGTTATGTACACACAGTCGATAAATATAAGTAAATGTTTAAGTGGCAATGGCTCATCAAACACACCAAATACCTACTAATCTGCTTTTAAAACAGTTATTTTATTTACTCGTCTTTATTGTATTTATTTCCATAGGTTTGACTTGATCCAGGGTTGACTATTGCAATTTCAGAAGAAGCTTTTCCATGGAATAAAAATTTCGCTTTATATTTTATTATTGAATAAACTGGCCAAAATCAAAACTTGTCCTTGGATAAATGGCTTTGTTAAGGTCAGCCAGGGGCGTGCACAAAGATTTTATTGGGGGTATGCATAAATATACCTACTATCCAAATCTCTGTGCTTATATATGGTAAAACTTAAAAAACGTAACTTAGACGTAGTTTCAATTTAACATAGTCGCGTACCTACTTTTTCGCATGTCAACATTGAATTGATGTTTGTGCGTGGCTACAATGAACATCTAAGTATGTGATTGATGATAAGAACAAGTCAAATAAATGATATACGTGGGGTATTAGGTATTTTTTATTTGCCCAAATGAATACAATGAAATCATCATCATCTCAGGGTTAATACCAGTCGCATCCAAAGCTTTGGAATCTGGGGTCCGCTTTTCCAGTCTAATTGCTGATTTTGGCGAAATTTCGACAATTTCCGTGAAGCGACTGCCGTCTGACCTCCACAACGCGAAGGCAATATCGAAGCATTGAAGTTAGACCAATTGTTGGACTTTTGTGGGCTCCAACAACCCGTAACGACTGCCACTAGATGTTCGCATGGCAACCGAAACCAACGGCTTAACGTGCTTTCCGAGATACGACCAGACCAGTGCAAATATTCATATTCATGCATACAAATACTTACACTGCGCGAGGATCGAACCCGCGCCTCCTTACGCAACGGCCGCGTTCGCTACCGCTACGCCATGTAGGCTGTCAAAATACAATGAAATGGTATTACTAACTCAACTGTAAATAAGTAATAATTTATTTCTCAAAAAACTAAAAAAATATATTTCACTATCTATAAATTAAATCAACGCGCCTATCTATTTTTAAATAACTCTGTAAAAATCAAATATATATAAGATCGTTTTGAAATCGCTAAAAGTTCTTTTAAAATGGACAGATAGACAAATCTATGAGTCTGCTTTGGCTTTTCATAAATATGCGTAATGCACTACTCATTGGAATCATAACTATTAAATTTTGCTAATTTGTAAACTTCAGGAAAATTATTACAACATAAAGTATAGTATTGAAATTCAAAAGCAAGTAGGTTGAAAAACTTAAGGTCTTTTAAGTTTTTATAACGTCGAACTGTCAAAGCCGTGTTTTAAAATAATATACCTATACGAGAAACAAAACAATTTATTTGTACACACTACACAACCTGCTAACCACATATAATTATCATAATACTTTTTATAAAGACAACCTTTCTTTTGTGTTAAACCAAAAACTCTAAAATAAATGAATATTCAATTCCGCTTAAAACAATCAATACATATTTAACCCAAAAACACCAATAATGAAACAACATAAGCTGCTAAAATAAAAAGGTATTTGAACGAACAACAATCATGCTATATTTCTGAACTTCTTAAATTCGTCGCATTATTAGAAGCTGTGCTTATCATGGGCTTTAAACCCAAAGAAATTTCACGCACACGTACACAACAGTTTAGGCACACAAGCAAATAATTTTATACACAGACAGATACGGAAGAGGCACATTTTGTTTATGCTTACGCCGTAAGAGGCGTGGGTGTCGCGCCTAAGGCAACTAATGTGTCTCGTTAGCACTAGCCACTAGGCCCAATAGATGGCAGTGTTATCAATAACTGATTAACAAAGTCTTTTAGTTTTAACTTTGTAGTATATAAATTATTTTACAGTATATTATAATTTTAGAAGACTATTAGGGTATGCAGAGCTTTTCTGCTTGTAAGGAGCGCACGCGCCTGAGGTCAGCTCATGTTTGATATTATAGCTCCGACATTTCCGACAATATGAAATAGTTAGTAAATAAACATATAAATGTACTAAATCATTATCATCATGTCAGCCATAGGAAGGCCACTGCTGGACATAGGCCTCCCCCAAGGATTTCCAAAAAGACCGGTTGGACGCGGCCTGCATCCAGCGCTTCCTAGTCGGTGGGTGAGCGACGCTGCGCTTGCAGGAGCATAATATACTAAATACCTAATTGTAAATTAATAAGTCACATCAACGAAAATATCAAGTTTGTATCATCAAACCGTTATTCGCAGAACTTAAAAGTTTTTAAGAACAATATCATTTAATGTGCTAATTTGAGATCTGGTAATCTCATTAATATTTTAGGACTTTGCTGATATCGAACTAAAATAACTTGGAACAATTATATTTTCTTTTTTTATTTTGTTTTGTGGCATGGCTCCTTGGCTTTTGTCCGATAATTTTATTTTCTTACTCGTAGGTAAACAGACAAATTCAAATAAAAAAGTATAAAAAAATAACGGTCAAAACGAGTGACAGCATCAACCAACACCGGCCAGATATTTTTTATCCAACTTTAAGAAAAAAAAGACTAAAACAAAAAAATGTTTTGCTTTGACGCGGCATGTGTGTATAGCGTCCATATTCGTTTTCCGTCGAGTTTCCGACTGATTGCTATTCTGAGTCCATCGTTGGATTACCATTAACTAGTGTCAGTCTGTCTGTGTGTGTCAACGAACTAATTGGCAAACAAAGAACGCGATGGTAATGACACAACACACCGTGCATCGCTTGCATTTCTTTTTAATTGCGCGGCAAAAATTGGCATCAAATTTCGGCGCAAATATTTGAATGTAACGGCCGTTTTCTTTCCTTAAATTTATTTTTATGAAATGGAATAAAGAGAAATATTCATTGTAGCCATTTAGATTAATTTTTAGACATTTAGAGTAATTTCGTATTGTTTTATATTGCCGAAGTAGGTTTTCTACTGAATACATACCAAACGAACGTATTTATGCCTAATACTATGCTCTATCGACTTTTCTCATTTATCTGTGAACATGTAAAAGATTTTTGTTAAAAATTCTGTACAAGAGTTAAAAATTACATATTTACAATAATCAATTCAAGATGTACTGAAACCTTTGAAACTAAACTTTTTTTGACAGTAATATCAACGAAAAATAAAAAACTCCAAGATACACTGTGAGAAGTTTAATTTTGAAATGGATAAAATAACTAATCGAATTCAAATTATCCAACATGATACGTCTTATTTATGTATCTGGGTTAATATTTAGGTATATGTATTTTTATTATAAAGATTTAAATGGCTTTACATAATTTTTAAGTGGGATATTTTAGTTCTTTAACTAAACTGCCTAAGTCATCTTACGATTACAATACGTATCATGTATACTTTGGCAGACAGAAAATAAATATAAACATATCTAGGTGGATTCTTTATTATCAGCATTACAGCATCAGGCCATCATATACTCATAAATTATGAAACCCGTCAACATGTTGCATATTCACGGTTACAAAACTAAAAGAAAATCTGGAACATGAAATAATTAGTTTAACGAAATAGATATACAAACTCAAATGAAAATCACTTAATTGCGCTGGTTTATCTTAAATAAAGTAGAAAAACTAGTTTACTGACTTTAAAGAAATAAGTAGGTAATTAATTAGTTTTTCAGTTATGATGTCATTTCCAGTTTGGTAGATTTTAAGTTTTTCTGTAGTTTAGAAACTTATCGGCTTTTTTATACGAAAATTCTTTGGCAAACTCGTGCAATATTTAGTTAAAACTTGAACCGAGTATCTCAAAACTCCATAGCTACCTAACGTCTGTAAAATGCATTCTGAATCCAAATTATCGACGATATCTATGAATAAATAGCTGATATGAGAAAAGAGACAAAAAAAATAAAAAAATAGCTGATATGAGAAAAGAGAAAAAGTGAACCTAAATAAGAGCATAGATTTACATTACATAGATAATATAATTAAAAAAAAAGCGTTGCACAATACTTTAAAAAGAATTTCTCACTGAACACATGTCCCAAATATTGACAACAATATAGAACGCAACTAAGCAAGTCGCCCTGATTCATTCACCTTTCAAATGGCCTAAGCTAAGCCTTCAAAGCTCAGAGCTTTCACTTCAACCAACGAAAATAATTACAAACGATACTTACAGAAATAAAAATCCAATTTTCTCTTAGAAATTTCTGAAACACAGCACGGTTTTTTCTATATAAAAAAAATTCAACTGTTTTTTTCCGGCACTCAGATTCGACACGAAGGGGCGTGCGCTCCGCACGAGGTTTGTAAGAGGACTGAGGGACGCCCTCACTGAGTGAGGGAAGCGGGGCTGAGCGGCTGTGTAACACGAACGATCCTCTAGCGATGCTTACTTAATTTCTGCGTACATTGCTTGTCTAAACAATTTTAACTAAACAACCATCTGGAATATTTCCAATGTTTGCGCAGCAAGATATTATTAAAATTTGAAACAAGTACTTATTGACTCCCCTAATGACAAATAACCTTAGTATCTCTATGCAAACATCATTAAACCAGCAATCTATTAAGCGCGTTACGTGTCATCAACATAACCGTGGGTGATCCTTAATACCGGCCATGTAGAAGTAAGGTCGGCGACTCGTGGTTCGGACCAACTCACCGGCCGAGTTCCGCAACGGTTGCATCTAGGTGATTGCAGCCATGCACCCATCCTAATCTGATACGCGGCTAATACTTTGAAATCAAACCTGACTTTTTATCTTTTTTTTTTTTATTCACTTTACTTTGTAGGCAACGGAAATTCAGCAAATTTTTCTTTTTACAAGTTGTCAAAGAAAATGTTGCAAACTTGGAAAAATACATAGATAAAAAAGATACATAGATAAAGCGTAAGTACTGTACATGTTAAAAATATTACATAGGTACTGCAAAATGTTATCATCCCATAACGTTTTAAAATGCCAAAGGTGATATCAAAGTTTGCTTCCGCGGTCAAACAGACTGCTTTGCCTCTTACTGTAATTTACATAATGATTGTATTAATACTCATTTTGATATAGGACTTAGGATGAAAGTGTCAAAAAAGGCTTAGGTACCTTTTTGATGACTAATTTTTCCATAATGATTAATCAGTGATTTCAGTTAAAGGTAATATGGCTAGCAAAGAGTTCATCCCTGAGAAGACGCATATAGACACGTATGGATGGTGATACCAAATGCATCAACTCCAACAAGTAAAGTGTCTTCAACGGTAGAATGAATAATAGAGGCTCATAATAAAACTAGTGCGCTTTACCATCAACGATTGTATCTCTCTCTGCTTACCATCAGACGGGATCGCAGCCAAGCAATAGTTCATAGAGTAGAAAGAGAACATTGGGAACGGCCGACACAGGTCGACACGGCACCACCATGGTCCATGCATCAGTGTCATATCAGTCGTTGTGCCGCCATGGAACTATGAAAAAGCCACTTTTTTTGTGTAGTGTCTCAGTGATTTCGACAAAATATGCATCGACTTAAAGATAAAGCGATCGATGATCGATGATTTCTCGGTGGTAAGCCATAACACCGGCCGCCGGCAGAAGTTACCACCCACCAGACAAAGTCTTGCCGCCAAGCGATTTGTCGTGTTCAGACATGATATCTGGTGAAGCCGTACGGAAGACGGGTCTGAGCAGTTGTGTTGCGATGTGTGCCGGGTACGATGCGCCTAATGTTGATGTGTTGGGAGTTTGGTCGTGGAGGGTCTTCAGATCAATCTCCCTTTGGCGCAGCATCGTTGGTCGTGTTGTTGGGTTTAATATTGCATCACCTTTTTTTTTTTCTGGGGTGGAAATCCTCATAGGATGCCCGCCGCCCTGGGGTGGGCGACGGGGTATGTCAGACTTTTACTGACTTAAACCACCCCGGTGTGTCTTCTATCACGAGCGCGCGTGGGGCCGCGGGAGTCTAAATTCTTCCACGGCCCCACACCCTCGTGCTGTCCCGGTCTGTCCGGGCCTCGTCTCCTGCACGGGGTAGTGGGGTGTTAAACTACCCCGTGCATCGCCTCGAAAGGCGCGCGCCGACACTCGCGCGCGCCTCCGCCTCGGGGTCCATCAATGGGGGGCGGGGACTTCCCCATGTCCCTCACCCCTGGACCCATTCATGGGGGGCGGAAGAGGGCGTTATCCGCCCTTCCTCGGCGCCCGGCGCTGCTCCTCCCAAGCTACACACTCGGAGAGCGTGTGCTGCGCCGTGTCCTCCCCGCATTGGACGCAGTGGTGGCACCGAGCGTCCGGCTCCCTGCCTAAGCGACGCAGGTACTTGCCGAAGCAGCCGTGCCCCGACAGTACCTGCGTCACCCTGAACGACAGGGAGCCGTGCCTCCTCCCGAGCCAGTCGTCGAATACTGGCCGGATCGCCTCGATGGTAGCGAGGCCGGCGATGGTAGCGGTAGGGCGCATAAGCCTCTGCCGCCAGTCCGCCACCAGGACCTGACGGAGCTCCTCTCGGCGCAGCTCGATCTGCCGCTGCACCGGACTGGAGCCCCGTGTCTGCTCTTCCTCGCGCCATCGGTACAATGACGCGAGTACTTTCGCCTCTAGGTCCCAGGGCGGGGATCCGGCCAGGACGCAAGCCGCCTCGTAGGATATCGTGCGATACCCGCGGACGACCCTGACGGCCATCGCCCTCTGCGGCTTGCGCAGAATGGCGCGTGTTCCGGCCGTCAGGTCCAACGCCCACACAGGGACCCCATACAGGGCCATGGACCGCACGATTCCTACGTACAACCGCCTACAGGCGGCGCTCGGGCCCCCCATGTTGGGAAGCAACGTTGATAGTGCGCCTGCTGCACCCATCAGCTTGGGCGCCAGCCGCCGGAAGTGGGGTCCGAATTCCCACCGGCTGTCGAGCACCAATCCCAGGTACTTCATGGTGAACTCGACAGCTATCCGGGCCCCACTGACCACGATATGTGATCCCGGCGCCGGCGCACGCCGGGGGCCATGGAAAACCATGGCCTCCGACTTGTCAAGGGCCACCTCCAGGCCCAGGCGCCGGATGCGGTTCACCACCTGTGACACCGCAGCCGTGGCTATCAGCGTCGCTTCCCTGTACGAGCTCCCCCGGGCAGTGACAAGCGTGTCGTCCGCGCTCTCAGCACCCAGTCGTAGCCGATGTTCCACAGGAGCGGTCCCAAGACCGATCCCTGTGGAACACCGCACGACATTTCGTGCCGATCGGCACCGTCACGTCCCCGATAGATGACGCATCTATCCTTCAGATAAGCCCCTACTATGCGGCGGAGGTAGGGAGGCACCCGATGGTATTTCAGAGCCTCCCTAATACAGCTCCAGGGTAGGGTGTTGAAGGCGTTGGAAATGTCTAAAGACACCGCCAACACCACCCCACCCCGGGACACCGTATCCTCCGCCAGGGCTCTCACGCGCATGATGGCGTCTATGGTGGAGCGCCCCCGACGAAAACCGAACTGTTTGTCGTCCAGGTTCGGCCCCGCTCCGCACAAGTGGCCGACGAGGCGATCTGCGATTATGCGCTCATAACATTGCATCACCTCGCTCAACT
Source organism: Sesamia inferens (assembly GCA_037179545.1). Lineage (NCBI taxonomy): Eukaryota > Metazoa > Arthropoda > Insecta > Lepidoptera > Noctuidae > Sesamia > Sesamia inferens. Next base: position 26,928,665 of record CM073928.1, on the reverse strand, counting down.
GCCATCTTCCTTCCTAATCGCTCCGTTTTTCTGAGTGAATAGGCTCTTAATAAACTAGCGCGCTTTACCATTAACGATCGCATCACTGCTCACCATCAGGCGGGATTGCGGTCAAGCGCTAGTTTATAATTATTAAAAAAAAAAACAAAAAAAAAATCTTAAATTCCTGATTGCCCACAGAGATAGACAGCTTATGTCCAGACATAAAAAAAACCGTTAATAATTGTTCGGTGTTCTATTGAATGCATTTTGGTGAGTGGGCGAGGGAATTGCATGATTTAATTCCCCCACCTCCGTTCCACCATCGGACGACCCGTCGTACGGCGAGTTCCCACCCTTACGTTGTTTACACCACTACGATCCAGACGAAGCATTTCGCCTCCTCGTTTATACAGAGTACATCGAGGGACTGGAACACAACCAGCGACGGTGTTTCCGTCGGACTACAATTTGAGTGTCTTCAAGGATAGAGTGAATAGGCTCTTATAATAAACTAGCGCGCTTTACCATCAACAATTGCATCACTACTTAGCATCAGGTGGGATTGAGGTCAAGCACTAAGTAGTTTATAATTAATAAAAAATAATATCCTAACACAAGAAAATTTGTGATAATTTTATAAAACAATTGAATAAATTTGACTAATGAACTCCATTCAGTCAATTTGACTAAGTAATCAAATTGTCTATGTTTGGGGTCAGCTTCCAATCTAACCATATGTACCTGAATACCATTATTTAACACGGAGCTGCCCTGGTAACACGATAGCTCTTGATAAGACTAGTTGTCAAACTTTGGGCCTATACTGTCGAGCCATCATCATCAACATGTCAGCCACAGGAAGTCCACTGCTGGACATACGTATCCCTCTGAGATTTCCAAAAAGACCGGTTTGACGTGGCCTGCATCCAGCGCCTTCCCTCAATTTTGGTCAGGTCATCCGACTACCTAGTCAGTGGGTGACGGACGCTACGCTTGCCGGTACGTGTTCGCCATTCAAAGCCTTTCTGCCCCATTGGCCATCGGCTCTACGTGCTATGTGACCTGCCCATTGACATTTCAAAAAGCTAATCCGCTGGGTGTCCAGCCATAACGAATATCAAAATGCCACGAATGGCCACATAAAGCCAAGTCACGGAGGGGTCTTGTTATGTGAAGACGGTCACCCATCCGTGGACTAACCAAGGGAGGCGTAGCTTTACCTAGTCCACATGATCAGATTTTCTGCTTACAGACAAATCCCTTTTAATTACCGTTCACATTACATGTGGAACCAAAACATAGGCCAGCTATGTACTGAAAATGATAGGCGTACAGATCACTAGATAATGGCAGGATTAGTCCATCGCCTGCAATCATCATTAACTGTTACATTGTACACCGTAATTATTGCACAATGTGTAACCATCGGGCGCCATCGCGGCTTAACTATTGACAATTACGAAGTGGCTATGACCCTTGGTATACCCTATATTACATTATCGTCCGAGAATGACTCGGCTCCATCTTCATTATCTTTGTATTATTACACTTTTACTTATCCTCTTCATTATACGACACTTCTTTTTCTATGCCAAGTATTACAGGCAGTCTCTACCTACGTCGTTTCGATTTACGTCGTTTCAAGTTACGTCGAACAATGTTTTGACACGACACTATTCCTAAAACATACGTCAATTGTTTCAATTTCAGTTTTTGGAGGAGGAATCTTCTTAGGTAGAATAAAACTGCGTGTCCGATATGATCTGTGTTATTCGACTTCAAAACCCCTGCTTATATCTACATTTTTTATGGTACAAGTTGCGGTATGACTAATTATTTACAATTATAAAATACAATATTATTACTACGATGTTTAACACGCGTCGCGTCTCGGAGAGGGGCGCGGGGCGCCGCTGGCCCGCGCTGTGAATCTATAAATATAGGTAGACGCGCTGAGTCGTTCCTTTTCGTCGAGGGCCGCCCGCCGTGTCAAGATCTCCGCTGCGCTGCGCCAGCTTCGTGTGTCGTCTTCGCGCCAAGATTCCGCTGCGATGTATCCTTCGTGTGCAGTCTTCGTGTAGAGATCTCCGCTGCGATGTAATCTTCGTGTGCAGTCTTCGCGTACAGATCTCCGCTGCGATATATCAACTCCGTGTGTCAAAAACGTACTTACGAGTGATGTCGTTGAACCCACGCAACGCATCACGTATCATATTCCTTTGACAGTAAACGCCTTTTTCAAGGCGGCCTCTTGTTCCTTTCAACAGATGAGTCAAACGTATAGCGTCTCTCTCGAGACGGCGTTGTTCGATTATTCCTGAATGGATGTTGTCAAAACGTATTGGTAATAAGGTGTTGTTGGTATTCCTTGGTAACTGGTAACTGTTTGGAGGTAACTGGTAACTGTTTGGAGGTAACTGTTTGGAGGTACAGTAATTCTATGTGTGCTGTATTTATGTTCCTACATCATCCCCCTCTAAGCGAATCGTACGTTTTTTTTAACGGTGCGTCCGGTGCGAGTGACGTAGGATTCGCGGGTTGTACTCGAGGTCGGCGGGGTCAGCGGCCGCGGCTCGTTATTCGCGCTCGATGTATGTGTGCGACGAGTGTCACGTGCGTCTGTTGTTCCTCTAGGAGTAGGTTCTTCTTGCTTGAGTAAGTGTGCTGGTTTGAGTCTGTCGATTGTGATGACAGATGTTCGTAGGGGCATCTGAATGGTAAATTGTTTGTTGCCGCGATGTAGAACTTTGAATGGGCCTTCGTAAGGTGGAGTCAGTGGGCTTCGTACGGTATCATTACGCACGAAGACATGAGAACACGTAGCCAAGTCTTTGTACACGAAAATCTTTCTGTTGTTGCTATGTGACTTGCTGTTTGGAGATAGTGTCGACATTGTTTCGGTCAGCTGACGGGTGAATTCTGCGTCGTCGTTTTTTGGCTGTGTAGGCGTGAAAAAATCTGACGGTATTCTTAATGTTGACCCGTATGTCATGAGAGCTGGGCTGACTTGCGTATCTTCACGTAAAACTGTTCTTAAACCAAGGAGTACGGTCGCTAGTTCCTCGCTCCAGTGTACGCCGGCGTTTCGCGCCATAAGAGCGGATTTCAATGTTCGATGCCATCGTTCGACTTGACCGTTTGCTTGAGGGTGAAATGCGGTGGTTCGAATCCGTGTTATGCCAAATTTCTTCATCAGTGCGTTGAATAATGACGACTCGAACTGTCTGCCTTGATCCGTTGTCACACGTAAGGGGCAGCCAAATCGCGCTATCCATCCTTCGTAAATTGCCTTAGCAACAGTGTCGGCGGTGATGTCACGAGTAGGTATTGCTTCGGGCCATTTAGTGCAACGGTCGACCATTGTGACTAGGTATCTATAGTCATTAGACGGCGGAAGTGGTCCGACAATGTCTACGTGAATATGTTCGAAACGCGCTGATTTTTGAAACTCGCCGAGCGGGCTGATAACATGTCGCTGGATTTTCCCGCGCTGGCATCCGATGCATGACCTTGTCCACATACCGACTTCTTTATTCATATTCGGCCAAAAGAATTTAGTGACCATTATCTTTCTTGTCGTACGTACACCTGGGTGACTAAGTTCGTGTTGTGCTTTGAATGCTACAAAACGATAAGACGCTGGTAGGTACGGGCGTAAGTTGCCTGTTGATGTTTCGCATATGATAGGTCGTTGACCTCCGGGCAATGTGATTTCTGCAAACTTCAGATTCGGGTTGGTCATGCTGATCTTGAGTTCGTCGTCGTTCTCTTGGTCTTTAGCGAGTTGATTGTAGTCGATCGTAGATTGCGACAAGTCGATTTCTTCTATACGAGATAGGGCGTCGGCCGCTTCGTTATTATTACCGTGAACGTATTGAATTTTCGAGCAAAACTGACTTATGTAATGTAGTTGACGCTCTCTTCTCGGTGTATCGCTGGTACTTGGCGATCTTGTTAATGCATACGTTAATGGCTTATGGTCGGTGAATATTGTTACGTCGTTGCCTTCTATCAGCCGACGTAGGTGCTTAATTGAGGTGAACATTGCCAATAATTCGCGATCATATACGCTATATTTTCTTTGCGTGTCACTCAATGTTTTTGAATAGAATGCCAGTGGTTTCCATACGCCATCGACCTTTTGTTCTAATACAGCGCCAATGCTAGTGTTTGACGCGTCTGTGTATAGACGTAACATTGCGTTGGGAATCGGGTGCGTAAGTGTTGTGGCCTTGAGAATGCTTTGTCGGCATTTCTCAAAAGCTTGCTCGCTTTCTGGTGTCCATTGTATCGGAGTTTTATCATTTTTCTTGCTGTTGTGTAGGTACTTGTTTAATTCATGCTGATGTTCGGCTTGATGTGGTAAACAGCTGCGATAAAAGTTAATCATGCCTAAAAATCTTCTTAGTTCTTGTACTGTCTGTGGTTTCGGGTAATTGACTATTGCTTGTATACGTTCTTGCGTGGGATTGATACCATTTGCTGATACTTGATAACCGAGGAACTCTATGTTTTCTTTATCAAACTCGCACTTGTCGATGTTAAGACTGACGCCGTAGGTATTTAGGCGTTCGAGTACTATTTGTAAGTGCTGGCGATGTTCTTCCTGGTTATTTGAATAGACAAGTAGATCGTCGACGAAACAGAATACGATGTTGTCCAGTCCTCGTAAAACTTCATGCATGAAACGTTGAAATGTTTGGCCTGAGTTGCGTAATCCAAACGTCATGCAGTTGAATTCGAATAGGCCGAAAGGTGTTATGATTGCGGTCTTCTGTGCGTCTTGTGCAGCTATAGGAATCCAAAAGTATGCCATTTTCAGGTCCAATTTTGAAAATATTTTCTTGCCGTGTAACTGGTACGTAAAATCCTGAATACGTGGAATGGGATATCTGTCAGGTACGGTGACTGCATTTAGTCTCCGGTAGTCTCCACATACACGAAGTGACCCATCCTTTTTCTTGACGACGTGGAGAGGACTTGCCCACGGACTTTTTGACGGCTTGCATATACCCATCTCTATCATGCGCTCGAATTCCAGTTTTGCCGCTTTGTATTTGTCCGGCGGTAGAGGGCGCGGCCGTGAGTATATCGGCGGTCCTGTAGTCTCAATATGATGTGTGACGTCATGCTTCACTGGAGTCTTGAGTGACATCGGCCGCAGAACATCAGGATAGTTCTTCAATATGTCGTGATATACGTGGTCTCGGTTGACTATGTGTATAGTTTCTTCGTTGTTATTTATTTTGATGGCGTTCACGCTGAGATCGGTAACGCGGTCGATAAGTTTCCTCTGGTGCAGGTCGACTAGCAGTTTGTGGTATACTAGGAAGTCTGCACCCAGTATTGAGGTTTTTACATCGGCGACTACGAATGTCCATTTGAAGCTTCTTCGTAAACCTAAGTTGAGTTCAAGCGTGCGCTCTCCGTAGGTACGAATCTCTGTTCCGTTTGCCGCGAACAATTTGTAGGTATTCTTGGTCGGTTTATTTTTCTTATTTCGGACGGCTAATACCGATATGTCGGCTCCTGTGTCGACGAGAAATCTCTCTCTGTTGTTGATGTCGGTCACGCATAGGCGGCGAGATGTGTGGTTTACATCGACACCCGCCACAGTCGATGTACTTTTTAGTTTTCCTGCTTGCTCTTGGAACACGGGGATTCACAATTACGAGCATCGTCGCCGTATCGATAGTGATAACGGCATAGCCAGTCGGCGTCCCTCGGTGTACGTGCGTTACTAGCGCGCGGCCTTGACCTTGAGTGTGAGCGAGAGCGGCTATGTTGACGGCTAGCAAAGTGCGAGCGGGAACGGCGATGTGATGCATATTGCTGATTACTTCGTAGTTCGGCGACTTCGAGAGATAGCTTTTCAATTTGTTTGCAAAGCATGCTGATTTGCAGATTTGTGACGGAGTTCTGTTGAACTTCGTTGACCGATGCTGGCGGGGGAATTACGGAGACTGCGGCGACTGTTGGTTCGAAGTGTTCCATCATTTTGTCGGCCATCGCAGCTAGAACTTCGAGTGTAGATTCTGTGTTCACGGATAATACTGCGCGAACATGGGCGGGCAAGTGATTGAGCCACATGACCTTGAGCGCTTCGTCGGACAGAAGTTTGCCACTTAGGTCGCGCATTTTACGTAGCAGCTGGCTCGGTTTCTGATCACCGAGTTCGAGACCGCTGAGGAGTTTCTGAAGCTGGCGATGGTCTGATTCTTGATAAGTGGAAATCAGTCTCTCTTTCAGCGCGCTGTATTTACCGGTGGCTGGCGGTTCCAGTATGATGTCGGCGATTTGTTCCAGGTCGCTGCAGCCGAGTAGTGGGACGACAAGGTTGAATTTTTGCTCGTCACCTATCTTGCTGGCGGCGACGGCGGCTTCAAACTGCGCGAACCAAAGACGAGGATTTTGGCGCCAAAATGGTGGTAGTCGTGCAGGCAGCGATATTGTAGCTACGTCGTTCTTCATTGTTGTGACGCCTAATGCATCGCTGAATTCTTCGCTCCTCGACATTTTTTTTTTTTATATAATTTCTGCAGGGATTCAGTCTTGATATTTCTTCTTTTCTTCAGGGTCACCAATTTGGAGGAGGAATCTTCTTAGGTAGAATAAAACTGCGTGTCCGATATGATCTGTGTTATTCGACTTCAAAACCCCTGCTTATATCTACATTTTTTATGGTACAAGTTGCGGTATGACTAATTATTTACAATTATAAAATACAATATTATTACTACGATGTTTAACACGCGTCGCGTCTCGGAGAGGGGCGCGGGGCGCCGCTGGCCCGCGCTGTGAATCTATAAATATAGGTAGACGCGCTGAGTCGTTCCTTTTCGTCGAGGGCCGCCCGCCGTGTCAAGATCTCCGCTGCGCTGCGCCAGCTTCGTGTGTCGTCTTCGCGCCAAGATTCCGCTGCGATGTATCCTTCGTGTGCAGTCTTCGTGTAGAGATCTCCGCTGCGATGTAATCTTCGTGTGCAGTCTTCGCGTACAGATCTCCGCTGCGATATATCAACTCCGTGTGTCAAAAACGTACTTACGAGTGATGTCGTTGAACCCACGCAACGCATCACGTATCATATTCCTTTGACAGTAAACGCCTTTTTCAAGGCGGCCTCTTGTTCCTTTCAACAGATGAGTCAAACGTATAGCGTCTCTCTCGAGACGGCGTTGTTCGATTATTCCTGAATGGATGTTGTCAAAACGTATTGGTAATAAGGTGTTGTTGGTATTCCTTGGTAACTGGTAACTGTTTGGAGGTAACTGGTAACTGTTTGGAGGTAACTGTTTGGAGGTACAGTAATTCTATGTGTGCTGTATTTCTGTTCCTACAAGTTAATAGGAGCATTCACTTTCCGCCGGGTCATTGTTCGTGGGGCGGGCTACTAAGCACTTACTTTTTTTGATAATAAATTATCTATATCCTTTGTTATAAATGCATTTTTTTTTTGCATTTTGAGTCAGTGTAAATCCTAACCCTTAACTTTTACATGTAAACATATGAAAAAAATTGTCTCGACTTACGTCGTTTCGATTTACGTCGCCTATTGCGAGAACCTAACATGCCATAAGTACGAGGACTTCCGCGTGAATTTTCATTTCCCTCGACGCACCCCGTCGCATCGCATCGCCTGTTCACGCAATAGGGATGTTTCCTGGGTAAAAAAAAATTGATTCTATTTAGTCCGTCATTCAGATTATAGAAGAATATTGGATACGTATATTTTGTTTTATCAAATCAATAAAAATTGACAAATATACAAGGTATCAAACAACAGGAGTGGTGGCTGGTGACGTCACTGCTCGCTAAAAAGTGTAGCGTGCAGTGATGTCACACGAGTTTTCAACGCACTGTGTCGTCTTAATTTTTTGTTTATATGGAAAAAGAAAAAATACTTGTCTAGTATATTTTGGAAATCTGACTGACGGACTAATTAGTTTTTTTTAGTGAAATACCCTATTACTGTGTTCTTGCTAACGTTATTTGTTTTTGTGTTATCACTTATCACATGCTATTTAGTGAATTTGGGATATTAAAAGCAAAAATAATTACAACCCGAATCGTAGCCGTCAACAATTTTAATGTCTTTGCCGTCAACAAACTTATTCTTCAGCTGTATAATAAATAAAGATATTTACCAAACCTTTATTATCCTTATGGATCGGACAGGGTTTTTTTTTACATATTGTATCTTCTTCAGCCTATGGATGTCCACTGCTGGACAAAGGCCTCCCCCAAGGCTTTCCACGCTGACCGGTCTTGTGCTGCCCGCATCCATCGGCCTCCCGCGACCTTCACCAGGTCATCGGTCCACCTTGTTGAGGGCCTCCCTACGCTGCGTCTTCCAGTACGTGGCCGCCACTCCAGAACCTTATTGCCCCATCGGCCATCGGTTCTACGAGCAATGTGCCCTGCCCACTGCCACTTAAGTTTAGCGACTCGCAGAGCTATGTCTATGGTGCGTTTAAAGTCACATATTTAAAGCCATTACATTTAAACTCGCATACAAACACAGACAAACCCGGAACAAACTACCTGGGGTCCTAGTTTGCTAATAGTGTTAGAATAATCGATAAGTGATCTCATAATGATCGTTTTGACAAGTTTCGTAATCTACTAACAAAGTGGCGTCATTATGACTTTCCAGTGGTCAATCACCGATACTGCACTCCATATTAATAAATGTTCAAACTGAGTATTAGTTTTGGCGCGGCATCGTTGGTCGTGTTGTTGGGTTTAACATTGCATCACCTCGCTCAACTGCCGTCTTCCTTCCTATTCGATCAGTTTTTCTGAGTGAATAGGCTCTTAATAAACTAGCGCGCTTTACCATCAACGATCGCATCACTGCTTACCATCAGGCGGGATTGCGGTCAAGCGCTAGTTTATAATTATTAAAAAAAAAAATACGGCAATGTCATTCTATCACCATTCCATTACGAGACGAATAAAATAAGTAATTGATCGATCATTATGAATTTAGGAGATTACAAACCTTTAGGACCATTACCAAGGAGTCATTCCAACACGATTCCGTTGTCTTCAACGGAATCGTGTTGGAATGACAAATTTATAAAAATAGCAGACTAGCCATTTAGACTATGCAAATATTTGTTCCGTAAAGACAAATAATCATATTGAAACACACGACGTATTTCAACACATTTGGAAAAGAATAATAAAATGTACTTTTTATGTTTACCTTAATAAAATAAACAAAATTAAATAAACGTAAAAATTGAGCACCAAGCCAACCACAACTCCACAGGGAAATATAAAAGTTGAATAAAACTCGACATAATCCGAAAAGGTCGGTGTTACCCGCAGTGAACTACTGTCAACGTATTTAGGTTAATATCCGATTAAAGTGAAGAAAAATTGAGAAATAAAAACTCCTAAGTACCATAATTTTGGGGGACGAGAACTAACATTATATTGACTTAAGTTTAAATAATAATAACCACAATGTTATCAGGAATGGAGTCCCAATTGCAATAGGTTTAGTCGTACCCACCCACATCATTATCCGTGTGGTATTATGTAACATGTGTGTCCAATCATTCCAGGATTATCATATTTTACAGTAAGCTCGCCGTAGTTTCGCCACTATCTGGCTACCGTATTACAGCTTTAGTTAATAACTAACAGAATATTCGATCAGAAAATCCTAAATATTGTAATAAAAGGTAATCGGAGTAAATTGACCACTAAATAATTTTAAAAAATTAAACTATGTATCTTTTTCTTTTTTTCATTAAGCTCTCTTAGACAGAAGATAAAATATTAGATTAATCCTGTCAAATTAAGATACCCTATACCTACAGACAGTTCAGACGGGATTAAAACATGGCTACTAAGATACGTCAATCTACATCAAGCACGCACTAATTTGACAGGACTGAACTAACATTTATCCTCTGTCCTTTTTTTAATAAAATAGGAAGAAAAAAATGTACTGATCTTAAATTTAGTTTATTTGATGAACAAGGGAAACGGAGGCATTATCTCTAGCCCAACATATAACAGGCGTCTTTTTGTCTACGCATCGCTACTCTGAGTCTACGCAACGCTACTCCGAGTCTACACATCGCTAGTCTGAGTCTACGCATCGCTACTCTGAGTCTACGCATCGCTACTCTGAGTCTACGCATCGCTACTCTGCGTCTACGCATCGCTACTTTGCGTCTACGCATCGTCTTCGAAACGCTTTCTCAGAATTCACGTAATGCCAACGCTACGTCTGTACGCCCGAAGACTGTTATTTTATTAGATTGTTATTAATAGATTAACTGCAGGTACTAAGTTATTTGTTTGAGAGAATTATATTACAAATAATAAATACAAACTCCGTTTATGTTCAGTTTGGTCGACTTTATCCGAAGTTCTATAAAGTCAACATGAACCTGTTTACTGTTCTTAATTTGACAACATAGTTGCATGCAAATTACTTTAAAGGGAATAAAAACAACTTAAGATTTAAGATTTGTTATGTTGTTGATAATTTTTTTTTTTATTTTTATTAGTCATACATAAGTATATTGTTTCCCCCCGCTCTAAGTCATCCCCTTTTACCTGGTCTTAAGCAACTACAGGCACTTTGGCCCTACAAATCTGATCAGATCGTCACACCACCTGCGCCTTGGGCTAACTCGACGGCGATGTCCTCCCTGATTCACAATTAGCGTAAAAAAAATAATGGCTTTTTGTACTGCTTTGTGATAAGAACTTTATACACTGCATTTAAGGCTTATTTTAAATTAATGTATATTTATTTTGACTACTTTAGACTGCTTAATACTAGTCGCCATTTTTGATAAGAGTTTTGTTCGAGACTGTGTATCTTGTGCATAAGTGATCGATGTCACCAGGCCGGAAAAAACCCACATTTTTTTTACGTTTAAATTTAATAGAGATTTATTCCTTTGGGAGTATTTTGTTTTTAAATTAAAAATATGAAGCTATATACCAGTCGTTCTCAGAGCAATTTTGTACGTTCACTGAGCGAACAAGGGTCCCAAGGGTTGTCGGCAATCAATTACTTACCTACCCTCCGATATAATTTGGAATTTTAAACAAAACAGGCAAACGAAGGAACACGGGTGGGTTTTTAGGTGGTGAAAATCTGACACGCCCTTCCGTTCCACCCTGAGCGTGAAAGGTCATTTTTTATTTCCCAACCAAAAATATAAAATTGTTTTTATATTTTTGGTTGGCAAAGCTCTATCGGCGATCAAATACTTACCCTCCGATATTATTTGGAATTTTATACTTAATAAGTATGTTTATTTTTATATCCGAAATATTTGGCTGCGTAAATATAACCAGCCTACCAGTATACTGTTCCCACTGATGGTACACAAGGATGCTCTTTGTGAGAGAAAAAGTGGCACATAAAAAGTGGCACATAAAAATTTTATATATTTTTTTTATTATGATAATTCCTGCCCTGTGCTTCAACTTGGTCTCATTATTAGGGGAACACGGGGCAAGACGGGCATGCGGGGTAATATGAGCATCTTAGTTCTTCCCTTCCCTATCCGTTGAATGACGGCGGCAACGCTTGGTTCGACACTCAGTGCCCTCGTGCACACGGGACAGGTAGTATTGTCAGCGGGAGCTTGCGCCATTTTGAGTCAGACGCAAAACAAAGTAAGTGCGTAATCTGATTTAATTTTTGTACTTTTTGTCATTTCCGTAATGAATATAGACTTAGGAAAATGTGTGACTACGCATATGGTCTTGATTAGCGTAGTGACTATAGTTTTCATTACTATAACTAAAATTGCAATTAATTAAATACTTAATTCTAGTAAGTTTGTTTTCTTGTATAAAGACTTCGGGGCATTATGGGCGGGGTAATATGGGCATGCCCATACTGCCCTAGTTTCTGATTATGAACTAAGGTTATTTTTCTCTTTTTGCAGCATTGAACATGGTGTTGATATAAGCTCTTTATTGGACATTCAGCGAATAAAATAAGTAAGAAAAATAAAGAAACTGAGTCTGAATGAAGATGACGTCGAGTGCCTCTATTGTGGTGATTGGTACTCTCAATCTATAGAAGGTTGGGTATCATATACAGCCAGTAATAGGTGGGCTCATTGTTCCTGTGTGCAGGGAAGATGACAATGATGACGAATCCACTCATATTTGCTCATTTTGTGTTTGATTTTAGAAGTTAGTTAGTATTATGCCCATTATGCCCCAGCTGTGCCCAACGTGCCCCTGGTACGGGGCATTATGAGCAGAATCTCATTTTTTATTTAAGTTCACCAAATGCGTAAACTATAAGTCTGAGTTGATTATTGTTTAAGATAATTAAAGTTTACTAAAAAGTCTAATAAATGATTACTAATTGAGCCCGATATTTCACTTAAATCCTAAAATATCACATTCTGTCCTTAAAGGGCCCATGCTGCCCCGGGTTCCCCTATTTGATATTTTTGAAGTCACAGTGATCTCATTGTTTTGTTAACTTACGTTTTAAGTACTTACTCGTATTTACTTAATTTGAAAATTTAATAATAATAAATTCATAAATCTATTTCTTTATATGTAGGTATACACAATAAATCTCGCGACAAGCTTTTATATAATATAAATTGTGTCGTTAACAGTAAAAAATTTACTGTTATTTTTTTTTGTGTGTTTAAACAACAGCTTGTTTTAATAAGGCTTAAATTATACTGCTAATTTACGCTAATATAAATAGAACAACATTGTAAAAGCAGTATGTTTAAACTGCTCCAAATTCGCTAAATTAAACTCAAAGAAAGTAGTTTAAATCCCGGAAACTTACACAGTCCATTTCGAAAACTATAAATTTTATGGCGAAGTTTTAGTGTAAAAGTTGGAACCAAGCTGTAAATAGAAAAGGGAACGTTTTTATTTAAGAAATGATTTTCATGCTTGTTGGTTTTGTTTCTTTTTTTGGGGTAAATTCCATGAATGCTTAAAATATTTATTTTGTAGTTTGTTTAACTCAAAGAGAGCCTACCATTTAAATAAAAAAAAACTGTTCAAATTTCGTTTGCCTATTTTTTTTTAATAATTATAAACTAGCGCTTGACCGCAATCCCGCCTGATAGTAAGCAGTGATGCGATCGTTTCCACTCAGAAAAACTGAGCGAATAGGAAGAAAGACGGCGGTTGAGCGAGGTGATGCAATGTTAAACCCGACAACACGACCAACGATGCTGCGCCAAAGGGAGATTGATCTGAAGACCCTCCACGACCAAACTCCCAACACAACAACATTTGGCTTATCGTACCCGGCACACATCGCAACACAACTGCTCAGACCCGTCCTTCGTACGGCTTCACCAGACATCATGCCGGAACACGACAAACTGCTTGGCGACATGACTTTGTCTCTCTTTGTCTTAATATCTTCTATTATATAAAATTCTCCTGTCACAGTGTTTGTCCCTGAACTTCTCCAAAACAGATGAACCGATTTTGGTAAAATTTCGTATGTATATACATTAGTTGGCCATGAGAATAGATTTGTATATATATACTTTTTATATTATAACTATTTACACTGATGAAGCCACGAGGCGCAGCTAGTTTCTACTGTTTCTCCGCATTTAACGGCAAAACAGACATCGCCCACCTTAATTGTTAAAGTTGAAAATGTCAAATATTCCCAATCAACCATGACCCTTAATGCTTTAGAGATAAAGCTGAAAATCTAATAAAGACATCTGACAGATTGTAGTAGCTTGATGTAGTGTCATCTGAACTAAAGGAACTTGACAGATTGTTAGATCTATTGAAAAAATTTAACAGACGGTAATAGTTTGATGTGCTTGCGTCAGTATAATAAAGCTTTAACCCATTCAATATTCATGCTTTCTATCAATCTATCATGATAGTCAAGAATAATAATATTCATGCTCATATACAGCCTGACTTTTTACCGTCTGGGCGAAAACAGAGTGTATACGGTGGATGGTGTACAAGCACATAAATATAATATATACATAGGAAAAGCGCGGGAAATATCGTAGAAGGCGGGAGTGTTTTTTCTTTGCAAAATTAATTTTTAACTTTTCTTATTTACTTTAATCAGTTGAGGTTGTAGTTTATCTTGTACATATTTATTTTAGTTTGATATTTGTATATTTTGCTGAGTTTTCGGTAAGTGTACCTATATATTTTACTATTGGTGTATGAACGACCCTCCTGACGTCGAGCCGGGGGGTTCAGGCTTATGCCTGGATCCCCCTGTCGCAAGTTATGTGACTATTTCCGATGATTTGAGTGGAATTGATACGGATATTTCTCAAGTGTCTACTTCAAAAAGCGAAGGAACACGTAAAAGGGTTCGCCATCAACCTATGTCTGTTTGCAAGCATTGTAATAAGCGTAGGAAAAAGAAAAGAAATTATACTGATAGCAGTGATACAACACAATGCCAATGTATTATTACCTCAAATGATGTTGTTGAGGAACCTCACATCCATATATCAGGCTCAGGCTCTCAACTTTTAATTGAAACAAGACATCAAAGTAGTGTGGATAATGCTACTGCAAAAATCCCTCAACCATCTCTTGATAGGAAAGAATACCTTGCTTCAGATTTTCAACCGTATGTAGTCCATGTCCAAAAAATAGAAGCATCCTCAAATGCTGGTACTACCTTACATCCCATGGCTTTTGGCAATTTTTTAAAGAAAAATAAATTTCAGAATATAATACCAGGTAGTGTGAAAAGAATAGGTAGGAACAGATGTGCTGTGGCTTTTACTCCTCACAATGCTGCTAATGATTTTATTAGAAATAAAAATCTGACTACATACAATTTTAAGGCGTTCATTCCCACCTTTAGTGTGACAAGGATGGGAGAGATTAGAGGTATCCCTAATGACTGGTCTGTGGAAGAAATTATAGAAAATGTGTCAGCACCTGTTGGCTGTGGCAAAGTGCTAAAAGTTAGGCGTCTCAATTACAAAGTTACCACCACTGAATCTACCACATGGAAGCCCTCTCAATCAGTAGTTCTTACCTTTGATGGACAAGTCCTTCCAAAGAGAGTTTTTGTTTGTTTTAACTCTGTTCCTGTTGATATTTACACATTTCCCACTATTCAGTGTTATAAGTGCTGCCGCTATGGACATACCAAAGCATTATGTCGTTCTGTACCAAGATGTTTTAAATGCAGTCAGAATCATACAGGCGATTCATGTTCTGTTGAGGATGATGCGGCTGTTTGTATTATGTGCAATGGTTTTCATTTTGCTACTAGCAAAGTTTGTCCAGAATTTAATCGCCAGAAAGAAATTAAGCATACAATGGCACACAGCTGCGTTTCCTATATGGAAGCATGTAAACTACACCCTCCAGTGTCTAAGTCATATGCGAACGCTTTAAGTACCCCAGTTAAACCAGCTTCACTTATTAAGAATGCAAGTCCAAGTTCTAGCAATGCTAATCCTGTTTCATATAATAAAACAATTTTTCTGAAACCTCGGTCACTTCCTAAGTTTTCGAGGGGTTTTGACTGTGCTGCTCATAATGCAATTATTAAAGAAGGTGAAATTCCTACTCCGGCTAATGGTTGTGGTTTAAAAGCAAAATCAGATGATGATGGAAACTTGAAACATTCGCAGATATTAGATTTAATATTGAGCCTTCTTGGTGCATTGCTTCATAGTAATTCAAATATTTTAAAACCGTCCGACGTTGCCACTTTAAATGAGTTTTTTAAAAAAACAGTTGATATCAATAATGGATTGCAAAATAGTTCAGTGGAATTGTCGGAGTATATACACACATCAAAAGTGTCTAGGGATCAACATATATTTTTGCAATAACTTTTCTCCTGATTGATATTAATTAAAATTTTCTTTAAGGATTCATCAAATAAAGTGTTTTCGTTTGTCACAGTAACGATAAACCAAGTCACCTTTGCATTAATAAAGAAATTTGCCATTTTCCTAATAAAGGGATATTTGACATTTGAACCACTAACACAAAAGTTCGAAAAAAAGACTGAAATAACAGTTTTCTCTAAAATTTTATTGGGTAACTTAAACAATTAATAATCCGTGTTTCTACCGCGAACACTACCAACACAAGAACATCGGTTTGGCATACTCAAAATGAGTTCATCCAAATCACGCTGTGGAATGGCCGCCCATGTTCGTTGCAACAACAAAAAAAGGTCTTCTTGCGACTGGATACCCTCCATATTCGGCAGAGCTCTTCTCTGTAGCATATCCCATGCATGCTCAATCGGGTTCAAGTCTGGCGACTGAGCAGGCCAGGGCAGGACATTGATGTTAGCTGCGGCGAGAGTCTGTCTTACAACCCTTGCGGTGTGCGGTCGTGCATTATCATGCATTAACTGAAATAAGGGACCGATTTGCACTTGTAGAGGAACGATGACGTCTGATACAATCGTCTCAGCATAAATTTGAGCGTTGAGGTTGCCTCTGATCCAAATCAACTCAGTTCTTCCGCCGATCCAAATACCCGCCCATACCATGATGGTTCCACCACTATAAGGATGGACTTCCTGGCAGGATTTTAATCGCTGTTGGCGTCCAGGGGTTCTCCAGTGTCGTATACGTCTTGTATCCGGTCTCATACCAAAACGAGACTCATCAGAAAAGCACACGAAACGCCATTGTTCTTCTGCCCAATTTCTGTGTTCAAGTGCCCATTGATATCGAATCCTACGATTGTGCATTGCTATAGGTGGTACCCGTAGCGGTCTTCGGGAATGAAGGTTCACTTCATGCAAGCGGTTTCTGACTGTTTGGTCGCTAATTAAGTTCCCTGTGCCTCAGTGTGTGTACCAGTGCTTCGGTAACGTGTCCAAAGTCGACTGATAACACTCTGACTTGTATTCAGAGCTAAAGCCACATTACGTTGCCGGGAACCAGCTTCTATCATTCCCACGGCTCTGAGCATTTCTTCCCTGCTTAAATGACGTCGCCGCTCCATAATAACGTTGGTTTTAATCAGTAGTAGGGAAACAGTAGCACTAATAATGTCTTCAATGCGTTGTATGTTTTTATAGGGAAAATATTGACAGCTGATTTTCATCTTTTACTCGAATTTGATTCACAGTTCCTGATTCAAATTATGAAATGCACCAAAAAGGATCCATATAAATTTATAAAATCATAAATTTATTACAAAGCCACATCTCAATCTCAAGAAATCCGCATAAAAATGCTTGATCCCTAGACACTTTTGATGTGTGTAGTTCCTAAAGAGTGATTTAATCCTGTTCTTTATCATAGTTTATTATCTTCTTTTATTATACATAATAATATTAAAGTTTAGATTGTACCTAAATACTTACCTACCTACCTATATCATATATCCTTACTTTTATTATAATTTTTTTTTATGTATCTTATATTAGTTTAATACCTTTCCTGATCATATAAATAATTCCGTGATGTTTTGATATTCCTCCTGTCTGTTTCCTTACCTTTTTAAACACATTGACATTGGCACAAAGATACCCTAGTGCCATTAAAAAAAAAAAAAGAATATATATATATACATAGGTACGGACGAATCGCACAGATTGAGCTAACCCCAAAGTAAGTTCGAGACTTGTGTTATGGGATACTAACTCAACGATACTATATTTATAATAGATACATATAAAGGGTGTATCTGACATCGACACATAAACTGGTACCATGGATCCAGTACATGATTCTGAACCCCTAGTGGTGGAATTTTTCGTCGGCTTTAACCTGATTTTAAAAAAATATATATTTTGCTTTTTTCACTTTAGATCATTCATAATTGCTATACTTTTATAACTCAATAAGATTTTAAAGTAAAACATAATTAATTCGCTAATTACACAAAAAAGCGCAATGTGAACAAAAAAAACTATCCAATCAGCTGATTTAATACAATTCACGTCAGGGGTCAACGTCATACCTACAAAAACGCGCGGCGGCACGCTTGCAACGTTCAAGGGCCGAGCCGACACTTTTTTTTAAACACTGTGATTTCTGTAATCACTCACTAACGACACAAATGACTATCATAATTTTATTAGTGGCATGCGGTCTAGCCTTTTCGCGAAGTTTGCGTTACCATGTCAGATACATCCTGTATAGATAAACATCCAAGACTCAGGCCAATCAGGAAAAGATCGTTTTCCATCATGACCTGGTCGGAAGAAGAAGAAGTCTACACCGGACAGTGTATTTACTGTTATAAACTTATAAGTTGGTCATTGGTGACGAATGAATGTGTGTGTGTTCTCATTATGCAACAATTTCATTTCATTATTAACGTTGTTAAATAGACAAATTTTTCGAACAATATGAAGCTATCAATTAACAGTAACTTAGATACAGACGACAGCACAACAAGCTACTACAATCTGTCAAATTTCTTTCTTAGATTTTCAACTTAATGTCTAAAGCATTAAGGCTCAAAGTTGAGCGGGATTATTTGACAGTTTCGGGTAGCTTGCCCTGCTGTAGTCCGTACGAAACCAGGGTGATGTATTTTAGTTACCCTATAAAAGCAAAATACGGTGGTGAAAACGATGGATGGATGGTGAACGAGTTTTATCACTCAACTTCATGCACTTTTGACTTCAGCCAGAGCAGAACGGTGACCCGCTTGGAGAATCTGCAGCAGTGTTAAAGTGCACATTATTGCAACCACCAGAGGGTGGCAGAGAACGCATCACGGAGCAGTACAACGCAATTATTGAGATGCTGCAAATAAAAATATAGTCTTCTTGTTTACGGAGTTTTTCGAATTGACTCTAAACGCTTTTTAAAATTAATATGCCTTAACAAGAGAGCCAGGTAATCTCTAACAAGAGAGCCAGGTAATCTCTAACAAGAGAGCCAGGTAATCTCTAACAAGAGAGCCAGGTAATCTCTAACTCAGGATCCCTATCACAGATGCATGTAGGTATCTATTATTCTGGTCATCAGAGCCTGTAATTAAGATGGTGAGATGAATTAAGTTTTATAAGTGTCTTGATTCCTATATCCTAAGTGCTACCGTCAACACCTACATATACATGTATATCAGACTACAATAGGGTATTTGACTAAAAAAAAACTAATTTATTAAACAGATTTCCAAAAAAAAACTAGACACTTTTTTTTCTTTTTTCATATAAACAAAAAATGAAGACGATAATTGCGGACTAAATAGAATCAATTTTTTGTTAACCCAGGAAACATTCCTATTGTAAAAACAAAATCTCGTGCACATAATGACTATAGCTGCCAGTGGCGAAGAGTCCATACAAGCCGATTCCCACCGGGTTACCTTTCAAAAATCAGTTCCATATTCATACATAAGTATTTACATTCTATTTCATTAACAAAGTATTATTAATCAAATGCCTGCGCGATTTACAATAGCAATAGTAATTCTTAGCAATACCCTAAGTATCACATTTCATTTTATAGTCGTAAATTAATCAGCGCTTCAATTTTTCGTACATGAAGGCAACTCGACGAATGTCGGCTTACCTCGGTCAACGTTTTACTATGAGGCGAAAAGAGACAGAGCGTGTCAGACCATCTCTTTCTAATGTTCGCTAACTGTCGGTAAAACTTGATAAATATAGGCTAATGTCAAACGGCTTGCAGTTCTCTCCTCTCCTCTATTAGAAAGAGACAAAGAAACCACGCCACTACTTTTGCTTAATATTTTTGTTGGTTTTGGATCGGTGGTTGTGTGGTTCGGTTTTTAACACTTTATTATTTTTGTAAATTTTTATTTTATTTTTTCTTGACTCTTATTCCCTAACAAAATATCCTGCAGTAGGTAAGTGTTTAAGTTTTTTTTTTTTTTTGGGTCCGGCTTCCCTTTGTCAAAATTTCACCCTTCGCCACTGAGCTGCTACCCTTTCCCGTGTGGTACCAACGCATATCGTCCCGTGGGTGCCGTAAGAGGCGACTAAGAGATCCCTCACCAGGGAAGCAGGCAGCAGCGCATCTCCTGTGGAATATCAAACTACTGCGATCCCCAACCTGCCTGCCAAGCGTGGGGATTATGACAAACCCCCACAATGTGGAATGCTTTGAGAGAAGCGTTTGTCCAGCAGTGGACAAATGAATCATTGAAATGTAGTCCCAAGAGACACTGCGGAACATGAGATTAAATCCCCAAGTCGAATAATCGGCCCACATAAACAAAACTTAGTCGAGTCGAAACGGGGAAAGGAGAAACAGTTTGGCTTTAATTTAGTTATTATAGTCTTCCAAACTGTATTTCTATCATGGTGGCCATCTCAATGAATACTTAGCCTTCGAGGCGCGTGATATTATCGCGACGCAACCGGAAAGAGACATGGAAAAAAATACTTTGAAGTAACGTATTGATGCTTATTATTACTATTATGAATATGTATTGCATCAAGATGTTACACAATAATGAACATATTATTGTCATAACTTCTCCATAATGTACAGACAACAGCACGTCAAGCTACTAAGATCTGTCATATTTCTTTATTAAGTTTTCAACTTTATCGCTAACCTATAAATAAATAAAGCTGAAAAGTTTGTTTGTTTGAACGCTCTAATCTCAGGGACCACTGGTCCGATTTGAAAAATTCTTTTTGCGTTTGATAGCCCATTAACCCAGGAAAGCTTTAGGCTATATCATCACGTTGTGACCAATAGGAGCCGCATAATAAATAACTACTCGCGTACGAAGTCGCGGACAGCCGCTAGTAGGGAATGTTTGAGAGTTTCTGATAGCTTGACCTGCTGTGGTCCGTACTTAGAGACTGTGGCGCCGATCCCTTTGTTGATAAGCTAAATTAAATTTAAGTTCAATGCATCTTTTTCATTCTATTTAATTAAGAAAAGGATAGAAGATAACATATCAAATCCTGTCAAACTAAAATAGTCTACAGACAGTTTAGACGCCATTACAAATATGGCGGCTTTTATTACCGCCTTTCAATTTGTGTCAGGCGCGGACTGCTTTGACAGAACTAACCTAATATTTATCTTCTGGAACTTCACATTCTATGTAGGCTTATTTTGATAACGGGTATCTATTTCGGGAAGAGTCATTCATTACATTTAAGATAGGCAGTAAGCCCCGGTGCTGACGAGTCTATTGTGTGGTTATCTCAAATATTTCGATTTTAAGAGCCGGCTCATCTATTTTGAACATTACTGGCATGTCGTATACTCGTCATACTTTTAGCATTTCCAAAAAAGAAGTACGTTGTCGATTCGCACCCCTGCAGGGTAATTGGGTTTCGTTTTGACAGTTCAACAACATTCATTGCGTTATTTACGTTGTTGGGCAGACGTATTTTCGAACATAGGGACCAATGGAATAGAAATACGCTTCAAAATAATTCCAACTGATGGTAAATGTGTGTAACACAATTTGGGTGCTGTTGACTGACGCCAGACGACTCTTCAAAAGCAAAAGGGGCGCGCGACGTATATTTTAAAAGGATTTTTTATAGAATCTAGCTTCTAGAACTTAGAAGCTTCGATTCGGCCCCTGGCTGGGTGCGAACGGCCCTGAAAAGGTTCGCGTTTTCAAAACCCTCGGGCCTTTTGATCCGAGTATTTATTTATTTTATTATTAATGTACCTACACACAATAAAATACATAAAGATACGACAAAATTAAGATCTGAGTACAAAGGTGCTGCTTATTTCTTAAGTATTCTTGGTTTCTTGAACGAAAATTTCCAAAAAACTGGTTGACACTACCTATAACATAAGAGCTTGGTTTTAGCTTGACCAGAATATACTTATGGTGTCGTCTGGTCATAAGTCGTGGTGGCCTATTTGTTAATAGGCCAGCCTCTCACTCAGGTATGAGTGTGCGAGTTCGATTCTAGGTCAGGCAAGTATCAATGTAACTTTTCTAAGTTATACATAATTATGTGCTTTCTAACTATAACTTGGACACCAATGAATGATTATAAGGTGAAGGAAAACATCTTGTGGAAACCTGGACTTTAAGTCTGAAATCGCCACCCAGCATTAAATCGTGGTGATTACGCTCAATCCTTCTCTGTATGAGAGGAGACCAGTGTGTGCCCAGCAGTGGGACGATAACAAGGTTGATGATGATGATGAAACGCGCTCGATATCGACGATCGAGTCTCGTAATGAAAACTCATGGTAGCTACACAGAACTCTTCTTTGCTCTCTTCTTTGAGGAATTTCTCGAGATGAAGTTTTGGTACGCGCACCACGATCGACTTAAAGTTCGTCTTGAGACGCGGCTCCAACATCTCGATCCTCAAACTCCAGTTGGTCTTGCCGCGCAGATACTTCAGTCTGGACACATACAGCAGCGTCTTCGGTACTTATGGACGCAGCAGTATGTTGGCTCCTGCCAGAACAGTACCACACTGATTCCGACAAGGAGGCTTCTTCATCTTCCTCTTCTGCACCTCCTTGACGAACTAGTCCTTCCCTGGACCCTGCCTTTTCAGAACCTGCTTTGGTGTTTGGCAGGAATGTTTTTTGTATTCTTTTTAATTTCCAGGAATTTTCAAATATTTCTAATAATAATAATAATTTCAAATATTTATATAATACTTACGCAATAGTGCAACCGGCTGATCAGCACTAATTTGTTCACCATATTCTGCCGTGACCTTAACAACATCACATCCATAGCTAAAGCATGCTAAAGTGAAACAAATGCTTTCGCAACGGATTTTGCACCGGCATAACGCTGTTCGCAAAACATTACTAATACCTACCCAGAGATGGCGTTAGTTGCAGCTTCTACAAAATTGCATTTTTTTTTTACTTTTACATAAAACTATCTGTTGCCTGCGACTCCGTCCGCGTGTTGATATAAAATAAGCCCCTGTTAAAATAATGAGATCAATATCTACGTCCGCGTCTGCCCCCGTTTTCGCAATATTTTTTGTTACTGCTCTGCTCCTATTGGTCATAGCGGGATGTTACATAGCCTATGTTCTTTCTCAGGCTATAGAATCTGGCTATAGAATCTTATCAGTGATAAGATATAATATACTTTATCCTCTTCTATTCGTTGTGGATTGTGGAAGATATCACCGCCCAGGAACTATGCCAAATAATTATAGACACGACATATCAAGCTATACTACATTATTTTTGTTCATTCTTACCTGAATATAGTTGTTCAGAATAAGCAACTGAATCGATTATAATCATTTTTACACCATGTTATATTTTTCCTAAATACATGTTTTAGAAATGGTTGTAGTGTACCGAGCAATTCAGTTTAAGATAAATCATAGTAGGTACTTGGCGCGCAACAGCTGACGCCAGAGGTCAACGCACCGTTCGCCCGCCCGAGCGGAGCGTGCATCATATTTTGGTTGGGACCGCCAAGTAGGATAACAAGCTCATAACTGTGTGGTTTTCATGATTTCTTTTTGAAATTTTGTGCATAGATTCTTTACTTAAAAATACTGGACACATGTTTCGGGTTACATCACCTCGCTCAACTGCCACCGTCTTCCTTCCTATTCACCCAGTTTTTTTGAGTGAATAGGCTCTTAACAAACTAGCGCGCTTTACCATCAACGATTGCATCACTGCTTACCATCAGGTGGGATTGCTGTTAAGCACTAGTTTATAATCATTTTTAAAAAATGGGTTTCTAATAATGGCAACACGGCAATGTCATTCTATCGCCATTCCATTTCCAAACGACTAAGATAATTGATCGATCATTATGAATTTAGCAGGTTACGAACTCTTAAGTACAATGACAATGAAAAAATGAAATGACAATGGAATCGAGTTGAAATGTTAAATTTATAAAATAGCAAACTAGGGCCCCTCATCAACCACCTTTTTATCGTCCCACTGCCGGGCACAGGTCTCGTTTCATAGAGAGAAGGATTGAGCGTAATCACCACGCTTGCTCAATGCAGGTTGGCGATTTCAGACTTAAAGTAAAGGTTTCCTCAAGATGTTTTCCTTCACCTTCAGTCATTGGTGTCCAAGATATACATACTTAGAATGTACATATAAGTTTAGAAAAGTTACATTGGTCATTGCCTGACCTGGAATCGAACCCGCGCACTCATACTTGAGAGGCTGGTGTTTTAACCACTAGGCCACCACGACTGTAGGCCCCCTAGGGCCCCTGCTGACAAGAAAATACGTTCTTTACAAGATCTCATATTCATATTAGACGGCCGCACTTTCCTGCCCTTTTTCCCAACTACGTTGGGGTCGGCCTACAGTCTAACCGGATTCAGCTCTATACCAGTATATGGAGCGACTGCCTATCTGACCCAGCCAGTTACTGAGTAACCCGATACCCCATGGTTAGGCTGGTGGTCTGATTTTGGGACTTCTGACGTCCCATCCTCTTCAAGTCGTTCTTCTCATTGCTGAGGGTCGTGATGTCCCTGTGGAATTATCTTCTCCTTTACAATAGTTCGCCATATGTTACGATCCTAGGCCGCGAGTATAGCAATATACAGGCTGGTGTATAAAGAAGAACAAATTGGTCAGTCCACCTTATTAAACTGCGACCTCTAGAACGCGTCGTCCATCCACCTGCCCAGTAACCATCAGATGTTCGAGGTTGTCTCCATCTTGCCAAAATATTCTTAAATTCTGACGACCCGTATAGACTCTCATAGTTCTACGAACTGTATCTATGCAATATTAACATGGCACTAGTTCTTGGAAGCTATTATGAGATGAGTCAATTTAGTCACAAATCTAAGGTAGTAATTGAATTAATGAACATTTTCCTTGATTTTCATGAGGATAACCTTAATTACGTTGGTCTGGGTACCTGCTCTGACGAGTTAAATAAAAACTACTAAAAGGGAAAGCGTTATTTATCCTGTATAGCTCCATCTTTGTCTGGAACTGGAACTATGATGGTTTTAACACGTTATCGTAACCCAGCTGATCAAAGAGCTAACTAATGTATTGCCAACATAAATTGTTACTTTAGTAACTTTATCTTACATACTGTGCTTGCTTAGGAGAACTTATAATATGTAATTAATATCATGCAAAACTGTGAAACTGAGTTTATTACAAATCCTAATATTTATTAGCGTCTATAGGTACTAGTACAGACGAGAGCAAGTCAAGCTACCCGACACTCAAATATTCCCAATCAACATTAAGAATTAATGCTTTAGAGATAAAGTTGAAAATCTAACAAAGTAATCTGACAGATTCTAGTAGCTTGGTGTGCTGTCGTCTGTACCTCGAACCCGTTGATCACTGCATTTGCTTAGTAGTATAGACATGCATCTGTAAAAAAACGTGACAACACAACACTCATAAATTAATTTCAAACATTTAAGATCTTTGAACCTTGTGTCTTTTTTTTCTTTTCTTTCTTTCCTCGGTGGTAGGCTATAACACCGGTCGCCGGCAGAAGTTACCACCCACCAGACAAAGCCTTGCCGCCAAGCGATTTGTCGTGTTCCGGCGTGATGTCTGGTGAAGCCGTACGGAGGACGGGTCTGAGCAGTTGTGTTGCGAAGTGAGCCGGGTACGATGCGCCAAATGTTGTTGTGTCGTGAGTTTGGTCGTGGTTACTATAATTGTAGTTAATATAATTCAAAACAAGCATTTTGCAAATCCGTTCATTTATGACGGAGATAACTCCGTCATAAATGAACGGATTTCTCGAATATACAAACAAAATGGTATTTTTTTTTTTTATGGGACAAAACCCGCCACACTTTTCCCAACCACTGCAACTCCTGAAAGCCAGAATCAACAGTGGCGACCGCCAGAAAAACGCCGAGCAATGAAGCTCGACGAGTCCCGGAGAAACGATTCAACTGTCTTGGGTCCCGCAACGAAATTAATCAGAAAAGAATAGCGGAGGAGTAAGAAAAAAGATATTTTTTCCACTTCCCTCCATAACAAGCAGGAGACAGAACAGAACTAGGCCAATCGGCACAAAGGGACATTATTGCAACTGGGAGAAGCCCAGATTGCCAAACACCACGGAATAAAATTTGATTAAGTTAATGGGTCCTAAGTAGGTATTAGCTGTTACAATTGATTCCAATAATAGGTATGGCAAAAGCGCCTGAACGCACGGAAATTGGTTCTAGTTTCTACAAAGTCCGTATAATAAACGACTCCGGATGTAACTTGTACACTATCCAACATAATATTGCGTTCATTCTGCCAAAGAACACACTCCCACAAGATGTGATGTGCGGACTGTTCAAATTCACAGTTCGATGTAGAACACTGACACAAAGGGGAAGGAACAAGTTTAAAAGAATACAGTTTACTTTTAAAGTTGCCATGACCTGTGAGAAATTGGGCAACGCAGTGGTCAACCTCCAACCATGTCTGGTATTGTTTAAACATTCGAATTGAGAACCTCTTTTGAAGTGAAACTTCTTTACGCACGCTTGACTTGAGGAGTAAGCTGGCGAAAGCGTTACGGAAATTGATCTGGCAAGGCGAACGGAAGTTAAGTGGGAGATATAAGCACAGAGGTGCCGAGCCCGTGGCGCGAGCTTGGTACTACAAGGTCTACAACGAGTTTTTTTTTTCAATAAAAATAGAAGATCTATGCAATTTTTTTTTTTTTTTTAATTTTGAGACACTGATACACTTATTTATTTATTTATTTACACTTAACACTATACATTAAATTTTATGTTGACTGACAACCATTAAGGGGGTCAGTTAACATGAAATTTGGTACCGCCTACTTCACAGTCCCTCCTGTATCCCCCCTCCCTTACTCCCCCCCTCACCCCTTAATATCTCCACGAAACTACCCCCCCCCCCCCGACCCCCTCATTGATTACCTCACCCCCCCCGTGGATTATCTCGGGAACCAGAGGTCGTGGACTACCCGAGTTTGGGGTCCCCTGAATCAGGAGGAGGAGCCCGACCTTTTGACTCCGAGGGAATCCTCTCTCAAAATCTTTAGTTCCATCCAAACCTAAGTAAAAAATATCATAAATTTTGCTTTATTAAATACATTACTAATTTTGAGTTTCGTAATTTTATTTATATTCGTAGTATATATTCGTAGATAACATATATTAAATTTTTTCTTTAGTAAATAAATGAAAAAAGTAATTAAATAATAAAGGACGCTTTCATTGAAAACGATCGTTATTAGTAAGTTCGATTATTCGATCATTTTTAACTACACACATCAAAAGTGTCTAGGGATCAAGCATTTTTATGCGAATTTCTTGAGATTGAGATGTGGCTTTGTAATAAATTTATGATTTTATAAATTTATATGGATCCTTTTTGGTGCATTTCATAATTTGAATCAGGAACTGTGAATCAAATTCGAGTAAAAGATGAAAATCAGCTGTCAATATTTTCCCTATAAAAACATACAACGCATTGAAGACATTATTAGTGCTACTGTTTCCCTACTACTGATTAAAACCAACGTTATTATGGAGCGGCGACGACATTTAAGCAGGGAAGAAATGCTCAGAGCCGTGGGAATGATAGAAGCTGGTTCCCGGCAACGTACTGTGGCTTTAGCTCTGAATACAAGTCAGAGTGTTATCAGTCGACTTTGGACACGTTACCGAAGCACTGGTACCGTGGCTGAGCGCCATGGAGGATGGTATCGCTGCACCACACGGAGACAAGACCGATACATTCAAATCTTAACTCGAAGAGCTCCAACAATAACCGCCATGATGTTAGCCGTGAGGCTTCATCACTCTTCAGGGAACTTAATTAGCGACCAAACAGTCAGAAACCGCTTGCATGAAGTGAACCTTCATTCCCGAAGACCGCTACGGGTACCACCTATAGCAATGCACAATCGTAGGATTCGATATCAATGGGCTCTTGAACACAGAAATTGGGCAGAAGAACAATGGCGTTTCGTGTGCTTTTCTGATGAGTCTCGTTTTGGTATGAGACCGGATACAAGACGTATACAACACTGGAGAACCCCTGGACGCCAACAGCGATTAAAATCCTGCCAGGAAGTCCATCCTTATAGTGGTGGAACCATCATGGTATGGGCGGGTATTTGGATCGGCGGAAGAACTGAGTTGATTTGGATCAGAGGCAACCTCAACGCTCAAATTTATGCTGAGACGATTGTATCAGACGTCATCGTTCCTCTACAAGTGCAAATCGGTCCCTTATTTCAGTTAATGCATGATAATGCACGACCGCACACCGCAAGAGTTGTAAGACAGACTCTCGCCGCAGCTAACATCAATGTCCTGCCCTGGCCTGCTCAGTCGCCAGACTTGAACCCGATTGAGCATGCATGGGATATGCTACAGAGAAGAGCTCTGCCGAATATGTAGGGTATCCAGTCGCAAGAAGACCTTTTTTTGTTGTTGCAACGAACATGGGCGGCCATTCCACAGCGTGATTTGGATGAACTCATTTTGAGTATGCCAAATCGATGTTCTTGTGTTGTTAGTGTTCGCGGTAGAAACACGGATTATTAATTGTTTAAGTTACCCAATAAAATTTTAGAGAAAACTGTTATTTCAGTCTTTTTTTCGAACTTTTGTGTTAGTGGTTCAAATGTCAAATATCCCTTTATTAGGAAAATGGCAAATTTCTTTATTAATGCAAAGGTGACTTGGTTTATCGTTACTGTGACAAACGAAAACACTTTATTTGATGAATCCTTAAAGAAAATTTTAATTAATATCAATCAGGAGAAAAGTTATTGCAAAAATATATGTTGATCCCTAGACACTTTTGATGTGTGTATTATTAGTATACAAGTGAATTTGAAGAGTCACAACACTACGGTATAGTGCCTTACTACGTGACTTTGACACGACGTCAAGAAAAATACTAATTATTGTCTAGATTGCTTTGTTTTAAATTTTTTAATGTAAATTAAGTGATTAAGAATTGTGCAGTTTGTGGTAAAATAAAACTAACTTTAAAATTACGTAGTTTTGCGTCAGAAATAAATGTCAATTTTTGAGTTACGCATATACAAAGTTGTGTCGTCCTGAAAAGTATAAAACGGCAAATTGCACTTCTTATATTTGAAGAACTGTAATGAAATGAATAAAGGGATAAAGTTGAAAATCTAATAAAGAAATCTGAGAGATTTTAGTAGCTTGATGTGCTGTCGTCTGTACCGTATAAAAAGATTATTCGACGAGGTCAAAGACATATAACGATAAAATTCACGTTGCGCTAAAGCTATGCTTAAGTCTCAATATACTGTTGAAGGAATCAGAAAGCGCCAAATCCAGACTCGATAGCAGACAGAAAATATTTGTTTGGTTTCTTTATAGTGTAAGCTGTTTGAAACGCTATGACCGTCGTGTCGTTCTTTTTCTTTATTCCATGCACCCTTATAAATACTCCCCGTTACTTCCCAACCCAAAAAATAAAGTCCTTTCGTAAGAAGGCAGACTTATTTATAAAATATCCCAGCTTCATGTTTAGTATACTCGAATAAAAATTCATGATCATCAATTTCTACTTTTCCCGTTTCTAACGTGCCCCTGTAACGAATATTCCAGGGGTTCTAATGATGTCCGACTCCCCTAATTGTGTTACCATCGATTCATGGGTTTAGCGTCCCTGCCCTGGCATAAAAATGTCATACCGTTGCCTGAACTCGGCTCACGTAAAACTCGATTGTTATTTACGAAGATAGTAAAACTGTCGTGTTCGCTGCGAGAATAAATTCTTGTTAAGCCTGGCTGCTGGTTGGAGAAATTCAGTGGAGAATTTTTAAACCTAGGCTCTGGAAAGCTTAGTGTGTTTTCCTATGTTTATGAAAACTACTATTATGTTTATCAAAATCACTGAAACAATAGGCTATTCGACAGTATGATTATTTTGTGACTATTTGCTTTAAATGCATAAAATGAGGATTATGATTATGAGGAATATATCCAAAAATACAAAAATATATTTGACTTTTTGTATCTCGCGCCACATATTGTGAAACGATCCGGATTGGCTAATGTCACGATCACGTCATACGCGCATCAGCGCTTGTAGTTTCTCTATCTGTTCTCAGGTGTTTTATCGATGTATTTGTACAACCAGGTACAGCACACCACTTGTAAATCATTTTATTAGATAAACAACAACAAATAACAGATAAATACAAAAGACCACTGCGGAAACAAAAATAGTTTATATGCTTGTGACGTCACTTAGAAGGCGCGACGCCATATTGCTGAATAAAGGGTTTCGGCGTCTTATTTGAATTTTGAATTTTTATTAGCATGTTTCTAACGAAATACGTATTTAAAATTAAAACAAAATACTTTCGGTAGATTATTCCTAGTTATGAACTATCTGTGTACCAAATTTCAGCCAAATCCTTCACAAACATCCATACATAAATTCATACATCCTCACAAACTTTCTGATTTATAATTCACATTAGTAGGGTAGTAGGATTTCATTCCATCTTTATCTAACAAGCTATTCATCTGCACCCAAGTTCCTGACCAAAAAAAGGACATCCATCACTATCATTTATTTCTCCCGCATTCGTGCCGACCTTAGACAAAAGTCGGTCATGTCAGTCAACACCGGATATCTACCGATGCAGGGCAAATGTTGACACTTTACGTTATCACCCTGCCTTGAGGGACCCAAACTTCCCTTTACACCCTTCTGCAAGTACACAAGCAAAATTCAACCTTCTGCCTTCGCCTTAAGAAACCCAATCTTATGTCAAAGTTGCACAAGAATTATGGTGTAG
The DNA here is from genome assembly GCA_037179545.1 of Sesamia inferens. Lineage (NCBI taxonomy): Eukaryota > Metazoa > Arthropoda > Insecta > Lepidoptera > Noctuidae > Sesamia > Sesamia inferens. The sequence goes on along the minus strand of CM073928.1, from coordinate 26,898,032 downwards.
CTAAGTTAAGGGGTGACTGTGAAAACAAAGCTATACGTGGGGCGGGTCTTATAAAACTCAAAATAAACTTGTGGGCAACGAAAATATTGTTTCTTGATAAAACTTCTAAGAGTTTCAGGAATAGAAAGGTGTCAAAGGGTGAGTGTTGCACATCACACTAGCGGATGAGATTAGATTATATTATAGTGGTGATGGTATGTCACTCTAGTTCATTTCGAAGTTACTAATCGGTCTTCGAAAAAAAGGGGATGAGGGGAAAGCAGTTGTGAGTATTTTTCAGCCAGGTTTAGAGGTCATATGACTAATCAGTCTAATCGAACTAGATCAAAATAAATCGAGAATTATTGAAGAATGTAAATTGTACAACCACGAAACGCAATAGAAGCTTTCAGATAGAACTTCCTATTTGTCTATTCAACTGTAGGTATGTAAGTACTAATAACAAAACTGAATATTTTTAATTTATTTAATTAATTGAGGACATGTACGGATGACAGCAGGTGAAGCGAATCGAAACTTTATGCTTTGGTGATAATGTTGAAAATTTAATAAACAAATCTGAAAGATTGTAGTAGCTGATGTGCTATCGTCTGTACAGGTGCACCAAGGACCTTATTACGTACCAAGATTCCGCTATCAAATTTTCATTCACATCACATTTCACAGATTGTCTATATCTGTGTCTGCTATAACTACTAAAATCAGAATAAAATAAATATTCAAGAGATTTTTTGTGATGTTAATTCTGTAGACCTTCATACAATTTTTTTTTTTTTAATAATTATAAACTAGTTGATGGTTCACTCAAAAAAACTGAGTGAATAGAATGAAACACGGTGATGCAATGTTAAACACAACAACACACCCAACGATTTTGCGCCAGAGGGAGATTGATCTGGAGACCTTCCACGACCAAACTCCCGACACAACAACATTTGGTGCATCGTACACACCGCAACACAACCGCTCTGACCTGTCCTCCGTACATCTTCACCAGAGATCATGCCGGAACACGACGACCCGCTTGGCGACAAGACTTAGTCTGGTGGGTGGTAACATCTGCCGGCAGACGATGTTATGGCCTACCACCGAGATAAGGGCCAAGGGGTATGCAATGGCCAGTAGATTTGAGTTGTGGAGGTGAGACTGGCAGTCTCTTCATGTTAAATATTCAGCTGCATCCGATTATACTTGATCGTATCCGGCACACATCGCAACACAACTGACACCACCAGACATCATGTCGGAACACGACGAATCGCTTGGCGGCAAGACTTTGTCTGGTGTGTGGTACATTCTGCCGGCAGCCGATGTTATGGCCTACCACCAAGAACAAAAAGATGCTATAACTATAAAAAACAGAATAAAATAAATATTCAAGAGGTTGTTTGCACGGGTTCTAAGAGTCCTACGAATAGTGTGATGTTAATTCTCTAGACCTTCCTACAAAATAATACATAAATATCGTTTTAAATCCGGACATCTAGACAAAAGTCAGTACGAACGCTGAACGAAGTGCCTACAAGCAATTCCCCAACCCAGTCCGTCGCACCACATGCCTGAGAAACGACGGAATGGGTTGGGTTGGGGAATAAGGAATTTCATGAAAGTCGGGGTCGTTTGAAAAGATGAATCGCAATATCCTAAACAGGTTTTTTTTTAATAATTATAAACTAGCGCTTGACCGCAATCCCGCCTGACTGTAAGCAGTGATGCGATCGTTGACGGTAAAGCGCGTTAGTTTATTAAGAGCCTATTCACTCAGAAAAACTGAGCGAATAAGGAAGGAAGACGGCAGTTGAGCAGTGTGGTAGGTGATGCAATGTTAAACCCAACAACACGACCAACGAAGCTGCGCCAAAGGGAGATTGATCTGAAGACCCTCCACGACCAAACTCCCGACACAACAACATTTGGCGCATCGTACCCGGCACACATCGCAACACAACTGCTCAGATCCGTAAACCGAGATAAAACACCAGCACCCTAATTGCGTAATACACTATTACTATCAATTGGAGTCATTTTGAAGCATACTTACCTGTTGCTAATCTTATGCTCATCATGTTTGAAAAATGTCCCGCAAATTAATGTTGTTGAGTAGTCAAATTAAAACCCATTTTTACTGAGTGTGTTACGAAATTACCCTGCCCTACTGATTCTGCAACATGAGATAAGAAATCCTGACAGGTCCTCACAACCCTTATCTGCAATGACTACAATATGAGTGAATGACATTACAGGTAACTAAAACACAATACAACGGGACCGACGCATAAACCTTTGGAGAAATTTCCGGCGCCGTGATGTTCGCTTAGTTGCCTCGTTCTGTAGATATCAGAAACAAAAGTTTAATAAACAAAAGTTACATACCTACATATCTCTGTGCTTTTTTTATAAATTTTAAACTAGCTTGACCGCAATTCCGCCTAATGGTAAGCAGTGACGCGATCGTTGATGGTAAAGCGCGTTAGTTTATTAAGAGCCTATTCACTCTAGCCTTGAAGATACTTAAATTGTAGTCCGACGGAAACACCGCCGCTGGTAAATTGTTCCATTCCCTCGATGTCCGCGGTATTAAAGACAAGCGAAACGCTACGTCAGAATCGTAGTGGTGTCAAGTGTCAACAACGTAAGGGTGGAAACTCAATTCCCTCGCACTCTCTCCAAAATGCATCCTATAGAACACCGACAGGCTGGCTACTCTTCGCCTGTGCTCCAGGCTTTGGAGACCGTTTGCTTCGTAATTCGTTCATTCATTCTGGTACTCTTATATTAAATTATTTGAGTTCGGCGCAACGTGCGCAAATGTCTGTTTCTGCCAAAGTTCTCTATTAGCATACCATTTAGTGTACTTACATAGTAAGTACACTAAAATTTATTCTTATTTGCTGGATTCTTAACCAAAATTACCATGACAATGTAACAAGAAAAATATTCTTTGGCACAGTGTATTTTAATAAGCGTATAATTGTCTGTATCGACGGCGTTGTCTTCAGATATATAAATATAAACAAGACGATAGTTTCAGCCATTGTTATTTGCTTCATTTAGTAGATGAACATGTACAATTTTAAGTTTTTCTTGTCCGTTGGCGCAGCTGTGGTAAGAATTGTCAACATATTTCATTGTGTTGTTTTTATTTTCCTCATTACTTATTCTGAAATTAATAATGAATATCGTTGGAGAGATTAGCAAGGCTGTTCTGTTGCCGCTATAACAAAATATACTTAACAAAATTTTTAATCTACTTCAAAAAAAGAAGAGGTTCTCAATTCGACTGTATTTTTTTATATTTGTTACCTAAGAACTGTCGACTGATTGAACGGAATTTGATGTTTTTTTTTATTATTTGAATGCTGGTGCTTCTCGCTGCTGGCCCTATTTCACTTTGGTCCAGTTCTTACAATGTCATCCAAAGATAAATTGTTGGCAAAAACAAATATACAAAAACCAAAGATACTGACTTCCGAAATTAGTTATTTTTTGACTTTGTTATATTTTTTACAAGTCGGTTGTATTTTTTTTGTATGAGCTTTATAACCACCCAATGATTTCCTAACAATTAAGTTAAATTTTCAACGTAACTAAAATTTTTTAACGATTTTTTCAAAAATTTATTTAACTTTTCAGGTTTTAATCTTCCCCATGGAAAATGACGGTGAGACAACGTTAACAATGTCATTCAAAAACAATTTCGAAATTCAAAAAACAACGCCTTCCTCATTTCTATTCTGAAAACAACGAGTTCTTGACGGATTATTTTCCCGGTTTTATAAGTTAATTTCGCTGAAAAGACAAGGGGTCGTAAGTTGCAATGAGTCAACAGACAGCATAACAAATGTTCTACATGACATCGACATGACCTTCTTTTACTGTTTTTTGAAGTGAAAACTTCTTTAGTGCCTACTCAACTTTTGCCAGATTGGGAAAAAGCATTGAACTCGCTTAAGCGTGACCGACCAGCACCCTAATTTATGTAATGCGCTATTACTATTAGTTGGAATCATTTTAAAGTCAATTGCCAATCCATTGCTTCATATGTTCCAAAATGTGTCTGCTCAAAAACGTAAATAACGCAATGAATGTTGTTGAACTGTCAAAAGGAAACCTATTGCTACTGACAGTGTGTTACGTAATTACTATACCGACACCGTGATCGCTACAGAGATCGGTTCACGTCAACTTTCTGTGTACAATGCTATACATTTCGTGAGACGGGTTCCGCTTATGTCGATCAGTCGCACGGCTGCTATTTTTTGTTATAATGATTTGTATAACAGCTTCATCAAACAGAAAAAGTGGAAAGAAAGTAGTGAGGCTTTTGCCCTGCAGTTAGTTGTCACAGGCTTTCGATAGGTAATAATAATAGGTATAACAAATTATTATAGTCGAGGTGGCCTAGTGGTTAAAACACCAGCCTCTCGAGTATGAGTGCGCGGGTTTGATTTCAGGTCAGGCAAGTACCAATGTAACTTTTCTAAAGTTATATGTACTTAAATTTTCTAAGTATATCTTGCACACCAATGACTGAAGGTGAAGGAAAACATCTTGAGGAAACCTGGACTTTAAGTCTGAAATCGCCAACCCGCATTAAGCAAGCGTGGTGATTACCTACGCTCAATCCTTCTCTGTATGAGAGGAGATCTGTGCCCAGCAGTGGGACGATAAAAAGGTTGATAATGATGATGATGATGATAACAAATTAATACAATTCCATAACAAATTATTCTTTGAAGGTTCTGCGAATGTTCAAAGTACCTACGTCGGAGGTAGGATTAAGAGATTAAAGAGCGGCAAGGTAATTACATCACTATTCTTTCTTTCTTTCTTTATTTTTTGGCTTCGCACGGTTTGCGCATTTAGCCAATGTCACGTAATAAATTATTCATGTCGAAAAAGACGGCCGCGTGAACCGTCTTACGATGGAGGTTTGAGACAAAGTCAAGATGTGGCCACTATGCTGCGATATTTCACTGCGCTTTATTAATTATTTACTGAATGCACTTTTTACTACATAAATCACGCACTTTTATTTAGTAAACAATACTATAATTTTAAAAGCAATGAAAAATGAGCGTAACACTCAACTTTACTTTCCCGCCAAAAACTACATCACTATCAGTAGCAATGAGTTTCATTTTGACAGTTCTACAATATTCATTGCGTTATTTAGGTTATTGAGTACACATTGTTCAAACACGTGGAGCAATGGATTAGCAATATGCTATTATAATAAAAATAATAGTGCTTTATGTGCAATTGCAACTGTAAGGAACTGGCTACTGGACATTGACTATGAAAGTACAGAAAGCATTATCCAAACCACTCAATATTAATCACAATTTTTCACACTGAGTCCACATGCATTTACACATAACACCCTTACACCTTCACACACTATACACTTTCTTACAATTACATCACCTTACATTACCTACACTTCTCGAGTGCACCCTTTATCTTTAGATTTACCTCTCTGCTGAATATGTTTTTCAAACTGATAGTGATACATGTAAAAAATTATTCTCGATGCCGTTTCAAATGATTAATGTTTCAAAGGGTGTGAGCCTGGAGATCTGTATCACAGGTTCCGAACCTAGTTCAGACTCCAGCTCTCACAAAGATTCGAGAATACGGCAAAATTGTATTTACACACTATTTATTGTAACAATGTTCCTTGGTGAGAGAAATAAACCATATTATTATTATTAATTGGTGAGCTGGTGTTTATTCATTTATAGCATATTCAGCCATGAATGTTTCTAATGGAACACAGGATTGAATTCTCTTCTCGCGCAGTCTGGGAAAATACGGCACATTACTTGCTGAAGGGAATTAAGCTTAACATCGTTTATTTGATAGAAGTTGGCTACATCCGGCAGTTTCTCAAGACAAGTCTTTGACTAGTCTGTGTTGCCAGTGATGACATATGGAACTGAGCAGCTTAATTGTGTATCAAACTATTACCATCAATTGAAGTCATTTTGAAGCATACCTAATTATTGTTAATCTTTTACTCCTTATATTCGTAAAACATCACTAAAACAACTGGCGGCATTCAAATTCAATTTATCTCGACTAAAATGAAAATATAATGTCGTTTTATCCTTCAATTTTCATCTTAGCAGTGATGGCTGCACCTGCACCTGCCCCACACCCTTGTCTATGGACGCTGGATTACAACCGTGACCACCCAAAACCAACCACGACGACAGCCAAACCCAGTGTAGTGGAGGACTTTGCCAAATTGTCTAACAAGAAAACCAGTAAGCTAGAGAAACGTAAGTCTCATTTTTAAAACGACTTTATGATGTTGGATTTTTTTTTTTACTAGAACTAGCTTTATACGTAATGCCCCCTATTCCCTTATTCATCAATTAAACAAAATTTAAGTTCAGTGCATCTTTTTGTTTCTAAGTATTTAATTAAGAAAAGGCCAAAAGATAGAATATTAGTTTAACCTTGTCAAATATATAGATATTCCATAGACAATTTAGACGTGATTAAAACATGGCGACCAAAAACACGTCAATTTACCTTAGACGCATAACGAAATAAAAAGAAAAAGATGCACAGAATTTAAATTTAGTTTGGTTTGTATTATTGTAAACAAGGGAATCGCGCCATTCATTATTAATGAATCACGTCTAGGTAGGTAATGAGTACATTTGTAAATATAGATACTCTTTAGATTTGGGTTCCAGTATTTAAAGGGAACGTGGGTCCAAGTACCCACGGCCTCCATTTTTAAATATTAAAAATAGAACACAAAGGCCGAAACCTCGCAACGTGAATATTTGACTGAAATTCCCCTTTTTACGTGACCTTTAAAAGACTTTCTCGTATTAAGTATAATGTAACTATTAACATTATATAAGCTAATTGCCTTTTTTCAGTTGTCACTAATTGGAATAGGTCTAACTAAAGTTAAAACTTTGGATGTAAATTGCATTTTGAGTTTAAATTTAATATAGAGCAACTAACAACAGATGGCGCTACTGGAAGTTGATCCTGGCATAGTTGGTAAAAGGCTGAGCAGATAATGTTTAGGAACAGTAGGTGGCGCTAGTCTTCGATATACAAATTTTTAATTTAGCGACATCTCGTAGAAATTTGGTGAGCTAAGATGATATAAAATAATGGACCACTTCGTGGCGCCCGATACTGACTGAAAACAAAAGAGAATCTGAAAAATTATAAATATTAATAGGTATGTTTTATTTATACTGATAGTATATCATCTCTTCCAAACAGTGCTATGGGGGCCAAACATCGAGGATATGAAGCCACACTCTAGGAATGCACTGGATAGAATGATTTCGGGCTATATGAAGTTCTTATCAAATATACTCAAGATGTTTTAGAACTGATGTACTTGTTTGAAGATGTACGATGCTTACAAAATGAAAATACTTTACTATTCTTCGTGGAATCATCTCATAGTTGTTAAATTATAGAAAAGATTGATCAAGATATTTATTCACAAAATGTTTAATAAGTGAAAACTGTACATGACTATGAAGTTCAAAATTCTTTCACATATAACAAGAAATTAATATTTTATTTAAAGAGGGTACTTTATTTCTACATATAATAACGAGTGGATCATCTTTTACCAAACTTGTATTCACAATAATTTTGGGAAAAAATACTACTCAAGGAGTATGGGGTGCTACAGAAGGATTTTCTAGCCAATGTACCGAGATCACCCTATACCTATACTCGAACCATCTAATATCTGTCAAAAAATAATAAAACCAAAAATAAATTTAATATATTAATTTTAATCAGACTCGTTTCACAACATAAATGAGAAACATTCATTCACAGATTTATTCTACAACATTAGTTAAATTCTTACAAAAAATTTAGGCTACAGCAACTAACACTGTACAATAAATCCCTGCACTCGACGACACATAGTGCCGTATTAACATTAATACAATCAAAACTGAGCGTGATTGCACCTTTATACAAAAAAAAAAGTTTGTTGGGTCTGCAAAAAATAAATATTAATAACCTCAACTTGGAATATTTCGAGCTAGCACACTCACTGTAAGATAAGTATGATAATGAATTAAATTTTACAGCTATATATCATACTTATTGTATAGGAGAAGACTGGAACAGAGACACTATAACACACTATCATGAACTAAGGATTCTTCAAGTTTTTGGAACTACAGCATGCGCACAGGCATTCCCCGCGCTAACACACGCTCACGTATGTATCCAACGATACTTATTGTCTTTACACACACAACAACACATTTTACAGCTCATCGTGGTCATCCTGTAACAAAGAAAGTTCTTAATTAGAATTGAGGTCAACATTAAATTAAAACGTAATTATTTAGAACACATGCCTTCAATCTCTGTACATCATTCTAATTTTAAATGCAACAAAGACGACTAATGTCAAGAATGTGCAAAAAATGTACTTGCTAAATTCATCAGTAAAGTCACTAAGTAAGGTTAATGTTGTAAGTACTTCCATTTCAAGGTAACTGTGTTTTCATGATTTTTATCTTTGAGTGATTCAAAGATAAAAATCATAAAAACACAGTTACCTTCTATACTTGCTACAAAAAATTACTGGGACAGTCAATATAGCAAATGGATTGTTATGTCAGTTTAAGCTATATTCTTAATTTACTTGCACAAAAATCCACTGTATATTGCAACTTCTTAGCAGATGTAAAAAATTAAAAGTAAGTCAACTCACCCCAGGCACAGCTTCACCAGCATCATCATCCAGATCTTCATCATCGAGATCCTCATCATCAGGCTTCTCAGCCTTTTCCTTCTCCCTCTCAAGCTCATCCTGTTCACTCTTCATCTTCTTTTCACCTTCTAGCCTCTTCTTGATGGCCTCACCACGTTTCGCGGCTTCTGCAGGGTCATCTCCGAAGTAGATGTTGTCGAAAATGGTGCCTGCCTTGACCTGCCATAAATCTAGACCGACGGCGCAAAGTTCGTCGCGTTTGTACAGGTTGGAGTCTGATACGTATTCAGGGTTATCGATCTCTGGGTGTACCCATGGTCCCTTGTAGGCGGGGTTATCGATCTGCGAATAGGGAACATCATAATGAGTTCTATGTTATGAGTTTGGTTTCAGCAGTTAGTCCTTTATGTGGACATTGTGCGTGGATTATAATGAGTTTATGTTGTTGTACAGTCAAGTGGAGGTAGATCTACAAAAGATTGCTACTAGAATATATGGGGCTATTTATTACACCTAAGTAGTTTGTAATTCAATTAATACTGGAAAAACCCATTGCCTCGATCATTCGGTCTATTATGTGAAACATTCAAGTCTATTGAACTATTATATCTGAATAGTAGTAATATCGGCGGACACTGCCACACCAGTCAATGAGACGTTCAATTTTCACATTTCAACGGTAATGCGGGTCAATATACTTTACGAACGTGATGCAAACAGCCACGCGCGACTTCTAAGGAAGCTGACGTCATCAAATGACTCAATAATGCTTTCTTTAGTTTTAAATAGATTCAACACGCTGCCAGTGCGAAATTTCATGTTTCGGGTGTGTGTTTAATCATTTTTAGATAAGAGGGAACCGTTTCGGATTGATTAAAATACTCTTCTTGAAATTGGAACGTGTTAACTTCTTATTTTTGAATCCTACAGCGACAAGATGATTTGGAATGTAGTGAATTCAGTGTCATTGATCTGGATTTTCAGCGTGTTATTAAACCTAAATATGGGTTAGCTTATTTATTGACATAGCCTCCTTTCTCAAGTAAATCACCAATAAATTCTAATTTGAATAACAAAAATTTTTGATGATCTTAGTCTTCATTTGTGGTGTCATGCAACTCTGTTCTAATTCATGACCTTATGTTAACACTAAGTCGTTAATGCTGAAACTATGTAGTTACATGTGTAAGTGAGACATTTCTGTTGAGATCAGTTAACAAGAACCGGTTTCAAAAGTTACCAAAGAATCGAAACATCAAAAATGTGGTACAAAGTTCACAAATTACCTGCTTAGGTGCCCAAACTCCCTTGTAGTCAGGGTTATCAATCATGGGAGGTTCCCACTCGCCATCCATCTCATCATCCCAGTCCTCAGGCTTGGTGGCATCAGGGTCGGGAATGTGCTCAGGTTTGTCCCAGTCTTCAGGTTTCTTGTCCTCGGGGTCGGGGATGGTGGCCCTCTCATCCCAGTCCTCTGGCTTCTTGGCTTCGGGATCCTTTGCAAAAGAGTGGGTTAGGAAATTTGAAGTCTTATCAAAATGAATGTGTTTTGACGAAAGTTTTGATGGTATATTTGTAAACAAGCTTTTTATAACTTCGATTTTATGTTAGTGAATAATTGAAACCTGGAACTTCTCAGAAAACTTCAGGAAAGTTTTACTGCAAAACAAATCTGTGGTATATGGACCAACCTAGCATGAACTTCAAGTATTCATTCAAAATGGCTTCTTACCTTGATCTTCTTGGGCGGCAGGAAGTCCCAGTCAGCCTCAAGCTCTCCAGACTCGACCTTCTCATTGTCGATGAGTACCTCGTAGGTGTTGTCAGGCTTCACAATCAGAGTGTATAAGTGGGTGTACACGTCATCCTTGCAACGGATGTCCTTCTTGATCAAATGGTTCTTGCCCTTATAGCTGAAAATCACGTGAACCTGAGGGAGAAGCAAGATCTAGTTAGCACTAGTTCGTAAGAGACAAAAGATGGAAGATAGTGAAACGTGTTTTGAGGTTGACGAACTATGAAGTTCCATCGAACTTTTGCTATAGGCGGGTGATAATTTATTTATTTGCATATTTTATTAGACGGGACTAGTTTTGTTACAAAATTGGTCAATAACCTTAGAATTGTGTAGTTTGTGTTAATAATACTTATTATCTACTTAATTTATACAGAACATAACATCCCATTTAAGAAACTCACAAGTATCAATTAACAAATGATAAGTACCTCATTAATAAACCAAATGAGTAAGTACCAAATTAACGTAGCCAACTAATTGTTAAATACAGACAATATCGGTTGCGTGAAATCATCGATAGGAAACCAATGTTAAGCAACATCCAGCCATTCAATGCTTCATTGAACATTTGTTATAAAACGCAACGCTGAGGGCGTTGAAAATATATCGATACCTATAACAGTTACGAGCTTAATATATAATCGATAAAGCTAGAGACTGTCATGTTCTCGGTAACGTCGTCGTATGTCCCCGTAAGGCTGCATGATTTTTGAATAAAGATTGTTCATTAACCTTGAACAGTTTTTTTTTTATTTCTCAATGAGCTAGGTGTTAATATGTATGTATAGCAGTGAAGCCTGGGATAATCGATAATGCTAGAGGCTGCATGCACTCGGCAACTCGATGTGTGTCCATGATTTTTTAATGAAGGCTAATCAATAATGCTGACATGAACTTATTTTATATGAGCTACTTGCACACGCTATAATAAAATTAAAATCTTTTGGAAAAACGCTGGAATTATGAAGAAACAAAGTATCAGAATGTGTCGATCGAATCGATTGGCAACCTGCATGAAAATCTGTTGAATATTTTACTAAGCTAACTTGCATACGATGAGAAACCACAATGATCAATCTATCAATTAATTTAATGTGAGAAGTAGATAGATACTCGCATATATCTTTATTAACGTGTGACCTATAGTTTGCTGACCTCAGAACTTTTTAATGTCTGTAAAATAATAACATCTCTATGGTCCGGCGACCGGCTGATTGATTCTCTCAAATTATCACTAAAAAGTTGGGTGAAGTAAACTATCAACCGTGTTAGCATTTGTTAGAATGACAGCTCATTTCACTGAAGTTTTCACTGTGAGAATAGTACCCACTGCAGTAGGCCTAGCTAGTATGAGTTTTCAATACGAAACTCGATCGTCGATATCGAACGCGTTTGACTGGTCAATTGGCCCGCTTCAAGGTTGTAAGAACTCTCAACCAATAAGAGCGGCAAACGCGCTCGATATCGACGATCGAATTTCGTAATGAAAACTCATACTAGGCCGGTGTCGGTAAAGTGATAGTATGGAACTGGCCCTTTATTTTCACTGTGAGATATTTACAGATAGCACTGCAGGTGTCGGTAAAGTCATAGTATGGAATTGGCGCATTTTTATTTCAGTGAGATATTTACAGAATAACACTGCAGGTGTCGCTAAAGTGATAGTATGGGATTGGCAAATTTTTAATTATTTACTTATCTATTGAATACTCCGAAGGTAGTTAACAATTACCTAATTCATTATCACATCTTAAAACTGAAATTGGAATTGGAAAATAAATTGTTCGAATTTAAGAACCAAGGACATGGTGATACGATCTCAAAATTCGATTAACATGATAATACGATTGGATAATGTACGGACGATAGCAGGTAAAGTTACCTGAAACTTGTCAAATATTCAAAATCAACCTTTAACCATAATACTTTACCAATAAAGTTGAAAATGAAATAATGAAATTTGACAAACTGTAGCTTGGTGAGCTGTCGTTTATAATTTTGATAATGTACCTACTTAAAACTGAAGCTAGGGCTTAGTTAAAGAAGAACGAGCAAAATCAGTGATGTTTTTGAATTAAATGCCCCTTTGGTTTCGATTTTATTAAATACTATGCTCAGTAATTAAGATTTCGAAAACGAAAGTGATAATCGACTTTTGTTGCAGACTGTATAAAACATTTTATATCAACATAACTCGATCAACTCGGTGGTAGGCCATAACATCGGCCGCCGGCAGAAGTTACCACCCACCAGACAAAGCCTTGCCGCCTAGCGATTTGTCGTGTTCCGGCACGATGTCTGGTGAAGCCGTTCAGAGGACGGGTCTGAGCAGTTGTGTTGCGATGTGTACCGGGTACGATGCGCCTAATGTTGTTGTGTTGGGAGTTTGGTCGTGAAGGGTCTTCAGATCAATCTCCCTTTGGCGCAGCATGGTTGGTAGTGTTGTTGGGTTTAACATTGCATCACCTCGCTCAACTGCCGTCTTCCTTCCTATTCGCTCAGTTTTTCTGAGTGAATTGGCTCTTAATAAACTAGCGCGCTTTACCATCAACGATCGCATCACTGCTTACCATCAGGCGGGAATGCGGTCAAGAGCTAGTTTATAATTATTTAAAAAAAAAAAAAAAACGCGATATCGAAAGACTAATCGAAATTAAACTACTTGTATTTTCATTTAGTCATTTAAATGACTCATTGAAATACAGAACTATATTATGTATAAATTATTAATGCCTTTGACATAGGTGTTCTAAGTTTAATAAACAGCTCTATTTCTGGAATCCTAATAAATTAATAGCTAGCTGAAGTTTCCACTATCCCCTCATTCATTACTAGTCAAAAAGGAAGAAAAGCTTTACTATGGAATCTTATCTCAGTTAGCTAGTAACTAAATTCTTTATACCAGTGCGCTAAATGAAAAAAAAAAAAAGAAAAAAACTACTAATCAACATTAACACCAGCTAATTGAAAATCCATCAGTAGTAATGTCATAGTAAAAAGTAGGTACTTACTTGTTAATAGAAAGTGAACAACTGTTATTACAATAAGTACCTAAACATGAACTATTCTATTCACATTTACATGCTGTAATTCATAATATATGTAGTACACAATAAAGAGTATTCTATTTTTAAATTATATTTCCTGTACCTGGCAACAATTTCATACAATAGAATATTTCCCGATCAGGTATTAGGTAAAAACTTAGTAACTTTAATTATATTGAGATTGAAACTGGTTATTCTAGTTTAGTGGGTCGTTAATTTAGCATATTACCTAACATTATCGTCTGCTTATTGAACATAATTAGTAAAAGTTAAGTTAAGTGTAATTATTGATCTTGGGATATTAGACATTTCAAACTCATTGTTTGATTTCAAAATGCTGAAAATAAAATTCTCTTTCTCTTACCTTCTTGGTACCAGGACCGCAGATGTCAGGGCCGAACATAATCTCATATGGGGACTCTCCATGCATGTCAGTCTGTTGCAACTTGCAGTCAAAGACCTTGATGTAGCCACCTCCGCAGTCAATGTCCTGCTCATGCTTCACTGAGAACTGCACAACCAGGGTCTTGCCTTCATTGCTGAACGGTTCGAACTTGCGCGATAACGCGTAGAATCTCGCGTCTTCAGATGTCTGCAGACCTGATAAGTAACAAGAGAACAGAAATGTAAAGGAGATGCAATGAGATTGGCCTGTTGTGGCGCTGGCGCCCGGCCTATTGTTAATTTGCTGTCTGTGTAGAGTTCAGTGCCCTTTGCACGCCCATAGTATTGGGTAATTTACTAGATTATATGTATACTATATATACATGACTTACTTATTTGCATTGATCAGCACACACTAAAATTAATTCATCACTCAAACGTGAACGTTACATAGTAAGAGGCATTAGAAGGGGACCGGTCTCCACCTACCTTTATCTTCCTCCGGTTCGTTGTAGAACTTTCCAGCAGTCAGCTTGAACTTGCCGAACTCTTTTCCAGGGTGCTCACTGTAAACCCAGTTGGATTCCCACGAGTCTGAAATGAAAAACGTACTGTTTTAAAACATGATTCCCCAAAATATACCGGCCGCCGATAATCTTGCGAGACGATCGATAGCACACGCGGCAAGCCGGCACAGCTCAAAATTGAGGTTTTTGAATAAAATGCTTAAACTTACCATCAGGGAATGTCTCCTCGAAGTACACTTCACAATTTATTGATGAAATCGCCAGTAAACTGACTACAGCTAGCACTAAAGACTTCATTTTTGATTCACACTAGCACCTCACCGTACAAAGGACTGGCCACGAATAACTTCAAAAATTGGCGAATTCTCTATTATTACTTCGACCGGTTTGTAAACCTCAGCAATGTTTTATCTCGCTCTGTCAAACACAAACACTTTAAGTGCGAATGAGATGGGTGTAAACGTCAATGCATTGGACAATGTGGAAATGAGGTAGAGATACTTTTGTATTCGGTGAATTCGCATAGGAGTGAAAGGGTAAGGGCAAAATGACGTTTTACGTTAAATTACGACAGACAGATGGAAAGCTGCTATTGGCTGAGCGTTAGCAAATAGGAATTGAACACACTACATGAAATTAATGACTCAACCGGCGGGAATATACGAATACCGGTTATTATATTTCAGTATGTACTCACATTTCTTGTTTTTATTAATAATAGAAAATATGTTTTTAAATCTTGTAGTAACTCGACCTTAAAAATAATAACCGGACGAGATAACCAAAGTTTACTTCGTAATACTATTGTTGTTCTATAATCGAGAAAGTTCATTCATATTATGGATAATAATGTAATCGTAGCCGCCAATCACTACCGCACAGAGCATAAGAGAGGGATAACGATACACTGTATCGTTAGTTGGAAAGAGAGATACTTGTCTAGTACGACGTGGAGTCGTCGTGGGCTTTTCACATTAGTTGTTATAATTATAATGTAATGTGGCCTTCATTATTGTTTACACTATTTGAACAAATAATTCATTAAATATTTATAATATGCGGGAGAATATCATAATATGTATATCAACGATTTGGAAACCAACCACCACCTCTTTAGACCAGCGTGTGTACTTACTATACCTACCTGCTTAGAAAATGAGATATGATCCGATTATGTACCTAGGTACCTATCTAATCTGTTTACGAGGTTAGTCCAAGACCATGAAAACCTTCCCAGTCGGAATTCGTTATAATGACCTGATCTAAAAGGTCACGCTAGACCGATTTGACAGGGTCATTTACTGATCATTAGTACTAACTACCTACCTACCTTATCCCGTGCTATCTTTATCCATGATATGCGTACCTACCTACTTTTGAATAGGATTTCGAATTTCAGAATTAATATTCCATTTCAATTAAATATCTTTCCCTAACCATCTTTGGATATGTAGGTACATAGCATTAGCAAGCACCCATACCTTCACACAGCGTCGCTCTGCGGATCGTTTCATCAGTAGTCTGGTATTTCGGGTCGTCTGTCTTACTAAGGAGTCGTCTATCGTATTATCCAGTAGCTAGGTTGTGGTGGTCGTATCGTAGAATTGGGAGGACCCGGTACCCCGGAAAGGCAGATGACGAACGCTTAGGTGGTTTTTAGCCGGTAAGAGACTAGCCTCAGCAGACTCCTCCGCGAGCGGAGGATAATCCATGAGGATTTTTCCACCTTCGAAAAAAAAAAGGCTGTGGAGGTCAGTTAGATTAGGTTAGTAGTCGTTTTACGTAATTTGGCTAAAAACTGTTATTCAATTGGATCTAGTTGTATTGTACTGAAAGCCGACCAATACATAGTCTGGAAGAGGCTTTGTCCGGCGACATTGATTGCGACGTTAAGGCACGCATTTTCGCAACTTGAGCAAAATAACGCGAGGTGACAGATGTCATTTTTGACCCCAAAATGACGATTAAGCTTAAGGGACAGGTCTATATACATAGTGGTGCTGATAATACGACAATAAATGAAAACACAGACCATGCTGGTTCATAGAAAAAATCCTAAATCATAGAAAAAATCTAGCATCAAAAATAAGAAAATGAAAATTTCAATCAAACTAAATCGCATAAAATTGCAAACGGAATAGAACATCCTGTAAAATATGGGTTCAATGACCTCCGATCAGCGGGCGACAGAGCGGTCCTGATCGACTTGCTTTTTGGCGCCATTATTATTAAAGTTTAGTACTGTTGGATGCGGCGGTCATTATCCTGTAAGCGCTTCCTTATTAACGTGTACATCATGTAGAAAATGTGAAAAATGAAAAATGTTTTCCTGTGACTAAACTAATGGATATATTTATATGATTTTTTATGGGTAGTCTGAGAATGTGTTGAGGTACACGATGTTTAATTTATTGTCGTATTGTCAGCATCACTCTGTATAGTATAAGACCATTATTAGTGTTGTACCTTTGAATGGCAAATGGCCTGTGCTTGAGCGACACAAGCCGGAGCTGCATGTCACGGAGATGAGATGAATGGATGTGTGGAGTGAAGCGGAAAGGCCGCATCAGGTACTCCCGCATCCGTTGCGATCTTTGTGTCCGTGACATAGCAGACAAACTGCAGGAGGGTCGCCTACGCTGGTACGGTCACGTCTCACGTAAACGTTACGTGGGTAACAAATGTCTTACCATGGCGCCTCCGCCGGGCCGGAAAAGGCGAGGTAGACCAAAGAATTGCTGGCTTGACGTTGTAAGAGATGACATGCGTGCCAACAGTCTCACACCACGGGATGCCAGAGATTGTGCGGAATGGAGGCGAATATGTAGGAAAGCGGATGCAACCGGGATTATACGTTCAGATTATGATGATGAGAATCTCATTTCTAGTTTAGGGCAAATTCATCACCTCATGATGAGATAATCCGAACGAATCGATGATGAATTTGCCCTAAACTGCCCTATGGTGTCCTACTAACCTATTTCGTAGTTCAAGAATATTCGCCTACATGGAATAGCTACAATAACCACACAATAACTGTCAACAACAAGAATTGAATTAATTTAATTAATTATTGAATTCTTAATCATTAAACAAAATGTTTTATTTAAAAAAAAAACAGCACTCTGATTCTCTCTCTCTCACTCTCTCTTTAACTATTAGCTTCTATTGTAAAGTGCAATAAGTACGGTCTACATACTTACACACCTACCTATTGAATAATTTCGTATCGACCGAAATTTCTTGCTGACCGTAATATCTAAATCGGGTTAATTCAATCAAAACTTTATTTGCTATTATTTTTGCCGAATAGGCCTGCTCTTGACAAAATAAATAGACGGTGTAAACCGAGATTTGATCAAATTGTTTGTGATCGTTTTTTGGAATTGAATTCGAAGCAACAATATAAGTTGCTTTGTCTAAACACCATTTAGACGATGGAAGTCAACTTTTGCATAAATTTTATGTAAGTATGCCATATGCAATTAAATTGCATCGTGTACCTAAATCAGCCTTAAGAAAAGTACATTATTTTTATATATGTATACTTACTTCGTTAAATGGTGAGCTCGAATGCTGCTGAATAAATACTTCGTCCATACCCTTCTGTTATGTTATGACTTGACAGGTTTTTTTTATAAATCATAAACTAGTGCTTGATTGCAACCCTGCCTGACGGCAATAATGTAATCGTTGATGGTAAAGTGCGCTATTTACTCTAGCCTTGAAGACACTCAAATTGTAGTGTGACGGAAACACCGCCGCTGGCATATTGTTCCAGTCTCTCGATGTACGCGGTATAAAAGAGGAAGCGAAACGCTTCGTCGGAATCGTAGTGGTGTTAACAACTTAAGGGTGGAAAGTCGCCGAACGACGGGTCGTTCGATGGTGGAACGGAGATGGGGGAATTAAATCATGCAATTTCCGTGCACACTCATCAGAATGCATCCTATAGAAGACCACCAGGCTGACTACTCTACGCCTGTGCTCCAGATACCCGGCTTTGGAGACCGTTTCGAGTTAAATCTGAGTCGCCAATCAGCCTCTTCGCGCGCCTCTCCACTAAATCCAAAGAGGCCAGGTGACATTTCGCAGCCCAAATGTGGTTGCAGTACTCCACACCTGTGCTTTATACGATATTAGAAGCTGCTTTGGTGTGAAGTACCGCCGGACCTTTGCGATGACGCCAAGTTTCCTGGCAGCCACCCGGACTCAGTGAACCGCCCAAAGTTTAGGTTCGAGCAAATCTCAACTCTCAAGAGCTGTAGGTGGTCGGTGCACTCCAAGGATACATTCTGAAAAGTAGGAGCTAAGGTTAACGGACTTCTTTTGGCGGTGAAAAGAAGCCTGTGTTTTGGCAGCATTGAATGCTATGAGATTGGCTTTGCACCATACGGAGACTGCCTGTAGTGCAGCACTCGTACGCTCTACCATAGCCTGTCTTTCGGACCGGAATAGTTCCTTACTAGCCCGAGCTTCCGGCAGGTGTCTCTTCACAACTGTGCTGTCATCTGCATAGGCATCAGCAGTTCGTTAATATGCAGCAGGAATAGAGTTGCAGAGAGAGAGCAGAACCCTGAGGGACACCGGCATTAGTCGACATGGGCTCCGACAACAACTCGGAGGGACCGTTCAGTCAGGAAGTCTTTTACCCAGGCAGTCAGGCCAGTGGAATTAATGCCATACGCTGGAAGCTTACTTAAAAGCAAAAAGGCCAGTGTACCATACCCGCCCGAAGGCCTTCGAGACATCGGCCCCGACCCACAAGTGAGTGGCATACACTAGTAGTAGTTGACACATTTCGGTGAAACCCGTAGGTACTGTCGGTCACTGAGGAGATCGTTACCTTCCAGGTAAGCATCAGATTGAAATAAGTAACAAGAAGGTTGAGTTCATATGACGTGTCCTACTTTATTTACTAGAAAAAAAAATTGTAGGCATTCGGGAGTGATCGGGTGACCTCGGTAGTAATATAATTTTTATATTGTGGTGATACTGTGAAAGATGGCCTTTTCACGTACGATAAGGAAAAAGTTTGGCAACTAGATAAGCAATTTTATTAAAGTTATTGTTTAGCTGAATATTTCACTTTCACAACTTTTTTTCATCATCATCATCTTGTTGACATCACATTTCCAGTTTGAAAACATAAACAATCATGCAGATACGTATGTACATGATCTTTATACCTATAATAGGTATATTCTACCTAGTACCATATACAAGCGGGCGATGTTGCTACGTACAAAAAAAAATATATGTAGGCAGATATTTTGTGACATTCCTTTTTTTTTTTAATGAAAGTCAAGATAGCGGCTTTAGTTCCAATTTTAACCAACCCCCTAATCGGCGAACACGATGTCGTGCGTGAACGAATCGAACGATGGGCGGTCCAAACGATCCCAACTAGTCGCAATCATTTGACAAAAATGTGTTCGCCGATTAGGAGGCAGGTGCCAAATTGACTTTGTAGAGTACATACATATCATCATCATCAACCTTTAGACTCAGGTCTCCTCTCATACAGAGAAGGATTGAGCGTAACCACCACGCGACACGCTTGCTCAGTGCGGGTTGGCGATTTCAGACTTAAGGACCAGGTTTTCTCAAAATGTTTTCCTTCACCTTTTAATCAGTCATTGGTGTCCAAGATATACTTAGAAAGTACATACATATAACTTAGAAAAGCTACATTGGTACTTGCCGGACCTGGAATCGAACCCACTCGAAGCCACCACGACTATGGTTGTTACATATAAGTTTTATTTATTCATTTGTTTCTCCCCTCTCAAAAGCTATAATTCTTTCCTTACCAGACAGTCCGCACTTATCTTTCACATTTAGATCAACGGATGATTTATCTGATAAAACAATGAGCGACATTATTCCTACATTACTGCTGTTTCCGGTATTCATACGGACAACTGGACAATCGGACACTGCGAGCTAAGATTTATGACGTAAACTGTTGTTTGTACTTACCTACTTGAAAAAGTGTAAGAAATGCAAGTAGCTATACAATATATTAAGAAAACCCTGTCCGACCCATAAGGATAATAAAGGTAAGGTAAACACATGACCAACTATAATATAAAATTTTACGTAACCATCATAGAAACAATACTAATGAATTTTGAAATAATCTTTTTTTTCCTACGAATTAATTCCAACTTCCCCGAAATTTGGTATTTATAAAAAAAATGACAACACCGGTATTATTATGAGCGAATAGCGATGCGACCACGTGCCGCGTGCCCTGCCGCCCGCCGCCCGCGGAAGGATGTTTAACGCACATGTATTAAGTTACTTCTTTTTGTGAAATAATATTTATTTTTTTAGAGGGATTTTTTTTAGGTTTAGCCCGGTTTTGTATCCATTAGTAGAATCAGTTATTGATACTTAACAATACCATTACGGATCGGACAGCGTTTTCTTTAATATACTTAGCTATGTACCGACGACAGCAGGTCGAACTACCTGAAACTTGAGTCTTAATGCTTTATAGATAAAGTTGAAACTCTAATATGGAAATCTGACGGATTGTAGTAGCCTGATGTGCTGTCGTCTAATGCAGTTTTATAGCGTGTTTATAATCCTTATAATTCATTTAAATCATTTTTGATAAACAATTAAAGAATATTTGATTTTATTCGTGTTTTTCTTTTGTAGTTCAGACGATTTCCTTCACTTTCATTAATTTTTTACTTATATTTCCAAGAAATCTTGGTCTATGTCCTGCGGCATATGTGACCAGGCCAGCCCATTGCCGCTTCAGCTTGCCAATCCTCAGAGCTATGTCGGTGACTCTGGTCCTCAGTCGGATCACCTCATTTCTGATGCGGTCCTTCAGAGAGACGCAATCAACGCAGATCAAGCTTGTTGGCGTGCCATGAAGGAGGCCTATGTCCACCAGTGGACGAGTAGAGACTGATGATGATGATGATGAAAATAATTTACAGGTGTTCAAAACAATGGTGCTATTGATAGATATTGAAGTAGTTTGCATTTGATACTTTTCATTTATCACAGGATAAAGTTTATTTAAATTTATTTTAATCTTGGAACAAGGGAATCAGCGCCTATTTTCCTGTGTACCTTATATGTTTTTTTTTTTATATAAACGTTTCCGCACATTAGTAATTACGCCTGTATCGTGAGTGCTTATACAAACAATTAAGCTCACATACACAAACACCCAGGCCCTGAACAACTACCTGTAGACCATACAAATAATTTGTTCCGTGCGGGGATCGAACCCGTGACACGCAGCGCAGCAGTCGATCGCTCAATCACTACACCAACCGTGTCGTCGCTTTATTCGTCGGGTGTTCGATAAATCGTACCTTGTAGGTATGTAAGTAGTTTATTTAAAAATAAATAACATTTAGTTGCTACCAGAACAAAGCCACGTCAGTACATCATTAATTTAACTGATATTAAAATAAATAACTGGTACATTAATGTGGTTTTTCCGTCACGCATGCCGTTGATTATTATAATGGTAGCCCGAGATAGTGTAAGGGCAATCGGCTGACGTGTACCAATTTAATAGTTTTTGTTTGTACAAGCTACTACAATCTGTTATACTTAGTTCTTTATTAAATTTTCAACTACATCGTTAAAGCATTATGCGTCAGGATTGATTGGAAATATTTGACAGTTTAGGGTAGCTTGACCTGGTATCGTCCTTACCCATGTCTTCGTACATTAGAAGCATGTTTTCGTGTAGTAACATTATTATTATTATCAATAATGTACTCGGTTGGTCCACTCTCAATGATCACAGATACTGAAGCGGATTCTGTTGTTCACAAACTAAACTAATTTTAAGTTCAGTGCATATTTTTCTTTCCATTTCATTAAGAAAAGGACAGAAGATAAATTGTCAGTTTAGACCTGTCAAATTAGTGCGCTCCTGACGTAAACAATCTTATTTTAGTCGCCATCTTTATAATCGCTTCTAAGCTGTCTATGGAGTATCTTAATTTGACAGGATAAATAGTCGATATTGTTCCTACTGCTACAACATAGACCTCTACTCTTTGTGGAAAAAGTGGGCTATAATTCTCCACGCGGATCAAATGAGTATTGGTGATGTCACATGTCTTCGGACTTTTACTACTTTACTTCGGACTACCTCGAACTTGTTGAACACTGCGTTTGGTTACCTACTAGTATAGACATGCATGTGTAAAAAAAACGTAAAATTAACTAATAAATTCATGTCAAACTTTTATAAGATCTCTGATCCTTGTTTTAGTAAAATATGACAAACGTAGATGTGCCTACCTATAATTATATTACTAGATGAGCGATAGGTATGTCTTTTATCCTGTTTACAACACACGATATGGTGTACCTATCCAAACGGATAGGTAAGCGAAACGGATTTGGATGTAACAACCCAAACGGCTTATTACATCCAAATCCGTTTCGCTTTTATAATATTTATTTTTGCTACGCAAACAGATCTTTTATGCAATAGCATATAGCAAGCTACAGGTCTCCCAAAGTGATATTGCGCATAGAAATCTTCGTCACTGTTCGGCAACGATCGTATTCTATCGTAGAGTGGTGCACTTAACCACTCTTTATACATATCTTCTTCCGAACGCTCGGGGAATACGACCGTTGCCGAACAGTGACGAAGATTTCTATGCGTATTATCACTTTGGGAGATACGTGGGAACTGCGTCTCACTGGCTCAAATACCCCCTTCTGCATGAAAAAGCGGGTGCTTGAAGTTTTGTGGCATCTTAGGTACAGCGTTCGAACATAACGTTTTATTATTACCTACATGGGGCGCTGTGGCCCGGGACCATGCCTAATCAATATTTTATACACATGGATAAAATAGCAGAGGCTAACTTGCACACTGAATAATGGACCACCGGAAACTGCTAGCATATAGTGATGTAGTAATTAGCCGGCAACATGCCATGACATGTCATGGGCCCTCATTGGTTGAGAGTTCTTACAACCTTGAAGCGGGCCAATCGAGGAGTCCAGCGCGGTCGATATCGATGATCTTGTCTTCGTAATGAAAACTTACGGTGGCCACACAGAACAAGGACAACAGTGATTATTATGTTTGATGGTAGGTTATTTCATCATCGTTAATCGTCATAGAGGTGAAGCGAGCTAGAGCTTAACTGTGGAAAAACATAGGCGACACAACAAAGATTTAAATCATGATTCATTTGTTTCTGTCTTACTAACTAGAACAACAGTGAATTGGACTTTATTTCAGCACAGAGTTTCTCTGTGCGATCGAATCAGAAATAAGGAGATCCGCAGAAGAACCAAAGTCACCGACTTAACTCTTCTAGTCGCTAAAATTAAGTGACAGTGGGCGAGGCACATTTTTCGTACCGAACAGTTGGCCGATGGGGCAGTAAGGTTCTGGAGTGGCGGTCACGTACCGGAAGACGCAGCCTAGGGAGGCCCCCAACAAGGTAGACCGATGACGTGGTGAAGGTTGCGGGAAGCCGATGGAAGCGGGCAGAACAAGACCGGTCATTTTGGAAAGCCTTGGGGGAGGCTTTTGCTGGACATCTATAGTCTGTGCAATTTTAGCACCAGTAACATTTTCTGTATTCTTCATTACATATCCAAATTAACCAGAATATACCAAAAATATATTAAAACGCCAATTTACATGTAAATGTCTTTAATTAATTATTCAACAAGTTCACAGATAACCGTGACAATTATTTGTGTAAATACCATACAAAAAGGTCTTATTACAATGGTAATAGGTTTGCATTTATTTTATTGTTAGACCTTGAAATACAGCTCATTAAATAGTGAATAACTTATTGTATAAAAATATGACGTGGCTTCATGGGAATTTCTGATTGGTACGCGAAATTCTAGTTTTCTATAGGTTCTCGAGTGGCAACCACGCACCGGAAGACGCAGCGTGGGTAAGCCCCCGACAAGGTGGACCGACGACCTGGTGAAGGTCTCGGGAAACCGCCAGATGCTGGAGGCGCAGGACCGGTCGTCGTGGAGATCCTTGGGGGAGCCCTATGTCCAACAGTGGACGGGTTTCGGTTGAAATGATGATGAAATTTACATAGCTTAGTGCAGCAAGAGGACTATGTAAGATCCATTAATTGGGTCAGGGTTGCGGGTTGGCTAAAAAGTGAGGCAAGTGAAGGAACACAGGTGGGTTTTTAGTCAGTAAAAGTCTGACACACTCTTCCGCTCAGCCCAGAGCGGGAAAGGTGGTGAGGTATTTGATGATTTCCCATCCTTAACAAAAAAAGGATACCATTAATTGGTAATTTTGCTCATGATAAGAACTCGTTTATTAAGATACATAAACGTACATATTTAAAGGTGGATAAACAAATGCATATAAGAATTTCCATACATAAAAATGTACTTCTTTGCCTTGAAATATCGTAATGTTAACATTTTACCAAATCGTTTTTTAAACAGCGTCTTTGTTCAATAATATTAAACTTAAATGGGAAAAGTAGAAAATATTCATAGGTAAATAATACCTAAAGTATTCCGAATAAAAAAATTACATTGCAAAAACGATGGTGAATTCTAGAAAAGCCCTAAAAAAACAGAATTCCGCTTGCCAACAAACCGTTGGTTATACCAACTCAAAGCGAAAAGTCTTCTTTAAAATCATAGTCATCCTTCTTTTTAAAACTCGTAATAGTCACATTCTCTAGAACATCAGCCAACTGGATGGCTTGCTTCTCATTTTTCGCTTTTTTCTTTTTATCTTTCTTGAACTGCTGTTTCCGTAACTTGTTTAGTTTGGTGTTGCCTTCGATGAGCATTTCTGGGTCTGTTTTTGTTTTTTCGTTTGTTCTAGTTCTCTTGTCCTGTTTGTTCGCTCGTATATTCACTGATTTTGGGAGGAGACTTGAATCTTCTTCGTCTACCTGCATGTCATCTTGTAAAGCTGCTTTCACTGGGCCTGTACTTGAAATCTGTGGATGAAAGATAAGTTGGGTTACAATGACGTGTTTACAGCACCGCTGTTCCAGTGACAGGCAAATAT
Source organism: Sesamia inferens (assembly GCA_037179545.1). NCBI lineage: Eukaryota > Metazoa > Arthropoda > Insecta > Lepidoptera > Noctuidae > Sesamia > Sesamia inferens. The sequence goes on along the minus strand of CM073928.1, from coordinate 26,872,522 downwards.
GAAGCTATATAGGATGAATATCACCATCCCTTTCTCAGTGAGGGACAATGATGGCGTTAACACATTACTAGTATAGCCCCTATGATTCAGAGGGCTTCGGAAGAAAATGTATTTTTTGACTAAGGTCAAATTTTATTTCAAGGATTTCAGGGACATGTAAGGTAAATTATAAACTTGCAACATTTTGGAGTAGGTTGGCCAGAGAAGAGTAAGCCCTGTGAACAAATTAAAGGACGGCACTTGGACACACGGTGGACTTTAGCCAGTAAAAGTCTGACACGCCCTTCCGCTCCGCCCAGAGTGCTTAAGGACGCTAGTGTTTTTAATAGCCGTAAAGGAACAATGACTAGTGTCCCATTGACTTTGAAACTTTGGGTATACTTTTCTCAACGACACAATGAACGGAATCGCGCGTAATGACACCGATATTGGCGGGAAACGTGCTTTCGAAATAACGACTTAAATGGTTTTAGAATATGGTTCAAGGTCTACTTTTCGTGCCGCTTGTTGTTCGAAAAAGATACTGTGGCCCATGGCACACAGACAAGTGAAAGAACACGGGTAGGTTTTAGTCAATATGAGTCTTGACACGCCCTTGTGTTCCACCCACAGCGGGACGAGAGGTTATTTGATCATTTCCCATCTACACAAAAAAGATCATGGTAAAGTAAAATAAAATAAAGATTTATTGGAAAACTAAATGGCGGGGAGGCGAAAGCCTGTCCAATGCTTTTGCCCAGCAGAGGTTATTAAATAAAAAAAACCCGTGAAGGAACAAGTGATACCTTGGCACTGACAGGCATCGGTCTTTGTGGACCCCGTCACGATGTGCTGACATATCTTTGAGACGCGTGTGAAACAAAACGTACCGTCGACCCCGGCCTGGTCCACGATCGGGCAGGGCCGCACTCGCTGTGGCTGGGAATTCGATGTTGTCTCCCAACCAGGACATCTCTTGCGGCGACTAGAGGCGTTAGGCCGCTGCCTCGAATCTTGCGGGCAGCGGCGCGGCGGCGGCAGCGGCGCGGGAGCCGGGCGGGCATCGAAGACCCGTTCTCGAAACTAGCAGGCAGATCGCGCCTCACAATAGCCGCGTAGTGTTGTGTTCACGATTGTGTCGACGAGATATTTGTTTATATTCAATGCCATTTGCGCCATTGCGCCATTCTAAACAATGGCGGCAACATCTTTTTGAATCAAATTTATTCCTAACGCTCGATCACCACTCGCTGCCCGCAAGATTCGAGCGCGAGAAGTACACCGCTCGTTGCCCGCCACCACCCCGCTGCCGCGCCGCTGTTTTCGAGAACCGGTCCGTTTGATTTTACGCATAAGATCCTGCCGCTCACTCGCCGCTGCCGCCGCCGCCCCGCTGCCCGCAAGATTCGAGGCAGCGGCCTTAAAGCGCTAGGATTCCCGCTCCCTCACGCGCTCCGCCTCCTCCTTTGCCAGCATCACTGCTTCGCAAAAAGAGGTGGCTTGCCATGCACTTTCGCTCCGGACTCTATCAGTTAGAATGATTTTGAAGCAAATTGCTAATCAATTGCTTCATGTGTTCGAAAATGTGTTTGCTCAACAACGTAAATAACGCAATGAAAGTTGTCGAACTGTCAAAACGAAACCCATTGCCAATGATAGTGTGTTACGCAATTACCCTGTTCGTTTCATTTAAATCTTACCTTCTATTATAAAATTCCAAAAAGTACATTATCAAATTGTATCGTGTTAATAGACTTTTGCTGACTCTACTGAGGTTGTGTCCACAATAATAACTCCTTTAGTACCTCATGTTACGGTACCCAACTATACAATAAGGTTTTTACCGTGATTCCTTCAACTCCAGTATCGTGGGAGGCTAGTTCGTTGATCGCTTCAGTCTCCATCGCTTCAAAGGCGTTGATGTCAAATTCTGCCGCTATTGTTGACACAATCTTCGCGTCTACGTGGATATCTGAATCGAGAGTCTCTGGTGGCAGGGTGAAGTATCTGACCTGATGATGGAAAAGGGCAAATGAATTCTGATTTGTGCAAAAGAGAAATGGTTTGATCGGCCTGTAATAATAGATAATTAGTAATACGGGCTGGTATCTGCAACTCAAAGACATACCGCGTATTTTGCGTAGGAGTCAAAAAGCTAGATAGATAATGATGTTCTTTTCTTTAATAATTATAAACTAGTGCTTGAGCGCAATGCCGCCTGATGCAATCGTTGATGGTAAAGTGCGCTAGTTTATTAAGCCTATTCAGTCAAAAAACAAACTGAGTGAATAGGAAATGATGCAATGTAAAACACGACCAACGATGCTGCGCCAGAGGGAGATTGTTCTGGAGATCCTCCGCGACCAAACTCCCGACACAACATTTGGGGCGTCGTACCCGGCACACATCGCAACACAACTGCTCAGACCCATCCTCCGTATGGCTTCACCAGACATCATGCCGGAACACGACGAATCTTTTGGCGGCAAGACTTTGTCTGGTTGGTGGTAACTTCTGCCGGCCGCCGATGTTATGGCCTACCACCGAGTAGAATAGTAATCTCTATAATTAGATACAATACAATTCTTACCTTGCCGGTATTCCAGTCGTTTAGCAGTATCCTAGCGGCAGATTCCTGATCAGGGACACCACCTTTTTTAAACCTACCCATACGTGAAGCCACGTGCGCGAAGAACTCCTGAAATAAATAATCTTAATTTATATTTAATCTGACTGACTGAGATACTGGTCATTAAAAGAAATAATGAAAAGTAAGGATCTCGGTAACCACATAAAAAAGAAAACATTTGAGACTTGCATTCTCCCAGTCCTTACTTACGGATGTGAAACCTGGTCAGTAACAATCCAACTTAGGGAAAAGGTAGCCAAATGCCAACATGCTATGGAAAGAAGCATGTTAGGGCTAAAAATAAAAGACAGGGTCAGGAATGTAGAAATAAGATTAAAAACCAAACTAACAGATATTCTCACGCGGATAGACGTCTTAAAGTGGAGATGGGTTGGGCATATGTTGCGACACCCGATTAACCAATGGAGTAAACCAGGAGTCGTCAAGTCATGAGATGGGAGGACGATTTGAAACTGACAGCCGGACCCCACTGGATAAGACTAGCAAGGGATAGAAAGCATTGGAAAGATTTGGAGGAGACTTATGCCGAAAGGCACACCGAACTTAGGGACATATTATAACCCTAAGTTTAGGAATACAAAGGCTATATTATTATTATTATATTATTATTATTATATTTAATCCGATAAAATTTCTATTAGACATGCATCTAAATTTAAAAAATTGTATTATAACAGCACTTGTTTAATTATTTTAAACTGTTCTTTTATATATACAATGACGTCGATTCTCTTGTTCACAAACTAAACCAATTTTAAGTTATGTGCATCTTTTTCTTTCTATTTTATTAAGAAAAGGATAGAAGATAACATTTTAGTTTAATCCTGTCAAATTAAAATATTCCATAGATAGTTTTGGCGCGATTAAAACATGGCGACCAAATATACATCAAATTAGCTATAATACACCCTTAAACATAGACACACACTAATCAAACCCACTCACACTATTACACAGCCACGCATGCTTTCGCAGCAGCTTGCTTACGCACACTTACTCATTCATACACTTACACATTCACCATACACGTCACACGCACACTCACACACATATATACACACAAACAATATCTATTATACAAAAATAATAATATTTGTTAAGCATTTTACGTAAGTTTAAGTTTTTTTTTTATTTTCTTTTTAAATAAAATTGTTACTATCCAACTCGAGGGGATAGGCACTGTTACTTCTTAATACAGGCTATTTCATAGCCTAGCAAGGAGAACAGTACGTCACCCATTTGATTGTCAGAAATGTAAAACTACCCACTATGTAAAAAATGTAAAATGTACTACAATCTGTTTTTCTATATAAATAAAGATGATTATTATTATTATTACATCAAATTATGTCAAGCACGGAGTAATTTGACAGGTCTAAACTATCATTTTATATTCTGTCTTTTTCTTACCTAAAGATTTATTTTCTTACCTAAAGAAAAAGATGCACTGAACGGAAATTTAGTTTAGTTTCTCAACAAGGGAATCTGGGCCAATTTCTATGTTTAGTAGTATTCATGTTTTCCCATAAGGAAAGGCAACGGTACAGAGCCAATAGCCATACAGCCTGATTTAGATATTTATTTAGAAAAATAGATATTCTCTTTTTATAATTTTCCTTTATGGTACCATTAAATACTTTATCCTTTCTTTAATTTTCTTACCTGTGGAGTATTAAAGTCTGGTATACTATAAAGCTCAGTCAATGTATGTTTGTTGGCTCTCTGCAGGATGGCAGACGCTGGTGTGACAGGGTCCTTCAAGCTGCCCACGCGCACCGCGTTCTTTAGCGCCACGGACGAGTCGCTCTCTGGTCCAGAATGGAACACTATGCCGGGACTGTCCAGGATCTTGATCTTCGAGTCCAGCTGAACTGTCTGCATTTGTCTGGAATTATTGATGGGTTGTTCAGTCAGCTTCAGTCGTTTATTGACTGAAGGAAGGGTCATTTTATTCCATGCTAGCGACCAGCCCCTACTACGCACGATTTTATTACTTCACAAAACATAGGCATTACTTTATAAACATTCAGACATTCTGACATAAATTCTCTAAATTACAGTAAAAACACTCATCGAAATCCACTGCATAGTTAAGAGGAACAATATGGTCTCACTGATGGACATGAGGAGACTTTAATTACCTACATATGTATACAATGTGTAATGGAAAGAGTATATACATATAAAGGGCACAGCTGCTTTAAGTGATATCAAACGATATAGGAGGTATATCAACTCAAAATAAAACACTCTAAAAATTTATAAAAAAAAATATTCAGTTTCATAGGGGTCTTAAATTCAAATCATACCAAACATGAACTGTGGGTTTTCACCTCCATCTATCTGTTTGAAGAATCATGGTCCTTTTGGTAGGTTGATAAACCACAAAGCCATAGCAATAAGAAATTAACTCCTAAAGAAAAGAAACAAACAATACTTACTTAGTAATTCCTGGTGTACTTCCAACATTGCAAGCTTTAGATCTATTCAGACTGTTGATGATGGAGCTCTTGCCCACATTGGGCAGACCTACCACACCTACTGTGATGGATGTCTTGATGCCCTTGTTGCGGCAGTAGTTGCCTAGTAGGCTCATTATTAACTCTGCGCCCACGCATGCTGAGCCTGGGAATGGAGAATAAAGTGTTATAAAAATTGTGTTGAGAGATGGACTGTTGATATGTCAAGGGATTCCGCAAGTTTCGTAGAACTTAGTAGCTTTTATGGGGGAGCCAACAGGTCTATGTCCAAATGCTGTTAGCTGATGATGACGTGTATTACAAAAACTACAGACCACAGTTAGAAAGAACTTGTGTATGTTTTCAAAATAGTTTGTAGAGAGCACAATTTCTTATTTAAAAATATATCTGTTTATTATGTATATCCTAATCTGTGTACCATAGTATAACCTTTTTTTTCGTATAAAGGGTGGAAAATCCTCATGAATGTCCGTCGTCTTGGGGCGGTCATCCGACAGGGTCGGTCGGACTCTTACTAACTAAAAACCACCGCAATGTCTCTCCTCGCACGTGAGCGCGGGGCTGCAGGAGTCCAGATTCTACCGCAGCACCATAGTATGTATAACCTTTCTTTTTGTTTACGAGGTGGAAAATCCTCATGGATGTCCGCCGCCCTGGGGCGGGCAACGGGGTCTGACAGACTTTTACTAACTAAAAACCACCCCAGTGTTCTATCTCACACAGTGCTCTCATCTACACCGGGGGTTGCGGGTACGAACACTGCTTCCGCAACCACGCCACTGTGGACCTCCTCAGGTCACACAGCACGCGTTTTTTTATGCAAAAATGATTGCAATAAATTTACATGAAATTTGACACACACATGGTTTAAGACCAGCATTAATAGATAAGACAACCACATAAGTTCAATGGCCTACTGGAAGGACTAAGTGCGTAAACCAAACCCGTAACATAGAAACATATAGGACAGTTTTTATCCAGATATTCCCATGAAATTGAAAATTATGTAGGTGAATCCGCTAGGCGCAGCTAGTTACAAATATACCAACCTTTCATCTGCTTGTCCTTAACTACATGCTTCATCTTCCTCGTCCCAAGGTTATGCTGCTGATCTTGTGTTGAAGCCTTGAATGGTACTGTGGGGGCCGTCCGCCGCAAGTATTTGAGCCAAGCCTCAAGATTGGTACGGGGAACCAGATCCGCTTTGTTCAGAACGAGGACTAGACGTTTTCCTGAGTCCCGGACTGCTTCTTCTACTTGAGAACAGCGTGTTCCTGGACATTTTAGGTAAATAAAGCATATGAAAATGCTGCACAAACTCAGGTTTTTTTCAATTGTACTAAAAACATTCTTATTTTATTTCCAACACATAAAAAGCTTTTTTTAAAGTTGTAATTTATGGGAACATTGGAAAATGTCTTATGTATCTTATAATTAAATAATTAAACCTAAATCAAAAATATTCCTTGTAGTTTGCTTTTAGAGTTATAAAATCATCCATGCCACTATTTTAAGATGAGATTATGATGTAGATTGATATTTATTTATGTGAGTCTAATAATAGCCTAGTCTAAAAGATACTGCTAAGGCCTATTAAATCAATATATTTACTCACCTAAGGGATCTCTGGCATCAACAACTTCTAAGATAACTTCAGCTTCAGATATAACCTTCTTGAACTCTCTGTAGTAAGTTTTGAGTGAGTTCTCCTTTTTTCTGTCTTTGCCAAACTCTATATCATCTGTGGGTGCATCACCTTTGAATGCGTCGTGGACTTTGCCTCTTGCTTGTGCATTTTCTACCTGTAAATTACTTTAGTTATAATCAAGCAAGGGAGAAATATTTTATTTTCAGCAAAAATAAAATGCATAATATAGAAAAATTTAACTCATATAAAATATTAAACAGGGGTGTATTCTGTTAGCCAGTTGTAAAAGTAAAATAGGTGATCAGTTCAACCAAAATACTGTTATTCAAGGGAACACATATATATACCAGGAGCAGAGTTATTTTTTTAGCATGAAAATACAGAAATATAAATTGATAACTTACCAATGTGTCCATACTAACACCACCCTTCTTTTCTTCCTTTTTCTTTAGTTTTTCTTGTTTAGCAAGCTCTCGCTTTTTCTGTCTCTCTTCTTCCTTATGCTTCTTGACAGCTTCTACCTCTTTCAGTATATCATCTTTGAATGGGCAACCATTAGGAATCTGTATGGGCTTTGCTTTCTTTGATTTTGGATTCTTTTTTGCTTCTTTCTTTAATTTTCTATTGTGATCTTTTACTTTCTTTTCTATTTTGTACCGGAGACGAGCCGGCTGCCTCTTTGATGGTTTCTCTGAAGAAATAAATTGTTTAAGTCGCATTCATGAATTATCCTTTGAATAGCTAGCTAATTGCACTTATAAATAATTACAGTAAATCCATATATGGTGTAAACTTCTTTTACTTATTTGGCAGTTGGCCTGTTCTTGACCTATACCTAATACTACGTAGTCTAACATGTATATCATCATTATACTGAACTCCTTCACTGCTACTACTACGATACTATTATTGTGAAATATTCCACCACCACCTTCTCCATCAATTCGATTAGTTAAGTTTTTGCCAGTAGGTAAAGAATACGGCAGAAAAAATATACTCTACATATGATTAACTAAGCTAAGGATATAGCTAATAAAAGAATGAATTTGTTTCAAAATGATCAACATTGCAACATCGCATGCTCTTTCGAATTAAAACTTACAATAAAGGGTCAATGACAATTTTAATTCTTTACTTACTCAATTTAAACTTAGCCATCGTACTAGATGTATGTTTGTTCTTATTATTAACACTACACTATGTTTAAATCTTTGCTAAAGTTTATGTGAAATAACTTGTGGTTCACTTTACCGAACCTAACCAAGGTATTTCAATAATGACATTGACATTCATGTCAAAGTAAATGAAACGTTTTAAAACATTACAAGTATGGATGATCTCTACCTTTCTAGAGTATTAATGATATGCTGTCTCTATTTAATATAAATATTATGCATCATTATGTGATATTTTCCAATTTGGAAATGGAACGCTTGAAGCACGGCCGCTGTCAATATAATGTCAAAATAAAAACACGTGCTTGTCAATGTTCCATAGAATAAAAAACTATGGTTCGGAAATATTTTTTTTACTTTAGGAAAGATGACATTTATAAATTGAACCTTATATAAAAATAAAATATTCGTAAGTCGTCTTTTAAAAGCAAATCCTACCGCGTTCGTTCATTTGCGTGTGCACCAGGGGCCACGGTATCTCTTTATTTACTAAGATCGAGGTTTACGTTTATTATTATTACATAATATTCCTGCCTTGCCGATGCATTCCACTAGTTTCTACGGTAAATCCTTTACTGTACAAGCGGTTCGGCTATGGAATGACTGAATGACTTGCCCGTGTCCATAAGGCGTGCTCAAACTCTGTCCACTTTTAAAACTATGGTAAAAAAAAAGCACTTCCTCTCTCTTTAAACATGTCATTATTTTTTATTTGCTCTTGTATGATATTTATTAATTAGATGTATATATTTAGTTAAACTAGTATGATATATTTTATAAATAAATAGTACACTGTAGACTACCTACACTATTTCTCTCTCCTTCCCCTTAGTATTCCATGCAAAGGTTGTCTGTAAAAGATCACCCTTTGTAGAATCTTTATATTTATGTTCTGTAATCTATATGGTGTACATAATAAAGAGTATTCTATTCTATTCTGCATTCCCTCAAAGTAAAGGCCTCATATTATGATTGGGACAGGCGAGTCTAATCACAGCTATTTTGCACTAAACCTGGTTAAACAGGCATAAATTCGATCAAACTTCGGCTTACTTCTGATAAATTCCTGATACACACTGATTTATACTGAAATATTAGGGTTTCTCATTCCGTTTCTCAAATTCATATGATTGAGGAAATTAAGAAAGGTATTTTTCCTAGACAGTTTCAAGCAAGCCTTCTGTGGACGCAAAACATACAGTCAACTCACCAATGCAGTCACCTCTGCACCAATCTGATTCTGCTCTGCCACCGATAACAGGCTTAAAGTTAATTGGGAAGACAGTGTCGTGTAGCTTGACCTGCTGTAGTCCGTACTTTAAAACGATACTTCCCGACTGCCTCGTTGATCATGTGGTTGTAGACGTGACTGAGCTCAGTTGCGGTCTTGGGTTCGTTTCTCCGATCCATGCACCTGTGATTGCTTATTATCGCTATATCTTGACTAGGTTAGGTAGACACAATCCCCCTTATTCTTAAATGATGCTTAAAGTTAACTAGTGATTAGCGAATGTTTAGCCATACATTTTCGACGTTTGTTAAGTCATTATCGTTTATGAATAAACTAAAGTTAAGTCTGTCGGACCCCGTCGCCGACCCCAGGGCGGCGAACATCCATTGAGGATTTTCCTCCCCAGAACAAAAAAAAAAAAAAAATTGCAGACGTAAAGGTAGGCCTAGTGTTATTATTTATGAACCAAAAGCGATTATAATACCATCCATGATTTACTGTTTTCCAAATTCCAAGCCACTCTACACACGAGGCAGAGGTAAACCACAGTGAGGCTCATTAAGATTGTGTAGTACATACTTAACTAAAATGATGCGTATCAAATCAAGTTACGAACATTAACTTAGGGTGTATGCCACAATAACACAGTCCAAATAGGTTGGATTGGAAGCTATATGAGCCAAATAAGTAAACATTGAACATTTGGTAAACAAAACACGTCGTGGTTCATTCATCGTTGGATATCGTGAATGAATTTCCTTGTGGTGTTATGTGAGGCGACAGGCGACGGCCACGCCATATGACGGTTTTGTTCACGGGCAGCAGCTGTGCTTTGCTCGCGAAACGGTCGCTTGTACGTGTACCTGAACAGGTAACAGAAGCAACAGGTCATTTCTCCGGGCGAGGGGAGCGCGGCTAGCTACCACCGGCTGCCGCGCGAGACAGTCGCGTTTTGTTCTCCGCAGTGGCAGCACGTCGCTACTCGCGCCCGCGCGCTCCAAAAACCGCGATATATTTCGTTTATATCGCGCAAGTAATGTGCGCGAACGCACACTTCGATATACCGTTTGTCGGCAGCCAGTCGTGACAGTGCAAATGTCTCCCAGTTTAGAAGGGATCATGTTTAACAGAAACGCGAACCTGTCGGCGCGCCGGCCGTTGTTGGCGGAACCGCAAAAGCCTCTAGTGGTCCCACCACGCGCGCCTCCCCGCGATACTGGCCCGCATAGGCCTTTACCCGCACCCAGGAACCAGCCTACAGACTATTCATACGAATACCGACCAGATTATTGGAAACCATCGAACGTCGAACTGGAAAGGCGACTGCAGGAGACAAGGGCACGCGAGAAAGTTGGATACTTTCAAGATAAAGTTACGCCTCCAGAAATAAATTTGGATCGTCGGGAAGCGGAACTAGTGTTCAGGTTCGATCCGCAAGCGTCTGACGAATACCTTTCGAGTCAATACCGTGCCCCGGTAGTGCATTATGTGAAGCCCCCGACTCCGGCAAACGGGTTCGCTGCCCGTGTGCCCGAGAGAGACGGGCCATTCGTGTTCGGAGTGCACAGTCCGAGCCAGTTCCCTATCTCGCGGCGGGACGACGACGATTACGACTACTCGGAGGTGGCCGAGGAGAATGGCCGCACTGTGATACAAGACGATGTGTCTGAGGACTTGAACTGCTGTGATAAAGTGAACGAGTGGGCGGTGAGGGACAAGAAGAGCAGGAGGACTTTGAACCGAATGTTTCAGATAAAAGATAGGAGGAAGGTGAAAGGTGGAAAGAAGGAGAAAATAAAGTGTGTGTTGGTGGGTGATGGAGCTGTGGGGAAGAGCTCGTTGATAGCGGCGTACGCGCAGGACACGTTCCGGGAGGATTACCAGCCTACAGCTTACGACACATTCAATGGTAAGTTTAATTGTAAACACCTTAAGACACCAGGAAACATGAAAGAATAGGTTTGAGATAAAAACAAAGACATCATTGCTCCGCGGGCGCCGGGCGGGCAGTTGCGTGACTTATCGCGAGTGACCCTGATTTGTGGCGATAATGAGTGATTACCTCTAGAATTATCGTCTAGCAAGCGATCGTATCGCCAGCTGCAGTTACGATAGTAAAGTGTTTTGTTGGCGCCACAAACATTTTCTATAAAAAAAAAAAAAAATGAAAAATAAGAATATAATCCGAAAATGTTAAATAGACCCTTCCTAACCTAACCTATCCTTTGTTTATTTTTAAATTTCTTCTTAAAACGTTGCCCCACACTAAGAATTTCTCTTGTCTCGTGGGTGCGTTTACAAACATATAAACTCACATAATATACAAACGGTCAGACCCGGAACAACTACTTGTAGGTCATACAAATATTTGTTCTGTGCGGGAATCAAACCCGCAACAGTGTAATAGTTAATAATTTAACTACTGTGCTAACCGTGCAGGCGATTAAAATAATGAATGTAAACTGAACCCTTGGTTCATAGCATCCATCGAGCTAAACAAACGCAGTGATGCAGTACACACTTATCATAACTGAATGATGAATCAAGACTTCTTTACTTCCATGCTCTGATTGGCTATAATTAACTCGTTCTAATTAAAAATCTTGTTCTTTTTTTAAACCACAAAGAAGCATTTAATAAAAGAAAACATACCTTATTATAATGCAATACGTCACGCTATTGATAAGGTAAAGTGAATTCACAAGCTCTATAAACACGGAAATTTGTAAATTTATAAATTATTGAGCCTTTTACTAAATACGATTGTTTCCAAGAGGGATAATTCGTGTTGCTTACTACGAAATCAAAATAGAAAAGGATTGGCTATGACCTTGACCGAGACCGTACTTCACTTTGATGAGTTAACACAAAGAAACTGAAAACGTGATCATCTGAAAACGGACTAGGTACGTAATTTCGCATTCAGTGAAGTTGGTGCAAGGTCGTTTGACATCTGCTAAACATGCAAGCGAATGCTGTTCTTTAGGATGTACAATAAGACGTATAATAATTATAATAAGCAATACCTTTTAAACTTAAACATATTGCATGAAATAAACATATACAGTAGGAGTCAATGACTCGTCCAGACATTTTCTGTTGGCTTATCAACAAAAGAAACTTGTTTTAAACACACGTAGCAATAACATCGTGGTCGGTTTCTTATTTAAAATTCTTGTTACGCTTTCTCATTTCAATTTATAACTGGCATTCAGATTTTTTTTTTCATATTACATAATTTAAATTGTATCATTGTTATTTTATTGGGCCTTGGGAAAGTAAGTGGCCAGTTTTGGCTATACCTACTATACTCCATTCAAAATAAGATGACACAACTGTAGGCCTAGTATGAGTTTTCATTACGAGCCTCTATCGCCGATATCGAGCGCGTTTGACTCATCGATTGGCCCGCTTCAAGGTTGTAAGAACTCGCAACCAATGAGAGCGCCAAACGCGCTCGATATCGACGATCGAATCTCGTAATGAAAACTCATACTAGGCATACTGATAGGTGTCAGAAATAAAATTATTACGAAACTTCAATTAAAAAAAGTCGTATTTTCAGAAGCAAATGAACAATAATTATGATCTATTAGCAACAATACAAACTTATGTACGCAAAGATGTGAATGAAAATGATAAAGAATAATTATGTCAGTTGCTTTCAATGGATTACTTAGCTGTGTCATTCGAGTTAAGCTTTATTTTACACAGTATCCTGTACCTACATGAGACACATACATACTTTAAGTACATTATGTAGTCATATTATCTTCGTATTAAAATGACTATGTACTATTTCCAATGTGTGTTAGTGGTAAAGTAAGCTACACAGAACATCTGGCTCATTTTCCAGGCAGTAATAGTGTTCTGGATAATGTAATCCCAGAAATGATGGCACAGATTAAGATTTAGCCAGAACTCTCATACTAGATTTATTTACAAATAAATCTATTTTACTGTTTCGTGTTCTTGCTTCCATGGGTATATAGGTTTACTGGTAATAATATTACAAAGAGGTAACTTTTGGGGAGGGTAATCTTTGGAAGTATAGAATAAAAATGTATTCGATAGCCCGTTTCTTGAAGAAGGCTATAGGCTGTCCGACATCACGCTGTAACGCTCTGGCGCCAAGCAGAATAAAAAAAGCAATCGAAAAGAATGCTAAACTAAAACGAAGTGATAGCGCGGGTAAGTGATACGATGCCACTGTGTCTACCGGGGAACAAGAAAATACTTTCAGATGCTATAAACACATTGATATGTAAAAATAAACAATATAAATCTTTCTATCTACAACGACCTACGGGCGATCGAAGATACTTAACAGTGAAGATTGAAATACATAATATTTCTGCGAACTTTACCTTGTGTAAATAACAGTTATTCATCGCGTGAAGTCTTTAAAAAATCACGTAAACTATTATTAGTACTAATTCATTTGTTTTTATTGCATGTGACTTTACCTCCTAGTTTTTAAAAATAACTCATCATCATCATCTCAGCGGTAACCCCAGTCGCAACCGAAGCCTTTTCAGCTTTGGAGTCTGCGGTCCGCTTTACCAGTCTAACTGCTGATTTTGGTTAAACTTCGATATTATTTAAAAAAAAAATAATAATCCAAAGGAATCAGAAGTTTTTCCCAAGTACCTATTTTTGGTACTAAGTTTTTCTTAAGTAAGTATGTGCAAAACTACTTGTCTATGACCGACTTTGTGAAAATACAATAACAACCTCTAACCACAATTTCTTCAAAATATCTGGATGGATCATTCTTTCGTATATAAACAAAATTCTACTGTTTTCGTAGAAAATCGAACATTTTGAAAGTGAGTCATGGATTTGTATCAGTCATCCTTGAAGTAGCAATATCAATATGTAATAATATCGCACGAAAATTTCCACTGGCCAAATAAAAAGAAATCTGCTAAACTTGGCTTTCCATAAACAAACCCTGAACTGTCAAAAAGGATTCAGAATGATGTGGTCTGTTTTCGGTACTTTCATCCTGGGAGTAGACATTCCCCGGGGTGGTCAACTTTTTAATGAAAATCATACATAAAAAAACCGTTTTCATATATTGTTTCGCCGTAATTTTCCCGATGGTTGCGTGCAGCACAAGACCGGTCATCGTGGAATGTTTTGTCCAGCAGTGGACCTCTATAGGCTGAAGAAGAAGAATCTTCCCAAAAAAAAAAAAAAGGTTATTTCTATTTTAATAACTGGTTACGTAAGTACCTTGTGACGTGTAATCTCCGTTATAAAAACTACATGTACCTATTTATTTTGGTTTACCTACACCGTTGACACTTGAATTTTATAAAATGCGGTATCTGCGTTTCTGTGAAATTAACTTTATCTCTGACATAATAGCATCAAGGTTTTGGATGGAGGATTTTTAATAATCCACAGAACGGCTTATTTGAGATACGTAAGAAGAGCATTTTCTAGTTGATTGTTCAGTAGCAGTAAGCACTGACACTCAAGTTTTCAAGGTTATCTCGCTGTTTTGCCGAAGTACGCAAAAGTAGAAGGAATATTTTATCGTATGGAAGAAAACGATGTACTGAACTAAATGTGTAATGTAGTGCTTTGTTTGGAATGCGGGGGGCAACCTAAGCCGCCAGGAATTTCTACAAAAACCAAATATTTTTATTCCTCATTTTTAGTGCTGCGGAGCAGAGGAGAGGCGCTTCCCCCTTCTAGTCATTCTCCGCTCGTGTTAATCGTTCACAATCATAGTCACGCCACACATGTGTTGTGTGGCGTGCTTTGTCTGCGTACCTTATGAATTAAGGTTATTGAGCCCGCTAATAAATTCAAAAATTATTTTATTGCGAAGGAATCCGGAAATTTCATCCGATGTCCGTAATTTCGATGTGGGAACCCTAGTTACAACGGGTTATTCCAGTACTTCAAGTGTATGATGCCAAGCCGGCACGTCATAAAAGTGATAACGTATCGAATGAGACATATAACACTTCTGTGAACTGGATTATAAACGCATCCTTGAATTGAACGGATAGATAACTGAATGATTAACAAACGGAACACTTTTATTAAATGCAGAATGGCTAAGAGTGAGAATTGTAATTCGATCTTGGTTTATTAACATATTGGTTACATAGACATGATGTAAAGGAGTTTGCCACGAGCTCTTATATCAGGGTAGAAATTTAACTTCTGTCCTGCTATAAAAGCAGGTGTTAAGCCCAATAGTTGTTAAGAAAAAAAAATGACATTCTAATGTCAAATGCCCGTATGTAGCCATGTCAAAGAACTGTCACTTGTGGTTTGAATATAGACACGGATAATTTAACTTAGCTGTCAATTTATTTAACGATTCATGTCCCTTACTATACTACTATGTAGCTAGTAAGTAAGTACGAAATGATTAATGTAGATGTTGGAAATAAAGAACCAGTTTTCACTATTAGAGACTGTTATCAATTAATCGCGGTGTACGAAATTGATATAATTTCAGAAATTTTCTAGAAATTGATTTTATCGAAACTATTTGTCGTAATGGAAAAATAAATATTGCAGGTTCGCTAACATCATAATAAATATTTTTGTAGTCCTAAAAGATATCGGCGTTCATTCATATTATGTAAATAAACTAATGTTGTCAGTGGCGTTAGCGCTACCTATTTCAATTGTTTTAATAAACATGCCCAGAATAAATCAGCAATCATTCTATACTTACAATAATATTGTTCCCCATAGCTGTAAGACTTAATTTAAATTCAATAATAGAGCCATCAACATCTATTGTGACATATGCAATAATTTATAGATAACTAGGTAACAAAGAAAATTAATAGACAACTTCTTAATATGTATGCCGAATATAATCTATTTGAAATTCAAATCACGGGCGAACTTCGTATGACTAAAGAATAAATGATATTACCAAATAGTAAAAAAAAAGAAAAAAAGAGGAATCTCACCATACCTGCACGTAGCTTAGGGTTGTTGAACCTTTTTAATATGTATTCTCTAATACAGAGACCAATTAATGCTACATCGCCTTTGGGATCTGAATACAGAGTGGAACAGAGTTTCATTAATCAAGAGAATGTATGCAAGGACCACTTGAATATTTTATAAAAAAGACAAATAAATTGCGACCATACAGCTCGCATTAATGTAAAATAACACTCAATGAATTAAAATAAGTTAAGCTCCATAATAAGGTTTTTTTTTATTGATACTAGCATTACGTTACTTGGCATGACAATCTAGTTAAAAAAAAAAAATGGATTATGTAGTTTGAAATGGCAAACCACTTATTTGCTTATTTCTCTTTGTTTGCGGTGCCATTCTATAGCGCGTTACAATTATGTACGTTACATGAGACTCTTATTTATGAGTAACCCATATTTTATAACAATTTTTATGTAAGCATTTCTTTAAAGAAGTCTGTCACCGCCTATTTAACCCGTAGCCAGTTTCATAGCCGTTGATGTGGTAGAAAAAGGAAAAGATAAAAAACACATTATCTCCGTGTCATCCCACGCCAGTCCCAAGTCGTTAACATCGTAACTCGTAAGGGTTACTTTTGTGGCTATACACCAAGGAGGGACTGACCTCCTCTTTCCTTGGAAACCATTTATTTATAGTACAGAATAAGTATATACATAGTACCTTATAGTCTAATACTGGCTGTTGCTAAGTATGGACTGCTGTTAATATCGAAGTTAAAACTGCACCGTGTCCAGTCCCAATCTAACTAATTTTTAAGGACATTGCTAATCCATTTATTCTTGTGTAGAACTGTCAAAATAAAAACCATTGCTGTTAGTGTGTTACACAATTACTTCGCTAAGATTAAACCCCAAGTGAAAAACCTTAGCGGGATAATGTATGCTTAAAACCTTTTTACTTGGCAGCAATGACCTCCTCAAAAAAAAAAAATGTATGATGTAAAATGGAAAATTCCACACGTTTTGCCTTGTTTCCTCGAAAAACTTCCAAATAAATAACTTGGTTATTCCTGTCGTGTCCAATTTTATAATTGCTGTCTAGGTCACATCTAGGTGACCAATTATGTGCACATTTATCCTTTTACACATCTTTCCTATGACCACCAAAAACTAAATCAATCACTAAATCCTCCCAGTAATTTCCGCGTTCATTTACTTCCCACACACTTTATTTTCGAAGGCCACCATGTTGCCATTGACACATCAAATTAAAGCCTAACGCAGATCGCACCCGAAAACCAAGGCATTGCAAAAATTCTCCTTTACTTTTGTTTATTTTCTATAACTGCTCGAGGCCAAAGAATCTGTAGTGGTGCAATTACCAAGAGTCCGGGATCCAGATCGAGCAGTGTTTTTGGCTTTTAAATTTGGAAGTTAGTGTTGTGCCTGTGTCTCGAAAAGCACGTTTCACGTTACAAACCCTGCTTTTACTTTTTGTGTGAAATGCGGTTTTTTTAATGATTATAAACTCGTGCTTGACTGCAATCCCGCCTGATCGTAAGCAGTGATGCAGTCGTTGATGGTCGTGGATAGGAAGGAAGACGGCAGTTGAGTGAGGTGATGCAATGTAAACCCAACAACACGAACAACGATGCTACGCCAGAGGGAGATTGATTTGGAGACCCTCCACGACCAAACTCCCGACACAGCAACATTTGTCGCATCGTACCTGGCACATATCGCAACACAACTGCTCAGACCCGTCCTCTGTACGGCTTTACCAGACAACACGACGAATCGCTTGGCGGAATACTTTGTCTGGTGAGTGGTAACTTCTGCCTGCAGCTGATGTTATGTCTGTTGCAGCAGTAATGTGCGCTTAACTTAAAGAGGAAAAGTTCTCAGGAAATACTTGTTATCAAGTCCATGGCTGATTAGTGATTACGCCGCAAATAGCATAGTAATTGTCACATCCTTAATTATTTGTAGTATACACTAACAGTTTTCCTGTAGAGATCTTCACCACAATATTGATGAATGTTGACAAAGTCCGCTTTCTGATTTAGTTATATTGCGATTTCCCCGCTTTTAATGTATTTGAAATGATTAATGTAATTTAGATAAGAAGTTAAGTTATGAACGTGACACGTTCGTCGGCTATCTTGTAGAGATTTATCAAAAGCCGTTATTTAACAGAAATTAATGAAAGTCTTAAAAAAATCCTATTCATTAATTAAACCAGGCAGATAATTAGTAAAAGGAGGGTATCGAATTAATCCCCCTTAAAAATAATTACAGGACTGAAGTCGCAGTAATCCTCTCCTAAAATTAAAGCGTTTAAAAAACTATTATGTCGACGTCGATTGTGTCTGTCTTCGACAAAGAACTTGCTCCGTAGAGAAACCCATAAAAGACAATCCTTTTAACGGCATTTTGTACAGAAGCCACAGAATGACAACATTGACAATACAGAGAAAGTAATGTCGATATTCGTTTATGGCGTCTTTGATTTTTTAAAATTTTATTATTTAGTATGTATACACAATAAAATACATAAGGATGTGACAAAAACTGACTACAAAGGTGATGCTTATTTCTTAAGAAATTCCTTATGGGCTGACCTGCGGAATATGTTTTATAAACAAATCCTGTTAGTCGGTATCTAAGCAATAATATATATATAATCAGTCTTATATGATCGTGATTAAGTTTCGTCAAAAGCAGATAAAAACTAATCTTGATTGTAAGTTATGACAAGAAATGTCAATAAAGAAGAATGAAAATGACATTCCGTACCACAATAGCCCAAGTTTTAACAAGCTCGGCGTAGCACAATATCAGTAGCAACTAGCAACGGGATTAATTTTGACAGTTCAACTATCATTGCGTTGTTTACATTATTGAGCGAACACTTTCACTCTTCAGCTTTTGGGAGTTAAGATTTCCTCGAACCTAAACTTTGGGCGGTTCATTCAGTCCAAGGCCGAGGTGGCTGCCAGAAAACTTGGCGTCACGTCTTGGCGAAACTGTCTCCAAAGCCTAGAGCACAGGTGTAGAGTATCAAAATCGGTCGAGCCGTTTCGGAGGAGTTTAAATCCGAACACCGTGACACGAGATTTTTATATATTAGATGAAGCAATATGCTACAAAATTATTGAAATTGAGAGAAATAGTGTGTTACGCCAACAATCTCACACCACGGGATGCCAGAAATCGTGCGAAACGGAGGAGTAAGTGTAGGAAAGCGGGCCCTGGGCTCCAACGCGAAAGCCGCGGATGCAATCGGGATTATACGTTGAGTGTGTTACCTAATTAGGTTGCAGAGTTCAGGAGTTTTGCCACAAGCTCTTAGAACAGGGCGGAAGACGAACTGCACTGTTTTTTTGTAATATGACATCCTATATCATCTAAGACTTTAGTACAAAAATGTTGAAAAGTCCATTCGTTTGTACGACTTTCCTATAAACATTCTTTTTTTTTAAATGACGTATTGTGTGATGAGGGTCATTAAAAACTTCTTTCGTATCTACACAATATGCTGAAATTATTTAAAAGTGTGGCAACACAGTCGAAATTTGGTAATAACATGACGTTGGCACGATGATTATCTGATGCTAATGATTTAACGCTAATCGAGGTTGCGAGCATAATAGACTATGACATAATTGAATCGACCTGAAAAAGCAAATTGAATAATAGACAATACAAATGTAACAAAATCTCACTTTATCTTTATAGTAGAGAAAGAGTGTATGTTGCCTGCGCCTCCATTTGAATCGTAAAGGAGAGGATTCTATGATTAAACATTCAACATAGTGTTGCCAAATTATTATTTCTTTTTTCATTATCAAGATTATAAGAAGAAGAAAAAAACCTTTATTTGCTGTAAACATTACACAAAAGACATACAAAAGAGATAAAATCAAGTTTTTCTATTTTTATCTCCAGTGAGAGCATTGCTCGTGTTGTGGCCCAGTGATAACCTGCCTGATTTACAGAGTCTAAATTTTCGAAACCAGACATTTTGTAATGTTTATGTTTACAGCGTGTGAAAACCTGGATGTCCCAGAATCAAAAATTTGGAGGCATGTGATGAGGATAATGATGACGAAGGAGATGTCTACCAATCTGCACTGGGCCGCCGCAGTAGATCTACTCACTCATCATAGTCATCATCTCAACGTTTATCACAATTGCGTCCGCGGCTTTCGCGATGGAGGCCGGGGTCCGCTTTTTTGCTCAATTTCCTCCATTTCGCGTAATCTTTAGCATCCCGTGGAGTGAGATTGTTGGCACGTATGTCATCTCTTACAACGTCAAGCCAGCACTTCTTTGGTCTACCCCGCTTGGCGCCATGGCAAGACATTTGTGACCTACGTAACATGCCGGTTTTCGTAAGACGTGATCGTACCAACGAAGGCGACCCTACTGCAATTTGTCCGCTATGTCACGGACATGAAGACTGCCACGGATGTGGGAGTTCCTGATGCGGTCCTTCCGCGTAACTCCACACATCCACCGCAGCATATTCATCTCCGTGACACGCAGCTCCTGCTTGTGTCACGGAGATCAACTCACTCTCATTCAAAAAGAGGATGCCGGTGTCCCCTAAATTCTTAGCACTGGAAACTAATTCCACCTTAGAAGTCTCTTAGGGTCTTCTTAGACCTACTGCGTCTTATGTATAAGTCCAACAATCTACACATACGACCTACTGCTTCTAAGGTCGAGCTATACTTACGATCTAATGCTCCTAACCTAAGGTCGAGCATGATCTACTACTCGCGCCAGTTAACTGTGCATCTCGCTGGAATGCGACCCTCTCCAGCTTCCCCGCGCGTTACCCCGCATTCGCCGTAAGCGTGCGCTTTGTTACAATTCGTGTTACTGTTTCTGTGGAGTTTTTGCTTTGTTAGGTTTTTGTTTAGTTAAGTTTTTTTTGTTTTTTTTTTTTACATTTTCGACGCGTTAGTAAAGCCTGTTGGTTGCACCAACATTATAATTATTTCAGTGCATATCATCATCATTATTTCAGCCGAAAGACGTCCACTGCTGGAAATAGGCCTCCCCCAAGGCTCTCCACAACGACCGGTCCTGCGCCTCCCGCATCCAGTGGTTTCCCGCGACCTTCACCAGGTCGTCGGTCCACCTTGTTGGGGGCCTACCCACGCTACGTCTTCCGGTGCGTGGTCGCCACTCGAGAACCCGTCGGCCCCATCGGGCATCGATCCTACGGGCAGTGTGTCCAGCCTAGTGCCACTTTAGTGTTGCAATTCTTCGGGCTATGTCGGCTACTCTCGTTCTTCTGCGGATCTCCTCATTCCTGATTCGATCGCGCAGTGAAACCCCAAGCATAGCCCTCTCCATTGCCCTTTGAGTGACTTTGAGCCTTCTTATAAGGCCCATTGTTGGCGACCACGTCTCAACTCCATAAGTCATCACTGGCAACAACCTTTCGGACGAGAAGATTTTACGTAGCCCCGTGTGGTACCAGGCTTAGAATAGTACCCACCAATATCCTCCCGTGGGTGTCGTAAGAGGCGACTAAGGGAACTCTCACCAGGGAAGCGGGCAGCAGCGCTTCTTCTGTGGAATATCAAATCCTGCGATCCCCAACCCGCCTGCCAAGCGTGGGGATTATGGCAACCCCCAAAATGATTTACACGACTAAGCCAGTGCATATGTATCAATTTAATTGAGAAACGTCATGACCTAGTATTATAAATGTCATTATTATTTTTTTAACATAGGTCTCATTTTTTACAAAAGGTACCGTCCGAATGACGTCACAGAGCGAGATGCACAGTTAACACGCGCGAGTAATACTGTGGTTTAGACTGTACGTTGTCTTACAGTCAGTCAGAACAGCTAAGCTCGTCTACCATTGTTTTGAAATAATCCATTGCCGTAAACTTACAATACCGTGATCAACCATGAAGAAACAGCTAAGATCTTCCGCGTATAGACAATAGGTTCATAAAAACATTCCCTATGCTAAAACACAGTTATAACTTATCGTAATAGTTTCCAGGAACTCGTACGAAGGTATTATGTCTGCATGTTAATGTGAAAGTGTCAAGACAATGTACTTTCGCCGCTGCGACATTAGCATTCGTATAATCTTGGGTTTAAAGAACTGTTGACGTTGAAAGTGGTTGAACGTGGCTAAGCTTAATGACAGGGCAAATGAAAAGGTTGGACTTGACGACAGCTTGATCTGTGACTACTGAGAGTGCTCTTTGACAAAAGCTTCGAATGTTGATGATTTCTTATATAATAGGTTCAGTGTCTCTAGTCGTCGATGTTCTTATTTTCGGGATAGCCCATGTCATTATTATTTTACTAGTTGCGCCTCACGGTTTCACCCGCGTGGTTTTCGATACGTTTTTTTTTTATATGCTCCGCTCCTATTGCTCGCAACATGATGTTATATATAGCCTAAAGCCTTCCTGGATTAATGAGCTATCCACAGTAAAGAATTTTTCAAATCGGACCAATAGTTCCTGAGATTAGGGCGTTCAAACAAACAAACAAACTCTTCAGCTTTTTTATATTAGTATATAGTATAGATCACATTTTTGCAACTTGCAAGTTAGTGTCATGTTGATTAAAATATTCTTAAATGATTGTTTTATGAAAGAACAATCAGTATTATTTGAACTCCTTAATGTCAAAAGTAGATGGTCAAAATAACTTTAGTGTTACCGGAAACAGAATACGTATAAATCACTAAGTTGTGAAGTAACCCTATCTGATGTTATTCTCCACGACCGTATCGGTCCGTATAACATCGATTATTATCAAAATAGCAATCGGCAACATCGAAAGCCAAGATTCCATAAATACTCCATAGTTTATAGTGCGCCATAGACTATAGAGGTATTGAGTATTATAGAAGCTGTTGACGCTGGCATCGCGATAAAACTGGGAAGTAAATATTATATAAATGCACAACAATATAATAATATTACTCAAATTATGGGTTAAAGGTTAAGAAAGAGAAATGTACGTTTTTTGCGGATGAGGTATCTTATTTAGGGTTCATAATTAGTAAAGATGGAGTAAAGACATGCCCAAGTAAAGTAGAAGCTATAAAAAAGGTACCTATACCGTCCAATGTATCCGAACTTAGATCGTTCTTGGGTATGGTTATGTACTATGCCAAGTTTGTTAGGAATATTAGTATGAGGCTAACCCCCCTTTACGAGTTACTAAGGAAGGATAATAAGTTTGTTTGGACAAAAGATTGTACGGAAGTTTTCAACAGCATTAAAAATCTGTTGTCTTCTAGTGAGGTACTCGCGCATTATGATCCGCGTATGCCGGTAACACTGACGACGGATGCGAGTGCGCAGGGGGTGGGAGCGGTCATAGCTCATGTGTGGCCCGATGGAACCGAGCGTCCGATCGCTTACGCGTCGCGGGTTTTAAACGCATCGGAAGCAAACTACTCGCAGATTCAAAGGGAGGCGCTTGCTATTATTTTTGGAGTAAGGAAGTTCCATCAGTACTTATACGGGCGAGAGTTTGTTCTCAAAACGGACCACAAACCACTAGTTTCTATTTTTGGGGATAAAACGGGCATTCCAACGATGGCAGCAAGTAGGCTACAAAGGTGGGCGGTAGTCCTCTCTGGTTATCAGTATCGAATTCAATACGTACCTACCGATAAGAATGGTGCAGATGCGTTGTCTAGGTTGCCAGTGGGTACAAGGAACAAAGAACAGAACGAAATCACATATATAAATTTCGTACAGGATTTTTTACCGATAACCAGTAAAGATGTCAGTAAACTGGGGAATATGGATAGTGTTTTGAGAAAAGTCATGATATATATAAGGTCAGGTTGGCCTCCTTCATGTCCCGATGCGGAGCTACAAGCTTATTTTGTTAGAAGGAATGAGTTGTATGTCGAGTCGGGATGTGTAATGTGGGGCTATAGAGTTGTGATACCAACGGAATTGCGAAGTATTATATTAAAAGAGTTGCATATCAGTCACATGGGCATTGTTAAAATGAAATCAATGGCTCGTAGTTACGTTTGGTGGCCTGGTATCGATGCAGACATTGAACGCGTTTGCCAGGAATGCAATACATGTCGGTTGGAAGCTCCAGCTCCACCGAAAGCACCCCCTCAACCCTGGCCCTATATCTCAGAGCCGTGGAGTAGGTTACACGTTGATTTCCTAGGCCCTTATCAGGATAAGACGTTTTTTGTCATAGTGGATTCGTCGTCTAAATGGATCGAAGCTTTTGAAATGAAAAGAACGACCGGAAAGGAAGTTCTTAAGGTATTAAGGGATGTTTTAGCGCGGTTTGGGTTACCAAAAGAGATAGTATCGGACAACGGACCTCCTTTTACAGGTGTTGAAATAGCAGAATTTATGCGTGTTAACGGTATTAAACATATTTTTACGCCTGTTTATCACCCTGCATCAAATGGAGCTGCAGAGAATGCCGTTAAAATTTGTAAAAATGCGTTAAAAAAGGCTTTTAGGGACGGTATAGAGGTTGATACGGCATTGAAGTCGTACCTATTTATGTATAGGAATACCGTGCATAGCACGACGGGAGAGTCACCGGCGAGGTTACTGCAGCATAGAACGTTAAGGTCTCGCCTAGATCTGTTGAATATGGGCAATAATGTTCAAGGCGTTAAACAAAGAGTGGAAGAGGCTCAACAGAAACAGGTCAAAAGTGCGGGTGGTATAATGCGTGCCTTAGAGATAGGGGATGACGTGTGGGCTCGAGGTTTTGGAAGGGAGGATAAGTGGATTAGAGGTAAAATTGACGGGAACTTAGGATCTCGTTATTACTTAGTTAGTAGGGAAAATGGTCCACCTTTAAAAAGACATATAGATCAAATTTGGAGAAAGTCTCCACGGTCTATGTTAACTTGTCCACTCCCAACTGACGTTGGCGAACCTGATAGTGGAGTAAGTTCACTGACACCACCACCACCACCAGCAACAGCATCCGAGACCCGAAGTAAACGTGTAAGGAAACCGGTCACTAGGTACCAGCCGTGAATAATATACTTAATTGTAATTAGTTGTATAAGAGCAGTTTAGAATAAGTGGTAGGGTGTAATGTATGTTGTAAGTAGGTAGTGTTACAAAATGTTTCAACATTGTACCCTCAACATTATGTGTGCATCGATCGCTGTCCTCTTAATAAACGGTTCGCCAGTCGACCATATACTGCATTCAAGGAAGTCGTATTATTTCTCCAAAACCCCTATATACAATACATAGGAGAGTATTATTATAATATAATAATATTCTTCAAACATTTGCTCGTATAATAAGCGTCTTAAAATTATGAAGACGTTTTAAATAGTCCACGATAACGTTGTAACGTACACGTATTTCCATACATTTTATGAACACGATAAACGTTATTATAATATTATTATAACACTTAAGAATTTCCAAACATACACACATACGTTTTATTTTAGAAACCAAATTCGCGGCTTCGCTTATTGCAATATATATTCTTTATTGGCGTCCGTACACGTACGCGCGCAATAACTTCCATCGAGTTGCAAAATAAAATAATGTTAATATTGCAACACACGTCGTTACGTTTAGAAATAATGTAGGTGAATGGGAAGAATTGTCTAAAGATAATGAGAAGAGGTGATCAGCTGTGTTTTCGGTTTTGTGTTGTTTGCTTGCGTCGTCAAACTACGTAATTTTTGGGAAGCAGATAACGAGTAAAATTAATAATGATGACGATTACTTACTATAATCATCATCATCATCATCAGCCTCTCCTCGTCCACTGCTGGACATAGGCCTCCTTCATGGCACGTCAACAAGCTCGATCTTAAGCAGTTCTCAGTCCGCCAGCCACTACCAGCCACCTTTTTGATGTCGTCGCTCCATCTCGCCCAAGGGAGTCCTACGCTACGTCTGCCGAGACGCGGTCTCCACTCGAGGACTCGTTTACCCCAACGGTTGTGCTGCGGCATATGTGACCAGCCCATTGCCACTTCAGCTTGCTAATCCTGTCGGAGCTATGTCGGTGACTCTGGTCCTCTGACGGATCACCTCATTTCTGATGCGGTCCTTCAGAGAGACGCCCAACATAGCTCGCTGAGCGGCTTTAAACTTGTGGGCTTGTGGGCTTACTATGGTGTCTATAAAATATAAAAAATAATGGGTGATCTGTGTGACAGACAATATGGCTAGAAATAAGAAAGAATAACCGAAAATAAAAACAGACTTTAAATACGAGGGCCATCCATTTAATAAGAATAGCACCCAGTTCAGCGTGAATAGCAGCCAATTAGAGCCTGATACTGATTTTAGAAAGGCAATAATTTAATCCTGTCAAATTAAGATACTCCATGGACAGTTTAGATGCAATTATAAACATGGCGACAAAAAATACGCCAGTGTACGTCAGGAGCGCACCAATTTGACAGGTCTAAACTGACATTTTATCTTCTGTCCTTTTCTTAATGAAATAGAAAGAAAAAGATGCACATAACTTAAAATTAGTTTATTTTGTGAACAACAGAATCGGCGCCATCGTCAGACTTACGGTCTTCTGAGGACCCGTAACGACAGTCAAAGGACGACGGATGACAGCTGGGACAAACGGCTTAATGGGTTTTTCGAGGCACGGAGGGGTCTTGGTATGTAAATATGGGCACTCATCCACGGGCCAACCGCGGCAAGCTTAACTTAACCTATCGATCGACCCGCGGACATCAAGAAGACCCCGGACGTTATCATACCTTACCTTTCTTCCATATTTACCTTTCTCTATAATAGAGAAGTAAAACGGCAAAATGGTTTTGGGCTCGTGCTGTTAAATGGCACCTGGCAACTTTGGATTCGGTGGAGAGGCGTGCGTGCCAATTGGCGACTTGGTGTAGCCAGCCTGTCTGTGTTCTATAGGATGCATTTTGGAGAGTGTGTGAGGGAATTGCATGATTTAATTCCTCCACCCTTATGTTGTTGACACCACTATGCTTAATCTATCTGAGGAGCATCCAGGTAGGAGCTTTACTTTCCGTAATGCATCACCACAGCTCTCAAATCGCCGAAAGAAAACATTGTAAGAAAGACGACATGTCCTAGAAGAAAAAAAAATACGCACAGGGCCCGCGTGGTGGATTCTTTTTCCTCGTCTTCTTCAGTCTATAGAGGTCCACTGTTGGACAAAGGCCTCCTCAAAGACTTTTCACGATGACCGGTCTTGTGCTGCCCGCATCCATCGGCTTCCCGCGACCTTCACCAGATTATCAGTCCACCTTGTAGGTGGATTAGGTTACGGCTTATGGCCAAGTCCCTCTCACAGAAAGAAGGCCTGTGTCATATAGACTAATTAAGTATCAGGAGAATACAATCAACCTAGAACGCTAATGTGTTTGCGATAAAGTAAAAATTTATTAAAGAAATTTTGATACATTCAAGCAGCTTGACCTGCTGGCGTCTACACATTACGAAAGCCCGGCCTATATTCCACCAATAAACTTACTTACCGGGAGAGTGGTGCAACGGAATAAGGTCACATTACTCACAGATTAACAAAATGGTTTTATAAAAACTCTTTGTAAGTACTACATATTAAACCAGTTACATTTTAATGTCTGCTATTTAGATATTCAATGATTCAATCAATTAAATGAATAGGAACTCCTTTGTCCATAATGAGAAAGATTCGGGTCTTGTGGTTATACTTTAATAGTTGTGGCAATTAGATATTCGTTTGAAATTTTTATTCCACGTAAAATTGACGTAGTATCTCAATAGTGCCGATTATCTTATTCAAAAACTAAACAAAATGTAAGTTCTTTTTCATTCTAATTTATTAAGAAAAGGACAGAAGATAGGAAGAGATACTACTGTCAAATTAAGATACTACTTAGACCGTTTAGGCGCGATTAAAAACATGGCGACCAAAAATTACAAACGTCAATTTGCGTCAGGCGCTGATTAATTTGACAGGAAAGACTACAATAATATTTATCTCTGTCTCATCATTCCGGAGTCCTTCAGGGCTGTGATATCGTTAGCAATTATGCGGCACCTACTAGGTTAGCAGGATTTATAACAAAAAACTGAACACATTAGAACATTATCTATCACCATCAACCTTTTTATCGTTCCACTGCTGGGCACAGGTCTCCTCTCATACAGAGAAGGATTGAGCATAATCACCACGCTTGGTCAATGCGGGTTGGCGATTTCAGACTTAAAGTCCAGGTTTCCTCAAGGTGTTTGATATTACCTATCGTTGAATTTAATTTCACGAGGCCCATCTGCCAAAATTAAGACTTACCAATAGAACACAAATAACTACGTTAGCCGATAGATAATATTTAGGAAAGCGTCGTCGGCTGAACGCAATTCCCGTCCGTACCCATACCGAGAAGACTAAAATATTGATTTTTGATAGATTGAGTTAGAACGACCGCATTTTCCGAATAATACTGACTGCAGGTCTCCCAAACATCCTTCAGTCCAAAGATTTGGAATAATAATAATATTCTGAAAACCAATTCTGTGGTGAAAACCAATTTTCGTAACACATTTTCAGTAGCAATGGGTTTGTGGAGGTATGACGAACAGGGTGTAAAGTTCACTCATCCTCCATAGAAAAGGGAGGATCCTCCGACCAGACAGGTGTTGTGTCTGACGGGCACTTGCACTTGTGTGTTGGGAAAGTTGTATACATATTATGCTAATTGCACGGTAAACTCTGCTTGCGAGATGTAGAATTCGTGTGACGTCAGTATGACGCGTCGTTTTGTTAGTTTGTGGCGTTTTGTAGATACTGCTACAGGTTTAATATTGACAGTTCAATAACATTCATTGCGTTTTTACGTTGATGAGCATACACATTTTCCGTACATATGGAGAATTGGATTAGCAATTTGTTACAAAATTATTCCAATTGACAGTAAGAATGTGTTACGCGTTTAGATAACAACGTTATACCTAAGTGTTATACATGTAATATACGTATGTGTTTATATGGACCTTGCTGCGTGAAATAAATGGATAAATAAATAAATACACATAACAACAATGATAAGACGATTTATCTAGGAGGAAATGTGATATTGAATTATTAAGGCGTTTCTCCGCTGACGTCGTGTGCATACATACCTACCTGGTTTTTTGAAGAATTGCTAAGTGTTTGTTACATATAGTAGGTACTCATTAACAAAAATCGTCATTGTTAAACAACATTGATATTATAGATAAGCTTCGATTTTGATGAGTCAGAGGCGCCCATTCTTTGATTGACAAACTAAACTAATTTTAAGATAAGTGCATCTTTTTCTTTATATTTCATTAAGAAAAGGATAGGTAATAACATTTTAGTTTAATCCTGTCAAATTAAGATACTCCATAGACAATTTAGAAACATGGCGACCAAGAATACGTCATTTTTTGTCAGGAGCGGACTAAGTTGACAGGTCTAAATTAATATTTTATCTTCTTAATGAAATATGCACTTAAATTTAATTTAGCTTGTGAACAAGGGATTCGGGTCCATTATAGATAAGCTTCGATTCTGACGAGGCAGTACATATATCTTGATTCACATCCTATATTTTCGGCGTATAAACTATTCCCAAGAAGGTTTTCCGGTGTTACCGCTGAGATCGGAATATCTCGGCTGGTTTTAGTAATTAAGTCGTGACCGTCCGTGGCATGATGTGAATATTTCAATTCGATCCGTACGTATGCTGATTTCACGCTTTGCAACCGCGAACGTACAAAACCGACGTTCCCGACCATAAATTATTTACATTGCAAATACAAGACATCGATGATATCTTTAATTTCACGATTGTTATGAAGGACACGAGAAAGTCACGTAGGTAAGGATGAAATAACAACAAACTAATGTTCAACTATGCAAACACATTTTTTTTTTTAATAATTATAAACTAGCGCTTGACCGCAATCCCGCCTGATGGTAAGCAGTGATGCGATCGTTGATGGTAAAGCGCGTTAGTTTATCAAGAGCCTATTCACTCAGAAAAACTGAGCGAATAGGAAGGAAGACGGCAGTTGAGCGAGGTGATGCAATGTTAAACCCAACCACACGACCAACGATGCTGCGCCAAAGGGAGATTGATCTGAAGACCCTCCACGACCAAACTCCCAACACAACAACATTAGGCGCATCGTACACGGCACACATCGCAACACAACTGCTCCGACCCGTCCTCCGTTCGGCTTCACGAGACATCATGCCGCAACACGACAAATCGCTTGGCGGCAAGACTTTGTCTGGTGGGTGGTAACTTCTGCCGGCGGCCGATGTTATGGCCTACCACCGAGAAATTACATAATTTTAACGTATACATAACATAAACAGCATATAAAGTTACCACTCCTGGGACACAGTCCTCTCTCGGTGAGAGGGAGTGAGCCGTAACCTACCAAGCGGGCCCAGTGCGGGTAGATATAGATGTCACAATTAGGACATGCCGGTTTTCTCACGATTCCTTGCTTCCTTCACAATTTTGAGATCAGTGGTGATAAAATAAAGCGCCTGACGGGGTTGGAACATACAAGCCACAACTTGTACGACGCGGGCCGCGGCTGATACAACTAGGCCTAGGGTTCCCAGATCTAAAAATCGAAATTCCGAAGCAAATTCCGGACATCGGATGGAATTTCCGGATTTCCTCGCAATAATCGTGCATGTGTATGAATTTTTCAACCTTAATCCATGTTGTTTGATTTATGATTTGTTAAGGTTATATTGGTTTTTACTTACATTGTAGACATTTCTGGCGCTAAGGATTCCCCTTGCATTCCGGACAAAGCTCTATATTACCGGAAATGTTCGGTAAACTCCATACGTATGGCGACCCTAACTTCGCCACCGTTGCTCCCAGCGTACTTATTAACTTTTATAAACCGGAGTTTTTGGCGGGAAAGTCAAGCTGAGTGTCACGCTCATTTTTCATCGGACTTTTAAAATTATTTATAGTGTTGTTTACTAAATAAAAGTGCGTGATTTATGTAGTAAAAAGTGCATTCAGTAAATAATTCATAAAGAACAGTGAAATATTGCACCATAGTGGCCACATCATGACTTTGTTTCAAACCTCCATCGTAAGACGGATCAGGCCGTCTTTTTCGACATGAACAATTCATTACGTGCCATTGGCTAAATGCACAAACCGTGCGAAGCCATAAAAGAAAGAAAGAATTTTTATAAATACATACATAAAAACTTTAACGTATAGATCCTGTCATATACTTTCAAGCACGTTACTGTCTCTCTATCCACAGACAAAGGCATGCATCTAATTTAAAGCATAATGGGGCTCTGGACAATGCAGCGTTTTCAAGTATAGTGGGTCAAGGAAACAAGAAAGTGTTGTCGGCGTAAACAAACGTTTACAGATGCATTCAGTGAAGTGTTCATAGTGTGCATATCGGCGACAGGGAGGCGCCAAAAATTGTCTTTTCTTTTGATTTTACCATTGATTCTGCAATAAATAAGGAAATATTATCATATTCCCGTTTATCCAATAAACATTCGAATTTATAGGCTGTAATGAGATTTTTTAGTATGTTTTTAAACCGTGTTTTTGCGTTCGCACTTAAAGAAATGCAAATACTCTTTCGGCATTTCAAAGCATGTTTTTCGCGGAAGTAATTTATGCTTTGTTTGCTGAAAACATAATTTACCTTACTTGCGTTGACAATGTAATGAGTGTCGAGTTTCCGTACATGGTTTTTATTAGCATTGTGATTTATGATGCGACAATATTCTGCTGGAGCACAAAATCGAAGTACCGAACTTCACTGTTGTTTTACACATATCGCCCACCGAGTAATATTATGTATTGAGGACTTTTCAAACGTCTATAAATGCATTTCCTTTAATCGTAAGCCACTTGGCACAAACTCTCCAGGTGACATTTAAAAAACATAAAGATAGATCAACCAGCCAGCTGTACTTAGCAGCTGCCTCAACTCTTTGTGCCCTTGCCTTATACAAAAAAAAAAAAACGAAACCTCCGAGCAATTACCTTTTAGAAAAGGCACCCGGTGCCTTCGGGACGTACCTTCATACCTTAAATTTTTTTGTAGATGGACCCGTCCAAAGCCATTATGACCGGCACATTTGATGTTGAAAAAAGTAAGACTGTGACTTTAAAGTAATGTAGTCTTGGAATGTTAATTACAGTACTGATTCTAAAGCGCTGTAGAAGAAACTACAAGGACGATGCGCTTTTATTTAAAATCTATGTATTAGAATGATACAGAAAACGCTGTTAATCTATGTCTGTGACCCTATACCACACTATCACTTTAAATCTGAATAATTTTAAAGAATCCTGCTAATCCAATGCATGTTATGTATTTCTTTCAGCCTCTAATGACCAAATAAATATGGGATTTTAGCTTTTAACTCCGCAGCCTAAGCCTAGCCTAGCCTAGCCAGCTAACACATTTACATAAGTCAAATAATTGCGACTAGTTGGAATCGTCTGGACCGCAGTTGGTATAATTTTAGTATAAAATAATATCAACTGCGGTCCAAACGATCCCAACTAGTCGCAATCATCAAAGGCAAGGCAAGGTCATATAGGAAACAAAATAGGGTATTTTACTAAAAAAAAAACTAATTAGTCCGTCAGTCAAATTTCCAAAAAATACTAGACACATATTTTTTGTTTTTTTTTTCCAAAACGAGTTACTTTTGACATACTTACCTACTTACGTTTCAACCAACGTTACATTAATTTTAACATACATACATATTTGTAGAAATCGATAGAAATATTCATATAACTATAAACGTAATTAACCCATTAACCGCCAAATTGAAATTAGCCCTAATATACTCATATTAATGAAATGTTTATTTTGAAATTGTTTGCAAGCTAAAAGAACAAAAAGTACCTACAAAAAAATAATAACATGATAAGGCTTCCCTAGAGGGGGGTGTACGCGAATGGGTACAGCGGCGTATTACGTATGATATTTTTCGAAACATTGACTTTCAACATATGTACAATGTTTTAAGCACTTTATGCATTGCCTACGAACTCGTGCATGACATAAAACGTATCAGAGTGGTTTTCCTAACTTCTGAGGGAAATGACCTACTCCGTCTGTAGGTAAACTTGGTACCGACGAGGAAGAAGGGCGAGCCTAATAAGCAGACTTTTGATGCAAATAATATCTTGCAATGCTGCGTCGAAATAAGAGTTGATCTATTTTGTCTTTGTGGCACATTACAGGCAAATGCCAGGCATTAGCAATTGCCATATCAATCATGTACGTAAACAAAATCCACCACCATTTTCTCCCATGAATACCGATCCTGTGTAGAGATACTGACTGATCCAATTCATCGACACCTCCCATGTTTCTATTATAAGTTTGGAACACTTTTGGTATTGACAACTTGACAGTTCTTTAACCTAGGGGATCTGAAGAAGCATCGGTGGATTTTCCACAGTAAAAATAAAACACATAGCAGTATCCCGAAGAACTCGCTGCTACCCAATTTTTGTAGCCGAATCGCACAGGTTTTCCTCGGATGAATTGTTTCGCAGGATGATGACCGAAGTATTTTACGATAGATTCGTCTATTGAAATATATGTTCATGCATCACACCCCACTGCAAGTTCTTTTTCATGAGAATATTTGCTAATGACCGCAATTTTTTGTAGGCATTTTGAAGGTCTACAATACTGTAGTACATTATTGTTTACTTTGTTGTTTTAGAAACCTCAAATATTATCACTGATTCTCTTATATATTAAGCATGTTATATACATAAAAACCTTCCTCTTGAATCACTCTATTAAAAAATACCCTATCAAAATCCGTTGCGTAGTTTTAAAGATTGAATCATACAAAGCGACATAGGGAAAGTAAAAGTGACTTTGTTTTATAATACACATATAGTGATGCTGTATGCCATACGTAGATATGTATCAAGCCGTCCGCCCGTCCTTGTGCAGCCTGTCTCAGAGATAACAGGTAACGCCTGAATGTTTGTTGAATTAATGCTTCGAATGCTCATTATAAAATGTAAAATGTTTACCCACCTATCATTTCCTAAGATGATTTAGAAAATAATAAAGTTTATGGCTCCCAACGCGTTTCTGTTAAAATAATTTTAAATGAAATTATGAAGTTTTCATATAAGTAAATTATTGTACTAGTGACTAAGCACTATGCCTTTATTTGGACACAGTTTGTAACACATAAAACAGACCAAATTAATGTATTATATCAAGAATTCAAGACATCCGCGACGGCGGAGCGATAGGGTCGTCAGCATCTGGGTGTGGTGGTAAGGGATCCATATCGTAGGTGAGTTTTGAATTAAAGCACGAAGTGTAAATATACCCTCCAATCTTGGCAATAACAATTTAAATAGGCAAACCGACAGTTTCGGAAGAGTGCCCTGGTCCGCGTCTTAATGCGAAGTGACCGTTCGATAATCCCCGCTTTCCAAAACGACCTGTGCCGCCATTACAAAATAACGTCACAGAGTTTGCACCATTACTAAACAGATGAAATGAGCAACCCTTATCAAAATGACTTTCCACGACATCTATAACAATAGTGTGTAGAAGTTTTGGTAATTTAAATGTTTACCAGTCTTGTAAGACAAGCAGCCTGGGAACAATGCGCCATGGAGACACATCAAACTTTTATGTGGGACCCCGGGGAGGCCCAAACATAAAATACTTGATTATTGGCTACGATGGAAAAACATACGCTTAGGGTTCCGCTGAGAAAAGGAAGACGTTTTATGGGAATCGCTGTATGTAGACGATAGGCATCTAAGGAACTAAACTAAAATTTATTTGGCTATAATCCTCATGGATACCCAATTTGAGTCGATGAAGCCGATTGTTTTGTTCACAAACTAAATTTAAGTTCAGTGCATATTTTTCTTTCCATACCATCAAGAAAAGGACAGAAGATAAAATATTAGTTTAGTAAATACTGTCAAATTATTCAGCGTAATTTGACGTATTTTTATTCGCTATGTTTTTAACTGTCTATGAAGTATCTTAATTTGACATTACTAAACTGACATTTAATTTCTGTCCTTTTCTTTATAAATGAAGAAAATTATGCACTTTAATTAAATTGAGTTTAAGAACAATAGAATCGGCGTCATGATCTAATCTATTTGAACCGAACTCATTGAGAATCTTTTGATTACTTACCTACCTATTTTAAAATCAAATCATTTATTTCGAGTGACACTGACTCATAGACAAATAATACACACATAGTAACGATCCGCCTTATTCATAAACGATGTTTAAATTTAACTAGTGATTAGCGATTCTTTGACCATACATTTTAGACGTTTGGACATCACTTAACTTTAATCATCGTTTATAAATAAACACACTAGTGTTTAATGGGTTTATTCATAAACGATAATTAAAGTTAAGTGACGTGCGAACGGCTAACGTGTATGGTTAAAGAATCGCTAATCACTAGTTAACTTCAAACATTGTTTATGAATAAGGGGGATTACTTCCATATAAAAGAAAAAAATAAGTATAAAATTTAATACAATGTCTATGGAATATCTCCGCGAATCACTACCGTAGTTCGAAACTTGATGATGTATATTATTATGATGATAATAATAGTATACAAGAAGTCAGTAGTGAAAAGGTAGGCACTCACAGCTGGGCAGCTGCTGCGCGCTGTTTATCAGCTGATGTAATACTTGTAACGATAGGATGGAAAGGTAAGACAAACGGTGTTACCATACGTACAACGAGAAAGGAACATTTTCAACAAATATGCATAATTAATTTAAAAATCACGCGCCTAATGTTGAAATACCGAATAATGGAACGGAATGCGGTGATGATGTTAGTAAATTACTGCGCGTTGCGTTTCGTTCCACGTACAAAAAGTAATGAAATGTTTTAGTGGGCAAGCATTCTGTTGTAATAGAGATAAAACTGATAAATCAGTATTTCGTAACTTCTATTACTGTATGATGATTCTGTTATTACGTTTGTTGTAAAATAGTGGCGGTCGTTACGGATAATCGAAGCCCGAAAATCTAACAACCAATCTTACCTGTCAGACAGGCTGTCGCTGCTAGCATGGCGTAGCTGCATGCTATTATTATCAGTTGCAATCATTTCGAAACATATTGCTAACCCATTGCTCCATGTGTTCGAAAGTGTGTCTTTTCAACAATTTAAATAATGCAATGAATGTTGTTCAACTGTCAAAATGAAACCAATAGCTACTGATAGTGTGTTACGTAATTACCCAGCGGATCCTACTGACGACCGCACATCACGCTACTGCAATCCTGTCATATTTCTTTATTAGCTTTTCAACTTTATCGGAAAAGCATTAAGGCTCATGGTTGATTAGAAATATTTGAGTTTCGGGTAACTTGACCTGCTGTCGTCCGTACTTAGTTTAAACATTAATGCTATACAAAAAGAGAAAGTGTTTTTCGGCAAAAAAATATAAAAGGTTTTTACGTTTGCTTGCATAATTACGCCGGTTGATTAAGGATACATAAAAGCGAACATTAATTTTATTTATTCTCAATATCTCGCCTGTTTATAATATAAAGAAGTTATTCAAGCGTCGAGCAAAAGTACGCACGGCTACACGTCATGAAGCAGCGTCATAACCACTACAAGTTGACTTCTAGTTGTACAAAAAACCTATACAATGCGAGGTTAGCTGAAACTGGAAATTCATTACATGTTTTTTTTTTTTCTAATTTTAAATCCAGTCTTTTGCCATCAAGCGAGCACATTCCTGGTTCATCATCATTATAGCCTAAGGACGTAGGCCTTCCCACCAAGCACCACCATTTCAATATTACCCTCCAGGACCTCATGCTTAGCAGTAGATACTTGAAACCACCAGACCAACGAGGCAGTGCGAATATATATTTGCTTTCTCTGTATTTTATTTGTTCTGGTATTACTATTCCAAAAATCTAATGATTCATTAAACTAATGATTACTAGTAATTATTAACGCCTTGTCTTCAACCCACAACAGAATAAAAGCAACTGTTTAAAGTAGAAGTGTGGGCACAGTCGCGAGCATAAGTATGAATACACTTGGCTTTATCCAAAACGATTTATTCGTTTACTATTTGATGAAATTTTATGTTGTTACAAAAATAGTATATTCGATAACGTTTAAAAAAAAAAACGATAAAGATAGAAAGAACCTATAGGCTTTTCGTTATTTCACGCAAAAATTGCTGTTAAAATGTTAAAAGTTTCCAAGTGTTCACATATTAGTGCTCGTGACTGTACCTAATCATAGCCGAATGGCCGGCTATTCGTCATCGTCTATAAATTATCGGCAGTGTCTACGAATGGCACTGGAGACAATCATAACGGCTCGCAAATCTTATCGTGACAACAAACACTAAACAAATTACCTACTTTCACGCATCTCAGTTATAATTACTAAGCATTTCTTTTCCATTGAGTGAAAGTGTGCCTCACTTCTGTGAACAGTTTAATTTTTGATCACATGTTCGGATATGAATGATCAAACGTTGGTCAGTTGGCCTGTTGGCCATAAAGTTCCAGTAAGCAACGAGCAAGAACACATAGTGGGCGTATGAATTATGACATCTTTTGTTTTAATATTCATAAAATGAAAGTATGTGCCGGTAATTTCACAATAGCCTTACTAAATGCAATAAAAATAAATGATAAGTTCATATTATACTACCTACTCATATATTTTTAATATTTGTCTTTCTGAATGTTCGGTCAATTTTCAAAACGATTGGACCGCTTTGGATGGAATTTGGTAAGGGTAATTTTTATCTTGAATAAGGATATAGGCAACAGCAACAGACGAATCTGTGGGTGGAAGCTAGTGTGTCATTTATATTGTTGCTTGGCAATACATAGGTAACTAACGTGGCAATACGTTAAGTCTCATACACTGTGCACAAAATTAATTGGAACAGGAGCTCAACATTTTCATTCCCAGTCTGTTCATGACATTCCGGTTGCGTGTAAATAAATGGGGATATGTACGTGAGGAGCGAATAGTATTCTGTAATAAAATTCATCACATTCACAGCGGCATATCGTTAAATCGCACCTTTCATATTTATCTTGACGCATCTGTATAATAAGTATTCATGTAATATTCAGTCACACAAAGCGAGTTCGTGTCCAATGCTTTTAAATTGCAGGATGTTCACGACAAAAATGGTCGACCACAAGTGGGTACCTAAAGTGACAAAACCAATTGTCATGTCAATGCAATGACATTGCTTATTTTAGCAACGTAAAGTTTTTTTTTAATTTGCTTTCTTACTTTTCCAATTCACTTGAGACATTGGCAGAATAGTCGACATTGGCTTTACTTGCCATAAATAAAAATAGAATAGAACAGTAAATTTTGAAATCAATGCCATTTTCAAATCCTTTGATGTGTTCGAAATTTTAAAAAGTCGCTTCCACCTTTGGGTCTTTGGTTTTAATTAAAAGAATAGTCTGTACGACAGTGTTATTGAGTACTAAACAACTGGAAATTAATTTGTCGTGATACAACTACCTACAACGCTTCGACATGGCAAACATCGGAACTGACGTCGCCATTTTATTTTATCAATACAATACAATTCCTTTGA
This sequence comes from Sesamia inferens, assembly GCA_037179545.1. NCBI lineage: Eukaryota > Metazoa > Arthropoda > Insecta > Lepidoptera > Noctuidae > Sesamia > Sesamia inferens. The sequence continues at coordinate 26,833,798 of CM073928.1, read as the reverse complement.
AAATTTTACAATAGGTTACCAGCAACACTCATTTCCAGCTATTGCCAGAGGCAATATCATTCACGTGACATAAATGTTATTGAATGCAAAGCCAATAAAAAAAAAAAAAAAATGTTATTGAATCACTTTATTTCATTAAACTGTCAAGATTGTCCAAAAATTTATTAATTGTCAATTTACCTGGCAATTAATTCTCCTGACTTTACCTGCTACCTACAGGTAATAAGTATTATTACAAAACATGTCTTAATCTGTCCTTTTAGCGTATTATGTATGTACAATCTCTAAGGATGGTAGCTCGCGACGTCAAACAACCAAAGTTCCAATGTGCACTGCACCGCTGAATAATGAATCAACATTTCTCACGACCTTCCCGGTTGATCGACCAAGTCTATCATTGTAGCATAATCCGTTGCGTAACTACTCCGATGCGGGCATGCCATGCCTACGTACCGTTATCTCCAATGCAATGCGTACTATTCATAGAGGCACCCACATTGTATATTTTGTACTAGTTAAGCTGATTATTTTGTGTGTACGGATTAGTTAACAGGATTTTGATTATGGGTGGGATAAAATAATCTCATTTTTTGTTTGTAATTTCCGACGTTGATAGTATATCAGTCGCTACTTAACTGAAGAAACAGAACACGGATGTGAGAGTGAATAATAATAACTTGAAAGCAAAAAGTATGTATGAAGCATGGGATTGGCAAAGTCGATCAAAAAATATTAACTCGTTATGTAGTTTTTATTGCAATTATCAATTAGATTGTAGAGTTCCAGCTATAGGATCCCATAAGAGCCCTCGAGTTCCATATCGAGATAATATGCCTGGACAGAAACCATTGGAAAACTCATTTCGAACTCATTCCCCCAAAAGATCTTCCTTCTATATATGTAATTGCTACAGTATTCAGTGGAAGCATCGATGTCGAACGTTACTCGAACTCTCGACAAACCAGTTCGGTAACACGTGCACATTTGAAGTAGGATCGTGACTACCACGTTATAGCTTATGCAGCTCTGAATGTGAACCGTTCCATGTTTGTTCACTTTTACATAAATATGACCGTGTATGGTCATTCACTAAGATTTTTTATGGAACTAACTGAGGTTTCTCCTAATTTAATATTTCCGCTCAGCTTGAGCAGTTGGAGCAGCGGTAGCAGTGGACGCAAAAAACATGTGGGGAATCCAGACTAGAACAAAAAAAAACGAAGTCTGGGGATTATTCTGATCTACCAATGGAATCACCGAGAGGTCATCTGTGTGAGCAGTGGGAACATTAGTAGTCTGATTACGACTCAACCATTTCTTAAAACCAGTACCTATAGAGCCATTTCATTGTAAGATTGAGTCTTTAATGACTTTCTATTACGAGGCTTATAGTGCAGAAACACTAACTGCTCTAGAAGTCTAGATGACTGACAGCTCTTGAACGCGGTTTCGATATTCAGCCTATCAGTCAAAACAACAATCTGTAAAACCAGTTAATCATTATGTTAATTCTTCATGATACATGCAGTCGCTGACATTGACAGGCAGTTGATGACCTGTCTGCATCAATGGAATGAGTCCTAATTCCTTCTAGGCTATGTCAATCAATCAGGCCGTGCGTTGATTGTTGCAATCAACAGCATACTTCTCTTAATGGGTTAAATTTCTTAACACCGGGGTCCCGGGTCAACATGTTATCTAATAAGAAGAGAATTCGCGGCTACATTTACAATTGGTGTTGTAATTGAGGAAAATTTCGTGCACTATTTTAGTTGCTTTGTGCTGTGGCTAAAATACTCTTAAATACATAATTGTATTGATCTTAAGATGAATCCGCAGTTTTAATTATTCTTTTATCCGCGATTTCAGTTATTCTTGCTTTTTATAATTTACAGGCCAGGTTTCAGTGTCAGGTTGTATCTCGATTAAAATTTTGATTCGCGATTATAACAGGTACGTGTTTACAGACTCGATAGAATCATTAATACATCTTTCTAAGTTAGGTGTGTTGGTACCTTAAGAACAAAGATAATGACACCGATCCCATTGTTCTCAAACTAAACTGAAAAGTTTAGTGCATTAATACTTTCTATTTCATTAAGAAAAAGACGGAAAATATATATGTCGGAGACAGCGACGGCAGAGCGGTAGGGTCGACATCATCTTGGTGTGGTGGTACAGGTTCCGTTTCGTAGGTGAGTTTTGAATTAAAGCACGACGTGTAGATATACCCTCCAATCTTCATAATTACAATTTGAATAGGCAAACCGACAGTTTCGGTTCGGAGATGTGCCTTGGTCCGCGTCTCGATGTAAAGTGCCCGTTCGACGAACCCCACTTTCCAAAGCGACTCTGTCCATGTGCCGCCATCACAAAATAACGTCACAAGCGTTCGCCCCTCTACTACGTAAATCAAATCAGCAACTTCTATTAAAATTATATCGGCGATCTCCGACACGGCCAGCCTGACGATTTGCACGTCCTCGTGCATCATCATCATCATCATCCCAGCGCCAATCCCAGTCGCATCCGAAGCTCTCTCAGCCCCGGAGTCCAGGATCCGCTTCACCACGTCAACCGCCGATTCCGGCCAAACCTCAACATTTCCCGTTGCACGTTCTAGTGCATGTCTGTAACAAATTTAAAAAAAAAAACACAGAACACCGACTTTGAAGCATTTTTGAGAACTCGGCCAACCTGACCATCACACGTCACGTTTAATTACAATGACTATTAGAAAACCAAACTTAATTATTTTAACAACTTAAACACAAAAGCTTCCTTCAAGCCTCATAATTATCAAATTTCAAAAAGAAAACACAAAAGGTTCCTCCAAGCCTCATAATTATCAAATCAAAATCATAATCTTCAATAAGAAAACACACCATGGTTCGCTACCACAGTAGCTAGTGACAACTCCTAGTTGACACCCATATCGTCATCACCTCTTGTGATACGACCAACTCTTAGAGTCCACGACTCCCAGGTCAACACATGACCGTACATCTAATAGTCTCCTCCGAGACCCTGGTCCCCACCACACCACCATCTGCCCATCGCGCCCTGACCAACTCCTCACTGAGTTTCAGTCACGACAGCAGACTAGTGCATGCAGTGCGACCATATCTACCTAGGTCCCCGCCACACCACTAGCTGCCCATCGCCCCCTGAACAACCCCTCACTGGGTTGCAGTCACGACTACAGACTAGTGCGTGCAGTGCGACCATACCTACTAGTGTCCCCGCCACACCACTAGCTGCCCATCGCGCCCTGAACAACCCCTTTACTGGATTGCAGTTACGACTACAGACTAGTGCGTGCAGCGCGACCACACAGCCATGATACGTGTTCTATTTGCTGGCGGAGGCACCCTCCTCGCCATCTTCATTATGAAAATCTAACTCGGCAGACATTACTTGGAAAAATCTTTCGTACTTATGCGATCGTGGGGTACTTATAAGTTCTGTTTCCAATCAACGATTTCAATAGGTAACGATCGCCATTATCGCCATCAAACAACTCACCATTATTAAATTTCATTACTTTAGCACACTTCTATCAAATTTAGATTTTTCGTAAATAGCACTCATTTCTATGTTCGTTACCGCTTGTTCTCTTGAGAAGATTTAATAGTCTAGCCACACATACTATCATAAGCTCAAGTGAGCTCGTAACTATAGGCACAGTGAACTGTAGTTTTGAAATAAAGACAAACCAGACATCATAATTTTAAAACCCTGATTTAAAATTTCTCAGCCCATTATTACAAACAATAATCGGGTAGTACAAGAAATAAAATTTGCAAAAATAACTCTTATTATCATGTCGCAAAGAAATGGTTCAGTACACAGCGCTGGTACTACCCATACCTGTATACGTACTATCGCGTGTGTACGTATACCAATGAAATTACAGATAGCTTGACAAGAGAACATTCAGTACCGAAATCAAAATAAAAATAGTACGACTCACCGGATTGTGGCAATTTCCCACAAACACCTGCCACTTGGCAGTTGTCAATCGTTGCACACCAGATATCTCTGAGCTCTCATAAAATCCCATTACGTTACCACAAACATTTTGGGTATTTTGAAACCTTCTCATCGCCTGCAGAGTAGAGGCTCAAGTCTTGAAACCTTGGGCGTTCCGCAAAGTGCACGCAGCTCCGGCTGCGCCGCAAGCAGCTCCAGCAGCGCCACACGCCATTGATGCGATTCTCCAAGCAGCTAGAAGCGCGCTCCTCAAGCGCACTTTGCACGCTCCGCAAGCGCACCCTGCGCGCTCCGCAAGCTCACCTCGCACGCTCCGCAAGCTCACCTTGCACGCTCCGCAAGCTCACCTTGCGCGCTTCGCAAGCGCACCTTGCGTGCTCCGCAAGCGCACCTCCCGCGCTTCTCAAGCACACCTTGCATGTTCCGCAAGCGCACCTCGCTCGCCAAGCAACAGCCAGCACTGTTGCGCGCCAAGCAACAGCCAGCACTGTCGCCCGCCAAGCAACAGCCAGCACTGTCGCGCGCCAAGCATCAGCCAGCACTGTCGCGCACCAAGTATCAACCAGAACTGTCGCGCGTCAAGCATCAGCCAGCACTGTCGCGCGCCAAGCATCAGCCAGCACTGTCGCGCGCCAAGCATCAGCCAGCACTGTCGCGCGCCAAGCATCAGCCAGCACTGTCGCGCGCCAAGCATCAGCCAGCACTATCGCGATAGCGCCGCGTCCAGCCGCACTTGCACGCCTGCAGCGGACTCCTGCAGCGCACTATCACGCGGAGCGATCTCTGCGCCAGCAATTGAGCCCACCTCGTAACTTGACGTTCACTTCCAGCCTCACTGCCCGTACATCCAGCATATACAGAAGCTCATACCAAGACAATGAACAACTACACACGTGATGGCAGAAAGTGACTGTTATTTTGTTCCTTGATTTATAACGAGATTGTGAGCAGTGTAGTTCTTCATCCAACTTCTGATGTCGGAGACAGCGACGGCAGAGCGGTAGGGTCGACATCATCTTGGTGTGGTGGTACAGGTTCCGTTTCGTAGGTGAGTTTTGAATTAAAGCACGACGTGTAGATATACCCTCCAATCTTCATAATTACAATTTGAATAGGCAAACCGACAGTTTCGGTTCGGAGATGTGCCTTGGTCCGCGTCTCGATGTAAAGTGCCCGTTCGACGAACCCCACTTTCCAAAGCGACTCTGTCCATGTGCCGCCATCACAAAATAACGTCACAAGCGTTCGCCCCTCTACTACGTAAATCAAATCAGCAACTTCTATTAAAATTATATCGGCGATCTCCGACATATATTAGTTATTCAGATTAGTCCAGCACGTACGTACAATTAAACTGACGTATTTTTAGTCCCAATGTTTTATCACGTCTTAAACTGTCTATGGAGAATAGAGTAGAATAGAATACTCTTTATTATGTACAGCATATACATTACAGAACGCTGATGAAGATTTTACAAACTGTGACATAATGGGCAATCTTATCGCTAAAAGCGATATTTTACAGACAACCATTGTCTATGGAGTATCTTAATTTGACAGATCTAAACTAATATTTATCTCTTTAATGAAATAGATGCACAGAACTTAGTTTGTAAAACATGGGAATCAGCGACCGTCTCTGATTTGTAAGCCTAAATCCTTATGGATGCAGAAGCCCTAAATCCTTACATCTACTTTGACTTATCAATCAACAACTTTTTTACATGTCACGCTCTCCGACACATTGAGCAACTCTCGTAAGATTTAATCGGACTGAATCGGTTTTGGGATCGTTGGAGTTTGCATACAATGAACATTACTATGTCTTTTTAAATCTTGTTATGCACTAAAACACGCGAGTTGGACGAGAACTGCCGGTATTTTGATTGTAGACTGCTTTGTATTGTATTATAAGTTTATCACTGCCGTCATTCTTTTGACCTTATCTGAATCGAATCGACTCAGTACAGTATACATTTTTCTTCTAAATAATTTCAGTTTTAACTGACTTTGAATTTTGTCGAATTTTCGTGCAATCAGAAGTCCTATATAACTGGTTATATATAAATAGCTTGACGTACAGTCGAGTATGTATCTTTTTAGGCGTAACAGCCGATACGATGTCTCTAACAGCCAATATCTTAGATTTCACTTCTTTCCCAGGCATATCATCATTTACCTCATAATCATAATCTGTCTTTTCTGTGCTCTGTTTTTTTATTAACACTATTATTGAATTATACTCTTCATCCTTCTGCTTCGACTAACAGACTCCTCAGTTCTTCTGTCACTGTCATTACTTCATACTTTTACAAATTTATAATCGCTAGAAGGAATGTTTAGTCCGACTTTTTACGGCTGATAAGCATCTGTACACAGCTCTACTCTACATGAAGAGGAAACAATTTATGGAGCGTTTTTAAAGTTCTAAGAAAATCGTTGGAGGTATTAGGAGCTTTGTCTTAAAATAGTGTTTCTTTATTGTTTTCACAGTTCTTTCTTCTTGTAGAGCTAGTTGAGAGCTATTATTAGTAAGCGTTGGAATAGGTTTGATAATATTTTAATATTTGAATTAACTATAATATTTTAATATTTGAATTAACTAAATGAAGAAATTAATAAGAAAAGACTCTGTGGGATTTGTTCTAATGAAAGCAAATGTGTTATTTCGGCCGAAAAACGTCCACTGTTGAACATAGGCCTATCCTAGTACGTGCTAGTTCGTGGGGTGGAAGGTCTTCCAACGCTACATCATCCTGTATGCCGATGCCATCGGCCTCATCGGCTATCTGTTCTGTGTGCTCTGGCCGTTGCCAGTTTAAAGTTTGAAAATTCTTCGGGGTATGTTGGTTTTCCTAAAAATCTCTTCATTTCTGGATCGATCGCATTGGAAATCTGTGAACGATTGAGTGCGTGATGATAAATAATGTACACAGGTTTGACTGATTTACGTTTCCGATGACCCGATCCTGCCAAAGTAAATCAATTTCGCTCAATACTGCACTTACTGCCACAATTTTGCAATTTATTTTGGATGTGTCTGTACAGTGACATGCATAAGCTCTCCAAGCCTTTATAAATTCAAATCACACATCGTATTCAATAATAAACATTGATTCATTTTCAGGTCAAAGAAAGCCAAACGATTAATTGCTAAATTATTGCGCCTTAGAAAATTCGCGCCTACAGATGTGCAGACCGAAATATGAATGGGCGATGACAGGTCAAAAGCGCCGAGTCTTTGTCAATATGTATATCGTTTATGAGTCATTTTGAGAGTTCATAAATAAGTTATATGCCTATTTATATTGTTTTAATGACACAATTTATAATAACTGCTAACCGCAATTTCTTTAAATTGTTTTTCAATGACTATTTTTTTTTATTTATACGTTGTAATGGTTCCAATAAAAACTGCTTGAGAAGGATCAGCTGCTTGTGACACAAAACAAAATCGTATTACCTACAACAAGAGTCGGCACATTTTGTGCAGGAATTACGATTACGAGACGTCGAGAAAAACATCTTTGAACTCCTCATTTCTGCTTTGCTGTTTTTAACTTTATTCCTTCACGTTTAAATACAAATTTGAGTTTCGAGATGGATAAATTAAAGGTTGTAAATAAAACGAGCAAGTTGTCTGAACATCTCGATCCTCGTACCAATCACAATGTGCGCCCAGCACAACAGCTGTTAGCGACTTTGCCAACAAAACCGGTCCAGGACCTGGGCGATTGACTGAATAGAATATGTTGCGGGTTACAAATGATGTTACATTACATTAGGGGCAATTTAAAATACATTTGATAAAAATAGGCACAGTAATAAGCACACAATATGGCAACACATCAAGCTACTTTCAGTTTTCGCTGTAACCGAGTTAGAAACTTAAATAAATCAGTTTTCGCTGACCTCACATTGGCGTGATTCTGTTGTTCACAAACTAAACAAATTTTAAGTGTTAAGTGCATCTTTTTATGTCCATTTCGTGAAGAAAAGGATAGAAGATAACATTTAAGTTTAATCCTGTCAAATTAAGATACTCCATAGACAGTTTAGACGCGATTAAAAACATGGCGACTAAAAATACGCTAGTTTACGTCAGGAGCGCACTAATTTGACAGGTCTAAACTGACTTTTTATCTTCCGTCCTTTTCTTAATGAAATAGAAAGAAAGTGATGCACTGAACTTTAATTTAGTTTTTAAACAAGAAAATCGGGGCCAATGTATATTTTATTTCGTACAATCGGACAATTAGAAGCCGTGAGTATTGGTCAGGAAACTTGATTGTTTACTGTCTTTCAGCCATTTCCAACAAGGAACAAAGGATGACAATTGTAATTTCAACGAATTTACGGACAATTTAATATACGGGTAGTCACTTTCTTCATTAATTTTGCTGAGTTTATTTTGGCGCAAAATTTGGTTCATTGGAAAAAGGGTCATTTAATTATTTAGCAGAAAATCTAACATGGTCACACATGATATATACGTATTGGTATATGTTAGATTTTTGTTTTGTTTGTTACATCATAATGATAGTTTTTTTTCTAACAAAGGAAGATCTTGGTGACAAAGGCTAATCATAATATATTATTAGCCTTTGTCACCAAGATATCATGCATGCTATTTAATATGTAAAGAATGAAAAATCGGCTCGCATTGTTTATTATGGATTATAGTGAACAACGTGAAATATTAAAAATGATGATTGGAAGGAATTTAGAGTAGGTATGTATACTTAGATAGCCGCTTCGGTCAACATTGTTAATCAAAGGGTAGCTACGACATAATTTCAAAACACATGTAAAATTGCATTTCATTTTGACAGTTCGGTCACGTTCATTGCTTTATTTACTTTGATAAGCAGGCGAATTTTTGAAACCTATGAAGCAATGGATTTAAATATGAAAGGCACTGCCATCAATATATTTGTTTTATGCAATTACCCCGCAGATTACAGTTTTTTAAAGCTCGAGAGGCTGTACCATTCATCATAGAACGACAAGAAACCATACATTTTCCAAAGCAGGATATGGCTGGCATTAAAACGACGTACTTAAATGATTATAATTTTCTGCATCGTTCGTCGATGAAAAATCGTTCGATTCATCGATAATTCTCTACCGTGTATGGCTCTGTCGTATTAGGTGTTTACAAGCGGGTTGTTTTACCAAGTTATCAAGTAATTGTATAGTTTTGCTATTGCTTTTCGTTTAAGGTTGATTTTGGCTTGATTTGATGGCATGTGTTTGTTTTTAAAGTAACGGTTAGCGCCTAGGCCGCATGGCGGGTACCGCACTCGTTTTCATTATGGACGAGCGCATGCGGTATGCATTCCGGTGTCCGATCCCAATAGTTGCTTACCTACCATTGTTCATACGTTAGATGTTCTTGCATTGCTTTATTATTCCCTCGTTTCGCTATGTTATCATTAAAATACTGCAAAACTAAGCGATTTTTTCTTAACAAGTTTACAAGTTGATATTGCTAGTTAAACATAGCCTCTTTACAGTTAAGGTATTTTTTTTATTTGTTTAATAATTATAAACTAGCGCTTGACCGCAATCCCGCCTGATGGTGCAGTGATGCGATCGTTGATGGTAAAGCGCGCTAGTTTATTAAGAGCCTATTCACTCAGAAAAACTGAGCGAATAGGAAGGAATACGGCAGTTGAGCGAGGCGATGCAATGTTAAACCCAAAACGACCAACAATGATTGCGCCAATGGGAGTTTGATCTGAAGACCCTCCACGCCCAAACTTCGAACACAACAACATTTGGCGCATCGTACCCGGCACACATCGCAACACAACTGCTCAGACCCGTCCTCCGTACGGCTTCACCAGACATCATGCCAGAACACGACAAATCGCGCGGCGGCAAAACTTTGTCTAGTAGGTGGTAACTTCTGCCGGCGGCCGATGTTAGCCTACAACCGAGAAAAATAGTTTCAAATTAGTACTTTAATTACGAGCTCCTTTTTAATCAAAGTTGTGGATGCTATATTTCTCTCATACCGCCACTGTATTAATTACCGAAAAGATTTTCGGTAGACAAAAGTGGCGGGAACAGAAGGAATAGTACAAATCTTAGATAAATATTGGTGTGTTATTATTCGTACGAAGCTAGATTATTGTATTTTGTATATATTTTTTTTGTTCAGTAAAAATTATGATGTTGCGAAAAACAGTATGATTGGGAACGCTAACCACTGGACATCAAGCTGGCTCAAGATAGCTTTGAATTTACTTATTCATTTAACAAGTTCCTGGCCCTCAAATCCTGATGCCTAAAATATGACTTAATATTGTAAACGCATAAAGAAACGAAGGCCGCTCATCCTTACAGAATAAACTGCCCGTAAAACAAAGGAAAGTTGTCAAAGACTGTTTTCATCAGCAATACGATAATCTTTAAAAGCCCATCAAATTATTAGCCAATAGCTGCATAAATAACGCGAACTAAACCATTTAAAGCTAAGTTTCAACAATATTAACTCACACGCATAAGTTCACTTTCTTTATTTGAATCATTACTCATTACCCAAAGCAACCGTTGCTGATTTGGTCATAAAAATAACCTAACAAAAACTTCTTGGCGCCAACTCCCGTTCCAATATGGCGGCAACAAAAGAAAATCGTAACAAGTTATATTAATAGGCATAAACTTTTTACGTTAACTAGTTAGTTTTACGCTTTTGTAGTAATGTTAGTTTGTAAACAAATATTAAGTTATTCCAGCTGGGTGATTTCAAAATTGTATGATTTGCGGTTGTTGCATTTTTTTGCGTTGTAATGGCGGCTAACCGTCTTCTTTTGTTCGTGGATTTGGAACACTTACCCTAATCTACTGATAGTCTGATAGTAGATCTTTATCATTTACACGATACGGTGTAAAGTATCAAGACTGAATTGGACCTTCCAAGGTCTATAGAATTTTGGAAACGTCCTATTACTGGATTCATTTTTTATTTCGATATTTGGCACCGTCATAGTTATTCAATATTCGTGCAGTTAACCGTACTCAATGACCGTACATCAGAAGTAACAATCGGACATTGACAGGACCTCTAGTAGTAAGGGCGATTTTTGTCGGGCAAGTGTTACCACTGATGTACAGAATTCAGCACGTCAAGCTACCCGAAACTGTTCAATTTTTTCAATCTACCTTGAATCTTAAATCTTTTCGAAATAAAGTTAAAAATCTATATCTATCGAATTAAAGTAATTCGACAGATTTTAGTAGCTTGTTGCTAGTAGGCACGCTCCGTTTTCAATTTTATTCATAAATTCCTATTATTTCGTTCATACTTTTTCCAAATTGGCTTGTATCCTAAAAAATAATTTAATGTCCATCAGATAGATTTATAAAAAATATTGAACACGTATTTTTTATTTTTTCTCTCATTCAAATACTTAGGAAGATATATTGACTTGAAATGTCGCATGACGTCACGCCGTGCTACAAAATATACAACGGCGTGCCGTAATTAGCCCCCACTCCGTAATTTTAATACGCTATATCTCAGTAGTTTTTGGTAATTTCGACAAAATGAAAAATACGGGTCTTAATTTTTTTTATTATCTATAAGACGGACTAATTCTTTTTTTGATTTTCATACCTTGGATACATCCCTATTTTCGCACGTACAGGGCGCGTGCAGAACTGAGCTGGTCCTAGTGATTGTCCAAATTGTTGCGGTTGTGTTCCAGATCAGTTACCTAAATGTGCAAATTCTCTACGCTACGCAATTACATAATTGAAAGCAAATTTCTAACTAAACTGTCACTCTGAACTCCATAGATTTTAAACCGAGGTCGCAGCTTGCTGTATTCTAGTATACAAGGATTTCTCTAGATTTTTAGGTTATAACAGTGAAAAGTGGTGAATTGCATTTTCTGCTATTACACAAAGACTTATGCTATTACGCAGCGTAGGGAGGCCCCCAACAGTGTGGACTGATGACCTTGTGAAGGTCGCGAGAAGCTGATGGATGCAGGCAGCACAATACCGGTCATTGTGGACAGCCTTGGGGGAGGCGTTGGTCCAGCTGTGGACCTCTATAAGCTGAAGAAGAAGAATACAGAGACTTTTGAATACATATTGAGAATACTAACTTATTTACACGCCTTATCAGGCCCCAAAATGCATTGTATGTTTACTCTGTCAATTTATATATGTATTTATCAATTGCTGCGAATTCTCTTATCGACTTATTATACCGAGATAAATAGTCGAGCACTCGATACCGTCGCCTGATCTGATAATGATCTGTACTTTAGTTGGTAACTGATAAGAAATAACATTTAAACAATATTCCAGTTAGTAGATACGCGCACGAACAAACCTAATACATAGTATCAAATTACTGTGTCGTTGAAGGTTATTAGACAGGCATATTTTTTTTGCGTACCTAAGCTTGAGTAAATAATGTGCCCTTTGTAATTTTCCAGTACTTACAAAAGAAAAGACTCATAGATCCTCATAGAGATTATTTAGTGGTGTTTACCCTACTGTACCCTATTAATGCCTCCCAGAATTCCCTGAATAAACAGACTATGTATTATCTATGGCACGAGTTTTGGCGGGAAAACTAAGATGAGTGCCACGCTCATTTTTCATTGGACTTTAAATTATTTATAGTGTTGTTTACTAAATAAAAACGCGTGATTTATGTAGTAAAAAGTGCATTCAGTGAATAATTCATAAAGAACATTGAAATATTGTAGCATAGTGGCCACATCATGACTTTGTCCCAAATCTTCCTCCGAGTCGGTTCACGCGGTAAACGAAAGGAGGTAGGTTTAGGTTAGGTTAAGTTAGATTAGTTAGGATAGTTTAAAATTAATTACTGAAGACATGTCAGTATGGTCTCTGACCTTAGCCGGTTCCAAATGGAACAAACAAAACAAAAAAAAAAAAAAAGAAAAAAGCAATGGCACGCATACATAGGTTTATGCAATATAATATGACGGCGATATTTCAAACGTTTGCGTATCTAACACACTGTCAGTAGCAATGCTTTTCATTTTGACAATATTCATTGCGGTATTTACGATGTTGAGCCATTTTTCTAATATATGGAGTAAGTAATGGATTAGCAATAAACTTCAAAATAATTCAAATTCTGATAGATAGATTTGAATCATTAATCCTAATGCTTTACACATATGTTTTAAAAATTTGTCGCTCAACTGTCAAAATAAAAGCCATTGCCACTGAAGTAACGTAGTGATACGAAATTACCTCGCTGAAGTATAAGCTAACTTCTAAGTACGGGAATTATAGCTGTAACGCCGTGTGTACACAAAAAGCAGATGACTCGATAGGTTCGCTTTATTGAAACAGAATATGAACTATTAGCCCAGTCATATTAGGTAAAAAAAGGGGTCAACCTCGGAATGAAAGATAATAAGCTGCAAATTGGTATGAACCTTTGTTTTGTCATTCTAAATGTTGTCTCAAAAGTCACAACCGTTATCAGGTCCGCGTCTCAAGATATTCAAGGTCAAAGGTCACAAAAATCGGTTTTTCGCGAATATCTGGCTTCCTATCGGTTAAATGAGATTTGCATTTATTATAAAAGTTGTAGGCTATAAAATTCCCTACAACTTTTGTTTAAACTTTTTTTTCATACGACCAACCGTTTTGAAGGTAGAGCGCGAAGAGTGCACATCGTACAGTCATATACGGCCTAATGCAAGGTCAAGCGTGAGTTATGTTTATCAGTACGTTATAAAGTCAATTATTTACTTGGAAATTATAATTATTAAACAATGCCCATTATTTATGTACTAACTATTAATTATTTATATTTAATTAAAGTAAGTAACTTGATTATTTATATATAATTATTCATATTTGCAACGCGTGCAACGGACAAGCTTGCCTCAACGCTTCACTGTATCCAAGTAATCCCGATGAAGAAAATACATATGATCCCGATATTCTGGAAGGTTTGGAGATGAACATGACAGATAATGAGGATGATGACAATGAATCGAACATTTTTGAGCGACAAGAAGAAGAAGACGACGAAGAAGAAGAAGATAATTAGCTTCCATTTCCAATTTCATTACAATTAAAATCAACAAAGATACTTTTGATATTTGAACTCACATTTTGATAAATGTATATTATGCCGTATTTAATAATAAATAAAAATATGTGTAAAATATATACTCTTACTATCATTTTAACTTAAAATAAAACTAAAATATATAATCCAGAATTAATAATATTTTATACTTAAATAGCTTGACCTTGCATTAGGCCGTATATGACTGTACGATGTGCACTCTTCGCGCTCTACCTTCAAAACGGTTGGTCGTATGAAAAAAAAGTTTAAACAAAAGTTGTAGGGAATTTTATAGCCTACAACTTTTATAATAAATGCAAATCTCATTTAACCGATAGGAAGCCAGATATTCGCGAAAAACCGATTTTTGTGACCTTTGACCTTGAATATCTTGAGACGCGGACACGATAACGATTGTGACTTTTGAGACAACATTTAGAATGACAAAACAAAGGTTCATACCAATTTGCAGCTTATTATCTTTCATTCCGAGGTGAAAGCCCTAATATGACTGGGCTATATCCAATTCCCGGTAGCATGTATTGGAATCGTATTACCAAAGAAAACAAGATCATAATTAAAAGGGTTGATGGATGACTAAACTTTTAAAGAATGTCTTCAAACGACAATCGATGTCTCGGAAGCCTAAACTCAACCCAATGGAATTTTAATCTTTGTGTTATTGTTTACAATATCGTTCAAAACTGTGTCCTTACTAAAGCAAATTTACCGCAAATGGCAAAAACGAACAACTGCTTTTGAAATTTTAATGAGCTTTAGAAAACTCAAACTGCATGCTCAGTTATCGCAATTTTAAAACAACCATAATGTTAACAACTTTAATTTTAACATTTTTTGACCATAAACAATGTAATATATTTCCGTAAAGGGTGTAATTACGTGTAATTCACATCCTCATCGTGTCGAATGATCGAATCGGGTGCAGAATGAATGCGGGACAACTGAACTTTTCACCGGTGCGACCGGTTTGTGGATTACGAGACTGTAATGAAAGAGAGAAATTTTAAGGCCAATCGTGTGTGCTGGCTTTTGAGTCGTTAGTACTTTTAATGAAGAACGGTAAAAGATTTTGTAAGTGGTCAAATTGGTGCATTATTATTGTATTTTAAAGTCGAGCGTAGGTTACGCTCGGTTTATATCTCGGATAAGCACAACAGAACAAGCCAAGTTTGGCATTAGCGTTTTGACTCTTAATCAGCAGTAATCTCTAAATTCCATTTTTTTTTCATAATTATTAACTAGTGCTTGACCGCAATCCCGCCTGATGGTAAGCAGTGATGCAATCGTTGATGGTAAAGCGCGCTAGTTTATTAAGAGCCTATTCACTCAAAAAAAATTGAGTCAATAGGAAAGAAAACGGCAGTTGAGCGAGGTGATGCAATGCTACACCCAACAACACGACTAACGATGTTGCGCCAAAGGGAGATTGATCTGGATACTCTCCTAGACCAAACTCCCGACACAACAACATTTGGCGCATTGTACCTGGCACACTTCGCAACACAACTGCTCAGACCCGTCCTTCGTACGGCTTCACCAGACATCATGCCGGGACACGCCGAATCGTTTGGCGGCAAGACTTTGTCAGGTGGGTGGGCCGTTTGTTAAACACATACATATACAGTATGTTAAGAAAACCCTGTCCGACCCGTAAGGATAATAAAGGTTAGGTAAACACATGACCAAATAAAATATAAAATTTTACGTAATCATCATAGTACCAATACAAATGGATTTTGAAATAATCTTTTTTTCCCGCGAATTAATTCCAACTTCCCCGAAATTTGGTAATTTTTAAAAAAGTGACAACACCTGTATTATTATGAGCGAATAGCGCTGCGACCACGTGCTGTGTGCCCTGCCGCCCGCCGCCCGCGGACGGGTGGTTAACGCACATTTATTAAGTTACCTCTTTTTGCGGAATAATATTTATTTTTTTAGGGGGATTTTTTTTTTAAGTTTAGCCCGGTTTTGTATGCATTAGTAGAATCAGTTATCGATACCTAACAACACCTTCACGGGTCGGACAGGGTTTTCTTAACATACTGTATAACCACCAGAAGGTAATCAATAAAAATTGACAAAAAGCAATAGTCTACACTTTTTGTATACACACAAACTATCGATAAGGCGCCACCAGATACTTTTCACATTCCAAAGATTTTGGTGATCAAATGTTCAAGACTTTTGTAATCACAAAATTGCGCAACAAAGAAACTGAATTTAATTACAGAATACATTGTTTAGTTTCTAAGTAGCAATTCCGTCTAATAACAGACGAGGGATACATTAACGTTTTTGTCACCAGCATTAGTATTCATCCAAAGCAGTGCTTCTGTCGCTACCCTTATAGGGTTAGTTTGCGTATATTGAAGAGCGTGATTAAACTCTACAATGACTTGTCCATAAATGATAATAATATATCGTTTCATTCATTGAAATTTAGCCCTAAATAAATGTTATGTTTCGTTCGGTAAACTCTGCTTGCGAGATGTAGGATTAGTGTCACGTCAGTATGACGCGTTGTTCGCATGTAGCGTCGTAGATACAATTCTCGACCTTAGAAGCTAATGCCTCTAAGGTCGAGAATTGTCGCCGGATTTATACCTACGACCTAATGGTCGTGGGTATAAATCCGGCGACCGACACATAAGACCTACTGCTTCTGAAGTTCAACTATAGATAAGACCTAATGCTTCTAAGGAATCTTATTGTTGCACGGACTACAGACGGCTTCTCTAAGGGAAATTTAACTCTCGACCTATTGAAGTTTAAGGCTTTTCAAAGTCATTAATTTAGGATTTTAAGGAGGATAGGAGATGACACGTTCAATTTAATATGTTTTAATAATAATTATTAAAAAAAAAAGCAGTGATGCGATCGTTGATGGTAAAGCGCGCTAGTTTATTAAGAGCCTATTCACTCAGAAAAACTGAGCGAATAGGAAGGAAGACGGCAGTTGAGCGAGGTGATGCAATGTTAAACCCAATAACATGACCAACGATGCTGCGCCAAAGGGAGATCGATCTGAAGACCCTCCACGAACAAACTCCCAGCACAACAACATTTGACGCATCGTACCCGGCACACATCGCAACACAACTGCTCAGAACCGTCCTCCGTACGGCTTCACCAGACATCATGCCGAAGCACCACAAATCGCTTGGCGGCAAGGCTTTTTTTGGTGGGTGGTAACTTCTGCCGGCGGCAGATGTTATGGCCTACCACCGACAAAATGTCAATACTTTTCATCTGTTCTGTGGTCACATAGATTTTCATGGAAAACGTAAACATATGTATACGTTATCAGTTCTTTTTTCAATCTATTTCGATGATATATCACTCAACGTAAGTATAACGAGATAATACAACCAAAAAAGGTAAAGTATTCAAGGTACAAGAGATGATTCATCGTCTTCATTCGTCATGTGGGTGATTAAGAACTAAAACTACTGCTAAAGGCGGAATGTTTGCTTTATCTTTTGTTGTAGGACGGAAAGAATAACATTCTCAGGAGTGTTAATAAAAAAATATTTTCAGTTTTTGGTTTTCATTTTCAGACCAGGGTCCATAGAGATAGCATTAGCAACAAGATTATACATATCAAAATATGCATCCGAATTATAAAAAATAGTAAAAATTCTAGAAGAATAAGATTAAGAATAAAATTAAATTATTTAAACCCAAATTAAAATAAAATTGAACTTAAAACTACTCTGACAAATCAATGTCAATCAAAAACAAAATTGTAAAAGAAATAACAATAAAATTGAATTTAAATTAGAAGTAAATTTAAACTACTCCGTCCACATCGCTGGGTGACACTTGTTGCGTCCTCGTCAAGTGCCACATTATTGGTCTGTCCAGCTTTTGTTGTATTGCTTACTATAAAAACTTTAAAATCATCAATCTGGACGGAGGTTTGTATTGACGCATCATCAGCAAACTACAAAAGGTCTATAGCATTAATAGTTTGACTTCAAAGGACAATGACTATATGTATTAATTCAAAGATTTTCAACAAACAAAGTGTAGTAGATTGTTTGACACCAAGCTTTATGTATAGCTTCCAAGATCGCTATCTCCTCGTTCCCTTCAAAAGATAATGAAGAACATGGTTGAAGATAAACGCACTGCACTAATTTGTCACCAAGACGAGACAATTATTTCCAGTGAGATTACTCACTGAACTTAATGGCGGCACTTTATTGAAAACTATTTATACGTTGGCGCCATGTCTTCCGCCATGTTATGATCTTGGACTTGTCGCTCTATGTAAATTTCTACCATTACATCTATCCGGTTATCAAGTGTGATACTTTTTGAGTCAACGAGGCCATTTTATGGCTGTAATTGGAGTGTAAACGTTTAATCATTAAAATTATGGTAATTGCAACTGTGTTTTATAGGTGTATTATGGATAAAAATGGTTAGTTGAGGTTACTTAGTACTAGAGAGACGATGGCATATCTACAAGGTCATAAAATTAAGACTCGAGATGAGTCTGTTATTGCTATGATATCTGGTGAAGCCGTAAGGAGGACGGGTCTGAGCAGTTGTGTTGCAATGTGTGCCGGGTACGATGCGCCAAATGACGTTGTGTCGGAAGTTAGGTCGTGGAGGGTCTCCAGATCAATCTCCCTCTGGCGTAGCATCGTTGGTCGTGTTGTTGGATTTAATATTGCATCATCTAGCTCGGCAGTCTTCCTTTTTATTCACTCGTTCTTTTTTTATTGAATAGACTCTTAATAAACTAGCGCGCTTTACCATCAACTATTGCATCACTGCTTACTATCAGATTGGATTGCAGTCAAGCACTAGTTTATAATTTATAATTATAGAAAAAAAAAAAACAATATTTTGAACCCCAAGTTTCTGTGGATACAATAGAACATATTCATTAGCGATCATCATAGTATTTACTTACTACTTGTTTGCCCTACCATCCCTTTCTCAGTTTTGTAGTGCACATAATTATGTAGATATCATTAGATCTATATAAATCCACCAATAATTACCCACAGTAGTGTCTCATCTACATCTATGACATAATATTTTCATTAGAAGGCGGATGCTTCTGCCTCGGAGATTGTTTACAATCCTTCCAAGACTATTCACTCATTGTACAGACGCCAGCAGGTCAAACTACACGAAACTGTAAAATTTTCTAAAACAGCCTTGAACCTTTATGCTTGACCGGCAAAGTTAAAAATTTATTATCGAAAATAGATATGTAGCTTAAAGCGTCTGTACGTTTGGATAAAAACTCTGTTCCTTGTTCTGTACAAGTGGTATTTGCCTGAAACCGAGTCTACTCCAATTAGTCATCAATAAACAAGACAAAAACCTAGAATTTGTAATAGTCAGACCACATAAATACACCGCATGTGGTCGCGTTTGAAGGTAAGCTCATAAAATTATGGATAATAAAGTCGTACATACCTGACTGCCATGTTTGGTCGAGTTAGCTCTGATATAAGATTTAGAGAATTCGCTCGCTAGGATGTGTGGAACTGATATGGACATAAATGATACCCTGCGGATGTGGGGAGACGGTGACGCTGGGTCAGGCGGGTGTTATGAGATGTAGCGATTTATTTAATAACACTGATACCTTGTTCTATCGCCGTGCGAATTTTTAATATATATTAGCTTTGAGAGAAAAAAAGATCTCCACTTACGTCATCAGTCACAATCTGAATCATTTCGAAGGATATTTTTGTTGAATCATTGTTTTTTATGTTCGAAAAATGTGTCTGCCTAACAAAGTTTGACGTCACGGTTGGTGCAGTGGTTGAGTGATCGACTACTGCGCCGCGTGTCGCGGGTTCGATTCCCGCACGGAAGAAATATTTGTATGGCCTACAGGCAGGCCAGGTAGGTTCCGGGTCTGACTGTTTGTGTATGTGAGCTTAAATGTTTGTAAACGCACCCATGATCCAAGAGTAATTCCTAGTGTAGGGCAAGGTTTTTTTTTTTAGAACTATACAATATGTAAAGAAAACCCTGTCCGACCCGTAAGGATAATAAAGGTTAGGTAAACGCTTGACCAAATATAATATAAAATTTTACGTAATCATCATAGAAACAATACTAATGAATATTGACATAATCTTTTTTTCCCGCGAATTAATTCCAACTTCCCCGATATTTGGTAATTTTTAAAGAAGTGACAACACCGGTTCATTATTATGAGCAAATAGCGATGCGACCACGTGCCGCGTGCCCTGTCCCCCGCCGCCCGCGGAAGGGTTGTTTAACGCAAATATATTAAGTTACCTCTTTTTGCGAAATAATATTTATTTTTTTAGGGGTTTTTTTTTTAAGTTTAGCCCGGCTTTGTATCCATTAGTAGAATCAGTTATCGATACCTAACAATACCTTGACTGATCGGACAGGGTTTTCTTTACATACTGTATGTCGTAATGAATGTTGTTCAGTAGGCCTAGTATGAGTTTTCAATACGAAACTCGATCGTTCGATATCGAGCGCGTTTGGCGCTCTCATTGGTTGAGAGTTCTTACGACCTTGAAGCGGGCCAATCGCTGAGTCAAATGCGCTCGATATAGACGATCGAGTTTCGTATTGAAAACTCATACTAGGCCCACTGTTGTCAAAATGAAACCCATAGCTATAATTAATAGTGTGTTATGCAATGGCCCCGCTGAAATCCGAGCTTTTGTAGCAGTATAGGAATTGACTTGTATCCTAAAAAATAATTTAATGTCCCTCAGATAGATTTATAAAAAATATTTAACACGTATTTTTTATTTCTTCTTCCATTCAAATACTTAGGAAGATATATTGATTTGAAATGTCGTATGACTTCACGCCGAAGTGCAAAATATATCACGGCGTGACGTAAATATGGGTCTTAATATGTAATTCTCGTTTCCTAACTCTTGCACCACGCTCCGTGAGACACCGTGGAAGTTACTCAGCTTTATTTTATTCCATACATGGAACGCATTGTAGGCGGCACTTACCTGACTTATTGCTACAAGTCAAGCACTTTGATACCCCACGAATAACGCAAATTGTAGCCTGTATGGCTGTTCTTTATTTGATAAAAGGGTTTATTGTAGAGTATGCTCTAGTTTTTTTTTTCATTTTCTTTTAAGGTATTGCAATTATAGGTGAAGGCTTTATGAATTTTATACTTTACTGGCTGCGTCCCGCGGTTTCGCCCGCGTAATATTAGATCCCGTGAGAATTTCGGGATCAAAAGTATTCTGTTATACCTAGTTAGGTGAGCCAAATTTTCATCCAATCCGTTCTGTATTTTATGTAAAAGAGTAACAAACATCTATTTATCCATTGATACATCCTCACAAATTTTCGCATTGATAAATAAGGATTAATAGCATAGTAGGACTCTGCCTGAGACTTAGTGATATTTTTGTTGTACTGTCGACACGAAACCATTGCACGTTTTAGGGACTATCTTCTGTAATATTGACGTTCAAAAAGTGCTGATTCTCAGCCTAATTTGAATAAATGACTTTTGATTTTAATGACCTCTTCCGCTCTGGGCGGAGCGGTAGGGCGTGTCAGATTTTTACTGACTAAAACCCACCCGTGTTTTTTCGCTTACCAGGGCTACGGTTTCTCTTTTGACCAATCCGCAACCCTGACCCAGGTATCGGACTTGGTGGACTCCGTCACGATGTGCTGACATCTCTTTGAGACACGCGTGAAACACAACGCGCCGTCGACCCGGGCCTGGTTCTTACTGAGACAAGCCCGCGCCTACGGCGTCCGGGAGTTCAATGTTGTCTCCCGACCAGGGCGTCAACTACGGCGGCTAGTAGCGTGAGGACGCTGAGATTCGGGCTCCCTCAGGCGCTCCGCCTCCTCCTTTGCCAGCATCACTGCTTCGCAGGAGGTGTCGGCCTGCCATGCACGGATTGAATGCCTTAGGTATTAAGTCAACTAATTGTGGTGAAGATATTATATGACAGGTGCTGTGGTATACGTCAATTGGTCAATAAATTATGTAATTTTATCACATTAACAGGAACAAGTAGGCGGATGTAGACAGGCCTTGTAAATATTCCAACAGCTATAGGCGTGAAAGTTTATTAACTATCGGATGGTACTAAGTATTTATTTCATAACGGTTGCAATTAACAAAATGATCCTCATTAACGTAATCATTGTAGGTAATAAGTGATTGAATATCATTACTGATAAATATCTGATACCTACATTAATACATAGCGCAACATTTAGCTGGGTAGGTGTCTACCTACGGACAGTTGCCAAAAGAGATAAGTAGCCAGGGTCATTAGATATACTTATTTGAAGTTAAATTAATAATCGGTAGATGTTTTAGAATTAAATTTAATTTAATAAAAGATTGTCTGCAAAAGATTGCCCATAGCGATAAGACCGCCCATTGTGTGACCCTTTGTAAAATCTTCATAATAATTTTCTGTAATTTATATCGTGCACCTACATAATAAATAGTATATTCTATTATATTCTGAACTGTTTGTTTACTATTAAGTAAATTATAACAGTTTGTTACCAAACTTCAATTATATCCGATTCTTTTCTACACTATTATAGTAAGTAAAAAAAAAGTAAATCCGATGTCGACAATTCTGCCAATATCAAAGTTGAATTGGAAAAGCAAACTTGTGTTGCTTTTTCCTTGCATGCAGTTTTAAAAATCGTATATAGTCAGACTCAGGCCTATCAATCGGGTTTGACAGGTACGTACTTGATTAAGATAATTATATAAAATAGGTAACTAATTTGGTAAATATAGTTAATACTGATACTGATAACTTCTATACTGCTATTACCTTTCAACCTATCTTTCTTTGTAAAAATAGCCTAGATATTGTAAAAGGATTTCTATTTATTCTTATATAGATACTAGATGACCTAGTTTGGATAGTTCGCCGCCTTTTCTTCCACTTTGTATTCTTCTAGATTTTTCTATTGCACTTTAATATTTATAGTACAAATACGTAATATGATTGCAAAGAAAGTCCTTGTGTAAGATAAAACATTCTTTGTTTTCGTTTTCTTTGATATCTATCAGTTATCTTATCAAGCTACAATTATATTAATACTTTATCAAAACACGAGTAAATTTTCTTTTCCTATTTTTGGCCAATACTTGGAGAATATGGCAACTAAAAAAAAAAATTGATAATGTTTTGCTTCTATGAATGATATTATGATAAGTAATCTATCCACTTTTTTAGCGTCTTCGACGGTAATTTTTTTTTTACATTCTGGCCTTCGTCTATGATTTCTTTTTTTGTTCATTTGTCATTAATTCAATGTGTGCGACTGGTCGTTTACACTTTCAAGGGTATGAAACACAATAACAATACAGAGAAACTCAGTTAAAATAGGCAATTAATTAGTTTGACAGATGCCAGAAAATTGCGAAAAAATAACAGTGCAACCAACTGAGCCGCTCTTTCCGGCCTGCAATATTGATGAATGTGCTAGAATATTGCTATAATTCTCCGTAGCGATCGATATCACAGTGCAACCGTCCTGTATTCAGGTCACTAGATCGCCTCTTATTATATGATTCATATACGAGTAGGTATATTAATGTTGCAGGAATAATCACAAGCAGAACACAAAGAAAGATGTGTAATACAAAAATTGGTTAATAATCTGTGGGTTTTATTTCACTGGCAACTGGCAAGTTAGGCTAAATAGAAGAAAATAAATAAGACACGATATTTTTTTGGCAATCATGCTGATTCTTTTGTTCGCAATCTAAGCTAATTTTAATTTCAGTTCCTCTATTTCTTTTTATTTCATTAAGAAAAGGATAGAAGATAACTTATTAGTTTAGTCCGGATGCGATTCAAAACAAAAAGGTAAGGACTTGGCATCAACATCAACGGCGAGTAAATCACTAATCTCCGGTTTGCAGATGATATCGTGGTCATGGCTGAGACCCTGGAAGACTTGGGCAAAATGCTCAATGACCTCAGCAGAGTTTCCCAACAAGTGGGTCTAAAGATGAACATGGATAAGACGAAGATCATGTCGAACTCTCATGTAAAATCTTCAATCTACTGTCCTTTTTTTAATGAAATAGAAATATAAAGATGCATTGAACTTGAGTTTAGTTCGTGAAGAAGGGTAATGGGGCATGACAAAGTTTCATTTCAAGTCTATTACTATCTTACATACATATCCGAGGCTATGGAAAAATATCATTTGCTGTCGGCACAACATCCCAATAAATGATAAATATTAAATTGTTGTTACCTCTGCTTAATATATGATAATGCGGGAAGGTTAACCTTACACACTCATAGTATGTCAAGACGACGAAAGAAAAACATGTTAATGAATTTTTTTTTTTAAATTTCCTAAAGGTGAAAGCGCTGTGAAATGGCCCATTGTGTACACACTATGGCCTAGTGGCCTACATAAGCTATTGAATACTTTATCAAGGATGGCTGATTCTAATTATATAATTGTTTTATTAAAACATGATATGTTATGGCGGTAAATTAAATATCATGTATGAATATCACGTGAGTGATAAGTAATTATTGCATAAGTCAATGTTTTTCTTTTCGTCTCTGTATAACAGTGGCGAAGAGTCCATACAAGCCGATTCCCACCGGGTTACCTTTCAAAAATCAGTTCCATATTCATACAAAAGTATTTACATTCTATTTCATTAACAAAGTATTATTAATCAAATGCCGGCGCGATTTACAATAGCAATCGCAATTTTTAGCAATACCCTAAGTATCACATTTCATTTTATAGTCGTAAATTAATCAGCGCTTCAATTTTTCGTAATTCTTTTCGTAGTTCTCTTGAAGGAAGCCGTCAAATTTCAGCTTACCTATGTCAACGGTTTACTATGCCGCGAAAAGAGAGAGCGTGTCAGACCATCTCTTTCTAATTCTCGCTAACCGTTGCGGTAAAACTTGATAAATATAAGCCGCCCGCGAGCGGCTTGTATTTCTCTCCTCTCCTCTATTAGAAAGAGACAGAAACCACGCTACTACGAGATAGCGTTCTATACCTATGGTGCGTGAGTTTTTCGTTTGTTTTTAATATTTGTGTTATTTAAACTGTGACGGATTCTGTAAGGTAATTTAATCGCAGATTTGGTTAAATACTGTTAATTTTGTTTGTTATTATGGCTTTAATTCATATAGAGTGCTGTTACTGTTAATTCGTCTTTGAAAGACGCATTTTCTCAAGTTTCGACTCTTTGCAGTTTAATTCTGACCCTCCCCATTTCAGTAGCTTCAGCTGAGCGGTCATTTTCTGCTTTAAAACGCATTCACACGTATGTGCGAAACTGCCAAAAAGAGCAGAGATTGTCCGATTTGGCTATCATGTCAATTGAAAAAAATTTGCTTAATAAAATTAAAAGTAATCCGAATTTTTATAACAACATTTTAGCTCATTTTGTTAAAAAAAAACAGACGCATTGCATTAGAATATAAATAACGTTGTGATTGTGTATAATTTGCTTTATTTTTGCTTAATATTTTTGTTGGTTTTGGATCGGTGTCTGTGTGGTTCGGTTTTTAACACTTTATTATTTTTATAATTTTTTATTTTATTTTTTCTTGACTCTTATTCCCTAACAATAGGTACTTAACTTAGTACTTACTAACAAGCATGCATGTGTGGTATAGAGATGCACGTCGAAAAAGGCTTTTCACAAAGCCGCTTTTATCATACTTGAAAGACATTGTTATCAAATCATCAGTCCTTTTTTGTAAGGTGAAGGTGGGGCTTTTCATATTATTCTTATCTGAAGACCTCCTCCAAGATATCCTGCAGTAGGTAAGTGTTTAAGTGTTTATTTTTTTGGACCGGCTTCCCTTTGTCAAAATTTCACCCTTCGCCACTGCTGTATAAGTAAGTTAGTATAATAAGTGAGTTTTATGTATTGCTGTATGTCAATTATATTTATTTTATCATGACTGTGATAAGAATAAAAACAAACAATAAAAATTAACTTCTTTAGTACTGTTCTTTCTGTCAAAATATTTTTCAAAGTGGATTCATCAATTTTCACCGGCATTATATATAAAAAATTTTTTTATGATACTGTTGGTGCAGTAGTTAAGGGATTGACTGCTGTGCTACGTGAATTTTGTACATAGCGTACAGGTTTCGCATATACCTACAAAAAGACGCGTTGTATAATAAGGTGTCAAACATTGTGTAAAAAGGCAACATTTTTATACGACGCACTGTTTAAAAATGTTGCCATTTTACACAATGTTGTCACCGTCATTGAGTGAACACTCGTAAAATCCGACCGACTATAAAAACCACGAGACGTCGTAAATCCGGATCTAATTTAATGCACACTAAAATTGTGAAATTGTGAAAGATACCCAAAGAGCCGATCGTTCCTCATTAGAAGTAAAATCAAATCTTTACTAATATATAAACCTGAAGAGTTTGTTTGTTTGAACGCGCTAATCTCAGGAACTACTGGTCCGATTTGCAAATTTTTGTGTTGGATAGCCCATTAATCCAGGAAGGCTTTAGGCTATATAACATCACGTACGGAGGATGGGTCAGAGCAGTGGTGTTGCGATGTGTGCCGGGTACGATGCGCCAATGGTTTAACACTGCATCACCTCACTCAACTGCCGTCTTCCTTCCTATTCAATAAGCCTTTATTGCATTCAATAGCCTTAATAAACTAGCGCGCTTTACCATCAACGATTGCATCACTGCTTACCATCAGGCGGGATTGCAGTCAAGCTCTAGTTTATAATTATTAAAACAATATATATAACGGTAATTTTGGAAATGCATCTCAATTGATGTCTCTCCTTGTGTCGTGTTCTCTTTGAGCCGCAGGAGTATATTGCGTAATTGGGTTCTATTGGAGCAGACACATTTTCGAACATATAAAGCAATGGATTGGAAATTTGTTTCGAAATGATTCCAACTACATAATAGTAATAGCACGTAACGCAATTAGGGTGCCGCGCCCTAATTGTGTAACACAGTATCACCATTATCAACCTTTTTATCGTCCCACTGCTGGGCACAGGTCTCCTCTCATACAGAGAAGGATTGAGCGTAATCACCACGCTTGCTCAATGCGGGTTGGCGATTTCAGACTTAAAGTCCAGGTTTCCTCAAGATGTTTTCCTTCACCTTCAGTCATTGGTGTCCAAGATATACTTAGAAAGTACATATAACTTTAGAAAAATTACATTGGTACTTGAGTGGCTGGTGTTTTAACCACTAGGCCACCACGACTTACAGTATCATAAACAATTTGAATCATTATGAAGAATATTGCTAATCAATTGTTTCAAACGTTCGAAAAGTTTGGTCTGTTCAACAAAGTACTTAAACAACGCAGTGCATGTTATTGTACCGTCATCTTCTTTCATAAAAACAATTTCATGCTTACTAACAACGTCTGATAGCAGCGGTGGCTTAGTGGTATCGCCCGCGATTTACAGGTTGTAGGTTAAACCCCATCAGGCGCTTTACCTTGTGTAAATCCATCACCGCTGCTCTCAAAACGGCGAAGGAAAACATCGTAAGGAAACCTGTTCAGTAGGCCTAGTATGAGTTTTCATTAAGAAACTCGTTCGTCGATATCGAGCGCGTTTGACTCAGCGATTGGCACGCTTCAAGGTCGTAAGAACTCTCAACCAATGAGAGCGCCCAACGCGCTCGATATCGACGATCGAGTTTCGTATTGAAAACTCATACTAGGC
Source organism: Sesamia inferens (assembly GCA_037179545.1). Classification (NCBI taxonomy): domain Eukaryota; kingdom Metazoa; phylum Arthropoda; class Insecta; order Lepidoptera; family Noctuidae; genus Sesamia; species Sesamia inferens. The sequence continues at coordinate 26,805,988 of CM073928.1, read as the reverse complement.
CTACTGGAGTGGTGACAACTACAAACCCGCACTGGGTCAGCGTCGTAGATTACGCTCCCTCTCACCTAGAGGAGAACTGAGTCCTAAGGCTGGGAACATTATAAATTGATTATGTATGTTATGTAACAGCGTCTTCAATCTCATCCTTGGGTCTCTATGATTGTTTGATAGCAAGCTTCAGGCTTTCATTATTCCCAAATAAACAGGCAACCTCCAGCACAGGTTATATACAAAACCCATTCATATGTATTACATTTTATGTCCGTGGTAGTACAGTGACTAAACGACCTCTCATTGGCACTCATCTTATTGTGATCGTAACCGCAATTCCATTTACCTAACCACGGAGCTCTGAACTGCCACCATCTAGTCTTTAGCTGTGATAATGATTGTGGTCTGTATTGGTTTCATAGGCCCGTATGGGAGGGTGAAATAAGTATGTAATGAAGTTATCATACTATTCAAAAATTTAATGTTATCTTGTAGTTTTTGAGTGTTAATTCATGTATAAAAAAGTGTGTAAAGTGCACGCAAAATAAGCCTGACGCGATGGTTGACTTCAAGGTCCTTGGACCTGCACTTTTATTAACTTTCTGAATAATTATTGCAATTATTTACTTTGAAAAACACGAAACAGAGAACAGTATTTTGATACCTAATATCAACGCCCAAATAACACAAAACGATGAAGTATCTTCGACGCGACTTGCATAATCAAAACAAAAAAAAAAACATGGATGTTATCATTACTCATCTCTGCTGACTCTAGCGAACTGCTCTTAAACAAGCAACGACATTTCTTTCATTGAAGATTCTAGTTGGTTCCCATCAAACACAGTTTATTTACTATCTTCCATCTAGACAGATAATAAACCGAGAATCTAAGGTCAGAAATGCATTTATTTTCTTAAATGGCAAGTCCATGATTCGCTCTATCGCAGACATACATCAATACTTGTCTTTATTCGATAATAGGTCAAGTTGATCTAGGCCCTTGGGAAGGTCATAGTGGCGCCATCTAGACGGTTACCAGGGTCGACGAACCGTTGCAAATGGCAAGTAAAGGTCGTAAATTAGATTATCTATGTATGCCCGCTGCGTACTCTCAAAATATCTAAAGTAGATCTAAAGAGACATATTTATGTTAAGTCTTTTGTATCTTTTATTCATAGCTTTTATGTAAAATGCTCATAAAAACCCGCAAAGTATGTAATGTGAGTTTCAAGTTCTACTGAGAGGTATCTCATTCATGCTTGATAAGCTTCTCAGTTTATTAAGTAAACTTATTCATTCAGAATTTTTTCTTTATTGCTACTGGCTGGTCTAAACTTCCAAGTATCTCATACAACTTAAAAACTTTATACTTTTGTTATTTTTGGCTTAATACCTTTTCCAGACTTATTGTTCTTACTTTTTATAGTCTATTGCAATCTTTATCTTTGTCCAGATGTTTTGAAACAGAGGTCAACACTCAATTTCAATTCTGACATTCGACTTTGGAAGCTAATCTTGCAAAATACAACCAAAGATCTGAGCTCCAAGATCTTTTATCTCATAGCCCTGTTTCATGTTTGTGCGACTGTTCCCCAGCCCCCAGGCAGTGTTTTGTTGGTCTAGACTAGTTTATTTTGTTATGCTGTGACACGAGGTCATTCATTCTCGCCCCGCATCTCCAACGGGCTGAGTTCGCGGCATTTTCTTCCTTCATTTTGTAAAATAACCAGGCATTGTTGAGGTTCTTCGTTCTAAACCATTATTGTGTCTAGATGACGGTCTGATTTCAAAGACTTGACGTTTACTTTTTTTTTTGTTTAGCTTATACACTGCTGGGCAAATGCTTTAACCCTACTCCACCAGGAATTTGGAAGACCTGGCATTTTAAATTTAGACTTCAGACCTCTTCAGTCCAAATTAACATTAATTGATGGATCAGTTCCTAGCAGCTTTGATTGACCTCTTGTGTTAAATGTTGAACCCCGACTTGGGTCTTAATTGTTATAAGTGCTCACCAATAATTTGATGAACCGAATTATCATCGGATCACTGTTTCGCGATAAAAATGTTATCACATAAGTATTTCGGCTAAACGATGGCTTAAAAATGCAAGATTAAAAAAGTAACTTTTTAACTCAAAGCTAGCCAAGCCCGATAAAAGTAGTAAATAGTAAAATAAAAGTAGTGACATAACTAATGCGGACATAAGGATCGTGAGACACGGTCACGACCATAGTGACTCATTGGAGGCATTGGACTTTGGCCAACAGCCTGACTGCCTCACTGGCTGATACGCTCTCGATTTCAGCTCTTTTTTTTCTCTATTTTTTATGACCGTCTCGTGACCTCCTTTTTATTCAGTTACGTCGAGTTTGTACTTCGTACAATATTCCTCTTTTGCTCCGGTTGACATACTCCTATCGGGTAACGGTTTGACCTATAAATAAAAAGAGCAAATAAAATTGTAAAAAATTGTACATGCACAGAGATTAGTTTTCAGTACTGCTATTCTGTTAAACGTATTACAAGGTATAGTGAGGTGAAGCGAGCTTAAAGTGATAATGGTGAGTATCAATGGTGGCAATCCCTTCCAACAAATGAAATGAGAGCCCACTTTACCTAAGGTTACACGATGAGATTTTTACAGAATGGATTTGTATTTTACAGACGACAGCACATGAAACTACTATTATCTGTCAGATTTCTTTATTAGTTTTTCAACTTTATCTCTAAAGTCTAAATCATTAAGGCTCAAGGTTGATTGGGAATATTTGACAGTTTCGGGTAGCTTGACCAACTGTCATCCGTACTTTGCTGTTATTTATCAATATTTAAAAATATTTTTGTATGGTATTTGGAGAGAGCTAGATGGAAGTGGATTAGATGCAAATCGATCACGTTAGCTTTTCAGATTTGATTTTTTTATTCAAGTGTAAGAAGGGACAGCTGGAATAAAGCAATACTTATAGGACAAGACGTAGTGCGTCGAAGCGTCTGAATCTATCAAAATACAATGCTCATTCAACTATTTATCTCAAAAACCTTAATATATTACTTATACCAACTATTCCTATATAATGCATTGACCTATATCTTGTGACATACAGGGTACAATCATTGGGCACTAGTCTCTTCCAATAGTAAACTATTACTCAAAAACATTGTAATTTATCAAGGAAATCAATATTGTGAATAAAAAATAAAATATGATAATAAATATGATTATAAATAAACTAGCACACAAGAAGAACAAAGAAAAATCAATAATTAAATATTATGTACTACAAAACATTATGGCTGCTGGAGTGGCCAGTAATCTCAGTAATTGCGAATGGCGGTAAAATGCAGTAATACAGGTTTTTGAACAAAAGCCAGGATGTTCGGGCATTCGCTGTTTACCGCGCGTATCCGGGCCGAGGGAGACGCGTCGTGTCGGGTGTCAACTCAGTGTTGTCACTGTGAAAAACGAAATCGTACACCTTTTGACATTATTGTATTTTATTTTAATTATTCTGGACCTGCTTTACTTTTTATGCTATTAAATCTTTTTTAAAGCTAGGATAAAGGGTGTTGGTATGAGGCAAGTTTTCGTACCAGTACCCTTGCATAATACACATTCAATGAAGGATATTGCTAAATCTGTTCTTTATGATCTTCGAAAGATTTCGCCTCCTTAACAATGTAATAAATGCGTTAAACAGACAAAATTAAGCTATTTTGTTAGTGGGCTACCCAGTTACCCCACAGGGCAATATACATAGCATAATGTAGTCTTAGTGCTAAATATTATGTACTTTATCCTCTAGACATTACATAACATTGTCGGAATTATGATGTAATAATAATTGCATCAAAATTGTTGTCTAGTTCCGCTGTAATTATTTTCAAAAACCCATTGTTGAACAGCACATAATACCCATATACAATTACAATAGAAAGTGCAACCTATGCCACATAACTTATAATTTTCAATCACTTTGTTAAGTACTTAAGTTTAAACTTGCACCTTACTTTGCACGGAGTTGAGAATTCTATTGTTTAGAACAAAATACATGAATCAAGTTGGTTACTTAACTTAGCTGCGTTTGCGTCTCGCGGTTGTAAACCGTGTTCATACTGACATTTAAAATATTACTTTTAAGTTACACAATCAATTCTGTGTATACAACAAACTTGAAAGTACTTAAACGTAGTTCATTGAATTTTGTTGCTAAGTATAAAATGTTGCGTAACCAAAACAAAGTAAAAATGCTGCCAGCAAAAATAATGCGGAAGTTTTGGTATTTTTTTCGTCGTACCTGCAAGATGTACCCATCTATATTGTTACTATGCCAGTTTCTCAATTACACCAATAATTTAAAAAAAAAATGTTTTATATTTCCAAGCGGTTTGCGGTCAAGCGCTAGTTTATAATTATTAAAAAAAAAAAATTAATGAAATTCATTTGTTTTGTTTCAGTTGTGGTGGACGTGGACGATCGGCCTCTTTGCGTAGAAATCTGTGATACTGCTGGACAGGTGCGATATTCTTTTTTTTAAATTAACGTACATAAAATCAATGTTTGTATTCTATCCCCCTTACCTATTCATAAACGTTGCTCAATGTTAACTAGTGATTATAGCGATTGTTCAACCATACATTTTAGACGTTTTTGCACATTCCATATCTTTAATCATCATTTATGAATTAAACACTGTGGTGTTTATTCATAAACGATGATTAAAGTTAAGTGACGTTAAAAGGTCAAAAATAATGGGTTAAAAATCGCTAATAACTAGTTAACTTTAAGAAAAGTTTATGAATAAGGGGTATGTATCTATGTATTCATAAGTTATTTAAAAAAAAAAACTCGTTATTATATATTATTACATTTATCGATGGACTACGAGATTGACAACGCACAGCCTGAATCACTTCATGTTAGGAGAACATCTTCTGAAGAAACACATACTGCCGCAGAAAGTATAGAGATGGTTAGTAAAAAGGATTATCTAAATTTCTATTCACTCAGGTTTCCTTTAGATCCAATCTCCTGAGGCAACGGGCAAAACAGTTAATCTACTAGCCCTTCAATAAACTAATGAAGTGATAAAAAGACTCCTTTGATTTTCCAGATGTATATTGGCGGTTTTAATTGCTTACCAACAGCTGGCCACCGTGGTCGTTTAGTTCCTGCACCTCTTACGAAAAAACTGCCGAATTGGAACACTGATAGTAACTTTGAACCATGCTGGGAAGACGGATATGTATGTAAAAATCGTCTCATCCGATTTACTTCCTCAGCCTGAGGATCATGTGTTATGTTTGTTGGCATGATCACGTAATAAACATCTTTCTGTATGTGTTCTAGTTTAATTGGGGTCGAAGACATTCTTTTTCTTTAATACACAATTTACATCTTGCTGTAAAATACTCTAACTCCTTTCTAGCGGAAGTTATCACAATTCATCCATACTTTTTTTTAACTTCTACTTATACCCAGTTATTCACGTAAGTTGCTAAGCAATACTAGATTTTTAACCTAGGGTAGAAAGAATCAATTCCCGAGGTAATGATGTATTGCTTCTTTTACCCGTGTTAAACAGTCTACGTTTCATTTCAAATATGAGGAAAAGTTGTTTATTTAAACTATTGTTTTGAATTTCGTCACAGATACATAACAGATTAGTATCCAATTTATGTAGACCATTTTAAATATGGAACCGACGGCGTAATTATTGCGGCTCATTCCGCTCAAAGAAGTTTGCACTAAGTTCACACTTGCTGTTGAAAAAAATGTTTTTTAAATTAATATTCTTTTGCATAAAATTCTTCACAGCTGTCAGCTGTCAGCAGTTCTATTTTTAAAGATCATTCTGGCCCTTAGTTGGGAATAATTTGTATGAATTTTTCCCTCTCTAGGGAGGGAAGCAGCATTTTCCGCCCAATAACCAGATCAATACAACACTACTTTCCGAGTATGAGAAATGAAAAATATCCATTCATTATTAAATAGTCAATCCACAATCCATTGCCGAATTTGGTGAGAAGTTGACCATCCTCTGTCATTTTCATCGGATATGCGAGCAATGAAATAGAACATACTTAAGTATTTATTATTTAGAACATTCTTATTTAGAGTATTCTTTGGATTCTTCATTATTTATCGTAACACGAAAGCCGTGACATAATTTCGAATTATCAATAAACTAACACATTATCATTAGCTTATCAACCACCTGAACATATCCTCAAGATTGGCACGACCAATCAAAGCTAAGCCCACTTTTCACGTGCTCACTTTCTCACACATAAAATGCATACAAAATGGCGGATTCCACGGCCTCCAGTTCATCACCTGGCCTAGCGCCATATTTATCTAACAAAAAGGTCGCATTATGTTTGATAAAAAAAAAAACAGCACGTGCACATCTGTAACCACCTACGCGCCGGATCCATTTTTTTTTTATTTATCCATTTAACAATGGCTACGTAACCTTGTGCACCGTGCATTCCCACAGTTTCTCTACCTGTGTAGTATATAGTGTAGAAAAATTGAAGCGCACATGCGTGTAAACAATTATGTGGAGCTGAGTTTTGGATACTTTGTTCTATTTCATTCATAGGACCATGGTGTGAGCAATGCGCTGGTACTGGTTGACTGGAAGAGAATACCTAAAGCTGAGGCATTAACTCCGCTTTTGTGACCTTTTTGGGCGAAAAGTTTAAATAAATAAACGATGAATTCGTAATGAGCTTATAATGTGTGTGGGAACACACTGATGTTCACTCAATGTTCCTACCACCTACCTAGTGGTAGATGTCACATGTCTTCGAAGTTTTTGCCTCAAGAACATGCCGGTTTCTTCACGATGTTTTCCTTCGCCGTTTTTAAACTAACGGTGATGAAATAATTTACACAAAGTAAAGATGACTTATGGAATTGAGACGTGGTCGCTAACAATGGGCCTTTTAAGAAGGCTCAAAGTCGCTCAAAGGGCAATGGAGAGGGCTATGCTTGGGGTTTCACTGCGCGATCGAATCAGGAATGAGGAGATCCGCAGAAGAACGAGAGTAACCGACATAGCCCGAAGAATTGCAACACTGAAGTGGCAATGGGCTGGACACATTGCCCGTAGGACCGATGCCCGATGGGGCCGACGGGTTCTCGAGTGGCGACCACGCACCGGAAGACGTAGCGTGGGTAGGCCCCCGACAAGGTGGACCGACGACCTGGTGAAGGTCGCGGGAAACCGCTGGATGCGGGAGGCGCAGGACCGGTCGTCATGGAGAACCTTGGGGGAGGCCTATGTCCAGCAGTGGACGTCTTTCGGCTGAAATGATGATGATGATGATGAAAGCGTGAATAAACTGATGAAAACTTTCTACCTCTAGATTCATGTGCCGAATTTATGGATCCACTTTACTCGTCAATGTACGGACGACAATAGGTCAAGCTACTCCAAACTGTCAGATATTCCCAATAAACCTTGAGCTTTAATATTTTAGAGATAAAGTTGAAAATCTAATAAAGAAATCTGACAGATTGTAGTAGCTTGTGCTTGTGCTGTCGTCTGTACCTACATAGTTTGATATGTAGCCGTGTGTACCTGTCAGGTTGCTGGTATATTTCGCATTGTATAACGTGTCTATTGTGCTCCCAATGTTTGATCACGTTGGCACCAATTCGTTCAAAGCCGTCACAACACAATGGTTTCATCGTTGTCAGATTCGCATGCGCATGACATTATTAAAACCAAAATCTTATTGGTAAAAACGTGATATACTGCTTGATTCTGTGAACTCCGAACACGTTATTATTCATTTATTTCGTTATTTATACGAGGAAGGCACTTGAAATTTACTGCAGGCATGCATGCAAGACATGATTGTCAACTGTATTGTTTGTATGTATATGCAACCATCAACATATACTAATGGCCATGTAGAGATGAGAATTGTGGCCCTTCGAAAGACAGAGAGGAAACGAAGTTTCGGTCTTATTTTAAGACAATTACGCATCCCCGAAGAGTATGTAGGACTCCCCGGGAGATAGCCTCCCGGTATACCCTTTTTCTTGGTGGTAGGCCATAACATCGGCCGCCGGCAGAAGTTACCACCCACCAGACAAAGCCTTGCCGCCAAGCGATTTGTCGTGTTCCGACATGATGTCTGGTGAATCCGTACGGAGGACGGGTCTGAGCAGTTGTGTAGCGATGTGTGCCGCGTACGATGCGCCTAATGTTGTTGTGTTGAGAGTTTGATCGTGGAGGGTCTTCAGATCAATCTCCCTTTGACGCAGCATCGTTGGTCGTGTTGTTGGGTTTAACATAGCATCACCTTGCTCAACTGCCGTCTTCCTTCCTATTCGTTCAGTTTTTCTGAGTGAATAGGCTCTTAATAAACTAGCGCGCTTTACCATCAACGATCGCATCACTGCTTACCATCAGGCGGGATTGCGGTCAAGCGCTAGTTTATAATTATTAAAAAAAAAATACCCACTAAAAGCCACAGTGGCACACCAACGTCGACTTAGTGGTGGGGTCATGGGAAACCAGCAGAGCCAATCCCCCGCGGGCGATTCCCGCCTAAAAGGCGGGCCCATAGTGGTCCCTCCATAGGGAGGGGCCGGGCTGGGTACGTCTCCTTGTGCGAGAAGACGCAGCAGCCAGGGGTTTTTTAGCGAGGTGTCCTTCCTCTTAGCCCCACTCGTTTGCTCGAATGCAAACGGGGCCCCCAGCTCCTCTTAGTGAGGAAACCGGGTTGTCCGACTGTGACCCGGGGTTCGGGTCACAGTTCAACCACCTGGAGTGGTGGCTAACCCGTCGCACGTGTGACCGCAGAAGCGGCCTTAGGGCTGGCTTTGGTCCGGGCCGGTAAACCGGTAACCCCCATATCTGGGGGCCGTTCCCCTATCCGCCACCTGGCGACGCGTCCTATGGCAGGCCAGAAACTGCACACGGACCCATACAGAGATCCATAAGCTAACCTATCTCCTTTCGTTTCCCGCGAAAGCCGACTAGGAAGGGTTTGGGGGTAAAGTCATGATGTGGTCACTATGCTACAATATTTCAATGTTCTTTATAAATTATTTAATTATTATTATAAAGCACTTTTTACTACATAAATCCCGCGCTTTTATTTAGTAAAAAAACACTATAAATAATTTTAAAAGTCCAATGAAAAATGAGCGTGACAGTCAGCTCGACTTTCCCGCCAAAACTCCATGCAACTATAACGATCCGCAGTGTTGCCAGTTAATTTACAAGAAACTACATATGGCAGAATATTTTGCGACATTTCATTGTTGCTTAAAAATCACGCCTGTTAAGGCAGAAGGGTAAGTCAATAGTGTAACTAACCTATCCAGTGTAAAGGCCACCATTACGCGGTGGCCCACTATTAGGCACTTTTACAATAATCTACCACACTGGTCCAGTGCGGGTTGGTAGATGTCACATGTATAAGATATGTTTTTTTTTTTCGTTCTACGACATGCCGGTTTCCTCACGATGTTTTCCTTCATCGTTCTGAGAGCAGTGGGGATGAAATAATTTACACAAAGTAAAGCGCCTGATGGTGTTCGGTACCATTTTAAGTTAAACAAAATTCAACTTTATTTCAATGTGTGTTAAGTTGATTTCACAGTACGGACGACAGCAGGTCACCTACCTAAAACTGTCAAAAAATCCCAATGCTTTATAGATAAAGTTGAAAATCTACTAAAGAAATCTGACAGATTGCAGTAACTTGATGTGATCTCGTCTGTACCTAACTAGCACTATCGTAAAAATTATAAAAATATTTAAATTTGTAGGTTAACTGAACTTCATCGTCTAGGGATTAAAATAGTTTTTCGACTAATTTATTTACTTACATTTTTAGCAAGGAAATACGGTACCTTATAATAACCCCGCACAAGTCAACGTCGTCAAGACCAACTCATTGTTTCAAGTTACAAACCTACAAGTAGGTCCTTTGATGTGAAACCCTGACTATAAATGACAATGAAAGTGAAAAGGTCGCCAGTAATATGTCGCTGTATGAGAAATTAGAGAAACTCCTCCAGGGTATTAGTGAAAACAAACACATCTTGATTTCACATATTTTCTCGATGGACCATGGCGCCGATTCCCTTGCCCACAAACTAAATCAAACTTAAGTTCAGTGCATCTCTTTCTTTAAATTTCATTAAGAAAAAGACAGAAGATAAAATGTTAATTTAGACTTGTCAAAACTTGACTTGCCCCTGACGTAAATTGGCGTATTTTTGGTCGCCATGTTTATAATCGCGTCTAAATTGTCTATGGAGTAACTTAATTTGACAGGATTAAACTAAAATGAAAATTACTAAACTTTTCTTAACGAAATGGAAAGAATAAGATGCACTTAACTTAAAATTTGGCACCGATTCTCTTGTTTCATCGCCGATTCATTGGGCCAATATCAATTATTTTGCAGCTATATGCCATAAAGAAAATAATTTGTAAGATTTTCTTAGTGCGAGAGCTCTGTGGACCCAATAGGTGCCCTTGACCAAGTTTAGATAAAGCAGCATCTTTGGTGTGCTGATTCAGTTAATTTAATTTAAAGACGGTACACGTAAAGTTTCATAAAGTTTTGATGTCAGATCAGAAGGCAGAGCAACATTCTGAACGAAGGTTCTCATCACAACTGTAGATGCAGAAAAAAAGATCGTTAGGTCTAAGTCACAAAATAGATATATTTCTGTTATAGGTTAGGTAAGGTGTAATTTTACTAAGAAGTATGTTGGTTTGGTAGCAGGTACTCTCACTCTGTGCCTACCTACATCTCAAAGGTATGAGGAAAAAAGAAACCTTCGCTCATCCTTCGAGCATCCTTGGACAAAGTAAGATCCTCAGATCAAAAGGACGGGTATTGTTTTTAGTAGGCGGCAATAAGGCAATTGCCGACATTAATTGACGGCGATAACAACCCGACCGATATAATTAATGTTGGACCTTATATGATATGATACCAATTGCGCAGTAAACTCTGCTTGTGCGATGTAGGATTTTTAAATTACTTCAACATGACGACACGTTTGGAGCAGTGGCTGAGCAATTACGTATGTAGTATAAGATAGCATAAAAATTACTAAAGTTACATGATTAAATCTTACGGACTTATTGATATTTTGTGATGTAAAATGATGACCTGAAACACAGGTTTAATAAACCTAGCTCGGGCATGTCGCTAATTTTACCTGATTCTCTGTTTAATAATACGTTCTGTGTATGACCTTATGTATACCTATACCTAGTTATTATTTAGGCAATAACACATGTATAAGAATATTTTGTTAGCTTTTATGTTACAAGATTGTGTAAATTTTTATTGAATAAATATTATTATTATTAATTGACTGCTGCGCTGCGTGTCGCAAGTTCAATTCTCGCACGGAACGAAATTCGTATGGCTTAAAGGTAGTTGTTTCGGGTCTGGAAAAGCACCCATGATACGAGTGAAATTACTAGTGTGAGGTTTCATCATCTACCTTTTTATCTGTCCCACTGCTGGGCACAGGTCTCCTCTCATACAGAAAAGGACATAAAAAACTACAACACAAAAAAATATGATGCGTAATTTGCAAATGGCGATGTAGATGTCGCCACTCGTGTAAATAAACACGTGATAATTGTAAGCTGCAAGGCAGGTCGTCTAGAAATTAGCATTGTTTCGTGCTACTGTATAACGTAACTCAGGCTTTAAACCAGGAAAATAAGCGAGTGTACTTAACGATTGTGAATGAACAATTATAATTACTGCGCTTTCTGAACGCTGAAATGACGACATACAAAATTATTTCCTCACACAGTCACATTCCAACAAAGCACCAACACCAAACGTACAATCTTCTCAATCAAACACCGAAATAAAATCATAGCTCACTATAAAAGGAGCCATCATGTTGAAGGGAGCTTGCGTCACTCTGGGCAGCCGACCAGAAATGTGTAAGTAAATTGATGGTTGCTGTCAATACTTTCACTTATGGACCATAGCAGAAGGTGCTGCGTTGGCGACTTAGATATTTTCTATACGGTTTCATTGTTTGCGGGTGCTGCTGGCTGCATAAATTACAATTTTTATAAGTAGATTTCGGTGTGGGAAAAACTTTCCGAGAATACTTGAAATTTTTGAACCGGAATATGTTGGGAAATTTGCCTTTTCTAATTGAGCTTGAGAACTATTGAGAAGCTTAATGGCAATGAGTAGACAACCTAGTTAATAAGCTTGTTGGAAAAATCTAGACTAGTTAGGTGTTAGGGATTTGGGACAAACACAACAGGGAAGAAGAGTAAGTGCAGAATTGAGTGGAAGTAGTGCGCTTGGAAGAAAACCGGATGATCAATGCTTAGTGTCCTGGCCAGTAGGTATCAGTCAACTACATTTGAGGACTAGCGGTTTTTTTTTCCAAAATACCTAAATCTTTGTTCAGTTTTCCCATCTATTTGTTTCTGCCTATAACTTTTTTTTTTTATGGGACAAAACCCGCCACACTTTTTCCCACCCACTGCAACTCCTGAAAGCCAGAATTAACAGTGGAGACCGCCAGAAAAATGCCGAGCAATGAAGCTCGACGAGTCGCGGAGAAACGATTCAACTGTCTTGGGCCCCGCAACGAAATTAATCAGAAAAGAATAGCGGAGGAGTAAGAAAAAAGATATTTTTTCCACTTCCCTCCATAACAAGCAGGAGACAGAACAGAACTAGGCCAATCGGCACAAAGGGGCATTATTGCAACTGGGAGAAGCCCAGATTGCCAAGCACCACGGAATAAAATTTGATTAAGTTAATGGGTTAAGTAAATGCCTATAACTATTGTCAAAAGTAATGGCCTGGTATTTGACCATTTTCCATCTTGAAAATAAAGAGATAATGGGATCTTACGAACTACTTGTTGCATGTACGGACAGCAGGTCAAGCTACCCGAAACTGTCAGATATTCCCAATCAACCTTGAGCCTTTTTAGAGATGCCTAAAGTTGAAAATCTAATAAAGAAATCTGACAGATTGTAGTAGCTTGATGTGCTGTCATCTGTCCTACTGCAATACGATTGTGTTATCACTCGTAATTAGTCGATCAGAATAATTACGACGTAGGAACAGTTATTTATCAAATGTTCTGTTCGTTGACCCTAAACGAGGCGCTTTAAGGTCCGAACTACGGTTGCACTGTTATAATAAAATTTTATGTTATGTTATTCCTTTTTTTAAAAGCGGGTCATGACACTATATATTTGGTTTTATAAAGTATCCTTACTGTGACGGTTTCGGCACCAGCACCCTAATCATGTAACACACTACTAGTCTTAATTTAATTCATTTTGAAGCATATTCCTGATTCATTATTCTTTAAATTCGAAAAATTAATCTGCTCAACAACGTAAATAACGCAATGGATGTTGTTGAACTGTCAAACTGAAACTCTTTGCTACTGGTAGGACGTTACACAATTACCCTGCAAATCTGCATTCAAGCATTCATTGAGGTGGTCGTAAAACATAAGTGACATACCACAGATAAATTAGACGTCTGTTTTGCGCCTTTGGGTCCCTAGGATGTGCTACGTTGAAATCTCATTGCTCGATTCAAAATCGAAAGCTGAAAAATCAGTGTGCTGTAAAAAATCATCGCGATAGCAAATCGGCCGTGCCTATTAGGCGTCGATCAAAAATTAACTTTATGATCGAAAATATTAGCACCTTTATTGCGTAACTCATTATTAATCTCAATCTAAATCATGTTGCAGTATATTGCTAATCCATTGCATTCAAACAATGAGTGGGCTTCACATCGTAGAACTGTCAAAATGTAACACATTGCTACAATAGTGTGTTACGCTAACATGTCAAGTGTCAAGTTGAAATAGAGAGCTATCGAGTAAATAAGATACAAAACATGATTGGCTCTTGATATTAACTAAAACATGATTAATACATACCTTATTACCATACAGTAAGTCGTGCGTGATGTTAAAAATGAAAATACATCGTGTAGGTAACATAGTATTTCCCTGGTAGATATGGCTACACATCTATCTATATATTTTCAGTTTGAGCTGTACTGATATTGTATAGTTTTTTCGTATAACCAGAAATCAACTTATACTGGTTAATTTTAGCTTGATATGTAACCGTGCGTTCCTATCGACCTATTGAGAAATGATCCAGCTATCGATAAATATAGCACATGTTGCTGAGACTGAGGTGAGGTTATCTCATATTCCACTTTTCGTTGTCCCCGTACAGGAATGGGGTCTTAGCCTTATTTAATAGAATTTTCATAATCTAATATAGGTTCTCTCCGAGGGTTGATCATGCTTTTATGATGGTGCGAACAGGATACGCATGGGGAAACAAGAATAATAGCGATTGCTCATAATTTCATAAAATGTTGTCAGTGTAAAAACTGAATTACCTCCCATATTTGGTTCTTTTACTCTATGCACTGAAGTTATCTTTCCTTGTCACTGATGAACTACTTAATTTGTACAAAACTAAAACCCTCTTTCTTCTAATTCCAGGACTCAATGTCTGAGCTCCGTGAGCTGTGCTACCCTGGCACCGATGTGCTGATGCTGTGCTTCTCTGTGGTGAGGCCAGAGACATTCAGATCTGTTGCTGAAAGATGGACCAATGCTGTGGCAAATGTGAACGCGCCGCTTATACTTGTCGGCACGCAGAGTGATCTTGCGCAAGATTCGAGAGTACTGCAGACTTTGAAGGTAAATATCTGCTATCAAATCTTAAAATGATTAATACTGATTTTGGTGTTGCTAGGAATTCTCGTGGTTTTCCTCTTGAAGTTGAAGATATTATCTGCTGGGGAGTTTCTTCCGCCACTTTTTCATCCCAGCGAAAGCACTAGGAAGTGTCGATGGGTGGGCGTTTTGGGGGACTGTCTTATGTAATATTGACGTTCAAAAAGTGCTGATTCTCAGCCTAATTTGAATAAATGACTTTTGATTTTGAGTCAATAAATAATTTAAAAGAAAACATTTAAATAATTAAAATTATGCCATTTTTCAGGGTCGCGGGGAGCACGTTGTTTCAGATATTGAAGCAAGAGCGTTAGCAACTAAGATCAACGCAGTCTACATAGAAACTTCTGCAAAAACCAGGAAACAATTGAAAGATGCTTTCGACGCCGCCATTTTGGCGGGATTGCCTATTAGACATGGAAAAAAACCTTTTTGGAAAAAACTATTATGTTTAACTTAATGTATTTTAGAAAAAAAAATTAACTATTTTATGACGGCCTATTTGGAAAATTGTTGTGTACAGTGTAAATTTGTTGCTTGGTATTAAGAGGTATACATATAATATGTATAAAAATCAAAAGACGGAAGAATGGACCAGTTTAGTACATTGATATTCTTGTAATATGTATGAATATTGAAAATTATCAAGCTTTAAAATTTAGTGATTCTGTGTTCTGTCGTTGTTGGAGATTTTATTTATGCCGAATCAAATTACTCAAATTCAATGTATTTATTTCATTTATACTGACGTAATAATTTTTGTGAAAAAATATTAATTTCTGAGTGGCTTTTTACCTTTATGCGTTACCTACAGATTATTGAGTTTTTATTTGAAAAACTATTACCTATATATCCAACTTTTTCGAAGTGCCTTCCGAAGTTGCTTAGCATGCTTCAACGTGTTATTGCTATTAATAAAGTATCAGGCATTTATTTAAAAAATAAATTGCTGCTCTAAAAATAACAATAAACTCTTTGTAGAAACAAAGTACCTAAACCGTTGCGTGTAGTGTTAGTTTTCAAAGATTTCCAGTTATAAATACTTCTTACGATAAAGTACACCCTTATTTATATATTATATACTCTATGTAGCACTAATAGGTACGTCTTTGAGTATAACTGCAAGGCTTCTCTATTGCCTTGGCCTAAATCAATAGATCGATTGAAGTGGCTATTATAACGGCTTATAAACTTAGATCTTTACCGAGTGATACAAATATAGGCTCTATTTATCCATCACAACGATTTAATACAATGATATGTACATACAGCACAAACGGTGATTATATAATAATATTTAAAATACATATTTGGAATACTTCTCAGGCTATTTTTGACACTGGTAACATCAACAGGCTGCATTAAGAAAATGTAATGTGGTGATATCAGAGGAGACATGTGCCCAGCAGTGGGACGATAAAAGGTTGATGATGATGATGATACTTTACATGCGCATAACCATATATACACATGTATGATGTACTAAATGATATGTACAGTAGAAACTAATTAGTTTTAATTACATATTTGTTAAGCGTTATAGGTGTATATACGGATAATTATTTTAATGTTGTTTTGATACTCAACACGAACTGATAATAATATTTTATTATAATGAAAAACTGTTTTATTTTTCTTATAAGTATGGAATTAATTTTCTATGAATTCCTATGGTTAAGGCGTCTGACCCATCGCCTACGAGTAGTGAAAAGCGAGCAGTAGGCCTAGTATGAGTTTTCAATACGAAACTCGACCGTCGATATCGAGCGCGTTTTGAGCTCTCATTGGTTGAGAGTCCTTACGACCTTGAAGCGGGCCAATCGCTGAGTCAAACGCGCTCGATATCGACGAACGTGTTTCGTAATGAAAACTCATACTAGGCCTACTGTACTACAGTTCCCGGCACGTAACTTGGCAAGAGACTTGCGTAAAATCGTTTTTGAAATCTGTTTGGTGGTCAAGCGGGACGCGGGGTAGGAGGTAGCGCCGATCCGAGCGAGCGCGCGATTAGTGAATGGTGCGTCACTCAGCGTCAGTCGACCTTTGCCTCCCGCACCGCGTCTACGTCCTCCGTTTGCTCCCGATTATACTTGCGTTCATTCGTTCTCAAGTGCACCATGCGCGAATTTACCCCCCCCCCCCCCATTCGTCAAAATCTTGCCAATATACGTGCCAGGTACTGTAACAGTAGTTGTTTTTAGTTAGAAAGGAGTTAGTGAACAGTGGCGAGCCATAGGGCAGCTTGTGGGTAGTTTAAATAATTTTGTCATTAGGCCTTTTAGCGGCGCATTCTGGTTGCCAGAATCGGGTGAGACTTGTCTCTGTCAAGAGTAGTGAATGCTATGCTGGCAGCGACAGAGAATTGGACGGAGGTAGCTTCCTTCTGTGAGACCGCGATGGTCAAGAAGTAGGCTACCGAGCGGGATTGAGAGAGGATTGAACCTGCTCGGAGAAGGGGCCTCGGGGAGGTAACTGCCTTGGCGCCTAATACGCCTAAACTTGCTTACAAAAAAGAGTAAGTGGATCTTCGGGGTTGCAGGCGCATAGAGCGGGGACTCTGTGTAGCCATCGAGTGGCCCCAGGGAAGACGGTGGCACAGTGCCGTTCATAGCGAGGTATAGGGGTGGCCCCTGTCAGTCTCCCTGGGGATGTGCCTTACAGGCGTTGCGCAGGAGCGGTTCCGGATTTGGTCTTTTAAGAGGAACCGAGACCACCTCTATGTGTGCATGGTGATCCCCGGGGTGGTAAAAGTCTCAGGCCTTGAGCGAGTGCGACGAGTAGGATGGTTGCACTCGCTTCACTTGCTAGTATACATGTATTAATATTTCCTTTGATAGCTCTTGTCATTGCGACAATCTCGTAGATAGCGAGTTCTCGATAGCTGTGTTAACAGTCAATGGTTAGCTGCACTTTACATAATTACACATATTTGGCTACAGTGTGAGTTTTGTATTACCCACGACATTTCCACATACAAGTTCCAAAGACAAGTTATAAAACTAAAGAGATGTGTATAAGTGGTTACAACTTAAAACGTACAATAATATGGCATAATGAGAAATTATAAAAAAAATAACACTTTAAAATGTTTTGGATAATTTTATATAATTTTTAGATAAGCCAAAGAACAAGAAATCGTCATTCCTCAATCATAATAATAATAATAATGTTTATTGGTGCAAAAACCTTACAGAGAAGCTAGAATATCTAGCTAAAATTAAAGGCGCACAAAAGTTAAAACCCTGACTCCCAAACTAGGAATTACCTGTGACTTAGGAGTCAGTGTTCTGCCACTAGACATTCTGGTAAGCTAATATTGTTCACGAAAATATATTACTAAACATATTGCATTTGAAAATACAGTAAAAGAAAAGTGATAAACAAAAAGTAAAAACAGTACAGAAAAAAAAAATAAAAAGATAAAAAAATTGATAACTTGTGTGTGTAACTGAAAATCATGAGTATTGTTTCTATTGTCTGAGTGGGTGTGTGTGTGCATGTGGGTGTATGTGCGTGTGGGTGTGGATGAATGTGCGTGTGTATGTGTGCGTGTGTGGATGCATGACGTGTCCATTTTTAGGTTATGTGAGTATGATGTGAATGATGAGAAGCATAAGTATATATGTGAATACGATAGTGTCAAGTGTGCCTGAATTATTACGAGCTTATTGTATTTTGTTAAACTAAAGGTGTCGTCAATTGTATTACGTGATTGTTATGAAATTTTGCGACTTATGTCAGAATGGTCAGTAGTTCCTCAGTTTGGGCGTAGTTTAGGGTGTATAGAATATCCTTCAGCTTCATCTTTGCTTCGTGTTTGCTCGATCCTGCAATTAGAGTGGACTTACTAATATTTTTGTAAACAAGAGAGCTCAACACATACAGCTGTCTTCGAGCGAAGGTAGTTCTATGAATAGGGGTTGGGCAGACTATTCTTTGTCCGCGCCTATTTGAATCTGGGGGAGCTACTTGAGTATGTTTCCAGAGAGTGGTTCTAAGTACGAATAATTGTCGCACAGTTAACAGTTTGAGCTCAGTATATAGCTGATTAGTTGGATAACGAAAGGGTTTTTGAGACATTACTTTAAGTACTGCCCTGTGCGCACGCTCCAACTCGAGGAATTTAGTTTTGCCCGATCCACCCCAAACTAAAATGCAATAACCAATGATAGACTGGCAAAGGGCAGTGTAAACCATTTTTAATGTCTCGAGGTCCCCAGAATGCCTTAATGCCTTAAACAGATGAATCGTTTTCCTAACCTTATTGGCAGTAAACTCTATATGCGAGTTCCACTTCAGTCCATCATCGATCATCACGACCAAATACTTGACAGATGTTACAGAGGTAAGCGGCAAGCAAGAGCAAGTTGAGGTGTCAAGACAGGTGTGAGCTCTTATCGAGTATGTGTTTGGAGGTTTCGTAGTGGTATGAATAGAGAACGGGATGCAGTTTGTTTTTTGAAGGTTCAGAGAAAGAAGATTAGTGTGTAGCCATTTCATGACAGTTCGCAGGGATTCTTCAGCATTCTTTTTCACTTCAGCCCAATTCTTCCCATGTACTACAATGGCTGTGTCGTCGGCATAGGTAAATATGTTTGCAGATGATAGAGGAAGGGTGCACAAGTCATTGATGTAGATAAGGAAAAACGTTGGGCCGAGTACACTGCCCTGCGGGACGCCATATGAGATTTTCTCGTCAGCACTAATATGAGATCCTATCTTCACACAGATTTTGCGTTCCATCAGGTAACTCTTGAAGAGATCATGAACTATGCCTCGTATTCCGATGCTATGTAGCTTTGATAAGAGGATGGGAACAGAGACTGTATCAAAGGCTTTTGTTAAGTCAAGGAATAGACCCAGGCATTTTTGTTGATTATCTAGTTTCCTAGCTATAAGTTCAGTCAGGTCTATTACTGCGTCTTCTGTAGATATCCCTTTTTTGAAGCCATATTGATTTTTTGCTATTATGTTGTTTTTGTGTAGATAGTTGACAAGTTGCTTATTGATTAATTTCCCCATTATCTTCGAGATGACAGGAAGCACAGCAATGGGTCTATAATTATCTACACAATCTCTGTTCCCACTCTTATGTATTGGATGGATTACAGCTTTTTTCCATGCATTAGGGAATATACCCGAGGCTATAGAATAGTTTACAATGTGTGTGATAAGTGGTACGAAGACATGTCGACATAGTTTTATTAGTTTGGCGGGAATACCATCCCAGCCAGTGGCACTATCCTGTCTTAGGCTAGAGATAATGGAGTCCACATCAGCATTATCTACTTCGAGAAGAACGAAGGAGCCCGGAGGACTATAGCTTTTGGAGAGGTGGGATGGGGACGGTTGAGCTGCAGTACTTATCACGGATGCCAAATTTTGACCGATGTTTGCAAAGTAGTTACAGACGAGATTAGCTGCATCACTTTTATCAGAAACAGTACACAATAACTCATGGGGGGGACTTTTTTGCTTATTTGTGTACGTAATTTCTTTAATTTTATTCCATAGTCGTTTAGGGTCATTTTTTACTTTGTGTAGTTCAGTTTGTTCGTGTAACCTTTTAAGCTTTTTGAGCAGTTTGTTACAGAAGTTTCTATAACGTTTGTATGTGGTTTGAATTATTACATCGTCAGGCGGTTTCCTTGCCTTTTTGTGAAGTTTATCGCGGTGCCGAATGCATCTAAGTAAACCGGGTGTAATCCAGGGTCTTATAACTCTGTTTTTCCTAGGGATGGTTACCATTTTTGTGTGATCAGCCAAAGCGGTGTTTATTAGTGCAGTAAGCGTGTCAGATGCTATGTTAGGATCGTTCGCATTCAAAACTTCCGAGAAATCTTGGGCCTCGATGTGGCTTGTTAGATTAGTGTAATCAATTTTAGGTATTTTGCTGGCCGGTACAGATTTTCCGGATAGTTGGACATTACTAATGGCAAGTAGAATTGGGAGGTGGTCGGTAATATGTGAGTCAATCACAAGTAGTGTGGCTGTTTTGTCCGTTTTGAGCATAACATGGTCTATGCAGCTATTAATTCTTGTGGGTATCTGGTGGGCGGGTAGCAAGCCATGCATGGCGTTCAGTGTTAAATATTCGGTAGCACGTTCCTCTATACCAATAGGTCGAATATCTATGTTTGTGTCCCCTATTAGGCAGACATTTTTATAGTTTTTTAAGGACAAGAGAATATTGTCTATGCCATTCAAAAAGTTATCGAACTCTGTTCTTGTGTTATATGACGGGGAGCGATAAATAGCCACAAACGCGAGTTTGTTAGAGATTTCACATGTTAGGCAATTTCCATTTAGAAAACTAGGTTCTTTAATAGTGCAACTAATATCGTCTCTCACATAGATAACAATACCGTCGTTCTGGTTTGCCGTCCGCTTTGTAAAATGCGATTTATAGCCGTTCAACACAGGGAGATTCACCACTTTGCTTAACCAGCATTCGGTAAGCACCAATACATCACAAGTAATATTAAGTAAATCTATCAACACTAGTATTTCGCCAAAGTTTTTATTTATACTTCGTATATTGATATCAAATCAAAAATTAATCATAATTCCTCAGTCGGAAAAGCGAAGAAATCAATGTTTTTAAAGAGATTAAGTATTATTATTTTTTTATCAGCACGACGTCGACGACTGTTAGAGGTCGGTATAGGACGGGAGTATGTTTCATGACTCTATTAAAATAGGGTAATATTTGCAAGATTTTCCCACGATTCAGGATTGAGGAAAGTAACCTTGAGAAATCTTAAAGTTGGTCGGTTTTCCGTCAGCTGTCGGACAGGTAGTGTCTACGAATAGATGAGTACACAAGTAAACCAATTGAATGTTTGAAACTAGTATAATTTGAGAGAAAAAATGCATAATTTACTTACAAACGTCAATAAATTACACGAAAACGAAAAATAAATAAATTATACGAATTAAATTAAATACAAAAATGCACCTTTTAACTAAATACTGCACAGTCTATATTTATTTGTTGATTAGCAACATTTTTCTGTAGATGTCAAAACGAGTGCGCAGTGACCCGCCATGGTAACGTTAGCTTTCTGTACCTTTGCACTGTAACAATAATTTTTTAGACATAATATAAGTAGGTAGGTACAACAATAGAACGATATTTGGCGCTTGAATGACGTTGTAGAGGCGCTGTCTGTACACATCTATGTTAAAAGCCCCGCAAGTTGATATTGCGATTGGCGGCCATCTTGTTGACGTAGTCGAAATCGCACCGTCAGTACCGTTCGCAAGATCATCCCGCGCTTACATGCTTACGCGCATCGAATACTTGTTAAAACTGTTTGTTTTTGTTATCCTGTTTTATTGTTTTTCTTGAGATTTGCTACCTGTTACCCGTAGAAATGAGAAAGAAATTAATTAGAATTAGAAATTAACTGGTTAGAGAAAAAAATCTTATAGATTTACTATCTATAAGATTTTTTTTACGATTTATTTTATGATTACGATACGAGATTACGAAAGATACTCGTTCCCTTGAAATTGGATAATGAAATGAAAGTTTATTTGTCAGAATATGGATGAGTAGACCGTATCAAGAGTGTATGTAATAAAATTGTAAAATACAAATAAACCCATTACCGTAGCTTATTAACTTTATGTTAACATTTTTTTTGCTAACTATCCTTTTGTCCGACGGATGAAGTCACGCAGCTGTTATTGTGACAAGGTTCCATCACAATATCAACGTGCGGGGCTTATATGCATTTGTTTACTAAAATTAATGTTATTTGGAATATATTCAAAAATCAAGATGGCAGTATTAGTTCCGTATTTGGTTACTACTTTCGGTGAATGCTTGACGGATAACATTAGGCTTTATGTCGTAGTTATAAATATCTCATCCCAATAGCTTAATAAGTTCCCACGTAGGTCCATATTCTTGCCCTTCTTATTATAACATTATCTCTTACCCTTTATCCAGTGAGCAATTGATACCAGCGGCTTCGACTTGTAGCTCTTGGGGCAGTAGATGCAGGGTACTGAGGTTTACAGCAATCTCTTTATCAGACAGATTCATGACACCCACGACCACAGCGTGGCCGGGCAATAACCTAAACAAAAAAAAAAAAACAAATTGAAAAACAATACTACTGCATGCCCACATTTTGCCGCTGCAATGTGGTGTTCCATTACCATCATCTAACTATTTATGTAAAAATGTAATCCATCCACAGACCAATCTCGGCAAGTATAGTATAGCGGCAACGTGCCTTATCACGTAAGATTGTAAACAAGATTCAAATGGACTGTAATTGGGATAGCAGTATATTAGATATTATAAGTGAATATGAGATAAAATGATGCCTTTGTAGTAGATCTCTCTGATTAAGGTGCTAAAGGCGGCAACCACTTACCTCAAACCTTCAGATGCGGAGTTCTTAGACCGCCAGACCAGATCACGAGAAGACGCACGTCAATACAATTTACTGGCAGACTCCCTATCCACCCGGGGGTTACTTAAAACTAGTTAAATTTTGTGACCGTTAAAAGGTCGTAGCTATGATTATGAAGCGAAGTAACTACAACAAGCGCCACGCCGAGTGGCGGTCGGCGGAAAGACACACTCCTACTATGGATGCGTTCCGATTTTCTTCAAATTTTTGTTAGTGCTCACAACCGATAAACACAAAAATCAGAGGAGATTCTAGGGGGTAGGCCATAACATCGGCCGCCGGCAGAAGTTACCACCCACCAGACAAAATCTTGCCGCCAAGCGATTTGTTGTGTTCCGGCATGATGTCTGGTGAAGCCGTACGGAGGACGGGTCTGAGCAGTTGTGTTGTGATGTATGTCGGGTACGATGCGCCTAATGTTGTTGTGTTGGGAGTTTGGTCGTGGAGGGTCTTCAGATCAATTTCCCTTTGGCGCAGCATCGTTGATCGTGTTGTTGGGTTTAACATTGCATCACCTCGCTCAACTGCCGTCTTCCTTCCTTCTGAGTGAATAGGCTCTTAATAAACTAGCGCGCTTTACCATCAACGATCGCATCACTGCTTACCATCAGGCGGGATTGCGGTCAAGCACTAGTTTATAATTATTAAAAAAAAAAAAGATATTCAATACGTTACGATTATCCTGATCCATAGATCTGTGCATGTGCAACTATTATTTAACCATGGGGTATAGTGTCCCATATCGTGACCATTCCATTTAAAGGAGTAAATTATCTAGGTAGGTACCTACCTAGCAACAGCCAACACAAATTCGCAGAGAGCTCGCACGTCCAGGTCTCCGTAACGGACAGCTGGTAGACGTTTCAACGCAGCCACGGCCTTGTAGAACTGGAAATGTTAAATGAATAAGTACTTCTTCTATTTCTACTCTACAGAGTTAAAGCTATGGAGGCATGACGAAGAGGATGTAAAGTTCACTTATGTTCCTTAGAAAAGGGAGGATCCTCCGACTAGACGTGTCGTGTGTTGTGTCGGTAGTTGCATGAAAAACTCTGCTTGCGAATGATTCAGGATCTGTGTGATGCTAGTGTAACGCCGTTGTTCTTCTGAACCAGGCCATTAATTTTGCTGAGGATTTCACCATCAAAGAACTGATTCCTGAAGGTCCATGTGTTTAATACCTTAACCTATATGTCGGCCAAATTCGATAAAGAATAGAAGTAAACACACCGTTACTAGGCAACGAGTAGTTTACACCTAAAAGACAGAACTGATGTTAACAACCTTTTCTAGATAGATTGTTTTCATAAAAGTAATAATTCTACTTCTTACTAATGTAAACAGTTTATTTGTTTAGATATTTATGATTTGCATAGAAGACTTAATCCATTTGAATGAAATATGACACACATGTAAGCTAATTTCCTAATAGGTAGAACACAGACGTAGAGTAGCCAGCCTTCTATAGGATGCATTTTGGGGATGTGCGAGGGAATTGCATGATTTAATTCCCCCATCTCCGTTCCACCATCGGACGACCCGTCGTACGGCAAGTTTCCACCCTTATCTTGTTAACACCACTACGAGGCTAGAGTGAATAGGCTCTTAATAAACTAGTGCGCTTTACCATCAACGACTGCGTCACTGCTTACCATCGGACGGGATTGCGGTCAAGCGCTAGTTTATAATTTAAAAAATTTAAATAAAAAATAGATTAAATTTTTTGATATATAGATATATATAATACTTAGTCCAGTACCAAGTTATTATGCATGTTATTTTAGTGATTCCAATGACATATACTGTGATAGGAATTGTTAATAAATAGTTAGCATGTAAAAGTTGATAATCATGTAAATAACAGGAGATTTGTAAAACGTGATTTGTGATAACCCTAAATTGGTTTATTTGCCACTATTCTTTATTGAGCTTGGCGAGAATATAACTTTCACTTAAACTATACCTACTATGTCGTGGTGGCCTAGTGGTTAAAATACCAGCCTCTCAAGTATGAGTGCGCGGGTTCGATTCCAGGTCAGGCAAGTACGAATGTAACTTTTCTAAAGTTATATATACTTTCTAAGTATATCTTAGACACCAATGACTGAAGGTGAAGGAAAACATCTTGAGGAAACCTGGACTTTAAGTCTGAAATCGCCAACCCGCATTGAGCAAGCGTGGTGATTACGCTCTATCGTTCTCTGTATGAAAGGAGACCTGTGCCCAGCAGTGGGGTGATAAAAAAAGGTTGATGATGATGATGATACCTACTATTATGTATTCTGTGACTATCTTAGTGCAATGTAAAGGGATTAAAAAGTTTCGTGTTTTTCTTCGTATGTGTGCGTAGAGAAACGAGAAGGTGGTATAGTGTATAAATAAACCATTGTAGCGGTTCATACACACAACGCTACATGCGAACAACGCGTCATACTGCCGTCACGCAAATCCTGCATCTCGCAAGAAGAGTTAACTGTGCAACTAGCACGCGTATAAGTTTACGACATCAACCGGTGGGCAACTGCTCGCCACACACGTCCGTTCGGAGGACGGGTCTGAGCAGTTGTGTTGCGATGTGTGCCGGGTACGATGCGCTTAATGTTGTTGTGTTGGGAGTTTGGTCGTGGAGGGTCTTCAGATCAATCTCCCTTTGGCGCAGCATCGTTGGTCGTGTTGTTGGGTTTAACATTGCATCACCTCGCTCAACTGCCGTCTTCCTTCCTATTCGCTCAGTTTTTCTGAGTGAATAGGCTCTTAATAAACTAGCGCGCTTTACAATCAACGATCGCATCACTGCTTACCATCAGGCGGGAATGCGGTCAAGTGCTAGTTTATAACTTAAAAAAAAAAAAAATACCAGTCTGGTCGCAGGATCCTCCATTTTCTATAGAGGATGAGTGAGCTTTATACCCTGCTCCTCATACCTCCACACCATCAATGGTGATGATAGTTTTTTACCAGGGGACAGCTGCAAGAACTTTCCTTTCTATAATGTAATCTATAATTTCTATAATGTAATGTAAGTAGGTATCTCACCATAAAATTGTAAGTGAAGTAGGTTCACAGAAACTGTCATTTTACCTGATAATGACTATTTTTGGCAGCAATCTGTGCCGCCAAGTTAAGAGTCACATAGTTTTCAGCGATGGGAAGCCAAGTGGAACCACCTGTAGAGAAGCCAGCATTCGCGGTAGCGTCCCAGTGGTACGGCGTACGCGCAGGGTCGCGGCTGCTCTTCCAGTAATTGATAGGATCGTCGGTGTTGCAAGCCTGAGGGTCCTTCGTATCTTTCCAGCTCACATACCCGTCGGTCATGCCGAGTTCTTCGCCCTGAAGTTGATATAAAAAGCATAAATGTCAGGACAGAACGGAGTTATGAGTTCGAATTTTAAATGAACCATACAAAAATTATCACAAGCAGCTTTAGCTTAGTTGGAGAAGAACACGCATGTTAAAAAAAAAAAATGGCTGCCATTGCAGCCAGCCAGTACACAGAATAAACATGTTTTTTTTTATAATTACAAATTAGTGCTTGATCGCAATCCCGCCTGATGGTAAGCAGTGATGAAATTTGTGGCCAGTGGCTATAAACGACTAAACGAAAACGATTAATCGCGATTACGAATAGCCCTTAGATTTTTGGACCATTTACCTGATAGGTAATGGTGATCCCAGGGAGGATGAGGGCCAACATGTTCATCGCGTCCACTCTGTTCATGCCATATCTTGAGGCCAAGCGGCTTTGATCGTGATTTCCATTCTGTAAGTAGGTAAGTTGCATTGTTATAATCCATGAAAATGGTTTTCCATAAGCTTTATGGCGAATTATGAGAAAGATCATGACTTACATAAGTGGAAGATAGTAACTTGTACCCATATATTGTAAAATAAGTTATGTTGGTAAGTTTATTTATCCGACGAACATGTTTTAAGCCATTAAGTTACTTACCACCCAATTTGCAATATTCCCAGTTGGCATATACGTCATCCACATATCAATCTTCAGTTTGATGTCCCTTGCGGTTGACTTATTGGACAGTTCCCCGAGGTAGATGAAGTTGAAAGGAACGGAACCATTCCTGGTCCTGTTTCCGTAGTACTGCATCATCAGCGGTAATTCGGTGTAGGCTTCAGTCATCATGATCTTGGACTCGTTATGTTTAAGCGTGAATTCGTCAAGAACTGCCCTCCAGTCGTAGATAAGGTCGTAAGTTTCGTTTTGGTCTCTGGAGTAGGTGTGGGTTAGATAGTCATAGTCGTCTGGTGTCTTTCCTGGTATTCCTGTTACGAAGTAAAGGAGATGATCTTGATGCTAAAGACATAAAAATATCAAACAGAAGAATGGCTTATTTTACACAAACTATTTGAATGATAAATTAAGACATTTAGGACATTACCCAGAAGTACCTCTATATATCAAGGATTTTCCAAGATGTCTTGGGTTAAAACCAGCATCATGCATATAACGTAGATGTAGGATGCAGAAGATATTGACACAGTATTCACCAGTTTCTGGTTCAACTTCCGAAAGATACTAAAACTAAAAAAGTTGCTACCGGTACTTCTCAAAGATATTTTTGGATCACAGGCTATTTCACTATGCACAAACCTGATAGTGGTTCATCAGGGAACCGTCCGTTGAAGTTAGCTGGGTCCACTTCATACAACATGTTAACTGCATCAATGCGGAATCCAGAAACTCCTTTTTCCAACCAGAAACGTAGAATATCCTACAAACATTGCATAACATTTTTATTATTTCTACTAGCTTCGCTTTGTATTGCTCTTTCTATGAGGTATACCTTCATCTCCTTGCGAACGTTCTCGTTGCGGTAGTTAAGATCGGGCTGACCAATGACGAACTGATGCAAGTAGTACTGTCCTCGGACAGCGTTGTACTCCCAGGCACTCTTGCGGAAGATACTGATCTAGATAATATAAAAAGATACTTTACGGTTGGTATGCATATCGTACAAAATCGCAGATTTTATTCTTAATTGCCTTGCTATAAGTAGAAAGCCTTCGATGCCTTTAAAATTACCCAGTTGTTAGGAGGTCTCATATAATCGGGGTTCTTGAGGTCAGGTCTGCCATGAGCCCAGATGTAATAGTCAGTATACTTGGGGTCTCTTTGAGCTGACTTGATGAACCACTCGCTCTCGTTGCTCGTGTGGTTGGGCACGAAATCTAACACCACACGGATTCCTGAGGAACAGTTGAGGGCAATGTAAATTCAAGAATGATAAATTGGGTGCTAATTTGATAAGCAATTTATTTCCCTAACTATGTAAATGATAATTTAGCAGCGCCGTGGAAATAATGCCATTTTATATTCGGTATTAATGACGATTGTGTAATAACGTATGTTTAGTAGCGATAGCCTTTGTATATTGGGAGGCCACATAAAGTAATGCCGCCAGGAGATTCGTCGTGTTCCGGCATGATGTCTGAGGAAGCCGTACGGAGGACGAGTCCGAGCAGTTGTGTTGCGATGTGTGCCAGATACGATGCGCCAAATGTTGTTGAGTCGGGAGTTTGGTCGTGGAGGATTTATTATTAGGTTTAACATTGCATCACTTTGCTCAACTGTCGTCTTCCTTCGTATTCACTCAGTTTTTTTTTTTGAGTGAATAGGCTCTTAATAAACTAGCGCGCTTTACCGATTGTATCACTGCTAACCATCAGATGGGATTGCGGTCAAGCACTAGTTTATAATAATAATAAAAAAAATGAATCGTTTAGCGAACTAAAACAGAATTAATTTATGTGTTTTATGTTTGCAATTACAATAATCGGCTGTCAAGCCTTCCATTTGTGAGTTCTAACTACCGCGACATTAGCCACCAATGGCCGGAAGACATCATTATGTCGTGTGACGATTGTATCACCCACTGTTATTGCGGACGACGCCATTTAAGATCGAATAAACAATGACCTATTATACAAGAAATATGAACATGTTTATGAACGAATTTTGTTACTATAAGTCGTTTGTTTACATAATTTCCCGGAACTCTAGTTGGAACTCTAGTAGTAGAATTTGCACAAAAAATTTTTCGTTTGTGAACTTAAGCAAACGGCCAGCCTATTATTGGTGGTAAGGGGTTATCGACATCCCCATTATCTACTTATGTAATACAAGTCAGTGAATCTTCGTATCAGGGTTTCAGCTGGTTCTTGTAATTTCATTATATATTCTTTTAAATGAGAACATCCGATTTCTTTAGTTTTATGAATTTGATTTGGTGATTGGTTTGCATGAAAATGAATTAGGTTCTTCTCGTATACAATATGCAAAGAAAACCCCGTCCGGCCCATAATAAGGATAGTAAAACTTTGAAATAATCTTTTTTTTTTCCGAGAATTTATTTCAACTTAGCCAAAATTTGGTGTTTTTGTTCTTTTAAAAAGTGACAACACCATTTTCGATGGTGTTATTATGAGCGATAGTGCCGCGTGCCCTGCCCCCCTTCGCCCGCGCATGTATTGCCTACAGCACATGTACTATGTTACCTCGCTTTTGCGAAATAATACTTTTTTTGGGAGGGATTTTTTTTAGCATTAGTAGAATCAGTTATCGATACCTAACAATACCTTCACGGGTCGGACAGGCTTTTCTTAACATACTGTATAAGGTGGATCGTAGGAATCCGCTGTATTTGGGAAGATCACACACAGAATCAATAGGCGGGTGCTTGAGGGACGCCTATGGCCAACATAGACGCCTTTTGGCTGAAATAATGGTGAAACATACTTTCGCCTGCTGGGGTCGGCAGATTTCTCACAGAGTGACTGGCACAATGTACGGACGACAACAGGTCAAGCTACCCCAAACTGTCAAATATTCCCAATCAACCTTGAGCCTTACTGCTTTAGACATAAAGTTGAAAATCTAATAAGGAAATCTTACAGATTGTAGTAGCTTGATGTGCTGACGTCTGTACCGACATTGTGCGTAACTCACAAAGCGCAACAGAATCTATTACTAACCAATCCGCTTGCAGCTAGCTGACCACAGCAACACACAACACCACATAGCAACTTTTTATGGCCATGTCACAACACGTACTGCACCCTCTCGAATTTTACAGCAATAAATGCAAAAGTGTATGATGTCACTTCTCTTTAAACAAAACTGATACAAAACCGGGCTAAACTTAAAAAAAAATCCCCCTAAAAAAATAAATATTATTTCGCAAAAAGAGGTAACTTAATAAATGTGCGTAAGCACCCTTCCGCGGGCGGCGGGCGGCAGGGCACGCGGCACGTGATCGCATCGCTATTCGCTCATTATAATACCGGTGTTGTCACTTTTTTTAAAAATTACCGAATTTCGGGGAAGTTGGAATTAATTCGCGGGAAAAAAGATTATTTCAAAATTCATTTGTATTGGTACTATGATGATTACGTAAAATTTTACATTGTATTTGGTCATGTGTTTACCTAACCTTTATTATTATACTGTAGATGGCTCGCTACGCGGTTGCCACTTCCTTCAGAACCTTGCATGTCCGTCAGATCTCACTTCTGAGATCTATGTGCTTACCCAGCTATTTTTCGGGCAATCTCGATTAACTTGGACAAGTCATAAATACTGTCACATCGTTAATATGAAATAATTGCAACAAGTTTATTCATTATGTAATCATTTATACCAAAATGAACTTAACAAAACATAGATACTTATGATAATAAAGTTTATTCAAAATTACCTCCGCAATTTTGAATACAGGCCTTCAATCTGCGCGGCCAGTCGTCTAACACAGCACGAACGTTTATTTCAATATCAGCAGCTGCCTTAATCAAGGATGCCTTGTAGGACTGCAAATCAGGATGAGGCTTTGAGCAGGCCTTCATATATAAGAAGGATTGTATATTGGTACACAACTGCATTCGTTTTTACACCTATCTTTCTGGCTATCTTACAAAAATGTACCTCAGTTAAAGTTAATTGGGAGTATCTGACAGTTTCGGGTAGCTTGACCTGCTGTGATTCGTACATACTTAAATAATAATATTTTTATACTAGCTGTTGCCCGCGCCTCCGTCGGCGTATTGATATAAAATAAGCGCCTGTTAAAATAATGAGAGCAATATGTCCGTCCGCGTTTGCCCCCGTTTCCGCAACATTTTTTATTACTGCTCTGCTCCTATTGGTCATAGCGGGATGTTATATAGCCTATGTCCTTTCTCAGGCTCTATACTATCTGTGTACCAAATTTCATTACAATCGATTCAGTAGTTTGGCGTTAAAGCCGGACAGACAGACAGACAGAGATACTTTCGCATTTATAAAATAACCGTATTCAGCTGCATCCGTTTAGACTGTAAGCTTACCTACAGCTCGACGCCCGGCCCGAGTCGACGGCGCGTTATGTTTTACGTGCGCCTCAAAGAGATGTCAGCACATCGTGACGGGATCTACGACCAAAGATGCTTCCTGGGGCAGGGAAAAAAGAAACCGTGACACTGGTTGCCTACAGGCAAGTGAAGGAACACGGGTGGATTTTAGTCAGTAAAAGTCTGACACGCCCTTTCGCTCCGCCCAGAGCGGGAGAGGCCATTTGATGATTTCCCAACCAAAACAAAAAAATGCTTACCTCAACATACTACACAGTTGGTAAAAGGCAATTCACACCTTTTTGGACCGCGCACAAAATTCTACAGATGGGCTACAATTGTATTGTAAAATTTTATAGCGCGGTAGAAAAATTATAAACTGCAGAATTTACTTTATAAACCGCATAATTAAGTATTCATTGCAAGTTTTATGCATATTAACTCAAGAAATAAGAAGTTTCGGTAGGTCGTCTTAGGAGCGGAGCTGATTTCTCATATAAACAAAACCTCCTTTCACCCTCTTAATTAGGTTGAATTTTCGAAAACTTCTTCTTAGTGCTCTCTACTAAAGCTAATACGAAGAAGTCGTGTGCACAACATCACATTTCAAGTATACGTTGATATGTTAGGTTTTTTAAATAGCAGCATACCTAGGAGGTTGTTGTCTGTTTAACCGGAGTTCCCTATAAATGCCTTAATAAATTAAAGCCTCCATCCAGGGATTAAAAAGCTTTTAAAAAAAACTACACGTTAAGGGCCATGTCCATGAGGAGTATGGTCCTCGGCTTAGGGCGTCGCTGAGAGAGGGCAGCAAGATAGGAATGGATAGGAATCATTATCAGTAAATTTCGCTACCTATTTATGATTATGTGTATGAGTAATAGTAACGTATTGATATGGTAAATAAAAGATCGTTTCTTGATTGAAGGTACCTATACTGGACGACTGACTGAACAAATGTTGAAAGAAGAAAGTTAAGAGAAAATCTAGAATTAACTTACGAGCAAAGTCATACATTGCCTAAGCCTAAAGGTATTTAATATGCACACAGCAACGCGCTAAAGTATGTATAGAAAATTTTGGCAGATTAAGGTATGTATTTGACTGTATACCTAGGGTTTAGGGATCTAATAGTAAATCACAGACTTAAACCATTTTACTACGCTACATACGGTTAAGCACTAGTTTATAATATGTATAAAGAAAGCATGTCACAAATACGCTGTCAAAAATAAAATTTCTAAAAATGAATGATGAAATAGTGTTCCAAATAATATACTATATACATACAACCGAATTGCCCAGTCGTGTCGGTTAAAAATATCTGTTTCTAAACGGAAACCCATATGATGACAATTGTGTTGACTGACATTTCCTGACATTATGAGTTGACACTGACAAAGTCAGCCCGCAAAAATATCGCGCCAAGATTGTGTTTGTTGTGTAAATTATAAATTATTTTTGTAAAAGAAATGGCAGAAGAAGACCACTACGATGACGTAGACATATCGGATGTAATTGACGAAACTGACCACTACCTGGAAGCGGACCATCAACATGCAGAGCTTACAGAACATATGGATTCAGAAAACATAAACACCATACAGGATTCAGATTTAATAAGTTCTGAAGAGCATGCGGTAGATGAGAAAAGGCCCCAGGTGCAGAATAAGACCGAGGTCATACGCTCCACAAGGCTACCGATGGCTAGGGTTAAGAATATTATGAAAATGGATCCGGACGTCAGCGTGGTGTCCGGAGACGCTGTGTTCCTCGTTACTAAAGCTACAGTAAGTATACAAGGTATTTTTATAGTGTCTGGTGCTCCTTAACTTCTGCTTCACTTGGAGGAAAGCAGAAAGTACACTATTCAAGACAACTACTTAAATAATTCAATTTTTTTCGCTATTTTGCATTATTTTACACATTTATTACATCTGCAATTCTGGCCTAATAAGTTATACTTGGTGTCTGTCTCTGACTGAAAAAATTGGTTTTCCAAACCAACAGCCTCTCTTAAACCTCTTCAAACACGGCCATTAGGTAACTCCTTGATATTACCGACCATCTTAAACATAGTTATTGAAGTAATTTGCTATGTATGTGGTGACCACTAAGCAGTTTACAATCATATGAGCTGATTTCTTGACATCCTCGATCTTGTGTTTGTAGGCAGCATTGTGAGCATGTACGCAGTGAACTAAATATTCTGATGAAATATTCTATAAACATATTATAAACACAATTACATATTGAAGTCTTTTGTTTCAGGAACTATTTCTGGAAACCATAGCTAAGGAAACTTATGCATATACAGCTACTAACAAGAGGAAAATAATAGCAAAGAAAGATTTGGACTTGGTTATCAACAAAGTGGATTGCTTGTGTTTCTTAGAAGGTGCCATGGACTTTTGATATATCTGTAGAAGTTGTCATAACAAATGTTAATGCCTTGTAAAGGAAACATGTTAAAATCTTGTTAATACTGGAAGTTTTGAGTAACAATTCCATTATGATATCTGTCCCAGGGACACCGGTGCTGTAGGTGAACAATCAATGTTTTATCTATCCCAAAATTATCTGGAGAAGATGTAAACTAATAGTTCAGAAAATGTATCTGTGGCTGACAATTCCAAATTGGCAAATTGTGTACATTGATTATTAGGTACTTATCTACTTAACCACATTTAGATACCTTAATTAGGAGATAAAATATTTTTTTTTTAAAATAAATGTGAAGTTAGCCAATTTGCAAATTAAGGTATCGATATATTATCCTAATATGTCTGGTTAAGTGCATTAGTAGCTAAATTGCATAACTTAATTATAATGTATATACATGTATATACATGTATAAACTTAATTATAATGTATATACATGTATATACATTATAATTAAGTTATGCAAAGTTGATATGTTGCTACATGTAGTAAAATTAATTTTTTTTTGCAAGCTCGTTAGTGCAATTTTGTTTTAAAACATAATATAGAGACATTGTTCAAAATCTAATGGTGATGCTAGTTTCGCCATAGAAATAGTCAACACAATCTTAAGCGAAAGGTAGGCGTAAAATTCGCAAATTACATAATAAGTATGCTGATTTTAGTGTGCTTTTGTTTCTCATTTTATTCTATTTTAAAGGATTTTTTTTTTTTTTTTATAAATTATAAACCAGTGCTTGAGCGCAATCCCGCCTGATGGTAAGCAGTGATGTGATCGTTGATGGTAAAACAATCAAATAGAATTGCATGTCTTATAGTAGCCACACACATTACAATACTTGCACATGATATTTTCTGGTTCAGATACTTGCGATAAATCATCCCACACACTACAACTGAACATGCAGACTGGTGCAAGTAAATTTTCTGCAAGTATGTATATCGAAACTTCTGGCCAGGATTTAAAATTACAATAGTTTTTTTTTTCATTTCAACAAGAGGTTTTGTTTCTTGGAGATAAGGTAAGAAAAGCTATGCTGGCTTATTTCCTTGAGTATGTTGCTAAGTCAAACATAATTTTCCCTATATAAAGGTAAAAAAAAAACGATTCAAATGCCGAAATTGTTTTTTATTTTAAAATAATTCATATAACTACTACACAATTTACAAATATTCAAGAAAACAGACTGATCTTACATTAACTTGTAGCTCTATACTTATTCTAGAAAAGGGGTCAGGAGTACTATTATTGCCATAATTTATTAAGTACGAGAAAGAGATTGAGGTATACTTGACCAATAGCATAACAAAATCAAAATAATTACCCTTTTTGACAATCTCCTCATCATGGCATTATTACTTTCATATACACCAACCAGATTTGAATATATATGTGAAATAGTTGTTTTCATTCTTTAAGAATTAATCTTTTATCATCTTCCTGATGAGACACGGCCCAGAGGAATTGACATCAAATGTGGCCTCATATAAAATAGAATTAGGACTGCTTTAACAAAAGAACTACATAAGTATGTACAATATAAAAGGTTAGATTTTGGTAGGATCAGATTGTTGTAGCCATACATAAAACATTGAAACAATATACAGAATGGATGGTAAAAAATACTACGACGGAGGGTTTGATCAACTGTACTATATTTCTACGATATTTTTTTTATGATGCGATGTTGCCTTTTTCTAAACTATTTTTCTGAATTCAATTGTGCAATAAAAACAAATTACCTTTTTTCGAGATACGACAAAATCGCTTTCCAGCGTTAATACATACTTCTCTGACTTACAGACACGTCAGAGAAGTATGTATTAGACAGAACTACATTTTAGCGTACACCCCGATTAGAACTTTATGGCGGTTTTGAAGTGCGCTAATCGCCGTACCTTTTTTTTTTTTTTGATATGGCATCTCGTAGTTGACCTTGAGAGGTCGTGACTACTTAACCGGACTATCCTGTGGCTGCCTTAAGTGAATTTAAAGCCTCCAGCCAGGGCTACTAAAAGCTAAGCGACTACACGCTAAGGGCAACCCCTGTGGGGTACGAACCTCGGCTTAGGGTGTCGCTGGAGAGAACAGCAAGGGACGGCTGGATCGAATTATTTAATTTTTATTTCGGTTTGATGACCACGGCGTTTCCTAGTACTAGCTCTGAGAAGAAACGGCCGAAACAAACTCAGAGGTCATAGTCGGGAGTCTATATTTACTGGCTCAGCTGCGGCGCGGGCTGGCCTTCATCGGACAAGGGACGGGGAGGGCGATTACTACGTTGAACGCGTCGCGATGGACCTCGGCGGCGAGGTCGGTAGGTCGGTTTTTTGTATTTTGTGCTAGTGGCCCTATTGGCCTCTTGGAGGAGGGTTATGGGGTCATCAGGGTCTGTGAGAGCGTGCCTAGGTCGGCGAAGCTTACTTATTTTGGAGGGGATGTAATTTGCTGCCGCGACAACCAGGGGGTTGTGATGTTTAGCGGCTGTGTCAAAGAAACGCTTGGAAAGGCGTTTCATGTACTGCTGGATAGTGGGGATTTTGAGATCTAGATGGAGGATCTCATTTCGGACGAACCAAGGGGCGTTTGTTGCTCTACGAAGAAAGCGGTTTTGGAGTGTCTGCATCCTATGGATATGACTGGGCTCGGTGTGTGCGAAGACTACACAGGCGTATGTCATGATGGGGCGTATGCAGGCTGTGTACAGGCGCATTTTGCACCTGAGGGACAGCTTGCTGCGTGAGTTGAGGAGAGAGTGGAGTTGATAGAGTGCGTAGGCGGCGCGCGGGCGTACCGTCCTTATGTGCTCTCCGAAGGTGAGGTGTTCGTCTAGGATGACTCCTAGGTATTTGGCTCGCTTTTCCCAAGGGATCGGCTTGCCAGGCATGGTGATTGGTCGGGGGAGGGTGGGTTTGCTGCGCGGTTTGGAGTGGAGGACCGCTTGGCTTTTATCGGGATTAACTTCTATTCTCCATTTTTTAAACCAGTCAGCAAGTGCGTTGACAGCGGTTTGGAGATTTAGTTTAATTTGATTGGGGCTGGTTCCTGAACAGTAAATGGCTGTGTCGTCTGCGAAGAGAGCGAGGTGGGCCTTTTTACTTTTGGGGATGTCGCTGGTGAACAGCGTGAAGATCAAAGGGGGCCAGTACGGAGCCCTGGGGGACTCCAGCCCGGATGAGGTGGAGGGGGGGGGGGGGGGGGGGATAGCTCCTTCGGTTTTGTAGCGGAAAGTGCGGTTTGACAGAAAGTCTCGCAGGATGAGCACGAGACGGTCAGGCACGCCGAGTTGGTACAGCTTGTATATTAAGCCGTTGTGCCAGACTTTATCAAAGGCTTTCGCTATGTCGAAGTAAATAACACCTGTCAGCTTACCACGTAGGAATCCTGCGTGGATGTGCTCGGTGATACGGAGGATTTGTTGGACACTGGATTGTCGAGAACGGAACCCGAATTGTTCGTCGGGAATGAGACCCTTGTTCTCGGCAAAGGCCCTGAGCCGCTTGTAAATAAGCCTTTCATAGACTTTACCGAGAACTTTTAGCAAGCTGATAGGACGGTAGCTCGAAGGCTCTGATTTTGGCTTGCCGGGCTTAGGAATGCCTATTACGGTCGCTTCCTTCCACGTTTGTGGGAAGATATTGTTGCCCATGGCTCCATTGAAGATGGTGGCCAGTAGGATAATCAGGTGGGCAGGGAGGAATCGGATCACTTTGTTGGTGATGCCGTCAGAACCGGGAGCTTTTTTAGGTTTGAGACCTCTGATAATGTCCTGCACTTCGTCTGGAGTGACGGGAGGCAGAGGATCTTCAGGGTCTTCGACGGGTGGGAGGGAAGCTCTGCGTTCGACCTCCGCGTCAACCTTCAGAAGGTGAGCTGGGTCTACTGGTTGAGCGCTGGGGGAGCATTGGGCTTCGAGGCTGATGGCTAGACATTCAGCCTTGTCATCATCGTCAAAGGCGATGGTTTTATCCGGTCGGGTTAGGGGAGGAATGGTGACTTCTTCTCTGGATTTAAGAATCCTTTGAAGATTCCAGAAGGCTTGGTGGTTTGGCTCTAGTTCGCTCAGCAACTTGTCCCAGCTGGCTTCACGCCACTCCGATATGCGTTTCTTTGCAGTTCGCTGCAAATGGCGCATATGGGCTTTGTTTGCTTCGCAGGGGAAGTTGCTGTAGGCCCGGACTGCTGCATTCTTCTCGTTCAGTAGTTCACGTATGTCGTCAGGGAGCTTCCCGCGGCGGTCATCCGTCGCTGAGATCTCCCTAGAACAGTCGTTCAAGACTGACTGTACGTGTTCCGTGAACGAGTCGACTGCGGCCGTCGTGCTCGCGACTGAGTCCAAAACAGCGGGAATGGAGTCTAAGTGGGGGGATCTGGTGGATTTCAGACATTCGCCTACTTTCCTCCAGTCCGTTACCACTTTAGTCGTGGGACGTTGGTCGGGGTCATTTAGGCCAACGCGGGGAGCCAGTCGGATAATGACTGGTCGGTGGTCTGAGTTAAGCTCGTGGGACACTTCTATAGAGTTCGCCGTACCTCATCCCGCTGACGCCTTTTTACTGCGCAGAGACCGAATCGGGCTGAACTGGAGGTACGGCTGCATGGGTTCCATTGATTTAGCCAATACCTATAGTGTAACAAAGTAATTTTAATAACAATCTGCCTATATACATAGTATGAACACTTAACTATTCCGATAAGATTAAAACAGTAAGCAAGTGTATTTTAAGACTTGAAGACTGAGTGACAATATGGTTTATCATTGACAATGCACGTCGGTAAGTTGTAGCAAGGTTAGGGAAAAGTCCCTATTTTTCCGGGTCTAAAATTCCTCGTGGAAGCTTGGCACCTTTTGGGGGTCTGTCACTTTTACTAACAAAGGTATTCCCATCTTAGAGATTACAGAGAATCTATCTATATCAAACTATGTATATTCAGCCCCCTAATCGGCGAACACATTTTTGTCAAATAATTGCGACTAGTTGGGATTGTTTGGACCGAATGGACCAATGGGCGGGCCGAACGATCCCAACTGATACCAACTCAGTCGCAATCATTTGACAAAAATGTGTTCGTCGATTAGGGGGCTGGTCTCGCATAAACAAAAAATAACGTTGTATAAATCAGGAAAAGTGTGGGACCCGAAATACTTCCTTGTGGCATGCCGTGTTGTACCCTTGCCTTATCAGTCACTGCTTCGCCATTTTTCACATCTTGATATATTTTTTTAAGGCAATTCGTAAAAACATTCACTGGCACATCACGTTCACCCAATTACAATTTCAGACAGGACCAGTATCAAAAGCTTTACATTTACTTACCGAGAAACATTCCCAGATATTCTAGAACTATCCATATGTCTACTTTGCATTTTCAAAGAAAACTACAGCCGCATATTCAGTAGAAATACCGATTCTATAACCGCATTGGCTAACTGAACGAATATTTTATGCACACAGATAACCAAAACAAATGATTGATTGCTGAAAATCAGCGCTGGGCTTTGTTTTGCATAGGGTCGCAGCATAATGCTGAGCGACAGCCGTTTGGCCTGGATGAGACGCACGTTCCCTCAATAATTTCCTATTTTTGTGTTTTTGTATTTTTTTGCGCCATGTTTAATGCAAATAAACGTTTTTTCTTTCATTAAAATCTTGAAATTGCTAAATTACAAATGTAAGTGATGCAAGGAAAAAGCATTCCGCGCCAATTTTAAAACAATTACTGAAGATATTGCCCAATTCCAACAACTAAATCTGTTGTTAGGTTCTGAATCTTTTCTACTTTTTCATTGTTAGTTTCTATAATACAAATGGAATTAAAAGCTGGAGATGGACCGGAAAGGACTAACGGTTTAGAGTTCCCGTGTTGTATTTTATTGGCAATGTTATTTCCTATGCTAAATGACTGATTTAGCTGCTCTTCGTTTATCTGTTGCGAATTAACCCTTTAACCGCCAACGCCGTAATATTACGTGTTGTAAGAACATTACATCAGACGCCACGTCAGAATATTGTGTAGAAAGTCCTGTCATTTAAAAAAATTGGCTGTCTGTAGAACTCCGTCTACTGCCGATATTTGAACGTGATAACTTCTATTACATGGTAATTTTTTCTGGGTGCAATGAAATTATTTAAAATAAAGTAATGTATAACATTTATATTTTTATTTAATAGTTTGTTTAAATTTTCTAAAAAATAAAAAAAAAGCAAAAAGAAAAAGAAAAAAGAAAAAGAAAAATTAAAAAGGAAAAATTTAAAAATTAAAAAGGATAAAAAAAACGACCGTTGCCGTCAGGAATCGATCCGCGGCACCTCTTGAGTGAGTCGATATTAATCCGAGCGTTTCACCACTCTGCTATCAATGCTCTAATCATGTATGCGAAAAACTGCTACTAATTGTTTACAACCGTGCTTTTAGGTAAATAATATTGCACTCTAAAGCTACAAGGCTAAGGTTAGTTTTAGTAGGCGTGGACTCCGTGTAGCGTCAGATTCGGCCGTTACGCAGTTTTCGCGAATGACTCCCAGCATACCGATTTAATAGACGTTATCACGTCAAAATGTACAATAAATGTTGAATTTGCTTACTGAATCTTAGTATATTTCGTGTAATTACTTTATTTTTAACAGTATTAAATACATATTTTAGCTAATTGATTGAAATAATTACATGTTCTCAGTTCGTGATACGTGTAAATATCAACCTACTTCGCCGAACCCGTAATTTCAAGTAGACTAGTGTTGTACCGCATATGAAACTCCTGATAGTAAATTAATAAAAAACATCCTATTTTTTACAAAACTATCAAGTAAACATTAATCAAAATTTCATAGTTTATTAAACATTTATTTATTTATTCAAAATTCAATAAGCTTTAGTGAAGTAATATGTAGAAATCAACAAATAAGTATAGGTAAATTAAGTACAAACTTATTCTAGAACGTCACTAGTACAGGCTATCCGCGAACGCCGTCGCCGTAATTTTACGTGCGGCTCAAGGTCAACTAAAGTCATATTTTGAATAAACTTCAGTTGCGTTAGCGCCATCGCCTTGATAACATGTGCTCACATTATTATTACATCTAAGCTAGTGTCGAGAAGTTATCAATGATGTTATACGACGACGAAGAACTATTAAACATATTGCAGCAAGCAAACAATGATATTTGTAGTAGTAGCAGTTCAACGGATAGTGATAATAATTCGGTAAATAACTCTTGTTTTCAAGTCTGTTTATTTATCCTCAGTCAAAAGGACAGCTAAATAATAATATGTGTACTTATTTACCCATTTATTTTGTTTTAAAGAAAATACAGTTAATTTAGTTATTTTATTTGTTGTTATTTATTATTATTTGTATCCTAATATTTTAAACGCGTATCATTTTTTTACATAAATGTCATACCGTCTTTTTGTCCGCGGGATAGTAAACGGACTAAATAAGTTTACTGTTTTTGAAATTTGTTATCTATGTTTCATATAATACTAATCTCATTTTAAATTGCTACAGGAGAAGCTTTATCGCTCAGTGCAACTAGTGTTGTAGGCCTTTTTCGTGTTTCGTGAAGACGAAGAGTTATTAAATATTTTGTAATCATGAATTGCGAAGCGACGACAGTTCTCAACATAGAAAGTGATGTTGATTTGATAAGTTTAATTTATTTTTTAAATCGATATTTTAATTTGACAAGTAATTGTGTTTGTTTGTAACATACCTACTAAGGTTCATCATGAATACTAACCAAAATTTTAATGATACATTCATAGGCTGGAATTATTTAATATTAAGAAGGTACATCGGTAGGTAGGGTAATAACAGATTTTGTAGTGTTATTAAGTTTAGGTATATGCTATTGCTTACCTATATTTTTATAATAATGCCTCTATATATGTATGAGCAGTATAAAAGTAAATATTCTCGAAAGGTTAATATTGTGAATAAATAAATGCATCGATATTGAGTATTCGCATCACTGTTCCAACTTATACCTAAAGTGACGTGGCGCTGGAGGTTCGTCAAAGGGATCAGTGACGTGGCGGTTAAAGGGTTAAAGTTAAGAGAAATATAGCCTTAAGTCGGCAAGCGGTGCAGGCGGTAGGTTTCAAAATACGAATGACTGTTATAATTTTAATGATACTAGCTTACCGTAATCCTCTTAAAAGGAAATGTATTATAACATGTGCATAGTTAAACACTATCTTTACCTAATAAATATATTACAACATTTACAAATATTCCACATCAAACTCATAGATTCGACATTTAAAAATATAATACCAAAAATAGAATAATCTTCTATAATAGTTCATAACAACATTATTAAAACCATGCATGGATCAATGTAACAGCAAAATATAGGAACAATGGTACTACGAATCTTGTAGCGCCATTTTGTAATACCATCGCACAGTTTCCCGACACAGGAATACTGTTCTTCTGTACCAGTGTGCTGCAAAGCAAAATAAAGAAATAAGTGAAACAGGACATAACAAGTACCTAAAAATAGTTATGTTAACAAACTTTCAGGCATTTATATTATTAGAGGTGCTATGATTACCTACTACATATTCTAATCGTGACGAGGATGATTCGTCAGCCGAGTCCGAATCAGTGGTATTAGTGTGCGTTCGCGCAGCGGAATGTTGTTGAATTTAAAGATTTTAGATATGCAGATATTTAGTGTATGACGTCGTATAATTGTGTATGGTAAAAAAAAAAATTGTGCACGCAGCCATTGTGGAGAAATTCACAAAATACTGATTCCGCTGGGCGAACGTTGTCCTGGCGGAACTTTTTTTAATCCTTTGACTTTAGAAAAAAGAGATGTGTCCAAAAATTAGTGTGTTTTTGTGTGTAATTGTGTATGTATGAATAAAATTTGTGCATGCATAAACTTCGGAGATATTCAAGTTTCCGCTGCGCGAACGTTTGGCCATTAGCTAGTTTTCATATAAAGCGCTTACATAGAGAGCTGTAGATTTTTACATACTTTGTTTTGAATTTGTGTATATTTGTTTAAAAAACAGATTTAGAAAAAATCGTAAGGCTTAAAAGATAAAAATATAAACGTAAAATACTCTTATTTGGTCTTAGTTCTTAAAGTATGCACTTTGGGGTCTAGATTTTCACGTTTATACAAACCTTGTAAGTGTCTGCAATATATTGCCAAGTATCAATGATGTTCCTTTAGTAATTAAAGAGTTATAAGACAATTTACCATGACATAATCACTGTTTACAAAGCAGTCAAATATTACGACATTCTAAAGGAATTGCATGGTAAAATGTATGCCAATAATAATTAGTGTATTCATTCAACTATTCACATGCAAAATTTCATGTCATTAAATTCAGTAATTAATGAAATACAATTATAATACTGACGAAGCATCGAAAACCTACATAACCCGACCAAGTTCGGATAGCTATACAGTATGTTACAAAAACCCTGTCCGACCCGTGAAGGTGTTGTTAGGTATCGTTAGCTGATTCTACTAATGCGTACATAACCTGGCTAAACTAAAAAAAAAATACCCCCTTAAAAATAAATAACTTAAATAAAATAAATAGGTAATTTCATGGCAACACAGGCACAGGTCATGACCTCAGTTGACCTCATGCATGTAGGTATTGGTAGTCTAACCACGTTTATCGACTCTAGAAAGAAACAATGATACCTACTTAGGCAGCTCGTGAAAAGAACTTTTTTTTAAGTAGAAAGGTCGTCTGACCCTCCGAATGTATCTTCGAATTTCATTCGATGAGCACAATGGCTGTGGCGGAGATGTTGTTCCATATTTCGTTCACTAAGAACGATACCGGCCTGGCACCGTCCCACGAGATTAGCACGGTGTTTCACAACGTTAGTCCACTCCTACCAATCCACTGCTCGCCGAACTGATAGTGGAGGTACTCACGTACAGGTCGGCAAAAATATGGTGGGGCACCGTCATGCTGGAACCACATTGACCAAGAAGTAGTCACATCCGAATCGTTCAACACCTGATCACAACACAACACAATTGCAGTTTCACTAGGTACCTTCCATCAGCAGGTTACATTACGTTAGAAAACTATGTGATCACACAATAAACGATACGTCTACACGGACGCCATGTCTACGCGAAACTAATAAATTTAAAATAAAAATGATTTTTATTTCATAAAAATAGGTACTCTAACTGCACGGCGGTGCCCTTTGACTAGAGGTGTGAAAGTATTCAAAATATTTCTCGTATCGATTTTTGGTATCAATTTTGTATTTCAGAATTTCACGCATCGATTCAACATCGCATGGCATTCTTTAGATTTTAGAACTTTCACATAACTTAAATCAGGTGAACTTAAATGCTTTACATTGTTTATAATATTCTCCTAAAATCGTATTTCATAAGACCTTTCTAGTTCCTATTTACTAATAATAGGTACTTGTGTTACAATATTGTTATGAGTAATTAATCGATAATCAAAAAAAGTACTTTTACCATTAGGTAATCTGTGTTTTTACAACAAATCATTCGGCCAGGTACAGTTTCGAATAATAGCGACAAAAACAAAACGTTATTACGCAAAAATTAGTACAGCTCTAATTATTCCTTTGCCGCCGTCGGCGGCTAGACACACTGACGCCGCTAAAGAACCTAAAAAAATAATCAAAAGAAAGCCGACAATTATAAGGTCTAAAATGGTGTTTACACTTTTTTAAATTTCCCGAATTTTGGGGAAGTTACAGGGTAAAAAAGATTATTTCAAAATTCATTAGTATTGTTACTATGATGATTATGCAAAATTTTATATTTTATTTGGTCATTTGTTTACCTAACCCTTATTATCCTTGTGGGTCGGACAGGGTTTTCGTAACATACTGTATAAAAGCGGCCGTACAATATATTTAGGTAACATCCCAAAATTTACA
Source organism: Sesamia inferens (assembly GCA_037179545.1). Classification (NCBI taxonomy): domain Eukaryota; kingdom Metazoa; phylum Arthropoda; class Insecta; order Lepidoptera; family Noctuidae; genus Sesamia; species Sesamia inferens. The sequence goes on along the minus strand of CM073928.1, from coordinate 26,761,103 downwards.
GTATAATATCTGTATTGAATTGGTATAGGTGATAACACAATTGTTTCGATATAATATAAAGGTCATTTATTTTTGTACACCTATTTTTTAAATGTATTAGACTAAGACAAAGTAGGTACTATTTACGTAGTTATTTTATTTAAGTATGCGCTTGAGACTTGAGATATAATCTAGATATATTAATTTAGGCAAATAAAATTGATACAGCTAATTTCTATTGAAGATTTCACGCATCAGGATTCTTACTATAGACCCCCCAGGGATATTAAATAATTACCACAAGTAAGTACTACTGTTTAGGTAAATATTTATCATATTGTAGCTTATAACACTTTTTAACCAATGCACTAGACGAGCGTTCCCCTTTGCAAATTTAGTGGATCAAACAATCTAATAACTTAAAAAAAACTACTTCTTCAATCGATTTTTTAATTGATGGTCTATACTGTTGTACTGGTTGTGACTTATTTAAGTGAGCGTGTTCCCCCGCACCCCACCAAAATATGCAGAATTATTTTGATTGAAGCGGTACGCTTAAGGCTAGTCTTTTGGTTAAATAGTCTAAGGTCCGTATTACAGAACGTTACTCAAAACTCAAGCTTTATTTACTAGTTTTAAGTAATACTTGAGCATTACTTAAAACTAGTTTTAACCTATCAAAAGGCTTCAAACGAGACTTAAGTAAAGCTGGAGTTTTGAGTGACGTTCTGTAATACGGACCTTACTATTGTAGTTATGAATTGTCAAAAATATTCTGGTGTGGAACAATAGACAACGCGCTGCGCGCAACGAGCGTTAGGCGGCTTCCCGCTTGAAACAGTACTTCCATCCTTGAAGAAAAGAGAGGGCAATATGTTTTCATTAGCCGCGGCCCGCGCGTATTCATTTGCTGTTGTATTTGAACCTGATTAATATATCTAGATTATATCTCAAGTCTCAAGCGCATACTTAAATAAAATAACTACGTAAATAGTACCTACTTTGTCATAGTCAAATACATTTAAAAAAATATGTGTACAAAAATAAATGACCTTTATATTATATCGAAACAAATGTGTTATCACCTATACCAATTCAATACAGATATTATACTGTAAATTTTGGGATGTTACCTAAATATATTGTACGGCCGCTTTTATATAGCTATCCGAACTTGGTCGGGTTATGTAGGTTTTCGATGCTTCGTCAGTATTATAATTGTATTTCATTAATTACTGAATTTAATGACATGAAATTTTGCATGTGAATAGTTGAATGAATACACTAATTATTGGCATACATTTTACCATGCAATTCCTTTAGAATGTCGTGATATTTGACTGCTTTGTAAACAGTGATTATGTCATGGTAAATTGTCCTATAACTCTTTAATTACTAAAAGAACATCATTGATACTTGGCAATATATTGCAGACACTTACAAGGTTTGTATAAACGTGAAAATCTAGACCCCAAAGTGCATACTTTAAGAACTAAGACCAAATAAGAGTATTTTACGTTTATATTTTTATCTTTTAAGCCTTACGATTTTTTCTAAATCTGTTTTTTAAACAAATATACACAAATTCAAAACAAAGTATATAAAAATCTACAGCTCTCTATGTAAGCGCTTTATATGAAAACTAGCTAATGGCCAAACGTTCGCGCAGCGGAAACTTGAATATCTCTGAAGTTTATGCATGCACAAATTTTATTCATACATACACAATTACACACAAATACACACTAATTTTTGGACACATCTCTTTTTTCTAAAGTCAAAGGATTAAAAAAAGTTCCGCTAGGACAACGTTCGCCCAGCGGAATCAGTATTTTGTGAATTTCTCCACAATGGCTGCGTGCACAATTTTTTTTTTACCATACACAATTATACGACGTCATACACTAAATATCTGCATATCTAAAATCTTTAAATTCAACAACATTCCGCTGCGCGAACGCACACGTGGTATTAATAACAAAATTTATGACACGAATTATTATTTTAATAATCTTTGTGTGCCTGAATCATCTCTTTAGGTAATTAAAATCGTGACTAGGGTGACCGATCATACCAGATTTCTCTTTTTTTTATATTATTGTCATATTTTAGAGCAGTATTATGTCGAAAGTATATTCCGTCATTCCGCCTAGAATTTCGAATGTCGTATATGATGTTTCGTGAAGGTAAATAAGCTGTGCCCTTGGTGTGGAGATTTCCGTTATATATTGGCGTAGCGAACGCGGCCTTTGCGCAAGGAGGCGCGGGTTCGATCTCCACGCAGTGCAAATATTTGTTTGCATGAATATGAATATTTGCATTGGTCTGATCGTGCCTCGGAAAGCACGTTAAGCCGTTGGTCCCGTTTAAGATACGAACATCTAGTGGCAGACGTCACGGATTGTTGCAGCCCTCAAAAGTCCAACAATTTGTTTAACCGCAATGCTTCGATATCGCTTTCGAGCTGTGGACGTCAGACGGCAGTCGCTTCACGGAAAATAACGAAGTTTACCCAAAATCAGCATTTAGACCGGTAAAGCGGACCCCAGACTCCAAAGCTGAAAAAATTTGGGCTGCGACTGGGATTAACGCTGAAATGATGACGATGATAACATGTTGACACTGTAGGTACTAGACTGAGGCACGCTTCAACTATATCCTTACTTTCTTAGAGAACCTTTAAATCTGGTGATGTGAAATCAGTACACTGGAACCGGTATTTTAGAACTAAAATGGGATCCCATACCGAAAATAAGAACGTTTATAAAGAACTGAATCGAAGAACAGGACCTACATTCGTAAAGGTTTTCAATCCTTCACACACTCACAAAGTCATAAAAACTGGTGCAGAAGTGGATCGCTCATTTAAGCATAAACATTATCGGATTCTATATTCCTGCTGGGACACAGGGCTTATCTTTGAGAGATAGTGGGCCGCTATCAGCTAGTTAAAATCATCATCATCATCTCATACAGTGAAGGATTGAACGTAATCACCACATTTGCTCAATGCGGGTTGGTGACTGCAGATTTAAAAGTCCAGGTTTCCTCAAGATGTTTACCTTCACCTTGTAATCAGTCATTGGTGTCCAAGATATACATGTAGCATTGTACAAATGCCACACGTGTTCGCTATTGTGGCGTTGTACAAAGACTACACATTTCCTCTTACGCGTCGACGGTAAATCAAATCGACTATTAATCACACAGAAGAATGCGGATACTTAGAAAGTACATATAACTTTAGAAAAGTTACATTGGTACTTGCCTGACCTGGTGTCGAACACCCGCACACTCTCATCTCATACTTGAGATGGTGGTATTTTAACCACTAGGCCACCACTTATTCGGCAATTTAGTTAAAAAGTTAAAATAACAAATAAATACTATGACAGAGACTTACTTTTTCGCGGCTCCGCAATCAACTCCCGAGGCAACGACTTTCAATGTTTGTGGCACACCGGCTATCGTCGACAAGTCAACGCCTACGTCTGCAGACCCTAAGTTAAGTACGGCCACGACTACTTTTTCAGTTTCAGCAGGCAACCTAATAGACAATTTAAAAAAAAGTAAAATTATATAACTTTATAAGGCTCATTAATTTTGCTACTCTTTTAAACTGAAATGGATCGCTATCCGCACTCTAGGGTTGTATTGTGTTTTGTTTTATATACATAACTCATACAAAATCATCTGGAACAGCTGTTCGACCTGTGTACGCTGATTTCTATATTCACAATCTAAACTAAATATAAGTAGGTACAGTGCATCTTTTTTTTTCTATTGCGTTACGAAAAGGACAGAAGATAAAATATAAATTTAGTTTTCTGACAAATCAAGATATTCCATAGACAGATTAGAAGTGATTAAAAACATGGCGACCAAAGATTCGCCAGTTTACGTCAGGGGCTGACTAATTTGACACGATTAAACTAATATTTATCTTCTGTAGGGCTAGTATGAGTTGTCATTACGAAACTCGATCGTCGATATCGAGCGCGTTTGACTCATTGATCGCTCGCTTCAAGGTTGTAAGAACTCTCAACCTATGAGAGCGCCAAACGCGCTCGATATCGACGATAGTCTCGTAATGAAAACTCATACTAGGCATACTGTCCCTGATCTTAATGGAATTGAAGAATAAGCTGAACTGAATTTAGTCTAGTTTTTGAACAAGGAAATCGGGCCTTTAGTTTACAAAAACGCAACAGTACTTAGACTTACCTTGTAACAACTAAAACGTCGCTTGAAAATGCATATGTTCCCAACGAACCATTACTCACCGCCGCAGAATGTTTTAAAGCAACGACATCCTTGTAAAACTGTAAACAGGTACTCATTAATAATAGCGAAAGGTTAAAGTACTGAAAAATTAATAGAATACTAATCCATGAATGAGTTTTTCTAAAGGTCATTAACCCGTGCCCTTGAAACGCAACCCAATAACACACTCAATTTCTTTGTTGGAAAACGCTATTGACTGAAACAATTGGTTGGAATTAAACAATCTCGCGTAACAATTTTGATCATTATCTTACTCGATCAACGCGATGCATTGGATCTTCAAGAATTAGCGAAAGAGGTTGAACAAATGTGTGACATGTACCAACTCGCATTGGGCCTGCGTGGTAGATTACGGCCCACTCCCTTTCACCGAGAGGGAGCCTGTGTCTCAGGAGTTAGAACATTATAGGCTGATTATGTTGTTCAACAAAGAAAGAAGTAAAAAAAAATATGGCAAAGTCTGCCTCGAGATAACATGAAGGCGCTTCTTTTTTTATGATTTATAAACAAGTGCTTGACCGCAATCCCGCCTGATGGTAAGCAGTGATGCAATCTTTGATGGTGAAGCGAGCTAGTTAATTGAGAGCCTATTCACTCTAGCCTTGAAGACACTTAAATTGTAGTCAGACGGAAACACCGCCACTGCATGTACACGGTATAAAAGTAGCTTCTTATATTTAAGTTAGATTTTAATATTACGTTTAAGTGACTCTTATTTGAAGCCTTCTCGACTGCCACGTTAACAGTTTTGTAGTTACTAGCTACAGGAAGCCACGTAGAGGTGGCGTTGGAGAAGCCGGCGTTCGTGGTAGCATCCCAGTGGAACGGCGTACGGCCAGGGTCACGGCTGGTCTGCCAGTAGTTGATAGGATCATTGGTGTTGCAAGCCGCAGGGTCCTTTGTCTCGGCCCAGGTAATGTTGCCATCTGGCATTCCAAGCTCTTCGCCCTGAAATGTGGAGTCTTATGTTAGCTACGTAGATGCTCCTTTATTTTTCTATAAAAGATAGGGTCATGGACGGTGACAGAATGTCACCGTCCATGACCCTATCTTTTAAGTTTGGTAACGAGGTGATCAGTAAAAAAATAAGAATGCTCCTAAGGCAGACATAGTTATCGTGACGGGGTCCACGAAGACCGATGCTTCATGGGTCAGGGTTGCGGGTTTTTGGTTAAAAAAAACAGACATAGTTAATTGGTTGGTACTTAGATTTCCGAAAAGGAACTTATTACCTGAGTAAGCAGTGACACAGAGCCAACGTTAGTCATGGTCAAGTATAGCACTAAAATGTTATTTATCAATATCAGAACTAAGGCCGTCATATTGATAAAGGCCAGGGTGTCAACACTGTGGGGATCGCCTGAGGACAAGGCGGAGAATATGGTGGAGGTCTGTCTGGCTTTGGTAGAGCAGCGACGTGTTCTCGTGGCGGCGATCGGCGAAGATCTCTTGCATCTCTGGCCAGGCCATCGTCCGGAGCGAGAGTGCAAGGCAGAAGAAGTCAGCACATCGGGATCGGGTCCACGAAGATGGATGCATCCTGGGTCAGGGTTGCGGGTATGTTGAAATAGAAACCGTTGCCCTGGCGCACAGGCAAGTGAAGGAACACGGCTGGGTTTTAGTCAGTAAAAGTCAGACACCACGCCCTTCCGCTATTCCGTCCACAACAAAAAAAAGGTCGTCATATTGGTTTCTAAATTACATTTTACAATGTACTCGTAGACATAATGTGAGCAGATCTGTGAGCTGTCACGCCGTTTATGTTTGGAGGCTTTTATTTAGTAAAAAGTTTTTACTTGCTTACATTTCCAGTCTTAATGATTTTTTTTTGCTTATCTGGTATATTGACGTGGCTAGTTCGCATATGGTGGATATTTTCATTTAATGTTCTGGGTTAGTTCAGACAGCTGTGCTGCTAGGGAGTTTGTTCTGCCACTTCTTCTTCCCAGCGAAAGCACTAAGAAGAGGCGCAGGGCGGGCGTTTTGGTGTATTATGTAATATTGACGTTCAAAAAGTAGGTACTAATTCTCAGCCTGATTTGAATAAATGACTTTTTATTTGATTTGAAATGCATTTTAAGTGACATTTCATCAAAGCAAGTGTGTCAAAAATGTCTACCAACAGCGCCCTCCCGTCAATGTCATTCACGCGCCCATAAAAGGCAATGTTTCGCTTACCTGATAGGTGATAGTGACTCCAGGGAGGACCAGCACCAACATGTTCATAGCATCCACTCTGTTCACGCCGTGCCTTGAGGCCAAGCGGCTTTGGTCGTGATTACCATTCTGTAATTCACAGTAAATACTTAGTTAATGCTAATTAAATAATTTATTTCTCTTTTTTTTATCATTTCAATCTCAACCTGATTATTTTTATGAATAAAACTGTTCTGTGCTGCTGCAGTGCTGGTTCGAAAACACTTACCACCCAATTAGCAGTCTTATTAGTTGGCAAATTGGACATCCACTTATCGACTACAGCCTTAATATCACTCGCATTGGACGCGCTGCTCAGCTCTCCAAGAAACACGAAGTTGAAAGGGATGGAACCGTCGCGATTTCCTTCCCCGTAGTAACGCATCATGAATGATATTCCAGTGTCAGCGTCTACCATCATGATCTTTGACTCGTTTTGCCCAAACTCGTCGAGGACTTCCCGCCAGTCAAAAACCACCGAGTATGTTTCATTTCGATCCCTCGTGTAGGGGTGAAGCAGGTAGTTGTAGCTGTTGGGGTCATCAGTTGCATCTAAAGTCACGAAATGGGACATATTTTGAAAACCAGAATGAGACATACCTATTTAGATATCCAGATAAAAAGTATCCTATATGTTAAACCTGCTTATAAACCATATTATGGGTCCATATTATAAGCTCAAAAACATGCAATGTTATTGTTACTTTACTAGGGAGTGGAATCTGTTTCTCCTTAACACAGATCACTTGGTGATCTAGCTAGGAGATCAGTGCCTTTTTTTTTTCCGGGGTGGAAATCCTCATAGGATGCCCGCCGCCCTGGGGTGGGCGACGGGGTATGTCAGACTTTTACTGACTAAAACCACTTGCGCGACCCCGACACCGACACTTGCGCGCGCCTCCGCCTCGGGGTCCATCAATAGGGGGGGGGGGGGGGACTTCCCCATGTCCCTCGCCCCTGGACCCATTCATGGGGGGCGGAAGAGGGCGTTATCCGCCCTTCCTCGGCGCCCGGCGCGTCTTCTGCGGCCCGGGAAGGGAGTTGATATCTCCCTCTCCCGTTCCGCAGCTTCCTTCTGCGACATCACGTCCTCGCAGAAGGACACCACCGCGTCCCACGACTCTGAGCTGCCGACCATCCTCCGCAGTACTGCCGGCAGCGTCAGGTCGCCTCCTACTTCATTTATGAGGACACGGCGCTGCTCCTCCCAAGCTACACACTCGGAGAGCGTGTGCTGCGCCGTGTCCTCCCCGCGGGAGCCGGACGCTCGGTTTTTTGCCACCGGACGCTCGGTGCCACCACTGCGTCCAATCGCAGTGGTGGCACCGAGCGTCCGGCTCCCTGCCTAAGCGACGCAGGTACTTGCCGAAGCAGCCGTGCCCCGACAGTGCCAGTACGGCGTCACCCTGAACGACAGGGAGCCGTCGCCTCCCGAGCCAGTCGTCGAGTACTGGCCGGAGGAGATCAGTGCCTCGCCCAAGTATTTGTATGTACTACATGTTCTTTGTTATGTTCTGTTTCCAGAATGCATTAGCCCTTCATGTACTGCAAATAACCACGTATCACTATGAATAAATAAATATTATTAAACCACAGAACAAGTAAACGACGTTACAGAAGACGTGTCACCGCCGCACAATAAATTTACCAAGTTATTTGGGGTCGGCGAAACATGTCTGTTAATTCACCTCAATAATTCACTTTCCCTTATACCAAGGGAAGGTGATGATGACTACGACATGAATTTTCATTTTTGGGTGGGATATCAATAAAGGTCTTCTCCCACTCTGGGTGGAGAAGATAGGTAAGTCAAACTTTTACTGCCTCAGTCCCATCCCAAGTGAAGTGTTCCTCATTTCAGTTGAGTTTATGTTATCAACTTACTTGAGCGTGGTTCATTGGGGTATGTGCCGTCGGCATTGGGTTCCACTTCAAACAACATATTGATTGCGTCTACCCGGAATCCGGACACTCCTTTTTTTAACCAGAAACGAAGCACATCCTGAAAAATTTCGTTGGTTCTTATGTGATACCTGTTTTAGGAGCTATTGATCTGCACAGAACTACTAATACGTGGCACGGTGCGTGAACGTTTATTTTTTACTTATAAAATCCACTTCTTCTTCCTTTTAGATGTCCACTGCTGGACAAAGGCCTTGTGCTGCCTGCATCCATCGGCGTCCTTCACCAGGTCATCGGTCCACCTTGTTGGGTGCCTCCCTACCCAGCGTCTTCCAGTACGTGGCCGCCACTCCAGAACTTTACTGCTCCATCGGCCATCGGTTCTATGAGCAATGTGCCCTGCCCACTGCTAATTAAGTTTAGCGACTCGAAGAGCTATGTCGGTGACTTTGGTTCCTTTGCGGACCTCCTCTTTTCTGATTCGATCACGCAGAGGAACTCCGAGCATAGCTCTTTCCTTTGCCCTTTGTGTGACTCGTGAGCCTTCGTATGAGGCCCATTGTGAGCGACAATAAAATCCATAGCTCTTAGAAATGTTATCCTAAATTTAGAAACTATGTAGTAAGTATTACGTGTACCAACCAGCACTGGGCCCGGGTGGTAGATTACGGCCCACTTTCTCTCACCAAGAGGAGGCCTGTGTCCCACGAGTGAACACATTGGCTCGATTTTCTTGTTCACAAACTAAACTAAATTTAGGTTAAGTGCATCTTTTTATTTATATTTCATTAAGAAAAGGACAGAAGATAATATGTTAATTTAGACCTGTCAAATTAGTCCACGCCTGACGTAAATTGGTGTATTTTTGGTCGCCATATTTATAATCGCGTCTATGCGTTCTAGGAACATTTTAATTTGACAGGATTAAATTAAAATGTTATCTTCTATCCTTGTCATAATTAAATAGAAAGAAAAATATGCACTTAAAATTAATATAATTTAAGGCTTTAGCCTTCCAGGATTAATGGACTATCCAACGCAAAAATAATGTCTCAAATCGGACCAGTAGTTCCTGAGATTAGCGCGTTCAAACAAACAAACAAACTCTTTAGCTTTTTATATTAGTATAGATAAATGCAAACGTACTTTCATCTCTTCGCGGAGGTATTGGTTGCGGTAATTGAGATCGGGCTGTCCAGTGAAGAACTGATGAAGGTAAAACTGTTGTCGCACATCGTTCCATTCCCAGGCGCTATTGCGGAAATGACTGATCTAAACAAAAAGTATAAGAAGCTTAGCCGGGGATAGTATTCAGTAAGTACTAAAGGGCGGTCATGTTTCGCAACGTTTAAAATACCTAATAAGTACATTACTCATCATCATAACCAGCCCCCTAATCGGCGAACACATTTTTGTCAAATGAATGCGACTAGTTGGGATCGTTTGGACCGAACGGACCAATGGGCGGTCCAAACGATCTCAACTGATGCCAACTAGTCGCAATCATTTGACAAAAATGTGTTCGCCGATTAGGGGGCTGATCGTTAATCCCAGTCGCATCCGAAGCTATTTAAGCTTTGGAGTCTGGGGTCCGCTTTACCAGTCTAACTGTTGATTTTAGCTAAACATCGATATTTTCCGTGAAGCGACTGCCGTCTGACCTCCAGAAACCGAAGGCGATATCGAAGCATTGCAGTTAGACCAATTGAGGGGTATAGTTTCAAAAACCACTAAGTCCAGTGACGTTAAAAATCCAGGAATAGAAAATTTGTGATAAATTGTTGCAGCATTATTTAAATATAACCCAACTTGTTATTTTTTCCGTAGGGGGGTGGTTGTGGCGTATTGTGTCACAACACTAGTTAATGTTACAACCCTAAACACTTATTGTTTCCGACATTAAATACACATAACTCCGCTTGCGGCTTGCATTGTCGCAGTACGTATACAAACCATACGACAAGCGGTCGGTTATAAAAGAGTAGATTTTAACTCTCATAACTTATCTCAGTATTCTCAGTGTTCTTCCTACCATTATTAACTAGCGTTACGTTACGCCTATAGGTAATTGTGATAGTGATTAAACTGTTGTTCCCGCATCCACGACTTTTATTTAGGAGTGTACCTCCAAATGCCATCGCTACACAAACGTTTTGTAACTTATTCATTAAATTAACATGAAAAGATCGGAGTTGCTAGAGACATAAAAATATTGTTACGGGCTAGGGGTACTAAAACGCCGGTTAAGGGTTTCGAAATTTATTGGCAACGAAGGTACAGTCGATTGTAGGCAATGACAAGTAGAATGTTGCTGACGTTGCACCGAAGTCTTCACTTACGTCCACGAAGTCCGTATTGTAAACACCCAATAACACTACAGATGTTACTTCACGTAGTACTCACAGTTCTCGTTACAGTTGTCTCAGTAGGTATCCTCAAAGATCGCTTCTTAGGTATCGCTGTTTTCGTCTCGGTAGTCAAGTGCAGACTGACTCGCGCTGGCGTCACGGCGCTATATATAGTCCAGCTGATCGAACATTCCAGAATCGTCTAGACGTAATAATAATAGCGCATACCTTCGAGTACATTCAGTAAGTACCTACGGTAATTCCCGGAAACGGGCTTCTAGAAATTTCGATGTCGTCACTTAGTTGACAAAATTGATGAAACCTGTACCATTCGATAGGCCACCTTAAATCTAGAAATGCGTTTTTATATTGCACCTATACGATGTCTAGATCTCGAGTTATAGGGCTTAAAAGTTACACACTGCATGTCAAGCGATATTGAACCTTATGCCCTCGACATAAGGTGCATTCGTAACATTGCCCCCTTCTTAGTCGTGCTCGTCCCGAGCATGATTTGAACCATAATAGCGAGCTAGGCGGTCTACGTGTACGATCTTCAGCTTCCCTCTAGGTCCTTTCTTTATCCGGTAGGTGACATCGTTTATCCTCGTTACTACCGTGTACGGACCCTCCCATTTGGCTTGAAATTTCGGACTCTTTCCTTTTCTCCTTATGGGATTATGTAACCATACCAAAGTTCCCTCTTCAAATCCGGGCACGTTAGCTTTGCGGTCGTATCGGATCTTCATTTTCTCGCTGGTTTTCAGACCATTCTCTCTCACTAGCTCATGTATTCCATCTAGTTTACGTCGTAGGTCGGCTACATAGTCGACGGCTAGGATAGGGGTATCGGGGGGTGTTCCAGTTAGTGCATCTATGGGTAGTCTAATCTCTCGGCCGAAGTTGACTTTCGCCGGTGTACAATTTGTGCTGTCATGTGTTGCAGAGCGGTATGACATTAAGAAGAGTGGAATATATTGGTCCCAATCCCTCTGGTGTTCTTCCACTACTTTGGCCAAATGATTCTCTAGCGTCTGGTTGAATCTTTCCACCATTCCATCTGACTGAGGGTGATATGGTGTTGTACGAGTCTTATGTATCCCGAGTAGTTGGCAAACCTCTTGAAACAGTGAAGACTCAAAGTTTCTACCCTGGTCAGAGTGTAACTCCAAGGGTACGCCAAATCGACAGAACACCTCGTGAACTAGCTTTTTGGCGACTGTATGAGCTTCTTCGTTAGGTACTGCAAAAGCTTCTGGCCATTTGCTGAAATAGTCTTGCATGACGATGATATACCTATTCCCTTCTTCAGTGATAGGGAATGGCCCAGCTATATCGACAGCAACTCTTTCCCATGGTGCACCAACATTGTACACTTTCAGCCGACCTCTGGCTCTCGTTTGGGGTCCCTTTACTGAGGAGCAGGCTACACATTTCCTACACCAGTCCTCTACGTCTTCGCGACAATGAACCCAATAAAATCTTTTTCTCACCTTCTCCAGGGTTTTCTTCACTCCTAGATGTCCTCCGGATACTCCGTCGTGCACCTGCTTTAGCACTGATGCGACTTTATCGCAGGGGACAACTATTTGTAAAGTGACCTCCTGTCCACTGGGTGATTCCCATTTCCTCTTCATAACTCCATTATCAATTATCAGGCTGTCCCATTGAGCCCAGTAACTTTTTGCTGTTGGGCTAAGCGCTGATATTTCACTCCAAGCGGGCCTCTGGCCACGTTTCTTCCATTCGATTACTGTCTTCAAGTCACTATCTTCCTTTTGTGCGTCTTTCAATGCTTGATTACGCCAGTCCTCGTCCAAAGCGTTCACTTGGATGATCCGCACGTTCTCTTTCTTTTCCTGAATACGTTCTTCACATTCCTTACTAATTGAAGTAACCTGGCGGCGGCGGTCCTTTTGTCTTGCCTTTTTCTCGAGGCGCTTCTTCTTCCGTAGCTCGTCCTCGACTTCCTTGTCCCGCCTTGCATCTGGCTCACTCCATGACCTTCCGCACGACCGCTCTCGCTCTTGTTCTCGCTTGCCGGAACGTTCGCGTTCCCGGTCCTTGACGCGTTCCCGCTCTCGTTCAGCGGGTCGCTCGCGGCGCCCACTCCGATCGCTCCGCTCGCGCCAATCGATGTGCTCGCTCGGGTGCTCGGGCTCGACCTTGGCGTCGCGCTTGCGCCACAGCAACACCTCTGCGTCTTTACGTGCCCAAGAAGTACTTCTTCCCTTAGCCTTCCTGGGACAATCAATTCGAATGTGCCCCTTTTCGCCGCACTCGTAACAAGTTGGTCCTCGTCGGGCTTTTATTTGTACGGTTACTTCACGAATACGGTCGTGTTGTTGGACATCATGGCGTACTGCTTCCACCTCCAGAGCGTGCGTCAAGGCTGCTTTCAAGGTCTGATGGTGACCCAGACGTACGCAGCTCTGACTTCTGCATCTCGAATCCCATCAGTAAAGAATCGCAGAGTAGTAGCGTCAATCAGTCCCGGTGTTGATGCGTACGCCTTCCGAACCATACGTTCTATTTCCGTTGCCCACTGTTGAAGACCCTCACTGCTCTTCTGTGTGCGGTCGCGGAGTTGGGCCCTGTAGACATGTTCGAGGTGTTTCTCTCCATATCTAGTCTCCAACGCTTCTAACAGACAGGCTAGGGTATTGCAATCGTCGGAAATATTTTCGAGAATTTGTACCGCATCACCACGCAGAGCAAGCGTAAGAGCGGTTACCGCTTGATCGTCGTCCCAGTTGTTGCCTTTTGCAACCTTTTCGAATTGTAGACGGAAGGCCACCCATGATGTTGTTCCGTCAAAATGAGGGACTTGGAACGTCGGCAAAGCGCTGGGTACAGGTACACCTTTAATACCTCCTCTTTGTACCTTCTCATGCAAAAATTCTATTTCTTTCCCAAACTCCATGATGGTATTGTCTAGTTTCTTGAAACGCGCATCATGATTGTCTATACGAGCATCTTGCTGGTCTATGCGCGTATCTTGTTGTACTGTTCTTATTTTAAGCTCGTTGGCCTCTTCTTTGGTTTTTTTCCACTTTTCGTTTAGTTCCAATACTAGTTGCTGGGATTTTGACTGGGATTCTGCTACACTTTTAATTTGTGCCTGGGTTTCTGCTTGAGATTGTTCTATTTTTGCCTGGGTTTCTGCCTGGGATTCTGCTACTATGTTTTTTATTTGTGCTAGTAACGCCGATATATCGAATCCGCTGGTTCCGGGAATAGTGGTGGTACTAAGCGCACTCACATTCGTCGGTGTTACGACGGCCGCATCTTCTACGCGTACAGGGACACCAAATGATTCTTCCTCTTGACGCGCCAAATCCATCGCTGCTTGTCGTCGCGTGCGAACTCTTTCGTCTTCCCTTGGCGTGACCGGCATTCCGCTTCTGACACCAATTGTTACGGGCTAGGGGTACTAAAACGCCGGTTAAGGGTTTCGAAATTTATTGGCAACGAAGGTACAGTCGATTGTAGGCAATGACAAGTAGAATGTTGCTGACGTTGCACCGAAGTCTTCACTTACGTCCACGAAGTCCGTATTGTAAACACCCAATAACACTACAGATGTTACTTCACGTAGTACTCACAGTTCTCGTTACAGTTGTCTCAGTAGGTATCCTCAAAGATCGCTTCTTAGGTATCGCTGTTTTCGTCTCGGTAGTCAAGTGCAGACTGACTCGCGCTGGCGTCACGGCGCTATATATAGTCCAGCTGATCGAACATTCCAGAATCGTCTAGACGTAATAATAATAGCGCATACCTTCGAGTACATTCAGTAAGTACCTACGGTAATTCCCGGAAACGGGCTTCTAGAAATTTCGATGTCGTCACTTAGTTGACAAAATTGATGAAACCTGTACCATTCGATAGGCCACCTTAAATCTAGAAATGCGTTTTTATATTGCACCTATACGATGTCTAGATCTCGAGTTATAGGGCTTAAAAGTTACACACTGCATGTCAAGCGATATTGAACCTTATGCCCTCGACATAAGGTGCATTCGTAACAATATTACTACGTGTAAAAAATGGTCTTTGCGGGTTTTGAAACTATAATGGTTCGTAATAAGTACATTACTACCTATAGTAATGTGAAGAATGAGAATTCGATGCTGGGTCTGAATGTTGTTTACTAGTTAATATTAGTTAGGTACACGTTTCCATATTTTTGGTACATATACCTAATGCCAACACACAAAAATATTAGCAAATATAAGATCGCGCTACGAATTCATTGATAAAATTCGCTTCACAGTATATAGGTACGTATGATTTGAATTTCGATATTTGGTAACCAAATTTCTCAAACGTGGTAAAAAAAACCTGTGTTTAGTGTGAACTTTAAATGTGTAGCATTTATTGCTATACAGTATGTTACGAAAACCCTGTCCGACCCGTGAAGGTGTTGTTAGGTATCGATAACTGATTCTACTAATGCATACAAAACCGGGCTTTACTTAAAAAATAAAATCCCCCTAAAAAAAATAAATATTATTTCGCAAAAGGAGGTAACTTATTAAATGTGCGTTGACCACCCTTCGCCTGCAGACCGCGGGGGGCGGGCGGCAGGACACGCGGCACGTGGCCGCATCGCTATTCGCTCATAATAATACCGGTGTTGTCACTTTTTAAAAATTACCAAATTTCGGGGAAATTGGAATTAATTCGTTGGAAAAAAAGATTATTTCAAAATTCATTTGTATTGGTACTATGATGAATACGTAAAATTTTATATTATATTTGGTCATGTGTTTACCTAACCTCTATTATCCTTATGGGTCGGACAGGGTTTTCGTAACATACTGTATAATTTTTCGGTAGGTATGCTATAGAATATAAGAAATAAAAATTCTGTGACTCTCTGAAATAAAAATTCTGTGAAAACTCGCTCTGTGACGTCATTTCGACGGGAACGTTTGCAAAAATGAGAATTATGTTAAAAAATATGAATTACTTACATTTTTTTATGTTAATAAAATGTCGTTTTGATGACAAAGCGTCATAATACTAGGTCATTTTATTCATGACGTTTTGTTGTTAAATTGATACATATGGACTGAAATATAATGTTGGTGCAACCAACAGGCTTCACTAACGCGTCGAAAAGACAAAAAACAAAAACAAACTTAACAAAGCAAAAACTCCACAGAAACATTAATAAGAATAGGGTATTTAAACTGTGTTATTTATGTACACTGAATAAAAGGATGAAATTATTGTACTTGTTTTATTTGTAATTTCAATCAACGAAACAGGAATAATCATAAATACTGAACATCACGTAATTAACAATGTGATAGCTTAATTCAAGATGGATTACCGGATACAGGAAATCAATCAATGTTGACATTAATCATCTCTCATTAGTGTTGCCCTAACAAACTGTTTTTAGACAATTATAACAAGGATGCTATCCCTACTAAGCGCTTACGGCGAATGTGGGGCGTCGTGCGGAGAAGCAGGAGGGGTCGGATTCCAGTGAGGTGCAAAGTTAACTTGCGAGTAGTACATACCTAAGATTATTATTTTTTCTATGTCACAAACGTCTACGTTACCTTCTTCTATAAGTATAGGCACCCTAAAATTAAAAAAAAATTTCATCCGATATAAATACTAATACTGTACCACACTTGAAAGTCACATACACAAACGGCTACAACCTACCCTGCTGCCTGGAAAACTAACTACTTGTAGGGCATACAATTTTCACGTGAGGTTGTGAGAGAAGATCGCGCCACTACGCCAACCAACAAATTAGCTTTATTTGACAAGACAAATAAAGCTAATGGCAGCAAGGACGTCTTAAGCTATACATCAAATAGTATAAACAACTTACCCAATTGCTCGGTGGAACTCTGGCGCCTGTGGCGTTTACTGTACCGTTGGCCCAGATGTAATAGTCCGTGTAGTTGCCTATTCTGTTTATTGAATTTTTGAACCATTCACTCTCACTGCTCGTATGATTGGGTACGTAGTCCAACACTACGCGAATTCCTGTACGTCATTGAAAGCATTACATGAATAAATCAGTTCTATTCAGGCTTCTTCTGTGCCACTTCATACAGACATACCCATCATTCACTTTCACAGAAAAGCGTGTAGATAGAACACGCCATTGTGGATAATCAAAACTTATTCGTCAAATCAAACACGACCACATGTATAGCACTATTCACTTTAGTTCCTGCATTCGCTCTCCTTTCCACAATCAATATTTCCATCTCTTGTAAACTGAATTCCCTTACAAACTTAGTAAGTATAACAGATTTTACCAAACCATGAATCTAGTTGACCCGTGAAGTACCGGGCTTAGAATGTTATCAACCCCTATCCTCCCGTGGGTGTTGTAAGAGGCAACTAAGGGAACTCTCACCAGGGAAGTGGGCAGCAGCGCTTCTCCTGTGGAATATCAAATTACTGCGATCCCCAACCCGCCTGCCAAGTGTGGGGATTATGGCAAACCAAGGGTGTTGCCAAAATCTCCACGCCACGCGCAGTGCAACGATAGCCTTGGGGGAGGCCTTGTCCACTAGTGCACCTCTATAGACTGAAGAAGAAGAATGAATATAGTTTGTCGTATCCATCGAGTTCCTGCGACCTTCACAAGGTTGTCGGTCCACCTTATGGTAGGTCTTCCAACGCTGTCTTCCAGTACGCGATCGCCACTCCAAAGAATTTCGGCCCTATCGGCTATCTGTTCTGCACAGAATCATAGAACCGGTCGAAGTGGAGACCTTTGCCCTACAGTGGACTTCTTTAGGCTGAAATGATGATAATCCTAGTTGGCTTACCCAATCGCTTAGCCTCAGCCACGAGAGCATCAAAGTCGTCCATAGTTCCGTAGTCTGGTGATATAGTTTTATAGTCTGTTATATCATAACCAAAGTCGTACATGGGAGACTTGTAGATCGGAGACAGCCAGATCGCATCTACGCCCAACTCTTGAAGGTATGGCAGCTTTTGTTTTATTCCTATTAAAATTTTTCGATTAGTTATTTTGAAGTGGGTAAGCAGGACCGAGAATCTTTATATGTAGAAAACCATTGCTGATGATAGCTAAGTTTCATAATTCTTAGTGAATATGACACATGCATTTCTACGGCTTCCTTCTGTTCATAACGGTATCTGAAGGACAATTCCGATAATTTGAAACGTTAAAAATTTAGTCTCAGTCAGTCTCATTTCGGCGAGAAAACAAATCATCATCATCATCACCACTGCTAGGCACAGGTGTCCTCTCTTTCAGAGAAGGATTGAGCGTAATCACCACGCTTGCTAAATGCGGGTTGGCGATTTCAGACTTAAAGTCTAGGTTTCCTCAAGATGTTTTCCTTCACCTTCAGTCATTGGTGTCAAAGATATAGGTACTTAGAAAGTACATATAACTTTAGAAAAATTGCATTGGTACTTGCCTGACCTGGAATCGAACCCGCGCACTCATAATTGAGAGGCTGGTGTTTTAACCACTAGGCCACCACGACTTCAAACAAATATCAGAATCTTATCAAAACGTAGGGAAAATTGAAGTATTATTTGATAGATTGAGAGTGTGTGAACGTTCTTAAAATTACCTACTAGAATCAACCCTCAATACATCGTAATTAAAAACAATAACAAAGGTCAAGGCTCTTTGTTGATGCCCATTGAAGCTAACCCATTGGGGGTTAATTTCGGCCGGGATTGATCTGAAAGCATGCAAAGGCGTAATCCCACGGTTGAGATATAGGCTTTCTCCCCTAAATGGGCCAGTGGTTCGTGGGTGTCACATCCGTCACGTTTGTCGTGTTTGAAAGTCTAATCAAAATGTAGTTGTATGTTGCCAGTCAAATCTCCGATCCCGTCTCCATTGCTATCCATGAAAGAGCGTGGGTATATCTGGTAGATCACACATGTATTCCACCACATGTCTACGCACGAGACGCACGCCACCGTCGAAACAACCAGGAACAGCGTTAAGATCTGCATTTTGAATTAATACACGAAAAATATGTTATATAGTTAGTGCCTACTTATCTATAAAGGGTATCTCTGACATCGACGCACAAACGAGCACCATGGAACCAGTACATGATTCTGAACCGCCCACAGGTGGAATTTTTCGTCGGCTTTTTTATGATTAAAAAAAAAATTATATGCAATTTTTTCACTTTAAACCGTTCATAATTGCTATACTTTTATAACCCAATAAGATTTAAAAGTAAAAAACAATTAATTCGCTAATTACACAAAAAACAGAATGTGAACAAACCCCGAAAAACTATCCTATCGGCTGATTTGATAGATTTCACATCAGGGGTCAACGTCATACCCACAAACACGCGCGGCGGCACGCTTGCAACGTTCAAAGGCCGAGCCGACACATTTTTTTTTAACCATGTTATTTCTGTAACCGCTCATTAACGATATAAATGACTATCATAATTTTATTAGTAACATGCGGTGTAGCCTTCTCGCGAATACGATTTCAGATACACCCTGTATAATACTAGCTGACTCAGCAAATCTAGTTTTGCTTTATTTTTTTTTAACCTGTTTAAAAAATAGGAGATAGTGATAGAGGGGCTTAAATTTAGGGCTGTAAGTATTTTTTAATAACACATATGTTGATAAAAATAAAAAATGTTAGGGGAAAACATCCCTTATCACTTAGGGGTATGAAAAATAAATGCCGTTTTTCAGACCTATTGAAAGCATGTAAAATTTTATAAAAAAGCTGTTTCGGAAGAGTATGGTGTCTAAGATGCGAATTAAAAAAATATGAAGAAAGCTTGTTTGTAAATTTGTATGTAGGGAGTAACCTGTAGAGCTACTAGTCGGATTAGAAAAAATATTATTTGATAGCAAAATCTTGAGGATATGCTATAACACCAGGAAGCTAACAGCCAGAAAGAACGCTAAGTGAAAACGAAATGATAGAACAGGTAAATGATGCTATGCAATGGAGAGAGTTGGTGGAATTACCAAATTAGCCCTATATTTTCTATATTCGCCCTCTGCGGATAAAGTTGAAAATCGATTGTAATAATTTGGATGTGCTGTCGTCTGTACGATTATTACACCCCCTGAAAACGTGAAGTTTGAATAACTTGATAACACACCTACCTGCTTTCGCCGATGCTCCACAAAATAATAGCGATAGTGGGACGGCAGGTCCTTATATAGATTTACGTGTACACTCCAACACTCGACATACTGTTCAGGCCCCTCGTTTGTGGAATGTATTGCCAATTGAAATAAAGCGTGCGCAGTCGTAGCAGCAATTCAAGAGACTTTTGAAGGAACACTACTTGTCGTTATGATCATGTTCAACAAACCAATTTTTGCTTAATTACTTTGCTTACTAATTATGTTCAGTATGTATGTATAATTTTGGATATGTATGTATCTTACAACTGTTTTAGTGTATTTTATTTATAATATTTGCACCAACAACAGTCCCAATTATGGTTCAGAAGAATCTCTGTCCATTCATAAATTTTCTTGAAAACACGTTGAATTAAAATTTCAATTTGGCGCACCCATTCTATTTGATTCTGTATGTGTTAAAAAGACATTAAAAATTTCCAAAAAAAAAAAAAAACAACCAAATGTCTGTGTTGTAATTTCCATTTTATTGAGTCATTTTATATAAAAAGAAGTTCAAAATAACCCTACTATTTTTGGTCACATTCAATAAAGAAAATAAAATACATGCGGATATTAATGAGTAGTACGGCAGACAAGAATGTGTTTTACAAATTTGATCCTTATTGACTATTTGACTAGTCGCAATGACAGAAGTCAGGATCGCTATTTCTCGGCGGGCGGACTTCAGAGTTCAATACTGCAATGCTTAATTTTATTTTGTTAAATGACTGCACACAAAATGGTCGTCGTCCTTCTAGCGCTTTCGGCGGCTGGTGTTTTAACCACTAGGCCACCGTGGTCGTGCTTCATTATACACTATTCAAAACATATTCATAAAGCATGTAGCATACAGGACATACTTTATACATGGTAGATTTAAGGAAACTGGGTGACAAGGGCAACTAGTTATCAACAAACTAAGTTCTAAGCTACGAAACCTAATGAGGAATTTGAATAAAGAATTAATAATAATTAATTTGAATAAAACCTAAATTATCCGCCATTTTGTAGCGGCGGCCATGTTGAATTTATAATGATAATGAATAAATATAATTGTATTGTCAACAAAATCAAAAGTGTATACAAAATTTCAGATTAATCGGTTGACAGGAAGAGGGTGAAATTTGATTTACTAAATTTGACCCAAGAATGAATGAACCGGGCTGAGCTAAATAAAACCGTTTAAAAAAAAAAAAAACAACCAAATGTCTGTGTTGTAATTTCCATTTTATTGAGTCATTTTATATAAAAAGAAGTTCAAAATAACCCTACTATTTTTGGTCACATTCAATAAAGAAAATAAAATACATGCGGATATTAATGAGTAGTACGGCAGACAAGAATGTGTTTTACAAATTTGATCCTTATTGACTATTTGACTAGTCGCAATGACAGAAGTCAGGATCGCTATTTCTCGGCGGGCGGACTTCAGAGTTCAATACTGCAATGCTTAATTTTATTTTGTTAAATGACTGCACACAAAATGGTCGTCGTCCTTCTAGCGCTTTCGGCGGCTGGTGTTTTAACCACTAGGCCACCGTGGTCGTGCTTCATTATACACTATTCAAAACATATTCATAAAGCATGTAGCATACAGGACATACTTTATACATGGTAGATTTAAGGAAACTGGGTGACAAGGGCAACTAGTTATCAACAAACTAAGTTCTAAGCTACGAAACCTAATGAGGAATTTGAATAAAGAATTAATAATAATTAATTTGAATAAAACCTAAATTATCCGCCATTTTGTAGCGGCGGCCATGTTGAATTTATAATGATAATGAATAAATATAATTGTATTGTCAACAAAATCAAAAGTGTATACAAAATTTCAGATTAATCGGTTGACAGGAAGAGGGTGAAATTTGATTTACTAAATTTGACCCAAGAATGAATGAACCGGGCTGAGCTAAATAAAACCGTTTAATAAGAAGCGGTTTGCCCAAAAACTGTTTTAGATGTCAATTGATACTGCAGTTCGCTTCTGTAATTATCTCAGCCTGGAAAATTAGGTGAAGGGGTCTGTCATCCCAACTAACGTTGGATTGACACTATTGACAGCTTGTTCGAAGCGCACTTCACCTAGCATTTCACGGAGAGATTTGTATAGAAGCGATCGGCTGTTTCTTATAGGGCTTAATAAAGCTTAATAAATACTCCCAATTCGAACAATTGAGGTTTGAATACTAGAAAATTCAAGTAGCTAGAATTTTTTTTTCCACAAATTTCGTAGGAAATTAAAGCTCAATTCCGTCACAGAAATCCATCCAGAATATTCGTGTCCTAATAAAGGCTTCACAACAGTTATTGCTTAAATTATTTTTAGAATTAAATTCTGCATATGAGTCGGTTCTTCAATCCAGTCTGATACCGTAGCGTTGGACGGGCGACGACCATAACACGTTTGTTAAAGACATTAGGTATTGCATTTTAATATATTGACGTGTTTCCTACTATTATGCAGACTAAGGTATATATATGACGCAATAGAATTGTATCGAAATCATTACACACAGAGATGTACCACCATTTTACCTTTTTTGATTTAGATTTTTTCGAGTTGTATTTATTAAAAAACTGTCCATTAATGTAGAAAACCGTAATTATTTAGATGGATGGCAATAAAGTCTGTTCAAACTACGTATTGTATGCTTATTTAATTAATTAAGGAGACATACAGATATGGGAAATAATTTTTTTAATACGATAAAAATAGATTTATTCGTAACTCTAAGTACTTTGTACTGTTTAAGTGTACATGTCAATGAAAGTAGTATTATAAGTATTATAGATATTATAAGTAAGTAGAGTAGTAATACATATGTGAAATGAATTATGTACTGAATTGAGGAAATAGAAATAGAGTAAATAGAACTGGGAGACATTGGGAACATAATATATTTAAAGATAATGATTTCCATGCAGAAAGTCATCAAGAATCTTGAAAGTAACGACATGCATGACTGTTATCGTTATGCTGAGAGGTTGTTTAAGACTCAGGAACTTTAAATAAATGCTTCTATTAATACACCGAGATTATGTACGTTTCACTCGTCTAATTAACGAAATTTGCTTCTCGTAGATGAAACAATTTCATTTTCAAGTTATTTAATAATACTTAAGGCTGGTCTTAAAACCAGAACGTATACAATCTCGATTTGATTCTATTTAAATTAATTGATCACACTCATTCATTACAGATTCTCATAACTTCATAATATTTACAAAATGTACAAGATTTTATTCTATAATCGTGAGATGCATCAAACTCGATTTCTTTCTCAGAAAACTTGCTTCTTAATTTTTTTTTTTCATTTGCATTCAATCTTAAGCTCATTTCAAAGTCACTTTTTGTAAGATTGAGTCTACTACATAATGCACGCTACAGTAATCGCGCTCAGCGCTCATTCCTGTAATGCAGATCGAATATACATATTAAAATCACACTTAAATTCAATTCAAATTCTTTATTTCACACCTGGGTCCATAGTGATCCTACAATGACCGGACGCTAATGAAGGACGAGTGATAAATTGAGTTTGAAAATGCTCTAAAAGATATCACCTGGGACTTTGTAGGCCTTCCTGAAGAAAGGTGAACAAAAGTGAAGAAAAGTGCGATGCTGTTTTCTACCACTTCGGTAATATAAGAATTCCAATTCATCTTTATAAAGAAAATTATGTGTGTGTTGAATACGTGTTGTCGTCAGAAAAAAACATATAATCAAGGGTCAGTGAGAAGGTTAAGAACCTTGGGGTTTGGATCGACAAGCATCTTTTCTGGGATCCACAGCTACCAGTGGCGAAGGGTGAAATTTTGACAAAGGGAAGCCGGTCCCAAAAAAAAAAAAAAAAAAAACTTACCTACTGCACGATATTTTGTTAGGGAATAAGAGTCATGAAAAATAAAATAAAAATTTACAAAAATAATAAAGTGTTAAAAACCGAACCACACAAACACCGATCCAAAACCAACAAAAATATTAAGCACACGTAGTGGCGTGGTTTCTTTGTCTCTTTCTAATAGAGGAGAGGAGAGAACTGCAAGCCGTTTGACATTAGCCTATATTTATCAAATTTTACCGACAGATAGCGAGCATTAGAAAGAGATGGTCTGACACGCTCTGTCTCTTTTCGCCTCATAGTAAAACGTTGACCGAGGTAAGCCGACATTCGTCGAGTTGCCTTCATGTACGAAAAATTGAAGCGCTGATTAATTTACGACTATAAAATGAAATGTGATACTTAGGGTATTGCTAAGAATTACTATTGCTATTGTAAATCGCGCAGGCATTTGATTAATAATACTTTGTTAATGAAATAGAATGTAAATACTTTTGTATGAATATGGAACTGATTTTTGAAAGGTAACCCGGTGGGAATCGGCTTGTATGGACTCTTCGCCACTGACAGCTACACGATGTCAGTCGCAAAATTTTTGCATCTGGCAAGTCTCTGAGACGGTTACGGAACTTTCTTCCTACTGCCACTAAAACTGCGCTTGCACAATCACTTCTACTTCCCATCCTTGACTACGCAGATGTCAGTTATCCAGATCTTACTGAGGCACAACTAGATAAACTTGAGCGACTTCAAAACTTTTGCATAAGATTTATATTTGGCCTGCGCAAATATGATCACATATCTGAATTTCGTACAAAGCTTAAGTGGCTTCCCATACGTCTTCGCCGGAATTCTCATATACTATTTCAGCTCTAAAACATCCTCTTATCTTAAAGAACGTTTCAAGTTCCTTCATGACACACATAATAGATATCTGAGGTCATCGGAAAACCTGATATTAGACATGCCAATGCATTCCACTAGTTTCTATGATAAATCCTTTACTGTACAAGCAGTTCGGCTATGGAATGACTTTCCCGTGTCCGTAAGGCGTGCTCAAACACTGTTTACTTTTAAAACTATGATAAAAAAGCACTTCCTCTCTCTTTAAACATATTATTATATTTTATGTGCTCTTGTATGATATTTATTAATTAGATGTATAAATTTATTTAAACTAGCATTATACACTTAACGTATATATTTATTGTATAATCTATGTAAATAGTACACTGTAGACTACCTACACTATTTCTTTATCCTACCCCTTAGAATTCCATCCAAAGGTTGTCTGTAAAAGATCGCTCTTAGCGATAAGACCGCCCATTGTGTCACCCTTTGTAAAATATTTTTATTTAGGTTCTGTAATCTATATGGTGTACATAATAAAGAGTATTCTCTCTCTCTCTCTCTCTCTCTCTCTCTCTCTAAAAGTAAATTAACAGCTCATAGTGTTTCAAGACGAAATAAAAGAAAGAGAGGGCAGCAGAATACAGAACCATACAATATAAAAGTCAAAAGAAGTTACAGGGAAGATCTCAGAAATATTATTAATACATAATAGTCAAAATAGGTGTAGAAAAAAAAACAAGGTTTTGAAACATGGGAGTTACATCAGGGAAGATCTGGATAAATGGTCTTAAAAGAAATGATGAAAAAAAAGACAGTAAACAAAAAATCATGGAAGTATCGGTCAAATTCTATGAATCATTATATTGAGATGACTCACCACTCCCGATCTGCACAGAATAGATTCCTTTAAAGAGTGGCTATGAAGTTCCGGGGAGGATGGAATCACGACCGAGGAGTTAAAAAATGGCGACATCGGAAACTACCGCCCAATAAGTCTGACATATCTTACTTAAGTATATAAAGGTGATACATAATCGCATATATGGGAAACTGAACAAAGACCAACCACCAAAAGAAGTCGGGTTAAGCTCAAGCTTTTCTACAACAGATCACCTTCAAATACTAAACGAGACTCTTGAAAATTACACAGAAATTAATAGAGCCTTCGACACTATTTGGCATTCCGAAATTTACACATCTCTAGAAAAACAAGGCATGGAAAATAAATAAATTGAACGTTTAAAAATATTTACAACAATATGATCGAATATATATTGGCTAATAGGTTCGAAATCATATCTGTCACACGAAAGCAAGATTGCAATATATAAGACCACACTGAAACCAATATGAACTTATGGTATTCAGCTGTGGGGGTTCAGCTGTTAGTAACAGCAATATTGAGATCCTAGAAAGATACCAAAGCAAAACACTGAGAGCTACGTTAGGAATACCGTACTACGTTCATGAAGATCTAAACATCAATACAGTGAAACAGGAAATTGCTAAATATAGTAAAGCGTTTCAAACTCGAATATCAATTCACGTCAATCAACTGGTTTCTAAACTTCAGGGCACAGGAAGTGTATCGTACTACCGATTAAAGCAGCACGATGCCCCTAAAGTAGCTAGATTTGATTAAAGGATGAATAAGGCGGTCTTTATGCTACGATTGACATAATCGCAATTTTGTGCCAACTGACTGGCTTATTTTGTCAACACAGTTTGTCAAGTTACAGACAAACAAATGAATGATAACCTTCATTTACAATATATAAAAGTGTTAAGCAAGGTGCTGCATGGCACCCTGTCTTTCCGAAATTGTGCACACTTGAGGATATATTTAAGTTGGGCACGCCACAATAGCGGCGGAAAGTCCCCACTTTGAGGAGTGGCTAGAGAGGCCTTACGGCGCCTTCACGTTCCGCCTGACGCATGTCTTCACAGGGCACGGTTGTTTCGGGAGGTTCCTGTTCCGGATAAGGCGGGAGGAAACGCCAGGTGTCACCATTGTGGGGATCGCCCTTAGGACAAGTTGGAGCATGAGGTGGAGGTCTGCCCGGTTTGGGCGAAGCACCACCGTGTCGCTCGCTTCTGGCCTTGGTCTAGGCCATGGTCCGGAGCGAGAGTGTATGGAGAGTGAAGGAGCGGGAATCTCAGCGCCCTCACGCTTCTAGCCGCCGCAAGAAATGCCTTGGTCGGGAGGCAACATCGAAATCCCGGCCATCGTACGCACGGGCCTGCGCTCCTCGCCTCCCGGTCGTGGACCAGGCCCGGGTCGACGGCGCGTTGTGTTTCACGCACGCCTCAAAGATATGTCAGCACATCGTGACGGGGTCCACGAAGACCGAAACCTGCTGGGGCTGAGGGTTGTTCGAAAGAGATACCGTGGCTCTGGCGCACAGGCAAGTTAAGGCAAAACGAGCGTAGCATCCTGTGTGAAATAGATAGGACAAAATTCGGAATACTATGCTAAGTTCCAAACCGCGTAAAATAGACGTAGGTAAAAAGGCTGATTGGCTTAAAAACGGGTTAAATCGGACGCATGCAGGATGACCGCTGGAGAAGTTTCGCCGAGGTCGACCTAGGAAGCGGTGGCGAGATGAACTACCGCGAGGGCTGGGGTGGGAATGAAGTGCCTGGAAGGACTTGGTGGAGGCCAGCCCAGCAGTGGGACCGTATAAGCAAACCAAAAAATTTCCTTGTATTTATACCACAGTATTTTTGTTTTTTAGCGATCCCGAGTTGGCTCATGTTATGTTAAACTTGAATAATTAGGTAAACCAATAAACAGGCGGTATATTAAATCAAGTTAACCTGCTGATACAAACATTCAACAGGTGAACAGAATTGTAGAGTTGAACATTAATTCAGCGTGCATTATGTAGTGTCCTCAATCATAATATTATCAACGTCAGCTAGTACTAAAAATAATTTAATCTATTTGGAAGGGTAAGTTAGCTGCTATTCTTGGCTTTTTCTTCTTTTTTGGCCGCGATGTCAGGTCCTGGTGTTGTTGCGCCATCTGCTTACAAAGATGTATTTTTACTAACGACTGACCCTGCTTCACACAATTTTTACAACTACAGATTTTTAAGTGCAATTTTAATTTTATTAATGTATTATACATGTAAACCTTCTGGAAGCGATTCTCCAAATAATGGTCAAAAATGCATTAAAATGTATTGCGTATTTTAGAGATTAACCTGATCACACAGACAAACATGAAAATCAACTTTATTTTAAATGACAACGTGTCAATACATTAAGATATTTGTGTCTAATGATAGTGAAATGTATTTAAAATATGCACATAAGCTTTTCGTAATAAAAAATCATCTAAATATTGACGAAATTCATATCAAAATATATTGAAGAAGCACAGACACAATAAGCGATTTTTATATACTATGTATAGATCTCTAAGGTTTATTGGTGGCGACTAGTGCATCTGAACCGCAGTTGTTTCATAAAGAGCAATGTTATCAAGTGAAAGTAATCTATAGGAAAAAGTTGTTTGTTGTTAAGCGAAAGATAATAAATAGTACCTATAGTATTTTTATAATCGTAGTATAGTATTTTTTACAACAAAACTCAACTAAGTTTTAAATATTATGTTAAATCGGTTTGACATGAGACTGATTTCTTCAACTTCGTTGTTTTCTTTTGATTTTTTTTTTAGATTACAGTAGCAAATAAATGATTGCTAAGTTCTCGGGAATTGGCCTTTTGTTTTTATCATTCTTCTGACTTTACCCAATGAATAACTTGGTTTCTAACTCTCTTTGATACTTCTTTCAACATGCGACATGAAATAACTATTTAATTCGACGGTTTGAAGTCAACCGCGGTGTGGATGCACCCTTTATATTAGAATATTTCTGACTACAAAACTTTTTAAGATAAATATACCTGAGCAAGGAAAACTTCATTCAAATGTATTCTACCGTTCTAAGAGTAGGAAATTAACTTACCGGTACATTGGAAGGCTGCGGTTTCGGTAATATAGACTTGGGCGCTATCAATTGACCCGAATCTTTTCTGTGGGAAGAACCGCTTGGCTGTGAGACGCGTCTGTTAAAAGAAAAGTGTCAAATAACATAAAAACGAAAGGAAAGTGTTTCTTGAAAAGTAGATTTTAATAACTTTCACGCAAGGTTTAGTATGGGCTAAAACTACTTTTTTCTTTTTGTACGAGTATATTAATATCAAATCAAAATCAAATCAAAACTATTTATTTGCCAGAAAATAAATTGTTCGACAAGGGAAGATCTTAAAGCCCAAGAGCTATTTGTATTCTGCCTGCAAGCAGAAAGGCGTGCAAATTACATTGACATTACAATTCGGAAATGAGCTTAGTGTACGATAATTTTAAAGTATACAATGTGTATTATAAAGGATATATAGATACCATAGGCATAGGATAGGCATCTTTACATGATATCAAATGACATCGGAAGGTTTTCAACTCAAAATAAAATACTCAAAAAATTTATACTAAATTTTCGGTTCCGTGTGTTTCTTAAATTCAAATCATAAGAAACGTGCACCACACTATATAATAACTACTCGTTACACGTCACATTACTTGGCAAAATCGCGATAAATGTCTTCAAAAATTCTGTGCGCCTAGTATGGTAGTAGCCTATCACAGGCGGTGTTTTTTCTCGTAAATTCCTAACATAAAGAGATAGGATTAAAAGACCCTTCCAATATTGATTGATATCATGTAAAGATGCAATGCCCTTGGTATGTATATACCCTTTATGTTACACGTTGTATTTACATTACATGCCCTCCATGGCTTCCTCTCTGTGAGGTGAAGAGGATATGTACCATATTTCAGGACGGCAGCCCATTGCGGGTTGGTAGATGTGTCATATCTTTGAATTTTAGGTTTAATGAAATGTCAATTTCATCACGTTGTTTTCCTTCACTATTTTGAGAGCAGGGGTGAAGAAATAATTTGCACATGGTAAAACGCCGGACTGAGTTCGAACCTACAACTCTTAATTTACAGTCGTTACCACTAGGGCACCACTGCTGGCCAGCTTCATATTTGGTTTAAGTGGTAAGTATATGGACATGGAACAATATAATTAATTCAGCCGTCAAAAGTGCAGCTGGTGTGAAACGCGGTTAAGAGTTTGGAACTGTGTCCGGTAAATTACAATGGGCGAGTCCATTCGACGCTCATACAATTTGAATGAAACACAATGCTGCTGTTCCCTTGGAAAACAGTTAATACTAGGAGTACTTAAAACATAATTTAAAAAAATCTTGTTGACTGGACCGGTTTTTAAGCTCATTCAAGCCTGCACCCTAATTGTATAACAGACCATTACTATCAGTTAGTCATTTTGAAGCTTATTGCTATTTCATTGCTCCCTTTGTTTGAAAATGTAGTGTCTATTCAATAGCGTAAACAACGCAACATGTTGTTGAACTGTTAAAATGAAACCCATTGGTACCGGTAATGTGTTACGCAATTACCCTGCTGATGGAAAGCTATGGCTGAGGTTTGTGATTTTTATATGATCTTTGATGCAAGATTTGGTATACAGCCTTTAAAACATCATCATGTAACGATCTTTTTACACAGCACTGGGCATGTGAAATGAGATAGATAGAAGATATGGAAATTAACAAGACCTTGCAGTGCTAAGCTCTCTAAAGGCATTCCAACGCTATCAATCACTTAGACTGGAGTGGTTTTAGGTAAATAGGTATGTCTTAGCCTCTTTATGAACTGAACTATAATATCTCGACTGAATTTCTTGAATGATGCCTATTGATTTGATAAAAGAACGTTTTGTTTTCTATAAAAGTTATTATAAACCTAAATCAGTTTCTTATACTCTTCGATTATCCGATGAGCCTGGTTACTTTTGGTGATCGTACGACCGCCATTTCACGATCAGCTAAGTAAATTAGAAAGTTTCTCGTCTGTGCAATGGGCCTTCGGTCCATTATTTCTTAACTCCGATAACGTATCACAGTCAAGTATAGATACGTATCACACTCACGGAAGTGCTCACCTAATGTGTAAACACTCATGGTCGAGTGCAAAATGTGGGTACTTTACCATGATTCATAGAGAATCACGTTATTGTTATAATGTTTTATGATTCAGTCTCATTAAAATGACGAATATGTGTATTCAAGTATGTCATCGAAATTGCAGCTATGTTGAAAACGGCGAAACAAACATCGTGAAGAAACCATGATTTCCTAAATCCAGAAATTCGACGACGTTAGTCACCCATCAACCCGCACTGGGACTGTATCATAAATTGCGGCCAATTTCCTTCCGTGCCGAAAGAAGTCGCATGTCCCGCGTGTAATGGGGTGAACATTTTAGGCTGATTAGTATGTTATTGTGTAACACTGAACTACGCAGTGTCACAGTGTGTCTTATTGTGTAACACTACACTACACACAGTGTCACAGTGTGTCTTATTGTGTAACACTACACTACACACAGTGTCACAGTGTGTCTTATTGTGTAACTCTACACTACACACAGTGTCCCGTGTGTCTTATTGTGTAACACTACACTTCACACAATGTGTCTTATTATGTAACACTAGACTATACATAGTGTCACAGTGTGTCTTATTGTGTAACACAGACTACACAAAGTCACAGTGACACTTCACAGTGTGTCTTATTGTATAATACTACATTATGCTCATGTCGTCTCTGTATAAGAAGAGACCTGTGTTCTGTAAATCAATAATAAGCTGGTATGTATTATCATCGTGAAACTCACCTTTGACTAGTCTGTACTTGCAACGGTACGAAGGGGTTGTTGACTTTGTCCGCGTTGCTCTGCGGGGGTGCTGCAGCTTGCTTGTTGGTATTCGGCGGTTGCTTCACATTCTGCAACAATCAGATAAGCTCAAACCAGCATCGTAATTGTATTCTAAATAGATTATTGTTTAAATTTAAATTGAAGAAGATACAAAAATCATTCCTGTTTCAAAAGGATTAATGAGTTTTTTAGAATTTTAAAACGGCTCATTTGTATAACAGTCTTTCAATTACGATCTGAATGATATTTTTTCATATTATGTTCGAAAAGCTTGTCTGCTCAACAGCTAAAAGAGGTAACGCAAAGAATGTTGTTGAACTGTCAAAATGAAAGCTAAAGTTAGAGTGTATAGTAGCAGTAATAAAAAGAGAGTTAATGTCAAAGTAAATATGTATGTTCATTTGTGCCTTTATTTCGTATAATTTTTGCATACTTAATTCTGAAATCAAGTATATTTCATGGACTCTCTGGGTCTAATGGTAAGCAGTGATACAATCGTTAATATATCTTGTCTATAAAGTCGTGAAAATGAATGTTTCTGGAACTAAAATTTTTTAAAGTAGGGCAACACTAAATCATACTACATCGAATGTCATTGGCAGTCATCGATTTGTTTTGCGACTTGTTATTTATTGAAATTTGTATTAATTTTCAATTATATTTAAACAAAACATCGAAGAAATGTGTTAAATATGAGAAAAACAAACATGAGTGGAGCCCCGGAAATTATTTTTAAAGTTTATCATCAATGTTTGTTAGTACACCAAGCTTCACAAATTTTATCAAATATGGATAATATTTATCCATGAAAAGTTGCTAAAACAGGTACGTAATCATGTTACTGTTTGTTTT
This sequence comes from Sesamia inferens, assembly GCA_037179545.1. Classification (NCBI taxonomy): domain Eukaryota; kingdom Metazoa; phylum Arthropoda; class Insecta; order Lepidoptera; family Noctuidae; genus Sesamia; species Sesamia inferens. Next base: position 26,728,887 of record CM073928.1, on the reverse strand, counting down.
TATCTTCTAGAAATTTCAAATTTACTAAGTAAACGATTTTAAGACTAAAATAAGGATTGTTTACATTGCGCATTTATAGGCTAGATTGCAAGTATAAGTACACCATATTGTTGTGCTACTAACACAGTTTTGCTTTAGGTGATTTAATTTACCACTGATTTAAAAAATAAATTATATTATGTTCGGAATTAAAATTAGCACTGTCCATCTTCTGATAAAAATTACACATTATTTTTAAAATTTCAGGAAAATATGAGTGTGAACCCTATATCAAGATATAAATGAGTAAGTTATTCGTCTAAGCAAAGGTAACAGGCTGCTAACAGCAGTAGCGAAGACGTTGTTAGTGACGCAGCTGACAATGAAAATACTTTATAACGAAGAATATTTGGAATCAGATGATGATAGCAATTACTATGTTTTGGAATACTTTTCATTGGTAAAAATACGTTAAAACATATAATAATAAATATGTATGACTTTTTTTGTTTTACACATTTTATTTAAACACCAGAGACCATAGATTTGTGTTTGCATTACAACCAGTTGTGCTTCTAATATAAAATAGTGTGCTAGTATCAAAATGATTTCAGTCAAGTCCAGGGTTGCTATATGCACGACCGCAGCGCCCTCATTTATTTTCACGACTTTATAGACACACTATAATAAAGTTCATTATGAGCGTAATCACAGTAAAAGTAAATATTGCCCATAAGATACAACATTGATGAAGGTCCACTTAAAATATGATTTCCTTTAATAACATTATCTTACGTTTATAATTTCTGTAGTACACAATTTCTAGCAGTAAAACAGAGTCGAAAATAAATAAAATAAAAATGACCTAAGAAAAACATGTATAGGACCGTAGATTTGAAGCCGACGAGAAACATGCTTGAATAGGCGTCTCAGACTTAGGTGACGCATTTTTTTGTTGCTATTTTGAATTTCGAGCCCAACATGGCTGATCCCCTTTACGAAAAGTATCTAAATAAAAACGCCTTTAAAATTTGTTACTATTATTATTATTTTATAAGTTATAAACTAGCAAGATAACTATGGTAAGCAGGGTTGTAATCATTGATGGTAAAGCACACTAGTTTATTAAGAGTCTATTCACTCTAGCCTTGAAGACAATTAAATTGTAGTCCGACGGAAACAGCGCCGTTGGAAAATTGATCCAGTTCCTCGATGTATGCGGTTAAAAGAAGAGCTAAACGCTTCGTTCGGATCGCTGTGGTGTTAATAACGTAAGGGTGGAAACTCGCCGTACGACCGGAGATTGGGGAATCAAATCATGAAATTCGTGCAATTCTTCCTCATTTTCATTGATTCATCGTATTCTATCTTAGTACCGGGCTTTTAAAATGCCCATCATGTTAATAAACCGATTCTTAGTCACGTAAGTATTTAACCACTTATAGATATTGTGTTGTACTCTTGTGGTATCACACTTCACATTGTGACTGTAGACTTAACAATTCCTCAAGAATTGCCGGGCACCGGCGTGAAAAAACTAGTCATGATGAAAAACATAGAGCAATTTCGACTTTTTAACACGCTTTTTTAGCTTATCCGCTATGTATGTACCTATGTATATAACGGAATCTTTTAACTTCATTTTCACATATTTCTACGAACATGGAAATTGGCTCGGGGATCAAGGGGCCATGACAATACAATACTATAAAAAGTCTGCTTTTCAGTTCGATTGCTATTAAAGCGTGTTTTATCCTTACTAATATGTATTATAAATCGGAAAGTGAGTTTGTTTGTTAGTTCCGCTATCACGCCGTAACTACTGAACCGATTGCTTTGAAATTTTGCAAACATAAAGTTAGAAGTCCGGTTTAAATAATAGGGTACTTTTTATCCCGAAAAAAAAAATGATATTCCCGAGGGAAATATAAGAAGCGCGATATAACCGAATGCCATGCGGGCGAAGTCGCGGGCGGAAAGCTAGTAATACTATAATTTATTTTAATAAAGGGAAAGCAGACCTTCTCTACGCTCTATCTATGTTACGGGTTTGGTTTGCGCACTAAGGTCCGTATTCCAGAAGGAAACTCAAGCATTGATCTCTGTTTAAACATTACTTAAAACTAGTTTCAACCAATCAAAAGGCTTCAAACGAGACTTAAGTAGAGCTTGAGTTTTGAGTGAAGTTCTGTAATACGGACCTTAGTCCTTCAAGTGGACCATTGTGCGTGTTAACATTATATCTACCTCCTTTTCACAACTATGTTGAAGTCTGCTTCCAGTCTTACCTATATTTTACACAAAGCGGATCCTTATCCAACCTCCACAACACAGTAACTGTGTAATACGACGACATGTCTTCACACTTTCGGTCTTCTAGATTACAGCTGGGACCAACGGCTTAACGTGCTTTCTGGTGTCTTGGAATGTTAAGATGATCACCCATCCGCGGACCAACCGCGGTAAGCATAGCTTAACCTGAACCCTAATTGCGTACCGCGCTAACACTATTAGTTGGAATCATTTCGAAGCAAATTGCCAATCCATTGCTCCATATGTTAGAAAATGTGTCTGCTCTAAAACGTAAATAACGCAATGAATGTTATTGAACTGTCAAAATAAAACCCATTGTTACTGATAATGTGTTACGCAGTTACCCTACTGTTCGATCCACACGTGCGATTGTTATTACTCCATAAACCCGTCCAAGGAAATCCTACTATATCCATTGGGGGTCATATCGCATTACCAAGTTCATAGTCATTGGCTTCATGTAAAACACTGATATTCAACTGCGTCCGGTACAACTGATAGTCGATCCCAACATACTGGTGAAAATACTAAGCAGATGATGAGTATTGAGTTTTGGCGGGAAAGTCAAGCTGAGTGTCACGCTCATGTTTCATTGGACTTTTAAAATGATTTGGTGTTGTTTACTAAATAAAAGTGCGTTATTTATGAAGTAAAAAGTGCGTTCAGTAAATAATTCATAAAGAACAGTGAAATATTGCAGCATAGCGGTCACATCATGACCTCGCCTCAAAACTCCCTCGTAAGACGGTTCACGCGGGTGTCTTTTTCGATATGAATAATTCATTACGTGACATTGGCTAAATGCACAAACCGTGTGAAGCCAAAAAGAAAGAAAGATGATGAGTAGAATTTACCTGAGGTTGCGCTTGGTTATTAGGTTGGTTCCAACTTGGTCCTAACGTGACATTAGGTCCAACAGCACCAACACTGGGCAAATGTTTGGGGAAGCCCGGTTGCTTGTAACCTCTGTTAGGTTGCTGCACTTGGTTGCGTGGGCTGTTGTCCTGGCCACGGAACCCGAAGGATTGGTTGCGCTGTTGGAAGTGAGGGTTTTGGAACTGCGGGAACGGAATCTGGCTAGGTCCTGGTCCTTGGAACGGTTGGCCGAAGGTTGGGTACGGTGGCAAAGGCGGCTGGCTCTGTGGGAGATAAAATTTTATAAATATTTCGTAACTAGCTGTTGCTTGTGGTTTCATTCACATTATATGGGAATGTCGTAATATCCATTGGTTTAAACCTCGCCTCTCACGCATGCCTTTTGGACAAATATCAATGTCACTTTTTTATTTTTGATATTTATGACACCAGCGAAGACATCCTGGATGTATAAATAATAAGCCTATAATGTTTCCACTCTTGGGACACAGGCCCCCCTCTCGCTGAGAAGGAGTAAGCCATGATCCACGCGGGCCCAGTGCGGGTTTATAGATGTCACACGTCTTCAAAGCTTATGGCTCTAGATTTTTTTTTTTTATTAAAATATAAACCAGCGCTTGACCGAAATCCCGCCTGATGGTAAGCAGTGACGCAATCGTTGATGGTAAAGCGCACTAGTTTATTAAGAGCCTATTCACTCTAGCCTTGAAGACACTCAAATTGTAGTCCGACGGAAACACCGCCGCCGGCAGATTGTTCCAGTCCCTCGATGTACGCGGTATAAAGGAGGAGGCGAAACGCTTCGTCCGGATCGTAGAGGTGTTAACAACATAAGGGTGGAAACTCGCCGTACGACGGGTCGTCCGATGGTGGAACGGAGATGGGGGAATTAAATCCTGCAATTCCCTCGCACACTCCCCAGAAATAGATGGGTGAAATAGTTATTATAATTCTGAATCTTCCCTCAATATTAATATTTGCCTGCATTTTGAGAATACAGATAAAATCACGTCTCTAAAAAAGAACTACAGCCAAACGACAACGTTCATTCGATTATGATTACTAACTGCGTTAGTAACTTTTCTTAACACATGTCTACCTCACAGAAATGTATATTTGTTTTATTTTTTTGTAATAATTATAAACTAGTCCTTGACAGCAATCCCGCCTGATGGTAAGCACTCAAGCTGTGATGCAACAGTGAATGTTAAAGCGCGCAGAGCCTATTCACTATAAAAAACTGAGTGAATAGGAAGGAAGATGGCAGATGAGCGAGGTGATGCAATGTTAAACCCAACAACACGACCAAACTCCCGACACAACATTTGGTGCAGAAGTTACCACCCACCAGACAAAGCCTTGACGCCAAGCGATTTGTCGTGTTCCGGCATGATGTCTGGTGAAGCCGTACGGAGGACGGCCCCCTAATCGGCGAACACATTTTTGTCAAATGATTGCGACTAGTTGGTATCAGTTGGAATCGTTCGGACCGCCCATTGGTCCATTCGGTCCAAACGATCCCAACTAGTCGCAATCATTTGACAAAAATGTGTTCGCCGATTAGGGGGCTGGTCAGAGCAGTTGTGTTGCGATGTGTGCCGGGTACGATGCGCCTAATGTTGTTGTTTTGGGAGTTTGGTCGTGGAGGATCTTCAGATCAATCTCCCTTTGGCGCAGCATCGTTGGTCGTGTTGTCGGGTTTAACATTGCATCACCTCGCTCAACTGCCGTCTTCCTTCCTATTCGCTCGGTTTTTCTGAGTGAATAGGGTCTTAATAAACTAGCGCGCTTTACCATCAACGATCGCATCACTGCTTACCATCAGGCGGGAATGCGGTCCAGCGCTATTTTATAATTATTAAAAAAAAAAAAAAAAAAACAACTGCTCAGACCCGTCCTCCGTATGGCTGCACCTGACATCATGCCGGAACACGACGACATGCTTCTGCCGGCAGCCGATGTTATGCCCTACCTACTACTATTGCTACTAAGCGTATCCCCCTAACGTTTTCTGTTCTGTCGGCAGCATGCTTACGTAGGTTATTATTTACCTTATACGTATTGTTCCAGTTGTTGTAGACAGGCGGCGGTTGGTTGTTGGCGCCGGACGCGGCCTCCTTGCGCCAGTTCTGCGGCTGTGGCGGGCCCCTGTGTTATATTTATTGGTCAGAAGTTAAATGCAAGGTACCATTGGTCGTTTCTTTTTGAAGAGTTCCGTCAAGTAACCAGTACGGATCATCTTAAAAAAAAGTCTTTTACAATGTTTCAAATTATACAGTATATAGGCAGAGAAAGTATGCCTGTCAACAAGTATCAGCTACAGACGACAATACATGAAGCTACTTCAATCTGTCAGATTTCTTTATTAGATCTTCAAGTTTATGGCCAAAGGCTCAATCAAGACTGATGGGGAATATCTGATGGTTTCGGGGGGCTTGACCTGCTGTCAACCGTTCACAACAAAATAAAAATAATCTACTTATATCATAGAGATAATAAAAAAAATATAGATTTATTTTTTCTATATTTTATAATATCAACACATAATTATCATAACATCTAGCTTGTGTTCACCGGAGGTATAGGAGAGTTACTGAGTACCATACATTTAAATACAAAATAAAAGACACACATGGCAAGAGATGAGGCCAATGCAATAAATAGGCTAAGACATAATGCCAAAGCCACAGGTCAAACATGAGACCAAGGCCACAGGCTAAGACCACAGACCTAGATACGAGTCCAAGGCATCAGGCCAAGTCTCTTGATTCTAATTGAAAGGTGCATAAGCATATTATTCCATACAAAATGATTATTTTTAGTAGTGCCCCAAGGCTTAAGGCACCTGCAGATTGTATCATCACTGTCGAGGGTGCTATAACAGTTGTATTTCACCAATGTATTTTCTGTTTTATGAATATTGTAATAAGGTTCATATAAAATGATTGATGTGGGTTAATTAACCAATGTTGTGGGTTTCGTTCATGTTTGGTGGATATTCACAAAACGTCCGATATGAGATTACAAATCACTTTCCTTATAATCTAAAAAATGTGTTTCTTACCCGGAAAATAAACTCCAAAACTCGGGCGGGGTGCTTGCACAAAAATTAACAAAATAAATAATGTGTTTCTTAAGTCCAATCACGTGGCAATACATTTCAATTACAAAGTTCAAATTATCTAGCAAAACCTCGTAGATATGACGGGTATTGATAGCTTTAATTAAATTTAATTACTAAGATGATTTTATAGAAATGCATTTCAATTGATATTCCAGTTTTAAAAATCGTTTTTTTTTAACTTTCAGTTGTGATGGGTATCGATAACACGATGAATGTAAATACAATAGAATGTGTAAGTCATACTTCCAGTAATAACACTACTAGTTGTCGTTAGGCAAAAAAAAAAAAAAAAAAACAATCACAAAATTATTATTTAAATTTTTCACCATTTGTAATATCTTCATATTGATGTTCTGTAATTAATATGACGTACATAATAAAGAGGTATTGTATTCGCTTCTAAAAACACCCATCAAGTTTTTTTTTAAACGTTGCCCCCACACTATGAATTACTCGCGTTACAAACATTTAAACTCACACACACAAACGGCCAGACCAGGAACAACTGTAGGCCATTCAAATATTTGTTCCGAGCGGGAATCAAACCCGCAACACGCAGCACAGCTGTCGATCGTTCAGCCACTGCGCTAACCGTTTAGTGTGGTGTTGCTAATCTAATTAGACCCTGGTATCCTTTATAGAGGATAGCTTTGATTCTTACCTCTGTTTTTGATTCGCCGGAACTTGCGCGGGCGCGTTGTCGTTCTTTACCCGCCAGTTACTGTTACGATTCTGTTCTGGCGTCGGAGGCTAAGGAAAGATAAAACATGAGACTAGTAGTAGAGGAATAAAACAAACAGGAACAATTAATAACAATATAACCATTGTAAAGTTTATTTCTTATGTAACCGTTCATTTCATATATGGCCATACATTTTAATTTAAAAAACGAATAGTGACCAGTAATAAAATAATTCGTAATTTGAAAACCGCCACTTCTATAACTCGCCTACTCTTTGGTCTCTATACTTTTAATTTCATTGATGGGATGTTATGATGCCGGACCTACAATAGGGAACTTGCACTTGATTATTTTTTTGGTGCAAAGCAAAGATCTGGGCTTTACTTAAATAATTTTAAAACTCAAATTTAGAAAAATGCTATATTTATTTTAATAACCGCGTGCAAAATATGATTTTTCAAATTTCGCTCCATAACGCCAAGTCACGTGACATGACGTCACTGCATCGATTTTGTTTTATCAAAGGTTATGGTTAGCAGATTATTAAAAGTCTGAATATTAAATTAATCTCATGTGATCTGTGATTAATCTTATAAAACATTAATACGGAACTCCCAAAATGGATTGCCCTTCGACGATTATTTTGTGTTTTTACTTTAAACAAACATCTAAAGTAACATAACCTCAATTCAACTCACCGCACAAGTTTTTGCCCTTTCATCTCCACACCCGTATAGTTTTTATTTTCCATGAAGAAAAACCTCACCATATCCATGTCTACCTTCGGAAGATTTCTCGAATCTGCTTTAATAAAGCCTATATCCATATTTATTATTTTCGCTAACACCTAAATACAATCCAAATCAATCCGAAATCGATGTAGTGACGTCACTGCTCCAAATTAAGTTCCATTTCACGTAATTTATACTTAAAATATTAAGTAAAAATAGCATTTTTTTCTTATAAACCTTCCAGTTTAGCAATATCATATCTTGTTGAATTTGAATATCAATATAATATCAAATTATAAGTTTAATGCATGTACCCCATTCTTTAAGTACATGTTGCTCCAATATGGGATTTTCGGAATTGTAAATAAATAATATAATAATGTATTAAATTATTATTATTTTATTATAAACGTGAAACTTTGTACGTTTATTACTCTTTCAAGCAAAAATTACTTAACGAAGTAGGATGAATTTTGGCACATAGATGGTTTATAAACTAGCGCTTGACCGCAATCCCGGCTGATGGTAAGCAGTGATGCGATCGTTGATGGTAAAGCGCACTAGTTTATTAAGAACCTATTCACTCAGATTGCGCGAATAGAAAGGCGGCAGTTGAGCGAGGTGATGCAATGTTAAACCCAACAACATGACCAACGATGCTGCGCCAAAGGGAGATTGATCTGAAGACCCTACAAGACCAAACTCCCAACACAACAACATTTGGCTCATCGTACCCGACACACATCGCAACACAACTGCTCAAACGCGTCCTCCGTACGGATAGATTCAGATTAACATATAGGATACTATTTATCCAGATATTCCCACGGAATCGAAATTTATGCGGGGAATACCACTAGGCGCAGCTAGTATGTTCTTAAAACGAAAACTAGAAACCGTATACGTGTGCTAAATTAATGTCACCACGCTACAGTGTCACTACCGTGAGTTTTCATTACGAGACTCGATCGTCGACATCGAACGCGTTGAACTCATAGGTTGTAAGAACTCTCAATCAACCAGAGCGCCAAACGCGCTCGATGCGTGTGATCAAGTCTCATAATGAAAACTCATAGTAGCCACACTGATGAGTCATCAAGACATAGGTAGATCCTGACGACTAGGAGTTTTGGGGGGAAAGTTAAGCTGAGTGTCACGTTCGTTTTTCATTAGACTTTTTAAATTATCTATAGTGTTGTTTACTAAATAAAAATGCGTGATTTATGTGATAAAAAGTGCATTCAGCAAATAATTCATAAAGACCATTGAGATATCGCAGCATAGTGACCTCATCACGACTTTTTCTTAAACCTCCCTCGTAGATGGTTCACGGGGCCGTCTTTTTCGACATGAATTATTCATTAGGTACGTGACATTGGCTAAATGCATCAACCGTGCGATGCCAAAAAAAAAAGAAATAAATAATCCTGATGATTATGTTGTAGAAATAAAGCGTGGTTTACCTTTTTTTTCTTAACTTCAGCTTCGGAGGTTCCGCTGATCTTCAACAAGCTTCGAAGTAAGTGTGTCGCGTTGTCCTGTTAATAAACAAGAAAATTGCACTTTTTTATGCGAAATCTGAATATATCTTGTTCAAATAAGCAACTAAATCGATTCTAATCATTTTTAGACCATGGTTTATTTTTTCCCAAAAATATTTAAAAATGGTAGCAGCTAAGTTACTGAGCACTGTTCAAGGCAGATCATAGCGGCCACTAGGCGCGTGCTCACAGCGGCATGGGGTGAAATACGTTTTAAGTAAAAATAATATGTTGTAAGTAAATTATACTACACTTTATTTTATCACTTTCGGTTGCATTTACGAGTAAAATACATATTAATATCTAAATGCCTGCACTCGACCGTTACGTTACGACAGTCCAAAGACTGCCAAGGATGATGGAAAATGTTATCACTAGTTAAGTACAATACAAACAGAAACGCCGTTGACCATATATTTGTTGGGACAACCAGGAAACAAAACATGGACACGTGTTTCGTATATACAAAAAAACAATGTTGTACTTATACAGTTTTTATAATAGTTTTTGTTAAATAATCCTTACTATCCGTACTAATATAATAAATCGGAAGTGAGTTTGTTTGTTTGTTTGTTCCGCTTTCATGACGTAACTACTGAACCGATGGCTTTGAAATTTTGCAGACGTAAAGCTAGAAGTCCGGATTAAATAATAGGGTACTTTTAGTCCCGGAAAGATCCCACGGGAAAATCTAAAAGCGCGATATAACTGAATTAGAGCTAAATAGCTAGTGTTAAATAACCCAGCGTCCTCGGCTCGGCCGATCTCACACTACAATGTGCAGACGCAGGGAACATAGTTTAAATTTTATTGAATTTGTATGCACTAAATCATGTGCGAAGGCACGTCATCTATTCTTGTTGTATATAGTTTAAAGGCTAATAAGTTTAGTTGGTGACCAAGTCAATCAAATCCAATTCCAATAATATTGTTGGTAGGATAAAACACACCTGTCCGTTTGGTCCGTTGTCGGCGACGACTTGAGCGCTGTGGTTGCGGTTGTCTGGCGAAACCGCCTTATCGCCAGGTGGACTGCAACGGATTATTAAATTTACACACTAGTTTTAACTAAGCAATATAATTATAACCGCCTGTTGATATTTACTGAGACATCACATGACGCAAGCCTGGTTTAGTAGCCACAATAGTAAGATTCGGTCGCAGTCCTCGTCCAGTAATGCCCTAAGCGAGAGTCTGTTCTCCCACGTGAAGGGCGGAACTCGGACAGGCAACACCACCTTAGCGTGTAGTCGCGTAGTTCTTAAGCTCTTGCTGGAGGCCTCAATTTATTGAAATATCCATAGGCGAGCCTGGTTTAGCAGCCAACAGCCTCATTTTTTTCCGGGGTTAGAAATCTTTTCTGGTATGAGGTGCTTAGCTCCCCCCGCGACGCCAAAGAGGGGCGAGTGTAGAATACTTTGCGCCACCACCTCGGGTCCTGATGTTTGTGGGACGACAGACATCCCCGAGTCTGCCGCCACATAAACGCCAACCCCCTCCAAGGTTGACCTGCAAGATGCAATTTAAATATCAAGTGTACCTGTAGTTAGCGAAGGCGGAGTGATGTCCGTCCTCCCGACGCAGCAGGTTGGGTGTCTGTGCCTGTTTTTGTGGCAGGAAACAGTCCGACGGCGGCCTCGACACTACCGCACCACGCAACTTGCGACCGAACGATATGTTCAGCATGTTGCACGGCGACAACCTAATGCAGTACATATGAAGATCAGCATAACCATGTTACATAATATACAAATTCTTTTTATTCTAGTGTACAAACAGGTTTGTTCTAAATAAAAATAAAATAGTCTTTTCTTACAATTGTACTTTTCTAGAACAAAGCTACTTCTCAAAGCAGCCCCCTTTAATCGGTGAACACATTTTTGTCAAATGATTGCGACTAGTTGGTATCAGTTGGGATCATTTGAAAAAATGTGTTCGCTGATTATAGGGGGCTGGTTCTAACAAGGGGATAATTGCATTATTTTGGTATGTTGTTGAGCAGACTAATTTCACCTTCAAAATGCTTCAGATTTGTAATGGGTTATGCAGATGTTCAGTCATACCGCCGGGGTAGGGTTCACCAAACAAGATGATGTAAGAATGGTCTGCATTCAGCTATTACTCTATCGTATGGTATTGTTGTCAGGCAGCGAATGCCGACCAAAACAGTACCATTACCTAATCTGCATTTGTGACATATTCGCCAAAAATTTAAACAAACGTGACTTTATGGAAAAATAACTTCTATTCCTAAATAATAAAGTCCAGTCTACGTTACAACCTCATCACTTTAACATCATTTTTATAACTATTTTAATAATGCTAGTCAGTCTGAAATCAACTTAATATTCATTGATTAATGGATGTGCAGCACTGCACGATTTGGTTATAATTGCACTGTTAGTACCACTGAAGTTGAAATAATAATGTATAGAAATCTGACCTGTAAAACCTAGTTTCTTCGAACAGATCTTCAGTCATGCCGCCGGGGAAGGGTTTGTCAAACATAACGAGATACGAATGGTCCGCATTCAGCTTGTCACTAAGTCGCACAGTGTTAATGTTCGCGGGCGCACAGTCGGCGACAACGGTCCCGGTGGCGCCGAGCGGCACCGTCATGTTCCGGGACACACACACCACGCGGTCGTACAACCTGAAGTCTGCCTGAGGGTCCGGCGCTATGTTACCGCTGTGGAGTTCCGGCTGAGACACACATTTAAACAAATATAGATAATGTGATGATCAAGAGTCTTTTATTAAAATTAGGCTGAAAATCAAAACTTTTCGACTGTCAAAATTACAACCCTAAACGCCCGACCTTCACCATTCCCTAGTGCTTTCGCTGGGAAGAAATGGCGCAACAAACTCCCCAACAGCACAGCGTGGCGGTCTGTTCAGTCAGAGAATACTAATTGATTGTATGAAATACTAAGTATGTAAAGTAATTAACATTACAAGAGACAGGTTTTAGGCAGGGGTACACCAATATACTTCATTAGATATATATAGATATCGCTCCACCTTATTGCATTCATCAAGTACTTAATTTAAATGATTAAATTATTTGTATATTGGAATCGATATTCAGCAACAATAATTGTTTCAATAGTTGCTGTGTAAAGTACGAAATACGAAACAGGACATGCTAAACTGAAGTATGGAAGAGACCCCGCAATGAAAACGCATGTATAAACATGATTATTAGCAATATAAAATGCTGAATGGCTCAAAATTAAAATTATGTAATTAAAAAGGTTTGGGAACTTTACATATCTGCACAACACTGAAAATAATATCGCGTAACTCCCACGACCAAGGTACATAAACTTCTAACAATAACATTGCTATGAACTTTTACTTAGGCATTTAGATGTGTCTGCGACGATTTTTATAGATAATTGTGTTTCTCATTGGTGGTTTTGTGCTAAGGTACTTGAAGTAAATATGTACAAAGAGGTAATTGAAAGAAAAGATCTAGATACAACGGAATATCTAGGTGTGAAATTCTATAACTACTAAATTCAACTATCTGGGGCAGCTGTTTAGCCATCTCCTTTGTATGTTGCCAGCAACATTTGAATATTCCAAAAAGTTTCTCGTTACGGAAAGACATTTTGCTAAAATAATATTTCCCAATGAATACGGTGTTTTATGGTGAAGGTAATCATGGTATTTCATTACATATTTAAACAAATCTTTAATTCAATACGATTTAGAATACCCAATAAATTAAATTACTGAACTTATACGCCTTTTCCTATCACCTATTGTGCTGTACCCGACCAGCAGGATAATTACATAACAAGCTATTAGTAGCAATGGGTTTAATTTTGACAGTTCAACAACATTCATTGCGTTTTTTGTGTTGTCGGTGTTGTTGTATAGCAAGGACTAGCAATGTGCTTCAAACGGATTCAAATTGAAAGTAATAGGGTGTACCGCAATTAGGGTGCCTTTCTCCAAAACGATCATGTCTTTTTAATCCACTGTGTTGAATTCAATACACATATTGAGTATTGCCTCACCTTGTATAATAGGTTCCACTTGACCTGTAGCGTGACCTTCTTCTCATTGCCCTGTAGCTCTGATATCTGTTTGTCCAGGTCTTGGGCAAGGACCTTCATCTCTTCAGGTTCTAGTGCTTCGGAGCCACATTCACGTCGGGCGGCACGGGTGTGAGGCTGCTTCTTTATCCACTGGGCTATCTCCTGCGCCTTATTTTTGCTGTATAAAAAATGGAGTGTTCATAGTGTTTCTATTATCGATTCAAGGGTATTCTTATGAATATTAACTAACTGAACCCACGTATGTATTAGAAACGTAAACCTTTATAAATAAATGCTATCTAAATGATGGTCAAAACAACATAAAAGTCTAATGTTAGGTTTAGAAGATTTAAAGCGTTCTCCAGCTGCCAACCCGCACTGGCCCAGCGTGGTAGATTTCGGCCCACTTCCTCTCCCTGAGAGGAAGCCTGTGTCCCAATAGTGGGAACATTATAGACTGATTATGTAAAGCGCTCTCCAGTAATCGGAATAAAGAGACTCCGTAGAAGAAAGAAAACAGCAGAGGTTAAAAAAGTAGACTTACCCAATATCATTTGGAAAGAGATCGCTCTCGAAATAGACGTCTTTATTGAAAGCCGACAAGCTGTCGAACAGCTCCGGATACTCCTGCCCGTAAGACCTGACCAGCTCTATGCACCGCTCAGAGTACAGCCAAGAGTTCGTCACCTTACAACGACGAGTGAATCCTGATACTTCCAGATTCTACAAAATAAAAGAGTAATTTTATGTGAAGGCCTGTTTTGTAGTGCTATACATATAATATGTAAAGAAAACCCTGTCCGATCCGTGAAGGTATTGTTAGGTATTGATCATTGATTCTACTAATGCCGCCAACAAAGACGGGCTAAATTTTAAAGCGGGCAACTGCCCGATGACTAATGTCAGGCTGTTGCATACATGCAAGTTGCACAGTAAGCTCTGCTTGCGGGAAGCACGATGTTGCATGGCGTCCGTATGATACGTAGTTTGTATATGGTTTTGTAAATACCACTACTTCAACCCAAGCTAGTAATCATATACAGGTAGTTACATAACATCACATCTAGACAGCCACCGTGGCGTAGCGGTAGCGGACGCGGCCGCTGCGCAAGGAGGCCCGGTTTCGAACCCCGCGTAGTGCAAATATTTGTATGCATGAATATGAATATTTGCATTGGTCTGGTCGTGCCTCGGAAAGCACGGTAAGCCGTTGGTCCCGGTTGCCATACGAACATCTAATCGCAGTCGTTACGGGTTGTTGGAGCCCTCAAAAGTCCAACAATCGGTCTAACTGCAATGCTTCGATATTACCTTTAGGTTGTGGAGGTCAGACGGCAGTCGCTTCACGGAAAATATCGAAGTTTAGCCAAAATCAGCATTTAGACTGGTAAAGCGGACTCCAAAGCTGAAAAAGCTTCGGATGCGACTGGGATTAACGCTGAGATGAAGAAGACATAACATCATGTCTGTAATTTTTTTTTAAATATAAATTATAAACTAGCGCTTGACCGCAATCCCGCCTGATGGTAAGCAGTGATACGATCGTTGATGCTAAAGCGGGCTAGTTTATTAAGAGCCTATTCACTCTAGCCTTGAAGACACTAGTTTGACAGAAACATCGTCACTGGTAAATTGTTCCAGTCCCTCGATGTACGCGGCATAAAAGAGGAAGCGAAACGCTTCGTCCGGATCGTAGTGGTGTCAACAACGTAAGGGTGGAAACTCGCCGTACTACGGGTCGTCCGATGGTGAAACGGAGATGGGGGAATTAAATCATACAATTCCCTTGCACACTCACCAGAATGCATCTTATAGAAGACCGAAAGGCTGGCTACTCTACGCCTGTGCTCCAGGCTTTGGGTTGAATTCTCTATGGATTAGGCAGTAGTTACCTTCTTACTAAACTTTAGGTTGAGTCCTATGTTGACTTTGTTGACACCTTCAGTGGACATGTCATGTCGCTGGCCTGCTATTACCAGCACCGTGCCTGTGATGCGAGACAGCAAGTGCGCTGATACTCCTGCGAATAAAAATTAAATTTTATTTTAATGGTAACCAAAAATTGCCCGTCAGCTCATTACGTTGTGTTCTTTAAGCGATCCTATTGATTTTTTTGTATTGACGCGGCTCCTAAGTATCTTGGCATGATGTAGTACCTTATAATCTTCCTCTGTTTAAATACGACTGGTAGATGCAGAGATAAGTGCGTTCAAATAAAGAGACAAAGAAATTATTTAGCTTTTTTGTTAGTATACAGATGCTAAGTTAATGCCACTGACAAGTCTGGCAAAGTTACTTTAATCTTTATTCTCGTTAAGATAAGATTGCTTTTGGGTTGAATTTATCTGTGACAGAAGTATCTGTGTTAGACGATTAGGCGACACACAGCACCGCGTACCGCGGAGGGCGGCGACGGTAATGTGGATTTTGTAGCGGTGCCCCGCGCGGTAAGGATTTAACACATTTTTGTCCAGTTTGTTCACAGACACTGTCAAGAATCTTCTGATGTCCGCCCTGAACCCTCGACGATCGGTGTGTGTTAGGCATCTACGGATATATTAGAGGTCAATCCGATATGAGATCCGCTTCACCGCCAACCGCGGCGGTACGCGGTGCCGTGTGTTAATCGTCTTATGAATGTCCCGTACCGCATGCGGCAGCGGCGTGGTGAGCGGTGCGGTAGGGCGCGGCCTGCGTGTGCGACGACACTCGCGGCTCAGCGCGTTCACACACCGACACTTTGATACGCCCGCTACGGACAGACTCCGAGTCCACCACCTAAGGGAACACGAATATAGACAATTAGAATAGAATACTCTTCACGATAGCCTCCGTGGCACCGATCTCCGTGCAGTTCAAATATTTGTATGCATGAATATGAATATTTGCACTGGTCTGGTCGTGCCTCGGAAAGCACGTTAAGCCGTTGGTCCCGGTTGCCATACGAACATTAAATTGCAGTCGTTACGGGGTGTTGGAGCTCTCAAAAGTCCAACATTGCAATGCTTCGATATCACCTTCGGTTTGTGGAGGTTAAACAGCAGTCGCTTCACGGAAAATGTCGAAGTTTGCTGAACTTCGATAAAATTCATTGGCAAAATTTTCGCTAAAGCGGACCCCAGACTCTCAAAGCTGCAAAAGCTTCGGATGCGATTGAGATTAAAGCTGAGATGATAATGATGACAATCAAATACTCTTTATTATATACATCATATAGATTACAGAAAAGTAAAGATTCTACAAAGGGTGACACAATGGGCGGTCTAATCGCTAAGAGTAATGTTTTACAGACCACCTTTGGATGGAATACTAAGGGGAAGAAGAGAGAAATAATGTAGGTAGTCTACAGCGTACTATTTACATAGATGATATAATAACCGTATATGTTAATTGTATCATACTAGTCTAATAAATATATACATCTAATAAACATAAAATATAATACAAATAAAAAAAATATGACATGTTTAAAGAGAGAAGAAGTTTCTTATTACTGCTTGCATCCAGTTTAACCAGATACATAATTAAATACCAGCATTTTACAAGGAGCGACTGCTTATCCGACTTTGACATTAATATAACCCATGGTGAGACTAATTGTAAGAATTTCAGAGAATTAATTTTATGGGTTGGAAAGCCGTGTTGTTTTTTTATATGCATAATATGTCGTATGCTTCTGTGGTAAATCGAAATATCGTCTCTTTTTATTTACACTTTATATCGAGACACACAAAGTTGATATTCATTCGCCACGCTTCACGCAGTCACTAAAAAGGCTAAAGTACGATTTTCCCTGGCCTGTGAATCTGAGTGATTTTACATTGGGTTAAAGAATTTGAATTGTTTATGAAGAAATTAACTGAGATATTTCCATAAGTTTTACACAGCTTTGAACCCGGTCGTAAAACGTGGTAGCTAGTCGACTCCTTACTTACATCGTCATCATTTCAGACGAAAGACGTCCACTGCTGGACATAGGCCTCCCCCAAGGATCTCCACGACGACTGGTCCTGCGCCTCCCGCATCCAGCGGTTTCCTGTCACCTTCATCAGGTCGTCGGTCTACCTTGTCGGGGACCTACCCACTCTGCGTCTATCTGGTGCATGGTCGCCACTCGAGATCCACTTGGCTTGCTTACATGGGCGACAGGAAAATAGAAACAGTAAAATACTCACAGTCGCAAGAATACCGTAATGCTGTCCCTGGGCGAGTAGAAACACGCCATCTCCGGGCGGGTACGCCTCCTGTGGCGTACTGAACTTGCCTCCCACTTGCATAATGTGAGCCTTAACATCTTTTACTATGGCTTGTGAAGCGTACCCACAAGGTATACTGCACCATTCTGCCTCTTGGACCATTCGCACGTTGTCTTGGATAATGTATTTGAAACCTACAATAAGAAGAAACTTTATAGTTTTTACATGCTTTTTATTAGTTTCACTTGTATGTTTGCTTGTCCGTCTCTAACTCAAAAATTTTTTTTTCAACCTTACCTTACATTATTTTGTGCAGGCAAAGTATTTTTTCATTTAGATTTAGTTACTTGGGTAACGAATCATTACGAATTTTAGCACTTGCTATTCTTACATTTCTTGATCAAGAAAAGTTTGGTAAAAACAAATGAACACCACTTAAGCTTTCGTGTTATCCGTATATTATTTTAAAAAAGAATATCGAACTAAAAAGTTGAAAATAAATATAGTTAAAAAAAAAAATGCTTTTAAAGAATATCATAAAAAAGTAAAAAAAAAAAATTATGGTGCCTAAAAGTACAGCCAACATACCTATAACTACGACTCGCTCCTTTAATTCGCTCACGTCTAATCTAAATTTAGTTTAAACTTATTTAACTTCGAACTTGTAACTCTGCGTAATGTAGTTAATGTTTTAACACACTGAAGTGTAAAAACAATGATGCTTACTGGGGCATCTCCATTAAATTTTTAAGTAATAATTTAGAGTTTATTCCTGACCTCATAAAAAGTAGTAAAGTCATTCAGTTACTTAAGTCAAGCAATAAACACGATGTTCGTAATTTTGACCCCTTTTCTATCTTACCTACAATTAGCAAAATATTTGAAAAATTTATTAGTCAAGCAATAGCAAGACATTTTAATTTAATTAGCCTCCTATTTAATGAAGAATGTGGCTTTAAAAACGCCGTGGGACCCCAGCGAGTGTTGCTTTGCTGCAAAATACTTGGAGTTTTCTATGATCTCGCCAAAGCCTTTGATAGCGTGTAGGTACCATGACGTACATTTGCGTAAACTACTTCACTAAGATGTCCTAATTGAAGCCCTCAACATAGTATTAATTACATAACGGATTGCAATGTATAGATGTTATAATTGGTGTGAAATCTTCCGAGCTAACAGTTGAGTTAGGTGTATCGCAAGGCGAAATACTAGGTCCATTCTTGTTATTGCTACATATCAATGATTACGCATTCTAATTATAATTTTAAATTTAAAGGGCATCTGTGACGTACCGTTTGCAGACCTCTCTTATTTTTATAGTAGAAGGACTTATTCCCCCTTATTCATAAAAGATGTTTAAAGTTAATTAGTGATTAGCGATTCTTTAACCATACATTTTAGACGTTTGCACGTCACTTAACTTTAATCTTCGTTTATGAATAAACCCCTTAAACACTTTGGTGTATATACATAAAGGATGATTTAAGTTAAGTGACGTAAAAAGGTCAAAATTGAATGGTTAAAGAATCCCTGATAACTAGTTAACTTTAAACAGCGTTTATGATTAAGAGGGTTTATTGTATACAATCAAGTATTTAACTGAACAGACAGTTATGCTGCTGGGGGGTTTGTTGCAACCCTTCTTTTACCAGCGAAAGCACTAACAAGTGGTGAAGGGCATTTTGGGGGACTGTCTTTTTAAGTTTGACGTTCGAAAAGTTTTCGGTCTGATTTTAATATGTGGATTTTGATTTAAAATCACTTCTTTAAGAAACGTTTATAAGGTGTATACGTTTTTATTTGTTTTAGTTTTATGATTAATAACTTACCTTTTAAATTGACCGCATGGATTATTATTCTGACATCACCCAATTCTATTCCAAGACGGTTCATATTGCTAAAACAGAAAACACACTGTAGTCTATGTTAGAAAGAACGTTTAGTAATTGAGAAGCATTATTTATCTTTTTCTTTCTTTAATTAAAACTGTTTAATACCAATTACAAAATTTAAAAACACAGTTAACTATGTATACATACACATAGAGAAAATATAAAAACATCAAGTTCAGGTAAAAGTACTACCACAAGGATCTATTTCTTTCTAAACATATTGAAAGAGCAGCATAGCAGCTCGACGAGTATATTTTTAAAACTTGTACAAAATGTTTGTAATTTGGAAGCACAAGATTGCCCGTAACAAAGTTTTGATCTTTTGCCTTCTCTGTACGAACAGCGCTGTTACCCTGCCAGCTTGCTGCAGTGGCTGATGTTGGCGAAAATAGGCTGGTATTAGCAACCATGAATGCTTGTAATAACGCACTGTGAAAGTTGATACGGCTTTAAGGCGGTAACTAACGTGATGACCACTAATAGAATTATGGAAGATGTGCACGCTGCTACAAATAATCTGGGATACGGACAAGATAAAGTTTTTATTATTATTATTATTATTTTAACAATTATAAACTAGCGCTTGACCGCAATCCCGCCTGATGGTAAGCAGTGATGCGATCGTTGATGGTAAAGCGCGCTAGTTTATTAAGAGTGAATAGGTCACTCAGAAAAACTGAGCGAATAAGAAAGGATAGGGAGAAAGTTGAGCAATAATGATTTTGATAAAGTGACTCACTGTTCAATAATAGTGGATCTCTCGCTGATCCACTGCTTGTGCAGGTTGCCAGCGTTAGGCTCGGTTGTGTACGTCGGCTCTCCTTTCATGTTGTTGTTCTGCTTGTCCACATAGTGCAGGCGCATTTTCTCGTCAGACACCGATATTACTCTGTTGAAATAGGGGAAATAACGTATGATCAGATATTCAAAACGCTTTTATAGACACCGGACGATTCAAATTTGGATCGGCGCTCCGTCCTCTATAGGATCGTAGATAGGAGATTCTGTCGCACGTTTGGTTTTAGGAAATCCGTGAACGTGGCGCGCGCTCTTTTGCCGATTTATATTTAAGATTAAGTTTATTAAGATATGAACTGCCCGAACAAAAAAATATCCCCATTGATTGCCCCAATGATTTTAAATATGAATAACGCTTTTGAATATTATCGAAAAACCGACAACTGTCGGACCGGTCGTTACGTCGTGTGTGTTCCGATCGTAAGCAACAGGTTCACACCGTCTCACGCCTCTGCCGCGAGCTGTTGGAGCGCACCGGCTTGTTCGTTTTCTTTTTTTGTGTGGCATCTTGCAGGTCCAACTCATTAGTTTATTTTTTCTGCTTAACTGGGCTTGCCTATGGATGCCTCCATAAATTAGTTCTTCCAGCTTACATAACTTAAAATTGGAGGAACTGGAGTTAACTGGGTCGTTGGGTGTGGACCCAGCTTTTTGTATTTGTAAAGCAATTATGTTCTAAATAAAAATGAAAAAATAAGTTATTCCCATAACATCACTTAAGTATACTTAATTAATAGGAATAGCCTATTTTTAGATGATAAGCACTGTTATCATCTTTTGCCCGATACCTCTATATAATATAAATAAATTATATACATACTTAGCTCTAGTAAGATGCGGCCATCCGACCCATATGACTTTGCCTAATAACTCTTGCGCAACCTTCTCTAGCGGTTCGTCCTTCTCTGTGTCTCTTATGATCTCCACGATCATGTTATCGTTGCGCGACGTCTGGTCAAACACTTTCACTTTGCCTTTTTTGAGGCTTGTCTGTGAAACGAAAGAGGGAAGTTGAGAAAGAGATGAAACATGGCATATCAGCCTCGTAATAACGCGCTCAAAGGTCGTAATAAATATAAATCATGTAAGCCAAATAACATAATAGGTGTACACATAAGTTTCTGCCGTTTCTTGAACATGCTGTCGAGCATTATCACGTAGGAGAATAATTTTGTCACATCTGGAGTAGTAATAGGTGCGTTTTTCCTCTGCCTTTTATCTTCCTCCAATAATACTTACAAATTCCGTGTCTTCGTACGATTTGGGTCTTCCACTACGTTCTTTGTCTTTACAGTTTCTAAACTTTTGAAACCACTCACGACAACTTTTCTCTCTAAAAGCAGCTTCACCATAAGCTTCTACAAACAATCGAAGGGCCTCAGCTGTAATTTCTTTAAATTAAAGAAGTAACAAACGTTTCCGCAAATGTCGCAATTCAAGGAAACCTCTTAGTGAAGACAACTTTTCTTAAACGGCGGAAACTTATTTGTACACCTAATAATACAACTGAGACGACACTTTTTATTATTTTTTTTAAATAAAATTATAATCTAGCGCTTGACCGCAATCCCGCCTGATGGTAAGCAGTGACGCAGTCGTTGATGGTAAAGCGCACTAGTTTATTAAGAGCCTATTCACTCTAGCCTTGAAGACACTCAAATTGTAGTCCGACGGAAACACCGCCGCTGGCAAACTGTTCCAGTCCCTCGATGTACGCGGTATAAAGGAGGCGGCGAAACGCTTCGTCCGGATCGTAATGGTGTTAACAACGTAAGGGTACGACGGGTCGTCCGATGGTGGAACGGAGATGGGGGAATTAAATCATGCAATTCCTTCGCACACTCCCCAAAATGCATCCTATAGAAGACCGAAAGGCTGGCTATTCTACGCCTGTGCTCTAGGCTTTGGAGATCGTCTCGAGTTAAGTCAGGGTCACCAATCAGCCTCTTCGCTCGCCTCTCCACCGAATCCAAAGTGGCCAGGTGACACTTAGCAGCACCAGCCCAAATGTGGCTGCAGTACTCCACACACGAACGGACCTGTGCTTTGTACAGCATTAGAAGCTGACCTAGTGTGAAGTACCGCCGGACCGTTGCGATAACGCCAAGTTTCTTGGCAGCCATTTTGGCCTTGGACTTAATGAACCGCCCATAGTTTAGGTTCGAGGAAATCTCAACTCCCAAAAGCAGACTTTATCCAGCATATGTTGCATACGGCCGGGTACTTGTTATCTAGCCTGTAACTTCTACTTACTTGATACTTTAGGTGCCTCATGGTCGGGAAGCCCGGGAATAGCATATCCCTCTTGGCGTTGGGTAGCATGCCTCTACGTAACATACTGCCGGGCACCTCAATTTCTTGTCTCCATACTTGACGTTCTTTGGCGTAGCACTGTGATATGGCCGGGAAGTATGCCGGGGCTGGCATTACACCTGTTTCATGAAGTAATAGGTAGTAAGTGATGAGATTAAATAGTTTCTAGTTTAGATGAAAATGAGAAATATGTTGAGAATAAACGCGGACAGCTATAAGAGTACGGGAAGACAAAGATGGATGGATATTGTGAAAGATTATAATCTGGCTAGAAAGCTCAAGGTACTCCAGAAATGACGATTAATAGAGAATTATAGGATAAAAAGATATGTCACGGCGACCCTGAATAAGTGCTGTGGTGGCAACGTGCCTACCACGATAGATTTTGAAACAAGATTCAAGAGGGCTGTATTTAGGATAGCAATATATTAAAAACTATAATCAAAATATTCGAAAGAATAGGCTATTTGGCAGTATGAATATTTTTGCGATTATTTGCTTTAAATTCATAAAATGAGGGTTATTTATGTCATTTACATGAGTTTTAATGAAAATAATAACAATTAATATATCCAAACACAAAATTATGTTTGACATTTTGTTGCTCGCGCCAAATATTGTGAAACGATCCGCATTGGCTAATGTCACGATGACGTCATACGCTCATAAACACTTGTTGTTGTGTGTGTTCTCAGGTGTTTTAGCGTTTATAGAAGATTTTTAACGATATTTGGAGTGATTTGTGGTATTTTTTTGTTTTATGACTGACACCACTGCGTAACCGAAAATCGTATATAAGTTTGTGACGTCACTTACAAAGCGCGACGCCATATTGCTAAATAAAGGGCCGTTTCGGCGGCTTATTTGAATTTTGCATGTTTCTTACGAAATACGTATTTAAAACAAAATAATAAAAAAAAAAACTTTGGTGAACTTCTTAACCGCAACCAAGTAATTCAAGAATGAAATTATAAATCTGTCAAAAAGCCTATTATGCCTTCGGAGTATATCCCTCTGATTAAGGTGCTAAAGCGGTAAACCACTTACCTCCAACCTTCACATGCGGAGTTCGTAGACCACCAGATTACGAGCAGAAGGAAGTCGACGCAATTCACTGGCAGATTGCCTAACTTTATTAATTTTGAATTTGAGTCCTAAATTTCCCCCCCGTGGTAACTTTAAACACCTAAATTTGGTGACCGTTAAAACATCGTGGCCATGACTCGCTGGCTTGCCAGTTCGAAAGGAAGTCCGTCTACGCCGTGCGGCGGTCAGCGGAAGGACCCACACTACTATGGTCGCGTTCCGTTTACTTTAAGTTTTGACCGCTGATAAACACCAAAATCAGAGAAGATATTCAACAAGTGCAAAAAATTTGAAGTCAGTTTAATGAATTGATGTTGAACATCATATAAAAACGTTCTCAAGCAGGAGTCAAGCCGTATCTTGGCTTTAACTTTGACTCATTCAATTGATTACAATCAATTTATTTATACGAGTTTAATAGTTAGAATATGCATTCAACCTGCTGGATAAGGCTTATTATACCTTGGTTTTGTGGAGTCCAGTTGTAGACCATCATAGGTCCGTGTGAGTTACGTTTCTTCTCTTCTTCCGTTAATCTCTGATAACAGGGCTCCATTGCTGACAGCAGATTGGTCTATGAATGAAACGCAGATAAAGTTAAGGAATACTTTGACGATCCTCATTAAAGTTCTCTGCTACATGAGGACCGACAAACGTCTACAATAAGTGGACTGGGTCCTTTCAAATATTTGTGGAACTTTCCTTCATCTACATGGACTTCACATAATCTGACCATAATTATGTCTGGCTTTTAATGTGAACTCGTTTCTTCGGAATTTTTTCTTAGAGTAGTCAGATAAGAAACTCCTAACTCATCGAACTTATTTTTTTAATTAGTATGTAAAAGTTTTGTGTTGTATGTTTTTTTTTGTAGGGTTATAAAATTAAAGAATATAGGTATTATTGGATTGTCAAAATGGAGTACTTATAATTTGTTTAAAATGATTCTTACCTCGTCAATAAACGGGATGAGCACGACCGCTTCCCAGTCATTTTTCTTCCCATTAAGATCGGTCTCAAAGTTCACCGGATAGTAGTGTACTATTGGGGAGTCTTGATCAGTCATTAGGTCGTGAAACGGAGTTGGTAGGAGATGCTTGCTCGCCGCTGGTAGTACTGCTAGGAGCTGCAACAGAATAAATACGATTTCTTGTTCACCAAATAAAGAAAAAAGAATCGGCTAAGGCGCTTAACACACGGCACCGCTCACCGCCGCGGTAGACGATGAATCGGATCTCATGTTGCATTGATCTCTAATAAATCCGTGGATGCCTAACACACATACACCGGCCGTCCGCGCGGTGGAGCGGCGCCTCACACACGGGGCACCTTATAGCCGCGCGGACCATCGTGGGTGCAGGACAAAAATCAGAAAGATTCTTAACAGTGTCTTTATTTTTTTTTTGGGACAAAACTCGCCACACTTTTTCCTACCCACTGCAACTCCTGAAAGCCAGAATCAACAGTGGAGACCACCAGAAAAACGCCGAGCAATGAAGTTCGACGAGTCCCGGAGAATCGATTCAACTTTCTTGGGTCCCGCAACGAAATTAATCAGAAAAGAATAGCGGAGGAGTAAGAAAAAATATATTTTTTCCACTTCCCTCCATAACAAGCAGGAGAAAGAACAGAACTAGGCCAATCGGCACAAAAGGGCATTATTGCAACTGGGAGAAGCCCAGATTGCCAATCACCACGGATTAAAATTTAATTAAGTTAATGGGTCCTAAGTAGATATGTGCTGTTACAATTGATTCCAATAATAGGTATGGCAAAAGCGCCTGAACGCACGGAAATTGGTTCTAGTTTCTACAAGGTCCGTATAATAAACGACTCCGGATGTAACTTGTACACTATCCAACATAATATTGCGTTCATTCTGCCAAAGAATACACTCCCACAAGATGTGATGTGCGGACTGTTAAAATTCACAGTTCGATGTAGAGACAGTGTCTGTGAATAAACTGACCAAAACCGTGTTGAATCCATCCGCGCGGACAGGCCCGCTATCCACCTTACTACGCTATAAAACCCGCTTTACCGTCGTCGCCCTCCGTCGCAGTACGCGGTGCCGTATGTAAATCACCTAAGTCAGAGTTGGATTCACGCACGAAGATTTCCGTAGCATTATCAACAAAAATCACGAGGGGCGAACTCCTAGCTGTCGGAAGTTCCGTGGTTCCGACTCGGAACCACGACAACTAAACGCGAGTTGGGGCTGAACGAATATATGCTTTGATCCTTCAGGGTTTACCGCCGTTCATGTTAATTGAAGTTTCATCATAATCAACCTTTTTTTTATCGTCCCACTGCTGGGCACAGGTCTACTCTCATACAGAGAAGGATTGAGCGTAATCACCACGCTTGCTCAATGTGGGTTGGCGATTTCAGACTTAAAGTCCAGGTCTCCTCATGATGTTTTCTTTCACCTTATAATCAGTCATTGGTGTCTAAGATATACTTAGAAAGTACACATAATAAAGAAAAATGTCATTAGTACCTGGAATCGAACCCGCACACTCGTACTTGAGAGGCTGGTGTTTTAACTACTAGGCCAGCACGACCTCATTAAAAAAAAAAAAAAAATAAAGGAAGGACAAAAAGAATTGAAAGGAATCACCTGTTCAAAAGGTTTAAAAGGTTCCCCGAGTTCAAAATCAATCTTCAAATCTTTGAACCCTTTGATATCGGAGATGTAAGGCGCGTAGTGGTGTGGGTAGTACCAACACCAGGATGGACAGCCTTTGTAGTAATAATGAAGGTTCCATTGTATCGCACGCACGTAGCCCTCCGCTTGGTCAGCTAACACCTCCCTTTAATAGAAGTAACAGATAAAGATACAATTTTCTCTATTGAGTGTGTGGTAATTTAGTGCGAGGTATTGGTGGTCATAGACTGCTTAAAGTTAACTAGTTATTAGCGATTCTTTAACCATACATTTTTGATCTATTAACGTCACTTAACTTTAATTATCCTTTACGAATAAACGCCACAGAGTGTAAGGGGGCTTATTCATAAACGATGATTAAAGTTAAGTGACGTGCAAACGTCCAAAATGTATGTTTAAACAATCGCTAATCACTAGTTAACTTTAAGCAGCGTTTCTGAATAAGGGGGAGAATATACAGAAGTACAGACGACAGCATATCAAGCTACTACATTCTGTCAGATTTCTTTAGTAAAATTTCAATTTTATCGCACAAACGAGTACCATGGATCCAGTACATGATTCTGAACCCCCCAGTGGTGGAATTTTTCGTCGGCTTTTTCATGATTAAAAAAAATATATGTAGATTTTTTCACTTTAGACCGTTCATAATTGCTATACTTTTATAACCCAATAAGATATTAAAGTAAAAATTAATTAATTCGCTAATTAAACAAAAAAGCGCAATGAAAACAAAACTGGAAAAACTATCTAATCAGCTGATTTAATAGAGTTCACATCAGGGATCAACGTCATACCTACAAACCCGCACGGCAGCACGCTTGCAACGTTCAAAGGCCGAGCCGACACTTTTTTAAACATTATTATTTCTGTAACCGTTCATTAACGACATAAATGTCTATTATAATTTTATTAGTGGCATGCGGTCTAGCCTTTTCGAGAAGTTTGCGTTACGATGTCAGATACAACCTGTATATATAATATTAATTTAGTCCTACCAAATTCCATAGACAGTGTAAGCGTAATCTACACTAATATATAAAGCTTTTGTTTGAACGCGATAATCTCAGGAACTACGGTTCGATTTGAAAAATTGTTTCACACGAACGATAACGGCGGTCGCTAGTAAAAAATATAGGGTTCAAAATGCTTCAATTTATGTCAGGCGACTAAACTAAAATTTGTCTTCAGTTCTTTTTAATGAAATAGAAAGAGTTTGATGCTTTGAACATATTTTTTTTTTTTTAGTTTGCTTATCTATCTTCTTCTTCAGCCTATAGATGTCCACTGCTGGACAAAGGCTTCCCCCAAGGCTTTCCACGATGACCGATCTTGTGCTGTCCGCATCCATCGGCTTCCCGCGACCTTCACCAGATCATCGGTCCACGTTTTTGGGGGCCTCCCTACGCTGCGTCTTCCAGTACGTAACCGCTACTGCAGAACCTTACTGCCCCATCGGCCATCAGTTCTAGGAGCAATGTGACACGCTCATTGCCACTTTTTCTTTGCGACTCGAAGAGCTATATCGGTGACTTTGGTTCTTCTGCGGATCTCTCATTTCTAATTCGATCACGCAGAGAAACTCCGAGCATAGCTCTTTCCATTGCCCTTTGTGTGACTCTGAGCCTTCGAAGAAAGCCCATTGTGAGCGACCACGTTTCAGTTCCGTAAGTCATCACTGGCAACACACACTGGTCAAAGACTTTTGTTTTGAGACACTGTGGTATCTTGGACGACGAGAAGATGTATTGTAATTTCTCGACAGCTGCCCAGCCGAGCGAAGGATTCGACGACACACCTCTTTATCGAGAAGTTGGACCTACCTAGTTGGACTGTCTTTTTTTTTTTTCCGGGGTGGAAAATCCTCAATGGATGTCCGCCGCCCTGGGTGGGCGACGAGGTCTGTCAGACTCCTACTGACTAAAAACCACCCCGGTGTCTCTCCGGTCACGTTCGCTCGGAGCCGCGGGAGTCCCTGATTCTGCCGCGGCCCCATTCTCGTGCCGGCCCGGTCTGTCCGGGCCTCGCCTCCTGCACGGGGTAGTGAGGTGTTAAACTACCCCGTGCATCGCCTTTGAGGCGTGCGCCGACACTCGCGCGCGCCTCTGCCTCGGGGTCCAACGAATAGGGGGCGGGGACTTCCCCATGTCCCTCGCCCCTGGACCCTTTCATGGGGGCCGGAAGAGGGCGTTATCCGCCCTTCCTCGGCGCCCGGTGCGTCTTCTGCGGCCCGGGAAGGGAGTTGAGATCTCTCTCTCCCTTTCTGCAACTTCCTTTTGCGACATCACGTCCTTGCAGAATAAAAGCCATACTGTAATGTGTTCCAACACATTCATTTAGTATGGCGTAAGCAGAAGTGGAGGAAGTGTTCGTCACATTCTGGAGAATGTGACAAACACTTTAAATTTACGTTTGCGACTGCTAAAGACATTATAGAATCTTTTAAGGATCTTGATGTAAAAAAAACTGCCGATCATTGGGGTTTGTCAGTATATACTGTAGCTTTAATAATAGATGTTATCGCACCTTTCTTAGCAATTGTTTTTAATTCTTGTGTCACATCTGGTGTATTTCCTGATTTGATGAAACTTAGCAAAGTCTTTCCACTGTTCAAATCTGGTAGTAAAACTGATCCCAAGAATTTTCGGCCAATATCGTTATTACCAACTTTGAGCAAAATTATTGAAAAATTAATTTTGAAACAGTTGTTGAGGCACTTTAACTTATATAATTGATTGCACGTGAAACAATTTGGTTTTACAAAGGTTCGTTCAACTACAGATGCGGGCGTAGCGTTGCTTAAGAACATATTTGGGGCCTGGGAGGAATCGCAAGATGCTCTTGGTATTTTTTGTGATTTGTCCAAGGTCTTTGATTCATCATGATACTCTTATTAGGAAATTGTACCATTATGGCTTAAGGGACAGAGCTCTCGACCTTCTGACTTCTTATCTGAATAATCGAATTCAGAGGGTTGATGTTAATGGCAAGAGATCTGCAGGATCTGTGGTCACCATGGGCATTCCGCAGGGTTCAATTCTAGGTCCTTTCTTGTTTTTAATTTATATTTATGACCTATCTCATCACGTGAGGGATAACCACAACATATTGTTCGCGGATGACACTTCTCTTATATTTAAAGTCAAGCGTCAGCTAGCAAATTTTGACGAAGTTAACAATGCACTTTCTAAAGTTGTCCATTGGTTTATTGTAAATAACCTTCTTTTAAATGAAAAACCAAAAAAAAAAAAAAAACGAAAGTCAATAAATTTTCTACGCCAAATGTCAGGCAGCTAAGTACCAATGTTCAACTGAATGGAGTAGAGTTTATCCCTGTCGAGTCGACAGTTTTTCTTAGATTAACTATTGACGCCAAGTTACAACGGGGTCCTCACATTGAGAAGCTGTCGGGTAGACTCAGTTCTGCCGCCTTTGCTGTTAAGAGAATTAGACATATACCTGATGTGTATACAGCCAGAATTGTTTATTTTAGTTATTTTCATAGTCTTATGACTTATGGGATTCTTCTCTGGGGAACTTGTGCGGACATCAATACCATCTTTGTTTTAAAGAAAAGGGCTTTTCGAGAAATTTACAACCTTAGTCCTAGAGATTCTCTTAGAGAAAAATTCAGAGAGGTGAACATTCTGACTGTAGCTTGACAATATATATTTGAACATCTTATGTATGTACATAAAAATATATCGAATTTTAAGAAAATAAGCGATATTCATAATATAAATATCAGGAACAAACAATCTTTCTGTACATCATACTCGTCTCCACAGAGTAGGCAACTCGTTCATGGGTCAATGTATACACTTTTACAACAAGCTTCCCATGGACATTCGAAACTTACCCATTAAACGATATAAAATCTATATAAAGGCCAAACTTTGCAAAGAGGGGTATTATATAATCACAGAATATTTAGAAGTCTAAAAAAACCTTGGGACTGAGCTGCTCGCTCTGTTAAGCATTGTTGTTAAGCAATATGCATAATTATAACGTAAATTATTGTAAACATTTTCATTTTTAATGTCCGAACTTGAAAAAAGACGATGATCCCTGAGTTTGTTTCGGCTCAGAGGTATTCAGTTAGGAAATGCCGGTTTCATCTAGTTTAAAAAAAATATGACGTGTGAAAGTGATAAGTGATCGTACTTGCTTATTAAACGATTTCATTTCATTTTACTGCTCTCAAAAATTAATTGGCGTTTCAATAGTGTTGTTCGATACTTTTCAAACGTTCTTTGAAGGTGAATCTGTAACATTCATTTTTCCGACTCCAAAATTTGATGTTATGTATTTCACGTGTTTTTTTTTTCATTTTGTCTCGATTAAATCCTTTTCATTCCATGCCAACACAATTTTATTGTTTCAGTACTTATCAATAGAACTGTGGCATGCATTTACATATTTGTATAAAGTGAGTATTGATTAACTTACTCTGTTACTTTCGAATAATCTAATTTGTTCATGTAATAATCCTTTTTGTGCAGCATAAACTCCATTGCCATATTTGCTTCCTCTGCAAAACAAATAAACATCAAACTTAAGCACAAAAGAGACAGAGATATGATCTCTTTGAAATTTTAATATAAAACATATTTACCATCACTGGTCTCCTCATATCCATCTTCATTATCCACATCATCATCATCAAGGAACTGCAAAAGAAATGAAAATTTGTAACAAAACTGTTACCATTCGAAAACTGTCCCTAAAATACACCAGCCTGTTATACACCAAAACATTTAAACAACAATAAAAATACTATCATGCCAGACATGAAAGGCAAGGGAAAAAAATCATGTTTTCAGCTGGAATACGCCTGTCTTCACTGCCGCACATATAGGTACCTTCACGGGGCAGGAGGGGCAAGTCAGGCCTAGGGGTGGACAGGTTAGGCCTTGGCAAGACAGGAGCTGTCCCCCTTGGGTACGCCCATGTCTACCTCCTCTCACAAGCACCACCAGTCCGACCTACACCCTAATTACGCAACACGCCATTCCAATTAGTTGGAATCATTTCGAAGCAAATTGCCAATCCATTCCATTGCTTTATATTATGTTCGAAGATGTGTCTGCTCTAAAACGCAAATAACGCAATGAATGCAAAAGCTAAATGACTATTTAGTTGACAGGCCATATTACACAGTGCATGAATTTCTGTCTGGCAGATTAGTCTTTGAATAATATTTTAAAACTACAGAAAAAATTTAAGGCATCCATTTTATTGCAATTGGCTGAGATTTATGCATGTCTGATATTATTGTTATTTATTTATGATAAGTTTAAAATGTCAATTAGTATTTATTTGTATACCTCTGGGCAAAACATAGCAGATGTATAATATTTATCTGTAACACCTCATACTTTAACCTATGTTTACAAATAAAGATTCTGATTCTGATGTTGTTGAACTGTCAAAATGAAACGACTAGCAAGGTAATTACGTAACACGTAATTACCCTGCTAGTCTGTATTTCTCTCATCTAGTTGATGCTTACGGCCTTCGCATCACCGGACCACCTCGAGCGAGGCCAGTCTATAGTATAGTTACTATACTATAGAAAATTAATTGGTTACAAAGACTACCTACTATACTATAGTAGGTAGTCTTTGTAACCAATTAATTTTGTTTTTTTACAACTATCATTGTCTTCTACCTAGGTAGAAGACAATGCCTTTTCCCATCTATATTGGGGTCTGCTACCATTCTAATGTCCAATGTATCTTTCAGAATACCAGAGTTTTGCGTAGATCAATCGTCGAATCAAACTCGGCTGGGTTGCATTCGGGAAGCTACGTAGAATCTTGTCGTCCGAAATACCACAGTTTCTCAGGACAAAAGTCGTCGACCAGTGTGTGTAGCGTTATAAAAAGGCTCAAGGTCACTCAAAGGGCAATGGAGAAGGCTATGCTTGGGATTTTACTGCGCGAACGAATCAGGAATGAGGAAAACAGCAGAAGAACGAGAGTAACCGACATAGCCCGAAGAATTGCAACACTAAAGTGGCAGTCGATTGGCGACCACGCATCGGAAGATGCAGCGTGGGTAGGCACTCGAGAAGGTGGACCGACGACGTGGTGAAGGTCGTGGGAAACCGTTGCACGCGGGAGGCGCAGGACCGGTCGTCGTGGAGATCCTTGGGGGAGGCCATGTCCAGCAGTGGACGTCTTTCGGCTGGAATGATGATGATAATGGTGATGATGACATAGAGCGACTGGCTATCTGACCTCCAGAACCCAGTAACGGGGTAAGACAATGGTCACCTTGTTTTTTTTAAAGACATCATCCTGTGCAAAGACAAAGTCATGGTGGCCTAGTGGTTACAACACCAGCCTCTCAAGCATGAGGTTGCGGGTTCGATTCCAGGTCAGGCAAGTACCAATGTAACTTTTCTAAGTTATATGTACTAAATATATCTTGGACACCAATGACTGATTACAAGGTGCAGGAAAACAACTTGAGGAAACCTGAACTTAAGTCTGAAATCGCAATCCCGCATTGAGCAAGCGTGGTGTTTACGCTCAATCCTTCTCTGTATGAGAGGAGACCTGGGAGTGGGACAGTAAAAGGTTGATGATGATGATCGTCCTGTGCCTGGCCCTATCTCAATTATGTTGGGATCGGCTTCCAGTCAGAGAGAGCTAGAGCCTAGTCACTAGGCTCTAGCTCAGTAGGCTCTAGTCACTAGGCTCCGATACCACTAGGCCCTAGTGGTATCGGCCGCGACTTACAAATTGCAGGTCGTAGGTTCGAACCCTATCAGTCGTTTTATTTTGTGTAAATTATTTCGTCACCATTGCTCTCAAAACGGTGAAGGAAATCATCGCGAGGAAACCGGAATGTCCTAGAGCCAAAAACTTCGAAGACATGCGACATCTACCATCCCGCCCTGGGCCAGCGTGGTAGATTACGGCCCACTCCTCATCGAGAGGCCTTGGTCCTAACAGTGGGAACAATATAGGCTGATTATGTATGTATGGCTTCAAGTCTAGCCCTATGCAACCGAATACCAGTACTTTACATGAAGCTACTGCCTATTTGATCTCCACAACAGTTATTGTGTAATATTAGCCTCGATACAGGAGAAATTCCAGGCGAGGGCAACATTTTTATTAAAAAAGAAAAACGAAATTTACCTTTTACCCCCTTTCTGTTACAAGTATTCAACTTAATTTGAGAGATCTAATTTGCATCTCTTTCTTTATGGGCAAGAAAAGGACAGCAATACTTTGTATTATGTTACTTGGTTGACGAATCAGTGTTAGGCCCGGCGCACTTTATGGGCATCGGCAAGAAAAAGGATCCTTCGGCATTTCTACATGCAAGCGCACACGGTCGGAAACTATGCCTTGATGTCGTGAAATGTTCTTAGGGATGACGAGCCGTCCTTAAGTATAACGAGCTACCGGCAGCGCGGTGAGCGAAGGTGTGCCGAAAGATCCCGAAGTATCCCGAAGCATCCTAAAAGCTGTCGATGCAGTAGCCTCAAGCATAATGAAGCGGTATTTTTCTTACTATGATCATATAACTCGCGCGAGTTAACTGCACCTCGATGGAATGCGACTCCTCACCCGCTTTCCCGCGCGACGCCCCGCATTCGCCGTAAGTGCTGAGTAGCGTTAGCATCTTTGCTACAATTGTCTAAATACAGTTTAAATCCCCTGTTGTTATTACTGTTTTGTGGAGTTTTTGATTTGTTAAGTTTTTTTTTTTATTAAGTTTGTTTTTGTTTTTAACATTTTCGACGCGTTAGTGAAGCCTGTTGGTTGCACCAACATTATATTTCAGTCTATATGTATCAATTTAATTGCAAAACGTCACAAGTAAAATGATCTAGTATTATGACGCTTTATCATCAAAACGACCTTTTATGAACATAAAAAATAATTGTAATTTATATTTTTTTAACATAATTCTCATTTTTTACAAACGGTGCCGTCCGAATGACGTCACAGAGTGAGGTGCACAGTTGACTCGCGCGAGTTGTATATCATCATAATGCTTTTTATCACCTAAAATCTTCAAACGTGTCGATGCTAATACTAATCTTATACATACCATATCCTCTGTGGCATTGATGAGTGCCTGCAGCTCATCATCTGGTTTGTTAGCTTTGATTTCATCTACGTTCACGTTGAACGTCTCGTCATTATTAGGTTTGTACTGCAAAATAAAGTGAATCCCTCAAACATATGCAAAAGAACAAAATATTATATTAATTCGCTGTAAATCACGAAAGTGCGTCTTAGAAGCTTGAAGCTGCAATGATTGACTGATTCTCGTGAAATGTAAACTTCCCTATGTTTGTGTAGGTACTTGGGAGATCGTGAAGTTTCGTCTGTTTCCGTAAGTAATCGGGTTTGTGTGTTAAAGCCCATAAACGCACATAAAGTGCGTGTAGCCTTTACATTGTAACGTTATATTTATCATTTTCTATCAAATTGGTAACAAACAAAATATTTCAAATACTTATAATTACATACATAAACATTTCAAATGCAAAATGTTCAAACATCTTTGGATCTAGATTGAGTCGCTCGTACCCCGCTCACTGACGTAGACATAAGATAATCAACTGGACAGGTGATAGGACACTTAAATGCTAATAACTTATAAAACATAAGAGCTGACCCGTGTCCACTACGTAGGGCAGTAAACATTTTTACTTGTGATGAAATCGAACTAACATGAAAAATCCTTCATTTTTTCGGGTTAATATATACCGTGTAGGTATTTTCAATCATCTTACAACGGTAACCCACCTCACATATCTTCAAATTCTAAACATTAGTAAAAAAGGACTATTAAATAATTTAAAGGATATTTATTTTTCATTTTTGAGCTAGGTTGAATGAACTCTGGTACAGATGTCGCCGCTCCAATCCGCGTGCCCTTGGAACGCAAGGCTCGGACTGCACTCACATATAGGGTGTTTCAAACAAAGTCATGCGTCATAATAAAGCATGATTGAATTATTACAACTTTTTTGAGTATTAATGTTTACTAGTCATTGGATAAAAGAAATGGGGATTTAAGGCGATTAAAATGACACGGTATATAGTCCATTACACTCACAAGTATCTGTCTTTCTGTTGATACAATCATTTTCAAAATCAGTTCTATAGATTCAAAGATTACCCTCTATAACCTCCCAAACTTCAACTCTGTACAATATTAGTTTTTAAAACCTTTTCTCATACCTCCCTTCTTTCATTAGCATTAGGCCTCCTGCCGGTCTTTGCCTCAAAATACTTGAGGTCCGCATACGTATCTTGAAACTTCTCTGTGTCTATCTTAGCTAGTTCTTGCATGAACACTTCAAACCTTCGCAGGTTTAGGTCACCCGCTTCGTTTATATAACCTAAAGAAAAAAGGTTATTTATGGGCTGTTTTGTCCACTTTATTTCCATTTACGAAAAATGTCAATGTTTTTTTTTTTGTTACTGGCTCTTATGTCATAAGACCAAGATAAGTACAAGAGCCTAAGGTAACACAGATGTTTATAACTTTGAAGCTTAAATAAAGAAATTATGATAACTTGAAGTGTCTTTCTTATATCTCGGAACCCTGAAGTCCAGGACCATTGGAAGGCGAATGAGGGGCTCGTAAAGGCCGTTAGACTATTTAAATGAAATTATTTTTTTATCATAACATTCTGATCACAATTTATGCATGCCTGCTGTGTTTCACCTTTGTGTTATTTAGATTATTTTTTCTTTTCCTTATTTTTTTTTTTTTATCTTTTGTAGAACTGTTAGTATAAAACATTGACACTGTTTCTCCTCTTTTTGGTCATGAAAATTATCAGAACCCATTTTGGCCATACCTTTGAAGATTCATTCCAAGATGATTACTATTGTATAGTAATTATAAACATTACTTTCATGTATACAGTGCCGGTTGTTATACTTGTAACAATGATTATATATTTTTTTTTTTTTTTGGGATTTTATGGCCTGGTTTCTAAGAACTTTAAGCCATGTCTTATTTGCACTTCAGTTTCACTTCTTTTGTAACTTATCCTAACTTATCCTAAACTTATCCTAGCTTAACTTAACTTAACCTATCTCCTTTCGTTTCCCACGTGTGGCCGACCAGGAAGGGGTTTGGGGTAAAGACATGATGTGACCACTAAGCTACAATATTTCACAGTTCTTTATGAATTATTCACTGAATGCACTTTTTACTACATAAATCACGCGTTTTTATTTAGTAAACGACACTATAAATAATTTTAAAAGTTCAATGAAAAATGAGCGTGGCACTCATCATCGCTTTCCCGCCAAAACTCACAATGATTATAATTGTTTTACTCGAAGTTGCCGCATCATGTCTTTTGAATCCATACTACTAAGACCATTAAGACGTTATCTTGGTAGCTAATTTTGTAACCATAATATCACACACAGTCATACAGTGTATCCATCGTTTTTTTTTTTTATTATTATTTTAGGAGTTTACTTACCATCTAATGTTGGCAACACCGTCATATAAGTCTTATAAAGAACGGGCAAGGCATCATTACTTATATGCATATTAGGCAAGTTGGGAATAAAATCATTGCCTACTAGGAAGCCCATCAGTACCCAGTCATCGACGATCTTCTCTATGTCGTACTGGAAGGGTAGTTTGCCCTTAATAGAAATAAACTCTTGTTCTAAATATTCTCTTAGCAATGATAAATGTAGGAGGTAGAAATTAGTGTCTTCTGGACTAGTCGCGCGCTGTGTCGTTTTGCCGAATTTCACCTGGGGAAGAAAATAGAATAGAATACTCTTTATTATGTACACCATATAAACTACAGAACATAGGCACATATACTTATTGTAAAAAAAGACAAAACCAAAAGACATCCGGACGAAGCGTTTCGCCTCCTCCTTTATACCGCGTACATCGAGGGACTGGAACAATCTGCCGGCGGCGGTGTTTCCGTCGGACTACAATTTGAGTGTCTTCAAGGCTAGAGTGAATAGGCTCTTAATAAACTAGTGCGCTTTACCATCAACGATTGCGTCACTGCTTACCATCAGGCGGGATTGCGGTCAAGCGCGGGTTTATTTTTTAATAAAAAAAAAAATAGTAAATAAAACCCAAAAAATAAGATACATAATATTATATAAAATTTTTGAGAAAACTGTTAATTAAGTTGCACTTGTTAAAACAGGAAACTTCAAAATATAATTTTCACAAAATCTAAAATAATAATAAACGGGTCTTGATGGTCCGTTATTTTTTTTCAAATGGCGGCTATTCACAATGCTTATGATGTGTATGTAATGGTATGCCAAGCTTCCTTATATAAAACTACAATAGCCTATGGATAGATTATCTTGTTGAGTAATACTCGTCGCAAACACATCTGCTGACCGTGCATCGTTTACTTAAACACTATACTTTGTTTATGGCTTCACATCCTTTAACTTTAAATATAAGCGTACATAAAAGTTGAATGTAATTATGATTACCTCTTCTCTAAGCAATGCGAAGTGCGGCTCATGCGTGCACATGCCCAGCATGATGAGATCAGCGTCCAGCCCGTACAGACAGTGTCTGGTGTTGGGGTCATAGTCGGGTTGAGAGCGGGACCATCGAATGTAGTCCATTATCTTGTGCTCGCCTTCGCCGGGGGTCTGTTGAGTGAGGAAAGTTTGAGGTCTATCAAAATTTCGTTTTTTATCTATGTATTCTCCCCAATAGAAAAGTTTTCTTATCTGGGTTTCTACATGATGAGTTTAGATTCACCTTTATTAGTTTTATAATTTATGAAACCTAAGATTTTTTTTTAAATAAAATGTTCAATTTAATGATATTAAGTCAGATTCAAGACTATTGGTTACGTCTTTAGAGATCCAAACGAATGTTCTCCATAATATGTATTCTATAACTAATTACAACAAGTTTCTCTATATTTTATTTCTGTTTTTTTTTCTATAATTTTTCCATTCCTGCTTACCTCGTGCCCCGACAATACGACCTTGACCTTGGCCCACAAGGGGTCAGTGGACATCTTGGACTTGACAAAGTACTTAAGCTGTTCATGCAGGCGAGCCATAAACACGGTGCCTGGCGTGATGCAATTGCTGTCGAAACGTTTCTCCGTTGGCAATACTTCGCCTGTGCAAATATAGTAAAGACATGTAACAAATTG
The DNA here is from genome assembly GCA_037179545.1 of Sesamia inferens. NCBI lineage: Eukaryota > Metazoa > Arthropoda > Insecta > Lepidoptera > Noctuidae > Sesamia > Sesamia inferens. Next base: position 26,690,479 of record CM073928.1, on the reverse strand, counting down.
AAAACTAGCTCTTATAATAGACTTATTTAGGAGTTTCTTCCTTATTCTTCTCCATACGAAAATTTGGAATGGGGCACGCCCAAAACTCTGTCCAAATGGCAAAAGGGCTGTCATAATTAGTTAGCGCCATGTTTACAGTCACGTCTATAAAAATTATAAAACGTTTATGGGGAAATTCGTGACCGCATCTTCATACAGGCTCAAGAACATTGCAATAAAACGAAATGCAAGAAAAAAACATAGCAAACTAGTGTAGAAATTAGTGTTTAATCAATAAATTTATTAATACGTTTTCAATAGATATATTTCGCATTTTATTTCCAGATTTTAATCTACGAATTTTATATGCACTTATATGTGAATTGCTGCAAACTTTCGACAGGATTTAACTAATATTTATCTTTTGTAATCTTCTTAAAGAAAGAAAAAAATTCACTGAACTGAAATTTAGTTTCAGTTTGTGAGCATGGGTATCGCGCCACTGTCAAACTTCAGTTATCATCATAGGTCGGAATAGGTAGAGTGATTTTTGGTACTTTTATCATAAATGTTCACAGAAAGAAGAACGTGGATAATCTATTTTCACGGAATGTAATTCCGGATCCAAATGTCGTGGTGGCCTAGTGGTTAAAACACCAGCCTCTCATGTATGAGTGCGAGGGTTCGATTCCAGGTCAGGCAAGTACCAATGTAACTTTTCTAAAGTTATATGTACTTTCTAAGTATATCTTGGACACCAGTGACTGAAGGTGAAGGAATACATTTTGAGGAAACCTGGACTTTATAAGTCTGAAATCACCAACCCGCATTGAGCAAGCGTGGTGATTACGCTCAATCCTTCTCTGTATGAGAGGAGACCTGTGCCCAGCAGTGGGACGATAAAGGGGTTGATGATGATGATAATGAATTCCGGATCCAAGTAAGTATTGCCAATGTTGGTAGTGACATTATTACTACTCAATTCATTTAAAGGAAGGTAACTAAACTAATTCATTATTTAGTTGTTGAAAAATGAAAACAAATTCCGATCGAAGCATTAATACATTTCAATATTTTATTTTTAGCCTCTAATGAAGGGTATAGCCAAATCAAACGGTTTTACGACTTAATATAATTTATACATATTTTTTTTAATAATCAACCAATTCCGTAAATCCGGAGGAATGTCCATATTAATATATACGTTTCCGATCAATGACCCCAATTCAAGCTACCTGTTCCGACCTATGGTTATCATAAATAGTATTTTTCTTGTAGTTTAACAACATTTATAAAAACAAATAAAAAGAAACAAATATATTATCTACCTTTTTTTCTAGCTTCTTCTTCCAATTTTTCTGCTTCCCTTGCTGATCTAAACCTAAAATGATAATTAAAATTATATTTGTACACTTTTTTTTATCTTATTAATTATAAACTAGTGCTTGACTGCAATCCCGCCTGATGGTAAGCTGTGATGCAATCGTTGATGGTAAAGTGTGCTAGTTTATTAAGAGACTATTCAAAAAAAAAAAAAACTGAGTTAATAGGAAAGAAGGCGGCTGTTGAGCGAAGTGATGTTAAACCTAACAACACGACCAATTATGTTGCGACAGAGGGAGATTAATCTGGAAACCCTCCACGACCTAACTCCCCACACAACATTTGGCGCATCGTACCCGGTACACTTCGCAACACAACTACTCAGACCCGTCCTGCGTAAGGCTTCGTCAGACTTCATCCCGGAACACGTGAATTGTTTGGCGGCAAGACTTTGACTTGTGGGTGGTAACTTCTGCCGGCAGCTGATGTTTAGGCCTACCACCAGGCAAATTTCAATCCCAAAATTTTATTTCATTTGCAAGGCAAAATATATAAAATGGTAACAAATTGTTCTGAATTCCTTTATTTTCCTGTCCGAATGAGACAAAAAAAAAATCTATTGTAAACAAACCAAGGACTGATAATTAAATCATCTGATAATGGACCCTGCGCGAAATGTATGGACAAAATGATCAATTAATTTGGCTAAAATATTGGTTCCTATGGACAACAGCAGGTCAAGCTAAACACTGCAATTATTCCCAATCAACCATGTGCCTTATTATTTTAGCAACTAAGCTGAAAATATAATAAAACTAGACATATAGCCATTTTTAGTTTCAAGTTAAGAATATGATTTTTATAAACCGCAAGATGTTTTTTTTTATATCCCACACTAGGAATTTCTCCTGTATAGTGGGTGTGTAATCTCCGTAAACTGTATATCTGTGTAAACTTGGAACAACTACCTGTAAGCCATACAAATATTTGCTCTGTGCGGGAATCAAACCCGCGACACGCAACGGAGCTGTCGATCGCTCAGCCACTACGCCAACCGTGTCGTCAATTCTACTAATATTGTGACATTTTGACAATTTTGTTGAAAAATTAATATGTCCCCATTTTCTATATTTTAATATATTGTATTTCCAGATTTTAATCTACGAATTTTGTATGCACTTTTGTGAATTGCTGCAACCTTCTAATTTTGTATATTGCGATTATACTTGTGTTCAAAACACATTTAAAAGAATCATATAATATTTAAAAACAAAACTGAGACATAACTTCAATTAATATAGTTGAGCATAACTATATGTCTGTCAATAGATAAATAGATACCATATCATATGTATATATATACAACATTATTTTTTCTTTATACGAAGTCTGATTAAAGTTTTTTCAGAGAAAAGTAACATTGATTTCAATCATTTTTACAACATGTTAATTTTTTTCCCCAAATACATTTAGAAATGGTACAGTGTGGTTACCGAGCGGACAATACAGTTCATGACAGATCATAATGGTACAAGACGCGTGCGCACAGCGGGACAGGGCCCCTCTGCCACTCTGTGCAGGGGTGCAATACATTCTAAGTAGAATTAACATGTTTTAAGCAAATTATACTACATTTTATTTTTCCACTTTGGGATAAATTTACTAGTCAAGTACACAATAATATCTACCTACATTTGCAAGAAAAACCTGCAAGTATGATGGAACATGTTATCATGTTTATTACCAACCAAACAGAAATTATTTTATCAATAAATGTAAAACAACGCCGCGCTGCTACAGATGTGGGCGGGCGAACGGTGCATTGACCATATATTTGAAATTTTGTACACAGATTCTTTACTTAAAAATACTGGACACATGTTTCAAGTTTCGCATATACACAAAACAATGTTGTATATGTATATTTTAATTATATGGCCCGATTTGGCGCTAATCATATTCCATCTGTTACTTGTTGAACTGCCAGTATATGGGCCGACTTGGCGCTAATCATATTCAATCTGTTACATGTTGAACTGCCAGTATATCACTGTATATGTATGTGTATGATATGCTTGAAAACATTACAGTCAAGAAATTATTGTTCTTAATTGGTCTTAAAAAAATTAAAGGTATTTGGAGCCCCCAATATTTATTATTATTTTTTTTATTTTTGCATTAAAAACCTTAATGCGGTTACAGAATACATCTACCTACCAAGTTTCAACAGTGTAGCTCTTATAGTTTCGTAAAAAAAATGGCTTTGACATACGGACAGACAGACATGACGAATCTATAAGGGTTCTGTTTTTTGCCATTTTGCTACGGAACCCTAAAAAGAACCAGAAGATTGATAAAAAAAAATGAAGGTGGTGGTAAAGAATGATAATTTCTTGGCAAAAGGTAATATTAACTGTGAAACATTTCGCATTACTAGTCTGTAAGACACATATACATGTTAGGTATGTTGTAAGTATACTATTTGAAAATGACCCAAGTATATTTCATATGTATTGCACAGCATAAATAACGTTGAAGTCCTTCATAATAATAATAAAAAAAATCAGTGTCCATGGACTTAAAAAGCTGTAAGTCATGGAGAGTCTTTGCCTAACAGTTGTTATGATGTAAGCTGACAGTGACCAGTAATATTATTACCTTCTGCCTCTCTGCTGGTTCATCTTCGCCCTAGGGGCTACTCCATCAATTGCCATAAAGAACAACTTCTTAGGCTTAATAATTTGAAACAGTATGCTCAGGTAATGGAATATATCTTCGAATATTTTCTCTTCGGTTATACGGAAGTGTGGGTTTGAGTCATCGGGATGTGAACAATTATGAATTATTCCATTCATATCCAAATACATATTGTCAAAGTCAGGAATCTGAAAAAGATAAGTTAGTTTTGAGTAACGAAGGGTAGACAATAAATTTAAAATATTTTTAAAAATTTATTATCCAGTTTCCATTGATCATATTGTCTGGACCACCAGCCAATATAAATGTCTAGCATAATATGAAAAAAATAAGGCAATGGGTAACTCATATTCGGTTATCCTTAAGCTTGGATGATTTGAAAGCTGTGTTGATCAACACTGTGGCATGCAATGACAAATACTTGCACAATATTATCACAATGTTTATAAATTAAGGTTAGAATTGGCTGTAAACTGAAAATAACAGCTACTATTTAAAATGCTGAATATTTAACTAAATTAACTAGAACATGACAAATAATTGGTAATTTTAGTAGTAGGTAAGTTTGGAACCATTGGTTTTATGAATATTATTGGGAAAGGTATTCCTTTTCTCTCAAAGATGTATTAAAAGTAGTGATATTCCTATTAGTAACACGAACTTCAAATAATTCTAATAAGAATTTACAAAACAGTTAGCCTTCCCATGGTAAATATTTAAAGTTAATTATGAAATAATGTTTTGTTAGGGTAAATAAGTAGGTACCTATGTATCTAAAATATTTGTTGTAAAGAAGCTGTTTACCTGATACTGCTTCACCAGCTCATTGAGGCAAGGGTACCTCTCGCTTGTATACCTGAAGAATTTCGGTACACCCATTCTGATTGATTAATTCCAATTATTTGCGTTAATGCTCGATAAGCGTTTGTTGTGCACTGACCCCTAACTGAAATAACCTATTTTACCAGTTACTTAGGCGGCGGCGCACACTGTTGGACAATGGCGCTACCCACTGTTTGCTGATATTGTAATTATGGTTATTAAATGAATTGTATTTATTGTGTTAGATTGAAAAATTATCTTCCAACAACCTTCATCGCGGAACGGAGAATTTTCAGTGTTGTGAAAACTTACTAAAATATCTCAATCGAATCTTTGAATAGTTGATTTATTTTAAGTTTTGGGTTGATTTTTTTTCGTTTCATTTAATATAATCATTTTATATTTCTCTCTTTTCTTTTTGAAAAGGAATATTCTTTAAGATTTTTTAAGAAAACGTTTGATATTATTAGGTTTATCTCACAATTATTGGGATTATTAAAGTTTGCAAAATGGAAAAATCTCAAGGACAACGCGCTTTTTTCGCGGGAGAATTCCATGGCTTGCTTTCATTAAATTAGAATAATCTGATTGTTGAATAAAGGAACATCAAACTAATTTTCAAAAATCAAGGGAATGAAAGATTTTGCAGGTTGAAGTTATCATAGTCGAATTTGAGAAAAAGAATATCTGTGTATGCTCGCTTGAGCTTGTAGAAAAAGCTGCCCCACTATTGATTTTAATTATCTGTATTTTGTGCTTGTCATAATGTCATGAGTTGTGGCGTTGTAAACATAATATAATCGTGGTTTTTGGAAATAAAATAATATTTGGATAATAATTTCAATTACCTTCCTTACAATATTTTCATTTCATATAATTAAGGTTTTGTGTCTTTTGTAACAAATAACCTTGTTACTGTGTTGTGAGTTCTTTATGATATACCACATAAACCATGGAAAGCGATGAAATTGGCAATGATTTGGTGCGCCTAGACAACGGGTATCTAGTTGACGAGGAAAATAACATTCGTTGCGAATATGTTGTGAACTCTGACGATGTTTTAGGTATGCATTCAAGCTCTGTTTTTACTATTTATTGTCTAGTCATAATTCCTATGTCCTATACACTTATGCTTCTTGAACATTCTTCGACGTATTTTTAAAAAAATACTATGAAAAACATCCACTTTTGTTCTGTAGCTAACAATTTAATTTTTATTCTCAATGAAATATCGGAATCATTATTTTATCATCGAGTACATTCAGTATTGTTCCATCAATCATTCTTCTAAGCATACAGATTGCTAAAAAACATATTTGACCCAAAATTCAGCTGTAAACTCTGCTCACTGATGCAATCATCAGATCAAATGCTCAGGTCACTGGGCATCTGGATGAAAATGTGTGTAGGTGACATGTCATTCGGTGCAGATTGGAATTATTAAAGCACTTAAAATTATATCTTTGTTTTTCAGATGAAGAGAACAATTCCGATTCAGGTAGTAAAAATGCCCCACTGAGAGAACAGGATAGATTTCTGCCTATTGCTAATATTGCCAAAATAATGAAGAGAGCAATACCTGAAAATGGAAAGGTAAGGTGTCTTTCAAACAAAACTTCTATCTTTCTCTGCTCCTTATTAGATAATAAGGAGGAGGCATATTAATGGGACTCCGTTTTCTTTTATGACAATGTAGAATAGATATGCTCTTTCCTTGCCAACTTGGACAATACAGACTAAGGACTGTATTACAGCACCTTACTCAAGATTTAAGCATGACTTAAAACTAGTTTCAACCAATAAAATAGCTTCAAATGAGATTTAAGTAAAGCTTGAGTTTTAAGTGAGGTTAAATGGATAAATTGATGATCTAACATTGCACAAAGTTTTAGCTAATAACTGTTAACAGCATTGTGATAACAATGGTAACTGTTTTGTTTAGATTAGTTTGATTGCTCCTGCACTGTAATTGGGTAACACACTATTAGTATCAATTGGAATCATTTTGACGCATATATTATAAAAAAAATGTGTCTGCTGAACTACATAAACAATGAAATGAATGTTGTTGAACTGTCAAAATGAGACCCATTGCTACTGATTGTATGTTACACAACAATTACCCTGACGCTAACAATATTTAGTTCCTATAATTCTAGCTGTGTAACCTCTGCTAGAATTATAATAACTGTTTTTTCTTAACTTTTTTCAATTGGGTCTTGAGTCGTGAGAGTCCGCTGTATGACATGTCTATTAAATATTATAGATAGCCAAGGATGCACGTGAATGCGTCCAAGAATGCATATCAGAGTTCATCTCATTTGTAACAAGCGAGGCGAGTGACCGGTGTCAAGTGGAGAAGAGAAAAACTATAAATGGTGAAGATGTCCTGTTTGCAATGAAGGCACTGGGCTTTGATAATTATGTGGAGCCTTTGAAGCTGTATCTTAAGAAATATAGAGAAATTGTGCTATCACCAGTAAGTAATCCAGTAATGTTAGCTTTTTATGGTTATCTTAGATAGGTTATTACAATCACGAAGATTCCAACAATTGGTCTAACTCCATTGCTTCGATATCGCCTTCGGGTTGTGAAGGTCAGACGGCAGTCGCTTCACGGAAATCGAAGTTTAGCCAAAATCAGCAGTTAGACTGGTAAGGCGGACCCCAGACTCCAAGACTGAAAAAGTTTTGGATGCGACTGGGATTAACGCTGAGATGATGATGATGATTGCATTATCTATCTGCTGCAAGTCATAATGAATACTACTAAATATTTAACCAAATACACAATGAAAATAATTACTTCATAAAAAGAAAACATCTCACACTGTATTTTTTTTAAATGTTGCTGTACATCCTCATTATACATCAACATTTAAAAAAAATTGCCAAATGACATGTCACCTAGTACACCCACAATACAAGAGAAATTCCTCAATTTCTTTTTTTACAAACATTTAAACTCTTTACACTAACAGCCAGACTCTGAATAACTATCTGTAGGCCATACGAATATTAGTTCCGAGCAGGAATCCAACCCAAGGTACATAGCTCAGCAGCCAATCGCTTAGCCACTTCACCAACCATGTGAATCATTCAAATGTATGTCTGTAGTTCTGCTTTATGTAATAATAACATGCCTTTTTTTCAGGTCACAATGAATAAATTGACCAAACCTATTATAGTGTATGGAGGTCAGTAGTCAATTAATTAAACCATTAAATATTTATAGGTACTATTTTAAACATATGGACGGCAGCAAATCAAAGTTACCCTAAACTGTCAAATATTCCAATCAACTTTGAGCCTGGTCTGGTTTTTATTATTATTATTGTTTATGTACACTCTTGGTTCTCCAATCCACTTTTGACATTGGCAGAATAGACAACATCGGCTTCACTTGCCATAAATAAAAATAGAATAGAGCTTTGAGCCTTAAACCTATAGAGATAAAGTTAAAAATTTAATAAAGAAATCTGACAGATTACAGTAGCTTGATGTGCTGTTGTCTGTATATGTTATATAATATTCTTCATTTTTGTTTTCAGATGATGGAACTGCATGTATTCCAGCTGAGAATGACAGTGAGACACAGACCGAATCAGCAGTACTTTATCCATACAAAGAATTAAAAGTAATTGAAGATTTCACCATTGCATGAGAAAATACTAGAGTAGTAGAAGTATAAGGATATCATGATGATTTCATACATTTTTAAGGAAACAAAATTAAAGTAATTTTTCTTGTACACATTAGTAACCAAACTGAAAAAGACTGGTGTAGAAAAAAGCATTTCACATTTTTATGAAAATATTCTTTAATAAGTAATAATAAGTAAGATGTCTGGTTACGGCCTGCCACAGTACTTTAATATTCCTTGATGGACTATGTAGATTAAAACAAGAAATCCTCATTAATTTTGTATGCTGCGTGATAAATTAACCAGGGCTCCGATTCTCTAGTCCAAACACAAATTTGAGTTCAGTTCATTTGTTTCTTTAGTTCTGTCTGTTTTAATTTAGTCCTGTCAAATTATCTAGCGCCTGACATGTTTTAATCACGTTTAAAACTGTCTATGGAGTATCTTTATTACGCAAAGGACTAATATTTATCTTCTGTCTTTTTCATACTGAAATAGAAAGAAAAATATGCGCTGAACTTAAATTTAGTTTAGTTTGTGAACAAGGGAATCAGGGCCATTATGTAATTGAAGGACTTTGGCTAGTTCGACTAAAAATAATAAACAATCATCTTTTTTTAAGTGGTTACTCTAATCTAAATGAAATAGAGTGGTATTGTAAGTATTGTTATTAGAAATATACCATCTAACTTATATGTTGTTTCTTTTTAAACTCTCATCCATACATATCAGAATTATTTGATAATAACTAGCACATGTCATAATTATTAAAAATGGATAAAAATAAATTTACCCCTAAGGGTAGAAAATATCATTTATTTCATCTACTTAATAAAGTCCCACCATTGTGGACCGATTCTGTTGAAACTTAGGATAGTTCATCAAGATCACAATCAAGACATTCTTTTTTTCCCTCTTTATTTCTTATTGCAATCTGTCTGGGAGATATTCAACATTACTTTAGAAACGGTGTATGGTATGTGAGGTACAGGTGCAGTGACAAGCCCTCCAAAATGGTGTTTTAAATAATTAAGTCTTGAGGAACTCTCTTCTTTAGTCTCCTTGCACTTGGAAGTAAATCGTCCATAAGGTGGTGTGCCGATATGTTAGGGTGCTGTTGCAGTCTGTCTTTATATGTTCTGACTCTCTCCTTTATTTCCTCTTTTACACTTTTGATGCCAAGGTCTCGGTAAAGTCTTTCGTTAGTGACATACCATGGTGCGTCTACTATCATCTTAACATTTTTTATTGAAACTTTTGTAGGATTTATTGTATATTATATATATTTGCTGTATTCAGTATGTCCATATTGGCTTCATTATACTCTTGTATAACAAAAGTTTATTTTCCATTGAGATCTGGCTGTTTCTATTTATCAACCAATACATCTTGCGCACTTGTTGTCCCATTGCTAGGCGTTTGGTAAAATTGTCTTTTCTCCATGTTGGGCGTTGATCTAGATACATTCAAAGATATTTCGCTTCGTCAGATTGTGGAAGCTGGACAACATTCAGTGTGACTGGGGGACAAGTCTGTCGCCGGGTAGCCGCCAGTTCTTTAGTCATGCCGTGATCTTATCTAAGCTGCTCTGTAGTTTGCCATCTGATGCCATGATAGCTGTGTCATCAGTAAACGTGCCCATAACAACATCGTCAGATATTGGCAAGTCTGTGGTATAAAAAAGATACAGAGTTGAGAGTAGGTCCCATTACACTACCCTGCGGCACTTCCGCTTGAATTTCTTTAAGTTCCGTATTTGCTTTACCGTGACTAACGAAAAAGTGTCTGCCGAGCAGGTAGGACCTTATTAGGCTGTAAAAGTTGGTGGACAGTTTCTTTTTGATTTTATACAAAAGTCTATCATGCCAGACTCTATCAAATTCCTGTGATATATCAAGGAAGGAAGCTGTACAATATTCTTTTTGTTCGAATGATTTTGATATACCATCAACGAGTCTATGAATTTGCTCGATTGTACCATGTTTTTCCCCGAATCCAAAGATCAATGTTTCCATCATTTTTGATGTAGTTGGCAGTAGGCTAATTGGCCGATATGATTTGGCATCTTCTGGACTCATGCCTGGTTTCAGGATCATTATAATTTTAGCTACTTTCCATTGTTGAGGATTCCCTTCGAAGAATAGTGTTATATAACTGAGTCAGGAATACAATGCCCTGCTCTGGTAGCTCCTTTAGAATGGTTGCTGTAATTAAATCGTATCCAGGCGCTTTCCCTACTTTTAGTTTTCTGATTGCAGATTTGACCTCTCCTTTGCTAAGTTTCTGGATGGGTAACTATAGTTGATGCGTCGGGTTCAGCAGTTCTACAACCATTTCCGGCTTTGTGGAACCAATATTGGGGTTTGGTTGGAAGACTTCTTGCAGATGCTCCATGAATACGTTGGCTTTCTCGACATCATACCTAGCCCATGAATTATCTGCTTTGTGCAAAGGTGGTTGGTAAGTTATTAGGCGTTTGAATTTAGGGGAAGAATAGTCTGTAGATGGTGTAGCGTCCAGATTTTGCAGGTAAGTTGCGATTTTTTTTATTTCTATCATCGCTTAATAGTTGCTCGAGTTCTTTGGCTAGTACATTGTATGTTTTTGGTCCCCTGGGTACCGAGTGGTTTGCTATTTCTTTCTTGCTTTACGCTTTTCATATAGTAATTTTCTTATAGATAATGAGCATTAGAGTCCATATTGATTTATGGGCTTTGGTGGAGGCATGGCTTCCCATGCAGCCTGTTGGACTGTTTGTTAAAATGCTCAACTGTGCTTATAATGCCTTCATCCTCCCGTAGCGGTACTTTGACAACAAGAGATTTGGTTATTAATTCTCGAAATTATTTCCATTTGGTTCTATGGGTATGTAGTCGACAAGGTGTTTCCTTCTGCATAATTCTTCGACTCAATAATACTTCTACAGGAGAATGGTCAGAGGACAGGTCAGTCTGGAGTTGCAACTGAAGTAGGTGTTGCTAATACCTTTGGTAATACAAAAGTCAATCAGATCTGGCCTATTTCGATCAGTGGGCCAGTATGTTTGTTCTCCTGTTTAGATAACGCCCAGTCGGAGTTTGTTTATCGCTAAGAGTAACTGTCGGCCTTTTGCATTTATAGTCCGAGAGCCCCAGAGTGTGTGCTTAGCATTAAGTCACCGCCAGACACAAACCGCTGTACTAATGTTTTAAGACATTTTTCGTATTCCTCTTGCTTTATGACGAGCTTTGGAGGGCTAAATATGGCTGATACCGTGACTGGTCCTAACCAGTCCTCAATCACAATATTTGCAGTTTGGATTTTTTCAGTACAATAGCTGTGAGCTAAATGGTGTCCTGGTATGTTAAAATAGCTTTTACTTGTAAAGTGTGTTTCCGAGTTTAACATGATATCAATGTTGTTTAAGTTCATATATTTCTTAACCTCAAAGTTTACAGAGAACTTCAGAAAATCAAATTCCCACCAGCACCCGCTAAAGTTCAGAAATTAAAACAGCTACATGATAGGACAAAATAATTATATGGTCCATCAAAAACTGGAACAACATATGCCGAATAGTGCAAAACAAAACATCACTGCAAGCGAATGTTCTGAAAATAAAACGAACAGTGACCAAAACTCCGACATAAAAGAATTAATGATATCAATGAGACAGATGATGGAACAATTGGCTTGTATCCTAAAAAATAATTTAATGTCCGTCAGATAGCTTTATAAAAAATATTGAACACGTATTTTTTATTTTTTCTTTTATTCAAATACTTAGGAAGATATATTGATTTGAAATGTTGCATGACGTCACGCCATGGTGCAAAATATAGAACGGCGTGACGTAATTAGCCCCCACTCTGTAACTTTAATACGCTATATCTCAGTAATTTTTGGTAATTAAGACAAAATAAAAAATACGGGTCTTAATTTTTTTTATTATCTGTAAGACGGACTAATTATTTTTTTGATTTTCATACCTTGGATACATCCCTATTAACAACAATCACTAAACTAATCCTGAATCTCACGACCAAACTAATTGAACACTGGACTCCATAAAAATGGTGTTCTGGAAAGCCAATGGCAAAACAAGAAATTCCCCAAAACGCCCGAATGGAAGGTCGTATCGAGTGAAAGGGCCGTTGCTGCCCTGCATACCAAAATCCTATTCCAAATTTAAAAAAATATCAACTTTATTTCAATGTCCGTTAAGTTGATTTCAGATTGACTAACATTAATGAAAAAGTTTGAAGTTAGCGTAAACTGAACTTTGAATTAAACTGCCATCGAGGTATGGTTCTTCTTAGACGGGTAACCTTGGATTTCCTACCGGCTCTCTTTAGCCTATAGAGACTGCTTGACAAAGGCCTATCCCAAGGATTTAATTGCTTTAGGGGGGGGGTTTGCCATAATCCCCACGCTTGGCAGACAGGTTGGCGATCGCAGTAATTTGATATTCCACGGGGGAAGCGCCGCTGCTGCGCGCTTCCCTGGTGAGTTCCCTTAGTCGCTTCTTACGACACCCACGGGCGGATAACCTTCCGTGGAAATAGTAGATACCAACCCGCATGGGTTGGTACTATTCTAACCTCGGTACCTACCACACAGGCCAGTTTTCTATGGAGTAGACCATAGAAAACTACAAATTGGAACCGTGCCCTAACCTTTGAAGGTTTCTAAGTGTCCACGTATGTTTATGTGAAATATAAATACATTGATTTGAAAAAATCGCTCTTTTGTTTTCGTCGGTTTCTAGTTTGTTAAAAATATTTTGGTCGTGAACGTTTATTTAAAAATAAAACTCACTCAAATAAAGGATCCAATTTAATAATCTTTTAAATAATATACTTTTATGTTCTTTAAAGGTTTGGCTTACGCACCTAGTTATTCTAGTTGACCGTTTTGCGTAAAATGATGTATTTAGTTAGTTTAGTTAATATATTGTATTGCAATCAATAGGTACTACTCTCTAAACTTATCAGTAATATAACCAGGTAAAGGCATAAGATACAAAAACTTATTAAACACCATAATGCCAACAGAAAAAGCGAAAGAAATACCTAAATTGAACTCTGGATTAAAATCACCAGCTGAGTATATGTCTCCGATGAAATTCTTTGAAGAAAACCGTTCAGTCAGAAAAGCTTTTCCACTGGCGTATCTGCAGTTCGCATTAGAATTAGTATTCAGGTTCGAAGAGGTTTGTATAAGACTAGATATTGTTGAAGTGCAGTTCTCCTGATCGCTGTATGGAAGGATGTTGAACGTGGGCTGTTTGAACACATTACGGTGCATGAAGATTGACGCGTAGCGTGTGTGGGTGATGTAGGTTAAGTAGTACAGCCATTCTTCGAAGCCTTTGTATGACCTGTAATCAAATTGTGTGGAAAACAGTTTATAAAACGCTGATCAAGATCTGCTTTTATGGCATTCTTAGAACACGTTTCCGCATTGCCTCAAGTGGATTGCCGTGTCCTACACAATATGGTGTATAGGTACTTAGATAATAAAGAATTTAATTCCACAAAGTCACCAAAGTTCCACCTTTTTGGACACGGTGAAGAATATTAACAATTCGGTCGGCCTATTGTTATTGAACTCTACCCAAAGAGTACCTACTATAACAAATTATAGGGTAATTTTACCTGAGGACTCCGCTGGCTAACATAACGTAGATGCAAGTTATGTAGATGTTAACAATAGCAGCGATCATGCCATTCTTCACAAACATCATCACGGCTATGGCCTGCTGTTCCGCGTACACGTAGCAAGACCACAGAGCTAGTGAGAAGTACAAGAAGTCCAGGTTCTCGGATATGTCGGATAAGATCCTGTGGATAGAGGGTACTTTGTAGTTTGATAGTGAAATGGTAATGAAGTTATTGGTGACATCGGGTTTTGGTAATGATAAACCTGGGTATTGCAATACTGAATGAGTTATTGTTGCATTTTGCCATATAGGGAGAAAATATAGCGCGATTCATCAACGCGCTTCTTAAGACTTATGAGCATTGGCTTAAAGTTTAAAATAAAATCATTGGAAAACTACTCGTGAACTGCAGCTATATGAGGTGTTGTAGAGCAACAAGTTAATTAGATAATGTTGTAAAGGATGCTATTTGGCAAGTCAGATTTTTAGGGGCATATTATTCCCGGTTACTTTCTCTTACAAACTACACAAGCACATCGACATGAAACATTAGGTATTTTTAGTACTAATAGACGCAAATGATCCTATACAACTCCCCGTTTATACTGTGATTAGTAATTAGGGGAGTTCATACAATATCTTCTGCAAAATTTTCGCCCCCTGGGTACGCCCTTGCATACATTTAATAATGTAAAGAAGCACTTACGGATAAATAACAGCAGCAGAGGCCAGTGTGCTGAGGAATGAGAAAGGCAAGGACACGAGGTTCCACGACAGAAGTAAACTGGCTCCACTGTACAGACCTTCTTGAGACTCCTGGTAGTAGCGCGTCCGATATGGACTATCTATAATCAGAATATAATCACAAATAGGTTGGAGTTTAGGTTGCATAGGTACAAAAATAAAAGATTAAAAAATTACGTCATATTGATAAATTCTATGTAGGTGGTGCTAGTTGATATTCCATGTGCTAAGGCTTAAGAATAGCCTGCACTGTAATGGCGTAGGTAGAATACAATAGTCTTTATTATGTTCAGTATATAAATTACAAACTTAATATGAAGATTTTACAAAGGATGACTCAATGGGCAGTCTTATCGCTAAGAGCGATCTTTTACACACAACCTTTGGATAGAATATCAGTGGTAATATACACTCCATCATCATCATCTCAGCGTTTATCCCGGTTGCATCCGCGGTTTTCGCGTTACACTACACTATCAATCTGGATTGTATTGAAGAAAATTCCATTGCTTCAAATGATCTAAATATGTGTGCTGAATGTTGTATTAATCTCAAAAGGATAGCAATATCATCATTCTTACATCTGCCTCAAAAAGAAAAAATATTATTCGTGATTTAATGTTAGCACTTTGTCGATGTAGCGAATACACATATCCACGCAAAATTTCATCGTTCCATCACTAACCATTTGGAAGTTAAACTGAGGAAGGACGGATATAACGAAACTACCTATAAGGGTGAATACTTTAAGGAAAGCTAGTTACCAATATAGGGAAAAAATATAGTCCGTAGTTCGCGACAATTCTCACTCAAATAATAGTAAGTGTATTTTGTTTCTTGGGCTGAAAATCAAAATATAATAGGTACTGTCAAATGATACCTACACAAACTGATCGTGTTCATGATGCTGATAAAGTAGGTTCCCACCATGGCATTGAAGATCAGGCCACTCTTCGTGATGAAGGCTCTTTGATAATCCTGAGGATAAGTGAATCAAAAGATTAGATCATATCATTGTCGTATTTCTTTCGTTTTCATCTTCATCATCATTTCAGCCGAAAGACATCTCCTCTGCTGGACATTCGGCTTCCCCCGACCTTCACCAGGTCTTCGGTCCACCTTGTTGGAGACCTCCCTACGCTGCGTCTTCCGGTACGTAGCCGTTAATCTTAATCTTATTTTGATAAATCTCTGTCCAAAATGAAATACCTAAAAAAGCCTTTTTCTTACCTTTGCCTCGTTGTAGAATATCCACATTATAAAGAAGTATAACGGCAAGCTAAATAATCTCATGAACATTTGTTTCATTCCGTTCTTCTTAAGGTTGAATATCGAAGCTAGTAACCTCCTGTAAAAAGAAAATAGCTGGTTATCACTTTAATTAAATAATATGGAAGAAAAGACTTAACATGACCTAAGTAGGTATATTTAGGCTCGTAAAAAAAGGATTTCTGATTTTAAATGCTCTTGGCAAGTTGTGTTTTTTACGCTTACTCTAGAAGGCGCAAACAGTGTCACTTTTGCGCAAAGATCTACCACATTTTTCCGTGCGAACTCGAAGTAAGTAAGTCTTACTATTCTCAAACATTTGTTTTTGTCGTGGCTCCAATGATCAGATGATTGTTAAAATTGTTAAAAAATTACAACTCACAAATACAACATCCATATAACTTGCATGCCTCCCGGCTTTCCGTAATTGAGTTGTATCTTGTTAGGGTTTACGATGCGGTTGTTCTCATGCAGGTTACCCTGCATAATACCCTGGCCCTCCAGTTTGAACTTCTCCACCAGTGCTGCTATCTGGTGGTTAGATTCTATGAACCGCTCCCGAGATCGCCGGTCTACCGTTGAGAGGCATACTGAGAAAATAAGAAGGATTAGAATAGTAGGTATAGTATAGAACAGTAGTAGGTACCTAATGCTCATATGTATTAGGTACCTACTCAGGGGTTCATGTAAGTAATAGGGAATATGAATCATGACTCGGCGCATAGATTAAATGTACGGACGACAAAACTGTCAAGCTACCCAAAACTGTCGAATATTCTCAATCAACCTTGAGCCTTAATGCTTTAGCCATAAAGGTGAAAATCTAATTTGCCAGATTGTAGTAGCTTGAAGTGCTGTCGTCTGTACCAACTGGGATTTTTTTTGAGCGTTACGATATAACATCGGCCGCCGGCAGAAGTTACCACCCACCAGACAAAGCCTTGCCGCCAAGCGATTTGTCGTGTTCCGGCATGATGTCTGGTGAAGCCGTACGGAGGCCGGGTCTGAGCAGTTGTGTTGCGATGTGTGCCGGGTACGATGCGCCTAATGTTGTTGTGTTGGGAGTTTGGTCGTGGAGGGTCTTAAGATCAATCTCCCTTTGGCGCAGCACCGTTGGTCGTGTTGTTGGGTTTAACATTGCATCACTTCGCTCAACTGCCGTCTTCCTTCCTATTCTCTCAGTTTTTCTGAGTGAATAGGCTCTTAATAAACTAGCGCGCTTTACCATCAACGATCGCATCACTGCTTACCATCAGGCGGGATTGCGGTCAAGCGCTAGTTTATAATTATTTAAAAAAAAAACCTGCTTGATATAAACAACCTCCTTAAAAGCTAAAATATGTATTTAACTCGATGAGATTACATAACACCAGTAATTTCTCCTGTATTGTGGGTGCGTTTACAAACTTTTCAACTCATATACATAAACAGCCAGACCCGAAACCCGCGACAAGCAGCGCAGCAGTGGAATGTCATTAATGTAGTCAATAAAGGTCCGGCCCGCAGGGTAACTGTGTAACACATTATCAGTAGTAATGGATTTCATTTTGACAGTTCAACAACATTCATTGCGTTATTTAAGTTGTTGAGCAGACACATTTTAGAACATAGAGAGCAATGGAATAGCAATAAATTTCCAAATGATTCCAACCGATAGTAATAGTGTTTTACGTAAATAGGGTGCGGAATAGTGATGATATGTTGTTCCATTGCTCTCTATGTTCTAAAATGTGTCTGCTCAACAACTTAAATAACGCAATGAATATTACTGAACTGTCAAAATGAAACCCATTGCTACTGATAGTCTGTTACGCAATTACCCTGCCCTTAGGAAATAGAGTTGTTACTATGCGTCATGTTAGGTCATCTCTCTGCCTCATCGAATTGTTAATATGTTGGGCAATAGTGGTGAACCTCTAATTCTAGAATATTTCAAAGCATGGCAACTTACAGTAATACATTAACGGATTCTCCAGTTGTGGGCAAGGGAAGCCGATACTGCCGAAGTAATCCAGGAGGTTCCTCGTAGGACCAGCGTATACCACGTCGCCAAGGCATAAGTACACCACACGGTCCAGGAATGGGAAGACATCTGCAACATTTGTTATGGTTGAAAGATGTAGAGGGAGGTTCAGTTTAATACCTATTACTTCATTTAAAATTTTATTTTATTTTTACATTTTATGGAAACTTACAGCCAGCAAATATAAAGGTAGAAGATAATTAGTGAAAGAAGGCCAATTAAAAGTTTCCACGTACAATATTAAGTTAGCACAAGGGACGGTAATATGTACAGCACAGGACTGAAAATGTTTTAGTGACTTACAAAGAAGTTATCAGAAAGTTTTTTTTTTTTAATTTAGGAACACAACAGGTGGAGAATAAATCGAGATCATCAACCCTTTGACACAACATGTTATATGCACTGCTCTTAGACATTTCTTGTTTCTTGGTGGCCTCGGGGAAATACGTCGCGTATATCCCTGAAGCTATTAGCTATAGCAGGAAACTTTTATTAATATGCTGGCTCAAAATCATATAATTTCTAATCATATATTTGACTCATTATTCTAAACTCGCTTGTGTGTTAGAATGGAGTGCGCGGTAAATTATAGCCGGTCTGCACTACATAAGGTCTCCTTCGGCGGACAACCTTTACAGTACCGAATACATAAATATCAATGTAGCGAAACAAAAGTTAAATAACTAGGTGGGTATAAACAAATAAGATTTTAATAAATAACTGTGTCTAAAAATACAAAACATTTCACAGTACAGTGACCCAGTGACAAAATTATGAAATACGCAAGTGAAAACTGACATATTTCAACATACATATATGCTCAGCTGTGTCAACAGTTGCAAACAAAAGTTTTTAGTACACGGAGGTAAGCCACAGTGAACTGGATTGTTTAACAAAATACCATGATTAGCATCATAATGGGGCTATGTATGTAGGTGAAATGTCGATGCTTTGTTGAACGGGTAGTTTTAATATTTTAGGTTAATAGAACCTCTATTTTAGAGATGTTTGGGTTAGTATAGTTTCTTATCCATTTTGAATAAGACTTGGCTAAGTGTTGCATAAAAAGTAACAAAAATCTTCTTGCTTCTTGCTCTTGTGGTTTCGTAGTATGTTTGTTATTATTTTTATCATCTTGGCAGTTTTTAGAGCAGTGTTTAAAGCCAAAAGATAGTGAGTAGATACTGCACTCAGCAGTGAAAGCTAGTCATTGGATGACTTGAATCGTTTGAGGGGAATAAAATCAAATTCTTCTAGTTGTTCACCCGACAGTAGCCAATGTGATAATGAAGAATGTTCACTAATATTTTTTTTTAGCTCCGCGTAAACTCGGTTGAAAATAAAAAATATGAGTGAAAAAATTATTACGATACGTCGTTTAGTTTTCAAGATATTTAATTTCAAAATAAGTGCGCGATTCGGAGTTCCACCAAACCGGCGCTCGACGCGATGACGTCACAGCACAACGCAACACTCGGTCAGTCCACTCGCGCGCTCCGGTAACGCCGCGTTGCCCGTACCTTTTACTATTAAAGTGTAAAAATGTCTGATCTACATGCTAGAAAATCATGTGTTGTGCCAAAACGTACAAATACAACCACCAAGACACCAGAAAAGTTGTTTTTTCACGTTCCAAAGGATGTTTTAAGGTGTTCCAATCACTGTTTAAAAAAATACCAGATCCCATTATTTTTAGACCTTTTATTTGAGACACCACACTTATAACATCTTTTTCTAAGATTTTTCCTCGCTTGATAGCAGCAGTTTCTTTAAATTTTAGGGCACCAAATATTTCTTCAACTACAGAGCCATTCTTTGTAGTACATTGCGCAACTTCATGCATTTTAGAAAGCCGTTATGCGTCCATAGCGCATCTCAAACCACAAATTCGAATTGGATTGCGCCATTGTATCCTTTTTTATTTGTAAACATCTTGATTCTGTCATTTCGTTCTTACAATATGTATATGTAATAAAACTATTGACATCACGTTCTACACAAGATTTTTTGAAATTATTAATTAGGTAATGAATCGAAATCTTTTCAACATCTTTTTTTTCACATACATAATGTGAGAGCGAACATTTTATTTGAAGTTCTCTAAGATTATGTGTCACTTTGTCGAAAAAGTTACCTTTATCCTGTTCTACTTCATTATGTGTTGTGGAACTAAAGTCCATCTATTTTAGGTAGGTTATCCGATTGCCCTTTTTCAAAGCCGTCATCCATTATACCATATATACACTAATTAAACTGAATATTACTCAATGTACGGAAGAAGCAATATAAAACACTATAAGTAACTCGGCAGACGCGGATTGCCAGCGAGCGGCCGGCTGTGGCGGGGGCGCGTTGTGTTATGACGTCACACGCTTCACGCGCGCTTGCTACGGAACGCAAAATTTACGAGAATTTGAAATGTCTATAAATTCATTAATACTTGGTCTTGATCAATGAAACAAAAACTAGTGTATTTGTAAAGATACAAGCCCTACTAGGACAATAGTTTTAAGCGATTTTGTATACCTAATAACATTCTTCATTCAATACCATTCATTGCGCAATGTCTAGACGACAGCACGTCAAGCAACTACAATCTATCATATTTATTTATTCCATTTTAAACTTTATTGCTGAATCATTAAGGCTCAAGATTCTTCTTTTTCTTATTCTCAGCCTATAAAGGTATACTGCTGGACAAAGGCCTCCCCCAAGGCTTTAATTCCATTGGGAGGCATTGGCTCATGATTGATTGAGATTAATTGACTATTTAGGGTAGTTTGATCTGCTGTCGTCCGTATGTTGCCGAGGGGACATATTTTTCTTACATATAAAACAACATAGGTAAGCATTGTCCTTCAAAATCCGTGGGATTGTTATTAATCGTATGTTACGCAATAATATTGCGATATACCCATTTTTTGGATAATGGAAATATTACCTGAGCGAGGTTTTTCCATAGTAAGTATGATAGCAGTGCCATATTTCTTCGCTGCATTGGATAGTATTGATATCACTAGGTATGTGTTCAATGGATCCAAGTCCCAAGTCGGTTCATCAAGAAGTAAAATAACTGAAAAAGAATTGTGATCCATTTTGTAATTTATTGTGGATATAACTGAATAGAAAAGTCGTAATTTTTATTATTCTTACTTGGGTCTCGTATTAGCTGCACACCTATAATTAGTCTTCTGTATTCGCTCTTTGTAAGATTCGTCACGCATTTGTTAGCAACCTGCGCAAATAAACTTATTTGTAAATAATATGCTTATAAAGGACTTGCGCCGTCTTAACGGCCTACATATTTCTGGATACTCAGTAGACTAGTTTAGGCTAACGATGCCGCCGCAGGAGATGCCCTGGTCGGGAGACGACACCAAACTCCCAGCCACCGTAGATGCGGGCCTTCGGGCGGTGAGCAGTGGGCAGCTCGGCGCCCGGTAAGGACCAGGCCTAAGTCGACGGCGCGTCGTGTTTCATGCGCGCCTCAAAGAGATGTCAGCACATCGTGACGGGGTCCACGAAGACCGATGCTAATGGCAGTCGTTACGGGTTGTTGGAGCCCTCAAAAGTCCAATAATTGGTCTAACTGCAACGTTCCGATATCGCCTTCGGGTTGTGGAGGTCAAACGGCAGTAGCTTCACGGAAAATAACTATGTTTGTTTAATCAGCAGTTAGACTGGTAAAGCGGACCCCAGACTCCAAAGTTGAAAAAACTTCTGATGCGACTGGGAATTAACGCTGAGATGATGATGATGACGAGTTGGTTACAGATGAACAGGTTACAGAATCGCATTGCAGAGGAGTGACATGACAACATACTTAGTGATTTATCGAAAAGTTACTTACATTTGATAATGCTAGATCAGCCATTACTTGCTTCACTTTCGACGATTTCAAATATCCTGAAATCTAAAAAATTAAATGGAACAATTATCGATTATGGATTGAAAAGCGTATCTTAATCACTGATTAAAACGGACTATTGTTGATATACGTGCTGATTTCCTTGTTCCCACACTAAACTAAATTTAAATTCATTGCATATTTTTCTTTTTTTATTTCATCATGGAAAAAGACAGAAAATGTATTTTAGTTTAGCCCTGTCTAATTAGTCAATTCCATAGACAGTTTAAACGTGATTAAAAACATGGTTACCTACTAAAAATAACGTCAATGGTGCCGATTCCTGTTCACAAACTAATCTAATTTTAAATTAAGTGCATCTTTTTCTTTATATTTCATTTGAAGTTAACATATAGTTTAATTCTGTCAAATTAAGATACTCCATAGACAGTTTAGACTCGATTATAAACATGGCGACCAAAAATACGCCAACTTACGTCACTTCGGACTTCATAAAATCGTTACCCTATACTAGGAATTACTCCTGTAGCTTGGGTGCGATTACAAACGTTTAAATTCACAACTACCTGTAGGCAATACAAATATTTTTTATGTGCAGGAATCCAACCCACGACACATACCATAGTAGTTGCCACTGCGCCACCACTTTTTTGAACAAAGCTTTCCTTAAAATACCTTGCTCCTCAGATACACTAATTCTCGTTACCTTAGTGAGAGATAGCCCCAGTGTTTGCTGCACACTCAACCCCGGCAGGAGTCGCGTGTTGTGGCGCACCAGAGCACACGTGCTGTTGAACTGGTCGGCTTCAAGAGGCACACCCTCCAGTAAAATATGGCCTTTGGCTGGCACACGACGGGCTATTACGTCGAGTAGGGCCCTCTTGCCGCTGCCTGAGAGTTGGAGAAACGAGAAATTATTAAAAAACAGGAATGTGAGACGCGTTAGTGATACCTAGTCTCTTTTTTACTTCTCCATAATAGGGTATTTGACTAAAAAAAAACGAATTAGTCCGTCAGGCAGATTTCCAAAAAATACTAGACACGTATTTTTTCTTTTTTCATATAAACAAAAAATGATAACGACAGTGCGTTTAAAACTCGTGTGACGTCACTGTACGCTACACTTTTAGCGACCAGTGACGTCACCAGCCACCACATCTTTGATGCCTTTTATTTTTCTCAATTTGTTTATTTTTTGGAAATCTGACTGACGGACTAGTTAGTTTTTTTAGTCAAATACCCCATTCTTTCAGTGGAGATTTGGTGCAGAACACTCTATAAAGCCTGAAGCACGGGAGTAGGGTAACCATCCTGTCGGTATTTTATAGTGTGCGCGGGAATCACATGACTTAATTCCACCATCACCGTTCCATCATCAAACGCCCCTCATACGGCGAGTTCCTTCTTAACATTGTTACAATCCGGACGTAGCGTTTCGCCTCATCTTTTATACCGCGTGTTGTTCTCGTCTGACTACAATTTAAGCGTCTAAAAGGCTAGAGTGAATAAGCTCTTATTGAATTAGTGCGCTTTATCATCAACGATTGCGTTACTGCTTACCATCAGGTAGGATCACGGTCAAGTAATAGGTTATTATAATGTTAAAGAAAACATGTTTGACAGATGTACTTGTCTAATGTTCTCCTCCTCCTTTTTGAAGTCGGTAAAAAAAGGCTAAATATTGTGGGAGTAAAAGTAAAAAGCACTATGAAAGATTAAATTAATGTTACTAAAAGTGCGTTTTTAAAAACAAATATTATTATTATAGTAGATCAAACTCGTGACACGTGGCTACGGCCATAGGCATTGTAAATCAATACTTGCCAACTTTCAAATTCGATTCTTTTTGTGAAAAAACAAAAGCATCTTTGAACTACGACACATTACATAAACCAATCGATTATGTTCGTAATAACATAAAATTTCATTCAAAATTAAAGGAGTAAATCACTTTTTACAAACTTTTGCTTATGAGTATTCACTATATGAAATCGTTCAGTCACTGCGCCAACCGTGCCGAAAAGGTATGCTGATCAAAAAATCTACTTACCTTTTGACCCCAGGATAGCCGTGACCTCTCCGCTATGTGTGGTAAAGGAGACATCTTTAAGGATGACCCCCGTCTTCACGCCGCCTGTCAGTCGCTGGAAGAAGCTTCCGGGCTCCACCTAAAGATATCATAGACAATAAGATATGGGGTCTTATTAGTAAGGTCATCATGCGTTTAGAACTGTGCCGAGTTCGACTATCTCGGTAGCTTCCTTTTATAAGAAAACCGTTGCTAGGCAACGAGTTGTTTAGATAGAACCTTTTCTAGACAGATGACTTTCATAAAAGTAATAATCCTACTTCCTACCAATGTAAACAGTTTATTTATGTTTAGATATTTATGATTTGCATAGAACTCTTAACCGATTTGAATGAAATATGATACACATGTAGAAGGTATTACAATGCATGTGTTATGCAGTTGATTTGTAAGTAATTAAAATATCCAAAATTGTATCGACAAAATTTATTAATTGGCTGAATTCCACAAAAACCCCTGTCGCGGCGTCCAGCCTCCTTTGACTAACTGACTGGCTGGATGACGGACAGACTTTTTAAGTAATTACAGGTTGACGGGACTTGACTGGTAACTAGGAAAAATAAAGGACGATTTTTCAACAAGAATTGACTTTTAATGCTTTTTTTCGACAAATAAGACGACAACGACCCAACAACCCCCTTATTCATAAACGATGTTTAAAGGTAACTAGTGATTAGCGATTCTTTAATCGTACATTTTAGACGTTTACGCCTCACTTAACTTTAATCATCATTTGTGAATAAACCCCTTAAACACTGGTATGTTTATTTATAAACGATGTTTAAAGTTAAGTGACGTGCAAACGTCTAAAATGTATGGTTAAAGAATCGCTAATCTCTAGTTAACTTTAAACATCGTTTATGAAAAAGGGGGAATATGTTTAATATCTGGACTTCATCCTTTTTTCTTTTTTTGTAGGGCCATCACGCAAAATGTCGACTTTTTAATGGTTTTTCGAAGTACCAACTTAATATGCGTGTGTTATTTTAGTGATTCTATTGAAATATGCTGCAATAGGAATTGTTAATTTATAGTTAGCACGTATAAGGCAATAATCATGTAAATAATAGGATATTTGTAAAACGTGAGTTGTGATAACCCTAAATTGGTTTGTGTACCTCTATTTTTTATCGAGCTTGGCGTTGGTATAGTTCGATATTACAGTTAGTTCTAAAAATGTCTGATAAAAATATAAACAAATGAATGAGAAAACCGGATGCAATTTTTTTATTTGTTTATTACACTTTAATCAGGTGACAGACTCCATGGCGTAGCGGTTGTGAACGCGACCGCTGCGCAAGGAGGCGTGGGATCGATCCCCGCGCAGTGCAAATATTTGTATGCATGGATACGAATATTTGCACTGGTCTAGTCGTGCCTCGAAAAGCACGTTAAGCCGTTGGTCCCGGTTGCCATTTGTAGATCTTTGACAGTCGTTACGGGTTGCCAGAAATACGAAAGTCTGACCATCAGTCTTACCAAAGGGTATTGTATTACCCAGTAACTAGCCTGTGGAGGTCAGATAGAGAGTCACTCCATGTAAAATACTGGTATTTAACTGAATCCGGTTAGACTGGAAGCCGACCTCAACGTACCTACATAGTTTGCAGATGATGACTATAGTCATCATCATCATCAAACCTTTTATCGTCCCACTGCTGGGCACAAGTTTCCTTTCATACAGAGAAGGATTGAGCGTAATCACTACGCTTGCTCAATGCGGGTTGGCGATTTCAGACTTAAAGTCCTGTTTTCCTAAAGATGTTTTCCTTCACCTTTTAATCAGTCATTGGTGTTCAAGATATACTTAGAAAGTACATATAACTTAAATAAAGTTACATTGGTACTTGCCTGACCTGGCATCGAACCCACGCACTCATAGTTGACCATAGTCGTCCAACCGGAAATAAACAGGTGAATATAAGTAATGTATTCATAATATTTAGTGCGTTTGCGCACTGCATCGGACATTTATTTCCCCTACTAACCGGTGATACATTCCGGAATATATGACAATGATATGTTTGATTTGTTGTAGATTCAACATCACAGATCACTGCTGACCCCAAATATATTGTAAGCATAATTGTATGACATCTACAAACGATTAGATGTAGTAATTTTTATCTGAGATTTTCGCGGAACAAAAGACATCAACGAACTTGCAAGTACTT
Source organism: Sesamia inferens (assembly GCA_037179545.1). Lineage (NCBI taxonomy): Eukaryota > Metazoa > Arthropoda > Insecta > Lepidoptera > Noctuidae > Sesamia > Sesamia inferens. Next base: position 26,664,208 of record CM073928.1, on the reverse strand, counting down.
CGTATGTAAAAATAATGTAAATGCTCCGCAGAAGTTAAATATTTCATGCATGGGTGGAATTAAAGCTTATTAGAATGTAAAAAAGCCCTTGTTTCTTTTTATAAATTATAAACCAGCGCTTGACCGCAATCCTGCCTGATGGTAAGCAGTGATGCGATCGTTGATGGTAAAGCGCCCTAGTTTATTAAGAGCCTATTCACTCTAGCCTTGAAGACACTCAAATTGTAGTGTGACAGAAACACCGTCGCTGGCAAATTGTTCCAGTCCCTCGATGTACGCGGTATAAAAGAGGAAGCAAAACGTTTTGTCCAGATCGCAGTGGTGTCAACAACGTAAGGGTGGTATTAATGGCATTACACACCAACAGTTTTATTTACAGTTATATTATCCATACTAATATTATAAATGCGAAAGTAACTCTATCTGTCGGTCTCTCTGTTACGCTTTCCCGCTTAAACCTCTCGATCGATTTTGATGAAATTTGGCACAGACAATCTTTGGACCCTGAGAAAGAACATAGGCTACCTTTAAAAAAAAAATGATATTCCCGAGGGAAATCTAAAAAGCGCGATATAACCGAATTCCACGTGGGCGTAGCCCCCGGCAGAAAGCTAGTATTATAATAAATTATATTTCAAGACGTGCGCATGAGTGCCTCAAAGAGATGTCAGCACATCATGACGGGGTCCACGAGAACCGTTGCTTGCCGGGGCTGCGGATAGTTCGAAAATGATACCGTGACCACACACACAGGAATGTGAAGGAACTCCGGGTGGGGTTTAGTCAGGAAAAATCTGTTACGCCCTTCCCCTTCGCCCAGAGCAGAAGTCATTTGTTGAATTCCAATCTACACAAAAAAAAATGGCTTTGGAAAGTGTTTCTAGGATAAGGGTATCTATCAGTCTTCAAGTCAAGACACTATTTTTCTAAAACTTGTTAAATATTCAAATTAAAATTATTAAATACGTGGTCTACGATCTCTTAGAGAACAACTTCAATGCAAGAATAGGATAATTTAGGTATGCGAGATAATTTCATTCTGTTTACGTAGAATCGTGGAATTTGGTAAGAATCTAGCAAGGTCTTACAGCTAAATGAAAGAGTTCGAAGATCGACAATTTTTAGTTTCCTATATAAATATTTTGTTGCTATTAAAATTTTTTATTTTGATGTGATGTCATTTCCTTGACGTATATCGATGTATGGGAGAAGATTTTTTGGACCACTAAGTTAAGTATGTTCTTGTTATATTTTCATCCCAATTACTTAACTCTTCAACGTGCATGGTTCGACATGCACTTGGCCGGTTTTCTAGTGGGTTTGTTCGTTTGTCCTCAATCCTTGAGTAGCAAATTTTACTAATTAATTAGGTAATAAAAACAGCCTCCGTAGCGTAGTGGTAGCGAACGCGGCCGCTGCATCTAATGTGTCGGGAGACTCGGGAGTTTGATCGTTTGAGGGTCTCCAGATCAATCTCCCTCTGGCGCAGCATCGTTGGTCGCGTTGTTGGGTTTAACATTGCATCACCTCGCTCAACTGCCGTCTTCCTTCCTACTCACTAAGATTTTTAAGTGAATAAGCTTAATAAACTTGCGCGCTATACTATCAACGATTGCATCACTGCTTACCATCAGGCGGGATTGAAGTCAAGCACCAGTTTATAATTATTAAAAAAAAAAACTGCGTTGCTTCGATATCGCCTTCGGGTTGTGGAGGTCAGGAAGCAGGATGATGTTGATGAGTTAGGTAATAAAAAAAAAAACATTACAAAATATTTACCTATATTGAAACTAATAGGTGTAAATTCCGATAAAAAATTATATCTACGTGCCTAGTAATAGTAGAATCAATAGGTTTTTAAAAAAAAAAAAACATTGCCCCATACTAGCATATTTTTTACATCGCGGGTACTTTAACAAACATTTAAACTAACATAGGTACAGCGAAATACAATTCTAAGTTAGCATTATAACAACGGTATGTTGTAACTTAATAATACAAAGGGTCTACAAACCTGTCCCGAATGAAAAACATTACACAACTCTAATGTATAATCACTTCCGATCATATTTAAAACTTATTTCTTTAATAAAACATTAATTTTTGAATAAAAACACAAACAAACACATCTCAGAGCAACACAGCCTCCGCGTCAACAAGATGCAGCACACTAACCCAAGTGCAGTTAACTTCAAACTAAACGAGACAGTTAGAAACGTTGCCAGATTTATCTGTTGCTCACTTCGTTGCTATAAATGCTCTTGATTTTTAGAACCAAATGCTATTACATGGAAAATGAACCTTATACGAATTAATATAAGGTCTACTTCTGTATAAACTTATTGAGCTATGATAGTTAAGGCGAAGAATGCACATGGTAGGTAATTAATGCTTATGAAGAAAGAGCATATTTTATGATTAAAACTCAATAACTATAATTATATTTAAAAGCTTATTGTTGTATATACCCTTGCTCCATATGTTCGAAAAATATGATTGTCCAACAGCGTAAATAAGACAATAAATCTATAATAATATATAAAGCTGAAGAGTTTGTTTGTTTGTTTGAACGCGCTAATCTCAGGAACTACTGGCCCGATTTGAAAAATTCTTTTTGCGTTGGATAGCCCATCAATCCAGGAAGGGTTTAGGCTATATAACATCACGTTGCGATAAATAGGAGCAGAGTATAACTAATTCCACGCTAAGGAGGCGTTGGCGCCCGCTAGTATTTTATTAACTGTCAATATCAAACCATTGCCACTGATAGCGTGTTATACAATTACCCTACTGCTGTAAGAACATAACACATTGGGGTTAGTTTCGTCTGCCACAGGAAGCCTAAAAATGTCTTCGGCTACAGACTTGAAGACTGTCATTGATTACATATATAGGCAGCTTCTCTTTACGATATTATATATCCCGATACCGAACCAATCACGAATTTTCTAACAACATCCCCGTCTTGTCGCGGTTTCTTTGTGGGGTCAATTTCAGAAGATACTATTATATACATTTTTACAGTTCAACAGCATTCATTACGTTATTTACGTAAAAAGCATATAATTTTTCGTAGATATAAAGCAATGGATTAGCAATTTACCTACTTCAAAATTATTCAAATTCTCTATTTATTTTTTCTGATTCTATTCATTTTGAATGCCGATCAATAGTATTATTGTAACAGTTATATATACTTTGCTTTGGAAAGTACATCGCCTTAACGATGAAAGCCTCATTTTTCCATATAATTTCTACGCATGGTTGCCATCCATACTCACCGTGAACCTCAGAAAGGCTAAACATTGTCTCCGTCCCTTTTCCTCTCGCAGCAAAACCTGATATGAAGGCGAGACACCCACGCAATACTACCTTCTTTATGTTGCTGCATTCCAATGATTAGTCGTCTCGTTCTTTTCACCTGACTTTGGCGGGGTTGGACAGAGAAGGGGAGACTTGCGCAGTGTCACTGACTCAGTACGACTCCGCACAGTCGTATAGTCGCTGGAGTTAGCCTTACTCGCTAAAATAACAACTAATATTCAAACGAGGTCTGTTATCGAAACGAACGAAAATTAAACGATATAGCAACTGAATTAATATCTGAAAATTAAATGTTATTTATGTTTTTGTGAGTTTTGTGTTCGGGGTTTGGGTTGAGTGCTTGGTGATTAAGTGTTGGGTTTGAAGTGTGATCCATCAGAGTCCCGTTGGGCCGTGTTACCGGTAAGTTCAATGAAAATGGTGAAACTATTAAACTTTTTAGACATGATGAACGCTTCTTTCTATCTGGTTTTCCATTCGGAGGTATGTTTCTGTTAGGATAGTAATAGAAAATAAGCGTTGCCTGAGATATCGTAGGAGTTAATTTGCAGTTCGATACAGAACAGCAATAATAGGTTTTAATACAACCATTGTTGTTTTGGATAAGAATTGTTAAAATTGAATTATTATCTGAAAATAAAATTCCTGTTTTTCAATTACCATGTAAACATTAAAAAATAACTTTTCGTCCCGACTATTCACACAAATATGATGTAAATATGGCATACCTACATCAAACTCCTAAAATAAATGTTTCGTTATCAATTTAGGTAATCAAAACTTACGTGAATTAATTTATCTGTACACAATTTCCTAAGCAGAAAGTTTCAGCCATCGTTTCAATATATCTACGCTACTTCAAGTTGCGGATTAATTCTCGTATGGAATCGAGAATTAATTGCTGTTAGATAGTTGCAAAATTGCTTTGTTCTGAGAGAAAAGAAAATACCTGCCCTACTATTACTATACTATTCTGGATTATTTAGAAATGGGAACATTAATTTTCTATTGTCCCACAGAGTCCTATTCAAATATTTATTCAGTTGTGTTGGCGATTTTTTAAGGCCTTGAATAAGCTATGATTAAGGAAGGAGTGATAGTCGTGGTGGCTTAGTGGTTAAAACACCAGCCTCTCAAGTAAGAGTGTGCCGATTCGATTTCAGGTCGGACAGGTACCAAAGTAACTTTTATAAGTTATATGTACTTTCTAAGTGTATCTTAGACACCAATAACTGATTAAATGGTGAAGGAAAACATCTTGAGGAAACCTGGACTTTTTTAGTCTGAAATCGCCAATAGGCATTGAGCAAGCGTGGTGATTACGCTCAATACTTTTCTGTATGAGAGGAGACCTGTGCCCAGCAGTGGGACGATAAAAGGGCGATAATGATGATGATGGATTGAGGTAGGAGTTAAGCAGATGCCTCAGAAAGGGCGTGGACACTAGAATGTGTAGTTTGTTCCTTTTATGTTAGGGAAAACTACAAAATAGAAACTCCGGTGAGGGTTAAAGAAATGCAGATACAAAGTTGGGTTTTCGGATCGGAAAATCTAACCCTAAATCTGGCCAAAAATTATTCCAATCATAACTTTCGTGAAACAATGGCCGGTGAACGAACTTTGACTGAATCCAAGCCAGTCGCAGGTGAGCCGACACACGAGCGCATGTCGGAGACAAATCACTGACGTTATCATCGATATGAATCTAACGTATAATATTGTTAGAGTGCTTAGAAGCGGTTGGAGAAGTTTTAGAAGGAAGCTAAGACTTTAATATGAGATTTATTCTTCTTACTATAACTTAAGAAGGATTACTTAATGTTAGAAGAACCAAGACCAATGACCTAATCAATCAAACCAACTGCTAACTATCAGACAGCTGGTAAAAAATGCTCCTCGCGGAATTGAGTACGAAATGCTATTACATGATAAATGAACCTTATAAGCATTAATATAAGGTCTACCTCTGTAACCTACCTATGTGATGAATGATTTATTTTCTGTAAGTTTGGTTGTACGGACTACAGCAGGTCAAGCTACCCAAAACTGTCAAATATTCCCAATTAACCTCGAGTCTTAATGCTTTAGTAATAAAATTGAAAATCTAATAAAGAAATTTGACAGATTGTAGTAGCTTGTTGTGCTGTCGTCAGTGCAAATAGGTTCAGGTACTGTACAAAACATTTTATATGAAAATCATGTATTTTTATGAGTTTAGATGAGTTTGACGTTTCCTACCTGAATACCCTCTGAAGAAGGAAAAACAAAGTTAGACGTCCTGTCATAAACATAATAGCTTTTTGAGGAAAGAACCACACAGATTTAGTGGACCTGTCTTGCAAAGAGTACAACAATATAATAGGATTGTCCAGTCAATGTACGCTTTTGTCAAAATTCATGCAACTTAACTCCCATCTTCAGGGCCTCAACAGTTTCATGAACAATACTGAAGAAGGGACATTTGGGTAGGCCGCGGAAATTATTCTAAGTAATTGTCAGATCATTTCTAAAACTAACAAAGAAGGAAAAAGAAAAGAAGTATTCTACATAGTTCTCGTATTCACAAAAAATAATAAACCTGTAAAATATTTTACAAAGTAGTGTAGGTAGACTTGGTCCTTGGGTCCAGAAAAAATGTTTTTTACGGTTAATTAAAACAAAAACATTAATCACCTTTTAAAGACCCTGAAATGTTAAATGGAAGCCCAAAAGTTAGTCTTGAATCTGCCGAGGCCGGAGGTTAGAGGAGGTTAGTGTTACAGATGCAAAATGATGACCGGCAACAAAAGGTATTTGATGATTCATTCAAAAACTTTTTTAAGCGCTGAACATTTTTAAGAATCACACTGTAATTTAGCGGTCGATTTTAAAACGGCTTTCCTTCAACATAATTGAGGGGGAAAAATGGGTTACTGACAACTCATTCGAAAACGTTTAAAAGGTGCTTATTATTTTTACAATATAATAGTTAAGACCTAGATTATAATGAACTCCTACTTCTGAAGAGTAAAGACTGAAAGAACTGCAGGATAAGTGTGTAGTACGTTATCAATAGCAATGGGTTTCATTTTATTAGTTCGACAACATTTATTGCGTTATTTATATTGTTGAGAAGACACATTTTGCGAACATACAGAGCAATGGATTAGCAAGACACTTCAAAATGAATCCAATTGATAGTAATAGTATGTTACGAAAGTAGGGTGCTGCTTCAAGCTATTGAAAATTGCCTTAGAGAATGGTCCTACCTATATCTTATAAGCTATTGATGATGTACCACGTAAAAGGCATGTTCGGATTGCCAAAGTAAATTAAATAAGAGGTATCTGGAACGCCCGCGTGTTACCACACTATCACAGAGGCTGACCTTAAAAATTTAGTTAATTCGTAAAATTAATATTTAGACCTTATTTTTCGGTCTGTTTAGAACAGCGTAAGCTTAGCGCTAATTAAATTTAGTTGCCCCCGCACCAGACCATGACTGTTTGTTAATATTTCTTATAGTTTTCAACTGTTGGACTTATAAGATACAAGTCGATCATGTTTTGCCAGAAACTAGAATTGCTGTTACCGATTTCTATTGACATGTTTGCATATTGTCGTATTACATTGAGTATACATTGAAAGGGGTCAAATTCTTCCAAAACAATCAGAATACATACTCTGAAAAACTGTTCAAACCAAACGCTAAACATATCAATACCTCGAACTAAAAGAATGGGCTATACGCACCACATACCAAACACGTCGAATAAAATCGATATACGAGCTAAGTTCATTGACATTGTTGCATTTGACAACATAATTAAAGCAAGCATTAAACACCCAAGTTATTATAATTTGCATTTGGCTAATTATGCTGCTACGTCTGTTTGAGCAATGAACTCGTTCGCTCTACTTACATTATCTAATGGGTTAACTAGCACGCTGTGTTCACGGCAATTATTAGGTACTAAAAGTATTGCCATAATGTAGGTTTGCCGCAGGCTAACAGTGGTTTACTTAAGTTGACTTTAAATTACCAATATTAAGTTGATACGATTTTAGTAAATATCGGCTTTGTAGGTCTTTACTGTACTTACAGAATTTTTAAGAAACAGTAATCGTATATCTACATAGTATCTCCTCATATTAGATTTTGTTCAAGATTTCTATAGACTTTAGCGAATAGACTTGTTTTTATGTTAATTTCCCAGAATTGTAGATTTGCAAAGAGGTTCTGCTATATGTGCTCTTTGTCTAACACATTTCAGGAGTTGCTAATATCGTTCAATCGTCTGTCAAGCACCTTACCACAGGCCAGTTTAAAACTTTAAACCTATTCAATCTAATACCAACCAATCCCTAAGTACCTACCACGCCCGTGTCTCTCATCTATTAGGTATCTATATATAACAGCGGTCCGTACTTTGTGTGGCGATAACGTGCCCATGCGCAACCCGCCAACGTGATGTGTGGTTATCTTTATAGCACCTGTAATCATGGTTACAGTCCCGCTACCCATTACCTGCCATTACCGACCACCTCGTGTTACGTAAAGTACGATACACTGCACTTTGCGATTTCTAAAGCATCTTCACGATTGCAGTGTTTCCTAACATCGTGATTTGTTTTGTGTTCAGAATTTGCAAACATTCGGCTGATTGGTATTTCCCTTTTGAGGCTAACGTTGTATGGTATGTGACTATTAGCACGTAGGCGTTTTTGGCCCTTGTAATCTGAAAAATGTAGTAAGGCTCAAAATTGGTCCTTTGATATTGAGTTACAAGATCGAATTGAGAGAAAACAGTCACAATTTGGAAAAATAAATAGCACACAACAACAAAAACACTACAACATCATCTTTTTCAATTTTTCAATCTCCTACCACTATCACACTTTGCAGGTGCTATATTACGTCCTACACGCTTAGCTCTGGCTAGGTCCGTATACTTAATAATATAGTAAATTATAATAATATAAACTTGACTGGGACGAACCGGATTAACTAGCTTTCCAAGGTGGAGAAGAAAGCGTCCTTTATATTATTGAGCTCTGCTATTTGTAGTGTGTGTGTGTGTGTGCTTGTGTTTGTTCACAGTTTTGTGTTTGTAGGCGTTTTGTGTATTTGTTTGTACCTTAAGTAAATTCATTTATTCTGCCGTTTTTTATCACAAGAAGTGTGGTAGTATCGTGGTTGTCTTAATGTCACTTCCGGGAGTTGTTGCAACTTTAGTAGCACTTAATTTTGGCATCAATATCATTTATCTGTGGTTGAATATTTGCAAATAGCCAAGTGTGAGTCGGATTCGCGCAAGAAGGTTTCCTTACTATTAGAGGTATATAAAACCCAGATATGGTGTATTCCAGCAGTTCTATTATACATATATTTATTTTAGTTATTTTTGAAGTGAATATACAACTAAATATTCTGTGAATATTTTAAGCGTCTACCTGTTGCCAAAAAAAAAAACGAAAAAAGATCACGTTGTTATATGAAAACCCCACTTTAATATTTATTATAATCTGTTATTAGTATTTGCTGTTATGGAGGCAAAAGAAATGCATCATGTTTGAAAATTTCAACTTTTAAGTGTCACGGTTCAGATAAAGCCTCGTTAGAGGCAGACAATCAATAATAGGATCCTGATTTAATCCTTTGGGTACTGAATCCTAAGATCATAGTCTCGTCACCACGACAAAAGTGTCCACCTTAGATACTTTGCTCGAAGGGACTAAGGGCGAGACAGTGATGACATGATTATGACAAAGGACCCAAAAGTATTTTACTTTTCAATACAAAAAAAAAAAAATCACTAAGAAGCACGTTTCAACTGTTATTCAATACCAGTAACAACCAAGACGAATGACTTTCTTTCAAACAACGAAAGTGCTAAGCTAAACTCGTGAACACGAAGGGTTTACAATTGCTGTTGTTATAATTATGAGAATATCGTGACGAGCTGTCGTGTTTAAATACTTAGGGCCTAATCACGCTTGACCGTATACATTCTCAACTTAGAAGACACTTCTTCAATAATACGTCATAGGTATATTTCAATGCTGATAGAACAGAATTTGATACTTTTATAACATTTTTGTCTTTTTGTACCATTACCGCTCAAATCACCGCATTTTTCGCTAGCAGGTAGCTAGCTACTCAATATAGACTTTCGTACAGAATGCTAAAATAGAAAATGACATCACATAATACCACGCCTATTTTGCAGTTAAAGCAAAGCTGTACCTATAGTAGGAACGCACTACATTTCGCAGGTTTATTTTTTTTATTTATTAAAATATAAACCAGCGCTTGACCGCAATCCCGCCTGATGGTAAGCAGTGACGCAATCGTTGATGGTAAAGCGCACTAGTTTATTAAGAGCCTATTCACTCTAGCCTTGAAGACACTCAAATTGTAGTCCGACGGAAACACCGCCGCCGGCAGATTGTTCCAGTCCCTCGATGTACGCGGTATAAAGGAGGAGGCGAAACGCTTCGTCCGGATCGTAGAGGTGTTAACAACATAAGGGTGGAAACTCACCGTACGACGGGTCGTCCGATGGTGGAACGGAGATGGGGGAATTAAATCATGCAATTCCCTCGCACACTCCCCAGAATGTATCCTATAGAACACCGAAAGGCTGGCTACTCTACGCCTGTGCTCTAGGCTTACACTTTATTATCAAGAATAGTCCTGTCTGCAAACTGGTTGGCTCCATAACGAAGCGAGCCTATTTTTATCAGCCAGGCACAAATCCTAACTCCTTGCTGCAGCTGAGAAATAAAAAAAATGCAATTTAATATTAAATGGAGATAAAAATTAAACTAGCATATGCTGTAATAACTTTACCATGGTAGTTTTTATATCTTTGTGAACTGAACAAGAGCAAATCACCCGAAACTTTCTTTTGAGTGCAACCAAGTCAGATCACCCAAAAGTCTTCTCTAGCAATAACGTCAAGCTACCAAACTTCTTTGCTGTCAATCAGCTTTCTCGAGGAAAGTTAGAAAACAGTATAATAAGTTTCCAAGTATTGCGAATAATACCTGTCAAGTATGAGTATTCCCTTACTGTTGGCGCTTGTTTCACGGAGACATGATAAAGCGAGTCATTGACCTGCTTAGCAAAGCATGTTTCCTATTGTACCGTCTCGTATCTTATGTGTTAGTATTTCTATGAGTAGGTATACCTATACGCTGCAACCTACATATTATATTGTGTATAAATAATAGTTTTGTTTCGGAATGCAGCTTAGGGTTACCAATATCCATATTTATCCGGGTTTTTTGAACGTTGATTCCAGGAAATAAATTAACTGAATGGGTACTGGAAAAACAAATAAAAGAAACATAACCAGCTTATATTCTTCCCACTGGTAGGATACAGGCCTCGTCTCTTTGAGAGGAAATAGGCCATAATCCACTACGTGGTCCAGTGCATGTAGTGCTTGGAAGATGTCATATATGTTTTCGGGTTTCTATTTCTAGATCATGCTGATTTCTTTACGATGTTTTCCTTCAGTTTTGAAATCTTCTGAAAAACTAATAATAAAATTAAAACTGGTAACCCCATCTGCAGAAGCACTAAAAGTAGGCTTTAAATTATACTTAGTCGGTTTACATATTTAGTTCCATATTTCTGTATTATTAATATGGTATTGTTGTAGTTGTTTATTTGTTAAGAAAAGAAAGAAAAGCGATTATTATCTCTAATAAAAAAATAATAAGAAATGGTTGAGGAAACATGAGTCACGTCCAGGCAAAGCAACTGTCGCTCAGCATTATGCTGTGACCCTATTCAAAAAAGAGCTCAGCGCTGGTTTTCAGCAACAGCCAGAAATATTAATAATACTTTTGAATTATAAGATTTTAAGAAGAATATCGGTAAATTGTTTTTTTTTTAATTAAAGAAGAACTTTACGTGAACTTCTACTAATCGGTAGTAGTTGTAAAATTAAAAAAAAACTTAAGGGCGTATCTATAGAGGAAATAGTATTATTTGAAAGTGACGAATTCATGTGAATCGATCGGCTAATAAGCCATTGCGTCATGCGGTCGTTGAAATAATAATATAATTTACTAAAGTCATTATAAATAATGAAATAACCACAGGTTTCTGTTTTTGAAAATTAAGTTTTAAGAAAACCCGATGAGTCATTAATGACTTTATTGTCTAGATTTGTAGATCTACAATTCGTAATTTGCTTGCATGCCTTCACAAATAAGACATGCGAGGTAAGCCACATATCAAGAACTATGGAATTATTCGTCTGTATGAGGGCTTCAAATATTGCCTCTGCCTATCAATATTTTTTTTTCTTTCCGCTTCGCAGTCATTTACTGGTTATCCCACAATGTTCTGACTACATTTTCATTTAAAGAAATGTCATCCGTAGCCATTTTTTGATTTATGTCTCAGATAATAACATGCTTACGGGCGTTAGACCAAACATTTTAATTTTATTAGGTTGACATTCTGTCTAACTAACCATAAATGGAAAGATATTATTCCTAGATTATACCCTTTCACATAGAAATGACGACATAATAATTATGAGCCATGTCCCACAAATCATCAATAGCCGTGAAGGCGGCCACATGGCCCAATGGTGCGTACTCTTGCACCATACCATTGTTAGTTGGCAATTTATTATTTTGCGCATCCGAGGCCGCGCATGTAGGTGACTGCAACCGATCATCGTATCTGGCTACTAATAAATAATTCATAATTTTAAATTAGCGTCGACAGCTCATCGTGGAAAATGTTTTAACGATGGAGATTTGCACAAAGGCCCAACCTTTGTGTAAGCTTCTTCTAAATGTGCAGTTAAGACTAGGTGGTCCATCATGTACTTAATAAAGGCAGGACCCATTTTCTATGTCGTGGTTCACTTTTAGTCTAACTGGATGTAGCTGATTACTTTAGGTACATGGTAGTCGTGGTGGCCTAGTTGAGTCTGCGTGTTGTACCAATGTAATTTTTCTAAGTTTCATGTACTTTCAAAGTATATCTTGGACACCAATGATGATTTAAAAAAAGGTGAAGCAAAACATCTTAAGGAAACCTGGACTTTAAGTCTGAAATCGCCAACCCGAATTGAGCAAGCGGGGCGATTACGCTCAATCCTTTTCTATGAGACCTGTACCCAGCAGTTGGGCGATAAAAAAGGTTGATGATAATGATGACCTTACTTGGAGCAACTGTCTAGATAGGCTGCCGCTGCATGCCCAGTGAGGCATGGATATGCCATGAGGCGATGGATATAAGGTCGTGTTTCTGACCAATCCAAATATTTTAATACTCGTACAAAAGGACCAAAAAATATGTACAACGAAAAACTCTTACTAGACCACATACATTTTTCTAAAATAATAATTGTGCAATCATTTATTCCGTTGGCATTAGACAGCAAAAACATTTGGATTACCAACAGGCGTATTCAAGTAAGTATGAGTACGTAATCATTAAGCTGAGATGTGCATGTGTTCACTAGCGGTGGCATTGACATGGGAGACGTGGGATGATGGCATCATTGCGTCATGACCTAAGCCACTGGTATCATGGGCTACTGGCCTTGTTGACTCATTAGATTGATGTGCGGATATACGCTGTACGTCACTCAATCCACAATTAAAAAGGTCTTCGATATTAATTGCTTATTTTTTTTGTTGATGAGATTGAACAAGCGTTTTGAATGGCATTAGCAGTAAGAGGCATCTACAATTTGATGTGTACCTCGAATACCTGATTGATTAGTAGGCTTCTAGTAGTTATGAATATGACGTCCTGGGTTGATTCTTGAACCTTACTGCTTTAGCAATAAAGTTAAAATTTATTAAAAGGAATTTGACATAATGTAGTAGCTTAATGTATATTGTAGCTGTATTTACAAACGCTATATGCGAATGACGCTTCATACTGACGTCACGCAAATTCAGCATCTCGAAAGCAGAGTTTACTGTGCAACTAGTATATATACAACTTCACAACACTGTTGAGCAAGTGCCCACCAGACACAACATCCGTCTCATATACTAAAATATCATGAATCACCAAAGCGAGTTAGAGTATGACGAAAACCACAGGTAATTCATATTCAACTGCGTATAATGTCCAATACGGAAAGAGGGAGCGATATGAACACGTCACCGACATCCGCTCTCTAATTTGTTAATACAAAATCAAATATTTTGTGAAAACGGAACCAGTTTTACGGTTCATTAGACAATCATAAAAATACGTAAACAAAGATCTGAATTTTAATTCGGGGACTGGTTTATTCTTTATTCTGACGTTAGAAACCGGTGTTTTAGTCAAATGACATTTTATATAAGCGGCTCAAATGTTCAGGTTCACTTTCTACATAAACTTTTTCTTATCTAAAAAATAGTCCACAGAAAAAACGTAGTGTGGTCTTGTGGTTGTTTTAATTTTGTTTTATAAACGAGAGAGGATTTTATGCGCAGACAAACTGTGTAAAAAAATCTTCTCTTGGGCAGTGGAGAGTCCACCTCCTTCCGTTAACTATCAATTACAATCGAATCACTTTGAAATATAAATTTTGTTGTGTGAAATGTCTAAATGAGAGCCATTCTTTATTATTAGCAGGTACGCAATTATCTGGCAGAGTACTTAATAGCATATAATATAATACTCTTTATCAACATTCAAATTACAGAACATGAACATACGTAGGGTAGGTAGTACAATGTGTGGTCTTACTGAGTCTTAGAAGACCAACTGGTGAAGCATTTGGTTCATGACTAAACAATATTGCCCTAATTTCTAAATTACCATAAACAATGTATGTAGGTATATTAAAATGAAAAGTTTTAAAAAGAAAAGTAGGTGTGCACAGCGGGCGCACGTCCTCTCATTTAAAGTGCACCTCTCAAACATTCGAGGTCTGCACTCCAATATCGATGCAGTCCATCACCACCTTGAGACTGAAAAGCCCCACCTACTTTTCTTGACGGAGACCCAGATCAGATGTCCGTCTGATGCGGCATACCTCAACTACCCGGGATACTCTTTGGAGCATCATTTCCTGCAGCGTGCCGGGGTCTGTGTGTATGTCCGCAATGACATCTGTTGCCGGCGTCTCCGTCACCTCGAAGACTCTCATCTATCGTCCTTATGGCTGTTGGTTGACACTGGTGTGGACAAAATTGTCTACGCCTGTGTCTACCGATCGCACAGCGGTGACCAGGAGACAACTCGACTATTTGACCACCTCAGTGTGGCTGCTGACAATGTGCTGCATCAGCACCCTGACGCACAGTTCGTCGCTCTGGGGGACTTTAATGCCTGCCACCAAGACTGGCTTTTCCCATACCAGAGGACCGACCACGCTGGGAGAGAAGCGCGAAACTTTGCGCTATCAATGGGCCTTTCCCAGCTGGTGGAAGAAGCGACTAGGGTGCCTGATGTGGCTGGTCATACCGCCAATTGTCTGGACCTTCTGCTGACCACTGATCCGGACAGATGTGTTGTTACAGTTTCCTCACCGTTAGGAACTTCAGACCACTGTCTGGTGAAGTCTGTGACGTCCTTCTCCCCACCTGATTGCGACTCGCGTGGTGAGCGGCGAATATGGCGTTACAAGTCAGCAGATTGGGATGAGATGCGCCACTTCTTTGCATCTTATCCTTGGCAGCAGGTCTGCTTCTCTTCTAGCAATCCATCGAGCTGTGCGGACGCTATAACCGACGTGGTGCGTCAAGCTATGGAGTATTTTATCCCCTTCAGTGACGTGCCCGTCGGTGGCTCGGCTCGCCCATGGTTTAACGCCGACTGTGTTCAAGCTGAACAGCGTAAGCACGCGGCATTCCTCGCCTGGGTTGACGCTCGTGACCGCAGAGCTCTGGATCTAAGCTCAAAGAAGAGAGCCTTTAACCGTGCTGCCAAGTCCTACAAAAAGGCGCTTAAGAAGGCTCGCTTCGACCGCATTACTAACATTGGTAACAAGCTCTCTGCGCACCCTTCCGGTAGCAGATCTTTCTGGTCCCTAGCCAAATCGGTCGAGGCGAACTTCTGTCGGCCCACACTGCCTCCGCTGGTTAGGCCTGATGGAGCACTGGCCCATACGGCGAGAGAGAAAGCAGGTCTCTTTGCATCTCTCTTTGCCCATAGTTCGCGTCTTGACACTGGCAATGCTACTCCACCTAATTTACCTCATTGCGGAACTTCAATGCCGGAGGTTCGCATTAGAAACAAGGAGGTTCTGAGAGTATTGTGTCGTCTGGACGTGAATAAGGCTAGTGGTCCAGATGGTATACCAGCGATTGTTCTTAAGGCTTGTGCGCCTGAGTTGTCTCCTGTATTGACGCGCCTGTATCGCCTCTCATTTAGGACTGGTATAGTGCCCAAGTCCTGGAAGCTTGCCAACGTGCAGCCCGTGCCCAAAAAGGGTAGTCGTGCCGATCCTACCAACTATCGGCCGATTTCAATAACCTCCATACTCTGCAAGATTATGGAGCGTGTATTGAACTCGCGCCTCTTGGCATACCTGGAAGGTAACGATCTCCTCAGTGACCGACAGTACGGTTTTCGACGCAATCGGTCAACTGGGGACCTACTAGTGTATGCCACTCACTTGTGGGGCGAGGCCCTCGAGAAAAATGGGGAAGCGATTGCCGTCTCCCTTGATGTCTCGAAGGCCTTCGACCGGGTATGGCACGCTAGCCTTTTGAGTAAGCTTCCAGCGTACGGCATTTCCGCTGGCCTGACTGGCTGGGTAAAAGACTTCCTGACTGAACGGTCCCTCCGAGTTGTTGTCGACGGATGTTCATCTGAGCCCATGTCGACCAATGCCGGTGTTCCTCAGGGGTCTGTTCTCTCTGCAACTCTGTTCCTGCTGCATATTAACGATCTGCTGATGCCCGGTATCTATGGGTATGCAGATGACAGCACAGTTGTGGAGAGATACCTGCTGGAAGCTCGGGCTAGTAAGGAAACTATCCGGTCCGAAAGAGAGGCCATGGTAGAGCGTGTGAGTGCTGCACTGCAGGCAGTCTCCGAATGGGGCAATGCCAATCTTGTAGCATTCAATGCCGCCAAAACACAGGCGTGTCTTTTCACCGCCAAAAGGAGCCCGTTTACCTTGGCTCCTACTTTTCAGAATGTATCCTTGGAGTGTACCGACCGCCTTCAGCTTTTGGGAGTTGAGATTTCCTCGAGCCTTAACTTTGGGCGGTTCATTGAGTCCAAGGCCGGGGTGGCTGCCAGAAAACTAGGCGTCATCGCGAAAGTCCGGCGGTACTTCACACCAGGGCAGCTTCTAATTTTATACAAAGCACAGGTCCGCTCGTGTGTGGAGTACTGCAGCCACATTTGGGCTGGTGCTGCGAAATGTCACCTTGCCGCTTTGGATTCGGTGGAGAGGCGTGCGAAGAGGCTGATTGGCGACCCAGACTTAACTCGAAACGGTCTCCAAAGCCTGGAGCACAGGCGTAGAGTAGCCAGCCTTTCGGTCTTCTATAGGATGCATTCTGGTGAGTGTGCAAGGGAATTGCATGATTTAATTCCCCCATCTCCGTTCCATCATCGGACGACCCGTCGTACGGCGAGTTTCCACCCTTACGTTGTTGACACCACTGCGATCCGGACGAAGCGTTTTGCTTCCTCCTTTATACCGCGTACATCGAGGGATTGGAACAATTTGCCGGCGTCGGTGTTTCCGTCACATTACGATTTGAGTGTCTTCAAGGCTAGAGTGAATAGGCTCTTAATAAACTAGCGCGCTTTACCATCAACGATCGCGTCACTGCTTACCATCAGGCGGGATTGCGGTCAAGCGCTGGTTTATAATTTATAAAAAAAAAAAAAAAAAAAAAAAATAGGTATGTTCGGCAAGGCAAGTGGATTGTTAAACAACATGATACCCTATGTCAGTTTGCCGTGTTTTAGTTCAGGCCATTTCAAAAAGTGACAAAAACGACAATTGTTATAGATAATACGCGAACAATTTGACTGCACGGTTAGCACAGTGGTTAAGCTATTGACTGCTGCGCTGCGTGTCACGGGTTCGATTCCCGCACGGAACAAATATTTGTATGACCTATATGTAATTGTTCCGGGTCTGGCTGTCTGTGTGATGTGAGTTTATATTATGTTTGTAAACATACCCACGATACAGGAGAAATTCCTAGTGTGGGGCAACGGTCTTTAAAAAAAACAAAAGAATTTAAGTTGATACTCAATTTGTTCAACAATTGATTTTACTATATTTCCCTAAAGATAACGAGAAAGTAAGATTTATTACTCGAGTATAAAACTGCACTCTAGATTGCGCCACTTACAAGATTTTAAGAAAAACGATATGCCAAAATGATAGTCCAAATTGCTTCGCATTTTCTATTCACAATGCCTATAATTTACATATAAACGAACGGGATTTATAGCGGGAACCGCCAAATGGCACCTAATAACAAGCTTGTTCTCACAGTAAATAATGTGCATCACTGAACGATGCCACTTTGTCTCCATACTTAAGGCGTTGGTCCAACACAGTTGGCTTCGCTTTTGGAGTAATGGTTGCTGACAATTTGGTTTGACTTGGAACCAAGAATTAAAAAGAAAACCCAATTTTTTTTATTCGAATTCTGCTTAGTATTTGCGCAAGACACATAGAGACGGCTTTCATTTAGACAGTTCAAAACATTAATTGCGTAATTTGCGTGAATACGTGCACGAGCAACGAATTTGAAGGATATTCTTCAAAATTATTCAGATTTTGATTAACCCGTGTGTTATGGAGTAGGACTTTGGAAGGGTCTATCAATATGCCTCAATGTTAATTGTATAAATCTATGGAATTGATCACAATTAGCAGCAGTAACTTTCTTGGTAATTAATATAAGTAAATTGTTCATTGATTTGGTCCTAAGGAGTACAAAAACTTTGATCCAGTTTAAACTAAAGTACCTAATGAGTATCTTGTATAGTAGAACTTACATAAAAAAATTGTCTTGCCAAGAGCGAAAAATTCATTACCTCTTTTATGAAAACTAGAAAACATATCCTCGCCTAATTCTCGCTTAGTTTTCGATGCAGCTGCACCTCAGTAGTAACAAATTTTCGCACGTTTGTAACTGAATTACTAACAATGGACCATAAAGCCGGTTAAGTAATTCAGTATTATTTATTAACGTTAGCGTTACTCCACTTTAGTTTTGTACAATGACCGTCAATATCGAAGTGAGGTTATGGACGAATGAAGCAACTTTTGTTTGGTGGAGTGCAGTCATTGAGAAGTGCGCGTTTGAATGTCATAGGTAAGTTTTGGTTCTATGTGTTTTTATTATTTAACTATGTGCAGTTAACCCACCTACCCGTGGGCCTGCGTAGTAGATATTATGGCCTACTCTCCCTCACATGGAGGATTTCTGTGTCCCAGCCCTGATGACGTTATTGGCTGTTTATGTATGTTTTCTGTGTACCTTTAATAGCACTGAAGAGGAAATTATGGCAATAATCAATATAAAATAGTCCTTATCTGATCTAACTTGCCAAAACCGTCCCATTTTTCACATATTTGTGTATTCCTATGAGTCATTTAGGTAATATTAATAGTAATTCGATAGGCGTCCCAAAGTTGTCCCGCTATCTTCCTCCTGGTCTGTCGCGATGTCATCGTTTCTAATGGGATAAGGAAATGACAGATGAAAAATAGGCCTGACATGTGGCAGTTTAATAATTGACATGATGAAAAATGCTTCGTGCAGAGTCCACACGCAGTTCCTAATGCCGGTATCTATATTGGTTATTTTATATCACTAAAACACACCTGTTCGTCTCAGTCTTTTATTCCGAACAATTCCCAAATGACAAATATAGGCACTATGTGACAGATTATGCTCCTAACTGCCAGTAGCGTTCTACAGGAACCAACCTCCATCACGACACTAGTAATGTAACTAGGTAGTAATCATGTATACCCATTTTTGCCCCAGGTGCACTGAAAACTAATGATACAGATTACAATCTGTCACTTTATTAGATTTTCATTTTTATTGCTGAAACATTAAGGCTCAAGGTTAATTAGGAATATTTGACAGTTTCGAGTAGCTCGACCTGCTGTCGCCTGTACATTAGCACCATGTATTTTCAGGTCATGCATTTTTTTATAAAACTTTTACTTATATTGCCATATAAGTAATAATTTCATATGACGATGATGAAAATATATCATTACACTGTATGTATGGATGCCACTAGGTATTCTGTTCACCTTGTACGACATTAAGTTATTTCTAACATTCTCAACTGTTCATCAGACCTGAACATCTAACTGATGCATTTGCACTAAACGTTTACTGCATTCAATTTTAATTGTTCGTTACTTTAGACTTTACGCAACCAAGATCCAAGGTTAGTGAAGATACCTATCATCTATTTTTGTTGTAAAAAGGTACAATTAATATAATTTAGAGCATGTGTTTCGCAATGCAGGATAGTTTCCTAGCGCACGCGCAACCTCTGTGCAATAATGGCGGCGAATGGAACGGACGCCATTGTTTTACATTTTTATCAGAATTACGATCCAATGTGGATTAGTGTCGATGCTAAACCAATCCACGTTGACGTTAGCATTCGTTTTATATATATACAGTATGTTACGAAAACCCTGTCCGACCCATAAGGATAATAGAGGTTAGGTAAACACATGACCAAATATAATATAAAATTTTACGTATTCATCATAGTACCAATACAAATGAATTTTGAAATAATCTTTTTTTCCAACGAATTAATTCCAATTTCCCCGAAATTTGGTAATTTTTAAAAAGTGACAACACCGGTATTATTATGAGCGAATAGCGATGCGGCCACGTGCCGCGTGTCCTGCCGCCCGCCCCCCGCGGTCGGCAGGCGAAGGGTGGTCAACGCACATTTAATAAGTTACCTCCTTTTGCGAAATAATATTTATTTTTTTTAGGGGGATTTTTTTTTTAAGTAAAGCCCGGTTTTGTATGCATTAGTAGAATCAGTTATCGATACCTAACAACACCTTCACGGGTCGGACAGGGTTTTCGTAACATACTGTATATATTAAATTTTGACCTTTTCGCGTTTTTTTTTTAATAATTATAAATTAGTGCTTGAAGACAATCCCACCTGATGGAAAGCAGTGATGAAATCGTTGATGGTAAAGCAGTCTAGTTTATTGAGAGCCTATTCACAAAAAAAAAACTGAGTGAATAGGAAGGAAGACGGCAGTTGAGTGAGGTGGTGCAATGTTAAACCCAATAACACGACCAAACTCCCGCACAACAACATTTGCCGCACATCACAACAATACTGGTCAGACCCGTCCACCGTACGGCTTCACCAGACATCATACACTACCAGCCGAAACACGACCAATCGCTTGGCGGCAAAACTTTGTCTGGTGGATGGTAACTTCTGCTGGCAGCCGATGATTTGCGGGATTTTTATTGAAGTATAAAGTGTCTCTCTATTTCGCTCGCGACAAAATTCAAAAACGTTTGTTTAAATGCAATTATTGCCATACGACATGAAACGGTAAACAGTTAATAACTGCATTTTATCTCCCGAAGTAATTCCGGCAGTTACTACAAAAGTGTAACAGTAAAATAAAACGGTATTAAGTATTTATCTAACCAAAGTGACACTTCATGCAATTAACGAGATTTTGAATCGGTGTCAAATGGTATTAACTTAAATTCGATGTGGTGCACCGTGATATAATTAGCGGTAATTTGTTTGTGCAAGAAATAGATTCCTTTTACTAAGGCCTTTTTCAAGGTGAAACATTTAAAAGTTCGTCAATGTTCTACAGAAACTGGTCCTGCCATCCGCAGAATAGCTACCAGAGTAATTAAACCATTTTAGAAAATTGGGGTAGATCAAATGGAAAACACTATTTACGTGTATTAAAACCATAAATGCAAATTTTTATTAATCAAATCAAAGCACTCAATTTGTATGTAAGTTGCATTACAAATGAGCAACTACAGGTATATTTTCTAATCCATTTGTTTATGTTTTTATGAGCTACTTTCTTTTAGATCAGCCTGTACACAGTGAACAGTAGGAAAGGCTTTCATTTGACAGTTCAACAAGATTCATTGGGCTATATACATTGCTATGCGGACAATTTTTTCAAACATTTATGCAATATATTAGCAATATTCTTCAAAATTATTCAGATTGCTATTAATGATGATGAGTGAGTTACCCAATTAACGTGCTGATCCCAGCTGTTGTAGGTATCTATTACCTGTGTTAAGAGGTAATTAGTTTAATTAGATTTATTGTAGGTATACAAATAAAGTTAAAACAGTAATTTACTCATTGTGTTACTATCGCATGAAC
Organism: Sesamia inferens; assembly: GCA_037179545.1. Lineage (NCBI taxonomy): Eukaryota > Metazoa > Arthropoda > Insecta > Lepidoptera > Noctuidae > Sesamia > Sesamia inferens. The sequence goes on along the minus strand of CM073928.1, from coordinate 26,642,562 downwards.
TGTTGCATTGCGAGTCGACCCGTTGGTGTAAAGAATTGTAAATATCTATCTGACTGTGAGACTTAGGCTTTTGTGTCAGTTTCTAGATTTAAAGAACTTAGATATTTAAGTTGAATATAAGCGTTTTCTGAAAGAACAACGATTTCGAAAGCTATGTTAAAGGACCAAAAAGAAGAAAGGACCATTCTGAAATGTAACATCATGCTACCCTTTTTCCACCTATGTCAGCTTCCAGTCTTACCAAATTCAGTGGAATACCAATATTTTACATGGAACGTCTACCCATATGCCCACCATAACCTAGTTATTGGGCAACACGATACCCCTTGGCAAGATGACCTTCAATCTCTAAGGTTATCAATAAAATAATTGTATCGCAAACAATAACGGTAGTTCCAACTTTATATTGGGAAATGTAATCTCATCAGAGGCCAAGGTTGCCGTTACAAACAAGGAATGCACGAGCTACCGTTACTCCACTCGCATCTGAACTACTTCGCTGATAGTTTGGACAGGAAATTATTACCTACTTCTACATTACATTGTAGCTAATGTAAAAGTAATACTTTCTTGAAAACATTTCGTAGCTATTTTGCTCTTTCACATGCTATATTTATTAATTTATTTGGCTCAGGCTATAGTAGATATGCGAGCTATCGAAGTAGATAGGTACTTAGCCGAAGATCCAACTCAAAGCGAAATAATTCAACATCATTTACTGAACATTTACAATTACAATTTTTTTTTTATTAAACTTGCACTCATTTCACCAACAATATTATAAACAGTAAAAACTCAGTTTGTTGTAATTAAATCATTTACAAGTATTTTTGGATTGTTAATATAATAAAGCCAGTTACCCATTCCAAAACGTAGTAGGTATTCAATTTGACATGACTTTGCATCAATTAACATACATGTGTGAAATATAACTCATTGGGCGCTAAACTGTGCTAAAAGTATACTGCTGAAAAACATTTGCACGTAGTTGACAGAATGTTTTCATGTTGACAATGGTCCCGATTCACTTGTTAACAAACTAAATTAAATGTAAGTTCAGCGCATCTTTTTCTTTGTATTTCATTAAGAAAAGGACAGAACATAAAATGTTAGTTTAGACCTGTCAAATTATTCCGCTCCTGACGTAAATTGAGGAATTTTTGGTCGCCATGTTTATAATCGCGTCTAAACTCTCTATGGAGTATCTTAATTTGACAGGATTAAACTAATATGATATCTTCTATCCTTTTATTAATAAAATAGAAAGAAAAAGATGTAATTAACTTAAAATTTGTTTATTTTTTGAACAAGAGATACGGCGTCAATGTTAAAAGAGTTGATACTGTTGACAAAAGTGTAATCAGTAATCCCGCAACCCTAACCCAGGAGGCATCGGTCTTCGTGGACCCCGGCACGATGTGCTGACATCTCTTTGAGGCTCACCTGAAACACAACGCACCGTCGACGCGGGCCTGGTCCTTGCCACACTGCTCACCGCCCGCAGGCCCTCATCACAGTGATGTCCTCACATCTTGTCGAGGTTCATTAGAGATATCTGTCTAGGTCACCGGTTGTCCGAAAGAGATACCGTGGCCCATGGCACAGGGAAAAGAAGGAACATGGGCGGGTTTTAGTCAGTAAAAGATTGACACGATAATATCGAGACGTCATTGAGAATAGTTTGATAGTTTCCCATCCAAAAAAGGGATAAATTAAAGTTTGATGTTAGTCTCATTCTGTCAAAGATTGATGAAGAGAGATTTTGACTTGAATTTAAACGTTTTTAATTACTAGAATTGGTCTCCAGTTATATACTACTGTTCACACAAGACCAATGTTTTAGGTTCTTTTGTAACTCAAATTATGACAGTAATTATGGTGATTGCGCATAAACGAATTACTAAACTATAATTAACATAAAGATGATTTGCGTCCAATAGGCACGTTTTTAACAATAAGTTAATTTTACTGTCATCATTAAGTTAGACGACCAACTATTAAAAAACTGTGAAAGCTTCAGAGACTGCTCTTATCATTTATATCGCCATTAACACTGTTTAATCGATATCATTAATACCGGTTTCTAATAAGTAATTAACATGTATTACAATGCAAGTGTTGAAATAGTCTAATTATCTTAATGGATAGTTTTCAACAAGTATTAATCGACCAACATAATTGTCTCCCTGTCCATTTTAGGCCGATGCTGTTTGTTGCTTATGACACGACAAGCAGAAGTTGCTTGTAATGTGTTTCTTCCATTTTACTTTTGGCTGGTGCAAAATGTTTCCTATTTTTCTTCTTCGTGTTATTAATCTATCCCTTTTATTTTTATCAATCCTTGCAAAAACGATAATCAAAGTTTTCTTGCCCTTATGCCAATTAATTTAAGGTCCCATTAGCACTTTTTTACTGCCACAATCTCGGTGCCCTCATTTCAATTCCCTTCCTTCCTAGCCATAACATTTCACTCACCGCCTGTTTGTAGAACTAGCAGATAACTTATTACCATCAATCATATTTCTATGTACATTAGAACCGTTTTTGAAACGGAAAAAATTATAAATTGTAGCGTAGAATTGGAAATTATACGCATGTTGATTATGGATTTGCTAATAAAAATTATATTTTAATGTTATTTTACTAATCCTTGTTTGAATTTATATGTTGATTAAGTAGTACTGCCGTTACTAGCCGGAAATGGACTCTCTACTATACCTACACGATCATCGACTTAATATATGATAATTATTACCTTTTATCTTAAATTTGTTAATATTTTAATCCAATTTATATGTATAATATTTATCTAACTATTTTCTTTTCTACGCTCACACTTTTACTCGCCATTTTTTTTTGAACCAGATGATCTTCTTTTCTTAATTTCCTTCGTGTTTATATAAATAAATTAAGTAAAGTTCTTAGCGGCTGTGACATTTCTGATAAAAAATGACCCTTGGCAGAGGTGGAAGGAAAGTAGTGCGACCTTTAACCAGCTGTGGGACGTTAAAGGCTAATAACAAATAAAAAACTTTAGTTTGACGGACGAAGGAAACCATTTTTGACCCCTATCAGTTGCATACAAAAGATCATGTCTTTTGTGAATTTCATATTTATTTCTATCTACTAAAATTGTCGCACTGATAGGTTTCGGGAACCCATTCCCTTGACGGTATACGCCTTTTATCAATGCAGCAGCAGGTTTGTTAGACAGCCATATTGTTCTTAGTATTTGGCAGTGCTAGTGGTAACTGGTTCTCAGCTCGCCGCCCGGTATGGACCAGGCTAGGTCGACGGCGCGTTGTTTCACGCGCGCCTCATAGAAATATCAGCACAGCGTGACAGGGTCCACGAGGACCAATGCCTCCTGGGCCATAGTTGCGGGTTGGTTAAAAAAGAATCCGTGGCCCTGGCGCACAGGCAATTGAAGAAACACGGATGGGTTTTAGTCAGTAAAAGTCTGACACGCTCTTTCGCTCCGCCCCGAGCGGGAGAGGTCATTTGATGATTTATCATACAAAAAAAAAAAAAAAAAAATTCTCGCTGCTTTTTTTCCTTAAAGGTTACACTATTAAAAACTCAAAGACAGTAGTGTCTTTGATTTTTTAATAGTGTGACCTTTACTTGCCTGTACATGTCCAGCTGACATTATATGTAGCTAGCATATTAAATAAACAGGTGATGGACCATAATTAGGTACTTTGCTCTTCCATTGACGTTGAGGTAGGTCATGTTGCTAAATAATTCTGTGCAATATCAATATTATGACATCGATTTTATACATATTAATGAAGTAGTACAGTCTGCATCAAAGTCGATTAACACTTTAGCTTCGAAATATTAATTAGTGAAAGAGATATTTTCTTAAAATCGAAAGTTTTTTTTTCTTCTTTATTAACTTTTAGATTCAATAGGGTATTTGACTAAAAAAAAATAATTAGTCCATGAGTCAGATTTCCAAAAAAATACTAGAAAGAAGAAAATACGTGTATTTTTTTTTTCATATAAACAAATAATGAAGACGACACAGTGCGTTGAAAACTCGTGTGACGTCACTGGACGCTACACTTTTTAGCGAGCAGTGACGTCACCAGCCACCTCTCCTGATCTTTGATGCCTTTTATATTTGTTAATCTTTATTTTAAAGTTTTTCTAAATTTTAAAGTTTTTTAGAACTATTCTACTTTCGCGACTAATCTGCCAAGACGTGTATAGATTACAGCAGGTCAGGCTACCCGAATCTGTCAAATATTCCCAATTAAACTTGAGCCTTGATACTTTACCGATAAAGTTGAAAATCCAATAAAGAAATTTGATAGATTGTAGTAGCTCGATGTGCTGTCGTCTGTGCCTAAACCAATGTGATATTGAAAAATTACTTTAATTTCTGCGTTAACTTCAGTTGAGAATATAACTTCAAACTTTTTTAGGGCTTTTTAAATAATGGTTGTCTCTCTGAAAACAAAGATAAAGTTATTATTTCCTTACCATTAAATAACATAAACGGGAAATTTCAGTAGACCTTTCATAATTACACTGTTTAAAAAAAGTCTTGAAAAATGTTTATTTCCGAAATTATTTCTTGGTTATAGATACTTGCAAAAGGTTTTTAATTTATGATTATTTGTATGGCCTTACACTTATAAGAGAATGCTTTAAAATCCAATCAAGATATTATTAAAGATTCATTTCATTAATAAGTATATCTAATATCAAAAATATATTTACTAAATAGATTAGTGGATAACCGCCTACTAGCAAAATTAAAAACTCGATGCTGTATTATTTAGTTTAGCAACAAATTAGGAAGTACAACTTCAACATAATGTCAAGGTTCTAATATAATTAAGTAATATTTCAATAACCGCGACGAAAGCTCAAAGGAATAAACGGAAATTCGTTATTTTAATTCAATAACTTCTGCATCACGAGGAGTCGTAATAATCATAAATCGATGGTATTTGCTAAGGCTATGATTAGAATAATATATAGAGGTTCTATTACGTTTCGGTTTTTAAATACCGAACGCTGCTCACGTTGTCTCTGCTCAGCTATAAAGAGGTTGCACTCTGTGATTTCACCTTGACGTCTAAACGTATTCCGTTTAATTGGCATCTCGCCGATCGTTCCGGGCGCTTTCTTCGGTCACATCAAGGTTACTCTGCTCTCACCTGCTAAGCTCAGGTGTTCTTATGTTTTGTATGCCTGATGGAGCGCGTCGCACGTCCCCCTTTTAGCAGTTTTAACTTTCGAACATTTTGATTTGGAGTAGTGCGACTGTTTGCTTTGCGATCTTTGCCTGATATTGCTTATTTTTTTTGGACCTTGTACTTCAGTGCAGTGCGTTCTAGTAAGCCTATTTTTACTGATTTTAGATTTAAATTTCAAAAGAGAGAAAGCGTGCATTCTCCATACGGAAAACGACATTGACATCAAATTTAAGAAATCTTGGATTCTAAAACTGGTTTACAGATTTCGGCGAGATTTTGGTGATGATTAAGTAACATAGTGAAACACATGGTCAATTTAAATGCCAACGATAATAATTGCTATGGATATATCCGTTGGTTACGCAAAAACATAGCTTCGTAATTTATAATTAGTTGAATTTTGTGCAGCAGCTTACAAAACAAGTATTTTAAAAAACATAAGGTCATGACTTTGACATTGAATGGAATGTTGTTAGAAGGTATTGGCATCGAAAGTAAATATTCCAATATTTAGTTTCATTTTTTGTTTCATTGTAATACGGATCGTAGAAGGAAGCTAGTATTAAGAATGAAAAGTTATAAATTATAATTATGAGGAACAATTGTGAATTGTAATTATGAAGTTCATTCTTCCTCAATCTATGAGGGAGGATCCCTCAGACAGACGGGTGTTGTGCCTGGCAGGTAATTGCTCAACGGTTTTATATCAAGAAGTTATATGCTAGTTGCGCGTTAGTGTCGCGACACATCTGCGGAACGGAGCGCGCCGAAAGTTCGGCAAAATATGCTCGCAGTGTATTTCAAGTAGGTACTCTATGACACATCAGTCGCAATAACGCCGCGTTAGGCGTAGGGCCTAATCCTTCCTTCGGGTGGAGCGATGCGTTGCGCGACCGAAAGTTCGATGGGCGTAGCTGAACGTTCGGCTTGAGTTGTGCATCGCGCGCGTGGCTTACCGCCAGAAGAGCGAAGAGCGCCAACGTCTTGTAAGCCCTCTATAATAGCTAATATTCTAATTAAATCCATTTTTCTGGGCAATTCAGGTACGTCACAAAAACCGCACACCATAAAGTGTCGATACAGACACACTGACGATGACGCCACGTAACTTTCCGTCGCGTAGCGCGCTGAACAAGACGCCGCGTTTTGACCGGTTGGTTTGTCATAACAACTGAATATTGCGACTTCACCCGTTGAGCTTTCGGCGCCGTACGTTACGCAGATGTGTCACTACACTTAAACTCTGCTTATGAGATGCAGAATTTGTGTGACGTCAGTACGTCACATTGTTCTCATGTGACGTTATAGATACAGCTACATTATGAAGCAACATGATTCAACGTTATTACCGTATCACACGTCATAGCATACGTGTAAGTATTTACAGTTCACCGTGGGCCTCTCAGTGATTGGCAGTGGTCGGATTGTAATAAGTATAAATGGGTGTATCAGTATTGTTAGTTAAAAACTAAAACGAAAACTTAAAATATCACACCAATATTATAAAGACTTAAGTTTGTGTGTGTGTTGGTCACTTCTTCATGTTCAAACCTTTAGACAAATTTTAATGAAATTTAGTCCCTTAGAGAGTTAGTCCCTTAGTCGCTAGCGCGTAGCTAGTAAGTATATGATATTATTGCTGATTGCATCTGCCTAGCCTTTTACCGTTTATGTCCTGCCCCCTAATCGGCGAACACATTTTTGTCATTTGACAAAAATGTGTTCGCCGATTAGGGGGCAGGACAGGCTGGTTGACTTCCAATCTAAGCATACAGATACATAATAATGATATATTTATATTATTAATAAGTAAGTATTTATTTCACAAAAAATACATAGCAGTTCACACTATATACATGAAAGGAAAGTTTACAATTACTATGCAATAGCAGACTCTATCTTTTAAACTAAGACTCGCCTGTATCTTAAAAGATAGGGTTGAGCCAAATGTATTTTTTAATTCTGTAATTAATTTTAAAAAAGACTCGAGAAAACAGTGTCAGTTAATTGAACTAACAGTAGTACAAAAGGAGGGAAAAAAAAGTAATAGTCACAAAAATTAAATTAAAATTGAAATTATTCCAAGTAACACAAAGATACAGTCATTTGTCCATGTAAAATAAGTACTGCTATATGAATAGCAGTACCTAGTTTTTAGAGATGAAATGGGTTGTGGTGGTACAGACCTTGATAAGATTAGGTATCAGATTTTCATTCTTCTAATAATCTGTAACGTCCGTCGAAGCCCAGCGGCTTAGCGTGCTTTTGGAGACATTGAGCAGGGGGATGTTTTTAATGAACTTACTTATACCTTGTCTACGATATACATCATAATTTTTTGTTTTTGCGAAACCCGAAACGTGTCCAGTATTTTTAAGTAAAGAATCTATGTACAAAATTTCGAAAAGATATAATGAAAAACCACGAAGTTTTGAGCTTGTTATCTTACTTGGTTGTCCCAACAAAAATATGGTCAACGCACCGCTCGCCCGCCCACGTCTGAAGCGGCGCGCTCGGTAACCACACTGCAACAATTTCTAAATGTATTTCGAAAAAAATATAACATGGTGTAAAAATGATTGTAATCGATTCAGTTGCTTTTTCTGAATATATTCAGGTTGCTTTTTCTGAATATATTCAGAATTCGTATAAAGGAAAAATAATTTTGTATAAATATTTTTACATATTCTCTACAGTATAGTGGTTAATAACACCTTATTTATTCCGCGCGATCACAAGCGAGGAAGGTCCCAAGTCATCAATGTTCGATTTAGCATGAAATTAAGAAAACGTGAACATAACGTAATATTTGATCTACTTCACAGTGGTTGGTTAGTTGTCACTTAGTGGCCATAACTGTTGGAAGCGGATCACTTGTCGTCACAGGCCATATGATGCAAATAATGGGCTATTGCTTACTGAACTTGTGCAATTATAGCTTATAATGTCGGCTTTTCCATTTCACAGTTCTAAAGACTCGTTGAAAACGGTGCGTCGACTAAAAGCAACTGTCCAAGTGTTTCTGTAGAATTAACAGTAGGACGAACGGTCTGGTGATGGACAGCTTTTTTATTCTTGCTTGTTTTATAATGACAAGGATGGGCCAAATTTTTTTTCACATTTGATTTGACCAAAAGTATGGGGGTATGCGCACAAAAACTTAAACGATTGTTCATCATGTGTTTAGTCTTAACGTTACGTCTAAATCCATAGGTAATAAAGTGTTTTTTAAAAGATGTTTAAGCTAAAAAACTAATAAACACAATGTAATGTTATGTACATACACACATATATTCACACTTATTATTTTTTTCAAAATCAAAAGTCATTTATTCAAATTAGGCTGAGAATCAGCACTTTTTGAACGTCAATATTACATAAGACAGTCCCCCAAAACGCCCACCCATCGACACTTCCTAGTGCTTTCGCTGGGAAGAAGAAGTGGCGGAAGAAACTCCCCAGCAGCACAGCTGTCTGTTCATTAAAAAAAAAAACACATGACTTTATACAATACTACGTATAGTGATGAACACGATAAAATACAACAACAATGAAATTATTTACCATATGCCAGCTACCACGCCAAAATACCAGCAAAGCAAAACAATATATATATATTTAAATGAAAATGTAATTAACTAAAAATTTATTACTTAAATAAAAAGCCCCAGGCATAAAGGGCGTGACAGCTTACATATTTATGTAATGTAAAAAAGAAAATTATATGAACTCATATAACGTATCAGTAAGCTAATTCCGGAGAAATAACACAAACATTGTCCTGAGTTAATCAGAGCGACCAGCTATTCTTATCATTTAAATAATCATTCACGGAATAATATGCCTTTAATACTGATATAATATAATAATGATAATACTGATATTTAAAATTTACCAAGATCAGATGAGTTATGGTACAAAACACCAGGCATTCTGTATTATCTTGCAGAAGCTCTGAGCTGTCTAATACGTTTCTGTTTGTAGGCATTTTCTCCCTATCATTGAAGGCACTCAAAATATACGAAGTTTCAGCAGATGGAAAAAAAATAGTGCCACAAATTGCAGCACAGCCACTGAAGTTCAGCAGTAGACTTTTTTATTTTCACCGAATGTTTGGGGGAATTCCGTATTCGGTTCAAAAAACTGTCCGGTCGATCCCTATATTAACGTTTGGTGTAGCGACTTCAAGTCTCATTTTACTTTATTTTAAAATGTGTCTGAAATAAAGTGCTGGTGAAAAAGAACATATTCAATTTCGATTTCACAACACATGTGTAGGTAATTAGTAGTTATTTTACTATTATGGTTTGTAAATTAGTAGATAATGTAATAGGAATATGTTAAACAAAAAAGGTCGCAATTGTTTAGGAGTTTAGAAGTTTTGGAACATTTCAAAGACAGTAGTTACCTATTACTTACTGTTACTAAGTCTTCATCTCATACAGAGAAGACATGCTTTGGTCAATACGTCTTCTTCTTCAGCCAAATAAAGTGCTGATGAAAAAGAACATATTCAATTTCGATTTCACAACACATGTTTTTTTTTTTTTTTTTTTTTAATAATTATAAACTAGCGCTTGACCGCAATCCCGCCTGATGGTAAGCAGTGATGCGATCGTTGATGATAAAGCGCGCTAGTTTATTAAGAGCCTATTCACTCAGAAAAACTGAGCGAATAGGAAGGAAGATTGTGCAAAATTCTTAATGGCCGTAGTGACTTGGTAGATATACACCACGACACCGTAAAGAAATTCCTGCGAGCTTTTATCCTTTAATTTTAATCCTCTTAAATCGTAATTCGATATTTAATCTCAAAAATTAATATAATTGTTAATTAATTAATATTTTATCAGAATTTAAATTTGTTATTTATTGTTCAACTTCCCGCCTATCGTTATTTAATTATTTTTTGTATGCTTTTCAATTTTAATATCAATTAAGTTTTAATTAAGTATGTAATGTAAACCGTTTTTTTTTTGTGCATGTGGAGTTAACCTGTAATTAATTGTTGCACTTGCAAGTGTTACTTTAGTCATTAAGTCATAATAATGTACAGTGTAAACAATTGTTGGTTAACCTAAATAAATAAATAAATAAATAAATAAATAAGACGGCAGTTGAACGAGGTGATGCAATGTTAAACCCAACAACACGACCAACGATGCTGCGCCAAAGGGAGATTGATCTGAAGACCCTCCACGACCAAACTCCCAACACAACAACATTAGGCGCATCGTACCCGGCACACATCGCAACACAACTGCTGAGACCCGTCCTCCGTACGGTTTCACCAGACATCATGCCGGAACACGACAAATCGCTTGGCGGCAAGGCTTTGTCTAGGTAATTAGTAGTTATTTTACTATTATGGTTTGTAAATTAGTAGATAATGTAATAGGAATATGTTAAACAAAAAAGGTTGCAATTGTTTAGGAGTTTAGAAGTTTTGGAACTTTTCAAAGACAGTAGTTACCTAGCTATTACTTACTCTTACTAAGTCTTCATCTCATACAGAGAAGACATGCTTTGGTCAATACTTCTCCTTCTTCAGCCACTGCTGGACAAACTCAATCCTTCTCTGTATGAGAGGAGACCTGTACTCAGTAGTGGAACGCTAAAAAGGTTGATGATGAAGACTTGGTGATGATAATTGCGACTTTGATCTTTTAAGAAACCAAGCAACCAAAAACCTTTTAAGCTTCAAAGATACTTCTTTCATGATCCACCTTTATATCAAGCATAGCAGTGAATTTTTTTTTTTTATTGTGATGTGTCTCCGTAATTTGGGTCAAACAAATTTCTTTTCATTCTCTTATTAAGATATATCAGCAAGGCAATTGCGTATCACGCTTACATTAGCAATGTGTTTCATTTTGACAGTGACGTTGATGAGTCTTCCTCAAGGTTTTCATTGCTTTGGGTGGGTTTGCCATAATCCCCACGCTTGGTAGGCGGGTTGGGGATTGCAGTAATATGATATTCCACAGGAGAAGCGCTGCTGCCCGCTTTCCTGGTGAGAGTTCCTTTAGTCGCCTCTTAAGATACCCACGGGAGGATATGGCTTGGTACTATTGTAAGCCCGGTACCGCTTGGGCATTGGTTAACACGCTTGCTCAAAATGGGTTGGTGTGTTCCAAATTATATTAACTACTAGCTGCTCCACGCGGTTTCACCCGCGTAGGTTTCGATATGTTTTTTTTTATATGCTCCGCTCCTATGGTCGCAGCGTGATGTTATATAGCCTAAAGCTTCCCTGGATTAATGGGCTATCTGACGCAAAAAGAATTTTTCAAATCAAACCAGCAGTTCCTGAGATTAGCGCGTTCAAACAAACAAACAAACAAATTCTTTAGTTTTATATATTAGTATAGATTAGCTGCGCCCTGTGGCTGCACTCACATAAGTTTCGATAACGTGAGAATATCGATATTAAAAGTGAAAATCCAAGAAGTCAGCTACATTCATACAAAATATCATAAAAATTAGTCCAGGTATTTGAAGCCCTGAAGAAGCAACAAACATACAAAGACACGCATTCCCACAAGGTTCATCATCAACCTTTTTATCGTCCCACTGCTGGACACAGGCCTCCTTTCATACAGAGAAGGTTCGCCTTTATAAAATTAATATGGTTTTAACTAAAAGTCTAGGTTTCCTGGCGAAGTTCCTTCAACGATATCAGTAAAATCCAAAATAAGGTCTGAAAGTATACCTACCAACAAGGTAATTGCGTAAAACACTAGTTACTAATTTCATTTTGACAGTTCAAAAACATTCATTGGGTTGTTTAAGTACGTTGTTGAGCAAACACATTTTTGGATATGGACCAATGGATTAGAAAAATGCTTCATAATTATTAAACTTTTCTCGGTGGTAGGCCATAACATCGGCCGCCGGCAGAAGTTATCACCCACCAGATAAAGCCTTGCCGCCAAGCGATTTGTCGTGTTCCGGCATGATATCTGGAGAAGCCGTACGGAGGACGGGTCTGAGCAGATGTGTTGCGATGTGTGCCGGGAACGATGCGCCAAATGTTGTGTTGGGAGCTTGGTCGTGGAGGGTCTTCAGATCAATCTCCCTTTGGCGCAGCATCGTTGGTCGTGTTGTTGGGTTTAACATTGCATCACCTCGCTCAACTACCGTCTGCCTTCCTATTTGCTCAGTTTTTCTGAGTGAATAGGCTCTTAATAAACTAGCGCGCTTTACCATCAACGATCGCATCACTGCTTACCATCAGGCGGGATTGCGGTCAAGCGCTAGTTTATAATTATTAAAAAAAATTATGATGAATTTCATTATTTACAAAGTCATAGACTACAATTAAATATCCGTTTACATTAAATCCTCTGTGTCTAATCGTTCGTGTAAATAACCTTTACGGTTGACTAAATCGAGGGTCAGTAGACGACGATGTCTATTGTTGGATTAGTTCTTAGTCTTACTCAGTGGTATTGCGAGAAAAAAGCAGGAAAAAATTAACGAATTGGCTTGTTAAAAACATGCCAATTGGCTTATACATATTTCTGAACTTGTCGATTCACCCACAATTAAATTCGTGCAAGCCGCCTATAAAAATTTATATATTATTTTAAGGTGTCGATTCCCCTTAATATAATATATTATTTTACGGATTACGGATGGGTTTTTAGTCAGTAGAAGCCCTTCTGCTCCGCCCAGAGCGGGAAAAGTCATTTGATGATTTCCCGTCCGCAAAAAAAAGGTATCGATTCACCCGTTCAAAGTATATTCGTGTGAAGAATTTTGCGAGAATGACGTTTTTCCTTTAACTAGGTACGTCGTTTAGGTAAGTACAGTTATGTTAATTGGTGATCACAGGCGTGGGTTTTAATGAGGTAAAAATGACACACTACCCGACCCCTTTCTCAGAGGTCGGGTGCCTTTTGATGGGTTCCCCCGAAGACAAAAAAAGCTACAGTTACGAGCATAAATACCTCACCAGCGTGAAAAAGGGTGTTTTCAAATAAAAAATTAAAATTTGACTAAATAACTAGTTACTTCATAAAAATAGTATGGTTTCAATAACACTACGTTCGTAACTCTATAAAATATCTATAAATACATTAAGATCAAAATGTTTTTTTTTTGCTCAAGAGATTGTACTTTACCGTGATGATTTAACTTTGTTCGTTCATAATAATAGTAGATTAGTAGCCAAGGGCTGTAAGGCAGGCGCGAGGGTGCAACTGATGCTTTACATCCGAGCTAACTATTCTGCTTTACATCTCGATTATGAGGTAAGTAGAAAAAAACGGTATTTCGAGAACTTTCAGGCAAAATATTGTTAATTGCTGCATCAGCTTCCATTTTCATTCAATCGGGAGTGCAGCTTATATCTTCATCAGTTGCAAAACTCATCTTTTTTTTCCTAATTTGCAAGAAATTATAAAAAATCTCAAAAACAAACAATATTTAAAGTAAAAGTTTTCTACTCCCACCTTTTTTCATCTTTTTTTTTATTATTTTTTCAAGAATTAAATTGAGCTTCGCGGGCTGAATGCGTGATGTCTATTGCCAGTACGACGATGATTACATAAGATGTACACGAACTTTTTGAATGAGTTTTTTTTTTCTTACCGCCCTAGAGCCTTTCTAGCTACATTATTACCCCAGGGCGCTAATTGGTCACTTACAAGCCCCATTTGGGGGTAATAAGGAACTATTTACCAAATATGAGAGATGTAAAAGAAATGAAGTACCTACGTTTACTCTTCATTAATTAATTTTCCAACAAAATGCCAGGAATGCGAATGGGAGTACTCTGTTCAACATTTAAACGGAGCGATCATTGGTAATGGTTGATGCAATATGTAATAATCCATCTGTATACATGGCCATAAAGTAGTTTTTTGCTATGCATATAGTCGGATAAACCAGGGCATAATTTCCACCTGCACTCATTACAAGACTAAAGTATAGAGATAAGATTACAAAGCAGTAAATGCATATCAATGACAAATAGATCAGAAAACGCAAGCAAATGTTGAAGCCAATTTGTAGTAGTACCTCTTACAAATGGTGTCTTTAGATTTATTTTCTAAATTAAATAACATAAAGATTTTTTAAATTTTATTATTATATTTTTAGTCTAGTTGAATAAAAGGCATTTGGTTTTGATAAAGATGTCTATGTTGTACCAAACACAACGTTACATCGTAAACATAAAGATACTATGATAAGACAAGTACAAGTTGAAAATTAGCATCTAAAAATCATCTTCCGTTGCGTGTACAATAAAAACATAACAGCTTGGCCTCGTAAGTACCTAATTACATTTTACAGCTAACTTGGCTTTAGACTCGAACGCGAAAACTGGGCTAATCAAAACAATGTGGACAGTAAAATGACGGCACCGTGCACTGTCAGTCCAAACATTCAGAACTTACCGTAAGATAACGGGTGATATCTTAACCTTTCCGTTTTTCCCACTGCGAGACGAATCCATGTCTTGTACTTTGCCAGAACGTTAATAAACTGGAGCATAAACATGTCCATTTTATTAAGATGATAGAAAAACTTGATTCAGATAAACTTATAGTTGGTAGGGACTGAATAGGTACTAGCTAAAGATGATAATTTTTAATCGTTTTTATTTTTATGGGCTTTCGTTATCTGGTAAACTGTTAACCATTAAATCCTAAGTAAGTAGGTACAGTCAGCGCGGACTTGCAAGCAGTGGGCAGCTCGGTAAGGACCAGGCCCGGGTCGGCGGCGTGTTGTGTTTCACGCGCGCCTCAAAGAGATGTCAGCACATCGTGGCGGGGTCCACGAAGATCGATACCTCCTGGGTCAGGGTTGCAGGTTGGTTAAAATGAAACCTTGGCCCTGGCGCACAGGGAAGTGTAGGAACACGGGTAGGTTTAAGTCAGTAAAAGTCTGACTCGCCCTTCCGCTCCGAGCAGAGTGAAAGAGGTCATTTGATTATTTCCTACCCAATACAAAAAAAAAAAAAATAGTAAGTACAGTCAAAGAAATTACTTTACATCCCGCTCCGAGCGGAGCGGAAGGGTGTGTCAGACTTTTACTGACTAAAATCCATACGTATTCCTTCACTTGCCTATGCGACGGCCAGGGCCTTGTGGGTAAGTAATAACAGCGTGTTGACCGACCTAGTTAAGTTACACTTGCCGCGGTTGATTCGTGGATGGGTGGTTATTTTACACATACCTTCGGAAAGCAAGCCGTTAGTTCCGGCTATCAATCGTGGATCTTTTTGGCTGTCGTGATGGGTAGTAAGGAGCCACAAAGTCTGACAACCAGTCTCATCAAGGGATATCTTATTGCCCAACTGGTATGTGGAGATCAGATACGTAGTCACTTCATTCATCTTTACTGGCATTTAGCTGCATCCAGTTAGACTGGAGGCCACGGAGGTTAATAGCCTCCGTGGCGTAGCGGTAGCGAACGCGGCCGCTGCAGAGGCGCGTGTTTGATCCCCACGCAGTGTAAATATTGTATGCATGAATATGAATATTTGCACTGGTCTGGTCGTGCCTCGGAAAGCACGTCAAACCTTTGGTTCCGGTTGCCATACGGACATATAATGGCAGTCTTTATGGGTTGTTGGAGCCCTCAAAAGTCCAACACTTGGTCTAACTGCAATTCTTCGATTTCGCCTTCGGGTTGTGGAGGTTAGACGCCAGCTGCTTCACGGAAAATATCAAAGTTTAACCAAAATCAGCAGTTAGACTGAAAAAGCGGACCCCAGACTCCAAAGCTGAAAAGCTTCGGATGCGACTGGAATTAACGCTGAGATGCTAATGATGATGAATTAGACTGGAGACTGACTTCAGCGTCGTTGAGGAGAGGCTGGGCAAATAAACTCAATTATGAAAGCAATATATTCAGCGATTCATTAATTAACATGAAACTTTTAAATTATCACACCTCCTTGCAAAACATTGTTACTATGCGCACAGGCGTTTTTACATGCATAGTCAACATTACAATAGTCAATACAATTATATTCTACTGTGATTGCAAAACCTTATTATTACTGTATTGTCGTTATAATTAGGGTAAAAAAGAGACCAATTATGTGATTTATTAGAGACATTGACAGACTAGCCATTATATTATTATACCTATCTATGGATGTTGTTGTTGACAACATCCGTTTCCTTTGATTCATAGCTATCTCATCATCACCAGCTTCCTCAGTCCGCTTTACCAGTCTAACTGCTGATTTTGGATTAACTTCGATATTTTCCATGAAGCCACTGCCGTCTGACCTCCAGAACCCGAAGGTAATATCGAAGCATTACAGTTAGACCAATTGTTGGATTTGCCCGCGCCTACGGTGGCTGGGAGTTCGATGACGTCTCCCGATCAGGGCGTCATCCGCGGTGGCTAGTGGCGTGAGGTCGCTGGGCTTCCTGCTGCCTCACGCGCTCCGCCTCCTCCTTTGCCAGCATCACTGCTTCGCAAAAGGAGATGACGGCCTGCTATGCACTCTCGCTCCGGACCATGGCCCGGACCAGGATTGGACGCGAGAGATCGCCGCCGATCGCCGCTACGAGGACACAGCGGCTCTCTACCTAAGCCGGGCAGACCTCCATCGTATGCTCCACCTTGTCCTCAGGGCGATCCATACAATGGTGACACCCTTGTGTTTCCTCCCACCTTATACGGAACAGGAACCTTCTGAAACAACCGTGTCCGGTGAGAACCTGCGTCAGGCGGAAGGAGAGGGCGCCTTGGCGCCTCTCTAGCCACTCCTCAAAGAGGGGACTTACCGCCGCTATTGTGGCGTGCCCAGCACTGGGCTGCGACAATCTCACTCTCCATATCGCCATGAGACCCCGCCGGAGCTCTGTCAGCCTACTGCGATTTATCGCGACAGGTATGCCCCGGCGTTTTGCCTCCTCTCGCCACTCCAACATGTGGGCGAGGACTTTGGCCTCCAGATCCCATGACGGCAATCCGGCAAGGAGGCTCGTCGCCTCAGCGGAGACCGTGCGATATACCCGGACCAGCCGAACGACCGTGACCCTCTAGGACGCGGTCAGTCATCGTGCTGGTCGCTTCCTTAGCGACCGCGCCCACACAACCGGTACCAATGACTTAACGTGCTTTCCGAGGCACGATCAGACCAGTGAAAATATTCATATTCATGCATGCAAATATTTCCACTGCGCGAGGATCTAACCCGCACCTCCTTGCGCAGCGGCAGCGTTCGCTACCGCTACGCCACGGAGGCTGTCGATTCCTAACTATCTATACGTATAAAAGGAGAAACTGACTGATTATGCAGATGTGGTGTATGCTGACTAAGCGGGTGGAAGCATCCCTCGTTATGAATATCTGCGATATTGAAGACACGGCTTATTGCCGCCAAGTTTCAAGGTCTTTCATCGCTTCAACCGACTAATGCAGGCTGAGGAAACTGACCAGCTATCTGGTTTGGATATATATATAGTTTTCGAGTCTACTTTTGTATTTTGCAATACAAGCTGGAGCGGTATCTCTACTCCGCGTCATACTGACGTCACATATATCGTGCATCTCCATAAGCAGAGTTTACCATGCAACTAGCATCCATCCCAACATCAACTGTTGGGGAAGTGCCCGTCAGACTCAACACCCGTCTGCTCCGAGAATTCTCCCTTTTCTGTGAAGGACGAGTGAACTTTATACCCTGTTCCTCATTCCTCCAAAAAGGCAAATAATAGAATAGAATACTCTTTACAATGTATTCCATAATGTCGATATTTTCTCCAAAGGTTCTTGTACACTGCAAGTGTCACAGATTCATGCACCTATCCCACGAGGTCTACGAGCTGTGGTATTTTTGCGCGACAACACTACAGCTAATTGCATATCCGAACTTTTATGGGCAAACAACCGGATATCGAGCTAATAAAACATGATTGTATGTAGTTTTTAAATTTCACGAGGATTGACATTTTGTTTTCTCCAAGAAGAGTAAGAATATATATACCTACTGTCCGTTACCTTAATTATTTTTGACAGTAGTTTCAGACGTACAGATTAGGATTTTGTAAAAACATACTTTTAATCTACCAAAAAAAAAAAAAAGCATACAAAAGACATGAATGCTATGACAACCAATAATAAATAATTGATTGAATTATCTGTAAATAGCTGGTGTAGAAGAAGCGGTAGTTATCCCCCTCACATTGTTTGGATCAGTGCAACAAAAACCGAATTGCCTTTCAGGATCTCCTTAATATGCTCAAAGCATTAACTTCTAATGTCTAAGTCTACAGTCTACAATAAACGATCTCTAGAGACTTTCGTTCTGGCCGTCATCAGTGTCACGCGGAACATGACCTTGTTTCCTATCCGATCTAATAGAGTAACGCTGCACGTACAACGTAACATCTGCATTGTCGTGACTCTGATCAGTCGCACGTGTCGTTTTAGGAGGCCTACTTAGTTTCACTACCGTATCTTGCAAGTGTACTTATTTTTGTTTTACTATTTTGGGCATCCTTGGATGGATTCCTTAAGTGGCACCTGTTATTTTTCGTCTAGTAGCAACGAAATCATCATTTGGGTCACCGAAATCTATATTGTATATTATGCTTATTTTAACAAAACAATGCGCGTTAATGTAAAATATATCGCAAACTCATCATCATCATCATCAACCTTTTATCGTCCCACTACTGGGCACAGGTCTCCTCTCATACAGAGAAGGATTAAGCGTAATCACCACGCTTGCTCAATACGGGTTGGCGATTTCAGACATAAAATCCAGGTTTCCTCAAGATAAACATCTTGAGAACGTGTAGATGTTTTCTTTCACCTTTTAATCAGTCATTGATGTCCAAGATATACTTAGAAAGTACATGTAACTTAGAAAAGTTACATTGGTACTTGCCTGACCTGGAATCGAACTCACACACTCATACTTGAGAGGTTGGTGTTTTAACCTCTAGGACATCACGACTACTTAATTAATAAATCGCCTCAGCAACCTCTCAATATTCATATAATGTCTATCTAATGATATCCTACGCCAATGGGTAGACGCGAGAAATAAAAAATATACCTTTTTATGTATAGAGGTACCACATAAAATATTTTTTTGCTGATTATATTTTAGTACTGTCGACGTAGTAAAGCTGACAGCCTCTGTGGCGTAGCGGTAGCGAATACGGCCGCTGCACAAGGAGGCGCGAGTTCGATCCGAAAATATTTGTATGCATGAATATGAATATTTGCACTGGTGTGGTCGTGCCTCAGAAAGCACGTTAAGTCGTTGGTCCCGGTTGCCATACGAACATCTAATGACAGTCGTTACGGGTTGTTGGAGCCTTCAAAAGTCCAACAATTGGTCTAGCTGTAATGCTTCGATATCGCCTTCGGGTTGTGGAGGTCACACTCCAATCGCTTCACGGAAAATATCGAAGTATAGCCAAAATCAGCAGTTTGACTGGTATAGCGGACCCTAGACTCCAAAGCTGAAAAAATGGGACTGGGATTAACGCTGAGATGATGATGATGACGTAGTAAATCTATACAGGTTCTGCCCTACAATATGTAACTAAGGAACACCATAGGTGAGCAATAGAAAATATGAGTATGACGAAAAAAACTAGAGCCCGTCTCCAAGTCTCCAAAAACTCCTACAACAAGATAAGTATCGTCTAGCCACATACATCCAACGTATTCCCAAGCTAACAAGACAGACTATACGCCAATTTGTTATAATGAATCATCATAACTTGTAGCGTATGTGCCAGTATACGTATAAGTGCGTTACATTATAACCACATAAAGTCGCTAGACGTGTGAAAGATTCATATCGGGAGTCGATTCAAATGCTAATGACATTCACATGAGGTTACGCCCGGTCAAGGTAACTGTGTCATCAATACAATACATATTTCTAATGTTTTCTTAATTAATTAACTAATTATTTGGATAAGTGCCCGTGTGGTACTGGGCTTAGAATAATACCAGCCCATATCCTTCCGTGGGTGTCCTAAGAGGCGATTAAGGGACCTCTAACGAGGGAAGTGGGCAGCAGCGCTTCTCCTGTGGAATATCAAATTACTACGATCCCCAACCCGCCTGCCATGCGTGGGGATTATGGCACACAAACTTGGGGGAGGCCTATGTCTAGCAGTGAACCTCTATAGGCTGAACTAAAAGATGAACTAGATTTGGAGAGGTTATGGCCCAGTGGTGATTAATGAGTCATAGATTTGAACTCAAACAGGATATCACCTTATATTAATTATTTCATCACATCAAAAAGTCGTGATGGCCTAGTGGTTAAAACATCAACCTCTCAAGTATGAGTGCGCGGGTTCGATTCCAGGTCAGGCAAGTACCAATGTAACTTTTCTAAACTTATATGTACTTTCTAAGTATATCTTGGACACCAATGACTGAAGGTGAAGGAAAACATCTTGAGGAAACCTGGACTTTAAGTCTGAAACCGCCAACCCGCATTGAGCAAGCGTGGTGATTACGCTCAATCCTTCTCCGAATGAGAGGAGACTTATGTCCAGCAGTGGGACGATATAAAAAAGGTTGATAATGATGATGATGATTTCATCACCACTGCTCTCGAAACAGTTAAAGAAAACAGCATGAAGAAACTGCATGTACTAGAACCAAAATTAGAATTGTGACATCTACCAACCCACCAGGACCTGAATGTTGACCCACTTCCTCTTACTGAGAAGGACGCCTCAATACATAGTATTAATAAAACCCCCTAACGACAATTAACTATCATAATAGTTAATTGGCTTGTATCCTAAAAAATAATTTAATGTCCATCAGATAGATTTCTAAAAAATATTGAACACGTATTTTTTATTTTTTCTTTTATTCAAATACTTGGAAGATATATTGATTTGAAATATCGCATGACGTCACGCCGTCGTACAAAACATACCATGGCGTGACGTAATTAGCCCCCACTCCGTAACTTTAATACGCTATATCTCAGTAATTTTTGGTAATTTCGACAAAATAAAAAATACGGGTCTTAATTTTTTTTATTATCTATAAGACGGACTAATTATTTTTTTTAATTTCATACCTTGGATACATCCCTATTGTCGTTAGGACCCCCTGGTTAAGCTCCCAGGACGAGCAGGAGATGTGGTTTCAATCCTGCAAAGGGTATATTTTTTTATCTAATTAATCATCTTGATTGTAAAGGAAAGATAGAATGAGAGAAACTTGGGTTTATTTTAAAGGTGACTTGTAGTTTTTACTTATTGGCGGTTTCTCAGAAGTGAATATACGAGCAAGCGTTGTGTTTTATACTTTTCAAAGAGGTTTTGTTCTAAATTGGTTGAAATAAATCAAATGCTATGCTACTTATTACTATTTATGATTCAGCCCAGCCTTTTCCCAATTATGTTGGGGTCGTTCCAATCTAACCAGTTTTTTTATATATATTTCTAGCTTTTCGCCTGCGGCTTCGCCCGCGTAGAGTTCGGTTACATCGCCTTTTTAGATTTCCCTTGGGAATATCAATATTTTCCGGGATAAATTGTACCCTATTATTTAATCCGGACTTCTAACTATACGTCTGCAAAATTTCAAAGCAATCGGTTCAGTAGTTACGGCGTGAAAGCGGAACAAACAAACAAACTCATTTTCTCATTTATAATATTAAGTTATATATTATAAATGAGCACTCGACCGCAATCCCGCCTGATGGTTAGCAGCGATGCAATCGCTGATGGTAAAGCGCACTAGTCTATTAAGTACCTATTCACTCTAGCCTTGAAGACACTCAAATTGTAGTCCAACGGAAACACCACCGCTTGCAAATTGTTCCAGTCCCTTGATGTACGCGCTATAAAAGATGAGGCGAAACGCTTCGTCCGGATCGTAGTGGTGTTAACAACGTAAGAGTGGAGACTCGCCGTACGAAGGGTCATCCGATGACCTCGCGCACTCAACAAAAGCATAGACCACTGAGGAACACCGGCATTAGTCGACATGGGTTAAGATGAGCATCCGTCGACAACAACTTGGAGGGACGGTTCAGTCAGGAAGTCTTTTACCCAATCAGTTAGGCCAGGGGAAATGCCGTGAGTGCCATACACTAATAGGTCCCCAGTTAACCGATTACGGTGAAACCCGTACAGCTGAATACCATAATTTTACATGTCGCGATTTACTGCGTGGTTACTGGGTTACCTCTTGGTTAGATTGATTATAATTATCAGGTCTTTGGGCCTCTGACGACCCAAATTTGATAGAAATTTACACACAGATATTTTCCTGGCATAATTTACGACAGTCGCAAAGGCTAATAAAATATAAAAATAGTCTTTCATGTAATTGATACTTTGACAAAGTTACTTTACAGAATGATGTCGAATTTTATCTGGCCGCTTCTGATGAAATTGGTAAATGGAGACAGACATAAGGAAAGGGGATATTTTTTTGTGCAAATCGTATTGTGTAAAACTTATAATCACGATATTTAATTGCTGCGCTGCGTGTCGCGGGTTCGATTCTCGCACGGAAAAAATATTCGTATGACCTACACGATACAGGAGAAATTCCTAGCGTGGGACAACGTTCTTTTTTGTTTAAAAAAACACTCCCAATAGGTGGGTGGGTATTTGACTAAAAAAACTAATTAGTCCGTCAGACAGATTTCCAAAAACAATTAGACACGTATTTTTTCTTTTTTCATATATACAAAAAATGAAGACGTCACGGTGCGTTGAAAACTCATGTGATGTCACTGGACGCTTTTTACCGACCAGTGACGTCACCAGCCACCGCTCCTGATCTTTGATGCTTTTGATTATTATTATTATTTATTAAAATTATAAACTAGCGCTTGACCGCAATCCCGCCTGATGGTAAGTAGTGACGCAGTCGTTGATGGTAAAGCGCACTAGTTTATTAAGAGCCTATTCACTCTAGCCTTGAAGACACTCAAATTGTAGTCCGGTCCCTATTGATACTTAATTTTTTATCTACACACTTTTTCAAATGCTGGCTTACATAAAGCACAAAAAGGTCTGTAGCGAGTGAAGAAACAGTGGAGCGCTGCCAGATGATTTTTCTGATTTGGAAGTTTTTCCCACACCAACCCACATGTTAGTTACATATATCTACTAAATACGAATTAATTAACATCTTTCTCTATTTATTATTTTATAAGAAAACCTCGTCCACATAAATTCGAACGACTAAAAGTGTAAGTTGCACGTACATATGCATGCGTGCGTATAGATATCTATTTACTTTTCAAATGGAAAACATTTTTCTTCACTATCAAACTTATTATTTCGCGATGGCCGCTGGCCACTAATACTCCAATTACGTTAAACCAGCAATTGTGTTGTGTATTCATCCGTTGCTAATCGTCTCTGCGTAAGCGCCGTCGTGTCCTCGCATCTACAAGCCGTTACATTTTGCTAGGATTGTGCCGCATTCGGATCTATATTCTCGCCAAGCTCCATGAAGAATAGAGATAAACAAACCAATTTAGGGTTATTGATTGATTATCGATTTTAACATGCTAACTATTTATTAACAATTCCTATTGCATTACATACATAATAACTTTGTATTTCGAAAAACCATTAAAAAGTCGACATTAATTTTACGTGATAGCCCTACAAAAAAAGAAAGATGGATGAAATCCAGGTATTAACCACATTTTGTGAAATTAAAAAAATTAATAAAGTTGAGGCATTTGTCAATACGATTTTGCGTATTTTAATTACTTTCAAATCAACTGCACAACACATGCATTGTAATACTTTCAAGTATGGACTAAGTATAATATGTATGTATCAAAAAATTTAACCTATTAGGAAATTAGCTTACATGTGTGTCATATTTCATTCAAATCGCTTAAGCGTTCTATGCAAATATACTATATATACTATATATCTAAACAAATAAACTATTTACATTAGTAGGAAGTACAAGGAAGGCAAGCGAATAGACCCTTAATTAACTAGCGCGCTTTACCATCAACGATTGCATCATTGTTTACCATCAGGCGGGATTGCGGTCAAGCACTAATTTATGATTACAAAAAAACGTTTTTAGGGTTCCGTAGCCAAATGGCAAAAACGGAACCCTTATAGATTCGTCATGTCTGTCTGTCCGTCTGTCCGTCCGTCCGTCCGTATGTCACAGCCTTTTTTTTCCGAAACTATAAGAGCTATACTATTGAAACTTGGTAAGTAGATGTATTCTGTGAACCGCATTAAGATTTTGATGCAAAAAAAAAAACATAATAATAAATATTGGGGGCTCTTCATAGAACTGAAACTCAAAATATTTTTTTTCCTCATGCATATACGTGTGGGGTATCTATGGATAGGTCTTCAATAATGATATCGAGGTTTCTAAAGTATTTTTTTCTAAACCGAATAGTTTTCGTGGCAGATTCTTCCAAAGTGGAAAAAAGTTGGTCCCCGCCCCTCTAACTTCTAAAATAAGAAAATGAAAAATCTAAAAAAAAAACATATGGTGTACATTACTGTAAAAACTAAAAAACTACCAACTAAAATTGTTTTGAACGAGATCTAGTAAGTAGTTTTTTTTTAATACCTCGTAAATCGTAAACCGCTTATTACCGAGTAATCTTTCATACAAATAACTTAAATCCTTTAATTTAAATAAATATGGTACGGAACCCTTTGTGCGTGAGTCCGACACGCACTTGGCCGGTTTTTTTAAATTGATTGCCGCAAATTTTGCAAGTTTTCAATTAAGGGCCTTCTGATATGTTGTAATTTTATTGCAGTAAATGTTTCGTTTACTTTATGATTGTTTGTGACTGAGATTTGTGATGCTTTCGAATTTCTGCGGCGCTGCGTTCGGAATTTAAATGTATTTTGTTTTTATTGACTTCATTTACTGTCATTGACCGGTTAATAAACATGGCAGTTTTTCGTAGATATGTTTTAAAAAAAGAACAGAATTTTTACTAGGACTACGAACTTTTTATTCAGCTTCTTGACAATTTCTTCTACTGGCAACCCTAGCTGTGCATGCGTTACTATTCAAAATATAGGGTTAAGACTAATTTGTGGAGCAATGCGCTCTACTCCTATAAACTCATTAGAAGTAGAAACTTGCATACCCCCCTTGTTCCTTAGAAGGCTTCAACTAGCAGAAAGATTCTTTATAAAGTTAGTAGCTTCAGATAATCCTCTCAACACTAAACTTCACAACATGAGAGAGGCTATGCACTTCATGCCCACACCTACTATATCTCCTCAGTCACTTCTTTCTGGAACTGAAATTATAACTATTTATAGTCACGTTAAAAGTAAAATGCAAGATGTACATAAATGTAAGAAATGGCCAATTTATGAATGCTCATATAACAGTCTCATAAACTATGATAGAAATAAGTTTCATTTAGATTTAATAAAAAATAAAACAGATTTCTTAGAATTCAAACATAAAAGACCTGATTGTTATTTTATATATACAGACGGATCTAAAAAAGAACAAAATGTAAGAGCAGCCTTTTATGATCCACAAGCCAATTACAGTGAAAGCATTCAGTTAAATAGCAATTTTAGCATTTTCTCTGCAGAAAGCTATGCTATCCTTAAATGTCTAATGTATATCACTAGTAGTGTAAGTAATGTAAATATTGTTCTAGTCACTGATGCTAAAAGCGTTTTAACTTCATTGTTTTATGGACTTCGGTCCTACAAAACTAACTACATTTTATTTAAAATATGTACTCTCATAGATAATTTGTACAACAGAGGCATTAATATAGAATTTATATGGGTTCCCTCCCACAGTGGTATAGACGGTAATGAGATTGCTGATACTATAACACATACAGATTCTAATCGAGATGACAGTCAATCACAAGTACCATTCTCCGATTACTATGTTTACTTCAAAACCAATTACCGAAAGCTTTGGAAAGAGCACTGGGACACTACAGTTGAGACCAAAGGAAAGTGGTATGCTGAGGTGCAGAAAAACTTACCAATAAGGCCATGGTATGATAAACTAGGCGCAAAAGGAAGCCGGAAATTCATAACGATAATATCAAGAATGCGGCTGGGTCACTGCCTTATTCCTACACATCTCCATCGAATCAATATCTATCAGAACAGTCACTGTAAACATTGTCCTGAGGAATCTTCCGATTTACAACATCTTGTTTTCGTTTGCCCAAAATTCAACAACCAACGACAGTTACTCTTTCAAGAAATAACTGTCACTGACAATAGTGAGAGTGATAGTGATAGTACTCGTCCACCAATCCATATCAGTTTACCCCGCCAAGTCAAAGATTTATTAAATAGACCGCAGTTTTTTGTTCATCTCTTCAAGTTCATTGCAACAACAATAGAAAAAATTTAGCTCAGTTTGATTGTTTGTTTGTATAACTTTAGTCATTTATTTTAGAACTTAATTTTAATTTTAAGTTTTATTGTTATCCCTCGTATTATTGTATAGTTTGTTTGATTCCATTTTTAGTTGCTTTTGTATTAAGTTTTATATTATATGTATACGGCTAAAGGACTTTGAATCCAGGTCAGAAATAAATTAAAAAAAAAAAAAAATGCGTTACTATTCAACAATAATTTCGTATCCAAGAAAAGAACACTGTCTAGTTAAATCACGTGCATGGCAGAAATGCTCATTAATTGTGAGAGAAAACTAACAAGAAATGACGGAAAGAAAGAAAAGGTGTTTGATTGATAAAGAATGATTTGTTTTTAGATGGCTTGATTACTGACGTGGAGAAACAAATGTAGGTACGTTCTAACGGATCTACTGTGGCTTGAGTTTACTGTGAAATATGGAGTTATTTCTAACTAAATGAAATTATGTGGTAGTGTAACGTTTGATATATATCTAACTCACTAGAGTTTATTGCGAACTTTAGAAGACAAACGCGAACGCGGTCTTAGACGAAAAGAGACTTCATTTGTATAAGTACTGTATACATATATTACATATATATTTGCCAGCACATAAAGGTATTAGAATCTCAAATTTCTTAAAAGTAGGTAGTGTATACATATTTATATACCAGCTCATCGAGCTACTAGAATCTCTCTCTTTAAATAATAGGTTTTTAGCTTTATTGGTTGAGGATTAAGGCTCAAGGTTGGTTGGAAAAATTTTACACTTACAGTTATGTACAGATTCATAAATTCAAGGTGTCATCTTGCAAAAAACCACATAGTCAGTCGAATTCCACAATTATCCACAGTTTGATGTGAACATTGCACCCTGCAAGACGCAGCAAAATTGCACAAACGTCTATCATTGTAATCTTGACCCACAAATTTTAATTATAACCGACGTGTAAATTTAACTCGCCCGAACACCGCGTGCCCGCTCTTGCGCATAACGCAAATAGTTTTATCGTTGCAAAAATTTTCGCATTATTTTATTTTATTTGCGTATCAATTTTGTAAACTACATGTTACAAAATATTTAGTTTTTTAGTAAAAATAAAGTTTGATTTAGTATCTAAGTATAAATTTATTCAAGGATAGTCTTTTTAAAGTGTGTTAACGATATTACTTAAAATTAAGCGTTTAAACTAGTGTCTGATCTTAAGAAAATGATTGCTTAGCAAATGAACAATCAGGTTGAATTGTACCTACCTATGTAAAATTAAATTAAATTACATTGTAATTTTTGAGTCATCTGAAAATAACTACGGCCACGTTGACGTAGTGTGTTAAGCTGCTTAATAATAAATAATTAATATCCTTGATTTACTTAAATTATTAAATTAATTACTTAAATAATTTACTTTACATTTAAATTAAAAACTATTCTGTATATTGTACTAAAATAAGTAGGTACTTAATAATTATAAAGTCACGCTATCAACTTTAAAACCAGTAACATTAAAGTCAATAATCATTTTATTTAAATTAGGCCGAGTATCAGCGCTTTTCGAACGCCAGTATTACATAAGACAGTCCCCCAAAAGGCCCGCCCTTCGCTACTTCCTAGCGCTTTCGCTGGGAAGAAGAAGTGACGCAACTAATTCCCCAGCACAGCTGTCTGTCCAGTTAGAGATACTTAGTTCTAGGCATACAGAGCAGTTAAAATTACGAGACAAACAATGTCAAATTAAACTATTTGTCATATGTCAGCTAGTCACGCCAATGTTTTAGTACCTATATAAAACAGAATGAAATACTAAAAAAGTAGATGACATTAATATCTTAATTTTTCTATAAATATAATCAATCCATAGGTACACAAATATACAACGTTATTTTTCCTTTATACGAAACCTGAATATGTTCAGAATAGGCAACTGAATCGATTCTAATATTTTTACACCTTGTTATTTTTTTTTTAAATACATTTGGAAATTGTTGCAGAGTGGTTACGATAGATCATAGTACTTGCGCGCGCGCCACAGCTGACGCCAGAGGTCAACGCACCGCGCTCCCCCGCCTGCTTTGACCATATTTTTGTTAGGACAATCAAGTAGTATAGCAAGCTCATAACTTTATGGTTTTTCATTATATCTTTTTGAAATTTTGTACATAGATTCTTAACTTAAAAATACTGGAACACGTGTTTCAGGTTTCGCATGAACAAAAAGTAATGTTGTATATTAGTTCAGACCAACAACGGCTTAGAGACTGGTCAGGGACTGACAGACAGTAAGACTTTTATTAATAATCCTTGGGTACAGGACCCTATAAATTAACAATTTTAAATTAAAATTGACGTGAGAGTTCTTTAGCAACGCAAACTAGTTTTCCACGTATTTTCTTTAGACTCAATGAATCTGTCGCGATTGGTGTCGTGAATATTGGTCGTTTGATTCTCGTCTGTGCTATTCTCGTGATCTATTGCGTTGGTTTGCTAAGTTATCGTCGAATTGTCCTCGCTTATCGCCTGAAGCGAGGTAAGCATGAAACACTAAACGTTCTAATTAACTCAGATGTGTTTGGAATACAAATGTTGCTCTCTCGTTAATTGAATGTGATATGTTTTTATTTCTATAAGATTTCTAGAAGTTACTGGATAGCAGAGATATCGACGACCAAAATTGGAATCGTATATTCAGCACGTTTTTAGAACCCCAGCGTGAAAATTATTTATTTATTTGTGTACAATTTATTACCTGCTTGAAACCTTCGGACCGTGGGATCCGAGTGCTCATTGCTTTTTCAATCCAAAACTCCAAAGTCTAAAAGCCGTTTATCTAAAGAGTTTTAAACGGCTTATTAAAGGTTAAACATTGCCATACAAGGGGCAATGCTGCCAATCTCTTCGATACATTACAATTCAAAAGAGGTGTCGAGAAATACTTCGAAGCTATATTTTAGGTAATATTAAATAGTAGTAGTGTGTTTATTAATACCTGTGCCCCGGCGTTTCCATCCTTTGAAAATATCCTATTTGCTATTCCTGGTTATAAACCATCTTGCCAAACTTTACCCAAATTCTTTCAGTACTTAGTTATTGAACGAAAGTGTAATAAACATAAATTACAAATTTTCATATTTTTTTAAAATTTTATTAGGATTTTTAGTTTGTAAATTTTCCTCTGACTATAATGTTGATATTACAATATAAAGCCGCAGTCACAACGTCATCGTCATCTCAGCGTTAATCCCAGTCGCATCCGAAGCTTTTTCAGCTTTCGAGTCCGGGGTCCGCTTTACCAGTATAACTGCTGATTTTGGCTAAACTTCGATATTTTCCGTGAAGCGACTGCCGTCTGACCTCCACAACCAGAAGGCGATATCGAAGCATCGCAGTTAGACCAATTGCTGGACTTTTGAGGGCTTCACCAACCCGTAACGACTGCCATTAGATGTTTGTATGGCAACCGGGACCAACGGCTTAACGTGCTTTCCGAGGCACGACCAGACCAGTGCAAATATTCATATCCATGCATACAAATATTTGCACTGCGCGGGGATCGAACCCGCGCCTACTTGCGCAGCGGCCGCGTTCGCTACCGCTACGCCACGGAAGCTGGAAGCCGCAGCCACAACAGCCAGCCGCCGGCAGTGTTACAGTAGGGTAAATTATTCACCGCATATGAATAAAAACATGTGTATGGCCAAAATGAATGGAATTACTAATATTTTTTATGAAAAATTTGTACTCACTCGGGGTAATTTTTTTTATAATTATTAAAACTAGAGCATCCCGCCTGATGATAAGAAGTGATATAAACGTTGGTGGCAAAGCACGCTAGTTTATTAAGAGGCTAATGCCTCAAAAAAAAAAAAAATACAAAAAACTGAATGACTCGTCCTCCGTACGGCTTCACCAGACATAATGACCGGAGCTTAAAAGTAGGTAAGTAGTAGATACTTACCTATTTTTAAGTGCATTTGTAATCGTCATATAGCTTCAATCATGAATATTTTATTAACAAGTTCGCTGTTTTATCGTCATCACTCAGAAGGCATAAAATATAGAAGTATGTTCCTAATTTCTAGATAAGTATATTATATATGAGGATATTAACAAAATTAATGAAAAAAAAATTGTACATACACTTAACTTTTATCGAAGCAATTTCCTAACAATTCGTACATTTACTTCAAAATAGATATTATTGACATCAATTTTAGTTTTATCTGCAATCACATAAACTTTACGATACTTAATATATTTAATTGCAACCCATTAAACTAAACAGAGATAGATACATTTCTGCAATTGTATGATCGAAGATATATCCTATATATCGACTTAATTCGATTCGAGAACTTGAAACTCAAAGTAATCAACTAATAATGTTCGCTGATCGAATAAATATATTATCGATTTATCGCAACTAGATAGGTATTGTTGGTCGAATCGATGTCGACAAGCTAGATGATTATTCTCCAGAAGGGCTGCTTGAATATTTATGAAGATTGCGACAACACGGCCAACTCATTGTTTTGTAATTCTGCAATAAAAACTAGATGCCCAAGTCACAGTTGTAAGTAGTCATACTACAGTCTACTGCAGCAACAAGTTTACTTCGAAATTCGTCTTAACTGCTACGACATAAAGGCGTCCTCAATATCAATTTGTTACTACATGCGAGGTTGGCTGTACCTAGGTGTTGCAATGATTTGTCGATGATTGCTCCGGTGCGTACATACAATGATAATCAATCATCCAAATCCTGACAGAAGATTAATCTGTATCTGATGAAAGACCGGTTTTCGCACTGATTGATTTTACTAATAGTTTTGTTGCTTAATCAAATGTTGCTATACATGTGTCGCAGCCGGTTTAATTAGGGTTTAGTTAACAATCTAGTCTTTTAAATAAACGACGCGACGGCCGTTCAACTAACGAGCTACTTCAAAAAAAATCTCTCTTTTTTTTTTTTAAAGTTACTCTACACTAGGAATTTCTCCTGTATCGTGGGTGTGTTTACAAACATATAAACTCACATACATAAACAGTCAGACCCGGAATAACTGCCGTAGGTCATACAAATATTTGTTCCGTGCGGGAAACGAACCCGCGACAGGCAGCGCAGCAGTCAATAGCTTAACCACTGCGCTAAACGTGCAGTCATTCAATACATTATAGTGCAACACATTATGGTCCAACTTGGACCTGTAACCAATAACGTGCGAGCCGAATTGGTTGCGTCTGGCAAATCGATTAGATTCGAACTATGATCTACTGCGTGCTAGCCGAGAGAATGAAGCGAAGCGGGCACTACTTCCAAAGGTTAGGTAGTTGACTAAACGGAAAATTTAACCAGTCCGCCGCGACATGCGTATAGATTAAAACGGTTTTAACGACACTAACGCATTTGGGCTGAGGTTTTTTCACTTAAGAAACAAAACACTTTTGTGACGTTATGTATACTTTAGGGTTAAGAGATGGAAAGATAGAATACTGTTTGTTATGCACACCATATAAATTACAGATCATAGATATGAAAATTTTATTACTACTCCTCAAGTCGTTGTCCTCATCACTGAGGGTCGTAATTTCCCTGTGGAATTATCTTCTCCTTAACGATAAGTCGCCATCTGTTACGATTCCTGTAGGCCTAGTATGAGTTTTCAATACGAAACTCGTTCGATCGTATCGAGCGCGTTTGGCGCTCTCATTGGTTGAGAGTTCTTACGACCTTGAAGCGGGCCAATCGCTGAGTCAAACGCGCTCGATATCGGCGAACGAGTTTCGTAATGAAAACTCATACTAGGCCTACTGGCCGCGAGTATAGCATCATGCAGGCCGGTGTCTAGAGATGAACGAATTTGGTCATTCCACATTATTGGACTGCGACTAACCACCTAATCATCAGATGTTCGAGGTTGTCTCCATCTTTTCTAGCAATATGGCCAAAATATTCTAAAATTCTTCTAAAGCAGACAGAGAGGTGTAGGAGAAAGAAATTTTACAAAGGGATATTAGGCGATCTTTCGATCGGACAACCTTTGGAAGAATAAACCAAGGGGGAGGAGAGATAAATAATGTAGGTATTTTTTTTTTATAAAATAATTAATTACACTTAGGTATGCATCGTCCGTTAAGAAATAGTAGTGGTGGCCCCGTGAAAACTTGTACTTTATTATCATTACTCTCAAAACGGTGAAGGAAAGGTTTGATATTAAGTAGTGTAAAAAATCCTCGTCTCTTTCTTAATACAAAGTAGGAGCCTTTTGATCTCCTATGGAACTTTTAGTTTCATTTTTCTTTTTTATACTGTATCGGTACCAACCATCATTACATGGGAACAACGCGTCATACTAACGTCACGCAAATCCTGCATCTCGTAAACAGTTTACTGTGCAACCAGCACGTATACATGTTCGCGAGCACGACATCAACCGGTGGGCAAGTGCCCGCCAGACAATACCAGTCTGGTCGGAGAATCCTCCCTTATCTATGGAGGAAGAGTGAACTATTCACCATGTTCCTCATGCCTCCACAAAACATTTTTAAAATAATATAATTATGGCATTATTATTTTTCACTTTGCTTAGTTTCTAATCTTCCAGTACGACAATATATTCTTTTTCTCTCTAGATGTCTAACAACTGACTCACAATCCTTACTATGAACAGGCACAATATTTCATACCTCTGACCATTTGCTTCGGAATCTAGCTCAATTGGCCAACATTCCACAACAAAGTAGACTAGACCATTCTGTGAGGGCATGAAATCACAAGCTACGGTACTGAACTACAATTTGTTCTGCCTCTGTCTGTATTAGCCTCTTTAATCTTACCAGATCATTGTTGAGTCTAAATACTAAGTTACTGTGTTTGATTGACGAGATAGAATGCAAAGCTGTAGATTATAAATGTATAGTCGAAGTTTGCGGGATAATAGCCGATATTATGACAAAATAAAGGAAACTGGTTGAAGGCTATCTAAACCATAAGGCAGAGTTTCCTTAAACATTTCTGCCAAATAGCCTCCACAACCGGACATAGGTATCCCCGAACTGTGTGAGTTTGAAGTGGTTATCTTTGACCGGTTCTGTGCTTCTACGTATGTACAGACGACAGCAGGTCAAGCTATCCGAAACTGTCAGATATTCCCAGTCAACATTGAGCCTTAATGCTTTTGGTGATAAAGTTGAAAATCTAATAAAGAAATCTGTCAGATTGTAGTAGCTTGATGTGCTGTCGTCTGTACCACGTGATTGGTTCACTGCTCATTATCTCGCGCGGCTTTTCCTAACTATATTGGGGTCAGCTTCCAATCTAATCGTATAGACCTGAATACCAGTATTTTAGGTGGAGTGACATACCTGTTTTAGTTTTATAACAGCTACTGATTAAAACGGTACTCTTTAGTAAGGCGTTTGATTTGGGTTTCGGGCTTTTGGCTACCCTCAACGACTGTCAAAGATCTAAGAATTACTGCCGAAACCCACCGTTTACCTTTTTTTTTTCTAAGGTGGAACTATCCTACGCTCGGGGACGCGGAGGGGTGCCCGGAGGCCGGACTCTTACTGGCTAAAATAAAACCTAATTGTTCGTCATCTGCCTTTCCGGGGTACCGGGTCCTCCCAATTCTACGAAACATGGAGGGGTGTGTTATTGATCGAGATGTAAAAATGGTCGCCAATTCACAGATTGCAACCGTGCCAAATGTAGCTTTCATCGGCCATTGATCGGTTCACTAATGCAGTTCACTGTCTCTTCTTTAATACTCCACCATTTTTCACATTTACTGTTACGAAGTTAAGGCGTTGACAAAGTCAATTGTTACCGTGGACATGCGGCTGACTGCATAACAGAACCATAAGTAAACTGGAAACGTAAAATCGTAATTACATCTGGATTTTCAAGCCTACCATGTCGCTTTCTTTGGTGACAGAAAGAAAGTCGTGTGCACATTGTTTCTACCTATTTTCTTCATAGCTTACGTGTGGCGCAAGTGTAAAACCTTTGACGTAACACATCGGTTCGACATAGGGATTAGTTCCACATTGGGATGCGTACGATTACTTCGTGAGTAGGTACCGGAGAATTGCAGGTCTATATGCGTGACCGTTACGAATGTATGGATTACACATATGTAACTGCTTTCACGAAAATGAATAGTTTTCCCTTTTTCATTTACTCATGCTATGTTTTGTTTTGTTGCAGAATTGGATACGAGAATACGCTGTTTTGCTGGTAAGTTAAAATTTGACCAACATTGTAATTTCCATAAGCATTCTTTGTCACCGTTTTCAACTTCGACCTGAGTACCTACTTTTCTTTTCTTTCGTGAGCTCTGCAATGATAAGCAAGTTAGAACTTAACTTGCTTATCATTGGTAGGTTCTATGTAGAACATAGCAGTGTTTCTATAATCTTTTTCATGGCACGGGCCCTTAGTATAGAAGAATATTTCTCGACCACTATCCCTCCGCTGCTTCTAACTTTCAGCCTAACAGATTTTCAGTTTTCACTTTGGGTATAGAAAAACATAATTCCCTCAATGAAACTTTGAAGTTGTATTAGGGATTTCTTATAATTTTAAAGAAACGCAACCATTGAGACTTGGCGTCCTACGCTGAAACATTGATATAAGATTAACTGAAACCGAAAGAAAAATCAAAAGAAATATGAGTAAAAAAAAAGCTGGTAAATACAACGATTGAAATATTATAATTACAATTACTAAAATTACTATTATAATTACTAAATGAATCTCAAATAACTGTTCAATTATGGGAAAACAAAAAAAAAAAAACAAAATACTTAAGTAAGAGTTAAGTACTAAAAAGATACTCAAAGTAATAAACACAGGCTTAGAAACTTTTACTTGCAATAAAATAATCATTATGATCACGTAAGCGTAAAACGCAGTATCCAACATAATACATGTGTTAATTCTTAATAACGAATAAGGGCTAACCACCAGCGCATTATCGTAGCAAACAATCTTAGGGTGCAGAGTAATTTTAATCATAACAATGTATGTAGAAGACCGCTGTTGGTTTCAAAGACTATAACATAGGTGCATTGAGCTGGACTTCTAGTATAAACCCAGGCTGAGAGAGGTAGAAATCACATAAGAAGACAAGAAGTGTTTACACAACAGCTAGAGTAGGATAAAATAAAGAAAAACGAGTTCAGGATAAAAGTAAAACTAAGACGAATAGAGATCTCACATTCTCTAGATCTAACTGTAAGAGCTGTAATATTAGTCGGCGATCCACCAAGTCATTGTTAGTGCGAAGAATTCTAACGACCTACCCACTTTCTTACTCCTATTAGGAAATTACTATATGTATTACATACCCGACTATTAAGTACTGAACTAAATCTCGCGAGACGTGCGATAATTATATCCAATTATAAACTAATCGGTCAGTCAATCGATGCACTCGCACGTGTAACGTTACGATCTGTAGGAAGTGAACGATCGTCTGCGATAGGTCGTATACAACACGTGTCAGGAAGGAAATTGAACTATGAATAATACGAGAGGAATAGGTTTAATTTTTTGAGAATATTTGCCCGTACTATTGATGGACTGGCGACCACGCACCGGAAGACGCAGTGTGGGTAGGTGAACCGACGAACTGGTGAAGGTTGCGCGAAACCACTGGATGCGGGAGGTGCAGGACCGGTGGTCATGGAGATCCTTGGGGGAGGCCTATGTCCAGCAGTGGACGTCTTTCGACTGAAATTATGATGATGATGATTGATGATGTTGGAAAAGCTTTCTTTTAGGTTCATTTCAATCACCAGCATTAATCAGCCCATTGCGGTCCACTGCTAGACGTAGGCTTCTCTCAAGTTGCGTTATATTATCATTTCTACATATCAGTCTTCATTCAGTCCTTCTAAGTCACCTTATTATAGTCGTGGTGATATTGTCGGCAGTGGCAGTGCCGTCCCACACTATGCTCGCCTATAGTAAGTAGCCTCTCTTACTCATTTTCTTGCTTGATTTTCGTTTAGCGTTTCTTGATCTTATTTTATATATTTTTGGTCAGCTTGTAATCATGGGTGTACCCAGCTTCTGGCCTAGGGGGTGGCAATTCAGTCCTAGGGGGGGCAAGTCAGGTCTTGGGGCGAGTCATATTTTTTGAGTGATTGCACGCTGTTTTTTGGCAATTACACCGTACATTTTGCCAGTGTCAACTGCGTGGTTTATTTGAAAGTTAGAGATAAGTCCTCGTTTATACTTTGTAATCAGGGCAGTTTATACATGTTCTGCGAGATCAGTTGGTACGCCCATACTAGTAATAGTCCTGGCGTGAGAAAAAAATTTCGATATGACTTCCTCGTATGACGAATTTTTCAAATCGCATCAGCAGTTCCAGAGATTAGCACGTTCAAACAAACAAACAAATTTTTCAGCTTTATATATTAGTATAGACTAGCTGCGCCCCGCGGTTTCACCCACGTAGGTTACTATATTTTTTGTTTTATATGCTCCGCTCCTATTGGTCGCAGCGTGATGTTTTATAAGCTAAAGCCTTCCTGGATTAATGGGCTGGATTAATGATTTTTTCAAATCGGATCAGTACTTCCTGGGATTAGCGCGTTCAAACAAACAAACAAACTCTTCAGCTTTATATACATATTAGTATAGATGGGTAAAGTTTCTTCAAGTTTACTAACATTTATGGAGATATAAAGTGTAGATATCTAAATATAAACGATATCGAAGCATTAAATAAATACGATCGATCACAACTTTTACTTTTGCTTGTTTATGTTCGTAACATTTTACGAAGAAAGTTTCTTGTGTCAATAAAGGCAGAATTACTTTAAATAACTCTTCTTGTAAATAAAATTGCAATGCCGATAAAGCGAAAGTTCTAAGTGCATATGTATGCTTGGCTGCCATCTTGAGGTCAGTGTTATCGTCCGTGTTTCCCCGGAGTTGTCCTGAATCGTGTTTGTGGATTTAAAGAACCGGAATTGATGTGCTCAACTCTCTCATTTTGTACACTGTGGCATTATTTTTCAACCGGTTATACGGCCTTGTGGTACCGGACTTAGAATAGTACCAACCCATATCCTATCGTGGCTGTCGTAAGACGCGACTTAGGGAACTCACACCAGGGAAGCGGGCAGCAGCGCTTCTCCTGTGGAATAACAAATTACTGCGATCCCCAACCCGTCTGCCAAGCGTGGGGATTACGGCAGACCCCCCAAATGTAATGGATAGCCTTGGGGAGGCCTTTGTCCAGCATTGGACCTCTATAGGCTGCAGGAGGAGGAGATACGGCTAAACGCTTACTAAAGATATATTTTGACATTCGCTAGGGAGTCATATTAGTTACATTCCTACTAATATTTACGAACTCGCATCTATATTCTGTAAATTTTTAAATTGTATAAATCTATTATTTTGCACTTCACGTAGTGAAACATGTTTGCACTTAATCCAATTTATCATTTTGTATGCACTTTTTGTGTAGGTATACACACACATGTGTAAGCAAATAAAACAATCTTATCATGTTTTACCGGTTTGTTTTAAATAACCTTCTTAATAAGTTAAACAGTACCGTATGCGACAATACTACACACAGTCAAGAAAAACTTGTTGACCCACTGAAGCCCCAGAATGGAAAATGGAACATGAAGCAAAAACCTTAGTGAATGAGACTCGATTGGGCAACGTTCAATTTCATTCCATCTCGATTATAACTCGATGATTGAGCAGTTTAATGCGGATGAAAGCGAATCAAAGAATCATTACTGGCCGCAACGTTACTGCGATTCTTTATGATGATTATTTTCTAATAACTTTAGCGATCTATGTCATCTTCTAGTGCCGTAAAACTTAATA
Source organism: Sesamia inferens (assembly GCA_037179545.1). Lineage (NCBI taxonomy): Eukaryota > Metazoa > Arthropoda > Insecta > Lepidoptera > Noctuidae > Sesamia > Sesamia inferens. Next base: position 26,604,156 of record CM073928.1, on the reverse strand, counting down.
CGTCATTCTATTTTACTGAAGTTTCACAACCATTTCGATGTTATAAATGATACTTCTTGTGGTTTTATTTATTTATTTTAAGAAATGAATCACCTGTTTTTATACATTAGTAATTTTTGAGTCAGATAAAATAGGTAGGTAAGTAAACAATAAAATTAAAAACCAGCCAAGTAAGAGTCAGATTCATGCACGAAGGTTTCCGTACTTATAATCTACGGCGGCAACTGTGAATTATTGTTTGAATTTGACGAGTCGACGTGTCTCGTTTTTCGAAGTTGGGCCTACCTAGTTGGACTGTCTGTCCCCGGTAGTATACTCGTCAACAACTTCGAATGCAGAGCAATGATCTGCGTCTTATCCATGTTCATCTTTAGATCCACTTGTTGAGAAGCTCTTCAGAGGTCTTCAAACATTTTGCCCTAGTCTTCCAGGGTCTGCACCATGACCATCTGCAAATCGGAGGTCAATGATGTACTCGCCGTTGATGTCGATGCCAAGTCCTTTCCAATCCAGGAGCTTGAAGACATCATCCAACGCAGCAATGAACAATTCGGGAGATATGATATCTCTTTGTCTCACTCCACGCTGCAGTTGGATCGTTCGTGTGTGGAGTACTGCAGCCACATTTGGGCTGGTGCTGCTAAGTGTCACCTGGCCACTTTGGATTCAGTGGAGAGGCGTGCGAAGAGGCTGATTGGTGACCTTGATTTAACTCGAGTTGGTCTCCAAAGCCTAGAGCACAGGCGTGGAGTAGCCAGCCTTTCGGTGTTCTATAGGATACATTTTGGGGAGTGTGCGAGGGAATTGCACGATTTAATTCCCCCATCTCCGTTCCACCATCGGACGACCCGTCGTACGGCGAGTTTCCACCCTTTTGTTGTTTACACCTCTACGATCCGGACGAAGCGTTTCGCCTCCTCCTTTATACCGCGTACATCGAGGGACTGGAATAATCTGCCGGCGGCGGTGTTTCCGTCGGACTACAATTTGAGTGTCTTCAAGGCTAGAGTGAATAGGCTCTTAATAAACTAGTGCGCTTTACCATCAACGATTGCGTCACTGCTTACTATCAGGCGGGATTGCGGTCAAGCGCTGGTTTATAAATTAATAAAAAAAAAAAAAAAAAGATGGGGCAATAAGGTACTGGAGTAGCGGCTACGTACCGGAATTGGAAAACTTTGGAGGAGGACTTTGTCCTGCAGTGGACCTCTATAGGCTGAGAAAAAGAAGAAGAAGTACACTGTCATTTCGCCATCATTCAAACACAAATCTAGATTACGCTCTGCTTTTGACAAAGAACGAAAAGAAAAGTTCACTAAAACTTGGCTCAACATAGGACCTCGAGCTTAGCGGTAGTACTTATATACTTATGTTTGATTTAATTCCCCTGTCTCCGTTCCATCCGACGACCCGTCGTGCGGCGAGTATCCACCCTTACGTTGTTGTAACCAGGAACCGGACGAAGCGTTTCGCCTCCTCTTTTATACCGCTTACATAGAGGGACAGGAATAATTTACCAGCGATGTTTCCGTCGGACTACGATTTACGTGTCTTCAAGGCTAGAGTCCATAGGTTCTTAATAAACTAGAGTGCTTTACCATCAACGATTGCATCACTGCTTACCATCAGGCGGGATTGCGGTCAAGCACTAGTTTAAAATTAATAATAATAAATAAAAATCTGCCTCGTCTTTTTCCAACTACGTCGGGATCGGCTTCCTACCTAACTGGTTTGAACTGAATACCAGTATTTTACTAAGAAGCGATTGCCTATCTGACTTCCACAACCCAGTTACTGGTAATACAACATCCCTTGGTCAGACTGCTGGTCAGTCTTTTGGGCTTCGGACGACGAGTAACGACTGTCAAAGATCTGAGAATGACAACCGGGATCATCATCATTATCTCAGCGTTAATCTCAGTCGCATCCGAAGCTTTTTTTTCAGCTTTGGAGTCTGGGGTCCGCTTTACCAGTCTAACTGCTAATTTTGGCTAAACTTCAATATTTTCCGTGAAGCGACTACCGTCTGACCTTCATAACTCCAAGGCGATATTGGTACATTGCAGTTAGACCAATTGTTGGACTTTTACAACAACCCGTAACGACTGCCATTAGATGTTCGTATGGCAACCGGGACCAACGGCTTTACGTGCTTTCCGACCCGCCGCGCCTCCTTGCGCAGTGGCCGCGTTCTACCGCGTCATTCACAGCCTCCGGAATGACGACTAGGATAAACGGCTTAAAGTGCTTTCCGTGGCATGATGGGGTCTCGGTATCTAAAGATGGTCACCCATCCACAGACCAACCGCGGCAAGCGTTGCTTAACCTGATCGATTGACCTGTGCTTCTGTTATTGTATAGCCGTGAGCCCTATCAACGGGACAAAATATGCTAAAACATTACAGCTATTCTGACGGTTAGTTGTTTCCGCATAACTAATGGAATTAACTTTGTCCAACCGATTTTCTGCTTGTCTATGAGAATCTGCAACTCTGTGTCATACCTAATAACCTCTTGGTAGAAAGCCCGCGACCGATCCACTTGTGTAAATACATTCTTTAAGCTCACGCTGGAACATTGTTTAGTAATCTGGTTTATTCTTTTATTCCCAATTAATCTTGAGCCTTAATGCTTTAGCGATAAGTTGAAAATTTAATAAAGAGATATGACAGATTGTAGTTGGGTGCCTGATGTGCTGTCGTCTGTCGGCATCTGGTTGGACTTGATATCTCTCCGGCTCTCCAGGGAGAACGCAGATGATGATGATAGACGAATCCTTTTAAAATGTCATTTGCAATAGTGTGTAGATGCAACTACAATCTCGTAAGCTGTGGATCAGTTGGAGCAGATTGTGCTCTATCTCCTGACCTGTCCTCTGTGCCTGGCTACGTTGACGGTAAGGCTGTGTGGATGAGCATGCGCAGACTAAGTTCCATCTCCTGCCCCCTGTGCCTAAAGAAAGTAGTTATAGCGACCTCTGTGCTGCCACAGATGCAGTATAATATTCCTACTCCACACAGGCCTTCTCTTGATGAAAGAGAGTGGGACGTATTCTACCACGCGAGCCCACCAGTGCGGGTTGGTAGATGTCACAGGTCTGCGAAGCTTTCTTTTCTTTTAAGACATGTCGGTTTCCCCACGATGTTTTCATTCACGGTTTTGAGAGCAGAGATGATGAAAATTTACATAAAGCAAAGCGTCCGACGGGGTTCGAACCTATGACCTACAACTGTAAGTCATGATCGCCATGGAGGTAGCCAAGTTTTTTTTTTACTAATTATAAACTAGCGCTTGACGGCAATCCCGCCTGATGGTAAGCAGTGATGCGATCGTTGATGGTAAAGCGCGCTAGTTTATTAAGAGCCTATTCACTCAGAAAAACTGAGCAAATAGGAAGGCAGACGGCAGTTGAGCGAGGTGATGCAATGTTAAACCCAACAACACGACCAACGATGCTGCGCCAAAGGGAGATTGATATGAAGACCCTCCACGACCAAGCTCGGCAAGGCAAGGCTTTGTCTGGTGGGTGGTAACTTCTGCCGGCGGCCGATGTTATGGCCTACCACCGAGGAGAACATTGGGCTAACTTGACTTGCGTTTAAAATGTTTAATGTAACTTTGAATTCGTGTAATCTCGGTACATTTCGATTCAATCCGTCTTAGATTTTGTGGAAGTCGCGAATTCAATGGTAGTAGATACGTAGTTTAGTTACCTAACCGTTGATTTAGCCGTTAGTAGATCGCGTGATCGCAACCCGTTGATAACGGTGTAGGATTTAATATACTGTGGGGTTAAAATTATTAAAACTTCAGGTATTATTTCTCACTTGATCACATTCACAGTTATTAAAATACGACGTTCGCTGTACTTAAAAGCTGTATTTTTATACAGTAATGAAGAGAATTATCGTACAAAATATTGACATCATTAGGATTGCCATCACTAACATCGCGCCGACATGTATGAAGGCGACTTGAGAACGACTCGACCGATTAGTTGCTTTTTTGTTTTATAAAAAAACTAGCTGACCGGCAAACGTTGTTTTGCCATATAAATAATAGATTAAATTACTAAAATGGCTATTAAAAAATAAGGGTTGATCGTAGAAGGGTGAAAATTGGGGATTGTATGTATTTTTGTATGTTCTATCATAAAAAAATAGAAATTAAAAATTTTGTCCAAAAAATAAAAATTAGGGGTGGACTACCCCTAACATTTAGGGGGATGAAAAATAGATGTTGGCCGATTCTCATAGATACCGGTTAAACACAAAAAATTTCATCAAAATCGGTCGAGCCGTTTCGGAGGAGTTTAAAGCCGAACACCGTGACACGAGAATTTTATATTTTAGATATCATTAATACAAGCCATGGAGATTATAACGTTTGTATGAATTTACTTTTTGGAATATTCACCTACAAATTTGGAAATTTTCACAGGCGACGGCGGGTACGGACTGCTAGTTTACAATAAGACTGCGCTAACCATTTTATTTTATTTATTTTTTATAATTATAAACTACTGCTTGACCGCAATCCCGCCCGATGGTAAGCAGTGGATAGAGCCTACTCACTCAAAAAAACTGAGTGAATAGAAGGAAGACAGCAGTTCAGCGAGAAAATCTGAAGACCCTCCACGACCAAACTCCCGACACAACAACATTTGGCACATCAGATTCGGCACACATCTCAACACAACTGCTCAGACCCGCCCTCCATACAACTTCACCAGACATCATGCCGGAACATGACGAATCGCTTGGCGGCAAGAGTTTGTCTGGTGGGTGGTAACTTCAGGCAGCCGATGTTATGGCCTACCACCGAGTAAACAAGTTTTATTCTTAAAATTTAGATCTTTATCCACTTTACGTAAATTATATAACATAATTGTAATAAAATATATTCACAAAATATGTCGCCATATGTAACTATATACATACCTATTACATACATTGTTTGTGAGCTACTTTATGCAATTTTGTTTTAAAATAAGAGAAATTGTTCAAAATCTCATGGCGACACTAGTTTCTCCGAGCAAAAGGTCAACGTAAACTAGCTGTTCGTACCCGGAGTCGCCTACGAAAATTTCGGTCGACGAAGTCTTAAAACTGTGTGAATGTGTCACAGTTGTAAACATATACAATACTATATTAACATAAAAATTTAAAATCTATAAATACTTTTAACATAATTATCTACACCTAATGTTTACGAAGTGTCGGCGTCGTATTTTGCAGACTGGTGTCACGTAGCTGGCCATGAAACCGGCGGTACACAACCCCTTTCGGCTAGAACTCTTCTTTGAAGAACTTCTCGAGATGATGTGTCGGAACGCGTACCACGAACTACATGAATGATACTTATCTTAAAGTTGTATCATCTAGGTTAGATATTATACGACAACCTCCTTTGTGGCTAATTATCCCGAGTAGATTCCAGGAAACAATTAGATAGACTAGACAATAAAATAGACGCCTATTGAAACTCTAAAAACTATGACTAACACGCAAGTTTTCAAGGAAAATCGGCACAGACCGGTACAGACGAAAATTGCTTAACTTATTACGTATTTTAGGTATCCAACTAGCTATTAGCTTAAAGTTCAGAAGTATATCTAACTTCTAGGCTGGAATTAATACAAGTACATTTTTTTATTTGAAGGAAGTTCTACACAAATCTTTCGATACGTTTCCTTTCTTTCAATGGCGTTCGTTTGCGATGGCGGCGACATTCCTCCAATCTGAATAACAATTTCGCTTGCGTAATTCCTTTGAGTAATAAGTTCTAAGTTGGAAGCGGTAGCGTCTGTAGCGATGTTGCAATTTGTTGTGTTTCTATCTATTTTATGGAATCTCATAACGTAGGCATACAAACGCATTAGCTAGCACTTTCTATTCGTGACATTTTTTTACTGCGTACTGGATATTTTGAAACGTGCTCGGAATGTGCTCTGTGAGAATACATCTCATTGTTGAGGTCCATGCCGAGGATTAAAAATGTGAAATCCCTTTTGCGGTGGAGAGACTAGTGGGACTAAAACGCAAATGTCACTAACTTAAAACCTTCGAAGCCTCATTCTTTAATGACAGTTTGAGGTAGAGATTTCATTAAATTTGTTAAAGTACCCACAAAAGACTACACATCAAACAATTACATTCTGTCAAATTTCTTTATTAGATTTTAAACTTTATCGCTAAATCTTTAAGGCTCAAGGTTGAATGGGAATATTTGACAGTTTCAGGTAGCTTGAACTGCTGTCATCCGTATATTAATTTAACCTCCAAAATACAGTAAAAATTTAATTTTTACGTCAAATTCCGCTATCCGCTTATTTATCGGGCATTCATAATGAAATGAATGCCATTTAGAGATGCTTCGGCGCTCCTTTGCATATGCAAATAATCACACAACCCGTGCATAGGAAAGTGAAATTAATATACAAATCACCCACTTAGGAACCGGGAGAAAATTCAATAAAAACATATTATCCATAAATTGTATATATTAACAGTGAAATAATGAGTTATTATAGTCGTTAGATCAAGATGTATTGATTTATGTGAAAGTTGGAATTAAAGTGTTTTATGACGGAAGAGGAAACTTATTGAAACATTTTTCAGCATTGATTGATCAGTCATAAGCATTAATAATCTGTTATTTTCTATTAGTAAGTAATCTAAGTCTACGACGACACGGTAGGTGCAGTGACTGAGAAATCGACTGCTGCGTGTCGTGGGTTTGATTCCCGTGCGGAACAAATATTTGAATGGCCTACAGGCATTTCTTTAGTGGTCAAGTGCATAATTAATTAACCATTTAAGTGGTTTATTCCTGAGCTAAGCAAAAACGATGTTTTGTAATAAGGGGGGGGGGGGGGGGGGGGGCGAATATTCTTAAAATTAAGAAAGTTGAAGTTTTGGATACCTTCTGTTCTGGAAATGTCCGTGAACGTCCTACATGGCATTGCAGCGCATTGTCGGGACCTACCATAAGGTAATACCGCAACTTAATTATAAGATATTGTCTATACTGCTGAGTCAACCACTACAGAGTAAGTATTAAGTACCAGTTTCCTCCGATATCACCATCAAGGTCGTTACCGAGGAATGGCAGCAAGGCCTCAATGATGACCAGTTGCACCATGTCATTTACCCGTATCACTAGTAAATTAGTCGCTGCTATAATGTTATTTTAATTTACTATTTCCTATCGTGTGAATTGTTGACAATGGCAATAAAACTATGCATTTTACAACATCGTCATCTGTTTAATGCGAAACAGATGACGGTGTTGTAAAATACAATTTCTTCATTATGGCGTTGTTTACGTGTCTTGCATTATTTCCTTGCTAAGTACATAATGTAATAGTGCTGTAAGGGCCAAATAGAAGCGTGACCTTGGAACACAGGCAAGTGAAGGAATACGGGTGGGTTTTAGTCAGTAAAAGCCTGACACGTTTTTCCGCTTCGCCCTTTGCTAAAATAAAATAAAAAAGGCTAAGCCTGCTTGCAGTGCGTATTCATCATCATCAACCTTATTATCGTCCCACTGCTGGGCACAGGTCTCCTCTCATACAGAGAAGGATTGAGCGTAATCATCACGCTTGCTCAATGCGGGTTGCCGATTTCAGACTTAAAGTTCAGGTTTCCTCAAGATGTTTTCCTTCACCTTGTAATCAGTAATTGGTGTCCAAGATATACTTAGAAAGTACATATAACTTAGATGTTATTTGTCAAAGAAAAAAGGATCCTATGCAGCTATGGTCATCAATTGCATGGGATTTTGTTTTCAATTGTACAAAATAAAAATTGTACTATCGCCAACTGACCGTAGCTGGCGGTTTCGCTAAGTTTTACTTTGTACTATCGCCTGACCATACTGACCACTACTGAACTACTGTAGGTAATTGACTCCAGGGTGATATGGATCAGCCTGGAGTCAGTTCATGGTAGGCTTGCTATGTAGATTTAGCACTATCTAACCTGTAACATAGTGATTTTATTAGAAACTATATAAATGACCGCAGTCATGGACGAAGCTAGTTTTCTATCATAAAATATAATTTTAAAACCTTTGACAATATCTTTAAATCTTCTCCTGTATGTGGGACATGTAATGACACTATTCTCACATGAATTCACATAGCGAAATAAACTTGTTAATGTAAGCTAATGTAAAGGTTCGGCTTCTCACCTCCGTGATCTTAGGTTAAATACCACCAATAGATTACCGATTATCTATAACGTCCCAAGCAGGTTTGGACCTGCTGGAAATTATAGACTAACTAGCTTTCCGCCCGCGGCTTCGCTCGCGTGGAGATCGGTTACATCGCGCTTTTAGATTTCCCTCGTGAATATAATTTTTTTCCGGGATAAAAAAGTACCCTATTATTTAATCCGGACTTCTAACTTTACGTCTGCAAAATTTCAAAACAATCGGCTTAGTAGTTACGTCGTGAAAGCGGAACAAACAAACAAACAAACTCACTTTCCGATTTATAATATTAGGATATTTGGTGTACACATACAAATATTCCAGTAATCTCCCTTGGGAACTCGATGTTTTTTTAGGACCAAAAGTAGCCTATGTTACTCTCCATCTTTTCAACTAACTGTATGCCAAAAATCAGGTCGATTGATTGCTTAGCTACGGCGTGAAGGAAGGACAAACAAACAAACACACTTTCACATTTATAATATTAGTATGGATTATAGCTTGATTGAAACGTGGTCGCTCACAATGGGCCTCAAACGAAGGCCACAGTCAGGTCACACAAACGGCAATGCAAAGAGCTATGCTCGGAGTTTCTCTGCGTGATCGAACCAGAAATGAAGAGATCCGCAGAAGAACCAAAGTCACCGACATAGCTCTGCGAGTCGCTAAACTTAAGTGGCAGTGGGCAGGGCACATTGCTCGTGGAACCGATGGCCGATGGGGCAGTAAGGTTTTGGAGTGGCGGCCACGTACTGGAAGACGCAGCGTAGGGAGGCCCCCAACAAGGTGGAGCGGTGACCTGGTGAAGGTCGCGGGAAGCCGATGGATGCGGGCAGCACAACTCCGGTCAGCGTGGAAAGCCTTTGTCCAGCTGTGGACATCTATAGGCTGAAGAAGAAGAAGATAGCTTGCTTAATTTAATAAATAACATGAAAAAGTGGTCAATCGCCAATATCCGAGGTTGTGCACATTACCCAATGATGTATAGACACATCCAATGAAGTCACCAGTCAAGTGAAACTAAACAAGGCAGTGATCAGTGGTTAAGAAAGCGCATACATAAACAAGAATAAGTGTAAGTTTTATTGCAATGAGAAAGTAAAATCATTTATAAATATTGCTAGTATATACTGCTATGAGTTTTTACGGTACAATATTGCATAGCAAGCGTTGAGTGCTATGCATTACGATGTAGCCGCAAAATGAGGTGTGTTCTAGAGAATTGATTATTTCACGATTGTTTTCAACGCCTTAATAGCACATGTAACAATAAGTGTTAGAAAAGTCAATCTGGATGTAATCTCTCAAGCACACAATCAATCTCACTTTGTTCTACTTATCAGCAATTCTTTTCTTTTTAATAAAGTTGGAGCGACGACGTGTGCTTCACACACTAAGTTTAGTTGCTGGAAATGAGTTCAACTTATCTGGAAATGAAATTGCTGAAAGCAGCTACTTTTTGGGTCATGTTTAAGAGAGATTTTGGATACAGGCCGCGTCCTCATCAAAAGCGATAGGCGCGTTCTTTTACCTTCATCTGTATGTCTATATAGTCAAAATTCATACATACGATCGCATCGACCCCGAACTGGCCGGACGAGTGGTCTTGATTATAGAACATGGGATTAGAAGAAAAGTTAAAAGGAGATGAATATCTACAGAAAACAGCAAATTATAAAATGCTAGATTGGCAAGATTTTATTGACGTTATTACACTCAGATTAAACAAGACAAGGATAGCAATAACAAACCAGCGAATGGTAATATTTTCCTAATCACACTTCAAAATTTTCGGCATAGTATGTACAAGTTATGTGATAATATCCGTTGAGTTTTAACGGTATAACCTTTAGCAGGTACGTTACGTGAGTCAGCTGAGCTCTGCCAAGCTGGCATGCACGTACGAATATACCTGTAATGTATGACACAGCGCACGGGTGACTTTGAGCTGACCACATGAACTCAAATGTTGAACGTGTAGAATTTTGATGATTCAGGTCTTAAAATGAAAGAAATATGTAGATAAACATATATGTATATGATATATACAATGTTATTTTTTGTTTATGAGAAACCTGAATATACATAGTTTGTTCAGAATAAGCAACTGAATGGATTCCAACCCTTATTATACCATGTTAAATTTTTTCCTAAATACATTTAGAAATTGTTGCAGTGTGGATACAGAGCGCGCGCAACAGGACTCTAAAAAGCGTAAAGAATATAACAAAAATATACTATAAAAAGGTTATACATAAAAGTAGTCATTGCTTAAAAGGTTCAAGATGCCTATGACGTTTTTGTTTTGCAATTAATCCACGAATACCTCGTAAGTATCGCAAGAAACAATTCACCTATAATGTTCAAAACCGGAACAGTTACGAATAGTATCGGATGTTATGTTCTAATTTATTCAATAGTTGCGCTCACGCCGGTAAGGCGTAACGTTACGCGATTTAATCTACAATCTTTAATGGTAGTGAATATACCTATGCATATTATAATTTAAATAGTAAGTTTCCTGTCTTCGTAATGATATTTATCTCTTTTAATACTTAACGCAATAAAAAAGAAACACTCTATGGTGTTTTCTTTATTGCTACAAGTATTTTCTTGGAGTTAAACACTCGACTTTCTTCTTTTCTTGCCTTGCATTTCGCAGAACATGTATGAACTAAACAAAGTATAACCGAGGACAGCCTCCGTGGCGTAGCGGTAGCGAACGTGGCCGCTGCGCAAGGACGGGATGGGCGGCTGCGCAAGGCACGGGTTCGTTCCCCGCGCAGTGCAAATATTAGATAGATAAACGGCAAGACAATGTTGTGGTTATTTTGAGATGGATAATAGATTTTCGGTAGTATCGGAGTCAAGAGTCTTTAGCCATCCATTGAGCTTTTTCTTACAGAGGTGTTTCGTGAGTGGAAAGATGTTGTGAATTTTGTTTATTCTATTATAGAGGTAGCCTACAAGAAAACAAAAGAATCGTTCAGAGAAACAAGTCAAAAGTCTGTCAACGGACCGGGCGATGGGGTCGTAGCGCCTGTTACCGATCATAGGTGAGGGACTATAATAAAGAAGTGTATGTTGTCTCATAACAGTCTGCAGAATGAACAGTTGACGAACCGTAAGAACCCTACTTTTTCGGTACAAGTCGGTTGTGGGGTAGCGGAATGGTCGAAAAGATGATACCTTCAGAATTGCCCTCTGCGCCCTTTCGAGTTGAAGAAAGGTCGATTTAGCTGACAAAGTGCGTAGTAGACCGTCTTCCTAAGGCTTTCACCCGCCACGTGTCTTAGGTTCTTAAATACATAAATTAATTTACGTATCCTGGAGGTAAGGGTGTTTATGTGCGGATAGAAGCCCAAACAAGGATCCAGTAACACTCCAAGGTATTTTATAGTTTGTTCTCTCTAAGCTGGTGCACGTACAATTCGTGCCGTAAGAGATGGGGCATTTATGGGCGGAGATAGATAATTAAGGAGCCAGACCCTGAGGATAGTAGAGGATAGAAAAGTTGATGTATTTAGTTTTGTCTGCATTTAGGGTAAGGACGTTGTCATTCAACCATTTTGACACCTTATTCAGACCAGATTGTGCATTTTTGTAAACACTTTGCCAAGTATCGGAATTAAATATAAGGGCAGTGTCGTCACCAAAAGTAAAGATTTTTCCTTTGTCGAGATTAAGCGCACACAGGCCGTTAATATAAATTAAAAATAGAGTAGGCGCGATCACACTGCCTTGTCAAACTCCGTGTGATGGTTTTTTCGGTACTTATGTGATTGTTTATCTTAACGGTCTGTGTACGGTCTTTGAGGTACTCCTCGAAAAGCCTTAGTTGCATTCCTCTCACACCTATGTTCTGTATATTTTCTATAAGGATGGAGGTAGAGACGGTATCAAAGGCCTTTGCCAGATCGAGGAAATTACCTAAATCCTTCTGCCCACCATCCTGGTTCCTAACAATGTGTTCTGTTAAGTCATGGACTGCATCTGAAGTTGATCTATTGGCACGAAAACCATATTGGTTTGGAGATAGGAGCTTTTTACTTTCCAGGTAAGATATTAATCTGTTGTTCATACTGCGCTCGAGGATTTTTGATAACGTGGGCAGAATAGCAATGTACAGTGGTGGACAAAGAAATTGCGAAAATTACAACTTAAAGTAACGACCATAAGATAAATGCGGTTCCCATATTAAGTTCAAGTTTATTCACGGTATGCGTGGGCGCAATGCAACAATTTATACATTAATGGAAATATATTTATTGCCACTAAATGTCTCGTGACTACACAGCCAACTATGTCATGACAACATAGAGCTTTGTCGTGACATATGTCACTATAACATTGTGAATAATCATGTAATGACGGAATGCGGTTCTTAAATTAGACATTCCATGATAATTTAACTCATATTTCATCATTATTAGTAAGCAACTCTCCGTCATACGAGTGGTTGTTGTAATCTACTAAAGAATACATTTCTCTTGATAGATGGCCAGATAAGATGACTTTTTCACTGGTAATGTTATGTTCTGGCTTACTTATGCTCAGCATGGCGGCTGATGTTGCCACTGTTAGGTTTGTTCAGTAAAAATGAAAACCAGGTATTCAGTCCACTTTTGTGGTCAATTTATTCAAGATTTACAGTTATACAGTTGAGATGTATGTACTTGATAGATATCTTAATAACGATATAAGAGATAGGGGTCCCATGACCATTTGACCTTTATTATCTAGGTACAGGCATTCATAATTTAAATTAATAGTTAGGAAAACTATAAAAGCGTTTTTCCTCTCTAATTTATACTTTACAAATGATTCTTTTATTTATACTTTCCACTCATATTTTTGTTTTATGGATAAAGGTCGAATTGAATTGAATCTATACATAATATTTAACTATAAAATATATATAGTATAAAGGCGCAGTGCTGCACACCCCCAGCCTATTTCAAGTTAAACAAATATCACTTTTATTTTAATGAAATTAAGTAGCTTTCAGAGCGACTATAATTTGAAATACTTAGTCAATGTTTTTAGTTACAGTGTAATCTGAACTTTATTTTGTATCTATCAATTAGTCCATAGTCCGTAGTTTTTACATTAATTTATTCACATTTGTGGAAAATAAATCGCGAACACAGTTTAGGTACCTTTGGTGAAATGGAAATGTTGGTAACATTTCCATTTCACCAATCATAAAGATAAATACGCAAAAAGCTAAAGTCTCCGCCAAATTATAACTTCGTTACAAAAAAGAAGAACTAACAACAATAATAAAATTGCTCACGAAGCCAATTTGTCTCAATACCTTTGTTCTAACAATTGCGACCAAGTACGTGGATATGCGATAGAATATGGCGGACCACGGGTCACTCACCCCAAAGCGCCTGACTCGCATGCCATCCCAGGTAAAAATAGCCCCTGTTCCAAGCTATATATATAGCCTTAGTACGCGCAGCGTTTCCAGAGAAATTTGCAAACAGCATTGAGGGAATGGAGGTGTAATAGAGAATGCGTGCGCAAGAGTCACGCGCTGACGTTTTGTGCACACCGGCTTATTTGCCTGACAATGTATGTCAGATGTAGATTATAATGGCATCAGTGAGCAGCGAGCTACCATTTGTGTTTGTTAAAATATATGAGCATAACACAATCAGCCTATAATATTCCCACTGTTGGGCCTCCTCTCGGAGAGTGTGAGTGGGCCGTAATCTATCACGCTGGCCCAGTGCGGGTTGGGCGTGGTAAGCAATTTTTATGTAATACGCTTAGAGAGTTTAAACATAATTTTATTGAACCAATGTTGCAATAGATTTGACTAAAAAAACTAATTAGCCCGTCAGTCAGATTTACAAAAAATACTAGACAAGTATTTTTTCTTTTATCATATAAACAAAAAATGAAGACGACACAGTGTATCGAAAACTCGTGTGACGTCACTGCACGCTACACTTTTTAGCGAGCAGTGACGTCACCAGCCACCGCTCCTGATCTTTGATGCCTTTTATATTTGTCAATTTTTATTGATTTGATAAAACAAAATATTCGTATCCAATATTTTTCTATAATCTCAATGACGGACTAAATAGAATCATTTTTTTTTTACCCAGGAATCATCCCTATTATTACCCCATAATTACCATCGTACGTCAGTCTGTAACTGTTTCCGATAATTTGGATATTTACGGAAGTCCCAAAAATTAGGCGACGCCGCCATTTTGGGGACTAGAAGTTTGATTCTTTCTCCAAAAGCTCATTTTAGAAACTATTTACATGGTCCTCACATGATCTGAGCAATATTTTAATAGGTATATCTGGGCTTTAAAAGAGACTGGATCCCTGAGTTTGCGTCGCCATTTCTTCTCAGGGGTAATCAGATACGAAAGGTCGATACCTTTTTATGTAATGTGTAAAAGCGATCCCAAATTTTATTTCATTTCAATAAAAAAGATAAACAAACTCAATATGGATATTTTGATTTCCATAAATCTAATCATAAGACGATGGTATTTGCCTTTTTTCCGCTATAGAAGATGATTTGTTCAACTAATGTTAAACTGGTATTCGCATGGCGCCGATTACCTACCACCGCTTCGAATCGTCTGCTATATATCACTGTTCAAAGTCAAGAGCCTCTTTTTGTGCAATCCAGTCACTCACAATGCAGGCTGAGGGGACTAAAACGATTTACAAATCGTGTACTTACTTATATGTATAGGTATGCAATGCAGATTTAGGAATCCTTTTATCGTTTTAATTCTTTCAGTTCCCTTTTAATTATAACTAGACCACGTAGGTATAGTTACCATGTTGAAATTTAAAAGTCCTAACAAAAAGCCGGATATTTGTAAAAAGAAAATCTTTTTAATCTATACTGTTTCAGGACCATACTTTTTTTGAATGTTTAAAAACAAATATTAAATTTTGAATTATAATTCTTCTACATAAAATCTCTGATGTCATTTTTTTCCACGAATAAAAAATACCTGCCGTTTCAAAAATTAGCTGTACAAGTAAAAAATTTCGGACAGTTAGACAGACAAGGCGTAAAGTCGCACGAGGACCAAAAATCTGGACAAGTATGGATATAAACATGGGCGTACCCGGCTTCTGGCCTTGGGGGGGAAGTCAGGCGTAGGGGTGGGCAAGTCCGGCCTAGGGAGGGGCAAGTAAATTTTTTAGAGTGAGTAATCTTTGTGCGCTATACTCTGACACGGTTTTTTGTCAATTACGAGTACACCGTACATTTTGTTAGTGTCTATTGCGTTGTTTATGTAAAAGTTAGAGATAAGTCCTCGTTTACACTTTGTTTAGTAATTAGGGGAGTTTATACATGTTCTGCGAGATTTCCAGGGGGGGGGGGCAGTTAGGGGCAGGTAGGTAGGGGCAGGGCCCCCCTGCCCCTACCTGGGTACGCCCGTGGACTTAAACCTTAAATTACACTCACACTTTAGTATTCCATTTTGTTATATTTTTACATTTCACAATGAAACGACAACTAAGCACTAATTATTTGGTCACGCAAAATTGTAAGTGCTAACTTAAATAATTTAGGTATTTCGAGGACGCGAGTTATGTAACGTAGGTGGCGCCTGCGTAGGCGCACTTACAGAGAATTATTTAGCTAACGACGTCGTAGAGTTCGTTCAGAATTTTAATTTCACACAACCTTGACTTATTTAATTTAAAAACAATGCTGTATTTTATTTATCTATCTCAAGCTAATACGCGTAAACATATCATGCGAGAGTGCATAAAGTAAGTAGTATATTTACTAATTACAAACTCATTTGATATAAAGCTAGGATTGAGAAAACTATATTTTTATCTACCTATGCTTAATAACAGGGGTTAAAATTGTTATTTTTTTTTAATTTTTAACTAATTTATTCAAACATCTATTATGTTTGAATAAATTAGTTAAAAATTACCATTATAATCTATACCTACTTTGCTGCTTACTTTTAAACCCGCTATTCCCACCGGATCGAAACTTGTAACTTGTGCAGCTAGTATATTTGATGTAAATTATCGTAGACAGAATTTATAGTACCTGAGTATTGCGGTTAAACTTCAGGCTAAAAACAGGAGGTGATAAAAATTTATTAAAGATACTCACACGATGAGTTACATACTGCGTGACATTTCAAAGCTTCCTCGTCGGTAACAACAGAGTAGGGAAGGCCGTGCAGGTAATACGAAATTACTTGTAATTAACATACAAAGAGCTTATCATGGTTCTCGCCCACCGTCACGAACCTTCGAGCTTAATCATCCATTGATTGAGGTATATGATGATACCCGCCACTTACCTGTTACTACACCTGGCAACGTTCAGAGAATAATAGTCATATGTATGCATTGTTGCGTTACTTATGCCTGTAATGACTTTGGAGAATATTGTCACTTCGGTATTTGTAATAGGTGCATACACACGGCGACACGAGTCAACGACAGAGTCGACTGTAGCCGCCGACAACGTCGGTAGCTGCAGTTGATGACAAGTCGCTCGTGTATGGGAGTACGGTGTTCAAATACACGACCGAAATGTTGCCGACTTCTTTCTTGCCCGATGAAGGCCAACCCCTGCCAAAACTGAGCCAGTAAAATCTTAACATCCCGACTATGACCTCTCAGTTTGTTTCAGCCTTTCTTCTCATAGATAGTACTAAGAAACGCTGCGGTCATCAAACCGACACTTGCTGCCCTTTGCAGCGTCTCCCAAGCCTTTAGCGTGTAGACACCTAATATTTCAATGCCTCAAACTGAGCCGGCCGTCGCTGTCGACAAAAAGAGTGCAGCCACCGGCTGCAGTTGTCTCTATCGTTGACGCGTGGTGTGTTCATACTCATTAGACGCTTTATGTCATAGTCTTTTAAAAAAAATTTTTTAAGTGTATCAGATGATATTCGTAAGCGTCTATAAACATCAACGAAGGTAAATGTGATAAATATGGTCATAATAAAATTTTATGAAGTGGGATTACACTACTTAACATTTTTTCTGAGTAAGATCACCTTTATTAAATGCAAGAGGTACAAATGATGCGTCAGCAGCAAACACCGCAGATAAGATCATGGTGTATGCATAATAATAAGCTTTTAAAACAGATTATATCAACAAGACCTAAGTATGAACAACAAAGAGCAAACGCGATGATTATATACATATATGATTATAGATCATGTGGTTATAGATCTTATTATGGAGATAAAAATCAAATAAAGGGATTAGTAGACTATGTGTGTGTAGATAATATAGGTACTTAGCTAAATAGCTTTATGACCCTCATTCAAGTTGGCTAAATAGTTGTAGTTGATAAGCAAAGTCGAAAATAGATGTTCAAGACCGAAGGAACAAATCTGGGGATTCTTCTCGAATTTATTTCTAACTATCTAATCAGACAGATGTAATTATCTCGTCTCCAATTCATACAAAAATCCCCAAGAAAAAGGGCCTACAATAGTATTACATGAAATCGGAACACAAATCTAATACGGAACACTACACACATATTAAAACAAAACAAAAAAAAAACACCTTATTCCTTCCAACCGTTCTCTACTGATAAACTAACTAGCAGATTATATACAGATATCAGACCTCTATGTTCGCGCCTCTATGCGCTGCTAGGTATTTCTACTCAACTCTTTGATCGTCTAATGACCACTGAGCTCAATACTTCACCGTCATTCGCATACCAAATCGGTTCCGGACTAAATAAATGAAGACAAATTGGTAAACTGACGCCATTATTATTTTTCCCATACAATATGAATGTGCAAGAAGACGGTACATTACTCAATGTGATCAATAAAGCTTGCTGTAATTATGAGAACTACACGCAATGTCTAAGAGAACCGGTAGTGCATTACGCATCACGCCTTCTAAGTAGGTGAGGGTGATTTCCGAAGTGACACTTATACGCATTAATGAATGGTCATTGAGGGAGTGATTATTGCATTACCGGTTGGACTGGCTTAGAGTGATCAACATAAAGCAAGCACTTTAATGAGGCTAGAGATATCAGAGATTATGGGATAAGTAGTGATTATCAGCATATTAACAGATACCAGACATTGATCAGTGAACGAGGACAATAGCTTTGGCATTTTACTCTCTTCATTGGTCCACCGAAGAATTGCAACATTTAAGTTGCAGTGGGCAGGGCTTATTACCCGTAGGACTGATGCCCCATCGGCCCGACGGGTTCTCTAGTGGCGACCACGCACCGGAAGAAGCAGCGTGGGTAGGCCCCCGACAAGATGGACCGACGACCTGGTGAAGGTCGCGAGAAATTGCTGGATGCGGGAGGCGCAGGACAGGTCGTCATGGAGATCCTTGGAGGAGGCCTATGTCCAGCAGTGCGACGTCCACTGCTGGACATAGGCCTCCTCCTGTTGGCTGAAATGATGATAATGATGATTGGTCCGCTTAATAAATACATCCTATATTGCGTAACACTATCAATCACAATTTGACTCACTCTCTTACTCTTTATTATGTACACCATATAGATTACAGAACATATATATAAAGATTTTACAAAAGGTGACACAATGGGCGGTCTTATCTCTAAGAGCGGTCTTTCACAGACAACCTTTGGATGGAAAATAAGGGGAAGGACAGAGAAATAGTGTAGGTAGTCTACAGTGTATTATTTACATAGAGTATACAATAACTATGTACGTTAAGTATATCATACTAGGTTAAATAAATATATGTAACATCTAATTAATAAACATCATCCAAGAGCAAATAAAATATAATGACGTCATGTTAAAAAGCGAGAGGAAGTGCTTTTTTTTTATCATAGTTTTAAAAATGGACAGAGTTTAGGCACGCCTTATGGACATGGGCAAGTCATTCCATATCCGAACTGTTTGTACAATAAAGGATTTATCGTAGAAACTAGTGGGATGCATATCTCTAATATCAGGTTTTCCGATGACCTCAGACATCTATTATGTGTGTCATGAAGGAACTTAAACGTTTTTCAAGATATGAGAGGGTTTTAGGATTAAACTATATGCTGTAGAGCTGAAATAGGATATGAGAATTCCGGTGAAGTATAATTCTTAGATATTCCATTGTTATTCTTAAAATTTTACAACAAGCATTTCCGATAGCTTCAACTTTTCCCCTTTTATGAAGTCATTCATCCAATTAAAGGTAGACGCAAATAATCCATCATGTACCTAAGTTAGCACTGTTCAATTAACTGAATCTTCTATAATTGTGGAACAATGCGTTGTATGGGTCCCACGGTTTTTACTGCCATTATCGATGTCTAGTTCAAGGCATGGTGTTGCTTCTACCAATATGATGTATGTAATGTCTACAGGTTCCGTTAGAGAGCTTTAGTATTTATGATGTAAGATCTTTGTTTTTGATTGAGTCTCTCAGCAGATAACTTCCTCGACGATTCAGTTTAGCCATACGTATAAAAAAACTCCTTAATTGTAGTTATTAAGACGCAGGAAACGAGTTTTAGGTCAAGTGGGTCAAGGGCCTTTTTTGCACCATGTATGCAGACGCTTACCATTTTTTAACAAACCCATATACGCTCATACGCGGAAGTACAAAACTATGCAAAATAATAGTACCAATGACCTTCCTCACGAAAGGTGACGAGCCACATCCAAATTACATCACATTAATAGAATTGAATTAAAAACAAATGCTCGTTGACATATTCATTTGTTTTGCAACGTCGACAATGAGATGTTGAGATTGGTCGTCGCGCACACGTCCGGTGGCTAGTCAACTGTTGGTTGGGTTATGACGCAACTTGGTGCGGCCTTTGATTTGGCATGCTAGTTGCCAGACAGTTTTTGTACGGGATATGGCCAATGTCGATCGCTGTTGGGAAATTACAGGTGAACATGTCAATAATGGTATGCTTGGCTTTCGAAAACTCCGAAAAGCATTAGTAATTTTATGTGCAGACATTAGTATTTTAGAGGACAAAGAACATTTTGTAGGCAGAAATGAGACCATTTTTATACAGTGATCAGATGAATTAAAATTTCCGTGTCTAAGTCATAGTAAACAGGTATAGAAAATTTGGATGTTTTATCACAGAAACAGGTGCATATAGAAAAGACAGAATACAATATGTAACAGCGCTGTCTTTTGTTCCAGATCACAATGAAGCATGAACACTAAATGACCATGTGTAAGCTCAAGAAACCGCACACGACATAACATTGGAATGATACTGGTAAGTGCAATCAAAGCGTGGGAGGCTTTGAATATCAAAATTAACTTAGCTTAGTTGCGCTGTCCTCATCATTGGAATTTTGAATCCGAATAAGGATTTTCTCATTTCTCTTCATTGTGTATTTACGTTACTGTAGGGCTAAGAAGAAACATATGAAATGAAAGAAAAAAGGGAGGCTCTTATCTAGCAGACGGATACAAAACAGACTAAAACAACATTGTTCACGTAAAGAGGATCGACTTTAGCAAACTTTAGTGGAAGTACTCGTAGAACGATTTAAACATTTTCTAATTACGTAACTCTTGTTCTCTTGCTTATACTAAATCACAGGGCTATATTTGACCTAAGAAAGACACCGTTCTACAGAATATAGAAAACGCTTAGTTACTTATGTCTGTTTACAGAGACGACCTATATTCATTCCGAGGATACTCATTCCAATGGCCACAGTTTGATCTAATTTATTCGAAAATATTTATTTCAAACCCATAATGAATTCACAACAGACACAATAGAGGCCTACAATGTCGCAGTCGGCGCTGGGCCTCGGCGGGGAGAGGAGGTACTCCGTGCCGTCCAACCCGCTGATGCACGACCACCGCGGCATGCACTCTGAGGATCTACACGCGTGGTCTATTTACAGGTGAATATTACATTATTACTAACAATTTATCAAGGCCTATGACTGAAGAATACGAGTCTTTCAAATAAGAGAGAAGAAGAAACAGCAGTGATTTTGAAGTGGCACAGTAAAAGACGAGCAATCAGAATTTACGTCCTAAGGTTGTGGCATTCTAAAGGGCTTCGCTTCGAGAGGGCTTATAAGACACATCTAGCTCTCGCCGTACACAGCGAGGCCTAGGGGGAGGCCCCTTTGCAGTCTTCCCAGCGATGTGCCTTTACAGGCGTTTCCGGAATTGATCTTTTAAGAGGAACTGGGACCACGGGGTGGTTTTATTGAGGTATGAATCCCATACTCCCCGATCTCGACCTTCAGAGGTCGGGTGCCTTTTGAAGGTTTCCCCCCGAAAACAAAAAAAAAGGTCTCGTCAATTGGGGTCTCACAAAATCTTGCCACATCGGGTTCAGACCTGGAGAAGTTTCTTTCTACTTCTGTCCTGTCTTCGTAGATATAATAACACTCCGTTCGAAAATTGTGGATCGTTCAATTTCAAATCACTTTATCTGCTAAATTTGCTACATAGAGAAAACGTTACATTTGGAGTTATTTACTCGAAATTCAGTTTTCCGATTCCTATATAATTCCATACAGAGTAAGTTGTAATATGATCTGACCGTCGGGCGTGAGAATGATGACGGTAACACAGATCCCGCGTATGATAAGGCTTTGTTATCAAAAGAGCGTAAAATAAAATAGTTATTGTCATGTTTTAGGCAAAACCTGAACTCTGACTTTACCGACAGTGCTTTAGGAAGTACGGACAAGAGCCCCCTGCCGTATGGGAACTTTCAGCTCAGAGATACCACCGTGCAGTCCATACTGTCACATCCTCGATATGGACCCAAGTAAGTATACCTACGTTTATTTATCTTATGGACACAAAAGCTTTTTACAATCATTTTTTGGTGACTGCCTAGCGATCATATTGAATAAGACTTTCAGGTTAATTTTCTATCTTTACAGTGGATGTTTTTCAGCTGATAAGATTATGGTGTTTACGCTTATGCTATGATCTGGGATATTATGTGAATAGCTACCGTTTAGCATTGTATTAACAAGCATTAAAATAATTTTATTTAGAATTGTAGGACACGCACTGCACGCAGCATTGTTTAACAATTTAGATTTCCATTAAAAACATACCTCGTAAAGACTGATTGTAACATACAAGTACTTCCAACAAACTTTATTACAGAATCGACCTCGGCGTTAATGAAATTTATGTCACGGTGTTTACCTTACCTTGTGCTACAGCAAACCTTATATTTTGTCACCAGGTCGGCCCTCGGCTCCAATATGTACACGTACCTAAAGTTCGGGCTACCTCGAGTGTTTCCGCCGAATCATAACGGATCCCAGCGTTCAGGAACGCCTAAACCAAAAACTTCCATTGGAAGTGGCATGAAACCGGTGCCCAGGTAAATATTATAGATACTTTAATTCCACATTCTTCTGACAAATTCCTGAAAAGACTAAAACTGAGGTGAACCAGCACGATAATTGGACAATCCATTGCTTCCTATGCATTTTTTGTTCTATTACGTAAATAACGCAATGAATACTGTTGAACGGTCGAAATGGGAGCTATTGAAACTGTTACGCTAGTATCTCGAAGGTAATGCCATTACATTATTTAATGAATCTTTACAATAGTAGTCATAGGTCCTACTTCAGTAAATATTAATTTAAAAAGTCATGGTAGGCATGGTAGGTTCCTATGATACCTAAGTGTGTATCAATAGGAATAAGAGATCTATTGATACACAGATATAGCAGAAAGTAAAGGCCTCGGCTGAATGCGTTGATCACATGTTTTTTGAAGCTGTTTATTTCAATTACTGATTTTTTTTTTCTTTGAAAAAAGGACATCATTCATTTCATTGGTACCGCATAAAGTTCTTCATTTGAAAACCTACATAAACATTAAGTGGGCAATTTATGGCAGTGACAATTTGCCAGCTTATCGAATATTACATCAAAGACCTGCTAACGAATACAATGGAACCACGGCTGTTGCTAACTTTTCATACATTTGTTTTTCATTCTAATTAGGCATGCTGATTTCACAATTCTTTGTTCAAGCAAACAATTTATTATAATAAGTATTATTATAAAATCTGTGTAGGTTTCAAATAGCATAATGTACTAGTTTCATTTATTTTCATCCTTTTCGGTGGTAGACCATAACATCGGCTGCCGGCAGAAGTTACCACCCACCAGACAAAGTCTTGCCGCCAAGCGAATCATCGTGTTCCAGTATGATGTGTGGTGAAGGCGTACGGAAGACTGGTCTGAGCAGTTGTGTTGCGATGTGTGACGGGTAAGATGCGTCAAATGGTGTAGTGTCGGGAGTTTGGTCGGGAGGGTCTCCAGTATGCCTAGTATGAGTTTTCATTCCGTCCGCTTCAAGGTTGTAAGAACTCTCAACCAATGAGAGCGCTAAACCCCCTCGATACCGACGATCGAGTCTCGTAACGAAAACTCATACTAGGCCCCCAGATCAATCCCCCTCTGGCACAGCATCGTTGGTCGTGTTGTTGGGTTTCACATTGCATCACCTCGCTCAACTGCCGTCTTCCTTCCTATTTACTCAGTTTTTTTGAGTGAATAGGCTTAATAAACTAGCGCACTTTACCATCAACGATTGCGTCTCTGCTTACCATCAGGCGGGATTGCGGTCAAGCACTAGTTAATAATTATTAAAGAAAACTTTTGCATTTCTTAACAGGATCCAAAGACAAAGTCGAGGTATGCGCGAGACCTCATCAGGTTACGACAGTTCAGACAACGAGACGACCACAAACTACAAATACAGTCGGAAGTATCGCTCTGACCCGGATTTTAGGATGCAGAACGTACATCCTTCTTTGCAGGTAAATACTTTCTACTAAAACACGTTTGATGAATCAAGAACATGTTTTCGTGAACTACCTGAATGTTGGTCTGAGTTTAAATTACGTCATTTAAGTTTGTTTTTATGGTGTCACTAACTGCGTCCGTCGTTTCACCTACATTCATTTCAACCCCGTATGAGTATCTGAATCGTGATAAAAGCTTTACTACACGTTAATCCTAGTTATAACCAGTATGTGGCCTAATTTCATTCAGACCTGTTCAGTAGTTTGTGCGTGTGAGAGTAAAATATCCATATATCCGCACATACTTTCGCATTTATATTATTAAGTAGGATTTATTACACCTAACAAACTGGCGATTTTACCTTTGACACAATATTAACTAAGACCTGTTGCTTTTACCCTGGTGGTATACCAACTGCTACTATGTATTTCAGAGTGGGCACAAACCTTGTACAATACTTTCTTATATTTTAAATAGGTACTGTTTCTCTGACCTTCATTTGCTTTTCAGCCAAATACTGGTGTACCATTAGTCGCGATGCAGCAAGCTGGTATTCGAGGCGACGGTCAGTGGACGAATTCCCGAAACAAGTCAGTCAGTGAAGCCAACCTGCTGGGCATAGATGCGAGGCCACAACACCGCACTCATTATAGTCATAGAAGAAACAGCGTAGCTGATTATGTTCCTGATGGAGACCACCAAAGGTAAATTCTACGGAGTATAGTAAGGTAGATCTCTATTGAAAAGTCTTTTCGAAAAACATCGTGTAAGCTCACGATGTTTTTCGAAAAGAAAGACTTTTAGTACCTACGTATATGTGTAAAAGTCCCTATAAATCGATAAAGAAAACAAAAAAAAAAACACTGCTAATCTGACCGAGGTCTCACATTCTCTCACTGTCAGGCTAGCAGTAGTTTTTGCGTGAGGAATGCCTCTTCCAGTTTTTAACTTCAAGATGTGTTGCAGTTGTCTTTGAAACCGGTTAAAGTTCAAACTGTTAAAAATCGAATACACCTATGTATGTATGTATACACGTACTCCTATATAGGTGCATGTCATACTCTTATCACATACCTGAATGAGTGAGACAGATATCGTGATCCTGATTGAAATATAAAAATACCTTATTTGACTTTGTTTCAGCTACCTAATGTCACCTTCCCACCTGGGTGGCCGCATGTCGAAGGCAGGCAGCCACTTATCCATCGCACAGTCCAGGAAACACTCCACGCTAAGACCGGGAGACCATCTGGACGGTTACACGCATTCCGCATATATCTATCCTAATTATTATGTGAGTACCTTATTTTATTTCACTGAGATAAGAATTTAAAGACATTTCTGTTTCTGATTTTTTCGTCTTTGTAACCATTGGTAACATCACTTATTGGAACCGCATAGCGTCCCTTATTTAAAATCACGAGGCCATAATTTCTCAGAATCTAATTTTGGTTTTCAGGTAAACAGTTTAGAAATAACGGCACCCGAGAACAAGTCAACATTGCTGGTGTCTGGGCTGAGCTTTGAAGTGAAGTCTGGAGAAATATTAGCTGTTCTCGCAACTTCTCATCATGAGGCCACTGGTTTACTGGATGTTTTAGCTGGAGTACGAAAGGTTTGGAGCGATTTTCAGTCATACCATTTCCCCTAATATACATAGGTATTATGGCAAGGCTCGTTTAATACGTTTGCTTACCTATTTATTAGGCATGACGATAGATGGCAATCAAAAATTATGTGTCAGTGTAGTCATTCCTTAAATAAAAATTTAAAATGGATATGGAAATTTAAAACATAAATAGCACCTTTTTCGCAATGGAATAGTGAAAGCTTCGACACTTCATAATAGATACTAATTTTAATCAAACATTCTATCTATTCATCCAGAAACTGACAGGGGACATAGTCCTAAATGGGCAGCCCGTCGCCTCCTCAACTCTTCGTAAGGTTGCCGCATACGTTCGTAAGGACACGTCACTATGTGCCGCCATGACAGTTGACCATACTCTGAGGTTCCACGCTGCGTTGAGAAGACCAAGAAACAATGGACAGGTCAAGATGGATGATAGGGACCGGGTATGTAGTATTTGTACTCCTGCTCCGAATCAGAAAAGAAATAGATTTTGTTGAAGATTAATATACGTAAATCTTGCATTTAATTGTATACCATGATTTATAAATTAATAGATAAATATTGGCAGCATCTTTGCCTACTTTTTGATTTTTCGATGTTCAGTATGTTATTGTAGGACCCGTTTTGGGAGACAAGAGAAGACGCTTCGGACTTCTTGACTTCTTAAGAAATAAAGGAAGTTGCGACGGTTATAATTTTACTTCAAAATAATCATGCCGCAAAATTGTACCTTTAATATAAACTAATAAACCATTCCAGATAAACCTGCTAATAGAAGAACTAGGACTGGAACAAGTTCGGGACACAAACGTAGGACGCCTCACTCGCTCCGAGATCCGTCGCCTCAACGTAGCATGTCAGCTTCTTCTGGACATGGCCATACTAATCTTGGATCAGCCTACGAAGGAGATGGACATATTTGACACCTTCTTCTTGGTGGAGTATTTGAGGAACTGGGCCAGTACTGGTAGAGTTGTCATCATGTCACTTCATCCACCAACTTATGAAATATTTGCTATGCTTACTAAGGTGGGTTCATGAATGGATTTGGGTGTTTTATCCGTTTTTTGAGCCAAATTGGTTTCAAAAATATTTTTTCATCATTTCATGTTTTATTTGGTGTTTTAGGTGGTGTTAATATCTGCCGGTAGAACAATGTTTAGCGGGTACAGAAGGGATATGTTGCCATATTTCGCCTCCATCGATTATCCCTGTCCAGCTTTTAAGAACCCTTCGGATTATTACCGTAAGTGCACCTATATGTCGGCCAAATTCGATAAAGAATAGAGGTAAACAAACCGTTGCTCGGCAACGAGTAGTTTACGCCTAAAAGTCAGATGTTAACAACATCAAATAAATAATAATTCTACCTCCTACTAATGTAAACAGTTTATTTGTTTAGATATGTATGATTTGCATAGAACTCTTAACCGATTTTAATGAAATATGACACACATGTAAGCTAATTAATTTCCTAATTGGTTAATTTTTTTTTGATACATATATATTACACTTAGTCCATACTTGAAAGTACCTATTACAATGTTATGCAATTGATTTGAAAGTAATTAAAATATGCAAAATTGTAGTGACAAATGCCTCAACTTTATTCATTGGTTGAATTCCACAAAATGTTTTTAATTTCTGGATTTCATCCATTTCGTCGATGGGAATGTCGACTTTTTAATCGTTTTTCGAAATACCAAGCTATTATGCATGTTATTTTAGTGATTATAATGAAATTTTCTGCAATAGGAATTGTTAATAAATAGTTAGCATGTAAAAGTCGATAATCATGTAAACAACAGGAGATTTGTAAAACGTGAGTTGTGATAACCCTAAATTGGTTATTGGTTTGTTTACCTCTATTCTTCACGGAGCTTGGCGAGAATATAGTGATTTCCATACGTTTTTCCACATCAAAGTACATCTTACTATTTTACCGATAAATCTATGAGTTTATATAGCGTGTTTAGGCGTCTGGCCAGCTTTAGCCATCCTTTTACCAAATAGCTGAAACCACCACACTAAATCCACCCTTTTTTGATAACCTGGAAGTAGGATCAACATTACATCATCGGGACATATAGCTGTTAACGTGTTGGATGGATGTATAGACGACAGCACATCAAGTTACTTCAATCTGTCAGATTTTTAAATTAGATTTACAAGCTCAAGGTTGATTATAGCTCGGATAGCTTAACCTGCTGTCGTTTGTACCACGCTGTAATAGAACTTTCATCCTAATCCTGTCGTGTATTTGCAGTGGACTTGGTAACCCTAGACGACCTCTCAGCCGCAGCGATGTTAGAGTCGTCGGGTCGTATCTCGGCGCTGGCCAACGTGTTCGCGGGCGCGCACGCTGCGCCCGAGCCGCCGCCGCCGGTGCCGCTGCCGGCTCCACTCACCAGACCCAATGTGTTCCTACAGGCCGGGGCGCTTATTGAGTGAGTATCTAGTCATATGGATCGTTTCAACAGATAAGACGTGTCTACGAAATAGTTTTTTGGGATAATATAATAAAGATTTTTAATATGCCTTCTGACGATTAAGATCGTGCAATACAGGTATGATCCATCCACGAAAACGTGTTCCTACGTTTACCATTATAATACTAGTTATGCTTAATGCACTTATAGTTTAGGCGTTCAAAAGCAATTCAGGTACCTAAATATATTGCGATGTCGTGAATAGTACACTTGGGAGTGCTGTATAGATAAAAAAACTGAAGCCATATCGGATCACGCAATTTTACAACCATATTATTTTCTTTATTTACAGAAAGAGCCTGTTGTTCACACAATCGACGACAGTATCGAACGTGATAACGCGAGTTCTCCTAGCGGCCGTCATGTCAATGATTACGGGAGCTGTATTCTGGGACCTGCCGGCAACGGATCCTAAGGTAAAATTGTCTTCAATTTTTTATCTGTTTTATGCCATACAGTTTTTGTGTTACCTCCGTTATGGATAGACTACGAATAAATTCCTGCCCCCTAACCCAACTGATCCCAACTAGTCGCCATAATTTGACAAAAACGTGTTCGCCGATTAGGGGGCTGGTACCTACTACAAAAGGAAGGCTTAAATTATCATCAACACTACAGCTACCACGTGTATGGTCTTCATTCAAGAACAGCTCCAACAATAGTCGATACTTCAGCAGAATTGGCCTACCCAGACCCACTTCATCTTAGTCAATCCGCTAGTATTAAACTGCCTAAGCATTTTCAATTAGTTTATTTTCAGCTTGACTTCACTTGTTCACACATTTTGTTTTACCACAGCTAACACAAAACGACAGGGTGGGCTTCCATTACACAGTAATGTGCCTTACCGTGTGGCCAATACTTCTGTGGCTAAGTGCAAGAGAAGCCAGCTCAATGCGACATCATGTGGAGAGAGATATCGCTGTGGGACTGTACTCCAGAACTGTGTTCATATTGTTCGATGTAAGTATAAAGTTCCTTTTCTTGTTATCGATCGATGGTAGGTTTATGGAAAAATGTTCACCATTCACATCGCTAGTGAGTGAAACTGTAAGTAAATAATAGCCATTCCGGTGGATAAACGCAAACTCTTAGGTACTGTCTTCAAGTCTTGCTGGCGGCAATCCGTTGTCCTCTTTATATGGTCATCTTTATCGGTGCTGGTATTCATAGCCGAAGTGTGTATCAACCTCAGCAATGTCTAGGAGACTCCTGGCTATATGGCGAACTCTGAAGCTGAATGATCTGTGTCATTATACTGCGCTTACTAGTAGTCGACCCTTACCACGCTAGAAAACCACTGAAAATAGTAGTTTCTTCTTTAAGATTCTAAAAAAGGTGTGCCGAAATGTTTAGGTAATGTGTTGTTAATTTTTCAGCAATTTCTGGAGCTTTGGTCGGCGGGAGTGACGTGGCTGGCATATTTAGTGCCAAGCTATGCCATGAGCGGACTGTACGCGCAGTCGCCTGCGTCCTTCGATGGATTTTATTTATATTTAGGTATGTTTTACCGGCTATATTCAAGAGCATATCCTGCTGCAACAGCTAATTGATTGCTAGCTCAACAAAAAGTGTAAAGAGGGTAGGGTAAGCTCTATAAATGAAAGGGTTTGGGAACAACAGCCCCGTGTGGTACTGGGCTTAGAATAGTACCAACCCATATCCTCCCGTGGGTGTCGTAAGAGGCGACTAAGGGAACTCACCAGGGAAGCGGGCAGCAGCGCTTCTTCTGTGTAATATCAAATCACTGCGATCCCCAACCCGCCTGCCAAGCGTGGGGATTATGGCAAACCCCCCCAATGGAAAGCCTTGGGGGAGGCCTTTGTCCAGCAGTGGACATCCATAGGCTGATGAAGAAGAAGAAGAAGGGAACACATTATGTGAGATTGCAAAGGGATTTTATCCGACCCATACTTTCATCCATTTTATCTTTTACCGATTATGTTTTGGTGTTACACAGAGATAATATGTATGATCTTATTAGTATCTTTTAAACTTTTTTTTTCGCAATTAGGCCAGAATTCATTTTCCCCCCAAATATTTTCTACGAAATCCAATCTTTTGTTTCAGGTTACATGGTGCTCTATCTTATAAGTATACAAATGTTATGTCGAGCGACGATATTCCTTGTGCCAATGGAGAAGACTGCGGCAGTCATATCAGGGGTCTGTCTACTTCTGAGCACCCTCGTCAACGGCGTGATGATACATGAACGGGACCTGCCTTATTATGTAACATGGCTGCAGTACGTGTCGCCATCTAGGTGGACCTTGCCGGAACTATTGGGAAGGGAACTTAGTGATGTGGCTTTGAGGAACAGTATTAGTAAGGATGTTCGGTGTCCTAATAAACAGGTGAGATTTTATTTCTTGCTTTAAGATATTGACCTAACCGTTTGAACTAAAGAAATAAATCATAAATAAGTGTTTAAAATGAATATGTAATGGAAACAATTTTCAGTTCGTAAAGGAAAATCAAAAGTGTCACTCAGATGTTTTCTAAAAAATTTAGCTTTATTGTTGCGAGGCGCTGTTTCCAAACATTACCATGGTTCAACAGACAAGCCCTCTTAAAAGTATTAAGATAACTTGGTTAAGGATTTTATTTTCTTCTTACAGATACCCAGATATCAAGACATAATAGTACAATCGCCGTGCCCTCCTCCGAACGGAACACAAGTGCTCTCCAACTACGAGTACCTTCGATCCAACCACCTTTGGGAGTGGAGCGAAGAATCATTTCTCATCTCTCTGGCTATATTCTACGCAATATTTGCTTTCGTAGGTCTAATAGCGTTTGTTGCCGATTGTACTAAGTACAGTAAGAGAAAAGACCGCGCGTCGAGGAGAGGACATAAGATTAGTGTTAATACTCCTTGAGTAACATGAGATTTGTATTTGATTTTTATGTGAGAAAGATTCGCCAGTTTCTAAAAGTCTTATGAATAATGCTTAACATCTCTAGATATAATTGCAGTCGCACGAGTGTACTGAGAAGAGATTAGAGCGAGCTCATAGGTACCTACAACAGTGGCGTTTCCACGAGTATCATGTTTGCGGCATTATGTCTGCCAGAAGTGCCAAAACGAAACATGGCCATCTAATGGCGCGAAATAAAAAATCTATGATTACGAAGAGTACGGACGACAGCAGGTCAAGCTACCCGAATCTGTCAAGTATTCCCAATCAACCTTGAGCCTAAATGCTTTAGAGATAAAGTTGATAATCTAATAAACAATCTGATCGATTGTAGTAGCTATGTCCTGTCGTCTGTACATCTCTTAGGAAATTGTGTGTTGTCGTATTGTTATTCCTTATCAGATTTATAAGAATAAGCTTTTAATAACGGGGGTTGCGATTAAGAAAGGGTAAGGCAATTTTGGTCTATAAGGACCAAAAGAATTAATATGATGTGACCTTGCGATATTTAGCTGATGAAGAGTTATTTCGAATTATTATTATTACTAGAGCAATCTTCCATTAGTATTTTAATAAAGATTATTAAATAACACTATTATCAAATTCTACGGTTATTGCTCAACCCTGGGGCGATTGTTAGCTAAATATATTTGAATAATTTGTAATAAGAAAAATAAAAGTCGAACAATGTACAAAAATATGAATATTGTCATAATAAAATTAGGAGTATTTTTGGCTTGCGAGTTGAATAAAAAGGCTGACTGTAGGTCTTCCGTCCATATAGGTTTATATGTTATTTTAAGGATTTATTCTGTCTATGATCTTTAATTTTATTTTTTATATTAATGAGGTGAATAGGACCTAATTGTCAAGTTTGGAGCTTGTGATATTGACATTTGCCTTGAAACTGTAGGATAGGTACTTGTTGTACTGTTCATACTTCGTTAGGAATACCTACCAAACCAACTGGCATCCTTGAAAGTATCAGTTCCTTGCAAATGACATTGAAATTTGTTTGATTTTATAGGTAGAGTAGGCAGTACACAAGTACTTACATTATAAGAATGTAGAGCAGTTTTGAACGCCATCAGACCAGGAATTTGTGTTCTTCCTGTTTTGTTCATTTTCTATTCATCCCATTACTTTAAAAATGCCTATAAATGTTTACCTACTTTTCATTGTAGAAATGTAGACATCTATGTTTTTAAGATTTAGCTTTCTCTTCTCTACCTCTTTATTAGTAGAAAAGTAAAATAAGCAGCAAATACTGGCAACACCATCAGATATTTTTCGTATATGGCAATGTTGCTATACAGCTCTGTACATAAAGTAGCTTTAGAAACCTATGCATAATAAATAGAGACCTAGTTAAATTTTTATTAGTTTAGAATCGGGCAGATGAAAATCTCTGTACCTACATCTTATTCAAAGAGAAATTTAGGATGATTGTAGACCGTTGCAAAGAGAATGTAGAAGTTTCTACGTTAAGCAGGTTCTTCTCGTACACGCATATATGGAAAATTTGCATTATGAATATTAGTTACTACAAATATTAGCCAAACCCACTGATACATGTTACCCTGGTTCACTAAAAAACGAGAAAAATAAATATACCTACATCGTAATTATATTTTATACGAAACCTGAATATAGTTTGTTCAGAATAAGCAACTGAATCGATCCCAATCATTTTCACACCATGTTTATATTTTCCCAAATAGATTTAGAAATTGTTGCAGTGTGGTTATCGAGCGCACACAGCTGACGGTAGATCATAGTATAGGGGCACAGTGAGACAGGGCACCCCGCGCCGCGCCGCTTCAAGCGCGAGTGGTCCGTTGACCATATTTTTGTTGGGACAACAAAGTAAGATAACAAGCTCATAACTTTGTGGTTATTCATGACATCTTTTTAAAATTGTACATACTTACATTCTTTATTTAAAAATACTGGACACGTGTTTCGGGTTTCGCATAAAAAATAACGTTTTATAAATCGTTCGAGAAATGTAGCTTATTTGAATAACTTGTAAGTGATTGTAGACGTATTTAATTGTTCAACGAGGTCTTAATTTAAGCCCTTATTGTCAAACTAGTTTTAAAGTGAAGCCATATCACTTAATTTTAAATATTATATTTAAGTTACCTTAACGTCAAAACTATACATAATGAATAAATAATAGTAATTTAATGATTTTATTAGTTTTATTTCATGATCATCTATTTTATAAAAGAATTATTACAAAAAATATATAACAATGATTTATAATAATTTCATAAATTATATAAAAAGAATAAATTATTTTAATTGAACACAACGTATTTTGTAACGAAACTTACACAAATTATTTCTGTACAATTCAATATTTAACGTCACTCAATTAAGATTAATTATCATTTAACAAATTAGAGGACATATGGTTGAAAGATTAGTGATGGTGACTCAAGAAAAATATCGATAACAACATATGTAACGATTTAACCGTACTTAACCTAAAATTTAAATTATCATCTTCCTTTTTTCCTTGCGTTGGCGATTAAATTAACGCTTAATGATACCAACAAAAATATTAATTTTATCAAAACTTTAGATAACTAAAAGCCTGTGGCGACATTGATTTTAAAATCGTTCTACATAAACAATATGTAAAAAAAACCTCGGCCAACCCATAAGGATAAATAAAGGTTAGATAAACACATGACCAAATAAAATATGAAATTTTATATAATCAGCAGAGATGTTACTCTGCTGATTATATAAAATTTACTAATGAATTTTGAAATAATCTATTTTTTTCCGCGAATTAATTCCAACTTCCCCAAAGTATGGTAATTTAAAAAAAGTGACAACACCATTATCGACGGTATTATTATGAGCGATGCGACCGCGTGCCGCGTGCCTTGCCCCCTTTCGTCCGCGCATGTATTGCCTACCGCACATGTATTAAGATACCTGCTTTTGCGAAATCATATTAATTTTTAGGGGGATTTTTTTTAAGTTTAGCCCGGCTTTGTAGGCATTAGTAGAATCAGTTATCGAAATCGAACAATACCTTCACGGATCGGACAGGGTTTTCTTTACATATTGTATATTAATTTATTTGTATGACGAGGTAGGTTTTTATTCACTTTTGGTTTACTTATGAAACAGCTCATGGTACCGCTTACAGATCTCGCAGACACAGGGGGATATTTTGAGCTGGTAACTCTTTTTTCCCTTTGTCTTAGTATCGGTGTGTGTGCACTTGTCATGTTCGATGTAGCGGCTTTCTATAACTGTCTTGGGCACATCAGAGCTGTCGTCTAGACTATTAGGGTACGGTTCTTCTGAGCTGTCCATTGATCTGGAAAGTACAAAAGGATTAATTTGTCAGTAACATGATGGCATGATGTTTGGTGAAGCCGTACGGAGGACGGATGTGAGCAGTTGGGTTGAGATGTGTGATGGGTACGATGAGCCAAATGTTGTTGTGTAGGGAGTTTGGTCGTTTAGGGTCTCAATCTCCCTCTAGGGCAGCATCGTTGGTCGTGTTGTTGGCTTTAACATTGCAGCACCTCGCTCAACTGCCGTTTTCCTTCTTATTTACTCAGTTGAATGAATAGGCTTTTAATAAACTAGCGCGCTTTACCATCAACGATTGAATGACTGCTTAACATCACGCGGGATTGCGGTCCAGCACTAGTTTATAAAACAAGCTCTTTTCATTTGAAAATTTTTCCTTCTAACTAATAAGCTGAAACTGAAATTTTATTCAGTACAAACCGAAAATATAATTATCGAATTACAATTAAATATTTTGTGCTATAGAACAACTATACTCCTATAATTGAACTACTATTCAACGGTTGCATTAATACTCAAGACTACTATTGTACTAATAACGTCGCATAAGGAATTTACCTTTTAATAGTTAAACTTACTATAAACTACAATACGTCAATTGCACTACAACTCAACAATCCTCCTTTTGTTGCACTTTTCCTGAACAGTTTCACTACGATTCAATAAACCTCCGATTATTGCACTAATAATCAACGGTTGCACTAAAAAATCAATAATCTTTTTATTATTTCATTTATATTCAACAGTTACACTAAAAACATCAATGATCCTGCTATTATAGCACTAATATATAATCAACATTTGCACTAAAAATCAAAAATTCTCCTATTATTGCATTTATATTCAACAGCTACACTAAAAAGCGTCTTTTTGCCGCTGTCCCAACTCTTGATAGCCATACTAAATGTCAAACTATTCCCTACCTTACTGGTCTGACGCGCCCCAATATTGCTAACTTTGTCTTCACCCCAGTTGACTCCGAAGAGATTAAGAAGATTATCCTATCTATTAAATCTAAAGCCGTGGGGTGTGACATCAGTCACTACATGATAGTGACGGCTCTCGACCCGCTCCTTCTTGCAATTTCCCATGTTATTAACTTCTCCCTATTTACTGGTGACTTCCCTTCGCTATGGA
This sequence comes from Sesamia inferens, assembly GCA_037179545.1. Taxonomy (NCBI): domain Eukaryota; kingdom Metazoa; phylum Arthropoda; class Insecta; order Lepidoptera; family Noctuidae; genus Sesamia; species Sesamia inferens. The sequence goes on along the minus strand of CM073928.1, from coordinate 26,568,650 downwards.
GGAAAGCTCATGTTTGTCCTCTACTTAAAGTTCTAAATCCCACCCTTCTTAGCCACTTCCGTCCCATCTCTATCCTCCCCTTTTTGTCTAAAGTGCTTGAGGCCTGTATTCATAAGCAAAACTCCCACTTCATTCAGCTAAACTCCCTCATTAGTCTTTTCCAATCCGGGTTCAGGCCCGGCCATCTTATGGTCTCTTCCGAGGTTCTGGATTGGTTCTCCTCGTATCTTCGGGGACGTCAGCAGGCAGTTCTTGCAAGAGATTCGTCTTTTAACTGGCGTGAGCATATTTCTGGCGTCCCTCAAGGCGGTATGTTATCCCCACTTTTGTTCTCAATCTTTATTGATCTTATTACTATTGAACTTCAGGTTGCGTATCATCTTTACGCTGATGACTTACAGCTCTATACTCAGGTAAGTGTTGACAACTTATCACTACTCCATTTCGATTCGGCCACTGGACTCTTGAGCGAGTGGACGTGTGTCGGTTCTCCGTGGTTTTTTCTGTGTTTCGAGATTCCGTGATTGGTCGGTTGAAGTAATTCTCGATTCCTTGTCACACTCGTTGAGTTGTTACGTGTTGTTGCCTCCCACTGGGCGGTCCTAGAAAGGGATATAAATATTTCTAACATTCCCTGAGTCTTAAAGTGGTTGGGATTCGCCGGGTTTGAACTCGCGACACGGCGGTTGGATGCGGCGCGGCGACCCGGTTACTCTCCCACTGCGCCACGAAGTAAGTTGCTGTGACGCGCGAAATTGACCTGTGCTACGTGTGCTACGGGTGCTACGCGTGGCGACGTCACCGGCGTGTGCTACGACTTGCTACGGACAGTCTACGAAACAGGTATCGGCTACGCCAGCTGCTTCTGACTATTGTACTGTGAAGCGCGTCGCTTATGGTTCAAGCGGACAAGTGCGCGTAAAGAGTTTAGAGACCGCACTGAATATAATAACATCACGCCTGGGATCCCCAAGGGGTAAGGCAGAGATCTAATTGTAAATAAGTTGAAGCCAATTTTGTTTTATTTCGGGATGACTAGTCTCCAGCGAACTCCTCCTAAAACTCCAATCAGTGCTGTAGCATATACTCAGTCGGAACCTGACATCAGCTCGGCGATTGAGATGAGCGACTATGTCACCAGTAGAAGCAAACGGCCTAGACCAGAAGACTCGCCTCGAGGCCTGAAAGTGGAGGACTTACTAGCTAGTTGGAAAAGAGACCAAGACGCCCGTATCACCAAGATGCTAGAAGATCAAACTGCTTTCATGTCAAAATTAGTTACCGACATAAGTGAGATTAAGGCCCAAAACATAAAAATTCAAGCGTCCAACGCCGAAATTTGCAAAACCAGTGCAGAAATTGAGAAATCGATGTCCTTCATGAATACAAAATTTGAAGACTTGAAGAAAGAGGTTGAAGAGCTTAAGAAGGAGCGGCAGGAACAGCGTGGCTATATAGAGGATCTCGAAAGGAAAATCATCGATCTTCAATATAAGTCAAGATCTTCGGGAATTGAAATAAGAAATGTTCCACAAACTGATGACGAGACCACGAGCGTACTAATCAAGACAGTCTGCAACATAGGCAAAGTAGCTGGAATGTCAATATCCGATACTGAAGTCCGTGACATATATCGCCTCCCGGGCAAACATACTAAGGGTACCGTGTCGTCCACCACACGCCCAATCATTGCTGAATTTACAACAGTGCAAACAAAACAAAATATATTATCTGCAGTTCGTACTTATAACAATAAGGAATCAAAAGAGAACAAATTAAACACCGAGCTGATTGGCTTACCGGGGAAACGGCAGGCGGTATATGTTGCTGAGCAGCTGTCCTCTGCCTCTAAAAAGCTGTTTTATTTAGCGCGAGAATTTGCGAGGAAAAATGCCTATTCTTTCTGTTGGGTGAGTAATGGAAACATTTTTCTTCGCAAGCAGACAGGCGATAAACAGTTGTTGATAAGTTCAGAGAAATGTTTTCATGACCTCACCAGCAAGTGACTAGCTGAATCTGCGCCCGGCCTTAGTTTGGAAACCTTGGGCTATTTATTTTACCTGTATCTATGTTTACTTATCCTGTTAACTTCAACTACAAACCTCACATCATTTTATAATTTAAACACTAACCAACACATCACAAATAGAACAAACTCAACTTACACACTACAAATTTACAAAAAACACACATTAATCACGGAAAGCGATGTGGTTTTTATCTGGTACCAAGACTATCACTCTCAATGTTTCTCTTGTTGTTCGTTATTAAATACTATAAATGGCTAACATAAATAATATAAACCAGGACCTCGATAATCTTAATCTTGCAAACTCTTTCTCTTGTGACCCTCATGAGTGTATTAAATATATAAATACAGCTGATAGTAGTCTAAAATTATTGCATGTAAATATTCGTAGCGTTAATAAAAATTTCGACAGCCTTTTAGCGCTGATGTGTTTGATTAAAATAGATGTTGATCTGATTGTTTTGACTGAGTGTTGGCTGAGTAAAGTCATTAGCTTACCAGCTCTAAACGGATACCAGTCGCACTCAACAAAAAACATTTCAAATCAAAACGATGGAGTTATAATCTACACCAAAATTGGGCTAAATATCAAGGTATGGGAACCTAACATTATGTATGCAAATAGTCTTATATGTAAAATTGATAATAAGCTCGCGGTAGTAGCAATATATCGCTCTCCATCGAATAATACCAAAGATAACTTCGATAGCTTTTTCTCTAGTTTAAATAACATTTACTATGGAATATCAAATATACCCAATATCTCAACGGTGGGCGACTTAAACATCGATATAAAACCAGGCAATAGGAATGATCGTGCACTAGAATATTTAATTCTAAACGCGTCTCATGGACTGGTACCAACCCACCTCTTACCAACTAGAATGGAAAACTGCCTAGATCACATCTTGTTAAAAACACAGTCACAGGCCACCACTTTGGTATTGGAGTCGCATATTACTGACCACAAACCGATAATTCTATCGATCTCAAATACAAACCCGACGCGGAACAAAAGTTTCACAATATCGCGATTAAATCACGACGCCATTAAGGCTGAGCTGGAAAAAACAGACTTTTCGGATATCTACAATGATAGAGATGCAAATACTGCTACCAATACATTAATTTCAAAGATATCAACAGCAATAACTAAACATACAAAACACATCAATGTACCGAGAAAACAAAGAACGACAAAGCCCTGGATAACCCCAGGACTCCTAAAATGCATCAAGCACCGGGATAAGCTTCACGTAAAGTCCAAGAAGTCACCGAACAATTTAATACTACGTGTAACCTATACGCGTTATAGAAACTACTGCAACATGCTACTGCGTAAATTAAAGAGGAATTATGAGAAGAGTGAGCTTGAAAAATCTAGGAAAAATCCTAAAGCTTTGTGGAAAACCATTAAGGAAATAACCAATACGGGAAAAATATTCTCTAGTCCTGATGAACTACACACATCAAAAGTGTCTAGGGATCAACACATATTTTTGCAATAACTTTTCTCCTGATTGATATTAATTAAAATTTTCTTTAAGGATTCATCAAATAAAGTGTTTTCGTTTGTCACAGTAACGATAAACCAAGTCACCTTTGCATTAATAAAGAAATTTGCCATTTTCCTAATAAAGGGATATTTGACATTTGAACCACTAACACAAAAGTTCGAAAAAAAGACTGAAATAACAGTTTTCTCTAAAATTTTATTGGGTAACTTAAACAATTAATAATCCGTGTTTCTACCGCGAACACTAACAACACAACAACATCGGTTTGGCATACTCAAAATGAGTTCATCCAAATCACGCTGTGGAATGGCCGCCCATGTTCGTTGCAACAACAAAAAAGGTCTTCTTGCGACTGGATACCCTCCATATTCGGCAGAGCTCTTCTCTGTAGCATATCCCATGCATGCTCAATCGGTTTCAAGTCTGGCGACTGAGCAGGCCAGGGCAGGACATTGATGTTAGCTGCGGCGAGAGTCTGTCTTACAACTCTTGCGGTGTGCGGTCGTGCATTATCATGCATTAACCGAAATAAGGGACCGATTTGCACTTGTAGAGGAACGATGACGTCTGATACAATCGTCTCAGCATAAATTTGAGCGTTGAGGTTGCCTCTGATCCAAATCAACTCAGTTCTTCCGCCGATCCAAATACCCGCCCATACCATGATGGTTCCACCACTATAAGGATGGACTTCCTGGCAGGATTTTAATCGCTGTTGGCGTCTAGGGGTTCTCCAGTGTCGTATACGTCTTGTATCCGGTCTCATACCAAAACGAGACTCATCAGAAAAGCACACGAAACGCCATTGTTCTTCTGCCCAATTTCTGTGTTCAAGAGCCCATTGATATCGAATCCTACGATTGTGCATTGCTATAGATGGTACCCGTAGCGGTCTTCGGGAATGAAGGTTCACTTCATGCAAGCGGTTTCTGACTGTTTGGTCGCTAATTAAGTTCCCTGAAGAGTGATGAAGCCTCACGGCTAACATCATGGCGGTTATTGTTGGAGCTCTTCGAGTTAAGATTTGAATGTATCGGTCTTGTCTCCGTGTGGTACAGCGATACCGTCCTCCATGGCACTCAGCCACGGTACCAGTGCTTCGGTAACGTGTCCAAAGTCGACTGATAACACTCTGACTTGTATTCAGAGCTAAAGCCACAGTACGTTGCCGGGAACCAGCTTCTATCATTCCCACGGCTCTGAGCATTTCTTCCCTGCTTAAATGACGTCGCCGCTCCATAATAACGTTGGTTTTAATCAGTAGTAGGGAAACAGTAGCACTAATAATGTCTTCAATGCGTTGTATGTTTTTATAGGGAAAATATTGACAGCTGATTTTCATCTTTTACTCGAATTTGATTCACAGTTCCTGATTCAAATTATGAAATGCACCAAAAAGGATCCATATAAATTTATAAAATCATAAATTTATTACAAAGCCACATCTCAATCTCAAGAAATCCGCATAAAAATGCTTGATCCCTAGACACTTTTGATGTGTGTACTCAAGACATGCGACAGTCCTCAATCTTCCCTCAACAATGTCTGCTCTTTCTTCAGCAATATAGGCAAAAATATGGCTGCTAAAATAACCAACGACCCTCTTAAATCGCCTTTAAACCGCGAGAGCACTGGGGTTAGAAGTAGCAAGACTCTGATTCCGCCTGCCAACTCACTTGCAATACAAAAAGTTGATGAATGTGACATAGATACCATTATACTGCAGATGCGTCATGACTCTGCTGTGGGATGGGATGGGATATCTACTTCGCTTCTTAAGTTATGTCGTCATATCCTCGTACCGCCGATAACATACATCTGCAATCTCTGCATCGAGACAGGAGTTTTTCCGGATTCCCTGAAGAGAGCCATAGTTCACCCAATCTTTAAGAGTGGGAACAGAAGCTGTGTCGATAACTATAGGCCTATTTCAGTCCTGACGTCACTCTCAAAAATTCTCGAAAAGATCCTTCACAAAAATCTTAGAAGCTTTCTTGATAAATATAATATTATAGCGGACAATCAGTACGGCTTCCGGCCTGGAGTCTCCACTGAAGATGCAGTACTAGATCTAACTCAATCTATTGCTAAGACTCTAGACCGTAGAATAAAGTGCCTAGGTTTATTTTTGGACCTGTCAAAAGCCTTCGACACAGTTTCTGTCCCCAAACTGATTTCCAAGCTGGAGTTTATAGGTGTACGTGGCATGGCCTTAGAAATCTTTAAAGACTACCTAAGGAATCGCACCCAGCTGGTAAAGATTGGCTCTAGCTGCAGTGATGAAGAAGTTGTTTTGTACGGTGTCCCCCAGGGGAGCATTCTGGGCCCCACCCTTTTTCAAATTTACATAGATGACCTTTGTAGAATGTCGATACCAGCTTGTAAGATCTATGTTTATGCAGATGATACAGCGGTTTTGGTTGATGGGCCCTCCTGGGAAGATGTGAAACGAAAGGCGGAATCAGCGATGTCTGCAATAATGAACTGGCTCGACATAAATTTGCTGACATTAAACCTAAAAAAAACCTACTACATACCATTTGCGATCCGGTCCAACTCCAAACCCACAAGTACCTATACAATAACGGCTCATTCATGCCAGAACCAGTTAATATCATGTACATGCACTTCCATTGCTAGAGCAGACAGTGTCAAATATTTGGGTGTGCATATAGACGATGGACTAAAATGGGACAAACAACTTGACGTAATAACTTCCCGAACACTTCGTCTCATTCACATCTTTAAATCTCTCCGAGTAGCCGCCAGTATCGACATTCTAAAAATGGTGTACTTTACTTTATGCCAATCGGTCATTGGATACTGTATAACGGCATGGGGTGGAGCAGCAAAGACCTATCTTTTGAGAGCAGAAAGGTCTCAAAGGGCTGTACTTAAAGTTATGCTGAGGAAACCATACAGATATCCTACAGCGCAGCTCTACGCTGATTGCGGGGTGTTGACGGTGCGGCAGCTTTTTATTCTGCAATCGGTCCTGAGGGTACATGCTCGCTTACCTCCATCTGATCCAAGTAAACGCACATATGTTCCCCCAGGTGTACAGTACAAGACCACTTTTGCAAGACACCAATTTTATGTCTTGAGCCTTCATGTTTTCAAAAGAATTCAGAAAGAACTAGACATAATAGACCTTAATAAATTTAATGTCAAATCAAAAACTACTGACTGGCTTATACAGCAGGACTATTCTAAAACAGAGTCCTTACTATCATCATACATCGCTTGACATAATTAACCCCATCAAATCAAAACAAACACAAACTTACTTACACACACACACACACACACACACACACACACACCCTCCATCACACATACTCTTATATTACACATCTTCTTCTCCCTTACATACACACATTCATGCACATCGTAATGCTAACATTAAATTTTCATTTGAAATCAAAGATCGTCACACTTTCACTCCTGTGGTCTCATTTTTATAAATTAATATTTTGGCTGATCACTGTCTCTTAAGATACAGGTCTCCTAGTTTAAGAGACAGGGCTCATATTTTTTGTATGCATAGACTTTCTTCTTGTAGACCTAAATCCTCTGTACACAAGCTATGTTTTTATTTTTTCTATGCTTATTGTATTAGTCTTAGCATCTGTTTTTAAAATGTGTCTGTGTATATTAATTTGAATCAATAAACATTTTTATTATTATTATTATTATAAACTTGACCGACTTCTAAATAACTGCATTCGATTCGTATTTAATCTTCGTAAATAGGATCATAAATCTTCTCACCGATCCATCTTGAAATGACTACCCATCAGGCAACGCAGAGACCTTTAACGACATTGTTTTCACTCCTACACAAACCCTGTTCTCCTTCTTATCTTACTTCTCATTTTCAATATTAATGCTCTGCGCATAATAGGAATCTTTGTTCTTCCAGTAATTGTCTTCTGCGATGTCCTTCTCACCGCTTTTAAGTCTTCATTTCTTGTCCAGGCGATTTTCCTTTGGAATGATCTTCCTCACAATATCAGGACGTTGACCAGTCGGTACACTTTTAAAATTAAAGCTCGGGAGTACTTACGCAAGAAATAGGCAGATTCATCAAACATATAATTTATTCTTTTTCTCTATCTATATTTTTTTGTATGTATGTATTTATTATATTTTTTTTGTGTGTTTCTCTTTTAATTTCTCTTTTATAGTAATAAAAAAGCACAAAACATTGTAGGTGCAAAGTATTGCACCTGCAATGTTTTGTCTCTGCATCACCTTAAGGTAGACTGGTAGAAAATGCCTAAGACATTAAGTCCGCCATTGTGCAATGTTTTTCTTTGTGCATAAAGTTTTAATAAATAAAAAGATCATTGATCCTGCTATTATTGCACTAATAATCAACGGTTGCACTAAAAATCAATAATCCTCCTATTATTGCACTTATGCTAAATAGTTGCATTACACCTCAACAATCCTCTTATTAACCTTTTGAACGCCCATCTATATAATACGCGATGTGTCCTCCAGCGCCACGCTACAAATGTATAACGTATCTATAGTAAAATGTAGGGATGGGATTAATGTCCTATCGACAAATAATATTATACATTTAAAATAATGTTTATTCACCAATTTACGAAGCTAAATAAAAACTGTAACCGTATTTTCATATTTTATTTTATTTCATAAAAAAATCAACATGAAAACTTGGATATATTTCCCATAATAAAGAAAAGAATTATAAATTTATTAGACGTGTGTTCTAGAAGGCACATCCCTATTTGTCTCCAAATATAATCCTTTTACTTCATATCAAGCAGTTGGCGCTCGAGGCACGTCAAAATCCTTACTGATATAAGGATGTCTATATTTCTATGGTATTTATTCTTATTTTCACTGTGGTCGAGTTACACGTGCATAGACTCATAATTTGTTTCATTTAGTTACAACAAATACAATTAATAGAAGCTAAATACGTGGTTTTCTACATTTTTTAGAGTTCCGTAGCCAAATGGCAAAAAACGGAACCCTTATAGATTCGTCATGTCTGTCTGTCCGTCCGTATGTCACAGCCATTTTTTCCGAAACTATAAGAGGTATAACTGTTGAAACTTGGTAGGTAGATGTATTCTGTGAACCGTATTAAGGTATTGATGCAAAAATAGAAATATAATAATATTGGGGGCTCCCCATACTCTCAAAACTCAAAATAACGAAAATTGTTTTAAACGAGATCTAGTAAGTAGTTTTTTTTAATACTTCGAAAATCGCTTATTACCGCGTAATCTTTCATACAAATAACTTTAATCCTTTAATTTCATAAATCAATGGTACCTACGTAACCCTTTGTACGTGAGTCCGACACGCACTTGGCAGATTTCTTTTTATTAAAATTACTGTTTTACACAGATGTTACAGACATATTTTTAATGTTGTCGCAAAATACTCGCAATTATTTTTCTGGTTTGTACAAACTAATAGAAAATGGAAGAAAATTCCTGAAACGAAAGTTGACGACTTAACGGAGTGTCAAGACGACGAACTATATCAAAATTCTGATTCAGACTTGAACAAATCGCAATAATTCGTCATATTCACCGTCACTTTTTTTTTTTGTAAAAACACGTGCGTCAACTTAAGATGTAAACATTGCACTACACTAAAATGCACAAAGTCACTATGACCTTGAAACCTGTCCGCTTATGACGTCACAGAGTTACTTCTATACACGTCGGTGGCGTATGGAGGGTGACAAATAACTAACTTTGTAGGGATGGGTTTTTCAAACGGTGTTTCACTATCGACAATGATTAGAAAACCTATTTATTCTTGATTAAGGTGAATAAAACCTAGTTTATAGTTTACAATATTTATAAAATATTATTTATTCACGTCATTTTCTTGCAATAATAGTATTTATGATCATTTCGACGAGATGAAATATAGCGAGGTCTTCATCGTGTCCCATCACTGGCTTACTTGATATCAAGTAATTGGCGCTGGGGGCATTAAAATATTTTCTGGCGTTTTTGTTTCTATTGAAAATAAAACAAATAAGAACTTATTATGTGTGAAAAAGTTAAAAATATGGTTGATAACAGGGCAATTTTCCTTAAAAACAAAATAAAAGGTCTTGTAAAAGTCGTAAATTTATTTTATACTGTGATTACTTCTAATCAAGTAGTGGCGCTGAGGGCACGAAAATCTCGAACTTGTATAGAAGTGATTGGCGTTCAAAAGGTTAATGCAATAATACTCAAGAAATTCACTACAACTAAACAATACCTACTCCTAGAATTGCACAAATACTGTTGCACTAAATCTCCTACGATTGCACTACAATCCGACAATTCTACCACGATTCTACCCTTCGCAACCTGTTATCGATGTCGGAATCGTAGTCCGAGTATTGGTTGATCATCCAGGGTTGTGTGTTTACATTGTAGACACAGAACTCACGACACCTACGCCCACGCCCTGGTGGCTTGCGCCGTGGCGGAGGCATGCATGTCTTTGGTCTAAGAAAAAAGGTACGGATTATAAGCTACATTTATCGCTATATTTGAAGTCAGAAACCATGGATGATATGACTATTGTAGAAGGTAGGAAGAAGGCTTAATGATACTGCTGCTTATAATGATACACACGCGATGACCTCTAATCGTGTACTGAATGCTGCACTAATATTAATTAGCGAAATCAGGTAAAAATGCACAAACAAGCTTTAGTGCATTTTTTTTTTTTTGTTTTACACTAGGAATTATTTCTCCTGTGTCGTGGGTGCGTTTACATACATACAGTATGTTACAAAAACCCTGTCCGACCCGTGAAGGTGTTGTTAGGTATCGTTAGCTGATTCTACTAATGCGTACATAACCTGGCTAAACTAAAAAAAAAAAATACCCCCTTAAAAATAAATAACTTAAATAAAATAAATAGGTAATTTCATGGCAACACAGGCACAGGTCATGACCTCAGTTGACCTCATGCATGTAGGTATTGGTAGTCTAACCACGTTTATCGACTCTAGAAAGAAACAATGATACCTACTTAGGCAGCTCGTGAAAAGAACTTTTTTTTAAGTAGAAAGGTCGTCTGATCCTCCGAATGTATCTTCGAATTTCATTCGATGAGCACAATGGCTGTGGCGGAGATGTTGTTCCATATTTCGTTCACTAAGAACGATACCGGCCTGACACCGTCCCACGAGATTAGCACGGTGTTTCACAACGTTAGTCCACTCCTACCAATCCACTGCTCGCCGAACTGATAGTGGAGGTACTCACGTACAGGTCGGCAAAAATATGGTGGGGCACCGTCATGCTGGAACCACATTGACCAAGAAGTAGTCACATCCGAATCGTTCAACACCTGATCACAACACAAAACAATTGCAGTTTCACTAGGTACCTTCCATCAGCAGGTTACATTACGTTAGAAAACTATGTGATCACACAATAAACGATACGTCTACACGGACGCCATGTCTACGCGAAACTAATAAATTTAAAATAAAAATGATTTTTATTTCATAAAAATAGGTACTCTAACTGCACGGCGGTGCCCTTTGACTAGAGGTGTGAAAGTATTCAAAATATTTCTCGTATCGATTTTTGGTATCAATTTTGTATTTCAGAATTTCACGCATCGATTCAACATCGCATGGCATTCTTTAGATTTTAGAACTTTGACATAACTTAAATCAGGTGAACTTAAATGCTTTACATTGTTTATAATATTCTCCTAAAATCGTATTTCATAAGACCTTTCTAGTTCCTATTTACTAATAATAGGTACTTGTGTTACAATATTGTTATGAGTAATTAATCGATAATCAAAAAAAAGTACTTTTACCATTAGGTAATCTGTGTTTTTACAACAAATCATTCGGCCAGGTACAGTTTCGAATAATATCGACAAAAACAAAACGTTATTACACAAAAATTAGTACAGCTCTAATTATTCCTTTGCCGCCGTCGGCGGCTAGACACACTGACGCCGCTAAAGAACCTAAAAAAATAATCAAAAGAAAGCCGACAATTATAAGGTCTAAAATGGTGTTAACACTTTTTTAAATTTCCCGAATTTTGGGGAAGTTACAGGGTAAAAAAGATTATTTCAAAATTCATTAGTATTGTTACTATGATGATTATGCAAAATTTTATATTTTATTTGGTCATTTGTTTACCTAACCCTTATTATCCTTGTGGGTCGGACAGGGTTTTCGTAACATGCTGTATAAATTCACATAAGTACATAAACATCGAGACCCGGAACAACTAGTTTTTGGCCATACAAATATTTGTTCCTTGCGGGAATCGAACCCGCGACACGCAGCGCAGCAGTCAATTCCACTTCTGACCACTTCACTAACCATGAATTGTATTGTTTCACCCTACAGTTATAAAGGTGTTGACTACCGGGATGATGGCTCCGATTCTATTGTTCTACTAACTAAACTAAACTAATTTTAGTTATGTGCATCTTTTTCTTTCTATTTCATTAAGAAAAGGATAGAAGATAACATATTAGTTTAATCCTGTCAAATTAAGATACTCCACAGACAGTTTAAACGCGATTATAAACAAGCCAACCAAAATTACGTCAGGGACAGAATAATTTGACAGGTATAAACTGACATATATCTGTCCTTGTCATATGTATCTGTCCTTTTCTTAATGAAATGTAAAGACAAAGATGCACTGAACTTAAATTTAGTTTCGTTTGTTAACTAGAGAATCGCGGCCAATTTAATATATATTTACCACGCTCTCCTGTCAATGTTATTCAAGCACCAAAAGATTTTATAGTATCTACTCCAGGGTGACGTTGTTAACTTGTTCTTACAAACAACATACATACTTTGGACATTGACAGCTGTTACTTTTGTCAACAACTTTCGGCGTCAAACTGCAACATGACCTTGAACAGGTTGATTCTGACCTTGACCTCGACCTCGACCTAGTCAATGATGGTGTCCTTCCACTTTTGCACTTGTTTCTGGAAATTATAATTTAATTAAGTAATCAGTATAGTGCGTTTCATCTAATAGTTCCTTTGCCGTCATGTTGGCATTCATTTTTTGTCACTATCGTATACAAGGTGGACGCACTCTGCGTCTCTCTCTCTCTCACACTAAGTTGCATTAGTGCCAACATGACGGCAAAGGAACTATTAGATGAAACGCGCTATAGCTATAAAAATCACACCAAGTTGTGTGACAGTATAATTCTAAAAAAAAAAACCAAGTGCCATTTATTTATTAAACGACAGTTTCTACACTAACCAACGTTCTTCTAACCCATTAAACTCTTAGTGAGTTAGAAGTTCCCACTATTACGAGAGTAGGTACTGTACAGAGTGGTGCTGACAATACGACAATAAATTAAACATCGTGTACCTCAACACATTCTCAGTCTACCCATAAAAAATCATAAAAGTATGTCAATCAGTTTAGTCACAGGAAATTATTTTTCATTTTTCACATTTTCTACATGATGTACATGTTGATAAGGAAGCGCTTACAGGTTAATGACCGCCGCATACTGCGGTACTAAATTTTAATAATAATGGCGCGAAAAAAGCAAGTCCATACAGGATCGCGCTGTCGCCGATCGGAGGTCCAATATTTTTAAAGGCTGTTCTATTCAGTTTGCAATTTTATGCGATTTAGTTTGTTTGAAATTTTATTTTTTATGCTAAATTTTTTTCTGTGGTTTAGGATTATTCCTATGAACCAGCATTGTTCGTGTTTACATTTATTGTCGTACCTATTGTCAGCACCACTGTATAGTCTACCTCGTGATTGCTTTATCACCTTAAGGTGTACTGTTTGCATAGACATAGACTCGCTAGTTGTTTATGCGACAGTTCGATAGTTTCGACCTTAGTAAATTTAAAATTTTCTGGGTATTGCTGTCGAAGTTGGTAAAGCAATTAGTACCTGCAATATTTATTTGCCATTTTTGACAAACAAATTACAAATGGCAAACAAAATCAATACACTCAGGCTACAAAGAAAACAAAATGGTTTCTAAGATCCATAGTAAACACACCTTGGTTTGCTAGAAACAACGAAATCCATTGCTATCTACAAATGCCATCAGTAAACTATGAAATTCTTAAAAAAAGTTGCCCCTCACTAGGATTTACTCCTGTATCGTGGGTGCGTTTACAAACATTTAAACTTACAGACACAAACAACCAGACTCGGAACAACTATACCATACATACAAATTTCTGTTCCATGCAGCGAACTCGCGACATGCAGTGCAGCAGCGATCGCTCAGCACTGTGCTAACCGTGCCATCAAAATTTGACGGGTCAAAGGAATGTCTAATTTTGCATCCAAACCCACTATACCTATAACAAGCTCCATAAAGAATAGAGGTAAACACGTTTTACAAAACTCCTGTTATTTACATAACATGCTAACTATTTATTAACAATTCCTATTGCAGCATATTTCAATAGAATCACTAAAAGAACATGCATAATAATTTGATATTATAAAGAAAGATGGATGAAATCCAGGTATTAAACACATTTTGTGGAATTCAACCAATGAATAAAGTTTTGACAAATGCCTTACATTTGTCAATACAATTTTGGTATTTTAATTACTTTCAAATCAACTGCATAATACATGCATACTGTGAAGTATGGACTAAGTATAATATAATATGTATATGTATCAAAAAATTTAACCTGTCAGCTTACATGTGGGTCATATTTCATTAAAATTGGTTAAAATTATGAATACACTAACATAAATAAACTGTTTACATTAGTAGGAAGTAGGATTATTACTTTTATGAAAATCATCTGTCTAGAAAAGGTTGTTAACATCTGTCTTTTAGGCGGAAACTACTTGTTGCCTAGCAATGGTTTGTTTACCTCTATTCTTTATTGAATTTGGCCCAAATATAGTTAACTGAACTGTTAAGCCCGACAGTGGTGGTGGAAGGGTTGAAGAGGAACCAACTTCTATAAGGGGTAGAAGCATTATGTAAAATAATTGAGGTAGGTACGGGTAAACATGAACATCTTTCACTAAAGTGCTAGCTTACCTGTGGTACCTGGCAGTATGGCAAACTTGCTGCTGCTGCTGTGCTTGCGACTGCCTCTTTAAGTTTTCGCGCTGGCGCGGAGTACAATGACAGGCGCTAACTTTGAGCGCTGATGGCACATTACATGGTTGACTCCACACCTCATCAATACGCACTTTCGTCGCTACCTCGATTTTAGGGGACAGAATACCCTGAAAAAGATTTTATTGTAATGAAACTTTTGAGAAGCAAGATATTTATTGTGCTAATTGCAGATATTGTGTTCTTTTACTATTTGCAGTGGCATTCGTTTTTTTGGCAGGGAATTAAGGTTTACGAATACATTGCTCCCCTAAAGTATTTTTACATAATATAAACTTAGTAGCTCAAGTTACTCATACAAATTTGCTCACACATGTATGTAAAAAGTAGAAAATAGTAGACATCTAATTTAAGTGAGGTTTGCATATGTTAAAGCACACTGGCAAATAAGGAACCAGAACAAGGAAATTTAAAAAAAAATTGTCTAAAAAATTATTACAGGAAAATCTTTAGACCTCCTCATGAGCAGATCTACTCCATCATTTGAGCACATATTGGGTGGGAAGAGTACATCATTGAGTGCACCAAGATACTGTGCTAGAATACTACATTCACTAGACGGATATCCATCACACCATTGCACCAGTTCACAGTATATTGTTTCTTCTTCTGCAATGAAAATATTTTTATGGTTATATAATAGAATAATTATATTACTCTTTATTATGTACACCATATAAATTACAGAATATGAAGATTTTACAAAAGGTGACAAAATGGGCAGTCTTATCTCTAACTGCCATATGTTACAGACAACCTTATTACAAGACTTTCCATTTCACTCAGTTATCCTAGCAGGTAGATAGAATTTCAAATACTTACTTAACAAACAGCAAATGTTATTCAACGCACACGACTCCTGAAATCTTTTCCTGAAGTAGAAGACATCTTTGAACATGAGAGGGAATATTGGTGGTAATAGGCAAGTTTGGTAGCTAGTGCCGAGAGCAAAGACGGTGAGAGAGACACGGCCATCTTGACAGAGCCACACTCCTGGACATGAGACCTGATGCATAAAAAATTGCGTTATATCTATGAACAAAACATGAGTAACTCCAATAAGTTATGATATATAGAAGCTCATAAGCTCAGATATTATTATTATTATATGACATTATTTTATAGTAGTAGTTTTTTTATAGTTTATAATTTCATTCATCTTTCATACTTACTTTCTGTACGTCTATTTCCACTGTCAACTCGATAGTTTTTGGCATGTTGCAGCATCGCTTTGCCGATTTCACTTGCTTTCACTACACACTCATGAAGTCATGACTAAACACATAATTTTCAAAAAGTCTGTCATAATGATCTAATTTCCCATCTCAATTATAAATTAATCTAATGTTTACTTTTATTTACCTAAATTAAACAGTACGTTTTCTTTGTACGATGCTAATATAATCCCTAAGCATTGCGTTGCGTGCGATTGGTTCCTGTTTTCACTCTTTGTACCTTAGACCCAATAAAATACACGAATGATTACGAAAAGTAGTAATTTATATAAATAAGTTTAACCAACCATGTTGTGGCATTTTGTTGCCATGACGACTCTGCGTCAAACCAGTCAGACAAACGTTCAGAAATATATGTATATTTTTATCATTTATAATTTTTAACTATTTTACATTATTTTCCCAACACATCCATCCATTATATAAGTGGATATTTTTGTCTGTCTGCCTATTTTACAGATGGTTTCTATTCATAATACCATATTATCAAAATACCAAAACTACGACGGCTTACGCTTATAGGAGGAACAAAGACCCACAAGACCACAGTCAATCTACTTGTCAAAATTTTGCGCGCGTTTTATAGGGTGGAATGGTGTTTTAGTTTTGCATGTTTTTCAGAAATATTGACATTAAATAAAGCCAATTATGACTAAAGTTCCAACTGTTATTCATTGGTTCCGGTTGGATCTCAGAATTCATGATAATCTTGCTCTACGAAATGCTATAAACGAAGTAAGTTTCTTATAATATGTAGATTGTAGGGTTTCTGTGATCTAAAAGACCGCACACGCATTTACCGATTATTTATTTTATGAGCTTTCATGCTATTTGCTTAAGGTAATAAGTTTGTAATCACCTGTTATACTTGTTAGGTGCGAGCAATATTACAACTTTTCTGTTATTATTTTTTTAGGCTGAAAACCGTAAACACCATTTAAGGCCTGTCTACTTCATAGATCCTGATATAAAAAATAAGATTGGCGGCAATAGGCTAAGGTTTTTATTACAAAGCCTACAAGATCTGGATCTAAATCTAAAGAAACTGAATACTCGCCTTTTCATTATAAGAGGAAATGCTGTTGAAGAGTTGCCTAAACTATTTGATAAATGGCAAGTAAAATATTTAACGTGCCAAGTTGATATTGATCCGATCTATGTCAAAGAAGATGAAGAAATTGATGACATTGCAGAGAAGAAAGATATCTTCATTGTCCGGAGGGTCCAGCACACTATCTATGATGTTCACAGTATATTGAAAAAGAACAATAATAGTGTTCCCCTGACCTACCAAAAGTTTCTTTCACTAGTACAAGATGTGCAAGTAAAAGAATGTATTCAGATTACTAAAGAGATTTCTGATCATTGTAAGCCTACAGATGCTGATTCTAAAAAATTTGATGTTCCAAGTCTTGACGAACTAGAGTTTGATGAATCAGGATTAAACCCTTTAAAATACCCTGGAGGTGAAACTGAGGGTCTAAGGAGATTGAATATGTATATGGCCCGGAGGGAATGGGTGTGTAAATTTGAGAAGCCAAATTCTTCTCCTAACAGTTTGGAACCCAGCACTACTGTTTTGAGTCCTTACATCAGTCATGGGTGTTTATCAGCAAAGTTATTTTACCACAAACTGAAGGAAGTTTTAAATGGTATGCGTCACACAGAGCCCCCAGTGTCTTTACTAGGTCAGTTAATGTGGAGGGAATTCTACTACACAGCAGGAGCAGGCACAGAAAACTTTGATAAAATGGTTGGAAATTCTGTCTGTACCCAAATTCCTTGGGGTAAAAATGAAGAACACTTGATAGCTTGGGCAGAAGGAAGGACAGGATATCCTTTTGTTGATGCCATAATGCGACAGCTTAAACAAGAAGGTTGGATACACCACTTGGCTCGGCATATGGTTGCTTGCTTCCTTACAAGAGGAGACTTATGGATTTCCTGGGAACAAGGGGCCAAAGTTTTTGAAGACTACTTGCTTGACTATGACTGGTCTTTGAATGCTGGCAACTGGATGTGGCTCTCTGCTTCTGCCTTCTTCTATAAATTCTTTAGAGTGTATAGTCCTGTAGCTTTTGGCAAGAAGACAGACAAAGAAGGTTTATACATCAAGAAGTATGTGCCAGAATTAAAGAAATATCCTACTATTTTTATTTATGAGCCTTGGAAGGCACCTAAAAGTGTTCAAACTGCAGCAGGATGCATCATTGGGCAGGATTATCCCAAAAGAATAGTTGACCATGATAAAGTGCACAAGGATAATTTGAAAAAGATGTCTGATGCTTATAAATTAAATAAAGAGAGAAAAGCACTAAAGCGACCCTTGACATAGTTTTATGTTATGTTTATAAAGATCTATTTAGTTACTATTAATTTCCTAAATAATTATTGTTACTTTATAAGGAAATGTGATGGTCTGAATAAAATTAAACAATTGTAATGGTATTTGATATTAAGTACAATAATTTATATTTATAGTTTATGCACAATTAATTATTGTCAATATGTTCGGATTTCCAGACGGGACGGGATGAAAGGTTTTTGAAACGATTAAAATATAAAAAAAAGAATGACAGGCTGAGCACAAAGATACCTTTGCAAGTGAGAATTTTTAATACCACAGTTGACAGCTTACAAGCTGGCATCTGTCAATGTCACCATTGTTACCGATCGAATGGTTTTGTTTTGGTTTGTTTTAGTATCTTCTCTGGAAGAAAATGAATATGTAATTAATTGACGATACTAAACTAGAATGTCGAATGATGAATACACACACAGAGGGTGTCAGGAATATAACCACGGCTGGTTCCGGGACACAGTATATGGGTAAGACTGATGAGACTCAAAATAACTTTAATTATTCTGTTTGCTGTTAAAATAACAATTAAAAACAAAGTATTATGAATTTACTGTGTGTTTAGTACAGTTCTGTAAGTCTTAAGAAAGTTAAATATAGATCCTACTTGAAAATCTGGACTTACTGAAAAGATTTCTAACAGAAACGCCCCCATGCACGTCAAGTTGGAATAACCGTTAACATTTCATTTATTGCTCAATTTCATAGAAACAATACTGATGTAACTATGACTTCTATCAAAAAATCGTTTTATTAAACCTTGCCTGTTAACGACCGCATTATATTTAGTGACTGGGCAACCCCAGGTATTTATAAAAGCAGGAAAAAAATGTATGAATTGTATCAGGAAAAAACATATAACCATGATGAAACTTTTCAAGAATTTGTTAAAAATTATTCAAAAACTTTTAAAAGAGCCTGTTCCTCAGCAAAAGCCATACACATTTAAAATAAAATAAAATCTTCTGGAAATAAAATCAAAACAACTTGGCAAATTATAAATTCTGAAACTGGAAGAACCAAAGTACAAAATCGCGATTTTCATCTTAAAATTAACGATGAAGATATAAAGGCGGACTTGGAGGTAGCAACTGAGTTTGAGAATTTTTTTACTAATATTCCAATAATAACAACAAAAACTTTGTCTTCTTCCTCCACTTCTGCTTACACCATACTAAAAGAATGTGTTCCAGAATGTGACAAACACTTTGAATTTACGTTTGCGACTGCTAAAGACATTATAGAATCTTTTAAGGATCTTGATGTAAAAAAAACTGCCAATCATTGGGGTTAGTCAGTATATACTGTAGCTTCAATAATAGATGTTATCGCACCTTTCTTAGCAATTGTTTTTAATTCTTGTGTCACATCTGGTATATTTCCTGATTTGATGAAACTTAGCAAAGTAATTCCACTGTTCAAATGTGGTAGTACAACTGATCCCACGAATTTCGGCCAATTTCGATGTTACCAACTTTGAGCAAAATTTTTGAAAAATTAATTTTGAAACAGTTGTTGAGACACTTCAACTTATATAATTTATTGCACGTGAAACAATTTGGTTTTACAAAGGGTCGTTCAACTACAGATGCGGGCGTGGCGTTGCTAAAGAACATATTTGGGGCCTGGGAGGAATCGCAAGATGCTCTTGGTATTTTTTGTGATTTGTCCAAGGCCTTTGATTGCGTACATCATGATACTCTTATTAGGAAATTGTACCATTATGGTTTGAGGGACAGAGCTCTCGACCTTCTGACTTCTTATAGGAATAATCGAATTCAGAGGGTTGATGTTAATGCCAAGAGATCTGCAGGATCTGTGGTCACCATGGGCGTTCCGCAGGGCTCAATTCTAGGTCCTTTCTTGTTTTTAATTTATATTAATGGCTTACCTCATCACGTGAGGGATAATCACAACATAGTATTGTTCGCGGATGACACTTCTCTTATTTTTAAAGTCAAGCGTCAGCTAGCAAATTTTGACGAAGTTAACAATGCACTTTCGAAAGTTGTCCATTGGTTTAATGTAAATAACCTTTTGAATGAAAAAAAAAAACTAAAGTCATTAAATTTTCTATGCCAAATGTCAGGCAGCTAAGTACCAATTTTCAACTGAATGGAGTAGAGTTGATCCCTGTTGAGTCGACAGTTTTTCTTGGATTAACTATTGACTCAATCAAGTTACAATGGGGTCCTCACATTGAGAAGCTGTCGGGTAGACTCAGTTCTGCCGCTTTTGCTGTTAAGAAAATTAGACAGATTACTGATGTGGATACAGCCAGAATTGTTTATTTTAGTTATTTTCATATTCTTATGACTTATGGGATTCTCCTCTGGGGAACTTGTGCGGACATCAATACCATCTTTGTTTTACAGAAAAGGGCTGTTCGAGCCATTTACAACCTTAGTCCTAGAGATACTCTTAGAGAAAAATTCAGAGAGGTGAACATTCTGACTGTAGCTTCACAATATATATATTTCAAAATCTTATGTATGTACATGAAAATATATCGAATTTTAAGAAAATAAGCGATGTTCATAATGTAAATACCAGGAACAAACACAATCTTGCTGTACATCACACTCATCTCCACAGAGTAGGCAACTCGTTCATGGGTCAATGTATACACTTTTACAACAAGCTTCCCATGGACATTCGAAACTTACCCATTAAACGATATAAAACCTATATAAAGGCCAAACTTTGCAAAAAGGGGTATTATAAAATCTCAGATTATTTAGAGGACAGAGAGGCTTGGGACTGAGCTGCTCGCTCTGTTAAGCATTATTATTAAGCAATATGCGTAATTATAACGTAAATTATTGTAAACATTTTCATTTTTAATGTCTGGACTTGAAAAAAGACGATGATCCCTGAGTTTGTTTCGGCTATTTCTTCTCAGTGGTAGTCAGTTAGGAAATGCCGGCTTCATCTAGTTTAAAAAAAAAAAGAAACAAAGAAACATATGACGTGTAAAAGTGATCGGTGATCCTACTTGCTTAATAAACGATTTCATTTCATTTCAATTAAATATACAAGACCTGCTTACTTTACACTTGAACTCTGGGTTGGTGTGTGCAATTCCACATCAATGTGCGTATTTTCCGAATGGGTATAAAATTCAATCCTCCCAAGCTTCTAAAAGACTTCTTGATGGTTCTGTTAATTTCACAGAAATTCCACACACTACCACTAAAATAGACATTCCAAATTTAAAATTCAAATCTTTTAATATGTTTCCTTCATGCAAATTTTCAACAATACCTATTTGATGAAAACTCTTATGTTGTTTTTTTTTATAATGAGTAGGTTTCAGTAACTCTTGGTAATTAAACAAGTCTATTGTCATTGTCAATAGGTCTTTCAACTGCATGTTATTATTTGTTTGTGTCATTTCGACACTATAAAGGGTAGTTTTTAAAATTAAACTATAACTCTAGTATCATTAAAAATTCAATTATATAATATTAAGTATGATCTATTGTATGAGTAACTTACTACTAGAGGAAGAAAATTGATTTATTTAGTATTCCTGAGAGTAGTCAGATTGTAACAAATCAATATGTGTTAGTGTTAGCCTCAAACTAGTTAATCATGAACTAGATACCTGATCCTATATGTTAGCAATTTTGTTACAAGCTTATTTTTTCAATTGTGTTTTTGGAAAATTGTGACAAAATTTCTTCAGCCACAAGAAGCCCACTGCTGGATATAGGCCTCCCCCAAGGATTTCCAAAAACAATGGTGGATGCTGGCCGTGTTGCTTCCCTGCAATTTTGGTCAGATCATTCGACCACCTAGTTGGTGGGCATCTGTCACTACGCTTGCCGGTACGTGGTTGCCATTCATGACAGAGCCTTGCTGCCCCATTGGCCATCGGCTCTACAAGCTATGTGCCACGCCCAGTGCCACTTCAGAGAGCTAATCCGCTGGGCTATGTCGGCGACTATAGTTCTTTTAGGAACACCGAGCATAGCCATCTCCACAGCTGTCTGTGCGAACTTGAGCTTTCTAATGAGGCCCATAGTGAGGGACCATGTTCCTGATCCATATATCATCACCAGTAACACACAATTGTTAAAGACATAACTGTTCACCGCTGTACTGGAAGATGCCTTCAAGCTCCTGGAATAGAAAGGGCTGGGCATCAATATCAATGGCGAGTATATCACTCACCTTCGATTTGCCGACGATGTTTTCATTATGGCGGAGTCGCTGGAGGACTTGAGTGTCATACTCAACGAACTCAATGGGGTTTCCCAACAGGTGGGCCTTAAAATGAACATGGACAAAATGTTGCGCCATTATCGGTTTATGTTGGGAGCTGTAGATCAGTATATATATCTGGGACGGCTGATCCAGATTGATAGTCCCGGCTTCAAGGACGAGATGTTTCGACGGATCCGACTCGGCTGGGCAGCGTTCGGGAAGTTCCGTAGTGTCTTCTCGTCCAAAATACCTCAGGGCCTAAAGACAATGAGTACATACTTATTACTTTACAGTTCAGCAGTACATTTCAAACTATAATTTTAGTGCCATTTTATTGGTAGAAAGCCACAGCATGCATGCATGTCATTATGTACAGATAATAACACAATTAGGTAGTGTATTAAAACAAACAATGGATAATATTTGCACATAATAGACACGTATTTTTTCTTATTTCATATAAACAAAAAATTAAGACGACACAGCACAGTGCGATGAAAACTCGTGTGACGTCACTGCAAGCTACACTTTTTAGCGAGCAGTGACGTCATCAGCCACCGCTCCTGATCTTTGATGCCTTTTATATTTGTCAATTTTTATTAATTTGATAAAACAAAATATACATAAGTATCCAATATTTTCTAGAATCTGACGGACTAAATAGAATCAACTTTTTTTGACATAGGAAACATCCCTATTCTGACAATCATAATAGAATGTATGTAGAATAGATAATATTACAAGTCTATTATTGACTAGTTGCGCTCTTCGGTTCATCCGGGTAGGTTTCGATATCGTATTCCTACGGGATCGATACCTACTCCATATATTCATAGGGATAAGGATTATACCTACTATGTTTTATTTCTGGTTATAAACTATATGTGTGCCTAATTTCATTCAAATCCGTTCAGTAGTTTTTGCGTGAAAAACTACTGAACGTATTTGTTGCGTCATCCATCAATATTTTACCATACCTACCATAAATTCAACCCTACAAATTTTGGCAATTCTAATAATAGTAGGATAGTAGGAAGGATTAAGTAGAGTCGTTGTAGATTAGTAGGATTCCGAATATAATACTTCTGTATAGAATTATGTAGGAATAGTTTGGGTAGATATTGGAAATATGTAAAACAGACATATAATTTTACAATAAATGTTATTGTTTCTCAATTATGCTATAATTTATTTATCTTAAAAATAGTCGTTGCAATGTCATTCACATTTCTCTTGTGTATATGATGTAAATATTGTGGTTTTGATATGCGCTCTTGATAATGGCTCATTTTGTGACCTACAAGTGAAATACTTTTTATCTTGTTTCTATGTGCCACTTTCCGACCTGATTAACAGTCGAAAAATGGTTAGGATGTTGGCATATTCGGAGGGCGGATAAGGCCTCCTTCCAGCCCAGGGGAGACAGCCTCGGTGACGTCTGTCGCCTCCCAAATATCAGGACCCAAGGTAGTGGCGCGAAATGCGCGCCGCTCTTCTACGTCCCGGAGGAAATCAAACAGCTCACTAATTCTCCGCCCCGAGGGGACCCTTAGTTGCAGTAGGCCTAGTATGAGTTTTCAATACGAAACTTGCTCGACGATATCGAGCGCGTTTGGTGCTCTCATTGGTTGAGAGTTCTTACGGCCTTGAAGCGGGCCAATCACTGAGTCAAACGCGCTCGATATTGACGATCGAGTTTCGTGTTGAAAACTCATACTAGGCCTACAGTTCCAAAACCAGGATGGTTTTTAGTCAGTAAGAGTGACAGACACTGCTGCCCACCTCTGGGCGGGGGAAATGCACGTTGATCTTTCACCTCTAAAGCAAATATATAATAATACTTGGTGCACTTTCAAAGAATATGCAAAGGTAATTGTCGGTTGGCGCCTCCTCATCATTTAAAATTGCTTAAGGCGAGTTGGTTTTGAAACGTAAAAATCTTTGGAACTACCAGTTAGACTTAGTCTTTTCACCTTTATTAACCCAATTCTTCAGGAAGGCTATATGTCAACATCACGCTAGGACTCGTAGAAGTCGAGCAAAGTAAAAAAGTATGAAAGAAAAGGATGTAATAGTGCGGGCAAACCATGAGATGCCCGGTATGGCGAACGATGTCAAGCGAAAAAGATATTTCACGTGGACAAATTCACGGACAGAATCTAGTATAAATAATAAACAAGGACGCCCTTCCCACCGGCCTCGTCTGTAATATTAGTCTAAATTGATACCATCTGAATATGCGTCTCGAAAGTCAAGAGATTCTGATAGCTCAGCAACTTGTCAGATAAGCCTTATCCTTTTTCTTAACGCAAATAATATGTAAGTATCATGGTAGAACTAACAAACAGATAACATTAATCGATTGTGTCAAATATAAAAAGACAACATAAGTTTGTAGGTTAAAATGAGAATTAAGATAAGGCTCACATCAAGAACTATTGAATCATCTATATTATTATCGTCCCCTGCGTAATGCTCATCATATGTTATTATGGAATCTGTAGTTCATTGCTGGTCAAAGCCCATTCATTATTTCGCAATCAGAACATCCTTGTCTGCCAATCTAAAAGTTGGTGAAGATGTTTACCTACGTGTTTGCTAAGATAACATGATTATTGCGTAACGTATTGTCAATTTGAATGGATTTCATTTTGACAGTTCAATAAAATTTATTGAGTTATTAACCTAGGAGAGTTCAATTTTCGAACATCTGAAGCAAAAGATCACCTATACGAGGGTAGTTTGAAAACTTCCCGACCTAAAATAGACACAAGAATTTTTATCTTAAAAATTATTTTTATTTTTTTACATAGTCTCCTTGTGACTCTATCTATACACTTCTATCTCTTTAATCCGTCCAAATAGTACTAATGGCGTTCTTGTCTACAAAATAATTGTTTATGACCTCCTCATTAGACAAATATCTTTGTTCTCCGACCGCAGTTTTAAGTTTAGGAACCAGAAAGATGTCGCTTAAGGCTAGTTCTGGCAAATAAGGTGAATGGTCAAGCAGTTCAAACCAATTTAAAGAAATTCCTCATGGCAACTTTTGAGGTGTGATACGGGGCGTTGTCTTAGTGAGTTGTCTGTGCTAAGCTGTCCGTCTGTCCGTCCGTAGGTATGTCACAGCCATTTTTTTTTCCGAAACTATAAGAGCTATTCTGTTGAAACTTGGTAGGTAGATGTATTCTGTGAACCGCATTAAGAATTTGATGCATAAATAAAAAAAAGTAATAATAAATATTGAGTGCTCCCCATACTTAGAACTGAAAGTCAAAAACAATTTTTTTTTCGTCTAACATAGGTCCCACACCTATGTTAGAGGAAAAAAAAAATAGTATCTATGGATAGGTCTTCAAAAATGATATGGAGGTTTCTTAAATATTTTTTTTCTAAACCGAATAGTTTGCGTGACAGACGCTTCCAAAGTAAAAAAAAAGTTGGTCCCCCCTCTAACTTCTAAAATAAGAAAATGCAAAATCTAAAAAAAAAAAACATAATTTACATTACTCTAAAAACTACCAACGAAAATTGTTTTGAACGAGATCTAGTAAGTAGTTTTTTTTTAATACCTCGTAAATCACAAACCGCTTATTACCGCGTAATCTGTTATATAAATAACTGAAATCCTTTAATTTCATAAATCAATGGTACGGAACCCTTTGTGCGCGAGCCCGACACGCACTTGACTTGGCCGTGTCTATACCTACACAACAAAAAATTAGTGTTTATTTTATTATACAAGTCAGGTGATTATTGTTCAAGAGGTTTTAATTTCTGTTTTGTTGTATAGCCAAAATAGTTGTCTTTCAGTCTTTGCTGTAATTCTGATTTAAAATTTTCCATAACACCAAAAACATCTAGGTACAATTGTGACAGAGTTACCTTGCATATTATTACAGACTTGCACTAGTTTTAATGAACATTTTGTAGAAAAGAGTATTTTAGCGTACTTTATTAGTGTTATAGATTATAGAGTATGCCTACAATGTAAGCCCTACATGGTAGAGGACAATACTCTATTTTAGAGTACGGTTGGCAACCCTAATTGATAGTAGGTATATTTCGCTATTAAAGGTGCTGGATTAACACACCACATACTTTTTATTAATCCCATTAGTAGAAGACTGAGTGTGATTCTGCTTTTAAGTGAGCGTGAAAAGAGCGGTCCTTCATGTCGGTGAGATACAGACTGTACTTAGACTTTGTTTAATAGTTAAATACAAATATCCAGGATGAAGAAGCCTATGTTATATTCTAGGTCTCAGCCATTTTTTTGTTTAGACGTTAATGTCCCACTGCTGGGCAAAGGCCTCCATACTTTCCTCCTCTACCTTTCTCTGTCCAGAGAATATCAGCGAAGTCTAGCTCATCCCGTAATTTTTGTCTGGGCCTGCCACGATGTTTGCCATTGAGCGATATCCATTTTGACGTAACCTACCCATGACCCTGACTACTTATGAATCAAATTATATAATGATCAGTTCACTGGTTTAGTTTAAAAAAATAACCGACAAAACAAACAGACTTACTTTATATACATAGTAAATAGTACCCATTAAGTATAGATTTCTCCTAAGAAACAAGTGAAAACGCGACCTACAACAAAAATGTAATAACCAATCGTTCTCCTCAATAATTAGCTGAAGAACGAAATATTGGATATTCGTTTGTATGCCTGACTAAAATACACTTGTTCTAGTTTCGTAACGCACGCTGTTACTCAACTCGTTACTATTTACCAGGAGTATATCCAAAGATTTTCTTTGTTGTATCATAAATTATTTCTTGATATTTTTATTGGGTCACATTGTGTAGTGACATGAACTCGTTGGCTGCTGTAATATGACGTCTTCAAACCTCACTATCCAGGCCGTAATGAACTGCGACTATTTTTCAAAATTTTCGCCAACTTCTAATTTGCACTGGCCCAGCAATTTAACATAACCATGCGTTGTTTACAGACAAAACTCTTCCATATATTTTCACAGCTGTTAATTTAGGTTAAAACTATTGGTAAACTGCCTATTTACGTGAAATGTTGAAATTTTTGTCTTCGAAAATGCAGAAAACTGGTGCACTTACTCGAGGCTCGCAAGTACATCATTCATGCGATATTGGAATGACCGTCTGACCCGGCTATCGGTGATGAATAGGAAGAAGTGCCTTTAACGACCGGACAATTGTCCAATTGTACGCATACCCGAACTCTCTAATCTATTAGACGATAGGATAAGAGTCTGTATTGCAAATTACCTCCTCTTTAGAGTTTCACAGCGTAACTACTTACAGTTGTTCAACGGGAGTATTATCACTGAGCAATCGTGTTTAGTAAGAGAGCTGAGATTTCTCGAACTGCCTCAAAATTGTATTGCAATTTAAGATTCTTCCCTAGAAACTCCTTTCAACATGCTTTGGAAGGAATCTCGAATTTGGCGAAATAAAAAATATTGCTCCTACTGCGAGGCTTGTGGTTAAGTAATGACAGCCGCACGGGTCGAATAATCAGATTGCCGTGATTGGTCCATGGACAGGTGACCATCTGTACATACCATGACCCCGCCGTGCCTCGGAAAACACCTTAAACTGTTAACCATCGTTAGGGGTATACCAAGGGGAATACCCTTGGGTTGTGGAGTTCAGATATGCAGTTGCTCCATGTAAAATGCCGGTACTCAGCTGTCTTCGATTAGACTGAAAGCCGACTCCAACTTAGTTGGAAAAGGCCTAGACTATGGCGAGGTAAAACGAAGATTAGTAACTGTTATGCTAAAAATTTGGACATGTCAAATATTTTTACAGTTATTAGGTTCTGTCAAATGTATGACCGTTGAACGAACTGTAAGTAGTTACACTGTGGTTGTGAGATTGATAGATTGATAGAGACAGCGTAACGAGGAGAGATTGCGGCCATTGCATATTATGCTGCTCTGCGCTTGCGTCCTTTAAAGTGTACTAGTTTAGTAGGTATGCCTTCTTACTTATAACTATGAGGTATGATTTGATTATGACATGCTATTATTTATGTATTTCTATTTTTTTGTGACTAGGGACTATGTGGTTCAATTATTTTTTCTTTACTTCATAGTTAGTTTTATACATGTTTTGGCATTTTAAGTACCTAATTTGCGCATCTTACACAAATGTCATTTTATTTGGTTTTGCTCTTCGAATCGTGCTTCTCAAATTCTGAATTGTGCTGCAATTTGGACAAACGCATGCACTGTTTGGACAGGTCCACGAAATCCGTGTGGAGACATTGATACCTTTCTAAATTGTCTTTACATAATCTGGCTAAGATTATGTCTAAACATCAAAAGAGATCTCTGAGTCGGATGGAAGACGCCGAAATCACCTTGTTAAAAACACTGTTGCGACATGTAAAAGTGCTTATACATACAAACCTACTGAGAGAAAATGATTACTTATTTATTTTTCCTTTTGCCTCTCGGGTCTTTCCATTATGACACCGAAGTCCTAATGTAGTCTTTAAATTGTATAATTATAATAATGTGTTAAGTCATATAGGCTTTTGGTACGTAGGTAAGACATTGCAAAGTCATGATTTGCTGTTATTCATTGTTTTTCTTCGGCACAGTTTAAAATTAAATATAGGTAGGTATTAAAATTCAGAGTTTTCCTTCCCTCTCCACGAGACCTCAAGGCCAATGCTTTAGATGTTAAGTCATCGCGTTAAAAAGAAGTAGAAAAACAATAAATTACTGTTGGGCATTAGCCTGTAGGTATGTGGGCTGACACGCATGTTACCGAAGGGAGAAGGACTAATTAAAGCCTAATTATATATAATTAGTCCTTTTTCGTCATTAGTCTTAAATAAATAATTATTTATTTATTTATTTCAGGCTTCATATAAACAAAATCTTCTATCACATATACATATAAAATTCTCCTGTCACAGTGTTTGTCCTCGATCTCCTCCAAAACGACTGAACCGATTTTAATGAACTTTGGTATATTATATACATTCATTAGTCTTGAGAATAGGTTTTTATCTATTTTTTTATATTAGAACTACTTTTTAGTATACCTACTTTTTTTCTGCTCCGTGGAAAAATATCATGTCGATAGAGTTATGAAAACAATAATTCCGGTAGTACGTCCCTATGTTATATTTTCCGACAGTTCATAAGAAGCTAGTTCTTAACAATATACAAAATCTGGAGTATTAATGATAAAGTTTTTTACAGATGATGACTTTCCGCACCGACCCTGAACAAATCAAAATTATGCTGCTAGCCACAAAGATCTTCAGAATGGATGACAGGAACTTTATTATGGTAAGTTGCTATCCAAAAGTAACATCATACTTTTATTTATTTCTTGATGTTTAGTCCTTTGATAAAGGGGATGCGTTGATGCTTACATCGGTCAAAATTTTAGCAATAAAGCTTATTATTATTATTAAAATGTCCTTATGCAATATTTTTTTTTTACATATTTTGTAAACTAGTACTTGTTCGCAATCCCGCCTAATAGTAAGCAGTAATGCAATCGTTGATGGTATTATTAGCCTATCCACTCAAAAAACTGAGTGAATAGAAAGGAAGACGGCAGTTAAGCGAGGTGATGCAATGTTAACCCAACAAAACGACCAATGATGCTGTGCCAGAGGGAGATTGATCTGGAGACTCTCCACGACACAACAACATTGGCGCATCGTACCCGGCACCATCACAACACCACCAACACCAACCAGATATCATGCCGGAACACGACAAATCGCTTGGCGGCAAGGATTTGTCTGGTGGGTGGTAATTTCTGCTGGCAGACGATCTTATGGCCTACCACCGAGACTCGGAAAGCCTATGAAGCCGTTGTTCCTGTTCGTAATTCGTGAATCTTGGACAATAGTTTCACGCGCGCCTCAAAGAGATGTCAGCTCACCGTGACGGGTTCCACGAAGATCGATGTCTCCTGGGTCAGGGTTACGGGTTGGTTAAAAAAGAAACTGTGACCCTGGCGCACAGGCAAGTGAAGGAACACGGAGGAAGGAACAAGGCTGGGTTTTAGTCAGTAAAGTTTGATACGCCCTTCCGCTCCGTCCAGAGCGGGAGAGGCCATTTGATGATTTCCCAGCCACAACCAAAAAAGGTGAAATGACCGTAGATGAGCACTGTCATTCCAACTAATTCTAGAAATTGAAACTAAAGCTCACTTCACTTAAGTTTTCACCGTGAGATTTTTACAAAATCACTTGGCAGGTCGTCAGAAGTCTGAAATAAGGAATGTTTCCTGGGTAAAAAAATGGTTCTATTTAGTCCGTCATTCAGATATAGAAAAATATTGGCTACGTATATTTTGTTTTATCAAATCAATAAAAATTGACAAATACAAAAAGGCATCAAAGATCAGGAGTAGTGACTGGTGGCGTCACTGCTGGCTAAAGCGTAGCGTGCAGTGACGTCACACGAGTTTTCAACGCACTGTCTCGTCTTCATTTTCTGTTTATATGAAAAAAGAAAAAATATGTGTCTAGTATTTTTTGGAAATCTGACTGACGGACTCGTTAGTTTTTTTTAGTCAACTCCCTATTCTTACGAAGTGGTATCGTATTAGGTACCCAGTAACGGGGTTGTGTAGGTCAGACAGGTAGTCGCTCCTTGTAATATACTGATACTCGTATGCTACGACCGAGTGGACTGGAATTCGAGCCAAACATTGTTAGAAAAAGGCTAGGCAATGGTGATGAGTGTTGTGGTTAAGATTATTATTTTAAGAAAAACATGTTTGCAATGAGATCTACCCGCATCAAAATAAATGATGCCTACTACATTCGATAATGAGTGTTTTCACAAAGAAGCCATGTGCGCGTGAGTCAATGACATACCTAACTTTACCGATAAAGACATTACAAGGCAATTTTAACTAAGACGCAAATAATCGTGTCTGAACATATCAAGTATTTTGGTTTTTGATTAGCAATCTGTTTAGTGTATAGGAGTGAGCTGCATGATTTGTCTATTTCTAGATAAAAAAGAAGTAATTACTAGATCCTGCTTGTATTTATAGATATATTAATATTTCAGTTTTGTCGTAGGTGACGGTAATTGATGTCTTGACGATTATAGAGTTTTTTTTGGTCCTTCGTGTGCATATGTTACCGGCTAAACCCGATTTCAGGATAAACTAGTATTGCCTAGGCTAAACTAGTTCTTCCTATATGCGATAGGATAAACCAGTTTAGGCTAGGCCAATTAGTTGATCCTGATATAAATACACACAGTCTAGGATAAACTTGTATGGCCTAGTCTAGTGCCTCAATCTATTGTGTAAGGAAATTATTGGGCCTTGTTTACTATTGGTATGACCTAGTCTAAACATTATAGTATAGCTAGAAAGTCAAAATAAATAGATAAGCTGAATAAAATACTCCTTAATTGGAAAACTAATGATTTTTATTAAACTTTAATGATTCGTTGTTAAAAGTTATGGATACCTAATAATTGGTAAAACAATCATACTATAACAAATTAAGCTGGTTTTCAAGTCAGTTATGTTGTCTATTTTTACATGGTTTGCTTTGGTGGCACTTAGAATTACAGAGTCTCATTGCCTTCTTCTTCTTCAAGTACCAATGTAACTTTTCTAAAGTTATATGTACTTTCTAAGTATATCTTGGACACCAATGACTGAAGGTGAAGGAAAACATCTTGAGGAAACCTGGACTTTAAGTCTGAAATCGCTAACCCGCATTGAGCAAGCGTGGTGATTACGCTCAATCATTCTCTGTACGAGAGTAGACCTGTGCCCAGCAGTGGGACGAGAAAAAGGTTGATGATGATGATGATGATTGCCTTCTTGCACGGGCATCTGTTTGTGGGACAGTTTTTTTTGCACTTGACCTGATCCAACTGAATGTTTCGTAGCTGCAGTCTTTAACGATATTTCAGAGTCTTGGTTTACATCTGCCACCTCTAAAAAAGTTTGACAGTAAATGCCGAATTCTGATTTAAAAAAAAAATGTTTTGGAGCCGATTCTGTTGTTCACAAACTAAACTAATTTTAAGTTATGTGCAACTTTTTCTTTCCATTTCATTAAGTAGTGTATCCTAGAGTGTAGTATATTTATACCAGGATCAACTAGTTTGGCCTAGCCTAAACTGGTCTATCCTATCAAACTTAGGAAAAATTAGTTTGGATTAGCCTAAACTGATTTATCCTATCGCGTAAAGGAAGAACTAGTTTAGCCTAAGCAAAACTAGTTTATCCTGGAATCGGGTTTGGCCGGTAACACATACAATTCAACTTCACATGTCAACGGCAGAGGTAACTGCACCCGTTGATGCCCGTCTTCATACGTCATCGTAGACTCTGCGGCTGTCGTCGGCAATGTGCCGCTCGCTGGTGTGTTTGAGTTAATACAAAAGCGGCATGTTGTCGACCAGTGCAGCTGCTGTTGCCGTAGATGCGTGTCGCTTTAGAGAGCAGAGGTGAACACGGAAATAGGTCGTCTAGATATGAAAAATCGATTGAGTTCCGGTCGGACTTATGCACAAAGGGTTCCGTATCAATACGTAAAACAACGGGTTGCACTCCGGGAGTGCCAGCTGATCTGAAAACTTAAACATTACTTTCACCCTGGTATGATGGTAGGATGTCTGGTAAAGCCGTACGAAGGAGGGGTCTGAGCAGTTGTGTTGCGATGTGTGCCGGGTATAATGCCCAAAATGTTGTGTCGGAGGTTTGGTCATGGACTCATGGAGGGTCTCCAGATCAGTCTCCCTCTGGCGCAGCATTGTTGGTCGTGTTGTTGGGTTTAACATTGCATCACCTCGCTCAACTGCCGTCTTCCTTCCTATTCACTCAATTTTTTAGTGAATATGCTCTTAATAAAAAATAATAATAATAAAAAAAAAATGAATACATAGAGTATTCAGTTTTTTATTTAGGTTTCATAAATTAGACTGGAAACCGACCACAGCATATTCAGAAAAAGGTTAGATGGTGTTGATCTGTGCCAGATGAACCATTATCGGAAAGATACAAAAAATAACAAGGCAACGATTATTTTCATCAGTTCATCTTGTTATCAGGGCGTTTATCCAATTAAGCGAAAAAATACAATAATCGTTACCCCCAGATGTCGATGTCACGAACATATTGATTAATAAATGTCAAGTCATTTCAAATGAATCTCGTTCTGTCCAGATATGGTCCGTGTAGATGAACAGGGCTATCATAAATGTGTGCGTGTGTGTGTCTACAGGTTGGTTCTTTGATTGACATAATTAATCTTAAGATTTGCATTGATATCGTACGAAGGGCGGGCGTTTTAGGGGACTGTCTTATGTAATGTTGACGTTCAAAAAGTACTGATTCAATATCAAAATGGCGTATATGCTGCACATGGTGCCATTGGCCTCAATTCCCTTTTCAACAGTTAGTTACAGAACTAAATTAATAATATAATTTATCTTCAGTTCTTTTCTTAATAAAATAGAGAGAAAACGATGTCCTGAACTTAAATTTTGTTTATGAACACGGATGCATTTTCTTATTAGACTAGAGGTCGTTAGCACAACTTTCGAGCTTCTCGTTACCACTTAAGCCTATATGTGATGGAACCCATTGCAACTTTAGTTTCTTTCCATAGCTAGTCTGGCGAATAAGGGAATTTTAGAAGGCAAAGATTTAAACTATAAACCAGATTTTTCCGAATTTTTACCAAAATATAAGAAAAAGTGCCACCAGACTTGGATAGAGTATTTTAATTTGCGGTCAAAATCTAAGGGTATCTGGTATAAAACAATAGTCTGTGAACCTCCTCATATACCATGGTTTTCAAATTGTAAAATTAGTAGGAAATTATTGGTAACAGCTCTCAGGCTGAGATCCGGACATATGCCGCTTAACAACTTTGCCTTTTTAATGAAAAAATGTGCCTCCCCCAACTGTGAGGAATGTGATAAGGTAGAAGACGTTTTTCATCTCTTATCGGAATGTGTCCGGTTTCAGGATGAGAGGGATGTATTAATTAATGAATTAGGTTTAATTAAAAACAATATAGGTTTATTTAATGAAATTTTATCTACACCTTTATCTTATGCGGCCAAGAAGTTGTATAGTTTCGTAAGTCTTCGTTTTGTCAAATAGACATAAGGATTATGTTGTTTCACTTACTGTGTGTGTGTGTGATACTGTGATATTATAAGGTACAATGGGACTGCCATGTATTTATATACAAAAGTCCCTAAATAAATAAAGAGAAAAAAAAAAAAAACTTTCGAGCTGACTAGGCTTAGCATCTAGTGTCTAAATTGTTTGAAATTTCTTTATTTGAAAATTTAAAATTTCTTTCAACTTACTTATTCTTCTTATCGGATAGATGTCTGTTAAAGGAGCTAAATGGTAGTTGTATTCCCTCTAGCTAAGTCTCTTCTTCATATTTTAAGAGACTCGTTTATTGTAGTTTGTTGATGAAGGTGCGTATGATCCTTCATCAACAAACTCGTCATAAACTTGCCCATAATGTAATAAATTGGATAAGTACCCTTTTATCAAGTTATTTTAAAGCGTTAAGGAATTGTTTATGTACTAGTTAGCAGTACAGCAGTAAGCTAACAGATCAACCTACCTGAATTTGGCAACTTCACCTCACTGTCAGTCGTTGAGACTGACAGTGAGGCGAATTTAATGCTTTAATGATTGAATTGGAAGTCTATTTGAAGTGAAGTTTAACATATTGCAGTTAACTTGATGTGCTGGCACTTGTACCTACCGACCTTACAGCCTCTAGGACCGATAAATGCACCTAAATAATGCAATAGGTATGTGTTATTTTTCTTCGATGCGCGTGCGCTTATGTCGTCATTAGCCATGGCCGATTGGCTGGCGCGATATTAAAGTGCATCGAACGCTTCGTTTCACTTTTCATAAACACGAATTGCTCCGTGCTATGATGTGCGTATTGAGAAAGTTGATTCGATTAATGCAGATCTAGATTATGTGGTTTTGTCCTTGTCTGGATTTTTTCCTTTCTTCTTTTTTATTTGATGTTGCTGGAAAATGTGTCACGTGAATATTTGAACAATACTTGTGTGTGGGTTTTTTTTGACATACGGAACTGAAACCTAGTCGCTCACAATGTGCCTCATACTCATTATCAACATAGAAGGCTTAAGGTCACAAAAGGGCTTTGAAAAGAGCCAAGCTCGGAATTTTTCTGCGTGATCGAATTAGAAATGAGGAGATTCGCAGAAACGAAGTCACCGACATAGCTCTTCGGGTCGCTAAAATTGAGTGACAGTGGGCGGGCACATTGGTCGTAGAATCGATGGTCGATGGGGCAGTAAAGTTCTGGAGTGACGGCCACTTATCGGAAGATTCAGCGTAGGGAGGCCCCAACAAGGTGGACCGATGACCTGGTGAAGGTCGCGGGAAGCTGATGGATGCGGGCAGCACAAGACCTGTCATTGTGGAAAGCCTTGGGGAGGCCTTTGTTCAGCAGTGGAGCTCTATAGGCTGAAGAAGGAGACGTCTCTGTTGTCCGCTCGTCTGACAGCCACCTGTATTTCATTAACCGTAATAGGTAGACAGTTGAAATTTTCAGTCACAATTGCCGCTATAACAACTGATAATATTATACATTACTAGCTGACCCGGCAAACGTTATTTTGCCATATAAATAATTTCCTAGAAAAAAAAATAGATGTTGGCCGATTCTCATAGATACCGGATAAGCATGTTACGGGCTAGGGGTACTAAAATACCGGTTAAGGGTTACGAAGTTTATTGGCAACGAAGGTACAGTCGATTGTAGGCAATGACAAGTAGAATGTTGCTGACGTTGCACCGAATTCTTCACTTACGTCCACGAAGTCCGTGTTGGAAACACACAACAACACTACAGATGTTTCTTCACGTAGTACTCAATGTTCTCGTTACAGTTGTCGCAGTAGGTATTCTCAAAGATCGCTTCTTAAATGTCGCTGTTTCGTCTCGGTAGTCAAGTGTAGACTGACTCGACGCCGGCGTCACGGCGCTATATATAGGCCAGCTGATCGAACATTCCAGAATCGTCTAGACGTAATAATAATAGCGCATAACTTCGAGTACATTCAGTAGGTACCTACGGTAATTCCCGGAAACGGGTTTCTAGAAATTTCGATGTCGTCACTTTGTTGACAAAATTGATAAAACCTGTACCATTCAATAGGCCACCTTAAGTCTAGGAATGCGTTTTTATATTACACCAAGACAATGTCTAGATCTCGAGTAATAATGCTTAAAAGTCACGCACTGCATGTCACGCGATATTGAACCTTATGCCCTCGACATAAGGTGCATTCGTAACATTGCCCCCTTCTTAGTCATGCTCGTCCCGAGCATGATTTGATCCATAATAGCGAGCTAGGCGGTCTACGTGTACGATCTTCAGCTTCCCTCTAGGTCCTTTCTTTATCCGGTAGGTGACATCGTTTATCCTCGTTACTATCGTGTACGGACCCTCCCATTTGGCTTGAAATTTCGGACTCTTTCCTTTTCTCCTAATGGGATTATGTAACCATACCAAAGTCCCCTCTTCAAATCCAGGCACGTTAGCTTTGCGGTCGTATCGGATCTTCATTTTCTCGCTGGTTTTCAGACCGCTCTCTCTCACTAGCTCATGTATTCTATCGAGTTTACGCCGCAGGTCGGCCACATAGTCGACGGCGAGGATAGGGGTATCGGGGGGTGTTCCGGTAAGGGCATCTATGGGTAATCTAATTTCTCGGCCGAAGTTGACTTTCGCCGGTGTACAATTTGTGCTATCATGTGTTGCAGAGCGGTATGACATTAAGAAGAGTGGAATGTATTGGTCCCAGTCCCTCTGGTGTTCTTCCACTACTTTGGCCAAATGATTCTCTAGCGTCTGGTTGAATCTTTCGACCATTCCATCTGACTGAGGGTGATATGGTGTTGTACGAGTCTTATGTATCCCGAGTAGTTGGCAAACCTCTTGAAATAGCGAAGACTCGAAGTTTCTACCCTGGTCAGAGTGTAACTCCAAGGGAACGCCAAATCGACAGAACACCTCGTGAACTAGCTTTTTGGCGACGGTATGAGCTTCTTGGTTGGGTACTGCAAAAGCTTCTGGCCATTTGCTAAAATAGTCTTGCATGACGATGATATACCTATTCCCTTCTTCAGTGATAGGGAATGGCCCAGCTATATCGACAGCAACTCTTTCCCATGGTGCACCAACATTGTACACTTTCAGCCGACCTCTGGCTCTTGTTTGCGGTCCCTTTACTGAGGAGCAGGCTACACATTTCCTACACCAGTCCTCTACGTCTTCGCGGCAATGCACCCAATAGAATCTTTTTCTCACCTTCTCCAAGGTTTTCTTCACTCCTAGATGTCCTCCGGATACTCCGTCGTGCACCTGCTTTAGCACTGATGCGACTTTATCACAGGGGACAACTATCTGTAAGGCGACCTCCTGTCCACTAGGTGATTCCCATTTTCTCTTCAGAACTCCATTATCAATTATCAGGCTGTCCCATTGAGCCCAGTAACTTTTTGCTGTTGGGCTAAGCGCTGATATTTCACTCCAAGCGGGCCTCTGCCCACGTTTCTTCCATTCGATTACTGTCTTCAAGTCACTATCTTCCTTTTGTGCCTCTTCCAATGATCGGTTATCCCAGTCTTCATCCAAAGTGTTCACCTGGATAATCCTTACGTTCTCTTTCTTTTCCTGTTTGGCACAATGTCGGCAAGATTCTTCGCAAGGCCGTCTAGATAAAGCATCAGCATTATTGTGTGACTTGCCTTTTCGATGTTCAGTGACAAAGTCAAATTCTTGCAGCTGCTCTATCCACCTTGCTACTTGTCCTTCTGGGTCTTTGAACTGAAGCAACCACTGTAAGGCAGCGTGATCGGTGCGAAGTGTAAACTGTCTCCCAATCAAATATTTCTTGAAGTGTTGTAAGGTCTTAACAACGGCTAGAAGTTCTCGGCGGGTAACACAGTAATTTCTTTCTGGCTTGGAAAGACATTTGCTGAAATATGCAATAACGACCTGCCGATCTCCTTGTGTTTGAGAGAGAACTCCTCCAATACCAACATTGCTGGCATCTGTGTCTATCAAAAATCGGCCTTCCCTACTAGGGTAACCTAATACAGGAGCCTCACACAAGTGAGTTTTCAGTACCGCAAATGCCTGTTCGCAGTCAGAGTTCCATTGAAATTGACACTTTTCCTCTGTTAAACGATGCAATGGTTTCGCTAACTCGGAGAAATTTTTCACAAACCGACGGTAATATGCACACAGACCCAAGAAAGAGCGTACCTCAGTTTTGTTACGAGGGGTAGGCCACTTCGACACGGCTTTTATTTTTTCAGGGTCTGTTCGAATTCCTTGCGCCGAAATAATGTGTCCTAAGTATCCAACCTCTTTCTGGAATAGAGTACACTTACTAGGACTGAGTTTTAAATTTGCTTCACGCAGTTTTTGGAATACTTTCTCCAAATTCCGTAGGTGCTCTTCGAAGCTTCGTCCCATAATGATGATGTCATCCAAATAGACCAGGCATGCATCACCAAGCAACCCCACCAAAATGCGCTCCATTAGGCGCTCGAATGTAGCTGGAGCATTGCACAGTCCAAAAGGCATAACATTGAATTGCCAGAGACCGTTCCCAGGACCAGTGGAGAAAGCGGTCTTTTCTTTATCCTGCTGACAGATTTCCACCTGCCAGTATCCACTTTTGAGGTCAACTGTGGAGAACCATTTCATGCCACTTAGCAAGTCCAAAGTGTCATCTATACGTGGCAGAGGATAACTGTCCTTTTTCGTGGCATCGTTCAACATCCTGTAGTCAACGCAAAACCTTGTACTGCCATCCTTTTTCTTGACTAGGACAACTGGAGATGACCAAGGGCTGGTAGATGCTTCGATAATCCGATTTTTCTCCATATCTTTTAACATTTCCGTGACTTCCTGTTCTCTTGCAAAGGGAATACGACGTGGTCTCTGTCTTATCGGCTGTGTATCACCCGTATCTATATGGTGTTTAACTAGCCCGGTTCTTCCCACGTCACCGTCGGTCTTCGCAAAGATGTCATGGAAGTTATGCAACAGTTGCTTAACTTTGTGACTTTCGAACTTGTTTAAATTGCCCTTACAACTTTCGAGTAGTGTCGATACATGTTCCTGCCACTTCTTATCACGTTCCTTTTCGTGCACCTCTGTTTTTCTCAAAGATGCTACATTATCGCACACACCCACCATGTGATTCTTTTCGAGAATTATTTCTTTGTTACTAACGTTGATTATGCGTATTTTTGGCTTATCGGAAATCATCATCAGTGTCCTTGCCGTTATCCAGTCTGGGTGATCTCCAGAATCCTCTATTATAATGCAACGTTTGCGGCATCCTATTGGTGAAAATCTAATATCTACTAAAGTTTCTGATCTTGGTGGCAGTACAGTTTTCCTTAAACAGTACACTGACCCTTGTTTTGCACCTTGAAGAAATACTTCTTGTTCTGGAAAACTCAATACTCCTTTTGCTACATTAAGGACGCATTGTTGTTTCTTCAAAAAGTCCAGTCCTATAATGCAATCATCTGTAATATTCGCTACTAAAACAGGGTGCGTGAATGTCTTATCACCCATTTTCAAGGTCACATTCGTTTCACCAAGGACGAGCACTGGTTGGCCGGTGGCGGTTTGTAATCGGCATTGTGAAGACCCTCTTTTCCATGCTATGGTCCGAGGAAATAGCTCCGGTCGTGCAATAGTTCTTGATGCACCAGTATCCAATGTGAAACTGCATGACTTACCATTCAGTTCTCCTTCTATAATAAGACTGTTTCCGTCACCCACTTGTGATACTGTTATAATGGGGGCTTCACGTCGACCAGCCAGTACTCGCCCCATAGCCCTGGCTGTTCCTAGTTTAAATCCTCTGATTCCACCTGTGTCCCAGAAGTACTTCTTCCCTTAGACTTCCTCGGACAATTGATACGAATATGCCCCTTTTCGCCGCACTCATAGCAGGTTGGTCCTTGTCGGCTTTTTATTGGT
This sequence comes from Sesamia inferens, assembly GCA_037179545.1. Lineage (NCBI taxonomy): Eukaryota > Metazoa > Arthropoda > Insecta > Lepidoptera > Noctuidae > Sesamia > Sesamia inferens. The sequence continues at coordinate 26,528,141 of CM073928.1, read as the reverse complement.
GCGATTACCTCACGGATACGATGATGTTGTCGGCCATCTTGACGTACAGCTTCCACCTCTAAAGCGTGTGTCAAGGCTGCCTTCAGAGTCTGGTGGTGACCCAGACGAACTGCAGCCCTGACTTCTGCATCTCGAATCCCATCAGTAAACGCTTGTACCGTAGTAGTATCAATTAGTCCCGGTGTTGATGCATACGCCCTTCGAACGATGCGCTCTATTTCCGTAGCCCATTGTTGCAAACCTTCATTGCTCTTCTGTGTGCGGTCGCGGAGTTGAGCCCTGTAAACATGTTCGAGGTGTTTCTCCCCGTATCTAGACTCTAACGCTTCCAACAAACAGGCTAGGGTATTACAATCGCCGGAAATGTTTTCGAGGATTTGTACCGCATCACCACGCAAAGCAAGCGTAAGAGCGGTTACCGCTTGATTGTCGTCCCAGTTGTTGGCTGATGCGACCTTTTCGAATTGCAGACGGAAGGCCACCCATGACGTTGTTCCGTCAAAATGTGGTACTTTGAAAGTCGGCAAAGCACTGGGTACAGGTACACCTTTAATACCTCCTCTTTGTACCTTCTCATGCAAAAATTCTATTTCTTTCCCAAACTCCATGATGGTATTGTCCAGTTTCTCGAAACGCGCATCATGTTTGTCTATACGCGTATCTTGATGGTCCATACGCGCTTCTTGCTTGTCTATGCGCATATCTTGCTGGTCCATACGTGCATCTTGTTGTGCTGTTTTTACTCTAAGCTCGTTGACCTCTTCTTTGGTGTTTTCCCATTTTTCGTTTAATTCTAAGACCAGCTGCTGGGATTCCTTTATTTGTGCCTGGGTTTCTGCCTGGGATTTATCTATTTTTGCCTGGGTTTGTTTTATTTGTACCTGGGTTTCTGCCTGGGATTCTGCTATGCCTTTTATTTGAGCCTGGGTTTCTGCCTGGGATTCTGCTATGCTCAGCCTTATTTGCGCCGTCAAGTGAGCCAGTAATGCCGATAAATCGCAACCGCTGGTTCCGGGATTAGTGGTGGTACTAGGCGCACTCACATTCGTCGGTGTTACGACGGCCGCATCTTCTATGGGTGCAGGGACACTAAGCGATTCTTCCTCTTGACGCGCCAAATCCATCGCTGCTTGTCGTCGCGTGCGAACTCTTTCGTCTTCCCTTGGCGTGACCGGCATCCCACTTCTGACACCAATTGTTACGGGCTAGGGGTACTAAAATACCGGTTAAGGGTTACGAAGTTTATTGGCAACGAAGGTACAGTCGATTGTAGGCAATGACAAGTAGAATGTTGCTGACGTTGCACCGAATTCTTCACTTACGTCCACGAAGTCCGTGTTGGAAACACACAACAACACTACAGATGTTTCTTCACGTAGTACTCAATGTTCTCGTTACAGTTGTCGCAGTAGGTATTCTCAAAGATCGCTTCTTAAATGTCGCTGTTTCGTCTCGGTAGTCAAGTGTAGACTGACTCGACGCCGGCGTCACGGCGCTATATATAGGCCAGCTGATCGAACATTCCAGAATCGTCTAGACGTAATAATAATAGCGCATAACTTCGAGTACATTCAGTAGGTACCTACGGTAATTCCCGGAAACGGGTTTCTAGAAATTTCGATGTCGTCACTTTGTTGACAAAATTGATAAAACCTGTACCATTCAATAGGCCACCTTAAGTCTAGGAATGCGTTTTTATATTACACCAAGACAATGTCTAGATCTCGAGTAATAATGCTTAAAAGTCACGCACTGCATGTCACGCGATATTGAACCTTATGCCCTCGACATAAGGTGCATTCGTAACAAGCACAAAAAATTTCATCAAAATCGGTCAAGCCGTTTCGGAGGAGTATGGCAACGAAAACTGTGATACGAGAATTTTATATATTAGACTAGCTGATCCGGCAAACGTTGTTTTGCCATATAAATAATTTAAAAAAATTAGGGGTGGACTACCCCTAACATTTAGGGGGATGAAAAATAGATGTTGGCCGATTCTCATAGATACCGGATAAGCACAAAAAAATTCATTAAAATCGGTCAAGCCGTTTCGGAGGAGTATGGCAACGAAAACTGTGACACGAGAATTTAATATATTGGATAAAGTTATAATAAAAAGTAGCGGTGGCTTAAAAAAAGTCGTGGTAGCCTAATGGTTAAAACACCAGCCTTTCAAGTATGAGTGTGCGGGTTCGATTCCAGATCAGACTAGTACCAAATGTAACTTTACAAGTTATATGTTTCTAAGTATATCTTGGACACTAATGACTGATTACAAGGTGAAGGAAAACATGTTGAGGAAACTGAAATTGCCAGCCCGCATTGAGCAAGCGTGGTGATTAAGCTCAATCCTTCTCTGTATGAGAGGAGACCTGTGCCCAGCAGTGGGACGATAAAAAGGTTGGATGATGATGATGATGAAGTCAGTAAAAGCTAAAGGGGATCTTCATACAAAAGACTGTATATTGTACTTCTTGTTCAAAATTATCTTCCTAATTAACTTCAATGACGAGTAAATAATATTGACGCAGTTTATTGCATCAGACCTTATCATTATCTGACGTAAACGCGGGAGCTTGGTGCTGGGCTACTGGGTAGAATGATCCCGTAGAAAGCCCAAAACGGTCCCATGCGCGTATGGATTCCGTACTAGAAATTACATAGGTATTGTATATTTGCATTCAGTTCCTAATAAAATCTTTAAGTATAGAATCTCTGAAAATTAAAATCTTAGTAATTATTAATTTGTATTTATTTCTTAATCTTTTTGCATTTTTTTTTCGACACGGTTGACTCAGTGTCTGAGCGATCGTGTCGCAGGTTCGATTCCCGCACGGACCAAATATTTATATGGTCTACAGGTAGTTTTTCCGGGTCTGGCTGTTTGTGTATGTCAGTTTAAAAGTTTGTAAACGCATCTACGATACGGGAGAAATTCCTGGCGTGGGCCAACGTTTTTTTCGCTAATAAAAAAAATTGTTTACTTTTACAAGTATGGGTATTTAGGAGTTACTCAAGAGTCTATATGTATCTATACACGTTTTCCGAGATTTTACAACTGTTTTAGGTCTGAAGTTACGGCACTTTAAAATAAAAATACTAAAGGGTGTATCTGACATCGACGCACAAACGAGTACCATGGATCCAGTGCATGATTCTGAACCCCCCAGTGGTGGAATTTTTGTCGGCTTTTTCATGATTAATAAAAAAATATATGTAGTTTTTTTCACTTTAGACCGTTCATAATTGCTATACTTTTATAACCCAATAAGATTTTAAAGTAAAAATTAATTAATTCGCTAATTACACAAAAAAGCGCAATGCAAACAAAACTCGAAAAAATATCTTACAGCTGATTTAATAGAGTTCACATCAGGGATCAACGTCATACCTACAAACCCGCACGGCGGCACGCTTGCAACGTTCAAAGGCCGAGCCGAATTTTTTTAAACATTGTTATTTCTGTATCCGTTCATTAACGACATAAATGACTATCATAATTTTATTAGTGGCATGTGGTCTAGCCTTTTCGCGAAGTTTGCGTTACGATGTCAGATACATCCTGTATACAATAGCCTACGACTTCGTCCGTGTGAGTTTCTTGTTCTCTCAATCCACTCCGTTTTATCGTATCTCCTTTCCGTGCTATTTCTTCATTTCGCATTAAGTATATTCTGAGACAGATCCCTAAAAAACTTACTAATAACAACAAAATTATTATACATAACACGATAAGAGACAAATTATGACAAAAAAATATATAATAAATATGTCTGCACACGAGTATGTGTCTCGTGTGCAGACTTCTTTACTGTGAATTGACTCGTGTGAAAAGATTTCACACGAGTGACTTTACAATAATTAGGGGTCGTTCAAGTATTATATAAGCACTATTAGGAGGCGGAGGGGCTCTTTGTTTTGTTTATTTTGGATGACATGGGGGGTAGGGGAGTCTAGATGATGATTACGTCATCCGTAGTTATTTAGTTAGTTTTAGTTAGTTTTTTTTTTTAATTATATTTATTTTATAACATTATAGTTATAAATATAAAAAGATACATTTATAATTGAAAAATGTTTACGTAAGCATAGGGGAAGGGGGTAAGAGTTTTGCTTACTTTTGCTGACACGGGGGATGGGGGGGTAAATAATTGTAATAAATCTGCTTACGTAATATTTGAACGGCCCCTTATATACTAGCTTTCCGCCCGCAGCTTCGCAATTCGGTTATATCGCGCTTCTTATATTTCCCTCGGGAATATAATGTTTTTCCGGGATAGTCTGCAACATTTCAAAGCAATCGGTTCAGTAGTTACGGCGTGAAAGCGGAACAAACAAACAAACAAATTCACTTTTCGATTTAAAATATTAGTAAGGATTTTGATAATTATTAATCTTTTAGCATACGACCACACTTACCTTATCAAACGTCATTCAAACTTCACAAAATTGCACAAGTTTTGAAATCAATAAATGCCATGTCACGAAACATGACGTCAGAACCATTTTGTTCTATGATTTAACAGAACAAGTGGCGGAGTCATTGCGTAACATACTATCAGTAGCAATGGGTTTGATTTTGACAGTTCAACAACATTCATTGCGTTATTTACGTACATGTTTCGAACATATGGAGCAATTGGTTAGCAATAGGCTTCAAAATTATTCCAATTGATAGTAATAGTGTGTTACGGAATTATGCACCCTAATTCCGTAACACTAATTATAAATTTTCATGGCAGATTTTTGCTGAACAATGCTTGCAGTCTGTCGTTTTCATATTCAGTCATGGCAAAAAAATGGGACAAACGGGCCGATCAAAACTTTTCAATTAGCTTTTCGAACTATGTTTATTAAGCAATAGATTACAATATACTTACTTCAAAATGATTCAAATTGTGATTAATAGAGTCATTCGCAATTAGTGTGCTGGTAGCACCTAAATGAATTTCCTTAATAAAAATCTCATCGACCACAAGGCTTCCGTGCTTCTAAAAAGCGCAGTGTTGAAACAGTGGAATCCCTGGTACAGGCAGTGTTTTATTTAGTCAGTAACAGGTTAGGTTAGTAAAGTACCGGCCAGTACTCGACGACTGGCTCGGGAGAAGGATCGGCTCCCTGTCTTTCAGGGTGACGCAGGTGGCGCAGGAGGCGCGCGCGAATCATGGACTCCCGTGGCCCCACGCGCACTTGGGAGGAGAGACACTGGCGTGGTTTTTAGTCAGTAGGAGTCTGACAGACCCCGTCGCCCACCCCAGTGCGGCGGCCATGCATGAGCATTTTCCACCCCGAAACAAAAAAAAGTAAAGGTTAGGTTTAGTTAATAATGTTATATGTATTTATAGTATTTTATGTTAATATAGTATTGTATACGTTTATATGGGCCTTAATGCGTGAAGTAAATGGATAAATAAATAAAAAAGTCTTACACGCCCTTTCGCTTGGCCCAGAGAGCGGGAAATGTAAAATATCATGTAAAATATCGGTACTTTCTTAGCCACTTCTGGTTAAAATGGAAGCTGACCTTAAACAGACGGAAAATACTAAACACGTGCCTACAGTACCTACTATTATAATCTTCGTTTTCCTAAGGTTTACTTGATAAACATTTGTAGCGGTAACTATAGTGAGATTTTTAATTCGAGTCAGTTAACGGTTATAGTAGCCTCAATGACCTTGTGCATATGGGCGGAGCTAAACGCCGTACTCCCGAATTCGTAAAATGCGCGCGGTGGCGCGCTAAACTAAAACGACAATCAAAGAATATCCAGAGATGCAGACAAGCCGCGTGTAGGTCGCGATTTGTGCCTACGATTTCAGACGGGGGTATGGATGCAAGACGATAAATGTATATTTTGCATTGATAAATGGTAATATCGTACTATAATATATTTTTAGTATTCTTGATCAATGTTTAAATAAAATCAAGGAGTGCTCGTTACACAGTTTAATGGCCGATCGCAGACTGACAGACATTTGTAAAACAAGTACCCACACATTATAATATATCATAACATTAACATAAAAATTAATGGTAGATGGTAATATCTATCGATTCAACATATTTGAATTTTTTTTTTTCACTACTTTTCAGTATAGAGTATCATGTCTTTGCAGTGTCCTTGAATTAATTACTAATGCGAATAACATAAACGAGTTCATCGCGTTAACGTAAAACAAACGCGCACTAGGCACTTTGTGATATTTTTATTAAAAAAAAAAAGTTGAACCACACTAGAAATTACTTTTATCGTGGGTGCATTTTTAAAAATATAAATTCACAGACACAAACAGCCAGACCCGGAACAACTACTTGTAGGACATGTTCTGAATATTTGTTCCGCGCGGGAATCGAACCCGCGACACGCAGCGCAGCAGTCAATAGCTTAACCGCTGCGCTAACCGTGCTTTATATAGATGCCTTGAGATTACAAAGCGCGTAGTTTCGGCCGTTTTCCATAAAGAGATAGTACCCTATTTATACTGTGTCAGTGACGTCGGATTGAATGTACTTCGTCGTAATGAGGTTTCAAATAAAACACGAGTTATTTTAAAATCTGTAAATTTTAATTCTTCGATCCAATAAATAACATGCGAGATTATAGGCATATCTAAAGCTGCAGAAATTTCTTGCAGTTGAGAATGGCCACAGTCTATTTCTATTGTTCCTACAACTGCACAGCTGATATTGATTTCTGTAGGATGTGCAAAATGTTTCCATACACATACGGCATTTAAAAATAAATAGGGAATGTAGTCCCACTTGTCGTTCTCCAACAATATCCACAGATCCTAAACCACAGTCTATAATTCTCCGTGCTTGGCAATTTTCTTTAGTTCTGAATAAAAGTAAGCAATATTAATTATGCGTCGCCCTTCGATGAAACAAGCTTGAGATTTGTTGAGGTTTTGGTGATATTTTGAGCTAAAAAAAGATATAACATACATTTTAATTAACCCTGGCAACACTGTTAGAGATTTTTGTCAAGGAATGAAGAATTTATCAAGAAAAATTAATTAAGAATTAACAAAAAATTAATTTTACAGGTATATGATATATTTGTAAACTAAAAATATAGGTTGTAGGACATGCAGACATAATTTTACCTGAATGATGATGGCACTTGCGTTCTTTTTTTTGTGCACATAGAGATATATAATATTATCATTTTCTTGACGACATTCTGTATGGATGTCTGACCTAGAATCAACTGCGTTAGTGTTCGACCTAAAAAGCAAATTAAACTTTTAAGTTCTGTCGATTGGTTTCTTTCTCTTCTTTTCTGTAAGTCGAAAAACGTTATTACAATATTATTTGTGAAAAACAGAATATATATATATCCTACAGTATGTTAAGAAAACCCTGTCCGACCCGTGAAGGTGTTGTTAGGTATCGATAACTGATTGTACTAATGCATACAAACCCAGGCTAATTTAAAAAAAAATCCCCCTAAAAAAATAAATATTATTTCGCAAAAAGAGGTAACTTAATAAATATGCGTTAAGCACCCTTCCGCGGGCGGCGGGCGGCAGGGCACGCGGCACGTGGTCGCATCGCTGTCGCTATTCGCTCATAATAATACCGGTGTTGTCACTTTTTTAAAAATTACCAAATTTCGGGGAAGTTATTTCAAAATTCATTTGTATTGGTACTATGATGATTACGTAAAATTTTATATCATATTTGGTCATGTGTTTACTTAACCTATATTATCCTTACGGGTCGGACAGGGTTTTCTTAACATACTGTATATATACGGACAAATCACACAGATTGAGCTAGCCCCAAAGTAAGTTCGAGACTTGTGTTATGGGATACTAACTCAACGATACTATATTTATAATAGATACATATATAGATAAACATCCAAGACCCAGGCCAATCAGGAAAAGATCGTTTTACATTATGACCTGGCCGGGAATCGAACCCGCGGCCTCCACGTCGCAGGCAGGCGTGTTGACGGCTGCGCCACGGAGGACGTCAAAAAAATTTACTGATAACTGTGTCATTCCAAGCCCGCCAGCCCGCGTCCAGCGGCTTCGGCTACTTTAAACAATTACATATAGAAATAAAATATTTACAGGAAGAATCATTTAAAATAATCCAAGTAAGAGTTTTTATTACACATTTTTGCTAATATCGCAAAAACTAAAAGTCCTATCAACTCAAAACTTTTTGTAAAACTGTTTTTACACCAAAACCTTTAACTGAGTCCTAATTTTTGGTTTATATCACCATAAACAAAAAATCACATTTTCAGTTACGTAAATTTCTAATAAGATTTTTATTTTTAAATCTCCTTACAAACCTATAAATTATAATCTAAGTGCGAGTGTTTACTTACCTGAATAGAGTCTTCTATATTATCAGCGGATGTAGTTAGTCGGATTATTGCCTTTCAAGTCTAAAGATTTCTTTCTAGATTTCCTGGAACAAATCGTAATTGTTTAACTTCAATTGTAAAAGAAAAATGGTTACAAAAGCTAATAGTAATTATAAAGAAAAATACAGTAATATGTAGGTATAAATACAAGAGTATAGGTAGATAGATACTTACGCCACCAGACGCATCTTCAATTCTCATTTGCGAGCTAATCTATGAACGTACACTGACACGATTCGCTCGTAAATATTTGCACTCACACAGACAACCACGCGTAGTCGGCGATAGCCGGAGCAGAGCAGCAAGCGACACAACCCTCCCGTCTGAATGCTAACGCACGACTGCCGCCCGCGCCCGCGCAGAGCACCTCTAAACCTATGTTTCAAAATAAGGATATTTTCTTGGCAAATGTTGACTGATTTAAATACGCTCTTGCATATTTGTAGTACTTCTAACCACGAATTTTTCAGTGTAAAAATATTTCCACACATCAATGCCGTTTAGAAGTAATAACGAATATTAGCCAAAAATAGCGTTTTGGTAAATATTTTTTTAAGGCAAAAGGCAAAATCCTACGAAAAAATCATCTTTAGTAAATGTTGTACATGAATCAATAGACAAGATATATTTTTTTCAAATCTCAAAACCAAGCCATTAATTAGAAATTAGCTTCCTAAAGTGACCATTTTACGCTACTAAATGAGACTAAGGCCCTTAAATGACATTTCCAGTGTTACAGGTTTTTTTTTATCCTAAATAAATAGTGATATGGTAAAACGGAGTTTTTACAAATAATAGTTAGTCGAGATTTACATTTTTTTTTATTAATTATCAAATTGCGTTTACATAAATAAAAATATTTATTTTAGTTTTTTTATAGAATCTTCCAAACAAGCGTTTTCTAAAGGTTTGCGGTGCTGGTATTGCATTACATTACTTAATACGGTATGTATTACATATTTACAATAACAACGCTTTGATACCTAATAAAATAAAGCATGACTAAATGTCTAAGTCTATTGATTGGCGAACATCACTATTGTAGCGGGTACAAAAAGGGTGACTCGCTACAATAGTTACATTTGCACTTCTCATTTTCCGGACTCGGAATTGGGTTGTATCCTAAAAAATAATTTTATGTCCATCAGATAGATTTATAAAAAGTATTGAACACGTATTTTTTATTTTTACTTTCATTTTTTTTTTTTTTTTTTTATAAATATGGACAAATCACACAGATTGAGCTAGCCCCAAAGTAAGTTCGAGACTTGTGTTATGGGATACTATCTCAACGATACTATATTTTATAATAGATACATATATAGATAAACATCCAAGACCCAGGCCAATCAGGAAAAGATCGTTTTCCATCATGACCTGGCCGGGGATCGAACCCGGGGCCTCCACGTCGCAGGCAGGCGTGTTGACCGCTGCGCCACGGAGACCGACAAATACTTTCATTGAAATACTTAGGAAGATATTATATTGATTTGAAATTTCGCATGACGACTCGCCGTGGTGCAAAATATACTAGCCCCCACTCCGTAACTATAATAGGCTATATCTCAGTAGTTTTTGGTAATTTTGACATAATAAAAAATACGGGTCTTAATTTTTTTTATTATCTATAAGACGGGCTAATTATTTTATTGATTTTCATACCTTGGATACATCCCTATTAAAATCTCACTATAGGTACAAATGCCACATGCGAACACGTCATGCTGAGGTCACACAGATTCTGCATCTCGCAAGCAGAGTTTACCCCACAACTAGCATTTATACAACTTCTTGACATCAACCGTCGGGCGAATGCCCGCCAAAAATAACACCTCTGCTCGGAGGAACCTCCCTTTTCTAAGAAGGATGAGTAACCATACACTCTCGTTCCTTAAACTTCTTAACTAGTAATGCCGCCGTGATATCTTGAATTTAGTAGGCATATAATTAAAGCACGGTGCGGTGGCTCTTGTTATGTATTTATTAGCATAGATTTGTTCTTTTTTCCTTAAGCCATTTTCCTTACGTTCTGGAGGTAAATGGTCCATTTCTTGTTATACCATTTTCCCAGTCTGGTATTACCTACCATAATAAAATAGATACCTATGTTTTGCCTCGGACTGATGTGTTAAGCATATTTTGACCATCTCTCACTTTAAATAAATATAATTCATTCTAGAGAATTGTAAATAAAAAAAGTGGGGGGAACATTTTTTTAACTAAACTTTCTGTTGCGAATCTGAAACAGCTATTGATAGGGTTTTATTTAAACTTATTATATTATAGTTTATGCAATCGTAAGATGAGAACATATTACATTTTCTGAATGTTCTACTGTCCCCCTGAAAGTATAAAAGTATAAAAAAAACCGACTTCCAAAAGTACACTATGAAAAATAACTAATTTCGGAAGTCGGTAGTAACAAATGAAAATACAAAAACCAAAGACACTGACTTCCGAAATTAGTTATTTTCACTTTGTAGTGTATATCACTACATATTATATAACAAAGATACGTTGCGTTGTTTTAAATTTTTAAAACCACGCAACGGATTTTGATAGTTTTTTTAATATATAGAGAGGAAAGTTTAAATGTGTAATAATATTCATTAAATTGTAGAGAAATATTATTAATTTTGTGGTTTCTAATGTGATGTCGTAAATAATATTTTTTTTTCCCGCGTTTGCAGTAAAACGCTGGCTGAACCCTACGATATTTATCAAAAGAATGTACTAAATATTGTACACATTGAAAAGGTCTACAGAAAAGTCCACGATGGTATATGTCTATCTCTTATGGATATCCCACAATATTTCTTTTTTGTCATTTCTTTTTACGACAAAATTTGGCTAATGTTCGAAGCGATTTTGACCAATACAGCATTAATCCTTATCCAATTTAACACCTTATGTAAATTGTTGATGTAATATACAGTATGTTAAGAAAACCCTGTCCGACCCATAAGGATAATAAAGGTTAGGTAAACACATGACCAAATATAATATAAAATTTTACGTAATCATCATAGTACCAATACAAATGAATTTTGAAATAATCTTTTTTTCCCGCGAATTAATTCCAACTTCCCCGAAATTTGGTAATTTTAAAAAAAGTGACAACACCGGTATTATTATGAGCGAACAACGACGCGACCACTTGCCGCGTGCCCTGCCGCCCGCCGCCCGCGGAAGGGTGAATAACTCACATTTATTAAGTTACCTCTTTTTGCGAAATAATATTTATTTTTTTAGTGGGATTTTTTTTTTAAGTTTAGCCCGGTTTTGTATCATTAGTAGAATCAGTTATCGATACCTAACAACACCTTCACGGGTCGGACAGGGTTTTCTTAACATACTGTAGATCTATATCGCCCTTTACAGCATATGATTTTAATGAATATTGTCGATGATATTACAGATTTAAAAATTTCAGAGCGTCGCGTTCCGTCCGGGGTAGCGGAAGCAGCGTTAGCGGCGGGCCGCTTTGTTTTTAAAGAACGTTAACAGTTTTCTGTAGTGTATTTAGTATCAGCATTGTACTCGTGCGAAGCCGGGGCGGGTCGCTAGTTTATTATAAAGTTGTCTTTTTTCGCTTCTTCTTCTCAATCCACTGTTGGAAAAAGGCCTCGCCCATGGCTTTCCAACCTCATTTTTGGCTTAGGTCTTTAGGATTCTGGCAGACTTTAACAAAACTAATTCCGGAATTAAATATGAAGATATATAATAAGTAATATGAAAGCCTTTTCTTCAAAACAACTTTCGAACATGGAGAATATATTCCTCGATGGGCTATAAAATGAAATTTATTTTTCAAATTCGACTATTATTTTTTAAACTCCCTACTTATAAACCTACAAATAGTATCGAATTATTAATTTACACGTTATTATTAATAACGGACTTAATGTTATTAATAATTCATTAATTTACTTTATTATGTTACTGCTTTGTCCGTGTAAAATTTTCTTTGCTCCGCCCGAACCTACATCGCGGGCTTATACTTCGTTTACGCTTAATGTTCTTTATGACATTTTTTTTTGTTTTTCTCGGCTCGTAAGGATCGTAGCGTGCCGTTAAATAGCCTAAATAAACTCCCTCAAGAATTAGGTTATCGAATGCAATAAGATTTATTTAAATCTGACTTACATATTTCCCGAGCTTATCCGCTACATACATACATACAAATGAACAAATTTTCCCTCTTTTAAATATTAATATAGATTTATTGAATATACATATATTACTTTAGCGATGATTTTTATTTCCCAATTGCCGAAAAGTCAAATTTCGGCTACTATTTATATCTATTATAGGAAAAATATGAGATCAAACGTACATAATTACGTATGTCTTATTTATATAATTTTGTTTCGAAGTAACAAGTCGGAAACTTGCATGCCTTAAAAATTGGAAGCTTAACTTTGAACTGACCGAAAGGTTTTCGAACTGTACAAAAAAGCTGTTTTCTAAACGACGTACGTCAAACCAGACTGGCCGGGTAGACATCCTTATTCCTTATTTAGTTTACTGTCGAACTGCAACTGCGTATGATGTAGCAAAAATTGTGCTAAGTTATTAGTCACCTAGCTGTTGAGAAGATAGTGTGACTGACTCCTACACCTGACTCGTTCAGAAAACTGCTCGACTCTCATTGATATAATTACGCTGCCGCCAACACAACCTGTTATCATTCAGCGTTGTATCGCCGCCGTGGACGCGCGCTCCGCCATATTGAATATTTACTTCGAATTTCAAAAGTTTTAGCGCCAATTTAATTTAAAAAAATATATATTATTTTTTATTTTCTTTAGTGTAGTGTTAAGTGTTAGTGAGTCCGGTCGGTTTTTCAATTGTTTTTAAGCGGTAAGTCACTGTTATTTATATAAGATAAATTTATTGCAGCTGACTATTCAGGTTTTTTTTTTTGGTACATTCCTAACTTTTTAATTTATTGGAAAAAATAGACTGTGTTCTGTATTGTTTTAAAACATGTTTAATTAATATCGTATTCTAAATTTCGTAGTTTAAGACGTGAAATACTTTTTTGTATAGACGAAATTAGTATGGATACTATTGTTTCATGATATTACTATGCGGATATTTACTTTTTAAATTAAACAAAAATGAAATGAGTAAAACGCAATGTAAATAAATATTAACTAAGTTGATAATGTATAATTATAATGATACATAATCGAGTAAATAAAAAGTATATCTGTCAAGTAACAGTAAACGCTAACTACCTGTAATTTATACAATGAGATAAATAATTATTATACCTTCATAAAATAATAAACATCGTATTCGGGGTAATCAAGTGTTCTATAAAATCATAAACGTTTTTATTCTGGCTTTATTTACCTTTGGCCTTGACACTACGTGAAACGTCTATGTAAGAAATTAAAATTAATTTACATAATAGATTTTTTGTGCAAGTAATCGACTTCGAATAAATTAAAATGCCATTTAATTTAAAATTCTATTTATATTCCATAACGTCCTAAATTACTTGAACAAACATATTAAAATTAGTAAAAAAAATACTTTTGACAGCTGTCAGTTCGTCATTTGTTAATAAATCATTCTATATTTTTTTAAAGCTGTGTTGTTAGGTAAAGGAGCTCTGTTACGACCATGTAATAAACTGCCTGTGCTTAAATATATAAGATAAATTATCGTCTAATTACTTCTAATTAATGAGATTTATTGCAATGGTGTTCGTGTTAGTAAGAAGAGAATCAGAGCTTTATAATTGATTTATCTGATCTAGTTAGTAACTTAGGTCGATGATTGTTTTTTTATTTTTTAGTATACGATTTGTATTTTTTTAGCCAATTTAAGCACGTATCCTATGACAACTACTGACGTCGCATCAGTGGAAAAGTAATGGCTATACTTTAAATTCGTTGTTTCTAACTTTGTAGGAACTTTGTGCCAATTTTATTCCTAAATGAAACGGTACATGATTTTTTAATTATACATTTCATTACACCTTAGTAACCATAATATTTTGAGTACATACATAAGTAGGTACTTATGTAGGCATGTACTCAAAATTTTATGGTTACAAAAGGAAGCGGTTGACTAAAGACATGAAGAGTATTGAGAAGTATGGAAGAACATGACATGTTGTTCCGACCCCAAATAATAGGTACGGACGACAGCAGGTCAACCTACCCGAAACTGACAAAAAACCAAATCAACTTTGAGCCTTAATTCTTTATAGATATAGTTGAAAATCTAACAATGAAATCTGACAGAAGAATTATGTCGGATATACAGAATTTACTCTTTTTTCCAAAATAGGAAAATAAGTTAGGCTTCACGATATTTTAGAACATGCGGAGTTTACGTCGTTGGTACATAATACCTACATACATAAACTCATGCTTTCTTCCCATGGGGGTAGGCACGAACTACAGAATGCCATCTGCTCTCATTCTCATACATTCTACATACATTCAATCCTGCCTCGTTTACATTCATATATATCTGGTCATTCACGCACGCGCCGTTTGCGTGTATTACGCACCTGACTTTTCCAACGTGTGTTAGGTACAGTCTGAAACAAAATTCGACTAACATGAAATTAATCGACATTGTACTTTTTGGCATTTTATAATCCCTACTAACTTACTTATTGTCTGTTACGCTTTCGCGTCTAAACCATAGAACTGATTTTATTGAAATTTGGTACAAAGATAGAGTTGATCTTGAGAAATAACATAGGATAGTTTTGATTCCGGACTTTTGAAGAGTTCTCTTGGAAACGCGATATAACCGAACTCCAAGCCGCGGGCGGCAAGCTAGTTTATAATAATAGTGATAAACGTTCATTTTTTCTTCACTTACTTACGTAATTATGTGTTCATAATAGCTAAGTTTCTATAATATGGAAACATAAGTTCAACACTTAATTAAGTATACAAGATATATTGATATAGAGGAAACTGGAGCCTATACTAGGACTACCTATGTTACAGGTCTCCAGGCCTCCTGACTACACGGTCGTGTCACAACTAATAATAAAATCTAAGTGTAAAAGAGAGTAAATCAGAGTGCTCTTTAATTAAATAAAGCTTTAGATTTTAATAAAATATTTCGCTCAGCAATTAAGATATCGAAAACTAAAGTGATAATCGACTTTTCTTGCTGATGGTAACTACTTAAATAATTAAACTAAGTAAGGTTTAGAAATAGTAGATGAATTTAATCGATGCTATCCACGCCCTGCAGTTTCACCCGTATAGGTTTCGATACGGTGGGAATATTCGGATAAATTCCTATATGGTTATTAACCAGCACCCCAATAGGGTAGTTGACTAAAAAAAAATAATTAGTCCGTCAGTCAGATTTCCAAAAAATAATAAAGACACGTATTTTTTCTTTTTGCATATAAACAAAACATTAAAACGACACAGTGCCTTGAAAACTCGTGTGACGTCACTCCTGATCTTTGATGCCTTTTATATTTGTGAATTTTTATTAATTTTTTAAAACAAAATATACGTATCCAATATTTTTCTATAATCTGAATGATGGACTAATTAGAATTATTTTATTTACCTAGGAATTATCCTTATTGCATAACAGACCATTACTATTAGTTGGAATCATTTTGAAGCTTATTGCTATTCCATTGCTCCATATGTTCGAAAATGTCAAATCAAATCAAATCTTTCTTTATTGTGGATCATAGGTTTGTACATAATACAGGTCATAAATAATTACATGGATCAGCTATGTCCCGCCCTTAGGGCATACAATAGTCATACTACAGCAAATTTATTGATGAGTCTGCTCAATAACGTGAATAACGCAATGAATGCTGTTGAACTGTCAAAATGAATACCATTGCTACTAATAATGCGTTATGTGCATCTCTGTGTCAAATTTTATCACAATCCATTATAGATTATTAGATTATTATCATCATTAGATGATCATTATTAGATTTATAAAAAATATTGAACACGTATTTTTTATTTTATTCAAATACTTAGGAAGATATATTGATTTGAAATGTCGCATGACGTCACGGCGTGACGTGATTAGCCCCCACTCCGTAACTTTAATACGCTATATCTCAATAGTTTTTGGTAATTTCGACAAAATAAAAAATACGGGTCTTCATTTTTTTATTATCTATAAGACGGACTAATTATTTTTTTTTTTTTTTATACCTTGGATACATCCCTATTGCTCGACAAACTTAAGTATGTAGATTAAGAATGAACAGCATCCTATTAGCATGACACACTATTAATCACAATCTGAATAATTTTGAAGTTTATTGCCAATCCATTGCTTCATATGTTTGAAAGATTGATCTTCTCAACAACGTAAATAATCCAATGAATGTTGTAAAACTGTCAAACTGAAAGCCATTCCTACTATTATCGCGATATGCAATTACCCCGTTTATTACATTATAATTATATGGCTGCTCGAAATTGTTTAATATTTATAAAACATGTTTGCGATAATGTGCAATGCACGTGTGTTTATAATAAAATGCATGAAAAATATCGTTCACGTTATTTTTTTCGACGGTTGCTAAGCGTTCGTTCCAATGATTTATTTTAGTATTCAATGCGAGATTTTCTATATGTGTAGAATCCATTAGGCGAACTATAACAAAATTGCTAAAAAACACATCAACTTATTAAAATTACGAATATTTAATAACGAGTAAAAATAAATAAATAGCGACTTTGACCGACTTAAAAAAGGAGGTTATAAATTCGGCCCGTACATACGTATGTAAGTCAAATTTCAAGTGTATGTATGTATGTATGTATGTTTTATGTTTGTGATCGCATATTTCCGGTACTACAAGTTCGATTTAAGTAATTATTTTTTTGTTGTACTAAGTATTGTACATCTAGGGAATACTATAAGTTTCACTAAAATCGGTTCAGTAGTTTTTTAGATAGGGATTTTTTTCGTATTTATGAGAACTTATTCTAACATGAGTTATGGCTACCACTATTGTTTAATGAGGTGAAAAAGTAATTTTCGAATTTCGACTAAGAAGTGTTTTTTTGAAGTGGGTTTCTATTTTTTTGTAAAAAGTTTTTTCTTATGAGCGTCTTTATATGGCATGGAAAGTTTCTCATTTCTTTTGATAAGGATTTGTAAAAATCTGACACGTATGTACGGGTTAGAATTATACTTACGTGCGATTCTACGTTAGGCGAAATTGCTTGTAAAAATTGTTCACCTCATGAGAAAGGAATACATAGTAAATTAATAAATACTCTTTAAACGCAACAGAAGTAATTAAAAAATATAAGTTATTTGTAACACTTTCATAATAGCCACCAATAGATAATGTTAATAAATGAATATTTCAAGTAAGTATAGTGTAACATTGAAGAAAGATTACACTTGGGGCCGTTGTGAAACGCTGCACTGTATCAATTTCACGCGCGTACACTTGCGTGCCACCTCACGGCTCACGTGTAACGCGATAGGGTCAGCCCGTATTACAATCACTACATTCTTGATGCCTGACGCTCCATTGGTGAGTGAGTAGCCTTCAATCTTCTAGGGTTTCTTTGGTCCTTGAATCATCGATTTACCCTTTTCTTAACTATACTGGGGTCGGCTACCAGTCCCATATCTTCCTGGAATCCATTCATCATCAGCGTTAATTCCAGTCGCGTCCGAAGCTTTTTCAGCTTTGGAGTCTGGGGTCCGCTTTACCAGTCTTTTATTTTAAAAAAATTATAAACTAGCGCTTGACCGCAATCCCGTCTGATGGTAAGTAGTGATGCGATCGTTGATGGGCAAGCGCGCTAGTTTATTAAGAGCCTATTCGCTCAGAAAAACTGAGCGAATAGGAAGGAAAACGGCAGTTGAGCGAGGTGATGCAATGTTAAACCCAACAACACGACCAACAATGCTGCGCCAAAGAGAGATTGATCTGAAGACCCTCCACGACCAAACTCCCAACACAACAACAGTAGGCGCATCGTACCCGGCACACATCACAACACAACTGCTCAGACCCGTCCTCCGTACGGCTTCACCAGATATCATGCCGGAACACGACAAATCGCTTGGCGGCAAGGTTTTGTCCAACTGCTGGTTTTGTCTAAACTTCGATTTTTTCATCTCTTCCTGGAATATGAAGTGGAAATCCTACACTTTTCATGCAATTATGTACATACAGCTTCTTTATAGAAAATATTGTTCTAAGTGGGATTCAAGGTTGCGAAGGTCCCTTTAGCTTATAGATGAACAATGGTTAGTTTTTTCGCTTACGTCAGCGGCTCCAGGAAATTCCTATAATGCTTTCCTTGCATATTTCACGCGTACATGACAATTCTTTTTGGTCCTTTTGCCCCAATGTGGCAGTACATCGCAAAGTGCAGTTGCATTCCCAGCACTTATCGAGAAGAGTACTCTTTCAGAGATGTCCTTACCTACCATTTTCTAGTAAGGCTGCTTGTACTCAGGGGATATGTAAAACAATTAGTTTCGTGTTGACGTAGGATACTGGTGTAATTTGTTGCTATTGATATCCTTGTAGATAATTACGCAAATTGCACATAGTATTTTGTTGATCTTACATCACTATAAATGTACGTCTCTACATTAGCTGTCTTGATTAATGCACTTAGCCCACGTAAAATATTACTGTGGAATTTTGTCGCGCACTTGATTTTCAACTCTTTGTGTTCAACCCAGCATTGAGATTCCAATAGAGTGTCAATAGAAATTGTTGGATCTTAAATTCTCGGCACTAAGGAGTGCGTTGAAAATTCAGGGCACGTAAAAAAATCAATGCAGGAAAGAAATTGGTCTTATGACTATTAGGAAATTTAAACTTTCTTATTTCAAATGTTTTATTACCTAATTACTAAATATATGGAAGAGGAAAATTCCTTTACTGTGCTTATATATTTTGTAAGGTTCCCTATTTGTCATCCAGGATGACATACTCAGTATTTGTGTATCCATATAAATATATATATACATATAAACAATCTGTAACAATATTGAGTCAACGACAAGGATACATCTCTTCAGGTTTTCCCATTAACAAACAATGAAAACCCATTCATCGATGAAATTATGAATGAAGACCCACTTACAGGGAAAATGTTTATTAACAATGAGTAACCACCTTTCGATTTAACACCGGAAAATTATGTCAAGTAATCTAGTCGTAACTCGCCTTGTAAGTGTTGATGGAATTGTGGTAAATTACCGGACTAACCAAGCTACCTAGTTCACCTACTATTCACACAAGGTACTAAATAAAAATAAGGAACACTCATCATCAACATCATCACATGGTATAATCCCGGTGGCATGCGCGGCTTTCGCGTTGGAGGCCGGGGTCCGCTTCCTATACAGTATGTTAAGAAAACCCTGTCCGATCCATAAGGATAATAAAGGTTAGGTAAACACATGACCAAATAAAATATAAAATTTTACGTAATCATCATAGTACCAATACAAATGAATTTTGAAATAATCTTTTTTTCCCGAGAATTACCTAATTCCAACTTCCCATAAATTTGATAATTTTAAAAAAAGTGACAACACCGGTATTATTATGAGCGAATAGCGATGCGACCACGTGCCGCATGCCCTGCCGCCCGCCGCCCGCGGATTAAGTTACCTCTTTTTGCAAAATAATATTTATTTTTTTAGGGGGATTTTTTTTAAGTTTAGCCCGGTTTTGTATCCATTAGTAGAATCAGTTATCGATACCTAACAACACCTTCACGGGTCGGACAGGGTTTTCTTAACATACTGTATATACGCCTCCATTTTGCATGATCTTTGGCATCCCGTGGTGTGAGATTAAATTGTATAATAACTAACTATATAAATGAATACCAAAGGATATTTAGGCGTCGAAGTATCTGTCCATTTCGCTGTTATCGCTGTCGCAGTCAATAGAAATGTAAAGTTATGGCTAAAGAACGACCTCTGGACCACCTTTTTCTTTTTTTTTTGTTGGGATGGGAAATTATTAAATGACTTATCCCGCTCTGGGCGGAGCGGAAGGGCGTGTCAGACTTTTACTGTCTAAAACCCACCCGTGTTTCTTCACTTGCCTGCGCGACGGCCAGGGCCACGGTTTCTTTTTTGGTGCCTCTGGTCACCTGGAGTGTCGATCAGCTGGCGAGTTTTTTTTTAAGAAGTCATGCTCTTGGTCCTCATGACTCCAGCGTTGATGAATAAACTTACACAGACTTGATAAATAATACAATTTTAATATTTGTTACATAGATTAAAGATTTTTTTCCTCCGGTATCTTCTTAAGAATTAGACTTTCTGGCACAGGCCGCTCCAATTGCACGCTATTCAACTCAACATTCTTGATACTTTCAGAGGAAATTGAATAATGGTTGAATAAGAAAACAGTTTTATTGTAGTTGTCATGTTACGAGTAGAAATTGCAAGCAATAAATCAAATTATATGAATTGAACGTACCGAAGAATCTACTAGACATCTATTACATAGTTTAGCACAACACACAAGGTAGAAATTGTTTTGTTTTCCTTTTCAAATTACGATTATTATTCTCAAAATCAAAACATTTATTCCAAATAAACCAATTACAAATTCTTTTGAAATATCAAAGGGACGATCAGTTAGTTAGATGAAGCTATGTAGTTTCCTTTTCTTTATAAGTATATGTTTGTGACATAAAATGTTTTACAGTATTTGTTTGCAATTACAATGATTTAGCAAAGGATTTGTTTGAAATATATAGGGTGTATCTGACATCGTAACGCAAACTTCGCGAAAAGGCCGCATGCCACTAATAAAATTATGATAGTCATTTATGTCGTTAATGAGCGGTTACAGAAATCATTGTTTAAAAAAAGTGTCGGTTCGGCCTTTGAACGTTGCAAGCGTGCCGCCGTGCGTGATTGTAGTTATGACGTTGACCCCTGAAGTGAACTCTATTAAATCAGCTGATAGGACAGTTTTTCGAGTTTTGTTCACATTGTGTAATTAGCGAATTAATTAATTTTTACTTTAGAATCTTATTGGGTTATAAAAATATAGCAATTATGAATGGTCTAAAGTGAAAAAACTGCAAATTTTTTTTTGAATCAGGTAAAAGCCGACGAAAAATTCCACCACTGGGGGGTTCAGAATAATATAACTGGATCCATGGTACTCGTTTGTGCGTTGATGTCAGATACACCCTTTTTTATCTTGAATGTGCTTCTTTAGTTTGCCATGTTACAAACTAAGGAAACATTACATGTTTCCATATCAACGCTAATAGAAAAACAGAATTTAGCCTGCGGCAAAAATTCTGTTTTTTATTGCTCTTACTTTAATTCTGATTTCATAACTCGCTCCTCATGTCTTCTGAGCCTTATCTATATGAGAAGAGGTATTGCCCTTAGTGTGACAACAACAGGCTAATCTTATTATAATGTGATACTCATTAAATACTATCTGTCTTTGTATAATGACCAATTCCAGTATCTATAACAGTACACGCCTGTCGACAATACAAAGAGGAATTCGATCTGATCCAAACACAAAATTGTAAGCAAACGTGCAATGCAACCAACTATTAATACCCACCTCAAGGTTGTCTAGACCGGTAGTTGGTCGTTCAGCTTAGTTTAACTGCGTTCCTGAGTAAAACTGGGCATTATTTGCAAATTCCTGGAGTCTGTTAAACTACAGCATCGGTGATAGGAATGTATCACGTCAAAGCTTCTGTGCGCGAATGCAGATAAGATGAAAAGATGGAACGATAGCATAAAAAGTAGCAGTATGTTTGCTAGTTTTGATTCGTCCCTAGTTAGTGTCCTAAAAACCACAGTGCAGCTAAATTAAGAAGCGCAGTGAACACTGATTTCTTTGGTCCTAGGAGCCAACTGCTTACGTAACACACTTTGACAGTTCCACACCATTCATTACGTTATTTACATTTTATAACGTATGCAGCAGTGAATTTGCAATATCCTTCAGAATTATTTAGATTGTGTTTGATACTACGCAATGATGAATGAGGGGGCTTTGGTCTTGACATTAATTTCCTAAGCAATTCGGACATAACTATGACGTCAATTTTCTCTTCTATTAGTTCATGTGTTTGAGCATTATTCAATCTTCTTAGCCAGAATTTCTACGTCTCAGCTATCATTAGTATGCATAAATCCTGACCTAAGCCATAACTTTGTAGTAGACCAAGTCTAGTCATCCGTGTTCACAAATATTCTAAATATTATCGCCACTATTCACTATGTCTTATTAAAAGCCTTGTTTATAGTGTATATGTGCACTAAAACTGAAATGTGCATTCAGAATTTATGCATGAAGTTTACGTCGCCACTCCATTGCGGTAATGTGCACCTTGTTGCCAAATCCTTGGTAAATATTAGGTACATGTCAATAAAATATTGCTTGGCCTAGGATAAGTCATCCAGGAATGCTTCCGTGCTACTGTTCCATTACTTCTATTTAGATATCTCTACAGAATTCATTACAATGTTTAAAGGTCACGAAAATATTTTCGTGGTCCTTTTGGTAAACATTTAAGTAGAAAATGTAGTGAATAGTTGGAAAGTTATTTATATACATTTATTTTTAGAATATGTAAATGAAAAGACTTAGATATGTTTGCATCCTTTTCGTTGCCCATTTTGTATTGCCATCTATGTATTTACTAACATGTTATCAACAAAATTCATTCCCAGGATACATAGTACTATTTAGCAGCAATTTTGTATACTAATCAGGTATTCAACAAAGACCGGATTCTATGAATTTGTAAATATGAGAAAAGCATTCGCTACTAGTTATCATGCGTTCAAAACAATGTATACATGAGTAGATCCGATGTCCGAACTGCTAATAGAATAGAACAGAATACTCTTTATTATTTACAAATGACAGCACATCCAGTTCTAATGAAAAAAATCTGACAGATTGTTTTAATCTGTCAGATTTTTCTTATTAGAATTTAAACTTTATCTCTAAAGCATTAAGGGTCAAGGATAGGCGAGGTAAATATTGTAAATAGTCTATGGTTTTACAACCCTACTACTATTATAAAAGTGAAAATTTGGATGCGTTTGGTTACCTTTTCACCCATAAACTACTGAACGGATTTGCATCAAATTTGGCACTCAAAAGCTTTATAACCAAAATCCATTTGGATAGTTTTTTATTCAAACATTCATACAGGATCGGGCGCAGCTAGTACTTACAGATATCGTTTTCAGTAGCGGCCGACTCAATCGGTCTGCACAATTCTGTCGTATGAACGCTGACTATAACGCCCACGTGTCTTGCATCAGTAACTTTTATTTATAAAATAATCTTGAACACGTACCAATATTACGGAATCGTTTGGTGCAAGAAAGTCTAACTGTGTCTTTAGAAAGTGTGTTTAGTTTTCTATTATCGTGGAGATGGTAAAATGGCTCCGATTCTCTTGTTTACAAACTAAAACTAAATATTAAAAGAGTTTAGTCCTACCACATTAAGGTATTTCAAAGACAGTTTAGATGTGATTAAAAACATTACGACCAAAAATACATCAACTTACGTCAGGCGCTGCCTAATTTGAGTATGTTTTTTTTTTAATGAAATAAAAAGAAAAATATGCATAGAAGCTAAATTTAGTTTAGTTTGTTAACTAGAAAATCGGCACCATTTGTAAATATTTGGTTGTTTTTAAGCTGTAATCTAGGCTAACATAAAATATTTTGACCATTTCTAAATTTGTATTTCAACTCTGCCTATTGCGGTCCACTACTGGACAAAGGTCTCATCTAGGCTGTGCCAAAGTACTCAGTCCTCCGCCTTACGCATCCAATCTGTCCTAACCACCATTTTAAGGTCGTCGATCCATCTTACTGGAACTCACCACACTTCGCTTGCCGTTACGCGATGGAAACTCCAGAACTCGTTTGCTCCACCTTCTGTAGGTCGTTGACAAACATGACCAGCCCACCACCACAGCCAAACTTCCATTCACGTGCCGTCATTTATCTTATATGACCTTTGTTTCAGTTTTAATTAGATGTCATATACATAAATCGATATGAAATGATGACCTAGTTTTTATCAATTAGTTTCATGTTATTTTTAGTTTCAGTAACTAGGTACCTACACTTGTTTTCGTTCACTATTACTTAAGTATAAGAGTTACATTTGTATGCAATAGATAATAACGTAATTAATAATAATGATACCTACTTATTTATCAATGATAATATGTATTTTAATTTTTTGTAGGTATTCATGTGCGAGTAGGTATCCCTTCTTGATCGTCAGTAAAACTTTGTAGACGTATTTTTATATTGCGAAGAAAATATTTTAATAGGAATATCTATTTTTTTTTCTCGGTGGTAGGCCATAACATCGACCGCCGGCAGAAGTTACCACCCACCAGACAAAGTCTTGCCGCCAAGCGATTTGTCGTGTTCCGGCATGATGTCTGGTGAATCCGTACGGAGGACGGGTCTGAGCGGTCTGTTGTGTTGCGATGTGTGCCGGGTACGCGCCAAATGTTGTTGTGTTGGAGTTTGGTCCTGGAGGGTCTTCAGATCAATCTCCCTTTGGCGCAGCATCGTTGGTCGTATTGTTGGGTTTAACATTGCATCACCTCGCTCAACTGCCGTCTTCCTTCCTATTCGCTCAGTTTTTCTGAGTGAATAGGCTCTTAATAATCTAGCGCGCTTTACCATCAACGATCGCATCACTGCTTACCATCAGGCGGGATTGCGGTCAAGTGCTAGTTTATAATTATTAAAAAAAAAATGTATGTCTAAATTAGAATAAACTGGTCCTTCAAACCATTCCTTAATTGGTCCATTTCATTTCATTTGAGAAAAATAAAATTAATCAATAATATCATATAGGTATTTAAAACACATCTTAATATCGTGATAAATTTCTAAAAATACATAAACCTTGAACTATTTTTATCTATTATTACACAGTGCTATCGTAAAGTTCAAACATTTTATGCAAAGTAAGTATCATTGTTTCATTAATTCTGCGGATAAGATTATTTTATTACATACACAAGACCTCAGGGTCAAAATAGCATTTCCTTGCTTACCTACCTAATACTTCATGGGAATCAAAATACATACTTTCTCATGAACTTGTGCAGTCATATACAAAACTCTAAAAGGAGCAGGGGAGCAACCGCGCTAAAATAATTCAACCAAAACAGAATTGCTTCGCAACCAAACCAAAACTTTAATTATTTTAGTAATTTTTCGCTAACCATTTGACAGATGGTTTAATCATAACTCGATCACAATTGGAACATAACCGCTGTCAAGTAAAAGAGTTCAAACAAAGCTAACTTTTTCTATGCCACTTACAAACATACGTCTAAATGATTGGATTTACTTTTAATTTATTTAGTTTTAATTATTATATCTGACCAAATGTATCACACATACATTCATTTTACTTCAACCGAACTTTAGCGCGACACGAAAGGGGATCCAAACTTAACCACAATTTTAACTGAATTAGATATGAACAAGAGTTTAACTTCTACTGATTTATTTAGCGCTTTTGCCCTCTCTTGTAGAAGAAGCGCCAGGGTAGGTTTTTATCTATATATAAAGCTGAAGAGTTTGTTTGTTTGTTTGAACGCGCTAATCTCAAGAACTACGGGTCCAATTTGAAAAATTCTTTTTGCGTTGGATAGCCCATTAATCCAGAAAGGCTTTAGGCTACATAACATCACGCTGCGATCAATAGGAGCTTAGCATAACTAACTCCACGCGAACGAAGTCGCTGGCGGCCGCTAGTTACATAATATTCGTAGAATCCGCTTTCAGCATTTAATATTGTGTCCTATTGTCCTATACATTAAAGCGGAATAAAATGACTCCTATGATTTATATTGATGAAAACTAGCTCACCCATGTACACCTGTGTATACTTAAAACGATTAAGTCTGAGATATTTTATCTTCACACTATACGGGTCTAATTTGGTATGCATTAAGGTTTAAAATGATTTAAATTGATCACAAGTTTCTTCAGTTTGTTGAGTACGTTGCTGAATGCTGTGTGATTGTTTTGCAAATGTGGTTTCATGCCCAGTGTGTTTGAAAACAAAACTGAAATAAAATTTGGTCGTGACTGATTGTTGCTTATTTAGTTTTATGCAAGTGTAAACTGCAACCTGCACATGAGTTGTTGGCATACTTATGAGAATGTTTCGATTATCAATTTTTATTTATTAAGAAAACTTATGACAGTAAAACAAAAAGAAACTATTGTATTTGGTACGTACTCACGAGTAGAGAATTTCTGTGATTTAATTTGTAATCATTTTAACGTTGCATTTTTTCATTTTATTTTGTCTACACTCTCTCTAAATTCGTTTCAACATTTATATCTAATATATAAAATTCTCGTGTCACGGTGTTCGGCTTTAAACTCCTCCGAAACGGCTCGACCGATTTTGATGAAATTTTTTGTGCTTAACCGGTATCTATAAGAATCGGCCAACATCTATTTTTCATCCCCCTAAATGTTAGGAGTAGTCCACCCCTAAATTTTTTTTATTATTTATATGGCAAAACAACGTTTGCCGGTCAGCTAGTCTAATATATAAAATTCTCGTGTCACTGTGTTCGGCTTTAAACTCCTCCGAAACGGCTCGACCGATTTTGATGAAATTTTTTGTGCTTAACCTGTATCTATGAGAATCGGCCAACATCTATTTTTCATCCCCCTAAATGTTAGGGGTAATCCACCCCTAAATTTTTTTTTTATTTTTTAGACAAAATTTTTAATTTCTATTTATTTATTTATTTATTTATTTATTTTTCCTCACACTGGAACGCCATGCAGCAATTACACCAATGGGGCAAAGACAATTCATGTGCTTCTTTCCATCCATCATGCGTACAGTGGACATCGAAGGATTTACGATGGATGACGCTTACGCAGTATGGTAGTGCTGTAACTGGATTTCTTCTGCTTCTTCTCCAGTAGCTCATCAGAGTCTGTGTTGGATCCCACTAGCCTTGCCAGTTCTATGACTCCGTCTCTGCTATTTTCAATCATCTCGTGATGGCCTTTTGTTCTTTCTCTGTCGCGCCTGCGCGACTTGGACCTGATCCTCCGTCCCCTGCCGTTGGTCATAGTTTTGGTCCTGCGAGCTGTGGAGCATCCTTGAAATATCCTCTGAGCGCAGCTACAGCAAAATATCACCCCTTTGAAAACTTCTGCGTTCAGGAGGTTGGTTTCGCTGCAGACATAGCACTTGTGGCATTTCTTGTGGTAACTGAAGCCCTCTCGTATTGTGATCTTATCATCTTTGTAGATAGGACTTTGACAGTGCTCACATAACTCGCATGCCATAGTTTTTCAATTTTTTGTTACTATATCTACATTTTATAAAGACGAATGTCTACACAGATTTTTAATTTTGCACCAAAATTTTATGATACAACATACAAAAATACATATAATCCCCAATTTTCACCCTTCTACGATCAACCCTTATTTTTTAATAGCCATTTTAGTAATTTAATCTATTATTATTTATATGGCAAAATAACGTTTGCCGGTCAGCTAGTATATTTATAATATGCATTAAGTCTTTAAATAGTTGAAAACAACTTTCTCTAGGATCTTGTTATCGTGTTACTTCGAAAGTTTATTTTAATCTTCATACATCGTGGTGTAATTTATATTGTTACACATATGGTGATGATTTAGAGTCTTAGACAATATGAATGATAGCTGCGCCCGAAAACTTTTCCGGGGGTGGAAAATCCTCATGGATGTCCAACGCCATGGGGTAGACAGCGGGATCAGTCAGACTTTCACTAGCTAAAAACCACCCCGGTGTTCCATCTCACACCTACGCCGGGGATTGCGAGAACGAACACTGCTTCCGCAACCCCCAATTGGTGCCGGCCCGACGGCGCTCGTAGAACACTTCGCGCCGCCACCTCGGGTCCTGATGTTTGTTTGGGGGTCCAGGGGCGACAGACTCTGGGATGTCTGTCTGATTAATGGGCTATCCAACGCAAAAATAATTTTTCAAATCGGACCAGTAGTTCCTGAGATTAGCGCGTTCAAACAAACAAATAAACAAACAAACTCTTCAACTTTATATATTAGTACCTATAGATATGTATGCCAAATTTCATAAAAATCCGTGTAGTAGTTTTTGCGTGAAAAAGTTACAAACATCCATCCATACTCACAAACTTTCGATTTATAGTCTTGTAGGATTTAAATGCTGTAAAAGGAACATCTTGTTTATCTTGTCTTCAAGGCCAGAGTGAATAGGTTCTTAATAAACTAGCGCGCTTTACCATCAACGATTGCATCACTGCTTACCATCGGGCGGAATTGCTGTCAAGCATTAGTTTATAATCTATAAAAAAAAGTGTATTAATATGTGCCCTACACGCAGCGAAATACAAAAAAAGAAGAAAAAAAAGAAAAATTTTCTTAGCAATCAAAACAGTATTATATTATCTGCAAATGCAAACATTGAAAATATTATTTTGTTATCAATCGATGCTTTATTTTAACTTCAAAATAGATAGACTAGTCCATAGGGTTATATAACTTCAAGTACCTATTTGTAGGTTATCTACTGTCACAGATTATTATCTACATTTAAAATTTAGCTGCATTCACCTTCGTAACATCGTGTAGTCCTATCTAACCAATTATCCAAATCAAACAGTATTAAAATATCTGCCAGTCCTATACCCCAGTGTAGTATAACCCCTATTCTATTATTCCAATATAAGGTTCGGGTTGGATTCCTTCATACTAACGAAACTAAAAAACAATGATTTAAGAATATATAAGCAAACAATTATAAAGATTTTTTCATGAAAATCGATTATGGCATGTAATAATGGTGTACATTATATAATTCTCCGTACTTACTCGTATCGTTTTGGACATAATGAGACACTGCAAGGTGTACAATCTCGGAGTGTCTCATTATGTCCAAAACAATCCGTCTGACTTTACCAATTTACTCGGAAACAGTTCGAAAGTTGTCCTGTGTAGCAAGTACAGTCGGCATCTTAAATTGCACGTTAGTAAAAATCAGGAAAGGAAGAAATATAGGAAATGTTCTTCTTTGCCTACTTTAAAATATTTTTTTATTACTTATTCATTTGCAAAGATTGTACTTGAAGTTAATCTTTATTGACGAAAAAGTCTTTATTTTATACGGTCTGCTAAAACGTACTTCAGTACTAAATAAAACAATTACCCTAATTAAAACTATTAATCAAATAGAATACAGAATATGTATCTATGTATATTTTACTGTTGCATAATGCATACCTATAGAAAAACTGCGACATCTTCGCCAAAAATATAAACAAATATGAATTAATGGAAAAATAACTTTTTAATCCTACACAATAAAGTTCAGTGTACGCTACAACTTCAAACATTTTTACAACTTTTTCGATATTGCTGGTCACTTTGAAATCAACGTAATTGTGAGTGCAATAAAGTTAATGTTTGTTTAACTTGAAATAGGATGGTATTGTACAGTATAGAACTCCATCACTTAGTCGAACCCTAGCTTGATTGTCGCTTTATTTACCTAGTAACTTGTAAATTTCGCGTATTCATTATGTAAAGCATTAATTTAGTTTCCACATTTTCTAGGTAGGTAATTTTCGCCCATACTCAATCAATTTTGAACATGATAGCAAATCGCAAACAGTATTATTACTAATAGCAAACACAAATTGAACAATTGAAAACATAAAACAAACTCCATAGCTTCACAGTTAAGACTGCTGTTTTCCAATTACATTGCAGTGTTTTTAATAACATTCGTATATTGTATAGGTAAGTTTATTGTAAGACCGATAACGGAGTCCTGTAATTCATTAGCTGGTTGCTTATACTTCATGAACCTTTCACGTGAAAGAAAAAAACTAGGGTACTAACCTTAATGAAAATAATTACAATAAATTTGTTTAATGTTAATTGAATGTAGCACATTGTACTATTGTTATAACTTCAATATACATGCTGCGCAGTAAGATGGTTAAATAAAACATTTGAGTAATGATTTGTTCAATAATTACGTAATTTATTACGCGTTGGACAACACAATTTTTTTGTACTCCGAATTCATCGAGGAAGCCTCGAAAGCAAGTACGTCCGAAACTAATTTCTTACCTGACAGTTTGAATTGGACTTGTTGCCTTCACAAATAATAGTTCTAGTAGTACATTATAACTCAATGAGTTCTAATGCTATATTAGGCCGTCCATACACCTCAGTACATTAGTAAATTGGATGATAAGAGGTGAATCATGTAAGTACTATCAGTATTATGTCCTCTCCGAAAATTTACCGAGGAAGCATCAAACAAGCGTCAAAACAAGTTTCTAACCAGACAAGTTGAATCGGGGCGGTTACCTTCACAAATAATAATACTTCTAATGCCGTACTAGGCCGTCCATACACCTCAGTACATTAGTTAATTAGATAAGAGGAGAATCATGTAAGTACTATCAGTATTATGTCCTCTCCAAAAATGTATCGAGGAAGCGTAGGCAAGCACGTCCGGGACAAATTTCTAACCTGACAGTTTCAATTGGAGCTGTTACCTTCATAAATAATAGTTCTAATGCCGTAGTAGGCCGCCCATACACCTCAGTATATTAGTAAATTGGATGATAAGAGGTATTCACTTCTCTTTTTAAATACTATCAGTATTACAAAATACAATAACACACGTACTGTATTACCTATTAGCCTACACTAGTCTGAATTCAATTTAAAAAGCATCCATATTTTTTGATATGCCATTCACCAATGCAAATATATACATGAATACATATTTGATGTAACTGTGCCTGATTGTATTTCAAGCCATTCGGGAGGATAAAAAATGCAATTTGGCTTTAATTGGATCAGTAATGGCTAGTAATAACGGGGTGTGTGCTTTAATTTCAGCTGTAATGACGTCATTGGAATCTTGAATAACATTTGACATTCTACTTGACATTTTACTTTCTTTGTTGCATAATCTGTCACTGTTTTTCAAATTCATAAATTGACTTTATAAGTTTGGCTAGGACACTGTTGTATGGCATAAAAAGTAGCTCTCAGTCTTTCACCATACATTTTATAATATTAATTTATCTACCTGGTACCTCATACCAAGGTCTTTGTCTTCTCTATTAATTCTTTATTATATTATTCTACTAACTGCGCCCCGCGATTTTACCTGTCTATGTTTCTCTACCGTGGAAAGATCCGGATAAATACTGTATATCCTATATATTAATACTGCTTATAAAACAAAAGAAAAAATAAAGAACCTGTTTGACAAAATTCATCCAAAACCGTTTAGTACTTTTTGCATAAGAGTAAGAAAAATATATCCAAATTTGCATGTTCATAATATTAGTAGAATTTGAAGTAATTTGCGTGTATTGCATAATTTTGCATTCTAACCAGATAACCAAGCCGTTATCTATCTATCAGTAACAGTAGATACTAGGTACTATCGATAAAAGAACATTATCAGAGTTAAATATGTAAATGTGGAGCAGATCACAATCATTTGTTATCTGGCATCTTAGTCCACTCCACTACAATGAGATTATTGTCACAAATGAATACAACGTCCTCGTTGCCTTCCGATATGCCTACTTACGTCTGACCTTTATGATTTACTGTATTACTTATGGTTAGGAAATCACATCTGAGTTGTGACATACACAATTGCGATGCCAACTGTACTTTTGCCCTTAACACTACGCCTAACTGCGAAAAATCAATGAATTCGTCTATCGCTTTGAATATTTACATCTGATTGGCATCAAATTATCATACATGAATATTTTTTCTATACTATTTCACTTGTGGGAAAGGTTGTGAACTCTCTGTCTTCGTAATAGTGGGACGGAAACGTATATGCATGTATGTTATGTGTTTTTACGCCGCACGTTTAGTTACGTCTAGGGTTACCATAGGTCCGGATTTTTCCGGACATGTCCGGTAATATACTGCTCCGGAATGCAGGAAGAATCCTAAGCCGCCAGGAATTTCTACATTTTAAGTAAAAACCAAAATAAAAAGGAACCTTAATAAATCATAAATCAAATAAATTTATGAATCAAGGTTGGTGCGTTCCGCCAACCTCCCTATTGGCGTCAGCGTAGTTTGTTCCTTCCGCCTGACGTAGGTCCTTCCCGAACACGGTTGTTTCGGGAGGTTCCTGTTCCTTATAAGGCGGGAGAAAACACCAGGGTGTCACCATTGTGTGGATCGCCTTGAGGACAGGGTGGAGCATACGGTGGAGGTCTGCCCGGCTTGGGCAGAGCACCGCCGTGTCCTCATAGCGGCGATCGCCGGCGATCTCTCGTCGTCCGACCCTGGTCCAGGTTACGCTCCGAACCCAGAGTGCATGGCAGGCCGTCATCTCCTGCGAAGCAGTGATGCTGGCAAAGGAGGAGACGAAGCGCGTGAGGCAGCGGGAATCCCAGCACCCTCACGCCACTTGCCGCCGCAGGAGACGGCAGACGACATCGAATTCACAACCACCGTAGGCGCAGACCTGCGGACAGTGAGCAGTGGGCAGCTCGCCGCCCGGTAAGGGCCAGGCCCGAGTCGACGGCGCGTTGTGTTTCACGCGCGCCTCAAAGAGATGTCAGCACATCGTGACGGGGTCCGCGAAGACCGATGCCTCCTGGGTCAGGGTCAGGGTTGGTTAAAAAAGAAACCGTGGCCCTGGCTGTCGCACAGGCAATTGAAGAAACACGGGTGAGTTTTAGTCAGTATAAGTCTGACCCGCCCTTCCGCTCCGCCCAGAACGGGAGAAGTCATTTGATGACTTCCCATCAAAAAAAAAAAAAAAGAGTTTGGCGCACCCGCGTGCGTAAAAAAGAAACAAAATTTGTTACAATTTGTTTCGTTTTACACATGCACGATTTATCCGGATATGTCCGGAATTTCGATTTTGCGATCTGGGAACCCTAGTTACGCCATAACACTTAAATAGATATCATAAATACTGACTATTGATTTAATTGTTAAAAGCATCTTTTCTTATGTAACATTTTTTTCTATTCAGTATTCAGTTTTGAGTTATGGCTGCATTATGATTTAAATTACAGTCAGACTTTAGAAAAAGATTAGAGATTACGTCATTGTAATGACTGGGCAAGTTCCTATACTTCGGAATAAAATATCTGCTCGTCATTTGGTTCTAAACAAGTTTTTAACCGATCAAAATGTCTTGCATGTCTAATTTGCCTCTTTTTCTACTAAGTTAATTTGACAAAGATAAGTATAGAATATTTTCGTTGTGATCGTAACGTCCTTTGGTGGGAGGACGTTAACCTCCGCACCTCTTGTACAGACGACAGCACATCAAGCTATTGTAATCTGTCAGATTTATATATTAAATTTTCAACTTTATGTTTAAAACTTAAGGCTCAAGGGTTATTGAGTATATTTGAAAATATCGGGTAGCTTGACCTGCTGTCATTGACAAGTAGAACGTAGCCGATGTCGCACCGAAGTCTTCCCTTACGTCCACGAAGGCCGTGTCGTACACACACAATAACACTACAGAAGTTACTTCACATAGTTCTCAAAGTTCTCGTTGGGTTGTCGCTGTAGATCTCCTTAATTATCGCTTCTTAACTGTCGCTTGTTTTCGTATCGCTAGTCAAATGCAGACTGACTGCGGGCTGGCGTCACGGGGCTTTATATAGATCAGCTGATCGAACTTTCCAGACACGTCCAGAATCAATAATAATAGCGCATAACTTTGAGTACATTTGGCAGGTACCTACGGTAATTTACCGGAGACGAGTTTCTGGAAGTTTGGATGTTGACACTTCGTTGACGATATTGATGAAATCAATCCTAGGTCAATGCGTTTTTATATCGTACCTCTACAATGCCTAGGTCTCAAGATATAGGGCTTAAAAGTTGCGTACTGCATGTCACGCCGATATTGAACCTTATGCCATCGAGATAAGGTGTATTTGTAACACTTAATAAATCTAAGCTATACATGCAATGACCAAATTAGCATTACACAGGACAAATGCAAACATACCTAAAATATAATTTAAATACTTACAAAACACATAAATATGAGTCTTTCATGTTGATTGTTCAACAACATTCATTGCATTATTTACGTTGTTGATCGAGATTGTTTTTTAACATATAAAGCAATGGATTTGCAATATCCTTCAAATTATTGAAATGTGACTTTTGTGGTTTTAATAAAATAAATATTTAATTCGATATTCCTGCATTTTATTAGTTTCTCTGAGAGAAATAATTAATTCTACTCATTTTATAAACGTGAAAGTTTATATGCATGGATGACATATACATATATTTGTTACGCATCAGCATGTCAGCGTGAATCCCAGTCGCAGCCGAAGCTTTTCAGCTTTGGAGTATGGGGTTCGCTTTACCAGTCTAACTGCTGATTTTGGCTAAACTTCGATATTTTCCGTGAAGCGACTGCCTTCTGACCTCCACAACCCGAAGGCGATATCGAAGCATTGTAGTTAGACCAATTGTTGGACATTTGAGGGCTCCAACAACCCGTAATAACTGCCATTAGATGTTCGTATGGGACCAACGGCTTAACGTGCTTTCCGAGGCACGACCAGACCAGTGCAAATATTCATATTCATACATACAAATATTAGCACTGCGCGGGTATTGCACCCGCGCCTCCTTGCGCAGCGGGGCTAGTATGTTTGAAATATCTCAAACTCATCGCCGATTTGATGTCGTATGACATATATATATATATATATATGTATATACACATTCTGTTTTAAAACATTTAGTATCAACCTTGACTTGTAGAATAAACTGTGGACAGAAATATGGTAGCCTCCGTCAATATGAATAAATAATGATCCGATTAGTTTCACATTACTTATGTGAAAATTCAATAAGAAAATATGTATATATTCAACGTGTAGAATATTTTTAGCTTTTACTTTTAGTGACCGGAATTAATCAATTAGACACTTATGTATTCTGTTATATTTAGAACGTAAGTATGTTAATTTTTATGTGTAATATTACTATAATAATTAAACCTTTTATATAATGTATATTTAGGTGTGACAGCCTCTGTGGCGTAGCGGTAGCGAACGCGGCCGTTGCGCAAGGAGGCGCGGGTTCGATGCGGGCACAGTGCAAATATTTGTATGGATGAATATGAATATTTGCACTGGTCAGGTCGTGCCTCGCAAAACACGTTAAGCCGTTAGTCCCGGTTGCCATACGAAGATCTAGTGACAATCGTTACGGGTTGTTGGAGCCCTCAAAAGTCTTAACAATTGGTCTAACTGCAATTCTTAGATATCGCCTTCGGGTTGTGGAGGTCAAACGGCAGTCGCTTCACGGAATATATCGAAGTTTAGCCAAAATCAGCAGTTGGACTGTTAAAGCGGACCCCAGACTCCAAAGCTGAAAAGCTACGGATGCGACTGGGATTAACGCTGAAATGATGATGATAAATATTCAAGGAAAGAAAAAAATATTGTTGTCTTCATTTAAGATGAACTTATGTTAGAATACAAGATACTTGTTTCTCAAATGAAACATTAAATTATAATACTCGTGTATATCTGAAAAAGTGCCGATGCTGCAGTACAAGCAATTAAAATGACTTGTGTTAATGTATGACTAAACGTAAGTTATTTTTAGTAATTTGCAAGTACCCCCTAATCATAACAAGCGGCAAGCATTTGCATACAACAATGAAGTACTTATGTAAGTCATATAAACGAGTAACACTAAAACAACAACTTTATTGAAAGACTTGTGGAGTCTCCATGGCGATATAATGGAACTCAATCATAATTATTTAACAATATAAGAAATTAGACATTTATAAGTTACGATCAATAATATTCTCATACAAGATATTGTCGACACGTTTTTCAAATAAAATACTAAGTATAAGACTGTAAATAGGTACATTTGTTTTATATGGAACTAGCGGCCGCCCGCAACTTCGCGTGGAGTTAGTTATTTGAACACTAGCGGCCGCCAGCGACTTCGTTCGCGTAGTTTAGTTATGCTCCGCTCCTATTGGTCGCAGCGTGATGTTATATAGCCTAAAGCCTTCCTGGATTAATAGGCTATCCAACGCAAAAATAATTATTCAAATCGGTCCAGTAGTTCCTGAGATTAGCGCGTTCAAACAAACAAACTCTTCAGCTTTATATATTAGTATAGATTTGATTTTAATCCCAAAATATAGGTACAACATTCATTTTAAATGTTTGTTATGCTCCGCTCCTGGACTATTATTCGCAGTGTGATGTTGTATGTCTACAGCCTTCCTGGAATAATAGGCTGTCCAACGCAAAAATATTTTTTCAAATCTTACCAGAAATTCCTGAGACTATCGTGTTCAAACAAACAAACTCTTCAGCTTTATATATTAGTATAGAGTATAGATAATATGAAGACTTTGTTGTTTCCACATTGCCCAATTTTTCATCATTTGCCTATCTATAGGAGTCGGTGCATATACAATATGTAAAGAAAACCTTGTCCGATCCGTGAAGGTATTGTTAGGTACCCTGTCCGATCCGTGAAGGTATTGTTAGGAATCGTTAACTGATTCTAATAATGTCAACAAAGCCGGGCTAAACTTAAAAAAAAATCTCTCTAAAAAAATAAATAATATTTCGAAAAATCGAGGTAACTTAATGCATGTGCGGTAGGCAACACGTTAGGCGTACATACGCGGGTGTAGGGGGGCAGGGCACGCGGCACGTAGTCGCATCGCTATTCGCTCCGTCACAAATGGTGTTGTCACTTTTTTTAAAAATACCAAATTTTGGGGAAGTTTGAATTAATTCGCGAAAAAAAAAAAGATTATTTCAAAATTCATTACTATTGTCACTATGATGATTACGTAAAATTTCACATTTTATTTGGTCTTGTGTATGTATTACCTAACATTTATTATCCTTTTGGGTCGGGTAGGGTTTTCTTTACACATTGTATATATTAATCATAAAAGACAATAGTAACTGGTCATAGGCCTCTCCTATTGCCCGCCGTTCACCCCGATTTTAGAAAAGGCCCATCGAGCTGCTACCAGCTATCCTGGAAAGATCGTGGCTCTCCCTAGTCTTAGGGCATCCTTAATTTTCCTGACTGACTGATGGTACTTCTTAGTTTTTGCTATTTATATTGGAGACAAATAGGATAACGTCCCACTCCCTCTCAAAGAACAGGCCTTTCTAATAGTATATCGACAGTGGGCATCGTTATGAGTTGGTAATGCTTTGCTATATTGAAACTTCAATGAATATTTGCCAGCAAAATGTTACAAAATTACATATCTTCAGTTAAGACTGACCTATATAACTTATGTTCTGGGTCAACGTTTTCGGTTACATTGTATTGTATTTCAAACAGGGGTCAATCACCAGTCCATCGAATGTGGGCAATTTTGGAATGGCAGTCTGGCTTGACTTGAAAAAGTACCTGCACCCTGAATGCGTAACATATTAATAACATGCTTATTCATCATCAACCTTTTTTATCGTCTCACTGCTGGGCACAGGCATCCTCATACAGAGAACAATGGAGCATAATCACCACGCTTGCTCAATGAGGGTTGGCGATTTCAGACTTTAAAGTCCAGGTTTCCTCAAGATGTTTTCTTTCACCTTGTAATCAGTCATTCGTGTCCAAGATATACTTGTGATAGTACTTGCCTGTCCTGGAATAGAACCCGCAGACTCATACTTGAGAGGCTGGTGTTTTAACCACTAGGCCACCACGACTTGCTTATTATGCTGTTCCTTTTGGGATTCGGACCGTGCAGGCTCAATGTCCAGTCAACTATGTAGTATGAATTATAGTATTTACTAATACATATAATAAATGCGAAAGTTTGTGAGTATGGAGATGGTGGATGTTTGTAGTTCGTTCACAATTTATTTTGATGCAGTTTTCATTACTTTAGAGTGTTTTTTTTTTTTTAATAATTATAAACTAGCGCTTGACCGCACTCCTGCCTGATGATGCGATCGTTGATAGTAAAGCGCGCTAAGTTTATTAAGAGCCAATTCACTCTAGCCTTGAAAACACAAACACAGCATTGGATAAAAACAACAAAAAATAAAATGGTTTAAATGAAGTTATAAAAAAAAAAAACAAATACTTAAATTGTATGTACAAACCACCTATTGCAATGGACGGGATTGTTTTATAAAAATGGTACAAAAATCTAAAACCAATAATGGTTATCGCGTTCAGCCTATTCACTCAGAAAAACTGAGCGAATAGGAAGGAAGACGGCAGTTGAGCGAGATGATGCAATGTTAAACCCAACAACACGACCAACGATGCTGCGCCAAAGGCAGATTGATCTGAAGACCCTCCACGACCAAACTCCCAACACAACAACATTTGGCGCATAGTACCCGGCACACATCGCAGCACAACTGCTCAGACCCGTCTTCCGTACGGCTTCACCAGACATCATGCCGGAACACGACAAATCGCTTGGCGGCAAGACTTTGTCTGGTGGGTGGTAACTTCTGCCGGCGGCCGTTGTTATGGCCTACCGCCGAGAAAACGTGTATTCAACATTACCATCTACTGGGCTTTGGAATGAGAAGTTTTTTATTTAGACTGACCTACTCCTTTCATCATCCGTATCCACTTGTTTTTAATTGAGAAAAGCTGGTATTCAGCAAAACCTGGTGAGACCAGTCTCACCGGGTTTTACTGAATACCAGTATTTTACATGCCTATCTGACCTCCACACTCCAGTTTTTGGGTAATACGATACCCCTTAGTAACTGATTGTCACCCTTTCGGGCTTCTGACGACCCGTCAACGACAGTCGAGATCAACGCCTTAACGTGCTTTCCGAGGCACGAAGGGGTCTCGGTATGTAAAGATGCACAGCCATCCACAGTCCAAACCGCTGCAAGCGTGGGTCGATCGATCAGGTTAAGCTACCTGATCGATCGACCCATGCGGCTGTTATTAGTTAGCCACAAGCCGACTCCTTTCATAATCAACCTTTTTAACATCCCACTGCTGGGCACAAGTCTCGCTCTCATTCAGAGAGGGATTGAGCGTAATCACCACGCTTGCTCAATGCCGGTTGGCGATTTCAGACTTAAAGTCCAGGTTTCCTCAAGATGTTTTCCTTCACCTTCACTCATTGGTGACCAAGATATACTTAGAAAGTACATATAACTTTAGAACAGTTACATTGGTACTTGCCTGACCTGGAATCGAACCCGCGCACTCATACTTGAGAGGCTGGTGTTTTAACCACTAGGCCACCACGACTACTCCGACTCCTTTATAGCTAAAATATTACCTGATATTAATATTACACAACTTCCACATAATAAAGAAATCTTAATGTTTTGTGGTCTTACAACCGTGCGAAGAAGGGACGGGCCGCTAGTAAATTGATAAATCGTGGCCATTGAACCTTATATGCCAAGAAAACTCGCACTTACACGCGAGTACAATCAACACACATCGAATGTCGCGAAAGCGGCTTTCATTCATGACCGTGTCACTCACTTCCCTTCAGTACAGGCGATGACAGCACTGTTAACTTTACCGAGAACGACTTTATATGCAGTTACTATTTTATTCTGAGAAAACGATCAAAATAGGTTACGTGCGTGCTTTAATGATTCTAGTTCGCATTTTATGCGCTTTGAAGGACTTTGCTGGTAGAAAACATTGACATGCGGTCGATTGTTGGCCAATACGCTTTACATATTGCGCCGGCCGGAGAAAGATGAAATGCGCTTTATTCAACATCATCTTATATACTGTAAGAGGAATTGGGCCGTAATAACGTCCTCCGTGGCGCAGCGGTCATCACGCCTGCCTGGTCATGATGGAAAACAATCTTTTTCTGATTGGCCTGGGGCTTGGATGTTTATCTATATATGTCTCTATTATAAATATAGTATCGCTGAATTAGTATTCCATAACACAAGTCTCGAACTTACTTTGGGGCTAGCTCAATCTGTGTGATTGTCCGTAAAAAAAAAATCCAACGCACGGGCCAAGTACGGGTTGATAGATGTCACTTGTGTTCTAATTTTTAGCTCAGGGTGATTTCCTTCACCCTTTTGAGAACTGCCCTCAAAAAGGTGATGAACTAATTTATAAGCCCTCAAAAAGGCGATGAACTAATTTATAAAAAGTAAAGCACCAGTATACATACAATGCATTTAAACATAGATACTAATCTGCAGCGATAAATAAAGTCTAGAACAATTGTGATTGACTTTAAATAGTATTGCAAAAAATGTAATTACCTAGCTGGAGCATGTTGCAAAAATTAATTTCGTTAGGTTACATGTCAAAATCTTCGCGAAATACAAATTAAGCATGATGGGGCAAATTGAGCAAACATTTGCAATAGAATATAAATCGATTTAAAACCGTTGCTTTCACCTGTACTAGCTGTTACCAACCTTTTGTCATATACCTAACTGCGTAAATGCATTCGTAAGTTAACACGTGAATTCAACCCGTCTACGTTCTAACTACTAACTTACGTAACTTTATAAATATTTATCGATAAAATGAAAATATATTGTAGAAAGTATTTTTTGGTACTAATTAAGGCGTTTTATTCTCGGGCTGGCCACATTAGTATTCGGTTTTTAATTGACTTTGTTTTATTTAATATCAGTGATTTCTTAGCAATAGATCGGAGTTTTTGATGGGAGTTGGCTTGCCCCTATGTAACAAAATGTTTGTGTACTATTCGCACACCACTGTCTGTGGAATTTACAGGCGTGATGTTATGTGTATGTTTTAATTAATCACTTAATTTTAAGTTCTCATGCTTGTAATTAACTGGAGGGAAGATTTTTTTTAAACTTTGCCCCATATTAGGAATTTGTCTTGTATCGTGGGTGCGTTTACAAACATATAAATCACACACACAAACATCCAGACCCGGAACAACTACTTGTCCGTTCGGGTTCGATTCCCACAAGGAACAAATATTTGTATGTATTTGTTCCTTGTGGGAATCGAACCCGCGACACGCAGCGCAGCAGTCAATAGCTTAACCACTGCACTAAGTGTGCTGTGTAACTACAGTTTTTAAGTGCTTTTGTTAATGCTTTGCTGACTTCTGAAACTGTGTAACTGCCACTTTGTTTATAAGCGACTTTTCAAGTTTTGGTTGTCAAGATTAGGTATTTTTTTTTGTTCTTTACAAAACAAGCTATTATAATATAATATTTAAACATGATTATTTTCAAAGCCTTGTTGGTTCAAGTGTAGGCAGATGAAAAGTATAAATAGGGTTCAATAACACCTATTTAGCTAAATGACACATGTTTTGATGTGACCTTACACAAGAATGTCATAAAACAGTTATAAGTTTTATTGTTTTATGTATCTTGCTGTAATGTCAATAAATGCATTTTCTTTCTTTCATAACTGTTTGTTTTATCAAATGGTTTCTTTGACATATCGACAATATCGAATTTAAATCGACATATTTTTGTCATATAGGTACGAGTATTATCTGTCTCGGCGACTTTCGAACCGCTGCAGCATCGATAAATGATGAATTGATTTATAATATATTATTATATTATATATTTGTTATATTATTATATATAAGGACGTTTTTCCATCGTTGATTGTTGATTAGTTTATCATCATCAACCTTTTTATCGGCCCACTGCTGGGTACAGGTCTCCTCTCATACAGAGAAGGATTGAGCGTAATCACCACGCTTGCTCAATGCGGGTTGGCGATTTCAGACTTATAAAGTCCAGGTTTCCTCAAGATGTTTTCCTTCACCTTCAGTCAATGGTGTCCAAGATATACTTAGAAAATACATATAACTTTAGAAAAGTTACATTGGTACTTGCCTGACCTGGAATCGAACTCGCACACTCATACTTGAGAGGCTAGTGTTTTAACCACTAGGCCACCACGACTTAGTTTATAGGATTATATTTTTGTGTTTATCCATAGAGTTTGTTGTTTCACTAGGCTACGAAAAAAAAGTCGGTAAAATAGTTTCAGTAATTTTCAGGATCATAGACTGGGTCTGAAATACGACCATCCGTACCGTAAAAAAATGACTAATGTCATGTGGAAACTTGCCACGCTAAACACTACTGGTCACTTTATTCATGTGCGTACCCGGTCTCTCCCCCCCCAAAAATATAACAAAATGGAATACTAAAGTGTGAGTGTATTTTAAGGTTTACGTCCACGGGCGTACCCAGGTAGGGGCAGGGGGGACAACTGCCCCCCCCCCCCCTAGAAATCTCGCAGAACATTTATGAACTCCCCTGATTACTAAACAAAGTATAAATGACGACTTATCTCTAACTTTTACATAAACCACGTAGAAGACACGACAAAATGTACGGTGCCGTGTAATTGCCAAACAACCGTATCCGACTATAGCGCATAAAGATTACTCGCTCTAAAAATTTGGTTTGCTCCACCCTAGGCCGGACTTGCCCACCCCTAGGCCTGACTTGCCCCCCCTAGGCCAGAAGCTGGGTACCCTCATGACTTTATTACTTACGAAATCTACGTACAATTTACTCGATAATAACAAAGTTGAAAATTTTCCACGTTTGTCATATGAGTTGGGCCTACAACATAATCTATGTTGTAGGCTTAACTACTATAACAATAATATTTTAAAGATCAGTGACCATGGCCTTCGAATTTGACCAAAAACGAAGTTTGTTTTGTTGCTCCTCTTTAGTAACCAATTTTATGGTTGATAATACACAGTAATTGTTATACATTGAAGCCTGTTTTCGTGTCG
The DNA here is from genome assembly GCA_037179545.1 of Sesamia inferens. Lineage (NCBI taxonomy): Eukaryota > Metazoa > Arthropoda > Insecta > Lepidoptera > Noctuidae > Sesamia > Sesamia inferens. The sequence continues at coordinate 26,484,941 of CM073928.1, read as the reverse complement.
TTATGCGATGGACCCTATTGTTCATTTAAAATACGCAACGGATGTTAATATCTGTTCATCATCGTTTATTCTGGAAGGTTTATAAGTGTCTTCTTCTTAGTGTCGATGATAATCTATATACAATAAACCTTATTACAAAACAAGGATTTTGCTTAGACTAGGACCAGACCACCTGGCGGTGGTTTCCTTCTGCGAAACATTCATCTCGCTGAAGGTCGCTCCGGAAAGGGAGATCTCGTCCTCTTACCCGGCCCGCAGCAGGCGCACCGGGCGTCGGCGGAGGGCGGATAATGCCCTTTTGCAGCCCGCCTAAATGGGTCCTGGGGTGACAGACCCGGGGACATCTGTCGCCTCCCAACCATCAAGACCCAAGTTGGCAGCGCAAAGTCTTCCACGCGCGCCACTCCTAAACGTCGCTGGGGGAGTCATACACTTCACTCCCCCCCTGACTAGAGGAGGCCCACGGCGGTGGGCCGGCACCAATCGGGGGTTGCAGAAGTAGTGTTCGTTCTCGCAACCCCCCGTTGTAGGTGTGAGATGGAACACTGGGGTGGTTTTCAGTCAGTAAGAGTCTGACAGATCCCGTCGACCCCCGACTCGCCCCAGGTCAGCGGACATCCATGAGGATTTTCCACCCCGGAAAAAAAAAGGACTAGACCACCTAGATATTGAATTGTGAACCAAACCGTTATAGAAATGCAGTTATTTATACAAAAATTACAGTTCAGTGCAGTACTAAGTTATCCATGAGGATTTTCCACCCGGAAAAAAAAAGACCAGACCACCTAGATATTAAATTGTGAACCAAACAGTTATAGAAATGCAGTTCTTTATACAAAAAATACAGTTCAGTGCGGCACTAAGTTGTCATTTTCATATAAATTAGAGCTTTACCTAAATTTAAATAAAGTTCGATATACAAATACTGAGTCAAATATTTAGACTGACTAAAGTTCGATTTCATTTTGTTATAATAGGGAATTGGACCAGAATTTTGCTACGACCTTATTTACTACCTTTGGTAGAGTCCATCAACTCCTACAGCGCACAACAGGAATACGCGGGACACGATATTAAGTGCTTCATTGTTGCGGGTTGCTAGTTGTTTTCATTAATATGTCAGCAAATCACTCGTCATATCATTATATCATCCCACTTTCAATTTTAATACTCATTGGAATATCGTCACTACATGTGTTATTCTTGTTTAAGAAACAATTGTTTTATTTTCTGCATTATTCACGCACGCTCGAGACTGATAACGTGGCCGTGAATAATCAAAGGTTTTGTAATGAAAACGGCTGACTCAATTCAATAAAACATTTTCTTCATAAATTATATCAATAACACTAAGATAGAGAATGAAAATATTATTGAATTCAAGTTCGACGACATTTATGTAAACAGTAGACGCAGTAGTTTGTTTTTCGCATATCGCAGTGAAGTGTTTAGAAAAAAAAAAAAAATGAAAATATACATTTAACATGACGCATTTAAATTTTCGTGCACGATAACGTTATTGACACGTCATTTCGTCTATTTTAGGATTGATAAAAGCGAGAGGAGTGTGTAGTGTATAAGAAGACAGGCACGCTAATTACATAACACGCTATTACTATCAGTTGGAATCATTTCGAAGCATGTTGCTAATTCATTGCTCCATGTGTTCGAATACGTGTCTGCTCAACAACGTAAATAACGCAATGACTGTTGTTGAACTGTCGAAATGAAACTCATTGCAACTGATAGTTTGTTACGCAATTACCCTAAAGGTCCGTTGATCCCAAATAAATTGGGATACGGAAAGATGACACGTCCTATCTGTGAAGGTGTAGATCGAAGAACCAACACCCTGATTCCATAACACACATACCATCACAATCTGAATAATTTTGAAGAATAGTGTACATACCTATTTGACTAAAAAAAACTAATTAGTCCGTCAGTCAGATTTCCAAAAAATACTAGACACGTATTTTTTCTTTTTTCATATAAACAAAAAATGAAGACGACAAAGTGCGTTGAAAACTCGTGTGACGTCACTGCACGCTACACTTTTTAGCGCGCAGTGACGCTACCAGCCATCACTCCTGATCTTTGATGCCTTTTATATTTGTCAATTTTTTAATGATTTGATAAAACAAAATATACGTATCCAGTATTTTCTATAATCTGGACGGACTAAATAGAATAAATTTTTTTTTAACCCAGATAACATCCCTATTGCCTGTATGTTCGAAAAATGTGTTCGCTCAACAAGCAAAATAAACAATAAATGTCGTAGAACTGTCAAATTTAAAGCCATTGCTATTATTAGTGTGTTACCCAATTACTCTGTTGCTTTACTAATCTTATCTATTAACTTACTTACTTTTCTGTCATTACAAGAATTGTGGCACTCAATGACTTTTCTCGTTAATGACGATCAATCTTCTTTTTTGCGATATATTATAGCCAAGATATGATAAGCTACGAGTCGCTTATCATATAGGAAATCACAGCTGTACCGAATTTTTGTTTATTTGGTTTATAAGGAATTAGAGTTAACCAGTTCACTTTTATATCAGCAATAGATGTGTTGTGAAAAATTGGTTCCTTTTATGTCGATAATTATAAACTTGGTGTATGAAATTTTATTTCGCGGTAGCGATCGTAGTTTGAGTGATATTGCCAGTTGTATTAATATTTGGTACATATGCTATAATGGTAAGTTGATAATCTGTTGCATATATACTAGTTTAAGTAAATGCCTTGTTGCTTTACTTTAGTGGTCCCAAGCGCTACTACTGAACGTAAGTTCCTGAGTTCTCAAGTTTGGAAAAGTGTCATATAGCAGCCCAAATTGTGGATTTATGCCCATTCGATGGCAATACGCTGGCCCCTGTAGTAGTGGATTTCAAATAACTGGCGAACTGTAAGTGTACTACTAGAAATCTCTGTCTAATCCTTCGGAGAATAAACGAGTGATGTGGTGTTATGTTAGTTTTTTGTCTTTCTCTGTCCCAGGTATATGCAACTGCTGCAGTTGCATTATTTTAGTGCTACAGCTTAATATCTCTCATTCGTTAATTATTGCATAACAGATTCATTTACAATCCCCTCTTTCATCTTTGTTTTTGTTAATTATAAACGTTGCACTGAATCTGTATTTCTTCTTCATGATTTAAAAAGTTACGATACGGAACATTAAGTTTTGATTGCGTTTCTTTAAGGAAGTTTTGATGAACGACTGACATTATAAAATTATATTGCGTAATGTGAGATTGCGTTATGTATACACTGACCTTAATCATAATCTCAGCGTTAATAACAGTCGCATCCGAAGCTATTACAGCTTTGGAGTCTGGGGTTCGCCTTACCAGTTCAGCAGCAGGCAGTTCCTTAATATGATTTGTAATTATCTGTAGTCTTACCATACGATAATTGAAGTAAACGTCAGAGAGCATTAAAATAATAAATAACATCGAAATTTTGTTGAAAAATAACGAACATTAATTTGAAAAATAATGGCCTCGTGCACTTGTTCACAAACTAGTACATCTTTTTCCGTTTCGTTAAGAAAAGGACTGAAGATAAATATACAGTAGTAGTAAGTTTAGTCCTGTTTTGACAGGACTAAACTAATACAGTATTTATGTTATTTCCGACGTAAAGGGACTTATTTTTTTCGCTGTTTTTAATCTCGTCTAAACTGTCTATGGAGTATCTTGATTTCACAGAACTAAACTAAAATATGTTATCTTCTATCCTTTTCTTAATGAAACAGCTGCACTGAACTTAAAATTAGTTTAGTATGTCAACAAGACAATCGACGCCAATGTGTGATGAGTTGGTTCTATACCTACATGCTATAACCTGCTATGCATAGTTTTATAAAATCAACAAATTCATTAAGTTAATTAAAGAAGGTTGTAAATTCCTTGCAAATGAACCCGTTGCGAATCCTGTAAAATCTATCTCTGATCATAACTGTATCTAGTTGCTTCATTAACACCTTATATTGACTTATTAATATAATGTATATGATGCTTCTAAGTTTAATAGTCTCTGTACTAAAGTCTAAGTACTAGTAATCTTTATGACATTAATTCTGCTTTTATCAATGCAATCCGATTGTTACCAAGATAATTTTAACGATATCAAGTCCGTGCTTGATTAGGTATGTTTTTTTTTATTGTTGTTGTTTTCTTTAATTTTTTTACATGTGATGCAGAAGTTTGTGTGTCAATTTCGGAAGTTAACTTTTTTTTTTTAATAATTATAAACTAGTGCTTGACTGCAATCCCGCCTGATGGTAAGCAGAGATGCAATAGTTGGTGGTAAAGCGCAGTAGTATATTAAGCCTATTCACTTAAAAAACTTAGGAATAGGAAGGATGACGGCAGTTGAGCGAAATGATGCAATGATCTGGAGATCCTCCACGACCAAACTCCCGACACAACAACAATTGGCGCATCGTACCCGGCACACATCGCAACACAACTGCTCAGACACGTCCTCCGTACGGATTCACCAGACATCATGCCGGAACATGACGAATCGCTTGGCGGCAACACCTTGTCTGGTGGATGGTAACTACTGCCAGCGGCCGATGTTATGGCCTACCACCGAGAGAATGATGAAAAAAAAAACCTTCTTAATGCATACAAGCAGAACTTTAGACAAACGTACCAATTTTACAAATCTCGTCGTCGAAAAATCAAAGTGGAGAAAACGTGACCAATTAACACATTCTGAACTTGTAAAATGTTAACTTAAGCACAAATATTTTGGTATTGTAAATAGGTTACAAGCTAACGGTAGTAAACACCAACTGTTTTTTGAACAACCTTCTCTTTTGCATTCATGAGCGTCAAGCATTGTGTTACTAACACACCAGTGTATTGACAGTGTGGATAGATTTTATTTGCTTCAAAAATTATGTTAATACCAATATAGACTTAAAAAAAAAGTATGATATAATTGCATGTTCAGCCTTGAGATAGGTTATCATCGGCAAATTATAATTGCATGTAAATGACCACACTTTAATTATATCTGATATTAAAAAGATAATTAGTAAAAAAATAGCAGTCGTCGGAGTGAACCACAGAAGTGAAAACTGAAATCATTAAAAAACACAGAAAACACAAAAAACTATATATCCTTTATAAATGTACATATCAGTACTTTCTAAGTATATCTTGGACACCAATGACTGATTACAAGCTGAAGGAAAACATCTTGAGGAAACCTGGACTTTAAGTCTGTAATCGCCATCCCGCATTGAGCAAGCGTGGTGATTACGCTCAATCCTTCTCTGTATGAGAAGAGACCTGTGCCCAGTAGTGGGATGATAAAAAGGTGGATGATGAGGACACAAAAACTAAAAAACAAATAACGATCACGGTGTCAGATCGGTCAGTCGAATTCAATGCTTTTTCAAAAAAGCCTTGAATTCGCTCGTCAAAATGTTCAACGTAATTGAAGAAGTTTTCACTTCAATGAAACATGTAAGTGCTACATAAAATAACCAAACGTTTCTGCGAAGTTTTTATTTCGGTACATAGGATAATTCTCGAAAGTACGTTCAACAACAAATCGATTAATCTGTAACGGTACATATTCGTGCCAGTGACTGTCCTCGTGAGAAACTTTGGACCAATATTGGCATTCATTTAGTTTGTGCATGATGCCTCAGGGCACACTTGAACAACAGGTTCTAAACGGATGGTCGCTTTTTGCTAACTACCTATCAGTCGCGGTGTAAGTGTTACGAGTGGCGGTTTCCTAACTGGTTCAGATTAGTTCTCTATGGAATCGTTTACTAAGCCGTCTATATCTTCAAGGTTGAATTGAATAGTTGATAATGAATCGTCAATATTTCTAACGAAGCGTGCATTTCCTGGTGTTTATAGTAGGTAAAGCTGAGATAGCTTAAGCAGGCTTGATGAATTCATTTAGATTACAACTGTGTATAGCTATCGAGGTTATGCATTTTCCTTTTATGACAAAGGAGACACTCCTAGATAGTGTGCCGGTGATTCGCGTTTTACCGCGTATTGGAGTAAAAAGTGTTGTTTGTGTTTTGACCTGCTTACGGACTACAGTAAAAATTCCCGCTTCTTTGTACATTCTACAGTTTCTACAATATGAAATTGATCATGCTACTGTACGATGAACTGTCCATTAAACTCCCTTTTGGGTACTTCAGAAATTGATTTAATTTCCAATTTAGGATAGAAAATGCTCTCAAATGTCTTTCTTATGTTCTTGATGACCATGACCATTGAGAAATGAGAAATGACCCTAAAAAGTTCAGTTAGGCTTATGCCTAAAAAAATATTGTTACAAGGGGGAAGTATAAACGTAGAAATAAAATTATGCATATCTGTGCACCTTACTAAGAAGTGGCACTATCCGGGCGATTCTTCCATATAACTTTGCATTCGTTAAGCGTCTCCGTAATGTATGCGCGCCCCCATTGCTGAAATCTTTCCTTCTTAGGAGTATTCCATATGAAACGCTTTGTTTTCAAAATAGAGATATTATTTTGGGTTAAACATTATTGCTCTAGCGGGCAGATTTTATGAAATACAGGCAACTTCTTTGTCAATATTTTTAAGTACGAATCATTAAAACAATTATTAAATTAAGCTATTATTATTTGGTGAAAGACGTGCCCTGCCTTTTGTAATATTGATGTTCAAAAAGCGCTGATTCCATCGTAATAAATGTCTTTTTATTATGGTTCACAAATATCATAGGTACAGAAAAGTAAAAGCAACTTGTTTATCCAAAGGTGACTTTGTTATCAGAGATTCTTAATTATATGTATGTCTACAACTGTACATATATGCAATGGTTATTAGATATGCAGTTTTTTAAATTTATTATTTGCTGTTTAGCAGCTGCTTTCATCTTTCCACGCTACGTTGCCATTCCGATCAACCGGTAGGTGACTGGGAATAGAATACTCTTTATTATGTAGGTACACCATACAAATTGCAGAACGTAAATATGATGATTTAGTAAAAGGTGACACAATGGGTGATGTTATCGCTAAGATCGATGATATGATCGTTTACATACAATCTTTGATTATGTGATTACTGTTTTGATTGCCAATGTATGATTAGTTTGTTTTTCATTACCATCATTCGGTTATTTATGAAGCGCTATTATTTTCACTTGTTGTATTGTGTTTTGGTGTTTTGTCCATTCCGAGTTTACGTCTGGCCTCGTACCTGCCTAATATTAACAAATCTGTCAGATCGTGTCTTTTTAACAATCGCTTGTACTATGCAAAGAAACTGTATTGTTTTTAATTACTTTACAAACACCTTTGATAGCTTAGTTAAATCAGTTACGCGAATACCTATAGTCTTATCTAATATTTTAATGGTTTTAATATCTTGAAGATATAAATCTAATCTGTACTAATTAAAATGTTCACAGATAATTATAATCGCAACAGTTAAAGAGTTCTGAGTAAGATTACCGACTATGTGACCGTAGCAGCATTTATTACAAGATAAGTCTTGTAATATAAATATAAGTATTTATATTTCTTTTTGTATTTTCCTTTATTTATTGTTTAACTATGGAAATAAACGAAGATCGTATCGCTAATAAAAGCTGTCGATACAACTAATACGGAATATAATATTATTATTGTGGGACGCATTAGTGTTATACATATTCTATATATATATGCAGGTACTGTACCTAAGTTTTATAACAAAAGTAGCGTAATCTACATTATTCTATCTGGCCTTGAAGTTATCTCTGGTTGTAATTCTCAGTGAAGAAGCGTTTAAGCCTTAGTGAATGTATTTATTCAGTAAGCGACTCGGTTTGCTTCCAGCATAATCATTGCACCCTTAACCTACTCTAATCTTTAAGAATTAAAATGCTTCCATTTCCATATCATTTCGTTTACCGAATTTTGGTACACACATTGTAAAAGGAAGTATTTGAAAGATTAGTTGTCATCCCATTTGACACTTGGCAATGTAAATACCTAATACATACAACATTTTTATTTATTTCATGGAACAGAAGAGTATCTCTTTGATCACTACACAAAGATGACAATGTAGTCTACACTGGTAGTCTATAATTTTATCTTTTTGAAGTGCTATTATGTTGCTTAATGTACAAGTACAATAAAGATACGTTAACTGATGTATGTAGTTGACGTTATAATTTGTTGTACTTTACTGTAATAAAAGACAATTATATACACGCTAACATATAGCCTTCACGCCTCGTCTCCGCTGGTTAAGGAAACCCCCGAAATAATGGCCATGTATACCATGTCGTACCAATAGCTACAATTCTGATGATATTTAAATCTAAAGAATCCTCACAATATATTGTTTTAATATTGGTCAAAAATAACGAAGAAGAAATTAAGTATATATTTCTACAAGCTAAAGCCGTAGAGCTCAGATGCCAAAAAGCTGCACTGGGTCCACCCCTCCTGAGGTTTAGCCCTAGAAATAGATGTGAGTATAGTATACAATATCTGAAAAAAAAACACTGTCCGATCCGTGAAGGTATTGTTAGGTATCAATAACTGATTCTACTAATGCATACAAAACCGGACTAAACTTAAAAAAAACCTTAAAAATATAAATATTACTTTGCAAAAGGAGGTAACTTAATACATGTGCGGTAGACAATACATGCGCGGCGAAGGGGCACAGGGCATGCAGCACGCGGTCGCATCGCTCGTAATAATACAGTAGAACATGGTGTTGTCACTTTTGTAAAAATGCCATTTTTGGGGAATTTGGAATTAATTCGCGGAATAAAAGATTATTTCAAAATTCATTAGTATTGTTACTATGATGATTATGTAAAATTTAATATATTAGTTGGTCGTGTGTTTCATCATCATCATCAACCTTTTTTTTTATTGTCCCACTGCTGGGCACAAGTCTCTTCTCATATAGAGAAGGACTGAGCGTAATCACCACGCTTGTTCAATGCGGGTTGGCGAATTCAGACATAAAGTCCAGATTTGCTCAAGATGTTTTCCTTCACCTTCAGTCATTGATGGCCAAGATATACTTAGAAAGTACATATAACTTTAGAAAAGTTACATTGGTACTTGCCTGACTTGGAATCGAACCCGCGCACTCATACTTGAGAGGCTGGTGTTTTAACCACTAGGCCACCACGACACCGACGGTCGTGTGTTTACCTAACCTTTATTATTCTTATGCAAAGAGATTTAAGATAAATAGAGTGGGCAATGTGTCAAAATCGCATAGAAAAACTGTGATCCCATGGCCCAGTTCCGCCATCTAGTACAATATAGCAAAATTAGATCGACCATTGGAGACATCAAATAGTAAAACTGAAATAAGTTTACATAAAATATATTCAGCTATTGCGCGGTAGGTGGCCAGTGTGGTCTATGTTGCCAGATCCGATTTAATACCCTAGTATAGTTCAAATCGGGTAAATAAATATGGAAAAGTAAACAAATTAAGTGAAACTTGTCTTGTACAGAGATCAAAAACTGTTTTAGAATTTTATTAACTACTATTCATTTTCCGTGACACGGTCTATTGGCATTTTAGATGTGTTATGCTTACGAATTATTTTAATACTCAGTTTATTGCGATTTTTTACTATAATAGACTTTTTAGGCCATAAAGCGCATTTTGTTTTGAAATTTTTGTTTGCATTTCGTTTTTACCAAAATGATTCTTTTCTACACGTTTGTTTGCAAATATTTTTAAATGGCAATGCAAAAAACTGTGGTAGGGCTTGTATCATTTCGATATAAAATTATCGATAATATTCAAAGAAGTTACTACGACGATGTTTATTCGTATTATGATAGCTTGAAACAAAAAATTACGTAGCAGAAAAATTATAGATATGTTCAATGTTTACAAGTTTCTATTTATATAAATCTTTTAATATAACGGGCGTTAAAGTTTAAATTTACCGATTAATACTGAAAATCTAAATAATTGTTTATTTTTTCATTTTTAATTAACACATTTAATCAATATAGTTACCAGTATTATGTATACATTGCTGCCTTCTAATAGGAAAGTCGTTTATACCTTTGCGATAGAATTCTGAGGATCTAGATTGCACAAACTGTGTGAAAGCAGAACTGTCTAATGTGTGAATTAATTGTCCAAATCACGACGAAAATGGTAGTCTGCTGGAGCAAGATCTGGCGAACTAGTTCCGTACCATTCATAATTATCTTTTAAAATGGGAGCCTTCAATATTTATTTTATTTTTAATTTGAATATATAACCAAATATTCTGTGAACCTTTTAAGCGTCTATCTGTTTCTGTTATTAATATGGAGCAAAAAATCATGTTTGTTGTATGGGAAAATATTTTATTTAACCCTTTGTAGCCCAAGTTCATAAACTTTTTAGTTACTTTGGAATATTTTAGGTTAAAACAAATAAAGAAACACGTATTTTTCAAAAATTAAAAAATATTTATATTTTTTTATTTATTTGGCATTTTAGCGAGTGTAACATAACTGTAACATTGAGTGAAACAAAATATAAAAATGTGCTTGGCTAACAATATAATTATATACAAAATCATTCACTTCAGTATCGACGAAAAAAATTACAATTTCACACACTTTTACTGTATTTTTATAATATTCCAACTCTCAATGAGTTTCTGCTTGTCACTTTCAACGGCACACGAAATTTGAACCTACTAAAACTACCAGTTACGCTATCTATGATTAGATTTTGGTATTAAAATGTTCGGTGTGGTGTGTCTTGGGTGTGTTACAATGCAGTGGCATTGATTTGAATGAACTTAAATGTTTAGTATACATTTTAGCGGGATTATTTAAGTTTGTTACAGAAATGTCACATGAGTCTACAAAGGGTTAAAATAAATAATATTTTTTTTTTTTAATTTTAGCGCTTGTCATAGCGGCAACAGAAAAACTAACATAATTTCTAGAAATTTCAACTGTCTAGCTATTACGGTTCATGAGATACAGCCTGGTGACAGAGGGACAGACGAATAGTGAAGTCCCATGAATAGGGTTCGTTTTACCTTTTAGGTACGGAATCTTAAAAATCACAAAGTAGCTTGCAATCATTGTAAGAATGTATCAGCGTAAAATCAGTGTAAAATATGTACGTACCTACATATTTTATAAATATATTTCATTATAAATAAGTTATCTAATTTATGTACTTATCCACTTAACCATAAATATTATCCCAATTTTTACGACTAAGTGGAAAAGTTCTGAAATTAAAAACTTACTAATTCATTACTAGTACAAGGTACCGATCCTTTTTTTTTTAATTTGATCGACAAATCTTCTTTCTTTAAAAAGTAGATATCTTCACTTTTAAAATGCTTTGAGCATAATTTCGACGAAGTAGACGGAAGCCAATTTTCTTCTCTACGGTCTATCTGGACAAATCGTATACACTTTTCCCGTACAACATAATTTTTATTCGAAAACCTAAAATAACATAAAACCTATTCAATTTTGTTCATTAATATTAAGATCATGTTCAAATAGAGTTACTAATAAATAAACTTGAAATATAGTAATATTTTAAGTTTATTTAGCTATATTTTAAATGTCAATAAAATATAGCTATATGTTTTCAACTTAATAAGTATTATCGATAACTAAATCGATAAACAACATTACTACATCTCTACATGAAAATAGTAAAACTATTCAACAATAGAGGGCGCTTATTACAATAATAAAAAAGTTTCTAGAACTATTTAAGAATTTTTTAAAATTTTAATTACAGACTAAATATAAATAATTCATACAAAAACATTCCGTAGTTAGGTCCAGTCATTTTACCATAACGAGATGTACAGTAACGCAAAGCGCAACAGGGCATATTTCCTTAGAAAATGTTTATTCTTGGTGGACACATGTTACGTCTTGACGCGGACACTAGACTGAGCGACTTTTAACCAAGTCGACAAAAGTATTGGCTTACAATTTTGTTCGTGATGTCCTGTCTATTGTAAATATAATTTTAATGTCTTTGTTCTTATGGGTTGGACGGGGTTTTCTTTGCATATTGTATAACAGATATGTAAGGGATATTATGGACGTTGAATGCTTGCTTCTAAATGGTCTTTATGGAAATCTTTGGGGAAGGCCTATGTCCAGCAGTGGACTTCCTGTGGCTGACATGATGATGCTGATGATGATGATATGGGCATTAGATCGATATTTCATTAAATAATTTTACTATACTGGTTTTTTGCGTTGAATCGCGAAACTTTTTCGGTTTTTCCATGCTTCGCTTAAATCACTGTTCATAATTGAACACGCCTGTTATAAGTCAGTGTCCTTTTGCTTCAAAACAAGTCGCTCAACATTCTGGCCGCACTTTGAAACCTTCTGTTGGACACAATAAAACAAGGTTACGCTATATTTATGCTGTTGTAAGCCTTCTAAACATTGACAGTGAAATTGTACGGAAAGGTCGTCGCCAGTTTGGTGTAGTTGATAAATACAATGCTATTTTTCGATTGAGGATAATGATTGTAAATTATTGGGGGACTTCCCAAACGGTTCAACAATTTTTTGAAGGAAAATAAATCATAATTAGGCTCTACTCGTCTACTGCTGGACATAGGCCTCTTCTATGGCACGCCAACAAGCTCGATCCTGAGCAGTTCGCCGCCAGCCACTACCAGCCACCTTTTTGATGTCGTCGCTCCATCTCGCCCAGGGGCGTCCTACGCTACATTTGTCGAAATGCGTAACACACTATAAGAAGCAGTGGATTCCATTTTATCAGTTTAAAAACATTAATAATTGATTTGTTTACATTGGTTTGAGCAAACATATGTGTCGAACATGAGAGCAGTGGACTAGCAATATGCATCCAAATTGTTCAAATTGAGAGTTATGCAATTAGGGTGCCGGAGTTCCAAATTGACAGCACCCTAATTGTGTAACTTTACTATTGCTATCAATTGTAATCATTTTGAAGTATATTGCTAATCCACTGCTCCATATGCTTGAAAAATATGTCTGGTGAACAACATACAAAACACATTGAATGGTGTTGAATTGTCAAAATATGGTACTAACCGTGTGTTGCGCAATTACCCTATACGTCGTACGACCCGTGAAAATAATAGAAGTTGAGAGTGGAATGGTTTTGTTATAATAAAGATCGTCCTAGTGTCAAGTTTTTTTTTTTTAATAATTATAAACTAGCGCTTGACTGCAATCCCGCCTGATGTTAAGCAGTGATGCAATCGTTGATGGTAAAGCGCACTAGTTTATTAAACCCATTCACTTAAAAAACTTAGTGAATAGGAAGGAAGACGGCAGTTGAGCGAGGTGGTACAATGTTAAACCCAGAAACACGACCAATAATGCTGCGCCAGAGGGAGATTGATGTGGAGACCCTCCACGACCAAACTCCCGACACAACAACACTTGGCGCATCGTACCCGGCACACATCGCAACACAACTGCTCAGACCCGTCCTCCGTACGGCTTCACCAGACATCATGCCGGAACACGACGAATCGCTTGGCGGCAAGACTTTGTCTGGTGGGTGGTAACTTCTGCCGGCAGCCTATGTGGCCTACCACCGAGAGAAGATGTACATACCTACATAGTTGGAGGAATAAATGCTTAATTTAATGTTGTCCCACGCTAGGAATTTCTCCTGTATCGTGGGTGCATTTACAAACATTTAAACTCACATGCACAAACAGCCAGACCCGAAACAACTAGCGCCAATTGTGTCGGGTGTATAATATACGAGTATGTGTAGGATATATATCGACGGGTCCCAAGAACAAAGTCCTGTCTTCAATAGTGTCTTGTTGCACTGCGAAGCAATAAAGTTACGCGAATCTATTAAAATGCAAAAAAAAAAAAAACAATTGAAAATTTCTTTCACCATAATTTTCTATTAATTTTATTTATTTTTTGCAATTTAATAGATTCGCGTAACTTTATTGCTTCGCACTGCAACTAGACAATTTTGTAGATGGGACTTTGTTCTTGGGACCCGTCGATATGTAAATATTGAAAACGAGAGGACTGAAACTTTCAGAGTTATATATTTAATTTATTATTGGACACGTAACTAAACGTTATCAAATTGCGTTTACCAAAGATAAACAATACCATGAATGTTCAAGGAATGCAATCACATATGTTTCAAGCATCATAAGAATCATAAAAACACGATTCGATAAGTTTCAATTTTCTCCACAGTCCTAGGCGTAGTCGTTAGATAATTTAACGCGATAACCATTATTGATTTTAGATTTTTGTACCATTTTTATAAAACAATCCCGTCCTTTGCAATAGGTGGTTTGTACATACAATTTAAGTATTTGTTTTTTTTATAACTTCATTTAAACCATTTTATTTTTTGTTGTTTTCATCCAATGCTGTGTTTGTGTTTTCAAGGCTAGAGTGAATTGGCTCTTAATAAACTTAGCGCGCTTTACCACCAACGATTACATCACTGCTTACCATCAGGCGGGATTGCGGTCAAGCACTAGTTTATACTTAATTATAAAAAAAAAAACTTTATTATCAACTACAGTATGCTTCACTTGCGTTGAGTTCGGGAATTGCGTCACGGGAAGTGTTCATGTAAAAAACCAAAAAAAATCAGGGGTAGTCAGTACCGGGAATGCTTAACTTTTTACTATAAGTCTACGATAATTCCTAATCCGGTCATTCGTCGCGTGATACTGGTGAATGGCACCATCTTACCAGTGTTTCTTTTTGCCAATTTTTTTAAACTTATTTTGGTATTTATATTACTAAAATTAGTGCATCTCTGCTTCTGATCCTATTTTGTCCAAATATAACACAAACGGAGTAGGTATAATAGAATGCGAAATATTGTTTCTCAATTTCTTTTACCAATATCTTTAAAAACCTATTGTTAGGTATAGTTATGTTGGGCACGCCACAATAGCGGCGGTAAGTCCCCTATTTGAGGAGTGGCTAGAGAGGCGCCACGGCGCTCTCACCTTCCGCCTGACGCAGGTCCTTACCGGACACGGTTGTTTCGGAAGGTTCCTGTTCCGTATTAGGCGGGAGGAAACGCCAGGGTGTCACCATTGTATGGATCGCCCTGAAGACACGGTGGAGCATACGGTGGAGGTCTGCCCGGCTTGGGTAGAGCACCGCCGTGTCCTCGTAGCGGCGATCGGCGGCGATCTCTCGCGTTCGACCCTGGTCCAGGCCATGGTCCGGAGCGAGAGTGCATGGCAGGCCGTCACCTCCTTCTGCGAAGCAGTGATGTTGGCAAAGGAGGAGGCGGAGCGCGTGAGGCAACGGGAATCCCAGCGCCCTCACGCCACTAGCCGCCGCAGTAGACGCCCTGGTCGGGAGACGACACCTAACTCCCAGCCACCGTAGGCGCGGGCCTGCGGGCGGTGAGCAGTGGGCAACTCGCCGCCCGGTAAGGACCAGGCCCGAGTCGATGGCGCGTCGTGTTTCACGCGCGCCTCAAAGAGATGTCAGCACATCGTGACGGGGTCCACGAAGACCGATGCCTCCTGGGTCAGGGTTGCGGGTTGGTTAAACAAGAAACCGCGGCCCTGGCCGTCGCACAGGCAAGTGAAGAAACACGGGTGGGTTTTAGTCAGTAAAAGTCTGACACACCCTTCCGCTCCGCCCAGAGCGGGAGAAGTCATTTGATGATTTCCCATCCCAACAAAATAAAAAAAAAAGGTGTAGTTATGTAACACTGTTACGTTTGTTTAAAGTTCAATAGTGATTGTTTCATTAGGTTTTTAAATAGCTTGATCAATGTTTTGGCTTTCAAGTAGATCTGTATTATTTTAGTCTTGGTTAGTTTAATTAAATAGCAAAATTTGTATGTCATAAATGTTCAATATGGGAAGACGTATATTCAAGTGATCAATATAGGTCTGTGGTAGACGAGCTGCCTAGATGTGCTAAATATAACAAACTGTGTGGCTATGTGTATACGTATATTTAATAAATTACCAAATATAACACTAAATTTGAGACCATTTAAACTTAAACTGTATAGAATGAAAATATTTTCTATATTGTTAAGGAATTTGTGGACCACAACTTGTGACATTGACAATATAATTTTGCATGTTTTGTATGGTCCCTGTTTTTCGCAAATAAATTTCGACTTAGAAGCATTAGGACGACCTAATGCTAAAGTCGAGCTATACATACGACATAAATGCTTATAAGGTTGAGAAATATTATTATAATCATTAAAGCGCTATTAAAGACAACAATATAAAAAGAAAACACTTAGTCCTAGTTGTTTATTGGATCCCACCAGAGAGTGCTGTCTTATTACCGACCTAAGATTTGTTGATGCTGTAGATTTCATTCTTTGTATAGTTTTTTTGCAGCAGTCTCATAGTTCGTAGTTGTGATTGTTACATCATAGTGCCAGCCAGATGAAGCAAAGTCAAGGTTTACGATTAAAACCAATCCGCGCTGTTCGTTCACTTATCGCTCTATAAGTGTTTTATTGCTAATTGGAACCACGATGCATTGGTATTGTATGTAATGCTTGAAGCTACAGCTGTTAACATAATGGTTCTTCTTCTTTCTCTAAATACTTTTGGTTCTCAGTTTCTAAGAGCTTAGAAATGTTTCCGCGTTTCATTTTGCTGGCTCGGTTGAATTGTCTACTATAGGGCGAATGGTATGGTCAGAAAGGGTGTCAGTACACATACCTATTTGTACATTAGCTTGAAGTAAGTATGATAAGACCTTGTACATTGCGGTAGTGCCTGCTTCATTAATACAATTCGTGATTTAATTATAATTAGTTCACGAGTGCTTACAACCAGATGTAACCTGACCGTTAGTAGTTAGCCTTCATGATACCCGTGCGTTAGTGCCGTGAGGTTAGTTCGAATAATAAGTGATATTCAATTGAGCGTACTTGTTTATATTCAATATAAAAGGGAATATTTTGATCGAATAATTCTAAACCGATGATAAAATAACATAATACACGTAGTAAATAAAAGCATTCAGGCCTGACTTCACAATCGCAACAAAAAGAAAATTCGTGGAGTGGAATTGACGTTTAGTTTAGTACTGTCATAAATCCAAAATTATTCCTGGTATGATAACATCTGGCTTTGGATCCCCTTAGTACCTACCCTTATTATTTTGGGATTTTTAAAGTCAAATGACTTCAGAATTGAAAAGCATTGAGGGGGACTGACAAGAAGAAAACTTCAGAATAAATATGATAGTTTTACAGACTTTCTACATATAACAATAGATGTCAGTAGATTACTACTGAAATAATTACTTTTGAACTAAAGATACTGTTACTTAACTACCTCGTGATTTAAAAAGATAATTATAGTAACTACAAGCGGCAAGTTAAATCGTAAAAAATATACGAAGAACAAAAAATTAAATCAAACATAGATAAGATATAGGTACATAATATTATAAAGATTATCAGGTATCTTATCATAAAATCTAATCTCCAAAATTCAAATTAACACCACAATTATAATTTATGTGTCATATATTACTGACGTGTTTGCTGAGTATTTTGCTAACAGCTATGTTTCTTTTTCTACAGACACTTGAAGCATAGAAAGAAAAAGAAGATGGATCCTCTTGCAACAGTATTGAGGCCGCGAGGAGCCGCGCGCGCATCGTCTAGTCATAGCTTAAGCTTCTGTTTTGTTATTGTTTTATTATTAGGTAAGTGTTTTATTTAAATAATTAGATAACGTCCTGGTGGTCCACAGTGGCCAAGGACTTAGAGCGTGCCCAACTAAAAATCTCGACAACCCAGGACAGATCATCCTGGCGCAAAAGAACGAGGAGAGCCGAATCCGCCGCTTTGTCCTAGCCACTTCCCAAATAATGGGAAGTGGCTAGGACAAAGAAAGAAGGAGGATTTAAATAGTGGCCCAACTGAATAAAAAAAGGTCCATTTCACCGTCCATCAAGGCCCCACGACACTGGAAGTAACGAACTTTTAGACCAGCAAGACGTGAAATAATGTGGCAACACGAAGAAGAAGCCCTCAGAACGAAGAATCTGACCTCTCCTTTGTATCCAAGGGAACTTCTTTCGGCATCAAGCCCTCGATTTACCTCCCGTTGAGATTCTCTTCGGGTGGATTCTAATCGAGGCAATATTATGTGTGTCTCTCACGTATAAACTATGTGTTTAGGCAAACTAAGTGCATATTCTCAGTCTTTTTTTGACTAACAAAATTTTAGAGAGTGCCTACGTACTTGCGGGATAAGTTCTAAGCTCTTCTTTTTCATTTCCAGGTATCCCAAGTGCACATTCCCAGTTAGATAAGATGTATATAAGCGAAACGGATCTCAACATCCTCGTGGATGATACTCACCTCATGAAACTGATACAAATGTAAGTAAACACTATACATTCCATACCATTCAAGTAACTGTGTAACACGGAACTCTTGTCGATAAATAAACGTCAGTAATTCTAATCGTGGACACTTCCTTGTTTATTATTTGTAAAACATTGTGGAAAATTTAGCCTGATTTTTCTGTCGGATGAGTTCATTAAATTCTGGTCAGATTTTGAAAGTATCTGATAGCTAGGGGCAAAAGCCCAGGTTTTATACCTTTAGACTAAAGTAAAATATAATAGACTAATATCTCTTAGACTAAAATCTTATAAACTAAACTCTTATAGACTTAAATTTTATAGACTAAAATCTTATAAGAAAATTTACCACATCTATTTGCAGCGGCCAATACAATGAGAGCCTAAAAGTGACAGCGGTTATCCAACATCCAGACATCGTGCAGTTCGTTCCACAAACGATCGACATCCCAGGTTCCAAAGAACCTAACTCCACCGTAAAGATCACGTACGATATCTGCGCGTACGCAAAGAGCCCTGGACATTCTGAGGTTACGTTCAATGTTACTCCTGCTGGATTTGTCAAGTAAGTGTAATATTATGATAACAATAATTTTCTACTAAAGTACAGACGCTAGGTCGAGCTATCAAAAACTTTAAAATTTTCCCAATCAATCTTTAATCTTATGATATACCAATAAAGTTGAAAATATATGAAAGAAATTTGATAAATTATAGTAGCTTGATGTGTTCACATGTAAACAGAATTATGATACGAAATATTTTATTTATCATATCAATTCGTGCCTTTCATCACCGTCGACTTTCGTCACTCACTGACATAAATCTGATAAGTATACTATATAATAGCAATCATTGGTAAAAAAAAAACTCCTAGGACCAAATTTTTCAAGATCACTGGCAGTATCTCATTGTATCTAAGGACCAACTGACGTGATGCCGACTTGTGTGTCTGTAGTTAGGCTGTTGTACGCAAATATTTAACATTGCGTTTTTATTTCAATAATATATTATACTAGCCGGGCCAATCAGTTTCACCCGGTGGTTATGTAGAAGTACTCAGTGGTAGGCCATAACATAGACTGCCGGCAGAAGTTACCATCCACCAGACAAGGTCTTGCTGCCAAGCGATTCGTCGTGTTCACGGTGTTCCGGAGCATGATGTCTGGTGAAACCGTACGGAGGACGGGTTTGAGCAGTTGTGTTGCGATGTGTGCCGGGTACGATGCGCCAAATGTTGTTGTGTTGGGAGTTTGGTCGTGGAGGGTCTCCAGATCAATCTCTCTCTGGCGCAGTATCGTTGGTCGTATTGTTGGGTTTAACATTGCATCACCTCTCTCAACAGTCTTCCTTCTAAACTAAACTAGCGCGCTTTACCATCAACAATTACATCATAGCTTACCGGCAGGCGGGATTGCGGTCAAGCACTAATTTCTAATTATTAAAAAAAAAAACTACAATTTCCGTTTAAATGCAAACCAACAAACAATCAATATTAAAAAAATATTTTTTAGTTTTTGGGATTTTGTAGATCCCGTCCGACGTCGAAATTTGTAACACATCTATACATCTTTAGCCACACGAACTTGTAACTTAGCAATGTTTGCTCCTTCCAGCATGGACACAGTATTCCTCCGCATCACAGTAATGCACTCTCACGCAATCAACGTCATCTCCTACATCATGGGTTGGATCTACTTCGCGGCCTGGTCGGTCTCGTTCTACCCTCAAATCTACATCAATTTTAAAAGGAAGAGCGTCGTGGGACTCAACTTTGATTTCTTGGCCCTGAACATCATGGGATTCACTATGTATTCCTTGTTTAACTGCGGTCTTTATTTCTCGAGAGAAATTCAGGTATGTTTGTGCTTTTGTTTTTTTTTTTTTCTATTGTTGTAAATAATGACCCTAATCCCGATTCGTACGATTTTTAAGGGCTGAAATATTATAGATTTTTTTTTAGTTCAATATGTGTATATATGTAATACTTATAATCCTTTCATCATGGTGAAAACGTATCAAAATTTGTAGCGTAGTTTAAATGACAAAATTGGTCAGATACACACGAATAACAATTATACAGGGTACTTATAAGAGAAAACATTGAATATTCATCGAACATTGTTCATATTTTTATCAAAATATGTATTTTACATTACTGACCATCAATTGAGCCAAAGAAAGTTAAATATTATTTCAAGGCAGTAAGACTCAATTTTAAATGCATAAATTTAATAAGCTTTATAACATTTAGGTGTGAGTATAGCCTACACGTGCCTTAGTGGTTAAATATTGTTTACTATTTATTCATACGCAAAGCACAAAACATGAATTCTAACTAGGGATACTAACAATACAAGAAGACAGACATAATGGCATGTTGTATCCAAGATATATTATGTACTCACCTTCTATTATCAATTAATTCTTCCGGTCAAGGGTCCTTCTAATAGTGATCGTAATGGCATTAGCTGGGAGTCGGCGAACAATACCAGTATTAACAACTTTATTACCCACTCACGACAATCATGATAAGCCTTGCTTTAACGTACATTAATAATAGTATTCGTAGGTAATCCCACTTATGTAACATTAGCTACTTATTTCAACGGTCTGACTCTGATGGTATACATATCGCTCACCTAGTAATATATTATTAGTACAGAAAAAAATGTGAAACTGAATTTATTACATATCCTTTGTATTTATTAGCGTCTACACTAGGACCTCGAACCCTTTGAACACTATGTTTGCTTACTGGTCTAGACATTCATCTGTAAAAAAACCATTAAAAAAAAAAATAGAAACCAACTTCAAAGAACACTTAAAAGGAAAAAATAATTTTACTTTTGTCATGGCTCTAGACTACTAGCTACTTTTTGACCTCATAACAATAGTGGCAGCCATAACCCATGTTAGAATAAGTTCTCATCAATATGAAAAAAATCCCTATCTCAAAAACTATTGAACCGATTTTGATGAAACTCACAGTATTCCCTAAGTTGAACAATACATATTACAACAAAAAAGAATTACTTAAATCGGACTTGTTGTTCCGGAAATATGCGCGCACAAAAACATACATACACTTGAAATTTGGCTTACATACATACGGGTCTAATGATAACCTCCACTGATAAACATTTGTATGATCTTTGATCGTTGTTTTTGAAAAATATGAAAATCGTAGATGCGCCGATATACCTATTACTAGGTGAGCGACATATACAGGCTGCATCAGAAATTAAAATATTTTAGTTTGCTCGCTGGTAGGCCAGATGATCGGATAAGATTTCGGAGATCGCAGAAGTTACCATCCACAAAGTCTTGCCGGCAAGCGACTCGTCATGTTCCGGCATGATGTCTGGTGAAGCCGTATGAAGGACGGGTCTGAGCAGTGTTGCCGTGTACGATGCGCCAAATGTCGTTGTGTCGGTTATTTGGTCGTGGAGGGTCTCGTGGAGAGGAGATCAATCTCCGTCTGGCGCAGCATCGTTGGCGGTTGTTGGGTTTAACGTTGCATCACCTCGCTCAACTGCCGTCTTCCTTCCTATTCACTCAGTTTTTTTGAGTGACTAGGTTCTTAATAAACTAGCGCGCTTTGCCATCATCGATTGTATCACTGCTTACTATCAGGCGGAATTGAAAAAAAAAAAATACTACATAAATCAACTGGATATTGATCATATTTCCAGAACGAGTACTTCAGCCGCCACCCCCGAGGACTGAATCCGGTGCAACTAAACGATGTGTTCTTCTCCCTACACGCTGCATTCGCCACGCTGATCACAATCGCACAGTGCTTCATATATGAGGTAAGGTTTATTACAATAATCAGTAAGTGTGTAACAAGCTTTAAAGCGGCGTGCGGGTTTACACTTAAACTCGGAACATAAAAAAAAAACTAAAACAAAAGCGTCACGCTCTCTCTGCAAAGAAAGAAAGACAGCGTTGTTTCTGTAGCGGTATCTAGGAACACCACATGCAAACAACGCGTCATTTAGATCTTGCAAGCAGAGTTTACCATGCAACTAGAATATATGCAACTAGAATATATACAACTTCCCAACATCTACCGTTGGACAAGTACTCGCCAGACTCAACGACTCTCTGATTGGAGAATCCTCCCTTTTCTATGGAGGATGAGTGAACTATATACACTGTTCCTCTTACATATATATTTTTTTTTCTGTGATTTTTGAGGGTGTTAAAGGCTAGAAAAATAAACATCCTAGCTGGCGTCAACTTTATTGCGAGCTTCTAAAACAGATTCTTGATAGGCTCTGTTGGGAAGTCATTATATGACCTCTCCATCTCTGGGCGAAGCGGAAGGGCGTGTCAGACTTTTCATGATTCAAACCCACCAGTGTAGCAGAAGCATGAGGCCCTTTGTTTAAATCTCTGGTCAGATAGTGTTATTGGGTTTTTCAGATGAAATTTGTCAGTAGTAATGGGTTGGCTCGTCCCCTGTTACACGAACGAGATTTAACAACGTGAACATACCATTAGTTACACTGCCTAACTCCTCAGAGCTAACAAGTTTGACGATATATTATTCAATTTTCAACATTCATCGAAAATGAATATAAAGGGTGTATCTGACATCGACGCACAAACGAATACCATGGATTCAGTACATAATTCTGAACCCCCAGTGTTGGAATTTTTCGTCGGCTTTTTCATGATTAAAAAAAAAAATGTAGTTTTTTTCACTTTAGACCGTTCATAACTGCTATACTTTTATAACCCAATAAGATTTTAGAGTAAAAATTAATTAATTCGCTAATTACACATAAAAGCGCAATGAAAACAAAACTCGAAAAACTATCTTATCAGCTGATTTAATAAAGTTCACATCAGAGATCAACGTCACACCTACAAACCCGCACGGCGGCACGCTTGCAACGTTCAAAGGCCGAGCCGACACTTTTTTTAAACATTGTTATTTCTGTAACCGTTCATAAACGACATAAATGACTATCATAATTTTATTAGTGGCATGCGGTCTAGCCTTTTCGCGAAGTTTGCGTTACGATGTCAGATAGACCCTGTATTATATTTGTGACAATGTTATTGATCAAAAGTTACTTCAACTTTTGATCAATAACAATGTCATAAACCACTTACATTCATACACATATAATCATATCACACAAATAGAAAACACACGTACTTTTCAGTACTTATTCTTTATTTAATTTTAAGTTAATTTATTATTATTTTTAGCAAACTATAAAATGATAATTTTATTTGGTATAGTTGATGTTATTTTATTGCATTAAATTTAATTAATTTATTCTATTTGAACAGTGTACACTCTACTCAATGGCTACCTATATCTAGTTTATGTCTAGTCTACTTTTTAAGAATTTAGGCGGTGTTGATAACCGAAACACAGGCTTTTGTCTACTTCGTTTACATATGCCTTATAGCCTATAATATATTTTGTGTAACAATTACTGATAAAAAAAACATTTTGTAATAAATATTACTTCCTTCTCTATTTCAGCGCGAAGACCAACGAGTATCCACGACTGGTCGCGGCATACTGGGCGTATTCTCAGCTATCGTCATAGTAACAGCCGGGGTAACGTTCGCCGGAAAACTCAAATGGCTCGATTTCCTGTACTACTGCAGTTATATAAAGTTGTCCATAACGCTCATCAAATATGTTCCTCAGGTTTGTATCTGAAACTATTCTTGACTTAGCAACATAGTGGTTAACTTGTCATCTGGCTTGACTTTAAAAATTGTTGGCCTTTTCCCAAAAATCGCTGGAAAAAGGCCAACAATTTTTGGGCCGACTTCTAGTCTACCCGGATGCAGCTGTACCAGTATTTTACGATAGAGGAGTTTCCTGTCTGATCTCCAGTGTGGCGACCATGAGTTTTCATTACAACACTCGATCATACGCATCGAGCGCGTTTGGCGCTCTAATTTGTTGAGAGTTCTTACAACCTTGAAGCGAGCCAATCGATTAGCCAAACGCGGTTGATATCGAGGATCAAGTCTTCGTAAAGAAAACTCATGGTAACCACATTGAACCTAATAGTTACTGGTATCACTCCTTGAAAAGACTGATTGTTAGGGTTTCGGGCTTATGAGAACCCGTAACGAATGTCAAAGCCAACGAATCAGCAGCTCAAGGTGCTTTCCGAAGAAATGAGAGGCGTTCGTATGTAAAAATGGAACCCATCTCCAGACCGACCGTGACATACGTTTGTCACGGTCGGTCCGGAGATGGGTTCCATTTTTAATAATGGGTTAACCAGTGTGGCTATCATTTTCTTTACGAGACTCGATCATACGCATCGACCGCTTTTGGCGCTCCAATCGATGAGTCAAACGCAGTCGAAATCGATGATCGAGTCTTCGTCGTAATGAAAACTCAACACTGATCAGCGGATCACTTGATAGCCTCCGTGGCGTAGCGGGAGCGAACGCGGCCGCTGCGCAAGGAGGTGCGGTTTCGATCCCCGCGCAGTGCCAATTTTTGTATGCATGAATTGCATGAATTTGCACTGGTATGGTCGTGCCTCGGAAAGCACGTTAAGCCGTTGGTCCCTGTTGCCATACGAACATCTAGTGGCAGTCTTTACGGGCTGTTGGAGCCCTCAAAAGTCCAACAGTTGATCTAACTGCAATGCTTCGATATCGCTTTCGGGTTGTGGAGGTCAGACGGCAGTCGCTTCACGGAAAATGTCGAAATTTCGCCAAAATTAGTAGTTAGACTGGTAAAAGTGGACCCCAGACTCCAAAGCTGAAAAAAAGCTTCGGATGCGACTGGGATTAACGCTGAGATGATGATGACTGATCAGCGGATCACTGAGTATTTTTTTCTTGTCATAGAAATAAAATAGTTAAAATTATTGTATATCGCATTAGAGAGCAGCGGTGACCTAGTGGTATCGACTGCGACTAATAAGATGTAGGTCGTAGGTTCGAACCCTCCCCCCCCCCCCCCATCAGGCCCTTACTTTGTGTAAATTATTTTATCCCCACTTCTCTCAAAACAGTGAAAGAAGACATGGTGAGGAAACGGGCATGTCCTAGAAGCAAAATTTCAAACACATGTGTCATCTACTAACCTGCACTCGGCTCGCGTGGTGGATTACGGCCCACTCCCTCTCACTGAAAGGAGGTCTGTGTGTCAGGAGTGGGGATATTATAGACTGTTTGTGATATAGTGCGTTTCATCTAAGACTTCCTTTGCCGTCATGTTGGCATTCATTTTTTGTCACTATCGTAAACAAGGTAAACGCACTCTGCGTCTCTTTCTCTCTCACACTAATTTGCATTAGTGCCAACATGACGTCAAAGGAACTCTTAGATGAAACGCACTATATGTACACACCTAAATCGATCTATATCTACACCCAGACCTAAATCGATTGATGAGAAAAAAATGTCTTTAGTCTGTATCAAAATTATTATTGGATTTTATTGCTATCAACATAAAGTTGAATATGCAATGAAAAAATACAACTCCCGAGTAATTAAATAACACAGAAATGCTCGAGTCATGTCCCATTAAAGAGGGATTTATTTACTTTAAGATACCTTATCAACTTCTTTCAGAAGAATACAATTAGAAGCAAGTTTTCTTACCTTCACCTCCTCATTTTCCAGGCCTACATGAATTACAAACGCAAATCCACAGTCGGCTGGAGCATCGGCAACATCTTCCTCGACTTTGTGGGAGGTTTCCTATCCATCCTACAGATGGCGCTCAACGCCTACAACTATAACGATTGGATCTCATTCTTCGGAGACGCGACGAAGTTCGGCCTAGGCTTGTTCAGTCTCGTCTTCGACATATTCTTCATTCTTCAGCACTATGTGTTCTATAGGTACGTGCAAGTTATTTTTTTTTTTAATTTTAAGTACAGGTCTCCCAAAGTGATAATGCGCATAGAAATCTTCGTCACTGTTCGGCAACGGTCGTATTCCCCGAGCGTTCGGAAGAAGATATGTATATAGAGTGGTGCACTTAACCACTTTTTATGCGCTTAACCACGCAGCGCATTATCACTTTGGGAGACCTGTAGGAGTTGTCATGTGTCTTTTCGAGTGTTCATTTTCTGACTTTTCTTCTTTTGTAAAGGGTTGATGTGTGTGTTATTTGTTTATTTTTGAAAAAGTGACTTTACTTTCTTGGCTTTAGGTTGCATTTTCTATTATTCATAAAAATGACATTTTCATTTTGCATCTTTTCGGGGTTTTAGAGTTTGAACGAAATTAGATGATATTCTACGTATCTTAAAATGATTAAACTAATTAAATATAAATACTGCGAGTATAAAATACAGTTTTCGTTCAGATTCTATTTTCAAATATTTGGGACGTATCATGTAAGTAGGCACTTATTAAAATAAATATCTTAAAAACTCTTTTGATATGACAACTCCTTTAGATTAAGATTTTCCGGTGCTTACTAACAAGATGTTAAGTGGAATGGAAACTTTTCTACTTTCTCTTAATTCCTCTTTCATCTAAAGGTGATATCAGATGGTTCAACGAAGGGTTGTTCAAATGACGGTTTATTTCTTTTCAATTTTTTAATAATCTCTTATTGACGCAACTTATTGAAGATATTTTCTGTAAATAAAGGGGGTTATTTAAACAACGCGTTTCCCAACGCCCTTGTAAATGCGTTACGTAATACGATTGAACGCTCCCTAATTTCATGAGGAGACGAGCCATTCCACGTTTAAAACATCTGGACAGAAAAAAAGGAAATATTGTAAACTAAACGGAACAATCTGATGTCGCCTTAAGCGGTGATGGGTCACTAACATAACCATAAGCGTCCTGTTTTCACTAACGCCTACATTAACTCACTTCCTAACAAAATGGCTGTCCTGTACTTTATAAAGAAGAAAATAAAAGCAAATGAGACAACAATGCACCAAAATTAAATCGAGAAAAATTACATTGATGTGTCGAGAATGGGATATATGGAAAATCAAGCCTCATGACCAGAACAGAGGATACGGAAACATCTACTATTGAAAAACATTTAGACAGTATACAACTGAGAAGACGACCAAACTACGAAGAAGTCGATAATAGCAAAGCGCAAAAATCCTGTGAAACAGCAAGATGGAACATACTACACTATAGAAAGAGACAGAATATGACAGGATCATGAAGACAAAACTGACGAAACTAGGATGCGGAACAGCCTCCTGTCTACCGATTTGGGCATAATAGGCGTTATGTTGTGTCTTCAAGTAAAAAATTTTCGAAACCAGAACGATCGACAACCACCAACATCTAAAACGGAATATTTTTTGTAATTAAAAAAAATCATACAAATATTATTACTAAAAATATTCTTACTACCATCATCGGGACCATTCGCTTAAGCTTCACGCACTTTGGGGAAAAACAAAATGGCGGATTTTAAAAACATGATGAAGGAACATTTTTTATGGTTCAATTTCAGAGAGGGCAAAGAGTTTGTGAGGGTTAACAGTAGTGACGAGGGGTCCGACTTATCGAGCAGTAGTGAAGGGAGGGAGTATTTTGTAATGGTGCAAGATTGGTATGTATTACGCCTTTAACCCACGCTATATTTTTTTGTTTTCTGTCTTTTCTTGACTTCTAGTAGAGGTAGAATAGCTTTGGTTTGACTCTTGAGGTGGCGAGGTAAATGGTGAAAGAGTAATTTTATTGAACACACTGTGGTCACACAATCAACTTTATTTCAATGAAATTTCTGTCCGCTATTGAAAAAGTTAGAAAAATGTTTAAAGTTTCAGCGTACTTTTGAACTTTGTTGTGTAGAATTTAAAGTTATTTTTCCATTAATTGATGTTAGAGGTAACCCATATGAACAGAGTGCAAAGTAAGTCGAATAATTTCGCATTTGAAATTCATAAGTAAACGAAAATATTTTTAGCCATATAAAAAATGGGTATTTCGCCACCTCTGAGATAGACATATTTAGACCATGTCCAGTTTTTTACCTTTTGAATAACATTTTAGGCACTCCAGCGAGAAAAAGTATGATCTGGACATCAAAGCGTGATGAAGACCACAGCCAGTCCTGAGCCCGTTTTCCATAGTAATTTAGAACTTATATCTAAGCCAGTAAGATTTACTTTTGAACTACAACTTTCAGATGGTTGCTGATGTCTGATTTTAGCTTTATTATGATATTTTTTGTTTGGAAAGACATTTACGTTTATAAAAAGATGTAATTTAGAGGAGACTAGTGCCCAGGAATTTAGGTACACATAGGTATTTGAAGAAACTATTGCCGTCGCGCTGTTTCCAATCTCTCCCCGAAAGGGACAGTTGCAGCTCAGGCTGATTTTACCTACAAAAACCAGATTCAGAGAACCAAAAACAGATCTCAATTATTTTTTATATCAAAATTAAAAAGTATACCTATGCTTTTATTATTTTACTTTTTAATCAAAAACTTATCACATTTATTTAATAGTCATCTGAACATTGCTGTAAAAATGGGTTATTTTTCGGGATTTGGAAATACATATCATATTTCTTTTATTAATTAAGTTTTGGAAAAAATCAATTGATAGGGGCACGTATAATAAAGGTGTAAAATTGTTGTTAAAAAAAAGGAATTGCTATAAAAGCGTTATTGACGAAGAAAACAGTGGAGTACCTTTGTATAGAGAAAGCGCTAGAGTCCCTTCTTAAGAACTGAAATGCTTTAAGATTAACACATATTTGACAGATTAGAGCAAGTTTATAAACAAAAAAAAAAAATGGCTTCCCAACAGTATTCATTGGGTTAATTGAGAGTATTTTCGAATAATTTAATTTTAACTGAAACCTATTTTCGGGATAGTTACATCTGTCACTGCCATATACCGTATTTCTACTTGGGATACATTGAGACACACAGTAATGCAATAATTTTATTCCGTAATATTTATTTTACTGTAATTACTAAGACATAAATACTGTTATTATTTACTTAGGTTATTGTCCGATAAATTATTTTAATTATATTCTGTTTAAAAAACTATAAACAGACTGATTTTCTTGGTATTTTACGCATTTATGCATTTATGGGACCTTTTATTTGAGTTTTGTATACAGTATTTTTCAACACTTCATAGATCGAATGAACCGAACGTGGATCCACGTGGGACCAATGCCTTTTAAATTTGTTTTGTAATGACAGCATTCAATCGGTTATTATAATACAAACTGTATAAATAGTCAAATATAAATAGTTCCCTTACTTTTTATTTTTTGAATATTAAAAGTTAATCTTTAAACAAAATTTGAAAGTTGATATAATAAATATAATTTTAAGCAAATTTACAGCTTTTGCTACAGTAAGCTCGTGCGCACATAAAAGCGTAAAAAACATTTTTAAAGCTTAGCTTAAAAACATTTAGAAAAATGTATGATAAATTGGTAAAAAACAGTTAAAAACTGAATAATTTCTATTTACAATTTATTATAATGATTGTTAAATGACAAAGTCATTCTTTTCAAAGATCTGTGATGGAAACACATTTTATATTAAAATGTGAAATGATAATATCTCTGCTGTTTTGATTGCCATCCCGTAAAAATAATCTTCGGACCATTATCCCATCCCTATCCTTTAAATCCGACAAACAAATAAACTATAAAACATATTATTTTTACTGTAAGTTAAAAAGCAATAAGTTACTGTTTTAATCTCAGTTATTTAATGTCAAATTAAGTTATTTTTAGATAATAACAATGTGTATTTGAAAGGGTATATATATGCACTTTTTAAAGTGCAAAGATTCTTTAAATAAATATTTAACAACAAACAGTATAACAATATTTATTTGTTCCAATTTCAGCCATTTATATTTTTTTGCTTTTAATCAATTTATACAAAATACACTTCTGACTTCGACTGTACCCTTTCCTGTACACTACGTATAGTTTTAAGGTTTTGTTTATGGTATTCAATAAATTAATATTGGTTTGGCTGTGTTTTACTTTCCACCCCTTGATTTTACCCAAGATTTTCTTTCATCAGAGTTATTAATGACTACATGACTCCTTTAAATACTTACTTCAAAAATTGGATTACAAAATATGGTTGCATCCGCAAAATACGGTAGAGGGAGTAAAGATATCCTCAAAATAAGTAACGTAAACAATATCTTCTTTGACAATGTTGCAATAAAGTTGAAATTAAATAATGTTAATTGTAAGCTTTTTGCTGTGGCGTGATTGAGTTTACTGATTCTTACTTTATAACAACCTGTGCAAGGTTGATATTTCTTCAAACTCATTCTGTGCTTCGCCTGCTCTGCACCGCAGTCATTGCAGTAAGTTTACATGAAATAATATGACCACGATTTCAATAGGAGATAGATAGACCACAATACGGATGTTTCCTGGGTAAAAAAAAATGATTCCATCTAGTCCGTCACAGATTATAGAAAAATATTGGATACGTATATTTTGTTTTATCAAATAAATAAAAATTGACAAATATAAAAGGCATCAAAGATCAGGAGCGGTAGCTGATGACGTCACTGCTCGTTAAAAGTGTAGCGTGCAGTGACGTCACACGAGTTTTCGACGCACTGTGTCGTCTTCATTTTTTGTTTATATGAAAAAAGAAAAAATACGTGTCTAGTATTTTTTGGAAATCTGACTGACGGACTAATTAGTTTTTTTTAGTCAACTACCCTATTAATTATCACTAAAGTAAAGGGTTTATAAAAGACTTCTGTCTTGAACGTCATCGGATGCATATAGAACCTTACCGCGCCAAGCTGTTTGCTATGGGGGCATACAGGGGCCATACCATAATCATTTTCAGGGCAGATCATTTGACAGAAAGCTGCACCGCATAGGGTTCACAGTTGCTTGTCACTCACATTACAGTAAGACACTTCTATTTTTGACAAGTGACAAATATTTAACGCATGGTATGGTAACATTAGTAATCCCACAGATGCTGTCTTATTGAACTAAATGTGCTCTTAGACGCACTATACTTACCAGTCTATATTGCTTATTACACAACGCAGTTAAAGTTAACAGCCAAGACCGATTCACGTAAATAAAACGTTTACAATCTATTTGCAACCTGATCTCAGCGACAATCAATTTCCAAAATTTGCCAAAAATGCAGGGAAAAAAGAGGAATTTCAGATATTGAGAGTGGTTATTCTCATTCCCAAACAAAAAAGGGGTTATTCAATCTGTCAAAAAATACTTCTAATTTCCCTACATTTTGACAAGTTTTTGACATTTGTGTGTCACCTGATTGCGAACGTTCTATAATTACGAGAACGAGGGTATCGAGTATCATTGAATAGGTGTCATTTCAGTAGCACGTGATGTCATCGGCTACTGTTAATAAGGAAATCTAATAGAATATCCACGTCATAAAACATACTGCATACAAAACAAACAATAACGGTTGGTGAAAACACTACAATAGGTATCTCTTTTACCTTTGTTTAGCATAAAGGTAAAGGTAATTTCAATATTGGAAAAAGATCAGCAGGCTAATTACGTAACACAGTATCAGTAGTAATGGGTTTTGGCAGTTCAACCACATTCATTGTGTTATTTGCTTTGTTGAGTAGACACATTTTCGAACTGCAATGGATTAGCAATAGGGAAGTTGACTAAAAAATCTAATTAGTCCGTCAGTCAGATTTCCAAAAAAATACTAGACACAGTATTTTTTTCTTTTTTCATATAAACAAAAAATGAAGACGACACAGTGCGTTGAAAACTCGTGTGACGTCACTGCACGCTATACTCCAGCCACCACTCCTGATCTTTGATGCCTTTTATTTTTGTCAATTTTTATTGATTTGATAAAACAAAATATACGTATCCAATATTTTTCTATAATCTGAATAACTGACTAAATGGAATCATTTTTTTTAACCAGCCCCCTAATCGGCGAACATATTTTTGTCAAATGATTGCGACTAGTTGGGATCATTTGGACCGAATGGACCAATGGGCGGTCCGAACGATCCTAACTGATCCCAACTAGTCGCAATCATTTGACAAAAATGTATTCGCCGATTAGGGGGCAGGAAACATCCATATTCGCTTCGAAATGATTCCAACTAATAGTAATAGTGTATTTAACGCAATTAGGGCATAGGTGCCTGTCAATTAAGTACCTATGTAAACAGGGTGAACGTACGAAGTACTTATGATAGTATTTGAGTTTTAAGAATATGGGTAGACAAGAGACAGTCACTGTGGGAGATTACAATCCTCAGTAATAAACTAATGAGAGAGAAAATTAAGCGAATAATGAATACGAGACTTTGGCACCGATTCTCTTGTTTTCGGTATTTCGTTATGAAAAGGATAGAAGATAACATTTTAATACCACTTATACAGTTTAGTCGCGATAATAAACATGGTGACCAAAAATACGTCAATTTACGTCAGGAGCGGACTAATTTGATAGGTCTCTTAAATTGTATCTCCTGTCCTTTTCTTAACGAAATAGATAGAAAAAGATGCTCTGAACATAAATTTAATTGTTTACTTTGTGAAGAAGGGAAGCGAGGCCATTACCTATTGTACCGTAACTGTCACAATCTTTACTATCCGAACAAAGATGTTGGAGATATGATGCATCTAAGTCTGCATTGGTAGGTAGGTTCAAATAACAGGCGGGATTGCGGTCATTTTAAGCACTATGTAGTTTTTAAATTATAAAAAAAAAAACACCAAAAAAACCGATGTGGTCTACCACCTCTCGGTGGTAGGCCACATCGGCTGCCGGCAGAAGTTACCACCCACCAGATAAAGTCATGCCGCCAAGTGATTCGTCGTGTTCCGGCATGATGTCTGGTGAAGCCGCACGGAGGACGGGTCTGAGCAGTTGTGTTGCGATGTGTGCCGGGTACGATGCGCCAAGTGTTGTTGTGTCGGGAGTTTGGTCGTGGAGGGTCTCCACATCAGTCTCCCTCTGGCGCAGCATCGTTGATCGTGTTGTTGGGTTTAACACTGTACCACCTCGCTCAACTGCCGTCTTCCTGCCTATTCACTAAGTTTTTTAAGTGAATGGGTTTAATAAACTAGTGCGCTTTACCATCAACGATTGCATCACTACTTAACATCAGGCGAGATTGCAGTCAAGCGCTAGTTTATAATTATTAAAAAAAAAAAAACAACCTAAACCGATTAAGATACTCGCATATCTGGGGGTTAGTAGGACTTCTTAATTAACATTATTTCAGTGTGACGGAGCTTTACAGGAATAATAACGCTATCCCTTTTCCACGACGGCACCATGACGGTTTTAACACGTCATAGTTGAACCCACTTGCGTGCAGTTAATGCTAGCTACTATGTACATTAGGCATCTGTTAAAAAAAGCGTACGGTATATCGGAAAATGCATTGAATAGGTACCTACAGGCGAGATGGGGAGCAATGGACGGATGTCTTGAAATATAACATTATTTTTTGTTTATGCCAAACCCGAAACACGTATCAGTATTTTTAAGTAAAGAAACTACCTATGTACAAAATTTCAAAAGGATCATCATGAAAAACCACAAAGTTGCTTGTTATCTTCCTTGGTTGTCCTAAAAAAAATATGGTCAACATACCGCTCGCCCGCGCCTGTAGTGGTGCGGCGCGGCGCGGGTTGTGGCTCCTAGTACTATGATCTACCGTTAGCTGTGTTGTGCGCTCCGTAACCACACTGCAACAATTTCTAAATGCATTTGGGAAAAGTATAACATGGTGTAAAAATGATTGGAATCGATTCAGTTGCTTATTCTGAACAAACTGTATTCAGGTTCGTATAAAGTAAAAATAACGTTCTATTTAGTACAGTCAATATGTCGAAAAAAAAGCCGTGTGCTCCGAAAAATGACAAACCGGAATTTGACTTGATGAATCGTTAGAGGGGCGAGTAATAAACTTAATGTTAGATTTCCGAAGTCCCTCCTCCTGCTGTTTTTGAGAAAATCCAAAAATATTTTGAAATTGATTTATCTCAGCAACTATAAGGGCTAGCGACCTTTTTTTTTTTTTAAACTGTTAAGGACACTTAGGACTACATTTTCTTTCATTGAAGTGACATCGTCCGACTTAAACTGCAAAAGCTAGATGGCGCTAAAGTTTGAAAAAATTGGTTTTTTGCCATTTTCATTATGAAATAACAATTTTTTTACAATAATGTAAATGAGAAAGTTGTTTGTCACAAAATTAGCTACAACTTTTGTTTAAAACATTTTTTCGTAAAACTCACCGTTTCCGAGCTGAAGCTTGTTGAAGTGTACAAATCGTACATTATGTGCCTTGCTGTAGGGTGTTTGTCACACAATTCATGGATAGATCAATGAATTGAAATGTTTACATAATTTTCAATTTTTAATAATTTTTAATTTTTGTAACCTTTGTTTTTTTTTTTTTTTTTTTTTTTTTTTTTTTTTTTTTTTTTTTTTTTTTTTTTTTTTTTTTACGCTTCTTAGAGCATCTGGCAGATGTTAGAAACCGGTCCATTGTCCAAACTATGCCCACGTATTCGGTGAAAGTGACAAAAGAACCGTTGTTCTGCTCACTGCACTTCTTCACCTATATAGCTCGGAAACGGTAAGTTTTAAGAAAAAATGTTTTAAACAAAAGTTGTAGCTAATTTTGTGACAAACAACTTTCTCATTTACATTATTGTAAAAAAATTGTTATTTCATAATGAAAATGGCAAAAAACCAATTTTTTCAAACTTTAGCGCCATCTAGCTTTTGCAGTTTAAGTCGGACGATGTCACTTCAATGAAAGAAAATGTAGTCCTAAGTGTCCTTAACAGTTTAAAAAAAAAAAAAGGTCGCTAGCCCTTATAGTTGCTGAGATAAATCAATTTCAAAATTTTTTGGATTTTCTCAAAAACAGCAGGAGGAGGGACTTCGGAAATCTAACATTAAGTTTATTACTCGCCCCTCTAACGATTCATCAAGTCAAATTCCGGTTTGTCATTTTTCGGAGCTCAAATTGCAGATTGACTGTACTAATTGGTTCGGATTTATTTAGAGATTATTTAGAAGACAATAAAGCTTGGGACTGAGCTGCTCGCTCTGCTAAGCATTGTTATTAAGCAATATGTGTAATTATAACGTAAATTATTATAAACATTATCATTTTTAATGTCTGGACTTGAAAAAAGAAGTAGTCAGTTAGAAAATGCCGGCTTCATCTAGTTAAAAAAAAGCATGACGTATAAAAGTGATCAGTGATCCTACTTGCTAAACTTAATAAACCATTTCATTTTATTTCGGTGGATGTCTGTGCCTGACTCTATTGGACACATGAATTTAATTTCCTATGTCTTATTAGAAAGACATTAATTACGCTTTTGCTCTATTCTGATCAAACTGTCACGCTGGATAGAGGATTGCATATTATGGACTTTCCGTAGTATAATAAATAAATAAATATATACGGACAAATCACACAGATTGAGCTAGCCCCAAAGTAAGTTCGAGACTTGTGTTATGGGATACTAACTCAACGATTATATATTTATTTATAATAGATACATATATAGATAAACATCCAAGACCCAGGCCAATCAGGAAAATATCGTTTTCCGTTATGACCTGGCCGGGGATCGAACCCGGGGCTTCCACGTCGCAGGCAGGCGTGTTGACCTGCCGATCTATTTCGTAGAAATCTTACCAAGAAAAGTTAGTTGAACCGAACTTATCAACAGAGTGAAGCGTCAATAGTGTCAACCCAAAAGACTCGATCTAGTACCAATCAATAGTGTCAATCCGACTGTACGGTTAGCGCAGTGGTTAAGCTATTGACTGTTGCGCTGCGTGTCGCGGGTCCGATTTCCGCACGGAACAAATATTTGTATGACCTACAAATAGTTGTTCCGGGTCTGGATGTTTGTGTATGTGAATTTATACATTTGAGAGTGCAACCACGACACTGGAGAAATTCCTAGAATTGGGCAACTTATTTAAAAAAAAAAGCTTTAGAATGACAGCTCACCCCACGTTCTTCTTGTCTTGTCTCTTTTCACCTGTAGCTGTTCTACATAAAGCGCTATTTCAGTAGAATAAGAAAACGCTTAGACGATACATTTTAGACGTTTGCACGTCAGTTAACTTTAATCGTCGTTTATTAATAACTAGCGGCCGCCAGCGACTTCGTTCGCGTAGAGTTAGTTATGCTTCGCTCCTATTAGTTACAGCGAGATGTTATATAGCCTAAAGCCTTTCTGGATTAATGGGCTAATCAACGCAAAATTAAAGAATTTTTGAAATCGGCCCAGTAATTCCTGAGATTAGCGCGTTCACACAAACAAACTCTTCAGCTTTATATATTAGTATAGATAAATTCCTTAAACACTGTGGTGTTTATTCATAAAGGATGAATAAAGTTAAGTGACGTTAAAAGGTCAAAAATGTATGGTTAAAAAATCGCTAATCACTAGTTAACTTAAACAACGTTTATGAATACGGGGGATAATGTCACATTACGACTAGCTTTCGGCTTAATGGTATATTAGTGACAATTAACAGCCCAAATAAGAAATTTTCAAAAAGGTTTAAAAGATCGGGGTACTTATGGGGAATTGATGTCATGTAGGCCCGAATTTTATGCAACGTGCTTTTTTATGACATCGCTATACTGTTTTAAATAAAAGACACTATAATAACTCTAAGGTCCATATTCCAGAAAGAAACTCAAGCATTGATCTATGTTTAAACATTACTTAAAACTAGTTTTTTTTTATTAATTTATAAACCAGCGCCTGACCGCAGTCCCGCCTGATGGTAGGCAGTGACGCAATGGATGATGGTAAAGAGCACTAGTTTATTAAGAGCCTATTCACTCTAGCCTTGAAGACACTCAAATTGTAGTCCGACGGAAACACCGCCGCTGACAAATTGTTCCAGTCCCTCGATGTACGCGGTATAAGGGAGGAGGCGAAACGCTTCGGTGTTAACAACATAAGGGTGGAAACGAGACTTAAGTAGAGCTTGAGTTTTGAGTGACGTTCTGTAATACGGACCTAAGATCTTTAATAATAGTACGAAATAAAACCCCAGAAATCTTTCAATAGATTCCTCAACTTACTTATTCATTCATACTTATACATTCATTTACTTATTCATTCATTTACTTATACATTCATTAACTTATTCATACATGTTCTCACATATACTTTATTTAATCAACAGAGAGGCGCGATACGTTCTTCTACCGGGTAACACTACTTCTACTGAAAATCTGGCTCCTGTCGGCGAAGAAAACCAACCTAATTCGGAAGAACCGTACCAAGGAGCTCCCGCTTAATACGACACGAAAAGGGACACTATTATACTCTGTCTCTTTCACCCGAAACATGAAATATGATGAGGTGCGAGCGAGTAAGAAGATGTGCTCACGTGCGGAAATGAAATTACTGGAGGTTTTAATGGCAAACTCCCTGTATGGAGCTGAAGAGTTAAAATGGTTTTTAGAAACGGGTGTATACAAAACGATGGAAATATTACTAAAAGCTAGATTTGATTAAAGATTTACGATTCAAAGTATATTCCAAAGACTTGAAGGGTGAAGTGTTATTAGTTCAGTGATGTGTGTGTGATTTGGGTGTCAGTAGATCAGGGGAATCTAAATAAAGACTGGGATCGTTCACTGAAAACGCGGAAGTTGATACAGTACTGAAAACTAAATAAACGTTCTTTGATAGGTGAAGACGAAACAGCGTCTATCCGAATTGATATGTTTCGACGAATTGGATATAGTTGTGGCCAGTGTTAAATGTGGAGGCTTAATAACAAAGAAGGATGCTTATGCCCTAAGGCCACACAAAGTAATACCTAAATAAAATCCTGCCGTTGTATTTTCAATGCTCGGCTAAGGGCAGAAAGTTGAAAATGAAATAGCACCTAATAGTGTTGTTAAAAACTGACATTATTTAACAATGTTAAAAAAATTGCTTGTCACTTAATTATAACTACGTCATGTGAATAAAACATCTTTATGATCGTCATATAACGTGATAAACAAACAAACACTTTAATACAAATATTGCATACATTCCAAGATAAAGGAGTGAACAGTGTGGAGATAACGGAAAATAAAAAAATTTAGACTATAATTATATTAATATACAAAATATGCGTAATAAACTTTAGTGCAAATAATGTGAAGAACGACAATAAATGTATGAAGGTTTTACTTAGATGATATAATTTTATTTTGTCTTTTTAGCGTTTAAGGGTGATGGTGTTAGCCATGTATGGATTTCTAGCATTATTTTATTTTATCATGTTATTCGTTTACGGTATAGTTTTTTTTAACAGTAGTCGTGGTGGCCTAGTGGTTAAAACACCAGCCTCTCAAGTATGAGTGTGCGGGTTCGATTCCAGGTCAGGCAAGTACCAATGTAACTTTTCTAAAGTTATATGTACTTTACAAGTATATCTTGGACACCAATGACTGAAAGTTAGTTTAGTATTATTCTTAAAAATATAACCTTGTAGTTGAAATTTAAATAATGTACACGCGACAGTACATCAAGTTACTATAATCTGTCAATCTTTTTTTATTTATTTTTTTTATAAATTATAAACCAGCGCTTGACCGCAAACCCGCCTCATGGTAAGCAGTGATGCGATCGTTGATGGTAAAGCGCGCTAGTTTATTAAGAGCCTATTCACTCTAGCCTTGAAGACACTCAAATTGTATTGTGACGGAAACACCGACGCTGGCAAACTGTTCCAGTCCCTCGATGTACGCGGTATAAAGGAGGAAGCAAAACGCTTCGTCCGGATCGCAGTGGTGTCAACAACGTAAGGGTGGAAAGTCTTAAGGCTCAAGGTTGAGTCGGATTATTTGCCAGATTCGGTTAGCTTGACCTGCTGTGGTCTGTACCTATAGTAATTGATTGAATGAATATATAGAATATTCTAAAAAATAAACATAAAAATACAACGAATAAGAAAAAAAAAAAACGAACGAACAGCATAGTTTGTATGATACAATGTTGCGTTTAATCCCAACTTATGTCATTCGAATAATTTAGATTGTGTTTCAGTTGCCTGTTGCATAATAATTAATTAAACAGTACATTCCCTACAGTTCCAGGATATAATTCATTACATTTTAAACTACAATATTCCATGTTTTTATCTATGCATTTCTTTTTATTCTTAACCGTCATTTAAAATGGAGGATGTTATGCATTTTTTCTACGATAATTATATCATAATTGTATAATATAAAATCCATGTAAGTGTTCTTAAAGCAATGAAATAATAATCTAATACTTAATTAATGTAGACAAATATTTAAAGTTTTTTTTTTATAATTATAATTATGTAAATGTATTTTATTAACATTCCAATATAGCTGAATACATTTATTTAACACGTAGATCTTATACTAAATATTTAACTAATACTAACAAGCATTTAATTTCTTTGTACTATTGTCACTCTTGTATTGTTTATATTTAAAAGGGAGACAGAATATATAATATTTTTTTGCAAATTATGTGTTTTATTTAATTAAAATCCTTACTATCTGCATACTACCGTACTGAGAAATATGATAATTATAAATTCGAAATCAACTCCTGTCTGTTTGTTATCATTTTTGGGCTTAACGGCTGAACAGATTTCGATGAAAGGAAATCATTTTAAACTAGATGGGATCAATAGTTTTTGGAAAATTGTACAAAATAATTTTTGAACTCTTTTTTTTTTTTTTAAATTATATTACATATTTTATTATCCTGAATTTCAATTAAAAAAATAAATATTATAATCGATTCACGCGATCCAAAAATATCGCTATAAATCTAACATAAACCCATCTACTTTATATAAAATAGTAACCCAATTTCCCGAGAGATGGCGTTGTACTTTGGGTCACTGGTTACTTTGCCCTGTTGTTGCCTTTGCCCGGGCTTGCCTCATCACACCAACCCGGATCATGCATATAGTATACTATTTAACTTGATTAATTGTGAATTTATGAAAGTTTTCACAAAAAAAACATTGCCTGTTAGCGACCGCATTATATTTAGTGACTGGGCAACCCCAGGTATTTATAAAAGCAGGGAAAAAATGTATGAATTGTATCAGGAAAAAACATATAACCATGATGTAGCTTATCAAGAATTCGTTAAAAAATATTCAAAAACTTTTAAGAGAGCCTGTTCCTCAGCAAAAGCCATACACATTAAAAATAAAATAAAATCTTCTAGAAATAAAATCAAAACAACTTGGCAAATTATAAATTCTGAAACTGGAAGAACCAAAGTACAAAATCGCGATTTCCATCTTAAAATTAACGATGAAGATATAAAGGCGGACTTGGAGGTAGCAACTGAGTTTGAGAATTTTTTTACTAGTATTCCAATAATAACAACAAAAACTTTGTCTTCTTCCTCCACTTCTGCCTACGCCATACTAAAAGAATGTGTTCCAGAATGTGACAAACACTTTGAATTTACGTTTGCGACTGCTAAAGACATTATAGAATCTTTTAAGGATCTTGATGTAAAAAAAACTGCCGATCATTGGGGTTTGTCAGTATATACTGTAGCTTCAATAATAGATGTTATCGCACCTTTCTTAGCAATTGTTTTTAATTCTTGTGTCACATCTGGTATATTTCCTGATTTGATGAAACTTAGCAAAGTAATTCCACTGTTCAAATCTGGTAGTACAACTGATCCCACGAATTTTCGGCCAATTTCTATATTACCAACTTTGAGCAAAATTTTTGAAAAATTAATTTTGAAACAGTTGTTGAGACATTTCAACTTATATAATTTATTGCACGTGAAACAATTTGGTTTTACAAAGGGTCGTTCAACTACCGATGCGGGCGTGGCGTTGCTAAAGAACATATTTGGGGCCTGGGAGGAATCGCAAGATGCTCTTGGTATTTTTTGTGATTTGTCCAAGGCCTTTGATTGCGTACATCATGATACTCTTATTAGGAAACTGTACCATTATGGTTTAAGGGACAGAGCTCTCGACCTTCTGACTTCTTATCTGAATAATCGAATTCAGAGGGTTGATGTTAATGGCAACAAATCTGCAGGATCTGAGGTCACCATGGGCGTTCCGCAGGGCTCAATTCTAGGTCCTTTCTTGTTTTTAATTTATATTAATGACTTACCTCATCACGTGAGGGATAATCACAACATAGTATTGTTCGCGGATGACACTTCTCTTATTTTTAAAGTCAAGCGTCAGCTAGCAAATTTTGACGAAGTTAACAATGCACTTTCGAAAGTTGTCCATTGGTTTAATGTAAATAACCTTCTTTTGAATGAAAAAAAAACTAAATTCATTAAATTTTCTACGCCAAATGTCAGGCAGTTAAGTACCAATGTTCAACTGAATGGAGTAGAGTTGATCCCTGTCGAGTCGACAGTTTTTCTTGGATTGACTATTGACTCCAAGTTACAATGGGGTCCTCACATTGAGAAGCTGTCGGGTAGACTCAGTTCTGCCGCTTATGCTGTTAAGAAAATTAGACAGATAACTGATGTGAATACAGCCAGAATTGTTTATTTTAGTTATTTTCATAGTCTTATGACTTATGGGATTCTTCTCTGGGGAACTTGTGCGGACATCAATACCATCTTTGTTTTACAGAAAAGGGCTGTTCGAGCCATTTACAACCTTGGTCCTAGAGATTCTCTTAGAGAAAAATTCAGAGAGGTGAACATTCTGACTGTAGCTTCGCAATATATATTTGAAAATCTTATGTATGTACATAAAAATATATCTAATTTTAAGAAAATAAGCGAGGTTCATAATATAAATACCAGGAGCAAACACAATCTTGCTGTACATCACACTCGTCTCCACAGAGTAGGCAACTCGTTCATGGGTCAATGTATACACTTTTACAACAAGCTTCCCATGGACATTCGAAACTTACCCATTAAACGATATAAAACCTATATAAAGGCCAAACTTTGCAAAAAGGGGTATTATAAAATCTCAGATTATTTAGAGGATAGAGAGGCTTGGGACTGAGCTGCTCGCTCTGTTAAGCATTGTTATTAAGCAATATGCGTAATTATAACGTAAATTATTGTAAACATTTTCATTTTTAATGTCTGGACTTTAAAAAAGACGATGATCCCTGAGTTTGTTTCGGCTATTTCTTCTCAGAGGTAGTCAGTTAGGAAATGCCGGCTTCATCTAGTTAAAAAAAAAAAAAAAGAAAAAGAAAAAAAAGAAAAAAAAAAGAAAAAAAGAAAAAAAAAAAAACATGACGTGTAAAAGTGATCGGTGATCCTACTTGCTTAATAAACGATTTCATTTCATTTCATTTCATTTCATTTCATTTCATTTCATTTCATTTCATTTCTGTTATGATTTTTCCTGAGTTGATGGGGTGGAGTGGGGATGACCTATCGAATATCTGGAATCCATAACTCTTTCTACAGTTATCAGTTTCGTCCTTTGTGGACCTGTTTTTAGAATTTCGTACTAGTATGTCAACTCAACATGGGATCGCTTATTGTGACGGACGGGAAACTACGGAATGCACGCACATGTGCAAGTGCCCTACACTTGCACATGTGCGTGTATCCCGATTCCGAAGAGCCCTAACTCGGCTAGTCTAGGACCTCCGGATCCCGAGATAGGCCGCGTTATTAGCTGTTTTTTTTTAAATGGCGGCCACGCTTGTATCTTATGTTAATTTATAAGTGACATCAATGCAAACATAAAACAATACAGGATTATGTTTTCTAGCAAGTATATCTTGACGTGTGTACATCGCGATAGTATTGCAAAAGTGTGCGTGTTTGGATACTTATGCTAAATCGCCCTAGGCATGTTAGGGTCGGCGCAAATAGGCCACCGACTACAGCCAATGGTGGCCAGCGACGGCCACTTAACACACTTTTTAACATATTTTGTATAGACGCACCGCACACGTGTATCCGGTGGCGGCCACTCGCTACAATAGTGTCCGCGACTGGCCACCAGTAGGCCTAGTATGAGTTTTCAACAGTGTTGCCGTTTTAGCGACTTTGTCGCTAGATCTGGCGGATTTTGGATGTGCTTAGCGACTTTTTTTTTTCGTACTAGCGACTAAAATAAATTTAGCGACTTCTAGTGACTTTTTGTCTGCAACGTTGATTACCACCAATGCCCAGTAGTGGTGATGAAATTAGAAGAAAACATAGGTAGACATATTTTAGTTCAAATTTAACTGTGGTTACTAGCAACACTACGAATACTGCTATTGGATTTTCTGGAAATCCCCTCCCAGAATGACGTTGAATCTTTAAGTTCATCACTGTTTACTATTTCTTTCTTTTTCATTTCATTAATTCATTAACAACGTTCATAGGGAATAACCAGGATTTACTTTTTCACAGAATAAACTTGTTTGTATGTGAAAGGACGAATAGTGGCTTGTTCAATTGTCGTATCAAAATGACGCAATAAATACCGAATTTTTGTGCTTGTTTAAACCTATTGATTTGATTACTATGATTAAATGCTTTATAATACAAATTTCCTTTTATTTACAACATATTTTGTAACCATGAAATATTTGGAAATATTTAGCGACTTCTAGCGGTTTTTTTATTCGTCTTTTTTTCAAAATCTAGGGACTTTTGCTTCGAGGTCTAGGGAGTTTTTATTTTCCTAAACGGCAACACTGGTTTTCAATACGAAACTCGTTCGATCGTATCAAGCGCGTTTGGCGCTCTCATTGGTTGAGAGTTCTTACGACCTTGAAGCGGGCCAATCGCTGAGTCAAACGCGCTCGATACGATCGAACGAGTTTCGTATTGAAATCTCATACTAGGCCTACTGTGGTCACTACGTGCCACACATAACGCCGACACTCGCCACCGTCGCATTGCTCCACCCCCCTAAACGTCTGTTTGCCGGATATTGGTATTTTGCCGTATTAATCCATCTCGTAACACCAACAGCAGTTTTTGAAATGTAGTCAAACTCAGTCGAAAATGTTTAAAACATTTTTTTGGATATATTTGTAGATTGTCGAAATGCAAGTTATGTTTCACTGTAGGACCAGTTAAAATTGGATGCACCAAATACAGGCGGCGACGGCGTCATCTACGTCTTCTGCTTTTTAACATAAAAGATTACGACGAATTTAGAACCTCCTCCTTTTTTTTTTAAGTCGGTTAAAATATTATAAATGCGAAAGTAACTCTGTCTGTCTGACTGCCTGTTACGCTTTGCCGCTTAAACCTCTCTACCGATTTTGATGAAATTTGGCACAGATAATCTTTAGAACCTGAAAAAGAACAACGGCTACCTTTTATTGAAAAAAAAAAAAATGATATTCCCGAAGGAAATCTAACAAGCGCGATATACCCGAATTCCACGCGGGCGGAAAGCTAATTATTTTATAAAACTCCATTGAAGATACAAACATATTGCAATAAAATATGAAAGGTTTAAATAAATAAATACCTACCTACTTAAGGAAGGGTTCTGGCTAAAAAATAATATTCTGCTAACTTTAAAGAAAATATATTAATGATAATTTTACATTTCACAGTAAATCGTTTTCTAAAATTAACTTTTT
This sequence comes from Sesamia inferens, assembly GCA_037179545.1. NCBI lineage: Eukaryota > Metazoa > Arthropoda > Insecta > Lepidoptera > Noctuidae > Sesamia > Sesamia inferens. The sequence continues at coordinate 26,440,037 of CM073928.1, read as the reverse complement.
TAATTTTTCTATATTTAGGTAGATATTTATGTGATCTGATTCAATATTTATGTAGTCATCCGACTACATAAATATTGAAAAAAATGTTGTTAAGAATAGAGTTAAAATTATTCAAGGTTACTGAAACATTTAAGCAAAATGATTTTCGTAATTTTCCCCACACTGTATTAAAAGCATAAATGTTCCAGGTAATTTGAATCATTATAGCAAAAAAGACACATATCAGGGCAATTAAGAAAATGCAAAAATGTTTCAAAAAGCTTGAAACACTCGTGCATTGTAAAGAATGATGTTTGCCATAACAGCTGCAGGTTGAATCATACGGATTTTTGTTAAATTAACACAAAGTTTTGAGTCTTTTAAACGTCACAAAATATCGAAAATGTCGAGTTTGTGGGTTGGATGATTTTGCAGAAAGCGGTCTAATTATTTCAACGACTTAAAATACTTAGTAGGTATTACAAAAGCTGAAAGAGAGTAAACAGAGAAAAACAGACAAACATCTCAGAGTAAACATAGAAAAATGTAAGTTTTTCAAAAGAATCATCAACGCAATTGATAAAGACGGATTACACAAAAGCCAAGATATAGTCAAAGCTATTGTTAAAACAGTGCCACCAATTAATGTCAATGAATTACGTACATTTCTCGGCATGGCAAATTACTTCAATAAATTTATACCAAATTAAGCATCCAATAAAATCCCTTTGAACGAATTATTAAAGAAAGGACAAAAATACACCTGGACAAAGATATGCCAGCAAAGTTTTACCAAAAGAAAAATTTTTAAGCGTTAAAGTACTGACATAGTACTTTGATCCAAGAAAACCTCTTGTTTTCGCTACAGACGCTTCACCGAATGGCTTGGAAGTAGGGATTGCAATTGCTGGATCCAGCATACAGCAATCCAGCTGGATCCAGCGCCTTTTTAAACACGCTCGATCCAGCATACATCTTGATCCAGCGATGCGGATCCGCAAACGTATCAATTTCTATTGTTTAGTTTTGAGTTGCCGCCATTTTGAGGTTGGGAGATAAGACTATAGATTAAATTTGTTTTCTAAGGTCTTACTTTCAGAGAATTCAAAAAAAAGAAGTAGTCTCTTGTCGTCAGACTTTTGCTTAATTATTAAGGATTAACGAGCGGAGAGAAGATTATTTCAAAGCGTTTTTTGTTTCATACAAAACTACTATTGAAAATTAAAATAGTGTTATTGTTAAGGTTCTTTATTAAAAGAATGTTAATTAAGTTAATTTTAAAAGAATTTGTGAGACGGATTGCTACAGCCGTCCTATCATTAAACATAAGCGTAATTAATAAGATAGTGCTTACTTAGAAACATTATCTTAAATGTTATATGAATATAAGGATATGTTTGTTATTTATTTTATGTTGATTATTTTGATCTCAAATTATTAAAAAACCAAAGCAAATTGATATATCACCAAATAAGTGGAAGATTCGTCGTAAAGATTAATCGTAAGAAGTACAAATTAATAAAAAAAGTCTTAAAAATGTCCTCTTTTTATTTTCGTTCCACGTTTTGCTGGATCCGCGTTGGATCCAGCTGGATTCAGGTCAATCCAGCAAAGATTCCGCTGGATTGCAATCCCTACTTGGAAGCCGTGTTATCTCAAAAACTACTAGACGGTATCGAACGTCCGATTTTGCCTGGCGAACCCTTACTAAGAGCTCCCCTAGATTTCTCTGGTCTTCCATCGTCAAATTTGAAAGAGTTTCCGTGTCAGAATCCATCTTCAGACTGCGCAGCAACGAGCGGGTTATGAAATGTGTCGGTTTTCAGACACCGGTGGCCCATTTGCGCCAGGCCTTATTGTATACTTGTACAAGTCCAATTTTCCGCAAGTATATCGTGGAGTGTGTTGCCAGCGTAAGATCAAATCGTGAATATCATGATTAGGTATTTCAAATAACGTCACCGTAGAGTGAAAACCTGGGGAATGCATTTTTGCTCAAATTTATTTTATTGCGTTTCTGGGAAGAAAACCTCACTACGCACATCCTGATCTGACTCATTTGTTCATTCGTTACTTGTAGCGACATTTATGAAACTAAATGGGAACCTCGTAAACGCGCAGCTGTCAGTTTCATGTGAATACCTAGCAACGAACGTGTAGTTTCATTTTATTTTCATTTGGGCAATCTTATAGTACTGAACCGATTTGGTTATGAAAACGGGTTATTAATAAAAAAATATAAAAGTCGCCGTACAAAAGTTTTACAGCACGCAGTTTTTTTCTTCCTCCTGAAAAGTTACTATTTTTGCACTTACGAGGTTTTCACTCTACGGCGACGATAAGCAATAATATGTACGCAAGTTTAAAAAATATAGGTCTTACGAGATCAACTTTAAATATGAATGTCTGGAGTCCATCAATTTAATTATAATATTAATAGGTAATTGACTTACCTCCTTACACTTTTTAATTCAGTAACATTATTGACGATTTAATAAGGTTGCTAAATTCAGGAGTGTCAGTAAGTCCTTTAACTAATATACGTGGTCTTAATCCTAATATTTAGTTAACTACCTAAATCGATGGACTATAAATTGTCATGTTTTATAATAACATACTCAGCACGATTAGGTATACATTTTCGCTGTGCGGTAGTGAATTACTGTCTCTCCTACGGCGGCGCGAAGTATCAATAGCCACTCAGATAAGAAAGTAAACGTTCTTACATACAATATTTTTTACCGTAAATACAATTTGCACCAACTACTTACCCATCCATACAACATCCTTATAATGAACTAGAAGGCAGAAAATCACGAATATTTCATGCTCGCATAATACCAAAAATAAAAAGGAATCAAACATCAATGTGTTTGGAACATAAATATCATAAATCAATGGTTTAATGCTCAAAATTCATGGCCACGGTGATGATGGCAGTGTTTTTCAACGTGTGGGCAGCGACCGCCTAGGAGGTCGCAAAGTTTATTACAGGGTTCGCCGTTTTTTATAATCAAAGTAGGTTCCAAATGGAATCAAATACTTCAAAGTTTCAGTGAGTTTCAGTTAGTGAAAATTCTCTTCTTATGTTTAAACAAAAGGTTTTCAAAGTGACAGACTGAAATTCCAAGGGAATTAAACAACAAAATATTTTTCGATTCTAAGTGCTTGATCACGTAGACTCGCGGGCGCGGTGGCGGGCTCGGTCACGAAATATCAAACAAATGACGAAATATCAAAGTGTTCACGTATGAAACGCACGTGCGGTGTAAGTAGCGGGCTAGCAGGCGACCGGCGCGCGCGGCACGCTCGCTACAATTACAAACGCGAGAGATGTTTGTGCGTGTTCACGTTAAACTAGCGGCAGAGCGCGCGATTACCCCGCGACGTCAGGTAAGATCAACCAGTTTGAACTTATGAAATCGCGCAAACGCCTGGCGGCTAATGTGAACACGAACTCGCAACGTCTCCGCGCCCGAACCCGCGCCCGCGCCCGCGCGTTTCTACGTGAACAAGCACTAATGGCACAGTCTCCTTAGTATCAAAAAATATTTCACGATTTACTTCCCCCTGGATGCCGTAGTAGAACACAACGCGCTTCAAAAAGATGTCAGCGCGTAACGGGGTTCACGAGGACTGCCGCGATGCCTGACAGGGTCGCGAGTTGTTCGAAAGATATACTGTGGCTTCTGGCGCGGCGCACAGGCAAGTTCAGTTAAATAAATAGTAACTGTTTAATTAATATTAATTAAACAATAAATAATAAGTATGTCGTGGTGGCCTAGTGGTTAAAACACCAGTTTCTCAAGTATGAGTGCGCGGGTTCGATTCCAGGTCAGGCAAGTACCAATGTAACTTTTCTAAAGTTATATGTACTTTCTAAGTATATCTTGGACACCAATAACTGAAGGTGAAGGAAAACATCTTGAGGAAACCTGGACTTAAAGTCTGAAATCGCCAACCCGCATTGAGCAAGCGTGGTGATTACTCTCAATCCTTCTCTGCATGAGAGACCTGTGCTCAGTAGTGGGACGATAAAAAGGTTGATGGTGTATCATCACCATTAACCTTTTTTTCGAATACATAATTCGTATTTTATGGAACATAGGATGTATTTAATATTAATTAACTCATTAATATCTATATCAATTAATTATTATTTTAAGGAACATGTGTGTGAGTTTTAGTCTGTAAATGTCTGACACGCCTTTCCGCTTTGTAAAGAGCGGGTCATTTAATGATTTCCCATCCAAAAAAATGGGGCCGTCCCATAAAAAAAGGTTGGAAAACACTGATCTATAGCATTCCTTTGATCATTCATTGATTACATGTTAAATGAGATAGTTCTCTTTTTATTGCCGGAATGTACATTTTATTGTTATGAGTGTGAATAAATTTATTTTATCATTATGTAAGTACCTAAGGTAAAGTAAAATAGGTAAAGGCTACTGTTGTAGGTTATCTAGATTATAAAATACTTAACTTGCTGGTATTTAAACCTAATGGCCCATATTGTTTTGTGATCAATAGCTTTTTTTTTCTTTTTTTTGCCACTGCCCCACAGTAGGAATCCCGCCTGTATAGTGGGTGCATTTACAGAGTTAACCTGACCAATAGGGATGTATCCAAGGTATGAAAATAAAAAAAAAAATTAGTCCGTCTTATAGAAAAAATTAAGACCCGTATTTTTTATTTTGTTGAAATGACCAAAAACTACTGAGATAAAGCGTATTAAAGTTACGGAGTGGGGGCTAATTACGTCACGTCGTGGTATATTTTGTACCACGACGTGACGTCATGCGACATTTCAAATCAATATATCTTCCTAAGTATTTGAATGAAAGAAAAAATAAAAAATACGTTTTCAATATTTTTTATAAATCTATCTGATGGACATTTAAATTATTTTTTAGGATACAACCCAATTATTAAAAATAGTACAAACATAATCGGCCTATGATGTTCCCACTCCTGGGACAGGCCTTCTCTCGGTAAGAGGGCGTGGGCCATAATCTACCACGCGGGCCTAGTACGGGTTGGTATTACTAATGGTTAAATATATATATATTTTTTTTTAATAATTATAAACTAGCACTTGACCGCAATCCCGCCTGATGGTAAGCAGTGATGCGATCGTTGATGGTAAAGCGCGCTAGTTTAGTAAGAGCCTATTCGCTCAGTTTTTCTGAGCAGGAAGCAGGAAGGAAGACGGCAGTTGAGCGAGGTGATGCAATCAACATGACCAACGATGCTGCGCCAAAGGGAGATTGATCTGAAGACCCTCCACGACCAAACTCCCAACGTAACAACATTTGGCGCATCGTACCCGGCTCACATCGCAACACAACTCCTCAGACCCGTCCTCCGTACGGCTTCACCAGACATCATGCCGGAACACGACAAATCGCTTGGCGGCAAGACTTTGTCTGGTGGGTGGTAACTTCTGCCGGCGGCCGATGTTATGGCCTACCACCGAGGTAAAAAAAAAAAAAGTGTGAAAAAAATGTGTGTTGGTAAAATGTGTTCAATCAATTTTATCTGTACAATTTTTATTTTTAAATTAATATTGTGATCTTGTCCTTACTTCACATGATCGATATAGCTACGATCATTTGTCACTACAGCCTCTAACATGTTTACACATTGTCTATTGTTGACCGCGTCTTGTAAATTAATGTGCTAAGTAAATACTTGATAAGATGTTCCTGGTTGCGGTTAGGTATTTTTTAGTTTTATTGGCTTAGGCTTCCAGACTTAACCAGATTCAGCTGAATACAAGTATTTTACATGGAGCGAGTACCTATCTGGCCTTCAGAACCCAGTTACTGCAATACGATGCCCCTTGGTAAATCAAATCAAACCAAATCATCTTTATTGTGAACTATAGGTATACGTCATACATACAGATCTTAAATAATTAAAATAAGTTCATCTATGTTCCGCCGTTGAGGCATACAATAATAAATACAAAAACAGAAGTCAAAACACAATAATAAATAGTCAAATTAAGATCACGCGGTCACGGTAAGACTGCTAGTCAGATTTTCAGGCTTTGGACGATTCGTAACGACTGCCAAAGCTCCACTAATGATAGCCGTTACTGTTACGTTACTTTCAGACGTACGAAAATTTAAAAATAAAAAACACTTATTAAAAAAACGAGTGTGCTTATGACCACACGACTGAAGTGAAACTTCTTTCGCACCATCTGTATGTATATATATATATATATATATATGTGTGTACAATATATACATGTATACACATATACATATATTAATTTTCTATAAATATTTAAATTTATTTCATGCTTTCATTTATAAATTAATATTTTTGCATAGACCTCCAATTAAAAAAAAAAAAAAAAAAAGTGGATTCCCTCGGGGCCAAAAGGTCGGGCTCTTCCTCCTGAATCAGGGGACCCCAAACTCGGGTAGTCGACGACCTCTGGTTCCCGAGATAATCCACGGGGGGGGTGAGGTAACTAAAGGGGGTCGGGGGGGGGGGATAGGTTTCGTGGGGTTGCGGGGGGAGGGGGGAGGGGGAGAGGGGGGATTGGATTCCCTCAGGGCCAAAAGGTCGGGCTCCTCGTCCTGATTCAGGGGACCCCAAACTCGGGTAGTCCACGACCTCTGGTTCCCGAGATAATCCACGGGGGGGTGAGGTAACTAAAGGGGGGGGGGGTTAGATTTCATGGGGTTGCGGGGGGTAGGGGGGAGGGGGAAGGGGAGAGGGGGAGTGGATTCCCTCGGGGCCAAAAGGTCGGGCTCCTCCTCCTGATTCAGGGGACCCCAAACTCGGGTAGTCCACGACCTCTGGTTCCCGAGATAATCCACGGGGGGGTGAGGTAATCAATGAGGGGGGTCGGGGGGGGGGGTAGTTTCGTGGGATTATTAAGGGGTGAGGGGGGGGTAGTTTCGTGGGAATATTAAGGGGTGAGGGGGGGGGGAGTAAGGGAGGGGGATACAGGAGGGACTAAATAAATAAATAAGTGTATCCGTGTCTCAAACTTAAAAAAAAAAAAAAAAATTGCATAGATCTTCTATGTTTATTGAAAAATAAAAAAAAACTCGTAGACCTTGTAGTACCAAGCTCGCGCCACGGGCGCCTCTGTGCTTATATCCCCCACTTAACTTCCGTTCGCCTTGCCCGATCATTTTTCGTAACGCTTTCGCAAGTTTACTCCCCAAGTCAAGCGTGCCTAAAGAAGTTTCACTTCAAAAAAAGTGGATTCCCTCGGGGCCAAAAGGTCGGGCTCTTCCTCCTGAATCAGGGGACCCCAATCTCGGGTAGTCCACGACCTCTAGTTCCCGAGATAATCCACGGGGGGGTGAGGTAACTAAAGGGGGTCGGGGGGGCATAGGTTTCGTGGGGTTGCGGGGGGAGGGGGAGAGGGGGGGAGTGGATTCCCACTGGGCCAAAAGGTCGGGCTCTTCCTCGTGAATCAGGGGACCCCAAACTCGGGTAGTCCACGACCTCTGGTTCCCGAGATAATCCACGGGGGGGTGAGGTAATCAATGAGGGGGGTCGGGGGGTGTTCGCAGCGTCATGTTCTCGAAGAAATTCATAGTTCTTAATCAATCAAGGTACTTAGCTTAATAATTGAGCTTATGAGGCTCGAAAGCAATTTGTACTTTTTCAAATTCAAATTCAAATTTATTTATTTTTTTGTGTCCAATTATCGTATTGTGACGATATCTTCAAGCTTCTATACTTTCAATTATATTAGAAATGTTCAACAAAAATATATAAAACAATATAAAGGCCAGAACAGAACGAAATTTATAAATTATTTGTGCTCTTAGGTAATCAATTGTTAACAAATCTTAAAAAGATCCAAAAAATATATATTGCCTTCGGCGAGATGCGAACTCACAACTTCATACTCGACTCAATTGTTAATAAATCTTTAAAAGATCCAAAAAATATATATTGCCTTCGGCGAGATGCGAACTCACAACTTCATACTCGACATGTCATGCAATATTTACATGAGCCAACTCCTTGTATGTAGTACAGACGAAATAGGACTATACTCTGCTTCCGTTCGCCTTGCCCGATCATTTTTCGTAACGCTTTCGCCAGTTTACTCCCCAAGTCAAGCGTGCCTAAAGAAGTTTCACTTCAAAAATAAAAACACTTAATTAAAAATAAAAATTACTTATTTAAAAAGCAATTCTCTATATATATTTTTTTTAATAATTATAAACTAGCGCTTGACTTCAATCCTGCCTGATGGTAAGCAGTGATGCATTCGTTGATGGTAAGGCGCGCTAGTTTATTAAGCCCATTCACTTAAAAAAAAAAACTTAGTGAATAGGAAGGAAGACGGCAGTTGAGCGAGGTGGTGCAATGTTAAACCCAACAACACGACCAACGATTCTGCGCCAGAGGGAGATTGATGTGGAGACCCTCTACGACCAAACTCCCGACACAAGAACATTTGACGCATCGCACCCGGCACACATCGCAACACAACTGCTCAGACCCGTCCACCGTACGGCTTCACCAGTCATCATGCATCATATAATTTGTATTGCAGTTATAATATCTATTATTGAAAAAGGCATGGCATATTATTACAATCGATATGTGGGACTCTTTTATACCAGACAACAACTCAGACATGGATTCTTAGACAGATACATACTTTAAAATCTGTAGGTACTGTAGTATTTTATGCAAGTGCACTTCATCGGCTTTTATTACCCATTCGCCATCATAACTAGATAAACATTACCATTAAATCCTAGTCTGAGCCCACCTTGGTTAGTGAGAAAAATAACTTGGATGTTACCCACATATTTGTATGAATTATATTTATGTTGTGCCTACGGGTAACTCATTATAATTAAAATAATGAATTATTAATCATCATACCCTGTCTTAATGAATATCGTTTTAGTATCTAGTAGTTTCGATACTTACTTTAATGAATACTTAGCTAATAGGTATGACTGTATAAAATTATTGTTAGATTCATTATTTGTAGAGGGTCTACGGTCAAGGTTCATTGTGCTACGGCGTAGCGCCGCCAGCGCTACGACACAGGTGATAGAACCTGAAAGTGACAGTCGATTTTTAATGCATTTTTTAATTATGTCATTTAAGTTACTATTATAATTAGGTACAGAATTAATTAAACACTGCATTGTAGGATATGTGAGCAAACACGAGAAAATGTAAATAAAGTAATGGCTAGTTGAAATAACGTTTTTGTTCTTCAATAAAATGATCGAATTATCGCATTGGCCTCGATTCTCTGGTTGACATTGACATTATTTATACGGGTATTCCTCGTAAAAGGAAAGTTTACAAAAATACCGAAACAATCAGATATCAAAGGAAAAACTGTTTGAGAGTCATTTGATTTGATCTTTTGCCATCACTATGTGTTCTTGAAAGTACATGGCAAAGGCTTCTGTCCACAGGGTTAATTAAAGATCTTGTCTCGACTAGCGAGCTTTGCCGCGTCAAGAAAATAACAATAAACCGCTGGAAAATCGCATTGCTTGTCAGTTGGCGCGCAAACGCCGGCGAGCGCAGTCGCGTCCATATTCATAAAATGCGCGGGTAAACAATCGAAACTTAACACGAATAAAGTGCCTAAGATTTGTTCAAATATAATGTGATAGTAAAGAACAAGTGAAAGTAATAATTAATTCCTGTGATATTGTGTAAAGATACTTTTTAATTTTAGTCAAAGTGAAATTTTAAAATAATGACGGACGAAAAGTGAGTATTAACATTTTATTTTTGTAATTATTACGATATTATTGAACCTCCTATTGTCCACGTCCCAAAATAATAATTTTAACATTTTAGGAACTATGAATATTTATAAGAACTACGATTAGTCTATGAATAATTGAAACAGTAAGAAACATGTTCAGCGGGTTTATTTGGTAACTATTTAATGTAAATTATAGACATCAATGAATATATTTTTGTACTCATAGTATTTTGATTCTCATATCGCTAAAAGTGGGTAGGATGTGTAAAACCACTTACCTAATATCAGTGTCGATAACTCCTGTCATATCTTTCTATACATAGATTGGTAAATAGTGCATGCTACCTGTATACAGAGCAACGACATGTATAAAATATGTAAACAAACCCCCGTCCGATCCATAAGGTTAATAAGGTTTAGGTAAACACATGACCAAATACTAATGAATTTTGAAATAATCTTTTTTTTTCCGCGAATTAACTCCAGCTTCCCCAAAATTTGGTAATTTTTTTAAAAGTGACAACACCATTTGCTATGGTATTATTATGAGCGATGCGACCACACGCCCCATGCCCTGCATCCCTTCGCCCGCGCATGTATTGCCTACAGCACATGTATTAAATTACTTTCTTTTGCAAAATAATATTTATTTTTAGGGAGATTTTTTTTTTTAATTTAGCCCGGCCTAGTAGAATCACTGTCATTATGAAACGCAACTTCTATAATAAATAGACAGTCGGTGATCATAGTTTTAAATACTATCTATATAAATAAATGCTTAGGTACAGAAAACATATTCTATACAATGTGTATAGAAAACCCTGTCCGACCCGTGAAGGTGTTGTTAGGTATCGATAACTGATTCTACCAATGGACACAAAACCGGGCTAAACTTAAAAAAAATCCCCCTAAAAATGAAATATTATTTCGCAAAAAGAGGTAACTTAATAAATGTGCGTTAAGCACCCTTCCGCGGGCGGAGGGCGGCAGGGCACGCGGCACGTGGTCGCATTGCTATTCGCTCATAATAATACCGGTGTTGTCACTTTTTTAAAAATTACCAAATTTCAGGGAAGTTGGAATTAATTCACGGGAAAAAAAGATTATTTCAAAATTCATTTGTATTGGTACTATGATGATTACGTAAAATTTTATATTATATTTGATCATGTGTTTACCTAACCTTTATTATCCTTATGAATCAGACAGGGTTTTCTTAACATACTGTATTTATATAATTTGGGCTACATACTAGAATCTATTTATGTTTATAATTTGGGCTACCTGAAACTTTTTATAAAGGGTGTATCTGACATCGACGCACAAACGAGTACCATGGATTCAGTACATGATTCTGAACCCCACAGTGGTGGAATTTTTCGTCGACTTTTTCGTGATTAAAAAAATCAGTAATTTTTTTTACTTCAGACCGTTCATAATTGCTATACTTTTATAACCTAATAAGATTTTAAAGTGAAAATTAATTAATTGGCTAATTACACAAAAAAGCGCAATGAAAACAAATTTCGAAAAACTATCTTATCAGCTGATTTAATAGAGTTCACATCAGGGATCAACGTCATATCTTAAACCCGCACGGCGGCACGCTTGCAACGTTCAAAGGGCAAGCCGACACTTTTTTTTAAACACTGAATTCTATAACCGTTCATTAACGACATAAATGACTATCATAATTATATAAGTGGCATGCAGTGTAGCTTTTTCGCGAAGTTTGCGCTACGATGTCAGATACATCCTGTATAATATGGGCTATTAGATTCTAATTACATCCAACAACTGCTTACACTAAATTTAAGCTGCATCGTTTTCATTATAGGTCATTAAGAAAATTACAGACGATTAATATTATTTTAGTCATGTCAAAATACATCTAATATATAAAATTCTCGTGTCACGGTGTTCGACATTAAACTCCTCCGAAACGGCTCGACCGATTTTCATGAAATTTTTTGTGCTTATCCGGTATCTATGAGAATCGGCCAACATCTATTTTTCATCCCCCTAAATGTTAGAGGTAGTCCACCCCAAATTTTTATTTTTTATTTTTTAGACAAAATTTTTAATTTCTATTTTTTTATGATACAACATACAAAAATACATACAATCCCCAATTTTCACCCTTCTACGATCAACCCTTATTTTTTAATAGCCATTTTAGTAATTTAATCTATTATTTATATGGCAAAACAACGTTTGCCGGTCAGCTAGTCTAATATATAAAATTCTCGTGTCACGGTGTTCGACATTAAACTCCTCCGAAACGGCTCGACCGATTTTCATGAAATTTTTTGTGCTTATCCGGTATCTATGAGAATCGGCCAACATCTATTTTTCATCCCCCTAAATGTTAGAGGTAGTCCACCCCAAATTTTTTTTTTTTGTTTTTTTAGACAAAATTTTTAATTTCTATTTTTTTATGATACAACATACAAAAATACATACAATCCCCAATTTTCACCCTTCTACGATCAACCCTTATTTTTTAATAGCCATTTTAGTAATTTAATCTATTATTTATATGGCAAAACAACGTTTGCCGGTCAACTAGTCTAATATATTAAATTCTCGTGTCACGGTGTTCGAACTTAAACTCCTCCGAAACGGCTCGACCGATTTTGATGAAATTTTTTGTGCTTATCCGGTATCTATGAGAATCGGCCAACATCTATTTTTCATCCCCCTAAATGTTAGGGGTAGTCCACCCCTAATTTTTTTTTATTATTTATATGGCAAAACAACGTTTGCCGGGTCAGCTAGTAGTTTAATATAAAATATGTCAATTTACGCTGATTACATTGACATAATGATTCCCTAGTTCACAAAATAAACAGTTTATGACCAGGGGTTTCGGCACCACTATCTGACTTCGTTATCTATGTAAGTAGGTAAGCGACCACGAGGACTACTCAAATATATGCATTAACACACATCCGTAACGAGATTCTTGCATTAAACAGTACTTAAACGAAATATTGATCACCGCGCGGTTTCATCTGCGTAGGTTTTTATTAAAGTATGCGAAGATCTGTGAGCTTGTGTCAGCGTGTAATGAATTGTGTCGGTGTAATAAGGAGACGTGGTGGCCTAGTGGTTAAAACACCAGCCTCTCAAGTATGAGTGTGCGGGTTCGATTCCAGGTCAGGCAAGTACCAATGTAACTTTTCTAAAGTTATATGTACTTTCTAAGTATATCTTGGACACCAATTACTGAAGGTGAAGGAAAACATCTTGAGGAAACCTAGACTTTATAAGTCAGAAATCGCCAACCCGCATTGAGCAAGTGTGGTGATTACGGTTAATCCTTCTCTGTATGAGAGGAGACCTGTGCCCAGCAGTGGGACGATATATAAAAAAAAAAATTGATAATGATGAATAAGGATTGTCAATGTGTGCGGTCAGTCGCAAAATTATGTCTTGTGTCGCTAGCTGCTTAGAAACTAATGTGTACATCAGTGGCGAAGGGTGAAATTTTGACAAAGGGAAGCCGGTCCAAAAAAATAAACACTTAAACATTTACCTACTGCAGGATATCTTGGAGGAGGTCTTCAGATAAGAATAATATGAAAAGCCCCACCTTCACCATACAAAAAAGGACTGATGATTTGATAACAATGTCTTTCAAGTATGATAAAAGCGGCTTTGTGAAAAGCCTTTTTCGACGTGCATCTCTATACCACACATGCATGCTTGTTAGTAAGTACTAAGTTAAGTACCTATTGTTAGGGAATAAGAGTCAAGAAAAAATAAAATAAAAAATTACAAAAATAATAAAGTGTTAAAAACCGAACCACACAAACACCGATCCAAAACCAACAAAAATATTAAGCAAAAATAAAGCAAATTATACACAATCACAACGTTATTTATATTCTAATGCAATGCGTCTGTTTTTTTTTTTAACAAAATGAGCTAAAATGTTGTTATAAAAATTCGGATTACTTTTCATTTTATTAAGCAAATTTTTTTCAATTGACATGATAGCCAAATCGGACAATCTCTGCTCTTTTTGGCAGTTTCGCACATACGTGTGAATGCGTTTTAAAGCAGAAAATGACCGCTCAGCTGAAGCTACTGAAATGGGGAGGGTCAGAATTAAACTGCAAAGAGTCGAAACTTGAGAAAATGCGTCTTTCAAAGACGTATTAACAGTAACAGCACTCTATATGAATTAAAGCCATAATAACAAACAAAATCCACAGTATTTAACAAATCTGCGATTAAATTACCTTACAGAATCCGTCACAGTTTAAATAACACAAATATTAAAAACAAACGAAAAACTCACGCACCATAGGTATAGAACGCTTTCTCGTAGTGACGTGGTTTCTTTGTCTCTTTCTAACAGAGGAGAGGAGAGAAATACAAGCCGCTTCCCAGTAGCCTATATTTATCAAGTTTTACCGACGGTTAGCGAGCATTAGAAAGAGATGGTCTGATACGCTGTCTCTTTTCGCCCCATAGTAAAACGTTGACCGAGGTAAGCTGAAATTCATCGGGTTCCTTCAATGTAATGTACGAAAAATTGAAGCGCTGATTAATTTACGACTATAAAATGAAATGTGATACTTAGGGTATTGCTAAAAATTACGATTGCTATTGTAAATCGCGCCGGCATTTGATTAATAATACTTTGTTAATGAAATAGAATGTAAATAGTTTTGTATGAATAAGGAACTGATTTTTAAAAGGTAACCCGGTGGGAATCGGCTTGTACGGACCCTTCGCCACTGGTGTACATTTATATCAATAAACCGGGGTTAAACTGATTAGAACTTGTGTATTTCTTTATGCCCTAACAGTTTTGATATATTTTTTTATATGATCCACTCCTATTGGTACTTACATAGATTGCAACTTGCAACTTGATATAGATTCCTTCCTAAATTAATGGGCTATCCAACGCAAAAATAATTTTTCAAATCGGACCAGCAGCTCCTGAGATTAGCGTGTTCAAACAAGCAAGCAAACTCTTCAACTTTATATATTAGTATAGATTACTGAACTAGGAAAACTGGAAGTAAATTGATAGCTATATAACAGGTTGGAATACCTACCTAGTTAGCAAAAAAGTAGGTACCTACATATTCATCGTATCTATATTAATTAATTTATTTAATTATTCATCCACTTAAAATATCATTACAGGCATTACCCTAATGCGACAGTTCAAAATTTTTAACATATTTTATAGTACCTTAATACTATATAACGAAATATAAATATAAACATGTATGTCTGTTTGTTAGGTACCTTATTACTACAAAATTACTGAGCTGACTACAATCAAATTTGACTAGGAGGTAAATGATATCCTGAGGAAGGACATAGGATACTTTTTTGCTCAAAAATAATCATAAAGGAGATATAAATGTTTGTATGGTTCCTTAAATGTAAGTGATTGACAGAACGTGAAAAATATAAAAAAAAAAAAACAATTTATAAGTATCAGAATTTTTGTAAACTCATCTCCTAAGGGGATAAATTTTGTTCCCCTAGGAGACGACTTTTTAATTTGACTTGACGACGAAAAAAAAAACCAAATTGAAATGTTTGAGTACTTCTTTTAAAATATTATATTATTTGGCAAAATTGTCAGAACTAAGGTATACATTAAATATTTATTTTAGTCTTTACTTAATATTAATCAAAATCAGGCCTTTCTAGTCTCTAAAAAATAATTAAATGTAATAAATTATGTCTGTCTAATAAATAGGTCAATAGCGAAGCAAATTATGATGATAATATTAAATTGAATTATTGATAGTGTTACCTAGATATTTATGGAATCATAAAAACCAGTTGAATAAACATAAAAAATCACAATTTGCATTTATTATCTAACTATGTAACCTTTTGCATTTCGATGATAGAACAATATTTATTCCAAATTTCCAATAGCACGCTCTCGTGGAACAATTTCGGACATTCACGCGGCAGCATTCATTTAGAAAATTCTGAATTCTATAGAACTTATTAAAACAATAGGGGAAAAACAGGCAATGGGGCGGATTCTCTTGTACACAAACTAAACTAATTTTAAGTTAAGTGCATCTCTTTCATTCTATTTTATTAAGAAAAGGACAGAACATAATATGTCAGTTTAGACCCGACACAATAGTTATCTGAATTTATATGGAACGACTAATTACAGTAAGGGGTTAAAAGTGGAGTACCACTTTTGACACTTATTGTTAGTGCAATAAAGTTTTTTTTTTTTTTTAATAATTATGAAATAGCGCTTGACCGCAATCCCGCCTGATGGTAAGCAGTGATGCGATCGTTGATGGTAAAGCGCGCTAGTTTATTAAGAGCCTATTCACTCAGTAAAACTGAGCGAATAGGAAGGAAGACGGTAGTTGAGCTAGGTGATGCGATGTTAAACCCAACAACACGACCAACGATGCTGCGCCAAAGGGAGATTGATCGGAAGACCCTCCACGAACAAACTCCCAACACAACAACATTAGGCGCATCGTACCCGGCACACATCGCAACACAACTGCTCAGACCCGTCCTCCGTACGGCTTCACCAGACATCATGCCGGAACACGACAAATCGCTTGGCGGCAAGGCTTTGTCTGGTGGGTGGTAACTTCTGCCGGCGGCCGATCTTATGGCCTACCACCGAGAGAAGTTCAAAAGCGGTAATGCACTTTTGACCCTTTCTGTATCTATCTGACCTCCACAAGCCATCCAATGTGTAATATGAAGTTCCTTGGTAAGAGTGATCTGATTTTCGGGCTTTTGACTACCTGTAGCTATCAAATAGACGAATGACGGTCGGGACCAACGGCTTAACGTACTTTCCGAAGCACGGAGCGGAAGACTCCTCTGTGATTCGAAATGTGAATAAAGGTCACCCATTGATTTTTGATTTTAGTCAGTAAAAGTCTGACACGCCCTTCCGCTCCGCCCAGAGCGAGAGAGGTAATTTGATTATTTCCCAACCACACCAAAACACCCATTGATAGTCTCATGTGTACCCATGTTTAACAAAATATGATAAATGTAGATTTTAAACTGGAGTAGGCAACTCAACAGAAAGAAAACTACTTACTCGTACATACAACTGGAACAATTTGTGAAGTACAAATCAAATCATAGGCAAGTGAAGAAACACGGGTGGGTTTTATTCAGTAAAAGTCTGACACGCCCTTCCGCTCCGCCCAGAGCGCTAGAGGTCTTTTGATCATTTCCCATACCAAACAAAAAAAAAAAAAAGTACAAACCACTTTTGTGCAATAGACGCATTGTCTCTGTGACGAAACTTCAGTGCTAATTCAGAGACACGAACATTAACGAAGCAGATAGAGATTTCTAATTTACCATATATAAGTAAAAATATAATTAGAGCTATAATAATTGTAACACTGACGTTAGTTTTGTCACTAACAGTGCATCTATTCTAATTATAAACGAAAACATAAGTAAATGCAGTATGTAAACTGTAGGAGAGGAACATTGTTTTATTATCAGCCATTATCATTCAAGTTAAGAAAACATTTTGTCACTGCATATCAAGCGCGTATTACAATACAGATACACCATATTTATGAATAAAATATTTAAAGGAATTTTTCATAGTGAAGTTTACAGCCAACAAAAATATAACCTGTGTAATTGTATACTTATGTCAAATAAACAAAAATGTAACTTGTGGATACAATGAATACCTGAAATGATAAAAATATGTTATGGGAATATAAAAAAAAACTAAGGTTAGGTTCAACTTCTCACTCAATTAGTAATTAAAGAATAAGTAACACATGTGTACCTAATTAGGAGATTTAAACATTACATGTAACTGTTTCCAAAAATTACTATTTGATTCATCATCATCATTATCAACCTTTTTTTTTATCGTCCCACTGCTGGGCACATGTCTCCTCTCATACAGAGAAGGATTGAGCGTAATCACCACGCTTGCTCAATGCGGGTTGGCGATTTCAGACTTAAAGTCCAGGTTTCCTCAAGATGTTTTCCTTCACCTTTAGTCATTGGTGCCCAAGATATACTTAGTAAGTACATATAACTTTAGAAAAGTTACATTGGTACTTGCCTGACCTGGAATCGAACCCGCGCACTCATACTTGAGAGGCTGATGTTTTAACCACTAGGCCACCACGGCTAAAATTACATTGATGCTTTATTATTTCCAGCATAAATATACACAATAAACCGACCATCACCAAAATAATTTCGTACAAAAATATAAATGACTCATTTATATTTTTGTACGAAATTACATTTTGTTTTAGTTTACTATTTGATTAAAGTTATTAAATTGTTATTGAAAAATCAACGACGAAAATTGAGGTTAAAACGTATAGAACGTATGCCAAATAAACAAAAACGTAACTTGTGGATACAATGAATACCTATGCCAAATGATAAAAATATTTGATGGAAATGTAAAAAAAAAGCTCAGTTTAGGTTCAAATTCTCACTCAATTAGTAATTAAAGAACAAGTAACACATGTGAACCTAATTAGATTTAAACATTACATGTAACTACTATTTCCAAAAATTACTATTTAATTAAAGTTATTAAATTGTTATTGAAAAATCATCGACGAAAATTGAGGTTATTAAAACATCATGATGTAAATACATCATTGTCAGGATGGAAATTTTCCAATTTTAATTTCAAGGTAAATTCAAATTGGGATTTTGGGGTATTGTATTGAAAAATCCTTATCAAAATATTAAATTTTAAGTACCCAGAATTATAAATTGGCATCCGTAGGTATATTTTTAATCCCTTTGACCTGGATCACTTCACCTCTAGATCAAAAGAGCTGGTCATGAGGAGAGGCTTTTGCCCAGCTGTGGGATGATGCAGGTTAACAATAACAGTACATTTTGGAACAGATTCTTACTTCAATCTACTTCAATATTTTTTTTTTGCTAGCAAGTGGATATGGCTCTGAAATCAATATAGGTATGTATTTATTATGTATTCTTTAATAAATAAAAAGTTACGTTATAGTTAATTTATAGACGGAAAATATAAAAATGATTCTTTGCTGGTCACCTCGTAATATTATTTTTCACATACTTATGTACTATCGCCAGTACCTATGTAGACACCATATATTATATAATTATAAAAGTTTAGGTACACAAAGATAAAAACACGAAAGGTAAATATATCTTCTTGTGCAGTCGTATATTTTTTGCTATCTGCGGTATTTACTTGTGATTTCTTTGGTGAACCAACGTTATAAAAGATTTTATTGTTCAAAAATAGTTTACATATACATATTGTTCTGAAGTAATTACACTATAAAGGCTGTTTCTGACATCGACGCACAAACGAGTACCATGGATCCAGTACATGAGTCTGGAACCCCCAGTGGTGGAATTTTTCGTCGGCTTTTTCATGATTTAAAAAAAATATATGTAGTTTTTTTCACTTTGGACCGTTCATCATTGCAAAAGTAAAAATTAATTAATTGCCTAATTACACAAAAAAGCGCAATGAAAACAAAACTCGAAAAACTGTCTTATCAGCTGATTTAATAGAGTTCACATCAGGGATCAACGTCATACGTACAAACCCGCACGGCGGCACGCTTGCAACGTTCACAGCCCCAGCCGATACTTTTTTTATACATTGTTATTTCTGTAACCGTTCATTAACGACATAAATGACTATCATAATTTTATTAGTGGCATGCGGTCTAGCCTTTTCATGAAGTTTACGTTACGATGTCAGATGCAACCTATACAGTATGTTAAGAAAACCCTGTCCGACCCATAAGGATAATAAAGGTTAGGTAAACACATGACCAAATATAATATAAAATTTTACGTAGTCATCATAGTACCAATACAAACGAATTTTGAAATAATCTTTTCTTCCCGCGAATTAATTTCAACTTCACCGAAATTTGGTTATTTTAAAAAAAGTGACAACACCGGTATTATTATGAGCGAATAGCGATGCGACCACGTGCCGCGTGCCCTGCCGCCCGCCCCCCTCGGAAGGGCGCTTACTCACATTTATTAAGTTACCTCTTTTTGCGAAATAATATTTATTTTTTTAGGGGGATTTTTTTTTTTTAAGATTAGCCCGGTTTTGTATGCAGTGTATCAGTTATCGATACCTAACAACACCTTCACGGGTCGGACAGGGTTTTCTTAACATACTGTATACTTAATACACAATGTGGAAACATGCGCCCAAACTGCTTAACATAATAGTACTATCAATTAGAACCATTTTGATGCATATTGCTAATGTATTGCTCCATATCTTCGGAAAATGTGTCCGATCAACAACCTAAATAACACATTGAATATTTTTGAACTGCCAAAATAATACCCATTGCCACTAATAGTGTCATATGCAATTACCCCGATGGAGAACAAACACTGGTAATATTAGTTTGTAGAAAGATTTAGGAATGTTTTTTTTTATTGTAAACTATGCTTCACTGCAATCCCGCCTGATAGTAAGCAGTGATGCAATCGTTGATGTTAAAGCGCACTATTTTATTAATATTCACTAAAAAAAGAACTGTGTGAATAGGAAGGAAGACGGCAGATGAGCGAGGTGATACAATGTTAAACCCAACAACACGACCAACGATGCTGCGCCAGAGGGAGATTGATCTGGAAACCCTCCACGATCAAACTCACGACACAACAACATTTGGCGCATCGTACTCGGCACACATCACAACACAATTGCTCAGACCCGTCCTCCGTATGGCTTCACCTGACATCATGCCTAAACACGACGAATCGCTTGACGGCAAGACTTTGTCTGGTGGTAAAGCTAGCTTGATCTGCAGTCGTCCGTACAACATTTGTTTAAGTATTCTGTTTAATTAAGGGACTAAGCACACTTATTCAGCTCTTATAATATTTTATCCATTGAAATCAACAATTTTGTATGGAATGCATAAGCATTTTTTAAGAACATAAGTTAAACAAATTATGTGTGGTTAATTCCTTAAACAGAATACTTACTCGTATAATGTATTGTTGTTTGCAAATGTTGCCCAATTAACAAATATTATACGATGTTGTTTAACTTAACTAATTTTACTGTCAATATTTATATATTAGTCATTAAGTTTTAGGATAATTAACTACCAAGTCGTAAAATTGGAAGCACTATCGAATCGCTAGTGGATGGATACTAATATTAAAATAGAAATGATACTAGGGAAAGGTACCTACTAGTAAAAATAAGAGAAAACAGTACTAATGGAGACGCTATGCCAGGAGGTTCCTTTCTCTGGAGCCCTAACCGCCGTCGCCGGTAGCTTGGACCCTGTTACCCTATACTGATGGGCTACTTTTTATTAAGAGCCTATTCACTCTAGCCTTGACGATACTCAAATTGTAGTCCGACGGACACACCGCCGCTGGCAAATTGTTCCAGTCCCTCGATGTATACGGTAAATGGTTCTTTTCTTATATTTATTTAGAAAAATGTTGATATACTTAAGGTATTTTAATGAAATAAAGGAGATAATAATAACAGAAAGAAAGAAAGTAAAACATTTATTTGCAATAAACATGACGCAAGAGTTTACAAAAACATAAAAAATAAGAAATAGTTGAGGGAAACATGCGTCACATCCACGCAAAACGGCTGTCGCTCAGCATTATGCTGCGACTCTATGCAAAAACAGAGCCCAGCGCTGATTTTGAGTCGGCGTCGACGTACAGACGTCACCCGATGCAACAAACAATTAAAAGCAGCACCAAACCGGTAATACAGTAAAAATAAAAAACGTAATAATAAAAAGATATAAAAAGTAAATCCAATTGTAAATCGTGAGAGCACAGTTTAAACAAACAAAAATATAAAAAATAAAATACGGGATATATAAAAACTACGAGAATATCATCCTCAAAAATGACATACATCTGGTTCCGATTTGAAATTCAGCATTTCCTAACATAGTCTGTGGTTTGTGGTTTGTCGCACGCGCATCCAAGTCGACATGCATCAATGTTTACATTGTTTGATTACTATTACCATTTATAAATAATTTGTATTAGAATTAATTATTGAACAGACGAGTCTAACCTCAGCGTAGTCTGTTACACTAGAGAAATGCACCTACTTACGACCACAAATTGTTGATTGATGTTCAAAGCTTGTTCAAGATTAGTATTTCATGTGAAATAATTTATGTTACGTGTTACTTAGGCAATGTAATAATTACATAAAAAGGTACTCATTCCAACATAGTAGTCAGTGCAGCTAAGAGGAAATTTTCGTAATTTTTGAAACCTTCGCATGCCAATTTCAGTAGCAATCTGTCAAAATTACAATAAATTTCCCGACATTGTTGACAACTCTTTGACTTTGGTTGTCACGGGTAAAAATTGCGACTTGAATTTTAAGGTTTTTTTAAGAACAAGAAATGACCTTCTGTTATGCCAAACTGTTCATTTATTTAAACTTTTATTATTTCATACCACGTTTTTTGAGTAGGTAATGCAATTTAACCCTAATTTTTAATTTTTCTTTATACGAAATCTGAATATAGTTTGTTCAGAATAAGCAAATGAATCGATTCGAATTATTTTTACTCCATGATATATTTTCCCAAATACATATAGAAATTGTTGCAGTGTGGTTACTGAGCGAACAACACAATGTACGGTAGATCATAGAACAAGGCGCATAGTGAGACAGGGCCCCCCGCGCCACGCCGCTAGACGGTAGACGATAGACGTTCGGGTAGACCAAAATAAATTCTGGACGCGGAATTGCAGGAGTTATTGGACGAAGACCCAACCCAAGCTCAAAAACAATTGGCAGAACGGCTAAATGTGGCACAAGACATGATTAGCGACCGCTTCATTTAAAAATCGGTTACAAAACTTTCCGGTACACCTATGACCTATGTATATGAAGATTTTGCAAACACAATGGAAGTTGTTATCGCTAAGAGCGATCTTGGACAGACAACAGTAATCATTGAGTGTTTATAGTAAATTAGAGCCCATAATGAAGATTGAGCTTGCCTTAAAATTTAAAACTAAAAATGCTTTATTAAAGATAGATTTATTTTTTACTAGTTGCGCCCCGTGGTTTCACGTGCATAAGTTTTAATTCCTTGTGAATATTGGAATAAAAATAACCCGATATGTTAAACCTGTACCCTAATTACGTAACAAACTATTAGGACTATTAGTTGGAATCATTTTGAAGTATACTCCTAATCCATTGCTCGTTATGTTCGAAAAATGTGTTTGCTCAACAACGCAAATAACGTAATGAATGTTGTTAAACTGTCAAAATTAAATCCATCGGTACTGATAATGTGTTACGCAATTACCTTGTTTTTTATAAATGAATTGTTTTCCGATTCCGTTTAGTAGCTTTTGCGTGAAAGTGTAGGTATGTTTGTTATACCTACATCCATCCGGTATGTGTTACAATGTCACGTACGTACCCTCACGGGCGTCCCCAGAACGCCCCAGCAAAGTTTCTTCACCGCGATCAGTGGTTTCAGAACGCATAGAGGACAAACATAGATATCTAAGATCCGGACGAAGCGTTTCGCCTCTTCTTTAATACCACATTCATTGAAACGGCCTCTACCGCGCAGTGCAAATATTTGTATGCATGAATATGAATATTTGTACTGGTCTGGTTGTGCCTCGGAAAGCACGTTAAGCCGTTGGTCCCGGTTGCCATACGAACATCTAGTGGCAGTCATTACGGGTAGTTGGAGCTCCCAAAAGTCCAACAATTGGTGTAACTGCAATGCTTTCACGGAACATATCGAAGTTTAGCCAAAATCAGCAGTTAGACCGGTTAAGCGGACCAGACTCCAAGGCTGAAAAAGCTTCGGATGCGACTGGGATTAAAGCTGCAATGGCGTCACCCTTTGTAAAATCTTTATATTTATGTTCTGTAGTAATCTATATGGTGTTCATAATAAAGACTATTCTATTTTATTCTATTCTAGTCTACATACATTGAAAGACTGGAACAATTGGACTGCGGCGGTCTTCTTATCAGATTACAACTTAAATGTTTTCAAGACTAGAGTCGATAGCTTCACAATAAACTAGTGGGCTTTTCCATCAACGACTGCATCATAGCTTACCATCAGGTAGGATTGCGGTCAAGTAATAGTTTAAAACATATATTTTTGATTGGTGCGAATTCACATTACGATTAACTACGCAGGTTCATGTAGGGTCAAAAAAGGTGAAGGGTGAGATAACATGTCATGGACCTCTCTCTACTGATAATAACGAGCCAGTCGAGACTAGGCTATTTATAGCTTAATATTAAATGCAACTAAATATGATTCGCAGTTGTTGTGTAAATACTGAAGAGTTAATTTATAAACGACTAGCTGTTATCCATGACTTTGGCTCCATAAATTTCTATTATTATGATCGCGATTAAGAAATTTTATGTCATATTTTTTGGTGACTTGAACAGATGAATAATTTTCCCTGTTTTTTTTTTTAAATTTCCATTGATTTTTCGCTCGTATTGGTTGCAACGATGTTGTGTAGCCGGTAGCCTTCCTCCCAATACAAAAAAAAAAAAAAACATTTCGAACCAATAGTTCCCACGGAATAGATCTTTTGTCTATTCTGTGATAGTTCCTGAGGTTAGCGCGCACTGCAGGTTGTCGACCGTTTCACGCGAACATTCGCCAGTGAATGAGAGTTGGCTCGCCGCCACTGCCCCGTCGCGCGTAGCCCTTCACCTTGTCTGCTTTCTTGGCACGCGTAATACCGACAGAATCTGTCACGTGTTCGCAAAAAAAGCTGTAATGTGGGTAGTATGACAATGCGCTCTCAAGATATATGTGTGTAGTTGTAGGTGAATGCGTATATCCGTCTGGAATTTATGTGAGTTCTGAAAACTAAATAAAATAATAAATTGTAGGTACACAGAAAAATATTTCACAGAAACTGCATCATTTTGTTTAGGAAAAGCGCAACAATTCCTGAATGTAATTGCAAAAAATGAAACCTGCACGTGTTTAGTTAAATTACATTTATTTAATTAATTTGGTTTAAAGTTAGTCAATTTCAACTCATTACTTATACTATCTGCACGATAGTTTAATTGAATTGAGTGTAGAATTTTGAAGAAAACCTATTGCTAATCCATTGCTCCATATGTTTGAAAATGTATTTGTTCAGCAACCTAAATAACGTAATGAATGTTGTTGAACTGTCAAAACGAAACTCAATGCTACGCAATAGGGATGTATCCAAGGTATGAAAATCAAAAAAATAATTAGTCCGTCTTATACAATATGTAACAAAAACCCTGTTGTTCCTTCAACATACGTTTTAAGAATCGGCATACGGACGTAATAAAGCAAGTAATTAATAAAAATTGTTCTACAAAAATAATTAAAATAAATGTTTAATTATTAATATTTATAATCTGTAACTGATTTCTTAGCTCTGCAATTCTGCATGAAGAAACTAGACATAAGTAGAACGTTCCCGCCATTTTATTTAACTTATAAAAACAGATATTCTAAAAAAAAAATCGAATTTGTCGGTTTTAATAGGTATTTGATTGTGACCCCTCGACTAGACAATGATTCCTGTTTTCTTATTATGAATTTATTAATGATGTGCTTGTAGGTAAAATTATATGTCCCTGAAAGGAACAACAGGGTTTTTGTTACATAGTGTATATAATAAAAAAAAATTAACACCCGTATTTTTTAATTTTGTCGAAATTTCCAAAAACTACTGAGATATAGCGTATTAAAGTTACGGAGTGGGGGCTAATTACGTCACGCCGTCGTATATTTTGTACCACGGCGTGACGTCATGCGACATTTCAAATTAATATATCTTCCAAAGTATTTGAATGAAAGAAAAAATAAAAAATACGTATACAATATTTTTTATAAATCTATCTGATGGACATTAAATTATTTTTTGGGATACAACCCAATTACACTGCCGAGATAATCAAAAAGATACTTACTTATATCTTAGTAGTCAAAAAATAACGTCACACTGGATGGAATGCTATCCAAACCACCACCCACACCACGCTATCTCCAAATCAAACTCGTATGTAAACAGTATTTATCTCAATATACATACAGTATATAGTACAAAAGTGCGGTAACTGATTGCCTAATCGACGAAAGGTCAAGGGGTGATTAATGACGGGTTATAATGAGCACGTTCAAGTGCTTCTGACTGACAGGGAATATTCGGGATTGACGTCAGGGTCAGAAGATAAAATGTCAGTTTAGACCTGTCAAATTAGTGCGCTCCTGACGTAAACTGGCGTATTTTTAGTCGCCATATTTTTAATCGCGTCTAAACTGTCTATGGAGTAGCTTAACTTGACAGGAATAAACCGACATTTTATCTTCCGTCCTTTTCTTAACGAAATGAAAAGAAAAAGATGCACGTAACTTAAAATTAGTTTAGTTTGTGAACAACAGAATCGGCGCCATTGATTATAATATTAGTACTTTCGACTACTTTTTAGATAAGACTAACGTACCTTTATCTAATGGTGTTCCCAGTATGCATACACTTTTCAATATACAAATTCAATCAAGACGCAGCTAGGGTAGGCAACCGACAAGGTGGACCGACGACCTGGTGAAAGTCCAAAGCGCTGGATGCGGGAGGCGCAGGACCGCGTCGTGGAGAGCCTTGGAGGAGGTCTATGTCCAGTAGTGGACTTCCTTCGGCTTAAATGATGATGACGTTAAATTAAATCAAATATATCCTGCATATAATACAACAGTACTAGCAGTAGTCGAGGATTGGCGATATGGTTGGCCCAGTGGCAGAGTGGTGCGTTGCATGTCGCGGATGGAATAAATATTTGTAGGGTCTAAAGGTAGTTGTTCCGGATTTGGCAGATTGAGTTGAAATGTTTGTAAACGCACGTATGATACAGGATTAGATAATTCTTAGTGTGGGGCAAAGTTTTTTTTTCTTTAAGGTTTCGAAAAATTCATAGACGGTCTATAGAAGCAGTACGAGTAAAGAGTTTGTTAGATTTTTTTTTAAATAGTATTGTCTATATTAATTAGCACGTTACTTGGTTCGGAACGATTGCATATTAACACACAACCTCCCCAACTCAATCAAGTTCTCGGTGGTAGGCCATAACATCGGCTGTTGTTGTTTCGGTAATTTGGTCGTGGAGGGCCTCCAGTTCAATTTTGCTCTGGCGCAGCATCGTTGGTGTTGTTCAACTACCGTCTTCGTCGATATTCACTCAGTTTTTATTATTATAGTAGGCTCTTAATAAACTAGCGCGCTTTACCATCAGCGATTACATCACTGCTTACCATCAGACGGGGTTGCAGTCAAGCACTAGTTTATAATTATAAAAAAAAAAGTTCCCGGATAACACACTACCTCTAAATAAGACTCGTCAGACTTTAGGCTCCTGTGATAGATAGTGGTTGATTACCAATCCACAAACCGACCGCAGCTAGTATAGCTTAACCTTTGACCGACTCGTGCGGCTATTATTATTTAGCGACAACGCAAGCCCTCTTTGACTATATTGCTTCTCTATGCTTATCTATTACAAAACATGTCATTAACAGTAGCTCATGAACATAAATTATTTACTTAGGTATAGAGATTCTAATTTATTTACTTAACCTTCCGTCACACACGATTAAAATTAATTGGCATCTTGGAAATAATATACAATGGAACGGTCTTATCGCTAATACAATCTCTTCCAGACAACCTTAGAATGGACTCAGATTTTCCCCGACATTAAATGAGACTTTAGAATCGTTGGTACAAAACTGCAAATGTTATACATACAATACTCTATTAGATATACAGATACATAGACATACATAATTAAAATTATTCATACGTACTGAATATAATTATAAGTAGGTAAGCAAAGAAAACTTACAGAAGACTGCTTAATTGTGGAGTGAGTTGTTAGGGCAACAAGATCACAACGACAGGTCGTGTTCCTTCACGAGTCTTCAATACCTGTACGTATTACGCGCGTTTTATTTCTACTGGCAATATATTACACTATCTATTATTATGCATAATTAGATAGTGGTGAATCAAAACGGTATTATAATTTATGGGTTAGGTTATGGCACATAGGTTTGGGATTCAATAAAGCGGATTAATTTGCTTTATATTTATGAATTAGTTTATTTTGGAACAGGTTGCGAAATCTTTTCCCGTGATTAGTCTGGCTTCAAGAAGAATTTTTATCTAGTAAAGTTTCCAAAGAGCACTCAGTGTACACCCAAAAAACAATAATTTATTCAAACTAAGCCGAGGTCTAGTGCTTTTTGCACGTCAAGTTTCCATATGAACGTCCTCCACTTCCTAGTGTGATAGCTGGAAGAAGAAATGGCGTAACAAACAATCCGGTAGCAAACCTTTCTCCTTCGACCTTGCTATCCACACACAGGAACACAAACTGACACTATTTATGTAAGTAGGTAATCTAGAAAAGAGTATTCTATTTCTCTGAAGAAAGATACGAAAATATAAATCCATGTCTTCAACTTTGTGTCATCATCATAGTGATTGTGATTTTCATTAGAACTGAATCCAGACGTTCCATTCAAATTTTTGAAATTATTTAGGTACCTAATTCATCTGCTTATATTTCCCTAATCCTTTGTAAAAACACAGAATTTCCTAAATTTCAGTTTTCGAAAATCATGCGGGTTGGCAAATTCGCGCCAATTCTTACCTTTGTACGAAGTCCGTTCCCGTTGGGCTTGCCAAATGCCAAAACGAGATGTTTATTTATGTTTTGTTTATCACGTGCTCGTCTCGTGCCCGCTGGATGTCTGGCATCTTTTCATAATAATACATATACCGGATGAATATTTGGATTAGTAAGCATTAAAAATATCTAATAATTTCTAATGCTTTAAGACCCAACTCTGAAAATATGCAAAAAACTAATAAGTTTAAATAATGTAATAAGTGGCTATTAGTTGTTGTTCCTTTTTTAATTTATTTTTTAAGGTTCTTGTATAGTTATCGTAGTCTTTTTTATTATTGTACTATAAGTAGGTATATTCTAAGATAAGCACTTGATTAAACTATCGATGTGTAAGACTTAAAACGGCTTACGGCATTATTTTTAAATTGAATGTAACAATGTTTTCTCGATTTTAATGGTCAGCTTGTCACAATAGCATTGTTTTGACGACTGCGTACCTACAGATTTTTCTGTACCTATGTAAATTTAAATGTGATTAAATGAAAGATACATTAGATCCTACATATTTACGTAACACGTAAATCATGATACATGGAGTACCATGTCAGAACATCGAATGGCGTCAAATTTTTCGAAACAAATAAGTTGACATTGAAATTAAATATAACTCTCCAGACGTGAAACGGAGCCAAATTTACACATCCATTTCTTTTGCAGTTTCATGTTCCGAAAAAATTGTAAAAACAGTCGTGCAAAATTGCCAGAACATGTTGGCCCCAACATTTGATGTTGGCGATAGTTCAGAACAGCCTTTTTACTTGTGCTAACATTGGCCCCAATTTATAGGCCAATAGGAAACCAGGGAAACACGAAACACGATTTACATAACCAAAGTGGGTGTGGCAAGTTATTTCAGTTTCAATACGATTGACGTTTAAAATAATGGTAGGTGATGACGTACTGTATGGATAATGAGAAATGAAATACATTGCCAAACGTTAAACATAATTAGAGTCTCGTCAAAATGTTTGACATTGTAGAAAAACTGTATTTTAGTTTGTCGAACATTTACGTAACTGAAGCTTTTGCACGAGAATGCACGTGGATAAAGTCTATAATAATAAGAGGGCCAACAGTTCGAAATCTAATTTTAAAAATCGAAACTTGTTTCAAATGTCGATTCTGATCTGTGTCCCAACAGTGAACAGTAAAGGGTAATATGGCTCAAATGAAGTATAAATAATAAGGTCATATTATAAAAAAAGAAAAAATAATAAAAGAAATATATTAGGCCTCAAACTCATGGACAAACAAAAAAGCTTGGTCATACGTAATAAAACAAAATGTATCGACGCAGTACAACACGCGCTCCGTTTAAAATGGAGATGGGCAGGATATCTGGCGCGATTGCCCTACAACAGATGGTCAAAAATTGCTATGACAACATGGCAAGGGCTAATAGGAAAAAGACCCAAAGGCCGCCCTAGAAACCGTTGGAGCCGATGAGGTAGTGAAGACCGCAGGGAGAAATTGACTAAATGTGGCAAAATATAGAAATAAATGGCGGCACTTGGACGAGGTCTATACAGAAAGGGGCCATGAATCGTAATGAAATCTAAATTTATTTGTTTCATCATCATCAGCCTCTTCTCGTCCACTGCTGGACATAGGCCTCCTCCAGGCACTCCAACAAGCTCGACTCTGAGCAGTTATTTTTATTGTTTCTTTTTTTTTTCGAAATACTTTATTATATTGTGAATTAAAAAATTCTTGGTTAAATGAAGGCTTATTATTTCATATTATACAGGAGTCAATTTAGATATCTGATACAAACACACATTCAAAGACCAAGACGATGAACAGCTCCATTCTTCACTGTCGCGCTAATCTAACAACTATTGTTATTGATATCGGATGAGCAGATATGCTCATCATTCGCTTGAGCCATGCCTTACATGTGAACGCCGGGTGGTAAATATGACTATAATGGAGTTAATCTTTTGTCAATCACTCATATCTTATCGAAAGACGCGGTAAATAAACTGTCTTAAGACTCGAGAGTTCTGCATGACGTTTGTTGCAAATCGGTTTTGATAGAAAATGATAAGCTTTGATAACGTGATGCAAATGCCTATCTAAACTGTCATACTATAATCTATAGCCTTCTTTTAGTTTTCGTTGCTTACCTTTATATTTAGTCTCGTCGATTCTTTTGTTCATAACCTAAACTAATTTTAAGTTTAGTGCATCTTTTCTTTCCATTTCATTAAGAAAAGGATAGAAGATAACATTTTTGTTTATCCTATCCAAGGAAATGATGTCTAAACTGGAATGTGAATTTGCACAAGTCTCTTATTTAAAAGAAGACTCTATCGCAAGAGCAATAAGGTCGATCGGAAATAAAACTTTATTTGAAGAGAACACGGTCCGAGGGTGAAAGCGTCCCAGTAGCCCTCTGTCTCTTTCTAAGTGTTACCCGTATTTATTTTTTGTAATTTTGTTTGAAACCAACAACTTCGATTAGAAAAAGATGGTGAAAAAGGGTGCTATTGATGGCTGCAATAGTGAGTCATACTTTCGATGCGGAATATCATTTTTTAAGTAAATTTTTTGCGGTATGTAGGGTGACCATAAATTTCGGATACTTTCGGATACTAATATTATAAATGTGAAAGTGTGTTTGTTTGTTTGTTTGTCCTTCCTTGACGCCGTAGCTAAGCAATTAATTGACCTGATTTTTGGCATACAGTTAGTTGAAAAGATGGAGACTAACATAGTCTACTTCTGGTCCTAAAAAAACATCAAGTTCCCAAGGGAGATTACTGGAATTTTTGTATGTGTACACCAAATATCCTAATATTATAAATCGGAAAGTGAGTTTGTTTGTTCCGCTTTCACGCCGTAACTACTAAGCCGATTGTTTTGAAATTTTGCAGACGTAAAGTTAGAAGTACCGGATTAAATAATAGGGTACTTTCTTATCCCGGAAAAAAATTATATTCACGAGGGAAATCTAAAAGCGCGATATAACCGATCTCCACGCGAGCGAAGCCGCGGGCGGAAAGCTAGTAATTAATAAATGTGCACTTAGTCATTGTGTGCATAATAAGTAAGTGACTGTTATTAGGTATTTAAAATGACATTAAATTCTGCTTTCTTGCAGATATTTTATTTATCTAAAGGTACAGTTTCGGATAAATTGACCTGCTGTCATCCGTACATCATCAATGTATTCATCTATTTTTTAAATTCAATAATAAAATTAAAAAGTTCGCATCCATACCTAAATATTCATTAAAACTCAGGTAATACCTATAAGTAAAAAAAAAAAATTTTACGTACATTCCTTATAAATTCCATTATAAAAGTCACCCTACACAACAAGGCCAGAGGGCTACTGTGAAGCTATCTCCCTCGAACCGTGTTATGATCGATAGTTCACATTCCAGTTTAGATGTAAGTTCCTTGATCCTGTCAAAATAAGATACTCCATAGAATTTTTTTTTGTTTAGTTTGTTCCATTTGGAACAGGCTATGGTCAGAGACCATACTGCCATGTCTTCAATAATTAATTTTCAACTATCCTAACTAATCTAACTTAACCTAACCTAAATCTATCTCCTTTCATTTCCCGCATGAACCGATTCGGAGGAAGATTTGGGACAAAGTCATGATGTGGCCACTATGCTACAATATTTCATTGTTTTTTATGAATTATTCACTAAATGCACTTTTTACTGATAAATCACGCGTTTTATTTAGTAAACGACACTATAAATAATTTAAAAGTCCAATGAAAAATGAGCGTGGCACTCAGATTTCCCGCCAAAACTCCACTCCATAGGCAGTTTAGACGCGATTATAAACATGGCGACCAAAATACATCAATTTATCTCAGGAGTGGACTACATGACAGACGACAGTACTAAACTAAAATTTTATCTTCTGTCCTTTTTGTAATGAAATAGTTAGAAAAAGATTCACTGAACTTAAATTTAATTTAGTTTGTGTATCTATTTTAGTAAATTGTATTATTTTATAATATTTTCACCAACGGTTTTCCTATTTATTGTATAGGACAATCTTTGTCCTTTCTATGGTTAGGTTAGGTTAAAGCATGAAGTAGGAGGCGACCTGACGCTGCCGGCAGTAGTGCGGAGGATGGTCGGTAGCGCAGAGTCGTGGGACGCGGTGGTGTCCTTCTGCGAGGACGTGATGTCGCAGAAGGAAGCTGCGGAACGGGAGAGGGAGATCTCAACTCCCTTCCCAGGCTTCAGAAGACGCACCGGGCGCCGAGGAAGGGCGGATAACGCATGGGGACATGGGGAGACGACATGGGGAAGTCCCCGCCCTCTATTCGTTGGATCCCGAGGCGGAGGCGCGCGCCGACACACCGAGGCCCGGACAGACCGGGCCGGCACGGGAGTGTGGGGCCGCGGCAGACTCAAGGACTCTCGCGGCTCCGCGCGCATGTCACCGGAGAGCCACCGTGGTGGACAGATCCCGTCGCCCACCCCAGGGCGGCGGACATCCACTGAGGATTTTCCATCTCGGAACAAAAAAAAAAGGTTAGGTTAAGGCCGCCCATTCTATGTTTTGAAGTGTTGAATATACGAGTATTTTTTATGTAATGTATGTTTTTGATGTAAAATAAAGTAAACAAAGCTGTATTCACCTCTGGAGTCTGGGATCCGCTTTAACAGTGTAACTCCTGATTTTGGCTAAACTTTAATATTTTCCGTGAAGCGACTGCCGTCTGACCTCCAATATGTTCACCATTAGGCGATGTGGCGAAGACCGTGTATATGGCTAGCAACACGACAGACCCCATGTCCGTGCGAATAGGCGGTGACATGGTCGAGTGCACAGACCAGTTTAAATACTTGGGGTCTGTACTCCACGCGTCCGGCGACATCGATTGCGACGTCAGGGCACGCATTTCCGCAGCTTGGGCAAAATGGCGTGAGGTGTCAGGTGTCATTTGTGACACCAAAATGCCGGTTAAGCTTAAGGGGCAGGTCTATAAGACCATCATTAGACCTGTTCTCCTGTATGGCAGCGAGGCGTGGCCTGTGCTTGAGCGACACAAGCAGGAGCTGCGTGTCACGGAGATGAACATGCTGCGGTGGATGTGTGGAGTTAAGCGGAAGGACCGCATCAGGAACTCCCGCATCCATGGCGGCCTTCATGTCCGTGACATAGCGGAAAAACTGCAGGAGGGTCGCCTTCGTTGGTACGGTCACGTCTTACGAAAACCGGCATGTTACGTGGGTCATAAAATGTCTTGCTATGGCGCCTCCGCCGGGCCGGAACAAGCGGGGTAGACCAAAGAGGTGCTGGCTTGACGTTGTAAGAGATGACATGCGTGCCAACAATCTCACACCACATGATGCTAAAGATCACGCGAAATGGAGGAAATTAAGCAGGAAAGCGGTCCCCGGGCTCCAACGCGAAAGCCGCGGATGCAACCGGGATAAACGCTGAGATGATGATGATGATGATTAGGCATAAAATCATTCTGCATATCACAGTAGTAATTAATTAACTAAATTACGGAAACGATTTTGATGAAACTTTGCCAAAAGGGAGTTTAGCTACTGGATATATAGCATGATGTACAGATGCTAGCACATCAACCTCCTACCTACAATCTGCTAAATATTTATAATAGATTTTCAACTTTATTGCTAAAGCTTTAAGGTTCAAGTTTCGTTCGGTTAGTTTTATCTACTGTTGTCATTAATGTCAATAATCCTACTGTTGGGGCACACATACACAGAAATATATGAAAAACAAACAAGACACAGACTTCCCCTCAGTCAGAGGGACCGGGCCGAAATCCACAATGTGACCTAATGTGTGTTGGCAGAAGTCAAAAGTCTTTGAATTTTTAGTTTTAGGAATGTTTGATTACAGCATCCTATACACCGATAGTCGTCATGGCGAAGTAATTCGATGCAAATAAAAATTCCACAAATTCTCCGCAAAAGAAGGAATGCAGGAAATAAATGCTTTGATTCACAAAACGTAAATAGCTTGAACTAACAATATATTGGAAACACTCCAGTTTATTATAAACTCTTGCCTAATTATTTACTTTGGACCAATTTCTAAGACTGTCGTTTATATAAACACAGATTATTCTAATGTATGGATGACGGCAGATCATATATTCCCATTCAACCTTGAGCCTTTTTTTCATCATCAAAGGAAATCATCAAAAGAACCAACCTCCTAGTGCGGAATGGACGGTCGTGTCAGACTTTTACTGACTAAAACCCACCCATGTTCTTTCACTTACCTGTTCATTCAAACATCCCACAGCTCTGGCAGGCATCGGTCTTCGTGGACTCCATCACGTACCTAGTGCTGACATCTCTTTAAGACGCGCGTAGAACGAAACTCGCCATCGACCCGGGCCTGTATCGCCCGCTTTTGACTCATCGATTGGACCGTTTCAAGGTTGTAAGAACTCTCAACCGATGCGTATGATCGAGTCTCGTAATGAAAACGCATGGCAGCCACACTGGTCCTTACTCGGCGGCGACAATGGGTAGCTCACTGCCCGCAAGTCCGCATCAACCTTGAGTCTTAATGCTTTAGCGATAAAGTTGAAAATGTAATAAAAACATATTGATAGAATGTAGTAGCTAGATATGTTGTCGTCCGTACTAACACTAGTTACGAACAATTTATGTATTAGTGTGTATTTAAAATTATCGATGATAATATATTACCGTGTTTATTGCGATATCATATCATTAATATCGTTACGAGTATTTGATAATTGACCAAATAATTAATCGTGATTAGGAAGATATTATGCGTTTTTTTTTTGTTCGCTGCAATGTAATAATTATTATTTAGTTAATTAATTAAATTATTATTTAGTTAAATGAGCTACTGGCCCCGATTCCCTTGTACACAAACTAAAATAACTTTAAGTTCTGTGCTTTGTTAGGGTTCCGTAGCCAAATGGCAAAAAACGGAACCCTTATAGATTCGTCGTGTCTGTCTGTCCGTCTGTCCGTCCGTATGTCACAGCCATTTTTTTGCGAAACTATAAGAGCTATACTGTTGAAACTTGGTAGGTAGATAGATGTATTCTGTAAACCGCATTAAGATTTTGATGCAAAAATAAAAAAATAAATAATTATTGGGGGCTCCCCATACTTGGAACTGAAACTCAAAATTTTGTTTTTCATCTACATATACGTATGGGGTATCTACGGATAGGTATTCAAAAATGATATCGAGGTTTCTAAAATATTTTTTTTCTAAACCGAATAGTTTGCGTGACAGACACTTCCAAAGTGCAAAAAAGTTGCCCCACCCCCTCTGACTTCTAAAATAAGAAAATGAAAAATCTAAAAAAAAATCTATAATGTACATTACTATAAAAACTACCAACGAAAATTGTTTTGAACGAGATACAGTAAGTAGTTTTTTTTTATACCTCGTAAATCGTAAACCGCTTATTACCGCGTAATCTTATATCAATAAAATAATTTAAATCCTTTAACTTCATAAATCAATTGTACGGAACCCTTTGTGCGTGAGTCCGACACGCACTTGTTTACATTTCATTAAGAAGAGGACAGAAGATGATATGTTAGTTTTGACCTCTTAAATTAGTCCGCGACTGACGTAAATTATAATAATAATAATCTTGATACAAAACTTACACAACATTGTAAATTGATGTATTTATGGTCGCCATGTTTATAACCGCATCTAAACTGTCTATGGAATATCTTAATTTGACAGAATTAAACTAAAATGTTGTTACCTATCATTTTCGTAATGAAATAGAAAGAAAAAGATGATCTTCAGTCGGAGTTTGACGGGAAAGTTAAGATGAGTGTTACGCGCTGTTTTCATTGGTCTTTTAAAAATATTTATAGTGTCATTTACTGAATAAAAGCGCGTGATTTATGTTGTAAAAAGTGCATTCAGTAAATAATTCATAAAGAACATTGAAATATCGCAGCGTGGCTGTAGTTGCCACATTATAACATTGTCTCAAACCTCCTTCATAGACGGTTCACGCGGCCGTCTTTTTCAACTGTCATTGGCGATATCCGCCATTATTGTGAAATAAAATTTTCAAAGAATTTCTATTATTTGTTATACGTGTTATTGGCATTGAAGTCGTGGTGGCCTAGTGGTTAAATCACCAGCTTCTCAAGTATGAGTGCTCAAGTATGAGGGTTCGATTCCAGGTCACGCAAGTACCAATGTAACTTTTCTAAAGTTATATGTACTTTCTAAGTATATCTTGGACACCAATGACTGAATGTGAAGGAAAACATCCAACCCGCATTGAGCAAGCGTGGTGTTTACGCTCAATCCTTCTCTGTATGAGAGGAGACCTGTGCCCGGCAGTGGGATGATAAAAAAGTTGATAATGATGAATGATGTTATTGGCAAAATTGTGGTATCTATTCCACAGAGGCCAATGATCAAGAGTTGAGGTTGAGGTTAAGAAAAAGATGCACTGAATTTAAACAACCACGACAATCCGCGCCAATATCAAAGAATGCTATGAATATAGGCAGTCCTGTAGGCCTAGTATGAGTTTTCAATACGAAATTCGATCGTCGATATAGAGCGCGTTTGGCGCTCTCATTGGTTGAGAGTTCTTACGACCTTGAAGCGGGCCAATCGCTGAGTCAAACGCGCTCGATATCAACGATCGAGTTTCGTAATGAAAACTCATACTAGTAGGCCTAGTATGAGTTTTCAATACGAAACTCGTTCGATCGTATCGAGCGCGTTTGGCTCAGCGATTGGCCCGCTTCAAGGTCGTAAGAACTCTCAACCAATGAGAGCGCCAAACGCGCTCGATACGATTGAACGAGTTTCGTATTGAAAACTCATACTAGGCCTACAGGCCTACTGGACTTACGACGTTTCGATTTACGTCGTTTCAAATTACGTTGAACAATATTTTGTTTATTCTTCAAATATATGTCAATTGTTTTGAATTTCGGATTTACTTGTCGCGAGGCCAACATCCGTGAGGCTGGCAACTATGCACTTACTTTTCATAATAAAGTAAGTATATCCTTGTTATACTTGATATAAGTCGTGGTGGCCTAGTGGTTAATACATCAGCCTCTCAAGTATGAGTGCGCGGGTTCGATTCCAGGTCCAGCAAGTATCAGTGTAACTTTTCTAAAGTTATATGTACTTTCTAAGTATATCTTGGACATCAATGACTGAAGGTGAAGGAAAACATCTTGAGGAAACCTGGACTTTAAGTCTGAAATCGCCAACCCGCATTGAGCAAGCGTGTTGATTACGCTCAATCCTTCTCTGTATGAGAGGAGACCTGTGCCCAGCAGTGGGCCGATAAAAAGGTTGATGATGATGATGATGAATGATCCTTGTTATAAAGGCAGTTTAAAAAAAATTGGAATCCTTTGGATCCTAACCTTTGAGGTTTACATATTATGAAAAAAAAAAAGCCTCGACTTACGTCGTTTCAATTTACATGGCGTAGTTCGAGAACCTAGGCTGTGGTAGGTACGAGGACTGCCTGTTATGTAATTAACTAAGCATATCCATTCCTTACTTACTGTATCCACGTTGAAAGCTAGATAAATTATGAGAACATGACATTGAAATTTATTGAAGCTGCAAATTATGTTTCTAGGGCATTTTGCCAAAAACATAATTACTTCCTGATATATGATCTGATACATAGTCTAATAATATTTTTTCTTACCTCAGTATCCTACTAAGAATTTTATTTTTATGTAAATATTATTTATGAATATTACTTTGTTAGGTACTATACAATATATTAAGAAAGCCCTGTCCGATCCGTGAAGGTATTGTTAGGTATAAATAACTGATTCTATTCATGGATACAAATCCGGGGTAAACTTAAAAAAAAAAATCCCTAAATATTATTTCACAAAAAGAGGTAACTTAATACATGTGCAGTAGGCAACCCTTCCGCGGGCGATGGGGGGCAAGGTACGCGGCACGTGGTCGCATCGCTTATAATAATACCGTCAAAATGGTGTTGTCACTTTTTAAAATTTACTTTCGGGAAAGTTGGAATTAATTCGTGGGAAATTAAGATTATTTCAAAATTCGTTATTATTGTTATAAGTTGTTGCAAGTCACGAGCGCGCGTCATGTGATTTTTATGATCATTGATATAAGGTTTAAATTAGAACAATTGGCGCGCGCTCATGAAATGCATAGACTATACCATGATGATTACGTAAAATTTTATATTATATTTGGTCATGTGTTTACCTAACCTTTATTAACCTTATGGGTCGGACAGGGTTTTCTTTATATTTTGTATAGTCCATCTCTGCCCCATTTCCCTGGTAATTATTACCTATTCGATATGTACCTAATGTGTTATGTAGTACTAACAGCGGACCCCGGCTCCAACGCGAAAGCCGCAGATGCAACCGGGATTATACGCTGAGGTAGTGATGATGTAGTACTTACTAGCTTTTGTCCCCGGATTCACTCGCGTTAAATTCTCGGTAACGCGGTTCTCCTATCCCAAATTTCCATCCCCTACAGGCCTAAGGCAATAACAAAAACAATATGTGTAGGTACCGATTGTTTTGCTTCCTACCTTGAAAATTGCAAAAAGTCTCATATAAAGTTTTACCACCTCTTTTCGAGAGTTGGGGGCGGATTTATTAAAAAAAAAAAGATGCTCGATTTGTTTTGTTATTCACAAATATGCATACAAGTTTTAGCTTTTTATCTTGAAAATTGCGGAATGCTTCATACAAAATTCCACCCTCCATTTTTGGGAAGTAGGGGTTCGAAAGGGACAATATGTAGCCTATGCCACTCTCCATCCCTTCAAGTGTCGCCACTTAAAAATACGTCAATTCGTCGCTCCATTTTCCTGTAAAAAAGCAGACATACACACTTCCTTAATCATTAATCTTAATTAGTAGGTATTAGTATTAGTAATTCTAATAGGTATTAGTATGGATTAATTAGTCAAGCGAAATATACTGGAAGCCATTATAAGTAACCATTATAGTCATTATTAGGGAAATACTGATTATTATTAACTATCCAAGACTATAATTAGGGTATCATCTATTAATTTTTCCGCATGACTCGTTACTGTTGAATGCAGTCTTTCAAGTGTTGGTGGACATTAGACCACCATCAGCAGACCAACACCGCAGTCTTGTTTGGAGTAGAAATAATGAATTATTTTATTTAGTACGGATGACAGCAGGCCAAGCTACCCTAAACTGTCAAATACTCGCAAGCAACCTTGAGTTGATGATTAAACGATAAAGTTGAAAATCTAATAAATAAATTTTATAGATTGCTATAGCTTGATGTGCGGTCGTCTGTAGATATTCCTACTAGAAATTTACGTCTCAGTTCTCAAAGCTTGGCAGTCGTCTGTAATACTTTGAGACGTAAGGTGTGCACAAAATAATGGCGGTCCTGCTATTTTTAGTAAGCACTTTAGGAAAATGTATTGGTGAGGTGGAAACATGACGATAACTGCATGGCGGAAAGAACAGCAATTATTCAACAACCCTTGAAAAGTTCCTAAAGGCAATTTGTGGACAACAATCTGTCAGATATAGAATAAAGATCGAAAGTTAACATCAAAATAAACAATGGATTAAAGAAAAAGAGTTTAACTACTGTTTATAAAGAGACAAAGAATAAAATAATAATGATAATCATGTGACAGTAAGCTGCATCTGACATTTACATCGATTTGTCAGATGTCAGATTTGATAAATTATCAGCACATTAAACAGGTGACAAACATATCTATTAGATGTATTTATTCAAACTCGTTAACGAAAATGTTACGTTTATACATATATAAACAAATGAGTATCTACAGTACTCCGCTACTTACATATGCTTTGTTTTGATGTAAACGAGTAAATCTGTTGCTACTTCGATTTAAATATACCTAACATTTGACGTCACGTCGCGTGATGTAATATGTAATAAAACAATTTAAATGTCGTCAAAAAGAAAAAAAAAAAAAAAACTCTGACACATATATTTCAACACAACTTTATCTGTTTCCAAAGGCATTAAAATTATCTGTTTCTCTTTCCTCGTGCCGATCTTTATTTGTGCTTTCATCTCTGTTACATGACACCAATAAATGTTGTAAAAGTATTGTCTTTAGTTTTTAAGTCTGCATTAAAATAGCTGCCACTACATAACAAAACGCACGACGCAAAATTCTTCAGGAGTCTTTTAGCGCGTGGGCGTCTAAATCTAAACTAACGCTACCATCTTGTTTTGTCGGTACAATTTCACAAATATTGTGCCTAAAATAGCAGTCTCAATCCGGTATACCTAGTCTGCCACTACATAAAATTTTTACAACGGCGTAAAGCTATTCTCTGTTATACCAGCACAAGAAAAGGAGAGTTGTATAACAGCGGAATGATTACGTAACACTCACAGTAACAATTTTCTTTCAATTTGATTACAACAACATTCATAGCATTATTTATGTTGTTAGACCGTCCATTTTTTCTTATACAACATGTAAATTAATTAATACACTTCCTGAAAATAGTCTGCTCGTTTACTGAATCGGTTTATATCATTTTTAATATAGGTAATAGGGTAGTTGACTAAAATAACTAATTAGGCCGTCAGTCAGATTTCCAAAAAATACTAGACACGTATTTTTATTTTCATATAAACAAAAAATGAAGACGACACAGTGCGTTGAAAACTCGTGTGACGTCACTGCACGCTACACTTTTTAGCGAGCAGTGACGTCACCAGCCACCACTCCTGATCTTTGATGCCTTTTATATTTGTCAATTTTTATTGATTTGATAAAAACAAAATATACGTATCCAATATTTTGACGGACTAAATAGAATCAATTTTTTTTTACCCAGGAAACATCCCTATTTTTTGTCTCAAAAATAATTAAAACTACGGAAATTATTGTCATATTAACGCTGTTCTCTGTACAGCTTTTTAAAATCGCAGTTCTACCTACTTGTATTCATAAAAATTTAATCATTCAGTAGATACAAAATAAAGAAAAAAAAACTTTATCCAAGAACGTTAAGATGCATATACATACATATTAAATTAATAATTGAGTGTATTATGATTATAACAAAATATTCTAATTGGGGTGTTTATGGGTGTGCGTTACTTACATTACATGTTGTATATGAAGCAACGGCGTAATAATATCCTTCAAAATTATTCAGGAAAAGAATTCCCAATTCAAATTCTCCTCTTATATTCCGAATTTCTTTACTTCTTCTTTTATAGCAAATTAGTCTTTTTAACGGCTTTATAGTTGGCATACGGTTGTAAATAATATTATTTGTGCACGTGAATTCGTGAAGTGCCGATGTATTGGTGCTATTTAAAGTACGCATCACGTGTTTCCGAGCACCTCTTAGGAGATGATCCAATATCGGATGTGGCTTAAGATTTATCTTTCCCGTCAAACGTAATGCCTGGCTTTACTATACTAGCAGTCTTAGATAACTATCTAAGACTATGTCACGGTCACAGTTCAAAAATACATTCGCAAATAAAAAACAGTCAAAAAATATACATCAGTTATCCGATATTGGATTTCACGACAGTAACTTTGAGTGGCTGGAAAATAGATGGTATGGAAAAAGATCGGAAAATCAGTCATGGGAATCAAAATTATACTCCTCGTCTAGATCATAGTTTGCTTGTATGGCAGATTTCCTTAATATTCGTTCAGCTATTAAAGCGTGGAAAGAGAGCAGAGAGGCAGTCAAAGCGCAGTTATTTACTACGTGACTGAAGACTGTATCTTCACTGTTTGCAAAACATTATGAAGACCTTTAGGAACTTTGTAAAATATTCTTCTTACACTGTTTGTTACGTTAACGAACATTAGCTAAAAAGCCTGAGCCCTATACATCAAATTACCTTGTTTACATCAACTTATTTACTTTGTTGTAATGTCATTTGGATCGATTCCAGGTCAGGCAAGTACCAATATAGCTATTTCTAAGTTATATGTACTTTCTAAGTGTATCTTGGACACTAATGACTGATTAAAAGGTGAAGGAAAACATTTTGAGGAAACCTGGACTTTAAGTTTGAAAATGCCTTCCCGCATTGAGCAAGCGTGGTGATTACACTCAATCCTTCTCTGAATGAGAGGAGACCGGTGCTCAGCAGTAGGAGGATAAAAGATTGATGATGATGATGATGAAAAAGAATTTGGTTTTCTATGTAATCAGTACGCACGATAGCTCTTTTTTACAATTTACAAAGGCTTTTGTGTAAAGCGGCAATATGGTCAACATAGCATGACATGTTTGTGTATATGAATGACATTGACAAGGTTGTGAAAACACAAGAATGTCTTAAAAAACAAGTGACATTCGGACATTGAGATGGAAATGGTTTTAGATTTTCATGTATGTGACTGGTGTCACATAGCTGGCCACGAGACCGGTGGTACACAACACTTTTCGCCCAGAACTTTTTTTTGAAGAACTTCTCGAGATGATATGTGTGATGTGCTGAGTTGGCATATCCCAACCTTTTAGGCTTTGGCTGAGAGAGCCAAATTAACTAAACTATTTTTTAACAAAGGCATTTGCTTCGTTCGGACTCCAATGCGTTCCTGACATCTGTCAGTGCGACAACTATAGTAGATAATAAAGATCAAAGTCGCAAAACAGGTTTTCTTTGGATGAAACTGGCAGGTGTCAGGACCGTATTCTTTTGACGGATACACGGTAGCGAGGTCGGCTTAAAGACTTTTCACATAAAAATGACGTTAAAATTACTGCTGTGGGTTTATGCATACACAACAAGATAATAATGATGAAAGTTAAATACCAAATGTCTTCATTTTTAAGTACATAATTGACATTGAAGCATATTATATATGTAAATATGAAATTATTATTTGTGATTTTGAGGACATCGTTGTTATTTCTTTCTTTCTTAGTTTGTCAGGACCCTATCTATATATTTAGTTTCATAAG
Organism: Sesamia inferens; assembly: GCA_037179545.1. Taxonomy (NCBI): domain Eukaryota; kingdom Metazoa; phylum Arthropoda; class Insecta; order Lepidoptera; family Noctuidae; genus Sesamia; species Sesamia inferens. The sequence continues at coordinate 26,396,632 of CM073928.1, read as the reverse complement.
TTTGTAAATATTACCTTATATATTATGGAACCTATGTTCAATAAATAAAAATATTTATATTTGCATGATCTAGTGGTTTGCATAAGATATTGTTCGTCGAATCTTTGAGATTAAGTTCTGAATCGAGCTGCACGAATTTGGACAAACGCGTGCACAGACTGGACAGAACCACGTAATCTATTCTTTCCTCAAAAGACCATCTCAGACATATACCATATGTTAAGGAAACCCCGTCGGACCCATAAGGATAATACAGGTTAGGTAAACACATGACCAAATAAAATATGAAATTTTACATAATCATCATAGTAACAATACTAATGAATTTTGAAACAATCTTTTTTTTCCGCGAATTAATTCCCACTTCCCCATTTGGTAAATTTTTAAAAAGTGACGACACCATTTTCGACGGTATTATTATGAGCGGTAAAACCGCTTGCCGCGCCCCCAGTCGCTCGCGCATGTATTGCCATATAAGTTACCATTTGCGAAATAACATTAATTTTTGATAGGGATATTTTTTTAAGTTTAGACCGGCTTTGTAGGCATTTGTTGAATCAGTTATCTATCAATACCTTCACGGATCGGACAGGGTTTTCTTTACATATTATAAAGGTATTAGCCCAGTCAAATTAGGGTTTCACCTCGGAATGAAAGATAATAAGCTGCAAATTGGTATGAACCTTTGTTTTGTCATTCTAAATGTTGTCTCAAAAGTCACAATCGTTATCGTGTCCGCGTCTCAAGATATTCAAGGTCAAAGGTCACAAAAATCGGTTTTTCGCGAATATCTGGCTTCCTATCGGTTAAATGAGATTTGCATTTATAATAAAAGTTGTAGGCTATAAAATTCCCTACAACTTTTGTCTAAACTTTTTTTTCATACGACCAACCGTTTTGAAGTTAGAGCGCGAAGAGTGCACATCGTACAGTCATATACGGCCTAATGCAAGGTCAAGCGTGAGTTATGGTTATCAGTACTTTATAAAGTCAATTATTTACTTTTTAGGGTTAGGGAAGGACTTAGAACCTCAAGAATGGGGCTGGATGCTTGAAAATGAAATCCTGGAGCCCATACGAACGTTATTACCTCCAGCACCAGCCGAACTACTAAACGTAATATTTTTCAATTGCAAAAATGGTTGTGGTTCCCGCTGTGGATGCAGAAAATCAGGGCTACAATGTTCTTTAGCTTGCGGCCAGTGCAACGGACAAGCTTGTCTCAACGCTTCACTGTATCCAAGTAATCCCGATGAAGAAAATACATATGATCCCGATATTCTGGAAGGTTTGGAGATGAACATGACAGATAATGAGGATGATGACAATGAATCGAACATTTTTGAGCGACAAGAAGAAGAAGACCACGAAGAAGAAGAATATAATTAGCTTCCATTTCCAATTTCATTACAATTAAAATCAACAAAGATACTTTTGATATTTGAACTCACATTTTGATAAATGTATATTATGCCGTATTTAATAATAAATAAAAATATGTGTAAAATATATACTCTTACTATCATTTTAACTTAAAATAAAACTAAAATATATAATCCAGAATTAATAATATTTTATACTTAAATAGTTAAATATGAATAATTATATATAAATAATCAAGTTACTTACTTTAATTAAATATAAATAATTAATAGTTAGTACATAAATAATGGGCACTGTTTAATAATTATAATTTCCAAGTAAATAATTGACTTTATAACGTACTGATAACCATAACTCACGCTTGACCTTGCATTAGGCCGTATATGACTGTACGATGTGCACTCTTCGCGCTCTAACTTCAAAACGGTTGGTCGTATGAAAAAAAAGTTTAGACAAAAGTTGTAGGGAATTTTATAGCCTACAACTTTTATTATAAATGCAAATCTCATTTAACCGATAGGAAGCCAGATATTCGCGAAAAACCGATTTTTGTGACCTTTGACCTTGAATATCTTGAGACGCGGACACGATAACGATTGTGACTTTTGAGACAACATTTAGAATGACAAAACAAAGGTTCATACCAATTTGCAGCTTATTATCTTTCATTCCGAGGTTGACCCCTTTTTTTACCTAATTTGACTGGGCTATATGGTCTTTACATAATCAGATCAACATTATGTCTGGATTTTAAAAGAGTACCTACCTCTTAGTTTGTTCTGGCCTTCTCAGAGTGTCGAGTCTCAAGTCACATCTAGCTTAAAAAAAAAGATAATTAACGGATAAAAGTATTTGTACAGACGATATCACGTTAAGGCACTACAGTATTAAATTTTATCGCTAAAGTATTAAGGCTCAAGATTTATAGTAGGGTTTAGGGTAGCTTGACCTGCTGTCGCCCGTACGAGCCTATTTACAAAAAAAAAAAAAAAAAATTGTCATTTACTTATCATCAATATTTTACTCTATATCTACATCTTTACTATGACATGAAATCATGTGATGATTTTACCCAAAACAATAGTCAACACACAAGTAATTGAACTAATTAAATAATTCTAGTTATGTACTCTAGTATTTTCAATTGTTTGAGTGAGATAAGTGTCACATAACAGATAAGGATGATGCTTTTGTGACTGCTCGCATTGTTGGGAAAATAATGGTTCATTATCTTGCAATGGACTTGCCATTTTATGTGCTTGTTTTTTTTTTTTACTTAATATTTTTGGCTTCGCACGGTTTGTACATTTAGCCAATGTCACGTAATTATGAATTATTATTCATGGCGAAAAAGACGGCCGCGTGACCCGTCTTAGGAGGGTAGTTTTGGACAAAGTCATGATGTGGCCACTATGCTGCGATATTTCACTGTTCCTTATGAATTATTTACTAAATGCACTTTTAACTACATAAATCACGCACTTTTATTTAGTAAACAACATTATAAATAATTTTAAAATTCCAATGAAAAACGAGTGTGACACTCAGCTTGACTTTCCCGCCAAAACTCTATGTCCTTGTTTGAGGATGCTAAGAAATAATATTCTTATTCTTTATTGTTCATTAGATGCTATAACCCGTGTGGTACCGGGCTTGTAATAGTATTCCCATATCCTCCCTTGGCTGTCATAAGAGGCGACTAAGGGAGCTCTCACCAAGGAAGCAGGCGGCAGCGCTTCTTCTGTGGAATATCAACTTACTGTAATCCCCAACCCGCCTGCCAAGCGTGGATATTCTGGCAAATCACCTCTATAAGCTGAAGAACAAGATTAGATGCTATCAGATATTCTATCCGAGATGTTTAAATTCGGCCTGGTTCAGACTAGGTACCATACTAAACCAATTTCAATCTGTATAATTTGAAGATATTGCTAATACATTGCTTACGTAATACGTTCGAAAAACAAAATAACGCAATTATGATGCAGAGTGATTGCGTAACACACTATCAGTAGCAATTGGTTTCGTTTTGACAATTCAGCAGCATTCATTGCGTTATTTATGTTGTTGAGCTGACACATTTTTTAAACTTATGGTGCAATGGAATAGCAAAATGATTCAAATTGATAGTAACAGAGTTTTGCTCAATTAGGGGTATGTCTTAAACTTAAGTTAAGGATCTCAATCTCAACCAACAACTACACTTATTATTGTTGTTCCTTAGGTTTAAAATTAACAACACTTGAAGTCAATATGGAGCACAATATCTTATGCAAATAAACTTATTATCACGCGGGTGTTCAATAATATAGTCGTGTGATTCCATTTCGTGCGCGGCGGTAACACATTAACACTCTGTAAACAAACAAGTTTGCCCAATTATGTTTCATTAGTTTTGCACCAACTCATTGTTGGCTATTATTGGCGCCAACATTTGCTCTATTTGACGTCATACACATTTCATTTTGAAGGAGAAATTTTTTGCTAGTCTTTTGTTTTTTACGGATATAAATAAAGTTTCATTTGATGGATTGCGGGTTACAGAAAAACGTTGTTCACTTGTAAATATTACGTCGATTTACGTCACGTTGCGTGGATCTTCATACTGCACAAGCTTTGATCCCATAAATACCTACTTTGAATGTTGTCTCTTTATGACCAAGGACGTTTCAAGATGCTGAATTGCTTATAATAAATAGGGTGTCGTAAGAGGCGACTGAGGCAACTCTCGCCAGGGAATCCGATAGCAGCGCTTCTCCTGTAGAATATCAAATTACTGCAAACCCCAACCCACCTGCCAAGCGTTGGGATTATGGCAAACTTGCCAAAGCCTCTGACGAAGAAGAATGTTTTTAGCATAAAAAAAACGAGTGTGCTTATGACCACACGACTGAAGTGAAACTTCTTTCGCTCCATCTGTATGTATATATATATGTGTGTACAATATATACATGTATGCACATATACATATATTAATTTTCTATAAATATTTAAATTTATTTCATGGTTTCATTGGTAAATTAATATTTTTGCATAGATCTTCTATTTTTATTGAAAAAAAAAAAAAAAAACTCGTTGTAGACCTTGTAGTACCAAGCTCGCGCCACGGGCGCCTCTGTGCTTATATCCCCCACTTATAGATAGTTCAATCCACGAAGACGCGCCCCACCAATTTTAGGTTGAGGGGATCGCGGGGCGCGGGGAGTTTTCTCCGAGCGTCAGTCACGGACCGTCAGTGGTTCGATGCACACAAGTAGTACAACCTGTATTTCAAAAATCCAGACTGGACACGAAAGGTGCTCTACTTTATATTTTTTTAAAATGTCGAAAAAATCTCAGCGTGTTGTACTTAAAAGCCAGGTATGTAAATTATTGTTACGAAACACATAAAATAATAAAAGAAAAGTAGTTTAATTCAAAATTAAATTTTACTAACTAGACTTCATTTTATATTTAAAAGTAAGACTAATGTTATTTCTTTTTATTTTATTTTTAATTGTAGGCAAGAGAAATTATTTCTAAAGTTTACGATTTCATGAAAAAAGAAGCAAGTCAAAATTTTGCAGAAAAACTCACTGATGCTCGATGGAGAACCGCACAGGCTGTTGGAATATCTGAAAGCACAGTGACTAGAATTCTACGCGAAAGAAAGGCTTATACTGAGACAATAAAGCAAACTACAGTATCTACTATGGAGTCTAATATAACTATGGAGACGGATGCGATAGTTTCTGTAGTCCAAAGTGAAGAGCGTACAACAGAGCCGACTACGGAAATGGATATTGATTCTAAAAATGAAGCGAGTACGTCGCATTCGAATTTAGCAGGCAGAAGTGCTTCTATTTTTACATCACCTATGAAGAAGAGAAGGGTAAGACCACGAAAAATTAATTTAGACAAATTTGATATTGGTGTAGTCCGAAGAACTATCCAAAACTGCCATAAAGAACATCATCAATTTCCAACATTATCACGACTTAATACTATTTTGAAAGACCGTATACAATTTAATGGATGTAGAACCACCCTAAGAACATTGTTACTTAAGCTTGGTTATAAATGGAGAAAAACTGAGAATAATAGGAAGGTCCTAACCGAAAAACATGATATTCAAATGTTAAGATTGAAATATTTAAAACAGGTAAAATCTTTTCGTAATGCAGGTAGACCTATAGTGTACACAGATGTATCATATATTCATACCAACCACGTGCAAATAAAATCTTGGGCCGACAAAGGCTCTAAAACAGCAATGAAACAAAATTTAACAAAGGGTGTGCGCATAATTATAGTACATGCCGGAAGTGCTGAGGGTTTCGTACCAAATGCGTTGTTAACGTACAGAGCAGAGATCAAATCCGGAGACTACCACGATAATATGAACTCGGATAATTACTTAAAGCGGCTTAAGGAGAAACTAATACCAAATCTCCCAAATGATGCCGTGGTAGTCTTGGATAATGCAGCCTATCACAATACTAGTTCGGAAAAAATACCCACATCCAACTCCAACAAATTAGACATGCAGACTTGGCTGAATGCAAAAAATATCCATTTTGTACCAACCTACAAAAAGCCTGAACTTTATGACCTTATATTAAAAAACAAAGAAAACTTCCGCAAGTACAGAGTTGACGAATTATTAAAGGAATATGGATTCACAGTGCTTCGGCTGCCTCCTTATCACCCAGAGTTAAATCCAATCGAAAACATTTGGGGTATTGTAAAAAACGACGTTGCTAGCCGCAATATCAATCAAAACTACACTTCGATTATGCCCATTTTAAATGTAGCATTTGATCGAGTAAATAAAGATGTCTGGTTCAATACTTGTCAGCACGTGGAAAAAATAGAAGACGAATACATGAGACACTGTGATCTTGATTTCAATTTTATTATAAATGTCAGTGATACTTCAGAATCTGAATCAGACATTTCTGAAACTAGTGATTGACGATTTTTATTTCAATAAAAAAAGTTCCATAAAACTTTTTCACGTATTTCATTTATGTCTCTAATTACCTCCTATTATTATATAAAAATGGTATTATAATTGTATATTAACTAATAATCACATAAAATATCCACACCTCAATTTTCCTTGCAGTCGGGTAAAGAGTATAAAATTGAAGTAGAGCATCTTTCACTTTGACCTTGACGCTCTCTCCTGATTAGTCAATTTATTGTAGTGTGGGTGTGCACTCATAGATAATTATTGTGTACGGATAACACTCAAACATTGACGGAAGCTTGCACAAATATACTATAAACGGTTAGGAGAAATAGTGGGGCGCGTCTTCGTGGATTGAACTATCTATAACTTCCGTTCGCCTTGCCCGATCACTTTTCGTAACGCTTACGTCACGCGTTCGCCAGCTTACTCCCCAAGTCAAGCGTGCGTAAAGAAGTTTCACTTCAAAAATTTAAAAGTTCACACATTAGTAAAAAGACGAAGGGGATGCATATGACATAAACTTGAATATTAATTAATATTCCTTGCATAGGAGCAGTTTTGTCAACCCTGATCTGGCGAAAAACTCCTACAAAGAAGTGGTTTATTATGGTACTATGTAAGTTCTTCATTCTCTAAGGGATTAGCTCTTGTCTACATGGATTTAGTCTGTGCTGTCCCAGTTTTTGGGCAAAAGCTGTTTTTACTGTTTCCATGGGTTTTTAGCTTGTGTTGTCCTATTATTGTCGGGTCGAGATGGCATTGGAGGTCCCCATGTATGTATGTGATTTAATCATAGGTTGATTGTTAGTTTTGGCTGTGTTTTTGATATTGAAAGCGTTATGTTGTGTTTTTGTTTTCATGGGTATTATAAGTTCATTACCAACCGCACTGGGCTAGCAGAAGGCCTGTGTCTCAATAGTGGGAATATCGTATGTTGATTATGTTATGTATAAGTTCATTGTCTAGCATATTAGTTTTTTTTTATATTATAAAGAAGGGCTTGACTGCAATCCCGCCTGGCGGTAAGCAGTGATGCTATAGTTGATGGTAAAAAGATAATTATATGAATAAAATAGTAAGTACATTACTAATTTAACAAAAATTTAAATGTAACTTCTAACTTAAATGAAAACTAAAACTAAATGTAATTTCGTACAAAAATATAAATGAGTCATTTATATTTTTGTACGAAATTATTTTGGTGATGGTCGGTTTATTGTGTATATTTATTCTGGAAATAACAAAGCATCAATATAATTTTAGTCGTGGTGGCCTAGTGGTTAAAACACCAGCCTCTCAAGTATAAGTGCGCGGGTTCGATTCCAGGTTAGGCAAGTACCAATGTAACTTTTCTAAAGTCATATGTACTTTCTAAGTATATCTTGGACACCAATGACTGAAGGTGAAGGAAACCTGACTTTATAAGTCTGAAATCGCCAACCCGCATTTAGGATGCGTGGTGATTACGCTCAACCCTTCTCTGTATGAGAGGAGACCTGTGCCCAGCAGTGGGATGATAAAAAAAAGGGTTGATAATGATGATGATGATAATTTAGTTTTAGGATATTTCTGTTTTTATTTGTTTTATTCTAATTAAGTAGTTATGTGTATTGAAGGAACGCATGATCGCTTCTAATAAATATTGGTGATGATGAAATTAGTAATCATTTTTGTTCATTAACTTTGACCCACACTAGGAATAACTCCTGAATCATGGGTGTATTTACAAACATTTATACTCATATACCTACACAAACAGCTAACCCAGATTTTATCAAGTTCATATTAAATGACCTTATAAAATTGGCCTACTGTTGTCTTGTCCAACTAATCGATGTTCTAGACACTACTTCGATTCCCCGGTTAGCATAATTACGTAGTTAATTAGGACAATTGGAAGCAGTTTCGACAGTCTTGTCGCTTCCTCTCTTTGATGATGACGTCACATACATGCGTAAGTTGTACATATAATGCTGTACTTTTTCGGTTGCTGGTATTAATATGTAATTTTGCAAGGCATCGAAATATAACATGAGATATATTTTTCTAATTGGAAGAATATATTAAAACTGTTACTTTTGGCTTAAGTCTGCCTTGAAGACTGTGTTCATGTCAAAATATGTAAATAAAAAGAACATTAAAATAAATAATATCAATTTCACTTAGTAGGTATGTGTGAATTCATAAAAAAGCCAACAGGACTACAAAATAAAAACACTATAATAAGAAAAATTACTTTAATTTCGGAAGTAGATTTTTGTAGTTTTGTAGCTACGTTTTTATTGCCACATATATAAACGTTTTTATTTATTATTACAATATAGTAAAGGCAAGAACCATTAAGTAATAAAACATTCTCATCGTATTCGACTCCGCTTTATTTACTTAAACATCGGAATTAGAGCGATATGACGAAGTGGTAAATAAACTATATATGATAGTGTGCCAGGGCCAAAGGCAGAGTAAATAGTTTGGCGTAAACAAATGAAAAATACACAAGTATTTTTTTGGACTAAGTACTCGATAAAAATCTTCAAGATATCACCCTTGTTTGAGTGAGTTTGGTATAAATCTTCTATTCCATGAGATGCACTACAAAATTGTAGATAATCTGTACATTACCTATAGTATTGTACCTAACTCATTCTACCTCAATCTTTCTTGCCACATAATTTTTAATAATTATAAACTAGCGCTTGACCGCAATCCCGCCTGATGGTAAGCAGTGATGCGATCGTTGATGTTAAAGCGCGCTAGTTTATTAAGCCTATTCAGTAAAAAAACAAACTGAGTGAATAGGAAATGATGCAATGTAAAACACGACCAACGATGCTGCGCCAGAGGGAGATTGTTCTGGAGATCCTCCGCGACCAAACTCCCGACGCAACATTTGGCGCATCGTACCCGGCACACATCGCAATACAACTGCTCAAACCCATCCTCCGTACGGCTTCACCAGACATCGTGCCGGAACACGACAAATCGCTTGGCGGCAAGGCTTTGTCCGGTGGGTGGTAACTTCTGCCGGCGGCCGATGTTATGGCCTACCAAAATCAAAATCAAATCAAATTAAAGCATTTATTTCAAATAAACCAGTTACAGGCTCTTTTGAATTGTCAGGTCTGTCAGTCAGTAAAATGAAGCTAGTCGCCCATTCCAAAGAGTAGGTACCTATGGTAAGAACAGGCTAGAAACTCCATGGACACTCTTTTAAATTATCAAGCATTTCTTACAAATATTTGATTACATCATTCATGTTTAAATCAACCGTGTGAGAACGATGCAGAAACATATTGTACGCCGAGAGCGTCCATTATGGAAAACACAAAAAAAAAACAACATTTCAGAAATTAAAATAACCCAACAAATAGATGCATAATATTGGGTATTCTATTAATACGGGTAGTCAGAACGTAAAGCCTGATAACTGCTTAGTCTTATCAAGGGGCATCGTATTACCCAGTACCTGGGTTGTGGAAGTCAGATAGGCAGTCACTCCTGTAAATTACTGGTATTTTGCTCCATCCGGTTAGACTAAACGCCGACTCGACCTTTAATAAAATTTAGATTAAAAAAAAAACATCTCAAACACCTTATCGCAACTAGGTTTTTTTTTAATCTAAGTTTTAATAATGGGCTTTTGTATATTATATAATATATCAGCCCCATATATTCAAATAATGAACACAGGGATGCTAATGTATTCTATTCTTAATCCACTCAAAGGTTGTCTTTGAGAGATCCCTTTGAGTGATAAGCCGTTGGGTCACATTAGGGAAAATTTCTACAATCAATCAATCTGTAATTGCGTAGTTTTTTTTTTATATTAATAAACAAGCGCTTGACCGCATTCCTGCCTGATGGTAAGCAGTAATGCGATCGTTGATTTTTGAGAGCCTATTCACACAGAAAAACTGAGCGAATAGGAAGGAAGACGCCAGTTGAGCGAGGTGATGCAATGTTAAACCCAACAACACGACCAACGATGCTGCGCCAAAGGGGGATTGATCTGAAGACCCTCCACGACCAAACTCCCAACACAACAACATTAGGCGCATCGTACCCGGCACACATCGCAACATAACTGCTCAGAACCGTCCTCCGTACGGCTTCACCAGACATCATGCCGGAACACGACAAATCGCTTGGCGGCAAGGCTAACTGTAAGTTTATAAGAAATAAAAAAAAGAACAAGAATTGGCGGTAAAACTGTCATATATTCAGACCAATTTGTACGTCATCCTCCTACCTTTCGTCTACCGTCATTCGTTCCCGGTTATATGTATCTCTCATGGGCAAAGACATTAAAATTATATTCAATCTCTTTGCTCAGGGACCAGGGGCTCGCTCTACAATTTTTATAAATTTGTCATTTCAACACGATTCCATTTTCATTGTAAAACTTCGTAATCTGCTAAATTCATAATGATCAATCAATTATTGGTCAGTCGTCTCGTAATGGAATGGAGATAGAATGACATTGCCGTATTGCCATTATTAAAAAATCCGTTAGTAGAAAAGATTTTCTAAAAACTACTCAGTTGCAATAATGTCCCTTTGTGCCGATTGGCCTAGTTCTGTTCTGTCTCCTGCTTGTTATGGAGGGAAGTGGAAAAAATATCTTTTTTCTTACTCCTCCGCTATTCTCTTCTGATAAATTTCGTTGCGGGACCCAAGACAGTTGAATCGCTTCTCCGGGACTCGTCAAGCTTCATTGCTCGGCGTTTTTCTGGCGGTCTCCACTGTTGATTCTGGCTTTCAGGAGTTGCAGTTGGTGGGAAAAGTGTGGCGGGTACCTACTCAGTTTGAACATTTATAAATATGGAGTGGAGTGTCAGTGATTGATCCCTGGAAAGTTATATTGACGCAATTTTGTGAGTAGATTACGAAACATGTCAAAATCGATCATTGATTCAGATCACTGATCGACCATTCTTATCACATTATTTTAATAGCAGAGCCCCGGGATTTCCACAGATTTTGACGTTTATCGTCAACCCAATGCAATTTTGACGATATCATCAACCCATTGCAATTTTGGACAACCCTGATTTCGTTCTTTGTACATAAATATCTCCAAAGATCGTGTTTGGCATCTTATTACCAGTGACATTGGTATTATCACTGTTTTCGTAATCGACCTCTTACAGTCAATATTTATCGGTACCTCGGTAGTCTAGAGGTCTTAAAAATTACTTTCCTTAATTCATACCTACCATATTTTGCGTTTTGGGTAACTGTTTTTTAGGTTGACTTTGAGAATATATCGACACTACGGTAATTTTTTGACCACAGTCAACTAGTGAATTGGGAGTATTAGATTAGTATAAGATCTGCCTCTTTATTTTAATTTCCATTTTTGTTGTTCAGTTTGTATAGTGTTGACTCATTGTTGGCTATTTGCCCTTAATTGGTACTTAAGCATTGAGATAACCCTGCTGATCTAAGTTAACCCTTTTTCTTCTTTTATACCGCGAACATCGACGGACTGGCATAATTTCCAAGCGGCGGTGTTTCCGTCGGACTACAATTTAAGTGTCTTCAAGGCTAGAGTGAATAGGCTCCTAGTAAATTAGTGCATTTTACCATCAACGATTGCATCACTGCTTACCATCAGGCGGGATTGCGGTCAAGCAATAGTTTATAATTTATATTTAAGAAGAATCCTGTTGATCTCTCTTTCTATGTTTTTTATTTCTATTCTCCATCAAGTATACAATTATTTGCTACTATGTATTCAACTCTTTAAACTTACGAGTTTGTTTGCTGTATGTTAGCAATATTATTACTTTCGTAAGAATCACCGTTAACTTTAAAACCCTTTTTAATAGATTGGAAGTTGACCTACGTCGTAAGTCAAACCAGAAGCACCTCATTAGATGTGTTGCACATGCACTATACGCCATCAATGACAGCACTAATAATCTTACTGACTTTCCTCCAGCTATGCAGAATAATAAATACTGGTTTAATGGCAATTTCGCGGCCTGTCGTTACTTTTGGCCTTACTTAAGTAATGTAGCAGGCTTGTTGTGAATATTTATGAGTGTGCAATTTTCATATGATAAAATATTTTATTCATTTGTGAATCTTACGAATAAAATATTGATTCTTATTTCTCTTCTGTTCTCCAGAACTGTTTGAGGATAGCTGAGTTAGGTACATAATAGCAGTTACACAGTGGTGTCCTTCTGCGAGGAAATGAGCAGAAGGAAGCTGCGAAACGGGAGAGGGAGATCTCAACTCCCTTCCCGGGCCGCAGAAGACGCACCGGGCGCCGAAGAAGGGCGAATAACGCCCTCTTCCGCCCCCCATGAATGGGTCCAGGTGCGAGGGACATGGGGAAGTCTTCGCTCCCTATTCTATGGGCCCCGAGGCGGAGGCGCGCGCGAGTGCCGGCGTGCGTCTCTGAGGCGATGCATGGGGTAGTTTAACACCCCACTACCCCGTGCAGGAGACGAGGCCCGGGCAGACCGGGCCAGCACGACGGTGTCGGGCCGTGGAAGAATTTAGACTCCCGCGGCCCCACGCGAGCTCGTGATAGAAGAGACACCGGGGTGGTTTTAGTCAGTAAAAGTCTGACAGACCCCGTCGCCCACCCCAGGGCGGCGGACATCCTATGAGGATTTCCACCACGGAAAAAGGTACATAATAGCAGTTGGGCAAACTGTCCAAGTTGCACCGGGGAGCAGGGTGCCTCGTATTTTTTAGAACATTCACAGTCTGATCTCAGTCTTAATCTGTCAAAAATATCATTAATTCCCTACATTTTTGTCAAGTTTTAGACATTGGCGCCGATTCTCTAGTTTACAAAACTAAACTAGTTTTAATGTTATGGGCATATTTTTTATTCAATTTCATTAAGAAATGAATAGAAATTAACATTTTAGTTTAATCCTGTCAAATTAAGGTATTCCATAGACAGTTTAGACGCGATTATAAACGTGGCGACCATAAATACGTCAATTTACGTTAGTGGACTAATTTGACAGGTCTAAACTAACATTTTTTTTTACAAAAATATGGACTAAACTTAAATTGAATTTAGTTTGTGAGCAAGGGAATTTCCATGACTGTTGTTGAGACGAGTTTACGGAAATTGGTGATGTTCGTTTTAGAAGAATTCTTCTATTTTGAATGACTCTTTTCACGCCATATAAATGAGAAACTTTCACTCACAGATTTATTCTACAACATTATTTAAATTCTTACAAAACATTTAGGCTACAGCAACTAATACTGTGCAATAAATCCGTGCACTCGACGATACATATTGCCGTATATCTGCTTGAACGGGCTACATCGGTTCTTTTATCGAGTACCCCAATCACGTAATACAGTATTTTTATCAATTGGAACCATATTATTGATCCATTGCTCCATATGTTCGAAAAATGTGTCTCCTCAACAACATTAATAATGCAAAAAGTGTTTTAAGTAATTAGCCCACAGGTTATCGTTTTAGGAAAAGAACTTTTAGTAAATATTTCCTATCAATTGCTATTGTTTTAATTCTGGCTTCATTGTTAACCCATCAGTGCTCGTGGGGTGGTCAATAAGGTCTCATAGTGACATTTATTTGATTAGACTCATTAATTTATTGTTAACCAATTTAGGAGCCAGTATAGCGAAAAAACGAGGCTAATGTGGTGTAATGCAGATACAATTAATCTGATATCTACTAGAGTCATTTCAGCCGAAAGACGTCCATTGCTGGACATATGCCACCCCCAAGGGTGTCCACGACGACCTGTCCTGCGTCTCCCGTCGTAGTAGTAATAATGCCACGGTCATCGAGATGTACATGATATAGTAGTGTTCGAATCAGATGTCCTGATAAATTAAGTCAGGAGTTAATTAATCTGTTAGGACTAAACTAGTACTAATATTTTGTACTGAACTTAAATTTAGTTTATTTTTATTAAAAAGGCATTTGACGCCCATTAATTGCCCAAGTCGTTGAAGATATAAACATACATCCTCTATTAAAGTATATTACTTTAAGTTTAAACAAAGCCGCGGGCTAGTTACGTACAACTTAAAGCAATATCACACACATCATCATTTTCAACCTTTTTTATCGTCCCACTGCTGGGCACAGGTCTCCTTTCATACAGAGAAGGATTGGGCGTAATTACCGAGCTTCCTCAATGCGGTTTGGCGATATAATATTACTATGATGTCACTTTATTTATATCTCTCGCAAATCAAATGACTATTAATAATTTATCAATATTACCTTAATCAAGAATTTCCTGTCAATTATTGATAAAAATATCACTTCACTTTTACCCACATGTGATGCAAAATATTATCATTTAATGACAATTATCATGTTTACAAGTCAATGTATTGGAATTAACAATATTTACCTTGATAGTTAAATATTAAGTATCATTGGCATTTGAGGGTTAATACGAGTTGAGGTCAAAATGTCTCATTATCTTTGACAGATAACCTAACACTTCACAGAAGTCTTTTGAACAATAAACATATTATATTGACGTGTAATTTAATAAACTTGGTAATTAATTTATTTCACGAGGAAGGTATCTATCAATTAATATTTATTTATTTACATTTTGGCACATGAACTGTACAGAGGCAGACTTAATGCCTTAGGCATTCTCCACCAGTCAACCACGGGTGGTAAAGAGATTAAAGATGGCAGGTGCTTTAGTTGATAAAAAATTATAAGGAAAAAAATTCTTAACACGACTTAAACAAATACTTAAATAAGCTATATACACACACAACCTATCACCAAAATATATACTTTATAACCTTATTTTTTGTTTATACGAAACCTGAATATAGTTTGTTCAGAATAAGCAACTGAATCGATTCCAATAACTTTTACACCATGTTATATTTTTTCCCAAATATCTTTAAAAAATGTTACGGTGTGGTTACCAAACGCACATTACTGTTCAAAGCAGATCATAGTGTCCTAGGACCCGCGCAGCTGCAGGCGCCAGCAGGCATTGTCCATATTTTTGTAGGCACATCCAGGTAACATAAAAGCTCATAACTTGACTATCGTGACTTTTCATGATATCTTTTTGAAATTTTTTGTACATAAATTCTTTACATAAAAATATTGGACACGTGGTTCGGGTTTCGCATAAACAGAAAATAACGTTGTAGTATACTTATAAAAAATACAAAACTAAACCTTAATATTGTAAAGCTAATATTGATTGAGAATAGTCGATCGATTCTGTAAAAATCGCACCGTGAAAGATGTAATAGTGAGCTGTCAAAATTGTCTCTTTATTTTGTTTGGAATGGGAAATCATTAAATGACCTCTGCCCCTCTTGGCGGAGCAGAAGGGCATGTCAGACTTTTTCTGACTTCACTTGTCTTAAGTTTTACTCACTTCACTTCTTTTTTAACTAACCGTGGACCCTGTCACTATGTGCCGACATCTCTTTGAGGAGCGCGTGAAACACGACGCGCCGTCGACTCGGGCCAAGTCCTTACCGGGCGGCGAGCTGCCCACTGCTCACCACCCGCAAGCCCGCAAGTGTCCCATCCCTTAACATTAGTTGGGGTGACAGCTCACTCCGCGCCAATTACACCTAAGTTTTCACTGTGAAATGGTCGCACCGATGTCTTTCTTTAATATTATTAAATCCACCATCTTTGTTCCAGGAAAGATTCCATACCTTTCATCAACAATGGAGTACAAGGTACCATCACGAAGACTCCTCTGCCCAACAAGCAGCTCGGCAAAGCAGGCCGCGGCACAGCTCTGAGGCAGGTGGTGGCATCCTTCGTTGCCAACTTGGGCACTATCAACACGGGCATGGCTTTCGGCTTCTCTGCCACGTCTCTGCCGCAGATGAGGAGACCAGATTCCTTTATACATGTTGATGATAATCAAGCTAGTTGGATAGGTAAGAATACCAGTATTTATCATGTTGTACTAGTCTCACTAGCTCGGCAGAGCTACGTTCTAGAATAGTTAACTAGTTATTAACTAGAGTTTGATCGCAATCCCGCCTCATGGTAAGCAGTGTTGCAATCAATGATGGTAAAACGCGCTAGTTTATTAAGGGCCTATTCACTCAAAAAAAACTGATTGAATAGGCAGGAAGACGGCAGTTAAGCGAGGTGATGGAATGTTAAAGCCAAAGATGCTGCGTCAGAGGGAGATTGATCTGGAGGCCCTCCACGATCAAACACCCGACACAACAACATTTGACGCATCCTACCTGGCATACATCGCAACACAACTGCTCCGACCCGTCCTACGTATGGCTTTACCAGACACCATGCCGGAACACGACGAACCGCTTGGCGGCAAGACTTTGTTTAGTGGGTAACTTCTGCCGGCAGCCGATGTTGTAGCCTACCACCGAGAAAAAGTTGCGAGAGATCCTTAGTAATATTGGGATTTGAACCCTCGAAATGACTCTAGCTCGGCTGGGCAGCGTTCGGGAAGCTACGATACATCTTTTCGTCGTCCAAGTTACCACAGTGTCTCAAGACTAAAGTCTTTGACCAGTGTGTGTTGCCAGTGATGACTTACGGAACTGAAACGTGGTCGCTCACAATGGGCCTCATACGAAGGCTCAGAGTCACACAAAGGGCAATGGAAAGAGCTATGCTCGGAGTTTCTCTGCGTGATCGAATCAGAAATTAGGTGATCCGCAGAAGAACCAAAGCCACCGACATAGCTCTGCGAGTCGCTAAACTTAAGTGGCAGTGGGCTGGGCATATTACTCCTAGAACCGATGGCCGACGGGGCAGTAAGGTTTTGGAGTGGCGGCCACGTACTGGAAGACGCAGCGTAGGGAGGCCACCAACAGGGTGGACCGATGACCTGGTGAAGGTCGCGGGAAGCCGATGCATGCGGGCAGCACAAGACCGGTCAGCGTGGAAAGCCTTGAGGGAGGCCTTTGTTCCGCAGTGGACATCCATAGGCAGAAGAAGAAGAAGAACCCTCGAAATGGAAGAAAAGTGTTTATTCTGTCAAGTTGGATTAATTTTTACCAGCCGTATTAAATTGAAAAAAAAACCTAGATAGAAGTTTCCTATTTGAACCTCTGAGAAGAAATGTCAAAACAAACTTAGGGATCAAAGTATCTTTTAAATTCCAGATATATCTTTGGTCAGATCATGTGAGGACCTTGTAAATTAGTGTCTGAAATGTTTTTTTGTATAGATTAGTGTCTGTCTGACAAGAATGTTATCCCATCAGTGCAAGCATTAGTCAGTAATCGCTTGTACTTAAGAAGTTCAAAGCACGACAGTATTGTTATGAGAGTTAACTAATGATTCTAAGCCGTTTAGAAAAACGAATATTTTGTGGCTTCCTGAGATTAATGTAAAACTATGAAATAAGGAAAACTGATGGAATTTATAATGGAATTTCAAAGTGTGATAATAACACTTCCTCATTACTTGTGATGTTACCGATATAGACCACGATATGTTTTTTTTTTAAATAGCCTGGCATTATGTTAAAGAGTTAATTGAAAATTAGCTTAATTTAAAATAAGGCTAATTTTACTTTTAGAGATAAGGCGGAAAATAAACTAAAAACAGCTAAAACTGGAAGTGTTATTGCGCACTGAACCATGATACATATTATTATATAATTAATTACATTACTCTTATCTTTCATATGTACATCGCATCTATTGTAACCTCAAGATAATACTTTGTATACACTACAAGATAAATTACCATAGATGAGTTCATTTAAACATACCTAAATGTATAACGCATTATGTAATAAAGGGGAAAATTGTTTTCCTATCTATATAATACTAGTCAATATACTTGGAATATCTAAGCCTTGACTGTGCATAGTAATTACCGTTAGATATGTTATTAATCCTAATAAATGCACTTTTTCAAATTAATTTACATTCTAGTATTTTAAACTCTTTGGGAACACTGAATTTCACGTGTTTTCGTCCTTTCTGCTATATCATATGTCCATTTTAAGTAAGTATTAGAAGAAACAAAAGAAAATTTTGACCTTTCCTCAAATATCTTTTAGTGTAAGATCAGAGGGAGCATTTATCGTTATTTTACAAATATTCCCAATCTGATCAACATATTAAGAAAAAATCCAACCTTAGACTAATTTTTTACATCTGCATGTCACCGAAATGAGACTACAATTAGAATTTATTGAACTGCGATTACAATTTTTTTGAACTGTCCAAACGGCTTGTTGACACTTCCCGTGACCCAAGGGTTGGCTTTTACCTTGGCCAGAGACTAAGTATTGCCATTCAACGCGGCAATGCTGCCAGTCTCTTGGGTACATTACCAGTCGACAGCGATGACGAAGAATTTTTTGATGCTGTATTGTAATTTATTAATAGTTTTAATTAGGGTAATAGCTTTATTTATTCATTTGTATTTATTTAGTTTTATAACTTTGTATATATAGTAAATAAATTTAGATCATTAATTTATTGAAAAAATAAAATAGCAATTTCAATCAAATTAAAAATTAGAATTTAAACATTTTAAATTAACTATAGAATTGCCTTTCTAGATTTGAACATCATAGAAGAACTAGTTTGCTTGTTTGCTTTGGCAAGGTCTTAGACAGTCGCTAAGAGATAGAGCTGACTTCATCCAGAGTGCGCCAAAACTAAATTTAGGTTTTCCCACACGTGGCAGCTGCTGAGCATGCTTCAGATGAAAACTTACATTATAATTTACTTTTTCAGCAAGTTTAAGCGCGGCCGGTACACCAATAGGATGCATCGTCAGCGGGTACCTGATGGACAACATAGGACGCCGGAGGACGCTCATAATTACAGAGATACCGCTCATATTTGGATGGCTAATGGTCGCCTTTGCACAGAACGTTCCTATGCTTTATGTTGGTAAGAAAATGTTTCTTCTTGTTCCCTTGTGATGATTAATCAATCTAAACAGCCATGGTATACCTACTGCTGTGTAAAGATCTCCTGCCGTTTGTAGTATGCTTCTCTGATTTGTGTGAGTCTCATCCAGGGTACCGATTTCATTATGAAATTGGTAAAAACTATAGTCGCTAGCGAGTTTTTATTCGATAGGTATTTATTTTAAAACTCATACTACCGATTTTAGTTCCGTAAGTGACCGCTAGAGGCGTTGTCCAATTTGTCATACAAAAAATTTACTGGTTTCGATATCGAGTATCAAGAAATACTATAGGTTTAAACTCATGATAGAGCCACAGGTCTCCACGATCTTCTGCATGCGGCGCCATCGCGTGTCGTCTTTACATAATAATTTAAATATGAATGCTATGAATCGCATAAACCTACTGAAGAATATTTTAAGTAAGAAATATGTAGTAAACATATTTCTTTTAAAGTTATCTTAAATTAAAATGATTAAGATTTTGCATGTTGTGTAACCGCAGCTAAGTAAATATGTATGCTCTATAATATTATTTTTCTAATACCATGTTTTTATGCAAGTAAATAAATTATTGTTTCCTTCTTACCTTTCCACGCCTAAACCACTGCGTGTACGTTCACGTGTAGAGAAAGGATAAGGAAGACATACCTTTCATCCTGAAAAAAATTTTCTGTTCTCTAGAAAAATAACAATATCGATACTATGATAACAGACGGTGATACGTGTCTTTCGAATCATGATTAGATTATATTATTACGCTGAAAAAGTCTCGGTTCTGCCCGAGACTTTTTCAGCGTAATAATACTACTTTGAGATATTTTTTATTTCATATAGTTACTCTTCTGTTAATTAGCAAACATCATTCACCTGTCAAAGTCCTGTCCTAAATACATTATTTGTTTGTATTTAATGACTAGCAACATCACTACCGGTATCTGAGATCGTGCAAATTAATTGTTATTACATTTGTTATCTCATTCACAATTAAAATGAACCGAATACATGAAAATTTAGTAAATTGTTTATGAGTTTAGCTCATAAACATTTTACTATGTAATTAATGTATCTATATCGCAAGCAAAATACTAAACAATTACTAGGCCGTTTTCAAGCACTGTGCTTGACCGCAATCCCGCCTGATGGTAATTAGTGAAACGCTCCGTCCGGATCGTAGTGGTGTTAACAACATAAGGGTGCTCGCCGTCTGACGGGTCGTCCGATAATAGAGGAATTAAGTCAAGTAATTCCCGCGCACACTCTCCAAAATACATCCTATAGAACACCGACAGGCTGGCTGCTTTGCGCCTGAGCTGCAGGCTTTGGAGACCGTTTTAAACCAAACCTAGGTCGCCTTTTCGCACACCTCTCTGCCGATTCTAAAGTTTCCAAGCGGCATTTTGCAGCACCAACCCAAATGTGGCTGCAGTACCTACTCCACACACGAACGGACCTACTCTTTGTATATAGCTTATAAATCTTCATTCATAACAAAACTTGGAAAGCAATACTATGCCTATAAACGTTATTGCCTTCTGCCCAGCGTGTCAACAGCAAGCTAATCTGTATATATATTACAGGTAGGCTGATGATTGGTTTCGGATCGGGCATGGTGGGTGCGCCTGCTAGGGTCTACACATGCGAGGTTTCGCAGCCACATCTCAGAGGGATGCTGGGTGCTCTGGCATCCGTCGGCGTGTCTACTGGAGTCTTGATACAGGTAGGTACATTGTTAATTTTTTTGCAAGAGCATGAGTCAGTGACGGTCCCGGCTTACAAAACGTCTGGTCGTGAATTCTGGCCCAGACAGGTACTTGGAGGAGTTTATTTGATCACCATTGTCCTCTAAACGGTTAAGGAAAACAGTGTAAGGAAACTGGGTTTTTCTAGAACCTAAACTTCTAAAACGCCATCTGCCTGGCCTTTTTTTCCCAACTACGTTAGGATCGGCTATCAGTCTAACCGGATTCAGCTGAATACCTGTATTTTACATGGAGCGAGGAGGAGGGTCGCGCATATAAAGACCAACCATCCACACACCAACCGCGGCACGTATAGCTTTACCTGATCGTTCAACCTTTACGTCTGTTATTATTTAACCGCGAGTTCCTTCCCCTTAAATCCAAAAACACTAACCAATCCGCACTGGGCCCGCGTAGTGGTTTACATGCAGGTGGATTGCCTCAACAGTGGGAACATGATAAAGCTGATTATGCTATATTTATCATCTATAGGGGTGGATTAGTTACACATGCTGTGCAAAGGTTACTATACTCAGGGACTTTTTTTTTAATAAATATAAACTAGCGCTTGACCGCAATAATGCCTGATGGTAAGCAGTGATGCGATCGTTGATGGTAAAGCGCGCTAGTTTATTAAGAGCCTATTCACTCAGAAAAACTGAGCGAATAGGAAGGAAGACAGTTGAGCGAGGTGATGCAATGTTAAACCCAACAACACGACCAACGATGCTGCGCCAAAGGGAGATTGATCTGAAGACCCTCCACGACCAAAACTCCCAACACAACAACATTACGCGCATCGTACCCGGCACACATCGCAACACAACTGCTCAGACCCGTCCTCCGTACGGCTTCACCAGACATCATGCCGGAACACGACAAATCGCTTGGCGGCAAGGCTTTGGTGGGTGGTAACTTCTGCCGGCAGCCGATGTTGGCTTGGTCTTATATATTTGGTCCAATGTGGAAATAGAATTCACGACCGAGCTGAAGAATTAAGTGAATTTTACGCAGGTATATTATTTCCTTAAAGTCATATGACTGGTGCTGTTAGTAAACTTCATGAGTAGCCAATTAGAGTGCAATCCACCATTATTAGCGAAGAAGGTCTTATAATAATAATTTGTTAGTCTGGCCACGTGAATCATAAGTTTCCGTAAATTCAATTCAGAATTTAGATTCAGAAGATACGTAGGTAATGAATTGAGACTTAATGTGTCTGCTACATCTGCATTATTTCCAGATCCAATATTCAAGCTCAAAATCAACGCCAATATGTTGAACTTCTCAAGTTCTAAGTTGAGCTGCAAGATTTCTGGCTAGGTCCACTCAATCTGCGTGGTTCTGTTCTCAAAACACCATTTCAGAAGCCATTGTACATGGTTTTGATATGATCTGAAAAAGATTATGTCTGGACTTTAAAGGAGTCTATGATCAGTGAGTTTCTTTCTCAGAGTAGTCAGAAAGGAAACGCTGATCATTACCATACATTTTTGTTAAATTTTATATGATCGGCGCTATAATTGTTGTGTAAAAATATTTGTGTAGATCTACTTACAGAAATAAAATCTTTTATCATTGAAATTTATTCTTTTGAATTGCCAGCGAGTTCTTTCTGGAAAATTATAGACTTTTTGACTATATTCACAGCATTCGCTAATCATGATGCCCTGAACTCTAATTGCCTACTCATGAACTTTACCAAAGATAGGCACTAATCATGACTTTTAGAGGTTACGGCCATAGAATGAAACATTATTTTTATCGAACATCGTGAATTCAATTTCAGCTTCGAGGAAAGAATTGTCACTTTCTTATTGAACTTATTACCATTTATTAACTTCTTGTTTTTCTCTTCCTTCTCAATCATTCGCCATTAAATAATTATCTTCCTTTTGTATATTATCTTTCAGATAAAATCTTTTCTTTTGCATCTTTCCTTGCATTTAGATGTACCTATAGAATACTATTTATTTTGCTATCATCCTTATCATCATCATCATTGCCAGCCTTGTTCCAGTCAATGCTGAGTTTAGTCTCCTATATTTTGAGCCGTACTTCTTTGGTCTGTGCTCATCAAAAGTCTTTCCTTCTCTCTCCTATTAAAAATACTGCTTTACTAATATTACTTTATTATTTATTTGTTATTCTCAACTTATTATTTATTTGTATATCTCCTGTTACTTATTTGTTATTTACAAGATAATTGTGAATTACAAACTTATATTAGAAATTCTTCATAGCTAGTCATAACCATGAGAAATCAGAATGTTCATCGAATGTAAAGGCACCTAGGACATACCTTCCTAAGAATATCCATTACTTAGTCGGATACTACGGAGCCAAAGCGCAAACAACTTCTGTGCGATTATGAATTTAATTAATTGCATGCATTTTTCGATAACAATAACTCATTAGACACAGAATGGGCACTTAAAGTCACGCGGTCAATTATAACCACTTATAGGTGACAAATTGCATTAACTATTCATTGAACTTTTTGCAATGTAATCAGGAGACCATGTACGAACAAAAAGAAAAACAAGATCCAAAAATGTTCTCTTACCAATAAAGTCCTATATTAGTTTAGCTAAGTAACAGCCTTGACCTTGACAGCCTCCGTGGCGTAGCGGTAGCGAACGCGGCCGCTGCGTAAGGAGGCGCGGGTTCGATCCCCGGGCAGTGCAAATATTTTTTTTTGTTGGTATGGGAAATCATCAAATGACTTCTCCGCTCTGGGGGGAGTGGAGGGGTGTGTCAGACTTTTACTTACTAAAACCCACCTGTGTTTCTTCACTTGCCTGTGCGACGGCCAGGGCCACGGTTTCTTGTTTAACCAACCCGCAACCCTGACCCAGGAGGCAACGGTCTTCGTGGACCCCGTCACGATGTGCTGACATCTCTTTGAGGCGCGCGTGAAACACGACGCGCTGACGACTCGGGCCTAGTCCTTACCGGGCGGCGAGCTGCCCACTGCTCACCGCTCGCAGGCTGGTGACGGTGCCAGCCACCGTTAGGTTCTGTCTCCCGACCAGGGCGTCTACTGCGGCGGCTAGTGGCGTCAGGGCGCTAGGATTCCCGCTGCCTCACGCGCTTCGCCTCCTCATTTGCCAGCATCACTGCTTCGCAGAAGGAGGTGACGGCCTGCCACGCACTCTCGCTCCGGACCATGGCCTGGACCAGGGTCGGACGCTAGAGATCGCCGCCGATCGCCGCTACGAGGACACGGCGGTGCTCTTCCCAAGCCGGGCAGACCTCCACCGTACGCACCACCGTGTCCTCAGGGCGATCCACACAATGGTGACACCCTGGTGTTTCCTCCCGCCTAATACGGAACAGGAACCTCCCGAAACAACCGTGTCCGGTGAGGACCTGCGTCAGGCGGAAGGTGAGGGTGCCGTGGCGCCTCTCTAGCCACTCCTCAAAGAGGGGACTTACCGCCGCTATTGTGGCGTGCCCAACTGGAATTACCGCTGAGATGATGATGAATCCTTGAGGTTAGTCCTATATATTGAATTGTTGCTTCAATATATAGGACAATGACATATGAATCAAGGTATTAATGTATTAGGATATAAAGGTGCCAATGCCAATTAGGTGCTGTTTAAGTTTCTAATGCCGATATTAACATTACAAAGAGGTAAAATTGAAACTACTGATCTGATTCCGTAGGTATATTATTTCACTAGTGAAAAACTACATTATCCTTAAAAGACATAGGTTATGTTTTAAGTTAACACAAGAAATTTTGCGCTGACGACGTCACATGCAGAAGCTAATATATAAATAAACAAACATATTTTTTGTTCAGTGACATATGTAGTTAGTAATAAACGTTTTGAAAAATTCTCCTTAATTTTCATAAAAACAGAGGACCAGACATGTGATGCAGCGTTCATCAGTCAAATTTATTTATGGGCTATTGTTTAACTATTCCCACAGTTACTACACTCAGCATAAAAACTAAAGTAATTTGCAAAATAAAAACTGCCTAACAATATTTATCACTACACTGAAAGTGAAAAATGTATGGAAATATCGAAACTACAACGTCTCTATGCGTTAATTATTGGTCTATCTTAAATTTTTATACTCTTGTTCTTATTACAGTGTACAATATACATATATTGAAGCAACAAGCCAAAACAACGAATAGGTAGGTAATTCAAAAAAACGAGTGTGCTTATGACCACACGACTGAAGTGAAACTTCTTTCGCACCATCTGTATGTATATATATATATATATATATATGTGTGTACAATATATACATGTATACACATTTACATATATTAATTTTCTATAAATATTTAAATTTATTTCATGCTTTCATTTATAAATTAATATTTTTGCATAGACCTCCAATTTAAAAAAAAAAGAAAAGTGGATTCCCTCGGGGCCAAAAGGTCGGGCTCTACCTCCTGAATCAGGGGACCCCAAACTCGGGTAGTCCACGACCTCTGGTTCCCGAGATAATCCACGGGGGGGTGAGGTAACTAAAGGGGGTCGGGGGGGATAGGGTTTGTGGGGTTGCGGGGGAGGGAGGGGGGAGGGGGGAGAGCGGGCAGTGGATTCCCTCAGGGCCAAAAGGTCGGGCTCCTCCTCCTGATTCAGGGGACCCCAAACTCGGGTAGTCCACGACCTCTGGTTCCCGAGATAATCCACGGGGGGGTGAGGTAACTAAAGCGGGGGGGGGGGGGGTGTTGGGGGGTTAGATTTCGTGGGGTTGCGGGGGGTAGGGGGAGGGGGAGAGGGGGGAAGGGGAGAGGGTGGAGTGGATTCCCTCGGGGCCAAAAGGTCGGGCTCCTCCTCCTGATTCAGGGGATCCCAAACTCGGGTAGTCCACGACCTCTGGTTCCCGAGATAATCCTCGGGGGGGTGAGGTAATCAATGAGGGGAGTCGGGGGGTGTTCGCAGCGTCATGTTCTCGAAGAAATTCATAGTTCTTAATCAATCAAGGTACTTAGCTTAATAATTGAGCTTATGAGGCTCGAAAGCAATTTGTACTTTGTGTCCAATTATCGTATTGTGACGATATCTTCTTCTATACTTTCAATTATATCAGAAATGTTCAGCAAAAATATATAAAACAATATAAAAGCCAGAACAGAACGAAATTTATAAATTATTTGTGCTCTTAGGTAATCAATTGTTAACAAATCTTAAAAAGATCCAAAAAATATATATTGCCTACGGCGAGATGCGAACTCACAACTTCATACTCGACTCAATTGTTAACAAATCTTAAAAAGATCCAAAAAATATACATTATCTTCGGCGAGATGCGAACCCACAACTTTATACACGGCATGTCATGCAATATTTACATGTGCCAACTGCTTCGTTGTATTACAGACGAAATAGGACTATACTTTGCTTTCCGTTCGCCTTGCCCGATCATTTTTGTAATATTTTTCGTAACGCTTTCGCGAGTTTACTCCCCAAGTCAAGCGTGCCTAAAGAAGTTTCACTTCAAAAATTAATATTATTTCGCATAAAGAGTTAACGTAATACATGTGCGGTATGCAACCCTGACGCGGGCGGCGGGAGGCAGGGCACGCGGCATGTTGGCGCATCGCTTATAATAATACCGTCAAAATAGTGTTGTCACTTTTTACAAATTACCGAATTTCGGGAAAGTTGGAATTAATTCGCGGGAAAAAAAGATTATTTCAAAATACATTAATATTGTTACTATGATGATTACGTAAAATTTTATATTATATTTCATCAACAATCATGCTATATTTGTGAACTTCTTAAATTCGCCGCATTATTAGAAGCTGTGCTTGTTCGGCCTAAAAATTTGAATGAAATTACACGCCCACGTACGCAAAGATTATGCACACAAGCAAATAATTTTATTCACAGACGCGTATGGAAGAGGCACATTAGTAACTGCTTATGTCGCTACGCGAACTGGCGCGAGCGTCGTGACGAAGTTGAGTTGCGCGGACAGCATTGTAATGTGTGTTAGTAGTTTGCATTAGCCCCAATAGATGGCAGTGTTATCAACAGTCTTTCAGTTTTAAGTTTGTAGTATATAAATTATTTTAATGTAATTATTATATATTTTTTTAGAAAATTATTAGGGTATGCAATGCTTATCTGCTTCTAAGGAGCGCACGCGCCTGCTCGAAAGCAATTTGTACTTTGTGTCCAATTATCGTATTGTGACGATATCTTCAAACTTCTATACTTTCAATTATATCAGAAATGTTCAGCAAAAATATATAAAACAATATAAAGGCCAGAACAGAACGAAATTTATAAATTATTTGTGCTCTTAGGTAATCAATTGTTAACAAATCTTAAAAAGATCCAAAAAATATATATTGCCTTCGGCGAGATGCGAACTCACAACTTCATACTCGACTCAATTGTTAACAAATCTTAAAAAGATCCAAAAAATATACATTATCTTCGGCGAGATGCGAACCCACAACTTTATACACGGCATGTCATGCAATATTTACATGTGCCAACTGCTTCGTTGTATTACAGACGAAATAGGACTATACTTTGCTTTCCGTTCGCCTTGCCCGATCATTTTTGTAATATTTTTCGTAACGCTTTCGCGAGTTTACTCCCCAAGTCAAGCGTGCCTAAAGAAGTTTCACTTCAAAAAACAGTATAGGTACAGACTGACGGAATATAATCATTCAATCTGTTACCATCTTCTAGCAACACAATCGATTCAGTACTGAGTGTTCAACATTTTAACCCCATAGGAATTATATTTACTATCTTTGAAACTCTAGATCGTCGTTTTTAGGGTTCCGTAGCTAAATGGTAAAAAACGTAACACTTATAGATTCGTCATGTCTATCTGTCCGTCTGTCCGTCCGTATGTCACAGCCATTTTTTTTCCCAAACTATAAGAGCTATACTGTTGAAACTTGGTAGGTAGATGTATTTTGTAAACCGCATTAAGATTTTGATGCAATAATATATTGGGGGCTGTATTGATTCCCAATACATCACCCATTCTTTATTTTAAACGATGCAGAGTAACGAAAGCTTCTCAGAAACCGACACATCTATTAGAAATTATTCCATTTCATTATTGGCTAATGGTAATTTCTGATACTAAAATAAGTAACCTTAATCGTTCAAATACGAAATCACAAGTGCTTTTTAATAAGCCACTGTAATAAACGTGTAAGGAAATTAAGTGATGTGATAAAATTTTAAACTCAATAGACACCTTAATAATACAATCCTTAGTGCAAAATTGCAAGTATGAACTACTGTGATTGATTACATAAGTAATCAATCATTTTATATGTCACGTATGATGCCAGTCACGCTGTCAACGGTGGTAACGATCATAATTGAACTGTTGGCTCTATAAAATTAGACCTGTCGCCGCTGGGCAAACATATGGACACATTGCTATATTACGTGGGCAAACTTCACGTGGTGACTACGTAAGGAACGCTATTGATTGAAACATCATTAATTATCATGATGGATGAGTTAACATGTATATTTATTTGTAAAAAATATGTACGTATTCTACGATAATTGGTATCTAACGGTTAATAAACATTGGTTGTTTATATGCAACTAGCAATACTAAGGATTGAAATCAACGGGCTGCAGGGACATTTCATCATGATCTCTAATACTCTAACTAATGTTAGGGATTGACACTCGAAGCTCCCTTCACCAACTTTTCACGGTAAAATTTTTTTAGAATCTATCGGCAGAGAAAAAGAGAGCTTTTCCTAGCTTTATTTCAATATTATTCCGTGGATAATGATGTGAGTTGTGTGTTTGTTTAATACTTTAGCTGGCTACTAACTCCGTGTGTTGCCAGTGATGACATATGGAACTGAGACGTGGTCGCTAATAATGGGCATTATAAGAAAGTCATTCAAAGGGCAATGAGCTTGGGGTTTCACTGCGTGGTCAAATAAGTAAATAAGGAGATCAACAGAAGGACGAGAGTAACCGACATAACCCAAAGAATTGGAACACTAAGTGGCAATGGGCCGACTACATTGCCTGTAGGACCGACGACGCCCGATAAGGCTGACGGGTTCTCGAATATCCACCACCCACCCGAAGATGCAGCGTGGGAAGCTCCCGACAAGGTGGACAGACGACCTGGTGAAGGTCCCGGGAAACCGCTGGACCAGTCGTCGTGGAGATCCTTGGGGGAGGCCTATGTCCAGCAGTGGACGTCTTTCGACTGAAATGATGATGATGATGACTAGTGATATTGTAATGCATAACTGCTTTTTGTCCTCAATAAATAAAATAAAACGAATGATTGGAATGGCAACTCACTCTACTTTTCGTTTACGTAAGTTTCCACACTGAGATGGTTACTATCTCAAGGTTCAAGGTCTCAGGGTTGTAACCATACGTCTATATACGTAAGCATACATATATTGACTAATAGACTAATGATATGGAATGGATGGATGATATTGATAGGAATTCTATGTACCTATTTCAATTGATCCGCAAATGGAGTTCACAATTTAAACTAATGATACTAAAGTGTTGCTATGAGACGTATAAATGTGAACTGAATGTGATGAAAATTAATAAAAAGTGGAACTTAAACACTTTCATGAAAGTACGGGCTACAACAGGTCAAGCTACTCGAAACTGTCAAATGTTCCCAATCAATCTTGGGCCTTAATGCCTTAGAGATGAAGTTGAAAATCTAAGGAGGAAATCTGACAAATTGTAGAAGCTTGACGTGCTGTCGTCTGTACATGATTGTACAATATACGATTGCATCAAACAAGCCATTTTTACCTACAATGTTTTTCATATGTTCCAGTACGTGATAGGCAGTGCTACATCATGGCAAATCCTCGCGGGCATAAGTGCAACTGTTCCAATCCTCTCGTTCCTGGGGATGTTGTTCCTCCCGGAGACTCCCAACTACCTCCTCCAACAAGACCAACGGGCGAGGGCTGAGAGTTCTCTCGCGAAGCTTAGAGGATCTACCTGCAACTTACAGGATGAGATACAGAAGATGATAGCGTTCAAAGAGAAGAATCGTGTTGAACCGTAAGTATTATTTTCTTGATATGCTAGAAGAGTCATACTTAATATTTAGTGTTCTCATTTGGCTTTGTTTTTGATATTGGGTCGCTCACAATGAGCCTCACACAAAGGGTGATGGAAAGAGCTATTCTCTGAGTTTCTCTGCGCCATCAAATCAGAAATGAGGAGATCCGCAGAAGAACCAAAGCCACCGATATAGCCCAGGACTCGCTTAAATCAAGTGCCAGTGGGCGGAGTACATTGCTGGTAGAACCGATGGCCGATGGGGTAGTAAGGTTCTGAAGTGGCGGCTACGTACCAGACGAGACAGCGCAGGGAGGCCCCCAACAAGGTGGACCGATGATTTTACACTATTGGAGTCAATAGTGTAAAATCATCGGTCCACCTTGTTCACTTTTACTTCACTTAAGTTTTCACGGTGATATTTACAGAACAGACTGGTTGTGCAATATTTTTATACTAAGTACTTATTAGTCCAATTACCTGTTTAGAAATTAATTTTTGTGATAAAACTTGCCACAAACAATATTAACATTTTTTTTTGTTTATCGATGGTTATTGTAATTTAACTTTGGCAAGACTGTGCACCAGACATTACCTATGACTAGTGTATAATACATGTTTCTTATTTGCCCACTATCTACGACAGAAAGTGCCATCAATTTTAATATTTGCTGCAAATTTTATCATGAATTCCCTTTCTAAAAGCCGAATACTTCAGATGGGAGTATCAAAATTGTTAACGCGGGTGAAACCGCGGAGCACGGTTAGTTTATAATTAACAGATTAATTTTCTTGCCAATATACAATTGACATTTGAAATCAGCTTAAAAATATACCAAAAAGGGGAAATGAGGCGCCTGGCTAAATTAGCGTTTATTTTTTTTCTCATCAATTTTGCTTAAAGCCGAGTTATACATATATACCTAAAATTTTCATAAACAAAACGCGGTAGTCAACATTGACAATGATGCTATTAACTCACAATGTTAATACATCGTTTTTTATGTTAATAGATAGAGAGTCATGACCTAAACTCATTTGTCTGGCGTAGATAATGTCAGCATGCGCGACGATATAATACGAGATATGCAAGCGCGTATAAATATGATTAGGTACTGCTGTATCAGTATGCGTATATTTATTTATTTCAATGCACAAAGTGAAAAGTCATTTATTCAAATTAGGCTGAGAATCAGCACCTTTTGAACATCAATATTGCATAAGACAGTCTCCCAAAACGCCCGCCCTTCGTCACTCCTTAGTGCTTTCGTTGGAAAGAAGAAATGGCGGAACAAATTCCCCATCAGCACAGCTGTCTGTTCATTTAAAAAAAACACATGATTTTATACAATGTACACAACTATAGTTACAAGGTAGGTTCTATTCGTATGTTTGTTCCTTGTTGTGCGATTTCTTCCTTGTTTTAAATTGTAATAGGCACATATGATGCCGACTGAATGGATTATTTATATTTAAGATCAAAAATTAGGTCGTGGTGTCGAGATCATCAGTCGATCTTATACAATATCTAACAAAAACCCTGTTGTTCCTTCAACCTACGTTTTAAGAATCGGCATACGGACGTAATAAAGCAAGTAATTTATAAAATTGTTCAACAAAAATAGTTTAAATAAATGTTTAATTATTAATATTTATAATCTGTAACTGATTTCTTAGCTCTCCAATTCTGCATGAAGAAACTAGACATAAGTAGAACGTTCCCGTCAATTTATTTAACTTATTTTTTTTTTTTTTATTAATTTATAAACCAGTGCTTGACCGCAATCCCGCCTGATGGTAAGCAGTGACGCAATCGTTGATATTCATTCTATTCACTCTAGCCTTGAAGACACTCAAATTGTAGTTCGACGGAAACACCGCCGCCGGCAGATTGTTCCAGTCCCTCGATGTACACGGTATAAAGGAGGAGGCGAAACGCTTCGTCCGGATCGTAGAGGTGTTAACAAAATAAGGGTAGAAACTCGTCGTACGACGGGTCGTCCGATGGTGGAACGGAGATGAGGGAATTAAATCGTGCAATTCCCTCGCACACTCCCCAAAATGTATCCTATAGAACACCGAAAGGCTGGCTACTCTACGCCTGTGCTCTAGGCTTTGAAGACCAATTCGAGTTAAATCAGGGTCACCAATCAGCCTCTTCGCACGCCTCTTCACTGAATCCAAAGTGGCCAGGTGACACTTAGCAGCACCAGCCCAAATGTGGCTGCAGTACTCCACACACAAACGGACCTGTGCTTTGTACGACAACTTATGAAATCAGATATTCTAAAAAAAAAATCGAATTTGTCGGTTTTAATAAATATTTGATTGTGACCCCTCGACTAGACAATGATTACTGTTTTCTAATTATGACTTTATTAATGATGTGCTTGTAGGTAAAATTATATGTCCCTGAAAGGAACAACAGGGTTCTTGTTACATAGTGTATAGTATGCGTGTAATAAGGTTTATTTTTGTAGATTTTTTAATCCAAACACAGCAAAGTAGAATTCACTTAGGTTAATTAGTACCCTTTGTTTTATTTTTACCAAAGTGCTGAATAATGGAGGAATGTTTGGAGCCAGAGCTAGAGACGTAGGCACCTATTGTTATTGTGACCCTCACTAAGGCTCGGGGTATGCATGACCTATATCTTCAGTACCTATGAAGTTATTCTACCAGTTTGCAAAATAAGTTAGCACTCCCAAAACTCTCACGAAGCTCAGGAGGAGAGGGGGTAAATTAAATCAGCTAGTAAAGTGCGAAGAACAAAGGTGACATCGAGATCTAAACATGAAAAATGATTTTCATTTTTGGGAAATGGAATTTTTTGAAATATCAGTTTTTACGTCTTTTTAATGGAAGCTTTTTAGTCGTGATATGACAAAACAATAACCACACATAGTGTATTTTATGTATTTTTATGGCATAGAATAAAGGATATATAATAAAAATAGACTCATTTAATCAATTCTTACTTAAAGTTCACTACCACCTGTTCTACACTAAAAAATATCCAGACATTTTTACTTTATCGTGTTTAGATCTCAATGGTGGAGTTTCGCTATCTAATATAATTTCACTCATTTCTAGCGCGCTTTACCATCAACGATCGCATCACTGCTTACCATCAGGCGGGATTGTGGTCAAGCGCTAGTTTATAAATATTAAAAAAAAAACTCTTCATACAAAAGTTAAATACACCGATTAATTCTGTGCGATAATCATTTCAGGTTGCATGGCCCCCGTGAAATAATCAAAGCTTTAATGTCACCCTCGACCCTGAAACCGTTCACCATCCTGGCTATCTACTTCTTCGTGTATCAGTGGTGCGGAGTCAACACCATTACTTTCTACGCAATTGAAGTTTTTGAGGTACGTCCCATTATTCTGTATAGATAGACGCTATTTTTTTCCAATCAACTTTGAATCTTATGCCTTAGGAACAGAATTGAAATCCGATTAAAGAAAGGCACATTGTAATAGGTTGATGTGCTGGCGTGTTACATTACATTGACCGATATTGAAAAATCAATTTTTTCTGCGTTCAATTATGTATATAACTTTCCTTAATGCTCAAAATGTTCAATAAAACACGTTGAATTTGCTATTTTAATTTGGTACACCTATTTAATTTCATTCTGTGTATCAGACCTCAATGTGATACCGAACATAGAATAGTACCAACCCATATCCTCCCGTGGGTGTCGTAAGAGGCGACTAAGGGAACTCACCAGGGAAGCGGGCAGTAGCGCTTCTCCTGTGTAATATCAAATTTCTGCGATGCTGAACCCGTCTGCCAAGCGTGGGTATTATGGCAAACCCACCAAAGTAATGGAAAACCTTGGGGGAGGCCTTTCTCCAGTAGTGGACTTCTATAGGCTGAAGAAAAAGGAGAAGAAGTATCAGATCAAGTTAAAACTACTTTGCAGGTGTAACATTCGCTAAAGGAACGCAGAGATCTCATTAATGTTCCAGTGCAAGTACTAAAACAACATCTACATCAAAACTAATTTTATGTTTCGGCTTGCAGGCATCCGGCGCCATGGCTGACAAATACTGGTTGACGATATCCATGGGCATAGTTCGAGTTATATTCACAGTAATTGGCTGCATACTCTGTCGGAAGTGCGGTAGAAGAATACTTACGTTCGTCTCCGGTGAGTACCTTCAAAGCTTAGCAATAAAGACAAGCATACCAATTGCGTAGATATTATTATTTGGAATCCTCGGTGGTAGGCCATAACATCGGCCGTCGGCAGAAGTTACCACCCACCAGAAAAAGCCTTGCCGCCAAGCGATTTGTCGTATTCCGGCATGATGTCTGGTGAAGCCGTACGGAGGACGGGTCTGAGCAGTTGTGTTGCGATGTGTGTCGGGTGCGATGCGCCTAATGTTGTTGTGTTTGGGGTTTGGTCGTATAGGGTCTTCAGATCAATCTCCCTTTGGCGCAGCATCGTTGGTCGTGTTGTTGGGTTTAACATTGCATCACCTCGCTCAACTGCCGTCTTCCTTCCTATTCGCTCAGTTTTTCAGAGTGAACAGGCTCTTAATAAACTAGCGCGCTTTACCATGAACGATCGCATCACTGCTTACCATCAGGCGGGATTGCGGTCAAGTGCTAGTTTATAATCATTAAAAAAAAAAAATAATTTCGAAGTATATTTCTAATTCATTGCTTCATGTGATCGAAAATGTGCTTGCCCAAAAACGTAAAATAACGTAATGAATGTTGCTGAACTGCGATAATGAAATCCATTGCTACTGACAGTGTGATACGCATTTACCAAGCAGTACTCTAATTGCATAACACACTATTGGAATTGCAATTGGAATAATTTTAAAAACCCTAAAAAATAAAAATGTCTCAATTTATTAAAATTGAAAACATGACTGAAATTAGGACCTTAGCGCACCGCCGCTCCGCCGCGAAATATTTGCGACAGAGCGGCTGATGAGCGCTAAAGCCCTAATTTTAGAAATGTTTTTAACCTCTTTCAGGTTTTAACTTTTTTTTATATAAAATGTGTGTAATATACCTATCTGAATATGACACAAATAAATGAAAAATTGGAAAGCAGTTTTTACTGACCTCTGACTTATTATAGAAATTTGAGGTCATAATTGTACGCATAGACCGGCCCCCTAATCGGCGAACACATTTTTGTCAAATAATTGCGACTAATTGGGATCAGTTTGTATCGTTCGGGCCGCTCATTGGTCCGTTCGGTCCAAACGATCCCAACTAGTCGCAATCATTTGGCAAAAATGTGTTTGCCGATTAGGGGGCTGGTCCGGTAAACAAAACATTTTTACACAAGGGGCTTTCAATTATCGTTATTTTTCTTTGTTCTAGCTTTGGGATGCGGCACCACCATGATAATCCTATCGGTATACATGTATTTTGTCAAGTTTTGGAGGGACAACGACATGACACCACAATACTCCTGGATTCCAGTGGTCAGCATCTTTGTCTTCGTCATCTCGTGCACTCTGGGATACTTGATTATACCCTGGGTTATGATTGGTGAAGTTTATCCGACGCAGGTAATTTTATTTCTTTACAACATAAATTAAAATTACGTATTAGTGAACTTATGTCTCAAGTCCGAAGTTTGATTAAGGTCTTAGAATTTCATCTACAAACTTAACCATCTAAAAGTTTTGAATACATATATATATACGGACATTCTAGAGCAGGGGTCACCAAATGGCGGACCGCGGTCCGCATCCGGACCGGCAACCCATTTTGTGCGGACCGCAAGAACACAGCAACTTGCACTACAGAGCACGAAATTTAATAAAAATGTATCTCCCGCACTATCTTTGTTAACGTCAATTCGACAAACCACTGCAACATCGTCAATTGAAATCATTTCTTGAAGAAGTTGATGCACAATATGACGATCTACTGTTGCATAATAATGTGAGATGGTTAAGCAAAGGCTGCGTTTTAGAAAGATTCTTCAGTATTTTAGAGCACTTAAAAATATGCCTTTTTAATAGTGATCAAACTTCAGCAAACGCCTATTTAAGTTTCCTAAAAGAAAAAGAAAATGTACCTGCCATTGCTTTTTTGACGGATATTTTTAAACATATCAATGACCTGAACCTTAAGCTTCAAGGCAAGGGAAAGCTTGTAAAAGTTTTACGAGAAAACTTGATCTCTTTATTAATGATGTTGGTAGTGAACGCTTACACTTCCCTAATTTAAATAAAATAATCAGCAGTGACAGCGAGATTGATGTCGGCCAATACAAGACGTTCATTACAGATCTGAAATCGGAATCTGAAAACAGGTTCGCAGATTTTAAGAAAATTGAGAATGTTGTAGAAATCCTCAGCAGCATTTACTCTCTGCATCCTGATGGTGAATGGAGCAACGAAGCTGCAAATGTTTTCGGGAGTGATAAAGCTACTCTGCAGATAGAAATGATCGATTTCCAAGAAAACACAGTTTTAAAACACAAACATGCAGAAGTTTCCTGTGAAGAGTTCTGCATAAAATTTGTGTGTGGTAATAAATATCCAGAACTAAAAAAAATAGCTATGAAACTTCTTACTTTGTTTGGGTCAACATATATTTGTGAAGCAGCATTTTCAAAGATTAATTTCATTAAGAATAAATTTCGATCTCAACTTACTAATGAACATCTCCAGGATTTAATGACAATAGCGTGCACCAATTATACTCCAAACTTCAGACAGATAGTCCACAACAGAAAAAATCATTTTACCCATTGAAAAGTAAAAAATTATCTTTGTTATTTCCGTAACTACATTTCTTTAATAATTTTTTTTTCTATAAAATGTGCGGACCGCGATGGTCATTTCATTTCTTAAAACGGACCCCGAGCATAACTAATTGGTGACCCCTGTTCTAGAGCTTATAATCTATACTTACTACTGGTCCGATTGAAAAATTCCTTTTGCATTGGATAGCCCATTGCATTGACCGGCTTCAGGCTACCTATAGCTTAAAGCCTTCCTAGGTCAAAGGGCATTATATTGTTGTTATTTAAACATCACGCTACGACCAATAGGAACACTCCACACGCCGCTAGTAAATAATTAGAACTTAGTATTAAGGAGTTGACTGCTACCGCGGTGACCTGTGACGGCCATCAATAGATGTTCTATTGTGTCTGTTATCACTTTTTTTCGTATGAGGTATCTTCAGATGACCGATGATGATCTCCCGCTCCTGGCGGAGCGGAATTGCATGTCAGTATTTTACTGCCTAAAACCCACCCGTTTCCTTTCGCTTGCCTGTTCGCCAGGGGCTCTCTTCTTCGAACAACCCGCGGCCCTCTGTGTTTGTTATCTGGGAGCGAATTAATACTTGTAATTATGTATATTGTGAGCAATGATGGGCCTGTGGTAATGGCCGTGACTATGAGTTTTGGTCATAGGTTCGAACCCAGTACAGGAACTTCATTTTGAATAAATTATTTCATGACCACTGCTCTTAAAACAACGAACGAAAAAATTGTGAAGACACGTTTTAGAACAAAAAACTCAAGACATGTGACATGTACCAGTCCGCACTGGGCCACGGTTGTATTACGGCATACTCCTTACAGAGAGTGGCTGGTGTCCCAGCATTGGCATTTATAGGTTGATCATATGACAATTATGGCGGCAACGTGCCTACCACGAAAGATTTTTGGCAAGATTCAAGTGGGAATATATTTAGAATAGCAATATATTAGAAACTATAAGCAAATATCTGATAGAATGATGCCTTCGGCGTATATCTGTCCGATTAAAGTATTATAAACGGCTTATTATTAATTTTGAATTTTGAAGCCTAAATCCCCTCGGGGGTTACTTTAAATACTTAAAACTTGTTAAATTTTTGTGACAGTTAAAAGATCGTGGCCATGACTCGCTAGCTTGCCAGTTCGAAAGGAAGTGCGCTCGCCACGCCGGTCGGTAATCCACGGAAAAACACAGTCCACTAAGGCCGCGTTCCGTTCACTTTAAGTTTTTGGCTGCCGATCAACACAAAAGTCAGAGGAGATATTCAACAACATTATTCACCTTCAGGTGCGCGGTATCGTGGGCGGCATGACGACGTGCGTGGCACACATGTCGGTGTTCTCCGTGGTGAAGACGTTCCCCATGCTCAAGGACAAGCTCAACGACTATGGTGTCTTCGGGCTATACGGGTCCATGTCTTTACTTGGTGAGTTTTCGTAAAGATCGCGCGAAATAAGAGAGGAAAAGGAGGAGAATGTGCAGGAAAGCGTACCCCGGGCTCCAACGCGGCTGCGCTGCGGACGCGACCGTGATAAACGCTAAGATCATGATGACCATAACTGTGTTTCTTATAATTATGAATTCCATTCTAATTGCATTACACACTAGCGATCTCAATCTGAATCATTATGAATGATATTAGTAGTCCATTGCTTCATATATTCTAAAAATGCGTTTGCTAACAACGTAAATAACACAATGCGTGTTCTTCTTTAACTGTAAAAAATAAACTCAGTTGCTACGAAGGAAAAGGCGTTAAACATTTTTTCATTTAAAATTTGGTGAATGATACCGTTTTTTTTTAAAAGTTATTAACTAGCGCTTGACCGCAATCCCGCCTGATGTTAAGCAGTGATGCGATCGTTGGTGGTTAAGCGCGCTAGTTTATTAAGAGCCTATTCGCTCAGAAAAACTGAGCGAATAGGAAGGAAGACGGCAGTTGAGCGAGGTGATGCAATGTTAAACCCAACAACGCTACCAACGATGCTGCGCCAAAGGGAGATTGATCTGAAGACCCTCCACGACCAAACTCCCAACACAACAACATTTGACGCATCGTACCCGGCACACATTGCAACACAATTGCTCAGACCCGTCCTCCGTACGGCTTCACCAGACATCATGCCGGAACACGACTAATCGCTTGGCGGCAAAGCTTTGTCTGGTGGGTGGTAACTTCTGCCGGCGGCCGATGATATGGCCTACCACCGAGAAAATTATTATTATTATATCATATTTAATACTAAAGCATTCATATTTGTTTTTTTTTTCAGCGATTGTATTCTTCTATTTCTACCTCCCCGAAACTAAAGGCAGAACTCTACAAGAGATAGAAGATTACTTCAGCGGCAGAACAAAAACATTGACGAGACGCAACACTCAGTGCGAAGCAACAGCGTGATCGTGAAGTTGTGATGTGATTTGATGTGAAGTGGTGTGATGAGATGTGCAGCAATTTTGTATGAGTTGATGAGCTCTGATATTAGTATTTTTATGTTTGAATGAGATTCAAGTACCAGCAAGCATTAAACATCACCTTTGAAAATATTTTAACCACTTCAATAACTACAGCATTTTTGTTTTTATGGGAGTAGAATTCAACTGTTTGTCAACACCAACAAAATATGTGCAAATATTTGTATGCAAGAATATGAATATTTGCACTGGTCTGGTCGTGCTTCAGAAAGCACGTTAAGCCGTTGGTCCCGGTTGCCATACGAGCATCTAGTGGCAGTTGTTACGGGTTGTTGGATTCCTTAAATGTGCAACAATTGATCTAACTGCAATGCTTTGATATCGCCTTCGGGTTCTGGAGGTCCGACGGCAATCACTTCGCGGAAAATATCGAAGTTTAGCCAAAATCAACAGTAAAGCGGACCCCAGGCTCCAAAGCTGAATAAGTTTTGGATGCGACTGGGAGTAACATTGAGATGATGATGATGGTGACTTATATTGATTTAATAACTTCACTGGCTCTGGCACTGGCTAAATACAATGGCGCATGGTGTAGTCACCATTCATGTGCCATTGCATTTAGCCTGCTTCATCGTGCCTGACAGTTAACATAACTGACAGAAGCTACCCCGCTAGTGTGAATAAGACAGTGTTTACATGTCGATAATTAAGAGGGGACTCTAGTGGCCCTTTCTCGAATAATTTCTCGATAAAAACATCTTTCGCTGTTTTCTTCGTGTATAAAGAAAGCTTTAGAGCAATTATATTTTTCTACAGTTTTACACCTTGATTATACATGTCCCTATCATTTTAATTTTTCCAAAACTTAATTAATAAAAGAAATATGATATTTTAGAATCCCGAAAAATAACCCTTAATTACCGCGATGTTCAGACGACTATTAGACAAATGTGATAAGTTTTTGACAAAAAAGAAAATAATGGAGGCATAGGTATACCATTCCTCTAAATTTTGATATTAATAATTGAGATCTGTCGTGTTTTGAAAAAGAAAACAGTGGAATACAAGACATCTTTATGTCAACGTTTTTGTAGGTTAATTAGCCTGAGCTGCATTAGGGATGTATCCAAGGTATGAAAATCAAAAAAAATAATTTAATTAGTCCGTCTTATAGATAATAAAAAAAACTAAGACCCGTATATTTTATTTTGTCGAAATTACCAAAAACTACTGAGATATAGCTTATTAAAGTAACGAAGTGTGCTAATTACGTCACGCCGTGGTATATTTTGTACCACGGCGGGACGTCATGGGACATTTCAAATCAATATATCTTCCTAAGTATTTGAATGAAAGAAAAAATAAAAAATAGGTGTTGAATATTTTTTATAAATCTATCTGATGGACATTAAATGATTTTTTAGGATACAACCCAGTTGTCTCATTCGCAGTTTACGGAGAGAGTTTGGAAGCGGCATGACGGCAATAGTTTGTTCAAATACCAATTTTTCAAATTCCTCGGCCCTAGTGTCAATTTTGCTTTTCAAGGTTCGATGTTTGATTCAGACGAAACGTTTCGCCTCGTTTGACTGGAACAATTTGCCTGCGGCAGTTTTCCGGTCTGATTACAATATATGTATGTATCTTTAAGGCTAGAGACTCTTAATAAACTAACGCGCTTTACCATCAACGATTGCATCTCTTCTTACCATCAGGCGGGATCGTGGTCAGTCACTAGTTTGTAGCGTTAAAAAAATATAAATAGATATAAGTACTACACCGTACTTCACAAAAGTTGGGGAATTGACGAATGGTTCAAATTTTTGAAAGATGTTGGGTGGTTAAGACTATATTCAAAGATGTCTATCCTTTACTGTATGCTTTTAAATACCATCTGCTTATACTTTTTAGAGCTCTTCAAATTATACGAAATAGTTTGCAGTATATAAGCGTCATGCTTTTTAGGTAATCTTTAAATTGTACATAAATACTCTTCGGAGTTATCTGTTACCGTGTAGTTCAGCAAAGCTGCTAATTATTTAATATTATATAACAATACAAAATCAGGAAGAGATTTTCTATATATTTTTATTGTAAGTACAGTATTAATTAACTCATTCATCGTGTAAATAAATATAATGATACAGATGACTAAATTGAATAAACATGTCATAATATATTTTCCAAATATTTTTCTAATGTTAATGTTTTCATGTAAGAAATGTTAAATGTAACTACGATTGTCTGAATAATGTTAACTTAAAGATACTGAGAAACGAAGTGCCTTTGATTACGAGGCATTTTATTTACTTAAAAATCGTGAGAATGGTATTAGTCGGTTCCTATTATGTTGTAATTGTTAAGACCCATTTATGTATTTCATTTAACTCTTGCAATCCATTTTAGTAACTATAATGTCGGTTACCATTTTACGCCTTATCACCAGTAGGCCTAGTATGAGTTTTCAATACGAAAGTCGTTCGATCGTATCGAGCGCGTTTGGCGCTCTCATTGGTTGAGAGTTCTTACGACCTTGAAGCGGGCCAATCGCTGAGCCAAACGCGCTCGATACGATCGAACGAGTTTCGTATTGAAAACTCATACTAGGCCTACTGATCAGATTTTGTTGAAATTTGGCACATCTGTGTCAG
Source organism: Sesamia inferens (assembly GCA_037179545.1). Lineage (NCBI taxonomy): Eukaryota > Metazoa > Arthropoda > Insecta > Lepidoptera > Noctuidae > Sesamia > Sesamia inferens. The sequence continues at coordinate 26,354,816 of CM073928.1, read as the reverse complement.
TATACTTTTATCTCGTGATTTTAGCCGCAGTTAAAAGCTAGTTTGCTTTAAAAGAGTCCTGACTCCTGAGTCACAATTTTGTATTCTATCCTTATTAGCAAATTCTCAGTGATATGGCCAGAGTCTGGGATTATTTATACGTAATTAAAATGTTTCGTATGGCTGTCGACAGGTAGTTGTACAAACTGTACAATGCACCATTGCTTACTTCTTTAGGGAAGTAGACTCGCCAAGTGATCTTATATACCAACCTGCTTTTTATCTGTGTTATTAATACCAAAAGTTTTTTAATAAATGTGAAACATCTTCATGAATTCACTTTTGAAGTTTTTGACGTGACAACGTCTATTAAATTGGTACGGCGTGGAGTCATTCTCGAAAACACCGTAACGGCCGAATCTGACGCCACACGGAGTCCACGCCTACTTTACCCCCACCCCTAGAGCGCCCGAAGGCATACTCTGAAACATAGGCATAGACGTTGTCACGTTCAAATATCGGCAGTAGACGGAGTTCTACAGACAACCAATTTTTTTTTGAACCTATTAATCTTGCCTTACCCTGCAATAGTTAACCAACCGGAGGTGGACCTTGGGTAAAGTTGCAAAGTGCGGAATAGTCGTCAGCGCTCATTTCAAACAAATTGCCTAACGGGGCCTCTGCGAGTGGGCTTCGGCCCCTACGTCTTTCATCGGTTGGGACCGTTGGATCCCAGATGGATAATTCTCGTAACTTTCATAAGGTAGGCCATAACGTCAAAAGCCGTGCCGCCATGCGATTCCTCGTGTTCTGGCATGATGTCTGGGAAAGCCATACGGAGGACGGGTCTGAGCACTTGTGTTGCGATACGTACCAGGTACGATGCGCCAAATGTTGTTGTGTCGGGAGTTTGGTCGTGAAGGGTCTCTAAATCTGTCTCCCTTTGGCCCAGTATTGCGTTGGTCATGTTATTGGGTTTAATATTGCATCACCTCGCTCAACTGTTGTCTTCGATCCTATTCAATCAGTTTTATTGAGTAACTAGGTTCTTAATAAACTAACGCGCTTTACCATCAACGATTGTATCACTGCTTACTATCAGGTGGTATAATTATCTATAAAAAGTTCACAGTCCGATCTCAGTGTGTTCTCAATCTGTAGTAAAATCCTCAAATATCTCTACATTTTGACAAGTTTTTGACTATCGTGTGCCGCCGAGATGAGCCTACGACTGGATTTAGAACAATTTAAGTCACGAGAATTGATCTTCTGGATGCAAGATAGTCTAAAGTCTTTAATACATATGTAAAAGGGTTTTAACATAAGTTGTGATTTGTATGTGATGCGATATGATGTATATTTTGTGAAGTATTATATCTACTGTAGTTTGTGCTAAGATTAGTCTAAATGTTTCTATTTTTGTAGATATTGGCACCGATTCTGTTGTGCATCCTTTTCTTTCTAATTTGTTACAGATAACATTTTAATTTAATCCTGTCAAATTAGGATACTCCATTGACAGTTTAGAGGCGATTATAAACATGGCGACTAAAAATACGCCAGTTTACGTCAGGAGCGCACTAATTTGACAGGTCTAAACTGACATTTTATCTTCTGTTCTTTTCTTAACGAAATGGAAAGAAAAATATGCACATAACTTAAAATTAGTTTAGTTTGTAAACAACAGAATCGGCGCCATTATTGTATATCGATAAACGTGCCATTTTAGAAATGTTTGAATCACAAAAATGTGGTCACAATGAAATATTTTTGTTATGGAGAGGACGTAACATTTTTAGTTATTATAATCATCCTATAATTATCCCACTATTGGGACGCAGGCTTCCTCACGATCGAGAGGAAGTGAGTCGTAATCTAACACGCTTACCCAGTGTGGATTAGTAGATGTCATATATCTTCGATGTTTTTGCCTCTAGGTCTAGGAAATTTCGGTTCCCTCACGATATTTTCTTTCACCTTTATACAAAGTAAACCGCCTGATGGGGTTCAAACCTACACCTTACAACTTGCAAGTCAAGCACGATACCACTAGGCTACCGCTGCTAAATTTTTAGTACAATATAAAAATAAAAATAGAGATATTTTATGTCGTGATTTTTACACTATTCCATCATTTATTTCTTATTATGTTGCAAGTTTCGACCTTTAGCTACCGACGAATGTTATTGTCCTTTCCAATTTATATTTAAACAATACGTAAAATAATTAAAGTTACATTTTTTTCTGTCTTCAGCATACAATGCATTTTATTTATTGTTTAATTTATTATACATCGAATAGTGAAGTATTTTGTGATAGTGATTTAGAACAAAAATAGTCTTAATGTAAAGCAGATTTGGAACATATCGGATTTACTGAAAATAAAGAAAATATTTTATGATTTATTCGTTTTGCTTAAATACCTGTAGCGTTCTCATTCTATTTTCTTGATTTTTATACAGTTCCAACAGTATGGTTAAAGCCCCTACTACAGATTGTCAGAAACACACTAGAAACTTGTGACTCACAAAACACATTTCTTTTACTACCTACGGTTCAAGACGTGGAAACGAGATTAAATCATCTCACAGTGAATCGAAAGAAAGAAAAGTTTTTATTGGCGACTCGTACAAGTAAGGTGCGTTGGGGTAAGATCGGCCCTGGGGTAAGAACGTACAAATCAAATATCCCATTTAATTTGCTATATTTTTTAATGCTAGCTACATTTGGCTAGCTTTAAAAAATAAAGCCCTGCTAGCTTATTGTAGCTAGCATTAAAAATAGACTCGTACAAGTAAGGTGCGTTGGGGTAAGATCGGTGCTGGGGTAAGAACGTACAAATCAAATATCCCATTTATTTGGCTTTATTTTTAATACTAGCTAGATTTAGCTAGCATAGCTTTATTTTTTAAAGCTAGCATTTAGCTAGATCTTACCCCAACGCACTTACATCATAAACTAAACATGATCGACATAATATCAAATCATTCATAGTTATACAGCCTCTCAGGATCTACTAGCACCTCATCATCATATGTCTAACCTTTTTCTACTAATTGAGGTCGGTTTCCAATTTTTTACACGTCGACTGCCCAGCTGGCCTCCATAATCCATTTACTGGGAAATACGATACTTCTTGGAAATACTGGTAGTCAGACCTCTGGGCTTCTGACAGCCCGTAACTATATTCAAAGATTCACGAATTACAGCCCAACGGCTCAATGTGCTATTCGTGGCATTAAAAGGTCTTGATACGTTAAGACTGTCATCTATCCACGGAGTAAACGCAGCAATCGTAACTTAACTCAGTGGATCGAAACGTACAGCGGTACTAGCCACAAGTCTCTCCTCACTTATCTACCTCTAAAAGCAATAAATAAATAAATAAATAAATATATACGGATAAATCACACAGATTGAGCTAGCCCCAAAGTAAGTTCGATACTTGTGTTATGACATACTAACTCAACGATACTATATTTATAATAGATACATATATAGATAAACATCTAAGACCCAGGCCAATCTGGAAGTTCGTTTTCCATCATGACCTGGCCGGGGATCGAACCCGGGGCCTCCACGTCGCAGGCAGGCGTGTTCACCGCTGCGCCACGGAAGATGATAAACAACAATATTATTTTTATGTTAATTTAATGTGAATGTAGGATCAAGAAGTCTTGCCGCCAAGCGATTCATCGTGTTCCGGCCTGACGTCTAGTAAAGCCGTACGGAGGACGGGTCTGAGCAGTTGTGTTGCGATGTGCGCCGGGTACGATGCGCCACATTTTGTTGTGTCGGGAGTTTGGTCGTGGAGGGTCTCCAGATCAATCTCCACCTGACGCAGCGTCGTTGGTCGTGTTGTTGGATTTACCATTACATCAAAATCGCTCAACTGTCGTCTTCCTTCGTATTCAATCACTTTTTTTGAGTGAATAGGCTCGTAATAAACTAGCGCGCTTTACTAACAACGATTGCATCACTACTTACCATCAGGCGGAATTGCGGTTAAGCGCTATTTTATATTATAAAAAAGGAGTAAAATAGGATGTGTAGCTAAAAGGTGGTGGTAGGCCATCATAACATCGAATACACATCGAGTTTCCTAAAGTAGGAGCTAAATTGTTATCGGAACTGATAACATCCTGTGAGTACTCTAGTTTGAAATGGTTGTTCGTTCAAGAAAGTCATGAAATTGGTCCTTCTGTTGTGTTGTCTCATTTTGTTCTGCGAGGCAATGGTCACACTAAAGGGTGAGTGGAAAAAAGGTTGATTCAAAACCAAATCAAAAGTCATTTATTCAAATTAAGCTGAGAAACAGCACTTTTTGAACGTCAATATTGCATAAAACAGTCCCCCAAAACGCCTACACATCGACACTTCCTAGGCTAGAAAGAAGAAAATTAAATATAGTAAACAGGAATTCAGTTTTTACATAAAAAAATGGGAGTTTTTAAGCGTATTCCCGTTGACAATGGCGGATCGAGCTGGAACAAACAAATGATCAGTGGCCCCCTCCGGCCTTGGATCAAGAGAGCTGGAAAAGGCTTTGCCCAGCAGTGGGATGACGTAAAATAGCAGTAACAGTAGTAACTATTAACAAACAAAAAACCGACTATCGTTTGTTGCCACATCAGTTGTGTGTTGAGAGCTTCGTTGTTTAAAAGGAAGAGCCCAAAATTGAATTGGAACTTGGAATCTTAATACACGATTCCACTGTTCGTTTATTTAATGAAACTATTTTTAAACGAATGTTAAAAAATTATGCAATGGATTAGTGATGGGTTGCCTATAAAGAAGTAACCGCAATTACCTGTTATTAAAATTACAGGTATTTTAATTTCCCTAGTATATTTAGTAAAGTTTAGGTAGGTATGAAAGAAAATTATAAAGTTACCTAGGTATATCCATAATAATGCTGTATAAATAATGTTGAAGTTATCATCATGTGTCTTTCTGAGTTTTTCGTGAAAGTTTAAGGACGAACATTTTTTCAGATATTTTCAATATACCCAAAATAATATAAGATTCCGCTATCGATTCTGAAGGTACCTGTTTTTATAACTATTTATAAACAAAAAAAAAATGTTAAGAAAATGGTATTGTTGCCAGTTGCTTTCAATCAGCAACAAGGTTTCCAGGTGTAAACAGATATATTATTACGGCTCGTTGATACCTTGCAGTATGGATTATAAACCTACACTATGTAAATTTTCATGTCTAGGTCTACTGAAACAAAATTTCACTGAAGGCGTGGAGTTCAACCAAATATCCCGATCAGCTCTTCTGAAGGTCCTATCAGATTTCGAAGAAAATATTCACATGACCCAAAAGAAGAAGAAGTTGAAGCCAATTTTTACGGCACGGTTTGCTAATAATTACTATACGAGGCCCTTCCTTTATCCAAATTTCTTCAAAAGACCTAAGGGCTAAATTCATTTATACTAAATCATAGTATATTACATGACTTAAGTAAATGAAACAAACTCTATCTTGCATCCAGAAGATCACACGAAGAAGCGTGACTTAAGTCTAAGTGTGACTTAAGACTTAAGTCACGTTACTTCGTGTGATCTTAATGTAATAATTGGTTACTAAGTTACAAAAAAAAAAAAAAAAACACAGCAGTACGGGTTTAAGTCACACACTTCTATAAACTATATTGTTTGTTTCTCTGTCTTGGACCACACAACATCATTCAATTGTTGTTGATATTGTTATTTTGTAATTATTGATTAAATAAAATAGCAACTGCATCTTCGACGTTTTTTCAAGACTTACCTGGTTACTGGAGCGTCATAGAGATTTATTGGGTGCGAGGTTTAGATAAAAATATTTGTTTTAGACTCCGACTTCCGAAATTAATTATTTTTCACTTTGTAGTGGTTTTTGGAAGTTGGTTGATTTTTTTTTTGTAAAAAAGTTTTTATTTTACACTTTTTAGTATAAAATATGTATTCAGTTGCATCCGGTCAGATTAGAAGCTGACTCAATTATAGTTGGAAATAGTTGGCTAATTTTGTTTACTTTAATTTTTACCTGCAATTTAGAAGAATTATCTCGACTGCCTGAGATCTTTATCATCAGATTTATTGCAGACCATTATTTTAACCCAACGAGTGCAAAGTTATCATCAATATAAATGAATTAAGTCCAAACACAAAGTAGCTACTGTAAACCGATGAGGAGTACAGTCACCACCATAAGAACTTTACACCACATCTAGGTGTAAAGTTCTTATCAATACAAATTAAATAAGCCCAAACACAAGGTACCTGCTTTGAATTGTTGAGGAGTTCCTTCGACTATCTCCCGGCTCCATCATCAGATCTACTGCAGACCTTTAATAAATTGTAGTGCTTTAAAATACTTAATGAAAATACTAAGAAATGCACTAGTCGCCCCCACGATTATTGAAAGTTCGCCTTGATTTCTCTGGTCTTCCATCATCAGATCCCTTTATCAGAAATACCCTTTTCCAATAAAAAAAAAAAATCAAAATCGGTTCATAAAGGACGAAGTTATCCTCGAAGAAACATAAAAAAAGCATATATACAGTATGTTAAGAAAACCCTGTCCGACCCGTGAAGGTGTTGTTAGGTATCGATAACTGATTCTACTAATGGATACAAAACCGGGCTAAACTTAAAAAAAAATCCCCCTAAAAAAATAAATATTATTTCGCAAAAAGAGGCAACTTAATAAATGTGCGTTTACACCCTTCCGCGGGCGGCGGGCGGCAGGGCACGCCGCACGTGGTCGCATCGCTATTCGCTCATAATAATACCGGTGTTGTCACTTTTTTTAAAATTACCAAATTTCGGGGAAGATGGAATTAATTCGCGGGAAAAAAGATTATTTCAAAATTCATTTGTATTGGTACTATGATTTGGTCATGTGTTTACCTAACCTTTATTATCCTTATGGATCGGACAGGGTTTTCTTAACATACTGTATGGTCAACGTGGAAAACCTTGGGGAAGGCCTTTGTCCAGCAGTAGACCTCCATAGGCTCAGGAGAGAGAGAGAGAGATACGATCGAATTGATTATTTTTATTTTGTGAATTTTATATAACTCGCTATCAAACTTATTAGTTGCACAAAGGCTCACATTATAGCCAAAACTGATATGGCAAAAATAGAATTTCTTCGTTTTACCGTGCCAACTTGTATAAAATAGGTCAGTGATTGGTAAGAAGTTATGACCTTTTTAATGACAATTTATTATCCCTTCATGGATGCAGCTTTTTTTGTATGATCTGCATTCGTAATAATCATGTGCTGAATCGCAGATTCTGTCAAAAATGTCAAAGAATGTTCTTGTCATTGTCATAAAAATACGTACAAGTTATTTTGCTAACATAAGATACAGTCAAAATCAAACATGAATAAATTCCTACGTTTGATGGATTTACGGCACATTAGTGAAATCATGCTGAGGTCTCTCTAAATTTATTTGTCAACACTTAAAGATGAGACGAATAAGTAGTGCAGTGTTTAGTGCCTTTTCGTTACCGGAAATACAACTTGACCCAGGAGTTTGCACGAGAACTGGCCGCATTCAGTTACTTTATGGATTTTGGGTGAACTTAGCACATTTAGCTATCGGCTTAGGCTTTGGATTCGCTGCGGTACAGGTACCACAGTTATCTAGTCCTAACTCCGAAATCCGTATCACACGGAGCGACGCATCTTGGATCGGTAAGTGCGACTGCTCAAATTGAAATCTTTGCAGTTCGACTGTGGAAAGAACGATCTATCTGAATCAATTTTGAATGAATAGCTGGGTTTAGAGGTCAGAAGGGCAGTCGCTCTATATAAAATATTGGTTTTCTGCTGGACCTGGTTAGACTGGAAGCAGACCCCGACATATTTAGGTAATGAGAAGGCAGATTATGATATACTTGTTATACTATAACAATATAAGTGTATTAAGTCGAAGTATTATTGTAATATTAGTTTTAAAGTGCCGACGACAGCACATAAAGCTACTACATTCTGTGGAATTTCTTTATTAAATTTTCTTCTTTATCGCTAAAGCATTAAGCCTCAAAGTTGATTGGAAATATTTAACAGTTTCGGGAAGCTTGACCCGCTGTCGTTATTATTTTTTATTCGATATTTGTAATTATTTTTATGAGCGCTTACTGACAAATAAGATGGTTCTAAAACTATGTATGTTTTCTCTATAACTAAACGATTCTTTTGATACGTTATCGTATTTATATACTCGTATATCCTTAAAAAAACAAGACAGAAGATCGCGATTAGCACTTTATTGGCCAAAGATTGAGTATGATGTCGATGTGATTGAAGAAAGCTTGATCCAGTAAAGGAGCGCCGTACTTCCAATAGAGATGGACATATTTTATGTACTTTACTTCATCAATCGTTGGTATATTATGTACATCGGTCGCATTTGTCATATGGAAACAACTGTAACTTTTGCCCAACCAAATATTCGAAATTATCTGATTATGGCTTTGACATAGACTTCTGGGGCACCTATACAATATGTAAAGAAAACCCTGTCCGATCCGTCAAGGTATTGTTAGGTATCGATAACTGATTCTACTAATGGATACAAAGCTGGTGTAGGCGCCCCAGTAAAGCACGTACATCTACCGCGCATTTGTCACGGCTTATCCAACAAACAAGGTCGGCTTATACCACAAGTAAATTAATCTCCGACCACACTCTGGTAAATCTACGGGACTTACCTGGGACTCAGTGTGCTCCGTCGCGAAGTGAAGTCCGGAGAAGTCGACCTAATCTTTATTATCCTTACGGGTCGGACAGGGTTTTCTTTACATATTGTATAGGTAAATTTTTAAAACGATTGTACGAGTTCGTACTGTTTATCGTTTGCGTATCGTTACGATCACTCGACCAATGCCACGCACCGACGACGCTAACAGTCGTCGAAGCATTAGGTATAACTGGCCTCATTACTTAATCTATTTTTTTTTATTTCATGAACTAGCCAGTGTGTTGTTATTATTTTGTCCTGTTGGCTGTATCCTCAGCGGCATCGTCATGGACAGGTCTGGACGACGAATCATGATAATTTTCAGTCAAGTACCAATGTTCATAGGATGGCTTTACACAGGCTTAGCGCAAACAGCAAATCAAATTATTATAGGTTTGTTATTTATTTTAGTTTTTCAGTCAAGGGGTTATTCATAAACGAGGCCTTTGACTTACTAGAAGGCACGATGGAGAAATAGGACAGAATCCTTGTGGGATCTTTTAGTCTCTGCAGACTGGTATTTGGGCGCACTTTTGCACTCTCGTCGACATAGATTAGCCCTTTGAAGTGGCAGTGGGCGGGGTACATAGCACGTACTGAGAAGATGGCCGATGTGGCAGAAAGGCTTTTGAATGGCGACCACGTATCCGCTGGATGCAGGCCGCGTTCAACTGATCTCTTTGGAAATCTCTGGGGGAGGCCTATGTCTAGCAGTGGACTAGGAAGTCCATTAGAAAACCACAGGAGTGGCTGACATAATGATGATGATGAGGACTGAGGCCATAAATATGTCTGTACCAAAAATATGACTTTGGGATAGAGGTTCTCGGATTCAAAATCGCCACGCAAGCATTTTCTCACATTGGCGGAAATGTCGTTCCGCGGAAGTGTATAAATCAGGGTTCAGTAGGAAGGACGCCTGTGTGAATCAGGGTTAGGTAATTATTTTGTCTCACGCTATTGAAATTTATTTTTACAGCAAGAGCAATAACTGGTGTAGGTTGTGGCATGGCCATGAACCCTCCGAGAGTTTTCTGCACTGAAATGTCTTTGCCAAACATTCGAGGAGTTCTTGGGGTGTTCCCCTCTGTGGCTTTATCTCTAGGAATAATTGTTCAGGTATTTTTCATATATTATATTCCTCATCATCTTAGCGTTATCCCGGTTGCAACCGCGGCTTTCGCGTTGGAACGCGAGGTCCGCTTTGCTGCACCTTCACCCACCATTTCACGCGATCTTTAGGATCTTGTGGTAAAGATTGTTGGCACACATGTCATCTCTTACACAGTCAAGCTATTTCATCTACAGGGTGGCGCAATAGAACGTGCATATTGCATCATCTTTTTTTGCGGGGTAGAAGGGGCGTGGGCGAGGGGAGACCGATATCGTTGGGTAGCGCGGTTCATGAAGTTTTAGTCACTATAGTCACTTCGACGGGAAGCGTCGCGCATTTTGCGTGCGCGCATTTTACGAAAACTCTCGTTCGTACGTAGTTGTCAGGCGACTATTTTGTTCTGAGTATGGTGTACGGCAAATTAGGGAGGCTCCGAGTGCTAATTTAATTAAAATCTGGATAAAGCGGTTTGAAGAGACTGGATCGACGTTTAAACCACACGCAAAAGGTCGTCCACGCACATCTAGGACCGAAGACAATATTGAGAGTGTTTAGCAGTCGGTACGAGAAGATTCACAAATGTCTACTCGCAAGAGATCGTCTGTCCTAAACATATCGCGACGAAGTTTGCAACGAATTTTAAACTTGGATCTTAAATTGCATCCATACAAGCTGCAATTAACTCAAGAATTGAAAGACTCTGACTTCATAGCACGGCTCACATTTGCTAATGAAATGCTCAATCGGTTTTCAAATTTTGAAAACATCCTTTTCTCTGATGAGGCATATTTTCATATGAATGGGTTCGTAAACCGCCAAAATTGTCGTTATTGGAATAGTGAGAATCCCAGACTCAAACATCAAAAACCGTTACATAGCCCTAAAGTGACAGTTTGGGCCGCAATCTCTGCCAAAGGAATAATTGGTCCTTATTTTTTTGAAAACGCACGGGGGCAAAACATCACTGTTAATACCGAACGCTATGTTGCGATGTTGGAAGGTTTTTTGGCCCCAGAACTTGAAAATTCAAGAATAAAGAACTCTAGGACTTGGTTCCAACAAGACGGAGCTACCAGTCACACATCAAATGACTCCATGGCGGTTGTGAAGCAGATGTTCCCTGGCAAACTGATTTCGAAAAGAGGTGATATCCCAAGGCCTCCGCGCAGTCCAGACTTGACGCCTCCTGACTTTTTTTTGTGGGGATACCTCAAACGCAAAGTCTACACCAATAATCCGAGAAACATCAGTCAGCTCAAGGAGAATATTCGTGGTGAAATGGCAGCAATCACACCAGCACTACTTAAGAAAGTTTTCGGTAATTTACGTTTGCGGTTAGAGGAGTGCCAACGTAGAGAGGGTCATCATTTAGATGAAGTTATTTTTTAAAAATAAACTTCAGTTATCACTTAATAATTGCTTAGTTTTATTTTGACTATACCTTTTGTATTTATTTTTTAATAATTATTTAAAAAATGCACGTTCTATTGCGCCACCCTGTATTATACTATTAGGTACTAATAATATCAAGGGGTTATTTTTTCCGCTCCCTCTCATCCAGAGGAGGCCTGTCGCAGGAATAGGAACATAATATGTTGATTATGTACTTTTTGTACATATAATAGTTTCAATGGTTTCCTCCTATGTACTTTTTGTACATAGGAGGAAACCATTGAAACTATTTAAAAATAACCCTTAATTGAAAGCAACAGTTGTCCTAAGTGACACAAAGGATATATTTTAACTTAAAACAAGATATTTCTCCTGTTTACAACAAGAGTCAGTGAATTCTTTTCCATTCCAGATGTGTTACCACATTATGATTTATTATTCTAGTTTCAAATGTTTGAAGTTCTGTGCGATTCTGTAACTATCTCACACTGAAAACTTAAGTGAAGTTAGCCTTCAGTGATTTAGGTTGTCTCCTAGGATACAGGATTACCTAGTTTAGGAGACAGGGTGACATGTTGTTTATAGATTCATGTAGACATATCATATTATTTTGTACATCTGCTCTTATGTATGAATCATGTGTGTTTGTCATAATAAAGTTTATTATTATTCCCTTTATCTTTCTATATATACATATTTAATATAAAAACATACAAAAACATTTAAAAATGGTGTTCTACCGATGACGGGAACAGGGTCCAAGCTGCCGGTGGTTAAGGCTCCAGAGATAGGAACCTCCTCACGATGCGGGCCGTATCGAGGAGTACTGCCTTATTATTATTATTTTTTTTTAAAGAAAGTAAGTGACCTGTTATTCGTAAATAAAGCTAAGGATTGACACTGTATAATGCTTAGGAGTCAGAGCTGACTATAAGCTCACTTCACTTAACTTTTCACGGTGATATTTTTACAGTACGGACGACAGCAGACCAAGCTATCCGAAAATGCTAAATATTCCCAATCAATCTTGAGTCTTAGTCCCTTAGAGAAAAGGTTGAAAATTTAATACAGAAATCTGACAGATTGTAGTAGCTTGATGGGCTGTCGTCTGTACACTATATTTAATAGATAATTCACTTATTATAAGGTATGATCAGTTCGCTTTATGATTGTTTTGTTATTTTAAAATCATAATGTGGCTTCACAGCCGAACTAAAAATAATGTCAAAAATTTTTTGGAGAGAAAACAAGATATATCATATAAAGTTACTATTTTGATTTGGATGTTTCTATTTTCAGGCTATACTTGACTTATTCTTTCACTGGACATACCTCTGCTATATCTCCTGTGTCTTCACAACAGCGAATTTCTTTTCGTTTTTCTTTTTGCCTGAAACACCTTACTTTCTTCTGATAAGTAAGTCTGCGGAGGATGCACAAACCGCTCTAATGAAGTTCAGGGGTCAGAATTATAACATTAATAGAGAAATGGAGCAAATCATAGACTTTAGAGACGATAACAACATTCGTAAGTAGGTTGTATTTTGTTAAAATTAAATTAATATTTTTAAAACTGCTAAAGTATTCCCTAAACTGATAATCAGTTGACTCGACAATTTTAAATAAAACTAGGCATCGACTACTCCACAAATATTTATTAAGCAATTGGTAGGTATCAGGAATGAGGAGATCCGCAGAAGAACGAGAGTAACGGACATAGCCCGAAGAATTGCAACACTAAAGTGGCAGTGGGCTGGACACATTGCCCGTAGGACCGATGCCCGATGAGGCCGACGGGTTCTCGAGTGGCGACCATGCACCGGAAGACGTAGCGTGGGTAGGCCCCCGACAAGGTGGACCGACGACCTGGTGAAGGTCGCGGGAAACCGCTGGATGCGGGAGGCGCAGAACCGGTCGTCGTGGAGAACCTTGGGGGAGACCTATGTCCAGCAGAAGACGTCTTTCGGCTGAAATGATGATGATGATGATGAATTGGTAGGTATATTTTGAACAACAGTCGTTTCCTAGCTGCTTATCATGTAAGGGGAACACTCAGAAAGTTTTGCGATAATAAAAAAAATGTTCTATAGGTACATATATTTTTATTACATCTTTGCAAATTACTCTCCACCAGACTCTATACAAAGTTTCTGAACCAGTTTTCGAAACACTTTTTCCAGTCCGCCACAAACACCTCGTTTACAGCCAGCTCGAACGCTGACAGCGCATCATCCGGCGACGAAAATTGTATCCCTTTGAGCTGATCTTTTATTTTTGGGAATAAGAAGAAGCCGCACAGTGCTAGGCCAGGGCTACAACGAGGGTGACCAAGGATTTTGACCGGTGTACTGTCCAGGAAGTCCCTCGTTTTGATTGATGTGTGGGCGAGCGCATTGTCGTGATGCCCACGGAACCCTGTGTTGGGTCGCTTGTTGCTCACAACAGAGAAAACGTCTGTCAAGCACCCAAACCGTCGAATGGCGCTTCGTTTCTGGATCGTATTGATAAATCCAAGATTCGACATCGTTACAGGTGTGTAACGATGTCGTAAACACGCCGAAACAAGCCTGCTTCAAATTTGACTATCATATACAGTATGTTAAGAAAACCCTGTTCGACCCATGAAGGTGTTGTTAGGTATCGATAACTGATTCTACTAATGGATACAAAACCGGGCTAAACTTAAAAAAATCCCCCTAAAAACATACATATTATTTCGCAAAAAGAGGTAATTTAATAAATGTGCGTTAAGCACCCTTCCGCGGGCGGCGGGTGGCTGGGCACGCCGCACGTGGTCGCATCGCTATTCGCTCATAATAATACCGGTGTTGTCACTTTTTTTAAAAATACCTAATTTCGGGGAAGTTGGAATTAATTCGCGGGAAAAAAAGATTATTTCAAAATTCATTTGTATTGGTACTGTGATGATTATGTAAAATTTAATATTATATTTGGTCATCATGTGTTTACCTAACCTTTATTATCCTTATGGGTCGGACAGGGTTTTGTTAGCATATTGTATATCATGGCACCATTCCAACCGTGCTTGCTTTCGGTATCGGTGGTTAGCATCGGTGAAGTTGTGCGGCACCCAGCGTGAAACTATCCTCCGCAACCGAAGATGCACGTATAGAATCACGTGAGGGCTTCCTGATCCAATTTGCAGTTTGTGCTGAATATCTTGGTATGTAATTCGTCTATTGTCTTACCGCATTTAAATTCATTATACCACCGATACACTGTTGCCTTAGGCCTTCATCCATGAATGCCATTTGAAGTCTATCGTAATATTGGTCTGGCTTCAGGCGACATTTGAAATCGTAAAAAATCATAGTGCGAAAATGGTCTCTTCGCAAATCCATTTTTCAAAGAGACACGATAATTTTTAATTAGCTCGCAAAAAAATGTAGAGAGACGTTTTGAATTTGGAACGTACCTATTACTAGTTATAAATAATCATATTTTTTAAATAAATTATAACTGGCCAGTTTCTCACACATAAAAACTTTTTGTCGCAATACTTTCCGAGTGACCTGCTATATTGCACCTATAATGTTTTGTCTCTAAATTACCCTAAGATCGACTGGTAGATAATACCTCAAGCATTAAGTCCGTGTACAGTTTGTTTTCTGTTTTTACTTGTACATAAAGTTTTAATAAATAAATAGGTATTAGTTAAAAGTGACGATGAGTTCGTTTCGAGCGAGTCAATTCGTGTGAATCGACAATTCGTAATACCTAATATTCTCATTGCATTTGGTTGACTGTGAATTTGCGTATCATGTTTTTGCCAACGGCTTTTCAAATCGGGCAGCTTCTCTCATAAAACATCTTATTTTGTCTTACATTCCCGTGCAGGTTAACATTTTTCGAAAATTTGGAAGCATTGTGCAGTAAAGCAGCATGTAAGCCTTTCTTCTTGATCATTGCTTATTTAGTCATTGGACAAGTTGCCGGCAGCTCCGTAATTATGTTTTGGCCTATAGAACTGTTGACCGTAAGTAATAACCTTACTTTTTTTATAACATTTGTGATATTTATCACAAATTGAGAGTAAAAATATCAAGATAATGTATATTGACCACGTTAATCAAGAAGACCGTTTGTTATAATAACAATGTTTTACCTTTTTAATAGGGATGTGCCTGGGTAAAAAAAAATTGATCCTATTTAGTCCATCATACAGATTATAAAAACATATTGAATACGTACCTAAAATTGACAAATATAAAAGGCATCAAAGATCAGGAGTGGTGGCTGGTGACGTCACTGCACGCTAAAAGTGTAGCGTGCAGTGCGTCACACGAGTACTCAATGCACTGTGTCGTCTTCATTTTTTGTTTATATGAAAAAAGAAAAAATACTAGTCTAGTATTTTTTGGGAATCTGACTGACGGACTAATTAGTTTTTTTAGTCAACTACCTTATTATGTATTAAATGAGGAAGCTATTCATCTGTATTTTTTTAAGGCAGCAAATTCATCTTTCGATGTGCAGACGGGCAACATTCTGTTGAGCCTGACTAGGCTGTTTATGGGTATAGTTACATCTATACTCCTTTACAGAGTAGGCAGAAGACCCTTGGCTTTAACTTCAGGTTTTATGTTTTAAATATTATTATTTATCCCTTTCTACGAGTATATTGCATTTATTTATTTGTGGTGCATTAGGAGTCTCTGGGTTTCAAAACTAACAAGATGCAATGTAAAATTATACCCTACTAAAATCAAATTATCGTATTTGGGTATCCAAATGATAAAAATGGGACCTTATTAGTCAAGACTCCACTGTCTCCGTCTATCTATCTGATGCCATAATGTATCTCACAAACCGTGATATCTAGCGTGATAGTTGAAATTTTCACAAGCAATGTTTTTCTGTTACCGCTATACAATATATAAAGAAAACCCTGTCCGATCCGTGTAGGTATTGTTAGTTATCGATAACTGATTCTACTAATGCCTTCAAAGCCAGGCTAAACTTAAAAAAAAACGAGTGTGCTTATGACCACACGACTGAAGTGAAACTTCTTTCGCACCATCTGTATGTATATATATATGTATACACATATACATATATTCATTTTCTATAAATATTTAAATTTATTTCATGCTTTCATACATAAATTAATATTTTTGCATAGACCTCCAATTTAAAAAAAAAAAAAAAGTGGATTCCCTCGGGGCCAAAAGGTCGGGCTCTTCCTCCTGAATCAGGGGACCCCAAACTCGGGTAGTCCACGACCTCTGGTTCCCGAGATAATCCACGGGGGGGTGAGGTAACTAAAGGGGGTCGGGGGGATAGGTTTCGTGGGGTTGCGGGGGAGGGAGGGGGGAGGGGCAGAGGGGCAGTGGATTCCCTCAGGGCCAAAAGGTCGGGCTCCTCCTCCTGATTCAGGGGACCCCAAACTCGGGTAGTCCACGACCTCTGGTTCCCGAGATAATCCTCGGGGGGGTGAGGTAATCAATGAGGGGGGTCGGGGGGTGTTCGCAGCGTCATGTTCTCGAAGAAATTCATAGTTCTTAATCAATCAAGGTACTTAGTTTAATAATTGAGCTTATGAGGCTCGAAAGCAATTTGTACTTTGTGTCCTATTATCGTATTGTGACGATATCTTTTTCTATACTTTCAATTATATCAGAAATGTTCAGCAAAAATATATAAAACAATATAAAAGCCAGAACAGAACGAAATTTATAAATTATTTGTGCTCTTAGGTAATCAATTGTTAACAAATCTTAAAAAGATCCAAAAAAATATATATTGCCTTCGGCGAGATGCGAACTCACAACTTCATACTCGACTCAATTGTTAACAAATCTTAAAAAGATCCAAAAAATATATATTGCCTTCGGCGAGATGCGAACTCACAACTTCATACTCGACATGTCATGCAATATTTACATGAGCCAACTCCTTGGTTGTAGTACAGACGAAATAGGACTATAGATAGTTCAATCCACGAAGACGCGCCCCACTATTTCTCCTAACCGTTTATAGTATATGTGTGCAAGCTTCCGTCAATGTTTGAGTGTTATCCGTACACAATAATTATCTATGAGTGCACACCCACACTACAATAAATTGACTAATCAGGAGAGAGCGTCATGGTCAAAGTGAAAGATGCTCTACTTCAATTTTATACTCTTTACCCGACTGCAAGGAAAATTGAGGTGTGGATATTTTATGTGATTATTAGTTAATATACGATTATAATACCATTTTTATATAATAATAGGAGGTAATTAGAGACATAAATGAAATACGTGAAAAAGTTTTATGGAACTTTTTTTATTGAAATAAAAATCGTCAATCACTAGTTTCAGAAATGTCTGATTCAGATTCTGAAGTATCACTGACATTTATAATAAAATTGAAATCAAGATCACAGTGTCTCATGTATTCGTCTTCTATTTTTTCCACGTGCTGACAAGTATTGAACCAGACATCTTTATTTACTCGATCAAATGCTTCATTTAAAATGGGCATAATCGAAGTGTAGTTTTGATTGATATTGCGGCTAGCAACGTCGTTTTTTACAATACCCCAAATGTTTTCGATTGGATTTAACTCTGGGTGATAAGGAGGCAGCCGAAGCACTGTGAATCCATATTCCTTTAATAATTCGTCAACTCTGTACTTGCGGAAGTTTTCTTTGTTTTTTAATATAAGGTCATAAAGTTCAGGCTTTTTGTAGGTTGGTACAAAATGGATATTTTTTGCATTCAGCCAAGTCTGCATGTCTAATTTGTTGGAGTTGGATGTGGGTATTTTTTCCGAACTAGTATTGTGATAGGCTGCATTATCCAAGACTACCACGGCATCATTTGGGAGATTTGGTATTAGTTTCTCCTTAAGCCACTTTAAGTAATTATCCGAGTTCATATTATCGTGGTAGTCTCCGGATTTGATCTCTGCTCTGTACGTTAACAACGCATTTGGTACGAAACCCTCAGCACTTCCGGCATGTACTATAATTATGCGCACACCCTTTGTTAAATTTTGTTTCATTGCTGTTTTAGAGCCTTTGTCGGCCCAAGATTTTTTTGCACGTGGTTGGTATGAATATATGATTCATCTGTGTACACTATAGGTCTACCTGCATTACGAAAAGATTTTACCTGTTTTAAATATTTCAATCTTAACAATTGAATATCATGTTTTTCGGTTAGGACCTTCCTATTATTCTCAGTTTTTCTCCATTTATAACCAAGCTTAAGTAACAATGTTCTTAGGGTGGTTCTACATCCATTAAATTGTATACGGTCTTTCAAAATAGTATTAAGTCGTGATAATGTTGGAAATTGATGATGTTCTTTATGGCAGTTTTGGATAGTTCTTCGGACTACACCAATATCAAATTTGTCTAAATTAATTTTTCGTGGTCTTACCCTTCTCTTATTCATAGGTGATGTAAAAATAGAAGCACTTCTGCCTGCTAAATTCGAATGCGACGTACTCGCTTCATTTTTAGAATCAATATCCATTTCCGTAGTCGGCTCTGTTGTACGCTCTTCACTTTGGACTACAGAAACTATCGCATCCGTCTCCATAGTTATATTAGACTCCATAGTAGATACTGTAGTTTGCTTTATTGTCTCAGTATAAACCTTTCTTTCGCGTAGAATTCTAGTCACTGTGCTTTCAGATATTCCAACAGCCTGTGCGGTTCTCCATCGAGCATCAGTGAGTTTTTCTGCAAAATTTTGACTTGCTTCTTTTTTCATGAAATCGTAAACTTTAGAAATAATTTCTCTTGCCTACAATTAAAAAAAAAAATAAAAAGAAATAACATTAGTCTTACTTTTAAATATAAAATGAAGTCTAGTTAGTAAAATTTAATTTTGAATTAAACTACTTTTCTTTTATTATTTTATGTGTTTCGTAACAATAATTTACATACCTGGCTTTTAAGTACAACACGCTGAGATTTTTTCGACATTTTAAAAAAATATAAAGTAGAGCAACTTTCGTGTCGAGTCTGGATTTTTGAAATACAGGTTGTACTACTTGTGTGCATCGAACCACTGACGGTCCGTGACTGACGCTCGGAGAAAACTCCCCGCGCCCCGCGATCGCCTCAACCTAAAATTGGTGGGGCGCGTCTTCGTGGATTGAACTATCTATATACTTTGCTTCCGTTCGCCTTGCCCGATCATTTTTCGTAACATTTTTCGTAACGCTTTCGTCAGTTTACTCCCCAAGTCAAGCGTGCCTAAAGAAGTTTCACTTCAATAATCCCCCTAAAAATAAATATTATTTCCCAAAAAGAGGTAACTTAATACATGTGCGGTAGGCAATACATGCGCGGGCGAAGGGGTGCAGGGCACGCGTCACCCGGTCGCATCGCTATTCGCACATAATAATACCGTCAAAAACGGTGTTGTCATTTTTTTTTAAAATACCATATTTTGGGGAAGTTGGAATTAATTCGTGGAAAAAAATTCATTAGTATTATTACTATGATGATTATGTAAAATTTCACATTTTATTTGGTCATGTGTTTACCTAACCTTTATTATCCATTCGCACAGAGTTTTCTTTATATATTGTGTATGCAACATGCAATAAAAACAGACCCTTTTCTCTAAAATTCTGTACTTGACTGCTTTCTTCTGTATGATTAATGACACTAATTTACTAACCAATTTTATTTCATTTCCTATGGTTTTTCAGCTGTCGGACTGACCGTCGTCTGCTTCACATTAGGATGTTTCTTAGCTTACTATCATGAACCGAGTGTGTTACCTATAATATGTTTTATATTGTATAATGTATTCGCTAATTTAGGGTATTCAACTTTACCACATCTAATGGCTTTTGAATTATTTCCGTTACAAGTAAGTAATTGTTTATTTTTTTTTTTTTGTGAATGTCGAAGAAAAAACGTACTTAGTGTTAAAAAAAAAATCATTAGTAATGATTAGACTATGCATCTCATCATATTATTCAGCTGAACGTTACAATGAAAAGTTAAAGCTGAAAAGGTAGCAACATTATGGTAGGGCAAATATTGTACCATCAATCTGGGTAGCTTTGACAGATGAATGCGGTATTTTACACAATATTTTAAAATTTTAATCCTATCACACGAATGTATTTTATTTCGCTAGTGCTCTCATAACAATTTTCATCCGTAAAGTATAATGAAATTATCTAAAAACTCATCTGTCCGTAAAAAACCTGATTTTCGTTGCGTTAAAAACTGGTTTATCCTATCGGGCTTAGGACAAATTAGTTTGGACTAGCCTAAACTGGTTTATCCTATCGCGTATAGGAAGAATTAGTTTAGCCTAGGCAAAACTAATTTGTCCTGAAATCGGGTTTGGCCGGTAACATATACAGCAGGCATCACAATACAAATTTATTTATAAGTTTTATTTATTGAGGACCATTAAGACAGCAACTGATATATTTTAATTAAATATTCAGGTTCGAGGGATACTTGGTGGTGCATTGGTTTCCATACATTGCCTTATTATGTTTACCACTACTATGGTGGAACCCTTTTTATTGGATACTTTAGGCGTGGATTACTTGTTTGTAACATTTGGTGTATGTTCGTTAGTAGGTAAGTAGATATGACCAGAGAGTAATTGTGTTTAGTTTTTATAAAATATATAAATACTTAGGAAGCCTTGTGCAATAATCAGTACTGATTTACAGGTTGCGTATTCCTCTTCTTATTATTGCCAGAAACAAAAGACTTGACCTTGCAAGAAATAGAAGAATACTACAAAGATATTCGCCCTACACTGGTTTCCCAAAGGCGTATTGAGTCAATGGGTTTCTTAACAATGAACACCCCAAAAAATAGTTTAACAAGCCTGAATGTTAACGTTACTGGTAGAATGACCTCCAAAACCTCTATGCTTGCTAAATTAGAGGCACAGAGACAACTAGCCATAATTTACAGTCAGGAAGACAATGAAAATGAAAGCTTCGAACGTCGAAAATCAATAGACAGTGAAAAATCAACGGGAAGAAGATCAAGTAGATTTCATGAATCTAATTCAAAAGATGAAGATGTTGGAAGTATGAAAAACACAAAATCAGAGGGAACTGCTAAATCACAGGAAGATCTTGAAGAAAAACTTAATAAAGATGAAGACGAGGAGACTCCTAAATTAAAAGAAAAAAGCAGCACAGACAGGGAGACGACTAATAACAATAAAGGTCAAGCAAGTACCAGTAAGAAAAAACCTGGATAGGTACCAGGATTACCAAGTATATATACTTACACAATAGAAATTTACTGCCTACTTATTGCTACACCCAATGGACTAAAGTGGATAGTCTGTGTTTATATGTGGTTTAGTTTTACGAAATGTTTGAACAAAATAGAATACAAAGTACTAATTAGTTTATTATTTAGTTCCAAAGTTGATTTTGTAAGAGAACTTTGTTTGAATTTAAATATATCTATTTAGTTTTATTTGGTTATATTCATATGAAACCCCAGTGGGATTCACGGGCTACGTTAACGTTTTGCTTTACCTAAACGAACTCGTATATTTCTGGGTGTTCTCCTTCTCTTCTTTGCCACACTTTCAGACTAAGTTTCTTCATTCTCACTCCTTACACCTTGAGGCAGTATTTAACGAATGTAGTTATCGTCGATCGACGTCAATACCTCGTAGTTGAAACATTTTAAGAAATAAAATTAAAAAATCAGTTTTCTTTGCTATATGTTTATTGTGCAATCATCAAGCAAAATTCGAATCCATTATAATTTTAAACTTACATGTAAACTCATTTGCAAAAAAAACGGGCACCTAAGCAATGAACCATTTCAAATTTTAATATTCCACTGTTTGATAATTATAGGTAGTTTTATCCTCACAATTAGGTATATCAATAAGAAAATAATCGTTTTCGTCAGTATTTCATAAAATTGTGATACAATTTATGGGAAATAATGCTAAACCTCGCTAGTAGTGTATGTTCGCTAGTAGTAGTTCATGAAGTTAAAATTAAAAAAAGTTTTTTGTTTGTTTTAATCTTCTCTTATCTCTAATAAAGTAAAACTAGATAAATGTTTAGTATCGAGTGTGACCCGCTCTAGCTAAAATCACAGCTTCAATTCGTCTGGGCATGCTAGCGAGTATATCCCGGATACTTCCTTGCGGAATACGTTCCCACTCCGTAGTAATCACATTCTTCAGCTCTCTGATGGTCTGCGGAGCCGGTTGTAATGATCTCACACGCCGTTTCAGAACGTCCCAGACATGTTCAATGGGATTGAGGTCGGGACTTCGAGCTAGTCAATCCAAACGACGAATGCCAACCTCTTGCAATGTATGTATAAAAAAGTCCCTATACATATACCATAAACAAGCACTTGCCGAACAAATTTACCGATGATGACATGACAGATGTCATCGCTAATTCCAAAACCGCAAATAAATCATGAAATCAGGAAATGTTAACAAGGTCTGTACCGAGATGTGTATGCCCACCACTTCCGGACTTGTTGCTCAGCTCCGCCTCTCTGCCGCCGGTCTCCAGCCCACTGTAAACGCTGTTACGCCGTTGTCTTCAGCAGTAGTTGCATGGAGCTCGAGCGACGAGTATTTCTCTCCATCTACGACGGCACCACCTGCTCTCCGACGGGGAGGACGACGCCCGCCGGATTGCTTGGGGCCTCGAGACCCGCCGGCTTCTGATAGGGTTCATTCCATGTACTGCAAACTTCCACCGGCAGTGAGGGCAACGCTGTGTGTCATTACATACCGCGTCCCGCAAGGCAGCATTCTGGGGCCTACCATTTTTCTCGTTTATATAAATGACCTCTGCAAACTGTCGCTTGAAAAATGCAAGAACTATGCGTACGCGGATGATTCTGCCATTGTCATTCATAGTTATGCCCCAATGACTTCTTACAGCGCCAGACATACCATAATGCCGAGGCTGCGCTCTCTTCTGTGATGAAATGTTTCTCTGGTAACTTTTTTTTTTTTTTTTTTTTTTAATAATTTTAAACTAGCTCTTGACCGCAATCCCGCCTGATGGTAAGCAGAGATGCGATCGTTGATGGTAAAGCGCGCTAGTTTATTAACAGCCTATTCACTCAGATAAACTGAGCGAATAGGAAGGAAGACGGCGGTTGAGCGAGGTGACGCAATGTTAAACCCAACAATACGACCAACGATGCTGCGGCAAAGGGAGATTGATCCGAAGACCTTCCACAAACTCCCAACACAACAACATTTGGCGCATCGTACCCGGCACACATCGCAACACAACTGCTCAGACCCGTCCTCCATACGGCTTCACCAGACATCATGCCGGAACACGACAAATCGCTTGGCGGCAAGACTTTGTCTGGTGGGTGGTAACTTCTGCCGGCGGCCGATGTTATGGCCTACCACCGAGAAAACCTCAAACGTTTTTAAATCGACATGTGTAGACTTTGTCATTAGATCAAATCTATGTCCCTCAAATTTCCTAACCCTAAAAGCTCACGCCTGCGATTCTTGCTAAGTCCACTTACGTGAGATATCTTGGAGCTCGCATTGACCAGCATCTCAACTGGCACCTGAACCGTCCTACTACCGTACTGCTTGCCCGTTTGGGGTGGTGACATACAAAATGTATTAATTCATCTTGAGAAAGCCCAGAGAGTTGTTCTAAGTTATATTCTGTCTTGCAAGAAGACATTGAACTACACAAATCTCTTGGAACTGCAAGGTCCTCTCTGTCAGACAACTCTGTTTTATATCATTTGCTTAGCAATTGCTTAGGGTATACAGGAGATACTCTAAACAAATGCTCAGCACGTCCCCCAAAGGAACCGACTGGCCACCTCAAGTACAATGTTTTTCCTCCTATTTACCATAGAACTGCCTATACCAAACGTCAATATTATGTTATAAGCACTATGATATAAAACCTCTTAAACTAAAAATTAAAAAAAAAATCATTCCTTAAATACCAATGCAAAACTTTACTTAGAGAATCTCCTTATACTAGGATCACTGCTAGATATTTCGATGATAGCCTAGCGTGGACCACCTCCACCAGTGGTGGCCGGCGCCGGGTCGGCAGAGGTCTCGGCGGACATGCTGAAGCGGATGTAGCGGTGATCCGACAGCGTCTCCACCTCCACCACTTCTCGGAGAACCCCAAGTTTCGGACTTGGTTTAAAAGTCCCTAAGAACGATCACGGGAAAAGGGCGGCGGTGAGCGATGACGATTTCTAGCTCCAGTAGGAATGCCTCGAAGTCAGCGAGAGGTCTGTTCGGGGAGAAATAGACCCCGACGAATACTAAAGATTAAGAATTATTTTGGAAAACTAGCCTCATTAATTTTTTTTTAATATATATAAACTAGCTCTTGACCGCAATCCCGCCTGATGGTAAGCAGTGATGCGATCGTTGATGGTAAAGCGCGCTAGTTTATTAAGAGCCTATTCACTCAAAACTGAGCGAATAGGAAGGAAGACGGCAGTTGAGCAAGGTGATGCAATGTTAAACTCAACAACACGACCAACGATGCTGCGCCAAAGGGAGATTGATCTGAAGACCCTCCACGACCAAACTCCCAACACAACAACATTAGGCGCATCGTACCCGGCACACATCGCAACACAACTGCTCAGACCCGTCCTCCGTACGGCTTACCAGACGTCATGCCGGAACACGACAAATCGCTTTGTTGTTGCTAAAATAGTTTTGTTTGCCTTTCCTTATGGCAATGGCCTGTCACAGACCGAAAATAAAATTAGATATAGATGTAATATGACATTACAGACTATGACATTGTATAACGAAAAATTTGAATTTATTGACTCTAATGCACTCTTTAGTCAAAATTATTTTACGACAAAAATTACTATTATCTTTGTATTTTTTTCAAAGGACAGGCAGCAGAATCGCTATCATACTAATAAGTCAGCCAAGTGTTTGGCTAACTATACTGCTTCTATTGAGCATGAGGAGGTTCATACCTCCTCTCCGTTTACTCTCCGTTCCTCATGGAACGGAGAGTAAAGTTCACTCATCCTTCGTAGAAAACGGAGGATCCTCCGACCAGACGGGTATTATGTCTGGTGGGCCACTTGCCCAATGGTTGAAATTGGCAAGTTGTATTTATGCTAATTGCACGTTAAACTCTGATTGCGAGATGTAGAATTCGTGTGACGTCAGCATGACGCGTCGTTCATTTTTGTGGCGTTTTGTAGTTACCGCTACATCACTCCCCTCCGAAGAATGACCACACAAAGTCTCTTCATAAATCAAGATTTAGCCTTATAGTTTTTTGTCCGTAAGTCTTGATTGGTGTATTGTTTGCCGCATATAAACTGTAGGCGGCTGGAGTTTTTTTTATTCATGTTATTAGCGCTCATAACTGAAATGTCTGCGCCTGTATCCACAAGGAAACGTTTGTGAGTGTTACGATGTACACAAAGGCGATTACTGGTGTAAGGGACACCGACGTTCGCCACGGTCGCTGTCGTCTTTAGTTTTCCGATGGCCTTTTCCTTCTGCAGCATGGCGATTCACTTCGTTTCGCTTCGCTTTGCTTCGTCTCCGAAGCGGTAGTAGTACCAATATTTCCAGTACGCTAACTGGGTTTCGGTGCCGATCCACGCTGCGTTGACTGCGAACGTGAACGGGAACGATAACGTGGATTAAAGTTGCGACGACAGTACCTGTCTGGTGGCCGTTCTCGACGGAGCTACAAGCACCGCTACAAGCAGTTAAGTTAAACAAAACTTTAGCAGAAATGTAAACCTAGATCAATTAATATCACACCCATTAAATTTTAATTTTCGAAATATAAACAGTAATAATAACCAAATGAATAATTAAAATTGTTCATCAAAATATACAGGGTGTGATAAATAAACAATTAAAATTGGAGTTGTTCATGAACTGTAGTTATATTGATATTGTTTATCTTACTGAACATTGGTTAAACGCCCACCAGTTCATGTTCAGCTTTAATAACCATCAGATTGCCAGCTCATTCAGTAGAGTGAATATGATAAGGAGTGGCTCCCTAATACGTGTGTGTGGCAACACTGGCGCAGTAAACATCGCCCGCGTAATTAAATTAAATTAATAAACAAACAAAAGTCTCACAGGCTGATACTATTCTTAACTGTATTGCATATATAAGACTACATAAGTGAAAGTGTTTGTGACTTTTAAAACTAAGTAATACTCATAAATAAGTGTTCGGTAAAAACGGTGCCTCCTCCAGACCAGTTTTTTCGAAATGGTGAATTTAAGGAATAAGTGTTTTATATGAACAATAATTATAGTAATTTGCAAGTATATTTATAACTAAAAAGAATATCTCAGTGGACAAAATTGAACCAAACAGTGAAATTATTCAATGATGAATGATTGTCAAACCGTTGCTAGAAAATATATTATTTAAAAAGTGACCTCTGTACCCCTACTAACGCCTCCAGTGGCGAAAAGATCAACTAAATTAAAACTAAATGACATTAATTCGGGGGTTGCAGATGTAATAAAATAAGCCGAGTATAACTAAAGCCATAAATAACGCCATCTAGTGGCGAATAGTACAACAAAAAATTGACAATTATAAAACCGGTGAGCGCGTTCTATATGCCGAATATAGCTAAAGCTATAAATAACGCCATCTAGTGGGGAATAATAGAACAAAAATTGACGTTAATGTATAATTTATTAATTGATCTTTTATTTCGTTTCAACAAAAAACGTTAATATCCAACAGAAAGGATTACCCTACTTATTTCACTGACGCCTGTAATATGAAACAGTGCTAAAATTCTGGGAAAAGTGACTAAAAGTACGATACCTAGATTAAAGGGATAGCAACATCCTACCCTACTTCAACCATTATAAAACTGGTGGGCGCGTTCCAGATTATAACGCGGTAAATTTGTCATACTGTTAACATACGCTATTGTACTGTTAAAAAAGAAAATATGGGGGATGAAAACATCACAGTAAGAAAAAAACAAATCCAGTCTTCCTCTTTCTCCGAAACATCACTTTTCGATGCTACTGTTATGAGTATGCCAGAAACATCACAACAAGACGATGAAACCATCGCGGCGCTACAGGAAGTGATAAATGATTTACGAATTAAGTTGCAAAGTGCGAATCAGGAAGTTGACAATTTGCTTTGTGAGAATCAAAATTTAAAGTCAGATCTCTATAAATGTAATCGTATCATAGAACTATATAAGAAGGTTGATGTTGGAGAAGCCAAGTGTGTCACTCCAGGACCTAAACGAAAGGTTCCAAACACAAAAGTTCATGCGAGTAGCTTAACATCTACCCCAGTAAAAAATACTTTGGGATATAAATCCAAGTTGCGAATACATACAATGAATAAGGAAACTCAAACCAGCAGTCACGCGGCTTATACTTCGGAAAACCTAAAACAGCAAAAATCGACAGGTTGTTGTAATAAAAAACTTAGAATGGAAAATGCATGCAAACAAACACAAACAGATGTAAATATTGGCAATATTGTTACACCGATAAAGCAAGATATTCATCATTCCGTCAATAGCAGTCTCAAGCAAAGCAAAATTTGCATCTTAAGCACCGACAACAAGAATAAATTGCTTAACATTGCTGAAAACACTATTGGGCAATGTGAACTTTGCCATTATATCACACCTCATACAAATATTCAGGGTCTTTTGAAAGGTACTAAAGAAAAACTGGCAAACTTCACGATGCTAGACTACTGCATCATATTGGTAGGCGGTGAGGACTTCCAAGTCACGTGTAAATACTATGATAGCATTTTAGTTATAAGACAAGTTTTACAGGAAATCAAAAATACAAACATAATTATATGCACACCAACGTACAAATTTTTCACTAATAACTATTTGTATAATTCGAGAGTGGAAATGTTCAATAACTTATTATATTTAGATACAGCTACTCATGGACATGCTTATTTCCTGGATAGTAACAGAAATTTGCGATATGATGATACGATGTTCAATAGACGCACGGGAATGATAAATTACTCCGGAATGAAATCTATTTTTAATGACATTTGTAATATGATTATTTATATTGACGGTATGAATGCAAAAATTGAAATATGCAGAAATGACATAATACATCCAAATGACAACTCCAATGTGTTTAAGACAACACCTGTGATTAATACAGAGAGACAAAACTCGCAGTTTTTTCTATAATACCCTCAATATTTTACACCAAAACATTGCCGGTTTACTGAATAAATCGGACTTATTAACTATTAAATTAAATAACCTTGAAAACCAAGGCACAATTGTAGACATTCTCTGTATAACTGAACATTTTGTTACTTCTGGTCATGAGAGTTTAATATATCTTCCTGGTTTCCATTCCGCTGCTATCTTTTGTCGCGAAAAAAATCGTGGAGGGACGTGTATATTAGTTAGAACTGGACATCAATATAAAGAACTGCCAGATATTGCTAAGCTCTCTGTGTCAGGCGTTGTTGAAATTTGCGGTATTGAACTATTAACTCATTCTATTATTGTAATTTGTGTTTATAGAGTTCCTAAATATAATTATTTGACATTTTATGACAAGCTTGACATTGTTTTGAGTAAGTTATGTTTGTTAAATAGGAAAAAAATTGTTTTATGTGGCGATTTAAATATTGATGTATTAAAGAGGAACAGGACTACTTTAGAATTAGAGAATTTTCTACTGAGCTATAACTTGACATTAGAAATAAATGAACCTACTAGGCTTAGTAGTAACTCATGTATCGATAATTTCGCGCATAACATGCAAAGAGGCTGCAGGGCTGAAATTATAGATCTCATCCTTTCTGATCACACATCGCAACTACTTAGAGTTCCCATAAATAGGACATGTCGCTTAAAATTTTGGAAAATGGTTAAAAAAGACTACTCCACAGAGAATCTTCATAAATTCCGGGAATGCATACGTAGCTTAACTTTTAAGGAAGTGTATGAAACCAATGATGCTAATTTAGCCTACAAATTATTTTTTGAAACATTTTATTTGTTCTATAAACTCTGCTTCCCAGACAAAATAATAACCATTCAAACCAATAAAAACGTAAAATGGATATCACGTGGTATAAAAATCTGTAGTAAAAGACAAAGAAATTTACTATGGACATATAGACTTAACCCTACTTTAAAGAATAAAATTGACTTTCAAAAATACTCTTTACAATATAAGAAAATTATAAGACTAACACAACAAGCTCAAAATAATTACTTTATAAAAACCTCGCATAATAAATCGAAGGCTACATGGCAAATAATTAATAGACAAAAAAATAACATTCCCCGAGAACAAATAATGACAATTAATAAAAATGACATGACCTTTACAAAACCTATTGACATTGCAAATGCATTTAATGAGTATTTTATAGATGACATTGAGAACAATAGTAAAACTGACATGGATTTTGACAACAAATTAGGCAATTTAACAAGACAATCAATGTATATGCAGCCGGTTCTATCGACAGACATTGTTTCGTCTATAAGATCACTTAAAAATACAAGTACTGTAGGATTTGACGGTGTGTCAACAAAGGTTCTAAAATCGGTGAACGAAATTATAGCACCTGTATTAGCACATATTATGAACCTTTGCATTATTGACGGAGTTTATCCGGAAGACTTGAAGAAAGTCATTATTAAACCACTCCATAAAAAAGAAAAAAAAACCGATATGAAGAATTACAGGCCAATAGCAAAAATTTCAGTATTTTCCAAAATATTCGAAAAAATTATTTATAAGTCTCTGTACTGTTATCTCCACAAATTTAATTTATTATGTAAGGAACAAAATGGCTTTAGAAAGAATACCACGATCAATATGGCTATTTTTTGTTTTTTACGTAGTATTATGTTGGCAGTGGATCAAAGAGCTCCTATCTGTGCTATTTTTACAGATATGACCAAAGCCTTTGATTACGTAAATCACGACGTATTATTAGCGAAACTGCAGCGCTACGGCATCAGAGGTAATATTTTAAAACTACTCACATCATATCTTTCTAATAGAATGCAATGTACAGAGATTGCAAGAGTATGTAAAAAAACAAAAATTGAAAAGAGTTTCTTTTCTCATCCCAGATTAGTAAAGTTTGGTGTCCCACAGGGTAGCGTCCTTGGGCCACTGCTTTTTTTAATTTATGTAAATGATCTGCCAAATGTGACACGACATCAAATGGTGATGTTTGCGGATGACTCTACTGCCATTGTCAAATGTATTAATCGCAATATTTATGAAGATGACATAAATAGTACATTATCAGACATAATTACTTGGCTTAATCAAAATAATTTAGTTATAAACTTACAAAAAACGAAAATAATGCACTATCATCAAAGAACTGTAGCACCAAAAGTAAATATCAGACATAGTAACTGTGAAATTGAAGAGGTTAAAGTTGCAAAATTCTTAGGTTTATTACTGGATAACCAACTAAACTGGAAGGCCCATATAGATGGCCTAAGTAAAAAAGTAAATAGATCATCGTACGCACTTTTCCAAATTGCTAAAAAAATAAATATCGATGCGCTACTAGTTGCATATCATGGCTTAGTAGCGTCAATTTTGCGATATGGCATTATTTTTTGGGGAAACTCTACTCATAAAGATGTCATATTTAAGGCACAAAAAAGGTGCATAAGATCGATGTGTGGTCTGAAAATTGACGATAGCTGTGTACCATTTTTTAAGTCGCTGAAAATTTTAACCTTACCATCATTGTACATTTATGAAATTAGTGTTTTTGTCAAGACAAACATAAGATTATTTGAAACGGTGTCAACGTTACGAAATGTTACTATTCGCAGTCAATATGCAAATGTTTTAAAAAATCAGCGTTGTAATACTGCTTTAGTAAAAAAGAGTGTTTTAGGAATGGCACCGCGCATCTACAATAAATTACCAGTTGGCATAAAAAATTTGAATATTATACAATTCAAGACAAAATTAAAACATTTATTAATTGAGAAATGTTATTATACTACTGATGAATTCCTAAATGACATATTAATGTAGACTTATTTATTTTGACTAGCGAAATTACTCCGTATTGTGACATTGTTTTTACTCATTTATCATTTATTTTGACATTATATAATTAATAATTTTTCTTTTTTTTGCATATAGCATGTTTGACTAGAAAATGTTAATGTTTTGCATGCAAGTATTTGTACGCTTCTTGGCATAACATAGCGACCTATAAACATAAACTTAAGAACTGTATTCACTACCTATGTTATACAAATAAAATTGATTTTTATTTTGATTTTGATTTTTGATTTAATAATTGTTCGTAACAATATCAAATTTAAAGAACGGGCTGATATTGTAACCCTCTCTGTTGAGCGAGTTATTGAAATTGCTTGCATCGAGCTTGAGCAGTTCATTGCAATAAGTGTCTACAGGCCCCCATGTGCTTCCTATGAGAAATTTTTTAAAAATATATGGAGGAAGTTTTATTAAAGACTTGTCACAGTAACAAAACATTTATTGTCTGTGGAGACTTCAACATTAATGTTCTAGAGAAATCAGCTACAGTTAATAAATTTATGTCATTATTCAAGTCTTATAACTTGTACGCAAGAATCTTTGAACCGTCTAGAATAATTGCCACAAGTGCCACCTGTTTAGACAACATCTTTACTAACTTAAGACCTTCTGACCATTTAATTATAAATGAGTTAGACTCTGATCACTGTGGCCAGTTAGTTACTTTTCCTCAGAAAAGTGAAGTCAGAGCTCAAAGACAACTTGTGAGTTTTGTTCCTGTAAATTAAAATCATTTAGGACAATTTAAAAATAATTTAATTGAAAAGCTACCGGGCTTGCCTCATCATACCAACCCGTATCATGCGTATAGTGTACTATTTAACCTGATTAATTGTGAATTCATGAAAGTTATCACAAAAAAAAACATTAAATAAATAAATAAATTGTTTATTTCTCAACTTTGTACATATTTTGTATAATGATTTTCTTAATTCTAAATAGCACTGATGTATAATTTGCCTGAACTAGGTAGAACCTGTGCTTCAGGCGTAAAAGTGCTTATTATAATTTTTTATTTTGCAATAAATTAACAATAAAAAAATAAAAAAAATTACTACGTAAAAATCTAGGACACAACGGAAGTATACAGTGTTATTATTAGTATCCTATTGCTTACATAGTATTATTAGTCTGTTAAAGTAATGGTTATTGCTAAATTTATTTACATACTCTAAGTAGGTCTTCAGTCTGCTCATATGACAAACCTTGAAGATAATTAGAAACAACATTCTTACAGCTAAAATAATTCAAATTATAAATATTTAATACTCTATTTAATCTATTGTATAATAAGGGCCTTAAGAAAGTATAGAATTTATGTGTAAATGCATATTTAGAGATAGAGGTTGAGCTGCACACTATATCATTCCGCCTTTTGTTAATTATATTAGCGTTGTAAGTAAGCGTAGCATGCTGTTTTAGTATTATGTGCAGTATATAAATTTGCCGAACTGACAAAAATTTGCAGGATTTAAATAACTGGAATGTAGGGAAAAGGAAAGGCAGAGAATTTGCTACTTTTAGAACAGCTCTTTGTGCACATTCCAGGGAGAGAAGGATAGATTTTGATGTTCCACCCCATGAAGTTATGCAATACTGGAGTATAGATTGACATAGAGCAAAATAAACTTGTTTCACTAAGTTGGTGTCTGTAATGGAGCGCAGTTTTTTGAATACAATTATAAGTTTACGTATTCTTGTAACCCTGTCCTAAGATCCTTGAGTGGAGTCTTTGTTGACAACACACTATCCGATAGTGTGTTGTCAACAAAGACTCCAAGATATTTTAATTTTGTTTCAAGGATCCTAGGACAGGTACAAGAAGTGATAGACGGTTTGTTACAGTGGTGAGCGTATAAATGGTAATCAATTGTTTTGTTATCAACATTACGCATTTTCTCAGCATTCAGTGTTAATAGATTACAACGAAGCCAGTTAATAACGGAGTTAAAGCCTGCCTGTGCTGTCCTATACAACTCGGAAATCGTTTTGGCGGTGAAAATAATCACAGTGTCATCGACGTACGATATTATTTTGCCATTTACTAAATTTAAGTTACATAAATCATTAACGTATATAAGGAACAACGATGGACCAAGGATGCTACCTTGTGGGACTCCAAAACCTAGAGTTATTTTCTTCGTCACTAGTCATGTACTCGATTCGAACACATTGCGATCTATCGCTTAAATAATCTTTGAAGAGTTTCAGCTGTGTACCTCTTATTCCTAAAGCCTCCAGTTTTTTCAAAAAAGTAAAGGAACAGATACGGTGTCAAAAGCCTTTGCTAAGTTTAGGAAGATAGTTAAGACCTGGTTTCCATCACCGAGTTCTTGTGCAACGTGGTCTGTTAGCTTTTGTACAGCATTCGCTGTAGACAATTTGCTTCTAAACCCGAATTGTGAAGGAGACAATATGTTGTTCGTTTCTAAGTAACTGACTAGTCTCTTGTTTATAATTTTTTCCAATATTTTGGACAGTGCAGGCAGTATAGACATTGGTCTATAATTATTCACTACATCTCTACAACCATTTTTAAAAATAGGGATGACCGTCGCTTTTTTCAGACTTTTAGGAAAAATTCCTTCTCTGAGGCACATCTGAAATATATACGTTAAAGGGCATACCAAAATGTGTTTAAAACGCTTTAGTATTCTATTATTAATATTGTCCTAGCCTACCGCGCAATCATCCTTCAGCTCTGAAATGATTTGTTCTATTTCAATTTCGTCCGTGTCCAACAGCGCAAAAGATTTTACACACCTCTTTAGAGATATCTGATAATGTGCGGTTTGGTCGCCAGATTGTTTCAGAAGTGGTTACGAGAGGGATTTCCCTACGTTCACAAAGAAGTTATTTACAAAATTAGCTGATGATAGCGGTGATGAGTTAGTGAGCAGTAAACTTGAAACTGATTGTCGTGGCTTATTTCTGTAAAACATTGCCTGTTACGAACGCATTAAATTTAGTGACTGGGCAACTCCTGGTATTTATAAAAGCAGGGAAAAAATGTATGAAATGTATCAGGAAAAAAAAATAACCATGATGGGGCTTTTCAAGAATTTGTTAAATATTATTCAAAAACTTTTAAAAGAGCCTGTTCCTCAGTTTGCTGAACGGCAAACATACATATTAAAAATAAAATCTTCTGGAAATAAAATCAAAACAACTTGGCAAATTGTAAATTCTGAAACTGGACGAAACAAAGTACAAAATCGCGATTTCCATCTTAAAATTAATGATGAAGATAAGGCGGACTTGGAGGTAGCAACTGAGTTTGAGAATTTTTTTACTAATATTCCATTAATTACAACAAAAACTTTGTTATCTTCCTCCTCTTCTGCTTACGCCATACTAAAAGAATGTGTTCCAGAATGTGACAAACACTTTGAATTTACATTTGTGACTGCTAAAGAAATTATAGAATCTTTTAAAGATCTTAATGTAAAAAACTGCCGATCATTAGGGTTTGTCAGTATATACTGTAGCTTCAATAATATATGTTATCGCACCTTTCTTAGCAATTGTTTTTATTTCTTGTGTCACATCTGGTATATTTCCTGATTTGATGAAATTTAGCAAAGTAATTCCACTGTTCAAATCTGGTAGTTTAACTGATCCCAGGAATTTTTATCCAATTTTGATATTACCAACTTTGAGCAAAATTTTTGAAAAAAATATTTTGAAACAGTTGTTAAGGCACTTTAACTTACATAATTTATTGCACGTGAAACAATTTGGTTTTACAAAGGGCCGTTCAACTACAGATGCGGGCGTGGCGTTGCTAAAGAACATATTTGGGGCCTGGGAGGAATCGCAAGATGTTCTTGATATTTTTTGTGATTTGTCCAAGGCCTTTAATTGCATACATGATACTCTTATTAGGAAATTGTACCATTATGGTTTAAGGGACAGAGCTCTCGACCTTCTGACTTCCTATCTGAATAATCGAATTCAGAGGTTGATGTTAAAGACAAGAGATCTGCAGGATCTGTGGTCACCATGGGCGTTCCGCAGGGCTAAATTCTAGGTCCTTTCTTGTTTTTAATTTATATTAATGACTCACCTCTTCACGTGAGGGATAATCACAACATAATATTGTTTGCGGACGACACTTCTCTTATTTTTAAAGTCAAGCGTCAGCTAGCAAATTTTGACAAAGTTAACAATGCACTTTCTAAAGTTGTCCATTCATCATCATCATCATCATCAACCTTTTTATCGTCCAACTGCGGGGCACAGGTCTCCTCTCATACAGAGAAGGATTGAGCGTAATCACCACGCTTGCTCAATGCTGGTTGGCGATTTCAGACATATAAAGTCCAGGTTTCCTCAAGATGTTTTCCTTCACCTTCAGTCACTAGTGTCCAAGATATACTTAGAAAGTACATATAACTTTAGAAAAGTTACATTGGTACTTGCGTGACCTGGAATTGAACCCGCACACTCATACTTGGGAGGCTGGTGTTTTTAGCATTAATTTAGTACAAATAACCTTCTTTTGAAATGAAAAGATAAATACTAAAGTCCTTAAATTTTCTACGTCAAATATCAGGCAGCTAAGTTCCAATGTTCAACTGAATGGAGTAGAGTTGATCCCTGTCGAGTTGACAGTTTGTCTTGGATTAACTATTGACGCCAAGTTATAATGGGGTCCTCAGATTGGGAAGCTGTCGGGTAGACTCAGTTCTGCCGCCTTTGCTGTTAAAAAAATTAGACAGATAACTGATGTGGATACAGCCAGAATTGTTTATTTTAGTTATTTTCATAGTCTTATGACTTATGGGATTCTTCTCTGAGGAACATGTGCGGACATCAATACCATCTTTGTTTTAAAGAATAGGGTTGTTCGAGCCATTTACAACCTTGGTCCTAGAGATTCTCTTAGAGAAAAATTCAGAGAGGTGAACATTCTGACTATAACTTCACAATATATATTTGAAAATCTATTTATGTACATAAAAATATATCGAATTTTG
The DNA here is from genome assembly GCA_037179545.1 of Sesamia inferens. NCBI lineage: Eukaryota > Metazoa > Arthropoda > Insecta > Lepidoptera > Noctuidae > Sesamia > Sesamia inferens. The sequence continues at coordinate 26,318,555 of CM073928.1, read as the reverse complement.
AGAAAACAAGCGATGTTCATTATATAAATACCAGGAACAAACACAATCTTACTATACATCACACTCGTCTCCACAGAGCAGACAACTCGTTTATGGGTCAATATATACACTTTTACAGCAAGCTTCCCATGGACATTCGAAACTTACCCATTAAACGATTTAAAAACTATATAGAGACCAAACTTTACAAAAAGGGGTATTATAAAATCACAGATTATTTAGAAGACAAAATAGCTTGGGACTGAGCTGCTCGCTCTGTTAAGCATTGTTATTAAGCAATATGCGTAATTATAACGTAAATTATTGTAAACATTTTCATTTTTAATGTCTGGACTTGAAAAAAGACGATGATCCCTGAGTTTGTTTCGACTATTTCTTCTCAGAGGTAGTCAGTTAGGAAATGCCGGCTTCATATAGGTAGTTAAAAAAAAAACAACATATGACGTGTAAAGGTGATCGGTGATCCTGCTTGCTTCTCCCCGAACAGGGCTGCGACGTATCCCCGTCCCCTGGCGACGTCTTCGAGGGACGGGTGTTCTGGATGACTTATCCTAGGTAAACATAATCATACCTTGACTGGAACTGAACTGAAGAATAGGACTGCCAAAATCAAAAAGGTTTCTCTAAATCTGACTGGTTGTTTAGAGTTCCAGAGATTACATACAATGAATTTCTTTCTTTCTTAGATTTTTTATTATTAATATACAGATATGGGTATTTAAATATAGATTAGCCCAAAGGTACAACTGGTATTTCAACGGACAGCACTTTCGGTTACACATATTTGTCATGCCTCGTTGTAAATACGCAAAAGCATTACATTAATTTAGTCACACATTTGCCACAGCTTCAACAACTTTCTCAATAATATCAATTCCTTTCATATATATGTCTATATGTATTTTCTCATCATGATCGTGTACAAGTATCGGTGTGTCCATGAGTGGAGAGAAGTTGATAGCTGGAATACCTTGACGGCGAACGTGACGCAAGTCCGATGCGCCTGAGCTGGTCACACAGCGTATTGTGAAGCCCCTGATGAAATGAATTTAAACATAAAATTGATGTTACTCTATTTATTGGTGGAATAAGTGAAGTATTAATTGAAATTATGGGAGCAATACTCTTAATTCGTTTTGATTATCTGCTACTACTGGTTATTGAACCTGAGTTCAATTATTATAGATAATCATCATCATTATCAACCTTTTTATAGTCCCACTGCTGGGCACAGGTCTCCTCTCGATAGATAATCTATAATAATTGAACTCCAAATCTCTGACAAAATTTTACCTGCTTGAGCAAAATTTTTGCATGTTTTGTGATCTTACGTAAGAACTATCAAGACTCCCACTCACCCCTTGTAAGAAAAAATAAGATATAGTCGGCCATGTCTTCGGATCACGCCCCCCCCCCCCATACTGAGTTCAAATACATTATTTTCATATTTTGTTATTTCATCTTTGCCTAAGTATTTTAATGTTTCAGAATAAAATATCAAGTGTCATATGTCACTTATGTCAGTCAATATCTGCTATCGTCTAGTAGAATTCCTTCCGTAAATTTCGTGATGATTTAATAATAACAGAACATGGATAATAACACTTGTAAATAACAAAATTTACGAACTTAATTAATAATATACACAAGTTTATGTATACAGAAGTTTGGCAAGCTGTGTCAAAATTCTCCAGTTGCATGTTGGTTTTTTGGTGTGGTTAATGTAATAGTCAGGAAATTCAATTGTTTATATTGTTTTTTTTTTTTTGCCACAATACTTAAGATTTACATAAACGTATAATTTTCATCAATTATTATACATATATAAATAAATAAATTATAATGTCTTTTATTTTACCGGGCACCTTGTTTCACTTACATATCAGCGACTACTTTGTTCATGACGTCCCAGAAAGGCATGCCGTCTATTTTGGTGCTCTTAACTTGTGGGTTCTTGACTAAGTACTCGAAACTCACGCCATCACCCGCCTCCTGGCACCATCTCGATATCTATAGATATTCAAACATTATTAAACCGGTGTTCTAAGGGCTAAAATTGTTTGACTCTTCGTAGGTGATCTATAAAGCAAAGCATAAAGTATTTCCCTATATGTAAAATGTGCAGTGCGGTCCGAATAAGGGTGCCGAATATTCAGCCGAATATTAGCATGCTACTTTGTTACCGCCATGTAACACAAATGTAATGCTAATAAACAACAATTTACATCACTGCCATAAATCGCAGGCTGCTTGTGGGGGTTTAGTTCGGTGCCTGGCATATTTCGATGCAGAGCATAGCTAAAATAATTGAAAGGCAAGTTGGAATATCCACTTACCATTCGTTCAAATTCTTCATGGTCTTCGTCTGGAGCAATTCTTATATCAAACCACACTGACAGCGTCTCTGGTAAGATGTTAATTTGGACTCCACCCTAGAAAAGATAAAAGTTATTACGACTCATTAATATTTGATTTCACTATTACTGAGGGGTCCGTAGTAAATAATGACGACAGCACAAGTTGATCGATTAGGTTAACCTACGTTTGCAGCGTTTTGTCTTTAAGCCTTTTCGTGCTGTTCCGGCTGTCTTTCGTAGATCGTTGATAGCCATTACGGGTAGTTCGAAGTCAGAAAGTCTAGGGTAGGTATCGTATGATCCTGTAACTGGGCTGAGAAGGCATTTAGGCAGTTGCTGCATGTGAAGTACTCGTATTTAACTGTATCTGATTTAACGGGAAGCCGACCCCAATATATTTGGGAAAGGCCATGCGGATGAGGCAGACCTTGATTTAGGAGGATTACTAATTCTTTTTATAGTGCATGAGGATTTCTGTAAATGCTGTAGTAGTTTGTTATTAATTGAATTCGTAAATTTTATTATTTACAAGTAGATACTTTTATCCATATTCTGTTATTACATATTAAATCATCACGAAAGTTACGGAAGGAATTATAGTAGCCGATAGCAGATATTAAGACGATAGTGTGAAACAGAGGAGTAATTAATTTACACTCTCACCGCTCTAAGTGCAGTTTCTTTGCAACACAGTCTTTAATTTTGGCGAAGGATTCTGAAGGATATCGCTAATCAATCACTGCAAAATATATTTGAAAAGTGCGTCTGCTCGACGATGTATGTGATGCAACAGCTAAAACTCCAGGACGTACGACGTACAACGACGGTACTATTTCAGAGGAACGCTTGGTCGCTAAAACCGCCAAGTCTAAGCCATGAGTTGTGACCCATTGATCGACGTTTTCCTAGTGGTAGCCCGCCCTCTAAGTTTAAGCCGTAGCGTCATTTACGTAGTCAAGCGGATGATTTTGTCAAATATATGAAGCGATGGAAACCGGATTCTAATAAAAATTCAACTGGGGTGCTGGATCTCATTGTAGAAACTTACCGACAACTGTGTCAAGTTAATGGAGGTGACGTTATTGAACCAGCCATCCCCGTCTGTCTTCTTTAACTCTTCAGCGCGAAAACTCATAAACTTATCTATTATATAATATAACTGTGAACAGAAAATTATTTATTTATATACACCAATAATATGCATCTTTGGAACATAATTATCTTCTGAGGGCATATTATTTATGATAGGTGTGGTCTTCGGCACTTCGACGTCAGAACCCGCTTTAAATCCTGCTGAAGAGCCCAGAGCAAGATTAACTCAACATTACACCGAAGATATCCCGGACGTCAACCTGCAAGAGATTCGATTGGCTCTCAAACAGCTTAAAATAACAAGGCGCTGGGTGATGACGCAATAAAGGCTGAGATACTGAAGGTAGGTAGAAAACCGATCCTTAGGGCCCTCTAGAAGTTATTTTATTCCGTCATAGTCAAGGGAAAAACGCCACAGCACCGCAGCATCTTCTATCCTTGTCTTAACGAAATGGAAAGAAAAAGATGCATATAAATTAAAATTTGTTTGGTTGTGAACAATAGAATCGGCGCCATTGTATGCTTTATCAACATGAATAAACGCATAAGCTGCTATTATACAAACTCGAAGAAGTGCTCAAGTCTTCTCAATTAGGTTTGCTTGATTTAATATGTTTATTCGTATGAACTCGGGGACCCTAAAAAGGTTTAACAATAGCATATACTTGTGATTTAATTCCATGATTTGTCTCTGGAATAAACAATTCAAATGATATATTAGCCGTATTTTGAGTAAAAAAAATTAGAAAGTACTACATAGGTAAATGAAACAAAAAATGAGAAAAAAAAATTGGTTAAGAGCTTTTGCACGTTTACTCAGTGGGGCCTTCGAATTATATCATGTTCGGAATTAAAATTAGTGCTATCCATTTTCGGATAGAAAATACATATCATTATTTTTACAATTTCAGGCTAATGTAAGAGTGAACCCTATATCAAGATATAGATGAGTCAGTTCTTCGCCTAAGCGAAGGTAGCAGGCCGATGACAGCAGTAGCGAAGACGTTATTAGTGACGCAGCTGACAATAAACATACTTTGTAACGAAGAATATTTGGAATCAGTTGATGAAAGCAATTATTATGTTTTCGAATATTTTTTATTGGTAAAAACACGTTAAAACATATAATAATAAATATGTATGATTTTTTTTTGTTTTACTCATTTTATTTAAACGCCAGAGACATTGATTTGTGTTTTCATTAAAACCAGTTGTGTTTCTAGTACAAAATAATATAATTTTGCATTCGGAGTACGGTATTCGGATACATTTTCGGTATATTTTATTTCCAAAAAGTGTATTACAAGTGTAATGTAATGATTCTTTCTAAAATGTTAAGAACATTTATTAGTATTTTAATGATCAGTTTTTGTTTAAATTTCATATAGTTATCTAGAAAGAGCGAAACCGGAAATTACGCCAACTCTCTAGTACCCTCATTTAATTCGTCAAAGTGGTGGCGGGATTGAAATTAGAAATAAGCATTTTTAGAGCCAGTACGCGCAGTTCTTGGTTGTCATCCGAATCACTCGGAATAGTTAAGAAATATTGGAGTCCGTCCGTTATGTATTCGATTTAAGTATAATATATTGGCTGTTACCTGTTGTGAAGAATAAAATTATTATATGGATCTGTCCAAGTTGCAGTTTTATTGAAATCTCAGAAGTGAGAGAGGATTCAGCCCATAAAATAAAGGTATGTATAAGCAATATTCATTTCTTGATTATAAAAAAATGATTATTTATCGTTATTTCAAACCATGCCATGTAGTATTTAAAATATTAATTTTACGTAAACCAAATCTAATCGGTGGTTTATTGTCGTTGATTCATCTGGTGAGGGCAACTCCCTCATGGTGTTTTGGTGATAATATACCAACGTTGAAGTTTTGAATGTATAAGTTCGTACAGTTTCTCGTGAATGGGCAGCGTTCGGTCAGGGCAACTCCTTGACAATGCTATTTATTCACATTTTGTGGTTTATCGCGGCGAACATTTGGTTAAGGCGACTCCTTAATATTGTTGTTCGTGATAACTACAGGAAACTGTATGTAATTTGGGTACCTAGATGTTTAGAATGAATATTTTTATGAACATAATAATTGAGGGTATGGTTTGAACAGATATTTTTAGACACAGATCAGATACAGTAACTATAATATGTATGTTCACTGGATTATTGTTAAGATTGCGTGGACTATGCTGGTTCACTGGATTATTGTCAGGATTGAGTGGACTATGCTTGTTCACTGGATTGGATTATTGCTAGGATAGGGATAAGGTATGAGAAAAAAAAAAAAAAAATGGAAAATAAAACAAAGAAAAAAAGAGCAGAAAAAAAAGAAGTATCTGATGAATCGAACATTAATTATTATAAGTCGTCATCCCGATTGCGTGGACTAGGTTTGTCCACGGGATTTCGGGATTGCGTGGACTAGGTTTGTCCACGCAATTTCAGGATTGCGTGGACTAGGTTTGTCCACGGGATTTCAGGATTGCGTGGACTAGGTTTGTCCATGGGATTTCAGGATTGCGTGGACTAGGTTTGTCCACGGGATTTCAGGATTGCGTGGACTAGGTTTGTCCACGGGATTAATGTCGGGATTGTGTGGACTAGGTTTGTCCACGGGATTAATGTCGGGATTGCGTGGACTAGGTTTGTCCACGGGATTAATGCCAGGATTGCGTGGACTAGGTTTGTCCACGGGATTAATGTCAGGATTGCGTGGACTAGGTTTGTCCACGGGATTAATGTCAGGATTGCGTGGACTAGGTTTGTCCACGGGATTAATGTCAGGATTGCGTGGACTAGGTTTGTCCACGGGATTAATGTCAGGATTGCGTGGACTAGGTTTGTCCACGGGATTAATGTCAGGATTGCGTGGACTAGGTTTGTCCACGGGATTAATGTCAGGATTGCGTGGACTAGGTTCGTCCACGGGATTAATGTCAGGATTGCGTGGATTAGGTTTGTCCACGGGATTAATGTCAAGATTGCGTGGACTATGTTTGTCCACTGGATTATTATTAAGATTGAGTGGACTATGTTTGTCCACTAGATTATTGTGAGGACTGAGTGGATTATGTTCAGTAGTTGCTTAGATAAAATTAATGGCTTAAAGCTTATGAAACTATTAGCAATGAATATTTTTGTACTGATTTGGATAATCGGGGTATGGATTTCTACTCGGTTCAATTTATTTTCAGCCATGGCACCAAGCGAGGATGATAAAAAGGAGGGGCACCTCCAACTACTCCGCCTAGGAGGCAATCAAAGAATAAAAGGAGAACGACTTCTACTTCTAGCGGAGAGGCCACACCAAGGAAGGCTCGTAGGACATCGAGTATGTTGGCCGCAAAAGACTTGAAGCTGCTCCCCGACTTCAAAGGAGAACCAAGTGGAAATTCATTTCAATTTTTAAAATTTAAAATAATGTAGTTCCCGAATTCGACCCGGCCTATAGGGCTCAAACCATTGACAGCTGGCTTAGGAAAACGAGAATAACGAGGCAAACTAGTTGTCATTATTTCATTATTTTTATTATTTCATATTCGTCAATTACCCAATTGAACAATAGTCTATTCATCATCATCATTTATTTATTTATAACAATTTACATTGTGTTGAACATTGCATATAAAATTAAAATAGAAATACCACATGCGGCTAAAAAAATTAAAAATGTCGATTTGAATATTTTATTGTGTGTACATAAATAATAAAATAAATAAGCACAGACAAACTTAACAAGTCAATCAATTATTCTTAAGTGTGTCAATAGATATAAAAAGAAATGTCAGATATGATTACAAGAAATAAATAAATAAAATAATGTCAAATGCATTGTTACAGTCAAAGTTAAGGAATTGAGTCGAAAGCGTGTTCACTGGTACTTTCTTTATTTTGTATCATTTGACATGAATTCTGATACTGATTATAAACTAAACATCTTTCCAACAAGGTTTTTAATTTATTTTTAAATAAATGACTATTATATATTAACAATTTCAAATCAGTTAGTAACCTATTGAACAATTTAACTGCTTGGTAGCTGGAGCAATGCCTGACCACGTTAAAATTTGGTGACAACTTGTGTTTAAACTCCTTTCTTCATATGCTTTCACTTACCTTACGTTCCTCTTGTGATTCATACTGATGAATATACTTGGCAAAGTAACAAAGAATAACCAATATATATAAACTTAGTACTGTCAAAATATTCAACTTTAAAAAAAAAAATGCTCTCTACAAGATTCTGTTTGTGAGATCCTTACTCAAGTCCTTATAGCACATTTCTGTAAGATGAATGCTTTCTGACACGTATAATTGTAATTGTTACCTCAATCTAGCTTCGTTAAGCACTATAATAATTAGCCTTTAGATGCTTTAAATATAAAATATCTCTAAAGCTCCTGAGTGCATAGCATGCTGATGAAATAGAAGAGTCAATAGCAGCTAGCTCATGTTTTTAATTTAAGTTCACATCTATGTTAATACCTAAGAATTTGACTTTGTCTACTAAGTCAATCTTGTCTCCATCAATTTGTACGTCTAGATTGTCGTTGTTACGAGTTGTTGTCTTGAATAAAGTAATGTTGGTTTTACTTGTATTTAGCAAAAGGTAACTGTAAACCAATCGTAAAGATTTTTAAGTGGTTCGTTTACAGCTTGGGTCAATTCTTTTAAGTAATTGGCCCCTATTATGTTAGTGTCATCCGCAAAGACAAGTTTTACATTAAGTTTAGTGTGATGCATAAAGTTCAGCAAGTCATTTGTAAATATGATAAATGGAATAGGCCCCAAAATTGAGTTTTGAGGTACACCACGTTGTATCTTTGTGATTTTAGACGTGTATACAACTTCCATGATTGTTTCTATAAATAAATAAAATAAATAAATAAATTGTTTATTTCTCAACTTTGTACATAATTTGTATAATGTTTTTCTTAATTCTAAATAGCTATCGATGCTTTTAATTTCTACAGACATTCTTCTATTATGTAAGTAGGATCTTATGAGAATTAAAGATTTGCCTTTCGATACTATAATGTTCTAAGTCAGTCAGTAATAATTCATAGTCAATAGTATCAAAAGCTGAGCTGAGGTCGATAAATAGTCCAGCCACTTTCATTTTGTCATTTAATTTATTAATTGTCATATGTGTTTATGGCATCAGAACAAACAATCTCCTTTCTGTTAACCAAATAGTCTTCTATTAATTATTTTGACATTCAAATGCACCATCATTTGACATTCATATACATAACATTGCCATATTTAAAAACAAAGTGTGCTCTATTCATTGAATTCTGATTATTAAGCCAGATTACAAGAAATGAACTGTGCGATTCTGAAGTAGATGTTCTATATTATGATTAATTAAATAAGGTAATTTAATGTAATGATTCTTTTTCTTGATTTGATAATCAACTGAGATTTTAAGTAATATATTATTGAATAGTATTTGTTATTGTTGTATATTATTGAAGTAGAAAGTCCGATAGAATCTAAGTTGTGTACTTCTATATTATGTTATTTATGAATTCTTGATATTAGCTGTAGTGCGCCAGGAGGCTGCACTAAGTAGGATGGCCGAATGTAATGTAATGATTCTTTCTAAAATGTTAAGAACATTTATTAGTATTTTAATGATCAGTTTTTGTTTAAATTTCATATAGTTATCTAGAAAGAGCGAAACCGGAAATTACGCCAACTCTCTAGTACCCTCATTTAATTCGTCAAAGTGGTGGCGGGATTGAAATTAGAAATAAGCATTTTTAGAGCCAGTACGCGCAGTTCTTGGTTGTCATCCGAATCACTCGGAATAGTTAAGAAATATTGGAGTCCGTCCGTTATGTATTCGATTTAAGTATAATATATTGGCTGTTACCTGTTGTGAAGAATAAAATTATTATATGGATCTGTCCAAGTTGCAGTTTTATTGAAACAAGCAATAAACTGAAATACTCTTGGACCTCAAATGGAAAGATTTTAGTCAAAACGGACGAGTTGGAGCCTACTTTCCATGTTAAAACTGAGGAGCAACTTGAAAAACTAATTAATTCGAAAATATGACTCATAACAAGATCATATTCTTACCAAGCAATTTTTTGCATTATTGCTGGAACAGCTACTAATTTAACTGCATTTTCTTTCTCATGTCATTGGTTCGGGTTTGTATTATTAGAGTTACTGCTAGTTTTAAATCAAAATTACTATATTTTTTATTATGCATGTATGACGGTAAACTTACACAAAATTACTCACAGCTACACAATACAAAAAATATACATAAGTACGCACAATATATTTACTTATACCACACACCTACAAAAACTAAAGATTTTAGTACCTCACATAACATAATAATTCATAACAAATCTGTTGTAAACAATTTTTTCCTAATTGATTACCCTAAAATGACTTTATTAAAATGCATCACACAGCTCTGTTGTTTGACAATGTTTACAAACAAACGTTATGTAATAACTTCGTACACCATTGTGAAAATTAATATTTAAAATTAGATAATGAGGTATTAGGTGAGATCGACGACTTTTCTATATCCGACACGATCAGATGTGAACCTGAAAGTTGAACCAAAACATACGTAGTCTAAATGCTAACTTTGATCATTTAAATATCCTTCTGCAGAGGTTACAATTCTTTCTGAGTTCTGAATGTCGTACGTTCGAAATCTACCTGTATTGGATCGATATCTGAGTATATCTACATCTTCCCACTATAACCAGAATGATGATGTGGTAGTATATATAAAAAGTAGTATTAAAGCCTCTCTGGAAGAACCCGTTATACAAGAGGCCAACTGTTTACTTATTAAAATCTCTAATGCAGTGGCCATCTTGGCAATATACCGCCATTTTTGTTTCAAAACCATAGATGCCTTTTTATTGTCCTTACAAAAAATAATAGATAGCTTATCAGCGTTCAAAAATATTATAATGGTGGGTGACATTAATATAAATATTGCTACCAATAGCTCTGATCGCTTCATGTCGGATTATCTTGATTTTCTTTCCCTTAATGGAATTATTTTACATTTATCACAGCAACTCGTGCAAATAGATGTCTTGATCATGCAATTATGAAGACAAAAATACCTATAACGACGTTTATTATTGAATCCCTTATTACTGATCATTCACCCATACTTTGCTGTGCGAAAATTAAAAACGTTAATAAACAAATAGTTAAACTTGATTATGAGGCCATTAAGTTGGCATGTTGAACTTTTGGATTTTACCTCTATTTTTAAAGCGATTAACCCTAATTCTGCTATGGAAATATTTATATCTAAAATATCTCATATTGTGCAAATAAACACAAAAATAGTTAATGTAACAAGAATTAGAATACTAAAGCCTTGGATGACGCCAGGACTCATCAGGTGTTCTCGAAATAGGGATCGGATGCATAAAAAATGTAAACAAAATCCAGATAACGTTGTGCTCGAAATCACATACAAACGTTCCCAGAACTTTTATAATAAGATTATTAGTAAGTTGAAACGAGAATATGAAAAAGGGTTGCTAAGAGAAGGAGGTAACAATAGTAAAAACATATGGGAAGCTATAAATAATATAACTAATAGAAATGTTAAGAAAGATAACTCTTTAGATTTTCTTTCTACAGAGTCATCTCCTCATCTGTCGTTTTGCCACAAATGATTTCTTTGCCACTATAGGCCAAAACTTAGCAAACAAAATTATCCTGCCGGTAGGAGATTCCCCTTCAGAGGAGACGCATAGACATTCGTCATTAACTTGTAATTTATTTGTTCTTCTTGACACTGAAATTGAATTGAAAAAACGATTACTGTTCTGAAAAGTAACTGTGCTCCAGGTGACGACGGAATCTCAGCAGACATACTTAAATTGATAAAAAATAACATAATAGCCCCACTCAAGCATATTTTTAATATGTGTTTGCAAATGGGTATTTTTTCTGAATCACTTAAGCGGTCTATAGTAAGACCTATTTTTAAGGGTGGAGATAGAAGCCGTGTCGCTAACTATCGACCTATTTCAATTCTGACCTCTCTATTAAAAATCCTTGAAAGGTTAATTAATAAAAGACTTATAAATTATTTGGATAAATATAAGCTACTCTCTAAAAATCAATTTGGTTACCGTACAGGCTAGTCCACGGAAGATGCATTAAATGACTTTACTGAACATATTGTCAAAACTATTGATGCAAAAATGCCTTACTATATTTCTCGATCTGGCGAAGGCGTTTGGCGTGGTTTCTTTTCCTATCCTAATTAACAAGCTGTATCAACTCTGAATCCGTGGAAATCAACTCAAATTATTATCTGACTATTTGTCTGGAGGAACACAAAAGGTGAAAATTGGCAAATACACGAGCGATGCCTTAACTGTTATCCTTGGAGTGCCACAGGGTAGTATCTTAGGTCCAACGTTCTTCCTTGTATATTTAAATAACCTTGCACTACTTAATATTGAAAACTGCAAAATAATTTCGTATGCAGATGATACTAACAGGAACATTCCACGGTGATACTTGGAGTGAAACTTTCCCAAACGCACAAAATGCCTATAACACGGTTACGAAATGGCTTGCTCAAAACTATCCCTCTCTTAATACCGAAAAAACCAAATATATCCCATTTTCTATTCGAAATACAAATGAATTGCTACGATCAACGCATCGTATAACCTCCCACATTTGCCATAATGAATCTATAAATTGCTCTTGTCCGTCTCTGTCTCCTGTTGAATACATCAAATATTTAGGACTTATATTTGACAGAAAACTTCATTTTTAAAATCATTTAATTAATCTCTCACACAAAATAAGAAAACTTATATATGTATTTAAGCAAATAAGACATTCGACAAATGCCAATATTATGAAAATGATTTATTATTCTTTGTGTCAATCGGTTATAACTTATTGTATTACCAGTTGGGGTGGTGCCGCTAAAACGCATAATAGAATTGCTGAAAGAGCTCAAAGGGCCTTACTGAAGGTAAGTTATTTTAAGCCCAGGTATTTTTCTACTATTGAGCTGTACAGGAAATGTGAGGTACTAACCGTACGCAAACTGTTTGTATTAGCTTTAATTATGAGACAGTATTCCTGTGTCCAGTTAAGTGTACTGTCCGAAAAAGATATTACAAGGAGAAAACTTTTCGACTTGTTGAAATCAGTTCCATGAAGAACATCTTTTGCTCAAAAATTTAACATGTTCCTTGGCCCAAAACTATTTAACATTGCAAATAAGCAGTTGCACATTTTCTCCATGTCAAAAACAGAGTGCAAGCAGAATGTAATCACTTGGCTTCTTCCTATAACCTATGATGAAACCGAAAATCTATTTAGCATAGCTGCATAGGATTTTTTTAGTAATAAAAATATTTAAATACAATTAATAAATTCTATTTCACATAAACCAACATGGGTAGTGGTGATGTGTCTGTGGCTGGGTGCACGGTCCCAATTAATCGTTTTCTAGGAAGAGGAGACCGCAAGGAAAGCCACGCTTACTATTTTAAATTGATTGATTAATGTTATCAAATTACAGTGGGTATGGCAGGACAAGGTGGGCAATAGCCACCTGGTTGATTCCTTGTTTATACTTGTTCTAAGTGAATATCTTATGTCCTATTTTTCTCGGGCACACACACACACGCTACCCACACACAAACACCATACACCCTCACAAAACACACATACATCATCACAAAAACACACACAAATATCACCCATGCACAAACATTACACACCCACACAAAAACACACATACACTCACATGCACCTCTGTACGCACTAGCAGATACCGTTTATTTGTTTTTGTTTTTATTTTTATTTTTTTAATCTTAATTTTGTTTTCTAGGTTTCTAGTTTTGCACCTAAATAGTAATAATAATTATTGCCTTGTATCTAAAATTCAAATAATTATAACTTAAACTCATCTAGGCAATGAAAATTATTCAATTGAGTCAAGTACATAGTCTATATGTTATTTTGATCATTTGGCTACAATTGTTTCCAAAATAATTACAAGATATTTAGTTATCTTAGCTTAGGTATTGGTTGCAAATCTAAAATACAACGTTACTTACCTTAGGTCTATTTTTATTGTAAAACAATTGTTTTGTATTTTTCTTTACTTTAAGGTGCAAATAAACGATTTTTATTTTTTTATATAATGCAAAATTTTATGTAAGTTGTGCCTACAGCTATATCTTCTATTTGTTTAGAGCAACGGACCCTAAAAAATATTTAACATTTAACGTTCTTCACAGACGTGACGAGTCTCAAGACCTACAATAGAACTAAATAAAACTGATTTTCTTATCTCAACACGTACACGACACTTCTAGTAACAACTAACAGCACTACCAGAGGAAAACATTAAATATTTTTGTATATTTATAGTAGATACCGATCATGTCTGCAAGGTTTTGCTAACTAATTTCAATTAATTGTGTTGATTATACAAAATCTATTAAAAATCAATTTCAATAATACATTCATTCCTTGCCAAATCTGATCGTCTAATTTGAACATAGTAATGTACTGAGCATATTCGAACCAAGCAAGCGGACCCCTCTGTCAAGATGAAGAAAATTGCTACTGACCTTTTCACCAGCAGTACCAGATTGGAGTAATGAGCCATGTCCGGGTTCACCCCGACACGTTACAACAATTTCTGTAACAAAAAAATGAAAAAGTTTTGCAGTAAATCTTACGTAGGGATCTTCTTTTAAGTAAAATATATATATAGCTGTGCTATGAGGCCCTTTTTTTTGTTGGGATGGGAAAATTATTTCTCCCGCTCTGGGCGGAGCGACTTTTACTGACTAAACCCATCCGTGTTTCTTCACTTGCCTATGCGACGGCCAGGGCCACGGTTTCTTGTTTAACCAACCCGCAACCCTGACCCAGGAGGCATCTGTCTTCGTGGACCCCGTCACGATGTGCTGACATCTCTTTGAGGCGCGCGTGAAACACGACGTGCCATCGACTAGGGCCTGGTCCTTATAGAGCGGCGAGCTGCGCACTGCTCACCACCCGCAGGTCCGCGCCTACGGCGCGGTGGCTGGGAGTTTGGTGTCGTCTCCCGACCAGGGCGTTTCCTGTAGCGGCTAGTGGCGTGAGGGCCCTGGGATTGCCGTTGGCTCACGCGCTCCGCCTCCTCCTTTGTCAGCATTACTGCTTCGCAGAAGGAGGTGACAGCCTGCCATGCACTCTCAGACCATGGCCTAGACCAGGGTCGGACGCGAGAAATCGCCGCCGATGGCCGCTACGAGGACACGGCGGTGCTCTATCCAAGCCGGGCAGACCTCCACCGTATTCTCCACCGTGTCCTCAGGGCGATCCGTGCTAAGAGACCCCGCTCTTCAATAACAAATTATAAAATATTAAAAGTAGGGTACCAAAAGAAAAATGAATTAAGACAGTCTTCTTTCCTATGTAATAGGGCAGGACTTTGTGTAATTACAAGAAATTATGGAGTAGGTTTAGTTTTTAAATACCGGCAAGGGAATATAATAACTCATTGGTTGTAAATCTGCATGGTTTAAAATACATGATCTAGAATAGAGATCTCTGTACTCGCTCTTGGTCAACACCACTTCTTGTCGCCCGAGTTGCATATTATGTATTAATTGCGTACCTTTCACACAAGTGCAGCACATGAATTAGTCTCATAAACAGTAACTCTGCCTAGGAGTTGTGAAATTATTAAACTGTTGCTAAACTGACGACATCTCAAATAATTATGTGTAAATTTCTTTTATTTATTATCCCAAGGTCCAATCGGAAAGGACCGTCCAATCGCTTACGCGTCTCGAACACTCAATAAGGCTGAGTGTAATTGAAATTCAACACATTTAGATCATTACAATGAAGACATACAGAGCATTAAAATATTGATTGTCATCTAGGGAAAGCACTTCTGCGACGAATTAAGAAACCTTTCTCAAACTGTTTTCTCATAACCGCTGAAGCTAAAAGGTATTTTCGCTTAAGGGGTCTAAAATTATGTGCTGATTTCATGGAGTCAGTTTGCGCGTCAATATCCTTGCTATCATGTATACAGGGGCCCCAGTCTATTATTAAGATAGTGTCGGAATAGTCTATCAGTCATCTCATAATGATAGGTTTTGACCATTTCATAATCTACTATCAAAATGGCATCATTATGACTTTTCAGTGGTCAATGACTGTCACTATACCCCATATTAATAATTATTCAAATTCAGTAGTAGTTCTACTAATGGGTTTTATAATAATGACAACATGGCAATGTCATTCTATCATACGATACTTGATCAATTATTATGAATTTAACGAAATATACGTACGAACTTTTGGCATAATGACAGTGGAATGATGATGGAATAGTGTTAGAAGGACAAATTTATAAATAATAGCAGACTAGGGCCCAGTAGTGTGACACTGAAAAGAAATTCCTCAAACTTACGTCTAGATGTTTTTTCTGCGACGAATGCAAAGATTTCCTTAGGATTCGGATTGGGCACACTCTCGTCCAACGCGAAACCAATATTCAATTCTTTGAACTCTGGTGTTTCTGAAAATGTACGCATTCCGTCGGCACTGCCGATTTCTTCGTCTGAAAAAGAAATTTGACTGAAATTCAAAGGGAAGAGAGTCGCGAGTAATAGATAGTTAAGTGTAAGGCAGTTAATTGTAATTTTAGCTTCATAAATGTACCAGGTACAAAAGTTATGAATGGTCCTCTTCAGCCTGACTCCAGCGGCTTTCAGTTTCCTAACGGCTTCTAGGTGCATCATGGCTATGCTCTTCATGTCTTGGGAGCCTCGCGCATAGATGAACCCATCGTCTGATACGACAGCGTCGAACGGAGGGTAGGTCCATTTTTCCTGAAAAATAATAAAATCGTTGTCATCATCACCTTCCTACTCCTGTCGCACAAAACTTAGGGTTACCACAATATGTTTTTTATTCATTACTTCTTGTGAGGTGTCAGACGTTCAAGTGGGCAGGAGAAATAAGACATAATATATTCCTCCCTTATCATAATGTTATCAAAATAAATCACAGATACCATTGTTGTACGGGCGCTAGCAGGTCCAACTACTCGAAACTGTCAGATATTCCCAATCAACCCTGAGCCTTAATGATTTAGTCATAAAGTTGAAGAAATAATAAAGAATTTTGACAGATTGTAGCAGCTTAATTCGTCTATGCGTCAGCATAATGTGTCGTACATTATTCTGAGCATGTTAAAATGTTTCAAAAGTTTTTTAGTAAAAATCTTCATGGTGTGAGTTCGTCTATAAAGTCGTGAAAATGAATGTTTCTGTAACTAAAAATTTTGAAATTAGGGCAATACTAAATCATAGTACATCGAATGTCATCGGCTATCGTATTTTTGTTTTGTAACTCGATAACTATTGCATTTATTATTGCTTTTCCAATCTTCATGAATCGATGTAACGTATTAAAATGAGCAAAGCAAATAAAAGTGGAGCTCGGGAAATAATTTATAAAGTTTATCAGCGGTGTTTGTTAGCACACGTAGCTGGAGAAATTTTATCAAATATGGATGATATTTATGCCTGAACAGCTGCTAAAACAGGTATGTTATCATGTTACTGTTTGTTTTTATCTTCTAGAAGTTTCAAATTTTAAGACTAAAATGAGGATTGTTTAATTTTTAGTGCGACTGGCACAGTTTGATAATTAAAATTTTAAAAATGAATTATATGATGTTCTGAATTATAATTAGTGTTATCCATTTTCTGATAGAAATTACATATTATTATTTTTAAGCTTTCAGGAAAATGTGAGAGTAAACCCTTTATCAAGATATATATGAGTTAATTATTTGCTTAATTGAAGATAGCAGGCTGATGATATCAGTAGCGGAGACGTTGTTAGTGACGCAGCTGACAATGAAAATACTTTTTAACGAAGAATATTTGGAATCAGATGATGAAAGCAATTATTATGTTTTAGAATACTTTTCATTGGTAAAAACACGTTAAAACATGTAATAATAAATATGCATGGTTTTTTTTTTTGTTTTACTCATTTTATTTAAACGCCAGAAACCATATATTTGTGTTTTCATTAAAACCAGTTGTGCTTCCAGTACAAAATAATGTGCTAGTATCAAAATGATTTTAGTAACACTAACAGGGTTGCTATATACACGACGGCAGCGCCCTCGTCTATTTTCACGACTTTATAGACAGACTATACCACACTCCTGTACCGAGCCCTTGCCTTTGAAGACTGGAGTAATAATACTCAGCCTCCATTGGCTCGGGATTTTACCGGTCAGGAGCACGTGGTTCAGAAAGTTAGATAACACCGCGAGGACCCATCGCCTTCCAGGCCTCAATGGGGTCTCTGACAATTGACTGTGTCCATTGACTAAAAATACAGGTAAGCGGAGGGACAAAGAAGTGAACATGTTTCTTCAAAAATTTATTTGATATATTAGACAGACGAAAGAACTCATTTTCATTTACATCCTCTAACATAAATGACTTAAGTTAAGTACTAGTATGGAGGGAATCCGTCACTAGCGGGGGTGCAACATCTGTATTGTGAAGATTTAAGTATTCTTCAGCTAAGGTCCTGCCTACATTTACAAAATACTGATTTATAGAGACCAGGGATTTTTCAGGTGAGGAGCCAACCTTCAGGAGTTGGTTCGGGTGACTAGGGATTTATTAAAGCTATAGATCTCTTTAAGAACTTTCCAGAGCTTTTTTGGATCTTTTTTTTTTTGTTTTTTTACAACCTCTGATTTTTCATACTCATGTTTGAATTTCTTTAAAATGTTACTACATTAAATACGATATCCCAATAGGTACGTAGCTTTTAGAGAGTCATTATCTGGTGAGGACTTCAACTCATAGTGTAGTCCGTCTCTATTTATTATACACCTCAATAACCCAGGAGTTACCCACGGTTGATCTTTGGATAATTTTTTACGCCTTGATATTTTGTAACGGTACCTATTATTATTTGTTGCCGTCTTTATTGAGCTGGTTAGGTAGTTGATAGAGAATCCAGGATCATTAGACTGGAATATCGGAGTTAGATTGATTTTTAGGATGTCCTGGGTTAAAGATTGCTCATTGGTAAAAAAAAAATGGTACTTTTAGATTATACTGTCTCTTTCTCAAATGTCTATGATGATTGTTTCATATATCCCCGAGATATGTGGTAAAACAATATCTAAAAAGATTGAGTGTGATAATTGCGTTCAAAGTTTGATAACGAAATCACCCGATACCTTATATAATTGTTTCATTATCATAAAGGATTTTTCAAAATCAAATAAAGGCTATCTCACTCACCTAATGACGTAATTAAATTGTGTTGTAGTTATTTTAGAGAAAATATGAAGAAAAAAGTATTGCCTGAACTCATTTTCTTTTGAATGTGTGTTAAAAGTTTTACGCAACGCAGAATCACTGCTCAATAATTTGCAGTACCATGCTTTGGATCAAGATCATTAGTTAGTCATAAGTATTTACTTAGGGAAGCTATTGTTGAAAGTTATTTTGCTCTTCGCTTAAAATATGAAGGCAAGTTGTTTTTGATAGAGAAACACACTTAAACAGAATTGTCATTTACGCACACATATGTATATATTTTTTGACACATCACCAAGTTGCTTATCTTGTACTTCCTAAATCTATGGAGAACATATGGTTAGCAGGACGATTCTGTTACCGTCTGACCGTGAAAACTTAGGGATGTGATATATTTTATATAATAGAGATTATGTTATGTGGGTTCAGAAACTATGTAACATTATAATTAGATAACATGTATCTTTGGGCTTTGTTCACCTGGTTAAGTTATCACTCCCGGTATTAGAATTCTTTACAAGGAATAAAGTTGGAATTACTCTGCTGAGATAAAGTAAAATATACATCGGTGAGTTTTCTCATTCTTTCTACCAAGAAAATCTTATTCTTTTTAATTCATTAAGAAAAGGATCGAAGATATTTTTAATAATTATAAACTAGTGCTTGACAGTAATTCCGCCTGATAGTAAGCGGTGATGCAATCGTTGATTCTAAAGCGCGCTAGTTTATTAAGCCTATTCCTACATCCAACAACACGACGAACCTCCACAACCAAACTCCCGACACATTTGGTTCATCGTACCCGGCACACATCGCAACACAACTGCTCATACCAGTCCCGTTATTCATGTTAAATTAGTCAGTGCCTGATGTAAATTGACATATATTTTTAATCAGGTCGAAACTATCTTAGGAATATCTTAATTTGACATAACCAAACTAACATGTTTTTTGGTTTATTTTTCTGATGGTAGTCGGTCTCGCTAACAGACGGCAAAGCGATGCGATGCGAAGGTAGAACATTTTCCAAGAAGTTTTTACAGAAATTATTTTATTGGAGTAGCGCCTATCTGCGGGAACCTTTATCATAACAGTAACAGTAGGAATCTCCTACAAACTAACCTCATTAACAGGAACAACATCCATATGAGAGTTCAATAGTATGGAGGGTAGTTCTGGCTCCAAACCTTCCCATGTTATCACCACTACTGGTTTCTTGGGCACAAACACATGGACGGCAACAGGCAAATCTAACTCAGAAGCTTGTTTTTTCAAGAATTTTACACAGTCATCTGAAAAAGCAAAAGTTCTTATATACACACATCAAAAGTGTCTAGGGATCAACATATATTTTTGCAATAACTTTTCTCCTGATTGATATTAATTAAAATTTTCTTTAAGGATTCATCAAATAAAGTGTTTTCGTTTGTCACAGTAACGATAAACCAAGTCACCTTTGCATTAATAAAGAAATTTGCCATTTTCCTAATAAAGGGATATTTGACATTTGAACCACTAACACAAAAGTTCGAAAAAAAGACTGAAATAACAGTTTTCTCTAAAATTTTATTGGGTAACTTAAACAATATTAATAATCCGTGTTTCTACCGCGAACACTAACAACACAAGAACATCGGTTTGGCATACTCAAAATGAGTTCATCCAAATCACGCTGTGGAATGGCCGCCCATGTTCGTTGCAACAACAAAAAAAGGTCTTCTTGCGACTGGATTCCCTCCATATTCGGCAGAGCTCTTCTCTGTAGCATATCCCATGCATGCTCAATCGGGTTCAAGTCTGGCGACTGAGCAGGCCAGGGCAGGACATTGATGTTAGCTGCGGCGAGAGTCTGTCTTACAACTCTTGCCGTGTGCGGTCGTGCATTATCATGCATTAACTGAAATAAGGGACCGATTTGCACTTGTAGAGGAACGATGACGTCTGATACAATCGTCTCAGCATAAATTTGAGCGTTGAGGTTGCCTCTGATCCAAATCAACTCAGTTCTTCCGCCGATCCAAATACCCGCCCATACCATGATGGTTCCACCACTATAAGGATGGACTTCCTGGCAGGATTTTAATCGCTGTTGGCGTCCAGGGGTTCTCCAGTGTCGTATACGTCTTGTATCCGGTCTCATACCAAAACGATACTCATCAGAAAAGCACACGAAACGCCATTGTTCTTCTGCCCAATTTCTGTGTTCAAGAGCCCATTGATATCGAATCCTACGATTGTGCATTGCTATAGGTGGTACCCGTAGCGGTCTTCGGGAATGAAGGTTCACTTCATGCAAGCGGTTTCTGACTGTTTGGTCGCTAATTAAGTTCCCTGAAGAGTGATGAAGCCTCACGGCTAACATCATGGCGGTTATTGTTGGAGCTCTTCGAGTTAAGATTTGAATGTATCGGTCTTGTCTCCGTGTGGTGCAGCGATACCGTCCTCCATGGCGCTCAGCCACGGTACCAGTGCTTCGGTAACGTGTCCAAAGTCGACTGATAACACTCTGACTTGTATTCAGAGCTAAAGCCACAGTACGTTGCCGGGAACCAGCTTCTATCATTCCCACGGCTCTGAGCATTTCGTCCCTGCTTAAATGACGTCGCCGCTCCATAATAACGTTGGTTTTAATCAGTAGTAGGGAAACAGTAGCACTAATAATGTCTTCAATGCGTTGTATGTTTTTATAGGGAAAATATTGACAGCTGATTTTCATCTTTTACTCGAATTTGATTCACAGTTCCTGATTCAAATTATGAAAAGCACCAAAAAGGATCCATATAAATTTATAAAATCATAAATTTATTACAAAGCCACATCTCAATCTCAAGAAATCCGCATAAAAATGCTTGATCTTTAGACACTTTTGATGTGTGTATGTGAAAGACAAACGCGTTTATTCACATTAAAGCAAAATAAATAAGTACTTATTCACAAAACAATCATAATATAAAACAGTAATTATGATGCCGAGAGGGCCTTTGTTCTTTTTTTGTTTGGGATGAGAAATCATCAAATGACCTCTCCTGCTCTGGGCGGAGCGGAAGGGCGTGTCACATTTTACTGACTAAAACCCACCCGTGTACCTTCACTTGCCTGTGGGCCAGGGCCATGGTTTCTTTTTTTACAAATCCGCAACCCTGGTCGTCGTGGACCCCGTCACGATGTGTTGACATCTCGTGCCTGCAGCACATTTTCTTTTTTAGTGTGATGAGATCACAAGACTCACGTTACCCAATTACAGATAGATAGATTTATAGAGTCAGTCGATCAATAACCTCTGCATAGATTTTATGTGTCTCAAATATACATAGTTATGCATTTACGGAGTTTCATTGAAGAGTCCTTAATACACAACTTCAACTAATATAAGAGGACACAACACTGGTGACCTCGACAACCGACATCCTTAAGAGGAAGATCGCAGACTATACAGTATGTTAAGAAAACCCTGTCCGACCCATAAGGATAATAAAGGTTAGGTAAACACATGACCAAATATAATATAAAATTTTACATATTCATCATAGTACCAAAACAAATGAATTTTGAAATAATCTTTTTTTCTCGCGAATTAATTCCAATTTCCCCGAAATGAGGTAATTTTTAAAAAGTGATAACATCGGTTTTATTATGAGCGAATAGCGATGCGACCACGTGCCGCGTACCCTGCCGCCCGCACCTCCGCGGGCGGCAGGCGAAGGGTGGTTACCGCGTAATTATTAAGTTACCTCTTTTTGCGAAATAATATTTATTTTTTTAGGGGGATTTTTTTTTAAGTTTAGCGCGGTTTTGTATGCATTAGTAGAATCAGTTATCGATACCTAACAACACCTTCACGGGTCGGACAGGGTTTTCTTAACATACTGTATACAAGGTCAACTCAACAGAAGGTACCATGAGTAATTCAAACTGCGCTATATACATCAAAAGAGCAGCATGGCGAGTGCTACAACGTTCCAACCGAAGCAATCGAGTTGGCGACGGTAAAAATCTCCTCCAAGATCCCTGAATTTAGGTGTGATCAGCCCAGATTATGGTTTGTGCAGTGTGAGGCTATTCTCGGACCACAAAAACTTAGTGATGATCCAACATTCAACTTAGTGTGGCTAAACTTGGCAAAGATGTAATCCAACAAGTTAGCGACATTTTATTAAATCCTCTGGAAGTGAAAAACTTTGAAGCGTTGAAGACTCGTTTATTGGCAAAGAATGAAGAGTCAGAAAATTACAGAAACTGCTCTCTTAGATTCAACTCGGCGACTACCGTCGTTTAAATAGCATGACAACCGACAACCCGAGAGATATCAAATTTAGAAAACGTATTTTCTCTGGGATGGATCTTCAGCGTGCTTATCGTTATTTTAAAGTGAGAGAAGAGGATATTCCGAAGACGGCGATAACCACTCCATTCGACCTCTTTGAGTTCAACATGATGACGTTTGGTCTACGAAACGCCGCACAAACGTTTCAAGGATTCGTTAACAACGTATTTCGAGACTTAGGATTTATTTTTTTCTACCTTGATGACGTAATAGTTGCATCGACCTCAAGGTCGGAGCATGAAAAGCGCCTAAGAGAAGTTTTCAACCGCTTGCATCAATCGAGGCTAACTATAAACTTATCAAAATGCGTATTTGGAAAATCTAAATTAGAATTTCTTGGATTTCACGTGTCCGAAAAAGGTCTGCGACCGCTAAATGATAGGATACAAGCGATATCGAAATAGCTACAACCAAACACAAAATAAGAGCTGCGCCAATTTTTAGGTATGGTCAATTTTTACAGGAGACATTAACAGAATCTCAGAGTATCCTAGACACCTACTTACACAAAGCAAAGAAAAGAGACAAAACTCCAATTACATGGACCAAAGAGGCAATCGAGGTATTCGAACAATGTAAAACGAGCTTACAAAGCGCTGTTACTCTGTCCTTTCCTCTAGCGGATGCTCCTATAGCCCTCATGACCGACGTTTCAGCCACATGCACCGGAGCGGTACTGCAGCAAAGGGTCGATGGAACTTCACAGCCTCTGGCATTTTTCTCCAAAAAGCTCAGCACACAACTTAATTTTTTTTAATATTTACTTATATGAAAAAAGAAAAAATACATGTCTAGTATTTTTTGTAAATCTGACTGACGGACTAATTAGTTTTTTTTAGTCAAATACCCTATTTCATCTATATGCATGCACACCATCACCTATTAATTATTAAAAATTGTCGCATACCCAAGAAGCATACCGGGAACTGAAAATCTTGATGGACGCCGATAATTTAAGTTTTAAAAGAATGTAATTAACAGATAATAATATACCAATATACTGCGAAGTATCGACAGATAAGGTGCGACCATATTTGCCTGCCGAGTTTCGTATGACAGCTTATAAAGCGATTCACTGAATCGGCCAACCAGGAATAAGGACAGCGAAAAAGATGATAGCTGATCGCTATTTTGGAAGTCAGCTATCATCTTTCTCGTCGAACAAAGATGTCTCTGTATGGTCTAAGGCATGCCTAGAGTGTCAAGTCAAAGTTCCATGGTTCAACGACACACTATTTCACCCGTTGGTACTTTTGAGAAAAGTAAACGATTCGAGCACGTGCATGTCGATACTGTTGGTCCATTAAGTTACGGTAAAGGTTATATATATTTAGTGACGATGTTAGATAGGGTCACGGGATGGCCCGAGGCACGTCCAGTTAAACAGAAACTGTTGCTGAAATTATTTATTCAGGCTGGATCGCTAGATTCGGGTGTCCGCTAAGGATAACAACGGATCAAGGACGGCAATTCGAGTCCAAACTATTCCCATTACTTTCAAAACGTATGGGTATCACTAAGCTGAGAACTACGGTTTACCATCCACAATTAAATGACGCAGTTGAACGTTGGCACTGATTGCTAAAAACAGCTTTAATGTATAGAGGAAACACAGTGGATTGAGTGACCGAATTACCCTCTGTACTGTTAAGATTAAGGGTAACGTTACGAGGCGAAACAGACGCCAGCGCTGCTGAGTTGGTGTACGGCGAAGTATTGCGTTTACCCGGAGATTTATTTTTGCTGTCAAAGCTTGAAGTCTCTGAGAACGACACATTTGTGTAAGAACTACGACAAAGAATCCGGAAAATATCATCCTTTCTGAGACGGGAGTTTAAATAAGGCCAGATATTGGACATCCGGAATTAAAGAACTGTCAAGTTTTTGTACGTTTTGACCAAGTTTCGAAGCCTTTGACTGCACCATATTCTGGTCCCTATCAAGTTTTAGAAAAATATGACAAATATTTCAAGATATTATTAATGATGTAAAGAAAAATATAAGTATAGATCGCCTTAAATCAGTCTTTGTAATAGAAAGTGACTCGTGTCAAGTATATATTATATGTATATAGTAATTTATTTACTAGCTAGAGTAGGTCTCATTTTTTTATTAACTTATGCTTTAGACTGTGTTGTATAATGCAGAGTTTTAAAACCTGTATAATTATTAACTCCAGTGTTTAAACTGAGTATGTAACATATCAACGGTATCAGTTGGTAATGATAAGTTGTGCTCAAGAATGATTACTCATATCCTTTCTTCATTACTCCCTGTTCTAACTCACATCTTCAATCATTCATTTTCTTCTTGCTCCTTTCCGTCAATTTGGAAACAGGCTCACCTATCAATCAATACCTTTAGCTAAAACTAACAATCCTACTTTATTGACCCACTTTTCTATTCTCCCATTCCTCTCTAAAGTTTTTAAGCACATAGTTCATAGACCATTATAATTTTTCTTATTATCAAACTCGATAATATCTCCATTTCAATCCGGTTTTCGCTCGGGTCACAGTACCATAACCGCGCTTTTGAAGGTGACTGACGACATTCGCTGGGTAATGGAGAATAAATTACTGACTGTCCTTGTATTGCTTGACTTTAGCAGCGCCTTCAACACAGTAGATTTCGACATTTTACTAGGCATTTTCAATTCTATAAATTTCTCTTCTTCCGCTTTAGTCTGGTTCAGCTCATATCTCCGGGGACGCTCTAAATGTGTTCGCTTAGAGGAGTCCTTCTCCGATTGGTGTAATCTCACTGAGCGTGTTACTCAGGGTAGCGTTCTCTCTCCTCTTCTTTTTTCAATTTTCATAAACTCTGTTACTAGAGTAATCTCCTCCAGTTTCCATCTCTACGCAAATGACCTACAGCTCTATCGACATTATTCTGCAGACAACACGGGCTCTGCAATTGCTGCAATGAATCATGACCTGGCCTGTGTTAGCGCTTGGCCTAAGTCATTTATTAACTCAACTATATCCCAGGCTATGATCATAGGCAGCAGATTCATTCACAATGCTGCCAATATTACATCTCTCCTGCCTTTATATCCCGATGGTGTACGAATTGACTTAACTGAAACTGCCAAAGATCTAGGTGTAGTTATAGACTCCAATCTATCGTGGCGTGCTCAGGTCAGTGAGGTCAGCCGAAAGGTACTGTATTTCTCCTTTCATTCGCTGAAATGCCTTCAGGGTCTTCTGCGCTTGAAGAGTAAAATTTCTTTAGCACAAACACTTATTCAGCCGATTATAGATTATGCCGACGCCTGTTACCTGGATGCTACTGAGGAGCTGTTAAACAAGCTTGAGCGCTTGCAAAACCTGTGCATTCGCTTTGTTTTTGGTCTTCGTAAGTATGACCATATTTCTCACCTTCGCAAGGAACTCAAGTGGCTCCCAATCCGCCTTCGCAGGAATAGAATAGAATAGAATAGAATACTCTTTATTATGTACACCATATAGATTACAGAACATAAATAAAAATATTTTACAAAGGGTGACACAATGGGCGGTCTTATCGCTAAGAGCGATCTTTTACAGACAACCTTTGGATGGAATTCTAAGAGGTAGGATAAAGAAATAGTGTAGGTAGTCTACAGTGTACTATTTATATAGATTATACAATAAATATATACGTTAAGTGTATCATACTAGTTTAAATAAATTTATACATCTAATTAATAAATATCATACAAGAGCACATTAAATATAATAATATGTTTAAAGAGAGAGGAAGTGCTTTTTTTTATCATAGTTTTAAAAGTAAACAGTGTTTGAGCACGCCTTACGGACACGGGCAAGTCATTCCATAGCCGAACTGCTTGTACAGTAAAGGATTTATCATAGAAACTAGTGGAATGCATCGGCATGTCTAATATCAGGTTTTCCGATGATCTCAGATATCTATTATGTGTGTCATGAAGGAACTTGAAACGTTCTTTAAGATAAGAGGGGGTTTTAGGATTAAACAAAATGTTGTAGAGCTGAAATAGTATATGAGAATTCCGACGAAGACGTATGGGAAGCCACTTAAGCTTTGTACGAAATTCAGATATGTGATCATATTTGCGCAGGCCAAATATAAATCTTATGCAAAAGTTTTGAAGTCGCTCAAGTTTATCTAGTTGTGCCTCAGTAAGATCTGGATAACTGACATCTGCGTAGTCAAGGATGGGAAGTAGAAGTGATTGTGCAAGCGCAGTTTTAGTGGCAGTAGGAAGAAAGTTCCGTAACCGTCTCAGAGACTTACCAGATGCAAAAATTTTGCGACTGACATCTTGTAGCTGTGGATCCCAGGAAAGATGCTTGTCGATCCAAACCCCAAGGTTCTTAACCTTCTCACTGAACGGAATAGCAGTACCATTAAATTGAACTTGGGGAAGTTGCGACCAGTCTATCCTGGGAAACATCCTTGAACTGCCAATAACAATGACCTGAGTCTTCGATGGGTTAACATGCAACCCATGCGCCTCACTCCACTCACAGATTGAGAACAAATCCTTGTTGATAATTTGAATGGCGCCAGCTAGATCTGAGTGGCCAGCTTGTTTATAAATCTGCAAATCATCTGCATAAAGGTGGTAGGAGGAAACAAGGTTTTTGGTGATGGAGTTGATAAATATTGCGAAAAGTAAAGGAGATAAAACGCCGCCCTGATGTACACCGGAAGAAGTATAGCACCACGAAGAGCAAGACTCTTCTATGCATATACGTTGCCGACGAATACTAGGATTTTATGTCTCCTTTTCATGACCATCCTTAAATCTCATCCTCATAAAACTATTTACTATTCCGATTCCTTCTCTGTACTTGCTGTAAGATTGTGGAACTCACTCCCTCCTAAGATTCGTGATTTAAACATTATTTCTAAATTTAAACCTCGATTAAAAGAGCATTACCTTTCCTCTATATTGTGAGAATTTGTTTATTATTTATACATATTTATTATATATTATGTATTTATTTTAAGTATACTTATATAATTATTGAAGTGAAACTTCTTTAGGCACGCTTGACTTGGGAGTAAGCTGGCGAAAGCGTTACGAAAAATGATTGGGCAAGGCGAACGGAAGTTAAGTGGGGGATATAAGCACAGAGGCGCCCGTGGCGCGAGCTTGGTCTACAACGAGTTTTTTTTTTTTTAATAAAAATAGAAGATCTATGCAAAAATATTTTTTTAAGCTATTGCATAGCTTCTATCGCGGGCCTTGAGCGCGGGGACCGAATCCAGAAATTCCGTAACGAAAAAACCTCACGCTCCCCACTCCGACGGGCACGGAGGTGTGGCTTGAAGGCCGTACATCGTCTAACGTCGTTTCAGTTCGGCAGTCTTCGGCACGGTATGTTTGTGTGCGTGCGACTACATCTTTTGAAAACAATTTATAGATTTTCAAAAAGAGCATGCATATTGCAGGGCGCGAACTCAGTTCTACACACTTGCCATGTTACTGATAGTCGCGATGTGCTAAACTTGCGATTAATTTTTTCTCTGAAATAGGTCTTCTATAGAGATATGTCATACACATCATCGACGTTGTCATGGCTACCTTAAAAACTTTTCATATAATTAATTATTAAGTACTTTTATTCAAATTAATTTAGTAGTGTTTTTATAAAATAGCTTTTTTTTTAACGGAAAAGCTAAGATGAATGTCACGCTAATTTTTCATTGGACTTTTAAATTATTTATAGTGTTGTTTACTAAATAAAAGCGCATGATTTTATAGAGTAAAAAGTGCTCACGCGGCCGTTTTTTCAACTGTTATTGGCGATATCCGCCATTATTGTGAAATATTTTTTTAAAGAATTTCTATAATTTGTTACACGTGTTATTGGCAAACTTGTGGTATCTATCCACAGGGACCAGATCAAGAGTTGAAGTTGAAGTTTTTATTAAATAAAATATTACAGAAAGATGTCGGTGAACAATGTTAATACGAGTACATTTAAGTGTACGAGTTGTAATATTGTTATCTGCGAAACGAAACAACGAAAGTTTAATAAAAATATGCTCGTCGGCTTTTTCTGAGGAAGACATTGATGAGGCAAAAAAGTTATTGTTTGTTTCTACGAAGACAAGACAAAAACATGTATCGAGGCGTAAGAACAAAAAGCAGAAAGACCTAAAATATACGATTACGGTGTTTAAAATCACGGATCCCGAACAATCCCAGTTTTGTGGCATATGACCTTCACAAATTGCCACCAGTTTGCTTTGACTACGTAGAACGTACGTAAAGAAGTTGATGAAGGATTTATTAATTCTACGGTCAGATGTTAACGCAATCAAAAGTGATTATGTTACTAAAGATCAGCTCGAAAATATTAAATTGATAACAAATAATTCGACACCGACGCCGTTCATCATCAACAACCTTTTTATCGTCCCACTGCTGGGCACAGATCTCCTCTCATACAGAGAAGGATTGAGCGTAATCACCACGCTTGCTCAATGCGGGTTGGCGATTTCAGACTTATAAAGCCCAGGTTTCCTCAAGATGTTTTCCTTCGATCAGAGCGGTTGACAACTTTTCTATCAAAAACATTGAATTTGAAAATGAATAATGATCCACAAGAGTCCACAACAAAATATGGGACCACCATTGGCGCGGTATTTTCTAGGTATTTAGAGGATATTAAGTCGCAAACTTGTTTCTTATTTCAGTTATCATAAACCTATAGTTTCAATGATAAATATTCCTGAATAACCAACAGCTACTGTAAGGTAATAAAACCCACATGTATTGTAAAATAATATTAACTTTTTATTTATTTAATAAAAGAAAAATTTGTTTTCTTATCGGTCACCACGCTCAAAAAGTGTAACTTGAATTAATATCAAAGAAAAAGAAATACTGCATAAATAAAATAAATAAATAATTATAATTGCATAAATTGATACAAAATGCTATGCAATAGCTTTACCGCAGCAGTCCCCGAGTGCCACACATCTTTTTTTTTTTAAGCTATTGCATAGCTTCTATCGCGGGCCTTGAGCGCGGGGACCGAATCCAGAAATTCCGTAACGAAAAAACCTCACGCTCCCCACTCCGACGGGCACGGAGGTGTGGCTTGAAGGCCGTACATCGTCTAACGTCGTTTCAGTTCGGCAGTCTTCGGCACGGTATGTTTGTGTGCGTGCGACTACATCTTTTGAAAACAATTTATAGATTTTCAAAAAGAGCATGCATATTGCAGGGCGCGAACTCAGTTCTACACACTTGCCATGTTACTGATAGTCGCGATGTGCTAAACTTGCGATTAATTTTCTCTCTGAAATAGGTCTTCTATAGAGATATGTCATAGACGTCATCGACGTTGTCATGGCTACCTTAAAAACTTTTCATATAATTAATTATTAAGTAATTTTATTCAAATTAATTTAGTAGTGTTTTTATAAAATAGCTTTTTTTTAACGGAAAAGCTAAGATGAATGTCACGCTAATTTTTCATTGGACTTTTAAATTATTTATAGTGTTGTTTACTAAATAAAAGCGCGTGATTTTATAGAGTAAAAAGTGCTCACGCGGCCGTTTTTTCAACTGTGATTGGCGATATCCGCCATTATTGTGAAATATTTTTTTAAAGAATTTCTATAATTTGTTACACGTGTTATTGGCAAAATTATTTTAAATACCAATACAAATGAATTTTGAAATAATCTTTTTTTCCCGCGAATTAATTCCAACTTTAAAATAAATTTAAATGCGGTCCAATCATGCTCGTTCTGATTGTCTTGTAAATTGGTGTCGATCTTACTGGTGGCAATTGCCGTAAATCTAATAATTATAATAATTATGATTGCATAAATTGATACAAAATGCTATGCAATAGCTTTACCGCGGCAGTCCCCGAGTGCCACACGTCTTTTTTTAAATTTTGGGACACTGATACACTTATTTATTTATTTAGTCCCTCCTGTATCCCCCCCTCCCTTACTCCCCCCCCCTCACCCCTTAATATTCCCACGAAACTACCTACCCGACCCCCCCGACCCCCCTCATTGATTACCTCACCCCCCCGTGGATTATCTCGGGAACCAGAGGTCGTGGACTACCCGAGTTTGGGGTCCCCTGATTCAGGAGGAAGAGCCCGACCTTTTGGCCCCGAGGGAATCCACTACCACCCCCCCCCCCACCCCACCCCTTAATATTCCCACGAAACTCCCCCCCCCGACCCCCTTTAGTTACCTCACCTCCCCGTGGATTATCTCGGGAACCAGAGGTCGTGGACTACCCGAGTTTGGACTCCCCTGAATCAGGAAGAGGAGCCCGACCTTTTGGCCCCGAGGGAATCCACTCCCCCTCCCCCCCACAACACCATGAAACCTATCCCCCCCCTCCACCCACTTTAGTTACCTCACCCCCCCGTGGATTATCTCGGGAACCAGAGGTCGTGGACTACCCGAGTTTGGGGTCCCCTGATTCAGGAGGAAGAGCCCGACCTTTTGGCCCCGAGGGAATCCACTTTTTTTTTTTTTTTAAATTGGAGGTCTATGCAAAAATATTAATTTATAAATGAAAGCATGAAATAAATTTAAATATTTATAGAAAATTAATATATGTATATGTGTATACATGTATATATTGTACACACATATATATATATATACATACAGATGGTGCGAAAGAAGTTTCACTTGAGTCGTGTGGTCAAAAGCACACTCGTTTTTTTTTTTGGTTTATATGTTTAGGTATATTTAATATTATTACTTTAATAGTTATCATATTCATATTTTATTTCCTCCTTGTTCTTACACACCAATAGCGTGTGTTATAGTATCTACATTTCTGTTTTACTTCTCCTTTCGCAGGTCTGCTGGAAGAAATTTCTTTAGAAATAAGCAGCACCTTTGTACTCAGGTCTTAATTTTGTCGCGTCTTTATGTATTTTATTGGGTGTACAAATAATAAAATCAGCATGTCACACGTTATGTGTAAAAAGTGGATTTTATGATCTGAATAATAAATAAATAATTATAACTCACCATAATCAATATCTGGATGGACACTAGGAATTCTTAAATACTCTCGAAATCGCTGTATGACTTCATCGTTGTCCCATTTTGAAGACATTTTCTTCCTTTTTTTAATTGATTTTGTTATAGAGCGCAGAACGCTTGCTGAACTACCAGTTAACTCGTGTTCGCTTTTCGAATGTATCATTATCTACAAGGCGAGCCGTTTGATTAAATCTGCAAATTGTGTTATCTGTGAATTGTATTTATCTCGTCAGTACACTGAACAAAGTTGAGTTTCTAAGTATGGAAATAGCATTATTTGTGAGTTTATTATATTAAGGACTAACTTCTGCACGACACTTCGTCTGTGTGATGTTTCGGTCCATCGGACGACTATAACAAAAGGTTTGTGGAAACTCTCCAAATGGAAGGGTCGAAGTTTTACAAAACCCTTCGGCCGCTGGCAGAAGTTACCACCCACCAGACAAAGTCTTGCAGCCAAGCGATTCCTCGTGTTCCGGCATGATGTCTGGTGAAGCCGTACGGAGGACGAGTCTGAGAAGTTGTGTTGCGATGTGTGCCGGGTACGATGCGCCAAGTGTTGTTGTGTCGGGAGTTTGGTCGTGGAGGGTCTCCAAATCAATCTCCCACTGGCGCAGCATCATCGGTCGTGTTGTTGGGTTTAACATTCCACCACCTCGCTCAACTGCCGTCTTCCTTCCTATTCAGTACGTTTTTTAAGTGAATGGGTTTAATAAACTAGCGCGCTTTACCATCAACGATTGCATCACTGCTTACCATCAGGCAGGATTGCAGTCAAGCGCTAAATCATAATTATTAAAAAAAAAACCTCCGTTCAAAAGGACAGAAGAAGATCTCCGGTCCCACCCGTCGACTAATGGAAGAAAGACGGGAGGTGGTGTTAAAATCCCCTGATGAGGCTTCGCGTATCAGATGCCTTAACAGACAATTCTCAAAGTCTCTGACTCGCGATATGCGCCAATTTAATACAAATTGAAACGAGATTTGTCTGTTGGACAGAGCCTACTTGCGAAGCTGAAGACTGGGGATGGTAGGAGCGTCACTTCCAAGCCCGAGCTTTTGGGTGAGATTGAGAAATTCTATGGAGAGTTATACACATCAACACACGCACCTGTTGTAAGCCTGGCTAAAGATCCTAGAGTCAGACTAATCCGACACTACACCGACGATATCCCGGACGTCAGCCTGTATGAGATTAGTATGGCCCTGAAACAGCTCAAGAACGATAAGGCGGCTGGAGATGATGGAATTACGGCTGAACTTCTGAAAGCGGGTGGCAAACCGGTTCTTAAAGCGCTTCAGAAGCAATTAATTTCGTCATTTTTAAAGGCGGAACGCCTAGGGCCTGGCACAGGAGCGTGGTGGTGTTGTTTTTCAAAAAAGGTGACAATACCCTCCTGAAAAACTACAGACTGCTATCCCTCCTAAGACATGGCTATAAGCTGTTTTCTAGGGAAATCACGAATGAAACGTCTCGCTCGCAGGTTCGACGACTTCCAGCCTCCCGAACAAGCAGGCTTCCGAAAAGGCTTTAGCACCATACACCACATACATACGCTGCGGCAAGTTATACAGAAGTCCGAGGAGTATAAGAAACCACTATGCTTGGCGTTTGTGGACTATGAGAAGGCCTTCGATTCGATCGAGACTTGGGCGGTGCTACAGTCTCTCCAGCGGTGCCAAATTGACCATCGTTTTTTTAAGGTGATAAAGTGTTTGTACAAAAATGCCACCATGTCAGTCCGCCTCCAGAATCAGGACTCGAAACCGATCCAACTCCAGCATGGAGTGAGACAAGGAGATGTCATATCTCTTAAATAAATTCTTCACTGCTGCGTTGAAAGATGTCTTCAAGCTCCTGGACTGGAAAGGACGTATCAACGACGAGTACATCACTAATATCAGTTTTGCAGATGATATCGTGGTCACGGCTGAGACCCTGGAAGACTTGGGCAAAATGCTCAATAACCTCAGCAGAGCTTCTCAACAAGTGGGTCTAAAGATGAACATACATAGATCAGACGAAGATCATGTCGAACTCTCATGTCGCACCCACTCAAATTCTAGTTGGTTGCTCTGCACTCGAAGTTGTTGACGCGTATATATACCTGGAACAAACAGTCCAACTAGGTAGGTCCAACTTCGAGAAAGAGGTGTCTCGTAGAATCCAGCTCGGCTGGGCAGCGTTCCGGAAGCTACGCTACATCTTATACCAGTTCAAGATACCACAGTGTCTCAAGACTAAAGTCTTTGACCAGTGTGTGTTGCCAGTGAAGACTTACGGAACTGAAACGTGGTCGTTCACAATGGGCCTCATACGAAGGCTCAGAGTCACACAAAGGGCAATGGAAAGAGCTATGCTTGGAGTTTCTCTGCGTGATCGAATCAGAAATGAGGAGGTCCGCAGAAGAACCAAAGTCACCGACATAGCTCTGCGAGTCGCTAAACTTAAGTGGCAGAGGGCAGCCGATGGCCGATAGGTCAGTAAGGTTCTGGAGTGGCGACCACGTACTGGATGACGCAGCGTAGGGAAGCCCCCAACAAGGTGGACCGATGACCTGGTGAAGGTCGCGTGAAGCCGATGGATACTGTCAGCTCAAGACCCGTCAGCGTGGAAAGCCTTGGGGAGGCCTTTGTCCAGCAGTGGACATCTATAGGCTGAAGAAAAAAAAGACAATGTATGAGTGATACATTTCGTTAGTTACAATCATTAAAACTAAATAAATTATAAGT
Organism: Sesamia inferens; assembly: GCA_037179545.1. Classification (NCBI taxonomy): domain Eukaryota; kingdom Metazoa; phylum Arthropoda; class Insecta; order Lepidoptera; family Noctuidae; genus Sesamia; species Sesamia inferens. The sequence continues at coordinate 26,283,672 of CM073928.1, read as the reverse complement.
AAATCAAATCGTTTAGATGTAAGTTTGACAAATAGCTCAGAAAAAGTTAGCTTTGTTTCAACCTTTTTCCATTTCGCAGCGGTTAGGTACTATCACGACTAGAAGTCGAATTACAATCTTACAAAACTATGGCCAAGCAATACTACTTGTAGTTACGACCTTCTTCTATAATAAAATTTGATACACGATTTCGATTGCTTAGCTGTTATTGGTTGGTGAACATATAGTTACGAGTTTGTGTTATTAGTTTTACTTTTTTAATCAATATGGAGGCTAATACATAGCGAATGGACTCAATATATCTCAAATATCATATGAAATCGGCTTTTGTGTAAGTTCTTTTTATTATTATTTGGGTAACGTGCAAACCAATCGCCGGTTGCAAGTGTGTAGTAAAATTGTTATTGTTTTAGAGTAATACCTACTGTAAGCCGTTGGGTCAAGAGGTGGAAGGACGAAGGTAGCTTAGAGTTTCAAGAGAAGTGGAACGAAACGACAATATTTACCGTTGAATAAAAACAATAATTTCGGAATTCGAAAAGAAATAAGTTCGTTAACTATTGAACTAAGAAAGCGCTTGAGCATTATAATCTCATGTCATCAAACTCCGAAAAATGGCACTGCAAGATGGAAGCACTAGTAACACGTAAAAAAATTGTAAATGTAAAAAGTACTGTTTTGTGTTTTATAGATTATTTTATGATTGTAATAATATTAAGGTTAAGCTTCAATCCACTTTTCCTTAAGAAAATGAATATTAAGCTTTAAGTTCTTTAATGATAACTTATAATATTATCATTTTCATATTTAAAAACCAAAAATGTTTTTTTTTTATTTTTTATCATAACAATATCATAAGTTTGTCAGGGAATACTTTTATATAAAATATTACAATGCTGCCATATCAACGTTTGTTTCATTTATTAGAATAAATATATCTACATTTAATAATATATAACTTTATAATATAATTGTAATATAATATATATTCTCTTTATTATAATATATATTCTTGAGGAGGCCCTTAATCTAGTTGTCGAGTAACTCGTCGGCTGACCACTGAAGGGCACGTCAGCTTTTAGTATCTCCGCATTGATGAGGTCGACTCCTGGAGCTTTGCCATTCCTGAGTGAGTGGATGATTTTTACAACTTCCTTGCGCCTTCTGGTCTGACTTTTTGGGTCAAAAGGAAGACATTTATGCGAGGTTAAGATCATATTTAGAATATAATGTTTTCTAACTGATAGTAGGTTACTAACCTATGGAGTTAGTCCTTGTTGTGGGGAAACCTTTATAAGTGATCACTTGACTCTTTGGCAGATCGGGAAATTTCATTTAAGAAGCTCATTAGTCATTATCCAATAAATAATCAATTCGTAGATCTACATTATATAAGTCCAACTATATCATGGAAGATTTTTGTGTTTCTGCATACTGAAATATGATAGACTAATTACTTGATATCGTCTTTACTTACCATAAATAAAAATATACAACAAATTCATGTAGTATGAATTAGATAAGCAAGTTATATCTCTGATTATGTTCCCTGATTATGTTGTTTAATTCCAGTATCCACCTCACTTTAGGTAAGTGGGCAAGATAACTACTCCTGCAGTTGTTATGTAATTCAGATTCTTAGTTGCGATATGATAGACATTATTACGTTACCTTTTTTCATTTGTGTGTACAACATACTAAATGTAATTACACGCAAACAAAATACATAGGGATATGGCAAACTTATAATGTGAGTACAAAGATACTCTGCCAGGGCCGCGAGTTGTTCAAAAGTGATACCATCGCTCCTGGCGCACACGCAAGCGAAGGAACATGGGTGAATTATACTCAGTACTACCGGCCGCCAGCGACTTCGTTCGCGAGGAGTTAGTTATGCTCCGCTCCTATTGGTCGCAGCGTGATGTTATGTAGCCTAAAGCCTTTCTGAATGAATGGGCTAATTAACTCAAAAATAATTTTTCAAATCGGACCAGTAGTTCCTGAGATTAACGCGTTCAAACAAATAAACCAACAAACTCTTCAGCTTTATACAATACTAGCGACCCGCCCCGGCTTCGCACGGGTTCATGTATTATACATATAAACCTTCCTCTTGAATCACTCTATCTATTTTAAAAAATCGCATCTGAATCTGTTGCGTAGGTTTAAAGATTTAAGCATACATAGGATATAGGGACAGAGAAAGCGACTCGGTTTTACTCTGTTTTATACCGCCTGGAACCTAGCCAGGGAAGACACAGTCAGAAAAATAATTCCCAAGTCAATTTGAAACGTTGTTTCTTAAAAAGAGAGTGTAGATAAGAAATTATAGTTTACTTTATGGTTTATGATTGCAATGTATAAAAAAAATGTATGGCTTAACATTAATTAGAGTTCGGCGTCGGTTATTCATGCTAAAAATTAAATTATCTAGGTAGCCTTCGAGCCATTTGTATAGCTGTAATATTGGGTTATCTTCTAGCGATATTTTGAAGAAAACGGTTCTGTCTAGGAGTGGTGATGCAATTTCTTCCTAAATGCCGTTCAGCAACATCGCCTGTAGCTCGATAACGTGACAATAGCCTGGAGAATACATTTTGGCCGATTTGCAGAGTTTCAGTAACCACGCGTCAGATTCAAATATCGACGTGATTTAAAAATAAATTTAACACTCTCTAAAAACGATCACACAGTTTATTTATCCTAATTTAAACATAAGAATAAATTTTTCTAAACTCCACTGTTATATTTTAATATGAACTAATTTTTCGACCGCCAAATTCAATAATTAACTTCAACTTTGACTCTTGATTAATGACCCTTGTGGAAGAGACACCACAATTTTGCCAATAATACGTGCCAACTGTTAATAAACCATCAAACTCTGGAGGGTATTTAAAAATATATCTTTGTATTTAAATTAAAACTAAAACAATTAAAAATTACTTCACAGACGCGGACTGACAGTCATTTGAATAATCGATATATTCTTTAGGTTCAAAGTCAGTTATTGTTTTTATCTTTTTTTTTATTTCGAAAGTAACAAGCCGTTAGCTAGAATACTAGGTTCCTATACTCTAGCAATAACTTCAGTCGAAACGTTATGGTTTATCACAATTGTTTCCCAATTTCTGCCTTTACCTAACATATGATTTCAATCATCAATTCAGAATTTATACAACAGGCACAACAACACAATATTATTTATAACATTTATTTATTGAAGACCATTAAGACAGCAACTGATATAATTAAATGAAATATTCAGGTTCGTGGGATACTCTTAGTTTCTATACTTTCATTACCTTATTGTCATCGGAGGTCGTCGCAGAACTGAACTTAATGAACCGCGTAAAGTTTAGATTCGAGGAAATCTCAACTCCCAAAAGCTAAAAGCGCTCGGTATACTCCAAGGATACATTCCGAAAGGTAGGACCCAAGGTGAACGGGCTCCTTTTGGCGGTGAATAGACACGCTTGTGTTTTGGCGGCATTGAATGCCACTGGATTGGCTTCGTCCCATTCGTAGACTGCCTGTAGTGCAACATTCGTATGCTCTACCATAGCCTCTCTTCAAACGATAAAACGAGATTAGCGCATTCAAACAATAAAACTCTTTCTTTCTCAGCTTTTTATTATTAATACCTATACAGAAAAAGGTATTTTAAGGTAGTATAACACAAAGGTACAACTGGTTTTTCATCGGGCAAGACTTTCGGTTACACGTATTTCATATGCCCAAAGTCTAATCCATTGTAAATTCACAAAAGCATTACATTTATTATATCACACATTTGCAACAGCTTCAACAACTTTCTCGATAATATCAATTCCTTTCATATATACGTCTATATGTATTTTCTCATCATGGCCGTGCACAAGTATCGGTGTGTCCATGAGTGGAGAGAAGTTGATAGCTGGAATATCTTGATGGCGAACGTGACGCAAGTCGGTTGAGCCTGGGCATGTCACACAGCGTATTGAGAAGCCCCTGAGGAAACAAATTTAAACAGAAAATGAAATTGTCGAATATTTATTGAAAAAAGCAATATGAGTGGGTAAATTTTTGCTCCTTGGTTACATGCTAAGTTACGGTTCAAGAAAGTGTATATATTGTACATATGTATATCCAAAAGACACAAATTACACTACATACGCAATCCTCTATTTGCGTGATGGTTTCTTGATGTGATTCAAAATTCAGTTGTTTATAATGTTGTTTTTGCCATAATACTTACGATTTGCATATACGGATAATTTTTGATATATAACTAATATTTACTTTACCAGACAGCTGTTTATTTCACTTACATATTAGCGACTATTTTGTTCATGACGTCCCAGAAAGGCATGCCGCCATCTATTTTGGTGATCTTAGCTTGTGGGTTCTTGAGTAAGTACTCGAAACTCACGCCATCACCCCCCTCCTCGCACCATCTCGATATCTACAAAAACTCAAGCATTATTTGGTAGAAAAGTAAAAGCGGTATTTTAAGTACTAAAATTGTTCGGCTCTTCGAAGTTGCTCCATTTTAGAAAAGTATAAAGAATTTTCCTATATTATGTAAAAAGTGCGGTGCGGTCCGAATAAGGGTAACGAATATTCCTCACAGCGATACCTCACCGGTTTGCGCATGTTACTTCGATGTCAGCGCCATGTAACACAAATGTAATACTAATAAACAACAAGTTACATACATCGCTGCGATGCATTGCAGGCTGCTTGTGGGGGTTTACGTCGGTCCCTAGCATATATCGATGCGAAGCATAGGTAAATAACTGAAAGACAAGTTAGGATACCCACTTACCATTCTTTCAAATTCATCGTGGTCTACGTCTGGAGCAATTCTTATATCAAACCACACTGACAGCGTTTCTGGTAAGACGTTAATTTGGACTCCACCCTAGAAAAGAGGAAAGTTCTTTAAGATCTTTTCGTGCGAAAAACAGGTTATGTCGTCTGTTCCAGCTGTCTTTCGTAGATCGTTGACAGTCAGTCAGACACGGGTAGTTCGAAGTCAGAAAGTCTAGGGTAGGTATCGTATGATCCTGTAACTGGGCTGGAAAGGCAGATAGCCAGTTGCTGGATGTGAAGTACTGGTATTTAACTGCATCCGATTAAACTGGACGCCGCCCCAATACATTTGGGAAAGGTTGATTAAGGAGCATTACTAATTCTATTTTATGGTGCATGAGAATTTCTGTAAATGCTGTAGTATTGATAGTGTGAAACAGCGGAGTGATTACGTTATACACTCACCCCTCAATTGTGCAGTTTCTTGCAATGCCTTTCATTTTGACGAAGGATTCTAAAGGATATCGCTAATTAATCGCTGCATAATATATTTGAAAATTTCGTCTGCTCAACAATGTAAATGATGCAACAGCTAAAACTCCGGGACGTAGGTACCACTGCGGAGGAACGTTTGTTCGCTAAAATCGCCAAGTCAAAGCTATGAGTTGTAACCCATTGTTCGAGGTTTCCCTGATGATAGCCCCCTGGCTTAAACTTAGGGAAGTTTAAGCCGTAGCGTCATTCACGTCATCAAGAACCGAAACCGGATTGTAATAAAAGTGTGTTATGTAACTTGGGTGCTGGATCTCATTGTATAAACTTACCGATAACTGTGTCAAGTTAATGGTGGTAACGTTATTGAACAAGTCATTCCCGTCTGTCTTCTTTAACTCTTCAGCGCGAAAACTCATAAACTTATCGATTATATAATTTAACTGTGAACAGAAAATTATTTATTTATTCAAACTAATATTGTGCATCTTTGGAACATAATTATCTTCCAAGAGCATATTATTTATGATGCGTCTGGCTTTCGGCACTTCAAATTGCTTTAAATCCTGCTGAAGACCTTAGAGCAAGATTAGCCCGACATCACACCGAAGATATCCCGGAATACCCTTTTCAAAAACTACAGACCCATCTCACTTCTCGATTCATATCTCTAAGTTGTTTTCGAGAGTCCTCACGAATCGTCTCGCTTGCAGGTTTTACAACCAGCCCTCCGAACAAGTCGGTTTCCGAAAGGGCTTCAGCACTGTAGAACACATACATATGCTGCGGCAGGTTATACTGAAGACCGAGGAGTATAACCTACCCCTTTGCTGGCGTTTGTGGACCACGAAAAAACCTTTGATACGATCGAGACCTGAGCTGTACTGCAGTCTCTCCAGCGGTGCCAAGTAGATTATCGGTATATTGAATCGCTGAAGGGTTTGTACGAAAACGCTACCATGTCAGTCCGAATACAGGACCAGACCTCGAAACTAATTCATCTGCAGCGTGGTGTCAGTCAGGGAGATGATATTTCCCCGAAACTGTTCACCTCTGCATTGGAGGATGTCTTCAAGGTACTGGACTGGAAAGAACTGGGAATCAGCATCAATGGCGAGTACGTTATACACCTTCGGTTTGCTGATGATATTTTCGTAGTCATGGCTGAGAACGCGGAGCACAGTGCTCGAAGAACTCAGTTGAGCCTCCGAGCGAATCGATCTTAAAATGAACATGAACAAAACGAAAGTCATGTCTAATGTCCATGTTGTACCGACTCTTAAAAAGATTGGAGACTCTATTCTCTTAGTTGTTGACAGTTACGTTTACCCTTTTTTTTTGTTCCGGGGTGGAAAATGCTCATACATGTCCGCCACCCTGCGGTGGGCGACGGGGTCAGTCAGACTCCTACTAACTAAAAACCACCACGGTCATCTTCACCTTCTGTCACGTGCGCGCGGGGCCGTGAGAGTCCATGATTCTGCCACACTCTCGTGCTGGCCCGGTCTGTCCGGGCCTCGACGGGTAGTGAGGTGTTAAACTACCCCGTGCATTGCCTCAGGGGCGCGCGCTGACACTCGCGCGCGCCTCCGCCTCTGGTCCAAACAATAGTGGGCTGGGAACTTCCCCATGTCCATTGCCCCTGGACCTATTCATGGGGGCCGAAAAAGGGCGTTGTCCACCCTTCCCCTGCGGCCGGTGCGTCTTCTGCGACCCGGGAAGGGAGTTGAGATCTCCGTCTCCTGTTCCATTCTCTTGCTTCTGTTACATTATGTCCTCGCAGAGCGATTCCACTAACATTGTAAAGGTTTTATAACCCTTTATTATATGTCATCTAAGGCGCTATTGTGGTGTGCCCACCACTGGGATGCAATAATTGCACTCTCCATGTCTTCATGAGATCCCACCTGAGCACTGTCCGCCGTACCGAGATTTCCTGCGCTAGCCGAGTTATGGTCCGGTGTTTTGCTTCCTCTCACCACTCCCACATGCGGGTGAGGGCTTTGGCTACCTCAGCAGAGACCGTGCGGTAATCTCCGGACCAGACCAATGGCCATGACCCCCTGGGACGTGGTCAAGCATCGAGTGAGTCGCTTCCTCAGCGACCGCGCCCACTCCGGTGCTGCCTAAAGGGCCATGGTCCTCTTGGCCCCGCATAGAGCCTCCGGCAGGAGGCGTTTTGTCCCCTTAATTTGGGGAGGAGTCGCCTCAGGGCAGCCCCCGTACGTTCCAGTCTAGGGCCAAACGCCGCAAATACTCCTCGAAGTTCCACCGGCTGTCGACGACGAGTCCCAGGAACTTCATCATAGACCCGACCCCGATGTGAACCCCTACTACCATTATTTGGGAACCTAAAGGTGGCGCGTCCCGGAGACCATGAAAGCACATGGCCTCGGGCTTGTGCTGGGCTACCTCGATTCCCTATTGCCGGATCCTCTCGAAGAGTGTCGCAACCCCAACTTAACACCCTTCACTGTACATTTCATTACATCCTAACCGGCAGCTTAGAGTACCCTACCAAGCCCAAAATAAAGAGACTCGGATACATCAACGGATGCGTATGCCGAAGATGGTATCCTAAATAAATTGTCTAGAGCTATCTCGAATTTGTTTAGATCAACCGACCCTAAAACATAAAAATATTTTACATTTAACGTTCTTCATAGATGCATCACATCTATGAAGAACGTTAAATGTAAAATATTTTTAGTCTCAAGACCTACCATAAAACCAAATAAAACAGATTTTTTTATCTCAAGTACATACTACTCGACACTTCTAGTAGCAACTAACAGCACTACCAGAGGAAAACTTTAAATAATTTTTGTATTTTTATCATATCATCATAGTCGATACCGATCACGTCTGCAATTTAATTTTCATTTATTTTGTATAACCACTTTATAAAAATATATTTCGGTAATACATTCATTCCCTGATAAAACAGATCGTCTAATTTTAACACAGTATTGTACTCAGCATCTTCGAACCATGATTGCGGACAGCTCTGTTAAGATGAAATTTTTTTTTTAAATTGCTACTGACCTTTTCACCAGCAGTGCCGGGCTGAAGTAATGAGCCATGTCCGGGCTCACCCCGACACGTTACAACAATTTCTGCAACAAAAAAATAAAAAAGGTTTATTGCAGAAACTTGTGCAAATGTTATAGTACTTAAATCTTATGTAGTGATTTTAAAGTAAAATGTATGCCTGTGCTAGGAGGCCCCGCTCTTCCATAACAAATTATAAAATATTAGCTTTATAATTAATAATAAAAAAAAAACGCTCTGCCTCGCGATTTCACCAGCGTAGGTTTCGATATGTTTATTTATTTTTATATGCTCCGTTCCTATTGATCGCAGCGTGATGTTACATAGCCTAAAGCCTTCTTAGATTAATGGGCTATCCAACGCAAAAACAATTTTTCAAATCAAACCCAAAAAAAAAAAATCCTACAATAGTATGTGAGGGTATGTATGTATATGTGTGTGTGTGTGTGTGTGTGTGTGTGTGTTTATTGAAGTACGACTGCCGGCCGCGCCCGCGCAGAGCACCTCTGAACTTTTGCCTCAAAACGAGGACATTTTCTTGGCAAATGGTGATGGATTTAAATAAGCAGTATCAAATCTGTAGTAGCTCCATAATCACAATTTTGCTTTTTCCAAATATCAAACTAGCAGGGTAATTACGAAACAAACTATCAGTAGCAATGGGTTTCATTTTGTCATTTAAACAACATTCATTGCGGTATTAACGTTGTTGAGCAGACACAGTTTTGAACTTATGGAGCAATGGACTAGCAATATTAATAGCAATAGTGTGTTACGTAATTAGGATGGCTCTTAGAAGTAATATCGAATATTAGCCAAAAACATCGTTTTGGTATATTTTTTTTTTGGCAAAAGTATTAGTCCTACGACAAAATCCCGTCTTTGTACACATGATTCAATAGATAAAATATGTTTTTTGCAAATCTCAAAACCAAGCCGTTTAATTAACTCAAGTTTTTACTTCAAGGAGCGAGCGTTTTACGGTACTAAATGAGAGAAAGGCCCTTAACAGCAATTTTTGATAACCGAAGCTAATAAGTATCTACGCTAAAATTATGTGCTGATTTCATGGATTCAGTTTGCGCGCCAATGTCCTTTCAGTCTATTATTACGATAGTCTCAGAATAGTCGATCAGTGATCTCTTAATAATCGATTTTGACAATTTCGTAATCTACTAACAAATGTCATCATTATAACTTTCTAATGGTCAATCACTGTTTTTTAACGAGGTGTCCTTCCTCTTAGCCCCACTCGTTTGCCCGGAAGCAAACGGGGCCCCCAGCTCCTCTCAATGAGGAGACCGGGTTGCCCGACGGTGACCCGGAGTTCGGGTCACGTCAGCCACCTGGAGTGGTGGCCGACAAGCCGCACGTGTGACCGCCGAAGCGGCCCCCACTTCTGGTTTTGGTCCGCGCCGGTAACTCCCATATCTGGCGGCCGTTCCCCTATCCGCCACCTGGGGACGCGTCCGATGGCAGGCCAGAAACTGCACACGGAAAGCTGATCGAACCCCTGGAGAGTAGGCCACAACATGTTTGCGCTTTGTGGTCCGACTATCAGGGTCAAAAGACAGACATGTATGCAAGAATGAGGTCACATTTAGAATATAAAGTAGGCATGAGGAACATGGTGTACGTAGTTTACTCATCCTCCATAGAAAGGATCCTCTCCTTTGACCAGACAGGTGTTATGTCTGGCGGGCACTTGCCCAACGGTTGATGTTGAGAAGTTGTATGTATGCTAATTGCACGGTAAACTCTAATTGCGAGATGTACAATTCGGGTGACGTCAGTAAAGGTGCGTATCGACTATGCGCTCCAAGAGGCCGAACATTGGCGCGCGCTCCAGCCGCGCAAAATGGATACCACTTTGGAACGCGCGCCAATATGTTCGTTGGAGCGCGCGAACGCGGAGCGGGCCGTTCCGTCGGGTGTCGGTTTTTTACCACGCATCAGGCGCGGCGCGCGCGCCAATTGATACGGACGCGTTGGATTTTTTTGTGTTTGTTGCGCTCCCATTATGGATAACCAAAATTGCCGTAAGTTAATACAACTATATGGTACAAAAGAACTGCTGTGGAATAGCAAAAGTTCTTCGTATCACAATAAATTGCTGAGAGAAGATGCTTGGAGAGAAATCAGTAGTGAAATGGGATTCCCTGTGCCGGAGTAAAAAAAAAAAATGTCTGTGCTCCTATCATCGTACAGAAGAGAAAAATGGAGAATATCTAAAAGCCAAGTCACTGGCTCCGGTAATTATTTCAAAGATTTTTTATTATCCCTGTTAATAAATTCAAAAAGACAGTTTTGTATAAAAATTAACATGTATTTGCATGGCAATTTTACGGAGAAATTAACTAAACTTTGTAGGAAGGTTAGAAGACATAAATAAAAATTCACATACATTTTTAATCTTTTATTGATTGATTGTTCACAGGCCAGGACAGTATTTACGTATCAAAATGGTTTGGATTTGATGACTTCAACTTCATGCAAGACAAGTGTACACCAAATGTTACAATAGATACTTTGCAAGATAATGGGAATAATGAGTCAAACGATACAACAAGCGATACGCAGGTAAATAATATAATAAATTTCAATATCTATTTTGCCAAGGTATTTCTCCGTTGGTTGCAAAATGTTGAGCGAGATGTAAACGTATTTCCTTTGCGTCATTCCCACTTCTACGTGGCGCATTAATGATAGGGAGTAATGATGAATGTTCACCCTCATTTCTCCAACTACCTGGTGTGATTCCAGTTTCTGTTTCTGTATCTAAAGATCCATGTGGTGTGTATTTCTGACTAGACCTCTTTCGCAAAAAATTGTGCAAATGTACAACAGCTAAAACTACTATTGTAGCTTTGCTGTGTGATAGTAACATAGGTTTCCTTAAAACTCTGAAAACCGAGCTTGCTTTTCCGAAAGCATTTTCTACTACTCTACGTCCTCTTGACAGACGATAGTTAAATATTCTTTCTAGAGATCCCCTCTCTGGCTCCCCTTGGAACGGTTTCATTGTGTATCCGTTTAGTGCAAATGCTTTATCTGCGAGAATTACGTATGGAACTTTGAGACTATATGGTATTTGAAGTATCGATGGCTGAGGTATTTTCATGGACTTTTCTTCGAGTCTTTTGTATAATGATGTGCGTTTAAAGATCCCCCCGTCCGAAAGTCTCCCCTGGGAACCAATGTCAACGTATCTAAAACAGTAGTCCGCATCTACGAGAGCGAACAATACGATACTAAAAAAGTGTTTGTAGTTATAATACTTCGTGCCGCTGTTACCAGGAGCTTGTATCATTACGTGTTTTCCATCAATGGCACCTATAGCATGGGGAAAATCCCATTTTTCTTGAAATTCTTGAGCAATTTCCAACCATTCTTTCTCGGTTGTAGGGATCTGTAACATTACAAATAATTATAAAATACAATGTAAATTTGCACGTTCATATTTCAGGAGTCTACATTACAAAATGAAAGCGGGTCTTCCCAAAAAACTTCAGAAGAGTGTAATACACAAGAATAATTTAATGATACTGTTAAAAAAGCACCGGAAAAAACTACAAAAAAGATCTCGAAGAAAAGGAAGCAGGAAGATGAGGACGATAAGATGTTAACAGAAGCGTTTAGAATTTTAACTGAATCATCTCAAGCTACTGATTCATATTTCAGTTATGGCCAGCACATTGCTAACGAAATGAGAAAGTATGACAGCCATACTCTAATATATGTCAAACAGGCAATAAATAATACTATTTTTGAAGCCGATTTCGGAAGATTCAGTCCAAATTATGGGTATAACATAACACAAGAACCTCAAAATCACTCAAATTCAAACAATGATTCTTTGGCCAGTACGTCAATTCAAAATAATTTTATTTGAAAATGTTAAATAAATATATTCCTAATTAATACAATAATAATATAATTGAGTGTTTCACTTACATTTACCCAACCCTTCAAAACCTCACTGATAACATCACAAACCTCTGGGACTATCCTAGATATAGATTGCTTTGAAACTCTAAACAGGTACTGTAAGCTAGTATACTGGAACAGCTGCCACGCGCGCCAGGCGCGCTTAGTTGAGAATACTTCAAAAGTTTGGAACGCGTTCCTAGGAACGCACTCTCGGCATGGTCGTATAGAAAAAAGTAGAGTAGAGTAGAGTAGAGTAGAGTAGAGTAGAGTAGAGTAGAGTAGAGTAGAGTAGAGTAGAGTAGAGTAGAGTAGAGTAGAGTAGAGTAGAGTAGAGTAGAGTAGAGTAGAGTAGAGTAGAGTAGAGTAGAGTAGAGTAGAGTAGAGTAGAGTAGAGTAGAGTAGAGTAGAGTAGAGTAGAGTAGAGTAGAGTAGAGTAGAGTAGAATAGAATAGAATAGAATAGAATAGAATAGAATAGAAAAGAACGGAACGGAACGAAACGCAACGAAACGCAACGGAACGCAACGGAACGGAACGGAACGGAACGAACGGAACGTAACGGAACGGAACGGATCGGGACGGAACGGAACGGAACGGAACGGAACGGAACAGAACGGAACAGAACAGAACAGAACAGAACGGAACAGAACAGAACAGAATAGAATAGAATAGAATAGAACAGAACAGAACAGAACAGAAAAGAACAGAACAGAAAAGAAAAGAAAAGAAAAGTAAAGAACAGAACAGAAAAGAACAGAGCAGAACAGAACAGAACAGTACAGAACAGTACAGAACAGAACAGAACAGAACCCAGAATAGAATACAACGGAACAGAATGAAACGGAAGGGAATGGTAAAATGTGTTATAGCCATTGTATCGGAGATAATTTACATCGCTTTCATCATTTGATAAAAGCGATCTAAATTTAAAAAAAAGTAGTGAAGTTTATTATTTATAAATCTTGTTCTTGTTCTTCATCTTCATGCTGGGTCCAAGTAAAAAACAAGGAAGACTTTTATGCAAGGTTAAGGTTAAATTTAGAATATAAATTCATTATCCATTTATCAATTCGTAGATCTACATTAAGTCCCACTATATCATGGAAGATTTTTATCTTTATGCACACTGGGTTTTTCATTTTTTTTTTTCATCGATACAATAATTACTTGATATTGTTTTTACTTACCGTAAATAAAAATATAATGAACAAATCGATGAATTAGATAAGCAAGTTATATCTCTGATTATGTTCCCTGGAAATGTTGTTTAATTGCAGTATCCGCCTCACTTTAGGTAAGTGAGTAAGAAAACTACTCTTACAGATCCTATGAAATTCAGATTCCTAGGTGCGACATGATAATAGTACATCTATACTAATATATAAAGCTCAAGAGTCTGTTTGTTTTTTTTGGTTCTTTGAACTCGCTAATCTCAGGAACTACTGGTCCGATTTGTGAAAATCTTTATGCGTTGGATAGCCCATTAATTCAGGAAAGCTCTAGGCTGGTCGCAGCGTGATGGTATATAGCCTATAGCCTTCCTGGATTAATGGGCTATCCAACGCAAAAAGATTTTTCTTTTCAAATCGGACCTGTAGTTCCTGAGACTAGCGGGTTCAAACAAACAAACTCTTCAGCTTTATGTATAGATCATTTGTGTATACAAAATATCAAATGTAATCTCAGACAAATAAAATACATAGGGATATGACAAACTTATTACCTGCGTACAAAGATCACTCAGAGCGGCAGAATAGCATCCTCTATCTACAGCCGCTACCCATTACAAAATTGTTTAGGATTCTGTTGAGGCTGCCACAGTATTGCAGTGCCTCAGTCATGTTTGCCGAGGCTAGGACTGATGATTTCCACGGGGTCAGTAAAAAAAGGAGTGCTTCGCTTCTGCGCCGAGGAACAAGTTCAAACGCCACGGGTTCGAACGGTTCCTGAGGGTATTATCAGAGCGGTGGAACTCACCTTTTTTGCAAAACCAGCTGCAGCTGCATTCGAGCACCTGCGATTATTGTATAAATAATATCTATTTATATATTATACTAGCTGACCCGGCGAACTTTGTTCCGCCTTAAAGGCAATAAATATCACATGATCACATTTTTTACTTTTTAAATTAGGAACACTATAAATAAAAAAAAAGTATTCCATGATTTTTTTATTTGTCATTTATTTAGTGTAGCACCTTGTGAAAGAAATTAATTTCTACTTGTGCTTCGTAAATTATCTAGCTATTGATCTCTGAGATGTCGTGGTGGCCTAGTGGTTAAAACACCAGCCTGTCTTGTATGATTGCGCGGGTTCGATTCCAGGTCAGGCAAGTATCGATGTAACTTTTCTAAAGTGATATGTACTCTCTAAGTATAATATCTAGGACACCAATGACTGAACGTGAAGGAAAAAATCTTGAGGAAACCTGGACTTTATAAGTCTGAAATCGCCACCCCGCATTGAGCAAGCGTGGTGATTACACTCAATCCTTCTCTGCATGAGAGGAGACCTGTCTCCAGCAGTGGGACGATAAAAAGATTGATGATGATGATGATGATCTCTGAGGTTTGTTCGCCGATTTCGCATTGTCAACGGAACAGTTTCACGGACTGCCGCCTCCCTTTGCTCTTGTGAGTGAGAAGCACGAAGTCGAGTCATACTAAAACGGCGCTCTGCATGTGCAATTTCTTGCTCTTCTTCAGTGCTTTCATTCAGAATGTTTCGATTTACTCTTGCATTACCGCTTTGTCGAGAAAGATTTGATGGTCTTGATCACGGCATGATATTTTTATTGATGATAAATGGCACAGCAATAGGGAGAGCAGGTAGGATTCGTACACTTTTTATTCTAAGCCTTACAAAAGAAAAACGAATAGTAATTGCACAACGATTTTAATTCCCTTGTATAGCTACATTATCAGGCTTCATATGTAGTGTTGTTAAATTTTGATATAAGTCATTACAGCCGAGATATAACGACTTTACCAAAAAATGGAATTCGTACGAAAGCTCCCCATACGCGGGGTAGCTTCGTACACAGCATGGGGATGATTCATACGTAGCGGGGAGCCTCCGTACACAGTAATAAAAACTAGACTTTCCTGAAAATTAAACATCATTGAGATCCTCAAAGAAACGAGGAGGAATCTTCTTAGGTAGAATAAAACTGCGTGTCCGATATGATCTGTGTTCACGGATAATACTGCGCGAACATGGGCGGGCAGGTGATTCAGCCACATGACCTTGAGCGCTTCGTCGGACAGAAGTTTGCCACTTAGGTCGCGCATTTTACGTAGCAGCTGGCTCGGTTTCTGATCACCGAGTTCGAGACCGCTGAGGAGTTTCTGAAGCTGGCGATGGTCTGATTCTTGATATGTTGAAATCAGTCTCTCTTTCAGTGCGCTGTATTTACCGGTGGCTGGCGGTTCCAGTATGATGTCGGCGATTTGTTCCAGGTCGCTGCAGCCGAGTAGTGGGACGACAAGGTTAAATTTTTGCTCGTCACCTATCTTGCTGGCGGCGACGGCGGCTTCAAACTGCGCGAACCAAAGACGCGGATTTTGGCGCCAAAATGGTGGTAGTCGTGCAGGCAGCGATATTGTAGCTACGTCGTTCTTCATTGTTGTGACGCCTAATGCATCGCTGAATTCTTCGCTCCTCGACATTTTTTTTTATATAATTTCTGCAGGGATTCAGTCTTGATATTTCTTCTTTTCTTCGGGGTCACCAATTTGGAGGTAACTGTTTGGAGGTACGGTAATTCTATGTGTGCTGTATGTATGTTCCTACACATCTTTATAAACTAGATTTCTAATAATTAGGTTAACACGTTTTAATTACAATCAATAGATTAGTCTTTTATTGTACACTAGCGGCCGCCAGCGACTTCGTTCGCGTGGAGTTAGTTATGCTCCGCTCCTATTCGTGGCAGGGTGATGTTATAGCCTAAAGCCTTCCTGGATTAATGGGCTATCTAACGCAAAAAGAAATTTCTAAATCGGATCAGTGCTTTCTGAGATTAGCGCGATCAAACAAACAAACAAGAGATTTTTTTTTGTTTGGGAGGGGAAATCAATCAAATGACCTCTCCTGCTCTGGGCGTAGCGGAAGGGTGTGTCAGACTTTTACTGACTAAAGCCCACCCGTGTTCCTTCATTTGCCGTGGCCCTGGCCTACACCAGGGCCACGGTTTTTTTTAACCAGCTCGCAACCCTGACTCTTTAGGCATCGTTCTCCGTGTACCCGTGGAACGCGCCGTTGACTCGAGGCCTGTTCATCACCGGCCGGCGAGCAAACCCACGCCTACGGCAGCCGGGAGTTCGATATTGTCTACCGACCAGGGCGTCTCCTGCGGCGGCTAGAGGCGTGAGGGCGCTGAGATTCCCACTCCCGCACGCGCTCCACCTCCCCTTTTGCTATCATCGCTGCTTCGCAGAAGAAGGTGATGGCCTGCCATGCACTATCGCTCCGGACCATGGCCTGACCAGGGACTAACACGAAGCTGCCTTTTTTACGTTTTCTGTCATAACCGGGAATTTCTTTTCAGCATCAGATCCGTTAGGCAACTCGTCGACGGGAGAACAAGAACTTTGTCTTAAACCTGCTAAATCATCTTTATCTTCACTATCAGTCACAATCGATTTTTTTGTCTCTTTGGTTTTTCTTTTGTATTCTTATCCATTTTCTTCTTCTCTGACACCAGCTTTAAAGCTAGTTTCACTTCTTTAGCCCTCTGTTTTACTTCTTGCTTATGCTTTGGTTTTTTTTATATCTTCCAGTGTATTTTTTTCTGGAGTATATTCTAGATTTTCCGGGTGTTTTTCCTTTTTTGGACTTCTATCCACTTTTGGGTATGGACGAATAATTTCTGGCAAATCAGCCGGGAGCAAAGACGGCGACGTAGGCCCTGATATCGATGGCTGACCGTTCTGGTCCCCTTTTTTATATAATTATATTCGCGACATGGTTCTGAAATTATACAATTATGAGAGTATTGGTAACAAAACATAATAACTTTCATACCACTTCTTGGTTGTTTAGGTTCGTACATACATCGGGGTGGATTCGTACAGTATGAATCCACCCCACCTGCAACTGTACGAAAGTACCCCAACCTTATTTTTTTTAAATTTATACCAAAATAAAAATCGCCCTTTTGATAATCCCCAAACTCACGTTGAAAAAGCAAACTACAACATTGATTCATCATGCATAATGAATAACTTGTACAGTTTAATCATTACTTAAGGAATTAAACAATTTTAAATAGGTATTCAAAAATTACTTACGTCGAGCGTAAACACATATCAACTTGCTGCGGTGAACACAATAGCTGCACCGACTCCCCGCTCCACGTCAAGTCTATGCCTATGAGCGGCCATTGGGCACACAGATACAAAACGCTCTGACGTATTTGGTAGTGGAGATATGACTACTGTACGAATGCTCCTGTTGTACGAATGCTACCTGCTCTCCCCTACAATATTAGAAATTTTGAAGTTGAAGTTGGCTTTGTGGTTTTTTATTAGAAACTTTAAACCAGCAGAGAGTATTTATATTCTTTGCTTTAAACGATTGCTTCAACCGGTTAGACTTTTTTTTTAAATATGCTCAGCTGTCATTTGCTTTTTGTTATACCATTTTTGGTATATGAATTGCTGACTTACATTTTGAATGAGTTGGACCATGTCTTATGTCACGTCACACGGGAACGACGGGGACGGATTCTTAACTACCTCCCACCAATATTCAGCTAAATCGGTTCAGCCGTTCTTGAGTTATATATAAATAGAGAATAAGCAACTGAATCGATTCCAATAATTTTTACACCATGTTATATTTTGTCCCAAATACATTTAGAAATTGTTACAGTGTAGTTACCGAGTGCGTCACGCAGCTTACGATAGATAAATCATCATAGTATTGTGCGCGCGCAACAGCTGACGCTAGAGGTCAATGCACCGCACTTGCTCGCCCGCGGATCTTTGACCATATTTATGTTGGGACAACGAAGTAGAATACATGTAGCAAGCTTATTATAACTTTGTGGTTTTTCATTATACCTTTTTGAAATTTTGTACATAATATTAACTTAAAAATACTGGACACGTGTTTCCTACTTTGTGGAGGTGCAAGGTACCAGGGTAGCACAAAAGTGTAGGAGAAGTCGAAACAATAAAGCTAATTCATTCTCATGGGATCGACGGGAACGGGATAAAAGGTATCTTATGTCCTTTTCCTAGTTTTTAGCTACCCCCCTACCAATTTTCAGCCACATCGATGGAGCCGTTCTTGAGTTATAAGTGGAGTAACTAACACGACTTTCTTTTATATATATAGATAGTGAATAAGCAACTGAATCGATTCCAATAATTTTTACACCATGTTATATTTTGTCCCAAATACATTTAGAAATTGTTACAGTGTAGTTACCGAGTGCGTCACGCAGCTTACGATACATCATCATAGTATTGTGGGCGCGCAACAGCTGACGCTAGAGGTCAACGCACCGCGCTCGCTCGCGCGCGGATCTTTGACCATATTTATGTTGGGACAACCAAGTAGAATACTCGTTGCAAGCTTATTATTACTTTGTGGTTTTTCATTATATCTTTTTGAAATTTTGTACATAATATTATTAACTTAAAAATACTGGACACGTGTTTCCTACTTTGTGGAGGTGCAGGGTACCAGGGTAGCACAAAAGTTTAGGAGAAGTCGAAACAATAAACCTCATTCATTCATCATTATCAAATAATCGTAATACATGAAAGAAGGTTTATTGTGCATATTTTTTGACGTGCAAGGTACCAGGGTAGCATAAAAGTGTAGGAGAAATCGAAACAATAAAAAAGCTCATTCATCATTATCAAATCACCATAATACATGAAAGAGGTTTTATTGTGCATAGTTTGTGGACGTGCAAAGTACCAGGATATCACAAAACTGTAGGAAAAGTCGAAACAATAAACCTCATTCATTCATCATTATCAAATAATCATAATACATGAAAGAAGGTTTATTGTGCATATTTTTTTGACGTGGAAGGTACCAGGGTAGCACAAAAGTGTAGGAGAAGTCGAAACAATAAACCTCATTCATTCATCAATATCAAATAATCATAATACATGAAAGAAGGTTTATTGTGCATATTTTTTGACGTTCAAGGTACCAGGGTAGCATAAAAGTGTGGGAGAAGTCGAAACAAAGAAGCTCATTTATTCCCACAGGAACGACGAGGAGCGGCATAGAAAGTATCCTATGTCCTTCTCCCAGTTCTTAGCTACCTCCTTACCAATTTTCAACCAAATTGGTTCGGCCGTTCTTGAGTTATAAATGATGTAACTAACACGACTTTCTTTTATATATATAAGATGTAGGAGTAGGTGGTGTCGTGGCCTCTGCTGTTAAATTGAACCCTTGTTCTAATAAATGTAACCACTAACGTTATCTTCATTTTTTCTTTTGTACTACGTGCGTCAAAGAACAGAAACACTTTTACATCACCTGATTGGCGCAAAAAGTTCATGCTCTCTGGTTGGCCCAAACTCGTTCTTCCATGTCACTTAACCCAAAATAAATCTAGGAACAGTGATGATGATACTGAGCTTGATATGAATGGGGGGCCAGACATGCCCCCTAATCGGCGAAAACATTTTTGTCAAATGATTGCGACTACTTGGGATCCGTCGGTCCAAACGATCCCAATTGGTCGCATTGTTACAATCATTTGACAAAAATGTGTTCGCCGATTAGGGTGATGGTCGCTTATTGCATCATTTGTGATGTCTCTTATTCTTGTGTTTTTCTGTTTATTTAATTTATAAATATATTTATAAAGAAACCAAAAAACACTGTAAAATTAGTCATAGATAGACATTATGACAATAATGTTAAAAAAATAACATCAAGTTGAAAGATTAGGAAAAGACTTTACTGATTATACAATCAGATACACCATAATATATAACTACCGATATATCCATAACTGACAATGGTACTTACTACTACAATGTATATCAAACGCCTACAAAATGTTTTTAGTTTGTGCAAACGTGTAATAGTGCAGTCCATAAAACTGAAGGCGCAGCATCCAAGTTTTTTTTAAATTATTTGCACGTAAAGGTTCATTAGAGTACACACACGTTACCAAAAATAAAAACCATCATAGATACAAAAAAACGTTATCATGAAATCGGTATTATCAGGAAGTAAACAAAAAAAAAAAAACAAAAGAAGTTTACTTGAATGAGTGTTGCTTGATAAATAACATCAATAGTGTTACTACTACTAAAATTAAATAATTGTTTTTGGTACCCAAACGGTAAAAAAATGAAACCTTATATTTTCTATGACTCCAATGTCCGGTTGTCTGTTACCAGGCTATAATAATCACTAAAAACAGAACTTTTCTTAAAACATTTTGTATTGTGAATGGTACGGAACTCTTCGTACACGATTCTGACCAGCAATTGGAAGGTTTCTTCTGTATAAATTAATAATACTAATTTCCTAAACAATTTTATTAAATTTCTTAAATTTATTCAGCTCTCGGACTGACCTTCGTCTGCTTCACAATAGGATGATGGATGATTCTTAGCCAACTAGAATAAACCAAGTGTGTGTCACCTAGGTATAATATTTTACACTGTATAATGTATACGCTAATTTAGGGAATTCTAACTTTACCACAGCTAATGGCTTTTGAATTATTACCGTTACAAGTAACGAATCGTTTAATGAATGCTCAAAGAGGAGGCCTTAACCATGACCATGCTTAGAGCATTACAGACTAGCGATCAAAAGCTTGTCAATATTGTCGTCTGAATATTCCATCACTAACAACAGCCGTGAGTTAGAATATTAGGTATACGCTAGCAATAACTTCAGTCTAAAAGTAATGGTTTATCACAGATTTTTCTCGGTTTCTTCTAATTTATAAGACCGGGTCTCCACCAAAGCGGGGAGGAGATGTTTTTAAACAACCAATAGAAGTGTGTTATTGGCGTCGATTCTCTAGTTGACTAGCTAAACTAAGTTTAAGTTAAGTGCATCTTTTTCTTTTTATTTCATTAAGAAGAGGATAGAAGATAACATTTTAGTTTAATCCTGTCAAATTGTCATGATTATAGTTTTGGTTAATCCTGTCAACATGTCTTGTCGCACAGCACATAGCACACCGCATTCATCTCCGCTGTGGTGGAGTCCCTCGATTAGAAAAACATCTCTTCTCGCCCAGCATATGGCACACCGCACATATCTCTGCTTTGGTTGAGTCCCGGCCTCATTCCAATCAATACAAATTTATTTATTGAGGACTATTAAGACAGCAACTGATATATTTTAATGAAATATTCAGGTTCGAGGGATACTCGGTGGCACATTATCTTCTACGTATACATTGCATTATTAAGTCGTGGTGGCCTAGTGGTTAAAACACCAGCCTCTCAGGGATGCGTTCGCGGGATCGATTCCAAGTCAGGCAAGTACCAATGTAATTTTTCTAAAGTTATATGTACTTTCTATGTATATCTTGGACACCAATGACTGAAGGTGTAGGAAAACATCTTGAGGAAACCTGGACTTTAAGTCTGAAATCGCCAACCCGCATTGAGCAAGCGTGGTGATTACGCTCAATTTTTCTCTGTATAAGAGGAGACCTGTGCCCAGCAGTGGGACGATAATAAGGTTGATAATGATGATGATGATTGCCTTATTATGTTTACCACTACTATGATGGAATCCTTTATATTGGAAACTATAGGCGTGGATTACTTGTTTGTAACATTTGGTGTAATAAATCTACTTACCTACTAAGGAACATTCCTTAGTAGCTAAGTAGATTTGAACAGTAAATATTTGTGTTTGGTTTTTATAAAATACGCAGCAGTAATATGTCCTCACCGGACAAGGTTGTTTCGGGAGATTCCTGTTCCGTATTAGGCGGGAGAAAACGCCAGGGTGTCACCATTGTGTGGATCGCCCTAAGGACACGGTGGAGCATATGGTGGAGGTCTGCCCGGCTTGAGTAGAGCACCGCCGTGTCCTCGTAGTGGCGATCGGCGGCGATCTCTCGCGTCCGACCCTGGTCCAGGTCATGGCCCGGAGCGAGAGTGCATGGCAGGCCGTCACCTCCTTCTGCGGAGCAGTGATGCTGGCAAAGGAGGAGGCCGAGCGCGTGAGGCAACGGGAATCCCAGCGCCCTCACGCCACTAGCTGCCGCAAGAGACGCCCTGGTCGGGAGACGACACCTAACTCCCAGCCACCGTAGGCGCGGGCCTGCGGGTGGTGAGCAGTGGGCAGCTCGCCGCCCGGTAAGGACCAGGCCCGAGTCGAGGGGGCGTCGTGTTTCACGCGCGCCTCAAAGAGATGTCAGCACATCGTGACGGGGTCCACGAAGGCCAATGCCTCCTGGGGCAGGGTTGCGGGTTGGTTAAACAAGAAACCGTGGCCCTGGCCGTCGCACAGGTAAGAGAAGCAACACGGGTGGGTTTTAGTCAGTAAAAGTTTGACACGCCCTTCAGCTCCACCCAGAGCGGGAGAAGTCATTTGATAATCTCCCATCCCAACAAAAAAAGAAACAAAGAGCCTTGTGTAATAATGCGCACTGATTTACAGGTTTCGTGTTCCTCTACTTTTATTTGACACAAACAAAAGCCTTGATCTTACAAGAAATAGAAGAATAATACAGAGAAATTCATCCTATGCTGCGCAGGTTTCTCAGAGGTAATATAGAGGTATAAAGTAATATCAATGGGTGTTTTAAAAATGCAGACTACCGACTTCATAAAAATCATGTTATGTTAAATTATAACAAAAACTCACACTAGGAACATAAATCCTAAGGGTTCCAGCGTGATGATAAGTAGGCTTCCTCAAGAATTGGGCAAACAAATGAAAAAGTAAAAATTCCAAATCTGACTGGTTACTAAAAAAAAGACTCTTTCTTTTTTATTTTTTTATTATTATTAGCTTTAAAGATAAGGCATTTTAAGATATAGTAGCACAAAAGTAAAACTGGTATTTCAACGGAAAATACTTTCGGTGTCACGTGTTTCTCATTCTCATTAATATAGTCACACATTTGCAACAGCTTCAACAACTTTCTCAATAATATTAATTCCTCTCATATATGCATCTACATGTATTTTCTCATCATGGGCGTGTAGAAGAACCGGGGTGTCCGTGAGTGGAGAGAAGTTGATAGCTGGAATACCTTGACGGCGAACGTAACGCAAATCGGTTGCGCCTGGGCAGGTCACACAGCGTATTGAGAAGCCCCTGATGAAATAAATTTGCAAATGAAATTAATGTTGGCCTATTCATTGACCGCTTATGTGAAGTATTTATCGAATATATCGGAGCAATACTCGTAGATCAATTTTTGCTCTTTGGTTATATACAGGCTGTATCTGACATAGTAACGCAAACTTCGCGAAAAGGTTAGACCGCATGCCATTAATAAAATTATGATAATAATTTGTCGTTAATGAACGGTTGCAGAATTTACAGTGTTTAAAAAAAGTGTCGGCTCGGCCTTTGAACGTCGCAAGCGTGCCGCGTGAGGGTTTGTAGGTATGACGTTGATCCCTGATGTGAACTCTATTAAATCAGCTGACAGATAGTTTTTAGAGTTTTGTTTTCATTGCGTTTTTTGTGTAATTAGCGATTTAATTAATTTTTACTTTAAAATATTATTGGGTTATAAAAGTATAGCAATTATGAACGGTCTAAAGTGAAATTACTACATTTTTTTTTAAATCATGAAAAAGCCGACGTAAAATTCCACCACTGAGGGGTTCAGAATCATGTACTGGATCTATGGTACTCGTTTGTGCGTCGATGTCAGATACACTCTTTGTAGTTACAGCCCAAGAACATTTATATCCAAAAATATGCATGTTGGTTTTTGGTGTAATTAATGCACAGTCGGGAAATTAAATTATTTATATTGTTGTTTTTGCCACAATACTTAGGATTTACATAAACGTATAATTATCATCAATTATTATAGATATATAAATAAATAAATTATAATGTCTTTTATTTTACCGGGCACCTTGTTTCACTTACATATCAGCGACTACTTTGTTCATGACGTCCCAGAAAGGCATGCCGCCATCTATTTTGGTGCTTTTAACTTGTGGGTTCTTGACTAAGTACTCGAAACTCACGCCATCACCCGCCTCCTGGCACCATCTCGATATCTATAGAAAGTCAAGCATTATCTATACTCTTTACTAATATATAAAGCTGAAGAGTTTGTTTGAACGCACTAATCTCAGGAACTACGAGACCGATTTGAAAAATTATTTTTCCGTTGGATAGCTTATTAATCCAGAAAGACTTTAGACATATACCATCACGCTGTGACCAATAGGAGCGGAGCATAACTAACTCTACGCGAAGGAAGTCGCTGGCGGCCGCTAGTTTTTAAAATTAAATAGCTGTGTTTTAAGGACTAAAAGTGCTCGACTTTTCGAAGTTGCTCCAAAAAGCAAAGTAGGTAAAAAGAATTTCCCTGTATGTAAAAAATGCGGTGCGGTCCGAATAAGGGTGCCGAATATTTTTGACGCAGATCACAGTTAAAATAACTGAAACGCAAGTTAGAAGAATATCTACTTACCATTCTTTCAAATTCATCGTGGTCTACATCTGGAGCAATTCTTATATCAAACCATACTGACAGCGTCTCTGGTAAGACGTTAATTTGGACTCCACCCTAGAAAAGAGGAAAGTTATTACAATTCATTAATATTTGATTTCATTTTTAGGTTCATTACTGGCGGATCCGTGGTAAATAATGAGGGTAGCACAGGTTGATCAATTAAGTTAGGTTAGGTTATGCTATGTGTGGTGTCCTTCTGCAAGAACGTGATGTCGCAGAAGAAAGCTGCAGAACGGGAGAGGGAGATCTCAACTCCCTTCCCGGGCCGCAGAAGACGCACTGGGCGCCGAGGAAGGGCGGACACGCCCTCTTTCGGCCCCATGAATGGGTCCAGGGACGAGGGACATGGGGAAGTCCCCGCGCCCTATTTGATGTACCCCGAGGCGAAGGCACGCGTGAGTGGCGGCGCGCGCCTCAGTGGCGATGCACGGTGTAGTTTAGAGGCCCGGGCAGACCGGCCAGCACGAGTGTGTGGAGCCGTGGAAGAATTTAAACTCCCGTGGCCCCACAAGCGCACGTGATAGAAGAGACACCGGGGTGGTTTTTAGTCAGTAAAAGTTTGACAGACCCCGTCACCCAGGCTGGTGGACATTCATGAGGATTTTCCAAACCGGAACAAAATAAAAAGGCTATGCTTTGTGCTCTGGAAACCACGTTAAGTCGTCTGTTTCAGCTGTCATTCGTAGATCGGTTGAGAGTCATTACGGGTAGTCAAGAGCTAGAAAGTCTAGGGTAGGTATCGTATGGTCCTGTAATTAGGCTGGGAAGGCAGATTACGTTATAAACTCACTATAAGTGCACTTTCTGTATATTGCCTTTCATTTTGACGAAGGATTCTAAAGAATATTGCTAATCTATCACTTCATAATATGTTTGAAATATTCGTTTGCTCGGTGATATAAATGACGCAACATCTCAAACCCCCGGACGTAGGTATCACCGCTAAGGAAAACGCAATCGCAACGTATAAGCTGTAAGTTGTGACCCTGGTGTTATTTCCTCTGTGGTAGCCCCGGAGTTTCGTTTGTTCGTGCGGACGAATTTGTCAAACATATGAAGCGATGGAATAAAAAATTCCTTTAGGATACTTCGGAGTGTATCAAAAGTGTGTTATGCAGTTTGGGTGCTGGATCTCATCGTAAAAACTTACCGATATCTTTGTCAAGTTAATGGAGGTGGCGTTACCCGACCAGCCATTTCCGTCTATCTTCTTCAACTCTTCTGCACGAAGACTCATAAACTTGTCGATTATGTAATAGAACTGGAAATAGAAAGTTATTATTTATTCCCACTAATACAGCGCGTTTTTGGTCCGTAATGAGCGAATCTGCGTCAACAGCATCCTGGCTATGGAAGCTGGCAGGATGGCCTATCAGTTTGTGAACCACTGCTGCAAGGATTTGGTTGGGCCTGTCGCCTCATAGCAGTGATGTCGCAATCTGTTTCGTTTGTTACATTGTTGTTACTAATATAAGTACCATGAGTTGTGTTGCTTGAAATAAATTCTTAACTAAATAAATAATTATAAATATTACAGTATTCCAAATGATGTTATATAGTTTTGTTAAATAGTTTATAAACTATTCGATTCCTCAAGTAACAGCTAATTACACTACCAGAGGTACTCTATCCCAGTTTTTTTTTTTGTATTTTTATCGGCAATATCAATTATGTCTGCAAAGTTTTGCAATTTTATGCAATCTTTCTTGAAAAACTAATTTCGATAATACATTCGTTTTCCGGCCAAAGTAAATTTTCTAATATAGTATTGTGTTGAACCAAGAAACCGAACAAATCTGTCAAGATGATGAAGATTTTCTAAATTGCTACTGACCTTTTCACCAGCAGTGCCAGCCTGAAGTCGTGAGCCATGTCCGGGTTCACCCCGACATGTCACAACGATTTCTGCAACAAAAAAGTAAATATACAAAATGGTTTATTGCAGAAACTAGGATCTTCTTTTCAACAAAAAAAATTAAAACAATAAAAAATGGAGAATAGGATAATAACAATAACTTATATTAGAGATACATATTAAAATAGAGGGTGAGGTGTGTATGTAGGTAAGTGTGTGTGTAAGTATATGTAAGTATAATCAAAGTTGAGGGTATGTATCATTTTTTCATATCATACTTGATGATGCTAGCAGCAATAATTCA
The DNA here is from genome assembly GCA_037179545.1 of Sesamia inferens. Lineage (NCBI taxonomy): Eukaryota > Metazoa > Arthropoda > Insecta > Lepidoptera > Noctuidae > Sesamia > Sesamia inferens. The sequence goes on along the minus strand of CM073928.1, from coordinate 26,256,577 downwards.
ATGTACTCATATGTCTTCAGTTTTAGCCATTTAACTATTTCCTTTTTTGAAGCCTTTAGTAGTTATGGGACAGATGCCAATTATTTTGTTTATTTTATTATATAGGATAGCGGAATTTGTTTTGAATTGCCTTTTGGCATATGTAGTTTTAAAGAACTTTCATGGTGCACCGTACTCTCGTCTTTTTGTATTTTCAAGACTATATGGAGTATGTTTTTTAGAAAATACCACCCTTACTGGCCCATCGTGCTGCTCGGTAAGCATTGCTTAAGACTTGCAAACTTAACTGGCCAAAATCTAGATGTCCTTTAGATAAGTCTACCTAACCCACCGCGGAAAACTGATGTTATGTATTAATTGCGTATCTTTCAAACCGTAAGCACATAAATTAGTTTCATAAGTACTCTGTCTAGGATTTATGACACTATTTTACTGTTGCTAAATAGATGGTATCTCAAATAATTATGGGTATATTTCACACACTTAGGTCATTTATATGGAGCCATACAGAGTATTAAAATAGTGATTGTCATCTAGGGAAAGCGCTTCTGCGACGAATTGAGAAACCTCCATACAATGTTGTTTGAAAACACGGTCGGTTTCTATAACAGACCTATCTATTAATATAACAGTGCAATCACTGTTTTATTTAGCAGCATTTTTTCATAAGTCGAGAAAGGTAAACAAATCAAGTATCTTGACTTGGCTCACAAGGTTGTCGACATATGGGAAGTGGATTCAGCAATCATTGTACTGATAGTGGTGACAGCCAATGACTTAATAGTCAAGAGCCTCTACCAACACTTCAGGAGGCTCTCGTTAGGCAGCTGGATCAAGGGCTTAATTCAGAAAGCGGTACTTCTGGACACGGCTCGCATTGTCAGGAGGTTCCTCTCTCTGGAGCCCTGACCGCCAGTGGCTTGGACCCTATTACCGATACCGGTGGGCTACTATTTTTAATATTCTTGCTTTCATATATACAGTAAAGCAACTGAAAAGAAATTCGACAAACTTACGTCTACATGTTCTTTCTCCGTTAAATGCGAAGATCTCCTTAGGATCCAGATTGGGCGCACTCTCGTCCAACGCGAAACCAATGTTCAGTTTCTTAAACTCCGGTGATTCTGAAAAAGCGCTCATTCCGTCTACACCACCGATTTCTTCATCTGAAAAAGAAATTCGACTGATAATAAGTATGAAGCCGCGGAGGGAAGAGAGCTGCGATTTTTTTTTTTTTCAATGACAATGTCTGTCTTGATATTTAATCTAGTCATAAAAGCAATGCTAAGCAAGAGTCGCGAGTAGTAGATAAGGCTGTTTGTTGAATACAAAACACTAGTTTAACTAAATCCACCTTCTCAAATACTAACCAGGTACAAAAGTTATATGAACAGTCCTCTTCAGCCTGACTCCAGCGGCTTTCAGTTTCCTAACGGCTTCTAGGTGCATCATGCCTATGCTCTTCATGTCTTGGGTACCTCTCGCATAGATGAACCCATCGTCTGATACAACAGCGTCGAACGGAGGGTAGGTCCATTTTTCCTGAAAAATAATAAAATCGTTGTCATCATCAGTTTTCTACTCCCGTCGCAATAAAGTTATGGTTACCACGATACGTTTTTTCATTCATTATTCCTTATCAGCTGTCAGACGTTCAAATGGCAGGAGAAGATCTAGAGGTATTTCTCTCTTACCACGATGCAGCACTATACAGAAACCATTATTGTGCAGACGACGGCAAATAAAGCTACTACAATCTGTCAGATTATGTAGTGAGTATTATGTAGTCAATTATGTTATATTTATTTATAGTATTTTACGTTTTTATATGTGCGTTTTATAAGTGTCGTGGTGGCCTAGTGGTTAAAACACCAGCCTCTCAAGTATGAGTGCGCGGGTTCGATTCCAGGTCAGGCAAGTACCAATGCAACTTTTCTAAAGTTATATGTACTTCCTAAGTATATCTTGGACACCAATGACTGAAGGTGAAGGAAAACATCTTGAGGAAACCTGGACTTTAAGTGTGAAATCGCCAACCCGATTGAGCAAGCGTGGTGATTACGCTCAATCCTTCTCTCTATGAGAGGAGACCTGTGCCCAGCAGTGGGACGATAAAAGGGTTGATAATGATGATGAAGTTTTTATATTAATATATATATATGTTTATAAGGTTTATAAGGCCTTTGATGCCTGAAGTAATTGGACAAATAAATAAATAACTTGACCTGCTGTCGTCCGTACATGATTCTGAGCACATTAAAATATTTCAAAGGTTTATTAATTTATTTTGAACGCGTTAGTATTGCAGGTCTAACTGCAATGCTTCGATATCGCCTTTGGGTTGTGGAGGTCAGACGGCTGTCGCAAAACCATCAGTTAGACTGGTAAAGCGGACCCCAGACTCCAAAGCTGAATGAGCTTCGGATGCTACTGGGATTAAAGCTGAGATGCCGATGATGAGTATCGCACTTCTCTATGACAAAGTAGTTTTTTTTTTTTTTTGTTAACTGTCATAAAATGTCTAGTCTACGCTACGTAGTCAGAGCATAAATTTTGAACTGCTACCATAAAATCTCACCTTAAAAGTTAGGTGAAGTGAGTTTAGAGTGAGCTATGAATACTTGGGTGAAATAAGGATTCACTTCACTTAAGTTTTTTACGGTGATATTTTTTATATAACGTTATTTCTTCTTTATACAAAACCTGAATACAGTTTGTTCAGAATACGCAACTGAAACGATTCCAATCATTTTTACACCATACATTTAAAAATTGTTACAGTGTGGTTACCATAGATCATAGTAGATCATAGTACGCAGAACAGCTGACGCCACAGGTCAATGCACCGCTCGCCCGCCCGAGCTGAGCGTTGACCATATTTTTGTTGAGACAACCAAGTAGGATAACAAGCTCATAACTTTGTGGTTGTTCATGGTATCTGTTTGAATTTTGTACATAGATTCTTACCTACTTGTTTCGGATTTCACATAAACAAAAAATAATGTTGTATAATAGCTCTAACGGTGTGATTTTACATAATATGTTATATGAGCTTAGAAACTATGTATCTTTATTATTATTTAGATAACATTTATCTTTAGACTTTGTGTTTACCTGAATGTTATCTCTCCTGATAATGGAGTTTACAAGCAATAAAGTGGGGATTACTCTGTCGAGTTACAAGTTAAATATAGATAGATAGAATACTCATTATTATGTATACCATATCAATTACATAACATTAAAATATTTTTTTTACAAAGGGCGCGACGGTGACTTTCTTTAAGAATAAATATAACAAAAACCGAACAAATTTTAATAGTTCTCATAATACTTTGACATTTTTTGTGTACCCATATAATGGCGCCGATTCTGTTGTTTACAAATCAAACTAATTTTAAGTTATGTGCATCTTTTTCTTTCCAATTCATTAAGAAAAGGACAGAAGATAAAATGTCAGTTTAAGCCTATCAAATTAGTGCGCTCCTGACGTAAATTCGCGTATTTTTAGTCGCCATGTTTATAATCGCGTCTAAACTGTCTATGGAGTATCTTAATTTGACAGGATTAAACTTAAATGTTATCTTCTATCCTTTTCTTAACGAAATGAAAAGAAAAAGATGCACTTAACTTAAAATTAGTTTCGTTTGTGAACAACAGAATCGGCGCCACTGTCTATTCAAATGAATGTTTCAAATCTTTTATAGCTTGTTATAGCTTTTATCCTACCGAAAATACTCCACGGTAGTTAGAAAATGTTTCAAAAAGACTGTATTTCCATTTTAAAAAGTATATGCTTTATTTTAATAGGGATTTAATTGATTCCAGAGTGACTAGCTCTATTGAAAGAAAGTAATGTTTGAATTTGTAGTTTGAAACTTTGTTGTGTAGGAATCAAAATTATTTGTTCTATAAGCTTATATTTGGTTGGGTGCATTTGTAGAAAATAAATTGCGAATGCAGATTATGTACAAAGAGAGTGTTCCGAAGCGTTGAAACAAAAAACGAAATGGACGATGAATGTATTATCCAACCCGCCGCCATTTTGTTTTTTTTTTTTTTTTTTGAGGATGTTCATTGCGGCATATGTTATATGCAGCAAATCTTCTAACACTAAGCCACAAATTAATGTTTGCCCCAAAAACATCAATAAATCAGTGTTTTATTGAATTATGTGTATAATATCACTCCGCTGGGACTCCCGCATACTGATGACGACAAAGCGATGTGATGCGATGGTAAAACATTTTCCAAGAAGAATTTATAGAAATTATTTTAAACTTTATCATAACAGTAACAATTTCCTACAAACTAACCTCATTAACAGGAACAACATCCATATGAGAGTTCAATAATATGGAGGGTAGTTCTGGCTCCAAACCTTCCCATGTTATCACCACTACTGGCTTCTTGGGCACAAACACATGGACGGCAACAGGCAAATCTAACTCAGAACCTTGTTTCTTCAAGAATTTTACACAGTCATCTGAAAAAGGAAAGATTCCTAGTTATAAGAAAGAAACAAAGAAAAACGCGTTTATCTTAGGTATTTCAGCAAAATGTAATAATACACATGAAAACAATCAAAATACAAAACAATGATTTACAGTCAAAAGAGTCTCAGCTCAGTATACCTAATGTCAGAACACAAGGTGTACTATTCCGTGATTTTCAGCTACAACCCACGAGTGCCATACATATTTTTACGGTGAGATTTATAAGAAGTTTTAAAAGAAATACTGTAGATATTTCTTTTCACATTTTTCCTATTAAGCTTGTTAAAAACACGAAATATGGCAAATTGTGGATAAAAGTTTCACAGGATATCTGTTGTATCTTATACAAATGTCCTAATTTTTTATCACTACACACAACTAGATATAGAACATCACACCATATTTCCCACAGAGTTGGGCAGAGGTGGGAGGGAGGTGATCTTGGGCATAAGTGCACTTATTCCACACACACACACACACATTTCACCATTTGTGAAGTTGAGTCACATGTAGCAGGGGACGAGATTATCGGACACAAATTCAGAGCCCGGGCTGCTACTGTGAAATACCAGATGGAAAAACACAATAACAGTATCCCCAACGCGCGAACCGAAATCAGGAACCTTATGTTCAGCAGTAGTTCTTGGGAACACTAGTGCAACGATGCAGTCAAGTACACATATTTTAGTAAAGTATTTTATAAGTTCCAACACGTTTCACTGTTTTGTTAACGTTAACTATAGACAGTCAGTGTTATACCAACACAGTTCTAAAACCTGTTTAATTAACAATTATTATGAATATACCTACTAACAGTGGTTAGCTTTGTATGTAATAATTAATAACAAATCAACTTATCACAGGTATGTCCTGTCTAACAAATGGGATTGTATGATCTGAAAAATAAATATTAGTTAATATTTATTCATTCTCTAAAACTCACCATAATCAATATCTGGATGGACACTAGGAATTCTCAAATACTCTCTAAGTCGTTGTATGACTTCATCGTTGTCCCATTTTGAAGACATATTCCGCGTTTTGTTTTTGTTTTTTTTTTTATTGGTTTTGTATCAGAGCTCAGAACGCGTGCTGTCCTACCCGTTAATATTACGATACAGAGCGAGCCAATTGATCAAGTTTGCATATTGTGTTATCTGTGATATTATTTGTGTACCGTAAAGTTTAATTAGTTATATTTATCTCGTCAACAAGAGGTAGGTAGTATGGAGGTAGTATTGAAGATGAATGAAACGTTTGGATATAATAAACTCTTTTTCTTCAGTCTATAGAGCTCCACTGCTGGACAAAGGCCTCCCCAAGGCTTTCCACAATGACCGGTCTTGTGCTGCCCGCAACCATCGGCTTCTTGCGACCTTCACCAGGACATCGGTCCACCTTGTAGGGGGCCTCCCTACGCTGTGTCTTCCGATACGTGGCCGTCACACCAAAACCTTACTGCCCCATCGGCCATTGCTTCTACGAAAAATGTGCCCCGCCCACTGCCGCTTAATTTTAGCGACTCGAATAAACTCACTTGGATATACTCACAAAAGTGTAGATATCTCTTCGTGAGTTTACTACTTAACTTGGACTAACTTCTGCCCGCAATTTCGACCGCGTTATATTGCGGCCTATCGTATTCCATCTCATCTCCAACGTACTTTGTTTTCGCTTAGTGATATTTAACAGACTTCAAAAAGGAGGGGGTTACTCAATTCGACCGTAAATATGCTTTTTTGAAGTGAAACTTCTTTAGGCACGCTTGACTTGGGGAGTAAACTGGCGAAAGCGTTACGAAAAATGATCGGGCAAGGCGAACGGAAGCAGAGTATAGTCCTATTTCGTCTGTACTACATACAAGGAGTTGGCTCATGTAAATATTGCATGACATGTCGAGTATGAAGTTGTGAGTTCGCATCTCGCCGAAGGCAATATATATTTTTTGGATCTTTTAAAGATTTATTAACAATTGAGTCGAGTATGAAGTTGTGAGTTCGCATCTCGCCGAAGGCAATATATATTTTTTGGATCTTTTTAAGATTTGTTAACAATTGATTACCTAAGAGCACAAATAATTTATAAATTTCGTTCTGTTCTGGCCTTTATATTGTTTTATATATTTTTGTTGAACATTTCTAATATAATTGAAAGTATAGAAGCTTGAAGATATCGTCACAATACGATAATTGGACACAAAAAAATAAATAAATTTGAATTTGAATTTGAAAAAGTACAAATTGCTTTCGAGCCTCATAAGCTCAATTATTAAGCTAAGTACCTTGATTGATTAAGAACTATGAATTTCTTCGAGAACATGACGCTGCGAACACCCCCCGACCCCGTTCATTGATTACCTCACCCCCCCGTGGATTATCTCGGGAACCAGAGGTCGTGGACTACCCGAGTTTGGGGTCCCCTGATTCACGAGGAAGAGCCCGACCTTTTGGCCCAGTGGGAATCCACTCCCCCCCTCTCCCCCTCCCCCCGCAACCCCACGAAACCTATGCCCCCCCGACCCCCTTTAGTTACCTCACCCCCCCGTGGATTATCTCGGGAACTAGAGGTCGTGGACTACCCGAGATTGGGGTCCCCTGATTCAGGAGGAAGAGCCCGACCTTTTGGCCCCGAGGGAATCCACTTTTTTTGAAGTGAAACTTCTTTAGGCACGCTTGACTTGGGGAGTAAACTTGCGAAAGCGTTACGAAAAATGATCGGGCAAGGCGAACGGAAGTTAAGTGGGGGATATAAGCACAGAGGCGCCCGTGGCGCGAGCTTGGTACTACAAGGTCTACGAGTTTTTTTTTATTTTTCAATAAACATAGAAGATCTATGCAATTTTTTTTTTTTTTTTTAAGTTTGAGACACGGATACACTTATTTATTTATTTAGTCCCTCCTGTATCCCCCTCCCTTACTCCCCCCCCCCTCACCCCTTAATATTCCCACGAAACTACCCCCCCCTCACCCCTTAATAATCCCACGAAACTACCCCCCCCCCCCCCGACCCCCCTCATTGATTACCTCACCCCCCCGTGGATTATCTCGGGAACCAGAGGTCGTGGACTACCCGAGTTTGGGGTCCCCTGAATCAGGAGGAGGAGCCCGACCTTTTGGCCCCGAGGGAATCCACTCCCCCTCTCCCCTTCCCCCTCCCCCCTACCCCCCGCAACCCCATGAAATCTAACCCCCCCCCCCCTTTAGTTACCTCACCCCCCCGTGGATTATCTCGGGAACCAGAGGTCGTGGACTACCCGAGTTTGGGGTCCCCTGAATCAGGACGAGGAGCCCGACCTTTTGGCCCTGAGGGAATCCAATCCCCCCTCTCCCCCTCCCCCCTCCCCCCGCAACCCCACGAAACCTATCCCCCCCCCCCCGACCCCCTTTAGTTACCTCACCCCCCCCGTGGATTATCTCGGGAACCAGAGGTCGTCGACTACCCGAGTTTGGGGTCCCCTGATTCAGGAGGAAGAGCCCGACCTTTTGGCCCCGAGGGAATCCACTTTTTTTTTTTTTTTTTTTAATTGGAGGTCTATGCAAAAATATTAATTTATAAATGAAAGCATGAAATAAATTTAAATATTTATAGAAAATTAATATATGTATATGTGTATACATGTATATATTGTACACACACATATATATATATATATATATATACATACAGATGGTGCGAAAGAAGTTTCACTTCAGTCGTGTGGTCATAAGCACACTCGTTTTTTTTATGTTGTTCGAGGAAAACTTCGTTGTTTATGAACCGATTTTGATAATTCTTTTTGTTGGAAAGAAGATATTTACAAGGTGGTCCCATGATAAGGACATCAGGATCTGATAATGGAAGACCAGAGAAAACAAGGGGAGCTTTCAAAAATCGTAGGGGCGACTAGTGCATTTCTTAGTATTTTCATTAAGTATTTAAAGCGCTACAATGTAATAAAGGTTTGGAATAGATCTGATGATGGAGCCAGGAGGCGGTCGAAGGAACTCCTCAACAATTCATAGCAGGTACCTTGTGTTTGGGCTGAATTAATTCGTATTGATAAGAACTTTACACCTAGATGGGTTGTGACTGTACTCCTCATCGGTTTACAGTAGCTACTTTGTGTTTGGACTTAATTCATTTATATTGATGAGAACTTTGTACCCATTGGGTTATAATAGTGGTCTGCAGTAAATCTGATGATGAAGACCATAGGCAGTCGAGGGAATTCTTCAAAATTGCGGGTAAAGCTTAAAGTAAACAAAATTACGTCGATTCCCAACTACTTATATTTGCATCAGCTTCCAGTCTGAGCGGATGCAACTGAATACGTAATACTTTTCACAACTAAAAAGTGTAAAATAAAAACTTTTTTACAAAAAAAAAAAAAACAACCGACTTCCAAAAAACCTAAAATAATTAATTTCGATAGACGGTGTCTTTGATTTTTGTATATATTCGTTTTTGACACCGACTTCCGAAATTAATTATTTTTCACTTTGTAATGTTTTTTAGAAGTCGGTTTTTTAAGCTATTGCATAGCTTCTATCGCGGGCCTTGAGCGCGGCTCCCCATCGTCTAACGTCGTTTCAGTTCGGCAGTCTTCGGCACGGTATGTTTGTGTGCGTGCGACTACATCTTTTGAAAACAATTTATAGATTTTCAAAAAGAGTATGCATATTGCAGGGCGCGAACTCAGTTCTACACACTTGCCATGTTACTGATAGTCGCGATGTGCTAAACTTGCGATTAATTTTCTCTCTGAAATAGGTCTTCTATAGAGATATGTCATAGACGTCATCGACGTTGTCATGGCTACCTTAAAAACTTTTCATATAATTAAGTACTTTTATTCAAATTAATTTAGTAGTGTTTTTATAAAATAGCTTTTTTTTAACGGAAAAGCTAAGATGAATGTCACGCTAATTTTTCATTAGACTTATAAATTATTTATAGTGTTGTTTACTAAATAAAAGCGCGTGATTTTATAGAGTAAAAAGTGCTCACGCGGCCGTTTTTTCAATTGTTGCAAGAATTCAAAAGACTGTCTTCAAATAGTGTTCAGACGATTGCTCAAAGTGTATTAGATTTCATTAGTAATAGAAATGGCATTTCAATAATGACTTTCAACTGCCAAAGTCTAAATAGTCATAAATACGATTTACAAGATTCAGTTACGAGACAAACAAATGTGTTACTTCTTACCGAAACTTGCATGACGCATGATAATCCAATTGAAATACCTAATTTTAATTGTATTGTTCAGTTCAAACGAGATACTGTTTCAAAAGGTGGGGTAGCTATTTACCAAAATAAAAATGATATTAGGTACTAATATTATGACTCCGAATATTGAAATAAATATTGCACACGTTAGCGATGTTAATGTTAGGCGCTCAGTTGTTGGAGATATTTGTGCGTGCTTATGCAAACTTAGAAATGGCCTACAAATAGTAAATTATGGTAGCAATTTACATTTCTCCGAATCCAAAATTGGACGAGGTAGAGCATTTTATTCATCGCACTTTACTGGAGTACACTGAAGAAGGCTCGAAAATACTTGGTACAAATGGTAATAAATTTCCACTTATCTTGGCTGGCGATTTCAACATTAACTTCGCTGATAAAAAATCAGAGCGGTTGACAACTTTTCTATCAAAAACATTGAATTTGAAAATGAATAATGACCCACAAGAGTCCACAACAAAATATGGGACCACCATTGACGCGGTATTTTCTAGGTATTTAGAGGATATTAAGTCGCAAACTTATGTTTCTTATTTCAGTTATCATAAACCTATAGTTTCAATGATAAATATTCCTGAATAACCAACAGCTACTGTAAGGTAATAAAACCCACATGTATTGTAAAATAATAAAAATATTTTAAATAATATTAACTTTTTATTTATTTAATAAAAGAAAAATTTGTTTTCTTATCGGTCACCACGCTCAAAAAGTGTAACTTGAATTAATATCAAAGAAAAAGAAATACTGCATAAATAAAATAAATAAATAATTATAATTGCATAAATTGATACAAAATGCTATGCAATAGCTTTACCCGGCAGTCCCCGAGTGCCACACGTCTTTTTTTCTTTTCTCCGGCTCTCGAGTGCTGTAGTGTAATTTATTTATTCCTACAGGTCGCTTACCATTATATGGCAGAAAGGACACATTTAAAGACGTACATTTTGGAAACTTACACTTATAATGAAATTTAATAAAAACAGTTCTAATAAAATTTAAACAATAAAATAAAAACTATCATCATCATCTCAGCGTTAATTCCAGTCGCGTCCGAAGCTTTACAGCTTTGGAGTCTGGGGTCCGTTTTACCAGTCTAACTGCTGATTTTGGCTAAACTTCGATATTTTCCGTCAAGCGACTGCCGTCTGACCTCTACAACCCGAAGACGATATCGAAGTATTGCAGCTATACCAATTGTTAAACTTTTGAGGGTTCCAACAACCCATAACAACTGCCACTACATGTTCGTATGACAACTAGGACCAACGCCTTAACGTGCTTTCCGAGGCACGATCAGACCAGTGCAAATATTCTTATTCATGCATATTATTTGCACCGCGCCTCCTAGCGCAGCGGCCGCGATTGCTACCAATACGTCACGGAGCCTGTCCACGGAGGCTGTCTGTGAATAAAATAAAAACTATAACAAATAATATTAAAATTTATAACAACATTATTCGATAGGGTAATTGCACAACACACCATCTGCAGCAATGGGTTTCATTTTAACCGTTGAACAATATTTATTGCATTAGGTTACATTGTTGAGCAAACATATTTCAAAGTGATGTTAGATAACCTATGACCATATTCAAGAATTCAACTATCAAATGCGATAAGTATTTTTTTCATCCCAATCTGTCTTGTAGTTCTGGATATTACCCCCCTACATACAAACTAACAAAAAATATAGACGACGACGAATTTAAGTATAGACTTATACCTAAACTAGCTTCTGCCCGCGACTACGCTCGCGTGGATGTTGGAAATTATCGTTGTGAACGTACTACCGGGGTAAAAAGCTGATATTAATAAGTTTTTATATTAGCTTCACTTGTAACTAATTATCTATGTATAAGAAATCTTTCTTAATGATTGCATCGAAACTTTTTTCAAAATCTGACATTTTCACCATACACATCGTATCGTGTTCGTGTGTATACCGGTTTATAGGACTTTGATCAGTTATCTTGTACAACAATAAACAAACTTGTTATTTAGTACCTATCTCATAATTACTGTAATATTTATTTTATTTTATAGAGCATTTTAAATATAAAACCGTCGTTATTTTTATTGTGTAATCGGTACAGTCGATAATAAAATATAGTTCATTGACATTTTTGGTAACAATTTTTTACTTATTTATCCCTACCAGTTCCAATGTATGGATGACAGGAGGTCAAGCTACCCGAAACTGTCAAATATTCCTAAGTAGTATAAGTAAGATACCAGCCAATTTATTTGTTAAAAATCTCATTGTGAAAACTTCAGTGAAGTGAGCTGACATAATAGTGTCATTCTGCGGAATGTCAGCCGATTGAATTTATAAAAATGCTAGGTGTAGTGAGCTGATATAATAATGTCATTCTGTGGAATGTCAGCCTATTGAGTTTATAAAAATCCTAGATGAAGTGAGCTGACATAATAGTGTCAATCTGTGGAATGTCAGCCGATTGAATTTATAAAAATCTTAGGTGAAGTGAGCTGACATAATAGTGTCATTCTGTGGAATCTCAGCCGATTAAATTAATAAAAATCCTAGGTGAAGTGAGCTGACATAATAGTGTCAATCTTTGGTGAAGTGAGCTGACATAATAGTGTCAATCTATGGAATGTCAGCCGATTAAATTTATATAAATCCTAGGTCAAGTGAGCTGACATAATAGTGTCATTCTGTGGAATATCAGACGATTGATTTTATATAAATCTGACAGTGAAAAGGTGGATTAAGTGAGCTTATAGTGAGCCGTCAATGGTGTTATTCCCTTAGCAATAGATGGAGTAGCATCTCACTCCACGTTCCACGCGGTTACAGAATCGCACTGCAAACCACTTTAACAGTCACTGATTTTTCACCTTGATTGTAAGACTTCAGGATATATACGAAATACATTGTACTCATACTTCTACGACGTGAATAGCTACCATTACAACACTAGGTACAGAAAACGGCCGATGCAAACTTCATGACGGCTCTGAAGTAGGTTTCCCACTGCGCAATACCCCGCCCCTCACCCCCTCGTCCATTGGATTTATTACTGAGGAACTACTCGCTTCCTATTCAAAGACGCCATTACAAAACAAAACAACGACGATGAAGCTAAAAAAAATAATAAAAGAAAAAAAAAACAGAAAAAATGGTTGAAGGAAATATGCATCACATCCATGAAAAACGGTTGTAGTGTCAACATATGTAGGTAGGGTTTAGCAACATCAATTAGCAAACTTGTAGAGTTCGTTGCCCCCTATTCGCCTTGCAAGTAAAAGCATCCAAGCATGTACATTGTAGTCTAGAATCTAGATTCTAGACTACTATGTAGTAAATAAAGGTGCTCTCTTTTATATTACCTACCTATGCACAGTTGCGAAAAATATTTTATCTACTCTCATATCAAAAAATTAAAAATATAAAACTATAAAGGAGTTTATATTGACGTACTTTACCCATAGTATATCGAAAGAAAATTAAAAAATTAAATTATAACATTATTTCTCTAACAAAATAATGTTATAATAATTTTTTTTTTCATTATCGTACAGATTGCAAACCATAGACAGCAATATTTCATTTTTTATATGTGGCTGCGCGCGCTTTGGCGCGTGCGCGGTGATGCAGGGTGCAGAATTTTGGCGCCAAATACGTTTCTTTGCATTGCAAGTCGTTGTTGTGTTTCGCTGGACACATAATTGATTATTATTAATTCTTAAAATGTTAAGTCACAATGAAGAAAATTTGACGCCGCCCGATATTTTAGAGGCTGCGACAGCAGTCAGTCTTAATTTACTACCAATTAAGTCAAGAAAATTATACGATAAATGTTATCAAGGTTTTTTAACAGAAAAAATTAATAAAAGTGCTACTTCATATATTCAATACAATGTATGAGATTAGATAAAGTAGTGTATGAAACTATTCATAATTAGGTATTACACACTCGTGTGATACTATTAAAAAACTCGCTTCGCTCGTTTTTTAAACTCACACTCGTGCATAATATCCCTCATTATGTAACAGTTTCATAAACTACTATTTTATTAGTATGACAACCAACTTTAATTGCCAATATTTAAAGTGAAAAATAACTCTATCTAACGTGGCAAATTGTTTTCGATTCGATTAATTATCCATTGAGAAATTAGCAGATCTACAGGGTGGCGCAATAGAACGTGCATTTTTAAAATAATTATTAAAAAATAAATACAAAAGGTATAGTTAAAATAAAACTAAGCAATTATTAAGTGATAACTGAAGTTTATTTTTTTAAAATAACATCATCTAAATGATGACCCTCTCTACGCTGGCACTCCTCTAACCGCAAACGGAAATTACCGAAAACTTTCTTAAGTAGTGCTGGTGTGATTGCTGCCATTTCACCACGAATATTCTCCTTGAGCTGACTGATGTTTCTCGGATTATTGGTGTAGACTTTGTGTTTGAGGTATCCCCACAAAAAAAAAGTCAGGAGGCGTCAAGTCTGGACTGCGCGGAGGCCATGGGATATCACCTCTTTTCGAAATCAGTTTGCCAGGGAACATCTGCTTCACAACCGCCATGGAGTCATTTGATGTGTGACTGGTAGCTCCGTCTTGTTGGAACCAAGTCCTAGAGTTCTTTATTCTTGAATTTTCAAGTTCTGGGGCCAAAAAACCTTCCAACATCGCAACATAGCGTTCGGTATTAACAATGATGTTTTGCCCCCGTGCGTTTTCAAAAAAATAAGGACCAATTATTCCTTTGGCAGAGATTGCGGCCCAAACTGTCACTTTAGGGCTATGTAACGGTTTTTGATGTATGAGTCTGGGATTCTCACTATTCCAATAACGACAATTTTGGCGGTTTACGAACCCATTCATATGAAAATGTGCCTCATCAGAGAAAAGGATGTTTTCAAAATTTGAAAACCGATTGAGCATTTCATTAGCAAATGTGAGCCGTGCTATGAAGTCAGAGTCTTTCAATTCTTGAGTTAATTGCAGCTTGTATGGATGCAATTTAAGATCCAAGTTTAAAATTCGTTGCAAACTTCGTCGCGATATGTTTAGGACAGACGATCTCTTGCGAGTAGACATTTGTGGATCTTCTCGTACCGACTGCTTAACACTCTCAATATTGTCTTCGGTCCTAGATGTGCGTGGACGACCTTTTGCGTGTGGTTTAAACGTCGATCCAGTCTCTTCAAACCGCTTTATCCAGATTTTAATTAAATTAGCACTCGGAGCCTCCCTAATTTGCCGTACACCATACTCAGAACAAAATAGTCGCCTGACAACTACGTACGAACGAGAGTTTTCGTAAAATGCGCGCACGCAAAATGCGCGACGCTTCCCGTCGAAGTGACTCATAGTGACTAAAACTTCATGAACCGGCTACCCAACGATATCGGTCTCCCTTCGCCCACGCCCCTTCTACCCCGCAAAAAAAGATGATGCAATATGCACGTTCTATTGCGCCACCCTGTATATTAAATCTACCTGTACCATCGATTATTTTTTCGTTTTATGTTTTAATTTATAATAATGTTTTTACAATTCACTTTTGTCATTGGCAGAATACTTAGTTGACATCGGCTGTACTTGCCATAAATAAAAAGTATAATAAACAAATTGACTCAGTGTGAATTTGACAAACAACTTATATCTCTGATTATGTTCCCTGATAATGTTGTTTTATTGCAGTATCTGCCTCACCTTAGGTAAATAGGTAAGTAAACGGGCCATAGGCGTACCCAGTTGCAGCCCCTTGCTGTCGCACCCCAAAGTAGCCGGCATAGTTAATTTAATTTTTTATTGTAAACAATTAAAGGTTTATGGTTTTGGAATAGACTTTATGTTATATACAATTAGATACATGGTTATATAAAACTAACTAGATTACTAGACACCTATTACTGATAATGTATTCGCAACCTAATTTCGTAACGCACTTATCACTATCCGTTGGAATCATTTTGAAGCATATTGCTAAACCATTACTCCATATGTTCGAAAAATGTGTCTACTCCACAACGCAAATAACGCAATTAAGGTTATTGCAACTCATTGCTTCTGGTTATGTGTTACGCAATTACCCTGATGATTCCCTTGTTCACAAATTAAACTGAATTTAAGTTTAGTACACCTTTTTCTTTATATTTAAAAGGACAGAAGATTATACATCAGTTTGCATCAGATTTGACTAATTAGTCCACGCCTGATGCAAATTGATATATTTCTCGTGTCTAATCTGTCTATGGAATATCTTAAATTAACAGGATTAAATTTCTATCCTTTTCTTAGTGAAATAGAAAGAAAAAGATGAATTTAACTTAAAATTAGATTAGTTTGCGAAATAGAGAATCGGTGAAAATGTTACCTATGTACTTGTACAAAGCATAGAAAACGCCTACAAAAAGTTATTAGTTTGTGCTCACGTGAAATACTGCCGTTAATAAAACTGACGGCGCTGCATTCAGGTTAATTAAATTATTTGCACGTAAAGTTTCACTCTAAAGTACACACTTTACCAAAAATAACAAGAGCATAGACAAAATAGAAACGGTACCGCATACACACGAAGAGATCAGCCAGTTAAAATAAAAAACAAAAACAAAAGAGGTTTTCGTCAAGGAGCAGCGATAAATTTACGCAAATGTTCACACTTAATCGATTTCCTCTCTTATTAAGATTACTGTAAACCAGTCAACAGACGTAACTATGTACAATGTTTACGGTAATGCTTAGTTAATTTTGATTGATAAATAATCGCTTATTACCAGTTATGATCTAATCATTTAGTTACCCGATAAACGGTAGGTATTTCTTTCATCAATTTAATGCATGATGCGATGGTTGTTTTTTTTTTTACTCAAAGTCAATACACACTATGTAGCCAAGCATATTGTAGCTTACGGAATTGCATCGCTGACAGGGGTATTCGGCACTGGTGCAGCTACACAGGAGCTAAACTTAGCATTCGGAAACACTGTTAGAGCTGCTGAACCTTGGACAAAACTATCTTTGCATTGTGTAGATTCAATTTCTTAGTATTGTATAATTGCATGGCACACGTGTGAGCACAATGTACTTGCTGTCCTGTTGGGTTAGTCTTTTTTGTTGGTGTTTTTTTTTTGTGTATTTTCCATAATGGACGCTCTTAGCGTACAATATATTTCAGCATTGTTCTCACACGATTGATTTCAAAATGAATGATGTAACCAAATATTTGTACCAATAGCTTGATAATTCAAAAGAGTGTCCATGGAGTTTCTTGCCCGTTCTTCTTCATAGGTACCTACTCTTTGGAATGGGCGACTAGCTTCACCTTACTAACTGACCGACCTTCTGACAATTCAAAAGTGCCTGTAACTGGTTTATTCGAAATAAATGCTTTGATTTGATTTGATTTGAAGAAAGACTTCATTAATTACCTCACTTTTTTTTATTACCTGTTTACTAACCATGTAGAATTATTGTCAAATGACTTAATGAGTATGTTATGGTAATGGTTAAGTGGGTGCTTGCAGACCAATTTTAGTCGGTTAGGCACTGCTCGGTTGAAAGATAAACTCAAATCCTACCGGTTCTTACATCACCTCACCACTATGAATGAAACGGAACGCAAGCAGAAATCGGCGCGAAACCCTCCTACGCGGGCCTTTCAAAAATCGTCACATTCGCGAGTTACGTTCCATACCGCGACCGGCCGTGCACCTTTCGCCGCACGTCATAAACACTGATTAAAATAAAAGCATTTTGAATTTCGAACGAAGACACAAGCTAGCAATTTTTTTTTTTTTCAAAGCGGTATTTTCGGCTGCTGATACAATTAAATATTCTTATTTATTATAATTGAAAGGAAATAAGTGTTTGTGCAAATATGGTTCGTAAAATCGGTGGGCTCCTGTGTTGCCTCTGCGTTTTTGGTATTTCATTGAGTGATAGTGCCATATCATCTGAGACAGTAAGTAGTCAAAATTGTTATTAAATTTTAAGACCTTTTCCTGCAATGACGAAAATTGGGTTATGTTTTATGTCCATCAACAGTTCAGTAAATATTTCATTCACTCTTCTACCAATTAATTAATTAATAGTAGTTCTCTATCTTCGTAAATCGTACATGATTTCCATTAATTAAACTACTTGATAAATGATCCAGGAAATTGGCTTAATATTGGATTAATGTATAGCAATTTATTTATACTAAACTATCAAATATAATAATAATAATATAAAACTAATTCTATCTTAATATGTAAATAATAATTAATAAGGTAATCCACTAAAAATGTATTATATAAAATTCTCCTATCACAGTGTTTGTTCTCGAACTCCTCCAAAACAGCTGCACCGATTTTAATGAAATTTCGTATATATATTCCTTAGGCATAAGAATAGGCTTTTATCTATTTTTTTATATTACTTACGGGGGTGAAAACGCAGGGCGCAACTAGTTCATTATAAAAATTTGCCTAGAGTCAGCTCATAAAAAGATGTTCCAATTTTAAAATGTGCTTCTTAAAACAGTTATGTACAAGGTTTTAGTCAGATTCCCAATCAATTAAACTTGATTCATTATAATAAGTTATACTTAAATTATTAAAACCAGTATGACCTTAGTTTAGCACACATCAAGCTGCTCTAGTTGTTAGTCCGACCTTGAGTATTGAATGTAGCTTTTCATACTGGTGGACAATATTATAAACGAGCAGCAACAACATAATGTCACCTACCTACATATAGTTACTTTAATTTAATTTAAATTTAGAATTTTCCAGATTTTTTCCTTTTTTCCTCTATTTTTGTTTTATTCTCTATATTTGTATTTTCTATAGTATTTGGCGCCAATGCGAAATGTTTCAAGTATTTATTAAATTATTATAGGCATAACAAATAAAGTGGAATAATTTCAACTAACTTTTGGAGGGCACTGCGTTTACGTATAATAATTTAATATCAGGTAAAATGATACAAATGTGCTACTGAAAATAATAACATTGGCCTTTCGACAGTACAATATGTTCATAGATTAAAAGACCTTAAACATGGTAATTGTGTAGAACGAGCCAGTGATTCATACACGATACATATTCAAAGATTTACTAGTAGTTAAAAGGTATTTAGCATGAAACTTAAATGGGTGTTGCCTGGTTAGTCTTGCAGCTAAGGTTAGCTAACTTAGGCACATTGTTTAATCCGATAATTCAAAATCATTAGATTGGCCCTATCGATTGATTGATTTTTTTTTTATCAGAATAAGGAAGTGTCTAACACTATGTTATATTTTTTCCCAAATATATTTAAAAAATGTTGCAGTGTGGCTACCGAGCGCACAACAACAGGCGCGAGCGGGCGAGAGGCGAGTTTACCATATTTTTGTAGGGACAACTAGATATATAACAAGCTTATAACTTTATGATTTATCATGACAGCTTTTTGAAATTTTGTACATAAATTCTTTGCATAAAAATATTGGACACGTGTTCCCGATTTCGCGATATACAGAAAATAAAGTTGTATACAAGAAATTGGTTTAAAGTTGTCTATAGACCAATAGCGATATCGTTTTGATATTTTTATAGGGATATCTCATCTTAACCTTTATTCTAAAGGGCATCATAAAAGGGTATTTATCTCAAATTTTCCTATATATAGGAAGGATAGGTTATTAATGCTTGTTTCCACAACGATACAGATGAGGTATCTTTACACACCGCGGGTTATTCGAAAGAGATACCGTGGCCCTGCGCACAGGCAAATGAAGGAATACGGGTGGATCTTAGTCAGTAAAGTCTGACACGTCTTTCCGTTCCACGCAGACCGGGAGAGGTCATTTGAGTTCTTATCCAAAAGGTATCTTTACACCGATACAATTGCACCAGTCATGAATGTCTGAGTTTTTACATCCTATAACAATAAGATTGCACTTCAAGCTATGAAAAATATGAACTCAATTAATGGGGTTAGGGAAAGACTATAGGATGCTTTGTCACGAAATTACACCAGCACGAGCAATCAGCTTACAGAAGTCGACATTTTCAAGCAAAAATCCAAACTAATTTAACGGCGATCGAAAAATTTATTCTCAGCTGAACTTGAGACTGAGAATCACTTTTAGAACGTCGAAGAATATTACATAAGACAGTCCACGCAAAACAGATTTCGCTGGAAAAAAAAGTCGCGCATCAAACTCTTCACCAGCCCTGTTCTCTATTTAATCCAATTTATTCAGGACCCTAAGACGAGTTTTGTGCAATGTGGAAAGATGTAGTTATCCCAAATCATGCATACATAGTATTTAAACCTACTAAACATAATCAGCCCACATAATGTTCCCATTCCTGAGACACAGGCCTCCTCCTCCTGTGAGAGGGAGTAGGCCGTAACCTACCACACGATGGGCGGTGCGGGTTGCTAGATGCATTGCGGGTTGGGTTGCATTATGGCTTCGAAGTTTTGCTTCTAGAACATGCACGTAGCGTTATCTACAAACGCCACATGGAACAACGCGTCATACTGACGTCACACGAATTCTACATCTCGCAATCAGAGTTTACCGTGCAACTAGCATATATGTACACAACTTCCTAATTTCAACCGTTGGGCAAGTGCCCGCCAGACATAACACCCGTCTGGTCGGAGGATCCTCCCTTTTCTATGGAGGATGAGTGAACTTTACTCCCTGTTCCTCATGTCTCCACATGCGTTTTCCTCACAATGTTTTCCTTCACCGTTTTGAGACCACCGGTGGCCTAGTGGTATTGACCTCAACTTACAAGTTGTAGGTCGTAGGTTCTAACCCCATCAGGCGCTTTACCTACTTAACAAATAACATAAACTATGCAAATAAATTCTAAAACCCGTTTAATAACAATGAATCTTAAGGAAATACGCATAATGCAACTTGTTTGCAAATGTTTACCAATAGCAGGTGTCGTCAACAATTGGTGCGTGCAAATGAAGCATGGTGAAAGTGCTCAGTCAACCTGCTCAAAATGTTATGGCATATGCTAATTATGGAGCTACCATTCAGAAAGCAACGCAATTAGAAATGTAGGTAATGAGTAACGAAGGTAATATTCTAAAGAAACAATAGATATTGTTAGAGTTACGAAAGTAATGCAATTTGATATGCTTTCACGTTGAAACGAATTAACCGGTTTAGATCATTTTTGTAATGGTTGTATTTCAACTTTCTTGGATACGGTGGGTTAAAAAAACGTTTCAGTAATTTACAAAAAAATAATGTAAATGTAATCTTAATAAAACAGCAAAATTGATTTTTAGAAATTATTGAACTGATCGTATGAGGTCAGCGTAAATGGCAAAAATAATATAAGAATGCTTACTTTTATTGCGTGGCTAGATTTATTCATCACGAGATTATACAGGCAAGTTTTTGGTACGACAAAATTCAACTGAATTTTATCAAGCTAATTATTGTGAGTTGAATTAAGACCGCAGTGATTGTAAACCAACCGATACAGTTGTATTGGCATGTGATTTTGAATAAACCCTTTTTTGTTGGGAAGGGAAATCATCAAATGACTTCTCTCGCTCTGGGCAGAGCGGAAGGGCGTGTCAGACTTTAACTGACTAATGTCCCGTCGACGCGCTCCGTCTTACCTGCGAGC
Source organism: Sesamia inferens (assembly GCA_037179545.1). Lineage (NCBI taxonomy): Eukaryota > Metazoa > Arthropoda > Insecta > Lepidoptera > Noctuidae > Sesamia > Sesamia inferens. The sequence continues at coordinate 26,235,240 of CM073928.1, read as the reverse complement.
ATGCCTGTGCAAACCAGTTTGCGCAGGTAAGCGCTTGTGTGTGGACGGCAAAACGGTAGCGCGCGCAGTCCCGAATGTTCCGTCGTTTTGTACAGTCATATCATGACTGCACAGGCCTGGACTGCGCAGGCAAGACGGAGCGTGTAGACGGAACTTAAAACCCTTAAGTAACTTTTAAACCCGTTAAGTAGCTTTTGCCTGAAAGAGTAATGAACATCCATCCATCCTTGCAAAGGCTTATAATGTTAGTAAAAAGTAGGAGTTTGGGTTATTCTGATAAAAAGACACCAACACGTAACCACATAGGCGCATATACAACGTATTTATACTTTATACGAAACCTGAATATAGTTTGTTCAGAACAACCATGTTATATTTTTTCCCAAATACATTTAGAAATTGTTGTAGTGTGGTTACCGAACGCACACTGTTGACGGTAGATCATAGTACTAGGAGCACAGTGATACAGGCCCCCGCCGCTCCAGGCGCGGTCACGCGAGTTGTGCGTTGACCATATTTTTGTTGGGACCAAGTAAGATAACAAGCTTAAAACTTTGTATTTTTTCACGACATCTTTTTGAATTTTTGTACATTGATTCCTTACTTCAAAATACTGGAGACGTGTTTCGGGTTTAGCATAAACAAAAAATAACGTTGTATTAGATACATAAATTATAGTTACAATAGACTTGTAATAAGTTAATTACTTCTCAAAGAAAGAAATGTACACATCTCTTAGAAATAATTATATTAATAGATTGAGAGATTTCGCTATAAAAAGTTCGACGTACGATTACATAATAATGTTGCTTCAGTACCGGCTGTGGCCTCCTTATTACCGTGGTAAATGGTAATCAGCAGTAACCGAGCGACAAATCAACGACTTTACACCGCAAGTTAGGGAACTTGTCAAAAGATTATTAAGATGCGCACAAGTGTTTCGCCAATCCGAGAAAACATACTAAACGTAAGCATCAATAAAAAAACGTTTTAGACGACACGGTTTGCGTAGTAGCTGAGTGATCGACTGCTGTGCTGTGTGTTGCGGGTTCGATTCCCACACGGAACAAATACTTGTATGGCCAGCAAAAAGTTGTCTGGTCGTTTCTGTATATGAATATAAATATTTGTAAACGCACTCACGATACATGAGTAACTCTTACTGTGAGGCAATGTATTATTTAAAAAATTAAATTCAAATTAAAAAAAAATATTTCGGATAAAATACATAAATTAATCTAATCATGAAATGATGATTTTTTTTTATCGTTTTTTTGAGTCGTAACAAATTAAAAATCGCATGCGAGTAAAATAATGAAATATTTCTTAATTTTTTTTTTAGCTTTTAGGCTTAGTTATATGAGGTGTAACAATATATAGAATAATAAACAAAAGTTGTAAAATGTTTTGAATTAAGATTAGAAAATATTTTAAGTTACAGGCAATAAGAAGGTGGCTGTAATACAATATATAAGCACTACAAATGTATTCCTATACATTACTGTCTAGAATAGACTAGTCAAGGAAACTTTACTATATCGTTATGTAAATTCTTAATATTCGGGCTATGAGTTCTGCATTGGAATTTTTTAATTAGCATCTCTGTGTTCGTAAGTTTGTCATCCCCTTGTTTAACATCTGGTTCTTTGCAATGAAACGTAATCATCACCATCAGCCTTTTTTATCGTCCCACTGTTCGGCACAGGTCTCCTCTCATACAGAGGATAAGATTGAGCGTAATCACCACGCTTGCTCAAAGCGGGTTGGCGATTTTAGACTTCTTATAAACCGATACCCAAAGGTTTGACATCTCTGACGTATCACGACAACTTTTAATTGAATTTAATATCGTTTTATTTAAATTAATAATAATATCTATGTTGTTATATACGTATTTTATTAAAGGAAACGTGGTATGATTATGGTTCTTGATGTAAATGTCTTCTAGTAAGGCCTGGCTTAGGACTGTTCGAATTTATTATATCTCTTTATATATTGATGTCTTCGTATTTTATTTTATGTGTAACGATGGATGCAACTGGACCTATATTGACTGCTTTGAACTGATGTTTAATTTTGAAGTATATTGCTAATCCATTGGTCCATATGTTTGAAAATGAGTATGCTCAATAACGTGAAGAAAGCATAGAATGATAAAAACCCATTGCTTCTGATAGTCTGCTATGCAATTACCCTACCGATCTGAGGTGTAGCATGCGCATACTGAAGGCCTGCATTTTTTGCTGTATAGGTACTTATAACTAGCTTTTTTCCCTCATTTTTCGTCTTCCGAAGAAATCTAAGATCAAATACGAAACTATAAAGACTTTCAATCTAAATTCAGTTTTCGTAATTGAAAACGTTCAACATCTAATTTTGTATTCTCTACTCATTGACATCAATGTCAAACACTAAAAAAAAAATAGGTAACTGAAATTAAATTTAGCAGATTTAAGTTTGATACGAAAATTGCATCTCAGATGCTGCTGCATTTTATAGAGACCTGAATATACCAATTGTAATAAATAACCTTCAATCTGTCTTCCAATTAAGACGAATGGAATAAATAACAATAATAATAAACTGGCTAAAACACCGTTAATTCAGTTAAACGCATTTGTGTTTCATAGTGCTTGGTGAAATTGCCAAATCAATCATAAGGTATTTCTAAATATCCATTTCTTAGATGGTTTTAATTATGAAAGAGAAGACAGATCGTAACCTCGATGCTTTTTATCACATCACAGTAGTAATGATTACAGAAAAATCAAAACCAAAATTACTTCTTTGCTGGTTAGTGATACTATGATAGAATAATAATGATAATACTATGATGAATGTTTATGAGTTAATTCAGTTATAATCCAAGTGAGGATTTAATATTGATACCTAACAATATTGTTTATACAAAAAACTTTTCAAATTCAAAATATTTTATTTCATATAGGTACGGATAACAGCAGGTGAAGCTACACGAAACTGTCAAATAAAACAATCAACCAAATTCATGTTTCGTTCAATGCCTTAATGCTTTTGACATAAAGCTGAAAATCTTAAAAAAATATATGACCACTTATGAAATATCAGAAGGTAGGTGCACGGTTCTATAAAGGTAGTTTCCTATGGAGAAGGGTCGGAAAGAAACTCTGCGGTTATTCTTTCTGTAATCTGTCTCTTTTATTCATTTTGAATTGTAGAATTCTCAATTCCCTCTCTCTCTCTCTCTCTCATTGTACAGTTCTCATATTCCATTAGGTATAGGATAACCGCGTAAGCCTGTCAACAAGTTTCAGGTAAGTACTTAATAAAATAAAAATGTTCAATAATATCTAAAGCCTACAAGGTCTACAGATTCTTCACGAATTTACAAGAGAATAATTTAAAAAAATATATACGTAGAAACTTAAATTTAAATGATAAGGTAGCCATTACAATCACTGATAAAGAGTTGAAATTAGAATAGTTCAAAATGCCAAATAAAAAGATGTCAATGAATTATGGAAAATAATATAAAATAAAAAATAACATCATAATTTGGGAACAGTTAATAAAGATTTATGTCCTTATGCCGTTTTTTACAACAAATTACTTAGCATTAGGTACGTAAGTGCAACAATTATTTACAGACATATTTTATTCGCTCATTAACCAAACTATCTCATACTGCAAAGGGCTAGGTCAATAGTTCGGACAGTAAATCTGTATCCAAATATGCAATCAGTAGGTTCGCCTCAATCGATCACCTTCAAACAACTCAAGACGTACATATAAGGTCGTCAATATCCAGGGCCACTCAGCTGTCACTCCTTATGTTAGAAATAAATAGTGAAGACTATATAATAATGTAGGTAAGTAATCTGAATCGAAATCTAGGTAGGTAATGTCACGGACGAAATTGATGATTTTCATATCATTCAAAGTTCTTAAATCTTTCCTTGGGTGCATTGTCAGCCATCGTACCCTTATTATTTATTTCTTTCTTCTGTGGCTTCGCACGGTTTGTGCATTTAGCCAATGTCACGTAATGAATTTTCATTTATGTCGAAAAAGACGGCCACGTGAACCATCTACGTTCGTAGAGTCGTTCGTAAAGTCATGATGAGGCCACTATGCTGCGATTATAATGAATGAAAAAAATCAATGTTCTTTATGAATTATTCACTGAATGCACTTTTTAGTACATAAATCACGCACTTTTATTTAGTAAAGAACACTATACAGTATGTTAAGAAAACCCTGTCCAACCCATAAGGATAATAAAGGTTAAGTAAACACATGACCAAATATAATATAAAATTTTACGTAATCATCATAACCAATACAAATGAATTTTGAAATAATCTTTTTTCCCGCGAATTAATTCCAACTTCCCCGAAATTTGGTAATTTTTAAAAAAGTGACAACACCGGTATTATTTTGAGCGAATAGCGATGCGACCACGTGCCGCGTGCCCTGCCGCCCGCCGCCCGCGGAAGGGTGCTTAACGCACATTTATTAAGTTACCTCTTTTTTTGCGAAATAATATTTATTTTTTTAGGGGGATTTTTTTTAAAGATTAGCCCGGTTTTGTATCTATTAGTAGAATCAATTATTGATACCTAACAATACCTTCACGGGTCGGACAGGGTTATCTTTACATATTGTATAAATAATTTAAAAGTCCAACGAAAAATGAGCGTGACACTCAGCTTAACTTTCCCGCTAAAACTCCATCGTATCCTTTACTCCTCCCCTACTCGATCTCCTTTTACATGTCTATGATGAAGTAAAGGAAACATCAAACTCAACACCGAATTTTATTCAAATACCGCTTATGAGTACCTAATATAAGGTTTTAAACTGTTCTGTGAGTCCGTCATTGCGACCCACACAATGCCTTATAAAGCGAGCAGATAGTCCACGTCGCAAGGCCGCACCCACTCGGGCCGAGGTGACTGATTCACATTCGCCTTTTGTTAGAGAATTTACACTAAAATGTTATCTTGAACATTGCTTGATGAATATTTTGTGGAGTTAAAATTATATGAAAGCAGAAATGTTACGTCGATTCCAAATGAATCAGAATAAGGGTAACATAATGATGATATAAGGTTTACCCGTGGTTTACCCCATGCGGCGACTGGGATGACGACAAAAAATATTAATGTTAACTAATTGAAACTGCATTTTATTTATCCCCAACTGATCCTGTAGAGAAAGTATGGATTACTTTATATTATCCTATTTGTATTGTTATGATCAAATCTGAACTATGTAGAAACGAAAAGGGAGCAGCAACTAGTACCTACAGAGTTTGGCACTTGGTAACATAATGTTCAGTAAATTAAAACACAATCAACAGTGAAATTTTTCGCCTCGAACAAGCTATGTAGTAGACACAAATGATCTTACTTAATGCTGCACTATCGACCGTCACGGAAAATTTTGCAAGAGACAATGTTTCGATCGTATCAGTTGCACAGTAAGTGCATAGCGATGAGCACAGCATAGTAATTGTATTTCAAATAATCTGTTTTGTAAAACTGAAAGCCTTAGGCTTAGGTAGACAGGTTAGCAATTAATTAACAAGAGAACATCGAACCAGAAGTCAATACAACAGACATTCAGCTAGAGGAATTTGATAAAAGAGGATTTCAATATTTGTCAGGATGAAGAACATACAGAGAATATACATATATTTCTCATAAAGTTATTATCTGTACTTATGATTTAAACTTATGAAACAGTTTAGATTATGCTGGTAACTTGTGAAACAGACGCGGAATGTTAGCACTTTATAATACCATATCTTTTACCTTTAGACTATGTAAGTCGGGATGCAAGTTAAGATCTATTACAAAACAATTTAGCACTAACATAAAAATTCATATCTTTCTCAAACCAATAAAAACTTCTTTGATAATAGCTTAGCATCAATGTTCCGCTAGTTACATAAGTAGTCGTTCAGACTTGCATTGTGCTTACGCCGGCAATTGGTCTCAGGTTGAACCTATTGACTAAGAGCTAGAGTTCAGTTTCTTGCATCATGAGATTGTATGGCTATACAGAGTTGGGTAATTAGGACATGGGTTTAGTATGAAAACACTATATGCAAATTAAGGATATTAGACAAGGCATCTATAAAGTTAAAACTTTCAGCATTATACTTCCCACCATTATAATTAGAATATCTATACACATACATGCCTTAAGAATATAAGTAATTTGAGTAGATGGTCTTAAAAAAAAATTGAGAAATGTAATCAAAGCAGAGTAGTGCACGCAGCAGTAATTTGTAAATACGATGGAATATCTGAAATGTGAAACAATTTAAATAATATTTATGGAATAGATTTATTCTTCCTTATAATAAACATGTTATCTATTGAATAAATAAAAAGTTTTAAAATAATAATATGTACGAATATAATACAGGAAGGAAAATAATCAGAGGGCATCAAAAAGTTTATCCGCATCGCTGTGCATAAGAAACGTGCCCAAAAGGCTGGCAGCATTGCCACGTTGTATGTCAAGGCGGATTCTTTGGACAAAAAAATGGTCAGCCCTCTGGTCACGTGAAGAGTCGATTGGCCGCTTGGCGATATCTCGAAAAATTAACCCCATGTCTGTTTCAACCCCAAACGACTTAAACGTATATGATCCAAAAAGAGTATTTGCCCGTGGTTCTCCGCACCTTCAGCAGGCGCTTTAACACAGCTCACTGTGTTTGGAAGATGTGATGGCCAAGGGTGTCTACATACGTTTCATTCCACACCGAATTCCTACCTACGGTACCTAGCTTTCAAGGCATTATGGTCATTCCGTCTGGTCTCTTCCCATCGTTGCGTGCCATATAATAATTAAACAACAATCGAAGTTGGTGGTACAATGCTCAATATATGAACCAATTTTACATATCTGTATTTGAAAGTACATAACTTTATATATACTGTGTCAAATCAATCATGCAATTCATTCATCAAGTTCATGTTTCTAACTCGCGTGAAAGATAATTACACACTAATCGAGTTTTCCCTCGATACCTGGACTCGAATTAAAACTTTCCACCGGTTGAACATTATAACAATTATGTTAAGTACACCCGTTATTTGATAGCATATAAGCTCTTGAAATGGCAACTTTCTACCACCAGTACTTATAAGGACAAACACTGATGGAGCAGGCATCTAATCTCCAATGTCTTATGATTTATATCGTCATAATTTCGCCTACATGCGTTGCGAATTTAAGTTGTTTACTTAGCAGACGAAGTATTATAGATCCTAAGAATTCTTGCCTCTTCTTTTTGGTTTGAATTTTAAAATATATTCTTTTAATTAAATAGGATACCTATTTAATTAAAAGAATATATTTTAAAATTTTTCCTTTATGGCTATCAAAGTTTTATCCATTGTGGGTTTTTGGAGGCCAAGTTACATAATTTACAATACAGATTTTAATCTTTTTTTTTGGGAAACCATAGCCATATTTCTCACAAAATCCATTATAGTTTTGATAAAGATTTGTATTCGCATTCATAAACGCATTCGCACGCTTACATTGTTTTTAGTCAACTAATTCTATTACATAAACTTTGGCTCAACTACCAAAGCTAAACATCACCCTACTGAAATCTATACGGTAATTATGTAACACATTATTAGTACCAATGGGTTTCATTTTGACAGTTCAACAACATTTATTGAATTATTTACATTATCGAGTTACATTTGAGAGACATTTTTCTGACATATGGAGCAATGGAACAGCAAAACATGCCTCGAAATGATTCCAACTGATGGTTGTACATAATAGTTTATCACGCAATTGGGGTGCTGCATTGACATTTGTAACAATTTAAAATATAATTCATTATAGTTGCATACTATAATTTAGTAGTCTCTTACTTGTGGACTTATTTCTTATTTTGCAAAGTCATTTGAAGGCTTAGCTTACGAAAATATTTTTTTGCATATGCTAATACTATGGATATTTTCAAAATGTTTATAGTTATGGAGTTGACAAACTGCTTTGGAAACATTTTGTTATCTGATAGTATACTTGTGCCAAGGTCCAACTGTGTTAGTATGATTTAGTTTCACGTATGGCTAGACCGACAGAGGAAATGAACTCGTAGGTGTGCAAACCTACTATGTCATCATGTTCAGTTAGCTAATCTCTGTTTTCTCAACTATTGCTGTTTAGCTTTTTATTGCACATCATTTTTCTCACTGTCCAGTTTTTGTCTCTTGTTTTTCTAAGCGATGTGCTCCGCTTCATTCTCACTAACTGTTTATTTAAATAATTTTACTTATTAGCTCAAGGCTTGATGTTTTAATAAATTGATTAAAACAAAAGTAATGGCCCAGTCATTGGCCAGCTAACTGGAAAATTCAAGTAGGAAACCCGTTTATGTGTATAAAATAAAATGTGGCGGTAGCAATACGAACGAAGTCTTTTGATTGAAATGTTTGTATTTCAGGCCATCAAAACATTTATCAGGAAAAGTGCTCAATAAGCTAGCAGCATTTTCACTTTGAAGAGCAATGCTAATTTATGAGCCAATATTGATAATAATAAATTATTTCATGGCTTGAATAACTTACTGTTCAGTGAGTAGCTAACTTTACGCATCAATGGGTGCTAAGTGACATTGATAAGTTACACAGTGTGACGACGATATCGAATTTTATACTCACTAACTCGACACTGAAGATCACACTCTAATAATTTCTGAATGTCGAAGTAAATGGAATAGAATAATCTTTATTATGTACACCATATAGATAAGAGAAACAAATATAAAGATTTTACAAAGGGGACACAATGGGCGTTCTTGCCCCTAAGAGCGATCTTTTACAGACAACCTTTGGATGGAATACTAAGGGGAAGGAGAGAGCAATAATGCAGGTAATCTACTATTTGCATAGATTAAATTAGATAATTGCCACTTGAATTGTTTCATAAGATTACATAAATAAATATATACAAAATCTTGTAAGTCTGGTATCAAATCTAACTAATTAATTTCGGATATAAAATATATAGCAACGTTAATTTCGCCTCAATACGGTGAATAACCAACATATACGAGTACTCTTGCTTTGATTTGGGTCTTCACATACCGGTTTGGATGTTACCTTTTAGGTTCAAGTGACAATGAACTTAGCAGTCATACACATTAGTTAAAATTTTTGAAATAACTTTTGCCTGGACCCATGTAAGTCGGGGTCAGCGCCAATATTGTTTTTTTTTCTACCTTTGTTGACTGTCATTTTAAAATTCTCCTTATACTCTCATTCCCTTTTACATATTTGCAGGTATGTTCTATGAGATTTTTTATAAATTACCATCACCCTTGTACATATTTTTCTGATCATTTCTTCTTATATAAAACAATCCAATTTTAGGGTACAAAAACACTCGTAGGTATATGTGTATAGATAAATGGTTAAATAAATAAACATCAACATATTCTATTCATCGCACAATTCATCATCATCATCATAATTTCAGCCGAAAGACGTCCACTGCTGGACATAGACCTCCCCCAAGGTTCTCCACGACGACCGGTCCTGCGCGTCCCGCATCCAGCGGTTTCCCCGCGACCTTCACCAGGTCGTCGGTCCACCTTGTCGGGGGCCTACCCACGCTACGTCTTCAGGTGCGTGGTCGCCACTCGAGAACCCGTCGGCCCCATCGGGCATCGGTCTTACGAGCAATGTGTCCAGCCCACTGCCACTTTAGTGTTGCAATTCTTCGGGCTATGTCGGTTACTCTTGTTCTTCTGCGGATCTCCTCATTCCTGATTCGATCGCGCAGTGAAACCCCAAGCATAGCCCTCTCCATTGCCCTTTGAGTGACTTTGAGCCTTCTTATAAGGCCCATTGTTAGCGACCACGTCTCAATTCCATAAGTCATCACTGGCAACAAATACTTTTTTTTTTTTTAATAATTATAAACTAGCGCTTGACCGCAATCCCGCCTGATGATAAGCAGTGATGCGATCGTTGATGATAAAGCGCGCTAGTTTTTTAAGAGCCTATTCACTCAGAATAACTGAGCGAATAGGAAGGAAGACGGCAGTTGAGCGAGGTGATGCAATGTTAAACCCAACAACACGACCAACGATGCTGCGCCAAAGGGAGATTGATCTGAAGACCTTCCACGACCAAACTCCCAACACAACAACATTAGGCGCATCGTACCCGGCACACATCGCAACACAACTGCTCAGACCCGTCCTCCGTACGGCTTCACCAGACATCATGCCGGAACACGACACATCGATTGGCGCAATTAATTTTTGATAAGCAACAGTCTCTTGACAGTTAAAGTTAGGATGAAAAGGTTAGGCTCATGACGCCTTATTCTCCCACGTCTAACAAACCTGTGCACCCACAAAAAAATCCTTGACACACCGCCGCTAAACAAACAGTCATTCAATATCCGATTAGTGTAATCTATTGTCTTTCGATTCTTAGCACAATAGCAAAAGCTCTGATTATTTCGTTACTTTGTGGCACGAGCATTGACCATATCTAATCTTCCGTATCTGTGCCAAAAATGTGGACTTGATTGTTTTCTGAATGGGCGAATTTAAATTCTACAATGCCAAAGTTACAAGAAATTGCTTCAACAGATGAGGAACTCGTGGCCAAGTAATAAGAGACTCGCGGATGAATATTCAGGGTTTAGCAACAGTGCGTGAATAAGTGACCATCCATTACATACCGACACCAGTATGTTCCTCGGAAAGCACGTTGAATTGTTCCCGAATATTACTCATAGTGTGACAGTCATTACAGTTAGTCAGAAGGCCGAAAGTCTGAAAACCTGACTTACCAAGAGATATTGTGTTCCTGTCATCATTATCATCATCTCAGCGTTAGTCCCAGTCGCATCCGAAGCTTTTGCAGCCGCTTTTGATCCGCTTTAGCAGCTTTAACTGCTGATTTTGACTAAACTTGGATATTTTACGTGAAGCGACTGCCGTGCAACCTCCACAACCCGAAGGCGATATCGAAGCATTGCAGTTAGACCAATTAATTGTTGGATTTTTGAGGGCTCCAACAAACCGTAACGACTGCCATTAGATGTTCGTATGGCAACCGGGACCAACGGCTTAACATGCTTTCAGAGGCACGACCAGACCAGTGCAAATAATGATATTCCTGCATAAAAATATTTGCACTGCGCAGGGATCGCGCCTTCTTACGCAACGGCCGCGTTCGCTACCGCTAAGCCACGGAGGCTGTCACTTCATTGTGTTACTGTTTAACAGGTCCAATAGGCTATTGCTTCATGAAATAACAGGTATTCAGTTGTATCAGCCGACAAATTTGTTGAGAAAAAAGTTTCGCAAATGCTTTTACATAGTGGATACTGAAACGATATAATCTGGGGTTAAGTTTACGAGCTTCCAGTCCAGGATGCAATTCGTACACCTACCTATATCTATACAGTTCAAAGTCCAAGACTACTACAGAGTTTGCGGCATACTGCTATAGGGAAGCCATTGTGTGTCTTAAACCATAAAACGAACTATGCGTGCTCAAATATTTTAAGCCTCGTGTTTTCTACTAATGAAAATGTGAAAGTGTATCACAACCATTTGAAGAATTCCGTTGTTTCACCTGTTTACGTAGATGATCTTTACGCATTAAAGTTCATTTGATGGTGTTAATGCAATTAAATCCCGTTTTGTATGTAATGAATGTTTTTTATGTTTTTATTTATGTCTTTTATGAATTATTTTTTATCGTTGACTTTGCCTATTTACCTAATTCTAAATAATGTGGCTACAAATGGGGAACACCAATATTCTGACATTATTCATTTTTGTGTCCTAAGATACAGGTAGTCCCTAGCTTAGGAGGCAGGATTTATTATTTTATTACATATGTAGACACTTTTATTCTTTTCTCTCTTCTTGTGTCTAGTGTTAGTTTTTAAGTCTTGGCATGTACCTGTAAACTTATGTAAATTCTTTTTATTATTCAAAATCGAACTCATTGCATAGCAACATCCAACTTTAACAACACTGCCTTGGAAAATATCTTTAAAGATAAATCCAACGTAATGAGAGTTCGTATTTTCCACAACAATTCCATACAATTTTCTCGGTACATCGGCCATAACATCGGCCGCCGGCAGAAGTTACTACCCACCAGACAAAGCCTTGCCGCCAAGCAATTTGTCGGCATGATGTCTGTTGAAGCCGTACGGAGGACGGGTCTTTGCAGTTGTGTTGCGATGTGTGCCGGGTACGATGCGCCTAATGTTGTTGTGTTGGGAGTTTGGTCGTGGAGGTTCTTCAGATCAATCTCCCTTTGGCGCAGCATCCTTGGTCGTGTTGTTGGGTTTAACATTGTATCACCTTGCTCAACTGCCGTCTTCCTTCCTAGTCGCTCAGTTTTTCTGAGTGAATAGGCTCTTAATAAACTAGCGCGCTTTACCATCAACGATCGCATCACTGCTTACCATCAGGCGGGATTGCGGTCATATTAGTACTTACATAAAAACAATAGAGGAGTGAACATTTTCTGCTACAGTTGTAGAGGCAAGAGAAAGTTCCCAGTTCACATGCGTAGGTGCAGTTTCCAACACAGACAATACTGTGTAGTACTAAAGTTACTCTAAGTGTTAACAAGTTTATTTGTTGTCTGTTTAAGTTAAAACTAACGTAACAGGTTGTAGCTCATGTCTTTGGTTCATATGTACCATCTTGTGATGACATTTGTGGCATCCGTGCGCATAATGTTATTCTAAATGTGTTGTTCGGTAGAGATACTTTCCTGTTTGGATTCCATTCTATTTATACCTCAAGATTAAAGACCAGGATCTCTGGTTTGATGAAACTTATTATCATAAAAATATTTTAGCAGCGGGTTAATTATGTAGCACACTACGACTAGTGTAGCTTAAGTTTTATCAGCTCCACAGTATTCATTGCGCGGCTGATGTTGTTGAGCAGATCTTTTTTTTTTTCTTTTTTAGAATATATGAAGCATTAGTAACGATATTATTTAAAATGATTCAAATTGATAATGAGTTACGCAAATACAGCGTGCTGTTCTAACTCTGGTGCTCACCTAAGTTAGTCTGAACGAAAAGTGTGAATTGTTTGAATATCTCGATTAAATTGAATATTTTTTTCGTAATAAAAATAGCAGAGTTTACTCCTCATCTTTAGAACAGCTTTTTATTGAAGACATTAAATTAAAAAAAACGAGTCTGCTTATGACCACACGACTGAAGTGAAACTTCTTTCGCTCCATCTGTATGTATATATATATATATATATATATATATGTGTGTGTGTGTACAATATATACATGTATACACATATACATATATTAATTTTCTATAAATATTTAAATTTATTTCATGGTTTCATTGGTAAATTAATATTTTTGCATAGATCTTCTATTTTTATTGAAAAAAAAAAAAAACTCGTTGTAGACCTTGTAGTACCAAGCTCGCGCCACGGGCGCCTCTGTGCTTATATCCCCACTTAACTTCCGTTCGCCTTGCCCGATCACTTTTCGTAACGCTTACGTCACGCGTTCGCCAACTTACTCCCCAAGTCAAGCGTGCGTAAAGAAGTTTCACTTCAAAAAACAAAACAAAAATAAACGAGATTATATTGGATAATGAAATTAAAACGTGACCCGTAGTTTTTGATAATAAATTTAACCTGTTTTTATATGTATGTTGAAGACATGACAAATAAGAATAGAGAAGAAGAGCTGTTGCTAGTCATATTTATAATAAAAACATACATATATAATATATTATAATAAAAATGTTTGATCGTCCTCCGTGGCGCAGCGGTCAACACGCCTGTCTGCGAAATGGAGGCCCCGGGTTCAATCCCCGGCCTGGTCATGGTGGAAAATGATCTTTTTCCTGATTGGCCTGGGTCTTGGATGTTTATCTATATATGTATCTATTATAAATATAGTATCATTGAGTTAGTATCCCATTACACAAGTCTCGAACTTACTTTGGGGCTAGCTCAATATGTGTGATTTGTCCATATATATTTATTGTATTTTATTTATTTATATTTATATTAGAATTTCACCAAACTTTTATACCTAAAATAAATCTTATCCTGACAATGAATTATGATTTTTTTACTGTTTTTCTAAACAAACTGTTAGTTGTCAATTTTGTTTCCAGGTATAAGAGATCTGGCATTAATAAATTAAGCCCTTAACATACAGAAATATTTGTTATTGCATAATAATAATCAAGATACAGCAGATTGTTAAAGTTATGCTAGAAGTAATTCTAACTGATATAAAAAGTTTCTAAGGGCAAACTGTTTAATTAACCCTTATCCTCTGTCTCAGATGCGTTAAATGTATTTGCTTATTTATTTTTCTGTCTTTTAGGAATCAAGATGCCGAAACCCACCCACCGCGCCACAGAAGATAGAACGAGTCATAACTCTGTGTCAGGATGAAATTAAACTCTCCATACTTAGAGGTGAGATATTAATTAACACTACATATATTAGGTTGGTTTACACCGCCTACTCAATATTAGCTTATTCATGTAAACCTATGGAAAAAGATGTTATTTTTGTCATGTGTTTTTGTTACGTTTTCGTTTAAACAACTGAACGGTTATGTTATAAATCTTAGCTCTTTGGTAGACCATGACCTGAATCAGAACATAGTATTCTTTTTATCCCAATATTCCCACGGGATCGAGAAGTATATAGTATAAGTATCGAGGTGTAAGTAGAAAGATATACAACAATAAAAGTAGCAATAAAACGATAACAATAAAAGTACAAGTTCACTAAAAAGAAACAAGACGTCTAGATACGAACTGCTGAAATTAAGAGTCGTGATTTTGAACCTGAGCACTTTATTCTGTGTATTATTAAATCAGAACTATACTCAAAAAATAAAGAAAAAAGTAATTGAAGAACCCGGCCTAGAACCAAACATTTGCAAGCATTTGACATTCACCAATCCACAATGGATCCAAGTGGTGGATGAGCTTATTATCTCCCACGGATAGGAGGCCTGTCCCAACAGTGGGACCATTACAGGCTGTTGATCTATGTTTACTTATTTTATTGTAAAACTACATGTGAGAAATTATATGAAATGTTTGATTTCCTTTTAACAAACATTTGCTAACGTTTTAAAAATACCAGCATCAATAAAAAATAGAACCTCTGAAAAGTGACGGGCACAAACTCACATAAACTTATTTCTAACATGCTCGCATTGTGTATTAGGATAAAAAAAAATATATTGGAAAGATTTGCAATGGCCAGCTGGTAAAAAAAAAACCTATAGGTTTGATTTTTAGAGGAATCATTATCAATTCCAAGTATGTTTATGAATGGTGATGTCTACACGCACGATTAATAAATTGACGATTTTCTTTATACTACAATTTACAATATAGCTATCTTTATTATACCCTTTCAAAATCAAAAGGATTTTTCTCACAATTAAAATGAACCTTGTGCAAAACTACACTCGTAACAACATTTTTAAAGGCTTAACGTAATTCTAGTGAAGGGGACGATCGGTAATCGCAATTCCAACATATAACTGGATAGGTACGTTTAGAGACGCCAGATAAGGTGTGAGAATAAGTACCAACATAGCCGAATAGTCGAGTCTTATAAGAGTCACAGAGTCGAAGCTTATAAGATTTTTAATACTGCCCTTTATTGTACTAAATCCTATAATAATTGCATATTCAAGAGAGGGAAATATACTTAGTCTGGTCGCAGCCATAACTGTTTGGTTGATTTTGAGTTTGTGTTGTAACAGCTCTATATATATCTCATAATCGCGCATTAGTATTTTCGAAGATATACGATGATTGCCGATGCGCTTACTCTTGCTTGAAGATCTTGGTTTAATCTCATCTTTGATGGTTTTTTGGTGCTAGTCACCGTATTTTTTTTTTACGTAATGCAGTGGGGTGTGTTTTTGGAATATATATTAATTTTTCGAAAACATTATTTAACGACTATTCCTGAAATTCAAATTATCTAGTAGAACCAACATGGAATCCACCTGCCAATCGTTCAATAAGTTGGTATATTCTGTCTCAACCAACAATAATTATTTATCTACTAATGAGAAAGTCACTTCTGTTGTAGAATTATGGAAAGCTCTGCTTTATCTGATTAACATGCCAGTCATTCATAGTTCTATGATACAAAAAAAGTTAAAAAAAAAAATCCTTCACTTTCAAGATTTTTTGTATCAAAGGAGCTAGTCAGCTAGTATCAAAACTCGATCAGTCGCGGTCACGCGTTGTCAAGGTCGGCGCATGCGCAGTGAAAGTAAACGCTCAGCATACGTAACGAGACGTACCCGGCATACGTTTCTATATTTATATACGATCTGTTACGTATTTTTTACACTAGTCTTTATCAGATCTTACCTTACCTGTAGGCAAACATGTAAACAAAACTATTCCTTTATTTATTTATTGATAAAAGATTTTCATTAAGAGCGTGGAGTTAACTTCAAAACCAATGCTAGGAGTTGACATTATTGAGAGCTCACTTCTCCTAAGTTTTCACGGTAAGATTTTTAAAGAATCTGTCGGCAGATACTAAGTACAGTGACAGCACGTCAGGCTACTATAATCTGTCATATTTCTTTAATAAATTTTCAACTTTATCGCTCAAGCATTAAGGCTCAAGATTGATTGAGAATATTTGACAGTTTAGGGTAGCTTGACCTGCTGTCGTCCGTATGTGCAGTCCTTAACATACAGGAAACCACACTAAAATTAACAACTGAGCTAACAAAGTTAAACTATTTGGAAAAGTTAATAATAAATAAATAAATAAATACGGACAAATCACACAGATTGAGCTAGCCCCAAAGTAAGTTCGAGACTTGTGTTATGGCATACTAACTCAACGATATTATTATATTTATAATAGATACATATATAGATAAACATCCAAGACCCAGGCCAATCAGGAAAAGATCGTTTTCCATCATGACCTGGCCGGGAATCGAACCCGGGGCCTCCAAGTCGCAGGCAGGCGTGTTGACCGCTGCGCCACGGAAACCGACAAAAGTATAAAAGTATTAAAGATTTACCAGTACAGATTACGATCATTTGCTGTTACATTGGCCTTGCTGTTACAATTTAACACTTGTTCTAATGCGTTTTAAAAGACCTACATAATTTTACTATCTCTGCATTTAAAATTGAAGGTCTGTTTACATAAAAAGATAAATGAAAAATGTTTATCGAACCAGCGAGGTTATTGAGTAACGAAGTCAGTAGCAATAGCTTTCATTTTAACATTTCAACAATATTTAAAGAGTTATTTACGTTATTGAGCAGACAAGTTTGTCGAATATATGAAGTAAGTCGTGGTGGCCTAGTGGTTAAAACACCAGCCTCTCAAGTATGAGTGCGCGTGTTCGATTCCAGGTCAGGCAAGTACCAATGTAACTTTTCTAAAGTTATATGTATTTTCTAAGTATATCTTTGACACTAATGACTGAAGGTGAAGGAAAACATCTTGAGGAAACCTGGACTTTAAGTCTGAAATCGCCAACCCGCATTGAGCAAGCGTGGTGATTACGCTCAATCCTTCTCTGTATGAGAGAAGACCTGTGCCCAGCAGTGGGACGACAAAAAGGTTGATAACGATGATGATTATGAATAGTTTGGTAATGTCCTTTAAAATGTTTCAGATTGTGATTGATCTTATTTTACGCAATTAAAGTCAATTCGCGGCGCCGCACTGCACGCTGCTCTTTCAGTTGGGATTGACCCTTAGTTTTTTAGTCTCCTGAAAATTTCAATTCATCTTTACAAGTCAATCTCATTCAAAATACCTCGACTAAGCCCCGCAAAAATCAACTCCTAAAAGAATTAAGACTTACTTGCCTATACCTACATGAGATTTTAGAATAACATATAACACAACCAATAATAATTTAGATCGCGGATGTATTCGGAGCTACAACAAAACAGAAAGACGAATATTTAAAAAGAACTTTCTATTTCCATACTTTGTACAATATTTGAATGCTCTTTTGTGCAAGTGTGTACGCTTGCCGACTTGTAATGATTTCATTCAATTAGTTCTTACAACTGATATTGCTATTCGTTTATTGCATTATTACGTGACCTCGGTTTAAGAATTCTAGTATCTGCTTTTGAGTCTGCAGTTACATCAGTTTGTTTTATTTAGTGGGCTCGAAAGGAGCGCTGAAGACGGCATTTAAATAAGTTGTTTTTTTAATCTGCATTTATTCAAAAGTCAACCCAATATTTGGAATTTGGCGGTGTAATACCCTCGTACACACACACATACACACATATATGAATATATACACTGTTGTGTATGTATTCATATATGTATGCTATCAAATATGTAATCATGAACCAGGACCTGGGTACCTGTAATACAGGTGTTACTACCTACCACAGGCACTAGCGATCCACAACAAAAAAAAAGTCATCTATTTCTTCTTTTTTGTTATTTCGGAAAGAACAGACGATAGCACAACAAGCTACTACAGTTTGTCAGATTTCCATATCAGATTTTCAACTTTATCAGTAAATAGTTAAGGCTCAAGGTTGATTGGGAATATTTGACAGTTTCGAGAAGTTTGACCTGCTGTCGTCCGTACGTCAAGCTGCTCCTGAGCTTGATATCTTTCCCATCGTGTCGGATTGCCGTCCCTTTAGAACATTATAGTGAGAGATTGCAACTGTGTGGTTATGAAGATACTTTTGCCAGGGCCACGGTTTGCTTGAAAGAGATACTGTGACGCCAGGAGTGCACAAGCAAGTGAAGGGACACGGGTGGGTTTTAGGGAGTAAGTCTGACATTTATGTAAGTCTGAGTTCGACTCTGCCCAGAGCGGGAGGAAAAAATTTGATTTCTCATCCGCAAAAAAAAAAAATACTGCGCAGAGACTAATCCACTATGATATCTTCCGCGTAAATTGTCAGTGTCTGCTAAGAGCAGCAGTCATGACCGTTATTCATTTTGAAAGACCATTATTAAAAGGACATGCATGAAAAAATAGTTTAAAGATAGAGGTACTGAATTACATGTCTGTGGACTACCACACTTTACTTGACTTACAGCCAACATAAAACCTAAACCGGTAGATCTAGAATTAGAAAATTTAGCAAATACCGTCCTTTTATATGTAATAAATGTGAACACTAAGAAATGATGGTTTATATTCAATAATTTATTGATTGGTAAACTAAAATTAATTGCTAAAACGATGTTTTGAATGATGAAAGATCAACATTTTAATGAACTTATACATAACATTAACATTAAACACGAAATAAATCAAATAGAATTTACAAACAAGTGACCTTAACTGAAACTATTTGATACGCTCTAAACGTTATAACTGTTATAAGTCATTTCAAGATCGAATTATAATACATATATCTACAAGGAACTGTTTAACTGAAAGCCTTGATATTTATCTCTGAACTATATTATTATGAAGATGCTTTGGGCACGTAGATCATAAATCTAATGTTTTATCTATTGCATATCCATTGTTTTGCTTAGGCACCTACCTAAAAGAATAAGGAAACTACTTCCTACATTACTTACACAAGAACTGATGAATTTTAATCATTCTTTAATTCAAATCGCTTTTTTTTAAATCCTGGAACATCTTTTGTTTATACTAATTTATATAACATAGTTTTCAAGCATTACGTTAGATATCCCAGATATTTCAACAGCCACATATATCAAACAGCTTAGGGGTTCTAAAAAAATAATCATAACATTAAAGATTTATGAAGTAGGTAATAACAATGACATTGCTACTATGACTGCTAAATTAACACCATCTATAACATAAGCAACAACATAGACAAGGTCAACTTAGACCATATAACGACAAATTTCAACTTCCAGCTTGTTGGATTTAATATTAAAGAGTTCAATAATTTCATTGTCATTTTATGAACGGTCAGTCTGATCTTAATCTCTGGAAAAATACGTCTAAAGATTTTTGAGATTTATTCGACGATTTAAACGAGACTGTGACTAGATTTTGAACGTTTTAAATTACGGGCTTTGGCCTTCAGGTTAAGCTATCCTTTCCGTAGTAAGACTGCTCCATGCCTCTGAAAGCACCTTAAGCCTTTGATCCCAGCTGCCATAGTCATGACAGTCGTTACGGTTGTTAGAAGCCCGAAAGTGTGACAATCAGTATTATCCAATAAGTAGATTTTAGAAGTCAGATAGCCAGTCGCTCCGGGTATAAAATTGTTGTTCAGTTTCACTAACATGTTGTTTTTTATAATTTTTTATAACTAAATAAAGTAAAGCGCGCTAGTTTATTAAGACCCTATTCATTCAAAAAAACTGAGTGAATAGGAAGGAGGACGGCAGTTGTGCGAGGTGATGTAATGTTAAACCTAGCAACACGACCAACGATGCTGCGCCAGAGAGAAATTGTCTGTGTAGCTACTATGAGTTTACATTACCAGACTCGATCGTCGATATCGAGCGCGTTTGACTCATTGATTGACCCGCTTCAAGATCGTAAGAACTCTCAACCAATGAGAACGCTAAACGCGCTCGATATCAACGCTCGAGTCTCATAATGTAAACTCATGGTAGCTGCACTGTAGTCCCTCCACGACCAAACTCCCGACATAACAATACTTGGTGCATCGTACCCGGCACACATGGCAACACAACTGCTCACACCAGCACCCTAATTACAATCTACAAACAGTTGTCAATAATCTACAACATCTAAAAACACTATTACAATCAGTTGGAATCATTTCGAAGCATATTGCTAATAAATTGCTCCATATGTGCGAAAATCGTTAATAACGCAATGAATATCATTGAACTATCAAACCCATTGCTAGTGATAGTGTGATACGCAATCACCCTGCCGGCCTGTGTACGGCTTCATCAGACATCGCGAACACGACAAATAACTTGGCGGGAAGGCTTTGTTTGGTGGGTGGTAACTTCTGCCGGCAGCAGATGTTATGGTCTACACCGAGGAAAAGGATTAGGCAGATGAGATAGAACATTTACTTCAACTTGTTATGAGGCGAGAGACCTTTACTGCTTCAACTGTTTCATTAATGCATGCCTCACCTCAATAATAAAGCCTAAATATGACCAGAATAAAATGACAAAAGCATTGTTTAATTTAAACCAACTAAAACAGAGCTACAATACCCTTACGAATGAGGCTAACTTGCTATAACGGCATATGGTTGAAACCTGTAAGACCTACATACGTGAACTGTCCTCGATGCATATTGACAAGTATTGCAATACAAAAACTTATGAGAAATAAGTTTGTATAGAGACGTGGAAAAATTCTAAAACTGATGTAAACAGTGCCACGACGAAAGAATCTTCTGAGTAATTGCACTATTTTTCTATAATTCTCAATTATAT
Organism: Sesamia inferens; assembly: GCA_037179545.1. Lineage (NCBI taxonomy): Eukaryota > Metazoa > Arthropoda > Insecta > Lepidoptera > Noctuidae > Sesamia > Sesamia inferens. The sequence continues at coordinate 26,213,819 of CM073928.1, read as the reverse complement.
AACTAAGAGACCCATGATATCTATGGTATATAGAGATATCAGAGCATTAAAACTATGGGAATTCTAGTGTTGTGTACATATGTATCTATGCCTCATACAGTCAGATGTGGGTAGGTTTTTGGTATTTAGGATCTTAAAGAAAAGATTTCCGTACCCACAATATTTATATCCAAAGGAGAAATTATGATCTACAATTTAAATTTTGACAGTTTCAAAGTACCTGTATATTGTTTAGTTGTAATAAAAGCTTTGAGTTTGAGTTTAGAGAAACTGACTGACACAAAAATAAAACATTATTGTGTATCCTATGTTCTATTAATTAATTAAATTTGAAAGTTTAAAGATAGTAACGATTTTGTTAAAGCTTGTTATTGCTACGATTGGACACTTAAACATGTTTAAAAATTAAAAACCTTGTATTTATATAAAGGGTCTCTTGTCCACTCCATGTGATGCTAATTTTATTAGCATAACAATCAAATTCCGTGTTCTAACCGATGTATTTACAACAATTCTCCATGGTGTTAACGCAATTTCCTGCTTTGTGTTACTTTTGAAAACATTTCTACACTATTCGCGCAAATATCGTTTAGGTTATTGTCATCCATCTATACAATATGTAAAAAAATCCCGTCCGACCCATAAGGATAATAACTATAATAAGGTAAACACATGACCAAATAAAATATGAAATTTTATGTTATCATCATAGTAACAATACTAATGAATTTTGAAATAATCTTTGTTTTTCGCGAATTAATTCCAACTTCCCCAAAAATTTGTATTTTTGTAATAAGTGAGAACACCATTTTTGACTGTATTATTATGAGCGAATAGCTATGCGACGGCGTGCTGCGTGCTCTGCCCTCTTTCGCCCGCGCGTGTATTACCTACCGTAAATGTGTTAATTTACCTCCTTTTGGGAAATAATATGTATTTCTTTTTTAGGGGGATTTTTTTAAGTTTAGCCCAGCTTTTTAGAATCAGTTATCGATACATAATAATACCTTCACGGATCGGACAGGGTTTTCTTTACATATCGTATATTAATACTATGAAGAGGTAAAAATAATATTCTTTCACTAATTGGGAGCTATGGTATTGCCCAGTGTCATAGAAATTTGTATGAAAATTCAATGAAATCGTGAGCAGAAGATGGTATGATATTAGGTTAGTATACCAAAACCACACTTAAAATCTCACCAGATTTATATTCCACTTATAAAATACATCCCATAATTGTTTCTTCAAAACTATGCTGCTCTCATTTACCTGTGCATCGGTACTGTGTAGGCACGTCACCGGTAACTAAAAAGGAAGGTTGAACCTCTTAACAGTAAAACTGAGATCATTTTCTGACTCATATGTCCTTTTTGAACAAATAGCCGTAGCAAAACGCTAGTTTTACGACATATTGTCTGCATACGATGGCTTTCAAATATACCTGAACTAATGTTAAGAGGTTTTTGAGATTACTTAATTATTAAGGAACAAGTACTTTGAGTAGAAGTAATTCAGTCATGGTCATGAGTAAACAATACATTGATGCACAAACTGTAACCATGAATTCGGCTAATGATTTTCGATCTCCTAGCATAGAAATCAGAAGCGTAGCGTGCCTTAGCGGGGCCCCGTATAAAAATTTGTTTTGGGGGCCCTTAGGAAGGGTAAAGAATTCTCACAAAAGAAGAAAAAAATGCATAAAATTAATAGAAATATTTATTCATCATAATTATCTGTCTAACACTTTTTCCAAAATTTGAGAACTTCGCTTCCCCCGGAACCGTTCGGAAAATCAGAGCTCTCATTGGATATCGCTCGTCGCGCGCAGTGTGCAGATTCCATTACGCGGGAAAAAGAGAAATTGCTTTTTTGACTTTTGTCATTTGTGAAATAAAAAATAAGTTAGGAAGTTTTTATTAAGTTTTGCTTACGCGAGTGCCCCGGGGGCCCCGTATATACGGCGGTAGACTACGCCCCTGATAGAAATTATACATCGGGCATCAAAAACAAAATTACTTTTTCATAGAAAGGGGTACCTAAGTATCGGGCTTAGAATAGTATCAACCCTTACGACACCCATTCTCAAACCTCTCGTGGGTGTCGTAAGAGGCGACTAAGGGAACTCTCACCAGGGCAGCGGGTAGCAGCGCTTCCCCTGTGGAATATCAATTTACTGCGATCCCCAACCAGCCTGCCAAGCATGAGCATTATGGCACCCCCCCCCCCCCCCCCCCAAGCTTGGCCGCTTAAGGGAGGCCTTTGTCCCACCCTCTTCCCTGAGCGGGCGGGACATGTTCCCCCGGCGATGGTTTCACCCTCAGCCACAGACTCTCCAGAAGAAGAGGGCACCGATGTCCCCGTGGTGACGCAAGCAGAGACGGGAGCGGCCGTGTCGCGGCTCCGGACCAAGAATAAAGCGCCCGGACCCGACGGAGTTCCTGGCCGAGCTCTCGTCCTTGCTCTGAAGGAGCTAGAGCCCCAGCTGAGGGGGCTCTTCACGGCATGCTTCGAGCAGGGTCAGTTTCCCAGTGTGTGGAAGTAGGGGAAGCTGGTCCTGCTCAGGAAGGAGGGGCGCCCCGCGGACTCGCCGTCCGCGTATCGGCCCATAGTGCTGCTCGACGAGGTGGGCAAACTTTTTGAGCGCATAATCGCAGATCGCCTCGTCGGCCACTTGTGCGGAGAGGGGCCGAACCTGGACGACAAACAGTTCGGTTTTCGTCGGGGGCGCTCCACCATAGACGCCATCATGCGCGTGAGAGCCCTGGCGGTGGATACGGTGTCCCGGGGTGGGGTGGTGTTGGCGGTGTCTTTAGACATTTCCAACGCCTTCAACACCCTACCCTGGAGCTGTATTAGGGAGGCCCTGAAATACCATCGGGTGCCTCCCTACCTCCGCCGCATAGTAGGGGCTTATCTGGAGGACAGATGCGTCATCTATCGGGGACGTGACGGTGCCGGTCGGCACCAAATGTCGTGCGGTGTTCCACAGGGATCGGTCTTGGGACCGCTCCTGTGGAACATCGGCTACGACTGGGTGCTGAGAGACGAACTCCCGTCGGGCGCCGACTTGACGTGTTATGCGGACGACACGCTTGTCACTGCCCGGGGGAGCTCGTACAGGGAAGCGACGTTGATAGCCACGGCTGCGGTGTCACAGGTGGTGAACCGCATCCGGCGCCTGGGCCTGGAGGTGGCCCTTGACAAGTCGGAGGCCATGGTTTTCCATGGCCCCCGGCGTGCGCCGGCGCCGGGATCACATATCGTGGTCAGTGGGGCCCGGATAGCTGTCGAGTTCACCATGAAGTACCTGGGATTGGTGCTCGACAGCCGGTGGGATTTCGGACCCCACTTACGGCGGCTGGCGCCCAAGCTGATGGGTGCAGCGGGCGCACTATCAACGTTGCTTCCCAACATGGGGGGCCCGAGCGCCGCCTGTAGGCGGTTGTACGTGGGAATCGTGCGCATGGCCCTGTATGGGGCCCCTGTGTGGGCGATGGACCTGACGGCCGGAACACTCGCCATTCTGCGCAAGCGGCAGAGGGCGATGGCCGTCAGGGTCGTCCGCGGGTATCGCACGATATCCTACGAGGCGGCTTGCGTCCTGGCCGGATCCCCGCCCTGGGACCTAGAGGCGAAAGTACTCGCGTCATTGTACCGATGGCCCGAGGAAGAGCGGACACGGGGCTCCAGTCCGGTGCAGCGGCAGGTCGAGCTGCGCCGAGAGGAGCTCCGTCAGGTCCTGGTGGCGGACTGGCGGCAGAGGCTTATGCGCCCTACCGCCGGCCTCGCTACCGTCGAGGCGATCCGGCCAGTACTCGACGACTGGCTCGGGAGGAGGCACGGCTCCCTGTCGTTCAGGGTGACGCAGGTACTGTCGGGGCATGGCTGCTTCGGCAAGTACCTGCGTCACTTAGGCAGGGAGCCGGACGCTCGGTGCCACCACTGCGTCCAATGCGGGGAGGTCACGGCGCAGCACACGCTCTCCGAGTGTGTAGCTTGGGAGGAGCAGCGCCGTGTCCTCACAAATGAAGTAGGAGGTGACCTGACGCTGCCGGCAGTAGTGCGGAGGATGGTCGGCAGCTCAGAGTCGTGGGACGCGGTGGTGTCCTTCTGCGAGGACGTGATGTCGCAGAAGGAAGCTGCGGAACGGGAGAGGGAGATATCAACTCCCTTCCCGGGCCGTAGAAGACGCACCGGGCGCCGAGGAAGGGCGGATAACGCCCTCTTCCGCCCCCCATGAATGGGTCCAGGGGCGAGGGACATGGGGAAGTCCCCGCCCCTCATTGATGGACCCCGAGGCGGAGGCGCGCGCGAGTGTCGGCGCGCGCCTTTGAGGCGATGCACGGGGTAGTTTAACACCCCACTACCCCGTGCAGGAGACGAGGCCCGGACAGACCGGGCCAGCACGAGGGTGTGGGGCCGTGGAAGAATTTAGACTCCCGCGGCCCCACGCGCGCTCGTGATAGAAGACACACCGGGGTGGTTTTAGTCAGTAAAAGTCTGACATACCCCGTCGCCCACCCCAGGGCGGCGGGCATCCTATGAGGATTTCCAAGCCGGCAAAAAAAAAAAAAAAGGCCTTTGTCCAGTAGCGGGCCTCTATAGGTTGAAGAAGAAGAATTACATATAAGGTAAAAATGTATAAAACAGCTATTTTTAAGGTTCCGTTCCCGAGACAGCCTCCATTGTCGGTCTTTCTTTCTGTTTGTCTCTCACCAGGCAGCATCTCATGAACCGTGATAGTTAGTTGAAATTTTCACAGATGTGAAAATTCCATGTGTTATTTTAATTATATTTTGACGTTTTTGAGCTACCCGAAACTCTCAAATATTCTCAATCAACTTTAAGAGATATAGCTAAAAATCTAATTAAGAAATCTGACAGAGAGTAATAGCTTTATGTGCTGTGGTCTGTACTTTATTATTAATTGCATTTGGATCTTATTGTGGCTAAATCAATTTTGTTTGTGTATAATTTTTATTTCCTAAATTATTATTGTTCTTATTACTGTGGAGTTATTTGAAATCAATTTTTGGATGTCCCATCTTGGACAGAATGTATGGCTCAACTTGAATTTCTCACCTTTTTTGTATACCTGCGTTCTGACAAATAAATAATTTAATTTGATTTAAAACAGAATAAAATATTTTTTGCAGAATTTTGCGTTTTTTTTTTTAATAACAGACTAAATAATTTTTTCAAAGGCATTCGCTTGTGTAAATTACACTAATACTGTAAAGAGGAAAGATTTGTATTTTTGTATGTAACGAATAAACTCAAAAAGTACTGGACCGATTTTAATAACTCTTTTTTCATTAGAAAGCTACATTATCACTGAGTAACATAAGCTACATTTTATTTTGGAAAAAGATAGGGTTTTTTGAACACAAGGTGTAAAAAATCAACCAAAAAAGTTACTTATATATTACTTGCATACGCTGTCTAAACTATAAAAGAGATAGAACCATAAAATGTTCTAATTAATTGTAGATCTTATAAATATCTACAAAAAGGTCCGCTACACACTATATCTATCTATGTCGAGTGAGGCACAACAACCATTTTTTTATTTAAAAAGCTTGAATTTTTTTTTTTGACTATGTTTAAACGCATTTATTTAAGCTCTACAATAATCGCTTTAGTTATCTATCCTAAAACAACGGGTTGACTCCGGTACTGGCAGAAGTGAAAACTTAGTATAAATTGCATTTAAATATTTTCATCATTAACAACTTTAACATCCTCATAAAGATAATCTATACAGCCTGCGGATAATGACTGCTTCGATGTTAGTGTCGGTGTCTGTGAATTGACTTGGGAATCATTTTTCTGACCGTGTCTTCCTTGGCTAGGCGTTTTGCAGCGGTAACCGACATCTACGCGGGCGGAGCTGCAGGCGACCGCTATGTAGTTTAAAAAAAAGTCGCTTTCTCTGTCCCTATATCCCTTTGTATGCTTAAATCTTTAAAACTACGCTATGGATTTGGATGCGATTTTTTTAAATACATAGAGTGATTCTGGAGGAAGGTTTATATGTATAATACATGCACTCGTGCGAAGCCGGGGCGGGTCAGTAGTTTATTATATACATACTGATACCTTCCTTAGTGTTGTATATAGATCAAAGAGTATTAAGAATATCAACAAAGATAAGCTTAATTATGACGTAACAGAGAGTCGTACCGAGTCGTTGAATCTCGAGTCGGAAATAACCTACTGACATTTCAATTTTTGATTAATTCCAAAAAGTTTTGTTTAGATATTTATCTGTAAGTGGTTTTGTTGTGATTTTATTTCTGTAAGTAGGTTTGTACAAATTCTTTGAGGCGTCAACATGGCTTACAAAACGCGAAATGTGTTCTTGACACTGCCGAATTTAATTATAATAAGCTATTGGATACTAGAATTGTCGCACTGGCTGACTTGAGAATGCATTCACCCAACGACCGGATTGTAGATAAGGTCGACGTGTTACTCAACCAAAGATTTACTTAATATACATTTAAAATTCAAATGTATTTGTAGCTTTGGTAGTATTTAATTATATTTTAATTTCACGATGAATATTCAATACACATGAAACTATAATGTCACAACTTTTCGTGAACTGATTCTGAGGTCAACTTCAAGTACAACATCGCACGCATGATCATTGGCCACCAAATATGGTGCAATGGTCGTCCGGTCACCTCGTTACGACACCACCAGACATTTTCGCATTACTTCGCATTATTTTGTGTGATTAGCGGGTAATTAGTTTGTGTAATACCCCCTTAATATTGTGTCATTAACATTTACCAAGAACCCAGGTCAGTTTTTGAAAAAAGAATGCCATAACTGATTCTTTCGGTGTTCAATTTTGTTCTTATAAGGTTATGTAACGTTTAAGTATTTGTATAAGGAAAATGTGTTTTTTTTATTTCTTACTCTTAATATCCTCAGCGAAATTCATTATTGAGCCTTTGAAGAAACTATTTTTTACTTTGAAAAACATTTTTAATGTTTTAAAATAGGTACATGCAGATATTAACATAATATGTTTTGACTTTCGTCCACTTACATACATGTAATTAATTTTAACATTGGAAACGTTCATGTAGGTATTTTTTATTAAATTACAAACTGGCGCTTGACCTCAATACCGCCGCAGTTTATTAAGAGCCTATTCACTCTAGCCTTGAAGACACTCAAAATGTAGTCCGACGGAAGCACTGCCGCTGGCAAATTGTTCTAGTCCCTCGAAGTACGCGGTATAAAAGAGCAGGCGAAACGCTTCGTCCGGATCGTAATAGTGTTAACAACATAAGGGTGGAAACTCGTCGTACGACGGGTCGTCCGATGGTGGAACGGAGATAAGGGAATTAAATCATGCAATTCCCTCGCACACTCCCCAAAATATCCTATAGAACATATCCTATAAAACATATCCTATAGAACGTATCCTATAGAACACCAAAGGCTGGCCACTCTACGCCTACGCTCTAGGCTTTGGAGACCATCTCGAGTTAAATCAGGGTCACCAATCAGCCTCTTCGCACACCTCTCCACTGAATCCAAAGTGGCCAGGTGACACTTAGCACCAGCCCAAATGTGGCTGCAGTACTCCACACATGAACGGACCTGTGCTTTATACAACATTAGAAGCTGCCCTGGTGTGAAGTACTGCCGGTATCCGTATTTTACTCACGATTTTCGGGGAGAGAACATTCTGTTTTGTCTTTGTATAGTTTTTATTTACTAAAAGCCCCATGCATCATTCACGACTATAGGTAGGTAGAAGTGAAGTTTTGGTATCAGCTTAGGCCAAACAAAAGTTATATGATATAGGAACTTATAAGTAACTATTATTTATAACAAACATGCTGTAGGTATCTCTCTACGTTCTCCTGAAAATGAACTGAAAGAATAGTGTCCAGTTTTCACAAAACAAATTGGTTTCTTTAAGTTGACTTTAGTTTATTTTCAAACATATATGTACTTACTGTATTTATTTACGTATATACCTTACAAAACAATTTACCAACATAAAAATCTTTTGGACTGAACTCCGAAACTGATCTGTGGAGGCATGAGAAACAGGGTGTAAAGTTCTCTCATTCTCCATAAAAAAAGGAACAACCAGACAGGTGTTATGTCTGGCGGGCACTTGCCCAACGGTTGAAGTTGTGAAGTTGTATGTATGCTAATATAGTGGTAGTGGCCTAGTGGTTAGAACACCAGCCTCTCAAGTATGAGTCTGCGGTTTCGATTCCAGGTCAGGCAAGTACCAATGCCGTTCTCCGTGGCGCAGCGGTCAACACGCCTGCCTGCGACGTGGAGGCCCCGGGTTCGATCCCGGCCAGGTCATTTTGGAAAACGATCTTTTCCTGATTGGCCTGGGTCTTGGATGTTTATCTATATATGTATCTATTATAAATATAGTATCGTTGAGTTAGTATCCCATAACACAAGTCTCGAACTTACTTTGGGGCTAACTCAATCTGTGTGATTTTTCCGTATATATTTATTTTATATATATTTATAAATTTAACTTTTATCTATACTAATATATAAAGCTGAAGAGTTTGTTTGTTTGTACGCGCTAATCTCAGAAACTACAGGTCCGATTTGAAAAATTCTTTTTGCGTTGGATAGCCCACGCTGCAACCAATAGGAGCAGAACATAACTGACTCCACGCGAACGAATTCGCTGGCCGCCGCTAGTAAGTTATATGTATTTTCTAAGTATATATTGGAAACCTGTAGTTAAAGTCTGAAATGATCAACCCGCATTGAGCAAGCGTGGTGATTACGCTCAATCTTTTTCTGTATGAGAGGAGACCTGTGCCCAGCAGTGGGACGATTAAAAGGTTGATGATGATGTATGCTAATTGCACGGTAAACTCTGCTTCAAGATGTAGAATTCGTGTGACGTCAGTATGACGCGTTGTTTCTTTGTGGCGTTTATAGGTACACTGCTACAAACCTATAAACAAACAACATTCTAAATTCTAAACCGTCTGTATGTGTGTGTAAGTGACCCATATAGTTCTCTTGCGTCACGTTGCATAAGTCATAGTCGCAGTTGCAGGTTGCTGCACCGCAGGACATGCGATGTGCACTCGACTGTACCCGAGTTGTGCATTTGCGAAAGTGTGCAATTGCTGTGTATAGACAGTTGAGTTAATTAGGTTCCCCTCGCGATTAAAGGGGGTAACTGATTAGTGCAATTGTATCTACGCGTTGCATACTTGTGTATTAATTGGATGCTATTTGTAACGGCGTAAGCTGTGTTAATTGGGAATCACCTCATTTTTCGTTTTGTAATCATCAAATTACTTCTTGTACTCTGAGCAGAGCGGGATCTACTTTTAGTGACTAAAATTCACCGGTGTTCCTTCAATTGCCTGCACCTTTGATTAGCTTTTATGGTGAAGTCTATTTACGTCGCAACTTGATGCTATTTGTAATAGCGTAAACTGTGTTAATTGGGAATTACCTCATTTTTCGTTTTGGAATCATACTCTGAGCAGAGCGGGAGGGCGTATCTTACTTTTACTGACTAAAACTCTCCCGTGTTCCTGCAATTGGCTCCACCTTTGATTAGCTTTTTTTTTAGCACCAGGTCATAAAAAAAATGTTTAATTTTCAACCCTTGGCGTTAGAAATTCCAATGAGTTATACAACAGTTACCGGTCGGCCTACAGTGCCCTTCTATAAAGTGAGCAGCCATTCCACCGACGCCTGACGCCGTATAGCTAAGGATTGACAGTTCACTATTATATACCTAAGTTTACACAGTGATATTTATACAAAATATGACTAGTCTTCATGCAAAAGTCAATTATTACATAGATTGCTCTATTGCATTTGCGACCTTAATCAAAAGATCTGGAGCAAACCAAACAATTTTGCAGTCTTTGCCAACAATAGGTACTTCTTCAGATTATGCACCTGTGCACATAAATAAATTAGTTTTATAATTTTAACCTGTTTCGAACGTATTTATTACTCACACTATCTATCTTTTATAAAATTCAACCACTTAAAAAGGCATTAAAACTGAAACTACTAATGTCTGTATGTGCCTAATGTAATCGTCCATTTTATTAACTCCGTTCTACATAATTTTAATTTGCAGTTGACCTCAAACATTTACAACATAACCTATTAAGATGAGTTGGTGGTTACTGGTGTAGCTAAATACCAGTAATTGCGTAAGTCACCATAGTAACTCACATTTTAACGGTAGATTACCAATGTAGCAATAAATTGCCTTATATGGTTAGATTCTAAAACAGGACACTGAAATTACACAAAACTGCAGCTATTATGCAAGCTATGCTATGTTTAGCTTGCTAAATATTAAGTAAACATAATACCCTGTTCACTCTCTCACAAACAAAGTGGATAAATCCCGAAGTTATCCCAACATGTTTTGCAATGACTTTATTGTTTTACCTCAAAGGGTAACCACTGAGTATCTTGACGGAAAAGGGCTTAAAGATGTTTTATAAGGAGGCTTACATACTCAGATTATAAAAATGATCTGAGCTGACGTACCTATTGTCGCGCCATTTTGTTATTTTTTCAAGATGGCGCTCACGCATGTATCCTAATCAAAATGCCGCGACAGTGGGTAACAAAATGCATAGTTTAAAAATCCAATGACTGCTCGACCTGGCAATCAAATGCAAAATCTTAACGGAATCGCAACCAAACAACACAAAAACTATTTGTTGTAAAGAAGGAAGGAGCTTGCGGTAATCGAGTTTCCTTTAGTTTGCAGGATATTGTACCATACGTAATTGTCTAATCATTATTGGTTTAGGTACTAAGATTTCAAATAGCCAATTACTGTATGATTTATGGGTTTACGCAATCTATTAACTTAATGTATCCTGTTCTAGTACTGCAGATCGTGTATTTGTTTATTCTGACGTTCGGGTTTGAAATGAAATGAAATGAAATCGTTTATTAGGCAAGTAGGATCACTGATCACTTTTGCACGTTATGTTTTTTTCTTAAACTAGATGAAGCCGGCATTTCCTAACAGACTACCTCTGAGAAGAAATAGCCGAAACAAACTCAGGGATAATCGTCTTTTTTCAAGTCCAGACATTAAAAATGAAAATGTTTACAATAATTTACATTATAATTACGCATATTGCTTAATAACAATGCTTAACAGAGCGAGCAGCTCAGTCCCAAGCCTCTCTGTCCTCTAAATAATCTGAGACTTTATAATACCCCTTTTTGTAAAGTTTGACCTTTATATAGGTTTTATATCGTTTAATGGGTAAGTTTCGAATGTCCATGGGAAGCTTGTTGTAAAAGTGTATACATTGACCCATGAACGAGTTGCCTACTCTGTGGAGACGAGTGTGATGTACAGCAAGATTGTGTTTGTTCCTGGTATTTACATTATGAACATCGCTTATTTTCTTAAAATTCGATATATTTTTATGTACATACATAAGATTTTCAAATATATATTGTGAAGCTACAGTCAGAATACCTCTACATACCTCTCTGAATTTTTCTCTAAGATAATCTCTAGGATCAAGGTTGTAAATGGCTCGAACAGCCCTTTTCTGTAAAACAGAGATGGTATTGAGGTCCGACAAGTTCCCCAGAGAAGAATCCCATAAGACTATGAAAATAACTAAAATAAACAATTCTGGCTGTATCCACATCAGTTGTCTGTCTAATTTTCTTAACAGCAAAGGCGGCAGAACTGAGTCTACCCGACAGCTTCTCAATGTGAGGACCACATTGTAACTTGGCGTCAATAGTTAATCCAATAAAAAGTGTCTCGATAGGGGTCATCTCTTCTCCATTCAGTTGAACATGGGTACTTAGCTGCCTGACATTTGGCGTAGAAAATTTAATGACTTATTTTTTTTTTTCATTTAAAAGAAGGTTCTTTACATTAAACCAATGCACAACTTTAGAAAGTGCATTGTTAACTTCGTCAAAATTTGCTAGCTGTCGCTTATCTTTAAATAAGTGAAGTGTCATTCGTGAACAATACTATGTTGTGATTGTCCCTCACGTGATGAGGTAAGTCATTAATATAAATTAGAAACAAGAAAGGACCTAGAATTGAGCCCTGCGGAACGCCCATGGTGACCACAAATTCTGCAGATCTCTTGCCATTGACATCAACCCTCTGAATTCGATTATTCAGTTAAGAAGTCAGAAGGTCGAGAGCTCTGTCCCTTAAACCATAATGGTGCAATTTCCTAATAAGAGTATCATAATGTACGCAATCAAAGGCCTTGGACAAATCACAAAAAATACCAAGAGTATCTTGCGATTCCTCCCAGGCCCCAAATATGTTCATTAGCAACGCCATGCCCGCATCTATAGTTGAACGAGCCTTTGTAAAACCAAATTGTTTCACGTGCAATAAATTATATAAGTTAAAGTGCCTCAACAACTGTTTCAAAATTAATTTTTCAACAATTTTGCTGTTTGCTTATCAACAGTTTGATTATCAACAAGTCGAAAATTATAAACAAATCATCTTCACCTGCCAAGCTTTGCCCTAAGTATGTAGGCTTCCAGTTCAACCGTAGATATCCGTGAGTTCAACCAAAAATTTTGAAAATATATTTTTAAAAGAATTTGATCAGTGCAGTCTGAATGAAAAAATGTTTTAGAATACTATACAGAATTGACACAGCTGATCTAGGTACTGGCACAGAATAACTAATATGTTACCGGCCACAAAAAGGACAGCCCTCTTCCAACCAAACATCGATAACGCTTGTGTAAATAGTAATAACAAAACCCGTTGAGTCCTAGATCTATATCAGGCATATCATATCACGGATTATTATTATTAGCCCTGCAGCCCACCAATACTTAGGCTTCGTCTGTTAGTACATATCACTCACATAGCTATAAGACCAGCCTGAATTACCCAGTTTCCCTGACGACGTATTAATTAGGTATTCCACTTTCCAGTTAACGATTGCCATAGCGGCTTTATGATAAATTACTGACCAATTATTCTGCTCACTACTTTACATACATACATAATCAGCCTATATTGTTCTCACTGTTGGGACCCCGGCCTCCTCTCCATGAGAGGGATTGGGCCATAATCTACCACGCTGGCCCAGTGCGGGTTGGTAGATGTTACACGTCTTCGAAACTTTTAGCTTTAGAACATGCCGGTTTCCTCACGTTCACGTTTCCTTCTCCATTACTTTAGTGAAGCATAATTATTTTTCCCGGGAGGATGAATATTATAAAGGTGAATGGTACAGGTTCACAAATTGTGTCAATTATACAATGTAATTCTGGTAATATTTAGAACATTCACAGCGTGTCAGTCGAACTAATACTGAGGATTGGCATTATTGTTGCTCATTATTACAAGCTTACTTTTGCTACTGCACTACAGACTCTGAACGTTCATTTGACAGGAACATTTTTTAAAACATATGAATGAAGCAATGGTTCAGCACTTTCGTTTTAACTGATTCAGATTGAGAATAATAGGGTTGGGGGTAAAGATTAAAAAAATATGTAATGGCTAGATTAACGTAGCTTACTTAATGTACTAATAGAACCACGGTGATATCTCAAACCACGTAATATCTCCAAATCCAGAAACATCTTAGAACCTGCATAGGTATCGAAAGTGTGCGTTGGTTAACTTGCGGCTGGATCGTGACACGCCTGGCCTACATACTACAGCGCCTACCTACTGCTTAATAAATACTAACGCAACACAATTTACGAGCATCTATGGTAAAGTGACGCGTTTCTTCCTTATGAAGCAAGATGAGTCTAAAACATTTGATCTTTCTTAAGGGGCTGGACAAAATGTCAGTGTTTGCCAAGTTGTTGAAATAACGACCACATTGTAAAGACTGCCGCGTTGGTGTAGCGTTTACAAATGCTACTACTGACCCAGGACGGGTTGGCAACAACATTAAAAACTTATGAACTTACTTAAAATTCAAGAAAAGTTTACGTTTATATGAAACTCATAACTCTTATGATGTCGAACTAGTGCAACCATTTTCTCTGCTGTTGTTATGTTATACAATCAAGCTATAAAACACAGAAAATAAATAAATATGCTTCATCCTTTAATTCTCAAAAGCGAACATTTATTACGTAAAATGATCGTACGCATCACTTTACTCCGACTTGGTATTAAAACAATTATGGTCGCCATGGTAACTAGCTAATTTGATTTAAATAACTGCCTACTGAATTTGTCTTGGAGTGTGCATGAAGTAATAGTGAAAAGTACCTAAGCATGTACCTGTTTTAAAGATTATTTAAATGACAGGTGATGATTCTACATAAATGATGGATTAGGGAAACTAAGGGCACACGAACGATAATACGGCATTTAGCAGGACTGACTTAAAGTGCTGATTCCCCGCCCAGTTTGACTATGTGACTTTTGATGATTAAAATTTGTGCAATGTCCTTTTGCAGAGGCTCTAGACGTGATCAAAGAAGAGCACACGATGCCGGCACAGAGGCGGCGCGACAAGAGAGAGGTGCCCTTCACGCATGACGAGAAGAGAATTGCTGGGGTAAGTGTCCGACATCTCATAGATTAAATATACTGCCAAAAACACCAACGCCTTTGCCTAAAATCTGAGAGATCAATTATTTTGGATAAAGCCTAGCAGAAGCTAGCCTCACTGTGACATTGACACTAATTCCCTTGGTCACAAACTAAATTAAATTTAAGTTTAGTGCATCTTATTCTTTCTATTTTATTAAGAAAAGGATAGAATATAAAATGTTAGTTTAGACCACTCTTGGCGTAAATTGGCATATTTTTGGTCTGGTATAGGAATCCTAATTTGACCGGACTAAACTAAAATGTTATCTTCTATCCCATTCTTAATGAAATAGAAAGAAAAAGATGAATGAAATAGAAAGAAGAAGATTAATATAAAATTAGTTTAGTTTGTGAACAAAAGAATCGGCGCCATTAACTAGTAGTTCCATAGACTATAATCATTACGTAATTTTTTTTGTTGAGCAGACACATTTTTCGAACATAATTTTTTTGTTTCTAAAACACTTGAACTTAGTTCACATTCCGTTTTCCTTGCACAACAGAAATCTCTAAGGGTTTATCTGCATGTCGGTGATCCGTTAATTTACAATTTCAACAATGTACCAATACGTACATTCATAGATAGGTTTATATGTATGTAGGTATGGACGAAAACATATAAATCAATGCATTGCGGTCAGTCTGGGTAACTTTCATTGGTTCGGGTAAAATAGTCAGTGGGACCATGAATTAGTTTCGATTTGTTTTCGTATGATACCAACACAATTTACAAATACTCTTCTTGTAGCTTTGTATTTTTAAACTAGCTCCGTAAACCGTTTTTTTTTTTTCTTACTCCTCCGCTATTCTTTTCTGATTAATTTCGTTGCGGGACCCAAGACAGTTGAATCGTTTCTCCGGGACTCGTCGAGCTTCATTGCTCGGCGTTTTTCTGGCGGTCTCCACTCTTGATTCTGGCTTTCAGGAGTTGCAGTGGGTGGGAAAAGTGTGGCGGGTTTAGCTCCGTAAATGTCAAATTTTTTTTTTTTGTTTTTATTATTTTAGTTTCTTTTCTATTTAGTTATGCAAAAAATTTTGTCTCAAACGTGTTTCTAAAAGTTTTATATGCTCGTTTAAAATTTGTATAACAATGCCAAACGTCTTAGACTGACATTATTGATTATTTTATAAAATATATAAGTCGAAACTGGAAATTAATGATTTTATTTCGTCAGTTACTCCCATTTATACGAAAAAAAAAAAACAATGTTACCCAAATTAATTCAAAATATAATTATTATTGCTTTTCTATCGATGTGTGTCAAAGTTACCCAGATGTAATACCGTCATTACATGGGTAACTTTGACAGAGTAGAAAATCCGTTTTTTTTATGGACAGATGAGTTTTTAGATAAATTCATTAATCTTTACGGATGAAAAGTGTTATGACAGCACTAACAAAATAAAATAAATTCGTGTGATAGAATTAAAAATTTAAAATACTGTGTATAATACCGCATATATCTGTCAAAGTTACCCAGATTGATGGTAGGAGGTTAAAATAAATCATTTAGATTGTTATTGGCCATATGTCACGCAATAAGAGTAATAAGTACAACTGATTAGCTTTGCCAGGATGTCACCTATATCTACCGGTGACCTGATTTTGAAGGCCAAACTAAACTTATTTTAAAAGTAGTTCACCGAAAGTCCTTTCCAGTTATTTCAATAGATTCAAATGGAAAAACAAGGTGAACGAATTTAATGATATCGATTCTTTTCCCTGTACTTACAAAGACGTCTTATATCTAAGTAATCTACCCGTATTTGGCCTAAAATATAATATTAAGTCCACTTTCTTTATTTTAATATTAACTGCCTTCATTCTTGCTACCTTGAAAGCAATGATGGTGCAATGATAACGACTTACGAGTCTTAAGTTCGGAACCAGTGAGGCACTTTATTTTGTTAAATTTCATCACGAAAACGCCATGTCTTGAACCAAAGTTTCGAAGACATGTGAAATCCACCAACCCGAACTGGGCCCGCATGGTAAAATATGGCTCACTCCAGCTCAAAAATCGGAGAGCCGTGTCACAGCAATGGGAACATTACAGATTGTTTGCCTTCATTTTTCGTGTATCGGCATCCATAACTAAACAAACATTATTTGTTCTTTATTCCAGTGTCTACTGCAGTGCGTGTACCGGAAAGTGAAAGCTGTAAGTATTAACCCACTGTCCCACTGCATTCATCTAACTTATCTAAGTATCTGCTAACTCGTTCGCACCGATTAAACTAATAATATCCAGGGCTGTCATATGTTCAAACATGAAAAGTTATGGAAGTTTTAATTCAAACCGGCTTATCTTCATATAAAAAGTAAACTAGGTGCCAATTCAATTATTAAAAAAAAAAGATATTTATTACCACTGGTTTGAACATAACAACATAAAATATCAATCACTAAACTTATAACAACGCAAGTGTTTTAGATAAACTCTGGCACCCAATTTAAGATTTAACTTGTGTTTAGGGTGCCAGGGTCCTCGCCTGCTAATTAAGCCAAAAGTAACAGTAGATGTTAGCCAAGCACAACATAAATTAGGTCACTAAAATAAATGAACCATCTAGCCAAGTACCTATGTATCAACCTGGTAAACATGTTGAAACTAATTTTTTACATCTTCATCAAATAATAAGTTATTAAATAAATAAATTAGTATAATGTGTGTATATGCTTCATAATTATGTATAAATGTATACCACCATATAGTGTGTAAATATATAGTTATGCGTGAGTGTAATTATAGTGTTAAATGATAGATAATTATACTAGTGTATTACCCCGTTTACTTTAAGCGATTGAGATCTGCAGTAAATCTTCAATATTATTATAACTCTGAGTAGTTAACCACTTCATCACCTCGGTCTTACATTTGTTTCGGCACATAGGAGCAATGTCGTAGACTTTGTTTATTTTATTATAAATATGGTTTGACAGCACTTCATAATGACGGTGAGCAAGGGCAGTTCTACATCCATGAGTGGAGCATACTTCATAGTGTCTGCACTTTTTGGTTGAATTTGGGTTATATACCACCGAGGGATGCTTGCGTAGAATTGTGCTAAGAATAAAGAGCTGCCTTACCGTCAGGATCCGACATTCATTGTAAAGAAAACTATTTTTTTTTTAATTCTTATCTTTGTCAGAAATAAAGTAATTAGCAATGGCTTTCATTTTGACAGTACAACGACATTAATTGCGGTATGTACGTTTTTGAGCAGACAAATGTTTCACACATATGAAGCAATGGATTAATTATGTCCTACAAAATTGTTCACATTGTAATTGATAGTGTTTGACGCAAATATGGCGCTGTTTCTTCCAACGTCTTAGGCATTATTATACAAAAAATAATTACTTAAAATTTATCAAAAATATATATGTAGCCAATTGTACAATCTGAATTCCAAAAACTACAGTATCTCTTATAAAATGACCAAGAAAAACCGAAAATACGATCTTCAACCTAAAGTCTTTTAACAATTAGAAAATATGCACCTTACAAGATTGCAACCCTGATTGTCATCGACGCAATTTGCTTTTTGTAGAGTAAAGAGTGTTGAAGCGAACTTTCTGTTCCACCGAGTATGAAGCACTTTTTATTTACCTCAATATGGAGAGAAATTCATATTGTTCGTCGTGGATTCTAGGTTTAGGGACCACATGTCATGTATGGTGAAGTTGACACTACGTTTTTGTATCTTGAAGAAATTATGCTACGGATTTAGAAAATTCCCACAGAGGATGTAAATTACGTAATTTATGACGAGAAATTGTGGAGAGACAGGTGCCTATTCGCTTACACTTTTGCGTGATAATTGCTTCATTTAAATTAATAACCAGTGCTCATTTACTTACTCTTAAAATTACAGTCAATTATGTTCAAGTGAACTTTTGAACAAGTCGTTTAAAAATCAAACAACATTGTGAAATGAACATACGTGCCCATTTCGAACTCATCAAGCAATTACCTGCATGAGGTACACAACTTCAACAAGAATACATTTTTTTGAAATATGAAAATCTCCGTTTAATGTTAGGCGGCTATTCCCATAGGAGGATCGAGGTCAACCCTACTCTGAAACGAAAAAAAATAATAAATCGAGTTTTAATGCTTTATAGTTCTGTCACGAACTGATTGCTCCAATTTGTTAACTATAAAACATGAGGGGTAAGCTCGTAAATCTGAAAAAGAAAAATTCGTTGCTTATTTATTATACTTGAAATCCTTTGAACAGGAATATTACGGCCATAAAAGACCTTCGGTACACGCTGTAATTTGTATTTTATTTGTGTTATATTCAAAAAGCGGTATTGAATTTAATAGTCGGGGGTCGGGTCGGATCAGTTGCAGGTAGGTACTTGTCATACTTTTTTTCTATATATATTTCTTTTGTATGAAATATTATATTGGAAGTATTACACTAGTTGGGATCGTCCAATAAAATCTCGAACGACTTGCCATGAATCGGTATCAATAAATATTATTTTTATTTTCGCGGTCATAATCGTAATTTTATTATTTAAGTTGGTGGTGTGGCTAGGTTTTCGCGGGGATCTTTTGATTTGGGCTTTATGAGATAGTCTGCGATTAAAGATTAAATCTATAATTCTTCCTTGAATACGATAGGTCTTAGTACGGCAGTGAAGAAAATATTTAATGCACTATTATACAAATGCATGATATCCATTTTCTGAACGGTATATACCTTTTCGACTAGTTTCATATTACTGACTGAACGACCCTTTGACGATTCAGAAGTAGTTCTAATTGCTTTATTTGAACTAAATGGTTTGATTTAATTTCATTATAACTTATCTGTTTATAGGACATAGCATATCATATGTATATATTATATCTAAAGGGCATTTTTGTCAGTACGTCATAACTTCCTTAATAAATTATCAATATACATAAACTAGCTGCGCCCCGCGATTTCACTCGTGTAGGTTTTGATATGTTTTTTTTATGTGCTCCGCTCCTATTGGTCGCAGCGTGATGTTATATGCATTTTTTTTAATAATTATAAACTAGCGCTTGACCGCAACCCCGCCTGACGGTAAGCAGTGATGCGATCGTTGACAGTAATGCGCGCTAGTTTATTAAGAACCTATTCACTCAGATTGAGCGAATAGGAAGGAAGACGGCAGTTGAGCGAGGTGATGCAATGTTAAACCCAACAACACGACCAACGATGCTGCGCCAAAGAGAGATTGATCTCAAGACCCTCCACGACCAAACTCCCAACACAACAGCATTTGGCGCATCGTACACGGCACACATCGCAACACAACTGCTCAGACCCGTCCTCCGTACGGCTTCACCAGACATCATGCCGGAACACGACAAATCGCTTGGCGGCAAGGCTTTGTCTGGTGGGTGGTAACTTCTGCCGGCGGCCGGTGTTATGGCCTACCACCGACCATAACTTTGCTTTATATGAAAATATCGGCGAGATCGTCCACTGGGACCTGTCCACACGCCATGCATTATACACTCGTACTAGGTTGAAAACAAATGAACCGCACAGCTGACAGTCGTTGTGTGCACATCTCACGTGTCTGTGGACAGTTGACTTTTACAAGAATTCCTAATATAATACTTTTGTGTTACCTACCCTTACGAGTTCGGAGTTTCCATTCATCATTCAAATGTTTGAACTCAGACAGACGAATTATTTTACCAACACTGCTCACAAAACGGTTAAGAAAACATCATGAGGGAACATCTAAGGTTCTAGAAACAAAAATTTGAAGACATGTGAAAGCTACAACCTACAATGGGCCCTTGTGGTCGTTTATAGTACATTCCCTTCCATCGAGACGAAGCCTAAGTAGATTGGGAACAATAAAGGTTGAGTGGGTATGCTATACTGTCATGTACGGAACTCTAAAAGTAAAACCGTAACAACAATGTAAAAGATCAATAGCAAACAAAGCAAAAGTGTACGTAGTTACAGAATTTAAAACAAGTTATTACAGCTGGCTTGTTCGACGGAACTATCTTAAGGACTGATTCACTTTATGAGGAACACAAACCAACGATTAAGAAGCTTACTACTGAGAGTGTTTGTGTGTGCTAGCAGAATGCGTGCACATGTTTGTTTACTTGTGTGTGAAAGTTCCAATAGAAAATCCAACCACAAAAAGACGACTTTCCATTAATTTGAACCTTTTAAATTTCCAGGTGGATGGCTACGGATTCCCAACACTGGAAGGTCTAGTAGGCTTGTACTCTGACGGTGTTAACGAGCGCGGCTACTTCATGGCGGTACTGGAGGCATCCAGAGAGTGTCTCATGAAAAACCACGACAAGTTCTCTAGAACTATGCCCATGGGTGAGTTTGTTGCTTGCAACTCTGGCCAATTGAAGTCTTACGAGAATAGGGATGTATCCAAGGTATGAAAATCAAAAAAATAATTAGTCCGTCTTATAGATAATAAAAAAAATTAAGACCCGTATTTTTTATTTTGTCGAAATTACCAAAAAATTCTGAGATATAGCGTATTAAAGTTACGGAGTGGGGGCTAATTACGTCACGCCATGGTATATTTTGTACGACGGCGTGACGTCATGCGATATTTCAAATCAATATATCTTCCTAAGTATTTGAATAAAAGAAAAAACAAAAAATACGTGTTCAATATTTTTTAGAAATGTACCTGATGGACATTAAATTATTTTTTAGGATACAAGCCAATTAGTTGTGAACACTAGATTAAGAGAGCAGTGGTAGCCTTGTGGTATCAGATGCGACTTACAAGTAGCAGATCGTAGATTCGAACCTCGTCAGGCGCTTTAGTTTATGTAAATTATTTCATCACCATTGGTGCTTTCAAAACGGTGAAGGAAAACATCGTGAGGAAACCGGCAAGTCCTAGAGGCAAAAAACTTCGAAGACACGTAACATCTACCAACCCGCACTGGGTCAGCGTGGTAGATTACGGCCCACTCCTCTCATAGAGAGGAGGCCAGTGTCCCAGCATTGGGAAAAATATAGCGTCGCTTAAGTTCTAACACCGCGTAACTCAAAATAATGAACTTTTCAGGTGACTAAAAAAACTGTCTAAGTTTGTAAACAATAATAATTTTTTTTTTGTTTGTTTTTTTTTTCGAAATAACGCGCCATCATTGGTTTAATCGCTTATTTGCGATTGGTCAAATGACGCGTCTTTCGATTCTTCCACCAATCCAATCCAATGACATGCATAACACAATATTTTGACCATTTTTTTTAGTTCCGCGGTGTTAGAACTTAAGCGACGATAGACTGATTATGAATGTATGTATGTACTAGATTACGATTTTTCGATATAGCTGGCAAAGCTGCAGAATTAAGGTAGGGATCGATTCTGTAATTTTACCGTGACAAGTTAGATGAAATGACCTCAGAGTGAGCTGTCGATATTGTCAATCCATAGAGTAAGTTGTTTGAAAGTCGTAGAGCCCAATTGGTTAAAACACCAGCCTCTCAAGTATACGTGTGCAGGTTCAGCGAACACATTTTTGTCAAATGATTGCGACTAGTTGGGTTGGTTTGGACCGAACGGAACAATGGCCGGTCAGGTTCAGGTCAGGCAAGTACCAATGTAACTTTTCTAATATATGTACTTTCGAAGTATGTCTTGGACACCAATGACTGATTACAAGGTGAAGGAAAACATCTTGAGAAAACCTGAACTCTTAAGTCTGAAATCGCCAACCCGTATTGAGCATGCGTAGTGATTACGCTCAATCTTTCTCTGTATGAGAGGAGAACTGTGCCCAGCAGTGGGACGATAAAAAGGTTGATGATGATTATGATAGCATAAGTTGTAAAGACAGCATACTCCACTACCACTTCATCTAAGTTTTGACAATGAGGTGGTTACAGAATCGTACTGCTGGATAATATACCTACTCAATCAAGTGAAATAAGTTGACCTCTCTTAATAAAGCTTGATCCATCGCAAGTCTGGACAGAGAAATGAAGAAGAGAGTAAGGAGGCCATTACTCAGCAGTAAAAGTTCAATAATTTATAAAAAAAATGTCACGATGGCTGCCAATTTATGGCAAATCACTGGGTATTTGAAAGTGGACGTATATTAAATTTTACTTTAAGCATATTATTTTAAGAACGATTTTGCGACAGCAGGTCAAGCTACCTAAAACTGTCGAATACTCTAATCAACCTTGAGTCTTAATGCTTTAACGATAAAGTTGAAATCTAGACTACCTACACTATTTCTCTCTCCTTCCCCTTAGTATTCCATCCAAAGATTGTCTGTAAAAGATCGCTCTTAGGGATAAGACCGCCCATTGTGTCACCCTTTGTAAAATCTTTATATTTATGTTCTGTAATCTATATGGTGTACATAATAAAGAGTATTCTATTCTATTCTATCTAATAAAGAAATCTGGCAGATTGGAATAGCTTGATAGGGACTATCTTTTGGAAATTTAACGTTCGAAAAGTGGTGATTCGCAGCCGATTTTGAATAAATAACTTTTATATTGATTTAAGAACAATGAATTTACACCTCTCATTCCTATATGCTATCTAAGAAGCTTTACATCTGCTTAGAAGTAATAATGCCGATTACTTAAAACGATTTTCAATAAAGAAAAAATGGTTTTGCGATACCGATTCTTGAACAACAACTGCGCAATTTATTCAAACATTACAGATAATGGCGCTGATTTCACAATCTAAACTAATTTATAGTTAAGTGTAAGTGTCTTTTTCTTTCTATTTCATTAAGAGAAGCATAGAAGATAACATTTTAGTTTTATCCTGTCAAATGAAAATACCCCATAGACGGTTTAGACGCGATTTTAAACATCATCATCATTATCAACCTTTTTATCGTCACACTGCTGGGCACAGGTCTCCTCTCATACAGAGAAGGATTGAGCGTAATCACCACGCTTGCTCAATGCGGGTTGGCGATTTCAGACTTAAAGTCCAGGTTTCCTCAAGATGTTTTCCATCACTTTCAGTCAATGGTGTCCAAGATATACTTAGAAAGTACATATAACTTTAGAAAAGTTACATTGGTACTTGCCTGACCTGGAATCGAACCCACGCACTCATACTTGAGAGGCTGGTGTTTTAACTACTAGGCCACAACGACTTACTTTTTTAAACATGGCGAACCAAAATACGCCAATTTATATCAGGAGCGGACTAATTTGACAGCTTTAAACAAACATTATTATCCTCTGTCCTTTTCTTAATGAAATATAAAGAAAAAAATGCACTTAACTTAAATTTAATGTAGTTTGTTAACAAGGGCAAGAATCGAAGCCATTGAACTATTATTTGTATATGCAACTTGCGTAATAACAATATTTTTTTCTCTTTACAGATAACGGTCAAAACTGTGACGTATCGTTCGACATATTCGAGTGTATTTCGGACCGCATCGGCGAGTACTGCGGTAACGCAGGATTGTAATGTAGTACATTGATGCACTAGCACACTACCTTCTTTATAAAGTCTTAATAAAACTGCCGATGTAGCTATAACTATTGAAATTAACCATTCGAATAACCTAAAAGATTTTTGAAGATTGTTTTTTTTTACTCTATGATACATAAACCGTACTTAGCACGTACGTAGGCATATTAGCTCAAGCTGTTTCCTGTCCCTGTCCCTGTCACACGATTGTCATAATACAAGCGCAAGAAAGAGAAGCAGGAGCACAAAAATAAAACACAAACTTAATAGCGTTTATTTAAGTTGTATTTTATTGATTCAGCTTCATTCTGTGACTGTAGGTAATCAAAAGGACAATTTGCAATAATTCTACCAAGGATATGTTTATATGTGTGTCTATTCTAACTTTTACCATTTTAAATATATCGTTTGTACTTAAGTTCTTAATAAGTTACCAACACGAAACAAACCACTAGAACTAAGTTACATACATGTACATAGATTGTAATTAACTATACTAAAATGTGATGCTCAATAATTTTAGTTGTAAGGTAGCTCCATAGCTTTCCCATGCGATTTTTTTCTATGAGTTTAACTCGATATTCACCTCAGGATATATTATCTGCTAGATAATAATCTTGTCATCATCATTATCATCTCAGCGTTAATCCCAGTCGTATCCGAAGCTTTTATAGCTTTGGAGTCTGGGGTCCGCTTTACCAGTCTAACTTCTGATTTTGGCAAAACTTCGATATTTTCCGTGAAGCGACTGCCGTCTGACCTCCACAACCCGAAGGCGATATCGAAGCTTTGCAGTTATACCAATTGTTGGACTTTTGAGGGCTCCAACAACCCGCAACGACTGCCACTAGATGTTCGTATGGCAACCGGGACCTACGGGTTAAAGTGCTTTCCGAGGCACGACCAGACCAATGGCAATATTCATATTCATGCATACAAATATTTGCACTGCGCGGAGGTCGGCCGCGTTCAATACCGGTACGCCACGGAGGCTGTCAACCTTTTAAACTATAGGAAAATTAGAAGTATTTTTGATTGAAATTGAACGTTCTTTAAACTTACAAGAATTTTCCCTCTGATTTCAGTCTTGGTCTGTCGAATTTCCCGACACAGCTACATTTTCATATGTTTTTGTCGCCAAAATGATGTAGACACTAGATTTTTAACTTCTTAAATTACTGGAGTTTGCCTTTTGGAGGTGTTGGAATGGACCCTCTTCTACTTCTCAGCCTATGTAGAGGTCCACTACTGGACAGAGGCCTCGCCCCAAGGGTTTCATTGTTTTTTTTGGGGAGTTGCCATAATTCCCACACAGGCCAGGCTCCACCTCTATTTTAAGTGTAAAACTTTTACAAACTAAATTATATGAGATTATGCCAACGCTACTATGACTACTTTTACTTCTTAAATTAGCTGATCCTTAACGAACTGATAGATTTAACATAGCTTTAAGTTTTATGTAATAAATTTCTGTATATATCTAGTGTCTGTCTTATTTTTAACCTATTATTTAAGTCATGGCCGTCATGGGTCAGACAATGGAGCCCATTCCCTTGTTCGCACACTAAACTAAATTCAAGTTCAGTGTATGAATATAATTTTTTATTTATTTATAACTCCGCACGAAAAAATGTACAGAGGCGGACTTAAAGCCTTAGGTATTCTCTACCAGTCAACCACAGGTGGCGAAGAGATTAGAGGGCAGGTGCTGTAGCTAAAAACAATGACAATGACAAGGAAAAGAAAAAACTCATAACACTATTTAAATAAATAATTAAAAGCTATATACATACTATTACAAAAATATATACAAAGCTAAAACTGATTTTTTTCTCTTTCATAAAGAAAAATACAAAAGATACAAATATTAATTAAGCCCTGCATAAACGGTTTAGACGTGATTAAGAAAGCAATTGCCGACTAATTTGATATGCCTAAAGTTTCTTAATGAAATACAAAGAGGAAAGAGCAGCGCCAATATTTACCATTTTTGGAGAACATTCTTCCTAAATACATAAATGTTATAGTCCGAGAAAAAAAAGTGTCGGAGTACTGTAGATATTATGATCTGCTGCAACGAAGAATGGATCGAGTGATGATGATTTGATTTGACTGCCAAGGTGACTAATGTAAGTATGCAAGAAATCTCATGTTGCACCAACCAGTTAATTGGGGTAAGGGCAGTATGCTGATGGTCATGCAACTTTTTTGGGTTTTTTAACGTTGCCCCACTCTAGGAATTTCTCCTGTATCGTGGGAGCGTTTACAAACATTATAAACTCACACAAACAGCCAGATCTGGAATTACTAAAGGTGGTTCAACAAGAACAAAGAATTTAAATACTAAACATTTTACAAAGAGAAAAATTAGGCAATCTTGAATAAAAAAAAATGATATCTGGCAAATTTCTACCACGACCACGCTGACAGGTTTGGTTAATTCTTTCATCAACATTTTTATTCACTTTTTGGCAAAATTTAGGGTTTATTTCGTCAATGACATCACAGATTTTTAGTTTAAAGGCTGCAATTGATTCGATTGGCTTCGTGTAGACTTTGTCTTTAATATAGCCCCACAAAAAATATTCCGGTGGTGTTAAATCACAAAATCTGACTGGTCACTTAACAACTATATATTTTGGCAAAATTATGTGGTCGGGAAATTTGGTTTGCAATAAATTGATCGTTTCATTGGCGATTGATGTGGCACCGTCCTGTTGAAACCACATTTCAGTCGTATCCATGTCATCAATAATAGGCCAAAATTTAGTGGACAACATCTCTCGCGCGTGTTACCGAATTTCCAGCCTCATCTTCGAAAAGAAACGGCCCAATAACACCCCCAGACCACGACAACGTGGTCTCAGAAGGACGATTATGTTTTCCGACAATGGCGCCGATTCTTCTGTTAACAGGTGCATCTTTTTCTATCTATTTCATTAAGAAAAGGATAGCAGATAACATTTTTTATTTAATCCTATCAAATTAAGATACTCCATAGACAATCTAGACGCGATTATAAACATGGCGACCAAAAATACGTCAATTAACGGCAGAAGCGGACTAATTTGACTGGTTCTAAACTAATATTTTATCTTCACTCCTTTATTTTTTTTTTTAGTTAAATTTAATTTAGTTCGTGAACAAGGGAAATGGGGGCAAGTATCACGAATTTTACGAAATGTTACTTTAACAGTATGACTATTTACAGGTTGGAATTATTTTAATCCGATTTTCAAACGAAATTGAATGCATTGTAATAATTGCCAAAGCACCTACTACGAATACCACCAAAAACTAAATGTCAAAAACTATCACGTTCTTGTTGTTACTCCAATTGAAAAAAGTTCTTGTTGAAAAACCCGCGACACGCAGCGCAGCAGTAAATTGCTTAACCACTGCGCAAACCGTGCCGTAAGAAAATTAAACGATGATAGCATGTAAGGCTAACGACAATATGCTCTGAGAAAGAAGAAAACAAATAGGCGCCAGATTTAGTTGAAAATCCAAACTTAGCAGCCAAATCATGCCATTCAGAGAAGAAAACAATGTAAAAATCGTGAAACTATTCCGTAATTACAATTTCAACTGAAAGATATTGTTTTATTGACATACCTCTAACCGATAATAAATACAGTATAAGTCAAAAAGTATACCTTGGACACCAATGACTGATGGTGAAGGAAAACATCTTTAGGAAACCTGGACTTTAAGTCTGAAATCGCCAACCCGCATTGAGGAAGCGTGGTGATTACGCTCAATCCTTCTCTGTATGAGAGAAGACATGTGCCCAGCAGTGGGACGATAAAAAGGTTGATAATGATGATGATGAAGTCAAAAAATATTGCAAATAATATACCATGTATGAAATGTCGCAATTCTCCTTTATACAGCCAGTAGCCATGTCTTCAGTTGTATAAATTTCTACAAAAAAGGGCTATTCTTGCTTTATCTCGAAGTCATTTAATTATTGTTGAACCAATCAGTCAATACTTCAGAAGCGAAGAGAAGAGCCCTTAATGTAACAATTTCTTCAGGAATATTTTAAATGTGTGTGATGTACTGTACTGGGCCATTGAAATTCAGAGTAACTTTCAGTCAATGAGTAATCATACACATGAACGACACCCATCAACGACATCGTGACGGTAGTAAATTTGGCTACAATGGTCGGTGCTGAAATACATGACGCCGAGGGCTGCAGTTCGGTATCGGTATACTCGACGAGTTGACGGCTGCGACGATGAAATCATGCAACCACTGTACTTAAAATTCACAAGCATCACTGTTTCTAGGATTATCGATGGGTATTGACGGATGCGACCACGATATTATGCCACTCGTGTATTTTAGCAATGACCACTGTCCTCAAAATTCACTAGCGTCACGTTGTCGACGGCAACTACCGACGCTCGTCCATGGGTATTGACGGATGCGACGATGATATCATGCCACTTGTGTTTTTCAGCAACGACCACTGTACTCAAAATTCACTAGCGGCAAATTGTCGACGATAATTGTAGATTCCTTTGACGTCACTTATGTATGTGTGCACACTAGACTGAGAATTTTGTGGAATAAAACCTTCATAATAAACTAAATGCTATGCTTCATCATAAAGGCGCCATGACAAGAAAGTCGTATTGTGCCTGTTGAAAGTCTGTTAGCAGACTGTCGTATCAACGCTTGTTAAAATCAATCGCGCTTTTGTCAGGCAAACAATATAAAAATATAATAAAAATACCCAACAAAAAATCTAGATTGTTACTATTAGGCATTAGGACATTGTCTAGAATCGAAAAACATTCAACTTCCGACTAATATCAGCTTTACCTAAAAACGCCATAGTATTTTGGGTCTAAGCTCCTCAAGATGGCTTTCGTAAATCGATTCCTACCGCAACCCACCTTGTGAAGGAGACGATTTCAACCAAGTTTCCACCACGTAAAAATCAAAGGGGTCATGCCAATTTTTTCTCTCTCGTTAGTGTGTGTATGTATGCGAGTATTGTGCAAGGAACCTAAGTAGTTTGAACTGTGTTTTCTAGAATCCCCGAGTCCTTTATATGTCACACCTTTTTTCTTTTGTATATACTTACATAGTTTTAGAAGACATTCATTGTATAGCACTGATCAATGTAATGCTCGGTAGTATTTTATTCGAGATTTCTAGTAACGAAACGGTGACAAACTATCTACAAAAACTAAGCGTGTTTAATTGACTATTCCTTCACAAGGAATCGTTCTAGCGCTGTGATAGTGATCGTCATTAATTAAAAAGATAAAATGTTCTCCAGATGTATATCAGACAACTAATGTGATGAGGATGTAAACAGTCACTAAAGGTAAAGAGTATTAAATTATAATATAAGTACCTAGTGTATCGCCTTTAATTGGAATTCAGATAATGTTTCGAAACAACACACTAACAAAATAACCATAATTCGTCTCCCACGAGTTTTTGTTTCCTGATTCAATAAAATTTGACTTTATCAGCTTAGAAATATCAATTGCGTGTTAGAATACAAATTATTGTTAGGCTACGACTGTTCGGATCGTGAGAGATCTTAGAAACTGCGGCCAATTAACTTGTGAAGCTTCTGGCTAATTTAAAACAATGACAGCTGATTTCTGAAACTCCTGAAAGGACTGTTTGCGCAAGACTTCGTTATCGAAGGGACGAGAAATTAATGAGGTACAGTTTCTTAATAAGACAGACTTAAGACAGACTGCGAAAAAGCTAAATGTTGAACCGGTGTAAAAATGGTGTTGTTAAAGCCTACTTATGTACCTGATATGCTTGTTCGTAACATTTGATCGCTCACAATGGGCCTCATAAGAAGGCTCAAAGTCACACAAAGGGAAAAAAGAACTATGCTCGGAGTTTCTCTGCGCGATCGAATCAAAATGAGGAAATCCGCAGAAGAACCAAAGTCACCAAAATAGCTCTTCGAGTCGCTAAAATTAAGTGGTAGTGGGCGGGACACATTGCTCGTAGAACCTATGGCCGATGGGGCAGTAAGGTCCTGGAGCAGCGGCCACATACGAGAAGACGCAGCATAGGGAGGCCCCTAACAAGGTAGACCGATGACCCGGTAAAGGAAGCGGGAAGCCGGTTGATGTAGACAGTACAAGATCAGTCATTTAGATCGCAAATGAACGAACATGATAAATCTTTTGATAATTTTAAAGAAGTCTGAGTTCTGTCTCTGCTGTGTTGCCTATAATTAAAAATAGATATTTCTCAATTCATTTTAAATTTTATCGTGTTTCCATTATGTGGTCTTGACAAAATGCACCCTAATTACGTAATATACCGATGTTTATCCATTCATAGACAACATCCAACTCCTTCAAACCCACGCTAGCACGACACTTTATACATAGGAAAAACATACATTTATGATAATTAAACAAACGCAAAAGGTGAACCTTATCACGCTTGTACAATTGAATTTTGTATTTAAGCAGATTCGTATTTACTAGCTAAGGTCGTGGGACAAACTAACAGACACAATGACAGATAGTGATCATTAATTTTACTCAAGCTTAGTGTTTCACTAGGCATTATGACTAGGAAATGTATACAATTTTATATGCTGATTGAGTATGTAACACTTCAAACAGGAATTTATTTTATTTAGCGTGAGGGATGAATATTGTAATGAAGATATTAGAAGTTGGGTCTAATTAGTGAAATGAAAAATTAGTAGTTGTTGTTGGTTTTAGCTAAGTAGTTCTTCTGAGCTATCTTTTGGTAATAATCAGAAGACTATTAACATATTTAAACTGACAATAAAGTCAGACTATCGCAATCCACAGCTGGACATAAGCCTATCCCAGGCTGTGCCAAAACACTCTTTCCTACGCCTTCTGCAGCCAGTTCGTCCTATCCACATTCTAAGGTCATCAGTCCATCGAGATGGAGAGCGTCGCACACTTCTCCTTCTTCAGCCTATAGAGTCTTAAAGAAAAGAAAGAAAAGAAACCATTTATTTGGCGCACACCCTTATAAATACATACAGTATATGTAGTGACAGTAGTGGTAGTAATAATAGTTTTAGACAAAGAAAACAGAACAAAAAAAATAAAGAGAGAGAAACAGATAAAAAAGACAATCAACAAATGTGAGTCCAACGGTTGCGCCAAATAGGTCCAGTTCAGCATAAATGTCAGACAACTACGTAGCAGTTGCCTGACGCTGGTTTTCAACTGAACCTTGTGCTGCTCTTACTGCTGGACGAATGCCTCCCTCATGGTTTTCTATTACATTGGGGTTTTTGCCATAATCCCCACGCTTGGCAGACGGGTTGGGGATCGCAGTAATTTGATATACCACAACAGAAGCGCTGCTGCCCGCTTCCCTGTGAGAGTTCCCTTAGTCGCCTCTTACGACACCCACGGGAGGATATGGGTTGGTACTATCCTAAGCCCTGTACCACACGGAGCGTCGCACCCTCGGGTTACCGATACGCGGTCTCAGCACTAGAACTCGTCTGCTCCACCAGCCACCGGCATCGATCCTTCGACATACATGGCCAGCCGACTAACAAAATAAAGCTAGAAAACTTGACAATCTTTTCCCAAAGATCGAACCAGCCCTTAGTCACGCGAAGTGTTGATCAGCTTCAGAACACTTTCCTTGAAGAAACGTTTAAATTTAAATAAATATGTGTTTATTGTAAGCTCATTAAACGAAACCATTATACCTTGTAATCTCATCATCTCTTTTACTGATTTAATAACAAGTAATTCTGAGTAACAATCACGTGTAAATCTAACAACTAATTACAAAAAACACTTAATTTTTTGCAGCAAAGTGAACAGGATCCTCCATATCAGTCTTATCTTTCGAGGAAGTTATGTTGAAGAACATTTTATCATGCAAAGGAAGTCAATGCTCAGAGTGACTACAGCTAGTAGAGACTGTGAACACTATCTGTTCTATACCTATAGAACATAAAATACTTAGGTATTGATGGTAAGATAATGCATTTCTGTGAGCTGGGGAGCTGTATATTTTTTTAAATGCCTGAGACTAATCTTACAATATGGATTGAGAGAATCTAGAGCTGACTTCATTTTTGTTTTATTTCAGACTCTTGAAAACTAGAAGAAAATAAAATAGGTTTATTTGTGGCTAAACATAAAGTTTGAAAAAAAAATGGCTGAAACTTTTCTTAACAATCATCAGTGTTTTAACTTTACTATGATATTCAAGCTGGACTTTAGTATCTTGAATATCCTAGGTAGGTACCTGCTACTTGTACACAAACATTCATCAAAGGCTCCACTTTACATACCAAGCGGATTTCAACAAAACCTCAAGGTCTCATACAAAATTTCCCAACATGATTAAATATCGGCTGAGGAGGACGGAGGTCGTAGGGCACAATGGCCGGTCCCGAAGGGCATCTCGCATCTTCACGGTGGGCGGGCACCGGCGCGGGCGCCGCTTGTCCGGCCATCGGCAGTTGTCAAAACGAATTCTTAAATAAGTACCTTCCAAAAATACTCTACTTATACTTAATAGCTTAAAATTCTACTGAATACACCTGGAACTATGAAAATCAGTAAGTCCAAAATTGTCTTGACGAATACGAACAATAAATAAATTTTGAAAAATCCAAACCGTCATAAATCTAGTTGATACATTTCATAAATTATATTTCAATTAATTCCCAAGTCAGATTAATTACAACGTGTTGACTCTCATAGAACACAATGAAGTATTTGAGACAAGCAAGAAAATCTACAAGCGATTTGCTAAAAACAAATATTTTTTTTTTATTATTGACCATAGGTAGGTTATATAGACAATTGTATGTATTAATTATCAAAGAACGCCATCTAATAAAACAGTAAAAAAAAGCTATTAAAAGTAACCACTAAAAAGATACATTCTTATAAAGATAACTTTAGTCACTAAACTGAATTTACTTGCTAATACAAACAAGAAAATCCAGGTTATAAGGTTATATCAACAAATTTCAATATCAGGTACCTACAAAGGCGAACTACCGAAGCGTTCAGCAGTTGATTTAACATTGAATGGGGGGTAGGAACGGTAGGATGTTGCCAAACCAATCCGAATATGATGCTGATACATTAGTGATAACTTCTGGCTGCTACCATTGTGTGAAGCCACGCATTGTTTTTGCTAAGTACAAGAACTTGAATATTATAATTGAGCTGAATATACGTATAATTAATTTGTTAATTTGTTATCTCTTATTATGATTTAGATTCTGTCCGGTTACGTGAGAAGTTGAACAGGATCTTATAATTTTGCTGGTTTTTCTAGGCTAAACAAACATGAATTCTGTTATAAGATCGATAAAAGTTACGTTCCCGTAGCTAGATATTAAGTAGAATCAAAACAGAAATTATATATCAGCACATAGTTTTTAGGAAGAATGGGAAATTTATTAGTCGATCTGACCATTACCACCAAAGATATTTTTAAGATATAAAATTGTATAACCTGGTTAGTCACTTCTTTATTTAGTTTAGTCTAGCTGACTAGCCAACCAATAAAGCTTCCTCCTTAATTATCGCAACTGACCAGCAAATCGCTATTGTGCGGCTGCCTATCATTATAAATCTTCGGGGTGAACCAAAGTTATATATCGTACAAAACAATAGTACGGGTAGAAGGACACATGCAAATGCAACACCAGTTCAGTTTGAGCTGTGTGATTAAAAGTGGCTGGAACAATTAGGTGGAGCATGTGAGGCCAAATTAGATGTTCGCTTCGCAAGTCAGCGAGTACAATTCGACACTATAATCCAAGATGATCGCACCGGAACGAGCATCGGAGAGACTGTTTTCATTGTTACACGAATACGGTCGTTGCATCTAAATGTACTATTTTCAAAATTATCGTCGTAATCTGATTATTCTAGAATACTTTTACCATTATTGTTAATTTTAATAAACATAATTTATTAGAGAAAAACAATTTAGAATGAATACTAGATATTGTTATTACGATTTTTTTTTTAAATTTTAACTAATTAGTTGGTTTCCTTGACCTACATTTTGATTGACCTAGATAAGCTGAAAACTTCACCTTTTTAACACGCAATGCATATCATCCGACATCACGCAGTACCATGCAACCGCTCATAACAAAGGTCTCTCATCAGAATTAGACATTTATTACAGCATTGTGCTACATCCACAAGGCTCATCGGACAGGGAAGTGAAACAAACGCCGGACGCTAATATTAATTAAGTCGATAATGAATAGAGAGACCATTGGCGATGGTCCCAGTATGCATCCTTGAAGTATATGCCAAAAATGCCTGCCTCAATGAAATAATAATTGAAGGAAGTGTGTCATTCAATTATTAATTGGTTATTGTTAAGTTACAAGTAAAGTTTTTATTACTTCTCAAGACGTTTTCTAGTTGATTGTAAAAAAAAAAAACTTTGCGTTAACGATATCAAATGCTTTACAGTGATTACGTAAATCAAAATTATAAGTTAAAAATATCTGACAGACAATTTGTATGCTAAGCAGTATCTTAATCAGACAAATTCAAACATAGGTAACTATAATATTTCTGTACTTAGGTGTCTTTTAATTAAGTAAAATGTTAATAATGCTCATTGTTAGCATACTTGCCGTTATTATCTGAATGAATGCCAGTCTGTAGGAACACTTAAAGCATGAGAACTTTAATTATTCCAGCAGTTGTTTAAGATACAATTAAAGTATTAAGTATTTATCAGCTGCCAATTATGAGTAAAACTAGTGCTTTAGATGTTACAATTTTGTAAAGTAGGTATTCCATTGTATTATTTTTTTAAGTAGCAATCTGTAAATTTTTGAAAAAGTATGTAAAGTTAATAACTCTCCGTTGACCTGTTTTGTATAAACATTTTTTTCCATAACCAGCCTATAATGTTGCCATTACTGGATCACAGGCCACCTCTTTCTGAGTGGGTCAATAATTCATTACACATTCCTATTGCCAGTTGGCGCAAAACATGCCTTGAAGAATTTTTGGTTCTACATCATTTCGGTGTCCTCATGATATTTTCCTTTACAGTGTTAAGAGCAGTGGTGTAAAAATAAATATCAAAATGTCTGTTGGGATTCGAGTCCATGACGAGGAAATTTTGGTTATCTTTACTTCGAAACATATGCACACGCAGGGTTCCATTTCACAAGGCACAGCTATCTACAGCTCAGATAAACAACAAGTTGTAGAAGTTCTAGAACCTCCCGGTTGTTCCAGCACAACATTGATGACCAACACGGAATCCAAAGAAGATCAAATTCAAAGTGACACAAGTACAGATGAATTGGTCTCTGAAAATTTGATTTGATCACCTTGATTTCTTCCCTGAAAACCTCGGAGAATAGGGTATCTGACTAAAAAAAACTAATTAGTCCGTCAGTCAGATTTCCAAAAAATACTAGACACGTATTTTTTGTTTCATCAAAACAATAAAAAATGACAAATATAAAAGGCATCATTGATCAGGAGTGGTGGCTGGTGACATCACTGGTCACTAAAAAGTGTAACGTGCAGTGACGTCACACGAGTTTTCAACGCACTGTGTCGTCTTAATTTTTTGTTTATATGAAAAAAGAAAAAATACGTGTCTAGTATTTTTTGGAAATCTGACTGACGGACTAATTAGTTTTTTTTAGTCAAATCAAATCAAATCAAATCAAAAGTCATTTATTCAAATTAGGCTGAGAATCAGCACTTTTGAACGTCAATATTACATAAGACAGTCCCCCAAAAACGCCCACCCATCGACACTTCCTAGTGCTTTCGCTGGGAAGAAGAAGTGGAAGTCAAATACCCTATTCAGTGGCGAACATGAGAGAGCGTTTTAATCAGTTTTGAACAAAATTATCAAGGGTACTGGGTCATGAGCTATGTTAGGTAATTATTGCTGGTCTGTTATAAGAGAGACAAACTCAAATAAATACAAAAAAAAGCGAAAGAGATATTTTTGTGGGCATTTTTTTGTAGATCATACATAATAAATATTTAGGAAATGTGACGTGTTGGATTTTTTACACATATTTTTTGGAACTCAGTGCATCTTAAATGATGAGAAAAAACACATTTCATTTCAAAGACAAAAACCGTGTAAAATAGTGTTATTAGTAGATGGGTTATGTGAAGTTTGAACCAAATCGGTTGAGCGGTTCTTCAATTTATCACATTTATTGTAACAAACGAATTCAATGAACGGTGGATCATCATCTCATCTATCTTCTATCTATATACAATATGTAAAGAAAACCCTGGCCGGTCCGTGAAGGTATTTTTAGGTATCGATAACTGATTCTACTAATGCATACAAATCCGGGCTACACTTTAAAAAAATTCCCCTAAAAAAAATAATATTATTTCGCAAAAGGAGGTAACTTAATATATCTGCGGTAGGCAATAAATACGTGGGCGAAGTGGGGCAGGGCACGCGACACACGGTTGCTTCGCTATTCGCTCATAATAATACCGTCAAAAATGACGATATCACTTTTTAAAAATTATCAAACTTTTGGGGAAGTTGGAATTAATTCGCGGAAAAAAGGTTATTTCAAATTCATTAGTATTGTTACTGTGATGATTATTTAAAATTTCATATTTTATTTGGTCATGTGTTTACCTAACATTTATTATCCTTATGGGTCGGACGGGGTTTTCTTTACATATCTATGTATATAAAAATCAATACCACATTCTTCGTAATTTTATAACTGAAGAACGGACTTACCTTCCTGACTTCCTAACTGAACGGTCCCTCCGAGTTGTTGTCGACGGATGCTCATCTGAGCCCATGTCGACTAATGCCGGTGTTCCTCAGGGGTCTGTTCTCTCTGCAACTCTATTTCTGCTGCATATTAACGATCTGCTGATGCCCGGTATCTATGGGTATGCAGATGACAGCACAGTTGTGGAGATATACCTGCCGGATGCTCGGGCTAGTAGGGAATCAATCCAGTCCGAAAGAGAGGCCATGGTAGAGCGAACGAGTGTTGCACTTCAGGCAGTCTCCGAATGGGGCAATGCCAATCTTGTAGCATTCAATGCCGCCAAAACGCAGGCGTGTCTTTTCACCGCCAAAACCGGATTCAGCTGGATTTTAACTTGGAGCGACCGCTTATCTGAAGTCCACAACCCAGTTACTGAGTAATACGATCCCTCGACTCCTTGGTAACACTGGTGGTCAGATTTTCGGACTTCTGGGACCAATGGCTTAACGTGCTTTCAGAGGCACGGAGGGGTCTCGATCAGGGATGTTACGGAGCTTCGACTCCGACTCCGTTAAGTCGGAACTTCCGATTATTATCATACCTTCGGTTCCGACTTCGGTTCCGCTACTTTTAAATCGGAGGTTATTAAAGCATACCATAGCGGCGGCGGCCTGCCGACTGTTATGCAAAGCAGGTTAATTGCGTAACGCACTATCAATAGCATTTTGACTGTTAAACAACATTAATTACGTTATTTACGTTGTTGAGCTGACACATTTATCGAACACACGGAGCAATGGACTAGCAATATGCTTCAAAATAGTTCCAATTGATAGTAATGTTTTTGTGTTTAATTAAAATCTCTCTCCTACCACCACTTCTGACCCTGACTCCGCCTCCTGTTCCGACTCCAATAAATCAAATTTAAAAACTCCGATTCGGGTTCCGATATAACTATCCCTAGTCTTGATATGTAAAGATTGTCACCCACACTATTACTATCAGTTGGAATAATTTTGAAGCTTATTGCTCCCTATGTTGGGAAATATATATGCTCAATAACGTACCTAAATAGCCAAAGAATGCTATTGAACTGTCAAAATGAAACGAATTTCTATTGATAATGTGTTACACAATTACCCTGCTGATCGATCATCCTGCCCGACTGTTATTAATTAGCCAAGAGTACAAAGTACTTCTAATAACAAGAAGAAATAACCACAAAGCACCGTTTAATTAACGTTCACACAATCAGCCTGATCTTCTTATCTGGTAGCTCTAAAGACACGTTATTACCTTCTGACCACATAATAACCACCATTTGAGCAAGTATTATAGTGGTCGTAAACGATTTGTTCCTGGTTGGTTCTTTAGAGGATGTGGCCCCTGTATCTCGTGGCGTCAGCGCTGCATCTTGATTAGGCTTTGACATATTGAAAGATATGCTCAGAATCAGAAAGAATATTTATTTGTGAAACAGTTATGCTTTGCTATTCTTTAGATGAAGTGTGCGGAGTGGTTCTAGTAAAGACCAGTTTTATTTATGGTTTGATAAAAAAGTAAGGAAATTATATTAGTAAATAAGAAAAAGGAAACCTGGACTTTGAGTCTAAAATCGCCAACCCGCATTAAGCAAGCGTGGTGATTACAATCAATTCTACTCTGTATGAGAGGAGGCCTATGCCCGGCAGTGGGACGATACAAAGGTTGATAGTGATGAAATAAGAGAAAATATCGTAACGAAAATATTTTATTTTAAGAAAAATTTCACTTTTTATTTTAGATCTAATATTGATTTGATAGTGGTTTTCAAAATAATTGGAAAGTTATTGATATCCCAATGAAAAAATTGAGCTGAAAATTCTGAAAGGAATTTTTTCAAACAAATGGTACCCTTTTGAACTAAGTTTTTGTTATCATTAAATACATACTATATACATAATTACTGACTACACAAAAGTTTTCTAAATATTATTTTGGATCACTGTAAATTATAGTAAAAGCATGAACATGCTATTTCTCATCGGATTATCTATTTCTATACTGTCCTCTATTAACAACATGACTATGGTCCCGATTCTATTGTTAACAAACTAAATTAAATTTAAGTTCAGTGCATCTTTTTCTTTACATTTCTTTTAGAAAAGGACAGAAGATAAACTGTCAGATTAGACCTGACAAATTTATCCGCTCCTGGCGTAAATTGACGTATTTTTAGTCGCCATGTTTATAATCGCGTCTAATCTTTCTATGGAGTATCTTTATTTGACAGGATTAAACTAAAATGTAATCGTCTATCCCTTTCTTAATGAAATACAAAGAAAAATATGCACTTAACAGCTTTACAAGATATTAAAACAAAGTGCTAAGCGATACTTCATAGCCAGCACTACCGCACGACCCTATTATTAATAACAATGACGTCCGGCCGTTTTCACGCGCTATGCCTCCACTGGACGGTCATTTTTACCGCCATATATAAGTGCAGCTATGTTTTTTACCTCCACAGTTACCCCGAATTTGAACGAATCAACATATAGTGTGAGATGCAATAGTAAAATAATAGTACACAGTGAAAATGTATTGGACTTATAAAAGTGTGTTTGTAGTGTGTTTTTGTGCGGGAGTCAGGACTCAAGTTATTCCCGGGAAGGCTAGGACCAGTGATGGAGATTACAACAATGTGAATCCCGATGGATCGTTCGATTTTGGGTAATTATTGCCTTCATAGATTAGCTTTTCGGTTAATTTATTGGATTACTTTTATTTTATTTCAGTTTACGATCACTTTTTTTTTAATTTAATATAAATTTAAAATTTAATTAAAGAGTTTTATTTTGTTACTTTTAGTCACTTGTTATTATTTAATATGATTAATTTAATATCCTACAATACAAGGATTTAGGGACGCCCAACCTGCTATCATGAATTTAGTAGGTACATGTTTCTGAGATGATTCAACCTTTGGACCTTTCAAACTTAAAAAAAAAAAAGTAAAAAGAAAGTAGTCTTTTTAATTAGAATTCGAGATGGTATGATTATTTTAATATTATTTAAAGACTATAATTATTCTACCTAATCTGTATATTATACTAGGATTGCAATGTTTTCCAGTCGAAACTACGTATGACATTATTGGCTAATTGGTAATTATTAGAAGCTTTTACTGATCTCAATCATCATGAAATCAAACAGCAAGCTTCACTTTACTTTCTTAAGCAAAAAAAATCAACGGTACGATGAAACGTAATCTTCCAAGACAGAGAATCTTAGTGTAGTGAGATCTTGGAATACAATTCAATCCAGTTAAACATAATGTTAGTGAAATAAAATTATTATACTTTCTCCCTTTAAAACCCCTCACACTAAATTAAGGTTATCTACTGACAAAATAGCACAAAAATGTTTAAAAAATAACCAAAAATTATCTCCAAATTAACATCCAAGGATTTCTAAACAGTCTATTGTCAGCAGCATTTAGGTTGTTTTTTAGGAACACACACTATACAACAGCATACAAAGCTGCGATTTAAGGCCGTGGCAAGTGAATGATATCTGATCGCAGGTACGCGAACAAGGACCGAGGGGCCAGTTATCATTTGGCACATGGCAACACTAATGGCGTCGTCGGTGGAAGATTCGGAGCTAAGGACCCGGCGACTGATACTGTGAAGGAGACTGTTTACACCGCTGGCCCAAGAGGGTGAGTAAATTTAAAAACAATTAAATATTAAATTAGCACATTTACTGTTGAAATTATTGGTAATGAAATCTCAAATTTTTGCTATATCGTCTAAACGGAATAATAGGTTAAAAAAACAAAATAGATGACCCAGGTACAAGAACACCAATTGTCAAGCTCACTCAAGCCAAAGGGCTTTACACCCGAAGTGCAACAATGACATTGAAGATACCGCCAAACATCAGCAGAAGATAAAGAAAAATAAGGGATATCAAAGGAAATAAGATGAAATAAACCTCCGATCGCAACATCGGAGAGAATCGAGGCTGGGGGCAGGAGTGTGTTTTAGCCGGTAAGAATCCAGCACTGCCCAGACTGGCTCACTAGGAAGGCAGTCTGGGCGTGCATGAAGATTTGTCACTCCTGCAAAACAAAAAAATGTAATAAAATTGCAAATTCCACTACAATAATTCAATAAAATTGTGTCGCAGCTAATTGATATCTTTTTGATTAAGTACGATCATGATATACAATTTCGAACGAGTAAACAATAATAATATACTTTAAACAATAGTCATCATCATCACTATTTCAGCGTTAATCCCAGTCGCATCCGTGGCTTTTTCAGCTTTGGAGTCTGGGGTCTGCTTTACCAGTCTAACTGCTTTTGGCTAAACTTCGATATTTTCTATGAAGCGACTGCCGTCTGACCTTAACAACTCGAAGGCGACATCGAAGCATTGCAGTTAGACCAATTGTTGGACTTTTGCATACTTTAAACAATAGTGATATACTATAATAACAATAAAAATTGAGTAACTGAGATTTATAATGAGATAACTCTAACCATGTTTTCTTAACGCATTTTTCTGCACCATTATACTTTCTCTCTCTTTCACTCAGATTCCGCGCGAAAGGACCAAATATACACAGAAACATGGACTTAGACCAAAGACCCCGTGGGAACATCGGTAACAAGGATGACCCCTACTTTGACCCCAGTGAAGACCCCAGCTACTCGTACAAGATCGACACTAGGACTTACACCAAAAATGAGAATGCTGACAGCAGAGGGGATGTTACGGGTTTGTAGAACACATATTCATTAATTAACATTATGTAGGTACATTTAAGTCGGAATGGTCCAGGAATTCAAGTTGTCAGGCAAATAGCAGAGACATTGCAAATGCCTTCCAGCTAATGGTGACTATGAACAGCAATGAAATCATTGGAAAGTCCGTCAATTTTCAATTTTTTATTTTTTTGTACACACACCCCT
Organism: Sesamia inferens; assembly: GCA_037179545.1. Classification (NCBI taxonomy): domain Eukaryota; kingdom Metazoa; phylum Arthropoda; class Insecta; order Lepidoptera; family Noctuidae; genus Sesamia; species Sesamia inferens. The sequence continues at coordinate 26,172,099 of CM073928.1, read as the reverse complement.
TTATTAATAAACATTGCTTAAAGTTAACTAGTGATTATAGCGGTTGTTTAACCATAAATTTTTGACGTTTGCACGCCACTTAACTTTAATATCGTTTATGAATGAACAGCATAATGTTTAAGGGTTTCATTAAAAACGATGATTAATGTAAAGTGACGTTAATACGTCAAAATGTATGGTTAAACAGTCACTAATCACTAGTTAACTTTAAGCAGCTTTTATGAATAAGGGGAATAGTTATTATTAAAACGGCAACATTAAAAGGCAATTTAGAATTTAACGAAACAGAAACACGATTATAACACGAGAAATATGATTATTTTTCCACTGAAAGACTTTTTATAATGCATACAAAGTTAATCAAAATTCTTTGTTGTATTTATACAAATTAACTAATATTATGCATTATATGTATGTTTTTATCCCATTGCATCGGGTAAATTCAGTCCACCAATTTTATGATAAAAGTAGATTTAATATATTGCCCTTTGTGTGCTAATACGACTGTGTTGATGTTTGGAGTGCGAAGATGTGTCAGAAGAAGGGTAATGAGGGGTTATATACGGACGAATGCAGATCAAGCTAGCTCAAACTGTTAGATATTCCCAAACAACCTTGAGCCTTAATGCTTTAGATATAAAGTTGAAAATGTAATAAGGAAATCTGACAGATTGTAGTAGCTTGAAGTGCTGTCGTCTATACATGGGCGAGATGTCTTCTCTAGCGTCAGTAGGAATTTAAATACTTTTCAACTTTTTAATTCTCAACTTCCTAGTCTCTTAAGGTGCTTAAATAAAGAAACAGGTTTCCGGAACAGACAAATCTGTGAGGGTCAGTACCGACCGGTACAGGTATAATATTTACTTGTTTACTTATGCGCTCACTTATAAAGAAACAGGTTTAAACGTGTTCCTTTCTTTATGCAAGTTGACCCTGCACCGGTCGGTGCTGACCCGCACAGATTTGTCTGTTCCGGAAACCTGTTTCTTTATGTAAGAACCCTTACGTATAGGTACCTAGTAATTTTGTGTGTTTGTGTGTGTGGAAATAAAAAAAATAAAAAGTATCAAAAATCTTCTCATCAGGTCACTACTCCTTCGTCGACGACGTGGGCGAACGTCATGAGGTGTCCTACATAGCTGGTAGGGACACGGGTTTTCATGTCTCCTCAGCGGTTCCTGACAACCCCAGCCTCATTGGGACACCGTTTCACCGAGTACCTCTAGTTAGAGGGGAAACTAAGCCCAGGGGAAAGACTGCTGTGCAGAGGGGGAGGGATGGGTCTTATAGGTATAGTGTTTCTACTTTCAATAATGAGGTAACCAGTTAGGTGAACAAAAGAATAATTTCCATCTTCAGGTTAAAATTTCTCATTGACCATTTAATTTCAATGTCTAGCTCTTTCAAGCAAAACAATGAGATCGAAACAAAATTTGCCTAGTAAAAATTACTTAATTATTTTGAGGCTTATACTTTTTTCTGTCTTTAGAAGGCCCCGCAATTACCATGATGGTCCATGTGGTAGCAGCTACTAGCCAGATGTGATGGCAGCTTCATTTTCCACTACCTAATTGCTTACCAAAAACATGGTTTTACTATGTTGTGTGTTACTGTTCATATTATTTTTCATTCAGGTTTATATCAGCTGGTCCCGACCAGAGGAGGACAGAGAGCAGTGACTCGCAAGGAAATGTCAGAGGATCATACACTTTTTTAGATGATAAAGGTGTTCAAAGGTATGTTTTTCCAAGCTTTGAGCTATAAAGCTTTGAAGTCTCTCTTGGAAGCCATTTCAGTTCTTAATGACCCTCTAAAGTTGAAAAGGCCAAAACTATAAGAGAAGGTGAAGATAGAATTTAAATGTTTATATTTACGAAAATATTCAAAAGGTAACTACTACTATTGCTAACAGATTGTCAAACTCATACGTGTTTGTCAATGATCTACTGATTAGTTTTTATTTCAATCAGTCAATCTCGGCCGTTCACATATGTAGTGAAATCGATCTATCGATGGGAAATTTGGATCTTAGAGTACATAATTCATTCTCCCCTATCTTCCAACAGGACAGTAAACTATATAGCGGGTCCCGGCATCGGTTACCGCATCATAAAGAACAGCAACGACCCCTACATTCCGCCATACTTCCCCACGATCCCCAGTCAATACGACCCTGAGTTCGTCAACGCTGGCTCCAAATATGGCGCCGGAAGCCCACCTGCTGCTGCTGCTGATGATGTGTTTAAAGGTACATAACAATGTATATTAATTAGATATGGTAGCAAAGAGTGTTGGTTCAGTGACATAGTTTTAGATCCAGATTATAGTACTAGAAACTCCACATATGTACCTCGCATGTGGCTTATACCTACACGCGACATTTTTAAGTAACTTGCACTGTGTACCATTAAATACTTGAAAACAATATCATTATGTAGTTTATTTCTTTTATACACTATTTAAATTTATTTTTATAAACTAGTGCATGACCGCAATACCACCTGATGGTAAGCAGTGATGCAATCGTTGATGGTAAAGCGCTAGTTTATTAAGAGCCTATTCAATCTAGCCGTGAAGTCACTCAAATTGTAGTCCGACGAAAACACCGCCGCTGGCAAATTACACTTAAATTGACTTAAACGAGTTTTATAATCGTTTAATTAGTAGGAATCAAGGCTAAAATATGCGTTCTTTATAATACTCAATGCTTAACATTAGTTATCAAATTCCTTTCTTACAGGACCAGATGGTACCGCGGCATCAGGTCACGTAAAGCCGCCACCGTTTCCAGTCAGCGACTCAGAAAGGCCCAGTAACACTGTCCCAGCATCAGGACCAGAACCCCCGGACGTTAGCCCTGCCGATGGCAGCGAATCCCAGTACAAGCCCCCAAGCTTCACTCAAAATGCAGTTCCCGGTGACACTTCGTCCTTCATAGACGAAGATCAATTACCCACAGGACCATTCGGACCCCCTCCTCAGTCGACGAAAGGACCAGGTGATGAATAGCACCGGCAATGATTGATGTTAGTGATCTTGTTTATAATTGTAATAATATTTACCGCTCAAATTCGGGGTCTTCAAATACTATGCGGTGCTAAAGGACCATATAATATTGTTGAAGGCGGTCCTTCGGCACCGTGTGGTATGGGAAGTCTGTGGTTTGAACGGTTGTATCAAACTTTTTGGACAAAACTTTTTACCGAGTTTTCAACTAGCTAAGTATTGCTTGCCACTTGAAAATTCTGTTGAAACTTTTGATTCTTGGTTACTTAGTCAAACTTGCGATTTTCAAAAAGAAAGTCCAACGCATGATTTTAAGAAAACAGCTAACCAAAAACCAAAAAGTCGATAGTAGTCAGGTGACACAAGATCACGAGTTTCAATCCGCTTGCGACGCCTGAAGATGCACTCGAATATTATTTATTATATTTGCCTGAACGCAATAAATATTATTCACAACCAATTTGGTTTTTATTACACCAACACACCTTACGGCACGCAGCACATACAGCACAGATCGTTATACTAAACAAGGAAATTTGAAATTATTAAACAATTGCAGGCAAACCGAGCCGACCGTCGAGCAAACCGTATAGGCCGGCGAAGAAACCGTATGTGCCACTAAAACCTTTCCAGAAACCAAACGATATAAGCGACGAAGTTATACACGATAAAAACACACCTGAGTTTGCTGTAGGATTTAATATAAACCATAATAAGGTACCCGGTTCAACGATAATTAGGAATTTAGGAAGGGATTACTTTGGCGTTCCTCCTGGGGTATCTGTAAGGGCTCATGTGCAAAGTATCGACTTATACCCTTTCGGTTCTAAGCCCATATCGCCCGCTGAAGCGCTCGAAAACGACTAAACGTAAACTCTGAAAAGTTATACGGTATTTCTAAATACATCGAAGTATTATATTAACGCTGTAAGGATTGTAATTTAAGCAATAAATATTTATGTAAATTGTGTAGTGTTTGATTTTTAGACTTCTAGGTCCTTTAGGGAAATAGTTAAGTAATTAATAAGGTAAGAAAATATTAAGATATTTTCTTACCGTATTAATTACTTAACATTTGCTATTATTAGGACACCATATAGAATAGAATTTAAAGTAATAATAATACCAAATGTTTACAAATCCGGTTTTAGTAGCTCTTATTTCTCAGTCCCCATTTTTAGTAAAACAGTGGCTAGACTAATATTGAAATCATTATGGACACTGTCGGGCACAGCATACTAGAACTTATAAAGAATCCTATAAATCCTGGATTCATTAGGTAACCTATAAAATGAAAAGGTACTTTTGGACTAGCGAGCTGAACAAGATCCTACACAATACTAATCATTAGTTTTCTGGAAACAGCGTTAGAAATAAAACACAATCAAAAGTATGTTTTTAAAAATTTATTCGAACAACACGACTGTAATTATAACAAAATGCAAAATAGTAACTGTTACAAGGAGTCGGGTTGTATGTATGTGTGTGTGTGCGTGACGTCATTCCGGCCCCACTCCCGCAGTCCCCCCATAAGTCATAACGATATAGGAAATATTATGCAAAAAGGTGTAACAAAGATAACAAGAATAAGATTTCATTGGAAGGGTTAAATTTGGCAATCTCAAGTAGTGAAAGAGTAACAAGAAAGTTTTTGGTGTTAAATTAATTTATACTAAATATATTTATTTATTTTTTTAAATTTAAGTACCTAACTACTTGATTGTGAAATTGATCAAACAATGTCTAATATATTTTCCTTAATAATTTTCAAAAATGTATAATTATTGGTTACAGTTCGCTAGGAAATTCAAATAAATTTAATATTTATGTGTAAATATTATAAGACTTCTTTAATAAATAAATTACTATATAGTTATATAAGTTTGCATAATTTAAATAAACTATTTTTAAACAGAATTTAAGAGGGGACTCTAGTGGCGCTTTCTCTATACAAACGTATTCCGCTGTTTTCTTCGTGGATAACGTTTTTACAACATTTTTTTACACTATTACACCTAGATTATACGAACCCTCCGAGATGCCAAAAAAAGTCTCTTCGAAATACGCATTGGAAAAATAAAGCACGATATAGGACTGTTGGAAGTCAGACAACAAGGGAACAGTATCTAAGAAGGCGACAGACATATATTTTGTTACACAGGAGAAACAAAAAAGTCACTACGGTGTCGAATTCCTAATTAATATAATACAAAATTTCACAAGAATATCAGAGAGTCTGTATGTTAGCAATAACATAGTAAAGACCGCAGGAAGAAATTAGCTAAATATTTGCAACAGATAGGAAAAAAAGGCACTTGGAGGAGGCCTATACCGAAAGGGGCCATGAATTGTAAGAAAATCTAAATTTATTTATTTACTATTATTTTTATTTTATTGTGTTTTATTGTTTGTTGTGTTATGAATTACTTCAGAAATTCATGGTTAAATAAAGGCTTATTATTATTATTATTATACGAGCCCATATCATTTGATTATTCCCAAAACTTAATTAATAAAGAAATATGATATTTCAAAATTCCGAAAAGTAACCCATTTTTACCGCGATGTGCAGACGGCAATTAGACAAATGAGATAAGTTTTTGACAAAAAAGAAAATAATAGAAGCAATGATATAAAAATAATTGAGATCTGTCGTGTTTAAAGGAAACAGCGGAATACGAAACGTCTTTTAGTCAAGATTTTGTAGGTAAAATCAGCATGAGCTGCAACTGTCCCTTTCACACTTTACGAGGAGAGGTTGGAAGCGGCGCGACGACAATAGTTTCTTCAAATACCTATTTTTCAAATTCATTGGCACTAGAGTCCCCTCTTAAGAGTATTAACTAAATTAAATGTCATTTTATACGACCTATGTTTTTATTAAGCCGTAAATGGTCAGTGAACTCATATGAGTACAATGTAATGTAATTCTCACACGAGTACACTAAGTATGTGTGCGTTACAAAACATTGTACAACTCCCTCGTTACACCAAATTCATCATCAGAATTGTATAATAACTAACTATGATTCTACAACGTTCTATTTCCTTCATTACAACTAGAAGATCTTTACAATTTCGTAAAAACTTAAGTAATAAAATAATTATCACTTATTGGAAAAATATAGACTCAAACCTAAGATATTGATCCACATAAGTAAATGTAGAATAATAAAATATTTGTTACTACAGTAAATAAACTTTAATCAACAGAAGCTTTGCTCCTTGACCTTAGTACTAGGGATGTACATAATATATAAAAATCTATTTAAATAGATATAGAAAAACATTACTTAGAAAAAGACTATAGAAGGCAAATTAGCAAATCACGAGAAGAAGCCGTTATTGAGCGAATAATTTTATGTGCGTGCTTACTATTAGATACAAGGGCTATATACAAAGAATTTTAGACCGAATTCTCAAGGCCTTAAGTCACAATATTTTACATTATAAATGGAAAAAGCACTTTTTGAAACAGTGTTGATTATATGCCAATGGCTTAACTGAGACGTTGCCCGAGGTAGCTGCGAGGTGCGGGAGGGGTGTAATGACGTGATGCGAGAACTCAGAGATTCGCCAAGTTTTGACAATAAACATCCCCCCCCCATCCCTCCCCCGCGCCGGGCTGCTTCTTCAGGCAACTTCTCATTTAAGTGGTGGGCTTATAGACAATGTTGCTTCTGGAAATATTTTTACTCCCCTAATATATTTATATACATATAGTTATATACGATGAGTTATATGATAAACATTCTACAGATGAAACATTAGACCTTAAAGTGCAAAGCTACTGAATCTGAAAATCTACCTATTAGAAACGAATGTCTCAAATCCTGCCAGGGCCGAGAGATTGAAAGAGTTACCGTGACCCTGGGGCAGGCAAGTGAAAGAATTAGGTGGATCTGTTCAGTAAAAGTCTGGCACGCTCAGAGCGGGAGAAGTCTTTTGATGATTTCCCATCCAAAACAGAGTGTATCTAATACATTACTGGGCCCAAGGCTTCAAAATGTAATCTAGGCGTTAAACTTGGTCAAATACTTTCATCCATAGTAGAAAACTACGCTAGACTTACGCAACTATCGTGCAATTTAACTAGGTATGTATATCTTTATCACTTTTAATGAAATGTAGAAGAAACAGATCTAGAGACTTTCATCCCTCAGTTTGAGTAACACAAGTTATATTACACACTTTTTTATTAGTTTTTAACCTACTTAGTTAACCTGTAATACAGATCTGGTGTTTTTTTTTAACATTGTGTGTACCTCAACGTAATTTAACGGATTGTATGACGCTTTTCAACTGCTAAGTTTAATTGTTACTTTCATCCATCGATCATTTATACACTAGATGCACAGTCTCGAACAAAACTCTTATCAATAATGACGACAAGTATTAAGCAGTCTAAAGTAGTCAAAATAAATATACATTAATTTAAAAACAGCCTTAAGTGCAGTGTATAAAGTTCTTATCACAAAGCAGTACAAAAAGCCATTATTTTTTACGACCGAGTCAGACATCAAACCAAACTCAACCGTATACGCATGCATTAAAGTCAGAATTATAAAGTAAATACTAAATGAAAGACGCACCCAAGTGCTGTGTTGTGCGCTTGTTCAGTTCAACCATTTTTTTTACGCTGATTGTGAATCTAGTATACAGTATGTTAAGAAAACCCTGTCCGACCCGTGAAGGTGTTGTTAGGTATCGATAACTGATTCTACTAATGGATACAAAACCGGGCTAAACTTAAAAAAAAATCCCCCTAAAAAAATAAATATTATTTCGCAAAAAGAGGCAACTTAATAAATATGCGATATGCACCCTTCCGCGGGGGGCGGGCGGCAGGGCAAGCGGCACGTGGTCGCATCGCTATTCGCTCATAATAAAACCGGTGTTGTCACTTTTTAAAAATTACCAAATTTTGGGGAAGTTGGAATTAATTCGCGGGAAAAAAAGATTATTTCAAAATTCATTTGTATAGGTACTATGATGATTACGTAAAATTTTATATTATATTTGGTCATGTGTTTACCTAACCTTTATTATCCTTATGGGTCGGACAGGGTTTTCTTAACATACTGTATAGGTAAGTGATCGATGCTTTCATCTATAGGTTTGTCGTCATCATCTGTTCAGTTTTTTCCAACTTGGTTGGGATCGGCTTTCAGTGCTGAGTACCAGGATTTTACTTACCAAACCTGGTCACGTATCACCAGGTCACGCGATACCCTTTTGTAAGACTGGCAGTCAGAATTTCGGTCTTTTGGCTAACCGACTCACGGCCGGTTAAATTGTACGTTATATAAAACCAAAAATGGCGCTGATCCTGTTGTTTACAAACTAAACTAATTTTAAGGTAAGTGCATCTTTTTCTTTCTATTTCATTAAGAAAAGGATAGAAGATAACATTTTAGTTCAATTCTGTCAAATTAAGATATTCCATAGACAGTTTAGACGCGATTATAAACATGGCGACCAAAAATACATCAATTTACGTCAGGCGCGGATTAATTTGGGTCTTAACTAATATATTATGTTCTGTCCTTTTCTTAATTAAACTTAGTTAAGTTTGTAAACAAGAGATTCAGGGCCAATGTATGCTCGTTTTTGACTTCGATGTATTATTACAAAATCATTAACGTATGTTAACGATAACTTTATTTATTCTTCTAAATATATCCAATAAGTATATTTAAATGGTATTAAAAGTTATTATGGACTGAATAATGCTTGTTACACATTAATTTCACAGCCAATATTTAACCTACCGAATTTACTAGTTTTTTTTATTAGACGAAATTGATGCAAATTATTATGATGCTCAAGCTACTGTGTTATATTTATAACCAATAAACTACGATATATAAGCAGAACTATACAAATGTATACAGCTTACTCAACTGGGTATTGAGGATAAAACTCTGACCTATATTGTATATGTACGCTGGTCTAAACATATTATACGAAATTACTTTTTTGTGCCGATTCAAAGCGCCCCGTTCGAACGTTTCAGGAACTAAAATTGACACATTACCATTGACAAATGGCCGTCGTTTTTTTTCATAGATACGTCTCTGACAATTGAGGTCTAAATAGTGGAATATATGCTTTTTTATGCATATTGCGATATTCAGAATTTTTTGCATACCTATTATATTTAAATGAGAGTATGCGCATTTTGTATAACTCGAAATATATTAGTTCCACGGACGACGTTGGGGTCAGTACTAAATTGGCGAAAACCCGAATGTCCTAATGTACCTACTTTTTGAAAATCTTAGATCAATGGGATAAAACATAATTAAATTGTTTACAAACGATTAGGTACTCTTCAGTTATGAATACTGTTATTTATGCTGGAGACTTTAAACTTAGATTGATTTATATATTTTGAAGTGAGAATAAACTGAAGTAAACTATTCAAAATTCAGTTGATTTCTATCTATACAATATGTAAAGAAAACCCTGTCCGATCCGTAAAGGTATTGTTAGGTATCAATAACTGATTGTACTAATGGATACAAAACCGGGCTAAACTTGTGCGGTAAGCAACCCTTCCGCGGGCGGCGGGCGGCAGGGCACTCGGCACGTGGTCGCATCGCTATTCGCTCATAATAATACCGGTGTTGTCACTTTTTTTTTAAATTACCAAATTTCGGGGAAGTTGGAATTAATTCGCGGGAAAAAGAATTTGTATTGGTACTATGATGATTACGTAAAATTTTATATTATATTTGGTCATGTGTTTACCTAACCTTTATTATCCTTATGGGTCGGACAGGGTTTTCTTAACATATTGTATACAGTATGTTAAGAAAACCCTGTCCGACCCATAAGGATAATAAAGGTTAGGTAAACACATGACCAAATATAATATAAAATTTTACGTATTCATCATAGTACCAATACAAATGAATTTTAAAATAATCTTTTTTTCAAGCGAATTAATTCTAAGTTCCCCGAAATTTCGTAATTTTTAAAAAGTGACAACACCGGTATTATTATGAGCGAATAGCGATGCGACCACGTGCCGCGTGTCCTGCCGCCCGCCCCCCGCAGGCGGCAGGCGAAGGATGGTCAACGCACGTTTATTAAGTTACCTCCTTTTGCGAAATAATATTTTTTTTTAAGTTTAGCCCGGTTTTGTATGCATTAGTAGAATCAGTTATCGATACCTAACAACACCTTCACGGGTCGGACAGGGTTTTTGTAACATACTGTATATCAATTGCATTGTTTATTTATAAATCATGTTCTGTTTATTTAACGTGTACTCAAATAATAACAAAATGAATCAGAGCTTTATATACTGCTTCTCATACGCTTATTTTAAGAATTAGTGGATCTAAAAAAGTACATTACAGGATTTAGTCAAAAATCTACGGAGCGTTCATGATAATTGCGTAATTTCAGTTATATCTACATAGTTTTGGGGAAATTAGTACTAAGTGGACATGTTAGCTACTAAATACACAACATATTCAGCATATTTTAATTAAAACCATTGGCAACATTATGCAATGAAACTAACAAGCCTAAGAGTAACTAAAACAAAACTATTTGTGCAATTACATGGCTTAAAACTAAGAGGAGAAATATTTAACAAAAATGTATATATATGTATTGATTTTATACAATAACATAATGTACATACTTATAAAAGATTACATCTAATTAATAAGTCAATCATTTTTATTATTTGCGTGGCGTAAAATCCAGAACAATAGTACATTACGTTAAGTGTGACTTAAATATTCTATCACTACGCGGCGTAAAATTGTCGCCCAACCGCAGCGAGGGTGGTTAACGCCGACCATTAACAACTAAACGCCGTCTAAATCACTAAGTCTTAAGTCACACGTACCGTGTACGATTTCATAGTTCGTGTGACCTAAACCCGGGTTTAAGTCATGTTTTTCTGTGTAAAAAAATATTAATTAAGTCACAGAATAGAGTGACTTAAGTGCGGGTATAAGTCACACAGAACGTGTGTAAGTGAACTGTGTAACATGTTCAGTAATATACAAAAGAACAATAAAAAAACAATTTAAATTGTATGTACCTTTATGTGTATCTGGTTGTGAACATTAGTTCGGTTTTAATAAAAGGATTTTAAAAACTGACAAAAAAGCAGAAAAGTTTCAGCAGAAATTTTCATTCTTTTTTTTTTAATTAAATATTTTTACCCATACCAGTATTATTTGTTGACCACAAGCGAACCAAGGAGTTCTTAGTTTCTTTTAGCAAAGTGCTTTTTGCGCGTTCAAACTTAGAAAACGATCAACAAAGAACATTTGTTAAAAGACTAGATTTCATAAAACTATTTTACAAAATAAACCACATCCTTTAACACTTCCTTCTTGAGGTTTAACACGTGATTATCTAATTCATTGGCACCTATAATATTACAGTGTTAGTTTATTGCACATTATCAAACAGAAACGCTAAATCAGTATTTTGTTACTTATCAAATAAATATTAATTAAATTTGGACACCATATTGTGTTCGTATTTCAAATATCAAACTAATAAAAACTTAAAAATCATAATTTACTAAAAACGTTAAATGAAAAAAATACAATCAACTATTTGTTGTAGATTTAACTAAACCCAAATTAAGGCAAGAGATAATATTTTACTTTGGTTCTTAAGTAACGTACAACTGTTTTGATGGACTATGTATACATATTAAATAACATACTAGTACTGACTCTACATGACAACGGAATCAATAACTATTTCAGTACGATTTTACAACAGTTTAACTTACAAAAAACAAAATACTCGTGTGGATGTCAGCACGTTGATCACTTAGATACATATATTGAAATAATGAAAGTGGAGTAATAAATTATAATAAAGTTATATATCTATGTGTCTGAAGTTTACAGTGTCGTGATTTTTTTCCAAACAATACACAAAAATGTCAAAACAATGAGGCGTGGACTTCACATTTTTGTATGAAAGAAAACACGATGTTTACATTCCGCGCGCAGGTGAAAAATTCATTGCTATAATCACGCGCACCACGAACATCTAGGTATCTTGAATGCTAATCCCAATGGACACAGGTTTTAAGGTTATAATGTCTTATGAATGGTTGACATTAATCTAAAAATATTTTAATACGCAGGAGACAGTTTGTGTAAAAAAAAACATGTTTATATGCAAGGTATTTTGTGTAGTTTTCAAAAAAATCACGCTCAGAAGACACGGCTTAGGATACGGTGTAAAATTGAACTATAGACTGTTCTGAAACATAAACGGTTTCCAAACTATATAAACCAAAATCTACCAGTTCAACGGGCCCCACCGCACACGAGTAAGCGAGTTACAATATATTATCAACAAGCATTATATTATCCCTATACAACAGTACCGCGCCTTACCGTTTGGTGCCCCGGCGCAGGAAGTTCAGCCAATATTACGTGATTTTCATCTTCTTGCTGGTCTCCTCCAGCATGTCCTTTATTTTTGTGAGGGGGGAACGCTTACTATCACTCCCTTTTCCAATGGCAGGTGGGAGATGGATGTGGAGAGGGTCGCGCAGGCGGCCCAGGTCTCTCTCTAATCTTGCTATCTGTAATGGGCAAGATTATGGTATGTATAAAGGGCTCAAATGCGCGGCTGTAAAAGATCGTGCCGTATCAAGGATTAGCACAGCTCGGAATAAGGATCTAATACACTCGAATATTACACGCAGGTTTTTTTTTTTAATAATTATAAACTAGCGCTTGACCGCAATCCCGCCTGATAGTAAGCAGTGATGCGATCGTTTATGGTAAAGCGCGCTAGTTTATTAAGAGCCTATTCACTCAGAAAAACTGAGCGAATAGGAAGGAAGACAGCAGTGGAGCGAGGTGATGCAATGTTAAACCCAACAACACGACCAACGATGCTGCGCCAGAGGGAGATCGATCTGAAGACCCTCCACGACCAAACTCTCAACACAACAGCATTTGGCGCATCGTACCCGGCAAACATCGCATCACAACTGCTCAGACCCGTCCTTCGTACGGCTTCACCAGACATCATGCCGGAACACGACAAATCGCTTGGCGGCAAGGCTTTGTCTGGTGGGTGGTAACTTCTGCCGGCGGCCGATGTTATGGCCTACCACCGAGAACAAGCAGGGAAGGTATGTTGGAAGAGATTTCTTATGAAATATACATCTCTGTACCTTTTTCTTATCTGTTTATATGTGTGTAAATGAATGGTGAAATGAATAGAACACATACATAGTACACACACATATATTATATTAACATTTATAATATCATCATCATCATCATCATCAACCTTTTTATCGTCCCACTGCTGGGCACAGGTCTCCTCTCATACAGAGAAGGGTTGAGCGTAATCACCACGCTTGCTCAATGCGGGTTGGCGATTTCAGACTTATTACATTTATTAGACTTATTTACATCACACACTTTAATGCTCATCTTAAATGTTTTTTATTAATAATCTGTGTTATATATTTTCTTTGTACTTTGTATTTTCGTGCCATGATGAATTCATTAGGCTAAAGAAGAGGAAAAAGAAGCCTCCTTGTCGAAATCAGTGCAGTACTGCTGTGTATGTCTAGACTGCACCACTCCACGAAGGTTGAGGAAATTGCGGAGTATCTGCGCGTCAAGACCAACTGGACTTTGAGGGTCGAGAGGTTGGAGCCGAATCACAACACGAATTTCAAGTCGTTCGTGGTACGCGTTCCGACACATCATTTCGAGAAGTTACTCAAAGAAGAATTCTGGCTGTAATGTACCGAAATACACCAGTCAACGAAACACGACGCCGACACTTCATGTAGATTAGGTGTAGTTAATTATGTTATTTATGTATTTACAGTGTTTTAAGTTTTTATGTTAATATAGTATTGTATATGTTAATATGGGCCTTGATGCTTGAAATAAATGGATAAACTATATTTAATAAAATAAAACAATCTTGCGCAAGCAGAAGACTCAATTTTTTTTTTTTTAATGTGCGTTGCAGCACTCTTTTGTTGGAAACATATCACTCACAACATCCAGATCCGGAAAAATTACTTGTAGGTTATACAAATATTTGTTCCGTGCTGGAACCGAACCCGCGACACGCAGCGCAGCAGTCAATATCTTAGCTTGACCCTTGCGCTAACCGTGCAGTCAAACATTATTAAAAAGTTATTAACTTGCTATAGTCTTTGGTTCACTAAGACACATACCTACTGTGTCTAATTTGGCAGCCGCTGTCGTTATTCTATCTTTGGTCTATTAGTAACAATCAATACCATGCTACTTGTATAATTAAGAATTTTGTGGAGAGTTTCGACGGGAAAGCTAAGATGAGTGTCACGCGCATTTTTCATTGCACTTTTAAAATTATTTATAGTTTAGTTTACTAAATAAAAGCGCGTAATTTATGTAGTAAAAGTGCATTGAGTAAATAATTCATAAAGAACATTGAAATAATCCCAGCATAGTGACCACATCATGACTTTGCTTCAAACCTCCCTCATAGTCGGTTCACGCGGCTGTCTTTTTCAACTGTCATTGGCGATATCCGCCATTATTGTGAAATAAAATTTTCAAAGAATTTCTATAATTTGTTACACGTGTTGTTGGCAAAATTGTGGTATCTATTCCACAGAGGCCATTGATCAAGAGTTGAGATTGAATGTCACCTTGAAAAAAGAAGAAGAAGAATTTTGCGTAAAATAAACAAACAAATTTTAATTTTCGACTATTAAAGAGTTGACATGTCTCCCACTGCCTGACACATAAAATGGACTAAATGTGTAAAGAACTGTGCTATCCTATTAAGAGTAGGCGTCTCACAAAACAAGATTATAACTAGTGTAAAGGAACCACGAAATCAAAACATTTATTTCGGAATAATATCCATAGGTAAATTTACACAAGTCAAAAGTACAAGATAAAATAAAACCAAAACTCATAAACTCAAATAAAACGTGACAAGACTTATGAAAACCTACCAAGGTTCATTAACCATCGGTAAATTAGGTATAGGAAACGGTCATAAAAGAACAAAAAAAAAACAATCTCTAAATTCGAATTAAGATTCTTCTCTTCTTTTTTAAAGTCGATTAAAAAGGAAAGCAATTAAGTTAAAATGGATAACTAGAGAACTAACTCACCTCATCCTTGAGTTGATTATAATGGTTGATGTCCAGTCCGATCTTTTTCGCCTTTTTGTGCAAAGTCAACAGATGTTGTCTATCCTTAACATCAGGTAACACGTACTCCTGAAAAATGAATTACAATTTAAGAAAATAGAATTGGGTTGTATCCTAAAAAAAAAATTTAATGTCCACCAGATAAATTTATAAAAAATATTGAACACGTATTTTTTATTTTTTCTTTCATTCAAATACTTCGGAAGATATATTGATTTGAAATGTCGCATGACGTCACGCCGTGGTAGAATTTGTACCACGGCGTGACGTCATGTAATTAGCCCCTACTCCGTAACTTTTATACGCTATATCTCAATAGTTTTTGGTAATTTCGACAAAATAAAAAATACGAGTCTTAATTTTTTTATTATCTATAGCACGGACTAATTATTTTTTGATTTTCATACCTTGGATACAGCTCTATTGAACCTAGCCCTCCGCAAACGTTATTTTAAGAACATGAGACACAGGCCTTCCTTCTATGATATGGAATGAGCCGTAATCTACCACCATCTACAACTGAAACCCATTGCCCCAGATAGTGTGTTACACAATTACCCTGCCGTATTTTCTTCCATTAACCGTTATCCAAAATGAGAGGCGTCATACAACGCATCTTTTCTTCGGTCTATAGATGTCCACTGCTGGATAAAGGCCTCCCCAACGCTTTCCACAATGACCAGTCTTGCGCTGCCCGCATCCATCGGCTTCCCGCGACCTTCACTAGGCCTCCGCCAAGCTTCCTCGGGCCTTGGGGGCCTCCCTACCACTTTAGAACCTTACTGCCCGTTTATCATCAAAACGAAACAATAATAAATAAAATAACCTTACCTGTTTAGTCAAAACGAAGTAAGCATAAGTAGCCATCGCGGTGCCGTATGTAACGAAGTAGGTGACCGGCTCCATGATATCCCAGGAGTACTCCCACCAGGTCAAGCGGGCTAGCACTCCGAACTGAACACCCATCAGTCCTAGACCAATCCACGTCAGAGCTGAGGTACGACGGGATGTTTCCAATTCGAGGTTCAAGCGTTTCTGAAAAGTGGATAAGAAAAAGGTAAGACATAGCATTGTCCTAACATCACAACTGTAATTCAAAAGAGTTAGGCAGAGGTGCCCATGCCCATGTTGCACCGACTCCTATAAAGATTAGAGACTCTGTTCTCAAAGTTGTTGACAGTTAAGTGTACCTGGGACAAACTATCCAGTTAGGAAGGTCCAACTGCGAGAAAGAGGTCAATCGTCGAATAAAACTCGGCTGGGCTGCTTTCGGGAAGCTACGTAGAATCTTCTCGTCCGAAATACCGCAATGTCTCATGACAAAAGTCTTCGACCAGTGTGTTTTGCCAGTGATCACTTATGGAACTGAGACGTGGTCGCTAACAATGGGCCTCTCTAGGCCAGGCTAAGCTCTAGGTCATTCAGCTGCTTTTCGGAAGCTACGTAGAATCTTCTCGTCCTAAATACCGCAGTGTCTCAAGACCAAGTGTGTGTTGCCACTGATGACTTATGTCAAAGGGCAATGAAGAGGGTTATGCTTGGGGTTTCACTGCGTGATCTAATCAGGAATGAGGAGATCCGCAGAAGACGAGAGTAACCGATATAGTCCGAAGAATTGCAACACTAAAGTGGTAGTGGGCCGGGCACATTGCCCGTAGGACCGATGCCTGATGGGGCCGACGGGTTCTCGAGTGGCGACCACGCACCGGAAGACGCAGCGTGAGCAGGCCCCTGACAAGGTGGACCGACGACCTAGTAGTGATGCGGGAGGCGCAGGACCGGTCGTCGTGGAGATCTTTGGGGGAGGCCTAAGTCCAGCAGTGGACGTCTTTCGGCTAAAATGATGATAATGATTAATAAGGCAGAGGTGTAGTACTAAAGTACACCTCGGCCTAACACTTTTTATCACCGTGTGTAGGCACGGTCGTCAGTGTTGTATCTATTACCATGGAAGCTTGTTGATGGACTCGTTTTTTGGCTGTTTTAAGAAAACCCAATACTGTACACAGGGCAGTTGGATTATTTTTATATTGCATTATCGCAAAAACACGTTGGCTTTGCTACAATACAATGGCACTTATCAAAATTCAGTAATCATTTAAGAACTATGTTCAAATACGAATGAGACAGGAATAAACAGCTTTATCTCGGAAAGAAAAGTAGGGTAATTCCCTAACACACTATCAGCAGCAATAGGTTTAAATTTGACAACATTCAAGGCATTATTTAGGTACGTTACTGAGGAAACGCATTTGTCGAACATATGGAGCAATAGAGTAACAATATGCTTCAAATTGATTCACATTCGGAGTAATACTGTGTTACGTAATTAGTGTGCCTGTGCCTGTGTGTTTACCTCCTCCAGCGGCTGCAGCTCAGTAGACAGCTTCTCAAGCTGCGCTTTTATTTCTCTTTCCTTCTTTACTTGGTGTTCGCGCACATTCAGCGCTTCATACAGCTGGTTCACCAAGTTCCGCACGTCGCTGAGTCGCGTCACCTCCTCTTGACTCAGGCGTTCCTGGAAATAAAATAATTGATTAACGATAAATGGGAAAAGATGACGTCTCGATTACTTTGTATGCCACTGGTACACTTATTTCAACCCCAAATATTTTCATCTCACCTTTGGGTTAAATGGCGGAAAAAAAATTTAAGTAATTAAAGAAAAATATATGGGACACGAACAAAAAACACAAAGAGTATAAAGTAGATTTAAAAAAAAAAGGTCAAGAAAAAGAAGACCTAACCTTTTTGTGCGAGGTCAAAAAGGCTTCTATGCCAACATAATACTTCTATATTTGAAAAACAAAAACCGCGACGCTGGTATTTCTATAGGGCTAATATATCACTTGAATTTCTGCGTAAACAATGTCTTCAAAACGACGTAAATATGATAAAAAGTAAATAATTTAACGCACCTGATGTTTACGTGGTTCCTAAGGAAAATGTATTACGATTCAAGGTCCTGAAACTTGTTCTCTATAGGTACACAGGTACCAATTTGTAAGGAGAAGCAGGATGGCACCATTTTGCTTGCTAACACGGAACGACTCATGTATTATGGAGGGATGACGTGTAATTTAACAGGAGCTTATGTTCGAGTTCAGATGGATTATATTGCTCCGAGTTATTTTTTCTTTTTACGAAACCTGAATAAAGTTTGTTCAGTATAAGTAACTGAATCGATACTTGAATACTCGTTTTTGTACCATGTCATATTTTTTCCCAAATACATTTAGAAATTGTTGCAGTGTGCTTACCGAGCGCACAACACAGCTGGCGGTAGAACACAGTGAGACAAGGCCCCACGCGCCGCTCCGGCGGTGTAGGCGCGGGCGGGCGAACGGTGCATTGACCATATTTTTGTTGAAACAACCAGATAATATAACAAGGTCATAACTTTGTGATTTTTCATGATATCTTTTTGAAATTTTGTACATAGATTCTTTACTTAAAAATACTGGACACGTGTTTCGGGTTTCGCATAAATAAAAAATAACGTTTTATATATTAATTCTTACTGATAGTGCATTACTTGGATATTCCTGGTAATTTATTAAAATCATTGTCCTTGTCATTTATTTATTCATAACAATTAACACTGTCTGAACATTACATAAAGAGTGTATCTGATATCGACGCACAAACGAGTAGCATGGATCCAGTATGTGATTTTGAACCCCCTATTGGTGGAATTTTTCGTCGGCTTTTTCATGATTTAAAAAATCATATGTGTTTTTTTTTCACTTTAGACCGTTCATAATTGCTATACTTTTATAACCCAATAAGATTTGAAATTAAAAAATAATTAATTCGTTAATTACACAAAAAAACGCAATGAAAACAAAACTCGAAAAACTATCTTATCAGCTGATTTAATAGAGTTCACATAAGGGATCAACGTCATACCTACAAACCAGCACGGCGGCACGCTCGCAACGTTCAAAGGCCGAACCGACACTTTTTTTTAAACGCTATGAATTCTGTAACCGTTCATTAACGACATAAATGACTATCATAATTTTATTAGTGGCATGCGGTCTAGCTTTTTCGCGAAGTTTGCGTTACGATGTCGGATACACCCTGTATAGGTAAATAGTAAAAGAGAAATTCCATATGTGGAAAAAGTTACGATTGAATTTAAATAAGACATGTAAAATATTGAGCTTGAGTGAATTTCAAGTCAATCCTATTAATATAATTAATGCAAAAGTTTGTGAGTATGGACAGATGTTTGTTACACTTTCACGCAAAAACTACCTAACAGATTTGGGTGAAATTTGGCACATAGGTGGTTTATAACCGGGATTAACATAAAAAATACTCTTTATCCCAATATTCACATGGGATCGAAACTTATGGGGGTCAAGCTGCGGGGCGCAGCTAGTCCATTACAAGTATGTCGATAGGTAAAGATTCGGTTGGTGGGATTGGGTTTGGTATTCTAAAATTACTGAATATTACTCTGATAAAATGGCTAGCAAAGCTAGACTAAGGGCTGATTTTTCAATCCTCAGAAAAAAGGTTCAATAACTATCTAAAGAATAAAGTTATTTGGCTGTTTATCAGATGAATAAATGCTCACCGGTTTTTCAACTGTTATTTATTCCATTGATAACTATCTGACATTGCAACTTCAAAGAAGCGACACAAATATATTGCCTAGACAAGCATTAGAGCAAGACAGATGTTTTTCTACAAATTCTGTCAATAGCGTCACCGTCACACGTGACACGCGTCAGTTATTTTTTGGTTATGTTGTTTGGTTTATGCAAAGAGATAAATATAATTTTAATGTCTTTGGGTTTATGTGGTTTTTAATTTAATTTAAGTAAATTTATGTGGTGTATAATGGGATCTAAAAAATTGCACAGAATCTTTTAAAAGTCTGAATATTCGATGAAATTGTTTGAAAAGAAATAATCATTAGAGCAAGGTGTGACGATTCTTTCTTTTCTTCCAGATGCATTTAAATATTCATTAATTATGGTCTCTTCTTCGATAGCCAGGTCGTCAATACTATCGAAAATATCCATTATAATAAGATTATAATAGTACTTTGTTCAAATCCAAGAAACAACCTCAAATTAATTCTAAGTTTTCTAAAAATGAACATCAAATTTCAAACTATCAATCGAATAGTGCTGTAACTGGCGAATGAAGCTGCGGTAAACGAGTTATTCGTCAGATAAGTCTTATCGGAGTATTGAAAAATTGAACATGTTTCTATCTGTCGAATAAACCTTACCTACTTGTTTATCTAGCGATTGAAAAACCGGCCCAAGTAAAATAAATCCAACTTAAAAATGTTTCAGTTTAATTTATTAAGAGTCAAAGGACCAACTTGCAAAATAAAAACTTTCATGATTAGAGAGCGAACAGCATCCTAATTAAGTAATACATTATTACTATCAATTGGAATCATTTTGAAGCATATTGGTAATCCTTTGCTCTATATCTCCGAAAAATGTGTCAGATCAACAACATAAACCCCGCAATGAATGCTGTTGAACTGTCAATAACAAACCAATTGCTACTCAGAGTGTCTTACGCAATTACCTTGCAGATCTCCCGAATTGGCTTGTATCCCAAAAAAATTATTTAATGTCCATCAGATAGACTTATAAAAAATATTGAACACGTATTTTATTTTTTCTTTCATTTAAATACTTAGGAAGATATATTGATTTGAAATGTCGCATGACGTCACGCCGTGGTACAAAATATACCACGGCGTTACGTAATTAGTCCCAACTCCGTAACTTTAATACGCTATATCTCATTAGTTTTTGATAATTTGGCCAAAATAAAAAATACGGGTCTTAATTATTATTATTTTCTATAAGACGGACTAATTATTGATGAAAATATTTACTATCACATAACCAAAAATATCCCATATGAAATAAAAAGAATTACCTTTTCACTTGATACTGAATATTTTTTTAGTTATTTTATCAGTACGACCATTTCGACAAAGCGGATTAAAGCCGCTTTGACATGAAATAAACGTGGTTATAGTATGATACAGCTAAAGCTCACAGATTTCATTAAAACCTTTATACAAAACCCATTCATTTTGGTTTTTATCAAATCCGAATTCACAACAAACACAATATAGTTATTTCCACTTTAACGGATAGTTATGAAGAGTGGAGAGGTTTTTTTTTTAATTTTATACTAGTGCTTGACCGCATTCCCGCCTGATGGTAAGCAATGATGCAATCGTTGATGGTAAAGCGCGCTAGTTTATTAAGAGTCTATTCATTCAAAAAACTGAGTGAATAGGAAGGAAGACGGCAGTTCAGCGAGGTGATGCAATGTTGAACCCAACAACACGACCAACGATGCTGCGCCAGAGGGAGATTGATCTGGAGACTCTCCACGAGCAAACTCCCGACACAACATTTGGCACATCGTACTCGGCACACATCGCAACACAACTGCTCAGAGCCGTCCTCCGTACGGCTTCACCAGACATCATGCCAATGAATACCCTTGTGATACCTTTGTGCTACTGGATCTTGATCTTCATCTATACAACTTGTAACGTAAGGAGTATATGCCTACCAAGGGCACGGCATCATTATATGACATTAAAAATTTTTTTTTTTTTTGTGGGACAAAACCCGCCAAACTTTTCCCAACCACTGCAACTCCTGAAAGCCAGAATCAACAGTGGAGACCGCCAGAAAAACGCCGAGCAATGAAGCTCGACGAGTCCCGGAGAAACGATTCAACTGTCTTGGGTCCCGCAACGAAATTAATCAGAAAAGAATAGCGGAGGAGTAAGAAAAAAGATATTTTTTCCACTTCCCTCCATAACAAGCAGGAGACAGAACAGAACTAGGCCAATCGGCACAAAGGGACATTATTGCAACTGGGAGAAGCCCAGATTGCCAAACACCACGGAATAAAATTTGATTAAGTTAATGGGTCCTAAGTAGGTATTAGCTGTTACAATTGATTCTAATAATAGGTATGGCAAAAGCGCCTGAACGCACGGAAATTGGTTCTAGTTTCTACAAGGTCCGTATAATAAACGACTCCGGATGTAACTTGTACACTATCCAACATAACATTGCGTTCATTCTGCCAAAGAACACACTCCCACAAGATGTGATGTGCGGACTGTTCAAATTCACAGTTCGATGTAGAACACTGACACAAAGGCGAAGGAATAAGTTTAAAAGAATACAGTTTACTTTTAAAGTTGCCATGACCTGTGAGAAATTGGGCAACGCAGTGGTCAACCTCCAGCCATGTCTTAGCCAGCCGATCGCCAACGGATGGAAAGAATAGATGGAGGTGCCGGCCCTTGATGGAATTATCCCACCTACTTTGCCATTCGGATAAGAGGTCCTCCCAGACTTCATTCTGAGGTTTAAATAATCTAGAAATTTTATTAAAGTCGCGTTGTGTAACAAAATTAGTGTCCATGGCCTCCCCCCTCGCGGAATAGTACATTGAAGCACGTCGTTGTACCTCAAGATCGACTGGAAGTACACCTGCCAGTACCGGTAAGGCTTCAGTACTGACCGTTCTATACGCCTTGCATAAAAATAATAATAATAATATGGTTTATTTCTCTCACCAAGGAACATTTTTACAATAAATAGTGCGTAAATACAATTTTGCCGTATTCTCGAACCTTTGTGAGAGCTGGAGTCTGAACTAGGTTCGGAACCTGTGATACAGATCTCCAGGCTCACACCCCTTGAAACATTAATCATTTGAAACGGCATCGAGAATAATTTTTTACATGTATCACTATCAGTTTGAAAAACATTTTCAGCAGAGAGGTAAATCTAAAGATAAAGGGTGCACTTGAGAAGTGTAATGTAAGGTGATGTAATTGTAAGAAAGTGTATAGTGTGTGAAGGTGTAAGGGTGTTATGTGTAAATGCATGTGGACTCAGTGTGAGAAATTGTGATTAATATTGAGTGGTTTGGATAATGCTTTCTGTACTTTCATAGTCAATGTCCAGTAGCCAGTTCCTTACAGTAGTTTTGCATTTATGCTTAACCATAGAGTACAAATTTAAGATTTCATTAAGTTTGTTGTACACGTAAGGACCAAGGAAGTAAAAAGATCGCTGAGCTAGCTTTGAATGGACAGGGATGGATGAACATACTGTATAAAAATATCAATGCCAAACGTTGGCTTTGAAGCAGTTTACGTCGTGCCGCCCCTATACTGGCCCTATCGGCCCAAACAGGTGCACCGTAGTACATACATCCTAAGTAGGTAGCTCCATATATAGTCTTTAAAGTTAGGAATGATAGACCCCAAGTTGCTTTGGATATTCTAGCATAAAAGTTCCTTTTAGATTTTTCGCCAACTATTTTTATATGTTCGATAAATGAAAAATTCCTTTCTAAGATCATACCAAGGTAGCATACGGATTGCTGTTTTTTAATGGGAACGTTGTTAAATTTAATAGTAGGCAATGATTTAAGATTACCATTTAGTAGAAGTTGATAGGTTTTATGTGGCGCAAACGCTAGGCGGTTACGATCACCCCACTGAGATATTAAATTTAGACAAGTATTGGCCAAGTTCACAAGTCCAGCTCGGGTACTTGACTGAATGAGCAGTAGGCCATCGTCCGCGTAACCAGTAAGTGAACAGCCGCAAGGAAGCGGGATCGCGAGGAAGTCATCAAAACCCAAATTCCATAAATAAGGACCGACAACTGAACCCTGAGGACATCCCATGGTTAGTGTTTTAGTACTAGAAAAATGACCGAGCTTAAGTACCGCGGAACCATTTATAAAATACGAGTAAACGAGATTATATATGTTTCTATAGCAACCGCGGGTTTTTAATTTTAACAACAGCATAGGCCACCAGGCGTTATTAAAAGCCCCAGAAATATCCAGGAAGATCCCAATTACGTACTTGTTTTCAGATTGGTTAACGGTTCTTCTGACAGAAAGCGCCGCGTCGACTGTAGATTTACCTATGGTGAAGCCACATTAAACAATATTAGAAGAGTTTTTTATCACACAAATTCGAGAATTTCTAATAAATTGATACAAGTAACTAAAATCATATTAATTACTAGCTTTCCGCCCGCGGCTTCGCTCGCGTGGAGATCGGTTATATCGCGCTTTTAGATTTCCCTCGTGAATATAATTTTTTTCCGGGATAAAAAAGTATCCTATTATTTTATCCGGACTTCTAACTCTACGTCTGTAAAATTTCAAAACAATCGGCTTAGTAGTTACGGCGTGAAAGCGGAATAAACAAACTCACTTTCCGATTTATAATATTAGGATATTTGGTGTACACATACAAATATTCCAGTAATCTCCCTTGGGAACTTGATGTTTTTTAGGACCAAAAGTAGCCTATGTTACTCTCCATCTTTTCAACTAACTGTATGCCAAAAATCAGGTCGTTTGGTTGCTTAGCTACGGCATGAAGGAAGGACAAGCAAACAAACAAACACACTTTCACATAATATTAGTATGGATTATTCAGAGCAGCGATGGCCTAGTGGTATCGGCCGCGACATACAAGTTGTAGGTCGCAGGTTCGAACCCCATCAGGCGTTTTTACTTGGTGTAAATTATTTAATCACCACTGCTCTCAAAATGGCGAAGGTAAACATCGTGAGGAAAAATGTCCTAGAGACAAAAAAAAATATGTAAGACATGTGATATCTACCAAACCGCACTGGAACAGCGTGGTAGATTACGGCCCACTCCCTCTCTCCGAGAGGAGGCCTGTGTCCCAACAGTGGGTACATTAAAAGCTGTTTTTTTTTATAATTATAAACTAGCACTTGACCGCATTCCCGCCTGATGGTAAGCAGTGATGCGTTAGTTTATTAAGAGCCTATTCACTCAGAAAAATTGAGCGAATAGGAAGGAAGACGGCAGTTGAGCGAGGTGATGCAATGTTAAACCCAACAGCACGACCAACGATGCTGCGCCAAAGGGAGATTGATCTGAAGATCCTCCACGACCAAACCCCCAACACAACAACATTAGGCGCATCGCACCCGGCACACACCGCAACACAACTGCTCAGACCCGTCCTCCGTACGGCTTCACCAGACATCATGCCGGAACACGACAAATCGCTTGGCGGCAAGGCTTTGTCTGGTGGGTGGTAACTTCTGCCGGCGGCCGATGTTATGGCCTACCACCACCATTTAGTTATGTTGTTAGAATCAAATTGAAAGAAACACAAAACTTTAGACTTTTTTTGTCGATATTGGCAAGTAACGTTAAAAGTTATTGACCTACGTAGTGCGGTGACACGTTTGTAATGATTTGAAGAAATATAATATGAAACGGAAAATTTGATATATTTTTTTTATAATAATTCTAAAACAGCTGTAGCCTACTGCTTGAGGATATGCAATAGGGTTTGTGTTACACATTGGCGCCCCTTATTCAAAAACTGGATGAAATTTCGGTTCTGTGCATCTGAAATAATATGAAGTTCCATGAACTTCCATGTTGCAGGTGCTCAATGCTGAGCCCATCATAGCCGGGGATTTACCTTTAGTCATCGTCTTTATAAAAGTAGCAATTTCTTTAGCTTTAAATTTTGTCCCCACAAGACCACTAGGCATCTCAGCAGTGGGCACCCCAACTCCTTGATCTAGTGGAGACCGAAAACGGAAATGGCTTCCAAATATGTCAGCAATTTCTTTAGAGTCACTCACCCCACCGACGCACATCGGACGGCCAGATTTCGGAGTAACGTTGTTAGCGGATTTCCAGAAACTCCAACTAATGTTAACTGTACAAAAGCCACACTTTCAAGACTGCGAGTAGACGCGTGTGTACAATTTGATGAGCTTAATACATTTAGTGCTTGCACTTAGCACTTGGAACTCAATTGAGATCGTCTTGTGGTGCCATTAGTGGTATTTCGGATTAGCTGGTACACAAGCCGAGGTAATATTATAATAATTCCTGAACAATCCTGTGTATACAATTGTTATATACCCCCTTCTTTTTCTATTTGGTTGTCTTTTATATAATTACCTAGGATTGGTGATGTTCTTCAGTAAGATCAGCACCCTAATTGCGTAACACACAGGTCAATTTTAATGATTTTAAAGCATATTGCTAATTCATTGCTCCATGTGGGAAAAATGTATCAGCTCAACGACGTAAATAATGTAAAGAATGTTGATGAACTTTCAAAATTAAACCCATTGCTGCTTATAGATGTTACTCAATTACCCTGCTGGTGAGCAACTAGCAAGCGAGTATGACCGCGAACAGAGCAAAACATGGATGTAAGGATCGTTCCCTGCAAGTGAAGACCTGTTCTATCTCTCTACCCCCATGGGAAGGACGCGTCCGTTTATTTATGTAGATATATATTTGTCTGTATATTTATTTCAGGTAGGATAGAAATAAAAGATTAAAAAATCAAGATACATAAACTTTTATAGGCTCAAGAAGAAAAACTGTAACCTTCGCTCCGAGGAAATTTATAGGTGTGTGCACGCACCGTTAAACCGTTCCAGACGGTAGAATTTAAATATTTATATTCGTGCTTAGAAATGTGCGTAAGATTAAGTTTGTATGGGGGGGTGTATGTAGCAACGAAGTTTAATTTGAATTTTTTTATTTCTACTAAGTGACAGGGAAGGCCGCGTATAGAGGTCAAGTGTTACCTGGCATAGTCAGGTTCGGGGACACCCCTTAATAATCTTCACAGAGATGAGCCCTAACAGGCGTTGCACTGAAGGGGCTCCGGATTGGTCTTTGGAGCGGTAACAGTGCCCCTTCCATGTGCAGATGGTGCCCACAGGGGTGGTTTTAGTGAGGTAAAAATCCCACAATCCCTTGTCCCGTCCCCAAAGACCAGGCGCCATTTGTAGGTTCCCCACGAAAACCAAAAATAAAAAAGGAAATGGTTGGTGCAAAGTAATTCTGCTCTTAGAGATAATCGAAAACATTGACTTGGTAAAGTATGCTAAAATCAAAATTGAGCTTATTGGAATAAGTGTCATTAAAATTAATTTTTACCTTTATTCTAGAAATATAAACATCGCAGATCGAATGCTGTAACCATCTATTTTTTTAGGCAATACATCAATTGCTGTTATACAAAAGCCTAGCATGTTTCTTTACTGTAAACGAGAGCATTGTCACCTGGAAACAGTGGACGTGGTTTGGCAATAAACAATATTGGGTCACACCTAGTACAGAGAACAAACTTCCTTGATTTATAGAAAATATTTTAAACACATACATTTATTTCTTTAAATGCTCAAGAGCATAGTGTAAAAGATGTTCTAAAAAAGCTACCAATATGTTTTACTGAAATAAATAATTTGAGAGTGCTATGATATTGAATCTTCTAAAAAGTGTCATTACATGTCAGCAATTTAATTTTACTTCCACAAAGTAATACTTATCTAAAAGATTTTTCTTAAAACGTTGATTTTAAAATAATTGCCAACTAATCTGGGATTCCATTCCAATATGTAATAAAGATGCTTTAGAAATCGTTAAAGTCATTTTAAAGAAAATGAGATAAGATGGAATCTTGAGACAAGAAGATTATGTTACAGTTTTATTATCTGTAATGGTCTGTGAAGAATTAGATTTCCATATTTTCTAAGCGCACACGCCTGCTAGTAATTCTAATCTTGAAATATTTTTCTCGTTTTACACATAAAATATGACTTTGTGCTGATTCCCATCCATATCGAAAGGTCGATTCTCGAAATTGTGAAGACATATGTCAATGTAGGGCAAGTCATTCAGCTCAGTTGACACAATTTAGAGAAGGAAGATGTCAGGAGGATATAGTTTGATTAAACTTTCTCAAATCTTGTCGTCGCCTATCCCACAATGTATGAAGACTAAAATCTTTAACGAGTGCGTTATGTAGGTCCACAAATTCAAGGTAGGTTAGGTCGGCAAACGATGAAGCGGGCTATGCTTGGAGTTTCTTTGGAGGATATAATCATTGAAATTATCCGGTAAAGAACCAGAGTTGCCGTCATAGTTTGCATAGTAAGCAAGCTGAAGTGGCAGCGGCCTGACCATGTTTGTTAATGAACCGACTGTCAGTGGAGCAGATGAGTCTCGCAGGGAAGATGGCGTATTGCCAAGTGTAGCATAGGATGGAGGCAACCCAGCAAGATGAACCAACAAAGTGAGGAAGGAACAGACAGGATGTGGACGGCGGTGGACAGGGTCACGTAGACTAGCATGGGTCTATGAAGAGCAGTGGACTTCAATACGTTGATATGATTTGATACATAATTGTTTACGTTTTATTTTTTACCTAAGTAGATTTTTATAAAACATGGCACTTTTCTTTCTGTTGCAAAGATACCAACACTAAGTGAGCAGATAAAAGAAAAAATAGCTATATAACTCTTTATCAATTGCTAAATCTTCCGCACTCGACTTTTATCACCATGAACCGTTACCTATGCGGAAAAAGCACAAGTTTCCTTATACACAGATTAGCAAACATGTCGATAGAAGTTTTCCGGCAAGTTGGTAAGAGGGTCAAAAGGGCCAGCAAGTTTTATCGGATTTTAATTTACTTTCCTATTTGGACAAATTACTGGAAACTTACAGGCTGAAGGCCAATTCTCCTCGCTTAAAACATTCAAAATCTCGGCGAAAAACAAATGTCAAAAGCTTGTAAAAATGCAAAGAAGTTAGAAGCATTTTGACACAATGTGAAAGTTTTTATAATCAATTATGAGAATCGTCTTCTTATAGATCATTGTTTTATTACGGATCAATGAAGGTTCGACAGTTTTGTTTAATAATACGCGAACCTTTTTGGTACCGTTCCCTCCCGGCCAAAGAGGCCGAGTAGAAGCTTATAGATTCTAGAAGCTTTCTTTAAACTTAACCCTTTTTTGTTTTTTACAAAAGAGTCGTCTAACGGCGGTCAGCGGGCCTGCACATACATAAAGTGCATCATTTTCTGAATGTCAAAAGTATTAATAACGTTTATTGACTGTAAAATGTTACTTTTATATTTTACTATCAGAAAAGTTTAATTATGCTATATTTAATACTTAACTAACAGTAGTTTGCATTACTTTAGCAGTTAGGGACCTTGTAGGGAATACCCAATGTGTATGATATAAACAATAAAATATATTACCTAAACCGTTGTTATAGAACTGAATATACTACACTAGCTGCGTCGCGCGGTTTCACCCGCGTATGTTTCGATATGTTTTTTTTATATACTCCGCTCCTATTAGTCGCAGCGTAATGTTATAGTATAAAGCCTTCTTGGATTAATGTTGTTAATAGTTCCTGAGATTAGCATGTTCAAACAAACAAACAAGCTTTTCGTATACATAGATTAGTCATCATCATCATCATCATCTTCAACCTTTTTATTGTCCCACTGCTGGGCACAAGTCTCTCCTCACACAGAGAAGGATTGAGCGTAATCACCACGCTTGCTCAATGCGGGTTGGCAATTTCATACTTAAAGTCCAGGTTTCCTTCACCTTTTAATCAGCCATTGGTGTCCAAGATATACTTAGAAAGTACATATAACTTAGAAAAGTTACATTGGTACTTGCCTGACCTGGAATCGAACCCGCACACTCATACTTGCGAGGCTGGTCCTTTAACCACTAGGCCACCACGACTTATGGATTAGTATTTATTAGTATTATACATTAGTATACATAGATTGAGGGAGGGTAGGCGCTACTGTGGTACTGTTGACATCGGCTCTGTACAATTTTGAGAATTAAAATTATTAATAACGGCTAATCTTCATCCAAAGTGTTATAATTTCGTAAAGAAAAGTGCAAAACATCAAGCGTATTGTGCAACCAGTGTGAAACCTTCGAATTCCCAGCAAAAACTTGTGAAACAGCACGTAACGGATTACACGAAAAAATCGGGCTGCATACAGATTCCAGAAAAGAAAAATACAACAGTATAATTAGAAGGTCAGTCCAAATTTACCATAAGTGCAAAGAACTATTGGAAAACGATTATTTGCGAAATTGCATCGTTTAACCCCAAAACTGCAAGTCATCATGAATCGTCTTACATTTCGAGGAACGATTAAGCGCCATCTATGAACGGGTAGTCGAACTATCGTTATTATAGCTAGTAATTAAAACACCTGTCACTGGAGGTCGCTGATAGTAAATAATTATAGATAACAATGGAAGAAATCATGAAAGTTCTACAAGATATACAAAATGAATTAGCACAACAGAAGCAAGACATAAAGAGTATGGAGGAGAATATATGGTGTTCCGGAAACAGAAAACAGTTATGAAGATCTGCTTAAGTCAATCCTAGATGTCATAAGTAAAACAATGAAGATAGAATGCCCCAAATGGGAAATTGAAACAGTGGCCAGACTAGGAAAGAACAAAGGTAAAGTAAGACGAGTTGTTGTTACAACCACAACAACAAGCAGAAAACTAGAACTCTCAAAACAGAAGAAAACACTTGAAAATACAGGCATTGACATAAAGGAAGACTACTCACCAGCTGTTGTACAAAAACGAAAAGAACTCCAGGAGGAACTCCAAAGAAAACGATTACCCGGAGAAAAAGTAATGCTTCGTTACGACAAAATAGTCCAAATAAAACCTCGACATGAACAAACCTATATACCCAAGGGTGCAAATTCAAATAAAAGATATTTGTCAGAGTCACGTGACGCTGTGCAGATTGATAAAATATCAAACAATGAAGAGCAGTCGAAACAAATATGAAAGAAAAATAAATCTCAGAATATAACGAGTTCCTTGCGACCTTCACAGCTAAACCCAGCAGCGATCAAAGCCTCTTCAAGCCGAGTTTATGAAGAACTTCCAGAAAACTAAGCAGCGTCCCCTCATCCTCACCTCTCCCAACACGGCCGGTCCCCGTGGGAGACGTAGACCAAAACCCTCTAGAGAAAACATATTAAGTTTGTTTTCATTACAATTTTGTTTAGATAATTTATAATTGTTTCATGTTTTTGTTTGTGTGTACAGTTAACTACAAAGTCGAAATATATAAACAAAATTTACCCTGTAACTGGCAAATCTGTGATGTTATTTGTAAAATTGCTCACTTTAAATTTTAATGTAAATAGATTACAATTCTGTGGTTATATATTGTATAAGACAACTTCCACTTTTATTATTTCGAGATTCGAGACTTCAAAAAAGTTTGAAATTGGAAATCATTGAAAAAATAGTGTACCATTTTTGAATCTCGTATATTTAAATGTACAAAAGTATTAAAAAAAAACTACTAAGTTAAAATCATTGTTAGAACTGGGCCGACACATAGCTGGACAGTCTGACAGACAATCGTTGGACTAAGCGATTGACTTCTTGGCTGGGACCATCGGGCACAAGAAAGAGAGGAGGTTCAACTACTCGATGGGCAGACGACATAGGGCAAGTGGCTGGCGAGCAATGGATGAACATAGCAGGCGACAGGGACACTTGGCATTCTCTAGAGAAGGCCTTCACCTCCAACTAACGGGGGGTTCTTACTTCTTTTTTGCTCAAAAATACAGCAAACTTCTAACTATTAGTATTTAATCATGTTTATTAGTTTTATTGTTAATTCTGTAAGTATATACAGTAAGAAATAAAAGGCTTTTTTATTTTTATTTTATTTATACATAGATTACTAGCGGGCGGGACTTCGTATTGTATTAGGTATGACTTTACACTAGATGAAAATTTCTTTAACACATCTAAGTTAAACATGTCATAGACAAAAATATTCTTAAATAAATTCTCCTAATGGTGTAAAAAATCGGCAATAATATCTGTGGCGTTAACGCGATCACACTGACGAAAATCTTGTTCAATTTATAATAGGTATATATAGATTTAATGCATGCTGTGCTAAATCAGAAAACTATGTGTGTGGAATCTGGATCGGCATGAAAAAAAAAGGCCTATGTGCAGCAGTGGGTGAAATCGGGCTGTGGAAGTTGATGCTGATGTCGTAATGTTTAGTTACGGGATAAACCTTATCTTAACAAAAGCTTACATTGCAGAAACCAAAACAATTCAAAAAACGCTCCAAGGCTACCGATTTCTCTACCGATAATTATGTCAAGGACTCTAATAATACTCACATTTAGGCCAACACAAGGCAACCGCCATTTTTCTTAAGACCCCATATTCTAATTTAGTGGAGGAAATAATCAGAAGTCGCCGTATTACGACCTGAAATCACGTTGTTTTATTGCTTATTCTTTACATTTTTACCTTCCGGATAGCAGAGTACTATTATTTCGCCAAAAAATTCCTTAGGTGAAGTGAACTCTCAAAAGTGGAGTGTGTGAACATTCTAGCACATTTATAATCCATCTATTTTTCTTTGACGAGCTACCCTTTGCTGGCCGCCCACAAGCCCGCGCTTGCGGTGCTCGGTAGTTCGTTGTTTTCCACAT
This sequence comes from Sesamia inferens, assembly GCA_037179545.1. Lineage (NCBI taxonomy): Eukaryota > Metazoa > Arthropoda > Insecta > Lepidoptera > Noctuidae > Sesamia > Sesamia inferens. The sequence continues at coordinate 26,139,511 of CM073928.1, read as the reverse complement.
AGTATTTTAGTTATTTTACCTTAAGTTTTCACGGAGATATTTTTAAAGAGCTGAGCTGAAAATTTATTGTAAATTTAAATAAAGATTCGTACATAAAGTTCTAATTTCTCTTTTCTTTATCTCACTTACACGATAGGTTTTCAGCTTTCTTATTAATCATTAATTTGCCTCAGAAATAATTAATGCAAAAAACAACAATTGTAATCAGATAGGTAATTTTATGAATTTTGCCACCTTGTTGTTTTTGAAGAGGTTTTAGCAAACTTGCTTTAAAGTACTACTTCTGTCTTCTGATTATGAAAGCTGAGAGTCTGGCGCATTTTCAAGAGTAAATGAGAAGTGAAAATAACACTTGATTAGATTTTTAATGTAAAGTTGAAAATTAAAGTCATAATTCAAGGAACGTATTTTTTTTTAATTCTGACCAATATTTTCGTAACTTTCGTCAAAGTTACGGAGCATATTATTTTATGTATTAAAGTACAGCACATGAGGATAGTATTGCAAAAAAAATCTTAAAATCTTGATTTAAAAAAAAAAAACAATTTTTTTAAAAGTCACGATAAGCTGCAAGCCCATTTAAGTTTAAAAAAATCATGGTGTTTTTAAATGGCGATTTTCATATAGGGCTAACTTTTCAAACCGCTGTGGATGTATTTCTTATTTACAACTTCAAGCTTGTTCAAGGTATCCAGGCCCCATAAAATCGCTTTAAGTATAGTTCTTGCAATTCACGAACGCGCGTGGCTCTTAGTTGTGTTCAAGTCGTATCTGTATATGTGTAAATGTGTGCGTGAGCGTAGACGCGCTACGGTTAGCATACAAATAATCAATGTTAAAATTATTTTTTCTTTGAAACCAACAATGTTAATAAAACAAATATTTTAATAGTAAGTTTTATTAAAATTAATTATTATTCATCGTCAGAAGTGTCACTATCTTCAAACTCATCAGTGTCGCTATCAGTTGATTCTACATTAATCCTTAACTCGAAGTCCAAATCGAAATATTTTCTATATTCTTCTTCAAGTTTTTCGACATGCTTGCAAGTTTTACGCCAGGTATCATTGTCGATATCGTTCATACACTCATTTATTAAATTTTGTAAAATTGACATATTTTGTCCGATATTTTTAGTTGCAATTTTATTTTTTAAAATTCCCCAGATATTTTCGATACAGTTCAACTCAGGGTGATAGGGCGGCAAACGTAATATTTCAAAATTCTTGCTTTTAACTATTTCGTCGATTTTGAATGTTATGAAACGATGTTTATTATTTTTTATTAAATCATAGAGTTCGATTTTTTTTAATCGATCGTCACATAAAATTCCGTTATCAGTTAGCCATTTTATCATATCGCTCTTCCTTGAACTGGACGTAGGAATTTTACTGCTGCGGGCGTTATGATAGGACGCGTTATCCATCACAATAACTGCCTTTTCTGGCAAATTTGGCATAAGTTTCTCTTCTAGCCACTTCTTATAATTTTCAAAACTCATATTTGAGTGATAATCTCCAGTTGTGGAGGATGCTTTATACACCAATGAGGCATTTGGAATGAATCCATCTTTAGTACCTGCGTGTACTATAATAAACCGGCTCCCAGTACCTAATTTATTCATAAATGGAGTATCTTTATCCTTTATGCCCCATGTATTTTGTCGAACGTGTGACGTTAAAACATATGTTTCGTCAGTGTAAACAATAGGACGTCCTTCTGCACGGCACTGAGAAATCTTTTTCAAATATTTTAAACGCCATAGTTGTAAATCATGCCTTTCTTGTAATACTCGTCGGTTGCTGCTAATCTTTCGCCATTTATGACCAATTTTTATGAGCAATGAACGTAAAGTGCTTAGACATCCGTCAAAGTCTATCTTTTCTCTCAGAACTGACCGAATTTTGTTTAAAGTTGGAATTTCCTTGTGTTCGATGTGATAATTTTGAATTGTACTACGAATCAAATTAGTGTCAAAATTATCAAAATCAAATTTGCTACTTCTTTTACGACGTTTTTTCATTGGTGATAGAAACTTGGCAGATGTAGAGGGCATCTCTTTTTCTTCTTTCAAAATAGAAGTTACAGTACGTTCACTGACCCCTGTTGCTTCGGCGGTTCGTTTTCTTACGTTAGCCAAAGGACTCAAATCACAATTATCATTATTATTCGCCTTCATGAAATTATATTCTTCTTGAAGAAAATGAAAAACTCGGGCGATAATTGCACGACCCTACAAATAATAAAGATAATACAATGTTCATGATCGTTGATCCATACCATACAATATTAAATTAACGCTATAAATGCATATTTAAATAACTCACCTCACTACGAATAATTTTTCGCTTTTTATCGGTATTTGACATGCTGACGGTACTTCGTGGCGGATAGCGACGTGAAGACAATAAGCACAAGTAACCTGAGCGGCCGACCGCTCGCTACTGAACGCTCCGTCAGGCACACACACTAACGCATTGTGCATGTACACAACATACCACAAGCAAGAGTCACGCGCGCTCGTATATTGCAAGAACTATACGACTACGAACATACATTTTTATGGCTTGGGTTTCTCCAGACTGAATCTAGAAACTACAACGTGATCTCGTACACAAAATTTTGGTATTTAAATTATTTTTAACCGACTTCAGAAAGGAGGAGGTTACGCAATTCGACCGGTATATATGTTTTTTTTTTTATGTTTGTTCGCGGATAACTTCGTCGCTTGTGAACCGATTTTGACAAATCTTTTTCTGTCGAAAAGAAGACATTCCCAAGGTAGTCTCATGATAAGGACATCAGGGTTTGATGGTAGAACACCAGAAAAATCAAGGGGAACTTTAAAAAATCGTAGGGGCAACCAGTGCGTTTATAAGTTTTTTCATTAAGTATTTTAGCGTCAGCATCCAGTCTAACCGGATGCAGCTGAACAGTACTTTTTACAACTAAAAAATGTAAAATAAAAACTTTTTTTACAAAAAAAAAAAAAACAACATATTTCCAAAAACACTACCAAAGTGAAAAATACTCGTAAGTACTTTCGAAAAACGGTGTCAAAAACTAATATACAAAAACCAAAGACACCGACTTCTGAAATTAGTTATTTTTCACTTTGTAGTGTTTTTTGGAAGTCAGTTGTTTTTTTTTTTTTTTTGCAAAAAAAAGTTTTTATTAATACTTTGTAGCATCCCCAAAATCGCCTCGAAATATCTATAGAAAACTTTATTCGCGTTACATTGTTCACGTTCAAAATTAAGTTAACAAACTAAAATTTACGATATTGTGGAGCATGAGCACAAAAACCTTACGATTGTATTTTTTTTACGACTCCCAACAATGTAAGCACTAACAACACACGAAGAGTAGTAAACTAACAAGCAGAATAGTACAGTCAATCTGCAATTTGAGCTCCGAAAAATGACAAACCGGAATTTGACTTGATGAATCGTTAGAGGGGCGAGTAATAAACTTAATGTTAGATTTCCGAAGTCCCTCCTCCTGCTGTTTTTGAGAAAATCCAAAAATATTTTGAAATTGATTTATCTCAGCAACTATAAGGGCTAGCGACCTTTTTTTTTTTAAACTGTTAAGGACACTTAGGACTACATTTTCTTTCATTGAAGTGACATCGTCCGACTTAAACTGCAAAAGCTAGATGGCGCTAAAGTTTGAAAAAATTGGTTTTTTGCCATTTTCATTATGAAATAACATTTTTTTTACAATAATGTAAATGAGAAAGTTGTTTGTCACAAAATTAGCTACAACTTTTGTTTAAAACATTTTTTCGTAAAACTTACCGTTTCCGAGCTATATAGGTGAAGAAGTGCAGTGAGCAGAACAACGGTTCTTTTGTCACTTTCACCGAATACGTGGGCATAGTTTGGACAATGGACCGGTTTCTAACATCTGCCAGATGCTCTAAGAAGCGTACAAAAAAAAAAAAAAAAAAAAAAAAAAAAAAAAAAAAAAAAAAAAAAAAAAAAAATTATTAAAAATTGAAAATTATGTAAACATTTCAATTCATTGATCTATCCATGAATTGTGTGACAAACACCCTACAGCAAGGCACATAATGTACGATTTGTACACTTCAACAAGCTTCAGCTCGAAAACGGTGAGTTTTACGAAAAAATGTTTTAAACAAAAGTTGTAGCTAATTTTGTGACAAACAACTTTCTCATTTACATTATTGTAAAAAAATTGTTATTTCATAATGAAAATGGCAAAAAACCAATTTTTTCAAACTTTAGCGCCATCTAGCTTTTGCAGTTTAAGTCGGACGATGTCACTTCAATGAAAGAAAATGTAGTCCTAAGTGTCCTTAACAGTTTAAAAAAAAAAAAGGTCGCTAGCCCTTATAGTTGCTGAGATAAATCAATTTCAAAATATTTTTGGATTTTCTCAAAAACAGCAGGAGGAGGGACTTCGGAAATCTAACATTAAGTTTATTACTCGCCCCTCTAACGATTCATCGAGTCAAATTCCGGTTTGTCATTTTTCGGAGCTCACGGCTTTTTTTTCGACATATTGACTGTACTAGAAGGAGCTACTTAGTTAAGATCAAATATTCAGTCGTAGAAGGAGGTGTACCGACACGTGTATCACGTGATAACAGCAGAAGTTCTACACGTGTTAAATTGTGATAGAGAAGGAGGGTCGAAAGTTTTGCCGCGGAAACGTGCTGAAAATTCTTTAATTAGTTTTGTTCGGGTGTTCAGACTTTTCGTGTCTACTTAGCTCCGACGAATACACAAAATGACGTAGGTGCACATTCAATCTTTTCGATTTTATAATATAGATAGGTAATTGTAAACTAGTGCCCTCGCCTGGTGATAATCAGTGATGCAATCGTAGATGGTAAGGCCCGCTAGTTTATTAAGAGCCTATTCTCTCAAAAAAACTGAGTGAATAGGAAAGAAGACGGCAGTTCAGCGAGGTGATGCAATGTTTCACCCAATAACACGACCAACGATGCTACGCCAGAGGGAGATTGATATGGAGACCCTTCACGTCCAAAGGGAGTTTGGTCGTGGTGGGTCTACAAGTAGGTAAATATTGTTAAATTTGGCACACCGTACCCGGCACACATCGCAACATAACTGCCCAGACGCATCCTCCGTATGGCTTCATCAGCTTTTTGTAATATCTACTCTCGTAAGACAACCTATGAGATTGTCGGCTGCTTAACAAAACTAACCTGTGTATGCCTCAGTTTAGTCGTATAATTAGTCAAGTCAATACTGACTTTAGGACGTCGCATCGATGGGAGAAGTCAGTAAGAGGCAAGTTGGATTGGTTCAATAAGGCTACTGTCAAATCACTCTCCCTGTTGCACAAATATTTTCGTACTTTTTAAATTGTTAAGGATGTGTGTTTGAACTATTTTGTACACGTACAATCTTTATCGCAATCGATAATGGACAATAATGGAACTTCTCCTAGTATTTTATCACGACTAGCCTCTACAGCTATCGAGTGACGGCACAATATACGGAGTCGACAGCACGTCAAATATCAGTCTAATAAGCTGGCAAGCGACGGGTTTATAAAAATTCCAATCGAGTCTTCAATGTGTAATATTTTCGGGGTTCATATATATTACATATATTAGAAGGGTGTAGGTTTTATGAAATAAAGGTATTTCATAAAACATATACATATATTATTAACAAAAAAAATACATAATGATACCAGAGCGTTTGGCAGCACGGTTGGCGCCGTGGTTAAATTATTGACTGCTGCGTGTCGCGGTCTAGATTCCCGCGGAACATATATTTGTATAACTCACAAGTAGTTGTTCCGGGTATAGCTGTTTTTGTATGTGAGCATATATGTATGTAAACGGACCCACGATACAAGAGAAATTCCTAGTGAGGGACAACGTTTTTTTAAAAACAAAAAGTAAAAAAAGCGAACGTTCTCAGACTTTTGATAACATTTGATATTAAACTGTTGCTGATATGAGATTGTGACTAGATTTTGAGCGTTTTCATTTAGAGGAATTGGCCCTCTGAACTGTAAAGGGACAGTTTCTGTAATAAGAAAGTTCACAGTCTTATATTGAGACTGAAACGAGACTGTGAATGTTCTTTTGTCAATTTCCCTACAGTTTTCGCTGAAATAAGATTTAATTGCGAGAATTGGTATTCTGTATTCGCTGACTCATTTCGTCAGTTATTTTTAAATACTACGTAATAGAGAGTAGTACCTGGGAGGCCGTCACCTCCACCTCAAAGAAGAAGCAGTAATGCTTGCAAAGGAGACCCCTTAAATCTCTAGTGGCCACAGGATACACCTGGCCACCGAAGGAGCGGTCCTGCGGTCGGCGAGCAATGGGTATCCCGTCGCACTATGGGAAAGCCCCATACAAGACCGTCTTAAAACCGTTTCACGTGAAAGTCATTGTTATGGAGTAAAATTAATTAATTAATTTACTATTATAAATAAACTTTCTTTTCTATATTTTTTGATTTTTTTTTTTGCTAACCATAATGAATATAAAAAGGCCTCAAAGCTAACTCATGTTCAATGATGTGATTTTGGCACAATACATTACTACAATTCAACGCCACATTACTCGAAAGATTTTGATATAAATGTATAAGTATTATACATTTTTGAAATGCTTATTTATTTATTTAATCTTTCGCACATGAAATGTACAGAGGCGGACTTAATGCCTAATAAATAAATAAATTAACCAATATAGTTTAAGATGGTATAATTTTTGGGTTACTTTTTTTTAACGAGACTTACCCGTTTGCCGCTGTTTGCCGCTGTCGAGATATTTGTTGTATTACGATCTTTATACATTAGTTTACACAAGGGGAAAAAAAAAGTTGCGCATCCTTGCGCCTTTTCTGACACGGTGCCAAAACATATGCCGGGATAAAAAAAATATTTTTTTCTAATTTCTTTTTCATCTGTTATTTATTAAGGTCCAATTGATATAATGGTCATTACAGGGATGAGAATTATTAATAGTTTTTTGTGGTTTTGATATAGTTTTGACCACCTCATTTGATAAAATATGGTCACTTTATCTAAAACCTGTCTCCTTCCTTGATAAATAAGAATGGTGAAGTAATTGAAATTACTCAAACCTATTTTTAACCATGATTGATGGTAAAGTAGCACAAGTTTTAACTGAATCTTCTTGTACAATTTGTGGTGCTACTCCTCGACAAATGAATAACTTAGAGGCAGTTAGGACACGAGATGTGAATGAAAGTTCATTTCAATATGGACTGTCAACACTACACACTTGGATTAGAAGTATGCAGATGATTTTCTCCTATAACTTGTCTTTCCAAAAGTGGTCAGCCACTACACCAGAAAATAAAAAAAACAAAGAACGAAAAGAAATAACTGATACAAACGCGGTTTAGGGAGGAAATGGGACTGCATATCGATAAACCTCGACAAGGCACTGGAAATGGTAATGACGGAAACACAGCTCGGAGAAACGTATAAAACTTAAATATTTATATTTGTTATTATAAGCCTTCCTCCGCACATAAAATACTTATTCACGGAGAAAAAATCATTGAGTACTATGCTATTTTACCTATCGGACAATTGTCCGAAAACGCTCAATAATCCCGCAACAAGGCTTACAAAAAGATTAGACTTCATCATTCTAGAAAGTGTTCAAGAGCGGCTACCAATACAGACGTGTTCCATACCTTATTGTACACTTCTGATCCATATACTCGTATATCAAATATGAGAAATACCTCAGAAACAATATCGAAAGAACTTTTCGTTGAAGCAGAAGTTACAGATTATTGATTATTCATTCTTACTGTCATCAATAATCTGTAAGAGCTTGTTGAATTTTGTACATTATTTTTTTTCTCGTTAGTCACTGTTTATACAATGATATTTAATTATATTTTATGTAAGTAAATTACAAATAAATATTTTTTTTCTTATAAACGCATGTATATTTTTTTTTAAATAAATTAATAAACATAATTTTCAAAATTATTATTTTTTCTATTAAACCTTATTCTTTCACGCATATGTGTGCAAAATTACAGATCATTTAGTTTTGAAATAACTGAAATACGGAGTTTTGAGACGCGATTTTCAGCACGCAAAGACGGGGTCCGCTAGGACCTGTCCAGAGCCGCAAATTGTTCGAAAGAGATATCGTGGACCTTAAAAACATGTCAATATAAAAATGTGTGGTTCCAGGTTAATTTTAGATTATGATATTGTGGAGAATGGGACCCTAACCGTTTATAACACTAGAATTAGAAATCCAAGCCAAACGAATTCTTCTGAAGTCTTTTCGTGGAATATTAGGTAAAGTAAGCTAGCTGTTAAAGTAAATCAATGAATAGCGCTTTTTTTAACCGAAGAAACAATTCCACGCAGTGAGAATAGATTTTTTTTTAAAGAAGGCCGGCAGAAGTTACCAGACAAAGTCTTGCCGCCAAGCAATTTGTCGTGTTCCGGCATGATGTCTGGTGAAGCCGTATGGAGGACGGGTCTGAGCAGTTGTGTTGCGTTAAAAAAATATATTTAAGAGTTAGTCAGTCAGCAAAATTAAACATCGTTTATCGTACGTACATCTTCTGTTTATAACATGTTCACTTTATCACAATTCACATTATTCTTTATTATGAAGCCTAACAGGACAGGCATATACTTTGGTTACAGCATTCTATCTACCATACTTTCGTAAAGTATAAAAAGTAATGGAAATGTTTAGAACATTATTACTCTGTCCCGATTTAATGTATGCTTCATATGAAGATAAATGGACATCGTTTACGAGATTTATCGTACAAAGAGAAAATTAAGATTAAACCGTTTTTGCACGCAGAAATCGTGTTGATTTTTACTAGATGAATTGTAGATTTAAAAAACGATTTTGCAGTAGGTACATATACTAGTTGCTTTGATTCAAGAAAACGTTGGTAGTAATAGCGACGATAATAGGTCAATGGGTGGGCGTTTTGGGGGACTGTCTTATGTAATATTGACGTTCAAAAAGTGCTGATTCTCAGCCTAATTTGAATAAATGACTTTTCATTTTGATTTTGAATAGGCAAAATACTTTTTAGAATTAGTTTTTGACGAAAATCTAATAATCTGTCTTAAAATACTTATTATTTTGCACCTATAACAAACCCGTTTTTATGTATAGGCAATCACTGTCCATTCCAATAATCCTGGCATAAAATCGCACAAAACGATAAAGCTGCCTATCGTGTTTTTTAGTGTTAAATGTTTTGTTTCAATGTATTTTCTGGTGTACAAATAAATACAGAATAACTATGGGGGTCGGTGACTGCAGGAGACGATTCACTATATCCACAGTATTTTAAGTATCCAGACATTTTCTTCAACACTATCTTACACAAATCATATAAGCTCTGATGATCGTCTAAAATAAAAATGGGTTCAACAGGCAGGGTTACAAACTGTCGAAATAACGAGCGGCAGTAACCGGCCATGTAAAAGAAGTCCTTTTTCAGCTGACATACCGTAGTTTCTTTGTATAATATAAAATATAACTTTAAGAGGCTAATTTACACTAGGGCAGTTTGCATTGTGAGACAAGAGGGTCGCCAGGAAATATATATATTTTTTTTTAATAATTATAAACTAGAGCTTGACCGCAATCCCGCCTGATGGTAAGCAGTGGTGCGATCTTTGAAGATAAAGCGCGCTGGTTTATTAAGAGCCTATTCACTCAGAAAAACTGAGAGAATAGGAAAGAAGACGGCAGTTGAGCGAAGTGATGCAATGTTAAACCGACGTCCTCCGTGGCGCAACGGTCAACTTCTCTTGTTTCGTCTCGATGGTAAGTCATAACATCGGCTGCCGGCAGTAGTTACCACCCACCAGACAAAGTCTTGCCGCCAAGTGATTCATCGTATTCCGGCATGATGTCTGGTGAAGCCGTACGGAGGACGGGTCTGAGCAGTTGCGTTTCGATGTGTGCCGGGTACGTTGCACCAAATGTTGTTGTGTCGGGAGTTTGGTCGTGGAGGGTCTCCAGAATAATCTCCCTATGGCGCAGCATCGTTGGTCGTGTTGTTGGGTTTACCATTGCATTACCTCGGTCAACTGCCGTCTTCTTTCCTATTCACTAAGTTTTATAAGTGAATAGGTTTATTAAACTAGCGCGCTTTACCATCAACGCTTACCATCAGGCGGTATTGCAATCAAGCACTAGTTTATAATTATTTAAGAAGAAAAAAGAGGGTTAAATAACTGTGAATTGACTGTAGGTATCTGTCTTCTCTCGAAAATCGCCTATTCGCAGCGAGATATTCTCCCCTTGCAAATGAGGTTTCGTAGCATAAAAAGTCCTTTACAGAGAAACTCGTTAAAGCCAGACACTCATTACCGGTGAACAGGTGGGCATCAAGAAACTGTGAAAGTTGTTGGGAGTTTATCCTGCGAAATTTTTAATTTTGTTTTATTCATCACTTGTCTGGGCACTAGGAGCAACGGATAAAACATTACAAGTATTATTTAACAGACAAATATGTATTTGTACGTAGTTATGCAAAAAGGATCCAGCAAGCAAACTTGCTTTTGAGAAAATAGAGTTTAAAGTAAAATTTATACATTAAAATAAGATGACAGTAGATTTAAAATTCCTTTTAAATAATGGGTATTTTCCTGTACTTTTTCTCGGCTTTCATATTTTTTGCATATACTAAACTTGATGTGTAGATTTTAGACATTTATGATAGTAACTCAAAAAACGGTTTTTGTGGGTTGGATACTTGGATCTATTTTGCATGACTACGTCCATTGATTGACATTTGGACAACTATATTAAATGCAAAGAGTTTAAAAAGATTAATGTACTGACCGTGCCGTCTCAATATATTTATGAAAATCTTTTGTATGCTCATAAAAATATAAAATTGTTTAAAAAATACAGTGATGTCCATAATATAAATACCTACTTGGAACAGGGACAAATTTATTGTACCTACAACAAGGCTCAAGAAAATAGGTTGCTCTTTTAGATGCCAATGTAAACATTTTTACAATAGACTTCCAGAGGTGGTTCAAGAACTGAGCCTGAATATATTCAAATCCTTCATTAAACGTAAGTTGTGTCAGTAAGCATTTTATAGTGTTAAGGATTATATTGACGACAAAAAGGCTTGGGCTTGAGCTGCGTCCGATTTCTATGCTTACACTGATTGTTCTTTGATTTTTCCTCTTGTAGTTTTAATTTGTAATTGTTTGTTTTTTTTTTTACTCAAAGCCAGTACACACTATGTAGCCAAGCATATTGTACGTTACGAAATTGCATCGCTGACAGGGGTATTCGGCACTGGTGCAGTTACTGTTGTAGATTATGCCTAATCTCAGCTGTGTAAACCAGGCCTTAGAGCCTACTGGCACGTTTTATTATTTTCATTGTGTTCTATTCTATTTTTATTTTATTTGAAAGCCTTGTTTACCTTAGCGCTTACTTCAATATAAACTTTTCACCGAACAACATCTTTCCTTTAAAATATTTTTTTTACCACGGTGCCACGAACCCCGTCGACCTTTATATCTACAAAACGTTATCAGCACGAAATTGTGGAGTATAAAATCCGTGTGTGAAATATATACAAAAGTGTATTTTTTTTGGAAAATATTGTTTTTTGTATTTTTTGGTGTGCGTAAACATGTCACATGATACTGGTGATAGTAATGTTGTGGCGAAGTCAAGCTCTTCGTCATTACCAACCTTTGGCTTAAGAAACAAGGAGGGTTATCCGACGTGGAAGTTTAAAATGAGAAACTACCTACTCCACGAGGATCTCTGGTTTGCCGTTACTGGATACCCAGAAGGTGACACAACTCCTCAGGCTATAAGGGTAAAGTACGATACAAAAGCTCTTGCTAAGATTTGCCTAACTGTAGATGGTGCAGCTATAACTCACGTTAGAAGTGCAAAGACTGCATCGGAAGCGTGGAAATCATTACAGAAAGCTTTTGAGGATAACGGTATAGGACGAAGAATAGCTCTTGAACGTAAGTTGTACCGCTTAAATCTCGCAGATTATGCAGACATTGAACAGTACATAAATGCAGTTACTTCAACTCCACAGGATCTTGCAGATATTGGGAAGGTGATAGAAGATACGTCGATTGCCGCTATACTTTTAGGTGGACTCACTCCAAAATATGAGCCCCTCATTATGGCGCTTGAAAATTGCAATGTTGATGTAACTACTGACCTGGTAAAAACGAGACTCCTTAATGAAATGTCTAAAAGCGACACATTAACGACGGATTCGGTATTTCAAGCAAAAGTGAAACCTAAATCCAAAAAGAAGAAGGAAGTAGTATGTTATGACTGTAATGTACCCGGACATAAAAGACCAGACTGTCCATTGAAAAAGAAGAAGGAAAAGGGTAATGTTACGAGTACAAATGACTCCTCATTTACTGCTTTGAATACTTCTGGATCTGAAAACAAGGATGTTTGGTATGTAGACTCAGGTGCAACTAAACATATGTCTTCAAGGCGTGATTGGTTTCAACATATAAAGTTGACTGATAGAGGAACCGTAACTGTCGCAAATGGTGAAAAGATCAAATGTTTAGGATTAGGAGATATTTCGATCTCGACACCTAAAAATAAAATAAATACAATTTCTGATGTTGCTTATGTACCAGACTTAAATGCTAATTTGCTATCTGTACAAAAAGCTGTAGATAAGGGTTTTATATGTGTTTTTAATAAAAATGGATGTAACTTTTATAAAAATGATACCTTTTGTGTTACAGGTGATTCGCTTCTTCATGCTTCGCCCTGTGGTGGATTGTATGTACTTAATGGCTCTACAAATGTTTCCAACACTGTGGCTGATAATTATTTAACAAAAGATGAGCACTCTGACTGTCAGGATAGGTATCAAATCTGGCATAAGAGACTTGGACACCTTTGTCGAATAGGCATGAATCGGTTGAAGAATCACCAGGTAGGGGTAGAATTTTCCGTAGTAGATAAATCAAATTGCATCGCTTGTGTAGAAGGCAAACAAGCAAGAAAACCTTTTAAAAGGATAGCTTTTAATAGAGCAACTTCACCTTTAGAGTTGATCCACTGTGATCTGTGTGGACCTATGTCTACAACCTCTTTTCAAGGTAATAAATATATGTTAACTTTAGTTGATGATTATACCCGAAAAGTTTTTGCGTATTTCTTAAGTTCAAAGACCGAAGTAAAAGATAAATTTTGTCATTTTCAAACTTTAGTTGAAAATCAATTAAGTTTTAAAATAAAAAGGATTAGGACTGATGGCGGCACAGAGTTTGTTAATAAAGTTTTTGCTGATTATCTTTCATCAAAAGGTATCGCGCATCAAACAACGACGCCTTACAGCCCTCAACAAAACGGAGTTGCAGAGCGAACCCACCGATCTATAACCGAGAAGGCGAGATCGCTGCTGGCTGAAAGCTCACTACCTAAGGCTTACTGGGAAGACGCATTTCGCGTAGCTGTATACCTAAAAAATAGGTCCCCTCATCGAGCCTTAAGTGGGGATATACCCTATGATAAATGGTGTGGCAGAAGATGTGATCTTAGTCATCTAAGAATTTTTGGATGCAGAGCCCTTGTCCATATACCTTCATGTAATAGAAAAAAGTTGGACATGAAAGCTGAAGAAGCTATTTTTGTGGGTTATTCTGAAGATCCAAATAGTTATATTTTTAGAGATCCTTCTAACCCACGGCGAATCCTAAAATCTAGGGATGTAACCTTTTTTGAAAACTGCTTTACATTTTTGAAACGAAAGCAGAATGAACCTGAGGTACAGTCGGACTCAGTTTTACTTTTTGAAGAAAATGCTGAAAGAGATGAAAATGAAATTGAATTTCACGATTGTGTTGAGAGTATCGGCCCTATAGCTGAAACGTCTTCACCAATAAACACACAGCGTTTTGATGAAGAACCAGCTAGTTTGGAAGAGCAGCCATTTATCCAGGAGCGTCGGTACTCCTCACGAAACAGGAAACCACCAGATTTTCTTACTTATAATGTATTGTCTGATGATTTGGATGAGCCGACGACATACTATGAAGCAGTTCATGCTGACGATGCCGAAAAATGGCAAAATGCTATGCAAGATGAGCACAATTCTCTTATGAAGCTCAAGACCTGGGATCTTGTTGACAGACCAAACAAGAAAGTAATACCATGCAAGTGGGTTTATAAACTGAAAAAGGACGCTAGTGGAAATATACTGAAATACAAGGCTAGACTGGTCGCAAAAGGTTTTAAGCAAGTTAAAGGAGTGGATTACGACGAAACGTTTGCGCCAGTAATTCATCATTCTTCCCTACGTGCCTTATTTGCGTTGGCTGCAGAAATTGGTTTAAAAATAAAACATTTGAACGTAGATACCGCGTTCCTAAATGGAAACTTAGAAGAGGAAGTTTATATGGAACAACCTTTTGGTTTCATAGAAAAGGGTGGCGAAAGTAAGGTTTGCCTATTAAAGAAATCCCTTTACGGCCTAAAACAGGCACCGCGTGCCTGGAATAAAAAGTTAAATGAAACACTTTTAAAAATAGGTTTTGTTCCAACTCCTTCTGAATCTTGCGTATACACTAAACTTTTTGAAAAGGAACTCGTTATTCTTAGTGTCTTTGTCGATGACTTTTTAGTATTTTTTGACTCTGAAATGACATTTGACATTGTCAAAAAGGATTTGTCGAGTAATTTTTCACTAAAAGATTTGGGTTTTTTGAAAAAGTATTTAGGCCTGAATTTTAATATACAGGAAAATGTTATAGAAATTAATCAATCGTCATACATAAGTTCACTACTACAAAAATTTAATATGATAGAGTGTAAGACGGTAAATACTCCACTTGTAAAGAAATCGATGGAAAAGCGTTGTGATGATCAGGTTAGTGAGAATTTTCCATACCAAACTCTTATTGGTTCTCTTATGTATTTGTCTGTAAACACACGACCAGATATCGCGTATACGACGAGCTATCTCAGTCAATTTAATACGTGTTATACTAAAGAGCATTTGAATGCTGCAAAAAGAGTTTTACAATACTTGAAAGGCACTCTCAACTACTCATTGGTTTATAGAAAATATGGAGAACTCTTAAAAGGATTCTGTGATGCTGATTGGGCAAACTGTACGATCGACAGAAGGTCATACACAGGTTATGTTTTTGTACAAGGTGGAGCACCTGTGTCATGGGAGTCGAAAAAACAACCCACGGTAGCGCTCTCCTCTGCAGAGGCCGAATATATGGCGCTTGCGTCCGCTACTAAAGAAGCTTGTTATTTACGCCGTTTTATCCATGAAATAACAGGTAAACTTACGCCAGTTAAGCTGTATTCAGATAGTCAGAGTGCCATAAATCTCGTTCACAATCCTGTACACCACAACAGGACGAAGCACATAGATACGAAACATCATTTTATTCGAGAAAAGGTCTCTTCTAATGTTGTTAAGTTAGAATATCTTTAGAGTTGTGATATGCCTGCAGATGTTCTCACTAAAACACTGGGGCCTATAGCACACAAGAAATGTGTAGCTGGTTTAGGTTTAATTTAATTTTTCTGTGCAGATTTTTTTTTTTTGTTTCACAGCTTCGATTATGTGGGGCTGTTGTAGATTATGCCTAATCTCAGCTGTGTAAACCAGGCCTTAGAGCCTACTGGCACGTTTTATTATTTTCATTGTGTTCTATTCTATTTTTATTTTATTTGAAAGCCTTGTTTACCTTAGCGCTTACTTCAATATAAACTTTTCACCGAACAACATCTTTCCTTTAAAATATTTTTTTTACCACGGTGCCACGAACCCCGTCGACCTTTATATCTACAAAAGTTACACAGGAGCTAAACTTAGTAATAGGGAACACTGTTGGAGCTGCTGAACCTTGGACAAAACTATCTTTGCATTGTGTAGATTCAATTTCTTAATATTGTATAATTGCATGGCACACGTGTGAGCACAATGTACTTGCTGTAAAGCATATTTGTTGGGTTAGTCTTTTTTTGTTGTTGTTCTTTTTTGTGTGTTTTCCATAATGGACGCTCTTAGCGTACAATATTTCTGCATCGTTCTCACACGATTGAATTCAAAATGAATAATGTAATCAAATATTTGTATCAATAGCTTGATAATTTAAAAGAGTGTCCATGGAGTTTTTGCCCGTTCTTCTCCATAGGTACCTACTCTTTGGAATGGGCGACTAGCTTCACCTTACTGACTGACTGACCTTCTGACAATTTAAAAGTGCCTGTAACTGGTTTATTTGAAATAAATAATTTGATTTGATTTGATTAAAGAATGAAATGGTATCAAAATTTAGTCTGGCCCGCTGTGAAGAGAAAGTGTCCAAAAGGCGGGTAATATTATAAGTATGGAAATGCTGATTCTTTGGCCAAAAACAGGCCAACCTTAGCAAATAGTACCAAGTGCCATTACTATAAAGGTATCCTGTATAGCTTCGTCTCTTTCTATCTCTCGCATTGAAAGAATGATTTCTACAACAAGAGGTGCCTACAGACAGCAACCTGCAAAATGCAGGCATGTTGATGTGTGTGTGTGTCATTTCCAAATTTGTTTGGAATAACATTCGACCATACAATCTCAGCTAGATAGTAGATCAAATACAGCTGCAATTTCGTGTCTTGTCCTACTATCACAGAAAGATCGGTCTGGTGAAGCCGTATGGAGGACAGGTCTGAGCAGTTGTGTTGCGATGTGTGCCGGGTACGATGCGCAAAGTGTTGTTGTGTCGGGAGTTTGGTCGTGGAGGGTCTCCATATCAATCTCCTTGAGGCGCAGCATCGTTGGTCGTGTTGTTGGGTTTAACATTGCACCACCTCGCTCAACTGCCGTCTTTCTTCCTATTCACTAAGTTTTTTAAGTGAATGGCTTTAATAAACTAGCGCGCTTTACCATCAACGATTGCATCACTGCTTACCATCAGGCGGGATTGCGGTCAAGTACATTTAAAAAAAAAAAACAACCAAAGTCATAAGTCAAAGTAAAACATATAGGTAATCAGGCTTTGATGTTGCTGCTGCTGCTCAGTGCGAGTTAGCTGAAGTCTAGTTTTTGAAGTTTTGTTTCTAGGACATGCCAACTTCCTCACGATGTTCTTCATCGTTTTGAGAGAAAAATTTACTGAGATATTTAAATGACTGCACAAAGCAGGCTCTTCGATTGAATTATTTATCCTCATATATATAAACCCCCCTCTGTTCATAATCTTTGTTAAAGTTAACTACAGACTTCGATAGTCTGTAGTTAACTTTAAACATAAATTTTTGACGTTTGCACGTCACTTAACATTCATCATCGTTTATAGATAAACACAATAGTGTTGAAGGGGTTTATTCATAAACGATTATTATAATTATAAGCAACGTTTATGAATAAAGGGGTATATCTGTTGCATAGATCCCTTTTTCTCCCCTTATACGCAACCAAACATGACAAACCAAATATCAAAATGCAACGCATATCAAAATTTATCGGATATACTTGCCTCGCGTTAGTTTACATTCATGAATGTCATTAAGTGTGCTAAAAATGGCCCGCTTTCAGAATGGGCGTAGACCGCTCGTTATAAATTAATTTGAATAATATTTTACTAAGTTTCGGCTACGCCATACTGCAGATTTTACATAAAAAAATCATATGAATCTAATTCTTTATTTCTAGATACAAAAACGGATGAAACATTGTAAAAGTAAGAACAAAACACTATCAAATGAATTTATTACCACCATGAGTAGATTTACCGGTAACCGACGAACCTTATTAGTCAGTTTGTGGTCATTAGCGCTGTTCATTTATTCAGTGAAGTACTCTGGTTGTGTCCAGAAATAAATAAATTGGTCTAAATCGACCTAATGGGAATCAGATATGTGGAGCAGATACGGGGAAAATAGATTTATTATCGTCCCACACCAAAATAAACGCATTATGGTAGGAATTCTAAGTCAAGCTTAATTTGAAATCAATTAGTTCCGATAAAGAATCGTAAAAGTGAATTGCCAGAGTATGGTAAAAAAAAATGAATATTTTACGCGTTTCATGTTAATCGCTAAAGTTTAATAGAAATTTAAGATATTTCGGTATAGACAGCATGTAATAGAAATATGTAAACAAAAAAATGTTAATCTGAATGTTTACTAATTTTTATTCTATTTTATTCTTTTTGACTTCCTAACCTAACCGTTTTGAGTTCAAAAGCTTCGCAGGTACCTATCTACTGGCCAGGAATGATTGGAATATAATCTAACAGTTCGGCAACTTTGTAATAAGATCCCATAGTTACCGCCGATTTGTAGTGGAAGAAGTTAGAAGTTTATATCAGTAACATGATCTGGGCCAGGGAAGTTCTTGATCACCTTCTTGGCTTCAACTTTCTTCCTTGTTTATAATGAGTATAAAAACAAAATTTGTAATTAATCGTGGCGTTTTAGTTATAGTGCGGAGACATGATCGCTCACCCAAAGTGCAATGGAGAGGCCTATGCTTGGATCTTTCCCAATGTAAACGAATCCTAAATGAATCCGTAGACGAATCAAGGTACATAGCTTAAAGAATTTTCAAACAGAGATTGTCTAAGTTTGAAGTACGTGTCATGTTGTTGCTAATTTTGCATACGAAAAAAAAATATTTTATGAGTGGAACACCTTATTGATAAAGTAAACGAAAATTTAATGAAAAACACGATGTAAAGCTCACATTATTTTTGCATTCTTTTCTGGTTTGAGCATAACAGTAATAGAATGCTTATTCTGATCTGCAGGAATGAACGCAAACAGGTGTGTAGTATGTAAATTACATTACTAAAGGATTTTTATTTTTATTTTTATAAACTAACACTTGACCGCAATCCCGCCTGATGGTAAGCAGTGATGCGATCGTTGTTGGTAAAGCGCGCTAGTTTATTAAGAGCCTATTCACTCAGAAAAACTGAACGAATAGGAAGGGAGACGGCAGTTGAGCGAGGTGATGCAATGTTAAACCCAACAACACGACCAACGATGCTGCGCCAAAGGTAGATTTATCTGAAGACCCTCCACGACCAAACTCCCAACACAACAACATTAGGCGCATCGTACCCGGCACACATCGCAACACAACTGCTCAGACCCGTCCTCCGATAGGCTTCACCAAACATCATGCCGGAACACGACAAATCGCTTGGCGGCAAGGCTTTGTCTGGTGGGTGGTAACTTCTGCCGGCGGCCGATGTTATGGCCTACCACCGAGAAAAAACATCAGGATCAGAACAGAACTTATTGACCGTATATTTCATTTGATATATTATGTAATTATTAACAAAAATATCTAGTACTTTTCGTTTGTAATAACATTACTTAATCATAATTTTAAAGTTGTATAAATACATATTTCCGAATTGGCCATCCTGTATTTACTTATTATTACGTTCAAATGAAATAACTAAAACTTCAAGTACCAAACACACCGATCCCTTGCTATTCACACCTCGTTAACCCAATGTCTGTAACTTGTGTCAACAAGGATATACCATATAGCTAAACAACTGATCCTGAAGAGGCAAGGTAATCATTTGGGAATTTAGAGTAGAAACATAGCAACTACGGTTTAAGTATTGAAAATTGAAATTGGTGTAAACACATTAAGAACTTTGCAATGATACAGAACTACCCTTCATTCGGAAAAAGATTCTAACATTTTCACAAACCTTTTGCAGCCCGTTCAACCGATTTTAACTTCTATTGCCTTAGTGGCATGACAAATGATAGCTGCAATAATTAGGTGGCATAGTAATAACTTTTTTTCTCTTTTAATGCCATCCCTATCCCTAGGGAATAAGGACATAGATTCAATTGATCGAATAAAAACTTCGTTGTTTTGTGCTGAAGTTGTCTCTTTTTAAGTAAATAATTATTTAAGTGCACCTACAATCACTTGAATAATACAATCATAACTTGAATAGACAAACACGTTTCATTAGAAACGTACTTGGAAATTGTATCTGCATTTGTATTCAGGATACAGGTTGTCTGTATCTCAATAAGTCAATAGTAGCGTCAAATTGTGCTCTGACACCAATTCAGACTGATAGAATGTCAGACTAGGAGAACCTATATCGCTGTCTAACATAGCCTGCGTTTTGTTTTACCTACTTTTGTTTGCAGAACTACGAGTACTTGGGATTTTCGAGAATGTTCTGGATGGATGCTTCTAAAAAAATTATTCGATTATCTCATGGAATAAAGATTGCAACTTCGAGATAAGAGCATAACATGTAAGCAATAGTGTGCCGAACAAACTGATTGAAACCTACATGCAGTTACAAAGTTCATCAAAATTGCTGATAGAGCTTAAGCAGCAACAGAAGTTACCACCCACCAGACAAAGCCTTGCCGCCAAGCGATTTGTCGTGTTCCGGCATGATGTCTGGTGAAGCCGTACGGAGGATGGGTCTGAGCAGTTGTGTTGCGATGTGTGCCGGGTACGATGCGCCTAAAATTGTTGTGTTGGGAGTTTGGTCGTGGAGGGTCTTCAGATCAATCTCCCTTTGGCGCAGCATCATTGGTCGTGTTGTTGGGTTTAACATTGCATCACCTCGCTCAACTGCCGTCTTTCTTCCTATTCGCTCAGTTTTTCTGAGTGAATAGGCTGTTAATAAACTAGTGCGCTTTACCATCAACGATCGCATCACTGCTTACCATCAGGCGGGATTGCACACGACTCAACTACGCGATGAGACTCTAGTGGAACAATTTCTATGAAAGCTTCACGAACATAGTTCTAACAGAATCTAGTTGCGTCGAGGCTTTATGTGTACCGATAGGTCCATGGATCAATTAATTACTGCCGCAAGTAAAGAGGCACTAAATCAGGCGATTCGATTGCAACATCTGGGAATACAAGGTAGCTGTGAGTACCTGAACTAATTACGGGTAGGTATTAGCCATTTGAGTCACAAGTTATTTCACGTCAAAATGTGAAAATTTTAAAGGAATAATTTGTCAATAAAGTTTTGTTTGTTAGACTTATTGTAAAAGGTTTCTTCGAGTTTTCTTTTATTTAACGTAACAAATCCAAATTTATATCATGTATTTCGACAAAAGGAGACAATAGCATTCACACGAACTTGCTCACGTAGGAGATGGCGGATCAAACTGGATAGGTTCCGTCAAAATTAGATGGACGCGCGAGCTCGCTTAAAAGTGTAAGAAGACCTTTGCCCAGGAGTAGGACAGTATAAAATACCATAAAAATACATACTTATCATAATAAATGCGCATAAAATAACAATAATAATGCATTCCTATGTGATAAAGAGGCTTGATACTTGAGGCTTTCGCGTTATCGCCTTATGGTTTACACCGAGACATGCAATCTTTGAGACAAGCATGTAACTAACTACTGCCAGGATCAGTCAGGGAGTTTCGTTATGCAATCAAAATCTATTAATGTAGGTATACTACATTAATAAAGTTAGTTCATTTCACTTAGTTAATTAATTCATTTAGAAACAAAGAGATAATAGCGATATCTTCCCACTGCTGGGTCCCAAACAGGCCTCCTCTCTATGACAAAGTGGGTTCAATTCCATCACGTCGCTACACTGCAGGTTGGTCTATAAAAATACGACACCTTATTAGTATATAAACTTTCGTCATAAGACCACTCATCCTAATATGCTCTAAAACTTTAGAGCATATCATATCACACATAAAGTTTCAATATTACGGAAATGGTATACGATTATGTGGTATTTGAATATTTCTAGACAGCAAGTTTGTAAGCATACGAGTAAGTATAGTTTTATGAGACCGCATAAGTCGAGTAGAGTTATCTAATAGTGACTTTACATCGAGTTTCTCTCGTCTGCAGACAGACCAATTTATGTAGGTAGTATTAAGGATCCGTAGGACATCTACAACCAGGATTCCTCAATTTACTAGCACCCCACACTAACGTAACACAATTTTTAATCACCATTCCAAATATTTCGGGACAAATTCCTAGTCCATTGCTTGAAATGTATAAAAAAATGTCTACTCATCAATGTAAACAACGCAGTGAGATTGTTGAATTATCAAAACGAATGGGATTACCATTAAACTCGTGTTACGCTATTACCCCGCGGTAATAATGTAATGGAATTATATTCTCCCTAACATC
Source organism: Sesamia inferens (assembly GCA_037179545.1). Lineage (NCBI taxonomy): Eukaryota > Metazoa > Arthropoda > Insecta > Lepidoptera > Noctuidae > Sesamia > Sesamia inferens. The sequence continues at coordinate 26,117,345 of CM073928.1, read as the reverse complement.
AATTGAACTGGAAAATATCCTACGTTAAGCTGTGTTCCTAATTCATTTGGACATCAAGACGTAAACCCGGATATGACTGAAGTAATCTAAGGACATTAGAGACTTCCCCTTAACGAGCTTACGCAGGCCAAATATTTGCTGAAATTGGTATCTTAATTGCGATGGACTGAGAGAGAAGGTAAAGTTTACTAATTAGTTTGATTTCATATTCGGATTTGGAAAATTTTACTTGGTTTACAGATCTGAGTATATCCATTATGGGTTTGGAGTAGAAAGGAAAATAGCAACTGAGGATCTATACATTTTCACGGTGCCACCATTTTGTTGAATAAATTGAATTAACAGCCTCTTCTATTTTTTCTAAATTAATTATCACTTGGCAATTTTAAAAAGACTCTTTTAAGCTATTGCATAGCTTCTATCGCGGGCCTTGAGCGCGGGGACCGAATCCAGAAATTCCGTAACGAAAAAACCTCACGCTCCCCATCGTCTAATGTCGTTTCAGTTCGGCAGTCTTCGGCACGGTATGTTTGTGTGCGTGCGACTACATCTTTTGAAAACAATTTATAGATTTTCAAAAAGAGCATGCATATTGCAGGGCGCGAACTCAGTTCTACACACTTGCCATGTTACTGATAGTCGCGATGTGCTAAACTTGCGATTGATTTTCTCTCTGAAATAGGTCTTCTATAGAGATATGTCATAGACGTCATCGACGTTGTCATGGCTACCTTAAAAACTTTTCATATAATTAATTATTAAGTACTTTTATTCAAATTAATTTAGTAGTGTTTTAATAAAATAGCGTTTTTTTAACGGAAAAGCTAAGATGAATGTCACGCTAATTTTTCATTGGACTTTTAAATTATTTATAGTGTTGTTTACTAAATAAAAGCGCGTGATTTTATAGAGTAAAAAGTGCTCATGCGGCCGTTTTTTCAATTGTTGCAAGAATTCAAAAGACTGTCTTTAAATAGTGTTCAAACGATTGCTCAAAGTGTATTAGATTTCATTAGTAATAGAAATGGCATTTCAATAATGACTTTCAACTGCCAAAGTCTAAATAGTCATAAATACGATTTACAAGATTCAGTTACGAGACAAACAAATGTGTTACTTCTTACCGAAACTTGCATGACGCATGATAATCCAATTAAAATACCTAATTTTAATTGTATTGTTCAGTTCAAACGAGATACTGTTTCAAAAGGTGGGGTAGCTATTTACCAAAATAAAAATGATATTACTAATATTATGACTCCGAATATTGAAATAAATATTGCACACGTTAGCGATGTTAATGTTAGGCGCTCAGTTGTTGGAGATATTTGTGCGTGCTTATGCAAACTTAGAAATGGCCTACAAATAGTTATGGTAGCAATTTACATTTCTCCGAATCCAAAATTGGACGAGGTAGAGCATTTTATTCATCGCACTTTACTGGAGTACACTGAAGAAGGCTCGAAAATACTTGGTACAAATGGTAATAAATTTCCACTTATCTTGGCTGGCGATTTCAACATTAACTTCGCTGATAAAAAATCAAAGCGGTTGACAACTTTTCTATCAAAAACATTGAATTTGAAAATGAATAATGATCCACAAGAGTCCACAACAAAATATGGGACCACCATTGACGCGGTATTTTCTAGGTATTTAGAGGATATTAAGTCGCAAACTTATGTTTCTTATTTCAGTTATCATAAACCTATAGTTTCAATGATAAATATTCCTGAATAACCAACAGCTACTGTAAGGTAATAAAACCCAAATGTATTGTAAAATAATAAAAATATTTTAAATAATATTAACTTTTTATTTATTTAATAAAAGAAAAATTTGTTTTCTTATCGGTCACCACGCTCAAAAAGTGTAACTTGAATTAATATCAAAGAAAAAGAAATACTGCATAAATAAAATAAACAAATAATTATAATTGCATAAATTGATACAAAATGCTATGCAATAGCTTTACCGCGGCAGTCCCCGAGTGCCACACGTCTTTTTTTTTCTTTAATAATTATAAACTAGCGCTTGACCGCAATCCCACCTGATGGTAAGCAGTGATACGATCGTTGATGGTAAAGCGCACTAGTTTATTAAGAGTGAATAGGTCACTCAGAAAAACTGAGCGAATAGGAAGGAAGACGGCAGTTGAGCGAGGTGATGCAATGTTAAACCCAACAACACGACCAACGATGCTGCGCCAAAGGGAGATTGATCTGAAGACCCTCCACGACCAAACTCCCAACACAACAACATTAGGCGCATCGTACCCGGCACACATCGCAACACAACTGCTCAGACCCGTCCTCCATACGGCTTCACCAGACAAATCGCTTGGCGGCAAGGCTTTGTCTGGTGGGTGGTAACTTCTGCCGGCGGCCGATTTTATGGCTTACCACCGAGAAAATACTTCTTACTCACACCCAATTGTAAAATGTGATTTTTTGGGAATTTAACACCACATAATATCACGACTGTAAGCACCAAAGGATTTGGTTTCTATGTATTAGGCAGAGATGTCCTTATGTTTCCTTTGGTAACTTCATTGACATCAAATATGTAATCTGATTGACTCTGGCATCACTTGAACAGAACAAAACTTATATACCTATTCCATAGGTTAGGTTAGAGATCAATTTAAATAATAATTGCAACGAAACAATGAAAAGATTCTAAGAACTATATGAATTATAAGGACTATGAGAATGCAGGCGGAATTATCATAGTACATATAACCGGTTAATCAGAATAGCGAATAAATAACAATAATCCAAATTGGCCTTGGAATATCGGCGTATGACACAGATGTGTACTTGGAAAGAGTTCCTTCATTGAAACTCTGAGGTTCTTAGAAAAATCAATCAATAAAAATGCCTATTCTAGTTAAATGGGTAAAGTACATAAAGCGTCAAGCCTGAAAATGTTTCAGCGTGACTGTGTATATTCGTGGTTATTGACATTACCTTTGTTGTATGTAAAATTAATGGAACCTTGCTAGCTTTTGCTAAGAAAACATTAATACTTCCCAGGTACCTTATACTTCCGAAAGAATATTCTTATAATATGTATATAAACGAACGTTTTTATAATATATCAGAATGTTTCATTCTTTTAACCATAAAAGGTGTATCTGACATCGACGCACAAACGAGTACCATGGATCCAGTACATGATTCTGAACCCCCAGTAGTGGAATTTTTCGTCGGCTTTTTCATGATAAAAAAAAAATATGCAGTTTTTTCACTTTAGACCGTTCATAATTGCTATACTTTTATAACTCATTAAGATTTTAAAGTTAAAATTAATTAATTCGCTAATTACACAAAAAAAGCGCAATGAAAACAAAACTCGAAAAACTATCCTATCAGCTGATTTAATAGAGTTCACATCAGGGATCAACGTCATACATACAAACCTGCACGGCGGCACGCTTGCAACGTTCAAAGGCCGAGCCGACACTTTTTTCTAAAGACTGTAAATTCTGCAACCGTTCATTAACGAAATAAATGACTATCATGATTTTATTAGTGGCATGCGGTCTAACCTTTTCGCGAAGTTTGCGATACGATGTCAGATACACCCTGGGTATTATATAAATAATATCTACTATTAGTTAAACAAGCCATCGAATTTGAATTCGATGACGTGTTTATATTTAGTAGTATACAAAAAAATCATAGGTAAATTCAGAAAGGTTAATGACCACAGTTGTAGAAAGTTTTTTCAGAATAGTATATACTGCAGTTTAATGATATATTAAACAGACTTCGCCAGATCTTCTTTTGTATCCCTAGTCTCAGTACGTGGAGTCGGGTCTCCTGACGTTTTTACGCTAAGATATTTTAGCTTATACGAGTATTGTCGGTTCTGGAAATTGGGTTTCGGCACTTGAAATCTATACGAGTAAAATAGCAGATGGCAAACGCAGCATTTCTTAACAGTGCAAAATAAAGTCAATTATAAACCATACTTTACTTGTTACTACCACGAAAGCTCCCATCATCTTTCCTCGACTTTCAAAAGCTTATTATACCCACCATAATTGTGTTCGCTAGCCAACAGCACAGCTTATAACACAATGCGCTCCAAGTAGGCTGGCCATTATCACAAAATAAAATGTATGTCTGTACTACTTCCTCTATTTTATTAAAACGTTGCCCCATACTAGGAACTACTTCTGTATTGTGTTGTACAAATGAATTTTGAAATAATCTTTTTTTCCCGCGAATTTATTTCAACTTCCCCTAAATTCGGTAATTTTTTAAAAAGTGACAACACCAGTATTATTATGAGCGAATAGCGATGCGACCACGTGCCGCGTGCCCTGCCGCCCGCCGCCCGCGGAAGGGTGCTTAACGCACATTTATTAAGTTACCTCTTTTTGCGAAATAATATTTATTTTTTAGGGATTTTTTTTAAGTTTAGCCTGGTTTTGTATCCATTAGTAGAATCAGTTATTGATACCTAACAATACCTTCACGGGTCGGACAGGGTTTTCTTTACATATTGTATATCACAAAAAAAAAAAACACAAAAAAAAAAACTCGTATTCTTCCTACACTATTTCATAATCTCTCGTAGAGTATCGTCTCAAGCTTGCATACATCTCTCGATGAGCGGGTAAAGCCTTCATTAAGCTGCTGTCAGTTAAATGACATTTGAATGGCTCGAGGGTTATCACCAGTCCGGAACTGGCTTGGATATAGATTTGGAGATACCATTCATTTTGAATGTCCAACATATACAGCCTCTTCACTTCCTATACGAGCGTGAACGACCTAGTCATATACCCGTGCTTCATAAGTTAAGGGAATTTTTATTTTTAAATAAAAACGTTAAAAATAAGTGTAGTGGTAAAGAGGAAGCATGAAGAAATAAAATCTACTCGGTAATAATAATTCCGAACTACTTTGCTAAAGCTTTTGCAAAGTTTTTTGACGACACGCCTAGCGCAGTGGCTGAGCGATCGACTGCTGCGCTGTGTGTCGATTCCCGCATAGAAGAAATATTTATATGGCCTACAGGTAGTTGTTCCGGTCTGGCTGTGTATCTGAGTTTAAACGTTTATAAATGCACCCACAATACAGAAGTAGTTCCTAGTGTGGGGCAACGTTTTAATAAAATAGAGGAAGTAGTACAGACATACATTTTATTTTGTGATAATGGCCAGCCTACTTGGAGCGCAGTGTGTTATAAGCGGTGCTGTTGGCTAGCGAACACAATTATGGTGGGTATAATAAGCTTTTGAAAGTCGAGGAAAGATGATGGGAGCTTTCGTGGTAGTAACAAGTAAAGTATGGTTTATAATTGACTCTATTTTGCACTGTTAAGAAATGCTGCGTTTGCCATCTGCTATTTTACTCGTATGGATTTCAAGTGCCGAAATTGGTACTATGATGATTACGTAAAATTTTATATTATATTTGGTCATGTGTTTACCTAACCTTTATTATCCTTATGGGTCGGACAGGGTTTTCTTAACATACTGAATGGGCAGAAATGTATCTCCGCAGAGTCTAGCTCATAATGTACTCCTAAGGTGCAATACACGCGTCGACAATAGACACGCGTTGACGATTGCAAACGCATCTCTCGTCGACGCGTGTTGGCTGTATGTGCCTGCCAACTACTACATTCTAAATACCTACTCAGTTTAATGAGAAAAAAAGCAATTAAAAACTCCAAACAAACCCTGCACACTTTACAGTAATTAACAAAAAGCTTTGTTTAAAAACCTTGCCCTAACGCACTAAATTGCTGTCCCACCCCGTGTGTCCCAAACAAATACAAAAATGACCAGGCGCCATTACAGGAGGCACTCCAGCAAATTAATTGCGCCATTGGGGCCCTGATACAGTAATTAAGTATTTACTAATTAATATGCACGTAGCACGTAGATATTTGCAGGTGACATATGAAAGACCAATGGTTGGATATTTTTTGTTTGCCAATAATGAATTCGCTGCCAGTTTTTTTTACGAAGTTATTGATATATGGGAAACTAATATACTAAGAATTCCATAAAATATCCTATGTCCAGGTCATCAGTCAGTCTACCCATTTGCCAAATTTTTTAAGCCGAGTTAATGTGAAAGTCTAACAAATAACAAAAAAATTACCCCCGACTGTTAAACTATAGATTTTTGACGTTTGCACGTCACTTAACTTTAATTATCGTTTATGAATAAACCCCCTAATCTTTTCTTTTGATAAGTTTAGATTAGAAGGGCCATTTTCCTTTAAGCTCCTGTGGGAAGCCTGTTGAAACTCACAAACAATTGTATAAAAGTGAGTTAAATATTTAGCCAACACAAAAATATCATCGTTCATTACATTAAATTTATTACATGTATTGTTATAAAACATATTTCTTTGTATGAAACTTAGCACTTCGAGTATTACCTAACTAATCAAAACAGTCATTAATGAAGAGAGTGATTGATTGCTGGATGGTATTAATTACGATTGTTTTTTTGTTAGGATACGCTACGTATTTGATAAGTTGTTGGAGAAAAGCGAACTAAAATATTTAGCTTTTATTGGGTTGTCAAGATCGGCCTCCTTCAAATTACATCGACCTAAATCACCTGTGACTGAGAATAAAAATATTTGCCAAATAGAAATACTATTTGGTAAATATTTTTATTCTGTTATCTTTCATATTAGGTTTTCTTTCTAGATTTTTTTTTCTTTTGCGCTATTTGAACAGTACAGTACTAATACTACGTGGTAAATATTTTTATTCTGTTATCTTTCATATTGTAATAAATTTTCTTTCAAAAATATATTTTCTTATCCGGTATTTGAACAGTAGGTTTTCCATTATTTTAAACAGATCCCTACGAGTTATCACAGCAGTCGTTGTGAGAAGTTGGTTGCATAGTAGCCAGTTTTTTAGAGCTTCAACAAAAGTTACTTGCTGTGTGTTAATAATTCTACATTAAAAAGACTATTCAAATTTAAAAAGATATAAATGTCGAACATTATTGTAGCAGAAAAGAAGGAAGAGACTATGTTTTAATTTTTTAAAGAAAGTTTCACAGTGTTATAAGTAAATTTCAGGATTATATACAAAACTTGGCATCCATTTAAATTAAAATTATTTTGTCAGTGAAGCCGACAACCACTCTATACACTATATCATAATATTGAACTTGACTCCCATTTTTTACATTTATGTTTTAGATGGGTGAGCATTTCATGCAAACAAAGTTACATTAAAAGTGATCTAAAAAAATTATCTGTATGAGGACAAAAAGTCCGGGTCTCAGCATCATAATGCTAGGATAATTAAACATAAATAAGTACTACAGCACTGGCATTATGAAGGGGCCTGCTGTGAATTAAAAAAAAAAATAATACGTTAAATGACAATAGGGATGTTTCCTGGGTAAAAAAAAAAATATTCTATTTAGTCCGTCATTCAGATTATAGAAACATATTGGATACGTATATTTTGTTTTATCAAATCAATAAAAATTGACAAATATAAAAGGCATCAAAGATCAAGAGTGGTGGCTGGTGACGTCACTGCTCCCTAAAAAGTGTAGAGTGCAGTGACGTCACACGAGTTTTCAACGCACTCTGTCGTCTTCATTTTTTGTTTATATGAAAAAAGAAAAAATACGTGTCTAGTAGTTTTTGGAAATCTGACTGACGGACTAATTAGTTGTTTTTTAGTCAACTACCCTATTCAATTAAATGGCATTCAAGCAGTAACAGTTTGTAGTACTTGAGTATTTCTAACCATCTGGTAGTTATAAACACTGAAGTATTAGTAATAGCTACCACAGTGTAACATTTTGTGACACAGGAGGTTAGCATTCTGTCCGACTGTCCATACAGTGAAAGCTAGGAATTACTAAAATACTCCATAGAAGTAAAGATAAACATGAAACAAAGTCAGCATTCAACTCAGTTGATTAAACCAGATTAGATTATTAATCAGACCATGCCTCAGATATCCAGTAGGTATATCCCTTAAGCTCCGCACACACTAAATCAACGTCCCAAGCTAATCGAAGTGGTATTGAATAATTACATCTAAGGGCTGTTCACACGAGCCGAGTTGGCTCGCCGCCAGCCGCCAATTAGACCGTATGACAAACACAAACGTAAGCCTGACCGAATATCAATTAAGTTAGTACAAATTTGTTCTATGTAGTTGTAAAGTTAACGTTTAGATATGACATACATTGCGATAGTATAGTAAGTGAGATTGCGTTTATGATTCTTTCTAACATTTTTATTGATGAAACGACTGCATTCATTGGGTAGTCCATAGAGCTTAGAAGCAAGGAGTACATTTTTATTAACAAATTATAATGGGGTATCCTGCAATGAAACCGCGTATTTAGCACATAACACCTAGCGCTGAAGTTTTTTTCATAATCACTCTTAACTTCCAAATCTTTTGAAAAGATTTCTAGTGCGAAAAGTAGAAATACTACATTTCATCATCAACCTTTTATTGTCTCACTGCTGGGCACAAGTCTCCTCTCATACAGAGAAATATTGAGCGTAATCACCACGCTTGCTCAATGCGGGTTGGCGATTTCAGACTTATAGGCCAGGTTTTCTGAAGATGTTTTCCTTCACCTTCAGTCACTATAAAGTACTTTATTTATGACTTTATAAATGAAAATATTTATTTTAGATTAGCTCACAGTGGTTACATATTGATATATTGGTTGAATTAAATAAGTATGGCGTCTGACTACGAAACTCCTCCATACTTTTGAATAAAACGGTCGTTAAATTAAAATGTCCTATTTTTCCATTCACGATGAATACATAAGCTCTGGAATTCCGAGCTGACCAGTCAATACCAATCTCTGTGATTGATTAAGGAGCTAGTGACAGCGCGGGCGAGTAGCCAAATTAATTGAGATACTAAGAAAAATTGAAAGCATCGCTGTTGAACTCTTGATCCTTCAAGCGTCATGATCACTCACTATATCACAGTCGAGCTATAAAGAAGGAACGTATCATAGTACTCAGAGGGATTACGGATGGTCCTGATCTGCACAATGAGATCTGCAATGTGTTTGTCCCTGACAATTACTGTCGTGGCAGAAAACATCGGCAATTGGCTGTTCCGACCAGCCGAACTATTGCTCACTCCAAGTCGCCTATTCCTCGAACATTAGCAGCTATTAACGCTCTCCTGAACTCAAACACTGATCTCGATATTTTTGTGGATGAATGGAAGACGATACAGTCAGAGTGTTTGAAGTTTTGTGAGAAGAATGCATGACTGAATGAAATAAGTGTATGTTTAAAATGTCCGTTTAATGTTTTTATTGTATTGTTTGTTATATGTTTCTCTTCCTTTTATTAATGTTTAATGTAGTTTGTATTTAAATAGTGTAATGAGCTTATTTGGAAATCATCTAATGACTTCTCCCTTCTCCCGCTCTGGACGAAGCGGAAGAGCGTGTCAGACTTTTACTGACTAAAACCCACCAGTGTTTCTTCACTTGCGACGGCTAGGGCCATGGTTTCATATATTCATTGTCGTTCGACTAAATCAGCCAGGCAAGTAGCAGGCAAAAGCAAGATACCTTCATGACTATATACCAATAGCTAACATTGACTCATCTAAAGATATGTACTGACCTGAGGTGGAGTCTTGACATAATATTCTGTGTCATTGATGATGAGCCGGAAGTCAGTTTCGAGCAGCGCCTCGATGGTGTCGCTTGCGGAAATGCGCACGCGCTCGTCCGCTGCCAGCGCAGCCGCGCGCTCCACGCCACGGTCTTCAGCCTTCACCTGTAGATCAACAAAGATACTCAGTGCAATGTTTACTGGTACGATGGCAGAAGAATCTACTGGGTTCACTTGGGTATTCAATGTTAGGAAACTTGTAATAATAATAAAATTTATTTTATACAAAAGTGGTCCTAAAGTGGTGATGGCCCTAACACTTATACTGGGTGGTTACAAGCCAGTGACCTCTCCCAGGATGAAAAACTATTTATTAGAAACTTATTCAAAAACATAAATAAGTAAAAAAAAATTTAATTCGTACGAAATGGCTATATTGCCGACTAATTGGAAAAGTCGTAGGCTCTAGATTTTTAAAAGGCCCGGATTATTGGAAACGAAGAAATTTCGTAATATTTTAGTATAGTAAGATTATTGCAAAAATCTATTTTTTTTTCTGAGATGGATATTTTACTGCAATTTGAAGTAGTATGTCAACGTGATGAATAATAACGAGTTCTCTCATTGTTTATAAACTATTTCTACTTGTGTACGAAAATAAATTAATGGACTAACTTGTCCTTGTATAGCTTAACACAGGTGCTCGCTCAGGTATACATTATTAATTTTTAAAGCTTTTGTCGTTCTAACAAAGCGCTGGATGTTCTAAATTGAAACAAAAATAATTATGTTAAAATATCCAAATTTTCGTAGGTACTATATGAAAAACTAGTTGGTTAGTTCCTTAGAAAAATGGTTCCAGACCATGTTCGGTTACGGTGACCAAGCCGATGGGAGATTAGTTTTCGTCGAGAGAGATAGTTACACATGTGTGCACATAGGTGCACACTCTTCCCTTGCTTTCAAAGTCCGATAGGACGACAATCTGATACGACCGGAGAGAGATCAGGCTCGAGACTGAACAGCGCCTGAACAGAGCCTGAACAGTGCCTCACGTAAGAAGCGTTTTGGCCGACCCCAACGGTTCTTACGTGAGGCACGGGAGCAATGCCGTCTTCAAAACTCCGAGCTGTTACTTAGAAATTCCTAAAAAAAAAAAACAATGAAAAACTGGAATACGGAAAAAAGACCCAGAACCTCCTCAGTGGCCACACCGCTCACATGTGAGTATAACATAAAAACTGTTTTAGTGAACTCACATCACGTAGGTACGTGATGTGAGGTTCACTAAAACAGTTTTCGATCGAAACAGATCGTGTGCTTTTAAGGGCTAATTGGTAGGTACCAATTAGCCCTTAAAAGCACACGATCTGTGAATCTAGATAAAATCACGCCTATAATCTTAGTCACGACTGAAAGTTCGATCATTACTCAAGACGATTGAGCTCGAGCTAACTAATAAACGTTATTATCGAAAGTATTGGGCCGTCAGCAGTCTTACTAGTAGTCTTGATTAGTAGAGGGGACTTATCATTAATCGGTAATCAATCTGAGTCATCCAGTTACTCGTGTGGGATGAAAGCAGACAGAAAGGTAATTGTTTTATTTATATTTATTAGAGCCACCAGTTATTGTTACAACACTTAAATGTACAGTTAATAATAATAAGTTCTTAGCTACTTGCACAACATACTAAGGTAGCTACAGCGTACAATTAGAGGAGCGTTATGGGCAGTGGTTAATAAAATTATACATAACAAATATTAATCCATTCTAAAGATAAAAATAAATTATTACTTTTCTTTACAAAATTCAAAATACTTAAATCTAATAGAATTAAAAAAAAAAAACAAACAAGTTGCAAATAAAAGGGTAGAGGTGGAGCCGACTAATTTATTTCAGCCAACTTCCTCTGGAACTGCGTCAAAGAGTCAAAGTGTACGTCCACAGATTCACTGCATTTGTTTCATGAACAGTTAATGCAATTATTAGTAAAACAGATGCATTAAAGGTGAGCAATGGTAGCCTAGTGGTATCGGCTGCAACTTACAAGTCAAGGTCGTAGGTTCGAACCCCGTCAGACGCTTTACTTTGTGTAAATATTTTCATCACCCCTGCTCTCAAACCGGTGAAGGAAAACATGGTGAGGAAACATCCTACATATACGACACATGTCATAGAGGCAAAATTTCGCAGACATGTGACATCTACCTACCCGCACTGGGCCCCCGAGGTAGATTACGAGGCACTCCCTCTCTCCCTCTCTCCGAGACCTATGTCCCAGGAGGAACAGGAGCATTATAAGCTGATTATGTCAGTGATAACATTAACATAATCAGCCTAGCCTAGCGCATATAAATGCGCATTAAAATCTTGACATGGATATAGAAGGCACAACACTCTTTACTATGGACACCATATTGTATATGGTGACTTTACTGAACATAAATTTGATGATTTTACAAAGGGTGACAAAATTATCGGTCTTATCGCTAAGAGCGATCTCTGACAGACAACCTTTTGCTTATAAACTAAGTATACCAATTTTGCTGAACCTGAATTGAATCGAAAAAAAAAATCAAGTAACATTTCTATAGTCGTTAATATAACGGCTCAGTTCTCTTTTTCTAAAAATGGTAGAACCAAATATCGCTTCCTATTCAAACATTGCACGGAAACTGGAGCTTTGTCATCCATAGATTCGACCCACGTCGTACGAGGCGAACATAGACATCCCTGTATGCAAATAGGGCCTCTCAACAACGTACATATAGAGGGGTCAATTGTGTCGTGAGTGGCATATGTGGGCTATCGTGAACACGTCTAGCAAGTATCTGTGTCTATAGGGATATTGACATGTTTGGTACTAAAATTTCAAGGCAATTCAAGCAGTCAACCGACACTTATGTATATTTAGTAGGGAAAAATATTTGAAGGGAAACATGAATGATTATGAAACGTAATCCTCGTTTAAGAATTTTCTTGATTCCAGCATAATCAGGCTATAATTTTCTCACAGCTGGAATACAAGCCTCGATGAGAAGGAGTAGGCAATAATCCACCACGCGGGACCAGTCCAGATCGGTAGATGACTACAGAGTAATAGGTTAAATCAAAGACATACTCTGATCTAGTATAGTACTCATGAATATAAACAACTTTTACTCTGGATCAATCTTAATATATGAAAGATCTCTCAGTTTCTATCCCGGAAATGCAAGGACAATGTCAGGGAACAGAACTTTAGTGTTACCTCTGAAAGAATACAACGAAATTTTAATAGAATCGCTCAAAATAAGCTGCTACATGTTAAAACATTTCTGGCCATTCCGGCCAACTATAGTTCTATAATATCAAATAGTCTTCTGCTTTTTTTTTCTTCTTTTTTTTTTTGGCACTATTGTTAAAACATCTTCAGGATTACTATACTCTTGTAAAGTATGCCCCTTGTTTAAGCTATCACCCTGTATTTAACTAAGTCTAAGGTCTGATCTGATTGGCAGCGAACCTCCTTGCCAGATTACCACTATGGGATTTGGAGGCCAAAGTCCTCCCCCACATGTGGGAGTGGCAAGAGGAAGCAAAACGCCAAGGCATAACTCCACTGCCGTGACAAATCGCGGTACGGCGGACAGCGGGATTTCATGGCAACATGGAGAGTGCGATTGTCGTGACCCAGTGCTGGGCACGCCACAATAGCGGCGGTAAGTTTCCTCTTTGAGGAGTGGCTAGAGAGGCGCCTTCCGCCTGACGCAGGTCCTCACCGGACACGGTTGTTTCGGGAGGTTCCTGTTCCGGATAAGGCGTGAGGGTGTCACCATTGTGTGGATCGCTCTGAGCAAACGGTGGAGGTCTGCCCGGCATGGGTAGAGGACCGCCGTATCCTCGTGGCGGCGATCTATTGCGATATCTCGCGTCCGACCCTGGTCCAGGCCATGGTCCGGAGGCGACCGGCCACCGTAGGCGTGAGCTTGCGGGCGATGAGCAGTGGGCAGCTCGCCATCCGGTAAGGACCAAGCCCGAGTCGACGGCGCGTTGTGTTTCACGCTCGCCTCAAAGAGATGTCAGCACATCGTGACGGGGTCCACGAAGACCGATGCCTCCTGGGTCAGGGTTGCGAGTTGGTTAAACAAGAAACCGTGGCCCTGGCCGTCGCACAGGCAAGTGAAGAAACACGGGTGGGTTTTAGTCAGTAAAAGTCTGACTCATTTGATGATTTCCCATCCCAACAAAAAAAAACCTCCTCTCGCTGAGAGGGAGTGGCCCGAAATCGAATACGCGGGCCCAGTGCGGGTTGATAGATGTCACATTTGTTGGAAGTTTTTGCTTCTAAGACATGCCAGTTTCCACGCGATGTTTTCTTTAATCTAATCTTAAATTAAAGCGGCTGACAGGTTCCGAACTTAAGACCTACAACTTGTAAGTCTAGGCCACCGCTGCTCTCATCTCAGCGACAATCACTGTCAAAAATGTTGGAAAATTAGAGGTATGTTTGGCAAATTGAGACTGCACTGAGATCAGCCTGTAAAATTCCATAAAATTACGGAAATCGCTCCTCGGATATTGTCAAGAAGTCTTACGTAACCGTTTTGGCTAAGCGTCCAACGATGTGACGACCACAGTGAGGTCTAACAAAAATTACTTTCGCGGTTATCACACTGCAACGGAGACCTTTCCTTTGTGCGGTGTTGCGGTTTTTAACTTTGAGTGTACACCGCACGGAAAAGCGGTTTCAGTGTTTAACAAACACTGAAACCACAGGGGGTTTTTATATACAAATTAAGATTTTACATACGGATACACATCAAGCTATGTATTTCCAGTTTTAGGTGCGGTGTGAGGTAGTTTGCGTACAATCAGAAGTCAGCTCATACTGGTTATATATAGCTTATATATATAGGTTATATATATATGATGAGTGTGTACAGTAAAAATTACAAACCGTAATACGGCACACTGTGTCCAATGCAGTGTGATAACCGACTTATATTAGCGCCTTATTTTCACAATATCCATATTTTTTGTTTAACTTGAATAACAAAAACAATTGATAGTTGATATTCAAATTTGTTTCAATTTATATGTATATGTAATGACATATAATTTTTTTATAAGATGAAAATCATACAAACCATGTGAAAAAGTTTCATTCGAAAAACTCAAACCATGAATTCAAAGAACCAATTCAACAAAACGGCAATTTCATACTTTAACCCCTATTAAATTTATAACCGATTTATGTTTTCTTATTTTTACTAAAAATTTATTTTCCTGATGCGATTCCTCATCAGCAAAAATAACAATTTTCTATACAAACTGTCATTAACAGAAAAAAAATGAGTGCAAAATTTCATGCTTTTAGTCCCAGCACTATAAAGCTGCGCGTTGACTGTTTGAGCTCGTGAATTAAAGTTTTTAAGATTTTTATTCAATACACTGTTGTATAATTTAATTGATAACCTTGATACGCGAACTAACACAACGCTGTTTTATTTACAGATATTTAAATAAGAGTGCTCACCTGTTCTAGCAGATCGCCTACGGTTTGCGAGACGGGACGGAGTGTGAATCGACATCTCTCGCGCCGGGACGGCAGCGGTACGGTGATCACCGGCAGGCCGCGCCGGTACGTAACCGTCACCTCTGAAACAAATAAAGAGAATATAAGATATTGTTTTTTAAGAGCCTGTAGCAGCAGACTTTTAATACTGTATTTCAGCGCCCGGCGTACAGCATACAATAGAAATTCACAAAAAAAAGAACATCCAAAACATATTTATTAATTAATTTTCTTTGATACGACGCCCCATGTTTTGATAATAGACTAGTATCAAAATATGGGGAGTCCAATAAGATTAAGAATTTTCTTGATCTTATTCGACGATTTCAATAAAAGAAGAAACTTCAATGTGTTCGAAGTAGTTTTCATAAAACCCTACATGATAATAATTCAAAGAAAAGCTCTACAAAACACCAACATTCAAGCCTTTCATATCCTGTTCCAACATCCAGCGCCTGCTGTTCAAACATCCTCGTTTCTACAGCATCTTGTGAGAAGCACTCTCAGGCTTATTGCCGTCTTTGTCTACGTGAGGCTCAAACACTCCGCCAAAGTGGTGGTGAAAAGATCTAGACTTAGGGTTTTGAGGTTATGAGGATGAAGTTCTATTTCTTTGAAAGTATATAATATAATAATTGGAGTTCTAGAACAGGATGATAAGATTATTATATGTACATGGAATTTAAGTAATGTTATCTAAAAAATTAATCGCCAAATGCGTTGCTTAGGGAAAACTAGAGAACGGCTGTACCAATTCAGTTAACGGTTGGTAAGTGTAAAGTTTTTCGTTACAGCATAAGGAAGGTTGAAGAGAAAAAATGAAAAAATTGCGAGGAAAACAATACAAATTTTTACAAGATATTTAAATATTAAAGCTTTGATGAGTCGTAAAACATGAATGCCAAATATTAAAACACGTCCAGGAATGGGGTAGTTTGACTAAAAAAAACTAATTAGTCTGTCAGTCACATTTCCTAAAAATACTAGACACGTACTTCTTTTTTCATTTAAACAAAAAATGAAGACGACACAGTGCGTTGAAAACTCGTGTAACGTCACTGCACGCTACACTTTTTAGCGACTAGTAACGTCACCAGCCACCACTCCTGATCGTTGATGCCTTTTATATTTGTCAATTTTTATTGATTTGATAAAACAAAATATAAGTATCCAATATTTTTCTATAATGTGAATGACGGACTAAATAAAATCATTTTTTTTATTTACGCAGGAAACATCCCTATTTAGTAATCTAACTTCTAACATAATAATTCTATACTAAAGAGCACAACCTACGAGGTACTAAACGGATTAAAAGGTAACAAACGGAAACTCATTTCCACTTGAGTGAAACGAAAGCGAAACTTTTGTACGGACCCACTTCCCGGGTAGTTATCCCGTGAAGTCTTCGTTTTTCGTCGTCCCACAGGCGTTAAAAGCCTTTCTTAGTTCGGGAATTTTCGGGAATCCGTCTGGGTATCCGAACACCGTTTGAGAATTATCATAAATATGAAATTTCGTTCAGTTTTTTCAGGACTCTGATTAGGGGATTTTTATTACTTGGTATTGGATGGTATTTGAACTGAATTAAATTAGGCTTTATATATACCTTAATACTGTCTGCCGTCAGTTAAGACTAGTTAGAATAAAAAACCTTTAAGTAACTAAATACATTCTTAGGGGAAGTAGGTAACTTCCCATTAAGTATATTTCCGTCGTGTGCCTCCTCTCTTACCTACTACAATTACGTTTTTTTTTTAATAATTATAAATTAGTAGTAAGCAGTGATGCGATCGATGATGGTAAAGCGCGCTAGTTTAATAAGAGCCTATCCACTCAGAAAAACTGAGCGAATAGGAAGGAAGACGGCAGTTGAGCGAGGTGATGCAATGTTAGACCCAACAACACGACCAACGATGCTGCGCCAAAGGGAGATTGACCTGAAGACCCTCCACGACCAAACTCCCAACACAACAACATTAGGCGCATCGTACCCGGCACACATCGCAACACAACTGCTCAGACCCGTCCTCCGTACGGCTTCACTAGACATCATGCAGGAACACGACAAATCGCTTGGCGGCAAGACTTTGTCTGGTGGCTGGTAACTTCTGCCGATGGCCGATGTTATGGCCTACCACCGAGAAACACATTATGTATATTTCCGTCGTGTGGTTCCTCTCTTACCTACTACAATTATGTAATTGCCTAATAAGCCAAATCGCCATTTCCAAAAGTTGTAACCAACTGGCTCACTTCAGACATTCACGCGGTAGACGATCGCATGCAACTGAGCATATTCACGGGCGATTTTAGTCATCTGCCTCATGCAATCTGTCGCCGCACGACAAAAGCCGAAACATTATTCTACTTAGAAACTTGTGACATATGTACCTACACCTACGGCCTAACTAAGTTACCATTTAGACAAGTTTTTTCCGTGCTGTGAAAATCGTGTGGCTATAGTCACCTATGCGTGTCATTAGAGCATACACTAAATAAAAAAAACTGTCACAAGTCTTGTGACAGTTTGGTTTTGACAGAACAAAACTGTACTATCTACAAATACAAAACTATGCTGTCTTTGGTGTTCATACAGACTTACTAAGGTACAGATGCCAGCAGGTAAGGTATTCAAAATTTTATAGTTTAGAGGAGATAAAGTTGAAAATCTATTAAAGAACACAAAAGTAGTTTAAAAAACAACAGTATTTAAATAAGAAAATATGACTTACATGTTACTTAGTCATATGCTTCCATTGATAATGGTGGTCTAAAGTGAATTGTTTCATTATACGCGAACGGACACAACCTGATTGTCCGCACGCTCCACTTATCGCGTACACTGATGCGCGAAAGCGTTAAACGCTTTTGAGAATTTATTAATTTACGAGTATCTGCATTACATACAGCATTTTTTTTTTTTTGTTTTCACACTCCACCTTACCTACTTAAATACATACTTGTGGCACTAAGAATATTAAGAAAGAAATAAAGAAAATACATTTACATAGCAGAGAGTATACACCAGAAAGCAACAAATAAAAAATATGAAAAGCAATAATAAAAAATCAGAAAATATGCCTGGCAGCTGCACCAACAACACCTAGTTCAGTTACATTGTCAGACAACTAGCGCCCCAAGTTGGGGAACTTAATGTGTGATAATATTAAGGACACAAATAACATACCGTAGAACAGTAACGTTGTAAGTTGTAGCTCATGAGTTTAAATCCAGGCAGTTTAATTTGTACATATATTACTAGCCGCCGCCAGTGACTTTGTTCGCGTGTATTTAGTTAGTTATTATACTCCACTCCTATTGGTCGCAGCCTGATGTTATGTTATGTCTGGTGAAGTCGTACGGAGGACGGGTCTGAGCAGTTGTGTTCCGATGTGTGCCGAGTACGATGCGCCAAATGTTGTTGTGTTGGGAGTTTGGTCGTGGAGGATCTTCAGATCAATCTTCCTTTGGCGCAGCATCGTTGGTCGTGGTGTTGGGTTTAACATTGCATCACCTCGCTCAACTGCCGTCTTCCTTCCTATTCGCTCAGTTTTTCTGAGTGAATAGGCTCTTAATAAACTAGCGCGCTTTACCATCAACGATTGCATCACTGCTTACCATCAGGCGAGATTGCAGTCAAGCGCTAGTTTATAATTACTAAAAATAAATAAACTAAAGCCTTCCTGGGTTTAATGGGCTATCAAACGCAAAAAGAATTTTTCAAATCGGACCAGTGGTTCTCTTCTGTGGACTGATATGTTAATAACATATCATTAAAATGCAAAAATACTGAATGTTTGTGATAGAGATGTCAAATTAAAAAAGTTAATTCATATTTTTTTTTTCATTAGAATTAATGTCATAACTAAAAATAATCTCAAGCTTTAAAATCATAATGTAAAACATTGTATTATGTCTGAGGCTCTTAAGGAGACTGGCTGCAGGAACACCAATTAATTATTTCGCTGTACACCGCGCAATGGGGATTTCAAACCCTAAGCTACGGAACCAACTGTTGCGTGACGGATGATTTTAATATTTACGAGACATTAACATGGTTTATGTGTGTCTCCAAGTGTACGACGTGGTATTTCAACGATAAATCTTCCTGAGCGTGCACGAACG
This sequence comes from Sesamia inferens, assembly GCA_037179545.1. Classification (NCBI taxonomy): domain Eukaryota; kingdom Metazoa; phylum Arthropoda; class Insecta; order Lepidoptera; family Noctuidae; genus Sesamia; species Sesamia inferens. The sequence goes on along the minus strand of CM073928.1, from coordinate 26,098,042 downwards.
GATTTCGCGGACTACCTATATTCATTAGATTTTTTTTTTTCATAATTATAAACTAGGGCTTGACCGCAATCCTCAGTTCATCAGTTAAGCAGTGATGCAATCGTAATGGTAAAACGCGCTTGTTTATTAGGAGCCTATCCACTAAAAAATAAACTAAGTGAATAGGAAGAAAGACGGCAGTTGAGCGAGGCAATGCAATGTTAAACTCAACAACACGACCAATGATGCTGCGCCAAAGGGAGATGGATCTGGAGACTCTCCACGACCAAATTTCCGAAACAACAAAATTTGGCGCATCGTACCCAGCACACATGGCAACACATAATAAATAAAACAAAAAAATTACGTTTTACGTAAGTAACAAAACAATCATCACATTCTGACGTTCCGTCAAAAAATGTATGGTGAATTAATTTTAAAAATTCTGCGCCCATCTGTACAAAATACTTTATTAAACTTTCAAGCAGATTAATCGTTAGAAAGAGACGTACGATGATTATTTGTAGTCAAAGTCACAAGCGACAGCGGGGAATTCTAATTAGATCGCTTCTAAAGTTTCTGGTAATTAAGCCTATTAAACGCGAAGAACATTCGCGTAAGAGCATAATTAGTGAAATTAAATTCTGAAGTATATAATGGGCTTAAGAGATTTAACTTGGTATATACGAACACGTGTAATACTTTTATTATTCACCATGTAGTAAAGTCATGTCAAGTCATTAAAAAAAACATTTGATGATAACTGATTAGAAAAAATTGTGTGGCACTTATAAATATTTTATATAATTCTATTCTGCTTTATCCTATCCTAAGTTCTTCAAGTTCGTACCTTCAATGATTTTTTAACAAATACTCAATCTGTTACCCTAATTTTATAACATAATTCTGAACCATTTACAAGCCATACATTTTGATGGCATAGGCATTGCACTTTTCTATGAAGCAGATGACTGTTTTTTTGTCAACCGACGAGCAATTTCTTCGCCTGTCGGTGTTTAATCATGTCCTGAATTAATGGTTACAATTTACGCACTGGTTAATAAATTATAATTCGTATTTCAAAGGAAAATATCGTGAGGAACCCGACATGTTCTAGAACCAAAAATTCTAAAATGTGAAATCTACCAACCGGCAATGAATCCGCGTGGTAACAGAATAACAGAGGGCCCTGTGTGACCCAGCAATGGATGTGGCACTGTGTGACTGATTATGTGTATGGTCATGTTTAAATCAACTTAAATATAGTAGTCTGCCATGGGAGAATAGAATAGAATAGAATACTCTTTATTATGTACACCATATAGATTACAGAACATAAATAAAAATATTTTACAAAGGGTGACACAATGGGCGGTCTTATCGCTAAGAGCGATCTTTTACAGACAACCTTTGGATGGAATTCTAAGAGGTAGGATAAAGAAATAGTGTAGGTAGTCTACAGTGTACTATTTACATAGATTATACTTACAATAAATATATACGTTAAGTGTATCATACTAGTTTAAATAAATTTATACATCTAATTAATAAATATCATACAAGAGCACATTAAATACAATAATATGTTTAAAGGGAGAGGAAGTGATTTTTTATCATAGTTTTAAAAGTAAACAGTGTTTGAGCACGCCTTACGGACACGGGCAAGTCATTCCATAGCCGAACTGCTTGTACAGTAAAGGATTTATCATAGAAACTAGTGGAATGCATCGGCATGTCTAATATCAGGTTTTCCGATGATCTCAGATATCTATTATGTGTGTCATGAAGGAACTTGAAACATTCTTTAAGATAAGAGGGGGTTTTAGCATTAAAAAAAATGTTGTAGAGCTGAAATAGTATATGAGAATTCCGGCGAAGACGTATGGGAAGCCACTTAAGCTTTGTACGAAATTCAGATATGTGATCATATTTGCGCAGGCCAAATATAAATCTTATGCAAAAGTTTTGAAGTCGCTCAAGTTTATCTAGTTGTGCCTCAGTAAGATCTGGATAACTGACATCTGCGTAGTCAAGGATGGGAAGTAGAAGTGATTGTGCAAGCGCAGTTTTAGTGGCAGTAGGAAGAAAGTTCCGTAACCGTCTCAGAGACTTACCAGATGCAAAAATTTTGCGACTGACATCTTGTAGCTGTGGATCCCAGGAAAGATGCTTGTCGATCCAAACCCCAAGGTTCTTAACGTTCTCACTGAACGGAATAGCAGTACCATTAAATTGAACTTGGGGAAGTTGCGACCAGTCTATCTTGGGGAACATCCTTGAACTGCCAATAACAATGACCTGAGTCTTCGATGGGTTAACATGCAACCCATGCGCCTCACTCCACTCACAGATTGAGAACAAATCCTTGTTCATAATTTGAATGGCGCCAGCTAGATCTGAGTGGCCAGCTTGTTTATAAATCTGCAAATCGTCTGCATAAAGGTGGTAGGAGGAAAGAAGGTTTTTGGTGATGGAGTTGATAAATATTGCGAAAAGTAAAGGAGATAAAACGCCGCCCTGAGGTACACCGGAAGAAGTATAGCACCACGAAGAGCAAGACTCTTCTATGCATATACGTTGCCGACGGCCATACAGGTAACTACGAAACCAGTCAATCGCCGTTGGAGATATGTTAAGCGAGCGAAGCATGCCAAGTAGGATATCGAAATCGACATTGTTGAATGCATTACTAAAATCCAGTAAGCAAAGAACCGTCAGATTTCCCTGCTCCATACCCAAACGTATGTCATCAGTGATATTAACTAAGGCTGTAGTGGTACTGTGACCAGGACGAAAACCAGATTGGAAAGGATTCAGTAGACTATTCTTACAAAGAAAAGTACTAAGCTGATGATGAACAAGGCGTTCTAGGACCTTGGAGAGGAAAGGCAAGATGGATATGGGACGGTATTCAGAAAACGAAGTTGGATTGGAATTTTTGGGTAACGGAATGACTTTGGCATCTTTCCACATCGATGGAAAGGCACCATAGGATACAGAGTAGTTAAGGATGTAGCACAGGACAGGAAGGATCTCGTCGAGGACAGGGAGTATCATTTTCCGACTTACACAATCACTACCGATTGCGTTGGACGTGATCGAAAGTATGCTCTTCTTAACATCACAATCAGTGAATTGGCTAAAAATAAATGGGTCATGATCCGGTGTTGGAAGGTTCGAAAGATTGTTAATTGTATTCGCCTTTATGATCCCATTACAGTGGGACGAAGAGGAGAAGTGTTGATTCAATAGATCAATATTTAAGTCTTTGGGAAGCGATTCTTGGCGAGATTTTCCAACGGAAAATCTCGCCAAGAATCGCTCGCGTTTTCAACGGAAGTGTGGATATAACGGCGTTGTGCATCTCTACATACCTTATTGCAGCGATTGCGTGCATCAACAAGGATCTTCCAGTTCGAAGGCGAGGGCCGGCACTTATATTTAGTTTTAGTCACAGCCTTTCTGTGCATGATAGCCCTAATATCATCTGTAAGCCATGGCGCCGGAAGATGTTTGATTTTCACTGCACGAATTGGAGCGTGAATATCATACAGCTGCACCAAATGATCAGTAAGTAGCCTGATTTTATCATCCACCGATTCAGCATCAAATAAAGAAGCCCAGTCAATGTTGGCAGCGCCTCTTCGGAGATCATCAGTATTCAAACCACCAAAATTGCGCTGCAGGAGAACTTTAGGTTTTGCCTTAGGTGGGCGAATTTTATAGGATAGGAATAATAGATGATGGTAAGAAAACATGCCAGCTGGGCATTGACCATGCTTGCTGACGTGTTGCGGAGAAGAAACAATGAGAAGATCCAAAAGTGAAGGATTACAGTTGGGAAAATGATGTGTAGCACTCAAAGGTAGAATTGAAAGATTTGAAGACTGGACTATTGATCGAAGAGAAGAAGAGCCTCCAACCGTACGCCTAGGCCTTAACACTAAATATTCGAAGACCTGTGACAACTACCAACCCACATTGGGCCATTGGTAACCGAACGGTGGCCTGTTTTACTGAGTCTCGGCATATATTATGTAAAATATTCTATACTTATAAGCTACCAACTAGTAATGCTGCCTTTAATATTTTTTCCAAGAAGTTTTTATAGCTTAGTGATATATTTACATAAGATACGATATAAGGGTTTCTAATGCCTTCTGAACGATAATCCCATTAGGACATTAATACCAGATTTAACTTCTTACTACACGGATTATAATTAAGATAATAAATTATATAATTATGTTCCGCACGTCGGAAGGCTAAAGACTAACTTTTTGGTTTAAACTCTTTCTATACCTTTTTAGGGTTCCGTAGCGAAATGGCAAAAAACGAAACCCTTATAGATTCGTCATGTCTGTCTGTCCGTCTGTCCGTCCGTATGTCACAGCCATTTTTTCCGAAACTATAAGAGCTATACTGTTGAAACTTGGTAGGTAGATGTATTCTGTGAACCGCATTAAGATTTTGATGCAAAAATAAAAAAATAATGATAAATATTGGGGTTCATCAAACACATTTGTGTGGGATATCTATGGATATGTCTTCAAAAATGATATAGAGGTTTCTAAAATATTTTTCCGAATAGTTTGCGTGATAGACGCTTCCAAAGTGGAAAAAAGCTTCCCCCCCCCCCCCCCTCTAACTTCTAAAATTAGAAAATGAAAAATCTAAAAACATCATATAATGTACATTACTATAAAAACTACCAACGAAACCCACTCCTGTTCCTTCACTTGCCTATGCACCCGGGATCTCTTTTGAACAACCCGCTGCACTATTTGCAAGCCTTAGCTAAGGTAGTTAGTATAAGGATCATCTAAACTTAAAATCTGTAATTTGTGCCTACTTTCTGTGTAACTAAATGAATATTCTGAAGAAGACAATAGCGTGCGAGTAGTAAAACTGGTTGTCCAGGTACCACAGTACCGGGCTTAGAATAGTATCAACCCATATCCTCCCGTGGGTGTCGTAAGAGGCGACTAAGGGAACTCTCACCAGGGAAGCAGGCAGCAGCGATTCTCCGGTAGAATATCAAATTACTACGATTCCCACCCCGCCTGCCAAGCGTCGGATTATGGCAAACCTTCCAACGCAATGAAAGCCTTGGGGAGATCTTCGTCCAGCAGTGGACCTCTAAGGCTCTCTATAGGCTGAAGAAGAAGAAGTGAGACTGATTTTTTAAATCTTGAAGCAATAATGGACCAGTAGCTGCATAAATATAATCAGTTGTTCTCAGTACTCGGACATAAGATCTGCGAAAGGCAGTGGAATCCACTGTGCGGGTCCAGTCTGTGTTGTTTGGTTTCAGACGTCTTCGATTTTTTGGCTGTGTTTCCTCAAAATTTTCCATCACCGTATTCAAAGAAGTGTTATGAGATGAAATATAAAAAGTAAAGTTACTCTTCTGATTCTTACTTACGACCTAACAACTCATAAGCCACGGATGATACCACTAAGCCACCACTACTCCTGCAATCGCGACATTTTCGCCAAAACTATGAGTTTAAGGAAAAATACTTTCAATTCCTATATAATAAAATTCAGTATACACTACAATAGTGCTAGTCATTTTCAAATCATTTTGATTTTCATTAAAATAAAGATGATATTAGTTTAACAGAATTTGAAATACTCGTATAAATAAAATTCATACTCAGATATTATTTAATGTTTAACTTTCTCAATGCATTTTCATAGTATTTGTCGATTCTGTTATTATTTCCGTAGCCGCTCCCGTTACCTCCTGTGCTTTACGCCACCATATTAAGTATGCGCGTACGCAGCATAAAGCGACGCCCGCACAGTGGGCAGACGTTGTAATTGCCCTGTCACTTTTCTAATTATCATCACGTTGTCTAGCGTTTCTCTCCAATGTTTGATTTATAGATATTACTTTTGCATGCGAAAAAATACTCTTTTTTACCCACTTTTTAATTTACCTAATAAACTTTTGATCGAGATTGTACTTTTTTCCTCTGACACAATTTATGCGAAGTGTAATTAAATACAACATTAAATGTTAATTATGTTTATTGTATGCGATTCGTATTTACGTTGTGCATATTGAAATTAAACGCGCTCGATATCAACGATCGAGTCTTGTAATGAAAACTCATTCTAGGCATACTGAACGAATGAAGATTATACCGTTCTCCGATATTTATACTTCTATGTATTTCTTTGAAAAATTCACACCAGTTAAACTAGTTTAGTAAGTACCCTTACCGCGGTTACTCCGTGAATGGGTGACTGTCTTTACATACCAAGACGCCTCCATGCCTTGATAAGCACGTTAAGCAGTTGGTTTCAGATGACAAACGTTACGTTTGGGCAGAAGACCGAAGTTATGTCAACCAGTTTTACCAAGGCTTTTCGTATTACCCAGTGACTGGATTGTGGAGGTGGGATAGGCAGTTACTTCATGTAAAGGAGGTACTGGTGCTAAGCTGTATCTGATCACAGCCGAGAGTGGTCGCCAATATAGTGGGGAAAAGCTAGGAAGATGATGATACGGCTCGTCCCTTATTACATAGGGACAAAAAAATCCTAACGAAATATAGTTGTACTTTAGACACAACTCTGCCTTATACTCCCAAAAACACAAGCGTGATGTTATCGCAATGAATGGTGTTTAAAACAACAAAATTCTCATACACCAAGAGTAATCTTCCGTAATACTTCTCTATCGCTTTTAAGTTTCTCCCACTTTCCTTGATTACCACCATTTTCACGTACATATCGAAGCAACGTGTAATAAATTGTCAATCTCGACCTTCTAGGTCGGCGTTTAAGGAAGCAAATCGTTTGTCAAAGTGTTCCTCTTAAGGCAATGGTGTAGAAGTAACGTGAAAGTTTTTGGCTCGAAAATAACGTTATCTATCTTGAAAGTTAGGGTGATTTCCTTGGCTCAGAAGTTTTGTGGAAAACAGTTTTTCCAAGCTTGCTGTAGATTTTAGTGTTTTAACGCCCTCGTTTAGTGAGCTTTGTACAATGTGGAGAGAACAATAAACTGGATAAGTCCACTCAATCCGTGTGGTTCTTTCCTCAAAACACTATCCCAGACGTCGATCAACACAATCTTCACATGTTCTGACCAAAAGTGAAGTTTTAAAGAGAGAGAAGACGTGATTTGGACCTTTCTTCTCAAAGTAGTAATATAGGAAACGCCCCTTTCATCTTATTTTGATAATATGATGGACGTGTAAAAGTGTTTGTACAAACCTAGTAACGAAGAATATTTTATCAATACGACATTTAATAAAAACACTGAGAATACTAATGCCTAAGAGCGTTTTAAGGAATTATGAAATAAAAGTTAACTTTGACATTAAGAATGTGATTTTTGTAAACAAAAGGTAGAGTTTTATCAACTTTTGACCATACTTAGTGGCTAAATTATATGATATATTTAATCGAATTGTCTAATGCAGACCAGGAAGCGTTATAAAGTATATCTAATGACATGCATAGTGTATTCTATTGCTGCAATAGCTCCACGGTAAGTTTTCAAACCCGTGGGAATATCGGGATAAAAAGAATTCTACATGTTCATCTGTGAGCCAATTTCATCCAGATCTGTTCAGTAATTTTTGCGTAACTAACATACATAATATCATTGAAAACTTAGGCATTTATAATATTAGTAGGATGTCTGCTATTGTGTGGTCACAAGCCTATTCTATGTTTTTTGTCGTGTGTCCATACAACAACAAGTATAGAAAAGGATCGTCATCTTCACCTTTTTTATTACTAGATTCCCGCCTCTTCTTCTCATGAAGAAAAAACATGGAAATTTTATTATTATTTAAATGTTACTTTCATAATATTTCACAGAACAAATTCTATAAATGATGGTGAAAACCGCATTTGCATTAATTGCACAGTTTACGATAACATCGCGGCGCCACACACACACATACACAGAACACATAAAAAGCGACTTTCATTTATTACATTTACTTATCTATAAAAGATAGTCGAAGATAGCCCCCGAGTTCGTGAAAAGCTTTAGAATTTAGTAGTGATTGAATTTTGAATAATGTATTCGCATTCCAACAGTTTGAAATTATTCCATAGCGTTGTTTATTTACTAATTCACCATTTACTTACACACATATATTGTCAGACAAGAAAAACAGAACAGAAAAATAGGTACAGAGTTAATGCTTATTTCATAATAAATTTGTTCCAGCATATGTGCAATATAAGAATGTTTGCTGACTTCTTGTCTTTTACGAGACAAGGGTTCTGTCCCCATGATATTTGAAAGTATTTATTAATTTTTTTCCCATCTGGATTTCTTTACGGCAAATTTGGGTGCTGTGAGAGACGAACGAGATGAGAGGTTCCATCAGGACATTTCCTTTGTGGAGAAGCGTTATCAAGGGAAATGGAGTCCAGGAATGCTAGCAGACTATTGTTGGGGGCTTAAAAGGGACCTACCAGAAGGCTAATATTCAAGAAAATCATAAGTAGATCTATTAGATATTGGGAAATAATTCTGTAAGTGTGGCTGATTTTTGTATTTTTACAAAAAAAAAATTAACCAGTTTAATTAATGGCAACATAATCGCCGTCTACTGCACAGGACTAAAACGTAACTGCTGACACGTTGCAGTTGCAGTGTTAAACTGATTTGCATCTGTCACCTCAAACATCAGTTTTAATTGAAAACCAGCGTCAGACCTGGCATTTTTTTTGAACTTTTTTGGTACATCCGCGAAGCAGACTTTAATGCTACTTTACATAGATCGGTCGTCACACTTACTATTTGATTTTTATTTGTTGCTAACCGATGTGTATCTGGTGTATTGTGTGTCTTTCAGTCTGTGCTAAGTACATATCCCCACCCACAAATCGTAAGAAAGAAAATATATTCACAACCTTTCGTAGATTACAGGCGTGATGTTCTGTTATGCGCAATGATGGTTACAGGCTGAAATTATATTTATATTTTAAGTATTAACTTAAAATATAAAAGTTATCGGAGCAAATCAGACGAATGAACAGTTTAAAACTTTTTAACTCAAGCTATTTCTAAAGCCAATACTATCGAAACATTAAAATTCTCTCACTCACTATTTCAGACTTATTCAGTAAGTAACCGTTAGGCAATCTTGACATTGACTGACTTTAAATCTGTTTGTGTTTTTGATATTTGGACTGATGACAGACGATTATAAACTGCTCACCGATGAATATATATTACAACACAAAAACCGAAAGAGACAAAAGGCTTTTTTTCTTCATTGTAAACATCTGTGAGTTTATTATTTAATCAAGATACGTATTGTAAGTTTGCACGTAACTATGCATCACAAAGACGTCATGCAAAATTCCACATCGCGCAAGCTAAGTTTTCCGCGCAAATAGAATCGATCAACTCAATCTATTGCAGTTCACTGCTGGAAATAGGCCTCACTCAGACTGCTGCATCTGTTTCTGTTACAATTAGCATACGCAGGGTCAACTGAACAGTACTCTATAATGTTATTTTTAATATTCTGTGAACCAATTATCACCCTGACATGAAGCCAGCCATTTCTGACTAAATAATGATGATATAAAAAACAAAAGTAAGTAGGTATATAATATAGTAATATAATATAGTAGTAAGCAACGCCAGTACAATAATAACGGGATTATATTAATCCTGAGGGCGGATATCAAGCCACAGTACCTTTGGAGCTCGGTTATTTTGGGCAAGTTTCTAGTTACTTTAACCTTTTTATTGTACTTATCTATACAATAAAAAGGTTAGCTGCCCGCAAGTCCGCCCCTACGCCCGGAGTTCAGTGCTGTCTTCCGACGTCCAGGGACTCCTGCGGCAACTAGAGTGAGAGCGTAAGCAAAAGGAAGTGAGAGTTTCTTATGCACTCTGGCTCTGTAAGTCTGTACCATGGGCTAAACTAGGGCCGCCGAGAGATCGCCGCCGGGAGAACACGGCGGTGCTCTGCCCAAGCCGTTCACAGTCATCTTAGCCCCAATCGGCCAAAAATTTCTAAAAGCCCCTAAAAACCTTTTCACAAATTATATCGCTGAGATATTTACCGCTGCTACTAGACTTTAAACGTTTTTAGTAACGTGAATTGGTTTTCCAATAATTTTCAATTACCCACTCTAAATGTGAGTGGAAAAATGGTGGAGTGGGTAAATGAAAATTATACCTAATTGTATAACTTAAATTTCAGAGAATCGTAAGGGCGTGATTACATTTGGAGTGGTTCATGCACTTCAAATATAATCACGCCCTTACGATTCTCTGTTCACAAAAAGGGACGTATTTTGAGTGTTACAATTATTTAGTTCGTATTTTAATGAGGTTGTTATGTTACGAAGTTAAGAAGACTGAAAGTTTCGCCACGAACTTATCCTACTGGGAAATGAGACTCGATGGGGCTATAGGATTTGTTGGAAAACTTGAAATGAGCCCGAAGCGAGATATTATAGTAATATAACAACTTTTAAAATTAAACACGTTTTTGTCAAAACCAAAAGGATGAGCAGTGTTGAATAAATGTGCGGATCGATGTTGCTACACTAAAATACTTAAAAAAAATTGTAGGTTTACAAAACTAAAAAAGGGGTTTTTTGGTGTTTCATTTAAGTAGACTCTAACAAGGAATCTTCATAATATTCACCGTATGAGGCTAATCGTACCAAAGATGTCTATAAATACCTACCTACTTGTAAAAATAGATAACAAAAGATCCTATGAACTATATATTTTTATTAAATTATAAAATAGTGCTTGACCGAGAACTCGCCTGATGGTAACCAGTGATGCAATCGTTGATGGTAAAGCGTGCTAGTTTTTTAAGAACCTATTTACACTAGCCTTAAAGACATTTCGATTGTAGTCGGACGGATAAGACTGCCGCAGACAAATTGTTAAAGTCCCTCGATGTACGCGGTATAAAAGATGAGGCGAAACGATTCATCCGGATCGTAGTGTTGTAGGTATATTTACAAAACTAAAGTAATTTTGTTTAATTATACCATCGGAAATGACACATAAATTATGAATTAATTTCTCTATACACAATCATTGTAAAGAACAACAAAAGCTTTCATTACTATTGTGTGAGAATTATTACTCCAAAGTATTGGAAATCCATTATTCATGGGCGAAATAATACGCCGATAAAGGACATGCCGCACTAATGCGTGTATTATTCGCAACTTATGGTACAAAATCGACGTAATAATGCAATGGATCTGAAACTCAATCACAGAGATTAATTGGGCTTTTATAGATTTCGTGAAAGTTTAATAAGGGCACATGATTTTGTTATTAGTTGTGTAATATTCTCGTGTTTAAAGTTGGTAAATATTTTATAGCCATTTATTAATTAATTTGTTTACTTATATAAATTGATAGCCTTCATCAATTTGCCATGTTTTGCTTTGTTTACACAACTATTAAAAATTACAATTGCCATGTGAATATACGGACAATTTATGTTGTTTGCTTACAACCAAATTTCCGTTACTTTACTACTTTCTACTTCATTCATCTAATTTTGGCTCAATTTACTCTCAAAATTCAAACACAATCCTGAGACCCACTTACTTATACAGGGCTCAAAGCTTTTCTTACTATCTTATCCGGATGGAGGACCAGTAAGTAATCCGGTTCCCGGTTCTTTGACAAACGAACCTTCTTCACTGTCCCTCTGGTCATGACATCAATAGACACCCGTTTCAAGAGTTATTTTTTATAAGGAAAGAACTAGTTAGTGCAAACGAATCCAGTCGCGTGAATATCGTACTCAAGAATAAAGCAGTAAGCATTATAGTGGTAATCCTATTTATAAGATAAGCTTACAAAACAAATCCAAAATGTTTAAGTAAGAATTTATATTCACGGTTTAGGCACCTGTGCAGGGACCGTTACTCCGAAACGGTAACATCTGAGTACATACATAGGTTATCTACAGAAATTATGTACAGACGACAGCACATCCAGCTATTGCAATCTGTCAAATTTCATTACTAGATTTTCAACTTTATCGCTAAAGCATTAAGGCTCAAGGTTGATTGGGAATATCGGTCAGTTTCGGGTAGCTGTTTTTTTTTTGTTGGGATGGGATATCATCAAATGACTTCTCCCGCTCTGGGCGGAGCGGAAGGGCGTGTCAGACTTTTACTGACTAAAACCCACCCGTGTTTCTTCTCTTGCCTGTGCGACGGCCAGGGCCACGGTTTCTTAGCTTGACCTGCTTTCGTCCGTACATATAGGTATAAGTTACATAGTGTTCGTAAATAATGTATGTTAAATTAACGAAGATAAGTTCAAAGACATGTGACATCTGCCAACCCTTGCTGAACCCCGTGTGGTTTATCATGGCCCTCTTTCTCTCGCTGAGAGGAAGCCTGTGTCCCAGCGATGGGAACATTAGAGGCAGAATGATGACGACGAAGAAGCAGTATAATAATTAAAGTAAGTTGATTTTCTCGGTGGTAGGCCATAACATCGGCCGCCGGCAGAAGTTACCACCCACCAGACAAAGCCTTGCCGCCAAGCGATTTGTCGTGTTCCGGCATGATGTCTGGTGAAGCCGTACGGAGGACGGGTCTGAGCAGTTGTGTTGCGATGTGTGCCGGGTACGATGCGCCTAATGTTGTTGTGTTGGGAGTTTGGTCGTGGAGGGTCTTCAGATCAATCTCCCTTTGGCGCAGCATCGTTGGTCGTGTTGTTGGGTTTAACATTGCATCACCTCGCTCAACTGCCGTCTTCCTTCTTATTCGCTCAGGCTTTCTGAGTGAATAGTCTCTTAATAAACTAGCGCGCCTTACCATCAACGATCGCATCACTGCTTACCATCAGGTGGGATTGCGGTCAAGCGCTAGTTTATGATTATTAAAAAAAAAAGTATAAATAAACTCGCTGCGCCTCACTGTTTCACTGTAAACGTTTTGGTCCCGCTTATTGCTGGTTACAAACTATCTGTGTGACTAATTTCATCCTAATCTGTTTAGGAGTTTTTACGTGAAAGAGTAGGTAAGAAATGTACACCCATACAAACATTCCCGTTTAAAATATTAGTACGATAACCTGTGAATAAATGTTTTATGTAAGGTAAGTAACCTTACATTTTATCACTGTGTCAAAAGTAAGAACACAGCAATCAGCATACCAACAGACCCATAAATGTCTGTACGTTCAAGAGGCGTGGGCGGTACAACGTAATTCCGGGACACGACCCCGGCAATTCACTTATCCGCTTCTCGAGAATGAAAAATGTCCGGTATTCCGTCAGCTACCGGAACCTAACACGGAATGAGTACAAATTAAAAATGTTCCCTGTATATTAAGATTTATTTATTAGGATAAAAATGAACACGATTTTTCGTGTGTGGTAAGGATGATTGGTTGCCAGCCAACTCATAATTTTCAATTTAGTGATGATTTGCGTTTTTAGTTAGGGATGGTACAGTCAGCAAAGGAAATGAGTAACCAGGGCCATCGAATAAAGTTAAATTTTATTAAGTAACCCATGGATGTTATCAAATAAAATCTAGTTTCTTAAATACGATCCGGACGAAGCGTTTCGCCTCCTTCTTTATACCGCGTACATCGAGGGACTGGAACAATTTGCCAGCGGCGGTGTTTCCGTCGGACTACAATTTGAGTGTCTTCAAGGCTAGAGTGAATAGGCTCTTAATAAACTAGTGCGCTTTACCATCAACGATTGCGTCACTGCTTACCATCAGGCGGGACTGCGGTCAAGCGCTGGTTTATAAATTAATTTAAAAAAATTTTTTTGTTTTCCTTTAATGAAATTATATTATACATATAGAAAATATAAATCAGTTTATTCGGTAATTTAAAAACTTGGCTGCGTGCTCTAGCGCCTTTGCCAACATTTTCACGCAGCTACGGCAGAAAATAAACCTCGCGCCATTTTTCTCAAATTTTCCTTTCTTTGTACTTGTATTGTGAATACTTTTTTCCAGTTTCCTCGCAAGTGTGTTAAAAAACGTCGTACGATATACGTGCGTATTCTTTATAATATGCTCGGCTCAATTAGTTTCTTACTAAACTTTAACTATATCCGACATTTCCTAATTACCTATCTCCTTTTGTGACGATACTTAGTATTATTTTAATAACACAATCACACAAAATAACAATGAAATTTATAAAGATCGACCACCTTCGTCGTTTATTTAATAAGTGGTCGCGTTACGGCTGAACATGGGGTCCTACAGGTTATTGCATAACACACTGACAGTAGCAATGCAATGAGTTTCGTTTTATCTACGTGGTTGAACAGACATATTTTCCGAATGTATGGAGCAATGGATTAGCAATATACTTCGAAATTATTCCAATTAATAGTAATACTCTGTTACGTGATTAGGGTGCAGGGCTCAATTCAAGTGTCAAGCAAAGTGTTATTGCATTTTTGTATCGAAAATTTCTTAGTAGCATCTGGGAGTCTGGATTGTACCCAGTTGATGACAATAAGTTCGCACCACATACAACCAATAATCAGTTCAGCCTATGGCGTTCCACTGCTGGACTTAGTCCTTTACCAAACTGTGCCATAATACCCTGTCCTACTCCTTTCGCATGCAATCTAACGTTGTTCGTCCATCAAGTTAGTGGGTGTCCGACACTATGTCCCCAAATTACATGGAAATCATCACTCGTCATAATAATAACTCCTAAACCAAACCAACGATGAAAATTTGTTTATAGCGAATGATCTAAGGCAGTGGTCGACAACCCGCGACCCGCGCTTGTTTTGTAAAATAAATTATAATTCTAAAAATGATAAAATTAAAGATACTTTAATACAACTGCAAAATCAGTTCAGTGAAAGATTTGGCGACTTTGAAAAGATTTCTAGTGGAATGAAGGTTTTTGCAAATCCTTTTTCGTGTGACATTGAGAATGTACAGAGTCATTTAGGAATGAAAGTGATTGATTTTCAATCTAAAGACAGTCTCAAAAGCTTATTTTATGAGATCAATGATCATGTTAAGTTCTATGGCAGCTTGCCAACTAATTTTGACGATTTGAAAAGATTTGCTCAAAAGTTTATTACAATTTTGGCAGTACTTATGCAAGCAAACATTTTCTATCCTCAATTATAAAAAAAAAATTAACATGCTTCCCGACTTACAGATGAGCACTTGAAAGCCATTCTTAGAATTTCAACGACAAAATATGAAAACTGATGTACAAAAAATAGCCACTCAAATATAGCCTCAGACATCACACTGAACGTATAGGTAGTTTTTTATCTTTCATCATTTAATTTACATTTTTTATTGATTTGTCGTTGGTATAATGCAAAAAAAAAAATTGGGATTTTAATATCACTTACGTCCGACGACCGGCCGTACAAAGGGTCGTTCAATGGTGGAACGGAGATGGGGATGTATGTCCGCACAGTATTATTATGAGTGCAATAAAGAATATTAATTGATAGACCTGTTATCAAAATTATGTAAAAGCACGGCCCGCCTCTACCTCATTTTGTCGCCATGTGGCCCGTAACTGCCAAAAGGTTGCCGACCGCTGATCTAAGGTTAATAAATGTTCATTCAAAGCAAAACATTTTTAGAAAACCTAAATGTTTCCTATCAGTTTCCTTGGTAAAGTCAACTTGAGCGGTGGCTCAAGTTGACAGGGCAGGGGTGCCTGCTGAGAGGAAATTATAATTTAAGGTGTGGTTCGAGTGATATATAGCCAATCCCGGTGGACATGGAACATCACTTTTTAACATTCCTTTTACGTGCTTTGTTTAACCATGGTTCATTAATTAGCTTTTTTATGAAGTTTTTTAGTACTTTTCGTTCTAGAAAGTCTTCATTTCATAGAACGCAGAAAGAATTACTTAGTCAGACAACGAGCCCTTATCTTTTGCACGACCTTTGAATACTGCACACATAACATCATGCTTGTAATCTCTGAGGAATCAGGCAGAGGTGTACCCATTGTACACCTACATTTGACGAGTAACTTTATAAGTTCGTAAAACGGGGTGACCCCATTGCAATTTTTTTTTTTTTTTGGGATGGGAAGTCATCAAATGACTTCTCCCGCTTTGGGCGGCATCAATCGGATACATGTCTATACTTGGGGCTGTTAATGAGAAAGTCCTGATAGAAAAACCTGATGTAACGTTCCACATTTCATCAGTTACGTTAAAGTCCCATGTAATGGAGAAAGAGTCTATTGAATAATAAAAGGGAATATTTTTTAAACGTTTCAAACTGGTGCTAGATCGCGATCTCGCCTGATGGTAAGCAATAATACAATGTTGATGGTAAAGTGCACTTGTCTATTAAAAACGTTATTTGATCCGTGTGGTGAATCCCTCTCCTTCTCATAGACAGGTTTATGTCCAATAAGTAGGAAAATAATGTGATAATTATGCTAGCATACCACACATTAATGAAAATTTTAGAAGTTACTCTTAACTCTTTCTTCTTCCAAGATTCATATAAACAATCATAGAGCACAAATCGCCGCATCGTGCTGTGTTATAACTAATTCATTTTTCTTACTGATATCATAGCATTGTTAATATTATTTATGTATTTTGAAATCACATTCATGGTGTGAACTTATCTAGAGATGTAAGTAAAAATATGTGTTAACTGCAGTTTTCCAATCGCGGCTCACAAGAAATGCACTTAATCATCGCTTCTATAGACCAACATCAGTCATCGTGTGATTAAGTAGTAATTTCCACGGTGGAGTCGATCGATCGTTAATTTGAAAGTCGGCCACTGCAAATTTTGAATTGATGCCTGTCTACGACACATTCATTCTGCAACAACTTCACTCTGCATCAATGTCATTCGTCGTTCAAGCTACACTTCACTCGACTTTGACATTTTGGCATCTGGAGTCAACTTCATTCTGTACCGCCATAATATTACTACCACCAACAAGAAAATTCATGTCACGCATTTTATTATTATTGTAAAAGTTTAAATAAACCCATTTTCTGTAAAAAGTCTTTGTTGGCGCTAATATCACAAACAATGCCAAAGTTTGTATATTCGTATGGCTTGTAGCCATAATCCTTTTTTACGACATTATGATGTTATCAGTTATTTTTCTTAAACTCACTTGCTCTCTCTCAGTTGGGAGGTCTGTTTTCCAACAGTCAAAATGTTATGGGCTGAGCAAGCCATATAAACTGGTGATAGCCGCTCACTTAGCCCTAACTCTCGTTACAAAATATTCAAAGCTGCCACCCCTTGAACCCAGAGCCCAATATGCTTTGAACAATACCCACCGACCATTATACCATTCTAAAAACTAAACAAATTCTCAACTACCCGACCTCATGTTGAATTTGAGAATTTATTTAGTTAGCAATCAAAAATACAAATAAAAATTACTTTGTAAGTTTCGATTGATAACTTATATTTGAAAGAATAACCACTTCAAGTTGGCAACAACTTCTTAACGGCACGAATCAATCATTCCGGAATTGAAGCGCTAAGTGGTTATTCATTAAGAACCATTCTCGCTCCACTGGACAGATATAGTCATGAGGTTATTCAGTCACCGTGGCAACTAAATGGCCATGTGGACAGTCGGCTCTCGGTACCTTCCGGCGGCACATGCGACGTTTCCACTGGGAAAGCAACCGCACGTGTAATTAGAAGAAACGAGAGCGAAGCGATTTCCGACGCGGATCGCGCAACAATTAGTAGCCCGTGGAGGACGGAATGTGAGGGAGAGGAGGATGGCGGGTAATAGATGAGGTGTTGCAGATTGACAGAAACATATCGTGTTAGAAATGAGAAAGTGAGTATATATGTAGTTTAAGCCCAGTATATGATCGTTGTGATTGCGGCTTCAGTGACATTATTTAGGTCATCGGAGGTGCAGGTGAACGGGCACTTAGGACTCCAACAAGTGGGGCATACACTCCAGCAATGGATTTGGATGAAACTTAGCACACACATAGACATGTCTTGGACAAGGAGGAAAACTTTGGGGCAGATCTTAGGATTCAATTGATTTTTTAACTACACGGCGTGATTTTGATGAATATGAAGTCAAATTTGAAATAACTAGCTTTGAAGAATTATTTAAATTTAAGTGTAACGTTTTCCGTTGTGTAACGAAAGCAGAACGTCTTGTGTAGAAAAAAGGAAAATGATTTAGTTAGACAAACGGTACCCTGATCCGATATGTTGAAAAAATATTCTATAATTTCTATCTTAAACAATCAAACAACCGCTCATCACTTATACCGACTAAGTCGCCATCAGCTTCTAACACAAACTAATTAACAATAACGTAGATCTTGCGCGTGCGCTGCGCATGCGACGCTACGCTTCACATTCGCGTCGCGAGCCGCCCGGACAATACGTTGCGGGCTATCGTCAGCGCCACGGCACCCTGAACCTTCCACCTTGAACCTCACCATATTAATTACAACCAAGAGCGCTTGATAGCCTACACGAGTCATAAAAATCGGAATAGTTGGAAAAGTCGGAAAGTCGGAAAAGTCATCGTCACTGTTATAGTGTGGGGTGTCGTTGGTAGCGTGTGTCATCAGTGACGGTGTGTGTTGTGGAATGGGGTAGCAATGGGGGCAGGACACAGCGCTGAGGGCGAGGGCTGCGCGTACGCAAGCGACCCGCCCGCCCATAATCGGCGCAAGACACATAGTAGGAGGCGGAGGTGAGTTTAGGCTTACGCTACTTTATAAATGCTTATGATAATTACTGCCGTTTAGCATGTTTGCTAGTTTGGTATAAAATGCAATTTTCTGTTAACGAACTTTTGAGCTAAAGTTCGCGATTCCTCTCATCGAGAGGAGGACTGTCTCCCAACAGTGGGAACAATATAGGCTCATTTGTGGTCACGATATGAAATTGGGATCGACTACACGGGTAAGCTAAAAACGTTCTTATTCACACATTACTGTGAATTTGTGAAGAGCGTACAAAGCAATTTTAATTGAAGACGTTCATAATTACAAGGCGTGAAACTAGGGCAAACTAGAGACTACGCTATTTCAGTGGCATTTTTATCGCCATCTGCATCGGTAGACAAATAAATCTTCTAAACAACGTTTTCCATAAACATTTAAATATTTAAAAACAAGCATATAATTGAAGCGTTTACGGAACATTTTGCGTTCTTAAATGTCATAAAATGTCCATCACGAACACATTAGCGTGAAAAAATTTTACGCATTCATACAGCCTAAGCTGCGTTAGTAAGCTAGATTTAAGATAACAAGAAATTTACTCTTTATTTCATTATACACCTTACGCACTCAGTCATAAGGTTCAAAATTAATGAACAAAGTTTTGTTTTACTTAGGATATGGTTTAAGACAACAAGAAACAACTTATCTTCATTATACACCTTAGCAATTTGGTCATAAGGTCCAAAATTCTTAAGCAAGTTGTACTAACTTAGAACACGTTTTTTTTTGCTTTGGATTATTAACGGAGTGGGCTAAATGATTTAGTCTTTAATCATGCTTTCGTAAATATCGAGTGAATGGCCGATGGAATGTGAAACGGTCTAGAACTGTCAAGTGTATCACATAAACTTGTAAACAATACGACGATAAAGTGTAAACAATAGTTTTTGTTGTGTTTATTTGATTTATCTCGTGACTATTTTTGGTATATGGAATTTTAGATAGTATTCTAAAATGCTCTGCTGGTGGGTGATGAACATGTAATGTGAGGCCATACATATTTGTTTGTAGATATCATATGTGGATGAGCTTTGAAAACATTTGTCACCGTTTTTACACAATTGTTTTGTAGAGAACATTTATGATTTCTTTATGTAGGTAAGTTGTGTATCGTTAGGGTGTTGACCCTTATGTAAAGGTTGTAGGATTTTAATTGATAATCTTGTCTTTAACACAAACATATTCGACCTAATAAATAAGGCAAAGATCTTGAACCATTATCTTCTACACAACATTGTGTGTATGTGAGAGAGAAAGAGAGAAATAGATTATCAACTAGATAGGTCAAGGATTGAGTCTGGACACAGTCTAGACAATTATTAGGATTGGCAACTACCCAAGGTGTTTTTCTACAGTACATCACACAAAATCAAAATCGTTTAAAAGGTTGTGTTATGTTCCAATAAGTGGAAATGGGACGATGATAAGTTATGTTACATTTACTAGAAAGGTTAGTCTAGAAAATATGTCTTTTTTATGGATTTCTCACGTGGAAAGAAAATTATTAATATTCTATAGGATTATAATAATGTGTTATATTGATATCCGTACCAGAACATCGTAAAATGACACATGAAAACTAAGTCAATTAACGATTATATGAATGAATTGCATGATTTAATTCCCCCATCTCCGTTCCACCATTGGACGACCCGTCGTACGGCGAGTTTCCACCCTTATGTTGTTAACACCACTACGATCCGGACGAAGCGTTTCGCCTCCTCCTTTATACCGCGTTCATCGAGGGACTGGAACAATTTGCCAGCGGCGGTGTTTCCGTCGGACTACAATTTGAGTGTCTTCAAGGCTAGAGTGAATAGGCTCTTAATAAACTAGTGAGCTTTACCATCAGCGATTGCGTCACTGCTTACCATCAGGCGGGATTGCGGTCAAGCGCTAGTTTATAATTTACTAGCGGCCGCCAGCGACTTCGTTCGCGTGGAGTTAGTTATGCTCCGCTCCTATTGATCACAGCGTGTCGTTATATAGCCTAAAGCCTTCCTGGATTAATGAGCTCTCTAACGTAAAAAGAATTTTTCAAATCGGTCCAGTACAATCAACAATTATCCTACTGAAAAGAATGATGTTGATGCAAGTATCAACAGTTATCCTACTGAAAAGCGTAAATTTGCGCCACGGAGGACGACAACAATATAGAGAAGGATTGAGCGTAATGACCACGCTTGCTCAATGCGGGTTGGCGATTTCAGGCTTATAAAGTCCAGGTTTCCTCAAGATGTTTTCCTTCACCTTCAGTCAATGGTGTCCAAGATATAGTTAGAAAAAAAGGCTAAGGCTCAAGGTTGATAAGGAATATTTTACAGTTTTGGGTAACTTGAACTGCTATCGTCAGTACAGCTATCATCGCGATGAGGACTTGTAATTTAAACATTGCTAATGAAGTGATTCCAAAAGGTTCGTAGCATACTCAAATATTTACCAGTTTAATTTTATTTGAATAAGTTATTACGTTCTCATCTCAAAGGTCACAGACTTTGCACCTTCCTACATTATGTACTTGCTGAAGAACTCGATAAAATGGCCCTGAATCCCTTGTTGTCCAACTACTTTTAAGTCCTGTCATACTAAAAAAATCCATAAACAGTTTAGACGGGGTTAAAAAAAATGCGTTTTAAAATACATCTAAACTAATATTTATATTCCGTCCTTTTCTTTACGAAATACAAAGAATAAGATACAGTAAATAGTCTTTGTTTCATTTGTGAACAATCGACACTGATATTTAGAGAAAATAAGAAAATGTCAGAAGATGAAATGTCAGTTTAGACCTGTCAAATTAGTGCGCTCTTGACGTTAACTGGCGTATTTTAGTCGCCATATTTATAATCGCGTCTAAACTGTCTATGGAGTATCTTAATTTGACAGGATTAAATTAAAATGTTATCTTCTATCCTTATCTTAATGAAATGGAAAGAAAAAGATGCACATAACTTAAAATTGGTTTAGTTTGTGAACAACAGAATCGGCGCCATTGACTGTATATGATACATAATGATGAAAAAAAGAGGAGAAAACTTGTACTAGACCAAAGCCTAAAAGGAGAAGTTAATAAACCGTAAATTCAATACATATTATAAAAATTAATCAAAAATATGAACGTGTGTCATAATGGGTAACGCCAAGTTCCTCATTTCCCGGAGCTACCTTTAATGAGAAAAACGTATGTGCCAGATATCGTGAATTTTGGTCCAAGGAAGCCAAGAAAGACCAGTAAAAACTTCGACCATTGTCTTAAATGCGTTCATAACAATTATAAAGTTAATTTAGACAATTTTAGTATGTTAACTACTTTCCTGTTCGAGTTTAACAAAGAAATTAACGTTAGCAAAATGCACAGGCTAGTGTAAAATATAGTCCAACTGCGACGGAAATATCTGAAAAATTCTGGAGACAAGTTAAAGTCCTTCCGAGGTTCGATGTAAAGCTCCAATTACAGAGGCATAAGAGACCGAAAGATGCTCAAAATATAATATTTTTAAGGCGACAATCGACACAAATCGACGGGAAAATTGTGTAACATAGGCACTATCAGTAGCGATGAGCTTCATATTGACAGCTAAACAAAATTAATTGCGTAATTTGCATTGTTTTCTCGGTGGTAGGCCATAACATCGGCCGCCGACAGAAGTTACCACCCACCAGACAAAGCCTTGCCGCCAAGCGATTTGTCGTGCTCCGGCATGATGTCTGGTGAAGCCGTACGGAGGACGGATCTGAGCAGTTGTGTTGCGATGTGTGCCGGGTACTATGCGCCAAATGTTGCTGTGTTGGGAGTTTGGTCGTGGAGGGTCTTCAGATCAATCTCCCTTTGGCGCAGCATCATTGGTCGTGTTGTTGGGGTTAACATTGCATCACCTCGCTCAACTGCCGTCTTCCTTCCTATTCGTTCAATCTGAGTGAATTGGTTCTTAATAAACTAGCGCGCTTTACCATCAACGATCGCATCACTGCTTACCATCAGGCGGGATTGCGGTCAAGCGCTAGTTTATAATCATTAAAAAAAAAGTTGAATATACACATTTTTCGAACATTTAAGCAATGGATTAGCATTATCCTTCAAATGCATATGATGCAGATAAAATTGGATAGTTTGTTACACAATCAGGGTGCTTGCCATCTTTTCCAGATAGTAAAGTTGTGAAATATGTTCCTAGGAATGCTGTAACTATGGCAGTTACATGCACATGTTCCAAGCTGCTAACTTAGTTTCCTCATTTGAAGCTAAATGTGTAGAATTGTTTCTAGATTCTGTTGTACCAATTGCGCTTCCGTTGTCATACCAGACTGAGAAGTGTTGCACAATCTATGATACAGATTTAAGCAATTTTAGTCAGCGCGAGAAATGAAACATATCCAAACGATATTGTAGATTTGTAGTCTATCTTATAACTAAGTAATTTAGAATACTGGTGGGATGATTTTTCAATAGACATATGATTTTATTCGTTAATTCATTTTTGTATAAAAGAACTGTCAATAACTCAAATTATTTCTCCGATAAAATTATCAGAAAAAAATCAAGATAAGTACATTCTAGATAACAATCTACATATATCTATATAAACATCATGGGAAGGAATTATAAGAACACCACTAGTAAATGCATCAACATAATTGCGTAACAGACTACTTCTATCAATTTTAATAATTTTGAAGCATAGTACTTATCCATTGCTCCATTAATTCGAAAAATGTATCTGCTCAACAACGTAAGTAACGCAATGAATGTTGTTTAACTGTCAAAATAAAACCCGCTGCTACTGATAGTGTTTTATGCAATTACACTGCAGGTTTTTGATACCAAACAAGTCAGGAATAATTTAATTAATTCATGCGCTATAGGTACCTATTGTTTGTTTTTTAAAGGTCATAACAACAATTCTCCCTTACTGCTATTTACAATTAACTATTCATGTATGATCACTGATCAAGTCATCGATTGTTCATAACTAGATGCTTGTACATATGTATTTATATTAATAACACCTGACTTACCTACACGAAAGATTCGCGTGTTTCGTCCACTTACGAGTTATTTTCACAACACTTCGCACTTATTGAGATCAATAACGTGTGCATAAATGATGCACGATCACCTTTTTATAAGTTATTTTTGTATTAGCATACCTACTGCAATGATGGAATAGATTATAACACGATGCTCTCATGATTTTTTAGAATCACACGCTACTTAATTGTCAGCGAAGATGTTAAACATATGTTGTACATACGAGTCTGATTATTTTTTTCTGTTTAGATAACATTTTTTCTGGTTTGAGCTGGCTTGAGGTTCACGTATAAGTGCTCTATGTATATACTACCTGTACGCCTCAGTTTCACGCACTCCCGTAGGAATAAAAAGTACCCTATATTTATGCATCTGTGTATCAATATTTCATCCAAATCTGTACAGTAGTTTTTTCGTTAAATGATAACAAATATCAAAAACAAATGTACAGGTCTCCCAAAGTGATAATGTGCATAGAAATCTTCGTCACTGTTCGGCAACGGTCGTATACCCCGAGCGTTTGGAAGAAGATATGTATATAGAGTGGTTAAGTGAATAAAAAGTGGTTAAGTCCACCTGTACTCAGCTCTTATTTCACCTGACACTAATGACTACACTATTTTAAAGTGTGATTTTTATATAAAATACCGGTTGGCGTCTATAGATGATCAAATAGTCATGGTAGTAATGTGATGGTAGTTTACATCTCTGAAAGTTGGTAAAAATTAGACGAACTCGATTTTTTTAATACAATTTCGCCCATATTAGGAATTCGGCTCTCTGTGTCGTATCTGTATTGTGGGTGCGTTCACAAACATTTGAACTCACAAACACCCGGACACTCGGAATAAGGACTTGTTCTGTACGGCCGAACTAATCGAACCGCAGCCCTGGCGGTCGAACGCCGACCATGTAGTCGTTTTGGTAACTTTTTCCCATGATAAATGATTTATTTTCTGTAAGGAGGTTTGTGCGAACACTTTTACAAGTAAATCACGTATTTAAAAAAAAAAACCGGGTATAAAAAGAAAATCGCACGTTGTATATTCAAATTAGTCTGAGAATCAGCAGTTTTGAAACGCATTAATTTCACGAGCCAGTCTCCAGCAGAACAGCTGTCTAAGAAACCACATATCTTCTCAAATATTTCAGAAATTTTGCTCAACAAATGCTTCCTGATAAAAATAATAGTACAATTATCATCGGAGCGTAGTCCATAGATCTTAGCGATCTTAACGACGTCCAGTGTGATTCGCCCGCGCACCGGTATAGCAACAATTGGAGCATAGCTTAACTGAACGTGTTCCGAGCTCCGTTATCAACGTTTTTTAGCTATCAATATGGAAAAATGCTACCGTATATAGTAATTTAATACGTCTTGAATACTTTCTAGTGTTAATTTTAATGTATAGGTACGTTGTAAAAACTTGCAAATAATCACTTAGACAAACATGTTGGAAGAAAACGCCATGCATTTTTGTTTTTTCTTATTATTTTACACTGTGGATGCGGCTGTTTGCAAATCACTTTTACCACCATATTTTAAAAAACAATACTTTTTAATATCAATAGAGTGCCTGTCGTAAAGTTAAAGCTCATTTATTTCAAATAGACCCATAAAAACTATTTGCAAAAACAAAACATTAAATTGATGGCGTCAATTTTATTTTATTTAGAAAAAGTTTCGTATAGAAAAAATGGGTAAGAAACTCCATCATAGTTCTAGTAACCTAAATAATATAGAGAATTTTTCGGTACGAATTACGACCACATAAAGACTTGGAACTAAAAAGAGGTTTGGCAAACGGGGACACAAACCTTAGTCTTTATTACCAGTATGTTCAAAAGGATTCCTACCTCTTTCTACTTACTAGTATATCATCAATACACCAGTACCCTTTCTCGCTCTTTCTTAAGTTTCGCGGTTACTGGCAATATTAAAAAAAAGAAACTTTCCGCTTTTTACAGCCGATCGTATCTGTAAAAAGCTCCCTGTGAAAAATTAGGTGAATTGAGTTTAGGACCCGCTGTCAAAAGCGTATATCCCTAGAATTTGTTAGAATCACATGTTACTGCACACTCCAAATAAAAAAATTGTAAGTCCACCGGTATCGGAGATAGGGTCGAAACTACAGGCCGAACTTCTTAATAAAACGGGTCGTTTCCAGAACTCCAAATGCCCAAGCTGCGCAACGAGAGTCTCCTCAGGTGAGATCGACGAGTCCCTTCGATCTACTATCCCAGCTAAAGACACAACGAGCACTAAGTCAGCAGTAAATATTAGAAGTATATAACATAAACCATTGTAAAGACGAGCCAGTATAACGGCATAGTGGCAATTAAACCTAATTCACATTCCGCCAGCGTTTTCATCCGAACATTAATCGTATCTGCTTAGCATTATTTCCGGTATTAATTATGTATGGTTAGAGTTTGCATTTTCATAATCTATTAAATTATACTTAGCAGAATCAACGTCTACTCATGAACGCAGTTTTCATATCTTATTTGACTTGATGCCTATACCCTGTTCCAAAACGTTTTGATAAAAGCGTAAACAAACATGATCAGGTTAAAATTTTTACGCAATTACTTTTTGTAAGATCTTTTGTTAGATCACACACTATTAAGAAAGAAAAGTTGTTAATTTTATACATTCATCTGTAAATTTGAGAAGGTTACAACTTTAAATTTCACTACACTTAATGTGAAACCTAGTAAGCTGTATCTCAGCAGGCTCAGCTCTGGGTATCGACACAATTGTTAGAATGACATTATTGAATAGTAATTTTTGAAAAATCCTCTTTTGTCCAATGAAAAACTCTCTTTAAGATAATTAATTTAAAGTTATTAGTTAGAGATAAGTCCAAGTACCTAAGTAACGTAATTAAATCGATTTACAAGCGGTGCAACTATTGGCCAACTATACATAGGTTCCGATCATAGACGAATGGGTCTGCTATTTGTATATATTTTCATCGTATTGTTTTGGAACAGAGAATACCAGTGCGTGATGATATTAGCTCATGTCGCGGTAAAACTGTTGGGTTCTCGTAAATGTATCATATAACTGCTTTTAATAAATGTGAACAATTAATAAAAATTAAGATAGAAAGCTTCAACAAGATAATTAATCACGTTTCATGACAATAAGGCTTACGCAAAAAGAATAAAAGAATCGCAATTTTTTCATATTTCTACCACGTCAATATCAACTCTTACAAATAATAACATAAAATGGACAAGCCATATAAAAACCATACCGATTTTAAAACTACAGTTTTAGTTCTTTCATTTGTCCAGCGAACATTTATTTACTTAAAACATACAAATACCCTTACCTACAGGCTAGACCCAATGCGTTATAGCACACTTAAAATTTTGATTGTTACACACTTTTTACCATAATAAATTATGTTTACTTATAAGTAGCTGTTCTAGTCAACTCAAACAAAGCACAACAGAATACTCGTATGTCATCTCATGTAAATTTGCGCTCACGAGGCACAAATTTACATGATATCCTTTATCAATAAACATGCTTATCTCACCTAAAATTTTACCACACAAAACGGAAAACTTTACGTCCAAGACATATAGACACTAGATGGCGCCACATCACCACGTACGAGTGCTATTTGGACATGACGGGAAGAGAGCGTAACGAACCACACATATGTACATATTAAATGGCTACGATAACGCTTGAAGGCCCACAAAAAGAAACCGTGGCCCTGCCTACAGGCAAGTAAAGGAACACGGGTGGTCTTAGTCAGTAAAAGTCTGACACGCCCTACCACACAGTCCAGAGCGGGAGAGGTCATTTGATGATTTCCCATCCCAAACAAAAAAAGGCCCACAAAGCATCATTAATAACATTGGAACTAACAGATCTAAGAGTTTTTGTAAGGAGAAACTACAAAAGTATTTGATTTGAAACGGCACGTCAATCGTCACGGCAATGTCACGCTCAAACGGCTGGAGCAATTTTCATGAATTTTTGATGGTATGGACGACAGCAGGTCTACCTACCCGAAACTGTCAAAAATTTTCAATCAACTTTGAGCCTTAATGCTTTATACATAACGTTGAAAATCTAATAAAGAAATCTGACAGATTGTAGTAGTTTGATGTGCTGTCGTCTGTACATATCCGTGTGGTTGAACAAGAATTAACATATAAGATACTTTTTATCCCAATATTCCAACGGGATCAAAACTTAGTTAAGTGAAACTGCGAGACGCAACTAGTTTTCCGGCGAATTTTCCGTATTGCGTCCATCACATATGTGATGGACGCAATACGGAAAATTCTAATCTACGGAACATCTTTTTTTTCTCGCTGGTGGCTGCCGGCAGAAGTTACCACCCACAGTTCAGCTCAGTTTTTCTGAGTGAATAGGCTCTTAATAAACTAGTGCGCTTTACCATCAGCGATCGCATCACTGCTTACCATCAGACGGGAATGCGGTCAAGTGGTAGTTTATAATTATTAAAAAAAAAAAAACCATACAAAGTCTTGCCGCCAAGCGATTCGGCATGATGTCTGGTCTGGGGGTCTGAGCAGTTGTGTTGTCATGTGTGCCGGGTACGATGCACCAAATGTTGTTGTGTCGGAAGTTTGGTTGTGGAGGGTCTTCAAAACAATTTGCGCCTAGCGCAGCATCGTTGGTCGGGTTTAACATTGCATTACCTCGCTTAACCGCCGTCTTCATTCCTATTCACTCAGTTTTTTGAGTGAATAGGCTCTAAATAAACTAGCACGCTTTACCATTAACAATTGCATCACTGCTTACCATCAGGCGGGATTGCAGTCAAGCACTAGTTGATAATTATGAAAAAAAAAACATATATACACTAGGAATTACCCCTGTGGTGGATGCGTTTAACTAACAAACACAGACATTTAACAAACAACTAAAAACTAGCCAGACACGGAACAACTACCTACAGGCCATAGTTACAGATATAAAATCATTTTATCAAAGAAAGTTTTGGGCGAAACTTCATTATAGTATCTAACGAAGTTTTGATTGATTTCAAAGTGCAATACTTTATCAAAGTTCCACAAAAAACAGGTTTACGCCTACATCAATAACAAATAACAGTTAAATCTGAGCAGCAAATAAACATAAAGAAGTGAAATTGTGATAAGACAAGAAAAATCACCATCTTTGCTGCATTACCCGGAATTTGGTAAAAATACATCGTTATTTAAAAGCCGTGACGCCAGCAATCAGTGGCCTATGAAATTCTCGTTTAGGTAAAAGAGATATTCCTATAAATCTAAACTGTATTGTCGTAAAAAGTTTATACATAATTGTGGAAATGATTTCAAAGAGATCATCAAAATATTTTTTTTTGATATTACTTACTAATGTTGTTACTGTTATTTCATCATCAAATTTATCCACATTAAATCGTCACTGATTGAAAATATTTATGGCATTCCTATAATTTAATGTAATCTTATTCACATTAAAATAATGAACGATTGCTGTCTGCATTGGACTTAAAAAGCTGTGTCGAAGTTTGTTGCCGTTAATCACCTTTATTTGATCGTGAAAAATTAATTCTCTGACACATTATTTATTAACTAAACCAACCAGAAACAATGCGCTATTAATGTAGAACTACGATAATAGGAATGTTTCCTGAATAAAAAAAAATATTCTATTTAGTCCGTCATTCAGATTATAGAAAAATAATGGATACGTATATTTTGTTTTATCAAATCAATAAAAATTGACAAATATAAAAGGCATCAAAGATCAGGAGTGGTGACTAGTGACGTCACTGCTCGCCAAATTCATCAAATCAATAAAGCCTTAGGTAATGCTTTGAAAAAATGACAAATATAAAAGGCATCAAAGATCAGGAGTGGTGGCTGGTGACGTCACTGCTCGCCAAAAGTGTAGCGTGCAGTGACGTCACTCGAGTTTTTAACGCACTGTGTCGTCTTAATTTTTTGTTTATATGAAAAAAGAAAAAATACGTGTCTAGTATTTTTTTGGAAATCTGACTGACGCGTGACGGACTAATTAGTTTTTTTATTCAACTACCCTATTGTAACTATACAATTGTAATAATAAGGATTGTAGATCTACACCCTTATTCATAAACGCTGCTTAAAATTAACTAGTGATTAGCGATTTTTAAACATACATTTTAGACGCTTGCAGGTTACTTAACTTTAAAAATCGATTATGACTAAACCCCTTAAACACTGTGGTCTTTATTCATAAAGGATGATTTAAGTTAAGTGATGTTAAAAGGTCAAAAATGTATAGTTAAAGAATCGCTAATTACTCGTTAACTTTAAGCAGTTTTTATGGATAACTAAGCTTATCCAAAGCTGTTGAAGTCGGTATGTTTTCATGTTTTACTTGACTCTAGCACTGATGCCCACAAACACGATGTTCACAAAATAAACTAAATTTAAGATCAGTGCATATTGTAATAGTTTAATCCTGTCAAATTAAGATACTCCAGACATTTTAGAGATGATAGAACGTGG
Organism: Sesamia inferens; assembly: GCA_037179545.1. NCBI lineage: Eukaryota > Metazoa > Arthropoda > Insecta > Lepidoptera > Noctuidae > Sesamia > Sesamia inferens. The sequence continues at coordinate 26,067,811 of CM073928.1, read as the reverse complement.
CGACTAATACGTCAATTTACGTCTGCTGCTGACTAATTTCACAGGACTATACAAATATTTATATTCTGTAATTTTGATTATAAAATAGAAAAAATAAGAAAAATTCAACTTAAATTTAGTTTAGTGTAGAAATTCCGATTGCCACACTAAACTAAATTTAAGTTCATTCATCATTAACATTAGCGCCGACCAGTATCAATGATTAATTATTTTTTCAGACGACTTTTCCAAAGAAAAAAAATATGTTATTTTTCGCTTCAGTGCTTCACTGCTTGAGCATGATTATGCAAAATCGTGTTTTGTAAAAACATTATACATAACAACCATTTACACGTTATCTGGAATACATACACGCAAAGAAACTATAAACATTTGAAAATGTCAATAAGTCTGTTTCCACTAAGGCACAGGCAAATGCAGTTATACCTACGGGTGGATTTATTCAGTAAAAGTCTAAAACGGCATTACATGTATCTGTTCTTCATTACATGTATCCATCTGAACGCCTTATTTAATTATCAACAGTTTTTTGGGTGAAAAATCATGAAATTACTTATTTAATGAGTTCCAGCGCAAAACTAACTTAATTCCATCAATGGAAAAACTTTTCATGCTTAATAGACAAACAAGCTATTAAAATAAGAATATAATATACCATCTTGAAACTAGTAACAAACTAAATTATATGTAGCTAAAGTATAGCTTTGATGTCAGAAGTAATGTGAGAGAGAATTAAGAAAGTGTTGTCAACTAATATACATGATGACTTCACTGTATATTTTATCTTTTTTATGTAGGTGTATATACAAACTGTATCTGTGATTTCTATAATATTGGTTTTATACCGTTTTGATAAATTTATACTAATATATAAAGCTGAAGAGTTTGTTTGTTTGTTTGAACGCGCTAATCTCAGGAACTACTGGTCCGATTTGAAAAATTCTATTTGCGTTGGGTAGCCCATTAATCCAGAAAGGCTTTAGGCTGTAATCATCAATTTAACATCCCTCTGCGACCAATAGGAGCGGAGTATATAAAAAGAAACCTTCGCGGGTGAAACCGCGGTGCACAGCTAGTAAATTATATATAATAATAATCATTTTTATTTCAGACATAATTAAAAACTAAAACCACATTAATAAAATTACATTAAATAATAATCGCAGGGGCTAGCACGCAACTGCAGCCACCTCCTCAAAAAAAGCGAGTCCCACCGCTCGGACAACACCCTTAGGAGCCCATTCGAACTGCTTCGGCTACGGCGCAAAAGAGACGCACTCCGTTTTCTTATGATACCGTGAAAATCCTCGGTTCTAGCCTCGGCAAACATTGATGACGCACTACAAAGCTGTGGCAGCCACAACAGAATCCTAAACGCGCTGTTGTACTGGACACGCAGAGCGTTGTACGCCCGCTGAGTGAAGTTGGTCCACAGGCTGCACGTGTAGAAGGTACATCGTTTTTTTTTTTTTAATAATCTTAAACTAGCGCTTGACAGTGCAAGCAGTGATGTGATCGTTGATGGTAAAGCTGGTAAAGATGGTAGTTTATTAAGAGCCTATTCACTCAGAAAAACTGAGCGAATAGGAAGGAAGACGGCAGTTGAGCGAGGTGACGCAATGTTAATCCCAACAACACGACCAACGATGCTGCGCCAAAGGGGGATTGATCTGAAGACCCTCCACGACCAAACTCCCAACACAACAACATTTGGCGCATCGTACCCGGCACACATCGCAACACAACTGCTCGGACTGGTCGTCCGTACGTCTTCACCAGACATCATGCCGGAACACGACAAATCGCTTGGCGGCAAGACTTTGTCTGGTGGGTGGTAACTTCTGCCGGTGACCGATATTATAGCCTACCACCGAGAAAAACCGATAAAAACCTCTGCATCGCTATCCAGTGGTAATCTACCGTACATAATTCCAATACAATAGGCGAATAGGTAAGAATAGAATACATATTGTATGGACGACAGCAGGTCAAGCTGAACGAAACTGTCAAATAATCCCAATCAATCTTGAGCCTTAATGTTTTAGAGATAATGTTGAAAATATAATAAAGAAATCTGATAGATTGTAGTAGCTTGATGTGCTGTTTTCTTTACACCGTACAAATTACAGAACAGAAAATATAAATATATTCTTTTTGAAAATCTTAACATAATGTAATATTTTGAATTCATTGTTTTAACCATAACATACATTAAGTTCCCACTCCTGGGACACAGTACTGAGAGCAGCGGTGATGAAATGATTTACACAAAGTATAGTACTTGCCAGGGGTCGAACCTAAGACCTACAAATTGTAAGTCGCGGCCGATATCACTAGGCCACTGCTGCTATAAAGCCACTGCTGCTCTAAGGCCACTGCTGCTCTAAGGCCACTGCTGCTCTAAGGCCACCGCTGCTCTCAAGCTACCGCTGCTCTCTTTAATCATCAAACAAAAAATAGTTGACTGATATAACTTCAAGATATGGCATAATTCTTACTTCATTTATTAAATGAATATGCATTTTCTACATTAGTACTGACTGCCTCAAAAGGATGATAATGTTTTTTATTTTAATCATCACAATACAAAACAACAGTTAATTCATTAATTAATTAATTTGCTTAATGCATAATGTACATATGCAGGAATAATAATAATAGAATAGTGTGTGTGGGTGTGTGTGTATACATACATATGTGTGTGTAAGTAGTGGACAAATATTGACATAGGTACTAAATGATAGAGTAGCACTTAGGAATAGCAACAAATATTTCAGCCTAGGTACTTTATCATAGTTGTTTACGTATTTGTTTTGAGTATTTTTTTTTTTGGGACAAAACCCGCCACACTTTTCCCAACCACTGCAACTCCTGAAAGCCAGAATCAACAGTGGAGACCGCCAGAAAAACGCCGAGCAATGAAGCTCGACGAGTCCCGGAGAAACGATTCAACTGTCTTGGGTCCCGCAACGAAATTAATCAGAAAAGAATTGCGGAGGAGTAAGAAAAAAGATATTTTTTTCCACTTCCCTCCATAACAAGCAACAGAACTAGGCCAATCGGCACAAAGGGACATTATTGCAACTGGGAGAAGCCCAGATTGCCAAACACCACGGAATAAAATTTGATTAAGTTAATGGGTCCTAAGTAGGTATTAGCTGTTACAATTGATTCCAATAATAGGTATGGCAAAAGCGCCTGAACGCACGGAAATTGGTTCTAGTTTCTACAAGGTCCGTATAATAAACGACTCCGGATGTAACTTGTACACTATCCAACATAATATTGCGTTCATTCTGCCAAAGAACACACTCCCACAAGATGTGATGTGCGGACTGTTCAAATTCACAGTTCGGTGTAGAACACTGACACAAAGGGGAAGGAACAAGTTTAAAAAAATACAGTTTACTTTTAAAGTTGCCATGACCTGTGAGAAATTGGGCAACGCAGTGGTCAACCTCCAGCCATGTCTTAGCCAGCCGATCGCCAACGGATGGAAAGAATAGATGGAGGTGCCGGCCGGCCCTTGATGGAATTATCCCACCTACTTTGCCATTCGGATAAGAGGTCATTCGGAGGTATTTTGAGTATGTTATAATTTTTGTGGTTCTAATGTTATTTTATTTTTACCGACGAAATATTTTTTACAGTATTGTACAAAGTATTTTTTAGTATCCCATAATAAAATGCCAATGAAGTATTTTAATTTGACAGTACTAAACTAATATAATAAATATTAGGTATATCTTCTGTCTTTTTCTTAATAAAATTTAAAGATAAAGATGCACTGAACTTAAATTTAGTTTAGCCAATGAACAACTACTTAAACAAATACAAGTAATTAAAATGGCGATCGCAAAGAGGTGTTTAATTAAGTGTTTTTGCGTACGGTACGCCAAGTGTGCTCACTCTACTTGGAGCACTATATCGTCTGTAGTCCCTATGTAAGCGGGGATCCGATTGAGACGCGAGAGAACGTGGCTCAACGGACCTATCCCATATGTTTTAGTAAAATTATGTTGAACGGTGATCTTTTTTAGAAAAATCAGGCGTGTGGTTATTACCAAAAATGTACGAGTACGAGCATAAACGTAGCAGCATTAGTATGTAAAAAGCGTATTAATTGGCGGTTAATAGTTTATGTGAACACCAGTAGAGAAAAAATATGTACAAATAAATTATAGGTTGATTGGTGCATGTTTTTTTTTATTGGTCACGTTACTTATTCCAAATCGTGTCGTCGTTACAAATTCCACGCCAGTTTAAGTACATTATTTACGGATATCATAAACTGTTTTATTTGCTACGCGGACAGAGCGCGTAACGAGCTGGAGCTACTAGCACTGCAAACAACATTTTAATCCAAAAACACAATCTTCGCACCATTTCTATAATTGTTTGAAACAATAACTTTAGCTTGCATAACCGTTGCGTATAATGCTTAGGTACCGCTATACACCATGACTTAACAACGCTTACGAGACGCTATCCGCTGCCACTGTGACCGCTACCCACTTAATATTATGTGTAAAAAAGCGTTCAGCGGAGCGTGATCGCCTCTCTCGCGTTTCTCCACACCACATACTTCTCGATGACATACATGTAATGTTGAATCGCTTCACGCTAGGCTTCTGAGGCCGTTAATATCGGATCTTTATCAAATTCAAGACGAAGAGTTGTTTTGTTTTCACTTGCACTGATGTCGTATCAAGGCTTATTGGTTGAAGATAAAATAACATAACATCACGCCTGCATTCCCAAAGTTGATAAGCAGAAGCGTAGGTACAAATACTTTCAAATTAAAGCACGTTCACAGTCTGACCTCAGTCTCAACATATAAAAAACACCTCTCCTTTCCCCATATTTTGAAAACTCTTTGATATTTGCCTTTTTTATAATTATAAACCAGTACTTGACCGCAATCCCGCCTGATGGTAAGCAGTGCTGCAATCATTGATGGTAAAGCGCGCTAGTTAAGAGCCTATTCACTCTAGCCTTGAAGACACTTAAATTTTAGTAAGACGGAAACAGCACCGTTGGAAAATAGTTCCAGTCCCTCGATGTATGTGGTATAAAAGACGAGGCTAAGCACTTCGTCCAGATCGACGGTGTCAACAACGTAAGGGTGGAACCTCGCCTTACGACGGGTGGTCCGATGAAAGAACGGAGATGGGGGAATTAAGTCATGCAATTCCCTCACACACTCTCCAAAATGCATTCCATAGAACACCGACAACCTGGCTAGTCTTCACCTGTACTCCAGGCTTTGGTGACCGTTTTGAACTTTGACCGTTTTCGTTGTCGAGAAGAGACTGCAACTTCATTTTGAACGTCTTAATTTGCGAGAAATTTCGGTTTCTGTTATGTTTAAGACTAATGTAATAGAGGGCGGACGTATTGCCATCAAACGGATCATCATCATTTCAGCCGAAAGACATCCACTGCTGGACATAGGCCTCCCCCAAGGTTCCCCACGACGACCGGTCCTGCGCCTCCCACATCCAGCGGTTTCCCGCAACCTTCACCAGGTCGTCGGTCCACCTTGTCGGGGGCCTACCCACGCCACGTCTTCTGGTGCGTGGACGCCACTCGAGAACCCGTCAGCCCCATCGGGCATCGGTCCTACGGGCAATGTGTCCAGCCCACTGCCACTTTAGTGTTGCAATTCTTCGGGCTATGTCGGTTACTCTCGTTCATCAAACGGATATTTTATTTATCATTTTTCTCGGTGGTAGGCCATAACATCGGCCGCCGGCAGAAGTTACCACCCATCAGACAAAGCCTTGCCGCCAAGCGATTTGTCGTGTTCAGGCATGATGTTTGGTGAAGCCGTACGGAGGACGGGTCTGAGCAGTTGTGTTGCGATGTGTGCCGGGTACGATGCGCCTAATGTTGTCGTGTTGGGAGTTTGGTCGTGGAGGGTCTTCAGATCAATCTCCCTTTGGCGCAGCATCGTTGGTCGTGTTGTTGGGTTTAACATTGCATCACCTCGCTTAACTGCCGTCTTTCTTCCTATTCACTCAGTTTTTCTGAGTGAATAGGCTCTTAATAAACTAGCGCGCTTTACCATCAACGATCGCATCACTGCTTACCATCAGGTGGGATTGCGGTCAAGCGCTAGTTTATAATTATTAAAAAAAAAAAAATTATATATAATTCCAAAACTCGAGCTGCTACTGAAAATTTATTGTTGGAAAAACCCATTAAAACTTTGGACTACCAGGGGATTAAATCTAAGACATTAATGTCAACAGTAGCGATTCGTCGATGGTGAGCAGTGATGCAATCGTTGATAGTAAAGCACATTATTTGATTAAGAGCCTATTCGTTCTAGCCCAAGTCATTTGTTTGTTCACAAATTTTCATCGAATTATGATATCTTTTTTCGTTTGATTTGGTGTCTAAGGTTTGAGTATTCGTTTTCCATAGACGTCCCTCAGTATTTTGACGGGATGGTAGGTTTATTGGATGGATATCTCGGAACAGAGGTTTCAAGCTATTTCCACATGTAGTGATTTGTTGTCATAACAGACTTTGTTTTAAAAATTATTTTAATAAAGTATTTATAGGCTCGAAAAAAGTCAATATTCATGAGATCTTGAATTCAAGTACAATAAATATGTTCAGTTCAAAAAAAAAAATTAACAAAAAAGCCTCCAAAGCCTAGAGCACAGGCGTAGAGTAGCCAGCCTTTCGGTCTTCTATAGGATGCATTTTTGTGAGTGTGCGAGGGAATTGCATGTTTTAATTCCCCCATCTCCGTTCCACCAAGGGACGGCACGTCATACGGCCAGTTTCCACCCTTACGTTGTTAACACCACTACGATCCGGACGAAGCGTTTCGCTTCCTCCTTTATACCGCGTACATAGAGGGACTACAATTTGAGTGTCTTCAAGGCTAGAGTGAATAGGCTCTTAATAAACTAGCGCGCTTTACCATCAACGATCGCATCACTGCTTACTATCAGGCGGGATTGCGGTCAAGCGCTAGTTTATAAATTATAAAAAAAAATTGTCTAGGGAAGCACTTTTGGTCGTTGGTCTCGGCTGTAATTCATGGATCTTTAACAGTTGTCACGAGTCGTCTGAAACCCGGAAGTCCGATGCCTCGTTTTTTTAATAATTATAAACTAGTGCCTGACTACAATGTCGTCTGATGGTAAGGAGTGATGCAATCGTTGATGGTAAAGCGCGCTAGTTTATTAAGTCTATCAACTTAAAAAAAAACTTAAAATAGAAAACTACCCAACTTCAACGCGCATACATAAAAGGCCTCAATGTATGTTTCATTAGCAGTTATATACAGTATGTTAAGAAAACCCTGTCCGACCCGTGAAGGCGTTGTTAGGTATCGATAACTGATTCTACTAATGCATACAAAACCGGGCTAAACTTAAAAAAAAAAATCCCCCAAAAAAATAAATATTAATTCGCAAAAAGAGGTAACTTAATAAATGCGCGATAACCACCCTTCGCCTGCCGTCCGCGGGGGGCGGGCAGCAGGGCATGCGGCACGTGGTCGCATCGCTATTCGCTCATAATAATACCGGTGTTGTCACTTTTTAAAAATTACCAAATTTCGGGGAAATTGGAATTAATTCGCGTGAAAAAAAGATTATTTCAAAATTCATTTGTATTGGTACTATGATGAATACGTAAAATTTTATATTATATTTGGTCATGTGTTTACTTAACCTTTATTATCCTTATGGGTCGGACAGGGTTTTCGTAACATACTGTATATCATGTAACAGGTACCACACGCATCCATCGCAGCACACTATTACAGTTACATTTATGGAAATACAGCATACTAATTGTTTCCATAAACAGTCTGACGGTTTCACTTTCAAAGCGTAACGCGTTTGATCACATAAGATTGTAACGAACCCTTGAGTACAGATAAGGTTGTATGTAATTAAGTAAATGTCAGTAAAGGTGGTTTTGGTGTTGTTTTAGCATAGATTAGGCCACCCCCTCTATGTTTTGTGGCTTTGATCGCATACGATTTTGTGCCAAGCTCCGACTTACGTGTCATTGGATGGAAGTTCTAACACAGGCAAGCAGGTTTATTATTAATTTATTTTTATTATAAACTTTTGTTGTCCCGCTGTTTTATTCGGTGGTAGGCCATAACATCGGAAGCCGGCAGAGGTTACCACCGACCAAAAAAAGTCTTGCTACCAAGCGATTCGTCGTGTTCCGGCATGATTTCTAATGAAGCCGTACGAAGGACGGGTCTGAGCAGTTATGTTGCGATGTGTGCCGGGTACGATGCGTCAAATGTTGTTGTGTCAATCTCTGACGCAGCATCGTTCGTCATGTTGTTGGGTTTAACATCGCATCACCTCGCTCAACTGCCGTCTTCCTTCTTATCCACTAAGTTTTTTTGAGTGAATAGGATCTTAATAAATAAACTAGCGGGCTTTATTTATTTAGTGATGCATCAACGATTGCATCACTGCATCAGGCGGGATTGCAATCAAGCACTAGTTTGTAATTATAAAAAAAAACTCCAGAGTAAAAGCCAACATTATCTCCACCTACTGCGACTATGGGCGAATCCTTCAAGGAGTCCAGCTCGTCCGCCATCTATTTCTCGGCCAACCGCGTAAGTGGTCGTTCCCTGTCCGGAATCCACTGAATGGTAGGTTTTGCATATTGCTGATCCGACATGCGACACATGATTATGGCCACCTCAGTCCCAATTGAGTCCAGCGTCTGTGCTGCTAGCGTCCACTGTGTTTGTTTTGGAATTAAGTACGGGCTTCTTAATGCCTCTTGCAAGTGCGATTTGACACCTAGTATTCTACGTACTTCATTCTATAACAACCTACTTGAGTTTACTTTGTTTTTCTTATTTCATCATCGCTACTCTCAAAACGGCGAAGGAAAACATCGTGAGATAACTGGCTTATGCTTAAACTAAAAACTCATAGATATGTGACCTATGATCTATGGTGTGGATGAAGCGTTTCGCGTCGTCTTTTATACCGCGTAAATCGAAGGACTCGAATAATTTGCTTACGACGGTCTTCCCGTCTGATTAAAGTGTATTCAACGCTAGAGGGAAAAGGCTCTTAATAAACGACTGTGATTTACTATCAACGATTGCATCACTGTTTGACATCAGGCGGGATCAATGTATATAATAGGCTAGTTTGTAAAGTTAAAACGAAAAAAATATCACATGTCATGTACAGTCAGTACACCGACCCTGACTGGGCCATCACTATTCCTCAGATTTAAATCTACAACTTAATATCTAACGTCAATATTCAATCATAAAAACCATGTGTAAATCTAACTCCTAAACACGGTTCTGTGGTTATTTGATTACATAAGATAACACAGCAATCTAGCCCTTATTAAAAAAATACATTTATGTATACCAACATAGATACATAATATATAGTATGGTGTTTCCGTGTGGTTATGGTCCGTGTTGTAGATTAGGTAACACCCTTCTTTGACGCTATTTACTAAGAGGCCATTAGAAGATTGTATCGGTTATGTGAGCGCCTAATGGCAGACATATTGAGGCAGTTCTGTTCTAATGATTAACAGCAAATCGTTTCACTGGCATTTCCTGAATGTATAGAACGTTGCTTCACAATTCCTTGACTGCTTCGTTGGTTTAGTTTTAAAAGCGCTACTGCTGAACATTAGCTCACACATGAGCCATGTTTCATCACGTTGAAACTGTCAATGGAGTTAAATGTTGCCTTTAAAAAATCGCTCGTAGCTATGAGACCGCCCATTGTGTCACCCTTTGTAGAATCTTAAATATTCATGTTTTTGTAATTTATATGGTGTGCAGTATGTAAAGAAAACCCTGTCCGACCCATAAGGATAATAAAGGTTAGGTAAACACATGACCAAATATAATATAAAATTTTACGTAATCATCATAGTATCAATACAAATAAATTTTGAAATAATCTTTTTTTTCCCGCGAATTAATTCCAACTTCCCCGAAATTTGGTAATTTTTAAAAAAGTGACAACGTCGGTATTATTATGAGCGAATAGCGATGCGACCACGTGCCGCGTGCCCTGCCGCCCGCCGCCCGCGGAATGGTGCTTACGCACATTTATTAAGTTTTGCGAAATAATATTTATTTTCTTAGGGGGATTTTTTTTAAGTTTAGCCCGGTTTTGTATCCATTAGTAGAATCAGTTATCGATACCTAACAACACCTTCACGGGTCGGACAGGGTTTTCTTAACATACTGTATAACTACATAACAAAGAGTATTGTATTTTTTGGATTAATTTTTCCTCACACTAGGAATTACTCCTGTATCGTGGGTGCACATACAGACATTAAAAACTGATATACACAAATATGCAGACACGGAACAACTACCTGTAGGTAATTCAATTGTTTGTTCCGTGTTGGAACCGAACTCGAGACACGCAAGATGGCATTCGATCGCCCAGTCACCGCTCCGACCGTATCGTCGGATCATAAATTGACTGGAAAGACTAATATTTATTTTAAGAGCTTTTCATAATGTACTAAAAAAAATGTATCTACTGAAGTTTTTAGTTCAGTGTTTGAACCAAGGAATAGGTGCTAAAGTCCTGAAAAATATTAGTTAATATTTTTCAGGACTTTAGCACCTATTAATATTACAAATATTACTAAAATAATATATAAAACTTAAGCAAAGCCATCTTAAAGATGAATCTACATATTTATACTTTATTTTAATAACTGTATTATAATAACACTAAAAGAAGAAAATTGCTTCTAAAAAGATGTTGCTAGTCTTAGGGAGAAAATTAAAAGAATTTCATTCACTACCTCGCAATAAAATCCCTGATTATAACTAAATGAAATATAATGAGAAAAAATACATTTTCCGTACAATATTAAGTTTTGTCCACACGGCTACACATAAAGCCACTCATTTTCCAATTTTAATTGACCTCTCTTTGTATAGGTTTTCGTAGAATCAGAAATCAGGTGTTTTTTTTTTCAAAACGCACTTTTTTTTTAATAGTTATAACTAGCACTTGACCGCATTCCCGCCTGATGGTAAGCAGTGATGCGATCGTTGATGGTAAAGCGCGCTAGTTTATTAAGAGCCTATTCACTCAGAAAAACTGAGTGAATAGGAAGGAAGACGGCAGTTGAGCGAGGTGATGCAATGTTAAACCCAACAACACGACCAACGATGCTGCGCCAAAGGGAGATTGATCTGAAGACCCTCCACGACCAAACTCCCAACACAACAACATTAGGCGCATCGTACCCGGCACACATCGCAACACAACTGCTCAGACCCGTCCTCCGAACGGCTTCACCAGACATCATGCCGGAACACGACAAATCGCTTGGCGGCAAGGCTTTGTCTGGTGGGTGGTAACTTCTGCCGGCGGCCGATGTTATGGCCTACCACCGAGAAAACTTCACTTTCTAATAAAATCAAGCGACATATTTCAATCATATTGAGAATGAGCACTTTTTCACGTCATATATACATACATAATATAATCCCCCAAAACGAACGCCCTTCAACACTTCCTAATGTTCTCGCTGGGAAAAAAAGGTACAACAAACTTCCCAACAGAACAGCTGTCTGGTCACTTGTAAAACTTGTTTATGTACAATAGTTATTACGCAAAGTAATTAATTACGAGCCACAGAACTAAAGTACTAATGTATTGGACACTGTTTCCCTTTAATAACATTCTGCCATGCTTTGTCTCAATCACTTGTTAACTCGATTGTCCGACACTGAATGACATTTGAATATATTCACCGCTTTCAACACCCCTTCACACGTCCTAAATTGGTCATATGACCTTGACATACCCCTTTCAGCGACATGATTCAGCGAATTAATGATAATTAAAATAACGGACAATGAAATATTAAGCTAATTTATTAAATGTTCCTGAAAAAGAGTCGTATATCATTTAGAGTTATTGTTATATGATAATAATTGTTACTAGGTATATGGACTTTTTAAAATGATAAGATAAGGGGGGAATTATGGCTCTGCATTATTGCTTAAAATAAAATATGAAACAAAAATATTTTCTCTTATAAAATTCGCCATTCTACTTGACTATTTCATAAGGAAATGTAAATAATACGCGAGTCGGCTTGATTATATCTGTCGCACGGGACAGCTGTAAGTTCACATCACTTGCCGCGGTCAATTCGTGGATGAGTGACTAACCATTGCACATCGATTCTCACTATGTCTCCAACATCGTTGATCGCAGGTTGTCGTCCGCAGATTTTTGAAAGTTATTAAGATAGTCAGGAGCCCAAAAGTCTCACAACCTGTGTTATCAAGGGATACTGTGTTACATAACAGCAGGGTTTTGAAGCTCAGATAGGTAGTCACTCCATAAAAAAATACTGGTTCAACTTTTAACTGGGTCCAAGCAGTTGTGTTGCGATGTGTGCCGTGTACGATGCGGCAAATGTTGTGGTGTCGGGAGTTCGGTCGTGGAGGGTCTCCAGGTCAAACTCCCTCCGGCCCAGCATCATTGGTCGTGTTGCTGGGTTAAACACTGCAACACCTCGCTCACTGCCCTCTTCCTTCCTATTCACTCAGCTTTTTTGAGTAAATGGGCTCTTAATAAACTAGCGCGCTTTAGCATTAACGATTGCAAAAGTGCTTGATTGGATTGCGGTCAAGCACTAGTTTATAATAGGGATGTATCCAAGGTATGAAAATCATAAAAATAATTAGTCCGTCGTGACGTCATGCGACATTTCAAATCAATATATCTTCCTAAGTATTTGAATGAAAGAAAAATAAAAAATAAGTACGTGTTCAATATTTTTATAAAGCTATCTGATGGACATTAAATTATTTTTAGGATACAACCCAATTATAAAAAAAGAAAAAAACTGAACTTAACCAAGTTGGAAAAAGAGTAAGCTAGGTCAAAAAAAGCCATACAAATTGGTTCGGTAACAACGCGTGCGATTAAATTAGCGTAAGGTCGCCAATACACAAGTGGGGTCGCGGGTCGCGGTCGTACGATGTCGGGCGGGAACTGGTGCCAACGACGGAAACAATTGCAGAAGGTTTGTTCTGTTATTATTTTATTTTTCTAACTGGAAATTTTAATTTATTCCATAATGTTATAATAAACTAGTGGTTGTCCATAATCCCGCCTGAAGATAATCAGGGAAATCATCAAATGAGCTCTCCCGCTCTGGGCGGAGCAGAAGGGCTTGTAAGATATTTACTGACTAAAACCCGCCCGTGCTCTTTCACTTGCCTGTGCGTCAGAGCCACGGTTTCTCTTCCAACCAACTCGCAACCGAGCCTTGAAGACACTTAAATTGTAATTAAACGGGAAGACAGCCTCGGGCTAATTGTTCCATTCCTTTAATGTACGTGGTATAAAAAATGTGACGAAACGCTTCGTCTGGATCGTAGTCGTGTCATCAACGTAAGGTTGGATGGATGCTCTCGCCGTATGACAAGTCGTGGATGGAATGGTTAAGTGTCCAATGTAATTACATGCATCATGCAAATGCATCCTATATGTATAATACTTAATTTCTAGTTAATTAAAACATGATTTTAAGTACTTATTTTTTATGGCGTCTCTTAGATGTCCTTGAGAGGTTGTGGCTAACCGGACCATCCTATGGTTACCTTAAGCAGACTCAACCTCTAGCTTGGGGAGATTTTAAGTAGGCATCGGTTCATAGTCGGTAATAATTAAGTAAGACTTTCGTGAAAATACCGACAAAATACGAAACTTATCATGATTGTAACCAAACATAATATTCATATTTACTTTAGTTTTGCACGTGCTGTCTACCTCTCTGTAACTCTGTGCTATCGCAGATATGCTGTAAGAGATTTCTTACAAGCATCACCTCTGTATCTTTTCTTTCTGTTCTGTTTTTCTTGTCTGTTTATATGTACATATGTACGGACGACAGCATATCAGCTAGCCGAAACTGTCAAATATTCCCAATCAACCTTGAGCCTTAATGCTTTAGAAATAAAGTTGAAAATCTAATAAAGACAGACTCTACAGTCTGTCATATTAGTACTACCACTACATACATATTACTAGCTACTACCAGCTTGATGTCCGGTCGTCTGTACAAAAATGGTAAAATAATAAATAATTATTATAAGACATGGTCGCTAACAATGGGCCTTATAAGAAGGCTCAAAGTCACTCAAAGGGCAATGGAGAGGGCTATGCTTGGGGTTTCACTGCGCAATCGAATCAGGAATGAGGAGATCCGCAGAAGAACGAGAGTAACCGACATAGCCCGAAGAATTGCAACACTAAAGTGGCAGTGGTCTGGACACATTGCCGGTAGGACCTATGCCCGATGGGACCGACGGGTTCTCGAATGGCAACCACGCACCGGAAGACGTAGCGTGGGTAGGCCCCCGACAAGGTGGACCGACGACCTGGTGCGGGAAACCGCTGGATGCGGGAGACGCAGGACCGGTCGTCGTGGAGAACCTTGGGGGAGGCCTATGTCCAGCAATGGACGTCTTTCGGCTGAAATGATATATTTGCGAACTAATTGCACGTACCTGAATCTACTAAATCGCAGGATAACATTGGCTTGACCTACTGTCCATAATAATTTAATTGGGACGGATTTGTTCAAACAACTCCAGCTCTGACCTTAGCAAATTAATGTTAGGTGGCGAGTGGCGAATATTATACGTAGGTACCTACTCATAATTTTATCCCTGACGTAGTCTTAAGCGAAGTGTGGGACACGCAACATGTGGCTGAAATGAGGGTAGCATAATATTGAGAAGGCTATTTTAATGCAAACCAGAATATAAGCAAAAAAAAAAGACAGCTGTTTTGACATTTTTAATGGCGAATAATTTTTTTTTATTAATTTTTAACTAGTTCTTGACCACAATCCCGCCTGATGGTATGCAATGATGCAGTCGTTGATGGTAAAGCACGTTAGTTTATTAAGATCCTATTCACTTAAAAACTGAGTGAATAGAAAGGAAGACGGCAGTTTAACGAGGTGATGGAATGTTAAACTCAACAACACGACCAACGATACTGCGCCAGAGTGAGATTGATCTGGAGACCCTCCACGACCGAACTCCCGTCACTGCAACATTTGGTGCATCGTACCCGGCACACATTGCAACACAATTGCTCGGACCGGTCCTCCGTACGGCTTCAGCAGACATCATACCAGAACACGACGAATCGCTTGGCGGCAAGACTTTGTCTGGTGGGTGGTAACTTCTGCCGGCAGTCGATATTATGGCCTACCACCGAATGGTACAAGGCTAGCCGATCGATTCGGTAAAAATCTCACCATTAAGAATTGGGTGAGGTGAGCTTATGTCTATACTGTCATCCCTAGCTTTATTTGGCACGACAGCTTACTCCACCTAAGATTTCACGGTGATGATTACAGAATCGCATTAATATTCGAGCAATAAAAGTGTAATGTTGGAAGAACTTTCCACCACTTCTCCGCTTATAGGGATCCAGTTAATATTTCCGTGATTTCTTAGCGTACAATTTATTAACGAAAGGCACAATTAAGTAACTACTTTCCCGCTAAAACAGGTCCAAACATTCTTCCGATTAACATTTTCTCAGTACGGAGTAAGGAAAATCCGCTAAAAAAGGGAAATTTACCCATAGGCATCTTAATATCACTACCTATCTTGCTCACTTATGTCACAACGTGTCCTATTATCAGGAAATATGGATAGGTTAACGACTGTGAAACGTTCGGGAATTTAAGATGGCGCCCAGTGATAGATTGGCGCGAAAAACGTACGATCAAAAGATGGCCGCCTTCCCAAATCTTCCCTATTTTATTTATGGGATTCTGACTCAAATAACCTTTTCGTTAGCACCCATTTCTCGTACAGGTTGATATGGAAGTAATAGATTTCCAGATATCATAAGAATTTCGGAGGTTGATTTAACAAGGTTTGCAAATGGTGCAAATAATTTAGAGAATCCATATCCGGGGCTTTTGTGAAAGGGAAAGTAATATAGTGTTTGCGATATGGGTCCTATAAATCATTTTTGTTGGACAGTTGAATATCAGATACGAAACCACCGAGAATATAGTAGTCACAAATAAATATTTTAATATCAGACTGAAACTGTCCATTACAGAGCCAAGTTCCCTTATATAAAAAACTAGCTGCGCCGAGCGGATTCACGCGCGTAGGTGTTGTTTATGAGGTTTTTTTTATATGCCTCGCTCCTATTGGTCGCAGCGTGATGTTAAATAGCCTAAAGCCTTTCTGGATTAATGGGCTATCCAACGCAAAATTATTTTTTTAAATCGGGCCAGTAGTTCCTGAGATTAGCGCGTTCAAACAAACAAACAAACTCTTAAGCTTTATATATTAGTATAGATGTAGTAATAAAATTAATGGAAATGGATCCGTGGCTAAGTAATAACAGGCACACAGGTCGATCGATCAGGTTAAGTTATGCTTGCCGCGGTTGGTCTGTGGATGGGTGACCATCATTACATACCGAAACCCCTCCGTGCCTCGGAAAGCACGTTATTGTGTATTCTTCGATGTATTCTCCCCACTTAAATATTTATTTTATTTTGTTTTTAGTAGTTGTTGCTATAGCGGTAACAGAAATACATCATATGAGAAAATTTCAATCAAATCAAATCATATCAAAAGTCATTTATTCAAATCAGGCTGAGAATCAGCACTTTTTGAACGTCAATATTACATAAGACAGTCCCCCAAAACGCCCACCCATCGACACTTCCTAGTGAAAGCACTAGGAAGTGTCGATGGGTGGGCGCTGGGAAGAAGAAGTGGCGGAACAAACTCCCCAGAGGCACAGCTGTCTGTTCATTTAGAAAAAACACATGACTTTATACAATACTATGCATAGTGATGAACACAAGAAAATACAACAACAATGAAATTATTGAAAATATGCCAGCTACCACGCTAAAATACCAGCAAAGCAAAACATTAAAATAATATATATATATATTGTTTTGCTAAAAACTTATTAAGTACTTAAAGCAAACTTTTGAAAAACTACAGACCCATCTCACTTCTGAGTCATGTCTATAAGTTGTTTTCGAGAGTCCTCACGAATCGTCTCGCCTGCAGGTTTGACGACTTCCAGCCACCCGAACAAGCCGGTTTCCGAAAGGGCTTCAGCACAGTAGACCACATACATACGCTACGGCAGGTTATACAGAAGACCGAGGAGTATAACCTACCACTTTGCTTGGCGTTTGTGGACTACGAAAAAGCCTTTGATTCGATCGAGACCTGGGCTGTACTGCAGTCTCTCCAGCGGTGCCAAGTAGACTATCGGTATATTGAAGCGCTGAAGGGTTTGTACGAAAACGCCACCATGTCAGTCCGAATACAGGACCAGACCTCGAAACCAATACCTCTGCAGCGTGGTGTCAGACAGGGAGATGTTATCTCCCCGAAATTGTTCACCGCTGCATTGGAGGATGTCTTCAAGGTTCTGGACTGGAAAGGACTGGGCATCAACATCAATGGCGAGAACATGACACATCTTCGGTTTGCTGATGATATCGTAGTCATGGCTGAGACCACGGAGGACCTGAGTACAATGCTCGAAGACCTCAGCAGAGCCTCCGAGCGAGTCGGTCTTAAAATGAACATGGGCAAGACGAAAGTCATGTCTAATGCCCATGTTGTACCGGCTCCTATAAAGATTGGAGACTCTGTTCTCGAAGTTGTTGACAGTTACGTGTACATGGGACAAACTATCCAGTTAGGAAGGTCCAACTTCGAGAAAGAGGTCAATCGTCGAATCCAACTCGGCTGGGCTGCTTTCGGGAAGCTACGAAGAATCTTCTCGTCCGAAATACCGCAGTGTCTCAAGACAAAAGTCTTCGACCAGTGTGTGTTGCCAGTGATGACTTATGGAATTGAGACGTGGTCGCTAACAATGGGCCTTATGAGAAGGCTCAAAGTCACTCAAAGGGCAATGGAGAGGGCTATGCTTGGGGTTTCACTGCGCGATCGAATCAGGAATGAGGAGATCCGCAGAAGAACGAGAGTAACCGACATAGCCCGAAGAATTGCAACACTAAAATGGCAGTGGGCTGGACACATTGCCCGTAGGACCGATGCCCGATGGGGCCGACGGGTTCTCGAGTGGCGACCACGCACCGGAAGACGTAGCGTGGGTAGGCCCCCCGACAAGGTGGACTGACGACCTGGTGAAGGTCGCGGGAAATCGCTGGATGCGGGAGGCGCAGAACCGGTCGTCGTGGAGAACCTTGGGGGAGGCCTATGTCCAGCAGTGGACGTCTTTCGGCTGAAATGATGATGATGATGATGACTTAAAGCAAGCCCCAGACATAAAGGGCGTGACAGCTTACATATTTATGTATTTTAAAAAAGTAAATTATATGAACTCGTATAACGTATCAGTAAGCAATTGTTTAGCTATCAGCAGTCAGACATACAGCGTAGTCTTAGTAATACGACCCCGTTTATATTACATTGTATAAGATGTTTCCGTGTACTTGTCAAGAGTCCAATCCAACTAAATTAGCGTACAGACAAGAGTAATACACCTTTTGCCACGCACCTAAGTTTCAAGGGTCATTAATTAATTAGAGTTGCAAACTTAAGGAAACAAGGTTAGGGTACTAGAAACTTGAAATGTTCTTCAGTTTTGTAGTAGTTAGGAAGATGTACCTACTCGTATGTCCGGGGAGACTATAACACGCGTGTTGTTCGGCGAGAATTTAGTTAAAACATTGAACTTCAAGATAAAAATATTTTTGGTGTTAAATGATTATATCTATACAATATATAAAGAAAACCCTGTCCGATCCGTAAAGCTATTGTTAGGTATCAATAACTTATTCTACTAATGGATACAAAGCCAGGCTAAACTAAAAAAAAAATCCCCCTAAAAAATAAATATTATTTCGCAAAAAGAGGTAACTTAACACATGTGCGATAAGCAGCCCTTACGGGGGCGGCGGGCGGCACGTGGTCGCATCGCTGTTCGCTCATAATAATACCGGTGTTGTCACTTATTTAAAAATTACCAAATTTCGGGGAAGTTGGAATTAATTCGTGGGAATAATTTTATTTCAAAATTCATTAGTATTGTTTCTATGTTGATTACGTAAAATTTTACATTATATTTGGTCAAGTGTTTACCTAACCTTTATTAACCTTATGGGTCGGACAGGATTTTCTTAACATACTGTATACTAGCTTCTTCCCGCGACTTCGTCCGTGGAAAACAGAATCACAGAACAGATAAAAAAGTGATTCTGTACAATCAGAAAATAGCATCGAGAAGACAGCTCATTTTTAGCTTATTTTGCCATTTTTTTCCCTTGGGTAAATTCTCGTGAGTACCTTCCGCCTGGTTATAATGGAGGGTTACGTTGGACTCCTACCGAGTAAAATCTCGCGTATAATCGCGTGAAACCCGTCGGTAGGAGCAAGCTCAAACAACAAGCAAAAACACCAGTGTTTCCTCCAGCACCATGAATAGAATAGCTGTTACATTATATACTTTTCACAAAAGACTATGTATAAAACTGAACCATATTTAAACGGCCAAGTGCGTGTCGGACTCACGCACAAAGGGTTCCGTACCATTGATTTATGAAATTAAAGGATTTAAGTTATTTGTATGAAAGATTACGCGGTAATAAGCGGTTTAAGATTTACGAGGTATTAAAAAAAAACTACTTACTTACTAGATTTTCGTTCAAAATAATTTTCGTTGGTAGTTTTTATAGTAATGTACATCATATGATTTTTTAGATTTTTCATTTTCTTATTTTGGAAGTTAGAGGGGGGCGCAACTTTTTTTTACTTTGAAAGCGTCTGACACGCAAACTATTCGGTTTAGAAAAAAAATCTTTTAGAAACCTAGATATCATTTTTGATGACCTGTCCATAGATTCCCCACACGTATGTGTTCGATGAAAAAAAACATTTTTTGAGTTTCAGTTCTAAGTATGGGGAGCCCCAAATATTTATTATTATTTTTTTATTTTTGGATCAATATCTTAATGCGGTTCACAGAATACATCTACCTACCAAGTTTCAACATTATAGGTCTTATAGTTTCGGAAAAAAATTGCTATGACATACGGACGGACAGACGGACAGACATCGACGAATCTATAAGGGTTCCGTTTTTTGCCATTTGGCTACGGAACCCTAAAAAACGTTATCTATTTCTGAAAATACAAATGAAAGAGTAATAACGAATCACGTTCACAAATGATCAGCGGGAAGCAATCAATTTCGCTGAGCTAATAAAGACTGTATGCACATAATATAAACAGAAATAAACCCAGTGATTAGAACGTTACATATAGGGTTGATAATCCTGGATCATAAAAAACCGGCCAAGTGCGTGTCGGACTCACGCACAAAGGGTTCCGTATAATTGATTTATGAAATTAAAGGATTTAAGTTATTTGTATGAAAGATTACGCGGTAATAAGCGGTTTACGATTTACGAGGTATTACAAAAAAATTAGAGTACTAGATCTCGTTCAAAACAATTTTCGATGGTAGTTTTTATAGTAAGTTGTTATCATATGTTTTTTTTTTTTTAGATTTTTCATTTTTTTATTTTAGAAGTTAGAGGGGGGCGACCAACTTTTTCCACTTTGGAAGCGTCTGTAAATATATATGCGT
The DNA here is from genome assembly GCA_037179545.1 of Sesamia inferens. Classification (NCBI taxonomy): domain Eukaryota; kingdom Metazoa; phylum Arthropoda; class Insecta; order Lepidoptera; family Noctuidae; genus Sesamia; species Sesamia inferens. The sequence goes on along the minus strand of CM073928.1, from coordinate 26,047,149 downwards.
AAATAACTAAAAACTTATTACTTCAATAAAAGCCCCAGGCATAAAGGGCGTGACAGTTATATTTATGTATTGTAAAAAAAGTAAATTATATGAACTCATATAACGTGTCAGTACGCTAATTCCAATTCCGGAGAAAGAACACAAACATTGTCCTGAGTTAATCAGAGCGACCAGCTATTCTTACCATTTAAATAATCATTTACGGAATAATATGCTTTTGAACAAAGCTTGGTTTTGATTTGTCTTTATAAGGCAAGTCTAGCAAAGCAGAGGGTATCTTGTTATAAAAAGTTATACCAAGCCCAAAAAAAAGAGCTATTGAAGTCGGTGAAAAGGGGCTCGCAGTTTGTCCTTGTTTCTGGTGTTAATATTATGAATATCACAGTTTTTGGTGTACATGTGAATATTTTGCCTAACATATAAGATGTTGGCTAAGATGAATTGCGAAGCAACCGTGAGAATACCAATATCTTTAAAGAAATCTCTCAGAGAAAATCTGACACCGAACTGGTAAATTGCTCGGGCAACTCGTTTTTGGAGTACAAATATATTTTGTATGTCAGCGGCTTTACCCCACAGTAGAATACCGTAGGACATAACGCTGTGGAAATAACTAAAATAAACTAAACGAGCTGTATCAACGTCAGTATATTGTCTTACTTTCCTGACGGCGTAGGCGGCCGAACTGAGCCTTCCTGCTAGGGTTGATATGTGTGGTCCCCACTGAAGTTTGGCATTTACTGTTTTTCCCAGAAGAACTGCCAGGCAAGGCGAACTTTACATATTTCGTTTTCTTGTTATTAAGAACTAGGTTATTTGACGTAAACCAATCCGTAACTGTTGAGAGTGCACTGTTTACTTCGTCAAATGTCGATAGGTACATATATCAAATTCGCTGTCAAGTTTCCATGTAAACTATGATACAAACTCATTCTACCTACAAGTATCGCCTCTGTTTGGACTCTTGGGTTGAAATATACGAGCACTGAAATATATATTACTAGCTGCGCAACACCGTTTCACCAGCGTAGGTTTCGATATGCTCCCTCCAATTGGTCGCAGCGTGATGTTATAGCCTAAAGACTTCCTGGAATAAGAGGCTATCCAACGCAAAAATATTTTTTCAAATCGGACCAGTAGTTCCTGAGATTAACGCGTTCAAATAAACAAATCCAGCAGCTTTATATATTAGTATAGATACAGGCTGTTACTGATAGGCAAAGTCTGTTATTATGTCACTGTAGCATCGTTTGTCATTCGACCGGTCGGCTCTCGTATCACAAGCATAATTACAGCTGTCGGGTAATATCACTTTAGACATAAACGTATAACGGTTATTATATAGTTGTTTGTGACCTATTAACGTGTGTTTCCGTTCCTGAACCCTTGAGTTTAATTCATTAATATAAAAAGCTGCTCATGAACGCAAGCCGACCAAGCCATGCCGTCCGTCTGTGAAGACGTAGGTAGGTGAAAAAATTAGAACGAAATTACCAGAATCGTTGCCTTAACGTGTTGGACAAGAAAGATTAAACAAAGGAAAACAAATCGTTTCAAGAAACATCATAGTATTAGTAGTAATATACTATCAGTAGCAGGGTTTCATTTTGACAGTTTAACAACATTTATTACATCGTTTAAGTTGTTGAGCAGACATTTTTTTCTAACATATGGAGCAATGGCTTAAGAACTGCTTTCAAAATGATTCCAATTGAAATGAGTTAAGCAATTAGGGTGCTGATTTTTTTATTATTATTATAAACTAGCGCTTGATCGCAATCGCGCCTGATGGTAAGCAGTGATGCGATCGTTGATGGTAAAGCGCACTAGTTTATTAAGAGCCTATTCACAAACACTGAGCGAATAGGAAGGAAGACGGCAGTTGAGCGATGCAATGTTAAACCCAACAACACGACCAACGATACTGCGACAAAGGGAGATTGATCTGAAGACCTTCCACGACCAAACTCCCAACACAACAGCATTAGGCGCATCGTACCCCGCACACATCCCAACACAATTCCTCAGGCGGCTTACGGCTAAGTACGGCTTCACCAGACATCATGCCGGAACACGACAAATCGCTTGGCGGCAAGAATTTGTCTGGTGGGTGGTACCTTCTGCCGGCGGCCGATGTTATGGCCTACCACCGAGAAAAAGAATGATCAAAGAATCAAAGAATGAACCCCCGCACCCTTATCGTTTAACACATTCTATCAATTGGACAAATTTTGAAGCATATTGCTAATCTGTTGCTACATATGTTTGAAATATGTGTTTAGTCAACAAAGTAAATAACGCGATGAATAATGTTGAACTGTCAAAATGAAACGCAATTACACCTCCCGCTTTACTTATGTATTCTTTTATTCATACCAATCGCATTATCTATGGTAAAGGACAAAAGAAGGAAAGAAAAATCTCATGGAGATTCCAATTTTTATGCGAATTATTCCGAACTAATGAGGTCAGCGGGTATTATTCTATTTCGTCTCATTTACACTCTTTTTATAAAAAAGTTCTGAAGAATCTTCAAGTGAAAGAAAAATAAGGAAACTCACTGAAAAAAAAATTATGCGAATGGAACAAATTGACCTGTCGACGATACTTTTAAAAATTCATGAGCTGAAATCTACGGCTAACAAATCACATTTATTTTAAAATTGCTTTTGTTAAATAATAAACAGTAATACCCCTAAGTAGATAACTTGTTGGAATTTGAAATTTGATGAATTAGTACTTATAAGTCAATACTTATAAAGCGATTAAAATTCGATCAAATATGATTATACCAATATAAAAATACGATTTCTCTCAATGGAGAAATCGTATTTTTTTTTACAAACTAGTGTTGAGGGAATATCTACGCAGAAACCGTGGCCCTGGCGCATAGCCAAGTGAAGAAACACGGGTGGGTTTTAGTCAGTAAAAGTCTGACACGCCCTTCCGCTCCGCCCAGAGCGGGAGAAGTCATTTGATGATTTCCCATCCCAAACAAAAAAAGGCAATGTCTGCACTTATGTTTATGATGCATCTAAAAACGACAATCTTTCATTCTGATTTATGAAGCAACCTTCATAACGCCATATTAATTTATACATATAAAGATGCATACATAACATCACGCCTGTAATACCGGCAGAGTAAGGCAGAGTTGTACCCACAGTACACACACATGTTGCATTTCGCATTTCTTGGTCATTTATGATGTTAAAAAGATCGTTTAATGTCAATAAATTCCATATGACATAGATAGATATACATAATTGACACATAAAATGGTTTCCCGGTTAGCATCTGGCTTGAAAAACGAAACATAAAATGTCGTAGCACGAAAAAGTTTTTAAATTGGACTGTTAAAAACTGCAGGGCAATCCGAAGTTCAATTAACTGGTGCCCACTACGTGATATCTTTGTTCAGGAGTGAGAGGAACAATTTTTTTCCATTTTAAATTATAGCAAGGAAAATACTTATTGGAGTACAAACCCTCTGTTCGCGTGATCCAATGCGGACTAAAATAAGCAAATAAACTGCTGCTATGGTCGAAAGAATTGTCAGCATTTTCATCGCTTTCTATTAAGGTAGGCTGTTGAAGTGCAAATTATAAAATATATATCGTTAGTATTATCCAGTTTATTTTCATACTTATTTGATATTATTTTAAATCTATATAATGTAGGTAATAAATATTCTCATAACTTCCCAACATGTAGAAATAATTTAAAAACAATCATCCAATAATCCCTTGGTACGTTTAAACCCTTTTTGTTACAAGTTGTAAATATTTTTTTATAGATACCTAAATATATTTTTTCTGTATATTCGATAGGTCCGAGAAGAGGTTGTGAACTGAGATTGTAGACAGAGATTATTATTGTATTGTTTAATAACTTATGTGGCAAAATACTGTTTCCCGGGCCAGCCAGTACTTTATAAAAAAAAAATTTAGAGAATAATTCTAAAGTTTAAAAATCATTTCGTAAAATGACTGTTTCCGCGCCAACCACAGGGACTTCCTCATGAGGTCGCCATATCGACATCACCAAACCCGTCATCTAAATCATGTCCTAATTTTAAAACATGTATATTCATGTATATGTGGCATTATGTTTTACTTACAATTTCGTGCTTACTGTAATACTTACAACAACAACTGGCTATTTCAAATAACCTTACCTGTAACAAAAAATAAACACAATAAGTATAAGGCGAAGATCTTTGCTAAAGAAATAAAAGTATTGACAAAATAAAATCGTATAGAAGGATCATCAATCGGATTCCGTATTGTTAAAACACGTTATAAGTGTGGATCCCGTGGGAACATCGGGATAAAAGTAACTTATGTATTAGCTATGCGTTAGCTACTTATGTATTACTTATGCGTTAGCTATAAAAATAATAGGTACTGTAAAGTTTCATCAAAATATGTTCAGAAGTATTTTCGTGAAGGCGTTCTCACTAACTTTCGCTTTTATAATATGTACTAGATATAACACAAGTTTCGATCCCATGGGACTATCGGTATATAAAATATCCTATAATTATGTTACTTCTGATCCCCAACCCGTCTGCCAAGCGTGGGGATTATGGCAAACCCCCCCAATGTAATGGAAAATCTTGGGGGAGGCCTTTCTCCAGCAGTGGACCTCTATAGGCTGAAGGCAGGCGGGTTGGGGATCGCAGTAGTTTGATATTCCACAGGAGAAGCGCTGCTGCCCGCTTTCCTGGTGCGAGTTACCTTAGTCGTCTCTTATGACACCCAAGAGAGCAAGACCGGTAGCACACGGAACAATATAAATACCTATCAGCTATCTGTAATTCGTTTTAACGCTAGCATTCATAGTCTTCAGTTTTATTAATCTTACTATACCAAAAACCGATTAATTGAATCTGGATTTGTTTGTCAGTGGTTCAATGAACAGAAAAGCTGTAGTGGGCCTTCTCTTGATTTCAATCACGCCGAAAGCGATGGATGAAGTAATGGAATGAGCGTGCCAAGAGGATGGGTGTTCACCTTTCCTTTGAAGGCAGACGGGTTAGAGGTGAGAGCAATGTTGGTATCGGCCCTAACTTACGAGAATTCGTAGGTTTAAACTCAACTAGGCGGTTTACTTTGTACAAAATATGTAATCTCATCATGACTGCCTTCAAAACGGTGAAAAAAAAAAAAACATCGTGACGAAACCGGATTTTTTTAACTGATAATTAGATCAGACTGTGAACATTTCTAAAATTGCCCCTCAGACAATTGAGTGTTTCGTGACTACACTTTGAGCCCGAAAAACAAAACCATTCCACGTCAATCACGACGAGTCAATTTTCACTACAAGCCTAACGAAGTTACATCAAAATATCGTAATTTAAAATCGAGTTTAAGCTGATTTATTACCTATTAATCTAAATTACCGATAAGTGACGATGAAGAAATAACAGGAAATTCAGGAGATTGTTAATAACAAGACCTTGAGCCCATTGTTCTTAAAGCGAAACATAACCATAACGTAACTATACAAGTTTAAGTAAACAAAAATCATACAAAGTATGATAAGCATGCATCGTTCAGACTACGGTGGTAATGGTTTAATCGGACGAGTGCTCTGCGAAGGAAATTGTGCAATTCAGTCAGCGTATCTCGGGGGATTTGACTGTGATTAAATTCGAACCAACATTTTTGTCACAATCTAATCACGTACATCTATGAACTAGATTCAATTGAGTAAAGATTATTTCTAGAAATTCAAGAATTCGGAATTCTCCCGGAATTTCGGACATAGTCGAATTCGAAATTCAAAACCGTAATCAGTTGCTACAATAATGCAAAACCGGGAAAAGGCCCTTTCTAATATTTTCACGAGCATCTAATTTAAGGAAATCGCCTGAGGGAATCATTTGCGAACATTTTTATACCGAAATTGCTAAATTTAATCAGAAAAATAAATCCTGTGAAATTTTTCTACTCAGGGTGAAGGTATAATCAAATTGTACGTAATCTTGTGGTCGGTGGTAGTCAGTACGGTATCGGTAATTTCAACGGCCTCATTACAGCACGAGTTTGCATAAAAATACACTTTGGAGAATCAAAATATACGGTCTTGGTTATTTCGCTGGCTTCAGCTCGGATTAATTTGGAGAGGGTCAAATTAAGTCTAGGTTTAGCTCAAAGCTAAAGTACCAGCATTTTTTTTTCGGCAAACATACCGTAGGACGCCCTTAGGCGAGATGGAGCAACGACATCAAAAAGGTGGCTTGTAGTGGCTGGCGGAGAACTGCTCAGGATCGAGCTTGTTGGCGTGCCATGAAGGAGGCCATGTCCAGCAGTTGACGACTAGAGGCTGATAATAATGATGATGATTGTATTTAATGAGACATTAATTGGTAGCTGAAGCCGCGTGGTAATTGTCTAAAACACACTAACAGTAACAATAGCTTTAGTTTTGATAGTTCAACCATGGCGCCGATTCTGTTGTTTACAAACTAAATTAATTATAAGTTATGTGCTTTTTCTTTCCATTTCGTTAAGAAAAGAATAGAAGATAACATTTTAGTTTAATCCTGTCAACTCCATAGACAGTTTGGACGCGATTATAAACATGGCGACTAAAAATACGTTTACGTCAGGAGCGCACTAATTTGACAGGTCTAAACTGACATTTTATCTTCTGTCCTTTTCATAATGAAATAGAAAGAAAAATATGCACTGAGCTTAAATTTAATTTAGTTTGTTAACAAGGGAATCGGAGCCAATATCCATTGTGTTATTTACGTTGATGAGCAGACAAATTTTTCCATGATGCAATTATGACAAAAATCCCAGTTTGAAATCGCAATTTCGCTCAGTCTAAGAAAACACTCAAAACCGTTCGTGTCTTTATTTGTTAACTATCTGCACCTCGTGATTTCACATGAATAAGTTTTGATCCCGTGAGAACATCGGTATAAAAAGTACCCTGTCCGGCCCATAAGGATAATAAAGGTTAGGTAAACACATGACCAAATATAATATAAAATTTTACGTAATCATCATAGTACCAATACAAATGAATTTTGAAATAATCTTTTTTTCCCGCGAATTAATTCCAACTTCCCCGAAATTTGGTAATTTTGAAAAAAGTGACAACACCGGTATAATTATGTGCGAATAGCGATGCGACCACGTGCCGCGTGCCCTGCCGCCCGCTGCCCGCGGAAGGGTGGTTAACGCACATTTATTAAGTTACCTCTTTTTGCGAAATAATATTTATTTTTTTAGGGGGATTTTTTTTAATTTTAGCCCGGTTTTGTATCCATTAGTAGAATCAGTTATCCATACCTAACAACACCTTCACGGGTCGGACAGGGTTTTCTTAACATACTGTATAATAAACTATCTGTGTACCAAATTTCATCCACATCCGTTGAGGACTTTTTGCCTGAAATAATAACAAACATCCATTCACTCATACTCGCAAACTTTCATCATCATCATCATCATTTCAGCCGAAAGACGTCCACTGCTGGACATAGGCCTCCCCCAAGGTTCTCCACGACGACCGGTCCTGCGCCTCCCGCATCCAGCGGTTTCCCGCGACCTTCACCAGGTCGTCGGTCCACCTTGTCGGGGGCCTACCCACGCTACGTCTTCCGGTGCGTGGTCGCCACTCGAGAACCCGTCGGCCCCATCGGGCATCGGTCCTACGGGCAATGTGTCCAGCCCATTGCCACTTCAGTGTTGCAATTCTTCGGGCTATGTCGGTTACTCTCGTTCTTCTGCGGATCTCCTCATTCCTGATTCGATCGCGCAGTGAAACCCCAAGCATAGCCCTCTCCATTGCCCTTTGAGCGACTTTGAGCCTTCTTATAAGGCCCATTGTTAGCGACCACGTCTCAATTCCATAAGTCATCACTGGCAACACACACTGGTCGAAGACTTTTGTCTTGAGACACTGCAAACTTTCGCAATATAATATTAGTGGGATGCACAATTTACTTAAAATGGAAAATATCAAATCTAGTTTTATCGCATGAATTCACAATGCTGTTGCGAAAAATAAATCACGCATAGAAATTGATTTAATGCTTACTGACGACGGTTTAATGGGTTCTCCCATTCATAAACTACAACAGAACTACTCATAAGTTATGAGGAATCGCTACTGTTATATTATACAATAATATTGCTGATATTTTATTTACCTGAATATTGAACCATTAACTTTATATATTACAACACATAAATGGTTTTTTGCACTGCTGTTGTGTTGTGTTGTTATTTTTGAGAACCGTACCCAACTTTTTTTTATGATTTTACGAAATATAGTAACAAAAGTAAACTTTCGTGGAGTTTATTTCTCCGAAACTCGCGCGAGTTAACTGTGCACCTTGCTGGAATGCGACCCCTCTCCCGCTTCCCCGTGTGACGCCCCGCATTCGCCGTAAGCGCTTTGTAGCGAAAGCATCTTAGTTACAGTTATCTAAATACAGTTTAAATCCAATGTTTTTATTAATGTTTCTGTGGAGTTTTTGCTATGTTATGTTTTGAAGTGAAACTTCTTTACGCACGCTTGACTTGGGGAGTAAGCTGGCGAACGCGTGACGTAAGCGTTACGAAAAGTGATCGGGCAAGGCGAACGGAAGTTAAGTGGGGGATATAAGCACTGAGGCGCCCGTGGCGGAACTTGGTACTACAAGGTCTACAACGACTTTTTTTTTTTTTCAATAAAAATAGAAGATCTATGCAAAAATATTAATTTAGCAATGAAACCATGAAATAAATTTAAATATTTATAGAAAATTAATATATGTATATGTGTATACATGTATATATTGTACACACACATATATATATATATATATATATATATATATATATATATATATATATATATATATATATTAATATATATATATATATATTGATATATTTTGAATATCCTTTAAAAATATTGGTTTACTGACCTCCGATCGGCGGCAACGCGATCCTGTATCGACTTGCTCTTTTCGCGCCATTATTATTAATGTTTGGTACCGCAGGATGCGGCGGTCATTAACCTGTAAGCGCTTCCTTATCAACACGTACATCATGTAGAAAATGTGAAAAATTAAATATAATTTCCTGTGAGTAAACTAATGGACATATTTATATGCTTTTTTATGGATAGACTGAGAATGTGTTGAGGTACACGATGTTTAATTTATTGTCGTATTGTCAGTACCACTCTGTATAAATATTATACTAAATTGTAACTCTCTCTATTACCGTTCCACGCCGAAACGACTAACTACATAGATGGCACACAGCTAGACCTAGGTTAACACACAGAATATATTTTGATCTCGGTGGTATGTACATTAACGTGTAATTTCCGACCTTCACCCGTGCCTGATGCTATAGGATAATGTTTATTAATACACAAAACATTGCCATAATTATGCATTGATCGATTAAATACGTACGAACTTCACTAGTTCAATGTATCGCCAAGGAGAATCGATTCACATGAAAGCCATTATCGCAATTTATAGCCACCGCACCATGGGGAGTTCCTTTTTGTAAGTTACATCCTGGAACACCCCCATGGGTGTGTATCAAGGTTGTTGAGAAAATAAGGCTTCTTGTCTGTTATGTTTCGTTAGATTCTTATATATACGACTATTGATAGTATTTAAAGTAAGTTTATAGTTTTTAATTAAGTTTTTTTTTTCTTGCCGTCAAGCGATTATTCGTGTTCCATTGGCATTATGTCTGGTGAAGCCGTACAGAGGACGTGACTGCGCAGTTGTGTTGCGATGTGTGCCAGATACGATGCGCCAAATGTTGTTGTGTCGGATCAATCTCACTCTGGCGCAGCATCGTTGGTCGTGTTGTTGAGTTTGACATTGCATCACCTAACTCAACTGCCGTCTTCCTTCCACTTAATTTTTTTGAGTGAAATAGGGTTTTAATAATCTAGCGCGCTTTACCATCAACGATTTCATCACTGCTTACCATCAAGTGGGATTGCGGTCAAGCACTAGTAAAATTATAAAAATAAAATAAAATAATTAGAAACTTAATTGTCTTTATCAGATTACATAACATCACTCCGATATTACTCGATGGTATAGGGTATAGGCAAAAGGGAACCTCCACATTTCAACAGTTACTAATGTAGGTAGGTATCATCATCATCATTATCTACCTTTTTATCGTCCCTCTGCTGGGCACAAGTCTCCTCTCATTCGGAGAAGGATTGAGCGTAATCACCACGATTTCAGACTTAAAGTTCAGGTTTACTCAAGATGTTTTCCTTCACCTTCAGTCATTGGTGTCCAAGATATACTTAGAAAGTAGATATAACTTTAGAAAAGTTACATTGGTACTTGCCTAACCTGGAATCGAACCCGCGCACTCATACTTGAGGCTGGTGTTTTAACCACTACGCCACCACGACTTTTGTAGGTATGTTTCCAAACAAATACGAAGCTTGAAGCTTTTTCCAAACCATTTTTCTTTAGAATATCACTGGTTTTCCGAGAACAAATCACGTGTATAATGATTGAATGTCATAGATTATAACTTGCGAGTATTTACCATGAACAGACTCTGCAACCGAAAAATATACGATAAATCATATATCCTACCCATATCATACACGTGTAACTTTCTGAGTATGTATGGATATTTTACTCTTGCACGCAAAAACTACTGCACGGATTTAGATGAAATTTGGCACACAGACGGTGTTTTTCCCGCGCGTTGGAAACTTGCACGGGTGATACCGCGGAGCACGGCTAGTAGCCAATATTTACATTATTCACACTGGTATGTTATTGTACACTGTTTTCTTTCCTCATGTAATTACCCTCGGAATTCGGAACTTAATTGAGAATTCATTAAATTAAAGAATTTTGTATTGTTATTCGTTTTGTATTGTTGTTTTTACACAGTTGTATAATGGTTCAGTGAATTGTGTAAATGGGCGAAATGTTGTGGTATTTTAACCGACTTCAAAACAAGACTTGATACTTCATGGTTACAATAGCTACCTAAAGAAACAAAAGTATTTTCACCTGGAATTTTTAATAGGAACATGATAACTTATTTTCAAGCTTTGGACGTATCCAATAGGTTGTTATAACCCTCTTTGGTTTATAAAAGTATTTCGCGACACAAGTTTCACCACAGCGCGGCCATGTTGGTAAAATATTCGATTCGTTTAGGCGTTCTTGCTACAAAACAACAACTGAATGAATCTATACTAATATATAAAGCTGAAGAGTTTGTTTGATCGCGCTAATCTCAGGAACTACTGGTCCGATTTGAAAAATTCTTTTTGCGTTGGGTAGTCCATTAATCCAGGAAGGCTTTATAACATGACGCGACAAGCGACCAATAGGAGCAGAGCATAACTAACTCCACGCGAACGAAGTCGCTGGCGGCCGCTAGTAATAAGATAAAGCTTATGCAAAAAAAAAACTCAATTTGCAATAGCATTGGCCAGATTTAGCTAAAAAAAAAAACATAAAATTTAACTAAACAAACAAGATAATGACGTCGTTATTCCTGTTCACGAACTAATTTTAAGATCAGTGCATTTTTCTCTTTCTTTTTCGTAAAGAAAATGGCAAATACGCAATATTAGTTTACTCCTGTAAAAATAGTCGGCGCCTCGCGTAATATGACGTAGGTATTATATTATTAGTCAACATAAATTTAATGTCTTAGCTGCCTATGAAGTATCTTCAATTGACAGGGCTGAACTAATATTTAATCTTCTACCCTTTTCTTAAAGTAATAAAAATAGAAAGATTTTTTTTATATTAAATTATGAACTAGCGCTTGACCCCATTGCCAACTGATGGTAAGCAATGACGTAATCGTTGATAGTAAAGCGGTGGTTTTAAGAGCCTATTCACTCTAGCTTTGAAGACGCTCAAATTGTAGTCCGACGGAAACACCACGTTTAGTTTTTGAACAATCAGTTTAGTTTAGTTTGTGAACAAGGGAATTAGGGCCATTATATTATATTTCTGTTTTTAATCACACCAGTTAATAACACACTTCTTTATGCTAATTCCAAGATAAAGATATCACGACACAGTCTCACAAAGAGACAAGGCCAGCAGGTCATCGCTATACGCACGCATCATTTAAAACCCCATCAATATTGTAAGGCCTGGATGAAACTCTGAAGGATTTATTTAAGCCTTACTTCCACAACGCTTACCAATCCTACGTTACGTTGGGAACATAAATCACCAGTTAATATGTAAAATGATATACGGGGTAATAGTCTTCGCTATACGCGTCCATAATTTAAAGCTCCATCAATATTGTAAGGCCTGGATGAAACTCTGTAGGTTTTATTTAAGCCTTACGTCCACAACGCTTATCAATCCTGCGTTACGCTGGGAACATAAATCACCTGTTAATATGTAAAATGATATACAGGGTAGCAGTCATCGCTATACACATGCATCATTTAAAACTCCATCAATATTGTAAGGCCTGGATGAAACTCTGTAGGTTTTATTTAAGCCTTACGTCCACAACGCTTAACAATCCTACGTTACGTTGGGAACATAAATCACCAGTTAATATGTAAAATGATATACAGGGTAGCAGTCATCGCTATACGCATGGATCATTTAAAACTCCATCAATATTGTAAGGCCTGGATAAAACTCTGAAGGTTTTAGTTAAGCCTTACGTCCACAACGCTTACCAACCGTACGTTACGTTGGAAACATAAATCACCAGTGAAAATGTAAAATGATATTCAGAGTAGCAGTCCTCGCTACACGCAGCATTATTTAAAACCCCATCAATATTTTAAGGCCCGGATGAAATTCTGAAGGTTTTAATTAAGCCTTACGTTAACGCTTACCCATCGTACGTTACACTGGGAACATAAATCACCAGTGAATATGTAAAATGATACACTACTACACTACTCATTGGTGTTGTACACTTCAGGAGAGCGTCGTGGACGATGGGTTTTACAGTAACAAGGAAACTTAGAAGGCCACGCTAGCAGGCAAGCTTGCTTTATTTATGGTAACAGATGTTTTTTGGAAATCTAATTTAAAAGAGTAAGTTTATCGTTGAAGGGGATGGTTGTTAGTAAAACTGTGCATAAATTATATGAAAATGTGTAAAATCATAGGATAGGTAAATGGATTCAAGCTTATAACCACATAATTCACAATTTCTTCAGCTGCTTCCAAAGTTACCCAGTAACATTTTGTCCAAAAAGGAATTAGAACTAAAATTCACTCAGGTTCATTAGATTTTTAATTTTAATACAATTTTCAGCATCATTTAGATAAAATATACTTATAATAAATAATAAGAGCAGCGGTGGCTCAGTAATTAACGCCGCGAATTACAGTTTGAAAGTCGCAGGTTCGATCCCATACGGGCGGGACTTTGTGTAAATTATTTCATGACCACTGCTTTCAAAATGGTGAAGGAAAACCGGGAGGAAGCCGGTATATCCTAGATCCAAAACTTTGTAAACATGAAATCATCTATCAATTCGCACTTAGCCGTGTGTGGCGGTGTACTCCATCTCACCGAATCCCAGCAGGAACTGAAAGAAATTTCGATGTTTCGTAAAGTCGTTTATAGAAAGCAGGCCAGGATCTCTAGTAAACAACAAAATGCCAAAAACCATGTCTAACTAAGTTATGAAGCAGATAATTAAGTTTAAATTAAGTTTACTCTAATAACGCGACCAATCGTTCCCCTCTCACAAAGACGAAACTTTCTGATTTTGACAAAGCAATATTCCAAAGCCTTTCTATGCTCGCGGCAGTTCCTATATATTTTGTGATAAATGTGGAACCAATTCTGCTGCCTTTGTTGATACGGAACATTATACAAATGTGTATTTTTATTTGGAAATAAGCCGAATATATTTACTACCAGACACCGTGTTATTAATAAAATTATCCAATTGCCAGTTAGACTAGCGTACGAGGGGTTAAATGCATTTACAACTCCCGAACTAACAAAGTTATCTAAGCCGTTAAAGTTTTCCTTCAAAGTTCATCATATGGAGCATGACCATAGTAGTGTGCTATCTAGTACTAACCGTTAAAAATAAACTAAGAGCTTATGAATGGACATGAGGGTATTGCGGGTTCCGAGACGTCAACTACGGAGTCCTAAAAACGGGTATTCTAATTAAATATCAATGCGTTTGAAAAAACGAAGTTAAATTGTGAAAATAAAGGATACAATAAAGCAATTTATTCTGAACAAAAGACCAACGGTAAAACGGACAGGCTATAGAGAGGTCGAGAGTTACCCCGCCTGTTACCGTCACTTGAACCCACTTCCGGCACAAGTGCCTTCAATAGCTTAGATGGAGCGCTTTATTATACGTTAAATATATTGTATGTAAGCATCTCCAAATTCAAAACATCTCAAACCTTACGGTACTTCCATATTAACATCTAATTCAGGGAATTAATTACTTGGTTCTTAAATAATAAGATTAGCTTTTAGACAAACTAATTACAGTCGGAGACTTGAGTTCATCCGCAGAATTCCGCATTCGTATCTGCAAACTAAGATCTACAGCTAAGACGCAGAGTAGTTAGTAGAATGTCAAATACAATGGTTCTAAAGTTCCAATAAACTTTATGCTTACATACATTAGTTAGGATACATTAGTGATTATTTTATCCATTTTGAATTTTATATTTGTTCTATTTTGTACTTTTGACTTGTGTAAAATTTACCTATGGATTTTTGTCTGTAACAAATGATTTGATTTATGTCGCACTAACAGCCAGTGTGTTACCGTGCTTAGAATAGTACCAACCCATACTCTCCCATAGGTGTCGGAAGAGGCAACTAAAGGAACTCTCACCAGGGAAGCGCTATCAGCGATGCTCCTGTGGAATATCAAATCACTGCGATCCCCAACCCGCCTGCCAAGTGTGGGGATTATGACAAACCCCCCCCCCCCCAATGCAATGAAAGCCTTGGGGAGAGGCTTTTGTCCAGCAGTTGACCTATATATGCTGAGAGGAACGCCAATGCTCCTTCTTGAGTTCCAATATCACCAGGTATGTCGACGTAGGATGCAACTGAGTACCAGTACTTTACATGAACGAGTGCCTATCTGACCTCCACAGCCCATTTACTGGCTAATTTATTATATATTATATTAGCGAACGAGTGTTGCACTTCAGGCAGTCTCCGAATGGGGCAATGCCAATCTTGTAGCATTCAATGCCGCCAAAACGCAGGCGTGTCTTTTCACCGCCAAAAGGAGCCCGTTCACCTTGGCTCCTACTTTTCGGAATGTATCCTTGGAGTGTACCGACCGCCTTCAGCTTTTGGGTATTGAGATTTCCTCGAACCTAAACTTTGGGCGGTTCATTGAGTCCAAGGCCAAGGTGGCTGCCAGAAAACTTGGTGTAATCGCAAAGGTCCGGCAGTACTTCACACCAGGGCAGCTTCTAATGTTGTACAAAGCACAGGTCCGTTCGTGTGTGGAGTACTGCAGCCACATTTGGGCTGGTGCTGCTAAGTGTCACCTGGCCACTTTGGATTCAGTGGAGAGGCGTGCGAAGAGGCTGATTGGTGACCCTGATTTAACTCGAGTTGGTCTCCAAAGCCTAGAGCACAGGCGTAAAGTAGCCAGCCTTTCGGTGTTCTATAGGATACATTCTGGGGAGTGTGCGAGGGAATTGCACGATTTAATTCCCCCATCTCCGTTCCACCATCGGACGACCCGTCGTACGGCGAGTTTCCACCCTTATGTTGTTAACACCTCTACGATCCGGACGAAGCGTTTCGCCTCGTCCTTTATACCGCGTACATCGAGGGACTGGAACAATCTGCCGGCGGCGGTGTTTCCGTCGGACTACAATTTGAGTGTCTTCAAGGCTAGAGTGAATAGGCTCTTAATAAACTAGTGCGCTTTACCATCAACGATTGCGTCACTGCTTACCATCAGGCGGGATTGCGGTCAAGCGCTGGTTTATATTTTAATAAAAAAAATAAAAAAAAAAAAAAATATTCTTTGTAAGAACAGAGGAGGAGGATTCTCGGATTTCTCGGATTTTGGAGGATTCTCGTAACTTTTTGAACATTCAAAGTCAGAAGAGCAATTTTCGTAATTTAAAACGTTCAAAATCCAGTCGCAGTCTCATCTCGGCGTCAAACAAATGTCAAAAACTTGTCAAAATTTAGGGAAATTAGAGGATTTTTTGTCAATTTGAGAATAAGAGACTGTGAACTTCTTTAAAATTATGTGAAGTGTTCCTCTGTTCTTACAAAGGGTAAATAGGATTCTGTCTCAATCTGTCAAAAATACGTCTATATATAACAATGTAGGTAACATTACTGACAAGTTTTTAAATATTTGTATGGCTTACAATTAGTTGATCCGGGTCTGGCAGTTTGTGTGTGACTTTATATGTTTGTAAACGCACCCACGAAATAGGAGACTATACTAGTGCGACGAAAGGTTTTTAAAAAAATGTCGCTAGATGAAATCGCGAACACATATTTTTTTTAAACGGTTTTCACTTATTACCTTCGGTAGTCATCTGAGGACCCATAATGACTGACAAATATCCACGAATGACAGCTATTACTTATAAAATACAGAAACTTTACTTGATTTACATTCAAGTTATGCCGCAGTTTAGCTAAAATGGAACTTAAATCTGTCTTTGTGAGGTCCTAATATAGGACATTGTTTCTCGGTCAAACGCTTGGCAAACGAAATATGGCTTACGCATTGCAGGATACACGACCTCATTGCGTTCGAGGCAGTGTAAATAAGTCATACACCAAACATAATATGTATCTACATTACATTTGACATTTATGTATACAGGAATATTGATGTCACTGTAGTATCTAAATATTTAAATTTTTGCCACAAAAAAAATAACAGTTTTTATCTATTACATTGTCAGTACATAACAAAATAAAACGTATATTTTTTTATAAAAGGGCAGTGACCTGGTGTCCTGAATACAGGTCTAGAGACTCCCGCAATATTAAAATGTTGACCGACTCTATAAGTTTGTGTTGAGAAATAAATAAATCTTTTTTCCTTATTGGTTTATAGGGGCTTGTAAGCATAGCATATGTCAGTCCCATCGTAACACTTTCACAACACGTGGGCCATTAATTTGAACAAACCTTTCACATCGTCGCCATTTAGCTGGGATAGAATTGTATGAAACATACCTACATCAATTCTCTTCAAATTCAATGATCTTTCAGTGAAATTTATTCAACGTAAACTTCTGAATGATCAATTGTAAAAAAGTCCTCAGTTTTTCGTTGGAATGGATTGAACTTGGTTAAGTATGACATTCAGTTTGTTGTTCCAACTTCAAATATCAAATTCCCAACTTAAATATACTCATAGTGTTCCTGACAGTGGGGAGTGCATCCTGAAAATGTAAAATAACTCTTGCCCACATAAATAAAACTTTTTTTTTTTTTACAAAAGAGTAAATTAGAAGGGCATTTCTGTGAGGAACGCTTTTTGGCTTACTATCAAGGAAGTTTTGTAGGTTACTGGCACGCAAGAGAATATTTTTTACTTTTCGATTTGGCAAAGCGCATTCATTTATCTGCATCGCACTCAACTTTTTTTTAAAAACAGCCTATGTCAGCCTGCAGGGACTGTTCGATGTTAACAAAACACTGCAATAATAATTCTATTTGACAATTGTAGTAGTGATGGCCATGTTAATACCGGTGGTCGTAAAACAATCCTGTAGACGACGAGAGATTTTGTTCTACACCTGTTAGTTCCAAACAAACGAGTACGGGTTTTGCAATTTTGCTCTTTATTAGATAAAATTGTCGCACGTCTCAATAAAGCTGTCTCTGCATGGCTGGAATGTAATGTTAATGTCTTAAGATAAATTCATACTAATATTATAAATGCGAAAGTAACTCTTTCTGTCTCTCTGTTACGCTTTCCCGCTTAAATCTCTCGACCGAGTTTGATGAAATTTGGCACAGACGATCTTTAGACCCTGAGAATGAATATAGGCTACCTTTTATTGAATAAAGAAATGATATTCCCGAGGGAAATCTAAAAAACGCCATATAACCGAATTCCACGCGGGCGAAGCCGCTGGCGGAAACCTAGTAATATATATATTTTGATTATTGTTCTGTGTCTGATCGTACGCAGTATTGCTTTGTTTCACGTCATGTATTTTGGTTGTAGTTTTTATTTATGTCAAATTGTTGGACACGAACCCGCATTGAGCAAGCGTGATGATTACGTTCAATCCTTCTCTATATGGGAGGAGACCTGGGCCCAGCAGGTGGACGATAAAAAAAAAGGTTGATGATGTTGGACACGAAACACCGAATGCCGCTGAAGATCAGCGCCGGGACTCTAGGCTCTTAGCATTATGCAGAGCGATGGCCGTCTTGCGTGGATGTGGTGAGTGTCTTTTTATTTAAAAAAAAAGTTTGCTACACTCACTGCCCTAATGAAGTATTCTACTGCATCCAGTAAAATTGATAGCCAAGGCTTAGTAGTTGTATAGGTAGTTTAAAATCATCATCTGATGATTTGACTGTGCTTAAAGTAATATTAAGTGTTTGTTTAACTATATAAGACAATATCTGAATTTTAAACATTAAGAAAAACACACAAAATTCAGAATTCAACTACAAACACATTTAATTATCAATTATCAACAAAAACAGCAAAATTGTCAACTATTTAGGAAAAGCGAGGCCTTCACTGGCAGCAATCGAATTCACGCGAGACAAATAAAATATCACCAAACTGCGAACGTGCAGGCCTTTTTTTATTCTGGCTGGAAAATCATCAAATGACCTCTCCTGTTCAGAGCGGAGCGGAAGTGCGTGTCAGACTTTTACTGACTAAAAGTCACCCATGTCCCTTCACTTGCCTGTGCGCCAGGGCCACGATTTCTTTTTTAACCAACCCGCAACCGTGACCCAGGAGGCATCGGTCTTCGTGGATCCCGTTACGATGTGCTGACATCTCTTTGAGGCGCGCGTCGACCCGGGCCTGGTCCTCACCGGGCGGCGAGCTGCCCACTACTCGCAGGGCGCCAGCCCACAACTGCGGTGGGTGGGAGTCCAATGTTGGCTCCCGACCAGGGCGAGGCGGCTAGACGCGTAAGGGCGCTGGGATTTCCTCTTGCGCTCCGCATCCTCCTTTGCCAGCATCACTGCTTCGCAGTATAGTAGGAGGTGACGGCATGCACTCTCGCTGCGGCCCATGACCTGAACCAGCGCAACGGACGCGAGAGATCGCAGCCGATCGCTGCCATGAGGACACGGCGGTTCTCTACCCAAGCCGGGCATACCTCCACTTTTTTTTTAAATCCCGTACATTTTTTAGAACCTCTGTACATTTGTTAGAACCGTTTGCATGTTTTTGGGTGTCACATTCGCGCACATTCTGTTTAAGTGACTTAATTAAGTTTACTGTTCTCAGGATAATTAAGATATGATTCTCTAATAATATGTATGAGGCGGGATTTTTTTTAAATTAAGAAACCTTCAGAAAAAGGTGCCGCCGGTATTCTTCATGAAAACTTATTTTTACATGACGAGATCTTTACATAAAACCTACTTAGATCTCGTAAATCCTTATCCTAATCATGTTTTCAGTCTGAAAATTTAAAAACTGGCTGTTATATTTTCTTAAGTTAAAACAAGGTTCTGGTACAAATAATATACTTTTGGGTGCTTTGTGTTTCATAATTTAAGTAAAAAAATATTTTTTTAGCAAATTACATCCCATTCCCTCAAAAAATGTTGTCTGTCCTTCTACCAAATTTCCTGTATATTTTTAAACAAGTGTAAGTTTAAGAATTATTAAAACTTCCTCTAAATCCCCACGTCGCACCATATGCCATAGGGTTATAGGGTACAGAGACACATGGCTACAATACATCTCACAAAACCATAAATCTTTTTTTGTTATTTGCCCATGCCATAAATTCTCAAGGGTTTAGAAACTATGGTCCTTTTGTTAGTAAAAAAAAACTACATTTCTTTTCATCGTGCTTTTGCCATTTTATCCGAATGGAAATAAAAATGATTGTGAGTCACGGCTACCCTTTATGCAGATTTTTCTTTTTCAGTAAACGGTTTCTAAAAGTTACATATTTCACGCCGAAAAATTGTGAATGTATGTAAAATATGAAGCTGTATTTGACGATTGACGATTTGACATGATTGACGGTACGTTTCCATGGACAATACTAGTATTATTATTCCCATTAGCATGTTATAAGATTTTTTTTAGCAAACATCCCACATATGAAAGAACTCCAGTATTGCAACGATTGATGACGGGGATCATTACGGACCACTGCTTGCTGAATAAGCATCTCCACACAATAGGCATAACGGACAGCCCTCTGTGCAGAGCCTGCATGGAGGCTGACGAGACAGTTGCGCATGTACTCTTCGAGTGTACAGGCGTTACCCAAATTAGGAACAAAACCATAGGAGCACCAAGATCTTACACAGATGTTCTCAACAGGCTAGGAGACCTGGTGGGCTTCTGGAGGGAGGTGGGCATAACCGCCAGAGACCGCCATGGTCCACGCACAATGGTATAAAAAGGGACTGAGTGACTGAAGGGACTGAGTGCGGAAACCAAACCAGTAACAGTAACAGTAACTCCAGTATTATGGGGGCGTTACAAACATTTAACTAAGCGACTGCGCCTACCGTGTCTTCATTTAATTTCATATAGGCATAAAACATTTTTGAACGTCAAACATTTACGATATAAGATACGCCCCTTCCAAAAGGCCGCTTACATTGCTCTTTTAAAATGTTTTACAATATATTGTTTAGATTAATTCTTGTATAATCGTATGTGAAAACGATGACCCCCATAGTAAAATTACGTAAGTATCACTATTGTTTACTGTTTGAAAATTCGATCTTGGCCGTAAGGACTTTCAGCCGAAATAGTTGATCACATTTCCATTTTAAGAAAATCGTGTACACAGACATCTTAACTTAATACAATATTATTTTGATATGGAATAGTTAAATGTTGTCAGTAAAATACAGGTGCATATTAAAATAATTGCTAGGAACATAAATGTCCCCATCATGCAATTTGACCGAGGCGTCGCAGCAAAGTTCTATAGTATAATACAGAAACAAACAATTGAATCGCATCGTGATATTATTTTAACTTACCAAGCAATTCCAATTCATACTAAATTTTCATAACGGTAACAATATCTAAACGTTTCGTTTTTTTTTTACCCTTTATTGTCATTGCTGAGTTTAGATCCCCCTATTCTCTTTAAACCTCTCTATGTCCAGAGTTAGAGAGCTAGAGAGGATCTATCTCCGTCTGGACCAACTCCGATGTAATTTGTAAATAAGAGGGACACACTAAGTCGTGTGTTCGGCCCAATGATCCTCTGACATGCGGCAGTTAGTTACATAGCGTTAAATACAGTTTATAACAATAATTGCCTTAAATTCTTACATTACCATGTATAAAAAATGCTTTACTTTCTCACAAATAAAAATAGGAGGTATAACGTCAACATTTTCGTAATTGCCTCAAATTTACAGCACGTAAGCCTTGCCAGCGCGCACAATATATACTGGCAGGAATAAAAGTTATTTGAACTAAAACTTTATCTATTTCTGTCTAAAATATGTGATAAAGTTATTTTTAATTGTGGCACTGTTTAGCACGACAGCCTATGGTCGCGCAAAGGCGTGTTTTAAAAACTAAGTACGGCCCCAACACAACGAAGTAGGGTAAGCCAGTTCAACGAATATCACAATAAATGTTATTGCATTTTTGAACAAGCCTACGTTTATACGAGTATATGTGAGAGTACTTACCCTCAAAAGTATGATTGATGAAATTTATTTCTCAATAACAAATTATTTTTATTTAAATATTTTTAAGATATTTGTTTTTCGTTTTAGACTATGATTAACAAAAAAAAAAAAAACTAACAGAAAAATCATACAAAATAAATGCTACATTTATTTTTCTGTTAGTCTTTTTTATGTTTTATTATTTGCTTTTATTTTTATACAATATTTGTAGGCTACCCCACCACACCCATTATTATTTTAAGATCTTTAAGTAAATTCCGATGTTTCTCAAATAAATATTCCTGATTCTGAACAAATATTTGCTCTTCCAATGCATTAATCGTGTGTTGTGGCCTTCTTTAATTTGTGAGCGACACCAACTTTTAACAGTCTGCCGCATATAACGGTAATGGTCCATTAATTCTTCTTAGCTGTTGAAATATTAAATTATTGCAAGGTACGGTGTGCCAGAAGATTGTTAATAAAATATGCTGTTGCGTAAAATAGCATGCATTAAATATTGTGTTTACAAACTTCCTCTCTTACGTTTAAACAAGTAAAGGTTCTTCTAAAATCTTTTTCAGTGATTATTGTTTTACTTAGAGGCTGAAATACATGGTTTGTGAAAATTTCAACTATCTATCCCTGTTCATGACATACAGCCTAGGTTTGGGCCTGGTATTGGATTTACACTTTGTGTATGGAACGCTAAAAAAGACGTATGTGTCTTTATGTCCATACGATTGAAATGAAAAACTGACGACTGGACGCGATTCGCAACGAGTATACGCTAGTTACCGTCACCGACTAACTGGTGCCGATTTAGTGTCACCAAACCAAGCGTAACAATTTAATTACATTGACTGTTCAGCGCATGTGTCTAAAGAAGTTGTCACTTCTTCAAACACAACGCAATGCGTAAAGAAGTTGTAACTTCTACAGACACAGCGCACCTCATCTAAAGCAATTGTCACTTAAAGACACAGAGCACCGCGCCTAAAGAAAAAATGTTTTTCTTCGAAGGTCATTTAAACACTTACAAAGTTATGGATAAACAAAACAATAATTGAAAATTAAAAAATTAATAATATTCAGAGGGCAACTTTTTAATTTACTTTGGTTTATCTTGCAGGTTTCGTGACGCTATTATTAAACAACGTCACGAAGAAAAACTTAATTGAATTAAAAAGTTCTCGGCGAAATGTAACAGCTAAGTAGCCGTGTTAAGTTGTGACAAGTTTCAAGCGCAAAAATATTTGTTCGTTATGTTATCGAACATCTGTTCCGTACCACCTTGTACATAATCGCCATGATTCATAAACGTTGCTTAAAGTTAAGTAGTGATTAGCGATTGTTTAACCATACATTTTAGACGTTTGCACGTCACTTAACTTTGCTCATCGTTTATGAATAAGCCCCTTAAGCAGTTTGGTGTTTATTCATAAACGATGATTAAAGTTAAGTGACGTTAAAACGTCAAAAATGTATGGTTAAATAATCGCATAACTAGTTAACTTTAAGCAGCGTTTATGAATAAGAGGGAATATGTTCAGTCTCGTAAGTTCAATACATTGCCTTACATTGTATTGATCGCCTTGATATCATCGATGATGTATATATGATTATGGCAATACTCGTTTAGTAAGAATTGAAAAGGGCAAATTTTTCAATAATCAGAATTTTCTAATTTGAAGACTAAATACTTCGATTTCAAAACTTTCGTTTTGGTCAAATTGTCATATTTATAGAGATATGTATTAGGGATGGTACGGAGCTTCGGTTCCGGTTCCGTTAAGTCGGAACTTCCGATTACTATTATACTTTCGGTTCCGACTCCGGCTCCGACATTTTTTAATCGGAGGTGTGAATCGGAGGTCGAAGCATAGATAGCGGGCGAGTGCGGCGGCGTGTGCCGACCGACTGTTATGACAGTGTTGCCAGATCTGGAGAGCCAAGATCTGTATAGGGGACTGTTAAAATCTGTATGAAATCTGTATTTAGTAAATATATGAAAATCCGTATAAAATCTGTATCTGTCGTTTGTATTCTGTAATTATAAAAAATTGTGAAATTTGATTTTATTTCGAGAAAAAAAAGGAAATCGGAAATGCGTACTTGTATATATCTTTATTCATTTTACTAAGCAAATTACAAAAAAAGTATATATATATATAACATGGCTCATTATTTAACAGTTGCTTAGTATGTACCCTTCAATCGTGCTCGTTTCTAATTGATTTCGTTGTTTCGTTTTAATCAGATTTATAGATGAAAAGATTCGCAGTTTTTTTTTTTTTTGTGGCGATATAAATCATTTTTGCCACCACGTCCTATTGAGAGATAAGATAAACAATATTTGCAAAACGCGTACGTATCTCCTTTCTTGCTAGGTACAAGCCAATTGCCGAAGCACGATTCTCCCATCCATTCCCGATTAAAGTGCTGCAGGATCCGTGGTTTCTTCGGAGCGCTAGCTATTAGCTTCGTTTAAACACACACTTAATACGTTTGAAAAGAATAAAATACAATACTCAATCACAAAAAGAAGCGCGTAATTCAATGAAATTAAACAAACGAATGAATACAGAACTCGCAAGTCGCAGAATGAATGATTATGAACTCATTCAGTCGCTATTTTAACATATTTTGTGGGAAATCCCCGACCATAGCATATGGTGCTATGGTTGGGGATTTCCCACAAAATTATATTTAGGTAGTGTTCTCCAATGTTGCCATTATGTTCTGAAAATTACTAATTCTGTACGAAAAAAGTGGTTATTAACCAAAATCTGTATAAAATGAACTCCTTAATTTTTATCGGTATGACGTGTTGAAAATCTGTATGGATACCGATAAATCTGTATATCTGGCAACACTGTGTTATGATTCGACAGGTTCATACGGGTCGCGCGGGGAATCGCCCCTCCCCCGACCCGCGCACTCTATTGTCAATTATTTTTTGTTGTTAACGCACACGACAGCACGACACGTTCATTGGTTAAATAGATATTTGTTTTGATTTTTGCGGCTTATTTTATCAATAAAAGTGATCTGTTTTTGTGTTGGACAATAAAACCTAAATCAAGTTGTATTTGGAACTACTTTATTCAAGTTAATTCGGATTCGGCAAAGTGTAAACTGTGTATGAAGACGTATTCAAGAAAGGGAGGTACGACAACGTCTTTAAAAAGCCATTTGAAGTCTGTCACACTACTACATAATGTTTTATTTGTCCTTAAATAATAATTCTCTCTCATGTCACCCTGCTTCCGATTCCGATTCCGACTCCGGTTCCGATTCCGATAAAGCAAATTTAAAAACTCCGATTCCGGCTTCGGTTCCGATAAAACTGCTTCCGTTACATCCCTGATATGTATATATAACTAACTACATAACTGTTGAAAAATCACCCGTAAAATATATTATTCAATTGACATTCAGAAATAATAAGGCAAGAGTGTTTCTGAAAATAGAAGTACGAGATTATTATGTTGTTACGCCTACAAATATTTATTTTGGAAGTCATGAATTGGATAATTTATCAAATTTTTAACGGCAATTAGGTATTCATCAAGCTATAATTAGAGCATATCTTCTGATCTAATGGTTCAACATTATTTTGTATTTGTATAGGAAACTAGAGGATGCCTTTTTAAATTAATTTTCTCGGTGGTAAGCCAAAACATCGGCCGGGAGGATATGGGTTGGTACTATTCTAAGCCCGGTACCATACGGGGCCAACATTAGTAAAAATGAACTTAGAGTAATGTTGACAGGTCGGCGCAGTGGCTGACCGATCAACTTCAGCACTGCGTGTCCCAGGTTCAATTCACGCACTCGCACGCCGCCTTCTGGCTGTTTGAGTATGTGAGTTTAAACGCACCTACAATACAGGAGTGATTCCTAGTGTGGGTTAAATTTTTCTTTAAAAACAACCAGCCAATTGCGTGTCGGACTCACGCACAAAGGGTTCCGTAGCATTGATTTATGAAATTAAAGGATTTAAGTTATTTGTATGAAAGATTACGCGGTAATAAGCGGTAGGGGAGCGCGGGGCTGGTTTTAACGGAGGTAGGTATTAACAAGCTTATTCCCGCCAAACGCGAAGTGTCAAAAATATGATACTCGGTTTAGAATACCCTTTATACACAGCCGAACGAGTCCTGACTTGTCCGTGTTCGACCGGCCGTCGCTAGTGATAGTTGTGCACAGGACCCTCGGATTTACAGGTAAACGAACTTTTCGTACTTCGTAATAAATTGATTTAAGATTTATTTATTCGCTAAATTGAATCAAAGTTTATCCTAAATGAATCTCTATTCTATTGACTTTAAAACTATTATAATGGTTTGTAATTATTTATACTAGATTATTTTCTGTAATTGATGAAGTATAAAAAGTGACCTTGGGGCTAAAATTAACAGATTGAGCGGGGTAAGTATTAACATGTTAATACTTACCCCATATGTAGGTATTTGATATTAAACAGTTGTTTTGTGCAATAAGTGTGTTTTGTTATAGGATGAGAAATTACAAAAGGAAGAGCACACGAGGTTCGACGTCTCAAGAAGTATTTGAACTGGCAGCAGAAGAAATTCTATCAAAAAATAGAAATTTTAGAGATGTTGCTACGGAATATGATATCTGTCATGTAACACTGTTTAAATACGTAAAGAAAAAAAAGGAGGGGATTCCTGTTGAAGTGGCTTATAAAAAAAATCGTCTCGTTTTCAATCCTGAGCAAGAAAAAATGATAGCAGATTATTTAGTGAAATGTTCTAATATCTATTTTGGATTGCTACCAGATGATGTCAAAAAATTAGCTTATGAGCTTGCCATTGCTTACAAAATAGATAATATTCCAGAATCTTGGAACAGAGACGGGAAGGCTGGCAAAGATCGCTGGTTTTATGAAACGCAACGCATTCTTGTCTATTCGGAGTCCTGAGGCGACAAGCTTAAGCAGAGCAACATCATTTAACCGTACAAATGTTCATTCATTTTTTTGAAAAATATCGAGAAGTTCTTCAACGATACAATATATCTCCGAGTAGAATCTGGAACGTAGATGAAACGGGAGTGACGACGGTGCAGAAACCCAAGCCACTCAGTAGATATGGTAGTTAATTTGTATTGATTTATAAAAACTTTAAAGAATGTTGATTATGAAAAGTTTAGTAACTTTAAAACGTTAAGATTACATTGTGTATTAACATTTAATAAAATATTTTTATACATGTATATGATGTTTTATTTGAGTATTTCATAAAATTTTGTCTCTGTTAATAGTTGCCCCTTATGTTAATACGTACCCCAGCTCCGTTAATATTTGCCCCAAATGCGGGGCATGTATTAACAAATGATTTTTTTGGTTTTCACGGCTCTCTTTCTGAAAGCACTTACATACCGGATGTATTTTGTTACTAATATCATAGCTGAATAACCAAAGCATGTTTTCAATAAAAAATTAAACTAAAAAGTTCATTATCAAAGAAAATATAAAGTATAATACAAAATTTGTTAGAACCAGCCCCGCCCTCCCCTATACGATTTACAAGGTATTAAAAAAATAACTACTTACTAGATCTCGTTCAAAACAATTTTCGTTAGTAGTTTTTATAGTAATGTACATCATATGATTTTTTTAGATTCTTCATTTTCTTATTGTAGAAGTTAGAGGGGGGGACCAACTTTTTTCCACTTTGGAACCGTCTGTCACGCAAACTATTCGGTTTAGAAAAAAAATATTTTAGAAACGTCGATATGTATGGGGATAGTTTGGGGAGCCCCCAATATTTTTTTTTAATTTTTGCATACACATCTTAATGCGGTTCACAGAATACATCTTCCTACCAAGTTTCACTAGTATAGCTCTTATAGTTTCGGAAAAAAATGGCTGTGACATACGGACGGACAGACAGACATGACTAATCTATAATTGTTCCGTTTTTTGCCATTTGGCTACGGAACTCTAAAAAATGTAGAAAACCACGTATTTAGCTTCTATTCATTGTATTTGTTGTGACTAAACGAAATAAATTATGCAGGAATCGGTTGAGTTTATGCACGTGTAACTCGACCACGACTTTGTATGGTAAGATGAACAGTTTAAATCCTGTAAACTATCATTGGATTTAAATTTTACTTTGGAGACCTTGGTTCTATACCTATACTTCTTTATGCATACTTTATTTATAGATACTTTATTTCACAGTAAAGCTGTCTTATGAAAAAGAGTTATTTTAATGTTTTTTCACAGACCAATTTAATTAGCAAATAACTGTTTACAGAATCCCTTTATTACTATTGAACAATTGTGAAAACGGATAATTATCAAACTGTAATTACGGTGAAGTTAGTTATAATATACCGTTAGTCAGCTAAAGCAAGTAGCAATTAGTTTATTTAGTCAGGTACAGACTAAATAAACTAATCCACCGCTCGTGTATTTAATACGTTGTCTACGGCACGTGGTGTACGTACGACACGTTGTCTACAGCAGCCGTAGTCGTGACGTCGACTGCAGTTACTTCTGCCGTTGACGCGTGTCGCTCTAGTGTATATGAGCTCTAACTTGTGCAGCGGTGTTTAAACTGACGCAAATAAATAAATCTATCGACTCGTGCAGTCTAGTGTCCCACGCGGGAATCACCTCAATGTGGTCAAAGCTTTAAATATTAGACGAATGTTGGTTCCCTACAGTCCTGACCAAACCGTAGAAGAATAAAGACGTAATGTTATGTTATGGTAAAAGTTAATAGCATTTGCATTCACACATGAAAGTATATTCACTCACATTCCCTTGGTGATGTCACTTCATTCAGAGCAATATATCACCTTGGAAACAGGAAAAACAAACATTTTAGACAACTTAAATAGAATCTTGACATTACAAAAGAAACAGAATCACTTGACATTTGGGACAGTTGTACAAAGCACGGTGAATAAACTCATCATAATATTATGTTATATTATTTTTATCATCATTTTATCTTCCGTTTTTCTTTTGTAATTTTTGCTTATAAAATATGGGTTGTGTTGAAACTAAGTAAACCACATTTATGGCCCTAGCTATTATCTCAGTATATGTGGATGCTATTACATTCATAAACAAAAGAAATAACTGTTGTTCATACAAATATTTGTCACGTAGCGGCAAATAGCCGCTGCGCGTAGCCGGACATTGCTACGAATAGTGCTACGGCGTAGTGGCTACGAGACAGCAGCTACGCGGTCTGAATCTTCAAACATATAACAATTTCGTTAACAAAAGTTTTCATGTGACACTTAAATTTTTGAAACCATTTTATACTTTACGGGTGTAAAAGGAAACTTCAGAGGAAATCTCTAGCGACGAGAACAGAAATGACATTTTACTTTTAAGAGAAACATACGTTTGTTTTACGGGAAAGATTTCTTGAGGAAAACAATGACATCCCAAAGGCTTTTATGTCGAACGAGAGACCTAGATCTCAATGCTGACTGTATAATGTCCCAAGGAACAAAGCATAAATTCAAGTCAGTTTGTAGTTAGCGTTTTTTATAAAACCAACAACGGTTAAATATTCTTACTAACATATGATGAATTCGGTAATGTTTTATATAGGACTTAACTATGTGGTGCAACCTATTGCCATCAACCAACCGAGCACTGGAGGCTAGTCACACCGAGTCTAATACTTCGGGCTGCTACTAAGAAATTCCAAATGGAAAAACCAACAACAGCTGGCCCCACTTCCGAATCCAACTCAGGACTTCTCTTTAAACCTGACCTCATATTGAAGGATAGCGTTCCTCTAGATTTTTTTAATAATAAAATGTACTCGTATATTAACTAGTCTGTATTGTTCCACTGCAGGGCAAAAGCCGGCCATTCCCTTTTCCATACAATTCTCCCTTTCCAACACAAATCTCCCTTTTTCACACAATGCTCCCTTCCCCACGTAATCCTCTATTTCCCACAGTGCAATATTATATATATCTGACAAATAGGATCATAGTCTTATTCCACCGTTTATGTATCTCTCTCCGTAAGAAATCGAATTATGGTCAATTGACTACCCAACTCAAGCCAGAAGACATGCACTTGCGCGCAATTTTCTAATTTCACTAGAAAAAGAACACTTATTTAAGATTCCTCTTATTAGCAGACCATTAAACTGTTTAGGTACAAATTTTTAGATGTGAAGTTTTAGGAAATCTATAGAGGATCAGAATGTAAAGTTCCCTCATCTCCTTCAAAACCGGCCAAGTTCGTGTCGGGCTACGCTCAGTGTAGGGTTCCGTAGTTTCCCGATTGTCACAATAACAAAGTAACGTGTAAAGTGCCCCACTTAAGAGTTAAAAAATAAGCTATTTGTTACAATGAGTTGATATACTAAGTACGAAATCGTAAAAAACGGCAGCTCGCCGCCCGTTTCGGACCAGTCCCGGGTCGATGGCGCGTTGTGTTTACGTGCTTCAAAGAGATGTCAGCACATCGACGGAATCCACGGAGACCACTGCCTGCCAAGTGCCAGGGCTGCAAATTGTTCGAAATAGATACGGTGGCCCTGGCACACAGGCAAGTGAAGGAACACGGTTGGGCTTTAATCAGTAAAAGTCTGACACGCTTTTCCGCTCCGCCCAGAGCGAGAGAGTCATTTGATAATTTCCTATCCACAAAAAAAAACTTTAACCCAAAAAAAACTTGTGTTAAAATTCTTTTTTTTTTTAACGACGACGACTTCGATCAAACTGCCATGATATTTGGCGAAGACAGAGAGAACCGCACTACTACCATGAACTACTTTTTCTCTTTTGTTTCTGCATCACCTAGTCCACATCTGTTAGTATTAAATAAGTAAACAAACAACACGCATTGTTCGTTCAACATAAAACGAAAAAGAAATTTCTGTTCGAAACTGACAGAAAATATACCGAAATTGAATCAACCATCACCGATACAATGAAGAATCGAAGGAGGTTTCTATAAAGAAAACATCAAACACCATTATTTTACGTCGGCGATGAGAAAGTATCCTTATTTATAAGAAAATTTCATACACGCTTGTACACACAGTATCACTCATCTTGAACCATACGTTCATGTGCACATAAACCAAGTCGCTTATGTTTTTAATCACATAACTGGGGGGTGAGTAAATTGTGTTTCGTCTCTTGTGTACAGGCAAAATATGAGGACTGTCGATGTGCCTTATTCAATTTCAAAACGTATACATTCATACATAACACCATCCCAACGGGATGAAGGCAAACCCACAAATTCATGTACATAGCTTGTTTGAAGTACACTTGTATTTCCGTAAAGAACCTTGAAGAATTTAGCTAGAACCTACTTTTATGAAACATATTGGTAGTAACCAAAAAATTAACACAATGCGGAGATATCTCCGATAAAAAGGTTGATAATGATGATATCATCATTATCAACATTTTTATCGTCCCACTGCTGGGCACAGCTCTCCTCTCATACAGAGAAGGAGATATAATTTTTATAAATAGAGGGGTTGCATTAAGGTTTTTTTTTTTATATCAGTATGAGAAACCTTATGTACAGGTCAACAAGTATATTTTTTATACAATGTAAGTAATACAACGTAGACTACCTACACTATTTGTCTCCCCTTCCCCTTGATATTTCATCCAAAAGAACGGAGATGGGGGAATTAAATCGTGCAATTCCCTCGCACACTCCCCAAAAAGAAAGAACGAGAAGAACACCTAAAGGCTGGCTACTCTACGCCTGTTCTCTAGGCTTTGGAGACCAACTCGAGTTAAATCAGGGTCACCAATCAGCCTCTTCGCACGCCTCTCCACTGAATCCAAAGTGGCCAGGTGGCACTTAGCAGCACCAGCCCAAATGTGGCTGCAGTACTCCACACACGAACAGATCTGTAAGAGATCGCTCTTAACGATAAAAGACCGCCTATAGTGTCACTCTTTGCAAAATGTTCATATTCATGTTCTGTAATTTATATGGTATACATAAAAAGAGTATTCTATCTATTTCGCGTCAGCCTATTCAAAGTCAATGTATTTATCTTAAACTCGCGGCCGCCCGCGACTTTTTTTTTCGCGTGGAGTTAGTTATGTGAACATTTTAGCCCTAAAAGAGTTATTTTAAAATTGTAGTATCTTATAAGATGTTAATCGAAATTAAGTGCTGTCAAGGACAATTTTGTTCAAAATTAAGTACAATAATTTTTTTGGATAACGATTTTTATATATGCTTCGCTCCTATTGGTCGCAGCGTGGTGTTATATAGCCTAAAGCCTTCCTGGATTAATGGGTTATCCAACCTAAAAAGATTTTTTTAAATCGAACCCGTAGTTCGTGAGATTAGAGCGTTCAAACAAACAAACTTTATACAATACTAGCTGCGCCTGGCGGTGTCACCCACGTTGATTTGGATATGATTTTTTGTTTATGCTCCATTTCTATTGGTCGCAGCATGATGTTATATAGCCTAAAGCCTTCCTGAATTAATAAGCTATCTAACACAAAAATATTTTTTCAAATCGGACCAGTAGTTCCTGAGATTAACGTGTTCAAACAAACAAACAAACTCTTCAGCTTTATATATTAGTATAGATGTAAAGAAAACCCCGTCCGACCCATAAGGATAATAAATGTTAGGTAAACACATGACCAAATAAAATATGAAATTTTACGTAATCATCATAGTAACAATACTAATGAATTTTGAAATAATCTTTTTTTTTCGCGATTTAATTTCAAATTCCTCAAACATTTGGTAGTTTTTAAAAACTGATAACACCATTTTTGACGGTATTATTATGAGTGAATAGCGATACGACCGCGTGCCGCATGCCCTGCCCCCTTTGCCCGCGCATGTATTGCCTACCGCACATATATTAATTTACCTCCTTTTGCGAGATAATATTATTTTTTTAAGGGATTTTTTTTTAAGTTTAGCCCGGCTTTGTAGGCCGAATGAGTTATCGATACCTAACAATACCTTCACGAATCGGACAATCCTACTGATCAATTACAGGCACATTTGAATGGCCAAGGTATCGGTTGACGGTCAGTCAGAATGATGAAGCTAGTTGTCCATTTCAAAGCGTAATAGGTATGAATAATATTGGGTATGAAACTCCATGGATAGTTTTTTTATATTAGAATATGGCAATTTGAACTTAATCATCTGTATGTGCGGTCGCGAATCATATTTTGACCAACCCGTACAAAAATATGATGGCAACTCTTTCTCTCTCTCAAATAATTGGGTCATGAAAACGCCAAGCAATAACCACTCAAAATGAAGAAGTATTATTTAAGCTTATGATATAACGATCGTTCACAATTTAAAAGCAATCAATTTTATATAACCTTTTGAAATATATGCCCTTTATCTTCAGTGAGCTTTTCTCTTGGGATACCCTTACAAGAACCATTTTCGTTATCTTTACGCATAATAAACTAAATGGATTTCAATATTTACGATATTTTTAGAACAAGGCTTCTCAGTGCCGCTTTTGTAAATACATATATTTTTTGTTTCTATATACCTTAAACTGAAAGCTTTTAAGGCGTCCCGTTTTTCTTTACGCCGTTCTTTTTTTTTATTATTATTAATTTATAAACCAGCGCTTGACCGCAATCCCGCCTGATGGTAAGCAGTGACGCAATCGTTGATGGTAAAGTGCACTAGTTTATTAAGAGCCTATTCACTCTAGCCTTGAAGACACTCAAATTGTAGTCCGACGGAAACACCGCCGCCGGCAGATTGTTCCAGTCCCTCGATGTACGCGGTATAAAGGAGGAGGCGAAACGCTTCGTCCGGATCGTAGAGGTGTTAACAACATAAGGGTGGAAACTCGCCGTACGACGGGTCGTCCGATGGTGGAACGGAGATGGGGGAATTAAATCGTGCAATTCCCTCGCACACTCCCCAAAATGTATCCTATAGAATACAGAAAGGCTGGCTACCTATTGTAACTAAATAACTACATTTGACTACACGCTTACGCTATTGAATACTGCGCTGGTTCAATTCCCGAACGGAACAAATATTTATATGACCTACGAGTAGTTGTTCCGGGTCTGGATGTTTGTGTCTCTCATATACACATTTATATGTGTGTAAACGCGATAGAGGAAAAATTCCTAGTGTGGGACAAACTTTTGAAAAAAAAAAAAAAACAAAATAAACATGGTAATTTTGAATTTAAGAATTGATTATAATTTATATTTTCATGTCCATGGTTACTTAACATGCTTTTAAATGGGCAACTGAGCTACGTTTCTGGCTGACTGACTGCTTGACAATCCAAAAGTGCCTATAAATGGTTTAATTGAAAAAAATGCTTTGAGTTTGAGCATAAATTATTTATTGTTTTTCTCTCGTGCTGAACAATTTCGTTTGTACAGGATCGCCTAATTTTTCCTGATCAGGAACTTATTATAAGGCAAGGTCCCGAGTGGCTGTATAAGATAAAATTCAGATGGGCACGTTTTTTGTCTATGCCTAAACTGAAAAGTATTTTTAGCCAAACCTTATACTTAGACTTTATATACAGAACCCCTGCATATCAAATGGTTTGGCTTTATATGCAGGGGTTGTCATCATGTTAAAATTCGCCGAGTCAATCAATCAATTCAAATACACACATCAAAAGTGTCTAGGGATCAAGCATTTTTATGCGGATTTCTTGAGATTGAGATGTGGCTTTGTAATAAATTTATGATTTTATAAATTTATATGGATCCTTTTTGGTGCATTTCATAATTTGAATCAGGAACTGTGAATCAAATTCGAGTAAAAGATGAAAATCAGCTGTCAATATTTTCCCTATAAAAACATACAACGCATTGAAGACATTATTAGTGCAACTGTTTCCCTACTACTGATTAAAACCAACGTTATTATGGAGCGGCGACGTCATTTAAGCAGGGAAGAAATGCTCAGAGCCGTGGGAATGATAGAAGCTGGTTCCCGGCAACGTACTGTGGCTTAAGCTCTGAATACAAGTCAGAGTGTTATCAGTCGACTTTGGACACGTTACCGAAGCACTGGTACCGTGGCTGAGCGCCATGGAGGACGGTATCGCTGCACCACACGGAGACAAGACCGATACATTCAAATCTTAACTCGAAGAGCTCCAACAATAACCGCCATGATGTTAGCCGTGAGGCTTCATCACTCTTCAGGGAACTTAATTAGCGACCAAACAGTCAGAAACCGCTTGCATGAAGTGAACCTTCATTCCCGAAGACCGCTACGGGTACCACCTATAGCAATGCACAATCGTAGGATTCGATATCAATGGGCTCTTGAACACAGAAATTGGGCAGAAGAACAATGGCGTTTCGTGTGCTTTTCTGATGAGTCTCGTTTTGGTATGAGACCGGATACAAGACGTATACGACACTGGAGAACCCCTGGACGCCAACAGCGATTAAAATCCTGCCAGGAAGTCCATCCTTATAGTGGTGGAACCATCATGGTATGGGCGGGTATTTGGATCGGCGGAAGAACTGAGTTGATTTGGATCAGAGGCAACCTCAACGCTCAAATTTATGCTGAGACGATTGTATCAGACGTCATCGTTCCTCTACAAGTGCAAATCGGTCCCTTATTTCAGTTAATGCATGATAATGCACGACCGCACACCGCAAGAGTTGTAAGACAGACTCTCGCCGCAGCTAACATCAATGTCCTGCCCTGGCCTGCTCAGTCGCCAGACTTGAACCCGATTGAGCATGCATGGGATATGCTACCGAGAAGAGCTCTGCCGAATATGGAGGGTATCCAGTCGCAAGAAGACCTTTTTTTGTTGTTGCAACGAACATGGGCGGCCATTCCACAGCGTGATTTGGATGAACTCATTTTGAGTATGCCAAACCGATGTTCTTGTGTTGTTAGTGTTCGCGGTAGAAACACGGATTATTAATTGTTTAAGTTACCCAATAAAATTTTAGAGAAAACTGTTATTTCAGTCTTTTTTTTCGAACTTTTGTGTTAGTGGTTCAAATGTCAAATATCCCTTTATTAGGAAAATGGCAAATTTCTTTATTAATGCAAAGGTGACTTGGTTTATCGTTACTGTGACAAACGAAAACACTTTATTTGATGAATCCTTAAAGAAAATTTTAATTTATATCAATCAGGAGAAAAGTTATTGCAAAAATATATGTTTATCCCTAGACACTTTTGATGTGTGTAGTTTTCGGCAACCTCACAGCAGTTTTATTTGCTTCATTTCGGAGTAGAGAAACGGATTCCGTTGAATAGTTGGTGTAGCGGGAACCGGGATATGTTAACTATGTTAGGATTCAGAATTCAGAGGACGTTCGAGGCTTAAAGTCATTGAAGAGTCAATAGTACAATGGAATAATGAAATATCCGTCAATGTAGACTGCATACTAACGCAGAAGCATCCCAAGCTTCTATGTAAGAGGAATTGGGCCGCTATCCAACATGCGGTCTCAAAGGGTTTGAAGTCATCTCTAAATGACTCAAAATTTTATAATATTTATTTTTATAACCATATTAATAAAAATATACAAACAAAATAAACAAAATGGGTGTCTCATGAAATACCTCTACTTAATAGGTTACTTATGCGTTAAAAATTTAAAACATTTCTCTAAAGCAAGACTTCAATTATACTCAAAAAACTTGTGTATTTTGGCCTTAATTTCACGCTGTGTCTAAGTAAACAACCCGCATTTTAAGTGGCAATTAGAAAATTTCTCTCATATCTACTATTTTCGCTTGCCCTAACTAAATCATTTGGTATTGAGATACAGATAAAGATAAATTTATTTGCATAGTTTTGTATAATACAACAAAACTATTTGATACAGGCAACCGTTCGTCAACAGCAGAAAAATAAAATAAATTAGAAAACCACCATTAATGCTACGAGATAAGAGATCTGTCAACGTCAAATTATTACTTCAGGTGTGATGTTGAAAGCACTCGCTCATAATCCCTGGAGTGACATTGAATGTCACTCAGCGGTGAATGAATGCAAGCACGTTGGTTCTTAAATGAGATGGGGAACAACATCTAGGTCGGTATTTCTTGTTTGAGAGACGAGACAAAAATATTTATGCATGACTAGACGGGTCAGTCAACATCAGTCTAGTCATAGATACATAAATATTTGCACAATTTTCAAAAAAAAAGTGTGCAATATTTATGTATGTAGTTGTCCCCTTAAGATGGATTGTATAGAAACATTGTTCGGTAAAAGGTTTCGTGTTTCACTAATATTAAGAACCTTTTTGCGTAACACACACTCAATGTAAATAATTTTGAAGAATATCTCTATTATTCATTGCTATGATGAATTTCGAAATAGAATCTTTTTTTTTCTCGGTGGTAGGCCACATCGGCCGCCGGCAGAAGTTACCACCCACCAGACAAAGTCTCCGCCAAGCGATTCGTCGTGTTCCAGCATGATGGCTGGTGAAGCCGTACGGAGGACGGGTCTGAGCAGTTGTGTTACCTACGTGCGTACGATGCGCCAAATGTTGTTGTGTCGGGAGTTTGGTCGTAGAGGGTCTCCAGATCAATCTCCCTCTGGCGCAGCATCGTTGGTCGTGTTGTTGGGTTTAACATTGCATCACCTCGCTCAACTGCCGTCTTCCTTCCTATTCGCTCAGTTTTCGGAGTGAATAGGCTCTTAATAAACTAGCGCGCTTTACCATCACCGATCGCATCACTGCTTACCATCAGGCGGGATTGCGGTCAAGCGCTAGTTTATAATTATTAAAAAAAAAAAACATCTACCAAACCTTCGATATTCGATGTTTGTTAGTTTTTTTTTCTTAGTACCAGTTTTTTTTCTAATGTATTCTTCATTCTATAAATCCCTAATGAAAGTTCTCATCTACTTTTATCGATGCACAAGCATACCACCATACAGCGCATCACTACCCTAGTGTGTTACCACTACCAAAATTCTTTTTTTGTTTTTCGAAATATAAGCTCAAGTTTTTTTAACATTTTAAACTAGTGATTGACCGCGATGCGGCCTAATGGTAAGGAGTGATGCAAACACTGCTTACGATCAGGCCGCACGCTAAAATTTTAGTCATACGGATATTGTTCCAGTCCTTCGATGTAGTACATGGTATAAAAGACGAGGCGAAACAAGGCGTACTTCAAAGAAGTCTTCGCAACTGAGTGCTGTAACTAAGATTAGTTACATCTTTTAAACAAGTTTATGAAAGCTACAACACTAGTTAAGGCAAAGGATTTCTCGTTATAGCGGGAGCAAAGCCGCAGAGGGAGAAGTTAGGAACATTTGAAACGTGTACGCATACGATTAAGCGCGGCTGAGTGTGTTGCGTGACTATTTGCTCTGACCGTGGCACAATTACCTGACGGTGAAATGTTTTTCTATACTGAACAGTATTAACTTCTATAAAAGCTAAGTTGTAATTAATACTGTTAAGTATTTAATTAATTTTCTTTTTGTCGCTGCTATTTACCAATTCCTATAAGGGGTTTTTAATGACTAATTAGTTATCACTTACCGCACGGGATATTATTTAGCCACGGAATATACGGAAAATTTTCAGGAAAGGTCGCAATTATTACTGAATTTCTGGTACAGTTGCGCACTGGTAATTGTGTTTTCCTGTACATCGATCTTGCAATATATGATTATATAAATACAGCGTTATTTTTTGTATATGCGAAACCAAACCTGTGTCCAGTATTTTTAAGTAAAGAATCTATGTACAAAATTTGTGTTACAAAAGTTATGAGCTTGTCATCTTACTTGGTTGTTCCAACAAATAAATGGTCAAGGCAGTGCTCGCCCGCCCGCACCTAAAGCGGCGCGGCTTGGGGGGTCCTAGTATTATGCCCTATCGTCGGCTATGCTGGGCACTCGGTAACCACACTGCAATAATGTCTAAATGTATTTGGGAAAAAATATAACATGGTGTAGAAATCATTGGAATCGATTTAGTTGTTTATTTTGAACAAACTATATTAAGTTTTTTTATAAAGTTAAAATAACGTTGTATATCTGATTCCAATGCCAGATAATTTTATGTGAGGAATAATTTAGAATTTATTACAGTATAGCCTTCCGCCAGCGGCTTCGCCCGAGTGAAATTCGTTTATATCGCGCTTTTTAGATTGCCCTCGGGAATATCATTTTTTTTTTTCAATAAAGGTAGCCTATGTCCTTTCTCATGGTCTAAAGATTGTCTGTGCCAAATTTTATCAAACTCGGATGAGAGGTTTAAGCGGAAAAGCGTAAGAGATAGACAGACAGACAGAGTTACTTTTGCATTTATAATATTAGTATAGTATGGATTTTCATACCATTTAATGTTATGATCGTTGTCAGCATGATAAAAAATTATATAAAATCTGTCTAACGTAAATTTTATTCATCCCTGTCCTGCCCTTATCCCAATTTATTTGTAGTCGACGCTACGTCTTCTTCTTCCATATTTCTTTATTAGACGTCATCTCCTTAGCACCCCCTTCTTAACCATACCATCACTCACACATCCCATCCATCGTTTCTTTGGTCTTTCCCTACTTTTATACCCATTGAAATTCATACTCAAAACTCTCCTCAAAACATTTTCCTCGTTTCTTCATAACACATGACTATACCATAAAATCTGATTTGCACACAACTTTTCAGTTACCGGTGCGACTTTAACCATTCCTCTTAGGTACTCATTTCTTATTCTATTCATTCGTGCAACATCACACATCCCTCTTAATCATTCTCGTTAATTTTATTCTTTGAATAAAAATTATTGATTGATTAAAAATCAACCTTTGTTCAACAGTCATTGCAAACCTAAATGTTTACAGAGTTATAATTTGACCAGTACTAAATCTCTCATCAAACACATAGTTATAGATATCCTCGGCACAGACGTTCTTAGGAAATTTAACTACATTACAACGAATATGTTTACGTTCCTTTTAAACCGTGAACTCGGAGCTAGTGCCGTAAGAAGAAACAGTAAATACTGGCGGCCAAAACAATCAAATATGTACGAAACAAAAGAGATGTTCGCGTCGGCAAAGCAATTACGGTGAATTTTAAAAGTGCTGCAAAGTAGAGTTTTCTTTAAAAATACTACTGCTAAGGCGTGGAAATTGTATTATACAAATCTTAATACAATCTGCCAAGAATTATTTCAACTAAGTTGTGAGTTATGTTTAACACAATGTTATGTGTTTTATGAATGAATGTAATGGATGATCGAACATTTTAGGTTGATTATGCTTATGCTACCATTATTAGAATATAATAGCAAAAGCTACCAAAAATAAAATCATCTTAATCTTACTTATCCCTACTTTCTACTAATATTATAAATGCAATAGTTTGTGAGGATGTGTGTATTAGTTTTATTTTTGACAGATTAAAACTGACGCCAGACTGTGAACATTCTTAGTAACGAGGAGGATATTGGCTCTTTCTCTGAGTGTCACAATTAAGTTAGAACTTGAATAAGTGTTCAAGGTATCTGAGAACTTGAATAAGTATTCATTGATTAAGAATAATTTAAAGTTAGCTGTCTGTATGCCGATATATTTAGTTAATATAAACTTCTTGTTCAGCCTATAGAGGTCCACAGCTGGACAAAGACCTCCCCCAAGGCTTTCCACAATGACAGGTCAGGTCAGGTGCTGCCCGCATTCATCGACCTTCCGTTCATATAAACATTTAGTGTTATTTATATTATACAGTATGTTAAGAAAACCCTGTCCGACCCGTGAAGGTGTTGTTAGGTATCGATAACTGATTCTACTAATGGATACAAAACCGAGCTAAACTTAAAAAAAATCCCCCTAAAAAAATAAATATTATTTCGCAAAAAGAGGTAACTTAATAAATGTGCCTTAAGCACCCTTCCGCGGGCGGCGGGCGGCAGGGCACGCGGTACGTGGTCGCATCGCTATTCGCTCATAACAATACCGGTGTTGTCACTTTTTTAAAAATTACCAAATTTCGGGGAAGTTGGAATTAATTCGCAGTAAAAAAAGATTATTTCAAAATTCATTTGTATTAGTACTATGATGATTACGTAAAATTTACAGACATCTAGAATGACATATTATGTACCTACACTACCTACTCAATTTTTTATTTCTTTTCAGTTATATATATCTCACTACCTAACCCTTGTCTATTTCGTTGGACCATAAACATTTTTTAGTTTTGAAGAAATCCACCGAAAAAGCATTTTCATTGTTTGGGTAAAATATAGCCTAAGTTAGGCTGTATAAACCCCGTTATTTGTGAGTATAAGGCTAACACTCACAAATGACGTGGCTTTTATTGGTAAAAGAATTTTCGGCATCAGTTGGGTGGATCCTGGGATTACCTCCATACATATAACCTTACGAATTTAACCTCTTCAATTGTCCTTCTTTCTCTGAGCCATTTTTACCGCAAATAAACTTATTTTCTTTCTTGTTTTCTGTACATAGCGAGTTTTAGCGGCTATTGCTTTGAATACAAGTCGTGTGTCCACTTATATCGAATTGTATATTCGGATAATAAATCTGTTTCGGTTCACTTGACTGGCGTTCAATTGTACAGTTCATGACCAATACTGAATTTAACATGAATATACTTTTGAGTTTCAGCAAAATCACTACGATTGAACATAGTTGACCACAAATCGATACTCCTATTTCAGATACTGTACTGTATATTTATGATTTCGTAACCATTTCTCATCATGATTTATTTAAAACAGTCGGTTTATCTGAACGCTATAAACTCCAAAGGCTACCAAACGAACTTTCATAGGTTTATAACAAAGGTCGGAGTGATACATGAGGAAAGTTTAGATGTATTACAATTCATTAGGGTTTAATGTAAATTAGGCAAAATATAACGTCGATTACTAAAACTGCAGATATACCGACTTTATTGGTTTACGCGGCACGTT
Source organism: Sesamia inferens (assembly GCA_037179545.1). Taxonomy (NCBI): domain Eukaryota; kingdom Metazoa; phylum Arthropoda; class Insecta; order Lepidoptera; family Noctuidae; genus Sesamia; species Sesamia inferens. The sequence continues at coordinate 26,005,417 of CM073928.1, read as the reverse complement.
AGTACGGTTCCTAAGCTTAAACAAGCCTAAACGAATAAAGTTACATAAAAACAATGTATTATTCCTCTTTAAAATTTTCATTAAATTAGTAGTACGGATAATAACATATTAGTAGCATAATAATTCCTATATTCAATAGCGAGTATTCTCTAAATAAATGTTATAGCAACACTATCATGCAGACATCCGCTTCTGTTGACATGAAAATATGGAGTCACATAAGGACACAATCTGCTACGCTCGTAACTCTTCTACAAGTACTAGTAGACACCGCTAAAAATTCGTAGCACATCGCGTAGCTAGAAGCTACGTAAATCAAGGTTTAATGGAATTCGTTCACTTTGGCGTGAAATATTACCCTTCGAAAATATGTAATAGTGACTTTATCATTTTGAATAAATCAGTTGATATATTTTTAAGTGTCAGGTTAAAGATATAAATGGCACATTTATCCAAGTTAAAATATGACTGCACTCGCACAGATTAACATGAATATTAAACAAAGAGAACACAACTTTGTGTGTACTGTCACCACATGACAAGACAGTAAACATACAATATACATATTTGTCTAGGACAGTGGTTACATAGCGGTCCGTAACTTTCGTTTTACGGTGACCGTAATCCCGGCGGCACAAAAAGATGGATAATCTGCAAAATTCACGGGAAAAACCTCTGAATCCTTTCCAAAAGACCTGAAAGGAAATTAATATGTCTAAACATTATGTTTTTTTTTTTTTTTTGGCAAAATAGTTTATTAATATTTTAAAATGCTTTTGAGTTTGTAACTAAATATTTTGTTAACTAAGTTTGTATTTTTAACGAAATGCTATTCTTTCTGGAGATTTATTAAAAACCTACCTACCTAAATGAACCCTAAGTCTTAACTATGATGTGTATTTCCGTTCACCTGTCTCCATCAAACGCTAATTCCATGTAAAACAGCATACATTACCTGGAAAAATAAAAATCCACATTAGAATATGTAAAATCAGCTAGATAAGAATACAAAAGTTAAAAGAACCTCACGCTATTGCACAATGGAAAGGATTATTCGGTTTTACTGAAGGCTGACTAGACTAATTAAGAGAGAAAAATCCATATTCCTTAATATGCAATATTGTATCGTAAAAAGAATACTGTTAAAATTAAAAAAGAAATACATAGAGTGTCACACATCGACCCGCAAACTATTTAATACATGCTTCTAAAACGACAAGCGTAGAATTTTTCGTTAATTATCAAAACAGAACATTTTGTATAGTATACAAAATGTTAGTTGCAGTTAGTCCTGGCTGTCAGTTCGTGGATCTTCTACAGTCTTTACGAATCGTCACAAGCTCGAAGATGTAACAACTAGTCTTAGGGTTCCTGCACACGACGCCGCCATCGCGCTGTCGCCGCGCCGCCACCGCGCGGGTGACCCTCCTTTCTGCTTGATTCATTCCATTAACGGCCGCGTATGAACGTGTTCGCCGCGAGATCATATGTGACGCAATCATGTCTAATATAACAAAAAAAAGAAGTTTGATTGTTTAAACTTACTATATGTATAGAAAATGGCGAAAAGAACGTCGAGTTAGAGAGTTGTGGGTTCATCCTATGCTGTCGGCACGGGGGCAATATGGTGAATTTCATACACTTTAAGAAAATCTCCGAAAAGATGAGGCCAAGTTTTGTGATTATTTTCGAATGAATTACAAGACATTTGATAAATTATTAGATTTATTACAGAAGAAACTGCAATATACAAATATGCGAGCAAGTATATCTGCTAAGGAGAGATTGGTTGTTACGTTCGTATGCGGCCGGCAATGGAATGAAACAAACAGAGGTTACGGCCTGGCCACAAGACATTCACCATAGCGAATAATCGCGCGGTGCGACCGGCGAGGCGTCTAGCGACTGAAACAAATGCATAGAAATGTCCTTGTCAAGCCACGCGGAGCGGCGACCAGCGACGCGACCGGCGAAATGTACAGAGCGAACAGCGCGGGCGACTGGCAGCGCGGCCGGCGAGTCAAACAAATACATGAATCAGTACGGCACAAGCCACGGCGCCGAGCGGCAGACGCGGCGACTATGCCAGTAATTAAAATAATTTAGTCGTTTTCGGCGCGAATTATGGACACCGAGGCCTTTATTGTTGAAGCTTTAGCAAGGCCGCCAATTTGGAAGTCTGGCCACCAACAGCATAAATATAAGCATGTGGTGAAAAGATTGTGGGCTGAAATTAAAATAAAATTTCTAGATTTTGAAGGTAGATGAGCATTTTTTTAATAATGTACTCTAAAATCTCTTCCAAATATTGTGTCTTGAACCAAAAAACTACTACTTTCTAAGCAATATCGAGATAATAAAGACTTTCCTAGTTCAGGCACGTAAGACTTAGATTTATGAATTACATTTCAGGCTAACTGTATTAATTTGTTATTTGAGGAATTTTGAATAAATATTATTATTATTGGGACAGTTCTTTTTCTCAGCTCTAATGCTGCTGTTAGCTGCATTTACGGGCCATATTATTATTATTACTTTCTTACTGGTCGCGGCGGCGAATGTGACTGCCCGTGGCTTGCAAACGACGCCGCGCGAATGGTCGTCTCGCTCACCGCATCGCAGTTCGAACCGCCGGTTCCCGTGGCCAGGCGGTCACGCGGGCAGTAGCGGCGCGGCGACGGCACCGTGTGCAGGAACCCTTACTAAGGGGTATGGCATTACCCAGTAGGTAATTGGGTTGTGGACGCCAGATGGGCAGTCTTTCCATGTAAAATACTGATATTCACCTACATCAAGTTAGACCTCTGAACAAGGCTATGCAGATGATGATATTATTGCTCAGAAAATACACGATTTAGTGATGGTGGGACACATAAGCCCCGATAATTTACTCAACAAATCTACACAATTTCACACATTTATTAAATTCTCGAATCTAAAACCACTACATCCATTACATTTCCATGCAAAACAAACGTCCAATTCCGGACATTAACTTGCGTCACAACTTCATTATTTTAAAAGCTTTATACATCCGACAATGGCGACCATTTTGTTTGTGAAACAAAAGAATACTTTAGTTTACATAAAGTGGATGTAACGTGAAACTACACACAATTTGTTGGTGGATATTTTGAATATTCGTAATAACAGGTTGTCCCAGAGGGGCCGTCAAGACGGAATGGGTAATAGGCCAAGTCATAATAGTTATCAGGGATAATAAAAATACTTATTCGTCAATGTATATAGGAATTAATAGCTATAATAACAGGAGTCCAACTCACGTAATCAAAAACATTCAACAAAATCTGGTCTCTATTCTATTTTTATTTTTGGCAAGTGAAGCCGATGTCAACTATTCTACCAATGTCAAAAGTGGATTGGAGAAACAAGAGTTTACATTAAAAAAAACAATAATAAAACTAAGCTGTATCTCACCTTAGCGACAATAAATCTCAGAGACAGACTTGTCAAAATATATGGATAAATATAATTATTGACTGATTGAGACTGTCATCAGTCAGTCAGATCAGTCAGTGAAAGTTTTTAAAAGCACTTTACCCTCACATATTTTATACATGTATTTGTACGTACTCATGCAATAGTGGAATCAGGCCCGCCGTAAGCGGGCGTGCAAGGCGTGCAATGCACGCGGGCGGCGTATCCAGGGGGGCGGCAAATCAAGCAATCAACGACCAAAATTCAGAAATTGTCACATCATAATACTAAAAAAATATCCAACCAAAAGAAATATGAAGCGGCGCGCAATTATTTTCTTTTGTATTAAACAATGCCATCTATTGAAATTCAAGAGAACAAAGATGCAACACGTAGCACTTGTTGGTAAGGTGGGCTCGGGCCGGAGGACGGCTGCCGCAAGAAAGTCGACATATTGTTTATGGTCGTGCTAGGCTCTATGCTATGAAACGACGACGACGAAATACGGGAATCCCCTCAGAGTTTAATTCTCATTCCTCTTTTTATAAACATGCAAAAGCGATGCGAAGTCGAACAGATTAGTGAACAACACGCTTCAATTATTTCGTTTAGTTCTTAATAAGTTCCGTAAGGAGTGGAAATACGTAAAATTAATGATATTCTGACTTGGTTAGTGTGATTATTATTCAGAGAATTATCTATTTCATCCGTCGGCGCCAAAAATCGTATTATGGTAAGTAACTCCGTATATAAGCCTGTGGGTCGATTATTGCAATTATATGAAAGTTTTACTATGGGGTATGGGAAATAAAGTTAAGTAATCTTCCGATACATTCCAGGAACCGCAAAAAAGGAAAAAGCTTTCAGGAGCGCAATTTCGACAGCAAAAACGAGAAAAAGATGCACAGAAAAAAAAATTAGAGGGCTCTCTAGAGAAATTTTTAAGCAAACCAGAAAATAGGGAAATGGAATGTCAAGAAAATGTTGGCGTAGCTTCAACAAGCGCAGCCTTAAATTTAGAAGTTATGGAGGTATCTGAAGAGAGAAATATTAGTCCTTTAGAGGCAGACTTCAGTAAAACTAAAACAAGAGAAAGTACTGCTCAAGAACCTGTAAGCAATTTATCGTCGTCAATAAGTAGCTGTTTAGATTGTGGTGATGATCCCGGTTTATAGCCTGCCAGTATGACTAATAATCTTGTTAATATTTTGGTAAGTCGTGGTCCCGTACAGCTGTTTAACTACAATTTTCCTGCTAATGATGACGGAAGAAAATTTGCAAACAGTTATTATTCTAGAAATCTTCCCAATGGAGAAAAAATTAACAGAGAATGGCTTGTTTACTCTACGTCAAAAGATTCAGCCTATTGTTTCTGTTGTAAAATATTCAGTAACACTGTAAGTAGTTTGTCGGCTCCAAGCGGTTTTTTCGACTGGCAACATTTGTCATCCACCTTAAAACGACACGAAACAAGCGTTTCTCACAGTGAAAATTTAAAATGTTGGGTACAACTAAATAATATGTTAAAAAACAAAACTACTGTAAATCAAATGCAACTGAGACTATTGGAATCTGAAAAAAAACAATGGTGTGATGTATTGGAAAGGATCATAGCTGTTATAAAATTTTTATCCCATCAATGTCTAGCGTTTAGGGGCTCGTCAAAAACATTATATGAGCATGATAACGGTAATTTTCTCAAAGCAATAGAAATGATAGCAACCTTTGATTCAGTTATGCGAGAACATATTCACAGAATTCAAGCCTCGAAATTGGATTCAACTCGCATGACTCACTATTTAGGAGATCAAATTCAGAATGAAATCATTGATTTACTCGGCACGACCATAAAAAATTATATCTTGAACAAAGTCAGAGAATCAAAATATTTCTCCATTATATTAGATTGCACACCAGATGTAAGTCACACAGAACAAATTACAGTTATACTCAGGTATGTCATTTTAAACAGTGAAACTAAAAATGTTACGACATGCGAAAGTTTTATTGGTTTCTGTCCGATCACCAGCTCCACAGGTGAAGGACTATTAAATTTCGTTTTAGATTTATTTTCGCAATTAGACCTGGATATTAAGAACTTACGTGGTCAAGGTTATGACAATGGTTCTAATATGCGTGGAAAACACAACGGATTGCAAAAAAAAATATTGGAAATTAATAATCGCGCATTTTACGTTCCATGTTCGGCGCATAGTCTCAATTTGGTCGTTAACGATGCGGCAAATATTACGCACGACACCGTAAATTTTTTTAATATAATTCAAGAAATTTACGTTTTCTTTTCGTCATCTACAAAAAGGTGGTCGATAATTTGCAAATATTTACCAGATTTAAAATTAAAAGCATTAAGTGCCACGCGATGGTCTAGCAGAATCGATGCAGTCAAACCTTTACGGTATCATCTCGAAAAAATATTTGACGCTTTGCTAGAAATATCAGATAACAATTCGTCGGAATGGGATTGTACAACATCTCATAAAGCTCATTCGCTTGCTTTAAACATTCAAAATTATAGATTTATTTGTTCGGTTGTAATTTGGTTCGATATTTTAAATGAAATTAATGCTCTCAGCAAAATGATGCAAAACCCCACAATAAATACTCAAATCTGCATAAATTTGTTAAACAAATTGATTGATCAATTCACCGAATATCGCACGGATGAGCACTTCGAAAGGGTGTTAGAAGAAGCTACCAATGTGGCTCGGGACCTTAATGTTGAAACAGATTTTCCGCCTATAGACACAGTTCGTCCACGAAGGAAACCAACTCAATTTCAATATGAACAGAGTGACGAAGTTTTACTTGACCCCAAAACCAAATACAAAGTAGAGGTATTTTTTAGAATCCTAGATCAAACGTTGACTTCTTTAAAGGATAGATTCGAGGAGTTGGAAACTTTTACCGACGTATTTGGCTTTTTCACCAATAATAACTTATTTAGTTACTCCAAAGATGATTTAATGAAACATTGCAAAGATTTGAATTTGAAGCTAAAAGACAGTTCCAATAGTGACACAGATATTGATGGTATAGATTTGTTTAATGAAATCAATGCTTTAAAGTTGCATTTTACTGAACACCAGTCCAATGATCCACAAACCTTATTGCAATATATTTTTGCAAATGATTTAATGTCAACATTTCCGAATATAGCAATAGCACTAAGAATATTACTTACGCTGCCGGTTTCAGTTGCATCTGGTGAAAGGTCCTTTTCAAAGTTAAAAATTATAAAAAACTATTTGAGATCAACAATGCACCAGCAAAGACTAAGTAATTTAGCCATAGTTTCAATTGAACATGAGATATTAGATAGCTTAGACACAAAAAAATTGATAACAGATTTCGCCAACATTAAGGCAAGAAAGGTACAATTACTGTAAATTAAGTAAATAAATAGTTTTTCGTTGTAAAGTATTTCTTATTTTTTCACATCCTTAACCTAGTTTTTTTTTTACCTAGATCGTGTAAGGTAGACATAGTTAAACGGGGGCGGCAAAATGGGAATTGCACACGGGCGTTCGAACCCCTAGCGGCGGGCCTGAGTGGAATTAAAGTCCGTAATTTAAAACAGAAAGAACACCCTGTCCGATCCGTGATGGTATTGTTAGGTATCGATAACTGACTCTACTAATGCCTAGAAAGCCGGGCTAATCTTTAAAAAAAATCCCCCTAAAAATAAATATTATTTCGCAAAAGGATGTAAATTAATACATGTGCGGTAGGCAATAAATGCGCGGGCGAAGGGGGGCAGGGCACGCGTCACGCGGTCATATAGCTATTCGCTCATAATAATATCGTCAAAATGGTGTTGCCACTTTTTTAAAAATTATCAATTTTTGGGAAAAATGGAATTAATTCGCGGAAAAAGATTATTTGAAAATTCATTAGTATTGTTATTATGATCATTATATAAAATTTCATATTTTATTTGGTCATATGTTTACTTATTATCCTTATGGGTCGGACGGGTTTTTCTTTACATATTGTAGGTATATGTACAAGTATGTATGTAATAACTAGTAGCTTACCATTCACTCACCACAAAAGCCGACAGCTAACATACGATAACAAGCATAAACCATTTAAATTTATTTCAAATACGCAAATGGATATATCAAACCCTCTGAACAATGCGAAAATAGAAACTTTCAATCCAATTAGTGAATTAATTCAATTAAAACACTCTAATGTGGATTACCAATATTGTTCTTAAATAATTTGTACGCTTTGCAAGGCAAAACATAGTGATACACACTAATGTTTATACCATGTTTAAACCATATTACCTATGTTTCACAAATAAAATACTTTGACTTTGACTTTAAAGTTTTAGCACAAAGCCCATGGCCCCAGGGTTTAAACGAGATGGTTAAAATTATATTCGTTATTGTTGATAGGAGTAAACGAGAAATTTTCATAGAGAATACTGGTATCTTTCTACGTAGTATAAATATCAGTAGTATCACTTACTTATTTGTCCTTATCTCGAAAAAGTCTATCTAAATTTTGACATTTAGTTATCAACACTTAATACTTTTAAATAATTATGATTTACTTAATTACCTTATGATTTCAAAACATACCAGGTGGTTTAATTAAAAGCGTGTATATTTTATGTATTTTCATTATTAGGTAAGAATGAAAAACATTATTCAGGACAAATTTAATTAGCTAGCGTTATACAGTAATTGTGATGGGAATCGATAACTAAACTTGTTAAAACAAAAACAAAAAACGAAAATTATTTAATTTGGGTCATTAACCGTTGTTAAATAAAATAGGATTTGAAAAATCATTTATTTTTTATGTATACAAAAACAACAACAACATTTTTTGAACTGGTATTTCAAACAAATACAATAAATAATTACTTTGGTGGCCTCAAATATATATATTTATATTGTTTTATCACGATTCGATTAATTCCCATCACACCGTGTTACATTTTGCTAGCTATTATAATTTAACTAATTAGACCCTCAATAAATATTAGTCTAGGAAGAATCTAGTACATACATACAGATACTAAATTACAAAAAAATAACATGTTCTTATACAAATACAAATTTTTAGGAGTGTTCAACAGAAACTGTTATCAATAGAAAAATTGACGAAACGTGATCCTATATGATTCTGCCATATGTAGGTACTTCCTGTTTCTGAGACCATATCAAAATGTGGAACTGAATAAAGATTGCAGTTTAAATCCCATAAATGCGGTCAGTACACACGAGCGGATCTCTGTAAACTTAATATGTTCGGAAGGACGTCACGTGGTGCATACAGGAGCGGCGGCGACCGCGTTCCAAGATTCCCATCCCACACAACAAAAGAATTCAGATAACAGCAAATTGCGGTTAGCTTGTGGCCCGTATAGACTGAACATACTTATGTAAAAGTTCCTAAAAGTTGAATATCCAACAACTGTTTAGATGTGTCTCTTAGTGTCGTAGTCACGAAACAGTAGTAGCTGATTACGGCAACGTTAGACTCGTGCTGTGGTCACAACATGTGGTTATGATGTGACAAAACCAAATTAGCCGCTTTGCCGACTGTGTAGTAGCCGATAATTGCGATGAAGTTGCATTGTGGCTGCAAGAGTCTCTGCGATTACAAAGTAACACTATAGTTTCATTTTAAGCACTGCACACGTTTCACTAATTATTATTATAAACATTTATTTCCGACTATGTCCATAACATGTACTCATAAGTAACAATGAACTTAAAAACTAGTGTTAGTATTATCCAACAAAAATAAAAATTATATATATATATACATGAAGCCGCAGCCACCTTTACAGCATGGGGGACTCCCACCGATCATTAAAAACACCCAGCATAGTGTTGGAACTGCCACGAACGCTAGCAAGTAAAAGCGGCATACCCGCGCCTCAGCAAACATCCCTGACGCACAATACCACGGCAGCCACAACAGTACCCTGAGTGCATTATTATATTGGACACGGAAAATCTGATTCAATTTAAGAACCTGTCCTGCACTGTGATTCTGTAAAAATCTCAAAGTGGAAACTTAGGTAAAAGGAACAGGGAGTGACCTTCCATTCCAACTAATGCTAGAATTGACGCTACTGACAGCACACTCTAAGCTCACCCAACTTTCATGGACTGGACTCAGGCCATAAATTGAACAACACTGTCCATTTTTATAAATCACTAGCTGACCCGGTAAACGTTGTTTTGCCATATAAATAATTTTGTCTAAGAAATAAAAAAAAAATTAGGGGTGGACTACCCCTAACATTTAGGGTGATGAAAAATAGATGTTGGCCGATTCTCATAGATACCGGATAAGCACAAAAAAATTCCATCAAAATCGGTCAAGCCGTTTCGGAGGAGTATGGCGACATACTAAATTCTACTCAAATTTAGTTGATCGAACACACCGAGAAGCATGCTTCAATCTTGTATTCCTCACTAATAATGGCCCTGACAGTTCTTGAACGAGGATTATTAGAACGAGGATTAGGTTTGGTTTCATTTGTGAAATTCGCCCTCAGAACAAGTAAATGGAAAACCATGAAATAAAAAGAAAATGTTCAGAACGTTCTCGTTTACGTTTGGATTATTTGCGCTTGCCAGTTTTAAAGGAAGGAATGATGTCCAATGTAGATGTGAATTCAGATATGAGCCCTGTTGCTTAAATTATGATGGGTCGAATTGAGTTTAATCTGACTAAATTATCTAACAAATGGATTCCGTACGTTTTGGGAATTTGTTTCTAATGGTTTATACCAGTGGTCCGGAAGCCGCGGCCCGCGACTGTTTTGTAAAATAAACTCCAATTCTAAAAATGATAAGATGCAACTGCAAAATCAGTTCAGTGACAGATTTGGCGACTTTGAAAAGTTTTCTAGTGGAATATAAAGATTTTTGCAAATCTTTTTTCGTGTGACATTGAGGATATTCCGAGTTGAGTGATTGCTCTTCAATCTAATGACATTCTCAAAATCTCATTTTATGAGATACTAGCGGCCACCAGCAACTTCGTTCGCGTGGAGTTGGTTGCCGCGTGATTTTATATAGCCTAAAGCCTTCCTGGATTAACGCAAAAAGAATTTTTCAAATCGGACCAGTAGTTCCAGGTTTTATATATTAGTATAGATTAGTCGAAGAAAAATATGTATGTCCGCACAGTATTATTGTGTAAAGAATATTTTGTTGAATAATTGATAGACCTGTTATCAAAATTATGTAAAAGCGCGGCCCGCCTCTATCTCATTTTGTCGCCATGTGTAACTGCCAAAAGGTTGCCGACTGCTGGTTTATACCTACTATGTATTCTTGTTGTTGGGCCAAGCTATATTAATAAATATTACCCCGCTCTTATGGTATTTATGTATATTTTATTATTTTTGCTTTCAAGAAGACTTTTGTAATCAAGAGTCACAGATTACATAATAAAGAAACTTATTATTTACCAAGCAACATTTGTAGCAACAAGTTTCCTTTATTTTGGATGGCAACTCATTGTATCAACCGTCGTTAAGGGCCTTACTCTCATTTAGTAGCGTAAAATGGTCACTTTAGGAAGCTAATTTCTAATTAACGGCTTAGTTTTGAGATTTGAAAAAAATATATCTTGTCTATTGATTCATGTACAACATTTACTAAAGATAATTTTTTCGTAGGATTTTGCCTTTTGCCTTAAAAAAATATTTACCAAAACGCTATTTTTGGCTAATATTCGTTATTACTTCTAAACGGCATTGATGTGTGGAAATATTTTTACACTGAAAAATTCGTGGTTAGAAGTACTACACATATGTCAGAGCGTATTTAAATCCATCAACATTTGCCAAGAAAATATCCTTATTTTGAAACATAGGTTTAGAGGTGCTCTGCGCGGGCGCGGGCGGCAGTCGTGCGTTAGCATTCAGACGGGAGGGTTGTGTCGCTTGCTGCTCTGCTCCGGCTATCGCCGACTACGCGTGGTTGTCTGTGTGAGTGCAAATATTTACGAGCGAATCGTGTCAGTGTACGTTCATAGATTAGCTCGCAAATGAGAATTGAAGATGCGTCTGGTGGCGTAAGTATCTATCTACCTATACTCTTGTATTTATACCTACATATTACTGTATTTTTCTTTATAATTACTATTAGCTTTTGAACCATTTTTCTTTTACAATTGAAGTTAAACAATTACGAATTGTTCCAGAAAATCTAGAAAGAAATCTTTAGACTTGAAAGGCAATAATCCGACTAACTACATCCGCTGATAATATAGAAGACTCTATTCAGGTAAGTAAACACTCGCACTTAGATTATAATTTATAGGTTTGTAAGGAGATTTAAAAATAAAAATCTTATTAGAAATTTACGTAACTTGAAAATGTGATTTTTTGTTTATGGTGATATAAACCAAAAATTAGGACTCAATTAAAGGTTTTGGTGTAAAAACAGTTTTACAAAAAATTTGAGTTGATAGGACTTTTAGTTTTTGCGATATTAGCAAAAATGTGTAATAAAAACTCTTACTTGGATTATTTTAAATGATTCTTCCTGTAAATATTTTATTTCTATATGTAATTGTTTAAAGTAGCCGAAGCCGATGGACGCGGGCTGGCGGGCTTGGAATGTCACAGTTATCAGTAAATTTTTTGACGTCCTCCGTGGCGCAGCGGTCAACACGCCTGCCTGCGACGTGGAGGCCGCGGGTTCGATTCCCGGCCAGGTCATGATGGAAAACGATCTTTTCCTGATTGGCCTGGGTCTTGGATGTTTATCTATATATGTATCTATTATAAATATAGTATCGTTGAGTTAGTATCCCATAACACAAGTCTCGAACTTACTTTGGGGCTAGCTCAATCTGTGTGATTTGTCCGTATATATACAGTATGTTAAGAAAACCCTGTCCGACCCGTAAGGATAATAAAGGTTAAGTAAACACATGACCAAATATGATATAAAATTTTACGTAATCATCATAGTACCAATACAAATGAATTTTGAAATAACTTCCCCGAAATTTGGTAATTTTAAAAAAAGTGACAACACCGGTATTATTATGAGCGAATAGCGACAGCAATGCGACCACGTGCCGCGTGCCCTGCCGCCCGCCGCCCGCGGAAGGGTGCTTAACGCATATTTATTAAGTTACCTCTTTTTGCGAAATAATATTTATTTTTTTAGGGGGATCTTTTTTTAAGTTAGCCTGGTTTTGTATGCATTAGTAGAATCAGTTATCGATACCTAACAACACCTTCACGGGTCGGACAGGGTTTTCTTAACATACTGTAGGATATATATATATATATATATATTCTGTTTTTCACAAATAATATTGTAATAACATTTTTCGACTTACAGAAAAGAAGAGAAAGAAACCAATCGACAGAACTTAAAAGTTTAATTTGCTTTTTAGGTCGAACACTAACGCAGTTGATTCTAGGTCAGACATCCATACAGAATGTCGTCAAGAAAATGATAATATTATATATCTCTATGTGCACAAAAAAAACGACGCAAGTTCCATCATCATCATTCAGGTAAAATTATGCCTGCATGTCCTACAACCTATATTTTTAGTTTACAAATATATCATATACCTGTAAAATTAATTTTTTGTTAATTCTTAATTAATTTTTCTTGATAAATTCTTCATTCCTTGACAAAAATCTCTAACAGTGTTGCCAGGGTTAATTAAAATGTATGTTATATCTTTTTTTAGCTCAAAATATCACCAAAACCTCAACAAATCTCAAGCTTGTTTCATCGAAGGGCGACGCATAATTAATATTGCTTACTTTTATTCAGAACTAAAGAAAATTGCCAAGCACGGAGAATTATAGACATGCCTATAATCTCGCATGTTATTTATTGGATCGAAGAATTAAAATTTACAGATTTTAAAATAACTCGTGTTTTATTTGAAACCTCATTACGACGAAGTACATTCAATCCGACGTCACTGACACAGTATAAATAGGGTACTATCTCTTTATGGAAAACGGCCGAAACTACGCGCTTTGTAATCTCAAGACATCTATATAAAGCACGGTTAGCGCAGCGGTTAAGCTATTGACTGCTACGCTGCGTGTCGCGGATTCGATTCCCGCGCGGAACAAATATTCAGAACATGTCCTACAAGTAGTTGTTCCGAGTCTGGCTGTTTGTGGCTGTGAATTTATATGTTTAAAAATGCACCCACGATAAAAGTAATTTCTAGTGTGGTTCAACGTTTTTTTTTTTAATAAAAATATCACAAAGTGCCTAGTGCGCGTTTGTTTTACGTTAACGCGATGAACTCGTTTATGTTATTCGCATTAGTAATTAATTCAAGGACACTGCAAAGACATGATACTCATATACTGAAAAGTAGTGAAAAAAAAAAAATTCAAATATGTTGAATCGATACCTAGATATTACCATCTACCATTAATTTTTATGTTAATGTTATGATATATTATAATGTGTGGGTACTTGTTTTACAAATGTCTGTCAGTCTGCGATCGGCCATTAAACTGTGTAACGAGCACTCCTTGATTTTATTTAAACATTGATCAAGAATACTAAAAATATATTATAGTACGATATTACCATTTATCAATGCAAAATATACATTTATCGTCTTGCATCCATAACCCCGTCTGAAATCGTAGGCACAAATCGCGACCTACACGCGGCTTGTCTGCATCTCTGGATATTCTTTGATTGTCGTTTTAGTTTAGCGCGCCACCGCGCGCATTTTACGAATTCGGGAGTACGGCGTTTAGCTCCGCCCACATGCACAAGGTCATTGAGGCTACTATAACCGTTAAGCTGCTACTACATACTATTTTTTTTAATAGTTTTGATAGCAAAAATACAGTACAGTAATCCTAAAAAATTACTCCTGTATTGTAGTTGTGTTTACAAATATTTTAACTCACATGCACAAATAGATAGACGCATATATGTCCCGTACGGGAAACCATGCAGCGCAGTAGTCGATCGCTCAGCCACTGCACCAATCATATCGCCTATAACAATGTTTGCCCGTATTAGAAAATCGAGTCGATAATCTAGTTAAATTCAATATATCCTACCATGGCATCCCATCCTGCATTTTCTCACATTGCCTGGTAAATTCTTCTTATTAATTGTCTTTCATTCATCCTCTCAACGTGATCAAAACGATCCATCCTTCCATTTGTCACTTCCTACACCTCATTTTAAACAACAAGGTTTCCTTCCTTAGCCTATCGTCCATAGTTACACCACGTATTTGATATGAATCTTGACAACATGATTTATATGTATGGTAATATATTATCTACATAATAATATATCGCCGTGAAGTGTATCTCTCCATATCTCTGTGTTCTTTGACGCAGATTCCCGCATGGCAACAAATATTGGCGTGGCGTACTGATACTTGTTTGAACACTGTGTTTGAGTTGCTCCGCAGTTTCGAGTTGGTATCTAGAAGTAAGATATATGACTTTGTGAAGCGGCATACGGACTTGTAACAGAGCTACCTTTCAATGCGTCTGTTTGCTATAACATTGGCTTTTTTAAGGATATTATTGTTTGATATTTATACACAGTTTGCCTAAAGTAACTTTGTACTTAATGCTTAGTATATATCGCAACTGTGTCTATTTAACTATTTGTACATAAATCTATTACTATATCCTAATAATATTATAAATGTATAAGTTTGTTAATAATTCTCGCAAAAATTACTGAACAGATTTGGATGAAATTTGGCACACAGATGTTTTATTACTTTTAATCCGGATATTCCCATGAGATCAAAACTTATGCAGGTGAAACCGCGCGGTGCAGCTAGTTATTAATAAAGTTTTTTTAATAGTAGTATTGTTTAATAATAATTGTTTATTTGGTTGTGGATCTCTGAAAGTCCCAGTCAAAAGAAAAAATAATTTTGCATTAAATAACCTAATTCATGAAAAGGGCTATAAGCTCAACATCATGCCATAAGCCTTAGGAACCGAGCACCAACAAAAATTACAAAAAATCTATACTACAACAATGTTATAGAACGGACAAAGTCAAGGAAGCTGATATGAAATAAACAGGATGACCGATATACACAGTAACTTTTCTGAGATAAATACGGACCATTCAAGGTTCAATTAAAATAACAACAAAATTATTTTTGAAAGTTTAGTAGTGTCCCGACAGACTGACACATACTCACTTTTTTGAATAAATAACGTGCAGGACACCGCGAGACTACTAGTAACAGCTCCTTTCAGCTGGCCTATCGTGCCACGGAGTTTCAATAGAACGCAACGCCAGCTTATACTGGTTTCATTACGTGTCTTCTTTTATTAAACGTTAATGGTCCCCTGCTAAGCAAAGGCCATCATACTTTCCTTCCACCTCTCTCCGCCCACAACAGCCACGCGCATTTTTTTTTTAAGGAGTCCAGCTCAATAACCGCATCAAATACTTAGGACTGCAGATGAAGTTGAAAGACATCTTAAGTCGTAAAAAATAACTTCTCTTACTCTTTATACTTTTTTACACTATTTCATTGACTGTCACCAATAAATATGACAAACACCAACTTTGCCCGTAAATACTCCACCGAAAATTCTAAGAATCTAAACTGCCTATAAATCACAGTAAATCGTCACAAAAACTTGTAAAACTGTGATTATTCACTCATATGATAATATAGCGTGAGTGAGTGTGAACTAAATAGTTATCAGTGAAAACTGTCCATCCTTCCGTGACTGACGTTGTTCTGAAAATAAGGAGATATAAAACATATGTTTATATTATTTTTTATTATTATTTTTTTATATTTGTTTATCAATTTTGTGCACATTAGACTTGGTCTAATGTGGACTATTAATAACCTTTCGAGCGAGCATTCGTGGTTCTGAGTTCAATCCAGACAAGCACTTGTATGTAAAATCCACATTATCGAGCATAGAAAGAAGAAATGAAATACATTTATTTGGCAGAGAAAACACGCTAGACACTAAATCTGATTAAAAAAAAAAATAAGATCAAATGTGTGTCTCACGGCTGCTCCAAACATACTTAAGACAAAGTTGGGAAACCGACATATCCTAGAAACAAAATAATGTGGTCCACTTTCTATCACAAAAGAGGGCCTGTGTTCCTGGAATGGAAAAATTATAAGCTGATTAGTTACACTACAATCTCACTATCTACATATAATATAAGTATGGGGCGAGGTGCATGTGGAAGAATATCCCACCCTCCTAAAGCATGGTGTGATATAATCCTCAAAAGGAGAGGAATCTATAGAATTTTACACAAAGTAAAAAAAAAATAGCCAGCGACACGGATTTGTTGTGAAAAAGCTTTTAACTACAAAGACGTATGGACATAGCTCTCCATACTTTTTAGTTCTCATAAGTTTCACCCATGTATTGATAGCTAATACACATATGCATATCATGATCATCATCATCAACCATTTTATCGTCCCACTGCTGGGCACAGGTCTCCTCTCATACAGAGAAGGATTGAGCGTAATCACCACGCTTCCTCAATGCGGGTTGGCGATTTCAGACTTAAAATGCAGGTTTTCTCAAGATTCCTTCACCTTTTAATCAGTCATTGGTGTTCAAGATATGCTTAGAAAGTTACATTGGTACTTCCCTGAACTGCAATCGAACCCGCACACTCATACTTGAGAGGCTGGTGTTTTAACCACTAGGCCACCACGACTTACAACATATGTATCTACATATTTAAAATACTTCATACTAAGCCACAGTGTCGTAAAGGTGTATGCAATCTGTTATACCTACTGGAAAACCACGGAGTTACGGACGTAGCGAATAGTACACAACTAAGAACACAACAAAGGATCTCGGAGGGTTACTAAAAACTTTAACAAAACGTTTCCTCAACAACCTTTCTACGTTGCTTCAAGAATGAAACTGTCAAATATCTGAGGGTAAAGTTAGCAAGAGCTCAAAGGGCATTTGGCCGCCGACGCTCTTTTGTTCAATTTTTACGCTAGGGATCGCGGAAAAAAACCCTTTTTTAGCTGTTCAGGAAAAAGTATTCACTGTTTATGCTAGGCAACATAAAAAAAAAGAAAAACTTTGTCATAATTAAGGCAAAAGCAATTTTTTCCGGAGTTTTTGCTTCTTTACTATGTTATAAAGAGATATTTGTCAGTTTCATTTTGTTTGTGTCCGTCACAAAGCCATAAATTTTACAATAAAATTCATTTAATTCTTCAAGTTAAATTTCTATCGGTTGTGATTTCAATATGAAACGATTGCTTTATAACACAAACTTCTTTTTCAATTCTCAAGCCAGTTAAACTTTCATTTAAGTAAATCAAAGAAGTTTTCCAAACGAATTCATACTTTCAATCAAATAAGTTTAATTCACTTTGATCAAATCATTCCGATTTCCATTCAAAATGGCTACTGATTACAGTTTGAATAAATCCCTTTTTGGAAGTTCACAGCTCGACGCTTTAGTGTCGCGACACATCTGAGGAACGTACGGCGCCGAAAGTTCGGCTAAATACGCTCGCAGTGTATTTCAAGTACTCTATGACACATCAGCCGCAATTACGCCGCATTCGGCGTAGAGCCTAACCTTCTTTCGGGTGGAGCAATGCGTTGCGCGACCGGATGTTCGGCGGGCGTAGCTGAACTTTCGGTGTCTGTTGTGCATTGCGCGCATGGCGGTAACGAAGAGCAATTTCTAGTTGTCTATTTATCACATCAAACTCCAATTATATCCAACAAACCTGGTGACTTGCCTCCTTAGGTGACAGTACTAGCTACACAACATCACAGTGGCAGTCATTGGAAAAGCAGTGGTTACATGTGAATAGTCTCGCTTCATCATTTTATTGATTTTTCGGTGTAGTAACAACAAAAACCGGCCAAGTGCGAGTAGGGGCAGGTATGGGGGCACGGGGCTCCAGTCCGGTGCAGCGACAGATCGAGCTGCGCCGAGAGGAGCTCCGTCAGGTCCTGGTGGCGGACTGGCGGCAGAGGCTTATGCGCCCTACCTCGCCGGCCTCGCTACCGTCGAGGCGATCCGGCCAGTACTCGACGACTGGCTCGGGAGGAGGCACGGCTCCCTGTCGTTCAGGGTGACGCAGGTACTGTCGGGGCACGGTTGCTTCGGCAAGTATCTGCGTCGCTTAGGCAGGGAGCCGGACGCTCGGTGCCACCACTGCGTCCAATGCGGGGAGGACACGGAGCAGCACACGCTCTCCGAGTGTGTAGCTTGGGAGGAGCAACGCCGTGTCCTCACAACTGAAGTAGGAGGCGACTTGACGCTGCCGGCAGTAGTGCGGAGGATGGTCGGCAGCTCAGAGTCGCGGGACGCGGTGGTGTCCTTCTGCGAGGACGTGATGTCGCAGAAGGAAGCTGCGGAACGGGAGAGGGAGATATCAACTCCCTTCCCGGGCCGCAGAAGACGCACCGAGCGCCGAGGAAGGGCGGATAACGCCCTCTTCCACCCCCCATGAATGGGTCCAGGGGCGAGGGACATGGGGAAGTCCTCGCTCCCCTATTGATGGACCCCGAGGCGGAGGCGCGCGCGAGTGTCGGCGCGCGCCTTTGAGGCGATGCACGGGGTAGTTTAACACCCCACTACTCCGTGCAGGAGACGAGGCCCGGACAGACCGGGCCAGCACGAGGGTGTGGGGCCGTGGAAGAATTTAGACTCCCGCAGTTCCACGCGCGCTCGTGATAGAAGACACACCGGGGTGGTTTTAGTCAGTAAAAGTCTGACATACCCCGTCGCCCACCCCAGGGCGGCGGGCATCCTATGAGGATTTCCACCCCGGAAAAAAAAAAAAAAAGGTATGGGGGCGTCAGAAATACATCATCTGTGGAACTTACAACTGCCTAGCTATCATGGTTCAAAAGATTGGAGACAGAAGGATAGCGAAGTTTAGCCCTATTATAGGACTATTATATTTTATTTATTTATTTATTTATATTTATTTATTTATTACTGCTTACGATCAGGCAGGATCACAGTCAGCACCAGTTTGCGTCAATAAAAAGCGATATGTCCAAACGGTTGTGTGACAGCAAAACGTAGTAGTGTGATAACGACTTTACATTTTCATATTTAGTGTTAGTTAAATGTGTATATTACATAAGGTCGAAGTTATATGTAGTATGGTGTGGTTTTAGTACGTGTGAAAGCATCCTTATTCTAAGCGAAGACGTGAGTAACAAATTGGTGCGATAGCTTCTCGAACAGGCACTGAATTTCACGAAGATAGACCGCTGAACAATAAAAGTTTATTTCAATTCCTTTATCACTTGTAATGAAAAACTACTTAAGCGTTTAGTTGAATAAAACTGTGCAGATTTCTACTGCACTAGAAAGGTATAGGGGGTTTAATATTACGAGACGTCTCGAAGCGACTTTTGCGTTTCTCTTCAGAAATTGAATTTGTGTCATAATGACGCTAGACGTAAATGTATGACTTGGGTGAGCAGTGCTTTTAAAAGCTCTGTGTTTATTGCATTAAAAACCTCGCTTCTAGACACGCTAGGCAACATCACCTGCTGCATGTAATAGGATTAGTATTATCGTAGATTAAAAATAACTGGCTGGTTTCCTTCTAAACATCTACAACAGTCGTCAAGTCAGTGTCTACTATTTGCTTTGCCTTTCACACAGACCATCGAACTCTTCGTACATCCGTCTCTTTTATTCGTTCATATCCATACAACAGAAGGCCAATTTCCACAATTAAAAATATTCACAATCTATTCGCATTCTCATCTCAATCAAAAACAATTGTCAAAAACTTGTCAAAAGGCCGAGAAATTAGACATATTTTTGCAGATAGAGACTGAGGTCAGACTGTGACCGTCCTTAGTATAACGAGAATTATTCCTGTTTCAGAAGCAGTCGTTATTGTTGCTAAATGACCTAATCGTGATGTCACACAAATGTAATCATATTCTCGGAAGGACCATTATGACCCAAAATATGCTCATTGCGGAAAACTTCGCAATAATACCAACACTACACATCCACCTGTTGTCAGTTGTCACGCCAATGTGTTGTTCTAATGTCACGCGATTGGATAGTATGTAGATAGGTGAGGTGCCCATTGACACGTTTTGTGAGCGATTAGAAAAAATAAACAAACACTACTAATGGACTCCTCGACTACGAATTACTAGGTAACAATGAACTCAGTCGAGGTCAAAATTCCACATTTTATGGATTTAGTAAGGTAAGGTAGTAATACTTGTTGCTATGAAATAAAAGCACTTTCAACGTTAAATAACGATCATAAACGATTAGACTATTCACCTACACCTGAACCTGTTAAAGAACTTTAAAGCAGAGCTATAAAAGACGATAGAAAAAGATAAAGAATGGTTTTACTTGCTTTAATTACGTTCTTGAATACGTGCCAAGCGTCAACCAAGAGATTACGGTAGCTTAAATAACGTAGATAACTACTCTTAAACAAGTCCATAAAGAGAGACTAAGGCAACTGTTACAGCACCGACGAGGAAGCGACTATACTCCATCGTTTAAGGTAGTTAACCGACCGTGCCTTAATTAACCGACTAAACATAATACCAGTAACTTCTGTTGTCAAGCTATATCACAGTTGTACTCTTCAATTTAGCAACGAAAAAATCTCTTTACGTAGCTTAATTCAACATTGACGTGTTGGTCTAGAGTCTAGACCAATAATACCAGCTTTCCACCTTTTACAATCACTACAAACAATTCAACAAATTTGTACCTCAAAGAATTCAGATCGCGTGCTTGTCAGTCACGTCACGCCCAAACGACTGGAAGTCATTCACGTTCATTCATGTACAGTCAAAAACAAATATACTAAAGCACCTGGTCTGTTAATTGGAATTACCACCGACAGCCGTCTTGGCACATGCACAATAATCAACATGAAGGTCGAAAACCATACGAGCAAGCACAGAAAATAGAAGACTTAAAATTCATGATTTAATTCCAGGATATTTAATGAAATTGTGAAACCCTTTATAAAAATTGGTTGTCTGTAGAACTCCGTCTACTGCCGATATTTGAACGTGACAACGTCTATTACATGTTTACACATCGGGCGCTCTAGGGGTGGGGGTAAAGTAGGCGTGGACTCTGTGTGGCGTCAGATTCGGCCGTTACGGTGTTTTCGAGAATGACTCCACGCCGTACCAATTTAATAGACGTTGTCACGTCAAAAACTATATTTACATAATAAGTATATTCTCTAAGAATATTTCCGTGAAAACTTACTTACATTGTTGACACTACGATCTGGACGAAGCGTTTCGCCTCGTCTTTTATACCGCGTACATCGAAGGACTGGAACAATTTCCCGAGGCGGTATTTCCGTCTTTCGTCTTTCCGTACAATTTAAATGTCTTCAAAGCTAGAGTGAAACTTAATAAACTAGCGCTCTTTACAATCAACGATTGCATCACTGATTACCATCAGGGGAAATTGGGGCCAAGCACTAGTTTATCATAACAAAAAAAAATCTTTAAGACTTTCTTTATTCGCAAAAGTTAAATCTTCACAGAGACATATTTCCTCGTATTCTGTTAAAAATTCGAAATACGCTAGCTAGCTCAAAGACTACCAGTGTTAAGTGTGTCCTTTTGTACTCCACGAAACACTTTTTTATAAAGTCTATTAATATTTCAGACAATTCTGTATACTACTATATATGTTGATGACCTGGCTTCAAACTAAGGAAACAGTAATTTGTTTCACATTATTGGGGTCTTAAGGGGTCTCATCGCGTCGCTAGAAGTAAGGCATTATCACGATCTATAGCGTTTACTTAACACGTCATTTGCAAAACACTTCATTATTTACGAGTTTGCTTTCCAAAAGTTATTAATCGGACTATAGGGCAACTGCTTAACACACTAACAGTAGCAAGGGCTTGAATTTTGACAGATTAATAACACACTTAGATTTCTAGCAATGTATTGGCAATATCCAAAATTAATCAGATTGCGATTATTAGATGAGAAGTTACTTTTTATTTTTACCTGAACTAATATAACTTTATAATTTCTATTTATAACGTACCCTCGGCACCTTGATTACGTAACACACCATTCCAATTAGTTGGAATCATTTCGAAGCAAATTGTACATCCATTGCTTCATATGTTTGAAAATATGTCTGCTGTAAGACGTAAATAAGGCAATAAATGTTGTTGAATTGACCAAATGAAATCCAATGCAACTGATAATGTGTAACGCAATTACCCTGATGGTGTCCGTTAGTCCAACGGTTAACGGACTGTATTACATGACCCGTATTAGTTAGATAGTTAAAATTTCAGTTAATAAAATACAACGCACCTACGCATTAGCGCAATAGCATCAAATAATAAAATTAAAATACAGCTAACAAAAAAAATAGATAACCTTTTTAATTTACGTCAGTCATCCAGGTCAGATTATTAAAAAAACTAATTACAGTTCTCACTTAATTAATAACATGCTATTAACTTAATGTTGAAACGGACTTAGTGACCTATTTAACATAACTTGCGTGACAGTTACTTACCTTTTTGTTCCCAAAATAACGACAGTTTTCTTACATTTTCATGCAGTTAATTTACTTCCAAAATTTCAGACCGTTTTGCTTACGGGACTGATTGGGACATTTATAAGCATCACGCACTGATGTTTACCGTTGATAAAACGGAGTGACTGTTTTGCATAACATGTAAATAATGTTTTGTTAAGCTCCTTTCATAAAAGGCAACATGAAAGTATTATGTAAATCGAATTGAATGAACCGTTTTTTGTCCTTTGGACAAAATAACTGATGTAGACTAATCTATAATAAGCAAAAATCATTATTTAGCTACTTAGTTAGTTGAAAAATCAACCACAAAATCCGGGTTCTGTAAGAATTTCAAGGTTGTCTTCTTTTTAGCGTGTCATTAGCAGTCTAAATTGACTCTGCCCAGAATTCAGTTACTTGTTTGGCGCCATCACCAACGTTCAGCAGTTCCTGTAACGTGTGGCTTAGAGGACACGCAGGACGTTATTAGGAGTCCCATCGTTTGTGGAACAGCACCACCACTAGATTCCAAAGCAAAGTTGTCCATCAATCTTCGCCTGAACAGATTTTCTTTGCTTCGTCCAACCTTGACGAATGTGGTAGGTATGAGAATAAAAATTAACGGTGATATTGCTTCTTGCTAAATTTAATAATTCTAGGTCTACGGGAAGTGGTATAGGATCGATTCCCTTACGTGTCAAAACGGAACACACGCACCTGAATACGTTGACTTAAAAGTCTTATAATAGTCTCATATAAAAGTCTTAAAATAACCTTCAATATCCAGAAACACAATTTTAATCATAACGAATACTTGTATTCCATCAACTTTTTTGACTAATTTAGTTAGGAACATTGGTCAATTGTGCTTGTGTATTTAATATGCTAGTCACATATTGACCCCATCTCCTACTCCAGTGCAAATTGGACAATTTTCTTCGCCTTCAACCATTTAGGTAACTTAATTAATGAATCTTCCAAGATTTTTCTTTATTAAGGGAGTTCTGCGTCTTTATATTTTGATTAGACTGCCAGTATTAAAAATAAAAATGAAAAAGCTTCTGCTCGCGATACTTCATACTTATGAAATATTTGCCAGAATATGCAAAGAAACCGTCCTTTTTACTGCGTCGCGTGTCGGATCTCATTTATTCGGAATGTTGCCAATTCCCACCTATTTAATCCGACTTGTAGTGGCCATCACGCAACATTGCGCGCGAGAACTTACAGGCGTCTGTCTAAGGAGCTATAATTCTTCATCTTCGCTTCACGCGTTGCTTCATAGTGTACAAGATATTCAATTACTGTATTGGTCTATAAAAACGTCAATGAAATAGAATTATTGGCTTAATTAATAAATTGCCGAGAGGTTTCAAGTTTTAACTGACTTACAGAGTATTTAAAACATCTTGTAAAGATGTCTTTGATTTTCAAACAGATAAGTATGAAACAAATAAGCTGTGTTAAGCTACCTGGAGACCACAAGTTTGTAAAGTTGGTTGAGAGAACATGGCAGCCGCTGTTTGTGTTAAATATATACGTATATCTAGATATATATATAAGAAACCAGAGAGGATTGGAGCAAGAAAACGAGCGACGTAACGTTCTTGATTTTATTTTTCACTGAACTAACTTTTTAGGTTCACCACCATGTCTTTTATATCATTTTTAAACTTAAAAAAAAACGGTCACCAGTTGGCGCGCTAATCAACTTCCGGAAATAAACATTAAATATTATTTTACTGCAGTTTGTAACGACTTCCGTCGACTACTCAGAGTCAGTATTTTTAATACCGGAAGTCAGTTACAAAAAGTCTCAAATAAATTACAACATTTAGTTAAATTAAAACTAAAAGCTAACATATACGACTCCCGCCTACCGAAGTTTACTAAATTCTAAGTAATTAGAGTAGGTAGTAAATAATTTACCAACACTCATTTGAAGTGTAAAATGTGATTTTAAAAAAGAAATACTCTTTCTATGATGCATTCATTGGTGTTGGAGACAGGATTTTCTAACCTGTGCTATACCACTCCTGGAGCCTCACTCTTCTTCTTCATTCATCTTCTTGGTTATTTGAGTAAGAGATTAGTGTTTCACCGAACATTTTTTTTTTCAGTGTGGGTAGTGGTAATGCTCAGGTACGGTTCAATAAAGTGTCGCATGTCGCAATCTGACTTGTTAAAATTGTAGACAATTTTAAGCATTTTTTGATAGATTGCAGCTAAGATCAGGATCAGCCTCTTTTCCCTATATTTTTATGAGTTTTTGTCACTGATTTACGCTGACATGATATTGGGATTAGGTTTTGTAGATTTTTAATTACAAGCATTGCGTCTTCAAAGTGCCATCGTCTTTATAATTACGGGAATCGAACACCCTGGAAAAAACAATTTATAATAAATATAACATCACTCCCAATAACCCAGAACTTTTCATTCTCATATAAAAAGCAATCAATCATGATCAAATCCCTAGCCGATAATCGACTAATCGACAAAGAGATTGTTCCGAGAGATATAACGAAGCGGAAAGGAAATTGTTTACGAAGTTATCTCACAGTATGAAATGAAATTATACGCACGATGTTCCAATTATCAATTAATTGGTGTACCTATACCTAAGCAGTTCGGCCATATAAAGTATAATAAAAAGGTAAATTGTTTGCGGAAAATATGGGGAAATGCCATTAAACATACGATTTTATATGCATGCATGTGTTAATCATCATCATCATCATCATTTCAACCGAAAGACGTCCACTGCTGGACATAGGCCTCCCCCAAGGTTCTCCACGACGACCGGTCCTGCGCCTCCCGCATCCAGCGGTTTCCCGCGACCTTCACCAAGTCCACCTTGTCGGGGGCGCTACGCACGCTACGTCTTCCGGTGCGTGGTCGCCACTCGGGAACCCGCCGGCCCCATCGGGCATCGGTCCTACGGACAATGTGTCCAGCCCACTGCCACTTTAGTGTTGCAATTCTTCGGGTTATGTCGGTTACTCTCGTTCTTCTGCGGATCTCCTCATTCCTGATTCGATCGCGCAGTGAAACCCCAAGCATAGCCCTCTCCATTGCCATTTGAGTGACTTTGAGCCTTCTTATAAGGCCCATTGATAGCGACCACGTCTCAATTCCATAAGTCATCACTGGCAACACACACTGGTCGAAGACTTTTTTCTTGAGACACTGCGGTATTTCGGACGAGGACGTCCTGCAAAAGCAGCCCAGCCGATTAGATTCGACGATTGACCTCTTTCTCAAAATTGGACCTTCCTAACTGGATAGTTTGTCCCAAGTACACGTAACTGTGAACAACTTCGAGAACAGAGTCTCCAATCTTTATAGGAGTCGGTACAACATGGGCATTAGACATGACTTTCGTCTTGCCCATGTTCATTTTAAGACCGACTCGCTCGGAGGCTCTACTGAGGTCTTCGAGCATTGTACACAGTTGCATGTATTAACATGTTCTAAATTGTGAATTATTATAACAATCTTATCAAATTAAAATAAAATTGATATTTTGGCCGTATCTCCAGTGATATTTGAAAGACTACACTAAAGACATACTCGTATAAACACACAAACTCACACCGTTCGTAGTAGATGACATTCAATTTCAGCCTAACATATAACTTTTCCTAAGCTTACGTTCCTATATCGTCATGCTCACTGCTGAGACATGCCTCTTCACTCCGAGAGGGAATGGGCTGTAAACCACCACGCGGTTCAAAATGCGGGTGTTTTCCCCTTCACCGTTTTGAGTGGTCATAAGACACAGGCATTAAGACGTCCCCTCACAGCGTTGAACTAAAGAATTCTTCAATATAAATAACTTGTCCTTTCTACAAGTCTTAGATGTCATGAAAAAGAAAATCGTTAAATAAATCAAAGATAACTTTCAGATAGCATAAGATAACAAATTCTAATTGAATTTCAAACGCCTGTAATAATTTCATGCTACATAATGGCACATTCCCGAGAGATTTTTTGGCAAACGAAGCTGTGACCAGCCGCGACGTTATTGCCATACTTTCATAACCTACTTCATAAAAACATAAATAGCTACACTAAGACATACTATTATGTAAACAGAGGTTTTAATATTCAAGTGGTCTTTGGGTGCCGTATAAAGACCCGAAGGACGCCAAATGTACACTATACCTCCTCTGTACTTCCGTTCGTCCGTCTGTGACAGAATTTTTATTGTCGTAGCCTTTTCTTTAATAATTATAAACTAGTGCTTGACCGCAATCCCGCCTGATGATAAGAAGTGATGCAATGCAATCGTTGATGGTAAAGCGCGCTAGTTTATTAAGCCTATTCACTAAAAAAAACTGAGTGAATAGGAAGGAAGTCGGCAGTTGAGCGATGTGATACAATGTTAAATCCAACAACACGACCAACGATGCTGCGCCAGAGGACAAATCAATCTTTCTCTGGCGCAACATTGGAGACGATATAACTCCCGACACGACAACATTTGGCGCATCGCACCCGGCACACATCGCAACACAACTGCTCAGGCCTGTCCTCCATACGGCTTCACCAGATATAATGCCGGATTTTTATTTTTTCCGGCTGAGCCCGAATATAGCATGCTATAATAAATAACAATAAAATTGTTAGTGTTAAATATATTGTACAGTAGTACGGAACCCATTATGTGTGAGCCCCACTCATGCTTAGTTTAGATATCTATAAAGCCTTGTACTAACGAGACTCCATCCAAACAGTTGTTTGTAATGACCATTAATGTTGCTAATACCATTACAGTCCGAAGAGTCTAATACCGTAATCATTCTTAGTGGTTCACTATATTGGACATTTGTTTCAATAGTTCAGGAATTACATTTGCCTCCGAACTGCCAAAGTATTTAGAAACTGTTCAGGGCACGGCTCGCCTCCTAAATTGCGTGAAAGCTGAATGTACACTTACTAATTTTTGTTTTTCGACGTTTATCAATTTATA
The DNA here is from genome assembly GCA_037179545.1 of Sesamia inferens. NCBI lineage: Eukaryota > Metazoa > Arthropoda > Insecta > Lepidoptera > Noctuidae > Sesamia > Sesamia inferens. Next base: position 25,977,454 of record CM073928.1, on the reverse strand, counting down.
CTAAGCATCACATTACTGTCTCGTTAGTTTGCTGGTACGGGTACGATTCAGGCGAAGTGTTATTGGTTTCTTAATCTAGAATCCTTCAGTAGCACCCCGGAGTATGGATTCGTGCCAGGTCGATATCTATACCACTCTAGGTATCACATCGTACTTAAACATGACTAACGATATTTAGGTGTTATACTATTTGAACAACTCTTACTCTTCCTAAAAACAACAAAGTATACAGGGCGTATCTGACACGTAACGCAAACTTCACAAAAAGGCTAGACCGCATGCCACTAATAAAAGTATGATAGTCATTTATGTCGTTAATGAGCGGTTACAGAAATAACAATGTTAAAAAAAAGTGTCGGCTAAGCCTTTGAACGTTGCAAGCGTGCCGCCGTGCGGGTTTGTAGGTATGGCGTTGATCCCTGGTGTAAACTCTATTAAATCAGTTGATAAGATAGTTTTTTGAGTTTTGTTTTCATTGCGCTTGTTTGTGTAATTAGCGAATTAATTAATTTTTACTTTAAAATCTTATTGGGTTATATAAGTATAGCAATTATGGACGGTCTAAAGTGAAAACTACTATATTTTTTTTTTTAATCATGAAAAAGCCGACGAAAAATTCCACCACTGGGGGGTTCAGAATCATGTACTGGATGCATGGTACTCGTTTGTGCGTCGATGTCAGATACACCCTTTAGGTGTACAATAAAGTTTCTACAAATAAATAAATATAAGTATACAAAAACATACATATATATATACAATGGCCTTCCTTATCGCTAATGCAATCTCTTCCTGGCAACCCTATAATGGACAGATATTTCTGGACATTAAATGGAACCATCGTTAGTGCAAATATTATACATATAATACATTAAAATAGATCCACACAGGTCCAAAATTTTACATACATAAATAAATACATACTGAATATATTGATATAAGCAAAATAATTAGGAAAAAAGTAGTTAGTTCAACAAGATCATAACGATAAGTAGTGTTTCTTCACGAGTCTTTTGAACGATAGATACTAAACACAACTCAAGCTGTGTTTATAATAAACACAGCTCTTCAAGACGCTAACGTCTCTTGCTTATTGTGATCTAAAAATATATCCAAATAAATTGCAGACATTATAATGTTACTGACAACCAGGATCACAAATCTCTCTTTTACTACAGGGCCATCAATTTTACTTGCATACCAGCCAGACGAGACGATTCTAGACTTGCATCCCAACACGTGCCATCTACACATCTGGCGATATGGATCGACACCCGGAATTCCAGTCACGCGTGCGATGTCACGCGAAGAACGTTTCATGAGCCAGATCTTTAGACAAAATTATGACTTGATATAGGAACTATGTAGCTGGTTGATTGTCGTTACAGCGAAAACAAGAAGAAAAATACCTGTTTAAAACAAATTTTCAAAAGCTCGAAATAATTTTGAAAACTGCTAATATGAATGAGCTGGAGTCTGTAGCAAAGAGCTAGTGAGCGCAGTAAATATCATTGTCCTCTATTTATCATTTCACTCATTATCGACCAGTGAGATTGTCTGTCACCAATCCAACCTCAAAGCTATTTGGAGCTTCGGACCTGTAACTACGCCTTCACTATAAGGCCCAGTTTTAGCAATATATATCTACAGGTCGATATAATGACATAATCAGGTTGTCTTTTGAGTGTAACCAGCCAACCGACTTTGTGTAGCAGGTTGGCCAACTAGTTAATAGATATAAAATCAAACTCACATTATCACATACGAACCACCTCCAGCCAGATTCACTTACTAACGAGCTTGTCATTTCGTGGCAGATACCAATTAGTATTGGTACGTGTGCTAGTTTATTAATTTAATTAAACTGTGTTCTCTGCAGTCTGCACACAGTTTGCGGTGAGGTTAACACCAGTGGCAGCGCCAGTTATAATGTAGTGGTTTTAGAATTGCAGTACTTGCGGCAGACATACAATAGTTATATACATTTACATTACATACTATAATAAGAGTAATTTTAGGAAAGAAATGTGTTTGCTACCAAAATTTCAGCAGTTATTTGACTTAGTATAATGCTTTAATTTACCAACCAGCACTGGGCAGGCGTGGTTGATTACGGATCACTACCTCAAACAGGGAAGAAGTCTACTCCCCAGCAGTGGGGATTTCCATAGCATTGTACTGCCACTTCTGAATTGCTGACGATATCTGGTTAAAAAGTATACTATGTTTTATTACACACATGTAGGTACCTACTACTCCTAGTAATATATCAGCACATCTACGTTTTTTGTTTTTCATATAAATATGTTACAGAAAGCATTCATATATACATGAAGGTCGCGGGAAACCGCTGGATGCGGGAGGCGCAGGACCGGTCGTCGTGGAGAACCTTGGGGGAGGCCTATGTCCAGCAGTGGACGTCTTTCGGCTGAAATGATGATGATGATACATACTTCCTCACGAACTTTCGCATTTATAATATTAGTAGGATTAGACTAAGAGTCAGCACTTTACTAAAGACAGTCCGCCAAAACGCCCGCCGTTCACCTTTGCTGGGGAGAAGAAGTGGCGCAACAAACTTCTCAGCAGCACAGCTATCTCTTCAGTTAGTAAAACTTACTTCTATAGAATAACTAGGAAACGGTGACATTTATCAACGTAAATTCTTCTGGTGAATGGACTGTAGTGATATATGTGTGGGCTTGAAATGAAGTTAAGTAAATAAATTGTTAAGCAAAAATACTACAATGTTAATAAATTGTCCATATCACAAATATTATTCTTTAAAAGTTCTATGAAATGACTTAGAACACGACATATTGACGTGGGGTGTAAATTTAGTTAAAAATAATTTTCCTGGCTGCACCTATAGAATAATTCTGAACCCTCCTAAGCTGTAATTTCTAATAGATTGTTTAGAAATAAGCCGAGTATTTAGTACATTTTCGACCGCCTAAATAAATCCTCTGCAGCCTTGCTTGGATTACGATGCCTCTTGATCTAAAAAATATTAACAGTCGCTGGACCGACAGAAGTGAAAACAGAAATCATTAAAAAACACAAAACACACATAGGTATCGGGTCAGTCACGCTCACGCGAATTCAATGCTTTTTCCCCATCTAACAAAAGTGGTCAACGTAGCTTAACAAATGTTCACTTTAAAAACTCGATCTATGTAACTAATTTTCGTCAAATCAAAGGAATTTGACTTCGCATTCCGAATCAATAAAAATCAAAGTTACCACCCACAATATTCTCGTCAACCTTTCAGCTTGATTAGATTTACGTCATTTTCAATAGAATCATGTCATTATAATTATTGTTTGTGTGTACTGTTCTTGTGACAGTAACATGAATATTCATGAAAATACTAGCGCCGCGGTGTCGTGGTAGAGTGAAATATATATTTCCATCGTTATTTATACTCACTGGAACGTTATAATAATGGGTTAAAATGTATTTTGTCCTACATTCATTATTCTGAGCAACAGACTCACACATTAGTTTCAGTAATATGATGTTTACTTATATGATGAAACTCTTATGCAAGCAGTCTCTATAAGCCCCTGTTTGACAAATTAAAACAAGTAAAACTTAAGTAAATAGAAAACAAAAAAGAACCGACTGCATAATATATGTATTTGCAAAGTAAATAAAAATTTAACTGAAAAGCGAAAAGTAATAGATCTAAATGACATAGATTTTGTCCAATGATGATTTGATCGTTCAGTCTGTCCGTGATCGTTATACAATGGCTAATATCGAAGTTCTTTTCTGTACAGTGGAGTGGATGGTACGCAAAAGATTCAATTTCGCACCGAATTAAAATTGTCCTTCGCTGTAATTGCTTTTAGAATCAGAATTCCTCTCGTTTCAATTTTAATTATTCAAGGACGCTCTTGATGTAATTATTCAATTAGATACATGTTGTACTTATATATAATAGGTTATATCTATATTATTCGGGACACGTGTAAAGTTTTTTTTATTTAATAATTATAAACTAGAGCTTGACCGCAATCCCGCCTGATGATAAGCAGTGATGCGATCGTTGATGGTAAAGCGCGCTAGTTTATTAAGAGACTATTCCCTCAGAAAAACTGAGCGAATAGAAAGGACGACGGCAGTTGAGCGATGCGATGCAATGTTAAACCCAACAACATGACCAACGATGCTGCGCCAAAGGGAGATTGATCTGAAGACCATCCACGACCAAACTCCCAACACACCAACATTAGGCGCATTGTACCCGGCACACATCGCAACACAACTGCTCAGACCCGTCCTCCGTACGATCTAATATTTTTCGAGATTATTAATTTTTTTTTTTCTCGTGTGAAATTATCTTGCATAACCGCAAGTATTCATAAATATAGTGTTGACTTACTTATGTAATCAAGAAAAAATCCAAGGCGTTTCATTTTGGCATCAAAAACTGTCATTTCATGTCACTCAAGCCGTTCAGGCAGTAGAGCGTGCCAAAGAAATGGACTTACATACGCTCGAAAAATATCACCCTCCTTTCTTCGGCAGTCAAGTAACAATCAACTGTAAGACTCAGAAACAATTCAAAGAATTCAGAAACAGTATAGCGAGATTTACCTGAAAGCGTAGTACGTACTTTATTTAACCAGCGCAATGCCTGCGCAACAGTGGTGGCTCAGTAGTAACGGCTCGTACTTATGAATCGTATTTATAGCGTAGGTTTGAACCTAGACAGGAGTTATAAAAATTGTGTGTTGCCAGTGTGTGTTGCCAGTGATGACATATGGAATTGAGACGTGGTCGCTAACAATGGGCCTTATAAGAAGGCTCAAAGTCACTCAAAGGGCAATGGAGAGGGCTATGCTTGGGATTTCACTGCGCGATCGAATCAGGAATGAGGAGATCCGCAGAAGAACGAGAGTAACCGACATAGCCCGAAGAATTGCAACACTAAAGTGGCAGTGGGCTGGACACATTGCCCGTAGGACCGATGCCCGATGGGGCCGACGGGTTCTCGAGTGGCGACCACGCACCGGAAGACGTAGCGTGGGTAGGCCCCCGACAAGGTGGACCGACGACCTGGTGAAGGTCGCGGGAAACCGCTGGATGCGGGAGGCGCAGAACCGGTCGTCGTGGAGAACCTTGGGGGAGGCCTATGTCCAGCAGTGGACGTCTTTCGGCTGAAATGATGAGGAGTTATACTTAGTATAATTAATTTCATCACTTCGACTCTAACAACGGTGAAGGAAAACGAAACCACAAGCAATCATCAAATCGCATATGAGGCTTCACTTTCCTTCTTAAGAACCATCAGGGTTCCCTAAAATTCAAGTCAGGGAATTATTGATATTACATAAACAGTTAAATAACTTAGACGGATATGTTGATGATTCTGTAAATCATATTCTTTTAAACTACAACCTGAAACTGACCTGTAAATTGCAAAAAACGTACGAAAATTTGAAATTATCGAACTACCCTGACGCTTCTCCCTTAATTGGGTTACGCCGCTGAAAATCACTTCTATCAAACCAGCACGCGCAATAATAAACAAATGATTATGCGCTGCAAAAATTAAACTACAACCTGAAACTGACCTGTAAATTGCAAAACCCGTACGAAAATTTGAAATTATCGGACTACCCTGACGCTTCTCCCTCAATTTTGTTGCGCCGCTGAAAATCACTTCTATCAAACCAACAGGCGCTAAATAATAAACCAATGATCATGTACTGCAAAAATAGTTAGGAAAGTAAAATTGATAGCAACACTCATTAAAACTTTAAAAGCACACCATTATAATTATTTCCGTAAGATGTAAACGGTGTTGAGTGTGTTGGTTGTACATAAATATTCATGGGGCGTCGCAACGTGATATTGGCACGTCTGGGGCCGGCTTACTCGCAGCCAAGAATTACTACTAGTAATAGTTTGGGCTTGATTGAGATGAAATGGATTGCTCCATGACTGAGTGGAATGTTCCAATAAACACTAATTAAAAATAAAGGTTTTTTTTCTCAATTATGTGAAACTATATCTAGATCTACAGTATTTTAAATGATTAAAGATCTCTCAAATCTGATGTGATTTCTCGGTCGTTTTTTTATACAATATGTAAAGAACCCCGTTAGATCCATATGGATAAACACATGACTGAACTGCTCAGGATCGAGCTTGTTGGCGTGCCATGGAAGAGACCTATGTCCAGCAGTGGACGAGTAGAGGCTGATGATGATGAAACACATGACCGAATAAAATATGAAATTTAACATAATCATCATAGTAACAATACTGATGAATTTTTAAACAATCTTCTTCTTCCCCAAAATTTGGTAGATTTTTAAAAAGTGACAACACCATTTTCACGGTTTTATTATGAGTGATGCGACAGCGTGCCGCTTTCCTTGCCCACCGTCGCCCCGTACTTTTCCGAAATATTTTTTTTTTTTTAAGTTTAACCCGGTTTTGTAGGTATTAGTAAAATCAGTTATCGAAACCTAACAATACCTTCACGGATCGGACAAGGTTTTCTTTACATATTGTATAACTTGAAAAGCCCTGAAAGACTATAACCTAGATTCTTTATCCGCAGACATATTGCAATATAACTATACTATATTTTTGACAGCCTCCGTGGCGTAGCGGTAGCGAACGCGGCCGCTGCGCAAGGAGGCGCGGGTTCGATCCCTGCGCAGTGCATATATTTATAATATTATGAATATTTGCACTGGTCTGGTCGTGCCTCGGAAAGTACGTTAAGCCGTTGGTCCCGGTTGCCATACGAACATCTAATGGCAATCGTTACGGGTTGTTGGAGCCCTCAAAAGTACTACAATTGGTCTAACTTCCATGCTTGGATATCGCCTTCGGGTTGTGGAGGTCAGATGGCAGTCGCTTCATGGAAAATATCGAAGTTTAACCAAAATGAGCAGTTAGACTGGTAAAGCGGACCCTAGACTCCAAAGCTGAAAAGCTTCGGATACGACTGGGATTAATGCTGAGATGAAGAGAGATGTTGCAATATAACACATAAATACATAATATGTATTCCATAACACATACCATAATAAGTATGCCAAAGCAACTGCTGTTAATAACTTCTCCAATATGAAAGAGATTTAACACTGGCAACTTATACACAGCTACACCACTCTACTATATCACATTATATGAGGTTTATATGACAAATAACATGGAACAGTACTCAGGAGTCGGGTTGACGAGGAAATCTTCTAATAATATGTAAAAGGGTACCGTCGTAATCAAGTTATTTTACTGTTACTTGGCACGACATATTAAAACGTGGGGTTTTATGAAATCACAAATAAATATGGGTTAACTAGGCACTCATATTCAAATTATAATAAGCTGGATTGATCTAAATTTTTTCTAGATTCTAGGCAAAACAAACTAGGGGTATCAACTAAAATAGAGTACATGGAGCCTACATTTTATACATTTGCAGTTTAACTAACTTCGTAATAACTACCGTAACTTAGTGTTATTTTATAAGATGTTGCCATGCGTACATATATTAGAAGCCAAAAGGTTAGAACCATTTTACATAAAGGCCATTATTAAAAGCCACGGGAACAAAAACCAACCCCAAATTATAACCCAATTAGGTTTGTATAAACGAAGCTAATTAATAAAAACCGCTACAAAATTTTCGTGAACGGCTCGTAAAGGGTAACCCCAGAAATTTGTTATAGTGTAACAATTAACAGTGGTACCTACCATTTGTTCACGTTAACGTCGCCTATTCCTATACCATAAAAGAGGGTCGAGACCCGACGGTCGTAACGGGAACTGAAATTAATGTAACCAGACAAAAAGATAGGGTCGAAGGATCCTTTCTATAATATTTCAAAATAAAAATACAAATCTACAAACTACGGCGTTAAGCAGAAATATACTCTAAAAATTGCAGCCTTACTAATATTATACTTGAAAGAAAAAAACACCATTTTATAAATTGTAAAGAGCATTTATATCCCGAAAATCCTAATTTCTCATTCCCTCAAATCCTACAATAACACACTTACATTAAAATTAAATTAAAAACTCTCAAATTATGAGCTAGAGAGTTCTCCAAAAGTTTCCAGCCGGGTCTTGCTATCCAAGAGCGCTTAAAACAAACCAATGACAACAAAAAAAGATTAAAAATTTGTAACTCTGATGTCAAAGGGGACTTCAGCTCAACAATCCTCCAGAACTCTCCGAATCACTGACCCTCTTAGTTTTAATAAACGAGTTACAACTTTATCTTTCACCAATCATAACACAGAGAAAGTTTTTTCATTAAATGTTTGGTCAACACCGTCTATTTGTTACAGCGGTGTTGTATTAGGATACTATTTATTTAGTTTGGATGTTAACAGATACTTTGGAAACGCATCTTTTATAATATTAATCCTATGGGATAGAATACTCTTTATTACATATATACACAGTATAAATTACAGAACATCCGCCTATTGTTCGCGATATATGTGGGCTGGATTTAAAAGTTTTTTCTTTCATGTATCGGCTGGGCCATTGACACATATATCATCATCATCATCATTTCAGCCGAAAGCCATCCACTGCTGGACATAGGCCTTCCCTAAGCCTTGGGGAGATAATGCAACAAATGTATATATTATTAATTTATTGAACAGTTTGAGGTCACAGAGTATATTTGGGTAGCACAAGTCTTGAGCATAAATAAACCATACAGTTACGCAAAACTTAACAACACAAATTGCGAGTGAGACTCGTGCACGAAGACTTCCTTGCCATTATAAACGTAAATCTGGCTTCTGCTCGCGACTTCGCGTAAAATTTTAGTCGGGACCCATCGCGTCGCATTTCATCGTATGTGCTTAGAATTTTTTTCTCCTCTTTTCGGTTCCTAAGGGTCGTAAATAAACGTGCTTTCTTTCTTTTCCCTTGTTTCTTGTGCAATAACAAACTACAATATACATAGCACAGAGCTACCTACATATCTCTGAAATGATCAATACAGTATGTAGGTATATGTAGTCGTTGTGACTTGTCAGCAGCATCCAATCACACTTTATTGTGATACTCGATAAGATGTCTATCAATAGGAGAGTGTGGTAGCAATATTTATTTATGAAATAAGAAATGTGTAAATGTCTAGTTTCCTATCGCCAAAATCTATGCCTGACCACTGTGATAGGTAAGTAAGTCCCGTAGTCCTAGATTATCTCTGTTTGCAGCGCACCCAAAACTGACTATTCAGAGTCATGCGTTCCAAGGGCACGCAGGATGGAGCATACACCCTAGCTCAAAAATTAATAGTGGTTAATATTTAAAAATATCGTTCTTTTATAGTAGTAATGTTTAGTCGTCACTGGATAGATATAGTGGGCTGTCATTATAAAACGACTAAAGTTCCACAGTGTATAGTGCCTGTAGTCAATGTTTTAGCAAGTTAACGCTTAAGCACGACTCATACTTTAGTCGATTCAATTAGCTCTAGAGCACAACGTCGTACTCTGCTTTCTTTATTCTCGAAAATAACCTATCTTCGTATCTACCTGTGTAAGTTCAGATTCGGGATACATAAAACATGAACTCAATTTATATCAAGACTGTTCTTGTAAGCCTACTTACTAGAGTTGTAATCGGCTTAAATTGACACGAAGGAGAGATGAGTTACAGTTGTTTTCGCAAATAAATATATGTAATAAATAACGAGAGTAAAACCATTGAACAAAGTCGAGACACTCTTGGAGTTAAGTGTAAGTTTCGTTCCTTTCGGAATATCGGAACAAAAATTATCCTATATTATGTTAATCCTAGTTATAAAACCATATCCTTCGTCCTATTTGTCCTCCGTGGCACAGCGGTCAACACGCCAGCCTGCGACGTGGAAGGCCCGGGTTCGATCCCCGGCCAGGTCATGATGGAAAACGATCTTTTCCTGATTGGCCTGGGTCTTGGATGTTTATCTATATATGTATCTATTATAATATAGTATCGTTGAGTTAGTATCCCATAACACAAATCTCGAACTTACTTTGGGGCTAGTTCAATCTGTGTGATTTGTCCGTATATATATTTATATTTATTTATTTATATGTTTTGGTTTCATGTTCCCTCCATAATGTAGACGTGATGGGCGCATGTTAGGTATATATTGAAATTGAAATACGGAGAGAAACCGCCAGCAAGCACTCCATAATAATGAAGAGGTTGGACATATAGTGGAACTTCAATTGATGTACTCCTGGTGTGCTAGAGTGGATGGACGCCTCCACCAGATGTTAACTTAGCACTATAGACTTAACGATAAGCTTACCGGCCGGTGGCGGTTTTGGGTTTCGGTTGCTTGATGTTATTCACCAGCCAGGGTTACAGAGAGAGAGCAAAAGTTTATTGACGGGTGAATGAAAAAACTTCTTGCGTTTTGTTCGTTCTCCATTGCTTAATGCTAATTGGATGCTCCGCCAAGCAAGGAGATTGAAGGGAAAAAATGCGGGAATATTTGAATATGCTTGCTTATTGATGTATCTAATTGTTATGTGTTAACACAATATGTGTGCCAAATTTCATCGAAGTCCGTTCAGGAGTTTATGCGTGAAAGAGTAACAAACATACACCCATACAAACTTTCACGTTTCTAATATTAGTAAGACCAGATGTAAAAAACACAGAACGATGCCGAGACTCATTTGTACTCCCCATTAATGTTATCATTTGCACTGGACCATACCTGAGAACCTTCTGGAAACAAAGAGATTAAAGGTCAAAATGCCAGCTATAACTGACCTTTTTTATGAAAACAAGTTTTAAAACACAACTTAAATTACATCCACGACCCCTAAACCGTTGTATGCTCCCATAAGCACAATATATTACGCATTGCGCATACCGCAAAACACACCAAAAATGAAAGTTGTTTCCCAGAAATTATATTGTTGCAATGTTACTTAGTGACATGGACAGAATGCGTAATTGACGGCTACGTCAGGGTTAGATTGAATGCAAAGTGTAAATAAGCTCACCAGCTTATTTACACTTTGCATTCAATCTAACCCTGAGTCATTTTCCACTAAAACTAGTAATAAACCCAATAAACTAAAAGCTTAACTGGAAAGGAACCTGCCAACTTCATCAGCCTTACAAAAAGGTCCAAGCAATTACAACCATCCACAAAAAAACAATATTTCATCAGGAGTTCCTTCCCACCTGTATTTCATCCTGACATACCTAATATCTCTTGTTCCCTCAACTGTTTTCATCGCACACGTTAACACCGAACTTTTTGGAACTAATTGGTTCCCTTCGTTCAATTACGGAGTTGGTAAAACTATGGCTATGAATTTATTAGTGAGTAACAGATTTATGCTGGGCGATGAATATATTAGCGACGAGAGACTATTAACAGTATTAGTTTTAATTGGGTTATGCCAGATGATTACAACATGAGAGATGGGTGACCATCCCTTAACATTTTTGGTACACAGAATGACTCAATTTCTGTGCTTCAGAAAGCACGTTACTTTACGGATCTTTAGAAGTCTAAATCTGACCACCAGTCTTATTAAGGAGTATCCTGTTACACTAACTAGGTAGGTACTAGGACTTGACTAAAAACGATGATCCCTTAGTTTGTTTCGGCTTTTCTTCGCAGAGGTAGTCAGTTAGGAAATGCCGGTTCCAGCTAATTTAAAAAAAAATGTGACGTGTAAAAGTGATCGGTGATCCTACTTGCATAATAAACGATTTCATTTCATTTCTGTTGTGGAGGTCAGATAGGCAAATCGATTAATGTAGAATACTTATTTTGCTGCAACCAGCCAACTCCAAAAAATAGTTTGGAAAATGCTAGACAGTTGATGATATGGCAGACCTCGGTTAAAAAAAACACGTACAAAAATTATTGTTGTTTCCGAGTAGATGTTACAGTTGCGGTATTTTCGACCCGGAATAAGAAAAAAAGAAATCCCTGTGATTTTAACGCAAAGCCATTTTGCTGCATGTCTCGACTATTCCCTGTTAGATTTTAAACAAACAAAGAAGTGTTTTGATCAGCATAATTTCAGAAAACTTGAAATCATGTCCCAAAAATTTAACCTAAAAAAAGTCATTTATCATTTATAATCTCATCTCAGCGGCAATCAATGTCAAAAACTTGTCAATTGTGCTGGATTAGAGAGTGAATCTTCTTAAAACTACGGAAATTGCCCTTCTGGTATAATTTTAATTTTAATCCTATCACAACCAACCTGGCCTCGTAACATCTCATGTCTCCTGTCCCTTTTGGTAAAGCAGGATAATATAAACTAATCCCATATAATGTAAACCTCTTTAGCAACCTGTCTGAGACCACGTGATTGATAGTTGTTAATTAATTATCCCAATACCCTGCTCAGAGTAATAATGTTTAGAGGATTGTTAGGAAACAAGATAGCTTTAAGGTTACCTTGTCAAAAGGCGAAGCAGGGGCGTTTTGGGGGACTGGTTTATGTAATATTGAAGATCAAACGCTAAATCTCAGTCTAATTTGAATAAATGGCTTTTGATTTTCGCGTGACATCATGTTTTTTATATTCTATGTTACGGGTTAGTCCTTCCAATGGACCGTTGTGCGTGATACATCATCCATATTTTTAAGGAGACTCATCACACCAAGTCTATCATTTTAACCCCAAATACAGGTAAGAGAGGTATTATAATATATTCAATTGTTCAACATATATATCTGACATCTGTGTCTCTGTGTGTCTGTCCGTGCCATCGTAGCTCTCAAACGGCTATACCAATTTTGATTGAATATCTTTTATTTAAAAGTTAACTTGATCGAGACTGTTCTTGGCTATGATTCAAGATTTTTTTTTCAAATTTTTGCACATTATTATATCTTTTAATAAAAATAATGTTATTCTCTACAAAGAACAAATTATTGTCAACAAAAGAACATAATTCCCGCAAATGTGACAAACAACAAAATTAGAACAAACTTTGACAAGTTTGGTGACATTCACTAACGAAGTTTCGGCAACTTTTTTTATAAGGATCCTATCGTGTGTCCAAAAAGAAAAGACTTTCTTTTGTTATTCGCGCCTTTTGCACGAACGTGGTGTATTTACAACAACGTAATGTAGATTTATCCATAAATTTCTTTTAAAAAATCCTTATAAAAACGCGTATGTAATATCTACGTAACCAAAGTATAGAAGATTATAGTCACTTATCTATCTATACTAAGGTTGTAATGGAGGCCTTGTTAGCGGAGGCGAAGGCGGATGTGGAGGCGACGAGTCTCACCTCCGCGGAAGCGGAGGTTAACGGAGGCGGAGGTGAAAGTTGATATAGAAAAAATTTAAATTTATGGTTAATTAAAACAATTTTTTATTTTAAATACATACATTAATAGTAGTACACTTAGTAAAAAAATATTACCTCCTTCTAGTAATGAAAACTAAGGAGAAACAAATTGTATTTGCCGCATTCCCATCTCGCACAGTTGATTCTTGACCTTTTCGCGCTCAAATGCGGCCGGACGATTGTCGAGCGTCGCAGCTTGCGCGTTATTTATTTTATAAATACGTAAATAAACCTCCGTTATAACTCCGCAAAAATTGAGCGGGGGCGGAGGCGGAAGCGAAGATACGCTTTCTTGCTGAACTTCCGCAGTAAGGGAAGCTGAGGCGAAGCTCCGTTACAGTGGTCCGATTTGAAAAATACTTTTTGCGTTGGATAGCCTATTAATCCAGGAAGGCTTTAGCCTATATAACATCGCGCTGCGACCAATGCGAGCGGAGCATATAAAAAAAAAAATATCGAAACCTACGCGGGTGAAACCGCGAGGCGCAGCTAGTTTAGTATAATCAACCTAGAGTATCCCTTGCTGGGGCACCGACCTCCTCTCACTCTCTATGTAGCACGTAATCCACAACGCAAGCCCAGTGTGAGTTCGTGGTTTCTTAAATCAACTTTTCACTATTATCACTTGATATTTGTGTTATGTTAGGAGTACTATTTGAGTTTTCAAATAACCTTCTTCAGTGTAATATTATACACCATGAAGACAGACAAACAATTAGAACAAATAACAAGAACTTGGTACAACAAAATTTTCCAATTAGCCGATAGTTTGTTCGTAAGTTTGTAAGTTATATTTTACTTGTATTTTCGTTTCACTAAGTTTTAATCTGACTGCCACTCAGTTCGAACTAAAAGTTTTGTTCTTAACTTAAACATTCTAACATGAAAACAGAAAAGCAAGCAGTTCAAAATTCTGATCAGGCTGAGATGAATCTAGCGCGGGACTTAGGAGGAAACTCGGTGGCGCCGATGGTCAACCAACTTGTATGAGTGTTCAAACAGCGGGGTAACTGCGTAGCAAACTAATGAGTTTGTAATGCCCTTAGTAAGAAATTTAAAATACTTTTGTTACATCAAACTAAATTTAGATTTCCAGTTTGTCAAAGAAACTAAGAGCGAATTTCACCGATGGTGGGTACTGAAAGCGATCAGCAAATCTGAGCTGCATTTAAGATCTGTCAGTGAAAATAAATATCAAAATTTTATTTCATATAAATCTACATGTACAGTAAGGGGTCAAAAGTGGAGTATCACTTTTGACACTTATTGTTAGTACAATAAAGTTCCAAAGCGGTAATGCACTTTTGGCCCTTATTGTACACTTATGAAATGTTAGAAGGTATAAAGTTCTAATTGCTTGTTTTCTATATAGAATAGTCGGCAAAAAAACTTCACGTGTCAATATTACACAGCAATGATGATACTCACAGCTCTTTAAGCGCGGTATAAATCTGCAGGAAGACAGTAGACTCTATGCACATTTAACGGGCAAAACACAACACGATTAAGGAAAAACACAACTATTAGGCTCCGAACTAAACTCATTGTCCGTAAATAACAGGGATCATTAAACGCATGCAAATTCAACTGAAATTACGGATTTCGTTGCAGAGAGCAGACCCCCTGAACGCGTTTAGTTTAATTGGTAAAATTCCCCCTTAGTCAAAGTTACTAGAGAAGAAAAACGATAAAATTATACTCTACTAGGAAATAGTGTTCTCACGAAAAGGTCTAACACTATGAATGGAGGAGATTATCCTTATAAATGGAAAGCTATTCTGTAAGTTAGTACTACTTTAATGGCTGAACTGCTGAACGGTTTTCATGAAATAAGCCCCAGAGGCAGGTAGTTCTGCAACTATTTTTGATCCCGTACTAAATTAAAGGGTTTCAAAGTTTCAATTTCAACGTAGAGCCGCGGATAAAGCTAAATGAGATTATAATCCAGCAAGGTTAGGAAAATTCTAACTAAACATTGATCAATAATAATAAATATAATGTTTAAGTAATTAACTCCATCTGTTGGCTACCTTTCACGCCTTAACGGTCTGTTAGGATTGCAACTCTGATACACAAGTGCCCTGGATTATGATACCTTTTATCCCGGTAGTAAGTTCATGTGGGATAGTTTACGACCTCCACACGGGCGAATCCACAACCAGCAGGCAGTCAACTATAAAACTTCCGATATTTATTGGAGAATTCTTCATTCTATCTCTATTTATTCTCACGTAAAATTCATGGACGACAAAATTCAATAGTTCACTTACACTTCCTCTTTTATTTGTCTATTCTCTTTTTATCTATTTAGTGATGCGCGGCTGCTTCGCACGGTTTTTACGACTTGACAAAACATGGAGATTTCTTTATTATTTGTAAGTCACACATCAATATATCATATACATTATTAACCTTCCAGAGTAAATTCCTTAAGTGATGGTAATAACCGCATCAAAAGCGCGTACAAGCAAGAACAACGCGATCTCAATAGACAAGCAAGAAAAGTGACTCTAACTTTGGCCTATTTTTATGTGGCAATCATTTAGAGTTTTATCTACTAAAACTCACCCGTGTTCCTCCATCAGCCTATGCCAGGAGTCATGGTATCTCTTTTGAACTAGCCACGGGCCTGGCAGGGTATCTTTTTCGAAAAACCCGCGGCACTAGCTTCGGTTTTCAATTTCATCAGCCCGACCCAACACGTCAGATCGCATCGCCTAATGCTTGGCTAGCATTTAGCGTTAAACGTGTTCCTGACTTATGTTTCTTTGGTTCGGCCCGTCAGGGCTCCCACGTGATGCTAAATGATATTCTTCGGGAAACGTAAAAGATTGTTTTTTTTTTTTTAATTCGAGCGCGTTCAAACAAACTCTTCAGTTTTATTATTAGTGTCAATATAGCCGTATACCTATACGTCTTCAGTGATCGTAAACCCATCCGATTTTCCCAATAATGTGAAGTGCTCCCATTTAACGAAGTAGATAGAAATTAAATAGTTCTGAGTTTACGGTTTACTGGTCGGAAAATCTCTTAGGAGTATTACGGGGAAGCTGTAAAAAGGCTGCTGTCTGTATTTATTAACTATTTTCCTGGTTGACGCACTCGTGAAAGCGATGTTTTATTTACTTATTTATTTATGGAGGAAGCGTCAGGGCAATTTGTAGATCAGTTTCCAGTTATATGTTGAACAAAATATAATCCGCTACAGTAACAGGTATATATTAATTCTATTGATTAATATCATCATGAAATAGTAGTTCAATATAAGCTTAAGGACGGTGTATCACTGACTTACGTATGATTGTCCAATACAGTCCTGACGATGATGTTAACTGCCCGTATATCTCTGTACGTCTGTACTAGACATGTTGCTCGCTGTGTGTGGTATCATATGTCCTATGTGATGCGTTGTGTATGTGTATGTATGTATTCTGGTTGATGTATGGGTGATTTGGTTTGTGTTTAGGATTACATAGGAAAAATTGGTTAAAGTTTTTAATTAGGTTTACTTTCCAATCGGTTTTTGCTAGAAATATAAGACTTTGCATGGATTTGTGTATGTACCTCGTCGAAAAAGTGCTAAAATGTTTTATTTTTACACTTTTCATTTTTTTTTTTATATAAAAAAAAAACTACCTGGCCGAGTAAGCTGATCATAATAGTTATAAAGACGATCTTGGCCCATTAGAAAAAATGGTACAGGTCATTGATAAAGAAAGAAAATCATAAATTATTACCCACTATTTGGCAATGTTAGGTTATTTAGACCAGTGTTTTTGAACCTTTTTCATTGCCCGGCCTCCTTAGTACCGAAAAATAATTAATTCACGACCTTTTGGTTAAACACTTTGAAGTGTTTGATTCCATTTGGGACCTACTATAATTTTATAAAAATGGCGTCGCGCCCAATAAGGCTTGGCGTCCCCCTAGAGGGTAGCGACCCGCACATTGAATAACACAGGTCTAGACTTTCGTTATGGGTCTTTATATTGGAAAGGTTAAGAGTGTTGAGTTGTTACTAAATATTTATGACTGTTACTTAGCAGTATATCACAATAATGTAAGTTTACTTGTACACTTATTACCTACTGTTTAAGCAATATTTATGCGCCTTACAAAACAGCACTAGTGAGGTAACATTTTATTTTTTATTTTACATCTATAAATAATATCAACACAAATGAATCAATTTTATTTTTTTGTAAGGTCATCGGGCCTCGAAACCAAAAGCTAGAGCAGGAACACAATAAATATAAAATACTGGTATGTAATATTATATTGGGTTATTTGTTAAAAATTGTTATTACTATATTTCTAAATATTTTGTTAGTTTGTGTAGAATGATATAAAATAATAAAAAAACAGAAAAAATGCTCCGATTTCTATCTTTCGTCCTAAAGGAGTTGGGCAGATATACACGCAAATATTGAAAGTTATAATGAAGTTACATATAATAGGGGATAGTCTATTTCTGCTATCAATCTGGCAGTTACTAAGAAATTTCTGTTGGAAAAACCTAATACTACCTTAGCAGCTTGAGAAACGAATCCTCTTGTAACCGTGGTCAACAAGGCAGTGGATTTGATGAACATGGTTTAAATACCCGAACTGGGTAGCAAAAGTTCCTGAAAGGAATGACTCACTTAGTGAATCGCTGTGAGCGAGTGAGCTCACAGAAATGCCGGAAAACATTTTCATTATTAGATGAACGTGATATTTTTGATGCAGATTCTTTTGAAATCGAACTGCATCCAAATTCGAATTAAAAGCAGCACTGCGATTCTGTGAATTAATTGTGACCGTGGAAACTTCAGTAAAGTGAGCTAATTTTTTTTATAAAATATAAACTAGCGCATGACCGCAATCCCGGCTGATGGTAAGCAGTGATGCGATCGTTGATGGTAAAGCGCGCTAGTTTATTTCTTAATAAACTAGCGCATATTTGGTCATGTGTTGACTTAACCTTTATTATCCTTACGGGTCGGACAGAGTTTTCTTAACATACTGTACATATACGCACAAATCACACAGATTGAGCTAGCCCCAAAGTAAGTTCGAGACTTGTGTTATGGGAAACTAATTCAACGATACTATATTTATAATAGATACATATATAGATAAACATCCAAGACCCAGGCCAATCAGGAAAAGATCGTTTTCCATCATGACCTGGCCGGGAATCGAACCTGGGGCCTCCACGTCGCAGGCAGGCGTGTTGACCGCTGCGACACGGAGGACGTCAAAAAAATTTACTGATAACTGTGACATTCCAAGCCCGCCAGCCCGCGTCCATCGGCTTCGGCTACTTTAAACTATTACTTATGGAAATAAAATATTTACAGGAAGAATCATTTAAAATAATCGAAGTAAGAGTTTTTATTACACATTTTTGTTAATATCGCGAAAACTTAAAGTCCTATCAACTCAAAACTGGAGAGGACTTGGCATCAACGTCAATGGCGAGTACATCACTAATCTCCGTTTTACAGATGATATCGTGGTCATGGCTGAGACCCTGGAAGACTTGGGCAAAATGCTCAATAGACCTCAGCAGAGCTTCCCAACAAGTGGGTCTAAAGATGAACATGGACAAGACGAAGATCATGTCAAACTCTCATGTCGCACCCACTCCAATTCTAGTTGGTTGCTCTGCACTCGAAGTTGTTGACGAGTATATATACCTGGGACAAACGGTCCAACTAGGTAGGTCCAACTTCGAGAAAGAGGTGTCTCGTCGAATCCAGCTCGGCTGGGCAGCGTTCGGGAAGCTACGATACATCTTCTCGTCGTCCAAGATACCACAGTGTCTCAAGACTAAAGTCTTTGACCAGTGTGTGTTGCCACTGAAAAGTGGAACTGAAAAGTGGTCGCTCACAATGGGCCTCATACGAAGGCTCAGAGTCACGCAAAGGGCAATGGAAAGAGCTATGCTCGGAGTTTCTCTGCGTGATCGAATCAGAAATGAGGAGATCCGCAGAAAAACCAAAGTCACCGATATAGCTCTGCAAGTCGCTAAACTTAAGTGGCAGTGGGCTGGGCACATTGCTCGTAGAACCGATGGCCGATGGGGCAGTAAGGTTCTGGAGTGTCGACCACGTACTGGAAGGCGCAGCGTAGGGAGGCCCCCAACAAGGTGGACCGATGACCTGGTGAAGGTCGCGGGAAGCCGATGGATGCCGGCAGCACAAGACCGGTCAGCGTGGAAAGCCTTGGGGGAGGCCTTTGTCCAGCAGTGGACATCCATAGGCTGAAGAAGAAGAAGAAGAAGATGTGTCCAGCGAAACACAACAAAGACTCGCAATGCAAAGAATCGTATTTGGTGCCAAAATTCTGCACCCTGCATCAAAGCGCACGCGCCAAAGCGCGCGCAGCCACAGATAAAAAAATGAAATAGTGCTAACTATGGTTTGTAATCTGTACGGCAATTAAAAATTTTTTTATTATAACATTATTTTGTTAGAGAAATAATGTTATAATTTAATTTTTTAATTTCCTTTCGATATACTATGGGTAAAGTACGTCAATATAAACTCCTTTTTAGTTTTATATTTTTAATTTTTTGATATGAGAGTAGATAAATAATGTTATAATTTAATTTTTTAATTTTCTTTCGATATACTATGGGTAAAGTACGTCAATATAAACTCCTTTGTAGTTTTATATTTTTAATTTTTTGATATGAGAGTAGATAAACACTTTTACAGCTTTATCAACAGTGTTATTCACTCAGTTTAACTTGAAATGGACATTATGTGTAGGTATTGTCGCCTTCCACTCAACTAGACCCTGAGCTAAAAAGGAATACCCATCTTATAAGTGTAACGTTGGATATACACACACGAACAACTTATAGGACAAATTGGTTTGTAATACTGGTAATAAATTGCAATAGTGAGTCACCATTTATTTAACCTTTGTTTCACGAATATCAAATAAAATTGACAGTCGTTGGAATCTCGTGACAAAATGATTGATTTATATGAACGGGTATTTTATTTGACCTTTGAGACTGTTTTATTATTTGTACATATTTTGAAGTGATATGCCGTATAGCCAATATCGTTATATAACCAATATCGCGATATTGGCCATACGGCATACCGTATGGTGACCTATTTCAAATAGGTCATCATATGGTATGCACCAAATAGGCTATTTGATGATGTCCTTCATAAGGTTTAGACGTGTAAGTCTTGGCATGCGTGTATGACTAGATGTATGAAGTAAATGAATATGTGTGACAAAGCAGATGACGATTTATAATTTCTACTTCACCCAAGAGAAAAAGCACGGCGTGAGGATTTTCAGAGTGGAGCAAAAAAGCATTGTCCATTCGATAATAATATTCAAAGCAACGTCTAGATTTCTCAATCACTACGTCATCAACAACCTTTTATCGTCCCATTCCTGGGCACAGGTCTCGTCTCATACAGAGAAGGATTGAGCGTAATCACCATGCTAGCTGAATGCGGGTTGGCGATTTCGGACTTATAAAGTCCAGGTTCCCTCAAGATGTTTTCCTTCACCTTCAGTCATTGGTATCCAAGATATACTTAAAAAGTACATATAACTTTAGAAAAGTTACATTGGTACTTGCCTGAGAGGCTGGTGTTTTAACCACTA
This sequence comes from Sesamia inferens, assembly GCA_037179545.1. Lineage (NCBI taxonomy): Eukaryota > Metazoa > Arthropoda > Insecta > Lepidoptera > Noctuidae > Sesamia > Sesamia inferens. Next base: position 25,956,504 of record CM073928.1, on the reverse strand, counting down.
GGCCACCACGACTACGTAAACAAACAAAAACACTTATAACGTTCACTGTAATTCGAAAATAATTGAGGATGAATGATAGAATGTTTTATTTTTTTTAATTTTAGATAATACTGCGTTGCCTCGGAAGTTTAGCGATTTTCCGGGAACATCATAAGTGTTATGAAAATAACTCGCGTCGGCCATATTATGAATGTTTATTTGTTATAGTATAAAGGTACTACTAACCTAACAAGCGAGGGTTCGAATGCCTTCGGGATTGCGAAAACGGTCCTCTTATGGGTACTGCATATGCAAATGGATTGGCGAAATTTGCCTGCTGCGGGCGCGGAAGACCTTGACCGTAAATTGGCTTGTACCTATAGCAAATAAGATTTTTGAAACTGGTTCTTTAAAGCAGTTTGCAATATGAGCAAACTACTAGTAATTGTCATGTCGTATATACAAGATAATACCTAAGATGGCAGCTGCAAAAAAAAACCTAATTTTGTAATTGGCGTTTCATAGTTTTGGGTGCTAAGTCGGATACTGAGGTCAAAATAAACACCTATTATAGGTGTTGCTATACCGCATACGTATCGCGCCTAGAGTGCGCCGTTAAAGTGTCAATCCCTTAGTTTTATTTGGAATGACAACTCACTCCACGCTCGTTTCACCTAAGTTTTCACGGTGATGATTACAGAATCGCAACGTAAGTTTCGCGGCAATGTGCCCGCCATCTTGTTTAACTTAAGGTGATAGATACCCGTGAGCGTCCAAAATCGCTCAACTTTGGAAGTTTATTCCTCAAGAATGCCTTGTTCAAAAATTTTGAAAAAAATATGTTATGATCATAGATTGAAGCACAACATATTTATTGTTTATTATTTTCTATACGGCCTATATTTACGTCAAAAAAAAAACATTTCTACACGACGTTTTTAACCTTAAAATCGATATTTCTCTTAAAGCGCTTAGACTTTTGTAAATATTCTTACTCGCAGTAACGTGTACCTGTAAGAACTATAGAATCATAGTTTTATTTTAAAATTAATGAAATATTTAATAAGAATAGTAATAAAAATGAGGTTCCGCACGAGTTTCCGCCTTACGAAGTTCAGAGGGGCTCTATGCGGGACGCGGGCGCGGGTGGCCGGCAGTCGCGCGCCAGCGCTCGTGAGAGGAGACTGTGTCACTTTTTGCTCCGCGCACCCTTGGATACCGACTTCGAGTGCAACGAAGTATTTTTAGTGATTTTGTGTATGATTATTGAATTTTTGCATTTATTGCTGCGCTTGGACGCTTTACGTGATTTTATATGACGTTTTATTTCGATATTCTGATCAGTGTAAATAGTTTTGTTACTGCGGGTGTATAACTAGATGTGCCGTTGACTGTACCTATATTTTTGCCTGTAGTCTCATCCGCTTAATTTTCCCGTTTCGTTTCGTTTACTTATAACACGATTATTTTAACTAGGCGCATGATGCTGTCAAAAAAAATCAACCGCGCGCGTAACCGGTCGATTTCAAGGCGGGTTGTTGGAGTTGGGGTATACGCTCCTTTTATGAAACGTAAAGAAAAAGAATAAAAAAATTTTTGGGAACAAAATTTTTTTTGAGTTTTTAAATTTTCGAAAAAAAATAATTGCATCATGTAGAGGGCGTCAAGAGGGTAACTTTTTATTCGGGTTATTTTATAATTTCGGGTCATTTTTATCGGATGGTTAAAAACCAGACTCGAAATTTCTCCAATTTTTTTTTGGCGGCATGAATAGGGGAAGGTCTAAGAAAGAACTTTGTACCCTAGCACTTTTTCGCTGCGACGTACCGTTTTCGAGATGAAACGGCCCACGACGTGGGGGGTTGGACCCCCCACACCCTATTCATTCCGCCAATAAAAATTTACCCTTATCGTGGCAAGATTCTTTGTTCGAAGAAAAGCAAAAAAAAAAAAATATATATAATAGCTTTTGTGGGCTATAAGGAACGTATAAAAAATAAGGTAAAAAAAATCATAATATGAAAATTTAAAAAAAAAAAACAAGACGTAGGTATATTAATCTATACATTGCTACACGTACAGTGAATATTGCAATTTTAGTGATGTATATTATGCTATACATTGCTATGTTTAGGGAAAAATCAAAATCAAAATTGTTTATTTCAAATTAACCACCCGTTGGTGCTTTTGAATAGTCAATGTCGGTCAGTCCAAGAAAAGTGAAGCTAAATTGCACGTTCCAAAGAGTAGGTCTCTATGGAGAAGAACGTGCAATAAACTCCATGGACTCCATAGAAAGTTTGAATGTTACTGGTAGTTTTGAACATTTACTAAAATATCATTGTAAATAACATGATTTTAAACAAAAATAACTGTCTTAGTGGAAGAAAATTGATTTAATAAAATAAATCTCTCTTAAACAATTTTTTTTTTTATAAATATATATAACATAATAATTCAGATATAAAAACGGTTTCTATTCTTCACATAACAAAGATGAACCTTCCATTTGTGCACATCGTACTTGCCTGGCCAGCTTTGCAGTACTTGCACCTCTGATATCCAGTTATTTGTGGCCAATGATCATATTTTTCTTCCCTTTCTACGGTACAACAATTTCGTCGATACTAAAAGCATTCTCTTCTGCTACGAATAAACACTGTGTTGGAATACGATCAATTACAGGACGTAGTTTTTAATACCTATCTGATGTATCGGCTTCAGAATTGTTGGTAAAATGTAAAAATCGCCTGATTTTATCAAATCTCTTTAGGAGCATTATGTATGCTAATGCTTTGCATAACGAAAATACTTTTACCAGTAATATTTGTAGGATGGTATAACTACATTACCCATGATGACATTTATTGCCAAAAAATCTAGTATTTCTTCCCTTGAAACTATTCTGGATCTTCCTGTTCTATGTACGCTGTATAAATTTGTGTGACTGGTGATAATATTTACTAAGCCTTTAGTGAAAAATCTATAAAAATAATCTAATCATGACCAATCGGAAGGCACATTTTCCAAAAATGTAGTTATTGCTATTTCAGCCTTGTGTTGAAATTGTGCTTTTTGCTAACGAAAAGATACGTTTAGTCTTCTGTTACATTGTCTTTTTATTTTTCGTGCAACGATGGCAGAAGCTTTGGGTTTCATTTTTTGAGCGCGCGACAAAGTTGTGCCGACAGGCGTGGATGGAAGTGGTTGATTAGAAGGCAAAGATGAAATTTAAGGTAGAACGCCATAATTACTTTCTGATATATTAGGAAATACCTAAGTAAGAATAGGTATAAGAGGCACTTCGGTTGTATCAGCATACATATCATCTGCACGCGTTCCTATTTCATGATCAGTTTGTGGGAGGTTTAACACTTGAGACTGGAATTTATCGATGGTGCTGGAAAACTTTCTGCAAATCCAAAGATTCTACTACATCACCGCTACTAGCTCCGTTTTGTGTCAGAGTCTGCATCCTTCATCAGGCACCAAGGCTTAAATGCGCCTAGCTCATAGCAGTCTAAAGCCAAGGCAAAAGAAACATGCAAAAAACCATCACCATAGCAAAACCAAACCATATTGTAATATAGCTAGGTAGATAATGTGTGTAACGTTATTTGTCCATTACCTTTATTAGGTAGTCATGCAGTAATAATAATATTATTTAGTATTTATTGTGGGAATCAAACCCACAACTTTGTGTCACTTTCTACAACCACTATTTCAACGAGGCAGCCAAATTTTATTACAATTTATTTTATTTAATTTACATGGTTTAGTATACGGTATGTTATAAAAACCCTGTCCGACCCGTGAAGGTGTTGTTAGGTATCGAAAACTGATTTTACTAATGGATACAAAACCGGGCTAAACATAAAAAAATCCCCTTAAAAAATAAATATTATTTCGCAAAAAGAGATAACTTAATAAATGTGCGTAAGCACCCTTCCGCGGGCGGCGGGCGGCAGGGCACGCGGCACGTGGTTGCATCGCTATTCGCTCATAATAATACCAGTGTTGTCACTTTTTTAAAAATTACCAAATTTCGGGGAAGTTGGAATTAATTCGCGGGAAAAAAAGATTATTTCAAAATTCATTTGTATTGGTACTATGATGATTACGTAAAATTATATATTATATTTGGTCATGTGTTTACCTAACCTTTATTATCCTTATGGGTCGGACAGAGTTTTCTTAACATACTGTATAAGACAACACACATGCAATTAAAATTTTATACTATAAATATAACGGAAGGTAAATTACTGCAACTCTGGCGATGTCTAGTATAATTCTCACAGCAAAAACAGCAAATATATCAAAATGTGTAGGAACAAACATTCAGGCATACGTATTTTGTAATAAACATACACATACACATATAAAAGTCGTGGTGGCCTAGTGGTTAAAACACCAGTCTCTCAAGTATGAGTGCGCGGTTCTATTCCAGGTCAGGCAAGTACCAATACAACTTTTCTAAAGTCATATGTACTATGCCCAGCAGTGGGACGATAAAAAGGTTGATGATGATACACATTTAGGGGTATAAACAAAAATAAAATAAAACTTACCTTAGATAAAACTGAGAGTCGCATCTAGACAGTTACTTTTCACAGCTAATTTAAAACTATGACAGATAACCCACTATTTTTATTTTTGACGAGAAATGTCATGTGTTTAATAAAGGTGAAAAATTATTTTATAGTGATCGTATATTTTTATAAAGTTGTATGTATGATATACTATACAAAATGAAGATAAAGGACATCTCAAAAAAAAAAAAAATTCAAAATATTTTTTTCCTTCCTAAAAAATATATATAAATGGTACTTGTAATTTTTTTTTTAGTAAACCAAAACAAATTCTTTTTTTTTTTTTCATTCTATAAGTTCATAAGTCTCAGGTGTTCATTACCTAAAATTTGGTCAGCTAAATTTTTAAACAATAATAATATATATAAGTTTCCAATGTTTCAATGGGAATTATACCAAAAACGCTAAATGCTAAATAATAACTTTAAATAAAAGAATAAACCGGTTTCCGATTTGCATTAATCATTTTTATAAATAAATATTTGTTTTCCCTTTTTTAAATAAAAAATCCCTGCAATGCGGTATCGAAAACAACATAATAAAAGTAATTACATAATATGTTTCACTTTAGGGCATGAGTTTAGATACCACGTAATTTTATATTAGGTACTTTTTAGACAGAATACTATGAATTATACGTTTGTTGCGAGACTACTGCGCGTGCAGACATGTTATGGCATTATAGGTACGTTTGTTGCGAGACGTCCGCGCTCGAAGCAAGGGAGTATGAAATGTGCACGTAAATATATTGCGGGGTGCGCGGGGGTTTCTGCCTAGCCCCGCCCAGATGCGCAAGGTCATCGTCGTAACTAATCGCCTTAACATTCTACAAAACATGATCAGTATGCCTAGATGAGGTTTGATTATGAGACTCGATCGTCGATATCGAGCGCGTTTGGCGCCCTCATTGGTTGAGAGTTCTCCCAACCTTGAAACGGGCCAATTGATGAGTCAATGCGCTCGATATCGACAATCGAGTCTCGTAATGAAAACTCATACTAGGCATACAGCTAACACGCTATTAACCTACGCTACATTCTACAAAACATGATCAGCTTACGTATTATTACACTACGCTACATTTTACAAAATATCATCAGTTTACACATCATTAACCTACGCTAAATTCTACAAAACGTGATCAGCTTAGGTATTATTAACCTACGCTACATTCTACAAAACATGATCAGCTTACGTATTATTACCCTACGCTACATTTTACAAAATATCATCAGTTTACACATCATTAACCTACGCTACATTCTACAAAACATGATCAGCTTACATATTATCAACCTACGCTACATTCTACAAAATATGGTCAGCTTATATAATATGTATTATTAATCTACGCTACATTCTACAAAACGTTATCTACTCTCTCATCATGAAAATTTCTCCCATTGTGCCTAGCAGATATTGAATGCAGCATTTTGGGTACATATTGCGCGTCGATATATACTATCCTGAATTTGAACCGAATGTCAACATAGGTAATTCAATCGGTACTTTGCTAGTAATTCTCCAACGAAATTAAATTCGAACATGAAAATATCATACATTTATCACAGCCATGAAAAAGTTTGTCGTGAAAGAATGTATCTATTTAAAATTAAGTAAAAACTCCTTAACTGAGTCATGACATGCGAAGAGATTCCATACTATTGCTCACGAAAGCCGAAAACGTGATCGAACTGCGTACAAATTACATATATGACATTATTGAATTGCATCACACTTAACAGTTGACCTCGTAAATTCACTATCACCCGATGTTGTTCTAGTTATAAACTGACGGTCTTTTCATTTATGCCGGAGGAGACCTCACTGTAATACATCGCGGGTTGCTTGGAACTAGACATGTGCGTTCGAGACATCGAGGTAGCGAGCTAAACAGCATTCAGCATGTAATTACCGTTACATAGTTTCAACATCAAATAAAGTGAAGTTTCAATTTAATGAGAACCGTTCTCAAGAGTGGCAAAGAATTTTGGAGATCGACTACACTGACTTTTCTCGGCTAAAAGAATCTACTAGCCAATATAAAATGTCTTGTTTACGAGACTGCTAAGTGCTCTGTCACTCTATTCTTGTTTAAAATCAGTTATTTTTTTAGAAAATCCTTTATACTGTAATATTGTGTACGCGTTTATGTAAGAAAAAGATAGTAACCGAACATTCCTTTTATATTATAATAGAAAGAAGTCAGTTTATCCATTTATGTCAGTATACCAAGGTGTACTGTTATTATCGTATTTTGTTACGTTTTGTTGTTTTGTTTCTGTGGTCTACAATAAAGATCTTTGTTCTTTATATATACATGTTGATATCTCAGCACTGATCTGTTAGTTTAAAAGGGAAATAAAGGGTCTACGCCACTAGCGCGCCGCCTGGTAAGGACCAGGCCCGGGTCGCGTTGTGTTTCACGCGCGCCTCAAAGAGATTTCAGCACACCGTGACGGGGTCCACGAGGACCGATGCCTCCTAGGCCAGGGTTGCGCGTGTTAAAAAAGAAACCGTGGCTCTGGCCGCCGCACAATTAATTGAAGGAACACGGGTGGGTTCCCATCAAAACCAAAAAAAGGGCTTACGCCAATTCATTATTATCATCTGCCTCGCCTTATCTCAATCATGTTGGCTTGGCTTCCTGTCTAACAGAATGCAGAATGCTGAATGAATGAATGAATGAATGTTATGACTGGTTGTCAGATTTTGGGCCAATTATTGGTATCGATTCGCTGACACTTACAGAGTATAGATTTCCTTCATTTTGTTTTTATTTTATTGCTAAATGTCTCTTGACCTCTATCACTGGAAAACTATAGGAGACGTCTCTGATAAAACAAGCGGGCCTAGATGATGCCTGTTCACTATTGTTTTGAAGTTCACTATTATCCAATAATTGCACATGTGCTAACCTCATAACCGTGTTTAGATACGGCGCCAGAAAAAACGGCGCTATCTTCGTACTAAGTGCCTAAATTAAGCTACTTTTTTTAAGCTCTTGACACGACTGGACACGCAACAACGTCTAGCGAACCTGATAAACTAAGAACATTGTGTGCTAAGCCTTTAAAACCATACTCCTTATAACAAACTTGTAAATATACCTATAAGAAATATTTAGTGTTTTATATGATAGCGTACAATGTGCGGAATGAATATACAGGGTGTATATGACATCCTAACGCAAACTTCGCGAAAAGGTTACACCGCATGCCACTAATAAAATTATGATAGTCATGTCGTTAATGAGCGGTTACAGAAATAACAGTGTTTAAAAAAATGTGTCGGCTCGGCATTTGAACGTTGCAAGCGTGCCGCCGCGCGTGTTTGTGGGTATGACGCTGACTCCTGATGTGAACTGTATTAAATCAGCTGATAGGATAGTTTTTCGAGTTTTGTTCACATTGCGCTTTTTTGTGTAATTAGCGAATTAATTAGTTTTTACTTTAAAATCTTATTGGGTTATAAAAGTATAGCAATTATGAACGGTTTAAAGTGAAAAAACTGCATATTATTATATTTTTAAATCAGGAAAAAACCGACGAAAAATTCCACCACTGGGCGTTTCACAATCATGTACTGGATCCATGGTACTCGTTTGTGCGTCCATGTCAGAGACACCCTTTATTATTAATATACTGCGGTCGCCTGCTGTCCACTATCAATTGCTTTGGTCTTAATCATGCGGGTATAGTGTACGTACATTTCTGTCAAACTATTTGGGGAATACAGTCGTGATATATCATGATTGTTGATATAGAGAATGGTCTAGAAGATTGTGCTATTGTTTGAATAGAGATTTGAAATTGTAAGCAAAAAAAATGTGTGAAGAAAACCGAGGAAAATCTATTGACACGCCCAAATAATAGACGTGGCATATAATACACGTTTACACTATAGAGACAATATAGGGGTGTACTCTACTCAATTTTGTTGGAATCAATATTAAAATACTTTAAGCCAATCGCTTAACTCTTGCATTGTAACGGGCAGGTCGGTCAGGCCGCCCGGAATGGACCAGGTTTGGGTCGACGGCGCGTTGTTTTCCACGCGCGCCTCAAACATATATCAGCACAATGTGACGGGGTTGACGGTCCTGTACAACCGTTATCTGCCAGGGCCACGGGTTACACAACAAATAAAAGACCACGAGTAGGTTTCAGTCAGTAAAAGTCTGACCCTCTGTCTGGTCATTTGATGATTTCCCACACAAAAGAAAGGGCTCACTTGGTGGATTACGAACCTCTTCCTCATCCCTCATCGGAGGGATGTGTCCCAAAAGTGGGTTACTGATGTTTGTTGTTATTTCACGGGGAAATCCTCATATATTCGCATTGGAAGCGGAGTGACTTCAAAAATAAAAAATAACATTACTTCACATACATTTTTGACAAGTTTTGAATTGTAGCTGAGCTGAGATTGCGATTAGATTATCTAAGACTCGTACGTCGCAGTCATTACCACTGAATCACTGCACCAAGCAAACACATAAAGGAAACAATTAGCAAGATTAAAATTTTATCTTAGAAACTAGAGCTTGATGGTGAGCAGTGATGCAATCTTTGATGGTAAAGCGCTTCAGTTTATTAAGAGCCTCTTCACTCTAGCCTTAAAGACACTTAATTGTAACCAAACGGACAGTTTCAGGCAAATTGTTCCAGTTCTTTGATGTCCGTGGTAAAAAAACCGAGGCGAATTCATTCAATTCATGCTAGTTCCAAGTACAAATATAAACAAATTACGCAATTCAGTAACACATGACAATTTACATAAGTACGTCTTCGCCTTGCATCTTCACGGTTCAAATCACTCAACACAACAATGACAACTAGATAATGAGAGTATCCGGTCACGAATGTTAACGACATGAAATGCTATTAATATGATGGTGGATTACAAGACTAATATTAAGTATTAGTATGTAACTTGTTAAACTATGGTCATAGACAACGAAACAAAGAGTTTAGTTTAAAATAAGTCGTATACCAAGGGGTATCCTAAAGATAACCAGTCCAAATACTGGTATACTGCATCTAATTAGACTGGAAACCAACCTCAACTTAGCAGTATTTAGGCAGGTGATGGTAAAGAAACTTGGTAGAGGTTTTATCGCTGATAAAACTGTTTGACTACAGGAATATAGGAGTATCTTTGTGTAGTATAAATTCAATCTCCGTTGTATTATACGAGTACAACGTCATTTTTAATTTATACGAAACTTGAATATAGTTTCTTCAGATTAAGTAACTGAATCAATTTCGTTTTTTTTTTTTAATAATTATAAACTAGCGCTTGACCGCAATCCCGCCTGATGGTAAGCAGTGATGCGATCGTTGATGGTAAAGCGCGCTAGTTTATTAAGAGCCTATTCACTCAGAAAAACTGAGCGTATAGGAAGGAAGACGGCAATTTTACACCATGTTATATTTTTTACTAAATACATTTATAAATTGTTGCAGTGTGGTTACCGACCGTACACAGCTGACGGTAGATCGTAGTATTAGGAGCACAGTGAGACAGGGCACCCAGCGCCGCGCCGCTTCAGGTGCAAGCGGCCGAGCGGTCCGTTGACCATATTTTTCTTGGGAAAACCATGTAAGATAACAAGCTTTATGAGCTGAAAAATGCATATAAACAAAAAATGAAGACGACATAGTGCGTTGAAAACTCGTGTGACGTCACTGCACGCTACACTTTTTAGCGACCAGTGACGACACCAGCCACCACTCCTGATCTTTGATGCCTTTTATATTTGTTAATTTTTATTGTTCTGATAAAACAAAAAATACGTGTCTAGTATTTTTTGGAAATCTGACTGACGGACTAATTAGTTTTTTTAGTCAAATACCCTATTGTGTAAAAACTATCAATCTTAATCTAAACCATTCAGAGGATTACCGCTAATCCATAGCTTCATATGTTCGAAAATGTAATTAACGCAATGAATGTTGTTAAAAAAATGTCTGCTCAACAACTTAATTGACTCAAAGAATGTTATTGAACTGCCAAAATGAAACACATCGCTACTTATAGTTTGTCACGCAATTATTCAGCAGGTGGAAAAACTATGTACTATAGAGCTACCATTTCCCGGGTACATATTTCTTTAATTCACTTAAGTGTGCCCCTCGCAGCTGACAGTATATCGTCTTCAATTAAATGTCACCCTGATAGCGGCACGTATGTTGGATCATTTAGCTTCCTTCAAAATGATTGAGTAGATGTCCCGTTCACCAACACGAGCCATTTGTCACATCGGTGAAAGAGCGCAGTCAATTGAAAACGGTAATCTTTTAGCTGCCTCGGCATATCCTAATTCCTTGTAACATTATAAACTTGAAGATTTGTGAGGATGGACGGTTGATTATTTATCAACCTTTTTATCATCCCACTGCTGGGACAGGTCTCCTCTCATACAGAGAAGTATTAAGCATAGTGATCAAGCTTTCTCAATGCGGGTTGACAATTTCAGACTTAAAGCCCAGGTTTCTTCAAGATGTTTTCCATCATCTTGTAATCAGTCATTGGTGTCAAAGATACTTAGAAAATACGTAAATAACTTAGAAAAGTTACATTGGTACGTGGAATCGAACCCGCACACTCATATTTTAGAGGCTGGTGTTTTAACCACTAGGCCATCACGACTTCTTGGTCTTCTTCTCTTCTTTCTTCACTACACGGATGGATGGATGTTTTATAACCCTTTCACGCAAAACTACAGGATATTTTAATCCCGGTACTCCCACGGGTTTGACCATTGTGTGGGTAAAACCACGGGGAGCAGCTAGTGTATGTCCGTCGTTTTACCAGCCGTTCTGTATACTTACATAAATAAGTATAGATTTATCTCCGTAGCCTTCGGATGTTCATAGATCAAGCTTCAACTGCTATTTAAATGACGAGAATTTATGTATTGTATGAATTACACTTCATGTCAAGTGATTTTCGTGACTGAATTACGTAATAAAAATAATCTTCTGTTTGTTGCAGGTAAAGAAAATGTCTATTATTATGTTTATGGTCCTGTACACGGTAAGAAGGTATAAAATAAGACGGTTTCATCAATCACACAGTATTATTATCAATAAATTCTCAAATGCAGAGATAAATTAAAAGAAAAAATAACACTTTACATAGACAGCGCAATTCCGCACGCACGCGAGGCAAGGGAACGGATATCTAAACACAATTAAACAAAAAAGGAAATCTTTCTCAGACTACTGTTAGACATAGAACTTATTGCACGCTGTTCAACTCGATTTTCGCCAATCCAGCCATCCCGCAAAGATCGTTGCCAAACCTAGCCCAAGAGAGTCCTACCTAACATTTACCAATTCGGTCTCCACTCAAGAACACATTTACCACGTCATGTAAAACAGAAGTGAAATTAAATATTTGTTTTATGGCGTTTTGGACCGTAATTTTTAAAGTCACAGACAAAAAATATCCCCACTCTTTCTACCGCGCGACGGAAAGTTATGCTTGCTCCTGCTGTTTCGTTTAAGCGGCGAATTGCGATTGCGCGAGTCTGTGTGGGTGTACGTGTTTTTACAGCCTACGGAAATACGGATGAAAGTTGTTTTTTTTTTATGTAAAATATTAGTAATAGTTCTGAAGTGTTACATTTTTGTCTCTACTAATACTATAAAGCTGAAAAGTTTGTTTTTTTTTTTGAACTTTCTAATCTCAGAACTTTCTGGTACGAACTGAAAAAAAAAATGTATTGGATAGTCAATTTATCGAGGAAGGCTTTATCCTTCTCCTCCTCAAGTCGTTTTCCTCATTACTGAGGGTCGTGATGTCCCTGTGGAATTATCCTCTTCTTCACAATAGTTCGCCATTTGTTACGGTTCCTGACCGCGAGTATAGCATCATGCAGGTCGGTGTCCAGAGATGAACGATTTAAACGAATCGAAGGCTTTATACTATGTAATATTAATTAGTGGAAAGCTAGTTTAATACAAATTGTCATCTTTGTATACGATAGCGTAAAAAATGAATATTGTATTTTATCACAGAAGTGATAGTAAACTGATAAATAAACCAATTTGTGCGAAATTATTCCCTATCCATTGCAAAATATTCAAAAATGCACAACGTTAATGTTTAAGTTTTCACTTCTGCCAGCATCCCGGGTGCAAGCCGTTGTTTTTTATTTATTTTGATAGGTAATCGTGTTTTACGATGCCCATCATATCTACAGAGTTACGCTAGCTAGTTTTGTCCTCGTATATTCAGGCATTCACCAAAGATTCAATACAAAGCTCTATTATTCTGTGAGTAATGGTGACGACAGCAGGTCAAGCTACCCAAAGCTGCCAACTTTTCCCAATCAACCATGAACCTTAATAATTCAGCGATAAAGTTGCAAATTCTATTAAAGACGGAACACATACACACACTGTATGTCCATTTGTAATCCCCGATTACATCCGAAAGTATCTATAGACGCGAAGAACAGACAAAACTAAATATCAAAAGTACACGGAAAACGACAATTACCTAATCAGAATCATACTTCACGCATTTATACAACTTCCTTACTACCATAGACCACCGAGCCTGCAGAGACACAATTATCATAATAATGAAATATTTCTCAAAACAACGTTGTTTTAACGAGCTCAGAAAACAAATTACGAGAATCATTTCCGAACATCTATTGTAGACAAACAATAGGATGAAACATCAGATCCCCGAGATTACCATTGTTCGAGTGTTGAAGGATGTGTCTAATAAATTCTAAAGTCTACTTGGTAACTCACAGCATTAGCAAAATCTACCCAAAGATTTTCAGACAGATCGAATAGGTTTGACTTTAATTCCACTCGACCTGATTGAACGTCCTCGAAATCATCTTGCAAATAATTCAACGACCTTTTTTGTGAACCCAGATAATAAGGATTTAACCATAAGATCGGATTGGGATTTTGAAATCAGTGGCAAAATCAAATTTTATCAAAGGCTTTAGCCTGCGTATAGACAGCGCGTGCAAATCTTATGAAAATAAAATATTTTTAAAAATTCGAAGACTCCGTCGTATCTTTTAAATCGCAGAGCGCATCAAGGCTGAATACATAGCAGAAGCATAAAATCAGCCTAAATACAAGGTTTTTTTTTATAAATTATAAACTAGCGCTTGACCGCAATCCCGCCTGTTGGTAAGCAGTGACGCAATTGTTGATGGTAAAGCGCACTAGTTTATTAAGAGCCTATTCACTCTAGCCTTGAAGCCACTCAAATTGTAGTCCGACGGAAACACGGCCGTTGGCAAATTTACCAGTCCCTCGATGTACGCGGTATAAAGGAGGAGGCGAAACGCTTCGTCCGGATCGTAGAGGTGTTAACAACGTAAGGGTGGAAACTCGCCGTACGACGGGTTGTCCGATGGTGGAACGGAGTTGGAGGAATTAAATCATGCAATTCCCTCGCACACTCCCCAAAAAACATGTGCACGCGCATACACATATTTGTCAACCCAGAGCCTAATAAAAGGTTCACCTAGTCTGCCAGTGTGTATGCTTCTGTGTTTGTGTGTCCTTAATTCAATGGCGACGCATGATCTCGACAAGTTCCTGAAAGAAGACCTATGGCCGAAGAGTGTCGCGAACCGCCGGTTTCGTGGCCGACTGCGTGACACCAGTTAGCGAAACACGACGCCTATGATCCGTGTACAGTAGTTTTAGTAGTTATGTTATATGTATTTATAGTATGTTTAGGTTTTATTTTTTTTTATTGTATAGTATTATCATATTTTATTATAAGCCCTTGTTGCCTGAGCCAAATAAATAAATAAAATAAATATATGTACTCTAAAGTATAAGCAACCCATTGACAAAGCATTCGCTTACAATACTCATTCGTACAACATACTGATGGATCGAATGACCAAAATCTGTTTTCAATTTTATTTGAGCATGTAATCACAGAGGTAATTACGTGTGTGCCATAAATGTGGCGTATGTAATGAAGTTGTGAAAGCGCGCCGGCCGCGGCAGTCCGATCTGTAACCAAATCATGGTGAAAATTTAGGTGAAGTGAGGTGCCATTTCAACTAATTTTCGAGATTGACATTATTAACAGCCTACTCTAAACTCACTTCATGTAACTTTTCACGATAATATACGTATTTTTACATCGAAAAATATGTATATTATCGTGTCGACAGGTCGGGTGGCCCATTGTATACAGAGCTCATCCAAGTCAATTAAAAATATGTTTACGCGCCTCGTTGCATACTATTCCCGGAGTTGCTGAATAATAAATGTGTACGTTTAAAGTGGCTCTGGCTGAGAGGAACGGAAAGTAAGGTTTCGGTTTTCGTGTTCTTTATTTGTTTTTTGCAAGTATCAATCAATAAATCTATTCTTTTAATGAATTCGACAAATTGAACGTGAGCCCCATTACTAGGCAGTATTGGAGAGCTTATATTGAAAAGGAAAATATTAACAAGACACGTTTTTATACCTTTTTAGATAGAAAAATACAAAATAAAATGTTTTTTTATAACGAGCATACAATCCGTAGAGAAAATCTCCTGTCTCGTCGCAATTTACCTAATATTCAAACGTATTTAATGGTCTCCGCACGAATACCTACAGAAGATATCACATAATAATGTCAGATATAAAGATGCTGTATATAAATATGGCGATGTTTCCAATGTGAATACACGTAAGTATTTCGTGCTATTTATATAGTACCAACATATTGTCGGCAACCATGGTGATCTTTCCACGTGTACTTACATTGGAAACATCACCATGGTTACCGACAAAATGTTGGTACTATGTAAATAGCAAGAAATACCTTCAGCTAATACTCAAACGTATATAATGGTCTCGGTCTGAATACCTACAGAAGAAATCACATAATAATGCGAGATATTATAAAATATGGCGCCAATCTGAATACACGTGGAAAGATCACCATGGTTACCGACAAAATGTAGCTACTCTATAAATAGCACGAAATATCTTCAAACAACCTTCAAGGAAAGACTGTAATGAAGTTATGTAGGAAGATAGGGCCCTACTAGTTGCGTTAGAAGGGTAGGATGCAGGGACGTAAAATATTGTGGTAGACTAGAAACAGAAGCTCTGGCTAAATATAGTTCCAACTGAACCCAGTCTTAATTCACTCATTTGTAAATGAAACACGGTGAAACAATAATAATTAGTTAACTAGTAAGCTGTTACTCTAAAACCACATCTCGTTAAAGGAAGGAGTTTCAAAGCGTCGGCTTCCTCGCGGCTTGCGAGCTTCCCAACTTATACAAAATTCAACAGTTTTACTCAAAGTGGGAACATTTTGAGCAAATATTTTGAATTATTTTAGTACGATTTGGGCGCAGGGGTGAGTAATTTCGCGGTACGAATAATGGGTTCTAAGAACGCGGATTATTTTAGAAAGTTTGTAGTCCCGAGGTTTGGAGGTTCGGACAGTCAATTTGTTCTTGTTTGTACTGATAACTTTTAAAATGTATTTCATTGTCCGAAAAAACTGTGCATAATTATGTACTTAGCTAAATACTTTTATTTAAAGTCTTTCAAGTTATTTTAAATGAGTTAGATTCCTGTCTTTTTTCTTGCAAAAATAACGCCCTCCTTATTTTGCGCCCAATTGTTAAGGCTAATGTTAAATGGCAAAAAAAAAAGCGTTGGCCATGTACACACATTTTTACGATAATATTGTCGATACACTTCTTCCATCTTTAGACAAAATAACGCAAAAATAACCAGTCGGACACAATCCTCATCATTTCTGAGTCCTGGAGCAGAAACAAACATAGACAACAAATATGAGAGGAACAAGCTAATCAGGGATATCAGATTTGTCCTCATAGGTAAGGTCAACACTTCCAACGTCGAATCTTATTATATTGATTGACTTTGCCAAATGAAACCGCGTTATTAGCACAAAAAAAGTTTGTCCACATAAGGCATTACAAACATTCAAACTGACGTACACAAACAGCCATGGGACATAAAGGTAACTGGCGTATTATCCTGGTTACTAAAAGAAACCAAAAGTGCAAACATAATAACACAGCCCGACACGTGAATGGAACCCAACAGGATAATTATGTAAAACACTATCAGTAGTAATGTATTTCATTTCAATAGTTCAACAGCATTCATTAAGTTCTCGGTGGTAGGCCATAACATCGGCCGCCAGCAGAAGTTACCACCTACCAGACAAAGCCTTGCCGCCAAGCGATTTGTCGTGTTCCGGCATGATGTCTAGTGAAGCCGTACGGAGGACGGGTCTGAGCAGTTGTGTTGCGATGTGTGCCGGGTACGATGCGCCTAACGTTGTTGTGTTGGGAGTTTGGTCGTGGAAGGTCTTCAGATCAATCTCCCTTTGGCGCAGTATCGTTGGTCGTGTTGTTGGGTTTAACATTGCATCACCTCGCTCAACTGCCGTCTTTCTTCCTACTCGCTCAATTTTTCTGAGTGAATAGGCTCTTAATAAACTAGCGCGCTTTACCATCAACGATCGCATCACTGCTTACCATCAGGCGGGATTGCGGTCAAGCACTACATAGTTTATAATTATAAAAAAAAAGTTGTTTACTAGTTTAGTTAGTTTGTGTTGCTTAGTTACAAGCAAATACATTTTTCGAGCAACAGATAAGCAATATGCTTCAAAATAATTCAAACTGATAGCGATAGTGTGTTACACAATTTGGGTGCAGAAAAATAGATTAAGCCCGAATTCGCCTCCGTGGCTTAGCGGTAGTGAACGCGGCCGGTGCGCAAGGAGGCGCGGTTTCGATCCCCGCACAGTCCAAATATTTGTATGCATGAATATGAATATTTGCACTGGTCTGGTCGTGCCTCGGAAAGCACGTTAAGCCGTTGGTCCCGATTGACATACGAACATCTAATGGCAGTCGTTACGGGTTGTTGGAGCCCTCAAAAGTCCAATAATTGGTCTAGCTGCATTGCTTCGATATCGGCTTCGGGTTGTGGAGGTCAGACGGCAGTCGCTTCACGGAAAATATCGAAGTTTAGCCAAAATCAACAGTTAGGCTGGTAAAGCGGACCCTATACTCTAAAGCTGAAAAAAAAGCTTCGGATGCGATTGGGATTAACGCGGGGATGACGATGAGTTAAAAGCCTGTATTCCTACATTTTGCCAGTAGTAAGTGCTACGTAATGGTGAGCACAGCAAAAAAAAAAAATAAACAGAAAATTGTTGTAACAAAAAATTCCAGCGGGGATTAAAAGCGGTAACGAAAATGGGGTTAGCCGTTAAATATCATGTGACGTATCCATGTCCACGTCATATGGTTCCGGTTACAAATAAATCTTTCCGTCACTTCCCATGGGTGCCATAGGAAGGGACAAAGGGATTATGTTTTAGGAACGAACACCAACGTTTTCTCTTTATCTATGAAATCATGTAGGTTTTAGACATCACTAGCATATAACAATATACATACATACAAAATGTCTTTTTGAATCAATATTATCTTTGATTCAAAAAGACAATTAGCGTGTCATTGTAGTCGAATTTTAAGAAAAGCCCTTTAATACGTGACTTTAAACAAAACTAATTGATAGCAAAAACGCTGACTAAACCGAACCCAATACAGAAGATAATTTTATTATAGAGTTGCTATCCTGCAGAAGCAACACACTCCAAATAAAATGAAGACAACACATTCCTATTTTGTTTTTGTCTATGCTTGACAGCGTTATAAAATTGGAAGACGATGTAATGTCAAAAAATTCTCAAATAAAAAACTACTTCATCATCATTTTCTGTGCAATCAATCAAGGCAACGGAATTAGATTCACGTGCAAGAAAAATTCTAGTTATAAATTCGCAAGGACTTATTACAGTATGGTGTAGATAAAGGAATGATTTAAGAAGTACAAGCGAATGTCACTTTATTTCCATCCCCCAAGTTAAACTCCCTCACTTTGGATAATAAAGTCCGCAGGATAATTTGGGTCGGAAAGTCTAAAGAGGTTTTATTACTTTGTGTAATTGTAATAATTTCTGTGTAAGAATAACTTTTATGTGTGAAGTTTTTATTACGTAGAGACAATGGCAAACAGTATCGTGACCATACTGTAACTAATTAAAACCAGCAAACGTATATAATCCTGCATATTTTGATCGGAAAAAGTTCTCCTGCTAATAAACATCGACGATAGCCATCAACTGCCAAAGAATTATTCCTAAGACAATTAATTGGGCCAACGCCCGAACATGTCAAAAGAAACCCTCCAATTAGTAAAAATATTCAGTTCGCAAATACCGTTCCATAAAAGAACTAAGATAAATATTAGCAAGCGTTCCGAGCAGATCGCGAGCTCACTGAGAGGACTGGAGATGAAAAGCAAATTAACTGCGAAACAGTTTGTCAAATACTAGTAAAATAGTATATTTTGGAGGAGAATAAAGTTGGCTACGATATTCTTTCAGCGATTAATCTAGAAATATTATCGGCATGCACACAGATGGGTCAAATTCGTCACTCAGTAGAAGCCTGAAGACGAGCGTTGTCACCGAGATAGACCTAAAAAGGATTTCATGACGTTTTCATCATTTTTCTAACCAATTGGATAGAAGGCATACAATCAAAGGTGAAAAAATGTAGAGAGACCTTTGCCCACCAGTGGGAAGATATAGGTTTATGGAAAAAAAATTGAGCACCTTTCGCTGGCATTATATCGATTGTAAATAATCCCGTGATATATGTAAATGGTCCTTAGAGCCAAATGGCTGTGTTTCCAGTCTTGGTGACTGCTAATTGACGTTTGTGGTGCGACTTATAGCAATATTATTATCCGGTTGCCTGTCAGTTCGCCCGAGGGTTACGCAAACTACAGAACAGTCCTGGTGCCGTATTATTACGATTTAATACTATCATAATTCTAGTGTGAGAGAAACGGAGTTAGACGTGACCTATAGTACCATCCTTTTTCAGACTGGAATCTTAATAGGTTTCTTCGTAATACGGGCCGCCGGAAACCTACTTTAGTTTTTTTTTTTTATAAGATGATATACGGATTGACTCTATAACTACCCATCGAGTATCCATTTTGCCAAGTCTTGACCGTGTTTCAAATTGAATATAAATGGAAAATCAATGACAGTGGGATATTTTTAAACTGAATTGGCGCTTCCATATGGTAGTTCACAAACATTATAAACTTAACTGGACTCTTTTCCATCATTCTTAAGACAATTAATTAAGTATATGACGACCGGAAGACATTATTCACAACAAAACAGCTGTCGTTAGAAAAACATTTTTAGTTCCTTGTCTTTTTATAAGAAAAACTTTTAATTGAAAACATAATTAAACTGCAAACTCTGCCTCATTTTTGAAATATTTTAGTATAACTTACGTGACTTCCCCACATTTTGAAAATATAAGATGGAATGGATATTTACCTGAAACAAGACAGAAGAAATCATTAGTAAAATACTAAGAAAATTACATTATTTACCTCTCTGTATTACAGAATGAAATCTGATCTCAAACTTCCCACAGAAACCATTAGATATTAATTTAAACGACCACCATCACAAATGATAGTTAACTAAAGTGAGTTAAATTATTTGTGCACTCTACAACAACATTAAATTATTGTTATTTTAAAGTCAGGTTTTATATGTAAGACGCAATATGTATATATACGAGTGTTGTAAATAAATATTATGTTTAATAAATAAGTTTGTTCAATGTGTTTTTTCGTTGATGGCGTACCAACATGAATAAAATTACTTTTTATCTTGAGCGGTTCCAAAACAATACAAGAACAATACAAATATTTCTACACAACATCAACTTATCAGTAATCCCCTATTCACGCTTTGAATACACAACAAACAGAAAAAATTTCAATAACTAGGTACCGTACCTACCGATCGTAAGTGAAAACTCTGTTGTGAGATGTCAATACAACATTATTCAACCTTACGATAAATATACATAAGTCAAAAAAAAATGTTTATCTAGAGTCAATAAAAATAAATTTTACGCGTACCTATAAACTGACGAGAACTTGACGAAATGACGATGCCAGCTAAAGAAAACAAAATTTAACGGCACATTGCTTCAGCGCATTAAAATATCGAACATTGGAATAAATCATTTATGGTTTGTGGGGTCCAAGTCTCAATATCTCATAACAGTCGTAAGGGTTGATCGAATGTTTTATGCTACGCTTACCAGTTTCTAGATGGATAACCATCAGTAGCGGTACCTACAAATACCACAAAAACAAACACATGTCATACTGACGTCAGACGAATGGTACATCTCGCAAGAGGAGTTTACCGTGCAATTAGCATACATGGAACTTCCCAACTTCAACCGTTGGGCAAGTGCCGCTAGACAACACTCATCTGGTCGGAGGATCCTCCCTTTTCTATGGAGGATGAGTGAACTTTACTCCCTGTTCCTCACGCCTCCACACATCCATTTAACAAGCCGTTGGTCCCGGCTGGCATTACCTGTACATAAATGTGTAGATCCTAACACACACACACACACTAAAAGGTAACGTGAAACAACCCATCTGCCTCCCACCACTCAGATACTGGGAACTATGTTGAGCGGATCAGATGGACTGTTTCTCCGCATTAGATATTGTTATTCAGCTACATCCGGAGTTTGAAAGCCGGCGCAAAAACAGTTATAAAAACGATATGCAGATTTGGATTTTGTCACGATAAATCACTCGCTAGAATAAGCAATTACACCGATGGTAGGACAAACGACCTAATCCCCGGCAGATCAACATTGCTGATGTTTCATTACTGATAAAATCGAATTTAGGTGAACTTTACTAACAGGATTGTAAACGCTTCTTTCTTTGATTAAGGAGTAACGAGGGCATTTACATATATTTATAAATCAATACTATTATGTTTTTTATTTTGATTTGGTCAAATTCGACAACCTATCTTAGGATTCTGAGATGGACAAAAGTTAAAAATCAACAATGCTTGTAAAGTATCAATTAACAATTCGGTACTTTACTAAGTATGTAGATAAAAAAATGGCAGAATGGAGCCAATTTTGGCCTAAGTAAGTTAGAGGCAATCTTGCTAAGGCAAGACTTGGCAAAGTTTCACGGAAAACTAGGCTAGAATCAAACTGAACAGAGTCGTTACCAGAAGCATAGGAGTGCAGTTGAAATGACCAATTATTGGCTAGAAGAAAAGCCATTTCGTAGAGATGATAAAAAGTAATGAATAGGGTAACTTTTAATCTGAAGCGAAGTTTTCAATGCCCCATTATGAGTTAACGGTGAAAAGAGATAAGAAATAATTGTCGATTAAGGTTAAAAATGGTTTTTGAACGACAGATCAGGTTTATATTTGAGATTTAAGTATTACCTTTTTATCAAATATGTTGAGATCGACTTTCAGTCTAACTAGATGCAGCTGTAGCGCTACCTACATGCGAACAAATGCGTCACACTGACGTCATACAGATCCTTTACGACATCAACCGTTGCTCGGAGGAGCCTCATACCTCTAATAAATAAATACCAGGATTTTAAATGGAGCAAATCTGACCTCCACAACATGATATGATACTTCTTGGTAAGAATTTTACACTCCCGACTACCAGTAACAACTTTCAAAGATCTTAGAACTACAGGCGGAATTTGAAGTAGACGACTTTGAGGTTTAACTGCACAGTTAATTTAACGAAGAAAACTGTTTTTCCGTTTTAAAATAATTTACTTCCCCATGAGTTCTCATCATTTAAATAATGACAAATGAAACTCAAGTGACTGCAGTGTTTTTAATTAAGTGACAGACACAGTTAAACCTTCATTTAAAATGAACTCTCATTAATCATTTTGGGAAGCATAATAAAAAGACAATCCCAACAAATGAGACTTTTAACAAAAGTTTTTATTGTATTAATCAACAAAAATGACTTTGCAATGAATACATTTTAAGTACCAACGGGGATTTCATTTATCAGCTGTAATTAGTGAACTGCCTTTAATTACGGCATAAAAGGAGGTGCCAATTAAAGTGAAATGCGGTTCTAAACCCTAGACCGTTTGAAATGCAGCTGATTGAATATGCGATGGAGTGGGGAAGGTGAAAATTGCAATGAGAATCCAGTCGGGTTCCACGTTTGACAAATTTATTGACTCTTTTATGATTGGGTTAGGTATTGGTCAAGACAGATCTGATGTTTCTTGAAGTATCAGAAATTATGTTTTTCTTTTTTGTGAATTTCTATAAAGTGTCGTTTTGTGCTGATACCAAATGGTATTCTGCTCTCATAACCGCAAAGAAAAACTTTGCGAGGAAACCGGCATATCCAAAAAATGAAAATTTGAAGACATGTGATTTTAAGACAAATGTCTGAATCCCATGGCTTCAATGAAAATACATTGTTCCCCAACCCGCAATGGGCCCATTCCCTCTAACATAAAAAGATCTGAGTTCCAGCAGTGTAAAAAGTTGCAGGCTGGTTATGCTAATGCCAGTAAATAACCTTTAGTGTCAAAGAGTTTGAAGTATTAATATTTTTAGCACAATACGTGCTACTAGAATAACGTAGGTATTATAAAGTACTTCTTCCAAAGAACCTACAAAAAGTTATTTTTTGTTGGATAATACTGTCGCTAAACTAAAAACCTAAATCACTGTATAAAAAATCTGACTATCATCCGACTAACATCCTATTATCAAACACAAATAACCTTATAATTGCACATCATTGATAATGACCACGTTGTTCGTAAAGCATGTGCCGTCGGTAGACAGAGATAAAAACAATGAGATGACGTACTTGAAGAACACAAGTACCTATTCACTCAGACAGTAACAGCTGTTGAGATGTAATACTTATGGCTAACTTTTCCAACGTCAGATAATTTTATAGGTGGAATCATTTTAAATTTTTGAAAGTCGTTCCACACAAAAACTGTCACACATAAATTTTTGTTCTGACGAACGAAAAATCTGTTCTTAGGCTAGTTAAACTTTGGGCACGCCACAATAGCGGCGGTAAGTCCCCTCTTTGAGGAGTGGCTAGAGACGCCACGGCGCCCTCACCTTCCGCCTGACGCAGGTCCTCACCAGACACGGTTGTTTCGGAAGGTTCCTACTCTGGATAAGGCGGGAGGATATCACCATTGTGTGGATCGCTCTGAGGACACGGTGGAGCATACAGTGGAGGTCTGCCCGGCTTGGGTAGAGCACCGCCGTGTCCTCGTGGCGGCGATCGGCGGCGATCTCTCGCGTCCGACCCTGGACCAGGCCATGGTCCGGAGCGAGAGTGCATGGCAGGCCGTGACCTGATGCTAGCAAAGGAGGAGGCGGAGCGCAGGAGGGAGACAACATCAAGCTTCAGGCCACCCTAGGCGCGGGCCTGCGGGCGGTGAGCAGTAGGCAGCTCGCCGCTCGGTAAGGACCAGGCCCGAGTCGAATGCGTGTTACACGCGCGCCTCAAAGATATGTCAGCACATCGTGATGGGGTCCACGAAGATTGATGCCTACTGGGTCAGGGTAGCGGGTTGGTTAAAAAAGAAACCGTGGCCCTGGCCGTCGCGCAGGCAACTGAAGAAACACGGGTGGGTTTTAGTCAGAAAAAATCTGACAAATCCTTCCGCTCCGCCCAGAGCGGGAGAAGTCGTTTGACGATTTCCCATTCGAACACAAAAAAAAGGCTAGTAAAACTTGAAACCGTGGCCCTGGCGCCCAGGCAAGTGAAGAAACACGGATAGGTTTTACTCAGTAAAAGCCTGTGGCATTCTTTTCGCCCAGAGCGGGAGAAGCCATTCGATGATTTTCGATACAAAACAAAAAAAAGGCTAGTAAAACTTAGGAAAAGATACTACGAAATCGAATCAAAGATCGAAATCGAATCGATGAAAAAAAAAAAATTCAAAATAATTTTGAATTTTTTTTTTCCTCTTTTTTTTAATAACAAAATTATATAACCCCAAAAGATTTTGTCAATCCATTGCTTCACTTCACAAACGGAATGTAAGAATTTTGTTTTCTCATTGTTATTGTTTTCCATTATATCAGAGATCTTTTTATCCTTACGTGATGTTAATTAAAGATTTGTTTAATCCACCTGGTAGTTATGCACGGTCTATAACAGTAAATAACAAACTCTTTAGCTTTGTAATTAGTATAAATAGATATAGATCAAAAAAGCACTATAGAGAAAGTTATCTAATTAACGAGAAATGGTAAATACATCATCTGTGAAAATTTCAACTGTCTAGTTATCACGGTTCATGAGATAGCAGCCGGATGACAGACAGACTGAAAGTGCAGTCTTAGTAATAGGACCCCTTAGGTACCTCTTACCCTTTTAGTACGGATCCCTAAAAAACAACAGAACTGAAAGCCCTTGCACCCCCAACAATTAAATTATCCAAAATATGAGAACATCCCAGAGAAACAAACGAAAAACAAACTTTCCACATTACCAACTTCGAGGGAGGCCTCCGTCAAGGACATTTATGAGCACTTGAGTTACGATAACTCCTTGACGGTCCCTCTTCATAAGAAAACACACATCAATGTTACCTAAGACTTATAATAAAAAAAGCCATACATAAGTGGTTCCTCTGAAATTCGAATAAGTGAAGTAAAAAATTAAAAACAGAATGTTTACATGAACATTATTTAACGTATGTAGTTGGGCGGACAGCCTTAACGTAACGTTTTTCTAGAGGTAATTAAAATCTAAGGCTCAAAATATAACATCAAAATCAACAAAACTACGAACTAAGTAGTTCAGTTTATCTTCAGGTATTTTTATTTCCTCCTCATCCTACTAAAGTCAACATTTATTCTGAACCAAAACATGTTTCTTTTAAAAGTTATTGGAGCTTCGAATCTCCGATTGGAATACAAACCAGCCAAAATAAAAAGACTTAAATTTCGCATCTGTTGACAGGATTAAAAAGAACGTTTAGAAAAACCCGGTTGTTCCTAAACGTCTGGTACAAAAATTTTATACTGATCTAGTTCACGTTTCTTACGTGTACTTAGCATGCATACGAAATTTAAAACGAAGTTTGTCTATGCTCGGACATTCGCTTAGAAAAACCAACTTTTTAAATAGGGAAATATAAAGAAAAAACCGAAATATGATATCCGGGGTTGAGTGAAAGATGATATTATGTCATAGATGGAAGTAAACACAGAAATGTCGGCTGAGGTAGACATAAGAACGGAAGAAAAATACAATTTGAACGAAAATGAAATAAAGACAAGAGAATGATGATCGAACGTTCAAATATGACCTTGAGACAATGGTTCTGTTCGTGATGTATGAGGAAACATTATAGCGATAAACGGTACAAAGTACTTTATTATTTTATTTTCGATTTTAGCGGTATTCGTTATGTTACTCCAGGGACCCATTTGCTATATGAAACGATACTTTCGTCTTTATAAAAAACTAACTGCCACCAGCGGTTTCACTCGCGTTGGTTTCGATATGTTCTTTTTTATATGTTCCTATTGGTCGCAGCGTGATGTTATATATAGCCTAAAGCCTTCCTGGATTAATGGGCTATCCGCGTAATCTTTCATACAAATAACTTAAATCCATTAATTTGATAAATCAATGGTACGGAACCCTTTGTGCGTGAGTCCGACACGCACTTGGCCGGTTTTAGATTTCCCTCAGGAAAATATTTTTTTTTTTTTCAATAAAAGGTAGCCTATGTTCTTTCTCAGGGTCTAAAGATTGTCTGTGCCAAATTACATCAAAATCGGTCGATAGGTTTAAGCGGGAAAGCGTAACAGACAGACAGACAGAGTTAATTTCGCATTTATAATATTATTATGGATTGCAGTGATCAATGGTCGTAGGTTATATCTAGTTAAAAAGATGATTGAACTATACCTGCTAGTTGCATCGAGTAGGATGCTAGAAGGACAAACAGTCATGACTCAAACACGGTCCGAGCATAGACAAACTTCGTTTTAAATTTCGTATGTATGGTAAGCACACGTCAAGACACCACGTCCCATGCAGTTTCAACAACCATCCTTATAACCTAAAATTTGTGAGCATGAATTCTTTAGATTAACAATAAATACTTTTTTCTTTCTTTATATTTAAATTTAACATCACGCTACGATCCTTAGCAGCGAAGCAAAAAAAATCAAAAAGATGCTCACTGAAAACAAAGTAATAATGTGGATGGGCGATAAAACGCGACGCGGGGGCTCAGAGATTAAAAATTAACGCAGTCGATATCGCGGGTAGAACAATAGAAGGTAGTAAATAATAAGATGAAGTTGCAGCAGGCAGTGTTGGCTAACGACAAATTTCTTGACTGACGCATTTCTACTTTAGTTACCTATTTATTCTATCCAATGTGGTGCCTATTTTTGTCGTAGATATAAATGAAGGGACTACGAAGTGATACAGTGTTTTAGAGACCGTCGGTATCTAAGCCCGACAATTTGATGAAGCATGATCTTTAGAAATGTCGAAATGATACTACAAAATTCATTATTTCCGAAAAGGGTAGGTAACAAGGGCCTTCAAATGCTAATATCTGCGTTTAATTACACTGAATTTATAATTTTTCGCATAACCATCAAATTATTATGGAAAGTACCTACTTAATTACATAGTCAGACCCTTTTTTATTAACTAGCTGTGCCCTACAACTCTGCTTATATGAAATTTTATAATTGTATTCGTTTGTGTCTACTACTAATAATAATAGGCACAAATCACTGGATTGTATTTTGTTGTTTTATATTGTCAATAAAATGTTTTACTTTACTTTTGACAAAAATAATATTGACTTTTTATTCTTCCTACTATAATTTCAACTCTTGTCATAATTCAAAGGACCATTGAAACTTGTGATACCTAATCAAAAAATCTAAGAGCTGTAATGTAATTCGACGACCCTAATGTAATTAAAACCTACAAAATAGGACGTCTTCGATAGACAGGACAAGTCACAAGAATGAACAAGATCGGAGCACCCAAACGTTTACTGGATAATAATTGTTCGCGCTCGTTTTTATCGGTCGAGTCCGATTGTTAGTTAGTCGAGTTGATAGATGCACGACCGGTACGGGCTAGCGTAATTAGTATTGTCTGTGGTGACGCGCGGTTGACACAACGTTTTGTGACCTCGCCGCGGATGGTCCGTTGCTTGAACTCTTGACGAAATCCTCGCACGCGTGGCGTGTTTCGGACGAGTGATTTCTGGGAAGTAAATACCACCGGCCGCGGTTTTGGATAGTTTGTCGCGATTGTTGCCCGTGTTTTGAAGTATTTACTTGAATTATAAAACGTAACAGTGACACCTGTACATTGAGTTGAATTTGAATCGGAAACGTGGTTTCATTAGCGATTGTTTGTCGGGCGTGATTGACGCTGCTAAATAACGGTTTCCTACGCTGGTGAGCTTTGGTGCCCTATTAAGGGAACTTGGTGTGTCGACTGGTATGGGACAGTCAGTGTATTTGAAGACTTCGGACGTCATTGTAAAGTCGGCGCGCGCGTCGACTCGCCGGACTTCATTCCACGAAGGAACACACTGGGTCCTAAGGTAAGTGCAGTCTGTAAATTGTTGTGGAGTGGTAAGAGATTGATTTACTTGTGGTATAAGCCGACCTTGTTTGTTGGATAAGCCGTGACAAATGCGCGGTAGATGTGCGCGCTGTACTGGGGCGCCTACAATAATAGTAGCCAGACCTAGCTTCTAACTAAACAAAAAGATACCCAACAGCACGCCGTCCATAATACGGATGGCGATATCATCAAAGTTGTGGGAAACACCCGGATGAGAGACGAACAAAAACAGTAAGGACCAATCTCAGTGGTAGGTAACATCGGCTGCTGGCAGAATTTACCATCCACCAGACAAAGTCATGCCGCTAAGCGATTCGTTGCGTTCTGCCATGATGTCTGGTGAAGCCGTACGGAGGGCGGGTCTGAGCAGTTGTGTTGCGATGAGTGCCGAGTACGATGCGCCAAATGTTGTTGTGTTGGAAGTTTGGTCGTGGAGGGTCTCCAGATCAATCTCCCTCTGGCGCAGCATCGTTGGTCGTACTGTTGGGTTTAGCATTGCATCACCTCGCTCAACTGCCGTCTTCCTCGATTGCAACACTGCTTACCATCAAGCGGGATTTTGGTCAAGGACTAGTTTCTAACTATAAAAAAAAACTTCCTCCCTTAGCGATTATTCCGGGCTGAAATGATGAAATCAATTGCCCGGAGAAGTCAAAGGTGGCTCGAGCTCAGGTGGTCGGATAGCATAGACTAATATTTAGAAATTGATGAATCGAGAAATTGAAAGGAGGGAAAGCCGGAAATAGATCACATTGGAAAAGATCCCTAGCCATAGGCACGGCAGTAGAGCCTTAGATAAGGGATTATATTCTTATAATAAAAAAAAAGACGTGTGGCACTCGGGGACTGCCGCGGTAAAGCTATTGCATAGCATTTTGTATCAATTTATGCAATTATAATTATTTATTTATTTTATTTATGCAGTATTTCTTTTTCTTTGATATTAATTCAAGTTACACTTTTTGAGCGTGGTGACCGATAAGAAAACAAATTTTTCTTTTATTAAATAAATAAAAAGTTAATATTATTTAAAATATTTTTATTATTTTACAATACATGTGGGTTTTATTACCTTACAGTAGCTGTTGGTTATTCAGGAATATTTATCATTGAAGCTATAGGTAAATTGATAGATAAATAAGTTTGCGACTTAATATCCTCTAAATACCTAGAAAATACCGCGTCAATGGTGGTCCCATATTTTGTTGTGGACTCTTGTGGATCATTATTCATTTTCAAATTCAATGTTTTTGATAGAAAAGTTGTCAACCGCTCTGATTTTTTATCAGCGAAGTTAATGTTGAAATCGCCAGCCAAGATAAGTGGAAATTTATTACCATTTGTACCAAGTATTTTCGAGCCTTCTTCAGTGTACTCCAGTAAAGTGCGATGAATAAAATGCTCTACCTCGTCCAATTTTGGATTCGGAGAAATGTAAATTGCTACCATAACTATTTGTAGGCCATTTCTAAGTTTGCATAAGCACGCACAAATATCTCCAACAACTGAGCGCCTAACATTAACATCGCTAACGTGTGCAATATTTATTTCAATATTCGGAGTCATAATATTAGTAATATCATTTTTATTTTGGTAAATAGCTACCCCACCTTTTGAAACAGTATCTCGCTTGAACTGAACAATACAATTAAAATTAGGTATTTGAATTGTATTATCATGCGTCATGCAAGTTTCGGTAAGAAGTAACACATTTGTTTGTCTCGTAACTGAATCTTGTAAATCGTATTTATGACTATTTAGACTGGCAGTTGAAAGTCATTATTGAAATGCCATTTCTATTACTAATGAAATCTAATACACTTTGAACAATCGTCTGAACACTATTTAAAGACAGTCTTTTGAATTCTTGCAACAATTGAAAAAACGGCCGCGTGAGCACTTTTTACTCTATAAAATCACGCGCTTTTATTTAGTAAACAACACTATAAATAATTTAAAAGTCCAATGAAAAATTAGCGTGACATTCATCTTAGCTTTTCCGTTAAAAAAAAAGCTATTTTATAAAAACACTACTAAATTAATTTGAATAAAAGTACTTAATAATTAATTATATTTTATGAAAAGTTTTTAAGGTAGCCATGACAACGTCGATGACGTCTATGACATATCTCTATAGAAGACCTATTTCAGAGAGAAAATTAATCGCAAGTTTAGCACATCGCGACTATCAGTAACATGGCAAGTGTGTAGAACTGAGTTCGCGCCCTGCAATATGCATGCTCTTTTTGAAAATCTATAAATTGTTTTCAAAAGATGTAGTCGCACGCACACAAACATACCGTGCCGAAGACTGCCGAACTGAAACGACGTTAGACGATGGGGAGCGTGAGGTTTTTTCGTTACGGAATTTCTGGATTCGGTCCCCGCGCTCAAGGCCCGCGATAGAAGCTATGCAATAGCTTAAAAAAATATATGTAAGTTTGAAAGGACAACTTGATTGTTAAAACGTTGCAACAATAGCAAAATTATTCAATAGTTGGCTGACATGAATTTCACGGTTAAATTATTATGAAATCTGCGACGATAAAATTAAATTTTGTACGTTCATTTCGCTTCATTTATTAAATATTGGAAGAGAAATTATTACAGAGGTATAATACGACGTCGCTGAAATCGCTCTGGCACGCCGATCTACGTCGACGTTATTATTAAAATTTCATTAACTAATGGATATATTTTTATGTAGCTATAAATAGTAATCGTAAATAAGCCTTGCACGAATAGACTCTGTATTATTATTCAGACTTTATTTTAAACAATAGCCATGCAGTATTTTAAGCCGTATTTGGAATAGAATAGAATACTCTTAATTAACTGCACTATATAAATGAATGTGTTTTAGAATTAACTGACAAATACTTCTATCAAACCCTCGATTATCTCGTTCATCTAGTGGTCGCGAGCTCTACTACAGAGCCAGAGGTTCAGCAGGGTAAGTGCGTAACACACTATCAGCAGCAACGGGCTACATTTTAACAGTTCAGTTGCATTAATTGCGGTATTAATACATTGCTCCGTAAGTTGACATTACCATGCTTAAAAATTATTCGAATTGATGCGATTCTCTCGGTGCGATTCTTAAGTATCAAAATCTTGATAAAAAATGTTGTTTTTAGTGTTTAATAATTATAAACTAGCGCTTGACCGCAATCCCGCCTGATGGTAAGCAATGATGCGATCTTTGATGTTAAAGCGCGCTAGTTTATTAAAAGCCTATTCACTCAGAAAAACTGAGCGAATAGGAAGGAAGACTGTAGTTGAGCGAGGTGATGCAATGTTAAACCCAACAACACGACCAACGATGCAGCGCCAAAGGGAGATTGATCTGAAGACCCTCCACGACCAAACTCCCAACACAACAACATTAGGCGCATCGTACCCGGCCGGCATACATCGCAACACAACTGGTCAGACCCGTCCTCCGTACGGCTTAACCAGACATCATGCCGAAACACGACAAATCGCTTGGCGGCAAGGCTTTGTCTGGTGGGTGGTAACTTCTGCCGGCGGCCGATGTTATGGCCTACCACAAAAAAACGAGTGTGCTTATGACCATACGACTGAAGTGAGACTTCTTTCGCTCCATCTGTATGTATATATATATATATATATATATATATATGTGTGTGTACAATATATACATGTATACACATATACATATATTAATTTTCTATAAATATTTAAATTTATTTCATGGTTTCATTGGTAAATTAATATTTTTGCATAGACCTTCTATTTTTATTGAAAAAAAAAAAATAATAAATGTGGATTCCCTCGGGGCCAAAAGGTCGAGCTCTTCCTCCTGAATCAGGGGACCCCAAACTCGGGTAGTCCACGACCTCTGGTTCCCGAGATAATCCACGGGGGGGTGAGGTAACTAAAGGGGGTCGGGGGGGATAGGTTTCGTGGGGTTGCGGGGGGGGAGGGGGAGTGGATTCCCTCGGGGCCAAAAGGTCGGGCTCCTCCTCCTGATTCAGGGGACCCCAAACTCGGGTAGTCCACGACCTCTGGTTCCCGAGATAATCCACGGGGAGGTGATGTAACTAAAGGGTGTCGGGGGGGGAGGGGGTAGTGGATTCCCTCGGGGCCAATAGGTCGGGCTCTTCCTCCTGAATCAGGGGACCCCAAACTCGGGTAGTCCACGACCTCTGGTTCCCGAGATAATTCACGGGGGGGTGAGGTAATCAATGAGGGGGGTCGGAGGGGAGGTAGTTTCGTGGGAATATTAAGGGGTGAGGGGGGGAGTAAGGGAGGGGGGGATACAGGAGGGACTGTGAAGTAGGTGGTACCAAATTTTATGTTGACTGACCCCCTTAATGGTTGTCAGTCAACATAAAATTTAATGTATAGTGTTAAGTGTAAATAAATAAATAAATATATCCGTGTCTCAAAATTAAAAAAAAAAAAATATTTTTGCATAGATCTTCTATTTTAATTGAAAAAAAAAAATCTCGTTGTAGACCTTGTAGTACCAAGCTCGCGCCACGGGCGCCTCTGTGCTTATATCCCCCACTTAACTTCCGTTCGCCTTGCCCTATCATTTTTCGTAACGCTTTCGCCAGCTTACTCCCCATGTCAAGCGTGCCTAAAGAAGTTTCACTTCAAAAAAAAAACTAGAGGCCGCCAGCGACTTCTTTCGCGTGGAGTTTGTTTTGCTCCGCTGCTATTGGTCGCAGCGTGATGTTATATAGCCTAAAGCCTTCCTGTATTAATGGGCTATCCGACGCAAATAGTAGATTGTTAACCGAGGGTGGAAAGAATCAATTCCCGAGGTATTTAGACGCCCGAGCGTAGCGAGGGCGGCTATAGTCCGAGTAGGAATTGATTCTTTTACCCGTGTTAAACACTCTACTTTTCATTTCGAATATGAGGAAAATAAAACTAGTTGTTTATCTGAACTTTTTATGGATAACACTATATAATAGTGGTAGTCCTATTTTGACTATTAATTTTAAATAGGTACTCTATTTAAAATTAATAGTCAAATTTGGACAATTCGTGAAATTATAAGTTACATTTTTATTTGGAATGTTTATGCTATTTGATATATTTCAATCTCAATTCAATTCGCGCTCAATATTTGTTTTTGTTTTAGTCAGTTTTACTAAGTCAAAGTTGTGAGTTCACTGCTTCTGCAAGCGCCGCTTATACCGAGTATCAATACCACCTGTGAAAACATATATTTTTTTAGTATTTGTCTAATAAATACATTCTTATTTAGAATAAATCCATAAATATATAGGTAAACTTACCTTCACTGCCAAATATATCTTGTCAGGAGCATCATTTCAAAATTTTTCCACTTCATGAGAGGTAAAAACCTTAGATTTTCTACTCTTGAACCCCTGAGACTGTCTTTTCAAAAAGGATGTTAAATTATGGATTTTTTTCAAATTTACATTGTGTTTTACACTAAGTATACTCTTGAGCATTGAATATCGGCTCCATAGCGTAGAAGGTTGTAGTTTGCTAGACAGTCCTTTAAAATATGTAAGAAATACACTTTCGGAAAATGATTTTATATTCTTCTCTGCTCGCCACTTCATAAAATTATTGTATGTGTTTATATATCTTTCTTTTGAGATTTCTGGTAAAAGATTGTCAATAACACAATTTGCCTCGTCTTTAATTGAATCTGATGTCAATATTTCAGAATCACTTGAACTCATTTTTTAATTAAAATCTTAGCATAAAAGATTAGGTATTAACGTAACTATTTTTTTAATTCCGTCACAGATACATAACAGATTAGTATCCCGCTAATTTATGTCGAATTTTTAAATTTCAAATATGGAACTCGCCACGTTATTGTTGCGACCATAGAATTAATAAGTAGGTACTATCGTACTTCTTAATTCTATGGTTGCGACCTGTTTCGCTCAATGAAGTTTGCGCTAAGTTCACACTGGCTGTTTAGAAACTCACATTGCCGCTGTATTTTTTTTTTTTTTATTAGTTTTTATTACACAAATTTCTTCACAGCTGACAGCAGTTCTATTTTTAAAGTTCATTCCGACCCTTGGGTGGAAAGTAATTTGTATGAGTTTTTCCCGCTCTAGGGAGGGAAATAGCACTTTCTACCCAATAACCAGATCAAGAAAATACTGCTTTCCGAATATGAGAAATGAAAAAGAATTTTTCAAATCAGACCTGTAGTTCCCGAGATTAGCGCGTTCAAACAAACAGACAAACAAACTCTTCAGTTTTGTATATTAGTATAGAGTATAGATAAAAGAGTTATAGCTTCAGCATTATTCATCATGAACCTTTCTACACTTTGAAACAAACTAATGTTTAGTTTAATCTTTAATAGTGCAATAAAATTCTTTCAGATACAATTGCCAGATCAATGAAACAGTTAATATCAACTTAATAAGATAAAAGCGTGAAGTACCAACACAAAGTGAGACTACTGCCTAAAAAGTGTAGCATTGAGCAAATCAATGCAATTCCGCTAACTCCGACCTTCGCAATTCACAACTGTATGA
The DNA here is from genome assembly GCA_037179545.1 of Sesamia inferens. NCBI lineage: Eukaryota > Metazoa > Arthropoda > Insecta > Lepidoptera > Noctuidae > Sesamia > Sesamia inferens. The sequence goes on along the minus strand of CM073928.1, from coordinate 25,921,846 downwards.
CGTTCTCTGCAGATTAATTTGATTTCGAGTGATATCATCTTCCTTCTTAAAAAACATTGTTGAACTTACGTTTGATTGCTATATAAGTACACCGGTTATTATTAGGTAATTTTGGAGAAAAAAAACACATCATCGTGCGTGTTGTGACTTTTTTTGTGTCTAAACCCTATTTCGTAATGCATATGTAATTAAATAGGTCTATCATTTAAATTTGCTTCCAAACAGTCATTAATTACTCTATGACATGTTACAGTATCGTTCGAAGGCTGTATTAGATATATCTTCATTGAATTCTAACGATTAGATCGTTGTTCATAACACACAAGGAACCATTTCTGCCTATCCTTATCCTATTACTAAAGAAATCACTCAGAAGAACCGTCACTAAGTTTTGACTTCCATGAGAGTAACGAATGTGAGGTGCAAATAACTCAAAATTCGTACTTAGAATAAGAATATTTTAAAACATGACAACTAATTAGCGTTGCTGCCAACGTTAAAATGTAACTGGCATCCAAGAATTAAAAAAAGAAAATTCAAAATGCAAAACATTCGAATATAGAGTATATTTAAGAAGTCATAGATAAGAGAAACATCATGAAGACTCGTGATACGTACGATACCGTTTGCACGGAATAATAATGAAGTAACTGAGCATCTCTACTGGCTGGACTAACCGTGCGGAACGACAACCGACTTCATTTGTTTACGTCTTGTTGAATCAATCTTCATTTATAATGAGTATAGATACATACTTATTGTATCAACAACAGAGTTGAGGTACGCTATCCATTGGTAAAAAAACAGGTACTTAAATCTTTTGATACCTACTAAATGTACGTAGAAAATCAAATCCATCTAAGGATTTTTAGTAAATTGCTTTGGATGAAAATTAAAATAAATATTTAGTAGCAACCAAAAAGAAAATTTTGGAAAATATAAAAAAAAATCAGAGAAGAAATGTTTAAAACAACATATTACATCAACCAATAGGACAATGAACAAAACATTTTTCACGGAAAGACACCAACATTAACGTTAGGCTTTTATTTCAATTAGGTAGGTACCTACTTAACAAATTACGTAATGATTGAAACTGGACATAATAAGTAATTATTATTTCTTTTGTTTTCATTTGCCGCATCATTGGCGGCCATGACTTCAAAATAATGAACAGACACTTTGCTCATACATTCACTAATGCCTTGCCATTTTTATGTACATTCCATGTGGCAATATTTGCACATGCACGCTTGTTTATTTAACATACAGAGATAAGTTTATGTGTGTTATAAGCCGACTGATAAAGGTGGTGATTCAAAAGGCAGTGTTCTCCTATAATGTGTTGATGATGTCTGAATCTTGGGTAGAATCTTATCTTTATTTGTCATCTTATTCACACAAGTGATGCAATATTAAAATAATCGATCAAGTACACATTTTCAGTATAATCTGATTTCTCATTGTACGAAGACCCAATACAATGCGAGATTAGGTAAAACTGGAAATGTATAAATTAATTAATTAATCATCATAGGAACAACACCAAAACCAAACCACGAACAATTTTTGACCACTTAATCTGCAATAAATAAACTTTTTGACCCTGACCATATTAGTTATCCTGAGCTTTGACGTACATTTTAAAACGAAAATTATGAGTAGGTATACATATATGTTAAATATAATATTAAGCTACAGAAAACGACCATTCAAAGTTGAAAAACAATTTCCCTCTCAGCGGTTTAGAGCAAATTAATTTAAACAAACACGACACAGGAAGACTAGAGTACGACGACAAAGTACAAAAAAAAAAATAGAACTATAATACTGTCTAAAATCCCGACGATAAACTAAGAGAATACACTATAAATCTTGTTGGAACACTAAAAGGGTATTTTAAGAGCTTCATACGGGTAATAAAATTTTAATTCAATAAAATATCGTGGCGTTCAATGGAGATGACACCTTAACAGTGGTCGGGGATTAGGTGGCAGTACCACGACCTAGGATAAGCCTTTAATAGCTCAGTGATCCCCTCGGTGATCTCCACGGCTTTGTTTATGACGTGACAAGTGTTAATGCGTACTTGTTTTATAGGCGTTCATAGTTGTTTTTTTTTAACCCAGCGTGATAAATATGTAATCTGTCACGCCCTTTATGCCTGTAAGTTTTTATTTAGATAGGTAATAAGCTTTTACTTACATTTTAATTTTAATGATCTTCCATTTCTTTTTTCGGCTGTATTGTTAAATTTACGTGGCTAGGTGATATATGGTTAATAAATTTAATTAAATAATGTTACTTCATCATCATCATCATCATTAACCTTTTATCATCTCACTGCTGGGCACAGGTCTCCTCTCATTCAGAGTTAGTTAGTTACTATTTTTCGTTATTATTTTATGTTGTCAGTATTATTTATTTGTATACAGTCAGGTGTTTCAACTGAGCAGACAGCTGTGCTGCTGGAGTGTTTGTCCCGCCACTTCTTCCCAGCGAAAGCACTATTTGGTGGCGAAGAGCGGAAGTTTTGAGGGACTGTCTTTTATAAGGTTTGAAAAATTCTAATGCTCAGCCTAATTTGACTATAAAAAATATATGATTTTTTAATTTTCCAACAAACATAGACCGCCATTTACTTTGGAAGAGGACTGAACGTCAAGTTTACAAGTGAAAAAGACTTATGGTAGGTGTAAGCATTTAGTATAGGTAGGCACTTACTAAATGTTGTGGCAGTTCAAGAATTCAGACATCATCTAAAATCGTCAATCAACTTGCTTAAAGTAGCGAAGCAAGAACGCATGAAAGAGGTCCATAGGAAGAGGCAAAGAAGAAAATGAAAGCCCGAAAATATTGTAATTAACATCCCTACCCGCCTGGCGTTATCCTGTCTATATTTCAAAAGTTCGTACAAAATCCCACACATTCCGGGAAATTTTTCCGATTTTTCTTTCCATGAGAACCGAATTACAAATATTTGAAGGCTTAAATAACTAATCAATTCAGACATTCACATGTGATGCGCTTGCAAACGAAACAGCATTCACAACATCGTTAGTCAACATCAATCCAAATATCACTAAACTAAATCACGCGAGAGCAAAGTTAAGAAAAACTTTTGCAATAAGTCAAATCGAGTATCAAGAATAAACTTTCAAATTCAACTTTTCTTATATCAGAGTAGAAAAGCGGCAAGTACACTCCATGATTTTCTTTAAGTACCCTCAGATTACAGCAACTTTTCGCTAGTTAGAAGAAACGAATTGTGAAGTGGAAGAGTAAATAAGAGTGTCGGGACGTGTCCCCTTCTGATTCGCAAATAACAACCGTATGCACGGATCGTAGTTGTCATGAATAGAAAACTCTTTCAGAAATAGAAGGTATTTTACTAATGGAAAAATCTTCGTGTAGAATTGTAAGGTGACTTTATATCCTAGGGAATTTGTTGCGCCAATTCTTATTCGAGACGAATCACTAGAAAATTCTGAAAGACGGGCCTTTTGAGGAATTTAATTATGTAATCTTGAAGTGCAATTCTCAGCCTAATTTGAATAAAAAATAATAAATTTAAGTATCGTCCCTTCTGACATGTAAAATACCAATTCCAAATTTAAGATTGGACTAATCGTGAGATGACCAAGGAGTTGCATCAAGATGTTGCACAAAATTAGATTTATTGCATAACATAGCACGCCTATCTTGGGGTAAAACAGATGTGTACCAAGATCACATCCACATTACCTCAAATACATATGTTAAAGGCTCGTGAAATATGGAGGCGAACCTAGTATATGTTTAGAACTTATTTGTTGTTAGAGCGGCAACATAAACACATCATCGGTGAAAATATTGTCTATCTTTTTATCACGAATCTTCAGCTTGGTGATAGACACTTATATGTATTAAACGCCTCCTTTAAAGGTGTGGCCCAAACCATCAGACTGAACAATATGCTCCATAGGACCAATATCGTAATCACCATTACGTCTCCCAAATGTGGCAATTTGCCAAAACACACTACTCTGTATTACTGTCCTTAATAGGCATTCAATAACTCTATATACACAGTGACGTCACACCAAGGCCCATCAAAATGCTAAAAATCATTAGGACCTAGGTAATTTCGGTAGTGTGTGAACTGTGAATATCTAAATTAACAGCACTAAGTCGTTCAAGTTGAGGTTACTTAGCATTGAGCAAGGACGGGTCAAGAACATGCTGACAGGTGTACGATGTGTAAAAATAATCATTGCAAACAAGGAACATATACTTTCATTAAACACATTCATCTGGAACATAAAGCCCAAAAACATTTGGGCTTTATGTTCCAGATTTTTTACTTGAAAATATGCTTTTAAGCACCCGTGCTTACGCAAATAAATCAGTCTTTAACGAAGAAATATATTCAAGTTTTATTAAGTACTAGTTTTACGCCCGCGGCTTCGCCCGAGTGGAGTTCGGTTATATCTCGTTTCCAGGAGAACTCTTCAAAAGTCTGGAATCAAAACTATCCTATGTTATTTCTCAAGGTCAACTCTATCTTTGTACCAAATTTCAATAAAATCAGTTCAGTGGTTTAGACGTGAAAGTGTAACAGACAGACAGTTACTTTCGCATTTATAATATTAGTAGGGATGTTACTAAGCGAATGCAAGCTAACGTAACCCAAAAAGTGGTACGTCTTTTCAATCGGGTATCTGGGCGAAAATGTAAAAGCATTTTAATTCCCTCTCGTTTTTCATACAACATTATTTTCTAAAGACCTATTAAGGGGCCAATTGGCAATAGTTGACAGCCAAAAAATGTAAGGAATTCCTTCTGAATTACTCCATTAACCAATTCAATTGAATAATTTTCTTCTTTTTTTTACTTTGTACTGTAAAATCCATACAATCGCCCTAATATTGCAAAAAACTGCAACAAAAGGCTCCATACTGCCAGTTTATTGCATCACATTAACATAAATATTGCCAATTACAAAGTTGTAACAAATAGCATAGCAGACCGCACACCACTCCGCGCATAATGTCGTATTGTACGTCAGTCTATAAAAAGTAAAACGATTGTCTATGAATGGAATATTACCTGTGGACAGTGTCTGTGAGCGCGTGATAAGGCGGACATTCCCGAACAATGCCGGAGATCGGCAAACGTGACACCTTCATAAACCGTATACGATAATTACGATATTTATGTATTATTAGCACTGCAATATTAGCATTGTTAGATAAACGATACCTAAGCAAATTCCCGTTGACCTTTGTCACTAACATTGAAAAAAAAATCCAGATATTTTTACCAGATTGTTAGATTATAATAAATAATTTCAACATTATGTTAATCGAAAATTTTACCGTTTATCTTATTTATTAAACCGTCAGTACGAGTATTCGAAAATCAAACACGCTCTTCTTCCAAATATAAAATTCATATTTGTGAAATTGAGAATTCATCACACTTAAGCCTCCCTTTTTCATAAATTAACTACTCTCCGCGTTTTAACACGCTTGAGTTTCAATCTCGTGGCTCAGCCGTTTTTAAAATGACAGAATAACAAAAAAAAAATGACAAAAGTCAAATCTTTTTTCTTATTACTTTAGACTCGACTTGCATCTACGATAGATTTCCATTTTTTTGGCCATTCTGAAGGCTCATTAAGACACTTCCTCTAACCGGTAACTTATCATGCTAAAATCAACAGCAAAATGACGTAAGAATCTATTAAACACTTTTTGCTCACCAACTTTTTCCATAAATCTTTGGCTTTATGATATCGCATGACAAGTATGATCGTTGTTTAACCAACCATTCACGACATTGCACAAGCCAAACCTAAAAATAGCGCACATCAACAGTGATACTGAATAAATTACTCGTAGTAACATCCACATTTTTAACAATCCCTATTATATACGATTCGTTATATTACAAATGAGAGAAAGTATCCCTATACTTTCACACATTTCAATCATTTACACCGTTTATCTGGTATTATACCCCTGTATAATACCAGATAAACGGTGTAAATGATTCTAATAGAAACCTTTAGTTAAATTTTGTTCACACATCAATGCAGATTTACGCTTGCGAAAGAGAAACAGCCTAATAAAGTTCGAATTTGTTACTATCCTATTACTGAATTATAAGTAAGTAAGTAAGTAGTAAGTAAGTATAAGTTATATAAACTCATAGAAGTTTATATAACTTCTGAATAATTTGCTTTAATTTTTTAGTAGATTTGTAATAATCGCCTTTCTACACTTATCAATAAGGCTGCAATACATTTCGTCAGATGCAACCATTCAGTAAGCCGTCGAAGCGTGAAAAGCCCGTTAGTTCCTTACTTATCCGCGTAGTGGTGGACCGGGTGGCGCTGGTAGTACACGCACGTGATGTATGCGCGAGCGCAGGTCAGACGCGCCGGTGCCGCGCGACAGCCTCCCGTGCACAACTGACAACCACACTTATCACGCGAGTGACATAAAAAGTGAATATTTTTAATTATTTTATTAAATATTGTGTGCAACTGTGCCTAATCAGTGGGATTTATAACATGTTATTAAAGGTAATGTAATATTAAGTTGTGCTTAACTTATCCTTGACTTTGAAAGGTCAGGTTCTTTTTAATATTAGTAAACATTGTTCACGTAACAATAATTAGTGGTTTTATGTAGCTGTTCACATGCTTAACGATGCTTATTGTTTTCTTCACGTATTGTCAATTTAATTACATAAAAGTTTTAATAGAATGATGGGAGTTTTTACCTAACATCATTGTGTGACGATAATGTAGGAAAAATATTTTTTACAATTGTTTACACACGCGTGATGGATGTTGACCTCAATGTCATAGGAACTTAACGTTTCATTTTATTGTTCGCTAGCTGGCCCGACAGTGGTTGCCCTGTAGTCTCACAAAACCCTATAGCAAGGAGTAGGACGAGGGAGGAGAAGAACTTTCAGTATTTCCAGAATTCGAAGATTTTCCTCAAAACTTATAAATTTTTCTATCCATAAAATTCTAAATCGGACTATTTATTAACTATTCTCAGGTGTCGCGCTTACCAACGAGCAGCATTTCATTCTCATTTATTATACTGTAGTTAAGAAGAGAAATAACCTTTTAAGTATCAATTCGCGATAAAATAAACAAGTCGTAACCTTTAGCTTCACCGGGTATAAATAACATCAAGGACCTTAAAACATCTGACCCGATAAATCTGCTCAGAAAATTTTCCTCAATTTTCCGGGTCAAAAGCGGTTTGCTAATAGATGGTTCGTGAAATAGCAACAATAGTAAACGAAACCTTTGTTTTAGGCGCTTTGTTGCAGCATTGGTACACGGAACAAAATGTTTCGACTCATCACTATTCTATAGAAAAACACCACAATATATCCATTACATTTCTTGCTGCTGTTACAATTCAACAACAGATAAAGACGTTGGCGTCACCTTACATGACAAATACACTTTCAATTCCAGCAAGTATAATGTGGTCGAACAACAATTGAGCAAGGAGATTCGTGTAACATCAGATTATAAGATATTTGCTATCGACAAACTCACAATCCGAATTTCCTGTACCCATTCTCAGATATGAAGATTGATAAAAATGATAAAAGATACGGTATCGTTCACTCCTCTACAAGATTAATTTTTTTGAGAATTTTAACGCTCTGGTGGTTGCTTTAATAGTAAAATTCTTTGCCACAATACTGGACATTATTGACTGCTGTGAAAAGTTAAATACTCAGGCAAGGCAAGGCAAAAAATTCCGCGAAGTGCTTGGAGCAGTTTGTACTCATTATCGAATTATGAATATAAATAAAATAAACAAAGTTTATTGAAAAGCATTGCTAATGTGCTTGTGATTGGAGCGAGCTCCCGTGGACTACAAAGATTGATGAAGAGACGTTGACGAAGCGGAATCGATATAACCCTTGAGTCCTTCCCGTGGAACATCTTCTAACCAATTGCTTCGGTGTCAGTTTCGTGTAGGTTGAGTTTATTTTCCTATAGCTTTAGTATTATTTTCGGTTCATTAAATTTTACACTCTATGTTTGACCAAAATTTCAGTTTAACTTCCTTCTCATTCATGTCTCGTTCAACAAAGTTCGCTTTTGGTAATCGTTTAGCCATTCTTTGAAAGCAATATCTAGAGAACGAAATCGTGACTGAAATCTATTAAACAACCGAAGTTAACATTTGCACAGCGAAAATAAATCACTGCACCACGTTTTACACGAAGAAGTAAATCAAATTTTCCATCTCCCACATTTGTAATAGATATTACGCGTACACAATGACGTCATCCTAGATTCTTATCACAAAAATATACAAAAAAGACCTTCAAAAATTCATCTAGCACTCACGTTTATTCAGATCGTGATAATTATTTAAGAAAATTATCACAACCGCGCCAAAACGGTCACAGAGATTCAAATTCCACTCGTGAATACCTGATTTATCTCCCGGAGAAACTGTATCAAGGTCAAAGAAGGATTTACTTGGTAAATCTACTTTCTCTGCGTCTTAACTGACCTCTTTCTTAAAAGACCTACGTGCATGTTTTGATAAGTTTGCGGAACGGGAGTGATGTGATGACAGCACTGCACATAAAGTCCGTCTACACGCATTGCCCTTTTTACTAATGGCGCATCTTGCGTAACTTAATGAGCATTGAATACTAATAGCCCAATAGCTTTAAGGTAAGTTTTCATTCTTGTTAGTTCCGTATTAATTGCTTAACTCGATCTACATACGTTCGTTTTATGAGATAAGATAATTAAACCACGCGATGTTTTCCAGAGAAAGCGATTTGGCGAGTTTAGGTATAGCAGTGCTGCTAGGTTAGAATTAATGAGGTAATTTTGTCGTTGTGTGCACTATGTCGAAATGTATTGTAGCTGTTAGTGGCTTCTATTGTTTGTGAATCGTAGCTATATTGAATACATAGTCTTTGCATATTATTTGTAGTGATTTTATGTGATTTTGTCCCGTAAAATACAGATTGGCTATAATAAAAAAAATGGGGGCATTGTTAGCACGTTGCTTTATTTGGATATTGTTGTTAAGCAAAGTATGAAATTTAGCACAATCAATTTATTTATATAGGAATTGTTTTTGGGTTTCGTACCTCAGAAAGAAGGAGAACGCGTGAGTTATCAAGTTTAAATTAATATGAAATTCACAAGGTTGCAATCCCTTGTATACAATAATATATATATACAATAAAAAATAAATATCTAAGTAGGTGAACGTAATCAAAAAATATAGGCATTTATTTTTTGTTTATTTTGCATATTTTGACACTCGCAAAGGAAGCAAAACATATCTATAGGGTACTTCCTGTTGAAGCAATATCATGTAGCACAGGTAAAGGAAAAATTTCTAAAACCATAAATAGTTACGTTACTTACTAAATTGTATGGAACCCTTGGTGTGCAAGTCCGACTCGCACTAGACCAGTTTTTGTTCTAGATGTTTCTCTTGGTTACTTTTATTAGAGATATTTCTATTTTTACTCTCATTTGTAATGTTTATAAACATAATGATAATCCCGTTTTCGCTGTTTGTATAGGTTTAATGTTGAACATTTCCTAAAGCTATCTAAATATATATTTACTTATTGATAACCAAGGGCGTGGTTGTTACACAATACTTTATTCGTAATTAACCTGTGTCCTGTAATTAGGTGAACGTGTTTTGTCACAGATCAAGTAAGAGTGAAGGTGGAATTAGGCAAGATTATGTGCAAAGAGACTATTACGCTATTTGCATGTGATAATCACGTACGAATGACTTATCTTGACCTGTCACCTGTTGTACTTGTTCATATATTAAATGGAGGACCTTGTTGGGCAATTCAGGTGCCATTTAACCATACCCGGGCAGTAACTTGACCCACTAAAAGTTTCTTAAGGAAATAAACTTGCAGAACAGGCAATTTTTGTGTGTCTTCGTGACCGGTTTTTACAATAAAAGGTTATGGCTTCATATATAGCATTTACAACTTTCGTTCCTATGTTCTTCAATAAATATCTTTTTTATTTTTTACTATCTGAAAATTGGACTATAATAAAATTCCAATTTTTATTTCATAATAACCATTAGCGTCCTTTCAAAATAGTGGAAATATCGAATTTACCCGCGCTTGAATGTTAGATTCTGCAACAACTGTGGAAACGAACAAACGGTCGCGTTCAGAAATTGTGAGCCGATTAGACACTAACAAAACAACATACAATGCAAATGTTGCCAATGGAAAAAAATCCTACGGGATTTAAAGCCTTTTAGCGGTTTCAAAGCGAAAATTGAACTGAGCAAAAAATTTGGGCTTGTAATATTTTAGTCTATGACTAGTTTCAACACAAAATCGTTGGTATTCCTATTCAAATTATTGCTGTTACATAATTAACGTTTTATCTATGGTTTTCATTTATGATTTTGATTTGTAAAATAAACTTCAGTGTGCTACTAGCTACACGTTAATTCATTTCTCCTTCCTAAGTCCTAGACCTATGTCCGACGCAATATTCCTATGCTTATCATTGGCGATCAGGAAACACGATAAAAATGAGTGGCTCTTTGGTATTTTGTTAAGTTTTGACCATGTCAACCAGACTTGGGGAAAATTACAAGCAGCGGATTTTACAAAAGTTACGTAGGTGTGAAACGAGAGGCAATATTGCTGAGCGCACTCGTCGACGACATACATGTACTAAAATTTCACAATTGCGTTTCGAAGATATTCACACTCTTCTGCATAAACACTTCACACCAAAATGTGGTTGAATAGCAGTGTAATTGTATGCACAACAATTTCGCAGTAGTCTGCTAGGCTTCGCTGTCTGCCCATTGCGGATTTCTGAATGTAGAAGAGGCGCTATGCGATCGATTTATTATTGGTATGCGACCTTTTTTGAACTTAAATAATAATACCATATAAACAGTGCGTATATCTGTGATTTGCTGACATCGAGATGCATCCATCGGCATTCCAAGAAGACACTATATAATTTTTTTTTTCAAAATTTTAAAACGATGGTCACTGACCCATCTAAAGTTCATGTTATTAAAAACGTAAATTCAATCACCATTATAAAAACCTCTAAAATACGTGAATTATGACATCAACAGCTGTTATCACGTTACACGATCGAACTCGCGTATTTGTGTAGAGACAATGCGGCAGGAACTATGCTCTGCAGGGTAGTAACTATCATCTTCAGCCAACTTCATCCTTATACCAGAGAAAATAAGGTTCAGATTTAAAAACACACATTTATTTAGTTTTTTAACTAATTTGCAGCCAGGATTCTCCCACACGCGCTTATTCTAATTTTAGTGACGTCACCGCTTGTTAATTCATAAAAACGGGGTCGTGGAACAGAGCGCTAAAATGAACGGCCATTTTTTTTATTTTTTGTTTTAAAAAAAGAACAACAGTTTGTTTTTGTTTTCAGTTACGGAATTATTATCTCCGAGATTTATTGTGATAGTTTACATAATGTTTTTATTATCGGAAACAAACTGAACAATGGTAGTTATAAAAACTTTAGAACATTCATTGATATTTATGTTTTAAAGTCATAAACGATAAAAAATACTATGCTGTTTTTCAATGAACGACGTATATTGCTACAGGTATCCACTTTCTTGAGTCTAGTCTAGATAATCAGACCGCATAGCACGTCCTGCATTTAATTAGATATAACCACAACTCACGATTAGGAGTTAAGATTGAGTAGTTAGGTCAGGTAGGGGCTTATTACATGTGAAAGTAATGTTCTATTTATTGAGGGTTGGCACTAATGTTTACTATTGTAATAAATGGTCATTGTATTCATTAGTGAAATTTTGTAGGAATTACTATTCGTTTATATTTTTACAACGTAGTTTAGTCTAGAAACCTATAGCACGACTTTTCTTCCCTTGTTTCCCTTTTTATCATGTTCGACATGGAAACGCAGTGATCGAATTACTTCATATCGTTATAAAGATCGCTACCTAAGTATATAGGGTAGCGGAGACACCCACGCGCAAAATCAGCTTTGGATTCAGTATACGAATCGTTATTTTAAAAGATCAGCTTTTCATACTGAAATCATTACGTCGCCCTGTATATGTAAATATTTAACTTCATGTACAAAGATAAAGAAAGAAAAAATGATTATTTTTGGTAAACATGACGTAAATTATAAAAACTAAAAAAAAAATATACGGAATGGTTGAAGGAAATATGTAGAGGTGCAAAAGTAACGAAAGAGACGTACCCGCATGTATTCGTTACTTAAACAATTAGTACTCGTTACTATCGTATCGTTCCGTTACTCGTTACTTTTGACACCTTATAATACGCAATGTTATGATATAGCAACGAATTCAGTCGTATTGCGTACCCGTACTATACGCGTACGCAATACGACTGTACATTGCAATACATTACACATCGATTATAGAAAAAGCAACAAATACTAAGAGGTATAGTGCGTTTCATCTAATAGTTCCTTTGCCGTCATGTTGGCACTAATGCAACTTAGTGTGACAGAGAGAGAGACGCAGAGTGCGTCTACCTTGTTTACGATAGTGACAAAAAATGAATGCCAACATGACAGCAAAGGAACTATTATATGAAACGCACTATAATTTAAAGTAGTTACGACGTTTCGATATACACACGCATCAACGGTATAGAATGTCAAGAATGTCATGACAACGGATTTTTTAACCAATGAGGCTATCATACTCTATGACGGAAGCGGCAGTTGTCCTATTAATTAATTTCATGATTTTTCTGATGCATTATACTTGCGTGAACTAAAACAGTGTAGGTGCTCATACGAAAAGTATGAGTAACGAAATGCATTCGAGTGTAACGTTTCGTTACTTCATACTAGATAGCGCACCCGTTATTTATAACGAATACATACGGTTTGTCACAGCTCTAGAAATATGAGTCACATCCACGCAAAACGGCTGTCGCTCAGTATTATGGTGCGACAGCCGAAACGAAAGAAGCGTTTACTGCCAAAACCACAGATTACAAAACAGTTTTGGCCCTAGCCCTAAGTTAATCGAAGTCTTTTAACGCCATACTTTATTGCGGCTCTTATGTAGTATTTATTTGACGATCCTAATTCAGAGTTACACGTTTAAGTGAGAACATAAAGACTATGAGAGATAATGGCAGATGACAGCGTACAGTAGATACCTATACGAGTAGTTTAATTGTAGGTATTTACACAGAGTAAATACTAACCCCCTTATTCATGCTGCTTAAAGTTAACTAGTGATTAGCGATTCTTAAACCATACATTTTTGTCCTTTTAACGTCACTAAATTTTAGTCATCCTTTATAAATAAACACCATAGAGATTAAGGGTTTATTTTTAAACGATGACAATTAAAGTTAAGTGACGTGCAAACGTCTAAAATGTGTGTTTAAACAATCGCTAATCACTTAACTTTAAGCCGCGTTTATGAATAAGGGGATAGTGTTTATGGCAATCGGAAATATTATACTTATAAGGCGTGCCAACGATGATGTGGCAGGTGATATAATATTAGGTCCTTACATATGAAATTGAAAAAAAAATATATATATTATACTAGCTTTCCGCTTGCCGCTTCGTCCGCGTTTAATTCGATTATATCGCACTTTTTAGATTTCCCACGGGAATATCAAATTTTTCCGGAATAAAAAGTGCCCTATTATTTAATCCGGACTTCTAACTTTACGTCTGCAAAATTTCAAAGCATTCTATGCAGTAGTTACAGCGTGAAAGCGGAACAAACAAACAATATAATATAATAGATTAAAAAACAAACGACTTTTATTCCTCCTATACAAAACTCCAATTTCATATGGACCTAATATTAATAATAACTGTCGTCGCATATGTCGATAGGAGGTACCCTATTTAAAGTTTATTTATATATACTTTATTGTACACCAAAACATACATTCAACGCAACAAAACATACAATGGGCGGCCTTATCGCTAATGCAATCTCTTCCAGGCAACCAATGGATGGACAGAGATTCTCCTTGTTGGCTCAGATGTTAATTTTACAATCCGTTTAATATTACCTCTATCACTCTTGATAGCGCCGTATTTTTATCTTACAAAGCGACGCGCGCTTTACTTATGATAATCAAATCAATGATGCCGATTAGCGTCAGTACCTACATAATTCACACACAAACACACTTCCGATTTCGCTAATGTCTCGGACGGTACCACATATCCTGCACTTACACACACATTCATCACAAGTAATGCGCGCGTCTCTTCGTGAGATAAAATATTATAGATGACTAGCGGCCGTCAGCGACGTCGTTCGCGTGGTTTAGTTATGCTCCGCTCCTATTGGTCGCAACGCGATGTTATATAGCCTAAAGCCTTCCTGGAGTAATGGGCTATCCAACGCAAGAAGAATTTTTCAAATCGAACCCGTAGTTCCTGAGATTAGCGCGTTCAAATAAACAAACAAACTCTTCAGCTTTATATATTAGTAAAGCTATGGTAGACGGATAAATAACGAAGGTACGCAATCAAAAAGAACCTTTTTCCCAATCACAGTAAAGTTGTTTACTTTGTCAATATTGTTGCCAAAACTAATAATATTATTTTCTGTCGCCCTTGGTGATCAATAAAACTAGTTGCAAAGTTTTCTCAAACTTCTACCTTTTGTATCCCGAAGAGAGATTGTTGGTTCTCATATCTCAGCTTTCAAATCATTTCACCAGCCCAAGATTTCATACTAATAAAGCTTCGTCAAAATGACATTACGACGGCGAAATTATTTTGAGAAAAACCTTGTTTGAAGTGACGAATTTTCGATGTCATAATCTTGTGACAACGGTAACACGTCGAGCGCAAAGTAAAACACAAAATATTATCTGCCACACTGAGTACCAACCCAAACCCACACAAATTCTCATACCAAAAACATTTCAATAAGTTACGGAAATCGGGGTTACCAGACCAAAAAATATGATCTCTTATATATTTTATTCCTAGAAAAAGCCAGTTGAACCGTCATGCTCGTCACGTTTTTTCGGATTATGTCACTACCCTGTCGGTTATTCTAGAGCAGGGTTAGCTCTATGCGTCTTCAGGCATCTTTTCCAACTAAAAGTGGCCATGACGTGGCAACATGAGATTTTTGCACAAATCTTGAATTAGTGACTGCTGAAAAAAAACTGTAATTATACTTGCGTATTATAATTGTTAATTTAAATATCTCTTGAAATTGCTCGGTACTCTGCAATCTTTAACCTTTGAATGGTGTTCGTAGGACCGAAACCAATTTGGAAGGCCCATTGTTAGTTTTAATGTAATTTCTTAAATGATGCCGTGCCGAAATTATATTATTATGTGCCACCAACACGACGGCACGCGTACCATTGGTTCGCCATCCCTGTTCTAGAGCGTGTGAAGTTCTGAAAAGTCTAGGAAAAATAAGATGCTTGATGCTTGACGACAAAACCCTGCCTGACGTAACTAAAGACAGAGGTGACTATGAAGGAAAAACATACTTCGATTGAATATATTACATTGAAGACAATAATATTGCTTCTAATAGTAACCTTTTGGATTATGTCCATTATAAACATGCTTTCGTCTCCTTTGATCCATGGAACCGATTTTTGACTATTCTCTTCAGACACTGGGGTAATTACATAACACACTAATAGTAGTCAATGGCTTTCAGTTTAACAATTCAACAACATTCATTGTGTTATTTACGTTGTTAAGCATACAATTTTTCGAACATATGAAGCAATGAATTAGCAATTATTTTTTTTTATATATATATTTTTTTAATAATTATAAATTAGCGCTTGACTGCAATCCCGCCTGATGGTAAGCAGTGATGCAATCGTTGATGGTAAAGTGCGCTAGTTTATTAAACCCATTCACTTAAAAAACTTAGTGAATAGGAAGAAAGACGGCAGTTGAGCGAGGTGATGCAAATTTATAAACCCAACAACACAGCCAATGATGCTACGCCACAGGGAAATTGATCTGGATGGACCATGATCAAACTCCCGACACAACATCATTTGGCGCATCGTACCCGGCAAGCTTCACAACACAACTGCTCAGACCCGTCCTCCGTACGTCCGTCCGTCCGTATATAATTATAAACTAGTCCTTAACCGCAATCCAGCCTGATGGCTTACCATCACACATCATCAGCGCGCTTTATCATCAACGATTGCATCACTGCTTACCATGATGCAATCGTTGATGATAAAGCGCGCTAGTTTAACAATGTATTACGCAGTTAGGATGCAGGTTTTCTCTTATAAATTATTAACAATAATTTCCACACTTTAATTACGATGACTTTACTTGATTCATAGAACATTCCCAGCATTCGCTGTAACAGTGAGCGGTTAAATAGATCAAATGTTGTTTCATCGTTCAACAGATCATTCACGCACCATTAGGTGCGTAGTACTGTACCATAGTTCCATACGCGCGTGAGATTAGAATTACAAAATATTTATCGAGAATTCGAGAAAGACAAATGTTCGTTTTATATTCAGCTTAAGAATTACTGGAAAAAGGGGTCTTGAAAACGAGACGATCTCGAAAGCATCTAAATGTACTGTTCAATTTTTTGTTGTTGCTTACGCGCCTGTAGATATAATTTACGATAAAAATCTAGAGTACGTAAAAGTAAAATTACATATACAAAGATAACAATCTTGTGCATTTTTTCACACAAACCATCTTTTCGACGATTCTTTTCAGTTAACAATTTCTTTTCAATTAAGCTATTAACAAAATAAGTTTATGAGTTTTTCTAGCACATTGCCATCCGGATTTAATTTCTTGGGCATCTACTACAACATTCATCTAAGCATCTACTATAATGTACGGCTGGGTTTAGGTACCTAGTCTCCTGTCCGTCTCACCATGTTTTCCGTTCTCACCAGTAAAAGCAATATGTCTAGATACAAGCCCGTGTTTAGCAGCGGACGTTATCTTACTGATTTTATGATTAACAAAACCGCTATAATATTGTACAAGCAAAGACAAAACGGGACAAACCAGCTTTCACCGCCACCTGTACCAGATATCCAGGCAAAACTGGGCTTCTTATCAGAAAATGAGATCATTTTTGATGTCTGAAATTGGTGTACAATCCTTTCTTACTAATCCAAGCTTAAGTAGGCTAGAATGAGAGAGCTATTATAGTTTTAGGTTCCAAAATGAATATTTCAAATCAAATATTCAAAGGTTCAGTAAGACTGGACCACACCTTTAAACAGTAACACAGAATACCTAATGTTAACGATAATGGGGAATTTACATTCGATCTATTTTCTCTGTGCGGCTGGTCGTTTACTAAATCGCCAATCCATTTACGCAGGTCGATGGTGACTAGACATTTGGCATCGAATTTTTAACCATCGTATGTCACCTGTCGCCCTACGACAAAACTCAAAACCTACATACTCTATTTCAACGGAATCAGAAGAAAGGGACAGAACGATCGTCTCCGTCTCTTTCACTTGTTTCCAAGTAGGTAATTTTGGCATTGCAGACATGAAATTTCACACTGTCGAAACGTTGTTTTACATACAGATTACGCTGTACAGGGATGTTTGCCAAGCACATGTGTAGGAAAGGAAAATGTTGAAGGAAAATTGTGCCTTTATTAGCAGTACGAAGATCATGTTCACCTTCCATAATCACATAAAGTTCCAGTCCACTTGTGTTTAATATATTTGCGGTTCCTAATCCGGTATTAGAATGTCTTTATCAAAAAGGTTGTTCTTTTTTTTATGAAACATCTTTTTAGCTTGAGAAAAATATTTATTCCATTAACTTTCCTACTTCATAGAGATAAACTTTACACGTGTCCCGAATAATATAGATATAACCTATTATAGATACAACATGTATCTAATTGAATAATTACATCAAGAGCGTCCTTGAATAATTAAAATTGAAACGAGAGGAATTCTGATTCTAAAATCAATTACAGCGAAGGACAATTTTAATTCGGTGCGAAATTGAATCTTTTGCGTACCATCCACTCCACTGTACGGAAAAGAACTTCGATATTAGCCATTGTATAACGATCATGGACAGACTGAACGATCAAATCATCATTGGAACCAAGCAATGTCTCTTGAAAAATAAAATTCAAGAAAATATTACATTGCCATTTGAGACCCAATGTAATATTGAATCTTCTTTTGTTTTCGACGTTCGCTTTCCTGAAAACAAATGAATACTTTTTGGATTCGATTGCAGAACGTTTTCAAATTGGAGGTAGCTTTTTAGGAAGAAGAAAATTGAATGTTGTACCTTCTAATAACAATACAATACCACCACGCCTATAATTCTCAAAGGGTTAAGCAGTACTGACCAAATACTGTAGAAAACCAGGTTTCTATAGTATTTGGATTGTCTCATGTAATTGGGGGTGATCCTATTGCCTCAACCGGGCAGAAATCCAGACTAGTGGCTGCTAGTAAGAAATTTCTGCTTGAAAAACTCAATAATACTTTAGGTGGTTAGACGGAGGGGCCTTGGAACCGAACACAAATATAATTATACTCTTTCTAATCTATAACGAATTTTCTAATAAAAGACGTTGAAAGCTTTAATTTGACTGATAATAACGTTTCTTGGTTGAGTAATAAAAGTTCACGCCTTATGATTAGAATCTTACTGTTACTAATTTCGTGTGAATGTGTTAATTTAACACCGTATCTATCGAAATAAGGAACATTCAAGTGACCATAATTTCATATTGAGAAAATTATGTCATGGTTGAATTGTACATTGCTATTAATCTTGTAATTATAATATGAGAAGTTGCTAGAGAAATTATAGAACGATACAAATCCTTTCAAGTTAAATAATTTGACTGTATTGTAAATAACATACATATTTAAATTAAACGCAAATGATGTAAAACCGGTCAAGTGCGAGCGAAATAACCAATTGTAAAATTTATATCATTATCAATACAAAAATATTCTGTTTTTTAATGACAACAGAAACACACAATCTGAGGAAATTTCAACAGTCTAGATATTCTGTGTGGCTATTATGTGTATTCGTGAGATACAGACTAGTGATAGACAGGCAGTGGAGTCTTGGTAAAAACACGTCATCTTGTTTTTGTTTTTTTTTTTTTAACATTTTGTTGTTCTCGGTGGTAGGCCATAATATCGGCTGCCGGCAGAATTACCACCCACCAGACAAAGTCTTACCGCCAAGCAATTCGTTGTGTTCCGACATGTCTCGTGAAGCCGTACGGAGGACGGGTCTGAGCAGTTGTGTTGCGATGTGTGCCGGGTACGAAGCGCCAAATGTTGTTGTGTTGAGAGTTTGGTCGTGGAGGGTCTCCAGATCAATATCCCTTAGCGCAGCATCGTTGGTGGTGTTGTTGGGTTTTACATTGCATCTCCTCGCTCAACTGCCGTCTTCCTTCCCATTCATTCAGTTTTTTTTAGTGATGACTGTGATGAGGCTCTTAATAAACAAGCATGTTTTACCATCAACAATTGCATCACTGCTTACCATCAGGCGGAAATACGGTTAAGCACTAGTTTATAATTATAAAAAAAAACACCCTTAGGGGTTACAGAACCCTAAGAAGTCTTTTTCCTCTATATTTGTGTAGACTACCACTCTGAACTGATGCAGCTAAACAGTTACTGTACAACACGGGAACTTAAGTTACTAAACCACAAATATTTAAGAATACCCAGCAAAAGTCATACAAGCCTTACACCACTCAGCACCATTAGCTGGCTGGCAGATTTCAACTGGGCGATAACATCGGTGCAGCGCTGATGTCACTACGCGATTACACACGTTCTTCATTCTTAAAGTTTTCTATTAAGATGCTCGCCTATTTGCATTTACGCTAGACATAGCTGAGTATCGAGATATACTTGGATGAGACTTTGAAGAATTTGTAATACAAGCTTTGATGATGGGAATAATTTTAAAGATTTATAGTTCCTAGTAGTTTTTTTAGATCTTTAACCTAATCCAACCCGATCGTGGCTACGAACGGAGCATTATAAATTTTATCCTACTTAATATTATAAACGCGAAAGTTTATAATTGTTTTGGCAATATACTATATTTGTTACTCTTTCCCGCAAAAAAAAACGACTAAACGGATTTGGAAAAAATTTGGCACATACAACATGTAAATTAATTAACACACTTCCTGAAAATAGTTTATTCAGAATCGTTTACTGAATCGGTTTACATCATTTTTCATACAAACCCTGTTGTTTGTACAGACTTTTAAAATCGCAAAGAAAAAAACCTTATTCCAAGCACGTTAAGGTCTTCCAAGAATTGCTATAACTAATTTAATAAATAACAATGCATATACATGTTAAATTAAAAATTCAGTGTACCCATGTATTATGATTATAACATAATATTCTAATTGGGGTGTTTGAGGGTGTGCGTTAATTACATTAGGTACATGTTGTATATAGTTCATAACTGCTATTTTATTCTCTGACACAACATATTCACACCGCTAAACTAACCAAACTTAAACCACTAGGTATAAATACTTGTAATTTTGAGCAAGAGTTGCTCATGCCGAAAATAAGATTTATGGTAGGAATTCTAGAAAAGTGCCCACATAATCAAGTAACTTTATACTTAGATGGAAATATCTTGCCGTTTACTCATGAACCTCTCGTATGATAGGTACTCTGTTAACATAAATGTATTAAATAAATATATATGCCACTCGAGAACCCGTCGGACGAACGACGACTCCACGCACCGGAAGACGTAGCGTGGGTAGGCCCCCGACAAGGTGGACCGACGACCTGGTGAAGGTCGCGGGAAACCGCTGGATGCGGGAGGCGCAGAACCGGTCGTCGTGGAGAACCTTGGGGGAGGCCTATGTCCAGCAGTGGACGTCTTTCGGCTGAAATGATGATGATGAAATGATGAAATATATATGAATAAATATATATACATATGTATATGCTTAAATACTGTAATTGTCTTCTGTTTAAAATAAAACAAATAAATTACCGAATCACAAGAACTGTCGAAAAGTTTTTATTTGATTTACGAACCTCGTGATTGTCCTAATTTAACTTTGAAAGAGTCTGAACTTGGCCCGTCAAAGTTAAGGGTAGTTATTCTCGAATGAGTACCTATTACTCGACCGCACTATCTTGTATTTTGTGCTCTTTTTATAGAAAATAAAGGAAACTTATGTTCATTTATTTATAATCTGTTGAAGGTTGACCATAACATCGAAACTAGAAGTAAGTATACATATTGTATATAACTTATTACTTTTTCTAAATTGCCTCGTCACAAACCTTACTAAGTAAAAAAGCAACCTGTTAGTAAAAAATTTGATGTTTCGGCTGCTCAGTTTTCTGTTTTGCCCCTAGATTTCCTGCCGAGACAAAGTTTTCACTAAAGTCAAAAGCTAATACTACCTATATTCGTTGAATTTTCAACTTTTCTTTACTGTCCGCTCAGCGGCTGAGTACTCCTCCATTCCTTAACGAGCCGTTCTGCAAAACTTCGAAGTCGGACCACAACCGTCAGCTAATTCAAAGTAAGAACACGTTTACATTCTGGCATCGATGCAATTTCTACAATATCGGTACAATTTTACTGATATATTTCTGCCTGTTCAGTAAACCAGCATTTCGGTTCATATTCCCTCCAAATTGTCACAAACGGGCTTTTGAAACGTTTCCTATCGGAAAATTCAATTCCTGGTCGTGTGACCTTTCAATAACTTTTGTTCGAATGTACGCTTGGATTCCTCTGTATATGACTACCGGACCTCGATTCAGTTAAACCCTCGAAAAAATGTTAAACCCTGGCTCGAAGGGTTTTGTGAAAATGAAGGTATGATATTAAAAATTGACCTAAACTAATGAATCCGTTTGTTAGCATACACTTGTTATGCGGTAACCACAAAGATATTTATAGATAATACGGTTCTAACAAAATTTTCATAAATAGGTATCATCTCAAAAAAGTCAATTTCGATAAAGAACAAATCAAACTACAAGAAATCAAATACAAACAAAGCCATGACACGTGCGAAACAAAAAGATTTAAAGATCAATATCCACACGTTGCAAACACAATCTGTTTATCCGCAGAGCACACTGGCTCAAAAACAATTCAGTCACGAGCGAAAAAGGAAACGTAAATTTCCTTTCTGCACACCACAATCGCATCTCTGCATCTAGAGGCTTGATGGATGCCGTGTCAGTACAGTGAGCAGAGAGAACTGTTTCCACCAATAGGAAGAGGACTGCATTTATCAAAGTCTCTCGTTTAGTTTAAGATAAATTCTTGAGCGTTGACGTGACGTTATTTAGCGCCGGAAGAATTCCTTTTGAATGACTACGAAAAATTCTCTCAAAATGAAATTCGCTATAAAGAGGACATAATACTCTCTCGCAATCTAGATCTGTCTGAAATACGAACTCTAAAGCACATTCAGTACATTCTTTGAGTAACGAATTTTCAGCCACCTGCATGTACTTTTCTCATATCTCAAAAGTGTCAGTTTCCCCAGTTTGTTGTTCCACTAGACTTCAACAAGTAATGAGAAATGAGTAGACGGCACAAAGTTGGAAACTACTGCATTGTTGATATTCAATTTCGAAATGCGATGTTGTTTCATAATGGAATTAGAAGTTTAAGGAAACAGTCGGAAAAGTTTTTATGTCAATTATATTAAGTTACCTATTTCTGACGTCTTATTATTGCAATAACAGCAACAATGAACAGAAGCATAATAGCAGTCTTAATAATTGAATAAAAATGTAATTATCATGCTATCAAAGAATTTTGCATTTATTAATGAAATCCAGTTATGTAAAACGTAATTATGTATGGAAATTATTAGGAAAAATATGATGTGCAAAAATTAAGACACTATAAGACACAAACTTGATTGCTTATAGAATTTGGAGAGTCGACAAAACAATGTTTCAATTATGAAATCAACAACGCAATATCAACGCAAAACTGAAGGTCAATTCCCGTAATTAAAAAAAAAAAACGTTTGAAATGTATTCGCAATCTCACCTCGGCGACAATCAACGTGAAAAAAAATGGAAAAAATATCTCTGTATTTTTTAATCAGAGGAACTTCTTGACAAATTAAGACTTAGATGAACCTAAAATTACGGGAAAAAAGAACGTTAAGTAGCAAAGGTAAAATATTCTCCATTCAAACGTTTTCCAAAAGCTTATTAATTACCATAATACCATAAGTAAAGTATTGAGAGAAAACAAAAACACTTCTTCAATGAAAAGACAGTCGGAACAAATTGCTTTACTTAATTTTATAGATCAAACTCTATTATATAAAGCTGAAATCCAATAAACATTGACAAATAACTTCGTCGATCATTTTACGTTCAGTGACGGCTTAGGTCCTGTTCAACCTTTCAATGAATAAATGGAAGTGGAAACTATTTACTCCTTCAGCTCTTTGTCAAAATGTCAAGAGAGCGAAGATTTATTTGTAACGTAACTCTGTTCGTCTCATTTGTATTTGGAATATTCCAAATGGTAGGAATATTTGTTTACCAAGTTACTATTACACACAATATGCTAAGCAATTTATTTAGGTACACCAAATTGCGTTCCAAAGAGATACCAGCATCAGTTACCTACTCCTAACGGATACTTGAGTCAATGGACGATTCGCTATGGAGGATACACTTTATTAAAATAATTGATGCACGAGAATTAAAATAACCATTCACAATACGTAAAATAAAGGTACTGATTACACTAATCATCATGATTCTCTTGCCCTTGTCAGTTGGTCCAATTTATTTGTCGGCGGAATATGTCTGTGCCTTTCTGGTACGGTAATAAACCTCGAAATTGGTCAAACAGTGCAAATATTAAAACGATCATTAATTACGTAGTGGATGATTGCTGAACAAATAAGTTTGTAGGTACTGATTTCGGAAACCTAATCTAAGTATTTCTAAATCTAGACTATTGATTCGTCGAGCACGAAGTACACAGTAGTCAGGTCTCCTCAGACGGTTACGAATAACAGCGAAGTAAGATTTTGTTATCGTGATACAGGGTGGCGCAATAGAACGTGCATTTTTAAAATAATTATTAAAAAATAAATACAAAAGGTATAGTTAAAATAAAACTAAGCAATTATTAAGTGATAACTGAAGTTTATTTTTTAAAAATAACATTATCTAAATGATGACCCTCTCTACGTTGGCACTCCTCTAACCGCAAACGGAAATTACCGAAAACTTTCTTAAGTAGTGCTGGTGTGATTGCTGCCATTTCACCACGAATATTCTCCTTGAGCTGACTGATGTTTCTCGGATTATTGGTGTAGACTTTGTGTTTGAGGTATCCCCACAAAAAAAAGTCAGGAGGCGTCAAGTCTGGACTGCGCGGAGGCCATGGGATATCACCTCTTTTCGAAATCAGTTTGCCAGGGAACATCTGCTTCACAACCGCCATGGAGTCATTTGATGTGTGACTGGTAGCTCCGTCTTGTTGGAACCAAGTCCTAGAGTTCTTTATTCTTGAATTTTCAAGTTCTGGGGCCAAAAAACCTTCCAACATCGCAACATAGCGATCGGTATTAACAATGATGTTTTGCCCCCGTGCGTTTTCAAAAAAATAAGGACCCATTATTCCTTTGGCAGAGATTGCGGCCCAAACTGTCACTTTAGGGCTATGTAACGGTTTTTGATGTTTGAGTCTGGGATTCTCACTATTCCAATAACGACAATTTTGGCGGTTTACGAACCCATTCATATGAAAATGTGCCTCATCAGAGAAAAGGATGTTTTCAAAATTTGAAAACCGATTGAGCATTTCATTAGCAAATGTGAGCCGTGCTATGAAGTCAGAGTCTTTCAATTCTTGAGTTAATTGCAGCTTGTATGGATGCAATTTAAGATCCAAGTTTAAAATTCGTTGCAAACTTCGTCGCGGTATGTTTAGGACAGACGATCTCTTGCGAGTAGACATTTGTGGATCTTCTCGTACCGACTGCTTAACACTCTCAATATTGTCTTCGGTCCTAGATGTGCGTGGACGACCTTTTGCGTGTGGTTTAAACGTCGATCCAGTCTCTTCAAACCGCTTTATCCAGATTTTAATTAAATTAGCACTCGGAGCCTCCCTAATTTGCCGTACACCATACTCAGAACAAAATAGTCGCCTGACAACTACGTACAAACGAGAGTTTTCGTAAAATGCGCGCACGCAAAATGCGCGACGCTTCCCGTCGAAGTGACTCATAGTGACTAAAACTTCATGAACCGCGCTACCCAACGATATCGGTCTCCCCTCGTCCACGCCCCTTCTACCCCGCAAAAAAAGATGATGCAATATGCACGTTCTATTGCGCCACCCTGTATTACCTTCCAAATGAAAATGGATTTTGTACACTTTACAGGAATACTAATTTCGTTTAATCACGATATGGCTGATCATAAGAACAATGGTTGCTGATGGAAACAGTTGGTTTTATATAACGTAAATCAATTAATTTATTAATTTAACCTTATAAATTCTTTTTACCTACTACACAGTCTTTATGGCATCGTACTCAGTTCAGATTGGTCGTCTTTAATAAAATCGCCTCACACACTTGTTCTTATAGAATGCCTCAGCAAAAACTGTTTTCTTTGTTTATTTTCTTTATACACATACATATATATTAACATTTGCCCTTTGCCTAGTTTTTCGTTCATTGTTACAACAGAAAATTAAAATTCGTTCAATATTTCTTTAACACCGAACCGCTGCTAATTTTCTCATGAACCCTTGCTTTGATGTTTAAATAAGTATTTTTTTATTGTGGCAACATTACTCAAGACGTCAGACGAAGCAAAGACGTGACTATTGATTTGTTAACAACCTTCTACTAAACACGCTTTCGCTAAATGATATGCAAATCAACACATATCTAACACAAAGGCTATTTTCAGAGAATAGGGTAAGGATAAATAAATGTAATATATTACGCCAGTTATTATGAAACATAACAGCTGGTCAAGCAATATTACACTCTATTGCAAATGCAATTATGACCATTATGATTTAATATTAGATAGATACGATGATTTAATAGATCGTGTTCCAGCATACATATACTCGTATGTAAGGACTTTAAGGATTTGCAAAGCAAGTGCATTGTGTATTTATAGCAAGGTTTAAACGCAGTGTAGGTCAAACATAACATGTTGTTCCACGTACTTACATAAGCCTGCTTCGAACTTGTAGTATAAATAATAAATGAATTTACGAGATAAATCAGAAGATAATGATGTTATCTTGATGTCGACAACATAAACGAGGAAGGTAAAAAATAAATATTCTGGAATAATAAGTAACTTCGTAGGAAAACCATGATTTTTCCTTTTTCCTTAAACATTATGGAGGTAATCAGATAAAATTAATATCGCAGTTGTAGCTTTATTTTGTTTTACTAGCTGCGCCCCGAGGATTCAGTGCGTAATTTTCGATCCCGTAGGAATAACGGGATTAAAAGTAGGTACCCTATGTGCTATTTATTCCTGGCTAAAAACTGTCTGTGAGCCAAATTTTATCCAAATTCGTTTAGTAGTTTTGCATGAAAGAGTAACAAACATCCATCCAACCATACATACATACATACCTCACAAACTTACGAGTTTGCTGCGTGTCGCGGGTTCGATCCCCCACAGAACAAATATGTGTATGGCCTACAATTAGTTTTTCCGGGTCTGGTTGATTGTGTATGTGACTTTGCATGTTTGTAAACGCACCCACGATACAGGATAAATTCCTAGTGTGGGGCAACGTTTTGTTTTTGCAAAAAAAGAAATATTATTAGGGTTTTATGAAGTGTAATGTATGTGACACAAGAAGTGTAGAGGTAAAAAGTGTAGGCTGGAAGGAAACCTTTAAAAAAATCTCCTCGTTTTTAAAAATAATAATGATTGCCTCTTTGGTCTAGTGGTCGCAAGCGCTATTGATGAAATAGTCGAATCAATTTTCAGATACGGCATTATTATTGAGGATTTTCTTTTTTTGCTGAAATTTCTCGGTAGTAGCCTAAAGGCTAAAACTGTGACTGGTTGATGCCAATAGGCTTGCCCCTTATTACATGGGGTTAACAAAATGTAGGGATAAAAAACAGTTACACCTCTACCCTTCGGGAAACTAGCCATAAACAATATATACTATTTTTTAAAAGAAAAGATGACGATTTCAATAAATCGATTAAAAACTAAATAAACAAACCTTCGCAATTTGTTCGGGTGCCCTTGACACGATTGTGAACCCAGCGACAATGACACGATATAAACCAGTGATGCGGGCAGGTTAATTGAATACTATCGATATTTTATTATTTCGCTTAGCCTTCTAATCGATTCATGATTGAGTAGCATCATGAATTCGTGAGTAATTTGGATTCCAACTTTACATTAATTTGTTACCCATACAGCATATAGAGACGTTCGGTCATATTAAAAAGGGTGTGGTACAGTAACATCCTTGATGGTAATCGCGAAAAATTATCTCCTGTTCCATACAAAACTTCAACAGGTACTCGACCCAAATACAGCTACAGTTCCTATGAAGAAAGTTGATCTGTTTTACTCTTTGATATAAGCTGGAAACTACCCACATTTTAACAAGCGTTACATACGTGACCAGAATAGTTTTAAGGATGTACCCATCTAAAGACAATATGGATGGATTGTAAGACATAACACGGCAAATAAAGGAGATGTTTCAGAAATGTATGTAGCCTGGGCCAACACATTTTTTTTTTTTTTTATTATCAATTATAAAGTAGCGCTTGATCGCAATCCCGGCTGATGGTAAGCAATGATTGCACTTCGAAAAACTGAGCGAATAGGAAGGGAGACGGCAGTTGAGCGAGGTGATGCAATGTTAAACCCAACAACACGAACAACGATGCTGCGCCAAAGGGAGATTGATCTGAAGATCCTCTACGACCAAACTCCCAACACAACAACATTTGGCGCATCGTACCCGGCACACATCGCAACACAACTGCTCAGACCGGTCCTCCGTACGGCTTCGGTGCGATGTGTGCCGGGTACGATGCGCCTAATGTTATTGTGTTGGGAGTTTGGTCGTGGAGGGTCTTCAGATCAATCTCCCTTTGGCGTCGTTGGTAGTGTTGTTGGGTTTAACATTGCATCACCTCGCTCAGCTGCCGTCTTCCTTCCTATTCGCTCAGTTTTTCTGAGTGGATAGGCTCTTAATAAACTAGCGCGCTTTACCATCAACGATCGCATCACTGCTTACCATCAGGCGGGATTGCGGTCAAGCGCTGGTTTATAATTTATAAAAAAAAATAGTAGTCATAGCTACCTTAAAAAGGATTATCTCACTAAAAAACTTTTCAAATAATTAATTATATATACTTGTATTTTTATTCAAATTAATTTAGTAGTATTATTATGAAAATCTATTATTTTTTCCTTTTTTATCTATATAGTGTACATAGTAGTGGCCCAAAATGAAACATCTCCTTTGTGAACTCAGAGAGGATGTGGATGAAAAAGGTAATATAGCGAAAAAAAAAGCGCAATAGTCTATGCGACCGACAAAAGAATTTTTGACAATTGTCAGTTTCATACAAACAAATACGTGTTTTGCAAATTTGGTCTTTATTATCTACTAGGATTAACGCACTTACAGGTATCAGGAACTCTCGACGGCAGGACTGTAATGATTTCACAGTCGATTGTTTTGTATGTAAAAGATAATCTAAATCAATATTATTAGTTACGTAAAGCTAAAGGCACTTCGAAATATTGATAGCATATGAAGCGGATGGTTATGTTATGAACAACCTACTGACAAGATAATTACTATCAATGTTTTTGATAAGATTGTCGATATTATATACCTAATCGATACTATCACGAACTTATCAAAATGTATCAATTAATCAATCAATTTCACTGAAATATTGAATGAAATTCACATTAATACTGTATACTAAAAGTAGGGCAGTGTAATCAATTTTAGACCCTGTCTTGCTTAAAATAGGGTCATAATATTGAACAGCACTGCTGCATTTATGAAGATCTCGGTCACACTAATGAACTAGGTAATGATGATTCAGCGTCTTATTCGATTAGAGAGTCCAAATCAACAATTACCAATATTATTTTTAATTATTTTATTGTTCTGTCTTCACAATCACTTCTCTTTCTTTTTCCTTGGTGTGATATATCAGCAATGTAAATAAATAACAAATGGATACATTTAGTTGTTAGTTCTAAAGTTCTCAGTCTTCATGAAGGCAAATGTCAAAGACCTCGAAATGGACAGTAAATCATATTATTGCACAATCGGTCTATTTTTTCTAAATTTTACGGTCAACGATTACTTTATTTGATTTGTGATTTCGCACCGGAGTCGAGATTCGTTACTAATTAAATAATATAATACATTGTCGAATTTGTTTATAAAGAACTGTACAATTCATTTCATTGGTTAATAATGTTCTATTTTTATTTTATTTTTTTAACTTTATTTGGACAGAATAGTAAATTACATTTTCGGCCACGACGGAGGGTGCAAATGGAAACTATAATCACTTATACTACATTTATTATAGTTACATTACATGGTAACTACTAAATCTACTTAACCTAAGTGCGAATGCCTCCGATGTTAGGACGACACTGCTACACTCTACTATCCTACATTATGTCTAACGCTTAATAATGCCCCTGCATCTCGAGATTCCTCTATATATGTGTTTTATCGTGGTGACGTCTAATGGGGTGATTGATGATTTAGCGGTTCGCGGCTGGGCACGAGGCGGCGACACGAGGAGACGACTCAGCCGTTGGGATGTTGTAATACTCCGCATAGCTTCAGTTGCATGAAAATAGGTATAATATCCTGATTCGGCTGATTTGGGCCTCGTGACAAGGTGCTGGTCACGTTGAGGGGACATGTGTTGGTACCGATACGTAACATCTCCACCCTCAGAACAGCAACTATTCGAAGACTAACGTCGAGAATATTGCTGGTACATGTCTCTTATCTGTGGTTGATTCTGCATCTTCATTTCGATGATTTTCAGGATTATGATTTTCAGGATTCTAATTCATTGACGGCATTGTTCCATGGCTTCTTCGGTCAGTGTGAGTTTCGTGGATCGGCATGATTTCTTCAGAGATTGGCTGTAGATGAGTCCTTGGATACAGTTCAGATGTCCTGTCGTTGGTTCATGGTTGACTCCTTCTTCGCAGAGATGATACTGGTTGAACTTCGGGCATTCTGCCTCTATGTGCTTGAAGACTTTCCCATTGGTTGCAGTGAAAGGATAGGGAGGAATAAAAGTATACATATGTTTATTGGGGACTATTGCTAACCTATATAGTTGAAACTTATCAGGGGAAATTACTGGGGATTTAAATATAGAAAGAAAGAAAGAAACTTTTTATGATAAATTGAATATAATATGATTAAATATGATAACTATCTTTTTATCTGTATAGTATAGCCAGGTTTTATAATTGTGTAATATTCTTTTAGATCTGCATCTAATAATTGATCTGAGCCATATATAGATTTCAATCGATTGGTCATATTAATTAAGTTGTCTATACTTAACATGCTATGATGAGTGCTCGAGGCACATATAAAAGCTAAAGTATCTTCTAGGTATTTCTAGAAATAAATCGTCGGTACTATCACTAATTACACCTAACAGCTGGGCAAATTTTGCGTATCTAATAAGATCAGATGCGGCAGAAGCTTTTTCATCTAAAAGTAACCCTAAAGTACTATTAATTCGCTCTTGATTTGAAACTATTTTTGAAAGTATGTCACTGTATCGAGACATCCAGACTTTATTAAGACTGATATGCTCATTTAACTCCGATAATATCTTATCATCATTGGTTTCTAAAAGTTTAATGGCGTTATTATAAGTTTGGGCATCCGATTGATCTAAGTTACCGGTAATGCTTTTTATTACGGAACCTAAACCGTCTACGAGACCTCGTTTACTACGATTGGGTTCTAGCGTTTTTAATTGAAGCCTAATTTTAGCTAACTTGTAAGATAAGTGGTTAATTTGAAGTTCGTATAAAATAAAGGTACGATTATCTAACTTATTCTGAAAGAGGTCAAGCTGATCCGTTACAGAGTCTAGTCTATTCTCGATGTCAATTAACTCTATGTATTGCAGGAAGGAATGGTAATGTGTGATAAGTCTCGTTTGTCCCAGGTTGAAAGGTAAAAGTCCGGGTCATTCGTCAATAAGGTCTTACATTTGTTAAAACAGTCAATGTAGTCAGAGTCAAAAGTTATCTTACTTGTCTTTTTCAGGCATATTGTCATTGGCTTTGTAATGCGAGCAAAGTCGGGGATAAATTTCCGATAGTAACCTAGTAATCCTAGAAACTGTTTTATTTCTTTGGTGGTTTTGGGTAGAGGGTACTTTTCTATTGCTGCTATTTTTTCAGGGCTAGGCTTAACGCCTTCGCCAGTGATAATATGTCCTAAGAACGCTGTTTCCAATTTAAGAAACTCGGACTTATCCATTTGAATCTTGAAATTAGATTCTTGCAGCCTCTTAAATACTTTTTCTAAGTTAATCATGTGCTCTTGCAATGACGTACTAAAGATTATGACGTCATCAAGGTACACGAGGCATATTTCGTTCTGTAATCCTCTGAGAACATTGTCCATAACGCGTTGAAAAGTGGACGGGGAGTTCTTTAAACCCATGGGCATGCGTAGAAACTCAAAGTGCCCATGCTCTACATTGAAAGCTGTCTTAGGAATGTCGTCGGGATGCATTTCGCATTGATAAAATCCTGAGGCAAGGTCCAGGGTACTTAAATACTGGCACTTACCAAGCTTGTCAAGTATGTCATTAATGTTAGGAATGGGGTACTTGTCGTCTATAGTCTTGTCGTTTAATTTACGAAAGTCAACTACGATGCGCCATTTCTGTTTGCCTGATGCGTCGGCTTTCTTAGGAACTACCCAGATAGGTGAGCTCCAAATTGATTCTGAAGGTCGTATAATACCTTGTTCTAACATCTTAGTAATCTGATCCCTAACTTCTTGTCGATGTACGAAAGGGTAGCAGTAGCTTTTAGTATAAACGGGAAGTTCGTCAGTCGTTCTAATACGGTGTTTAATTTTATTTGTAAAAGTTAAGGGCTCTCCCTCAACATAAAACACGTCAGCATATCGTGCACACAATGTCTCTAAGTTAGTCTTTTCTTCGATATTTAAATGAACTGTACGCAAGCGAGATAGAACCTTTTTAACGCGCTTAAGGTCTTGTTCGGTGCTAGTGTACTCAGTATTAGGTATCTTGGCGTATAAAGGATGGTCAAACGTAATATTCATGCCGTATTCCATCGGGTTTTTAATTTCTACAATGCCTATGTAATCGGTAACGCGAGTAATGCAATTATAGTGTATTGCTGAGCATTTGCAAAAATTAACTTGAAACGGGATGCGGTGTCAGCGCGATGGAAGTAGGTGTTCGGCGACACGAGGCGTCGAGTTAACAGAGTGCGGTGGTTGCAGTTTTATGTGGAAATATCCGTTTGACGTAAATAGCTATCATGTCGCTATGCAGCTGATTTGGTGTAGGCAGAACGCGTAATATAATTACGGGAATGGTTTCTTGATAATTAGGTTTTCCACATTGATATAAACGTATGACGAAAATCCGTAATCTGTGTTCCGGTAAGTAATTCTAGACCATCGAAATAGTTATGGAATCTATAGATGAACAACTTTAAATTTACAGGGTTATTAAATTCACGAAAATGCGGGATAGTAATGGAATGGTTATGCTTACTAGTTACGCGAGCATAGACTAGATATTCTGATCGGGTTTAGAAGAAGTATATGGTTGTGGAGCGTCTAGGCATTTAGCGTTAGATTGAGAGTTATCCTGTACGTATTGGTAATAATTTGGGTCGTTTTGAACGTGGTTGTAATACTCAGAATAGTCCTATTTATCGGTCTGAAAGAGACAGATTTCGTCCTACTTTCTTGTGGATGAAAATCTTGTCTTAATAATTATAATATAATATAGGTTATTAATAAATATAATATAGGTTATTAATAAATATAATATAGGTAAAAGGGAAGGACAAGGTAGCAACATTTGAAGAAGGGTTCAAGGACTTACATGAACATGGTTTTCTTCGTTGTCTCGATGCCTGGATACGTCTTCAGTTGCGCCAGTTTTCTAATTCGGAGGATAATGGCTATAAGAGGCTTTCCTGGGTAGCTTGCTGCTGATCTGCACCTTTTCGCGAATGCCTTGGGCCTTGCTCATATTTATCGGTGTCATCTGCTTCTGGTGGCTCTGGAGGAGGAAGACTTCCTGGATGCTGCGCCGTATGATGGGCCTGCGCCGGCGGGGTAGTTATTCTGCGTACTAAATTATTCTAATTATAATATATTACTATATTTTCTTTTTTATGTCTTTTTTTTTTTACGTTGAATGATTTTTGATTCCAATTGCGCTATCGATGTGTGGATATCCTCTGCTGTGGCTTCACGTAGATTCTGGATACTCGTACGGTGCTTGATAGCGACCCGGGTAGCTCGCGATCACAAATATCGATATTAGATAATTTTAACGCGCTCGCGAACCGGCCCGCGAGTATCCTACCGACTGCGCCAATTACATTTTCGGCCACGACGGAGGGTGCAAATGGAAACTATAATCACTTATACTACATTTATTATAGTTACATTACATGGTAACTACTAAATCTACTTAACCTAAGTGCGAATGCCTCCGATGTTAGGACGACACTGCTACACTCTACTATCCTACATTATGTCTAACGCTTAATAATGCCCCTGCATCTCGAGATTCCTCTATATATGTGTTTTATCGTGGTGACGTCTAATGGGGTGATTGATGATTTAGCGGTTCGCGGCTGGGCACGAGGCGGCGACACGAGGAGACGACTCAGCCGTTGGGATGTTGTAATACTCCGCATAGCTTCAGTTGCATGAAAATAGGTATAATATCCTGATTCGGCTGATTTGGGCCTCGTGACAAGGTGCTGGTCACGTTGAGGGGACATGTGTTGGTACCGATACGTAACAAGTATAACAACTAGTGTTTACAAATATTTATTTGTAAACACGTGTAATTAACGACCGTATTAATCTTAGCACGTTCGTTAATAAATTACATAGAAAGGCATGAAGTACTCGTACGTATTTTTCATAAAATATTAGAATAATATATATAGAAGGCTGTTTTTTTGGTTATTAATTCTGCAGACGAAGGTATACGGTTGAAAAGAAAATTTACTGTCACGAGTTTATATTCTAGGTTACCGTTCTGGAAATCTAAGTTTTAATACGCATGAGAAGTTAACTTAAAACAAAAGCGGTATCTTCCATAATCTGCACATCTGGTCAAACATTGTATTTGCTTTGGCAGACCTCGGAACATACTTTAACGTGTACACATGGAATTAAAATCTAAGCCTGCAGGGTAATTGCGTAGACAATATCAATAGCGACGGGTTTCATTTTGTCTGTTTTTCTGTTCAACAACATTCATTGCAATTTTTACGTTGTTGGACGGACAAATTTTTCGAACATACTAAGCAATGGATTAGCAAGAAGATTCAAATTGGTTCAAATTGATAGTAATAGTGGGCTATGCAATTAGGATGCTGATCTAGGAGTAGGAAACTCAGCTCTTTCAACAAATATACCGTTTGCAAGCTAACCAAGGCTACCGGGGAACAAATAGTAGAATGGTTAGCGATAAAACAGCAACAAGAACGAATTATATAGGAAAAAGGAGAAAGCTAAAATATATTTTGTCTCGAAGGTAATAAAAATGGAACTTGCGAGTTCAACGCCACATCAATTTTGTAGGTGAATGGATGTACTGCCGTCCGTGAGAGGAATAGGGAGAGGACATCACTTCTAAAGCCTTGTACGCACTTGTAGTTATGTACGTCTCAACTTTTCACGAAACGTGTCCGACGCCATGTTTCTTCCGAGACAACCGTCTCAATTACCGTCGTCGTCGTGATGGCTCAAAAGGAAGTAATGTTGTGTCGTGGTTACCGCACATGATTTCATTTATTATTATTAGATGCTCATAATTACTTTAAAAAAGTAATTGTTCGCACCTGTTTAACCACGTATGTATTAAGTAAGAGGCAATATATATATTTTTTTTAGTTGGTTAATTATTAAATAAATTCTCCTGTGATAATAACAGAAATTTTTTGGCTAATATCGTGTTCCTTTAGTTGTTGTGCCAGGGACCATAGTAACTATTTCGAGCAAACTACGCCTTAGCTGCATAAGTTAGAGTTAGCTAGAAATGTTTTGCGTCCTAATTTTATTTTTTCTCAGGTCAAGTCAGATACATAGGCAATTCTATCGTGTACGAAGCTTAACAACGCACTATTTCATAACAATGTCATAGGAACACGGGGGTCAATGTCGTGAACTGGCAAGTACTCATAACAGGCGAGTCATTGAGGATATAAATTATGTCATTATACTGCTTCGTGGGAACAGTCATATGTTTCTCAGTACACAACATCGGGAGACTGAAATAACGTTCACTTTCTCATAGCTCCTGTGTTTCACTTTCAGTTTCAGTAATGTAGGTACTTCGATTTTATTTTGAAATGTTAACTGACTATCAGTTAGCTTTAGTGAACTAACCAAAGCCCAATTAACAAAACTCACTAGCACGTAGTTCCGAACATAATAACCGCTTAGTTACAACTCTTTTCGTTGATTTATGTAGACTAATCTAATAACGAGTCTACAATAAATTATTCATAGTTTAATGTGTAAAATAATTTATTTGATTAACTTTAAGACACGAACAAGTACTTAACGAAAATCATTAAGTTTGGGCATTATCTAGAATAAGTAATAGTGTTTATTAATAGTATAAGTAGTAAGTATTGTAGTACCTACCCAACATAGGTACCGGGAAATTAATTGTTAAGATTGTTAAGTAAATTGAATATCAACGACGTAAACTGTCTGTGTAATCAAATTAGAATGCTAATATTTTGACAGTTTTTGTGGAATGGCTTTATCAACGCAAATTGACAATTTGCTAAAAAAAATCATTTTCATGACTGCATCTACTAGGAAATAAACGGTATGCTGGCCTGACAAGGAAAACCAAGGATTCAAAGGTCACCTCAGTGTGGGCACGCCACAATAGCGGCGGTAAGTCCCCTCTTTGAGGAGTGGCTAGAGAGGCGCCACGGCGCCCTCACCTTCCGCCTGACGCAGGTCCTTACCGGACACGGTTGTTTTGGGAGGTTCCTGTTCCTTATTAGGCGGGAGGAAACGCCAGGGTGTCACCATTGTGTGGATCGCCCTGAGGACACGGTGGAGCATACGGTGGAGGTCTGCCCGGCTTGGGTAGAGCACCGCCGTGTCCTTGTAGCGGCGATCGGCGGCGATCTCTCGCGTCCGACCCTGGTCCAGGCCATGGTCCGGAGCGAGAGTGCATGGCAGGCCGTCACCTCCTTCTGCGAAGCAGTGATGCTGGCAAAGGAGGAGGCGGAGCGCGTGAGGCAACGGGAATCCCAGCGCAATCACGCCACTAGCCGCCGCAGTAGACGCTCTGGTCGGGAGACGACACCTAACTCCCAGCCACCGTAGGCGCGGGCCTGCGGGCGGTGAGCAGTGGGCAACTCGCCGCCCGGTAAGGACCAGGCCCGAGTCGACGGCGCGTCGTGTTTCACGCGCGCCTCAAAGAGATGTCAGCACATCGTGACGGGGTCCACGAAGACCGATGCCTCCTGGGTCAGGGTTGCGGGTTGGTTTAACAAGAAACCGCGGCCCTGGCCGTCGCACAGGCAAGTGAAGAAACACGGGTGGGTTTTAGTCAGTAAAAGTCTGACACACCCTTCCGCTCCAGGTCACGTCAGTGTTATTCATGCTTATACACAATAAGTGCCGACTTTTCAATCCGCTGATAACTTTAGTCCAGGAACAGTTTTGAAATTTTGACAGCACAAACATACCTACATACTAATGGCACGGTTGCGACTGGCTGCTGCGCTGCGTGTCGCTAGTTAGATTACCGCACGTAACAAATATTTGTATGACTTGCAGACAGTAATTTCAGGTCTGTACCTATGATATAAGAAACATTCCTAGCGTAGGGAAATGTTTAAAAAAAAATACAAAAACTATCAATCATCTAAATTTAAAGCTAGAAATTTAAATCAGCTCTCAATAACTTAAGCGAAAATGATAGCAAATATCTTCGTCATCTATTATACATTCTATCAACAGCATCAATTGTTTATTATGCTATGTACAAGTTTAGGATGCAAACCACTTGAACGTAGACTAAAGTGTACCTACGAGTATAACTATCGCCCAGATCGTCACATAATTCCATTTTATCTTGTTAACTCTGCCAGTCGCACTAAACGTAATCACTTTTATATCATTGTTTACATAGTAACAGCTTCTGTCTGGATGTTCATCCGTGTGATATTTCTTGGTTCTCCCGACCCACCACATCACATCGCACTAGGTACCTGCCCGCGCCAACTCTTCGTTTTCACTTAGCTTTCTTTCTGACTTTTGTTTAAATTTTGCTCGACTCCGAAATAGCATAATAATAAATAGCTTATGCCATTCTGAAGAATTGGACTATTAAATTCATAAAGTATTTTTTAAGCTAACTTGTAATACAGCTTTCAAACATCAAACAAACTCTTACATGTAGATAAATTTTTCCTCCAAAATAATTTATCATCATCGAAATTCTCAGAAAATCAAAACCATTTTCGATTCGACAAACGATAATTGGTTCATTTCTAGACGCAAATGGATCCAAAATGTATTTGTGCTTCCATTTATAAGCTTCATTTGGCTAATTACTTTATTTGCCTAATATTTGCGAGTGCGTAAACATGGCGTAAACGCTCTAATTACAAATCAACCACTGCTCAGTAAGCAACATAATCAGCTAATGAAGTTCCCATTGCTGGGACCCTCCTCCTCCTCTCTCCTCTCTATGAGGAGTAGGCAAGAGCATTTCGCATGTCAACGAAATTTTGTTGGATCTAGAATATGCACGTTTCTTCATGATAATTTAATTCGCCGCTTGGAAAGCATTAGTGCTGAAATAATTTACGCAAAATAAAGCGTCTGTCTGGGTTCAAACCTACGAATTGTCGCGACCACAGGGCCCCACTGTTACAGGCTTGGCTAATTTACGTTTTGTAAATCTACAAACAAATTCTAAATACTATAAATTAAAACTTCGCAGATTGTTCTGAAATAAAATGAAAGCCGCTACATACATTGGGTAATACTTAACACGACTAAGACAACCGCAGCACCGGTTGTGGTATACCTTGGTTTTTATTGTCGGTCAATGAGAACTTAATGAGTTGGCAAACAAACCTGTACGGATTACGACCTAAATGGTTGCAATTTAGTAAGTTGTTCATAAATATGTTGTAATTTAATTAGTTGCTTGGCGCTTGATCAAAATTGATTTCTAGGAATGAAAGCTATTACGTTAATGCTGGTTGGATTAGCATGGAAAGGGTGCTCGATACTTATAATTTAGTTACCTAAGCACAATTACTTTAGTGAAGTTTATAGATACTTAAACATAGTTACAGATAAAATTAATTAGTAGAGCATTTTTTTATATCCATATTTTAATTTTTTCTTGTTTTCTGATGACGGTCTCCTTACAGCATCATCAGTCTTTCAGTAATACACCGCCTTGATTACCTACCAACGTAGATTACATTCATTTTGACAGTTATGTTTCTCTCACGAAATAAATGAGAAAAAATAAACGATTGCGTACAGCGCATAAAGACAAACGACTGCTAAACTTATGCAAATGACCTATCACTTATTATACCTATTACAAAATTCAAACGACACGACACGTTATTACACAAATCTCGATTTACGTAGATAGGTATATCGCAAGACCATAATTGCGTCTTGTTCGCGTTATATCCAACAAGCATGATATAGATATCAAATTCATCTACTAGATGAGTAGATTAAGAGCTCCGCGCCGCAAATACTTATTAGGTAAAATTGCTTGTAGTTAATGTTGGGACATGTCGCTTATGTTCAAAGATATTACTAAAACAGTCTCGTTAGATGTTATGTCGGTAGACCATAATTTGAACTAGGTTCTCTAAGTTCCACTGCTGTGTATAGACTTTTGAAATTGCGAATCATATTAATTACAGATATAAATGTAGGAATTTTACAAAGGCTGTTATAATAAGCGTTCTCATTGCTAAAACCTATCTTTTAAAGTAGGATTACCACAAGAAAGGCGCGTTACTTCAAACTCTTGCACTAAAGTTAAAAATTAATTCAT
Source organism: Sesamia inferens (assembly GCA_037179545.1). Lineage (NCBI taxonomy): Eukaryota > Metazoa > Arthropoda > Insecta > Lepidoptera > Noctuidae > Sesamia > Sesamia inferens. The sequence goes on along the minus strand of CM073928.1, from coordinate 25,882,418 downwards.
CCATTTCTGAGAATGATACACAAAGTATGATAAGAAGTAGATACTGGAGCGAGAACTAATCTCAGCGTATCTAACATCTGTGAAACCATTCCCCAGAGAAAACACTTAAGACTAATACTTACTGTTTCATAAATAATAGAAACTTTCCATTTAAAACTTGAGATAGGAACCGAAGCTTTGAACATAACATCATACTTAAGCCTAAAATAGATACCCAGCTAAGTACTGCAAACCTAAATACTCTTTTTGCAGTCGGGAATATTAGCCGTACTTATTTTCAGGTTGCCGGGATTCTACCTAGAAATAGATATAGCAAATAAATACGTGGTTGTAACAGATTTTTTAAGTTTTGTTTAAAAATCTTCAGCTCTTAATTACAACCACATGGTAGAATAGCTGGTAAACATCGTTTCACACTCGGCTCGGAACAAATTCAGTGGTAGGATTGCATTACATGATTATGCATTGGTAAAATGTAAACTCCAGAGATTGTTCCACGCTCTTCAACCGATTGGTTCTGTCAATTTGTTCACATGCGTCAGCTTTAATACATCAAAGTATAAGTTATTATATTTCCGAGCTTAAAATAAAAAAATCAGCTAATGATAACTTCATCGAAATACAATTATTTTATATGCCATATGAATGCTACAAAGGCAATATCTAGAACCTGATAACCGGAAATTATCAGTAGAATTGTTAAAAGTTCTACGAAGTCGTTTCGGGAGGTTTCTGTTTCGGATAAAGCTGGACTCAACGCCAGGGTATCACCACTGTGCGAATCGCCCTGAGGACACGGTGTAACAGGAAATGCCGTGGACGTCAGAAGACAACTCTTGGCTACCGTAGGCTTGGGGTTGCGAGCGGCGGGCAATGGGTAGCTCTGTAAGAACCAAAGCTCGGTTCAACGGCAGATTCTGTCCCACGCATGCCTCTAATAAATGTCAGCATATAAGAACAGGGTCCAGTAGGACCGATGTCTGCCACAGGTCAAGGAACACGGGTGGGTTTGATTTCCCACCCCGAAAAAAAATGGGTGTACAAAGTGGGTGAGAGGATTTTTTTATCGGATTGTCACACTGTGCAGTACAATTATACAAAGCGTTATAGCATCGCTTGGCACAAAATCATCACTTTTTTTGGCTTTTTTCCTGCACACAAATAGATTATATAATATAATAGATTCAACGGTAAGTCTATACTATATTACTAACACAGGATGTTGCGTACTATCGTTACTAGCGGCCCATATTATAGCAACAGCAATACAGTGCCTAAAATACGTTTTACAAAAAGCACAAATAATTAATAATGCTGTCATCGCAGGTGGTCTGAGTATTACGTTACTTTATTTTGGACCTGCGTGCGTTCCTGATCATTAACGTGCCAGCCAAATGGCAAGCAACAGCTTAAACAATTATTCACTTAAAAACTATGCGTTATGTCCGCATTTTAATGCATTCTTACGTAGAAATAGAAATTACAGCAGATAAACAAAAATATTATAGTGAACTTGCATTGTGTTTTTGCGAATAATTTTACATTTTTTCCAAGCTATCGTACATTTCACGCGTTCTGAATCTTATGATTGTCAACTGCCAATTCCAAGCTCTGGACACCTTTGGTTCCAGATGTGAGAAATCGAATATTTTATTCGGTTTTTGCTTGCTCTTACAGCTAGATAATAAAACTGTCGCTTTAATTTTACTACTCCAGCAAACTTAGCAGTGATAAAAGTCAACAACCCAAAAATATGTATTTATTTTGGTCAGCGCCATATTTACTTCGCTTCAAAGTTAAAACAATTTACTCTTTTTCTCCGTTTCTTTGTAAACGCCTAGTTAATATGTTACTCTAAAGGCCGAAACAACTCTGCATTACTAAAACAACAACGCGATCAAAAGATTGATTACAGGAAATTGAGATCCTAAAAATCATTCCAAAAGACGCAATAATTGATGCAGCATCTTGCTACGAACGCTGCAGATGAATCAGAGTAAATTAAACTAGTTACCGTATCTTGATGAATCCAACGCTTCATGATTTCCTCGTTTAAATTGAGCAAACTAATCCTACAGAAGTTTAGTGACAGTCTACTGACAGCTTAGATAGTTGGTTGCATAACTATTGAACTAAATTCTAAAACCATATCAACGCAAACCGAAATAGATTAGTTCGTAGTTCAGTAACAATCACTTTGGATTTTAATAGAAGTCTATCATAATATTGTTAGATGTTAACAAATGAGAAATCTATATTCATAAATCAGGGGTTTCAATCCTAGATTGGTTTGTTTACATCTTGGTTGATGCTCGAATGACTTGTTAAGTCATACGGTTAGGGCTACTTGTGTTATTAGGTGATACTGATCGAAGCATTGTCTGCCCACAACAAAATTACAGTATCAACAACAAACAAGTCCATATCCATTAAACTGATACCCTATATTTACGCGCTGTAAGTTAATTGAATAATTATGTGCTGGGCACAGATCGCAACTGGGGTGTCACGGCCGGAAGAAAGCGGATACGACGGATGTGGACAAAAAGTCATTGCATTATGGCCGACAACTTTCCCAGGGTTGCCATGCCGTCTTTATTTTTATATGTGGCAATATATTACGACGACAGTTTCTAGGATTTATCATTGATGATCGTGTTATTATTGTATGGTGTTGCTCCGACTGCTATTATTAATACAAGAAAAAAAGTACAATCAAGTTATAATCTTTCATAATCTAGTCCAACAATATGCAATAAGCATTAATTATGTGAAGTAATTATTCATGCATACCAACCCTAATTGCTATAAACAGATGGAAAACACGCGTGACTGACAGGTAAGCATGACAGCATTTTACATACAAATTAGGTTAATTAATATGTTAACTCGCCGAGTGAGAACAGATAAGCGTGCACTAGATTTAAGCATATCAATATCTACTGGAAGGTCATCGATACAATGGCGCTTTCAGACTTTCGAAAGATAAGATACCTAGGGAATTAATATTTTTATTAAAATAAGTCCTACTAAAAGTACATCAAATATTCACGACAAATTTCACTGCCTCCAATTTATTAAGTTTAGTAATTTCGAACATAGTTTTAGGAAAAGGGTGTCCGATTACTGTGATTAAATTGTTAGATGTTGTGTCTTTCTATGCGCAAACACAAAAACATCCTCGACTACAAAAACTGACTAAGAAAATTACAAAATGAATTTGTCCACTACAAAACAAGTCCACTTGTCAAACTTCATTAATTTTATTTCATTTACTTGAAAGCTCTCATCATAAATACGTATGCCAGTTGAAGGAAAATTTAATGAAACTGGCTTTGAATAAATTTATAAAAGAGCTGAGAAATGTTGCTAGGTTATAGAGAACCTAGCAACATTTCTCAGCTCTTTATAAGGATACCTTAGCTTTTTCCGTTAAATAGGATAGGAAAGCACTTTGCCAAGAATTATATATAATACTAGCGGCCGCCAGCGACTTCGTTCGCTCGAAGTTAGTTATGCTCCGCTCCTATTGGTCGCAGCGTGATGTTATATAGCCTAAGGCCTTCCTGGATTAATGGGCTATCCAACGCAAAAAAAAAATTCGAAACGTACCAGTAGTTCCTGAGATTAGAGCGTTCAAACAAACAAACTCTTCAGTTTTATATATTAGTATAGATAATTTATTTAGTACCTACAAAATATAATATAATAATTGAATGCAACTAACTCTATTTATTCCTCTATAGATCTTTTTTACATTCCACATTGCCGCATTAGGCAATCTAGAAAGTAAGAACTTTTAAGATTCATATTGTAATCCATAAGCAATTAATTATATCTCTTGTGATTGTTAACTACTTTGCCAACATCATACCATCGTGGGTATAAGATTTGTTTCATGGGTTGGCTAACTTAAAAAAGTTCTGTAAATATATATATTATAGCTTCTTGAAGTATTAGTTAAATGTTTTTATTGGTTTAAAATTTAAATCATTGAAATAGAGTAATATTTTATCGATTTTATTGGCTACGGAGCTTCTATTTTGTATTTTAAAGGTTTGACGACAATATAAACTAGATACAGCATGTGATAACTCCACACTTTATTTACTGTAATGTGGTATCTGTGTTTAGTTTCTAAAATAATCTCTGACATTGAATCACGAATCTTCTATATTTACGGTTTTCTAAATATACGATTGGCGGCATAGCGCGACGCTTACGCTGAGAAAAAGTATTTTTTTCTGCCCCTCAGTATTTACGCCATTTTATCTGTTCCTTATAGGAAGGTAACCTGGGAGATTCGATGACATCCGAATGGGTTGAAATAACAAATTAGGTTGTTATTTAGGACGGATGACATGGCAGTTAATATTCTGACAGGGACATAAACCAATTGGAATTCTTTTGGTATTTAAGACACTATAAATTAAAAAAGTTAAAGATTCAAAGTTGAAAGAGTTCAAAGATTTCAAGAAATACTTAGATACACGATTAGTATACCTGTTAGTAACACAGCTCAAATTATCGTGTCTCTATTTTAAATAAAGATTAAACCAATTATGTACAGTTAACAGTTGGCGTCATTAATGTTTAATATCCTTGAAAGCTTTTTCTATTGGGTCGCTAAACTTGCATAAATGCTCCGCTGAATAATTACCACCTTCAAATTATCGGTTATACAAAACTGGAACTGTTTATTAGGTTAATAGTTGCTGTTAGCAATTTAGCAGCCATGCAAATTAAAATATATACGAAATAATACATTTCTAACACATAAAACATTGTTTTTTGGAGTATTACTACAAGTATCTGCTACAATCAGCCCAAAGTAAAATGGGTGGTGTCTAAGATATCATACCCTTCACCGGTAGTAGAGATATGATAAAAGAAAATTATAGTAGGATCAACGATACGATAATAACTCCATTAAACACACTCAAAGTAACATAAAATGTAGATATATGTGTGTGATAATGTCAAAGAATGAGTAATGTAACAAGCTAATACATAATCACACTGCCGGGTTTCCTTAGGAAAGGAATTAGTATCTAATATAGGAACCTTAGTAACATATGATTACGTGAAATCGTTTCGAATTAAGTTAAAACGCCTACTGTGAAGTTGCCAGCAATAAGTTACGGCAAGAGCACTTTTGTACTTGTGTGAAAACTAGTACATAATATTTTAAACTTGACTTGAAAGTACTGATGTATGTTTGCTACAATTTCACGAAAAAACTACTGAACGGATTTGGATGAAATTTAGCCCATAGAAGGTTTATAACCAGGATTAACATACAGAAAACTTTTTATCCAGATATTCCCACAACTTATGCGAATGAAATAGAGGGTTGCAGCTAGTAGTGGCATATAAAGCAAACCAATGTCTTCTTCTTTCTTCTTCTTCAGTTTACATCACGAAAGTTAGATTGACAACTAGTCTGGAGTATTCCGGAAGATACCATGTCTTTGTTTGTTTTAAGTAGGTACCGAAATAGTCTAACTTGCAGTCTTTTATATGGTCAGGTCACGTTTATCTTTTCAAGCTCGCACTTTCGAAGCAGGAAAGTAATTTGAAAGCTTAACAGACTCCTTTTGGGAACTGAGGATCCATTAGGAAGTCCTTATTTCCTATGTATCAAAAATGTATCTTTTTGAAACCATCAGGAGGGATATGCGTGAGGCTCTAAGTATGTGGTGATTTTCCTTAGGGAAGTAACTATAGTGAAGCTTGGATAAAAGCTATAAAGCCGATCCCTTCCTTAGTTTAATGTGTCTATAACGCTTTTCTCGATATAATCGGTAGGTAACGCTTACTGCAAAGACAAACTAATCTTTTTGGATCAGAAGTAATCTCAAGAGATTTTCTTGTTACGTGTTAACATGTGACTTAATCTTAGTCAAAAGGAAAATCTTTTGAGCGCTTCGGTGATGGATAGAGAAAATAAGATTTACTTGATAGAAATAGTCATCTTATTGATCTAAACTAAACTTTGAAAGTACTAAAGTAATGATCTTAATACTGAATACCTAGACCCAAATAGCTCCGGTAGAGTAAACCGAGACAGTAGTAACGATTAAAGTAGGTACCTACCACATAATTGTGACAGTAGTTATATGTTTGAGTTTAAAGACCAATAAGATCCGCAACTCAATATTAGAACTGTGGGGTGAACTAGGGTAAATAATGTTAAGATATCGGTTCTTACCACGAATGTAAGTTCAAAAACTGGGATGTTTCCTGGGTAAAAAAAAAATTGATTTTATTTAGTCCGTCATTCAGATTATAGAAAAATATTGGATACGTATATTTTGTTTTATCAAATCAATAAACAATTACAACATAAAAAGAATCAAAGATCAGGAGTGGTGGCTGGTGACGTTACTGCTCGCTAAAAAGTGTAGCGTGCAGTGACGTCACACGAGTTTTCAACGCACTGTGTCGTCTTTATTTTTTGTTTATATGAAAAAAGAGTCTAGTATTTTTTGGAAATCTGACTGACGATTTTTTTAGTCAACTACCCTATTTATACAGATTAAATAAAACGGTATAAGAAGGTAGTTGTTTGAACCATCGACATAATTATATTATACTAGCGGACATGCCGTCGCGTATAATCTGCAGTATTTTTTTGGTTTAAAAAGAGTGACAGAGTTGGCCTATGCTTTCGGTCTAGCACTGTCTCTTTCCTCATAGATGATTGATGATTTTGAGAGAGATATAGATAGACCGAAACTTCGTTTGCTCTTTCTGTCGGAGTGCCACAATTCTCATCTCTAAGTCATGTTATAAGTCGATGGTTTGAACGCCATACATCTATCCTTTTTAAAACGTATTAAATTCCCACAAAAGTAATGAAGCGCGGGTTTATTCGGCAAATATTATTTGACTGAAAAAGAAAAACGATTTGGAGCGTTGTTCTGAATATTTCAGCGAGTGCATTAGGACGGAGCTGCGGTACGTGACCGGAATAAATAGTGATCATTACACTCTTATGACGACAGAAGAAAATGAGTGTTCGTGTATTACACATCGGAATGAGTAAAGTAAAACAAACATTAAGGCGTAACACTTTATTTTAAAATCCAGAATTCGGGAAACTTATAACCATAGTAAGTAAATGACTTATTTCTACAGAGAAAAAGATGCACGCGTTTTTAAAATACCTTATTCTTCCTTTTACTCCTATAATTGGAAAACTGAGTGTACCGACGCATTATAAATCTTCACTGCCCCTTCTTAATAGACTACTAATGTTGTTCTCTGCGTGAAACAGTTTGTAAAATTGAGGTCGTCCTGGGCGTTGTGGCCGAAAGCGTCATTTACATCCTAACTATAGTCATTTTCCGTAATATAATCACTGTTCAACCTATAGTAACTATGAAATTCTTATTGTGGCCTGGTTATATATTTACCTACTGTACCAAATGCTCAGTTTGTTCATACCAAGATAACGATTCTTTTTTTTTTTTGTCGGGATGGGAAATCATCAAATGACCCACAGCTTTAAAGAGTCCGTAATTTAAATTAATTGAAATGAAAGCCAGTAATTTAAAATAAGATATTTCTTTAGGCCATGATTATCGGTTCATGCAATATTGCATAGGTTTACAATTTCTCGATTCTCCAGATGAATCAATAAAATATCTGTATCTAAAAGCTCGGTTTCCACTCAAACAAATTATTTGAAGATAGCACCGGCTGAGTGCAGGCGAACCAAAGCATTGAGCAGTTGACAGGCCAGATATAATCAAGAAAGTAAAGCCCTCTCACAACAACTAACAACACAGAACTTACCTAAAATAATATAAATTAAGATTCCATGCAACAAATCTTTACTTTCTAATAAATAATTACAGGCACTCGTCACGATTACAGATAAAAGATAGTGCAATCAAAATAATTTAATCCCGAATACGAATATTAACATTATATCTTGGTATACGACGACAACGTGCGCAGCAATCGTAACAGCCAACCAAGCATCAATAAAAATAAAAGAGGAAGCTATCACAGCCCACTACTTTTGTTTATTCCAGGGAACCACAGGAAATAGAAGATAATAATGTATGGATATCTCTCTCTGGGACCGAGTTTATGGTAATGCGGTTTTACATACAAAATGATTGTAAAAATCTGACTTTGTTATGTGGTATCAATGTAAGGATTTGTATTCTTTATTGCTAAAGGCTTAACCTATGATTTGTGTATCTGTATATTAAGGTATATGGTTGATAGACAATGATAAGATATTGTTAACTTTATAATAATGATAAAAAAATACTGGTAACAAGATGGGATGCTAAATATTTGATGCGATGAGAAGTATTTTTCGGGAAAAGTATTTTTTCGCGAAAACTATTTAAAGAGACAAGATGGATTTCTTTGGCGCAAAAACAGCAATGTTCAATAAAAACTTTTGGGACATCCAGCTGCCTCATACTACTCATACTTCCGATAAATTCACAAAATTAAAACAGAATGTTTTCAAGAGAACGTTATCAAGGAAAGTTTACAGATCGGGTTACTTATACCCTAGCAACAGATGCAAAACAACATCGTTTTTCAAACCATTACTGAAGCTTCAGTAGCTCAGAAAGTCTCGAGTGACCTGTCAAAAGATAGCAGACTCCAGAGTGTCGAGACTGAATATTTATAGAAAGGCGGCAGAAATATATATTAACAACCCACAGTGCAAACTCACCGCTGGCAGTTTCGTGCGATACTTTGCTTGCTTGCTTTCATTAATTGTTCTGAATGTCGTAAAATGGCTGATAATTTAAAGGAAAGTTTATGAAGTAATTTAATTTTTACGGTTCCGTACACAGAGGGTAACAACGGGTCTCTGTTACTAAAACTCCATTGTCTGTCAGTCTGTCTATTTGACAACAGGCTGGTGAACCTTTATGGCTAGATCTGATAGTTCAAAACTGTTCTCTTTTTTATAATCGTAAAGAACCCTTCATGCTCGAGTGCGACTCGCACTTGACCGGTTGTTAACCTGCAACATATAAGTACTGCTTGTTTTTGAGCCACCAAAAGCTATATCGTCATAGCATCACGCCTGTAATCCCAGTAGAGTTAGGCAGAAGTTGTTTATGTCTCATATATTTAATAGGAGGCGAACCTACAGTCATCAACCGGACACAATTGGACGTAGTTATACAAAAAGGATCCAGCCAGCAAACTTGCTTTTAGAGAGAGAAAATAGAATTTGAAGTAAAATTTATATATTAAAATAACATGACACTAGATTTAGATTTCCTTTTAAATAAATGGTATTTCTTGTACTTTTTTGCGGCTCTGATATTTTTTGCATATACCTACTAAACTTGATGTGTACATGACTTGATGACAGTAACTCAAAAAACGGTTTTTGTGGGTTGGATCTATTTTGCATAACTACGTCCGATTCTGGACTGGCGGCTATATATAAATTCCGGATAGAAAAACCCAATAACACTGCCTGAATCAGAAATTGAACCCTCCTGTTTAACAGTAGCGATTGCCACCAATAGACCAGCGAGGCAGGCACCTAATACTACAGTCGAAGGATAATAATTCTTAATCAAAAAACCATCACGCTTAGAAAACGGTACCGAACATGTGGAAATGCAGTACATAAATTTACTTATGTCTGACGCATTGAATACTTGAGCGCTGTGAATAATATTTCAGAGCATAAGTTCACTTTATATTCACATTATATACCCGCATGATACTCTTTTATGAACAACAGAATATTCGTATATCTTGTTTCCGATGCGAATTTCGCTGTTCCTACAACGGATACATTGAAGGCATTAGGCAGTCATCTCATGAGTCTCTGCGCTAATTACGGGCTGCCTGCTGCCGAAATATGTCCATGTGTCCATGCATTTCCCACGGATATCGCATTTCACAGATTTTGTAGTGTACTTTTTTTTTTAAATAACGTTGCCCCACACTAGGAATTTCTCCTGTATCGTGAGCGCGTTTACAAACATATAAAAGTCACATACACAAACAGCCAGACCCGGAACAACTAATTGTAGGCCATACAAATATTTGTTCCGCGGGGGAATTGAACCTGCGACACGCAGCGCAGCAGTCAATTGTTCAGTCACTGCACCAATCATGTCGGTAAACTACTAAAACAAATATAGATATTATAAACCCGTAGGCTTTCAGCACAGAATTTATGTAAACCCGTAACTAGCACGAGCGTTTATGATTTCATTTAAATCTTGAATAATAAGTAGTCATAGTGCCGGAAGATCAAACTTTGTGCAATAATAATGTGAGTCATACCATAATAGACACTGGTAAGGCATTTACTATATTTATAGCAGAAAAGTTTAAAACTAAAATTCAGTAAAGATCACATAAATTCTTGTTACTATCCTACAGGCGTATTTCTTACAATTTCTGAAATCATATTTTAGCACAGGAATGAGAATGTACGCGTTTTTTCAATGAAAAGTTAAACTATAAACTATTCTCCTGTAAAGCCCTATGTTGCTTAGTCAATTTTCTCCTTTCAATCAGTGGTAGTGGAACACCAGGGTAGCGGTAGTGGAACCGTTGCTTTATGACGATATTTGAGAAAAATCAACTTCAGTGTTAACACTTACTTCCTCAGTCACCGGAAAGTGTAATTTCGTATTTTATTCTCGTCGGTGTATCAATCATCATCATAAAATGATTACTGAAGCTGTGAATGTCAACAAGTGTGTGATTTCAAATTCAAACATCCACAAAACATATTAGAAATTATTCGCTGTGATAATAGAGAAGCACTTCACACAGATATTTTTGTGTCAACGAAATGGGCCTTGTTGTTGGCACCATGCCTGAATCGTACACACTAATATTCAAGTTCTCTGAGATAACATATCATACTGGGATGCCCACAAATTACCCTCTAGGCTCAATGCCTATATGTATAATGTAACCCTATATCAATATTTGACCTAGTTGATGTCATTAAAAAACTATGACTCAACTCAGCCACGCCAAAAGATATACATCTCATGCAAACAATATTATCAAGCTCGTAAAAAATACATCTTAATCTAATCTATGATGTTTTGCGTTTCAGACACTCGGTGGACTCGGTCGCGTCGTATTCTAGCCAGAATCACGTTGACCGTATAAGGGCACAGAATTTCTCAGCGGCTTCTTGTCAAGACGAAGGCGACTTCGGGTCGATCAAGACAAGCCTCTTCAGACGGTCGTCATCCAATTTAGAATATCCCAATAAACGACCGGAAAGTGTCACGTCCAACACCAGCTCAACAAGAAGCCGCCTTCGAGAACTTGTCGAAAGGAAATCGAGTCAGGACGAGCACAAGTCCGCGGCAGACACCGTGGGTGATATACAGTATTTTGAAAACCCAACAGAAACATTAGAATTTGATAAACCGCGAAATTCGCTAGAATCTAAGAAAAGTCAAGAAGAACGTCCCAAAAAGAGAAAACTATCAAAAGGCAAAGCAAAAGATAAAGACAAGGATAAAGATCTTTGTGAGAATAAGAATAAAAAACACGAGAAGTATCAGAGTAAGTTAGCAGAATACTACAAATTACCTGTACAGCTGCCTCAGGATGAATTTTATCAACATTTGACAAGGTCTAAAGCGGCAGAGGAACTTATACAAAAACGTTTCTCGAATTCCGATACTGAATTCAGCGGTAGCTACGGAAGATTGTGCAAACATAAAGAGCCTGAAGGTGCTAATTTACGACGCAGTCGAAGCTTGGCAGTGATAAGAGAGGAAACGTTCACTGATCTTCAAATACAAAACCACGCCAAAAGCAAGAGATCCCAGTTGATACCCCGCGCCCGCTTGTTCGACAAGCCTTGCTTCAAAGACAGGTAATCTATTTTATTTCTTCTTATCACTCAAACAGTTTTATTTTAAACTAAAATATATATATATGTTGATGCAGAGCATGCTACGCGTATCTATACTAATATAGCTGAAGAGTTTGTTTGTTTATTTGTTTGAACGCGCTAATCTCAGGAACTACGGGTCCGATTTGAAAAATTCTTCTTGCGTTGTCTAGCCCAATGATCCAGGAAGGCCTCAAGCTACATAACATCACGCTGCGACCATATACCATAACGGAAACCTACGCGGGTGAAACCACGTGACGCAGCTAGTGTTTAATAATTTACAAAAGTAACATATCACCAACACCATGTTACGTTTAGGATGCGCCATTTTTTGTTGTCTTTAAAAATCGTTAAATACTGCACAATTCTTACATATTTTAGATAACTAAATAAGACAGTTTTTTTTATCAGAAGGCCAATGCCTTAGCCAAAAATAATGAAAGAAAAATCTCGTATTTTATAAAACAACTAGCTGCGCCGCGCGGTTTCACCCGCGTAGGTTTAGATAAGTTTTTTATATGCTTCCTTCCTAGATTAATGGGCTATATAACGCAAAAACAATTTGTCAAATCGGTCCAGTGGTTCCTGAGATTAGCGTGTTCAAACAAACTCTTTAGCTTTATATATTAGTAAAGATAGTTATCATTTATATAACGTATTTTGTATTTCGTATGTTTATTTAACGTATCTAATATTCTATGACAATGTCACAAGTAATTGGAGTGAATTTAATGAAAGTTTGTGGCTCATTTCAGGTTGCCAGGACGTGCAAAATATCAAACGAAAGAAGAAGTTCTGGAAAGCATATACATTGATAGTACCGCATCTTGTTTTGGGGATATAAACGCGCAGAAAGAAAACGAAAAACCAGAAAATACAGAGAATAGATCGGAAAAAGAAGAAGTCGTTTCGCGAAACGAAAGCCATCGTTCGAGGTCAGTAAGTGGAAGTTGGCCGAACTTAAATGAAGAAATAAAACAGACAAACCTATCGGAAGATAGCATCGGACACTCCCGTAATCCGAGTGAAATTGATAGTTTAGATTCTAACTACGTAAGAAAACATTATAATTTTGAAGCTCATAGAAAAAATTATAAAGACAGCTCACCGGAATCAGACCGATCTATTATATCACCAATTCCCAGCAAAGAACTTTATGTAACAACGGACGAACACGGCACCGATAACGAAGATAAAGAAAGATCAAAAAATAATACACCAAAATCATTTGCAAACGACAGTCTTACGCGGAGTGAAAAGGACAAGCCCGTCGAACCTGAACCAATAAGTTACACAGAAACCTATGACAAACTTTCTGCAAAAAATAAGAAAAGTGTAGAAAATACAAGTCCAACACCAGCAGTAATTGTACAAATAGATGAATCGAAAAACGATAATGATATACAATCTATAGCCTCTGAAAACGACGAAATCGTGTCAAGCCCCCCGGATAGCATAACTTCTTATATTTCAATCTCAATCGCTTCGTCGGATAAATCCCACAAGTTAGAATACTTGGCTAATTCTCTTGCCGAAAAGATTGATGAATATTGCGACTCTCAATTTAAGGAAAATACTTCCATCGCATCGCACACCATAAATTCTGAAAATAATAACCAAGAGACAGATCCCATATATACTCAAGTTAACAAGAAAAAGACATTCGCTGATATTAGTAGAGATTCTTTTTTAAAGAAAAATGGCAACCTTTTCAACGAAATATTGAAAAAACAGAACAACGAAGTGTATGTCAGTAACACATACATTGAAAGTGATTCTTATTCTACAAAGAGTCACTGCACTTCTAAGAACATTACAACTGAACCTTTTGTTACTACGCTTATCGAAAATCAGTACTATTCGCTCCCTGACATTAATATCAGCAAGTGTTTAAGAAAATCAGAACGCATTGACGCTCAATTAAGAGAGGAAGATCCAGAGGACATACCTTGTGAAAACACATATGAAATAGCGCAAACACATTTTCGGGAGATATTATCTTCAAAAGGCACTGAAAATTACGGTCAATTAAATAAAACTTTTACAAAGCCAGCTCATAACATAAAAATTCAAACAAATAACTGCATATATCTTCCAGAATACACAGAACCACAATTACAAATACAAAACTTTAACAAGCTTGACGACGACTTAAAATCTATTATAACTATCGATAGTTCTAACGCTGACGATAAAGAAATAAATTATTTTCGTTCGGATAACCATCAAAACGAAAGAGAAATAAATGAAATAGAAGGAACTATAAGAAACAACAAAATCATCACAAAATCGGAAAGCCTGAAAATATCTAATTCCGACTACAGGCCAGAAATAAATATTACAAAATCTTTATCTAACGATAATATAACTAAATCTTTGCATGGCAAGAAGCCACGACTAGGAATAATTAAAAAACATTATTCTCTTCGACAACGGGATCCAACAGAAGAAGACGAAATTATTCGAATACCTAGCCCAGACACCGTAGAAAAAAGTATTGTTAAAACAAGTGATTCCGCGACATCGAAATCCTCCACAACTGAAGAAACAAATACCCATTCACTTTTATCAAGAGTTCAATCATTCAAGACATCAGCAGAATCTAACATTGCATTGGTCCCTTTAAGTGGTCACCAAACAATTGTTATAGATCCACCGTTGTCACAAACACCAAAGGAAAATAACAACAGACTTGAATTGAATCCTCAACGAGAATCAGACATTAAGACAACTCTACCAGAAGTAACCAATTTAACAGAAAGGCAACCAAAAATTGAAGTAAAAGTTATTCCGGAGTCCGCTACTGAAACTATCAAAGAAGTAAGAAAAGCGTCAACAGATTGTATTGATACATCCAGTTACTATACACCCAAAGACCCTTTCATAACTATTAAATTAAACAAAGTTGTTAAAACAACTATACCAAAACTCAAAAAAGAAACAACTGACAAAATAGCGTTTGTGCATCATTATTTTGATAAACCACCTCCAAAGTTAATAATAAAAGACAACAAAAATTGTCAAGCTCAACCATTATATAATTTCAAAAAAAATAACACCACCATGTCGAGACCACAAGTATTACAGGTGATTGATTCCAAAAGTAAAAAGCAAAACATTGCAAAAATGGAAAATACCAATGAAACGAGTGCTGCAATTTTCAAAAAATCAGATGTTACAGCGGAAGTTAAAGAAGAGATTAAAACGTCGAAAACTGAAAGCAGCGTGAAAGATAAACTTAATAACGCAATAAAAACCGATATCGAATATCAAGAGAAACTAAATTCAGTTAAAAACTATTGGTCAAAGCTTGTAGACAAAAACCCAGATGGCAATGAGAACATAAATAAACAAGAGTTAAAAGTTCATCAAGAAGATTCAAACAACAATAGCGGCAGTGACATTGTAGAAGTAAAAGAAGAAAAGAATCAACAAAAGAACGATGACAGCAAATGTTTGTCAGAAATATCAGTGGGAAGCATAATCAAATCTTTGGAAAGCGTTAAAATTGTAGACAGCATACGCAAAATCAGTCAGGTGAAAATACCATTATGGAAAGATGAAACCGAAAAAGTAAAAAGTGACACCGAAATAGAAGAATCAACATTGGAAAAAATTGTCAAGGACTGTGATCCAAACTTATATGATAAGAGTGAAGTAAAATCTGAAAAAGATTTATGCCGAGATACTCCAGAGATAGAAATAGTAGAGTTAAGCAGCGATGATAACCAGAATCAAAAGACTCAAGCTACGCTTATAAAAGCAAAGGGTTTCGAAAATGGATGTGATGATTTCGATCACGTTAGATACAAGGTGATGAAATCAGAATTATTCAAAAACAGCATGATAGCTAATTACCGCAAAGAAGCTCAGTTTGACGGGTTGTTACAGTATCTACAAGATTACAGCTTTCAGGAACTGTTGGTAAATAACAACATCGTAATTATTGAACCAGTTCGTACTAAAGTTGAACCGGCACCTAGAAAAAATACAGATACATGTAAAATACCACCAACTCTATTAAAGAAAAATGATAATAACGCTTCCACTGATAAGCCTAAAAATGCTGTACGAAGACATTTCTTTTACCATCCCATAAGAGTAAACAAAGAAATAATAGAAGAAGAACTCCCCAATCCAGATACGGTGAAGAAAGTAAGAAACTTATTCGAAGATACATTGAAAATGAAAAGTCCTATGACGCATGATCCACCCTTGGTGAATGAAAACATAGGTTTGACAAGAAGAGCAACGTCTTACAGGAATCTTAACGAAGACACAAAAGGAGGCAAAAATGGTGGTAGAAAGAAAATTATACGACAACTGACCATAGACACAAACTTTGGCAATAAGAAATGGGATAATGCTAGTCTTTCCAGTGGTGTGTCGAGCGGAGATCTTAGCTCAAACAACGAATATGAAACTGATGGACTAAGCCCATACTCACAAAAAAATTTAAAAGATAATGTATATAGCTCAAGTGAAGAATATCTATGTGATTCAATGAACCAAGATTTTTGCTGTGAAAGTCAATACGTAAGCCCAGATATTTTAAAAAAAATAAGAGAGTGTGGAACTTCAATAACATACTACGGAGGAAAAGTATTAACTTCAAAAACTGGTTCAACCGTAAGTCCTATGACGAAAGCTATAATGGAAGAAATAAAGAGTCTTCAAAAAAACTGCAGTAGAGATTGTTATTCGTGTCAAACCAAGTGTCGAGGAGATAAGTGTTCATGTCTCGTAGCAGATAAACATAAACAAATACTTTCAGAAAAACAAAATTCCAATACGAGTTTAGATTCAGAAAATCAAAACCAAGACAAGAACAAACGAACGGAGGGATTTCCAGGTTTTAAATTTAAACTAGTAAAATCAAACAGCTGTAGCAGTCGTTTAGAGCTCACTGGTACAGATGACAGCAAAAATCCGCGAAACAAATTCAAAAAACAAATATCAAACGATGACCCTCCATTACTGCAACATGATGACGAAAATTCAGTTAAAAATAAAATCTGTCGTCTTGAAAGCTACAGTAAAGGTATCGTTAAAACTCCATTTGATAATAAAGATAGCGGTATTAAAAAGGACATAGTAAAATCCAAAATAGAAGCTATAAAACAAAATGATGCTATTATTAAAAAGAAAGAAGCTACTATACAACAAATGGTAACCGCTACCGAATCTACAAAAGAAGCAGTGATCCCGGAACAACAAAACGAATGTACAGAAGATAACTCAGCAGCACAAGCAGACAAACAAGCTGCTAATGCCCACACCTTCGAAAAGAAATTTTACTATGTAAACGATAACTTAGATCAAGGCAAAGTGACTACAGGAAAATTCGGAGAAATGGTGTTCGAAGAGTTTGAAGTTTTAGAGTCTTGCTACGATAGTTTGAATAGCAATAAGTCATTAAAATAATGAAATATGTCTACATTATTATCATAAGCTTTTGCTTACATAAAATGTGATCTGTATTCAAATAACAGTAATAAATTATTGCTAGTAAATATAGTACCTATTAATATAAATATTTAGCATTTAATCATGTATCTAAATTAGTTTTAGGTGTATTCTTTTACCATAGATAGCCGTTAACGTTCGCGATCAAAGTGTACCGTATTATTGGTGATGGTCTCTTTTCTGTAATAAATGTATTTTATGGATGTTGTGGGTTGTTTAGTTTCCTAGATCCTTACCCTCAGATTTTTCGTGCTCGACTTTTGTGGGCGTTTTAGTTCCATGCGTACAAACACTTGTGAAGAAGGAGCGGCGCACGGGCCGCCAACGACGACACCACGACTCCTGGTAACAAAAAAAAAAACACAACTAAGTACTACACAACTAAGTACTACACAACTAAGTAATATCACTTTAGAAATTGATTTTGTGTATCTGACCAGCAGTAAACCATCCCTTGCGAACACTGTCGCCACATACTGTATAAGTAACTAGACAGAACATGAATTCTGTAAAACCTTATATTTTTTTTATAAATGACATAGAGAAACGGATGTTTTTTTTTTATATATAATATATTTGTTAACATTATGCGTGTATATTAGAAACAAGTATTAACATTTATGTAGGTAGGAGTAAATTTGATTTGCGGCCTATTAACGTCAATGAAGACAAGCTGTGGCAATGTTTAGAATAACAATTGGCAAACCGTCGTGAAAGATTTACGAATAAAACAGAAATATATTTTAGTGATCACAATTTGATTCACATTCATTGTAATCTAATAATTGTGGGGACCAGAGGCATATTTCCTATAACATTGTATTGTGGCTGTGGATGAGCTACACCGACATACTTCGCTGCTACTCGTCTCCACTTACATACGAGCAATCGTTCTCTAAGCTGTGCGCGTACAGTTCACTAACAAAGGTAGATACTATGTCGATGCGGCGCTCTCCACCGATCAATCGGAATCATCTGAATTCTCCGATCTACCCCGCACATCATAATTCGGACTCTGCTCATAATGAAATGTCTATAAACTCTGACCTATTGACAAAAATTGCGTCAATGTATCTAAGCGGCACTATAAACGCACATTGGATGATCTCGAGAGCGGCCCGGGTTCAGGGTGTTCCTCAGAAATAAAATATCTTCTCGAAGAAATTAAGACACAACAAGAAACTAAGTTCATTTCATTAAACAATGCTAACAAAACAAAACCAGAAAATCCAAAATTCGGTTGAGACAAAAAAAAAAAGGTAAAAATTTAGAGCAGGAGAATACAAGAAACGAATTCTTAGAGTTGAAACGTAGCTTAAACCATCTGGAATCAAATGCGCGTTCTTCAGCTGTAGAAATCCGTAACCTACCTAAGCAGGAAAACGGAAGCAAGCAGGTTTTGGTTGATTCCATTCAACAACTTGGCTCGACTATGGGACTTAAACAGGGTATACTCCAGTCCGAGATTCGGGATATATTTCGTACCAAGCCTGAAACAATCGTTGTGGACTTTACAACTACCATGAGGAGAGAGTCATTTGTGTATAATTATAAATCATTCAATAAAATTAGGCGCTTAAATAAGCCAGCGCAATTAAATTCGCAGCTTATTAACATACCGGGCGCACCTCGCACTCTGTATGTCTCAGAGTATCTGACTTCTAAATCTAGAAGACTTTTCTATCTCGCTTGCTTAAATGTAAAGAATAAACAGCTCCATGGGCTTCATATGGGAAAATCTATGTCAAGAAGGAAGAAAACGCTTCACCAGTCCGTATTGATGACGAATCTGATCTCCGAGAACTGTTCTTGTGACTAGTCTTAGGCGGGGTTTATATATTTATTTCTTAATCATTTTAGCATGTTTCTGTGGATCCTTACAAATAGAAATAAAAGTCTATATTATATTTCTTATTCATATTATGTTCTGTTTTTAAGTTTACATTGCTATTGCGGAACTATATTTTTATGTGTAAACATTTCAACCATTCCCTACACTTACAACTACAGACCAACATACAACACACTCGATCGATATGTAGATATCTACCCTTTCTGTCGTATTTTGATAGCTAAAGCAATCTATGTTCCAGAAAAAAGTTTAAATGAAATCACTTTTGTTCCGTCACGTATTACACGTAACTTTCATTATCTTTTTAAATAAATAAACAGTAACTCTTGCGCAAAATATTGAAATAAACTTAGAACTGGACACATTGCAGGTGACTAAGACTGTCTCATGCGACATAGAAAATGCAAAGAAACACATTAATAGTCACAAGCACACCATCAATATCCTATGTCAAAATATTCGTAGCATCATCCGCAATATGCCAAACTTCTCTAAAATTTGTTGGGTCATACCAAAGAGATTTAAGATAAATAGAGAGGGCATGTGTCAAAATGGCATAGAAAAACTGTGATCCCATGTCTCATTTCCGCCATCTAGTAATATAGCAAAATTAGATCGACAATTGGAGACATAAAAATAGTGAAAATGAAAAAGTTTATACAAAATATATTCAGCTATTGCCCGGTAGGTGGCCAGTGTGGTCTATGTTGCCAGATCCGATTTAATACCATAGTATAATTCAAATCGGGTAAATAAATATTGAAAAGTAAACAAATTAAGTTAAACTAGTCTTGTACAAACATCAAAAACTGTTTTAAAATTTTATTCGCTACTATTCATTTTCCGTGACACCGTCTATTGGTATTTTAGATATGTTTTGCTTACGAATTAGTATAATACTCAGTTTATTGCGATTTTTGAGTACAATAAACGTTCAATTAATTTTGGATGGCGGAACACGTTTTCTTCCCGCAAACACCTTCCTAGTCATATCATCTTTCACGCAACCCATGCATTATTACTAAGGTGTTCCCCTACTCATCATCATCATTTCAGCCGAAAAACGTACACTGCAGTAACGTACACGTTGGTCTCCCTCAAGTATACTCACATTGACTGATTCCGTGCTTCTCGCATGTAGCGGATTTCTGTGATCTTTACTAAGTAATCGGTCCTTCTTAGTGGAAGTCTTCCAACGCTAGGTTCAACTACTGAGATTCAAATATTTAATAAGCCAAACTGCAGTAAGTAGATGACAAGAACATACATTCCATTACTTAATTACATTTGGTAGTATTTAACTAATTGGATGTTAAAATGCTAATGCATGAGACAGCCCAGTACAAAATAGAGCATTTAGAATGTTCATAGGCATGGACTACACATAACAATTAATCACAGAAACGATGTAGAAGACAGATATATGAGAGTAGTAAACACGACTGTTAATCACAATCTGTGACTTATTAGACAGCTTCTACGTGATAGCAATCACTCAATTAAACAGAATTTTATTAAGATTGATCCAAAAATTATAAAAGACAGATCCAATGAAAGAAGATAAATTATGTTATGAGTAGATAGAAATGCACAATCAAAATTACGTAACAACTAATTAACCAAGGTACCACAAACTTTATGGTCCTGGATTGCAATGCAACGACACTAAATCACGTGCCAAACGATTGTTTACTTGTCGGACTGTGATAAACGTATTGCGTTTATGCTTTTGAATCCCTACGCTTTCTAGAGGTTTACGTCATTTTAAAAGAGAAAAAAGGAAAAGTTTGCTTAAAATTTTAGTTTATTTAATCGAAGAATAAATCTCGTATTATAACAAGGACGTTTAAATTCCAACCTAGTATTTCGATCAGCAAAAAAAAAATGGGGTTTTTGACATTGATTATAGCTGAAATGAGATTGCAACTACATGACTTTTATGGAAACTGGCCTCTTGTTGATGTTAAATCTTTCCTCTGTATCAGATCGTTTCCGTCAGCATAAAGAGATGTATTATAGTGCAGTGCACCAAAATTTAGTCTATCTCCTTTTATTCAATTATTGGATACAATAAAATTTCAGTTTTTTGTTACAAAACATACATTAATAGATTTTGAGACTGGTGAAATTGTCAAGACTACGTTCTAAAAGTAAAAATGTTACAAATTCGTGTAAAGTAGTATGAAGAAGAAATTAAAAAATAATCTCTTCAAAAATTCCATTACCGTTTGGACGTGCTGTATTCCTGGCAAATGCAAAGTTTCGTTGGAATGAAAATAAATTATTTGTCGGAACATTAAATTGGCAAATAACTAACCAAATAACCGTCAAACTACCCTGTAGCTCGATTTAAATACTTTATTTTGGCACCTTCGTTTCAAAATGTTTATTTACATTAGTTTCATTTGGTCACGTTTTCGGACTGTAACTATAAATGTATCAACAGTAGTTGGGTGTTTCATTTTGTCCGAAACGAAAAATTAACCAAATATACGCTATTGTTGTAATGTCCCACCGGCTTTTCAGAATACGTTTAACTATCTGAGTCATTACAATACTGGTTATGATGATCTGAGACCAAATGAAAAGAAACAAACGGACGTCTACTCACTCCCTCACCTGATTGACATACCATATCATATGTGAAATCACCCCTCTAGTCGCTACTCTGGAATTTGTACTCCGAACTAATCTAACTTATTGCACTAGTAGACTAACTAGTCTGTATTTTGGAGCTCGGAGTAGGGTCTTGTTCGGGGCTCACCAGCATATAAATAGCATTCTGTATCATTTTGGGACATACAAATGTCAGAAACTTGTCAAAATGTAAGGAAATTGAAGTATTATTTGACAGAGTGAAACTGAAACATTCTTAAAATTACGAGAATTAACCCTCTGTTGTTAACTTGTGCACAACAGTATACAGGTTAACAACAGAGGGCTAAAATGGAGGCCCTGGTCGGGAGACAACACCTAACTCCCAAGCACCGAAGGCACGGGCTTGCGGGCGGCAAGCAGTGGGCAGCTCGCCGCCCGTCCACCCAGGCCCGGGTCGATGGCGCGTTGTGTTTACGCGCGCCTCAAAGAGATGTCGTTGTCGGCACATCGTGACTGGGTAGACGAAGACCGATGCCTCCTAGGTCAGGGTTGCGGGTTAGTTAATAAAGTAACCGTGGCCCTGGCGCACACGCAAGTGAAGAAACATGGGTGGGTTTTAGTCAGTAAAAATCTGACCCGCCCTTCCGCTCCGCCCAGAGCGGGAGAGGTAAGCACAAAAGTGCTTACTGTATTACTACTTTTCTATTTCTATTGGAATGCAGACGAACAATGTTAATATTATTATGAGAGATGTGCCGACTAGTCGCCGACTAATCGGTTAAGCCGACTATTCGGCCGCTTTTGTAGTCGGCGAGTAGTCGGCAAAAAACGCCGACTACTCGGCATTTTGTATGTATTTCTCATTAATATGCATAGTGCATCAGGGGAACTGAAATGAATTAAAACCTTAATTATTTATTATTATTTGGATTTTATACTCAAACTTACACATTTCGACAAGTAAAGCAAACCAGTCTTTTCTTCTGTAATAATTTTAAAAAAATACTGGCTATCTATAACATCAACAAAACAAAATTGGTGCCTTCTTAAATTTGGTATAATTAGCAAACAAAATAATATCTTCTTAACTTAAATAAAGATTTATTAATTGTTAATCAAATGAAAGAGTACCTAGGTATTTTTTAATTACTAACACATTAAAAAATAAACATTCAATAAGCAAATATTCCACAGAAACAGCAAGCATAACAACAAAGGATTTAAACTGTAGTTAAACATTTGTAATAAAGATGCTAACGCTACTCATCGCTTACGGATAAAGCGGGGCGCCGCGGGGAAGCGGGAGAGGGGTCGCATTCCAGCGAGATGCACAGTGCCCCTATCATTTAATTTTTTCCGAAACTTCATTAATAAAAGAAATATAATACTCGAAAATCGCGCAAAATAACCCATTTTTACCGTGATGTTCAGATGACTATTAGAAAAACGTGATAAGTTTTTGATAAAATAAAATAAAATAAAATAATAGAAGCATATGTATACATTTCCTCTAAATTTTGATATAAAAATAATTGAGATCTGTCGTGTTTTGAAAAAGAAAATAGCGGAATACGAAACGTCTTTTGCTCAACGTTTTTGTAGGTAAAATCAGCCTGAGTGAAACTGTCCTTATCGCGCTTTACCGGGAGAAGTTGGAAGCAGCGCGACAGCATAGTTTCTTCAAATACCTATATTCCAAATACCTCTTAATATGTAGCAAAGCGATGTGCGCTTCGCTGTGTTCTGAGAAAAGATAAATAAATTAAATCACGGAATAATTTATTATAATTATATATAAAAATATGTCATACAAGAACAGGGTTATCATATTTAACAAATTGCTGCTAGATAAAATAAACATTATTCACTATACCAACAGCTCCTAATCAACCATATTATGTAATTCGCTTAGCTCCGGTCGCGTTACATTTAGACAAAAAAGGTTCATAAAAGCAGTAATGTACCTACAAAATCAAATTTTCGAGATGAATTCAAACAATTTTAGTAAATACAAAAAAAAAGCTGAATAACGAAAATCGGCAAGTAATTCACAAGTACAAAGTATTCACAAGTACCTATCAACAAGTGGATGATAATCCAACACAACTACGTATTTTGACGGAAGTCATAATAATAAAAAATATTCTGGTGCCACAACGTATGACCTTATTAGGAAACAATTCATTTAGTAGACTTATTATAGTAAAATATACTTAAAAAAAAACTAAAAAAAAACATACTTTTAAAGAATATCAAACTAAAAAGTTAAAAATAATTTTAAAATTTAATTTATGACAATAGTATATAAACAATACTAGTGAAATGAAATGAAAATGAAATGAAATGAAATGAAATGAAATCGTTTATTAAGCAAGTAGGATCACCGATCACTTTTACACGTCATATGTTTTTTTTTTTTTTTTTTTTTTTTTTTAACTAGATGAAGCCGGCATTTCCTAACTGACTACCTCTGAGAAGAAATAGCCGAAACAAACTCAGGGATCATCGTCTTTTTTAAAGTCCAGACATTAAAAATGAAAATGTTTACAATAATTTACGTTATAATTACGCATATTGCTTAATAACAATGCTTAACAGAGCGAGCTCAGTCCCAAGCCTCTCTATCCTCTAAATAATCTGAGATTTTATAATACCCCTTTTTGCAAAGTTTGGCCTTTATATAGGTTTTATATCGTTTAATGGGTAAGTTTCGAATGTCCATGGGAAGCTTGTTGTAAAAGTGTATACATTGACCCATGAACGAGTTGCCTACTCTGTGGAGACGAGTGTGATGTACAGCAAGATTGTGTTTGTTCCTGGTATTTATATTATGAACATCGCTTATTTTCTTAAAATTAGATATATTTTTATGTACATACATAAGATTTTCAAATATATATTGCGAAGCTACAGTCAGAATGTTCACCTCTCTGAATTTTTCTCTAAGAGAATCTCTAGGACCAAGGTTGTAAATGGCTCGAACAGCCCTTTTCTGTAAAACAAAGATGGTATTGATGTCCGCACAAGTTCCCCAGAGAAGAATCCCATAAGTCATAAGACTATGAAAATAACTAAAATAAACAATTCTGGCTGTATTCACATCAGTTATCTGTCTAATTTTCTTAACAGCATAAGCGGCAGAACTGAGTCTACCCGACAGCTTCTCAATGTGAGGACCCCATTGTAACTTGGAGTCAATAGTCAATCCAAGAAAAACTGTCGACTCGACAGGGATCAACTCTACTCCATTCAGTTGAACATTGGTACTTAACTGCCTGACATTTGGCGTAGAAAATTTAATGAATTTAGTTTTTTTTTCATTCAAAAGAAGGTTATTTACATTAAACCAATGGACAACTTTTTTTTTTTTTTAATTAAAGTATAAACCAGCGCTTGACCGCAATCCTGCCTGATGGTAAGCAGTGACGCAATCGTTGATGGTAAAGCGAACAAAGAAAAAATAAAAAATAATAGCGAACAAAGAATAAAAACAAGAAAGGACCTAGAATTGAGCCCTGCGGAACGCCCATGGTGACCTCAGATCCTGCTGATTTGTTGCCATTAACATCAACCCTCTGAATTCGATTATTCAGATAAGAAGTCAGAAGGTCGAGAGCTCTGTCCCTTAAACCATAATGGTACAGTTTCCTAATAAGAGTATCATGATGTACGCAATCAAAGGCCTTGGACAAATCACAAAAAATACCAAGAGCATCTTGCGATTCCTCCCAGGCCCCAAATATGTTCTTTAGCAACGCCACGCCCGCATCGGTAGTTGAACGACCCTTTGTAAAACCAAATTGTTTCACGTGCAATAAATTATATAAGTTGAAATGTCTCAACAAATGTTTCAAAATTAATTTTTCAAAAATTTTGCTCAAAGTTGGTAATATAGAAATTGGCCGAAAATTCGTGGGATCAGTTGTACTACCAGATTTGAACAGTGGAATTACTTTGCTAAGTTTCATCAAATCAGGAAATATACCAGATGTGACACAAGAATTAAAAACAATTGCTAAGAAAGGTGCGATAACATCTATTATTGAAGCTACAGTATATACTGACAAACCCCAATGATCGGCAGTTTTTTTTACATCAAGATCCTTAAAATATTCTATAATGTCTTTAGCAGTCGCAAACGTAAATTCAAAGTGTTTGTCACATTCTGGAACACATTCTTTTAGTATGGCGTAGGCAGAAGTGGAGGAAGAAGACAAAGTTTTTGTTGTTATTATTGGAATACTAGTAAAAAATTCTCAAACTCAGTTGCTACCTCCAAGTCCGCCTTTATATCTTCATCGTTAATTTTAAGATGGAAATCGCGATTTTGTACTTTGTTAGTAAAATGAGAAAAAAGCGTGAGGCGCTTTGTGCCATAATTTTTGTATATTAAGCGCCTCACGCTTATGGCTATTGCTATCGAATAGAGTATAGATTATAATCAATCTGCCAGATACCAACATCATCATCAACCTTTTTATCGTCCCACTGCTGGGCATAGGTCTCCTCTCATACAGAGACGGATTGATCGTAATCACCACGCTCAATGCTCAATCCGGGTTGGCGATTTCAAACTTAAAGTGCAGGTTTCCTCAAGATATTTTCCTTCACCTTATCATCAGTCATTGGTCATTGATACCTACCTACATATATACATATAAATCTAATCTGAAGTACATTATCCGATTTGAATGTCCCATACAGGGTTGTAACGGAGCTTCCCCTACGCTTCCGTTACTGCGGAAGTTCCGGAAGAAATCGTTTCTTCGCTTCCGCCTCCGCCTCCGCACAATTTTTGCGGAGTAATAACAGAGGTTTATTTACGTATTTATAAAATAAATAACGCGCAAGCTGCGACGCTCGACAACCGTCCGTCCGGCCGCATTTGAGCGCGGAGTGGTCAAGAATCAACTAGTGCGAAGCGGGAATGCGGCATATACAATTTGTTCGTCCTTAATTTTCATTACTAGAAGGTAATATTTTTTTACTAAGTGTACTAGTATAAATGTACGTATTTAAAATAAAAATTTGGTTTTAATTAACATTAAAATCCGCCTCCGCCTCCGTTAACCTCCGCATCCGCCGAGGTGAGACTTGTCGCCTCCGCATCCGCCTCCGCCTCCGCTAACAAGGCCTCAGTTACAACCCTATGAGACCCATAATGCATAATGACTTTGGTTTGTAGTGAAATGTAGGTCCATAATGATAGAGCGCTGATAAATTCATTGTTCTTTTTTATCAAACTAACTAGTACGCACTACACAGCCGACAGGTTTAAGGTCATCGCCCCGTGAATTGATTGCGCGTATTTACAACATAACCTTGGTGATATTCATTTGTAGGAATCATGTTTTTTAGTTCAACGTTATCATGGCTTTATGGTACTGAAAATATGTACTTTTAAATTAGAGTTTGTTGTTTTTAATAAAAGACGAGGGTTTTAACCTCGCATTCTTTTGGTTTCCATGGAGTTAATTTCAAAGATGAGTAATCGTAGCATAGACAACAATCTGGACAATGGATTCAAAAGACATTACGTCTACGTAGTTAATGACAGTTTACAAGCAAATAATATTAACATTTACTTACTTGTAGAGACTAACAACCTTTTTAACTCGAGTGTTCTTTTATTCTTATCAAACTTACAATACAGGACAAAAGGAACACTCAATTCATATGCACGCTTGGCAACACGCCGTAGCCAACGAAGTGATGTCATAAATTAAACCAGAAAGATTAAACGAGAAATTAACTAAAATTAATTTATTAACTAAACTCCTATAAAATTATAGTTATCGTCTAATAATACTATCGATCGTTTACCAGTTTATCAAATGCACCTACAGCTTCACCCTCAATTTATAGAAACTTAATTAGGTACATTATTGAATATCCTATGTATTCATATCAATTGAATGTGTATGCAGACAAAACAAATGCAAAGTTCAAACCGTCTTTAATTAAGATGAATGAAACCAACTAAGTTGTGACCGCATTACAAAATACATTATTAGATCTACGTGTTCCATATTGGTTCGGCTTCGAACGATCATATGACAACAATGACAGCAGATGAATTACGATGATGATTTTCTGTGAATTACAAACTATGTATTACCATATTTCGCAGCAGTGTACATTGTCTTAGTAAAGCGATTGTTTATCTTGCATTTCTCCATAGTAAAGAATTAATTCAGTTTACACAATTAAAATTGCATGACACAGAATCTGGCACATTGACATCCAGATCGTAAATGCAATGTACGGACGAAAGCAGGTCAAGCTACCTGAAACTGTTAAATATTCCCAATCAACCTTCAGCCTTAATGCCTAAGAGATTAAGTTGATAATTGAAAAGAAATCTGACAGATTGTAGTAGCTTGATGTGCATTCGTGCGTATTTTTTCTTTCTTTTTTTAGCAATGCCCATTTTACTTTCTTACATTTTCTGCTAAAAACTTTATATTTGGTTTTAAATTCAATTGATCTATGCTCTTTCTTCCGTCACGTCATCCTCTTTGCTAGTTTGTATTTCCTTTTATTATGGTGGTTATAAAGTTATCGTGCAAAACATACATAGATAAACCTATTATACACCACATGTTCAGTTGGTAGAATTCAATGAATCCACAACGTCATCACATCAACAAACTCACTGGTAACACTGAATACAGAAAATGACTCAGTTAATAATAAACAACTGCACATAGATAGAGGTTTGGCGAACAATATTATTTAAATACGTTTTAGATAAGATATCTATATATAGATAGTATTGCAATTAAACAAACAATTCATTGTATTTGATTGACACTAGTACATTACATGACTACTGACATTCATATAATTATCTAGGTATTGGATCGCTTGTGAGCTATGATTTAAATCTGAAAATGCTGAGTAAATGTACATCGTCATGACTCATTTTCATGACGAATAGGATACGTCATAGCGTAGATGTGATTAAATAATAGAAGTAGAGTATGAAGGCTTGTGAGTCCATGTTATACAGAATTATGCTTACTGAGTGAATTTGGCAAGCTGTTAGTAATAGATCAATTATATCAAACAGACAAACAAATCATTTCCATAATAGTCATGTCATGCGATTTGTCCATCTGTGACCTGTTAAAACTAAAGATGTGCCAACAAGCAAAAGAACGTTTCTTTGATGTGATTCCTTATGAAGTGGCCTATCAGACATTTAGCTTCGAATCAAAGATATCCAGAATGATGCTTGCTAGAGTTAATTTGGCAAGCTGTTGGTATCGTAGGTCATACGCCAAACGGACGTATAGGTCGTTTACCTAATAGTCACGTCACGCGATGTGTCCACCTGCAGACCGATGAAACAAAAGATCAGAATGTTTTTGGTGTGACTCCTCATTGCGTTACCTATGAGACATTTAGGTTCAAATCAAAGACCCAGGCTCAACAAAAGAAAAACTTTCCAATATCTAAAATCGCTCGTCTTAAATTATTAGTCATGATTTTTATTAGGAACACCCACGTGGGTTATTCCCATGCTTTATGATTTCAATATGCAAATTTGCTGCTATTTAATACCAAATTATGCGTATACCAAAATAAGAGATATATCCCGAACTTTCAAAATTGCTGCAATGCTTTTCTTCCTTGCCATCAGCCCATCAGGCACGAAGAGACTTCTTTGGACTCGGAGAAATGAAATATGTTCTCTTTTTTTTTGTCCTTTACAAGCTTTCAGCTTATCATTCACACCTTCTTATACCCACAATCATTTCTTCATATCTTAGTTCCCCTTCGATTCATCTATTCTCGATATCATCATACTTTGCCAAAGAGTGTCAAGGATCCCTTCATATATTTATGTGACAAGCGCAACTATTTAACTTCCTTTAATGACCACAACATTATACATACTACAATCGTATAATTGATGTTAATCTTTATTTAGGACGGCTGTGCTAGTAGGTAAGTGTTTACCAGCGTGAATAATATATTAGCAAGATACTAATTGATAAACGAAGAATATTTGGAGCGGATCTGGAGAGAGCAAGTAAGTTTGTAACGAGGTGCTTAAACTTTACTTGACATGTTTGTGTTTTGCCTAATTTAAGTTCACATCAACATATAATTTTGCACGTGAAGGTACTATATTCATAAAAACTTGAACAATATTTCGCATGTGGATACATCATAAAGGATTTTTAAATGGTCACGTAGATAGAAGACGATATTATTCTTTGTGCTAAAAGTATTCTAGTACACGTATTTTGTTTGATGCTTTTTGTATATTATGTAGAAGTTTATCTAAACATCGTGAGATAATTTTAAGACATTACTTTTCAGGATTACCTAATGTAGATTATGATGGATAAAATATATATTTGAAAACATAACAGATAAGAGCACATCGATCAATATGTCGATGTATTGTGATAGGTTGGAAATATTTATTGATTTAGTAAAACTGTGAAATGCATGGGTAAAATAACATAAGGACAAAATAAATAGATAGTACAAGATTTGCGTAGGAAATGTTTACCTTGTAATCATTGATAGCACAATTCTTCTGATATTATTAAAAAAAAGAAGGTTCATCCCGTAGGTTGTAGGTACCTACCTCCGCCTTGCACTTTTAAGAAACGTGATTCCGTCGTTTGTCAATTGTACAGATAACGGGAATATAACTACAACTGTCTTTCAGAAGATAAAACTAGTTATTTATAATATTTGCTAAAAGTTAATTAATGAGTGACTGTTTACCAAAACATTTCGGCGTTTGTACAACACTTAACTTCAATAATTGTTTATCAATAAATCCCATAGTACCTACCCTTACAAGTTTCTTGGTTACTGTCTAAATTTATCATAGAATATATCTTGCTTACGTGATTACCTACTGACCAGATGTCGCGAACAAAAATTATAAGTATAGTGTGTGTAAACAAAAATAATGAGCTCTTCATTTTATACCTACCTCCGATTTATTTTAAGAAAAAACACCGTGGGAGATGTCGCAGAAAACAATACAATAACGCTTATTAGATTCTGAAAGAGTATTAAGCACTTTTATTCTTCGGTCCCTCACAATTAATGTCATTTTAAATACGCTTACTGGGGCCACCCTTTTTCTAAATTCTGTTAGTGTTTTACACGCATTAAATGACGAATATTTTCTGTCTTATCTATGGGCTTGAGTCCATAAACAAAACAATAGCGTTGGTAATGGTGATAATACTGGCCGAATTTACATTTTTTATACGGATGCTAGATCCTCTGGATTTTGTAAATCACGAATTATGTAGTTACATAGTACGTAAATACTTACGTACTTCCAGCAATAAATTATGCTGCCGATCTAAATAGGTGATGATATTAAATTATTTGACTGTATTAATATTAATGGGGCCGAAAGTAAAAATCTATTCATGATCTTGCAGGTTAATATGTTTATTTTACCTAGTTTATAAAAAAAAATGAATCATTAATCAACATTATGGTAATCAATAATTAATTAATGTCTCAGGTTTGTTGCTAAGCCTAGATCTAGATTTTTGAGAACTAATATTTTAATATGTATGAGCTCATACTAAAAAAGATCACACTCGAAAACATTTGGATCCAGTTTGATAAATCTAACCGGTATACGGAAAATATGTAAATAATGGGGTTTATTTATGGACGATGTGACGTTTAAACGTTATCGTATGCTTACTAAATTTTAGCAACATTTTGAATAAGAAGTATGCTACTAAAAATACGTAAAACAATGTGGCTTTCTGATTAGATTTATTATTAACGAGCGAAGAAAGTAATTTTAGTATAGTCAAATCTAAAAAACGTCAAAAGGTTTACCATTTCTGGTATACGTAATCATTTAAAAAGTGATAACCACAAATTAAAAATAAAAACAGTATTTTTGACGTTTGACAGCTGCTAACTACATAACTATAGATATGCACGTGCATATGAAAATCGGTCTCTAAATCGGCAATCATATATGAAACACTACTTATAAAACATGGTAGATAATAGAAAAAGATTAGACACTTACCCTGCTATTCGACAAATCCCTTAATATCGGCGATAAACACAAACCACGATTTATTTCTAATTTTGCTAACAATCGGCACCTAGAAACACACACCGTCGACGCCATCTTTACACTACGTATGTACAATACTGTAGGTATGTATAGTCTATAGTAACACCGGTCACCGGTCCGGTCACACTGGCGCCGCGGAGCGAGAAAGTAGAGAGACGAGCCGAGCTGCTGTATTGTCAAACCAAAATACATTAATTTAGTTATCCATAAGCTTAGCGACAGCCTATAAAATTCTATCGAAGTACACTATTGCAGCTTCACAATGCTTCGACTTTGGTTCTCCAAATAACTAGATAACACCTTACCGAATAATAATTTATTGCTTCCTATATTCTTTGACAACATATAGTTATGTTCATCAGTTGTTTACCTTATATAATTATAAATTTATAGTTATTTATTGCACTTTCTGGTTTAAAAAATAATATTTTCAGTTTAAATGACCGCGCTTTTTTATTATATTGGCAGTCTTGCGGAACCGACATCAAACATTTCGTTCAGAAATAAATATATAGAAA
This sequence comes from Sesamia inferens, assembly GCA_037179545.1. Taxonomy (NCBI): domain Eukaryota; kingdom Metazoa; phylum Arthropoda; class Insecta; order Lepidoptera; family Noctuidae; genus Sesamia; species Sesamia inferens. The sequence continues at coordinate 25,850,013 of CM073928.1, read as the reverse complement.
AAATATTTCATTCATAGTTTTCAATTAAGCAATACTAGCAAGAACAACATATCCACACATTTTTAAAAAGGTGGAAGAAATATAGAAAGAAAGAAGAAGAACGCTAGCTTGTCTGTGATGTCGTGAAAATGGATGTTTCGGAAACTAATAATTTTAAAAGTGAGGCAACCTAAATCTTAGTAAGTACAAGTACATCAAATGTCATTGGCAGTCATCGATTTTTTTCGTGGTTTGTTATTTATTGAAATTTGTATTAATTTTAAATTCTATTCAAACAAAACATCCAATGAAATAAATGTGTTAAAAATGAGAAAAACAAACCGGAGTGGAGCTCGGGAAATTATTTTTAAAATTTATCATCAATGTTTGTTAGTACACCGAGCTGGACAAATTTTATCAAATATGGATGATATTTATGCTTGAACAGTTGCTAAAACAGGTATTAATCATGTTACTGTTTGTTTTTATCTACTAGAAGTTTCAAATTTACTAAGTAAACAATTTTAAAACTAAAATAAGGATTGTTTACATTGCGCATTTATAGGTTAGAATGAAGGTAGAAGTAGACCATATTGTAGTGCGTTTTGATATTTTAGGTCATTTAATTTACCGCTGATTTTAAAAATGAATTATATCATGTTGGGAATTAAAATTAGTACTATCCATCTTCTGATAGAAATTACATATTATTCTTTTTAATCGTTCAGGAAAATGTGAGAGTAAACCCTTTTCAAGATATATATGAGTTAGTTATTCGCTTAAGTGAAGATAGCAGGCTGATGACAGCAGTAGTGGAGACAATGAAAATACTTTTTAACGAAGAATATTTGGAATCAGATGATGAAAGCAATTATTATGTTTTGGAATACTTTTCATAGGTAAAATCACGTTAAAACATAATAATAATTATGGATGATTTTATTTTTTGTTTTACTCATTTTATTTAACCGCCAGAGACCATAGATTTGTGTTTTCATTAAAACCAGTTTTGCTTCTAGTACAAAATAAAGTGCTAGTATCAAAATGATTTCAATCACATTAACAGGGTTGCTATATGCACGACCGCAGCGCCCTCGTTTATTTTCACGACTTTATAGATGACTATTTATCTACACACTATCACTCTTGTAAAACCCAAAAGGTTAAAAAGAGATGAACCTTTATGTACACACACATTTCACCATTATAAATGCTTTTATAGACATATGTAGCTTATGAAAACTGATTTTGTATTTTAAAGTAGAAATTATTATACTTACTACCAACCGAACGCAAACAAAATACTTTAAGAAAGCGAGCATGCCTTTGCAATCAATGCCACTCTAATAAGTCTATAAAAAACTTGCCATCAATGACAGCCTACGTCAACATGACATGACAACTTTTGTTAGCCGCGATTGCTCGCGATTGTTTCTCATTTTTCTCTACGTTTTGAAAATAAATACGTTTTCCAATGGCTGTTCCTGATTATAAACTAAGTGCTGTATTATATGGCCACTCGCTGGATGTGCGATGTGTAGCCACGACCAAAGAATTTTGTATATTATCCGCTTCACGGGACAGGACTGCAAAATTGTGGCATCCGGAAGGGTTGGTATTTCTAAACCGGTACGGTGTTTTTATAACTATCTGGAAGTTAACAAAAGTTTTCTATTGCAGAGTGAAGGATTTCGTGAACGTGGTTACGTATAAAGGTCATAGAAATTTCGTGTCCTGCATTTGCTGGCTGCCTCCCTGTGAAGCGTTTCCCGATGGGTTAGTGGTGTCAGGTAGCAATGACAATACAATATTGGGATATAACCTGCAGGATGGAGCAATCCAGTTGACTTTGGAGGGCCACGAAAACGCTGTGTGTAGTGTCTCGCCTGGACGAGACTATGGCATTTTATTGAGGTTAGTATTATCCTTTACTAGGTTGGTAGGTAATACGGGTTGGCGTCCACCACTCCACGACAATGTGCGTATATTGCGTACGATCATATCCTTTGTTTTCGTTGGCAACTACTACCAAAACAATCTATCATAGATAAATATAATAGATGTAAAGTGTTGCAGGCAATTTTGAGGCTTTTCTTGAAGGTATCTAAAATACCCAACATTATTAGTTTACTTAAATCAAGCCCTGCTCAGCTACTATCTAACTGGTAGATACACTAAAACCATATACTTAAAGAGTTAATTTAATCCTACTAATATTATAAATGCAAAAGGTTGTGAAGATGTATGGATGGATGGATGAATGTTTATTAGTCTTTCACACATAAGATACTGAATGGATTTTGAATGAAATTGGCACTGATTCTGTTGTTCACAAACTAAACTAATTTTAAGTTATGTGCAACTTTTTCTTTTAATTTCGTTAAGAAAAGGATAGAAGATAACATTTTAATTGAATCCTGCCAAATTAAGATACTCCATAGACAGTTTAGATGTGATTTTAAACATGGCAACTAAAAATATGCTAGTTTACATCAGGAGCGCACTAATCTGACAGGTCTAAACTGACAATTTATCTTCTGTCCTTTTCTTAATGAGTAAGGACTTGTGAAGTATTTGAAATATTTTAAAATGTATTTTTTTTATTTATATGAATAATAATAATGATAATTTTTGATGTAAACTTTAGATGTACTGATGCTGCAATGAACTGCTGATGTTATACAAAAAAAAATGTATATTTGCAGTAAATATTTAACAAATTTTGCAAAGTATTACCCAGTAAGTGGGTTGTGAATTCAGATGCATCCGGTTAGATTGTAAGCTGACCCCATAATATTTGAGAAAGGCTCTGCTGATGATGATGAGTTTTACTTACAGATATCTTCATAAAATGACTACTACATAATTATCATTCATTCTTCACAGTTCCAGTTGGGACAGTACAGCCAGAGTATGGAATGTTAACACAGCCAGATCACCTCCTCTGACTCTCAAAGGTCACCAGGCCGCAGTGTGGGCAGCCATAGAGCTGTTCAACGGAACCTATGCCACAGCATCTGCTGATAAAACTATTAAGTTATGGATGAAAAATGGCACTGTTATTACTACTTTAACTGGTAAGGATATCAAGGATAAATTAAGAAAAAAAACTATTTAGTATCTGTTATATTGGTAACAGGAATTGTTTGTTTGTTTATATTAAATAATGTTGCCTCACACTAGGAATTTCTCTGGTATCGTGGGTTCATTTACAAACATATAAACTCACATACACAAACAGCCAGAACCAGAACAACTAATTGTAGGCCATACAAATATTTGTTCCTTGCGGGAACCGAACCCGCGACAAGCTTGCGCAGCAGTTGATCACTCTGCCATTGCACTAATCGTGTCGACAATGACAAAGAAATATATCATCTCTGAAAATTTCAGCTGTCTAACTGTTATGCTTTATGACACACAGCTTGCTGATAGATGGACACTAGAGTCTTGTAAAAGGTTGAAATTTTTACCCTTTGTGTATGGAAACCCAAAAAATAGGTAACACCTGTTGTAAGTTTATGCTAGACGAAGTGTTTCGCCCTGTGTTTTACAATGCATACATCGAAGGACTGCAACAATTTTCCTATGGCGGTCCTTGCACCTGATTTTAATTTACTAGCGTCCCGCCCCGGCTTCTAACGGTTGCAATGTAGATACTAAATACATTACAGAAAAACTGTGAACATATACAAAAACATAGCGGTCCGGCGCGGCGCTGGGGCGTCCGGCCGCTACGTCCCGCGTTTTTAAATCTGTAATATCTTCGAAAATATCCATTTAAATCACATGCTGTAAAGGGCCATATAGATCTATATTAAATCAACAATGTATTTAAGGTATTTAATTGAATAAGGATTAATGCTGTATTGGTTAAAATCGCTTAGAAAGTTAGTCAAGATTTGCAGCAAAAAAATAAAATTACAAAAAATGTTATTGTGCGATATACATAACTGATAGACATATACACCGAGGACTTTTCTGTAGACCTTTTCAATTTGTACAATATTTAGTACATTATTTTGATAAACGTAGGGTTCAGCTTGCGTTTCACTGCAAACGCAGAAAAAATGTAATTAATTACGACATCGCATTAGAACCCTCAAAAATAATAGTATTTCTCTACTATTTAATAGATGTTATTACTACATAAATATTATAAAACAAAGTCACTTTCTCTTTCCCTATGTCCCTTTCTATGATTAAACCTTTAAAACTACGCAACGGATTTTAATGCAGTTTTTTTGTAGTCACGTTGCGCATAGGAAAGATTTAAAGATACAAAGGGACATCGGGAAAGAGAAAACGACTGCTTTATAATATGTAGTGAAGTGTCTTCAAGGCTAGAGTGAATAGGCTCATAAATCATAATAAAACATGGGTAGTTGACTAAAAGAAAAAATTAGTTCATCAGTCAGATTACCAAAAATAACTAGGCACGTATTTTTTCTTTTTCCATATAAACAAAAAATGAAAACGATACAGTGCGTTGAAAACTCGTGTGACGTCACTCCTCGCTATACTTTTTAGCGAGGAGTGACGTCACCAGCCCCCACTCCTGATCTTTGATATGTTTTATATTTGTAATTTTTTATTGATTTGATAAAACAAATATATATGTATCCAATATTTTCCTATAATCTAAATGACGGACTAACTATAATATTTTTTTTCTAACCGTAGACACACCCATATTGCATAATTGCTTACCATCAGGCGGGATTATGGCCAAGAATAAATTTATAACATTAAAACAAAAAAGTATTTTTTTTTTTCTTTCATATTGGTCCATCTTCAAATGATATTTTACTTTTTCCTTTCTGCATTTCAGGCCACTCAGATTGTGTAAGAGCTTTAACGGTAGCAAACCCTGAAACCTTCCTTAGTTGTTCCAATGATGCCTCCATCAAGCTCTGGACTAACAAGGGACAGTGCCTTAACACATTCTATGGACATTCTAACTATATTTACAGGTAAGCCAAAATTTGCGATGGATCTTCGAATGATGAACACTTAATATAGTCGCCCGTCAGCTGCGTGTTACAGGAACTGATGGACGCTGGTGATGACGCCAAATAAGTTCATTAAGATTGCTGTTGACGCACTAACAATAAAAATAATATCCGTTAATACAAGAGAATGGAAAAAAACGGATAAAATCTCTGCTTAATCGTCCAATTCAAGGGTTACAGGATATGATGTTATGTTAATATAAATTAGGATGCAGCTTAATACAGAATTTATTTTATTTCATTTATAAACAAATTTTTCTACGACCATTTGGTAATTTGCTTAATACATAACCATAAGTCATATCTCAATAGTACTCATTCCTGCCAAGTCGTGTTACAATGACCATTTCCACACGGGTAAACCATACTACAATGAAACTTTTTATTTTGTTTTATGACTATGACATCAAAAAATCAACATATGATTATGTCAAAAAGCGCGCGTTTTTGCGTCACGACTAAACATCGCATGTTATTAGGCTGTATGGATAAATTGTCTTTGCCTTTCATTTGTGAGATTATAACAACATTACTCGCGCTGCGCTATTTCCGCGCCATTAGTGCATTTATTTCAAGGTCGTAGAAAAAGTTTTCTATGCCACTGTCGCAAACAGCTATTGTAATACTCGTGCTGATCACTCAGCTTCGCTTCGTGGCACAAACTCGCTATCTATTGTGCCTCTCTACTCTAACTATCACTCATATTGCAATAGCTATCATTGCTTGACCGTGGCATAAATAACTATTATTTACAGTTAAATAATATCAGCCGCACTGTTAGATCGATCAGGTAATAAGCTATGCTTACCGCGATTGGTCTGTGGATGGGTGACCATCTATACATATCGGGACCCCTCCGTGCCTCGGAAAGCACGTTAAGTCGTTGGTCGTTGGCCCGGCTGTCATTCGTAGATCTTTGACAGTCATTACAGGTTGTCAGAAGCTTGAAAGTTTGACCACTAGTCTTACCAAGGAGTATTGTAATACACAGTAACTGGGTTGTGGCAGTCAGATAGTTACTTCATGTAAAATATAAGTAGTACCCAGCTGAATCCCGTCAGACTGGGGGCTGACAAATAATGAGTTAAAACAGTTCTGGCCCTCTCTCACTACATAAAGTAAATATTGGCCTCGATTCTCTTATTCACAAACTAAACTAAATTTAAGTTAAGTGCATCTTTTTCTTTCTATTTCATTAAGAAAAGGACAGAAGATAAAATGTCAGTTTAGACCTGTCAAATTAGTCCGCTCCTGAAGTAAATTGGTGTATTTTTGATCACCATTATTATAATCGCATCTAAACTGTCCATGGAGTATCTTAATTGGAAACTAAAATGTTAACTTCTATCCTTTTCTTAACGAATTACTAATAAAGAAAAAGATGTACTTAACTTAAAATTAGTTAAGTTTGTGAACAAGAGAATCGGTGTCATTAGCGACTAACTTAAATTGTTGACGTTTACACGTTAAGAACAGAAAAAAATAAGGGATTGCATTCCGGGATTGCCGGCAGTAGTGAAAACTTGAGCATTTTTGATGATTTTGTAATGATTATTGAACAATTTTGAACAAATTACTTTATATACACGAATTTTGCAAGTAAATAGACTGTCGAGCCATCAGCAGTTACCATCCGTGCATGCGTGTAGCAGGCTGTAATACAAACACGCACACTCGCGGAGGCACACTGCGCCGCTTAAACAAAACACCCGGACCAGGCATACATATCCGCTGCGCGGTAGAAAGACCGGGGGATATTACTTTCTCTCCTACATCTTGCGGTCTACTACCCCTCCGTCTTACGAATTTTCGATCAGGGTCACGTGTCCTGACGCGAGTTCAACATTTGATCGTTCCCAAAAAAGCGCATAACGCCGCTAAAAAAGTTATCACTTCAAAATTACAAAGCGCACTGGGCGCAGTCTACTCCCTCCTTACAAAGAGGAGCCTATGTCCAATCAGTGCGGACATTATCGGCTTATGGTACATATTTCTTAACTGACTGCTCTTTTTGCCTCTTCTTCGTTCCGCTCTTGACAAAACGGTCGTGGTCACTATGACTGAATTCAAGACGTTGATGTCGCACGCCGCACAATCTCTCCATCTATCCCCGTTGGACGGTATGTTAACGTTATTTTTGCCTAAATTTCCACAATTTTAATACTGATTCTTTTTTATTGCAGTATCAGCATGAACCCAGGCGTCCAACAAGGCTTCGCAACAAGCGGGGAAGATGGTAGTGTCCGTCTGTGGGCTGACGGCGACTGTGTACGAGACATACGACTACCGGTGCAGTCCGTGTGGAGCGTCACATGTCTCGACAACGGTGACATTGTTACTGGTATGTAGAATGTTTAGCTCTATAGATATTATCTTCTTTCCTTTTTAATCATCGTCATCATCCTTTTATCGTCCCACTACTGGGCACAGGTCTCCTCTCATACAGAAAACGATTGAGCGTAATCACCACGCTTGCTCAATGCGGGTTGGCGATTTCAGTTTGTTAAGATTTTACACACATATGTTAACTAACTACATAGGTGTGTGTGAAATTGTATGTGTCATAATACATTTCTTTTTAACTATCGAATCTCAAGCGACCTATTTCTATTGGGTCATTCGGCATGATATCTGGTGAAGCCGTACGGAAGAGGGGTCTGAGCAGTTGTGTTGCGATGTGTGCCGGGTACGATGCGCCAAATGTTGTTGTGTCGGGAGTTTGGTCGTGGAGGGTCTCCAGATCAATCTCCCTCTGTCGTGGCATCGTTGGTCGTGTTATTGGGTTTAACATTGCATCACCTTGCTCAACTGCAGTCTTCCTTCCTATTCATTCAGTTTTTTTTTTGAGTGAATAGGCTCTTAATAAACTCGCGCGCCACCATCAACGATTGCATCACTGCTTGGCATCAGGCGGGATTGCGGTTAAGCATTAGTTTATATTTTTTTTTTTTGTATCGCAGCTGTTTGTAACTTCGCAACCGTCCTAACACTAAATAAACTGAAATCTCATTAACGCATCCGATATTATCGATTCATAATAATTCTCCTGTGGATGTGGTCAATAATATAACAACTATTTACGGACAGGTTCAAGTGACGGAATTGTCCGTGTATTCACGAAGGACCCGGCGCGGTACGCAGATGAAGCAACACTGAAACAGTTTGAGGAAGATGTCCTTAAGATGCAGGCTGCTTCTCAGCAAGAAATTGGTGGATTCAAGCTTTCTGAGTAAGATAGTTTCTCATTTTGAATTTTACTTATTTTTGTTTTTAGTGTCTTTAATGTTTACGTAGCTTACCAAAAGCCCAATTAACGTAATTAAATATGTAATCTGGAGTAAACCTAATTTTTACCTATAAGACTATGTTCAATGCGAATCTTTCTAAAAAAATACTTTCGCCATTCGGATCCTTATCATAATCGTCTTTTGAAGTGAACAATCAAATAAAATGAAAAAGTCATCCACTAGCGCTGTTTACCTTGTTCAAAGATTACTACTATAGTACGATACCTACTCCAAAGACGTGACTAAAATACGTTAATTTACGAGTACTTCAGGCGCCGACTAATTTGACTGGATTAAACTAATATTTATCTTCTGTCCTTTTCTTAATGAAATAGAAAGAAAAAGATGCACTTAGATTTTATTTAGTGTGTGAAAGGAAATCGGTGCCGCTGTTTTTGAGCAATAAGAATCATAAATGCTTGTTTAGTTTTATGTTTTTTGTATTAAGACTTTACGAGCTGCATCTCACGGTTTCTCCTGCTTATGTTTCGATCTTATGGGAATCATCATCATCATCATTTCAGCGTTAATCCCAGTCGCATCCTAAGCTTTCAACTTTGGAGTCTGGGGTCCGCTTTACCAGTCTAACTGCTCATTTAGCTAAACTTCGATATTTTTCGTGAAGCGACTGCCGTCTGACCTCCACAACCCGAAGGCGACATCGAAGGATTGCAGCTAAACCAATTGTTGCACTTGTGAGGGCTCCAACAACCCGTAACGACTGCCATTAAATGTTCGTATGGCAACCGGGACCAACGGCTTAACGTGCTTTCCGAGGCACGACCAGACCAGTGCAAATATTCATATTCATGCATACAAACATTTGCACTGCGCGGGGATCGAACCCGCGCCTTCTTGCGCAGCGGCTGCGTTCACTACCGCTTCGCCACGGAGGCTGTCAATGTCAAGGCTGTTTCGATCTTATGGGAATATCGGGATAAAAGTATCAGGTGTGTTAGTCCTGGTTATGAACTATCAGTATGTCAAAGTTCATCCAAATCCCTTCAGTAGTTTTTGCGTGAAAGCAAACAAACATCCATCAATACATACATCGTCAGAAACTTTCGCATTTATAATATTAAAGTGCGATTCTAATCCTGTAAATGATATACTTATAAAATAGAAGATTTAAGTAATACTATAAATTTAAGTTTTGGGCAAAGTAGCAAAACTCTTTTAATACCATCTCAGAACTTGTCATATCAAACAATCTTGCCAAGTTACAAAATACCATTCCATTGATAACACAAGTGTCTTCCCTTTTCCTCAGGCTACCTGGCCCGGAAGTTCTTCTAGAGCCCGGCAAAGCTGATGGTGTAACGAAGCTAGTCCGTCGTGGTACCAACGTGAAGTGTTACTCTTGGAGTGCAGCAGAGAACACCTGGAACGAAATTGGTGACGTCATGGGAAGCCCACCCTCCAGTGAGGGCAAGACTATGTATCAAGGGAAGGTGTGTATGATTTTACTTAGCTGTTGGCGTCGTTCTAAAGAACTGAATGAAAAAAAAAAACGAATGATTCAAAAACTTCTGATAGCTAAGTAAAGCGATATATGTGATAGCTAAGATAGAAAGGTAGAATAAATATCAAACTATCTCGGTGGTAAACCATATCATCGGCTGCAGAAATTACCACCCACCAGACAAAGTCTTGCCTCCAAGCGATTCGTCGTGTTCCGGCACGATGTTTGGTGAAGCCGTATTGCAATGTGTGCCGGGTACGATGCGCCAAATATTTTTGTGTCGGTAGTTTGGTCGTGGTGGATCTCCAAATCATTTTTTTTTTTTTTTAATAATTATAAACTAACGTTTGACCGTAATCCCGCCTGATAGTAAGCAGTGATGCGATCGTTGATGGTAAAGCGCGCTAGTTTATTAAGAGCCTAGTCACTCAGAAAAACCCTCTGGCACAACATGATTGGTTGTGTTGATGGGATTGACATTGCATTTCATTCACTCAGTTTTTTTGAGTGGATAGGCTCTTAATAAACTAGCGCGCTTTACCATTGACGATTGCATCACTGCTTACCACCAAGCGGGATTGCGGTGCAAGTTTTTAATTAGGCTAATTAATTCAATGAAAAATTTATAATTCGTCTTTTTTTTTTTCAGGAATACGACTTCGTGTTCAACGTAGACATCAAAGACGGAGCGCCGCCAATCAAACTCCCTTTTAACAAGACTGAAGACCCCTGGGTAGCTGCCCAAGCGTTTATACACAAGTAAGATAAATATCTTTCATAAATATTAGGAAATTTTATCAGACAACTTATGTTTAATGATCAGATTCGGGTCTGGCTGCTTGTGTATGTGTGTGAGTTTTTAATTGTTTGTAAACACACTCATGATACAGAAAAAATACATAGTTTGTGGAAAGGTAAAATATTTATCATGGTGTTTGTTCACTGTGAAATGTTCCTATCATTTTTTTGTGGAACCACTGTGTCCTGAATATAAAAAAGGGCAGTTGAGCGAGGTGATGCAATGTTAAACCCAACAACACGACCAACGATGCTGCGCCAGAGGGAGTTTGATCTGTAGACCCTCCACAACCAAACTCCATGATCAAAAATTACAGCATGTTATTTAATTACAGAAACAATCTACCTCAGGCATACTTGGAGCAAGTAGCAAACTTTATAATCAGCAACGCTAAATTGGATTCACAGCCAGTATCGAACAATGGGTGAGTAATTTTACTTTAATCTAAATGAATTAATTGGTACTGGTACTATGAGCTTAGTAATTACATTTGCTGTCAAAGCTCATTTCATTCGCTTCTGCCATTGTATAGTAATAAAAAGCAAGTCATATAAATCGTTCCAAGATTTGGTAAGAAATGATTATAGTTTGATTTCGGAAAGTGAATAAATTTGTTTTCTTTTTTTGTATCACAGCCCGCTCTTAACGTAAGTCATACATAACACTCGCTCACCTCATCTCTCACTTACACTCATCTAAAGGTAGTAGACGTGGTTGTTATTTCACGTAACCAGTTACAATAACCAGCGACGCGATGTGTAACTGAATAACTGGTTACGAGTCAAATTAAAAAGAAGTTATTTTTGTAAATGCGTTATTTCATACACACGTTATGCCGTAGCGGGTAGCCGTATCGTGCATCACACCGGCGGCGCGCGTCGCTGGTTATTGTAACTAGTTACGTGTATAACTGTATAGTTGATGGTTATATTTAACAATCCCAATAGCTGAATTAAAATAACTAGCTACAAAAATAACTTGTTTTGTAACAGGTTACGCCGATCAAGTAACCGGTTAAATTAGGTTTCTTGAAAAAGGCATTACGATCCACACCTAAAAGGTAGCTTCATATGGTGTGGGTAGGCGACATGTGGGGACCGCTCTTCTAGGAAAAGTCCTTAAAGAGCGGTCACCGCCACATGCCGATTTTTTCATATAAATAAAAAATGAAGACGACACAGTGCGGTGAAAACTCGTGTGGGGTCACTGCACGCTACACTTTTTAGCGACCACCACGTCACCAGCCACCACTCCTGATCTTTGATGCCTTTTATATTTGCCAACTTTTAATGTTTTGATAAAACAAAAAATACGTGTCTAGTATTATTTGGAAATCTGACTGACGGACTAATTAGTTTTTTTAGTCAAATACCCTATTACCTACTGTCAATAGTATTGGCACACTGGAGGTATGAAAACCTACCAATAGTAAAAGTGCAGGGGTACTGCACAGCCCTCATCCTATTTCAAGTGATACAAATACCAACTTTATTTCTATGACATTTAAGTTGACGGCCTCAACATAGAGCCCGCAGCAAACCGAGACCCGCGGGTGGTTATTCGTAACTTGCTGAGTTACAACTCCGAGGCTGATATCCTTGAGGCTCTCAGGACTCAGAATCGGAAGTTGTGGCTCGGCATGGACGAGGCCCACTTTCGGGTCAAGGAGGTTTACAGGAGGAGGGCGCGGAACCCTCTCCAGGCCCATGTGGTGTTGCAGGTCTCCCCTCAGGTGTGGCGCAGGCTGACTGAGGCGGAGACCCTGTACATCGATATACAGGGCCTGACTGCCGAGGACCAGTCGCCGTTGGTGCAGTGTTCCCGGTGTCTGGGGTACGGCCACGGCCGCAGAGTCTGCAAGCAGAAGGTGGACCTTTGCGCCCACTGCGGGGGGGAGCACGACCGTGCGAAGTGCCCCTCCCGCGTGGACGGGAAGGCCCCAGTCTGCGTGAACTGCGACCGGGCCGGACTGCAGACGGCGGGACATAATGCGTTCGACGGCGGCTGTCCGATAAGGCAGAAGTGGGACGGTATCGCGCGCTCCTCCATAAGCTATTGCTGAGGGCCCCGCAGTGGATAGTGAATGCAAGGATCGCTTTATAGCATTACAGGCCAACCTCCAGCGCGGCCGCCTTGCGACTCAGGAGTTAGTCTTGTCCGCCCATGGGGGTGGTGTCGGTGTCGCCCTGGTCCAGGAGCCTTACGTTGGCGCGGAGGGGCGGGTCGGTAGCTTCCGTGGCGTTAGGGTGGTGCAGAGGGAGTCTGCTAGGACCAAACCCGTCAAAGCGGCAGTCATGGTGTTCCGGGATGACTTGGAGGTTCTTGTGAACCCTCTAATCATCACCGAGAATATCGTGGCTGTCGTTTTAAAGGCGGGCGATTGGACCGTGGCGGCTGTCTCTGTATACCTTGAGGGCACGGAGGATATCGAGCCGTACCTTCTGCAGATACGTGACTTCATGGGCCGGGTCGGCACGGGCAGGATCCTCATGGGAGGGGACTGGAATGCATGGAGTCCGTGGTGGGGAAGCGTCGAGGAGGACTCTCGGGGGGAGTCCCTGAGGGGGTTCTTTGATGATATGGAGCTGCACGTATTGAACGAAGGAGTCGTCCCCACCTTCGATACGGTCCGTGGGGGCAGGCGGTACACGAGTCATGTCGATGTTACCGTCTGCACCCAGGGGCTGTTGAGAAGCGTCCTTGAGTGGAAAGTGGACGACTCCGTGACAAGTTCTGATCATCGGGCGATACGTGTGGTTCTGGGTCTCAAGGTGCCCTCCGGGGGTAACACCCGGTGGACGAGTCGGCGCTTCAACACCCGGAAGGCTGATTGGGGTCGTCTCACCGAGGAAATGCAAAGCGGGATATCCGCTCGAGGGCTCACCCTGGAGCGGATATCCAACGCCCAAACGAGGGGCGAGCTTGAAGGGGTGGTCTCGGACTACATAGAGTCCGTATCCGAAGCGTGCGGGAGGGCTATCCCCCCGCACAGACCACCCCAACCCAAGAAGGGCTTTCCTTGGTGGAACGACGAGCTTGAAAGGCTGCGGCGCGACGTGAACACAAAGCGGCGCAGGATCCGCTGTGCCGCGCCGCGTCGCAGGCAGTATGTAGTGGAAGACTACCTGAGTGCCAAGGCGGAGTACGAGCGGAGGGCGGTCAACGCCCAGACTGCGAGCTGGAAGCAGTTCTGCTCGATGCAAGAAAGGGAGTCTATGTGGGACGGTATCTTTCGGGTGCTGAGAAGGGCGTCAGGTCGTCCCGAGGACCAGCTACTCGTGGAGGGTGGAGTTGTGCAGAGCCCGGATCAATCGGTCGCGCTGCTGGCCAGAACATTCTTCGCCGATGATGACGCGTCTGTGGACTCTGAGGTCCACACCGTCATCAGAGGTCGGGCGGATCTGGTCAGCATGCGCTTACCGGGAGAGACCGACGACCCCCCGATTACCAGGGGGGAGTTGGTCCGGACTCTGCGCAGCTTCAACCCTAAGAAGGCACCGGGTCCGGATGGTTTTACGAGCGATATATGCTGCCGAGTAATTAACCAGGATATCCAGCTATTCCTGGCCATCCTGAACCGGTGTCTTGACCTGGCGTGCTTCCCGGCGCCGTGGAAGGAGGCATCTGTCGTGGTGCTAAGGAAGCCGGCGCGTCCAGACTATGCCCGCGCAAAGTCGTATCGCCCCATTGGACTACTCTCCATCCTGGGCAAGATTTTGGAGAAAATCCTGTGCCGGCGAATCCGCTGGCACTTCTTGCCCAAGTCCAATGCGCGGCAATACGGGTTCGTACCGCAGCGGAGCACGGAGGACGCGCTGTACGACCTGATACAACACGTCAGAGGCATCCTCCACAAGAAGGAGATCGCCCTGATAGTCTCTCTTGACATCGAGGGGGCGTTTGACAATGCATGGTGGCCTGCTATAAAGTGCAGAATGATTGAGAAAGGTATTCCCGTTAATCTTAGGCGTCTTGTCGAGGATTACTTCAGGGACCGGAGCGTAGTCGTGCGCTACGCGGGGAAGACGATGCGGAAGCCCCAGACCAAGGGCTGTGTCCAAGGCTCCATCGGTGGGCCTCTCTTCTGGAACATGCTGCTGGACCCTCTACTGGACAACCTGGATTCGCTGGGCGCGTACGTGCAGGCGTTCGCGGATGATATCGTGTTGGTGTTCTCTGGGCACACGGCGCTCGGGATCCAGCGGGATGCCAATGCCGCTTTAGCCTGTGTGCACGAGTGGGGTGTCATAAATAAGCTGCGCTTCTCCGCCGAAAAAACTCAGGCGATGGTTGTCACGCGCAAGCTTAAATATGACACTCCGGTCGTGCAGATGGGTGGCGTTGACATCTCGATGGTGACCGAGATCAAGATCCTCGGAGTCATCGTCGACAGTAAGTTGACCTTCAACAAGCATATTTCATATGCTTGTTGCAAGGCAACTAACCTGTATAGGAAACTGTCGGCGATGGCTCGGGTGGATTGGGGCTTGTGTCCGGAGATCATCAGGACGATATACACCGCAGTCGTCGAACCGACGATCCTGTACGGCGCGAGCTCCTGGGCGAAAGCCGCCGAGAAGATCTCTGTGCAAAGAACCTTTGCTACCGTCCAAAGGGGCTTTGCACAGAAGATCGCCAAGTCACATCGTACGGTGTCGCTCAATGCAGCACTCACGCTGTCGGGTCTCCTCCCGCTCGATCTTCGAGTGTTGGAGGTCGCCCGGCTGTTTGAGTGCAAACGGGGACGTCCGATAGATGAGCTGGAATCCCGCGAACTGGAGGAGCGTAGGGCCTTTACGGAGGCCCCTCACCCCGCCAGTGAGCCAGATGTTGACTATCAGTGTCTGGAGAATATGCTCCCCGAAACTGTGGCTCAGCTACAGCTCCCCGCTCATCTGATTTACACAGACGGTAGTAAATCGGATGAGGGGGTCGGGGCGGCATATTCTTACTGGCGGGATGGGTCCGAGATTCGGACCAAGCGAATGAGGTTGGAGCCGATGTGTACCGTCTTTCAGGCGGAGCTGCTCGCGATAGCCAGGGCTACGGACCTGGTTGTCCTGAGAGGCTTCGACTGCGCGGCGGTGCTCAGCGACTCTCGATCCTCGCTCGACTTGATCCGAAACCCGGAAACGCACCATCCCCTTGCTACCCATATTCGTAAGAATATCAGGGAGCAAGAGGGGAGTGGTAAAGTCCTCCGGTTCTTTTGGGTGAAAGCTCATGTCGGAATCCCCGGCAATGAGCGCGCCGACGAACTGGCTAGGCAGGCGGCGGCCCAGTCCAGGGTCGCCCCAGCGTATGACAGGTGTCCAGTCTCATACGTCAAGCGACGTTTGAGGGAGGGCACAGTAGCTGTCTGGAACGGGAGGTACACCGGCGGGGCCACGGCTGGGGTCACGCGAATGTTCTTCCCCGATGTGGTGCGCGCGCGCAAGGTCCTGAAGTGCCTCGACAGGACGTCTATCTGGGCGCAAATTTTGACTGGTCACGGCGGCTTCGCCGCGTACCTGCACAGATTCAAATTAAAGGATAGTCCAGCCTGTGTGTGTGACACACAGGCATCTGAAACTGTACAGCACTTGCTTTTCGAGTGTCCGAGGCATAACCGCGACAGGTACGACCTGGAAGTAAGTACTGGTAGAGCATTGACCGAAACAACCATCGCCGACCTAATGGCTGATAAACACTCCAGGCCGTACCTGGAGCGGTTTTGCCTCAAAGTCGCAAAAATAAGTATAGAGAGAAACCGGACGAGGGCAGCACAGCCAAGCACTGTGCCGTCGGCAAGAATCGTTTAGAAACGTAAAATTTAGGAATAAGAAAATTGTAATAGAAATAAGAGTAGCATAAGAGACGATTTTTAAAAAAAAAAGATACAAAAGATATATAAGAGTCAAAAAGAAAGATGACAATAAAAGAAAAGATAAGACACAGTGGAAAAAAGTGACCCACGACAGCCAAAACCGCAAAAGAAATAGCGGAAAAAAGAGTGAGCTGGAATAAAACAAAAATAGATAGACAAGGATTCTTGCCATGCAAGAAGGACAGAGACGGCTATTTAAAAAAAAAAAAAAAAAAAAAAAAAAAAAAAAAAAAAAAAAAAAAAAAAAAAAAAAAAAAGACATTTAAGTTGATATTATAGTGACTCTCGCTCCCTCTTGGAAAGTTACAAAAATATTAAACTTCTAGCATAAACTGAATTTTATTGTGTAGGTTTTAAAGTTCTTTTTACACGGTCGTGATCGCAGTATAATGTATCTCTCCTTTCGGTAAATGTGAAACACCGCGATGATTTTAGTCCGGTATACCCACCGGTCACACAAATATTAGTACTCCCCCCCCCTCCATCAGAACATTAGTACAGACGACAGCACATCAAGCTACTACAATCTGTCAGATTTCTTTATTAGTTTTTTAACTTTACCGCTAAACCATTAAGGCTCACGGTTGATTGCCAATATTTGACAGTTTCGGGCAGCTTGACCTGCTGTCGTTCGTACATTTTTCTTTTTTTTTTTAGCAATTTACAGATGTTTATATCATTTATCCTTTGCAGCTTCGCGGATCCGTTCACAGGGGAGTCCCGCTACGTGCCGGGTTCCGGCTCAGTACCCGGTCTCCCCCCTCCTTCACACGCCGACCCTTTTACCGGCGCCGGCGCATATACCACGTCAACTACCAGTACAAACAGCGAGAAGATGCTGATACCTCACGATGCTTACATTAGGTATGTTATATTTTTGTTATAATAATCAAAAACACACTACAACTTTAACAACAGCTCCGGAATACGTTTTTACTCTAGTCAATAGTTAAACTAACTTTATGTTAAATTGTTCACATTAACCCAACTAAAAGGTTACTTTTAACGTTGACATCAGTTAACGCCGAGTCTAAATTCGGATAGTAAATACGAATGATGATTGCATTAGTTCATGAAAATTCTGGCCCGCGCTTTTGAAACTCAATCTGGAGATCCTTCCAGGTCATACAGGATTGAGTAAAAAATTGTATATAAGACAGAATTGTGTGACAAAAGAGAGAAGGTTGCTTATTTCCGTATACTCCCGTCCCTGGAGTGGGACATTACGGACTAGTCAGATTTCATCACCGTTATGTCAATATAATCTTCTTGATTCCACTGTAATTTATAACAAACAATCTGCGCCACGCGGTTTTACCGGGCTCAGTGGTATAGTAATATCAAAAATAGATAAAAACCTATTCTCAGGCCCAAGGAATGTATATACGAAATTTCATTAAAATTGAAGGACAAACACTGACAGGAGAACTTTATACAATATGTTAAGAAAACCCTGTCTGACCCATAAGGATAATAAAGGTTAGGTAAACACATGACCAAATATAATATAAAATTTTACGTAATCGTCATAGTACCAATACAAATGAATTTTGAAATAATCTTTTTTTCCCGCGAATTAATTCCAACTTCCCCGAAATTTTTTTTTTTTTTTAAAGGGACAACACCGGTATTATTATGAGCGAATGGCGATGCGACCACGTGCCGCGTGCCCTGCCGCGCGCCGCCCGCGGAACGGTGCATAACGCACATTTATTAAGTTTCCTCTTTTTGCGAAATAATATTTTTTTTAGGGGGATTTTTTTTTAAATTTAGCCCGGTTTTGTATGCATTAGTAGAATCAGTTATCGACACCTAACAACACCTTCACGGGCGGACAGGGTTTTCTTAACATACTGTATACTAGGAGATTAAACTGATTTGGATAGCAGCGGTGACGTAATGGTATCAGCCACGACTTACCAAGTTGTAGGTCGTAGATTGGAACCCCATCAGGCGCTTTACTTTGTGTAAATTATTTCATCACCACTGCTCTCAAAACGGTGAAGGAAAACATCTCGTGAAGAAACCGGCAGGTTCTAGGGTCGAAAACTTCGAAAACATGTAACATCCACCAACCCACACTAGGCCAGCGTTGTAGATTTCGGCCCACTCACACCAAAGACCGGGAACAATATAGGCATCATTTATGTTATGAAAACTTAAAAATAAACCTTTTCAGATTTGACCAAGCGAACTTGAAGGCGATTCACGATAAGCTAAAGGAATTCAACAGCAAAGTGGGTGATGGTCTAAGCGCCATGACAGAGGAACAGCTAGAGTCTGTAGTCAAATTGTGTGAGCTGGTAAGTCATAAAATGACATTATTCTTTGTACTAATCATATCTGTTCTTACGTTGAGCAAGTGTCCTCTCAGTTGATCTCCCGCTGCCGGTCGTAATCGAGTCGATGGTAGGCAGTGAAGAGGCAGACTACTTACACTTAACATTTAGCTTTTGTGTATAGTCTTGCTAATTTATGATAATAAAGTGAAAGTGTAAAAAACATAATATAAATACTTTTTTTTTATAAAAAAAAAATTGTTCACACACATATTTTGTTACAGAACAATGCCATTAATAATGAAACCATTACGTTATTGAAGAAAATGTTGGACTGGCCCAAAGGTATGACACACTACAACATTATAAAATAATTTATTTGTTATCGTAAGTTCTTTCGTCTGTATTCTAATTTATTCATTTGAAGGCCGGCCAGCGCTGAGTCTTCTTCATGATATTTCTAGATTAACCTACATAATGATAACAGTTTAATAGGGTGTACCAAAAAAAAAAAAAAAATTAAAAAGTCTCCTAGTTAAATTCTCAAAAATTCAGAAAAAACATCATACCGCGGAATCTAACAAAAATCGCGAATTTCGTATCTGGATGCCCGGTTGACACTATTATCAACAAATTTCGTACACACTCGCATATCGCAAGAGTTATAGAGTGAATACTTTATATATAACTCTTGCATTATAACGCTCACATATCGAGCATAACTATACACTTCTGTCGAACCCATCGAGGACTACTAGCGTCATGTTATGTAATAATAATTACTTATAATCGGTTTTTCTTTACAGAAATCCTCTTCCCCGTACTGGACGTAACTAGATTAGCAGTTAGGAATAAAGAAATAAACGCTCAGATATTTGACACAGCGTACGGACCCTCGTTTGTCAAATATTTACTGTCGCTGTTAGCACCAGGTATGTATGTGCACTTTGTATGTATTAATTTGATAATCATGCGAGCAGACTTCGCACTTGACTTGCTATAAAAATGTTGGGAAATATAAGAATGAGCTGTTTGTCGAACTAATGTGTATAAGTAGTGAGGTCATAAATCTGTCATTGCCGGCAATCTGAAGGCTATTAGGCAAATTCTAGTCACAATCTCATTCAATTACACAGACAATCACTGTTCAAAACTTGTGTCTAAATTTTCTAATTTAGACTCATGTTTTTAAAAATCGTTAATAATACCTCTGTATTATAATTTTCTAATTTAATCACATGTTTTTAAAAATCTGTTTGTAATACCTCTGTATTATTAATAGATTGAGTCCAAGATTAGGATGCCAATGTTCATAAAAGATCTAGGATTGTCTGCTTAAATGTATTGAATGATTATACTTGATGATAACTTTTTATAACAAGATACCCTCTGCTATGCTAGACTTGCCTTACAATGCATTTAAAGCACTAATCAAATCCAAGCTTTGTTCAAAGGCATATTATTCTGTAAATGACTATTTAAATGATAAATATAGCTGGTCGCTCTGATTAACTCAAGACAATGTTTGTTCCTTCTCCAGATTTAGCTTACTGACACATTATATGAGTTCATATAATTTGCTTTTTACAATGCATAAATATGTGAGCTGTCACGCACTTTATGCCAGGGGCATTTATTTAGGTATGTAATAAGTTTTTACGTATTTACATTTCCATTTTAATGATTTTTTGTTTTTGCTTTTCTGATATTTTGGCGTGGCTAGCTGGCATATGATAAATAAATTCATTGGTTTTTTTTTCTTGTGCTACTGTACCTACATAGTATTGTATAAACTAATGTGTTTTTTTTTAAATGAACAGACAGCTGTGCTGCTGGGGAGTTTGTTCCGCAACTTCTTCTTCCTAGCGAAAGCACTAGGAAGTGTCGATGGGTGGGCGTTTTGGGGGACTGTCTTATGTAATATTGACATTCAAAAAGTGCTGATTCTCAGCCTAATTTGAAGTATGCGAAAAACTTGGGATTTTTCTAAACAATTGTGTTAATAGAAACTTAAAAAAAAATATTTTCATAATAGAAGCTAAATAAAAAAACTGGATACCTTTCAACTAAGAGGAGCATAAACGCTGATTGATTGATAGTCATTGGTTATTAAGTACATTCTTCGGCGTTTGCCTATACCATCTCAATCTCTCATCGGCCTTTACTTTCAGATAACCTTCCGGCCAATCAAATGCTAGCGATGCGTGTCCTTGTCAACGCGTTCAGTGATCTGGCTGGAGAGATGCTGGTCCTTGCTGCGCGTGAGAGCGTCGTACACTCGCTCATATGTCTCACACAAGTTAATAATAATACTCAGGTAAATATATTGACAGCCTTCGTGGCGTAGCAAACGCGAACGCGGCCGCTGTGCAAAGAGGCCCGGGTTTGATCCCCGCGCAGTGCAAATATTTGTATGCATGAATATGAATATTTGCATTGGTCTGGTCGTGCCTCGGAAAGCCCGTTAAGCCGTTGGTCCCGGTTGCCATACGAACATCTAGTGGCAGTCGTAACGAGTTGTTGGAGCCCTCAAAAGTCCAACAATTGGTCTAGCTGCAATGCTTCGATATCGCCTTCGGGTTGTGGAGGTCAGACGGCAGTCGTTTCACGGAAAATGTCGAAGTTTCGCCAAAATCAGCAGTTAGACTGGTAAAGCGGACTCCAGACTCCAGAGCTGGAAAAAGGCTTCGGATGGGACTGGCATTAACGATGAGATGATGACTCAGGTAAATATATATCAGCAGGGTAACATATTATCAGTAGTAATGCGTTTCATTTTGACAGTATAACAACATTCTTTGCGTTATTCACGTTGTTGAGCAGACACATTTTCGAACATAGGGAACAATGGAACAGCAATAAGCTTCAAAATGATTCCAACTGGTTGTAATATTGTATTACGCAATTAGGGTACAAGTAATAATAATATTAATTTTTATTTGTATCGTCACACGAGTATTTAGTCAACAATCTGTATGGGAGTAAACAAAGTATACAGGTTGAATCATCATATTGCCTTTTTCTACGCGTACTATACATCAAAGTATTCTAACATTGCACACAAGTTTTTTTATTTATTTCTGATGCGATAGTTTGCTATGTACTGGAAGACGCAGCGTAGGGAGGCCCCCAACAAGGTGGACTGATGACCTGGTGAAGGTCGCGGGAAGCCGATGGATGCGGGCAGCACAAGACCGGTCAGCGTGGAAAGCCTTGGGGGAGGCCTTTGTCCAGCAGTGGACATCCATAGGCTGAAGAAGAAGTTTGCTACTGTGGTAGATCGCTAACCACTGTTTATACAATATGTAAAGAAAACCTCGTCCGACCCATAAGGTTAATAAAGGTTAGGTAAACACATGACCAAATAAAATATGAAATTTTACGTAATCATCATAGTAACAATACTAATTAATTTCGAAATAATCTTTTTTTTTTCGCAAATTAATTCCAACTTCCCCAAAAATTGCCAATTTTATAAAAAGCCACAACACCATTTTTGGCGGTATTATTATGAGCGAATAGCGATGCGACCGCGTGCAGTGTGCTCTGCCTCCCTTCGCCCTCGCATTTATTGCTTACCGCACATGTATTAAGTTACCTCTTTTTTGCGAAATAATATTTATTTTATTAGGGTTTCTTTTTAAGTTTAGCCCGGTCTTGCAGGCATAAGTAAAATCAGTTATCGATACCTAACAATACCTTCACGGATCGGACAGGGTTTTTCATTACATATTGTATACTTAAGTGATATATTGTGCTTATTTAAAGTTGTGTTATTATATCATTAAAAATATATTAACTTTCTGACAGATTGCGGCCACATCACTACTTCTGAACCTGTCAGTGGCGCTAGCACAACAGCCCGACAGTGTCGACCTCGCCGACTGCTTGGTGCAGCTACTTACCAAGATTACTGATAACGAAGCTTATTTCAGGTAAACTATGGAACTATATTATGTTTGACAGAGTCCTCTAGAAGGCAGATTTTTTTTCCAAAATATTGATGTCTTATATTCTTGATCTCGTAGGTAAATAGCTTCTATTGACACGTGGTTAAAATTTGAACTAACGACGCTGTGCTGTTTTTTATTTTTATTTTTTTTCAATACATTTCATAGACTATTGCACAAATGTTACTAACTACACTTCTTGTCAACGTCATTCGAGAGCCAAAACGCCGTTCTTGCTGTGTTCTCTTGGGATATTTCCGACAGATTGTCAAAAGGCGTGGCCTTTTGATGAAGAGATACACCTGAAGATGATATTGATGAAACTTTTATGTTTTCAGAGGTTTGGTGGCTCTCGGCACTCTCCTAGCTGAATCTCCTAACAAACTTCAAATACAAACTAGAATAGTATCAAACTCTCAGGTCCATAATAGGCTGAAAAGAGACAGCGGCAACATCACCGATCCTAATATCGCTAAAATAGCAACAGTGTCGCAGCAAATTCTCAGTCGTTTATGAACAAAACCTTCTCAAGGACTCCATAAGGCTGTAATTTATATTATTATAATTAAAAGATCATTTCTGTATGTTCTTATTGGAATCCGCGCAATGGATTTGAATAGCTGATCTTGGCTCCTTGTTAGCGCCTTTTTTATTTATTCTTTGATAGATTCAATGATTAAAAATAGCTGTCGACACAAAGATGGTCTCTGGTAAGCAATAAAACGAGTTTGCCTTTAAAGTGCGTAATGTGGAATAATTCCTGCTGTCTTATTCGTAAATATATCTATCGCTAGGACCTGCCTCAATGTTGTGATGATAATTGTGAGATGGCACTGTTATAAAGAATATTATTTCGATCAATGCAGTACTCCAGTTTGTCTTAAAATATATTATGAATAAGGTAGTTGACGTCTAGACTGTACGAAATAAAATGTTTATAATTATAAAACGTTGACATTTTCCCTTTTAATCTATTTTTAATACATATTTAGGGTTTAATAAAACATGGAAATAATTTGATGAAATGTATATGTATTTCATATTATACATGTTATGATAATACTATACATTGCTTGCCACCCTTCATCAATGGAAGCATGGTTTTATAACAGACATTTGCAGCAATAATAAATTGTATAAAATAGTAATTAAAATAAAACTCTTTTTTTTTTCATAACTTATACTTTATACATACCTACATTTAACAAGAAGTTTCTTCATTTTTATTGAAGACTAAATAGTAAAAACATTGCTTTTATATGAATGGCATTAGAAATTGTTGTTTTTATCGATATTTACATCTCACTCACACGTATTTCAAGCCAACGAAAGGCAAAAATAATATGATTCTATCTCATTCTTATAATAATGTTATAGTTTCACATTCCCTAATAATTGAGGGGTATAGTTTCAAAAACCACCAAGTCCAGTGACGTTAAATATCCAGGAATAGAAAATTTGTGATAAATTGTTGTAGCATTATTTAAATAATTATGTTTCTATGCCTTTCGACAAATTGATCGCTACACAAAAATTTTGTGACTTATACATTTAATTAACATGAAAAGATCGGAATTGCTAGATACATAAAAATATTATTACGTGTAAAAAATGGACTTCACGGGTTTTGAAACTATACCCCTCTTATGTAACTGTTAGTTCGAACGACAGTAAAAAAAAGTTCAATATTTATTATTAACACATTCAATCACATATATATTACAGGGTCTGGCTAAAACCAGAATGATAAAAAAAACATAAATGTACATACATACAAATGTTTGGTTTTACATACAGAAATCGTCAAACGACGAACAGTCTTAAAACAATTTAAAAAAGTTAAATTAAGTGATTAATTAATTACTAGAAAAGTGTTTCATGATAAAAGCTTGTGACTTTTGTCGATTTGATTTTCATATCACTTAAGATCTAAAAATTTGCTGAGTGAGTGTATATGATTTTTTTTTTATAGGTATTCATAAATATTTTATTTGAATACCCAATATTTGTTCATAGGTTATTTTGAGAGAAGGTTTGATCACATAATAGGGATGTATCCAAGGTATGAAAATCGAAAAAATAATTAGTCCGTCTTATGCATAATAAAAAAATGTATCAAAAACTACTGAGATATAGCGTATTAAAGTTACGGAGTGGGGCCTAATTATATCACGCCGTGCTATATTTTGTACCACGGCGTGACGTCATGCGACATTTGAAATCAACATATCTTCCTAAATATTTGAAAGAAAGGAAAAATAAAAAATACGTGTTCAATATTTTTTATAAATCTATCTGATGGACATTAAATTATTTTTTTAGGATATAACCCAATTGGGGATAAGACCTATTTTTTTAATATTCATGAAAAAGTGAGCATCAGCCAAACTTTCCATAAGCCAGCCACATACTTGCGGGTTTTTTTTTACTACATTGTCTCACATTTAAACTGTAGACACTTTGTATCTGTATGTCACACATGTCGCTATTCACGGACATAACCTTGTTGAATTGTAATAACTCTTTATTTTATTCGGATCATCTAAAGTTCCTTTCTATGTGTGCAATATGCATTTGATCACACAATAATAATAATGTACTATAAATAGCCTTAACTTTATCCAATAAAAGAGCATTACTGAACACGCATTCGTAGTCTTCACTACATTGGTGACCCCGACGTGATCTAAGGCCGACGTCACCTAACCAGCTTCGGACCCGGTTTCTGCCTGCCGGCTGGTGTAATGATCCTGCAACCATCTACCTACTGATACTCGTGAATAGCGACACGTATGACATACATAAATGCAGAGTGCCTACAAAACCATCCCGCAAAATCCATTCCATTTCTAATAAGGCATAGAGTTAAAGTTACCTAGAGCTAACACGCAGAACCGTCATCTAGATCAATATGATCAGATCTATACTTGACCTACTCTCGCGCATATGCGGCTAGCAATCAATTTCAATTTCTTACTTTTTCTTCTTCAATTCTTCAAACCTACGGTTCAGATCGTCAAAGTCGATTTCATCAGGAGCGTTGGGCGCGTTCGGCTGGTTGTTTGTGTTCGAGTTGTTGCTATGTGGCACTGAAGGCAGGATCAGGTCTGATGGTACCGATGGCAGCTCGGGTAACTCCGGGAAAACGTTCGGGGGAACTCGGGAACGCGGCTGTGGTGTTGGTACGTGAGGCGGCATCGGTGTTGGGACGTGCGGAGGCTGAAAGTTGATAGAAATGATGATTATTATTGCTATTGGTGCTGAAAAATTTACTCAGTGACTTTAGAAAATACATGTGATTCTGCGTTCTTTCGTGGCCGTAGGATTGCAATGAGAGAGACATTGAGTTGAGAGGAATTTCGGAAACGGAAAAGTCGAGATGCAATTAAAATTTTCTAAGAACATCCAGAGCGGTAATTTTAGGTATGAATGAAATTCTTCGTGACGGTGCGATGGTAGCGAATAAAAAAATAATAAAAATAAATTAAGTACCATATCGTGATGGATGCTGTCATAAGCAGGTGGCAGATTGCTCATTTCATCCTGAAAAAGGAATAAATAGGTTCAAGCATAAAACACTCAGACATGCATTAGTGTGCTTAGTCAAAATTGTTTTTAAGCTAATGCATAGCTTTTATCGCGGGCTTTAAGCACGGCGTATCAAGAAATTCCGTTACGAAAATAAAATCTAACACATCGTCTAACGTCGTTTCAGTTCGGCAGACTTCGGCAAGATGTTTGTGTGCGTGCGACTAGACGTATACGTGCAGAAGTACTAGCTAACTAATCATAATTGATTCATTCTCACCGAGTGAGACAGTGTGCTTTTTGGCCGCATCCCGCCCGTAATTTAAACATTATTAACTTCTTTATCAAAGAAAAAACTTGAATTAAAGTAAAAGTTTTTTTTACATAAATAGAAAATAAATAAAAAAATATAATTGCATAAGATGATAAAAAAAAGCTTTCCAATAGCTTTACCGCGGCAGTTGCCGAGTAAAACTCGCTTTTTGTTTGTCGCATTGTGGATGTGTTTACAAGCATTTAAACTCACATACACAAACATGAATAAAGGAATATAAAAAATATATTCAAAGGATGAGATGAAAAGCAACTAGCAACACTCAGGTTAATCAATCATGTTTTGAATAATTTCTTTCAATATATAATACAGATAGATGTTCCTGCCTATCTGTTCCTCACAATCCAGCCCCCTAATCGTACGTACATTTTGGATATTTTCTTACCTGCAGGAAGCTATTGGTCAAGGACTTAGAATCAACTCCGGGAGGCAGGTGGTACCCCATAGGCGGCTGGCTAGGTCCACCATAAGATGAAGGTGGCGGCGGCGTAGCGATAAACCCACCAGCTTTACCGCCGGAAGGTTGCTAGGTGTAAATTAGTCACAAATTAATATAAGAAAGTTTAGAAGTTAAAAGACTACTGCCAATTGTTTTT
Source organism: Sesamia inferens (assembly GCA_037179545.1). Lineage (NCBI taxonomy): Eukaryota > Metazoa > Arthropoda > Insecta > Lepidoptera > Noctuidae > Sesamia > Sesamia inferens. Next base: position 25,822,921 of record CM073928.1, on the reverse strand, counting down.
GTGGTTTGATATATTATTATTATTGTTGTTTTGAATTGTTAATTCATTATATATAATTAGTTTAGAGCTTATTTCTGGAACAAAAATTGGTTGTCTGTAGAACTCCGTCTACTGCCGATATTTGAACGTGACAACGTCTATTACATGGTAATAGACCTCGCGCACGAGTGTGACACACGCTCTAGGGGTGGGGGTGAAGTAGGCGTGGACTCCGTGTGGCGTCAGATTCGGCCGTTAAGGTGTTTTCGAGAATGACTCCACGCCGTACCAATTTAATAGACGTTGTCACGTCAAAAATATTTAGAACAATTTAATGCGACAAATTTCGCTGTATTGAAGAATTATCACATTAGTTTTGAGTAATTTTCGTTAAAAAATCTAAATAGTCGAAATCTGGCCCCTATGATGATTAAATGTTAACTTAAGGTTAGAAATATGTGAACAACAATAACGATATATGAATAAAGAGCAGAAAAGCAGAAAGCTGTAATGAAATTATATGTATTACAAAAGTGCTGCAGATATTTAAGCTCTACAGTGTATGTTGAACACAAATTAAGTGCACTTTACACAAATATAGTATTTATTACAATTTGGAATTCACTTTTAATGTAAATATTTAAATATCATGATTAGCGTTTCTTACATAAGGCTTAGTTTTACTTATGAAGCTACTTACATCTAGGAAGATTTTAATTAATAGTTATTATTTTATTTTACTTCTGAGAACATAAACAAATGTACAGTGTATCTACTACAACTTAGGTAATAAGTAGGAGATATTTAGACATAGGCACCTTTAGGTGTAGGTGTTGTAGGAGTAGCGAAAGTATTTCATTTAATCGGCTATTTTTATACTTACAGAAGGGTATGAGAAGGGCTGCACAGTAGGAGGGGGTGGAGGTCCCCCGCCTGGTGGTATGTTCGGCATGTTTATGTTAGTCATGGCCGGCTGCTGCGGGTAGCCGATGAAGCCAGGGGGCATGGGCGGTCCGTTTATATCTATCAGCATGGCGTCGCGACCTGCGAATATATACAAATATCTTAGGAAAATAAATGGGATGTGTTTTAGGTTTGGCGATACTCTAGCTTCCTGCCTTTGTCCAACAATGGATATCTTGGAGCATATATTACTTATGTATACATCAACAATTTCTGACAAATAATGATCCTATGTCAGAAACCTCAGAACCTTTTTTTTAGAACCTCTATAAATAGCATAGGATTTTATGTAGTTTCTAAGGCCTCGTCCTAATAGAAAGCGAATACGCGATCAACGTAGGTTCGCGCGAATTTTACTCGTATGAACGTGCGATCAAACATATTGAACTTGAACAGGTGTCCTAACTGACCGTGTCCGCGTTGCGCGACTGTCAGTTAGGACACCCATACAAGTTTAATATGTTTTATTCTAATTGCCTTAAACGTCAAGCAAATTACCGAAAATTAGTGAACCAGTTACCTACCTAATTAAAATATTCTATGAGAAACCAGTGACGTGTATAGTCTAATATAATCCTACTAATATTATAAACTGACAGCCTCTGTGGCGTAGCGGAAGCGACCGCGGCCATTGCGCAAGGAGGCGCGAATTCGATATCCACGCAGTGCAAATTTTTGTATGCATGAATATGAATATTTGCACTGGTCTGGTCGTGCCTCGGAAAACGCGTTAAGCCGTTGGTCCCGGTTGCCATACGAACATCTAGTGGCAGTCGTTACGGTTGGATTTCTCAAAAGTCCAATATATAATTAGTCTAATTGCAATGCTTCGATAAGGCCTTCGGGTTGTGGAGGTCAGAGGGCAGTCGCTTCACGGAAAATATCGAAGTTTAGCTAAATGACCAGTTACACTGGTAAAGCGGACCCCAGATTCCAAAGCTGAAAAGCTTCGGATGTGACTGGCATTACCTCTGAGATGATGATTATGATTATAAATATGAAAGTTTCTATGGATGGATGTATGTTACTCTTTCATGTAAAAACTATTGAACGGATTTGGATGACATTTGTAGTACATATGGTTTATAAGCAGGATTAACATATAGGACACTTTCTACTTGACTATTCCCATGGAATCTAAACAGGTGAAACCGCAGGGCTTAGCTAGTAATAAATATATTTATAACAAATACCTTCTTCTTCTCTCATAACTTGTTCATCAGGTGTATACTCCACATTATAATTCTTGGCTATCTCTATCAGGTACCTCTCAATGAGGATCTTAGGAGGACTGTGTACGGACATCTTGTGTTTGAGTTTCTCACTTAGTGTGTTTACATTCTCATTCCTGCAGGCATCAGCGTATATCTTTCCATATTTAGCTGTCAGCAAATCTGATATTATTTTCAGTTCCTGTAAAAGATAGATTTATGTGTGAAATTAGTTAATTTATTGACAATTTACTGCTGAATATGGGTAGTAGTAAGTACACTGGCTTTTTTTTTTCAGAGAATAATAAACGATGTTACAAATATATATATTTTTTTTAATTTTTTTATTAAAGTATAAACCAGCGCTTGACCGCAATCCTGCCTGATGGTAAGCAGTGACGCAATCGTTGATGGTAAAGCGCACTAGTTTATTAACACTTTGACAGCCAAATAAAATATTACGGGCATCCACTGGTGCGCCGGCCTTTTTCGTCAACATTGTAAATTCTATAGAATAAGAACTATTATAGTTATGCATTTGATTCTTTTTGTATATATTAAAGTAACTAATGTATTTTAATAGTGAAAAATAAAACACAAATATATGTTTTGTTCTATATTAAAAAAAAATATTATACAAAATACCCTTTTTGGAAAAAAAAAAACTCTAACATAACCGAGAAGGATACACTGTATGGTATCATACAGTGTAATCCTTCTGGGTGTGGTATTTTTCGAAGCAGGGATAGTGGCAGAGTGGAATATTGCAATCTGGACAGTAAAAACTGGTTTCCTTTCTTCCACGTTTGCCTGTCAGCTTTTTTGTGGTATCCGCGCAAACCTTGCAAACTCGTGTCACATTCTTGTTGCTCGCCGTTGCCGGAATACGTCTGTGGAAGTGTCTACCCTCCAACCTGGTAGACTTCCCAGTAAGATGTGGACCATGAGACTGTCCAGAAGTACCAGCAGCTTGAGAGTCCAGCAACCCTATTTCTAGAAGACCTTCGCCGCAGGTGTTCAGAAACTGCGAAAATTTCAGTTTCCCCCTCTGTGACGATCTTGATTTGTTATAAAGGATGTAGGCGTTCACCATACTTCGTGCCAATAAATGGAAGAACATTTTCTTCCACCATTTCATGCTCTTTCTGTGAAGGGAATAATAGGATACGTACTGGTCGTTGAGGTCCACGCCGATTTTGTGTATGTTATAATCAAACACACAGTCAGGTTTGATTTTTTTTGTTGGTCCTCCTTTAGCCTTCACTGTTACTTCCGTCCAGGAGGCGGCATGCTTCGTGGTAAGGAAGAAGACATCTCGCTTGTCTTTCCAATTGCAGGCTGTCATATTTCCACGGTGACAGAAGGCCATTTCATTTGTCTCTAAAGGCTGCTGACGCCATTGGAAAATTGGGCGAACAGGGGGCTGCTCCCTTGGCGTATAGTCCCATCCGATGGCTTCATCCAATTCCCGAAGGTTACGCGTCGACGATCGCCCTAGAGATGAACGTGCGGGCCGCCCGCTTCGACGCCCACATCTTCGAGCTACCCTATGCACTCGTCCCCGAGTACTTCCTCGCTCAGGTGCTGGTTCAGGGACATCCACAGGCGTACTTTCAATATGATTCTCATCCTCTTGAACAGTACCATAGTCCGAGATAACCACTAAAACAAATAAACATGGTAAATTTGTCAAAAGAAATCATTCAAAACAAGGTAGTACGTATACATAGATATTAGTACCAAAAACCAATAAACTTACCATCAATATCCCCATCCGAAGATATCTCATCCACATCAGAGTCTTCATCATTACATAGGGCCTCAGATATATCATCCAATGTGAGTTTGTAATTACGTCGTCGCCGTGTGGAATCCATTTCGCGCCAAAAAGTAGTACGTGCTCACTCAAACAAATCTCATCGCGCACTGCGCGGGCGATATCTCCTTCCCTTGCTCCTGCTTTATGCTACGTAAATGATTCGCCTATGTGTGTGTAGCTAAAGAAAGCAGCTACACATCTGAACAATCGCCGATCACGTCACTGCGTCGTGTTTTCAATGTAAAATCTATGAAATCGGATCACGACCTCTTGTCGTGATCGGCGCAACAGAGAATAAAGAGCATCTCGACCACATGTCGTGATCCGCTGTCAAAGTGTTAAGAGCCTATTCACTCTAGCCTTGAAGACACTCAAATTGTAGTCCGACGGAAACACCGCCGCCGGCAGATTGTTCCAGTCCCTCGATGTACGCGGTATAAAGGAGGAGGCGAAACGCTTCGTCCGGATCGTAGAGGTGTCAACAACATAAGGGTGGAAACTCGCCGTACGACGGGTCGTCCGATGGTGGAACGGAGATGGGGGAATTAAATCGTGCAATTCCCTCGCACACTCCCCAGAATGTACCCTATAGAACACCGAAAGGCTGGCTACTCTACGCCTGTGCTCTAGGCTTTGGAGACCAACTCGAGTTAAATCAGGGTCACCAATCAGCCTCTTCGCACGCCTCTCCACTGAATCCAAAGTGGCCAGGTGACACTTAGCAGCACCAGCCCAAATGTGGCTGCAGTACTCCACACACGAACGGACCTGTGCTTTGTACAACATTAGAAGCTGCCCTGGTGTGAAGTACTGCCGGACCTTTGCGATTACACCAAGTTTTCTGGCAGCCACCTTGGCCTTGGACTCAATGAACCGCCCAAAGTTTAGGTTCGAGGAAATCTCAATACCCAAAAGCTGAAGGCGGTCGGTACACTCCAAGGATACATTCCGAAAAGTAGGAGCCAAGGTGAACGGGCTCCTTTTGGCGGTGAAAAGACACGCCTGCGTTTTGGCGGCATTGAATGCTACAAGATTGGCATTGCCCCATTCGGAGACTGCCTGAAGTGCAACACTCGTTCGCTCTACCATGGCCTCTCTTTCGGACCGGATTGATTCCCTACTAGCCCGAGCATCCGGCAGGTATCTCTCCACAACTGTGCTGTCATCTGCATACCCATAGATACCGGGCATCAGCAGATCGTTAATATGCAGCAGAAACAGAGTTGCAGAGAGAACAGACCCCTGAGGAACACCGGCATTAGTCGACATGGGCTCAGATGAGCATCCGTCGACAACAACTCGGAGGGACCGTTCAGTCAGGAAGTCTTTTACCCAGCCAGTCAGGCTAGGGGAAATGCCGTACGCTGGAAGCTTACTCAAAAGGCCAGCGTGCCATACCCGGTCGAAGGCCTTCGAGACATCAAGGGAGACAGCAATTGCTTCCCCATTCCTCTCGAGTGCCTCGCCCCACAAGTGAGTGGCATACACTAGTAGGTCCCCAGTTGACCGATTGCGGCGAAACCCGTACTGTCGGTCACTGAGGAGATCGTTACCTTCCAGGTATGCCAAGAGGCGCGAGTTCAATACACGCTCCATAATTTTGCAAAGTATGGAGGTGATCGAAATCGGCCGATAGTTGTTAGGATCGGCACGACTACCCTTTTTGGGCACGGGCTGCACGTTGGCAAGCTTCCAGGACTTGGGCACTATACCAGTCCCAAATGAGAGGCGATACAAGCGTGTCAATACAGGAGACAACTCGGGCGCACATGCTTTTAGAACAATCGCTGGTATACCATCCGGACCACTAGCCTTATTCACGTCCAGACGACACAGTGCTCTCAGAACCTCCTTGTTCCGAATGCGAACCTCAGGCATTGAAGTACCGCAGTGGGGTAAAATAGGTGGAGTAGCACTGCCAGTATCAAGACGCGAATTATGGGCAAAGAGAGATGCAAAGAGACCTGCTTTCTCTCTCGCCGTATGAGCCAGTGTTCCATCAGGCCTAACCAGCGGAGGCAGTGAGGGCCGACAGAAGTTCGCCTCGACCGATTTGGCAAGGGACCAAAAAGATCTGCTACCGGAAGGCTGCGCAGATAACTTGTTGCCAATATGGGTAATACGGTCAAAGCGAGCCTTCTTTAGCGCCTTTTGTAGGACTTGGCAGCACGGTTAAAGGCTCTCTTCTTTGAGCTTAGATCCGGAGCTCCGCGGTCACGAGCGTCAACCCAGGTGAGAAATGCCGTGTGCTTACGCTGTTCAGCTTGGGCACAATCGGCATTGAACCATGGGCGAGCCGAGCCACCGACGGGCACGTCATTATAGGGAATAAAATATTCCATAGCTTGACGCACCACATCGGTTATAGCATCCGCACAGCTCGACGGATTGCTAGAAGAGAAGCAGACCTGCTGCCAAGGATAAGACGCAAAGAAATGGCGCATCTCATCCCAGTCTGCTGACCTGTATCGCCACATTCGCCGTTCACCACGAGAGTCGTGATCTGGTGGGGAGAAGGTCGACACAGACTTCACCAGACAGTGGTCTGAAGTTCCCAACGGTGAGGAAACTGTTACAACACACCTGTCCGGATCAGTGGTCAGCAGAAGGTCCAGACAATTGGCAGTATGACCAACTACATCAGGCACCCTAGTCGCTTGCTTTACCAGCTGGGAAAGGCCCATTGAAAGCGCGAATTCATTCAAAATGACTGAATATCTGTTAATATACAGACGCCAACATATGTCATCATCATCATCATCTCAGCGTTTATCCTGGTTGCATCCGCTTTCGCGTTGGAGCCCGGGGTCCGCTTTCCTGCACATTCTCCTCCATTTTGCGCGATGTTTAGCATCCTGTGGTAAGAGCTTGTTGTCAAAGAAATGCTGGCTTGTCAAGCCAGCATTTCTTTGGTGTACCCCGATTATTCCGGCGGAGGCGCCATGGCAAGACATTTGTTACCCACGTAACATGCCGGTTCACGTAAGACCAATTCTGAAGGCCAATGCTGGCAATTAAAAAAGCAAAATACTGTCCAAAATCTTGTTGCATTCCATCAACTAGAAATGTAGGTAAATTAAATGTACTTGTGACAGATTGAGACTCAGCACGGTAATTGCGTAACACATTATCAGTAGCAATGGGTTTGATTTTGACAGTTCAACAACATTCATTGCGTTATTTCAGTTTTTGAGCAGACGCATTTTCGAACATAGGGAACAATGGAATAGCAATAAGCTTCAAAATGACTCCAACTGATAGTAATACTGTGTTACGTAATTAAGGTGCTAATTAAGATGATGATAGTCCTAAGAATAAGAGAATTGTCCCTCATCTCAGATTTACTGGTTCTCAAAGTATGTTAATCAATAGAATAGAATAGAATACTCTTTATTATGTACACCATATAGATTACAGGACATAAATAAAAATATTTTACAAAGGGTGACACAATGGGCGGTCTTATCGCTAAGAGTGATCTTTTACAGACAACCTTTGGATGGAATTATAAGGGGAAGGATAAAGAAATAATGTAGGTAGTCTACAGTGTACTATTTACATAGATAATACAATAAATATATAAGTTAAGTGTATCATATTAGTTTAAATAAATGTATACATCTAATTAATAAATATCATACAAGAGCACATAAAATATAATAATCCATCCATTCATTTTCATTCACAGCTTACCTGTACATCAGTGTGCATCCTCGGTGCCACCCAAATAAGTGTGGATATTGCTTCTGCAAGACCTTCGTCAAGCTCCTTCATCTGCGTTACAAGTCCAAACCTCGCCAAGATAAGGTCACAATACATTTCCACTATTTCCATAGCTTCCACCATATAATCCTCCCTGAAAAACATTAATCATGAGTCTTGCTGGTTGATAAGGTTTGTTATGTAGACGTCTACATAGAAAGAATAGTCATAACAGTATTCCCTTTAAGGTATAACAAAATCATTTTTAGAACATTATTTAGATAGTGTATTAATTGTCTCCTATTGTAGTTTTTTGTGGACACACGTTTTTGATATTATTTGTCTCTATTTCGAAATTCAACATGATGCTTTGGTGATTCAATTATGTTAAGCACAGTCTCTTTTCTTGTAAATGCCTAGCCTATTATGATATGACGCAATTCTTTTTATAGTCGATCAAATTCTTTCAAGGCCAATTTTGTTTGCAGGTATTTCATTCGGTAACTACAGATTTATTGCATGTTCTTACCTGATAATGTGTTCCACTCGTATTTTAGCTCTTTCACTTTTACCAGCGGCAATGTATTCTGCTATTTCCTTCCTCGCTTTCTGTGCTAACTCCGTTTTCTTCTTTTCTAACAGTTTAAGCCTATTTATAGCAAGTCGCAAGTGAGTTTTAAGTTTAGTATAGTTAGGATTTGTAGAAAACATGTTGGAAATTGGTATTTAACAATAGTTTAAAACACGGACGTAATTACGAATGACTAACGCGAGATTTAATATTTGTTATTTGCATGAATCATTCGCACCACTAGATAATCTGACATACATAAATCAACCAATACGTCTACTGACAACTGACAGCTCTCATTTGACAGCAGGATCGCGCACATTTTTTAGCTCATGAATGAAAAGGACGGAGTTTAGTCCATGCTGAACAAACTAAGCTTTCAAAATAATTGTAGGAAATGTCTAAATGATGTTTTTTTTTTTTCATTTCGATTGTCAAACTGATGTTGCGTTCTGTTTCTGTGTATGTATATATTTTCCTTTCTTGTTTGGTTTCCCACGGTTTGCGAATTTAGCCAATGTCACGTGTTGTTCTGTATATCCTCTTGCCCGATAAAGGCTAGCCCGCGCGGAAGCTAAGCCAGTAAATTAACTCCCTTATTCATAAACGCTGCTTAAGGTTAACTAGTGATTAGCGATTCTTTAATGATTAAATTTTGACCTTTTAACGTCACTTAACTTAAATCTTCCTTTATGAATATACACCACAGTGTTAAGGGGTTTATTCATAAACGAAGATTAAAGTTAAGTGACGTGTAAACGTCTAAAATGTATGGTTAAAGAATCGCTAATCACTAGTTAACTTTAAACATCTTTTATGAATAAGGGGGATAATGTCCCAAGTAAGACCTCTGATTTGTTTCGGCGTTTCTTCTCAGAGCTAATAGGTACTAGGAAACGCTGTGGTCATCAAACCACTAATAATAACCTTTTGATCCAGCCGTCCCTTGCTGCCTTCTAGCGACGCCCTAAACCGAGGCTCGTACCACGCAGGGGCTGCCCTTAGTGCGTAGTCGCTCCTTAGCTTTAGTTTAGTTTTTTAGTGCCCTGGCTGGAGGCTTTAATTGTATTTAAGGCATCCACAGGAAAGTCCGGTTAGTGTCACGGTGTGTAGTCACGGCCTCTAATGGTCTACTAAAAGATGCCATATCACAAAACAAAACTGTTCTGTATATACAACGTGTAACATAAAGGGTATATATATATACCAAGGGCATGGCATCTTTACATGATATTGGAAGGTTTTTAACTCAAAATAAAATACTCAAAAATTTTTTATTAAATTTTCGGTTCCGTGTGTTTCTTAAATTCAAGTCATAACATACATGCACCACCCACACTACATACGTTAATAACTACTCGTTATACGTCACATTACTTGGCAAAATCACGACAAATGTCTTCAAAAATTCTGTGCGCCTAGTATGGTAGTAACCTATCACAGGCGGTGCTTTTTCTCGTAACTTCCTAACATAAAGAGATAGGATTAAAAAACCCTTCCAATATCGATTGATATCATGTAAAGATGCCATGCCCTTGGTATGTATATACCCTTTATGTTACACGTTGTATATTTGACGACGTCAGCGACGGCGGAGCAATAAGTATATAGGTATAGGTAATCCATTTCGTAGGTGCACGTGTAAATATACCCTCCAATCTTGACAATAACGATTTAAATAGGTAAACAGACAGTTTCGCCTCGGAAAAGTGCTCTGGTCCGCGTCTCAAAGCGAAGTCATCGTTAGACAATCCTCACTTTTCAAAACGAGTTTGGCGTGCCGCCATTACAAAATAACGTCACAGCGTTTGCCGCACTAAATCAAATTAGCAACTTTGATATCGACGACGATATCCAAGACATATTTTTTTGGCAACTGAGCTGATATCGACTATTCTGCCAATGTTTCTGTACAGGCTGTATCTGACATCGTAACGGAAACTTCGCGAGAAGACTACACCGCATGCCACTAATAAAATTATGATAGTCATTTATATCGTTACTGTGCGGTTACAGAAATAACAGTGTTTAAAAAATGTGTCGGCTCGGCCTTTAAACGTTGCAAGCGTGCCGCTGCGCGTGTTTGTGGGTATGGCGTTGACCCCTGATGTGAACTCTATTAAATGGGCTGATAGGATAGTTTTTCGAGTTTTGTTCACATTGCGTTTTTTTGTGTAATAAGCGAATTAATTATTTTTTACTTTAAAATCTTATTGTGTTATAAAAGTATAGAAATTATAAACTGTTTAAAGTGAAAAAAACTGCATATAATTTTTTTTAATCAGGAAAAAACCGACGAAAAAATTCCACCACTGGGGGGTTCAGAATCATGTACTGGATCCATGATACTAGTTTGTGCGTCGATGTCAGAGACACCCTTTATATTGCATTGCTACTAAATAATACTTCACTCACGTCACGTCAAGCCTTTCTCAATCATTTTGTTAGTGTTGGTGAAGATAGTTTACTTATTGACCAGGTATCTGATTAAGTATTTGTCCACAAATTCCACAACAACATTATCTCATCAGCAAGTCATACCTACTTAGAAAGTACATACAACTTTAGAGAAGTTACATTGTTACTTGCCTGACCTGGAATCAAACCCGCACATACTTGAGAGGCTGATGTTTTAACCACTAGGCCGAAGGGAAAGCAAAATGGTAATTATTTCTTTTAACTCATCATCATCATCCTCTCAGCATTTATCCCGGTTGCATCTGCGGTTGTCGTGTTGGAGCCCGGAGTCCGCTTGTCTGCACATTCTCCACCATTTCGCGCGATCTTTAGCATCTTGTAGTATGTCAAGCCAGCACTTCTTTGGTATACCCTGCTTGTTCCAGACTAGGCATGCACGAGCGTTCCTCTTTGCAACTTTAGTGGATCAAACAATTTAATAACTTAAAAAAAAAATTACTGCTTGAATGGATTTTTTAATTGATGTATACCGTTGTACTGGTAGTGTCTTATGTATGTGAGCGTATTACCCCGCACCCCACCAAAATATGCAGAATTATTTAGTTCGGAGCGGTATGCTTAAGCTAGTCCTTTGGTTAAATAGTGTAATAAGCTACAAATGCTACAATATGATAAATATTTACCTAAACAGTAGCACTTACTTGTGGTAATTATTTAATTTCCCTGAAAGGTCTATAGTTAGAATGCTGATCCGTGAAATCTTCAATAGAAATTAGCTCTATGAATTTTATATGTCTCAAATAATATAAGTATCTAGATTATATCTCAAGTCTCAAGCGCATACTTAAATAAAGTAACTACGTAAATAGTACCTACTTTGTCATAGTCAAATACTTTTTAAAGAGAAGGTATTTTTTTTTTTTTTTTTTAATAATTATAAACTAGCACTTGACCGCAATCCCGCCTGATGGTAAGCAGTGATGCGATCGTTGATGGTAAAGCGCGCTAGTTTATTAAGAACCTATTCACTCAGAAAAACTGAGCGAATAGGAAGGAAGACGGCAGTTGAGCGAGGTGATGCAATGTTAAACCCAACAACACGACCAACGATGCTACGCCAAAGGGAGATTGATCTGAAGAACCTCCACGACCAAACTCCCAACACAACAACATTTGGCGCATCGTACCCGGCACATATCGCAACACAACTGCTCAGACCCGTCCTCCGCACGGCTTCACCAGACATCATGCCGGAACACGACGAATCGCTTGGCGGCAAGACTTTGTCTGGTGGGTGGATTATATCGAAACAACAATTGTGTTATCACCTATACCAATTCAATACCGGTATTATACTGTAAATTTTGGGATGTTACCTAAATATATTGCACGGCCGCTTTTTATAGCTATCCGAACTTGGTCGGGTTGCGTAGGTTTTCAATGCTTCGTCAGTATTATAATTGTTTTTCTTTAATTACTGAATCTAATGATATGAAATGTTGCATGTGAATAGTTGAATGAATACACTAATTATTGGCATACATTTTACCATGCAATTCCTTTAGAACGTCGTGATATTTGACTGCTTCGTAAACAGTGATCTATTCATGGTAAATTGTCCTATAACTTTTGGAGGTACACTCCTAAATAAAAGTCGTGGATACGGGAATAACAGTTTAATCACTATCACTGAAGCTAGTTAACAATGGTAGGAAGAACTGAGAACACTGAGATAAGTTATGAGAGTTACAGTCTACTCTTTTATAACCGACCGCTTGTCGTGAGGTTTGTATACGTACTGCGGCAATGCAAGCCGCGAGCAGAGTTCTGTGTACTTAATGTTGGAAACAGTGTTGCCAACAAGGTGAATCTAAAACTTGCTAAACTGATGTTAAAATTTTGCCAAAATTATGCTAATTGCTTTATAATATTGCCAGAAAATAAGCTAACATTTTTCAATGTCAAATACAACGTCATTTAATTTTAAATGTTTATTAATCAACAAAATTTTGATTTATTCTACGTTTTAATAGACTATGTTACTAAATAAAATGTTAATATCTTCGTCTTCATCGGCAGGCTCGGCAGCTGATGTGCATGTAGACGTGGAAGCCTTATTCTCAAGACTATAACTCTCCTTGGTACCTATAGAGCGCAGTACGTTATCCGGAACTGTGTAAGAATAGCAGCATTTCCCTGCCCTCTTTAGGCCGAATCTGACGTATAGAATGGCATTTAAAGTTTTTATCCACAAACGGTTGCGAAGTTTAGTTTTGACTATATTCATATGGCTGAAAACGCGTTCAATTTCTGCGTTGGAATGAGGTAGTGATAATAATGATATTGCTAACTGAGATAAATCTGCAAAGTGGTTATTACCAGCTGCATCTTTGTAATCAATATCGTTATCGACTAAGTAATTTCGACGCCAGCGCTTCAGTTGTTGGAATCCCGAACTACAAATCCATAGGCGTCTCTCGGCCTCAGCTTCCAGATAGAAATGAGCCTTCTTGGACCGTCTGTCTTCGTTGGTGATGCCCTATCCAACTATAAAGAAGTACATCAACAATAAAAAACAAATGATAATTACAGTATATTTTATATATATTTTTGAAGTATTTGGACTTAAAAAAGGAAAGTAAACTTGTTATTCATAATTATTTTATATGCCAAAAAATATGCTATTTGCTAAATAACTTATAAAAATGCTAAACAACATAAAAATATGCCAAATCTAGCATAAAATTTGCTAAATTGGCAACACTGGTTGGAAACAATAAGTGTTTAGGGTTGTAACCTTAACTAGTGTTGTGACACAATACGCCACAACCACCCCCCTACGGAGAAAATAACAAATAGGTAGTTATTTACATACCAAAAAAAAAGAAAATACAAATTACACATAGTAGCAAATACAACGGTGATAATAATGAGCTTAAAAAATAAAACTTAAGCTAAAGGTTTAATCTATCCTTAAAGCTAACAGTGCGACCTGACCTAGTGGTAACTGGTTGTTGAACAACAGGTGGTACAGTCGACAGTACGGGCGCGGCTGGCGCGGATGCAGGAGGCGCTTGCACGGCAGGCGCGGGCGCTGCGATCTGTTGCGGAGCGGTTACCCGGGAGAGGTCGCTCTCATCATGTGCGATGTATGCAGGCTTCACGCGGTCGATAGTGACCGTCACGCGTTTACCTGCCATGTCGATGTCGATTAACTTGTCGGTCCGTGACATTACCTTGTAAGGACTAGTGTAGGGAGGTTGAAGTGCGCGGCGAACAGTGTCGTCCCGAAGAAGGACATGGGAAGCATCCTGGAGGTCCTTGAAAATAAAGGACGTCGGTCGCGTGTGTCGCGACGCCGGAGTTGGACGCAGAGCAAACATTTTCGCGCGCAGAGTCATCACAAAATCATGTGCGTTGTCTTTGGTATGGGATGGACTGGCTATCAGGAATTCTCCCGGTAGGCGCAGTGGCTCCCCATAAACAAGCTCGGCAGCTGAACACTCGAGATCCTCCTTCAATGCAGTTCGAATGCCGAGAAGGACGATGGGTAGGGCTCGGTGCCAGGTGTCATTGTGGCACATAAGAGCCGCCTTCAGCTGCCTATGAAAGGGCTCGATCATGCCATTAGCCTGAGGATGGTAACTGGTGGTTCGCCTCCGCTCGGTCGCGCCAACGTTCATGAGTCGCTTGAAAATGTCGGACTCGAACTGGCGGCCTTGGTCAGTCGTGACGGTAGTAGGAACGCCGAAGCGTGCGATCCAACCTTCTACGAATCGGTCAGCTACCTCCTCTGCGGTTATCGAAACCATTGGCCAAGCCTCGGGCCATCGAGAGAAACGATCGATCGCTGTCAGGCAATATGAATAACCTCTCGATGATGGCAGAGGGCCAATAATATCTAAATGGACATGACGAAACCTGGATGATGGTGGGGTGAAGCTTCCGAGTGGTGCGGAAACATGGCGCGTCACTTTGGCGCGTTGACAGTGGACGCATTCCCTCGCCCAGGCGCGGCAGTCGCGCGCAACGCCGGGCCACACGTAACGCTGTGCCACGAGACGCGCGCTGGCGCGAGCGCCGGGGTGGCTGAGTGCATGTAGACGGTCGAAGGTGAGGCGGCGCAGCGGTGCCGGTAGATAGGGGCGCGGTTTGCCTGTTGAAACGTCACACTGGATAGTCGTCTCTGTGCCTGGAATTAAAGTACGTTGCATATTGAGAGATGTGTCAGATAAGGTTTTTATCTCATCATCGGCTTCTTGTGCTCGAGCCAATGCGATATAGTCGGGTTCGAGCGAGACGACTTCGATGCGTGACATCGTGTCGGCGACGACGTTGTCATCTCCCTTTATGTGCCGTATGTCAGTAGTAAATTGGGAGATAAGTTATGAGAGTTAAAGTCTACTCTTTTATAACCGACCGCTTGTCGTGAGGTTTGTATACGTACTGCGGCAATGCAAGCCGCGAGCAGAGTTCTGTGTACTTAATGTTGGAAACAATAAGTGTTTAGGGTTGTAACCTTAACTAGTGTTGTGACACAATACGCCACAAACTCTTTAATTACTCAAGGAACGTCATTGATATTTGGCAATATGTTGCAGACACATACAAGGTTTGTATAAACGTGAAAATCTGGACCCCAAAGTGCATATTTTAAGAACTAAGACCTAATAAGCGTATTTTACGTTTATATTTTTATCTTTTAAGCCGATACGATTTTTTCTAAATCTTTTTGGGGATATTTGTAGGATAGTTATAATAAAACTCGATTGACGATATGCATAAAAATATATTCATTTACGGCTGCTTATGTACTATTACATCATATAGGACGTAGTGACAGAAGTAAACAAAACCTTATATTCTGGTTGACCAATCAGAGCTCGCCGTGCGCCGCTCATAATGTTCTACCATCGAACCTTACTCTGCCTACCGTTTGGTCCGATGTTAGCGAGACGTTTTAGTATAAAACATCATGTGACCGGCGCTCGCGCTCAGCTCAACCGTGCCACGGACAAGGTGAAGGCCGAGCTACATGCGCGCGCAACGGAGAGCTGGGAGAACATTATAGACTCGGCTGATAGCGACTGGGCGTCGGTACACCGACTATGCCGACGCCTCAAGAATACCCCAGCCCCGGTGCGCCCGCTGCGCAACAGCGACGGGGCGCTACGCTACGAGGCGGCCGACCGGGCCGAAATATTCGCCGAACACCTGGAGCGTCAATTCACGCCCAACCAGACTGACGCCCTGGACCATGTCGCAGCAGTGGAGCAACACCTTGGAGAGTACTTCAAGACGCCGGTAGCTCCAGAGGAAGACCCTATCTTTTTCTCCCCGGGCCAAGTACTGGGGGCAATAAGGCGCACCAAGCCAAGAAAGGCACCCGGAGCGGACGGTATTACTAACACCGCACTCAGACACCTGCCACCGAAAACAGTGGCAGCGATAGCTCGCCTGTACAACGGCATACTCCGCACCGGCACCTTCCCCACCTGCTGGAAGCAGGGGAAGGTGATTATGTTGCCCAAGCCCGGGAAGAACGTCCTGAAGCCGGAAAGCTACCGGCCCATCACGCTCCTTCCCACCACCTCCAAGGTGTTTGAGGCGCTCCTGCTGCACCACCTGCTGCCGCACATCACGCCGCGCCAAGAACAGTTTGGCTTCAGGGCCGAACACAGCACGACGCTCCAGCTGTCGAGGGTACTGCACTTACTCACGGCGGCCGTGAACAAGAGAGAGTACGCCGCAGCAGTATTCCTCGACATGGAGAAGGCATTCGACCGGGTCTGGCACGCCGGACTTATCTACAAATTGACCAAGACCACCACGCCCCGTCGCTTGATACAGGTGGTCTCCTCCTTCCTACAGGACAGGACGATCAAGGTTTCGGTGGAGAACGTGTCATCCAACGCACGCCCCGTCAGAGCGGGCGTGCCACAGGGGAGCTGCGTCTCACCTGCGTTATACTCGTTATACACCGACGACATTCCCGCCACGCACACTGCGACGCTCGCGCTGTACGCCGATGACGCCGCATACATCACCACATCACTGTCGGCCGACCACGCGGCCATGAAGATGCAGCGCGCGCTAGACGACCTCCCCGACTGGCTCAGCAAGTGGAGACTGTCGGTTAACGCAGGTAAGACGCAGGCTATTATAGTCACGGCACGAAGCGGCCGCCATCCACCGAGCCTTCAGCTCATGGGGACCGAGGTCGGGTGGACCAAGACCGCCAAGTACTTGGGGGTCACACTCGACAGTCGGCTCACCATGGGCCCGCACGTCTGCAACACCGTCGCGCGGGTAAAGGTAACAAGGAACCTTCTACATCCGGTGTTCTCGTCACGCCTCTCCACGCGAGTCAAGCTGGGGATATATAAGACCTACGTGCGCCCGCAGCTAACATACGCTGCACCGGCTTGGCTCGCCCTCACGGCCGAGTCTCACAGGAAGAAGCTCCGGGCGCAGCAGAACATCACGCTGCGCCAAATAGTAAAGGCGCCTCGGTACGTGAGGAATTCTGTAATTCACAGGGACCTGCGTGTCGAGAGCATCGACGACTTTGCAATCCGCCTGGCGAGGGGGATGTTCTCGCGTGCCAGCACCTCCGAGCACCACCACATCAAGGATATTGCACCCTGGCACGCGAGGCCTCCCGATCACAAAAGATTCCCGCGCGACCTCATCGCAGACGTCGCATAAAATACCGGACTTGACGCCCGGGTAGGTCGCTTACACTTTCACACGCGACCTACTCAGACAATAATATCGACTTTACAAGCGCAACACGACACCGTCGTGCGCATTGCGGACTAAGTTAATATAGGCGCTTTGCGTTCGACATACAGACATGCATTACTTGACATGCAGGCACACACACAGAATTCCACGCGAGCGGAGAACACACACACACATACCGCTCGTTACTCACCACCACCCCCCGCACCCCGCAGCCAACCGTACATAGCTGGTTGAGCTGTTAGGGGCCGGGGTAAGCACCCACTGTAGCGGAGCGCCAAACAAAACCGACGCTCGGTCGCTGACCGACCCTTGCTGGGCCTTCTCTGGGCCACTAGAGATCCCACTCGGCAGGGGCCTGATCGCCCGGGCGTCGAGAAGCACTTCGGGCGCTCCTACAGTCACACACCACAAAGCACACCGACGACCGCCGGAGGGAAGGCACACCCCTGCGGCGGACAACTAGGTGTGCGAAGATTGCACCCTATGGGTGCACTCCGACGACGGGTCTCCATTTTTGGAGACCAAGAGACCGACGCCACGGGCATGGGGCCAAAAAGGAGCCCCAAACCCGTCTCCTCGCGCCCCCATCTCGGGGACGCAGAGATGTTCTCGAAGCTCGCGCTCAGTTGTTAGCCAGCCGCTGTGTCGGTATGTTGTCCCTCGCCAATGATTACGTCACTGCGGCCGCTGGGCCGCTGCCGCCGGTGTCGTACGCCATCTCCACTGTCCGCGGCGCGTCTCGGCTCAGTGTTGGGCCGGCCGCCGCCGCGGCTGGTCGTTTGATGATATACGTATGAGACTGCTACAGTACTCCCCCGCTAGCGAAGCGTACAGGAGGTTTTGATATTCTGCCTGTCCTTGTTATATGAGCGTAAGTATTTGTTGTTTCTTGCTCCGGACTCAAGTAATAGGCAGGCTTCAGTCTGTCGATCGAAATGTTCAAGCTTTTGTTGTTTACTTGCACTTCAAAGTACTTGTCGAAGCGGGCGTTGACGCGATATGGTCCGTTGTACGTTGGTGTTAACGGCTTGCGGACTGCTTCGTTGCGCACGTATACGTGTGTACATGTATACAGGTCGCCGTGAACGAATATTGTATTCTTGCTCGTACTATCGCGTTGCGCTTGTGCTCTCTTCAGTGCTGCACTTAGGTGGCTCATAAAAGGCGATGGATTGTGGTTTGCTGACGCAGCTTCGTCATAGAACTCTCCAGGCAATCTTAGTGTCTGACCGAACAACAACTCGGCTGCACTAGCCCCTATGTCTTCTTTAAAAGCTGCGCGTAAGCCTAACATTACAGTAGGTAACTCGTGCGTCCAGTTGGTCGTTTTCAGTCTGGCAGCGAGTGACGTCTTCAGTGAACGGTGCCATCGTTCTATTAAGCCATTCGACTGCGGGTGATATGCTGTAGTTCGTATGCGTTCGATGCCCATGCGTTGCATTAACTTTCTGAACAGCTCTGACTCGAATTGTCGGCCTTGGTCTGTTGTTATTGTGGCCGGACAACCGTATCTTGTTATCCAGGCTTCATACAATGCATTGGCTACTGTCTCCGCTGTTATTTCTTCGATAGCTCGTGCTTCTGGCCACTTTGTTGCTCTGTCGATCATGGTTAGTAAGTAGCGACAGTTGTTCGATATTGGTAGTGGACCGACGATATCGATGTGTACGTGGGCCAGTCGATCTACTTGCTGAAAGCTTGCTATTGGCGATTTCGTGTGCCGCTGTACCTTTACACGCTGACACTGGGTACAAGCTCTTGCCCACTCTGTGATGTCTTTCTTCATCGATGGCCAGAAGAATCGTGTGGTAACTAGTCGTCTCGTCGCTCTCACGCCGGGGTGACTCAGGTCGTGTATTGCTTGATAAGCTTGTTTTCTGTATGCTTCGGGTAAAAACGGACGAGCGAACCCTGTCGACATCTCACAGTTGATCAGCTTTGTTGTTCCATGAAACTTGGTGCGCGTGAATGAGTAACGCTCATTTTTGCTCAACTCTTCAAGTTCTGGATCTGCGCTCTGAGCTTTTGCTAACTCATTGTAGTCGATTGGTGAAGGGCATGTGATTGACTCCACTCTCGATAAGGCGTCGGCAACTATGTTATCTTTGCCGGCTATGTGTTTAATACAATTGACAAATTGACCAATGTATTCTAAGTAACGGGTGCGACGTGGCGTTTCGTTTTTACTCGTTTTCGTTAGTGCGCTGGTAAGAGGCTTGTGGTCGGTGAAGACGGTGACGTCATGGCCTTCGATAATCCGGCGAAAGTGACGAACACCCATATATATCGACAGCATCTCTTTGTCGTAGGTGGAGTACTTTTTTTGCGCCTCGTCGAGTTTTTTTGAGAAAAACCCAAGTGGTTTCCATCTACCTGCGATTTGTTGTTGAAGAACGGCGCCGATACACGTGTCGGACGCGTCGGTCATCAAGGCGAAAGGTTGGCTTGATGATGGGTATGACAACAAGGTGGCGTTGCTGATGTCTTCCTTGCACTTTTCGAAAGCACTCCTTGCAGTTTCCGTCCATTTTATTTGTGTTTTATCGTTCTTGATTGAATCACGTAGGTAGGCGTTAAGTTCCTTTTGATGTTCGGCGGCGTGAGGAATATTTTCGCGATAAAAATTCATCATTCCTAAAAAACGACGAAGCTGTTGGATTGTTTGCGGTAATGGGTATGACGTAATGGCCTTAACTTTTTCTTGCGTCGGCTTGATTCCATCTGCGGATATTGTATAGCCTAAGAAATCGAGTGTTGTTTGGCCTAACGTACATTTCGCGACGTTGAGTTGCAATCCGTTGTCATTGAGCCTTTTAAACACGTCTTCTAAATCTCTTCTGTGCTCTTCCTCATCTTCTGATGCGACCAAGATATCGTCCACAAAAGGGAAAACAGGTAGTCCTCGTAGTACATTGTCAATGTGACGCTGGAATGTTTGGCCACTGTTGCGTAGACCGAAGCACATTCTTGTAAATTCAAAAAGACCGAATGGAGTGATGACTGCTGTTTTCTGAATGTCTTCTTCGCGATTTCTCACTTGGTAATATGCTTTCCGAAGGTCGATTATAGAAAAGATTTTTTTTCCTAGTAAATTGTAGGTGAAATCGTATAACCTGGGTATAGGATACCGGTCTGGCACCGTCACGGTATTAAGGCGACGATAATCTCCGCAAGCACGATACGTGCCGTCCTTTTTGAGAACAAGGTGAAGCGGACTCGCCCATGGACTCTTTGAAGGTCTGCAGATTCCTTGTTCCATCATTCCTTGAAATTCTTCTTTCGCCAACTTGTACTTGTGTGGAGATAGTGGTCTTGCTTTTGAATAGATGGGTGGTCCCGTCGTTTCAATCTGGTGCTCAACTTCACTATGGCAGAGCTTCAAGGACGGTCGAGTGATGTCAGGATATTTTGCAAGCAGGTCGTGATATGGTTGCTGATTATTTACAGTGTTGACGCTATGATCCGATGACGCTGTTACGTAACCCGCGACGGACAGACTGGTTCGCTTGTCGACGAGTTTTTGTCCGTGAATGTCCACTGTGAGCTGATGTTTGTGTAGGAAATCAGCTCCAATGATAGGTCGTTTAACATCAGCAACCACAAAACTCCATCTATACGGGCGTCGTAAGCCAATATTTAGTACCATCGACTGTTCACCATAGGAGGGTATTGACGAACCGTTGGCAGCGTACAAGTAATTACTCGGGTGTTTCCTTCATTTTCCTGATTTTGAAACCGGTAACACTGACACATTCGCCCCGGTGTCGATTAGAAAATGAAGTCCCGTTGATAATTCCTTGATAAATAGACGGCGATTCGTAAGTTCGTCGACTTCGGCTTCCGTCGTAGCTAAAGTCCTTTCTAGTTTTCCTGATTCGATTTCGTCTTATTATAATTGCAGGGAGCACGGCATTTGTATGCAGCTTTGCCGAACTTCTGATGGTAAAAGCATATATCTGTGCCTCGTTTCGCGGATCTTGAACGTGACCGCGTTCTGCGTTGAAATTTTCGCGAATGACGGTAGTTGTCTCGCGCTCGGTCCATTTTTAACTCGGCGATTTCTCTAGTGAGCGATTCTATTATATTTAATATTCGCACGTCTGATGAAGGTGAGGCTGATGGGGTTGTGGACTTCGTACCATGAGCACAGGAACAGATGGATGATATTTCTTTCGTTTGCTCATCCATTTTGTCTGCCATCGCTGCCAAAGCGTCTAAGCTTGACTTTTCACTCACTGACAGTACCGCTCGCATTGATACTGGCAGGTGACTCATCCACAGCATGCGTATGGTTTGGTCGGGAAACTTATTGCGACCCAAATCTCTCATCCGCCGCAATAGATGCGACGGCCGTTGGTCTCCCAGCTCGACGTCGTTGAGCAGCTTCTGGAGTTGCTTGTTTTCGGACTCCTCGTAGACAGATAATAATCTTTTCTTGAGCTCCTCGTACCTTCCTGTGTTAGGCGGCGACATGATGATATCCCCAACTTGTTCTACGTCAATCTTCTCTAGTTGAGCAACAGCCAGGCCGAATTTGCTCTCGTCGCTCAATTTCTGTCTGGCAATCATGGTCTCGAACTGAGCAAACCAGAGTCTGGGTTTGTCACGCCAGAACTGAGGTAAGTGAGACTTCACCGAAATAGCTTCCACGTCTTCTCTGTCGAGTAAGATCTTTTGGTCGTCGTTCGTAGCCATGGTTTATGCTGGTGGTCGATCTTGGAAGTCACTTAATAATCACGTCGGGGTCACCACTTTTGGGGATATTTGTAGGATAGTTATAATAAAACTCGATTGACGATATGCATAAAAATATATTCATTTACGGCTGCTTATGTACTATTACATCATATAGGACGTAGTGACAGAAGTAAACAAAACCTTATATTCTGGTTGACCAATCAGAGCTCGCCGTGCGCCGCTCATAATGTTCTACCATCGAACCTTACTCTGCCTACCGTTTGGTCCGATGTTAGCGAGACGTTTTAGTATAAAACATCATGTGACCGGCGCTCGCGCTCAGTTGTTAGCCAGCCGCTGTGTCGGTATGTTGTCCCTCGCCAATGATTACGTCACTGCGGCCGCTGGGCCGCTGCCGCCGGTGTCGTACGCCATCTCCACTGTCCGCGGCGCGTCTCGGCTCAGTGTTGGGCCGGCCGCCGCCGCGGCTGGTCGTTTGATGATATACGTATGAGACTGCTACAATCTATTTTTTAAACAAATATAAAAAAATTCAAAACAAAGTATGTAAAAATGTACAGCTCTCTATGTCAGCGCTTTATATGAAAACTAGCTAATGGCCAAACGTTCCCGTAGCGGAAACTTGAATTTCTCCGAAGTTTATGCATGCACGTCACGGGACGCCTGGTAGATGTGAAACATCGACGTTATTTCGTAAAAGTAGTATGCAGAAAAGAACAGATTGTGGTAGGAACTAAAAATGTCAATAAAATAAAATAAAAAATATAACGATTTTTTTTTCTAGATAACGATGATTTTTTATTAAATAAACATTCATTTTCATTGAATACAAAAATTTACATATTTATTTTAAATCGAAACTACTCAATTAGTTTAATCAGTGACTTCGGTAATAGTTACATTCGATGTTGCCTCTGAGAACGGTATTACTGTGACAATTGGTCGATGGTAACTGAAGTACGATACGAAAGTATTGGACATAACATTATTAAGATATCTAATAAATACAGCATCTATTGTCAAGAATCTTAGCTAGTTATTTCAATATACTACTAAAGATCGTAAATTATAAATATAAATAATGAATGTTTCACTATAAACTCCATTATGATTAGAAAAATTAATTAATTTTTTAAAGTTTAAATTAATAACAAATAAGAAAAAGATTCGTGCGCTGCACGCCATCAGCTGATTTTAAAATAAAGTTCTGTCAGTCTTAATAAATTTATTCTCTAAGCAATTGTTTTAATGCATTAATTTCAATAAGAATGAAATTAAAATTAATAATTAATTTAAAAACATGATATGCAATGAAATTTATGTGAATTTTAATCTACCTAGAGAGTAGATTTTACATTTACTGGCGCTCAATACACACCAAATATACGCGTGCTAAATGCACAGATAAATGCATACTTTAATTATAAAAATATAAAAAAATGGAGCCGTCACGGGACGCCTGGTAGATGTGAAACATCGACGTTATTTCGTAAAAGTAGTATGCAGAAAAGAACAGATTGTGGTAGGAACTAAAAATGTCAATAAAATAAAATAAAAAATATAACGATTTTTTTTTCTAGATAACGATGATTTTTTATTAAATAAACATTCATTTTCATTGAATACAAAAATTTACATATTTATTTTAAATCGAAACTACTCAATTAGTTTAATCAGTGACTTCGGTAATAGTTACATTCGATGTTGCCTCTGAGAACGGTATTACTGTGACAATTGGTCGATGGTAACTGAAGTACGATACGAAAGTATTGGACATAACATTATTAAGATATCTAATAAATACAGCATCTATTGTCAAGAATCTTAGCCAGTTATTTCAATATACTACTAAAGATCGTAAATTATAAATATAAATAATGAATGTTTCACTATAAACTCCATTATGATTAGAAAAATTAATTAATTTTTTAAAGTTTAAATTAATAACAAATAAGAAAAAGATTCGTGCGCTGCACGCCATCAGCTGATTTTAAAATAAAGTTCTGTCAGTCTTAATAAATTTATTCTCTAAGCAATTGTTTTAATGCATTAATTTCAATAAGAATGAAATTAAAATTAATAATTAATTTAAAAACATGATATGCAATGAAATTTATGTGAATTTTAATCTACCTAGAGAGTAGATTTTACATTTACTGGCGCTCAATACACACCAAATATACGCGTGCTAAATGCACAGATAAATGCATACTTTAATTATAAAAATATAATTAACTTACTGATGACTTGATAATGTGTCATAGTGTGATTTTGCTTTCTTTGCAGGAGGCTGATCACTTCCACTCTCTAAATTATCACGGTCAGACATTTTATTATCAGAACAGAAAAATGATTTATTTACCAGAAAAACACAGGTTATGAGTACTGTAATAAACAGAGTATACACTATAGGTATCCGAGTCCGAGCTCAGTGGAGCGAAAGAGATGGCTTAACGCCGGATCGAGTGAGAGAGAAACGCACAGTCGATTCCGAGCTCAGTGGAGCGAAAGAGATGGCTTAACGCCGGATCGAGTGAGAGAGAAACGCACAGTCGATGCGTCGCCACGCCAGAAATCGGTCTCACGTGCGCCTATAGATGTTTCACATCAATTAACTTACTGATGACTTGATAATGTGTCATAGTGTGATTTTGCTTTCTTTGCAGGAGGCTGATCACTTCCACTCTCTAAATTATCACGGTCAGACATTTTATTATCAGAACAGAAAAATGATTTATTTACCAGAAAAACACAGGTTATGAGTACTGTAATAAACAGAGTATACACTATAGGTATCCGAGTCCGAGCTCAGTGGAGCGAAAGAGATGGCTTAACGCCGGATCGAGTGAGAGAGAAACGCACAGTCGATGCGTCGCCACGCCAGAAATCGGTCTCACGTGCGCCTATAGATGTTTCACATCAAAAATCCGCCAGGACAACGTTCGCCCAGCGGAATCAGTTTTTGTTGAATTTCTCCACAATGGCTGCGTGCACAATTTTTTTTTTTTACCATACACAATTATATAACGTCATACACTAAATATCTGCATAATTTAAAACCTTTAAATTCAACAACATTCCGCTGCGCGAACGCGAACGCACACACCTGCCGCACACGGCGATCGCCGCGGACGGTTTTAGTGTTGAACGAAATCAATTTAATTTTATTGAAATACAGCGTTATTTTTTGTTTATGGGAAACCTGAATATAGTTTATTCAGAATAAACAACTGAATCTATTCTAACATTTTTATATCATGTTATATGTTTTTCCAAAATGTAAAACAATCGGTTCCATTTTGGTTACCAAGCAGGCGTACAACACAATTCAACAATTCACGGCAGATCATAGCGGTCAGTAGGCGCGTGCGCACTGGGAGGCGAAGGGCCCAACAGCCCCTTTAATCGCCCGGAAGCAACAGGTTGATTCATACGTCACGGTCACGCACCCGTTGTATTACGTAATGCGATCCCGAACAGTGCCCCTGTACAGGTAACGTGTAAAGATGTCATTTTCATACACAATCGTTTATCTTTCAGCTCACGTAAAAGACCTTGTGTATCAAACGGCGCCTTCAAACGAAACGAACTTAAAAAAAATTAAGTGAATTTGACACAGTTAAAAATAACAATTATGGTTTTAATTTCAATTTTCAATGCCTTCTTACGATTTAATAAGCTGAGCTACCACACACGCGGACGCTTTCATTGTGGTTTGAATACGAAATTATGAGCGCGTCATGTGTCGGACATGCCGCGCAGGTCTAAACTAGTCGCGCGGCTTTGTGTCCCGGGAATGCCGCGCTCCTTGGGTACCCTGTCTGCACACACCATTAGACTGCGCTCGCATATAGGGTGTTTCGAACTATTTACGCGTCATAAAATCATAAGGCATATTATTTTCATTTAAATTATTAAATAATCTTTTTTACTGTTTACTGACATTAGATAGATAACGTAGGATATCGTTGCAAGAGGATTAAAATTGTACGGTACTTGCACTTGTGCTGGAACCATCTACAATCCGGCCTTATTGGGTGAGCAGAAGTGCTTTCCATGCGGTATTGGGCTCAATTAACAAAACAACAATTTCTTTTTACAAAAATTAACATTTTATTCTGTTTTTCATACAATCATTATGTTAATATTAACTTTGTCGCTACCGTGGGTAGTTACCTAATTTTATATATACTACATTAAGAATAATACAGTAAGTCAACATTTGATACATCTGATTAGTACAAAATCTTATTTTGTAGATTTTATACATCCAAATCAATAAATAGTTCATGAGTTATGAACTTAAGGAACAGTCTAACTTATTTTTTTAAATAGATACTGTATATTTGATATTCTTAATACACAAATATTATTTTCTATGATCATCAAATGGTAACAATTTTGTAACAAAAATATTTTAGTATTTTGTTATTATTCAAGCTTTGTGCAATATTTTAGGCGTTATCTTATATTACTTATAAATTAATTAAGTTGACTTATCAAGAAATTAGCGTCGTATGCGTTGTATTAAATAAATGCATCACAAATGAAGTTTTCACATTTACGACCATTAAGTACAAGGAAGGAAATGAAAATTTTGGAGGATAATAGCGTCACACATCTATTATATTTCTGACATCGCAGAGCATCGCAGGCCCATTTGCATCGGCAGGGTCACTTACCCTGCCGATGCAAATGGGCCTGCTCGAACTATTACATTCGAAAATTACTTAGATACACTTGCAAAAGAAATCACTACATTTTCGTGTTAAACAATTTTATACACCATTCTGTCTCCGCCAACTAAATGATTGTCAGAAAATGAATGGATGTTTTAATTCGTTTAGTGATATTTTTTACCGACTTCAAAAAGGAGGAGGTTATTCAATTCAATCGTATATATGTTTTTTTTTTAGTCATTTGTGGTCCTTTATATTTTACTTTTTTCATAGTCACTTAATCAAAAATTAATCTTTGGTTATTTGGGAATGGCAGTGTTATTTAGTATACCTACTACGGAATTACGGACAGAATAAAATGTTTGTTTACTCTGGCCATTGGAAAAATGGCGATATCCTTACCATAGGTAATTGTATTCACACGGCGCCAATCTCGCGCAAAGAAAAAGATAAGTAGTGCCCAAGTACAAAAAAATAAATGCTCAGGAAATTTGCCGAATCCGTTTCAGGAATTATTGTATTTGGATGGCAAACTTTGTTTTTTTTTGCTCAAAAAGTAGCATTGTAAGACGTGTCTGGACATTATCATTACATTTAATAAAATATGTAGACGATAAAATACAATATTTTAAGTAATATGCATTAACAATTTCATCGAGGATGTGAATTGACATTAATACTTATATGCTTATAACAAGAATACATCAATAAAATAACAGTGCAAAGTAACATCAAAATACTCAAACAGGTATAGAATTGTAAACTCTAACATTAAGTACAGTACAGTAATATCAGGTCATGATAATATTATACATATATAATGTACAGCTATAATAATTATACATATTAGTAGTAAGTAAATACTTATTCATGTCTGGATAGGAAAACAATGTTCGTTTTATGTATGTTATATAACTCAATATGCAAGCTAAGCTCATTAAGATCTTATATAGTCCCATTTGGATATTTATGTGATAATTATTGTCACATCAATCATTCCTATAAATTGAATTTAAACTATAAGTCATGAGTATTTACAAAGACAAAACTACAATAGTAAATGAGTAAAAACAGCATTTAACATATTATAAAAAATAAAAAAATAATACTGGTACATCTTAAAAGTACTTCAAAATATGGCTTATAACTAAGTACTTTAATAACTAGTTCTAACATTCAGTCATTTTCGGAAAATTTATTATTACTCGTATCACTAGAGTTCTTAACAATTTTACTGTGGGAATTTTCGTAATCGTCATGTAAAACTACTGTAGTGGCACTGGCATTCGAGGGACTGCGAGAGTGTGTCAGATTTGTCTGATTGCTATCAGCTAAGTGCTCTAGTTCATGGCTCTCTAAATTGGGTACCCCTGAACACACAGAGCTTACTCGCGAAACTGATTTTCTTTCTTCGTTGGGAGACTCTTTTATTGAATTACGTCCAACTAAGTGGAGTAAAGAACACAAAAAAAATGTTGCATAAGTCCAGCTGACTACCATTATGAGAGCCAAAAACGAACCTATTTGAGAATAAGGCAATAAATTCGAGCGCAATAAAAATATACCAGCAAAGCCAGTAGTCAGCGCGGCAGCAGCAGTTGGACCTGACGATGAAGACAATGCACATTTGACTCTCGCGGACTTTAAACCATTAGCATTTGCATAACTAAGCGCATAATGGAGATTAAAATCCACAGCTAACCCTGCCGAAGTTGATATTGCTATACTTTCTAAAATATTGAGCTTCCAACCATTTAATACTAGAATAGCAATAGTTACAGTTGCGGAAAATATCATGGCTGTCAAAGCGCACGTGCTAATCATGAGGCTTAATGTTGCCGGTACAAGTACTATAAAACCTAATGTAGCCGATAGAATTAGAGCAATCACAGTTCCGCTAGCTAATGTTTTTTGTAGGTCGTAAAATTGAAAATCTGACAAAAACCAACCGCATTGCATTCCTGGAGGTGCAGATTTCAACTCTAGCTGTGTCCAATTTTCAACCTGATTGTAAAAATAATCCATTTCTTTGTACGACATAGTATACGGAACGACACTTTCAAATTCTACTACCATAGCCGCGACTGTTGGCGGAATGGCACTTCGAAGAAATTTAGGTCCCGCCACCCCCGGCATGAATAGCTCACGGGGAGTTTGATACAAGGACTCCATAGATTTTATGATACAGAAATCGAACACCTCTTTTTTATAGGGAAAAATTGAAGTTTCACAACATGGTGTCCTATTTATTCTGCCAATATGGTCAATGCACCGTTTACTCATGTCCTTTTTAAAACTTTCAATAAAACAATTAGGAAGCAAAGGTCCCAAGGTTTGCTGAAAAAATGGCTGTGCTTTAATTCTAGCACAAAATCCTGACAACCACCTTTGGGAATCAGGATCTGATATTGAAAAGTTTTCATCAAACTCTAAGTGGCCCTTTGAAGCAGGATCCATATGATTTCCATTGTCTATAGCTTTTACTCCCCACACCCATCTTAGAGGCATTTTACTGCCTGTGCCTATATTTTTTTCAAATCTTTCGAATAGGAACCGACTGCTGTAGAACATGTCATATTGTTCAAAAGGATGAGATGTTTGAAAAAGTTGAAACTGTTTTGAATCTGGCAATTGAAGACCAGGGTAGTAGAAAACTATGACAATACTGCCAATTCCAATAGCACCCAATACTATAACAAACACTATGTACAATCTTGTGACACATGTTATAATAAATATATTTAGTATCACCCTAATATCTTCGCAAAATACAGTAATACTTTTATGGATTACATCTAAAAACTGTCTTTGCTTTGTACACAGTTTAACATCTATTATAAATACTGATGCAGGCAACAAACTTATCATTAAAAAGAAGTTGACCAAAACAGCTGTGCCAGCAAAAACACTAAAGCAATTGATTGCTGGAATGTAGCTCACACAGGAGGCAAGAAAAGCTACTGCAGTGGTCAAAGTGGTGATGCTCATAGTTGTTATTGAGTGTCTCATCGTCTCCACAAGTATTTGTATGAGTATAGTCTCACCCGCACTGGAAACATTCTTTATATCACTAAGACCATTATTCTGACAAACAACATTGTCTCGAATGAGCTGCTTGCTTACCATTTTCCACACTTTGACATAAAGAAATGCATCGTCTGCCCCAATACCTATGACAACAACTATTACTAATAAATTCATAAAGGGAAAAAATTCCAAATTGAACACATAGATATACAAGAAGTATGCTACACCAATTGAATATGTAATAGCTATAAATAACAGCAGAGTGAGAATAATAGATTTTGTATAGAGCCACACGCACATAAATACAAATACACCACCTAAACCTATCAACCAGGTATCTTGTATTACCCATAAGTCAAAAAGTGCATTTTTCAGTCCAAAGTCCATGGCAGGTATAACAAGTGTTTCATAAGATAAATTTGAACTTTGCAATAGTTCATAATAAGGTAATACGGTGCTGCTGCTGGGTAATGGAAGGAACAGCATGACATTTTGTACAAAAGACTGCGAGAGATCTGAGGGCGTGAATGCTTGTGAGTCTATTAAATAAAATAATAAATTATATATTGCATCATACTGAGAACAATACTTAGGTACTTTACACCTATCTAAATCACAAGAGGCCATAAGTGATAAATCATGAAAGTAACCTGCACATTTCTGTAGAACCGTAACTGCACTACTTATATCTTCTCTGCTTAAATTTTCACAGGAAGGCTTCCCAGATATTAAAGCTATGTAGTTTGGCACACTCCACACTGGACAGCAGAGCTCTTCGGAATGTAGATCCCTTTGGCACATCTTATAGTATTCCGCTCCTCCAAGTTCTACAAGTATTGATTGTAATTTACACATTCTTTTTACATTTTCAAATGTTAATAAGGATGTGTTGTCAGTATTTGTTATAACTAAATGAGCATAATCTGATATGGGTGGTCCACAGGTCCCTGATGCATAATTGTGATTAATAGGTTGGTCAGGCTTACGTTGCATTTTTTTAATTGATACCCATTGTTTTCGTGTGTGGTCTTTCAGGAAAACTGCATTTTCATCTTCAAATGTCTTGTTTTTTCCAAAACCCCAATGTACATGGGCATTAGATATGTTAGGTTCTGAAGAAGGCCAGCTCTTTTCAAAATTGGTTTCATTGTTGTAGTCAATTTTTTTCTTTTTATTTCGTCCTTTGTTTTTCGAGCGCCTACGACCCGATCTTGGTTTGTCCTGGCGTGTTCTATTATAATATGTTTGGTTCATGCGTATCTGATCTTCAATTTCCTTTGGATTTACTGCAAGTCTTTTAGAAGGTCTCGTTTCATCAATAAGGTTTTCCCATGCAATGAACCGATGGGCTAGGGCCGTACCTCGCGTTTCAAAGCCTACTATAGGATCAGAAAATGATGGTAAATCATGGCATATTAGCGGGATCACAGTAAGGATTGTTGAGATCCCAGTTACAGTGAAAAGAGCAAGGTAGGGGTGGCGGACGATAAACCTGGCGTAAGCTGACAACATCTTTATGTAATGACTTCACGAGCCTCATAGTTATTTCACTGCACCATCTTCTCTTATCATCGTAACACATACCCAACTTAATTACACTAACTTATATAAACGGAAAAGGGATCACATTTTGCAAAACAAAATATACAACACATTAGAAAAATGGAAGGAATAAAAGTTTACCCCTACACAAAATACACAACTATAAAGTGCCACAGATTGAATAAGAATATAAGGAATATACAGAATATCGCAAAGAAAAATAAACAGTCTTTAACTGAAAGCAAATGTCAAACAAAATTCCGCTTTATTTTTCTCTATGGCAATGATGCCAATGTCAAGAGCAAGTCTCCGTACAAGGAAATTATATCTAAACTGGAATGTGCACTTGCATAATTTAAAAAAAGACAAATAATGTCGATCGGAAATAAAACTTTATTGGAAGAGAAGACGGACCGAGGGAGAAAGCGGCCCAGTAGCCCTCTGTCTCTTTCTAAGTGTTACCCATATTTATTTTTTGTAATTTTGTTTGAAACCAACAATTTCGATTAGAAAAAAGATGGTGAAAAAAGGTGCCATTAATGGCTGCAATAGTGAGTCATACTCTGGATGCGGAATATCATTCTTTAAGTAAGTTTTTTGCGGTAATCACATACAAGTTATTTTGTTTGTATGTAGGGTGACCATAAATTTTGGAATAATTAGTAAATGTAGTCATTGTGTGCATAATAAGTAAGCGACTTTTATTAGGTACTAGCTGTTGCCCGCGACTCCGTCGGCGTGTTGATATAAAATAAGCGCCTGTTAATATAATGGGAGCAATATATATGTACGTCAGCGTTTGCCCCTTTTTTCGCAACATTTTTTGTTACTGCTCTGCTCCTATTGGTCATAGCGGGATGTTATATAGCCTATGTCTTTTCTCAGGCTCTAGACTATCTGTGTACCAAATTTTATTACAATCAGTTCAGTAGTTTTGGCGTGAAAGCCACACAGACAGACAGACAGAGATACTTTCGCATTTATAATATTAGTATGGATTTACAATAACATTAAATTCTGCTTTATTGGAGATGTTTTATTTATCTAAAGGTATAGTTTCGGGTAGATTAACCTGTTGTCATCCGTAGATCATCAATGTATCATCTATTTTTAAAATTCAATAATAAAATTAAAAAGTTCGCATCCATACCTAAATATTCACTAAAACTCTGGTAATACCGATATATATATATATATATAACTGAAAAAAAGTATTTTACGGACATTCCTTATAAATTCCATTATAATAGTCACCCTACACAATAAGGACAGAGCGCTACTGTGAAGCTATCTCCGTCGGACTGCGTTTTGATCGATAGTTCACATTCCAGTTTAGATGTTAAGTTCCTTGCTCCGCAATCACTAACAACGCGTTTTTATTTTTTGTGATTGTTGGCCTTTTTGTGTCTTGTTATCCATAAGTGTTTTGTTCTTGTGTTTGTTAACAGGTAGGTGTATTGTGTGTCTTATTTTTAGTTAAGTACATCCAAAATGGATAAAAACAAACCTCCCGATCCTGATCCACCCGACCTCCAAAGTCCTACTTCGAGCCCTTCATTTATTATCGCAATTCGAGGACTTTGTCTCTTGAGTTACAGACATGGAAGTAACACAACTCAACCAATCTTCCTAAAAACGATCCGGTACCGAAGAAATTCTCTCTCCTACCCCCCACATATAAACAAAAAAAAAAAAAAAGCTAAATCGGACGTTCTCAATAGTCGGCAGCGGATAAGGCTCCCTACATCGTCCACCTTTCTCGTATAGAGACTCAATCCAACTCGGCTAAGACATTACATCCAGACAATTTTGGTAAATTTTTAATCAATAACAACATTGCCAAAATTTTCGTGGAGGTGTTAAAAGGTAGAAACAGAGTGTCTGTTGAGTTCACTCCCCCTCAGGATGCCAACTCTTTTTTAGTGTGTATACAGATGGGGTACCATACTCATTCATTACACATTCAGGTGAAGGCGAAGACTTACTATTTAAACATTTTAATTTTTTGTTATAGTCATAGTTGGATTCCGGATCAGTGGAAGTTTCAAATTATCATTCCCTTATTGAAACCTGGCAAATATGCAGATGATCTGAATGGCCTTAGGCCAATTTATCTATCTTCAGTAGTAGCTAAATTACTTGAACACCTAATTAAAAACCGCCTTAAGTGGATAGTCGAATCAAGAGATCTATTGCCGAATCATCAATTTGGCTTTAGAAAAGGACTAGGCACAATCAACTAACACTGTCCGTGTTGGTATTTTAGTTGCGGATATCCGCATAGCGTACTCTAGAAATGAATCCATTGTTGCCTCCTTCCTTGGTATTTCTTCAGCGTGTGACAGTGTACTTCTTCTCGTACTCAAGCAAAAACTGCAACAGCTGAGTCTTCCGGCTATGATGATACATTCTGACGTCCCGCTCATTAGTTTTGAGAGTCCAGGGAGAGGAGTTCGATGCAAGGCAGACATAGAGAGGCCTTCCACAAGGTTCTGTCCTCAGTCCCATACTCTACAATTTGTATACGGCTGATATTGGGTCCTGCCTAAACAACAATTGTTAGATACTACAATATGCCGATGACATTGTATTGTATGTGACAGATCCGTCCATAGTTGACGCGACGTTATCTTTGTGCTTCTCTCTGTATTCTTCAAACCAGTGACTTTTAAGGAATGGGCTCTCGCTATCTGCTCCTAAAAGTACGACGGTAATTTTCTCTAGCAGAAGAATCATTCCGCATATCTCAGTCAACATATTAGGCCATTATATCCCTGTCGTGAAAAAAGTTAAATTTTTAGGCGTTATTTTACACTCAAAATATCTGGAAAACATCAAATAAATCATTTGATTAAAAAGTAAGAAAGGACATTTTCAATTTTAAAAGTACTTGCGGGTGTGTGGTGGGGTGCTCACCCATACACCATAAAATTAGCATATAACGCATTAGTCCGTAGTATTTTAGACTACGGAACGTTTTTCTTGATTCCTTGCAACAAAGGTGCTTTGGCCGGGCTGGATAGAGTTCAGGCCAGATGCCTTCGAGTCATCTCAGGTTGTATGAAATCCTCTCCCGTCAAAGCATTGCAGGTCGAATGTGCTGAACCTTTAGGCCTCCGGCCCTTAGACACCAATATTTGTCTTCCCGTTTTATGTCCACAAGTAATATGTAGATCCTCTTATAAGAAGACTGAATGAGTTAGATGCCTTATGCAAAAGCTCAAATTACTGGGAAAAAAAAATACCCTTATCCATAGTATCCTTTCGACTTACTCTAAATTTAGTATACCCGGTCGTTCAGTTTCCCAGATTACCACTTTTTAATTTTCCTCATCAAGTTCTAATTTACATCCCAAAAATTATTTTTGATATTGGTATATCCAAAAACATCCCCGTCAGCAAATTCGGCTTTCAATGCGGTGGTGGGCGAACGATGGAATGGTTTCCAATTATTCTTCACGGATGCTTCGAAACAAACCAAATTTAGCCTAATTTAGCGTTTAATTTAATCTTCTGTATTTACTGGTGAGTGTGTGGCTATATTGAAAGCTTGCCTTTTTATAGAGTCACACACTAATATTGAGAAGGCCGTCATTTTTACAGACTCCCTTAGCTGTTTGCAACCCTTAGTCCAAAGCCCATTTAAAAGTAAATTGCATAGTTCCCTTATTATAAAAATTAAAAACTCTCTCCTTACCTGTGCTAATTGTCAAAGGGATGTTCAGTTAGTTTGGATACCTAGCCATTGTGGCATTAAAGGTAACTAGTGCGCTGATGCCTTGGCTAAAGATACTTGTTCATCTTTATTGTCAGATCGCACGCACAATTCTTACCAGGGTTACGATCTACTGTCCCTTCCAAGACTGAACCTACGGAGTTCCTGGTAAGAGCAGTTGAATATGTCCAGCAGGAAAAAAGGCAGTTTTTATTATGTTTTACAACCGACTATCAAGCCAAAGTCGGCCACATAAAAGTATCGAAAATCATAATTTCTGTTCTTTGTAGAATCCGCCTAGGTTTTTTTTTGCACTCCCGTTTTTTTGCACAAGATCCATGTCCGTGACTTCTCGCTCTGCGAACGCGGGCTGGAAGAGGGTACACTAGAACACATATTTTTCGAATGCTCTAACAACATCCTACCTCTAGATTTGTATAGTCGTCTCCCCATTTTTAAAATTCCTCTTCCAATTAATTTCCCTTCCCTTTTAACATATCCCTCTACAGAATTACTTGTGGCGTTGATGATATTCATCCGTCACAATAATATAAAATTATAAGCAATTTCTTCAAATATTCATATTTGGTTGTGGTATGTAGTGTCATGCTTTTGTTTGTTTCAGTCCAGTACCAACACCTCAAGATCTACAAAGATCAACTGTAGCATCGAAAGTTTTGGTTTTAATTATTCCTGTTTTTATACTTTTTATATACACTCTTGCTTTTCAAACCACTTGACATTGGCAGAAATTTTAGTTGCCATAATAAAGAATAGAATAGAATAACAACACGTGTCAAACTACCGATCGTTAGCGAAAATAATTGCTTACCGTACAGATTCCATTTTTCTTGGGTGGGAAATCACCGAATGACCTTTCCCAATCTTGGCGGAACGGAAGGGCGTGTCAGATAGTTACCGACTAAAGCCCACCCTTATTCCTTCACTTGCCTGCGTGCCAAGAACCAAGCTATCTTTTTGAATAATCCGCAGCTCTGGCAGGCGTTGGTTCTTGTGGTCCCTGTCACAATGTACTGATATTTGTATGAGGCACGCATGGAACACGATACACCTTCGACTCGGGCCTCCTTACCGAACGCAAGTTTGAGCCTATGGTGGCCAGGACTTCATTATTGTCTCTCAACCAGGGCGACTAGCGGCATGAAGGCCGCCTTCTCCTTTGGCCGGTATCTTTGCTTCCATATACTCTCGCTCCGAACCATGGTCTGGACTAGGGCCGGACGCAAGAGATCATCGCTGCCACGCGTATATGGCGTTTCTCCACCCAAGTCAGGCAGACCACATTTTCTCAGGGTAATCGCCACAGTGGTGACATCTTGGTGTTTCCTCTCGCCTAATCCAGGACAGATCTACCGATACAACCGTGTTCGACGAGGACCTGCGTCAGGCGGAAGGTGAGGGCATCGTGGCATCGTCAAAGAGTTATCGCCGCTATTGTGGCGTGCCTAACATTGGGTTGAAATAAAAATTTTAAAGAATTTCTATAATTTGTTACTGGCAAAATTGTAGTATCTAACCACAGAGGCCATTGAAGAGTTGAAGTAGTATTCACTCTAAAGAAAAGAAAGAAAAAGACTTTATTGACACATCACCCGCCCACTCACGCCTCTGGTGACACCATTGGGGAAGGCCGGGCAAAGTGGATACCTTAATGTTTTTAAGGTCATAGCAGAAAATGTATACAATACAAAAACAACATAATGATCACAAATCAGTCTTTATTTATTGCTCTTACAAATACGAATATCAATTACCATTAATATTTAAAAAAAAACTTGGACAGTAAAACTAAATGCCTTGGAATCTTTCTAGACCTTTCAAAGGCCTTTGATACAGTTTCTGTACCCAACCTCATTGCTAAACTGGAATTAATAGGCGTGCGGGGTGTCACCCTAGATATTTTCAAGAGCTATCTTACCAACCGTAAACAGTGCGTCAAGATAGACACTTACCTGAGTGATGAAGAAATCATATCCTACGGTGTTCCTCAGGGAAGCATCCTGGGCCCAACCCTATTCCAAATCTATGTTAACGATCTGTGTAATATAAACCTCCCTAATAGCAATATTTTCGCCTACGCTGACGATACTGCGATTCTAGTCCGTGGTTCAACATGGGATATGGTTAAGGCACACGCGGAAGATGCACTGTCTAAAGTAATGTTATGGCTAAACTCTAACCTATTAACGTTAAACCTTACTAAAACCACTTACATTCCTTTCGGGTTAAGACGTGGTAATACTCCTGGATCTGACTTCACCCTTAGAGCTCACTCCTGCACAGTCCCCAGAGTCCACTGTGTCTGTCCCACGATAACCCGCTCAGACGTTGTTAGGTACCTGGGTGTACAGATCGATTGTGGCCTGAGATGGGACGTGCAAATTGACACCCTTACTTCAAGGACCATGCGTCTAATCCACATTTTTAAGTCCCTCAGAGATTCTGCCGACAGTACAACGCTGAAAATGATTTATTGCTCTCTCTGTCAATCTATATTGGGGTACTGTATAACTGCCTGGGGTGGAGCAGCTAAAACCTTGTTTCTTAGAATAGAAAGAGCACAGAGAGCCATACTAAAAGTAATGACCAAGAAACCTTTTAGGTTTCCAACATCTGACCTCTATGCCAACTGTAAAGTCCTAACAGTACGGCAGCTGTTCGTATTCAAGACAATAATGAGGATACATAAGTCCATTCCACCCCCGGACCGGACCAAACGCATTCAAGTCTTACCCAACACCCAGCACAGAACCACATTCGCTCGACACCAGTTCTATATTCTTGGTTACTATTTGTATAGAAAAATTAATAATCAACTAAAAATAATGGATCTCAACTCTCACAACCTAAAAAACAAACTGACTGAATGGCTAATACAAAAAGACTACTCATTCACGGAGTCCTTACTTATATTTGTGGAATAATCCCAATAACCTATAGACTTCCTGGTCCATGCTCCATACAAGTACACTTATTTATCTACCAATAAGCCCTTTCCCTGCATACTCACACTGTCTCGCTCACACGCAGCCTTAAAAGTACATTTACTCTCAAATACTCACCACTCATACTCTTACACATCATACAATACATGCACTCTCTCTCATATCTACACTCAAACAACGTACACACCAGAACACATATAAGTCTCACATATGTCTTACCTTGTTTGGCTGCTTAATCAGGAATATCACGGAACGGAATCTCTTTCAACCTACACAATACAATAATATCCACTCTTTAAGTGTTATCCACCTTTGTACATACATACATTCACTTCATCATTATTCACTACACCACAAACACTTCCTAAACATAATCAATCACCAAACACTCACTCTTACTCCATTCAATCTCACTCTTCACCATCTCATTCTCACACTTTAATGTTTATAGTTTTAAAGTCACTAGCTCAAAATTCATTGCATTATAATTATAGCATACCCTGTAACTGGACACTGCCCCCTAAGATACAGGCCTAGCCTAGTTTAGGGGACAGGGATAAACCTATTTGTAACTACCTTTTGTAATGCAGTTTTATTGTATACGATAAGTGGAAAATGTATTTTTTGTCACAATAAATATTATTATTATTATTGATGTGAAACATCTATAGGCGCACGTGAGACCGATTTCTGGCGTGGCGACGCATCGACTGTGCGTTTCTCTCTCACTCGATCCGGCGTTAAGCCATCTCTTTCGCTCCACTGAGCTCGGAATCGACTGTGCGTTTCTCTCTCACTCGATCCGGCGTTAAGCCATCTCTTTCGCTCCACTGAGCTCGGACTCGGATACCTATAGTGTATACTTTGTTTATTACAGTACTCATAACCTGTGTTTTTCTGGTAAATAAATCATTTTTCTGTTCTGATAATAAAATGTCTGACCGTGATAATTTAGAGAGTGGAAGTGATCAGCCTCCTGCAAAGAAAGCAAAATCACACTATGACACATTATCAAGTCATCAGTAAGTTAATTATATTTTTATAATTAAAGTATGCATTTATCTGTGCATTTAGCACGCGTATATTTGGTGTGTATTGAGCGCCAGTAAATGTAAAATCTACTCTCTAGGTAGATTAAAATTCACATAAATTTCATTGCATATCATGTTTTTAAATTAATTATTAATTTTAATTTCATTCTTATTGAAATTAATGCATTAAAACAATTGCTTAGAGAATAAATTTATTAAGACTGACAGAACTTTATTTTAAAATCAGCTGATGGCGTGCAGCGCACGAATCTTTTTCTTATTTGTTATTAATTTA
Source organism: Sesamia inferens (assembly GCA_037179545.1). Taxonomy (NCBI): domain Eukaryota; kingdom Metazoa; phylum Arthropoda; class Insecta; order Lepidoptera; family Noctuidae; genus Sesamia; species Sesamia inferens. The sequence goes on along the minus strand of CM073928.1, from coordinate 25,783,558 downwards.
AACTTTAAAAAATTAATTAATTTTTCTAATCATAATGGAGTTTATAGTGAAACATTCATTATTTATATTTATAATTTACGATCTTTAGTAGTATATTGAAATAACTAGCTAAGATTCTTGACAATAGATGCTGTATTTATTAGATATCTTAATAATGTTATGTCCAATACTTTCGTATCGTACTTCAGTTACCATCGACCAATTGTCACAGTAATACCGTTCTCAGAGGCAACATCGAATGTAACTATTACCGAAGTCACTGATTAAACTAATTGAGTAGTTTCGATTTAAAATAAATATGTAAATTTTTGTATTCAATGAAAATGAATGTTTATTTAATAAAAAATCATCGTTATCTAGAAAAAAAAATCGTTATATTTTTTATTTTATTTTATTGACATTTTTAGTTCCTACCACAATCTGTTCTTTTCTGCATACTACTTTTACGAAATAACGTCGATGTTTCACATCTACCAGGCGTCCCGTGACGGCTCCATTTTTATTATTATTTAATCAATAATCAACTGCACTACCCTGCCAATCCAATACACTGTATTTTCTGAAAAGCTTATATAGAAAATACAGTGTATTGGATTGGCAGGGTAGTGCAATTAAAATTTAAAAAAAATACGAAAGTATTCGCTTTGCCCGGTACCCCGGGTAAAGTGGATACAGTACTTGGGCAAAGTGGATACCCGTATTCAATCTCTCAAAACAAGCAAATAACTTTAACAAGCTAAAATTAAAAACTAAAAAAGTATGCTTTTAGCTTTCCGCCCGCGCGGAGTTCGGTTATATCACGCGTTTTACATTTTCTTCGGGATTATCAAATTTTTCCGGGATAAAAAGTACCCTATCATTTAATCCGGACTTCTAACTTTATTTTTTTTCGGCGTGGCCGGGAGTAGAACTCACGATCGCTAAATCCGAACGCTGACGTTACTGAAGACGCGCGCTTTAGACCGCTTGGACAACGAACGTATTGAAAACGGACATTTTACAGTAATGAGCCGCTCACTCGTAGTCCAAAGAGTTAGAGACGGACAAACAAACAAGCAAGCAAGCAAACATACAAGTGAAGCTAGCATGTAAAAAAAGCTTGATCATAAAATTAAGAATGTCATTTGTTTCAGGTATATCCTTGAGTGCCATCAAAAACAGAAAAATCTTTGTGACACCATTTTTGACAAATGTCACATTGAATCTAAATTTCGGTTTGTTTACTGTTTTCTTCAATATACATTTTACCGCAAGGTTAAATAAAAAGATTAAATAACCTTAAATTCTTAGATTTTCTCTGGCTGTTTAACCTTTTTAGATTTTCTGTTAAATATACAATAACAATACACTCTACGGATGGGACGCGACGCAGCACTTCATTTCGATGTTTGCCGCGTACTAAACTAAGATAGCCAAACGCAATAGTAGTGGCATATTGAATGAAAAACTTATAATTTAGGAGTAGTAGGCAGTATTCGCTTTACCCGCTTTACTTTTTCTTGACGGAGACCGAGATCAGATGTCCGTCTGATGCGGCATACCTCAACTACCGCGATGCGGGATGCTCTTTGGAGCATCATTTCCTGCAGCGTGCCGGGGTCTGTGTGTATATCCGCAATGACATCTGTTGCCGGTGTCTCCGTCACCTCGAAGACTCTCATCTATCGTCCTTATGGCTGTTGGTTGACACTGGTGTGGACAAAATTGTCTACACCTGTGTCTACCGATCGCACAGCGGTGACCAGGAGACAACTCGACTATTTGACCACCTCAGTGTGGCTGCTGACAATGCACTGCATCGGCACCCTGACACCACAGTTCGTCGCTCTGGGGGACTTTAATGCCTGCCACCAAGACTGGCTTTTCCCATACCAGAGGACCGACCACGCTGGGAGAGAAGCGCGAAACTTTGCGCTATCAATGGGCCTTTCCCAGCTGGTGGAAGAAGCGACTAGGGTGCCTGATGTGGCTGGTCATACCGCCAATTGTCTGGACCTTCTGGTGACCACTAATCCGGACAGATGTGTTGTTACAGTTTCCTCACCGTTAGGAACTTCAGACCACTGTCTGGTGAAGTCTGTGACGTCCTTCTCCCCACCTGATTGCGACTCGCGTGGTGAGCGGCGAATATGGCGTTACAAGTCAGCAGATTGGGATGAGATGCGCCACTTCTTTGCGTCTTATCCTTGGCAGCAGATCTGCTTCTCTTCTTGCAATCCATCGAGTTGTGCGGACGCTATAACCGACGTGGTGCGTCAAGCTATGGAGTATTTTATCCCCTTCAGTGACGTGCCCGTCGGTGGCTCGGCTGGCCCATGGTTTAACGCCGACTGTGTTCAAGCTGAACAGCGTAAGCACACGGCATTCCTCACCTGGGTTGACACTCGTGACCGCAGAGCTCTGGATCTAAGCTCAAAGACGAGAGCCTTTAACCGTGCTGCCAAGTCCTACAAAAAGGGAAAAATGGGGAAGCGATTGCCGTCTCCCTTGATGTCTCGAAGGCCTTCGACCGGGTATGGCACGCTGGCCTTTTGAGTAAGCTTCCAGCGTACGGCATTTCCGCTGGCCTGACTGGCTGGGTAAAAGACTTCCTGACTGAACGGTCCCTCCGAGTTGTTGTCGACGGATGCTCATCTGAGCCCATGTCGACCAATGCCGGTGTTCCTCAGGGGTCTGTTCTCTCTGCAACTCTGTTCCTGCTGCATATTAACGATCTGCTGATGCCCGGTATCTATGGGTATGCAGATGACAGCACAGTTGTGGAGAGATACCTGCCGGAAGCTCGGGCTAGTAAGGAAACAATCCGGTCCGAAAGAGAGGCCATGGTAGAGCGTGTGAGTGCTGCAGTGCAGGCAGTCTCCGAATGGTGCAATGCTAATCTTGTAGCATTCAATGCCGCCAAAACACAGGCGTGTCTTTTCACCGCCAAAAGGAGCCCGTTCACCTTGGCTCCTACTTTTCAGAATGTATCCTTGGAGTGTACCGACCGCCTTCAGCTTTTGGGAGTTGAGATTTCCTCGAGCCTTAACTTTGGGCGGTTCATTGAGTCCAAGGCCGGGGTGGCTGCCAGAAAACTAGGCGTCATCGCGAAGGTCCGGCGGTACTTCACACCAGGGCAGCTTCTAATTTTATACAAAGCACAGGTCCGCTCGTGTGTGGAGTACTGCAGCCACATTTGGGCTGGTGCTGCGAAATGTCACCTTGCCACTTTGGATTCGGTGGAGAGACGTGCGAAGAGGCTGATTGGCGACCCAGACTTAACTCGGAAGTGTCTCCAAAGCCTGGAGCACAGGCGTAGAGTAGCCAGCCTTTCGGTCTTTTATAGGATGCATTCTGGTGAGTGTGCAAGGGAATTGCATGATTGCATGATTTAATTCCCCCATCTCCGTTCCATCATCGGACGACCCGTCGTACGGCGAGTTTCCATCCTTACGTTGTTGACACCACTGCGATCCGGACGAAGCGTTTTGCCTCCTCCTTTATACCGCGTACATCGAGGGACTGTAACAATTTGCTGGCGTCGGTGTTTCCGTCACATTACAATTTGAGTGTCTTCAAGGCTAGAGTGAATAGGCTCTTAATAAACTAGCGCGCTTTACCATCAACGATCGCATCACTGCTTACCATCAGGCGGGATTGCGGTCAAGCGCTGGTTTATAATTTATAAAAAAAAAACCCGGGGTATTCATTTTATCCAGCTTTCGACCCTAGTATAATAATATTATATACACTAAATACGTCAACAAAATGGTTTTATATTGAAGCGATTGTACAAATTAAGAAACGATTTGTATAAAAAATACATTCCATCGCATATATAGATTTAACAGAGTTGGGCAATGAATGGAGAAATCACAGTCTCCTTACCAAAACAGATTATAACGATTCCATAGATAGGTACTGTACTATTGGAATAACATGTTTGAAAAAAATAATGTTGACGGCAGATGCAAATTCCTTCAACTGCCAATTGTGGTGAACTATTTTACGTCACTGCCTTTTTCCAATGCTGCTATTGAACAATGACTCAATGATTTAAAAATATTCAAACAGAAAAAAATTATAGGGTGGATAATTAACGGTTACATCAATCTTCTGTTTAAAATCTGGGTTGAAAAGAACGGAATGAATCAATGCAACCGCAAGCCATTCAACTACAATTAGACTTAACCTGAATAAAAATAAAACAATTCGTGCTTTATTTATAGCCTGCCAAGAAATATTTAAAATCTGGAGCTGTATACTCACCTTTTATCCCAAATAGATTTACGCTGTCACATTTTAGCACAGAATAAAATTTTCTAATGAAAATAAGGGTACGTATATGCCACCTGAACGTGCTGTCACTGTTTCTTTTATACGGTAACAAGTTAGCTCACGATAGAGTCTTTAAATAATGAGGGTTTTCGAGCAGTTAGACTACATTCATATCTACATCTTGCCATCTAGTGGATTTCTAATACGCCTAAACTCTCATTAGTTCTGAAGTTTTCTGCAATATTTCAAGCTAGGTTTTATCCGTGGTGCAGCGGTCAACACGCCTGCCTGCGATGTGGAGGCCCCGGGTTCGATCCCCGGCTAGGTCATGATTGGCCTGGGTCTTGGATGTTTATCTATAATGTATCTATTATAAAATATAGTATCGTTGAGTTAGTATCCCATAACACAAGTCTCGAACTTACTTTGGGGCTAGCTCAATCTGTGTGATTTGTCCGTATTTATTTATTTATTATTTTATTATTTATTTATTATCTATGATTTCCCGCAATTTCCCCTTTTTCTTCCCCTCTGGACCTCAATTTCCCCACAAAAGGGGAAGTTCCCCTCATTGTGGAAACACTGCAGCAGACTAGCATGGAATTAGTATGTACATACTATTAATTGATCTGCGGACAAGGCAGGTATGGTGGCCATTAAGGCGCGTCGCCACTAAGACTATGAAGATTTTATTTCAGTTTCTAAGGTAGTTTATTTTAGTTAGAAAATATGTGATGTTTGACAAGTACAGCAACGATGATGCGACACCTAGAATGTTAAATTAGTAGTGTCTCTCCCCATTTGTTACTTTCTCATACAGAGCGATAACTACTGAACTATTTTTGTTTATGAGGCTCACAGTGATCGCACTATAATTAGGGACTATTGAATCTTTACACAGAATATGTCTAAGTCATAGACAATAAAACATGATTGACGTGATTCAAGACTAGTGTTTATGATGTATTATTTCAATGGCAATAAGGAATTCAAATTAAATTGGATTATTATTTTTCTAAGGGCATACCTAACCAATAATAAATATAAATTATAATGATATGTAATTGTTATCGTGATCTTAAGAAGATTACGTTACCTTATATTCAGATTTTCGTTACAATCGGAAAAGATCACAAGAGTTTTGATTTAACAAAATTTTTGAATGGTAACTCTTTTATAGTCTATGACAACTTGTGATCACAAGACCTCTCCGTTTTTGAGTTTTCTGTCAAGGCAAAAATTGGGCGAAAAAAGGCCGTCCCTTTCGGGAATATCGGGTAAAACAGCTCCAATTTGCTAAATAAAATATTCCAAGATGAGGTACTTCCTATCTTACCTATTTGGGCTGCTGCTGCTGATCGTGATTCCGACAGTTTCTATGTTCTATCTTCTCCAAGGAAAGGGTGAGCAATTGAGTTTGGGATGGTACCTGGAGAATACTTCTCCCTACATGTGGGGAACGTTGGGCATCGCATTCGCTGTCTCACTGTCCGTGGTGGGCGCAGCCATGGGCATCCACACGACCGGAGTGAGCATAGTTGGAGGAGGTGTCAAAGCTCCCCGAATCAAGACCAAGAATTTGATCTCCGTCATCTTCTGCGAAGCTGTCGCCATCTACGGTCTGATCACTGCCATCGTGTTGTCAGGGATGTTAGAAAAGTACACTGAGCCTTTGAATAGTGTATTTGTGAAGGAACAAAACTGGATGGCTGGTTATGTGATGTTCGGAGCTGGATTGGCCGTAGGTACCGTCAATTTGTTCTGTGGTATTGCTGTCGGTATTGTCGGTTCTGGTGCTGCCTTAGCTGATGCAGCCAATGCTGCTCTCTTCGTCAAGATCCTCATTGTGGAGATTTTCGGCTCAGCCATTGGTCTCTTCGGTCTTATTGTTGGTATCTACATGACCTCAAAGTGCAAAATGGGCAACCAGTAATATAAGAATAAAGTAAAACTTGAATCTAAGTGTAAGTATCAATTAAATATTTGCATTTATATCATTTGTGTAATAAATTATAACTAGTAAATGTGAGAAATATGTAACTTGTTAGAAGCTATGATAAGCTATTCATTGCATATGTTTGGAATCTATAAAAGTAATCATGTAATGGGAATCAGCATTAAGTGTAAATCTTTGTGATAAAATTACTAGATGGATAAAATAAATATTAGTACTAGACTGTTTTCAGCCAAATTAGTATCAGAATGATCTATGATTGAGCAATGAAATTGTCAAAATTCTGAATCACTCTTTCATGTTCCTAATTTAAAATGTTTTCCATGTTTATCTTTGTTGTTATAAGAATCTACCATTACTTTCCACTTGGTTTCTAAATCTAGGTCACATGATCTTGAGAGTACAGAAACCTAAGTGTCTGTAACAGCATGTTTTAGTCACTTGACATACAGTTGTATTATGTACTTTAATAATATTGTTGATATCTTCATTTTCCTGGTTACATTGTGTGTAAATTTAATTGAATAATTGATTTTTGAAAAATAATAAATTGTGTAATTTTACCTTATTAAATTTTTTGAAATAATAATATGAGGTTTTTTTTATATTTTCAGTGTACAACAGCACTGGACGTTACCAGCCTTGACCTACCCTAACTATCAGTCTCCAGTGCACACCTACTTATATTTCCATCGGAGAAGCTTCAAGTAATATCATTGCAGTGTTGAACTTGTGTATCTTTCCTGCCTACTCTTTGTTGGTGTGTTTATATAATGTAAATTATTTTTTTTAATCTTAGTGATCAATGAAATATCTGATCTTAGCACTTCATAGTGGAGTAGCTTATAGTATACATACATTTTTGATGTTACAATTGTACTATACACTAATTTTAATTGTTGTTTCATATAATAAGGCATTTGTGCTAAGATTTCAGATATTTGAACTGAGGTTTGGATTGTATTGCAGTATTTTATTGACAACTTAATAGTAATCAGTCGAGATTGTGTTGTATTGACCCATAACAGTGTCCTAATGTTGAAATGACTAGGTACACATTGTTTTTAGAGTTTCCGTGGCCTAATATAACGCTCTGCCTTGACGTAACTACAGTACCGTACCTAGTCATTTATAAGGCTTATACATTCCATAAAACCTTGTTTCAAGTTTTGTAAAAGCTTTGATTGGTCAGTCTGTAACCCATGTTAGTTATAAAATTTAATGTACATACTTCTTCATGTTTGGTGTGAGTTATTTTCCATTCGACATTAATTTAAAACGTGAGTGATGTTGATGACATTGTATACAGGCATCAAAAGCACCCCATTGTTAACTTAATATTGTAGAGCACAAAGTCTTATATTTAATATTATAAAACATCTTTGATGACAGATGGAAGAAACTCAATAGTTAAAAATCTTTTCAATAATTTGAATATATCTTATTTGTAAAAACTGCCTATGTCTGTTTGGAAAATATCTAAATTGTTAATATTATCTGGTATTGATAAAGCACTGTTACTCTTTTAAATTAAACAAAATAAATATCATATTAATGTAAACTCCCAATTGTAAATATTAGTTTGCTTACCTTACTAATTTATTGTATGTACTTGTAAATTCATCTGCATAAACTTAACTATAGGAGTTGATATGTGGCCACACTGATGGTATTTGATATATCAATCGGGAATCAACATTGGCTATTAGCAGTGTTCACATTTCGGAACAAAACGAACGAAAGTATTATGTCAGTCTTAAAACGGTTTACTGATGTAATTCGAAGTAAAATATATTTTATTTGTGCAAATATAGATATTATGTATGTTGATGAATAAATAGATGAAAAGTTGCTATGTTTTATTTCTCAAGTAGTTTTTAGGTCCTACTGTATCTATGAAGTTGAAGGCTAAGGCTGTATTCGCATAACCATAAGTATCGACCTTTTCAGGAAGATCGTAACAGCCATTTTGCATATTTTACAGGAGGATTTTTAAATATTTCTCAAAACATTTAGTGCATTCATTTGAAAATACTTACTTAATATTTTAAGGGCATCACCCTATTAATTCAAATGTTAATATTTAACTTAATACCTACTCTATAATTACATACATATGTCGCGTTGAAAGTGATGACCGTTATTAGAAAGAGCTGATATGAGTACCTATGTCGATTATAATTCGAATTATAATTCACAATATTATGTCGATTATCCTTACTAATATTATAAATCGGAAAGTGAGTTCGTTTGTTCTGCTTTCACGCCATAACTACTGAACCGATTGCTTTGAAATTTTGCAGACGTAAAGTTAGACGTACGGATTAATAAATAAATTTGATATTCCCGAGGGAAATCTAAAAAGCTCGATATAACCGAACTCCGCGCGGGCTGAAAGATATGTAATTCATAAAATTATAAAATAGAAGTATTTTGTTGTGATTTTTTTAAAACTCTACGAGATACCATGCCAAACAGAGAAAGAGAAAGTGACTCTTTGTCATTCTCTGTTTGGCATGGTATATCGTAAAGAGTTAAAAAATAAATAAAATAAAGAGTTTAAAAGAAATACAAAAAGTAACCACGACTTAGTAGACAAGTCGTGGTGGCCTAGTGGTTAAAACACCAGCCTCTCAAGTATGAGTGCGCGGGTTCGATTCCAGGTCAGGTAAGTACCAATGTAACTTTTCTAAATTTATATGTACTTTCTAAGTATATCTTGGACACCAATGACTGAAGGCGAAGGAAAATATCTTGAGGAAACCTGGAAGTAATAAAATGAAATACAAAAGGAGACACAAATCAGTCCTCTTCTTCATCAGTCTCGTGTGAAACGTCTCTTGTGTTTCTATCGCAGGACAAATCCAGATATTCTTTTGTATAAACTTCAGTTATGATACCTTATGGAAGATGATAACATTATGTAATATTGCCGTTCAAAAAGTGCTGATTCTCAGCCTAATTTGAATAGGTAAGTAGGTAAATGACTTGATTTTTCGGCACATTTTATTAAAATTTTCGTAGGTATTTTTCTTTCGAGATGGGAATTTTATTTCAAAATTGCTTACATTGAAATAAAATTCAGTGTTATAGATTCTTTTTTTATAATTATAAACTAAGTAAGTGCTTGACCGCAATCCCGCTTGATGGTAAGCAGTGATGCAATCGTTGATGGTAAAGCGCGGTACTTAGTTTATTAAGATTGTAGCAGATGCTACACATGTTCTCTTACCCGCTGGGAAGGGTCGCCTATAAATCACACCAGGACCGCGGAAGTCATGGCGCGCGTCGCTGCGACCCTGACCCCCGCAGCGAGGGAAGACATCTATTGTATCTACAACAAGGCTCAAGAAAATAGGTGGCTCTTTTAGATGCCAATGTATACATTTTTACAATGGACTTCCAGAGGTGGTTCAAGATCTGAGCCTGAATAAATTCAAATCCTTCATTAAACGTAAGTTGTGTCAGAAAGCATTTTATAGTGTTAAAGATTATATTGACGACAAAAATTATTATTATGTGCTATGGCTGTTGAGAGTATATCATGCTCACTCAAAAGTCTCGCTGGTGGTGGCGTGTGTGTTGGGTCATTAGGTTCCCTTCAATATGGTTGAGCTGAATGATGCTGATCCATACGTCATGTTCGTGAACGGACGCCGTCAGAGGGGACTGGTCATCTCTTAGCTGCTACGGCGTATTTTAATTTCTGAATTGTTGTTTTTTCCATAATTGACGCTCTCAGCGTACAATATATTTCTGCATCGTTCTCACACGATTGATTTCAAAATGAATGATGTAATCAAATATTTGTATCAATAGCTTGATAATTTAAAAGAGTGGCCATGGAGTTTCTTGCCCGTTCTTCTCCATAGGTACCTACTTTTTGGAATGGGCGACTAGCTTCACCTTACTGACTGACCGACCTTCTGACAATTCAAAAGTGCCTGTAACTGGTTTATTTGAAATAAATGCTTTGATTTTTTTTTTGACCATCGTCGATGCCGTGAGAACCATAGCGAGTTATCTAGCACGTGAAGAGTGAGTTGGCGCGCTTTCTACACCAACCAATCACGCGCCGCGGCCTGCCTCGATCAACGAATCAACATCAAGAACGCACTCGACACCACGTGGACATCCGCAGGACAGCAAGCTGATTTGCTATTGGTTACCCCACTATTGTTTAGTTGTTAAGAGATAGTTAGTATTTAAGTGAGTGCATAGCTTGTAAGAGATACCCCACCCGTCGAAGACCCTGAAGATCCTCTGCCTCCCGTCACTCCAGACGAAGTGCAGGATATTATCAGAGGTCTCAAACCTAAAAAAGCTCCCGGTTCTGACGGCATCACCAATAAAGTGATCCGACTCCTCCCTGCCCACCTGATTATCCTACTAGTCACCATCTTCAATGGAGCCATGGGCAACAATATCTTCCCACAAACGTGGAAGGAAGCGACCGTTATAGGCATTCCTAAGCCCTGCAAGCCAAAATTAGAGCCTTCGAGCTACCGCCCTATCAGCTTGCTAAAAGTTCTCGGCAAAGTCTATGAAAGGCTTATTTACAAGCATCTCAGGGCCTTTGCTGAGAACAAGGGCTTCATTCCCAACGAACAATTCGGGTTCCGTTCGGGTTCGACACTCCAGTGTCCAACAAGTCCTCCGTATCACCGAGCACATCCACGCAGGATTCCTACGTGGTATGATGACAGGTGTTATCTACTTCGACATAGCCTTTGACAAAGTCTGGCACAACGGCTTAATATACAAGCTGTACCAACTCGGCGTGCCTGACCGTCTCGTGCTCATCCTGCGAGATTTTCTGTCAAACCGCACTTTCCGCTACAAGACAGAAGGAGCTATCTCCCTCCCCCACCTCATCCGGGCTGGAGTCCCCCAGGGCTCCGTACTGGCCCCTTTGATCTTCACGCTGTTCACCAGCGACATCCCCAAAAGTAAAAAGGCCCACCTCGCTCTCTTCGCAGACGACTCAGCCATTTACTGTTCAGGAACCAACCCCAATTAAATTAAACTAAATCTCCAAACCGCTGTCAACGCACTAGCTGACTGGTTTAAAAAATGGAGAATAGAAGTTAATCCCGACAAAAGCCAAGCGGTCCTTCACTCCAAACCGCGCAGCAAACCCACCCTCCCCCGACCAATCACCATGTCTGGCAAGCCGATCCCTTGGGAAAAGCGAGCCAAATACCTAGGAGTCATCCTAGACGAACTCATCACCTTCGGAGAGCACATAAGGACGGTACGCTCGCGCGCCGCCGCGCCTACATACTCTATCAACTCCACTCTCTCGTCAACCCGCGCAGCAAGCTGTCCTTCAGGTGCAAAATGCGCCTGTACACAGCCTGCATACGCCCCATCATGACATACGCCTGTGTAGTCTTCGCACACACCGAGCCCAGTCATATCCATAGGATGCAGACACTCCAAAACCGCTTTCTTCGTAGAGCAACAAACGCCCCTTGGTTCGTCCGAAATGAGATCCTCCATCTAGATCTCAAAATCCCCACTATCCAGCAGTTCATGAAACGCCTTTCCAAGCGTTTCTTTGACACAGCCGCTGAACATCACAACCCTCTGGTTGTCGCGGCAGCAAAGTACACCCCCTCCAAAATAAGTAAGCTTCGCCGACCTAGGCACGCTCTCACAGACCCTGATGACCCCATAACCCTCCTCCAAGAAGCCAATAGGGCCACTAGCACAAAACACAAAAAACCGACCTACCGACCTCGCCGCCGAGGTCCATCGCGACGCGTTGAACGTAGTAATCCCCCCCCCCCCCCCGTCCCTTGTCCGATGAAGGCCAGCCCGCGCCGCAGCTGAGCCAGTAAATATAAACTCCCGACTATGACCTCTGAGTTTGTTTCGGGCGTTCCTTCTCAGAGCTAGTACTAGGAAACGCCGTGGTCATCAAACCGAAATAAAAATAAAAATTCGATCCAGCCGTCCCTTGCTGTTCTCTCTAGTGACACCCTAATAAGCCGAGGTTCGTACCCCACAGGGGGTGCCCTTAGCGTGTAAATTCACTTAAGACAGAAACAGGATAGTCCGGTTAAGTAGTCACGACCTCTCAAGGTCAACTACGAGATGCCATATAAAAAAAAAATGTAAGAGACACTCCATGATATTCCATTCCATTATTAACAACATTACAATACAGTCCATTCCTGTTTACAATCTTGTATATAATTATCTTACATCACGTTATTATATAAAAAATAAAAAAAAATATATAAATATCTGGGTGTTTGGCTAAATAAGACTTTGCGTTGGAGTAAACATATTAATGAGACTGTGGAAAGGTTCAGAAACTTATGAATGTGCTAAAATTCTTACCGGTTCTTCATGGGGTGTACATCAGATTCACCTACGTAGGTTATATATAGCGTTAATTAGAAGTTGAATAGACTGTGGCTGTTTTTTGTATGACAGTAGTGCAGATTCAAATGTGTACAAGTTAATCAAGGTGCAAAACCAGGCTTAAGGATGGCGATTCATGTTATGGAGTCTGAGTTCTGTGTTCCTCCACTGCATTTAAGAAGAAGCTGGTTAGCTTACAAGTATGTTTTGAAAGTACGGTCATGGTCAAATAATGTAACAACCAAGTTGTTGTCAGAACTTAGCGCTCTTAGACACACCAGATATTGATCAAAGAAGAAGATCCCGTTACTTGTTGATGTTTTTGAAGACGTTAAGGAAGAGTATGTGAACTCATCTCCCATCTTGGAAATGTTTACTTTGGATACATGGTCACTAACATTGATATTCAAAATACAATTGTGATTGATTTAGAGGCAATTAAAAAACCTAAAAATACTTATGAACATAATTTTATAAAAAGAGAAGTGTTGAGGGACCTAAGAGAAAAATATTATGATTATTATATTCTATATTATATACTGTAACAGGCGCTACACATGTCTTACCCGCTGGGAAAGGGTCGGCTGTAAATCACACCAGATCATACAAGGACCGCGGAAGTTCTGGCGCGCGTCGCTGCGACCCTGACTCCCGCAGCTATGGTTCCCACGGACATTGTGACCGTTGGTCAGCAGATGTCTTCCGGGGTGAGATTTATGGGAACCCTCGCTGCGGGAGTCAGGGTCGCAGCGACGCGCGCCATGACTTCCGCGGTCCTTGTATGATCTGGTGTGATTTACAGCCGACCCTTTCCCAGCGGGTAAGACAAGTGTAGCGCCTGCTACAATACTGATGGGTCTAAGAGTGTTAATGGAAATGGCGCAGCTTACTGCGATCCCTCGAGACCGCAAAATGACAGCAATAATTGTTTTAAAATAATGAACTATGTGTCGGTAATGTCTCTAGAACTCTTTGCAATCTCAGAAGCGTTTACTTACATTCAAATCACCAAAAATAAAGTAGTAATCTGTGTAGACAGCAAGAGCGCATTGAAACATATTGCTCGATGTGCCTCTGGGTGCAGAGGTACACCGATAGCATATGGTATTCTTTCTGTCTAATATATAAGTTAAGGAATAACGGGTTCGATCTGAGGTTGCAATGGGTTCCATCACACATAGGCTTACAGGGTAATGAGGAGGCGGATCGTTTGGCAAAGGTAGGGATAGATGAGGGAAAGAAATACACATTAAAACCGATTATCTCGAAATATTGCCTAAATATAAACACAAATGCTATGGAATGTGGAAAGAATATTTTGACGAAAGATCGATGTCGAAAGGAATTTGGTATAGGTCTATAGTATCGGAGCCTCCTCATATACCATGGTTTTATAACACTAGGTTAAGTAGACGGCTGGTGGTGATCGCTCACAGACTGCGATCTGGACACATGCCATGCTCAATAAGTTTAGATTTCTAATGAAACTGATTAATTCACCAAACTGTAAGGTGTGCGCAACGAGTGGAGGATGTTTTTCACTTAGTGACGGAATGTGTTAGATTGCAGTCTGAAAGAGAAAAATTGTTTAAAGAGTTGGAAGTTAATAGATATGATGTTGGTACTTTCCATCATATATTGTCCACACCTACTTCAGATGTCGCTTATAAAGTTCTTATATTTGTTAAATTAAGATTATGTTAATTTTATTAGGTTAAGGTTTAGTTAAGTTTTTGGGTTAGTTACGATGGGACTGGCATAGGTACACATTCTGTAAAAGTCCCTAAACTAAATAAAGAGTATAAAAAAAAAGATCTTATTTACTTTAGCCTTGAAGACACTTCAATTGTAGTCAGACGAAAACACTGCCGCTGGCAAATTGTTCCTCGTCTTTTATAACGCGTACATCGAGGGGATATACGCGTTATAAAAGACGAGGCGAAACGCTTCGTCCGCATCGCAGTAGTGTCAACAACGTAAGGGTGGATACTCACTCGCCCTGAGGACACGGTGGAGCATACGGTGGAGGTATGCCCGGCTTGGGTGAAGCACCGCCGTGTCCTCGTGGCGGCGATTTGTGGCGATCTTTCGCGTCTTGGCGCCTCGCGGCCTGGTCCTGGCCATGGTCAGGAGCGAGAGTGCATGGCAAAGCGTTACCTCCTTCTGCGAACCAGTGGGTAGCTCGCCGCCCAGTAAGGATAAGGCCCGAGGCCCAGTGAAAAGAGAAACAATGGCCCTGGTGCACTGCCAAGTGAAGGAACACGGGTGGGTTTTAGTCAGTAAAAGTCTGACGCGCTCTTCCACTCCGACAGGGCGGGAGAGGTCATTTGATGATTTCCCGTCCACATAAAAAAAGGGTGGATACTCGCCGTACGACGGGTCCTCCGATAATGGAACGGACATAGGGGAATTAAGTCATGCAATTCACACACTCTCTAAAATGCATCCTATTGACCACCGACAGGCTGGCTACTCTTCGCCTGTGCTCCAGGCTTTGGAGACCGTTTTGAACTAAATCTGGGTCGCCAATTAGCCTCTTCTGCACGCTTCTCCACCGAATCCAAAGTTGCCAAGTAGCATTTTGCAGCACCAGCCCAAATGTGGCTGTAGTACTTCCACACACGAACGGACCTGTGCTTTGTATAAAATTAGAAGCTGGTGTGTGGTCCTGGTGTGAAGTACCGCCAGATCTTTGCAATATCGCCAAGTTTCCTGGGAGCCACCTTGGCTTTGGACTCAATGAACCGCCCAAAGTTTAGGTTCGAGGAAATCTCAATTCCCAAAAGCTGAAGACGGTCGGTCCACTTCAAGGATGTGCATTCCGAAAAGTAGGAGCCAAGGTGAAATAATTCAGCATCACAATCATGGCTTTATTTTTATTTTGTCCTGCGCAACTGCAACAAGTATCTTTGTAGTAGCACTTAGCAGTTATGCAACGTAAGTTACATAACTTACTATCGTTATTCGTAAATGCCAAGTGGTCGATTCCAGGTCAGGCAAGTAGTAATGTCACTTTTCTAAAGTTATATGTACTTTCTAAGTATATCTTGGACACCAATAACCGATTACAAGGTGAAGGAAAACATTTTGAGGAAACCTGGACTTTCAAGTCTGAAATCGCCAACTTAATTACCATTAAAACAAAACTGATATTTGTTTAACTTCAAGCAAATAAAAACGTGTAATACATAGATATAAGTAATCAATTCTCTATTGATTTTGGCGTTATCTCGATTGCGTTTGAGTAGTGCTTACTGTAGTGTGATTGGGTCAGATAAAAATATTAGCACGTTATCGATTACGTCGGCACACATTCACATCGAATGTGGCTACTGAGGTACATAGTGGTAGGGGAGCCCTACCTATGGTTTACACACTTCGAAGCGGTAATGGCGCCACAGAGGCAAGGTGATGACGCGCGCTATCAAGCAGCTATCGCCCGACTAGGCCTGGACGCACTTCAGCAAGTAAGTGATATTATAACCAACCCGCCCATTGAAAACAAGTACGAAGCCCTGAAGTCCCGACTCATCAGCGTCTACGAGGAATCCGAGAGCCGGAAGCTGCAGAAGCTGATGGATGAGATGGAACTCGGAGATCAAAAACCCTCACAGCTGTTGCGAAAAATGCGGGAACTAGCCGGACAGAAAATACCAGACTGTACACTGCGCATCATGTGGACCCGGCTACTTCCACCCTCAGTACGCGCTGTCCTCACCGTGAGCAACACAGTGGACTTGGAAAAGTTATCGCAACTAGCAGACAGTGTAATGGACAGTATCGCGCAACCTAACCAGGTCGCGCAGATTTCACGCACGAGCGATGTGGTTGCCCTACCCGACCAAATAAGGCAGTTATCTCTGGAGCTGGCAGAACTCAGGAACAGGCAGGAATCCAGACCACGATCACACAGAGCACTCGACAGACGGCGTTCAAGATCGCGTTCAACAAGCAACGATAATAGCAACCGCAAGTATTCAGAACAATCACTTATCTGTTATTATCATCGCAAGTACGGCACGGAGGCGCGTAAATGTACGCGTCCGTGCAATTTCAACAACAACAGTGCCCAGTCGGAAAACTAACGCCTGCGTCGGTTGAGGCGGCAACTGACGCGAACAACACTTCTCACCGCCTATTCATAACTGATAGGAATTCGCGTCTGTCATTTCTAATTGATACGGGCGCAAACGTTTCCGTGATACCGAGGACAAAAGGCGGAAAAGTAAAACAAACCGATTTCTGTTTGTACGCGGCAAACAACACGATCATTCCAACGTACGGAGAGAAAACCCTACAACTGGATCTCCATCTACGACGGCCGTACACCTGGAAATTCATCGTCGCTGCAGTCAGCAAACCTATCATCGGTGCAGACTTTCTGAAACGTCATCAACTGCTGGTCGACATAGCCGGCCGACGTCTCGTCGACAAAGTTACCAATATGACCGTCAGAGCATCAGTCATTCGTTCCGCCGAACCTACAGTTCGAAGTATCGACATGGAACAGCCGTATCACCAGCTCCTCAGTAAGTTTCCCGATATCCTGCGACCATCAAGCATGAAGGATACTCCCAAACACAGGGTAGAACACCACATCGAAACTACTGGCCCACCAGTGTTCAACAAGTGCAGACCTCTTCCTCCACATCGCTACCTGCCCGTGAAGAAAGAATTCGAGCTCATGATGCAGCAAGGAATTTGCCGACCAAGCAAAAGCCCTTGGTCCAGTCCGCTACATGTCGTTCCTAAGAAAAACGGCGACTTACGCATCTGTGGTGACTACAGAAGACTCAATGACGTCACCAAACCCGATCGCTATCCAGTCCCACGCCTCAAAGATTTTACCTACCTGCTCCACGGCAAGAAAATCTTTAGCACTCTCGATTTAAACCGAGCCTACTCACAGTTACCTATCTTCGAACCCGATATCGAGAAGACAGCGATCACTACACCATTCGGTTTATTCGAATTTCCACGAATGTGCCCAGGTCTCAAGAACGCCGGACAGACATTCCAACGATTCATAAACGAAGTACTCAACGGAATAGCTACGCGTTCCCATTCATCGACGATGTTATCGTTGCATCTGAAAATGAAGCAAGCCACATCGGAGATCTGCAGGAAGTTTTACGCCGATTAGACACGTATGGTGTCACTATAAATCCATCTAAGTGTGTCTTCGGCAGCGAAACCGACAAGTTCCTAGGTTATGAAGTATCAAGCAAGGGAATCAAACCCCTTCAAGACAAAGTCACAGCAATCCCAGAGTACCCTAAACCCAAAACCATTCAAGACTTACGAAGATTTATGGGCATGATAAATTTTTACCGAGACAGTGTCCCAAATGCGGCAAGCATTCAGGCACCTCTGAATGCGTTCCTTCATAATTCAAAAAAACGAGACAAGACGGAAGTAAAGTGGGACAATCAATCGACAAAAGCTTTTGAGTTGTGCAAACAGAGCATAATAAACGCTGCTTTATTATCTTACCCATCCAGTTCGCCAGAGGACCAAATTGCTATTTTTTCGGACGCCTCAGCTACCTGCGCCGGGGCATCTCTACAACAAAGGCGAAACAAAGAACAATGGCTGCCACTCGGATATTTTTCAAAGAAATTTTCGGAAAGACAAAAGAAGTATTCGACTTTCGGCCGGGAGCTCTCGTCGATAGTTATGGCAGTAAAACATTTCCGAAAGATGTTTGAAGGCAAAGAACTCGTGATTTATACTGACCATAAACCGCTGACCTACACAATTCGCAAGCCTCCTTCCGATAACGACACACCACGGCGAATTCGGCAGCTACTTTTCATCAGCGAGTTCACTACTGACATTCGACACGTGAGCGGAGCTCAAAACGTTGTAGCAGATGCATTATCACACGTCGAAACTATCGATGTGCTATCACCCATCAACTACGACGAGTTATCTCAAGCTCAAGAAAACGACAGTTGTATCCCGACATTGTCTCAACAGACCAACATACAACTCAAGAAAATCATCTTACCTGGTACCAACAAGCCAATATTCTGCGAAACGTCAACGTCACATGTCCGTACATATTTAACAGCTGATTTTCGTCGCATAGCTTTCAACGCCGTGCACAGCCCAAGCCACCCAGGAGTACGAACCACACGGAAGCTGATGCAAGAGCGATTCTTTTGGCCTTCAATGAATACCGACATCGACCAGTGGACTAAAACATGCAATTCGTGTCAGCTCTCCAAAGTACAGCGACACAATCATAGTGACATAGCAACATTTCCACCGAGCGAACGATTTCAACATATTCACGTTGATATCGTTGGACCGCTACTTACGTCAGCATGTGGACACAAATACTTGCTCACGATGATCGACCGGTGCACACGATGGCCCGAAGCTGTACCACTTCAAGAGACAACCGCTGAAAACGTCGCAAGAAAACTTTACGAAGTGTGTATATCTCGTTTCGGTTGTCCAATAAGAATCACAACTGACCAAGGACGACAGTTTGAAAGTTGACTATTCCGAGACCTCGCTCAATTACTCGGTGTAGAAAAAACCCGTACTACTGCATACCACCCGCAGAGTAACGGAATCGTCGAACGCTGGCACAGGACATTAAAAGCCGCACTCATGGCTAGGCTAGAAAACAGCAACAAATGGATCGACGAATTGCCTGCTGTTTTAATGGGCCTTAGAGCCGCTATCCGCTCCGACTCTAACACAAGCGCAGCGCAACTCACCTACGGTCAAGCAATACGCCTACCAGGCGATTTCATATCACCAACACCAGCTACACCGAAAATGGACCACGACTACGTCAATCACCTGCAAGAAGTCATCACGAAGCTCACACCTACATACAAATCGCATGCAAACAAGCGATGTATGTTCGTCCACAACGACCTACAAACATGTAGCCACGTGTTTGTACGCGATGACACCGTCCGCAAACCTCTGCAGCACCCATACCAAGGTCCATACAAGATCATCGAACGTAAAGAAAAGTACTTTACAATCCAATTACCAGGACGAATTAGCAATATATCGATAGATCGCCTCAAACCTGCGTACACAATCAACACAGAAGATGATCCCAGGCATACGAACAGCGAGAACAATCAAGCACCTGCAGCTACCACAGATGAGCAATCCAGCCTACTTCCAGACCCGCATACGAGGGAACAACGTACCAGATAAGGCAGGATCGTCAAGACGCCTGCACGCTATGTACGCTTCGCTAAAGGGGGGAGTTCGCTAAAGGGGGGAGTATTGTAGCATTGTACAAATGCTACACATGTTCTCTATTGTAGCGTTGTACAAATGCTACACATGTTCTCTTACCCGCTGGGAAAAGGTCGACTGTAAATCACACCAGAAACGCGGAAGTCATGGCGCGTGTCCCTGCGACCCTGACTCCCGCAGCGAGGGTTCCCATAAATCTCACCCCGGACAAGATCTTGATCAACGGTCAATGTGCGGGAGAACTATAGCGAGTCGTCTAGCACGTGAAGACTGAACTGGCGCGCTTTCTACATTAACCAATCAAACGCCGCGGCCTGCCTCGATCAACGAATCAGCATCAAGAACGCACGCAATACCGCGTGGACTTCCGCAGGACAGCAAGCTGATTTGCTATTGGTTACCCCACTATTATTTAGAGATAGTTAGTATTTAAGTGAGTGCATAGCTTGTAAGACACATTATTATTATATTCTATTCCATTCTATTACATTACAGTACACGTCAAATACATTGTACCCTTTTACATTCGTGCAATACACAAAGTTCGATTTATCTGAGTTTTAATTACGCGACACGACCTACGCGCTACAATGGTATTGATGTCCGCACAAGTTCGCCAGAGAAGAATCCCATAAGTCATCTAATATATAAAATTCTCGTGTCACAGTTTTCGTTGCCATACTCCTCCGAAACGGCTTGACCGATTTTGATAAAATTTTTTGTGCTTATCCGGTATCTATGAGAATCGGCCAACATCTATTTTTTTTTCTAGTAAATTATTTAAGTATCTGGCAAAACAACGTTTGCCGGGTCAGCTAGTAAGACTATAAAAATAACTAAAATAAACAATTCTGGCTGTGCTTTGCAGTTAGACCAATTGTTAGATTTTTGAGGGCTCCAACAACCCGTAACGTCTGCCACTAGATGTTCGTGTGGCAACCGGGACCAACGGCTTAACGTGCTTCCCGAGGCACGACCAGACCAGTGCAAATATTCATATTCATGCATACAAATATTTGCACTATGCGGGGATTGAAACCGCACCTCCTTGCGCAACAGCCGCGTTCGCTACCGTTACGCCACGAAGGCTGTCAAGAAAATGTATTATTATTTTTTTTTGTCTGTGTAGAAAATTTAATGACTTTAGTTTTTTTTTTTTTTCATTTAAAAGAAGGTTACTTACATTAAACCAATGGACAACTTTAGAAAGTACATTGTTAACTTCGTCAAAATTTGCTAGCTTTAAAAATAATAGAAGTGTCATCCGCGAACAATACTATGTTGTGATTATCCCTCACGTGATGAGGTAGGTAAGTCATTAATATAAATTAGATACAAGAAAGGACCTAGAATTGAGTCCTGCGGAACGCCCATGGTGACCCTGTGGTCACTAGGGGCGTTCCGCAGGGCTCAATTCTTCAATTCTAATTTCTAATGGAAAGAGATCTGTAGGATCTGTATCCTACAGATCTCTTGCCATTAACATCAACCCTCTGAATTCGATTATTCAGATAAGAAGTCAGAAGGTCGAGAGCTCTGTCCCTTAAACCATAATGGTACAATTTCCTAATAAGAGTATCATGATGTACGCAATCAAAGGCTTTGGACAAATCACAAAAAAATACCAAGAGCATCTTGCGATTCCTCCCAGGCCCCAAATATGTTCTTTAGTAACGCCACGCCCGCATCTGGACTTGAACGACCCTTTATAAAACCAAATTGTTTCACGTGCAATAAATTATATAAGTTAAAGTGCCTCAAAAACTGTTCCAAAATTAATTTTTCAAAAATTTTGCTCAAAGTTGGTAATATCGAAATTGTACTACCAGATTTGAACAGTGGAATTACTTTGCTAAGTTTCATCAAACCAAATCAGGAAATACACCATATGTGACACAAGAATTAAAAACAATTGCTAAGAAAGGTGCGATAACATCTATTATTGAAGCTACAGTATATACTGACAAACCCCAACGATCAGCAGTTTTTTTTTACATCAAGATCCTTAAAAGATTTTATAATGTCTTTAGCAGTCGCAAACGTACCTAAATTCAAAGTGTTTGTCACATTCTGGAACACATTCTTTTAGTATGGCGTAAGCAGAAGTGGAGGATGAAGACAAAGTTTTTGTTATTATTATTGGAATATTAGTAAAAAAATTCTCAAACCCAGTTGCTACCTCCAAGTCCGCCTTTATATCTTCATCGTTAATTTTAAGATGGAAATCGCGATTTTGTACTTTGGTTCTTCCAGTTTCAGAATTTATAATTTGCCAAGTTGTTTTGATTTTATTTCCAGAAGATTTTATTTTATATTTAATGTGTATGGTTTTTGCTGAGGAACAGGCTGTTTTAAAAGTTTTTGAATAATATTTAACAAATTCTTGAAAAGTTTCATCATGGTTATATGTTTTAACCTGATACAATTCATACATTTTTTCTCTGCTTTTATAAATACCTGGGGTTGCCCAGTCACTAAATGTAATGCGGTCGCTAACAGGCAATGTTTTTTTGTGAAAACTTTCATAAATTCACAATTAATCAGGTTAAATAATACATTATACACATGATCCGGGTTGGTGTGATGAGGCAAGCCCGGCAGCTTTTCAATTAAATTATTTTTAAATTGTCCTAAACGATTTTCATTTACAGGAACAAAACTCACAAGTTTTCATTGAGCTCTGACTTCACTTTTCTGAGGAAAAGTAACTAACTGGTCACAGTGATCAGAGTCTAACTCATTTGTAATTAAATGGTCAGAAGGTCTTAAGTTAGTAAAGATGTTGTCTAAACAGGTGGCACTTGTGGCAGTTATTCTAGTCGGCTCAAGGAATCTTGCGTACAAATTATAAGACTTGAATAATGACATAAATTTATTAACTGTGGCTGATTTCTCTAGAACATTGATGTTGAAGTCTCCACAGACAACAACTGTTTTGTTACTGTGATAAGTCTTTAATAAAACTTCCTCCATATATTTTTCAAAAATATCATAGGAAGCACATGGGGGCCTGTAGACACTTATTACAATGAACTGCTCAAGCTCGATACAAGCAATTTCAATAACTCGCTCAACAGAGAGGCTTACAATATCAGCCTGTTCTTTAAATTTGATATTGTTACGAACAATTATTAGGGAGCCACCACTTATAATATTCACTCTGCTGAATGAGCTAGCAATCTGATGGTTTTTAAAGCTGAACATGAACTGATGGGCTGTTAACCAATGTTCAGTAAGACAAACAATATCAATATAACTACAGTTCATGAACAACTCCAATTCTTATTGTTTATTTATCACACCCTGTATATTTTGATGAACAATTTTAAGGTTATTATTACTGAGTATATTTTGAAAATTAAAATTTAATGTGTGTGATATTAATGGATCTAGGTTTACATTTCTGCTAGAGTTTAACTCTATTGTCTCAATGTCCCTTGATAATGGGTACAAGTCTAATTTATTATTTAAAATAGTGCTAGAGGTTGACTCTATTGTCTCAAGTTGTAATTTAAATAACTTGGAACAAATTCTAAGCTCTGCTCATTACCACTAAGAGTATTACTTAACTGCTCAAAGAAGCGGTATAGTTAGCCAAACACTTGGCTGACTTATATATATAGTATGATAGCGATTCTGCTACCTGACCTTTAAAAAAATACAAAGATAATAGTTATCTGTGGTCGTAAAATAATTTTGACTAATGAGTGCATTAGAGTCAGTAAATTCAAATTTTTCGTTATACAATGTCATAGTTTGTAATGTCATATTACATCTATATCTAATTTTGTTTTCGGTCTGTGACAGGCCATTGCCATAAGGAATGGCCAACAAAACTATTTTATTTACATTTAATGAGGCTAGATTTTCAAAAATATTTCTTTATCTTTACACTGTTTGCATTTTCCCTTCTCCCAATCAAAATTACAATATTTGTGGATGGACTGTAATTACCACTTATAACTTTATCTATTATTTGACTATAATTGGTGGTTAGGTTAGTTTTTTATGACCACCCAGAACGACTGTGAGGGCAGAAAGAAGGTTAGGTTAGTTTTTTTATGACCGCCCAGAACGACTTTGAGGGCAGAAAGGTGGTCAGGTTAGGTTAGTTTTTTTATGACCACCCAGAGCGACTGTGAGGGCAGATAGGTGGTTAGGTTAGTCTTTTTTTATGACCACCCAGAACTACTGTAAGGGCAGAAAGGTGGTTAGTTTAGGTTAGTTTTTTTTATGACCACCCAGAACGACTGTGAGGGCAGATAGGTGGTTAGGTTAGGTTAGTTTTATTTTTATGACCACCCAGAACGTCTGTGAGGGCAGAAAGGTGGTAAGTTCAAGTTCAATTATTCTGTCCTGATTTTTCAAAAATAAAGTCATTTATTCTGTCTCTCCTTAATAGCTTCTGATAACATTTAATGGCCAATATACTCGTACCGACTATTTGATGACATTTTTAGCAAAATTTTGAAGGTCAATTACTAAGGGATGAGTTACATTTTAAATGTACTGAGTTAACAAGTTAGAAGCAAAATACATACATTTTTTGATGTCATTTATTAGTATTTTAGAGGTTTACTGTTAGAATGCATGCTACAAATTTAGATGCTAAAAGTAATCATTATGCCGAGTTGTATTTAGAGTGGTTTACATAGAAGACAAGTAGTGGCCTAGTGGCTTAGATAGTATTATTTAGATGCTCGTTAATTATGGCTGAGCCTGTTTAATTAGCACCCTTAAAATTTTGGTACTTTAATCATGTAACAATTTTTTTCCTTGTCTGCGGTATTTCATTTGACCGTTTCTTCTGTGTTTTCTAATTTTCTTTTTCTTGCTTTTTATATAAGGATCCCACTATTTAGTTCTTCTATGGAGAAGAAATAATTATAGAAGCTGCTTCAGTTTTCTTAAAAGAGGAATTGTTCTTATGTAGCCTGGGCACTACTGGGTTAAGTGCGAAAGGCGATACACATGATGATGTACTAGGTACTAGGTATTGGATTTTCAGAAACACTACCTAACTCTTGGTGTAAGACATTTTAGAAGATGCCAATCCTTGACGCTCATCATTCATCTACCAAACCGCTTTCTCTGATTTTTATCTGAATTTCTGCTAGTTTTTAACACTTCAGTTAGTTCAATTAGTTTCCAATCGAAGGACGCATACAACTTTTATTCTTCGGATTTGTGTTCTCGTCTTTAATTATCTCTTGCGACCGATACCAAAATTTTTCAACCATTGATCCTCTTCATCAATGATTGAAAAATTTTCTTCTGTAAAAATATGTAGATTGCAGGGAAACAAGCCAATTTTGCGAAATCGTTTACAAAGCTGGTCCCAGGGTCTTACTTTTGATGGGAAGAATCTAAAACAATATAAGGGGTTTAACCTAATACCTATAACAATTCTCTTTTGAGTAGCACAATGTGAGATATTCTCATTTTAGGAACCCCAGCATATCTCATATTAGGAAAACAACAATTTTACAGAATGGATGCATTTTATTTTATGTTTCAAAATGAAAACACTATAAAACTGCATATACATCTTAAAATTGATCATATAAGTTACAAACCAAATATATATTAAGAGCTTTTAACGTAATTATAAAGTTGTGTCATACCTTGTAATCATTTGACGAAAAATATTTGATTTTACAATAATGGAATAATTTACACGGACACGTTCTTCGATCGCTAGTAGCCGGCACGCATTGGCAGACGTTTAGCGGTGTTGTTGTGTAGATTTGAGTGACATTAGCGCCAAATGGCTGATGGGAATAGTTTGACCGATACCTTGCTATCCATATTAAGCGCTTATCCTATATATAATAGGTATCCTTACCCTACCTAACTGGCGAGATGGGGGTCGTATTATGAAGACACACACCTGCAAAGCCCTTCGAATACCCGAAGGGTAGATTATGAAAATTTTGATAAAACGCCGCTTTAGTAGTTAATTTTCAAGCAGAAATAGGAGTTACATTGTCGATTTATGTATGCAGACTACAACGACTATCAGACAATCTGAAAGGTTAGAGTTTCTTTTGATAATTCTAAAAGAACTAGAAATTACTTGCATTGTCGACTTACGGAGCAACAGAATCTGAAAGACCGAATCCTGTTTGAAAATGTTTGTACCCTATCATGACCAATAGTTAATTTCAGATTTTCTTGCGATAAAGTTACCCCTCCTACTAATGTATCCCAATATTCCCATACGATACACAAAGTGCTGGTAACACGATCAAAACAAGTATCCACGGACCACGATACACTTACCACGACG
Organism: Sesamia inferens; assembly: GCA_037179545.1. NCBI lineage: Eukaryota > Metazoa > Arthropoda > Insecta > Lepidoptera > Noctuidae > Sesamia > Sesamia inferens. The sequence goes on along the minus strand of CM073928.1, from coordinate 25,757,453 downwards.
AGTTACCAACACTTTTTGTATCGTGTGGGAATATTGGAGGAATTTGGTAGGAGGGGTGAACAAACTTTATCGCAAGAATATCTGAAATGAACTTTAGGTTCTTTTCTCTTTTGACCATCATAGAGAACTTTTCTTCTTTATCGCATTATGGTGAAAAACTTAAGCTCGTTTTACAGCAGTTTAGGTATTGAAATTAGGATTTAACTTATGCAGTGTTTGCTTCGCTTACTCTGGCGCCCTACATTCTATATTTTAAAAATGAACTTTATTAAGTGCGTTAAAAACCCATTGTAATTTCATAGCTTTTACTTCTGTCAGCGGACCCCTTATTAAGTTATGTAGTAATATAATAAAGCCTTTTAGTCAATTTGATAGCTTGGATGGTTTGGATCAGGACACAGATGAAGAGCTTCTATCTTAGAAATGAAACAAAGAAAAGATTTTAGCAATAAAATATTTTATTTTATTATAAAACAATCAAAAGGTTTGTACCACTACTTTATAAACATTGCCAGTAAAAGTACATAGAAAATGGTAGAAAAGATACATAATATCACAAAATGGAATGTAAGATATAAAAATGAGCCAAAAGTTATTTAAAAAAAGTGGCAAATGCAGTTGTACAAAGCAATTTCGAACTGCTAACGATCTACAATAATTTAAAACATTACATTTCAGCAGACTAAACGGACCTCAGTTACAAGTTGTTCATCGATTTAATTATTACAGGGTTCGTAGTTCGTATGTGATGGACTGATGGCCTATGGATGTGAGCCCGTCGGCCCCGGCTGTGATTTGGAGATCATTGACAATAGTTTCGTGTAGTTATATGCCAGAACGTCTGACAATCAGTATTAGGTTGCAGAGATCAGTCGCTCAGCGACGGATGTTCAGTTACATCATGTTAAACATGTTAAGTAGGAAAGAGATTTGACAACCGGGGTACCTGTCGTCTACTTACATAGATAAAGAAAATCGGTTACACAAACAATTAAATACCAATTGAATTAAGTCTTCTAAATGTACCTAATGCCAGGAATAAAATTGCCACTTACTAAATAAATTAAAGGTTACGAATAAACGCCTGATTTTATGAAATAGTAAATATCAGCAGTTCATAGAAAATATTAATCAACTTTGTTCATATTCATAGTGCACTCTACGAACTCATTAAATATTAATTATGGCAATCTGACATTATAGAATATCTAAATAAAGCTTTCACTTAATCGTAATCTTTTTTTTCGAATCGAATCGAAAACTCGAAAACTTCCACTATTATCGTAATCGCTAATTTAACTACTAAAAGTGTAAAAATCTATTATTTACAAAATAGGTGGACTCTTCGTTAAAACGCTAGAAATGCACACAACACGCTATTTACATGCATAAAGTTTGATAAGAACTTTAAAACTAGAATCATCTCATTTTATTAGAAAAATAATAACAATTCGAAATATGGAAACAAAACTGCAGAACTTATGAATCATCATAGCTTTTATAATATTAATGATAAAGGGAGATAGGATCTATGCACAGATTAAAAAAACCACTCACACGAACAAGTAAATGACAATGTCATTCACACATACAAAAACAATATGTTTACCTACTCTTATTCCTACGTTGTTTACAAACGATAGTTTTGGTTTTCTTATATAAAAATAAAATTAATTCATATTTTGCACTAAAATATTTGAAGTACATTTACCGGATTAAATTCCAAAAGTATTTCTTTATTCTTTCCTAGAATTTTTTAAATCATGTTTTGTGAATACATGTTTTTAAATTACCTATATTTTGGAAAATAATTCGGCAAACGTCTACTAATAAGCTAACTTATCTATTTACATGACTGACTTTGGATGTCATTTTTACTTCATTAGAGGCATGCATTATTTCTCTATACCAACGCACGTTTAAGTAAATTCTTTATAAATTTTCTACTACATTTGCGTGCTTGAATAAAGATTCCTAGACTATTATATACACGTCTAAATTGTTAGAGGTATGTGATCGCAATAATTAGCATTATACCCAGTTGCTGGGTACATTTATTTAGGTATGCATGAAGATTCGCTGTTGAGATACCTATATTTGCATTTGTTTATAAGTTTAAACCTAAGAGCAGACTTTCAAATGCTAAATCCGACAAAAAAATGAGTATTCAATTCATTAAACTCTACTTCAGTTCCACTATAGTTACCTACTACTTAAAGCATAGACATAAATTCAAAATAAATACTCTTTATTCTACACTATGGCAGTGGGTACTGATTGAACGACAGTCTTTGCGTACATGAACACTAATAATTATGAAATTATTAAGAAGATTAAAATTAAATTAATAACTAAATGAGATTCATTGGAAATCTTGTACTATTTAGTATTGTTATACTCTCGTTTCCGCGTCGTCTTCAGTAGTAGATTTCCTGTAATAGTTGGAAGTTTTATTTAATTCTTTATTTAAAACTGTGACTTAAAAGAGATTCTCCCGACCCGATAGAAAAATCCATAACCACATGCATGAAAGTTTTAAATATTATTTTGTGTAATAATAATCCCCCTTATTCATAAACACTGCTTAAAGTTAACTAGTGATTAGCAATTCTTTAACCATAAATTTTTGTCCTTTTAACGTTACTTAACTTTAATCATCCTTTATGAATAAACACCACAGTTTTTAAGGGTTTTATTCATAAACGATGATTAAAATTAAGTGACGTGAAAACGTCTAAAACGTATGCTTAAAAAATCGCTAATCACTAGTTAACTTTGAGCAGCATTTATGAATAAGGGAGAATATCAGTAATTTCGATTCCAAAAAGTCTTTTCGAAAAACATGAAAACCAACATTGAAATATATAGATTATTCTAAAATTAAGAGCTTAATAAATTATGTCTAGCAGAACCACATTCAACCTACCAGTTTGTTTAATTAAAATTATAAATGATTCTGTGTTTGACTGGTAGGCAAGAATGTGGCCACACTATGAATTGTCTATGAGTAAAATTACCTCCTCCCTAAATGGTTGAAGATGATTGCGCGGCAACACCACCGGTTAGCAAAGCAAAAGATGATTACAATGAGTGTTTCTCATACAACCGCCACCATCTATTGACAATGTTATCATTATGGCCGGATTTATAGGAAAATAATAATAAAAACCTTTGAACAAAGTTCAGGGCCCAATTTACAATGTCTTATATCAGTTAATTTTTTTTTTAATTTCAGATGGTCTGTGTGTGACGCCTGAAATATGTTCCATGCAGAATTCCGTATCGCGTAGTAAGGCAAGTTTGTATTAAAATAGAAAAATAAAATAAAAAAGTCTCAAAAGTAGGGAGCTTGAACATTTTAATCTTGCTATACGGAAGTCTGAGTAGCTGACAACATAAAATCAAAAAGTTTAACAAGCATAGGTATAGTAATCATGCAGACGAAACAAGATTCACACTTACTCGCTCGTCTCTCCCATACTCGCTAGTGGCGCCCCCATCTGCTGTTGTTGATTGTCTATTAAGAGAAAGCAAAACACAAAATGTTACAGACAGAAAATTCACCAAATCGTTAATGTCCAGAAATATAAGACTACACATAACATGAGATTAAATGCGAGGCATGATTCTGTAATTATTTACAAAAAAGCCGAGAACATACTTTGGCTAGGAAGTACAAAAACATCTAAATTCTAGATGGCGCAAAACGAAGTTATACTAAGTTTCGTATAATCTATACCTGGAAGTACAGGTAATACGAAACTTGGAATTCTTTTTGTACTTAATTTGCCTTAACTAGTCTAGTTAGTAGATATTATTGTGAGAGAGGCGATAGCACTATTATGCAAGGTATAGAGAGCAAGTTTAGTCGCTGACGACTAAATATTTAACGACCACATACAAATTAAGTGTTGAGACGTCTTAAGTCTCTACTTGTGTATACCAGCATAAAGGTACACTTAAACATACTAAGTAGTATCTAAGATCAGTCAAAGTGTGTCCTTAGCTGTAACAATTACCTGGATGTGCCATCTCAATACTACGGACTTGCGGTGCCTGGTTGATCCCACGCAAGTGAGCGTGGTCTTCCTCAGCTAAAGCAAGCAAAATAATAAGGTCAAAAGCTGTTCAACACTCTCTCAAACGCTAGATAAGCTTAAGGAAAAATGAACAAAAAATAAAAGCACACTCTCAAAGTACAACCTTAAAGTATACGAATAGGTTTCGATATTGCCAGTTTAATAAATAATCGTTGTTTTGCTATTTATTGAATTTTTTATAGGTAATAAAATTTAACAAATCATTTATATAGCAGGTGCAATCATGTCTGGAGGATTTGGGGAGGTCCTGACTTTTTTTCTGAATCTGTCTATGATAATATGGGATTGGCAATATTTATGTTTAACAAGTGAAGCAAATACTCTGTACAAAACAAATCACAAAACAATATTAAATCCTATACATACCTGTATAAGGGAATAAATATTTATCATGATGCTTATCCGATCCCTCTGACATCCTATCTGTGTAGTCTCCCCCATAATGACCATCCATCTTTCTTTGATAGTCATTCTTCAACATGGTTGCTATGCCGGAATCTCGGAAATCCCTTGGCGGGTATCCATCATGTTCTCTTGTGGATACGCCAGAATCTCTAAAATCCCTGGAGCCATAGACATTTTGTTCTGAATTTAAATATTTTGTGGGGCTGTATCCATAGTCTGACGTTCTTGTTGGTAAGTAAGTTTTGGACCCGTAAGGATTGCCGGGCAGCCGGTACATGGTCGGTGATATCGGGTAGTTTGGGTCGTACTGAATTTGTTTCTCTGTGTCGGTTGGGAGGACTCCGTACATCAGTTCGTCGTCCATGACACCGTATCTGAAAGGTGAAATGTCGAGTCATGAGATAACTTGTATAAAGTAAAAGTCTACTGCAATATGAAACGAACAATGTGTTATATGATGTGGTCTAATTGCAATGCTTTGATATCGCCTTCGGGTTGTGGAGGTCAGACGGCAATCGCTTCACGGAAAATATCGAAGTTTAGTCAAAAGCAGCAGTCAGACTGGTAAAGCGGATCCCAGACTCCAAAGCTGAAAAGGTTCCGGATGCGGCTGGGATTAACGCAGAGATGATGATGGAATGTGTTATGGCCAGGAAAATTTTGGACATAATTTTCTACTATTACTAGTTTACCTAAGACACAGCTGAAATTACCGCAAAAGTGAGTGCAACGATGAATATACTTTAATTTTTTGCATGATGTAATATAACATCATAGTTGTGTTTAGAATATAAATATTTGCACTGGTCTGGTCGTGCCTCGGAAAACACGTTAAGCCGTTGGTCCCGGTTGCCATACGAACATGTCATGGCAGTCGTTAAGGGTTGTTGGAGTCCTCAAAAGTCCAACAATGGGTCTAACTGCAATGCTTTGATATCGCCTTCGGCTTGTAGAGGTCAGACGGCAGCCGCTTCACGGAAAATATCGAAGTTTAGCCAAAATCAGCAGTTAGACTGGTAAAGCTGACCCCAGACTCCATAGGTAAAAAAAGCTTCGGATGCGACTGGGATTAACGCTGAAATGTTGATGAGTTGTGTTTAGTATTCGTAATCTCTTTTCAGGGAGAGTCAAACAGTTGCCAAACACGTAAAAAAAGGGGGAAATTTTGACAGATTCACAGTCTGTTCTTAGTCTCAGACTAAGAACAGACTGTGAAGCCCGTTCAGATGTCTGTAATGTTTTACATCTTTAAAGGCCATGACATTAGTGTTCGAGCTGCCACTGAGGCGAATGGACTTTGGTTCTTGCATTAAAATATATAATCATTGGATGACCTGTGTAGCACTCTCGCTCTTGTGTATTTCTAATCTGTGCTGAAGAAAATTTATGTCGTTAATGAACGGTTACAGAATTCACAGTGTTTAAAAAAAGTGTCGGCTCGGCCTTTGAACGTTGCAAGCGTGCCGCCGTGCGGGTTTGTAGGTATGACATTGATCGCTGATGTAAACTCTATTAAATCAGCTGATAAGATAGTTTTTCGAGTTTTGTTTTCATTGTGCTTTTTTGTGTAATTAGCGAATTAATTAATGTTTAGTATAAAATCTTATTGGGTTATAAAAGTATAGCATTTATGAACAGTCTAAAGTGATAAAAAACTACATATATTTTTTTGTTAATCATGAAAAAGCCGACGACAAATTCCACCACTGGGGGCTTCAGAATCATGTCTGGATCCATGGTACTCATTTGTGCGTTGATGTCAGACACACCCTTTATAATAAGGAGTGACATCTTCAATGGACACGACTTTAGTGTTCGATCTGTCCCTGAGTCGAATGGACTCTGGTTTTTGTTCTAAAATATAGACTCGTTGGATGACCTAGATCATTCGCTCGTGTCTTTCTAGCTCGTGTGTCTTGAACCCGCGACACTGCGCTAAACGTGCAACCAAACTTTTCATCTTTGTCTGCTGCCTTTTCGTCTTCAGGCACCCACTGCGTGACGATTAACATCGAACTGATTTTATGCCATCACTTACTGTTGTATCATACATCACTACTCTGTAGTCGAGTAACTAATACCATCTCTATGTATTAGTGTCTATGAATATAGTCTATAGTCTTGTCATTGTAACTTAGGATCTGACCTGGAAGAGGTCGATTATAATATAATTCTACAAGTGTAATAAACCAGTCTAATTATCTAAAGTCTTTAATATTTACCAACACAAGAATCATACATGGTGTCAGAAGTGGAAAAACACATACATGGTGTCAGAAGTGAAAACGAAGAAAGAAAATTCATAAAATGCAAAAGTCGGATGGCGTCGCTGGCGGCCATGATGCCGGAAGCCATTGTTCATTGCACAGTGGCTTGAAGGCGCTTAAAATATCGTCAGATGCAACAAACAACAATTACGAAACCTGGAAGCGCTGGTGGCAACAGTTCGAATTATACTTGTTGGCAACGGGTTTAGACAAGTCCGGTGAGAAACGCAAGATCGCCATTTTATTACATCACATTGGTGAAAAATGCTTAAATATTTTCAACACATTCAACATAAATATTGGAGAAAGCACATTACATGACGTCAAAGCCAAATTCGACGAATTTTTTCAACCCAGAAAAAACATTACCATGTATCGTCACATGTTTTTTACCACACGTCAACAGAAATCGGAAAGCATCGAGGATTTCTTAACCGATCTCGAAAATAAAAGCCAAGATTGCGAATTTGGAACGCTCAGAGAATCTCTTATCAGAGATATTTTTATCGCCAACTTGAGTTTGGACTTAGCACATGTACGTCAGAGACTGCTGCAGGAACCTGATCTGACATATCAGAGGATGCGAGAGCTAGCTAGGACACTCATCGTCGTACAGCAGGATGCAGACCAAATTGTCAAGAGGTCCACTAGTGAAGAGTCTGAAAAAGTCATGCATCTGCGTCGGAGGAGCCGTGGTCGAGCGGAGCGTCAGCGACGGCGAGCTTCACCAGTCAGTCAGCAGGGATCCAGCGCAGGGAGGTCAAAGTCAAGTCCCAGTCCTGAGAAGCGCTCGAGGACGTGTAGCCGCTGTGGACAACACCACCGCTACAAATGTCCAGCGCAGGGAGCTAAATGCAGGTCATGTAACTCTTATGGTCATTTTGCAAAATTTTGTTACTCAAATAATAAAAAAGTCAGTCATTTAGAGTCTTTTAGTTCAACTGGTAGTCAAGATAATTTTGTTGGAATTTTAAATTGTCATAACATCAGTCATAGTCATAAGTCTAGTCAATATAATTGTCATTTAGAGTCACAAAGTCATCACAATCAAAATCATTACAGACATAGCAGGTTGTCATACACACAGTCACAGTCACATCCTAAGTTACAATCAACGGTCAGGTCGCACATAAGCCAGTCGCAGTCAAAGTCTAAGAGATCTCATGAAGACTCATCTTGTCATAAAAAATATCCTGTGTCATATTTCTGTGATGAAAGTGGTGATAATGTCATATCTGAGAGGTCTAATAAAAAATGCCTCAGTGATGAAAAAAGTCTGGTGACTGATAAGTCCGAGAGATCTCATGAAGACTCATCTTGTCATATGTCGTATCTCAATGATGAAAACACTAAACAGTCTGAGAGATTCACAGTCAAGTCAAAAAAGTCAAAAAGTCTTAGTCGAGATTCATATCTTAATGATGAGTACAGACACAAGTCTGAGGAATCTCACACAACAAACACTTGTAGAATTATTACAGCAAAGTCAGCACATAGTAAACAGGTCAATACAGTCGAGTCAAAACAAAACAAATACTATTCTAAACAGTCATGGAACATAAACATTTTAGTTGGTCATACACAAATTAATTGCATTATTGACTCGGGAGCTGATATCAATATTATGTCAAAGAGAACTTTTCAATTTTTGAAATGTCAAAGTCAAATGTCACTTGAGAAATGTCAAATAAACGTTAGTGGGTTTGGTGGTATATCAATACCCATTATGGGCAAAGTCAATATAAAATGTAGTTTATCTATAAATAATAGCACTATTAGTGTAAATATAGTGTTTATAGTCGCAGATTTAGTTTGTCCGAATGTTTTAGGTCTACCAACTTGTGAAAAATTAGGTATAATTCAAAGAGTTTTCTCTGTGTCTCAACAAAATTTTAGTGAACAAATTCTTACACAATACAATGATGTATTTCAGGGTCTTGGATGTCTACCTCAAGTCTGTCGCCTGAAACTCAAACCTGAAGCAGTGCCATGCGTGGATGCTCCGAGAAGGGTACCCTTCGCTTTACTGAACAAACTGCGAGATGAATTGGATCGCATGGAGAAAATGCAGGTCATTGAAAAGGTTATTAAACCTACAGAATGGGTGAACAGTATAGTCATAACAGTCAAAAGCACGGGTCAGTTACGAATTTGTTTAGATCCTAGAAACTTGAATAAGAATATTGTAAGGGAAATTTATCCACTAAAGTCAATAGATGAGATCAGATCTCAACTAGCAGGAGCTGTTTGTTTTTCTCATTTGGATGCATTTTCAGGATTCTGGATGCTTAGACTAGATGAATATAGTTCTGATTTATGTACATTTCAAACACCTTTCGGTAGATATAAATATTTAAGGTTACCTTTTGGTATTAATGCATCGTCTGAAATTTTTCAAAGAGTCATGATGAATTTGTTCGGTGATTTAGAAGGAGTTCTAATATTCATCGATGATATTTTGGTATATGGACCAAACGAGTCAGTACATAATGAGAGAGTACATAAAGTCATGCAACGAGCACGTGAAGTCAATTTAAAGTTCAATAAGTCAAAATGTAAATTTTTAGTATCAGAAGTCTGTTTTTTAGGGTATGTTTTTAGTAAAGATGGTGCTAGGGTTGATGAAGAGAAAGTAAAAGCAATTGTCAATATGCCCACACCAAAAAATGTCAAAGAATTGCAAAGAATATTAGGTATGATCAATTATTTAGGTCCCTTTATTAGCAATTTGTCTCAAAAAACTCAAATTTTAAGAAATCTTTTGAAGAAAGATTCAGTCTGGACTTGGGATGAAAATCATAGTCAGTGTCTTAAGAGTTTAATCGATGAAATTACAAAGTCACCAGTTTTAGCTCATTATTATCCCAATGTACCATTAGTCTTGTCAGTCGATTCGTCAAAGTCAGCATTAGGAGCAGTCATTATGCAGAATAATAAACCTATTGCTTATAGTTCAAAAACATTAACTCAAACTCAGTCAAGGTATGCTCAAATTGAGAAAGAATTGTTAGCCATTCAGTTTGGTTGTGAAAAATTTCACCAGTATGTGTACGGTCATAAAGTAACTGTTCATACTGATCATAAACCTTTAGTCTATCTTTTTAAAAAGCCATTACATGATGTACCAGCAAGATTGCAACGTATGATGTTAACTTTACAAAAATATGATTTGGAAGTTATACATGTTCCAGGTAAAGAAATGTTTATATCTGACACTCTGTGTAGAGCAGCATTGAAAGAACATTATATACCTGAGAATGAGTCAGAAATATCTTGTCATGTCAATTTAATGCATTCAAGTCTAGCAGTCACAAAGGAGTACTGTACAAAATTGTTACAGAACACTAAGAAAGATGATACTTTGCAATTGTTAAAAAAGTATTATTATGAAGGTTGGCCAAAAAATAAAAGTAATGTCAGTCTGTCAATAAAACCATTTTGGAACATACAAGCTGAAATTCATGTAGTCAAAGATTTGTTGTTCAAAGGGTCAAAATTAATAGTACCACAGTCAATGTATAAGGAAATGTTAGGTAAAATTCATGAAGGTCACCAAGGTATAAATAAATGCTTAAAACTGGCTAGAGAGTCTTTGTACTGGCCAAGCATGTCAGCTGATATTAAAAACTTGGTAGAACAATGTTATGTATGTGCACAATTTAAACCTAATAATCCAAAGGAACCACTAAAAAATTTTGAAATGAATAAATATCCATGGCAACAAGTAGGTGTTGATTTAATGTATTTTGATAACCTTACTTATTTAATAGTCACAGATTATTATTCTAAATTTATAGAAATAGCTTTGTTAAATAAAAACAGTACAGCAAAGAATGTAATAACACATTTAAAGTCCATTTTTGCTCGTCATGGAATACCTTTATCTTTAGTGTCTGATGGTGGTCCTCCTTTTCAGTCATTAGAATTTAAGAATTTTATGCATGAATGGGACATAGAACACATTGTAACTAGCCCATATCATCCACAGTCAAATGGTCAAGCAGAGAGTTCAGTCAAAATCATCAAAAATATGTTAAAAAAATGTAAAAGAAACTCATCTGATCCATACTTAGCTTTATTACAGTATAGAAACACACCTAAGAATAATTTACCATCTCCAGCTCAATTGTTAATGTCCAGGAATTTAAGAAATAACATTCCTATGTCTTATAAGAAATTAAAACCTAAAGTGGTTACATTCAAAAATTATGAAGAATGTGTCAAGCAAAATAATAAAAATAAGTCTAAATATTATAATAGAAATACAAAGTCATTGTCATTATTGTATCCCGATGATCATGTATACTTTAAAAGAAAGCCTGATAGCAATTGGGAACAAGCCATTGTCAAGCTAAGGTTGGCTAATAATAGGTCATATGTCGTTGAGGATGTCAATGGAGTCAGGTATAGGAGGAATAGGGTTCATTTAAGACACAAATATTCTCCTATGCTATCCAATTCGTCGCAGGGGAGAGAGGAAGGTAACAGGCAGGAGTCTAGACCTCAAGAGCTCTCATCTCAATCCTCAGTCAGTCAATATGTAACTCGTTCTGGAAGAGTTGTAAAGCCAACCAGAAGGCTAATTGATGAAATAGATTAAGTAGAACATTGTATCCTAGATTAAGACCTAACCATAGGCTTAAGTCATTGTCTAAATTGTAACTGGGTCAGGTCTCTATAATATTGTTTGTCAAGGGTTAATTTAAACTTAAACAGGGGGGATGTTGTATCATACATCACTACTCTGTAGTCGAGTAACTAATACCATCTCTATGTATTAGTGTCTATGAATATAGTCTATAGTCTTGTCATTGTAACTTAGGATCTGACCTGGAAGAGGTCGATTATAATATAATTCTACAAGTGTAATAAACCAGTCTAATTATCTAAAGTCTTTAATATTTACCAACACAAGAATCATACACTTACCTATTATCGAGCGGCAGTCTGCTGGCGTCCACACTGGCCACGTAGGTGTCGTGAACGTTCTCCAATATGGAAGGCTTCAGGCGGTGCCGGCCGAGGTACACGTCGGATGTGAGGTCGGGGGTGGGCAGCGGGTGGGGGGAGGGGGAGGCGAGGCCGGGGTTCTCGTTGTCCGAGCCCGTCTCCTGCGACCAGCGCGGCATGTCGGGCCGGTTCGGCTCTGGTGGGACGAATTGGCTTTTAAAGAAAAAATATTTATCGGGATTCGCTAAGGAAGAACATAAACTGAATAGAATGACACAGTCACAGAAAAAAAAAGCTTAAAGTACGAGACCAAAAGGCTCAAAGGTAGGTGTGAAAAAAAAAACTTTTAAATTAAAATTATTAGGTATAATTGTTGTTTGCGTATAGGCTTGACGTAACCTCATAAAATGTGTATGCTATGTATAAGTAACACCCAATGGACGTAGTTTGTTTGAACAGAGATTCATAAACAATGACACATGAAGCTTTACATAACCAGTATAAGCTTACTTCTGATTGTACGAAAAACCCGAACAATGCGAGGTCAGCTTTAACTGCCTTACCTTCTCGTATATGCGCCGGCCATCTTGGTTGCATAGCTAGTGGTGCTCCTTCAGTGATGTTTGGTAGATAGCTCGCCGCACTGCCACTGGTTGCTCTATCCCCTATAAAGATACATAAATATCTGAATCTGAACGATAATTCCCGTGATTAAAAACGGTTAAAAATTTAGTCAAAAACGGTGATTAAATGTCAAAAGCTTTGGGTATTTAAAGGTATTTTTTGACAGAATAAGACAGGAGTTAGAAACCCTTATTCATAAAAGTCACTATGGTGTTTATTCATAAACGATAATTAAGGTTAAGTGACGTCCAAACGTCAAAAATGTAAGGTTAAACAATCGCTATAATCACTAGTTAATCTTAAACAACGTTTATGAATAAGGGGGAGAGTGCACAAGTCTTTATAAATACATTATAAGTCCCCCCCTATCATTGTTGTTATGATATAGATATCTTCTAGATATTTATGTACAATTTTCTTTATGATTATTTCTGACATATACAGTAAGGGTCAAAAGTGTATTATCACTTTTGAACTTTATTGTTCAACAATAAGTGTCAAGGTACTCCACTTTTGGACCCTTCCTGTAAGGTATAAAAATGTATATGCTTAGTATTAAAAATTAAATCCAATGAATGGACAAGTCTCAAATAATAATAATTCTCAATAGAGGTCTGGTGGTTTTAAAACTAACTGTTAGCAGAAGGCGGGTGACTGGACCGCCGTGTGCTGGTCTCGTCATCATCAGAGGAGTGACTGGAGGCCAAGTCCAGGCTTCTGGCACTGCCGTCACTGTCGCTGTCTGTGGCCTCCGTAGCTTCTTCAGCCGTCTCTCCCGTGGTTTCACCGTCTGTAGCCGGTTTGCGGCGGCGGCGTCCTTCGTCTATATAAGAGGGAAGATTATAGGTTAAGGACCTAATATAAAGAAAATTGAAGGGTTCTGCTAGGCTTCCCCAATAAATATAGGTACCTAATCAAATTTGAATATATGAAAGAATAACTTCAATTTCTTCAGAATATCATCATCATCGACCTTTTAATCGTCTCACTGCTGGGCACAGGTCTCCTCTCATAGAGAGAAGGATTGAGCGTAATCACCACGCTTGCACAATGCGGGTTGGCGATTTCAGACTTAAAGTCCAGGTTTCCTCAAGATGTTTTCCTTCACCTTCAGTCATTGGTGTCCAAGACATACTTAGAAAGTACATATAACTTTAGAAAAGTTACATTGGTACTTGCCTGACCTGGAATCGAACCCGAGCACTCATACTTGAGAAGCTGGTCTTTTAACCACTAGGCCACCACGACTACACTACCACCACGACTTCAGAATATACATTATAATAACTTTTTCATTCATTCTCACTATGAAATCAACATTCACATCAACAACATAATCGTCATTGAAATAACGTTGATATTAATTGTGTATACTGAATATCTCCTCTGATTTTTGTGTTTATCGGCGGTGAACGCTGCCGAAAATTTAAAGTAAACGGAACGCGACCATAGTAGACCGCGTTCTTTCGTCGATCACCGGACGGCGTGACGAACGCACTTCCTTTCGAACTGGCAAGCTAGCGAGTCATGGCCACGACCTTTTAACGGTCACAAAAATGTAATTAGTTTTAAGCATTCAAAGTAACCCGCGGGGAGATTTAGGCCTCAAAATTCAAAATCAATAAAGTTTGGGAGTCTGCCAGTGAGTTGTGTCGACGTGCACCTCCTCCTAATCTGGTCTGGTGGTCTACGAAGTCCGCATCTGAAGGTTGGAGGCAAGTGGTTTCCCAAGGCATCATTCTATCACATATTTGCTTGTAATTTCTAATATATCGCTATCTTAAATACAGTCCACTTGAATTTTGTTTAAAATCTTTCGTGGTAGGCACAGTGTAACTTGAAATAGGTCTTGTGTTACTCACCCAGCACCAGGCCACCATCTCTCGGCCGTACCTTACAAGAAGTGCTCAAATAGCAGTTTTCAGTAGGTTTAATCTCAATATATCAAAAATACCTGTTATTTCCTTTAATTTTGACAAGTTTTTAACTTTGTTTGTCGGCTAGATGAGACAGCGAATAGATTTTGAATTACGAGAATTGGCTTTGAGATTATTTAAAGGTTTTGTAAGAGTTACAAGTACTCAGTTACTTTCAAGAAAACGTTTGGAGAAATGTCGAATCGGGATGAAGTCCTCACGGGAGCTAAAGAAGCTGGAAAAATTTGAAAGATAACAAAGTCAAAAAGTATAAAGGAAGTATTATTTACCATCTTTCCTGGTGTGTAGTGAAGAATCAAATCCCCTGAGGTACGCGGGCATGTCACTCGCACTTGTGTTGTAGTTGGACGTTGAAGTACTCGTGTGGCGGAGTTGGCCGTCACTGCGACTGTGTCAAATGTACATTTCATAATTTATTTAATTATAATTTTTTTAGGAAAACTTTAAGAAGTCTTTTAGGAAAATCTTTTTTACTGTCCGTTCAAACGATTTTAAGTTTTATTACGTTGGTGGAATGGCAATTATGGCGGCTGCAGTAAATATGTAGTTGGTTTTTTAACGATATTTTTTGCTTTTGGTGACATTCATAAGCCGGAATAGAAGTTAAAATCGGTTGAACAGACAGTAGAAAGGTTTCAAATGTCTAATATAAACGGGACTAGGGTATAGATCTTATTGTAATAACGAATTTGAACCTTATGCAGTTGTTTTACGAATCAGATGATGCCTTTTTGTGAAGTTCCATATACATATTAAATATGCTTATTGTTATTAGTTATTGCTTTATTTATATCTCTTTGTAAATCGCAGCAGGGGAAGCAGTCTCGATATTGATAACGACTCTGTTACAAATTCCATATTAATAGGGATATTTCCTGGGTAAAAAATGATTCTATTTAGCCCGTCATTCAGATTATAGAAAAATATTGGATACGTATATTTTGTTTTATCAAATCAATAAAAATTGACAAATATAAAAGGCATCAAAGATCAGGAGTGGTGGCTGGTGACGTCACTGCGCACTAAAAAGTGTCACACAAGTTTTCAACGCACTGTGTAGTCTTCATTTTTTGTTTATATGAAAAAAGAAAAAATACGTGTCTAGTATTTTTTCGAAATCTGTCTGACGGACTAATTAGTTTTTTTTTTTGTCAAATACCCTATTGTAAATATTATCGAAAATAATCGTTAGCGGTAATGATCGTTACGACAAACACGACACGGTTAGCGTAGTGGCTGAGTGATCGACTGCTACGCAGCGTGTCGCGGGTTCGATTCCCGCACAGAACAAATATTTGTATGGCCTACAGGTGGTTGTTCTGTTTGTGTATGTGAATTTAAATGTTTGTAAAGGCATTCACGATACAACAGAAATTCCTAGAGTAGGGCAACATTAAAAAAAAAAAACGGTCGGTATTCTAGTGAACAGCGTATTCATAGTTCAGTTATCACGAGAAAATTATTGGCCGTAACTAAATCTCCTTGAATGAAATAATCATTACGAAAATCGTCCAGTAGGCCTAGTATGAGTTTTTAATACGAAACTCGATCGTCGATATCGAGCGCCTTTGGTGCTCTCATTGGTTGAGAGTTCTTACGACCTTGAAGCGGGCCAATCGCTGAGTCAAACGCGCTCGCTGTCGACGATCGAGTTTCGCAATGAAAACTCATACTAGGCCTACGGCTTGCGACTAAGTACGGTAGAATACCCATAACCATCAATAACTTTGAGAGTCGAGGCAACCAAATTTCAATACAAACGTATCGACAGGACTTTGCGATGGGTATCCTCGTGATCAATATCAATGTTGAGACTGTTTTCCTCGGTGGTAGGCCATAACATCGTCTGCCGGTAGAAGTTACCACCCACCAGACAAAGCCTTGCCGCCAAGCGATTCGTCGTGTTCCGGCATGAAGTCTGGTGAAGCCGTACGGAGGACGGGTCTGAGCAGTTGCGTTGCGATGTGTTCCGGGTACGATGCGCCAAATGTTGTAGTGTCGGGAGTTTAGTCGTGGAGGGTCTCCAGATCAATCTCCCTCTGGGTTAAATATTGCATCACCTCGCTCAACTGCCGTCTTCCTTCCTATTCATTCAGTTTTTTGAGTGAATGGGCTTATTAAACTAGCGTGCTTTACCATCAGCGATTGCATCACTGCTTACCATCAGGCGGGATTGCAAGCACTAGTTTGTAATTATTAAAAAAAAAAAAACTGCTGCTCCAATTGACATCTACACATCAAAGTCAGCTGTCGCGAAAACTATCGCTTGGGAGGGGGGGAGGACTCAAATCAAATTAAATAGTTTATTTGTGACTCTGTAATGTTTAGGGTCGTAGCCATTATTCACGATGGACGTCTTGTGCGTATTTTCCCTCTAACTTGTTATTTTTAGTATTTGTGCGCTTTCGCAGCGTCATGTCTTCAAAAACGTAATCAAGTTTCTGATCAATAAATCTACGGTCAACTTTTGGTTGACCAGTAAGATGGAGATTAAAATTTTCTTTTAGTAAAAAGAAAAGCCGATGAAATACAAGCGAAGTAATGTAGACCTTACCTGTAAGGACTAGAACTAGTTTTAGTAGTGGATCTAGAAGTGGTCGATGACGCAGATATTCCGATGTTCCTCATCTGGCGTCCCGGCTCCGTACTGCTGTGATATGCCAGCGCAGACCTAAGGAAATACAACATTCAATTTTGAACTTTAATCTGTAAGTTATAAAGTGGAAACGAGTTTATCCAGGTGTAAGAACGGTTTAAAAAGTAGATAAAAGTTTGTTTTTAGGAAAATAGCAAGGTTCGAAAATATCCCATATTTATAATAATATCCATTTCTTAAGACTATCATTTTATTATCTTATTACTATACGATTTGCACAGGTACATGACAATTTTTTTGTTATGAATTATTATTACAATATAAAAACAACATATTTTTAGTTTTTATTTAACAAAATAAATATAAAAACAAATTCTTATAATTTACAAAAATCAACTAAAAAACATATTTTTCTCAGAAAACACTATAGGGAAACAAAATCCTAATATTTGTACTTCGTCGAGTTATAATCAAATAACCAATTAGTCTTTTTCTAGTCGGCTAGAACTGTCAAATTGCCTGTTGACATTCCTAAAGGATTAACATTTCGTTTTTAAGGAGTCTGTTTACAGATGATAGAATTGAAAATTATTTTGGTTCTTTTACGATGCACTATTATTATTGGTCGCTGTGCCTACTTGGTAAATTCGAATTATTACCGCCTGAAGATGGAAAAACCGATGAATATGCCAGCAGGGCGTCGGTAAAAATAACTAAAATGCAATATATTAAATTTTGATATACTATACTATCACAAAAAAAGTTGTATAGTTTCAAAAACCACTAAGTCCAGTGATGTTAAAAATCCAGGAATAGAAAATGATATGATAAATTGTTGTAGCGTTATTTAAATAATTATGTTTCTATGCCTTTCGACAAATTGATCGCTACACAAACGTTTTGTAACTTATTCATTAAATTAACATGAAAAGATCGGAGTTGCTATACGAGTAGACATAAAAATATTACTACGTGTAAAAAATGGACTGTGCGGGTTTTGAAACTATACGCGTCATATATCCTTCGAACCCTGGAAAATAGATTTATTTTCAATGTAATAAGGTTGAAATTAGTTTGTGTAAGTTACCTGTTGACTTGTGATAAGTTTTGCGCACTGCTGCTGATTATGACTGATGTGTCGACTAGAGGTACTTTTTTGCCCAAACACCTTAGAACCGTCCTGAAAAATATTTTAAAGGTAATCTTGTTGTAACTTATTGATCGTGGCTTGTAGCTAAGGACAGCTGCACAGGTCGATCGGTCAGGTTACGCTACGTTTGTGGTGGTTGGTCCGAGAATGGGGCTAATCCTTGCATGACTAAACCTCTCCGTGCCTTGGAAAGAGCGTTTAGCCTTGGGTCTTGGTTATCATTTGTGGATCTTTGACAGTTGTTATGAATCTTCAGGAACCCTAAAGTAACAATCAGTCTGACTAAGGGGTATCGTACGCATTAACTAGGTTGTGGAGATTAGATACCCAGTCATTGCATGGAAAATACTAGTGTTTAGTTGCATTGATTTATATTTTATACTATTTATGAGGAACAGAAATACATCTGTATGAGTCAGCTATCGTACATTTCACGTACATATTACATAGATCAGCGCTTTTCCGTCGCCTTGCACAAATTATAGTGTAAGGCGATAGTACACGATCAGCGTTCACAGGCTGTACTCATTCACACATCATTCAAATATTATCTTTGGCTATTGTGACTATCATTCAAGCTAACATCCTAGGTGAGTGCGAACCATTCAGCAGAGCTTTCATATTTTTGTGGTCCTTCGAGCCGGATGGACGAAGTTGCACGGTAAATTTTGCTTGCGAGATGCAGATTCTGTGTCACGTCAGTATGACGTGCTGTTCGTATGTGGCATATGTGTACATAAACACGTTACAGTATCAATAATTTTGGGAAAGACAGCTAACATAATAACGTTAAAGTAAAGGGTTTTTCAGTAAGGGTCGGCAACAAAAGTAAATTAACATATAGGTAATTTGGTAATGTATTTTTGGCATTTGATAATAGTATAAGTAGTATTTTAGGTAAGAGTAAGAAAAGACATAACTAAAGCCACTCAGATCAGACTCGTCCGAGCACTAATATTCCCCATATTTCTCTACGCAGCTGAGACGTGGACGTTACGGGAATTGGAAAAGAAAAAGATAGACGCTCTACAAATGTGGTGATGGAGAAGAATGCTTGGGGTATCATGGTCCGAGTTTAGAACAAACATTTCTATACTCCAAGAATTCGGCATCAAACAGCGTCTTTCAGAAATAGTACCGTCCCGTATATTCGGATTTTTTGGTCACGTATCAAGGTGCAATAGTGATTCTATAGAACGTTTGGTCGTCCAGGGCAGAGTGGAAGGGAATAGACTTCGTGGAAGGTCACCAATGAGGTGAACCGACCAAATCAAGTCGGCAGTGGGAGGACCTATTAATAACCGCTCCAGACTGTCGTCCAACAGGGAAAGATAGAGAGAGATTGTGCGGCGTGTAAAATTAGCGGCTCGGAGTCAGTCATGGTGACCACGAGCGTTCTGTCAAGAGCGAAACGAAGGAGAAGAAGAGAAGACATAGTGTTGTTTTTCAATTTAATGTTACTTCGGTTTCGATTAAATAAAATATTTTGCTAAAATGAAGATTATGAAAATCAAAAGAAACTGCATCAGCAGTGAGATTCTGTACCAGTCTCACTGTAAAAACTTAAATGAAGTGATCGTGCAATGAGCTATAATTTTAACTAACACTAGTGGCATTGACACTTGACAAATAACTTTATACAATATCTAAAGAAAACCCTCTCCGACCCACAAGGATAATAAAGGTTAGGTAAACACTTGACCAAATATAATATAAAATTTTACGTAATCATCATAGAAACAATACTAATGAATTTTGAAATAATCTTTTTTTTCCCACGAATTAATTCCAACTTCACTGAAATTTGGTAATTTAAAAAAAAAATGACAACACCAGTATTATTATGAGCGAATAGCGTTAGACCACGTGCAGTGTGCCCTGCCGCCCGCCGCCCGCGGAAGGGTTGCTTACCGCACATGTATTATCTCTTTTTGCGAAATAATATGTATTTTTTTAAGGGGATTTTTTTTTAAGTTTAGCCCGGTTTTGTATCCATTAGTACAATCAGTTATTGATACCTAACAAAACCTTTACGGATCGGACAGGGTTTTCTTTACCTACATATTGTATAGAATCGATGGTGTGGGAACAGTGGTGTAACTGACCTCTTTAGGTTATCCCTGACTCGTACGTTGAAGGCGATGTACCCGAGGCTGGCGGCGGCGGCGTGCGCGGCCACGGCGGCGGCGAGCGCGGCGCCCAGCGCGGGGCGGCGTGCACCTGCCTCGCTGCCCAGCAGCAACGCGCTCGCCCACGACACGCACAGCAGCGGGGTGCACACCACGCTCACGCCCAGCAGCATCCTGTACCAAACCCAATATATAGCACGTCATTACAACACTCAATCAAGCAACTTCAATAGGGTAGTTGACTAAAAAAAACTAATTAGTCCGTCAGTCAGATTTCCAAAAAAATACTAGACACGTATTTTTTCTTTTTTCATATAAACAAAAAATGAAGACGACACAGTGCGTTGAAAACTCGTATGACGTCACTGCACGCTACACAAATCAACAAAAATTGACAAATATAAAAGGCATCAAAGATTAGGAGTAGTGGCTGGTGACGTCACTGGTCGCTAAAAAGTGT
Source organism: Sesamia inferens (assembly GCA_037179545.1). NCBI lineage: Eukaryota > Metazoa > Arthropoda > Insecta > Lepidoptera > Noctuidae > Sesamia > Sesamia inferens. The sequence continues at coordinate 25,736,835 of CM073928.1, read as the reverse complement.
AGCGTCTCGTGACGTCACACGAGTTTTTTTGTTTATATGAAAAAAAAAAAATACGTGACTAATGTTTTTTTGGAAATTTGACTGACGGACTAATTAGTTTTTTTAGTCAACTACCCTATTGTACCCACATACATACCTTAACAAAAATCACATACTCGCTTACTTTCGATAAATTCTTAACTATAATATTAGTGTACGAACTACATAGATTATTTAAACGTTGCCTCCCATTTGTTATTCCTCCTAATTGTGGGTGTGTTTACAAACATTTAAACTTACATACACAAACAGCGAGAACCAGAACAACTAATAGGCCATACAAATATTTATTTCGTGCAGGAATCAATCTCACACAGCATAGCAGGCGATCGGTAAGCCACTGTGAACCTTCTCGTCAGTAATGTACCTACAGGCCCAAATAGGACAAACTTTTTGCCTAGGCTTTTACAGATGATTTTTTCGCTCACTAATTTTTAAACTCTTGGTGTAGAACTAACATTGAGAATCCAGAAAGTGCATTCCAGTACGTCAAATAATACTTTGTTGGATTTACGACTCTTACTTTTGGGCATAGTGTTGAAAATCTAACACGCATTTAGGAATGGTCTTAAATTTTTTTTGCTATATTTATGTAAATAACTATGTGCTAATTTACAATAAGTTAAATCATAATTACACGAAAAAAATGTTGCTTACCTCAAATTACCAAAGCCTATGACATGATCTCGTACAGTGAAGGCGGCTCTTGTAGCTCCCGCAAGAAACACTAGTGCTGCACCAGCATACACTGCTGCTGGTATCACCACCCACCAGACAAGAGGCTCGTGGCAACTTACCCAGCAACTGTATGGAAAAGTAATAAAATAGTAAATCATTGTTTTGCATAAAATTCATGAGGTGAAGTCTTAGTCGAGTCTATGTTAGCGTATTTAAAAACAATATAGGTGAATAGAAAGGATAATTTTTATCTTGTTAGTTCCTTAGAATATTTGTCAATATCCATGCGAGTCCATGAGAGTGTGTAGTCGACAATACATCTTGATCAAACTTGGTGATGAATGAAGGAAATTCCAAGAAATTTTGAATCTATCACCAAACCCGAAAACTACACCCTTGGCCATTTTCGTGGTTTTCAAGGGTGCCGGAGACAGTTCAAGCCACACCCATGATGAAAATGTTTAACAGTTTCGTATAAAATTTTGTGAGTTTTTAACTGTGGGGCACATACGTTAAAATATAATTGACAGACTTTTGAGGATGCATGCTACTGATTTGAACGTACATTCTTTGTATTAGAGGAGGCATTTGCGCTGTTGTGGAATAATATAATTATGTCTCTCGGTGGTAGGCCATAACACCGGTCGCCGGAAGAAGTTACCACCCACCAGATAAAGCCTTGCCGTCGAACGATTTGTCGTGTTCCGGCATGATGTCTGGTGAAGCCGTACGGGGGACGGGTCTGAGCAGTTGTGTTGCGATGTGTGCCGGGTACGATGCGCCAAATGTTGTTGTGTTGGGAGTTTGGTCGTGGAGTGTCTTCAGATCAATCTCCCTTTGGCGTAGCATCGTTGGTTGTGTTTTTGGGTTTAACATTGCATCACCTCGCTCAACTGCCGTCTTCTTTCCAATTCGCTCAATCTGAGTGAATAGGTTCTTAATAAACTAGCGCGTTTTACCATCAACGATCGCATCACTGCTTACCATCAGGCGGGATTGCGGTCAAGCCCTAGTTTATAATTATTAAAAAAAAAAATGTATAGTGTGTGTACTCACAAGAGCGCGTTCCCGTACTGGTGCTGGTGGTGGCTGGCGGCGAGTGCCAGCAGCACGGCGGGCGCGGCGTAGGCGGCGGCGAGCTGTGCGCACAGCCCGCCGTGGTTCACGTCCCGCAGCTCGCGCACCAGGCGCCGCACCTGCCACGCGTCGCACGCGCACCACGCCAGCGCGCACACCCACCAGTAGTGCAGCGACATGCCCATCAGCTTGCACACGAACTGGGGAGGGGAGCTCATCTTACCAAAGATGATTCGAAAAGGACACTTCTTGACTGGTGGATGAAGTTAATCAAAGCTATACAATATGTAAAGAAAACCCTGTCCGATCCGTGAACGTATTGTTAGGTATCGATATCTGATTTTACTAATGCCTACAAAGCGTGGCTAAACTTAAAAAAAAAAAAAAATACCACCAGTAATTTACATGGCAATACAGGGGTGCACGGATGACAGGGGCAGGGCAAAGGGCCTAACCCGTAGCGGTCTTAAAAAGTCATGAACTCAGTTGACCCCACTCATGCATAGATAGTTTATCCACGTTCATCGACTTTTGAGTGAAACAATTATGTTAATAATCACTGGGGAACAGTGCTTGTACACGACGATAGTGGAATGGATGTTGCCCATCCTCTTTTAAGACCTTCTATACTTCTACACGCATATATAGCATATATGGTTAGTGCCCAGCTGTCACGCCATAGAATAAATAAATAAATATATACGGACAAATCACACAGATTGAGCTAGCCCCAAAGTAAGTTCGAGACTTGTGTTATGGGATACTAACTCAACGATACTATATTTATAATAGATACATATATAAATAAACATCCAAGACCCAAGCCAATCAGGAAAAGATCGTTTTCCATCACGACCTGGCCGGGGATCGAACCCGGGGCCTCCACGTCGCAGGCAGGCGTGTTGACCGCTGCGCCGCGGAGACCGACAAAGAATAAAGACCGACTGAGAATGAGTACTCAGGGTGGAGTTCTCGTTGAATAACTCGAGAAACTGCTCTTCAATATCCGGATCGTGGTTGCACGGTATCCCTGCATCAATACGATGCGCTCACGGCCATAAACACGGCCCGTTACGTAGATGAGATTATGCAAACGTTGGAAAGCACGCTCAGACGGCATCGTGGTACAAAACAGTGAAAAAACAAAAATATCATAGTCTTTACGAGCTCCTGCATAATTGCAGTCACCTCTACCCAGACACATCAGCATGTTAAAATCCAACCTACAAACCATGGCCGTCAATTTCGATGCGCCGGTGCATAGGCACTGGTTAGCATGGCTTGTGCGGCAGTCTTTTTAATTGTTACTAACCCTTAGTAGATAAGTTACTAACCATTGGATGTTTGTTGTCATTAAATAAATTATTTTAACGTAAACTTGTGGATATATTGTGCGAGCCTCACATAGCCCAGACAAGATAATGTCAGAATGTCAGGGGAGAGTAGCTAGGGAGAGTATTTGTCAATAATATACGTCCGTACGAGCTGAATGCCTTTAATACACTGTCACACATGCGCTAATACATAAGTATAACAATTAGGTCGGTTTTGCAATCCGACTTGACAACGACACAAAAATGCAAAAAGAAAGAAAGAAAATACATTTATTCAGGACAGACTTGACACACAATACAATACATCTAGCATAAACAAACATTGGGTAGGAACAAAATAATAAAAAATGGTTGCCTGTAAAGTCGGTTTTACGGGCGAAGATTTTACGTGACAACGTCTTTTTCTCGGTAGAATATTTATTGATATGAATATAATTAAATTGCACAATAGGAACAAGGAATTGAATGAAAATAAGAATTGCACAAATTTTAACTATAGAAATATATTTTGTTTACTAAAACATCGGTGACTCATCGTAACGTTACCGAGCGTTACACTTTTTCATAAGTGACTCCCAGCCGCAACCTAATTTAAGACGTTGTCACGTCAATAATAACATAAAATAAAATAAAAAGGTAAAAAACCCTCGTGTAAAAAATAGCAGCAGTGTGCCTCATGGCTGCACCGAAAAGGTTCAGTTCAGCAAAAATGCCAGTGAACTAGTGCCTGTCGCTGGTTTTCAGCTGAGCCTGATGTGAGGTGAGGTGATGGATGTACATCAGTTTTATACAACAGAATAATGTGTGTATATATACTTAAATAAAAATAAATACGTGTTAATAAATAGAAATGATTACGAGTATGTACAAAAATAATGTGAGATTGATTAATATTGCTAAAAACGAATAATAAATAAACTAAGAAAAATAAAATACTGACAAATATAGGTAATGATAGACTTTCTTTTTCACAAATTCATTGAACAACCTAAACCAGTTTAAAACAGGATATATAATTACAAACAAAAATTAAAAATACATTAAATCCAATGATATAACATCAACGCAAATAAATGAAATAATAAAATGAAATTAAATGTAAAATAATCAAATTGAAAAAAAAAAGAAAAGGAAATTAAAATAACAAATTGAATAGAAAAATCAAATAAACAAAAAATAGAATCCCATGCAACACATATTGATAGGGTATCTAAATTATATGATTGAGACATTCAGTACGACCATGTCTAACTTCCTTTGAGCTTCCGTGAAGTACTGCCGTAAGCGTTGTCTAAAGACGCCTATGGTATAATTGCTCTAATTGGTGGTGGTAGGTTATTAATTATTTTAGAAGCTGCTCAACGGAAGCTACCTCTAAAAGCGGCTGAACCATGCGACTGGGTCAGGTGTTGTTGCGAACATTGCCTTCTTTCACAATTTCGTCTACTAGTTATCCAATTCAACTTATCGTACAGGTAATGTCGTTATTATATTATTTATACAATGGCTTACACATATATGCTAAAAGACCCATATGACCAGTCCCTAGACGTGCGTAAAATAGGGACCCAATCTCCAACCTTGAAAAACCTAGTCAAAAGGGCCATATATCAACAAGACTTACCTCATTCTGTACCAAAGAAGTCCTAGCTTTCAATGCTATAAGGTACAGCAACTCAGCCATAAACACGCAGAAGATGAGGTGCTTGTGTATGGAGTTGGAGACGGTAGCCGCGCCACCTCGCATTAGACAGAGAGCTGCCCAGGTGGTGAGGAGAAGTGGCAGAGATATGCTGAACGCTGTGTAAGATGTTACTGATTCCAGGAGTGAGGGTTCTGGAATGAACTGTAGGGACAACAAAAATAATCATCATATTTTTTCCTATTGAAAGTACGCTTCATTCTCAGAACGAAGTTTTTTTTTTAATATACAATATGTATAGAAAACCCTTTTTTTTATAACGAGTGGAAATGCCTTTACGCACCATACCCGCCGCTAGCTAGGCGACGGACGTGTGTGGGACTCGCCCGGCCGGAGCCGGGAATAACCACTAAAATCACTCGGTTACCCTCGGGCCCTGTGTTGAGAGTGTCACGGGGCCGACCCGGAGGCCTAGACTCCGTGCCACTCTCAGGGCTTACCGGCCTTGTTAAGGCCGGTTTCCGCCCTAAAGGGGGATTACCCGGTAACAGAGTAATCCCCAGACGTGGTGACCGTTGTGCAATGCGCGTGCGGGAGCTACCCACACGCGCTGGTCACACCCTGGGGCTAAAGGAGACGGGGGTTCGTCCCCCGCCTTTTCGCCCCACCCGTCTACGCCGGAGGGGAGCGGCAAGAGCATCCTCTTCCCGCTCCCTCTCCGCAGCCTCTTCTGCGAGAGGACGGTCTCGCAGAAGGAGGCAGCAGCCTCCCATGCACTCTCGCTTTCAACCATGGCTCGCACCATGGTTGCCAGGTAGAGGCGTCCGCCTCCGAGCGCCGCAACGAGGTCGCGGCGCATGTATAGAAAACCCTGTCCTATCCGTGAAGGTATTGTTAGGTATCGATAACTAATTTTACTAATGCCTACAAAGCCGGGCTAAACTTAAAAACATATCTCCCTAAAAATAAATATTATTTCGCAAAAGGAGGTAACTTAATATTTATATGTGCGGTAGACAATACATACGCGGGTGAAGGGGGGCAGGGCACGCGGCACGCGGTGGCCTTGCTATTCGCTCATAATAATACAGTCAAAAATGGTGTCGCAATTTTTTTTTTAAATTACCATATTTTGGGGAAGTTGGAATTCATTTGCGGAAAAAAAAAGATTATTTCAAAATTCATTAGTATTGTTACTATAATGATTATGTAAAATCTCATATTATATTTGGTCATGTGTTTACCTAACCTTTATTATCCTCATGGGTCGGACGGGGTTTTCTTTACACATTGTATAGTACTCAGTATATTTCTTTGTGATTTTTAATTCCAAGGTGCATCTCTACCCCATGTTACTAACACTTGTTAGTGAGCTTCGCCTTGGCCGTGGGGAAGCACTGGAATCTATGGATTTAAAACACGAAAAGCTTTTTCCCCCACATATTTAAGTTTGTTATTATTTATTACATCAGGGAAAACAGACAGTAGTTACGCATAAACAGCTACCTACCTAGAACATTTTCCACAGATAAAATTACTATTTATTCAACGAAAACAAGCTGTTATCAAACGCCGCCTGTAGCACGGCTATATTTTAAAAAAATAACTAAACAGGTTAATAGAAAAAATATAGAGGAATATATAATATATTCTATTTCGTATTAGTACTGTAATTAAGAAATCAGAAACTTACCTCCACATCAACCTCATCAACCAATACAGCGAATGTTGACAGATGATTGCAGGTGCAGTTAATAAGCAATGGTTCATTCGTGTACGGTGACCAGTCGTAGTCGATCTCTGTGTGACAACCAACTCGAGACCATTCGCCAGACCTGGTATTAACACGCATATAAATCAATTCCTAGTAGAGTCGGTGATGAACTAAGGTGATGTCACTGGGAAATGAGACACATCATTTTTTGTTTATGATTATGGACTTAAGGAGTCCCAAAATATTGCCACAGTACAAAATAATTGAGCTGCTACACTAGCAGCTGGTTTCTATATGGCTGTGAACAATTGTGGGGGTCTTCCGGATTGATAAATAGGGATCTTAAGGAAATCTCACAGAAATAATGATCTAATTTATATATCTTAGAGCAATTTGTTGTATTACTTTAGAATTTAGGGTATAAATAATAAAGACTTACCCTCTCAACGTAGACCAATGCACGCACTGCGGGTTAGTTCTTGACCCAAATGTCTCCGGATCAATATCGAGCCATATCTGCAGCCTGATCGGCCTCTTCAACCGAATCCCACCCAAGCTTTTATACACCAACTTCTTCTTCACTCCATCCTTTGTCAAATTCCCACTTTCCATGATCAGGGCCATCACTTTCGGTCCGTCATTGGTATCTAGTTTTTCTGCGACATACGATGATTCGTTTTCTTGTAAGTCGTCGCTTGTGAAGGATTTCTCTTGCTTTTTGAAGGCTGGTTGTATGACCACCGGGCCGTGGTTGTCATTATTTTGGGAGTCTTCGATGGGCCACGTGTTTTTTGATTGGCTGTTTTTGTGAATGTGGTTGGTTTGATGGTGGTGTGTGTTACCTTTGTTCGCGTAGATTATACCTGTTGAAATATTCTTGGTTAAAGAATTTTAGGAACTTGTGTTTGAGTTTAGGGTTTACAAACTATCTTGCGTTAATGGAGGTGGCCAATCTTAGAGGATCTGGACACCTATCTGATCTGATCTTAGCACCTATGTGTTAAAACTGAAAAATAAAATTTTGCATATCCAGAACGTTACTCCTTCCGCTATTGTTAAGCATTTCTTCCATAGTTTTGTAACAATTTTCAAATAACGGCTATTTGACGTTCAAATGTGGCTTTTTGTGGATATTTGAATATGATTTGACTTTTTGTTATAATATCCAATTATTAACTTTCCCACAAAGTTTAAATACTTGTATTTGATCCCACAAAAACGTTTTCAATTTTCAGCTAGACTTCCCGAACCGCATTGGTTCCGTGCTCGGCTACGGCTCACTCTCTCTATCTCCCTCTCACTAGAAAGAACATTATAGACTGATTATCGTTTCCAAGATCCTTACCTTCAACATCATCGTTATTCTCCAGCGAGTTATCTTCGTCGCTGGCCTCCTTGGTCCACACATACTCGGGCACGAACAAGGCCAGCTGTATGATTGGCGAGCCGACTGTGATGTTGACGCCCCAGCGCTGACTAATAGACTCGTCCAAACGGAGCGGCATTAGTTGTGACGTATTACGAGAGTATTGTAGGTATGAGAATACGGCGCGAGATTCGTAGTTTAGGTCGAGGTTTTCTGAAAGGGTTTTGATGGGGGTTACTCAGGAAATGGAAAGATAAGAATAGCGTTTTAAAATGTCCAATATCACTTTTTTCTGCATTTCAAGTATAATTGAACATAATTTAATAGAGGTATGTACGAACAGCAGGTCGAGCTACCAGAAACTGTCAAATTTATCCAATCAATACTGAACCTTAGTGCTTTAGTAATAATGAAATCTGACAGATTGCACTAGCTTGATGTGCTGTCGTCTGTATGTCAGCTATAGGTACCATCGGATATCTGACAGTTTGACTGATAGATGTCTGTCTTCAGGTGCATGTTTTTTTTTAATAATTATAAACTATCGCTTGACCGCAATCCCGCCTGATGGTAAGCAGTGATGCGATCGTTGATGGTAAAGCGCGCTAGTTTATTAAGAACCTATTCACTCAGAAAAACTGAGCGAATAGGAAGGAAGACGGCAGTTGAGCGAGGTGATGCAATGTTAAACCCAACAACACGACCAACGATGCTGCGCCAAAGGGAGATTGATCTGAAGATCCTCCACGACCAAACTCCCAACACAAAAACATTTGGCGCATCGTACCCAGCACACATCGCAACACAACTGCTCAGACCCGTCCTCCGTACGGCTTCACCAGACATCATGCCGGAACACGACAAATCGCTTGGCGGCAATGCTTGAATGAATGTGAATTTGTTTTCAAAGATTTTGGCGATAGTACGGACGACAGCAGGTTAAGCTACCGCAAGCAACCCGAAACTGTTAAATATACCCAATCAAACTAAGTCTTAACGCTTTAGAGATAAAGTTGAAAATCTAATAAAGAAATCAGACACGTTCTAGTAGCTTCATATACTGTCGTCTGTACCCTAATAGCTAAACCTTTGTTTACTGAAATCGGGAGTAAAATTTTCGAACTACGATAGTAATTTATGACTACGACAAATGGAAATGAAACAAACTCACCTTGAATATTACTATTAGTAATTCCAAGCAGATCTAACGGTAACAACACCCTCGTATACTTATCAAACTTATTTTTACTCTTCACATAGTTATTATACTTTGGGAAGGACACGGTAGGACTGGATGGCTTCCTGTGCTTGTTGATCTTGCCATTAGCATGGTATATCGGCGTTTGTATGGGAGAATGTATGAAAGTCGACGTGTCAGGTAGTACTACGCGTTCGGTCGTGTACGAGTCTATGTTGTAGCGATTCAGTTGGGTCGGTTCGAAGCCGTAGATCGATTCTGCTGTCACTATGTCCACACCGATCACTGAAAAAGAATTACATGTTTAGTTTTGAAAACTTAGGAAATAGGGTATATGGTGTGTTATCTTTATGTGGATAGTGGTTAAAGTGGAATTAAAATTATTTAGTCTTAGTATCTACTTTCTCGATTTTTTTTACACACGGCTAAACTGAAGTATGAAAGAGACCCCGCAAAAAAACGCATGTATGAACATGATTCCTAGCAATATATAATGCTGAATAGCTGAAAATTAGTATTTTGTAGTTAAAAAGGTTAAGGGACTTTTCATATCTGCACAATAGTAAAAATAATATCGCATAACTCCTACGACAAAGGTACAAAAACTCTACAAAAAGGTAATTGCAAGAAAAGAACTTGATACAACGGATTAACAAATTTTTCTCGGTGGTAGGCCATAACATCGGCCGCCGGCAGAAGTTACCACCCACCAGACAAAGTCTTGCCGCCAAACGATTTGTCATGTTCCGGCATGATGTCTGGTGAAGCCGTACGGAGGACGGGTCTGAGCAGTTGTGTTGCGATGTGTGCCGGGTACGATGCGCCAGATGTTGTTGTGTTGGGAGTTTGGTCGTGGAGGGTCTTCAGATCAATCTCCCTTTGGCGCAGCATCGTTGGTCGTGTTGTTGGGTTTAACATTGCATCTCCTCGCTCAACTGCCGTCTTCCTTCCTATTCGCTCAGTTTTTCTGAGCGAATAGACCCTTAATAAACTAGCGCGCTTTACCATCAACGATAGCATCACTGCTTACCATCAGGCGGTATTGCGGTCAAGAGCTAGTTTACCACTATTAAAAAAAAAAAATAACAATACTCCCGATATTGTAGAATAATGCATAAAAACAATTGAGAGATTTTTTTTTCACGAAAATTTCTTAAAAATTATTTCACGAAAGTTATACGAAATTTTTTAACACTAAACAATTTATTAATGAATATATAAATATTACGTGTTAGTGTGAAATTCCTAATCGTTTAACCGAGCTGGAGCAGCCGTTTAGCCATCTCTTTTCATTAATTAATTTTTAAAGTATAGGATTATTCTTTCTCTACGCTTTCCTTCTATTTCTTTAGTAAGTTTAACCAACTCTGGTATCTAACTTAGACCGCTAAAAAAAAAATGGCTGCATCTGCATCAGCATAGCCTTTAGTGTTTAAAGCAATGTAAAACATATGTTTCGCCGTGGAAACGTGGAGAGGACTGTCATTTCAACGAATGCCAAGAGATTGACACATTGAATGTTACGAATGCTATGGTTTTTATTTTGATTTTGATTTGGAGTTTTTGACAGGAGAGCTAAGAAGAATGTCACGCTCATTTTTCATTAGACTTTTAAATTATTTATAGTGTCGTTTACTAAATAAAGCCCGTGATTTATGTAGTAAAAAGTGCATTCAGTGAATAATTCATAAAGAACATTGAAATATCGCAGCATAGTGGCCACATCATGGCTTTGCATCAAATCTCCTCGTATTATATTTTTTTTTTCCTGTATTATCATTGTAATATTTAATTTTTATGTTATGGTTTATATGGTTTAGTTGTCAAGTGCGTTTTGTTTGTGCGGAATAAAAACGATTTCTTTCTTTCTTTCTTTCTTAGTCGGCTCACGCGCCCATTTTTTCAACTGTCATTGGCGATATCTGCCCTTATTGTGAAATATTTTTTTTAAAGAATTTCTATAATTTGTTACACGTGTTATTGGCAAAATTGTGGTATCTAACCACAGGGGCCATTGAAGAGTTGAAGTAGTATTCACTCTAAAGAAAAGAAAGAAAGAAAGATTTTGAATCGGTTGGCAGAACTTAACGAGAGGACTTTATTTCATAGTAACTATGCATAGACGAGAGCATGCCAAGCTACTGAAATTTGTCATATTTCTTTATTACATTTTCAACTTTGTTGCTAAATACTTAGGGCTCAATATTAATAGGGTAGTTGACTAAAAAAACTAATTAGTCAGTCAGTCAGATTTCCAAAAAATACTAGACACATATATTTTTTTTCTTAATATAAACAAAAAATGAAGACGACACAGTGCGTTGAAAACTCGTGTGACGTCACTGGACGCTACACTTTTTAGAGAGCAGTGACTTCACCAGCCACCACTCCTGATCTTTGATTCCTTTTATATTTGTAAATTTTTATTGATTTGATAAAACAAAATATACGTATCGAATATTTTTCTATAATCTAAATGACGGACTAAATAGAATCAATTTTTTTTTACCCAGGAAACATCCCTATTGGGAATATTTGACAGTTTAGAGAGAATTAAAAAAAAAATTACCAATTAGAAAAATTTGAACCCCTTGGAAGGCTAATGCATACTTACCCAAATTACTAGTGTTGATCTCAAAGGGACTGGTGTAGGTATCGTGTTGACTTTCAGCAAGAACTGCGATGTATTTGTCAAACCGTTGTAGTAACAGCTCCATACCGTGCCCGGTCAAATCTCTAATGCGACGCCATTCTTTGGAATATTGGGCGTCCAGGATTGTGTTAGCAGATTTTATTACGTTCTGTAAAAAAAGTGAATGGTTGGTTATTAATTTATTTTATTATTTTTGTACACACAATAAACCACATAGGGATATGAGGAAATGGTTTGTTGTAGAAATTAATAATTAGTACGGACCCCTGTCCACTTGCTACTTTAAGAAATATATGAAATAGAAATATGGGTACTTTAAAAATTATAGTATATTTTTGTAATTACATATCTTTGTCCCGAGTTACCATACTGCGGCTCGGGATAAGACAATAGATATTTTTATATTTCCAAAATGTAGATTGTTAAAATTAGCTTTTGGACTATTTGCCATTTGATTTTGTATTGCCATAATCCCCACGCTTGGCAGGTGTTGGGGATCGCAGTAGTTTGATATTCTACAGGAGAAGCGCTGCTGCCCGCTTCCCTGGTGAGAGCTCCCTTAGTCGCCTCTTATGAAACCCACGGGAGGATATGGCTTGGTACTATTCTAAGTCCGGTACCACACGAGCATTAGCGTCATGCATATATTACATACGTATGTAAGATAGTCCACTCACCCGCACATAATCCTTGTCCTGACTGTGCGTGAGGTTCAGGCCAGCCTGCCTCATCTCATACTGCAGAAGCTCCAACAATATGCCCTCGGCTACCAGGACATCAGCGCCATATAGAAGCGGTGTGTTAGAGCAGGCGGAGTTAAGGTCGGCGGCTAGACGGACGCCCACGAAAGTGTTTACCAATAACTCACCGGTTTCTATTTTGCTTAGCTGTGAAATGGAGAAGATGAAATACGAGTACATAAGTGTACTGTTCATTATGATATTGGATCTGATACACTCTAATAGCTGCTGCGCATCGAATCCAATAAAAAAATCCAATAACTTTTGCTTCATGTTATATTTTTTCTCAAATACATTTAGAAATTGTTGCAGTGTGGTTACCAAGCGCACAGCACATTTGACGGTAGATTATAGTACTAGACGCACAGTGAGACAGGCCACCCCCGCGCCGTGGCAGTAAGTGCGGGCGGGTGAGCGGTGCGTTGACCATATTTTTGTTGGGACAACCTGGTAAGGTGACAATCTCATCAACTTTATGGTTTTTCATGATATCTTTTTGAAATTTTGTTCATAGATTCCTTTCTTAAAAATACTGGAGACGTGTTTCGGGTTTTGCACATTCATAAAGTAATGTTGTATAGTTAAAGATTAGTTACTTATTGTGAATATGGGTACATTAATTCATCATTCTTAGTACCTACTCCTACTTTTGTATTTGATAGCTGTTAGACACCCAAAAACAAGAAAAAAAGTTATAACTAATTTAAATATGATGACAACGCGATGGTTAGTTTTGGGATTACACCGAATAGACGGCTTTTTTATACAAAATTTAGTTGTGACTGATTGAAACGTATCATTTTGATTTTTGTAAATTACTTGGTCATTCCAAGTAATTTACAAAAATCAAACGTTTCGGGTGATGGTCTTTAGAGAAAAATAAAAAATACAGACCTGTTTCCTCAGTTGATAGAAGGTGGATGTGGTGCAATTAAACATGTCTGGTTCCTGCCACGGAACCACTTGAGTTTCGTCACACATACGAGTCGCCTTGCCACTTGTACCTAAAAGAATAGGAGAGGAATTATATCTTCATTTTCACATTCTATTACTATTGATTTATATAATTTTGAAGCATATTGCTAACCCATTGCTCCATAAGTTCGAAAATATAGGATATGAGAATTCCGGCGAAGACGAATGGGAAGCCACTTAAGCTTTGTACGAAATTCAGATAACAGATATGTGATCATATTTGCGCAGGCCAAATATAAATCTTATATGCAAAAGTTTAGTAGTCGCTCAAGTTTATCTAGTTGTGGCTCAGTAAGATCTGGATAACTGACATCTGCGTAGTCAAGGATGGGAAGTAAAAGTGATGATGTACGTAGGTAATTATACCGCAGAAAAGGATTGCGCTACAGTAAACCGAAGAGAGAGACGATGATTGCCGGAGCGCACACCTATATGTATATCGCGAGATCTGTATGTTCAGTGCGGGTTGTTGGAGTTCTCAGAAGCCCAACAATTGGTCTATCTGCAATGCTTCGACATTGCCTTCGGGTTGTGGAGGTCAGACGGCAATCGCTTCACGGAAAATATCGAAGTTTAGCCAAAATCAGCAGTTCGACTGGTAAAGCGGACCCCTGATTCCAAACCTGAAAAAGCTTCGGATGCGACTGGGTTTAACGCTGAGATGATGATGATGGTGGTGAAGAGGATTGTACAGTAAACCGAAGAGAGACGATAATTGTCGAATCGCAAACCTATTTCCTATATCAAGAGATCTGAATAAGGCAATATGTGCATATAACTTACCAGCTGGACAGTCAGTAATTGCTTCGATACCAAACTTTGTTCGCGGCCACCAGACTCCGTGTGAAAAGGAGCGCGGACATCCATCGTAGACAACTGTTGAAAGAATATAATAGAAGTTAATGTATTGACCTGAAACTGATATACCTACATTTTACTAATCAATAACTGAATCCATTCTCTTTATGTCTTTTGGATGTTTATTTAATCTCGGTTTTGTGACAACCAGTATGTGTTAGGAGATAATTGACGGGTTGACAAATGAAATTTTTTTGTCAGGTGTCAATAAAACAAATGCGGCTCAATACTAGTGGTTTTGGTGTTAAGTACTCATTTAGTTACAACAACTCTGGGGTATCGTCAATGGCGAAAAACCCCAACATCTTTTGGTCCTTCGAGCCGGATCAAAAATATGTACGAGCTTGAAAAAAAACTAAGAAGAATATCACATGGAACCTTCTATATACAGTAGAATCCCGATTATCCGGATCAATTGAAACCAGGGGTATTCCGTATAATCGAAAATCCGGATAATCGATTTCAAAGCAAATCAAACAATATTAAATCTTTAATATATTTTTTATTATGTAACGGATTTTACATGTGTCATTTAGAAAATACGATATATAAAAAACGAGCTTAACGATAGATAATGAATTACATAATATCTTTATGTAATTTAGAATTTTGATTGGAAATAACTTGTTATTAATCTTTGACGTAATGAATCACATCTTTTCATTGCGGCCAAGTCCCTGATGCGCTTCAGTTGTAGCAACTGAATAGGATCAGATTCGTCCTGTCTTTCAAACCACTTAAAAGCCACATCTAGAGCTTCAAAAGCTTCTGTGTGAGATGGTACTTGACATTCTTCTCCAGTTTCAGTTTCTTCTTCATCTTCTCTCTCGTTACTGTTCAAATCCTCAATGATTTCTTCATCAGTTAAGATTTGGAATCCAGGGTCTTCACCATCGCAGTTCAGCCACTCCTTAATGCTCTCTTCATCGCACCCTTCACCAATGCTAAGAATTTTCATTGCTTCTGTTATTTCTTTAAAATCGTCGTGCAGATCAATTGAAGAATTAGATAGAGTTAATTTTAATAATTTATTCCACGCCCTTTTTAATGCTTGCGATTCCACAGAGTTCCACGCTTCTACTAGCATATAACAACAATCTTTTAATCAATCTTAGTATTAAAAAGACACAAAATAGAAATTCGGGAGATTAGGGTACGAAACCAGCCACTAAAAACTAATTTTCGCCACTAAAAGGGGGGCCTAAACCACCAGTTTTAGTGGAAAATCCACCAAGTTGGCAACACTGACCAACACTATCCCGCAAACAAATGAAGAAACTTGTCGTAACATGTCGCGTTACACCGTCAAAATATTTTTAATTGACAAGTAGAGCCGAGACGATTGAGTCCGGATAATCGGATGTCCGGATAATCGATCTTCGGATAATCGGGATTCTACTGTATATACTGTTTAAAAATAAAACACAATAAAAATACTTACCTTCACAGCCAGTATTGGGCGCCACCTCCGCATACAAATTCGCACAGGAGTCGCAGGCTCGTCCTATAACTCCCTCGCGGCAGTAACATTGACCGGTCAGCACTTCGCACGAGCTGTTCACTGAGCCGGCCGCGTAGCACTGGCAGGGGAGACAGTCGGCGGAGCCTTCGGGCTTGTAGTGGTTCTCCTGTTGCGGGTTAAGAAGAAACATCATGGCCTAGTGGTTAAAACACCAGCCTCTCAAGTATGAGTATGCGGGTTCGATTCCAGAACAGGCAAGTATCAATATAATTATTATAAGTTATATGTACTTTTTAAGCATATCTTGGATACAAATGACTGATTACAAGGCGAAGGAAAACATCTTGAGGAAACCTGGACTTTAAGTCTGAAATCGCCAGCCCGCATTGAGCAAGCGTGGTGATTATGCTTAATCCTTCTCTGTATGAGAGGAGGCCTGTGGCCAGCAGTGGGTCGATAAAAAGGTTAATGATGATGAATATAAAAAAACTAGCGGCCGTGTGTGACTTCGTCCGCGTTTTTATATGCACCGCTCCTATTGATCGCAGTGTAGTGTTATACAGCCTGAAGGCTTCCTGGATTAATGGGCTATCCAACCCAAAAATAATTTTCTAAATCGAGCCAGTAGTTCCTGAGATTAGCACGTTCAGCACATATTAGTATAGATAATAGTTTACCTTGCAGTGACACTGTCCGGTGGTGGCGTGGCAGTGGGGGTGGTACCCCCTGGCGGCGACACAGGCGCACGGCCCGCAGGCCCCCGCGCCCCCCCACCACCCGCGCGGACACTCCTCCACCCCCGCAGGCACGCAGCCTGACGCTGTGTGTACAGAACGAATACATTATAATTACCGGCACGTAAGTTGGCAAGAGAATTTGTGTGGAAGAAGTTTGCGCACGCACAATTTCATACTCTTCTATATGCGCGAAGTTCCCACTACAAAAACTCTTGCCAACTTAGGTGCCGTACTGTCTATTAACTCATCCAGGGTAACTCAATGGATAGAGTTGCATTTGTATCAAACAAAGCCAAAAATGAACTGCTTTTAACACATTGCACGTTCAAAATACATGTTTTAAACGAGAATGACAAGAAAAAAATACTGTCATCTTTATGTGACAACTTTTCTATTGTTTTTTATTTAAATCCGAATACTAATCATGAGATGGGACAGTAAGTTTTCTGATTCGATAAATGAACGGAAAATGAGGAAGTTAACTAATGCAGCTATGAACTGTCAGTTCACAAAAGCCAGTGCAAAAACTTTTTTTATTTATTCCTTCATGACACACATAATAGATGTCCGAGGTCATCGGAAAACCTGATATTAGATATATGCATTCCACTAGTTTCTACGATAAATCCTTTACTGTACAAGCAGTTCGGCTATGGAATGACTTGCCCGTGTCCATAAGGCGTGCTCAAACTTTGTCCACTTTTAAAACTATGATAAGAAAGCACTTCCTCTCTCTTTAAACATGTCATTATATTTTATCTGCTCTTGTATGATGTTTATTAATTAGATGTATATATTTAGTTGAATTGAAACTAGTATGATACATTTAACGTACATATTTATTGTATACTCTATGTAAATAGTACACTATAGAGTACCTACACTATTTCTCCCTCCTTCCCCTTAGTATTCCATCCAAAGGTTGTCTGTAAAAGATCGCTCTTAGCGATAAGACCGCCCATTGTGTCACCCTTTATAAAATATTTATATTTATGTCCTGTAATCTATATGGTATATATAATAAAGAGTATTTTATTCTAGTATACTTGACTGTGATCTCACCTGATGGTAAACAGTAATACAATCGTTGATTGCAAAGCGCACTAGTTTATTATGAGCCTATTCGCTCCGGCTTTGAAGACACTTATTTTTTTTAAAGGGACAAAACCCGCCAATCGTTTTCCCACCCACTGCAATTCCTGAAAGCCAGAATCAACAGTGGAGACCAGAAAAACGCCGAGCAATGAAACTTGACGACTCCCGGAAAAATGATTCAACTGTCTTTGGTCCCGCAATGAAATTAATCAGAAAAGAATAGCGGAGGAGTAAGAAAAGAGATATTTTTTCCACTGAAGACACTTACTTAACTGTAGGAGAAACTTACTGCCAAATATACAATATGTAAAGAAAACCCTGTCCGATCCGTGAAGGTATTGTTAGGTATCGGTAACTGATTCTGCTAATGGATACAAAGCCGGGCTAAACTTTAAAAAAAATCCCCCTAAAAAAAATAAATATTATTTCACAAAAAGAGGTAACTTAATATATGTGCGGTAGGCAACCACTCCGCGGGTGACGGGGGCAGGGCACGCGTCACGTGGTCGCATCGTTCTTATAATAATACCGTCAAAATGGTGTTGTCACTTTTTAAAAATTACCAAATTTCGGGGAAATTGGAATTAATTCACGGGAAAAAAAATTATTTCAAAATTCATTAATATTGTTACTATGATGATTACGTAAAATTTTATATTATATTTGGTCATGTGTTTATCTAACCTTTATTATCCTTTTGGGTCGGACAGGGTTTTCTTTACATACAATATGTAGCATGTATGTGTATAGCAGATCATTTACCTGTCATTACAAGTTTGAACTCACCAGTCATCATATAGCCGTCGTCGCAGGTACAAGAGTACCCCTCGTGTGAGTCGAGTTGCGTGCAGTGTGCGTGCCGGCCGCACGGCTGCAGCTCGCACGCGGGTATACACTGCGGGCCCACTCGACCACGAGAACACACGCATTCTGTGTCGTCCCAACTTGACACGCATGTGCTCTGTCAATGAAATTATTGGTCAGGCGTTGTTCAACGCCAGACTAAGTGCTTAAAAGTAAAAAAACCGTTATGCTTTTTACTTATTTTAAAAAGCAGCTTTTGTTAACTGCTTATTTGATTATAAACTTTGAAAGCAATTTCTAATGCAAAAAGTATATGTTAATGAATGCTGTTTGCTATTTTATTTATGATTTTTATTAAACCCGAATACCTATTGGTAACCTATAATTTATACGAAAAAGATTTTTTACAAAAATTACAATCCGCGACTTTCTCAGAAAGTGAACTTCTTTTAAAAAAGTTCCAAATCTCGCTATTATTACGATTACGAGACATTTTTTAAAAGTCTAAATGAAATAATATTTTTACAAAGTTTTTAAAAAAATGTTCGTGCATTTTTAGGTTAAGTAACCTTTTTTAATTAAACTCTACTCAATTAATACCTATAGTCTTTCACAATTTAAAAACACACCATAGTCACAAAACAATAACCAAACGTGTATCAATACTGAAAATTACCATTAAGCATACCTACAAATTTAAAAAAAAAAACATATTTCAATAAGTTGAACTGATTCGAAGAATCTGCCAAAGCAGAAAAGCAAAAACAACTAAATAAATAAGCATAAAGCATAAGTGAAAGAAAAGTTATACGAAATTACGAAAAAGTTGCTCCGCAAAAGCACTTTCCAAGTCGTATGTAGGCACACAATATGTTGAATCTGCGTTTTTAAAAAAGCAACTTATTATTTAGCTTTTATAAAAAAACATGCTTTTTTATTGCTTTGTACTTTTTTATCATCTCTATTCAACGCTACCTTTGTACAGACGACAGTACAACAAACTACTACAATCTGTCAGATTTCCTTATTAGATTTACAACTTTATCGCTAAAGCATTAAGGCTCAAGTTTAATTGAGAATATCTGACAGTTTGGGGTAGCTTGACCTGCTGTCGTCCGTACATTGATTGAGCATTTCGGCGGCTGACGCGCGGCCTACTTCAAATATTGTTATAATTGCAGATTACACGCATAGATTACCAAGACGTTTGTACATTCGTGTGTGTTAGGAATAAGTAGTATATAAGCTGTAATATTGTGTAAATAAATCAAATTAGAATTTGTTCTTGTCTCATTGCCCCTCACTGTGGCCAAGACACCTTTAGCCATCTCTCATCAGTCCTGTGAGTCTGTTGGACTGGCAGTGAGTTTACCCTTCACCCTTACCTAGAAATCCTACCCACTATGGTGCAGACCTCCCGCACTTATTTATATATTTATTTATTACTAACTATATGTAGCTGTAGGGCTTATAGGATTTAGGGTCATAAGGACTGTAGGGCCTAAAGGTCTCAGTTTAGGTTCTATTAATTTGCCATATAGGCGCATGTACTACCGCTATTAGGGGTGGTCGCCGTCAAGTGATGTATGACAGCTATGATTAATCTGCTACGATAGCTCTCTCTCTTCTCTCTCCACATATGAAACAGACTGACTCATCTCTTTTAAGCAGACATAACAGTAAGTCGTCTTGTAAATACTGTGGTTTCTTCCTTTTAGAATAATTAGAATCAAAGCTATTTTATATAAGCTATGTATACTTAGTGATTTGTAAATTATGACGTCCAAATTACCTTTTATGTGCCTATTTAAAATAAACAATAGAATTTGTATCTAAAAAAATCTTAGTTGCAACTAATTTGCGTTCGCGATTAATTCGCAAAACGTGTAAACAAATATGAGTTATTGGAAAATAACTTTAAATGCTACACAATAAAGTTTAGTTTACAATACAACTTAAAATTTTGATTTTTAAGATAGCTTAATGATGCTTGTTACTTTAAGAGATACCTAGATAGGTATCTCTTAAAGTAAAAAAGTAAATAGTAAATTTAGTAAGTAAGTAGTAAATTTTTGTTCTACAGTACACAGACTGTTGACGGGTAGATACCCGTCAACAGTCTGTGTACTGTAGAACAAAAATTTTTGAAAAACTGGAGTTGAAATGAAACACAAACACACAAGTTATACTTACATAAGGTGGACAGATGGACAGCATACAATCGGAGCGCGATTGACAACCGTCCCTTACGTTTTCTCTGACTGTAGGCCGGTTGAGAAGAGATTGAGCAGTTCCCACTCTTACGTCCTAAACAAAAAAAAAACAACAATTAAATATTTCGAATTTAACAACAAATACGAGATTTTTGGTAAGCAAAATACGGTTCCAAACTTTGTGTTGTTTACAGTATGTTAAGAAAACCCTGTCCGACCCATAAGGATAATAAAGGTTAGGTAAAAATATGACCAAATATAATATAAAATTTTACGTAATCATCATAGTACCAATATAAATGAATTATGAAATAATCTTTTTTTTCCACGAATTTATTCCAACTTCCCCGAAATTTGGTAATTTTTAAAAAACGGACTACAATTTGAGTGTCTTCAAGGCTAGAGTGCATAGGCTCTTAATAAACTAGTGCGCTTTACCATCAACGATTGCGTCACTGCTTACCATCAGGCGGGATTGCGGTCAAGCGCTGGTTTATAAATTAATAAAAAAAAAAAGTGACAACACCAGTATTATTATGAGCGAATAGCGATGCGACCACGTGCCGCGTGCCCTGCCGCCCGCCGCCCGCGGAATGGTGCTTAACGCACATTTATTAAGTTACCTCTTTTTGCGAAATAATATTTATTTTTTTAGGGGGATTTTTTTTAAAGTATAGCCCGGTTTTGTATCCATTAGTAGAATCAGTTATTGATACCTAACAATACCTTCACGGGTCGGACAGGGTTTTCTTTACATATTGTATATGCAAAGATAAGCCATCTTTATCTGGTTTGGACGCTCTTTTCAATTCATCACTTTAAAGGATTTAGTTAAAATTAAATCATTTTAATGAAACGCAAAGACAATACTAACCTGAATACATCCTTCAAAGTACCCAACTTCAGAAGCCAACAACTCCGCCGTGGTATCCGGTCCACCAATCAGAATCTTGCCAATATACTGTCCTTGAATCTTATTGGCTAACATCGGCAGTAGTACGGTTCTTAAGCCATAGTCGACACTGACGGATATGTCCGTGCCGAGCCATTTGATATCTATGCGGTGCCATTGGCCGTCGGAAAGACTGTTAGTAGGCAAGAACATGGATTCTCCATTGTAAGAGTAATGGAGGTAGCCGGATTTTAACTGTGGAAAACACAAAAAGGGTTAAATTGATCGAAATGAATCGTTGATGATCGGTAAACAGACACCACAGTTAGTTTTCTTGACGGGATAATAAATATCACGTTTGACCTTGAATATGCAGATAGTGATGATATTTGGGAAACTAGAATAAGTTAAGGTAACTTTATACAAAGCAGAAGAGAGTTCGGTAAATATCCTACTAGCATTCCTTTTTTTTTGGATAGGAAATCATCAAATGACATCGCTCTGGGCGGAGCGGAAGGGTGTGTCAGACTTTTATTGACTAAAACCGACCCATGTTCCTTCCATTACCTGTGCGGCAGGGTCCACGGAAAATCTTTCGAAAAACCTGCGGCCCTGGCAGAATCACTACTTGGATTCATCTCTTTAGTAACATCTACATAAGTCATATCAGGGTTTCGTTTTGTAGAATCATCAGGAGATGAAATTAGCTTCCGCGACACAATAGTTAAATTAAGACTTTATGGACTTACAAATAAGGTTCAATCTACAAAACTCACAGTGATCAGTATAGTGCTGTTCTGTCCAACTTGTATGGACATGAGGAAGGCATCTTGTTGTCTTGTCCTGAGAGACAGAGCGTTGAGCCACGGCAGTTGTATGGGCCGCAGAAGTGGGTTGAAGGATAGCATCCCGTCACCGCTGAACCGCCACGGAGGGTTTGTTGCTAAAAGGAGATGAAGAAGGTAGATAGTTTTTGGATTACAAATACAAATAATGGCGCTGATTCTCTTGTCCACAAACTAAACTAATTTTAATTAAAGTGCATCTTTTTCTTTCTATTTCATTAAGAAAAGGATAGAAGACAACACTTTAGTTTAATTCTGTCAAATTAAGATATTCCATAGACAGTTTAGACGGGATTAAAACATGGCGACCAAAAATACATCAATTTACGTCAACCGCGGACTAATTTGAAAGAAAAAGATGAACTGAACTTAAATTTAGTTTAGTTTCTATGGAATAGGGCCCATTTTCTTGGGTTTGACGTAAAAATTCGGAAACATATTGAGGCTACACCCATATTTGTAGTACGGCCAATTGCACTTCAACAGTACCAAAATCTCGCAGTGAACGTTACGAAATAAAGGCGCTGTCAAAGTAAAATTGTAACCTTGGGAAGGCGGTGAATGTACGATTTTTTATAGGTATTCGGTAATTTATGAAAGTGTGTCAAAATACACACATCAAAAGTGTCTAGGGATCAAGCATTTTTATGCGGATTTCTTGAGATTGAGATGTGGCTTTGTAATAAATTTATGATTTTATAAATTTATATGGATCCTTTTTGGTGCATTTCATAATTTGAATCAGGAACTGTGAATCAAATTCGAGTAAAAGATGAAAATCAGCTGTCAATATTTTCCCTATAAAAGCATACAACGCATTGAAGACATTATTAGTGCTACTGTTTCCCTACTACTGATTAAAACCAACGTTATTATGGAGCGGCGACGTCATTTAAGCAGGGAAGAAATGCTCAGAGCCGTGGGAATGATAGAAGCTGGTTCCCGGCAACGTACTGTGGCTTTAGCTCTGAATACAAGTCAGAGTGTTATCAGTCGACTTTGGACACGTTACCGAAGCACTGGTACCGTGGCTGAGTGCCATAGAGGACGGTATCGCTGCACCACACGGAGACAAGACCGATACATTCAAATCTTAACTCGAAGAGCTCCAACAATAACCGCCATGATGTTAGCCGTGAGGCTTCATCACTCTTCAGGGAACTTAATTAGCGACCAAACAGTCAGAAACCGCTTGCATGAAGTGAACCTTCATTCCCGAAGACCGCTACGGGTACCACCTATAGCAATGCACAATCGTAGGATTCGATATCAATGGGCTCTTGAACACTGAAATTGGGCAGAAGAACAATGGCGTTTCGTGTGCTTTTCTGATGAGTCTCGTTTTGGTATGAGACCGGATACAAGACGTATACGACACTGGAGAACCCCTGGACGCCAACAGCGATTAAAATCCTGCCAGGAAGTCCATCCTTATAGTGGTGGAACCATCATGGTATGGGCGGGTATTTGGATCGGCGGAAGAACTGAGTTGATTTGGATCAGAGGCAACCTCAACGCTCAAATTTATGCTGAGACGATTGTATCAGACGTCATCGTTCCTCTACAAGTGCAAATCGGTCCCTTATTTCAGTTAATGCATGATAATGCACGACCGCACACCGCAAGAGTTGTAAGACAGACTCTCGCCGCAGCTAACATCAATGTCCTGCCCTGGCCTGCTCAGTCGCCAGACTTGAACCCGATTGAGCATGCATGGGATATGCTACAGAGAAGAGCTCTGCCGAATATGGAGGGTATCCAGTCGCAAGAAGACCTTTTTTTGTTGTTGCAACGAACATGGGCGGCCATTCCACAGCGTGATTTGGATGAACTCATTTTGAGTATGCCAAACCGATGTTCTTGTGTTGTTAGTGTACGCGGTAGAAACACGGATTATTAATTGTTTAAGTTACCCAATAAAATTTTAGAGAAAACTGTTATTTCAGTCTTTTTTTCGAACTTTTGTATTAGTGGTTCAAATGTCAAATATCCCTTTATTAGGAAAATGGCAAATTTCTTTATTAATGCAAAGGTGACTTGGTTTATCGTTACTGTGACAAACGAAAACACTTTATTTGATGAATCCTTAAAGAAAATTTTAATTAATATCAATCAGGAAAAAAGTTATTGCAAAAATATATGTTGATCCCTAGACACTTTTGATGTGTGTATTTCTAATACTACGAAAAGCAATTCAAATGGTATTTATTTGTCCAAAAATTTACAAAAAATATGTGAATCAATAAAACAAAAACGCAGAAAACTATGTTCTAAATGGCAACAGCCTCTATGTAAAAATCACGAGGAATACTTACAATCAGCACAATCCTTCCCTGTATAACCCTCCGCACAATCACAAAGGTAGGTATCCCACAGGTCTTTACACTCTGCCCCATTGTAACAAGGCGCGGAACTACACTGCGACCTCTTTTCAGGACATCCCGCCAAAGTCCCGTTGTCAGCCACGAAACTGTTGAGGTCTATGAACTTGTGGTCTATGAAGAGGTCTGATATGCAGCCGAGGAAGTCTTTGTTCTTTACTTGGAAACTGCTCGGGATGTTGGGGAGGCCACCGATCTGGAGAGGGCCTGTTAGGTCTAGGAATCTGGAAAGGGGAAATACTTCATTACTCTATGGTATTTAACATTAGAGATGTGGTAACGGTGTTTTCGTAACACCCTTCTGATTGGATAACAGTCTTTTAAGCAGGTTGTACAGTAATTAATTGTCCCATAGATGTATAGCCTTTGTCGATGTCAGAGACTCATCATCATCTCAGGGTTAATCCCATCGCATCCGTAGCTTTCAGCTTTGGAATCTGGGGTCCGCTTTATCAGTCTAACTGCTGATTTTGGCTAAACTTCGATATTTTCCGTGAAGCGACTGCCGTCTGACCTCCACAACCCGAAGGCGATATCTAAGCATTGCAGTTAGACCAATTGTTTGGACTTTTAAGGGCTCCAACAACCCGTAACGACTGCCACTAGATGTTCGTATGGCAACCGGGACCAACGGCTTAACGTGCTTTCCGAGGCACGACCAGACCAGTGCAAAGATTCATATTCATGCATACAAATATTTGCACTGTGCGGGGATCGAACCCGCGCCTCCCTGCGCCACGGCCGCGTTCGCTACCGCTACGCCACGGAGGCTGTCGATGTCAGAGACTAATATAGCACATTCCTGAGAACAGTTTATTATGACTGTCCTTAAGAACTATACGTATTCAGCAACGAAAGTGGGAGAGTATAAATAGTATGGTATGTTTACCTGTGACAAGTTTCTGTGGCTATTTCACACCGCGGTGGTAGAACCTTTCTGGAGAAGTTAGCGCACGCGTACTTGAGGCCAAAGTCCGCAGCTCCAGCCAGTGATAGAGCTTTATCACAATCGTCCAGGATCAGTGTAGCAGTCTATTAGAGAAAGTTAAGTATAATGTTGAAACCCAAGACAAAGTATACTATATAAAAAACTTACTACGTATGTATATTTGTATATGTATCTATACCATCAAAGAAAAGGATATTTTAGAAAAAACTTGGTATATGGGTATTTAATGGAACATATCATATAATAGTGTTAAGCATTCCTTAAATGAGTAACAGTTGAAGTTTTGTAAATTCTACTTTTTTAAAGGAGATGTTTCAGAAATGTATGGAGCCTGGGCCAGCACATTGTACACTTAATGCTAGGTATAGTTACGATATAGTTAACTGTTTTTAATGTTAATTTCCTATATTTTGGCTTAGTTTTTATATAGATTCAATTTAACTCGGCCAAGGAGTGCAACACAGCTACTAATAAATATGGTGGTCAGCAATAAGAAAATAAGATTTTGACAGTGACATTTGATTTACGTGTCATGTATCTAAGGCTATCGTGTCTATATTATATACCATATGACTGCGAAAAAAAAAAACAAAACATGATTTCCGAACATACGGCCCATTAAATAAACATAATCACTCAAATCAGCACTCCACACGAACACAACGGGAAAATAGAACTGTCAAAGCCGCCAATCAAACGTCATAACCACTGTCATGGCTACCTTAATAAAAGGGTTATCTCATTAAAAAACGTTTCAAATAATTAATTATATATACTTGTATTTTATTCAAATTAATTTATTAGTATTTTTATGAAAATCTTTTATTTTTTTCCTTTTTTTCTATATATATAGCGTACATAGTGGTGGCCCAAAACGAAACATCTCCTTTACAAACTAGATTTTGATCATGATCCCTCCTAAAAAATACTAATATTAAGCGCACTAATTTATTAAAAGCTACTCAAGCTGAAGACACTTAAATTGAAATCAACCAGGAAGACTACCGCAGGCAAATTGTTCAAGTCACGATGTACGCGGTATAAAAACGAACCTTAGACTTGAAACACAATCGTTTTTGTTACTTACAGTGCTATATTCATTCATGTCTTCAATTAACTTCTTCGCCAAACGCCCACTTACCCTATTATAATACTCGATCTCCACAGTATGCCAGGCTCCATCGGCCACATTCCCGGCCACTGTGACGTCCACCTTCCCCCCTCCCAGCGCGAAGGTGAACCTCACCCCGGCGCCGCCCGCCGCGCCGGCGCCCGAGCTGATGGTCTCGAGGGCGAGGAAGTCGTGGCGCTCGTTGTATCGCCCGTTGTAGAGGAGTAAGCCGTTCGGGGATTGGGTTGCGAATCTGATGGACAGAACAAAAATTATTACCATAAATACTAACAAGGTATTGCACACAAATTACCCTAAAGAAAAAAACTTTTTAATCTATTAAAGAACATTGTTTTGAAATAATTCTGATATTTTTTTAGCCGATATTTAGCATAAGGTAAAAAGAGCTATGAAAAAAATTAAGGGCGTTGTTTCACAATACAATATGTTCTATTGTCATTTTTCGTCCAGTTTCAGGACGAATCTGATTGGTATGTTTACCGCAAATAAACGTATTTTATTTTTTTACTGTCTAAAGAGGATCTATTACATCAAAACCAGAACTTACTTCAACTTCAAATGCAGTCTATTCCTTCGCTTTAAACCGGGAAATGTCAAGAAAGAAGCCGTGGGAAAGCTCCTGGCCCTCAGTTCACAAAGAGGTGTGGTGTGATCAGCTTCAAGGGCACATCCTTGACAGACGAACCCTCCTTCTCTGACGGACACGCACTGAGAGCCACTGCGGCAGACCGCAGACTGGGAGGCGCAGGTCGCAGTTGTTAATACAGTTTCGCAGTTAACCCCTGTTTAATGGAAACAGGAAATCATGATAGAATAGAATACTGCTTATTATGTACACCATATAAATTACAGAACATAAATGAAGACTTTACAAAGGGTGACACAATGACCGGTTTTGTCGTGTCGCTAAGAGCGATCTTTTGCAGACAATCTATACTAATATATAAAGCTGAAGAGTTTGTTTGTTTGAACGCTTTAATCTCTAGAACTACTGTTTCGATTTGAAAAATTCTTTTTGCGTTGTATTGCCCATTAATCCAGGAAGGCTTTAGGTTATATAACATCAACAGAATTTTTCAAATCGGACCAGTAGTTCCTGAGATTAGCGCGTTCTAACAAACAAACAAACTCTTCAGCTTTATATATCAGTATAGGGTATAGATTATACTTAAACAGTAAAATAGCAATGTATTATAGAATTTTTGAAATATAATCGGCTATTATTTACCTGTATATCCCGCTGCGCAAACGCAGGTGTATCCTCCTTCACGTCGGACACAAGTTCCGTTATTTAAACACGGCGATGAGTAACATAGATCCACTTCTGTATCACACATGTAGTGTTCTCGGGAGCCTAAAGAAGACAAAGCATATTTTATTGTTTGTTTTTTTTTTTTTTAAAATCCGTTGCCCCACACTAGGAAGTACTCCCGTAACGAGTGCGTTTACAAACATATAAACTTACATCCACAAACAGCCAGACCCGGAACAACTACTTGTAGGCCGTACAGATATTTTTTCCGTGCGGGGATTGAACCGACACGCAACGCAATAGTCAATGGCTTAAACATTGCGTCAACCATGTCGTCAAAACTAACCGAGGGCCAACCACAATTTGAATCACATTTTTATTATTCTTTTAATAATAATCTTAGTCTGGCTTCATGATTGTGTCAATTTCCAAATGTTAGAGGATATTTTAAAGACAATTTTACTTTATTATTTAATATCTTTACTTCTAGTCTGGTTAAAACCTCTCACTTTGCGGCAAGATCTAACCGAGCATTAGTAGTAACTTAAGGGTTAAGCTCAAACCGTAAGCTAGGTTGACTCAAGGTATGTCATCATTCCGTGTGCAGGGACGCGTCCGATGGCAGGCCATCGGACGCGTCCCCAGGTGGCGGATAGGGGAACGGCCCCCAGATATGGGAGTTACCGGTTTACCGGCGCGGACCAAAACCAGATGTGGGGACCGCTTCGGCGGTCACATGTGCGGCGGGTCGGCCACCACTCCAGGTGGCTGACGTGACCCGAACCCCGGGTCACCGTCGGGCAACCCGGTCTCCTCACTGAAAGGAGCTGGGGGCCTCGTTTGCTTCCGGGCAAACAAGTGGGGCTAAGAGGAAGGACACCTCGCTAAAAACCCTTGGCTGCTGCGTTTTCTCGCACAAGATCCCTTCCTTATGAGGGGACCACTGTGGGCCCGCCTTTTAGGCGGGAATCGCCGGCGGGGGATTGGTAGCGCAGGCTCTGCTATTTCCCAAGACCCCGCCACTCAGGCGATGTCGTTGTGCCGTTGTGGTTTTAGTGGGTATTCCCGGCTTCGGCTGGGCGAGTCCCACACACGCCCTTCGGGGTATGGTGCGTAAAGCATTTCCACTGCGTCAAAAAAAAAAAGGTATGTCATCATCGAAAATCTAAATAATCACCTGTAAATCCATGGGGACATTGGCAAGAGAAGGTGGTGACAGGATATATCGGTCTGAAGAGCACGGAGTCACTATTAATGAAACCGGAGGCGTTGCCGAATTTCAGCACCGTGAGGCATTCCTCGTAGTTCAGACACGGCTCGTGAACGCAGATGTTGTCGTCGAATGGTAAGACCTGGAGAGAAATATTATTATTGCCTATATCATCATCATCTTAGCGTTAATGCCAGTCGCATCTGAAGCTTTTTTTTTCAGATTTGGGGTTCGCTTTACCAGTCTAACTGCTCATTTTGGCTAAACTATTCAACTATTATTATTATTGCCTATATCTGGGGATAAATTCTACCTTTTGCTATCGAAGTTGGGAGCCCAGTGCGCCAGATTGTCCAGATAAAACATGAGCCTAATGTTATTTGAATCAATTTATTGTGTAAAATCAAATGAAGACTAAGTTTGAACAACATAAGGTTCTTTTTAGCATGTTGTGCGAGAGGTGAATGCTTCTGCGAATTCCGCACACTCGGGTAGAGGTGAAATTAAGTGATGGTTTTAAGCGGTATGAGTCCGGCACGGTCCCCAGTCATCCCCATGACGGGAGGGACACTAGCATATCCACCGTGAAGCCAAAAAATTGTTCAACTTTTTTTTTCTTTATGCGAAACCTGAATATAGTTTGTTTAGAAAAAATAACTGAATCGATTCCAATCTGAAAATTTTTCATCGGTGGTAGGTCATAACATCGGCCGCCGGCAGAAGTTACCACCCACCAGACAAAAGTCTTGCCGCCAAGCGATTTGTCGTGTTCCGGCGTGATGTCTAGCGAAGCCGTACGGAGGACGGGTCTGAGCAGTTGTATTGCGATGTGTGCCGGGTACGATGCGCCTATTGTTGTTGTGTTGGGAGTTTGGTTGTGGAGGATCTTCAGATCAATCTCCCTTTGGCGCAGCAGCGTTGGTCGTGTTGTTGAGTTTAACATTGCATCACCTCGCTCAACTGCCGTCTTCCTTCCTATTCCTTACTTTTTCTGAGTGAATAGACTCTTAATAAACTAGCGCGCTTTACCATTAACGATCGCATCACTGCTTACCATTAGGCGGGATTGCGGTCAAGCGCTAGTTTGTAATAATTAAAAAAAAAAAAAAACAATTGTTGCAGTGTGGATGTCGAGGGTGCGCACGTAGCTTACGATATATCATAGTACTTGCGCGCCCGCAACAGCTGATGCTAGAGGTTAACGCACCGCGCTCACCCGCCCACAGCGAGCTTTGACCATATTATTGTTGGGACAAATAAGTAGAATAGCAAGGTCATAACTTTCATTATATCTTTTTGAAATTTTGTACATAGATTCTTTACTTAAAAGTAATGGACAGTTTCGGGTTTCGCATAAACAAAAAATAATGTTTTATATAGCATTCGGCGTAATGGAGGAAAAAATGAGGTTGTGGATTTTGAATAATTATATTGTACATATAAAGATGATTTACAAACTAACCTGTACAGTAGCCAGCCTGGCTAATGTCGCTCTATGTAGATAAACCCGCTCCCTTAGATGTGTTGGAGAATAATACTGCGAAGTATCGCCCGCTACTCCAACCTCTGCGTCCGGACGACGAGCGGAAAAAGATACGTTTAAAATGTTGCCTGTTACATCTGTGTCGTCCTGTAGGAAAGAAAGAAAAATAAGTGATTAAGGAAAAATATATCTCCTGTTCCATCCATTAATAATGATGACTGGTTTAAAATAAAACAGGACACGTATCAAATAACTTCAAATGTATGTCACAACATTTTATTTGATTCTGTTTTGTTTTGATTTTGTGTTCTGTCTGAACTTTGTCAGTGTATTACAACGAACTGATACTTCTGTAAAAATAGCATATTTGAGTTTGTAATTCCAGCTTATGGCACTCGAGGGTTGCAGAAGGCATCTGACAGTATGCTGAGTTGAGGCCCTTTTGGCATTATAATCTTTGTTTGATATGTCCTTTTTTAACTTTTGTTTTTCTTTTGCTGTAATGCCAATAAATGCATTTTTCTTTCTAAATGCAGATATAATAGCAGTCTTTGATTGGCGAGCCAGAAGTAATCTCTTTGGTACCCTCCAATAGACAAGATCCTAAGGCCAGCATATTTAACTTGTAAAGGTGGATTACCACATTAGTAAAAATCTTTTACACGTCAATCACATACGAGTATATTTAAAACCTGGTGATGTTAGAGTTTACTATCTACTCTTGAGAATGATGGCTGCTCAAAGGTCATTAAATATCAGAGATAATATTGTCCAGTTTCTGACAGAATCTGACAAAGATGACTGGACTTCTAAAATGGTATTTTGAGGAACTAACCAAACTTAGAAATTCGTAATTAAATAGGTATACATTCAGGAAATGGGAGAGTGTGGTGACAAAGGTTTATTTAACATTATTGTGACTTACCTGTATACTAAAAATATAAATATTTTCCTTTGGACACGGTATGATGGCCGCGAGTCCATCGATAAAGAATCCTAGTAGCGGAGACAGGAACTGTTCAGCCGTCATATCGTTCAGCCGTACTGTGATTGAGTTGAACAGCATCTGTTCCGTGATGAGGCGGACTGAGAGCTGCATCATAGCTTTGACTTCGTTTACCCCGTCTGTTGAGTAAAGATAATTTATTTGTAAAACATGTATATCCTAGTAATATGGATGTTTGTTTGTTACTCTTTAATACAAACTAACTAAAACTATTAAACCGATTTGGAAGAAAGGAGATGTTTCATTTTGGGTACCACCACTATGGACACTATATATATTATTTTGAATAAAGAAACAAGTATATATAATTAATTATTTGAGCCGTTTTTTAGTGAGATAACCCTTCTTTAAGGTTGCGCAGAATATAGTAGCTACCCTTCTCCCACCCTACATCATGTCATGTGCCTTGCCGCCCAGTGAGTTTATAGTGAGCAGTCAATAATGTCAGGGATTGCCCTGACATTAGTTGGAATGACAGCTCACTCTACCTAATTTAAAAAAAAGAGAATCGCACTGCTATTATCTCTGTTTGCTGCTATTATATTTATTTTTTGGTGGTAACTTCTGCCAGCACCTGATGTTATGGCCTAATATAACATCAGCCGATGTTATCCGAATTTCTGCCGGAGCGGAGGAGGCGCTCCCGAGGGCTCCCTATCTGCGCTCTGCATCTCTGTAGCGGAGCGCACGAATAGGGAGTGAGGTGGTGTGGACCGCGGGCCGTCTTGACAGTCCACGGTCTAGGGGTCACGTCGCGTGACCGAGTTGGAGAAGACCGTGGGTTTCTCCTCAACCTGCGGTCTACGGGCATCAGTGGCCATTGGAGGTTTACGGCCACGGTGCCGGGTGGTGGGTAGGTTAGGTTAGGTTTAGGTTAGTTTTGGGGTGCAGTCGAAGAGCCTCCACGTGGCGCACCCTGGGCAACGCCAGCCCCAACTGCCCACCGCGTTCTGGTGGACTCTTGGGCCTGGCGGCTAATCTTCACACGGGGAAGGGCCAGGTTTCAGTCACCGATCATCTTTAAGATGGTCGGTGATGGGAACCTGGCCTATAGGGGTTTGCATGCATCCACTTCGGCTCTGATTAGCAGAGTGCTGTAAGTGGATGCATGCACGGGGCATACCGTAATCCCTTCGGGGACCGGGGACCGTCGGGGCATTTGCCCGGGTCAAGTGGAAGGAAAACCACGAATAAAACCCTCGCACACCGTAATCCCTAAGGGGACCGGTGACTGTCGGGGCATTTGCCCGGGTCGCGTGGAAGGAAAACCACTATAAAAACCCTTGAGGACCGCGGGTTTCTTTTTAGCCCGCGGTTTGGGGGCATCGTGGCGTTGGTCGTCTTGGCCGCGGTGCATGGGGTGGGTAGTTTTTAGGTTAGGCTAAGTTAGGATTAGGTTTTTATATAAAATATACTAAAATACAAAAAAAAAATCATAAAAGCGAAAACCCAAGACAAAAATATAAAATTTGAAAAAAACCCAAAAAAAAATCTAATTAGTTCTAAGTTAGTTTTTAGATACCGAGCAGCGGGCGGTATAACCTGCACAGAAGGCATCCGCTGGCCTTGGGAGGATTAAATCCCTCCCAGAAATAGCGGCCACATCGCCTTGGGGAAGCGATGTGAGTACTACCCACTATCGTAATGGAAAATGTCTACTAATGCGAATGATTTGTCTTGCGATCCGGCTGACGCCCGGCGTCCGCAGCTACCCGGGGCTGCGGATGTTAAATCTGTGACCGAAGAGCGCGCAGGGGTGGGCGACCAGGCCCCTGCTGTCGCTGATGTTACTGGCAGCGATGATGAAAGAAGAGATGTGGACGAACGGCCGCGTGGACCGGCTTCCGTAAGGAAGCGACCACGCGGCCATGCTCAGAAGGGAAGTGGGTCGGCGGAGCTGACCTCTGGGGAGGAGGGCCTACCAGCCCCGAAGGTGCCGACCGCGAGGAGAGGTCGGCAAAACTCCAGGGGAGTTACTGCTTCGCGGCCGCGGAGGGACGCCAAGGGGAGGTTCATGCGTACTCCGGCGGCCAGCGAAGCAGAAAGTGACATGGGGGTCACTACCGAGGACCCTGGCGACGCTGGTAGGCTAATGATGGCGCTTGATTCCGCCGGTGCCACCGGACGACTGTCGGTGGTAACGGTGGAATCAAGCGAGGGGGCCGGTGGTTCCCTGAAGACGGGAGCTGGCAGGGGCGGGTCCCACCATTCGGTGGGGCTCTCCCAGGCCAGGAGGTATTTGCGGGATGGTCCGTCGGACTCGGAGTCCACCTTGACAGACTCCGAGACGGTATCCCGCAAAAATAAAGGAAAGGGCAAAGGGACTGCCTCCTCGGTGGCTGCACCTCAAGACCTTCGGGCGAAGGCTGAGGAGGGGGCAGCGGCCATTGAGGGGGTTCTTAAAAAGTCCCGGAACCTGAAGGGGACCTGCATCCGGGAGATCAGGGAGGCATCGAGCAAAATGCTCGAAGCGGTCAACTCCCTGGCCTCCCGGAAGGAGGACGAGGTAGTAGCAAGGCTGCGGGCAGACAACAAACGCCTGCAAGGGCAGCTCGCAGCCTTGCAGAAAGAGGTGGCGGCGCTGCGCAGGGCTTTCTCCGAAAGGGGAAGCCCGCGCAGCAAAACGAAACGGCCCAAGGAGCCGGTCCCGGCGCCGGTCCCGCAGCCCCTCCCTGTAGGGGGCATAACGCGGGACGATTTTGCCCGGGGCATGGAGGTCCTCCAGCGCGAGCTGATGAACTACGCTGGTAGCGTCATCACAGCGCGGCTGGAGGGCCTCGATAAGGATGGTCGGCTCCTGCCGGCCAAGTCCCATCGCCCCGCGCTGGCGGCCGAGAGGCGAGCGAGCCAGCCCCAAGAGAGGGAGCGGCGGGAGACTGAGCCGGCGACATTGATGCCGCCGGCCAACATGCCCAATAAGGCGAGGCCGGCTCAAAAAAAGAAGCCGAAGGGGCCGAGCGGGCGCGGAGGGGCAGAGGCCCCTGCCCCTGAGCCGAAACGGGCACGGGAGCAGGTAGCCGGAGGCTCAAGGGAGGTGCAGCCCCTGGTGCTGGAGGGTCGGGAGGAGGGGGAGTCGTGGGCCATGGTGGTCCGCAAGGGGAAGAAGAAGAAGGCCACCGCTGCCCCGGCTCCCACTCCAGCCCAGAAGCCTAAGGGGCCCAAATCGGCGGCCCCGAAAAAGGCAGCCAAGAGGGCACCTAGGGCGCCGAAGAGGCCCGCCGTGCTGATGGCCCTGAAGCCCGCGGCCGTGAAGGAGGGCGCCACGTACGTGGACGTCCTCCGGAAGGCGCGGGCGGCCATCAGCCTCGCGGAGATCGGGGTTGGGCCGGGTAAGGCGAGGAGGTCCATGACGGGAGCTTGGCTTATCGAGCTCCCAAAAGAGACCTCCCCCTCCCAGGCCGACGCCTTGGCCAAGAAATTGGCTGAGGTGGTCGGGGAGGTGGCCGACGTTACCCGGCCCACGAAAATTGCCGAGATCCGCGTGGCGGGCCTCGATGAGTCCCTCACCCCGGAGGAGGTGAGGGGGGCCCTGGCCGAGGCAGTCAAGTGCCCGCCCGACAAACTCCGGGTGGGCACCATAGCCCTGGGGGCGCGGGGCACGGGCTCGGTCCGGGTCTCGTGCCCCATAGAGGCCGCGAAGGGGCTGGCGGAACGGGGCAAGGTGGTGGTGGGCTGGAGTGTGGCCACCATCCACCTTTTAGAGCAGCGCCCAATGCGCTGCCGCAGGTGCCTCGCGAGGGGGCACACTGCGGCGCTCTGCCCCCCCTCCGCCAAGGACCGGAGCCGGCTCTGCTTCCGGTGCGGCAAGGAGGGCCATCTGGCTGCGGCCTGTAAGGCCCCTGTCAAATGCGCGCTATGCGCAGACAGGGGCCTGCCCAGCGGCCACAGAATGGCCGGCGCCGCATGCGGAGCCCCTCCGGTCCGAGGCCGCCCTGTAGTGGGACCGCCAGCGGGACCACCAGCGGCCGGCTCTGCGACCACCGCAACGGAAGGGACACCGATGGACACTGCTAATGCCCAGTAGGTCCATCGGTGCCATTCTACAGGTTAATGTCAACCACTCCGCCACGTCACAGGACCTCTTGTGTCAGGACATGGCGGAGTGGGGAGCAGACCTGGCGGTGGTGGCAGAGCCATACTTTGTTCCGAACTCGGTCAATTGGTTAGGGTCGTCGGACGGCCTGGCGGCGATCACGCGACCCGCCGCGAGCACCGGCCCCCCTCTCGTTCTTAGGGAGAGGGGTCCGGGGTTCGTCGCGGTTCAGTGGGGGGGAGTGGTGGTCATTTCGACCTACTTCTCCCCCAATCGCAGCCGGGCCGAATTCGAGCGCCTCCTGGCAGCCGTCGAGGGGACGGTCAGGAGGGCGGCTCCACGCCCCGTGTTGGTGGCGGGAGACTTCAACGCCAAGCATGGCGCGTGGGGGTCTCCCGTCACGAACGTCTTCGGTGAGGACCTGGTGGAGTGGGCCCACTGCTTGGGTCTCCAGGTCCTCAACCGGGGCAACACCCCGACGTGTGTGAGGTGGCAGGGTGAATCAATAGTGGATGTCACCCTGGCCACCTCGACCCTAGCCGACCGAGTTCGGAACTGGCGGGTAGAGACGGCGGTGGAGATCTCGGACCATAGGTACGTCCGCTTCGAGATCTCCACTGCGGGGCCTGCGGCCCCGCTCCACCTGGGCCCAGCGGCAGGCGCCTCCTCGTTCCCGAGGTGGGCGCTTGCACATCTCCGGAGGGACGTTGCCGAGGAGGCGGCGACGTTCCGAGCGTGGGCCGAACCACCGGCCCACCTCATTGGAGACGCGGACGGCATGGCGGACCTACTCGCTGAGGACCTGGAAGTGGTCTGCAGCGCCGCCATGCCGAGGGCCCAGGGACCCCGCCGGAAAAAGCAGACATACTGGTGGACGCAGGAAGTCGCTCACCTGCGTGCCGCCAGTATGGCTGCACGGCGCGCCTACCAGAGGTGCAGGAGGCGCGCCGTAAGGGCGCCCGGCGAAGAGGACGGTCTTCGCCGGGTATACAGGGAGGCTCATCGAGCCCTGCGTACCGCCATATGCAGGGCAAAGGTCGCTGCCGCTGAGGAGTTCCTCGCACTCCTCGACAGCGACCCCTGGGGAAGGCCGTACAGGGTGGTGAGGGGGAAGCTGCAGGGAGCGGCACCCCCCACATCCTGTATGGAGCCGGGCCTATTGAGAAGGGTCCTGGAAACTCTGTTTCCGAACCCGGGACCCTTCACGCCCCCCAGGATGCCCGCCTCCAGCTCATCGACTCTGGAGGTGTGGACTGATGGGCCTCCCGTATCCGACGGTGAGTTGGACTCCGTTCGGGAGAGGCTCCGAGCCAAAAACAAAGCTCCGGGCCCGGACGGCGTCCCTGCGAAGGTGATGGCAATTGCCATGGAGCCCCTGGGGGACCGGTTCCGCGCGGTCATGGATACATGCATCGCGACGGGCCGCTTCCCCAGGAGGTGGAGGGTGGGCAGGCTCTGCCTCCTTCGCAAGGACGGACGTCCTGCCGACTCACCGTCGGGTTATAGGCCGGTCGTGCTCCTGGATGAAAGCGGAAAATGCTTTGAGAGAATCATCGCCTCTCGCATCCAGGAGCACCTGGAAAGCCGTGGGCCGCAGTTGGCGGACTGCCAGTACGGCTTTCGGACCGGCCGGTCCACGATGGACGCGGTGGCTCGCCTCAAGAGGTGGACTGAGGCGGCCACAGCGAGGGGTGAGGGTGTAGTCGCGGTGTCGCTAGACATCGCGAACGCGTTCAACACCCTCCCCCACGAATGCATAGAGGCGGCACTGAAGTTCCATGAAGTGCCCCTCTACCTCTGCGCCCTCGTGCGAGACTACCTCCGTGAGAGGAGGGTCCTGTACGAGGACGCGGAGGGTCGCGTCCAGTCGTGGGCCGTTACTGTTGGAGTACCCCAGGGATCAGTGCTCGGTCCCCTGCTCTGGAACCTGGGGTACAACTGGGTTCTGCGTGGCGCGCTCTTGCCGCGGATGGACGTCGTCTGCTTCGCGGACGACACCCTAGTCGCGGCCAGGGCGCGTGACTGGGAGGAGGCGGTTCACCTTGCGTCGGTCGGCACCTCCATGGTCGTCCGGCGCATCCGCCTCCTGGGGCTGGAAGTGGCTCTCGAGAAGACGAGGGCCATGACCTTCCACGCCCCGCGACGCAGAACCCCACCGGGTCTCCGTATCCGAGTGGAGGGGGTCCGGGTTCCCGTCGAGGTGCACATCAAGTACCTCGGCCTGATCCTGGATCCCCGCTGGAATTTCGAGGAGCACTTTAGGCTCCTCGCTCCACGGCTGTGCTCATTCGCAGCCGCACTCGGACGGCTCCTCCCCAATCTGGGGGGGCCGAATTCGGCGTGCCGTCGGCTGTACCAGGGAGTGGTACGGTCGATGGCGCTCTACGGAGCCCCGGTGTGGGCGGAGCGCCTTTCCCGGTGCACAGTGGCCCTGCTGCGGAGGCCGCAGAGGGTCATCGCGACACGGACCGTGCGGGCATACCGCACGGTCAGTCATGGGGCGGCCTGCGTGCTCGCGGGCACGCCCCCGTGGGAGGTCGATGCCCTGGTTCTGTCCCAGGTGCATCGACACCGTGTCGCGGCCCGGGAACGGGGGGAACGACCCGCCTTCGAGGAAGTAAGGCGGGTCAGATTAGCGGCTCAGGGGGAGGCCCTGAGCCGGTGGAGGGAGGCGCTCCGCTCCCCAGCTGCCGGCCACCGGACGATTGGAGCGATTCGTCCGGTGTTGGAGGGATGGGTTGGGCGCCGGCATGGCAGCCTTACCTTCCGCCTAGTGCAGGTACTGACCGGACATGGGTGCTTCGGTCACTACCTGCACCGGGTCGCCCGTCGGGAGGAGTCACCGCGGTGTCATCACTGCGACTCCCCCGACGACACGGCCGAGCACACCCTGGTGGAGTGCCCGGCCTGGCGGAACGAGCGCCGCGATCTCGTTGCGGCGCTCGGAGGCGGACGCCTCTCACTGGCAACCATGGTACGAGCCATGGTTGAAAGTGAGACGGCATGGGAGGCTGCCGCCTCCTTCTGCGAGACTGTCCTCTTGCAGAAGGAGGCTGCGGAGAGGGAGCGGGAAGAGGACGTACTTGCCGCTCCCCTCCGGCGTAGACGGGTGGGGCGAAGAAGGCGGGGGACGAACCCCCGTCTCCTTTAGCCCCAGGGTGTGACCAGCGCGTGCGGGTAGCTCCCGCACGTGCATTGCACAACGGTCACCACGTCTGGGGATTATTCCGTTACCGGGTAATCCCCCTTTGGCGCGGAAACCGGCCCTACAGGGGAGGGCCGGCAAGCCCTGAGGGTGTCACGGAGTACTTGGCCTTCGGGTCGGCCCCGTGACACTCTCAACACAGGGCCCGACGGTAACCGGGTGGTTTTAGTGGGTATTCCCGGCTTCGGCCGGGCGAGTCCCACACACGCTCGTCGCCTAGCTAGCGACGGGTATGGTGCGTAAAGGCATTTCCACTCGAGAAAAAAAAAAAAAAAAAAAAAAAAAAAAAAAAAAAAAAAAAAAAAAAAGGTTTAGGTTAGTTTTAGGTTTAGAGTTAGGTTTAGGTTTACTTCTTTTATTTTATTAAAGGGGAAAAAAAAAAAAAAAAAAAAAAAAAAAAAAAAAAAAAAAAAAAATTTGTTTTAGTTACTTAGGTTTAGATACCGAATAGCGGGCGGTATATCCTGCACCGGAGGCATCCGCGGGCCTCGGGAGGATTAATACCCTCCCAAAAAGAGCGGCCGCATCGCCTTGGGGAAGCGATGTGCGTATCACCCAATTCGTAAATGGAAATGTCGAATATGAATGTTGTTTTGTCTTGCGATCCGGCTGACGCCCGGCGTTCGCAGGTGTCCGGGCCTGCGAATGTTAAATTGGTTTCCGAAGAACGCGCAGGGGTAGGCGACCAGGCCCCTGCTGTCGTTAATATTACTGGCAGCGACGATGAGAGAAGAGATGTGGACGAACGGCCGCGTGGACCGGCTTCCGTAAGGAAGCGACCACGCGGCCATGCTCAGAAGGGAAGTGGGTCGGCGGAGCTGACCTCTGGGGAGGAGGGCCTGCCGGCCCCGAAGGTGCCGACCGCGAGGAGAGGTCGGCAAAACCCCAGGGGAGTTACTGCTTCGCGGCAGCGGAGGGACGCCAAGGGGAGGTTCATGCGTGCTCCGGCGGCCAGCGAAGCGGAAAGTGACATGGGGGTCACTACCGAGGACCCTGGCGACGCTGGTAGGCTAATGATGGCGCTTGATTCCGCCGGTGCCACCGGACGACTGTCGGTGGTAGCGGTGGAATCAAGCGAGGGGGCTCGCGACACGCACTCTGCCGAAGGTGGTTCCGTGAGGGGAAGTAGGAAGGCCTCACGGGAACACTGGACAGAGAGCGGGTCGGAAGGTGAGGAGGCTGGATCCGGAACCCCGGAGAGACCGGCCTCCAAGACCCTGAAGACGGGAGCTGGCAGGGGCGGGTCCCACCATTCGGTGGGGCTCTCCCAGGCCAGGAGGTTTTTGCGGGATGGTCCGTCGGACTCGGAGTCCACCTTGACAGACTCCGAGACGGTATCCCGCAAAAATAAAGGAAAGGGCAAAGGGACTGCCTCCTCGGTGGCTGCACCTCAAGACCTTCGGGCGAAGGCTGAGGAGGGGGCAGCGGCCATTGAGGGGGTTCTTAAAAAGTCCCGGAACCTGAAGG
Organism: Sesamia inferens; assembly: GCA_037179545.1. Classification (NCBI taxonomy): domain Eukaryota; kingdom Metazoa; phylum Arthropoda; class Insecta; order Lepidoptera; family Noctuidae; genus Sesamia; species Sesamia inferens. Next base: position 25,696,395 of record CM073928.1, on the reverse strand, counting down.
GGACCTGCATCCGGGAGATCAGGGAGGCATCGAGCAAAATGCTCGAAGCGGTCAACTCCCTGGCCTCCCGGAAGGAGGACGAGGTAGTAGCAAGGCTGCGGGCGGACAACAAACGCCTGCAAGGGCAGCTCGCAGCCTTGCAGAAAGAGGTGGCGGCGCTGCGCAGGGCTTTCTCCGAAGGGGGAAGCCCGCGCAGCAAAACGAAACGGCCCAAGGAGCCGGTCCCGGCGCCGGTCCCGCAGCCCCTCCCTGTAGGGGGCATAACGCGGGACGATTTTGCCCGGGGCATGGAGGTCCTCCAGCGCGAGCTGATGAACTACGCTGGTAGCGTCATCACAGCGCGGCTGGAGGGCCTCGATAAGGATGGTCGGCTCCTGCCGGCCAAGTCCCATCGCCCCGCGCTGGCGGCCGAGAGGCGAGCGAGCCAGCCCCAAGAGAGGGAGCGGCGGGAGACTGAGCCGGCGACTTTGATGCCGCCCGCCAACATGCCTAAAAAGGCTAGGCCGGCGGCAAAAAAGAAGCCGAAGGGTCCGAGCGGGCGCGGAGGGGCAGAAGCCCCTGCCCCTGAGCAGAAACGGGCCCAGGAGCAGATCGCCGGAGGCTCCGCTCAGGTGCAGCCTCTGGTGCTGGAGGGGCGGGAGACGTGGGCGACAGTGGTCCGTAAGAAGAAGAAGGCCACTACTGCCACGGCTCCCGCTCCGGCGCAGAAGCCTAAGGGGCCCAAATCGGCGGCCCCGAAAAAGGCAGCCAAGAGGGCACCTAGGGCGCCGAAGAGGCCCGCCGTACTGATGGCCCTCAAGCCCGCGGCCGTGAAGGAGGGCGCCACGTACGTGGACGTCCTCCGGAAGGCGCGGGCGGCCATCAGCCTCGCGGAGATCGGGGTTGGGCCGGGTAAGGCGAGGAGGTCCATGACGGGAGCTTGGCTTATCGAGCTCCCAAAAGAGACCTCCCCCTCCCAGGCCGACGCCTTGGCCAAGAAATTGGCTGAGGTGGTCGGGGAGGTGGCCGACATTACCCGGCCCACGAAAATTGCCGAGATCCGCGTGGCGGGCCTCGATGAGTCCCTCACTCAGGAGGAGGTGAGGGGGGCCCTGGCGGAGGCGGTCAAGTGCCCGCCCGACAAACTTCGGGTGGGCACCATAGCCCTGGGGGCGCGGGGCACGGGCTCGGTCCGGGTCTCGTGCCCCATAGAGGCCGCGAAGGGGCTGGCGGAGCGGGGCAAGGTGGTGGTGGGCTGGAGTGTGGCCACCATCCACCTTTTGGAGCAGCGCCCCATGCGCTGCCGCAGGTGCCTAGCGAGGGGGCACACTGCGGCGCTCTGCCCCCCCTCTGCCAAGGACCGGAGCCGGCTTTGCTTCCGGTGCGGCAAGGAGGGCCACATGGCTGCGGCCTGTAAGGCCCCTGTTAAATGCGCGCTATGCGCAGACAGGGGCCTGCCCAGCGGCCACAGAATGGCCGGCGCCGCATGCGGAGCCCCTCCGGTCCGAGGCCGCCTATTGAGAAGGGTCCTGGAAACTCTGTTTCCGAACCCGGGACCCTTCACGCCCCCCAGGATGCCCGCCTCCAGTTCATCCACTCTGGAGGTGTGGACCGATGGGCCTCCCGTATCCGACGGTGAGTTGGACTCCGTCAGGGAGAGGCTCCGAGCCAAAAACAAGGCTCCGGGCCCGGACGGCGTCCCTGCGAAGGTGATGGCAATTGCCATAGAGCCCCTGGGGGACCGGTTCCGCGCGGTTATGGACACATGCATCGCGACGGGCCGCTTCCCCAGGAGGTGGAGGGTGGGCAGGCTCTGCCTCCTTCGCAAGGACGGACGTCCTGCCGACTCACCGTCGGGTTATAGGCCGGTCGTGCTCCTGGATGAGAGCGGAAAATGCTTTGAGAGAATCATCGCCTCTCGCATCCAGGAGCACCTGGAAAGCCGTGGGCCGCAGTTGGCGGACTGCCAGTACGGCTTTCGGACCGGCCGGTCCACGATGGACGCGGTGGCTCGCCTCAAGAGGTGGACTGAGGCGGCCACAGCGAGGGGTGAGGGTGTAGTCGCGGTGTCGTTAGACATCGCGAACGCGTTCAACACCCTCCCCCACGAATGCATAGAGGCGGCACTGAAGTACCATGAAGTGCCCCTCTACCTCTGCGCCCTCGTGCGGGACTACCTCCGTGAGAGGAGGGTGCTGTACGAGGACGCAGAGGGTCGCGTCCAGTCGTGGGCCGTATCAGTAGGAGTACCCCAGGGATCGGTGCTTGGTCCCCTGCTCTGGAACCTGGGGTACAACTGGGTTCTGCGTGGCGCGCTCTTGCCGCGTATGGACGTCGTCTGCTTTGCGGACGACACCCTAGTCGCGGCCAGGGCGCGTGACTGGGAGGAGGCGGTTCACCTTGCGTCGGTCGGCACCTCATTGGTCGTCCGGCGCATCCGCCTCCTGGGGCTGGAAGTGGCTCTCGAGAAGACGAGGGCCATGACCTTCCACGCCCCACGACGCAGAACCCCACCGGGTCTCCGTATCCGAGTGGAGGGGGTCCGGGTTCCCGTCGAGGTGCATATAAAGTACCTCGGCCTGATCCTGGATCCCCGCTGGAGTTTCGAGGAGCACTTTAGGCTCCTCGCTCCGCGGCTGTGCTCATTCGCAGCCGCACTCGGACGGCTCCTCCCCAATCTTGGGGGGCCGAATTCGGCGTGCCGTCGGCTGTACCAGGGAGTGGTACGGTCGATGGCGCTCTACGGAGCCCCGGTGTGGGCGGAGCGCCTTTCCCGGGCAACAGTGGCCCTGCTGCGGAGGCCGCAGAGGGTCATCGCGACACGGACCGTGCGGGCATACCGCACGGTAAGTCATGGGGCGGCCTGCGTGCTCGCGGGCACGCCCCCGTGGGAGGTCGATGCCCTGGTTCTGTCCCAGGTGCATCGACACCGTGTCGCGGCCCGGGAACGGGGGGAACGACCCGCCTTCGAGGAAGTAAGGCGGGTCAGATTAGCGGCTCAGGGGGAGGCCCTGAGCCGGTGGAGGGAGGCGCTCCGCTCCCCAGCTGCCGGCCACCGGACGATTGGAGCGATTCGTCCGGTGTTGGAGGGATGGGTTGGGCGCCGGCATGGCAGCCTTACCTTCCGCCTAGTGCAGGTACTGACCGGACATGGGTGCTTCGGTCACTACCTGCACCGAGTCGCCCGTCGGGAGGAGTCACCGCGGTGTCATCACTGCGACTCCCCCGACGACACGGCCGAGCACACCCTAGTGGAGTGCCCGGCCTGGCGGAACGAGCGCCGCGATCTCGTTGCGGCGCTCGGAGGCGGACGCCTCTCACTGGCAACCATGGTACGAGCCATGGTTGAAAGTGAGACGGCATGGGAGGCTGCCGCCTCCTTCTGCGAGACCGTCCTCTTGCAGAAGGAGGCTGCGGAGAGGGAGCGGGAAGAGGACGTACTTGCCGCTCCCCTCCGGCGTAGACGGGTGGGGCGAAGAAGGCGGGGGACGAACCCCCGTCTCCTTTAGCCCCAGGGTGTGACCAGCGCGTGCGGGTAGCTCCCGCACGTGCATTGCACAACGGTCACCACGTCTGGGGATTATTCCGTTACCGGGTAATCCCCCTTTGGCGCGGAAACCGGCCCTACAGGGGAGGGCCGGCAAGCCCTGAGGGTGTCACGGAGTACTTGGCCTTCGGGTCGGCCCCGTGACACTCTCAACACAGGGCCCGACGGTAACCGGGTGGTTTTAGTGGGTATTCCCGGCTACGGCCGGGCGAGTCCCACACACGCTCGTCGCCTAGCTAGCGACGGGTATGGTGCGTAAAGGCATTTCCACTCGAGAAAAAAAAAAAAAAAAAAAAAAAAAAAAAAAAAAAAAAAAAAAAAAAAAAAAAAAGGCCATGTTACCACCCACCAGACAAAGTCTTGCCGCCAAGCGATTTGTCGTGTTCCGGCATGATGTCTGGTGAAGCAGTACGCAGGACGGGTCTGAGCAGTTGTGTTACGATGTGTTCCGGGTAGACAAATGTTGTGTCGTGAGTTTGGTCGTGGAACTCCAGATCCATCCCGCTCTGGCGCAGCATCGTTGGTCGTGTTGTTGGGTTTAACATTGCATCACCTCGCTCAACTGCCGTCTTCCCTCCTTCCACTACCGCTGCCACTCAGTTTTTTTTGATTGAATAGGTGAATTAACTAGCGCGCATTACCTATATCAACGATTGCATCACTGCTTACCATCAAGAGGGATTGTGATTAAGCAGTAGTATATAATTATAAAAAAAAAGTTATTGTAGCGGTACCTACAAACGCCACATGGAACAACGCGTCATAATGACGTCACACGAATTGTACATCTCGCAATCAGAGTTTACCGTGCAACTTGCATACATACAACTTCCTAATTTCAAGCATTGGGCAAGTGCCCACCAGACATACTACCCGTCTGGTCGGAGGATCCTCCCTTTTCTATGGAGGATGAGTGAACTTTACTCCCTGTTCCTCATGCCTCCACAGTTGTATTTTGTCTTACAACCCAAACTGCTTCTTATTCTAGTAATATATAATTTTAACATCTGCTGGAAAGACAGGTATATTATGTAAAGGACTGACCTGTAACTGATATCTCCATGGTGGCCAGCTTGGGTACATTGGTGTTCAGTTGTGGCGACAACGTCATTTCTCCAGTAGTTTCGTTCAGCAGTACTAAATTGGCATTGTTCCCAGAGAGAATACGGTATTGGAGCTAGAAGCAAGAAACTCTAGTTCATATACTTTAATTAAGAAATAAACTGATAACCGTGCAGGAATATATAAAGGTATGCTCAGGCGCTTTGTTTTCCAGAGTTTAAAGTCTTAAAGAGTAAGTTACAGATCATGTCCAATCACTATTGCGATGACAGGTTAAAACCATCATGATTCCATTGCGGAAAAGGGATAGCGTTATTTATCCTGTATAGCTTCATCTTTGTCTAACACAGGAATAATTAAGGTTTTAACACGTCATAGTAACCCCCCAACAACTTGTTGTGACTCTGATGTTGTCGCCAGCAGATCATGCTACCTGGCAACTGTGAAATTTTCACAATCAACCTTGGATCTTGAATGCTATAGGAATAAAGTATAGATAGATATAAACGCTGATGGCAATTAGAGTAGGGGAAGACCAAAGAAACAATTGATAGAATATATGAATGAGAGGAGTCATCATCATCATCATCAACCTTTTTATCGTCCCACAGCTGGGCACAGGTCTCCTCTCATACAGAGAAGGATTGAGCGTAATCACCACGCTTGTTCAATACCAGACTGCTGATGCTCTTTGACAGCCTCCGTGGCGTAGCGGTAGCGAACGCGGCCGTTACGCAAGGAGGCGCGGGTTCGATCCCCGCACAGTGCAAATATGAATATTTGCACTGGTCTGGTCGTGCCTCGGAAAGCACGTTATACCGTTGGTTCCGGTTGCCATACGAACATCTAGTGGCAGTCGTTACGGGTTGATGGAGCCCTCAAAAGTCTAACAATTGGTCTAACTGCAATGCTTCGATATCGCATTCGGGTTGTGGAGGTCAGACCGTAGTCGCTTCACGGAAAATATCGAAGTTTAGCCAAAATCAGCAGTTAAGACTGGTAAAGCAGACCCCAAACTCCAAAGCTGAAAAAGCTACGGATGCGACTGAGATTACGGCTGAGATGATGATGATGACCACGCTTGCTCAATGCGGGTTGGCGATTTCATACTTAAAGTCCAGGTAGAAAGAGTATAGTAGGAATAGATGAGTATGAAAGAAAAAGTCAATATTGCCTAAATATGTATGTAAAAATAATCCAGAAAAATGCCAAAACTTACCTTATCAGTGACATCAGCATCATAAGCCGGGACTCTCCCAAATGGTCCTACAGGAAAACAATCCTTATAATTATTAAAAATAATCTGAAAATCCTTCATCATCGGCGCGTTATCATTGACATCTGTCACTAGTATCTCCACTCTGACGTCATTCCATAGTGGTGGGCTGGCGGCGCGTATCACGAGCTCGTATTTCTTACGAGGAGACTCGTAGTCAAGGTCTACCATTGTTACAAGTTCGGCTTTGTCTGAACCTTGGCGGGTTTCGAGGGAGAAGCTGTTGGAGTCGTCGCCACCTGAGGAGTTGAAAGAAAATGTAAATGCTTCTGCCTCTTCTCATACAGAGAAGATACATTGCATTAGCATTCATGGTCCTTGCTTTTAATCTTTTCTAAACGAGACCTGTTTTGGATTTGATGTTAGTCGTGTCATCATTAGTGTCCAATGTGAGATGTTTTAGCTTGTTTAAGATTGTTGCCCAAATGACATAGAAGGTACCAAGATTGTTTTTATCATCAACAAAACTTACAAATTCTTAGGGTATCACCACAAAACCTTAACATTTGTTTAATGTGTGTCTAATCTCAGTGTTACGTCAAAGTTCATTTAATCATAGCTCCGAAACCCATGTTCACAAACTAAATTAAATTTAAGTTCAGTGAATATTTTTCTTTATATTTCATTAAAAAAAGAAACAGAAGATAAAATGTCAGTTTAGACCTGTCAAATTAGTGCGCTCCTGACGTAAACTGGCGTATTTTTTTTAGTCGCCATATTTATTTAATGGAGTATCTTAATTTGACAGGATTATACTAAAATATTATCTTCTATACTTTTTTTAACGAAATGGAAAGAAGAAGATGCACTTAACAACAGAATCGGCGCCAATATCGTTTTTAAAATGTGTTTAATTTAAACAACTCGTAACCGCGGTTTTGTAGATAATAAGGTTATTCACCAATCAAAGTTAAAGTTCCAAGATTTTTTGTCTTACCTTTGATAGAATAATGTACCACAGCATTGGCTCCTTCATCAGGGTCATGTGCATATATCTCCCCTACAGTAGTTCCAATGGGGCTGTTCTCGGCGATGTAGTACGTAAGGCAATCGCTCTCAAACACAGGCGGGGAGTCGTTTATATCTTCCACCTTTATGTGGACTATGACCTAAAATAATACGGTTTTGTAAAGTGTTCATGTAACGCCAGATCTCATAAATGTCCAATTACGCACCCATTTTTGTTTTGAAATTATGTAATAAAAACGTATGCAAAAGTGTAAATTTAGCAAACAGTAGTAAAGATTTTTATCTGAATCCTGGGCATAGCTGTGATGGCCTGAAACGCAGGTTTAATAAACCTAGCTCGGGCATGTGGCTAATTTTACATGATTTTCTGTTTAATAATATGTTCTGTTTGACCTTATGTATATTTTTAGTCACACATAATACCTAGTTATTATTTAGGCAATAACATATGTATGTATTCATTTGTATAAAAATATTTATGATACAATATTGTGTCAAACTTTTGAATAAATATTATTATTATTACCTACTGTTCGCCATTTTTTTTTTCATAATGGTGGACAGTAGGTTTGCGCCATTTTGAATGTTTTTTTTTTCAATAGCGTCTATCTTTTATATAATAAGTTAGTAAAAAAGCAACTTACAGTAGAACTCATTGGCGGTGTCCCTCCATCAATAGCCAGCGCCTTCAAATCATACGTCGCCACTGACTCCCTATCCAAGGCCTTATTAGTCCTTATAACTCCAGAAGCCGGGTCCACTACAAAGGAGCCTTCCTCACGATCTTTTGGTTCCAGCTCGTAGTGGACTCTACCATTGAGGCCTACGTCCGCGTCTGTCGCACCCACTTGAGTTACCGAGGTGCCTGAAAGAAAAATTGTATGGTTTGGAACTTTGCCCTGTTTTGTGATAACTTTCGGCTTTAGGAGGCCAATGTTTCATATTATGCTGAAGACAATATTTGTTCTTTTAGAATTAATAAAGCATCAGTATGGGACGGTGATTGGATTGATTAATGATCATTGCGAGATATCTCGGTGGTAGGCCATAACATCGGCCGCCGGTAGAAGTTACCACCCACCAGACAAAGCCTTGTCGCCAAGCGATTTGTCGTGTTATGGCATGATGTCTGGTGAAGCCGTACGGAGGACGGGTCTGAGCAGTTGTGTTGCGATGTGTGCCGGGTACGATGCGCCTAATGTTGTTGTGTTGGGAGTTTGGTCGTGGAGGGTCTTCAGATCAATCTCCCTTTGGCGCAGCATCGTTCGTCGTGTTGCAGAGTTTAACATTGCGTCACCTCGCTCAACTGCCGTCTTCCTTCCTATTCGCTCAGTTTTTCTGAGTGAATAGGCTCTTAATAAACTAGCGCGCTTTACCATCAACGGTCGCATCACTGCTTACCATCAGGCGGGATTGCGGTCAAGCGCTAGTTTACAATTATTAAAAAAAAATTATGACAGTGACGTACTCTATTACTAACAGATCTGAGAAAATTTGAGCTCGTGCTAGACAGGTGACCAAAATCGCACTGGAAAAGAATGACATTGATGATGTAAAGCCAAAACAGTTTCTTGAAGTTACATTTACGACGGTCTAATAGATTAGGAGATAAACAAGAACAGACGACAGCAGGTCAAGCTACCCGAAACTGCCAGATATTGCCAATCAACCTTGAGCCTTAATGCTATTCTTCTATAGGATGCATTCTGGTGAGTGTGCAAGGGAATTGCATGATTTAATTCCCCCATCTCCGTTCCATCATCGGACGACCCGTCGTACGGCGAGTTTCCACCCTTACGTTGTTGACACCACTGCGATCCGGACGAAGCGTTTTGCTTCCTCCTTTATACCGCGTACATCGAGGGACTGGAACAGTTTGCCGGCGTCGGTGTTTCCGTCACATTACAATTTGAGTGTCTTCAAGGCTAGAGTGAATAGGCTCTTAATAAACTAGCGCGCTTTACCATCAACGATCGCATCACTGCTTACCATCAGGCGGGATTGCGGTCAAGCGCTGGTTTATAATTCATAAAAAAAAGATAAAGATCTAACAAAGAAAAGTGACAGATTGTAGTATCTCAATGTACTGTATTCTGTACAATGGAAATACCTAATAATCATCTTACTCACCAACCAACGCATCTTCCATGATAGTAGCTGTGTACAGTTGTTGTTTGAATACCGGCGCATTGTCGTTTACATCCACCACTGATATCTCAACATCCGTAGTGTCAGATAGAGATGGCACACCACCGTCTCGGGCAGTCACAGTTAGTAGGTAACCTATACATAAACAGAAACATAGTAAATTATGATGAGCTCAAGCTAAGAACAGCAGTGTAATTGCGTAACACACTATCAATAGCAATGGATTTCATTTTGACAGTTCAACAGCATTCATTGTGTAATTTACATTGTAGAACAGACACATTTGACGACTATATGGAGAAATAGATTAGCATTATGCTTCAGAATCATTAACACTTTTTTAAATTATAAACTAGTGTCAAGAACATCACCAATAAGATCTCTATACATATTTATATTCTCTTAGGGCTCCTTGCTTCCACTGTTTCTGTAGACATATTCAGTAATAGTAGTTTATGAAACTGTTATATAATGAGGGATATTATGCACGAGTGTGAGTTTAAAAAACGAGCGAAGCGAGTTTTTTTAATAGTATCACACGAGTGTGTAATACCTAATTATGTACAGTTTCATACACTACTTTATCTAATCTCACACATTTTAAGAAACAATAATAATCAATTATGTGTCCAGCGAAACACAACAACGACTCGCAATGCAAAGAAACGTATTTCTATTTGGCGCCAAAATTCTGCACCCTGCATCAACGCGCACGTAATGAAAAAAAAAAAATATTATAACATTATTTTGTTAGAGAAATAATGTTATAATTAAATTTTTTAATTTTCTTTCGATGTACTATGGGTAAAGTACGTCAATATAAACTCCTTTTTAGTTTTATATTTTTAATTTTTTGATATGAGAGTAGATAAAATAATAATATAGCATAGAAGACAAATAAAAAAAATCGGTTTCTAGAAAGGACTTACCACTCATAGTCTCTCTATCCAGCAACTTGTTAGTAGTAATAGCTCCAGTCTGTGGATTGATGATGAACTCCTGTTCGTGATGAGTGACTGCCTCGTTGGATATCTCAGAAGATAGGCTGTATGTGATCTGTGCGTTGACACCCACGTCGCTGTCTGTGGCGGAGACTACTAGGACTGTTGTACCGACCGGCGCGTCTTCAAATACCTGAAGACGATACGATTATTGAAGGATGAACTGGTTAGACAGTACAGCAAGTATACCTACCTGAATTAATCACAGATGTTATCAGTCTGATATCAAGCTGATCTTTGTTCACATAGAAATAAAGTTGCTTTTGGTTTGCTGCCACTAACAGGTCTACCAAAATTAAAATGATCTTTATTCTCATTAGGATAAGGTTGTTGTTGTCAGAGAGAGCTATGGACGGACTGTCTTCTTCATCAGCCTATAGAGGTCTACTGCTGGACAAAGGCCACCTCAAAGGATATCCACGATGACCGGTCTTGTGCTGCCTGTATCCATCGGCTTCCAGCGACCGTCTCCAGGTCATCGTTCCACCTTGTTGGGGGCCTCCCTACGCTGCGCCTTCCGGTACGTGGTCGCTACGCTAAAACCTTACTACCCCATCTGCCATTGGTTCTACGAGCAATGTGCCCTGCCCACTGCCACTCAATTTTAGCGACTCGAAGAGCTATGTCGGTGATTTTGGTTCTTCTGCGGATTTCCTCATTTCTTCTTTTTTCGCATTTCGTTCTTTGTGTGACTTTGAGCCTTTGTATGAGGCCCATTGTGAGCGACCACGTTTCGGACCAAGTTTTGAAAGGACTGTACATATTTTAACCCTTTTTCAGTTTTGAGTTGGTTATGTAGTATGGAAACCCTGTATATTATAGGAAAACACTCACCGATGCCGTATAAGGAGCATTTTCAAAAACAGGCGCATAATTATTAGCGTCTGTGATATTAATATGGACCATTGCAGTGTCACTTCTACCCCCGCTGTCAGTCGCGGTGACTGTCAATACATATCGACGTTCCTGCTTGAAGTCCAGAGGTTGAGCAACAGTGATCAGTCCGCGGCCATTTTGAGAGGTAATCGAGAATCGGCCGCGAGTGTTGCCACCTGTTATCTCGTAGTGTAGCCTGGAGGAAAAAGTAAATAATGTTGTGAATTTAAAAATTAATGATAGGCATGCGTTTTTGCAATGTTCTATAAATATGAAAGTAGTCAAGAGAGACTTTCAGATTGACTGAGATTATCAGTAACGTATTTTTTTTTTCACTTTTTTTACGTTTCTACTGACATTGAAGATACTGAGCAGTATATGATCAGCAAAATTTAAAACTTAAAAAAAGCAAGGGCTGAGATGCTAGGTAATAAAAAAAAACTCAATTAAATCAAGAAGTATTCATATTTGCCTATTTGACTTTATATTTAAAATCGTTTGACATTCTATTTCTATGGAAACTAGTGCTTAACTGCGATTTCGCCCTATGGTATGATATGGTATAGTTTATTAGGAGTCTGTTCCAGGCTACAGCCTTGAAGACACTTAAATTATAATCTGACGGGAAGATCGCTTTAGGAAAATCGTTATATTTAATAATTTTTCTTTTAACACGTTCAGTGCCAAGCGAGTCGGTGGCACTGAATATCTAGTTCTAGAACTCACCTATTATCTTCATCAGCATCAGTAGCAGTGAGCGTCACAACAGGAGTACCGGGCGGTTCATCCTCGGCTAGTTCCACTTCGTATTGAGGAGGAGAGAATACTGGATCATTGTCATTCACGTCCTGAACTACTACCACTACGGACGCTGTTGCTGACCGGGGAGGGGAGCCTCCGTCTGTTGCTGTAACCTGGTAACCAGATAATGGGATGAAAATGTCAGTTGAACAAGACAATAACAAACAGTTTGGAATAGGCTTGGGTTTGTCTTTTTCTCAACAATTTTTGGGCTGCTACTGCCTATTTAACAGGAAACAGCTGGATAGCAGTATCAGTACAATTCCTGCTGCTTGTGCTGTTTGCTGATTGCCACGAAACAGGAGAAAATCCTAGTGTGTGCAACGATTTAAGAAAATATTTTAAAATACTTAATTACTGGAAAAATTCTTTAATCTCTCTAATCAATAGTAACGAATTATAAGGCGAGTTTGTTAGTAACGTTGAATGTTCATTAAATCACTGCATTTATCAAATTAGAAACGAGTAGCAATTTTCGGTCGTAACACTTCCCATATTACTATAAAAAACTAATTTTAGTTATGTCCTAAACCTTTATGTTAGTATTTGTATTTCGAACTTTATTTCTATAACAGTTAGATTGTTAATTCAAAACCTGGCTTGGTAGTTTAAACATTAAACCTGATCTAAAGAAATGGCTTGGTTTTTTTATAAGGGGTTCTCGATGCTTGAAAGATATACGGACGAAAACAGGTCAAGCTACCCTAAACTTTCAAATGGTCCCAATCAACCATTGAGCCTTAATGCTTTAGAGATAAAGTTGAAAATCTAATAAGGAAATCTGGCAAACTGTAATAGCTTGATATACTGTCGTCTGCTCAATCCTACTAACATTATAAATGCGAAAGTTTGTGAGTATGGCTGTTTGTTACTTTTTCACGCAAATATTACTGTGAGGATTTAGATGAAATTTGGCTCACAGATACTTTTTAACCAAGAATAATACATAGGTTACTTTCTATCCCCATATTCCTACGGGATCGACATTGATGCAGGTGAAACCGCGAAGCGTAGCTAGTATTGTTGTTGTATTGTTTTTTGTATGTAACGTTTGATTAGATCAAAAATTGTTGGTAGATAGGTTTTAGGTAGGTATTTCATTGCTTGCTCATTCCCATGATATCATTGTTATTTATTTTATTTATTTCTTTATTTTTTGGCTTCGCACGGTTTGTGCATTTAGCCAATGTCACGTAATTATGAATTATTCATGTCGAAAAAGACGGCCGCGTGACCCGTCTTACGAGTGAGGTTTGGGGCAGTCATGATGTGGTTACTATTCTGCGATATTTCACTGTTCTTTATGAATTATTTACTAAATGCACTTCTTACTACATAAATCACGCATTTTTATTTAGTAAACAACACTATAAACAATTTTAAAAGTCCAATGAAAATCGAGTGTGACACTCAGCTTGACTTTCCCGCCAAAACTCCGTTATCATTGTTATCTTTCAAAGTGATTTACTAGTGTTGTGGGTAAAATGGCTTTTTTGCTTATTAAAACCCAACAGTGTTTCTTCACTTGTCTGTGCGCCAGGGGCCACGGTTTCTCTTTGGAACAACCCGCTGTCCTGGCAGGCATCGGCCTTCGTGGATCCCGGCACGAAGTGCTGACATCGCTTTGAGGCGTGCGTAAAACACAACGCGCCGTCGTTCCGGGCCTGGTCCTCACCATATAAAATGCCTTCTATCACAACTTACCATCAACTGATATTTGGCCTGCACTTCTCTATCGAGCTGTGATGACGTGTACACCCATCCGGACCGAGGATCGATGCTGATTGGCAGGTCATTGTTGTTGTTGTACTCCTTATCTGCCAGTGTGTAAGTTATCTCCGCGTTCACACCTTCGTCTGCATCGTAAGCTTGCACCTGGAATAATCAAGACGTTTTAGAAAATAGTGCTAAATAGGGACGTTTCCTGGATTTAAAAAAATTGATGCTATTTAGTTCGTCATTCAGATTATAGAAAAATTTTGGATATGTATATTTTGTTTTATCAAATCAATAAAAATTTACAAATACAAATGGCATCAAAGATCAGGAGTGGTGGCTGGTGTGTCACTGCGTGCTAAAAATTGTAGCGTGCAGTCAGACGAGTTTTCAACACACTGTCGTCTTAATTTTTTGTTAAAATGAAAAAAGATAAATACGTGTCTAGGATTTTTTGGAAATCTGACTGACGGACTAATTAGTTTTTTTTTTAGTCAAATAACCTATTATGATCGGGAAGCGAAGAATTCTTTGATATTCTAGGTGACACAATCTTATTGGATTTGAATCGAGTAAGGAAAAATCCTGAACTAAGAATTCCATAATGGATCTTGAAGGAAAAACCCAGAGCGAATAGTGTCTGGTTATAACTGCCGCTTCCGTGGATAGAGGGCGTGGTGCCGTAGTGGCACGTTGTCAGTATAAAAAGTTCTCGCACTTGTTTGCCTGGTGCTCATACGCTTTAGTTCTTAAACACCGCGTTAGATGGCATTGCCTGCCGAGTTGTTTTACTTTGAAACTAAAGTTCTCACTTTTGATTAAATTACTTTATGGTTGCATTACTAAAAATATTTAGAGGGTGGTATGGTTATCATATTATTATTACAAAGTAAATTAAATAGATAGAAAGGATATATGTTTGTTTAGTAGCGGTAAAGATGACGCCGAGTAGGTAAGAAAGATCAGAAAAGTAAATAAAAATAAAACTTTACTTTTTTACAAATAGGTCATGATTTTTGTGACACTAGTGTGAAGAAAGTCATAAAAGTCACATGTGGTAAAAATACCTCTGCTATATAATGACGACATTAAAAAAAACACGTTTGTGTACCTATGTGGCTTTCAATGTTTGTAAACGCACCCACGATATTATACTTAGAAGTGCGTAATTTCTAGTGTAGGTCAATAATAAAAACAAAAAAGCTTTGTTACTTATGTAGATGAATAATAAACAACAACTTTATTTATAAGTAACACTACTAGCGGCCCGTCCCGGCTTCGCACGGGTGGATTATTGTTTAACATTTTTCTAAAGTGGTCGCGAACGCGGCCGCTACGCAAGGAGGCGCGGGTTCGTCCCGCACAGTGCAAATATTTGTATGCATGAATATGAATATTTGCACTGGTCTGGTCGTACCTCGGAAAGCACGCTAAGCCGTTGGTCCCGGTTGCCATACGAACATCTAGTGGCAGTCGTTACAGGTTGTTGGAGCCCTCAAAAGTCCAAACATTTTTAGGGTGTGTATTTTATTACACATTTTTTTTTTCTTTTATTTAATCTAGTTTTAGCATGCACTCTACTTGCATACATGCATGAACCCCCCATGCATTGCATGCATGCGTGAGGGGTCCATGCATGTATACAAGCAGTAGACGCTAACTTTTAAAATGTTTCTGTGTACGTTTTAGTGGTTGGGTCGATATCTCTAACAAAAAACTGAACGGTTTACTGTTTTTCGGTGGAAGGGGTAACTGACTCATGCCACCGATATAAGTTATTTTGGAAAAAAATATTATTGTCGACGGTGAATTATTAATGGTACTATCTACAGGCCTCAGCAATTTCTAATACAATATAAACATGACCACGTCAGCTTCAGCGGAGCGATAGGGTCGGGTAAGGGGTCCATATCGTATCTGGAGTTTTGAATTAAAGCACGAAGTTTAAATATACCTCCTACAAATTTGACAATAACAATTTAAATACAAATCGACAGTTTCGCCCCGGAGCACAGCCCTGGTCCGCGCCTCAATGTGAAGTGACCGTTTGATAACGTGCCGCCATTACAAAATAACGTCACAGCGTTTACTACCATGTAAGTCAAATGAGCAACTTTTATTAAAATGATATCGTTATCTACGACAAACAAAATAAAGTTGCCAATTTTACTGATTACGAAATTGTGTCCAGAAATATGTACTGAAACATTAAAAATCCACTAACTTTCTCAACTCAGATATAAGTTTTCAATGTGGCCTCTTAAATAATGATTGAGTGTTCAATTCGGCAGGCATATAAAGACCATTGCCCCGACAAATGGAAGCCTGTATCATGGCCTGTAATAAGCGGCGACAGTCCTGCAATTACAGGCGTTCGAGTGAAATGCAGCGGGTGGTATTTAGAGCGATCGATGTAGCAATCAAATTGCCAATGGCAAGAATTTCAATTCGAAAAAATATGGGTAAAGTGCTTATGTAAGGTCTATTTAAATATGTGCTATTTCAAACTTTATTTTAGTGGTAATTAAATTGATTTCAGAGTTACTAGGAACATTAAATAAGTTGTAAAAATAGTTGAAGTCTAAATAGCCCAGACAGAACTTTATTATATAGTGATTAAAGTTATTTTTAACCGACTTCAAAAAGGAGGAGGTTACTCAATTCGACCGCATATATGCTTTTTTTTAAATGTTTGTTCGCGGATAACTTCGTCGTTTATGAACCCATTTTGATAATTCTTTTTCTGTTGGAAAGAAAACATTATCAAGGTGGTCCCATGATAAGGACATCAGGGTTTGATGGTGGAAGACCAGAGAAATCAAGAGGAACTTTCAAAAATCGTAGGGGCAACCAGTGCGTTTGTAAGGTTTTTCATTAAGTATTTTAGCGTCAGCATCCAGCCCAACCGGATGCAGCTGAACAGTACTTTTCACAACTAAAAAGTGTAAAATAAAAACTTTTTTTACAAAAAAAAAACAACCGGTCGGTGTCAAAAACTAATATAGGTACAAAAACCAAAGATACCGACTTCCGAAATTAGTTATTTTTCACTTTGTAGTGTTTTTTGGAAGTCGGTTGCTTTTTTTGTAAAAAAAAGTTTTTATTCAATAAACTCATATTTTTTAAAAGGTTTGGCAGTTAAATCGCGAACGTAGATTAGTTTTGTGACGCCATATTGTGAACGTCTTAAGGTAAAGGTTCTTAGGTCCGTATAACAGAAACTCACTCAAAACGCAAGCTTTACTTAAATCTCGTTTGAAGCTATTTGATTGGTTGAAACCAGATTTAAGTAATGCTTAAATCTTGAGTAAGGTTTTGTAATAAGGTCCTTAGTACTAGTAGCTATTTGTTATAGTGCCGTGATTACACCGCTGTCATATTGATAAGTTAGCGCTAAGTTCGTGGAAGTGCTATTTTTATGCGGTGTTGTTGTTCTACGGTAAAATCAGTGATATACATATATACTGTAGATGAAATCCACGCGTGGCACGTAGGTAAGGTAATCTCCAAGCTCTACGTACTTGCACTTTGTCTTTATTGCGACGAAGCTTCATAATAGACAAGAACTTGAGTGCCTGATAATCTTACTCATATCTTAAGTGCGATATTATATAATTATAAACTAGTGCTTGACTGCAATCGTTGATGGTAAAGCGCGTTAGTTTATTAAGAGCCTATTCATTAAAAAAACTGAGGGAATAGGAAGGAGGACGGTAGTTGAGCGAAGTGATGCAATGTTCAACCAAACATCACTACCAAAGAGGGAGATTGATATGGACACCCTCCATGACCAAACTCGCGGCACAACAACATTTGGCGCATCGTACCCGGTACACATCGCAACACAACTGCTCAGACTTATCCTCCGTACGGCTTCACCAGACATCATGGCGGAACACGACGAATCACTTGGCCGCAAGACTTTGTCTGGTGGGTGGTAACCGGCAACCGATGTTATGGCTTGCCACCGAGAAAACGATGAATGTTATTCTTTTATGCAAGAACTACTGAATACATTTGCATGAAGTTTTACGCATAAGTAGTTTACATCCGGAATTGACATATACCATAATTTTTATTCCGAAAAATGGAATCAATACTTATGCGGGTGGAACCGCGGGCTGCAGTTAGTATAATAATATTTCAGCAATATGGACCGAGACAGCGTTGTGTATTATGGCCCGCTTCCTCTCACAGCGAAGAGGCCAATTTAGCTAGGTGTCAGACCTATTGGTGGGTGTAAAACATAATATGTTAATTATGCTATAAGAAAACTTTCATAAACATTATGAAACTCCGTCCTCGCGTTGATTGCTAACAGACTAGATTGCCCTGATATCCAGCAATGCTGCGGCAGACATTTTCCCCTCTATTCATAAACGCTGCTTAAAGCTAGTGATTAGGTCTCTTAACTTTAATCATCGTTTATGACTAAACACCATTACTGTCGTGTGAAATCGTTGTCTGTGTTTGTGTGTGTTCGTATTTGTTCTCTCGTATGTCATATATGTAAAAATATGTACGTATCTGTTTGTATGAGTTTTGGTACTTCAAATAAACTAAATTTAAATTAATTTAATGATCAAAGTAAATCATTCTATTCAATACAGAGTATCCATCCAATACAATACAGAGAATGGCATACATATAGGCAGCATCCTAACTGCGTAACACACTATTACTATCAATTGGAATAATTTTAAAGCAAATCGCTAATACATTGCTTCATATGTTAAAAAATATATCTGCTCAACTACGTAATTAACGCTATGAATGCTGTTGAACTGTCAAAATAATACCCACTGCTACTGGTAGTCATCATCATCGTCATCAACCTTTTTTTATCGTCCCACTATTGGGCACAGGTTTCCTCTTATACAGAGAAGGATTGAGCGTAATCACCACGCTTGCTCAATGCGGGTTGGCGATTTCAGACTTAAAGTCCAGGTTTTCTCAAGATGTTTTCCTTCACCTTCAGTCATTGGTGTCCAAGATATACTTAGAAAGTACATATAATTTTTAGAAAAGATACATTGGTACTTGCCTACTTGGCTGGTGTTTCAACCACTAGGCAACCACGACTTGTGGTATGTTACGCAATTATCCTGCATGTCATGTAGTATGATTCGACTCACCCTAACTATGCTGTATCCAACAGGAACGTTTTCGCTGACAGACTCTTGAAATAGTGACGTATAGAATCTCGGCGCGTTGTCGTTGACGTCCTTCACGTTTACTAGTAGTTGGGTTGTATTGGAGCGGGAAGGACTGCCGCCATCTGGAATTTAATCAGTTATTGACAACTCTGTGTTTCCAAAAAAAGAAATAAGTAAAGTCTTTTCAGTTCTTCCATCGCTTCTTCGGTCTTCCCCTACCCTTATAGCCATACTAATATTTAAAACTATGCTTGAAAAATTATCCCCATTCCTCCGTATTGCCTAGATATTCAAGATACATTATTGCTAGTTTCATAGAGTACGGATAAGCAAAATCATACAGATAATTAAATAAATGGACCGGAGTTTTTGGGTCAACGTAATTATCTTTCCGGGAAGTTTACTGGAACTTATATGAAGCTGATGAAGAAGTCTATTTATCTACATTTAGTTACGAGCTTCAATATTTTAACACTTGGCAAGTTTCAATTGCGCCTTTTAATGCATTGCATTGCATGTAATTGGGATTGGAACGTTGAAATACAATACATGACATAACATAAACCTATGGGTTCATATGTGCTATGTTGTTAACAACATATAATTTCATGAAAAAATAAAAGAGGAAATCGCTTTTGAATAAAGCCGAGTGCATAAGTACATACATTTGCTCGTAACTGCAATTGTAAATATAAAACTGCATTTGTAAAGAGATATTTTTGAGACAAAGATGTGAAGATGTTTTGTACAAACCTTGAGCTCTAATAACCAGTCGATAGCTCCTGACTTGTTCATAGTCCAGCTGCTTCACCAACGACACATCCCCACTGAGGCTATCTATTGAGAACTGCATCTGAGTGTTTCCTCCGATGATCGCGTAACGTATTGCTGCGTTTGAGCCTACATCTGCATCTGTCGCTCTAAGAAAGCGGACAAAGTATTAGTGACACACGAAGAATTACCCTGCATTAATTATGACATTGTTTTTATAAAATTTTGGAAGGCGACCTCTTCTTTATGATTACATAAAGCAATGATAGCCTTTGGGGGGGCCTTTGTAATCGGCTGAAGAAGAAAAAGAAGAAAGCAAATAACTGTGTACGTCTTAGTTATATTCTTTGTCTGAAAGCTTAGAATTTCTAGTAAATTTCTTGCTTGTTTCAATATGTCGAGTCGCAACCATATAATATTTTAAATTATTTTACAGCTAGAATAATCAACCGGATATAGACGGTCGAAAACTGTGTATTTGTTCCTCATATCCAGTTATTTCCAACCCATCAACGTAAAATTGAATACAAACAACAGCGTGAATCACAAATTGTTTTCCCAGCATCGCTTTGTTACAAAAGTACTTAATTTCCAAATATTCAACAATAGCAAAATTAATAATTTCGTGGAAAATGGTGTACAAATATAAATTTCTAACGGTTCACCACAATGCTGGGATGAAATATTGATAGTTGCAATTGTCCGGAGTAAAACAATAAATATGAACGAGGGCTTTTGCAACAATTTCTGTAAAGATTTATGGCAATACAAATTTGAACAGCAGACGGTGCTTCGTGTTCAGGGGAAGATTGCTAGCTGAAAATATAGCTGTATTGGACCCCATTGAGTACCGAGACAATCTTCTATTGGAAAACGTTTAGCGGAGTTTTGAAAGTGTAAGATATATTGTGATTTTAAATATGTCTTGGAGCAGCTTTTACATTTAGCTGTCTAGCTGTCGTATAATATTGATTGCAAAACATAAATTTTAAACCTATAGACTGAGGTTGTTGACTTAACTTATTCACTTAACAGAAACATCGTTTCCATAATGTGTTTTCCCTAATCTGAGGAATTCATAACGTTTAAGAGCTGAAGGTAGATTTAATTGGCACTCATTTAATACCTTCTTGGAAGATAATCTTGGCTTGAACTTCGTAGCGAAAGAGGTTCGTATTCATTCATTATTTATTAGGTTATTAAAAACAACGTCCAAATTTTCACAGCTCTGGCTTACAAAATTCCATGATATAATAACTTACTTGATCTTTGCGATTACTGGATTATCGTTAGCGCTGATATCCTCATCGACTGTTACTGTGTATGTCTTCTCACTGAATTGAGGGTAGTTGTCGTTGTCATCCAGAATATTCACGTGGACTGTAGCACTGGGGAGAAAATGTTTTAATAGGTAAAAAGGGAGTTTGCAATGTTTGCATATGGGAGTGGCGTTGTTTAAATCGTCATATATAAGTACTGCCTGTACACAAACGGTTCCTCGTACCTTCAATAAAAGGAGACCAATGCAAGAAGGATTGCGTCGATCTCCTTACTGGATTTATGTATACAAAAGAAATGGTATTATTAGTATATCTCCTACTAAATATAGTCTTCCAAATAAATTAAGCTATCGTTAGTTTCAAAAATTCATTGATATCCATTTAATATTGATTATAAACGCCAAGTCTTTGTCTATATATTTTAAAATCCACGTCTATTCTAACTAGAATACATCACAAAGTGGTAACTGGTCAGATCCTGCAGCGTAGTTTTGTAACCTATGACAGTAGCATTTCATTTTGACAGTTCACCAAGATTCATTGCGTTATTTATGTTATTGAGCCGATAATGTTTCGAACATATGAAGCATTGGATTGGCAAAATCCTTCAAAATGATTTAGATGGAGATTGATAGTGTATTACGCAAATAAGGTGCTGACATGCGAATACTGCGTAGGTACTTTAAGGACATACGTTGATTATTTATACATTACTCGCTTTCCACCCGCGGCTTCGAATTCGGTTATATCGCGCTTTTTAGATTTCCCTCAGGAATATCATTTTTTTTTTTAATAAAAGGTAGCCTATGTCCTTTCTTAGGGTCTAAAGATTGTCTGCCCCAAATTTCATTAAACTCAGTTGAGAGGTTTAAGCGGGAAAGCGTAACAGACAGACAGAGTTACTTTCGCATTTATAATGTTAGTATGGATTAATCGGCTGGGAATGTTACTAAGTGACTTCTGGAGAATGTAATTAGAACCTCATTATTAACCGAGATTACACGGTAAACTTGATAAGAATTATGGGTATCGGTTATTTTATGTAGAGGTTTTACATGAAGTAGATGTTGAAGCCAGACAAAAAAAAAAATACTACAACAGCCAAAATCCGCAAAAACCGGAATGAAAGAGCTTTTGTTCAGAAATAAAAGGTCCGAGTTTATTTTTTTTTAACATACGTTCATTTGCAAGAAGCCCTGACGTGATTCAAAAAGACCAATTTTTTATGGCAATTATGAAAAGTTTAAAAAGTGGTAAGGATGCGACAAAGCTTACAGCTTTATCTACCTCGCTTATTTTTGGGATGTATCCTAAATGTGTAACAAAAGAAACTTCAACTGTCCTTTAGACTGTCCATACCTACTCTACTTGGGTTGGCTAAAAGTTTATTCGCGATTATAGGGTACTTGACTAAAAAAAAACTAATTAGTCCGTCAGTAAGATTTCCAAAAAATACTAGACACGTATTTTTTCTTTTTTCATATAAACAAAAAATGAAGACGGCACAGTGCGTTGAAAACTCGTGTGACGTCACTGCACGCTACACTTTTTAGCGAGCAGTGACGCCACCAGCCAACACTCCTGACCTTTAATGCCTTTTATATTAGTAAATTTTTCATAAAACAAAATATACGTATCCAATATTTTTCTATAATCTGAATGACGGGCTAATAATAGAATCAATTTTTTTTTATCCAGGAAACATCAATATTACGATACTGGTCCCATGGAGAAAATTGTTCAGTCATTGAAGTCTAACTATCCTCGCATAAGAAGGAAGGAAGTTATGCATTACCTGATGATATTGTAACAATAATAGTCAAGGAAGGCACAATAAGAGATGAAACTTATCCAAATCCTTCAAATAAATTACATGTAATAAAGTCAACCTTTGTGGTAGGGGTTGGTTTGGCAACTTGCCACGAAATACAGACATCAGCAGGTCAGCTTCGCGAAACTATCAAAATTGAACCTTAATTCTTTAGCTATAAGGTTGAAAAGCTATTATAAAAATTTGACAGATTTTCTTGGTGTGCTAGCGTCTGTAAAAAATAAGATTCTTTGGGATTTATATCGCGTATATTTTTGGAATAAAAAGTAATTTTTAATAACAACGAAATTTAAAAGAAAAGCTTTATAATGAATCCATGGTAACAGGTTTTAAAGTTAATGGCCCTGCCTCCTAAAGTCTCATAGTATTCATATTTATGTTTGAACCTGATGTTATTTCAAGTAAAACAAATATAAATTTTCCTGTAATGGATTTCAGACTGACAACACTATTGAAAACGTTAAACTGTTTGAGGGTGAAGTGTACACTGAACCTTTTTTTGTATGAATTAAGGTTATTTATCGATAAACTCTTATTTGTTTACAATTTTGGCATATAAATCGCGCATGTAGTTCATCTAAATAATTTGGTTTTCGTATACCATATAGGGTGACTTGTTCTATAAGTCATTGTGTTTAGTACGAATTTACCGAAGGGGATCTTTAAGAAAGAAATGCCAATAAAATACATACACAGCGTCCGCTTTTGTGCTAATATAACAACAAATTATTGCCTTTAGCTACACATTTGGGGATGACAGGAAATAATGCTATATTTATCAAGCGTAGTATTTATGGGTTCACTAATGACTGCTCATTGCGGAAATCGTTTGCGATTGTTACGAAATATATACAGGAAGAGAGGGACATCGACGAGCAAGCTTAAAAGGTGTATCTGACATCAACGCACAAACGAGTACCATGGATCCAGTAAATGATTCTGAACCCCCCAGTGGTGGAATTTTGGGTCGGCTTTTACCGGATTAAAAAAAAAAAATGCAGTTCATTTCACCTTAGACCGTTCATAATTGCTATACTTTACTAACCCAATATGACTTTAAAGTAAAAAATAATTAATTCGCTAATTACACAAACACGCGCAATGTGAACAATACTAGAAAAACTACCCTATCAGCTGATTTCGTACAGTTCACATCAGGGGTCAACGTCATACCTAAAAACGCGCGCGGCGGCACGCTTGCAACGTTCAAAGGCCGAGCCGACACTTTTTATAAAACACTGTGATTTCAGTTACCGCTCATTAACGACATAAATGACTATCATAATTTTGTTACTGGCATGCGGTGTAGCCTTTTTGCGAAGTTTGCGTTACGATGTTAGATATACTCGTACATTCATAGTAACAACGAATTCAGCACATGAGTTTGGAATACAGCTAAAATCTGCTGTTTCATAGTGCTATATCTAAGCGGTCAAAGTGTGTCCCATACCCAGCAATTTCTTTTTATGTTCGACTAAAATTTTCAACAGAGGAGATTTTAGTATCATGTGCTGAATTCATGGTTACAGTTCAGTCAGGACAAAAAGTACGTAATTATTTTATAAACGATTTACTGCTATATTTGTGAAGGAAATTTTTGTTGTTATGAACACAGCGTTTTCAAACCCATAGTTTTGATTAACGAAAAATCGCTAATGAAAGTTGCTAAGTGTTGACATATTGTTGCTCGTAACTGTTGTGTTGTAGTTTTTTAATGCAGGTGCTAGTTTCGTGCAGTACAATACCTTTTTTGTTGTGAACGCAATTTTTTCATAATACTGCGTTCTACATTTCTTTCTTTTATGGCTTCGCACGGTTTGTGCAATTAGCCAATGTCATGTAATGAATTGTTCATGTCGAAAAAGACAGCCGCGTGACCCGTCTTACGATGGAGGTTTGAGACAAAGTCATGATGTGGCCACTATACTGCGATATTTCACTGTTATTTATGAATTATTTACTGAATGCGCTTTTTACTACAGAAATCTCACTTTTATTTAGTAAACAACACTATAAATAATTTTAAAAGTCCAATGAAAAATGAGCGTGACACTCAGCTTGACTTTCCCGCCAAAACCTACGTTCTACATTTAAAGGCGGTGTGTCAGTGTTATTTTGCAATGAAATGAGTCACCACATCGACGCAAAGGCATATCTACAAGTCTCTGGTATTGGAAATGTCCTCTTGTTGGGGTGGCCACTTACCATTTGGTCGTTAGCTTGTCGTACAACCAATAGCAAGCATCCTTACTAACATTATAAGTGTGAAAGTGAGTTTGTTTGTTTGTTCCGCTTTCACGCAAAAACTACTGAACGGATTTGGATGAAATTTGGGACACAGATCGTTTCTAAACAGGAATAACACATAGGATACTTTTAATTCTGATATTCCCACGGGATTCAAACTTACGCGGGTGAAACCGCGGGGCGCTGCTAGTAAAAAATAAAATTAAAAAACTCACGTGCTAGAAAGTCTTTCGGACACAGGACTGGCCTGATCCGTAGCCTTCACAATTACAGTGTAACGAGCAACTTTCTCTCTATCCAAAGGTGATCTGGTCAGTAAGGCTCCGCTCCTGCCGTCTATCCGGAATACGTCCTGCGTTTCTATTTGTTCCGAATTGTCTATTGATTCGTTTGTGTCTTCTGTGTTTAAACTCTCCGCTGTTACAGTTTCAATGGAATATTCCACCTGTAAATGGAATTATTGGGTTTAGGTTCTTTATTAATTATATTAGCGCTCTATTCCGATTACTCACCTCAGCATTCTTTCCAATATCCTGATCCGTAGCCTTTAGAGTTACTACGGTAGTTCCAGGGCTGGCGCCCTCTCTTACTGAAGACTCGTATTGCTGCATCTCGAAGACTGGTGAGTGGTCGTTGCAGTCGAGCACGTTGATCTGTTCAAAGTTTAATATAAGTCCAGAATTTCATGCGTGTCTAGTTTACGATAAATAATTGTTAGTACAAATAATATACACCGTGCAATTTTAGACATCTTACGAAAGATGGCTACTATACATTAATTTAAAAAAAAAACCCTTTTATGAATATTTAAAAAAATGATCATGAAAATTGAACGAATCAAATATGATACTCTTGCAAGGCAAGGGGTAAGGACCAGGCCCGGGTCGACGAAGCGTTGTGTTTCACGCGTTCCTCAAAGAGATGTCAGCACACCGTGACGGGGTCCACAAAGTCCGATGCCTGAGTCAGGGCTGCGGGTTGGTTGGAAGAGAAACCGTGGCCCTGGCGCACAGGCAAGTGAAGGAACACGGGTGGGATTTAGTCAGAAAAAGTCTGACAAGCCCTTCCGCTCCGTCCAGAGCGGTGGAGGTCATTTGATGATCTCCCACACCAAAATAAATAGATAAAGAATTACAGTTTTATCAGTTAAATAATCCTGACTCAGGTCCTGCAAAATTACGTAATAACGAAAGTCATTGCGATAGCTTACCTGTAAAGTCGTAGTTCCACTCCTAGGCGGGAAGGTGTCATCCTGAGCCACTACTCTGAAGTAGTGAACATCAAGTCTCTCCCTGTCCAATCTTGCCTGAGTGGTGACCACACCAGACCTTGAGTCTACAGCGAACATGCCAGCAGACCGAGAGTCCAGAAGACTCGACATCGAGTATGTTACTGGGCTGTTTTCTGGGTCCCTATAAAGAAATACAAAAATACAATGGAATTAAAACCTGATACTAAGGTGTAATCACTAGATATTTTCAAAAGTATTCAGAGTACAGCTGAAACTCCAGTCAATGAGTTGGGAATGTATAGAGATTAGGGGTGTCTACTGTTGACTTGATATGATCGGTGTTCAGTCGACCGTGAAGGGTGGGAGATGTGTTGATGTAAGCAGTCGGGTCTAACGTCTATAAAAGGTGTTTATGCTACAGAGGTTAATAGGAGCAGGTGTGAATACATATATTGCTTGCTAAATTAACACCTAAACTTTCATAAAATTAACGGATATCACGTTTTAATGAGTATTTAAGTAACTAAGTAGTAAAAGCAAGTTTTTAATATTGGTTTCTTAAGCAACAAATAATAAAGCCTTGTGGAAGAAACATACTTCAAAAAAAGTACAAATTACTCCAAGGAAGAATAGAAAACTTAAATACCTACAAGAAAAGTAAAAAAAGAAAACTGATGAAACAGTAGGAATGCCAATTAATTATGTTATACGGTAAGTAATTTCTAAAGTGAGTTGAATAACAAGTCTTGATCAGCAAAACAGATGAGAGTAGGAATTTAAAAATGTTGAAAGCAAATAACGTTTGATGACACACGTTATTAACTGCAATTCTTCGGACGTGATCAACCTCGGGAATAGAGGCACGAAGGGAAAATTTTATTAATCTACTGTGGCTCGTAGCGAATATCTATTTAATAACTTCTATTTTCTGTAAGTCCTACAATAACTTTTACGATTGTATTGTTCTGTTATAACTTCTCCGTCTCATCTGGACCCTTAAACAATGAAATTTATAGAAACAAGTTTGTTGAATAGGATAACATTTATCGCCTTTAAAGCGGTTCTATATTGAGAAAGCTTTAGAACTTTACCCTAATACAGTAGCAAAATTAATCGTTACATTCCAGATTTAGAAATCATACTAAATAAAGCATTCAGAGAAACACTTGAAACTATTAAGCACCCAATAGAGTAAAATCTTATAAGCAATGATCTCAGTAGGAACAACTAAAATGACAGCGTCATCATAGCAAATGATGCGATCATATGAGTACAAGCGGCCCGGTATTCGCCGACACGTTCAATGGCCCATGTCAGCGGTTCCGGACCGCATAAAATAGATGGGCTCTATAAAGACCCAGCTTAAAGTCAATTAAAAGGGCAGATGGTATATGACTAGGTGTTATGTCCTGACGTTGATTAGGATAATGCTTACATCCTGTTTATTAGTACAGGCTTAAGGAACTTCGAATTAAGAGGTTTAGAAGTCATTACTTATCATTAATTCCTAGACTGCGTGACTCTGTATTGTTTTGTCAAGGTATAGAAAAATTTAAGTGGAGACTTAAGCGTAGGGAAAATTGGATACATTGGCAAGTTAGGATATATAATTATCTCGGTTCTTACCGTGCTCTAACTGTGGTAACAGTAACACCTGGTGGTTGTTCCTCCGCTACGGATGCCACATACAATGCCTGCTCGAAATATGGCGACTGGTTTCGAAGCTCCCTCTTCACTCTCCGCGCTATGTCAGTGTCATTCAGTTCTTGATGATGATACACTATCTTCAATCTATGATCGGAATCTACAATGTTGATCTTTTCACAGTTGAAGGTAAAGAGTATGGAAACTTTCCACATAGGTTCCTGTATACAAATATCTCCACTAGCCACCAAATCACCTTGGCTTGGCTCAATCATAAACCTTGGATCACTCACATCTAAAAACTGCACTTTACACATCTTTTGAACCGTCCTAGGTAAGAAAGCTGTAAGAGAATTCACGAATTGAGATTGCTTCAGACAAATCCCTTGCCATCGATCCGTTGTCGGGATAGCGAAGCTAGCGTACGTTTCCGATATCCATTGCTTCGCTTCAGCTATTTTTACATCTATGGCCATATCGAAGGGTATTATACTGTGAGATCGTTTCCTCCTACTATTATTTTTCGCTACGAAGTCCTCAAACATCACGTTCGACCACGGATAAGCTGTGGATAGGACATTATATTGACTAGAGACTAATTCTTCACCTTCTAACAACCTCCAGTCTATACTCTCTTGGTACATCACTTCTCTTTTATCTCTGGTCGGCTGATCCTCATATTGTAGCGCTGCATCGTTTTGGTCGTAGACGCGATCGAAATCTATGTCATATAGTTCTGCATGTCTCCTACTACAGTCCTCGCCGGTGACTAAGACCCTTATAGGTAGACTGTAGTAGTCGATATCGCGGATGCGTTCCGATGTGGAGTCAACGTAGAAAGTGAAGAGGTTTGGATAAAGAACTCCGTCGCATCTTAGCCTTTTCCTCAAAGTGACGAGGCCAGTGGTTCTGTTGACTTTGAGGATATGATGAACGAAGTTAGCTGTTCGGTGGACATCGATGTTGTAGATCCGTTCAGAGCCTAGTTTGTAGACAGCAGCGTCGAGGACCTCATGTCCTGGCGGAGCAGTGTCGGGGATGAGGATGAGATAAGCGCGAGTGGTCACCAGCGTAAGGATGGCGACCACTGCGAACACCCATACTCGCGCCGCCATGTTGCTCGCTGTTCACCTACAGCGGTGCCGCCGCATGCACCAACCGCTTCGGTTCTCCATCTAAAACAAAAGAATATATATTTATTAAGTTATATTATTACATCAATGACGAAATTACGCCAAAGAGAAATTTATTAGTTGCTTATAAAATAAAAAGTAATGACTACGGTGAATTATTATCTACAGTTACTTTCACACCGGGCGGGGAAGAAAATTACAATTGAAACTTAGTAGACAGACACAACAATCCATCTTTTATCGCCACTCCATGTACTTTATGAGGAATAAAACGATCGTCAAAGGATGTACCTTCTAGAATATGTTTCGGCATAAAAAGGAGCCGATTTAGTATCGTAAAAGTTTATTATTTACCCGTAATATACAGCTACTTCTTACAAAGAAGTTTTATAAAACGGTCGAAGTGAACGGCAGTGCGAGGTAAATCGAGCGGAAACAACACAACTTAAGCAGATTTTGTTTACAGGGAAAGAAAATTGAAAGAAAATACGGAAACCTCTGAATAGACTTTGGGTCCAAACTACTTATACCGTGGATGGTTTATACATATTTTTGCGTATAAGTAGGAAATATTAAATATTTAATATAAGTTCTAAGCAAACATGCCCAATGCCATTAAGAAAGCGCCACCTAATAACATTATTTAATACAGGCAATTACGCGTGTTCGGGCTTTGTCGGCCCTTTCCGTGAACGGTCGCGCAGAGGTGTCGGTTACGGTCAAAAGATTAATGGCGTCAATTAATGGAGCCCGTCTCGTTCCCGCTAATATCCGCGTTTTCCAATTTTCTATGAGGGGTACGATCATTTTACACCTGGCCGTCCATGTATCCGATAATTTTGACGCTTTTAATTAATATACGGGTTGCTGCACGCAACATGATTTATCATTTACACAAAATGTTCGAATAACTTTTCAATGCTAAAAATATTTTTAGGTTTTTATACCTATCCTTTTTCATTTTATTCATAGATTTTTATGATGATTATGATGATGACTGAAGACCTTTTGTGATACTAAAACTATGTAGGCATCAACTTACATTACCTTTCCACGCATCCATAAAAACTTTAGCTAGACTCATTCACCTAAAAGCCTGTGTAGTTTCAACTGCAAATGCTTTTAGAAAGGCTGGTGGACATAAAAATAAACCGTATTTTTCTTTGGACTTGCGAATTACGATGGACCCGACTGAACTAATAGACGGAAATGAGAAGCAACTAGTCCTTTGGTACAGAAGTGGGGAAAGAAGTTTAGTAGGGCGACATAATTATGTTTTACTAGCCGCTTTGCACTTTGAATAGCTAGCTGGACACTGAGGCGTTCCACAGAAAGCGCAGTGTCTTGTAATGGAAGGAGTTTCCAAGTTACGACTGTAGTTTTTCATTTTGTAATGAAAATAAAATGCAGTCAGTTTCAAATATAGTTCAGAGACGAGACAATATTAGAAAAGAAAAAAAAAAAAAAAGAATTGCTATCTTAAAAAAAAAAAATCTAAGTGCAGTTATAGTAAAAGTAGGAGGCTCAGTAAATATAAGGCAGCATTTTCCACTATTTTGAAATACTGACATGTCATTGATTTACGACATTTATTTCAGAGTTCACCCAGTGTTTTTAAAAATGGCAACACCGTTAATCGACTGGTATCAGATATATCACACAGAATAAATTGTTACTTTCATTTCAGTTACGGAATTCAGTGGGTAACCAAATATAGTTCAGAGACGAGACAATATTTGAAAAGAAAAAAAAATTAATTGCTATCTTAAAAAAAAAAATCTACATGCAGTTATGGTAAAAGTAGAAGGCTCATTAAATATAAGGCAGCATTTTCCACTATTTTGAAATACTGACATGTCATTGATCTACGACATTTATTTCAGAGTTCACCCAGTGTTTTTGAAAATGGCAACACTGTTAATCGACTGGTATCAGATATATCACACAGAATAAATTGTTACTTTCATTTCAGTTACGGAATTCAGTGGGTAACCGTTAAAGCAAACTGTTTAATAGTTTTGTAAACCATAGAGTACTGAACAACTAAAACTCGGCAAAGTGATTCAAAACTTTTGTCAAACAAATCGTGTTTGTTAGTTAAGTAGTAAAGCGAAGACTGCAATGTTGTTTATTTACTTCGTCTATTTTAATTATAAAACAGATTATGTTATTATGAACGCTTTTAATAGAGTATTTGATAGCCCAGTCAAATTAGGTAAAAAAAGGGGTCAACCTCGGAATGAAAGATAATAAGCTGCAAATTGGTATGAACCTTTGTTTTGTCATTCTAAATGTTGTCTCAAAAGTCACAATCGTTATCGTGTCCGCGTCTCAAGATATTCAAGGTCAAAGGTCACAAAAATCGGTTTTTCGCGAATATCTGGCTTCCTATCGGTTAAATGAGATTTGCATTTATAATAAAAGTTGTAGGCTATAAAATTCCCTACAACTTTTGTCTAAACTTTTTTTTCATACGACCAACCGTTTTGAAGTTAGAGCGCGAAGAGTGCACATCGTACAGTCATATACGGCCTAATGCAAGGTCAAGCGTGAGTTATGGTTATCAGTACGTTATAAAGTCAATTATTTACTTGGAAATTATAATTATTAAACAGTGCCCATTATTTATGTACTAACTATTAATTATTTATATTTAATTAAAGTATGTAACTTGATTATTTATATATAATTATTCATATTTAACTATTTAAGTATAAAATATTATTAATTCTGGATTATATATTTTAGTTTTATTTTAAGTTAAAATGATAGTAAGAGTATATATTTTACACATATTTTTATTTATTATTAAATACGGCATAATATACATTTATCAAAATGTGAGTTCAAATATCAAAAGTATCTTTGTTGATTTTAATTGTAATGAAATTGGAAATGGAAGCTAATTATATTCTTCTTCTTCGTGGTCTTCTTCTTCTTGTCGCTCAAAAATGTTCGATTCATTGTCATCATCCTCATTATCTGTCATGTTCATCTCCAAACCTTCCAGAATATCGGGATCATATGTATTTTCTTCATCGGGATTACTTGGATACAGTGAAGCGTTGAGACAAGCTTGTCCGTTGCACTGGCCGCAAGCTAAAGAACATTGTAGCCCTGATTTTCTGCATCCACAGCGGGAACCACAACCATTTTTGCAATTGCAAAATATTACGTTTAGTAGTTCGGCTGGTGCTGGAGGTAATAACGTTCGTATGGGCTCCAGGATTTCATTTTCAAGCATCCAGCCCCATTCTTGAGGTTCTAAGTCCTTCCCTAACCCTAAAAAGTAAATAATTGACTTTATAAAGTACTGATAACCATAACTCACGCTTGACCTTGCATTAGGCCGTATATGACTGTACGATGTGCACTCTTCGCGCTCTAACTTCAAAACGGTTGGTCGTATGAAAAAAAAGTTTAGACAAAAGTTGTAGGGAATTTTATAGCCTACAACTTTTATTATAAATGCAAATCTCATTTAACCGATAGGAAGCCAGATATTCGCGAAAAACCGATTTTTGTGACCTTTGACCTTGAATATCTTGAGACGCGGACACGATAACGATTGTGACTTTTGAGACAACATTTAGAATGACAAAACAAAGGTTCATACCAATTTGCAGCTTATTATCTTTCATTCCGAGGTGAAACCCTAATATGACTGGGCTATGACTATAAAAACTAATCAGTCCGTCAGTCAGATTTCTAAAAAATACTAGACTACGTATTTTTTCTTTTTTCATGTAAAGATATATATGATATAATAAAGACGACAACATTTAAATGAAGACGACACAGTGCGTTGAAAACTCGTGGGACTGCACGCTACACTTTTTAGCACGCAGTGACGTCGCCGGCCACCACTCCTGATCTTTCTCTTTATATTTCTAAATTTTTATTGATTTAATAAAACAAAATATACGCATCCAATATTTTTCTATAATCTGAATGACGGACTAAATAGAATCAATTTTTTTTTACCCAGGAAACATCCCTATTCTTTAATAACAATTTCTCTCGGTGGTAGGCCATAACATCGGCCGCCGGCAGAAGTTACCACCCACCAGACAAAGCCTTGCCGCCAAGCGATTTGTCGTGTTCCGGCATGATGTCTGGTGAAGCCGTACGGAGGACGGGTCTGAGCAGTTGTGTTGCGATGTGTGCCGGGTACGATGCGCCTAATGTTGTCGTGTTGGGAGTTTGGTCGTGGAGGGTCTTCAGATCAATCTCCCTTTGGCGCAGCATCGTTGGTCGTGTTGTTGGGTTTAACATTGCATCACCTCGCTCAACTGCCGTCTTCCTTCCTATTCGCTAAGTTTTTCTGAGTGAATAGGCTCTTAATAAACTAGCGCGCTTTACCATCAACGATCGCATCACTGCTTACCATCAGGCAAAAAAAAAATATATATATACTATTAATTTAAGCTAGGAATACACCAAACTCGGACGCCACTAGGCCTGCGACTAGTGCTGGGTTGCGAAAAGACCTGTGTCCCAGCAACGGGAACATACATATAGGCTGATTATGAACGAATTATAAAACATTGATTATTGATTTTGTTCCAGTTCTAAAAATATAATAAATAAGGCAAAATATATTTTTACGAAGTGACCTTTCACCACCAACAAAACACCAGAGTGAACTATTTAACCAAGTTGGCAATTATTAAAATTAGCGAAAGTTCAAAAATAATATGGTTACCTATTTTTATGCCATATTTAATATAGTTTAGTATGAAGGCCACACCACCAATAATTGAGAGCTGTCCGGCTCTCACAAGATCTAACGCTATTAAGCCTTTTCCAATATAAATTGGATATCTCTCAACTCTCAATACTACCTAAGTGCTTTCTTTTATAGAAAGGAAGCTACAAATTACATTTTATTTCCTTCTAGCCGACATCTACACAGTGTTGTAGACATTGTAGTGCTAATGGTGCTATCAATTAAACGTGGCAGGAATAGCCGATTGGATTCCGATCGCGTCCCTTTAGCCGTTCATTCGATTTGGCACCCTTTGGCTAGCAATAGTATGCTTTTATGTCTATTGGATTATGCTGCGCTGCCGTATCTATTATAGCTTTATTGTTAGTCATATAACCTCGTTCGTGTCTCGGAAAGCACGTTTTGCCGTCCCGGCTGTCAGATTTTGTGGATTTCTACAGTTGGTTACGGATGGTCAGAATTCCAGTTACATCAGTCATAAGTCTATCTGACAGTTGAATGACTACCTATCTAAGCTGCATCCGGTTGGATTGGAAGTCGACCCCAATACAGTTGGGAGAGGGCGGGACAGATGAATAACAGAATATGGTCTACGTTTATTATAGTTGAGTCAGATTCTTATTGTTCCATAAAATAATAAATAAAATTTTATGGGAACATCTAATAAACGTAACGAAAATGAACATTGATACATATCCGTTAATTAAAGTAAAAGTGTTCACAAATTAAACGAATGAACATTAGATTTTCTAATCAGTAACCTCACTCCACTTAATTACCAATAAAAATGAATTCATTCACTTCAAAGTGCACTCCCGATATTGTTTAATAAATTGAGTGTAATAAAACTTTTTCTCAGGAATCCCACGAGGTAATAAATGATAAAACTCTCCCTTTGAAAGTTTAAGACTCGGTCGTATTTCGAAACTGAACTGCTTGACCTTTATAACATTAAATTGGTACTATAAGCAGTGTGAGCAGTCTGACTAAACCATATAGAAGGTATTTTATTCGGCTTTAATTGTCGGCTACTGGTTTTATTTCGATATTCCCGATGAAATGCGTCGTTTCAATGGAAATGGTTAAAATAAAAGTGTCGGGAAAACACGTGATTGTGGAACTTTACAGCTGTGTTATCGGTTGAGTGTTATCGGGGAAAAGTGCCCCGATAGGCATTAGGAGATATGGGCTATAAAAGTAGTTTTTTTATTGAAATCAAACGTTTTATATGATCCCAAGTGATTTATGGTGGTTCTCTTAAATCTGACTAACTTGTATATTTATTTTACCTCGGTGGCTTGTTGGTGATCGAAATATAATAATTTAATTGTGCTACTAAAGTCAAATATTAGAATACCTAAGTTACTCAACAGCTTAGACCTCTTATCTCGATTTATGTAGAGTTTACTTAGTCGACAGATGACACAAGACTGAACAAAGTTCCAAAAAATATGAATTAATCAATGACAATTGTTTTCAAAAGTTACTGATAAGTATAATATGGCAGACCGTCTCTAAATTAGTATTTGCAAATACACCAATCGGCATGGTGTCCATATGGTGGACTACGGTCTGTTCCCTCTCACAAGGAGGCCTGTGATCCAGCAGTGTGATAAGTTATAGGGTGATTGTACTTGTGCTACATCGAAGTACAGTAAAAAACAGACGCCAGCACATTCAGCCATTATAAGCTGTTAATTTTCTTTAATAGATTTTAACTTTATCAACAAAGCATTTAAGGTTCTAGGTTGATAGGGAAATTTTTTAAGTTTCAGAAAGCTTGCCCTGCTGGCATTTGTACAAACCAATTTAAAATAATAATGATAAAATATACCCAATAATTATAAATTTTAATATCGTAATAATTATCTATCTTAAACCGCTGCAGATATAAGGCAAGTGAATAAAAGCGAGTTGGAAAGAAAAGTAATCGGTATTCTTTTGAAATTTTTATGCAAGAGGGTTTCTTAATTTACTTTTCCATTAATTGGTGGTCTTAAAAATAATTGCCCGACGCACAAAGGCTATGAAGTAATTTTGACAAATGAATGAATGAGAGGAGGAATGAAATGGATGAATGGAATGCTTCAGTCTGCATCCGGAGATAGAACAAAGGCTTGCTTATTCTGTCAGTTTATTTATTATCTTTGTTTGGTTTAATAAAATATTTCCACTTTAAAAATGATATTTTTTCGTCTTCATTTTGAAAATTACTGTACATCAACTTGTATGTATGAGCAAACTACAAGCCAACATACAGTCCTGTCAACGTCGCAGTGACAATTATTTTTATTCTCATTTTAATAGTGTACAACTATTGGGTTGAAAGAAAGAAAGCAACTCTAAACATAATCAAAAATAAAAACGAATTACTCATATAAAAACGTTCAGAAATATAAATCAGAAAGTTCTCGACTATACTAAAAAGCCACTGACAGATCTATCAAATTTAATTCATAATTCTTTATTTTTATTACAATAAGCAGCTTAATTACGCAACACATTATCTATCTAGCTCAATACAAATCATTTTAAAGTATATTCAATCCATTGTTATGTTCGAAAACTACTCAACAACACAAATAATGCAATGAATATTGTTGAACTTTCAAAATGAAATCCATTGCTATTGAATTCATTGTGTGTTACGCAATTACCCCGCTAGTTGCTGCTGCCAGAAGTACAATAAACTGTGAACAGACTGCATGTCGTGTGTGTGTGTGTAACAAACATTATTTTAGTGATATCTATTTTCAATCAAATTTTCTTCATTTTCCAACTTTGCCTATTTCAAGTTGGAAATTCCCGGTACACGCAAACTATTGTAATAATTGAACTTTAACTGCAGTTTATACTGGTATCAAAATCGATACATTAGGTGGTCTTTGGTACTTTAGTCCATCCTTCTTTTAACCATCATTATTGCAACTAAAGTAACGCAATAAATTATTTCAAGCAATATGCTTGATATGAAAACACGTTTTGGTAAAATTACAGTAGGTAGGTAATAATGTTGTTATTCTTGGGACATAATACAGTAATATAATTCAGATACATTACCCATTTTCATGTGACAGCAAGTGAAATGTGTAGTTAGTTAACAGATAAGATTAATTGTATTTTGATATATAATTCAACTGTTACTAATAATTTAGAATAATATATTTCTTCTTTAGCCTATATATATCCACTGCTGGACAAAGGCCTCCCCCAAGGCTTTCCACGATGACCGGTCTTGTGCTGCCCGCATCCATCGGCTTCCCGCGACCTTAACCAGGTCATCGGTCCACCTTGTTGGGGGCCTCCCTACACTGCGTCTTCCAGTACGTTGCCGCCACTCCAGAACATTACTGCCCCATCGGCCATTGGTTCTACGAGCAAGGTGCCCTGCCCACTGCTACTTAAATTTCCCTCGTTTCAGTTCCGTAACTCATCACTGGCAAGACAAGTTTA
The DNA here is from genome assembly GCA_037179545.1 of Sesamia inferens. Lineage (NCBI taxonomy): Eukaryota > Metazoa > Arthropoda > Insecta > Lepidoptera > Noctuidae > Sesamia > Sesamia inferens. The sequence goes on along the minus strand of CM073928.1, from coordinate 25,659,545 downwards.
GTCATGAGACACTGTGGTATCTTGGACGACGACAAGATGTAGCGTAGCTTCCGAACGCTGCCCAGCCGAACTGGATTCGACGAGACACCTCTTTCTCGAAGTTGGACCTACCTAGTTGGATTGTTTGTCCTAGGTATACTCGTATATACTCGTCAACAACTTCGAGTGCAGAGCAACCAACTAGAATTGGAGTGGGTGCGACATGCGAGTTCGACATGAATTTCGTTTTATCCATGTTCATCCTTAGACCCACTTGTTGGGAAGCTCTGCTGAGGTCATTGAGCATTTTGCTCAAGTCTTCCAGGGTCCCAGCTAATATATTTTGTAGTCATAAATCTAATGTACTGTTTATATAAAAAAATATGTTTTTTAATAATGTTTCAGAGAGGTATGGTAAACGTATTACGTACATACCAATTTCGACCACACCATTCTGATAACTACCATCTGAAGGAAAATTTCCAAGCTTTTTTTTCCGTAACCACGGTGCCATTTTATATCCTCGTGATCTCAGCTACAATACTGAGAAAATTTAATATCATAATACGACTTTCACACGTGTTTGAAAGACAGTAGGTTTGAACTTAGGCAAATAAAAGTGGAAATGGGGAGTCGACGTAATCTACATGCAACGTAGGGCCGCGCGTTATTCTGAATTGGGATAAACGGTTTCTTTCTATATTAAACTTTTATAGACACGTTTTATTTTTATTTCTAAATTTTTTACGTTTGCTACAATATTTGCTATAATATTTTTATGTGAGAGGTGTGTTCGATACTGTGTTACCTCGGTTAAGAGTTATAATAAAATATATATATATATATATTGTTTCCCATAAAACGTTTCTGTTTTAAAGGAAATATAGTATACATTTTTGTGCTACGCTACGATAACAATACAAAGAGTTTACCTACAAATCGATTAGGAAAATTAATTAATTAAATTTATGCTGCCGGAAATGCAGTCGACGTTACCCACCGGTAACTTACGCAGCTTGTGGGAAAGTTATCACTTGGTCTAACCCCTTTGCAATTAGAACTAACATTTACTAGCAACATAATTTTATGTTTACCATAAGGCGTATATAAATTAGTTCAAGCATACGAACCTACCGTTTCATAAATCACCATTACAATTTAATTTATTATAACCATTCAACACAAATCGTTAACTGTTCAAGATAAATCTAAATGTACGACTAGTAAAGTTGGTGAGTTTAGTTTAATTAAATATTTTTATGGCTCAGGTAACGATTTAAAATAGGAACATTTGTGTAATTAATGATTATTGTTATTTTATAGGTCGTTTACAAGTTGCAATTGAGGTCTCTTCTGTTTTATAATCGTCTGTTTTGAATTACATCCGCGTACATCGAGGGACTAGACGATTTGCCAGCGGCGGTGTTTCCGTCGGACTACAATTTAAGTGTCTTCAAGGCTAGAGTGAATAGGCTCTTAATAAACTAGCGCGCTTTACGATCAACGATTGCATCACTACTTACCTCAGGTAGGATTACGATCAAGCACTAGTTTATAATTCTATAAAAAAAAAAAAGTTGAAGCAGAAGTACGAACAACTAAAAAGCCTATCCAAATATAGTTTTGCTGCCATAAAACTTGTTTTACAGGACAACGTTAATCTCGAAGACAGTACTATCGTATATTAGTTTTATTGCTATTCAAAAAAGCCCTACCTACCGCAATCCCTAACCAACTTTTCAAAACAAAACGAATAAAAAAGAAATAACGTGAATTGGGCACGCATACATTTTCGAACACACACATCGGAACTGTTATCCCGGCTCTAACTCTTTTTCACTTTTAAAAATACAGCGTGATTTGTTAGGCCGCTCACGCACTAAGTTCTCCAACGCAGGGGATCGTTCGAATCGTACAATTATGTACGGACGTACGAATCGGGAGATTTAACCCTCCCGTGTACCTCTGATGAATAGGGACATTCCGGGGATGGAAGTCGTGCGATCTTGGAGACAAAGTTTCGAAATCTCGAGTTGATTTACTTTTTCATTTCCTGGGAGGGATTGGATAATTGAATTATTACTTTATGAGACTCGAGATGATTTTTTTGTTCCTTGAAAAGGTTAGAAGTTTTTACCTTCCTGTTAATAGAAAATCGAAGTATTAGGTAGTTATTTCGTATTTATGTTAGCAATAAAAATTGTTATGTTCTTACCCACTTGGCTTTAACTGGTTGAATGAATGCAGCTTATTGCCCTATTTCAAGTTATTGCTCTATTTCCAGTTGAAAAGACTTTAATAACTTACCCTTCTAAGACGATTAGGAAGCATTTCTATCTACCCCTGATTAGTGATATAATTCAGTTAATCTGTAACTGTGTTGGCAGATGTATATATTATTATCATCATCATCATCAACCTTTTATCGTCCCACTGCCGGCAGTAGCCCAGGCACAGGTCTCCTCTCATACAGAGAAGGATTGAACGTAATCACCACGCTTGCTCAATGCGGGTTGGCGATTTCAGACTTATAAAGTCCAGGTTTCCTCAAGATGTTTTCCTTCACCTTCAGTCATTGGTCGTGGTGGCTTAGTGGTTAAAACACCAGCCTCTCAAGTATGAGTGTGCGGGTTCGATTCCAGGTCAGGCAAGTACCAATGTAACTTTTCTAAAGTTATATGCACTTTCTAAGTATACATTAAAATACTTAGTCAACATTTTCAGAATCAAATAAAAGTGTAAGAAGATACATAAAATGCAAAAGAAAAACTTTTATAAAAAGCTCAAACGAGTTCCGTCGAAAATATTTGAGTTGGTTATAAAATCATTAAAATGAATATCATTATAAATAAGGCACGGATTTTAATTGGAATCCAAACAGGCCCGTTTATTTCAAGTACGTAACTGTAAAAAATACATTTTGATGGGTTCATATAAGTTTTGCACCGTTTTTATCGCGCTCTGATATTTTTATAACTTTATGCAGTTGCTCTTGTTTATTTATGTTGGCTTCTGCATGGTAGGTAGGTATTTTTCAAACTGGATAATGTCGGCAAGTGTTCAAATAATTGCTTACTTCGATCTTGTAATTTGCATCTAGTAATCCGCTTTTAATGATAGCAAATTATCGCTTAATTAATTAAATATCTAGCTCCGCTATAAAATGAGAACTTGGCTTGGCATTTAGGTATAGGTATTACGCGATAAGTTATGTAGAAAAATAAGCAGGCCTATGTGGAATACGCATTTACCTCGTACAGAGAATGCATATCCTCTTCAACAGAAAGAACTTTAGAATTTACATTTGTTGATAACTCTATATTCTCTCTTAACAAAATGTCTAATCTAATAACTAAACTCCATACTTTACGCCTGCAGTCAAAAACAATTTAAAAATCCAGTAGAACATATTTTTGCCTTACACTTGTTTGCACTTTCTACATATCGTCGACGTGTATTGCCAGTTATTTACTTATGTAGATCAAATAGAGACCCCGTTTGGCTCGTTCCTCGGATCATCGGCTTTCTGTGCAAGATGCCTGCCTCTGGCAGAACTCCTATATGTATACACAAACCTCTTATACATAGATATTATATTAATAAAGTTTCTTAAAAGGTAGCTTTTATGAAACCAAAAATAATAGGTGCCAGAGGTTACAAAAAGAGATTGACAGAGAAAGAGATATTTTATCCTTCTAAGAGTTTTTTAAAATGCGGTTCAAAACAAAAGCACAAAAAAAAAAATTGTCTATAGTTTTATTTTTATCATACAGGCAGGCAGTCGTATAAATGACTAGTCTAAAATATAGTTGTTTAATATTTTAAAGTTGGGGGTCGAGATGTCTCACCGGGTCAGATCATTAAACACGACTTTTCACATAAATATCATTAATTTAAGTGTTATTCCCTATTTAAAACTCTGTAATACTACTTATTGTAAACTTCGTTTACAGCAAATCGGATCAATGTGGGTCAAAATATAAATATCATTTCTTATAAAAATGTGTGCGGAATAGCAGCCGCCGTGGAGGGCCTTGTCAATTTATACTAGACGATATCTCCTCTGTAATCTCCTCAACGAGTCTTCAATAGACAGCATCCCATACTTTATACACGAAGTACGAACACGATCGACTAGGGGGAAAGAGATAAGGCAATCTTTTAGTAAAATCTTTGGTTAATGCCCGTTGTTTCACCTGCCGAATAGTGGGACGAAACTAAAACAACAATCGATTCGATTCGTACGCATAATCGATGATAATCAATCGCTCGTTGTCCGTTACTCAATCATAGTCTCATAGACAATACGATAGTCGTGTAAAGAGAAAAAAAAAAACTATAACAAAGCAGTATCGACCGCAAGGGGTCACCGGCCTATGATTGCTGGCTTCAGTGACGCAGTGGCACTTAACGAGAATTTTAAATTCAGACCAAGGATTTATTTGATCCGACTGCAGGTTTACGAATGCATAAATATTTATTTTCAGAATATATCTTAAAAATACGAATAATCGAGATAGCAAGCGAGGCCCACAAACTTCATCGTTTTTCTATTCTGAAAGTTTAATTGGGTTTTCGTGTTAGGAAAATCTCAGTTTTAGGAAGTTTCGGTTTGGATCTGTGCGAGAGGTAACTTAACTATCCACCTATCTAAATATTACCTTTCTACTAAGGACTAAACAAACCTCATATTGTGGTAAGTAATTGACTTAATGTGAATTGTTTATGTATGCCAAATAGTTGTAAATCCTGCCGTGAGTCCTGAAGACTTATTACATTATTGTATTTCGACTGAACAACTTAATGTTTTATTTATTTATTACCTTGGTGAGACTAGAGCCATATATAGTTATGGCTGATAATGCATCCACAACAACGTACTGAACGTTCTCAGAAAAATCGATCGTGCAAACACCCCGAATGCCTTAAACGACTCTTGGCCATCACAAAATCAATTAATTAAAGTTATGTTAATCAAATAGAATTCATGGAAAAAATCCAACAAACTGCCACTGTGCTTACTCATAACTAAATAGCTTAAGGAAATCCTCGTAAAAATAAATGTAGGTAAGCACTTATCAGAATTTTTACAGTACAATATGTATGGTACTATGTAAGGTTAGATATGTATAACTATATATATATATATATATATATATATATATATATATATATATATATATATATATATGATAACTTTGAACTAGTATTTATTGAAGTGAAACTTCTTTACGCACGCTTGACTTGGGGAGTAAGCTGGCGAACGCGTGACGTAAGCGTTACGAAAAGTGATCGGGCAAGGCGAACGGAAGTTAAGTGGGGGATATAAGCACAGAGGCGCCCGTGGCGCGAGCGTGGTACTACAAGGTCTACAACGAGTTCTTTTTTTTTTTCAAAAAAATAGAAGATCTATGCAAAAATATTAATTTACCAATGAAACCATGAAGTAAATTAAAATATTTATAGAAAATTAATATATGTATATGTGTATAGGTACATGTATATATTGTACATACATATATATATACAGATATACATACAGATGGAGCGAAAGAAGTTTCACTTCAGTCGTGTGGTCATAAGCACATTCGTATTTTTTTTTTGATCAGATGTGTAGAATAAGATATTCCAGCTTTCCAAGATATTGGCCGTGCCTAGTTTGGGACTCGCTGTTAATTTAATTAAAATTCAAAGTTTACTGTTTATAATTGCATAATATTACTTGTATGTTGGTGAACTATGTATAAGTTTTAGTAATAATAATGTACGCCGTACGGAGAATACCTTATTTATAAAACTTCCTCAATAATTGGACTATTAAATCCAAAAACAGTTGTTGAAATCCAGCTGGTAATTCCAGAGATTACGCGTTTAAACAGATTGTTATATCTTTAGCTTTATATTAGTAAGTATAGCTTTAACGAGAAAAGGACTTGAAACGAATGCTTACTCAAAGAATTTCTTCTTCTCAAACATTGTTACACGTGTATTATTTTCTTAACAAACATCTATTCGTTTGAAGTAGTTTATCTGCAAAGCCCACGTCTTGGTTCGAGTACCCACTTGATACTGTCGGAGATTCTTTATAAATGACATGTTTGCTACTGCATTACGCAGTGTATGCGTACAAGTAAAATAAAAAAGAAAACTACTTAATAAAATATGGTTATGAACAATAGTAAAGAGTATCTATATTAACAATAGGTCGTCGGACATCTTTTTAGAGAATAAAAGCAAACACCACAGATAATACCTATTTGAAAACCATAAACAATGAAAAAATTTTGGCGGGAAAGTTTTATCAAAAAAGTTGAACAAATTATATTAAATTTGCCATGAGGGCAGAAAAGTATTTTAATTAAATCAACAGCTACGTATGATGTAATTGGAATCTCGCAAATCTGTTAACCTTGAACTTTTTACACATATAAGTATTCAATATGCGGTCAATGACCGAATGACGTTTTATGCAGTGAGTGCTTTTTATTGTCCGTGGCCGTTAATAGGTGAGGTGTTATGTAGAAGAATAACTGTTTGCACGATTTTTTGCGTCTAGTATTTTCAACGGTTCTACGAAATATTTTCTTTATTACTATACCTATCGATTTAAGCTGTGTGGCAGACTAGGAATGCGAATACTTAAGACGATCGATTGCTACGATAAATAACAGTACTTACGGCAGGTAGTATTTCAAGTCTGTTAATGTTCCTAAATTATTGTTTACTCAGGTGCTCGTTATATGGATTGCTGACGATTGATCCTGTACTTGCAAGTATAATAAAATGGCTTTATATAGACATCAATACATATACAGTATGTCAAGAAAACCCTGTCCGACCCATAAGGATAATAAAGGATAGGTAAACACATGACCAAATATAATATAAAATTTTACGTAATCATCATAGAACCAATACAAATGAATTTTGAAATAATTTGGTAATTTTTAAAAAAGTGACAACACCGGTATTATTATGAGCGGAATGAAAGGGTGCTTAACGCACATTTATTAAGTTACCTCTATTTCCGAAATAATATTTATTTTTTTAGGGGGATATTTTTTTTTAAGTTTAGCCCGGTTTTGTATCCATTAGTAGATTCAGTTATCGATACCTACCTAACAACATCTTCACAGTTGGTCAGGGTTTTCTTAACATACTGTATAGTATGTAACATTATGTCCTACAAGTCAATCGAATAACTGTAAATAGGTCAAAATCGACTTGCAAAATTGCGTTCCTTACGAAATGAAAGAACGGATAATTATAATAAAAGCGTTCATTAAAACCAAAAGTATAGGGGAAACTAAAAGTATAACAGGCTCTTGCATTGACATTATTAAAGCGAAGCAGTTACTTTTGTAAGTTCAAAGAAAAATCTAAGAAGTCGATAAAACCACATTAATTAAGAACAGCGAATTGGAATTTATGAATTCGTTCCTTTCATGACTTTCCAGCCATTTTTACATTTGAATAACTTGTTTAAGTATTACTGGTGAAATATGCTGAATATTGATAGCATTTTTATCAAAGAACCATTGACTATGGAAAATGATTGTTAAAACTATACACTACATACTAAATTCATGTTTAAAAAATCATATAATTATTTTGGGAATGAAAGAAGTATCTACTGAAACAGAAGGGCAAAGCAGGGAAGAGCTTAAAACAATTAAAAATATGTTATTTAGAGACCTTGTTGTATTTTTCCTTTAATCTTTATATAACTTCTACAACATAGACGTTATGTTACGTTAGAGTCGTCTCCTTTCTACCAGGCACGTTTTAAAAGCAATAAATAAGTAATTGATACAACACGCTAGGAACAACGAGTGAATAAGCAACATGTTTCTAATCCATCAAATGTTTTCCCTTTAGTGAGGGATGAAAGGAATTGCTAACAACTGTGTCTATATAAGTACTTACTCTGTAAGCTTTAGCCTTCATGAAATATTCTGATCAAAGTGTGTACGGCTCGTGAACGCGATCGGCTTGTTTTAAACCAATTGATGTTTCGTTAAATAACTTAAAGAATTATACTGAAGTAAACTAGGAGTTGTGGCTAATTGCTAAAAATGCCGCGGTTGCCTGTGGATGGGGAGCATCATTACAGTAAGGCTCAAAAGTGCATTATCACTTTTGAACTTTATTGCACTAACAATAAGTGTCAAAAGTGGTACACCGCTTTTGACCCTTACTGTACATAACAACACTTTGGAGCTTTGGAAACCGCTTAAAGCTGTTGGTTTAGGCTGTTATTCATGAATCTTTTGACTGTTACGGCCTTACGGGTCGTCAAAATCCCCAAAATCTTGGGGGTTCCCTCAATCCAGATTTTGAGGAAGATAGACAGGCATTAAAGTGACGACAGAAATTATGTGGCAAAAAACAAAAATCGAAAAAAAGACACCATTATTTTTTACTCTTTGGAGATTTTTGTTAGACCATTGTTTTATTTTTTGTAAGAGTTTTTAACGCAATCTAGCACTTCTTGAAAAATAGAACAACTTAATTGAAATTCTTTCTTCTAAACAGATCGGTGGCAGTCACGGGGATTACGTCGATAGTAGCCTCCCGTCATCTTAATAAATAATAATGTCTAGGAAATGAAATCGTTTATTAAACAAGTAGGATCACAGATCACTTTTACACGTCATTTTTTTTAACCAGATGGAGCCGGCATTTCCTAACTGACTACCTCTGAGAAGAAATAGTCGAAACAAACTCAGGGATTATCGTCTTTTTTCAAGTCCAGACATTAAATATTAAAACATTTACAATCATTTACGTGACTTAAAAAAAAAAAAAAAACAATGTTTAAAATGTCATAATTACGCATATTGCTTAATAACAATGTTTAGCAGAGCGAGCAGCTCAGTCCCAAGTTTTATTGTATTCTAAATAATCAGTGATTTTATAATACCCCTTTTTGCAAAGTTTGGCCTTATATATATATATATATATATATATATCGTTTAATGGGTAAATTTCGAATGTCCATAGGAAGCTTGTTGTAAAAGTGTATACATTGACCCATGAACGAGTTGCCTACTCTGTGGGGACGAGTGTGATGTACAGCAAGGTAATAACCTCCCTAGTCTTCAACTTCTTAAACTTAAGTTTATTAGTAAAATAATAAAAGTTTTTGGATTTGTTAGATAGTAAATAATAGGCAAATTAAACTTTCCATGTAACCCTATCCTTCATTTTTCAGATGAAATACACAACTCTTAGAAACACTGTAAACGGTTCTAGAAATAAGTTTTGATCAAACTGCATACCGACGGTGTTTTAGCGATGGCTCGATTATTTGTACGGTGAAAATACAACGGAGTCACGAACCCCATTTTCCGGAAAATTAAAATTATATTTTCAGGTTCATGAAAATACTCTAGTTCTCCTATTTTATGTAACAGAACGAACGAAACGTGCGCAAAGGCAACCAGCCCCCTAATTGCGTAACAGACTATTACTATCAATTGGAATCACTTGGAAGCATATTGCTAATTCATTGCTCTCTATGTTAGAAAAATGTGCCTGCTAAACAACGGAAATAACGCAATGAAGATTGTTGAATTGTCAAAATTAAACCCATTGCTACTGATAGTGGGTTTTGGCGGGAAAGTTAAGCTGAGTGTCACGCTCATTTTTCATTGGACTTTTAAATTATTCATAGTGTTGTTTACTAAATAAAAGTGCGTGATTTATGTAGTAAAAAAAGTGCATGCAGTAAATAATTCATAAAGAACATTGAGATTTCGCAGCATAGTGACCTCATCAAAACTGTGCCTCAAACCTCCCTCGTAGATAGTTCACGCGGCCGTAATTTTGACATGAATGAAAATTCATTACGTGACATTGGCTAAATACACAAACCGAACGAAGCCAAAGAAGAAAGAAATAATACTTATAGTGTGTTACGCAATTAATATACCCTGTTGATGACATCGACCGATACAAAATTTTGTACACATATTAAAAAAATATGGCTACACAAGGATTCTGATACCCATAAATTCAAAGGAAGGTAGCAATACTCTCATTTTATAGCCGCTACAACTGGTGGAAATCCCGTTTCCCAAGGCTAGTCATAACGGTATTACAACTTGTATTCCCATACTGGGTTCGGAATCCAGTGCCACAAAATGTGCTAATAAGTCAAAGTAAATTAAACTTAATGGAGACGTAATAAGCGTGATAAGAACTGTAATGGGTAATTTTGTAAAGCTTGGTATGGAAGGACAGATGAGGTTGGGATTCGAATGATATGTCCATGTAAGTTGTCATAAGATTTTTTTTTTTGGAACGCTCTTAATGAGAATGGGAAATAAGACTTATAAACAGATATTAGTATGAAAATAACTTGAGTATCAAAGTGAAAACTTTAACAAACTTTGTCTTTCTTGTGTTTCAAGTTATTTTTTTTTTTAATAATTATAAACTAACGCTTGACTGCAATCCCGCCTGATGGTAAGCAGTGATGCAATCGTTGATGGTAAAGCGCACTAGTTTATTAAGCCCATTCACTTTAAAAAAAACTTAGTGATTAGGAAGGGAGACGGCAATTGAGCGAGGTGGTGCAATGTTAAACCCAACAACACGACGAACGATTCTGCGCAAGAGGGAGATTGATGTGGAGACCCTCCACGACCAAACTCCCGACACAACAACATTTGACGCATCGTACCCGCCACACATCCGTACGGCTTCACCAGACATCATGCCGGAACGCGACGAATCGCTTGGCGGCAAGACTTTGTCTGGTGGGTGGTAACTGCCGGCAGCCGATGTTATAGTCTACCACCGATAAAACACTTAAGAATATTTAACATATTATATACTATACTTATTTTTAATATTTAACAAATAAGTTATATTAATATGTTCATTATTTAAATATTTGCCCAAACAATTCAGTATTTTTTTGTAACTCTGAATTATTGCCAACGTTTATAATAAATTAAATCACAAGGACTTACGTGAAAAGGTTGTGAATACTTTTACTTTCACTGATTTATTATTAAAACGAAATATACACATTTAATCTTACAGAGAGGCCGCCATGCGCAAAGATAAATGTCGGGAACGGCGTTATCTTTTTACAATCGTCTTTCATACCAATTTCACGAAGCCAACGGAGTAAGGTATTCAGCCTCTCCTACTATTTAATCAAGCGAATTTGTTTTATCCTGTCCGTGTACAGTCTATAAAGCATATTAAACATTTACAAAGGAAAATTGAAAAGTGTGTAGTGTTGCTATACATAAAAATACTGAAGTTTGTTTAGTCTTTAAAATTGTATCTCCTTTGGTTTTCCAGCGCTAAAGTGACTTTTATGAAATACTTTATGATTACTTTTCCGTTTCATATTTTGTTCTACAAAGACTAACACAATTTTATGATATTCCATGAACAAAATATTTCAGCTGAAAGTTGAAACACGTACAAAAAGTGAAACGACACTCTCTCTAAAAGCAACAAAATGTATAACATATGGCAACTTTAAGTAGAAAAAAGCAAGCGTAATAAGCGAGAAAGGTTCGTTATCTTGGTGTAGACGGTACACGTCTGAATGGCCTCCATTGACGTCGGCGAGAAGCATTCGAGTATTGCCCCCCTTAATTAAGAGGGACGAAGAGTGGTTTGAAAGCGTCGGCAGTGTACAATGCCTAAGCCTCCTAGTTGTTTTGAGGGTCTTCATTGTTCTCGGATCGCTTGCGTTTCCACCTGGAGTGAGCGAGTGAGCCTCTAGTTTGACTTCACAAAGAGATTTGTGAGCGTACTGTATATGTCCGTAGTTATGCGTTTTAAGATGTTCGCAATTATTTTTAATTGCTAAGAAGTTTTTGTATGAGGTTTTACTTTGATGAGAGACGTCGTAAAATATTACGGTTTTCGTACTTACATATTTTTGTAAGAGTTGAGATTGCAACGTTTCTTTCAAAATGTCTTTGTGTTGCCTTCTGCCTTTGCAAAGTAATATCATTAAAAAAAAAACTATCAAATATACAATATGTAACAAAAACCCTGTTGTTCCTTCAACCTACGTTTTAAGAATCGGTATACGGACGTAATAAAGCAAGTAAAATGTTTAATTATTAATATTTATAATATGTAACTGATTTCTTAGCTCTGCAATTCTGCATGAAGAAACTAGACATAAGTAGAACGTTCCCGCCAATTTATTTATAAAATCAGATATTCTAAAAAAAAATCGAATTTGTCGGTTTTAATAGGTATTTGATTGTGACCCCTCGACTAGACAGCGATTACTGTTTTCTAATTATGACTTCATTAATGATGTGCTTGTAGGTAAAATTATATGTCCCTGAAAGGAACAACAGGGTTTTTGTTACATAGTGTATATGTGACATTCTACATATACTACGATTAGGGTGACAAAATATAGGTATAATTATTTCCCTCCGAGCATTATTTCAGGCTGTCAGCGTCCAACAGAGTAGAAGGCAGAACGAAGTATCATATATCCCCGAAACCCAAGTATCATGTATGTTGACGAGATAAATCCGGTATATCAACAAAAGCGTCCAATTCTCTTTTGTTGTAAGCAATTTTCTGTGAAAATCATATCAGAGGGTTCCTTTTGAATCGGTGTAAGAGGGTTTAGACCGTTCCATTCAAGCCTTAGTTACACTTGCGGAGTTGTGACGTTAAACCAATGCGGTGTGGCGTGGGGTGTTTTCAATGGGATAATATATGGTCTTTTTGAAAATCGCGGAAAATATTGAGTTATGGTATATTGATAGTGTTTAGGGTGGGCTGGAGTTTTTTAACCGTGGTTCTTTTGTGCGTCTTTCTATTAGGGTGAGAGATGGTAAAAATTGAAACAAAATATAAAAGCGTATTCATTCCTGGCTGCCCGCCTCCATAACTAATGATAGGACGTCGTTACTCCAAATTATTGTATTAAACACTAAACTATGAAACCGTACAATAGTTTCACATAAAACAAAACGGCCATAATTACAACACGATCGCCCATAATCCTGATACACCATAAAATATGATGTCCCAGTAAAAACGATTTAGTCTAATAATACGCGTTACGTAACAAAGGAAGTGTACACGCATATAAATCTTTTCACCTCGATCTGCTAAGATTGTACGAATTACATGGCCATATCACCCGACCAGTGAACTAAGACCCGTCCTATAACAGCCGTTGTCCTTTCTTTGTAGCGAAATATTGCGGTCTAAAGGAGATGAGAAAGGCCATATATGGTGGTGGTAGTGATAAGAATTGATCACATTCACTAGCGGACAATACGCTCAATGGAACCGTGTACACAATAGCTGAAGAAATCCACAAAATGGTTCCTTTGATATTTTTAGTTTGTACTGTTTGAACATACGTTTTGGTTTCATCTTGTGGTATGACGGTGTGGGAGTATAAGATTGTTTAATATTGAAGATAGTCATAGAAGGTGTGGTACTAAACAGTATAAAAAGGTGAATACCAGTACAGAATAAACTGTAGGTGGTACTTAAGACATAACATAATTATGTAGCTTCAAAAATTTTGAAGATGTTTTTTTGAAGGGATGATGGAGCCAAAAAAAGGCGCATGACAAAAATGGTAACATAAAAATCGCAGCCAGTGTGCTGCTTATTTTTATCGACCAAGGAACTTCTAGAAGCTCTTGAAATATTATTGTGATAAATATTGACCGACTATCAGAAGTACTAACATCAGCATAAATATATAACAGACATAAAAAAACTTCCATACATATGTTTCACGAGTTAGCGTCTAACTAACGTAAGCGTCAAAGCTGACATAACCAAACAAAATTATTTGACCACTTGTTAGGATTTCGCACTCCCCAAATATTTTACAGCGCAAACAAAAACATTAAACGCTAAAATAATAATCAGAAAATCAAATAAATATACCTAGATATGCTGTATGTAAAGTCCAATTAAAACGGAGCTTATAGTTAATGTAATATGTTAGTACTTCGGTGTCTCGCGTAATGGTCGCCACACTGCTTTCACACGTGAGAATCAACATTTCCGAATGAATTTCGAATTGAAATCATAACATTATTATAATAAGGTAACTATTCCTATTTTTGCTACGAAAATATTTTGAAATGTAGGAATACGAGTTGGCACCATACGGTGTAAGAAAACTGAGAAAATATTTTCTAGGGTCGAACGAACATATGTTAGCTTGATATTTTATTGCTCTACTTGGAACGCTAAGTTTCATAAAGATTTATATTATTTGTTTAAGGTTGGTAAAAGTGTGAAGAATACTCAAACAGGGAAAAGTGTATGGCAAAGTCAAATTACTTAGCAATTTGTGATCGAAGTGAAGTATCAGAAAACTTTGAACAAAGAAAGTCGACGGAATTGTTTAGCTGCTTCAGTTCAAAAGAGAATTTCCTCGCACGTTGCTCCTTTTTTGTTTCTTTTAAAAGTTAATTCAACTTCACATTACAGTGATTAATATTGACTATGTTGAAAACACCATTGACGTCTAATATCTACCGCAAATTGTACTAAAATATTGGGTTCAACAAAGGTCTTTGTTAGAACAGAACACAGTGAATCAGAAGTTTAAAATATGATATCGTCGCCTTAATGGCGCCCGCCGCCCAGTCGTAGTACTGACGTGAAATAAATTGCGAAAAGACGATAAAAATATCGTAATAGCTTTGTCGACTTCTATCGTTTGCAATAAAAAGCTTCAAGATTTCAAAAATATGAATCGCAACGCAGCCAAGGAATCGTTCGAAGAGAGAGAGAGAGATGTAGAAAAAGAACATGTCTAAAACAACAACACCTGTATTAAATATTTGAAAATTGAGTCTTATAATATAGTGGTACCGTTTAAATTTCTTTACCCGTACAACTTGGTATTTTTACACAGGAGACGCTGCAAGCTCGCCGCCAAAATGAAAAATATTAAAGGTGTTCTGAATTTCAACGGCTATTTCTATTGTAAAAATTGTAAGGAATTTCTTGATAATATCTCGTGCCTTTATTTAAACAAATATCTATACATCAAAATGTTTTATTGCAAAGCAATGAATGATGTTGAAATATTTGATGTTCCTGAGTTACAGTAGATAAGAATTGCTGATTGTTGGTATTATATTGCTTTAAATGTCTTGGCACAATTTGTTCTGAGAAAATAATTTCATAATTTTATCGTTCGGATTTACGTAATTGAATAATTTACAAAATAGGTAGTTTGGTAGCTCCAGACCAGGGATGTTAGGGAGCTCCGTAACCGTGACCGAAACTATCGGATATCCGATATAAAAAATCATCCGTAACCGTAACCGAATCCGAAATAAAAGTTTCGCATAGTATCGGATAGGGGCGGAGCCTAATTGAGACACGTTATCACAAGTTGTTTTTACAGACACGCGCACTGTTTGTTTTTTTCTTCTTTTGTCGTCATAACATTCTCGTAAATAACTGACTTGTGACCAATTCTATAATAGCAAATAGTTCGACAAGTGTGTTGTGTTACGATATCGATTGAACTTGTACAAAATGCGTCCTAAGTCGAGTGCAGTTTGGTTATTGTTTGATGAAATTACCGATTCACGACGACCTCACAGACTGATTGAAATCCCTGCCAAAAACTAAGTAAAACAACTTTATTACCTATTTGTATTTTACTTTTGAAATTCCTTAAAAAAATAATATCCGTAACCGAAACTAACGGATAATCCGAAATAATTTATTATCCGTATCCGTAACCGTATCCGGTATAATAATCATTCCTAAATCCGTATCCGAAATTTCATATCCATAACATCCCTACTCCAGACTGCATTTCAGCTTAAATTCTAATTCATTTATTTTCAGGTATACATATAACTTTCACTAACATGCACACGTATAAAATAAAACTAAATAAAGACAGAGGCCTCCCCCAGGGATATCCACGACGACCAGTCTTGCGCCTCCCGCATTCAGCGGTTTCTCGCGACCTTCTCCAGGTCGTTCGTCCACCTAACATTTAAATGTAAATAAATCACATTAAAATAAATAATTAGAACAATAAAACTAAAATCAGAATTACAGCAAGATATTGGCCCCCATCTCCTTGTTCACAAACTAAACTAAATTTAAATTCAGTGCGTCTTTGTGTTTAAATTTCATTAAGAAAAGGACAGAAGATGATATGTTAGTTCAGACCTGCCAAATTAGTCCGCGCCTGACGTAAACTGAAGTATTTTTGGTCGCCATGTTTATAAACGTATCTAAACTGTCTATGGAATGGCTTAATTTGACAGGATTAAACTAAAATGTTATCTTCTATCCTTTTCTTAATAAAACGGAAAGAAAAAGATGCATGCAACTTAAAATCAGTTCAGAGAATCAGCGCCATTGACAGACTCAACTCGAATTTTCTCCCATATCGTAAAGTATTTCTCGGAATGCTTTCGAAAATATCAAAGCGTTGAATTTGCTGCAGAGTTCCACGAACCCTAAGGAGCACTCGGTCATAATAGCAGCAACTTAGTCTTCATCATAAATTTAAAGAAAATGCAGTCGGTTCTTAAATTCTTAATTGGTGCTGAAATAAAATTTTACAACGAAGCTGTAATATTAGCATAAGAATGTTCTTACTGGAGCACTCAAATTGTTATAGCTTTGCAAAGTATCGGGGACAGTCGAGGACCTAAGGATTGGAAGTTTAGAGAGTCTTCAGATGTCAAGTGTGAGTTCACCGGTTCTCTCGCCCTGGTGAGGGCTACCCCTTAGAGTCGCGAGTGTCGTGAGACAAGTGACAAGGGTCCATTGAGAAAGTTAACATTTGCGATGTAGGCACTTCACTTTTGTGATCTGATTTTGTTTGGTATTTTTTGGAAAATCTTGTGTTTGAATTTTAAAATTTTATTTGCTTTTGTTTTGTTTTTGTTGCTTGCAAAATGGTTAGTGTTGTGTTTTTAAATTTGCTACCAGAGTAGCGGAAATTTAGCGTATGTTTAATAAACGCCAATTAGTCTCGTGTTTGTTAATCATAGTCTGTTTTAGTTGCATTCATTAATTAGGTAACCAGTGAACTAGGTTAGCGAGGAGTTTAATAGCCGTTTTAATTTGATTTATTAAAAATTATTCCTTCACCCACAAAAATAAAATGTTTTTTATTTATGTATTTATTTACTTACTCAAAATAATTCATTATATGCTAGACCCAATACGATATTGTAGCACGCTTAATATTTATAAAGTTGTATAGTTGTATTTGTATAGTTAAAAAGAAGAATAAAGAATTCCTCAAATACCATAAGATCGTTAATACGCACTTACAGCTCCGTATTTTATAGAAAAAAAAAATATACAATCAGAGCCACATCTGCATTCATTTACCCCCACGCGCATTCATTTTACTTAAAAACACTTGCATCAAAATAGATATTAAAAACTTAACGCGATTCAGAACTTTATGCGCATGTTTACATTTAAAACCTGCCTTGGCATATCTGGATAAACCTAATGGTAATGGATAGAAGGCTGCTGGGTTACTTTATTTGATTAGCCCATTTTCATTAGAGGCTTAACTAATTATCTTTACATAGAACTGAGAGCTTCAACGTCAGGAAATGTAAATATTATTTCTATGTCTCACAACGTAATATTCTTTGTTGGCACTTAGTTTTAAAATAATAATATATACATATAGAGGACCTTGTAGGGCTTTAAAATGATAAGTAAGTAGATATAACGGAAATAATAACTAAAACGTAATTCATTTATAAAACTAACAAAATTTTATCCTAACTTATTTAACTAAAAGTATACACATCCGATGTCAACTATAATTTATTGTGTAATTAGAATGATTTAATGAAAGTTTCTAGTATATTCTTTATTTTATTTTATTTTATTTTTTCTTTTGTTTGTGTTTCATGTCTGATATTTGTATTTACTTATGTGAAATTATGGGTCATCATCATCATCATCATTGTCAACCTTTTTATCGTCCCACTGCTGGGCACAGGTCTCCTCTCATACAGAGAAGGATTGAGCGTAATCACCACGCTTGCTCAATGCGGGTTGGCGATTTCAGACTTAAAGTCCAGGTTTCCTCAAGATGTTTTCCTTCACCTTCAGTCATTGGTGTCCAAGATATTCTTAGAAAGTACATATAACTTTAGAAAAGTTACATTGGTACTTGCCTGACCTGGAATCGAACCCGCGTACTCATACTTGAGAGGCTGGTGTTTTAACCACTAGGCCACCACGACTTACTAGGCCACCACGACTTAAACTACGACGAAAACGACGAAATTATGGGTATCTTACTTGAAATACATTATTATTATTTTATTATTATTATAATAAATCGGAAAGTGAGTGTATTTGTTCCGCTTTCACGCCGTAACTACAGAACCGATTGCTTTGAAATTTTGCAGACGTAAAGTTAGAAGTCCGGATTAATACGGTACTTTTAATACCGGAAAAATCTGATATTCATGAGGGAAATCTAGAAAGCGCGATACAACCGAACTTGCACTTCCGAAGCCGTGGGCGAAAAGCTAGTAGTAAAATATAGTGTCTAAAAATTCATCCGCATCGCTGTCGTATGGTAATGTGCCACTCTTGAGTTCATTACCAGACGACAGCGATGCACATAACCACGTTGTATGGTAATGCAGGGGTCGTCAGAAGACCGAAAGTCTGACCACCAGTCTTACTAAGGGATGTCCCCGTTTATACTTGGTAAGTAATTAGGGGAGTTCATAAATGTTCTGCGAGATTTCCGCCCTCACCTGCCCCCACCCCCGGGTACGCCCATGTATAAAACACGCTGATACACGCTGTATAGCCAATCTTCGCTGAGAATGCTCGTGCGCACTGAGGGCTGGTAAGCATTCCGTTCACGTAATGGCACTGAATGACTGTGGGTTGGCGAGCTTTCAGCTCGTCGCGTTTAGCAGTGAGGTCTGCTTTTCACTGCTCCTTGAAATTGCATATTCGCCTCTGCATCAGCCTTCGCCATTCTGGGCGTTTTGCTGCCAAACATTCCCATTGAGAGGGCTCACTCAATAATACATCTTTTCATGTGACGCTTCTGAACATCATTGTACCTGAGGAGTTACCCCCAATGCTTAGAATTGCCCTCCAAGTTCGTCCTTTGCTTTCAAGTTTGGAGTAAAAGACGCGCTTTGCCACTCTTTCCGCCATCATACGCGATATGTAACATCACAACCGAAGCTGTCGATGCATGAGATAAGCTACCGTTAAGACATGACATTTAACCTGACATATTTTGTACACGGCACGGTTTCTCTACGGTACGAAAGTACGGTACAAACGTGCCTCTCATCTAACTTCCACGGTGATGCATACAACACTGACGTGTGTTTACAAAGGGCCTTGGAGTGATATCAAATAATTACAAGGTAGAGTGTAGACAATACATCAAAACCAGAAGCACTATGTTACACATTGCTCAAATATTTGTTCCGGTCTCGGAATATCGTCTGTTACACAAGCTATTATTTACTCTGTATTGTTTTTAAAATCATTCTTGTAAGGTAACATAATGTCCTGTAAACCGACCTATATAATAATACTAGCTGACCGGCAAACGTTGTTTTGCCATATAAATAATAGATTAAATTACTAAAATGGCTATTAAAAAATAAGGGTTGATCGTAGAAGGGTGAAAATTGGGGATTGTATGTATTTTTGTATGTTGTATCATAAAAAAATAGAAATTAAAAATTTTGCCTAAAAAATAAAAAAAAAAATTTAGGGGTGGACTACCCCTAACATTTAGGGGGATGAAAAATAGATGTTGGCCGATTCTCATAGATACCGGTTAAGCACAAAAAATTTCATTAATATCGGTCGAACCGTTTCGGAGGAGTTTAAAGCCGAACACCGTGACACGAGAATTTTATATATATATTAGCTGACCGGCAAACGTTGTTTTGCCATATAAATAATAGATTAAATTACTAAATGGCTATTAAAAAATAAGGGTTAATCGTAGAAGGGTGAAAATTGGGGATTGTATGTATTTTTGTATGTTGTATCATAAAAAAATAGAAATTAAAAATTTTGTCTAAAAAATAAAAAAAAAATTTAGGGGTGGACTACTCCTAACATTTAGGGGGATGAAAAATAGATGTTGGCCGATTCTCATAGATACCGGTTAAGCACAAAAAATTTCATCAAAATCGGTCGAGCCGTTTCGGAGGAGTTTAAAGCCGAAAACCGTGACACGAGAATTTTATATATTAGATTACCTAGTTTCTTACTTCCCTTTCCCTCCCCACCCCGTCGCATCGCATCCCCCTATCACTGTTGACTTTTTTTTGGTTTTTATTCGGTGCCTACAATCATCAGTGTTATGTTACCTTAGTCTAAGCCATAACATCGGCTGCCAGCAGTAGTTACCACCCACCAGACAAAGTGTTGCCGCCAAGCTATTCGTCGTGTTCCGGCATGATGTCTGGTGAAGCCGTATGGAGGACGGATCTGAGAAGTTGTGTTGCGTTTTTTCCCGGTTATGATGCGCTAAATGTTGTTGTGTCGGGAGTTTGGTCGTGGAGGGTCTCCAGATCAATCTCCCTCTGGCGCAGCATCGTTGGTCATTTTGTTGGGTTAGGTTAGGTTTAACATTGCATCACCTTGCTCAACTGCCGTCTTCCTTCCTATTCACTCAGATATTTTTTGAGTGGATAGGCTTAATAAATTGGCGCGCTTTATTGTCAACGATTGCATCACTGCTTACCATCAGACGGGCTCGCGGTCAAGCACTAGTTTATAATCATTAAATATAAAAAATATAGTAGGTAGTTCCAAAGACAAAGTACAAATAAACTCTTTAGCTTTATTAGAAGTATAAAGATGTGTGAGCTGTGTATAATCTTTATTCATTCATTCTATTTAGTTGTGCTTATCTGCCTCTGTCTAACTCAGTAAATCAGTAGCACTTAGCGCTTCTCACAAATGTACCGCTAAAACCAGTCCCGGGCTGAACAAATATTTGTTCCGGTCTCGGAATGTCTTGATGAAGCTCACGTGAGCACAGATTATCAAATTACTGAAGCTGGGACAAAATGAAGGAAATAAAGGGTAGCATTACTGAGTTTTTAGTCGTATCTGTTACGTTTTTTGACAACATATCCTGAGTTGGATTTTCGTTTTCTAAATTTGTGGCGAGAAGAATTTACCTCTATCAATTTTACACGCTAAAGGTGGTGCTTGGAATAGTTTAAAGATATAGGTGAAATATGCGACAGTATTTTGTTCACTGGACTGTAAGTGAAAACCAAACCGCAGGAAGTTATATGGCATTAATACGACAGGTTACTTAATCGCAAAGGAAGTGAGGTTATAAGATGATAATACTTTTTTGTAGAGCTTACATGGCTTCTTATGTTGTAAGGAAATGGATCACGTGAACACAAAAATTCAATTAGAAAATTAGGTAGAATTTAGAAGAGGTTATATGAATCGCATGTATGTATAACAAGCTTATAACACAGGAAACATTACAACTCACAACAGTAAAGCAGTGACAGAGAAAAATGCCCCTGTCGCCACACAAGATAAATGAAACAAAATTACGGCTAAGAAATAACGTCATAAGAGGACACAGTGCATGAATGGGGCGCGAGGCGCGATGGCGGGCCGAGCTTGACAAATTGGAGTCCCAGGATTATCCTCTCAATGTGCTTTATTACGAAACCCGGGGAGAATTTCTATCAAATCAATCGACTGCCACGCTTTGTTTCATGAAATTTCCCGGGATTTTTAAACGTTTCCGCCAATTTTTGAGCTGGATTATATGAACGGATTATTTTCATTGGCTGTGGTTTAATTCGGTACACTGGTTCGTGTGGCATTTTTGACATGCGGTTTTTGGCAGAACGTTTCTGGTTTATTTTATTCTCTTGCGGATTGGCACATTTTGTTGCGATTATAGCTTTTGCCTTCGAGGTCACATGATGTTATTATCTTCTATCCTTATTTATATTATCAGTTATCTTGTATCTTTAGAACAAGAGCAAGTAATCACTACGTTTTTTGTCTCGTTTGATTGATTGATTTTTAGGTCAGTTTCTTGCCCAATTATGTCTATGATTGGTTGATTTTCGAGGTCATGTTCTCTTTTCCAAAATTATATTAAACCTTTGTCCAAGTAAAATGATAAATGTCTTTTTCTTAATATAATAACACCAAGTCTATAATTTGTAAGGTATGATCGATAATATCCAGTTATTTGTGATATATAAATGACAGCCGATTTTTCAGCGGAATGTCCAGGAAAAATGGAAAATCTGAAATAAATGTGAGTCGCGTAAGAGTGTTGGCGGTGTAATTTATAAGCGGAGAGCGATAGTTGAGGGTAAGCTTGAAGTTATAATTACCCATTACAAAGCCATCATATAAGTATGTATTCTGTACATCAAATGAACAAATTATGTGCACACATGATTGTTGGAAAACGATTTTCTTTTTTGGTTTGAAAAGTCGCTTTTTGTGGTAGTCTGCACTACACTGCTTATGGCGATTTGCAAAGTAAAGGGACTGTGGGAGTTTTAAAAGTTAATTTATAACACTTAAAAGTTGCTGTCGTAAAAAACGTCAAAAAAAGTTGGAACTTTGTTCATCAATATAACCAGGAGGTTTCAGATATGGGAGAGTATAAAAATGAATTATAGGGAGCCCACGTGACTTTCAGTTTCGTTGAGGGTATTTTTACACCCTTTATATGTACGTACGACACCAGCAGTTCAAGCTACTCGAAACTGACAAATTTCTTCAATTAAACCTGAACCTTAATGCTTTATCTTTTTAATTTTGCATAATAAAGGGTATATCTGACATCGACGCACAAACGAGTACCATGGATCCAGTACATGATTCTGAACCCCCCTGTGGTGGAATTTATCGTCGGCTTTTTCATGATTTAAAAAAATATATATGTAGTTTTTTTCACTTTAGACCGTACATAATTGCTATACTTTTATAACCCAATAAGAAATTAAAGTAAAAATTAAATAATTCGCTAATTACACAAAAAAGCGCAATGAAAACAAAACTCGAAAAACTATCTTATCTGCTGATTTAATAGAGTTTACATCAGGGATCACCGTCATACCTACAAACCTACCGGCACGCTTGCAACGTTCAAAGGCCGAGCCGACACTTTCTTTAAACACTTTGAATTCTGTAACCGTTCATTAACGACATAAATGACTATCATAATTTTATTAGTGGCATGCGGTGTAGCCTTTTCGCGAAGTTTGCGTTACGTTGTCACATACAGCCTGTATATCATCACCACTGCTTGCAAAACGGTGAATGAAAACATGGTGAGGAAGCCGGCCTAGAATCTAAAATTCGAAGACATGTGACATCTACCAAATGGGTCAGCGTGGTGGATTATGGCCTACTTTCTCTCACATAGAGGGTGCGTGTGTCCCAACAGTGGGACTACTGTAAATGTTTCTTGCGCTCTGTCTTATACCTTACCCCATCTTAATATTATAGACGACATGTCGTTTGTATAAAAATGGCCGGCGAAAGCCCCGGATAGGGTCTCACAGGAAATGAACTGTGGACTATCTGCCCTTTAATGTTGAAACACGCCAGACCCTGGTGATTTAGAATATACAATCTGTTTCAGAAATATGAAATAATACTTTCAGTATATAAAATATATGTACGTTGTATATCTATGGCACCGGTGTGAGGTACCTAAGTGCATGGGTTTTTTAATTATTTTGCATTGAAGTTTAGTGCGAAAACTAGAAATAACTTTCAAATTCAATTTTAAAGATTATAAAACAGAGTCGACTAATTTGTATCGGTACATTTAATGCCTATCGTCTTATTCATCTAATCAGTGTTATAAAAAACATAGTTTTTGTAATGTGAAGTAAATTCAATGAAATCCTCTTGCATCTACCCCTATTCATGGTACTATTAACCCTGTTGTTTTCAATAATTAATTACGATCTTTTAATTTTCATGCTCAGATCAGTTGTGGATAGCTTCTCAGAGGCAAGAAAACATTTCAATGTCGTGTCTATTTTACATCGTATTTTTAATCTCTTTAGTCAACGTGGATTATCGGTATTTAATAAAGAATTATTGACCAATAAAAGGCCAAGCGGCGAGTAACCAGCGGTGCCTTTGACACGCCCACTAATAAAAGAATTATTAAAAAGTCGTTCCGTATAAAATATAGTTTTAATAACTGACTTCTTTCATATTGTTTTAATTTCATATTATTTAATTATTTCAATGTGGGGTCCTGGCCCTGTTTTAGTAAAAAATATGCCCATTTAATTACAATAGGCCTTCGCTTGTACTTGACGCCTTAACTTATGCAAGGAATGGGTATAATCACCTCTCGTTAGAAAATTACAAACGTAATAAGTTTTGACTTACCGTATTTAGATTCAAAATTGGTTAAGAATATTTATTGTTTTTATTTAAGAGTTAAAAATCTTAATTAATTGCATAGGTGTGTCTGTAGATAAGAATATCAGTCACTATTGGTTTTTCGGTAAAGGGAACCCTAAAATGTACGTAGGTTTAGGCAACTACCTATTCTTGATTTTTTATTATTTTTTTGCAAGTCCCGAGCTCCCGAATTGACGTTGACTAGTTGCATACTAATCGTCCCGAGGTGAAGTCGCTGTTTTGCGATTGCTCTGTTCCGCGTTACGTGTTGTCAACGGTTTTCAAAATGCCTCGTCGAGGTGAAGAATATTCAAACAGTGAATACTATGATTCTCTGTGTTGGTGCTGCTGTAGGGCATCTATGGAACATTAAATTTATACCGGCAACGGTTTGTTGACGGGAAACCCGCCGCTGATCAGCGACGCCTGCCGTCGTATACGTGCTTCAGGAACATGTGTCTACGGGTGCAAACCGAACCAAGGTTTCCAACAAAGGTGCTGTGGACGGACGAGGCTTCCTTTACTAGAAATGGTATAATAAATACGCACAACGAGCACACGTGGGCTCTCACCAATCCGCATGCCGCCACTACCAGCAATTTTCAGCATCAGTGGCGTATCAACGTCTGGGCTGGTATCCTCAGTGACCAATTTATCGGACCAATTTGGTTGCCACAACGTCTCAACGCCGAGGAATACTTGAATGTACTTACAAGAGTTGTGGAACAGACTCTCGAAAACTTACCTGTGGCTACCTACTGTCAAATTGTGTTTCAACATGATGGTGCACCAGCTCATTACGCGCGGCCTGTTCGAGAATACTTAAATGACCAATTTACCGAGTGGATTGGCAGAGGAGGACCCATATCCTGGCCTCCTCGTTCCCCGGACCTTACACCAATGGACTTTTTTTGTGGGTTTACGTAAAAAATTGTGTATTCGCAAGTGTGTAGTTCATCAACCGATATGAAATCCAAAATTGAAACTGCGTTTGCTTCGGTGACCCCGGACATGTTAAGGAACACTCGATCGTCCTTGTTACGTAGAAGATCTTTGTGTGTAGAAAATGGAGGTGGTAATTTTGAACCCTTTTTATAAACGATGACGACCCAAAGTTTGTGATTCATAAAATCATACC
Source organism: Sesamia inferens (assembly GCA_037179545.1). Taxonomy (NCBI): domain Eukaryota; kingdom Metazoa; phylum Arthropoda; class Insecta; order Lepidoptera; family Noctuidae; genus Sesamia; species Sesamia inferens. The sequence goes on along the minus strand of CM073928.1, from coordinate 25,634,008 downwards.
AAGATCTTTTTGTGATATTAAATTTCTAATACATTATCTTACGTGCAGTGACTTCATAGACCTACTTACTGGACAGTACCTACTAGCTTACACGGAGGTATACAATTTCAGTGTGTGTAATGCATGATCAAGCGCGGTAATTTGGTTCAAAAATGTAAAAACACGGTAAGGTACCTTAGGGCTTACATAACTATCATCAAATCATAAAACACTTCTTTTGCAAAGAAATGAATGAGTGAGTGTTCAAAATGTTATCTACCTAACAAATTGTCCTGTAATAATGTACTGCTGGGCAGGGTTAATTATTGCGCTAGGAGGAGTACCTACCAATCTTTGTTTTTATTTTAACACATAACATAATCATCGTCAGGCTTACTCTAGCCGAACGTGTTGGCAGAGGTTTACAGAGTAGGTACATTCACTGTTTGCCAAAGACCTAACGTTAGACTTTATTTTATTTTTTGTACAGACGACAGCACGTCAAGCTACTACAATCTGTCAGATTTCTTTATTGGATTTTCAACTTTATCTCTTAAGTGTTAAGGTTCAAGGTTGATTGGAAATATTTGACAGTTTCGGGTAGCTTGACCTGCTGTCGTCTGTACGATGCTGCGTAAAAGTAAAATTGATTTACTTGCATTGAAAATTATATTGCTGTATTTATTTATCGGATTATTTGTGATGTGCGTTATTATTAGAGTAGGTATGTACCTATGTTATTGTGTGTCATAGTACTTAATGTAATATTAAAAGTTTGGCTATTAATAGTTTTTTTTTTTTTTGTTAATCTTTTTTTCTTCCATTATTGTATTTCATTTAATTGGCTGATCACGTTTTGAGTTTTACCTGAATAAGAATCTCCGACGTGACTGCCTGGTAGGAAAAACAAGACTGATTTTTAAGGACAAATAAGTGAGTAGGTACATATTTACGTAAGTATCTTTATTGACGCGAACCAGTAGGTACAATTATGCCGGTAGGTTTTTAGCAGAAGGCGCGGCTAGTCGGCGCGTAGTCAGCTGTAGCGTAGGCTTAGGGTTGCCGACAAAATGTTTAATAAATATTTTTATTTATTTTGTAGGAAAAAAAAATCTTAGTATTTCAAATTTATGACTAGGTCAAGTTGAAGTTTATAAGGTATACTTCAATATCTGAAAGTATTGTTTCACCTTTCTGAACCACGTTGTATATCTATACATACATATGTATAAATAAAATTGAAGGTTATATTTGATATAAAATACACAACATGGTACCTACACATATTATATACATATATTACATGATTATAAAATTTATAGTATATAAATAAATAAATATATACGGACAAATCACACAGATTGAACTAGCCCCAAAGTAAGTTCGAGACTTGTGTTATGGGATACTAACTCAACAATACTATATTTTATAATAGATACATATATAGATAAACAATCAAGATCGTTGTAAGATGCGGTACTTACAACAATTAAGAAATTAAATAAATAAAAATTTAAATTTTTGTGTCTGTATGTTTGTTCTGGCTTACCACGGAAACTGTTGGACCGTATTTGACGGGTCTATCACTGGCTGGTGGCTGGTGTTTTAGGACGTATACAAGATGTGCTTTTATTGCTGAAAATGAATTAAGATGCCGCACAAATAAAACCCCCTGTTATTTAATTAGTTTTTATACATGCAGTCGAACGAAGTCGCGTGTACAGCTGGTTACATATATCATATAACGTCTCCTTCAGAATAAAGTGAAGGAGGAAATATTTTCCACACATGCTTGCGTATCTCTTACTCCATTTATATTCATCAGGTATTACTTTTGACAACCCTATCTTGGTAGTACATTTTCTCAGAACTCCTCATTCCATATTTTTGCCCGGTTCAAAATAGACCTTACATTCCAACGGGATAATGTTATGCCAAGTTGTAAGATGCATGTTTTGACTCCATTAAAATTATCATTCGAAAACATAGCGTTAGTAGCACGCCAGCCCTGCGGGATAATTCGAAAACAGTCTAATTTAAACCTTACAGAAGAAAACGGTAAGTTAATTTTAGTATGATGTGTGAAAGGGATAATTTGGTAAACTGTTTAGGGTAATACAAGGCTCAGCGACCGGTTGCACTCGTATTTACCTGCACGAACACTGTATTTTCCTTCAATTTTTTGTAAACATCTCGTTGCACATCCTGATGCTTTTTCAATGACTGTGGACGTGAGCTAGTTACGGATTGAATTAGTTTTTTATCTGTGGTTTTGAATACGTTGGAGATTGTGTTGATTTCAATAATCGATTTGGGTTACTTGAAGAAATATTGGTAGTTTTGTTTATTTGTTGTTTGTTTAGATTGTGGTTGTTTAGTAGAAGTACTTAGGTTATGTCTACCAGTTGTAATACCTACAATACAGTTATGAGTTGGAATAGACGCTTCAAGTGGGAACTGACATCAGCGCTCTAATTGCGTAACACAATATCAATCTGAATCATTTTGAAGGATATTGCTAATTCATTGCTTCATAAATGTCCGATAGAGTAGAGCACACAATTCCTCGATAGCGCAATGTATGTTGTTACTGTCAAAACAAAGCCATTGCTATGCTATAGATAATATGTTATTAAAAAAGAGAATAAAACTTAAGTATTCCGTTGTAATTGATATGAAAATAAAGGGTACAGGTCTCCCAAAGTGATAATGCGCATAGAAATCTTCGTCACTGTTCGGCAACGGTCGTATTCCCCGAGCGTTCGAAAGAAGATATGTATATAGAGTGGTGCACTTAACCACTTTTTGTACACTTAATCACTCTATATACATATCTTCTTCCGAAGCAGAGAGAGCAGAGAGTGGTGCACTTAACCACTTTTTATGCACTTAACCACTCTATATACATATCTTCTTCCGAACGCTCGGGGAATACGACCGTTGCCGAACAGTGACGAAGATTTCTATGCGCATTATCACTTTGGGGGACCTGTACCTGTGATCTCCTATAAAGATTATTTAAAAAAGGAAGAATTCATTTATGTGCTTTCACCTTAAAATAAACTACTTGGTATACAATTATACATATAAGATCTGTAGATATCTTGGAATCGCTCCATAAATAAGTAGATATAAAGATGTGGTCATTTACTGCATACCTTTAACAGTTACGTTCAAGTGGTTACAGTTACACATTTAAATTAATACTGTGGTATTATTTTATATACCCTGGTCAAGTAAACAGGGAATAGTTAAATTAAATGACGGCGAGAACTGAAGTAATGAAACTAAATATAAACGAGGTAAAAACATAAGAAATATCAACTTTACTTCTATCGCAATTAAGTCGATTTTAGAGTGGCTTTTGGAAAAAGTTACAAAATCTTTCAAGTTGTTGGTCACATTGAACTTTATTATGTAGAAGTTAGACTTTATTTTTCCATAATCTTATATTTGTTTAGAATTTTGACGTGTATGACGCGATTATAGATTGAGGGTGCGACTTATTACCTACATAAGACATCTAAGTATCTATTAACCCGCGCTAGGTCCGCGTCTATTACGGCCCACTACCTCTCACAGGAGGAGGCTTTGTCCCAGCAATGGGAATGGGAACATTATAGTCGGCGATAGTACTGATTTTGACCACGCATCAAAAGATCCTTCCAAAGAAAGGAAGGATCTTAATACCTATGTATACGTACATACGTCCTCCGTGGCACAGCGCTCAACACGCCTGCCTGCGACGTGGAGGCCCCGGGTTCGATCCCCGGCCAGGTCATGATGGAAAACGATCTTTTCCTGATTGACCTGGGTCTTAGATGTTTATATTATAAATATATGTATCTATTATAAATATAGTATCGTTGAGTTAGTATCCCATAACACATGTCTCGAACTTACTTTGGGGCTAGCTCAATCTGTGTGATTGGTCTGTATATATTTATTTATACACGTATCAAATAGATTGCATATTGAAAAACCTATAGGGTAATTGCGTAACACATTTTCAGTAGCAATGGGAATGGGACCATTATAGTCGGCGATAGTACTGATTTAGACCACGCATCAAAAGATCCTTCCAAAGAAAGGAAGAATCTTAATACCTATGTACGCCCTAGATATCAAAAACACATACATGTATCATACAGACTGTAGATTGGAAAACCTATAGGGTAATTGCGTTACACATTCTCAGTAGCAATAGGTTTCTATTTGGCAGTTCAAAACCGTTCATTGCGCGGTTTACCTTGTTAAACGGACAAATTCTTCGAGCATATAGAGCAATGGATAGTGTGGCACGCAATTAAGATGCTGTTCTCAGACAATCTCATAAAGTTAAAACCACAAGCAAGTATGTCCAAACTACACATGAACGCTTTATTACTGTCCTCTAATACGAAGTTTCTGCGTTAAGTTGCCAGCTTAATCAAACTTGGGCATTACGACTTAGCGACAGTACGAGACAAGATTAGTTATAATGTCGGAAGTCGGAATTAAGTTACCGACTTACAAGTAGTGCCTAACGTAAGGTCAATATTTTAGCTTAAACCGAATTTAGGCCCGCAATTGGCAAAGCCGGATTTAGCTAAAGTTTCGTAGGTACGCTGCTATGTATTGGATAAGTTTTGAAAGGGTACGATGTGGTTTGTTGTGTCTTTTTTTTTCAAAAGTTCCTCGACTTTCAAATTGAAATTAAAAGATTATCTTTTATGTCATCAAAAAGAGTTCGAAGATTTCCAAGCAGACGTATCTGCCATATAAGCCATTTTATTATATTTTCTATGATTGGTGGGAGGTGTTATTTTCTGTTTTCCGGATTTATTTATTTAATTTTAATGTTTTTAGGTATTTATTTAGGTATTAATATTTATCTAACGTATTTGTTTATAAAATTATTGTAAATTGAATACTTATTTTTTATTTGATTAATTACAATATATTTAACATATGTATATACATTATACATACATACACACACACACAACACACATTTATGCATGTCACAACATTTTTATGTGATTCTGTTTAAGTTTTTCTATCATTTGGATTACTATTATTATAATATAACATTTATATTATTTATTTATATTATTATTATTAGACTGTGTTTTTGTAATTCTAGCGTATGGCACTCGTGGGTTGCAGCTGAAAATCAGCGTCAGATGGTACACCTCGTGTTGTCATCTGACATTATGCTGAGCTGAGGCCCTTTTGGCATTACAAGCCAAGTTTTATAGTTTTAAATTTATGTATCTTGCAGTAATGTCAATAAATGCATTTTTCTTTCTTTCTTTCTTTTTTATAAATTATAAACTAGCGCTTGACCGCAATCCCGCCTGATGGTACCTAAGCAGTGATGCGATCCTTGTCAAAGAAATACCATCACTGCTTACCATCAGGCGGGATTGCGGTCAAGCACTAGTTTATAATTAAAAAAAAATAATACCACGAAATGACTAGAAAATGCATATTTTTAATTTTATCATGCGACAGCCCGTTAAGGGTACCGAACCGAAAGGGCAAAAACGGATCCCCATTTTCTAAGACCCCACTGTCAATCTGTCTGTCACCAGACTGTGTCTCATGAACCGTGAGAGATAGACAGTTAAAATTTTCACAGATGATGTATTTTCGATCTTTTAGTACGACCCGAATTTAGTCGTTATTTTTTTTTTCTACCGTTTTTGTTGTTTATTTAAACAACGTTTGATTTGTCACTGTATAATATATTTTATTGTAGGAGTAATTGTGCCTGACATTTTACATCATTAAGTTTTTCAATTCATTTCGCTTTTTGTTCTTTAACCAGAAGCTTCAGTCAAGTTGAAAATTCGACCATCGCCGAACCTATTTCCCAAGATAGCCGAAGTTAAATGGGCAACGACGCGACGTCAATGGCCCAATAGCCTCTATTTTGTTACACGCATCATAAACTAAACATGTAATCGACATACATGGGATTGTGTCCTACACATTCGCAGTGTCGCGTTAAAGCGAAAATAACTCTGAATGGGTCATAAAGTTTGAGTCTAGACTGGCCATTCAAAATTAGACTTTATTTATTTATTCTTTTGCACATAAATTGTACAATGGCGGACTTAATGCCTTAGGCATTCTCTACCAGTCAACCATAGGTGGTGAAGAGATTAGTAGCAGATGCTTTAAAGGAAAACATTAGGAAAGCTTGTTCAAATTACTAATACGTTACTGTTAAGTCAAAACTCATACTTGCTATTGTGTGAATTACTGTTACAATTTACTCTCCTGACAAAGTCAGGAGAGTAAATTGAACAGGTTTTGAGAAAGCAGGAGCACATATGTATTTTACAAGAAGGTACATATTTACATTTTTCTAATGTTTTATACAATTTATACTATTCCGTACTCACAGGGTAGGATAAAGGGTAATACAAAACTGTTCATACAGAAACTATTCAGGGAGACAACAAAAGAAATATGTTATACATATAATGTAATGAACATGTGTGGGCTTTTTGTGAGAATCGCACAATGAAAATTTGCTCAAAACAATAAAGTGAATACTATAAGTACTATTCTACATTCAGTAAACGCTTTGTTGCAAACATATAGTCTGGCTTTTGTGTAGCGAGTTTAAATATTTGTAAATGCACTTACGATACAGAAGTAATTTCTAGTATAGAGCAAAGTTGAAAAGAAAAAAAAACTTAAGTACATTTATTAGGAATATTTGGAACAATTGTGTAGCAATCCCAAGTTACCTATTCATAATCACAACTGTCTGTAATTTATTTATATGTAATATATAATAAATTAATTACACGTAAAATTTGAAAAACACAAGAAATCACAACACGTTCGTTTATATTAATATAAAGAAAATAGTGAAGTAATAAAATTATCATAGGGCTTCCTAAATAAATGAGAAGTTACATTAAACTTATAAACAAGTCCAAGATAAATATTCCCAAAAACAGAGCTAAAAAGTACAACTTTTCCATCAGTCCACTGCACACTCTTCTGATTTACTTTTATTAGGTACAAAAACAAGGAGTATGAGAGGTTAAATGATCCTGGTCATGTGTTGTGGACATCCATGGCGAAATTGAAGGACCTTAAACCGTCTATGAATAATTTAAATAACGTGTTAATTAAATTATTCAGCCATCGTATAAAACTTTTATAACACTTCCCAAAAACAGAAGTTAAATGAAAACCCTGTAAAAACAAGACCTAGACAAGCATGCCTAAAAATATACCACACACACACAGCTAAAAGGCTAATACTTTTCGCCCACACACGACCAGCTAGCAAAACCTCAACTCACGCTCAACGTTACTCCAAAAGTTTTACTTCTGGTACTAAAACAAGGATATAGGAGGTCAGATGATATTAGATACGTGTGGTAGACATTCATATCGATATTGTAGGACCTTCACCCTTTAATTGGGTCTATAATTAAATAGCTTAGCAACTACCTGCGTTTGAAGCCTGTCGGGAATTGTGACGGGCGATAATTATACGGTATTTTGTTTGTGCAGATATTTGTTGCGATCTGTTTGAAAAGCTCTTTGCATGGTGATGGCAGATAGTATGGAATGGTGGAAGCATGTTTTAATTGTGATGATTCGTTTTGTCAGTTTGTTGACCCTGTTTCGAAAGTAGATAAGGTTCTAATTTAGTTAGGCAATGACGCGCATTCTCTTGTTAAAAAACTAAACAAATTTTATGCTAAGCGCATATTTTTTTTTTCGGTTAATGACAAAAGGATAGAATCCATAGACAGTTTCGACGCGATTATAAACATGGCGACCAAAAATACGCCAATTGAGGTACGCCAACTAACTAACACTTTATCTTTTGCTCTTTTCTTAATGAAATAGAAAGAAAAAGATGCACTTAAATTTAATATAGTTTGTGAACCAGGGAGTCAGGACCAATCCCTACGAACCTAGTAAAGTTATGTCAACTTATCATCTGTACCTTTTTTCAAATATCTTATTATGATCGTCTTTCAGTCTAACCGGAATCGGAGTATCAATACTTTACATGGAGCGAAAAACCAGTTAGTGGGTAAAATGGTTCTATTTATGACGACCCTTAACTAATGTTAAAGGTTGTCTGTAAAAGATCGCTCTTAGCGATAACCCCACTGTGTCACCCTTTGTAAAATATTTATATTTATGTTCTGTAATTTATATGGTGTACAAAATAAAGCATAGGTATTCTATTCTATTCTATTAAAGACCCAGAAATGACAGTCGGGACCACCAGCTAAACGTGCTTTCCGAATCACGTAGGGGTTTGGTAAGAAAAGCCAGGACCAACCGTGGAGAGCAATATTAAAAAAAAAGTATTTTTTAACTTTTTTTGTTTGGACTTACGTTACCATCATCTTTTTTTTTTTGGACTTACGTTCCATTTGTACTTCACTTCATCTTCTTCCAAATAATCTTACGTCAGTGTGAAGAACAATTAACTGCCTGGCTGTCACGACAAGAAAACTTATTTTTGTATAACACGTGTTCAAAGATCAAGGAATTTGGTGAATTACACCGCTAACAGTTTATTTTCAAGATCCATCTCTCATGATCTAAACCCTGATCAATTTAACGCCTCACGCAAAAGTTCCATAATCTTTAGGTAATCGATTATACGGTTAAGTCACACAGACGATAATTAACTCTATTTTTAGTTAATTAAGAGTATTTATAACCAAACCTGAACGGAGTAAAAAATAAATCGAATTGTATTATTTACCTTACAATTATTTTTAAAATATCAAAATGAATGAATCAAATTCCGTTTCAAGCAGGCAGCATAAAAATATTATTGTAGATTTTTTCGGTTTCCCAATAAAAAAAAGAAGACGCAATTGCGTTTTATTCATGCACAGTAAAATTCCCTTCAAATGTAGTCCTTAAAACAGAACGTTTTATTATTGCATTCTTCTTTGCTTGGAATATTTTACTCGCGAACGTAGAATTCATCTTGTGCTTATTTTTATGGAGTTGCGGGTGTCAGCCACCAACTGAAGTGGGTTATTATAACGATGGCGCCTGTAGGGTACTGCCCTATTTACTTGCGTAATACATTTTTAAACTATTTCATGCTTGTAGCTTGTAAATAAATTTACAATACAGACAATACAATTTGAGTGTCTTCTAGGCTAGAGTGAAAAGGCTCTTATTAAACTAGCACGCTTTACCATCAACGATTGCATCACTCCTTACCATCAGGCGGAATTGCGGTCAAGCACTGGTTTATAATTTATAATAAACAATATTTTAAATGGCCCTCCAGGTTCAACAATACAATAACTAAGGCATTCAAATACTTATATCACACAAAATAATTACAAGAAGTATTACCAAAATTAATTTAAAATAATAACTATAAATTATTATGGTAGGCGAATAGTAATATTAAACTCTTAAAATTATAAAAATCAAACCTGTAACAAGACTATGTATTGCATAAATAAATTAAAAAAATCTCAACGATTTGTGAACTACCGAAGTTAACTTATTTAGTGAGAGATGTATTAACATTAACTCTGATATGAACACATCTTCCGTACTCTGGCCAGTGTTTGAATATTGAAGGCTCAGATTAGATTGAAGACAATGAAATGTAATTGCGTATTCTGTACATAATACGTGTTATGTGTATCCTATAATATATTGTAAATGCGAAAGTTTGTTACTCTTTCAAGTCGTCTTTTAAGTCGTGGTGGCCTAGTGGTTAAAACAGCAGCCTTTCAAGTATGAGTGCGCGGGTTCGATTCCAGGTCAGGCAAGTACCAATGTAACTTTTCTACAGTTATATGTACTTTATAAGTATATCTTGGACACCAATGACTCAAGGTGAAGGAAAACATCTTGAGGAAACCTGCACTTCTCTCTGTTCTGAAGTCTGTAATCGCCAACCCGCATTGAGCAAGCGTGGTGATTACGCTCAACCCTTCTCTGTATGAGAGGAGACCTGTGCCCAGCAGTGGGAGGATAAAAAGGTTGATAATGATGATGATGATAATGACTCTTTCACGCAAAAATTGTTAAACGGATTTGAATACTTTTTTTCCTCATATTCCTCCTAAAACATATGCGGGTGAAATTGCGGGGAGCTGCTAGTTTAGAATAAATAACTTGGGTTACGCCCCTGTGTATGCATTATAAAGGTCCGTGACCAGGATTCAAAGAAATGTCAACAGAAATGAAAAATAATAAAAATGAAAAGTATATGTCTAATAATAGTGAATTTCCAGTAACCACTAAGCTAAGAAAGCGTTGGCACTGCATGGCCGCATGAAATATTTTTTTAGTTATACGAGGTTCTTCATCCCTGACATAGGCAAAGTTTAGTTCAGCCTATGCGGAAAGGGTTTTTAGAAGGCAGGTTAAAAAGTTAATAATATTGTAAAAAGGTACATTTTGAGAGTCTTGTATGCAAGTGGGTAATCTTCGAAACTACTAATTCGATTCCGAAAATATTTTATAAAAAATAATCCATACTAATATTATAAATGTGAAAGTGTGTTTGTTTGTTTGTTTGTCCTTCCTTCACGCCGTAGCTAAGCAATCAATCGACCTGATTTTTGGCGTACATTTAGTTGAAAAGAAGGAGAGTAACATAGGCTACTTTTAGTCCTAAAAAAACATCAAGTTCCCAAGGGAGATTACTGGAATATTTGTATGTGTACACCAAATATCCTAATATTATAAATCGGAAAGTGAGTTGGTTTGTTCCGCTTTGACGGCGTAACTACTAAGCCGATTGTTTGCAGACGTAAAGTTAGAAGTCCGGATTAAATAATAGGGTACTTTTTATCCCGGAAAAAAATTATATTCACGAGGGAAATTTAAAAGCGCGATATAACCGATCTTCACGCGAGCGAAGCCGCGGGCGGAAAGCTAGTGTTATATAAAAATATAAATGCATTTGGAATTTATTTTTATACAATGGAGTTTCATTAGATTTTCGAATAATACATTTAAAAAAAATGTGTTGTAATATATGTATGTCAATCAAATACTAAATTTTATCACATATTTTACAAATAAATTAAATAGAAAAATCTCATTTACTTATCAAAAATTTAGGAGTATCATAAAATCAAAAACATGGAAATTTAATTTTCTCTCCTGTTTCTCGTAGCTTCGTAATTTAATTTATCGTGAACTCTTTTAAAGCATTCCATCAACCTTTGTGACCTTGTTTGAATATGTATACAGTCAAAAGAAGAAACGATAATATTTAAATATTTATCATGGCAACACATTGATCGCTGAACAGATGGTATTTTTAATTTCCGCAAGAGAAGTTTGGTGTCGGCGCCGCTCGAAACATCCCGTCGGGACGAAGGTAATCGTTCGGAAATACTCGGCATAAGGGTTTATTTGCATCTTTGCACCGCATCTGAATCGAGAATTTGTGCTTTGTTTTGTAAATTAATGAATTTGTGAGACGATTGTACTTTTTGAATAGGGATTGTATGCTAAGTGTGATCTCGATTAGTTTAGTTTTGATAAAATAAAATGGTTGTTCCAACTCTGGTGGAAAAGCCTTTACTTTTTTACTGTAACTTGGACAGAGCTAAGTTAGGTGCCTCTTACTTTAGCACAATAGTACGTAAGCATAGCATAGCTAGCCTATACAATATGTATAGAAAACCCTGTCCGATCCGTGAAGGATTAATAATTATAATTATATAATTATTAATCCTTGATAATTGATTCTACAGGGTGTCTCAGAACGATCCAACTATTTCGAACATCAGTTAAAAAAAAAATGCTATTACTAATTAGTTATTTATTTATACCAAAATATAGACAATGAGGGAAATTTTACTTTTTAAATATGACATTACTTAAATGACGCCCGTTTGTTTGACGACACTCTTCGAACCTTGTGCGGACGTTATTGAAGACTTTACCAAGAAGTTGTTGAGGAATCAATTTGATCTTCTCTTCAATATTTTTCTTCAGATCTTGCAAAGTTCGTGGATTATTCTCGTAAACAATACTCTTGAGATAACCCCACAAGAAAAAATCAAGTGGGGTTAAATCAGGGCTTCGTGGTGGCCACTCAATGTTACCCCTTCGCGAAATCACTTTTTCAGAAAACAATTCTTGTAATGCTGCTCGCGAGTTGTTAGTGGTATGTGCCGTGGCTCCATCTTGTTGAAACCACGAAAGGCAGTTGTAGTGTCCACTTTCTCGAAGTTTTGGTCCAAAAAAATCGCGTATCATTTCAATATACCGCGCCGAAGTCACCGTAATTGCTCTGCCTCTATGGTCTTCGAAGAAATAAGGGCCTATTATGCACTTCTTCGACATTGCGACCCAAACTGTAACTTTAGGGCTATGCAAAGGGCGTTGGTGTAGCAGTGTTGGATTGTTCTCGGCCCAAAATCGGCAATTTTGGCGATTCACATAACCGTTCAAATGAAAATGAGTCTCGTCGCTAAAGAAAATGTCGTCAAAATCATTAAATCTGTCTAACATTATGTTTACATAATTTAATCTCAGAACATAATCATTTTCGTGCAATTTTTGCACAATCTGAATTTTATAGGCCTTAAGATGCAAATCAGATTTAATTATGCGGTAAATTGTTGCTCTAGATAAGCCTAATTGCGATTCTCGCTTTCTAATGCTAACACGAGGCTGTTGTCTTACAGAATCCGCTACTAACTCAATGTTCCCAGGGGTTCTTGCTGTTCTTGGACGACCATGATGAATATCGCCTAATGTGTTTCCAGTAGCGTTAAATACCTGGATTCACGCGAGGATAGTGGCGTTACTAGGAGTTTCTTCAATATTGCGTAATCCGTAATGAATAGACGACGAACACGAATGAGCGATCGATTGTTCTCGAAATACGCGCGCACGCAGAACGAACGTTGCTCTCCGGTGTAAGGCATAGCGCCAACTGAAAATATAAGAACTGAGCTTGCTAGCGTTACCCCTCCCCCACCTCCGCTCCACGTATTTAGCGTCTCGTTCACTTGTAAAATAGTTGGACCGTTCTGAGACACCCTGTACTAATGCCTGGCTCATAATGATACCGTCAAAATGGTGTTAACACTTTTTAAAAAAATAATTTTTTTTGGGGTAGTTGGAATTAAATCGCGGAAAAAAAGATTATGTAAAATTTCATATTATATTTGGTCATATGTTTACCTAATCATTATTATCCTTATGGGTCAGACGGGGTTTTCTTTGCGTAAGTATTGTATAAACTGTAGGAACAGTGGCCAGCACATAAACTACCTCTCTGAGAGCGATCTTATGGCCGTGATGTTGTGTAATCAGAAGGGCAGCTCGCAGTTGTAAGAAATTCACAGTCTAATCTCAATCTGTCAAAAACACCTTTAATTTCCCTATATTTTGATATTTGCTTATCGCCGAGATGAGACTGCGAACAACTTTTAAATGTATTTGTTTAGTAGAAGTGGCCTTTTTTTTTTATAAAATACATTGCCCCATACTAGGAATTTCCTATAATAAGGAATTTACTAATAATATTTTCCTGTATCCTGGGCGCGTTTACAAACTCACATACATAAACAGCCAGAACTGGACCAAGTAATTGTAGGTCATACAAAAGTTTGTTCCTTGCGGGAATCAAACCTTCGACACGCAGCGCAGCACAGTATTCAATAGCGGAGTGTCGCACAGAGTAGCCAACAATATAGACAATTACGTCTTAAGGTGATTAGTTACGACGATGACCTTGCGCATCTGGGCGGGGCTAGGCAGAAACCCCCGCGCACCCCGCAACATATTTACGTGCACATTTCCGACTCGCTTGCTTCGAGCGCGGACGTCTCGCAACAAACGTAGAATGCCATAACATGTCTAAAAGTATACTATTCATAGTATTCTGTCTAAAAAGTACCTAATATAAAATTACGTGGTATCTAAACTCATATCCTAAAGTGAAACATATTAGGTAATTGCTTTTATTATGTTGTTTTCGATACCGCGTTGCAGGGATTTTTTATTTAAAAAAGGGAAAACAAATATTTATTTATAAAAATTATTAATGCAAAACGGGAAACGGTTTATTCTTTTATTTAAAGTTATTATTTAGCATTTAGCGTTAATGGTATAATTCCCATTGAAACATTGGAAACTTATATATATTATTATTGTTTAAAAATTTAGCTGACCAAATTTTAGATAATGAACACCTGAGACTAATGAACTTATAGAATGAAAAAAAGAATTTGTTTTGGTTTACTAGAAAAAAAAAATTGGGGAATGTTAATCAAATTTCATGGATTAAATTACAAGTATCATTTATATATATATTTTTAAGGAAGGAAAAAAAATGTTTTGGACTTAGCAAAAATTTGTCGGTTTTTTTTTTGAGATGTCCTTTATCTTGATTTTGTATAGTATACCATACATACAACTTTATAAAAATACACGATCACTATAAAATATTCTTTTACTTTTATTAAACACTTGACATTGCTCGTCAGAAATAAAAATAGTGGGTTATCTGTCATAGTTTTAAATCAGCTGTGAAAAGTAACTATCTAGATGCGACTCTCAGTTTTATCTAAGGTAAGTTTTATTTTATATTTGTTTATACCCCTAAATGTGTATCATCATCAACCTTTTTATCGTCCCACTGCTGGGCATAGTACATATGACTTTAGAAAAGTTGTATTGGTACTTGCCTAACCTGGAATCGAACCTGCGCACTCATACTTGAGAGACTGGTGTTTTAACCACTAGGCCACCACGACTTTTACATGTGTATGTTTATTACAAAATACGTATGCCTGAATGTTTGTTCCTACACATTTTGATATATTTGTTATTGTTGCTGTGAGAATTATACTAGACATCGCCAGAGTTGCAGTAATTTACCTTCGGTTATATTTATAGTATAAAATTTTAATTGCATGTGTGTTGTCTTATATACTAAACCATGTAAATTAAATTAAATATATTGTAATAAAATTTATTACAATTTAATAGACAGGTTTATTGATGTTTGACTGCCTCGTTGAAATAATGGTTGTAAAAAGTGACACACAAAGTTATGGGTTTGATTCCCACAATAAATACTAGATAATATTATTATTACTGCATGACTACCTAATAAAGGTAATGGACAAATAACGTTACACACATTATCTGCCTAGCTATATTACAATATGGTTTGGTTTTGCTATGGTGATGGTTTTTTGCATGTTTCTTTTGCCTTGGCTTTAGACTGCTATGAGCTAGGCACCTTTAAGCCTTGGTGCCTGAAAAGGATGCAGACTCTGACACAAGACAGGTAGCGGTGATGAAGTAAAATCTTTGGATCAGCAGAAAGTTTTCCAGCACCATCGATAAATTCCAGTCTCAAGTGTTAAACCTCCTACAAACTGATCATGAAATAGGAACGCGTGCACATGATATTTATGCCGATACAACCGAAGTGCCTCTTACACCTATTCTTACTTAGGTATTTCCTAATATATCAGAAAGTAATTATGACGCTCTACCTTAAATTTCTTCTTTGCCTTCTAATCAACCACTTTCATCCACGCCTGTCGGCACAACTTTGTCGCGCGCTCAAAAAACGAAACCCAAACCTTCTGCCATCATTGCACGAAAAATAAAAAGACAATGTAACAGAAGACTAAACGTATCTTTTCGTAAGCAATAAGCACAACTTCAACAAAAGGCTGAAATAGCAGTAACTACTTTTTTTGGAAAATGTGCCTTCCGATTGGTCATGATAAGATTGTTTTTATAGATTTTTCGCTGAAGGCTTAGTAAATATTATCACCAGTCACACAAATTTATACAGCGTACATAGAACAGGAAGATCCAGAATAGTTTCAAGGGAAGAAATACTAGATTTTTTGGCAATAAATGTCATCACGGGTAATGTAGTTATGCCATCCTGCAAAGATTACTGGTAAAAGTATTTTCGTTATGCAAAGCATTAGCATACATAATGCTCCTAAAGAGATTTGATAAAATCAGGCGATCTTTACATTTTACCAACAATTCTGAAGCCGATACATCAGATAGGTATTAAAAACTACGTCCTGTAATTGATCGTATTCCAACACAGTGTTTATCCGTAGCAGAAGAGAATGCTTTTAGTATCGACGAAATGGTTGAACCGTACAAAGGGAAGAAAAATATGATAATTGGCCACAAATAACTGGATATCAGAGGTGCAAGTACTGCAAAGCTGGCCAGGCAAGTACGATGTGCACAAATGGAAGGTTTATCTTTGTTATGTGAAGAATAGAAACCTTTTTTGGAGTACCACCGCAAGCAATAGGATATCTGAATTATTATGTTATATATATTATTTAAAAAAAAAATTGTTTAAGAAAGATTTATTTTATGAAACCAATTTTCTTCCACTAAGACAGTTATTTTTGTTTAAAATCATATTATTTAGAATAATATTTTAGTAAATGTTCAAAACCATGTTCTACCAGTAACATTCAAACTTTCCATGGAGTCCATGGAGTTTCTTGCAAGTTCTTCTCCATAGAGATCTACGCTTTGGAACGTCCAATTTAACTTCACTTTTCTTGGACTGACCGACATTGACTATTCAAAAGCACCAACGAATGGTTAATTTGAAATAAATAATTTTGATTTTTCCCTAAACATAGCAATGTATAGCATAATATACATCACTAAAATTGCAATATTCACTGTACGTGTAGCAATGTATAGAATAATATACCTACGTCTTGTTTTTTTTTTAATTTTCATATTAGGATTTTTTTCCTTATTTTTTATACGTTCTTTATAGCCCAAAAAAACTACTATATATTTTTTTTTTTTTGCTTTTCTTCAAACAAAGAATCTTGTCACCATAAGGGTCAATTTTTATTGGCGGAATGAATAGGGTGTGGGGGGTCCGACCCCCCACGTCGTTGGCCGTTTTATCTCGAAAATGGTACGTCGCTGCGAAAAAGTGCTAGGGTACAAAGTTCTTTCTTAGACCTTCCCTTATTCATTCCGCCAAAAAAAATTGGAGAAATTTCGAGTCTGGTTTTTAACCACCCGATATAAATGACCCGAAATTATAAAATGACCTGAATAAAAAGTTACCCTCTTGACGCCCTCTACACGATGCAATTATTTTTTTCGAAAATTTAAAAACTCAAAAAATAATTTGTTACCAAAAATTGTTTTATTCTTTATCTTTACGTTTCATAGAAGGAGCGTATAGCTGAAGCGTATACCCCAACTCCAACAACCCGCCCTGAAATCGAACCTCTGACCGGTTACGCGCGCGGTTGATTTTTTTGACAGCTTCATGCGCCAAGTTAGAATAATCGTGTTATAAGTAAACGAAACGAAACGGGAAAATTAAGTGGATGAGCTACAGGCAAAAATATAGGTACAGTCAACGGCACATCTAGTTATACACCCGCAGTAAAAAAATTATTTACACTGATCAGAATATCGAAATAAAACGTTATATATAATCACGTAAAGCGTCCAAGCGCAGCAATAAATGCAAAAATTCAATAATCATACATTTTTAGTGATTTTCACTAAAAATACTTCGTTACACTCGAAGTCGGTATCCAAGGGTGCGCGGAGCAAAAAGTGACACAGTCTTCCTCTCACGAGCGCTGGCGCGCGACTGCCGGCCACCCGCGCCCGCGTCCCGCATAGAGCCCCTCTGAACTTCGTAAGGCGGAAACTCGTGCGGAACCTCATTTTTATTACTTATCTTATTAAATATTTCATTAATTTTAAAATAAAACTATGATTCTATAGTTCTTACAGGTACGCGTTACTGCGACTAAGAATATTTAAAAAAGTCTAAGCGCTTTAAGAGAAATATCGATTTAAAGGTTAAAAACGTCGTGTAGAAATGTTTTTTTTTTGACGTAAATATAGGCCCTATAGAAAATAATAAACAATAAGTATGTTGTGCTTGAATCTATGATCATAATATATTTTTTTCAAAATTTTTGATCCAGGCATTCTTGAGGAATAAACTTCCAAAGGTGAGCGGTTTTGGACGCTCACGGGTATCTATCACCTTAATCAACACCAAGTGATAACTGTAAAAACAATATGCCAAGACACTTTAGTATGCATTTACACCAACTTAGCTAACACCTAGGGTTTTAAGTTTCAAATCCAGCCTCCATTCTCTCATAAAAACATATAATAATGACTTTACGGACTCTTATGTACATGTATCAGTCGTGTACTCGTTGGAGGTGCGAAACTTATCATTTTATGGCGTCGTAAATACCGGTAGATGGCGGCACATGAGTATAACAGCGAACTGCACTACTACGGAAGTTGTGCTGTGCACTCGGGTGCTTTATAACAGGATGATGTTCGTATTGTTTGCATTATGTATCGAAATTTCGGAGCTGGGCTAGGTAGAAACTATTATAGAGACCAGAAGGGCGTAGTTTGAGTCGCTCTAAGCTTTAATAGCGATTTTTAGAACGTAATTGAGTCCTACAAGAAGAGTTGCGAAGTAATTGGCGCGACCAAATTGAAAGAAATAAATTTGTGGGACGCAAATTACAGTATCCTCAAGAAAAATGATGATATTTTAATAAAATATCAAAAAAAAAAAATCAAATCACTATATTAAAAAAAGACAGAAAATTAGAATTATATGTCTCAGACAACATGAATGGGTACGAACATCAACATGATTGATTATATCCAGATTGACCCATGATAATGTCGTGGTGGCCTAGTGGTTAAAATACCACCCTCTCAAGAATGAGTGCGCGGGTTCGAATCCAGGTCAGGCAAGTACCAATGTAACTTTTCTAAAGTTATATGTACTTTCTAAGTATATCTTGAACACCAATGACTGAAGGTGAAGGAAAACATCTTGAGGAAAGCTGGACTTTAAGTCTGAAATCGCCAACCTACATTGAGCAAGCGTGGTGATTACGCTCAATCCTTCTCTGTATGAGAGGAGACCTGTGCCCAGCAGTGGGACGATAAAAAGGTTGATAATGATGATGATGAATGGGTCAGTCTAAAAAAATTGGCGATGAACCACGACGAATATGTTAAAGTTGTATATCATATACTAAAGTATCATGACACCATGTTTGCATACCATTAGGTAAGTAATTCGAGAATAGCTTCCTTCACTTGCAGCGCACTTCACTTTTAATATATTTTGCATAACCGTGCAACACAGTTCACAAATTGTTCACAGCTGCCTTTGCTAACGAAACTACTAGAATAAACAAGACAACTATTTTAAACGGACAGATCCTTAGTCATGTAAGATAGATCAACGAATTTAGCCAATTTTAGACTCTTCAGCCAATTATTAGCATATCCTGCAGTTATGTCATGTGATAGCCCGCATCTGCATGACGATAACTCTTCTAGTTCATTGGTATGACACTAGAATGGACATCTTGGTTAATTGATCGTGAGAACGTGAAGTCGTGGTGAAAAAGTCGTGGTGGCCTAGTGGTTAAAACACCAGCCTCTCAAGTAAGTATGAGTGCGCGGGTTCGATTCCAGGTCACGCAAGTACCAATGTAGCTTTTCTAAAGTTATATGTACTTTCTAAGTATATACGACACCAATGACTGAAGGTGAAGGAAAACATCTTGAAGAAACCTGGACTTTATAAGTCTGAAATCGCCAACCCGCATTGAGCAAGCGTGGTGATTACGTTCAATCCTTCTCTGTATGAGAGGAGACCTGTGCCCAGCAGTGGGACGATAAAAAGGTTGATGATGATGATGATGAGAACGTGAAGTAAAACATACCAAAACACAACGCCTGTAATTCTTCAAGGGTTAGAAACAGAAGTGAAGTAAGTACACACACATATTATCTTAGACTTCATTCCCGTGGAGTTAGTTATGCTCCGCTCCTATTGGTCGCAGCGTGATGTTATATCCCAGTGGTTCCTGAGATTAGCGCGTTCAAACAATCAAACTCTTCAGCTTTATATATTAGTATGGATAAGATGTTCAAACCTCGTGTAATAAGGGTTTGGAGGTATGAGAAAAAGGCTGTAATGTTCACTCATCCTATATAGAAATGGAGGATCCCCCGACCAGACGGGTGTTGTGTCTGGCGGGCAAGCCAATCGACTAATAAATCCGGATAGTGTTACTAAAAATTCTTCTTAACTAATCTACATATACAGTATGTTAAGAAAACCCTGTCCGACCCACAAGGTTAATAAAGGTTAGGTAAACACATGACCAAATATAATATAAAATTTTACGTAATCATCATAGTACTACTACTAATACAAATGAATTTTGAAATAATCTTTTTTCCCGCGAATTAATTCCAACTTCCCCGAAATTTGGTAATTTTTAAAAAGTGACAACATCGGTATTATTATGAGCGAATAGCGATGCGACCACGTGCCGCGTGCCCTGCCGCCCGCCGCCTAACGCAGATTTATTAAGTTACCTCTTTTTGCGAAATAATATTTATTTTTTAGGTGGATTTTTTTTTTTAATTTAGCCTGGTTTTGTATGCATTAGTAGAATCAGTTATCGATACCTAACAACATCTTCACGGGTCGGACAGGGTTTTCTTAACATACTGTATATACCCTGAATTGTCCTCCTACAGGGCAATGAGAAATCATCAAATTACTTCTCCCGCTCTGTTCGGAAAAGAAAGGCAAACTTTTCTGACTAAAACCCACCCATATTCTATCTTTGCTTGTGCCAGCGGCATATCTTTTTCAAACAACCCACGGCTCTTGCAGACATTGATCCTAGTGGACCCTGATAAGACATGTTGGCTAATTTATTAGCCATAGGCTCCTCTATAATAGGGTAGTCGACTAAAAAAAACGAATTAGTCTGTCAGTCAGATTTCCAAAAAATACTAGACACGTATTTTTTCTTTTTTCATATAAACAAAAAATGAATACGATACAGTCCGTTGAAAACTCGTGTGACGTCACTGGACGCTACACTTTGTAGCCTTCATCTTTGATGCCTTTTATATTTGTAAATTTTTAATAAAATTCAAATTCAAACTCTTTATTTCAGGCAAGGCCCATAATATATTGTTACTGAAAAAAAAAATCTTATCACCAGACAAAGTCTTGCCGCCAAGCGATATGTCGGAACGGGTCTGAGCACATGTGTTGAGAAGTGTGCCGGATACCTACGATGCAGCAAATATTGTTGTGTCGAGAGTTTGGTCGTGGAGGGTCTCCAATCTCGCTCTGGCGTACCATCGTTAGTAGTGTTGTTGGGTTTAAAATTACATCACCTCGCTCAATTGCCTTCTTCCTTCCTACTCGCCAAGATTGGTTTGAGTGAATATTATCTTAATATCAAGAAACCATCAAACCATCAACGATTGCATCACTGCTTAGGATCAGGTGGGATTGCGGTCAAGCACTTGTTTGAAATTATAAAAAAAACGATACACGACACCTACCTAATTGTGGAAAGGGGAAATCAGCGTAAAAACTTTTTGAAACCACTAGTTGTTTATTCGCTCTACGTTAGGTGTAGGTCGTAACGCCTTTTTCAAGAAACGTAACGTAACTAGTTACTTGATCGGCGTCACCAGTTATAAAACAAGTTATTTTTGTAGCTAGTTATTTTAATTCAGCTACTGTGATTGTTAAATATAACCACCAACTATACAGTTACAACACGCGAAACGAAACTAGACGTGGTCGTTATTTCACGTAACGTGTGTATGAAATACGCCTTTACAAAAATAACTACTTTTTAATATGACTCGTAACTAGTTATTCAGTTACACATCGCGTCGCTGGTTATTGTAATTAGTTACGTGAAATAACAACCACGTCTACTCTACGTCTGTGTAGACTAGAGAGTCAGGGGGTTTTTTTGGCGGGAAAGTCCAGCTGAGTGTCACGCTAATTTTTCATCGGACTTTTAAAATTATTTATAGTGTTGTTTACTAAATAAAAGTGCGTGATTTATGTAGTAAAAAGTGCATTCGGTAAATAATTCATAAAGAACAGTGAAATATCGCAGCATAGTGGCCACATCATGACTTTGTCTCAAACCTCCATCGTAAGACGTATCACGCCGTCTTTTTCGACATGAACAATTCATTACGTGACATTGGCTAAATGCACAAACCGTGCGAAGCCATAAAAGAAAGAAAGAAAGAGAGTCAGGGAAATTGCCCCACTTACTCGTTCGATTCGTTTCCTCTAGCATTTATCTAATTACCAGTTTTAATAATTTCTGCTAATTAGTTAACAACTTTCGTCATTATGTTTTATAGAAGTAGATAATTTTTAAAACCTAACCACGGGCAACATGATTGTTAATTGATGAATAATTACAAGCCTTCAGAGGCAGAATGAAAACGTACTTCTGACTGCATAATAGGGATGTATACAAGGTATGAAAATCAAAAAAATAATTAGTCCGTCTTATAGATAATAAAAAAAATTAAGACCCGTATTTTTTATTTTGTCGAAATTACCAAAAACTACTGAGATATAGTGTATTAAAGTTACGGAGTGGGGGCTAATTACGTCGTCGTATATTTTGTACGACGGCGTGACGTCATGCGAGATTTCAAATCAATTTATCTTTCTAAGTATTTGAATGAAAGAAAAAATAAAAAATACGTGTTCAATATTTTTTATCAATCTATCTGATGGATATTAAATTATTTTTAAGGATACAACCCAATTGTTCGTGTCGCTTGGAGGTTTGTATTAAATTCCCGGATCTATCAAAGTGTTATAGGGTTTTCGAATTTGTCAATGAGCCCAGAGCCTAGGTTTTTGCCCAGTTGGGTGGCAATAGGCGGATACCACTTGGACTACCTAGTGGTAAAGGCCGTGACTTACAAGTTATAAGTCGTAGGTTCAAACCCCATCAGGCACTTTACTATGTGTAAAGTATTTCATCTCTACTGCTCTCTTTTTCACGGTGGTAGGGCATAACATCGGCCGCCGGCAGAAGTTACCACCCACCAGACAAAGCCTTGCCGCCAAGCGATTTGTCGTGTTCTCGTGTCGATGTCTGGTGAAGCCGTACGGAGGACGGGTTTGAGCGGCTATGTTGCAATGTGTGCCGGGTACGATGCGCCAAATGTTGTTGTGTTAGGAGTTTGGTCGTGGAGGGTCTTCAGATCAATCTCCCTTTGGCGCAGCATCGTTGGTCGTGTTGTTGGGTTTAACATTGCATCACCTCGCTCAACTGCCGTCTTCCTTGCTATTCGTTCAGTTTTTCTGAGTGAATAGGCTCTTAATAAACTACACTACAAGTTTTTAAGATCCAATATTTGAATATAATATCTACACCGCTACTGATGTAAATTATTTGTTTCTAGAGGAACTTATACAGAATAAGTTCCTCTGAAATTTTCTAGTTCAATACCCCCATACATATTTAGTTTTATGTTTATGTAACTCATATTTATTTCTGTAAATTGGTTAAAATAACACTTAGGTACGTACAACAGCAGGTGAAGCTACCCGAAACTGTCAAACATTCCCAATTAACCTTGAGCTTAGTTTTTTCAGCAGTCAATAGCTTAACGTTAACCCATGGAGCAAATATAGAGGCCTAATTTAACGGAAGTAATCTAACATTTATAATCTGCTATTCTTAGAACTATCAGTTGATGGGTATAATACTAATCCTCCTACATACAATAACGTTAGTGAAGACGTAATCATAGCCCTCTTTTATGACGAATATAAAAGGGACTTATCTTCATTCTCGTATATCTGGCTCATAACCGTTTATCTATTAATCAAATCTCCTCGTGTATATGATTTATTAATCTCACACGTACGGACGACAACTGGTCAAGCTACCCGAAACTGTGAAATATTCCAACTTTGAGCCTTAATGCTTTGGAGATAAAGTTGAAAATCTGTCAGATTATAGTAGCTTGATGTGCTGTCCTCTGTATCTTGGTATGGTTTTATGATTCTTAAGGCTTGTTAGCAAAGGCAGTTTGTAAATTATTATCTACTTAGTATAGAGATTTTAATGCATAACTTAACAACACGCCAAATCCTCAACAGTGTGCGCTTATAATACAGCCATATTTTGTCAATTAGGTTTGAGTTTGGAAATGGGGAGTAGCTTATTGCTTACATAATAATAATAAGCCTTTTTATTTCTTGTTTTACAATAGTTAGTAATAATGTTACAGGAAACACAATTTATATATATATATTTTTTAATAAGTTATAAACCAGCGCTTGACCGCAATCCCGCCTGATGGTAAGCAGTGATGCGATCGTTGATGGTAAAGCGCGCTAATTTATTAAGAGCCTATTCACTCTAGCCTTGAAGACACTCAAATTGTATTGTGACGGAAACACCGACGCTGGCAAATTGTTCCAGTCCCTCGATGTACGCGGTATAAAGGAGGAAGCAGAACGCTTCGTCCGGATCGCAGTGGTGTCAACAACGTAAGGGTGGAAACTCGCCGTACGACGGATTTCTATGTATTAGTAAGATATCCTAAGTAATGTTAGTAATATATGTAGGTTTATATAAGTAATGTTAGTGATAGTAGTGTTATTAATCAACAAGAACCCCGGTTTGGGTAAAGGCCTCCTCCAAAGATGCCCAGTTTTGTCGGTCTTGTGCTATGGTGTACCAGTTTGTGCCCGTATTGCTTACATAATCAGCCTATAATGTTCCCACTGTTGGGACACAGGCCTCCTCTCGGAGAGAGGGAGTGGGACTTAATCTACCACGCTGGCCCAGTGCGGGTTGGTACATGTCACGTGTCTCCGAAGTTTTTTATCTCTAGGACATGCCGATGTTTTCCTTCACCGTTTTTTTTTTTAATATTTATAAACTAGCGCTTGACCGCAATCCCGCCTGATGGTAAGCAGTGATGCGATCGTTGATGGTAAAGCGCGCTAGTTTATTAAGAACCTATTCACTCAGATTGAGCGAATAGGAAGGAAGACGGCAGTTGAGCGAGGTGATGCAATGTTAAACCCAACAACACGACCAACGATGCTGCGCCAAAGGGAGATTGATTTGAAGACCCTCCACGACCAAACTCCCAACACAACAACATTAGGCGCATCGTACCCGGCACACATCGCAACACAACTGCTCAGACCCGTCCTCCGTACGGCTTCACCAGACATCATGCCGGAACATGACAAATCGCTTGGCGGCAAGGCTTAGCCAGGTGGGTGGTAACTTCTGCCGGCGGCCGGTGTTATGGCCTACCACCGAAAAAAGTGAAAAAGTGACCTATGAGCAATTCTACGTGCATCTTTTAGATTTATATACCATAATCAGCCTATATGTAATGCTCACTCACAGGAGTGGGGCGTAATCTAGCACACGGACCCAGTGCGGGGTCGTAGATATCAATTGTTTTCGAAATGTTCGCCTCTAGAACATTCCGGTTTCCTGTCGATTCAAACGATTTAAATCTATGTAGGTATAAACTAATACAAAATCTGAAAAGGTTGTTTGTTTAAACGGGCTAATCTTTGGAACTACCAGAGTCTAATTTGAATATTCTTTTTATGCATGAATAGACTAACTATGGGGAGAGGCTATAAGCTATTTAACATCACGCTAGCATTATAAAGCACCGAGCAAAAAAGTAAGAAAGCCAAGTAGCAGCGCGGCCAGGCGATGAAAGCGAGACCCGATCCCAGAGGGAGATCATCGCCGTTGTCCACCGCCACGGCGATGACCTCCCTCTGGGATCCAGTGAGTGACGATCTTTGCCCATTTCTCGGGGTGCATTCGCGAGACGTGTCCAGCCCACTCCCACTTCAGATTGGTTTTTTCTCCAACAACCGCTACTTGAGTTATGGCTTCTATTTCTTATTTGGGCTTATTGCTATATTGCGTGTTGACCTACCGTGCATCAATATACTATTGATCTAATACGCAAGAGCTAATTTTATTTAACAACGATGAATAACTTATTAACCTCGATATCTCCTGCTGCTATACACATAAGGAATGAACGATGCACATTATCAACACGATATCGAATACTATAATAAACATCAGATTAATCGAGAAAGCAGAAATCGCTACATCGAATAATTGATTCGATAAATTCTATTAGATTATTCAAAGCAAATTGCTAACATCGGGGATGTAAGGTAACATTAATCTAACAGGATAGAGATAGGCCTCTTTGCTTCTTACATGGATATCAGTCATGCCTTACCCCCTTTCGGGAAATGATTGCAATGTTATCACGAAGAGTTATCGCGAGTTGAGGTTTTGTGTGCATTATATTTGTGTTATAAATGGTAGCATTAGGTGAGTGTAAAGAGTAGAAGATTAAATGGGGAGATTTTTTTCACTTTGTCTTAAGAATAGGGATGTATCCAAGGTATGAAAATCAAAAAAATAATTAGTCCGTCTTACAGATAATAAAAAAAATTCAGACCCGTATTTTTTATTTTGTCGTAATTACCAAAAATTACTGAGATATAGCGTATTAAAGTTACAGAGTGGGGGCTAATTACGTCACGCCGTTCTATATTTTGCACCATGGCGTGACGTCATGCGACATTTCAAATCAATATATCTTCCTAAGTATTTGAATAAAAGAAAAAACAAAAAATACGTGTTCAATATTTTTTATAAAGCTATCTGACGGACATTAAATTATTTTTTAGGATACAAGCCAATTATGGGAGGGTCTGGTGATTTTCAGTTTAGTATAACATATATAACATTTTCAGTATAACAAAAAAAAAAAATGGTACTCGGCTTACCTTTAGGAGAACAGTTGAAGCTAATGAATTGTGACAACTTCACAATGCATGTTTGTGTGATGCAAAAAGTAGCGATATCACTTTCTTTCACTCTCACGGTATAAAGTAATCCATTTGCAGATGTCATAGCCAACATCGTAGCTCGATAAAATGAGACTATTGTTCTAAGACATTTAACTTACTAAGAACATCATCATCATCAACCTTTTTATCGTCCCACTGCTGGGCACAGGTCTCCTCCCATACAGAGAAGGATGAGAAAGAAAAGATAAGAACATAATACAGGATAATTGCGTAACATACTAATTAGTAGCTATGGGTTTAATTTTAGCAGCTCAACAACATTCATTAGTTTACTTACGTTGTTAAGCAGACTAATTTTTTGAACATAAGGAGCAATGGATTGGCAATATGCTTCAAAATTTCCAAACAATTAGAGACATAAATATTTACAGTGGTCGTCTAGACTAGAGGTATTGGTCCCGATTTACGAATAGGGATGTATCCAAGGTATGAAGATTTAAAAAAAAAAATGTCCGTCTTATAGATAATAAAAAAAATTAGGACCCGTATTTTTCATTTTGTCGAAATTACCAAAAACTACTGAGGTATAGCGCATTAAAGTTACGGAGTGGGGGCTAATTACGTCACGCCGTGGTATATTTTGTACCAGGCCGTGACGTCATGCGACATTTCAAATCAATATGTCTTCCTAAATATTTGAATGACAGAAAAAATAAAAATTACGTGTTCAATATTTTTTATAAATCAATCTGAGGGACATTAAATTATTTTTTAGCATACAACCCAATTGTAGTGTGGTGAGCATCAAATAAGGCAGCCAATTTACTTTATCAAAAAACATCGAGAAGAAATAGATAATTGAAAATTGGAAAACATGTGAAATTCACCAATAAACCCACACTGGGTCCAAGTGAATGCTTGTGGCCCAACAGTGGGAACATTATAAGTAATTTTCGCATTCAAGTTTACCTTTTGTTAAATAACACGTGGATAATGTACAATGTTAAAATACTAACCGTTAATTAAAAAGTAAAACTCTTAACAATAGGTATATATTACACATATTTACTTGGTTATAAAGAGTTATAAGCCGCATGCGTAGCCTCAGGAACGGGAAACCCGATGAGTCAGCAATTCATTTGTTTGAGTATCGAACAATGATTTATAGAATATATTGTTCGCTTAGGTAATTAACTACTTCTAAAGCATATGTACAGTGAGCTCTAGATATGAAGAGAAAGTGACTAATATTGGACATGTAGAACGATTAAATGTCGGGATAATAGATGTGATTGACATGAGCCGTAATGTAACATTAAGAAAGGTCTTTGATCCGCGAATATAACTTGATAAATGGAAGGAAGGCACGTGATTATTTTAACATTTCATACTTTAGATATCTGATTTATATATAGTTGGGCACGCCACAATAGCGGCGGTAAATCCCCTCTTTGAGGAGTTGCTAGAGAGACGCCACGGCCGCGGCGTCCTCACCTTCCGCCTGACGCAGGTCCTCACAGGACACGACTGTTTCGGGAGGTTACTGTTCTGGATAAGGCTAGAGGAAACGCCAGGGTGTCACCTCTGTGGGGATCGTCCTGAGGACACGGTGGTCTGCCGGGCTTGGGCGGCGAACCGCCCTGTACTCGTGGCGGCGATCGACGGCGATCTCTCGCGTCCGGCCATGGTCCGGAGCGAGACTGCATGGCAGGCCGTCACCACCTTCTGCGAAGCAGTGAAGCTAGCAAAGGAGGAGGCGGAGCTAGTGGGAGAGCGGAAATCTCAGCGTCCCCACGTCTGCGGACATGTAAGGACCAGGCCCGAGCATCGTGACGTGACATCGTGGTCCACGAAGACCGATGCCTGGGTCAGGGTTGCGGTGGATTAAAAGAGAAACCGTGGCCCTGGCGCACATGCACGTGAAAGAACACAGGTGGGTTTTAAACAGTAAAAGTCTGACACGCCCTTCCGCTACGCCCAAAGCGGGGGAGGTCATTTGGTTATGATTTCACATGCAAACAAAAAAAAGGTAAGGTAAGGTTGAAAAAACGCTATTACAAAGTGGCGTCTGGATGACGAGGTGTCGTTCATCTATTGGCAAGATGGGTAAAAGATATTGTTACCATCGCGGACAAAACCTGGATGAATTCGACCCGTGGCAATAATAGACCTAAGTTTGTTTGTGGGTTCTTGTTTAAACTCGATTTGATAGTTCAATTCCTGAGAAAGGCCGGTTATTTAACTCCCTAGGCCCCTTAGGAGCTGAGCATAAAGAACGGGAGCATAAGACGCAAACAGAAACTAGGAAAGCTAAAAGTAGTTGTCTTAATGTAAGATTTAACAAAAAGGTTACGCTCCACAGATTTTTGGTTGACAACTAAATTATCAATACAAATATCGTAGGAGTTTGTTAGTGAAATCATACCCTTGAAGGTATTAACAATACTCACCAGAGTAATAACGGCCAAAGTTGAGGTCGTTCACACAAAGGTAGGATGTCAAGTAATCAGAACTGAACAATTAGATGTTACAATACCTTCCATGTATCAAACAAGTATAATATTTTGTACACATAATATTATATTACTTTGACGGGATTTATTTACTTTACTTCGATTTATGTAGTAGGTACACACATAAACAACGTTATTTTTTGAATATGCGAGACCAGAAATACGAGTCCAGTAGTTTTATGTAAAGAATTTATGTATAATATTTAAAAAAGCAGAAAGTTATGACCTTGTCATGTTAACTGATTGTCCCTACAAAAATATGGTCAACTAGCTGCTCGCCCGCTCGCGCCTGTTACTATGATCCCTGTGAACTGTGTTGTACGCTCGATAACCACACTGCAACATTTTTTAAATATATTTGGGAAAAAATATAACATGGTGTAAAAATTATTGGAATCGATTCAGATGCTTGTTCTGAACAAACTGTATTCCGGTTCCGTATATAGAAAAATAATGTTGTATAAACAGACAAGAAAAAACAGGACAAAAAAAGGTACAGAGGTGATGCTTATTTCATAAGCAATACGTTCCAGCATACCTACGACAGGACAATAGATACAGAGATGTAGAGTGTGTGAAATGTAGCGTGTGAAAAAGTAAAGGATACAAAAAATAATATATAAAATCAAAACAATTGACGGCATGGCTGGCTGATTAAGCCATTGACTGCCGCGCTGCGTGACACAGGTTCGATTCCCGCACGGATCAAATATTTGTATGACCTAAGTACAACTAGTTCTTCCGGGTCTGGCCGTTTGTGTATATGGGTTTATATAATTGTAAACGAACCCACGATATAGGAGAAATTCCTAGTGAGGGGTAAAGTTTTTCAAAAAAGAAGATTTCAAAAGCAAAACTATAATTAAGAAAATATACTTTACTTTTTATTCGTGATTTTAATCATCAAATTCTAATGATTTGTTTAAATATGTACAACATATTTTGCTCAACACACTACCTGCCATTAGCATGCTAATTACAATAAATAATAAATGCTGTAGGCTTGCCCTTCTCCCCCTCCCCCCCCCCCCAATAAAAAAGAAATAGCAGTCTGTTTAGAGAACCAAAGTCCTTCTGCAGTCTAGCTTTGCCAAGATCTTTGAATTTGTTCCAATTCGTCGGCTTTGAGTCTGCAAGGTTTAATTTAAAAATTACATTTTTGTTTCCTGTTACCAAGGAGGAGTGTTTAATTTAAAAGAGTTGGTTCTCATTGTGCTAAAAGTTAATGAGGCGACTCCGATGTTTGTTTGTTTTGTTAAAGAGTCAGAGAAAAACAGTGAGTGAAAGAAGATTATCATTAGATACGCTTGTGGATGTGGAAAGGTAGCTCGTTTACTTATTTACTTCCCACATCCACACTTTTTAGTTAGGATAATGAAACCTAGCGTAATTTTTAAAAAGAATTTCAAAGAAGTCATCATCAGCCAAGTCTTTTCAACAAAATTGATGTCGGCATAATTTGATTGGTATCAAGTTACACTGGATGCCGACCCTAACTTTAATTCACGCAATTACCTGCACAAGCAGGTTATTGCGTTAACACTATCAATAGCAATAGGTTTCTTTTGACAGTTGAACAACATACATTGCGTTATTTACGTTGTTGAGAGACACAGTTTTCGAAGATATGGAGCAATGCATCAGCAATATCATCATCATCATCGACCTTTTAATCGTCCCACTGCTGGCCACAGGTCTCCTCTCATACAGAGAAGGATTGAGCGTAATCACCACGCTTGCTCAATGCGGGTTGGCGATTTCAGACTTAAAGTACTTACTTTTTCCTCAAGATGTTTTTCGTCATTGGTGTCCAAGATATATTTAGAAAGTACATATAACTTTAGAAAAGTTACATTGGTACTTGCCTGACCTGGCATCGAACCCGCGCTCTCATACTTGAGAGGCTGGTCTTTTAACCACTAGGCCACCACGACATATCAGCAATATGCTTCAAAATTATTCCAATTGATAGTTTTAATGTGTTATGTAATTAGGGTGCGTTATTTTACATTGAGCAACTGCATATAGGACCTTCGCAACCCAATTGTGTTCTATAATTTCTTGTGTTGGTTACATAGTATTGTATAATGTCATGTGTTTTTTAAATGACCAGACAGCTGTGCTGCTGGGGAGTTTGTTCCGCTAATTCTTCTTCCCAGCGAAAGCATTTGGAAGTGGCGAAGGGCGGGCATTTTGGGGGACTGTCTTATGGAATATTGATGTTCAAAAAGTGCTGATTCTCAGTCTAATTTCAATAAATGACGTTTGATTTTGATTAACTTCTTGGGTAACAAAATGAATTGCTTTTTTATAATTACAAACTAGTGCTTGAACGGAATCCCACCTGATAGTAAGTAGTGATGCAATGTGGATGGTAAAGCGCACTAGATTATTAAGAGCCTATTCACCGTAGACTTAAAGACACTTAAATTGTAGTCAGACGGAAACACCGCCGCTGACAAATTGTTCTAGTCCCTCGATGTACGGGGTATAAAAGATAAGGCGAAATGCTTCGTCCGGATCGTAGTAGTATCAACAACGTAAGGATGGATACTCGCCGTATGATGGGTGACGACCCGTCATACGGCGAGTGAACGGAGATGAGGGGAATTAAGTCATTCAATAAACTACTAACTTTAATAAACTAGTGCGTTTTATTTACCATCAACGACTGCGTCACTTACCATTAGGCGGGATTGCGGTCAAGCGCTAGTTTATAATTTTCATGCCTCATGCATGCATCATGCCAGCCAGCCTGTCACTGTTCTATAGAATGGAACTGTGACAGGCTGGCTACTCTTCGCCTATGCTCCAGGCTTTGCTTGTCAGGCTTTCGGACTTCTGATTACTTGTAACGACTGTCTAATTAAAATATTTACAAATGACACCGGGACCAACTTTACGTGGCACGGACGGCTGTCCGATCAATCAATCAACCACAGTACGACCTAGGTAAGCCTTATTAATCTTCAACATCGTCCCGTGCGGGTGTTATTGTTTAAACACAAGCCCTTCCCAGGGTTCTGAAGAACTGATGTCTCAAAAAAAAAATATTTTGTTGAGAAAATAAAAGTAAGTATGTATTACTACGCGAGCTTGCGGGCGGTAAGCAGTGGGCAGCTCGCCGCCCGGTAAGGACCAGGCCCGAGTCGACGGCGCGTCGTGTTTCACGCGCGCCTCATAGAGATGTCAGCACATCGTGACGGGGTCCACGAAGACCGATGCCTCCTGGGTCAGGGTTGCGGGTTGATTAAAAAAGAAACCGTGGCCCTGGCTTACAGGCAAGTGAAGGAACACGGGTGGGTTTTATTCGGTGAAAGTCTGACACGCCATTCCGCTCCGACCACAGCGAGAGAGGTCATTTGATGATTTCCCATCCCAAACAAAAAAAGTAGGTATTACTAAGCCTGATTTGTGTTCTTAATTAGACCGGTTTGGGAATAGAGTTTTTGGAGCAATAAAGGGTTTCAGTAATCCCATAAGAAATGACAAAGTTTAACCAAGCATACTAACAGGTTTTTCATCCGTGAAAGCCAACCGCCCGGAAATGTAACTGCTGTTAGGTATTGCGAAATTTCCAGTTTGCTTTGAAGTTGAATTTCGATACAGAAAGCAATAACTTCGGTTCTATATCGGATTGATAGATTTAAAATAAACAGTTTTATTTAGCTCATCTAATGTCGATGTTTTGCACAATTAGGATATGAGACATTTTTGAGTGACAACGTCTTATAATTCGATGGAGCCGGCTGCACGCACGAAAAAACATGATTCATACGGCGTTACCTCGTTCCATTTAAGACTGGCAGTGCAAGCGAGAGCGCGGAACGAGCGATATAAAGAGGCACAATCGACCTCCACGTTCGGCAGCGTTCGACATCTATCTCTCTCTTACTTTAATGAGCTATGTGTCCGCGTGGACAGCTGTTTTACAATAAATAATACATTTACACGTTTTCGTTAAATATGAAGGGCAGTGCAAAGTGAATGTGGTGTCAATTGTTTATAACAACGATAATAGCGACGATAAAGGTAATGATTCTTTCGATATAAAATATATGTTCAATTATATATTGTCGATACATGTAACTTGATCAATTCAATTGTGATTTCCATTAACCTCCTTCTCTATATCCATACAAAATATTTATCAAAAATATAATTAAAATTTTCTTTTGAAAAATGCAACCTTTCATCAGTATTTTCATGACGTTGTCACGTTCAACTATCGTCAGTGAACCGTTTTTACAGACAACGGATTTTTTTTTAAATTTAAAATAATATTAATAAATCGTTTATTAAAAATAGTGTTTTTACGTTTATTTATAATTAAGTACAAATAAACTACTTCTAAAATTGATTTATCATACAAGTGAAACGTAATTCTGTATTTTAACTTGTGGACTCCATACTAGTACGAGCCTGTCTCATGGAGCCCTTAAGAGTTCTAACGTGTAAAGAAATATTCAGTTCTATACTGTATTAGAAACCTTCTGACTTGTTGTTTTAAGAAAGTAAAATAAGGAAAATAAAACCAACCAAAGTAAACAAAATAAAAAAACGAAGACTTTTGAAATAAATTTAATATAATCCTAAAATCAATTCTTTGAAATAAGGTGTGTCCAGGAGAATGTAGAAATAACAGTTTGTGTGTATGAATTGGTGGTTGGGTAAAATGACATCTGCTTAAAAATTCAGTTGCAAGATACCACCCCAACATACATAGGTACATTGTAAGCTAATCTTCATCATCAACATCAACCTTTTTATCGTCCCACTGCTGGGCACAGGTCTCCTCTCATACAGAGAAGGATTGAGCGTAATCACCACGCTTGTTTAATGCGGGTTGGCGATTTCAGACTTAAAGTCCAGGTTTCCTCAAGATGTTTTCCTTCACTTTCAGTCATTGGTGTCCAAGATATACTTAGAAAGTGCTTGCCTGACCTGGGATTGAAACCGCGCACTCATACTTGATAGGCTGGTGTTTTTAACCACTACGCCATCACGACATGTAAGCCAATAAAAGCTAATAATTACTCTCAAACGTTGTTCATTGATTTCATAGTCGTGGGAGGTAATTATGTAACACAGTAGGTTTATATTTTGACAGTTCAACAATATTCATTGCGTATTTTACGTTGCTGAGTAGACTAACTTTTCGAGCATATGAAACAATGGAATCGAAACCCCCAAAAAGAACTGCAGGTTCCTTAAAATAATTTAGCTTATGATTGAGAGTTTTTAACGAAGTTAATAATAAATAATAATAATAATAATAATAATTTATTTCCAAAAACTTAGTATCTACTAGTATACATGACATTTGGCAACAATTTCAATTAAAATATAGAGTTTAGCGTCTGTAGCCGAACTAGGCATAGCCTGTATTTCGGCTATCAGCACCATTCCCCTCGTGAATTATACCAAGAAAGTGCCAATTAAAAGGCATGTATATAAATAAATTAGTACTACAGAAATACTGAATAATAATATTGAAGAGTAAATTAGAGACTAATTTGCAAATAATAATAATAATAATAATGAAATGAATATATGATTTAAATTGATTGCAATAATACATAATTAATATGATTTAAATTGATTACATGCATGTGCGTGTGATTGCATGACTATATGAGGGTCTTATGTATATGATAATGTATATATGGATGTGTGTGCGTGTGTGTGCGTGCGTGTGTGCGTGTGTGTGTGTGTGTGTGTGTGTGTGTGTGTGTGTGTGTGTGTGTGTGTGTGTGTGTGTGTGTGTGTGTGTGCGCGTGTTTGTGTGAGTGTGTGTATGTGTGCTCTTTGTTTTCTGAGCTCTTCTCTGAACAGCATTCTTAAAAAGGTAAGCATATTAGTTGTTCAGTCTCCTCGTAGTTTAAACTCTGTAAGTATTGACATAAGTTAATTTTGCACTGCTTTATATTTAAGGGGTGTATATTTATTAATTTGTTAAGCTTATTATAAAGGTAAGGGCCTAGAAAACGCGTAAATCTCTTACCAAAGGTTGTCTTAAAAGTATTTAAATAGTCACATACATGATGTTTGCGCCGTTTCTGTAGTAACATTGGGTTGTAGGGCTGTTTTTTATGTTCATGTAGGACAATTTTAAGAATGAACAATTGTCTTACAGTCAAAACCCCGCACAACTGGAACAGTGTGTAAGTAGAAAAGCGCATTGGTTTGAACGTGCTAACCTTTAGTATAGCTCGCTGGGCGACCTCAACTGACTTCAAGGTGGATTTGCAGATACCTCCCCAGGAGGAGATACAGTAGGTGAGGAGTGACTGACAAAGGGCCTGATATATTCGCTTCAGCAGTTCAAGGTCTGCGACATGACGTAAATTTTTAAATACATATATTAATTTTCGCACTCTATTGCAAAGAAGTTTGACATGTTCCTTAAAGTTTAGATTATTGTCTAACGTGATACCAAGGTACTTAAGAGTCTGGACGCGTTCCAAAGGTGGACATGAGCAACTTCCCACAGAATCGCACTCATGAGAAACAATTCTGAGGTCATCGCGAATACCCATCGCCTGTCTAATGCTGAAACAAATATACTTGGTTTTGTCCACGTTCAGAGTAAGTATGTTATTCTGCAGCCATCGCTTAGTCATATCAAAGCCATTCTGTGCGACAGTAAAAACCTCCTCCCAACTATCACCCGCAAACACCAGAGCGGTGTCATCCGCGTAAGAGATAATATTACCTTTGGTGAGTTTAAGAGAGGTAAGCGCATCTATATACACAAGAAAAAGGGTGGGACCTAGTATACTGCCCTGTGGGACACCATGTGTAATTGGAAGGCAAGTGCTTTTGTATTTGTCCACTCGTACACACTGGGTTCGCCCAGAAAGGTAACTTTTGAAAAGTTCAAGCTGGGTTCCTCTGACGCCCAATGCTTCTAACTTTTTGAGTAAGAGAGAGATAGAAATCGTATCAAATGCCTTTGCCAGGTCAAGAAAAATAGAAAGACATTTTTTCCCTTTATCCAAGTTGGAACTAAGAAAATCGACTAATTTATTTACTGCCTGTTCTGTAGATTTTCCGTGCCTAAACCCGAATTGGTTCTCCGAAAGCAGACTATATTTTTCAAGATATTTTATTAGACGGTTGTTTATAATCTTCTCCAGAATTTTAGAAATTGCAGGTAGTATAGATATGGGTCTGTAGTTATTAATGCGACCCTTGTCACCATTCTTATAGATCGGGCAGACTTCTGATCGTTTTAGGGAACAAGGAAACACTCCAGTTTTTAAACAATCATTGAAGATTTTTGTCAGGGGATGTACAAGGCAGTTTTTATGTTGTTTCAGGAATCTACTACTGATATTATCACAACCCGGTGCGCTATCCGTCTTCAAGCCCATTATAAGATGTCCAATCTCGTCGTGGTTTGTGTCAGTTAAGACGAAAGAATTGGGGACATTTATTGCTTCGTCTTGAGCATTACTTAATAAAGGCACGGAATTACTATTTTGTTGACTCGTTTTATCAGCCAGTGACCTACCCACATTTACGAAATAATTATTTGCTACAAGAAGTGATTGATCTGGAGAAGATGATAGACTTAGGAGCTCTTTATGGTGTTGTTTTGTTTTTGCTGTGTGTGTGATGTTTTTGATGACGTTCCATAACTTTTTATTGTCATTCTGGGCGTCAAGGATTTGGTTTTTTTCATGTGCTCTTTTTAACCTTCGTAATAGAGAATTGCAGAAATTTCTATAGCGTTTGTAGGTAATCTTTAAGACTTCATTATCCGGATCGCTGTTCGTCTTTTTGTGTAATTGGTCTCTATTTTTCATGCAACGTAATAGTCCTGGAGTTATCCAGGGCTTAATGATTTTTTGGCGTCTAGAGAGTGTTATGAGTTTTGTGTTCTTTTCTATTAATTTTTGCAAGCATTGCGTTAGGTAATTTAGACTGGTATTAGGGTTTTCTGTTTCATAAATGGGATCAAAATTAATCTCTGAAATATCTTGTGATAATGTTTTTTCGTCAATGATGGACTTTGTTGTAGTTGCATGTTGCCGTGGTTTTTTTAAATTTAAACAAAACAAAACGGGATGATGATCTGTGAGTGTTGCATTAGGGACTATAGTTTTAGAGGAGGCTTTAGTTTTTATGAGCACATGGTCTAAGCATGTTTGGCGCGCGCTGCGTGTTACTAACGTATGCGCTGGCAGGAGGCCGTGCAAAGCAGCTAAGGTCAGATAGCGTTCCCCTTCAAATTTAATTTTATTGGAGTTTATAGCCAAATTCATGTCTCCAATAACAACGATGTGCTCAAAGGTAGACACCGTTTGCAACATATTATCCAACGACAAGAAAAAAGGCTCCATTTTGATGTAAGAAGGCGATCTGTAAAGGGCCAGTATAGCAATTTGCTTTCCAACTGTGGCTAGTAGACAATTACTTTCATGGAATTCGGGTTCTATTATAGTAAAGTTAATATTTTCCTTGTAATATATTACTATTCCGTCATTTTGTTTTGGATTAATATTTGTTGCTACATGAGATTAGTTTATTAGTTATTGTCGATTATTGTCGATTAGTTTAGTTTTATGGGAAAGCCACTTCTCTACTATTTTTCCTCAATCCTATTTCTCCATATCGGCTTTAAAGTACAAAGACACACCAATCTGAGTAACTTTGACAGATAAATGCGTTATTTTACAAAATATTTTAAAATTTTAATCCTATCACACCAATCTATTATATTTTGTTAGTGCTGTGATTGGTGGGAGGGGGTATTTTCTGTTTTCCGGATTTATTTATTTAATTTTAATGTTTTTAGGTATTTATTTAGGTATTAATATTTATCTAACGTATTTGTATATAAAATTATTGTAAATTGAATACTTATTTTTTATTTGATTAATTACAATATATTTAACATGTATACATACACACACACACACACTTATGCATGTCACAACATTTTTATGTGATTCTATTTAAGTTTTTCTATCATTTGGATTACTATTATTATATCATTTATATTATTGTATTTTTTGTAATTCTAGCGTATGGCACTCGTGGGTTGCAGCTGAAAATCAGCGTCAGATGGTATACTTCGTGTTGTTATCTGACATTATGCTGAGCTGAGGCCCTTTTGGCATTACAAGACAAGTTTTATAGTTTTAAATTTATGTATCTTGCTGTAATGTCAATAAATACATTTTTCTTCTTCTTTTCTTCTAGCCTTGGAGACTTTTCTTCCGTAAAGATTAATGAAATCATCTGAAAACTCATCTGTCCATAAAATACCTGATTTTCTACTCTGTAAAAGTTACCCATGTAATGACGGTATTACATGGATAACTTTGACACACATCGATAGAAAAGCAATAATAATTATATTTTGAATTAACTTCGGTAACACTGGTTTTTGTTTTTCTTTTAAATTGGAGTAACCTGACGAAATAAAATCATTAATTTCCAGTTTCTTCTTATATATTTTATAAAATAATCAATAAAACCAGTCTAAGACGTTGGGCATTGTTATACAAATTTTAAATGAGAATATAAAAACCCTTAAAATTAACTAAAAAAAAAACCTAAAAAAGTTAGTCTCAAACGTGCATTGGAGACTAAATTTTTTGCAAAACTTAAAAGACAAGAAACTAAAATAATAAAAACCAAAACAATATTTAACGTTTAAAAATAGAAAGCTACAAGCAGGATTTGTAAATTGTGTTGGTATCATACGAAAAAAAAAATCTAAACTAATTCATGGTCACACTGTCAATGTTACCCGAACCAATCAAAGTTACCCAGGTTGACCGTAACATTAATGTTATCATCATCATCATCAACCTTTTTTATCGTCCCACTGTTGGGCACAGGTCTCTTCTCATACAGAGAAGGATTTAGCATTAATGAAATAATCCTAAAACAACCACTAAATATGTAAAATTTTACTTGAGCGATGTTTTTCTTTTGGCTGACTATACCAGGGGCACAATAGTAGCAAGGAGGCCAGTCCCGAGGAAGCTTCTATGAATAATGTAGGTCCGAGCGTACCTATGTTTTTCATAGCGATACCACGTAACTTAGCTCGTTGTACTGTTTCACCAACATTTTTGTTGTTTTTTGAACTAGCTTGTGTGGAAGGTGCTTGTTTTAAAGTGGTGAGTGCATTAAACTTTCGTGTTTGGGGACGATATGTTTACTTTTTAATTACTGCTGTTATGTTAATGTTTTCTCAAAGTATGTATTGTAGTTAGGAACAAGAAAATGTGCTGCAAATGTGTAGAACTGTCATCTTCTCATACAGAGAAGGATACTAGAAGGAACTTTCATCTTAATCAGTCTATAATGTTCCCACTGGTGGGAAGCCTCTCGGAGGAATCCTTTATCCGCGAGGAATCGAGTAAGTAGAAGTAATATAAAATATAGATAAAAACTTTAATTAAAATCGGTTCAACCGTTTTGGAGAAATTCTCCTGTCACAGTGTTTTGATAGAAGAATTTTTTTTTAGAATAGATTATCGAATAAATATGTAATGGAACTAAAATACATTTTTAAGGGAGATGGGCTGTAGTTCGTTCGTAGGACGTAGGTACTGTTACAACGTCATGTAACACCGAGTTAACTGCGTTATGTACAAATTGTTATAAACGAAGCTACCCGTTTTAATAAAAAAAAACCTTTTAAAGATATTAACCTCTTGTAGCTCCTCAGACGAACGTAACGCACTTTGGCCATATTTATAGCCTCGTGTTATGACCACACAATCAATTTTCACTAAGTAATAAACCTGTATATTTCACGCTAAGAATTATATTTTTTTTGAAGAATACAATGTATGTAGGTCAATGGTTGCGGGTAGGCAGAAGCCTGAAATCTGACCACCAGTGTTACCAAGGGGTACTCCATGGTAAGAACATGGTATTACCCAACCACAAACCAGCCACCAAGATAACACAAGTATTGCCAAAGTCATATACATAAGCAGTTACTAGAAGTAAAATACTGGCTATATACTAAACAGCGGTTGAACTGGAAACCGACCATTCCATTTTCAAATTTTAAAAGGACTATACCAAAATCCGTACATTAGCAGTTAAGTCCGGCCATTTAACTTGTTTTTCTATAAGCCCTTTTGTTCTAAAAGTCTGACAAGCAACAAGGCCGTGCGAAATCAGGATGTAGGGCTAAAACCTGGACATGATCGGTGGTAAACTTAAGTGTCCTTGGTAAAAATATATGAGGA
This sequence comes from Sesamia inferens, assembly GCA_037179545.1. Classification (NCBI taxonomy): domain Eukaryota; kingdom Metazoa; phylum Arthropoda; class Insecta; order Lepidoptera; family Noctuidae; genus Sesamia; species Sesamia inferens. The sequence goes on along the minus strand of CM073928.1, from coordinate 25,593,578 downwards.
TTTTACCTGTAGGATCGCCAATCGCCGTCTTTGAAAATCTGAAAAAAAAAGATAACAATGTTACATTAAATCGAAACCATATTGTAATTTCGTTATTAACATATTACACAAAAGAAGGTAACTACTAGGGATGTTACGGAAGTAGTTATATCGGAACCGGAACCGAGTTTTTAAATTTGATTTATCAGAGTCGGAACCGGAGTCGGAACCAGAGCCGGAGGTAGGGTCAGAAGTGGTGGTAGAAGAGAGTTTTTTTATTTAAACACAAAGAACACTATTCGGAGAATTAATACATTTAAATTTTATTTTAAATTTAAATACAAACAGTGAAAAGAAAATTGGCATACATATTTTCAAATGAACAAGAAATTAAATGAAGTTAATTAATCCCCAAAGTAGCATATTATATTACATTAATTGAACAGAAGCTTTGAAAAATATTAAATCAAATATGTTGACTCCAAAACTACCGAAAAATCAAAACAAATGTCACCTATGAACGTGTCGTGTGCGTAATAAACTACATAATAACAAATGATAAAAAAAATGACGATGTTATGTTCATAACAGTCGACAGGCCGCCGCCGCTATGTTATTTTTTAATAAACTCCGATCAAAACCTCCGATTTAAAAGTATCGGAACCGAAGTCGGAACCGAGGGTACGATAATAATCGGAAGTTCCGACTTAACGGAGTCGGAGTAACATCGCTGGTAACTACCTAAGAATGACAGCTGGTACCAATGGCTTATTGTGCTCTCCGAGGCACAAAGGGGTCACCCATCCATGGACGCGGTGCACGTAGTCTGACCTGCCAAGCTATATACAACATTCTTTTTTGTATATGCGAAACCCGAACTGGTGTACAGTATTTTTAAGTAAAAAATCTATGTACAAAATTTGAAAAAGATATCATGAAATACTACAAAGTTATGAGCTTGTTATCCTACTTGGCTGTCCCAACAAAAATATGCTCCACGCTCCGCTTGGGCGGGTGAGCGGTTCGTTGTCCTCTGGCGTCAGCTAAACGCAGCTTACGATCAGTCATAGTAGTGCACGGGCATGTGCACTACTATGATTTATCCTAAGCTGCGTTTAGTGCTCGGTAACCACACTGCAACAATTTTTAAATGTATTTGGGAAAAAGTATAATATGGTGTAAAAATGATTGGAATCAATTCAGTTGCTTATTCTGAAAAAAACTATATTCAGGTTTCGCATAAACATACGTTGTATTAGCAGTATAAGCTGACCTTTGATTGTACGAAAAAGCTACACACTGGGACGTAGTCCTGTCGACCAAGAGAATGAAATATTAAAATGTGCGAGTAAGTAAACACGCTTGAAATTAAAATTTGAAGGGATCCCAAACAAACAATGCCATAATGTTAGCTAATTGTCGGGCCATGAAATACAATACAAACACGCCAGCCTAGCGGGCCTACATGGTACAGTCGTCGACAGATGTTTTAACTTTATGATTAATTTTTTTTAAATACGTTTTTAGCTCTTTGAAGTGGCAGTGGGCGGGGCACATAGCACGTGGGGCCGGGGCCGATGGGGCAGAAAGGCTCTTGAATGGCGACCATGTACTGGCAAGCGCAGCGTCGGACGTGGTCGGATGATTTGACCAAATCGCAGGAAAGCGCTGGATGCAGGCCGCGTCCAACAGTTCTTTTTGGAAACCCTTGAGGGAGGCCTATTCCAGCAGTGGACTTCGTGTGGCTGACATGATAATGATGATGAGATTTTTAGTTGACTATGGAATATCGTTATAATTAAATAAGTTTTGATATACAATTTCATTTTTTATTCATACATTTAAAAATAATCACATTTGAGAATATGAAAACTTTGCAGCCAGTATATGATATTAGTTTTATTTTGACAACTCCACATTCTCACAAACTTTCGCCTTTATTATATAAGTAATCGTCCAATCAGCCAATCAGTCCTTCAGTTGTGGTTTTGACTGTACTTTACCTACAGTACAACAGCTGAATGACTCATATAAAAATCTCACACAATTGCAGTCGCTGCTGGTTGGCGCAGCATTGTTTGCGACCACTCTCAATTAGATTTGTTTCAGAGGCAGGCAATAATATCGCAGTTTATCTATTACCTCAATTTCCGCACCTAGGGAACGATTCCATTTCCTGCTGGAAAGCGTTGGAATAATTCAATTCGATTCCATGATAAGTTATCTTGATTAAATCGGAGTTCGAATCGTTTTAATAGATAGAGTGTTTTAACTAATGAATATCTTAATTGACTTATGAGATTGCTGTTTTATTTTAATAAATATTGCCTTTGACAGCTGCAATATCATTTTAATTAAATAAACTTTATGATACACAATAAATTTTACCTCATCATTTGATATTTTGATTTTAAATTAAGTAGTAATAAACGCGTCGTTAATAAAACATTTATGTTTTAATTGAACGGTGCGTTTCGGAATGCGTGTTTAATATTAATGTTTTATGTAATAATAAGCTGTCATGATTAATAATTTGATAGTTGTAGGTACCTTTATTAAAACGTATCAAGGTAATCTCTTAGTCGTTCATCTATTAGTTAATCTTCACTTAATCTAGAGGAATTATAGAGGTAGATTCGCAATCAAGACCTTATAATATTAACACTTGGAAATTGCCGTTCAACCATAACGAACTAGCTTAATACCTGTACCTCCATCTTTGAAGACATCAACGAGCTCAAAGGGTGATTAATTTTACTCCGAAACGTTTCATCGGCCGAAATTAGTACCGACATAAATTAGGTACAACATAATCCAGGGCATTTACATAATGTGCAGATTCCTATTCAACAAGACCTTACGTTTTATGTGCTTGCTGTGGCCTATTCTTAATTAGGACCGAACAGTGTTGCCACCCTTCAAAATGTATGTGGCCACATCTTGGAAATTGTCTAGACTAAGGAGATTGTCGGGAAATTCTATAGAGGCTTTCATAGAAAGGAGGGTGAATTTTGGATAGATTTATTTTAATAGGAAGTTGCAGTGTTATTTATTTGGATGATTATATTTAAGTATTATAAATGATGACCGAAGCAGGAGGGTTTGGAATATTGATGTCGTTGTCGTTATAAGAGGCTTACAGACGATCTTATTGTGAAATAAAATTATATTCTAAATTGAAGAAGTGAAGTTAATTGTCTATGGTATCTGTGGATAAGACCCATAAAACTCCATCCGTAACTAGCTTCTGCCCGTGATTTCTTCCGCGTGAAATATCTTCCAACCCCGATTCAACACACCGCATCGCATCGCCTGCTTATAACTTATTGCTTAACGTTATTTCTGTTATCTTCCATTTCCTCAGGATCGTAGCATGATGTTAAATAGCCTTTCTCTAGAATTGAGCTATCAAATGCAAATTCAAATCCCAGTGAGTATTTCTGAGATTAGTTCATTTAAACAAACTATTCAGGTATAGTAACTATTAGTATAGAGATAGATAGCATAAACTGCAATAAAAACTCAAAAAAAAATGTTTTATCCTGTTGCGAGAATAACAAAGACTACTAAAACATTTTGACTAAGTTTAACTGATGTCAAAATACACGATATGTAACTGAAATGCGGAGGCTGCAACACAAGTCTTTGCGTTAATTCAGAGGCTCCCAAGCGCAAGGGGCAAATTGACAACTTTATTATATTCTTAGGGACAGACATAGAATTACCCCACAACGGGTCGACGACGCGCCGCCTCTGCAATCAAAGTTACCCGCTTTTTTGATGAAACGCGTCGAACGAACTTTTTTTCGGTTCTTCTTTTAGCTTTTTGTAACTAAGCTCATTTGGTTGTAGGTGCTTTCTTGTGACTTGATGCTAAAGTGACTCTCACTTTTGCCTAGCAAAATAGTCACAGCACACTTAAAAAGATAAGATTTTGGTTTTCTTTGCAGCGCCCGGAATAAGTACCTACTTCGATTCGACAACCACACTATTTCATTTGATGAGTTCAGCAGTGCAATAAATTGTATATTCGAAATGCGAATTGTCGTTTTAACTAATGCTAAGGGATTGAAACAATTGACAGTTCATTCTAAGCTTTAGCCAACTTTTCACAGTAAGTTTTTTACACAATCGATCGGCTGTAGGTATTATTTGAAATGAAACTTCTTAGGCAACGCTTTGATGATGGGTCTAGAAATGAAAGTGAAATTATAAGGATGCCCTACGCTTGGATAGGTATATTTCATTTCATAGGAGAGAGAAAGTTAGATTACGTAGATTTTTGCAATAACTTTAGCTATGGGTTTTTTTCCTTCTGACTAATGTTTCTGGTTTATGCCAATCTACATTCATCAAAAGAAATAATTTTCAAATAAGACTATGTCGATGATATTAGCTTTCATAAGATTTTAACGCACATAATGCGTGCAAGCAAAGTGTAGATTCGTTACAAACCATGTAAATATCTACTAAACACTTTCTGGTACAGACATGTTTCGGTGATACAATAATTCTAGTGTTAAACACTACGAATTAAGACCGCAATCCTGTCGGCATTTGTTATGAGTAAAGCAATTCATTGAATAACTGATACATTTTAGATCTTCCAGCGTGAAATGTAAGGATATAAACTAGAAGATATAAAAATCAACACTACTTCAGTATTAACGTCTAGTAAACGCTAAGTGGATTGCTTTAGTTAATTTCATTTATATACTAAAAGATTTTATATTATGCTAAAAGCTAGCCTTCATACTATCATTTATTTGAAGCGAATATTTACGGAGGAAAGAAAAATAAATATTTTTATAAGTTTAACAACTAAGTACATAACTTGTGATTGGAGTCGCCGTATAGGCAGATTAGATAAAGACTGTTCTTCCAAAACATAACTACCTATAAAAAATATAAAAAATAAATAAAAAAAATAAAAAGTCTTTTATTTCCTTAGAGCATCATTTATTTCCTACTAATTAGTATTACATTTTTTTTTAAGTTTACTAATTTTTATGACCTTACATGTTTATTGTACATTTAATATATTTAAAACTAAATTTATTTATTTAAGTTAATTTTAGTAAGTATAAGTACATATTTTACATTGAAACCAAATTTGTTTATTTAAAAACTAATTTATAACTTAAATTTGTAAATAGTTTATTTTTTAAATTTATTTAAATTTACCTAGTTATTAACTTAACCTAATTTGCAGGAACCCCATTATTGGGTAAAGGCCTCCTCCAAAGCTGATCAGTTGTCTCTATTCTGTGCAATCTGCTTCCAGTGTGCCTACTAACTACCTATAGATTTAGTTAAATTTCGGAAGAGTAGGCCACATCAAAAATAATTAATGATACCATTAATTGCTTATTGTTTACAAAAACAAAATTTATATTAATATTTAAAAATAAAGTTCAGTTCGTGCTTCTGAGTCTATAGAGGTCCATTGCTGGGCAAAGGCCTCCCCCAAGGCTTTAACTCCATCGGGGGGGTTTTGCCATAATCCCCATGCTTGGCCGGGTTGGGGATCGCAGTAATTTGTAATTCCATAGGAAAAGAGTTGCTGCCCGCTTCCATGGTGAGACTTCCCTTAGTCGCCTCTTATGACACCCACGGGAGTATATGGGTTGGTACTATTCTAAGTCCGGCACCACACGGAAAGAAATATAATTGAAGAGTTTATATGTTTTAAAGAGCTAACCGCTGAAACTACACCGGTCGGATTAAAAAAAAACATTTTTACAATAGATATCCAAATTCTCGAGACTGACCTGGATGCAATACATAGCCTATATACAGCCTTATAGGCTATGTATAACTTCATAGCCAACCTTTTCACAACAAGACTCCTCCGCGTTTCGGAAAGCACGCTAAGCCGCAAAGTCCTTACGGACTGTCAGATGCCAAAAAGTGTGACAACCACTCTTACCAGCTGCATCTGGTTAGACTAGAAGCCGACCCAACTTAGTTTGGGAAAGGCTAGACAGATAAATAAATAAAATTGGAAGACAGAAATAGGATAGTTGCTTTTTGTTTCGATAGTATCGAAACAAAAAGCAACTATCGCGACAGCAGGTCAACCTACCCGAAACTGTCAAAAATTACCAATCAACCCTGAGCCTTAATGCTTTATAGATAAAGTTGAAAATCTAAAAGAAATCTGACAGATTGTACTATTGATGTGCTGTCTTCTGTACCTATGTCTACCTATTCGCGATCTACGCATCGAAGCCGCTGACAAAAGCTACAGTAATTATACAAAATAAACAAAAAGCTTTTATCTGATTGTAAGCTCGGTCAAACAAACTGATTAGTTTACATAACAAATTGTAATTTATTACAGTGATCGTGCAATTAGGAGGGAGCATCTGTGGCCCCAGATGGGAGTCCAACCCGGACCCTCGCTTTGAATATCAGATGGAAAACGTGTCGTTTGTCAATGTCCATTGGTACTAAGTTCAATTTGTAATCATTAGACGCGATTAGACAGTTTTAATTTTACTTTATTGATTTTCTTTCTTGAACATTGATGAAGGGACTTTAAAGCTTGCGTTAGTGATGGACTACTATGATAGGTAGGTAATTACTATTTACTAGTTTAGCTTCTTCTGCGTTTTATATATGACTGCATAATTACTTTTATTGTAGCTCTATACGCGTACAATTACTAATTAGAACCTATGAATCACATAGAAGTAGGGAAACGCGCAAAACCAAGAGGGGGCCACTACCTTATCTAATAGGGTAGTTGACTAAAAAAAAAACTAATTAGTCCGTCAGTCAGATTTCCAAAAAATACTAGACCCGTATTTTTTCTTTTTTCATATAAAAAAAAAATGAAGACGTACGAGCGGCCACGTTCGCTACCGCTACGCTACGGAGGCTGTCACGTTGGAATCAAGTAGAATATAGAATAGAGATGTTTCCTGGGTAAAAAAAATGATTCTATTTAGTCCGTCATTTAGATAATAGAAAAATATTGGATACGTTTATTTTGTTTTATCAAATCAATAAAAATTGACAAATAAAAAAGGCATCAAAGGTGGTGGCTGGCTGACGTCACTGCTCGCTTAAAAGTGTAGCGTGCGGTGACGTCACACGAGTTTTCAACGGACTGTGGCGTCTTCATTTTTTGTTTATATGAAAAAAGAAAAAATACGTGTCTAGTATTTTTTGGAGATCTGACTGACGGACTAATTAGTGTTTTTAGTCAACTACCCTATTATTCTTTTATTTTTTACTCGTATACATACTGGGTGTATCTGACATGGTAACGCAAACTTTGCGAAAAGGCTATACCGCATGCCAGTAACAAAATTATGATAGTCATTTATGTCGTTAATGAACGGTTACAGAATTCACAGTGTTTAAAAAAAAGTGTCGGCTCCGCCTTTGAACGTTGCAAGCGTGCCGCCGTGCGAGTTTGTAGGTATGAAGATGAACCCTGATGTGAACTCTACTAAATCAGCTGATAAGATAGTTTCTCGAGTTTTGTTTTCATTGCGCTTTTTTACGTAATTAGCGAAATAATTAATTTTTACTTTAAAATCTTATTGGGTTATAAAAGTATAGCAATTATGAACAGTCTAAAACGAAAAAAACTACACATATATTTTTTTAAATCATGAAAAAGCCGACGAAAAATTCCACCATTGGGGGGTTCAGAATCATGTACTGGATCCATGGTACTCGTTTGTGCGTCGATGTCAGATACACCCTTTATACTATTTCGTTGGGTGTGCTAATGTAGCCTCGCTTGTAATTGTCTTTCTCAATAGTTATACATTTTTTCGGCCACACAAGTTGGTCAGACAATTCATTTGATGTATTAAGATCATCATCATTATTAAGTCATTATTCTTTCTTATTTTTTAATATGTACAATTGTACGTATTATTCTTTATTGCTTACATTGTAGATGTAGGCATGGCTTGGCGTTTTTAGCATCATCATTGAAATTTAAATTTTATTGTAATGCTTTTAAGTGATATTTCTATTTGTCGCAAAAAAAATAATCCTTTACCGTACCGTGCCGTGCCGTCAGTGGGCGCCGGCCATTATACTTCCTCCTTTTAATATCCAAAACGAATATTTATTAATTGACTTCCATTACATTTATGTTTTTTAACTTGAAATGTATAATTTTAAATCGTTATCATAATATTTGCACACCATACTAGGTGACAAACATATCGGAAAACTTCTCGTTGTGATGTGAAAGTCGATGAAACGAGAAATCGACAGTAAAAAGAGAAAAATTTATAGGATTTAACGTGGGAGAAAGTGAGATGGGAAGCATTATACAGTGTTTCTTATATTCGTCTCATTATCTTGAAAACTAATTTTTTGAAGGTTTCACTAATAAGTACCACGTGTCTATGTATTATGTGTGTGAATTGCGCACATGTTTTTTTTAATGTTATTCTTATCTATACCTACTGATATATAAAGCTGAAGAGTTTGTTTGTTTGTTTTTTTTTTTTTTTTAATAATTTATAAACCAGCGCTTGACTGCAATCCCGCCTGATGGTAAGCAGTGACGCAATCGTTGATGGCAAAGCGCACTAGTTTATTAAGAGTCTATTCATTCTAGCCTTGAAGACACTCAAATTGTAGTCCGACGGAAACACCGCCGCCGGCAGATTGTTCCAGTCCCTCGATGTACGCGGTATAAAGGAGGAGGCGAAACGCTTCGTCCGGATCGTAGAGGTGTTAACAACATAAGGGTGGAAACTCGCCGTACGACGGGTCGTCCGATGGTGGAACGGAGATGGGGGAATTAAATCGTGCAATTCCCTCGCACACTCCCCAAAATGTTTCCTATAGAACACCGAAAGGCTGGCTACTCTACGCCTGTGCTCTAGGCTTTGGAGACCAACTCGAGTTAAATCAAGGTCACCAATCAGCCTCTTCGCACGCCTCTCCACTGAATCCAAAGTGGCCAGGTGACACTTAGCAGCGCTAATCTCAGGAACTACTGGGCCAAATTAAAAAAAATATTTTTTCGTTGGATAGCCCATTAATCCAGGAAGACTTTAGGCTATATCATTATAACACCATGCTGTGATCAATAGGAGTGGAACGTATAAAAAAGGTGGACGAAGTTGCGCGCGGCCGCTAGTATTCTTATATGTGTAAACATGTTTTAGCAACTATGTGCTTATATTTTATCTTATCCAGTGTTCCGATTTGAATCAATCCACTCAGCTCAGATTGATCAAATACTACAACGCGGTGACGAGGCGCGGGAAACTGAACCGAAATTCCGGTACAGAGACACATTTTTAGGTTTCCAAGTGATAAAAACAGAACAGAACTGGACGTAATCGTAAGCAAGTCTGGCTTACAGTCGCACATGGCCGGTTTTATTGAATTTGTATGTAAAAACACAAACACGAGCGCGTTATGCGCCCCGTCGCGCGGTGCGTTGTAGTGCGTGATCTGCCTTAGCATATATTTCTCTACATATGTAATTATAAACTAGTGCTTGACCGCAATCCCGCCTGATGGCGACCGTCAATGGTGCAATCATTAATGGTAAAGCGCCCTAGTTTATTAAGAGCCTATTCACTGTAGCCTTGAAGACACTTAAATTGGGTTGTAACCTAAAACATAATTTAATGTCCATTAGATAGATTTTTCGTGGTGGCCTAATGGTTTAAATACCAGCCTCTCAAGTATGATGTACCTTTTCTAATGTTATACGTACTTTCTAAGTATATCTTGGACACCAATGACTGAAGGTGAAGGAAAACATCTTGAGGAAACCTGGACTTTATAAATCTGAAATCGCCAACCCGCATTCAGTAAGCGTGGTGATTACGCTCAATCCTTCTCTGTATGAGAGGAGACCTGTGCCCAGCAGTGGGACGATAAAAAGGTTGTTGATGATGATGATGATTAGATAGATTTATAAAAAATATTGAACACGTATTTTTTATTTTTTCTTTCATTCAAATACTTAGGAAGATATATTGATTTGAAATGCCGCATGACGTCAAGCCGTGGTACAAAATATACCACGGCTTGATGTAATTAGCCCCCACTCCGTAACTTTAATACGCTATATCTCAGTAGTCTTTGGTAATTTCGACAAAAATTAAAATTCGAATCTTAATTTTTTTTTAGTATCTATAAGACGGACTAGTTATTTTTTTTTGATTTTCATACCTTGGATAAAATTGATTCAGCCCCTCGATGTACGCTGTATAGAAGTCGAGGTGAACTGCTTCGTCCAGATCGTAGTGATGTCAACAATGTAAGGCTGGATAGTTTAAAAGAATTAAGGTCCCCAAAACAAAAATACATAACCAAAACATTAATAAATACGGCGCGTCTGTCTGTATAGTCATCACATTACCTTTATACCCTTCGCTTACAAGTAAACCTCGTTATTTACAATATAATAGTCCAGGGTTCTTTGTGCTCGTGCGACTAATTAGAGAGTTGGTTATTAAGAGCTTCCTGGGCGGTTACTTGCATATTTTAATGCCTTTATAAAGTTGTTCGTGCTGTAATCACAACGGGACATCGCCTTAGTTACACATTGCTGTAAAGTGTGGAGAGTGAGTTTGACACATGGTTTTAAAATTAAGTGCGTTTAAAAGTAGCCTAGATGTCAAGCGGGGTAAGTGTGTCAGAATAACTTATATTTATACAGTTCATCAAAATTCATTGCGTTATTTAGGTTCCTAAGCAGACAAATTATTTGTACATGTGAAGCAATGAATTGGCAGAAATATTTATTTAGTTAAATTCTTGCTATTAATTTACCATTTGGTTCTAATTAAAATAACGTCTCAACTTGAAATTTGAAAAAAAATTGTGGACATCTTCTTCTTGTCAACCTGTAGAGGTCCAATGCAAAATCACACTCACCAAAATGTATCATATAGAACACCGAAAGGCTGGCTACTCTACGCCTGTATGCCTAGTATGAGTTTTCAATACGAAACTTAATCCTCGATATAGAGCGCGTTTGGCGCTCTCATTGGTTGAGAGTTCTCACGACCTTGAAGCGGGCCAATCGATGAGTCAAACGCGTTCGATACGATCGAACGAGTTTCGTATTGAAAACTCATACTAGGCCTACTGTGCTGAGAGCGTTTTGAGTTAAATCTGGGTCGCAAATCAACCTCTTCACACGCCTCCCCAAAAGTGGTCAAGGTGGCTTTGCAGCATCATCCCAATTGTGGCTATAGTACTCCACACACGAACGGACCTGTGCTTTGTAAACATTAGAAGCTGCCTTGGTGTGAATTACCGCCGGACCTTTGCGATAACCTTTTTCGGCTTTAATATAAACTGGTTTTCCGCCCGCGGTATCGCCCGCGTGGAATTCGGCTATATCGCACTTTTTAGATTTCCCTCGGGAATATTTATTTTTTTTCAATAAAAGGTAGCCTATGTCCTTTCTCAGGGTCTAAAGATTGTCTGTGCGAAATTTCATCAAAATCGTTTGAGAGGTTTAAGCGGGAAAGCGTAACAGACAGACAGACAGAGTTACCTTCGCATTTATAATATTAGTATGGATTATATTAATATAAATCTATAAATTAACGTTTTCTTTCATGTAGATATTATGTTTAGTTGGTGTTTTCATTATAATTATGAGTCTGAATCATTTACTTTATTTTTTTAAGTCATTAGCTTATTCATAAAATAAGTTTTATGCTTAATTTGATACTTTCATTTGAGAAGAAAACCACTGAATTTATTGACGTTATTAGAACTAAATAGTGTGAGAATTTACGAAAATGTAAATTTCTCGACAACCCAAGAATAACCAAGAATAGCCTCGAGAATTCTCGAGACCCGCGAAAATGAAAAACTCGAGAAATCATGAACCCTAGTAACCACACTACAACAATTTCTAAATGTATTTGGAAAAAAATATAAAATGGTGTAAAAATGATTGGAATTGATTCAGTTGCTTATTCTGAACAAACTATATATATAGATTTACATAAACAAAAAATAACGTTATAGAACACTGATATTACTAAGAGGCAATAGCACTGCGATTTTGTAAACATTTCACTGGAAAAACTTATGTGAGTTGTCATTCCAACTAATGCTAAGGGATTAACACTTTTGACAGCGTACTTCATCTAATTTTTCTCGCCGAAAATTTTACCGAATTGATCGCCCGTTCAGGAATACGCTGAATTTCAAAATACCATTAAACTTTTAGAAGACTCCACACACCTTCACTTCGCAAGTTCGCCAACATGCTCACCAAACTTCCCGACCGTGTGCTCACCTGTTATCTCCACACACAGATACAGTTTCCCCTTCGAAGCTATATTTCATACAGTTTCCCCGCTGCCGGAGCATAATGAAGGTATTGGAACGATACTTAAGGAACTTGGAACACGTGTGCCGAGACGATTTGGTTGCCGGTTTCTTACAGTAAAATTTCATTACACTCTTGTAACTGTGAGCGCTTCAGTTTCGTCTTTAGTGATTTTGTTTCAGTTAGGCGAGCGTATTTTAGATAGGAATAGGGAGTACGGCCGACAGTTGAAGCTACCAGAAAATATCGAATGTTCCCAATCAATCTTCAGCCTTAATGCTTTAGTCATAAAAGTTGAAAATCTAATAAAGCTTGACAAATTGTTGTAGCTTGGTGGGCTGTCGTCTTTACGACTTAAATTTTATTAATTATTCAGAACTAAAGTAATGGTCACTTTGAAAAAAAGAAAACTGCCATTTCTAATTAAATTAACAATTTTTTTTTTAATAATTATAAACTATGCTTGATCGCAATCCCGCCTGATGGTAAGTAGTGATGCAATCGTTGATGGCAAAGCGCGCTAGTTTAATAAGCCCGTTCACTCAAAAAAACTAAATGAATATGAAGGAAGACGGCAGTTGAGCGAGGTGATGCAATGTTTAACCCAGAGGGAGATTGATCTGGAGACCCTTCACGACCAAACTCCCGACACAAAAACATTTGGCGCATCGTACCCGGCAAACATCGCAACAAAACTGCTCAGACCTGTCCTCCGTACGGCTTCACCAGACATCATGGCCGAAACACGACGAATCGCTTGGTGGCAAGATTTTGTCTGGTGGGTGGTAACTTCTGCCGGCAGCCGATGTTATGGCCTACCACCGATTCCTATGCATATTTATACGCCGTTAACGGCCAAATATAGGGTTCAGTGTACTTTTTTTTGTGGATGGTAAATTATCCGATTACCTCTTCTCCCGTTTTGGGCGGAGAAAGGCGTGTCAGACTTTTATTGAGTAAAATCCACGAGAGTTATTTATCTGTCTGTGCGCCAGGGGCCATGGTAGGTACTCTTAAATTGTCATATCCTACTTTTCTACTAATATTATAAATGTGAATGTTCATGAGGATTTATGAATGTATGTTATTTACTCTTTCACGTAAAAACTACTGGACGGATTATGATGAAATTTGGCACACAGATAGTTTATACCTAGTAATAATGCATAGGATACTTATTATCCAAATATTCCCACGAGATCAAACTTATGTGGGTGAAACCGTGAGTCGCAGCTAGTTAGAAATAATTTTGCAATTCAGTTTAGTATGGTACATTTTCATGACACAGGAGACCGATTTGTTTCCATATCATGTTTAAGGGTTGCGCTTAAGGGTACAGGAGATGAAAACTACCCTAATTTCTCATCGTGTCGGGTACTTTAAAATAATAAGCCAGTCTCGTGAAACGTTCAACTTTTCACATTTAAGTAAAACATTTTCGATGCTTGAAGAATCTTTTTCAAGCGTGGTTGGGCTACTATAAGGAAAATTAAGAATCGAAACAAATACTGAAGTGCTTTTTTTACTTCCTCAACTTTTGGAGACGCCTTCATTCATTAAATGATTTTCTTTTTGATTTATTACCGTCATAAAAGTTTGTGGGAAGTTCTTTAACGAAGCTTGCGGTAAGTAGAACTCGTCATGTAACGAAAGAGCGTTGTTCGACTTTTTATTATTTATAATAGAAACAGATAATGATGTAGTTTTCGAGGGCACTGAAACCCACAGTGGAATCAAAATGAAAAGCTAATACGACGGGTGTTAAAAAGAAAAAAAAAAAAAAAGACATCATAAGTTTCGTAAGGATGGTGCGTGTGTTTATAAGGTACTAAAGCCGATAATGAAGTGAATGAAACTCAAAATAAAAATGTATGAAGGCCTGCAAAATTTTCAACTTTTTGTAATATTCGCAGGCGAGAGATTTCCAACGCTATACTTTTAATTTATTTTTTAATATAAGGTAAATAATAAATCGTTTTTATTTGCGATTTGTATTTAAAGCCGAAACGTTAATGAACAAGTTTTAACATTTGTAATTAATTCAGAATAAGATGGTGTAAAAGGCGTCCAGCATAACTTAGTATTTTAAGAACAGCATTTTGCTCCGGTACCACCTAGAGCTTAACCGCAGGCGTTGACAAGTTACATAATATAATATATGTATAAACTTTTCCGAGTCACAGTCTCAGTCGCGACTTGCAAATGAAAACTGACTTTGACTATTTTGAAAACGCATAATAAATAATACTGTGAAGAGCTTTTCCTCGTTTCTATAAGTTTTTGTTCTGACAGTTTATGAACCGGGAATTTATACCATTCTGGAATAACTAGTAGGATTGGGATAATTCTTTTTGTATATAATATCCTGATTCTGTAAGAAGATCATAAGTCAAAACGGAACCTTTTCAAAGTCAATACCGAGCCTGGCCGTTTTTTTTATACAAAAAGAATGATGAATTTATTCGCTAGGTGAACAATGTATGTATAATCCAGTAGCAAATAGACTTTTTTTTCTTCTTTTAATGTAGGATGTCACATTTTGAGTCCACACTATATTATACATCTGCGTTTCTTAAAAAAAAATTGCCCCACAGTTGGAGGAATTACTTATTCTTCTTCAGCCTATGGATGTCCACTGCTGGACAAAGGCCTCCCCCAAGGCTTTCCACGCTGACCGGTCTTGTGCTGCCCGCATCCATGGGCTTCCCGCGACCTTCGCCAGGTCATCGGTCCACCTTGTTGGGGGCTTCCCTACGCTGCGTCTTCCAGTACGTGGCCGCCACTTCAGAACCTTACTGCCCCATCGGCCATCGGTTCTACGAGCAATGTGCCCTGCCCACTGCCACTTCAGTTTAGCGACTTGCAGAGCTATGTCGGTGACTTTGGTTCTTCTGCGGATCTCCTCATTTCTGATTCGATAACGCAGAGAAACTCCAAGCATAGCTCTTTCCATTGCTCTTTGTGTGACTCTGAGTCTTCGTATGAGGCCCATTGTGAGCGACCACGTTTCAGTTCCGTATGTCATCACTGGCAACACACACTGGTCAAAGACTTTAGTCTTGAAACACTGTGGTATCTTGGACGACGAGAAGATGTCTCGTAGCTTCCCGAACGCTGCCCAGCCGAGGTGGATTCGACGAGACACCTCTTTCTCGAAGTTTGACCTACCTAGTTGGACTGTTTGTCCCAGATATATATACTCGTCAACAACTTCGAGTGCAGAGCACCCAACTAGAATTGGAGTGGGTGCGACATGAGAGTTCGACATGATCTTCGTCTTATCCATGTTCATCTTTAGACCCACTTGTAGGGAAGCTCTGCTGAGGTCATTGAGCATTTTGCCCAAGTCTTCCAGGGTCTCAGCCATGACCACGATATCATCTGCAAAACGGAGATTAGTGATGTACTCGCCGTTGATGTTGATGCCAAGTCCTCTCCAGTCCAGGAGCTTGAAGACATCTTCCAACGCAGCAGTGAACAATTTAGGAGATATGACATCTCCTTGTCTCACTCCACGCTGGAGCTGGATCGGTTTCGAGTCCTGATCCTGGAGACGGACTGACATGGTGGCGTTTCTGTACAAACACTTTATCACCTCAATGTATCGATGGTCAATTTAGCACCGCTGGAGAGACTGTAGCACCGCCCAAGCCTCGATCGAATCGAAGGCCTTCTCATAGTCCACAAACGTCAAGCATAGTGGTTTGTTATACTCCTCGGACTTCTGTATAACTTGCCGCAGCGTATGAATGTGGTCTATGGTGCTAAAGCCTTTTCGGAAGCCTGCTTGTTTGGGAGGCTGGAAGTCGTCGAACCTGCGAGCGAGACGATTCGTGATGACCCTAGAAAACAGCTTATAGACATGGCTCAGGAGGGATATCGGTCTGTAGTTTTTCAGGAGGGTGTTGTTGAGCGTGGTGGTGTTGTTTTCACCACGCTCCTGTGCCACGCCTTAGGCGTTTCGCCTTTAATAATGACGGAATTAAATAGCTTCTGAAGCGCTTTAAGAACCGGTTTACCACCCGCTTTCAGAAGCTCAGCCGTAATTCCATCATCTCCAGCCGCCTTATTGTTCTTGAGCTGTTTCAGGGCCATACTAATCTCGTACAAGCTGTCGTCCGGGATATCGTCGGTGTAGTGTCGGGTTAGTCTGGCTCTAGGATCTTATTGGAACCTGGATCAATTAATTAGACTACCTACATTATATCTCTTTCCTTCCCCTTAGTATTCCATCGCGAAAATTGTCTGTAAAAGATCGCTCTTAGCCATAAGACCGCCCATTGTGTCACCCTTTGTAAAAACATTATATTTGACGACAAGACTGATGCAGTGGCTGGGCGGTCGACTGCTGCACTGCAGCCATAGATTTGTATGGCCTACAATTAATTGTTCCGGGTCTGGCTGTTTATGTATGGGACTCTCGTATAAGTATGTTTGTAAACGCACCCACGATACAGGAGAAATTCCTAGTGAGGGGTAACGATTTAAAATTAAAATAAAAAGTTTTTGTAATCTATATGTTGTACATAATAAAGAGTAATCTATTCTACGTAATTAGGGTGCGGATTTCACCCTGGATCCATTTTGGAAATTGTGAGTGACTGCTATTACAAAGGCTGGCATGAGATATTAATGATCCAATGTTCCGGCTTTATTTTAGTTAGAAAGAATTAAAGCAGTTGATTAGAGCAGCGGTGGCCTAGTGGTATAGGACTTAGGTACAAGTTGTAGATATTTTCGAATCCCATCGGGCGCTTTCATCAGCATCATCATCATCACCAGCCTCTACTCGTCCACTGCTGGACATAGGCCTCTTCCATAACACTTCCTCTCTCTTTAAACATGTCATTATATTTTATGTGCTCTTGTATAATACTTATTAATTAGATGTATATATTTAGTTGAAACTAGTATGATACATTTAACGTACATATTTATAGTATACTATATGTAAATAGTACACTGTAGACTACCTACACTATTTCTCTCTCCTACCCCTTAGTATTCCATCCAAAGGTTGTCTGTAAAAGATCGCTCTTAGCGATAAGACCGCCCATTGTGTCACCCTTTGTAAAATCTTTATATTTATGTTTCTGTAATCTATATGGTGTACATAATAAAGAGTATTCTATTCTTGATCCTGAGCAGTTCTCGGGCGCTTTGCTTTGTGTAAATTCATCACCACTGCTCTCAAAACGGTGAAGGAAAATATCGTGAGCGGCATGTTCTAAAGTCAAAAACTTTGAAGACGTGTGACATATACCAACCCGCACTGGACCAGCGTGGTAGATTACAGCCCACTCCTTCTAAAGCGAGAGGGGGTTTATGTCCCAACAGTGGGAACATTATAGGTTGATTATGTATGTTATGTAATTTAATTGATTTATTAAAATTAAATAATTATTATTTTAGCTTTAAAAAGTAACATTAATTCCTACAGAATAGGCTATTTGACAGTATTATTTTTTTTTTTGTGATTTTTTGCTTTAAATGGATGAAATAAGGGAGGTTTTATGCCATTTACATGAGTTTTAATAAAAATAATAATTAATATATCCAAAAACACAAAAATATGTTTGGCTTTTTGTTTCTCGCGCCACATATTGTGAAACAGACCGGATTGGCTAATGTCCCGATGGGGTCATACGCTCATGCACACTTTTTGTCGTTCTATGTGTTAGGTGTTTTAGAGTTTTTAGAAGGTTTTAACGATATTTGGAGCGATTTATTAGATAAACAACAACAAATAACAACATATTTATTCTCTGCGCATAATAAGAAACTTCGTTCTTCCAATAATTGTCTTCTACGATGTCCTTCTCACCCATAGATATCAGAAATATTCTCACCGCACTTTACGGTTCGCGGTTTTCTTAAGTCTTCATTTCTGGTTCAGGCGGTTTTGCTTTGGAATGATCTTCCTCAGAATATCAGGACGTTGACAAGTCGGTACACATTTAAAGCGAAAGCTCGGGAATACCTACCTACTCAAGAAATTGGCAGATTCATGCCACATATAATTTATTCTTTTTCTCTATCTATAATTTTTTTTATCTCTCTCTTCTGTTTATATTTTGTATGTATGTATTAATTATAATATATTTTTTTTTCTCTTTTAACTTTAATTTGTTTGCACCTACTATATTTTGTCCCTGCATCACCTCAAGGTAGACTGGTAGAAAATGCCTAAGGCATTAAGTAAATAAAATTAGATAACAGATAAACACAAACACCACTGCGGAATCGAAGATCGTTTATATGCTTGTGACGTCACTTACAAAGTGCGACGCCATATTGCTGAATAAAGCGTTTCGGCGGCTTATTTGGATTTTTAATTGTTAATTGCATTTTTCTTACGAAATACGTATTTAAAATTTAAAAAAATATTGTTTCGGTGAACTTCTTAATCGGAATCAAGTAATTCAAGATAGAAATATAAATCTGTCAAATAGCCTATTATACTACAACTTCAAAGATTATAATATTTTTTTAATACTTATTCTGAAAACTTGAAGCTGATATTTGATTAACTTAAAACGGGATGAGATACATATAGATTCTACATCGTGCGTTTTGTTCTGCGAAATAAACTTTTTTCTATCATTCTTTACATGTGAAAAAACTTTGCCATCAATATCATTTTACCGAAAGCCTTTTAAATTGAAACCAACCAAAGAGCAAGCTCGGCACTGCAGAAAAGTCCCAAAAGTTGGTCGAATCCTTTAATCTAAGTGTCACTCGTGTTACGGGAGTCGCAATTGACCCCATGCAAGCAGACCCACACGCGACGTGAATACAAATATCTTCGCAAGTGTGTGTGAAATGCATTTTGTTTTTTTAAGGTTCCGTACCATTATTACTAAGGCCCCGCTTTCCGTCTGTCTGGCGTAGCACAGTGATACAGGACTATAGGCTTTATGGTGGCAGTAATATTATATGTAATTGCTGCTTATTGCAGTTTAAATAGCATGTTTGATCCCCAAGACTCAGAACAATAACTAAAGCTACTCCAAGATAATGCGGCGCCTATGCTTTCAGGGAGAGAGAAAGAGATCTAGTAGGCACTAGATCTCTTTCTCTCTCCCTGAAAGTATAGGCGTCTTAGCCTATTTACTCTAGCCTTGAAGACACTTAAATCGTAGTCAGACGGCAATACCGCCGTTGGCAAATTGTTCCAGTCATTCGATGTACGTGGTATAAAAGATGAGGTGAAACGCTTTGTCCGGATCGTAGCGGTGTCAACAACGTAAGGCGTCGTCCTAATTGTTGGAGATCGTACGATGACACAATGCCATCTCTTCATGCGAAGAGTTCAAACATACAGATTTCATCAGAGTGTCCTAATTTGAACCTCGCAACTAGTCGTGCGAGCACATGAAATGCTTAATAATGATCGTACGCATAGGACACTCTGATGAAATCTGTATGTTTAAACTCATCGCACGAAGAGAACGCATCGTGTCATCAGGTAGGTACGGAACCCGATCACGGGCGAGTCCGAATGACATTTGGCCGCTTTTTTTATTTGCTTTAGGATTGTAATCTCAAGTTTACCGACCGTAAAACTCGAAGTAATAGAGACCCAAATTAAATTGGTATCTCCCTTTATTGAGACCTACGACATTTATTACTGTTTTATGATGCAGCGATGTATAGGACCCAGGTTGGTTGAAGCAAGGAAATTCTGTTCAGGTGGAGATCCATAAACAACTCCACCTTGGAGTGTAAATCTGGATGTAATCCTCTAATGGTGGGATATTTACACTAGATGCACGCCACAATTCCACCCGAATAAGTTTCGATCTCATGGGAATGTTCAGATAAGAACTATCCTTTTAGTATCCACTAAATAATAATCCTAGTTATAAGTCATCTGTGTGACAATTTTCATTCAAATCCAATCTCTTCAATAGTTTTTGCGTCAAAGAGTAATCAACATCCTATCATCTAAATATCTCCATAAAATTTCGTGTTTATAACATTAGTTGAAAGTAGTAAAGGTTTAGGGATGAGCAACGGGGTATAAAGTTCACTCATCCTCCATAGAAAAGGGAGGATCCTCTGACCAGACAGGTGTTGAGTCTGGCGGGCACTTGCCCAACGGTTGATTTTGGGAAGTTGTGTGTATGCTATGCTAGTTGCACGGCAAACTCTGCTTGCAAGATGAAGAATTCGTGTGAAATCAATTAGAAGCGTTGTTCGCTTATGGCGGTTGTAGATACCACTACATAGGGTATTATTATTAGGATTGGTTATTCACATAATCCACAATCGTTGTCCTTTCAAGCTGCACGTCACAGGAACTGACGTACGCAGTTTGCAAGACAGCACCGCATCCACACCCCTTTGATTTTTTATTGAGGGAGCCTTGTTGAAGCTCTGCTTACCATGTTGAAGCTACATCTTCACACTTGTCTTCGGATGGTTCAGGGAGTTTTAAGTGCGTTAGGAACGGTTACACACTAATGGCAAGCGAAAGGCCGAGTTCATTGACATCACCCTTATTGAGTACCATTACTATGAGTTCCAATCATTTTGAAGCATATTTATAACAACATAAATAACGCAATGAATAATGTTGAACTGACAAAATGAAACCCATTGCTAGTATAGTGTATCATCATCATTATCTCAGCGTTAATCCCAGTCGCATCCGTAGCTTTTTCATCTTTGGCGTCTGGGCTCCGCTTTACCAGTCTAATACTAATTTTGGCTAAGCTTCGATATTTTCCGTGCAGCGACTGCCGTCTGACATCCACAACCCGAAGGCGACATCGAAGCATTGCAGTTAGACCAATTGTTGGACTTTTGAGGACTCCAATAACCCGTAACGACTGCCATTAGATGATCGTATGGCAACCGGGACCAACGGCTTAACGTGTTTTCCGAGGCACGACCAGACCAGTGTAAATATCCATATTCATACTTGCACACAAATATTTGCACTGCGCGGGGATCGAACCAGCGCCTCCTTGCGCAGCGGCCGCGTTCGATACCGCTATGCCACGGAGGCTGTCACTGCTTGTATAGTGCATAACACAATTAATTACCCTGCAGGTACAGTAAGCGACAAAAAAGCGAATAATTTTTGTTTTCTAAATCTTAATTATTGAGCAAAATATTTTATTAAAATCGGAACCGAAGGGAAATTTAATTAAAGAGCTTTTCTTTAATGTACTGTAATTCTTTCTCTTTAACTACTAGCTTGTATTAAAAATGCAAAAAAGTAAATTATCGAATCACATCATGTTAATAGAACTATATGTATTAATACACTTATTGTTCAGTATTGTTAATACTGATTATTATGTACGCCATATTAATTAGAGAGCATAAATATGAAGATTTTACAAAGTAAAATAAAAGTAAAGTAAAAGTAAAATTTCGTTTATTGTTCCACATTAATTAAAACAAAGTACAAAATAAAAATAAACAAAGTCGACTGGAGCCTAAACTAGGACTTCCTCCCAAAGGGTGACACAATGGGCGGTCTAATCGCTGAGAGCTATCTTTTGCAGACAACCTTTAATCGACTTTAGTTGCTACCTACCGTAACTAGACATATTATGTATACTTGTAGAGATTGCATACATTAGGTCTGCTATAAATGTGTTTATAGTAGTGAAGTCTTTTAAAACCCGCTTTGCCCAGTAAACTTAATATTGCACGCTTAAAAAGTAAAAAAGAGATTAAAATTTATTGTTCTTGTTGTTTACACTTCTAATCCACACAGAGAAGAGATAATATATTTACAGCCATACGTTTTAAGTTAATTAAATTTGTTTTTTAATTGTTTTGTTGTTTTTAGAAAGGAGAGAAAGCTAATATGTATATTATATGTTGAAAGCTTATCACTCAATTTAAATACCTCGGTTTCTCTCATGGATGACCAGGATGGATGAGAGACCAGGGAGCGCAGGACGTAGGCAGTTCAATGCAATATGCTTGCCCGCAGGTTTGCGCGGTGTCATGAGGAGGTAAAACTGACGCTCTTCAGAACCTACTGGCCAGGAGTTTTACTAGTGCTTGTGGGTTTGTGGAGACATGAGGACCAGGCAGTAAGGTTCACGCATCCTTCATGGAAAAGGGAGGATCCTCCGACCAGACGGGTGTTATGTCTGGCGGGCACTTGTCCAACGGTTGACGTTGGGTAGTTGTATGTATGCTATTTTTTTTTTTTATTAATTTATAAACCAGCGCTTGACCGCAATCCCGCCTGATGGTAAGCAGTGACGCAATCGTTGATGGTAAAGCGCACTGGTTTATTAAGAGCCTATTCACTCTAGCCTTGAAGACATTCAAATTGTAGTCCGACGGAAACACCGCCGCCGGCAGATTGTTCCAGTCCTTCGATGTACGCGGTATAAAGGAGGAGGCGAAACGCTTCATCCGGATCGTAGAGGTGTTAACAACATAAGGGTGGAAACTCGCCGTACGACGGGTCGTCCGATGGTGGAACGGAGATGGGGGAATTAAATCGTGCAATTCCCTCGCACACTCCCCAAAATGTATCCTATAGAATACCGAAAGGCTGGCTACTCTACGCCTGTGCTCTAGGCTTTGGAGACCAATTCGATTTAAATCAGAGTCACCAATCAGCCTCTTCGCACGCCTCTCCACTGAATCCAAAGTGGCCAGGTGACACTTAGCAGCACCAGCCCAAATGTGGCTGCAGTACTCCACACACGAACGGACCTGTGCTTTGTATAAAATTAGAAGCTGCCCAGGTGTGAAGTACCGCCGGACCTTCGCGATGACGCCTAGTTTTCTGGCAGCCACCCTGGCCTTGGACTCAATGAACCGCCCAAAGTTAAGGCTCGAGGAAATCTCAACTCCCAAAAGCTTAGTACGAATTGAAAATCCAGTGCGCAATAAAATTCCGCCACGATATTTTTAAGTTCGTACAAATACGACTAAGTCTAAACAGTACTACAACATTCGACGTCCAGCTAAGCGTTGAAAAACGCGCTTTCATTCAAGTATTCGTTTATTTTTCGCCTAGAGTTCGTGATTACAGGCAGTAATGGCGTGATTTATAGAGTCAGGACGGACGTTAGACTAAGACGTACTAGAAAGTTAACTATTTGTATACATACTTATATACTTGTTTATACATTACATGAAAATATAGACTATGATGGAAAATATCCTCGTCATAATTAAGAAATTAAATATACAATATGTAAAGAAAACCCTGTCCGATACATGAAGGTATTGTTAGGTATCGATAACTGATACTACTAATGGATACAAAGCCGGGATAAAGTTAAAAGAAAAACCCCTAAAGAAATAAATATTATTTCGCAAAAAGAGGTAACTTAATACATGTGCGGTAGGCAACCCTTCAGCGGGCGACGGGGGCAGGGCACGCGGTACGTGGTTGCAACGCTTGATAATAATACCGTCAAAATGGTGTTGTCACTTTTTTTTTAAATACCATATTTCGGGGATGTCTGGTGAAGCCGCACGGAGGACGGGTCTGAGCAGTTGTGTTGCGATGTGTGCCGGGTACGATGCGCCTAATGTTGTTGTGTTGGGAGTTTGGTCGTGGAGCGTCTTCAGATCAATCTCCCTTTGGTGCAGCATCGTTGGTCGTGTTTTTGGGTTTAACATTGCATCACCTCGATCAACTGCCGTCTTCCTTCCTATTCGCTCAGTTCTTCTGAGTGAATAGGCTCTTAATAAACTAGCACGCTTTACCATCTACGATCGCATCACTGCTTACCATCGGGCGGGTTTGCGGTCAAGCGCTGGTTTATAATTATTAAAAAAAAAATGGATTTAATTCGCGGGAAAAAAAGATTATTTCAAAATTCATTAGTATTGTTACTGTAATGATTACGTAAAATTTTATATTATATTTGGTCATGTGTCCACCTAACCTTTATTGTCCTTATGGGTCGGACAGGGTTTTCTTTACACATTGTATACAACATTATTTTTTGTATATACGAAACCTGAAACACGTTTTATGTAAAGAATCTATGTACAAATTTTTAAAAAGATTTCATGAAAAAACACAAAGTTATGAGCTTGTTATCTGATTTGGTTGTCCCAGCAAAAATATAGTCAATGCTCCGCTCGGGCGGGCGAGCGGTGTGTTGACCTGTGGCGTCAGCTGTTTCGCGGGCGCCAAGTACTATGATCTACCGTAAACTGAACTTGTGCGCTCGGTAACCACACTGCGACAATTTTTAATTGTATTTGGGAAAAATATAACATGGTATAAGAATGATTGGAATCGATTCAGTTGCTTATTCTGAACAAACTATATTCAGGTTTCGTATAAAGAAAAATAACGTTGTATAGGTACTTAAATGCGTAGATGAATATTGGCCTGTATATCGAACCCTTTCGTTGAGTGTACTTGATCCACCAAACGAACACAATGCATAAAGCATTGCACCGGCATTAATGAGCTACACTTTTACGAGATCTTTTGAATTAAGTTATTTCAGTACGTTTCAGTGTTACTTAGTCAGTTTTTATTTAAACACAAAGTATGAAAGGATTGTAAACCCTTTTAAAATTCTGTGCAGTAGAAAAGTAACCTCGTTCATTTTGTTATTATGACAAATGTTAGACATAAAGCGCACTACACACTAAAGCCGCGGCACAGCCCGTCGACTAATGTTAAAAGAAGCATGTCGGCAACCTTCGCCCGCACGTGTTGCCCACCGACACGTCGACGGCTTGCGGCGACATTTCAGCTGTAGTGACGTGCTAGTATTTTTTACTATAATACGTTTCTGATGTCGAGCCGCTGCCAAAGTTTCACGACTTGCAATGACTCTAGACTCTGATGAAATCTAGATAGCGTAGACAAGACACTATTTTATTTCTTTATTTTTTGGCTTCGCACGGTTTGAGCATTTAGCCAATGTCACGTAATTATGAATTATCCAAGTCGAAAAAGACGGCCGCGTGACCCGTCTTACGAGTGAGGTTTGGGGCAAAATCATGATGTGGCTACTATGCAGCGATATTTCACTGTTCTTTATGAACTATTTACTAAATGCAGTTTTTACTACATAATTCACGCACTTTTATTTAGTAAACAACACTATAAATAATTTTAAAAGTCCAATGAATAATGAGCGTGACACTCAGCTTGACTTTCCCGCCAAAACTCGACACTGATATAACAAGCCTGATCATAACCACAGACTATAAAATTCTTTCATTAAAACAAAAATGTCGATGGCGTAACTTTACTTAAAATTTAAAAACTCTTTCATGACTTGCAAACTTTGAAATTAGATAAATGCCTTAACCATAAATTATCACTTTCTTCCTTCTTTATTTTCTTGCAATTCCACAACCAAAGTTGTAGCAAGTTGGGCGTTATCAAGCCTCGATGCTCACTTAGATAAGCCGAGGTAACTTAGCAGGAACCTTTAGAGATAACTTGGTGTCGGACGCGGTTCGCTACGGGTTAACATCTAAAGTCCGGCTTTGCTCCCTTTTACGATAAAATGTACTACGTGAGTTTATTGTGTGTTGGTTGAAAGTGTTAAGACTTGTTTAAGATCTTGGATAAGATTCAAGGTTTTAGGTTAGGACTTTGTCTCAAACCTCCCTCATAGATGGCTCACGCGGCCGTCTTTTTCAACTGTCATTGGCGCTATCAGCCATTATTATGAAATAAAAATTTCAAAGAATTTCTATACTTTGTTACAAGTGTTATTGGCAAAATTGTGGTATCTATTCCACCGAGGCTATTGATCAAGAGTTGAGGTTGAATCTCACCTTGAAAAAACAAGAAGAAGAACTTGTGTGAGCTTAGTTTGACGTCACTTGTCCATAGCACAAGCTAGAGTGTCAGCATACTTTTTTTTTTTCTTTCTTTCTTTTTTGGCCTCGCACGGTTTGTGCATTTAGCCAATGTCACGTAATAAATTATTCATGTCGAAAAAGACGACCGCGTGAACTGTCTTACGAGGGAGGTTTGAGGCAAAGTCAGTATGTGGCCACTATACTGCGATATTTCACTGTTCTTTATTAATTATTTACTGAATGCACTTTTTACTACATAAATCACGCACTTTTATTTAGTAAACAACACTATAAATAATTTTAAAAGTCCAATGAAAAATGAGCGTGACACTCAGCTTGACATTCCCGCCAAAACCCCAACAACTTTCCAGCATACTTCAACTCACTTCGCCTCTATTTATCGTCACATCCACAGACCACAGAACTGCCATTCTTCCTTAGAGTAAAGAAGAGCTTTTCGAAATACGATTTGGGATTTGTTTCTTTTCCTTCGTAATGAAATTAGTCATGCAAATTAATTTTCTTGAGATTCCGTAGCGGAAAGAAGTGAAGTTAAAGCTTGGAAAGAAAATGCGAGACGTTTGGAGATACAGTCAGAAAAATTAATTATTAAGCAAACCAACATCAATTACTTGTTGGTAGGTACAGACGACAGTCCATTAAGCTACTACAATCTGTCAGATTTCTTTATCCGATTTTCAATTTTATCTCTATAGCATTAAGGCTCAAGGCTGATTGCGAATTTCTGACAGTTTCTACTGTGACTACTGTGAGTACTGTGACTCTGACATAGGTATGTCTATAACAAGTAATATTGATGAGTGTGTAAATAAGATGAACAATTAATTTACCTGTTTTTTACGGGTTATTTTTATGTTACCAAATGAAATAAACGCAAAGAAAATTATAAAATATCAAATAGTTTCATCTGATTTTTCAATTGACCGGTAAATTTTATGAAGTTTTTTTTTATAGAAGAACTGTCAATAATTAAAAATTATTCCTTCTCTGCTTATTAACGCACAGTAAATACACCTACCGCCGATTGAGAAACAATAGGGATGTATTCAAGGTATTAAAATCAAAAAAATAATTAGTCCGTCTTATAAAGGGTGTATCTGACATCGACGCACAAACGATTACCATGGATCCAGTACATGATTCTGAAGCCCCAGTGGTGGAATTTTTTGTCGGCTTTTTCACGATTTAAAAAAAATATACATATAGTTTTTTCACATTAGGCCGTTCAAAATTGCTATACTTTTATAACCCAATAAGATTTTAAATTAAAAATAATTAATTCGCTAATTACATAAAAAAGCGCAATGAAAACAAAACTCGAAAAACTATCTTATCAGCTGATTTAATAGAGCTCACATAAGGGATCAACCTCATACCTACTAACCTATACCGCGGCACGCTTGCAACGTTCAAAGGTCGAGCCGACACTTTTTTTAAACACTGAATTCTGTAACCGTTCATTAACGACATAAATGACTATCAAAATTTTATTAGTGGCATGTGGGCTAGCCTTTTCGCGAAGTTTGCGTTACGATGTCAGATACACTCTGTAGATAATAAAAAAAATTAGGACCCGTATTTTTATTTTGTCGAAATTACCAAAAACTACTGAGATATAGCGTATTTAAGTTACGGAGTGGGGCTAATTATGTGACGTCATGCGACATTTCAATTCAATAAACCTTCCTAAGTATTTGAATGAAAGAAAAAATAAAAAAATACGTGTTCAATATTTTTTATAAATCTATCTGATGGGCATAAAATATTTTTTTAGGATACAACCCAATTACATTATGGTGCAGAAAAACAAGCAAGAAACTCCTCCAAGAAAAAGTTTTCTGTAAACTATACATATATGTAGGTACATAGGTATGTAACTCTGGATTCGTTGTCTGTAGATAAACTTAAATATAAGTAGTGGGTAGTCGGTTATCTTCTCGAAGTAGTCGTAAGAGGTAATTACGAGCAAAGGCCACGAATGTTCGAAGGCAACAGGTTACTACCTACTTGTTTTAATCAAGAGAATGTTATGCCGCGTAATGATAGCTTCCAACAGATCGGTTTCAAACTTACAGTAGCGATTATGTTTACTTATAGTTATTGATTTTATATCTTTATGCGTAAAATATGTGAAGTAATTTGATACATGGTACGATGGGACTCCAAAAATCCGAATCCAACAACTCGGCTGGGCTGCTTTCGGGAAGTTACGTAAAATCTTCTCGTCAGAAATACCGCAGTGTTTCAAGACAAAAGTCTTCGACCAGTGTGTGTTGCCAGTGATGACTTATGGAATTGAGACGTGGTCGCTAACAATGTCCCTTACAAGAAGGCTCAAAATCACTCAAAGGGCAATGGAGAGGGCTATGCTTGGGGTTTCACTGCTCGATCGAATCAGGAATGAGATCTGCAGAAGAACGAGAGTAGCCGACATAGCCCGAAGAATTGCAACACTAAAGTGGCAGTGGGCTGGACACATTGCCCGTAGGACCGAACCCCGATGGGTTCTCGAGGGGAGACCACGCACCAGAAGAAGTAGCGTGGGTAGGCCCCCGACAAGGTGGACCGACGACCTGGTGAAGGTCGCGGGAATCCGGTCGTAACGCCCCGCTCGCCTGCCCGAGCAGAGCGTAGACCAGATTTTTGTTGAGACAGCCAAGTAGGACAACAAGCTCAGGTGTTAAGACAAATGGTAGTTGCAGTTAACAGTTGGCATTGTAACACATTGTTGTTTTTGTGGAATAGAAGTCAAGACTGGTTGAAAGGACTTTTAAGACTTAAGAATGTTAAAAACCACACTGTGTATACTACCAGAAAAGATGCGAGATAACCGCGAAAATCTGATGGTTACTGGAAAGGTGGATGGGCGACGTTCTAGAGGTCGCAGTACAATAAGGTGGACTGACTAAATTCGTTCATCTCTAGACACCGGCCTGCATGATGCTATACTCGCGGCCAGGGTTTGTAACAGATGGCGACGACTTGAGGAGGAGGAAGAGTATACTACGCGGATGGGTTCAAAATAAAAGATTTAGATTTGGTTATTAAAATTGAAAACATTTTTATAATGCCAACAAACTTTAACATCCAATGTGTAAATAAAAAAAAACGCAGAACAAAACTGTTTAACTTTGATGGGCCATAATCGTTCAAGTTGAAACCAGAATCATAAAAATTTCAGCGAGAAGGTATAATTATATCGTTGGAAAGGATTATAGGCTTTATGGTGGCAGTAATATTATGTGTAATTGCTGCTTATTGCAGTTTAAATAGCACGTTTGATCTTCAAGATAATGCGGCGCCTTTACTTTTAGGGAGAGAGACAGAGATATAAGGCTTTCTTCCTCAGTTGAGTCATGTTTGCGTAAACAATGTAACCATCCGTAACCATCTCTTTCTTCTTTCTTTTCTTTTCTTTAAAGAGAATACTACTTCAACTCTTCAATGGCCTCCGTGGTTAGATACCACAATTTTGCCAATAACACGTGTAACAAATTAAAGGAATTCTTTAAAATTTTTATTTCACAATAATGGCGGATATCGCCAATGACAGTTGAAAACACGGCCGCGTGAGCCGCCTACTAGGAGATTTGATGCAAAGCCATGATGTGGCCACTATACTGCGATATTTCAATGTTCTTTATTAATTATTCACTGAATGCACTTTTTACTACATAAATCACGCGTTTTTATTTAGTAAACGACACTATAAATAATTTTAATAGTCCAATGAAAAATGCGCGTGACCCTCATCTTGGCTTTCCTGTCAAAACCTCCCTGTAACCATCTCATCGTTAAAACTTGGGCGAATTGAGTTGTCATTTCAATTAATGCTAGGGATTGACAGTGAAGGAAAACATAGTGAGAAAACCGACATATTCTAAAAGCAAAACTTCGAAGACATGTGACATCTATCAACTCGCTCTGGGCCCGCGTGGTAGAATATGGCCCACTCCCTCTCACTCAGAGGAAGCCTGAGTTCCAGGATTGAGAACATGATATATGATACGAACATGATATACAGGGTGAATCTGACATCGTAACGCAATCTTCGCGAAAAAGCTAGACCGCATGCCACTAATAAAATTATGACAGTCATTTATGTCGTTAATGAACGGTTACAGAATTCACAGTGTTTAAAAAAAATGTCGGCTCGGCCTTTGAACGTTGCAAGCGTGCTGCCGTGCGGGTTTGTAGGTATGACGTTGATCCCTGATGTGAACTCTATTAAATCAGCTGATAAGATAGCTTTTCGAGTTTTGTTTTCATTGCGCTTTTTTGTGTAATTAGCGAATTAATTAATTTTTTCTTTAAAATCTTATTGGGTTATAAAAGTATTGCAATTATGAACGGTCTAAAGTGAAAAAAACTACATTAATGTTTTTTTAAATCATGAAAAAGCCGACGAAAAATTCCACCGCTGGTGGGTTCAGAATCATGTACTGGATCTATGGTACTCGTTTGTGCGTCGATGTCAGATACACACCCTTTATGATACGAACATGATATGAGATAGGTCACTACACTAACTTTTCACGGCGATATTTTTACAGACTTGTTAGGCTGATATTTTTATCAATAATTGAGTAGCTGCACAGAAGCCTTTGCCTCCGTATTCCTCGTCTAGAAAGTACCAGGAGAAACCAAAATGATAAGGAGAGGGTTTTTTAATTAAAAACGAAATTGTACTAATGTTAATTGTTGTTGTAATGTAATTGTTCTAATGTTGTACAAAGCACAGGTCCCTTTGTGTGTGGAGTACTGCAGCCACATTTGGGCTGTTGCTGCTAAGTGTCACCTGGCCACTTTGGATTCAGTGGAGAGGCGTGTGGAGAGGCTGATTGGTGACCCGGATTTAACTCGAGTTGGTCTCCAAAGCCTAGAGCACAGGCGTAGAGTAGCCAGCCTTTCGATGTTCTATAAGATACATTTTGGAGAGTGTGCGAGAGAATTGCACGATTTAATTCCCCCATCTCCGTTCCACCATCGGACGACCCGTCGTACGGCGAGTTTCCACCCTTATGTTGTTAACACCTCTACGATTCGGACGAAGCGTTTCGCCTCCTCCTTTATACCGCGTACATCGAGGGACTGGAACAATCTGCCGGCGGCGGTGTTTCCGTCGGACTACAATTTGAGTGTCTTCAAGGCTAGAGTGGCTAGGCTCTTAATAAACTAGTGCGCTTTACCATCAACGATTGCGTCACTGCTTACCATCAGGCGGGATTGCGGTCAAGCGCTGGTTTATAAATTAATAAAAAAAAAATTAAAAAACACTCGGGCACTCGGCTATGCTAGTTTATACGAAAATAAGGAATTGCTTCAAACTTGATATATTAATACCCAGCGTTCTATAATGAAGTCTAAAACTATTATAAAACTTCAATTAAATCTACCAATCAGAAAAACCTATCTCACGGTACAACAACCAAAAGCAATCCTAACTTCAGCATTGACTTCCAAACTTTAATGCTCTGAAAATGCAGACAAAACTGCAAACACAGACAAAGACATTTTGGCCGGCCGCCTAATGGCGAGCGACGTGAATTGTTTAGTTGCATTCTGCTAGCTGTTGCTCCATGTAGACAGGGTTTTACATATAAACGCCTGCCCGGCCGTCCGCTCCGCAATATGGGCATTTTAGTAGGGACACAGAGCTAGGAAGAAACAGTAGCAGTCGTCCAAATAATGCTGGATAACAAATGCTTTTTGAACTACGATAACTAACTAGTAATGATATCTTATTATATATCTTACAGTTACCATATCATAATATGATAGGTTGCTAGCTATTGCTCCGTGTTTATAACATATAAAACTTTAAGTTCTTGGTTATAAAGTTATACACTTTATAACACACTTAGTTTAACATACTACCAAAGTAATTAATATTATCTACTAAAGCGAATAGTCGAAGTTTTAATCTAATTAGTTACTTAATATGAATAATCCTAATCTAAGAAAATACCTCGAACGTGTAGCTAATTTGTCAATCGAAAATACGGGAGCCTGCCGTTATTGGCTAAATTGGGTCCCGTATTTTTTCGCTGCTTAGAACCTATAAGGCGTCATTAGAAACCTTATAGGTTTTAAAAGTTACAGTAAAAGGTTGCAACTAATGAATTTCGGACAATAGGGTGGTTGACTAAAAAAAAACTAATTAGTCCGTCAGTCAGATTTCCAAAAAATACTAGACACGTCTTTTTTCTGTTTTCATATAAGCAAAAAATGAAGACGACACAGTGCGTTGAAAACTCGTGTGACGTCACTGCACGCTACACTTTTTAGCGAGCAGTGACATCACCAGCCACCACTCCTGATCTTTGATGCCTTTTATATTTGCCAATTTTTATTGATTTGATAAAACAAAATATACGTATCCAATATTTTTCTATAATCTGAATGACGGACTAAATAGAATTTTTTTTTTTACCCAGGAAACATTCCTATTCTAAATCTTATGATAAAAAGCGAATAAGTGTATTTTCATGTTAATAAATCGACCATCTAATTAGTCAGTTCACAGACAGCTGTGGGGAATTTGTTGCGTCACTTTTTTTTAGCTAATAGATAGGAAGTGGTGAAAAAGATTTTGAGCACTTTGGGGGACTGCGTAATTTTGACACCCAATAGCTGGACCCCAGTTTTAAAAAATGACTTATAATTTTGATTTTAATATTGCACGGCCAAGTTGTAGATAGGCGATAAATCTGAGAACAGAGAATTTGCTTAAACTAATACAATTAACACCATTTTATTGTTATGGGTAAGGAGTTATTTAAATACCCAGTTTCAACGTATAATAATAACAATACTCGTTTGTTCACATAACTGTAAGCTTACACATAAGCATCGGTAAATTATGTACACATGATAGTATCTAAGATTTATCGCTTTCACATAAATGTCAAATCTATAATTAGTATTTAAATATTTTTGCTATAAATACCATCGAATATGGAAATAAACAAGAAAAACAAGAGTATATTCAAATAATATATCGGTAAAATGAAGGCTAGGCAATAAGTAGAGTAGTAGAGTAGAGTCTTGTGCGGCGCGTCGTACGGTGCGAACGATAACAATGGCTGATGTGAACGGGTCAACGACCTCGAAAATATTAAAGTGCGCGAACTGTAACATAGTTATAAACGAGGTTCTGTCCTTTATTCAGAACAAATGTGATGTGATGGACGAGGATTCAATGATCAGACTATGTATCACGGCGTTTAAAACGGATGAAATTAGTGCAGCAAAAAATCTTCTATTTTCCTCAGTCAAGACAACGGGAAGAAAAATCAACCGAAAAAGAGAGGGAAAGTCACAAAGAGAAATAGAAGACATAATTACACTAATAAAACAGAAAGATCCTGAAGAATTGCCGATTTTTGTCGCCCGTGACCTACAAAAACTACCCCCGGTCACTTTTGATCATTTAGATGCAACGCGAATTTTGAAGGATCTTATTATTCTCAAACAAGAGATAGTAACTATTAAGGAGACATATGCACAGATGGACCAGTTTACGAGACTGCAAAATGAAGTCATTAATCTACAGCGAATTTCGATAGTTAATAATTTCGAACGGGATAATTTTGTCAACAAAAAACGAGGTACAAATCGCTTGTTGGATAGCTCAGAATATAATTGTGAAAGTGGCCCCTCAGGTATTATTCATATTACACATGAACCGGTGAGCGATATCAGTCATCCCGCCAGAATTAATAAGGAGGTAGATGACAGCACTCTTGCGCAGCAATCTCTGTCCCTGTCAGACGCGCGCGCGCGGCCGCTGCCTGGCGGCGACGATCTCTCTGTCGCACACAGTCCAGATGTTTCGCGCGCTGCGGTGCTCACCGAAAAACAAATGCAAAGTGCCTCGACTGGCGCGGTGACTAATACTACTGAGAAAACGGTATGGGTACGCGCAACAAACAATCAGCTGATTCCAACGCCTCATTCAAAGGGCAACTTAATTACGCAAAACGCAAACGACGAGTGGCAGGTAGTACAGAGAAAAAAGTACAAGAATAGATTTATAGGTAAAAAGGGAACGTGCACCGAAATAGATGGTTTTAAGGCTGCAAACATCAATGTCCCTCTGTTTATAAATAATGTACATAAGGAAACCTCCGAAAAACACATAGTTGACTACATAAAGAACAAAATGAACGTTGAAATCACATTACAGAAGATCGAATCCAAGCAACAAAAACAATACAACTCATATAAAATGTTCGTTCCAAGGGAAAAACTAGGTTTGTTTTTAGATTGCAGTTTATGGCCTGATGGTATAACCTTCCGCCGTTTCGTGAAGTTTCACAGACGAGATTTAAACAGAAGTGAAAAATCTGAAACCAGTACAAAAATAAATCTTAATGGGTAGTATAACTAACAATGACAGTTTAAAACTCATCAGTTTCAGGCATTCCTACCTGCCAAATGAGCTGATGAAGACGGTGGTAGTGCCTATAATTAAAAACAAGACCGGAGATAGTTCCGATAAGTGCAACTACCGCCCGATATCATTAGCTACAACCGCAGCTAAGGTGCTTG
Source organism: Sesamia inferens (assembly GCA_037179545.1). Taxonomy (NCBI): domain Eukaryota; kingdom Metazoa; phylum Arthropoda; class Insecta; order Lepidoptera; family Noctuidae; genus Sesamia; species Sesamia inferens. Next base: position 25,558,954 of record CM073928.1, on the reverse strand, counting down.
ATGGTCTTCTTGAGAGACAACTTAAAGAACACCTGAATTTAAATGACGCACAGTTCGGTTTTAGACCTGGACTTTCGACAGAATGTGCGGTTATGTCACTCAAGCAGACTGTCAGGTATTACACTGACAGGAGCACGCCTGTTTATGCAGCCTTCCTTGATCTCTCCAAGGCTTTTGACCTAGTTAGGTATGATATTCTCTGGCATAAATTGAAGAGCACAGGTGTGCCAGGTGAAATCATCAATATTTTTAAATATTGGTACGGCCATCAGACTAACCGGGTCAAATGGCTTGGAGAACTTTCTGACGAGTACGGGCTGGAGTGCGGAGTGAGGCAAGGGGGGTTGACATCTCCTTCGCTCTTTAGCTTGTATGTAAACGGACTGATTGATGAGCTGAGTGACACTGGAATCGGATGCTCAATTGATGGACATTCTATTAATGGTATCAGTTATGCAGACGATATGGTGTTGCTCAGCCCATCAATAGCCGCGCTCAGGAGGCTGATAGGTGTGTGTGAGGAGTACGCGAGGGTACACGGTCTCCTGTACAATGCCCAGAAAAGCGAGCTCCTGGTCTTCCAAGCCAGGGGTCGAAAACTGGAGGGTGTGGCACCTGTGCTGCTTAATGGTGTCGCGCTTAGAAGAGTCAATGTATTTAAATACCTCGGCCATGTGGTTAACGAGGAATTAAAAGATGACGGGGATATTGAAAGGGAAAGGAGAGCGATGGCGGTCCGCTGTAACATGTTGGCACGCAGATTTGCAAGGTGTAGTCTTGAGGTAAAAATTACTTTGTTTAAAGCATTCTGTCAATCTCTCTACACCTGCAATCTGTGGGTCAACTACACGCAGCGGGCCATCAACGCTCTCCGAGTACAGTTTAATAATGCGTTCAGGGTGCTGGTGGGGCTCCCACGTTACTGTAGTGCGTCTGCGATGTTTGCGTACGCGCACACAGACGGTTTTCACACTGTGCTGCGGCGCCGCATAGCATCGCTGATGTTTCGCACGCGTGGGAGCGCCAACACCATTCTGAACGTGCTCAGCCACAAGCTGGACAGCCCCCTTCTGCGGCACTGGGTACAAGCACAAGTGCGTGTGCCTGGTGCCCCAGAGGGAGGCAAATACCTTAATTAACTCTTTTTATTTTTTTATTTTATTCATTATTTAATATTAACATAGTTTTTAAGTTGTACACTAACAATATATGGGCATGTTGCCTGAAATAAATAGATTTTATTTTATTTTATTTTATTTTTTATTTAATAAAACTTTTAAAAACTAGTAGCTGATGGTTCAATTCCACGTATTCGTATGTCTATCGAACAACTAATATCATACCGTGCCAGTTTGATATTCAACCCTATTATCTGTAAAGCAGATTATAATAAAGATAAGAATACATTTTGGACGTCTTCATCTTTAGGACCAGGGGCCAAGGGATTGGGAGCCAAGGTGATAAAGAGCGGGATACATTTGAAGGACCCGTCAAGATAATATTCCTAAATTGAAAGATTGTACCGAGATACAAAGTAAATTAACTTTCGGAATTAAGAGATAGCGTTACCAAAAATTTCTATTTAAATCTGATATCAGACCCAAAAATATAAACAACAAAACAGAGACAAAGAAACCGTATTATTATTAAACAAATAGAAACACGTAAAATACACTCCAATCACTTCGATAAAGATCAAATGGAAAATGTAATCCCGGAAAGGAGTTCTTAAATAAAAAGGACAACAACTGAGGTAGAAAACAAAACAATCGCTATATTTCACAAGTACGAAAAACATTGGACACAAACGATCACAAACGGTTCAAAAAGAAAACCCCACGTAAAAGATATTGCTGTTTCGTACCTGGACGGTGGACTGCTCAAATGGTCCCTATTACAATAAAACAGAAGAGAGATAGAGGATCCGATGCTATAATGTAATCTACCGATAATAATGTAGTTGGTATAATAATGGTAAAGGTACAATCAATGATGGGCTTCGATAACCAAGCCCCGCTTTTGATCCATGTTCATAATATAATTGATAATTTTCATCCATTAAAACGGAACCTTTTCTGTCTTTGTCAGAATGTCAGCTTTTCGTCATAGTGGCTGTAGAAATAAGGACCCGGATTTTAATATTCGCCGCTGGAATTGGGTTAGTTACAAAGTTAAAGTCTAAAATTTTTGTTCACAGTGTCCTGGTTTTTTCACTCCTATGTTTTCATAGAAACTTTGTTGCAGCACAAAGCATTGATTGTGATTTTCACTAGAGAAAATTACAAAAGGGAGAGAGGAAAATTGGATTACTCTCGTAAAGGAATTGAGTTTTTTGCTTCCCTACAAAACATGTTTTCTATAATTCCAGGTATGGAACTAACTAAATATAGAAATCGCAAAGTGCACCGCGGGGTATAATTTGGTGACGGTACAGATGGATGTAGCAGGCTTTGTTTCGAGTTGACAACTGCGAGAAACGATAATTTAAGCCCGTCCGTGTGTTGTCCTCGGAAGTAGACCTAACTGGTTTAGTCAGGGTCTAGAAAATTGCAACGCTATACTTTCTCAGCTAGCAAGTTATTTCATCATGTGTGACGCTATATATATAAGTAGGCGCATATGTTATGTGTAGAGGTCGGAAATTATGACGCTTATACACCTAAACTTGAACTAAGTGCCGAAGAAATAATAATGGGTTAACTAATAATTGTGCGTGAATAAATTATGTATGTATATATTTATATACTAGTAAATTAAGTCAAACTATTTTTAGAATTAAAAATAGCTTAATTCAATCAAAGTATTTCGTCAATATTCAAAAATGACGAATTTGTTTGTTATACGCTTACATTGCATTCTTTGCTTGAATTTATTTATTTACTTCCAAAAGCATTTTGTTCTTTCTCTTTTTTCTCTCGAACTTTTCTCGGTTGAGAGGAAGTAATCTCTCGAACTCTTCTCGGTTGAGAGGAAGTAATCTCTCAACCTCTTCTCGGTTGAGAGGAAGTAATCTCTCAACCTCTTCTCGGTTGAGAGGAAGTAATCTCTCGAACTCTTCTCGGTTGAGAGAGAGTAATCTCTCGAACTCTTCTCGGTTGAGAGGGCGTAATCTCTCGAACTCTTCTCGGTTGAGAGGGAGTAATCTCTCGAACTCTTCTCGGTTGAGAGAGAGTAATCTCTCGAACTCTTCTCGGTTGAGAGGGAGTAATCTCTCGAACTCTTCTCGGTTGAGAGGGCGTAATCTCTCGAACTCTTCTCGGTTGAGAGGAAGTAATCTCTCGAACTCTTCTCGGTTGAGAGGGAGTAATCTCTCAACCTCTTCTCGGTTGGGAGGGCTGTAATCTACCACGCGGGTCCAGTGCGGGTTGGTAGATGTCACATGTCTTCAAAGTTTTGAGCTAAAGAACATGCCGGTTTCCTCACGATGTTTTCCTTTATCGTTTTGAGAGCAGTAGTGATGAAATAATTTACACAAATTAAATTGATGAGGCCTGATGAGGTTCGAACCTACGACTTATTATATCTAAGTCGCGGCCGATACCACTAGGCCACCGCTGCTCTCACTACGATGAAATAAAATACAAATATATAAAAGTCAGAAATATCTATAACTAAGAAACAGCGCAGGCGGGCGATGCAATGCGACGCAGTTGGGTAAAAACTAAAACGTGGTCGCGGCCAGAAGCTAGTTTCAAATAAAAACGACAGTACCTTTGACTTCCTTATGAAAACTTGTGAATCTTTTACACCCCTTTTTGTTTGTGCAATACAACGGGGAAACGTGACAGAGTGACGTATCCGGGAGCTTTTCCTGTTACATATTGACAGAATAAAAAAAATCTCCGCGCGTGAAGCAAACTTACACGTCCATACATTATGCATACGCGGTGTATTTTCTACCAGATATGCGTTGAAAAGTAGGTTGATGAATGAAATACAAGTAAAAAAAAAAACAGACCATACTTTCAGCATTTTGCTTTTTAGATCATAGATGCTTTTTAATTCTGTCAATACGGACAAGGAAATCCCCCGGAAATGTCGCCACATACGATTTTTTTTAAACTGTTAATACGTACAGGGAATACTCCTGGAAACTCCGTCGGGTGAGTTCTCTCGCACATTTCTCCAATGTATTTCTTAAACAATAAGAATCATAGATCATACTATATAGCATCGGCTAGGGACGAGTGTTATTCGAAAGAGGTACCGTGACTCCTGGCGCACAGGCAAGTGAAGGAACACGGGTAGGTTATAATCAGACTCATCAGAGATAAATAGTCTGACAAGCCCTTCCACTCCGGCTAGAGCGGGAGAGATCATTTAATGATTTCCCATCCAAAAATATCACAGATGCATCCTTCGAACAAAGAAAAAGAACAAAATCGAAAAGGTCTGTTCAAATAGCTTTAACCAAAAAACTATATGCAACGTAATACTTGTAAAACGAGATCATTCCCCGAAAAGTTCCAAAAAGGTAAGGTAGGTGAGCAAGATATATTGAAAACGATTGATAATCCGCCCTGTCCATATCATTACGTGCGACAGACGAAAGACTAATCGTGCACATGAGGAGGGTCCTGATTAATTAGCTGCCTGATGAAATGACGCAAGACTTTCTCACGACCATTAATATAAGATGCTTCCTTCCTAACCTTGAAACCAGGGCTTAGAGGGAAGCCTAAGTGCTCGCGGCGTTACGTCATCCATCGATTTCCCGTCAGCTGCTAAAGAAATGTAGATTTCCACGGAATTAGTAGAAGATTAATTATATTAGAATTATTAAGAACTGGAATTTGTGCTTAAAAGCGTTCTATAAATTAATCAGCAAATGCTGGAAAACTTATCATTTATTTGCAAAGTTTCATTTTAAAATAAAAATATCATCTCAATTTTGCCACCCGGCGTAATCTGGTAAAAGCCACTTGACCAGAAATTTAAATTTTTCAAAACGAAATACTGTCGCAACGGCACACTTGAATTTGGACATCAGTTTGCATTTTATTAATTAAAACCTTTCCGTCAACGAGCCACTCATGAATGTGACGAATGAAAAAAATTCGACGGTAAGGGTTGCGCCCTCGAAGGAGAAATCTGTTGGTGTACTTTAACGGGAACCGTCAATGAATAATTCATAGCACATCATTCTCGGTCTCAGTACATATACTGTTTTATATAACAACCGTATTAATGATTTGTCATCAGAACGTTGTTAATTGGATGTCAGACCTGCTCCGGCAAATGATTGGATGCCACTCGAGATAAAGCTGAGTGGAGATTAATTGAACAGGCATGATAATGTGTGAACGAAAAATAAAGAAGAATTTACTGGCGTCTGTATTATGTATGGATCAAAGGACGATATAGATTTAAACGGTTGAAAGCAGAACAATTGATGCAAAACAGCTTTGAGGAAATTAAGCATATGCAAGGAGTTACACCAATCGCTTTTTTACATTGCATTAAGCGTAACTATGGCAGGTTTAGTTGATGACTTATCTATTCCTTCTCGGAAGAAATTCGCTAAAAGGATTATATTCAGCAATCTAGACGACAGTAGACAGATCGGTGTCGTAGCTTTGAATATTATTTTTGTGAAACTCATCACTGTATGCAAGTGAGGAGTTTCCGAATTCGTCAGTGATTTTGACTAGAATTTGTCGTATGCGAGTGATGAAGTCATCATACGACAAGTATTCCAGTCAAGTTTCATGTTTTCACGAGCGATTCGGTAACGAACGCAATATTTGTGATGCGTCAAATTCTCGTAATCAAATAAGAGATACATGCGACAGCTTGTATTGCAATGTAATTCAAATGTACATATATGTATATCAGTTCATCATACACAAAAGTGTTCTGAACCACCGTATTCTATTTATATATATATTATATTATTCATTGCGATGAGTTCAAACATACAGATTTCATCAGAATGCCCTAATTTGAACCCCGCAACTAATCGTGCGTGCGATTGTGAATATTTTGACATTTTCGGGGAAGCTCCCCGAAACTGTCCCGTCCTACCTGCTGTCGTCCGTAATTTCATGTGGAGTTGCGGACACCATCTTATCTACAGTTCAAAAGATATAACAGACGGGAGGATGGACAGCAAAGCCTTCATAATAACAGGATCCCATTGACACCCTTCGGGCGCAGAACTCTGAAAAGTATAGTTGGTAGGGTTTTAATAAATTCTGTTGGTCTAAACATTGTCCAGTTTTTTTACGATGGTAAGTCCGACAGACCCATTAAAAAGAGAAACAATGTCGACGCAGATTAAACCCGTATTGTGGTGACCTAATATTTATGTTATATTCTGCGTTATATCCAGGACGATATCCAGATACATATCCAGTATTTATGACTTTTGGCAGGTCTGGGGATTGCCTCGGCACCCTTATAATTTATGTTTGGATTAAAATTGTATATGTGTACGTATTTGACCTGTCTAGGTAAAAAAATGAGCATTGTTATTAGAATTATAACAATGAGTCTATATTTTATAGGCCTACTACTTGCGCCCCGCGATTTCACCCGCGTAAATGGTAGTAATATAAAAAATAGATAAAAGCCTATTCTCAGCAACGAAATTTCATTCAAATCAGTTCAGCCGTTTTGGAAGAGTGCGAGGATAAACACTGTGACAGGAGAATTTTATATAATAGAGGATTCATCATCATGTCAGCGTATAATACCGGTTGCTTCCGCGGTTTCCGCTTTGGACCCCGGACCGATATAAGATTATTATGATAGAATTTGGTAGATATTATCTAATGTCGATCTTAACCTTTATTGCTTTCTTTTAATAGTAGGCTGGTAATGCTCGTGCGTCCTCGGTCCTCTGATACCTCACGCTAGCTGAGACGGGTTTTGCGTGTTGAATGAAAGAGGAACAGTGGTCCTGGCACACAGGCGGGTGGGGGAGTACGGGTGGTTCTTAGTCAGTAAAAGTGTGACACACCCTTCCGCACCACCCAGAGCAGGACAGGTATGCAAGAAAGAGATAGAAGATAGATTTTACTGCGCAAGAGTGAGACAGCAAATATTACTACTTTAACGATTTTATCATCATCTGCCTAGTCTTCTCCCAACTATGTCGGGGTCGGCATCCTGTCTAACCAGTTTCAGCAGAATACCAGTATTTTACATGGCTGCCGACGACTGCCGATCTGACCTCCACAACCCAGTTACTGGGTAATACGATATAGAAAAGACTGGTGGTCAGACTTTCAGACTTCTAACATCATCATCATTTCAGCTGAAAGACGTCCACTGCTGGTCATAGGCCTCCCCCAAGGAAGTTCACGACGGTCGACCGCCTCCCGCATCCAGCGGTGTCTCGCGACCTTCACCAAGTCGTCCGTCCATCTTGTCGGGGGTCTAACCACGCTGCGTCTTCCGGTGTGTGGTCGCCACTCGAGTACCCGTCGGCCCCATCGGGCATCGGTCCATAATGTGTCCGAGCGACTGCCCCTTAAGTGTATACTCTCGTTCTTCTGTGGATATCCTCATTTCTGATTTGATCCCGCAGTGGAACCCCAAGCATAGCCCTCTCCATTGCCCTGTGAGTGACCTTGAGCTTTCTTATAAGGCCCATTGTTAGTGAGTCTTTAGACTTCTTACGACCCGTAATGATTTTTAAGATCTACAAATTACAGCTGAGACCAACGGCTTAACGTGCTGTCCGAGGCACGGAGGGGTCGCAGTATGTAAAGATGCACAATTACCCACAGATCAACCGCGGCAAGGGTTAACGATTTACTTAAATGTTTTTTTTTTCATAATTATATACTAGCGCTTGACCGCAATTCCGCCTGATGGTAAGCAGTGATGCAACGGTAAAGCACGCTAGTCTGTTAAGAGTCTATTCATATAAAAAAACTGAGTGAATAGGAAGGAAAACGGCAGTTGAGCGAGGTGATGCAATGTTAAACCCAACAACACGACCAACGACGCTGCTCCAAAGGGAGATTGATCTGAAGACCCTCCACGACCAAACTCCCGATACAACAACATTTGGCGCATCATAACCGACACACATCGCAACACAACTGCTCAGACCCTTCTATTGGTATATGAGTGTCTGGCTGTCTGTCTACTCTCTTTACTGTCTAAAAATAAACATCAATATGTTTCTAACTGCCAAACGAGTTTAATTATTTTATTACGTTACGCCACCATACCTAGGTACCAGCCTTGCCTACCACTATATTTAAAGTACCTTTACTAATGAACAGTTTAATATTAATGTCAGCATTTCTGATGAATAGTATTAATTAGATGGTCTCATCTGAGAACTGCATACTCATTAGCGTCGGATTATTCCATTTGCTCGACACAGGACTCGCATTCCCGATCACTACGGGGAATGACGACATGAAATCGTGAAAGTTTTGATAAGCTGAACTAACTCTTTATCAATGTGGGAACATGTTCGAAATTCAAATTCGAATAGACCATATCCAAACACGTAATAATTAAAAAATTTAAAAACGGAATACGGTCAATTTTGAATTGAAAATTGTTTTTTTCTTCGGTATACCGCAGCTTTTTTTGTACCCTATGAAGGTTATCATTGAAATTGGTATTTTATTGTCATAATATTAACTTATATTCTTAATCAATGAAGCGCAGGGCGACTGTGTACTTTCTAATCACAAAGTCGAAGTTTCGGTCGCAATCATATTCATTTCCTAATCTGCATAAACATAGAAAGAAATTACACTTATTTGCGGTAAATAACACGCAAAAAAATTGCAAAAACAAAAAAATATGGTTGACATGTGTCAGATTCAAGCAAAAATGCTAACGCTCAGCACACATCATTAGTCCGGAGACCGAACTAAGAATCAGAAACCACGATTTGACAGTTGTTTATACGCCCGATATATTTTTGACCATCCAAAAAATTTAATTAGACTGTACATATTTGTTTTGACGTACCAGGCTCTAATGGTATTTCGGACGGCAAGTCGATCCAAAAATAGGTAAATATGTTAAAAAAATATATTGTTTTTTTTTTTGTAAACACCATAGACAAAATGACAACCGAGGATGAAAATCTCGTGTGTTGAATGAGTTCCCATGCAACACATCCTTTAATATTTATTTTAACTTGTGAGAACACCAACTACCCCTTTTCATGAGATACAGCCTGGTAACAGACAGATTGATAGTGGAACCTAATAGGGTCGCTTTTTTCCTTTTGCGTACGGAACCCTAAAAAAATTGGCTATGTAGTATACCTATGTACAGACCCTTCACCACTTATTAATATTGCTCTGTTATTAATTTAAGTGAGTAGATACAATTCAAAGTTGCATAGGGGACCGTGGTTCGGTGAATGGTAGATGGGACACGACATCCACCTGCGCTCAGTAATGTGTAGCTATTGTTATGTAAATGGATCTGTAGGATACAGTTCGAAATTTCGATAAAATATCGATAGCGCCTAGAATAGTACCAACCTATATCCTCCCGTGGGTGTCGTAAGGGCGAATAAGGGAAGTCTCACCAAGGAAGCGGGCAGTATCGCTTCTACTTTGGAATATCAAATTACTTTGATCTCCAATCCGCCTGCCCAACGTGGGATTATGGCTACAGACTGAAGAAAAAGAAAAAAAGAAGAAATACCACAGTAACTCGAAATTTGCAGTTCAATAAGTTTTGAAGTAATAAAAATAGGATAAACTAAATATTTACCAATATTGATTGATTCAAACAAGTAATACTGCCTTTGCTTGACTTGAAAACATTATTCCCTGACATCTTCAACGTAAAATCACAAAAACCCACTTAAGATGGCGTCAACGTCAAGTACAATCCAGATCTCATTATTCGGGACATCAAAACATTTACCACTTCACAATCCGACAAGGCAAGAAGACGTTCCAACAGATCTGAAAGATAAATTATACAGACGAGAACCTTCTCCAAACATTTCGACCCTCCGAGTGCTAGCCCGTTTGGCCGACCCTTCTGTCATGAGCTTAATTTGAATTATGTCGGGACAGACAACCCACGATATGTAGGTATAGAATTCACGTTTATTTCACCCTCGGGAATGCGACATTGGAAAATACGCTACTCTCCTCGATGACTTTTAGTGGATAAATTAATTTTTTATTGATTTTTCGATCGATATTTATTGATGTAAATGATATGAACTAAAATTGGATGAAAAATATTATTCTAACAGCCATGTAGATATTTAATAGATAAATTATGTTTTTATTGATGTTTCGATCGATATTTATTGATGTAAATGGTATGAGGTCTAATTGTAGAATAGATACCTACTACTGTTGCAAATGACAACCACGTGGATATTTTTATTTAATAGACAAATTATTTTTTTATTTATTTATCAATCGATGTTTATTGATGTAAATGATATTAAGTCCAATTGGATAATAAATTATTATTTATTGATGCTTAAGTTGCAAGTGATAGTAACGTGGATATTCAATCATATTCGATTTCCGCAGCGGTTTCAAATGGCTGGGTATTTTACTGTCTGAATAATTTATTAGAAATAAAGTAGGAACCAATACCACATTAAATAAACGAAAACCTGCGTTGACGTTTAATTTTATTGGACGACTCATTTAATTTCGAATATTAAATGCCAACCATGCAACATAATCCTTTCCAATAAACTGTCATCAGGTAATAAAGACTACATAACATTTACTTCAAACGATATAATCTTAAAAACAAATCCACAACTTAATCTTATTAAACATAATACGATAATAACTAATTGAAAAGACAAAATTGGTACCGTAAAATCCAAGACATTTTACTCGTCGCGCACGATCACAAAACTTTTACGGTTACTATCGTAAAGTACGAAAGACTTTATTAAATTCACAAACCGGTCTTGGCCGGCATTACGGTACGGTTGCGTCGTGTGCCGTGTGTTGCCGTAAGCCGGCGACGGCAGACGACAACTCAATATCAAGTTCAAAATTAGACCCGTTGACGTAACGTGAGCCAAGTTTCAGCTAAGTCTATAAGCTGATACGGAAAATAGAATGTAAAGATTGGATTTTAGTTATGAAGAAAGAATGAAGCAGTAACTATCTTGATCATTAGTGTGAATTCATTGTTTCTAACTGAGTACGATATGATAGACAATGTAAAATGTAAAAGAAATTAATTACAGTGTACAATTACAGTAATAAGATATAGTGATGGTAACTAATTCCAATGCATCCCGAAACCATACATGTGGACAGACTGTCTCTAAACGAGTGCATCAAATCGCATTAGAAAAATCAAGAAGGCAGTAAACAATGAAACTCGATACATATCCTTATCCACACACGCACTTATCCTTAGGAGGGTGAGGATAATCTCCTTTCGCAGGATATCCTTGTCTATCCGGCCGTATGCCCGGATAAGAGTTGTGCCCGGTTCATTAGTCACATATCAGCTAACGGGAATTGGATCTCACAAACATTATCAGATAAAGAGACGATTTTCTACGCTAAATATAGAATGTGAAGGAAAATGGCGGGATATGACAATTAGGAAAGTCGAATTCGAACGGAATGCTCGAAAGATATGGAAAATATATGGATGAAAATGAACGGAAGAAGGAAAATAATAAAGAGATAAAATTTAATTGGACACATTTGACAAATAAAATAGATACTCCATCTGCACGATAAATGCTCAAATTTTTAATATATGCAAAGATCTGCAAAGCCGTAATGAATTTACTTAACAATTCTAGTCTGCGGGGACAATGTGGAAAATGAAGGTAAAAATAAAAGCAAAGACAACATCACAGTACTTAATGTTTTTTTACGTCGTGTTACAGATAATTTTTCTTAAATAACATATTCACCGTTACAACTGATCATTAAAAATTCAGGTAACGAAGGCATGTTTCTGGAGGTTCCTGTTCCGGATAAGGCGGAAGGAAACAGGGTGTTATCACTGTCGGGATCGCCCTGAGGATTCGGTGGAGCATACGGTAGAGGTCTGCTCGGCTTGAGCGGAGCACTGCCGTGTCCTCGTGACGGCAGTCGGCGGCGATCTCTCGCCTGTATGGCAGGCCGTCACCTCCTTTCTGCGAAGCAGTGATGCTGGCAAAAGAGGAGGCGGAGTGCGTGAGTCAGCGGGAATCTCAGTGCCCTCACGCCTCTAGCTGCCACAGGAGACGCCATGTCCGGGAGACAACATCGAACTCACGGTCATCGTAGGCGCGGGCGTCCCGGTAAGAACCAGGTCCTGGTCGACGGCACGTTGCGCACGCGCCTCTAAGAGAAACGAGGAAGAAACAGTAGCCCTGGCGCACAGGAAAGTGGGTTTTAGACAGTAAAAGTCTGACACGCTCTTCCGCTCTGCCCAGAGCGGGAGTGGTCTTTTGATGATTTCCCATCCACACTAAAAAAATAAAAGAAAAAAGGTAACGGAGGCATGTTAAATGTAGCCAAGTTCTCATGTCTCACTTTTCCAAAACACAGAGGAACATGTGTAATCCCCCGTCCAATTGTACAACGTTAAAATCTGACACAGATGTCTTTGCTAAGTTTGTTAAATTGTTGCGTCGCTAATAAATTGTTAACTGAAATTTCAAAAGTTTTAGCAATAAGCATACCCAGAGCTCTACTTTAAGTTTGTGCGTCTTCAACATTGTTACCAAGGTTTCTTACAATACATCGGTTCTGTTATTTAATGTAACGCCGAGAGTTTGTTTCACTTATTTTACAGTTTTCTCAAACTCATTAATTATCATTCGTAATTAAATTCCATCTTCTCCTTCAACCTATAGAGGTCCACTGCTGGACAAAGCCCCCCCCCCCCCCACGGCTTTCCACGATGACCGGTCTTGTGCTGCCCGCATCCATCGGCTTCACGCGACCTTCACCAGGTCATCGGTCCTTTTTGTTGCGGGCCTCCCTACGCTGTGTCTACCGGTACGCGGCCGCCACTCCAGAATCTTACTGCCTCATCGGCCATCGGTTTTACGAGCAATATGCCCCGTCCACTGCCACTTAATTTTAGCGACTTGAAGTCTTCCATTAGTCTAATAAAATCCAAATACATAAATAAAAATCTTTGTTTTTATATATAGTACTTTCTGCTTTAGTGAAATCTTACCGTTTCGCAAACAAAATTAAATTACGTGGCATCATTAAATATTAAAACAACATCGTTTTACGGTCTCCGCGTGTTTGAACAGGCGTCACATGAAAACAATGGCAGAATTTTAAGGTGATTCACATTTTTACAACCCCTAGGGCTGGTAACTGACGATAAAAAATCGTTCAATCTCGGCTGCACAGCAGGATTCACGAGCAAAATAACTTTAGTACACACTATAAATCATTATGTCACAGAATTACCACGCTGTCACCTTGTTGAAGGGACCGAATACAAATATTAACTTTATGGAGTAGTGTTTTCCATTAAAAACTTTCATGTAGGTATTTGCCTAAAAATTTACCTTATGAGAGCAGCAGTGACCTAGTCGTCGGCCACGACTTATAATTTGTAGGTCGTAAGTTCGAACCCCAACAGCCGCTTTCAAAAACTGTGAAGGAAAACCATCTTGAGGAAACCGGCACGACCTGGAGCTAAAACTTCCAAGACCTGTATCAACCCACACTGGGCCCCTGTGGTAGATTACGGCCCACTCCTTCTCACCAAAAGTAGGCCTGTATCCTAGTGTCCCAGGATTGGGAACATCTGATGATTGTATATGTAATGGAACGTAACATACAAATTACTTAACCAAATTTAGAACTGAAACAGTCTGGAAGTTTAGACAAAACTTGCTACTCAGTCTAGAAACTTTCGTTACTAAACAATAATCTCAGTAATAAAATTAACCCTTATGGCTTAAGGCTGAATGTGGAACGAAATTATATGTAGACATAAATTCAAAACAGTTTAATTAAAAGTATAAATTAATTAATAAGTAAATTAAAGATACAGAAAGCACCGCAAGGTTTATAAAAGCTTAACCTGTATATAAACTCATTAAACGCATTTTAAAGTGAAGTCCATTAGGTGGCAGGACTCGGGGAAATGAAACACAGTTGATCTCAGTTAGCCTTCGATTATATTCTACGGTTAAACATTTACTCATAGCCTTCGGCCATTCAAACTTCGACGAAGTTAGCTAGCTACAGCAAAAGATGTTTGATCTTATCTGCAATTTTGCTGGATCAAAATATCGCTCACGTTTTTCATATTTTACAGATACAAGGATCAAAGATCTTATAAATGTTTGAAATTAATTTATGAGTATATTATTAATCAAACGCAGTGTTGAACAGGTTCAAGACACTGCACTAGTATAGACGCTAATAAATTACTGGGTGAGCGATATATAAACAGCTTAAGACGATTTGGAAATATTGTTCTATATATGCAATAACATGTGAAATAAAATCCAAATTTTAACACAAGATGACTGACTTGGAATGCCTAATCTTGAACGAGGAGCTGGAAACGTGAATAGCAAACGCTATGACAGGATTATTCAAAATTCCTGTGGCAACTTTGTGTCGAAGGAAGTCGCCGTCGCCTGTGGTAATGCATAACAAGACGTGTTCTACTCCACATAGTTTATCATCTATGAACAACTTAATAACACGCTTTACTTCGCGAACAAGCTGCAAACAGTGATAATATCTCGTAAACTGTTTTTCTTCCATTCCCACGTCGGCATGAAACAATTCTTTAAATATTTATTGTGATTGCATCCCCTTGCGAATCAGATATGCCTTTATTTAAAATTCTTTTGCACAAACTCTTTGTAAATTGTCGGTAGCTTTGTATAATTTTGTTGTTATTTTTTTTTTAATCACTTAGTTATTTTATTGTTGTGATTAAGTCATTTATATGAATAGGCACTGTACGATTACTACTTTAAAAAAAAAGAGTTCTTTTTGTTCAGTAGTTCTACATGCATAAGTTTTGATCCTAAAAAGTATCCTATTTGTTATACTAGTTCTAAATCATTTGTGTGCTAAGTTTTATCCAAATCCGCTCTGTAGTTTTTTTTTTTTTTTTTTTTTTTTTGTGCGAGAGAGTAACTAACATACGTACATCGTCACAAATTACATCTTAGTATAGGATGCTACATAAAATGTATTCAATTATAACCCCCTCCCCCCCCCCTTCCACACGGTCTTTGAAGTTATATCAATTCTATGAAATCCTTTTATTTATCTATGCTCGCTTATATTGGTATATATATCAGACTGTCGTTCAGTTCCCGTTTCCATTGTGACTTGGGGCGAAGTTAAATGATTTTTGTGAACAAATCCACACAAAAAGCAATTTGTGAAGTGCCTCAGGTCAGGATGCAAAGCCACTTCTTCGAGTTTCCTTTTGATGATGTTCACTGAGCTTCTTCGTTTTTTGTTTTTGATACTTTAATAAAATTACGGTTTGTTATTTTATTGCTGTTAATAATACAAATGTTTTAGGAAATGGTTGGGTATACTGAGTTGATTGATGATAATTACATGTGCGTTTGTAGATAGATACACATCATATATCTTTGACTGTTTTGTTTGAGTTAATTTTTAGTATTAATACCGTCGGGGCTGTAACAGAGTTGGTGTCTAATTGCGAGTCGTGGTGGCCTAGTAGTTATAACACCAGCCTCTCGAGTATGAGTGTGCGGGTTCGATTCCAGGTCAGGCAAGTACCAATGTAACTTTTCTAAGTTATATGTACTTTTTGAGTATATCTTAGACACCAATGATAAATTAAAAGGTAAAGGAAAACATTTTAAAGAAATCTAGACTTTAATTCTGAAATCGCCAACCCTCAATAAGCATGCGTAGTAATTTCGCTGTATAAGAAGAGACCTTTTTTTAAATTATCATTTATAGGATACCCAGCAGTAGGACGGCAAAAGAAAGGTTGATAATTAATTGATTAATTTGATTAACATCGTAGTTATAATTTAATGGTTAATTTCGATTAAATGATAAATTAATTCTGGTCATATATTTATATCTCCATTATTAAAATTTTATCTCGGTTCTTTCCACCTCGTTGCATTTGAAAAAGAACGGATAACTTTGATAAACTGGTGTAGACTTGACATTTCCAGTTACGCAGAGCAAGATTATCCAGTTCACTTAATAGTGAATACCTTCTTTATTCTTATAATATTTTTCGTAATTTTTGTTCTTCTAACACTGCTTTACTTTATGCATTCTTTTTCCATATGCTCAAAAGTAGATTGCTGTTTAAGATTTATTTAAACTTACCAGTATTAACTTCTTCACTCTTTTTTTTTTCTCTTTGGCAACTGATTCGATGTCGACTAATCTGCCAGTGTTATGTGGAGACAGGCGTATTCTCTACTCTTTGCTCGTATGACGATATTTGATTGACGTCCATAGAACCTACAGAATAAATACTTATGTATCAACCAATAAGTATATCATGTACACCATGTATACCAATCAGTGCTCCTTGTATTTTATACATACAGGGTGTATCTGACTTCGTAACGCAAACTTCGCGAAAAGGCTAGACCACATGCCACTAATAAAATTATGATAGTCATTTAAGTAGTTAATGAACGGTTACAGAATTCATAGTGTTTAAAAAAAAGTGTCGGCTCGGCCTTTGAACGTTGCAAGCGTGCCGCCGTCCGTGTTTGTAGGTATGACGTTGATCCCCGATGTGAACTCTATTAAATCAGCTGATAAGATAGTTTTTGGAGTTTTGTTTTCATTGTGTTTTTTTGTGTAATTAGCTAATTAATTAATGTTTACTTTAAAATCTTACTGGGCTATAAAAGTATAGCATTTAGGAACGGTATAAACTGAAAATAACTACATATATTCTTTTGTTAATCATGAAAAAGCCGACGAAAAATTCCACTACTATGGGGTTCAGAATCATGTACTGGATCCATGGTACTCGTTTGTGCGTCGATGTTAGATAGACCTTTTATAAATAAATAAAATAAATATATACGGACAAATCACACAGATTAAGCTAGCCCCATAGTAAGTTCGAGACTTGTGTTATGGGATACTAACACAACGATACTATATTTTATAATAGATACATATATAGATAAACATCCAAGACCCAGGCCAATCAGGAAAAGAACGTTTTCCATCATGACCTAGCCGGGGATCGAACCCGGGGCCTCCACGTCGCAGGCAGGCGTGTTGACCGCTGTGCCACGGAGGACGACACATATATATAATAACATTGGCTGCCGGCAGAAGTTATCACCCACCAGATAAAGTCTTGCCGCTAAGCAATTCGTCGTGTTCCGGCATGATGTCTGGTGAAGCCGTACGGAGGACGGGTCTGAGCAGTTGTGTTGCGATGTGTGCCTGTCATGATGCGCCAAATGTTGTTGTGTCGGGAGTTTGTTCGTAGAGGATCTCCAGATCAATCTCCCTGTGGCGCAGCATCGTTGGTCGTGTTGTTGAGTTTAACATTGCATCACCTCGCTCAACTGCCGTCTCCCTTCCTATTCACTAAGTTTTTTTTTGTGAATAGGCTAAATAAACTAGCGCGCTTTACCATCAACGATTGCATCACTGCTTACCATCAAGCGGGATTGCGGTCAAGCACTAGTTTATAATTATTTAAAAAAAAACTTAAGCTGTAAAGCCTTCTGTCTGTGCCAACGTCATAAGAACTTGTCATAGGCGGTTTTAGACGTAAGTAAATCAAACTTCTGACAACACTGAAAGGCGATATTTCAGGTTAAAGGCATTTGTAGAATCAGCGCAAATTTTTATCAATTATACAAAAATTGTACCATAATTGCGTAGCAATTGGAATAATATTTTCATTTTTGAAATATATCCATTGCTCCGTATGTCCGAAAAATATATCTGCTCAGCAATCTAAATAAGCAATGAATGTTGTTGAACTATCAAAATGACACCCATTGCAAATGATAATTTGTTTCGTATTTATCCTGATATTGTCCCTACAGGACCATACTTACGTAAATCAGGTTTCAAGGTTTAATTGTATCTGTACGGTCTAATTGTGTCGAAAGTGCAGGTCTGCATCCGAATCTCCCAACGGACTGTCTCAGAGACATTTTGTTCTGCTGCAACTGCTGTAAATATTTACGTCGTCTCAAAAGCCATTGACATATGTCACGATAAACCAGAAGTAGCTCAGCTTGAAAATAGTGTCAGTTTATTTTTTGTTTTTTGTCTACTAAAATCATTCAAGATGATAAAACCAACTCATCCTGTAACAAACACATTGCCCGCACATTATTATGCTACCACAAGGGCAGAATCACGAGTAGTAGTTTTTTCAGTCTTGTACTAAAATAGTTGCCTTAAAAGACTTCTCTGTCCAAAAACAAAGCTAAATTGAAGTTCGATCACTTTGTCCACTAACTCCGCAATAAAAGCTCAAACTCAAAAAAATTATCACATTCCCGGCTCACAATACGCGTGAACCGTGACGTCATTTAGTAATTACATAACGGACACGTATATATAACCGTCGTGGCTCATCGTGGCGTATGGTTGGCCGGTGGACCGTAACACCTCGCTCTCGAGACCGACTCCAGAACGTAACGTTCGTATCGTTCGTGAAGGACGCCTGATGACGTCATTAGGACAATGGCTCGTGCCATTAAAGGTGACGGTTATTGGTGAGGTAAGAAAGACTGATCTTTGAAGGATTAGGGGGAGGGGAGGGCGGTTTGCGCCGATAACGGTGTTAGTTGTGGACTATTAGTAACCTGTCAGTCGAAGTGTGTATTGGGTTCAATTCTATTGAGAGTTATACAAGTGTACATAGGAAAATCTTTCGTTCCAACTAAGGAAAGGACCGAGATCGTGACGGGCTGACAGCATAAAATTTTCTTATTCAATCTGGTGATCGACCAAGCCCTATATCTAGATTCTCAGAAGAGAAAAGTAAAACTAGCTCAGAACAGTGCCAATTGGTGATAAATGGGCCTCAATAATCAAAATAGTAGGTAGTTCATTGAACTTATAAAAATAAAAATATATTCATAAGTGCAATTATGGATTAAATAGATAAAAACCTATTTTCAGGCCTGACGAATTTATTAATTATAATTTTATTAAAATCGGTTGAGCCGTTTTGGAGGAGTTCGAGGACAAACGAGTTCGTACCAATCGGTGAGTTAATCTGATATCAACATCCTAATCACGTAACACAATATTAATATCAATTTGGATAATTTTGAAGCATATTGTTAATCCGTTGCTCTTTAAGCTATCAAACTGAAATACATTTGCTACTTGTTGTCTAATACACAATTACCCTGCTGATTAAGAAATGCGATAAGGACCCGTGCCCATAGACCGGATGAAATATTGGTAAAATATTTGAAATAATATTTTTCTTTCGCAGTATGAATAGATCGGGCATTCGTTTACATAATAAAATTGCTCGAATAATCAATTTAGGAAAGGGTTATGTGCCATTTTGTGTACCTAACCTAAGCGAGGTAGAGGAAAGTCAAACTTTCATATATCCAGCTAAATATAGAGGATCTGCATGAAATCATTTTGTGTATTCTATTTTTATTCAAATTCAAAAGTTACTTATTGGTTCTCTCAGGTGAAATATCAGTTCTTATGAATATGACTAATCTTAGTGTTGAAGTAACTGTAGTTACAGATACAACGTGTAACGTAAATGATACATATTATCAAAGGCAAAGTTTCTTTGGATGAAACGATTTTATATAAGATAAACGAATTACCTAGCGCTTGACCGCAATCCCGCCTAATGGTAAGTAGTGATGCGATCGTTGATGGTAAAGCGTGCTAGTTTATTAAGAGTGAATAGGTCACTCAGAAAAACTGAGCGAATAGGAAGGAAGACGGCAGTTGAGCGAGGTGATGCAATGTTAAACCCAACAACACGACCAACGATGCTGCGCCAAAGGGAGATTGACCTGAAGACCTTCCACGACCAAACTCCCAACACAATAACATTAGGCGCATCGTACCGGGCACATATCGCAACACAACTGCTCAGACCCGTCCTCCGTACGGCTTCACCAGAATAAAGAAGAAGCTAAAATAAAGAAGTAATATTGGGGGTCCATATTAAATTAATCGAAATGTACTCAAAATAACGTAACCTTCCGTTTACATCAATAGTTTGGGTTCAGCTAAATAAATCAAGTCAATACACGTGTAGAAATCAAGAAAAACCATAAATCTTATTAAACATGTCTGGTGATACCGTAGCCGTGTTATCTATTTCTATGGCGTTTGACACGACAGACGTGTCACAAAATATTTGTAGGTATGCCGCCACTACAAAAAGTTTTTAAAAACACGCGCCGCAATGAATCGGTGAAATCATGCAATTCCCTTGCACACTCTATAAAATGCACCCTATAGAACACTTTATCTTCTTTAAAACACATTAATTTATTTATTTATTTATCCTACCTCTGTTAACTTTACAGGTTATTAAGACCCAATGCGATAAGAGGGTACCTATTTTAATACATTACATATCTACTTATACCTAGAGAACCATACACCAAAATAAACTTAATGCTTATTAGCTGATGATTTTCCTGTATCAGGTTTTTTTTTAATTACTTAAACTTACTTCGGGTACACCTTTTGTTGTTATTTTTCTGATTATTCCTAATACTTGTATGGGTCTTACCTGAAAAAAAAAAAAACAAAAATATTAATTGAATTCATTCCTGCGTACAAAATTTACAAAATCTAGGTATATTTCTGTGTATCCCCGATTCGAGGAACGGCAAAAATTCTACAACTCCTGATTCCGCAACGAGATTACTACTTTCTGCGAGAAAATTAAACAAAACAATGTAATCGGCAATAGGAAAGTGAATATTACGCGCAAGACTAGCCAACCGCAAGTAACGGGTTCAAATTACAAGACGAGCCGTAAGCACGGACCCGTAGTCTGTGAGACTTCAATATGTTAATTTGTTATAATAGTTATTAGGGTACAGATTTATGAAGCGTGAGATTTGTATATTCATGTCTTAATACATTTTTTCTTGAAAAGACATCCTAATGAATTGATTCGTTGTTTAATTTACTAATACTTTTTATGTAAGTACATATTTGCAAACGGTAAGACTGGAAGCCGATCCAGAACTAGTTTGGAAAAAATTACGCCATTAATAACTTATTGTTCCTGTGCTTCATTGTATACACATATTAATTACATTTTTAAATATTTCTACTAAACAATACATAAAACAATTCTAGTTGGTTGCTCTGCACTCGAAGTTGTTGACGAGTATATATACCTGGGACAAATAGTCCAACTAGGTAGGTCCAACTTCGAGAAAGAGGTGTCTCGTCGAATCCAGCTCGGCTGGGCAGCGTCCGGGAAGCTACGATATACCTTCTCGTCGTCCAAGATACCACAGTGTCTCAAGACTAAAGGACTTACGAAACTGAAACGTGGTCGCTCACAATAGGCCTCATACGAAGGCTCAGAGCCATACAAAGGGCAATTTAAAGAGCTATGCTCGGAGTTTCTCTGCGTGATCGAATCAGAAATGAGGAGATCCGCAGAAGAACCAAAGTCACCGACATAGCTCTGCGAGTCGCTAAACGTAAGTGGCAGTGGGCAGGGCGGCTCGTAGAACCGATGGCCGATGGGGCAGTAAGGTTCTGGGGTGGCGGCAACGTACTGGAAGACGCAGCGTAGGGAGGCCCCCAACAAGGTGGACCGATGATCTAGTGAAGGTCGCGGGAAGCGAGACTAAATGTTCTTAATATTACGAGAATTACCCCTTGACTGTGAACGTTCATTGGCTCTTTAAATTATACCTAATCAGAGTACAGTTTACGTCACAAATCAAAATCCCAATATTTGATAAGTCTGTCTGACAAAGAATCAGGGGGCAATCGCACTAAAATAATTCAAGCAACAGAAATGGATCGCAACCAAACCATAACTTTTGTTATGTTTCGTATCGCCTAGGCTTAAGACAAATGGTTAAACCATAACTGGATCGCAATTGGAACGTAACGACTGTCAAATGTAAAAGTTGAAACAAAGCTAACTTTTTCTGTACCATTTGTCAAACATACGTCTAAACGATTAGATTTACTTATAATTTATTTAGTTTTAATTCTCTATCTGACGAAATGTCTCACTCATACATTGATTTTACTTCAATCGAAGTTAAAACTTTAGCCCGATACGAAATGTGATCGAAACTAAACCATAACTTTAACTGGATTAGATACGAACATGAGTTAAACTTCTACTGTTTTATTTAGCGCGATTACCCCCCAGTATTCTTGAACATTCGGGGTTGAACTACATAAAAAAGCCTAAAAGTAAGCACATTGAGCTTAGGCCCTAGATGAATCGGTTTAACTGGGCCATTACTCTAGTCCTGAGCTCAAATGAAGGTATATTTTCCATCCCCTTTTTATTGTGACAGTAATTGCAAGACGCGATAAATAATAGAAGATCGATGAAAGACGCTTAAAGAGAAGTAGGCGCTGAATATCTATTTAAGAAATTTGATATTTAAATGTTATTATTGCGTGACGAGTTATAAAATGGATAATTTTCATATTAGATGTAGGACAATTCCGGTGTGTTCCATGCGCGCCTCTAAGAGATATCGGGACATTGTGAAGAGGTCCACGAGGACCGATGCCTGCCAGAGCCGTGGATTGTTCGAGATACCGTGGCCCCTGACACAAAGGCAAGTGAAGGAACACGGGTGGGTTTTAATCAATAAAGTCAGAGTGGAAGTCGTAATTTGATGATTTCTCATCCAAAAATAAAAAAGTAGCATTTACAGAACAGAAATAATGTATTTATTATTTGGATACTATTTTTTAAATTAGACTTAAGATTCCCGAATTTCGGACATCAAAAATAAAGTTATTTTAATTGTCTTACTTCATTTCCGAATGTCGCTACTATGAAAAAAATATGGGCCAATAAACTAGAATATAGTTTATAAATATCTACTGACATTTAGGTAATATTGACTTTTAGCACTAAATTTTAGGTAGGTATATTTTTATGTGTCATAAAATATAATTTAGGTCACGAATTTGGAAGCATTGATTCATTAAACTTGTCATTAAACTTTTCTCTCAATACATTAGATTCGGTTGTTAGTGGACTTCTTCGTTTGACAGAACATTTAGATAATATTGACTTTTAGCACTAAATTTTAGGTAGGTATATTTTTATGTGTCATAAAATATAATTTAGGTCACGCATTTGGAAGAATTGATTCATTAATCTTGTCATTAAACTTTTCTGTCAATACATTAGATCCGGTTGTTAGTAGACTTCTTCGTTTGACAGGCACAGGGCGCCCTATATTTGACGACATTCTCCTGTAATCTAGGTTTTGAATTAAGAGAATTGGCGCCATTTTTTTCTAATACTACTTTATATACTTGCACATTATTACTGGTTAGCAACGTCGCAAGGGGCGTTCTATAGTTTCTGTCAACTCTATTGGGAACAAGACATGAGCCTACGTGTAATTTAGAAAAGCTTCAAAAAAGATGAGACGAGAATGATTATTCCACCATAACTTTAATAAAGTTATATCCTTAAAAGTCACGACACTTTAAACTGGCCCAATTACACGAACCCCGTAATCATTACGCTAAACTACCTACTAAAGTTTCATCGCTAAGCCATTAGTGCCACAAAAGGCAATCTAGTTTCCAACAATTGGACATCTATACGTATTTTAATCAACTCAGTGGAAAATTACGTTATTTAGCTTCAACCTCTAACAGGCAGCCTAACAACCTGCTTTGTAATTTGTATCCGGAGATAGGCTCTGGCTCCTATTACGTCGCCCCTAACTCCGGACGAAAACAACCGCTGAATTAATCCGGCACCTTTTATTTTATGCATAAATGGGAGAAAGGTAACAAGAACAAACTCGGATGGAAAATACATAGTCGAGGTTTAAACAATACTCTTTTGTTGTAAAATAAGGTTTATTGTGAACCGAGTTATGTTAGAATATTAGACTTCTTTAGTTATAAACGTTGCTTAATAATAAGTAGTGATTAGTGACCGTTTAACCCTACATTAGCGACGTTCGCTGGTTCACAAACTAAAACTAATTTTAAGTTCATTGTATTTTTTTCTTAATTCATTCATAATTTTATTTTGTTTTTTTTTTATTAGTTCCATCAATAATTGTTTATACTAATCTACTTACAAAAATGATAAACGCGTCTCAACTCTAGGTACACAAAGCAACAATTACATAAAGAGGTAAACACCACATGAACTTTAAAAAAAAACAATCATAAGTAATTCCGTTAGTTAAAAGCCTCAATTCTCAGCAAGTACGGACGACAGAAGGTCAACCTTTCCTAAACTGTCAGATATTCCCAATGAACCTTGAGCCTTAGTGCCTTAGAAATAAAGTTGAAAATCTAACAAGGAAATCTGACAGATTGTAGTGGCTTGACGTGCTGTCGTCTGTACGCAACTCTAGTTTATGTTCCACTAGCTGCGCCCCGCGGTTTCACCCGCGTACGTTACGATCCCGCGGGAATATCGAGATAAATAGTATCCTATATCTTATTCTTGGTTATACTGTATCTGTGTGCCAAATATCATCTAAATCCGTCCATAGTTTTTGCGAGAAAGAGTTACAAACATCCATTCATACTCACAAACTCTCGCAATTACAATATTAGTAGGATTATTTACAGCAGCCGAAGACAAGTGTTCTGAAATTTGCGATCCAACGTTACGTGAACTTTAACCCCTATACTCCATAGCCTTTAATTCGACAGATACTATGGATCAAACAGACCAAGATTTTTTTTTTTTTTTTTTCTTATAAATTATAAACCAGCGCTTGACCGCAATCCCGCCTGATGGTAAGCAGTGATGCGATCGTTGATGGTAAAGCGCGCTAGTTTATTAAGAG
This sequence comes from Sesamia inferens, assembly GCA_037179545.1. NCBI lineage: Eukaryota > Metazoa > Arthropoda > Insecta > Lepidoptera > Noctuidae > Sesamia > Sesamia inferens. The sequence goes on along the minus strand of CM073928.1, from coordinate 25,534,050 downwards.
CCTATTCACTCTAGCCTTGAAGACACTTAAATTATAATGTGACGGAAACACCGACGCCGGCAAATTGTTCCAGTCCCTCGATGTACGCGGTATAAAGGAGGAAGCAAAACGCTTCGTCCGGATCGCAGTGGTGTCAACAACGAAAGGGTGGAAACTCGCCGTACGACGGGTCGTCCGATGATGGAACGGAGATGGGGGAATTAAATCATGCAATTCCCTTGCACACTCACCAGAATGCATCCTATAGAAGACCGAAAGGCTGGCTACTCTACGCCTGTGCTCCAGGCTTTGGAGACCGTTTCGAGTTAAGTCTGGGTCGCCAATCAGCCTCTTCGCACGCCTCTCCACCGAATCCAAAGTGGCAAGGTGACATTTCGCAGCACCAGCCCAAATGTGGCTGCAGTACTCCACACACGAGCGGACCTGTGCTTTGTATAAAATTAGAAGCTGCCCAGGTGTGAAGTACCGCCGGACTTTCGCGATGACGCCTAGTTTTCTGGCAGCCACCCTGGCCTTGGACTCAATGAACCGCCCAAAGTTAAGGCTGACCAAAACTAAACTAACTGTACTGTGACGTATCAATGAGACAGCTAGTGCCTTAGGCAATAAAGCTGTAGCCGCTATGCGTATAGCGGCTACAGCTAGGTCGCCTAAGGCACTATAATTTTACACATACTGATGTAACTATCGCGACATACCACACGCATGTCAGTCTGACTAACGCAGACGGTTATCAGCCGTCGGATTAGTTGTTATGCTTGACTGAGCTAAAGCGTTAGCAGCGTAAGTAATGCTAACAATTTGATCCAGTCGGTGAAGATTAGGTGTATTTCGCAGTGCTGTCATTGCTTTCTGTAAGTGTCTATGTAGTAGATCTCTGAAGGTCTGTGTCTGGTGAAGCCGTACGGAGGACGGGTCTGAACAGTTGTGTTGCGATGTGTGCCGCGTACGATGCGCCTAATGTTGTTCTGTTGGGAGTTTGGTCGTAGAGGGTCTTCAGATCAATCTCCCTTTGGCGCAGCATCGTTGGTCGTGTTGTTGGGTTTAACATTGCATCACCTCGCTCAACTGCCGTCTTCCTTCCTATTCGCTCAGTTTTTCTGAGTGAATAGGCTCTTAATAAACTAGCGCGCTTTACCATCAACGATCGCATCACTGCTTACCATCAGGCGGGATTGCGGTCAAGCGCTAGTTTATAATTATTAAAAAAAAAATTAGTTTCTCGCGAGGAAGGGCGGCACTACTAAATACTAAACTAAAACTGGACTAAAGTCTACCTCAATTCTTTCAACATTATTTTAAACTTCCAATGGTCTCGACTCTATTGTTAACTAATTAAACAACATTTACATAGGTTGTGTGTATCTTTTTCCTACTTTTTAATCATAAAAAGGACAGATGATAAATGTTAGTTTACTCCTGTCAAATTAGTAGGCGCCTGACGTAAATTGGTGTATTTTAGTAACCATGTTAATCGTATAAACTAGACAGTTTATATGCGATCCATATCCACAGACATGGATACCCCATAATTAGCCCCCTCTTAATTTAAACTAATATATTATCTTCTGTCCTAATAAAAACTAAACTAATATTTTATCTTCTGTCCTTTTATTAATTACTTCAAAAGAAAAACATGCATAGACCTTTAATTAAGTTCAGTTTGTGAACAAGGAAATTGGGTCCGAATTTTGAAATCAAGTGCAAAATAATTCCCATTCAATTACTCAAATGGTAAAACACGAAATCAAAGTTGTACAAAAAAGAAAACCCTGATAACCGAACGGCTGAATCCCTCCAGAAGCGTGCTCTAACGAGTGGAATGTCCAGCAAAGAGTACACTGGTGGGTAACAAAAGGGGAACGGTGGCACAAAGCAAAGGGAGCGAATCGGCCGGCTGCCCGCGAGTTGAGAGTGTGTCCACGGTACCACGAAATTTGATTGGTGATTGATGTATGATTGATTTTGTCAAGGGCTGATTCTCTAAGTGATTATATTTTTGAGGTTATTTTGAAAATAGGTAGATGCTGATAATAGCTTTTAATCATCATCATCTCAGCGTTAATCCCAGTCGCATCCGAAACTTTTTCAGCTTTGGAGTCTGGGGTCTGCTTTACCAGTCTTAACTACTGATTTTGGCTAAACTACGTTATTATTTGTATTTTATATTTGTTTATATAACAGCTTTTAGTAACCGTGAAAAATAAAATAGTAATTTTGACAATTTATTTTGGACACTTTCTAGTTAGATTCTTCGATCATATCGAACAAAGGATTAGCAGTATGTTTCAAAATGATTCCAATTGATAGTAATAGTGTATTTCGCAATTAAGGTGCTGGTGTTAGGAACGTAGGTACCAAAAAACTGACTGAATATATAGTATATTTAGTGATTAGCATGATTAGCCATTGGCGAATCATTGCTTTACATGAACAAAACTCATTCTTATTTGCAAATAATAATGAAATTTAATCAATTTCTATGTACCTATCATTATAAATAAAATTATAGTAGCTTTAATATCATTGAACTAGACAGAAATTATTTTTTATTGTATGTCGATAATAAAAAATATGATATATATACCCACTATTTGGATAATGGAATCATTGTGTTATATGCAATAATACATTAGAAAGAATATATAAAATATTTCACACCGGTATTTAAGTGTGCAAAACGTCGTTTAACAATGGACACGTGCAAAACAGGTTTACTCATATGCAAATTGATTCCGGCCTCCCTAATTCAACCCCCAAGGTATTTTATACCCTAACATATTAAATTAGGGTTTAAAATTGAATGTAATTAGATTTACAAACTGCTTCTGTACTGTGAAAAAGTGTAGAGTATCGGTTAATTAAAATGAAGCCATTGATGAAACCTTAGTATGCACGGATGCAATGACTTTTATTACAATTGCGTGACGGTGAAATGATACGGTAGACCTTTCAATAGCTCATTTATAGACGATGACTATAGAAAGACATTAAATTACACCTAAATACCATTTTTTTGAGGATGAGAAATCACCAAGGAAAAGCCATTTGGTTATTTGGTGGCAAAACTTTAACTGATTACTCCAGGGCCACGGTATCTCTCCTCCAAATAACCCGCAGCCTTGGCAGGCATCTGTCTTCGTGTACCCGGACACGATGTGCTGACATCACTTTGAAGTTCTGTTGGAACAAAAGGCTTCATTGGCGAGCTACCCATTGCTCGCTGCCCGCAAGCCCGCGCCTACGGTGGCCGGGAGTCCGACGTTGTCTCCCGACCAGGGCGTCTCCTGCGGTGGTCCCTTACGCGCTCCGCATCCGTTGTCAGTATCACTGCTGCTTCGAAGAAAGAGGTGACGGCTTGCCATACACTCACGCTCCGAACTATGTCACCACGAGGACACGACTGTGCTCCGTCCAAGCCGGGCAGACCTCAACTGTGTCCTCAGGGCGATAGTGGTGAAAATCTGGAGTTTCCTCCCGCCTTAGCCGAAATAGAAACCTCTCGAAACAGCCGTGTCCGGTGAGGACCTGCGTCAGGTGGAAGGTGAGGGCGCAGTGGCGCCTCTTTAATCACGCCTCAAAGAGGAGACTTACCGCCGCTACTGTGGCGTGCCCAACCTATTTGACTACCTCTGACATGAACTGACGAAACAAACTAAGTTCCTTTTTAAGTATAGACATAATTTTGGTCTCTTTTGGTCAAAGAAAGAATATTTGGGCTGTATCTTCGCAAATATTCTTTCTTTCCTTACACACACCACATTTGGTGGCCACAGAGTTATTCACGTTATTAACGTAGGTAACCCATTGATGGAATCATGACTAAAAAACAATACAATAGGGTACTTGACTAAATAAAAACTAATTAGTCCGTCAGTCAGATTTCCAAAAAATACTAGACATGTATTTTCTTTTTTCCTATAAACAAAAAATGAAGATCACACAGTGCGTTGAAAACTCGTGTAACGTCACTACACGCTTCAATTTTTGGCGAGTAGTGACGTCACTAGTCACCACTCCTGATTTTTGATGCCTTTTATATTTGTCAACTTTTATTGATTTGATAAAACAAAATATACGTATTTACTATTTTTCTAAAATCGGAATGACGGACTAAATAGAATCAATTTTTTTTTACCTAGGAAAAATCCCTATTCTACAAAAAGCATTGTTGAATGGAGATTACCTACAAATGCGAATGTATGGGAAAGTGTATTAAGGGTTTAACCTAATGTAGGTATTTACCTATACAATGGTCTTCCTTATAATAATATGGTAAAGGTAGGGTTATACATTTTTTAATTGCTGCTTCATTAAGTTAATGCTATGAAAGCTCTAAGCTCCAGCTCTAAATATTTTCGCTATTTTTCTACTCACCGATTCAAGTTTTTCTTTTAATACTACGCCAACCTTTTATTCAGAGAAACTAACGTCACCATGAGATTTTGAACTATTTTAAAACAAAATTGTACAAATTAGCTCCTAAGTAAACATTGTAATATACAAAGTGGTGCTGGCAATACGACAATAAATTAAACATCGTGTACCTCAACACATTCTCAGTCTACCCATAAAAAATCATATAAATATATCCATTAGTTTAGTCACAGGAAATTATTTTCCATTTTTCACATTTTCTACATGATGCACATGTTGATAAGGAAGCGCTTTCAGGCTTTAATAATAATGGCGCGAAAATAGCAAGTCGATATAGGATCACGCTTTCACCGATCGGAGGTCAGTGAACCAATATTTTTAAAGGATTTTTCTATTCCGTTTGCAATTTTATGCGATTTAGTTTGTTTGAAATTTTAATTTTTTTTAATTTTTGATGATAGGTTTTTTTCAGTGGTTTAGGATTATTCCTATGAACCAGCATTGTTTGTGTTTTCATTTATTGTCGTATTGTCAGCATCACTCTGTATGTACCAACATATTTTTTAAATATATTTCTCTATTAATTGTGGTACTCATCCAGTTAACCATATACAATATGTAAAGAAAACCCTGTCCGATCGGTGAAGGTATTGTTAGGTATCGTTTACTGATTCTAAAAATGCCTACAAAGCCGGGCTAAACTTAAAAATAAAATCCCCCTAAAAAAATAAATATTATTTCGCAAAAAGAGATGCGGTGTGCGGTAGGCAATCCATACGCGGGTGACGGGGGCAGGCACGCGTCACGTGGTCGCATCGCTTATAATAATACAGTGAAAATGGTGTTATCACTTTTTTTAACCAACTTCCCCGAAATTTGGTAATTTTTAAAAAAGTGACAACACCATTTCGACGGTATTATTATAAGCGATGCGACCACGTGTCGTATGCCCTGCCCCCCGTCGCCCGCGGAAGGGTTGCCTACCGCACATGTATTAAGTTACCTCTTTGCGAAATAATATTTATTTTTTAGGGGGATTTTATTAAAGTATATCCTGGCTTTGTATCCATTAGTAGAATCAGTTATCGCTACCTAACCTACCCATACCTAACCATACCTTCACGGATCGGACAGGGTTTTCTTTACATATTGTATATTTACGGTTAAGTGGGTAAGTACAGGCGACAGCACATCAAGCTACTACAATCTGTCAGATTTCTTCATTAGATTTTCAACTTTATCTCCAAAGCATTAAGGCTCAAGGTTGATTAGTAGTTAGACAGTATCGGGTAGCTTTACCTGTCCTGCTGCTGTCATCCGTACCTAAATTACATGACATATTTATAATAAAGGGAATTCAATAAACTAAATTAAAATTAATTACACTGAGCAGTTACTAAATAAATAACAAAAAATAATTCCACCGAGCCGTACTGTGAATTTTTTAGTTGAATCAACACTACCACATAGTTTCTTTTATTTTGTTAGATATTAGAATCAAGTCATTTAATCATCAAGCTTTTTATCGTCCCACTGCTGGGCACAGGTCTCCTCGCAGAAGGATTGAGCGTAATCACAAAGCTTGCTCAATGCGGGTTAGCGATTTCAGACTTAAGGTCGAGGTTTCCTCAAGATGTTTTCCTTCACCTTTTTTACTCAGTCATTGGTGTCCAAGACATACCTACTTAGAAAGTAAAAGTCATTTAACTAAAATTAACTTCTTACTGCACCTTAAAGACTTACTACGTCCAATGTTCTGTAGCAGGCTGTGCCATGTATTTCCTAATGAGCATGGCCGTGTAGCTTTAAACTAAGCTACGACTACACAGTTTAAGCCACACCCCTTAGAAATAAACTCCAAAGATACTATAATATAAATAAAGCTATGTGCTCACAGCTAAGTTGGTCACGACGTAACGTAACTTCACATTTGTCACAATAATATCCAACCCAACGAAGTAATAAAGGTAAGAAAAATACGGTAGCAAGACAGTTGTCTTGGCTAACTAGTTGCCAGTTTGACCATTGAACAAACGAGGCTGTTATTATTGGAGGTTCATGTTGGGTACGGCTTTGTATACACAGGATAACGGCAAAATAATGGCAATCATTGTATGCATGGAGTCCTAGTCTGCTATTAGAATAGTGTCAGAATGGTCGATCGACTAACAAAATGGCGTCATTATGTCTATCCAGTGGTCAATCAAAACACTCCACTCCATATTAATAAATATAGTTTTTAGAAAATCATTTCTATTAACGGATTTTATAATATTGGTGGCAGTGTCATTCTATCACCATTCTATTACTAGTCGACTGACCGAATTGATCGATCATTATGAATTTAGCAGATTACAAACTTTTTAGCACAATGACAATGGAATGACAAATTTATAAAAGTAGTAGACTATGGCCCCAGATCTGTAGGTAACCAGAATTTAAAAAAAATATATGAAAAATCACAAAGTTATGAGCTTGTTATGTTACCTGGTTGTCCCTAAAAAATATGGTCGACGCGCCGCCCGCCCGCTCGCTCCAGCAGCGGTGCGGCGCGGCAAGGGCCCTAGGACACTATGATTAGCTGTGAACTGTAATGTGCGCTCGGTAACCCCACGGCATTCATTCATTTTTTGAAAATATTAGGAAAAAATATAACATGGTATATCATCATCATCATCATCATTATCAACCTATTATCGTCCCACTGCTGGGCAGAGGTCTCCTCTCATACAGAGAAGGATTGAGCGTAATCACCACGCTTGCTCAATGCGGGTTGGCGATTTCAGACTTGAAAGTCCAGGTTTCCTCAAGATGTTTTTCTTCACCTTCAGTCATTGGTGTCCAAGATATACTTAGAAAGTACATACAACTTTAGAAAAGTTACATTGGTACCAGCGCACTCAACTCATACTTGAGAGGCTGGTGTTTTAACCACTAGGCCACCACGACTTCATGGTGTATAAATTATTGGAATCGATTCAGTTGCTTATTCAGAACAAACTATATTCAGGTTTTGTATAAAGAAAAATTACCTTGTATTATAAATATAGTACCTACTGTGTGTATTTACTGTATACATTCCTGCCGATCGATTTTGTAAAATCACACCGTAATATAATAAATTAGGTGTAGTGAGCTGTCAATAGTGTCAATCCTTAGCATAAAGTTGAATGACCTTCACCTAGCTTTTCACTGTGGTATATTTATAGAATAGTTTTGCTATACAGTATGTTAAGAAAACCCTGTCCGACCCATAAGGATAATAAAGGTTAGGTAAACACATGACCAAATATAATATAAAATTTTACGTAATCATCATAGTACCAATACAAATGAATTTTGAAGTAATCTTTTTTTCCCGCGAATTAATTCCAAGTTCCCCGAAATTTGGTAATTTTTAAAAAAGTGACAACACCGGTATTATTATGAGCGAATAGCGATGCGATCACGTGCTGCGTGCCCTGCCACCCGCCGCCCGCGGAAGGGTGGTAACGCACATTTATTAAGTTACCTCTTTTTGCGAAATAATATATATTTTTTTAGGGGGATTTTTTTTTAAGTTTATCCCGGTTTTGTATGCATTAGCAGAATCAGTTATCGATACCTAACAACACCTTCACGGGTCGGACAGGGTTTTCTTAACATACTGTATACCTATGGTTTAGGAAAATAAATCAAAACAAAAGCCAGCGCATAAAATTCTTCCACAAATAAGTCATGAACAATTAATTACAATGTTTGTAAAGGAAGCAGATACGAATCGTATTAAATGGAACCTCCGTCACCGGTACATGTGTGCTATTTTAAAATAGCCAAACGTTCTACCCAAATCCAACAACACAATTAAAACCCGCAGTCCCAGGTGATTGATACACCGTCTGCTTTTCCAGCGCACATTCTAAAACCGTCTGTCTAAACTTACCCTTACCCAACTTTGTACATCGATGTGGCTGTGAACGGGTTATATATTGCCCGACAAGTATTCCAGTTAGCAAGATTAACCTCGCTAAGTACTTAAATAGACTCCGTTGCAAAGTGAATCAAATAAATTATACAAGCTAAGCTACACTTATTCTAATTCTTCTTCCAGTTAGAAATAACTAATCCATTTTGAAAATGGAATCCGGTCTCCATTTTAAAATTGGATTTTGAATTTTGGTAACGGTTCATGATAATGTTATGTTGAAAAGTCATGGTGGGCAAATTGTTTTTCATTGTTGCCATTCTTTTGAGTGTAAATAAAAAAGGTCCGAATTAATTATATAGTTCACACAATGTGTCAACAACTTTGTAAGGTTTTGATTAAACTGAATGAACTCCCTATGCCAACAAAGCATAAAAGTAACCTATAATGTTCCTAGTTCCACAAAGGCCCAAAGCGGGTTGATAGATGTTTTCGATTTTGGATCTAGGTCATAGCTACCTCACATGTTTTTGTTCGCAGTGATAAAATCATTTAGATAATTTAAAACGCTTGGCTGAGTTCAGATCGAGGTACAAGTAGCACAAACAAAATTATTTTTTGTTTGTATTACTACATATATCTGGCTGTTATAGACCAAAATTTCATATTAGCAAAACAAACATTATTTTAAATCATCCATGTAATATATCAAACTAATTGACCGTTTGGACGATAAAGTTTTTTAATATCCTCATATTCTCTACGCATATACTACATGAAACCCGTATTACCTACAAAATAGCGCTAATTTCATTCACATAAAATCCGCGAAAAATACCAACAGAAATATTTGTTCACCGCTCTGTTGAAACAACTTTTTCTATATTTGCCTAGAACATTCATTTTGATAGTGACGTGCAAATTCTTATGTCAATTAAATCGATACATTTATTTGTGGTCAATGATAATTCAGTAATTTATTGAATGACTCACTATCACTAATCTGCGATCTTATTTAACTGTATTCAGAGGAATTAGGAGAATTAATATACATAGGTAAGTTTTGAATAGGTATGAACGTCGACGAGTATAAGAAAATCTATGAAGCGATGCAATGGGTGATATGTGAAATTGATATTGATATTAGAGTTAGAAAGTGGTGACACCACCGAGATGACGTCATATTAAGAAGTATGGAAGAAAAAGACATTTTGGAATAAGGTTGGGTGAATGATCATGATTGAACTGTATTCAAATAGAAAAGATCATTCCAACGTATTTATTCAGATAGACTTGGTAAAGCAGACAGAATTGGATTACGTCTGAGCCTCACTCGAGCGACATAAGTCTAGTAAAGGCTTAGAGGAACCTTTCTTCACTAAATCGCTTAAATGTTGAATACTACACGAGCATTACTGCGTTTTGTTCCTGCAACCTATGACTTAACATTGACTTGTGCTTTAAATCAAGCTTACACAATGAATTATTAATCGTAACTCTGTATTGTATGTCATACAGTTTAGGTTTCTAACATCACTCGAATAAGCATCGTGTATTCGACTATTCCACTCGATCATACTCGTAAAGCTATTCCAGTCTTGCAACGTCGCATCACTAATTCAGATTTATCGCAGAATACAGTTACAGACCGGTTTGGAAGCAGCTTGGTATTGTGGTACATTACGGCCCTGGTGTGGGGCTGTAAAGTATTCTATGAGTTCCCCATGTTTTATTCATGGCAATATTTAACTAAAACCCATAGAAGAACTAAAAAAAAAATACTGCGTGCATTCTCACAGTTTCAGATAGTGGTCGGAAATGCGAGGGTTTGATTCCTCAGGACGGGTAGGATTATTGAGTGTTTTTAGTTATCCATTAAGCAATTATCAGCAGTAGCAGTAGTCTATACAATATGTAAAGAAAACCGTGTCCGATCCGTGAAGGTATTGTTAGGTATCGATAACTGATTCTACTAATGGATACAAAGCCGGGGTAAACTTAAAAAAAAGATCCCCCTAAAAAAATAAATATTATTTCGCAAAAAGAGGTAACTTAATACATTTGCGGTAAGCAACCCTTCCGCGGGCGGCGGGCGGCAGGGCACACGGCACGTGGTCGCATCGCTATTCGCTCATAATAATATCGGTGTTGCCACTTTTTTTAAAATTACCAAATTTCGGGGAAGTTGGAATTAATTCGAGGGAAAAAAAAATATTTCAAAATTCATTAGTATTGTTTCTATGATGATTACGTAAAATTTTATATTATATTTGGTCAAGTGTTTACCGAACCTTTATTATCCTTATGGGCCGGACAGGGTTTTCTTTACATATTGTATATGTGCCAGGTCATTAAGGAATTCGTCCCAACATCCATTGGGTAATTAGGTAATTACATTTCTCAAAGGAATTAAAATACATCATCATCATTTCAGCCGAAATATGTGCACTGTTGGTCATAGGCGTCCCTCAAGCACATTCACTTGGACCGGTTCTGTGCTTGTCGCATTCAACGGGTTTCTGCGATCTTCGGTCTTAAATTATCTGTGAAAAAATAGTTGTATAAAGCATGACTTAAAGATAAAACTTCTCAAAGATAGTTCCACTTTCCTTTAAGAAATAGTCTAACTTTAAGAGGCGTTCAACTATTCATTCTAGTGTTGATCCAATTTCGGAGTCAGCACCGGTAAGCCTTTGACTGAGTGATGGATAAGGGAAGCCTGCGGATTTTCATGATGGATTGACTTGTCACGAGAAAGAATTGGATTTTTTAGCTATGTAAAATATGTGGAAGCTTTTTTAACGTCCTCATTCTCCGAAAAACACTTTGTAGAAACACTTCCGAAGTAGGTAAGAAAAAGTATCTTCAGTGTGATATAATATAACGCTTATATTAAAAAAGAGGTTAGCAGAGGTGTACACTTCACCTATATTTCAGCAGTTACGTATATTCATCATTTATTTTATAAAAACAAAAGTAACTTTGTGTGTATTTTACCTTTTGATTGCTAAACAAGTGAATGGAATACGATAAAAATTTGCAAGGAGATACGAAATGTTATTATATGGTTAGCAGAAAAGTTTAGAAGACTTGTAGCAACTCGCACCTACTTTATGCCTGTCTACTATAAATAGACGGCTGTCTGATCGACAGGTCCTTTTTGCTCCTGAGCTCTTGGACGGTAAGGTGGTTGAATTGGTGGTCGGCGCGATTTGCAGTAAGTCGGTCATTTTGTTGGTATTTCGCTGTAAATGGTATTAAATTGATGGCTGTTTGTGTTACTGTAATTTTTAAGGTCAGAAAATTGAGTTTTGATTATAAATCATTGTTTCTGAATTTTTTCATCCTAAAAATATATTTATATTTAATTAAAATATATAATATATACATACATGTACAACACCAATTACATTAATTAACATAGAGACAATAATATAATATTACTTAAAACTAACATGGAACAGTGGACTCCCTCGCATACTTTTTCTCACAGAACAAAAGATATACACTATGTGTGTATATCTGTTGTTCTGTGAGAAAAACTGTTCCCAGTAACTGACAGCCAATCAATCAGTCAAAAAATCCAGATCCCAGGCTACCTACTTATTAAGAGTTTCACGCTGAAAAAATCCTCTCTCTCTATCCTCCCCTCCTTTTTGAAAATTTTCTTCATAATAAACTTTCATTATGAACATTTTATTACGGCCAATAGATTTCTTGAGGTAATAAAACAATGTTTTAAGCTCTTGAGGTGTTAATAGATACTTACACGCTATCTTCGTTCATAGTAAACGAACCATTAAAATTCTTGGAATTTCGTGCTAGTAGTTCTAAAATGCATGCAATTCTTCTAACTCGTTACGGCTCAGCAGACAGACAGGACGCGACTGCGTGATGCGACTCTCGTGGAACCATTTCTATGAAAAAATCGTAGAAATTGATCTGTCGTAGACGCGTCGCGGCTGTCTGCTGGAGGCCTTTAACTGTATTTTTTCTAAAATGTTAACTTCACAGTTTGTTAAAAAATGTTAGATCGACACGATCACGTTTCACGTGAAATGCACTAATAAGTTAATGTCGCTGTGCCAGGGTGTATAATTTTGGAGGCATGTATCCAATTGATAAAAAGGTTTCGATCAAAACTTATATTTTTTACCACTAAATATACTGCACTAAATTATAATCTGGCTAGCTTATGTGGAACTAAAGGTATTGGGGTCAGCTTCCAGTGTAACCAGATCTAAATGGTGGATAACTTAACCTCGCTTTACAGGAGTGACTGCATATCTGACCCCAACAACCCAGTTACTGGGACATACGAAACTTTTTGGTAAGACAGGTGACTGACTACCTGTAAGACTACTAAGGGGTTTCATATTACATAGAAGTGCTGTATGTTAACGTAAGAATGAAATCTTTTTTAAATTATCGGCTTTAACAAACACCATCAAGTCCCGCTGCGCACAGATCTCCTCTCATACAGAGAAGGATTGAGCGTAATCACCACGCTTGCTCAATGCGGATTGGCAATTTCAGACTTAAAGTCCAGGTTTCCTCAAGATTCCTTCACCTTGTAATCAGTCATTGGTGTCCAAGATATAGGTACTTAGAAAATACATATAACTTAAAGTAACGTTGGTACTTGCCTGACCTGGAATAGAACCTTCACACTCATGCTTGCGAGGCTGGTGTTTTAACCAATAGGCCGTCACGACAACTAAAAACAACAACTTAAAAATATAAAAAATAAAATTAACGGTCAGCTAGTATTACCAGATCCAAACTACCGGTATTTAGGGCTTCAAAGACAAATCACCTCATGCTGCGGGCTCTTTTGAGGAGTGAATACTGGCTTCAGAGTCACGTCTAAAATATTTTATTAATCTATTTTTATGTCCATATATCCAAATACTGTAACAAATTTTTGATCAACAAATATTTAAGCGAATTCCAATGAGGCGTTTGAGTGGGCAAATTCAACGTTTCTAAGTAATATTCTATAGGTATTCTGAACTTCTAACCGAAATTGCGAGGAAGTTGATAATTTCCTGCGAAAATCTAGTTACCCGAAAGGTTGAAAAGGTCAAACAGCAATTGTTTCAGGTAAAGTAGACCATGATTAAAGATACTAAGTGCAAACTTTCTAATGAGCGCGCGTATTGCTTTATATAGAACGGAAGTTTTCAATAGGCTGCCAGGCCAGGTGAATGAGACAATCACAATATCTGCGTCATCATAAATGATCATTAATAAATGGGAGCCTTTTGGCCTCGAAGGGGTGTTCTAATTATTGTTACTTTTTGAAGTGAAACTTCTTTACGCACGTTTGAATTGGGGAGTAAGCTGGCGAACGCGTGACGTAAGCGTTACGAAAAGTGATCGGGCAAGGCGAACGGAAGTTAAGTGGGGGATATAAGCACAGAGGCGCCCGTGGCGCGAGCTTGGTACTACAAGGTCTACAACGAGTTTTTTTTTTTTTTTTCAATAAAAATAGAAGATCTATGCAAAAATATTAATTTACCAATGAAACCATGAAATAAATTTAAATATTTATAGAAAATTAATATATGTATATGTGTATACATGTATATATTGTACACACACACATATATATATATATATATATATATATATATATATAGATATCCCTTTGGGCACTTTGTGGCTCAGACGTGCCGTATAGGTAGTAATTTGTTGATCCATTTTCACTTGTTGATCCGGGGGCCTTTTGTTGATCCGATGCCATTTGTCCATAAATATGTAGCTCCGTTCGGAGCCACATGCGTCACGTTGAATAATAATAGCCAATAACAATAATTAAGGGCTGTTTTATACAAATCCACCTTTTTGGCGTCTGGGCAGTTGTTGATCCAATTCAAATGGGCCAATCAGGGCGCAGCATTTGCCAAGGGCCCGTAGCGATTGGTTAAGCAGCCGTTTTGTATTTTATGTATGTTCACTTTATTAATCTTAGATATTAATCTGAGACACCTGGACTGATTTGCTAAATTCTTTTTTTGTTTGAAAAGGTAAACTTTCTAAATGGTCCCTTAGTCAAGATCTGATGATGAAAGACTAGGGAAATCAAGAGGAACTTCCAAAAATCGTAGGGGCGACTAGTGCATTTCTAAGTATCTTCATTAAGTATTTCAAAGAACTATAATTTGATAAAGGTCTGATGTAGCTGATGATGGAGCCGGGAGACAGTCGAAGGAAGTCCTCAACGATTGATAGCAGTTACCTTGAGTTTGTGCTTGATTAATTTGTATTAATTAGTACTTTACACCAAGATAAGTTGTGACTGTCATTAAGGCTCTGATGATGAAAACAAAGGCCAGTTCCAGAAACTCCTCAAGGTTTACAGTAACTACTTTGTTTTTGGACTTCATTCCAATACCCATATAGCACATACAATCCGAGATTCCAGTGTCCTGTCCCCTCCCACTCTCCCCTCATGTTGTGACCCCAGGTGGAAAGGATCCTCCCAACACTTAGACAGCACCCCCCCTCACCTACCCCTCCTCCCTCCCCCTAGACTCAACCTAGCCTCCCACCCCTCTCCTCTACACTCACTTACCCCCCCCCACTTGCTCCTCAGGCCACCTCACCCCCCGCGGCCTATCTCGGGATCCGGAGGTCCTAGACTAGCCGAGTTAGGGCTCTTCGGAATCGGGAGGAAGAGCCCAACATTCTGGCCCCGGGGGATTCCGCATCCCGTACTATATTTACCCACCTCGAAGTCCTTCCCCATATCCCTACCTAAAATCCCGGATATCTCGGAAACGGCTGGGAATTTCAAAATTCTGACAAAATTTCACCCCCCCCCCCTTACTACCCCGCACCCCCCAGCCGGAACCTCCCCCATTTTGACCCCATAGTACCTGACCCCCCAATACCCATATAGCACATACATTCCGAGATTCCAGTGTCCTGTCCCCTCCCACTCTCCCCTCATGTTGTGACCCCAGGTGGACAGGATCTTCCCAACACATAAACAACCCCCCCCCCCTCACCTAACTCTCTCCCCTCCCCCTAGACTCAACCTAGCCTCCCCACCCCTCTCCTCTACACTCCCTTACCCCCCCTCCCCACTTACTCTCCAGGCCACCTCACCCCCCCGCGGCTTATCTCGGAATCCGGAGGTCCTAGACTAGCCGAGTTTGGGCTCTTCGGAATCAGGAGGAAGAGCCCAACATTCTGACCCCGGGGAATTCCGCATCCCGCATCCCGCATTTCGCATTCCACACTGACTCACCTGGTGCTGGCGCGTGCAATTGTTGGGACATACAGGCTGTATCTTTAGGTTAGTTTAGTTTTAAATTTGGTGTTGTATTTAGTCATGGACCGTCCCCCTATTGGGGACGCTAAGTTTTAATCTTTATTAATGTTATTATATTGAAGTAAAACTTCTTCGCCATCTTTTTCTAAGAAATTTCACTTCTTACGTGTGTACACTAGTACACGCACACATTTTTTTTTTGTTTCTAAAAACGAATATACTAATACCAAAGACATACCCCACTTCGGAAATTAGTTATTTTTTACGTTGTAGTGTTTTCTGGAAGACGGTTGTTTTTTTTTACACTTTTGTGTTATGTAAAGTACTGTGCAGCTGCATCCGGTCAGAATGAACGCTGATGCTAATATAGTTGGGAAAAGGCCTGTAAACAAATGACGTAATTTTGAATAATGTTATTTTTACCCGTAATTTTGGTTTAAAAACGAAACCACTGAACCGATTTCTATAAAATTCCTACGTGGTCAAAATTAATGTATGAACAATGCTAGACATGACGCGATTACGCAACTTAAATTCAGTTTCTTGATTATAATTGATTGTTGCTTAAGCATGACATGCAGGTACTGGTTCTTCAGTGATAAACTTCAATGCTGTAAGTTTTTTAAGAGTTTCCTCGAAATTTAAAGAAATTAATGTACTGACCGTGCCGTCTCAATATATTTATGAAAATCTTTTGTATGCTCATAAAAATATAAAATTGTATAAAAAATACAGTGATGTCCATAATATAAATACTAGAAACAAGCACAAATTTATTGTACCTACAACAAGGCTCAAGAAAATAGGTGGCTCTTTTAGATGCCAATGTATACATTTTTACAATAGACTTCCAGAGGTGGTTCAAGATCTGAGCCTGAATAAATTCAAATGCTTCATTAAACGTAAGTTGTGTCAGAAAGCATTTTATAGTGTTAAAGATTATATTGACGACAAAAAGGCTTGGGCTTGAGCTGCGTCCGATTTCTATGCTTGCACTGATTGTTCTTTGATTTTTCCTCTCGTAGTTTAAATTTGAAATTGTTTGTTTTTTTTTTAACTCAAAGCCAGTACACACTATGTAACCAGGCATATTATACGTTACGGAATTGCATCGCTGACAGGGATATTCGGCATTGGTGCAGCTGCACAGGAGCTAAACTTAGCATTCGGGAACACCGTTGGAGCTGCTGAACCTTGGACAAAACTGTCTTTGCATTGTATAGATTCAATTTCTTAGTATTGTATAATTGCATGGAACACGTGTGAGCACGATCTATTTGCTGTAAAGCATCTATTTGTTGGGTTAGTCGTTTATTGACTTGATAGTGCTATGGCCGTTGAGAGTATGTCATGCTCACTCAAATGTCTCGCTGGTGGTGGCGTGTGTGTTGGGTCATTAGGTTCCCTTCAATATGGTTGAGCTGAATGATGCTGATCCATACGTCATGTTCGTGAACGGACGCCGTCAGAGGGGACTGGTCATCTCTTAGCTGCTACGGCGTATTTTAATTTCTGAATTGTTGTTTTTTTTTCCATAATGGACGCTCTCAGCGTACAATATATTTCTGCATCGTTCTCACACGATTGATTTCAAAATGAATGATGTAATCAAATATTTGTATCAATAGCTTAATATTTTAAAAGAGTGTCCATGGAGTTTCTTGCCCGTTCTTCTCCATAGGTACCTACTCTTTGGAATGGGCGACTCGCTTCACCTTACTGACTGACCGACCTTCTGACAATTCAAAAGTGCCTGTAACTGGTTTATTTGAAATAAATGCTTTGATTTTGATTTTTTTGATTTTGACTCCTGTTGGTCTTCATCATCAGATTTACGGACACGACCGACAGACCTTCATTTTAACCCACATAGGTGCAAAGTTCTAATCAATACAAATTAATCAAGCACAAACGCAAGGTGGCTGCAGGGGATCGTTGAGGAGTTCCCTCGTCTGTCTATGTTCTTCATCATCAAATCTACTGCAGATTTTCATAGTAATCCATATGGGTGAAAATCGCTAATCGATATACATTAATTAAATTCAAACACAAGGGAACTACTGTAAACCGTTGAGGAGTTCCCTGAAGTGGCCTTTGTATTTATCATCAGAGCCCTAATGACAATTAAAACCGATCTAAGTGTAAAGTTCTTATTAATACAAATTAATCAAGCTCAAATACAAGGTAGCTGCTATGAATTCCCGAGGAGTTCCCTCAACTGTCTCCCGGCTTCATATCTACTCCAACATCAGATCTACTCCAGATCATTAGTAAATTGTAGTGCTTTAAAATACTTAATGAAAATATTTAAAAATGTACCTAGAAATGTGTGTTGCCTCTAAAAATTTTGAAAGTTTCCTTGCTTTCTCTAGTCTTTCATCATCAGAGCCTGGTGACTATGGGACCACCCTTTTAAATAAAAAAGAATTTTGCAAACGGATCCAGGCTTCTTACAGTAATCGGTGAACATACATAAAAAAAGGTTGCGACTAATTGAGAACCTCCTACTTTTTTTGAAGTCGGTTAAAAACTTAAATTGCCAAAAGAAAATATTTTTTCTGTTGACAATTTAAATTTTATAGGATTTTGACATTGATTACTAACTTTTTCCAAAATAAGTTCATTCCCGGTATTAGAAAAAATGCCTGGGGTCGAATCCTCTCGTCTCTGACGAATGACGAATAATGAACAATAATTATTTTTCCCACGCTATGGCGCTATTATGATGTTCCTTTGTTTTTTTTTTCTTCAATAAAGCATCCACTATTTATCATTTCAATATTGTGTCTATTTGCAAGACAGTCAGAAATTTAAATAAAACCTTTTATTAGTTACCTCCTTGGTGTTCCATGTTTCGAATTTAGTTTTTTTTTTTCGAAAGAAATTCAAACTAGGACGCTGGAACGAAACGCAAACTACCTAATTCGAAATTACGGCCGCTTAAATTTACATTCCGTGTGTCTAATGCGTTCCTGTACCTTTTATTTATTTATTTTATTTTTTATTAAAATTATAAACTAGCGCTTGACCGCAATCCCGCCTGATGGATTGATGGTAAAGCGCACTAGTTTATTAAGAGCTTATTCACTCAAGCCTTGAAGACACTAAAATTGTAGTCCGACGGAAACACCGCCGCTGGCAAACTGTTCCAGTCCCTCGATGTACGCGGTATAAAGGAGGAAGCGAAACGCTTCGTCCGTATAGTAATGGTGTTCGCTAAAATATAACGCGACTAAGTGAAATTATTTTTATAATACACGTAGGAATGTAACTATGAGTAGATTGAGAAAACATCTACCAGAATGTCAAACGCTCTTCGGCGGATATATGTACTCGTACTTAGATCTTTATTACCTTTATTACTAAGTAATAAATATGATTTTATGTCCACTAACGTGCGGTTGAGTTTATCTTTCTTAATTTACAAAAATATTATTAATGAGGTACACATGTTTAATTTACACACTAGGAAATCTCAATGTTCTTTATGAATTATTTACTGAATGCACTTTTTACGACATAAATCAGGCACTTTTATTTAGTAAACAACACTATGCATAATTTAAAACTCCAATGAAAAATTAACGTGACACTCGGCTTAACTTTCCCGCCAAAACTCCAGACACGGGTTATGACATCAAGATAACATTGTTTTATTTTGAGTACTAGGCTTTTTAGTAAATTATATTTCTTTGCCTTTTTTTTTTCTTTTTCTTCATTATGTGTTTATTATTGTTTTAGTGTATTATTATTATAATGTGCGTTCTGTTTGGGCAGAATAAAGAATTTTTCTTTCTAGATCAGGAATCGTCCAGGATCGGTTTTTTTAGGAATTAATCAGATGATTAATTCCTAAAAAAACAGCTACGGAAACTTCAACCCTTAAAAATTAACATTAAAATTTAATAATAATATGTATTCGCAGACAAATACCAAAGGAGTCTATACAAGCAGTGTCAATTGCATTGAATGTTAGAGAGGCCGTCCACACAATATTTTCGGCACAAAACATACCGCGGCGATATCATGCTTAGACCCATTAGATTGGTTTCGATGAATAGAGTTTAAAAACTTAAAATTAATGGTAAATTAGAAATAAAGTATAAAAACCCTAGACATAAAATTCAACCTCTTTAACTATTAATAACAATTCATACTAAAAATAATTATATATTCATATCAAAATAAGTATTACGAAGTATGAGTTTTCTAAATGGATCAACAAAGTATATGATTTCTGGAATATATTTCCAGCCAAAAAGTCTTCGAGCATTTAAAAAAAATTGACGTTATGGATCCATTAATGCATGAAATGTTAACAAATATATATAGATCTTACAATGTATGGAGCATTGCGAATATAAAATTTCTAGATTAGGTTTATTAAATTCATAATTGATCAACCGTTACGGTATAGGTATCGGATCAAAAGAAGTATTACTGGAAGTGCGAGTATATAAATGGATCAACACAAGTTATTGATTTTTGAAATATATTCAGAGCTAAAAAGTCCTGGTGGGTTCAAAAAATATAGCCGTTAGGATCCACTAATGCATGAAATTGCTGAAAAATTTTTGTCGAGTATATGTCCTAATTGACGAATATATTTGGCCACATCCCTAAATAGAATACGACGTTGCCACTCCCCCCAAGAAATATGCAACTGGAGTAAAGTTATTCCGTGCTAAAGGTGGAGTCTATAACGAACGGCATCGTGGCTGGATCAACTAAGTGCCCAAAGAGGTGTTTATATATATATATATATATATATATATATAATTATATATATACATACAGATGGAGCGAAAGAAGTTTTTTATGTATAAATTGTTTCTATATTTAATTTTGTCTATTTAGTTTAGTTTTAAGATTTTCCCGTAGCTACGAGTCACAATAAATATGTTTCTTTCTTTCTTTCAATGGTGGCATGGTGGTAACATAAATAAATAAATATATACGGACAAATCACACAGATTGAGCTAGCCCCAAAGTAAGTTCGAGACTTGTGTTATGGGATACTAATTCAACGATACTATATTTTATAATAGATACATATATAGATAAACATCCAAGACCCAGGCCAATCAGGAAAAGATCGTTTTCCATCAAGACCTGGCCGGGGATCGAACCCGGGGCCTCCACGTCGCAGGCAGGCGTGTTGACCGCTGCGCCACGTAGACCGACCAAACAGTTGCGTTGTAAGGTCAAAAATGCTGTGCATTATCACTGCTCTCAAAACGGTGAAGGAAAACATCAGGATGAAACCGGCAAGCCGGCAGATATCCGCCGTGTCCTCCGGGCGATCCACAGCGATGACACCCTGGCGGTCGGAACCTATCCACACTACCATATGAAGACCTGTGTTAGGCGAAATTTGAGGGCGGCGCGCCTCTCTTGCCACTCCTCAAAGAGGGCTCTTCAATGTGGCTGTAAGACAGTGACGATGTGATTATGCATGGCATCTCTCGCCGGCTACTGTCAGTCAGTGTAGATGTCCTGTTTGTCAAATAATCCTCGACTACGCCATAGAGGTAAGTGACACGGTGATACCGGACCTTCCACAAGTTTTTTTTTTTTTTTTTATGACAAACGTTGCCCCACACTAGGATTAACTTCTCTATCGTGGGTGCGTTTACAAACATTTAAAATCACATACACAAACAGCGCCAGATCCGGAACTACCAACTGTAGGCAAGAGGTAGATATAATGTTTATTACGGGCATCGATTATACATAGATCGGGATGAAACGTAACGAAGCACTCCATCGCTCAGTTACTGCGCTAACCGTGTGATAGATAACTTCAATGAAAATTAGGTAAATAATATACTTCCGATATTTTTAACCGACTTCAAAAAGGAGGAGTTTACTCAATTCGACCGTATATATGCTTTTTTATGTTTGTTCGCCGATAACTTCGTCGTTTATGAACCGATTTTGATATTCATCAAAATCATGATAAGGACATCAGGGTTTGATGGTGGAAGACCAGAGAAATCAAGGGAAAATTTCAAAAATCGTAGGGGCAACCAGTGCGTTTGTAAGTCTTTTCATTAAGTATTTTAGCGTCAGCATCCAGTATAACCGGATACAGCTGAACAGTACTTTTCACAACTAAAAAGTGTATAATAAAAACTTTTTTTACAAAAAAAAAAAACCAACCGACTTCCAAAAAACACTACAAAGTGAAAAATAACTAATTTTGGAAGTCGGTGTCAAAAACTAATATACAAAAACCAAAGACACCGACTTTTTTTTTTTTGTAAAAAAAAAAGTTTTTTTTTTTTTCATTTTATATGCAACATATCCGGGTAAATCAAAGCAATCGAGTGACATTAGGTTATGCTAAACGAAGCGTTAACAAACTATGACGCTGTCTGCTCCCGCTTTATAACGCGACCTTGGCCGTGAACTGCCCTTGAACCGCAAACACAATGCTTTATTACACGTTACGTTTATTTTTAGTATACATCACGCTTTTTTACCATTTCTAATACAACTTTGAACACAGCACAAATTTACAGGTAATATTCTAAACTTGAGCTGCTAAGCCGTTAGGTTTATTTTTTTCTTAATAGTTATAAACTAGCGCTTGATCGCAATCCTGCCTGATGGTAAGCAGTGATGCGATGGTTGATGGTAAAGCGCGCTAGTTTATTAAGAGCCTATTCACTCAGAAAAACTGAGCGAATAGGAAGGAAGACGGCAGTTGAGCGAGGTGATTCAATGCAATGTTAAACCCAACAACACGACCAACGATGCTGCGCCAAAGGGAGATTGATCTGAAGACCCTCCACGACCAAACTCCCAACGCAACAACATTAGGCGCATCGTACCCGGCACACATGGCAACACAACTGCTCAGGCTTATATTTTAGTATTTATTATTATTATATTTACGTATTTCAGTCTTGGCCGTCTTTTGTAGATGATTAATAGTTTTTACGGATTGTCAGAAGCCTGATAGTCTGACAATTGACAAAGGATCTTACAAAGGGCTATCAGATTACCCAGTAACCAGGTTATGGAAGTCAGATAGGCCTTAAAACGTTATGTTTTCTTTATACGTATCCTGAATATAATTTGTTCCCAAATACATATAGAAATTATTGCATTGTGGTTACCGAGCGTTACACCGCACAGCACAACACCGTTCACAACAGATTATAGCGTTACTAGCCTAGTGCGGACAGTGAGACAGACCCCAAAGTACATGATAATATCTACCTAGTACACTTGACCGTTATGATAGTCTAAAGCCTGCTGTGTGATGGAAAATGTTATCACTAGTTAATTACAAACAGACAAACAGAAATTATTATCTAGTTTTATATTGGGGAAAGGCTAAACTAAACAAATACTGAGTTGGTGAGCTTTTGGGAAAGATATTTGAGAACACTAATTGATAATTCCAGATCCAGGTTTTATTACTTGTAACATGAACCGTTATTTTAGGAAGTAATAAATCCATCAACTTACTTGAGAAATATCTCTGTCTTCCAAATTCTATGTCATAATTTGTCACTTGTCGTGTTACATGTAGATATAATCGTAAGCAATAAATAAGAAAAAACTGTATTTAAACACAGTAAATCAATGTCACTACCCGTTTGATAGTCTCGTCAATGCGGTTAAACATATTTACCCTACTCACCTACTTTTACGCTTATTTAATACAAAGTTATACATACCCATAACACCGTTTCTAAAGCACTTTGACTCTATTAGCAAACTAAGCCATAATTCACAAATATTTTCAGAGTTTAAATTAGCACTCACTTTCTGGCAAATAATGAAACATGTCTTTTCCAAAAACTTAGTTTAAGTTTTATGTATAATTATTGCACATACTTCCAAATGTTTCCAATCAATCTTGGGCATTAAAGCTTTATTGGTAAAGTTGAAAATCCAATAAAAATATCTAACAGATTGTAGTAGCTTGATGTCCCATCGCCTGTACGACACCCAGTGTAAGCAAATATTCGTGGACCAAAAAAAAAAGCCTTATTTAAATGAAGTTAGCTTCTTGATTCTGACAAGCAATAAAACTTAATCAACAAATGACTCGACTTGAAACTACTGTTTCAACTTTTGGTTTGAAACAGGTAATTAAATTGCATCGTGGAAATCAGGAGCCTAGTTGCGTCACTTTCAATCACAATTGAATAATTTTCAAGGGAATTGCTAATCCAATGCTAAATAAGTATGTTCAATGTGCAATGAACGTTGTTGAACTGTCTAAATAAAATATATTTAAGCTCCCCGCAGACGTGAAACTCTTGTTTCAATGGTTTATTAGTTGGCACGTATACTCAATAAAATATATTCAATCATTTCCATTGCGAAATTCTCAGTAGCTTCCCAGAGTATTGACTTAAAGCGCGCCCCTTTAACTAATTAAGTACGACTCAAACATTTCTGGCAAAATGTGGCTGTAAGTCAACAGAACGAGTTCCTTCAGAAAATCCGAACAAACGTATGTATATTGTGTTTTTTGTTGATTCTTAAGTAACGAGAACCATATAAATCGGAATATTCTATATTTCAAAAGTCTATAATGAAAGTGTAAACAAACCCTGTTCAGGTTAAGTTGTTACGCAATCACTCGTTAATAATAAATATGTATCAACAGATTTCAGAGTTCTGTAGGTATTTGAAAGGCTTAAATTTAATATTCTGACACATTTTTCAGCCATTGTTGCCTGGATAACATTTAAATGTAATTGAAAAGTTGAAGATGGGAGGAGGAGCTGGAGAGAACAACAGGCCAGTGATGAACCACTGGCCGTGATTGAAAAATCATTAGCGGCGAAAATTATGATTATAAAATTAAGCTCAGTTCCTATAGTTAAATGAAAACATTCTTAGGGTGATTTTATTGCTACCATTCGTTCCACCCGCTGAAACCCCCCTCCCCTCGCCCCCTGGAACACCACTACAGTATATCACAGCACAGCAACCACCTTCCTTGGAAGTTTTTAATCAGACTCCGGACCTAAGTCGGCCGAAGCAAGGAAAACCTGTTCAGACGACACCGCTTTGGAGTATTAATGTGGTGCTGTTCCACAAACGATACTATGCACGTCCTGACAGCTGTACGTTACAGGAACCGATGGACGCTGGTGATGGCACCAAACTAGTAGCCGAATTCTGAGCCGAGTCCATTTAGATTGCTATAAGTATTTAAAATTTTTATAAATTTCAAACTAGTGCTTAACCGCAGTCCCGCCTGATGGTAAGCAGTGATGCAATTGTTGATGGTAAAGCGCGCTAGTTTTTAAGAGCCTATTCACACTAGCCTCGAAGACACTTAAATTGTAGTCCGACGGAAACACCGCCGCTGGCAAATTGTTCCAGTCCCACAACACGCTAAGAAGAACGAGGTTAGAATTACAGGTGTAAGTATTCGAACAATCATGTCAAAGATTTAATTTCAAAGTGATACTATATATTGACATCTGCAGAAACATTTTCTGATGCATTTGTTTACATTTTCATCTGCTACTTTTGAAACAGATCACAGTTAGTTCGTAAAAAGATGGATCGTTCATTAGCATACACAAGACCTGCGTCTTTGTCAATGTGGTGACTTGTTTCGAATCTACATATCTACAAAACGCGCCATTCATCTACCTTACGTTCAACAGAATCCACGGCTAAATATAGAATAAAAGATAATTTAAATTAATGAAACACCTCTGACCCGATCGACAAAAGATCTTCCGCAGCTTAGTTTGAAAAGCTTAAGTGTTAGACAAAAGGGAGGATTTTGACCTTTCTCATATAATACTGAACCCCGTATTGTTTATTATTCACTAATGATTCGTGAACTGAAGCTATAAGTACAGTCAGCGGCAACAGTCAATTAATATTTGTGAAATGTGCTGTGTGTTGGTTCGTGAGTTACCCTTCTCATATTATAATAAGCAAACGGTTATGAGACGCTATTGTTTATTATTCACTAATTATTCGTGAACTGACAGCGACGTGCACAGTCAGCGGCAACCGTTGATAATCATTTCCAATTTCCTCTTTTATTTTTCTTATAATATTGTTAAACTAAATTACTCTTGTAATTTCTTTATTTACTCTTAGCTATTATATGGAATACTTATCAAGGTGGCAACCATATTGGCGCCGATTTCCTTCTATAATTATATAAACTAAATTTAAGTTCCGTGCATTTTTTTCTTTCAATATCTTTAGGAAAAGGTAAAGGGACAGGAAAAAAGTTCGTCGTCTTACGGCATCATGTCTGAGCAGTTGTGTTGTGATGTGTGCTGGATACGATGCGCCAAATGTTATCGTGTCGGGAGTTTGGTCGTGGAGAGTCTCCAGATCAATCTCTTTCGTGCGCAGCATCATTGGTAGTGTTGTTTGGTTTAACATTACATTACCTCGCTCAACTGCCAACTTGCTTCCTATTCGCTCAGTTTATTCAGTGATTAGGCTGTTAATAAACTAGCGCGCTTTACCATCAACTGTTGCATCACTGCTTACCATCAGGCGGGGTTGCATTGCAGTCAAGCGCTGCTTTATAAATATAAAAAAAATAGTTAAGTTTGTGTAAAAGGAGTGGGCGAAATCCAGCAGTGAAGGTTGGTGGTTGTTATATCTTTAGAGTTTTTGGTTCTAGGACCTGCTGGTTTCCTCCGATTTCCTTCACCGTTTAATCAGCAGTGGGTATAAATACACAAAGATGAGTGCCTACCTGGGTTTCAACTGACGATCTACCCATGAGTCGGGGCCGATACAAATAGGCAACCATTACTCACATATTAGTATAAATCATCGTAACTCAGTAGGCCTAGTATGAGTTTTCAATACGAAACTCGTTCGATCGTATCGAGCGCGTTTGACTCGGCGATTGGCCCGCTTCAATGTCGTAAGAATTCTCAACCAATGAGAGCGCCAAACGCGCTCGATACGATCGAACGAGTTTCGTATTGAAAACTCATACTAGGCCTACTGAGCGTTCTCTCGTTAATACTTCACTCATGTAATGTCTGACTCTCAGACACATCCGTTGTAATGGCACTTCCATTACAACGGATGTGTCTGAGAGTAGAATTAAAATTATAAATGTTAGGTGCGAATGGGCGAAGACCCTTCTATGTAACGTGTCATTGTATGTAGGTACTAAGTATATAACGGAAGTGGGATAAAGGTAACGGCAATACTTCTGAGATCAATAGGGCGCCACCGTTGCCTTGTTGACACCACTATGATCTTTTTTTTATAAGTTATAAACTAGCGCTTGACCGCAATCCCGCCTGGTGGTAAGCGATGCGATCGTTGATGGTATAGCGCGCTAGTTTATTAAGAGCCTATTCACTCTAGCCTTGAAGACACTCAACTTGTAGTCCGACGGAAAGACCGCCGCTGGCAAATTGATCCAGTTCCTCGATATACGCGGAATAAAAGAGGAAGCGAAACGCTTCGTCCAGATCGTAGTGGTGTTAACAACGTAAGGATGGAAACTCGCCGTACGACGGGTCGTCCAATGGTGGAACGGAGATGGGGGAATTAAATCATGCAATTCCCTTGCATACTCAACAGAATGCATCCTATAGAAGACCGAAAGGCTGGCTACTCTACGCCTATTCTCCAAGCTTTGGCTTTTATCTGAACGAAGCGTTTCATTGGCATTGTCTTATTTGGTCTTGAAAGGAGAGGAGGAAGTTAGAAAGAAATAAAAGAAGTACGTTTATTTTCAGTAAACATGATAAATGAAGAACACGACCTCAAAAAAAAAAACAACAAGTTAAAAGCAAATATTCGCCAAATCCACGTAAAACAGCCATCGTTCAACATATAGCCCCGGCAAATGATATCATTCAGTGAATCCGCAATTTTAAACTTCAAGTTACAAAAGACATCTCCCATCGCCTTAAGAACAAGGCAAGGTTAAGGAAAACGAGCAAAATTCCAAACTTCTCCACTCAGATTTCAGAAATCTCATTTACAAAACAGCCCACTAAAAGCAGCAAATAAACCAACTATGCAGATACCTACATATAACATGATTAATCCACTTACACCCGGAGTGTTACAACCACACATTAAACAAATTGTGCCAAGACGTACAAACTCATCTTAAAGGCATATTCAAAGGCTTAAAATGAAGAAAACGGGTCTTAAAACCAGAACGCGGAGACTTATTCATTAAAGTTTCAAGTTTTTGCAAATTCTGCAGGATATAAGCGGCTTGCCGAGTCGGGCTTGCCGCTAGACCGCCAGATAACAGAGGTGTCTACGTAGTCTAGAGAAACAATTATACGGCTGAGATGAAGTTGAGTTTTGTGTCCAATCTATATTAATATGATTTATCAATATCAGTAGTCGTGGTGGCCTAGTGGTTAAAACACCAGCCTCTCAAGTATGAGTGTGCGGGTTCAATTCCAGGTCAGGCAAGTACCAATGTAACTTTTCTAAGTTATAAAGGGTGTATCTGACATCGACGCACAAACGAGTACCATGGATCCAGTACATGATTCTGAACCCCCCAGTGGTCGTTTTTCATGATTTAAAAAAAAATATATGTAGTTGTTTTCACTTTAGACCATTCATAATTGCTATACTTTTATAACCCAATAAGATTTTAAAGAAAAAATTAGTTAATTCGCTAATTACACAAAAAATCGCAATGAAAACAAACCTCGAAAAACTATCCTACCAGCTGATTTAATAGGGTTCACATCAGGGATCAACGTCACACCCACAAACCCGCACGGCGGCACGCTTGCAACGTTCAAAGGCCCAGCCGACACTTTTTTTAATCACTGAGAATTTTGTAAACGTTCATTAACGACATAAATGACTATCATAATTTTATTAGTGGCACGCAGTCTAGCCTTTTTGCGAAGTTTTCGTTACGATGTCAGATACACCCTGTATGTACTTTCTAAGTAAGTCTTGGACGCCAAAGACTGATTAAAAGGTGGACTGATTAAAACCTGGACTTTAAGCCAGAAGTCGCTAACCCGCATTGAGCAAGCGTGGTGATTACGCTCAATCCTTCTCTGTATGAGAGGAGACCTGTGCCCAGCAGTGGGACGATAAAAAGGTTGAAGATGATGATGATCTATGTCACATGCCACCTTTCACCGAGATGTGGCCTAATAGTAGGAATATTTTAGGCTGATTATGTTGTATATTATACACATTAGGAATCAGTTATTCGGGTTACTAACCTATCTGTAATGTCTGTTAAAGATCTACAAATGATAGCACCGGGACCAACTTCCGAGGCTCAACGTGTAAAGGAAGATCACCCATCCACGAACCGACCTCGACAAGCGTAGCTTACCTTCGATCGACTAGTGCCGCTACTTTTATTTAGCTGTGTAAATGTGTAAAGGATTATTTTCGCTTTAAACATCCTATTATAGTTTGACAGGTATGAGTTGTGACGAGGGTAGTTTTTATGTAAAGATTATTGAAGCGTTACACTGCACAATGGCGT
The DNA here is from genome assembly GCA_037179545.1 of Sesamia inferens. NCBI lineage: Eukaryota > Metazoa > Arthropoda > Insecta > Lepidoptera > Noctuidae > Sesamia > Sesamia inferens. The sequence goes on along the minus strand of CM073928.1, from coordinate 25,505,025 downwards.
TGTTGCCCTTTCTTCCCGTTGTTGACTGGCTGCCAAACTAAGGGTTGGTTTCTCTTTGTAAGATTGAATCATAATATTTGGTTATTGATCTTTTAAATACTTATTTAAAAAAATATGTTTTTTATTTTGTATACAATATGTAAAGAAAACCCTGTCCGATTCGTAAAGGTATTGTTAGGTATCAATAACTGATTGTACTAATGGATACAAAACCGGACTAAACTTAAAAAAAAATCCCCCTAAAAATAAATATTATTTCGCAAAAAAAAAAAGAGGTAACTTAATACATGTGCGGAAAGCAACCCTTCCGCGGGCGGCAGGGCACGCGGCACGTGGTCGCATCGCTATTCGCTCATAATAATACCGGTGTTGTCACTTTTTTTAAATTACCAAATTTCGGGGAAGTTGGAATTAATTCGTGGGAAAAAAAATAACCTAACCTAACCTTTATTATCCTTATGGGTCGGACAGGGTTTTCTTTACATATTGTAGATAATGGTACGGAACCCTTCGTGAGCGATCTGAATCGAATTTGGCCGTGATTTTGTTGTATTTTGTTTTACGGCTAAGGAGGTAAGGAGACAAATCCAAAGTATGGGAGGTGGTAAATCTCCTGGTCACGACAGTCTCAGCATCGAGCACCTCAAATACGCTGGGTTTCATCTGCCTAGAGTGCTGGCGACGTTTTTCTCGTTTTGCGTCAGTCACACGTACCTACCATACGATTTGTTGCGAACGATAGTGGTTCCTATTATTAAAAATAAGACTGGGGATATGTCGGATAAGGCGAACTACAGACCAATATCCTTGGCGACTGTTATTGCTAAGTTATTGGACGGTCTGCTTGATAAACATTTAGATAAATATATTGCGTTGCACGACGCTCAGTTCGGGTTTCGGCCTGGGCTTTCCACAGAGAGCGCTATTCTGTGTCTAAAGCAGACCGTCCAATACTATAAGGATAGGGATACTCCGGTATATGCTTGCTTCCTTGATCTCTCGAAGGCCTTCGACCTGGTGTCGTATGATGTCCTTTGGGCGAAGGTCAGGGAAGCGGGCGTACCTCAGGAGTTGACGGGCCTGTTTCAACACTGGTACTCGAACCAGTGTAATCAGGTTCGTTGGGGTAGTACTCTCTCTGAACCGTACGGGTTGGAGTGTGGAGTTAGGCAGGGGGGTTTAACCTCACCTAGGCTCTTCAACCTGTACGTGAATGAGTTGATCGTTGAGCTTAGTAACAAACCAGTTGGGTGCAAAATAGATGGCACTAGTGTTAACAATATTAGTTATGCTGATGACATGGTGCTGCTGGGCCCAACGGCTGGCTCAATCAGAGAGATGTTACGTGTTTGCGAGAGGTATGCTGCGACTCACGGCTTGCAGTATAATATTGTTAAGAGTGAGTACTTGATCTTTGAGGTCCCCGGGAGAAGGGTAAATTACGAGCCCGTAATTTGTTTGAATGGGAAACCATTAAATAGGGTTACCCAATTTAAATACCTGGGCCATTATTTGACTGCGGATCTCAAAGATCAAGTAGACATTGAACGCGAACGCAGGGCGCTAGCAGTTAGATGCAACATGTTGGCTCACAGATTTGCACGTTGTAGTAATGGAGTCAAAATCACTTTGTTCAAAGCTTTTTGTCAGTCGTTCTACACGGGCGGTCTGTGGGTTAACTGTACGCGGAAGGCTCTAGACGCCCTGCGAGTGCAATATAATAATGGTTTTAGGGTGCTGTTAGGGTTACCTAGGTACTGTAGTGCGTCCGGCATGTTCTTTTTGGCGCGGGTTGATGATTTTCATGCCATCCTGAGGAAAAAGGCGGCCTCGTTGCTGGGTAGAACTAGGACCAGCGCTAACAGCATCCTACAAGCCATGGCCGATAAGTTTGATGCGCCGGTGCTTAGGCGCTGGTTAGCATTGCTTGTGCGGCAAGCATGATTAGTTTTTTAAGTGTTACTAACCCTTAGTAGATAAGTTACTAACCATTGGACCATTGTTGTCTTTGAATAAATAAATTATTATTATTATTATTTGTAAATACTTTTATACAATATGTAAAGAAAACCCCGTCCGACCCGACCCATAAGGATAATAAAGGTTAGGTAAACACATGGCCAAATAAAATATGAAATTTTATATAATCATCATAGTAACAATACTAATGAATTTTTAAATAATCTTTTTATTTCCGCGAATTAATTCCTTCCTTCCTAAACTTCCCCAAAATACGGTAATTTTTAAAGAGTGACAACACCATTTACCACGGTAATAGTGATAGACCACGTACCGCGTGCCCTGGCTTCCTTCGCCCGCGCATGTTTTGCCTACCGCACGTATTAATTTACCTTCTTTTGCGAAATAACATTTACTTTTTTAGTGGGATTTTTTTTAAGGTAACCCCGTGTTGTAGGCATTAGTTGAATCAGTTATCGATTCTTAACAATACCTTCACGGATCGGACAGGGTTTTCTTTATTGCTAACATTTTAAGTACCTAAATTTTATTATGTTTCTCTTTGTTTTTAGTTGTGCTGCTGTGTGTTAGCTTTTAATTTATATCGAAATAATTTACGATAATAAAGCCAAAACTTCGCTTAAAAACAATAAAATTTTTACTTACGGTTCAAAAAATTCGCGATAATCAATGATCATTACAAATATCAATCGATTTATTTCAACAACATATCTATATCATGCTTTCAGTCTCAACTACAACAGACAGATTGATAAACAAATTTGTCGACCCCGTGTCAACAATGTCGTCTTGTTCAAGAATACCGAGAACACGAAAACAAGTCTGTCTCCTATTCCGAGACGACTTCAAACAGGTTAAGAGATGTCTATCAAAAGTTTCACGAGTTACTCGTAAGTACATTGAGACATTTTTGGGTTATAACGATGAAAATTTATGAATTCTGTCGCTATTGTGTTGAAATGTGAGATGCAACAATGTTTTGGTAAAGTTATTTAAGTATGTCATTATCTTGAACACAGTGCCTAGAAGTCCACACTTTACGAAGATTACTCGTATATCTAGACTGTAAAATAGGCTTTGTCGTTTTGTCCCTTTTTGTTCTGGGTGGAAAATCAAATAACCTCTCCCGCTCTGGATGGAGCGGAAGGGCGTGTCAGACTTTTATTGACTAAAACCCACTCCTGTTCCTTCACTTGCCAGGGCCACGGTTTCATTTTTAACCAACCCGCAACCCTGGCCCAGGAGGCATCGGACTTTGTGGTCTTTGTGAGCCCCGTCACAAGAAGCCTTGAGTTTGTTCTGTAATTTCTTTTCAGGGGTGATCAGAAAGAAAAGAAGGAAAAATAAATATTGTTTTCTGTGACTCGTACAGGAAGATCATAAAACTAGACAAATAGCTAGGAAATTTAAAAACTAGACAATCAGATATACAGATAGGAAGTGTAAAAAACGAATTCATCTGGGTAATTAAGCAAAGGTAAGTCTAAATTACTAGATTAGACTTAATTTTGGTCGCCATTGTGATATTTATTAATACCATGTGACACTCTCAGGACTAAGAGGAATCGATTGACGTATGAATCGTAAAAATTGGCTCAGGCGTTTATTAAAGGCGTAAGGCTAAGGCGTTTACATACACACCAAAGTCACCGACATAGCTGAGAGGATTAGCAAGCTGAAGTGGCAATGGGCTGGTCACATATGCCGCAGGGCCGACAAACGTTGGGGTAAACGAGTCCTCGAGTGGAGACCGCGTCTCGGCAAACGTAGCGTAGGACGCCCTTGGGCGAGATAGAGCGACGACATCAAAAAGGTGGCTGGTAGTGGCTGGCGGAGAACTGCTCAGGATCGAGCTTGTTGGCGTGCCTTGGAAGAGGCCTATGTCCAGCAGTGGACGAGTAGAGGCTGATGATGATGATGACATACATACATAGACTGATAAACACATTATCCTCCTTTGCGGCGCGCAGTCGGGTAAAAAGTAAGTGCAAATGGTAGAATGACTTAATAGTTGATTTATCATCAACCAGGCGCAGTAGTTTAATATATCATATTCTGTCTGGAACGGGAGGTACACCGGCGGGGCCACGGCTGGGGTCACGCGGATGTTCTTCCCCGATGTGGTGCGCGCGCGCAAGGTCCTTAAGTGCCTCGACAGGACGTCTATCTGGGCGCAGATCTTGACGGGTCACGGGGTAAGATAAGTGGAATGAATTTTAAATGTATAATTAAATATATAAAAATGACAGAAGTAATAATTAATAGATTATAAGTACATAAATAGTGTAATAATAAAGATGTGACCAATAGGAAAAAAGCAACATAAAATAATAAGTAAACAAGATTTCTTGCCACGCAAAAAGTAGGGACGACAACGCCCTGTGATGACGGGTGTCTTTAAAAAAAAAAAAAAAATATATCATATTTGTCAGATTTATTTTGCGATATTTTTCGTACGTCAGACTGGCTCATACTTTATCACCAGAAGGTAATTATGTAATAAATTATCAGTAGTCGTTGAAGTGTCATTTTGATACTTCAACAAAATTAATTCCGTTATTTACGTTGTTGAACAGTCACATTTTTCAAACATGAGGTAATTTGCAATACGTTTCAAAATGATTCAAATTAATAGGCGATTTCATAGGTCTCCTAAAATTTTTAATTTCATGTGTTCTTTCAATCGAAGTTATCACATGCATCTGTGCCAACGCAGTGGCTGTTTATTAATGCCCTTTTTAAAGAAATCAGCTGTACGGGAGGCAACAAATTCTTCAAAGGCCTTTTGCCTGCCTCTGCCACTGGCTCTCCTCTCGGGTAATGTTTTTTTCCCGCCAAGAAGTTATTCAAATTCTGGAAAAAGTAGTAGTCTGAAAGACCTAATAATAATAATAGTGTATAACGCAATTGTAACAAATACAGTAACAAAAATCTAGGACTCCAAAGTCTTGATAGCTGCAAGACTTTGGAGTCCTAGATTATTCTTCGTTTATCAACTGCCAATAAATGAGCTACAACTCGTGCAAGTTAGCTGTGCACCTCGCTCTGTGTCGTCATTCAGGCGGTATCGTTTGTACAAATTGAGAATTATGTTAAAAAATATAAATTTATTTTTTTTGTATTAATAAAAGGTCGTCATAATACTAGATCATTTTTACTCAAACGTTTTGCAATTAAATTGATACATATAGACTGAAATATAATGTGGTGGTGTGTGTGGTGGTGGCCTAGTGGTTAAAACACCAGCCTCTCAAGTATGAGTGCGCTGGTTCGATTCCAGGTCAGGTAAGTACCAATGTAACTTTTCTAAATTTATATGTACTTTCTAAGTATATCTTGGACACCAATGACTGAAGGTGAAGGAAAACATCTTGAGGAAACCTGGACTTTAAGTCTGAAATCGCCAACCCGCATTGAGCAAGCGTGGTGATTACGCTCAAACCTTCTCTGTATGAGAGGAGACCTGTGCCCAATAGTGGGACGATGGAAAGGTTGATGATGATGATGATAATGTTGGTGCAATCAACAGGCTTCACTATCGCGTTGAGTAAAAAACAAACTCAAAAAAAAACTTAACAAAGCAAAAACTCAGTGCCTAATAACATGGATTTAAACTGTATTTAGACAATTGTAACAAAGATGCTAACGCTACTTAGCGATTACGGCGAATGCGAGGCACCGCGCGTGGAAGCGAGAGGGGTCACATTCCATAGAGGTGCACAGTTAACTCGCGCGAGTTATTTATGTCTTGAAAAGTTGTTCTGGTCAGCCAATTAAAAGTTTTACTTCACATTGGTCTTCTTGTTTACAAACTAATTTTAAGTTAAGTGCATCTTTTTCATTGAATTTCATTCTGAAAAGGAAGTTAACAAATAAGTTTAGTCCTGTCAAATTAAGATACTCCACAGACAACATAGACGTGATTAAAAACTTGGCGACTAAAAATACGTCGATGTACAAACGACAGCACATTAAGCTATTACAATCTATCAGATTTCTATATTAGATCTTCAACGTTATCGCTAAAGCAATGAGGCTCAAGCTTGATTGGGAATATCTGACAGTTTCGGAAAGCGTGACCTGCTGTCGTCTGTATATGTCAGGGGCGGACTAATTTGACAGTGACTAAACTAAAATTCATCTCCTGTCCTTTTCTTATTGAAATAGAAAGAAAAATATGCACTGAACTTAAATTTAATTAATTTAGTTTGTTAACAAGGGAATTTAGGCCACTGTCTAAAACTTGAGATGATGACATTGCAAGTTGGGAGCACTGCCATTCTAACGAACTGCTTTGAAACATCTAAGGTTGCAGCATTGTTAGAGCAAGAATATTATACTATAGGCTGTATAAATTGTACCAATTTGTAGGTATACTCTGTCCTAAAATTATTACATGAAAGTGTAAATAAACCATCAATATTAGCAGCCTATAGCAATCCACTGCTGCACTACTTTAACTTTATATTCAGAAACATAAAAACAGACAAATTATATAGCAATTAAATAGAGCAATGGAAAAGGCTCATGCAGATAGGCGCGCTGAGGGTAGTAAGACAATTTCTATAAAAACTTTATATAAATTTTGCTATAGAATCGCGTCGCACCGTCGCTTTGCGGCTGTCTGAGGGAGCCTGAACAGATTCATCTGTATTCAGAAGGTTAAAATTTTATATCACACCACTTGTTTCAATAAAATTATTAATTTAAATGTGAACAATGGCCGACAAAAAAAAAACAGGTTTAGAATTACCATAACTTTCCAAACGGGAAATATTTTTAAATGTGATATACCTGCCAAGTAGCGCAACAAATTGGAATCCACTTATACGATCTCTGATCAATTTGTTTACATATTAATCAGGTAATTTTAGAACAGCCTATGCTCAAGAGTTTAAGAAACTTCTCCGTCACCGATCACAAACAAAGCTAGTTTAATGCGCAGTGGACCAGCCTAACTAAGTTAGCCGATGTTTAGCCCAGTTCCCCAAGTTCTTGTTCTGTTTATGAAATTGTGCATTTCGGCACTTGCATTGTTAGTGTTTCGACGACGATGTCCAGTTCATGGTCTAATCTTGTTCTGTGACGTCAGCGAATAAGACTACAGTTATGAAATCCGATATTATTAAATGGTTTGTTTGGAAGACTGATGTGTTACTAGGACCTTTCTGTGTTACTGAAGTATAGGCTCAAAGTTGTCGCAAACAGGCGCGACGATTTTAGTAGAACAATGCGCAGGTAGTTTTCAAAGTTTTTTTTTTTTAATTATTATAAACTAGTGCTTGACTGCAATCCCATCTGATGCTAAGCAGTGATGCGATTGTTGATGGTAAAGCGCGCTAGTTTATTAAGAGCCTATTCACTCAGAAAAACTGAGCGAATAGGAAGGAAGACGGCAGTCGAGCGAGGTGATGCAATGTTAAACCCAACAACACGACCAACGCTGCTGTGCCAGAGGGAGATAGATCTGAAGACCCTCAATGACCAAACTCCCAACACAACAACATTTGGTGCATCGTACCCGGCACACATCGCAACACAACTGCTCAGACCCGTCCACCTTACGGCTTCACCAGACATCCTGCCGGAACACGACGAAATTGGTCAACTGAAGTGCGCGTTACGTCTTCAGAGTCATTGGGTAACATATCAGTAGCAATTCCTTCTGAAAGTTTAGCAACATACATTGGATTATTTAAGTTGCTGATCAGACAAATTTTTCGAACATTATGTAGCAATAGATCAATAACATCAGCTTCAAACTTTTGAATTGTAGAACATTTGGTGAGATATACTATATTTCTTAACTTTATATTTAAGACAACACTGTTTTTACGTAACTACTGTTTGTTTTCCCAAAGTAATAAAAAAAAAATGAGTCAAATTCAGAGAAATAGTATTTTACGCCATTAGGTTGCTGTTACTGCCTGATGAATTTAGTATGAAGTGATTTACAGACTTGCAACCTGCTAGTGTAGGTACCTATATCATCCACAACGTACTTTAGAACTAAGCAGTAAACACGCGGCAACATATCTACATACGTACCATATCGGACTATGATGTTCTCACTGCTGGAATAAAGACCTCTCCTCTGGGCCTTTTTGGTGCAGTCGCAAAGCACACTTTACTGCTATTTTTTACATCGGGGTTTTTATTTTTTTTAAATGTATTGTGTATATTTAAGTCTGTGCTGAATAAATGTATTTTTAGGGTTCCGTAGCCAAATGGCATAAAACGGAACCCTTATAGAATCGTCATGTCTGTCTTTCCGTCAGTATGTCACAATCATTTTTTTCCGAAACTATAAGAGCTGTTGAAACTTGGTAGGTAGATGTATTCTGTGAACCGCATTAACATTTTGATGCAAAACTAAAAAAATAATAATAGATATTGGCTCCCCATACTTAGAACTGAATCTCTTTTTTTTATTCATTTTTCATCAAACACATCATGTGGGGTATCTATGGATAGGTTCATAAATGATATCGAGGTTTCTAAAATATTTTTTTTTTTAAAGTGGAAAAAAGTTGGTCTCCCCCCCCCCCCCTCTAACTTCTAAAATAAGAAAATGAAAAGTCTAAAAAAACATATGATGCACATTACTATAAAAACTATCAACGAAAATTGTTTTGAACGAGATCTAGTAAGTGTTTTTTTTTAATACCCCGTAAATCGTAAACCGCTTATTACCGCGTAATCTTTCATACAAATAACAATTTCATACACATAAATCAGTGGTAAGGAACCCTACGTGCGTGAGTCCAACACGCACTTGGCCGGATTTTTTTCTTTTTTTCTTCCCTCTGCGAGAGGGAGGCTTATAATCTACCACGTGGGTCCAGTGCGACTTGGTGGAGGTCACGTGTGTTCGAATTATTGGATCTTGGATATGCCGTTTTCCTTACGATGTATTCCCTCACTGTTCTAAGAGCACTGGTGGTGAAATTATTTACGGAAAGTAAAACAAAGCAGTTCAAACCCACGTCCTACAACTCTCAAGTGGTGGCCGTTGTTACCAGTAGGTACATCACCATTGCTCTCAGCTGCAGTTTTATTATGAAATGATTTGCAGACAAGCAACCTTCTAATGTAGGTAAGAACCAGGCTGTACATAACCTTATTAATATTATGACTAGCTTTTGCCCGAGGCTTTGTCAGCGTGCATGGCGGAAATCGGGAAAATCGGGAACCAAATATAAGAACCGGAAATTATCGGGAACGTACTACCGGGATGTTCACGTACTGGTGTATTGAACAATAATTCCGTAATAGATTGTGTTTTCTTATAACTCTAGTGGTTTATGTCGCACATTTCAGTAAAGCTCCCTGTCGGAATGATATAATGTCTCATGAATCATCGTCATTTTACAACAAAATTGCATAAAAATAGAAGAATTAGAGATGGCGCCTAATGGCGGCATGGCCCTGCAAGGGATTTTTATGCAACGAATACAAATTATTACTTAAAAATCATATATATTATTTCTCAAGGGCTTTTTTTTGTCGGTATGTCATAACTTCCTTCATACTTTATCAATATGCATAAATGAGGCATAATTTTAAAGCTTTTCTGGACCGCTACACTGGAAAAATGTACAAATTACTCACATTACATTGGTTTTATGGTTTTTTACGATTGAATTTACGATTGAAGATCAAGGATGTACGAATACTTCACACGGGTCACCTAGTATGACAATAAAATTAACATTTTATCGGCAACGATATCGCGGTATCGCTACACGCCTCGGAGTCCTGCATCACTGAAATTTCCATTTTATTGTCATGCTTTTAAGTTATATTTCTATTTGTTGCATAAAGTTTCTTTGTCGTGCCGTGCCGTGGGCGCAGAGTCTTACATACCTGAACCTTTCTCATGCATCCCTTCGTGGTGACAATCGAATGGAAATCCGTTCGTCAATTTTTTAACATAACGCGTTCAGTTAGACCATCAGATGTGGTTAAAGGGACTTTCTTTTATAATATCTAGTGATAATTATAGTGCATACCTACGATCTTCCACTATTAGGACCCGAAGGATATACCTAGTTTTATTTTTGAAGTGAAACTTCTTTACGCACGCTTGACTTGGGGAGTAAGCTGGCGAACGCGTGACGTAAGCGTTACGAAAAGTGATCGGGGAAGGCGAACGGAAGTTAAGTGGGGGATATAAGCACAGAGGCACCCGTGGCGCGAGCTTGGTACTACAAGGTCTACAACGAGTTTTTTTTTTTTTCAATAAAAATAGAAGATCTATGCAAAAATATTAATTTACCAATGAAACCATGAAATCAATTTAAATATTTATAGAAAATTAATATATGTATATGTGTATGCATGTATAATTGTACACACACACATATATATATACATACAGATGGAGCGAAAGAAGTTTTACTTCAGTCGTGTGGTCATAAGCACATTCGTTTTTTTTTTATTTTTGTTAATATAATTACCTTTTCTCTGACTACAATGATGCTTGCTAAGAGTTTCTAAATATCCAAGCTGTAATCTGTAGATTTTTTTTTTTTGTAATTTAAACTAGTGCTTGACTGCAATTCCGCTTGATGGTAAGCAGTGATACCATCGTTGATGGTAAAGCGCACTAGTTTATTAAGCCTATTCACTTAAAAAACTTAGGAATAGGAAGGATGACGGCAGTTGAGCGAGGTGATGCAATGTTTAACCCAAGAGTAACATGACCAACGATGCTGTGCCAGAAGGAGATTGATCTGGAGACTCTCCACGACCAAACTCCCGACAGAAAAACATTTGGCGCATCGCACCCGGCACAGATCGCAACACAACTGCTCAGACCCGTCCTCCGTACGGCTTCACCAGACATCATGCCGGAACACGACGAACGCTTGGCGGCAAGACTAGCGACTCGGTCCCTCAGAAACCAAAACATAGGCGACGATCAAGTGCGTTAGCACCTATTTAAACTATAGTAAGTCACAGTAGGAGCTCGTAGTTTCTCTGCGCGATCGAATCAGAAATGAGGAGATCCGCACAAGAACCAAAGTCACCGACAGCACACACAGGGCACATTGCTCGCAGAACCGATGGCTGATGGGTCAGTAAGGTTCTGGAGTGGCGGCCACGTACCGAAAGATGCGGCGTAGGTAGGCCCCCAACAAGGTGGACCGATGACCTGGTGAAGGTCGCGGGAAGCCGATGGATGCGGTCAGCACAAGACCGGTCATTGCGGAATGCCTTGGGAAGGCCTTTCTCCAGTGGGCGTCTATAGGCTGAAGAAGAAGTCGCCATCGACTGAGTCGCCGGCGACTAGTCGACACTTCATAATGGCTTAAGAGCGCCTTAGTGTTTAGTATATTTGGTAAATATGTATTTTAAACTAGCCACGCCCCGTGGTTTAACTTGTATAAGTGTCGATTCTGCGGGAATATTGGGAATACAATATGTAAAGAAAACCCTGTCCGATTCGTAAAGGTATTGTTAGGTATCAATAACTGATTCTACTAATGGACACAAAACCGGAATAAACTTAAAAAAAAAAAACCCCTAAAAATAAATATTATTTCGCAAAAAAAAGGAGGTAACTTAATACATGTGCGTTAAGCAACCCTTCCGCGGGCGGCGGGCGGCAAGGCACGCGGCACGTGGTCGCATCGCTATTCGTTCATAATAATACCGGTGTTGTCACTTTTTTAAAAATTACTAAATTTCGGGTTGAAATTAATTTGTGGGAAAAAAAGATTATTTCAAAATTCATTAGTATTGTTTCTATGATGATTACGTAAAATTTTATATCATATTTGGTCATGTGTTTACCTAGCCTTTATTATCCTTATGGGTCGGACAGGGTTTTCTTTACATATTGTATATCAGCGCATATAATTGAGTAGAATCGCTCGGAGGTGCCGACGTTTATTCTCGTAGATATTAATATTGTCACAGAAAGGTAGTGGATACATAAATATATACCGTGGTCATTCAAAAAATAGCCTTCATCCATAGTAATATTAACCACAAACCTACCAGAAGGTGTCCATCCGATAAATTATTGAATAGTCTGGAGCCGCGTACAGTCAGGCACATTATAGTGTTATGACGGCCGCCTGCTCGTCCCATTATTCGGAATCAGGACATTTGTATGCCACACGTACACTCCCGCAGACAACGCTCCTATCGGGACGCAACGGTGACAATTTTGAATTTAAACTTTTGTATTTTAATAAGCCTCATCAGACTTTGATAGTTAACTGGAATGGATAATGGTTTTGATTCCTTGTGTATCCAAATTTTATGTTATTATTAGTAAATATGATTACGAACATTTTTTTTTTTGTTAGAAATTAACTTTTGTGTGGAAATAATCATAAATATGAGCCATTGTGAGCCGATCTCCTTTTCAATGTTTTTTTTTTTATACTAAACTACTATTAATCCCGTGACATGAAATAACCAAATCTTCATGCAGAGCACTAATTATCCCGTGGTAACGGCCGTGATTTACGGGTTTTAGGTTAGAACCCGGTCAGGCGTTTTAATTTCTGTAAATAATTTTGTCGTCCATCAAAACGGTGAAGGAAACCATCGTCGTGAAACTTCATAAAATCATAACTTTTATATTTCAGTCAAATCAGAGCAAATGTATCAATAACAGATTTTGTAGCCGAAATCTTCACAAGTTGTATGTTAATAATAAGCATGTCCATGTTTATTAATCAATGCATTAACGCCAGTGGTAGGTACCAATGACTAGTCTCATGAAATATGCACGTCGAGCGAGCATCCTCACATCTCCACCATAGACAGACTCAACTAATAGAATGTGTTGAATATTTGATCAATCGTAACAACACTGTGCCCGACAGTACCACAATTTTGAGGAATAACGATTTTGTTATCCGAATGCTATTTCGAAAGATTGTAAACGATTATTATTGGATTCGGATGGTTGTGTTATGTTAGTTTGTGGGGAAGCAATTTTAGTCTATATGAAGTCGTGAGTAAAGTATCATGTTGTGTGTATTACTGAATTAACTTACGATCTTTTGCAGACATATTTACTTAACTTTCATTGAATTTAAAATATTCGGCATAAACGGAATATAAGGCCGCGTCTTTTGATTTAGTTGACTTAGAAGGTTGATTGTTTAACTGCATCTAGGGATTGTACACTAACTTTGAATGTTTAATATTAATTTGAACTTGATAATTCCACGTGTTCTTGAGAAAAAGGGTTGTGACTGGCAGAACACGAAGTGAAAAAGGTTCAGTCTTGATTTTAGAAGTACATAACCCTAAAAGAGTCTGGAAATGTGAATAAGTCTCCCCTGCGTTGAACAACAAATGTAGTCTTTAGAATAAAAATAACGAACATTTTGCGCTTTTTATCACTTTTCTAATACAAAACGATATTAATAATAACACTGTATACTTCTGTTGTGTCCTAGATTTTTACCTACTAGTTGTATTGTTAACTAGCGGCCGCCAGCGACTTCGTTCGCGTGGAGTTAGTTATGCTCTGTACCTATAGGTCGCAGCGTGATGTTATATAGCCTAAAGTCTTCCTGGATTAATGGGCTATCCAATGCAAAAGGAATTTTTCAAATCGGACCAGTAGTTCCTAAGATTAGCGCGTTCAAACAAACTCTTCAGATTTATATATTAGTATAGATTTATTGTAAAATAAAAATTCATAATAAGCATTTTATATATATTATCATATAGTTCAGGCAAATTATATATCAATATTATTTAGAATTAAACAAAATATTATAAAAAAATATGTACAAAGCTGAGAAATAAACAATTAAGTATCTATACACCATGACTTTTTATTCGTCTTACAAAAGCAGTCCACATCATGTATCCAATGACTAGTTAACGTTCATAAAATAAAAATAGATATTTATGAAATTTCATTAATTTAAAAACAAAAATTATGTTCATTATTATCACGTGGTTAAAAATAATAAAAACATCCTGTCGCGAGCGCAGGTATCAATGGAGTGGCTCGCGGGCGAGGCGCAGGGCGCGGTGTCTTTGTCAGAGTTCATTCAACTAGCGCAAGATAGGTTTCTTACTGTCAGTGCGTAGGTCAGTTGTAAATTAAAATCCACTTAATTCCAATTCTCCATTCATAGGGCTTAGGACCGTCAAAAACACTTTTCGTATTAAAACCGAATCAAAGTGATTGAAACGGTACTACACAAAATCCATCGTTAATTAACAAACTTTTTCAGTTGTTTATCTACTATGACGTGCAAGTGAAATATTTGTTTGCAAACTAAGTATCAAGCGACTGATAGTTGAGAGGCGCGCGCGGGGAGAAGGGTGTACCGAGACGAGTGTTACGTCCCGTCATCAAGTAACATCGGGACCTCCCGTTATCGCGTCACCGGGCCCCATTAATGTATCCGATAAGGACTTAGTGACCGCCTTGCGTCGTCGTCGGCATTTGTTAATCTGCTTACGACTCGTATTTTGTTTACATTATGTTATTATTTCGGAGTAATGATATTTAAGCTTTTGTTATTTGGCAGATGATTAATAAACATGGGGCCCAGCTTTTAGTTCATGTGATTCAATTATTCCGTTTTGTGAGAGTGCCCAATACAGACGCTGTTTTAACACTTCGTCTCTTTATTTTGCCACCCTGACCCACCTTCTTTTACACTTCATACTTATGTTTCCAAGGTAGTGTGTATGTTTACAAGGTAGCTTTAGGTAAGAATCATACGGCCGATTTCAATAACTTCAATCAATTTGTCCTTGTAATTTAGACGAAATTCCACCAAAATTGTTCACGCACATTTTGTTCGCAATTGTGTACCTACACGTCGACGCGAGTCTACAGCTATGACTTGTGTTCACGCACAAAGGCAGTATCAATTTTCACAAACATTTTAAAAATGTTCGTAACTTCGCACTGTTTACTAGAACGAGTACATTGCCGGGCACCTGTGTTTCTGGCGTATTTAAAGAATGGGAATTAACTGAATTATTTACACTAATTACTAATTTGGTATTTACAAATGATCACTTTTTATTTACATGGATAAGCAGTCTTTACCTGTATTGCAGCAACTGTTCAAATTGCCTACCGTTTTGTTCGATGCACAAAGAGGCACGTTTTTGAATATTGTCTTTTAATTTATTTAAAGTCACTCTGTCTTGTTTCACTGTATCAAAAACAGCAATTATTTGCTGTTTTAATTGTTTTACACTGTGTGCTTCTTCGGTGTACACTAGTCTTTTTACTTCAGACCACAAAAAGAAAAGTCTAATTGTGTCAAATCCGGGCTGCGAGGTGGCCACGCCACGGGACCACCTCGCCCGATCCACCTGTCACCAAACTCGCGGTTTTAGATACTCTCGCACTGAACGATAATCTTAAACAGCTGACTGCACTAGGTAGGTACTCTACTCACGTACTAGCGATCGCGAATAACACGTGATTCCCGGTCGCCCGCGCACAATGTTTCGCTTCCGGGGTTAGAACGCAAACTGAGCTGAGCCCACCTTGGCTTACGTTATTTTGTCTCAGAAAATGATGAATGAAATGAATTGACCAATAGATTTGGGTATTTTGTCCGTTTGATACGTAAACATTATTAACAGGATGTTTCGTATTTCTGATGTATTATTTATTTTTCGCTATACCTATTATCTTAATTAAAGGTACAAAACAAATAATCGCGGCTAGGGGTATATTATGTCGGATACAGTCAGTGCACCATCTTTGTAAGACGACTAAAATGTCATGGTGTATAATTAGTCATTCTGAAATTCATCTTGTCTAAACTTGTTTAAAGTTGTTACAACATACGTTTGAATTTTGAAGTAACTAACCTCTATAATAAAGAAGGTTTAATTTCAGAGGCTATATTTAGCTCACTCTCATATGAAGCCACTTTATGGAATTTCACCACAAACTAATAAAAAATATTCTGAAATTCTTTGAATATAAATTAGAGTCTTTTTAAAATCTCTACAGCTCTGTAATTTTATTTTCCAAAATAATTTGATTTCAGTTGTAAATCGCCTAGGATTCGGTCGAGAGCCCACAACCACAAAACGCTTTTGGCTCTGGGGATTCCATTAAACTTTTTGTCTTATCTCGCCTACAGGATAATTACGGAGCATTCAAGGTATCTATCGGACCACTGGTTTGGCAAACTATTGAACTTGCAATAAGACCAATAGTTTATGATTCAAGTTTGAGAAAAACAAGCACTTTTTTGGCAATGTCGTGAGGCATAAGTTCTTGTTGCTATAACATTATTTTAAATTGTTATAATACGTTAGTTCTGACCACGACTTTTTTTTTTAATAATTATAAACTAGCGCTTGACCGCATTCCCGCCTGATGGTAAGCAGTGATGCGATCGTTGATGGTAAAGCGTGCTAGTTTATTAAGAGTGAATAGGTCCCTCAGAAAAACTGAGGGAATAGGAAGGAAGACGGCAGTTGAGAGAGGTGATGCAATGTTAAACCCAACAACACGATCAACGATGCTGCGCCAAAGGGAGATTAATCTGAAGACCCTACACGACCAAACTCCCAACACAACAACATTAGGCGCATCGTACCCGGCACACATTGCAACATAACTGCTCAAACCAGTCCTCCGTACGGCTTCACCAGACATCATGCCGGAACACGACAAATCGCTTGGCGGCAAGGTTTTGTCTGGTGGGTGGTAATTTCTGCCGGCGGCCGATGTTATGGCCTACCACCGAGACTTAACTTGAAATTTCTTGGGGATAGCGACACCTGCATGATAATTGCGCAACACACTATAAGTAGCAATGAGTTTCATTTTGAGGGTTCAGCAACATTCATTGCTTATTTATGTTGTTGACCAAACACATTTTCAAACATATGGAACAATGGATTAGCAAATATGCTTTGAAATTATTCCAAACTAATAGTAATAATGTCTAATTAGGGTGCTGTCTTCGCCATTATTTCGTTTTACATAGCACTTTATGCGGAAGACGCTGCGCGTTTAGACCCCCAACAAGGTGGACCGACGCCCAGAAGGCCTAGTATGAGTTTTCATTGCGAGACTCGATCGTCGATATCGAGCGCGTTTGACTCATCGATTATCATATGATTTTTGAGTCTAATCTACCTACAGGCTGCACGTGTTAAACGAAGTACATATTCATATATGTAACTCGTTTTACACGTGCCTGTAAGCTAATATTATGATCGCTCGCAGGTTTGCTCCTTGTACTAGATTAGTTTAAAAAAACTTATTTCGTGTGGAATATGTTTTTTTTTTTAAATCCTTATTTAGTTCTCACCGACAGCGCCCTTCTCTCTATGTCAACATCATCATCGTTTTTATGCCAGCGTTCAAAGTATTTGACTCTTTCTCTTGCCGAAAAATTCCAATGCTAAAATATGTTTTTCAAATTCAGGCCGTATTCGAAAAAAATATTTAAGCTTTAGAATTTCGAGGCTTTTTAACAGTTCCAGACTAGATTTCCAAGATTGTGTTTCCCGTTTTGTGTTGACATAAGCGTTGTTCTATATTTCTTCCACATTTTTCCAGTTACTGGAAGGACGTGTCTTGGATAATAGTCTTTGAACGTCCAAAAACAGTCGGATAAACATCATCATTTATTTCCCTTCTATTAAGGAAATATTTAATTAAGAAAAAAGAAAATAAAAAAGAAAAATGCGTTTAATAACATTACAGCAAAAGAAATACACTCAAAACTATAAAAATATAAACCTTAGCACATAATGCCAAAAGAGCCTCAGCTCAGCATAATGTTAGATGTCAACACAATGATGATGTGCCATCGGACGCTGAATTTCAGCTGCAACCCACGAGTGCCATACGCTAGAATTCCAAAAACACAGATATGCTATTTCTACTGTTTTCAGTTCGCGGTAATAAAAATGGTATATTTAGTTTAAGTCGGTAATCCAAACGATAGAAAAACTCAAACATAATGAAATAAAAAATTTTGTGACATACATAAATGTGTGTGTGTTAAATATATTGTAATTATTAAGAAGTAATGTCGGGCCCGTTATTTACAACCGTATTGCTTAACATACTAATAACAGTAACAGCCTTCATTTTGACATCTCTTGCGTTATTTACGATGTTGAATAAACAAATTTTTCGAATTTTGAAGTAATGGATTAGCAGTATCCTTGAAAATGATTCAGATTATGATTGATCGTGTTTTATGTAATAGGGTATTTGACTAAAAAAAACTAATTAGTCCGTCATTCAGATTATAGAAAAATATTGGATAGGTATATTTTGTTTTATCAAATAAATAAAGTTTGACAAATATAAAAGGCTTTAAAGATCAGGAATGGTAGCTGGTGACGTCACTTCTCGCTAAAAAGTGTAGCGTCCAGTGACGTTACAAGAGTTTTCAACGCACTATGAAGTCTTCATTTTTTGTCTAGTATTTTTTGGAAATCTGACTGACGGACTAATTAGTTTTTTTTTAGTCAAATACCCTATTAGGATGCGGGAATGAGAGACAACGATGATCAAAACAGCACCCTAATTGCGTAACAGACTATTACTATCTGTTGGAATCATTTCGAAGCATATTGCGAATCCATTGCTCCATGTGTTCGAAAATGTGTCTGCTGAACAACGTAAATACCGCAATAGACATTGTTGAACTATCAAAATGTAACCCATTGCTACTGATAGTGCGTTCCGCAATTACCCTGCTGTACTAAAATAACCCTCTATAGTCTAATTAAAAGAGACTAAGTGAGTAATACATACATATGTGTAACTAGCTGCGCCTCGCAGTTTTTCAAAATCTAAATTGTTTATTTCAAATTAACCATCCGTTGGTGCTTCTGAATAGTTAATGTCGGTCAGTCCAAGAAAAGTGAAGCTAAATTTTTAATTCTACTTTTGTTTAGGGACATTTATAATCGAAGCTAAATTGCACGTTCCAAAGCGTAGATCTCTATGGAGAAGAACGTGCAAGAAACTCCATGGACTCTCTTTTAAAATCATAGTTCCCGCGTAAGTTTCGGTCCCGTGGAAATATCGGGATAAAAAGTATAAACTACTTATCTGTGCGTCAAATTATATCCAAATCGGTTCAGTAGTTTTTGCGAAAAAAGAGTGACAAACATCTATTTATACTTGTAAACTTTTGCATTTAATAAGTAGTAGTAGGTTGTATACTGTATTTCTCAGAATGAAAACGAAACTCATCAGCTGCATAGCGACCTATAATCCAGTGTAATTTGTACATAAACTGGTTATTACTGGTTATTCCAGTGCGTGTAGATCATAAGGTACTGTTACAACTTGAAAATAAGGATATTATAATACATTAATCCTGTACGTTTTGTGCTATAAACTTTTTTTTCCGGGGTAGATAATCCCCATGGATGTCCGTCGCTCCGGGGCGGACGACGGAGTCTGTCAGACTCTTACTGACTAAAAACCACCCCGGTGTCTCTGCTACCTCTTTTCATCATCATCATCTCCGCGTTTAGTCCCGGTTGCATCCGCAGCTTCCGCGTTGGAGCCCAGGGACCCCTCTGCTACCTCTTTTAATATAAGTAAATTCATAATATGTTCTATTACTCCATACTAGAAGAACTCGACGAAAGAGACAACTGCAACTGTTGATGCAAAGTGATACGAGGTGATCCGGCAGAGAACCAATGTTGTCGATATAGCTGACAGAATAAGCAAGCTGAAGTGGATACGGCCGTTCATATTCACCGTAGAACGGATGACCGTTGGAGTCGACATGTTCTCGAGTAGAGACAACTAATGGGTAAACGCAAGGTGAAGCGACGATCTTCGCGGGGTAGCTGGATGTAATAATAATAATAATAATATATAGGCATATTATCTCTGGGTGTTCTCGTCTGGCTTACGGAGAATACTTGCATAGACACAATCTTGTAGCCAGGAACAAGTTGCTCTCAAATACAACCTTGTCAAACCATCATCACTGACAGGACTATTGTTGCCGATAAGCCTGATATAGTGATGGTGGATCGATCAGAGCAGCGTGCAATGATTGTTGACATAACTATCCCGCATGATGAGAACGTCGTGAAAGCCGAGAAAGATAAACAGATAAAGTATCTTGACTTGGCTCACGAGGTTGTTAACATGTGGCAGGTGGTTTTTTTTTTTTTTTATAAATTATAAACCAGCGCTTGACCGCAATCCCGCCTGATGGTAAGCAGTGATGCGATCGTTGATGGTAAAGCGCGCTAGTTTATTAAGAGTCTATTCACTCTAGCCTTGGATTCAGCAATCATTGTAGGGATAGTCGTGACAGCCAATTGCTTAATAGCCAAAAGCCTCGACCAACACCTCAGGAGGCTCTCGTTAGGCAGCTGGATCAAAGGCTTGATTCAGAAAATTGTACTTCTGGATACGGCTCGAATTGTCAGGAAGTTCCTCTTTCTGGAGGCCTGACCGCCGGTAGCTTGGACCCTGTTCCCGATGCCAGTGGGCTACTATTTTTTATATTTTTAAATGTTTTAAAAATATTTAAAAATGTAATTTATATGTAGGTATATAAAATAAAATAAAGGAATAATAATATTTATTTGCTAAAATTGTGATGTCGAGTTGAATGGCGTGCATTAAGAGAGACGTAAGTCTAGCAGTAGACTGGTATAGGTTGATGATGATGACTCAAATGGACCAGTAACACGACATGCCTTGACCGCTTTCGCCGACACACATCGACGGTTGCGGTTGCCTCTATCGTTGACGCATTTCGGTACTCCTTCTTATTCCTGGTAATAAGGAGTACTAAGTGTGCATAAGATTGGATATGAATACTAAGTGTAAATAAATTGGAATAATAATCCCAGGGATCAGCATTACTTCCGTCGAAAGTTTTCCGATTCGCGGTTGACAATACCGAATACAAGAAGCTGACGGCCAATCTTCAGGATTGAAGAGGCAATGGAAGCAGAAAAAGATCATCGTACGCGCCACACCTTGTGGTTGTGGGTTGTCTCTATTGTTGTGTTGCTCACTATATCTTTTCTCTTGTTATTGGCTATGTTGTTAGTGATTGTCCACGGCCTCTTTATCCATTTTTACATGCTTTTTATTAGCTTCACTTGTATGTTTGTTTGTCCGTCTCTAACTCAAAATTTTTTCAACCTTACCTTACATTAATTTGTGCAGCCAAAGTATGTTTTTAGTTTAGATTTAGTTTTAGATTTAGTTACTTGGGTAACGCATCATTACGAATTTTAGCACTTGCTATTCTGTCTCTTGGAGATCAAGAAAAGTTTGGTAAAAACAAATGAGCTCTTAATATACAAAAAATATGGCACAAAGCGCCTCACGCTTTTTCTCATTTTACTAGTATTGTTATATTACTATTGTCATAAATTAAATTTTAAAATTATTTTTAACTTTTTAGTTTGATATGCTTTAAAAGTATGTTTTTTTTTAGTTTTTTAAACTATATTTCTATATTCATAACTCTTTTAGTCAAACGGTCATCATCTCGCATCCCCATATTTTGTCGGTCTCCGTGGCGCAGCGGTCACCACGCCTGACTGCGACGTGGAGGTCCCGGGTTCGATCCCCGGCCAGGTCATGATGGGAAACGATCTTTTCCTGATTGGCCTGGGTCTTGGATGTTTATCTATATATGTATCTATTATAAAATATAGTATCGTTGAGTTAGTATCCCATAACACAAGTCTCGAACTTACTTTGGGGCTAGCTCAATCTGTGTGATTTGTCCATATATATTATTATTATTATTATTATTATATGGCTGTATCAGCGCAAGAGTTTTTCATTAAGCTTTTCGTTTTTTTTTTTTAAATTATACATTTTGCCGCGGGTTGTTTGAAACGAATTCTCATTCGTGGTCCAAGTGAAGGAAAACGGGTGGATTTAGTCAGTAAAAGTCTGACACGCCCTTGCCCCTAAGTAAGGCAGTCTTTCAAGCTAGAGGGGCAAACAAAGTAACCATTTTGTTGAACACATCGCCTTTAAGTAGTACACAATTTAGAACACAGAAACTCGCGCTTATTGGCATTTACATTCACAAACAGACAGATACAGGCAGCTCTACGATCGTAATTTATAATATTAGCCGAGATACCCATAGATAACGATGTAAATGCCCGTAGTCATTCGAGACATAAATTCTAGAAACTGTGCAGATTAGTGCATATTGATTGTGAAACAATAACAGAGCACAGGTAATACTCTCACGTCCAGTCTGATCGAATAATCGGCCCAATAAGCGTAATAGCGTAGAATAGATAGGCAGGTTATGTTCAGAAGGCCTGCTCCAAACAACGAGCGTCTAATGATCCAAGCGTATCTTAAGCGTAAGCCTGTTCTGTAAGTACGCACTACATACATTCAGACATAACCTAAATCATATTAAAGGTAGGCATTGCTAAGCCGTGTGTCTTAATTTAAGAAAAAAATGTCTGCTCCATAACGCGTGGGTACAAATTACACTGGATTATAGGCTGCCATATAGCTAATGAGTTTGGCTTTCTTTCCCAGAAATGCGATATCCGTTACAATAATGAACCACTGCTTCCAGAGGAGTCCTCTGTCCCAGCCGTGGGAATTTTACAGGCTCATAATACTATAAATTCCTCAAAATGTTGACAAATCAGGGTTTTTTTGGAACAGGCTATATGTGCAGCGAGTGCAAACGTACTCGCTAATGGCATTTGTATTAAGATAGTTAAAGATCACTATAGGTACTTTCGCGTCTATTTGTGCATGAGCCTTTCGCGCGGGGAGCATTCGAGATGGCTAAGCTCCTGTAGCAACCTATTCTATGGTAATTCTGGAACTATTATTTGCGTATATTATAGTTCAAATACGAGTCTATTTACTATTTGACGTGACATGTGGTTGTGATTAGCTTATTAATGGCTAGAATTTAATTGGTCTTTAGTAAAGTAATGGAATCATTTGATGAAATACAATTGTGTAAAGTAATGTTCATTTGATATTGCCAGTTATAACTATCGATACTTCAAGAACAAATAAGGGACAATAGTTCTTTATTTGGGAATACAGATCTAGAATAACTTTTTCAGTTTCTTAATCTGTCCTGCTGTCAGGAAATGAAGGAAGAAGTTTTCAACTATTTTCGGCACTCTTAGAAGAATAATACAGTGTTCTCTAAAAAACTTTTTGAGAAGCTTTAGAAACAATAAGAAAAGAAAGTATTTTTTTTCGTTTCTGTATTTTATTTCTAGTCATTGTATGGATAAGTGATAAGAGCCGCACGGGTCCTTCGATCAGGTAAAGCAATGCTTACCGCGTTTGGTCCGTGGATGGGTAACCGTCTTAACATATTAGCCCCTCAGTGCTTCGGAGAATTATTTATTTTGGTCCACCAACAATTGTTTAAACTATTGGTGTGATTTATGAATTTAAAAGAGTAGTGTAACAATCACGTAGAAGTAAACTACGCATGCATACATAAATGGAGTTAAAACTAAGTAACTCAAGGTACATACATGAAAACCTTTGTTATCATTATGTGAACTTAGGTTATATGATATAAGTCAAATGATAACTTAGGTTAAGTATCAGAAAACTTAAGTTATTTGTGATGTTACTACGATATTTGTAAATTTTTGGCTTTCAATTTCACCTAGGAGTTAGAGTGTAGATCAATTAGATCGCTATAATTAATCACCACTTTAAAAATTGTTTGCATTGAGAAGCTGCTGTCATATGTGATTCTTTGACAGTCGTTACGGGTCTTCAGAAGCCCAAAAGTCTGACAGGCTTACCAAGGGTATCGTAGTTCCCAGTAAATAGTCAAATAAAATAAATCCGTATCCGTTTAAAATACCGATAATCAGCTCATAGAATCTTGTAAAGGTCATAGAACACTTAAACGACTCTGCTCCAACACCGCTCCCACTCAACACCGCCCTAAACTAAAAGACTGCCCCCAGTCCACGCGGTAACAACTAGCAGGCACCCAGCAGTCCACGCGGCGACAGCAAGCGGACGACCAGCTATCCACCCGTCGACCGCTCTCGCTTTACGCGATAGACATAGTCCGCGATCGGTTTCCATTAAAGTAACTCGCATTTTTTACTGCTACTACTATTATTGCTATTGCATTTGAGGATGCAAAATAAAGTCGTGGTGGCCTAGTGGTTACAACACCAGCCTCTCAAGTATGAGTGTGCGGGTTTGATTCCAGGTCAGGCAAGTACCATTGTAACTTTTCTAAGTTATATGTACTTTCTGAGTATATCTTGAACACCAATGACTGATTAAAAGGTGAAGGAAAACATCTTGAGGAAATCTGGACTTTAAGTCTGAAATCGCCAACCCACATTGAGCAAGCGTGGTGATTACGCTCAATCCTTCTCTGTATGAGTGGAGACCTGTGCCCAGCAGAGGGACGATAAAAGGTTGATGATGACTTGAGGATGAAGAGAGAAGGGCTAGAAATAACAGACGAAGATTTCGGATGCATAAAATGCTGAAAGCAAATGACTGAGAGGTGACGGCGCGGCGACTGCTAACATAGAGCACACCGCGCCGACCATTCGTCAACATGCGTAAGCTTGCTGACAGCGAGCTGTTTGCTAATTTATGATGATAATGTAAAATATATCTAAAGTGAAATATTGAAAGCTCATATTTAAATGATAGTTTTTTTTACCGGATGGGAATAGAGTCGTGTGGGCTATGACTGGAAGTCGACGCCATCATTTTTAGGAAAGACTACGCAGATTGATAATGTAAGTCGTAGGCTCATTGCCGGATTGCCGCCATGGGATTCAGAGGCCAAAAGAGCCGTCGCAGGAGATGCCCTGGTCAGGAGACAACATCAAACTCCCAGCCACTACCGGCGCGGTCTTGCAGGCAGCGAGCAGTGGGGAGCTCGCCGCTCGGTAAGAACCAGGCCCGGGTCGACGGCGTTCCACACGCGCCCCAAAGAGATGTCACCACATGGTGACAGGTAGGCGACACGAGACCGATGCCTGCCAGGGCTACGGGTTGTTCGAAAGAGATACATGGCTCTGCTGCACAAACAAGTGAAGGGACACGGGTGGGTTTTAGACAGTAAAAGTCTGACACGTCCTGCGTCCTTCCGCTCTGCCCAGAGCGGGAGAGGTTATTTGAAGACTTCCCATTAAAAATAAAAATAACTTTATTGACAAAGAAAGACCTCAATAGCAAATGAGTACATTTCATACAGGGTGTGTCTGACATCGTAACGCAAACTTCGCGAAAAGGCTAGACCACATGCCACTAATAAACTTATGATAGTCATTTATGTCGTTAATGAACGGTTACAGAATTCACACTGTTTAAAAAAAAGTGTCGGTTCGGCCTTTGAACGTTGCAAGCGTGCCGCCGTGCGGGTTTGTAGATATGACGTTGAACCCTGATGTGAACTCTATTAAATCAGCTGATAAGATAGTTTTTCGAGTTTTGTTTTCATTGCGCTTTTTTGTATAGTTAGCGAATTAATTAATTTTTAATTTAAAATCTTATTGGGTTATGAAAGTATAGCAATTATGAACGGTCTAAAGTGAAAAAAACTACATATATTTTTTTTTTTAATCATGAAAAAAATTCCACCACTGGGGGTTCAGAATCATGAACTGGATCCATGGTACTCGTGTGCGCGTCGATGTCAGATACACCCTTTATAGGTATATTTTTGGAAAATAAAGGTTGTACAACTAGTGAAAAACCCTGCTTCCTGAACTAGGGCGACCCTGTGACTTAGGAGTCAGTGTTCTATTGTAGCTCAGTGAACAACAAAGACCTTAATATAGGTAATGTAGATTACGGCGCACTCTTTTACGTCTTTGTAAAGGAGTAGGCAGTCATCTACCATCCGTAATGTAGGTCTGTATCCCTATTATAATATGTGTAGTGGGAACATTATTATAAGCTGATTATGTAAGTAATAATCCCCTATTTCGAGGGTGCCCCTTAAAGATTACCATAACAAAGGTAAATCTAAATCTTGTTAGTAACTCGGTCAACATTTCAAAGTCCAATCTTCTAAACAATTATCCGTTCCAGGGTTCTCGAAATCTCGTTGTGAGAGTCACCGGCAAGTACCAATCAAGCCCCCGACTCTAGAAATTGACTCGATTGAAACACTCGCTACCTCAAATTATCTCAACTTGAAAATAAATTTAAATTTTCTAATTAAAATGGCACGAATTTCGAAGAGATCTGAACTGAACAGATTAGCGGTACTTCTCTCTGAATTTTATTATCAAGTTCCTTAAGAAGGTAGATATTATTGAGTTTGGTTTATGAAGGGAATTTATCGTATTTATCAAAAGATAATTCTATGGTAACGAGATGATTTTTTTTGGATTTTCTATCCGGGAAATCATAATCTGTATGGAATGGTATGGTTTAGTTACCATGGTGCTCTTTTCTGGATATTTGTATTATATATTTTGTAACTTGCTGTTGATCTTTTATATATTCTACTTTACCTTAACTATATTAACTTTTTTTGATAATGTGTTGCTGCTTGACCGCAATCCCGTCTGATTGTATCACTGCTTACAGTGATGCAATCGTTGACGGTAAAGCGCTAGTTTATTTAGAGCCACCGCCGATGGCAAATTGTTCCAGTTCCTCCAAGTATAACTTTATATTCTTGAATGGTTAAATGTAATGTTATCGGCTATGAATATCATTAAAAAGGAATGCTATTTTCTGAACCGGGTATCTATGGAGTGTTGCCCGTTCTTCTCCATTGGCTACTTCGCTTTGGAATGGCCAACTATCTTCATTTTGACTGACCGACCACTTGACAATTCCAAAGAGCCTTGTAAGTTATTTCTTTGTATATTATAAACTAATATACAAAGAAATAACTTACAAGGCTCTTCGTATTAAGTTAGCCAACACGAGACTTAAATTGACGTATTTTTAGTACCCACGTTTTAATCACGTCTAATTTGTTAATAGAATATCTTAGTTTGACAGGACTACACTAATATTTATATACTGTCATTTTTTTAATGAAATAGAAAGAATACAATGCATTGAACTAAAATTTAGTTTGGTTTGTGAAAAAACTAAATTTAAGGAATCGGAGCCAGTAGGGCGACAGTTTATAATTTACCAGCAGATCCGGCAGACGTCATCCTGCCCGATCTCCAATCTAATTCTGTTTCCAGCCATCCAGGAAATGTTCACACAAAATTTCAAAATTCAAACCAAATCATCCCCGCAGTTTAAGAGCAATTAGATGACAAACACGTGCGCAGAAATACTAATATCAATATTAAGTACTTATAACCAGTCTGACAACATATTAGATAATATGTTATTGAAAATTAACTGACACATGTACCTACATAATACATCTATATGTATAAAAGGTACCAGGAGATATCCCATCGCCAAGTATATTGATACAATGGGGCAAGCTGCCGTCTCGGTCCGACGCATGAGAAACACCCGACCCGGTGAGTTCACGGGAACACAACGTTAATTATCTCATACTTCTGTTTATATCAGCTTCGTAAAAAAGTGTGGAGGGGCGACAGTTATTTTTATTATGATATATTAAAGTTATGATATACGAGTATAGGTTGATAACCTCTTTCGTAGTTTCGTTGTAGTCGGCTTTTATGCTAAATTAATACGGGAACGAATTCTAGAGAGGATAGATAGTTTAATGAAAGATGGACGTTCAGTCAGCGGCTTTAACGATAGAGACTAATGATTATAACTACACTTACGACTAAGATTTTATAGCCAGCGATTTTGTATGTTAGGGTTATAACAATAGCCTCTCAAGTATAGGTGTCCGGGTTCAATTCCAGGTCAGGCAAGTACCAATGTAAATTTTCTAAGTTATATGGATCTACTTTCTAAGTATATCTTGGACGCCAACGACTGATTATAAGGTGAAGGTAAACATCTTGAGGAAACCTGGACTTTAAAGTCTGAAATCGCCAACTCGCATTGAGCAAGCGTGGTGATTAAGCTCAATCCTTCTCTGTATGAGAGGTGACCTGTGCCCAGCATTGTAAAACGACTGACAAACAGCTTTGAACAAAGTGATTTTGACGCCATTACTAAAACAAGCAAATCTGTGAGCAACATGTTACGCCCTGCGTTCGCTTTCAATATCTATATGATCTTTGAGGTTCGCAGTCAAATCTCTTCTCGGTGGTAGGCCATAACATCGGCCGCCGGCAGAAGTTACCACCCACCAGACAAAGCCTTGCCGCCAAGCGATTTGTCGTGTTCCGGCATGATGTCTGGTGAAGCCGTACGGAGGACGGGTATGAGCAGTTGTGTTGCGATGTGTGCCGGGTACGATGCGCCTAATGTTGTTGTGTTGGGAGTTTGGTCGTGGAGGGTCTTCAGATCAATCTCCCTTTGGCGCAGCATCGTTGGTCGTGTTGTTGGGTTTAACATTGCATCACCTCGTTCAACTGCCGTCTTCCTTCCTATTCGCTCAGTTTTTCTGAGTGAATAGGCTCTTAATAAACTAGCGCGCTTTACCATCAACGATCGCATCACTGCTTACCATCAGGCGGGATTGCGGTCAAGCGATAGTTTATAATCATAAAAAAAAAATGGCCCAGGTACTTAAATTGGGTAACCCTATTTAATGTTCTCCCATTTAAACAAATTATGGGCTCATAATTAATGCACCCCTTTCCCGGGGACCTCAAAGATCAAATACTCACTCTTTTTAACATTATACTGCAAGCCGTGAGTCACAGCATACCTCTCGCAAACACATAACATCTCTCTGATTGAGCCAGCCGTTGGGCCCAGCAGCACCATATCATCAGCATAACTAATATTATTAACACTAGTGCCATTTATCTTGCAATCGACTGGTTGGCTACTAAGTTCAACGATCAACTCATTCACGTGTAGGTTGAAGAGCCTAGGTGACGTTAAGCCCCCCTGCCTAATTCCACACTCCAACCTGTACTGTTCAGAGAGAGTACCAGTATTGAAACAGGGCTGTGGAGGCATGATGAACAGGGAGTAAAGTTCACTCATCCTCCATAGAAAAGGGAGGATCCTCCAACCAGACGGGTGTTATGTCTGGCGGGCACTTGCCCGATGGTTGAAATTGGCAAGTTGTGTGTATGCTAATTGCACGGTAAACTCTGATTGCGAGATGTGGAATTCGTGTGACGTCAATATGACGCGTCGTTCATTTTTGTGGCGTTTTTGTAGGTACCGCTACAGGGCCGTCAACTCCTGATGATGGTGATGATTTTGTATAGAATGCAAAACTGTAAAATTGGACAGATGCATACGCATTCCGTACAAAATCACTGTTTCCTATGAACAAAAGCAAAATCGCACCCTAATTGCGCAACACACAATTCAATCAGTTGGAATAATTTTGAAGCTTATTACTATTCCATTGCTCCCTATGTTCGAAAATGTATCGGCTCAACAACGTATATAAAGCAAAGAATGCTGTTGAACTATCAAAATAAAACCCATTGCAATTACCCTGAGAGCTGAATAAGTGTGGTAAGCAACTTTTATTTATACTATTACAGTCGCAAATCATATTTTGATGAATATGTAATCTGACACAGACCTGCAAATCATAAAAAAAACGTAAGAATATTTGAATTTCGCGCAGCACTACAGAGCTTCTCCTTTGAGTCCCTTTGAATCCTATCTTATGCTCTTAACAAAAGATGTTTGAACGCTATCAATATCGTTCAAGAGATACTCGAAAAAGAGCGAGCGAAGTCAAGACTTGTTGTAAAACAGTACATTATTATACAAGGGGCTAAAACTAACTTCCTATTAAATAGATATATAGACTGTGAAATAGGCGCACGTTAGTTATATTAATAATAATAATAAAAAAAAATACAGGTAAATGTAATATTGAAATTGAACTACCGAGAGAATTGCGAGCAAGTAGAAATAGCCAAAATGAAGAGGTTGGACTTATAGGGGGGCTTCAGGCGATGTACTCATGTAGTGAATGAAAGCGTCCACCAGATGTTCACTAAGCTTAACATGCCGATAAGCTCACCGACCGGTGGCGGTTTGGATTTCGGTTCCTTGATGGTGTTCATAAACCAGGGTTACGGAGAGAAGGCAAAAGTATACTGACCGGTGAATGGAAAAACTTATTGAGTTTTTTTCGTTCTCCATTCCTTAATGCTGATTGGATTCTCCGCCAGGCAATGAGGTTGAAGGGAAAAATGCGGGAATATTTGAATATGCTGTATATCCATAATATGAATAAAATAGAACTTCCAACTAGAGAAAAAATCAAAGGATGCGCCAATATACAATATGTAAAGAAAACCCTGTCCGATCCGTGAAGGTATTGTTAGGTATCGATAGCTGATTCTACTAACGGATACAAAGCCGGGCTAAAGTTTAAAAAAAATCCCCCTAAAAAAATAAATATTATTTCGCAAAAAGAGGTAACTTATTACATGTGCGGTAGGCAACCCTTCCGCGGGCGACGGGAGGCAGGGCACGCGGCACGTGGTCGCATGGCTTATGATAATACCGTCAAAATAGTGTTGTCACTTTTTTTTAAATTACCAAATTTCGGGGAAGTTGGATTTAATTCGCGGGAAAGTAAAATGTTCTACTTTAATAAGAAACAGTAATACATTGAGTTTAGTCATTATTCTCCTTATGAATAAAGACTTTTCGTATTTGTAGGTTTTTAGTTTACAGACAAAAATTAAAAAGAAAAAGAAAAGAACTTTTTCCCCAAGAGAAAAATATGCCATTTTTTCTCGCTCCGGTCCGCTACAATGACGCTCTTTTTGAGCAAGAGGAATGAAATAATATTATTCATAATAATAATGAAGAGATTACTTTTCATCTTCAAAACACACATTATTCACTAAGTACTAAGTATAAAAGGGCGAGAATACAATACAAATAATAAATTACACTGCGTATATTAAATGATCGTAGATCAGTCAGTTTAAGAAAATTCAATCAAATAGGTATATCTAATAGGTTAGTCTATAGTTGGTCAAAGATTAAAGATAATAAATAGAATCTATGTTATTAATGTATGACAACAAAAATAAAAAACAAAACTTTTCCGTGGCACAGCGGTCAACACGCCTGCCTGCGACGTGGAGGCCCCGGGTGCGATCCCCAGCCAGGTAATGATGGAAAACGATCTTTTCCTGGGTCTGGCCTGGGTGTTGGATGCTCATCTATATATGTATCTATTATAAATATAGTATCGTTGAGTTAGTATCCCATAACACAAGCCTCGAACTTATTTTGGGGCTAGCTCAATCTGAGGGATTTGTCCATATACATATATTCATTTTAAAATTCGAATTTGGAATTCGACAGTTTTGAATTGTCTCATGCGTATTACTTATCAGAGTATTCATTTAGTTTCGTTATTTTGTCTCCACATTGTATAAATAGAGAGAAACTAGAACCTTTGAATTCAACCTTAGAAACAAAGGAAAATACATTTTTCACACAAATAAACCATCTAAAACATAGAACTACTCCCAAAACCCTCATCCTGCTTCCCTTAAAAAATTTTAACTTGGCTAGTTTAAGAATCCTCACTTCTCTCGGTGAATGGACGCGTAAATCGTGGCCAGGCGGGGTAGTGAAAACACAATACGCCACCAGGGAGGTATTTGTCTCAGCAACTTGGCTGGGTCGCGTCCCGTGTGTTATTTATCTTAAGCCTCAGCAGTGAGCTATTCCTTTTTAGGTGTTTTGTTATTTAACTTTGAGAATTTTTTGTAACTATGGTAGCACTCGTTTAGTGTGGAGCTGTGGCTTACTAATTACAGCCGCACTGTTCATTCGAGTTAAGCTACTGCTACTGCTCTCGGTCCATGGATGGGTCACCATATTTGGAAAACTATGGGGAAGGCTGCTGCTTAGTGATGGGAAATAAGGGTTAAAATTGATATGAATATAAAATTATTTAACAGATCGAATAAATCATGTGCCAAGAATGTAACAAACTTGCTGATACTAAGTACTACGATCCGGGAGAAACGTTGCGCCTCGTTTTTTATACCACGTACATCGAGGGACTGGAATGATTTGCCAGCGACGGTGATTCCGTTTGACTACAATTTAAGTGTCTTCAAGGCTAGAGTGAATAGACTCTTAATGAACTAGTGCGATTTACTATCAAAGATTGCATCACAGCTCGCCATCAGGCGGGATTGCGGTCAAGATCTAGTTTATAACTTAAAAAAAAAAATATGTTTACATAAACTACGAAATGTTTGTTTTGGGGCTGTAAACGATCACCATTGTGAATAGGGTAGTTGACTAAAAAAAACTAATTAGTCCGTCAGTCAGATTTCCAAAAAATACTAGACACGTATTTTTCTTTTTTCATATAAACAAAAATGAAGACGACACAGTGCGTTGAAAACTCGTGTGACGTCACTGCACGCTACACTTTTTAGCGAGCAGTGACGTCACCAGCCACCACTCCTGATCTTTGATGCCTTTTATATTTGTAAATTTTTATTGATTTGATAAAACAAATTATACCTATCCAATATTTTTCTATAATCTGAATGACGGAATAAATAGAATAATTTTTTTTTTACCCAGTAAACATCCCTAATCATGAATTCTTTCTCTAAACACGTAAGTACCAAGAAGGCCGAGTTTGGAATGGAATAAAGGCCGTTAACGACCATAATTGCTTCGATAAGATTATCCTCATAAACTCTACCACAAGCACTTTTCGTTTTGCGTAAACGGACAATGCTAAACGTAAGAAAGCGGTTGCTGTAAATTTCCTGAAGACCCACGCTTGGAAATGGATTATTGACCACTTTAGCATGTTGTTATGTTAGGACAGGTATTTCTGTTGTCGCTTAACACAACACCCTGTAAGTAAAATGTGAGGATTATTTTGTTTTTCCTTTTTTGCAAGCGTTTCCGATGACACGTGTAGGTAGGACATTTTTTCAGGGGAACTTACTACTAGGGTTCAAAAGTATCCTACGTCATGGTCTACTTGTATCATCATCATCATCATCATCAACCTTCATATCGTCCCACTGCTGGGCACAGGTCTCCTCTCATACAGAGAAGGATTGAGCGTCATCACCACGCTTGCTCGCGATTTCAGACTTATAAAGTCCAGGTTTCCTCAAGATGTTTTCCTTCACCTTCAGTCACTGGTGTGCAAGATATACTTAGAAAGTACATATAACTTTAGAAAAGTTACATTGGTACTTGCCTGACCTGTAATCGAACCTGCGCACTCATACTTGAGAGGCTGGTGTTTTAACCACTAGGCCACCACGACATATACTTGTGCTATGAAATGAAATCTGTTAACCTATTAAGGAAAATGTAACAGATACAAAGACCAAGGCTACAAGGCTAGAGTCATCATCATCATCTCAGCGTTTATCCCAGTCGCATCCATAGCTTTTTCAGCTTTGGAGTCTGGGGTCCGCTTTACCAGTCTAACTGCTGATTTTGGCTAAACTTCGATATTTTCCGTGAAGCGACTGCTGTCTGACCTCCACAACCCGAAGGCGATATCTAAGCATTGCAGTTAGACCAATTGTTAGATTTTTGAGGGCTCCAACAACCCGTAACGACTGCCATTAGATGTTCGTATGGCAACCAAGGCTAGAGTGAATAGGCCTTAATAAACTAGCGCGCTTTACCTTCAATGATTGCATCACTCATCACTCATTACACTTACCATCAGGCAGGATTACGGTCAAGCACTAGTTTACTTATAATTAAAAAAAGTTATTTCTCTTTTAAGTGAACTTACGCTGTCAGCAAAAACCTTCCCCAAATTCTGCCAGGAGGCATGCTTTTCTAGAGCCTTCTTGAGGGGGCTTCCCCGATCCCTGCGGTACGACTCTTGGTCATCTATGCTATCACATTTATCATATTAGTTTATGGATCATCATAATAATCAGCATCAGCCTAATCTATTGCCCACAACATATGTTGGTATCGGTTTCAAACCTAAACGCCTATCTGAGATCTACAATCCAGTTATCCTTTTTTTTAACTATAAATCAGTGCTTGACCGCAATCGATGGTAAATCGCGCTAGTTTAATAAGAAAGCGCTTTTTATTGTGCATGCTGTGATCTCTTGTAATTGGGTTGTATCCTAAAAAATAATTTAATGTCCATCGGATAGATTAAAAAAAAATATTAAACACGTATTTTTTATTTTTCCTTTCATTCAAATACTTAGGAAGATATATTGATTTGAAATGTCGCATGACGTCACACCGTGGTACAAAATATACCACGGCGTGATTAGCCTCCATTCCGTAACTTTAACAGGCTATATCTCAGTAGTTTTTGATTATTTCGACAAAATAATAAATACGGGTCTTTTTGTTTTTATTATCTATAAAACGGACTATTTTTTTTTTATTTTCATACCTTGGATACATCCCTATTGTATTTAATCCTTGTCGTTCATTAACTATTTATAGTGTATATCTTCTGATGGAGATATTAAAATAATGCATGAACCTCCTTGAGCTTCCCGGTAAGTCGACGCCGCGTTGTGCTTCACGCGCGCCTCAAAGAGTTGTCAGCACATCGTGACGGGGTCTACGAAGACCGATGTCTCTTGGGTCGGGGTTGCGGGTTGTTTAAAAAAGAAATCCGTGGCCATAGCCGTCGCACAGGCAAGTGAAGAAATACGGATGGGTTTTAGTCAGTAAAAGTCTGACACGCCCTTCCGCTCCGCCTAGAGCGGGAGGAGTTATTTGATGATTTCCAACCCAACAAAAAAAAAAGAATGAAAAGAGAAAAAAAATGGTGGACAAAGACAAAATAATTAGGTCCTGTACACTTTGTCTCTTTATCTAGATAACGGACTGGTCTATTCAAAGTCAGGCCACACGGCGTAGCGTGCAAAGTATCTCAGATTACATACATCGTATCATCTTAAACTGGAAGTGAATATGAAACGTGGCATTTCTATCCCACGCACATCAGAATCAGTGCAACGTAATCAACGATGTTCAATAAGATTGGATGTAATTATATACCTAGATTGTTTAAGAACAGCGAGTTCATGGCTTAGAGGTTAATGAATAAAATTAAATTAAGACATTCAAATGTTTTGTCTTACTTCACCCACTAGGCGAAACCGATATGCCTTACTTGAAATTCGCAGACATGTGACATCTACTAAGACGCACTAGGCCTGCTACAGTCCACTCCCTAAGCGAGGAGGCTTGTGTCCCAGCAAGTTCAGTCGTTTCCATATTTCCCGGCAATTTTGAATTTGAACTGTTCTATATTCGAAAGTTTAAATATTGATTCACATAACAATTTCAAGTATTAGGAATAATGCTATTGTTTAGTCATAGCGTCGATTGGAATCTGTCAGGTTACGAAAATTAATCGTTCTAAGGAAAATGTTCGTGCAATAATTTTCTACAACATTAGAAGGGACCTGACAGAGTTTCAGTGTTGTAAAGAACTAACGTCTGTGCTCAGTGATAAAGCCCTATTGGTTGTGGAGTGGTGAACGCTGGTGTTTAGAATTCCAGCTTGGGCAAACTAGTGTTCATGACAAATCTCGCGAAGGACGCCCAAAATCCGCCTTCACTGAAGGTAATGTGAATCGTGTTAGTTGATGTCACATGTCTGCGAGATTTGAGTTCTAAGGCATTTCATTGCTGTGAGACAACTATTCTCGAAGAGGGTCATGTGACGTACCGAGAGATCGAGGCTCTATTAGGCATTCAGGGACAACCATTTAGAAGAACTTGCATGAAGCGTTTGGTATGAATTTGCCTTTGGATATCGCATTTGCTTTCTTGCGGCGATCACAATGCAGCCCGCGTCATATGGTGTAAAAAACTCTGCAAAGGTTCAACCGAAGAGTCAAATGACGTCTACGACATCATCAGTGATTACATTACTCGTATACGATTCCTAATCTACAATCTGGGACTTTCGAGAACAATGTATTAAGCTACGTAGTGAATATTTTGAATAATAATAAAAAGTACTAAAAGGTTCTAGTTGTGTTTTTCTTCAAATGACACAACTCGTAAAACGGAGGCCCTCAGGACTCACACCCTCTAAAAAGCTAAGCTAATAAAATAAACAGATGACTATTTTATTCATAAACGCTATTTCTATCCAGGAGGGTGATTTGATAGATGTGCAGAAAATATCAGCCGGAAACCAGTATAGTAGGAACGTATATACTAGATAAAACAGTATACTTGCCTTAGTCCACTGCTGGACAAAGGGCTCTCCCAAGGCTTTCCACGATGATCGCTCTTGTGTTGCCCGCATCATTCAGCGGTCATTGGTCCACTTGCCTACTAAAACTTTGAAATCCTTATAAGGACAGACATTGCTCATAAAAATCCTTTTCCCAAGACAAAATAGGGATCATTTGTACGTCTTTATGTAGCGTGTATTCATCGTGTGATGAATCAACTGACACCCCTCTACGTACATCGTATTAGATAGGCTTTGTTGACATAATGCGTCAACGACTCATTTACTTACTCTCTCTCTCGTTTCTCTTCAAATTCTTTTGGGAAAGCCTTTATAGGGTTCCGTGGCCAATCCCTAAACATGGGACCCTACATACATACATGTTCAGCCTATAATGTTCCCAGTATTGGGATACAGGCTTCCTCTCGATGAGAAGGTGTGGGCCATAATATACCAAGCAGGCCCAATGCAGAAATCAGAAACATTTTATTTGTGATACACAGGTACAGTGGTTATTCATATTTGAGGATAAAGTGCGCTATGATCAGCCAGCAGCATACAAATACAAAAAATAAAATAATAAAAAATAATTAAATAAATGATTACATTATAATAGGAATAATTAAAGTCAAAAAGTCATAATAATTTCTTAAGTTAACGTCAAAATCAACCAAATAAAATGAGCAAATAATTTTTTTTCCTGGGAAATCATTAAAAAAACAGAATACACAAAAACACAAAAACGATCACGGTGTTCGGTCAGTCACGCTAACGCAGGATCAGCCCCCTAATCGGCGAACACATTTTTGTCAATGATTGCGACCATGACCCATTCTTCCGTTCGGTCCAAACGATCCCATCTGATCCTAACTAGTCGCAATCATTGCAAGTTTCTTTTACTAAGGATCAAAATATTATTGTTATAATTGTTTTTTATTTTTAATTGTAATTTTAAATCAGGGACACATTCAGCTCTATTCAGCGCATCATACGGATCGACTGCGTTTGGCGCTCTCATTGGTTGAGAGTTCTTCGATATCGATGATAAAAGTCGTGAGTCTTCGTAATGAAAACTCATGCCACACTGAAATCCGGTCGTCATTCCAGATCCATTATAAATGGTTTCATTATTACGTAACTATTAAAGAGCGTTTCTCATGAAAAGCATTACCTAACCTAATCCATACGCAAACCCATAACAAAAAAGTTTTCAACCCGTCAAGTTCAGCCGCCATCACCAGTTTTACCTAAAAGGCTATCAAATGAAAACTGATCAACTAGCCGTAAATAAAATGCTCAGCACGAAACGAGCATTCGTTTAACAGACCATTAATTAAAACCTAGTTCTGCTCAACTTTGGGACGCAAAAACTCACGCCTCAATGCATATACGAACTTAATTGTACGTCTGCTGTGACCTATGTAGTTTAGTGTGGAAATGCTATTAAAACAGATTTTCTGATCAATTAAATCCTACTTGGTTTGGTTATCCAATATATGTTAAAAACGTATATATGCAAATACAGGTATTTCTGCCTAAAATTCTGCCCTAATTGCGTAACATGTGTTACTATTAGTTGGAATCATTTCGAAGTATATTGCTAATCCATTGCTCCAAATGTTCGATAACGTCTCTGCGCAACAACGTAAATAACGCAATGAATGTTGTTGAACTGTCAAAATTAAACCCATTGCTACTGATAGTGTGTCACGTGACTACAATTTGAGTGTCTTCAAGGCTAGAGTGATTAGGCTCATAAAAAACTAGTGCGCTTTACCATCAACGATTGCGTCTCTGCTTACCATCAGGCGGAATTGCGGTCAAGCGCTAGTTTATAATTATTAAATAAATAAATAATAAATACGTAATTACTAATAACCCTGCTGAGGAGTAATTGCGAAATACACTATGAGCAGGAATGGCTTTCATTTTGACAGTTTCCCCATTTCCATTCAAACTTGAGCTTTAATATTTTAGCCATAAGTTGAAAATCTAATAAAAAAAAATATGACAGGTTACGTTGCTTAATATGCTGTCGTCTGTATATTCATTTTGAACATATTATGAAGCAATGGTTTAGCAATATCATTCAATAACATTTGATTTGAGATTTATAGTTTTTTACACAATTTTGATCGATTACATTTGGGTTATAATTATAAATGAGGTATTGTTCTTCTTAGCGACGGACGTTGACACTATAATCACCATAATTAGAGAATTAATTACTGAAGGGATCTTTACATACAAGTGTTTAAAATATATGATAATTATATTAAAATGAGATAGGTAAAATATAGAACGTATGTAGATATATCGATATTTTGGAAACTCGTGTCGTATTTATTCATATTTAGGTTTTGACTTGGACGAGTACAGTACTCAATATGGCGAGACCTCCCTACATGTTGTATATTCAAAAGCAAACATTATCACATCTCAATTCTAAGAATAGTTACAAACATGTCACTCTATCACCTTTCGTTTATTTAGACCGAGTACACATCACATTGGATTTCGTCACATGTCAATACAGCTGTAACAAAACATGAACACATGACAGCGAGGTTTATAAACCGCTGCAGTTTTTTTTTAAAGGTTTTTAAAAAGACCGACAGTTTCGAAATTCGAACACTTACATTGAAGCTACGTCTCGGACCGTCCGTCGTCTAATTAAAGCTGAGAACACACACGCGATAACTTCGTAAGAATCTCGGCAACCTCACACTTCCTTGTCGAGACTTTTCCTTCTCCAGGCATAATCCGGATTAAAGGAGGATCGGCTCTTCTATTAAAACTCCCTTGCCTTTCGACCTTTAAGGCTTTTCGGCAAGTGTTTGGGAGTAATTAGTTGAGACTTACTGGCGTGTTAGAACGGATTCATTTTGTGTGTATTTAAAGATTAAGAGAGCAGGTTATTAGTTGTTTATCATAATTAAATAAGATCAAATACTTGTAAATATTTTTATTACCTTTGGTTTAATGATGACTTACTTGCCGATGTGATTCAAATCGGCAGGGTAACTGCCTAACATACTAAAAGTAGAAACAGCTGTCATTTTGACAGTTTAACAATACTCATTGCGTTAATTATGTTTCTGAGCAGATAATTTCTGTGAACATATTTTTTGAAGCAATGATTTAGCAATATCCATTAAAATGATTCAGATTGTGATTGGCTTGTATTACTTTCTCGGCGGTAGGCCATAACATCGGCCGCCGGCAGAAGTTACCACCCACCAGACAAAGTCTTGCCGCCAAGCGATATGTCGTGTTCTGGCATGATGTCTGGTGAAGCCGTACGGAGGACGGGCCTGAGCAGTTGTGTTGCGATGTGTGCCGTGTTGGGAGTTTAGTCGTGGAGGGTCTTCAGATCAATCTCCCTTTGGCGCAGCATCGTTGGTCGTGTTGTTGGGTTTAACATTGCATCACCTCGCTCAACTGCCATCTTCCTCCCTATTCGCTCAGTTTTTCTGAGTGAATAGGCTCCTAATAAACTAGCGCACTTTACCATCAACAATCGCATCGCTGCTTACCATCAGGCGGGATTGCGGTCAAGCGCTAGTTTATAATTATTTAAAAAAAAAAGCATGTAGTGTCCAGGTGGAAAATTATTGCCTACTTC
This sequence comes from Sesamia inferens, assembly GCA_037179545.1. Taxonomy (NCBI): domain Eukaryota; kingdom Metazoa; phylum Arthropoda; class Insecta; order Lepidoptera; family Noctuidae; genus Sesamia; species Sesamia inferens. The sequence continues at coordinate 25,465,239 of CM073928.1, read as the reverse complement.
ATATATGTATATATATAAAAAAGGCGTGGGGAAAGTATTCATCATGAATGTGGCTGATTGGAATGATGGCTATACTCGTAAGAGTAGGGAAATGATATGGCTAGAATGGGATTCACAACCGAGATGACGTAAGTATAGAGAAACATGGGACAGAATGACATGTTGTATGGATCCAAAATAAATTTACATAAGGCAGGGCATTATTTTATATTCAAACATTCATACATAATATCATGTTAACAGCTAAAACTCAAATGCGATTTTACTATCATTGTTTTGGTTTCATATTCCCTCGATATTCTATAGACTTTAAAATAGGCGCACGTTAGGTATAATTTAAATTGAAATACGGAGAGAAACCGCGAGTAAGCACAGTCAAATAATGGAGAGGTTGGAATTACAGGGTGCTTCAGGCGTTGTACTCCTGGTATGCTGAAGTGGCTGGAGTCAATTGCAAAATACTGCTTTAATTTACACACTACATTTAAATGGCATCCACAAAACATAGAACATGTTCACACGTGAATCATAATTCACGCCGTGTTATATCGATATTGCGGATCGAACATAAGTAAGGAACAGATTCTCGAGGCAAGGACAATGGACGCTTAGCATGCAAAGCACGCCGCCTGGGTATGCGGGCATGCGATATACACTTGGCGACTCCACACACTTCGCTAATCTATTCACTACTTTATAAGTACTGACCGGGGCTGGATTTTAGGGTTCCGTAGCCAAATGGCAAAAAACGGGACCCTTATAGATTCGTCATGTCTGTCTGTCCGTCCGTATCTCATAGCCATTTTTTTTCCGAAACAACTACTATTTTGTGAACAGCATTATGATTTTGTTGCTAAAATAAAAAAATAAAAAATATAGGGGGCTCCCCATACTTAGAACTGAAACTCAAAAATGTCATCAAACACATACGTGTGGGGTATCTATGGATAGCTCTTCAAAAGTGATATCGAGGTTCCTTAATTTTTTTTTTCTAAACCAAATAGTTTGCATGACAGACGCTTCCAAAGTGGAAAAAAGTTGCACCCCCCCCCCTCTAACTTCTAAAATAAGAAAATGAAAAATCTAAAAAAAACTACCAACGAAAATTATTTTGAACGAGATTTACTAAGCAGTTTTTTTTAATACCTCGTAAATCTTAAATCGCTTATTACCGCGTAATCTTTCATACAAATAACTTAAATCCTTTAATTTCATAAATCAATGGTACGGAACCCTTTGTGCGTGAGTGCGTGAGTCCGACACGCACTTGGCCGGTTTTTTTGAATAGTTGCTATTAGAGTAACGGATAGTTACTATTCAAATTTTGTATAGAACTGCCTCTTTTTTAGCCTGTCGCTGTGTGTAAATTGTGCTAGTAAATAAAAAATAATCAGCAAATAATTTTGAGCCATAATCCAACACACGTGCGCATGCGACTTAATAATAAATAAAAATGGAAATGTGGCTTATTTGACCGCAACTTTGTCCAATCTTAATAAAATGTCTAGTTTTTTAGGAAAACTTTCTTCAATCATCATCATCTCAGACTTCGATATTTTCCGTGAAGCGACTGTCGTCTGACCTCCACAACCCGAAGGCGATATCTAAGCATTGCAGTTAAACCAATTGTTAGACTTTTGAGGGATCCAACAACCCGTAACGACTGCCACTAAATGTTCGTATGGCAACCGGGACCAACGGCTTAACGTGCTTTCCGAGGCACGACCAGACCAGTGCAAATATTCATACTCATGCATACAAATATTTGCACTGTGCGGGGATCGAACCCGCGCCTCCTTGCGCAGCGGCCGCGTTCGCTACCGCTACGCCACGAAGGCTGTCAGGAACACTTTCTTCAATAATTGTCAGTAAAACAATTCCAAGGTTTTTTCCAACTCGTTAATTTTGCGACGCTTCATTTAAATATTTTGGCATATTGTGTGTCCACAGGGACTACAATGGGAAATTTGAGAACGCTAAATATACTGTCCTAAAATTGAATTCCAGCTCCTCGTCCTACAATTCGACATTCGCAAGTAGCCTCAGCCGACCGCAGTCTTCGGAAGTGACGGCGCATACGCCTAAACGATTTAATCGAAAACACATTAACCAAAGGCGTCGACTGTCTGAAAAGATAAAGCATTGCACTCCGTTCGAAGTTGCTACGTCACCGATTTAGAATTGCTTTGAATTATACGCTCAAAAGCTTAGAAAAGTCGTGACGATTATTTGTGCAAGTTATTTGTTTTAACAATCATTGAACCTACATTTATTGAAGAAAGTTTTTCATTTGATTGACTTGAAATTATAATTGAAAATATAGGCAGCTATAAAATGTATCCTACAAAACTGAATTCGTCGTTATATTACATAGAAGTTTCCCTTTCTACTAATATGCAATCAATACACTATGGATATAAATTATGCTCTTAAATATTAAAATAACAGCTTTCTACCACACTAATAAAAAATAACTATTAAAAAAAATGTATGTCTATTTGTTCCAGCCTATCTCCGAAAAGGCTGGATCTTGGATGCATGGTTGATTTTACATGAAGTTACTCAGGCTATTATTATTTTAAAAAAGGACAAAGGGTTCTGAATATAATTAAACCCCATAAATTCACTCGAACGAAGTCACGAGCACAGCTAGCAGGTAATATAATTGATACTCTGCTATATGACGACGATTTTAAGAATAAATTAATAGATCCTACTATTACCGACCGTAATTGAAAAGCCGAAGATTTTCTACGAAACGTAATAGCTGTCTTTATTGTTATTTAGCAGAAAGCACCCTAAATTATTATAATTTCAGGGAACAATAATGGCGGTTCAGTAATAGTCTAAAAGCTTAAGCGATTTCCATATCGCTTACGGACAATAATAATCAATCAAGCAACGTCTCTACGGTCGGGCGGTAGTTGTGAATCGCTGCAATTAGTCGCCATGATGCCCCCCGCGCGCCCGTACCCTCTGCACGCTATGTTGTGTGACTTATGCGTTTGTTTAAACCAGACGAACTTCGATCTAGATAAGTATTAAATATTTATGTGAACGTGGGTGTTACGAAAGTGTGGCGGGTTAATCATGAAAATCCAGAACTTTTGTGTTACTTAGAAATGTAGATGGCGTGATGTCTGGGGACTTGAAATTACTAGGAAAGGTTATGGAGAAAATTACGTGTAGGCATGGAAATTTGTTGGGAAAGTCACATTTCCAACGTAAGTACAGTCTAGAGTTCTAACTGATTACGGCCCAGAAACTCCCACACAAGCAAATTCAAATTACAAAAATAGTATTCAAGATCAAAGCGTAAACCTAACACGTGGATCATTCACGCACGATCAGATTAAAACGGCACATGCCTACTAAATCGCTTCATAGAATCTTATTACATTTTATACGTTACTAATACAATCTACATATTCATTATGTAATCAAATTTTGGATCATCTGCTCGGCCATCACGTTAGGAATTTTAATTTCGATTCGGGGGTGGGATCACCCCTGGGTTGACCCTGCTACCCGATAATTGTAAATGACTAATAGGGTCGAGCTACTGGCATGTGACTATAGCTAACGAATAAAGAAATAAACATGATAAAATATTTAATTCTAGCGGCCGCCAGCGACTTCGTTCGCGTGGAGTTAGTTATGCTCTGCTCCTATTGGTCGCAGTGCTAGTGCTTGACTGCAATCCCGCCTGATGGTAAGCAGTGATGCAATCGTTGATGGTAAAGCGTACTAGTTTATTAAGTCTATTTACTTAAAAAACTTAGGAATAGGAAGCATGACGGCAGTTGAGCGAGGTGATGCAATGTTAAACCCAAGGCCAACACGACCAACGATATTGCGCCAGAGGGAGATTGATCTGGAGACTCCATGATCCAACTCCCGACATAACAACAATTGGCGCATCGTGCCCGGCACACATCGCAACATAACTGCTCAGACCCGTCCTCCGTACAGCTTCACTAGACATCATGCCGGAACACGACGAATCGCTTGGCGGCAAGACTTTGTCTGGTGAGTGGTAACTTCTGCTGGCAGCCGATGTTATGGCCTACCACCGAGTAAAGTTTAAATGTTTCTAAATGCACCCACGACAAATGAGTAATTCCTAGTGTTGATCCCAATGCTTTTTTTAAAACTGCAATTTGTCCAAAAATTTGAAAAACAATATCGTGAATCAACAATTAATCCTTTTGTACTAAATTACTTTACAGATCTTGTGCTTTGAATCTTGGTTTACCCCTATAATTTATATTGTACGCTAGTATCGTAAATATGTTAAACTAACAATTAATTGCTTTCTGAATACAAATGATTCGGTATCGTACTCACATTAATTTTAGATCCGGGCAACATTTGATTACGAAGCAATTGGCGCCCAGCGTGGGTCTCCCATTTGATTCATTGATCCTTTACTGTGATTTATTTACGTTTAGTTGTTGGTAGAATACGGTAAGGACTTACATTTGCTGCTGGCTCCTGAATTATTTTAAAAGGGATCTGAAACAAAATAAATATTTAAATGAGAAGAAGAAAAAATACAAATTAATTTGAATGCTCCAAAAAGCATTACCGAGAGTAAAATTCAAATACAGTCCATCAAATCAAGAAAGTAATAAATATTCTCAACTTCTGAATATGAATTTACAGATTCGTTCAGAAAAAAAAAAACGTGCTAAACTCATTTAAATTCTGAAGCAATACACCAGACCCTTCCTGTTCAATAATCGAATTTACAAGTTTTACAGAAAGTCTGACAAACTGTCTGACAGCGGCAGAAAGTTGTATTATCATCATCATCATTTCAGCCGAAAGTTCTCCACGACGTCGAGCGGTTTTCCGCGACCTTCACCAGGTCGTCGGTCCACATTGTCGGGGGTCTACTCACGCTGCGTCTTCCGGTGCGTGGTCGCCACTCGAGAACCCGTCGGCCCCATCGGGAATCGGTCCTACGGGCAATGTGTCCAGCCCACTGCCACTTTAGTGTTGCAATTCTTCGGGCCATGTCGGTTACTCTCGTTCTTCTGCAGATTTCCTAATTCCTGATTCGATTGCGCAGTGAAATCTCAAGCATAGCCCACTCCATTGCCCTTTGAGTGACTTTGAGCCATCTTATAAGGCCCATTGTTAGCGACCACATCTCAATTCCATAAGTCATCACTGGCAACACACACTGGTCGAAGACTTTTGTCTTGAGACACTACGGTATTTCGGAGTTGTATTATATCACCATGTAATGAATAAGAGCTTAAGTCTGCACATTCTACATACTGTGAGTCATAGTTGCGACTCGCGACTGCGAACTTCTAATTGAGTTTGCAACTTCAGTTTACATGCAGCAACATATTTTAACATTTACTTACGACTACCCGATAAAATTGCATTTAGAAATACACTTTAAGTTAAAGACTTAAAGCGTCCTGCACTATGCATGGTGTAGTAAAAGCTGTTATGTGTAGTTTTTGCGTGAAAAAGTAAAAAAAATCCATACGTACATTCTCACAAAGTTTTTCGGCAGGTCGTAAAAGTAGACATTCCAATGATTTTTGTCAAACACTTTTCCGCCAACATGCTCACGCGCTCACTTCAGATAAATTAAGATACATTTGCCCACCGACTTTCACCCTATAATCGTATTTAGACAGGTTCATACAAACTCAGTCGTCAAACTAGATGTTCCGGATGTCTTTTGTCAAATCGTCAGACGTAGGGGGTCCATTTGAGCGAATGCACTCGCGGGACTGCTAATGAGATTAGCGTGATGCTCAGTGGGGGTGCACTGGGGCAAATTAACGCCTGGGGTACTTTTGTACCCCGTTTCTGTGGACTATTTTTCATGGCTTTGAAAAGTTGGTAGGCGTTGAGATTTATGTTTAAGGGATTTTAATTACAGTGAGCCTTGCCTTGTGACTTTATAATTGTGTCGTGTTTGAAATGAAGGTGATGTCTATTACAAGTCTTTTTTTAAAGTCTTTCCTTTAAAAGAGTTTAAGTCTGTTTTAAAAAAAAAAACCTCTTCAATTACACGCTTCTAAAGGCAAACCGAGCTTAACGTTTGCAGTCGAAAAGGTTTTTATCCCGAATACTTCATTATTTCGAGCGTAGAGCGTGTTTGCCGCCATGACAAGATCCTACATCATTCAGTGAGTCATGCCCAGAGCCCGGATACTCAGTCGTAAAACGTACAAAAACTCTTCGGGAACTCCACTGAAAACATCCAGTTTAACTTGTAAAGAGTTTCCGGTGTACGACAGAATTATGAGCCAAGTTTACGCTTAACTGCAGAAAGTAGTCTGGGGAGAAAACAAAAATATATTACTTTAAGTAAATTGGAACGCAACTTTGATGGCGGACATTGTAGAACTTTCGATGAGGCACATTTTGGCATACACATACATAAAGTCAGGCCGCCTTCTCTAGGGGTTAGGTACTAAATTACAGAGCGCCTTCGTTTAAGTTCAACGTCTAAGGAGCAATTTTTGTAATGTTAAGAAAGTTCAGTCTATTTTCAGTTTTAGAACAGGAAAAAATACCTTTAATTTCCTCACGTATTTTCTAAAAAGTTTTTGACTTTTATTTGTCACCGGGATGAGATTACGACTAAAATTTGGAAATTTTAAATTGAGTTAAGAACCTTCGGTATACTTACTTTTCAACGATAGGTACACGCACGAAGTTTGCGAGTACTACGCACCTAACCATTCAAGAAAATCACGAAAAAGGTCACTAAATTTAGTTTTATGGCGCCTCATCCCAGCGATTCCACACTTCCTTGCACAGTATAGCAGCATCTCTAACCACCCACTATCCTTTTTTATTAACCGGCTTCGTCTTTCAACAAAGAAAACATTTAAACCACCACCGCGCTTAATACGATTTATAGGTACGCTTAACAAACACTGCAAGCTAAATACTTGAATTAAACTTTACTTTAACGGAACAGCAATAAGTAAATGAATTTACAATTCGAGCGCAGGTTCTGAACATGTGTTGTATTTCACACTATTTTATATTCAACTTAGCACATTGCAAGTGGTTATGTTGCTAGAGATAAGCGTGAAGTGTTTTCGCGCGCATATTTAATATGCCGGTGGGATTTTTTAGTAACTTGGAACTAACTAGGCTTAACACAAAGTCCGCAGCAACGGTAGTCATGTAAATAAAGGCACTGTGGTTTAACTTTACGTTGTCAAAAACGCTCTCTACGAAACCACACTAACTTAATGTCAGAAATAATGAGTTGACTTGAACGATTTCTTACAAATGCGAGCATTTACTTTACAACTCCACTCGCTCTGTATGGTTCTTTCCTCTAAATATAATTTCAAACATCGATCTTCATGGTTGTCACGTGATCTAGTCAAGATTATGTCTCAACTTTCTCTCGGTGGTAGGCCATAACATCGGCTGCCGGCAGAAGTTACCACCCACCAGACAAAGTCTTGCCGCCAAGGGATTCATCGTGTTCTGGCATGATGTCTGGTGAACCCGTACGGAGGACGGGTCTTAGCAGCTGTGTTGCGGTGTGTGCTGGGTACAATGCGCCAAACGTTGTGTCGGCAGGTTGGTCGCGGAGGTCTCCAGATCAATGTCCTTGTGGCGCAACATCATTGTTCGTGTTATTGGGTTTCACATTGCATCACCTCGCTCAACTGCCGTCTTCCTTTCTATTCATTCAGTTTTTTTGAGTGAATAGGCTTAATAAACTGGCGCGCTTTACCATCAACGATTGCATCACTGCTTACCATCAGGCGGGATTGCGGTCAAGTACTAGTTTATAATTATAAAAAAAAATCTTTAAATCTAAAAAAAAATCTAGTTTTTAATATACATATAATTGAGGTATAAAAGTGTTTGTGCAAACCTACTTAATGAAATAAAATCATTTATCATCCTAACCAAACAAATTCATTGATGTCATTCGGCGGTAAATGGCGGACGCTATGTGTCGCTCACCGGAGTCAAAACCCTAGCTTAAGGCCAAAGTAAATAAATATTACTTGGCACGTTCATTGGCTGAGCATTATTCCCGTCACTGTCACACAAGTCTTAATCTACAATTGTGAGATGGAGATATCACTATCGGTCTTGGGAAAATTGAGAACTTATTTTTATTTTGCTACCATTACTTCATCTCAATAAAAGGGTTCTTGGAAAGAAACTGATCAGAATTGCTTAAGTTGCCCCTTAGAACCCATTTTCTGTGAAATAATTAAAATGGTTTTGAATTACATCTACACGTGTAACCTCTTATTTTTGTGTACTTTGATTAAAAAGCTTTGGTTAGAACAACAAACAAAAATTTAAAAAAATCTTTTCAATTTACAATAAAAAGTTAACATCAATGTTGACATAGAGAATATAAAATCATTTCATACAAAAACGTGACTAAAAAAGCGCTTTGCATCACAAAAAGCGCTTGTAACCACCGTGCATTAGGGTGGCATGCACTTAGGGGTAACATCCCCTAACAAAAGACGGTCGGCAACGCATTTGTATCGATTTACGCGAACCGGCCGCTACATGGTAATAAACTGTTGAACGCAAAGCAAAACTTTGATAGTTAGGAATATCAAAACAAAGCATCGTAGTTAGTTTATACAAGGTTTTAATTAAATTAATGAGTCTGATCAATATGGATATGACATGTCTATATTACTTCAGAGGCAATGTATTAAAAAAACTTGAAAAATTTTAATGTTGTTTTAGTTCAAAATCAGTTTTACAAACGCAATATTATATTGAAGACATTCAACTAACAGTAAAAGCCTACATTGACTGGTGCAATAAAGCAGACTATTCAATGAATTTAATATGCTAATGAAGACGTTGACAAAACGTGAAAGAATTAAAAATCCTTTTTTGACATGATATATCATTTTCTTGTTACTATTTGTGTTACAGTACTATGCTATACGCCATAGTAAGTTCTAAATATATATATGTCGGAGATCGTCGATTAATTTTAATAGAAGTTGCTGATTTGATTTACGTAGTAGAGGGGCAAACGCTTGTGACGTTATATTGTGATGGCGGCACATGGACAGAGTCGCTTTGGAAAGTGGGGTTCGTCGAACGATAACTTTGCATCGAGACGCGGACCAAGGCACTCCTCCGAACCGAAACTGTCGGTTTGCCTATTCAAATTGTTATTATGAAGATTGGAGGGTATATCTACACGTCGTGCTTTAATTCAAAACTCACCTACGAAACGGAACCTGTACCACCACACCAAGATGATGTCGATCCTACCGCTCTGCCGTCGCTGTCTCCGACATCAGAAGTTGGATAAAGAACTACACTGCTCACAATCTCTTTATAAATCAAAGAACAGAATAAGTCACTTTCTGCCAATATTTTTATAGTACTTGTGTGATTACTTGTGTGGTAGTTGGTGGCCTTTGTATGACCTGTAAATGCTGGATGTACTGGCAGTGAGGCTGGAAGTGAACGTCAAGTTACGAGGTGCACTCAATTGCTGGCGCAGAGATCGCTCCGCGTGATGGTCCGCTGCAAGAGTGCGCTGCAGGCTTGCAGTGCTGGCTGATGCTTGGCGCGCGACAGTGCTGGCTGATGCTTGGCGCGCGACAGTGCTGGCTGATGCTTGGCGCGCGATAGTGCTGGCTGATCCTTGGCCCGCGACAGTGCTGGCTGTTGCTTGGCGAGGGAGGTGCGCTTGCGGAGCATTCGAGGTGCGCTGCGGAGCGCGCTTCTAGCTGCTTGCGGCGCAGCCGGAGCTGCGTGCGCTTTGCGGAAGGCCCAAGGTTTCAAGACTTGAGCCTCTACTCTGCAGGCGATGAGATGAATTCAGGACAGCATCTACTCTGCAGGCGATGAGAAGGTTTCAAAATACCCGAAACGTTTGTGGTAACGTAATGGGGCTTTATGAGAGCTCCCAGAATCCTGGTGTGCAACGGTTGACAACTGCCAAGTGGCAGGTGTTTGTGGGAAATTGCCATAATCCGGTGAGTCGTACTATTTTTATTTTGATTCCGTGGCCGAATGTTCTCTTGTCAAGCAATCTGTAATTTCATTGGTGTATGTACACACGCGCCAGTATATATACAGCAGTGTACAAGGTTGTGCCAGTGTATTGTGTACTGAACCATTTCTTTGCGACATGATAATAAGAGTTATTTTTGCAAATTTAATTTCTTGTACTACCCGATTATTGTTTGTTATAATGGACTGAGAACTTTTAAATTCGGGTTTTAAAATTATGATGTCCAAAATCAAAAACAAAATTGTTTATTTCAAATCAACCATCCGTTGGTGCGTTTGAATAGTCAATGTCGGTCAATCCAAGAAAAGTGAAGCTAAATTGCATGTTCCAAAGCGTGTAGTCATCTCTATGGAGAAGAACTTGCAAGAAATTCCATGGACAAGTCTGGTTTGTCTTTATTTCGAAACTAAAGTTCACTGTGGCCTATAGTTACAAGCTCACTTGAGTTTCTGATAGTATGTGCGGCTAGACTATTAAATCTTCTCAAGAGAACAAGCGGTAACGAACATAGAAATGAGTGCTATTTACGAAAAATCTAAATTTGATAGAAGTGAGCTAAAGTAATGAAATTTAATATTGGTGAATTGTTTGATGGCGATAATGGCGATCGTTACCTATTGAAATCGTTGATTGGAAACAGAACTTATAAGTACCCCACGATCGAATAAGTACGAAAGATTTTTCCAAGTAATGTCTGCTGAGTTAGATTTTTATAATGTAGAAGATGGTGAGGAGGGTGCCTCCGCCAGCAAATAGAACACGTATCATGGCTATGTGGTCGCGCTGCACGCACTAGTCTGTAGTCGTAACTGCAACCCAGTGAGGGGTTGTTCAGAGCGCGATGGGCAGCTAGTGGTGTGGCGGGGACACTAGTAGGTATGGTCGCACTGCATGCACTAGTCTGTAGTCGTAACTGCAACTCAGTGAGGAGTTGTTCAGGGGGCGATGGGCAGCTAGTGATGTGGCGGGGACTTTGGTAGATATGGTCGCACTGCATGCATTAGTCTGTAGTCGTAACTGAAACTCGGTGAGGAGTTGTTCAGGGGGCGATGGGCAGCTAGTGATGTGGCGGGGACCTAGGTCTCAGTGGAGACTATTAGTTGTACGGTCATGTCTTGACCTGGGAGTCGTGGACTCTAGAGTTGGTTGTATCACAAGAGGTGATGACGATATGGGTGTCAACTATGAGTTGTCACTAGCTACTGTGGTAGCGAACCATGGTGTGTTTTCTTTTTGATGATTTTGATTTGATAATTATGAGGCTTGGAGGAACCTTTTGTGTTTTCTTTTTGAAATTTGATAATTATGAGGCTTGAAGGAAGCTTTTGTGTTTAAGTTGTTAAAATAATTAAGTTTGGTTTTCTAATAGGCAATGTAACTAAACGTAACGTGTGACGGTCAGGTTGGCCGAGTTCTCAAAAATGCTTCAAAGTCTGTTTTCTGTGTTTTTTTTTTTAATTTGTTACAGACATGCACTAGAACGTGCAACGGGAAATGTTGAGGTTTGGCCGGAATCGGCGGTTGGCCTGGTGAACCGGATCCTGGACTCCGGGGCTGAAGGAGCTTCGGATGCGACTGGGATTGGCGCTGGGATGATGATGATGATGATGATGATGATGATGAAGATGATGATGCACGAGGACGTGCAACTAGTCAGGCTGGCCGTGTCGGAGATCGTCGATTAATTTTAATAGAAGTTGCTGATTTGATTTACGTAGTAGAGGGGCAAACGCTTGTGACGTTATATTGTGATGGCGGCACATGGACAGAGTCGCTTTGGAAAGTGGGGTTCGTCGAACGATAACTTTGCATCGAGACGCGGACCAAGGCACTCCTCCGAACCGAAACTGTCGGTTTGCCTATTCAAATTGTTATTATGAAGATTGGAGGGTATATCTACACGTCGTGCTTTAATTCAAAACTCACCTACGAAACGGAACCTGTACCACCACACCAAGATGATGTCGATCCTACCGCTCTGCCGTCGCTGTCTCCGACATATATATATGGTTTAAATAAAAAACGAAACATAAAGGAAAACTAAAAACAGTAACAACCACTTAACATTAACACAATGTTATCCAGAAAGCAGTTGCAAAGCATTAAATTAATGTAAAAGATAACGACATAACAGAACAACATCAGCAACCGACCTTGAATCTTATCAAGGACCTTATGATCAACAAACACATAATAGACGGGAAAACAAAAACAGTAGCTTTCAGGAATGAAGATAATACGGACGATAGTTATGATCAGACTACAACAATTGCTGAAACAAAAGACTCGCTACACCACTATGCACTAGTGTAGTACATACAATGTCACAGGTTTCAATAGAACCATTGATACGATTATTCAATTGCCAAGGCCGTGTCGTATGGAGCTAATGATGGACCGTGGGCGTCCACGGTCACCTCTATATAAACCTATTTGACTAAATTGCTGTAAGTAGTGCAAAAATGGCTTTACTCTCAGTTACAGTGTTGTTTGTTGGAGCTCTATTGGGATGGAGCGTCGCAGCGCCCAGCGACCGTGAGTGTTAAAATACATACAATGTTAACAGAAATAGGACAAAAGGATCAAGTACTTATGCTGTCAAGAAAACACTGGAACCGTGAAATGGGAAAAGGGATGAAAAAGAAAGGTTTCGGTCGAATACTTTAGTTAAAATATAGGCTTGATGTAGCAAACCAACGTCGTTAGCCTCTCGCGAGGACGACACTAAGCATAAAATTTTATAATCAAACATTTTAAAATAAGTATATTAGATAGTACCAAAATAACATACAAACTATTTATATCATTTCTTTAAATATCATTGTTCAGTACGCCTGAACAAAGTTTCTGTGAAGGATCATCTCGTTTTAAGGTATGCCTCGGTTGTGATTGGATTGAGCCCCTCGAAGTCCCGACATGGGGCTGACGTGACCATTTAAACATAAATTTTAACTGGAGAACTTCTATCTACTACAATATTGATCACTGACCTTTGAAATGTTAGAAATGTTACTGAAGTTGTTTTAGAAACCCAAAGTGCGATTGCTTCTAAAGTTTGTTAATTATTAACAGATAAAACTTGATATAATTTTGCAAGCCTTGAAACGTTTAAATGGCTAAATAGTGAACAGTATTTTTAGTATAAAATAGTACAAGTAATCACTTACTTGTACTATTCAGGAATAGAATTTATATCTAATATTTATCTTCTCAAACGAAACAGTGCAAAGACTCGCCAAGCAGTCAAGGAGCGATGCTAAAAATGCTTAGTCTATAAATAAAGTACGGGTAAATTGTATTATACGCGACACTGAATCGCTTTGGAGGGGACTTACCTGGACTTCCTTTTGATAAAACAAAAAGAGTTCCGTTATTTATTTGTGGTAAAGAATTGAAATTTAGAAATGTAGACATCTCGCTACTTTTCTCAATTTATAATTATTACCATCGGGTAAAAAATACGACATTTATTTTGGTTTGAATGGATTACTGCCGTGTAGCCGTGTAGCTATAAACAGCCTCACAATTTTCTTTGGAATTTATTTAGAAAGTTATAAAGTTTGAAATTAGGGAAAAAACTTCTTATTTAAAAAAAAAAAAAAAACACATAAATCAACATGAACTCAACAAAAAAAGCAATTGCTTTGATAAGTAATTTTAACAGACGAAGATAGTTTTACAAAAAAATAAGCAGATGAATGAAAATGTAAGGAAAAGAACACAATTCGCCACGACAACCGAAAAGTGAAAAAGATGAAATTTACAGAAGTTTGATTCTAAACAATCACAGAGGTAAAAACCCTGATTTTATCTTCAGACGCGAATGTACTGTTCAATTTATAAATAATAGTTTGAATTGCTTAACGGTGTTTGTAGGTGATGGCAGCAATTGGTAATGACGCAGTAATGACTATAGAATTGCTCACTTAAATCCAACATGATGTTGCTAAAATCAAGATACCTATATAATAGCAAAGCAACGCACACTTCATTTGACTTCAAAGATGTACAATAAAATATGGGTAATGATAATGCACAGTACTCTAAATTAAAATTAAAATTTACCTCTGAATTTGTTTCAGCATTTTTCTTAGGGATCAGTCAACTAGGAAATACGACGCCAACAAGTTTTAAAAATATTTACCAAAATATATACGTATGTAGGTACGTCTAATTGTTTATTATAAGAGATCTACATATTTACAAAAATGAACATTTGATTTCATGTTACGTGTTTTATTTCTGTACTGTATATTATATGTTTATTACATTATGTATGTATATAATGGATACTGTAACAATGGTGAATCGAAGCCAAATATTAGATCCACCGCAAAGTGGATCAAAATCAATATACTTTTAGCACCATAATACAACTACAAAGGCATGCTACGGTTAAAATTGAAAGGTGACCGTGGTAAATTACCTAAATTCGCATGCCCGAAAATTGTATTGGACTAATAGTAGTACTCATAATATCCGGCTTAATTTCAAGATCGAAATATTTGATACTAAAATAATTTAATTAGACTGAACGCCGTCACTGTGTAACTATAATGAATACACCACATTATGTTTGTTATGCTATATTAAACCAACCGTTAATCGAGAGGTACAGAGAAAACTTGATGAAATCATTCGTGAAAAAGGTTGAGATAACCTCAAACCATTCACTTTTTTATTTGCAAACACCATGAGCCTTTGATAGAGAGATATTTTACACGCCCTCCGATACTTCTATGCTCAAGTTCGTTATTGCGAAAAGGGTTGTTCTCGCCCCGAGGCGGAACCCCATAAAAAGTCTGGAGGCCTAACGTCAAATAAATTGTTCCACGGTAGACCCCGAGGTTCACGAGTTACGAGAGAAAGAGGTTATAAAAGAGGAACTTTGGTTAAGGTTAAGACCAAAAAGTGTGGCGGGCTTATGCTTTGAAAATCATTTGCGTTAAAAAAAAAACTTGATACAATTATCAATGTTGCATTTTTCGTAACATTTAGAAATATTAAATTACCAATATTATAGTATTTTCCAGTTTTCATAGTTTGCCTAACTACATACTTAATCAGTCTATAATGTGCCCACTTTTTCACTCCCACTTTTTCAAGGTTAATGTTCCCACTTTTGGGACACACGCCTACTCTCGGTGATAAGTCGTAATCTAGGTACCACGCGGGCCCAGTGCGGGCTGGTACACTGGTAGATGTCACATGTCTTCGAAGTTTTGCCTCTAGGACATGCCGTATTGGCTTGTATCCTAAAAAATAATTTAATGTCCATCAGATAGATTTCTAAAAAATATTGAACACGTATTTTTTATTTTTTCTTTTATTCAAAAACTTAGGAAGATATATTGATTTGAAATATCGCGTGACGTCACGCCGTCGTACAAAATATACCATGGCGTGACGTAATTAGCCCCCACTCCGTAACTTTAATACGCTATATCTTAGTAATTTTTGGTAATTTCGCAAAATAAAAAATACGGGTCTTAATTTTTTTTATTATCTATAAGACGGACTAATTATTTTTATGATTTTCATACCTTGGATACATCCCTATTGATGTTTTCCTTTACCATTTTGAGAGCTGTGGTTGACTGACGGGGTTGGAAACTATGACCCACAAAATGTATGTCACGGCCGATACCACTACAGTTGGCCACTACAGTTAACTACTTAACTTAGGTACCTATATTTTGCCTAATTACGTAGCATTTTAAATTTATAAAGTCCCAAAGATTTAAAGAATTTTTATTTCACGAAGCGAATTATGACCCAGAATGAGTACACTATGTGCTGATGTGTACATGAAGGCGCAAGAACATGACACACACATTCACATTCGCGTATTCCACTTGGCAACCACAAGCAAAGCGAGCGTCGATTAGTGAGATAGAAATACTGAAACTCAAAAAAGACTTAGTAAAATTAATCTAAAATCTTTACCTAAGAGTTTGAAACTTAAAACTAATCTAAAAGTTCCAAGTATTTAACAGTTACACAGGCGTACTTCCAGAGAGTAATTAATGAAGATATTTCGTTCAAAAAAGTAGTCCAGCGGTGACTAGTCCAATCCATCTTGCCTGCTCCAGAACCAGTTTGCCCAGCACAAAGATGGCCTCATAATTGATTCAACTACCACAATTCATTTTTTACCTTACCACCTTAATTTCATGTTTCTTTTTCATAAAGCAGGGAGCGCGTCCGGCCTTACCCGTACATTCTTATATAATTATAGAGTTCAAAATAAAAGATAATTTAAAGCTACACTTGATAACATATTGACTTTGATGTGATGCAGCCGGACTGCGTCAGAAGCGGTTAAATAAATCAAGAATGCTTGGTAGATGTAATAAAGATAATTTAGATAGATTTAATTGATAATCTTAAGTTTTATGAACTCATTATTGTGACTGTACGTGATAAGTGACTGTGGTAATGATAACCATCTTATTTTTTTTTGTTTGGCTAAGGTTTGTTTGAATCAAAGATATAAGAACTTCTTTAAGTGTATGGTTGGAACCATAACCTTAGAGTTATACAGCGTCTATGAGTTCTTTTTCACTATTTCTTTTGTAATTTATTTTTGTAGCGTCTTTATGGGGAGTGGATCAGGAGCTGGTCAGGGTGGTAGGAATATGAACAAATAACTTGCTACTATATAATTCTTCACACATCCTGCACCCTAATTTCGTAACATGCTAACTATCATTTTTATTTTATTTTATTTTTAATAATTATAAACTGGCGCTTGACCGCAATCCCGCCTGATGGTAAGCACTGATGCGATCGTTGATGGTGATATCAGTTGAAATCATTTCGAAGCATATTGCTAATCCATTGTTCCATATGTTTGAAAATGTATTTGCTCCACAACGTAAATAACGCAATGTATCTTATTGAACTGTCAAAATGAAACGCATTGCTACGCAATTACCCTGCGGATTGAAATATTTCGTTCGATTATTAACAAGGGCAATTGCGAGTCCGACTCGCGCACGGCTTGTAGAAATTATAGTAATGTAATTCCAAATGTATAGATAGGGCTTTGTAAGCGACGCGATTGTCACTGGCATAGGAACTCTTTACTATTTTATATTTTTTAATGCCTGTCATCGATTTGATCTGTCTTGTTGAGTTTTTTTTTGTTTTTTGACAGGAATGCCAAGATGAGTGTCACGCGCATTTTTCATTGGACTTTTAAAATTATCAGCGTTTGATGGTTTATTAATCGTTCGCTCGTGATATTGCCAAAATTGTGGCGTCTCTCTCAGAAAGGCCAATAATCAAGAATTGAATTGAATTGAATTTTTTATAGTGTCGTTTACTAAATAAAAACGCGTGATTTCTGTAGTAAAAATTGCATTCAGTGAATAATTCTTAAAGAACATTGAAATATCGCAGCATAGTGGCCACATCATGGCTTTGCATCAAATCTCCTAGTAGGCGGCTCACGCGGCCGTTTTTTCAACTGTCATTGGCGATATCCGCCATTATTGTGAAATATTTTTTTTAAATAATTTCTATAATTTGTTACACGTGTTATTGGCAAAATTGTGGTATCTACCAGAGAGGCCATTGAAGAGTTGAAGTAGTATTCACTCTAAAGAAAAGAAAGAAAGAGTTTTTTTTTTGGTGTGCTGTCATCTTTTAATAAAAACGAAACGTTTAAGAAAATACTAATTTTATATTTTGCTTCTTCAAGCCTGTTTGGACCATCAAATTTGTTTTGGATGTTTTTCTTTTACTTGTGTGAAAAACATAACTTTCCTTTAAAAGTTTGTAGATTAAGCTAAAATATTTTTTAAAGAAATAAATTTTTATTAAAGACATGCTACAGGTCTGAACTGAAATGGATGCCCATTCGTCAGAGAAGAAATTTGCGCGCATTGACCACGCTTTTCTCCCTTCTTAAATCACCCACTCCTCCTTCTTATCTTGTGACTCACTTCCAATATTTATGTTCCTCTCACACTAAGAATCTGCGTTCTTCTAACAATCTCCTCTTACTCTGTCCTTCGCATACGTCTGACTTTGTTCATTCTTCATTTCATATTCAATCCATTCTTCTGTGGTATGCGCTTCCTCTCGATATCAGGATGGCCGCCAGTCGGTTTGCATTTAAGCGGAAATTGCAGAGTTATTTTCGCAACAATTAGGTTAGAGTTATTTCTACACCTCTCTCCCAAATTTTAGTTTTGTATGTATATATTATAAGTATATATTTTGGTAATAGTATGTATGTATATTTAGCTTATTTAAGTATTTTTTTAATAGTATTAAGAGGTTTTTTTTTATCTTTACAATTTTTTTTGCAAACGAAAGCACCTACCATCTTATCTCTTCACCACCTATGGTTGACTGGTAGAGAATGCCTAAGGCATTAAGTCCGCCTCTGTACATTTCATGTGCGAAAGATTAAATAAATAAATAATCAGACATTTTATGCTGTTAGTATATAGAGACCCGAAAAATAAAGTCTCAGCAAGTTAAGTCTTTCTGATTTAACTTAGTAATCCTACAAGTAAAGTATTGCTTTACGTGATCAGCATACAAAAATAATATTCTCATTTTCTTCCCCGCCTACGTTCATTTATTTATTGTAAAAAAACGGTTCCTATTAATCTGCCAAGGTTCCAGGTAAACATTTTTTGTTCTCATTCGCACCCAAATCAAAGTTAATTATGAACCAGAACTGATTTTACGTGATAGTAGATCGTTTAGATTTGAATGAACTACGGATATTGGGTATCTTGAAAGAAATCTGTTTTAAATGTTAATTAAGACTGATATTTTTAATTTTTATTTCGGTTTTTATCTCAACTCTTATAATCATAATGCTAAAGGTTTGAAGTGCAGCTGTCGGAGTTTTTGACACCATTTTGAGTTAGACAGGTTGCTAATATTTTAACGCTTTCGATTTTAAATTCTTTATCGAAACCAAACAAAATAAAGCAATACTAACTATAGGAAAGATTCCTAGTGTGGGCAACGTTTTTTAAAAAGAAAAAAGAAAGCCCTATTTAAAGTCTCTAAGAATAGATATGCAATAACAGCGATTAATGCTGCTCTGTGGATGGACCTTTTTATGTAGGGGGAATACGCAATGAAATGGAAGCGTTTTGAAACGGATACTGACTGATGTCTTAGAACTTTTGCACGAAAATATTAATATAAATTTTCTAAGTTATATGTACTTTCTAAGTATATCTTAGACACCAATGACTGATTACAAGGTGAAGGAAAACATCTTAGGAAACCTGAACTTTAAGTCTGAAATCGCCAACCCGCATTGAGCAAGCGTCGTGATTACGCTCAATCCTTCTCTGTATGAGAGGAGACCTGTTCCCAACAGTGGGACGATAAAAAGGTTGATGATGATGATGATGAATTGTTAAAAGTAGTAAAATTTTTGCAAAATACTACGCACTGTGCCCCCGTAATAGGGATGTCTCCTGGGTAAAAAAATGATTCTATTTAGTCCGTCATTCAGATTATAGAAAAATATTCGATACGTATATTTTGTTTTATCAAATCAATAAAAATTTACAAATATAAAATGCATCAAAGATCAGGAGTGGTGGCGCTAAAAATTTTAGCGTGCAGTGACGTCACACGAGTTTTTAACGCACTGTGTCGTCTCCATTTTTTGTTTATATGTAAAAAGAAAAAATACGTGCCTAGTATTTTTTGGAAATCTGACTGACGGACTAATTATTTTTTTTCAGTCAACTACCCTATTGATTACGAGCCACTTCCTGTCACCTACAAGGGGAGGCCTATGTGCCAGAAGTGGAAACTTTATGGGGAATAATTAAAAAGCTTCATGTATATTAAAGTAAGTTCAACAAGTCAGTGTAGAGACATTCATAATAAACCAACTATCCCAGCACTAAACTAATTACGAATTCGAGACACCTTTTAGACACGCGACCACATCAAAGACATGGTGAGGTTGACGTACCAACCCGCAAATTAACTAGACATTTCAAAGCTACCTTGTACTTAACTGCATAGATGGTACACAATTTGTAAGTACAGTACCAGGCCGTGTACAAAGCTAAGTATGCACTGCGGAGTTTAATCATTTAATCGCCACTCCATAAACACCAATGTTCTAGTTTTTTGCTTGAGATTACGGACGATAGAGTGAAAAGAAAAATTGCCACATCTAATATATAAAATTCTCGTGTCACGGTGTTCGAACTTAAACTCCTCCGAAACGGCTCGACCGATTTTGATGAAATTTTTTGTGCTTATCCGGTATCTATGAGAATCGGCCAACATCTATTTTTCATCCCCCTAAATGTTAGGGGTAGTCCACCCCTAAATTATTTTTTTTGTTATTTTTTAGACAAAATTTTTAATTTCTATTTTTTTATGATACAACATACAAAAATACATACAATCCTCAATTTTCACCCTTCTACGATCAACCCTTATTTTTTAATAGTCATTTTAGTAATTTAATCTATTATTTATATGGCAAAACAACGTTTGCCGGGTCAGCTAGTATTCAATAATAATGTAAACAAACTTTTGTTTTTAAATAAATAGAAAAATAACTGAAGTTCCTACAAAGTATTACGGCTTGACCGCAATCGAGCCTGATAGTAAGCAGTGATGCAATCGATGATGGTAAAGCGCGCTAGTTTATTAAGCCTATTTACTTATAGGAACTGAATAAGACTGAATAAGAAGACGGCAGTTGAGCGAGGTGATGCAATGTTAAACCCAACAACACGCACAACGATGCTGCGCCACAGGGAGATTGATCTGGAGATCCTCCATGAACAAACTCCCGACACAACAACATTTGGCGCATCATAACCGGCACACATCGCAACACAACTGCTCAGACCCGTCCTCCGTACGGCGTCACCAGACATCATGCCGGAACACGACGAATCGCTTGGCGGCAAGACTTTGTCTGGATGTTTTATATTTTATACATACCACATATAAATAATGAAAATTTTGCAAAATTAGGGCATTAATTCCTATTAGTATGAATCATTAATTGTACCCAAACGTTACTGAATTTCACGCGGCAACTTTGGGGTCATCTAACTAAACACGCGACATAAAATATAAATTATTCTACGTCTGGTCTAACTAAGTTTTACAAACGTGACCCTAATTCAGTATTACAGAGATTGTTACAAACTGCCTACATTACAGAAACGCTTAGATTTTCTAGCGTTAGTAACTAGGATTACGAGATTTGCGGGTAATGTATGTAATATCATTAAACTTTATGGAAATACTTAATTGTTCGGTTGGACTTTGTATATTAATCCTTAACCCTTTTTTGTTTTCATAATTCGATTTCGCAAATAGAAGTTAGGTACTCTGTTTTGTAAAAAAAACGGCCAGGATTTTCACTTTGCGAGGCCATGATAAAAATAAAAAGTGGTTATATTAAAAATTCCTCTTTTTCATTGCTAGCCTTTTTATTATTTACTTAGGTACTGATTAATAAATTCTCGTTCAAAACCTAAATAACATTGTACAAAGAGACCTTAACGGTACGCACTTCGGTCAAATTATTAAAATGACCTCAGTGCGTCGAGGTCAAACTATTAAAAAGAAAGAATTTAATATTTAATTCCATTACTATTATAGCTCCTGCCCAGAGCTAATCTATTTCTAATGCGTACACGATCAACCCTTCACACGCCGACGCGCGTAATCCCAACCCATAAATTTTATAAATTTTAATCCCTTTATCGTGCGAACCCATACAACTCTTTGTTAGAATCGAGTCCTAACGGGAATATGTAGGATTAGAGCGAGCCTAATGTTTCAGAGATTTAACCGTCTCGCTGGTCAGGGTCAAAGTGGTCCAATATAATTCAAATATTGTGACGAATCATTGAATTTGTTTGAAGTCTAACTTTTGGGTTCAGCTATTCGTGGACTTGACCCTTCTTATGAAAGATTAAAGTATTGCGAAATGAGAAAGAATTCATACTGAGCGATCCGACATTAAATTGGGATCAATAATTAGAACACATGAAACCTTTTGATTTGTGTGTGTAGTGTATATAGTGCAATAAGTGTACATACATAGAGATAGCACATAATAATAACAGATGGATATATAACGTTATTTTTCTACATGCAAAACCCGAAACTGTATTTTTAATTAAAGAACCTATGAACAAAATTTCAAAAATATATCATGAAAAATCACAAAGTTATTAATTAGCTTGTTATTTTACCTGATTGTCCCAACAAAAATATGGCCAACACACCGCTCGTCCGCCCGCGCCTGCATCGGCGTGGCATCGTTTTGCGTTATATGCTTTTCACCGACCTCAAAAGGTTTATAACTCTTTTGTTGGGCTTGGTATGACTTTTTATAACAAGATACCCTCTGCTTTGCTAGACTTGCCTTACAATGATTTTAAAGCACAAATCAAATCCAAGCTTTGTTCAAAGGCTTATTATTCCGTAAATGACTATTTAAATGAAAAGAATAGCTGGTCGCTCTGATTAACTCAAGACAATTTTTGTGTTCTTTCCTCCAAATTAGCTTACTGACACGTTATGACTTCATATAATTTACTTTTTACAATGCATAAATACGTGAGCTGTCACGCCCTTTATACCTGGAGCTCTTATTTAGGTAATAAGTTTTTACTTATTTACATTTTAATGATGTTTTTTTTGTTTTGCTTTGCTAGTATTTTGGCGTCGCTAGCCGCCAAAATTCGATTTAAAAAAAGAATTAGAATAAGCCACAGATAAAGGATTGACAGACAATAGCCCGGATTCCCATGGTTACAAACAAAATTTAAGTTCATTGCATCTCTTTCTTTATATTTCATTAAGTAGTGTCACGCTCATTTTTCATTGGACTTTTAAAATTATTTTTACTGTTATTTACTAAATAAAAGTCCGTGATTTATGTAGTAAAAAGTGCATTCAGTAAATAATTCATAAAGAACAGTGAAATATCGCAGCAAAGTGGCCACATCATGACTTTGTCTCAAACCTCCATCGTAAGACGGGTCACGCATCCGTCTTTTTCGACATTGAACAATTCATTACGTGACATTGGCTAAATGTATAAACCGTGCGAAGCCATAAAAGAAAGAAAGAAAGAAAAGGACAGATGACAATGTTAAATTAGAGCTGTCAAATCAGCTCACGCCTGATTTAAATTGATGCATTTTTGGTCGTCATATTTATAATAGCGTCTAAACTGTCTATGGAATTAAACTACTTAAATACTATTTTATATCCTTTTTTTAAATGAAATTGAAAGAAAAAGATGCACATAACTTAAAATTAGTTTAGTTTGTGAACAATAGAATCGAATTTTTAAAGTTGTATACAGTATGTTACAAAAACCCTGTCCGACCCGTGAAGGTGTTGTTAGGTATCGTTAGCTGATTCTACTAATGCGTACATAACCTGGCTAAACTAAAAAAAAAATACCCCCTTAAAAATAAATAACTTAAATAAAATAAATAGGTAATTTCATGGCAACACAGGCACAGGTCATGACCTCAGTTGACCTCATGCATGTAGGTATTGGTAGTCTAACCACGTTTATCGACTCTAGAAAGAAACAATGATACCTACTTAGGCAGCTCGTGAAAAGAACTTTTTTTTAAGTAGGAAGGTCGTCTGACCCTCCGAATGTATCTTCGAATTTCATTCGATGAGCACAATGGCTGTGGCGGAGATGTTGTTCCATATTTCGTTCACTAAGAACGATACCGGCATGGCACCGTCCCCCGAGATTAGCACGGTGTTTCACAACGTTAGTCCACTCCTACCAATCCACTGCTCGCCGAACTGATAGTGGAGGTACTCACGTACAGGTCGGCAAATATAGGGTGGGGCACCGTCATGCTGGAACCACATTGACCAAGAAGTAGTCACATCCGAATCGTTCAACACCTGATCACAACACAACACAATTGCAGTTTTACTAGGTACCTTCCATCAGCAGGTTACATTACGTTAGAAAACTATGTGATCACACAATAAACGATACGTCTACACGCACGCAATGTCTACGCGAAACTAATAAATTTAAAATAAAAATGATTTTTATTTCATAAAAATAGGTACTCTAACTGCACGGCGGTGCCCTTTGACTAGAGGTGTGAAAGTATTCAAAATATTTCTCGTATCGATTTTTGGTATCAATTTTGTATTTCAGAATTTCACGCATCGATTCAACATCGCATGGCATTCTTTAGATTTTAGAACTTTCACATAACTTAAATCAGGTGAACTTAAATGCTTTACATTGTTTATAATATTCTCCTAAAATCGTATTTCATAAGACCTTTCTAGTTCCTATTTACTAACAATAGGTACTTGTGTTACAATATTGTTATGAATAATTAATCGATAATCAAAAAAAGTACTTTTACCATTAGGTAATCTGCGTTTTTACAACAAATCATACGAGCAGGTAAAAGTTTAGAATAGTAGCGACAAAAACAAAACATTATTACGCAAAAACTAGTACAGCTCTAATTATTCCTTTGCGCGTCGGCGGCTAGACACACTGACGCCGCCGACAGTAATAAGGTCTAAAATGGTGTTTACACTTTTTTAAATTTCCCGAATTTTGGGGAAGTTACAGTAAATTCGCTGGTAAAAAAGATTATTTCAAAATTCATTAGTATTGTTACTATGATGATTATGCAAAATTTTATATTTTATTTGGTCATTTGTTTACCTAACCCTTATTATCCTTGTGGGTCGGACAGGGTTTTCGTAACATACTGTATAAGTAAATGGTCATATTTACCTAAAATTAAGTTTGAGATTTAAATAACGCCAGTTGGGTAATAAGCATAACATAAGTATATGCCATTAAATAGTAATGTGTAATTATATAATCAAAAACAACAATAAAAACGTAGTAAACATGCTTCATTCAAATCGTCACGCACGTAGGGGTGCCTATAAACATTGATATTTTACGATTATTGCCGCACTTATGACCTGTAGGTATGCTTTGAATATAACAGCCATGTAATTCATTTAGGTACATAAAATTATTCATAACTGAAATATTTTTGAAGCATGTAAAACTAGGTGAGGCGAGAAATAAATGCCCCAATTCCCTTTAACACAAACTAAACTAAATTTAAGTTTAGTTTATCTTTTTCTTTATATTACAATAAGAAATGTATGTTAGTTTAGACCGGGCATTACGTCAAAAAAAAAAAAAAAAGAAAGATATTTTTACCAATCGCGGCTAAACAGTCTATAGAATATCTTGATTTGACTATAATATACAGTATGTTACGAAAACCCTGTCCGACCCGTGAAGGTGTTGTTAGGTATCGATAACTGATTCTACTAATGCATACAAAACCGGGCTTTACTTAAAAAAAAAAATCCCCCTAAAAAAAATAAATATTATTTCGCAAAAGGAGGTAACTTATTAAATGTGCGTTGACCACCCTTCGCCTGCCGACCGCGGGGGGCGGGCGGCAGGACACGCGGCACGTGGCCGCATCGCTATTCGCTCATAATAATACCGGTGTTGTCACTTTTTAAAAATTACCAAATTTCGGGGAAATTGGAATTAATTCGTTGGAAAAAAAGATTATTTCAAAATTCATTTGTATTGGTACTATGATGAATACGTAAAATTTTATATTATATTTGGTCATGTGTTTACCTAACCTCTATTATCCTTATGGGTCGGACAGGGTTTTCGTAACATACTGTATATTTTAAATAGAATGAAAAAGATGCACTGAATTTTAAATTAGTTTACTTTGGGAACAAGAGAATCGGCGCCACTGTCGAAGCATTTTTGTTATTTTTAGTTTGGGAACAAGAGAATAGGCGCCTCTGTTGAACATTTTTTGTTTTTTTTTTTTTTAGTTTGGGAACAAGAGCAGTGGCGCCACTGTCGAAACATTTTTTGTTATTTTTAGTTTGGGAACAAGAGAATCGGCGCCACTGTTGAAGCATTTTTTGTTTTCTTTTTTTAGTTTGGGAACAAGAGAATCGGCGCCACTGTTGAAGCATTTTTTTGTTTTTTTTTTTAGTTTGGAACAAGAGAATCGGCGCCACTGTTGAAGCATTTTTTTTTAGTTTGGGAACAAGAGAATCGGCGCCACTGTTGAATCATTTTTTTGTTTTTATTTTTAGTTTGGGAACAAGAGAAACGGCGCCACTGTTGAAGCATTTTTTGATTGATTGATGAATCGGAATTAATTCCAACTTCCCCGAAATTTGGTAATTTTAAAAAAGTGACAACACCGGTATTATTATGAGCGAATAGCGATGTGACCACGTGCCGCGTGCCCTGCCGCCCGCCGCCCGCGGAAGGGTGCTTACGCACATTTATTAAGTTACCTCTTTTTGCGAAATAATATTTATTTTTTTAGGGGGATTTTTTTAAGTTTAGCCCGGTTTTGTATCCATTAGTAGAATCAGTTATCGATACCTAACAATACCTTCACGGGTCGGACAGGGTTTTCTTAACATACTGTATTTATAAACAAAAACAGTTTCCTCTAGGTACAGGACCTGAAAAACGTTTAAATTAATCAAAATTTGCAGACAGTCCCTTAGGTGAATGTTTTAATTCTGAAATCCATTTACAAATGGGAAAGCCATGCCTCAGAGAGGGCCTCAGGACTCACACCCTCTTGAAAGCTAAACTATAAAATATACAGATGAATATTTTATTCAGAAGCGCTATTTCTATTCAGGAGGGCGATTTTATGGCTCTTTTTCTAATACTTTCTCTCAGCATGATTATTTATTAATAGGTATGTCTGTCGTGTAGGTAGTGGAGTTCAGATAGGCAGTCGATCCATATAAAAAACTGGCATTCAGCTGCATCTATTAAGATTGGAAGCTGACCTCAGCATATTTGGAAAAATCTGAGCTGAGGTACGAATCTTGTTGAGGGTTTATTCTGTACCACGTCCTTGAAACTAATAAACTTTATTTGGCTTAGTCAAATCTAGATTTTAATACAGGGTGGGAGGGATTTTGCCTCGCAAGCTGTTACTACGAATCCAACATATAATTCTAGACCATGTGAGCTGCGTATAAAATGTAAGGTTATAAAGAAATCTGCTTCAGTGATATTGGGTTATTCGAGTTGGATTTCAGTTTTAGTTTGATTTTTTGGACGGTTAGTGTAATAAAGCATAATGTTGGCACAGTTGGGAAACAAGTCTCCTCTCTATGACAGGAAGTGAGCCATAATCTTTGTATCAGTGAATTCAATTTAAGTAGTTAATTATTAATTCAAATTACACCACGATAGACCAATGTAGAATCGTAGATATCACAGTTATGTCTTTAAAGTTTAGGTTCAAGATATACTTGTTGCCTTTTACATAGGACTTGGATATAAAGAAAGAAAGAAAGAAACATTGTTTGTCCTGCACAAACAAAACGCACATCACAACTAAGTAATAATAATATTCTTTTTTGGAATTTATAACGTCTTTCTTTCTTTTCTTTAGAGTGAATACTACTTCAACTCTTCACTGGCCTCTGTGGTTAGATACCACAATTTTGCCAATAACACGTGTAACAAATTATACGAGTAGAAACTCTTTAAAAATTTTATTTCACAATAATGGCGGGTATCGCCGATAACATTAATTTGAAAAAACGGCCTCGTGAGCCGACTATGAGGAGATTTGATGCAAAGCCATGATGTGGCCACTATGCTGCGATATTTCATTGTTCTTTATGAATTATTCACTTAATGCACTTTTTACTACATAAATCACGCGCTTTTATTTAGTAAACGACACTATAAATAACTTAAAAGTCAAATGAAAAATGAGCGTGACTTTCATATTAGCTTTCCCGTCAAAAACTCCTAGTCTCAATCTCATTTCGGAGACAAACAAATGTCAGAAAGTTGTCAAACAATAGTGAAATTTGAAGTATTATTTGATAAATTGAGACAGATCAGACTGTGAACGGTCTTAAAATTACGAGAATTACCCTCTGATGTCAGAGCCAGGGTTAACGACAACACACGTTATTTGAGTTTCGACGGGAAAGCTAAGAAGAGTGGCACGCGCATTTTTCATTGGACTTATAAAATTATTTATAGTTTCGATTAAATATCGCAGCATACTGGCCACATCATGACTTTGCCTCAATCCTCCCTCGTAGACGGTTCACGCGGCCGTCTTTTATTAACTGTCATTGGCGATATTCGCTATATTAATAACATTTTCAAAGAATTTCTATAATTTGTTACACGAGTTATTGGTAAAATTGTGGTATCTATCTAAGAAGAAGACAATTGACATGGACAATTCTCAATACATCCTTCTGTCACATATAGGTAACTCACAAATTGAATCAAAAACAACCGTACAGGTATATAGGGGATGGTTTTAAAAATATTCGATTTAATTATCCGTTAATCACCCAGCAAGTAACTTTGGTTGGATTTAATAGAGCATTGGCCTGTACGTGACTCCAATAAGCATTAATTACGTTTTCAGTACTTTCAGAGGGCACTCGAGCACGTATGAAAAAGATAATATTACTTTGATTAACGGCTGCGTTACTGATAAATTATTCTTTAGGGTGTTTTTTTTTTTTTGCGGGCTCAGGTTTATGATATGAGTTATAATTATGATGCATGTGTTGGGACTACAGATATAACAAACTTTAATTACATATCTATGGTTGTTGTTTATTGCAATCCTACACTCTGGCAACTAATCCAATTTGATTTGATTTCAATTTTTTATTAAAACGAGGCCTGAACTATCAGACATTTTTTGATCGTGGTATAAAATTCACATCTTACAGTTTTTGTACGTAAGATCTGTCAACAATTCAAAATTATTTCTCCAATAAAATAATCTGACGATGGAATCTGCCCTTTGAGAAACGACTATTCACCAACTTTAGTTATTCGTTATTTTCGTATATTTTTCCGAAAAGTGGGTACTTATCTCCATAAGTATCCACTTTTCGGAAAAATGTCTGTGTTGCAAAAAATAGAATAGAATACTCTTTATTACGTACGTAACAAAGAGATGCTTGAAGTGTCCTCGTCGAATTATGAATAAATATTTGAGCACTTGTTTTTCGTACTTTTCCATTTCAAAAAGCACTGCTGAATCTAAAAAAGGAGATCAAATAATTTAATTTCAAAAGACTTAGTACTTATGATGAACTTGATTGAAATGCAAATATATGTTTAAGGGTGTGTGCGGAATAATATATATCTACCTTGGTAAAATACGAAACGACACGATAAATATGAAGAAATAAATCTTATATAAAATATAAAAATATGTATAAAACAAAGTGTCGGCTTGGCCTTTGAACATTGCAAACGTGCCGCCGTGCGGGTTTGTAGGTATGACGTTGAGCCCTGATGTGAAAGCTATTAAATCGGGCGATAAGATAGTTTTTCGAGTTTTGTTTTCTTTGCGTTTTTTGTGTAACTTGCGATGTAAGTAATTTTTACTTAAAGTCTTATTGAGTTATAAAAGTATAGCAATTATGAACGGTCTGTAGTGAAAAAAACTACACATATTTTTTTTAAATCATGAAAAAGCCTACGAAACATTCCACCACTGGGGGGTTCAGAATCATGTACTGGATCCATGATACTCGTTTGTGCGTCGATGTCAGATACACCCTTTATATGGATAAAACGGATAGTGTGGTTTTATGAAACCACGGTAAAAGTAAAACTTTTATAGTAGGTACGGTCAGCTGCTGCGAACTATAGGTGCCGCCATATTTGCCTTTGCTGCTCTGGCGAACGCCTTTTACTTTATCCCTACTTCGCCGCCGACCGTCACGCGACATGCAACACACGGACGAAAAAGTTTGAGACGATGTAATATCCGCGGGTAGCGGGTGCGCTCCGGCCAGAGCGGGAGAGGTCATTTGAGGATATCCCAACCACAAAAAAAAGGACTGGAACAATTTACCTGCAGCGGTCTGCCAGCCGAATTATAATTTAAGTGTCTTTAAAGCTAGAGTGAAAAGGCTCATAATAAACTAGCGCGCCTTACTATCAACGAATGCATCATTGCTTACCTATCAGGCGGAAACATAGTCAAGCACTAGTTTCTAATATTAAAAAAAGGCTACGAGCGTGTCGGGCCACGCTCATTGTAAGGTACCGTTGTTTTCCGACTTGATGTGACTTCACTTAATAGTTAAATAAGAAATTAAAAAAGTGGGCTTTTTGTTACATTGACTTGACATACATAGGTAGTAAGTATCGGATCCTAATAAAACATTTATTTCCTTTTTTATTTTGTTTTCTAGTGCTAACAATCACTGAGATTATCCGCGAACGGAGAGACAGACTATAAGGCGAAACTATAATAGTTCCTAGTTGACTACGGAACCAAAAAAAAAAGAAGAAATCGCAGTAGACACCACTAGGGTAGCACAGCTACTCCTCCCATCAGTCACCACAGGAAGTCATTCAGAAATCTCATCCACATCATCCCAGCGTTCAATCCCGGTTGCATCCGCGGCCTTCGTGTTGGAGCCCAGGATCCGCTTTCCTACTCATTCTCCTCCATTTCGCGCGATAAATTCAGAAATCTTTCCTGCAATTAACTGAACACTCACTGCTACCATTCGGAGTTCAATGATCCCCAATTAACCACCACCAGGCAATCTTAATCCATAGCTCGTTGTATATCAAGTCACCGTGTGTGATGAACGTCATGAAATATGGAAGTAGCAGAGACAGCACGTGTGTGTGACAGCGCTCCAGCGATATTGTTGATTTTTGAATTTTGATAAATTGTCCCCTTAAGAGGGAACTTTAGTGGCGCTTTCTCTATACATACGTATTCCGCTGTTTTCTTCGTGGATAACGCTTTTAGAGGAAATATTTTTTTTCAACAATATTACACCTTGATTATACGTGCCCTATCATTTGATTTTTTCCAAAACTTAATTATAAAAGAAATATAACATCAAAATCCCGAAAAATAACCCATTTTTACCGCGGTGTTCAGACGGCCATTAGACAAATGTGATAAGTTTTTGACAAAAAAGAAAATAATATAAGCATAGGTATACTTTTCCTCTAAATTTTTGATATGAAAATTATTGAGATCTGTCGTGTTTTGAAAAACAAAACATTACAAAACGTCTTTTGGTCATCGTTTTTGTAGGTAAATCAGCTTAAGCTGCAACTGTCCCTTTCGCACTTTACGGGGAGAGGTTGGAAGAGCGACGGCAATAGTTTCTTCAAATACCTATTTATCATATTCCTCGGCACTGGAGTCCCTGCTTAACATAACTGGTGAAACACCTCTGAACTGCAGGTACACCTCTGCCTTATTCTTCAGAGAATATACGCATGATGTTATGCATAATGAGCTGGACAAATTATGCTTCTCTACAGACAAAGATACACACATACAAAGAGTAAGGGCTTGTTAGGGGTAGATGTATGTTAGTTTCGTAACTGTCGAACAGAACTGCAAGTTCTTTAACACGACAGGCGTAACGTAAGACATTGATAAATGATTTTATTTCTGAAAGTAGGTTTGTAAAATACTTTTACATTTCGAGTCATATTTCAACTTGGATGAGTACGTTTGAGATCTACTTAGTCTGGGAAGAAAGGCCGAAATAATTGTATTTTAGCGTCTAGAAAATTTTATCATAATCAGCCTATAATGTTCCCACAGTTGGGATACAGGCGTCCCAACTGTGGGAGGTAGTCGGCCGAAATCTACCACGCTGGCCCAGTACGGATCGGTACCACGCTGGCCGAGTTAGAAAAGCCGGGTTAGAAATCTTTATACTTAATATCTATCTATTATATAAAATTCCTGTCACAATGTTTGTCCTCGAACTCTTCCAAAACGCTGAACCGATTTTAATGATATTTCGTATATTACTTTTTTTAGGAATGTGATAAGGTTTTTTTAATTTTTTTTATAATACTACTATTTACGCGGGTGAAACCACGGGGCGCAGCTAGTATATTATAAAAAATCGATGTGCCAAATTTCATCTTAAACGGTTCTGGAGTTTTTGCGTAAAAGAGTAAGAAACATAAATCCAACCTATTACGTTTATCATATGCCACAAGGTAAACTAAATGTATGTTAGTTCATCTTTTCCTTTTTATTTCGTTAAGAATAGGACAGAAAATAAATGAATATTAGTTTCGTTCTAACAAATTAGTCCACGCCTGACGTAAATGGACGTTATTTTTGGTCGCCATTTTTTAATCACGTCTATTCTGTCTACGAACTATCTTAAATTGACAGGACTAAACTTCTTTCTTTCTTTTATGGCTTCGCACGGTTTGTGCATTTAGCCAATGTCACGTAATGAATTGTTCTTGTCGAAAAAGACGGCCACGTAACGCGTCTTACGATGGAGGTTTGAGACAAAGTCATGATGTGGCCACTATGCTGCGATATTTCACTGTTCTTTATGAATTATTTACAGAATGCACTTTTTACTACATAAATCACGCACTTTTATTTAGTAAACAACACTATAAATAATTTTAAAAGTCCAATGGAAAATGAGCGTGACACTCAGCTTGACTTTCCCGCCAAAACCTACGTTCTACATTTAAAGGCGGTGTGTCAGTGTTATTTTGCAATGAAATGGGTGTTGTCTTTGCATGTTTTTTGAAGTCGCAGAAATCGTGCGAAGCAGGTATGATACCAAATAGGGAATTTTCGTTGCATAGACGGAAAAATATAGGGTGTCAGGAAACCCGACGTGCTAACTGGAACTATCAATTCAGCACTTTATTCTAGTTGCAGATCACGGCGCACAATTCTTTTCTATAAAAAAAAATACTGCTTAGGGTAAAAACGGGCCCCTATTTCGGCTCTAATTCAGCTGGGTTGGGCAGCGGCTGAGAAGCTTCGACGAGTCTTCTCGTCGCATATTCCATAGAGCCCAAAGACGAAGGCCTTCAATCAGTGTGTCCTGCCAGTTATGACCTACGGAGCAGAAAACTAGACACCACGGTACGGCTGGTCCATAAATTCATGGTCGCTCAGCGAGCTATGGAACAGGCTATGCTTGGAGTCTCACTGAGGGATCGAATCCGCAACGAGGTGATCCGGCAGAGAACCAAAGTTGTCAACATAGCTTACAGAATAAACAAACTGAAGTGGCAATGGGCCGGCCATAGTAGGCCGTAGATGCGTTCTAGAGTGGAGTGGAGCGAGTCAGTAAACGTAAGGTGGGACGCCCCTTTTTTTTTTGTTGGGATGGGAAATCATCAAATGACTTCTCCCGCTCCGAGCGGAGCGGAGGGGTGTGTCAGACTTTTACTGACTAAAACCCACCCGTGTTTCTTCACTTGCCTGTGCGACGGCCAGGGCCACGGATTCTTGTTTAACCAACCCGCAACCCTGCCCCAGGAGGCATCGGTCTTCGTGGACCCCGTCACGATGTGCTGACATCTCTTTGAGGCGCGCGTGGAACACGACGCGCCGTCGACTCGGGTCAGTAGGCCTAGTATGAGTTTTCAATACGAAACTCGTTCGATCGTATCGAACGTGTTTGGCGCTCTCATTGGTTGAGAGTTCTTACGACCTTGAAGCGGGCCAATCGCTGAGTCAAACGCGCTCGATATCGTCGAACGAGTTTTGTAATGAAAACTCATACTAGGCCTACTGGTCCTTACCGGGCGGCGAGCTGCAAGGTGGGACGCCCGTAGGCTATGTCGAGTGACAATCTGCGCAGGATGGCTGGTAGTAACTGGATGAGGGTTGCCGAGAATTGAGTTGAATGGCGTGAAATAGGAGAGGCCTATGTCCAGCAGTGGACTTCTACAGGCTGATGATGATGATGATGATGATTTCTAAGACTCCACTGTCTTTCACCAGTCCGTATTTCATGAACGTGATAGCTAGACAGTTGCAATTTTCACTCATGATGTATTTCTGTTACTGCTGTAACTACAAGTACGAAATGCAATAAAATAAATATTTAAGGTCTCATGGAGGTCTCCCATATAGTAGAAGTGATTTTATAGATAATGGTTAGGAGCGCTTCGTGCGCGAGTTTCGCATTTAACGAAACATTTCAACGCTTGGGTTTCAAAATCCTGCACACACGGCTACACATAAAGCTTTTCCAGTTTTAGCTGACGTCGCATTGTGTAGATTTTTCGTACAATCAGAAGTCAGCTTATACTGGTTTGTATGACTAAATGCTTCGCCGCGTGTACCTACTGAACCCATGGTGACAGGTTGTACGTCGATATGACGCCACCCTGCATATTTGTTAAATTATTAAACATCTACCTACCAAAAATATTTCCATAATGTTCATTATAATAATTTTTTTTATCGGGAATTTAGTAAGGTCTCGTTCATATAAATGTCATGGAGTGACACCGAAATTCCTTAGAACAAATAGCTTACTTTGCAAATAAAAGGCAGGCAGTGAAAAAGAACAAAAAAATTATAGAGGTGACGCAATCTATACCACTGTATACACTATACATATTGTATATCTCGCTGTAGCGACCACGGTGTCGGGTCGGTCCCGCTCACGCGAATTCAATGTTTTATCCCCATCCAACAAAAGTGCTCAACGTTGCTAAAAAAGGTTTTCATTTCAAGAAACTGGAGTTAAAATTACCAGATGGCACATTTCTCTTAGAGTAATATAATAATTTGACCCGTGTGGTACCGGGCTTAGAATAGTACTATCCCATATCCTCCTGTGGACTAAGGGAACTCACACCAGGGCAGCGGGAAGCAGCGCTTATCCTGTGGAATATCAAATTATTGCGATGCCCAACCCGGCTGCCAAGCGTGGGGATTATGGCAAAAGCCAAAGCCAAAAGCCAAAAGTTAAAGCCTTGGAGGAGGCGTTTGTCCAGCAGTGGACCTCTACACGCTAAAGAAAAATAAGAATGTAATCATTTGTACAATAGGGATGTTTCCTGGGTAAAAAAAAAATGATTCTATTTAGTCATTCAGATTATAGAAATATATTGGATACGTATATTTTGTTTTATCAAATCAATAAAAATTTACACATATAAAAGGCATCAAAGATCAGGAGTGGTGGCTGGTGACATCACTGCTCGCTAAAGTGTGTAGCGTGCAGTGACGCTACACGAGTTTTCAACGCACTATGTCGTCTTCATTTTTTGTTTAATTATATGAAAAAAGAAAAAATACATGTCTAGTATTTTTTGAAATCTAACTGACGGTTTTTTTAATCAACTAGGTACCCTAATGAAGATTACAAATCAACGGATACATTACTTAGCTAATCCAGTTTACTTACAACTATTTCCTGATCATTAATCAACCTTATTTATCTTTGACCACTGCCATAATTTACGACGACATTAATAAAGACTGCTGCAAATAAAACTTAAAGATGGCCACTGTTTAGCTTTCTTGACAATTCGTGAAGTGAAGTGGATTTCTTCACTTTAGTCCGTCGTTTCGCACGAGTAGAGATGGGAA
Source organism: Sesamia inferens (assembly GCA_037179545.1). Taxonomy (NCBI): domain Eukaryota; kingdom Metazoa; phylum Arthropoda; class Insecta; order Lepidoptera; family Noctuidae; genus Sesamia; species Sesamia inferens. The sequence continues at coordinate 25,429,782 of CM073928.1, read as the reverse complement.
ATTATTCCACGCGAACGTACTACTTACTCAATGAGATAAAAAGTATTGTTAACGTAGAATACTTTTTACCTGGTATACTTTTGTGCTAAAAACCGAAATCGGTTCAGCCTTTAAGACGCGAAGAGGTCTTTTTCTTGACTGGACTTCTTTACTGAAGTTCGTGTCTCTTTTTTTTTCCGAAGGTGGAAAAATCCTCATGGACTATCCTCCGCTCGGCGGACTCTTAGCTTTTAAAAAACCTCCTAAGCGTTCGTCATCTGCCTTTGCGGGGTACCGGGTCCTCCCAATTCTATGGAAGACGCAAAGCCGTACGGAGGACGGGTCTGAGCAGTTGTGTTGCGATGTGTGCCGGGTACGACGCGCCAAATATTGTTGTGTTGGGAGTTTGGTCGTGGAGGGTCTTCAGATCAATCTCCCTCTGGCGCAGCATCGTTGGTCGTGTTGTTGAGTTTAACATTGCATCACCTCGCTCAACTGCCGTCTTACTTCTTATTCACTAAGTTTTTTTAAGTGAATAGGTAAACTAGCGCGCTTTACCATCATCGATTGCATCACTGCTTACTATCAGGCTCGATTGCGGTCAAGCCCTAATACTTTCTAGGAACTACAGTTATTTTTCTATTTATTTAAAAACAAAAGTTTGTTTACATTTTTATTGAATATGTGGCAATTTTTCTGTTGACTCTATCGTCCGTAATCTCAAGCAAAAATCTAGAACATTGGTATTTTGTTTTTGGCGGAAAAGTCAAGCTAAGTGTCACGCTCATTTTTCATTGGACTTTTAAAATTATTTATAGTGTTGTTAACTAAATAAAAGTGCGTGATTTATGTAGTAAAAAGTGCATTCAGTAAATAATTCATAAAGAACAGTGAAATATCGCAGTATAGTGGCCACATCATGACTTTGTCTCAAACCTCCATCATAAGACGGGTCACGCGACCGTCCTTTTCGACATAAACAATTCATTACGTGACATTGGCTAAATGCACAAACCGTGCGAAGCCATAAAAGAAAGAAAGAACATTGGTATTTATGGAACTGCCGTCTTCCTTCCTATTCGCTCAGTTTTTCCGCGTGAATAGGCTCTTAATAAACTAGCGCGCTTTACCATCAACGATTGCATCACTGCTTACCATCAGGCGGGATTGCAGTCAAGCACTATTTTATAATAATTTTTAAAAAATACGAATATACGAATTCGATGTTTTTACATTTCGTTCGGTTCTGGACTTCTCTTTGGGCAGTCGTAAACATACATATGAAGAACACATGAAGATGGGACATATGAAGGAACTAGTATTAAACTTGATCAGCCTAGCGTTTTGGTGACCGGCTGCGAGATCTTTTCTTATCTACCTTGCTTATTAACATCAATTTTTGTAGGTTATCTGTGACCAAAGCAAAAAGGTGACAAACACAGAGACAGACACAGAGAAGTTATCATAGCATTATCATATTAGTATGGATAGTTTGTGACTACAGACGTATCAAGATCGGTCACTTGGTACCTACATCAAACTGGATTTCCCAAGGGCGGTAGTGTAGAGGAGGATGGAAGTGGGATGTATTTTTTGTTGGTTTTAGATTAAGAAGTTCAAGACGACACAATTGGTGCAGTGGGTGAACAATCGTTTACTGCGCTGCGTGTCGAAGGGCAATTCCCGCATGGAACAAATATTTGTATGGCTTACAAATAGTTGTTCCGGATCTGGCTGTTTGTGTATGTGACTTTATATGTTTGTAAACGCACCCGCGATACCGGAGAAATTCCTAGTGTGGGGCAACGTTTATAAAAAAAAACTTAAAAAAGATGAATATGAAAACTTCTTTTTGATAGGGCTTATTATAACAGCAAGTAGCATTGCTTTTTTTCAGTTCGGAAACGGGAAAGGTGTTAGAAGATACCGATAAAGTGAAAGGCACTGGAGACATGCCAATTTTTTGTCATAAGATTTGTAGTAGGACCTCGTTTCAGCCGGTAAGAGCAACCCCACAACGGAGAAACACTCCATGAGGATTTCCAACGCGAAACAAAAAAAAAGCATGGAAATATAATTTTAATTGGGTTAGGTAGGTACTTGCTTGCATTAGCGATAAGGCCGCCCATTGTATGTTTTGTGTTCAATGTATTTTGTTCGATGTTTGATTGGTGTACAATAAAGAATAAATAAATAAATAAATATGTTATATGAGTATACCCACAGTAATCCTGTAGCCGACCTTGCGAACGGATTTATTCTTTTATCATTGTATGAATTATTATAGAAGTTATAAGATTTGATTTACTTTCATGGTAATTATATTAATTTAATTAAGTAGTAAATAATTTAATTCGTCTTATCACCATCATCATCTCAGCGTTATCCCCAGTCGCATCCGTAGCCTTTCAGCTTCGGTGTCTGGGGTCCGCTCACCAGTCTAACTGCTGATTTTGTTAAACTTCGATATTTTCCGTGAAGCGACTGTCGTCTGACCTCCACAACCCGAAGGCGATATCTAAGCATTGCAGTTAGACCAATTGTTAGATTTTTGAGGGTTCCAACAACCCGTAACGACTGCCACTAGTTGTTCGTATGGCAACCAGGACCAATGGCTTAACGTGCTTTCCGAGGCACGACCAGACCAGTGCAAATATTCATATTCATGCATACAAATATTTGCACTGCACGGGGATCGAACCCGTGCCTTTTGCGCAACGGCCGCGTTCGCTACCGCTACGCCACGGAGGCTGTCAAATAATTTAATTGGTCTATTCCTCAATTATAGAAAGAAAACCACGCTTTTGAATTTTCAACCCTCGGCTCTGAAACTGAAGGTTGATTATTCAATGACATGTTGGACGTCTTTTTCAACATATTGCCCAGTCTTTTATGGCACGTTCTGTCACTGTTTGTCTCTGCATCGCCCAAAGATTGAGAGTCAGTTCCTATCGTCGCAATAGCAAATATGCAATACAGCTTATCTTATCCTTCGCCAAAATAAAATGTACAAATTCTTTTTCATTGCCAAAATTTCTTTACGAGTTAATTATTTGGCAAACAAAACATTATTTTATTCTACTACCCGCAAATTCCCGGTAATGTTACCGCCGCTGCCGTACTACGAAGGTAATAAAATCGGACAGCCACTGACAAATGTGTTTATCCGCTATGCTTGCAATTAATATGTTTAGAGTGTGGTACAAATATAAATGATTGCGTTTTTATACAGCCTTACCGAGGAAATGCTGTAAATTAGTAGCTACTCCCTCAGACACATGCCGAAACACGACGAATCGCTTGGCAACACTTAGTCTGGTGGGTGGTAACTTCTATCCTAAACCCTATCGAATAGAATACGGAATAGATATCCATCCGATCCCGTATCGATATATCACGGAATGAATATATATAGGATGTATCTGACATCGTAAAGCAAACTTCGCGAAAAGGCTAGACATGTGACAGTAAATTATGTCGGTAATGAACGGTTACAGAAATCACAGTGTTTAAAAAAAGTGTCGGCTCAGCCTTTGAAAGTTGCAAGCGTGCCGCCGTGCGCGTTTGTAGGCATGATGTTGACCCCAGATGTGAACTGTATTAAATCATCTGATAGGATAGCTTTTCGAGTTTTGTTCACAATGCGGTTATTTGCATAATTGGCGAATTAATTAATTTTTACTTTAAAATCTTATTGGGTTATAAAAGTATAGCAATTATAAACCGTCTAAAGTGAAAAAAACTGTATATGTATTTTATTTTAATCAGGATAGAGCCGACGAAAAATTCAACCACTGGGGGGTTCAGAATCATTTACTGGATCCATGGTACTCGTTTGTGCGTCGATGTCAGATACACCCTTTATAATAGATATCATGAAATAGATAGATATATTACTTATATGAATTTTATCTGTTCTGTGGAATAGAAGCTCGCTAGCGACTATGAGTTCATTGTATGACAGTAATGCATGATAAAACTTTACGAACACCAAACGCTTATGCCTTGCACCACAAAACAAAACTTGGCAAGAGGGTGTCCTGAATGAATCATACAATCGATCGGTTTCGCCGACATAAGTTGTTAACTTCGTGAGTCAACCTAATCATTTTACTTGGCTGTAGACGATTACAAGAACATACGTCATTGTTTTGGGAAACTTATTGAAGTGTGTTTTATTGTCGCCTTTTACGACACCCGCGGGAGGATATGGATTCGTACTATAGGGTAGTTGACTAAAAAGAAAACAAATTAGTCCGTCAATCAAATTACCAAATAAACTAAATACGTATTTTTTCATATAAACAAAAAATGAAGACGATACAGTGCGTTGAAAACTCGTGTGACGTCACTCCTTGCTACACTTTTTAGCAACGAGTGACGTCACTAGCTCCCACTCCTTATCTTTGATGCCTTTTATATTTGTCAAATTTTATTGATTTGATAAAACAAAATATACGTATCCAATATTTTTCTACTCTGAATGACGGACTAGATAGAATCAATTTTTTTTTACCCAGGAAACATCTCTATTCTATACCCGGTACCTACCACACGGGATCATATTTTAAAAAATCATAATACAATCAATAAATTTATTTATTTATAAACCTCGGGGCGCACCGAGTAATATTATAAATGCCAAAGTTTTAGGTGATATATGAATAAATGTATCACAGGTATCTTAATAATAAAATTTCTATGAAATGTATGGATGAATGTTTGTTACTCTTTCTCGCAAAAACTACTGAACGGATTTGGATGAAATTTGACACACAGATGATTTAAACCAGGAATAACATAAAGGACAGCTTGATCTGCACCCTAATTACGTAACACACTATTGCTATCAGTTGGAATCAATTCGAAGCATATTCGTAATCCATTGCTCCATATGTTCGAAAATGTGTCTGCTCAAAAGCATTAATAACGCAATGTATGCTCTTGAGCTGTCAAAATGCAAGTGAAACAGGGAGGCGCTATTATTATAATAAATACCAAAGTAATTATCTGCCTGTCTGTAACCTCGTCAAGTGTAAACCATTAAAAGGGTTATTATGTTTATCATTTAAAAGGAAATTGCTTCATGTGTTTGAATATTTTGTTTGCTCAACAACATAAATAACGCAATTAATGTTGTCGAACTGTCAAATTAAAAACCATAGCTACCGATTATGTGTTACGTAATTACCCCGCTGGGTAATTTTGATACACGACAGTGTACGGACGACAGCAGGTCAAGTTACCTGAAACTGTCAGATATCCCCAATCAACCTTAAGCTTTAATGCTTTAGTGAAAAAGTTGAAAATGTAATATTTATCAGATTGCTGTAGCTTAATGTGCTGTCGTGTGTCATCATAATCATCTCAGCGTTAATCCCAGTCGCATCCGAAGCCTTTTCCAGCTCTGGAGTCAGGGGTCCGCTTTACTAGTCTAAATGCTGATTTTTGGGTAAACTTCGACATTTTCCGTGAAGCGACTGCCGTCTGAGCTCCACAAAACGAAGGCGATATCGAAGCTGTCGTGTATACCTATATTTTTTTAGTTTACAACACAAGCTCCCTAATTGCGTAACGGTAGAGAACGCGGCCGCTACGCAAGGAGGCGCGGGTTCGATCCCCGCGCAGCACAAATATTTGTATTATTGTAATATTAATGTAGAATATTTGCACTGGTCTGGTCGTGTCTCGGAAAACACGTTAAGCCGTTGATCCCGGTCGCCATACAAACATCTAATGGTAGTCGTTACGGGTTGTTGGAGCCCCCAAAAAGTCCAACAAATGGTCTAACTGCAATGGTTAGATATCGCCTTCGGGTTGTGGAGATCAGACAGCAGTAGCTTCGCGGAAAATATCGAAGTTTAGCCAAAATCAGCAGTTAGACTGGTAAAAAGCAGAGCCCAGACTCCCGAACTGTCAAAATGAAACTCATTGCTACTGACATTGCGTTACGCAATTACCCTACACCTATTTAATTTTTCGTAGCAATACAATAACAAAATTGTTATATTATAAAGCCTGGTTTAGACGAACAACTTGTCATCGAGACTACTTGGCTAAATCAAAATGCGCAACGCGTTGTCTATACGTGCTTTAATGCATTTCGTCTTGCTTACTCTTTGTATGTGTGTATCTTTGTCTGTAGACAAGCATAATTTGTCCAGCTCATTATGCATAACATCATGCATATATTCTCTGAAGAATAAGGTAGAGGTGTACCTGCAGTTCAGAGGTGTTTCACCAGTTATGTTAAGAGGGGACTCTAGTGCCGAGGAATTTGGAAAATAGGTATTTGAAGAAACTATTGCCGTCGCGCTGCTTCCAACCTCTCCTGGTAAAGTGTGAAAAGGACAGTTGCTGCTCAGGCTGATTTTACCTACAATAACGTTGACTAAAAGTCGTTTCGTATTCCATTGTTTTATTTTTCAAACTTCAAACTACAGATCTGTTATTTTTATATCAAAATTTAGAGGAAAAGTACAACCTATGCTTGTATTATTTTCTTTTTTGTTCAAAAACTTATCTCGTTTGTCTAATAGGCATCTGAACATCACGGTAAAAATGGGTTATTTTTCGCGATTTTAAAGTATCCTATTTCTTTTATTAATTAAGTTTCAGAAAAAATCAAATGATAGGGGCACGTATAATCACGGTGCAAAATTGTAGAAATAAATTATTGCTTTAAAAGCATTATCCACGAAGAAAACAGCGGAATACGTTTGTATAAAGAAAGCACCACTAGGGTTCCCTCTTAAGCAGGGATGTTAGGGAGCTCCGTAACCGTAACCGAAACTATCGGATATCCGATATAAAAAATCATCCGTAACCGTAACCGAATCCGAAATAAAAGTTTCGCATAGTATCGGATAGGGGCGGAGCCTAATTGAGACACGTTATGACAAGTTGTTTTCACACACAAGCTACGCGCATTGTTTGTTTTTTTTTTCTTCTTTTGTCGTCATAACATTCTCGTAAATAACTGACTTGTGACCAATGCTATAATAGCAAATAGTTGGACAAGCGTGTTGTGTTACGATATCGATTGAACTTGTACAAAATGCGTCCTAAGTCGAGTGCAGTTTGGTTATTTTTTGATGAAATTACCGATTCACGACGACCTCACAAACTGATTGATATTCCTGCCAAAAACTAAGTAAAACTACTTTATTACCTATTTGTATTTTACTTTTGAAATTCCTTAAAAAATTAATATCCGTAACCGAAACTAACGGATAATCCGAAATAATTTATTATCCGTATCCGTAACCGTATCCGGTATAATAATCATTCCTAAATCCGTATCCAATCCGTATCCGAAATTTCATACCCATAACATCCCTACTCTTAACGGTTATAGTAGCCTCAATGACCTTGTGCATGTGGGCGGAGCTAAACGCAGTACTCCCGAATTCGTAAAATGCGCGCGGTGGCGCGCTAAACTAAAACGACAATCAAAGAATATCCAGAGATGCAGACAAGCCGCGTGTAGGTCGCGATTTGTGCCTACGATTTCAGACGGGGGTATGGATGCAAGACGATAAATGTATATTTTGCATTAATAAATGGTAATATCGTACTATAATATATTTTTAGTATTCTTGATCAATGTTTAAATAAAATCAAGGAGTGCTCGTTACACAGTTTAATGGCCGATCGCAGACTGACAGACATTTGGAAAACAAGTACCCACACATTATAATATATCATAACATTCACATAAAAAATAATGGTAGATGGTAATATCTACCGATTCAACATATTTGAATTTTTTTTTCACTACTTTTCAGTATATGAGTATCATGTCTTTGCAGTGTCCTTGAATTAATTACTAATGCGAATAACATAAACGAGTTCATCGCGTTAACGTAAACCAAACGCGCATTAGGCACTTTGTGATATTTTTATTAAAAAAAAAAAAAAACGTTGAACCACACTAGAAATTACTTTTATCGTGGGTGCATTTTTAAACATATAAATTCACAGACACAAACAGCCAGACCCGGAACAACTACTTGTAGGACATGTTCTGAATATTTGTTCCGCGCGGGAATTGAACCCGCGACAAGCAGCGCAGCAGTCAATAGCTTAACCGCTGCGCTAACCGTGCTTTATATAGATGCCTTGAGATTACAAAGCGCGTAGTTTCGGCCGTTTTCCATAAAGAGATAGTACCCTATTTATACTGTGTCAGTGACGTCGGATTGAATGTACTTCGTCGTAATGAGGTTTCAAATAAAACACGAGTTATTTTAAAATCTGTAAATTTTAATTCTTCGATCCAATAAATAACATGCGAGATTATAGGCATATCTAAAGCTGCAGAAATTTCTTGCAGTTGAGAATGGCCACAGTCTATTTCTATTGTTCCTACAACTGCACAGCTGATATTGATTTCTGTAGGATGTGCAAAATGTTTCCATACACATACGGCATTTAAAAATAAATAGGGAATGTAGTCCCACTTGTCGTTCTCCAACAATATCTACAGATCCTAAACCACAGTCTATAATTCTCCGTGCTTGGCAATTTTCTTTAGTTCTGAATAAAAGTAAGCAATATTAATTATGCGTCGCCCTTCGATGAAACAAGCTTGAGATTTGTTGAGGTTTTGGTGATATTTTGAGCTAAAAAAAGATATAACATACATTTTAATTAACCCTTGCAACACTGTTAGAGATTTATGTCAAGGAATTAAGAATTTATCAAGAAAAATTAATTAAGAATTAACAAAAAAATAATTTTACAGGTATATGATATATTTGTAAACTAAAAATATAGGTTGTAGGACATGCAGGCATAATTTTACCTGAATGATGATGATGGAACTTGCATCGTTTTTTTGTGCACATAGAGATATAAATAATATTATCATTTTCTTGACGACATTCTGTATGGATGTCTGACCTAGAATCAACTGCGTTAGTGTTCGACCTAAAAAGCAAATTAAACTTTTAAGTTCTGTCGATTGGTTTCTTTCTCTTCTTTTCTGTAAGTCGAAAAATGTTATTACACTATTATTTGTGAAAAACAGAATATATATATATATATACAGTATGTTAAGAAAACCCTGTCCGACCCGTAAGGATAATAAAGGTTAAGTAAACACATGACCAAATATGATATAAAATTTTACGTAATCATCATAGTACCAATACAAATGAATTTTGAAATAACTTCCCCGAAATTTGGTAATTTTTAAAAAAGTGACAACACCGGTATTGTTATGAGCGAATAGCGACAGCGATGCGACCACGTGCCGCGTGCCCTGCCGCCCGCCGCCCGCGGAAGGGTGCTTAACGCATATTTATTAAGTTTATAGTTATATTATTTCGCAAAAAGAGGTAACTTTTTTAAAAATTTGCAAATTTCGGGGAAGTTATTTCAAAATTCATTTGTATTGGTACTATGATGATTACGTAAAATTTTATATCATATTTGGTCATGTGTTTACTTAACCTTTATTATCCTTACGGGTCGGACAGGGTTTTCTTAACATACTGTATATATACGGACAAATCACACAGATTGAGCTAGCCCCAAAGTAAGTTCGAGACTTGTGTTATGGGATACTAACTCAACGATACTATATTTATAATAGATACATATATAGATAAACATCCAAGACCCAGGCCAATCAGGAAAAGATCGTTTTCCATCATGACCTGGCCGGGAATCGAACCCGCGGCCTCCACGTCGCAGGCAGGCGTGTTGACCGCTGCGCCACGGAGGACGTCAAAAAATTTACTGATAACTGTGACATTCCAAGCCCGCCAGCCCGCGTCCATCGGCTTCGGCTACTTTAAACAATTACATATAGAAATGAAATATTTACAGGAAGAATCATTTAAAATAATCCAAGTAAGAGTTTTTATTACACATTTTTGCTAATATCGCAAAAACTAAAAGTCCTATCAACTCAAAACTTTTTGTAAAACTGTTTTTACACCAAAACCTTTAATTGAGTCCTAATTTTTGGTTTATATCACCATAAACAAAAAATCACATTTTCAAGTTACGTAAATTTCTAATAAGATTTTTATTTTTAAATCTCCTTACAAACCTATAAATTATAATCTAAGTGTGAGTGTTTACTCACCTGAATAGAGTCTTCTATATTATCAGCGGATGTAGTTAGTCGGATTATTGCCTTTCAAGTCTAAAGATTTCTTTCTAGATTTCCTGGAACAATTCGTAATTGTTTAACTTCAATTGTAAAAGAAAAATGGTTACAAAAGCTAATAGTAATTATAAAGAAAAATACAGTAATATGTAGGTATAAATACAAGAGTATAGGTAGATAGATACTTACGCCACCAGACGCATCTTCAATTCTCATTTGCGAGCTAATCTATGAACGTACACTGACACGATTCGCTCGTAAATATTTGCACTCACACAGACAACCACGCGTAGTCGGCGATAGCCGGAGCAGAGCAGCAAGCGACACAACCCTCCCGTCTGAATGCTAACGCACGACTGCCGCCCGCGCCCGCGCAGAGCACCTCTAAACCTATGTTTCAAAATAAGGATATTTTCTTGGCAAATGTTGATGGATTTAAATACGCTCTTGCAAATTTGTAGCACTTCTAACCGCGAATTTTTCAGTGTAAAAATATTTCCACACATCAATGCCGTTTAGAAGTAATAACGAATATTAGCCAAAAATAGCGTTTTGGTAACTATTTTTTTAAGGCAAAAGGCAAAATCCTACGAAAAAATCATCTTTAGTAAATGTTGTACATGAATCAATAGACAAGATATATTTTTTTCAAATCTCAAAACCAAGCCGTTAATTAGAAATTAGCTTCCTAAAGTGACCATTTTACGCTACTAAATGAGACTAAGGCCCTTAAGGCACTATTGCCAACCGCGCGCAATTAACTTCATTTTAACAGTTACAACATTCATGCGATTGTTCAATAGTTGAGTAGACACATTTTTCGGACACTTTTTTTTTTATTAATTATAAACTAGCGCTTGACCGCAATTCCGCCTGATGGTAAGCAGTGATGCGATCCTTGATGGTAAAGCGCGCTAGTTTTTTAAGAGCCTTTTCACTCAGAAAAACTGAGCGAATAGGAAGGAAGACGGCAGTTGAGCGAGGTGATGCAATGTTAAACCCAACAACACGACCAACGATGCTGCGCCAAAGGAAGATTCATCTGAAGACCCTCCACGACCAAACTCCCAACAACAATAGGCGCATCGTACCCGGCACACATCGCAACACAACTCCTCAGACCCGTCCTCCGTACGGCTTCATCAGACATCATGCCGGAACACGATAAATCGCTTGGTGGCAAGGCTTTGTCTGGTGGGTGGTAACTTCTGCCGGCGGCCGATGTTATGGCCTACTACCGAGAATGTAATGGATTAACAATACACCTCAAACTTATTCAGGTCGATATTGATAGAGTGTGAGAGGTAGGTAATTAGAGAGTTGTTGCATTCCTTTAAGAGGAAAGATGATGAAAAAAATAAAAACAATCGTAGACAACAGTAAATGTAGCTAGTATAGGGTCACTATGCATAGTAGCAAATTTAAAAAAACATAAGCTCTAAGAATTGTTTTTCGGTTCCTTGTGTTACCTCGCTACGTGGGTCAATAACATTGCGCAGATCTAGCCAACATAAAGAGATATTTGAAAAGTGCTGTTTCTGTTACCGATGTATTACATAAAAATTCTTATAACTTCCGAACATGTAGAGGTAACAATAAAAACCATTTCAATACCGTTTGAAGAAGCCTGCGCTTAGTACCTATACAGGCAGGCGCGTGCGCTCCATACAAGCAGAAAAGCTCTGCATACCCTAATAGTCTTCTAAAATTATAATATACTGTAAAATAATTTATATACTACAAAGTTAAAACTAAAAGACTTTGTTAATCAGTTATTGATAACACTGCCATCTATTGGGCCTAGTGCTAACGAGACACATTAGTTGCCTTAGGCGCGACACCCGCGCCTCTTACGGCGTAAGCATAAACAAAATGTGCCTCTTCCGTATCTGTCTGTGTATAAAATTATTTGCTTGTGTGCCTAAACTGTTGTGTACGTGTGCGTGAAATTTCTTTGGGTTTAAAGCCCATGATAAGCACAGCTTCTAATAATGCGACGAATTTAAGAAGTTCAGAAATATAGCATGATTGTTGTTCGTTCAAATACCTTTTTATTTTAGCAGCTTATGTTGTTTCATTATTGGTGTACTTGGGTTAAATATGTATTGATTGTTTTAAGCGGAATTGAATATTCATTTATTTTAGAGTTTTTGGTTTAACACAAAAGAAAGGTTGTCTTTATAAAAAGTATTATGATAATTATATGTGGTTAGCAGGTTGTGTAGTGTGTACAAATAAATTGTTTTGTTTCTCGTATAGGTATATTATTTTAAAACACGGCTTTGACAGTTCGACGTTATAAAAACTTAAAAGACCTTAAGTTTTTCAACCTACTTGCTTTTGAATTTCAATACTATACTTTATGTTGTAATAATTTTCCTGAAGTTTACAAATTAGCAAAATTTAATAGTTATGATTCCAATGAGTAGTGCATTACGCATATTTATGAAAAGCCAAAGCAGACTCATAGATTTGGTTATCTGTCCATTTTAAAAGAACTTTTAGCGATTTCAAAACGATCTTATATATATTTGATTTTTACAGAGTTATTTAAAAATAGATAGGCGCGTTGATTTAATTTATAGATAGTGAAATATTTTTTTTTAGTTTTTTGAGAAATAAATTATTACTTATTTACAGTTGAGTTAGTAATACCATTTCATTGTATTTTGACAGCCTACATGGCGTAGCGGTAGCGAACGCGGCCGCTGCGTAAGGAGGCGCGGGTTCGATCCTCGCGCAGTGTAAGTATTTGTATGCATGAATTTGAATATTTGCACTGGTCTGGTCGTATCTAGGAAAGCACCTTAAGCCGTTGGTTTCGGTTGCCATGCGAACATCTAGTGGCAGTCGTTACGGGTTGTTGGAGCCCACAAAAGTCCAACAATTGGTCTAACTTCAATGCTTCGATATTGCCTTCGCGTTGTGGAGGTCAGACGGCAGTCGCTTCACGGAAATTGTCGAAATTTCGCCAAAATCAGCATTTAGACTGGAAAAGCGGACCCCAGATTCCAAAGCTTTGGATGCGACTGGTATTAACCCTGAGATGATGATGATTTCATTGTATTCATTTGGGCAAATAAAAAATACCTAATACCCCACGTATACCATTTATTTGACTTGTTCTTATCATCAATCACATACTTAGATGTTCATTGTAGCCACGCACAAACATCAATTCAATGTTGACATGCGAAAAAGTACGCGACTATGTTAAATTGAAACTACGTCTAAGTTACGTTTTTTAAGTTTTACCATATATAAGCACAGAGATTTGGATAGTAGGTATATTTATGCATACCCCCAATAAAATCTTAGTGCACGCCCCTGTATACAGGTACTCGTATCCGTAATTTATGCCGGAAAACTAAATTATAAATCGGTAGTTAATACATTATTAGTTCTAGTTATCTATTACCCAATGCGAAAACAGAGGAATACAAAACGCAAACATCACGTTCCGCTTAAAGCTTTAAAGCCAATGTTGTCTACGGTTCCCCTTATGCACCTCTATCCTTAATATTAAAATGAACCATTAAGGCATTACAAAATGCCACACAATATAACAAAATAACACACAAAGTAAAACAAAACACGTGTGATATTCGTGCTTTTTACCGGTAATAATATTATTATATCCTATGTGAGCTAACACGGCGGGTATAAAAGTTTAACGTACGTATGCGGCTATAATTTCCACGGAAGTCGTAAAGAGACCCGCTCGACGCGACGCCATATTGAAAACATGGCGTGTGTTTAGGCGGGAAAACCTGACAGCATAACAGTGTTGGGTTTTATTTAAAAATGTAGCGCTATCCTGTTTAGGTAAATAACTGGAAGCTGTTAGAAAATAGCGCAATATACCTATGTTGTTAACTGCCAAATGGAACCCATTGCTACTGATATTGTTTTACGCAATCACCTTATAGAACAAAAGCTTTTAATATAATACAGGATGTATCTGATATCGTAACGCAAACTTCGCGAGAAGGCTACACCGCATGCCACTAATAAAATTATGATAATCATTTATATCGTTAATGAGTGGTTACAGAAATTACAAGTGTCGGCTCTGCCTTTGAACGTTGCAAGCATGCCGCCGTGCGGGTTTGTAGGTATGAAGTTGATCCCTGATGTGAACTCTATTAAATCAACTGATAGGATAGTTTTTCGAGTTTTGTTCACATTGCACTTTTTGTGTAATTAACGAATTAATTATTTTTACTTTAAAATCTTATTGAGTTATAAAAGTATAGCAATTATGAACGGTTTAAAGTGAAAAAAACTGTCTATTATTTTTTTTAAATCAGGAAAAAGCCGACAATAAATTCCACCTCTGGGGGATTCAGAATCATGTACTGGATCCATGTTACTCGTTTGTGCGTCGATGTCAGAGACACCCTTTACAACACAATCAGGGTTTTCATTAAACAAAATTGAAACTTCAGTTCAATATTAAAACTTTTCTCTAAAATAATGTTACCAAAAGTTGGTCATCACTACCAATTTAGCGTTCTATATTACGATAACCGACCCGAAAATGCAATTATAACTTCAAGTTACTTGTTAATATTATTAGTCGACGTTTCCCGTAATAATTAATTTATGACCGCCATATATGGAAACACATTTAAACATTATAGATAGCATACAGCGTTGGAATTAGAGGATTTAAAATAACCTACCAATTTTCTCTGAAATTTAGTACATAATTGACACCACCATTAGTATAGGTCGTCCTCCGTGGCGCAGCGGTCAACACGCCTGCCTGCGACGTGGAGGCCCCGGGTTCGATCCCCGGCCAGGTCATGATGGAAAGCGATCTTTTCCTGTTTGGATATTTATCTATTATAAATATAGTATCGTTGAGTTGTATCCCATAACACAAGTTTCGGACTTACTTTGGGGCTAGCTCAATCTATGTGATTTGCCCGTATATATTTATTTATTTATTTATAGGTACATGTATAATTATTACATATATATATGGTTTGCTGTCACAAGAATAACCATAATCATCAGTTCATAATGTGTTCACTGCTGGGACAAAAGCACCTTCTCTGTGACGGGAGATGGGCCGTACTTAATCAACCGCGGGCCAACTGCGGGTTGGCGTACTAATTGATAAAAAAAAAGTTGATTGACACTGTATTAGTCTATTAATGCGACAGTCTCTTATCAAAGATATACCATAGAATACAATAATGTATAATACCAGTACTTAAAGATAGTATCATGTAATGTATTTCAAACATTCACAATCAATAATATGTAAATTTGCGGTTGTTTTCAGCATATATACAAGTTATTTACAAAGCTCTCGGAAAATACCCTACAATAGTTATTTAAATGAGATGTTGAAACGGATGAATAAAGGGTTGACGTGGTGTATCCATATTAATACGACGGGGGTGGTGGAGAGGGATATTTTTATTATCATTACTCGTGTGCATTAAATTGTTATTCATAATGGATGTAGAAGGCTGCGTGCGTCCTGGTTGCGTCGATAGGAAATGAGAATGTGCATGCTGTGTGATTCATAATAAAGATTATGATATTTACACTAACACCCGATTTACACGATACCATCATCTATATACAGGGTGTATCTGACATCGTAACGCAAACTTCGTGAAAAGGCTAGACCGCATGCCACTAATAAAATTATGATAGTCATTTATGTCGTTAATGAACGGTTACAGAAATAACAATGTTTAAAAAAGTGTCGGCTCGGCCTTTGAACATTGCAAGCATGCCGCCGTGCGGGTTTGTAGGTATGACGTTGATCCCTGATGTGAACTCTATTAAATCAGCTGATAAGATAGTTTTTCGAGTTTTGTTTTCATTGCGCTTTTTTGTGTAATTAGCGAATTAATAAATTTTTACTTTAAAATCTCATTGGGTTATAAAAGTATAGCAATTATGAACGGTCTAAAGTGAAAAAAAACGACATATATTTTTTTAATCATGAAAAAGCCGACGTAAAATTCCACCACTGGGGGGTACAGAATCGTGCTCTGGATCCATGGTACACGTTTGTGCGTCGATGTCAGAGATACTCTTTATATCTTTGGCATAGACGAGACCGAGTACAAGAAGCGGACGGCAAACCCTCAGGATTGAAGAGGCGCTGGAAGAAGAAGATGATGAATGTAGGTACGATAAATTTGAATCAATATTATATGAGGTCCATTGTATGGCTGTATGTATTATTTACTTAAACACCGTTTAGAGGGCGCCACTTCTATTGTTAGCTACAAAGAAAAAAGAACAAAAAAAATACCAGTAGGCCTAGTATGAGTTTTCAATACGAAACTCGATCGTTCGATATCGAGCGCGTTTGGCGCTTTCATTGGTTGAGAGTTCTTATGACCTTGAAGCGGGCCAATCGCTGAGTCAAATGCGCTCGATATAGACGATCGAGTTTCGTATTGAAAACTCATACTAGGCCCACTTGTATCGTTTGCTACTTCAAATTATTTATTATGGTATTGTTAGTTTGACATTATATATGGTATTGTTAGGTTTTGTTTGGTCTTTAAAATGCATTTTTTTTAAATGCAGTTAAATATTGTTTGCAAGTCATATGTTGCTTCAATTTCATCGTATGTCATAGATATTAAACTTGCATCGAGTAGGAGTAAATAGTAAGTTTTATCGACGGATTACCGATATTTTTGTAGGAATATAAAATTTTGGTCACGTTTACCACAAAAATTGTAGCATTTTGTTTTGGTATACATAGTTCCATATACACTTTGAAGAGACTAAGAAATAACAAGTTTAAACAAACAACAGAACTCCAGATATGTCATAAGAAAATTAAATATCTAGAATAACATTCAAATATAATATGTCGCAAAAAAATACGATGTCCTCAGTCTCGCGAGTGAAATATTGTAAAGTGCAATGCAATTCGGCTCCCCCAAAATTTGGCAAGCAGGCATTTTGTTGCGTCACGCCAATTTTTTTTTGCGAACTTTGTCAGAGAGCTGTCTTTGACATTAAAAGGGGGAGCAACTTGATTTGACGGTTTTTTTTTAAACTTTGACGTCTGTGTTCATAGACGTTGACAGAATGTACAGTAGAGGAACAGATGATTGAGTATTTATATTCTTTCGTATTCGATTATTGACGGGTTCTTGAGTGGCGACTATCACCACGCATTGGAAGACGCAGCATGGGTAGGCCCCTGACGAGGTGGACCGACGACCTGGCGAAGGCTGTGGGTAACCGCTGGATGCGGGAGGCGCAGGACCGGTCGTCGTGGGGATCCTTGGTGGAGACCTATGTCCAGCAGTGGACGTGGGCTGAAATGATGATGATGAGTGATTCGATATATGTATTTGTGGATCTTTGTGAGTTGTGACGGGTTATCATAAGCTCTAAAGTCTGCTATAGAGTATTTCCAAGCGATGTCGTATTATCTGGTAACTGGATTGTGGAGGTCAGACAGTCTATTTATACAGAGTGGTGTTGATAATACGACAATAAATGAAAACACGGACAATGCCGGTTCATAGGAATAATCCTAAACCAAAAAAACCTAACATCAAAATAAAAAAAAAAAATGAAAATTTCAAACAAACTAAATCGCATAAAATTGCAAAAGGAATAGAACATCCTTTAAAATGTTGGTTCAATGACCTCCGATCAGCGAGCGACAGCGCGATCCTGTATCGACACTATCGACTTGCTTTTTGGTGCCATTATTATTAAAGTTTAGTACCGCTGGATGCGGCGGTCATTAACCTGTAAGAGCTTTGTTAAGTACCAGCATGTACATCATGTAGAAAATATGAAAAATGATTTCCTGTGACTAAACTAATGGATATAATTATATGATTTTTTTATGGGTAGATTGAGAATGTGTTGAGGTACACGACGTTTAATTTATTGTCGTATTGTCAGCACCACTCTGTATAAAATAGTGGTAAACAGATGCATCCTATGGACTGGTAACCAATCCTAACATAATTGGGAAAAGGCTAGGCAACTGATAATAATAAGAATTAGATATGTACAATGTATTTTGAAGTTACTTATTTAGGTGTCAACAGTCCAACTAGGTAGGTCCAACTTCGAGAAAGAGGTGTCTCGTGGAATTCAGCTCGGCTGGGCAGCGTTCGGGAAGCTACGATACATCTTCTCGTCGTCCAAGATACCACAGTGTCTCAAGACTAAAGTCTTTGAGCAGTGTGTGTTGCCAGTGATGACTTACGGAACTGAAACGTGGTCGCTCACAATGGTACGAAGGTTCAGAGTCACGCAAAGGGCAATAGAAAGAGCTATGCTCGGAGTTTCTCTGCGTGATCGAATCAGAAATGAGGAGATCCGCAGAAGAACCAAAGTCACCGATTCTGATGACTTACGGAACTGAAACGTGGTCGCTCAGAATGGTACGAAGGTTCAGAGTCACGCAAAGGGCAATGGAAAGAGCTATGCTCGGAGTTTCTCTGCGTGATCTAATCAGAAATGAGGAGATCCGCAGAAGAACCAAAGTCACCGATTCTGTAGTGGCGGCCACGTACTGGAAGACGCAGCGTAGGGAGGCCCCCAACAAGGTGGACCGATGACCTGGTGAAGGTCGCGGGAAGCCGATGCATGCGGGCAGCACAAGACCGGCCAGCGTGGAAAGCCTTGGGGGAGGCCTATGTCCAGCAGTGGACATCCATAGGCTGAAGAAGAAGAAGAAGATTTAGGTGTCTACAGTTGGAAACTTATTGACCAGTATTTTTACTATACTAAGTACAGTAGTACTAATAGTAGTAGTAGTCAATATGATAGAAATGAGTACATAAGAAGTCTCAAAGTGGCTACAATATAATTGATAAATTGTGTGGAAATCGATTGTCATGGTATAGGCATGTGTTACGAAGAAATAAGGAAAATATTGTGAGCAGAGTTTTGAGTATGAATGCCGATGGCTATAAGGGTAGGGGAAGACCAGAGAAACGATGGATGGAATGTGTGAAAGATGATAATATGGTTAAGAAGGGAGTGACTAAGAAGATGACGTCTAATAGAGAAGTATGGAAGAAAAATTTATATTGCGCCGATCACAAATAAGTTGATATGAGGGCAGGAGAATGATGATTAAGTAAATAAAAACCAGCCAAGTGCGTGTCGGACTCACGCACAAAGGGTTTCGTACCACTGATTTATGAAATTAAAGGATTTAAGTTATTTGTCGGTCTCCGTAGCGCAGCGGTCAACACGCCTGCCTGCGACGTGGAGGCCCCCGGCCAGGTCATGTTGAAAAACGATCTTTTCCTGATTGACCTGGGTCTTGGATGTTTATCTATATATGTATCTATTATAAAATATAGTATCGTTGAGTTAGTAGGTATCCCATAACACAAGTCTGGAACCTACTTTGGGGCTAGCTCAATCTGTGTGATTTGTCCGTATATATTTATTTATTTATTTTATTATTTATTTATTTCTTTGATAGATTACGCGGTAATAAGCGGTTTACGATTTACGGAGTATTAAAAAAAAAAACTTACTAGATCTCGTTCAAAACAATTTTCGTTGGTAGTTTTTATAGTAATGTACATGTGTTTTTTTTAGATTTTTCATTTTCTTATTTTAGAAGTCAGAGGGGGGACCAACTTTTTTCCACTTTGGAAGTGTCTGTCACGCAAACTATTCGGTTTAGGAAAAAAAAAATTAGAAATCTCAATATCTTTTTGAACACCTATCCATTGATTTCCCACACCTATGTGCTTGATGAAAAAAAAAAAATGAGTTTTAGTCCTAAGTATGGGGAGTCCCCAATATTTATGATTATTTTTTTATTTTTGCATCAAAATCTTAATGCGGTTCATAGAAAACATCTACCTAAGTACCAAGTTTCAACAGTATAGCTCTTATAGATTCAGAAACAAATGGCTGTGACATACGGACGGACAGACGGACACATATAATACATACAGACATGACGAATCTATAAGGGTTCCGTTTTTTTCCATTTGGCTACGGAACCATAAAAAACTGTTAAATATTCCCACTCAACTTTGAGCCTTAATGCTTTAGCAATAAGGTTGAAAATGTAATGAAGAAATTTGACAGATTGCAGTATAATGATGTGCTGTTCTCTGTAAAATAATACATACAACATAGTAGATACAACGTAATTGTAATAGAAAGAGGAATGGTCAAGAAAAAAATTTAATCAATAGGAGCCGGTATTTTAAAATGAAGATCTTAAAATCCGTTGGAATTATAATATTTTATCAGTCTGATCTAACGAGTGGTCGGGAGAACCGGTCTTTCACTCGCCGCTAAAGGTATTAAGGCTTCGTTAATAATGATATAGATTTAACAAGGATTACTGCTACACTTTAGATGGAGATACAACTTTATACGATTAATATATATTTGCTTCTGAACAAATTATCTACACGAAGAGTTTGTTTTATACGCTTTAATTATTTTTTTTTTTAATCGTAGAATTAAGTGTGCAATTTGGTTTGGTTATTCAGTTCTTAATTCTTTATTGTGTACCATATACATATTATATTACTCAATTTTTTTTTTTTTTTTTTTTAAGTTTCACTTCATTATCATCTTTAGAGTTAATCTCAGTCACATCCGAAGCTTTTTTCAGCTTTGGAGTCTGGGGTCCGCTTTACCACTGGTTTCACTTCTTTTTTTTTTAATAATTATAAACTAGCGCTTGACCGCAATCCCGCCTGATGGTAAGCAGTGATGTTATCATTGATGGTAAAGCGCGCTAGTTTATTAAGAGCCTATTCACTCAGAAAAACTGAGCGAATAGGAAGGAAGCCGGCAGTTGAGCGAGGTGATGCAATGTTAAACCCAACAACACGACCAACGATGCTGCGCCAAAAGGAGATTGATCTGAAGACCCTCCACGACCAAACTCCCAACACAACAACATTAGGCCGTACGGCCGTACGGCTTCACCAGACATCATGCCGGAACACAACAAATCGCTAGGCGGCAAGGTTTTGTCTGGTGGGTGGTAACTTCTGCCGGCGACCGATGTTATGGCCTATCACCGAGAAAAAAATATATAGGTATCTTATTTGTAGTTAGACTTACGAAATAATTTAAATTCTTCATGTAAATATTCGCATATTAAATACTATAGTAGCATTTGCTTCAAAGGAAGGGCTTCAATTTCTTGATGAAAATGTATTATTTAATTTAAATTATTTATGAATAAAACAATGGTACCTATTATCGGAGTGCATATTTAATCGCGATGTAGGTTTTAATCATTTTTATGGCCAAGAAAATTGTTTCGTCGTATCTTATCGTTTGTAAGTATATACTCTCTTTTTGTAAAGAATTTTAGACACTCACGTAAGGTACTAAATAACAGTCGTGGTGGCCTAATGGTTAAAACACCAGCCTCCCAAGTATGAGTGTGCGGGTTCCATTCCAGGTCAGGCAAAATCTAATGTAACTTATTTAAGTTATATGTATGTGCTTTCTAAGTATACCTTGGAAACCAATGACTGATTACAAGGTGAAGGAAAACACCCTGAGGAAACCTGGACTTTAACCATCAACCGATTTGAGCAAGCGTGGTGATTACGCTCAATCCTTCTCTGTATGAGAGGAGGCCGTCGTAGGAGGACGTACGAAATTACAAACTTTGAATATTAGAGTCAGAGTAGGGATAAAATCTTTAGTTCTGTGAAGTGGGGTCTACCGCTATCGATGACTTCAATATCAACTTAGATTCTAATTAGTTTTTTTTTTTGTAGAATATATAACTAGCGTGGGCGCGTCAGTCTTGTTACCTCTTAAGATGACAACGTATTTGAACCAAGCGTGGGCGTAAGCATAGCACGTTACTAGGGCAGTAAAGGTCTGTAATTATTTTTATCTCGCGATTATTTGTGTGCCTTGCAAACATCAGGGGGGCAATACTCCTAATTTTAGTTCACAGTCTGATATCAGTCTGAAACTGACCAAAAATCATTCAATTTCTCTACATTTTGACAAGTTTTTTACATTTCTTTGTCACCGAGGTGAGATGAGACTGAGGTCAGATTTTGGACTTTTTAAATCCTTCAAATCTTATTTATAAATTTTACCATCTACTTTCTAAAATTTAAATAAAATTTCTAAATAGGTTTTAGATCAATAAAGCATTCGATGACGTCATTAATGTAGGTATAATGTGTTACAGTCTAATAACCAATTCCGGCGGTAGTGTGCGTTGGTACAGCGACAGCTGCAACAGAACCCCATGGAAATATGGTAATGATCAAATCGACAAATACATTTACCGCTTTCCGCGTCAGCAAAAACCAACGGAGTGTGAATCCCAAGACCCATGTTACATTAACACATAACAAAATCCAATTCATAATTATTACTTACATAAATTTATTATTCCATAAAATATTATTTGATCAGACCCAAATAATGAAGCAGAGGCGTCTACATAATTATTTATTTTTAATATTTAACTCTAAAAACTAAACATAATCGCAGATCCGCTAAAACTCGAGATCGATAGATATGAGTGTGGACTGCATGGGCCGTACTAAGGGTAGGCACCGCAATATCTACGTGCAAGGGTCCTCCCCTCTGACTCATAAAGAGGGTGGTCTCCCTCTCACTTTTGAGGGTTTGGTCGATATTGCTCTCTTTTGTTTTCGCACTTTGAACGCAATGTGTACCGTTGAAACTCGATTTCGTGATAGTATGTTAACTATATAAAAGGTTGGATTAGTAACCTACACAGTATCACTAAGGCGGATTACATTTAAATAATTAAATAAACTCAAGTAATAAAATATAAAACGTGGCTTGTTTTTTAAATAATCATACTATTATGAATGAGAAGACGACTTATGTATCTTAGGAATGTAATTTTGTACGGGCGACAGCAGGTCTAACCCAAACCAAAAGTTAAATATTCTCAAAAAAGTCAAATATTCTCAATCAACCTTGACCCCTAATTCTTTTGAGATACAGTTGCATGTAAAAAAACAAATAAAATACTTTAACTTTGAAATCTAATAAAGAAACCTGACAGATTATACATAGTAGCGTGCTGTCGTCTTAACAATTTTTTTGGAGTAAGTACGAAATATAGGTATTTCGTACTTACTCCAAAAAAATTGTTAAAAAAATATTACATTTTGTTTGTTGTTAAACGCACCGCTTCACAACGACTAGACTGATTTTGGCAATTTATTGTTTTAAAATGTTCGTCTAAATCTAGTCTTTACGGCGGAAAAAAATGGGATAACTGAAAATGCATTTTCTAAATTAGACAGACACCAATTTGTCTGTCGGAGCAACCAGATCAATAAAGCAAATAGGTAATTTATGTAAAAGCATTTCCTTATAGCAGTAAGTTACGGACACTGATTGATAAGCAGTTAGTACTTAGTTAAATAATAGTACCTCGTGAATAGTCATTAGGTAAGGTCTGATTTTCAGTGTATTTTAAAATCTCTATAAACATTTTTTGAGAATGGTATGTTTCTGGGACACCATTATCCATCGACACGCCATGAAATGATTAGGTATGAGCACAAATTGACGAAGATTGTGGTATTAAAATTTCCTTTTTTAGTCCCACAACTGGGCAAAGGTGCCCCCCATAGTCTTCCACCTTTGATTCTGCTGTGCCTTCTACGTCCAATCGGACAAACACGTGTCTATATCGTCACGCCAGCTGCAGCAGCAGTGGCTTAGGCCTGCCTCGGTGATGATGTCAGTCTTCAGAAACCTAATGTGTGAAGAATTAGGTCAATTTGCTTAACATTATTAGATTCTCTCACTGTACCAAGTGCGTGCATAATATTCTCGGCATATAAGTACACCTGTTTTTGCTTGGAGGGCGGAAATTATTCAGTCCACGGGAACTTAATACCGGGGGATAGAAGTTCCGATATCCTATACCGTAACGACGCACGACGGCCATGGTTTACCTGTGTTGGCTTCAGTTCTTGGCCGATATCGGAACAACGCCGCCATTTTGTTTTATACTACATGTCACAAATGTTTACCAATAGCACACCGTCGAATTTTAAGGATTTTTTTTTTTTGCGTATTTTGTTAACAAGAATCCTTATGAAAAATATATTGAAATATGTCCTTAAATAATATTATAAAAAAACCTGTCCAGATGTCCATAAAATATATTATATATCCTTATGAAATAATATTATTGACGCCATAGGCGCGTTATTAGTCACTCACAATGTTTTTTGACCGTAAATTCTAGTGTCTATCTAAGAAACGTGTTACAGTGTTCGAAGATTTATAATGATCTCTAATAATAAATTTTGATTTTATCAACATAGATGATTTTCATAGAATAAAAAGCGTTGTATTTTTTGAATGGTCTAGTAAAGTCGGACCACCCTAATTTTAGAGGGCTGCGTGGTCATTGAACTTAGGGGTGCAATCATCAATGTGTTGCGTAGATGGACAAAGTACAGGATACTGCACTTTATAAAACAGCCCTAGTATAACGAGTTTATGCTCGAAAGTTAAGAACGAAGAGGCTCGTAGCGTGGGTGCACTGGCAGTTAAATAGACATAGAAAAACAAATAAAAATAATTTATTTCATATACCAAACTACCCTTTACACAATAAGCAACACTTCAATGCTCTACATAAATCAATGCTCAGTAGACAAGGAGAAGACACACTTGAAGAATAGTAAGACAACACGTGTGAGACCTAGTGCATTTGTGGTATGCGCTAAACCATGGCTTATTTCTTAGCAAAAATCCACAACTCGGATGACGCAAGGATGGCTTTAGAACATGAAATCCTTTTATTCGATCAGTAGGCCTAGTATGAGTTTTCATTACGAAACTCGTTCGATCGTATCGAGCGCGTTTGACTCAGCGATTGGCCCGCTTCAAGGTCGTAAGAACTCTCAACCAATGAGAGCGTCAAACGCGCTCGATACGATCGAACGAGTTTCGTATTGAAAACTCATACTAGGCCTACAGCATTACTATAACGTTTTCTGACATTAGTCGCAGGATAATCTTCGCGTATTTCTACACCCGGCTGTATAAAGCCGCGTGTAGAGTATTTCCCTGCACATCTTAACTTTAAAAATTGTAGTTTTTCTAAGTTGGGGCCGTTGTTAACCGATTTTTTAATCTTAGTCGACGCGCGCATTGAATCGCGTAGATATACTTGCATTTTCGGTATGTACATTTAGGATCAGAGACTGATCTATGCAAATTACTTAAGACTTCAGTTACACACGTACAGGCATGTGTATTATTATATTTCGAGAGTTTCTTTGACTTTTCCTTTATTTTGCTTTCCATGACTTTCTTCTTGACTTCTGCTTTATGAATGTTTCTACGGGTTATAGCCTCTTGTTCTAAGTCCTCCTTATCCTTTTTTTTTTGGAATCCGATAGCATTTGGATTCTGACTTAAAGGCTTCTTTCTCAGATTCAGCAGGGGCAATCGGGGCCAATTCTTTACAATCGACACATTCTCCATGGTGCGTGTTTTCTGCACTTCTTTCAGCGTCTCTTTTACATTCAGCAATTCCACTTACGCCGAGGTCATCTGCTTTACCTTGCTTAGTATTTGGTTGACAGACAGACTTAAAGACGCAACATGGGCAAGACTGTTGATATTTTTTTTTAAGTAACGCTGTTTCCTCGTCAGGTGTATCCGTTTTAGTTGGTATCGGAATTACATCCTTCGATATTTCACTTGTCATTACTTCTTCACTGTATTCCAATAATTTGTTCTTTTTATCTAAAAAGTTATTAGCGGATGGAAGATTTTTTATTCTTTTAAAGCCTCCACAACACGAACACATTTTTATTTTTTTTATATCTAGAGAGTTATAACATTTTTGTCTTTTGAATAAACATGAAACAGGTTTGGTGTCCTTTTCTTGTACTGTCAGAAAGACATTCTTAGGCTTACATTTTAATGTTTTGTTACTAAGCAGCGTAGTAAAACGAACCTTATCGAGCATAGAATTAGCATGCTTGAACTTGATTTGACAATGCTGACAATTTTTTTTAAATTTTATGCCAGCTTTTTGTGATTTAGTGCCTTGGTGGTCTCCAGACTGAAATCTTGAATATTTCTTTTTATACTCATCAGTTTCATTTACTTTTGATACTATGAGGCTTTTAGATTTTTTAAGATCTGCAATAGCTGCTTTATTTGGATGACGTTCACTTTTAAAAGATTTCAAAAGGCCAATCAAAGATTGTTTATTGGTTGTCTTTGTTTTTAATTCCACGCATCTTTCGGTGTTCTTGATATTTTGTTTATTAAATCGTTTCGACAGTAAATTCTTAAAATAATAAATAATATTCTTTAAAGTAGTTTGCTTGGTACCAGTGTGTTTAGGTATACAATTTAAGTGTCCTTCTTTTTTTGTTGTATCCATACGATCGAAATTAATTTTACACCTAGAACGACAGTTTTTATTATTGTTAATTTTTTCATATCTAATGGGTGCGTAAGACATTATGGTTTCTAGTTCTTGATGATCCGTTTTAAAATAGTTTGTGTCTTGCTGTGTTTGGTATTGGATTCTGTATTCGCTGGATTGATAACATGACATTGGCCTTATTCCTTCTAGTCTGTAGACAGCTAAGGATTGATGATGAATCGGTTTTTGTAATTTAAAATTACAGAAGCATTTTTTAAGCATTGTAACACGCGATGGTGTGGTTCGTGTTCTATCAGATCGGGGCTGTAGTTCGGTGCTATATGAATCTTTTTTGTCGCTATAATAGTCATTTTTTGTCTCACGACCATATTCTCTTTTTTGGCGCGGGGAGTACTTTTTGTCCACTTTTTTGACATTTTCTGCCACAGGAGGTAACATTTCTTTAAAAAATTCAACATTAAAAGAAAAGTTAGAACTTATTTTTACCCCTTGTCTTGCATCTTTTCCATGTAAAAATGGGTATCGCGGTTCTTCTACTACTGTAACTATGTTATCAGGTGTATAAGGTTCTCCTTTATATTCTATTCTTTTATGCGTGTAACCCGGTATGAACTGAGCAGCCATTCTAGAAGCACGTGAAGTTCGTTTCGAGCTCATGTCAAGGGAATCAGGCCTGCGTCGATCTTCTTTTTTAAAACGCCTATGCGGAGAATGTTCTCCTATCTCACAAACCTCTTTACATTCAAGAGGGACAAATTTTTGCAATGGTTCGAACTTTTCTGTCGTCGATATTTTCTTATCCGACGTTCCAACGTTGGTTGGTTCACATAAACATGATTCATTGCATTTACAATTACTTTTTCTTTGATTGCATTTGCAATTACTTTTTTTTTTATTGCATTTGCATTTATTTTTCTTTTTAGACTTATCTTTTTTTTCTGGAATCTGATCTTGATTCAGAGGAGTATCTATTGCATTGCATCTGCAGCATTTACATTGTTGTCCTTTTTTACATGGAAACTCATTGACCCGATTTTCGGTTTTTACAGATTGCGGAACAGGATTATATGTAGGGCATTTGCAACCTTTGCGTTTTTTAATTTTATCTTGATTCACAGAAACACTGTTATCTTGTTTCGTACTACTCGCATTGCATTGGCAGCATTTGCATTCTTTTCCTTTTTTACATGGGAAATCGTTTAGTTCCAAAGCACGAGTTTTGCATTCAGCGCATTTGCAACCTTTGCCTTTTTTACACCGATACTCCATAGACTGTAGAATATAAGTGTTACATTTGCAGCATTTACAATCGTTGCCTTCTTTACAAGGAAACTTTTCTGGTTCTGCCTCTTGCTCTGGACATTGACAGGATTTGCCTTTCTTTTTTTTCTTTTTTTTTTCCTTTTTAGTAATTTTATCGCATTTGCAATGTTTAGTTTTAGTACCTATGTCACGAACTACTGGTTCACATTCTACTTTAGTTTTAGTGTGAGTAGATATACATTTAAAGGATGGTTCTATTTCTTTTGGTATAACATATCGCTGTTTTCCCTGCTTCTCTAATTTTAACGTACAAAAACACCTTTTTAGTAAAGGTGTGCCCATTCCTTTACTATCAGTTCTTTCAAATTGTGAATGCAACCGGACGTCTTGATGACAGTCTTTTCTGCCACAAGAGGATATACTGTAAGTTTTATTCAGTTTTGACTCTCTTCTTCTCTTGT
Organism: Sesamia inferens; assembly: GCA_037179545.1. Classification (NCBI taxonomy): domain Eukaryota; kingdom Metazoa; phylum Arthropoda; class Insecta; order Lepidoptera; family Noctuidae; genus Sesamia; species Sesamia inferens. Next base: position 25,401,566 of record CM073928.1, on the reverse strand, counting down.
ATGATCTTGGCACAGTTTCATACATAGCGTTCACTTTGTTATTTTCTTTTTTTTTGACAATTTGTTTAACTTCACGTACAGATGGAACCTTTGGTGACTTTTCTCTGGAAAACTCAATATTTAAACTGAAACTCGATCCATATCGTAGTGCTTGTCGGTTAAGGCTAGTATCAGCTTGATTCTGATCGCGTCTAGTCTTATCACTTCTACTTGTTTTATCATTATTCCGATTTGTTATATCATTTCTCCCAATTGTCTTATCATATCTCCAACTTGGAGAATAAGACCTGGCTTTGATTCTAGGTCTATGTTTTCTTCTATCTGATGAACTAGTAATTGATCGGCTTCCAATCACATCTTGACATTGATCATCGCATCGAGGAGTCTTAACATTTCTTCGAATTTGATAAGATCTAGCTTGCATTCTTCTGTGTTTTATTTCTTCGTCTGTAGAACTAGAAATTGATCGGTGCTCATATGGTTCATTATCAGCCAGTCTTGTCGGTATCCTTCTTTTTACTTTTTTTAAACATTCGTACGGGTCACATTCGCCAGACACACAAACGTCAGGTTCACATTTGTAAGGTCTTTTTCCTCTTTTTAAAGCATCACTCATACATTCAAAGGGGTTTCCTTGGTTTTCTGTTTTACAGTGTAATTGTAATGTGCAGAAACATCTTTTCAGGAACGGTTCTACAGGTCCAGTCAATGTAGAGCGCATTGATGGGCTAAAAACTTGAGAATCCTTAGCTCGATTTGCCCTTGAAAACTGTGCTCTCTGGTTTCTAGAATAAGTCGATCGCCATTCTGTAGATCTGCTACTAGTTCGTCTTGGTTTATCATAGGCTATTTCTCGTTTTATTGGCCTTGATGATACAACAGGGTTGCCGTGTGATTTGTCTTTAAAAAATTCTATGTCAAAATTAAAATTTGATCCTAGTTTCACTACTTGTTTTGTAGCTTTCTCAACTATGGTACTTCTAGATTCCGGTCTTCTTTCTCTATACACTCTGTCTCTATGTGATCTCCTTTCTCTATGTGGTCTCAATTCTCTATCCCTGGTACGAGTATCTCTCGTCTTCATTAGTTTTTTGCGTTGCATCAAAGATTGTGTTTCACTGTGTCGGTGTCCATGACCATAATCTGTCATATTCGAAGTCGATTTTATTCCTCGTCGATCGGTCGATGTTCCTGACGAGTACATGGCTCGTTTATTAATTAGCTTTAAGCACTCATAAGGATCACACTCACCGGGCACACAAATACCAGGTTCGCATTCGTAGGGTAGTAATTTATAGGGAAATACTTTCCTTCTCTTTGGAATTTTCACTGTCACGATACTTCCCTTCGACTTTTTCACGGAGGCGTTTTCTTTAATTTTTTTTGCTGTCATGGCACTTTTAGTATGTAAAGTTGCAATCTCTTTTACAGGAGGAGGACATAGGCAATTATTCTTGGACTTCTTTCTTTTCTTGTCTGCTTTATCTTTTTTTTCAGTGATCTCTGCCTTAGTGTCGGCGCCGGTCTCAGCTTTAGTATCACCAATGGCCTCGGCTTTGGATGCGATTTTAGACGCGGCTTTGGGTGCGACTTTCGTCTCAGCTTTGGACGCAGCTTTTGACATGGCTTTGGATGGGGCTTTAGTCTCAGCTTTGACCGCGGCTTTAGTCTCTGCTTTGGCCGCGGCTTTCGACTCAGCTTTGGCCGCGGCTTTCGACTCAGCTTTGGCCGCGGCTTTCGACTCAGCTTTGGCCGCGGCTTTAGGCTCAGCTTTGGGCGCAGGTTTAGTCTCAGCTTTGGCCGCGGCTTTAGTCTCGGCGTTGGACGCGCCTTTTGACACAGGTCTGGACCCGATCCTGGTCAAAGCTTTGGACTTGCCTTTGATCTTAGGTTGATTTTGAAGTTTTAATGTACAAAAACACCGCCTTAATATTGGGCCCAAACCTATGTCTCTACTTTCTGTTGGATCCACCTGAGAGTCACGATTTAATGCTAAAAATCGTCTTCCTCTCAATCCCCTATCTCTGGTTCTTATTCTACGGTATGCACCGTGACTTCTTGTTCTAATGCGTATCGGTCGAGACTTTTTAACTAAAGCAGTAGGCGCTTGCACATTGAGATTATTAGAACCGCTGTCTTTATAAAATTCAATATTGAAACTGAAGTTTGAACCAATTCTAACGGCTTGTCTTTGCGGTGATACAGGTGACACAACTGGTCTTTGAAGAACCCTTTCTCTAAAAGCATAATCTCGTCTTCTGCGTTTTTCTCGGCGGCGAGGTGTTCTCGTTTGTGTTATTTTTCCTTTCGGCCAAGCTGATCTTGATTGTGTCATTGTTGATTGATATGACGTAAAACTCGATGATGTTGATATAGTTCTTGGTCGTGTCGTGCCAGTCATTTTTTCTTTTCTTAATCTTGTTTTTATTAATTTTATACATTCATTAGGATCGCAAAAACCTGGCTCACATACACCAGGTTCGCATTCATATGGCAAAAGGGCTGGAAAACGTTCCCGTGTTTGTGTCATGACAGCGGCTTCAAGTTCACCTGGTGCAAACCGTCCTCGTGTTTGCGTCATACCGACTCGTCTATCTGATATAGGAGTAGCACTTTCATGTCCCACGCTACCGCCTAAGCGGCGTTTTTTAGATGCAGTCATTAATCTAAGAATACAGAAACATCGTTTTAATCTTGCCAATGATCGATGTTGTCTTGCGCCAGTGGCTTCTTCAACATTAATTCCTTGTAACTTTGCAGTGCAAAAACAGCGTTTGAGAAAACTACTTGTCATTGTGGATTGAACGTGTTGGTATTTACTTATTTGGGAATCGTCATCACGAGTTCCTCTTCTATGTTGTGAAGAACTTTCTCTCATTCTCCTATGAGCGTATACCTGTTTTCGAACATGTTTCGGAGTTTTTTGTACATATACCTCCGATGGTCGTGTATCAGAATTATCAGAGGAACCAATCTTATCTTTACTAAATTCAATGTTAAAGCTAAAGGTGGAACTGATTTTGACTGCTTGTCTGGATGGTTTACTTGGCCTTTTCTCTACTGGCCTGTCTATAGACATTACTGAAGGCTTAGATCTAACTGAAGTTTCCCTAGATTTAGCATTTTTTGTTCGAATTCTTCTTGTCTGTATTTGTTTCCTTGTTCGTTTTTCACTAGATGTCATGCTTGAGCTGGATATGCTCGATGCGATAGAATCTGTTCCAAAGTCTTTAGTATGTTTATTCCTTCGTTTTATCAACTCCAAACACTCATAAGGGTCACATTCGCCAGGGACGCAAATACCAGGTTCACATTCATATGGCAATAACCTTTGTTTTCTCCTTGTATTCTGCCCTCTTTCAGTTGTTCTAAGAACAGGTCTTTCGACACTAAATTTGGGCGGTGTTGATGTACCATGATCGGTACCTCGTAACTCCCGTTCTTTTTGTTGTCTGCCTTTTTTTTGTAATTTCAATGTGCAAAAACATCTTTTCATCATTGGTGTAACACTGGAAGCTCTATGACGCATTTCGTTCTTCATCGATTGGTTTTCTCTGTGACGCCGGCGACTGCCATATTTTGTACCTCTATCCTTATTACGTCTATGATAGTTTGAAGATCTGGATGATGTCTGATGTCTTGGTACTCTGACAAAATCCGTAGTAGGTAGTGATTTTGAGCTACCGCCTTTAGAGAATTCTACATCAAAACTAAAAGTAGAACCTACTCGGACTGCTTGCCTATGTGTTGGTGCTGGTGCTGGCGCATGGGCAGTTCGCGGTAACGTCTGGTATTTTACGCCCTGAGGGCGGACACGTCTTGGTTTTGGTCCTGATCTTGGGTCGTTGCCTCTTGTACGATGTTTCGTTTCACTAAAATCTGATTGAAGTTTTTTCACACATGAACCAGTTGAGGTTGTCTCACAAGAACTGTTTTTAGATCTGCTTTCAGTGCCAGACATTCTTGAAACTTGTCTCATTAATCGCTTCATAATCAATTTTTGGCATTCGTATGGGTCACAGTCACCGGGTATACAAATTCCTGGCTCACACTCATAATCCAATAGCTTCTTTTTTTGACGAGCTACTTGTATATTCATGGTGCAATAACACCTTTTAAGTAATGGTTGAATACCGGTTAGTTGAGAAAGTTGCATTATATTTTGAGCCCTTTCTGTTTCTGGATTATCCGATGTGCGTTGTCTTAATTCAAGAGTGTCATTTTGTGACTGTGTAGATCTCAGGATTTGTCGTTTTTTACAAAAGATTTTTTTTAAATAATCAATTTTACAACTGAATGCGGTTTCAAACCGAATAGACTCATTGGAAGCAAAAGCAATTGAACTTCGATCTCTGGAGCTGAACTGCAACAACTTATATTTGCATTCATGAATGTATGACTGCGCATTTTTAGTTTTAAATGCAATCATTGATGCATTTAAATGAGAGATGGACAAACCACTTGTTAGGCTTTTATTGAAATATTGCCACTGTTTAGTGTGGCTTGGCGTGTTATTTGAATAGGTACGATAATAGGGATCGATGTAAGAGAAATCATGATCGACTTCTAATATTTGAGGTATATTTATTTTATTTTCGGCAATAGCAACTGTACTCAGGGCATAAACATGTGTTAGTTGGTTTGTTCCAAATGGTAATAGCAATCTACTATCTCGAATATGTTCATTCATTTTTGATATTTGCAAAGCACACCTTTTTGGTGTGGGACTAACTCTTTCGGTTTCTAGGCGGGTATTTCGATGAGAACCATATCGCCTGGTGAGAAGATTACATTTCTGTTTATCATGTAAAAAATTAACGTTTAAGTTTTTTGACTTGTATTGGTTATAATTGTTTTCGGGTCTTATGCTTTTGTAAAACTCTACATTGAAGCTAAAATTAGAACCCATTTTGACACTTTGTTTCAAAAAGTTATCTGAATACATTTCTCTGGATCGTTGAGGCAGGTGGAACATTTCGGAGCATTTCCTCATTTTCTTAAACTTTTGTAATGAGGTATTCCGCTGTTGCAAGTCAGACTTGACGTATGAAAGTGTTGACCTGCTTCTTAACGTACGTGTATCACTTGACTTTGATTTCATTTTATTTTTTCCAGTTACAAATCCGAAATGTTTAAGGGTGTTGAATTCATTCTTTCTTAATACAAACTGCTTTAAAGACTTTGGCCTAAGCTCATCTGAATATTTCCCTGGTATGAGGTTTGTGCCTTTTTGAAATTTCGAATTTATTTTGTCTGCAATTATATTAGATTTTGTATTACTTTTTATACGACTTCTCCTGTAATGTACTCCTTTTTTGCCTAACTTAAAAGTGCATAAAGACAGCTTTCTTGCGAGATCAAATAATAAACGCTGCTCTATTTTTTTATTCCTCAATAACATATGATTTTGTAAGTCTTTCGTAGGACCGATTTTAGTATTCACTTCATTATCTCTGTAAATCGGAGAGAAAAGAAAATAAGACCGCTTGTTTTTAAATAATTTTCTTAAACAGATTGATCTTCCTCGGTGCGTAGTATCATCAAATAGTTTTGTTTTGTTTCTCTTCAATATAGCTTCACTGTTACGGTAAGTTAAAATAGAATGTATCTTTTTGGTTCTAGGTAATTGCATTGATCGGGAAGCTAGACTGCAGTATCTTCTTTTTTCTCGCTTGACTAATTCAACCTTTAATTTATTGGGCCTCATTATTTTAAGTTTAGCTCGAGACTGAGACTCGTCAACGTTATTGGTTGGCTGTATCATTGTCACTTCAGAAACTTTTCTATGATTATAATTTTTCTTTTCTTGTTTACCTAATTGTAATGTACAAAAGCATCTGTGTAAATCGTGTTTTTTATTAGTAAATTTGGATATTTGCGTAGAACTGTTTGTATTTGAGTACTTGATTGGTAGTCGTTTGGTTCCGTCGTCACATTTGTATAGAAACTTCACTTTGCTTTGGGTTATTTGGAAACCGTTATCATAACATTTATTAAATAATTCTATACTACTAAATCTTGGATTACAAGTATTATGGTTTTTCTTTTCTAGTTGCTTCATAGAGATTTCTAATTCTTGTTTTTGCTTAGAACTAACATTAATTATTGTTTGAACGCATTGATTTCGACGTTTCCGTGTTTTCTTGGTCGTAATAGTTGGATCTGTGACAGTTGATTTTGTTCTAAGGCGAGTGTTTTGATTACCACGGTGACCCTTGTATCGTCCTTTGTCTTTCCTCCGCCCATTCCTAGGATCATTAGAGACATGATGTTTGGAAGTGGATTTTACACCAAGTTCAATGTTTGGTTGATTATGTCTATATATCAATTCTTCTAATTCATCACAAATACAGCCACTTATTAATGCATGAACTGATAATTTGTTTTTAGCGGAAGCATCTTGTGCACGGAATTTTTTATTTGTTTGTTTATTGTCAGTAACATCATATTTTATTTCAAGATGAGCGTTACTCTCTTTTCCAGTAGGTCGTTCATTTCTTCTTATTGTTTTATTTTGATTAACATAGTCAGGACACTCACATTTAGTGGAATGCTCTGACATGTATTTATGGTTATGAAGATTTAATTTAGACAGCTTCTTTGAGTTGATACTTTTACTATCTTTGGCATTTAAATTCTCGTTCGAGACATTTTTACTTTTACTAATCTTAGATTTTGTTTCATTTATTTTTAGTTTTACTGTGCAGTAACACTTCTTAAGAGCGTGGCTGCCAGACTTTAAGTTTCTTTGTCCAAAGCCAGAGGATTTCTTATGACGGCCCGGGGCTGATTCTTGGTGCAATTTTGGTTTTTCTCTTATATGAACATGAGGCCTATACCGTAATGGGGCTGATAACAATCTAAGTCTTTTACGAATTGAGACCACTGATCTGGATTCCAATTTAGATTTGTTTATTTTAATCAATGAATTCGACGATGGTTTGTTAAAGTCAGCCGGATCGTTCGTTTTAATAGAGTGTATAAATCCCGATTTCTCAATATCTGACATTGTGTCTGTGTTAGATTTGATAGGCTCTTTTCCTGGAGTGGAAGTAATAGGCAATTGTTTTTTAATTTTATTAGCTATTTCAGAAGTATCGTTTCTTGGTGGATTTTTGCTTTCTTTTGACTTTTGTACTAGATTTGAATCCATCGAAGAGACAAATTTTTTAGGCTTTTTTGCAATCTCTCTGTTATAGTTAGCTAAACTGGCTAATTGCTGCAGCAGCTTTTTGTTGTTTTTTAACTCAGTCTTCGTTGCGTGGCGCTTACCATCTTGGTCTTTTGTTCTTGATTCGGATACGGTCTTTTTTTCATGAATAATTTTTTCTTCTGCAGAGCTCCTAACCATTGCAATTGGATCATTTTTTATTAAAGTTTGATGATCAGTTTTAAAACCATCTAGTATTATTTTCTCAGCAAGCTTTGCCATTTCTATTAATTTCTTTTTATCAAGAGCAATTTTTTGTTCTGTTGTTTTTACTATTTTATTTCCACCTTCGCCAATATTTTCCATATATGGAGATGGAAAGACTTTGGCCCGCTTAAGTTTATGATACGATTTTCTCAATTTTCTATTATTAAGGGACAACAATTTTTGATTACTCGTAGCTTTAGAAAGACGATCTCGTTTAATGATTTGTTTTTCGGGTTGGATTTTCTCACTTATTTCCCTTGATTTTATGATATTTTCCTTTTTGAAACTAGTACACGTACAGGGGTCAGATCTAATATTCTTCGCTTCAGCAGTTTCCTGCTTTGAAACCAGATTAGATCTTGGCGCGATATTTTCACCAGCATGGGCTTGTCGGTTCTTTCGACCTTTCTGAACATTTTCGTTGAGTTGGAATTTTGAACTACATGTACAACAACTGCAACATTCACTTAATTTTATCAATCCAATAACAGCATATTTGTCTACTAAATCCATTAATTTACAAATATCACTACTCTTGTTATCTTCCACAAAAGTTTTATTAATTTCTCTAGATGATTGTTTTGGCTTTAAAGTAGCTGTGCTACTTTCGGTGCTGGACAGCAACTGACTTCTTAGGGCATCGTGCAATGCAGTTGTTTTGATTAACGCTTCGAATGTATCACTGTCTTTTATACGAATATAATATTTACCAGTCAATAATTTATTTATTTTAGATTCTTGTGCTAATAGTCTCTTTACTGTGTCGTGATCTGAATCACTTTTAGAATCGCATGAAATGCACAAGCAGTTGTTGTTGTTGTTTACAGAGTCTCCTTGCAACGGATTCATTTTTGCTTTGCCTTTTCTGACGGTTTTGTCAACGCCATTAAAATATTAGAGGAGAGTATGCTCGAGTTTTTAACGAAAACAATGGCATATGAACAGTTTAATAGAACTTCGTATACTGCGTCACAACATAATTTACCTGAAAATTATAAAAAAATAAATAACAACGATGAAAGCCAAATTTTGGAAATCTATGGCACATCTGAGGTAATCAAACTATTGCTTAGTTTGTTGATTGAAGACCATTAATGAAACTAATATGACTTATTGTTATACCATTAATGTTTATTAAACATTAACGGTCGCCAATTCAGCAGGGTAGTTGCGTAACTCAATATCAGTAGCAATGCGTTTCATTTTGACAGTTCAAAAACATTCATTGCGTTATTTACGTTCAGGAGCAGACACATTTTCGAACACGTGGAGCAATGGATTAGCAATTGGCTTCGAAATGATTTCAACTGATAGTAATAGTGTGTTACGCAATTAGGGAACTGATCAAAAGAGGTACTAACGAAATATTGCATCACGGTCAATCATAAAAATTAGTCCGAACTAACCCATCAGTTTACACAAAGTTATTTTTGCTCTTTGTCTCTAAAGCATTAAGGCTCAATGTTGATTGGGAATATTTGACAGTTTGGGATAGCTTAACCTACTGTCGTCCGTACATACATATGTTCGGATTCATTTGAGGATGGAAGAAATATTTTGGATGAACGTTAACGCGATCGAAGAGACATTTATGACAAGATAAACTTAATTAAGAAAACAAAACACCCAACTACAAAAATATTCCTGATTGCCAAGTGAAAATACAACTGAAAATCGATTTTTTTTAGTTTAGTATCGTGTGGCATTATTTTGTGTATTCGTACACAGTATTACCAATGGTGTTTGTGAGGTACTTATGCTGTCGAGAAAGATTCTAAAACATTTCATCTGACGCCAAAAAAGTTACATGTTTATATTTTCTAGAAATTTTAAATTAGGAATCTGGCGTTACTGAAACCTTCTTCTTTAGCCTATGGAGGCCCGCTGCTGGATAAAGGCCTCCCGCAAGGCTTTTCATAGTATGTTTATATTATTTCACCAGTGGACTTGGCAGAATTGGAGTCGTCCTGTCCGATAAATAAGCGCCACCTACCACCAGGTCCAACAGTTTTCAAACCATCCAGAAACCCATTAAAATATACACACAGTTTCATCCAAATCTCAAGAATAATAAATAATATTGCATAGATTGATGTGTAGCCTTGCATGCACCATAACCTATGCTTCTTATATATGTAAATTTTATGCTACTAAAATAGTTACTCACACAACACTAAAACGATAAGCGACACCGGCCCACAACTAAGGACCAGGTATCAAATAAATAACCTATTTCACATCATTTTTGTGGTATACTCCCAAACATGTTGATGCATATCGCCTCCATTTACAAATAATACAATTTCTCGATCAATTTACATCTAATCCTTTGTGTAAAATAAATTTAAAATTTCGACATTATCGCCTCATTGTGGGGAAAAAATTTGACACGCGTCAAAATGCACGAAAATTGTAATTTTAAAAATAATTTTATGTTATGACAAGCCAGTGTTTATTACAAAGTACATCCTAAGTAATTCCTTTGCTATAAAAATAGGACAATTGTAGACCATGGAATAAGTAATTACTCCCTAGGAATGGTATAGCATTTTAGCTTCTAAAACTTAGGTACATAGGTAGAGCCCAAAGTAATCGGCTAAAATCGGTACCTGCTAGCCGTCTTTTGTAGATCTTCGAAAGTCACTACGGATAGACAGAATCCCGGAAATCTGAACAGTCTATAGAGGTGTTGAATTTCCTTCTGACCATCACAAACCATTAAGTGGGTGGTGATGTGATGGTTAGATGGAAATTAGCTCTATAGTAAAAAACTGGTTCAAAACCGTCTCCAAAGCCTGGAGCACAGACGAATAGCCAGCCTGTCGGTGTTCTATAGGCTGCATTTTGGAGAGTGTTCGAGGAAATTGCATGACTTAATTCCCCCATCTCCGTTTCATCATCGGACGACCTGTCGTATGGCGAGTATCCACACTTACGTTGTTGACACCACAACGATCTGAACGAAGCGTTTCACCTCGTCTTTTATACCGCGTACATCGAGGGACTGGAACAATTTGCCAACAGCGATGATTCCGTCTGACTACAATTTAAGTGTCTTCAAGGCTAAAGTGAATAAGCTCTTGATAAACTAGCGCGCTTTACCATCAACGATCGCTTCACCCATGGGCGTAACGCGGGGGGCGGCTGCCCCCCGCGTTACGCCCCCCCCCCCCAAATATCGCTGAATATGTATGAACTCCCTTGATTACTAAACAAAGTATAAACGAGGACTTATCTCTAACTTTTAAATAAACCAAGCAGTAGACACTGACAAAATGTATGGTGTACCTAATTGGCAAAAAACAGCGTGTAATCACTCAAAAAATTTGAATCGCCCCCCCTAGGTCTGACTTGCCCAAGGCCAGAATCTGGGTACGCCCATAGTCTTCACTGCTTAGATACCATCAGGAGGGATTGCGGTCAAGCAATAGTTTATACTTATTTTTTTTTAACAAAAGTACTTTCGGTTGCACTGAGAGCCAACAGCCGACTCTACCATAGTTGGAAAAGAGAAGCAGATGACGAGATAGGCGACCGGCTTCGACACGACAAATTGGAAACTAATAGGTTCCAGTTAGTAAGGAAGGTAATACAGGAAGCTTACTCACAATAACTACTCTATGTCACCTCAACTTTCTATAAAACGTTTCTCTGAGTTTTAAACCTTACACCCCTTCTTTGCATAAGTTGCCTATGCCCGTAATCGCCCAGTATTCGAGTAGAACCTGTGGATACTCACTTATCAGTTATCACGGCCAAATTACGACAGACGTATTCATGGCATAACTTGTGCGAAAAATAAACCATTAAATCTACAAATCACAACTTAAATCAAGTTTAAACCGCCGCAGCCAAAGACATCGTTTAGGTATTCATCAGAGGTTAGTGACTTGCGACTTGTGAGACACCTGCGTGACAGGTTGCATGAAGTCAACGGACAAACTTACCGAAGTTCCAGAAGTAGGTAACAGCCTCCAAAAGTTCCAACTTCCAAATATATTTACACACACACCAAACACAGCACAATTGTATTCACAAACATAACACTCATAAAGTAAGTGAGAAATAAGTTATTCGCGAGTTTCAAACAGTCGCTGTACCAAACAATAACCGACTCCCACACTCGGAAACCAAACGCAAACTAAACGAACGGCGAGCCGACCCCGACAGTCGACAAGGCACGCATAGACAAACTTGGAATCCAAGAGCAAAAAACACAAAACTTTTGAATGGGAGCCAATAGCACCCTCTAGCCAACAAAATATGAAAGTTCTTATCTTGTGCAGTTCAACAGATGGCGCTGCGCAGCAAAACCATACGTATTTTCATGAATGCTTTTTAGGTCGTGTAATAGAGGGCGCTGTTTACAATGTATAGGTAAGCAAAATATTAATTTGACCAAATGGTAAGTTTAGTACTAGAACTTGCAAAAACCTTAGTTCATTTGCCTTCAAGAACTTTGAAAGTAATCGAGTTTCGTAATGTACAGACGACAGCATATCAAGCTACTACAATCTGTCAGATTTCCTTATTAGATTTTCAACTTTATCTCTAAAGGATTAAGGCTTAAGGCTGATTGGGGATATCTGACAGAAGCTTGGCCTGCTGTTGTCCGTACAAACTACAGCAATAGGAAATTAGGCAAAAAAATATTAGACTTATAATATAATTATTTTATTAATAATTTTATACATTTTTCTTATTAAACATACATTACATAATTAGTCAGTTTGTATTACATTATATATCACAGCAGTAAATAATTTTACACGCTTTTTTAATAAAGCAGAGAACTCTTTCTTATATTTTTTTCTTTATCCTTTAACCTCACAAAGTTAAATAAATCTATACAATATGTAAAGAAAACCCTGTCCGCCCCATAAGGATAATAAAGGTTAGTTAAACACATGACCAAATATAATATAAAATTTTACGTAATCATCATAGTAACAATACTAATGAATTTTAAAATAATCTTTTTTCCCGCGAATTAACTCCAACTTCCCCGAAATTTGTTAATTTTTAAAAAAGTGTCAACACCATTTTATTATAGCGATGTGACCACGTGCCGCACTGCCCTGCCCCCCGTCGCCCACGGAAGGGTTGCCTACCGCACATGTATTAAGTTACCTCTTTTGCGAAATATAATTTTTTATAGGGGGATTTTTTTTAAGTTTTGCCCGGCTTTGTATCCATTATTAGAATCAGTTATCAATACCTAACAATGCCTTCACGGATCGGACAGGGTTTTCTTTACATATTGTATATGTAAATATAACAATATTGGGTTGGTTACATTATTTCGCTCATCCAGTAATATATCATACATCCACATTTTCCATATTTTACAGAAACAAGGATCAAAGTTTTATTGTTTAAAATGAATTTTCGTTTTCAGTAAAACTTTGATCCTTGTTAACAAAAAAATTTCAAAAAGCTCACTCAGAATTTACTCAAAACACAACTGAGTAAAATGTTTTTTACAGATTCATGCCTATTACTAGCAACCAAATACAGTGTTAAAGCGGGAAAAAATCCTAACAAGAAAATGAATATAATCACCAATTTCAAAATTATTTTCTGATACATTTTGTATTAAACAGTGTTTTGCATTCATTGTTTTAAGAACATATTTTTAAATTGAGTAAAATGCATGAAAATTATTTTGGAGCATTGGTCTGCATTTGATGCAACAGATTCAGCTGTTGTTATACATTAAGAGATTTCATTACGCACAACTGGCAATGTAGTTATTTCGATATTTCGTGGTTTTCAATAAAAAAAGGAGGTCCAGCTATTCCATAGAATAGTTTTCTATTATATTTATATATTTTATATTGAAAATAACTATACAAATAGTGTAACTAAAACTTCTTAATGTATTTATACCTGACATTGAGTTTAAATTATGATTTCTCATCTTCTTCAGATTCAGTATCAGATTCAGTTGGGGGCCACATTTCCCGGTCATCCTTTTCATTCCGAGCTGCTTCTAAATATTTTTCCTGAGCTTCTAATACACTTTTGCTATCAGTACATACTGCATACAACTCAAGAGCTTCTGAATTTAGTTCTAAGAAGGAATGTCCCCATGAAAATTTCGACAAATAAAATTTAGCTTCTCGTTTATGTCCTGTGATAACCATAGCAGCTGCTAAGGCTTCTACACAACTCAACTGATACGGCTTCCCATAGTTTATAGGGTTTGCAGCCACTAGGAATGGTAATAACCTTGGATTAGGTGACTTCATTCTATCAAATGGAGTCTCCTCAATTTTAGCCCATGAGCAATCTATTACAGCCAGTCCGAATTTTTCAATTATGTCCTTATCATTTGGACTGACACACTGCTTGCCAATAGGCGATAACACTAGACCACGGAATTGCTGACCAAGTTTCAAATTCTTGATGAGGTTGTGACGTGAAAGTTTCCTGCCGGAACACTTCTTTGGATCGCAGTGATTCAAGTCCCACATGCTAATAGGAAACGTAGCTGCAACACCTTCACCATCAGAGTCACTGCCATCAGAGTTACTTTCTTCTGAGGATTCTAAACTCAACTCGGTTAACCTCTCTGCGTACTCTCGCTTTACATGATGACTTGAACGTTTGCCGTGCACATGGCCCTTTTTTCCCGGCGCCATTTTAATCTACCTGCAGTGAACGAATTGAAAGTATTTACTAAAGTTATTTGATGTTTTAAATCCAGAAACAAGTAAACATAACCTATATTAATAATAATAATGTAATGTACAGACACGAGTGACACTGACAGCACAGAGCGACAGTCGACACGGTGACAGTTGGCACTGACATTAGAGACTGACGAGACAAATCAACTGATTGTTGATTTACCTATGCTACGTTACGCCATTTGTTGTGACGAAACCGCCTGACAAGATAGAGATTATGAAAACAGTAAAGCCTAAACTATGAGAAAAATGGTATAAAAAACTGCACAATAATTATAGATAACACGTACACTATGAAAAAAGTATATTTTGCTGCCACAACATAAAGGCAAATAATTGGCATTAAATGCGGTATATTGTCAGTGTACTTAATAGCATATACATTTTAAAATAACAAAGTACTAATTTCAATAAAGGAATATAGTTTCATAGTATCACTTAAATATTTTGTTTCAACTAAAATACAAATAATAGACATAAAATAACAGGTAAAGGAAACAAACATAAAAGGCAGCTTTTTAATGTTTTTATATCCATGTAAATCCAGGGTTAATTTAACCATAATCATATTCATCGGCATCGGTGCAAAACATTTCCACTTAGGACTTTGGTTGTCGGACGTCTGTCGCGTGACGTACTCTAAACGTATTCATACATAAGTGTATTCGCTTTTCCACTAACTTTGCTGTAGACTATGATGTGTTAATCTGCAGATATTTTACTTATTTTTATTATTCTATTGATTAATAAATACATATTGGAATTATTTAATTTTAAATTTAAACAAGATGACATACTAAGCCATTTTCTGTAAACAACAATATAACATGATACTCGTAAAACTATTGGCAGCGTAATTAAATTATGAAGCCTGTCGAGCCTGTCATTAAAATTATAAAAAAGGGTTGTGCTGTCAATCATTTGCTAATCATCCTAATCAGATAAATAGATCCACATTTTATTGAGATTTAAGTTTGATAATTAATTCAAGATTGATTTCACACGCGGGAGAATGAGCAGTGCCTCCATGGCGGGTAAGTTTAAAAAAATATTTCGCGTAATTTTATTCAGAATTTTTATCGGGTCACTGAAGGTTTAAGATATTTTTAATGGACGCTGAAATAATTTGACTCGTCACAAAATGAACGGTTTAAACAACTGGGTTGTTTAAAAATACCTGCATTACGTAACAAATATAACATATTTCAATTTAGAAGAGTGTATAACGCAAAATTTTAACTTTTTATTTCTATTCCTATTTTTTGTCTCTTTTTATCACCAATCAGCGTCCTAATTTCGTAACCTATTATTACTATCAGGTGGAATCGTTTTGTAGGATATTGCTAATCAATTGATCAATATTTATATTCGAAAAATGTGTCTGCTCAACGATGTAAATAACGCAATTAATATTGTTTTTGAATTAAACCGTCAAAATGAAACCCAATGCTACTGATATAGTTTTAGGTACCTACGCAATTACTCTGCGAGTTTAAGTTAGCAGTTGGCCAGTAAAAAATACCATACCTATTGACCTATATAGATTGTAGTCTTCTTTTATCTACGCAGTTAACGACAGATTGTAGTAGATGTTGTTTCTCCATAGCATGACTAGGGCAATTACGAAATACACTATCAGTAGCAGTGGGTTTGATTTTGACAGTTCAACAACATTCATTGCGTTATTTAGGTTGTCGAATAGACATATTATCAAACACATGTAGTAATGGATTAGCAATATGCTTCGAAATGATTCCAACTGATAGTAGTAGTGTGTTAAGTACGTAATTAGGGTACAGCTCATACAAACTTAATGTTCCACTTCTGAAATATAGGCCACGGACCACGCAAACCCAGTGCGATTTGGTAGATTCTTATATAACAAGTCTGAATTTTCGGTTCTAGGACATGCTGATTTCCGTACAATCTTTTTCTTAACCGTTTTTATTGCAGTAGCGATAAAATCATGTACACACAGTAAAACGGCTGAGTGGATACCACTGCCCTACCAACTCATCGTATTTTTGTTCTTCAACCTGCCCCTAATAGACTAAGTAGTTGGGGTCAGTTGGAATCGTTTGGACCGCCCATTGGTCCGTTCGGTCCAAATGATCCCAACTAGTCGCAATCACTTGACAAAAATGTGTTCGCCGATTAGGAGGCTGTATCAACCAATCCAGTGTCCTTCGTTGCACTTCACTTTATACAGTCGTGGGGTTTCGGCACCAAATGGCTTGCTACTTTGAACATCCCTTTTCTTTTTGAGTCTCAGCCGAAGGAATGAAATCCTTCCACGCTAATCCAATGTTTAATCCCCATATACCTATATGTCGGTCAAATTCGATAAAGAATAGAGGTAAACAAACCGTTGCTAGGCAACGAGTAGTTTACGCCTAAAACACAGATGTTAACAACTTTTTCTAGATAGATGATTTTCATAACAGTAATAATTCTACTTCCTACTAATGTAAAAATTTTATTTGTTTAGATATTTACCATTTGCATAGGACGCTTTGAATGAAATATGACACACATGTAAGCTAATTTCCGAATAGGTTAAATTTGTTGATAAGTACATATTTATTATACTTAGTCCATACTTGAAAGTATTACAATGCATGTGTTGCAGTTGATTTGAAAATAATTAAAATACGCAAAACTGTATTGACAAATGTCTCAACTTTAATCATTGGTTGAATTCCAAAAAATGTGTTTAATACCTGGATTTCATCCATCTTTCTTTTTTTGTAGGGCTATCACGTAAAATTAATGTCGACTTTTTAATGGTTTTTCGCAATACCAAGTTATTATGCATGTTATTTTAGAGATTCTATTGAAATATGCTGCAATAGGAATTGTTAATAAATAGTTAGCCTGTAAAAGTCGATAATTATGTAAATAACAGGAGATTTGTAAAACGTGAGTTGTGATTACCCTAAATTGGTTTGTTTATCTCTATTTTTTATGGAGTTTGGCGAGAATTTAGTGGTAGTGGTAAGCCATAACATCGGCTACCGGCAAAAGTTACCACCCACCAGACAAAGTCTTGCCGCCAAGCGATTCGTCGTGCTCCGGCATTATGTCTCGTGCAGCCGTACGGAGGACGGGTCTGAGCACTTGTGTTGCGATGTGTGCCGAGTACGATGCGCCAAGTGTTATTGTGTCGGGAGTTTGGTCGTGGAGGGTCTCCAGAGCAATCCCCCTCTGGCGCAGTATTATTGGTCGTGTTGTTGGGTTTAACTATACTTGCTCGATGGGTTTAAAATTATATCACCTCGTTCAACTGCGATTTTCCTTCCTATTCACTCAGTTTTTTTGAGTGAATAGGCTCTTAATAAACTAGCGCGCTTTACCATCAACGATTGCCTCATTGTTTACCATCAGGCGGGATTGAGGTTAAGCGCTGGTTTATAGTTATAAAAAAACCCAATAAGCGCTCGCACTGTAACTCACAGGTTTCCATATGCATTGCTCTCACTCGCACGGACACGTTATTCGCTCTGGCAGACTGTTAGTGATGGAATTTCGTTCTGGCATTAGATATTATAAATAAATAATTATTTTATTTGTTCTGTTAAAATTTCGAGACTGATCAAATGTCAAAATTGGATTTTGTTATTATTAATATTAATAATGTTCTGTCAACAGTTAGGAGGGATGTAAATGTTCTGGCAATAATTCTATTAAGTAAAAATACTGTCGAAAGTCATCATCATCATTTCAGCCGAAAGACTGGACATAGGCCAAAGTCACTCAAAGGGCAATAGAGGGCTATGCATGGGGTTTCACTGCGCGATCGAACCAGGAATGAGAAGATCCGACTCGACTGAAAAGTCTTCCTTTGAACTTATGAAGCATTATTTTTTGTTTATGCGAAACCCGAAATACGCGTCCAGTATTTTTAAGTAAAGAATCTATGTACAACATTTCATAAAGCTATCATGAAGCACCACAAAGTTATGAGCTTGCAATTCTACTTGGTTGTCCCAACAAAAATATGGTCAAAGCCCCGCTCGGGCGGGCGAGCGCCGCGTCAGCTGTGGCGCGCGCGCCACGTGATCGCATCACTCATAATAATACTGTCTAATATGGTGTTGTCACTTAAAAAAAATACCAAATTTGGGGAAGTTGGAATTATATCGCGGGAAAAAAGATTATTTCATAATTCATTAGTATTGTTACTATGATGATTATGTAGAATTTCATATATTATTTGGTCATGTGTTTACCTAACCTTTATTATCCTTTTGGGTCGGACGGAGTTTTCTTTACATACCTATTGTATAATGTTGAGAAAGAAAAATACCATCTTCTGGGCACGCTCGTTCCATCATAGAACTCATTCAACGCTTTCCATAGGGCGTAATCGAGGTCAAGAGCAGGCTCATTTAGCACAAAAAAAAAATTAAAAGTCAAAAGTTCATTTTCAATTGTATATTAAGTAATTCTAACCATATCTTACTATCGGTTATTGTTTCGTTCTTGGCCGTTTTCTTTTGCTATATCTTCCATGCTGTAATAAATAAATAATTTTGTGACTTAGAGAGATCCATAAACTTTACAAAAAGTTTTACTTACCTACCTAAGTTTTATGTAAAATTCCAGAGATCTGAAGTGGTACCAAACAACATACATACTTGGAATGTATTTTTTACTATAAATTAGCGCTTGATAGCGATCCCACCTGAAGGTAAGCAGTGATGCAATCGTTAATGGTAAAGCTCACTAAATTATGAAGAGCCTATTCACTCTAGCCTTGATGACATAGAAATTCTAATCAGTCGGAAAGACGGCCTCAGGGAAATGGTGCATTAAAATGAGGGAAGGAAGTAGATGAATAGGTAGATACATACATTTTGCCTCCATAGAAAAACTAACTGCGACGTTGCAGATGTCTGAGGTCGCACCCTAGATATGTCTGTCAGGTAAATTATTCACGAAGTGGCTCCGTCCTTGAAAACGTATTTAGATATCATCAGATGACCTCCAATCGATAGAATAAACCATAAACTATGCATGATACTGTAGTACTATAATTACCAACTTCGTGTCTCATAATGACCGTTGAGGTTACAATCACAAATTGTGTTTTTTTTTTAATCTAGGCAAAGTTGATGGATGGTTTTATTCCTTTGTTTGCTCGATAAGAAACTCTTTACTTATCGTCATACGTTGTTATTTCCAATATTGTGAATAGGTAGGTAACATTGTGTTTCTTTCTGCTTGGTGCTGAAGTTCCGTCGTTTGAAAAATGATATCATTATAGAAATTGTATTATTATAGAAAGAGACAACAAGTAGCATTATAGCGGGTGTTTAGTCTTTGTTGTTATTGATTAACTTGTTACTTCATAGTAGGTGCAGTAGGGTAATTGCGTCAGTAGCAATGGGTTTCATTTTGACAGTTCAACAAGGTTCATTGCGTTATTTACGTTGTTGAGCAGACACATTTTCTAACATATAGATCAATGGATTGGCAATATGCTTCGAAATGATTCCAACTGATAGTAATAATGTGTTACGCAATTAGGGTG
The DNA here is from genome assembly GCA_037179545.1 of Sesamia inferens. Lineage (NCBI taxonomy): Eukaryota > Metazoa > Arthropoda > Insecta > Lepidoptera > Noctuidae > Sesamia > Sesamia inferens. The sequence goes on along the minus strand of CM073928.1, from coordinate 25,381,924 downwards.
CAGGTTGGGATGGGATGATAAAATACTATGTAATAATTTTTAAATACCTACTAAATTTTTGTCTGCTTAATATTACAGATTAAGTAGTTCGGCTTCTTAAATAATTGATGATTGATGATGATTTGCGCCAGAGCACTTCAACTGTATGCATAAACATAACAGTACATTATTGATAAACAACCTATTGTTAAAATATACAACATACGTTTTAAAACTACTGCAGCGACCATGCAGTATTTATTCTCTAAATAAGGTACAAGGATGTTTACGTTCAATGCCTTTGCGTCATTCCGTCTTCTCATCTCGGTGGTAAAGCATGTTCCGTTTAAGTACTTTAAAAAAATAAAATAAAAATTTCATTAGTAAAACATACCGTGTCGTTGCGCTAGACATAATTATGTCAATTTGATTGGTGATCGATTTTGCGTCGTGTGACAATGTCGGTGACGCGGTCATAGGCATTATAGAGTCACAGGTGGACGGTGCTGGCTGTAGGTTATTCGTGTCATTCCCTCACTTTCAATCAACTGTTAGGTATCAGCTGTTAGGTAAGTCTATAAAAAATATTACTTTGATTTTCTATTATATTGTAAGGTTAAATTACATTATGGAAGATATTTGTAATAAAATGAATTTAATTAATCATTTGGATTGTATCTTAAAAGTCTGTTTGAACATTATTTTGAATTTAACTCATCACAAACGTAGCGTAACCTATTCAAATTCCGAATTGGCGCGAAACAGCGAAATGTATGGTCACAGTGGAAACCTTTGTTTAGTAAATAGTTAATCAGTCTGTTAAAACTTTTTGTCTATTTATCTTCTAACGTTCGTTCTAGTGGTTTAATTCTAAACGTAGTTTCTAATATGTATAATATGTAATAATTTCTTAATCTTGATGTCTTATTTAGCAAAACAAAGCCTTGTTTGTCAATATTTTGATAGATATATTACAATGCAATAATAATAAATAGTAAGCAAGGTTTGGTTAATCGGTAAACGTAAGGTGGGACGTCCTCAGGCTAGGTCGAGCGACGATCTTCGCTGGATGGCTGGTAGTAATAAGAGTTGCGGAAAATCGTGTTGAATGGCGTGAAAGAGGCCTATGTCAAGCAGTGGACTGCTGCAAGCTGATAATGATAATGATGATGATTAAAGTGCAAAACTACAAGCAATCGCCATTATTATAACAATGATAGAAATATCAACAAGAAAATCTGTTCAATTCTGTACCTACTCCTTATTGTAAATAGGTATGTGCTTTTTCGACTGTTTCCGTTTTTGGCTGGACCTACTAGGTAATAGCGGATCACACTAATAGTAGGAATGGCTCTCATTATGACAGTCCGACAACATTCATTGCGTTATGTACATTGCTGAGCTGTCAAATTTCTCGAACATATGAATCAATGGAATAGCAATAATATCCTTCACAATTATTCAGATTATGATTGATTGCTCATATGTTACACAATTGGGATATGTTCACGTGCCCATCGTTTTTATGACCTAGCTGGATGTTATTTTTTTATTTGTAGGTACCTACTTTAAAAAATCTTACCTTTTTCGGCGGTATGAGGAACATGGTGTAAAGTTCCCTCATCTTGCATGTCGGGTGTCGACTCTGACGAGCACTTGCCCACGGTTCATGTTGGGAAGCTGTATAAATGTACATATATGTTAGTTGAGCAATTTGAGCATCCTACTATCCTGATATTATTTTAATTAGTCCTACTAATATAATTATTATCAAATGTGAAAATTTGTGGGGATGTATGTATGAATGGATGGATGTTTATTATTCTTTAGCGCAAATACTCCTGAACGGATTCGGACGAACGGACTCGTTATAGATAGAGAGATCGCGGGCGATGACAACAACTTAAGTATTAGTCACACTAATTTCTTAGCGTAGGCTTGCCGGTGAGTCATTTTGCAGTTAACTTTGTATGTATCTATAATGACTTGAATTTGGTCGAGATTGCGGGCAAAGTATATGCTCAAGTAAATATGTAAATTATCAACGTGTGTAGTAGGTAGTCGTTGAATGTTGTCAGAAAGAGTTGCTTATTTTGTTTGATATATAATGTATACAATATGTAAAAAAAACCCTGTCCGACCCGTAAGAATAACAAAGGTGAGGTAAACACTTGATCAAATATAATATAAAATTTTACCAGCGCTTGACCGCAATCCCGCCTGATGGTAAGCAGTGACGCAATCGTTGATGGTAAAGCGCACTAGTTTTACTCCTTGACGGATCGGACAGGGTTTTCTTTACATTTTGTATATTTCAATGATGACGAATTTACTAAACAACCCACAACTGTACGGTATGACGCAAAAGTAGTATTTACAAGGAGGGACCCAAATTAATTGGAATTTATGGAGAAATGAGGAAAATGTTGTGAGAAGAGTTTGGGTTACAGCTCGTTCCCACTTGTCGGATGTGGGATCCGTATACTTATTATTCGGATGTCGGCGCCTCTGTTCAGACACACGCTTAAAAACCGTTTGAGATGGTGCCAATTTCAAGCACTCTACGCAAGGCAACTGTGCACGATCGACGTCGCTGAAATTCTTGTTGGGATGTATTATTATTTAAGAAGAAAACGAGAAAAGGCAGCCAAGGAAAGAAAATATTGGATGCACTCAATCCTAACAGAATGATTTAGTTTGGGAACATTTCATAACTTAATAACAGAATTGAAGAGTGACGAAATTAAGTTTTTCCATTATTGAGAATGTCGATCACTACATTCAACCATCTTCTTCATCTCAGCGTTAATCCCAGTTGTATCCGAAGCTTTTGAGCTTTGGAGTCTAGGGTCCGCTTTACCAGTGTAACTGCTCATTTTGGCTAAACTTCGATATTTTCCATGAAGCGACTGCCGTTTGACCTTCACAACCCGAAGGCGATATCGAAGCATTGCAGTTAGACCAATTGTTATATTTTTGAGGGCTCCAACTACCCGTAACGACTGCCATTAGATGTTCGTATGGCAACCGGGACCAACGGCTTAACGTGCAATCCGAGGCACGACCAGACCAGTGCAAATATTCATATTCATACATACAAATATTTGCACTGCGCGGGGATCGAACCCACGCCTCCTTGCGCACCGGCCGTGGTCGCTGCCGCTACGCCACGGAGGCTGTCAACCATTCAACCATCTATTGACACAAATATCAGTGAGCATAAACTACTGACGACGTACGCACGGATGGAACGAGGGGTAGCGGGGAGAGGTTTATCGAACTCGTCATCAGGTAAAATATGAACAGCGCCATGCCGACACGATTTTTCCGGGTGTAAAGGCTTTCCGATAAGTGTGAATAGCTTCATATATAATGCCCTGACACTATAATTTTCTATTAATATACGGATCCGTCAGCAGACAAGTGGGATCGAATTCTTACGAATGTCAATGGTTAGAGTAGGAGAAGAGTTTTGTCGGGAAAGTCAAGCTGAGTGTCTCGCTCATTTTTCATTGGACTTTTGAAATTATTTATAGTGTTGTTTACTAAATAAAGTGCGTGATTGCATTCAGTAAATAATTCATAAAGAACAGTGAAAAATCGCATCATAATGGGCACATCATGACTTTGTCTCAAATCTCCCTCGTAAGACGGTTCACGCGGCCGTCTTTTTCTACATGAATAATTCATTACGTGACATTGGCTAAATGCACAAACCGTGCGAAGCCATAAAAGAAAGAAAGAAAGAAAAGAGTAGGTGAAGGCCAAAGAAACGATGGATGGAATATGTGAATGATGATATGGGTTAGGAAGGAATGACTATCGAGATGACGTTTAGTAGAAGCATGGAAAAAAAAACAAGTTGCGCGGAGACTTAGTAAATTGCGACAAGAGCAAGAGAATGATATGCACAGGCGAAAGAAGTAGCCGCTGACGAATTTAATGATATTTCTGTATTGAACCATGCGGTAAAAGAAAATGTAACAAAAAAAATGTCCAAAAACCATATTATTTATTAGTGGGGTGAAAATTAAAATCAAAGAAGGCTCTACAAAAATTCAAGAGAATTGGACGAGGGTGTCTTTTTCTGGTTTTGTGAGGGCTCTGCAGCGAAGTGAAGTGATGTCAAAATAAAAAATAAAAAACGAGTGTGCTTATGACCACACGACTGAAGTGAAACTTCTTTCGCTCTATCTGTATGTATATATATATATATATATATATGTGTGTACAATATATACATGTATACACATATACATATATTAATTTTCTATAAATATTTAAATTTATTTCATGGTTTCATTGGTAAATTAATATTTTTGCATAGATCTTCTATTTTTATTGAAAAAAAAAAGACCTTGTAGTACCAAGCGCGCGCCACGGGCGCCTCTGTGCTTATATCCCCCACTTAACTTCCGTTCGCCTTGCCCGATCAGTTTTCGTAACGCTTACGTCACGCGTTCGCTAGCTTACTCCCCAAGTCAAGCGTGCGTAAAGAAGTTTCACTTCAAAAAAACCAGATAGAAGCTACGGATATTTTCAAATTGTTGCAGCCGCTATCTTGAATTTCATTTTGAACTTCGTTCCAGTCTAGGGTCGGCCACACCTGACTCTTTTGTACGGATGACAGCAGGTCAAGCTACCCAAAACTGTCAAATATTTCCAATCAACCTTCAGCCTTATTGCTTTAGAGATAATGTTGATTTAGTAAAGAAATCTGACAGATTGTAGTAGCTTGATGTTCTGTCGTCTGTACTTTGCAAGTTACAATGTAAAGCTACTATACTTCACTGGCATGGCGTGAGAAAAAAGAGTCATAGAAGTCTTTGCTTCTATGAACTATTTTTGTCTAAAGTTAAAACATTGTAGGTACCTAAATTATTATGCATGTTGAAAAAAAGTTAAGATTTTTTTTTTTAAATATTATTTATTTTGGCATGTTGAAAGATTATGTTAATAACAATAATAAAATAAAAACAAAAACACAACATGTCAACTAAACAACGAAAATGGCAAAAATCAGGGAAGATAGCATTCACAAGTAAGGACGAGTAAATGACAATCAAATGCAGAGCAGCTGCGTATTTTGGCAAAAGCCATTTTAATAATCCGATAAAATAAAAAAAAAAAACCCTGGTGCCACAAAGTATGACCGAATTAGGAAACATTTTAGATTTTTTAGACTTTCTAATAAAACAACTCGTTTTGTAGTGCAGAACAGAACAACCACATTTATTTCAAATATATGTTACCAAGCTATCATAGATGGCAGCACTTTTTTTTTTTTTTTTATGGGACAAACCCGCCACACTTTTCCCAACCACTGCAACTCCTGAAAGCCAGAATCAACAGTGGCGACCGCCAGGAAAACGCCGAGCAATGAAGCTCGACGAGTCCCGGAGAAACGATTCAACTGTCTTGGGTCCCGCAACGAAATTAATCAGAAAAGAATAGCGGAGGAGTAAGAAAAAAGATATTATTTCCACTTCCCTCCATAACAAGCAGGAGACAGAACAGAACTAGGCCAAACGGCACAAAGGGACATTATTGCAACTGGGAGAAGCCCAGATTGCCAAACACCACGGAATAAAATTTGATTAAGTTAATGGGTCCTAAGTAGGTATTAGCTGTTACAATTGATTCCAATAATAGGTATGGCAAAAGCGCCTGAACGCACGGAAATTGGTTCTAGTTTCTACAAGGTCCGTATAATAAACGACTCCGGATGTAACTTGTACACTATCCAACATAATATTGCGTTCATTCTGCCAAAGAACACACTCCCACAAGATGTGATGTGCGGACTGTTCAAATTCACAGTTCGATGTAGAACACTGACACAAAGGGGAAGGAACAAGTTTAAAAGAATACAGTTTACTTTTAAAGTTGCCATGACCTGTGAGAAATTGGGCAACGCAGTGGTCAACCACCAGCCATGTCTTAGCCAGCCGATCGCCAACGGATGGAAAGAACAGATGGAGGTGCCGGCCCTTGATGGAATTATCCCACCTACTTTGCCATTCGGATAAGAGGTCCTCCCAGACTTCAGTCTGAGGTTTAAATAATCTAGAGATTTTATTAAAGTCGCGTTGTGTAACAAAATTAGTGTCCATGGCCTCCCCCCTCGCGGAGTAGTACATTGAAGCACGTCGCTGTACCTCAAGGTCGACTGGAAGTACACCTGCCAGTACCGGTAAGGCTTCAGTACTGACCGTTCTATACGCCTTGCATAAAAATATCAATGCCAAACGTTGGCTTTGAAGCAGTTTACGTCGTGCCGCTCCTATGCTGGCCCTATCGGCCCAAACAGGTGCACCGTAGCACATACATCCTAAGTAGGTAGCTCCATATATAGTTTTTAAAGTTAGGAATGATAGACCCCAAGTTGCTTTGGATATTCTAGTTAGGGCATAAAAGTTCTTTTTAGCTTTTTCACCAACTATTTTTATATGTTCGATAAATGAAAAATTCCTTTCTAAGATCATACCAAGGTAGCATACGGTATGATCTTAGAAAGGAATTTTTCATTTATCGAACATATAAAAATAGTTGGTGAAAAAGCTAAAAAGAACTTTGGCAAGATGGCAGCACTTATAAGAGTTCACAGATAATTATAACTTATTAGATATTATGACTTTTCTACAATAGATTGATAAATATGTAAAGCTTTTCAGACCACCCCTTTTAGATTTTTCGTATGGACACTATAGAGATTTACATGAACGAAATAACTTATTTAATTAAAAGTCTAATAAATGCAGATTGTTCAAATGAGTTGATTTAAGTATAACAGTTGGTATATAAGTGTAGCAGTACCTACATCATCATCATCATCATCTCAGCGTTTATCCCGGTTGCATCCGCGGCTTTCGCGTTGGAGCCCGGGGTCCGCTTTCCTGCTTAATTTCCTCCATTTCGCGCGATCTTTAGCATCCTGTGAGATTGTTGGTACGCATGTCATCTCTTACAACGTCAAGCCAGCACCTCTTTGGTCTACCCCGCTTGTTCCGGCCCGGCGGAGGCGCCATGGCAAGACATTTGTGACCCACGTAACATGCCGGTTTTCGTAAGACGTGACCGTACCAACGAAGGCGACCCTCCTGCAGTTTTTCCGCTATGTCACGGACATGAAGGCTGCCACGGATGCAGGAGTTCCTGATGCGGTCCTTCCGCGTAACTCCACACATCCACCGCAGCATGTTCATCTCCGTGACACGCAGCTCCTGCTTGTGTCGCTCAAGCACAGGCCACGCCTCGCTGCCATACAGGAGAACAAGTCTAATGATGGTCTTATAGACCTGCCCCTTAAGCTTAACCGCCATTTTGGTGTCACAAATGACACCTGAGACCTCACGCCATTTAGCCCAAGCTGCGGAAATGCGTGCTCTGACGTCGCAATCAATGTCGCCGGACGCGTGGAGTACAGACCCCAAGTATTTAAACTGGTCTGTGCACTCGACCATATCACCGCCTATTCGCACGGACATGGGGTCTGTCGTGTTGCTAGCCATATACACGGTCTTCGCCACATTGAGTTTCAGACCTCCGTTCTCGAGCGAGTCCTTCCACACATTCACACGCCGCACCAACCGATCCCTGTCCGCGTCCGCCAGTGCGGTATCGTCAGCATACATAAGCAACCAAGGAGGTTGCTCATGTGAATCCCTGATGCTATCCGACAAGGTGTCTAATATCACGCTGAACAGAAACGGACTAAGAACGGAACCCTGGTGGACTCCGACGGTGACGGGGAAGGATTTAGTGTCACCAACAGCGGTCCTAACAACGGAATCGGAATTGAGGTACATGTCTCGAATTATGTCAACCTAGGCTTCTGGTACCCCTTTGGACCTCAGTGCCCACCAGATCATCCCCCGAGGGACACAGTCAAAGGCCTTCTGCATATCAAGAAAGAGCAAATGCAGAGGCGTGTTCTTCGATCTGTATCTCTCCATGGCGATTCTTAGTGCGAAGATAGGATCCATGGTTCCGTACCCTGGACGAAACCCATATTGACACTCCGAGGCAGCACACTCCTGCCGGATCCGGGAGTCCATAATCCTCTCAAAGATCTTCATGGTGTGGGACATGACCTTTATACCGCGATAGTTGCCACACTCCTGTACCGAGCCCTTGCCTTTGAAGACTGGAGTAATAATACTCAGTCTCCATTGGCACGGGATTTTGCCGGTCAGGAGCACGCGGTTCAAAAAGCTAGTTAACATGCCTACACCGCGAGGACCCATCGCCTTCCAGGCCTCAATGGGAACTCCATCAGCTCCGACAGCTTTCCGATTAGCCATGCGACGAAGAGCCGTAAGGACTTCCTCAGGCGTTATCGGGGGCACTAATCCAAGATTTGGAGGGAGTTCCGATGTCTGCACCTCTTGGTGCTGCTTATTCAGCAGCTCGTGGAAGTACGAGCGCCATCTCTCCTTCACCGCGAGGTCTTCGCATAGTAGGTTGCCAACAGGGTCTTTTACACAGCGGCACTTGGATATATCCTGTGCCGCTTTGACCCTAGAACGTGCCAACTTGTAAATGAGCTTTTGCCCCTCAGACGATTCCAGCTTCTCGTAGAGCGGTTGCAAGTGATCTCGTCTGGCTCTGGCTACAGCTCTTTTAGTGGCACGTTTGGCAACTTTGTATGCGTCGCGATCTTCAGGGGATCCGGTCGCTTGCCACGTTTTGAAGAGGGCTTTCTTCACCTTAGTCTCCCTCTGGACTGTGTCGTCCCACCACCAGGTCTCCTTGTCACGTTTGCGGCCACCCTTGGAGACGCCGAGCACCACCCGCGCCGCCCCAGTGATAGCTGCCTGGATACTGTTCCAGTGTTCTTGAACAGGTTCCCCATCGGTACCGGCGCACTTGTCGCCAATAACCGCCGCAAAATCCTGGGACTTGTTTTCATCCAGCAGCCACCGCCGGATCTGGCGCGGGCAGCGCTCTACACGTCTGCGTTGGGCCTTTACGCAGAGATCCATGACAAGGAGCCGGTGTTGTGCAGTGAGACTCTCACCGGGTATGACTTTGCAGTTGGCTATTTTGCCGATGTGGTGCATCCTAGTCAGTAGAAAGTCGATCTGGGTAGCACAACGTCCGCTCCGGTAGGTGACAAGGTGCTCCGGTTTCTTTTTGAAGTAGGTGTTCACGATAGCAAGGTCAGCGGCCGCACACGTTCGAAGAATATTGCTTCCTTCTGCGTTGCGGCTACAGTACCCAAAGCCACCGTGAACACGATCAAACCCGTCACACTTCTCACCCACATGACCGTTCAAATCACCACCCAGAACGACTCCCTGGGACAACGGGATCCCGCGAAGCAATCCTTCGATTTGACTTCGATGAAGTGTAGCAGTACCTACAAACGCCACAAATAAACACATCTTACTGACGTCACACGAATTCATACAAAAATATATAAAAAAAAATCCCAACTTCAACCATTGGGCAAGTGCCCGCCAGACATAACACCCGTCTGGTCGGAGGATCCTCCCTATTCTATGGAGGATGAGTGAACTTTACTCCCTGTTCCTCATGCCACCACATACGTTTATTGTAATAGGTACATTCAATTTTAACTGTAGGTAACTAAACACAACATACATATTATATTGTACTTATATTACAAAGTGTAGCCTAAAGAAAACCTTTTTTAACTTCTGTCTAATGCTATCGGGAATGAAGTATAAGTAAGTTAATATAGAAAGTATGTGAATAGAAATGCCAACATGTTTTTCACACAAGGATGCTACCCCACATATCTAAGACACGCTACGTCGAGGCTACGCTGTAAGCACGCAAGTCGTAATTTTAACCAGTCGTCCTCGGAAGGCCGCAAGACATAGGAAACCGACATTGTCTACAAGACGTTGACGTGCGACAAATGTGTCCGGTCTAACCTCATTTATGCTTGGCAGCATTCTGGGTGACACCGGCAGTCAGTTTTATACGCCATATAACTATTAGCTTATACCCAAGGTTTCGCTCACGTAAAGGTTGGAAATTAACCTACAGTCTACGGCAGTCAGTACTACTACTGGTATAAAAAGTGTCCGTTTTTTTCTCTGGAGTGGAAAATCCTCATGGATGTCCGCTACCCTGGGGCGGGCGACGGGGTCTGTCAGGCTATTACTGACTAAAAACTACCCCGGTGTCTCGCCTCTCACGTGCGCGCAGGACCGCGGGAGTTCAGAGTGACAGTAACGTACTACTGGCATAAAAAGTATCCGATTAAAGGGTTAATAAGACAACCCAGAAGGATTGGGCTTCTGGAATTGGACATAGGATACTTAACTGATGATTTCCGGAGATAATTAAAAAGGTTAAAAATATAGTCGCAGTCTTTCAGTGATATTTAATGTCTTCTCAAATATGATATTTTACAGATTGAGGCCAGACTGTGTGTTTGAGAAATGATCAAATCCCGCTTTGAGCGGAGTTGAAGGGGCGTCAGACTTTTACTGACTAAAACCCACCCGTGTTCCTTCACTTGCCTGTGCGCCAGGACCAAGGCATCCTTTTCGAGAAACCCACCGCCCTGGTAGGCATCGGTCTTCGCAAACCCCGTCACGATGTGCTGACATCTAGTTGAGACGCGCGTGGAACAAAACGCGCCACCGACCCTGGCCTGATTCTTATCAGGCGGCGAGCTACCCACTGCTCGCCCCTCTGAAGCCTGCGCCTACTGTGACCGGGAGTTTGATGTTGTCATGAGAATTACCCTCAGGTCACGGTTTATCCGTAAACATAACAAATTTCTTTCATATCCGTTCCAAAATTGCCGAATCTTGGTACGGTGGAACGGATATGAATGAAACTGATAGAGTTACCTTCACAGTTATAAGTGTGGATAATAAATAAGTTGAAAAACACACCTTCAGTCCTACATTTTAATGTCCCGCAGGCCGCAGTGGGTGTGTCGTTTGTAGGGCAGTCTAATTATAGTAAGTAATTTCAACTTTTTTGTACGCCATGCTGAACCTATGGGGATTACTGTCCATAACACGTTAAAGATGATATATACCCACTTGGTAATTACTTTTTCCTTTCATTCCATTTGCGTTCGATAGTCGGAACATATGCTAATTTGTTCCATGTCAAATGGCGTTGTAGTGAAGCAGCCGTTGTTGCTCCTCCTACTTATAAAAGTGGTTCCTCTTCAGCCTTCACACCATCGCTGTCGGGCTCAACAGTTCTGTATCTAGTGGGTTTGGATGCATGATTCTTCTTGATGATTCTTTTTACTTCCAAATTCATAGTTTACTGATGGCATGACGAATGCCATCAGTAAAATAGTCGTGGCTTTTGTCGTAACAAACTTTGATAATTACTAACATGAAATTCGTAATGGCCGATTCGATATCAATGCTTTGTTATACATGTATTTATTATTACTTAGATGTATATCTGAAGGTTATACCCAGTTGTCGTTATGATAATTATGTAAGCTAATTATCTGCTAATATTTAGCTGATATATCATGCGAAGATCATGCACTTTATCACCTTTGCATGAAAAGTTTGCATGAAAGCACCAGACAGGTGATGTTTTTAAACCAAATACTTATTATAATATCGTTTTTTTTTTTGTTAAGGTCAAAAAGGTTAATATAAATCGATATTGTATTATACTGGTGGTGACTACTGGTGGTGTTCGCTTATTTATTGTGGGAAAATAATGTGTGGAACATATTGTTTATTAAATCGATACGTTTTCAAGGCAATGGTCGCAAGGTCGCTTAGGGGTGTAGAAATTAATGACACGCTTAACAAAGGCGTTGTCTTGTCTCAGTTCCCCGAATTGCAATATTTTTGAGCATATTCCAACCTCCGTTTGTAAAAAAAACCCAACTTCTATAATATGTACATCGAAAAGTTCTAAAGTACCGCCGAAACTTTGCATTAACCCCAAGTTTTCTGGCAGCCACATTGGCTTTGGACTCGAATGAACCGCCAAAAGTTTAGGTTTGAGGAAATCTCAACTCCCAAAAGTTGAAGGCGATCGCTGTCCTCCAATGAGGTCGGTGGATTCTCAAGGTCTTTACAAGCTAACGGCAATGCATCATTCTTTTTATTTCAATAAGACAAGGTTGTAAAAGTTCGCTCTAAGTGATAAGACCGATAAGATCGCCCATATTAGTGCTGTCTACATTATTCTATCTATAGAAAGAAAGAAAAAACGTAAACACGAGGCACTGGAACAATTTGCCAGCGGCTCTGTTTCCGTCGGACTACAATTTAAGTGTCTTTAAGGCTTGCATCACTGCTTACCATCAGGCGGTATTGTGGTCAAGCACTGGTTTATAATTTGCAAAAAAAAAAATATCCACGCAAACCGGCTGTCACTCAGCATTATGTTGCGACCCTATGCAAAACAGAGCCCAGCGCTGGTTTTCAGCGACTATCTATGCTTTAAATCGTGCTACGAAAGATGCAGGCCAGCATGGTTTTGTTAGAGGCCTCGCTCTTTTTACGGGAGGGTTGGGTGAGCGTAACACCTTAACAACCCTTCCTACTAATAAAAAAGACCTACCTACCTACGTTAGTCTTGTACTCGTTGTAAGCACGAGTACTGTGCATGGGGTTTCGATCCATAGACCATGGGTTTTCCATTAGAAATTTCGTAAGTAGCATCCCGCAGTTTGGCAGTTGCTGGTGTTATAACCCTGATAACCCGTGCTTCCGAAGCATTTGTTCTTGCACCTAATCTCTTCCCTTTCTTTTCTCTTGGTATTCCATTCAAAGGTTGTTTCTAGAAGATCGTTCATAGCGATAAAACCACGCATTGTGTCAGCCTTTGTAAAATATTCATATTTATTTTTTGTAATTTATAATTATGGTGTACATAATAAAGAGTATTCTATTCTATTCTCTCCCCGGTCTTGTCGGTCTGTCCCATCGGAATGAGAGAGTAAAGGAACTAAGAGTGTTCCTTTGTTTACGCATACGTTTGTGCACTATAATATTCTGTAAATCCGTCTAATCCAAGAGACAGATCATCGTGACTGAAATCAATAAGGAAGAATAAAATGTTATTCTTTTGTTCACAGCCTGCTTCAACTACGACAACGCCTCCAACTCAAAAGGAAAAGGAGATAAAAACGACGTCATGGATAGTGGTAAGTTTGTGTTTCAATATTCTTAATTAACATTTAGAATTAGCTGATTAAGCTAGGCTCGCCGATTTTGGTTTGAGTATGGGTATCATTTTTACAAACCGAGACCCCTTCGTGATTTGGAAAGCACGTTAAGCTGTTGGTCCTGTCAGTTGTGTTTACGAGTAGTCAGACGGGGTATCGTATTTGGGCGACAAAATAGCGGCGGTAAGTTCTTTGAGAAGTAGCTAGTGAGGCGCCACGACGCCCTCACCTCTGCCTGACGAAGGTCCTCACCGGACACGGCTGTTTCGGGAGGTTCCTGTTTCGGATAAGGCGGGAGGAAACGCAAGGGTGTCACCAGTGTGATGAGCGCCCTGAGGACACGTTGGAGCATACCCTGGAGGTTTGCGCAGATTGGGTAGAGCACCGCTGTGTCCTGTGTTTGACAATTTCCTATACTGACCAAAAAAAAGGGTATCATATTAGAAAGATAGCAATAAAATACATTTCTTTAGCATATATTAAAAGACACATAATACATACACCAGACACATACATCAGATATAAATAAAAATAAGGAACATACATATAAAATGTGTAAATAACGATGTTAGAAATTTGTTGGAAAATGTACTCCACGGCTGCGCCAAAAGGTTCAGCAAGAATGCCAGGCAACTACTGCCTGATGCTGATTTTCAACTGGACCTGATATGACGGTAGTAAAAATGTTTTAGGTATACTGCAACGTGACGTGTGTATTCATAGACAAATAAAATAAAGCAGATGTTTCATTTTGGGCCACTACTATCTATCTATCTATTATTTTTCAAAATAATAGATTTTCATAAAAATACTACTTAATTAATTTGAATAAAAATACAAGTATTATAAAATTAATTATTTGAAATTTTTTTTAGTGAGATAACCCTATTTTAAGGTAGCCATGGCAGTGGTTCTGACGTTTGATGGACGACTTTGACCATTCTTTTTTCTCGTTGTGTTTGAGGCGATCACTATCAACTCAAATCAACAATTTGTTTTGATAGTGTATATTTATTGGGCCGTATGTTCGGAATTCATGTTTTGTTTTTTTCGCAGTCATATGGTAGATAATATAGATACGATGGCCTTAGATACATGACACGTCAATCAAATGTCACTGTCAAAATTTTATTTCGCTTATTGCTGACCACCATATTTATAAGTAGTTGTGTTGCACTCCTTGGCTGAGTTAAATTAAATCTATATAAAAACTAAGCCAAAATATAGCAAATTAACATTAAAAACAGTTAACTATAGCTTAATTACTTATACCTAGCATGAAGTGTACGATGTGCTAACCCAGGCTCCATACATTTCTGAAACATCTCCTTTGTGTTTGATAAACCTTCAGTCCAAGCAGATGTAGCCAGTTTTACCTGGTCATCATGTAGGCTTAATTTCGAGTTCGTTCGATTCATTATTGAGTCTTTTTGTCGCTAAACAGGCGTAATGTTGTGCTGTTTTGTTGTTAATAAACCCCAGCTGTATGAAGTTTTGCATAGTCTACAGAGTAAAGTGCTAAAGTATGTTATGTTCTTATACGGGTACAAGTTAACCGTATCTATTTCAAAATAAAATGGGAATGCGGGCTATTCAGTTTCTGTATTTAGTTCTCTATCCGCCTTATTCATAAACGCTGCTTAAAGTTAACTAGTGATTAGCGATTCTTTCACCATACATTTTTCACCTTTTAACGTCACTTAACTTAAATCATCCTTTCTGAATAAACACCATAGTGTTTAAGGGGTTTATCCATAAGCGATGATTAAAATTAAATAACGTTAAAAGGTCAAAAATGTATGTTTAAAGAATCGCTAATCACTAGTTAACTTTAAGCAGCTTTTATGAATAAGGGGGTATATTTTTAGGTCATTGGTGCCTACTCCCTTGGACAAGAGATACATATTAGTTTAATCCTGTCAAATTAAGATACACAATGACCTCGATTTCTTTATTCACAAACTATACTAAATTTAAGTTAAGTGCATCTTTTCTTTATATTTCATTAAGAAAAGGACAGAAGATAATATGTTAGTTTAGACCTGTCAAATTAGTCCACGCTTGACGTAAATTGATGTATTTTTGGTCGCCATGTTTATAACCGCATCAAAACTATCTATGTAATATTTTAATTTGACAGGGTTAATCTAAAAGTTTATCTTCTATCCTTTTCTTAATGAAATAGAAAGAAAAAGGTGCACTTATCTTAAAATTAATTTAGTTTTTGAACAAGAAAATCAGCGTCATTGTTGCAACATTCCCTTGTTCACAAACTAAATACAGATAGGACTAAACTAATCTTTTAGTTTCTGTCAGTTTCGTAATGAAATGGAAAGAAAAAGATTCACTGAACTTAAATTTAGTTTTAAGTTTAGTTAGTTTAGTTAGTGAACAAGAGAATCAGCGTCATTGATAAAATAAGTAATTTCCCATTATTTAATAAAAACTTAAATAAATTATCTTCTATTGCGTTCATGGCATTACAAACGGCAGCTGCAGTAAATAGTTGGTATTATTAGCACTTTTTGCTTTTAACACCACCCTTATACCAACAAAATAAAATTCAAAATCGATCGCAATCGTTGTAAAATAGGTTTGTTCAATCTAAGTGCAAATATACTGTAGGTATCCTACGTAAAGTTTCAAGGAGTTTGGTAATTTTCTATCTAGTGTTTTCCCAATAAATTAGGGGTACGGAATTAATATCCTTTTACCCGGCGAATACTGTGGAAAGATTTTCCGCATTGCGGAGATCTAAATACGCTTCCAAGATGGAAGCTTTGAGGTTATTGCGCAACACAACATCAGTAGCAATGGCATTTCAACATAATTCATTGCGTTAGACACGTTGTTGAGCTGACTAATATTTCGGCCATATGAAGCAATGGACTTGTGATACGAGTATCTTTCAAAATGATTAAGTTGAGTTTGATAGTAGACCCAAGAAACACAGATTTTTTTTACATATTATGAAGTAGTGTTTGACCTCGATCCCGCCAGATGGTAAGCAGTGATGCAATCGTTGATGGTGCTTCACCATCAACGATTACAAATCAAAAATAAATTAAACCCATTGCTGCAATGATTAGAAAACATTATTACATTAGTACGCAAATGATTTCAGCAGATGTCACCAAAGCTACGGTCCCACGGCCCGTTAACTGATAGGCCGCGCCAGACATGCCATACCTGTCGACGTCTGTCATGGTTCGTGTCGAGCATATTCCTACGGCGTGTATTGGCCCCTATTCAAACATGTCAAGTGATACAAATCACATGAATGCATGTGCAACCGCCGTACTTTCATTCAGCGAAAAAAGCTACCTAATAGAAACGCCCTCATACAGGCCGCGACATTTGCATACGTTATGCGCGCCTTACCGCCATTGAACTTACCGACTCTGGACGGATCGGGCAAGTAATGATAGGTCATCCCGCAGGCCGAATCGGATACGGCGGTTCCCATATCCTGTCGTACGGAGAACGGGTCTGAGCAATTGCGATGTGTGCCGGGTACGATGCGCCGAATGCTGTTGTATCGGGAGTTTGGTTGTGATGGATCTTTAGATCATTCTTCCTCTGGCGCAGCATCGTTGGTCGTGTTGTTCGGTTTAACATTGCATCACCTCGTTCAACTGCCATCTTCCTTCCTTCTGTGGCAACACTGCGCTGTTGCCAAAGACATTGAATTTTTATTGTTTATAGAGTGTTTTTGAGTCTATGTTTTTTCCTCCTAGTTTGTCAATTCGTTTTACCACACCCTGAAAATATACACGTTATAAAACTGTACGAAGAGTTTGATTCCAAGTCTACTAAATATTTAATGGTGAACAACACCAAAATTGGTGACCCACGACGATCTAGAAGATTTTAAGAGAGCCGGTTACGCCGAGTGCATGCGCATCGACGTCGTTGAAACAAGACTTGTGGCGTGCCCACGCGCAAGTCATCCTCATTTCGTAACCAGTGCCGAACTCAACGGGTGTGCTCCTTCGTCACAGTGCCGAATCCTGAACATCATATCCGATAACCCCAGCAAATTCATGGCAGTGATTTTTGTATGAACTTCATAATCACAACATTGCTACAGCTTCCGTACTACACCCAGCCTGCTACTACATAACCAGCGGTTTAACTAACAGCATCCAGGTGACACAGAAGCCTGCAGGTAACAACTTTTGTTACCATTTAACCAGCGGTGCTCAAACTTTTGTGTGGTCTGCCCGTCAGTGTGCTGCTCAACTAACTAGTGCATTTTCTTATATAAACATATTTGCTCAAGTGTGATTTTAATACTTATTCTGGTGTTTGTCTATAGCTTATTGGTATAATATTTGTTAACTGCATCTTGTTTTAAATTTTATGTTAAGAATTTCACTTTAACTTAATTTTAAGAATTTCACAACTTAATTTTTATTTTTTTCTAATTGTATATCAATCTTGTGTAACCAATTTATGGGTGTATTGTTTAGCTTAAGTGTGTGCATACTATAACTATTTACTGATTTGTCATAGCTCACCACACTCCCTCACTATTATCATTTTTCATATAGTAATTTTAACTCTGCAGAGCGCTCTTACATTTCACTTTTCTGTGCCCTCTGTATATTTTTTTTTTCACACAAAATGGATAATGATGGTGTTGGCATTAATAACAATGCAAATGGTGATCAGATTAACAGAGTGTCTATTCAACCACCTCCATTTTGTAGAGATCCGCCTGCCTTGTGGTTTTCCAGTTTGGAAGCTCAGTTTCACATCAACGGCATCACGCAGGAGGTGAAAAAGTATCACTATGCCATCTCCCATCTGGACATCGACTGCATCCGAGAGGTTGAGGACCTCATCACTTAGCCCCCTCAGGTCGAACCCTACACCAAACTTAAAAATGCTATTATTAGAAGATTCTCAGAATCCTATGAGGAAAAAGTCAGGCGTTTGTTGGAGAGTGAGCCCATTGGAGACAGGAAGCCTTCCTCATTCCTCCGGCACCTCAAATCTTTGGCCGGATCCAGTTTCCCTGAACAATTTCTGAAGACAATCTGGTTGAACAGGTTGCCCCGGCATGTTCAGCTGATCTTGGCTTCGCGGAAGGAGCAGTCTTTGGAGGACCTCTTGGACTTAGCTGACCAGCTGATGGAGATCAGCTCCCATACTCCACCTACTCCTGCAACTTTTGAAGTGCGTTCCAGTCAGGCTGCTACCCCCGCCGTCTCGGACTTCCAGGCCCTAGAACAGAAGTTGGATGAACTCACTCGCGCTGTAGCCGCTCTCACTGCTGCAGGTCCTTTTGGTGGAGCCAACCATTTCCGTAGCCGCAGCTCAAGTCGGAGACGCGATCGCAGCCGCTCTCGTCCCAGGAACACACAGTTGTGTTGGTACCATGAACGCTACGCAGCAAAAGCTCGAAAATGCGAGCAACCTTGCCAGTGGTCAAACAACGCCAACCAGGGAAACCTGAACAGCGGTCGGTAATGACGGCAACCGATCGTCCCACTCACAGTCGCCGTCTCTATATCACCGACAGGTACTCCAACCGGTCATTTCTGGTTGACACTGGATCGGACATTTGTTGCTTTCCCAGAAGCTTCATGAAGGAGAGACGCCCTGCAACCACTTACCAACTGAGCGCCGCCAACGGCACCAACATCGCGACCTATGGCACCATCCACCTTTGCCTCAACCTCGGCCTACGGCGCAACTTCACTTGGAATTTCGTAGTGGCTGACGTAGAAAGTGCCATCATAGGCTCGGACTTCTTAGCGCACTACAATCTTTTACCAGATTGTGCACGAAACCGCCTGGTTGACAGCATAACTGGTTTAGTATCCAGCTGCAAAGAGTCGTTCTCTGCCCAAGTTAGCATTAAGACTGTTAACCTCGGAGGAGACTCACCTTACCACCAGGTGCTCGCTAAGTTTCCTGACCTCACCAAGCCTCCTGGCATCAATAGAGAGATCAAGCACTCCACGGTTCACCACATCCACACCACCGATGGCCCGCCTGTTACTTCCCGCTCGCGAAGATTGGCCCCCGCCAAACTCAAAGCTGCCCGGAAGGAGGTTGAGGCCATGGTTGCAGTTGGTGCAGCACGACCATCCGACAGCTCCTGGTCGTCTCCTCTCCACATGGTGCCAAAGAAGGATGAGACGTGGCGCCCTTGTGGTGACTACCGCGCACTCAACAACCGCACGATTCCAGACCGGTATCCCGTGCGTCATATTGGGGATTTTTCAGAGAACTTAGCTGGATCCTCCGTATTCAGCACGATAGATCTTATTAAGGCCTACCAACAGATTCCAGTCCACGCGGAGGACATCTGCAAGACCGCCATTATCACCCCTTTCGGTCTGTATGAATTCCCCTTTATAACGTTCGGATTGCGAAACGCTGGCCAGACCTTCCAGCGTTTCATTGACGAGGTCGTTCGCGGTCTGGAATTTTGCTTCGCCTATGTTGATGACATTCTGGTCTACTCCAGGAGCCACGCGGAACACGCAGAACACCTGCACATTCTTTTTCAGCGGCTCAACGATTGTGGCGTCGTTGTCAACCCCGCCAAGTGTGTCCTAGGCGCGTCTGTGGTGACATTCCTAGGGTACACGATATCAGTAGAAGGCACACGGCCTCCAGAAGACCGCATCCAGGCTCTCCGCGACTTTCCTCCTCCCAAAACTGTGCAGGGCATGCGTCGATTTCTCGGCATGATTAATTTTTACCACCGATTTCTGCCCAGCACAGCTAAGTTTCAGGCGCCACTGATCGACGCTGTCACTGCTGTCCAAGGGAAAGGAGCAAAACCCTTCCTTTGGACACCAGAGCTGGAGGAGGCATTCGAAGCATGCAAACAGAGTCTATCTTCTGCCACCCTTCTATCGCATCCAGACTGTAATGCCACTCTCGGCCTTTTCACAGACGCGTCTAGCACACACATTGGCGCGTGCCTGCAACAGAGGGGCAACAACAACGAGGACTGGGAACCGCTGGCTTACTTTAGTAAAAAGCTAACTCCCAAGCAAGCCGAATGGCCAGCGTACTATAGAGAGCTCCTGGCCGTATACGAGAGCATCCAGCACTTCCGTCACGTCTTGGAAGCGCAGCACGTGACTGTACACACAGATCACAAGCCGCTCGTGTACGCTTTCGCACAGCGGCGAGAGAAGCTGCCACCGGCCCAGCTAAATCAGCTCAGTTTCATAAGCCAGTTTACCACGGATATTGTCCACGTGAAAGGAACCGACAACGTGGTTACGGACACCATGTCCCGCGTCGAATCTATCTCATTAGAGGCTGACTTTGCCGCACTGGCGCGTTCGCAACAAGAGGACGAAGAGCTGGCCAAGGTACGCAATAGCTCGTCCCTGAAGCTGGAAGAGATTCCTATTCCGGGAACGAACACTAACCTGCTTTGTGACACATCCACCGGTCGTCCTCGCCCCTACCTCACGCCGCCCTTCCGTCGGGCAGCATTCGATCGTTGCCACAACCTCAGCCACCCTGGCGCGCGGTCATCTGCACGCCTGGTGTCGGAGCGTTACGTATGGCCGTTCATGAACAAAGACTGCCGCAAGTGGGCACAATGCTGTGTCCAATGCCAAAACAGCAAGGTCTCACGGCACGTACATTCTCCAGTCGGACAGTTCACCAGTCCTTCTGCTCGATTCCGCCACCTGCACGTAGACATCATCGGCCCACTTCCCTACTCCAATGGCTACACTTACTGCCTGACTGCCATCGACCGTTTTTCCCGGTGGCCGGAGGCCTGGCCGCTGACTTCCATCACTGCGGAGGAAGTCGCTGACAAGTTGGTATCAGGTTGGTTTGCCCGCTTCGGTGTCCCCATTAACATCACCACCGACCAGGGGAGGCAGTTTGAGTCGTCCCTTTTCCAACGCCTCATGAACCTGTGTGGGATCCAACGAAATCGCACCACAAGCTACCACCCGTGCGCTAATGGCATGATAGAGCGCGTGCATCGACAATTGAAGGCTGCTCTAATGTGTCATGCAGAGACATGGACGAGGGCACTACCACTCGTGCTGCTTGGTATGCGGACAGCACTAAAGGAAGATATACAGTCATCTTCCGCTGAAGTGGTGTACGGTGAAGCGCTTCGCCTGCCGGGTGAACTCATCGTATCCCCATCAGCTCCCGCACGCCCCACAGACGTCACAGATTTTGTTACAGAGCTTAGGAGTAGGATGTCAAAACTGCAACCCGTTCCTGCATCAAACCATTCCAAGCCGTCGTCATTTGTCTATAAAGACCTGGCAACGGCCACACACGTTTTTCTACGGGATGACACGGTACGTAGATCCTTGCAGCCTCCATATTCAGGACCACACCGCGTCCTGTCCAGAAGGGATAGGACCATTACCTTGGACCTTGGCGAAAGACGGATCACAGTCAGTATTGACCGCGTGAAACCAGCGCACATTGACGCTGAATCCCAAGCTTGAACACCGCAGAGCAGTAGCGCTTCTACGCCTTCAGCAACATCATCACGAGCGCCATACTCTGCTGCCACCTCACCATCATCTGCCACCACACCGTTAGCCGATACAGTAATTTCACCGTCTTCAATGCCTCCGTTTGCTTTCCCTCCGCCCTCTGTTCCTCCTATTTCTCCTGCCGCTACTCCCCCTACTGTTCTTTCACCCGCTCCTGCCATAATACCACAACCAGTCACAACTAGAGCGAGCAGAAGAGTGAAGTTTAGAGACGTTCTCGACTTGTAACCCTGGTTTTTCTTTCTCCGTGGGGGGGTGGTGTGGCAACACTGCGCTGTTGCCAAAGACATTGAATTTTTATTGTTTATAGAGTGTTTTTGAGTCTATGTTTTTTCCTCCTAGTTTGTCAATTCGTTTTACCACACCCTGAAAATATACACGTTATAAAACTGTACGAAGAGTTTGATTCCAAGTCTACTAAATATTTAATGGTGAACAACACCAAACTTCCTTCATTCACTCAGTTTTTTTGAGTGAATAAGCTCTTAATAAACTAGCGCGCTTTACCACCAACGATTGCATCACTGCTTGCCATCAGGCGGGATTGCAGTCAAGCACTAGTTTATAATTATTAAAAATGGCCCGATCAGGCCTGAGAGAAAGCGGGCCGTAGGACCGCAGCATAATTATGTTTGTTTTGTTTCGTGTCTTCCAACCTAACTATTAAAATAGTCACTTTACAGCCAGTTACTTTACAGTAACTGGCGGAGAATTAGTAGAAAGAAGTTTATGGTAATTATTAAAACTAATAATTACCATAAACTTCTACTAATTCACACGACTACGTGTTAAGGCATGCTCACGCGATCACCACTACTGCTATACGAGGTTTCCATTATACAAAGAGTTTGAAAGAAAACTGTGGTAATATCTATCTATGTTTTAACCATAAAGGCTCAAATACTTCTAAGATATGGTTTATTTATCAAGCAATATTTATCACTAGGGACTCAATGAAACAACATGTCCATTTGAAAATTTTTCTGCTTAGCAACGAAAATAATGGAATGGACGTGGTTGAACATTCAAAATGAAAATCTTTGCGACCAATCGCCAATGTATGTGTGTTACACAAAAAGCTAAATACCTACCTACATAGAAAGTTTGCTAAAACCAATATTTAGTATCATCGTGTACCATTTCAATTAAATAAAGCAACGTTATTTGTACTTCAAGTAAAACGAAGATAATAAAAAATGTGTTGACATTTTATTCAAATTCTATGTAATTTATTCGTATAAAAAGCTAAAAGCTTTGTATTGAAAACTATAACAGTATTTTTCCATACGCTCTATAGTTTCCACGACGCCAGCGTGGATATCATCCATCAAGTTTTACAAGAATTCTGTGTTGATTAATCAATATAGCGGCGAGAAAGGGTTGTCGCTTTTTAACTCCGTCGCTTACGAATTTTAAAGCCATTTTTTAATTCATGGGTTTAATTTTGACATTTCAACAATATTCCTTGCAATACAGTATGTTAAGAAAACCCTGTCCGACCCATAAGGGTAATAAAGGTTAGGTAAACACATCACCAAATATAATATAAAATTTTACATAATCATCATAGTACCTACCAATACAAATGAATTTTGAAATAATCTTTTTTCCCGCCAATTAATTTAAAAAAAAGTGACAACACCGGTATTATTATGAACGAATAGCGATGCGACCACGTGCCGCGGGTCCTGCCGCCCGCCGCCCGCGGAAGTGTGCACGCACATTTATTAAGTTACCTCTTTTTGCGAAATAATATTTATTTTTTTAGGGGGATTTTTTTTTAAGTTTAGCCCGGTTTTGTATGCATTAGTAGAATCAGTTATCGATACCTAACAACACCTTCTCGGGTCGGACAGGGTTTTCTTAACATACTGTATATACGTTGTTGAGCAGACACATTTCTTAAATACTTGAAGCAACGGATTAGCAATATACTTAATGATTGAAATTGAGAGTAATAACTCCCACACACAATGGCGCCGTTCTCCTGTTGACAAACTAAACTAATTTTAAGTTAAGTGCATCTTTTTCTTTCTTTCTATTAAGAAAAGGATAGAAGATAACATTTTAATTTAATCCTGTCAAATTAAGATGCTCCATAGACAGTTTAGACGCGATTATAAACATGGCGACTAAAAATACGCCAGTTCTGAACATGGAAATCGGGGCCAATGTCGATTTAACTAACTTTGTTTAGCTCATAGAATATACCAAAAACTTACTTATCTGTTCCGTGGTCTAGCTGGAGAGAGAGATTTTGAGACTTGATTTAATCAAAAAGAGACATTCGAGGAGTTTTGGCGGGAAAGTCAAGCTGAGTGTCACGCTCGTTTTTCATTGGACTTTTAAAATTATTTATAGTGTTGTTTACTAAATAAAAGTACGTGATTTATGTAGTAAAAAGTGCATTTAGTAAATAGTTTATAAAGAACCGTGAAATATAGCAGCATAGTGGCCACATCATGACTTAGCCCCAAACCTCACACGTAAGACTGGTCACGCTGCAGTCTTTTTCTACATGAATAATTCATAATTACTTGACATTGGCTAAATGCACAGACCGTGCGAAGCCAAAAAATAAAGAAAGAAAGAAGAAGAAGAAAGAGACATTCTAGTTCATTTACTGTAAAGAATTTTGCATTCAAAGCTGCAACTAATTGTACCTGTTTTGGCAAGAACACGTAAAATCATGTTTCTTAAATCTAGTAGGTACCAACCCTAAATCCATTGCCTTGAACTGTTTCAACTATAACAATAAATACATTGAACCACCAACAAACGTGTTTTCGGTGTTTCCACTAATTTTACGGTATTCTGACTTTAATCGGTTTCCTTTATTATCAAAATATAATGGGCTAGCGATTTGAGTAATTCACACCAGTATGCGAACTTGACTTTCATCTACTTAATAAACCTAGACCTTGATTAAGTCTACGAAAGTAATCTTATGATAAAGGTTTGCTAAAGGCGCGCTAGTTTCTGATATCTATGCGTGCTACCAATACGGGCCGCGCTACCTCAAAGACTCGCAAGGCTTTTGCTATTGTTTGTAACACGTCCCCATTATAGGATCACGCGAGGCTTAGTCGCGCGTCTCGTCCTCAGGGAGCCTCGTGGCTTTATACCTTATAAATACTCTTAGTACATGACCCTAAAGGTATTCGCGAGTTTAGCACGCAAAACCGAAAGTTATGTAACGTTCAAAACTACAGATGAGGCCAAAATCGATAGTATTCACGGACCCTGGAGTAGAGCTGTATGTAACATTGTAAGTAGGTTTCAAATTTAAGCCAATTTAGATTGCGGAGCGGAGATTATGCGGATGAACTGCACTGTAATGTGATGATACAATTTTAAACCGCTTTAGCTCGTTATTTAAGGATTTGCTAAACCACTTATATCATAATGCGAGATGGACCTCGTTCTCGTAAATGATTAAATTTAACTAGTGTTATTACCGATTGTGGCCGCGACTTACAAGTTGTAGGTCGTAGGTTCGAACCCCGTCAGGCACTTTGTGTACATTATTTATTCACAACTGCTCTCAAAACGGTGAAGGAAAACATCGCGAGTAAACTCGCATGTCCTAAAGGCTTCGAAGACATGTGACATCTACCAATCCGCACTGGGCCCGAGTGGTAGACTACGGCCCACTCCCTCTCAACGAGAGGAGGCCTGAGTCTCAGTAATGGGAACATTATAGGCTGAATAGTCAAGGCTCTTGGCTATCGGCTGGCGCCCAAGCTGATGGGTGCAGCAGGCGCACCTATCAACGTTGCTTCCTAAAATGGGAGGCCCTGTATGGGCCCCTGTGAGGGCGATGGACCTGACGGCCGGAACACTCGCCGTTCTGCGCAAGCCGCAGAGGGCGATGGCCGTCAGGGTCGCCCGCGGGTATCGCACGATTTCCTACGAGGCGGCTTGCGTCTTGGCCGGATCCCCGCCCTGGGACCTAGAGGCGAAAGTACTCGCGTCATTATACCGATGGCGCGAGGAAGAGCGGACACGGGGCTCCAGTCCGGTGCAGCGGCAGATCAAGCTGCGCCGAAAGAAGCTCCGTCAGGTCCTGGTGGCGAACTTTCAGCAGAGGCTTATGCGCCCTACTGCCGGCCTTGCTACCGTCGAGGCGATCCGGCCAGTACTCGACGACTGGCTCGGGAGAAGGCATGGCTCCCTGTCGTTCGTACTGTCGGGGCACGGCTGCTTCGGCAAGTACCTGCGTCGCATAGGAGCCGGACGTTCGGTGCCACCACTGCATCCAGTGCAGGGAGGATACGGCGCAGCACACGCTTTCCGAGTGTGTAGCTTGGGAAGAGCAGCGCCGTGTCCTCACAAATGAAGTAGGAGGCCTGACACTGCCGGCAGTAATGCGGACGATGGTCGGTAGCGCAGAATCGTGGGACGCGGTGGTGTCCTTCTACGAGGACGTGATTTCGTAGAAGGAAGCTGCGGAAAGGGAGAGAGAGATCTCAATTCCCTTCTTCCATGCCACAGTAGACGCACAGGGCGCCGAGGAAGGGCGGACAACGCCCTCTTCCGGCCCGCATGAATGGGTCCAGGGGCGAGGGACATGGGGAAGTCACCGCCCCCTATCTGAAGGACTTCGAGGCGGAGGCGCGCGCGAGAGTCGACGGGCGCCTCAGAGGCGATGAACGGGGTAGTTTAACACCCACTACCCCGTACAGGAGACAAGGCCAGAACAGACCGGGTGGTCCCACGCACTCTCGTGATAGAAGAGACATTGGGGTGGTTTTAGTCAGTAAAAGTCTGACAGACCCCGTCGCCCACCGCAGGGCGGCGGACATCCATTGAGGATTTCCACCCCAGAAAAAAAAGGCTCTTGGCTATCAAACCAAGAGTTGTTATTATTATTTATAAGGACGTAAGTTTCGATCGAAACTTCAATAATTTCTGTCTGGTATCGTCGGTAGTTCAAACTAGTTCAAAGTTATTTAGGTGGGTTACATTCTCACGGTCCATTAACTATGATCGAAGTTCCGGTATGATTCCATCCCATTGTTTTGATAAATATCGAAGCCATTTTGATGTCTTCTTTAATGAGACTATTTCCTTACATGGAGATACTTTATTAGTTAAATATAGGCCCGATTCCCTTGTTTAAAAACAAAACTAAATTGAAGAACAAAAATCCCCCAAAACGCCCACCCATAGACACTTCCTAGTGCTTTCATTGGGAAGAAGAAGTGGCGGGACAAACTCCTCAGCAGCAAAGCTGTCTGTTCATTTAAAACAACACGTGACTCTATACAATACTGTTTTGAATTTCTAATTCTAAAGTTCTAGGAAAAGCAGTGCCTGACGAAAATTGACTTATTTTTGGACGCCATGTTTTTAAATCACGTCTAAACTGTCTATGGAATGTTCTTAATTTGACAGGATTCATATTATAAAATTTATTTTTTGTCCTTTTTTAATCAAACAGAAAGAATAAGATGAAAACTAGCGCTGGGCTCTGTTTTGTATAGGGTCGCAGCATAACGTTGAACGACAGCCGTTTTGCGTGGATGTGACGCATGCTCCCTCAATTATTTCTTATTTTTTAATGTCTTTGTAAACTTTTGCATCATGTTTACCGCAAATTGTTGGAGGTTGTATACCTACCTTAGCAACTAACACATGATGCAGCTGTCTGTCTTCATAACATAAGTATGAAAAACAAACGGTGTGAAGCTGATACGATCTATATTTTAGTAAATAATGTACCTACTCGGGGAATGCGCTTAATGTTGGATTCATTAATTTCTAACACAAATAAACGTGTTTTATTTCTTTCTTAAATTTAAAATTAGTTTGTGAACAAGGGAATCAGGGCCATAGTGCTGTTTTTTTTTTATTTTGGGGAACAATTTGTTTAAAGGCATAGCTTTTTGTTTATTCAGCCTTATATCAAAAATTTTTGAAACTGAAATATCAAAATGATGAAGCTACAAAGTTTGTTCGAACTCGCTCATCCCTGGAGCTACCGGTTGGATTTAAGTAGAAAAATATTTTTGTCTTTTATAGTCTTTTATTTATTTCTTGAAGTAGGCTATAGGAAAAATCACGCTAGTGGGGGATAAAGGCGAAAAGACAGAAATAAGGCTAAATAATAGCGTGGGCAGTCGATGCAATGCGACTGGGTGGGTCGGTGGAAGAAGAAAGATCACACGGACGAAATCGCGGTCAAGGAGCCAATGAATATAAAACAAAAAGTTTAGATTTAAATTTAAATCATAACCGGTTTTACAAGGTTCGTCGTTCAAATGTACTGCATTGTTCTGCATTGTAACTATGATAACTGTAAGTTGTATGATAACATGTAAGTTTTCACTGTTGGAGTTGTCGTAAGCATTCTGTCTCACTTTGCGCTACCCTATTTGTAGCCGCTCTTACCTCAGGCGGCTGGCGGCAGTCAGTAGTAACCGTCGAAGGCTCAAAGACGTATAGTCCCATATCAATCCCACGTTTTATTAAGTAATGTTTTGTATCAGGATCTGATCACTTGTGTTGTGTGTTGTTTACAAATTATAGTTAGTGTTGGAGAAAATGTATCTTGGAAAACTTAAAACTTCATCGAACAGTAAGTTGTTTATTTTTTAATGGCTTAGTGTTTGTCGGAATTGTGTATGAATGAAACGATTTTTCGTGTGTTAGATGCGGCGTTTTGATTGTCTCTCCTGGAATTTCATTAATAAGTAATTTTATAAGTAGAACATCATAACGAGAGTAGGTACGTACTTAGTATTGTGAAGTATACTCTTATCGTAAGCTCACTTCGGCATAACATCTTAACAGATGACGGATGAATTAAAACATTTTAAGTTTCTTATCAACATGAAATCGGGTTTCGGTCCCCCGTGCCTTGGCAGAAATGAAACGGCATTTTAACTTTTAAGGTTAACTTAGGCATGGAGCTAAAAAGATACTCTCTGAAATGTCACTCAAAAGAGGATTAATAATTAATTTATTAACGACAGCTGGTAGTTTTCCTATCATTCTAATATTTGATAAGTATAGTTAAATATGAACAACGTTGTGTTGGGAAATGTATCGATTTGACCGAGCTGACTGCGTGACTCGGTTGCCAACCCCTACGTTACGATAAAGCATGTGTCATGCTCATGCAGGACTTTATACAAGAAATAATTATTTGGCGGATAGCGATAGGTGTGACTGGAAAGTTCTAGGTGTTTAATTAACGAAATTACTTCGTTCGATATTTGGTTAGTTTCGGTTTCGTAGACTTCGTCAGTCCATACAATTGATCGGTTTACACTTATCGTAGTCAAAGACTTAAAAATTCAAGCAATTTATTCGCCCCCATTGGGAAAAGGGCTTCGAGGTCAAGTGCTTACTTATTCATCGAATTGCTCCATCGTATTAGGAAATATTTTTGGTCAGTGAGTCGTCTTAGGGGTGGAATTATTATTTCATTGCTTGATTCGTTGTTTCGGTATCGGTGGGCATCTATGGGGTATAATAAAAATAAAAGGCTCCCATATAAAAAACGTGACTCATTTACCGTTTTTTGTTCCATAATAAAATATTCATAGAATAAATATTAACAGTTTTTAAAAATGATGGTACAGAACAATTCGTACGCGAGTCCGGCTCGCAATTGGCCGGTTTTTTTTATAATGCATTTTCTTTTGGACCTGGAGTAGAACAGGCTACTTTTCACGGTAGATTGCAGACGACGTCGCTGGCAAAAGCTAGTCATTGATAACACGATAATAACAACAGGTGTAGGCCAAGGAACTGTTTTTGATTTTATCACAAAGTTCGCGATCGCGTGATGGCTTGTTTTGTAAATAAACGAATACTCCCCGAATGTTTCAGTTAAGTGCCGTAGATTGATGAAAGTTACCTACCTTATTTTATTCTTATAAGGATTTTTATATTTTGTTTATATTGTTACTTCACCTTAAATGTAGGGGCTTTGAAACGATGTTTTTATTGTTTGATTGAGACTCATTTTGTCGATACTGAATTCTTATAGCTTAGAATCACGCCTGTAGTTGACGAAGGGTTAGGTTAGAGAGAGGTGAGGAAGAGTGAGAGAGAGTTGCTGAGGTGCTATGGACGTACCCAGCTTCTGGCCTTGGGAGTCAGGCCTGTGGGTGGGCAAGTAAAATTTTTTGAGTGAGTAATCTTTGTGCACCATAGTCGGACACGGTTTTTTGGTAATTACACCGTGCATTTTGTCAGTGTCAACTGAACTGAAATGTTTGAACTCAATCACATTCAAATTTGAATGTTCTGAAATGATAAGGTATCTTTTACGGAAATAAAACACGTCAAACCCAAGTCAAGTAAGCAGTGTATTTTTAAAACAAAATAAAACAATATTTTTTGCCACCGTTTGGCAACGTTCCACCAAAGTAATCATGGCGAACGGTCCTTTACTCGCTTGTTTCTGCAAAAAGTATACCGTCACAGTGATATAAATGAAAGGGTTCGCTGGGATACTTACTTGGGATCTACTTACAGGTCAAGCTACCCGAAACTGTCAAATATGTCCGGCATGATGTCTAGTGAAGCCGTACGGAGGACGGGTCTGAGCAGTTGTGTTGCGATGTGTGCCGGGTACGATGCGTCAGATGTTGTTGTGTTGGGAGTTTGGTCGTGGAGGGTCTTCAGATCAATCTCCCTTTGGCGCTGCATCGTTGGTCGTGTTGTTGGGTTTAACATTGCATCAGCTCGCTCAACTGCCGTCTTCCTTCCTATATGCTCAGTTTTTCTGAGTGAATAGGCTCTTAATAAACTAGCGCGCTTTACCATCAACGATCGCATCATTGCTTACCATCAGGCGGGATTGCGGTCAAGCGCTAGTTTATAATTATTAAAAAAAAAAAGAATCCACTCTGCTGACGTGTAAAAATCTGACGCCGCCGCCTCACTACATAGTTGTCTGGTACCCAGAAACTGATTGTATGTAGTCCCCGAATCAATTTCACTAGATAAGTGACAAGAGTAAACTCTCGACGCACCTTCAATTGATTGTACCCGACTATGCCCATGACGAATAGAGAGGAATACATCAACGGATACAACGGGTACACTCCATACAACTTATAGTAAAAGTGACGTGTGAATTTATTCTGCACTCGTTCTAGCATTAGACAGTATCTATTTGCTCTCATGAAGCGCCCATATGATTGCACTGTGCTCCAAATGACTTCTGACTAATGCATCATATAGGGCCCAGACTGCAGAGATATTTGTGAGCTCACGTGTTTGTCTCAATAAGAATCCTAGATTTCTATACGCTTTCTTACAAATCTTAATTATGTGCTCACGGAACAATAGCTCGGGGGTAATGTAAACACCTAAATCACGCACCTGTGTGACTCGTTGCAATGGTGATTTTCGAACATGTACTCATGAAGTAGGGGTGAACGCGGGCGAGTAAAACTTATCATTGAGCATTTTGATACATTGAAATACAACTTATTTTCATGACTCCATTGAACTATCCTATCAATGTCATCCTGCAAGCACTTGCAGTATATTTCATTCTTAATTTGAAGCAGCAACTTGAGGTCATGTGCAAACAATAAACAAGAGCCATGTTTGACGACGATAATTAGAAATTCCAGAGGCCCCAAATTCTGCCCTGACTGGTCAGATCTGGTGTAAAATTCCCAACCATTGTAGTCGACATACTGCTCCCTATGTTAACTGAGCTTGCATTGAGCTGTCAATAGTGTTACTTCTAGGGATATTTGGAATGACACCTCACACCACGCTGACTTTACCTAAGTTTTCGCAGTGCCACGGTTACAGAATCAGTCGTTGTGCAAGTCGTCTTATAACCGTACTCTTGTTAAGACAGTTAATCTATCGAAACTTCTATTCGTGGAATAATCTGACGTTTAATGTCTGACGTTTTGGTAGAACTGTCATAAAATCGAAACTATTGTGTTTTAAGTTGAATAAGCTTCTATGCAGATGTTTTCTACATACCTATTAACACTGTACTGACTAGGTCACTACCTCTAGTATTGGTTATAGTTGGGACAAAGTAAATAAACGACTCAAATTTGTAACTCTTGAGATGAATGAACGGGCTATAAATAGGTAAATCGTATCTTCGCTTCCACCTCCGACTCCGCACATTTTTTGCGGAGTTATAACGGAGGTTTATTTATGTATTTATAAAATAAATAACGCGCAAGCTGCGACGCTCGACGACCGCCCGGTCGCATTTGAGCGCGAAATCGGAAATAGTTAAGACAAGAATCAAACGAACAACAAACAACTAAAAAACAAACAAGAAAACAAACTATTAATTTACGTATTTAAAATAACAATTTTTTTTTAATTAACCATAAATTTCATCCTCCACCTCCGCCTCCGTTAACCTCCGTGTCCGCGGAGGTGAGACTCGTCGCCTCCGCATCCGCCTCCGCCTCCGCTAACAAGGCCTCCGTTACAACCCTAAACACCACTATAGTTTTTAAGACTTCACAGTTATATGTAGTATATAGCCTATACAAATATTATACAGATGTTTTTTATGTTTGTTTGACACGCTTTCTCGCTAAAACGTTTAAATGGATTTATGATTTGGGATGATTTGAATTTTGCACATGTCCATCCATGTGCAAAATTCAAATCATCCCAAATCATAAATCCATGACCAGGTTTGTCCTGGATTTATTTTTTTAAGTTATGTCTATGCACCGCCTGGGTATTAACCACCTGTGTGCCAAACTTCATCTAAATGGGTTCAGTAGTTTTTGCGTAAAAGAATAACAATCATACATATTAAGAGGTATGAGAATCCGGGTGTAAAGTTCACACATCCTCTACCGATGGATTTGTCGTGTTCTGACATGATGTCTGGTGAAGCCGTACGGAGGACGGGTCTGAGCAGTTGTGTTGCGATGTGTGCCGGGTACGATGCGCCTAATGTTGTTGTGTTGGGAGTTTGGTCGTGGAGGGTGTTCAGATCAATCTCCCTTTGGCGCAGCATCGTTGATCGTGTTGTTGGGTTTAACATTGCATCACCTCGCTCAACTGCCGTCTTCCTTCCTATTCGCTCAGTTTTTCTGAGTAAATAGGCTCTTAATAAACTGGCACGCTTTACCATCAACGATCGCATCACTGCTTACCATCAGGCGGGATTGCGGTCAAGCGCTAGTTTATAATTACTAAAAAAAAAAAGAATCCACTCTGCTGACGTGTAAAAATCTGACGCCGCCGCCTCCCTACATAGTTGTCTGGTACCCAGAAACTGATTGTATGTAGGACATCAGGGTTATGTATGTACCAGTCCCCGAATCAATTTCACTAGATAAGTGACAAGAGTAAACTCTTTCCTTTCTACCAATTCCCCGCCGGCGACTCCCGCCGAAAGGCGGGCCCACAGTGGGCCCTCCATAGGGAGGGGCCCGGCTGGGTACGTCTTCTTGTGCGAGAAGACGCAGCAGCCAAGGATTTTTTAGCGAGGTGTCTTTCTTCTTAGCCCCACTCGTTTGCCCGGAAGCAAACGGGGCCCCCAGCTCCTCTCAGTGAGGAGACCGGGTTGCCCGACTGTGACCCGGAGTTCGGGTCACGTCAGCCACCTGGAGTGGTGGCCGACCCGCCGCACGTGTGACCGCCGAAGCGGTCCCCACTTCTGGTTTTGGTCCGCGCCGGTTAAGCGGTAACCCCCATATCTGGGGGCCGTTCCCCTATCCGCCACCTGGGGACGCGTCCGACAGGCAGGCCAGAAACTGCACACGGAAAGTACTATGATCTATCACAACCGCTCGGTAACCACTCTGCAACAATTTCTAAATGTTGGGAAAAAATATAAGATGGTGTAAAAATGATTGGAATCGAATCAGTTGCTTATTCTGAACAAATATATTTAGGTTTCGCATAAACAAAAATAACGTTGTATATGCTAGTCGCACGGTAAACTTTGCTTGCGAGATGTAGAATCTGTGTGACGTCAGTATGACGCGTTGTACGTATGTGGCGTTTGTAGATACTGCTACACATACATCCACGTTCCCATTTCACGTTTTAAATAGTTCATAAGTTCCGATCCCGTGGTAATATCGGGATAAAAAATATCCTATAAGGTAATCCTGGGTATGAACCACCTGTTTGCCAAATTTCATCCAAATCCGTTTAACAGTTTTTGCGTGGAAGGGCAACAAGCATTCATCCATCCATACAAATTTTCACTTTTATAACATTGAATATAAGTAGGATTCCGATTAAATCGAGACTTTGCGGGTGAAATCTTGGAACGCAGCTAGATGCCAACCTATATTAAAATGCTGTTCAAGATCAAACACTTTAATTTAATCCTGTCAAATTAAGATACTCAACAGACAGTTTAGACGTGATTATAAACATGGCGACTACAAATATGCCAGTTTACGTCAGGAGCGCACTAATTTGACAGATCTAAACTGATATTTTATCTTCTGTTCTTTTCTTAACGAAATGGAAAGAAGAAGGCGCACATAACTTAAAATTAGTTTAGTTTGTAAACAACAATATCGGCGTCATTGTTTTCTCAATAATCAAAAGACAGTAAGTAGTAAAACACTACTTATTATCTGCTTGCAGGTACTAAATACAACTAAATTTATTCTGTTGTGATCCAAGTTCATAGACCTAACGGGCATACGTACGAATGGTGAGACTGAAACAAGACTACATATCGTTTATCTCCCTCTAATGCTTCGACACATTTCTAGTGTTTTCTAGAGCGTGGTTCCGGATTACGATCCCACAAGATACGCTTAGATATCGGCATCTAGGTTGCAGCCTGCATGGCCTTCAGAAATGCCTTATATAAAGTGGAAACAAATAGTATTGATAAATCTAAAGTCAGATAGTGGTTTCGTAACACATTAATTTATGATAAGGGTTTATCAATATCGGTACACATTTCGGAGTAACTGCCATCCGGAGAGCGCCTGCTTTTATTTAAAATTAACATTTAGCTATGTTTATTAATAAAAGGTTGGTATTGTAAAATGTTGACGAAAAATAATAGAAATTATACCTTGAGGGTGAAGGCCTTTTTAACAAGTCGACTCGACCTTATTATGCCTTTATGCTATTATGCAAGGTCGCGAATCGACAACTTGCATCTTCTATTCAGGAAATTACCTAAATAATTATCAAAAGTCACCACTTAATATTAGTTACACACTGCTTAACATCACGCGTGTATTTTTCCGTGACAGTAAACACTTGTTGGTCGTGGTGGCCTAGTGATTTAAACACCAGCCTCTCAAATATGAGTGTGCGGGTTGTATTCCAGATTACGCAAGTACCAATGTAACTTTTCGAAATTATATGTACTTTCTAAGTATATCTTGGTTTGCAATGACTGATTAAAGGTGAAGGAAAACATCTTGAGGAAACCTGGACTTTAAGTCTGAAATCCCCAACCCGCATTGAGCAAGCGTGGTGAATATGTTCAATCCTTTTCTGTATGAGAGGAGACCTGTGCCCATGAGTGGGGTGGTAAAAAGATTGATGATGATGAAACACTTATTTAGACTACGGGATGCCGCTTTAAATCCCAAATTACCTCATTGGACAACTCATCACAGCAATAGCTTAGCAGCCTATAGATCTTGCTGGCTATTTGTTCGAGGTTGGGCATATAGGCAACCTTATTGAGGTTTTTTATCTAATGTATTTCTTATTGCATCTACAGTAGCATGGCACAGACCGATGTCAGCGACATCACGGCAGGAAGAGGAGTTGATGCAGAAGTCGGCCCGCGCACTGTCGAATGCCACAGACCCTCTGGAGAAGCTGCGCCTGCTTTGTTTGTCACGAGGAGCCTCCGGCATCTTGGGACTTGGAAGGTGATTAATCATGTCGAAAAACGTTCACCAGTAAATAGATATAAGTCTAGATCTTAGGTATTACCATAACGACCGGTTCTGTGTTTTCTGCGTTTGGTAATTTTCACCAGTAGGGTAATTGCTTAAGACACTGTTAGTAGCAATGGGTTTCTTTTTGAGAGGGCGACAACATTCATTGCGTTATCTCTGTTGTATAGCATACCTACATAATTTCAAGCATATGGAGCAAAGAATCCATACTAATATTATAAATGTGAAAGTGTGTTTGTTTGTTTGTTTGTTTGTCCTCCCTTCACGCCGTAGCTAAGCAATCAATCGACCTGATTTTTGGCATACAGTTAGTTGAAAAGATGGAAAGTAACATAGGCTACTTTTGGTCCTAAAAAAAAATCAAGTTCCCAAGGGAGATTACTGGAATATTTGTATGTGTACACCAAATATATCCTTACTAATATTATACATCGGAAAGTGAGTTTGTTTGTACCACTTTCACGCCGTAACTCCTGAACCGATTGCTTTGAAATTTTGCAGACGTAAAGTTAGAAGTACGGATTAAATGATAGGGTATTTTTTATCCCGAAAAAATTTGATATTCCCGAGAGAAATCTAAAAAGCGCGATATAACCGAAGTTAACGCGGGCGAAGCCGCGGGCGGAAAGCTAGTTAGCAATATTCTTCAAAATTATTCAAGTTGATTGTACCTAATAGTAATTACGCAATCAGTATGCAAGTCATTGATTTACATTATGGGGGCTACCATCGCTGCAATATCCAGTACCCATTATTCTAGAACTTTTCGGCTCCATTAGACATGTTTTGTAAGTTATGACCACCACCCACTGGCTGTGTATGTTTACGAGTGGACCTGTACCTTGGACATCGTCATCGTACCGACCTGACGGTCTTGTGTTTACGACCCTTCCTATTCAATGATATCCTTGGACATCGTCATCGTACCGACCTGACGGTCTTGTGTTTACGACCTTCCTATTCAATGATATACCTATATTATGGCAGGTCACCCATGCTTCAACTTCCAGTATGCAACACTATTAACTTTTTGGTATCAATGAGATTTAATTGGACTATGTTGTTATTTTGGTTGTCGTTCTGATTTAATCATGCAGGGAAACTTTCATCACAATATTTTCACCAATAAAAGAATAAATCACCAATAGAGCCTATTCTAGCACTATTCCCACCACCAACCCGCATTGGGCCAGCGTGGTAGATTTCGGCCCACTCCCTCTCACCGAAAGGAGAGCTGTGACCCAACATTGGGGGCATTATAGTCTGATTATGATTATGTAGCACCATTAGTGCTGATACGGGAGAAATAAAATCTGTTTTGTGTAATGTAACTAGTAATGCAACGGATCTCTGTTTCTATTTCCGCAAGTGCGAAAGTTCCGTGCGATTTTCAACATCCGTTTCTGCTTCTGTTTCCGCAACAACAGACGGCTGAAAGATACACATGCGCGGCGCGCATACTAAATTTTGAATATTAATAAAACGTTCAGTTGCAAAGTTGCAATATTGTTTTCTATGATAGATTTGTAGTATATCTATTTCTAATATAGATTTGGTGTATTTGATACTGAATAAAGAATTATGGTTGTAAATTTGTTTTTTTTTTTTCATATTATTTACACTTTCGTTTCTGTTTCCATTTCTGGTTCCGCTAAGACACTTCTGTTGCATAACTACATTATATAATAAGTATACTTTTGGAAAAAGTGAACTAGAAAAGTGATTAATACAGGTAGCTTTATTTTCGATTTTACTATTGATAACCGTACAATTCAATTGCAGGATCTTCCGACAAATGGATGACGATGGCAGCAAGCAATTGAACCATGAAGAATTCTTTAACGGAATCAAGGAAACTGGATTGGAACTCAGTCAAGAGGTAAGTCCACTCTTTTTTACCGGCGTGAGTGAGATAAAGTAATCCCCTCTTTCGATCACGCAGCGTAAATGTAGGTACCTATTGCCTGCTCCTGTTGTTTAGTTTAAGCGGCTCAGGGTGCTACCGTGAGTGTGCGTGTGTGTTTGTACTACAGCCTGCTACACGCATCCACGGATGTTGACCGCCATGGAGTTTCTTGCCCGTTCTTCTCCATAGGTACCTACTCTTTGGAATGGGCGACTAGCTTCACCTTACTGACTGACCGACCTTCTGACAATTCAAAAGTGCCTGTAACTGGTTTATTTGAAATAAATGCTTTGATTTTGATTTTGATGGCTCGTCCATCTGTACACTTGTAAAATACGTGTATGTATATACAGTAATAACACAATTCATGCGAAATTATTGCCTAAAGATTCTGAAAATGCACCCGGGGTGCAGCCCATAGTTTCTTTTTGTTGGTGGGAAACTATTAAATTACTTCTCCCGCTCTAGACGCTCCAGGGCGTCGCCCGTGGCGACAAGAGGCGTGAGTATACAAAGATTGCCCTTACGAGCTCTTCGCCTCCTTCTTTGAGGGCATTACTGCTTCGTACAAAGAGGTGATGGCTTGCCATGCTCTCTCGCTCCTTACCATGACCTGGACCAGGGCCGGACGCGAGAAATTACCGCTACGAGGACACGGTGGTGCACAACCCAAACCGGGCAAACCCCCACCGTAAGCCTCCACCCTGTTCCGTGAAGACATGTGTTAGGCGGAAGGTGAGGGCGCCGTGGTGCCTTTCTAGCCAATCCACAAAAAGGGTACTTATCGCCGCAATAGGGATGTATCCAAGGTATGAAAATCAAAAAAATAATTAGTCCGTCTTATAGATAATAAAAAAAATTAAGACCCGTATTTTTTATTTTGTCGTAATTACCAAAAATTACTGAGATATAGCGTATTAAAGTTACAGAGTGGGGGCTAATTATGTCACGCCGTTCTATATTTTGCACCATGGCGTGACGTCATGCGACATTTCAAATTAATATATCTTCCTAAGTATTTGAATAAAAGAAAAAATAAAAAATACGTGTTCAATATTTTTTATAAAGCTATCTGACGGACATTAAATTATTTTTTAATTATGGCGTACCCAATAAATTATTCCTTATTAAAAAAGAAATGTAAATTTCTTGAAAATAAAAATTGTCGAAGTATTAATCGTTAGAACGCAAGTATTTTAAAAGAATATTAGCACAGAAACAGTTCAAAAATAATATCATTTTGCATTTTTTTTAACTCTGCTATGCTAACGAGACAAGTTTACTGTTTCCTGGCGGTAAACAATTGTCTACCCCTGACCGGCCTTGCAAAGCTCTCGGGTTCCATAAATGTCACTCGTGGCTCATACTACGGAATGTGGAACGCAGCATTTATTTATTCGCAACAAGGAAATACTGGTCTGCGAAGGGCCGTCCGTTTGCTAAGCATAGTTTTTATTGCTTCATTTGAAAGGATGCTTCGATGAAGATGGATCAATAGAATATTTAAAGATTTCCACTCCTGTAAATATTTTAATTTAGGTGCACCTTACGCTCTCACACACCATGCTCCGGAGCATATAATTTTTACATACAAATTCAATGAAAACGTGTGAACGTGTATAAAAAAATAACTCTTTTAACGCGCCATTTTTGTGGCGGAGTGTCAAATCTTTCTTACACCGACGTTGTACGTTGCACTAGAAAACATTCAACATGTACAATGTGTCGAAAATTATACGTATTTTTAGTCGCCATGTTTATAATGGCGTCTAAATTGTCTATGGAATATCTAATTTGACAGGATTAAACTAAAATGTTATCTTTTATCCTTTTCTTAATAAAACATAAAGAAAAAGATGAACTTAAAATTAGTTTAGTTTGTGCGCAAGAGAATCGGCTCCATTGTCCAGAACAAGCTATGAGTTGAAGATTTAGACTAATAAGTACCTACTATAAACTATAATTGTCTAGTTTGGGGCCACAAGCAATACTTTCAGCAAGTAGGAGCAGTACTAAAAGTAACTAATCTAACTAAAAATAATTCAGCGTTAACTAACATGTCAGTGGTTTTTCGAAAATTTACGATTGAAAGTCAAGGATGTGCGAATATTTCGCCTGGATCACTTAGTTGTTATTAATCCCATCCGTACCTTGTAATATGGATGTATCCAAGGTATGAAAATCAAAAAAATAGTTAGTCCGTCTTATAGATGATAAAAAAATAAGACTCGTATTTTTTATTTTGTCGAAATTACAAAAACTACTGAGATATAGCGTATTAAAGTTACAGAGTGGGGGCTAATTACGTCACCCCGTGGTATATTTTGTACCACAGGGTGACGTCATGCGACATTTCAAATCAATATATCTTCCTAAGTATTTGAATGAAAGAAAAAATAAAATATACGTGTTCAATATTTTTTATAAGTCTATCTGATGGACATTAAATTATTTTTTAGATACAACCCAATTGTAGGTATTTCTTACCTGAATCCTAATTGCGTAACATATTAATACTGTCGGTTTGAATAATTTCGAAGCTTATTGCTAATCCTTTGCTGTATTCGAAAGTACATCTCAAAAACGTAAATAACGCAATGAATATTGTTGAATTGTTAAAATGAAACCAATCCTACTGAGAGTGTGTAACGCAATTACCCTATTGGAAATAAATTTATTTCTATATAGTTAGTTATGTCCACAGGCATTCTGATTTTATGACCGTTTGTTTTTTTTTTCAGGATGCAATGGCGCTGTTTGAAACATTCGACAATGACAAGAGTGGCTCCATAAGCCTTGACGAGTTCCTATCACATATTCGTGTAAGTATATTTTGGGCTCCCATTTTTGTTATGCTTGGCTAGTAAACCATAATCTAAATCTTTGTCATCATCATCTCAGCGTATAATCCTGGTCGCATCCGCGGCTTTCGCGTTGGAGCCCGGGGTACGCTTTCCTACTATGATTTAGAAATTAAAATGTCAATTTATTTATCACGCTAAAGTAGACTAGTAGGTCTGTGGTATGATGTCCAACTTACTGCAGTTTTGGAGGGTTTTGGCGGGAAAGTCAAGCTGAGTGTCACGCTCATTTTTCATTGGATTTTTAAAATTATTTATAGTGTTGTTTACTAAATAAAGCGCGTGATTTATGTAGTAAAAAGTGCATTCAGTGAATAATTTATAAAGAACATTGAAATATTGTAGCATAGTGGTCACATCATGACTTTGCCCCAAACCCCTCCTAGTCGGCTCACGCGGGAGACGAATGGAGATAGGTTAAGTTAAGTTACGATAAATTTAGGATAAGTTACGAAAGAAAACAAGAATAACGAAGGCTCAAAGGTCTTAGCAACCATGCCAAAAACTCCCATAAAAAAAAATCTACTCGATGCCTCTCATCGGAACTTTAGGCTTTGTGGTAATATAAGCTTTATGCAGTAAGCCGACTAGGAGGGGTCCTAGTCGGCTCATGCGGGAGACGAAAGGAGATAAGTTAGGATAAGTTACGAAAGAAAACAAGAATAACGAAGAAATGGCTCAAAGGTCTTAGCAACCAAGCCAAAAACTACTATAAAAAATACTGCAGTTTTTATGCCTATACGTACATGTATCTATGACCTGGATTATCCTCCAGGTGGGCCAAACCCTCCCTACACTCTTCTGTCTTAATAA
Organism: Sesamia inferens; assembly: GCA_037179545.1. Lineage (NCBI taxonomy): Eukaryota > Metazoa > Arthropoda > Insecta > Lepidoptera > Noctuidae > Sesamia > Sesamia inferens. The sequence goes on along the minus strand of CM073928.1, from coordinate 25,340,855 downwards.
ATGTTGATGAATGTTTTCAGCCCCCCATGTCAGAGTCACGCCGCGCCATTGTGGAGCAGGCGTTCAAGAAGCTGGACAAGACCGGAGACGGCGTCATCACCGTCGCGGATATTCGAGGAGTCTATTCTGTTACCGCACATCCCAGGTAACAATCATGTATACTTATAAAGGGTGTCTCTGACATCGACGCACAAACGAGTACCATGGATCCAGTACATGATTCTGAACCCCCCAGTGGTGGAATTTTTCGTCGACTTTTTCATGGTTTAAAAAAAATATATATGTATTTTTTTACACTTTAGACCGTACATAATTGCTATACTTTTATAACACAATAAGATTTTAAAGTAAAAATTAATTAATTCGCTAATTACATAAAAAAGCGCAATGAAAACAGAACTCGAAAAACTATCTTATCAGCTGATTTAGTAGATTTCACATCAGGGATCAACGTCATACCTACAAACCCGCACGGCGGCACGCTTGCAACGTTAAACGGCCGAGCAGATACTTTTTTTAAACACTGTGAATTCTGTAACCGTTCGTTACAGACATAAATGACTATCATAATTTTATTAGAGGCATGCGGTCTAGCCTTTTCGCGAAGTTTGCGTTACGATGTCAGATACACCCTGTATACTTTGTCTTTAGTTACACAATTTGTCAGAAACAATTCAGTGCCGATTCTTTTGTTCACAAACTAAATTCATTTTAAGTCCAGAGCATCTTTTTCTGTCTATTTCATTAAGGACAAGGACAGACGATAAAATATTAGGTTATCCTTGTCAAACTAAGATATTTCATAGACAGTTAAGACACGGACTAATTTGACGGGACTAAACTAAAGTTTGTCTTATGTCCTTTTCTTAATAAAGTAGAAAAGAAGATGCATTTAAGTTTAGGTTAGTTGGTTAACAAGGGAATCGGAGCCACCATCATCTTCGTAGTCTTTTCTCTGCTATGTTGTGGTCTATTTCAACTTACTGGTATTTTACCTACATAAAGCGACTGCTCCCTCCTTAGCTCTTCGAGTCGCTAAAGTTAAGTGGCAATGGGTGGGGCACACTGCTTGTAGAACCGATGGCCGATGTGACAGTAAAATTCTGGAGTGGCGGACATTTATCGGAACATTCAGTGTAGGGAACCCACCAACAAGGTGGACCGATGACAGGGTGAAGGTCGAGGGAAGCCGATGGATGTGGGCAGCACAAGACCGGTCATTGTGGAAGGCCTTGGGGGAGGCCTTTGCCCAGCAGTGAAGAGCGAGTTTAATTTTGGACACTTCTTGCTACGTGTCAAGTTCGAAAGAAATATTTCGAAAACAGCAATGTTTTTTTTTTCAGTATTTCTTTCAAAAAGTCAATGTTGTTATTAACTTTTTTTTTAAAATTCCAGATACATGAGCGGCGAAGAGACCGCAGATCTTATTCTGAACAAATTCCTCGCCAACTTTGAGTCTGAGGGACAAGTTGATGGAAAAGTAAGAGAATTTTATTACGAATATTTATTAATACTTGTCAATATTTATGTTTTATGTGGAATAGGTAGTCCAGTAGCATTGCACCCAACTTTCAAGTTGTTGTGGGTTTAAACCTAGACTGAGTTACTTTTTCAATTGACAGATAATTTTCGTTAGTGGAATAATAATGTCGGACAAACAGATTTTGTATAGTAGAACTGTCGAAATATCAAAATAATTTTTTTCCTCGAACATTACCTGGCGTGGCGTTTACATTAAAACATCGTGAGGAAACCGGCATGTCCCATACTCAATCGTTTAGTTTGTTAGTCCTTATACGTGGTTTTTGCACACATTCAGGTGTACAAAAAACCACGTGACTTAGTTAATCGACTAAATGTAATGCCAGTTTTATTCAATTGTCTGCCATGTCACAGTCGTACTCTTCAATTTAGCAACGTTATAATTCGTTAATAACGTTGCAAATAAACGTATTTTCTTCTTTATATTATTTTTCAGTCACTACATTGGCCCTATATTCAAGCTCCATTTATCACTGCCATTCGACATTAATTTCACCTCCTCATTCGAGAATGTCCTAAAATATAAGTATAATAGCGACCCGCCTCGACTTCGCACGAGTGTAATGCTGTGAACGTTGTTTATAAAAACATACCGGGCCGCCGCTCCGGCCGGTCGGTACCGCCGCAAACGCTACGTCCCGCAATTTATAAAACTGTAATATTTTCGAAAATATTAACTTAAATCATATGCTATAAAGGGCAATATAGATCTATATTAAATCAACAATGTATTTAAGATTTTTAATTGGATAAGGATTAATGCTGTATTGGTTAAGATCGCTTCGTAAATTAGCCGGTATTTGTCGTAATAAGTAAATGACAAAAAATGTTATTGTAGGATATCCATAAGAAATAGATATATATATCATGGAATTTTCTGTAGACCTTTTCAACGTGTACAATAGGGATGTATCCAAGGTATGAAAATCAAAAAAATAATTAGTCCGTCTTACAGATAATAAAAAAAATTAAGACCCGTATTTTTTATTTTGTCGTAATTACCAAAAATTACTGAGATATAGCGTATTAAAGTTACAGAGTGGGGGCTAATTACGTCACGCAGTTCTATATTTTGCACCATGGCGTGACGTCATGCGACATTTCAAATCAATATATCTTCCTAAGTGTTTGAATAAAAGAAAAAATAAAAAATACGTGTTCAATATTTTTTATAAAGCTATCTGACAGACATTAAATCATTTTTTAGGATACAAGCCAGTACTTAGTACATTATTTTGATAAATCTCATAGGGTTCAGCCCGCATTACACTGCAAACGCGTAAAAAATGTAATTATTTACTATATCATATTAGAAACCTCAAAAATAATATTATATATTTTATATAATATTTCTCCACAATTTAATGGATGTTATTTTACACATAAACCTTCAACTTTAATTTATTAAAGCTGAAGGTTTCTAAGGTCCCTATCTATTAAAAAAATTGGCTGTCTGTAGAACTCCGTCTACTGCCGATATTTGAACGTGATAACGTCCAAACAAAAAAAAAACATAAAAAAATTACAAAAAAAAAATTAAAAGATAAAAAAAATTAAAAAGGATAAAAAACGTCCGTTGCCGTCAGGAATCGATCCGCGGCACCTCTTGAATGAGTCGATATTAATCAGAGCGTTTCACCACTCGGCTATCAATGCTTTAATCATGTATGCGAAAAACTGCTACTAATTGTTTACAACCGTGCTTTTAGGTAAATAATATTGCACTCTAAAGCTACAAGGCTAATGTTAGTTTTAGTAGGCGTGGACTCCGTGTAGCGTCAGATTCGGCCGTTACGCAGTTTTCGCGAATGACTCCCAGCATACCGATTTAATAGACGTTATCACGTCAAAAACCCGAATCGAAATCCGTTGCGGAGTTTTAAAGTTCTAATAAATACACAGGAACATTATGGACAGAGAAAGCGACTTGCTTTATACTATGACATGTAGTGATACTTGTTACAGGTGACTTTGGAGGAATTTATGAACTACTACAGCGGTATCAGCGTGTCGATCGACAACGATTGTTACTTCGACCTCATGATGCGTCAAGCATACAAGTTGTAACTCTTCACCTCGCCTAGACGAAAGTACGGACACAGCGCTTCGTATACATATTGTATCAAACCACACCAGGGCCTATGTCAGCACCTTGTCGGAATCATTTAGCAATTTTCGAATTTCCTTTTAGTTTTTAACTAAGTCGACTTGATTGTGAGATTAACTTCAATACGTTGTTATCTAAACATATATAGGGTGTATTAAAGTGACTTAAGTATTAGATTGTTATATTGATTTCTGGATTCTGTTGTTATTAAGAACATTTTTTTATTCTGGTGCATCCGTCCGTATAACCGTCCATACGTTTGCATTTTACATAAAACTCTTTTAATGAGCTATCAAATTAAATTATGTTGCCATCTGTTGTTCATGTTATCGATTGCTTTTATTAAGTTCTCTCTTGGTATAAAAGATTCTAGTTTATTAAGAGAATTTCAATTCTCAGTAAAGTTATTGTTGTAACATTTATTATAATTATTACATTAACATTTATTATAACTTAGTGTCATGTACTTTTGTAGGCTCTTGTGTCACTCTTAACACAGCACCAACTATCAGAACGGCTATTTAGGCGTCCTTGTGTGCACTTATATTTCTAATTATAATTTAATACAGTATTATATCTTTATTTAATAAATTATTATCGTGTGGTATGATATTTATGTTGATTTCATTAAATTATTTTGATTTTAAAATGTGTGTTTTTTCTTCTTGTATTACCTATTACATCTTTGAAAACGCGATTGATTCGTTGAGCAGACACGTTTTTCGAATTTATGGAGCTATAGGATGCATTTTGGAGAGTGTCGTGCGTCGTACGGCGAGTATCCACCCTTATGTTGTTGACACCACTACGATCCGGACAAAGCGTTTCGCCTCTTCTTTTATACCGGGTATATCGAGGGACTGTATCAATTTGCCAACGGCGGTGTTTCCGTCGGACTACAATTTAAGTGTCTTCAAGGCTAGAGTGAACAGGTTCTTAATAAACTAGGGGCTTTACCATGATCGACCGCCTACCATCAGGCGGGGATACGATCAAGCACTAGTGTATAATTACAAAAAAAGAAACGCATTAGCAAAATTATCGTAACTATGTGTTGCGCAATTAGGGTGCAGGTTAATTCATCAGCGTACACCGGAGTGTCGCCATTGTGGGGACCGCCCTGAGGACACGATGGAGCATACGGTAGGACTCGAGGAGGAGGCGGAGCGCGTGTGGCAGCGGGAATCCCAGCGCACTCAAGCCTCGAGCTGCCGCAGGAGACGCCCTGGTCCTGAGACGACATCGGACTCCCAGCCACCGTAGGCGCTGACTTGCGGGCAGTGAGCAGTGGGCAGCTCGCCGCCTGGTAAGGACCAGGCCCGAGTTGACGGCGCGTTGTGTTTCACGTCTCAAAGAGATGTCAGCATTTCGTGACGGGTTCCATGAAGACGGAGAGAGATGAGAATGGGTTGGTTAAAAAAGAAACAGTGGCCATGGCGCACAGGCAAGTGAAGGAACACGGGTGGATTTTAGTCAGTAAAACTCTGACACGTTCTTCCGCTCCGCCCAGAGAGGGAGAGGTCTCTTGATGATTTTTTATCCACACAATAAAAAAGATTATTCATCAGCAACAGTATGATGAAAGGCGTTCGTCGTGTATCACCAAGGTAAGTGAAATATTTGTTGCTAAAATGAAGTCGCAACTTCCTTGATCACTGTTAAAGTAATAGGTATGTAGAAAGAACGGCACGGCAGAATTACGGAAGAGTTTTGTTGTGATATTCTTGCCAATATCACAATAACGTGACTTGTAACGTGTAGTTATTGACCAACGTAGTACGGTGACACGTTTTTTGTTATTTCAAACTTATTTGGCACCGAGAATTTGATATCATTTCTTAGCATATTTTATTTTGGAGTTGAAACAATTCCAATAACGTTTAGTATAAACCAGAGAAGCCGTGCCCCTGGTATGTACGTATGTATTTCTATATACCCTTTTCGTTAGGATATGTTGTACAGACGGTTGTCAGATTTCTTTATTAAATTTCCAACTTTATCTATCGAGCATTAAGTCTCAGGGGTTGATTGGGAATTTTTTATGGCTTTGGGTAGCTTAAGCTGGTAAGGTGACGTCCGTACGTTCGAGCACTGCGCAGTAAGCAACATTATTTATGGCTTCTATATGTTATATGTTACGGATTTTAAGCACTTAGTCCTTTCAGTGGAATATTGTCCGCGGGCAATGGCGGCCGTTGGTTATTATTCCAACCAGCCCACCTCACTCCTAAAGCTAAGCTACTAAGCTTCCTGGCCTGTTGAGAACATTTGAGTAAGATCTGGGTGATCCAAGGGTTCAGACCTAATCTAGATGATGCCTGTGTATTCGAAGCGCACATACGCAACGGTGTCATCATCCTTCATGCAAGATGCAAGTCTTCAGAAGTGGTTGTCCGTTATGCCTATTGAGTAGAAGTGTTCGTTTAGCGAGTTTTTTCCCGTGATGGTTTCCGTCACCAGGCGCAGGCCTATCCTGTTCAGGTGGAGTAGCTGTTTGGTTATATTACCATCTAAAAATCGTATGACTTCCTTCGACAGCCTGCAGGCCGGTGACAAGATCCTCCAGCTCGTAGCTTGTGTGTGAGCTTCTGTAGCCACCTGCGTAGTATTATTTATTGTTTTTATTTCTTTGGTTAAAACGATACCTTCTTAAACCTATACTAAACCTTGCTTAATTACTTTAAGAGCAGTCATAGATTACACAAAAATACAGTTTAGCTATTGCTGCTATTCTGACACTTCACATTGATTTGGAAGTTCAAGAGTTACGTTAACAAAACTTTCAGACCGTCAATCTTGGGTGTATCAGTTTTATTTTTCAATAAATAAAGCCGTACGGAGGACGGGTCTGAGCAGTTGTGTTGCGATGTGTGCCGGTTGCGATGTCTTCAGATCAATCTCCCTTTGGCGCAGCATCGTTGGTCGTGTTGTTGAGTTTAACATCGCATCACCTAGCTCAACTGCCGTCTTCCTTCCTATTCGCTCAGTTTTACTGAGTGAATAGGCTCTTAATAAACTAGCGCGCTTTACCATCAACGATCGCATCACTGCTTACCATCAGGCGGGATTGCGGTCAAGCGATAGTTAATAATAATTTAAAAAAAAAAATACTCTGTTACATTTATGACTTTGGGATCAGAGTGGCTACCATGAATTTTTATTACGAAACTCGATCATATGCATAGACCGCGTTTGGCGTTGTCACTGGTTGAGAGTTCTTATAACCTTGAAACGGGCCAGGGGATGATCAAGTCCTCATAATGAAAACTTATAGTTGAAACCTCACAGAATAGAACAGCAACAGCGTCTATGGAAATTTATTAAAAAATAAAATGTCATATTTGATTTTTGTTATGATACAGAAGTCGATAAACAATTTTTACGATTTATTTGATAATGATTTAATATAATTTTTATTAGATTGGTATGATGTTAAATGAGCTTTACCAGAATTGTAATTTTTTTTTGTGCCAAAAGTAATCAGGTAAAGTACTTACTCACTTATTAAGCGGTGACTTATAAAGACGAAATCATATGGTTACGCAGTGAAAAACTTTGTAGGTACCTCAGCAGTCAGCAGGTCGCCACAGATTGTCACATAGAGAGTACATTTTAAATCTCCCTGTTTTGAGCGATCTCTCTCCATGTTGGCCCTACAAACCTCGTAAGCTTGTCACACCGCCTTTGCTGTGGTCTACTCTGACGGCCATGGGCTCCTTCAGGAGTCCTGTGAGTGACGATCTGTCACAGATGGACAACCAACACTTGATGTAGCCGAGCCTGTCTTGTTTTTCCCGTTTTTGTTGGAATTAGTCGATTCCATTTTAACACGCTGGTTATATAATAATTGCGTAACACACTTTCACAAATGTTTTAAATAATTTTGCAAGATATTGCTTCACAAGATGGAAAATATAAGTTTGCTCTACAGCATAAATAACGCAATGTTGTTGAACTCTGAATTCATTGTTAGTGCGTTACACATTTACCCTGCAGATATAAATTGGTATTATGTGTGTATCGTATGTAAGAATAGTTTACACAATATCGCTCACCTAGCAATATATTGGCACATCAGCAAAAAATGTGAAACTGAGTTTATTACATATATATACTAAAATATAAAGCTGAAGAGTTGTGTTTGTTTGAACGCGCGGGAACCACTGGCCCGATTTGTAGACTTCGTTTGATAGCCCATTAACCCAGGAAGGCTTTAGGCTATATAACATCACGCTGCGACCAATAGGAGCCAAGCATAATAACTAACTACACGTGAACGAAGTCGCGAACGGCTGCTAGTGCTTAATATTTGTTAGCGCTAATACTAGTTCCTCGAACCCTTTGAATACTGCGTTTGGTTACTAGTAGCAACACGAATCTGGAAAAAAACTTTAATTTGAAACTTTTTTATTTCTTTTTTATAATTATAAACCAGTGACCGCAATCCCGCCTGGTGGTAAGCAGTGATGCAATCGTTGATGGTAAAGCGAACTAGTTTATTAGGAGTCTGTTCACTCAAAAAAACAGAGTGAATAGGAAGGAGGACGGCAGTTGAGCGAGGTGATGTAATGTTAAACCCAATAACACGACCAACGATGCTGCGCCAGAGGGAGATTGATCGGAGACCCTCCACGACCAAATTCCCGGCACAGGAACATTTGACGCATCGTACCAGGTACACATCCCAACACAACTGCTCATACTCGTCCTCCGTACCACTTCACCAGACATCATGCCTGAGCACGACGAATCGTTTGGCGGCAAGACTTTGTCTGGTGGGTGGTAACTTCTGCCGGCAGCAAATGTTGTAGCCTAGCACCGAGAGAAATATCTTTGATCCTTGTGTTTATATTATAACGTAGATGTCCTGATGTAGATGCCGACATTACTAGGTGAGTGATAGGTATATCAACGGAAACAAACCTCTTTTCAGAATAATTTAAATGTTTCAGATACTACAATCATGTGTCAGACGGTAAACGCATGTCTACAAATCCTTATATGTGCGGTTCAAATGATCATACGCATTTTCATGATGATGCTGATGATGATAGAAAATCTCATAAAGTTGGTCTTAAGCACAATGTACAGCTTCATTTCAGTTCTTCTACAGATGATATCGATTCTGCCTGTAGTACTAATATTTATACTGACGTCCAAGATTAAGTGCTTCCTGTGTGGAAACTGTGGCACCTGTCCAGCGCATAGAGGTGGTGCCTGCGACTGTATAATGTCAATTATCGCCTTAGCAATAATATATCATGTAATGAAATCTTATGGGATGATCGACAAGCTATTTGAAAAACTGGGTTACAAAAAAATTTCACCAAAGAAAAAGAGTTTGACGGACGACAGTTGGTCAAGCTACCCGTTTCTGTCAAATATTCCCAATCAATCTTGAGCATAAATTCTTAAGCAATAAAGTTGAAAACCTAGTAAAGAAATATGACAGCTACTACAGCTTGTCGTGTTGTCGTAGGTATGTATAACTCGCGCAAGTTAACTCTGCATCTCGTTGGAATTTGACCCCTCTTCCGCTTCCCCGCGCGATGCCCTGCATTCGACGATGAGTAGCATTAGCATCTTTGGTTGTCATTACTGTTTCTGTAGAGTTTTTGCTTTGTTAAGTAATTGTTTTAAGTTTGTTTTTCTTTTTCACATTTTCGACGCGTTAGTGAAGCTTGTTGGTTGCACCAACATTATATTTCAGTCCATATGTATCAATTTAATTGCTAAGCGACATGAGTAAAATGCTCTAGTATTATGACGCTTTAACATCAAAACAACCTTTAATTAACATTTTTTTTTTTAACATATTCCTCTTTTTTTACAAACGGTACCGTCCGAATGACGTCACAGAGCGAGGTGCACAGTTAACTCGCGCGAGTTGAAAATAAACGTAAGAGGATCACTTCGTTATAGGTACTGTCACCAAAGGAAATAAGTAATCTGGGACACGGAATATAGTTGAAGTCTGGTATGAAATTGTTGGACATTATCGAAGAAACAATATTAAATTTATACAACAAAAAAACTGTTCATTCCTCAAATTAAAGTTCATTCAAAATATCCATCACTTTCTTACTATACTTCAATTATATCGGATGACTGAAACTAGGTTCAGCGGGTACTCATACGGTTTTATACAAAAGTGTCCGGTTGCGGGGACCCGCGCGGGCGTCCGTAACGGGAAGGCGCGCCCCACACACGCGCGACGCGTCCCGCCTCTGTGCGACAGAATGCGTCGCGGGGAGTGCGAGTGGCCCGCCAGCGGTTAATACGCACGGACTTGTTCAGTCAATAAGGGCTGAAAATGCGTTAATCGTGTAATGGTATATTAAGTTCTCCATCGACACGACTACGCATGCGTACCATTAAAATTGAACTAGCAACACTGCGTAAATCCGGTTAGGGCAGCATAATGGCAACATCATGGCTTTGCATCAAATCTCCTCGTAGTCAGCTCACGCGTCCATTATTGTGAATTTTTTTTTTTTTAAAGAATTTCTATAATTTCTTACACGTGTTATTGGCAAAATTGTGGTATCTAACCACAGGGGCCATTGAAGAGTTGAAGTAGTATTCACTCTAAAGAAAAGAAAAGAAAGAAATACTGTATGTAGGGGGTTTTGAAGGGAAAGCTGAGTGTCACGCGCATTTTTCAATAGCCTTTTAAAATTATTTATAGTGTCGAGAAACATTGAAATTTCGCAGCATAGTGACCACATCATGACTTTGCCTCAAACCTCCGTCATAGACGGTTCATGCGGCCGTCTTTTTCAACGGTCATTGGCGATATCCGCCATTATTGTGAAATTAAATTTTCAAAGAATTTCTATAATTTGTTACACGTGTTATTGGCAAGATTGTGGTATCTATTCCACATCGATCAAGAGTTGAGGTTGAATATCACCTTGAAAAAAAAAAAAGAAAGAATAAGAAAAAGACTGTATGTAGGTATCTACTATTAGGGAGCTTGCGTGCGTCCCCCCCCCCCCCTTTCCCAAACCACACAGGATTACCTATATTGTTCACGAATATAATAAAGAATATTTGTTGTAAAATGTGTTTTATTTAATTATTCATTTTAAATAGACACCTAATTAGACTAGCATTTGCCCAAGGCTTAGGCGGTGTGATTGTAGGGAATAATTCCAAGGGAAAATTCCCGGACAGGGAGTTTTTTTAACCCGACAGTATTTACTACCGGGATAAAAAGTGTCCTACGTCATTCCCGGGCCTGCCCCATCCGTTTGCCTTTCGTCGTGTTTTGATAAGCCTTACACAGATAGATTCGCTAAAAACAGGCAATAGGACTTTTGCCTGTTTTTACTATTAGTTGAAATAATTTCGAAACAATTTCAACCCATCGCTTCATATTTTCGAAAATGTATCAGCTCTAAAACGTTAATGCAAGAACGTATTTTTTTTTTTTGTATTGTGGCACTACTTATGACTTTGTACCAATTTCAAGTAAAAGAAAAATCTTCAAATGTTCTTCTTTCTTTCATTTTTGGCTTCTCACCGTTTGTACATTTAGCCAATGTCACGTAATGTATTATTCATGCCGAAAAAGACGGCCACGTGAACCATCTACAAGGGTGGTTTGAGGCAAAGTCATGATGAGGCCACTATGCTGCGATTTTTCACTGTTCTTTATGAATTACTTACTTAATGCACTTTTTACTAGATAAACGCGCACTTTTATTTGGTAAACAACACTATAAATAAGTAATTTTAAAAGTCCAATGAAAAATGAGCGTGACACTCAGCTTGACTTTCCCGCCAAAACTCCCCAATGAATGTTGTTGAACTGTCAAAGTGAAACCCATTGCTGCTAATGTGTTAAGTAATCATCCTGCAGGCTTCCAATATTTCGTATGAAAGAAATAGCGAACCAGAAAAAAACAACTCGCCGATGAAGCTTGCGGGAGCGATGATGATGACGTCACGCTCGAGTTGTTGCACGAAGGCTGCGCTGACGTTCATGCTCGGGGTCACCATTGTGGAGGCATGAGGAACAGGGAGTAAAGCTCACTCATACTCCATAGAAAAGGAAGGATCCTCCGACCAGACGGGTGTTATGTCTGGCGGGCACTTGCCCGATGGTTGAAATTGGCAAGTTGTATGTATGCTAATTGCACGGTAAAATCTGATTGTGAGATGTAGAATTCGTGTGACGTCAGTATGACGCGTCGTTCATTTTGTGGCGTTTGTAGGTACCGCTACACAACGGTTTCTTTATGGAAAAAAAACATCCTTTTTTATATAAATTATAAACTAGTGCTTGCTTGACTAATGGTAAGCAGTGAAGCAATCGTTGATGGTAAAACGCACTAGTTTATTAAGTATTCACTCTAGAAGTGGTGGTAGAAGAGAGATTTTTTATTTAAACACAAAAAACATTATTCAGTAAATTTTTTCATTTTAATGTTTATTGTAAAATAAAACACAAACAGTGAAGTGAAAATTGGCATATTTCTAAATGGATGATGATGATTTCTAAATAATGATGCGGGAGTTCTTGATACGGTCATCATCATCATCAGCCTCTACTCAATCCACTACTGGACATAGGCCTCCTCCATGGCACGCTAACTCCGCACGTCCGCTTAACTTCACACATCCACCGCAGCATATTCAACTCCGTGACATGCAGCTCCTGCTTGTGTCGCTCAAGAACAGGCCACGCCTCACTGCCATACAGAAGGCCAGGTCTAATGATGGTCTTATGGTCTATAAGACCATCATTAGACCTGGCCTTCTGTCTGTCCCTTAAGCTTAACCGGGGTCACAAATGACACCCGTCACCTCACGCCATTTTACCCAAGCTGCGGAAATGCGTGCCCTGACGTCGGACGCGCGAAGCACAGACTCCAGGTATTTAAACTGGTCTGCGCACAGACATGAGGTCTGTCGTGTTGCAAGCCATGTACACGGTCTTCGCCACTTTGAGTTTCAGAGCTCCATACTCGAGCGAGTCCTTCCACGCATTCACACGCCGCAGCAACCGTTCACTGTCCGCGTCCTACTATCAATTGGAATAATTATGAAGCATATTGCTAATCCATTGCTACATATGTTCGATAAATACACAAATTTCAACAACGTAAATAACGCAATGAATTTTGTTGAACTGTCAAAATGAAACCCATTGTTACTAATAGTGCGAGACGCAATTATCCTGCTTTTCATAACAGTCGGCAGGCCGCCGCCGCTATGGTATGCTTTAATAACCTCCGATTTAAAAGTATCGGAACCAAAGTTGGAATCGAAGGTGTGATAATAATCGGAAGTTCCGACTTAACGGAGTCGGAGTCGAAGCTCCGTAACATCCCTGGTAATTACATAACTCACTATCAGTAGCAATGGATTTCATTTTGACAGTTGAACAACTTTCATTGCGTGTTATCTACATTGCCGACTAGACAGTAAGCAGATACATTTTTCGAACATATGGATCAATGGACTAGCCATAAACTTCAAAATTATTTCAACTGATACTAATAGTACTACGCGACTAATAGTATTAGGGTGCCGGTCAGATTGGAAGCCGATCCCAATGTAGCTGAGAAAAATAACTTTTTACCTTGAACCAAAGATAAGAAACGAAACGATTTAAATCAATGACGTATGGCATATTTTTGTTCGATGACAGAATAGTTATTCTCTTTCTACACTTTTGTTAGATATGTCTTTAGACATATTTTTTTAGATTTTACTGTATTTTTTTAGCGTTTACTGTTTTTTATGTATCAATTTTATTTATTTACTGAATAAATACTACAAACCGATGAAACGATCCAGATTAATTGCTTCTCGACCCCAGAAAGCTAACAGGTAATATTATATAAATGGTAGTGAATGAAAGTAGTTGCCAACTAAGCAATATTTGCCTGACTGGAAAATCTGATAAAAATCCAGTCTCCGCTACATTCTATACGCCATTCCTGTTTGAAAAATCCCCTTTTAGATGCAGCCTAATGTGAGAATCCAATCAAGGACCTTATGCCTAGAATTAGCGCTGGCGGACATTAGAATCTAGATTGTTGAGGTAGTGTTGGTGGACATGGGAACTTAAAAGGAAACCCATCTAGGAAACTCATTTACTTACCTTTAATGTAATCATTTTTCGAAATATAGAATAGAGTACTGTTTATTATGTACAACATATATATTACATAACATAAAATAATGGATTTAAAATGGGCGGTCTTATCTCTAAGAGCGGTCTTTTACAGACAGATTTTGGAAATATTAGCTTTTGTATTTCTCGTTCTTGTCACTTGGAAAGCTGTTACGCTAAAATAGTATCTATCTGCCAATATAAACAGGATAGGATGGTTTGGTGTATGTAATGTATTTTCATTTATATTTTCAATAAACTTTGAATTGTTTTTAAATCAGACAACATTTTTTTTCCAGATTCTCTATAAACCATGTGTCGCACAGCTCACGCGGTTCTATCAACCGTAATATGCGGCATACAAATGTTAGTGAGGGTCTTTATGACCGTGATCCTCATGATAGAAAACGTGATTAGAATGATCCTGCAAACGTTATATAACTTCATATCATTTGTCCTACAAATGATATCACTTATACCAATCTGTGTCGTGTTCCTATTGACGGCCAGGCTTAAATGTTTTATGTGCGGTGGTGGAGGACCATGCCCAGTGGGAGGAAGAGGCGGAACCTGCGACTGTATAATGTCCTTTATGGCTATCGTAATTATCTTCTTCATATTCAGAGCCACTGGAGTGCTTGACAAGGTTTTTTACGCTTTAGGTTATACCAAAGCAGAAACGCCCGCATACATGAAATTTATCCCAACGCCTGGTGAAATTACAGAGTGCTCAAGGAATGATACAACAACCGCACATACGTCTACTACTATGGCTATGAGTGACTGGATTGTAAAGTATAGCCATTTGTTCACTAAGACACCAAGCCCCAGGAAAGCGATGCCCGATGATGCGGATGTATGGGCGTTATTGTCAAATGAAACAGGATGCACGACAGATGATACTCCAAGCACAGACGCGAATTGGACCTCAGTAATATATTATGTGGCATGAAGTTATAATATAATTCTGTCGGCAAGTTAACGGTTGTTTTTTTTTCTGGTTTTCAAATATAGGGATAAAGTATAGTAAAAATAGAAAGGATCGAAAGGTAAGGTAGGTCGTAACTTATTATTTCTAAAGAGACCTATCACACCAGCAACAAAAGATATTTGAAACAATTTGGTTTTAAATTCAACTTTGTTGGTTACTTTTCCTATAATATTAGATATAAACTGGGTCCCATGCGAAGTATTTGTGCATTGATTTTCAATAGTAAAAAAATATATACTGAAATGTGAGTAGTTAGTATATTTTTCCGGTCTAGCGGCCCGGAAAAGCTTTAAAATAATGTCTCATTTATGTAGGTACTCGTATATTGATAAAGTATGAAGGAAGTTATGACGTACCGATAACAAAATACTACTTACTTATATTATAAAAGCAAAAATTTGTTACTATAGATGGATGTTTGATACTGGGAACTACAAGGGAATTTCATGAAATTTGGCATTATAAATGCGAAAGTATCTCTGTCTGTCTGTCTGTCCGGCTTTCACCCCAAAACTACTGAACCGATTGTAATGAAATTTGGTACACAGATAGTCTAGAGCCTGATAAAGGACATAGGCTATATAACATCCCGCTATGGCCAATAGGAGCAGAGCAGTAACAAAAAATGTTGCGAAAATGGGGCTGAACGCGGGCTCCTCTGCGCATCTCTCAACTCGCCTCTCATCTCGAACTGCGCACTCCGTATTGAAACTGCCTCTAAATCTTGCTCAAGAGGAATCCCCAACCTGCAATTTTAGTAAAAATAGTGGTCGGGCCGAGATGCTGCGCCAGTGTAAGTTGTTGGTTTGGGATGAGTGTACCATGTCGCACAAAGGAGCTATTGAAGCTCTCAATAGGACTTTGCAGGACATAATGGACTGCAAGAGCATAATGAGAGGATTGATAGTTGTTGTGTTGGGAGTTTGGTCGTGGAGGGTCTTCACATCAATCTCCCTTTGGCACAGCATCGTTGGTCGTGTTGTTGGGTTTAACATTGCATCACCTCGCTCAACTGCTGTCTTCCTTCCTATTCGCTCGGTTTTTCTGAGTGAATAGGCTCTTAATAAACTAGCGCGCTTTACCGTCAACGATCGCATCACTGCTTACCATCAGGCGGGATTGCGGTCAAGCGCTAGTTTATTTAAAAAAAAAAAACACTACTAGTCATACAAATTTGGACTCCAGCAGATGAAATAAAAGCTTGCCTAAAATCTTCTAAGTTAAGGGACCATGTCATAAAGTTCCAATTAACCACAAACATGCGAGTGAAAAATAACGCTCACTACAATAAATGAAAATATTTTGGCTGATGTTATGGGAAAATCTTCTGAATATTTATCTGGAGACACAGTGCTAGAAACAGAACATAGTACCTCATATCCTATAGAGTTCTTAAATTCTTTGGCATTATCTGGGGTGCCTTCTCATAAATTAAAAATAAAAGTAGGGGTTCCGGTGATACTCATGCGTAATCTCGATGCCCCTAGACTGTGTAATGGTACCAGGCTGCGTGTCACTCAGCTTGGGCGGAATGTTATTACAGCAACTATTTTAACTGGCGCAGGAAAGGGTGAAAGTGTACTCATTCCTCGGATTCCGATTATTCCAACAGACCTCTCATTTCAATTTAAAAGACTACAATTTCCTATAAGTGTTTCATTTGCAATGACCATTAATAAAGCACAAGGCCAAACTCTAAGGATTGACGGGCACACTTGGAAAAACTTTGTTTTTCGCATGGTCAGCTATATGCAGCGTGTTCCAGGGTATCCAGTGGCCAAAATCTGCATGTTTTTGCTCCCCAAAGTAAAAGATATAATATAGTTTATCGCTCAATTTTGGTGTAATAACAACACTCAATCGGAAAGTGAGTTTGTTTGTTCCACTTTCACGCCGTAACTACTGAACCGATTGCTTTAAAATTTTGCAGATGTAAAGTTAGAAATCCAGATTAAATAATAGAGTACTTTTATCCCGGAAAAATTTGAAACTCTTGAGAGAAAATTAAATAGCGCGGTATAACCGAATTAGTATAACCGCGATATAACCGAAAGCTAGTAGATTATAATCAGGAATAACACATGAATACTTTCTATCGCAGTTTTCCCACGGGATCAAAACTTACGCAGGTGAAACCGCGGCATGCGATTTGTAAAATATATTCTTTAATCTGATATCACAAAACGATATAGTTTGATCGCAGAATACCTAAAAGATTCTCAAAATATTAAAATTACCAAAACCAGTTCAGTACATATCCGATTTTCGATATATTGATGTCGCCGGCAATAATAGAGATTCAGTCAAATTTATTCAATAGATTACACCCTTATGGATGAAATATTAAGGTCCGAAGTTGATTAAGAATATTTTAATTATATGCAAAGAAAAGCATAAAAAAATTGTGATTTCATGTCTTATAGTGACGCCATCTAGCATAATATAGCAAAACTAGAGTGGCAATTGGGAATAGCTTTACACAAAAAATTATAAACTTGAAGTTTTAATAAAAATAATATATTTGATTGGTGATATCTAAGTGTCAATACTGATCACGAGGACTAGGTTTTTTCTTATGTGTTATGTGAATAAATAGTAGGTATTTATTTTGTAAGTATAAATTTATTTACAAAAGAAGGTATAATTACTTAATAATTCGGTCTAATACAAAACTTAATAATTCGGTCGCTATAATTAGACTTTCACTATTATTGGTATCGGAAAGGAATACTAGGGTTGTGTTAATTTATTGGCAAAATCAAATTGTTCATTTGTTTGTAGCTTATTGATTAGTACAAAGACCATTTTATTTTCACATTTTGTGTATCATCTATACTAATATATAAAACTGAAGAGTTTATTTGTTTCTTTCTTTGTTTGAACGCGATAATCTCAGGAACTGCTGGTCCGATTTGAAAAATTATTTTTTCGTTGGATAGCCCATTAATTCCGGAAGGCTTATATCGGTCCTACTATACGATACGATATAAAAAAAAATATCGAAACCTACGCAGGCGAAACCGCGTGGCGCAGCTAGTAAAATATACGAACATAACTTTGTTGAGTTACTTCCTTTAACTTAGGAATGTGTTAGCTACTCTGGAACAATTTTTCTGCGGCGGTCTTCCCGTCTGATTACATCTATTGCATCAAATGCTTAACATTTTGTCGGTCTCCGTGGCGCAGCGGTCACCACGCCTGACTGCGACGTGGAGGCCCCGGGTTCGATCCCCGGCCAGGTCATGATGGGAAACGATCTTTTCCTGATTGGCCTGGGTCTTGGATGTTTATCTATAAATGTATCTATTATAAAATATAGTATCGTTGAGTTAGTATCCCATAACACAAGTCTCGAACTTACTTTGGGGCTAGCTCAATCTGTGTGATTTGTCCGTATTTATTTATTTATTTATAAGACGGGATAGCGGTCAAGCACTAGTTTATAACGTTAAGAAAATACTCACCTATTTAATCATGTGACTAGGATCAAGAAATGCCACAACATGCTATTAATTAATTGAATGATTAAAATCGCTTTTTAATTCTTGCTGGACAAAGGCCTCCCTCAAGGCTTCCCACTATGACTAGTCTTGTGCTGCCCGCATCCATCGGCTTTCCGCGACCTTCACCAGGCGAACTTCGGCGACTTCGGCGAACCGTTCTACGAACAATGTGCCCGCCTACTTAAATTATCTGGGTCACTGACCTTACAACCGTGGCGCAGCGGTCAACATGCCTGCCTGCGACGTGGAGGCCCCGGGTTCGATCCCCGGCCAGGTCATGATGGAAAACGATCTTTTCCTGATTGGCCTGGGTCTTGGATGTTTATCTATATATGTATCTATTATAAATAATAGTATCGTTGAGTTAGTATCCCATAACACAAGTCTCGAACTTACTTTGGGGCTAGCTCAATCTGTGTGATTTGTCCGTATATATTTATTTCTACAAAGTTATTTTTTGTATACGCGAAACCCGAAACACATGTCCAGTATTTTTAAATAAATAATGTACAAAATTTCAAAAAGAGATCATGAAAAATCACAAACTTATCTTTTTATCTTATCTGGTTGTCTCAACAAAAATATGGTCCGTGACACCGTCCGTGCTGTCTCCCTATGGTCTACCGCCAGCTGGGTTGTGCGCTCGGTTAAGAGTGGACTCTAGTGCCGAGGAATTTGAGAAATAGATATTTGAAGATCTATTGCTGTCGCGCCGCTTTCAACCTTTCCCCGTAAAGTGCGAAAGGGACAGTTGTAACTCAGGCTGATTTTACCTACAAAAACTTTGACTATGCAGAGTGGTGCTGACAATACGACAATAAATGAAAACACGAGCAATGGTGGTTCATAGTAATAATCCTAAACCATAGAAAAAAATCCTACCATCAAAAATAAAAAAAATGAAAATTTCAAACAAACTAAATTGCATAAAATTGCAAACGGAATAGAACATCCTTTAAAAATATTGGTTCACTGACCTCCGATCGGCGACAGCGCGATCCTGTAGCGACTTGCTTTTTTCGCGCTATTATTATTAAAGTTTAGTACCGCAGGATGCTGTCATTAACCTTTAAGCGCTTCCTTATCAACATGTAGTACCTACATCATGTAGAAAATGTGAAAAGTTAAAAATAATTTCCTGTGACTAAACTAATGGACATATTTATGTTTTTTTATGGGTAGACTGAGAATGTGTTGAGATACACGATGCTTAATTTGTAGTCGTATTGTCAGAACCACTCTGTATATACGTTGTATTCCGCTGTTTTCTTTTTCAAAACAAGACAGATCTCAATTATTTTGATGAGTATACCTATGCCTCTATTATTTTCTTTTTTGTCAAAAACTTATCACATTTGTGTTATAGTCGTCTGAACATCGCGGTAAAAATGGGTTATATTTCGGGATTTTGAAATATCATATTTCTTTTAATAAGTTTTCGAAAAAATCAAATAATAGGGGCGCGTATAATCAAGATTTGAAATTGTAGAAAAAAATTATTGCTCTAAAAGCGTTAGCCACGAAGAAAACAGCGGAACACGTTTGTATGGAGAAAACGGCATTAGTCTCCTCTTAATTTGCAACAATTTTTAAATGTATTTGGGAAAAATGTAACCGGGTGTAAAAATGATTGGAATCGATTCAGTTGTTTATACCGAACAAACTATATTTAGGTTTCAAATAAAGCAAAATAACGTCATATACTTGGAGCAACTGCAACACCAGATGAATTCATGAGGACAGTTGTAGTGCCTGTGGTTAAAAATAAAATGAGAGATTTGGCGGACACAAATAACTACAGGCCTGTATCACTTGCAACTGTGGTGGCAAAAGTATTCGACGGTACCAATACAATCCTGGCAATGATCGCCGACCGTATAGACTGCCCTTATATCCGGCATAGCTGTGGTAGACATGCCGCTGTACAAATGTCCACTAGGAAATTATAAGTTGACATTATTGTAAAACTTCTGTATGTCTATTCAATGTTATTGTTATGTATTTTAATTATTATTTTATTTTATCTTTATTTTCTTTTGGATTTGTTTAATTCAGTTGTTGTTTAAATTTATATTTTATTATTTGAGTTCCTTTTTGAATTATTTTAATGTGAAATTGGATTTATGGACTATAATATTGTCTGAAATAAATAAATATATAATTAAACTTTTTGGTTGTAAAACTCAGAGGGCCCGTACTTAAATAATAATAGCCGTACAGGTTGATTGATCAGGTTAAGCTACACATGCCAAGGTTGCTCTGTGGATGGGTGACCACTTTTAGATTCCGAGACCCCTGCATGCCTAGAAAAGCTTGTTAAGACGTTGATCCCGGCTGTAACTCCTGGATTTTTGACAGTCATTACGAGTCGTCAGTAGCTAGAATGTCTGAGCACCATTCTTACTAACGGGTATATCCTATTACCCAGTAAACTCAGTAACAGGGTTGTGGACATCAGTTAGACAGTCGCTTCTTGTAAAATACTGGTATTCAGTATCGGTTAGACCAGAAGCAGACCTTAACTTAGTTGCGAGAAGGCTAGTCGGATAATGTTTGCCAAACATGATTGCTAAAGCCGACGAAAGCAATATTTCAGCATCTGGACGTTAGTATAATGTGTTAGAATTGTCATGAAAAGATGTCAGAAAAAGATGGAGCTATACAAGATGTAAAGCGCTATGCTCTTTTTATAGTAGACCCCCTATTTTCTATTATAGATAATAAAGTCAAGTAAGTAGTAAGAATATTTTTTTAATGGCAACTCGCAACTAATCCAACAAATATATCACCTACAGTAATATCTATTTATACCAACCCCCACTGGGCCTGTATTGTGGATTATGGCCCACTCCAATATCACCTAGTGGAGTCGTGTGTCCCTATAGTGGAAACATTATAGGATTATGCTTATATGCTCTTTGATGTTCGGTCTATGGTAAAACGATAAATCCATTCTATTCTATTTTTATTTATGGCAAAAAAATGATATGTCATAAATTAGTATAAAATCTGTCAGTTTAAGTCGGACAAAAAGCCAAAAAAAGTTAATAAGCTAAACAAATAATAATAAAAATTAATATAAAAATCGAAAAATTAAAAGGACAATTACAAAAGTAATGTGTTTATAAAATGATTATAAAAATATTGTCCACATAATAACTTAGCTAAGGTAACAGAGAGAGCTAAAATCAAAATGTGTTTAGCGATGTTGGTCGTGCCAATATTCTGCACTTTACAGACAATTTTACGCGTTATAATGACAGTGGTCCTTGCGCTGGAAGATATATTACGCTTGGCTATTCTAACTATACACAACTGGGTAACCACGACTATTCACGCACTGGCTATGATACCTATGTGCGTGGTCTACTCTTTTTCAAAGCAATGCTTCCGCCCCACGTCAGGCTGCATACCCGGATGCTACTCCACGAGATCCAGCTGCTGTTGCATTTTGTTCCTAACAATGATCATAGTATTTCTTCTAGTTTACTCATTTACCACCTATTTTGAGGACACCTTTGCAACATTTAAGACACAATTGCTACATGTTTTTGAGAAAATAACAAATATTATAAAACTTCAAGAACTTAGTAAGCACATCTGTACTATTAATACATCTCAGCGGATGAGAAATAAATCTGCACAAAATACAGATAAAAGTTCAGAGTATTCTGTACATGAAGCACATGAGGATAGAATCTACTCAACAGAATCTTCTAAGCATGTCAGAAAACGTCTTCGAGATATAAGACGTGAAATGAAACACGATTTAGACTTTTCTTATATAGATCATTTTAAAGAAAAGATCGATAAATTCAGATCTGACGAAACGAATTTTACATATGTAACTGTTGTTGTTAAAGCAATTCTAGAAGAACCTGAAGATGATTCAACATAAAAGAAGCGTTTTCATCATCATCATCATTTAAACCGAAAGACGTCCACTGCACTGGATATAGGTCTCACACAAGGATCTCCACGGCGATCGGTCCTGCACTTCCCGCATCCAGCGGTTTCCCGCGACCTTCACCAGGTCGTCGGTCCACCTTGTCGGGGGCCTACCCATGCAGCGTCTTCCGGAGCGTGGTCTCTCAAGAACCCTTCGGCCCCATCGGGCATCGGTCCTACGGGCAATGTGCCCGGCCCATTGTCACTTAAGTGTTGCAATTCTTTGGGCTATTCGGTTACTCTCGTTCTTCTGCGGATCACTTCATTTCTGATTTGATCACGCAGTGAAATCCCAAGCATAGCCCTCTTCATTGCCCTTGTAATGACCTTGAGCTTTCTTATAATGCCCATTGTTAGCGACCACGTCTCAGTTCCATAGGCCATCACTGGCAACACACGGGTCGAAGACTTTTTTCTTGAGACGCTGCGGTGTTTCGGACAAAGATGTGTTTTAGAGTAATAAAATGTTTATTTTTTAGAAATCGTTTTGTAAGAAGTTGTAATGTTTATATTTAAGGAAACTGACGATTAAATATTATTTTCGTTTTAACCACGCCAGGTTGTGGAGTTGATTTCAGTGTACTATCGCATGTAGAAGTCCCCTTCCACCTTAAAGACTACTGTCGCCTGCGCTAAACCGGCCACGCACACTAACGCATTATTATTTATTTTATATCCGTGTGTGTTAAATTTCAACCAGTCAACCGCATACTGTGTAGTATCTCTACGAAGAATTAAGGATGTAGTCTATGCTAGACAAGGAAAACAATATTAGCAAACCATTTTTTTTATCGCAGTGTTCGTCTTTCTTTAAAATAATGTAAAATTTCGTTGAAGTTAATTTAGCGGCCGCACTTAACAATGGTGCTATCAAATGCGTGCGACCGTGGGTTCGAATCCTAAATAAGGCAAGACCTTTTTGTTATTTCATGTAATTTAAAATTATGATTATTGATTTGTATTTTAAAGTAACAATGTTTGCAAATAATATTTCAACAAATAGGACAATTTATTGAATATTTATACCAAAAAGGTTTTTATCATGTTTTAGTTTACTATAGGTGTAATATAATAACAAACAATAATATAATGTAATATATTATTAGGTGTAGATATACTAATAAATGAAACAAACGTTGATATGCCAGCATTGTAATATTTTATATAAAAATAATCCCTGACAAACTTATGATATTGAAATATAAAAAACATTTTTAGTTTTTAGTTATGAAAATGATAATATTATATGGTATCATTAAAGAAGTTATAGCTTAATTAAACATTTTCTTAAAGAAAAGAGGATTGAAGCTTAACCTGAATATTATTAAAATCATCAAATAATGTATAGTGTTTTTGCCTGTATAGCATGTTAATAGTGCTGCCATCTCGCAGTGACTTTTTTCGGAGTTTCATGGCATGAGGTTATAATGTGCAAGCCTTTTCTTAGTTCAATAGTTAACGAACTTATTTCTTTTCGAATTCCTAAATTATTGTTTTTATAATTTACCAAAAGTTATTTTTTAGTTACTGGGGTTTAAACTCACAACCCCTTATATATTTAAAATATTCTGTAGGACACTTCTGCACTGTGATTGTTATAAATTGTTTTTTTTTTTTTTTTGTTTAGCTCGTAAGTCTCCACCAATCTCGCCAGTTTATTTTTAAACCACAAATGCAACCTCCCTTCTTCGCACGACTTAAAGGTTTATTCAACGGTAAATATTGTCCTAACATTCCACTTCTTTCGACACTTTAAGCTACCTTCGTCCTCCAACCTCTTGACCCATCGGCTTACAGTATTTCACTAAAACAATAACAATTTTATTACACACTTGCAACAAGCGTTTGGTTTGCACCTTACCCGAATAATAATAAAAACTACTTACACAAAAGCCGGTTTCATATGATATTTGAGATATATTGAGTCCATTCGTAAACTAATAACACAAACTCGTAACTAACTCATAACACTACTAACTACTATCAACACTAACTCGTAACAACAATAGCTAAATAATATTATTTGAGTTGTTGTAGCTAATAGGTAGGAATATTTTATGTGAACTAGTGATTCACTTTGTTTCAAATCTACCCTCATCCTTTTATAATTACTCTCATCATCATCATCATCATCATTTCAGCCGAAAGACGTCCACTGCTGGACATAGGCCTCCCCCAAGGTTCTCCACGACGACCGGTTCTGCGCCTCCCGCATCCAGCGGTTTCCCGCGACCTTCACCAGGTCGTCGGTCCACCTTGTCGGGGGCCTACCCACGCTACGTCTTCCGGTGCGTGGTCGCCACTCGAGAACCCGTCGGCCCCATCGGGCATCGGTCCTACGGGCAATGTGTCCAGCCCACTGCCACTTTAGTGTTGCAATTCTTCGGGCTATGTCGGTTACTCTCGTTCTTCTGCGGATCTCCTCATTCCTGATTCGATCGCGCAGTGAAATCCCAAGCATAGCCCTCTCCATTGCCCTTTGAGTGACTTTGAGCCTTCTTATAAGGCCCATTGTTAGCGACCACGTCTCAATTCCATATGTCATCACTGGCAACACACACTGGTCGAAGACTTTTGTCTTGAGACACTGCGGTATTTCGGACGAGAAGATTCTTCGTAGCTTCCCGAAAGCAGCCCAGCCGAGTTGGATTCGACGATTGACCTCTTTCTCGAAGTTGGACCTTCCTAACTGGATATTTTGTCCCAGGTACACGTAACTGTCAACAACTTCGAGAACAGAGTCTCCAATCTTTATAGGAGTCGGTACAACATGGGCATTAGACATGACTTTCGTCTTGCCCATGTTCATTTTAAGACCGACTCGCTCGGAGGCTCTGCTGAGGTCTTCGAGCATTGTACTCAGGTCCTCCGCGGTCTCAGCCATGACTACGATATCATCAGCAAACCGAAGGTGTGTCATGTACTCGCCATTGATGTTGATGCCCAGTCCTTTCCAGTCCAGAACCTTGAAGACATCCTCCAATGCAGCGGTAAACAATTTCGGGGAGATAACATCTCCCTGTCTGACACCACGTTGGAGAGGTATTGGTTTCGAGGTCTGGTCCTGTATTCGGACTGACATGGTGGCGTTTTCGTACAAACCCTTCAGCGCTTCAATATACCGATAGTCTACTTGGCACCGCTGGAGAGACTGCAGTACAGCCCAGGTCTCGATCGAATCAAAGGCTTTTTCGTAGTCCACAAACGCCAAGCAAAGGGGTAGGTTATACTCCTCGGTCTTCTGTATAACCTGCCGTAGCGTATGTATGTGGTCTACTGTGCTGAAGCCCTTTCGGAAACCGGCTTGTTCGGGTGGCTGGAAGTCGTCAAACCTGCAGGCGAGACGATTCGTGAGGACTCTCGAAAACAACTTATAGACATGACTCAGAAGTGAGATGGGTCTGTAGTTTTTCAAAAGGGTGTTGTCACCCTTTTTGAAAAAGAGTACCACCACACTTCTGTGCCATGCCTGTGGCGTTTTTCCCTTGACTATGACGGAATTAAATAACTTCTGAAGGGCCCTAAGGATCGGTTCACCACCCGCCTTCAGTAGCTCTGCCGTTATTCCGTCATCGCCCGGCGCCTTGTTGTTTTTAAGTTGTTTCAGAGCCAATCGAATCTCCTGCAGGCTGACGTCCGGGATATCTTCGGTGTAGTGTCGGGTTAATCTTGCTCTAGGGTCTTCAGCAAGATTTAATGCGGGTTTTGTCGTCGAAGTGTAGAGCTGTCCATAGAAATTCTCGACTTCCCTCAAAAGCTCGGGCCCGGACGTTATGATCCTACCGTCGTCAGTCTTCAGCTTGCTTAGCCGGCTATGCCCAATAGTCAGATCCCTAGCGAAAACTTTAGAGCCTCTGTTTCGCTCTATGGCCTCCGTTATACGCTCGGTATTATACCGACGTAGGTCGCGCTTCAGAGACTTTGAGATCTGCTTATTGAGCTGCCGGTATCTGCAAGCATCACTTGACGAACGCAAAACCATCTCACGTCTATCCTCCATGAGCTCGAGAGTGTAGTCCGAGAGCTTTTTAGTTCTATTTGTACGGCGGGTCTTAAAATACTTGGTCCCGACCGTACGGACAGCTTCTACAAACCCGTCATTGTATTCGTCCACGTCACCACTTAGGCATTCGAAGCGATTTTGGAGCTCGAGCTGGAAACCTTCGGAGTTATGGATCTGGATGGGTGCTGGCCGGAGCGTAGACTTCATCAGGCGAGATCTTTCGGACACTATGTTCAGATTCAATGTGCCTCTGACCATACGATGATCGCTGCCGCATTTGAGCGAGTTGATCACTGAGACATCATTGAATATGTGCCTTTTTGTCGTCATAATGAAGTCTATCTCATTCTTAGTGACCCCGTCGGGACTGATCCAAGTCCACTTCCGCTGTTCACGCTTCCTGAAGAAGGAGTTCATCATAAAGAGTCCCTCCCTCTCCATGAAGCCAGCCAACATGTGGCCTCGGTAGTTCCGACGCCCAAATCCAAAATTTCCCAGTCCGAGCTCCTCACCGCTCCGTTTTCCCAGTTTAGCGTTGAAGTCCCCCATGATAACGCTGTAGTGAGTTTTTGAGCTATGTATGGCTTTAGAGATGTCCTCATACATAGTCTCTACTTCATCGTCGGAGTGTGTCGAGGTCGGGGCGTATACCTGAATGACCTTCAGCGAATACCGTTTCGTTATTCTGAGTACCAGGAACGCCACCCTGGTCGACACACTCTCGATCTTCACTACATTGTCCACAAGGGACCTGTGGACGAGGAACCCGACACCACCTTGGGACTGATGATCGCCCTCCCGGAAATAGAGCAAGTTACCGGATTTAAGGATTATCGAGTCCTCACCCTCTCTTCGGACTTCAGATAATCCCAGGACACCCCATCGTAACCTGCTCAATTCTTCCTCCAGTTCAATAACCCTCTCGTCGGTCCGCAGTGTGCGCACGTTCAGTGTTGCCAGGTCGATCCGTCGTTGTTTGTGGTAGCCGGATCTCTTCCGGAGATTCTTCGCACCCCTTGCCCCGCCGTTACCTTGGCCGCTACCACAATGACCAGGAATAGCGGAGCTGCCGGGGACTAGGGGCCTTGGCTTAGTCGTGTGCAACATTATGGGGGGGGGTTTGCCATAATCCCCACGCTTGGCAAGCGGGTTGGGGATCGCAGGATTTGATATTCCACAGAAGAAGCGCTGCTGCCCGCTTCCCTGGTGAGAGAGTTCCCTTAGTCGCCTCTTACGACACCCACGTCCGTTGCCCCGTGTGGTACCGGGCTTAGAATAGTACCAACCCATAATTACTCTAATATAGAAAAAATCTTAAAAGAAAGTTTCATCGTTAAGTTGCGGATCGTTATTTTTACATATTTTTGTTGTCAACATTCATAACTCACCAATAAACATTAAAAAAAAAAAACTTTGTAAATTATTAGATTTGAACTCGAACCACCTTGAATGCTAATCACGGCCAGGACACTCAGCCATTCGGACACTTAACTGTGAACGTTGAAATTAGTATGTAGTACCTAAAAATCATAAGCGGGCAGCAAGTTGTCAAAGTGTATGAGTGTGTATCAAACTTTATTATAAAAGAAGGTCGTAACTACAACAAGTATTGCTTATATTTTTATGGCCATAGTTTTATGAGATTGTAACTGTAAAAAGTATATATACTAATCTTACTGATAAATAAGAAAGTTGTTAGTTTGTTCCGCTTTCACGCCATAACTACTGAACCGATTGCTTTGAAATTTTGCAGACATAAAGTTAGAAGTCCGGATTAAATAATAGGGTACTTTCTTTACTATCCCGGAAAAATTTGATTTTCCCGAGGGAAATCTAAAAAGCGCGATATAACCGAACTCCAGGCGGCCGAAGCCGCGGGCAGAAAGCTAGTAATAGATAAAATAAGAAAAATTGTTTGTATGTATGTTTGTTATAATTTCACGAAAAAATTAAAGAACGGATTCGGCTAAAAGGCACACAATGATTTATAACCAGCAGGGCAATTGCGTAACGCGTTGTCAGTAGCAATGGATTTCACAGTTAAACTGTTTTGACAGTTAAACAACATTCATTGCGTTATTTACGTTGTTGAGCAGACACATTTTCGAACACAAGGAGCAATGGATTAGCAATATGCTTCGAAATGATTCCAACTGATAGTAATAGTGTGTTACGCAACTTGACTATAGGAATAGGACTTTTATGCCGATGTTCCTATGGGAAATTAACTTATAGGTGAAACCTCGCAGCGTTACTACTCATATACTCTGTGGTTGTTACTTGATGGATGACAGCCCACTTGATTTGTCTAATGACTACGAAACATTTTAGTTTCTTTTTGACGGGAAAGCTAAGATGAGTGCAAAATATTTTAAATGTCTTTGGATGAGTGACTTTTAAAATTATTTATAGTGTCATTTACTAAATAAAAGTGCGTGATTAATGTAGTAAAAAGTGGATTCAGTAAATAATTCATAAAGAATATAGAAATATCTCAGCATAGTGGCCACATCATGACTTCATCTCAAACCTCCCTCATATACGGTTCACGTGGCCGTCTTTTTCAACTGTCATTGGCGATAACCGCCATTATTGTGACATAAAATTTCTAGAAATTCTTTAAAGAATTTGTTACACATGTTATTGGCGAAATTGTGGTATCTATTCCACAGAGGCCATTCATCAAGAGTTGCGGTTGAATCACACCTTGAAAAAAAAAGACTACGAAACATTAGAAAAATAAAGCGCTTGCATATAGGGTTTTTACTAAAGTTTAGTCATTGGATAGATGAAGTGGTTTGTCTTTGTAACACAACTAAAATTGCACGGTGCATAAAGTTCCGTGTAACAAATGGTAGTAATGTGGAGAAAATAGGATGGAAATGTAACTCTCTGTACTATGACGAATTCTCCTTTCACTTATCTACATTACAATGACACACTAACCTTCAAAAGGCACCCAACCTCCGAGGAATGAGGTCGGGTCGTGTGGGATTTTTACCCTCCCTTCACTAAAACCACTCCGGTGATCACCATCAGAGCCACCAGATGGCTTTCCCTAAACCTCCTATGCACGGTAGCACGTAACCTTTGTGCCACCGTCTTCCCTGTGGTCACTTAGTGGGCAGGCAGAGTCCCCGCTCTGTGTGCCCGAGACCCCAAAGGTCCACCTACCTCGGTAGGCGGGTTTCCGCATATTAAGCGCCATGGCGGTTGCCTTACCGACGCCTCCTTCTCCAAGCAATAACAGCCCTCTCTCGATCCCGTTCGGCGGCTTCCTGTTTGGCCATGAAGGTCTCACAGAAGGACTCAGGCCCTCACTACTGCCGATAGAGGACCATGATGGTTGTAATTATAACCCGTCATAGTAACCCCCCTGTAGTGGTATCTACAATGTGAATGTGAACTACTCGTCATACTGATCTCCCGCAACATCTTGCTTCTCACTAACAGCGTTTGCCACATAACTATCTTGCATTCAACTTTCCGACATCAGTCGTCGGATATTCACAATGCCCTGAGAAGGATGAGTGATCTTTACATATTTTTTTTTTTTTGAAGTGAAACTTCTTTAGGCACGCTTGACTTGGGGAGTAAACTGGCGAAAGCGTTACGAAAAATGATCGGGCAAGGCCAACGGAAGCAAAGTATAGTCCTATTTCGTCTGTACTACAACCAAGGAGTTGGCTCATGTAAATATTGCATGACATGTCGAGTATGAAGTTGTGAGTTCGCATCTCGCCGAAGGCAATATATATTTTTTGGATCTTTTTAAGATTTGTTAACAATTGAGTCGAGTATGAAGTTGTGAGTTCGCATCTCGCCGAAGGCAATATATATTTTTTGAATCTTTTTAAAATTTGTTAACAATTGATTATCTAAGAGCACAAATAATTTATAAATTTCGTTCTGTTCTGGCTTTTATATTGTTTTATATATTTTTGCTGAACATTTCTGATATAATTGAAAGTATAGAAGAAGATATCGTCACAATACGATAATTGGACACAAAGTACAAATTGCTTTCGAGCCTCATAAGCTCAATTATTAAAGTAAGTACCTTGATTGATTAAGAACTATGAATTTCTTCGAGAACATGACGCTGCGAACACCCCCCGACCCCCCTCATTGATTACCTCACCCCCCCGAGGATTATCTCGGGAACCAGAGATCGTGGACTACCCGAGTTTGGGGTCCCCTGAATCAGGAGGAGCCCGACCTTTTGGCCCCGAGGGAATCCACTCCACCCTCTCCCCTTCCCCCATCTCCCCCTCCCCCTACCCCCCGCAACCCCACGAAATCTACCCCCCTCCCGCCCCCTTTAGTTACCTCACCCCCCCGTGGATTATCTCGGGAACCAGAGGTCGTGGACTACCCGAGTTTGGGGTCCCCTGAATCAGGAGGAGGAGCCCGACCTTTTGGCCCTGAGGGAATCCACTGCCCCCTCTCCCCCTCCCCCCTCCCTCCCCCGCAACCCCACGAAACCTATCCCCCCCGACCCCCTTTAGTTACCTCACCCCCCCGTGGATTATCTCGGGAACCAGAGGTCGTGGACTACCCGAGTTTGGGGTCCCCTGATTCAGGAGGAAGAGCCCGACCTTTTGGCCCCGAGGGAATCCACTTTTTCTTTTTTTTTTTAAATTGGAGGTCTATGCAAAAATATTAATTTATAAATGAAAGCATGAAATAAATTTAAATATTTATAGAAAATTAATATATGTATATGTGTATACATGTATATATTGTACACATATATATATATATATATATATACATACAGATGGTGCGAAAGAAGTTTCACTTCAGTCGTGTGGTCATAAGCACACTTGTTTTTTTTAATAATTATAAATTAGCGCTTGACCGCAATCCCGCCTGATGGTAAGCAGTGATGCGATCGTTGATGGTAAAGCGCGCTAGTTTATTAAGAGCCTAGTCACTCAGAAAAACTGAGCGAATAGGAAGGAAGATGGCAGTTGAGCGAGGTGATGCAATGTTAAACCCAACAACACGACCAACGATGCTGCGCCAAAGGGAGATTGATCTGAAGACCATCCACGACCAAACTCCATACACAACAACATTAGAGGCATCGTACCCGGCACACATCGCAACACAACTGCTCAGACCCGTCCTTCGTACGGCTTCACCAGACATCATGCCGGAACACTACAAATCGCTTGGCGGCAAGGCTTTGTCTGGTGGGTGATAACTTCTGCCGGCGGCCGATTTTATGGTCTACCACCGAGTAAATATATAACATATTGCCTTATGCCTATATAGCTAGCTATTCAAGGATCAGTTCCGATATGGCGTGAGGACAAAATCGGAACCGACGTCTATGATAAGTTAGCAAAGGTTTACCAACAACGCTCTTCTCTGTCAATGTCATTCTGGTGTTTGCGATGGCAAAGTCTGATGTAATATTTCGAAATATGCCAGCAGCTAGCCGCCAAAGGTCACTAGCGAGTAAAATCTCTGCGTGTGTATCCAGACTAAGGCTATCCATTTCAGGCAATGATGCTGTTACTGGCTAAAGAATTAGTATAACTCAAACAAAACTCTTTACGTAAAGATAAAAAAAAAACTAATTAGCAATTAGGAGAAAAATATAGTTACATTTACTGCCACTTTGACACGACAGGAATGGAAGTGGATTTCCTTTTAATTTCTATTTGCTATATTCCAAATCGCGTAATGTGATTTTGTTTAGAATTCCCTAGATTACGTACGTACCCAGTTTGTAAAGAATTCAGAGATGGTTTCACAAAATTCATTATGATATTTAAAAAAATAAATTACCCTGGAGTCTACATTCCAATATTTGGAGTGTATATTGGATAAGGGTAGGTACGTATTCACTGCTTATTTAAGTGATAAGAAGAAGTGAAGGCGCCTTTCCTTGTTATCCAATTGTCACGAGCGCACTTGCCCAAACCGCTCATATTATAATGCATGCCTTAAAGTAAAAAATGGAGCGAGAATCCTAATTCTCACTCCTTTTTTCATGGATTGGATACCATCAATTGATTTTTCCCGCTCGGGGAGGAGCGGAAAGGCGTGTCTGACTTTTACTGACTAAATCCCACCCATATTCCTTTACGTGCCTGTGCGCTAGGGCCACGGTATCTTTTTCGATTAGCCCACAGCCCTGACAGGAGGCTTCTTACTCCTTAAGAAATATCATCGTTGCACTGATGTCACTGAATAATACCTAGTAGAATTGTTTCCTACTAATGTGATCCTGTTTTTAATATTGCAGGTTTTGTACATTACAAAATTTGTGACGTTGCCGAAAAATTGTGTTGTTTTTGTTATGTATTCAAGAATATAATTGGAAAACGGTGTGTTTTAACACCGCTAAATTGCATTGTGAGACGAAGGTGTAAATTGTAAATAATTTGCACAATGAAGCCATCTAGCGCACACCTTACAAGTTGCTCCTGCACTAGTTGCGTATATCGGAGTAGATCCAAAGAACCCAACATTCAACAATTAATACAAGGAGGGACCGATATTGACAAACTTTATTATGGTAAATTTTTACCGTTACGTGAGAGAAAATTGCTTGAAAAATTGATAAGAACTCGCGATGCTTACGATGACGTGCGGAATCAATTATTATCAAGTGCAAGCAGTATTCAGACAAGTCGAGTACATAAAAAGAAGAGACGAGACGAACTAAGCACCGATAACAGTAGCGTTGTATTAGAAATGGTTGATCTAGTTGATAGAGGACAGATACGATCTGCAAAGACAAGCAAACTAAATAGTTGCTGTAGCTGTTGCTCTTGTGAAACTTTGAAGAAAATTAGAAAACGTATGGAGAAGGACAAGCATAAGTATCCCTATGTTAACAGACATATTGTAGCATGTGAAGATATTGCCAAATATTGTGCTGAAGCAGAAAAAAGGGGTAGAAAGCGACGGAGCAAACTTGGTACAAAACTAAGCTCAAAATTTAGCTCAAAAATTGGAGCAACACGTTTAAAAATGAGAAAACATCTATCTGAACCTATTTTATCGCTGAGTAGCGTGGCGGCGCGCTCATCAAAAGCTTATAGAAAACTTCGATCAAAAAGGAAGGCGATAGAACGCGCTCAGGATCGACAAGTTGTGACAATAGACCAGGAAACTAAAGTTGCCAAGCCAAGAAAATTAGGAAAGAAGGCAAACTACGTACAAAGCAGCACTACAAAAGATAGTGGGACAGAAGTGAGAAATCTAAAAACCTTTAAAATTAAAAAAGATTCTATATTACTATTTAAAGAAAAGTTGCTGAAAAAACGACCTTATGAGGAGAATAAAGACGTAGAGTGTGAACCTGGAACTTGTAATACAGACGAATGTATACCCGAAGAATGTCTGAAAAAGATTAAAGCTAAAGGCGTTGGAGATACCAGGAAAAGAAAATATCATACCCGACATTCTAAGACAGGAAGAGACAGATCTCATATTTCAAAGAGCTCCCGAACCAAAATTGTGAAAGTAAAAGACTCACAGATTCAAGATGGACCTAGTCCTAAATTCGCTCATACAGTGACTACAATCCTTAAAACTAAAATAATGCCATCGTATTCGAAAACTGAAATAAAAGGAGAAAGGACAGTATCACCAAAACAACGGCAACAATCTGAGAAAGTAACTGGAAAACAAGATAAAGCTTACAAATTAACGAAATCATCTACCTCGATGACGTCTATTTCAAAATCGAAAGCAAAAGACAATTCAGCGATTAAAGAAGAGAAAATTGCGCCTAAAGTCAAACCCAAGGCCAAGCTACAGATTGCAGGAAAAGATAAGAGATTAGAAGATAAAGGCATACGGGTGCAATATTCACCTCACTCTTGTGAATGTGAACTTTTCACAAAATCTTCTTCTTCATTAACATCTGCTCCAAAGAAGAAATCTTCGAAATCTCCTTCTAAACGTATCAAAACACACGAAGTAGCTTCATCACCAACAGAACACAAAAGAGATCGTCAAAAACCTAGACTTGAATCATATCATAATTTTATGGAAACGGACTTATATTATGATCCCATGGAACATGTTAAGTCTAAAAGAGAAAAACGTATGAAATCAACGAACGGTAAGATTAAACAGCGCAAAAAACATAAGCATAGTAAAACGCAAGTTTCTGGAATTTTATCCAAAGAAAGTCAAGAATCTTATTTGAGAGATTCTGCCAACCAGGCAAAAGATTTACAATTCCCGAGGGAATGTGAGCCCTTAATGTGTATACCGTATGAATGTGATCCTGAAAAATGTGCCCAGATATTATTATCAAGATCAAAATCTCGTGATAAATCTGTTACGACGGACAAGGATCGCTTAAGACGTAAATCGGTAGGAAGTACCGCCTTTTCTCAGAGAACATCTCAAAAAACAAGCTCTAGATCGCGCACAAAATCTAAAGATAAACAATCAAAAAGTGCGGAAAATTTTATAAGAAAACCAAAATACATTTCAAAAGAACCACCTCCCCAAATAGTGGAAAAATCCTATCCTGATAGAAACACTGTCAAAATTACATCGAGTTTTAGTTTTGACATCGAGTTTTATAAAGATACTTACGTGAATGACGACGAGGAAAAAGATTTGGTACCAATACACGAAAAGCAAATCAAACAAAAAGATCTTCGCAAAAAGTATAAGGACCATCGAACCGAATATATCAGTTCTTCGCAAAATATATCATCTCAATCTAGGTCATCACAATCATTTAAAAACATTCAAGTCGGGCACAGATTAAAACGTTGCTTTTGTACCCTTAAACTAGTGCCCAAGAAAAAACAAAAATTAAAGCATGTGGTATCGAAGCGGACAATGGTATCATTGCATAATAAAGAACTTGATATACCTCGAAAAAAAAGAACGCAAACTAAATCTTTAGGAATTGCTTACGTGGTGCCACCTGCTACATCACCTCGATCAACACAAGCTTCGCTTCTACCATACGAGTGTGAACCATATTTTTGTACGCCTGGCGAGTGTGACCCTTATGAATGCGCAGAAAGAATCGAACAACGTAATCGTCGAAGTGCTAAACACGTTTCTAAAGATACAAATACTACTGTTACTCCGAAAAAGTCTAAATTAGCATCAACACCAAAATCCTTAACTAAATCGGCATCAAAACCCTGTGACTGCCATCCTCAGACATCAAACGTAGAAGTTTCGAGTGCCGAATTAGAAAGGCAAACAAATGAGCATAGACACATAAAACATAAAGGGAGGCATTCCCCGTTATCAAACTTAGAACCTGAAGTTTCAGAAAAACAAGTGGTGCGCATAGGTTCAAATTTCAATTTTAATGTTGAATTTTCCAAAACAACTATTGATGATCAAAAAAATGCAGATATATTGCAATCTGACAAGCCAATGAAAAGGCAAAAGAGGTATTTCAATGATAAAGGAATAAAGGTTAATAAACCTCATGCTTATCATAAGACTTCAGAAACAAACAAATATGATAAAACAAAGCAAACCAACACTGAACCCTTTTTGCAAAGGTGTCTTTGTACACTAAAGTTACGGAAAAAAAACAAGAAGAAAGGAGACGCGCTTTCGCCTTGGCAGAATAGAAATGAATATGTTATGCACATGCAAAAAAAGTCCGTTACTGCTAACAGAGCAGAGATTTGTTATAACCCTGAGAGATCAAGGCATTTACCTTATGAATGGGAGCATGGCTTATATATTCCTAAAGAATTTGGTCCATATAATAGCGAAAATCTTATAAAATCGCGTCGCATGCTGTTACAGCATAAATATTCAAATATATTCTCCGGTGATAATGGATGTTTATCAACATTTTGTAAAGCATCGAGAACCGTAACTAAATCTCGAAATTGTCAATCTTTTAATAAAGAAAAGTTAAAAAGGAGAAGTCCGGATTATAATGAAATTAATATTTTGCCCAGCCACTCAAAACAACGAGTAATGCGAATCATTTCCAAATCGAGTTTAAAAATGTCGCGTTATGAAATGAAAGATCATTTTATAAGCACTGAAAACAAGATAAATAAACATGTTCATAATAAAGATAAATCAGACTCAAAGGGGTCTCAGCAAATAAAGTGTCCCGTCCATCGAAACTCAATAGACGCAGAAGCAAAACCTAAAGAAAAGGGAAGTTATGTTTTTGCCGCTATTAAAAGATGTTTCAGTGCTTTTAAGTTTCAGAAGACGAAAAACAAAACAGGACTGGAAAACAATGACGTGATAAGTGAAAATATTAAAGTGTCATCTCCGTTACAAAATTCTCAGTTATGCGAATATAAAAGTGCTCCTACAAAGTTAAGTAATCTCCGTTTTGGTTTGAACAAGTGTGCACCAAATTTATGCATCCCAGAAATTTGGGGTCCTCATGAGTGTTACAAAGAAAGTAAGCAACTCGAGATTAAAGAATTACACGATGTACACCACGCCAGCACAGACAGACATAAAAGAAAATCAGCCATGAGTCTAACAAGCACCACAAGTGACTTTAGTACTACCAAAATGACAAAAAGTGCTAAATCCAGATCATTATTAACACGTACAACAATAGAAAACCAAAAAGGGAGGGAACAAAGGGATATGAAAGCTGCACGTTCCTTTTCACGTTCACGTCAAGCAGCCCGTAAAGGATCTAACTTAAGTATAAATAATGAAATTTCTAAACATCGTTTTATGCATCGAGTAGAAAAGTATAACACAATTAGTGATATACCAACGGTCAATCAAATGACAGATAAAGGTACGAAAAATAAACGAGTTGATTTAAAACACGATCTTTCCAAAGCAAATGAAATTGGAAGAGAAGTTCAGGATTCCAATGTAGGATTTTTACTTAAGAGGTGCCTTTGTGCACTGGGTCTTCAAAAGAAAAACAAACCAAAACCCGAATTTCGTTGGCATCAACCCACAACGGCACAATTTCTACAAGTAGAACAAAACAGACATGAAATAAGAAAACCCGGTTGTGTAGTTCTTAACAAGGCGTTACATGGAGGAAAACCTTTAAAATTAAAGTCACCAGAAGGAGATCAGCACTTAAGAGAAGTTCTTATTGAAAACGAAAGTTCCAACATTTTGCCGAACAACCGTTCCTTTTCAAGACGGGATCATGTTAGGTCTGGTGTTGAAATGAATTTCGATAAAATGAAAAGTTTACTGAATACACAGAGGATAAATCCATTTTATCGATCATTTTTTGCGTTGAACGTGAAAGTCTCTAAATCAAATAATATATCGCATAATAAGTATCGAGCACTCAAAAACAATGAAAGGAATCCTGACGAATGCCCGCCAAATGAATGTGACCCAGTCGACTGTTCAAAGAAAGTTAATAGATTAAGACGTCGTCCCAGAGTACCTGATACCGTTAGTATGGATTCTCAGTTTAGTTGCTATAAAAAGTGCAAAAAAGAATTTGAAAAAGAAAAAAGAAAAGGACCGCTTAAACCTGTTACGTTTGGATCTGATATAAGTATTAGAGCGGGAGTTTACAAAGACACAAATCCATACAAAAGTCAACGTACCCAAGCCCTTCGTTTGGGATCAGATGTACGTCTTAACTTTGACTTTTTCAAAGAACCACCATCACGTGGTTTTTGTAAAACGGGACCAATATATTTGCATGAGACAAAAGAAGCTAGACATAGTCCCGCCCGACCTACAGATCTGCAAGTGTATAGAGAAACTCAAAGTAAGGTTACAGGAATATCGCATATGATACAAAGATGTTTTTGCGCCTCTAAATTGAAAAACGCTACTAATAATGATATAAACCAGATTAGAGACGAAACTAGGATGTATAGAGGTAAGTCATAAGATGTGGGGCTTAGCCCTTTAAAAACTGTAGAGAAAGCTGCGCAACATTATTTCAGCAACAGATTTGAGTTGAGGGAAACACTGCTGCTTTTCTTCTTCCTCTTCTCAGCTTAGAGAGGTCCACTATTGGACAAAGACCTCCCACAAGTCTTTCCACAATATTTCCCGCGACCTTCAGCAGGTCATAGGTCCACTTTTTTGTGGGCTTTCCTACGCTGCTGCTGCTCTAAGGATATGTAGCCGGCACTCCAGAACCTTACTGCCCCATCGGCCATAGGTTGTACGTACAATATATCGCGCCCACTGCCGCTTAATTTTAGGGACGCGAAAAGCTATGTCGGTGACTTTGGTTATTCTGCGGATGCCCTCATTTCTAATTCGATCGCGCAGAAAATCTCCGAAAAACTCCGAGCATAGCTTTTTCCATTCCCGTTGTGTGACCTCGATCCTTCGTATGAGGCCCATTGTGAGCGATCACATTTCAGTCCAGTATGTCATCAGTATGGCAACACACACTGGTCAAAGACTTTTGTCGTGGGACACTTATCTTGGACAAAGTTGCTGGTCACATGAAATAAGTGTAGTGTTGCTGGCAATACGCCATAATGTTGAGATAAACAAAAGAACATCTTTCAACATCAAATATTGCGCAAAACAATGTTGCGTGATTGTAGATCAATAATATGCATATACAGTGTATCTATTTTTCCAATTGATTAACCGCCTAGTCCTTTAACTAAAGTTCAACTAACGGTCTGATTGTTACTCACACCATTAGAATTGTAACTAGGCAAGCAAGTGCAACCCTAATATGCAAATAGGCAATCAAGCAAACAAGCAAGCAAGCAATAACAATACTAAATATTTATGATTTTAATATCTATTACTGCTTAATATTTTAAGATGCAAAAGCTAATAAATGTTTCTTTTTCGTTATTGGCACAGATAGCCCAAGATACAAGTCCACCTCACGTCTTTCCTTTAGAAGAGAGAAGCAAGAGAGGCCTTTACATAGAGACGAATCCAGGACGTATAGAGGTAAGTCGTGAAATGAGTGGTTGAGCCCTGCATGAACTGTAAAGAAAGTTGCGCAACATTGTTAAGCCATTCATTAGTAAACATTTGTTGATAAAATGTTTAAGACTTGCGTTATGCCACGTATTCTTTAGTAAACATTTGTTGATAAACTGTTTATGACTAGTCTCAAACAAGTTTACAATAAACACATGTTTCTGAAACATGGCCGTCCACTCTTGTCAGTTATTTACAGGATGTCGCCCGAGGAGGTAGTGATGCTCTCTGGTGCTTACATAATAATTCACAAAAAAAAGAAGTTGGTGGATTCGAAACTATTTGTTGAATAGAAGTTATGTATTTAATGATCTCCGCTGATTTCATGGGTCATTTCAGAAATTATCTGATGCACCACACAATAAAAATTGCAGCAATTCAAACCACTGCCATTTGCTTTTAATCACTTACTCGGAACCGCTTTCAGTCCTTGTTGATGTATGATTTTTTAACCTTTTCACGACTTAATTGTGAGCGTAGAATGTACATCTTTCTTTCCACTTGTTTTTGCGATATATGCAATTCTGCAGCAATGTCGATCCAAGCATCATCCTTTTTTAATTTGTCTTTATCTGAAGCGTCAACATCCCAAAGAATACTATGTTAGTGATAAAGCTCTATGAGCATCGAAATTTGGTTGTTGGACCACACAACACCAGTTGATATTTGTTCATAAACTAGATGTTTCGTCTTGCTCTCCACTCGTAGATACGTTTTAATGGTTTATGATACGTGCTGCCGTGCTCCCCGCACGGCAACACGTATCATAAACCATTAAACCAACATAGGCGATGAAACATTTTTCATCACCTATGTTTATGAACTGTTTATAAACTGTTTACAGAGATGATGAAACATTATAATACATTGTTTATGAGCAGTTTATAAACAG
Organism: Sesamia inferens; assembly: GCA_037179545.1. Lineage (NCBI taxonomy): Eukaryota > Metazoa > Arthropoda > Insecta > Lepidoptera > Noctuidae > Sesamia > Sesamia inferens. Next base: position 25,300,855 of record CM073928.1, on the reverse strand, counting down.
TGTTTATTCACAAATGTTTACTAATGTATACATGGCTTTACAGCAACATGTTTGAGCTGAAGAAAACGAAGTCACTGGTCACATGAAACAAGTGTAGTGTTTCAGGCAAAACGCATGCAATAACAATGCTAAATACTTTTTATTGCAATATTTATTACTGCATAATATTTAAAAGTGTAAAAGGTGCAAAAGCTAATAATTCTTTCCTTTTCGGTGTTGGTACAGATAACCCAAGATACAAGTCCACCTCACGTTTTTCCTATAGAAGAGAGAAGCAAGAGAGGCCTTTACATAGAGACGAATCCAGGACGTATATAGGTAAGTTGTGAAATGAGTGGTTAAGCCCTATATGAACTGGAAAGAAAGTTGCGCAACATTGTTACAGCAACATGTTTGGGTTGAAGAAAACAAAGTCGCTGGTCACATGGAACAAGTGTAGTGTTTCAGGCAACACGCTTGTGTTGAGATAAACAAAAGAACATCTCTCAAGATCAAATGTTACGCAAAACAATATTGCTTGATTGTAGGACAACAATATATACATATAGTGTATTTATTTATTTCATTTAGTTAACCACCTAGTCCTTTAACTAAACAGCGGCCGTTCAATTAACGATCTGAATGTTACCTAATAATTTATAGTGACGGTTGGAATTGTAACCAGGCAAACAAGTGCAACCCTAATATGTAAATAGACAATCAAGCGTGGCCGTACACAGCTTCTGGCCTTTGGGCAAGTCAGATTTTTGATTTTTCACTACAGTGTAGTGTATATATATATGTGTGTGTTTGTGTAGTCCTACACACACATCTACATGTGTGTAGGGTGAGGGGTCCAACAGTGAACCATGAAAAAGTTGCACATTCATAGCTCAGCTGTTTCCAAAGATACTAAAGATTTTTTTACAATTTTGCATTTTAATTTTAGAACAAAACTTAATGAGATAGAATATATTTAATTTCTTTTTAAAAGATGGCAAATGGTTCACCGAGTCCTCCACGTGGGACACTCTGAACCGCGGCCAGGTCAACATTGAACCAATATGTACATTGTAATGAAGTTTCCTATTTATTTTACAGTAAATTGTGATTATTTATGCTACAAAACTAAAGGTAAAACAATAAAACGCTCCACTAAGCCTACAGTTATAGCACACGAACATATTTGCCTACATAGTTCCCCAAAGACTTGCATCGACTACTTCTAACGACGGGCACCCACGTCGTAAGAAGTAGTCGATGAGCACATGTACGTTGGCCTAATGGTTGATAGCGGATTCTGTTGGGGACCACACAAAGATTACGTATGCAACAAACTAAGGTTTATTCTAGGTAAGCTCAGCATACTAAAATATAAGCTGCCTTACAAAACACTTAGAATGTTATATATGGCCCTAGCAGACTCTGTTATCAGTTACGGACTCAGCAGCTATGGAAGAAGTTATCACACATATCTGACCGATATTTATAAGCTACAACTTAGAATATTAAAAGAAATTGCGCTAAAACATATACTTAAGAAATTCCAAAACCATGACGACGACCTTTTTAAATATTGTAATGTTATGAATGTGTTCAATAAAGTTAAATACTGTATTCTATCCGAAATTAATAGACCTGAACTGCTAACCGAAAAAACAAGACCAGACTTTCTGAGAACGATAATAGTGAAAAATAAATACATCTTACCAAAATTTAATAATGTGTACGGGATCAGGGTTGCAGAATATTTGGTACCCTTTTATGTCAACAAACTCCCAGAAGACTTGCAAACGCTATACAAAATGAGTTCGAAAAGTTATAAGTACAAATCTAAGCGTTTCTTTGCACAAAATTTTAATAATGTATGTATGTGGGTGCGGACGCCAGCGGGTCGGGCTGCCTGGATCTGTCAAGCTTTCTCAATCAAACTTGAACCGTAATGCTTTGGCGATAAAGTTGAGAATCTATTGAGGGAATTTGGCGGCTTGTGGTGGCTTGATGTGCGGGCGACTGTACCTAGGTATTAACATACATATGAATTGTTAGCATTGCATTGTATACAATATTAATTATTTATAGTATTGTTATGAGCGGCTTGCCGACATGCAGATAAACCCTGAGAGGTTTTCGTTGTGCGGCTAAAAAAAATGGTGAACCTAAATGTAAGTGTACTTATTAGAAAAAAAAAATGTTACTAAGTAATCAACTTTATTAATCAATTGTTTTTGACAATGTTTTTTAAATTTTAAATAAGAAAAGTCCATTTTTTACCCGCAACATGGCTTGTAACATGTGTTCTTTTGTGTAGCCTCCAATTTTCCTAGGCGCTGCTTTGATTCGGCTTATGCTGAAACAACAACAATTCTAGTCAAGTATAAAATTAACCGACTCACTGCCCAACTATGTTCGCGGTTCACTGTGTACTACACCCTCCATTCAACGTTTAAGGTTGTTAAAAACAAATGAAAAGAGTTATTGTAGCAATTTCAGTTGTATACGATAGCCAAATAAACGCTTTATTAGGTATAATAAATGTCACATAATAAAATAGAAGTAATACGATAATAATAAAAAGACAATACACAAAGGTAATACTTATGTTTTATTGCGTTTTATCGCCGAAAATCGTATTGAGATCCGCCACACGGATGTCCTTGACGCTAGCTAGTTCCCGACAGACCAGCAGGCGCCGTAGTGACTGAGTATATTCGTGTTCGAGCACGGTTTGGAAACATCGCGTTTACAAAATAAGGAGGGTGGCTTAATGTGTACCACTGGTTCGCTATTGGACATCTCACCATACATGTGTGTAGGAGAGTAAGTAGGGCAAACAGCTGCAAATGATCCTGCTTTATAGGTAGTTAAAGAAATAAAAGTGAATTTGACTATTCATACATTTTTATTTTTAAATTAAATCGCGTCTACTTGAACAACGCAAAACGATTTATAACATCTTCAGTGAAAGAATCGCCCATGCTGTATAGAAGTTCTTTATGTACACTGAACAACAAAGTCTATTAACCTATCTTCGATCATTCTTGATTTATTCCATAATAAGGCATTGCCAGTATTTCTAGGGCTGTTTTCACTTTCGGATAAAATACCCTAGCTTGCAACTTCCTACAGAAGATTACCGAATACAGCTAGATTCAGTAGATAATCTTTGCGCGGTATGGTTGCACGCAGTTTAAGAATAAGTCCCCGTTTATAGTTAGATTAGTATTTAGGCGGGTTCATGCACCTCTTGTGTGTTTAAATTGGCCCTCCCAGGGTACGCTCATGCAAACAAGCATACAATCAAGCATAATATATGAAATATGCAATAATAATACTAAATACTTATGATTGTAATATTTTAAAAGCTAATAAATGTTTCTTTTTCGTTGTTGGTACAGACAACCCAAGAAACAAGTCCATTTCACGTCTATCCTATAGAAGAGAGAAGCAGGAGAGGAATATAAAATCAAAATCCGTTCAATATAATGATCATTTACAACAACATCGCAAAAAATCTCGAAAAGATAATAATGTAACATTTTGTACTAACGTAAATTGTGCAGAATTTTACAATGATCAAAATCAAAACAAATCTAAATTTAATCACTTACAAGAAAGAGGAGAAGGTGATGTAGGAAAAGAAAAAGGTATTACTTTTATTTGTTGTTTCAATTTTTGACTTCTATTTTACAAGTTGGAAAGAAATACAATATGAGATGTTAACATAAAATATTTTAATTTATAGATTCAGTTGCTGGCAAAAAAAACGTGATAGATAAATGTCTTTGTGCATTGAAATCATCGAAAAATAAGAAAAAAGACAAGAAAAATAAACAAAGTTTTATAGACAAATGCTATTGTGCTCTAAAACATCTCAAAGGGCAAGAGGGCAAACGCTTATCACTAAAACCAAGCATGGAAATGATTGGAAATGGTGAGAAAAAATGCAAGCGTCTTGCAGAAGCTGAAAGCGCAATGGAGACTATTATGCCATATTCAAAGAGAAAGTTTAAAAAACTCGAAAGCCAATCAATACTTAGAGAAGACACATATGAAAACACCAAACAATACCAACAAGGGTTTTGTCCTACTTGCCAAACACAATGCCAACCTATAACACCGGATTCAAATAAAAAAGGAAAAAAGCTCAATGGCCAATCAAAATTGGTCCAAGGTGCTAATCAATTTACCGAGGAACAATTACAAGGAATTTGTGAGACATGCAAATTAAAATTAACAAATAAAAACATCCAAAATCTCACTCCAGGCACAAAGGTTTGTAAAAATTGCAAACCATCGGGCAAAAAATTACTTAATACATGCTTTTGTCCAAAAGATTTAACACCATCCAAAAAGGAAAAAAGTAAAAAAGGTGGAAGAGTGCCAGTGGTGGACAATACACCGCTTTTTGAAATGACGGTCAACAAAGCTAATATGAGAATAGTAAACAAAGATGAAGTACTTAAAAAATTAGGAACAATTGGCAAAGAGACTAATATAATGAAGAAATCCCGAGCAGGTAAGCAATTTTCAAATAATGTTGCATTGTTTTAGGATAAGCTTTTAAATTTTTACGAAATCCCATGAACCATTGGGGCCTGTTTCATATATTTGTTTGCTTAAAATCAAATAAATAACATGACATGAGACTCACTTATACAATATGTAAAGAAAGGTAGGTTTAGTAAACACATGACCAAATAAAATATGAAATTTTACATAATCATCATAGTAACAATACTAATGATTTCTGAAATAATCCTTTCTTTCCGCGAATTAATTCCAAGTTCTCTAAAATTTTGTATTTAAAAAAAAAGACGTGTGGCACTCGGGGACTGCCGCGGTAAAGCTATTGCATAGCATTTTGTATCAATTTATGCAATTATAATTATTTATTTATTTTATTTATGCAGTATTTTTTTTCTTTGATATTAATTCAAGTTACACTTTTTGAGCGTGGTGACCGGTAAGAAAACAAATTTTTCATTTCTCATATTCGGAAAGTAGTATTTTCTTGATCTGATTATTGAGTAGAAAGTGCTATTTCCCTCCCTAGAGCGGGAAAAACTCATACAAATTACTTCCCACCCAAGGGTCGGAATGAACTTTAAAACTAGAACTGCTGTCAGCTGTGAAGAAATATGTGTAAAAAAAAGACTAATAAAAAAATGCAGTGGCAATGTGAGTTTCTAAACAGCCAGTGTGAACTTAGCGCAAACTTCATTGAGCGAAATAGGTCGACCAACCGAACCAGGTCGAACAACCATAAAATTAAGAAGTACGATAGTACCTACTTATTAATTCTATGGTCGCAACAATAACGTTCCATATTTAAAATTTAAAAATTCGACATAAATAAGCGGGATACTAATCTGTTATGTATCTGTGACTGAATTAAAAAAAATAGTTACGTTAATACCTAATCTTTTATGCTAAGATTTTAATTTAAAAATGAGTTCAAGCGATTCTAAAATATTGACACCAGATTCAATTAAAGACGAGGCAAATTGTGTTATTAATATTAACAATCTTATACCACAAATCTCAAAAGAATGCAATGATTTTATGAAGTGGCGAGCAGAGAAGATTATAAAAATAATCATTTTCCGAAAGTGTATTTCTTACATATTTTAACGGACTGTCTAGCAAACTACAACGTTCTTCGCTATGGAGCGAGGTTTTGGCGGGAAAACGAAGATGAGTGCCACGTTCATTTTTCATTGAACTTTTAAATTATTTATAGTGTCGTTTCCTAAATAAAAACGCGTGATTTATGTAGTAAAAAGTGCATTTAGTGAATAATTCATAAAGAACAGTGAAATAGTGTAACATAGTGGCCACTTCATGTTTTTACGCTAAATCCCTCCTAATCGGCTACACGCGTGAATCGAAAGGAGTTAGTTTAGATTAAGTTAAGTTAGGATAAGTTTAGGATAAATTAGGATAAGTTAGGATATAAACTTACTGAAGAAAAAAATATTTAAGACTAGGCTGTATGGCGTACTATGCCTTTGCCTTTTCCGTTCTTCTGAACGGAAAGAAATGAACCAAAAAAAAAATCGCTATGGAGCCGATATTCAAGAGTATACTTAGTGTAAAACACAATGTATGTTTGAAAAAATTCTATAATTTAACATCCTTTTTGAAAAGTCAGTCTCAGAGGTTCAAGAGTAGAAATCAGGTTTTACCTCTCATGAAGTGGAAACATTTTTAAATGATGCTCCTGTCGAGATATATTTGGCAGTGAAGGTAAATTTACTTAAGTATTTATGGATTTATTCTAAATAAGAATGTATTTATTACAAAAATACTAAAAAAAATATATGTTTTCACAGGTGGTATTGATACTCGGTATAAGCGGTGCTTGCAGAAGCAGTGAACTCACTAATTTGACAATTAAGGACATTGAAAGTCAAGGCCAATTATTACTAGTAAAACTGACTAAACAAAAACAAATATTGAGCGCGAATTGCATTGAGATTGAAATATATCAAATAGCATAAACATTCCAAATAAAAATGTAAGTTTTAATTTCACGAATTGTCCAAATTTGACTATTAATTTTAAATAGACTACCTATTTAAAATTAATTAAAATTACCTAGTCAAATTAGAACTACCATTATTATATAGAGTTATCCATAAAAAGTTCAGATAAACAACTAGTTTTATTTTCCTCATATTCGAAATGAAAAGTAGAGTGTTTAACACGGGTAAAAGAATCAATTCCTACTCGGACTATAGCCGCCCTCGCTACGCTCGGGCGTCTAAATACCTCGGGAATTGATTCTTTCCACCCTCGGTTAACAATCTACTATTTCTTTTATTAAATAAATAAAAAGTTAATATTATTTAAAATATTTTTATTATTTTACAATACATGTGGGTTTTATTACCTTACAGTAGCTGTTGGTTATTCAGGAATATTTATCATTGAAACTATAGGTTTATGATAACTGAAATAAGAAACATAAGTTTGCGACTTAATATCCTCTAAATACCTAGAAAATACCGCGTCAATGGTGGTCCCATATTTTGTTGTGGACTTTTGTGGATCATTATTCATTTTCAAATTCAATGTTTTTGATAGAAAAGTTGTCCACCGCTCTGATTTTTTATCAGCGAAGTTAATGTTGAAATCGCCAGCCAAGATAAGTGGAAATTTATTACCATTTGTTTCAAGTATTTTCGAGCCACTCGAGTTACTCCAGTAAAGTGCGATGAATAAAATGTTCAATTGGATTATCATGCGTCATGCAAGTTTCGGTAAGAAGTAACACATTTGTTTGTCTCGTAACTGAATCTTGTAAATCGTATTTATGACTATTTAGACTGGCAGTTGAAAGTCATTATTGAAATGCCATTTCTATTACTAATGAAATCTAATACATTTTGAGCAATCGTCTGAACACTATTTAAAGACAGTCTTTTGAATTCTTGCAACAATTGAAAAAACGGTCGCGTGAGCACTTTTTACTCTATAAAATCACGCGCTTTTATTTAGTAAACAACACTATAAATAATTTAAAAGTCCAATGAAAAATTAGCATGACATTCATCTTAGCTTTTCCGTTAAAAAAAAAGCTATTTTATAAAAACACTACTAAATTAATTTGAATAAAAGTACTTAATAATTAATTATATGAAAAGTTTTTAAGGTAGCCATGACAACGTCGATGACGTCTATGACATATCTCTATAGAAGACCTATTTCAGAGAGAAAATTAATCGTAAGTTTAGCACATTGCGACTATCAGTAACATGGCAAGTGTGTAGGACTGAGTTCGCGCCCTGCAATATGCATGCTCTTTTTGAAAATTTATAAATTGTTTTCAAAAGATGTAGTCGCACGCACACAAACATACCGTGCCGAAGACTGCCGAACTGAAACGACGTTAGACGATGGGGAGCGTGAGGTTTTTTCGTTACGGAATTTCTGGATTCGGTCCCCGCGCTCAAGGCCCGCGATAGAAGCTATGCAATAGCTTAAAAAAAAAGTGACAACACTATTTTCAACATTATTTTTATTAGTGATGCGTCCGGGTACCCTTCCCCCTTCGTCCGCGCATGTATTGCCTACCACACATGTATTAAGTTATCTCCTTTTGCGAAATAATATTTATTATTTAGGGGGATTTTTTTTAAGTTTAGCCCGGCTTTGTAGGCATTAGTAGAATCAGTTATCGATACTTAACAATACCTTCACGGATCGGACAGGGTTTTCTTTAGATATTGTAATAATAGTAAATTAAATAATTTAGAAAAGTAAATAAATAGACAGGGAATGGAAGCATGAGTCTCATGTTGTATTATTTGTAGATCCGGTAAATGTGTATATGTATACAATCTACATTAGTAAATATATATTCTCACTATAGCCTATACAGAGTGAAGCAACACAAATCATTTTTGTTATCTAATATAATTATTTAGACGCCATTCTGGGTTTTGTAAGACTTAGTCTAGCCGCCTGCGTTGCTATAAGTATGTTAAAGTTAAAATTGTAGTGAACTACCAAATCTGGTAGGTACAGAATGTTTATTTTCATACTCAGCAGCGTGTGTGATAATAAATCATTAATAACTTCAATTAATAAACTTTGTTCAGTTTTTTTTTTTTCTAATACATATATTTTAAAACACTCTTGGAGTTTTCCGCCAATACTCTCTCAGGAACTGTTCCTATACGAAGCTCACGGAAAGACTTTTTGACATAGCTTATTAAAACTTAACACTGAAACAATTTTTTTTATCAGTATGACCGAAGCTAATTACATTATCTAAACTTTATCTAATTTATTGAACACAGTCATGCATTCTTCTCACAAAATTCTGACTGTGGCGCGGATTCTGTTCTTGTGTGTGTGCATCTTTTTCTTTTTATTTCATAAAAAAATATAAAAGATAACACAGTAGTTTAATGCTTTAAAATTAAGATATTCCATAAACAGCTTAGACGTGATTATGAACACGGCGACCAAAATACATCGATTTACGTCAGGCGTGGACTAATTTGAAAGGTCTAATATAACATTTTATTTTCTATCCTTTTCTTGATGAAATGGAAAGAAAAATATGAATTGAACTTAGATTTAGTTTAGTTCTCCAAAGTGTTCGCACGAGATTTGTCTGTTGGACAGAGCCTACTTGCGAAGCTGAAGACTGGGGATGGTAGGATCGTCACTTCCAAGCCCGAGATTTTGGGTGAGATTGAGAAATTCTACGGAGAGTTATACACATCAACACACGCACCTGTTGTAAGCCTGGCTAATGATCCTAGAACCAGACTAACCCGACACTACACCGACGATATCCCGGACGTCAGCCTGTACGAGATTAGTATGGCCCTGAAACAGCTCAAGAACGACAAGGCGGCTGGAGATGATGGAATTACGGCTGAGCTTCTGAAAGCGGGTGGCAAACCGGTTCTTAAAGCGCTTCAGAAGCTATTTAATTCCGTCATTATTAAAGGCGAAACGCCTAAGGCGTGGCACAGGAGCGTGGTGGTGTTGTTTTTCAAACAAGGTGACAATACCCTCCTGAAAAACTACAGACCGATATCCCTCCTGAGCCATGTCTATAAGCTGTTTTCTAGAGTCATCACGAATCGTCTCGCTCGCAGGTTCGACGACTTCCAGCCTCCCGAACAAGCTGGCTTCCGAAAAGGCTTTAGCACCATAGACCACATACATACGCTGCGGCAAGTTATACAGAAGTCCGAGGAGTATAACAAACCACTATGCTTGGCGTTTGTGGACTATGAGAAGGCCTTCGATTCGATCGAGACTTGGGCGGTGCTACAGTCTCTCCAGCGGTGCCAAATTGACCATCGATACATTGAGGTGATAAAGTGTTTGTACAAAAACGCCACCATGTCAGTCCGTCTCCAGGATCAGGATTCGAAACCGATCCAACTCCAGCGTGGAGTGAGACAAGGAGATGTCATATCTCCTAAATTGTTCACTGCTGTGTTGGAAGATGTCTTCAAGCTCCTGGACTGGAGAGGACTTGGCATCAACGTCAATGGCGAGTACATCACTAATCTCCGTTTTGCAGATGATATCGTGGTCATGGCTGAGACCCTGGAAGACTTGGGCAAAATGCTCAATGATCTCAGCGGAGCTTCCCAACAAGTGGGTCTAAAGATGAACATGGATAAGACGAAGATCATGTCGAGCTCTCATGTCGCACCCACTCCAATTCTAGTTGGTTGCTCTGCACTCGAAGTTGTTGACGAGTATATATACCTGGGACAAACAGTCCAACTAGGTAGGTCCAACTTCGAGAAAGAGGTGTCTCGTCGAATCCAGCTAGGCTGGGCAGCGTTCGGGAAGCTACGATACATCTTCTCGTCGTCCAAGATACCACAGTGTCTCAAGACCAAAGTCTTTGACCAGTGTGTGTTGCCAGTGATGACATACGGAACTGAAACGTGGTCGCTCACAATGGGCCTCATACGAAGGCTCAGAGTCACGCAAAGGGCAATGGAAAGAGCTATGCTCGGAGTTTCTCTGCGTGATCGAATCAGAAATGAGGAGATCCGCAGAAGAACCAAAGTCACCGACATAGCTCTGCAAGTCGCTAAACTTAAGAGGCTGTGGGCAGGGCACATTGCTCGTAGAACCGATGGCCGATGGGGCAGTAAGGTTCTGGAGTGGCGACCACGTACTTGAAGGCGCAGCGTAGGGAGGCCCCCAACAAGGTGGACCGATGATCTGGTGAAGGTCGCGGGAAGCCGATGGATGCGGGCAGCACAAGACCGGTCAGCGTGGAAAGCCTTGGGGGAGGCCTTTGTCCAGCAGTGGACATCCATAGGCTGAAGAAGAATAAGCGGTGTTTTCTGCTACGACAGTCGTTGTCTGGCACAGATAAATTACAGACTTCATTTGTGCCACAATATGCATGTCGAAATTAAGGTAAAACGTTTGCTGCACAACGAAATGGGTACGGGTCAGCCAATTTCATCGTCACAGTGTCAAAAAACTATTGATATATTGATGATTTTTGGTGTAACACTTATATTTATTTATTTCTCAAAAAAAACTCAACACTCAAAGTATTTATTTGTAATTCATAAACAACGTGCCGCCGTTACAAAATAACGTCACAGCGTTTGCTCCACTATTACATAAATCAAATTAGCAACTTTTATTAAAATTATATCGTTATGCACGACTTGCCTTTATGGAAATTGGGTTGTATCCTAAAATATAATTTAATGTCCATCAGATAGATTTATAAAAAATATTAAACACGTATTTTTTATTTTTTCTTACATTCAAATACTTAGGAAGATATATTGATTTGAAATGTCGCATGAGGTCACGCCGTGGTACGAAATATACCACGGTGTGACGTAATTAGCCCCTACTATAGCTATATCTCAGTAGTTTTTGGTAATTTCGACAAAATAATAATAATAATAATAATAATAATAAATCGTTTATTAACCAAATAATGTTTTTTACATTTCCTTATAAATAAGTACAAGCTATTTCTAAAATTAATGTTTCGGTGGAAACGTAATCCTATATTTTAACTTGTGGACTCCACACTAGGTCGCGCCTGTCTCGTGGAGTCCTTGAGAATTGTTAACAATTAGAAATACATATCAAGTTCGGTACTGTGATATGAATCCTGTGGCTTTTTATTTTAATAACGTAAGCATAAAGTAAAATTAATTAACCTAAACAAAATCAAAAATGTAGACTAAAAAGTAAAATTAATTAATCCTAAAAAGTACAATGTGTCCAGGAGAATGATGATATAAAAGTTTTTGTGCATGAAGTGGTTGGGGTGTATGGTAGTGAGTGCAATCTAGTGGTTACGGTAAAATGTGTTATACCATTACTCTAACGAAGGCTTCGGTTTCTGCGTAGGATTGGGCTTGCAGACATTGTTTAGTCATCTTTTTAACTTGATTTAACCTACAATTTTTAATATCGTTGATCTTTGCAATTTTATTATAAATAAAACTGAGCATGAATTCTTGCATATGCTGAGCAAAAGCGGTTTTTACAACAGTAAGTGGACACTTATAAATGCGTTGTTTAAGTAGTTCTTGATATTCTGTGGATTGGACTGTCATTTTGTGTTGTTTTAGTACTAATTTAAGGATGTACAACTGACGGACATTTAATAATGATGCTTCTTTATACAGATGATCTGTAGGATAGCGAAAGTGTTTTTTATACATCACTTTTAGCACTGATCTTTGGGCTCTTTCCAACTGGAGCATTAAGGTTATGCCGACTCCGCCCCATACTGTAATGCAGTAGTTGAGGACTGACTCACATAATGCCACATATACCAGGTGTAAGATATATTTGTTAGCGGAGTTACGTAATAGTTTCATTACATGAGTCAGCTTTCTGATTCGCTTAGCTACCAGGTCGATATGAGGTCTGAAAGAGAGACGATGATCTATCAGGACTCCTAAGTATTTTAGAGACTCGACCATTTTAATTTCCTCGCAAGTGCAAGAGGCAGTTGTGCAAGTTGAAGAGTGAATTTTAATTTGTATAGGAAGTTTTGGTGCAGATGAAAAGGTTTTATGGAAACACATGTAGCTCGTTTTTTTAATGTTGAGTGACAGAAGGTTCAGATCGAGCCATTTTTTTATATTAGTTAAGCTGTTTTGAGCTTTTTCGAGGACTTTTTCCCAGGAATTGCTATGAAAAATAATAGCAGTGTCATCTGCGTAGCTGATGACTTCAGCGTTTTCGATGATAGCGTGGTGAATATCATTAATATAAATGATAAATAATGTCGGGCCCAGGACACTACCTTGAGGCACTCCAAATTCGATGCTGTTGTAACGACTGATTTTATCTCCAATTTTCACGTATTGCCTTCTGTTCAAAAGGTAAGACTCAAACCATTTGAGAGGTAGTCCTCTTATACCGATCGACTCTAGTTTTTTTAGGAGTATAGGAATGGCAACGGTGTCGAAGGCTTTCGCAAGATCTAGAAATATTCCTATACACTTTTGATTTTTATCTAAATATGATGTTACAAGATTGGTTAAGAGACTTACTGCATCTTCTGTGGATTTTCCCTGTCTGAAGCCAAACTGATTGTTAGATAATATGTTGTTTGAATTTAGGTAAGAGGTGAGCCGCTTACTGACTATTTTTTCGAGAATTTTTGAGAAATAAAAATACAGGTCTTAATTTTTTTTATTGTCTATAAGGCGGACTAATAATTTATTTGATTTTAATACCTTGGATACATCCCTATTGTTAAATAAATACTTGCATGGTTGGATCCACAGCAATAAATCGACACACGATAAGAGTAGCTATCAATAAACTAAGTAGTAATGTACTTATATTCTGACAGATAATTATGAACGCTCATTGCTTATTAAATAGGTTACTTTAAATATAATACATCTTTTTTTTTTCGATTGGTAGTTAATTTCTAAATAGTCAAAATATAATGACATGAGGGTTACGTGGCTGTCTCAAAAGTTCAACTTTCATCATTATTATATTAAATTCAACTTTCTAGGAATGTTTTAACAAAATAATCGATACGAAAAGAAAAAGATATTTGTTTCATACATGATTTGAACTTCGTATTTGCTGCGTAAAGGCTTTGTTGTTTTAACAATATAAAGCGAATATTGAACGAATATTCGTATGTCTATATATCGTATTTACTACCAATGAATGATTGACTTTGTGTTATACGCACACAATTAAACACAGAGTTGGGTCGTTTTATTTATTTATTGTTGTGCTCATCCACAAATATAAAATGAAAACCTATTACTTTGTGCTACTGTACCAAACTCACGAATCAAGGAAACTGGTAAACACAAGGAAATGACTAATTCAATAATATAATGAGTAAACTGGCCTAAACAAGGAGACTCTTAGAAATAGGGTTTTCGTAAAAAAAAAACCTTACTTTGTAATAATAAAGTTCAAATACGAAATCATAACCATGGGCTCGAAGATACCGTTTAACTGAAAATTGAATTTGTTTTGTAAGCTAGACTTTTATAGTACCTTAGTAACGTCGACGTGGAGTCCGCTTTGCATTTTCTTTTTTCGTTAGCTTTTCCTGTATCGACGCGATAATATTAACAGCTCATTCCCAATTTGAAAACTATTTGTTCCCGTTAAACTTTTGCTTTGAAGTGTTTAAAGGTGAATCCATATCTTCATTTCAGCTGTTAAAGCAGGAAAAGTGGGCCCACCAGAAATGGAACTGATATTAGACAGCGGGAAAGCAAGCATTTTGAACTCTGAGCAATTTATTCATAAAATAAATCAAAAGATTTCGAATAAAGCTAGAGAAAAAAGAATTTCACTGGATCAAACTAGAAAAAACCGGTACGGGCCGGAACCGGCATTACCTTCGAAAACTAAAAAGTCTGGTATAAAAGCTTTGCTAAAATCTCATGGGGACAAATGTAAATGTTGCAATTGTCACGGCATGAAGAAAGGTAAAAGATCACCTGGAGCACAAACGGCAATGTATACCCAGAAGTTAAGACCTTGCGTATGTGGAAGTGTTTTGTGTAAAAAAGATTGGGACAAAATATATCAAGAACAAAGGTCACGAGCGGCTGTAAAAATAAAAAAATGTGTTTGTGGAAGTAATATATGTGCAGAAGAGTCTTCAAAAATGCCCGAATTACTCTTACAGGGGGCGAGACAAGCGCAACATGAAAAAGAAATGGCAAAACAAGCTATAAAGAAAAAGAAATTGAACCAACAACAGAGAAAGAAACGTGCGAAAGAGCAAAAGCGGGCTTTTAAAAAGCAAAAGAAAATAAGAAAGAAACAAGATAAGCGTGAAATGAAATCGATCAAGAAATCTGAAGACTACGGAAACGTTAGTGTCGTAGCAGAATCATTGATAGATTTAGGCACTTTCGGTTCTAAAGCATTTTGCGACGTTGCAGGATACGTGTGTAGATCTATTGCACACCCAAAAGACGCTTATAGTGATGTTAAAATGGCGGTGAAGGATCCTGGTGCTGCAGCGAAATCTATACAGAAACACGTCAAAGCAATGGGTTTATTTTCAACATTCGATAGAACTAAAGAAAGACTTTCGAAGTTGCCAGCAGCAAAAACGGCTGTTAGTCAATTGGAAGCCTATCCTACAACAAATTATTTGATCCACATAGCTGATAAAGACCCTAAGAAACGAATGAAGAAGTTTAAAACTAAACATAAAAGAGAGCCAATCGATTTCCAGTGTAGTCTATACATGGCATCTATGAGAAGAAGACCTTGTTTGCGAATATACTACATGTGTCCGTGGTTTTACCCTCATTGTTTGAGTTTGCTGAATGTCTGGAAACAATTTATGGATGTTCTGCTATTCCTCTTAGCTGTTGTAGTATGGAGTCCATGCATACTGTGTATGGAGCTGTGTAGAGGTTTTGTGTGTTGTGGTTTGTGTCAGGGATAAAGTTAAATTATTGTAGTGCGTGATATATATACATTATATATATTGTAGCTTTACTTTTTAATAAAAAAGTATGGAGTAAAAATCTAATTTTATTTAACGCGACTTGCGATGCGATTTGAATTAATCGAGGCATGCTCGATTTTATGAAGTCGGCCTGTGAGTAGTTATTAATAGACTCTGCACAAAAACGTGAATCTTCGAGGACTAGTAGTGCACTATTTATCGTAAAAGAACTGTCATTTCTTGTTATTCTAGACCTTCTATTGACTGCCGACCACAGTTTGTATATTCTTTTATATAGTTCTTTTCATCGTATTAATCTTTTACATTACGTAGGTATACATAATTTATTCCATTAAAAGTTGCGCACAGGTTACACATGTCATACATTTAGCAAGGTTTTCTCATAAATTACTTACTGGTTAACATCATAAGGTGTTAATTAAAAAGTTACCGTAGTTTCTTGACAGCAAATGTAAGTGTTGTATATATTGCGGCATGAAGAATGGCGAAAGACCACCTGGAGCATAATAATTGTAAATGCATACCCAGAAGGTAACGCCTCGAGAAAGAGGTGTCTCGTCCAATCCAGCTCGGCTAGGCAGCGTTCGGGAGGCTCTTCTCGTCGTCCAAGATAACACGGTGTCTGTAAAGTCTTTGACCAGTGTGTGTTGCCAGTGTTGTCATACGGAACTGAAACGTGGTCCTTACAATGGGCCTCATATGAAGGCTCAAAGTCATATAGGGCGATGGAACGAGCTATGCTCGGAGTTTTTCAGCGTGATCGAATCAGAAATGAGATGCGACGGAGAACCATAGTCAACCGACATAGTTCTTTGTGTCGCTAAAATTAAGTGGGGCACATTGCTCGTACAACCGCTGGCCAATGCGGCAGTAAGGTTCTGTAGTGTCGATCACGTACCGGAAGATGCCATGCATACCTTTGTAGCGGTACCTACAAACGACACATGGAAAAACGCGTCATATTGACGTCACACGATTCTACATCTCGCTATCAGAGTTTCCCATGCAACTAGCATATATACAACTTCCCAATTTCAAGCATTGGGCAAGTGCCCGCCAGTCATAACACCCGTCTGGTCGGAGGATCCTCCCTTTTCTATGGAGGATGAGTGAACTTTACTCCCTGTTCCTCATGCCTCCACACCTTGCTTAAGTGGAAGTGGTTTATATAGAAAAGATTGTTAGAGAATACATCATGAACAAAACTGACATCATCATCATCATCTCAGCCACATGAAGTCCACTACTGGACATCCGCCTCCGTCAATGATTTCTAAAAAGCACGGTTGGACGCGGTCTGCATTCGTTTCCTTGTGATTTTGGTCAGGTCATCCGACCACTCTGTGCAACCTTGAGCTTTCTTATGAGACCCATAATGAGGGACCACGTTTTTGATCCATATGTCATCACCCGTAACATACATTGGTTAATAAAGACTTTTGTCTTAAATTCTACAAGCAGCAGTGACAAAAAATCGGTTTGTGGGTTACAACTTTTTCATTTGACAGCGATATATTCCAATTGTGCTCAAGTTAAGGTTGAACCAACTGTCAAAAGGATGCGAACTTAACTAAAGTTTTGGTTTGGTTGCAATGCAATCCTGTTTTGGTAGAATTATTTTAGCGCGATTACCCCACATAGTCGTGGCGTGGTCGCTTGATGCAATTCGCGTCGCAAATGTGCACGAGTCGTCACGAAACGAGGTCTTATGCCAGAATTCTTCCTGCGAACTTGTCGATCTCGTACGTCAATCGCGCGTACCAATAGGGTATATTTGTCTTTTATAAACCACGACAGTTTGACGTTGACTTCAGCGATGTGGGTGCGGCCGACATCAGTGTAACAGAAATTCAGGGCTTTTTGCGGGTGAAAAATGATAAAATGACCTCTCCCTGGTCTGGTCGGAGCGGAAGGACGTCAGACCTTTACTGCACACTTAAACGAATATGCTCCAACACCGCTCCCACCCAACTCCGCCCTGAACTAAGATGACTGCTCGACCACGCGGAGACTGCTAGCAGACACTCAGCTGTCCACCCGTTGACCGCTCTAGACACAGTTTGCGATCGGTTTCAATTGAAGCAACTCGACTTTTTTACAATGTCCCGCAAACTAGCAATTATTGCTATTACACTTGAGGATGAAGAGAGAAGCACAAGAAATAATAGACGAAGATTTGGGTCGACCAGCGGCGACGGGGCGGGCGCCCGTACGGCGACTGCTAGCAGTCTACGCACGGGCGCTGCGCCGACCGCTCGGCTACAACGAGCGGACAGCGAGGCGTCGAGTCGTTTAACTGTGCTATAAGGTCATAGCACAGTTAAACGACTGCACGAAGCACAGCAAACCTACCAGTGTTTCTTAACTTGCCTGTGTGCCAGGACCCGGCCGTCTCTTTCGAACAACCTAGGGTCCTGGCAAAAAATTGAAATAAACCCTCTTGTTAGGGTAAGTATATTTTTTAATAATTAAATTTAAAAAATGCATACTCGTAAAATACCTATGTAGCGGTACAGTCAGAAGCAAAAATATGTATACATTACAAAGGCGCCAAAAATATGTAAACATCTTTGACTTTAAGACGAAGTGCTCAACTGGAAGAGCATAAAATTGTAGCCACCGGTTCACATCATAAATATGTATACGCACATTGCTTCATTAAATTATGTCCACCACGAAAGGAACAATACTATGTACATAGTAAGCGATGGACCTCGGCAGCGAGGTCGGTAGGTGGGTCTTTTTTTGTGTGTTGTGCTGGTGGCCCTATTGGCCTCTTGGAGGAGGGTTATGGGGTCATCGGGATCTGTGAGGGCGTGCCTTGGGCGGCGAAGTTTGGAGATAGTGGAGGGGGTATAGTTAGCAGCCGCTACTATCAGGGGATTGCGGTGCTTGGCGGCAGTGTCAAAGAAGCCCTTGGAAAGACGCTTCATGAACTGCTGGATGGTGGGGATTTTGGGATCAAGGTAGAGGATCTCATTACGGATGAACCAAGGGGCACAACAATACTATGTACATAGTATTGTTCCTTTCATGGTGGGCATAATTTAATGAAGCAATGAGCGTATACATATTTATGAGGTGAACCGGTGGCTACAATTTTATGCTCTTCAAGTTGAGCACTTCATCTTAAAGTCGAAGATGTTTACATATTTTTGAAGCCTTGGCAATGTATACATATTTTTGCTTCTGACTGTACCTACAAACGCCACAAAATGAACAACGCGTCATACTGACGTCACACGAATTCTACATCTCGCGATCAGAGTTTACCGTGCAATTAGCATACATACAACTTGCCAATTTCAACCATTGGGCAAGTGCCCGCCAGACATAACACCCGTCTGGTCGGAGGATCCTCCCTTTTCTATGGAGGATGAGTGAACTTTACTCCCTGTTCCTCATGCCTCCACACCTATAGAGATGAAAAAGACATGAAATATGAAAATAGGACATTTAAAGAAAATGTAAATACACTCACTCGTGTGTCTGGCTGTAGGTTTATCGTAACCAATTTCCTTCGAAGCAAACTACGGAATGACGGAATTCGAAATTTCAAAATTCGTGTTTTCGTCATATGTATCACATAATAAATAAGTTTGGAATATAAGATAAAGAAAGCAAAATTTAAAACAAAAAAATGTTTTCTTTCTTTTTTAACTGACTTCAAAAAGGAGGAAGTTACTCAATTCGACCGTATATATGCTTTTTTTCCATATGTTTGTTCGCGGATAACTTCGTCGTTTATGAACCGATTTTGATAATTCTTTTTATGTTGGAAAGAAGACATTCCCAAGGTAGTCCCATGGGTTTGATGGTAGAAGACCAGAGAAATCAAGGGGAACTTTCAAAAATCGTAGGGGCAACCAGTGCGTTTGAAAGTTTTTTCATTAAGTATTTTAGCGTCAGCATCCAGTCTAACCGGATGCAGCTGAACAGTACTTTTCACAACTAAAAAGCGTAAAATATTTTTTTTTACAAAAAAAAAAACAACCGACTTCCAAAAAACAGTACAAAGTGAAAAATATCTAATTTCGGAAGTCAGTGTCAAAAAGCAATATACCAAAATCAAAGACACCGACTTAAGAAATTATTTATTTTTCACTTTGTAGTGTTTTTTGGAAGTCCGTTGCTTTTTTTGTAAAAAAAGTTTTTGGTACTCAGTGACATATCATCAAGAGCTGACAGTAATATATATTTATAACAAGTATCAAATAAGATTTTTTTAAATTATTTTAGCAAGAAAATAGACCCAATATCTATAAAATCTGTGTTCTGTGATTACTGATTCTAAGGTGGGGGTATTGGGAACCAATCTCTTAATATAGTGCGTACATATTTACATTTGCAGTTGGAAAGAATCATCTTTCCAACTGCAAATGTAAATATGTTCAAATGTAAATGTATTCTTTGATGAGAACAGGTTTTCAAATAAAATGTTCCGTTTGTTCTTGGGCACGCTCCATACGATTTCACACAACTCCACGGTTTTAAATAAGTTCAAATGAAATCATTTAGGTTATGATACTGGTCGTCTGTCGTATGTGCCTGTCTATTAAACATAAATTTTATGAATGAGAATCAATTTGCATAGTCCAGGCTGCTTTGCATTGGCGGCATTCGTGCAAAGGTTGTCGGGACAAAATCATTATTTCCCCAGCTTGAGAAATAAGTCGTATTGTATTTGGCTCTTTTTAATTCATCTATTAATGATCTGAAAATATACGTATATTATGTCTTTTAAACGGCAGAGGAAAGTATAATTATTGTTTACAAATAAAAGATTGCGAAATGAATATACATTGCATTGAGTCTTGTATATGTACAAGACTCACACAAATAGTAATATATCTAATACTAATAAAGAATTAATGTATAAATCTAATCAATTCATGACCTAACCTAATCAATGATGTATAGCAATGATGAGTTGGGGTTAATTAACATATCGAAATCTTTTTAAGTGTCTTCTTAATTGTCTATTATAATATTTGATGTAACTTAACTTCACCGTACCTTTTTCGACCCTGTATGTCCAAAACACCCCGCAAGCAAATAAGTCAAGCCCTCACCTATATAATTATTTGTTTTTATTCTTCCAGCTCAAAAATTGGCGAAGTTGCATGGAAAAAATTGTAAGTGTTGCATTTGTCGCGGCATGAAGAATCGACCTGGAGCACAGTATACCGCTAAGACCGCTAAGTTACATCCTTGTGTATGCGGTAGTGTTATATGTAAAAAAGATTGGACTAAATTAAAAAGAGAAGAAAGGAATAGGAAAATACAAAAATCATTGCGTTTAAAAAAATGTATCTGTGGCAGTAATATATGTGATGAAGAGTCTCAAAAAATGCCCGAAGTACTTTTAGAGGCTGCGAAGCAGATAGACAATGAAAAGTATAAGGCTAAGCAAGCTAAGAAAAAAGAAAAATTGTATCAGAAAAAGAGAAAGGAACGTGCAAAAAAAAATAAGAAAAAATTTAAAAAGCTACGAAAAATGAGAAAGAAAGAAGATGCATATAAAATGAGAACGGTCAAGAAAAATTTAAACCAGGGAAGCGTTAGTTTGATGGCAGAATCATTGATTGATTTAGGCACTTTTGGTTCTAAAGCATTTTGCGACATTGCTAGATACGTGTTTGATGCTGTGAGACATCCCAGAGAGAGTGTCAGTGAAATTCGTGAGGCGGCAAATAATCCTATACAGACAGCGATGGCTATGAGGCAAACCGCCGATGGAATGGGCTTATATGCTACATTGGCTAGAATCCTAACAAGGTTAAAGGGGATGCCGGCAGCAAAGGATGCTAAATCTTCTTTGGAACTTTATCCTGCAACGAACTATTTGATCCACATGGCTGATTCAGACCCTAAGAAACGATTGAAGAAGTTTAAAACTAAACGTAAGAGAGAACCTCTTGATTTCCAATGTAGTCTTTACATGGCATCTATGAGAAAAAGGCCTTGTTTGCGAATATATTACATGTGCCCGTGGTTTTATCCTCATTGTATGAGTTTGCTGAATGTCTGGAAACAATTTATGGATGTTATGCTATTCCTTTTAGCCGTTGTAGTATGGAGTCCATGCATACTGTGTATGGAGATTTGTAGAGGTTTTGTATGTTGTGGGATGTGTCAAGGATAACACGGGTCTGTTTTTAATAAAAGCCTTAGAAAATGTATATAGTCAATTTAATTTGATTACCTGACGCTTGAAATAAAATAGTAATAACTACATTTCCCTTCTGATGATTTTTGGGTGTTAATGCCTTAAATAAGATGATGACATATTTTACGATATCGATTTTATTCAATCGATATCGGTAAGGTGTGTGAATAAGAAAGTAAAGTGACAGGTGATATGGGAAAATAGGTATAAGATAAGCATTTTCGTCTTAGCCTTTTCAAGCAGTGTGATGATAAAGGTCGATTCTTCGAGTCGCTAAACATACTTATGTTTAGCGGCTTGCCACTTGGCTATGGGCGGGGCACACTGCACGTAGAACCGATAGCTGATGGGGCAGTAAGGTTCTGGAGTGACGGCCACGTGCTGGAAAACGCAGCCTAGGGAGTCCCCCAAACAAGGTGGACCGATGACCTGGTGAAGATCGCGGGAAACCGATTTGTGGAAAGCCTTGGGGGTGGCCCTTTTTCCAGCAGTGGACCTCTATAGGCTGAGCAGAAGAAAGGCTAGCAGTAATGATGGACCTATATTTGTTAGCGACAATCACTCCAGATTTGCGAGCACGGCGTAGGAACCGTAAGATATCTGACGCACATGAAAGCGCATCCTCTGAATCGGCCAATTCTGCCGCTTCGTGTTATTAGAAACCGGTCTAGGCCACTCTTTGTAAAAAAGGAAACTGTTTTGGCAGTAAAGAACCAATGCAATACTAATTTAACTATTACAATTTTTATAATAATTATATCATGAGTGCAGCACACAAGTGCATGTGATAGAGGATGAAACACGACTGACTGGTGTGTGACTAAGTGAGATGGGAGTATGAGGTGTTGATTAATGGGGTGTCAGCACTATGACGGGAATACAGCATAAGCTTCCGGGTAAGCTAGAACTTGAAAATGTACCCTTCATTGGATTGGTTTAACAGCCCCCAGATTAGGAGGAAACTTATGAGTGAAAGAGTAAGTTGATGATAGAAAGAAGTCTTAGGTCTGGGAAAGATTTTGCAGATCATTCAAGAGTCGATGACGTCATGCGGATTCTTCTGATTTGCATACTTAATTTTGAATGCGATTCATCCGATATATTCGAATGAATGCAGTGTGTGAGATTACATAAAAAGCTTGACCGCCTGATGGTAAGCAGTGATGGGATCGTTGATGGTAAAGCGCGCTAGCTTATTAAGAGCCTATTCACTCTAGCCTTGAACACACTCAAATTGTAGTTTGACGAAAACACTGTTGCTGGCAAATTGTTCCAGTCCCTCGATGTACGCGGAATAAAAGAGGAAGAGGATGTTTATGAAATGAGAAAAGCATTTTTATCAAAAATTATTTTTTTATTTGCCATCACACACATAGTTATCGATTAACGTAAAAAATGTATTATTATTTATTCATTCCGGTCAATTACATCATCCATAAATCTTGCCGGGCATTGAAAATCATTAGTCCGGTGCCTCATAAATCCCAGGAACCAACAACACGTACAACGTTATTGTTAGTAGAACAAGCCGGGCAGACCTCCACCGCATGCTCCACCGTGTCATCAGGGCGATCCCCACAGTAATGACACCCTCGCGTTTTCTCCCGAAACAGGCGTGTCCGGTGAGGATCTGCATTAGGCGGAAGGTGAAGGCGCCGTGGCGCCTCTCTAGCCACTCCTCAAAGAGGGCTCTTACCGCCGCTATTGTGGGGTGCCCGGTCTATGAACCCTCAGTTGGCGATGTTTTCTTCTGTCGGTATTTAACCAAAGTGAAACATTTTGAGGCAAGTCTACCGAACAATGCAAACAACAAAAATGAACAAACATTGGTGTTGCATCGTGTATCTATAAAGGAGAACCTCTTTGTTTACAACATCGCTTAAAGTTCTGTCAGGATAAGTGTCTGTTTGACCATTTACTGTTGTGGGTAAACAACTGTTAACTTTAAGGTTACTTAACCGTTAGGTTTTAAATAAGTATTGGTGCACGAATTAAAACCTTCTTAAAATGTCATCTTCGTTTTCAGCATGAATGGAATACTCTGTGATTATGACAATACTTAAAACCTTCTTTAAATGTCATCTTCCTTTTTTTCTTCTTCTTCTTTCTTCAAGGTGAGATTCAACCTCAACTTTTGATCAATGGCCTCTGTGGAATAGATACCACAATTTTGCCGTGTAACAAATTATAGAAATTCTTTGAAATTTTTATTTCACAATAATGGTGGATATCGCCAATAACAGTGGAAAAAGACGGCCGCCTGAACCGTCTACGAGGGAGGTTCAAGGGTGGCCACTATACTGCGATATTTCAATGTTCTTTATGAATTATTTACTGAATGCACTTTTTACTACATAAATCACGCGCTTTTATTTAGTAAACGACTCTATAAATAATTTTAAAAGTCCAATAAAAAATGCTCGTGACACTCATCTTAGCTTTCTCGTCAAATAAAAACATCTCTGTCATTTATTGTACCTACAACAAGGCTCAAGAAAATAGGTGGCTCTTTTAGATGCCAATGTATACATTTTTACAATAGACTTCCAGAGGTGGTTCAAGATCTGAGCCTGAATAAATTCAAATCCTTCATTAAACGTAAGTTGTGTCAGAAAGCATTTTATAGTGTTAAAGATTATATTGACGACAAAAAGGCTTGGGCTTGAGCTGCGTCCGATTTCTATGCTTACACTGATTGTTCTTTGATTTTTCCTCTTGTAGTTTAAATTTGTAATTGTTTCTTTTTTTTTTTTTTGTTTTAACTCAATGCCAGTACACATTGTAGCCAGGCATATTATACGTTACGGAATTGCATCGCTGACAGGGGTATTCGGCACTGGTGCAGCTACACAGGAGCTAAACTTAGCATTCGGGAACACCTTTGGAGCTGCTAAACCTTGGACAAAACTGTCTTTGCATT
The DNA here is from genome assembly GCA_037179545.1 of Sesamia inferens. NCBI lineage: Eukaryota > Metazoa > Arthropoda > Insecta > Lepidoptera > Noctuidae > Sesamia > Sesamia inferens. The sequence goes on along the minus strand of CM073928.1, from coordinate 25,276,333 downwards.
GTGTAGATTCAATTTCTTAGTATTGTATAATTGCATGGAACACGTGTGAGCACGATTTACTTGCTGTAAAGCATCTATTTGTTGGGTTAGTCTTTTATTGACTTGATTGTGCTATGGCTGTTGAGAGTATGTCATGCTCACTCAAATGTCTCGCTGGTGGTGGCGTGTGTGTTGGGTCATTAGGTTCCCTTCAATATGGTTGAGCTGAATGATGCTGATCCATACGTCATGTTCGTGAACGGACGCCGTCAGAGGGGACTGGTCATCTCTTAGCTGCTACGGCGTATTTTAATTTCTGAATTGTTGTTTTTTTTTTTTCATAATGGACGCTCTCAGCGTACAATATCTTTCTGCATCGTTCTCACACGATTGATTTCAAAATGAATGATGTAATCAAATATTTGTATCAATAGCTTGATAATTTAAAAGAGTGTCCATGGAGTTTCTTGGCCGTTCTTCTCCATAGGTACCTACTCTTTGGATTGGGCGACTAGCTTCACCTTACTGACTGACCGACCTTCTGACAATTCAAAAGTGCCTGTAACTGGTTTATTTGAAATAAATGCTTTGATTTTGATTTTTTTTTATTATTTTGTTTTCAGCATGAATAGAATACTCTGTGATTATGACAATAGGGATGTATCCAAGGTATGAAAATCAAAAAAATAATTAGTCCGCCTTATAGATAATACAAAAAATGAAGACCCGTATTTTTTATTTTGTCGAAATTAACAAAAACTACTGAGATATAGCGTATTAAAATTACGGAGTAGGGGCTAATTACATTACGCCGTGGTATATTTTGGAACACGGCGTGACGTCATGCGACATTTAAAATCAACATATCTTCCGAAGTATTTGAATGAATGAAAAAATAAAAAATACGTGTTCAATATTTTTTGCAAATCTATCTGATAGACATTAAATTATTTTTTAGGATACAACCCAATATCTAATGTCAAGTTTGACACTTCTAGTGAAATATTGTAAGAGTATCTTGAAGCAAGTTGGCAGATTTAATTATTTATTAGTAATATTATGTGGCATGGTATTGTGCGCGCAAATAAGTTTGGTCGTAGGTGCTTGGCTACAAGTCTTATTACGCCACGTTAATAACCATGCAACACCGCGTATCGAATAAAATAATTTTTTACTATATTTGGTTAGCAATATTTTCATTTATTATTTGGTTTTGCTAACGTAAATTGAAGCAAATATGAGTTAATCATTTATCCTGCTGATTTCAGATATATATATACTTTTCATACCAATGTTTGAATATTCATATGACAATAGTAACTAAAATACATTTCCATTTCAAAATTCATGGTTTTCCATGAATCTTTTTCTAAACTGCTTCTTCGATTACGTCGTCAGATTGTGGAGATGAAAATTTTATGCTCTTCACCCTACGTGTAAATATTGGTAATTTATTATTTAATGTTATTAAACTTAAAGGATAATAATTACTTAACATGTGGAATAGGTATCACAATCATCAACAAAGCGGCTCATTTAGTAGTAATACAAGTAGTATATCTTAGTCTCATCTCTTAGTTATTTTACTCTTCTTGTGAGTAAGAGTTTACAAGCACATCACGAAATATAATAATCATATAATGTATATTATTTCTTAAAGGCTTTTTTGTCGGTACGTCAAAACTTCCTTCATAATTTATCAATATACATCTATGAGGCATCATTTAAAAGCTTTTCTTTTCTTACAAATTACTCACATTTATGTGCTTTTTATTTAAATTAAGATGCATGAACTTATACATTTTATTTACCTTATTATTCTGTAACAACCCATGTATCTACTTGCTGTTTCCAGAGGGCAGTGGACAACAAACAAAAGTTAAATTAAACCACAAGAGATGATATCATTCTTATGTGGTGTAATAGCCTTTTAATAATTAAAAACGATATTAAAAATTTTCAACATGGCTGATTCAATTAACGACTCCGATAAAAATGTTAAAATACAGTATTTAAACTCTGTAAGAATGCATAAAGCTAACCGTCCTATGTTTGGACCTAGTAAGTCGGTAGTTATGCATGTAGTTACTAAAACAAGATCATTTAACAAAATAAGCACTAGCGAATGTCTATCTGAATCATGCGTCTTCGGTAAAAATGATCAGCGCAAACGCAATAAACGTACAAAAAAACGACATCTGACATTGAAATCAACGCAAATTTGTGATATTAATAACAAGAAACGGTTCTCACAAAGTCTCCAGTATTATATATCGGGCAAATATATGCCCTTGGATTATGATCAAGTAGATGAGGTCAAAGATCGAAATTATGGTCGAAAAACAGCAAATCAAAAGAAGAACACTTCGAAATCCACATTGAGATCGGCAATGAAATCAAAATCATTGAGTGCAACTAAAATTAGAGCAAAACACTCCAAATTAACGTGGAAAAGAAAACGTAGCTTACACGACACAGAATCAATTAGTATTAACAGAACAAAGGAAGTAATCCTAACATCCAGTACTGCTGATGGAAGAATTAAATATTCCACCAAAGCTTCGCGTGTAACATTTAAAGAAGATCGGCAACCTAATATCAACATATTAAAGACTGCTAAGGAACTTCTTCAGAGAGAGGAACATTTCGATCTAAAACAGACTTTCAGACGTAATGTCCCAAAATATACATCAACGCCAAAATCCGGATTAAGTTTCCGGTCGAAAAAGCATAACAAATTTTACCAGGATGCTGATCAAGAAATAAACGTGATAATGCCTCACTTGAGGAACATGCTTCAAAGATATAACAAACGTACAACAATATTAAATAAGCTAGATACATTAAAATACGATATGCCAACTACTAGTAAATTAGAAAATTATGTCGAAAAAAACGTCGCACCAAAAAACTCCACCTTTTTGGGTTCTGACATACATTCGGACAATAGTCAGTTTCTACCGAAAAGTTCAATTTCTACTACAGTTACAAGTAATTCTCAATTAAGAACTTTTTATGGCATTAAAGATCTAAGAGCTGCAGTTCAATTTGAAAAGGAACGTTCTGAAGCCCTAAAATTACAAATTAAAAAAGAGAATAAATTACAGTTAGAACTGAAAAGAGCCCATGCATTAAAATATAAACTGGAAAGAGCCAATGCATTAAAATTAAAATTAGAACAAGTTAATGCTTTTGAATTGGAAAAAGCTAACGCAGAAAGATTAGAAATGAAAAGAGCTGATGCAGAAAGATTACAAAATCAAAAAGCTAATTTAAAAAGATTTGAAATAGAAAAAGCTAATGTAAAAAGATTGGAAATTGAAAGAGCTAATGCATTAAAATTAGAAATAGAAAGGGCCAATGCAGTAATAGACAAAATAGAAAAAGCTGAAGCAGTTTTAAAAACAGATACTAAAGAACTTGAAACTGTAATGCTATATTCGAAAAAAATCATGGCGAAACCATCTCAGAAAATTAAACCGATAGAAGATAAAAAGTCAATTATTTATGATAAAAGAACAGGTTCCTATATATTCGATACTGAAAATAAAAACATATACAAAAAGAAGCGAATGACTGAACAACAAAATGTTAAACTTACTTCTCGTTCCTCAAAAGATTCAAGTACTTATTGCAATTCACAAGGAGAACACAACAAAAAAATTGCAGAAGATAAGGCCAATAGAAAAGATAATCCTACCTACAGCAGTAGCTTCAGTTCCAAAATATCTTGCTCAATAATTAAAAAACCTAGCTCGACCATTATAGCATTAGGTAATAAAGCGAGCCAAGTGATAACAAAATTTAGATTGAAATCTTGGAGGTTTTTAAATACGACTTCTCAACAAGATGTTAATCTCAAGAGGAAAGAACGGGCTAAGAATTCACCTAATACGCAAGAATTATATATTGCCGTTTCAGATATAGAGAGCACAAGAAAAGCCGAGATAAAAAACATGAAAAAGACCCTCAAAGGTTAGTTATATTTTATTTATTTAAATGTAGGTAGTTTTTTCTTTAAAAATACACTAATATGTATATGTTAAGATGTGTGTGATAAATTGAAATTTATTAATAACTGTACATCATTATTAAATAATTATTAACCTCATGATTAGTAGTAAAATGCCTCGAAATTATTTGTCAAATAGGTACTTTATTATTAGACCACAATTCTAAAAAACTAAAAGAAACATATATTATGTATGTAATGTAGTTAATTTATTGGTTATGTTCCAATCCAACAAGAAGAAATAAAATTGAAATTGTAGAATAATTGAATCTGTAAAGTCAACATATAAGATTAAAAAATTCTTCAAACAATAACTATTATTTGTTTTAAGACCCAGAAACTGCTTTAGTAAAGGTTATATTCTTAATAATCACCGATAAATGTATATACAACGTTATTATATTTTTTTTATGTAAAACCGAATATAGTTTGTTTAGAATAAGTAACTGAATCAATAATGTGAATCGACAATCATTTTTACACCGTCTTATATTTTTTCCCAAATACATTTAGAAATTGTTGCAGTGTGGTTACCAAACGCATAACATAGTTCACGACAGATCATAATGGTACTAGGGCGCATGAGCACAGCGGGCCAGCCCGCCCATTACTTAAAAACACTGGACAAGTGTTTCACGTTTTACATATACAAAAAAATAATGTTTTATACATACCTAACTAATAATTATACTCGTAACTTTAGCTCATCTGTATTTTTAAGCATAAGGTATTGAAGATTTGCTAATTAAAATAAGAATTATTTCTGTTCCAGGCATAGTAAAGGATAAAGTAACGCAGTCTATGATGGCACTGATGATTGATAAGGATACTGGCGGTATTTTACACCCATCAGAAATTTATAATATTCTTGAATCAAGGAGTACGGGTAAAGCTAACAAAGGCTGTTCACCTTGCGAGATAAGTGTAGGGCCTACTATGATACGGAATTGTAGAGACTTCTCACAAAACATGACAGGTATGTTAATAATAATAATTATAAACTAGTGCTTGATCGCCATCCCGCCTGATGGTAAGCAGTGATGCAGTCGTTGATGGTAAAGCGCGCTAGTTTAATAAGCCCATTCACTCAAAAAACTGAGTGAATAGGAAGGAAGACGGCAGTTGAGCGAGGTGATGCAATGCCTCGAATCTTGCGGGCAGCGAGGCGGCTACGGCTTCACCAGACATCATGCCGGAACACGACGAATCGCTTGGCGGCAAAAATTTGTCTGGTGGGAGATAATTTCTGTCGGCAGCCGATATTATGGCCTACCAAAAAAAAATATAATAAAAGTGTAAATAAATCCATTTCAGCAACTTAATTGCGTATCACATTATCAATCACCATCGCAACCATTTTGTAAGATATCGCTAATCCATTGCCTCACTTGTTCGAATAATTAGTCAGGTCATAAACGTTAATAATGCAATGAATTTTGATCAAATGTCAAACTGAAAGCCATTTCTACTGTAGTGTTCCACACAAGTGTTCTGGAAATTAAATACTAACGCATTAACTTATTCAAGGGAAAATAGTATGTCAAAATGAAAATCAAAAGTCATTTATTCAAATTAGGCTGAGAGTCAGTACTTTTTGAATGTCAATATTACATAAAACAGTCCCCCCCAAAACGCCCGCCATTAGCCACTTCCAAGTGCTTTCGCTGGGAAGAAGAAGTGGGGGAACAAACTCCCCAGCAGCACAGCTGTCTTGTTACGTATGTGTGCTTTCAACTTTATATGCTCATTTTTCAGACAACAAAGGTTGTTCACCTTGTTCAGATGAGAAAAATACAACATCAGAGCTTACTGTGAACCGCAAATGGAGAAACTTGTCACTATGTATGAAAGCTGATCGAATTTGTAAAAATTTCACCATGATAATTTAGGTGAAATGAGCTTGGAATAACCTGTCAATAGTATCATTGCTGGCACATATTTGGAATTCTATCTCCACTCTCAATTCACCTAAGTCTTTCAAAAGAATCTGATGAAAGTGCAAACAAATCCTGTTCAGCGACTGACGTCACGATCAATCACAATCACAAATATTTTGATAGATATTGCTTATATTTATTGCTTTATATGTTCGTAAATAGATGGAAATCTAGAAATAGAGATTGTTCGTTATCTAACACAGGATACCTCTGGATACCTATGTTCGTAAATAGATAGAAATTTATTTAACAACAGCGGTTCTCCTCTGTAGCAAAGTTAACATCATTTCAGTTTTTTTTTATAATAATTGTATGCTTATAGGCTTTAAATTATCGAATAAGACTTTAATTCCCAATTTAATTAATCACTTATTGGAAGAAAACAAAAATAATAAAATTATAGCACATGAAAACCACTTTGTTAAATTTTGATTGAATTGAAAATTGTGATTTAAAAATTATTGCCGAAAAAGAATTTATAAAATTAACCTAAAACTGTCAAATGGAAAACATTTTTACGGTTATTCAAATTTGCAATTTTAGCATAAGTATTCCATTGAATAAACAAAAAACACTAAGTTTGTAGTGTTTGTAGTAGTTCAAGTTGGTATAATATATAACGTTTTCCATTACCATTTGTTTAGATTTTAATAAAATGAACATCCAGAATATTTAAAACACATCTATTGGGAAAACGTATTGAGCTTAGATACAGATGCCCGCACATCAAGCTCCATACTAGAATAAATCTAATTTCTTTAGTAGATATTCCACTTTATCACTAAAGCATTGGTTGGCAAGGTTGATGGGGAAAAATTTACATTGTCGTATTTAATAGCTTGGTGTGAGTCTAAACTATGATTTTTTTTAATATGAAGATTAATGTTTATTCAGCTAAGAATAAAACTGGAAACGGTAAAATTGAAGCTCAAAAAAAGAAAGATGGTATACCTGATAAGACAAGCAAGATCCTTCCCAAAATCAGGAAAGGTAATAATATAATATAATTGGGTTCTAGCAATTGATCTCCCACTGCTGGACAAAGGCGTAGCTACTCTCCTTCCACTTCTCTCTCGGGACTTACCAGGTCATACATTTGGTCCATTGATCGTCTGACATGCGGCAAATGTGTCCAGCGGAGTTCCGTGCCTCAAAGAGACGTCAGCACAGCAATGGGGTCCGCTAGGGTTGATGTCTGCCAGCGCCGGACGTTGTTCGAAAGACATACAGTAGGCCCTGACACAGGCTAATGAAGGAGCAGGGGTGAGTTTTAGTCAGTAAAAGGCTGACACGTCTGCTCTGTTCTGAGCGGGAGAATTCATTAGATGATTTCAAGCTAAACTGACCGCGCAAAAGCGGGTTTTTTTTTATTTGTATAAAAAAAAAACATGTACCACATCGCTAGGTGCATTGCTTCTGCTGTCTGTATACTTACATCTGCATTATGAAAGACCTTATGGAAGTGGCCGAAATTGCGTGACACACTACTTCTTTTTCTTTCTTTCTTCTTTGGCTTCGTACGGTTTGTGCATTTAGCCAATGTCACGTAATGAATTGTTCAATGTCGAAAAAGACGGCCGCGTGACCCGTCTTACGATGGAGGTTTGAGACAAAGTCATGTTGTGGCCACTATGCTGCGATATTTCACTGTTCTTTATGAATTATTTACTGAATGTATTTTTACCACATAAATCACGCACTTTTATTTAGTAAACAACACTATAAATAATTTTAAAAGTCTATTGAAATATGAGCGTGACACTCAGCTTGACTTTCCTGCCAAAAAACCGTGACAAACTATTACTGTAAGTTGAACTAATTTTTAATCTTATTGCTATTCCATTACTCCATGTGTTCAAAAAAGTGTCTATTCAACAACGTACACAACGCAATGAATATTGTTGAACTGTCAAAATGAATGTCCGATTGCAACTGAGAATGTGTCACGCAATTACCCTGCAGGTCAAACCTTATTTAAAACACACCCATTTTTTTCATTGGTGGATCTCTTCTATCACGAGCTCGCGTGGGGCCGCGGGAGTCTAAATTCTTCCACGGCCCCACACCCTCGTGCTGGCCCGGTCTGTCCGGGCCTCGTCTCCTGCTCGGGGTAGTGGAGTGTTAAACTACCTCGTGCATCAACTCTGAGGCGCGCGCCGACACTCACGCGCGCCTCCGCCTCGGTGGCCATCAGATAGGGGGCGGGGACTTCCCCATGTCCCTCGCCCTGGACCCATTCATGGGGGCCGGAAGAGAGCGTTGTCCGCCTTTCGTCGGCGCCCGGTGCGTCTTCTGCGGCCCGGGAAGGGAGTTGAGATTTCCCTCTTCCGTTCCGCAGCTTCCTTCTGTGACATCACGTCCTCGCAGAAGGACACCACCGCGTCCCACGACTCTGCGCTACCGACGATCCTCCGCACTATTGCCGGCAGCGTCAGGTCGCCTTCTACTTCAGTTGTGAGGACACGGCGCTGCTCCTCCCAGACACACATAACACAACTTATTATAAACAAACCTAATTTAACACAGTTTTCTAAAACAAGAGTCTATTTATTTCCACAGTGAAACAAAAATTGCTATAAAGGTAAAACAATACCAGATGCACACTGAACTGAATATAAAAACTAAATATTGATTTCAGCTATTACTAAGGGAGCCATAACTCCATCAATGATTGAAAATGTTGTAAGCAAACAAGATGAATCACGTTTTATAAAATTTGGAGGGTTTTTAAAACCAATGAACAAGAAGGATATTGCCGACAAACTGGACAGTCCCAAGGATGTGGATGAAATTATGAAAAAAATTGAAGAAGGTAAGCTTACAAAATATCCATCATCTTTTTGCACGCTGTTATATTCTGGCCATGGTGAAAAAAAGTTGGAGAAGTTGAAGAAAAATTGGAGTCGAGCATGATGGTTTCACGGTTCTGTATGGGAGTTCCCTTAAATATTTGTTTTTCTGCTTTTACACGGTTTTTTCCAAACTTCATGAGATACAGCTTGGTGACATACAGACAGCGGAATAGAATTTAGGACCATACAAATATTTGTTCTGTGAGGGAGGGACCCGCGACGAAACAATTATCTTAGATAATAATTTTATTTTCGTGTTTAGTAAATTGCAGCTAAAAAGTATTTATGAAAATCGTAAGCCCGTAAAAGTATGAATGGATAATAGCTGAAGCACGCGGGTCAATGTCCCCGCGCCATTCAGCTGTAGATTATCAGAAGTTTACTATTGGTTCGTGCTAACTTTCGAGTTTTTTTTAACACTATGTTAAATCTGCCATTTTATGTTTCTAATGTTTTATTTATTGATGAAACGATTGTGTTACTAAGACAAAACCGTTTCGCTGCGGGAAAACAACCATTAAAATTCCACGCTGTATAATTTAAATTTTTGTTATGCTCCGCTCCTATTGGTCAAAGCGTGATGTTATATAGCCTTCCAAGAAAAGCAAAACGTCTTCCTGGATTAATGGGCTATCCCACGCAAAAAGAAATGTTCAAATGGGTGTAGTAGTTCCCGAGATTAGCGCGTTCAAACAAATAAACAGCAAACTCTTCAGTTTTATATATTAGTAATAGATATAGATTAAACTGGCGGACCCAATACCCGTTGTCCTGTCCGTGTAGCGCGTATAGTGCTGCAAATTAGTGCCTATTACAGTTTTAAATCATCCAGGAATTTCTTTTTCCTTTTCTTTTAATACACTTACAGGAAACGTAATGTACCGAAAATCGTTGAAATGTATACCTTAAATTTGATTCCAATCTGTCCAGATGCTTTGGAGGAGTAAGGTATCAAACACACTTGCAGAAGTATTAAATTACTATATTAAGATTTTTTTACAGTATATAATAAATTTAAAATATGACTACGAATTTTATGTTGACACCTCTAGTTTTTGTCATTGACCCTGCCCCCTAATCGGCGAACACATTTTTGTCAAATGATTGCGACTAGTTGGGATCGTTTGGACCGAATGGACCAATCGGCGGGCCGAACGATCCCAACTGATACCAACTCAGTCGCAATCAAATGACAAAAATGTGTTCGCCGATTAGGGGGCTGGTAACCATTATGCCTTTTTATGTAACCATTATGCTTTTTTTGCCTTGCCCGATTATAGCTATTAAAAAGGATCAAGTATCCCCAGCACAAATGGAACTTTTAGAAAGTATAGTCAGAAGAAAACAATTAACTAAGAATGATGTACTAGCCAAGATGAGAACTGAAGACGGGAAAGCGGAAATCTTGAAGAATGTCAGTAAAGGTAGAAATTCTTCGTCTTAATTGAACTTCAAATAGTTCCCATTTTGGGGACGTAAAATACTTTATATGTAGCAAAGAAACTGCGACGAAACTACGATGTGGCTAAATGAGCACGAGAATTTTAAGTTCAACTTAGTAAGGCGTCATCTCCATCATTCATACCGGAATCTATCTTTTTCTGTCTCTTTTGCTCCATGTATTTGTGGTACGATAAAGATAAGGTAAAGTTAAAGAGTAGATCTCAAAAACCCAAGTTCGTAGACATCTAAGAGCTTGGTTTTTTGAGATTTTTCCCAATTCAAAACTTTCTCTAGCCATCAAAATAGGTCGAGTATCGCCATCCCTCATAGAATTAGCAATCAGTGAGAATAATCGCAAGGAGTCTGGATTCTGTGGAAACAAAAAATGTCCGCATAAGAAGCTAATATTAAATAAGGAAAAAATATTAAAGAAGTTAGGAACACCCGCTGGTCAGGATGAAATTTTGGAAGAAGTCGGTAAAGGTAAGGAAGTAGTTGTTTGTGAAACGCGCACTTTATAATATGATTTGCATGCCTATGTGACGGTAGAACATGGCGTCCTATAAAAATAAAGAAGACCTCTATGCAACAATTTCTCCTGTTAGCAAACGAATAAATTTGTATTTGCATACTTATAGCGTAAAGAATGAAAGAAAGAAAAAACTGCGACGCAATATACAGTATGTTACAAAAACCCTGTCCGACCCGTGAAGGTGTTGTTAGGTATCGTTAGCTGATTCTACTAATGCGTACATAACCTGGCTAAACTAAAAAAAAAAATACCCCCTTAAAAATAAATAACTTAAATAAAATAAATAGGTAATATTTCATGGCAACACAGGCACAGGTCATGACCTCAGTTGACCTCATGCATGTAGGTATTGGTAGTCTAACCACGTTTATCGACTCTAGAAAGAAACAATGATACCTACTTAGGCAGCTCGTGAAAAGAACTTTTTTTTAAGTAGGAAGGTCGTCTGACCCTCCGAATGTATCTTCGAATTTCATTCGATGAGCACAATGGCTGTGGCGGAGATGTTGTTCCATATTTCGTTCACTAAGAACGATACCGGCTGGCACCGTCCCACGAGATTAGCACGGTGTTTCACAACGTTAGTCCACTCCTACCAATCCACTGCTCGCCGAACTGATAGTGGAGGTACTCACGTACAGGTCGGCAAAAATATGGTGGGGCACCGTCATGCTGGAACCACATTGACCAAGAAGTAGTCACATCCGAATCGTTCAACACCTGATCACAACACAACACAATTGCAATTTCACTAGGTACCTTCCATCAGCAGGTTACATTACGTTAGAAAACTATATGATCACACAATAAACGATACGTCTACACGGACGCGATGTCTACGCGAAACTAATAAATTTAAAATAAAAATGATTTTTATTTCATAAAAATAGGTACTCTAACTGCACGGCGGTGCCCTTTGACTAGAGGTGTGAAAGTATTCAAAATATTTCTCGTATCGATTTTTGGTATCAATTTTGTATTTCAGAATTTCACGCATCGATTCAACATCGCATGGCATTCTTTAGATTTTAGAACTTTCACATAACTTAAATCAGGTGAACTTAAATGCTTTACATTCTTTATAATATTCTCCTAAAATCGTATTTCATAAGACCTTTCTAGTTCCTATTTACTAATAATAGGTACTTGTGTTACAATATTGTTATGAGTAATTAATCGATAATCAAAAAAAGTACTTTTACCATTAGGTAATCTGTGTTTTTACAACAAATCATTCGGCCAGGTACAGTTTCGAATAATAGCTACAAAAACAAAACGTTATTACGCATAAACTAGCACAGCTCTAATTATTCCTTTGCCGCCGTCGGCGGCTAGACACACTGACGCCGCTAAAGAACCTAAAAAAATAATCAAAAGAAAGCCGACAATTATAAGGTCTAAAATGGTGTTTACACTTTTTTAAATTTCCCGAATTTTGGGGAAGTTACAGTAAATTCGCTGGTAAAAAAGATTATTTCAAAATTCATTAGTATTGTTACTATGATGATTATGCAAAATTTTATATTTTATTTGGTCATTTGTTTACCTAACCCTTATTATCCTTGTGGGTCGGACAGGGTTTTCGTAACATACTGTACAATATGTAAAGAAAACCCCGTCCGACCCATAAGGATAATAAAGGTTAGGTAAACACATGACCAAATAAAATATGAAATTTTACATAATCATCATAGTAACAATACTAATTAATTTTGAAACAATCTTTTTTTGCCGTGAATTAATTCCAATTTCCCCAAAATATGGTATATTTTTAAAAAGTGACAACACCATTTTCGACTGTGTTATTGCGATACAACAGCGTGCCGCGTGCCCTGCCCCTCTTCGCCCGCGAGCATGTTGCCTACCGCATTAAGTTACCGCCTTTTGCGAAATAATATTTATTTTTTAGGGGATTTTTTTTAAGTTTAGTCCGGTTTGTAGGCATTGGTATAATCAGTTATCGATACCTAATAATACCTTCACGGATCGGACAGGGTTTTCTTTACATATTGTATAAATACTCAGAAGGGGTAGTATTGACAACACTTTTAATACAAACAAACAGTGTGTCACAAATGACGTATGTAACGCACTTGAACACCGACGATGCTTAAAGTGCGTTAAGTAAAAAATTATAAATTAGCAGTGCCGTCCCTAGACGCTGCTAGTAGGTGGTTCCTAGCCCTATTAATGGCATAATCAGCATGTAATGTGATCATTGCTGGGAAGCTCCTGTCAGTGTCGGGGAGTGGACTGTAAAAATAGTCAGTAGTGTCCGTTTTGGCCAAAAGTGTCCTGTATAGTTAATGAATGATTTTTGCCGTTGGATAAAATACAAACTTCTTTTCAGCAATAAAGAGTTCCCAACTGTCGCCTTCGCTTATAAAATTGATGATAGATAAATCAAATAAGAAAAGAGGGGATGAGTTCAGTCCCAGTTCTGAATCGGGAACAATACTGTCAGATGTACCAGCCAAAAGTAAGTCTTATGTGAAGTAGCTCCTTAATGATAAATGGTCCCTGGTCATACTGATTAACTGAGGTACCCACTAGTGCCAGATTAAGCCAGCGCAGAGCCTGTAGCAAATTATACCTAGGGATACCCCTTATGGTAGAACTTAGTTTGTTTAAGGCTATTTAAAGTTTTTTTTAAATCTATACTAATATGTAAAGCTGAAAAGTTTGTTTTTTTGTTTGTTTGAACGCGCTAATCTAAGAAACAACTGGACCGATTTGAAAAATTATTTGTACGTTGGATAGCCCATTCATCCAGGACTCCTTTAGGCTATATAACATGACCAATAGGACCGGAGCATATAAAAAAACAGTCAAACCTACGCGGGTTGAAACCGCGCGATGCAGCTAGTACGTTATAAACTATTGCTTGACCGTGATCTCGCCTGATGGTAAGCAGTGATGCAATCGTTGATGGTAAAGCGCACTAATTTATTACAAGCCAATTCACTCTGGCCTTGAAGACACTTAAATTGTAATCAGATGTGAAGACTGCCGCAAGCAAACTGTTCCAGTCCCTCGATGTACGCGGTATAAAAGACGAAGCGAAGCGCTTCCTCTGGATCGTAGCGATGTAAGATGTAAGAGTACATACACACAGTACGACGGGTCTTCCAATGGTGGAACAGTGATAGTAGAATGATATTTCTTTTATAACATATCATAAAAGATAATACAGAACTTTTTCATAATAGTTTTAGGTGATTTACTAACCAAATCAATTTTTCTTAACGAATACGTTATTTTCGTTTCATATCACTTTATGTACTTCAACCAAATTACTTTCTTCATACAATGCTCATTATAGCAGGTACTTTTGTAAAAACTGATTTAATAGTCACAGCAAGTTTTGAGAGAAGCTGGCATGCAAGAAAGAGATTTTTAGCATGCCATCTCGGAGAGCTTAGGTTTATTCGACCATTACTACCTAGTAACTTAATGAATCTAATGGTTGTATGGGGTGTCATGACCGGTTTTTTGTATGTCCAAGCGCGGGGCCATTTGTAACACCTGCAACGTGGGTAGTCCGGCACTGGCGCCCACTGAAACGAATACCGCGGACAATGCGACTGCGATCAACGGTAGTTTTAATAATTATCTCGACTATTCACGACAGTTTGAGAACCTCCAACAAGCTCTGTTATTTTTCATTTTTGGTGTAAAGTTTAAAAAAGGACAAATTGAATCAAAACCTATAGAGTAATTTATTCCCTTTGACCTAGCATCATGGAATTTAGTAAGAATCAATATTGTGCAGCACAATATGAAGAAAGAATCCGAACACTGCTCATTTTTACTAACGTACTTACCTACAAATTTGTTCATGCCCCTCGGGGGGCGAATCCCACTCGCACTTTCCCGTTTCTTTGTATTATTTTAGATCATTTTTATTTTAGCAAAGAATAAAATCGAGACCAGTAAACCCTCACCTCCAAAAAATTTAGATGGAATGTCTGAGAAGTCAAGCAGTTTTCTTCACAAAATCCGGAAAGGTAACAAGGGAACATACAAGGATCATAAGGAAAACTTAGTTAAAACTAAATATAAGTTATCTTCTTCTATTCAATTTCTGTCCTGTCTAATTAGCCAGCGCCTGACTTAAATCGCCTTATTTTAGTAACCATTTTGTTAATCACACCTAAACTGTCTATGGAGTAGATATCTTAATTTGTAGCAGTTTTCTATAATAAGTGTAACATTTAATTTATTACTTAACGAAGTAATTGAAAAGGTTATTTACTTAAATACAGTACGAAGTGCATACTTGCAACTGATTAAAACCGAAATGTTGATTGCAGCTATAAGTAAGGGGGATATAACCCCATCAATTATTGATAAAGTTCTAATTAAAGATAAACCAAGTTTAACAAAATTTGGAAACAAATCCTCTTTGGAACCAATGAGCTTGATGGACATCGCTGACAAACTCGCCACTCCTAAGGGTAGAGAAGATATCATGAAAATGATTAAGGACGGTAAGTTTACAAAATAAATGGTTTGTTAGCCATCTAAATATACAATATGTAAAGAAAACCCTGTCCGACCTATAAGGATAATAAAGGTTAGTTAAACACTTGACCAAATATAATATAAAATTTTACGTAATCATCATAGAAACAATACTAATGAATTTTGAAATAATTTTTTATTCCCGCGAATTAATTCCAACTTCCCCGAAATTTGGTAATTTAAAAAAAAGTAACAACACCGGTATTATTATGAGCGAATTGCGATGTGACCACGTGCCGCGTGCCCTGTCCGCCCGCGGAAAAGTTGCTTACCGCAAATGTATAAAGTTACCTCTTTTTGCGAAATAATATTTATTTTTTTAGGGAGATCTTTTTTTAAGTTTAGCCCGGCTTTGTATCCATTAGTAGAATCAGTTATCGATACCTAACAATACCTTCACGGATCAGGCAGGGTTTTCTTTACATACTGTATATGTAAAATTTAATATTATGTCCTTAATTTTGGGGGATAATGTCATAATCACCACGCTTGGCAGACGGGTTAGTGATCGCAGTTAGATGATAGCACTCGGATGACGCTGCTGTCCAACACCCATATTTTGACCGGAAGACGCAGCGTGGATAGGCCCCCGACAAGGTGGACCGATGACCTGGTGTAAGTCGCGGGAAACCATTGGATGCGGGAGGCGCAGGACCGGTCGTCGTGGAGATTCTTGGGGGACGCCTATATCCAGCAGTGGACGTCTTTCGGCTAAAGTGATGTAACATTTAAGATAGTAAAAGTTCACAATATTACTCTGAATTTATGTTGAAACTTACATAATGCTTATGGATAATCAGCCCATAAAACCAGAACGCATACTTA
This sequence comes from Sesamia inferens, assembly GCA_037179545.1. Taxonomy (NCBI): domain Eukaryota; kingdom Metazoa; phylum Arthropoda; class Insecta; order Lepidoptera; family Noctuidae; genus Sesamia; species Sesamia inferens. Next base: position 25,260,229 of record CM073928.1, on the reverse strand, counting down.
ATAATAATAATATTAATGATAAGGCAGGAATGCATGTAGGCTTCGGCCTTAGAGGCGTTCAGGCATAATCCCGCGGATGGTAGCTTCGCACCACCGGCCGCACGGCCGAGTGCATGAACCAAATGTCCGAAACTGCGGTTCCTCTCGTACTGAGCAGTATTACTATCGCAACGACAAGCCATCAGTATGGTAAAACTAACCTGTCTCACGACCGTCTAATATATTTTTTATGTAGAAATATTTAAAAATGTAATTTATAAGTGTATATAATGAAATGGAATAATATTATATTATATACTTGTGGTATACAGAAACACATTCACATAGTATTTTAGTTCACAAAGTAAATAATCGGTTCTTGAAGATAACAACCATTCATAACACAATATTCGAACAACCCGCGCAACCGGCACACCAAGGTGTTGTGTGCCCTGAGTCAAAAGAGATACAGGTAAATGAAGGACTACGGGCGGGCCCCTTACGCCTCAAGCCGTCACAGGAGACGCCCTGGTCGGAAGGCAACATCGAACTCCCGGCCGTAGGCACGGGCTTGCGGGCGGCGAACGATGAGCAGCTCGCCGCCCAGTAAGAACGAGGACCAATGCCTCCTGGGTCAGGAATGCGGGTTGGTTAAAAAAGAAACCGTGGCCCTAGTTCACAGGCAAGTAAAGGAACACGGGTAGGTTTTAGTCAGTAAAAGTCTGACAGTTCCGCTCCGCCCAGAGCGGAAGAAGTCATTTGATAATCCCACCCAAAAAATGGGTGTCTTAGTGTAAAATGGCCAACTGTGTTTATTTATTTTTAAATGTATTAAGTAACAACCTACACTGGTATATTTGATTTATTTGCTACTGATCTCTTATATTGTTGTTATCATTTTATCTGCATCAATTGTCATAGATCGACGAATATTTCTACGTAATGAACTGTATTTTGTTCTTTTTTTAAAATAAAGATTCTTTAAACCTATAATGTTGGCACAAAGGCCGGTACTCTTTGAGAGGCAGTGTGCCATATTTCACCATGAAGGCCCAGTGTGGATGGGTCACATATCTGCCAATTTTTGATTCTAGGACCTGTCGGTTTCCTCACGGTATTTTCCTTCATCGTAATCTATATGGTGTACATAATAAAGAGTATTCTATTCTATTCTATTCTATTCGAGCGACCTTCAGCTCGTAGGTCTTAGTAGACACCACTAGGCTACCATATAATAGTGCGATAATAAATAAATGCCTTATTCCAGTTTTTGTTTTGATCTTTAATAAGTTGTCTCAAGCATACCATCAGATACTACACGGATCGTAAAACTCCAGTGTATGCGTGTTTCCTCGACCTGTCAAGGGCATTTGACCTGGTGTCGTATAACTTGCTGTGGAAAAAACTGGAGAGCACGAACATGCCACATGAATTAATTGACATTTTGAAATATTGGTATGCACACCAGGTTAACAGTGTCAGATGGGCGGGTGTTTTGTCGGAGCCGTACAGGCTCGAATGTGGCGTGAGACAAGGGGGGTTAACCTCACCCACACTCTTCAATTTGTATGTGGACGCACTCATCGTCGCGCTCAGCAGCCACCACGTTGGCTGCTACGTTGATGGGATATGTGTAAACAATCTAAGTTACGCTGACGACATGGTCCTGCTGAGCGCGTCGGTTTGTGGGATGCGCAAATTGTTGCAGGTGTGTGAGGATTATGTGGATACACATGGCCTCATGTACAATGCCGTGAAAAGTCAATACATGGTCTTTCAGGCCGGCGCCAAATGTTCACGACATGTTCCACCCATTAGCCTTAAAGGTATACCTTTGCAACAGGTGGACGAATTTAAATATTTGGGGCATTGGGTAACAGCCGACCTGAAGGACCATGTCGACATTGAAAGGGAACGGAGGGCACTATCTAAGAGAGCAAATATGATAGCCCGTAGGTTTGCGCGATGTTCAACACAAGTTAAAATCACGCTGTTCAAAGCCTATTGCACCTCGCTATACACGTGCAGCCTTTGGGTTAACCACACACGAGCGGCTTATAGTGCCCTCCGTATCCAATACAATAATGCGTTCAGAGCAGTGTTGGGGTTGTCCCGTTCTTGCAGTGCCTCGGGCATGTTTGCAGAAGCGCGCACCGACTGTTTCCACACCACCATGCGCAAGCGGTGCGCGTCCTTGGTGCGCAGGGTGCGGGACAGCTCCAATACAGTTCTGTCGATGATTGCCGAGAGGATTGACTGTCCGTATATTCGACAGTGCTGTAGCAGGCACGTAAAATAAATTAGTAGGTAAATTATTTATGACTTGTGATTTTATTTGTATTTGATTGTTAATTTTTATTTTTGTTTTTATTTTAATTTTTTTTATTTTATTCAAATTTCTCTCTTTGTTAAAATGTATGGATCCAAGATATCTGAAATAAATGAATTTTAATTTTTTTAATTTTTAATAACCGTTAAACCCCGGTTACAGCTAAGAAGCAAGATCGATTATCTCCAGAACAAATAGAATTATTGGTAAGTAAAATTAAAAGAGAACCTTGGAACAAGTATGACATCATTGCCAAGCTGGGGACTGATGATGGCAACGCTGAAATCTTGAAGAGGGTCGATAAAGGTAAGACAGTCAGTTTATTATAAGGTTACCTACTAGGCTCCCGATCGTCCTCGCCCACATATGGCAGTGGCTGCCGCGAGAAATCGCGGTACGGTGAACAGAGCTCGGGCTGGATCTCATGGCGACATGGTGAGTGCGATAGTCGCAACCCAGTGCCGGGCACGCCACAATGGCAGCGGTATCCCTCTTTGAGGAGTGGCTAGAGAGGCGCCACGGCGCCCTCACCTTCTGCCTGGCGAAACTAAAAACCAAGGGTGGTCTTCATTTTGGTCTTGAGCTTCGTGATCCTTTCTGTAAAACCAAGAACAGGATATCTCTTAGCTGGATATGTCATAGAGCCTTAACTTATTCTAGGAGTACGGGTTTATTGTTTACATATTTCAAAATTTTGCAGCCATCAAAGAGGGTAGAGTATCACCATCCTTTATAGAATTGGCAATCAGTAAGAATAATCGCAAGGAGCCTGGATTCTGTGGAAACAAAAAATGTCTGAATAAGAAACAAATATTAAATAAGGAAGAAATATTAAAGAAGTTAGGTACCCGCCCTGGCCAGAATGAAATTCTGGAAGAAATCGGCAAAGGTACCTAATTCTTTTAAAATAGCAATATTTATCTTACTCTTTGGCTACATCCATATTATGTAAAAGGTCATGTCCATCGTGGATCTCTATAGGCTGTCGAGGCATTGGAGCGACTCTGTGCTCTCTGGGTGCTTCTGTGGCAGTAAATATCTCTACATCATCCAAGTAGAGTTTACTCGGCAATTAATATAACATGTACAAAGTCTCGACATCAATACTCCGGCAGTTGGCCACCAGACAAAACATCCGTTTTGTTGGACGATCATCCTTTTTCCATGGAGGATGAGTGGGCTTTACGCTCTGATCCGCATACCTCTAGACCAAAAAAATTAAAAACTGTCCTGTATAGACTCCTAAAAGTCGGTAAAAATGTAAACTTCTTTTCAGTTATAAAGAGTTGCCAGATATCGCCTTCGCTTATAAAATTGATGATAGATTCACCAATGGAGAAAGAAGGGAGGATTGCCTCTCATTATTGCCCCGTGAAATCAGTAACAAAAGAACTTGATTTGGTAAACAAACGAACCTGTAATAGAAGTAAGTTTTAAATGAAATAACTCTGTGGTCTATTACAACTTGCGCCCCATGTAATGGGACTATCCAAACGCCCTCCAACTATCTTTCCATTTCCCTCTGTATAAAGCTGCTGAGAACCAGTTCCTGTTGATGGAGTCCAGCTTCCTAATTGCGTAACACACTATTACTATCAGTGCGAATCATTTTGAAGCATATTTCTAATCCAAATCTTCAAATGTGTGTATGTAAAAATGTCTTTGCTCAACAATGTAAACAACACAATGAATGCTGTTGAACTATCAAAATGAAACCCATTGCCACTGGTGATGTGTTAAGCAATTATCCTACAGCTCATCCCGCTCTCTCCATCAGTCTAACGCAATGTTGTTTGCCATTAAGAAGGACCCATCGTCTCGTAAGTTTATTTAGTCCATTAGTAGCCTGAGATGCAGCACATTTATCCAGCATAATTCCATTTTAGCGTGGCAAGTTTCCAAATGGCATCAGTTTTTTTTTTTTTTTATGGAAATGATGGTCTTATTCTTAACCCAGTTTCAATTTTCTTCAAGCAAGACGTGTTGGATAGTATCGGGTTGCATAAATATTAGGTCCTTACATATGAAATTGGCGTTTTGTCGGACTGGCCTTGAATTTGGAATTCTTTGGTTTAGAATTCCAAATTCAAATTTATACAGCTACTTTACTCATCAATTTGTGTGTCGAAAACCGTATTTCTTTTGTTTTTTTTTTCTTATGGATTTTTCTCTGCGTCATTGAGTTTACAAAATAGAAATTTTAATAGTTCGCGTTATTTATGAATATGAGTTCCGCCGTGGCACCAGTGCTGCAGAAACGGCTCGAAGAATTAATGATGTGTATGACAGTGGTGTCCCTAAAGAAAGCACAGTGCGTTTTTGGTTCCAACGTTTTCGTTCTGGAAATTTCAACCTACAGAACATTCCCTGTGGACGGCCGTAGACCAAAGTCGACAAGGAAGAATTGAAGGCTATTCTGGAAGCGGATGCATCGCAAACTACGTCCGAGTTAGCAGCAAGCTGCGGTGTTAGTGATAAAACTGTTTTAATCCACTTGAAACAAATTGGGAAGATAAGAAAGCTCGAAAGGTGGGTCCCTCATGAATTGAGTGAAGCAAACCGACAAACGCGCGTCGACAGCTGCGTTACATTACTGAATCGGCACAATAATGAAGGGATTTTAAATCGAATCATTACCTGTGATGAAAAGGGGATACTCTACAACAATAGGAAGCGCACATCGCAATGGCTGAACCCCGGTGAACCATCCAAATTCTGCCCCAAGAGAAAATAGACTAGAAAAAAGTTATTGGTCAGCGTTTGGTAGACTAAGGCCGGTGTGATGCACTACAGCTTCCTTGAATCTGGACAGATGATTACTGGAAATTCTACTGTGAGTAGCTCCACATAATGATGGATAAACTAGCCGCTAAACAACCGAGACTGGTCAATCGCACAAGGCCACTGCTGCTTCAGGACAACGCAAGACCAAACACTACACAACAGACTGCTACCAAATTAGAGGAGCTTCAATTGGAATGTTTAAGATATCCACCGTACTTCCTGGATCTTGCTCTAACAGATTACCAATTTTTTTTTAGAAATTTAGACAACTTTTTGCAGGAGAAAAAAATCAAGTCCGATGAGGCAGTCCAAACCGCCTTCAAAGATTTTAATGATTTCCGTCCTAATGTTTTTTTTTAGAAAAGGCATTAACGAACTACCTATGAGATGACAGAAGTGCATAGATAGCAAATTAAAAAATAAATGACTTTTATTCCTCCCATACAAAACGCCAATTTCGTATGTAAGGACCTAAAATTAATTCTACAATTAAAAACTTACAGTCTCACAAATTGGTTTGATTTTCTTGTTTAAGTAATTCGTTTTTATTACATTTCTCGTAGCACAATATTCCCTCGTTTCTTGGTTTTCCGGCCGATTTTGTCGTTACTCCAATATGCAGTATATTTCTGATCAACACAGTTATCATATCACCACCTTCGAAAAAGTTTTTGTTCCATATGACTTCAGTAAAATAGAGGTAGAGGTTCTGTTCCAGTTTCGATTTTAAGTATTTTTAGAACTTTTAACTTATTTCAGAATCTCATTTCATCACTGGATTGAAATTCACTGTGTTTGATAGTTGACTAATGTCAATACGGTTAAATCCAGTCTATCTAGCGGCCTGAATGTAACGACAAGGAGTTTAAATTTGAAAAGGGGTAGGGTGGGGGTGATTTGTTGTTCATAAAAACTCTACAATATTTAAATAGCATTAGCCTCCACGCTAGGATTCCCTGTGTAAGAAGATTTTGATCCTTCGCCAGTAGGTAGGTTCATACATAGCATCGGTCAGTTAAAGAAATCCAACAGTTCTGTAAGTTACCTGGCATAACTACTATCCGCCATTTGATGAATATCTTCTTCTTTGGCCTCGCCTTTTCCCGTAATGCGGGGTCGGCTGCCCTGGTTCTGAGGCGCCACTTATTCCCGCTATTTGATGAATATGAAGAACGGTATAATATAGGCAACTATCAGAACAACGTTCGTGTTCCTTACTCGTCAGAATCTTGTTTTTAGATCAGAAAAGACCAAAAAAGACGCTGTCTTGGAAGGAGATGGTCTGGAATAAAGATATGCCGTGTAATAGAAGAATGAATAAGATGTATGATAAATTTTTCAAGCGAAGTAAAAAAGACAAACCGGCGACATATACAGACAAGATGTTAAAAGTAATAAAAAGTGTCGATGACACAGAACATAGTTTAGTACTCATGAAGCCTAGTTTTCCAAGTGTGGAATCAGAAACTGAATTACGGAATATAATGCCCTCGAAAGAGTTGTCCAAGATCAAGAAACGGGGCTACAAATGTGAGCGTTTTGTTTATTTATTCATCATCATCATCAACCTTTTATCGTCTCACTGCTGGGCACAGGTCTCCTCTCATACAGAAAAGAATTGAGCGTAATCACCACGCTTGATCAATGCGGGTTGCCGATTTTAGACTTAAAGTCCAGGCTTCCTCAAGATGTTTTCCTTCGCCTTTTAATCAGTCATTGGTGTCTAAGGTATACTTAGAAAGTACATATAACTTGGAAAAGTTACATTGGTACTTGCCTGACCTGGAATCAAACTCTCATACTTGAAAGGCTGATGTTTTAAGCACCACGTTTATTTATTAAACATTTACACTTAGGTATTAAGCAATTTGTCACCTACATCAATTTGCTGTGTTACAAACACTGTGTACATCTGTTAAATAATGACAGTAAAGATTTAAAAATACTAACCGTGTAAGATGAAGATAGAAAGTAAAAACTGTGAGCCTGGCATTAGAAGTAACACTTAATTAAATTATAATAGTAGGGAATAAAGCCGCAGCCAAAAACATGTTACTATGGAGGCGCGGTTAACTGTATAGTAAAAACGTGAAGGTCTAGTTTTGCTTGATTATCAATATTGGACAGTTTCAACAGTGTAGATTAATTATGAAATGGTTTGGACCTGTCTGTACACAACATTGTATTTGATCAGTTCTTAAAATTCAGGGTTATTTAGCGACAACTGAATAAGCCTGTATTTGGTGAGAACACTGACGTGGAATGCTGTACCATAAATTCAATCGAAAGATTCTGTAAAATCATCGTGAAAAGTTAGATGAAGTGAACATAGCCATTGTATGGACGATAGCAGATCAAGCTATCCGAAACTGTCAAATATTCTTAATAAACCTTGATCCTTAAATTTACCGATAAAGTTGAAAATCTAATAAAAAAAAATTGACAGTCGTCTATACCACCATGACTTGTAACTGACAGTATTGGTCACTGCCAATAGTGTCAATCTATAGCATTAGTTAGAATGACAATGCACTCCACGCTTACTTCACCTAAGTTTTCACTCTGACATTATTACGAAATAATTACACACATTTAGTACATAATTTTAAAAAATGCTATTTTCTACATTTTGGCCGCGTAGGTCATAGGTTGGCGTAAGTATCTATTTTTTGTTGTATGAAATTAATATTTTATGTAATTAATTGATATTAATATAATGCTGATTTAAGGGTTCAATAAAAGAAATGTGAAGTTTATGAAAGCTGGAAGCGAAACGATGATGTTACCGATGACTTTGAGTGAAATACTCACTAAGTTGGGCACCAAAGCCGGCAAGGCAGAAATTATATATGAGATCCGTAACGGTAAGTATAAAAGGTCTCTAATCTCAATAGAATTATGAATTCAACCCGCTTTGTAGACAGAGTTGTGACAGACAAAGTTCTTCATAGCAAACACAAATCGAAGCTCATTTTTGTTACATATTATGGCATAATGTTACTCCACTGTCTGCACGTGACAATAGCGACGGTAAGTCCCCTCTTTGAGGAGTGGCTAGAGAGGCGCCACGGCACCCTCACCTTTCGCCTGACGCAGGTCCTCAGCGGACACGGTTGTTTCGAGAGGTCCCTGTTCCAGATAAGGCAGAAAATGCCAGGGTGTCACCATTGTGTGGATCGCCCTGAGGACACGTTGGAGCATACGGTGGAGGTCTGCTTGGCTTGGGTAGAGCACCGCCGTGTCCTCGTGGCAGCGATCGGCGGCGATCTCTCGCGTCCGATCCTGGTCCAGGCTATGGTCCGGAGCGAGAGTGCATGGCAGGCCGTCACCTCCTTCTGCGAAGCAGTGATGCTGGCAAAGGAGGAGGCGGAGTGCGTGAGGCAACGGGAATCCCAGTGCCCTCACACTACTAGCCGCCACAGGAGACGCCCAGGTCGGGAGACAACATCGAACTCCCAGCCACCGTAAGCGCGAGCTTGCGGGTGATGAGTAGTGGCCTCGCCGCCCGGTAAGGACCAAGCCCGCGTCGGCGGTGAGATGTCAACACATCGTGACGGGTCCACGAAGACTGATGCCTCCTGGGTCAGAGTTGCGGGTTGGTTAAAAAAGAAACCGTGGCCCTGGCGTATAGGTAAGTGATGAATCGGCTGGGTTTTAGTCAGTAAAAGTCTGACCCGCTCTTCCACTCCGCCAAGAGCGGGAGAATTCATTTGATGATTTCCCGTCCCAAACCAAAAAAAAAAGGTTCCTCCGCTAATCCATCCAAAAATCCATCCTAAGGTGGACACGAAATCATATGTCCGATGAAACGACCTACATGTAAATGAAATTTATCGGCTTAAGGTAGTTTCATGTTCCGAAACGTAATAAGCCGCAAGGAGAGCTTAGTACCGTTAACTTAGAAGAAAACCAAATAACTGTAGAGTTAACAATACTTTTAATTTTTTAAGTTTCCGTGTCCAAAAGGAGGAAAGCCGAACGAGAGTCTATTGTCTATCTGTCACCACGATGTATCTCATGTATCGTAATAGCTAAACAGTTGAAATATCCACAGATGATGTATTTCTGTTGTTTTCTGTAAAAACAAATACTACTTAAGAACAAAATAAAATGAATATAAATTGTACAACCCCTCATAGGAGGGGGTTCCTATACAATTTCCTAAATATAGATAACAGATGTGATTTTTATTTGCACAATTGGCTGGATTTTTAATCGTTTGTGCTCATAAATAAAAACTGTACAGGCAGTCCTCGATTTAAGTCGTTTCGTTTTACGTCGTTTCAAGTTTCAAGTTACGTCGAACAATGTTTTGACACTATTCCTTAAACATACGTCAATTGTTTCGATTTAGGGATATGAGATTATTCGCATTATTTCGGCATAGGTTAATTCATTTGTGGCGAGCCGGCTACTAAGCAAGCATTTACTTTTATTAATAAAGTATGTATATCCTTTGTTATAAATACAGTTATTTTTTTTTAAACCATGTGGATATTACCCTTGATTTTTACATGTAAACATATGAAAAAATTTGTCTCTACTTACATCGTTTCGGTTTACGTCGCATGTTTCTAGAACCTAACATGCCGTAAGTAGAAGGACTGCCTATATTAATATTTCGTCCAATTACAAGAAAACAAAGTTACTATTTTAATCATAGGATATTAGTACCTACTAGTAACTAATTAGTAACTAATTTCTAAATGTAGCTAATTTCTTAATTTATTTAAGCCGTACAAAGAGGGGATACGTCGCCAGTAATCCTGGATATGGTGATAAATAACGACATGTATCTCGGGGTTAAGCAAAGAAAATTATTAGAAAGATTACAAAGCAAAAGTCATATGAAAACAATGGATCAAAATGAAATATTTTACAACCTACGCACCGATGAAGGCGTTGATAAAATTATCGATCATGTTGCTAAAGGTAGGTGTATTCGAGTGGTAGGATTTTTGGCCTATACTTTAACAGTACTGTAAAAGCTTCCCCCAAATTCATCAGTAACGTAACTTAGTTTCAACCTTAGAGAAGGTTCAACTTACTGCTGGCGAGTTTATTGTGCCATTTCTACTTCTTAGGCATCGTCCTTATAGTATTCGAGTTAGATATGTTTAACCAAGCGTTTGTATGAGGAAAATTCGCGCGAACCTACGATGATCGCGCATTCGCTTCCTATTAGGACGAAGCCTTAGCTATAACACTAGGAAGTGGTATATGCAAGGCGTAATTTTTAGGATAATATTTTATGTAATTTTCACTATAAAAAGTGTTATTTACGAACTAGTTCTAGTTACTCTCAGTCTAGTTTGAACAAGTGACTTTTGACTGTCAATTTTATTTCAAAGCTAATAAAGAAATTTTTACAAGAGCAGCTATAGCTATGTCATATAATATGTGTTTAAATACGTCAATGAACATAATATGGAGATAGCATAATAAAATTACTATAACCTCTTTTTCAGCTATAAAATCAGGTCTAGTATCACCGTATCTCATAGAGTCGATGTTAAACAAAGACAAAGCGAAACTATTCTTAAAAACGTTGGAATACAAACAACTTCTGACACCTAATAATAAAGCTCAAATATATGAGAAGTTATGCACGTGTGAGGGCAGGACTGAAATCTTAAAAGTAGTCGCTAAAGGTATTGAATAAACTACAAAGTATGTGCTATAAAGTAAATTGTTTTAGATGCAAAGAAACAGAAAAGGAGTATCAAACGTACACATGCTTTATTACATTAGTAGGCTAATTACCAAGTAAGATCTACCTAAGTAACTAAACTTTGTAATTGTAATTTATTATCAATAATTCCAGCTATAAGAAAAGGTAACGTAACACCGTCTCTCATAGAAAATATTTTAAATAAAGGCAAACAAGATCCACAAACAGGTAAAACAGGACCACTATTTAAAAGATTATTAACAAATAAGAGTAACAGACGAATGAACGAAAAGGAAATACTCGCCAAACTAAATACTGAAGAGGGGAAATCTGAGATTTTGAATGAAATCGGTAAAGGTAAGTTGGCAGAAAATTAAGAATATTATGAAATACAATTCAATCGACTCAGCCTAATGCAATCCATTCCACTGTGGCGGTACCTAAAACGCGTCATACTGACGTCACCTTATTCCTGCATCTCGAAAGCAGAATTTATACGTACGCATACAAGCCGATGGATGCTGGCAGCACAAGACCACTTGGGAGAGGCCTTTGTCCAGCATTGGACCTCTATAGGCTGAAGAAATGGAAGAAGATACAAGTTCAGGACGTCAACCAGTGGGCAAGGGGCTGCCAAACAATATCAGTTTGGTCGGAGGATTCTTCCTTTTCTCTCTGTTCCTCATGCCTCTAAACTATACATGCTGCGCCGAAACATTTTGTGGTCCATTTTTTTTTTTTTGTTTATTACGAACTAGCGATCGGCCACGGCTTCGCACGGGTACAATACTGATACTAAATACACTACAGAAAAACTGTGAACGTTGTATAAGAAACATAGCGGCTAATCGCTCCCGGCCCCCGGCCGGCCGATACGCCGCCAACGCGACGCCCCGCAATTTTCAAATCCGTAATATCATTAAAAATATTCAATAAAATCATATGTTGTAATAATCGGGGCTATGTATATTTATATTAAGTCAACAATGTATTTAAGGTATAAAATTGGATAAGGATTAATGCTGTATTGGGTAAAATCCTTCGAAAATTAGCTAATATTTGTCGTAAAAAGTAAATGACAAAAAAATATTATTATGGGATAACCATAAGAGACAGACATATACCACTGTGGACTTTTCTGTAGACCTTTTCTATGTGTACAATATTAAGTACATTATTTTAATTATTTTTCAGCCTGTGTGTCTCTGCAAACGCGGAAAAAATTAAATTACTTACGACATTAGAAACCTCAAAAATAATAGTATTTTGTCACTATTTCATGGATGTTATTATACATATAAACCATTCTCTTTAATCTCTCTATCTATTTAATGAAACCGCACCAGAATCCGTTGCGCAGTTTTAAAGATTTAATCATACATAAGGGCTTAGGGAAATAGAAAGCGACTTTGTTTTATACTATGTAGTAATAAACATGTTTTCTTTCTTTCTTTGATTTTTATCTTTACCTTAATAGGTATTGGAACTCTTTTTTTTCCATAGTTAGAGTGAAATGAATCTCTTTTTTTATATTCAGAAAACTAATTTTTTGTATTTGGTAACGATATGTTTTATTTTAGCAATCACGGCAGGACAACTATCGCCCTCTGTCATCGAATTGATGATAAATGAAGACAATACAGAACAGAATATAGAAACACTAGCGGAATATGAGAAACGAATGATTAACGAACAAGAATATGTCGACCCTGAAATCCTTAAAGCAATGGATAAAGGTCAGCTTTCAATAATATTCTTTAGCCATATTCAAATAACTTTATTATTATAACAAACATATATATTCATTACCAATCTATAAAGATCATGTCGCCCTGTATCCTAAATTAGGTAATCCTTTATCTTAGGAAACATTCTTGGTGAACTAAAATAATACTAAAACAATTTTTTTCGTAGCCATGAAAAAAGGGGAAGTTACGGCATCTTTAGACAATCTGATCAGAAATAGAATTAAAATGAATAGAAAAATAGATACTGGTACGGACACGAGGTCGGAAATCATCAGAAAGCTCTCTAAAGGTAATCTCATAAAAATCTTATTTTTTTAAATATGTTTTGTAAATTACTTTAGAAATTTTAAACTAGTACTTGACCGCAATCCCGCCTGATGGTAAGCAGTTATGAATGCGTTGATGGTAACGCGCGCTGGTTAGAGCCTATTCACTCTAGCCTTGAAGACACTTAAATTGTAGTCGGACGGAAACACCGCCGCTGGCAAATTGTTCCAGTACCTCGATATACGCGATATAAAAGACAAAGCGAAACGCTTCGTCCAGATCACAGTGGATGATGGAACGGAGATGGGGGAATCCCGCACACTCTTCAAAATGCATCCTGAATACATTTAGGCGAGTCCAAGTATCTATCACTCCTTTGTTTTCTCGTAAGTCTACACTTCTGGATACATTTATTGGCCCACCTTGCATTTTCAGTTTCGTTTGGTCCTAGCTAAAATTTTATATTAGGTCGAGCAAAAAGTTTTTATGCAGTTTTGAACCTGGCACATTCACAATTTCATATATAAATAGCCTTTTTTAAATTTCGAACACAGAATTTAAAGAAACAAGCAACAAACAAGACAGTTTGGAGCCTGTTTGTTGATATCAAACAATCTAATACTAAGAAATCTTGATTTTATTGGTTTACTTGGATTTAATTCTTGAAAAGTGATTGATATCTTTGGTTTTGCAACAAACATTACTTATTCCTAACATTAAGGTGAGGTTCTATCAATAATCTATGGATACTTCACCTGAAGTCGCCGCCCAAGCTGTGGCACTTATTCAGACCGGATACAGCCAAAGAAATGTGAGTGCCCAACTTAATTTAAGTCGATCTGCGGTCCGAAAAGGTTAAAAAACGCGATATGGTACCAACAAGCCAGCTAATGGGCCCAAACTAACACGAGCCCACCGAACAGCGAACCTTCATTTCGCACGCACTCATTTAAATTGGACACAGCAAGATTGGAGCCGTGTACTCTTTTCTGTTGAGTCTAAAATTGTGTTACATGGCAATGATGGAAGGAAGAAGGTCTACCGACGTAAGAGAGAGCGTTTCGCATAATGCTGCTTTGAAGAGAGGGTTGCTTATGGTGGTGCTCATGGACTGTCTGGGGCGGTATATCCGCGAGCGGCAAAACTCAACTTGAGGTTGTTACAGGACCACGGCTGCCAACATTAAATGCTGAAAGGTACATTCGTGAGTGCTTAGAACCTCACGCGATACCATACGCGGACTATGTGGCCCAACTTTCCTTTTTATGCATCATAATGCAAGAGCCCATACGGCCAGCATCGTCAGAATCATCTTCAGGATGTCAACTTCATAGTTATGAACTGGTCAGCCAGAAGCCCAGACATGAAACCCCATTGAGCACATGTGAGACGAGCTAAGAAGACGTGTTAGGGCTCGTCAGCCGGTTGCCCAGACGATGCAGGAGTTGAAAACTGCCATAGAAGAGGAATCGGAGATGATCCCTCAAAATTTCAGAGAGCGGTTGATAAACTCTATGCCTGATCGTATGAGAGCTGTGGTAGATGCCCATGGAGGCAACACGCGTTATTAAATTAAACCTTTATATGATAAAACATGTTTTTACATCAATTGCCACAAGGCGCATATCCGACTTGTTAGGCGTAGCTCCATGTCGTATGGTACTCTGAATTCAAATTTAAAACAATACGATCGAAAAAGATGGTAAAATATATCAGGTTTAAAACTGCATCAATAGTTTTTGTTTAACCTAGCAATCATATTTCGGTAGGGGCCATCGAAACCTAAGCTCTAAGGTGGGCCAATAGATGTGTCCAGAAGTGTATATTGTTTATTAAAATATTATTTATTTATTATATAATTACAGAAAAGAAAGGACCAAAAGTGAAAGGAATACAATGTAATATACCAGATTGCCCGAAGTGTTGGGAACGGTATAATAATTCAGAAATCATAATAACAAAATTACCAGACGACAAGTTATCCCAAAAAGGAAGAAAAAATGTAGATGTTTACCCGAAGCAGATTCAGGAAAGTTTTGAACCCGAGAAGATAAATGAAAACTGTAAGAGATGTTGTGAATCTGATGGCGAGAAAAGAAATCGTCGTCCTGGGGATATTAAGACAAAATTTCTTGGTCTAAGGTTATCAAAAAAAGGAAGAAAATATGTGTCGTCGAAAATGCGTTCAAACAAGATTGTTTTTAAAAAAAAAGATATTTACCCGAAGCCAATTCCAAAACGCAGTGAACTTGATAACAAGAAGAGAATTCGTAAACTTGAGGGCAGGAAAAGAATTCGTGAGCCTGAGGACAGGAAGACAAAATTACCAGGCCTAAAGTTATCTAAAAAAGGAAAAAAATATGCAATTCCAAAAAGCAGTGAACTTGAGGACGAGGAGAGAAATCGTGAACCTGAGCATAATAAGAGAATTCGTGAGTTTGAAGACGTGAAAACAAAATTACCAGGTGTAAGGTTTTCAAAAAAAGGAAGAAAATATGTACAGTCGAAGAGTCTTTCACACAAGGTTCGATTAATAAAACCAGATATTAACGAGAAGCTAATTTCAAAAACCAGTGATGAGCCTTATCACGTTAAGAGACGTCTTGAACTTGAGGATGGAAAGGGAAGCCGTGAACTTGAGGACACGAAAATAATTCGTGAACTTGAAGACGAGAAAAGAAATCGTGTACCTGAGGCCAAGAAGAGAAGTCATGAACCTGAGGACGGAAAGAGTAATCGTGAACCTGAGGATAAGAAGAACAGTCGTGGAGCCGAGGACTGGAAGACAAGTCTAAGACTTGAAGACAAGAAGAGAATTCGTGAACCTGAAGACGAGAAGAGAAATTGTAACGCCAAATGTAGGAAGAGAAATCGTGTACCTGTAGTCGGGAAAAGACGTCGTGAACTCGACGATGGGAAAAGACGTCGTGAACCCGAAGATGATAAGACAAGTTCGGAAGGTAACCCATTGTAAGATAAATATTAGGACTTCTGTAAATGACGTCAGAGCTGCACACCAGATCGGATGTTTATGTATATGAATGAATATCATACATGCGCAGCGTCGGAACTGCTTTGATGCCGAGTGAATAGTAAAGCCACGATCATAGTTCAGTAAATAAACATGAAGAAACTGTCGATGTCAATACGTCTACTTTTCATATTATATACCGTGCTTTTTAATGAAATCTAAAATTATAAAGTAATTTCATTTAATACTTCCTCTTTTGCTAAACATACTGAGAAGCAATCTATAGCACCAAGAGATATGTGATGTAGCCTATCTGCAGCGGAAAGGCTGATCTCAGCCTTTTAAGGTCAGCAATTCATATTGATCACAAATCTGTGTATCTTACTGAATTGTGATCGTTTAAATCGCTTTACTATGTATTTAAAATTCAGTATTAATGCGGTGTACACATGGTTTCGGCGTAGCGTCTCCGGAGCGACAGAGTACAACGATGCGGATTTTGCATGATATTCATCCCGTCCAAAGCCGGTGCGACTCTGGAGTCCTGTTAAGAGAGCCTAAAGGGAGATTTCATAATTGTTCATCTGCTGGAATACATATCGTTTCAGAAAATGAAAACAGTGTACTACTGCAAGTAGTCCCTGAATTTAAAGAGGCATTAAGTAAATTTAAAAGGCGAAAAGTTATGGACATTAAGAAATCACGTTTTTGGAGATTTTCTAATAAAAAGGGGAATATGTACCAATGTATAGCCAGGAAACAACACAGCCCAGGTATTTCAATATATACATTATATACAAGCCTGTCACTGAATATCAAACGCCTGTTCCGAAACACACAGACAGAGATAGCATGAGAATTAATTGTCATGCTTACCCAAAGCAGCAGGGTAATTGCATAACATATTATCAATAGCAATGGGTTTCATTTTGATAGGTCAACAGCAACCATTGCGTGATTTACCTTCTTAAGCAGACACATCTTTAGAACTTATACAGCAATGGATTAGCAATATGCTTCAAAATGATTCAAATTGATAGTAATAGTGTATTATGCAATTAGGGTACAGGTTAGCACTTACAGATATTTTGAAAACGACATTATTTTTACCATGAGATAAATAAATTAATGGATAGTCAGGCCGATTCACTTACTCACAAACTAAATTTAAGAAGTTAGAAGAAAAATATTAGTTTAATCCAGCCAAATTAAGATAATCAGTTAGATAAACAATTTAGACGCAATTGAAAACATGTCTAATATTATCTCTTCTATATAATACTTCTCTAATACTTTAAAATTAGTTTCAGACTTGGATAAAGAAAAGATTTCATGTGCATCACTCCGTAAATTAATAGAAGATAAAAACAAATTTTCGATTACGAAGAAAATTTTTAAAGGTAGGTCGAATATAAAAAAAAATAAATAAAAATGAGAAACTGATGAGGGGCAGAAGTTTTGGAGGGCTGTCTATTGTAATTTTGATGTTTGAAAAACGCTGACATAGTACAACCTAATTTTTTTTTTATAAATTATAAACCTGTGCTTGACCGCAATCGCGCCTGATGGTAAGCAGTGATGTAATCGTTGATGGTAAAGCACGCTAGTTTATTAAGAGCCTATTCACTCTAGCCTTGAAGACACATTGTAGCCCGACGGAAACACCGCCGCTGGCAAATTGTTCCAGTCCATCGATGTACGCGGTATAAAACAGAAAGCGAAACGCTTTGTCCGGATCGTAGTGGTATTAACAACGTAAGGGTGGAAAATCGTCGTACGACGGGTCGTCCGGTGGTGGAACTGAGATGGGGAAATTAAATCATGCAATTCCCTTGCACACTCACCACAATGCATCCTATAAAACACCCAAAGGCTGGATCCAAGCTTTGGAGACAGTTTTGAGATAAGACTGGGTCGCCAATCAGCCTCTTCGCACGCCTCTCCACTGAATCGAAAGTAGCCAGGTGACATAACAGTTGGAATCAAAGTTCCCAATCTTAATTTTGCTGCCACAAAAACTTCGTTAATATGAGTTGTTTCAAGTTTGTTCGCTGGAGTGACGTCACCCCAGCTGTTAATATCATATTCTCTGACCGAAAAAGACATAATTCTGTATTAAAGCCCAAAAATACCTAAGGCATAATAGGTGCTATTGGCAAAAATTCGAATCCCTGGTTATCCATTGGTAATAATAGTTATCAAAGCAAAAGTTATGTGTCAGCTGGTGTGATTGTACCTGGAGTTAAGGCTCATGTCATGTTTTCCGAACGAATGTTATAAAGAGAAAAATAAACTATCATTAATTGTTATTTCAGCCAAGTCAAAAACGGAACCATGCGGTTCGCTCGCGAAATTGTTAAAAGAGAAAGATGCGGCGGAAATTAATGAACTATTCGAAAGTTTACAAAAAGATCCTTACTATCCGACTGGGAGTGTTAAGATCTTCCCCAAAAGTAAGTCTATTGCAATATCTACGTCATCTACGAAATAGGCTCGTCCAAATGTAAGGTATATCAAGACAAATGCCAAATTCAATATTTCGGACGGACAAGTGCATCGGAAGTAGAGACGACTGGTAAATTTTGTTGATCCATTATTATTTCGAGCGTCCATATGTGATGATCTTGGAAACACATAACTTCGGCTAAAACTAGATATTTTTTTGCTTAGAGAACAGACGGTAAAAGGCAAACTAATGGGTAGAGGTTAAGGAAATTGTAAAGTCCTCGAAATTTTCAAAGTTTCTCTTTAGCAGACTCAAGGGATCTGGGATCAGGGCAAATGCAATAAACAATACGTTACTCCAGGACTGACGAACATAAATACATATTATAATTTATGCGAATTTTTTAAATGCTGCGCATAAAAATTATAGTCTTCAGAATCAAGTAGTAAATGGATTCAGCTCAGAATTTGACTACATATTTTACGCCATCATTACCATCCCTCGATTTCTGTAACGTTCAGTGGACTGGACACGCAGAACATGATATTAAGTGGCCCGTCCTTTATGGAATGGCACCTCATTTAATACCTCACTATTAAATTTATTACCTTATTATTACTTCTTAATTACCTTACCTCGTAATTACGTGGAGAGTCAAGCCGACTATGAATCTCCACCATCCCCACCAGGTTTTTGTATTTCTGCCAATCTAGGTTCGGAGTCTGTTTAAAGACTTCCTGGTTACCCAAGGTAACTTATGTCCAGATGGAAGATTTTATTTATTTATTTATTATAATTAATCACAACGGTTTGCGCCAATGACTTACTGTAAGGTATATAAACTTAATACTAATAATCTTTTTTGTAAAAATTCACGTCCATTTCAGCGACTGAGTCGGGGCGATCGTCGCCCTCTGTCACAGACATGCTACACAATAGAAAAAAGTCTAAAGCTATGAGAAAGACCTGTAAGTATTAAATAAAAACTTGGGTAATAAAATCAATAAATGTCAGGTATAAATCCCTCAAAGTAAATATCTTTTTTTTTTTGTTATTTTAGCCTTCTTTAGAACAACGTTTTCTTTTTTTTTTAAATTAACGTATGGTTAACTATACGTAAATAAAAAAATACGATAGTATACGATCCTGACATTTATAGATTTTATTTATTATATTAATATGGTACAGCCTAGATTGTAATTACAAAATATTGGGTTAATCAGTATCTGGATTGCGGAGGTGAGATCGTTCACTCTACGTAAAATACTGATATTTAGCTGAATAGTGGAGACACACCTCAACATTGTTTAGAAAAAGCTGGCTGAAATACGGTCAGCGAAAACGTTACGAAAGTTCAATCGCCTAAAATATAACCGTAGAGTTGACAATCTATTCCATCTAGTGTATAATAATATCCATAATAATGGTCAAGTTCAAGTCAGGTCAAGTTGATGTTCGTTCTCAAATGTTCATTCATAATTACAGCCATCAAAAGTGGCAGAATCTGTTCCTCTCTCGCCAACATACTTAAAGACAAAAATGTGAAGGAAGTTGATGATATACTCGAATATTTACGCCCCAGCAACTCTGAAGCTGCAAGAATGAAGAAAGTTCGTAAGGGTATGTTGAATAGATTCACTCAAGAATTTTCATAAAAGGATGGCGTATCAAACGTCACCAAAATATCTGTAGGAAGGTAATGTCATGTTGCGGGTTGTTGAGCTTTCTTGAACTTGAAAGCGAGTTGAGCTTTACGCCAGCCACTGAGATACGTCAAGCCAACCCTTAATTGTTTATTCTTTAAATAATAAATCTAAACGTCATTATCGTATAATATTTTTTAACAAGTGTGTCTAAAGCCGTATTTCAGAGCGTGTTTTTTTTTGAAACACTTAAAAACACCTAAGGTATACTTATATAAACTTTTGCCTCTATACACAAGCTATGTCCTGTATATTAATATACATATTTTTAGATGTGTATTGATTTAGCTCTAACAATGCATTCCAACTCACATAGGTTTTGGGGTTATATTATTATAACCCCAAAACCTATGTCAGTTGGAATTAAATGCTAGAAGTGTGGTGCGGTGCGAGTGGCGACTGAACCTCTCTTGATACGCTCGAGGAATGTTTTCCAGGGAGCTGGAAAAGCAAGAACTGAGTGTTTTCATAAACGAAAGTGCACCACACATCTTCAGTAATGTTTCGGTAAAACACACTCACAGAAGACATGGCTTTAAAATATTAAATATAGTTTCAGTTTTGCATTTTAATACTTGGAATGTCTTATTTCAGCGCTTAAAACAGGCCAAATAACGCCATCGCTTTTAAAGACATTAGGAAGAATGGATGTGGGCGGTATGGGAGAGCCTGTTAACATATTTTATAAGTCAGATGTTCTGAAGAATACCCACAAAGGTTAATTGATTTTTTAAAGGTTACTAGCGGCTGCCCGCGACTTGGTGTTGTTAGTTATTTGAATATTTTATTTTAACCCCAAAATATAGGTTGCTGTAACTACCTATATTTTGGGGTACATACTTTTTGTTATACTCCGCTTCTATTGGTCGCAGGTGATGTTATAAAACGTGTAACATAAAGGGTATATACATACCAAGGGCATGGCATCTTTGCATGTTATCAAATGATATCGAAAGGTTTTTAAATCAAAATAAAATACTCAAAAAATTTATACAAAATTTTCGGTTCCGTGTGTTTCTTAAATTCAAATCATAACAAACGTGCACCACACTACATACTTACTAACTACTCGTTACACGTCACATTAGTTGGCAAAATCACGATAAATGTCTTCATAAATTGTGTGCGCCTAGTATGGTAGTAGCCTATCACAGGCGGTGTTTTTTCTCGTAACTTCCTAACATGAAGAGATAGGATTAAAAAACCCTTCCAATATCGATTGATATCGTGTAAAGATGCCATGCTCTTGGTATGTATATACCCTTTATGTTACACGTTGTACAGCCTAAAGCCTATCTGGATTAATGGGCTATCCAACGCAGAATTTTCAAATCGGACCAGTAGTTCCTGAAATTAGCGCTTACAAACAAACAAACTCTTCAGCTTTTACAGTATGTTAAGAAAACCCTGTCCGACCCGTGAAGGTGTTGTTAGGTATCGATAACTGATTCTACTAATGTATACAAAACCTGGCTAAACCTAAAAAAAATACCCTCTAAAAAAATAAATATTATTTCGCAAAAACAGGTAGCTTACATGGCAATACTGGGCGGCGCGGGCGACGAGGCAGGTCACGCGGTCACGCGCTTAACCGTAGCGGTGCCGATAGGTCATGAACTCACTTGACCTCATGCACGACCTTCCACACTTGCATATGGTTAGTGCCTAGCTCTCGTGTCACAGTGGGGTCCTCGTTGAATAATTCGAGCACCTGCTTTTCAATATCCGGATCGTGGATGCGCGGTCTCCCTACACCAGCGACCACACCATGAGCTTCAATAACACTGCGCGTTACGTAGTCGCGATTGTACAGACGTTGCAACGCACAATCACACGGGACCGGGGTACAAAACGGATCTCATAGTCTCTACGAGCTTTACTCACATCCAGACACATCAGCATTTTAAATTACCTACGTTAAAAAACGAATTGATCACACAATACACCAAACGTCTATACGGAAGCAATGTTTAAGCGAAACTGATAATAATTCCATGTAAAATGATTTTTATTTCATAAAAATAATAGGTACACAGGTGGCGGTATTCTTTGAGTAGAGATCTGAAGTGTTCAAAATATTGACGGATCGATATCGATACAATTTGATCGTAACTGTTATGGTATAGATTTAGTATTGCAAATCTCATGCATGGATTCAATATTTCACAAAACTCAATAACATGCCAGCCAAAGTTTTAATTACAGTTTCTGTCTGAATGTCGATGACATTGACCATTAAAATGCTTTACATTGCTTATAATACTTTACTAAAAGAATATTTCATAAGACCTACTCCTTTCTGTTTACTAATAGGTACTTGTGTTATAATATTGTTATTAGTAATTTATCGATATGAAACGAAAGTACTTTTACCATTAGGTAATCTGTTTTTACAATAAATCATTCAACCAGCATTGTTTTACACTAAAATTATACCAACTGCGGTCCAAACGATACTACTACTATTAATCGAAACTTGTACCTGCAGCCTAATAGGGATCTATTAGGCTGCAGGTACAAGTTTCGATTAATAGTTATATCGATAAAACGTTATTGCGCAAAACATAGTACATCCCTAGTTTCTTCTTTGAGGACGCCGCGCCGCGAAACATCGAGCATAAATTTATGCATTAATATCCAATAAAGAATCAAACGATTTTACCACCGAAAATGGTGATGTCACATTTTAAAATTTTACCTAATTTTGAGGAAGTTGGAGTTAATTCGCAAAAAAAAAAGATTATTTCAAAATTCATTAATATTGTTACTATGATGATTATGTAAAATTTTATATTTTATTTGGTCATTTGTTTACCTACTGTATATTAGGTATATATAACCAGGATTAACACACGGTATACTTTTTATCTCTATATTTTAACGGATCGAGACTTTACGGTTGAAATCGCAGAGCACAGCTAATAAAACATTTTACATGAATTGTGGTATACAGAACTAACATCTGTAGGTGCGTCAACAGACAGACATGTTATCCGTTGGAGTCGAAATGTACTTATTAATATATATATATATATATTGTCTTGACATTAAAAGTGAGTATATTTTTACTCTATATATTCATATTTTATACCTAGCTATAGGCCATTTGTCTAATTTCAACTTGTTAAAATTAACCGTCTGCGGATTTATTATCACCGACAGAAATCCACTTTCACCTTAAAGACTACTGTCGCCTGCGCTAAACAAGCCGCGGCACACTAACCCATTATTTTATATCCGTGTGTGACATATTCCAACCAATCAACAGCATGTTGTGTAGTATCGCTACGAAGAATTAAAGATGTAGTCTATGCTAGACAAGGAAAACAATATTAGTGAACCGGTTTCTTATCGCCGTATTCGTCTTTCGCTAAAGTAATGCGAAATTTCGTTACATCAGTTGAAGTTTAATTAGCTTGATGGATAAAGGGGCTGCACTTAACAATACGTTCAAAAGCGTGAGATTGTGGGTTCGATTTTTAATAATGGCAAATATTTTTGTTGTTTCATATAGTTTAAACTTATGATAATTGATTTGTATTTTAAAGTAAAAATGTTTGAAAATAATATTTAAACGAATAGGAAAATTTATTGAATGTTTATACCAAAAAAGGTTTTTATTATATGTTTTAGTTTACTATAGATGTAATATAATAACAAAGAATAAACATATTATAATGCAATATATTATAAAGTTATATAATTTTAGGTGTAGATATACTTATAGGTACTAATAAATGAAACAAACGTTGATATGGCAGCATTGTGATATTTTACATAAAAGTAACCCCTGACAAACTTATGATATTGTTATGGTAAAAAATATAAAAAACATGTTTGGTTTTTAGATATGAAAATGATAATACTATATATTATCATTAAAGAGGTTATAGCTTAATTATTCAGTTTCTTAAAGAAAAGAGGATTGAAGCTTACCCTGAACATTATTACAATCATAAAATATTTTTTAGAAAACAAAACAGTACTTCTTATATTTACTATTTTTTGCGTGTATAGCATGTTACTAGTGCTGCGAACTTGCAGTGACTTTTCCGGAGTTTGATGTCATGAGATTAAAATGTTCAAGTACTTTCTTAGTTCAATAGTTAACGAACGTATTTCTTTTCGAATCACACAAAACAACAGGAAAGGAAAAAAACCAAATGCATTAAGTTTACTCAACCTCACGTTAGGCAGGTGAAAACTAAAGTGTTGATAAAGGGCGAAGAATTGGAATCTGAATACAGCACAGTGTTCTTGGGTATAACTCTGGATGCTAAGCTTCAATGGGGTCCACATATAGAAAAATTGTCAAAAAAACTAAGTTCTGCTGCATACGCAGTTAGAACAATTCGTAATTTGACTGATATTGAGACGGCCCGTTTAGTGTACTTTGGCTATTTCCATAGCGTAATGTCGTACGGCATTCTGTTGTGGGGAAATGCCACTGATATTCAAACAATATTTGTTTTGCAGAAACGAGCTGTTCGTGCAATTTATAAATTAAATCCGAGACACTCTCTCAGAGAAAAATTTAAAGAGATTAATGTACTGACCGTGCCGTCTCAATATATTTATGAAAATCTTTTGTATGCTCATAAAAATATAAAATTGTTTAAAAAATACAGTGATGTCCTTAATATAAATACTAGGAACAGGCACAAATTTATTGTACCTACAACAAAGCTCAAGAAAATAGGTGGCTCTTTTAGATGTCAATGTATACATTTTTACAATAGACTTCCAGAGGTGGTTCAAGATCTGAGCCTGAATAAATTCAAATCCTTCATTAAACGTAAGTTGTGTCAGAAAGCATTTTATAGTGTTAAAGATTATATTGACGACAAAAAGGCTTGGGCTTGAGCTGCGTCCGATTTCTATGCTTACACTGATTGTTCTTTGATTTTTCCTCTTTTAGTTTAAATTTGTAATTGTTTCTTTTTTTTAACTCAAAGCCAGTACACACTATGTAGCCAGGCATATTATACGTTACGGAATTGCATCGCTGAAAGGGGTATTCGGCACTGGTGCAGCTACACAGGAGCTAAACTTAACATTCGGGAACACCGTTGGAGCTGCTGAACCTTGGACAAAACTGTCATTGCATTGTGTAGATTCAATTTCTTAGTATTGTATAATTGCATGGAACACGTGTGAGCACGATCTACTTGCTGTAAAGGATCTATTTGTTGGGTTAATCTTTTATTGACTTGATTGTGCTATGGCTGTTGAGAGTATGTCATGCTCACTCAAATGTCTCGCTGGTGGTGGCGTGTGTGTTGGGTCATTAGGTTCCCTTCAATATGGTTGAGCTGAATGATGCTGATCCATACGTCATGTTCGTGAACGGACTCAGAACGGGTCAGAGGGGACTGGTCATCTCTTAGCTGCTACGGCGTATTTTAATTTCTGAATTGTTGTTTTTTTATTTTTCATAATGGGCGCTCTCAGCGTACAATATATTTCTGCATCGTTCTCACACGATTGATTTCAAAATGAATGATGTAATCAAATATTTGTATCAATAGCTTGATAATTTAAAAGAGTGTCCATGGAGTTTCTTGCCCGTTCTTCTCCATAGGTACCTACTTTTTGGAATGGGCGACTAGCTTCACCTTACTGACTGACCGACCTTCTGACAATTCAAAAGTGCCTGTAACTGGTTTATTTGAAATCAATGCTTTGATTTTGATTTTTTTTTTGATTTTAAACACGCATTGACTTTCAGACCAATACGTGTTATTTTCAAACCGCAAATGCAACCTCCATTCTTCGCACGATTTAAAGGTTTATTGAACGGTAAATATTGTCGTTTCGTTCCACTTCTCTCGACGCTTTAAGCTACTTTCGTCCTTCAACCTCTTGACCCAACGGCTTACAGTATTTCTCTAAAACAATAACAAATTTATTACACACTTGTAACAACCGATTGGTTTTGCACCTTAACCAAATAAAAATAAAAACAACTTACACAAAAGCCACAATATTTGCCTTAGCTTCGATACTAATATTAGCCTGCATATTGATTTAAAAAGTAAAACTAATAACACAAACTGGTAACAATATGTTCACCAACCAACTACAGCTAAGTAATATTATTTGAGTTATTGCAAATAATAGATAGTGGAATATTTTATGTGAACTAGTGATTCACTTTGTTTCAAATCTACCCTCATCTTTTTATAATGACTCTAAGGTAGAAAAAATCTTAAAAGAAAGTATCATTGTTAAGTTGCGGATCGGAATTTTTACATATTTTTGTTGTCAGCATTAAACTCACCAATGAACATTTAAAAAAAAAATTGTAAGTTATTAGTTTTGAACTCGAACTACCTTAAATGCTGATCACGACGTAAATCGCTTAGTCATAGAGACACTTACTGTGAACCTTGAAATTAGTAGTAGCTAACAATCAAAAGCGGGCAGCAAGTTGTCAAAGTGTATGAGTATGTATCAAACTTTATCATAGAAGAAGGTCGTAACTATAACTAGTATTGCTTAGCCATAGTTTTGTGAGATTGTAACTCGACTTTTGGTCGTGATAGTAAGTTATATTAAACTAGAGAAACAAAAATACGCCCCCGTCATGTTAACATAAGGTACATATTCGGATACAGCATAAATACCTTATATTCTACTTACATCATTCCAGCTGTAAAGAAGGGTCATATATCGCCCGATGTTATGATTGATTTATATAAGGATATACTACCTAGAGATAGTCATTATCAAGTCTTAAGAAAAGTTAAAAAAGGTGAGTAAAAGAACTTTATTTTACTTCGAAAGATATCGGTCATCTCAATAGAGATTAGCCATCGGCGCGTGAGATATTACTTATAGCAATTGAAAGAGATATCATGACCCCTGGACACAGGCAAATGACGGAACGGAACACAGGTGGGTCAGTAAAGGTCTGACACGTTCTTCCTTTCCGCCCAGAGCAGGAGAATCACCCCATCTGCAAAAAAGACATAGGTGCACTCCTTTTTCCCCACTGGGATTGAAATCCGATGCGACCGGTGAAAGATGGGCCCAGGGCTACCATGAGTTTTCATTACGAGACTCGATCATACGCATCGACCGCGTTTGATGCTCTCATTGGTTGAGAGTTCTTACAACCTTGAAGCGGGCCAATCGATGAGTCAAACGCGATAGATATCGATGATCGAGTATTAATAATGAAAACTCATGGTAGCCACACAGGCATGCTTTCCGAGATGCGGAGGTATTTCACCTCCAACTTCTAAAAATGCGGGCTGTTAGTAACAAATTCCTAAAGAAAAAACTCAATAACACTCTTCCCAATCCGGCAATGAACCTAGGATCTCCACTCTCAGCAGTAGCGTTTGTGACCCTTAAGACCTACGTGCAACGACCAATTCTTATCAAATAATAATTTATAAGTATCGTTCCCGTGTCACATTTCTACGTTTATGAGCATGCGGTGCTAACTGGTGAATGCGTATAAACGTAGTAATAGGGATGCATCCAAGGTATGAATATCAAAAAAATAATTAGTCCGTCTTATAGATAATAAAAAAAAAATTAAGACCCGTATTTTTTATTTTGTCGAAATTACCAAAAAGTACTGAGATATAGCGTAATAAAGTTACGGAGTGGGGAATAATTCCGTCACGCCGTGGTAAATTTTGTACCACGGCGTGACGTCATATGACATTTCAAATCAATATATCTTCCTAAGTATTTGAATGAAAGAAAATATAAAAAATACGTGTTCAATATTTTTTATAAATCTATCTCATGGACATTAAATTATTTTTTAGGATACAACCCAATTGTGTGCAACAAATATACGGTTAGCACAGCATGTTCATAAACGTAGTCATTGTTACACCCATAAGAAATTGTTACACTAACCTTCTTGGTAATGTCCAGTAGGTTAACCGTTTTTGGACAGCTGTTTTAGAACGCAACTAATTCAGATTACGTAAAAGTTAACTTCAAAATAAAATAAATATATGATTGATCCTGATTCCTTTCTTCACAAATTAAACTAAAGTTCAGAAAAGGATAGAATATAAAAATTCGTTTAGTCTTGTCAAATTAGTCCGCTTCGATGTAAATTACTTCAACATGTATTTAATCGCGTCTAAAATATCGATGAGTATCTTAATTTGACAGAACTGACCTAATATCTTATTTTCTGTCCTTTTCTTTATAAAATAGAGAGAAAAAGATGCACTGAATTTTAGATTTAGTTTATTTCTGATTAAGACAATCGGCGCCATTATAATGCACACATGTATTGATACCTGTACTGGTATCAATACATGTGTGCATTACTGGAATTACTAGTACCATTTGTCAAAAAACGGTTTACCTAATGGACAAATTATATGGAAAACACTATTGATGGTTACCATTAAAAAAAAACATTATTTTTTTTATTTTTTTTTATTTCAGCTATAGAAAAGAGACATGTAATGCCCTGTGTGATTGATGAAGTATTCGGTAATATTAAACCATGTGATAGTAAGGCTGAAATCTTGAAAAAAGTTCGCAAAGGTATGTTGAAAATCTTGAGGATTTCTTTTGTAGGTGTCGGTGGATGGAAATAAAAGTTCGACTCACTGTTTCAAATGCTGTATTGTTCAAGTCCGTCCATACACACATTAACACCAAATGTTTAGAAGGCACTAGAGTAGAAAAGGCGGAAGCAAGCACAAGATAGTCAATAGGTAGAATAGCACGTACACAAATAGCACAGTATAGTTTTTAGCAAGGAAGTTATTTAAAGAAGCGGAAAAGGAAAGTCACAGCGAAATGCAATAAGATTTAGAATACTGGTAAATATATAAGCTTAAAGTAAAGTAGTTTAGCAAGCGACATGCGTTCCGCGTCGTAGTAGGTCAACCACTGTCTTGACCCCTGCGCGTACGCAGGGGGCCGGAGTATATGTAGTTATATACTTAAGTGGTAATAGGGACGGGGCCATGTCGATATAATGATGTCGACAAACCGGTATTGTATGTATGTGTATGCTGTAAAGTATTTGTGTAGAGGATCCTACACTTTTTTGTTTTACTGTCCCCATTCTTGTGAATCCCTTGTATTATGTTGTATTTAAAAAAGCTTTCAAGGGTTTTTCTGTAAGTATTGCGCTTTTCTATTATAACCGATGAAAAATTTCTACGCTAAAGATGAATCTTATGCTGAATTCGTTACACGAAACAACTGACCTAACTCTTTAAATATGGGTACTAATTGACCTATTTGTGATTTATATCGATATTGCGCGCTTTTATAATTTCTAAAGGGACGACGACGATAGTATCGCTCGGACGTATGTGCGGACGACAACAGGTTCAAGTTTTTTTTTTTTTTTTTTGGGGTGGAAAATCCTCAATGGATTTCCGCCGCCCTGGGGTGGGCGACGGGGTCTGTCAGACTCCTACTGACTAAAAACCACCCCGGTGTCTCTCCGGTCACGTTCGCACGGAGCCGCGGGAGTCCCTGATTCTGCCGCGGCTCCACACTCTCGTGCCGGGCCGGTCTGTCCGGGCCTCGCCTCCTGGACGGGGTAGTGAGGTGTTAAACTACCCCGTGCATCGCCTCTGAGACGTGCGCCGACACTCGCGCGCGCCTCCGCCTCGGGGTTCAACGAATAGGGGGCGGCGAGGGACCCGGGGACTTCCCCGGGTCCCTCGCCCCTGGACCCATTCATGCGGGCTGGAAGAGGGCGTTATCCGCCCTTCCTCGGCACCCGGTGCGTCTTCTGCGGCCCGGGAAGGGAGTTGAGATCTCTCTCTCCCATTCCGCAGCTTCCTTCTGCAACATCACGTCCTCGCAGAAGGACACCACCGCATCCCACGACTCTGCGCTACCGACCATCCTCCGCACTACTGCCAGCAGCGTTAGGTCGCCTCCTACTTCGTTTGTGAGGACACGGCGCTAACAGGTTTAAACTACCCGAAACTGTCAAATATTCGCAAATTAAAAATCTGTGTAGACATTCGTCTTTATAAAATGTAGATATAGTAACAAAAAAATTGAAAAACTATGGCATGCGAGTTATGTGAGCACTGTCAAAGTCCTATCTACAAAGATGATAAGATCACAATACGAGAGGGCTTCAGTTACCACAAGAAATGCCACAAGTGCTATGTCTGCAGCGAAACCAACCTCCTGAACGCAGAAGTTTTCAAAGGGGTGATATTTTGCTGTAGCTGCGCTCAGAGGATATTTCAAGGATGCTCCACAGCTCGCAGGACCAAAACTATGACCAACGGCAGGGGACGGAGGATCAGGTCCAAGTCGCGCAGGCGCGACAGAGAAAGAACAAAAGGCCATCACGAGATGATTGAAAATAGCAGAGACGGAGTCATAGAACTGGCAAGGCTAGTGGGATCCAACACAGACTCTGATGAGCTACTGGAGAAGAAGCAGAAGAAATCCAGTTACAGCACTACCATACTGCGTAAGCGTCATCCATCGTAAATCCTTCGATGTCCACTGTACGCATGATGGATGGAAAGAAGCACATGAATTGTCTTTGCCCCATTGGTGTAATTGCTGCATGGCGTTCCAGTGTGAGGAAAAATAAATAAATAAATAAATAAATTCGCACCAACCTTGAACCTTAATGCTTTAACCATGATATGCTGTCGTCTGTGCATACCTGGCATCACGGTAACACGTTGAAATAAAAAAAATTGGTTGCCTGTAAAGTCGGTATACGGGCGAAAGTTTTACGTGACAACGACTTTGAGTGGTAAAATAATTTTAATGTGAATATTCATTCGTATAGTAGGAAGAAGGATGAAATAATAGTAACAATTTAAAACATTTATTTATACAAAGAATTATATTTAAAACATTAATTTATACAAAGAATCTCGCACTGAATTTCATATTAACAAAATTTTATTTTTACCTTTACACATACATACCTATTTATATACAAATATACCTACTTACCTACAATAACTTGCAATACATTTGCGTACAATGAAACAGCGTTTACTACAACTTAACTTTTTATGTCTGTCTCTCTCGCTCTTAGGCGGGCTAACCATGCCCGAGTGGAAGGGACGCGTGCCTCTCACTCGCTCTCATTGTGAGCGCATAACGTGAGCGGAGCGTAACGCAGTTTCTTGAAGTGTCACCCGGCAAACCAATTTATAAGACGTTGTCACGTCAAAAATGTTGTTTTTATTATATAATTTTTACATTAATAAAAAGCATGTAACAAAAAAGTAACAATGGACAATATATTATAAACAATTCTTCTTAACAATTACATTAGTATACCTAATCTACACACATAACCTACACTGCAATATAGTTCATGCGAATCCTTGCTACATAGGTACATCTTACTAGCGTGAGAAGCCAGCAGCAAAGATTCACATAGGTGCAAATAGTCCAGGGGACTTTCTTTTTTGTTGTTGGGATGGGAAATCATCAAATGACTTCTCTCGCTCTGGGCGGAGCGGAAAAGCGTGTCAGACTTTTACTCACTAAAACCCACCCGTGTTTCTTCACTTGCCTGTGCGACGGTCAGGGCCACGGTTTCTCGTTTAACCAACCCGCAACCCTGACCCAGGAGGCATCAGTCTTCGTGGACCCCGTCACGATGTGCTGACATCTCTTTAAGGCGCGCGTGAAACACGACGCGCCGTCGACTCGGGCCTGGTCCTTACCGAGCGGCGAGCTGCCCACTGCTCACCGCCCGCAGGCTCGCGCCTACGGTGGCTGGGAGTTAGGTGTCGTCTCCCGACCAGGGCGTCTCCTGCGGCGGCTAGTGGCGTGAGGGCGCTGGGATTCCCGTTGCCTCACGCACTCCGCCTACTCCTTTGCCAGCATCACTGCTGGCAAAGGAGTAGGCGTAGAAGGAGGTGACGGCCTGCCATGCACTCTCGCTCCGGACCATGGCCTGGACCAGGGTCGGACGCTAGAGATCGCCGCCGATCGCCGCTACGAGGACACGGCGGTGCTCTACCCAAGCCGGGCAGCTCCTTATGCTTCACCGTGTCCTCAGGGCTATCCACACAATGGTGATACCCTGGCGTTTCCTCCCGCCTAATACGGAACAGGAATCTCCCGAAACAACCGTGTCCGGTGAGGACCTGCGTCAGGTGGAAGGGCCTTAGTCTGCTATTTTTATAAATTTGTCGTTCCAACACGACTGACTCCATTGTCGTTGTGATAAAAGTTTGCAATCTGCTAAATTCATAATGATCGATCAACTATCATTCAGTCGTCTCGTAATGGAATGGTGATAGAATGGCTTTGCCGTTTGGCCATTATTATAAAACCCGTTAGTAGAAATTATTTTCTAAAAACTACTACTCAATTTGGAAAGTCATAATGACGCTATTTTGGTGGTAGATTACGAAATTTGTCAAAATCGATCATTATGAAATCACTGATTGGCCTTCTGACACTATTGTAATAGGGCTCCAGACTATTGTAATGGGGCTGGCCCATACACAGCGCACTGGTGAAGCGCATCTATTTTTCATTGTAGTGTAGAAGCAATCAACACAAGCTTCAGCAAACATCCCTGCAGCAAAAAAAACACAGTTTGACGTTTACTTTGATTTGAATACTTTTCTTTTGCTTTTTATATATCGACACTTTATTTATTATATTCATGTACGTAATTTTATATCATATACCTAATTGTATTTTTGTGTGCTCCAAATATACCGATGGTTTATGAAGTCTGTTAAAAATGATGTTTTATTCTAGCGGTACAGAAAAAGCAAATACCGCTAGACTGTTTGGGTGAAATACTGTACGCTATACGTTCAACGGACAATACACATGAAATTATGAATAAGATCCGTGAAGGTAAATTAATATTTTTCTCGTTCTTAACAACAATAACGTTTTATACATTCATATAAAATATAACAGTAGGAGGATCATTTAGAAGTGCACCTAGTACACCTAGTACACGTATAGTCAATTGCAAATCCCATATAGTAATAGTCCGGGCTCCTACTGTTAATATCCCGATGGAAAAATCTAATAACACTATCTGACATGAAGCTGGACCCAGGACCAAGATCTTGCTCATAAACGGGACTTAAGATCACAAGACTAACAAGGCGATTATATTTCATGTTGGTTTTTAGCAAAATTTCATGTTTAGTGAGGCTATTTCCCAGTTCAGCTACTCATGGGCCCTAGAGGGGAGAGAGGTACCTTATTTTTTAGATAGGTTTTCTATATATGTATAGTAGTGTACAGGATTTATTTTTTATAACATAGCATACCATATTTTTTAGATAGGTTTTTATGCAACATATTTTTTGTATGCGAAACCCGAATTTTTAAGTGAAGAATATATGCACAAAATTTCAAAAAAATATAATGTAAACACAAAGTTATGAACTTGCTATTCTACTAGGTTGTCCCAACAAAAATATGGTTGACCTCTGGCATCAGCTGTGGTGCGCCCGCAAGTACTATGATCTATCGTAACCACTCTGCAACAATTTCTAAATGTATTTGTGAAAAAATATAAGATGGTGTAAAAATAATTGGAATCGATTCAGTTGCTTATTCTGAACAAACTATATTCAGGTTCCGCATAAACAAAAAATAACGTTGTGTGTAGGATATACATATAGGCATAGGATTCTTTTTTTTTTTCTGAAATAGGATGTTGTATTTTTAGATATTTTTAATGACATAGGGACACGAGTTTGTTGTTCACACATTAAAATCCGATATCCACGAGGATTCCGCCAATAAAATAAACAATAGACAGGCATTGATTACTAATTCATATTTTCGGTAAACCTGATTGATTTTGACATTTTCCTGTCCCTATTTTAAATGGAGGGTTTGTGCAACATGTCTTTTTCTTTCATATCTACTTCTGTATAAGTCACCACACATCAGGTTCAGCTGAAAACCAGCGTCAGGCACTAGTTGTCGGGCATTTTTGCTGAACTGGACTTTTTTGGTGCAGCCACGAGGTACACTTTGCTGCTATTTTTTACATCGGGATTTTTACTTTTTATTTGTTGCCACCTGATGTGTGTTTATTTTGATGTATTATGAGTCTTTAAGTCTGTGCTGAATACATTTGTAGCGCGTTGGTCGTGTTACGTAATTAAAACTCAGATAAATCGAACGTTGTGTATTGCACGTAAGTAAAAGGGTACAATGTATATGACGTGTACAATAACGTGATGTAAGATAATTATATACAAGAGTGTGAACAGGAATAGAACATGTGAAGCATCTGGCTGGGCTGCTACACATTTATTTTCTTTCTTTCTTTTATCTCATTACTCATTCGTTTCGTAACCATATCATCATTCACATATTCCATCTACCTCCCCCTATTTTTATATGCATTGACATTCATATTCAAAACTCCCTCCACAACATTTTGCTCATTTCTCTATATACTTAATATATCATTCATTTAGTTTATACTCTGTTCATTACAGTGATAGAAGAGCGACATGTTCCAGCGCGTGTTTTAGATAAAATTTTCGGTCATAGTTGTGGAGACCCACCAGGTATGTATCACTCTAAAAGGTGAATTATTTTGCTATATTAAATGACAAATGATTAAGTGTCAGTGGCGTGTATTTAATAGCATAGTTGTGTGTATACTTAACTCTCGGTGGTAGGCCATAACATCGGCCGCCGGCAGAAGTTACCACTCACCAGACAAAGCTTTGTCGCCAAGGGATTTGTCGTGTTCCAGCATGATGTCTGGTGAAGCCGTACGAAGGACGGGTCTGAGCAGTTGTGTTGCGATGTGTGCCGGGTCTTCAGATCAATCTCCCTTTGGCGATGCATCGTTGGTCGTGTTGTTGGGTGTAACATTGCATCACCTCGCTCAACTGCCGTCGTCCTTCCTATTCGTTCAGTTTTTCTGAGTGACCTATTCACTCTTAATAAACTAGCGCGCTTTACCATCAACGATCGCATCACTGCTTACCATCAGGCGGGATTGCGGTCAAGCGCTAGTTTATAATTATTAAAAAAAAAGGGAACATACAATAAATTTCATTTTGCACACCTAAAATATTATTAAATAACCTAACATGATGTTGCTAGCAGACAACACACACACAAATCATCGCATTATGTTTGTTTTCTTTCATTTCTCTTTTTGTTGCTTACGTATTTATATTTATAACTAGCTTTCCGCCCGCGGCTTCGCCCGCGTGGAGTTCGGTAATATCGAGCTTTTTAGATTTCCCTCGGAAATGTCAAATTTTTCCGGAATATACAAACAAACAAACTCACTTTCCCATTTATAATATTAGTAAGGATATAAGGGAAGAGTGAAGCGGAGCCTTCAACTACAGGCATAGAAAGTTGAAGGCTCCGCTCTTCCCGTGGAGACTCCGTGGAGACCCGTGGAGGACCCTGACATACAATGTAAGCCAAAATGATGTGAAATAAATTTATTTTTTTAATGTTTGCGTCTCTTTTTGTGAACTTCGTATAGTTCTTATTTTTTCAAACTGACCTAACCTACTTGATCGGGATGCATAGGTTAACAAAACCGAGAAAGAAAAGACCATATAGTTTAAATGAAGTTCAATTATTCAAAAAACTCCAAGAAATAATAATAATTAAAAGCTTCATTAATTAAAAAGTGATTATTGTTATAAGGTCAATAAGTTTTTAGAGGAATCTGGCTCTCTTGGGAGTCGTTGGCATATTTAAGAACAGATCTACTTGATAGCTGACATTCCTTCTTATTTCAGCGAAACCAAAGAAATGCTGCACGAAGTCGAGCGATGTTCTTGCAAAAGTTCGACATGGTAAGAATGAAATAATAAAATAAACGTTAGTAATGTAAAACACAAAATGATGCCTTCATGTTTCCGGCTTTTAACTAAAGAAACGCGACACTGGATGCGGCTATTGCCAGAGCCGCAGCTTGTTCGAAAAAGATACTGTGGGCACAGGCAAATGAAGGAACACGGTTAGGTTTAATTCAGTAAAAATCCGACATATCCTTCCTCTCCACCCAGAGCAGGCAAGGTTATTTTATGAACGCCAAAAATAATCAGTGGGCGAAATAAGGTAGGTATGGTGGAAATATTTGGTTTAGTTAAGTAGGTATATCCTTTTGTCTCCAAGGCTTTTGTTTGTCAATTGTTTATTTCCAGTATAATAACTTTACCTCATTATATTGGCTTCAATTAACACTTCATCATCAACCTTTTTATCGTCCCACTGTTGGGCACAGGTCTCCTCTCATACAGAGAAGGATTGAGCGTAATCACCACGTTTGCTCAAATCGAGTTAGCGATTTCAGACTTATAAAGTCCAGGTTTCCTCAAGATGTTTTCCTTCACCTTCAATCATTGGTGTCCAAGATATACTTAGAAAGTACATATAAAGTATATACTGATTATTAACACTTACATAATATTTACTACAGCTATAGGAAAAGGACATCTGACACCTTCTGTCATGGACGACATTCTTCTCAATATGCGTCCAAGTGATAAAGAATATGAAATCACCAATAAAGCCCGTAAAGGTTAGTTAAAAAGTTCATTAATGACATTTATGACAAAAGTATGTTAGGTTTTCATAAAATGATGCAATTTCACATCAGCGGCACGAGAGTTACGTAAGTTTTGGGCTATCGCGGGTCCCAATGTTCTCTGTGGCAAAGGTCGTTTTGACTGCATGTTTCTAGGATAAAAGAGCAGAATAGGAATGTGATAGTTTGAAAAAGAAAGAAAATAAAGTAAGAATTACTACTAATTGTAAGTCGCCCACGAAGATCACAAACTAAACTGATTACATCTAATTCTTCAGCACTGTTAAAAAGAAATAATCTCTAATACTTGTAAAATTAGAAAGTTGTGTATAGTGTGATGGATATATAATGTAGTACAATTATTTGTATAATTGTTGTTTAATAAAACTAATTTTACATAACACTGATCGATTCTGTAAATATCTAAATCACTGTGAAAAGTTAGGTGAACTGAGTTTTTGTGTAAGCCGTAGATAGTGCTCCACGCACACTTCAGCTATGTGTTCACGGTAATATTGTAACAAAAACTCAATGTAGGCACGACGTTTAACTATCCCTCGAAGTTTAAATATCCTCTTTTAATATACTTGTTCCAATTTCAGCTATAGAAAAAAAACACGTCACACCGACTGCCCTAAAGGAAATACTTATGAATGTAAGCTGCAGTGAGAGCAAAACTGAAGTTATTAAAAAAGTCCGCAAAGGTAAAAGAAACTCAACATTATACTGATTCAGTATTTGTATTTTTGACCCGATATTCTAATTAATTATTACAATTACAGCGGTAGAAAATGGGCGACTACCACGTGCCATTTTGATTGAATTGCTTGATAATTTGCATCCGGAAGATGGGAAGAGTGCTGTCATCAGGAAGTTCCAAAAAGGTTTGTCGTGAATATACTGCTTTCGTTTTAATCTTGAGGTGCTCTGGGTAGTCACAGAGAGGATAGATGCAGTATTTATGATTCTTGACATGAAAAAATTCCATATGTCTGGACTGCGTAGGGAGTTTATTGCATATTTTCTTTAAAACAGCCGTTTTTTTTATTGTTCAATTAATCAACTTAGCGTATTGCAGTTCACTACTGGCCATAGGCTACGCTACAACGACCTGTCCTCCGCTTTACGCATTCGACCATGCCAGCCACCTTCTTAATGTTATTGATCTAGCTGAGAAAATAGCGTTAGCGATACGCGGTCTCCACTATGCGGACTCTTCTGCTCTACAGACCAATATGGATCGGTCGTTTTTTTTTTTAATGAAAGTTTCTTTTCAAAAGCATAGAATTCACGTAAGTGCGACCGACCTGATACCGTAATCGCTACATTAAGATAAACATAATTATATATACTGTGTATGTATAGTGTATACAAAAGTTCCACCAATTTAACATTTTTGTTTTTTTTTTTTTTGTTAACATAATAATAATTTCAGTTTTCTCTTATCTTGTCGGTCAATCCCACGTTTTTTTATTAATCGACTCAAAAGGTCTACGCCATTTAGATCATTTGCGTTTGCTCATCAGTTTGCTCCCTGCCTAATTTTTTTGAGTACTTAACTTTTTATACTACGTTTAATGTCCAAAATGATGATTTCAGCGTTAGTAAAGAGATACGTGCCAATGAGCGTCATGAAAGATATTTTCGTCAGTAAGCCAATTGACAGTCAGACAGAACTTGTAAGGAAAATCGAGAAAGGTTTGTATTAAATATTGAAAAGATGAAATCCCGCTATGTACGGACTACAGCAGGTCAATCATCAATCTTGAGCCTTAATGCTTTAGCGATAAAGTTGAAAATGTAACTTAACTAAAAAGTAGCTTGACGTGCTGTCGTCGGTACCTAACTTTTATTGTAGAAATTTTGAAAGGATAAATAAAACAGAAAAACATAAAATATACATACAACGTTATACAAGGTGAATTTTTAGTCACCGTCCAAATTTCGAAATATTAATCTTTGGCGAAAATCATTGAATACGTGTTTTTTCTTTTAGCATCACTCAATACAAAAATATTCAGATATCACATCACAAAGTTATCTATAAAAGTTGATGTTTGTTGAAATCCCACCGTGTATACGCGCTCGGTAACTGCGCGGCCCCCCCGCCCGCCACCGAAGTTCATTGAACACAATCACGAACAAAGTTGCAAATTTGCCCTGCATACTTTCACGGGCTTAGGGCAGTCAATTAGCAAAAAATTGAGAAAAAAAAATTACGTATCGATTTTTTTTTTAAATATGAAATTTGGACGGTGACTGAAAAATCGCTTTGTATGTAGGTATAATTTTAAAAGTGTATTTAGATAATATGGCTCCGTGGCCTACTATGCCAATTTTATTCCTCAGAACTTCGTTATTTATAACTCCATTTTCAAAATTTGGCATTTCAAAAAAAAATGCCAACCCAACGACATCAAAACTTGAAATTAAATAATTTATCACTTTGTACTGAATTTTTTGTAAGACTGTTGTTACTCTTTATAAAACCGTATTTTTTGTAATTGTATTTATAGTTCTTAATTTTCAAATTTGGGTTTATATTTTATTGTATTGTTCTTAATTTTTAAATATTAGAATCTATGTATCACTTTATTAATCGGATTAATTACAGCTATAGGAAAGGGAAAACTGTCGCGTAGTATTTTGGAAGGCATAGTCACTGATACAAAGGCTGATGACAGTAGAACGCAAGTGCTAAAGAAAATTAAAAAAGGTATGTCTTGGTAAAGAGATATTTGGTTGAAAAAACTACAATGACAATTATTATTTCTCATCATCATCTCAGCGTTAATCCCAGTCCCATCTGAAGCTTTTTAATTTATATGCCACTCTGACAAACATTTCGTTGAAACCAGCTTGCAACTGTCGTCACCTTAGTCTTAAATAAAAATTAAATTTGACATCCCTATAACGTGCAACTGACATTCAACTCTACTAACCTCACAAGATATAAAAAGGTCCAATGTAGTATCGTAATTTTTAGATTTATTACTGTTATTATTTATGCATACTCTTGCTTCTCCAATCCACTTTTGACATTGGCAGAATAGTCAACATCGGCTTAACTTGCCATAAATAAAAAAAAAATAGAATAGACCTTCAACCTAATGACCGTAAGTTAATTTCAGCGGTAGGAAAGAAGCACATGACTCCCTCAGTGATGGATGAAATACTATCTGATGTAGGCCACAGTGACGATTCGACTGAAATTATGATGAAACTTCATAAAGGTGTGTATATAAAAATCATTGAACCACTTAAGTATATAGCAATAATATGAATCCCACATGTCACGTGACAGCCATTGGCTTAATAGCCAAGAGCTTCAACCAACATCTCAGGAGCCTATCGTTAGGCAGCTGGATCAATGGCTTGATTCAGACCGCGGTACTTTTGGACATGGCTCGCATTGTCAGGAAGTACCTCTCTATGGAGTCGTGACCGCCGGTAGGTTGGACCCTGTTCCCGATACCGGTGGGCTACTAATATTTATATTTTTAAATGTTTTATATTTAAAAATATAATTTATATGTATATATCTTAAAATAAAGGAGATAATAATATGTATAAAGTTTGTAATGTAATGTACATATACTCACACTTATTAATGCACTTTCTACAAAACATTTGCAATATTATAACAGTTTTTGACAGCGCTGTTAATTACGTCGCCATGACAACTTTTTCTTTCAAGTTAAAAAGAATTAAGGTAATGACAAAACTTAATTATAAAACATAAAAAAATAGTCCTTTTCTCCATTTACTCTTATTTTGCTGTGCCATGATTGTTTCTTTTGTCAATTTACCTATCCTACCAATTGCCTATTATGGAATGCAATAAAGAATTGACTGTTAAGTATTAAAATATTATACAATTGGAAATTGAAATAATGGAATATCTTTTAATGTGTCCCGGTTCTCATTATTTAGTACAACGTTTACTATGAGATCAACTCTGAAATCCGGCACAATTCGTGTTGGTACATTAATTAAAGTTAAACCCGAAAACCTATTATGAATACAATCACCCGTAAGAGATTTTCAGTTACCTATTTCATTTACACCTTGTATTTATTTAGACATACCTAGATTGTATATAAAACATCACGCTTTTATTAATATCAACCGTCATCTTCAGCGGTAGACAGAGGACATATACCACCACCGGTGATGGATGATATACTGGCACACGTCTATCCCGACGACGATGTATCAGATGTCGTGATGAAAGTCCGTAAAGGTACGTTCATTTTTATCTTTTTTTTAATAATTATAAACCAGTACTTGACTGCAATCCCACCTGGTCGTAAGCAGTGATGCAGTCGTTGATGGCAAAGCGCGTGTGGAGGCATGAGGAACAGGAAGTTCACTCATCCTTCATAGAAAAGGGAGGATCCTCCGACCAGACGGGTGTTATGTCTGGCGGGCACTTGCCCAATGCTTGAAATTAGGAAGTTGTATGTATGCTTATATGCTAGTTGCACGACAAACTCTCATTGCGAGATGTAGAATTCATGTGACGTCAGTATGACGCGTTATTCCGTGTGGCGTTTGTAGGTACTGCTACATCACTCCCCTCCGGAGACCGGAGGTCGATAGTAGGCTAAGTCTTGTATCTTGCGAAGCTTGCCAGGCCAGCTCAGGTTCCAATGAGTCGGAATCGGTTGCCGCGTAGGTCACGGTGAGTCGGAACTGTCTTCGGAGATTCCCCAGTGAGTCGGGGTGGTGGCGCTGCGTTATACTCCAGTGCGTTGGACGACAGCGCCGGGTTGAGGCTGGCTGCTGCGGCGACCAGGAGAGAGGGCTCTGCTTGTTTGTTGACCAGCCGAAAATGTAGTGTGCTGTGCCGACGTTGCTGATAAGCTTGAGGGTGATGACCAGGTATGCGCGGTCGCTGCATGCTTATTGTCAGGATACCCGTTGAAGCCGTGGGTGCTGGCTGTCTGGGTGACTCGCCGCTAAAGCTTGCAAGAGTGTTGATGATGACGTCACGCTGAAGTTGCTGCACGAAGGCTGCACTGACGTTGATGCTCAGGGTCACCAGTGTGATGTTATTTACTTATTTATTATTTTTGAGACAACGAGGAAACACGTTTTTTATACATAAATGAAATAGGCAATCGCACGGAGTTTTTACACATAACAATACAAGTACCCTGCGGCGATGCCTGCGAATAAAAGTTATATACATTATATGAGTACAAATAAATACAATAAGTTACCTACAGCGCGCTAGTTTATTAAGCTTATTCACTTAAAAAACTCAGTGGATAGGAAAGAAGCCGGCGGCAGTTGAGCGAGGTGATGTAATTTTAAACCCAACAACACGACCAACGATGCTGCGTCAGAAGGAGATTGATCTGCAGACCCTCCACAACCAAACTCCCGATACAACAACATTTGGTGCATCGTATCCGGCACACATCGCAACAAAACTACTCAGACTCGTCCCCCGTACGGCTTCACCAGACATCATGCCGGAACACAACGAATCACTTGGCGGCAAAACTTTTTTTTTTTTTATATAAATATAAATAAATATATACGGACAAAATCACACAGATTGAGCTAGCCCCAAAGTAAGTTCGAGGCTTGTGTTATGGGATACTAACTCAACTATACTATATTTTATAATAGATACATATATAGATAAACATCCAAGACCCAGGCCAATCAGGAAAAGATCGTTTCCCATCATGACCTGGCCGGGGATCGAACCCGGGGCCTCCACGTCGCAGTCAGGCGTGTTGACCGCTGCGCCACGGAGACCGACGATGATGATGAGACTTTGTCTCATCATCATCAACCTTTCCATCGTCCCACTGCTGGGCACAGGTCTCCTCTCATACAGAGAAGGATTGAACGTAATCACCACGCTTGCTCAATGCGGGTTGGCGATTTCAGACTTAAAGTTCAGGTTTCCTCAAGATGTTTTCCTTCACCTTCAGTCATTGGTGTCCAAGATATACTTAGAAAGTACATACAACTTTAGAAAAGTTACATTGGTACTTGCCTGACCTGGAATCGAACCAGCGCATTCATACTTGAGAGGCTGGTGTTTTAACCAC
The DNA here is from genome assembly GCA_037179545.1 of Sesamia inferens. Taxonomy (NCBI): domain Eukaryota; kingdom Metazoa; phylum Arthropoda; class Insecta; order Lepidoptera; family Noctuidae; genus Sesamia; species Sesamia inferens. The sequence goes on along the minus strand of CM073928.1, from coordinate 25,217,759 downwards.
TAGGCCACCACGACTTAAACTTTGTCTGGTGGGTGGTAACTTCTGCCGGCGGCCGATGGCCTACCACCATTTTTTTATTAAGGCGATTAGTTACGACGATGACCTTGCGCATCTGGGCGGGGCTAGGCAGAAACCCCCGCGCACCCCGCAACATATTTACGTGCACATTTCCTACTCGCTTGCTTCGAGCGCGGATGTCTCACAAAAAACGTAGAATGCCATAACATGTCTAAAAAGTTCTATTAAACTATTCATAGTATTCTGTCTAAAAAGTACCTAATATAAAATTACGTGGTATCTAAACTGATGTCCTAAAGTGAAACATATTAGGTAATTGCTTTTATTATGTTGTTTTCGATATCGCGTTGCAGGGATTTTTTATTTAAAAAAGGGAAAACAAGTATTTATTTATAAAAATGATTAATGCAAAACGAAAACCGGTTTCTTCTTTTGTTTAAAGTTATTATTTAGCATTTAGCGTTTTTGGTATAATTCCCATCGAAACATTGGAAACTTATATATATTATTATTGTTTAAAAATTTAGCTGACCAAATTTTAGGTAATGAACACCTGAGACTAATGAACTTATAGAATGAAAAAAAGAATTTGTTTTGCTTTACTAGAAAAATAAATGGTGAATGTAAATCAAATTTCACGGTACAAATTACACGTATCATTTATATATATTTTTTAAAGAAGGAAAAAAATGTTTTGGACTTAGCAAAAATTTGCCGATTTTTTTTTGAGATGTCCTTTATCTTCATGCTGTATAGTATACCATACATACAACTTTATAAAAATATACGATCACTATAAAATATTTTTTCACTTTTATTAAACACATGACATTTCTCGTCAAAAATAAAAATAGTGGGTTATCTGTCATGGTTTTAAATCAGCTGTGAAAAGTAACTGTCTAGATGCGACTCTCAGTTTTATCTAAGGTAAGTTTTATTTTATTTTTGTTTATAGCCCTAAATGTGTATCATCATCAACCTTTTTATCCCTTTTTATGCCCACTGCTGGGCATAGTACATATGAACTTTAGAAAAGTTGTGTTGTTACTTGCCTGACCTGGAATAGAACCCGCGCACTCATACTTGAGAGACTGGTGTTTTAATCACTAGGCCACCACGACTTTTATATGTGTATGTGTATGTTTATTACAAAATACGTATGCCTGAATGTTTGTTCCTACACATTTTGATATATTTGCTGTTTTTGCTGTGAGAATTATACTAGACATCGCCAGAGTTGCAGTAATTTACCTTCCGTTATATTTATAGTATAAAATTTTAATTGCATGTGTGTTGTCTTATATACTAAACCAAGTAAATTAAATAAAACAAATTGTAATACAATTTATTACAATTTAATAGACAGGTGTATTGATGTTTGACTGCCTAGTTGAAATAGTGGTCGTAGAAAGTGACACACAAAGTTGTGGGTTTGATTCCCACAATAAATACTAGATAATATTATTATTACTGCATGGCTACCTAATAAAGGTAATTGACAAATAACGTCACACACATTATCTGCCTAGCTATATTACAATATGGTTTGGTTTTGCTATGGTGATGGTTTTTTGCATGTTTCTTTTGCCTTGGCTTTAGACTGCTATGAGGTAGGCGCATTTAAGCCTTGGTGCCTGAAAAGGATGCAGACTCTGACACAAGACGGAGCTAGTAGCGGCGATGAAGTAGAATCTTTGGATCAGCAGAAAGTTTTCTAGCACCATGGATAAATTCCAGTCTCAAGTCTTAAACCTCCCACAAACTGATCATGAAATAGGAACGAGTGCAGATGATATTTATGCCGATACAACCGAAGTGCCTCTTACACCTATTCTTACTTAGGTATTTCCTAATATATCAGAAAGTAATTATGACGCTCTACCTTAAATTTCATCTTTGCCTTCTAATCAACCACTTGCATCCACGCCTGTCGGCACAACTTTGTCGCGCGCTCAAAAAATGAAACCCAAAGCTTCTGCCATCGTTGCACGAAAAATAAAAAGACAACGTAACAGAAGACCTATTATTTGACTTGATATTTTCGTTAGCAAAAAGCACAATTTCAACACAAGGCTGAAATAGCAATAACTACATTTTTGGAAAATGTGCCTTCCGATTGGTCATAATTAGATTATTTTTATAGATTTTTCGCTGAAGGCTTAGTAAATATTTTATACAGCGTACATAGAACAGGAAGATCCAGAATAGTTTCAAGGGAAGAAATACTAGTTTTTTTTGGCAATAAATGTCATGATGGGTAATGTAGTTATGCCATCCTACAAAGATTACTGGTAAAAGTATTTTCGTTATGCAAAGCTTTAGCATACATAATGCTCCTAAAGAGATATGATAAAATCAGGCGATTTTTACATTTTACCAACAATTCTGAAGCCGATACATCAGATAGATATTAGAAACTACGGCCTGTAATTGATCGTATTAAAACACAGTGTTTATCCATAGCAGAAGAGAATGCTTTTAGTATCGACGAAAATGGTTGTACCGTACAAAGGGAAGAAGAATATGATCATTGGCCACAAATAACTGGATATCAGAGGTACAAGTACTGCAAAACTGGCCAGGCAAGTACGATGTGCACAAATGGAAGGTTCATCTTTGTTATGTGAAGAATAGAAACCGTTTTTGGAGTGCCACTGCAAGCAATAGGATATCTGAATTATTATGTTACATATATTTGTAAAAAAAAAATTGTTTAAGAAAGATTTATTTTATTAAACCAATTTTCTTCCACTAAGACAGTTATTTGTGTTTAAAATCATGTTATTTACAATGATATTTTAGTCAATGTTCAAAACTACCAGTAACATTCAAACTTTCCATGGAGTTTCTTGCACGTTCTTCTCCATAGAGATCTACGCTTTGGAATGTGCAATTTAGCTTCACTTTTCTTGGACTGACCGACATTGACTATTCAAAAGCACCAACGGATGGTTAATTTGAAATAAACAATTTTGATTTTTTAAACATAGCAATGTATAGCATAATATACATCACTAAAATTGCAATATTCACTGTACGTGTAGCAATCTATAGAATAATATACCTACGTCTTGTTTTTTTTTTTTAATTTTCATATTAAGATTTTTTTTTCCTTATTTTTTATACGTTCTTGATAGCCCAAAAAAGCTACAGTGTATTTTTTTTTTTTTGCTTTTCTTCGAACAAAGAATCTTGCCACGATAAGAGTAAATTTTTATTGGTGGAATGAATAGGTGTGGGGGGGTCCGACCCACCACGTCGTGGGCCGTTTTAAAAGTGCTAGGGTCAAAGTTCTTTCTTAGACCTTCCCTTATTCATTCCGCCAAAAAAATTGGAAAAATTTCGAGTCTGGTTTTCAACCATTAAAAATGACCCGAATAAAAAGTTACTCTCTACACGATGCAGTTATTTTTTTTCGAAAATTTAAAAACAAAAAAAAAATTGTTCCCAAAAATTGTTTTATTCTTTTTCTTTACGTTTCATTTATTTATTTAATCTTTCGCACATGAAATGTACAGAGGCGGACTTAATGCCTTAGGCATTCTCTACCAGTCAACCATAGGTGGTGAAGAGATAAGATGGTAGGTGCTTTCGTTTGAAAAAAAAATTGTAAAGAAAGATAAAAAAAACCTAACCTAAGACAAAAAATTCAATAATCATACACAGAATCACTAAAAATATTCCCTTGCACTCGAAGTCGGTATCCAAGGGTGCGCGGAGCAAAAAGTGACACAGTCTCCTCTCACGAGCGCTGGCGCGCGACTGCCGGCCACCCGCGCCCGCGTCCCGCATAGAGCCCCTCTGAACTTCGTTAGGCGGAAACTCGTGCGGAACCTCATTTTTATTACTTTTCTTATTAAATATTTCATTAATTTTAAAATAAAACTATGATTCTATAGTTCTTACAGGTACACGTTACTGCGAGTAAGAATATTTAAAAAAGTCTAAGCGCTTTAAGAGAAATATCGATTTAAAGGTTAATAACGTCGTGTAGAAATGTTTTTTTTTTTTGACGTAAATATAGGCCCTATAGAAAATAATAAACAAAAAGACATGTGGCACTCGGGGACTGCCGCGGTAAAGCTATTGCATAGCATTTTGTATCAATTTATGCAATTATAATTATTTATTTATTTTATTTATGCAGTATTTCTTTTTCTTTGATATTAATTCAAGTTACACTTTTTGAGCGTGGTGACCGATAAGAAAACAAATTTTTCTTTTATTAAATAAATAAAAAATTAATATTATTTAAAATATTTTTATTATTTTACAATACATGTGGGTTTTATTACCTTACAGTAGCTGTTGGTTATTCAGGAATATTTATCATTGAAACTATAGGTTTATGATAACTGAAATAAGAAACATAAGTTTGCGACTTAATATCCTCTAAATACCTAGAAAATACCGCGTCAATGGTGGTCCCATATTTTGTTGTGGACTCTTGTGGATCATTATTCATTTTCAAATTCAATGTTTTGATAGAAAAGTTGTCAACCGCTCTGATTTTTTATCAGCGAAGTTAATGTTGAAATCGCCAGCCAAGATAAGTGGAAATTTATTACCATTTGTACCAAGTATTTTCGAGCCTTCTTCAGTGTACTCCAGTAAAGTGCGATGAATAAAATGCTCTACCTCGTCCAATTTTGGATTCGGAGAAATGTAAATTGCTACCATAACTATTTGTAGGCCATTTCTAAGTTTGCATAAGCACGCACAAATATCTCCAACAACTGAGCGCCTAACATTAACATCGCTAACGTGTGCAATATTTATTTCAATATTCGGAGTCATAATATTAGTAATAGCATTTTTATTTTGGTAAATAGCTACCCCACCTTTTGAAACAGTATCTCGTTTGAACTGAACAATACAATTAAAATTAGGTATTTCAATTGGATTATCATGCGTCATGCAATATCTTAAATCTCTTTGGTAAGAAGTAACACATTTGTTTGTCTCGTAACTGAATCTTGTAAATCGTATTTATGACTATTTAGACTTTGGCAGTTGAAAATCATTACTGAAATGCCATTTCTATTACTAATGAAATCTAATACACTTTGAGCAATCGTCTGAACACTATTTAAAGACAGTCTTTTGAATTCTTGCAACAATTGAAAAAACGGCCGCGTGAGCACTTTTTACTCTATAAAATCACGCGCTTTTATTTAGTAAACAACACTATAAATAATTTAAAAGTCCAATGAAAAATTAGCGTGACATTCATCTTAGCTTTTCCGTTAAAAAAAAGTTATTTTATAAAAACACTACTAAATTAATTTGAATAAAAGTACTTAATAACTAATTATATGAAAAGTTTTTAAGGTAGCCATGACAACGTCGATGACGTCTATGACATATCTCTATAGAAGACCTATTTCAGAGAGAAAATTAATCGCAAGTTTAGCACATCGCGACTATCAGTAACATGGCAAGTGTGTAGAACTGAGTTCGAGCCCTGCAATATGCATGCTCTTTTTGAAAATCTATAAATTGTTTTCAAAAGATGTAGTCGCACGCACACAAACATACCGTGCCGAAGACTGCCGAACTGAAACGACGTTAGACGATGGGGAGCGTGAGGTTTTTTCGTTACGGAATTTCTGGATTCGGTCCCCGCGCTCAAGGCCCGCGATAGAAGCTATGCAATAGCTTAATAAATATGTTATGCTTGAATCTATGATCATAACATATTTTTTTCAAAATTTTTGATCAAGGCATTCTTGAGGAATAAACTTCCAAAAGTGAACGGTTTTGGACGCTCACGGGTATCTATCACCTTAATATTACATTCTGCAAGAAAATCTCTCATCAGTGATTAGTGATAATTGTTGTAAAAAGTTATTCCGTTTTTTATAATAAAGGTAATAACTTACCTTTATTATACAAATGGAATGAGTCACATCATCAGTCACAATCAGGCGTTCAGAAAGTAACGAGCCCTTCATCTTACCTACTATTACTGAGCATTAATGAAAACCATATTTCAGCCTTAGAAAAGAGAAAAGTTCCAAAAAAGGTAATAGAAGTAATAGCCGAAAAAATGCGTCCTAAAGATGAAGAGGCAGTCATGGCACAAGCCAGGAAAGGTGAGTATATATCACCCAAGAAAGGTTTACACTTCGGCAATGATCGTCTCTCTTCGAGAAACGCACGGGCGATGAAAGGCGCACTAAGTACTACAAACAAAAAGATTCCCAATGTGTCGCTAAATAGGGACTAATTCGGCAATACGAATCTCACCGAAAACATTTTTTTTTTTTTGTTGTTATTAGTGTTTCTCTACGATACTATGTTATCTTTCCGCAAAGTACTAATTGCTAATATAAATTTCATTTCAGCCGTTGTAAAGGGGAAAATGTCGTCAAAATTGTTGAGAATGTTACATGGACTAAAAAAAAGTGACTCAAAGGTCGATATTATCGATAAATCTGCAGTATTAAAAAAGATACGTAAAGGTAAGATGTAACTGTTGGCTAAAATAATTAAGAAACAGTTGTGCGTTTATTATTTATTGAAATACTGCATAATTTAAATTTAATACTTAGCGGTTGCAAGGGGGAAGCTTTCGCCCGCTGTTTTAGATGATTTAATAAACAATGTTAAATCAAAAGAAAACGTGTCTGAAGCTGTTAAGAAAATCAACAAAGGTAACTATTAAAAAGAAATTACATACTTCACGCATTTATTTATGTACCTACTTTGGAATAGGTGACTAGCTTCATTTTACTAACTGACCGACTTCCTGACAGTTCAAAAGTGCCTGTAACTGGTTTATTTGAAATAAATCCTTTGATTTTGATTTTTGACTACGTTTGTTGGTAATAATACATTTATCTAATTTATGGTTTATAGCCATAGCAAAGAGACATATTTCGCCATTTGTCTATGACGATATTCTTGCTGAAGCCGTCGCTAGCCACGATGGACCCGAAATTGTGAGCAAGATTCGAAAAGGTAACAAAACAATATTAATGTCATAATTTGCTATCAGAATCTGAGGTAAATCAGCGATTTTCATGAAAATTTTGACATTTCTGTACTTCACTCCCTTCTTCCTGCCCTTCTGTCGGGATAAGCGGGAAAGCGTTATTTTTTCTTCTCGTTGTCATCGCGATCTTGTTTGCTGAAGACAGAGGCAACAAAAATATAATTTGATTAGCTTCCGCGTGAAATTTCGACCCATCGCGTCCTATCGCGGCCTTCGCCCGTGCTACTACTTCCAAGTTGCTTAGTTTTCTTTCTGATTTTTTCATTATGCTTTGCTCCTAAGCTTTTTTGCTCATAATATGATATTAGACAGAATTAAACAAATACAATATGATTTTTTTACATTACCTCCATATGATATTAGTACCTATCTATAGATTAAAATTCGGGAATTTAATCCCGAATTGGCTGCCCTACTGGGGAGGGGCACGGCGGGGTGTCCCCTCCAGTAGGGACGCACTGAAAGAGACAACAATAACATATAACCGATTGTATTATTTTCTCGTTTTATAGAGAATGCTTGTTATAAAAATAAACTTTACCCAATTATTTTAGCTGTAAACCAAGGAATTCTGCCTCCTGATGTCATGCATGACATCCTCATTAATGTACACCCGAAGGACACCAAGGAAGAAGTTATGAAGAAAGTCCGTGACGGTAAATAGCATAATTTGGAAAATATATTCTATGCATTTGATTTCAAAAATACAATTGATTGACCAACAAAATATTCTCTCAGCCCTTGAAAAGAAAAAAGTGTCGCCTTATGTCTTGGATGATGTACTTGGAAATCTACAGAAGAGGGACAATAAAGCTGAAGTTATTAAGAATATTCGAAAAGGTATACTGACTTAATTATAGCGTTTTAATACATCCAAATGTTACTTTAGGCAAGCGTGTATCGCCGTCAACTTCGAGACCCAGATGACCAATCCACCACCACCACTCAATGGTTGCATATTTCGAAACCACATCAAAATGCATACGCATTTAGAGTGCTGGTTTCTAATTGAAAACAATCGTCACGAACATTCGTTTGGGTTCGCTGAACAAAAGATCGCGAAGATAGCGAATTCGTGCGACGATCGCTTTTTATTATAATACCATAGCACAGCACAGTTAAACTGCATTTATTTAATACCTAATTACAGCGGTAGAAAGTGGTAAACTGTCACCGCATGTTCTGGATGACGTGCTCGTTACCGTCCGACCTACTGACACCCAATCTCAAGTCATGAAGAAGGTCCGTAAAGGTACGTGACAATTTCGTATAATGGCGTATTCGTATCCTTAACTTCATAGATTTTTTTTAAAGTTAAAGTCTGCATACTAGACTGCGAACTCTTTATAATATGAAACATCTAGTTGTAGCAATTTGACAAGCAACTGGACGTGTAAATGTTTCTTTAAATATTTATTTATTTATACTGTATGTTATTGTTCTTAACGACTGTCATTTGTGGATCTTTGACAGTTACAGGTCCTCATGCAGTATGCCATAACTCTGACAACCTATTTTACCAAGAGATGTTGTATTATCCAATAACTGGGTTGTGGAAGTCAGATAAGTTACTTTATGTAAAATAATGGCGTAAAACTACCCTGACAGCCTCCATGACGCAGCGGTAGTGAGGCGTGGGTTCGATCCCCGCTTAGTGTAAATATTTTTATGCATGAATATGAATATTTGCACTAGTCTGTTCATTCCCTCAGAAGTTCAACAATTGGTCTAATTGCAATGCTTCAATATCGGCTTCGGGTTGTAGAGGTCAGACGGCAGTCGCTTCACGAAAAATATTGAAGTTTAGCCATGGTAAAGCGGACCCCAGACTCCAAAGCTGAAAAAGCTTCGGATAGGACTGGGATTAACGCTGAGATGATGATGAATGGCTTAAAACTGCACCCGACTTTAATGAAAACCAACCCCAACAAAGTTGGAAAAGTTATTCATTGAAGTTATGTTTTTAATAGTTGTGAAAAATTATCTTATTTCAGCACTAGCAAAAAGATATGTATCTCCATCTACCAAGGGAGATGTCTTCGAGAAGATACGCGCCAGTAAAGATAAGTCTGCAGTTATGAAGAATGTACGCAAAGGTAAGGAATTATGCATAAACTGATTGGTTATTTTTTGTTCATTATTCCTTTAAAGTTGTACTTAACTACTATAATGTAATAAGTAATACAAATAAAAGGAAACAATTGAAGATCCACTCAAAACCTCCAAAGACTTGAAAGTAGATACAGACTTAACATACCTTCAAGTTGCTTTTGGTATTATCATACATATTTTGGCATTTACATGTACCATCTATTTGACGGTACCTACTGTTTTTAAAATGTAGATCGAAGCCGTTCTATATATTATAATAACAAAGTTTCCTTACAGCGGTAAAAAGGGGAGAATTACCGCGCGACGTCTTGGGAGAAATACTCGATAATATTAAACCTGTAGATACAAAGTCTGCTCTTTTGGAGAAAGTTCGTAAAGGTAACATAACAAAACAGATACATGCCCATTATAGTATATTAATTAAAAGCCCCAAATTTATTATTAACAGGCAGAGAGGCTCTATAAAATACTGGTCAGACTGGAAAGGTCAAGCAACTAATGGCAGATAATGATGATTTTTTAAAATCAAAAGCTGAGAAACATTTCATCATCATCGTCCCACTGCTGGGCACAGGTCTCCTCTCATACAGAGAAGGATTGAGCGTAATCACCACGCTTGCTCAATGCGGGTTGCCGATTTCAGACTTAAAGTCCCGGTTTCCACAAGATGTTTTCCTTCACCTTGTAATCAGTCATTGGTGTCCAAGATATACTTAGAAACATACATTACATACATATAACTTTAGAAAAGTTACATTGATACTTGCCTGACCTGAAATCGTGTACTCATGCTTGAAATGCTGGTGTTTTAACAACTAGGCCAACACAAATTACTGATAAACATTTGCTAAATATTATTTTTCACAACTTCTAATGTTGCTAGATATGTTGCTTCGCAACCTTGCCTACCTTTTACTATGAGCACGAAACTTTGCCTACATACTGCCAATAGCACTGCAATAATCCAAGTTTCAAGCCCTGGAACACAAAACATATTGTTGATACAACGCGAACATACACCTTTGTGGTCCATAAATACATAAAAATATATAATACTAATATAATGTACAAATAATACTATTACAGCAATGGAAAAAAGACAAGTTCCACCAAATCTGATGGATGATATGGCCCGGAACCTACAGCCTAAAAGCGCAAATAAAGATGAAGTTATAGCAAACATACGAAAAGGTTTGTCAACCCTGTAGATTTTATAACTATTTTTTTTTATAATTATAAACTAATTCTTGACCGCAATCCCGCCTGATGGTAAGCAGTGATGCACTCATTGATGGTAAAAAAACGCGCTAGTTTATTAAGAGCCTATTCACTCAAAAAAACTGAGTCAATAGGAAAGATGATGGCAGTTGAACGAGGTGATGCAATGTTAAACCCAACAACACGACCAACGATGCTGCTCCAGAGGGAGTTTGATCTGGAGACTTTCCACAGCCAAACTATGACGTGTAAAAGTGATCGGTGATCCTACTTGCTTAATAAACGATTTCATTTCATTTCATTTCAGATATGCAAGTCAAAACTCTCAAAATATCAAATAAATAATTAGGGTTTAGCAGAATTACAAAATTGTTGCTCGGTGGTAGGCCACAACATCGGCTGCCGGCAGAACTTACCACCCACCAGACAAAGTTGGGTCTGAGCAGTTGTGTTGCGATGTGTGCCGGGTACGATGCCCCAAATGTTGTTGTGTTGGGAGTTTGGTCGTGGAGGGTCTTCAGATCAATCTCCTTTTGGCGCAGCTTCGTTGGTCGTGTTGTTGGGTTTAACATTGCATCACCTCGCTCAACTGCCGTCTTCCTTACTATTCGCTCAGTTTTTCTGAGTGAATAGACTCTTAATAAACTAGCGCGCTTTACCATCAACGATCGCATCACTGCTAACCACAAGGCGGGGGATTGCGGTCAAGCGCTAGTTTATAAGTGTTAAAAAAAAAAGGTTCACTAGAGTTCCCACCCACGATACACGATGCAGGAGTAATTACTAATAGTAAGGGCTAATTACTAAGAGTAATTAATACTTTATAAAAAATGTCACACGTATCGTATATATATTTCAGCTGTAGATAAAGGACAACTTTCGCCCGATGTTTTGGATGACGTACTACTTAATGTGCGAAATTATGACAACAAGACTGAGGTCAAAAGAAAAGTACGTAAAGGTAAGTTAAATTTTCATTATTTGCACATCGTTCACATTGTTGTTCACACTTCAACTATGCATAGTTGAAGTTGGCTTGAATTCAACTGATATCCCATCTTAATCAAAACCAAAAAACATTTATTCAATCAGGTTGAGAATTGGCACTTTTCGAATAGTAAAATTCTATAAAACAGGTCCCTAAAATGGCCGCCCGTCACTATTTTCTAGTGCTTTCGCTAGGAGAAACAATGTAGTAAACTCCCCAGTAGCCCATCTGTCTGTTCAGTTAGAAAACTTACTTCTATAATAGTAAGCATATATTTATGACCAGGGTCTGAAACTATCAATTCTAATGTCTTAATACCTACTCAAACGGAAACCGGCGTATCGTTCCACCAACGCGCAGTGGCCCATGGCCTCTCATAGAAGGGAGGTCTGTACCCCAAGAGTGGGAACTTTATGGGCTGAATATAATGATGATGGTGAAAGCTCACCACAATATAAGTTTTTATTTATTTATTTATTTATTAAAATATAAACCAGCGCTTGACCGCAATCCCGCCTGATGGTAAGCAGCGACGCAATCGTTGATGGTAAAGCGCACTAGTTTATTAAGAGCCTATTCACTCTAGCCTTGAAGACACTCAAATTGTAGTCCGACGGAAACACCGCCGCCGGCAGATTGTTCCAGTCCCTCGATGTACGCGGTATAAAGGAGGAGGCGAAACGCTTCGTCCGGATCGTAGAGGTGTTAACAACATAAGGGTGGAAACTCGCCGTACGACGGGTCGTCCGATGGTGGAACGGAGATGGGGGTTAATTAGTTTTTGACATTAATGTCAAACAGTTCTACTGTGATTAGATTTTATAGGGATTTTTCGTAACCTAACTGTACTATAAGTAGTTAAAAGAAATTAGAAATTTTCCTAGACATTATACCACCTATAGTTACTACTAGCGGCCGCCAGCGACTTCGTTCGCGTGGAGTTAGTTATGCTCCGCTCCCATTGGTCGCAGCGTGATGTTATATAGCCTAAAGCCTTTGTGGATTAATGGGCTATCCAACGCAAAAAGAATTTTTCGATTCGGAACAGTAATTCCTGAGATTAGCGCGTTCAAACAAACAAACAAACAAACTCTTCAGCTTTATATATTAGTATAGATAGGTAGTATCTTCTTCTTCATGAGCCTATAGAGGTCCACTGCTGGACAAAGGCCTTCCCCAAAGCTTTTCACGACGACCGGTCTTGTGCTGCCCACATGCATCGGCTTCCCGCGACCTTCACCAGGTCATCGGTCCACCTTTTTGGGGGCCTCCCTACGCTGCGTCTTCTCATCTTGGTGCATGACTGCCACTCCAGAACCTTAATGCCCCATCGGCCATCGGTTCTACGAGCAATGTGCTCCGCCCACTGTCTTTTAATTTTAGCGACTCTGTGACTTTGGTTCTTCTGCGGATCTCTTCATTTCTGATTCGATCGCGCAGAGAAACTCCGAGCATAACTCTTTCCATTGCCCTTTGTGTGACACTGAGCCTTCGTATGAAGCCCATTGTGAGCTACCACGTTTCAGTTCCGTAAGTCATCACTGACAACACAAGTATAATGTCTAGAAAAAATTCTACTAAAATGAAGATGATACTAAAAATATAACCTGAACATCATTTGTAGCGATAGCAAAGAAGCACGTAACGCCATCAGTCGCGAATGAAATGCTCGCCAGCGTACGAGCAAGCCGCAATAAAGCAGAACTTACGAAAAACCTGCGGAAAGGTAAGACAAATATTAAATCAGTGAATAAACATAGCACATCCTTTGGCTTGGCATTATGTCTGTCACTGTCACAGAATTTTCAAAATTCGAGTGCAAGATTGAGATGAAAATATGAAAAAAAAATCAAAGAAAAAGGCTTTGGTAGCGTTTTTTGTCTAACCGAGCTCCCGGCAAATATAGTGATGTCCCCCACACTGAACTTAAGACGTCGGTTCTTCAAAATATTTGAAACACGCAACAGCTAATTAAGTGCTAGTGTATCTTACCAAATAAAGGGCAAATTATAACAGTCGAACGGATCGGTCGATTTGGTTAAACGATACTTGTCACGGTTACGCTGCGGATGAGTGTCATATTAAGATCCATCCGTGCCTTGGAAAGCACATTAAGAATCAGCAGGCTAATTGCGTAACACACTATCAGTAGCAAAGGATTTAATTTTGACAGTTCAACAACATTCATTGCGTTTTTTTACGGTGTTGAGCAGACACACTTTCGAAGACATAGCGCAATGGATTAGCAATATGCTTCGAAATTATTCAAACTGATAGAAATAATGTATTACGCAATTACTCGTAGGGTGCTAGTCTCGACGGTTATTTGTGGATCTTTGATAGTAGTTACTGGTCGTTAGGAGCCCGAAAATCTGACCAATAGTCTTACCAAGGATCGTATCATATTACCCAGTAACTTGGCTAGTGGAAGTCTGGTAGGCACTTGCTCCATATAAAGTACTGGCATTTAGCAGCATCCTAACATTTTCCACCATATTTTTTTTTTTGACCACGGCATCCATTGTTTATAATGAAAACTTTTATTCTAGCGGTGAACAAAGGAAAGATACCGCCAGATGTGATGGATAATATTCTCGCCACTATACATCCTAGCGATGATAAGTCTGAAATCATGGAGAAAGTCCGTGCAGGTATGGAATACTATACAGAGTGGTATTAGGAAATTGATGCTAAAAGGTGAGCAAACCTACACACAAAAAATGTGTAAGCCCACACAAACTTAACGGAACTTAATTCAAACCTTCGAACCATTTTTAAAATTTGAACTCTAACCCGACTAAGTTAACGTTCCTATTACAAAAACTGACACTAGAGTTTTGGCGGGAAAGTTAATTTGAGTGCCACTTAAATTATTTATAGTGTTGTTTACTAAATATAAGTGCGTGATATATGTAGTAAAAAGTGCATTCAGTAAATAATTCATAAAGAACTTTGAGATATCGCAGCATAGTGGCCTCATCATGACTTTGCCTCAAACCTCCTTCGTAGACCGTTCACGTGGCAGTCTTTTTCGACATGAATTCATTCATTACGTGGCATTGGCTAAATGTACAAACCGTGCAAAGCCAAAAAAGAAATAAATTAAACTAAACCCTAGTCTTAGTTAATAGCAATTGGGACAGAGATTACTTGCTCCGTGTTGGGACGCAGTACTGGGTGACAGCTAGTTAATAATAATATTTTAAGTTCTTCTAGTTACTAATTACTGTCGGATTAATTATTCATTTCAGCGGTTAACAAGAGACAGGTGTCACCCTATGTTGTGGACGATATAATCGCTGGCGAAAATAAGAATGAAATCATACAGAACCTCGCTAAAGGTAAGTAGGTACTTAAATCAATATAAAATACAAAAATATTTCTTTTTTATACTCCAGGAATTGGCTACATGCTAGTACAGACAAAAACAGCCGAGATTTTCTGTATAAATGTTACTTAGTTAGTCGTTACTAGCTCATTTCCAATATAAATAAATTGAAAATGATAATAAACCTATTAATTAAATACTTATAATAGCATTTCCTTTGATGTTCCTCCATTAACCCTAATGGACTTGGAATTAACCATTAATTGAGGAACAGACCATTAGATCAATTGTCAATAATCAATTTTCGTAACTTAAAACGATCAAAATCTAGGCGCAGTCACATCTCAGCGACAAATTAATGTCAAAATGAAAGGAAATTAGACGTAATTTTGACAGATTCAGACTTGTACAGACTTTTTTTTTTTTTAATGGGACAAACCCGCCACACTTTTCCCAACCACTGCAACTCCTGAAAGCCAGAATCAACAGTGGCGACCGCCAGAAAAACGCCGAGCAATGAAGCTCGACGAGTCCCGGAGAAACGATTCAACTGTCTTGGGTCCCGCAACGAAATTAATCAGAAAAGAATAGCGGAGGAGTAAGAAAAAAGATATTTTTTCCACTTCCCTCCATAACAAGCAGGAGACAGAACAGAACTAGGCCAAACGGCACAAAGGGACATTATTGCAACTGGGAGAAGCCCAGATTGCCAAACACCACGGAATAAAATTTGATTAAGTTAATGGGTCCTAAGTAGGTATTAGCTGTTACAATTGATTCCAATAATAGGTATGGCAAAAGCGCCTGAACGCACGGAAATTGGTTCTAGTTTCTACAAGGTCCGTATAATAAACGACTCCGGATGTAACTTGTACACTATCCAACATAATATTGCGTTCATTCTGCCAAAGAACACACTCCCACAAGATGTGATGTGCGGACTGTTCAAATTCACAGTTCGATGTAGAACACTGACACAAAGGGGAAGGAACAAGTTTAAAAGAATACAGTTTACTTTTAAAGTTGCCATGACCTGTGAGAAATTGGGCAACGCAGTGGTCAACCACCAGCCATGTCTTAGCCAGCCGATCGCCAACGGATGGAAAGAACAGATGGAGGTGCCGGCCCTTGATGGAATTATCCCACCTACTTTGCCATTCGGATAAGAGGTCCTCCCAGACTTCAGTCTGAGGTTTAAATAATCTAGAGATTTTATTAAAGTCGCGTTGTGTAACAAAATTAGTGTCCATGGCCTCCCCCCTCGCGGAGTAGTACATTGAAGCACGTCGCTGCACCTCAAGGTCGACTGGAAGTACACCTGCCAGTACCGGTAAGGCTTCAGTACTGACCGTTCTATACGCCTTGCATAAAAATATCAATGCCAAACGTTGGCTTTGAAGCAGTTTACGTCGTGCCGCTCCTATGCTGGCCCTATCGGCCCAAACAGGTGCACCGTAGCACATACATCCTAAGTAGGTAGCTCCATATATAGTTTTTAAAGTTAGGAATGATAGACCCCAAGTCGCTTTGGATATTCTAGTCAGGCCATAAAAGTTCTTTTTAGCTTTTTCACCAACTATTTTTATATGTTCGATAAATGAAAAATTCCTTTCTAAGATCATACCAAGGTAGCATACGGATTGCTGTTTTTTAATGGGAACGTTGTTAAATTTAATAGTAGGCAATGATTTAAGATTACCTTTTAGTAGAAGTTGATAGGTTTTATGTGGCGCAAATGCTAGGCGGTTACGATCACCCCACTGAGATATTAAATTTAGGCAAGTATTGGCCAAGTTCTCAAGTCCAGCTGGGGTACTTGACTGAATGAGCAGTAGGCCATCGTCCGCGTAACCAGTAAGTGAACAGCCGCAAGGAAGCGGGATCGCGAGGAAGTCATCAAAACCCAAATTCCATAAATAAGGACCGACAACTGAACCCTGAGGACATCCCATGGTTAGTGTTTTAGTACTAGAAAAATGACCGAGCTTAAGTACCGCGGAACCGTTTATAAAGTAAGAGTAAACGAGATTATATATGTTTCTAAAGCAACCGCGGGTTTTTAATTTTAACAACAGCATAGGCCACCAGGCGTTATCAAAAGCCCCAGAAATATCCAGGAAGATCCCAATTACGTACTTGTTTTCAGATTGGTTAACGGTTCTTCTGACAGAAAGCGCCGCGTCGACTGTAGATTTACCTATGGTGAAGCCATATTGATTATTATGGAATTTTGGACCGTTTGGTAGTAAACGTGGAACGATGAGGCGCTCAAGAAGTTTACCCAAAGATGGTAGAAGTGTGATAGGACGATATGACTTCGGATCATCCGGTGGTTTGTCACCACACTTTGGTATTATTCGTATGAAACCGCGTCGCCATTTACGAGGAAAAACGCCTTCAGCAATGCATCGGTTATATACAGTTAAGATGGCATCACCCGCTGTTTTATACGCTTCTTTAATCATCCTATTAGATATTTTATCTTCACCTGATGATTTGTTGACCGGTAGTTTTCTAACAATATTTATAAATTCGTCATTAGATGGTACGTCTGACATTGGTGATTCAGGTGGCACAGGAGCCCACGCTCTAATCTGTTGGTGGTAGTCGCTATCGTTAGCCGGTGAATCATCAGGGATAAGTGTATTAATTAGCACTTCTGTTGTTTCCTCTATGCCTGTGGTATGCTTATCATTGACTTTAATGTTTTGAACGTATGCAAGGTCGACCGATCTGTTAGCTTTAAATTCGTGATATAAGGGAGACCACGGACCCTCCCTGTCAAGTTTATCAACAATTTTTCGCAACAAATTACCCTTAGATTTTTCCACCGATGCTTTGTAGCGTGACTTGGCAACTCTAAAAGCATTTAAAGCGAACGTAAGAAGATCTCCAGTAATCTTTCGGCTCTTGAGTTTATTTAACTGTCTACGCGCTCTGCGATATCTTTTACGCTGTTCAACTAAGTAATCACTCCACCAGTCACATCTACGAATATTGGTCATAGATCCGCGACCAATGGCAATGTCAGCACAGTAGGTAAAGGTTTCTGACATAATGTCAGCACTTTCTTCGGCTGACAGCCCGTCCCGAGTGAATTCTTTGGCGTGACACGCAAAAAGCGAGCCGAAAAATTCCCAGTTCGCGCCTTTACATCTATATCTGAAATTACCGGGAATATGAGACGGACCCTGAATATAACCAGGAACAAATTCGTACACGATCAGGCGATGATCACTACAAGACGCGTCCGGTAGGACACGCCACCTATCCAAACGTACGTCCGCACTTGAAAGTGTGACGTCAATACAAGATTCGCCCATTTGGCTGCAGAAAGTAGGTGGTGCATCAGGGGTATTATGAATCGATAGGTTCATCTCAGCAATGAAATCCTCAACAGCGCAGCGTCGTTCGGTATCGGTGGCCCGAACCTTGCCATACCACAGAGACGATGACGCGTTGACATCCGCGCCAACGATAACTTTGCAGCCCGCGAGTGACCGCAAGACATGACGGAGATTATGTATATGAGGAGTAACAGGATCTGAATATTGAAAGTAACAGCTTACAACGAATACTTTAAAAGAAGCTGATGATACTTCGGCAACCGCACAGTATGGCGTCATGAGGTCACGTAAAGACGTTACCGTAAAGTTAGAAGACCGCGCAACATAAATTCCGGCTCGTGCCCTGCAATCCAGTTGCACAACCCTGTGACGTAAACGTGAGTTTTGATATTGTTCTTGAATGAGTACAAGGTCTAAGTTGTAGTCAATAATTAATTTATCTAACTCTGATGTCGCCACCTTATCGTTGTGAAGGTTTAATTGCCCTATGTTTAACCTATCCATCTTAATTAGTAATTAGTATGCAGGATAAGTTGTTCGAGTTTTAATTTATAAGTACCGCACTGTTCAGATCCACAACGATGCTCAAAGGGCTTTTTATAACGTTTACACGCCGCGCAAACCGGGGTAAAATTTGAATCGCCCTTATGCGGGCAAACATTGGTTTCGTGAGCCTCGGAACAGACTTGTACAGACTGTGAACGTTTTTAAAATCATTACGAAAATTACATCTCTGCTCTGATCAACTTGTATCACAAAATACTAAATGCTATTGCTTTACTACTAAAGCATTAAAACTCAATGTTGCTTGGGAATATTTGACAGTTTCTGGTAGCTTGACCTTTTTTTTTCTGGGGAAATCCTCATGGATACCCTCCGTCTGGGAATATAACGGAAGGTTATGTCGGACTACTACCGTTTCCTTCGAATACCAGGAGTCTGGGGGCCCGGGGGATATTACCTACGTTCACCGTACCCCCGTCTGGTATCAGCCCGCCATCCCTAGCGGGCGTCATCGCCAAGTGCGGCTGATACCACGACCGCACAGCTTTCCACTAGGCCGCACATACTGCATGTCCTCTCCAAGGAGGTGTGCGTAGAAAACAGTCTTAAGAGAGTTTTTCATTAATAATGAATTTTCTATTTTAGCTGTAGATAACGGGGAATTAGACGCAGCAGTCATGCATGAAATACTCGCCGATTTGCGCCCAACTGACGATCAGTCAGATATTATGATAAAAGTCAGAAAAGGTAACTTTTATGCTTATGTTTAATACAAACGTCAATTACTTCGTTAGACAAAGATTCTTGAACGTCTATTTTAACAGCATCCCACTTACGTAACACACTTTCAATCCGATGCGTATTGAAAGAAATTTCTAATCCACTGCTATATATGTTTGATAATTCGTCTGTTCTACAATGTAAATTACGCGATGAATGCTGTCGAATTGCCCAAATGAAAGGCATTGCAATTGTAAGTCTTTAATTAAATAGTCAGTGATTATTAAAAAAAGAACTTTTAGAGATGCCGATAAAACTCATTGAAATCGTTATCCTTACTAATAATATACAGTATGTTAAGAAAACCCTGTCCGATCCGTGAAGGTGTTGTTAGGTATCGATAACTGATTCTACTAATGGATACAAAACCGGGCTAAACTTAAAAAAATGCCCCTAAAGAAATAAATATTATTTCGCAAAAAGACGTAACTTAATAAATGTGCGTTTAGCACCCTTCCGCGGGCGGCGGGCGGCAGGGCACGCGGCACGTGGTCGCATCGCTATTCGCTCATAATAATACCGGTGTTGTCACTTTTTTAAAAATTACCAAATTTCGGGAAAGTTGGAATTAATTCGCGGGAAAAAAAGATTATTTCAAAATTCATTTGTGTTGGTACTATGATGATTACGTAAAATTTTATATTATATTTGGTCATGTGTTTACCTAACCTTTATTATCCTTACGCGTCGGACAGGGTTTTCTTTACATATTGTATATTATGTAAATGTGAAAGTGAGTTTGTTTGTTTCTTTGTTTCGCTTTCACGCCTTAACTACTGAATGGATTTAAATGAAATTTGACACACTGGTGTTTTATTACCAGAAATATTACATAGTATACTTTTCATCCCGATATTCCCATGGGATCGAAACTCACGCAGGTGAAACCGCGGGGCGCAGCTACTATAAACATAATAATAGAGATATATATATATATATATATATATATATATATATAAATTTAATATTTGGTCTTTATGTATGTTAATAAATTTTATAAAGATAATAAACTTCTTTCTTTAACTTTTAACTATTGATGTTTTGTTTTTCGACGTTCTAGAACATTCTGTTACATCGAAAGATTTGTTACGAGCACTAATAAACAATGAAACCTCAAATACATTATTATTTTTGTTTCATTGTTTATTAGTTATTATAATTAATTATAATATCGACTAAGTATTCTTGTTATGTAGATATATTTTAAATAAGGGCCTTTAAGAGTCATCCTGTCATCCATCAATCCTTTTCTGTACGAGAGGAGACCTGTGCCCAGCAGTGGGACGATAAAAAGGATGATAATGATGATGATGATGATGAAGCTTCATCCTGCGACGATCTTCGCAGGATTGCTGCTGCATGCCGAAAATCGAGTTGAATGACATGAAATACAAGAGGC
Source organism: Sesamia inferens (assembly GCA_037179545.1). NCBI lineage: Eukaryota > Metazoa > Arthropoda > Insecta > Lepidoptera > Noctuidae > Sesamia > Sesamia inferens. Next base: position 25,197,068 of record CM073928.1, on the reverse strand, counting down.
CTATGTCCAACAGTGGACTGCTACAGGCTGATGATGATGAAAGGTCTTTCTCAAAACATTAATTTTAATAATTTCAGGCATAGTCAAGAATTACTTGACACCATCAGCGATGAATATAGTCCTCGATAACGTACGCGCTAGTGAGAATATGTCACAAGTCTTACAAAATGTCCGGAAAGGTAAACTTGTCAAGAATAGAATACTCTTTATTATGTATACCATATAGATTACAGAACATAAATATAAATATTTTACAAAGGGTGACACAATGGGCGGTCTTATCGCTAAGAGCGATCTTTTACAGACAACCTCATTTTATATTATTTCTACACACCAAGTGGAGTCATAATTTAATTTTTACATTACATTATAATTTTGACGTCACCTTCGGAAACAATTTCGGCTTAATATTAACAGCCGAACGGGTTGATCGCTTAGGATAAGCTAAACTTGCCGCAGTCGCTCCGTGATTGGGTGACCGACTTCTTGGCGGAACAGAAAATATCTGTTCCTGACATAACAGCCTCCGTGGCGTAGTGGTAGCGAACGCGGCCACTGCGCAAGGAGGCGCGGGTTCTATCCTCGCGCCGTGCAAATATATGTAAGCATGAATATGAATATTTGTACTGGTCTGATCGTGCCTCGGAAAGCACGTTAAGCCGTTGGTCGACAAACATCTAATGGCAGTCGTTACGGGTATTTGGAGCCCTCAAAAGTCCAACAATTGCTCTAACTGCAATGCTTCGATATCGCCTTCGGGTTGTGGACGTCAGACTGCAGTCGTTTCACGAAAAATGTCGAAGTTTAGCCAAAATCAGCAGTTAGACTGGTAAAGCGGACCCTAGACTCCAAAGCTGATAAAGCTTTAGATGCGACTGGGATTAACCTTCAGATGGTGATGATGATGAGATAATATCTATTCCGTGGTCTCCACATACCGAGGTCCCATGGTTTGGAAAGCACGTCTAACCGTTGTTTCTACATGTCGTTCTTAGATCTTTAATAAACGTTATGGATTATCAGGAGTCCGTAAGTCTTGACAACCATATTTACCAGACCAGACGTTTTGCCTATTCAGCTGCATCGGACTAGACTGGACTGGACATGATGATGTTCTGATAAATTAAAAGAAGGTAATATTGAATGCTCATACTCATAGTTATGTGATAATTATTTCAGCCGTAAAGAATGGACAGCTACCAGTCGCTGTATTGGATGATATACTAGAAGACGTGCGACCTACTGACACTACGTCTGAAGCCATAGGGAAAGTTCGTAAAGGTAGGTCTCATAATTAGGTAATTTTATTAATATTGGCTCTCTTAAAAACTTATTGACTGTCTAATGATGTATGTAAAATGTACTTATACTTTCTGGAACGAAATTTATGAACGAAGTTTGCAGTAGACTTTCCTTGCAACTTTTTATTATATACAATAGTGTGTGTCAGAGGGTGGATTTTAAAATTTTCGAAGATGCGGAAGTAAATTGTAAAATTAAAAAAAAAAACAAGGACTTCTTTATAAAATTTCAGCTGTTATCATTATACTGCAAAAATTTTAAATTTTTGTCATGAGTATCATTTTCATGCTTATGATGCCGAAGCCAATATTGGGGTCAAAATTAAAATGCAAGATGGCACCTGTGACTATTTTTTGAATTTTCACAGCTGCCATCTTGAATTTTCATTTAGAATTTTGTTATTACCGGGGTTATAACGACCCCACACATTCTCTGTCAAAATTAAAAATAATGAACCTCTAAAACTTTTTGGGCTTCCATTAATGAACACTTGATTTTAATAAATAAGCCTCATTTAAAGACGTAGTAAGTAAGTTACAGCACGATTGGCGTAGTGGTTGAATGTTTGACTGCTGCGCTGCGTGTCACTGGTTCGATTCGCGCACGGAACAAATATTGGTATGACCTACAAGTAGTTCTTCTGGGTCTGGTTCTTCGTATATGTGAGTTTATATGTTTGTAAACGCACACGCGATAAAGGAGACATTCCTAGTGTGGGGCAAAGTTTTTTAAAAAAAATTAAAACTTAAAGAGAAAAGTATCATCTTTATTTTGTACTGAATTGGAAAACTTTGCCTTTCATTGTTGTTTAGTTACACCGTAACTAAAAGCTAAAAAAATACAATTTGAAAAGTCATCAATATCAAGCAATTTTGGCCATTTTTCAATTTGTATTTTAATAGATGGTCAACCGGTATGTATTATAAAATATTTCATTACAGCGATGGATAAGAGGAAAATGCCAATCCATGTCATGAACGATTTAGTCGCAAAAACACAACCAACTGATGATAAGGCATATATTATGAGGAACATCCGCCGAGGTTCGTCATTCTTACCAGATAATAATTTAATCTATGATATTATTAATTAGAGAAAGATGTAACACACAACAGCAACACCTATTGTTTTGACAGAACAAAAAGATTCATTGCCCATTTTATGTTGTTGAGTAAAGGAAGTGTTCAAACATAGTAAGCAAAGGATGAGGAATTTATTTCAAAATCCTATGGACTATGTTTAAAAATTTCTTTCGCAATTTGGTTTTAAGAGAGATAGCGCTATCTCTTTCTCATATCGACGCAATAATTATTTTAATTCTTCATACAACTGCCCTGCCCATCGATTAGGTAAAGATCACACCGTGAAAAGTTGGGTGAAGACAGCTGTCAAAGAAATACCATTGACAGCTGTCTTCACCCAACTCTTCAAGGATGAATACATCCTTACATTAGATTAGTTTGAATGGCAGCTAACTCCTTACTTACTTCACGGAGGTCAGATCTGAGCAGTAGGGATGTATCCAAGGTATGAAAATCAAAAAAATAATTAGTCCGTCTTATAGATAATAAAAAAAATTAAGACCCGTATTTTTCATTTTGTCGAAATTACCAAAAACTACTGAGATATAGAGTATTAAAATTACGGAGTGGGGGCTAAACGTTGTGGTGCGATGTGTGCCGAGTAAAATGCGCCAAATGTTGTTGTGACGGGAGCTTGTTCGTGGGAAGTCTCCAGATCAATTTCCCTCTGCCACAGCTTCGTTGGTCGTGTTGTTTGGGTTTAACATTGCATCCGCTGCCTGCCGTCTTCCTTCCTATGCATTCAGTTTTTTGAGTAAATGGGCTCTTAATAAACTACCCCGCCTTACCATTATAAAAAAACCTAAGTTTTCTCGGTGATATGGTTACCAAATCCCACTTCTGTTCCAGCGGTTGCAGAGGGACAACTGGCACCTGATGTCCTAGATGATATTCTCGCAGATGAAAGTCCTATTGATAATAAATCTACATTCATGAGGAAAGTCCGTAAAGGTTAGTTGTATAAAACATTTTTTAAAGGTATTATATATAATTCATAATTAACCAATTCACAAGGTGTAAAGTTCACTCATCCTCCATAGAAAAGGGAGGATCCTCCGACCAGACAGGTGTTATGTCTGGCGGGCACTTGCCCAACAGTTGATGTTGAGAAGTTGTATGTATGCTAGTTGAACGGTAAGCTCTGCTTGCGAGATGTAGAATTCGTGTGACGTCAGTATGACGCGTTTTTCGCATATGGCAATTGTAAATGCCGCTGCACCAATTTGTCCCATGACTGCAAATAGAAACATGAAATAAAGTTATTTTCGCTTTAACAGCCGAACTTATGATTTCGTATGATAGTAAAATCTTGTAATTTAAAACAGTACCGGTTAAACTATCTAACCGCCATTTATTTATCATCACACTGGAACACCATATAGTATTTATAACAACGGAGAAGTGCTGTTATTTATCCATCCTATGCGCGGTGGATATCAAATTAGTGATATTGGATCAGGCACGCTCAAGCAGCCTGCAAGTGCATCAGGACTTGGAAGAAGTCCTTTGATGAAGATTGCAGCCATTCATTGCGAATTTTTGAAACTCAGTGATTTTTCAAATCAATATATTTAAACTTAAAAATCGAAATATGTTGGGGTGTGAGAGGTGAAAACGCTTTTATACAAATATATAATATTGGTATAAAAGACTAAATAGACATTTTATTTGTACGAGGTGCAAGCATCATTCAATTCGGGTGGTAAAGTAATTACAAGGTCAATTATATTCCAAATGAAATTCACCACGTAATATTCTTATGACTGAATTTTCCAATGCCAGATAATTTTATGCAAGAGATAATTTTGCACGAAAAAATTCTGTTTATTGAGAAATCAACTTTTAATTTAGTACATTTTATTCGCTGACAAACAGAGTCAGATGGCTTTAATTTATGTCATCAGAGCTGAGACACTTTTGGCATTATCATCTCTTTTGGCATATATTATTTCTGTTTTATAAATCCGTTTTACTTCACCTATATAATAATAATAATAAATTCTTTAATCAAGTAACAATGACTCAATAATGTTAGTAATACTTAAAACTATGTTAGTAACATTTCATAATTTAAATTACACTACTATACAAACAAACAACTCACACGAGTTACCGCTGCTTCACCCCATGAAGTATGGCACAACAATGGTTCACGTATGAGCAGTCCAGACGCCCAGCAATCATACTCAGGACACTGTTGGAGCTGGCCCGCACCCTGCGCACCAGAGAGGCACACCTCTTCCGCATAGTCGCATAAAAGCAATCTACGTGGGCGTCAGCAAACATCCCCGACGCGCTACAGAAGCGAGGCAGCCCCACCAGTATCCTAAACGCATTATTATATTGAACGCGGAGAGCGCTGTACGACTTTTGAGTATATCTAGCCCAAAGGCTACACGTGTAGAAAGAGGTGCAGTAAGCTCGGAAGAGTGTGATCTTCACCTGAAGGGAACAACGTGCAAACCTACGGGCCAGCATGTTCGCTCGAATCGACAACGCTCTCCGCTCCCGTTCAATGTCGTCATTGTCCTGGAGGTCGGGGGTCAATAAGTGACCCAGATATTTAAACCTATACACTCTCTTTAATGTCATTCCATTGAGTGCAACTGGTGGTATAGCACCAGAGTTTTTTCCCCCAACCTCAAAAACCATGATTTCCGACTTTTTGGAATTATACGCCAGGCCATGCCTATACCTGGTTTGTTTGGTTGTGTCCAAACAAACCAGGTATCAAAAGCTACAGAATTTATCAGAGATTTTGCCTTTCGCAGATTACATTTATGAATAACGTAATTTTTTTTCCAAAAATTATTTTATAAAAACGACCGCTATGAGAACGGGGGCAGACCGCTCTTTGCTTTTAATGCCAAAAGGGCTCAAGCTATGTGCAAGGTTAAAGCATTATAAGCATATGGAGTTTTTGCAATTCCAATTGATCTTATTTTTTGTTTCTCACTTTCTTTCAATCGTATCTATATACAATATGTAAAGAAAACCCTGTCCGACCCGTAAGGATAATAAAGGTTAGGTAAACACTTGACCAAATATAATATAAAATTTTACATAATCATCATAGAAACAATACTAATGAATTTTGAAATAATCTTTTTTTCCCTCGAATTAATTCCAACTTCCCTGAAATTCGGTATTTTTAAAAAAAGTGACAACACCGGTATTATTATGAGCGAACAGCGATGCAACCACGTGCCGCGTGCTCTGTCCCCCGCCGCCCGTGGAAGGGTTGTTTACCGCAAATGTATTAAGTTACCTATTTTTGCGAAATTATATTTATTTTTTTATGGGGATCTTTTTTTTAAGTTTAGCCCGGCTTTGTATCCATTAGTAGAATCAGTTATCGATACCTAACAATACCGTCACGGATCGGACAGGGTTTTCTTTACATATTGTATATAAATTTCAGCGATAGCAAAGCACCACGTTTCGCCATCCACCGTTGAAGAAATCATGGCCACCGCACAAGCAGCCGAAAAAAAAAGTGACATTTTAAGAAACATACTTAAAGGTAAGTCAAATAGCTATGTTAAATAAAACAATTTATAAGGTTCTTCGAAAGCATATATGAAAATAAGAATCATAAGAACTCCATTCGATGACGTCTGATTTATAATATTTATTTGATTATCCTCCCTTATTGTCTTCCTACCAACCAACTCCTATCAGTACAAAATTGCACCATAAATATAAGTAGAATTGTGGTCAGAAATGACGCGCAAAGACTAAGCACAATATTATAAATCTGCTATATACATAAAACAATTATTTCGTGTGTTTTATAATTCTAGCAACAGAGAAAGGTCAACTTCCGCCCAATTTCATGAATGACCTTTTAGACAAAGTAAAATCGGGTACCACTAAGTCAGGAGTCTTAGAAGCAGTCCGACAGGGTAAGCTCATATAAATAGATATTATTATCTAAGAAATAAAGCAGAAACCAAAATTGTTTATTCCGTGCAAAGCAAACGCACATCACAAGTAGACAATAATAAAAAAGTCATAAAATATACAACCAAAAGCCTCGAACCGAAACACGAAAACTTACGAACAATGTTGGCCTTATGTACGATGGATAAACTATGTATGTACACGAGAGAGTTCAATTCTCTATTAAATTAGGAATCTAGACAAATCAATATCTACTCCAACTTTTAGAAGACTATTAATGCAACTTGCAATTTTAACGAGAACATGTTTAATTTATGAGTTTTACCAACTATTGAAAATTATATATCATTCTTCATACAAGTGGCCAATAGTAGTATTTTTGAGTGAAATAAAAGTCTTAAACTCTATTATCATTCAGTAGTAGTGTTCTGCTCTATTTCTGTATCCTCGCAGGGAGCCTCCCTGCGAGGATACAGAAATAGAGCAGAACACCCAATGAGCTGGATGCTAGAAGCATTGGGTAGGTCGATGAAACGAGGCTTAAGGGGATGTCCAGCGGTGTTGGCAAAGGAGCAGGCGGAGCGCGTGAGACAGCGGGAAACCCAGCGCCCTCACGCCACTAGCCGCCGCAGGAGATGCCCTGGTCGGGAGACGACATCGTAGTCCCAGCCACCGTAGGCGCGGGCCTGCGGGCGGTGAGCAGTGGGCAGCTCGCCGCCCGGTAAGGACCAGGCCCGAGTCGACGGCGCGTTGTGTATCACGCGCGCCTCAATAAGATTTCAGCACATCATGGCGGGGTCCACGAAAACCGATGCCTCCTGGGTCAGGGTTGCGGGTTGGTTAAACAAGAAACCGTGGCCCTGGCCGTCGCACAGGCAAGTGAAGAAACACGGGTGGGTTTTAGTCAGTAAAAGTCTGACACGCTCTTCCGCTCCGCCCAGAGCGGGAGAAGTCATTTGATGATTTCCCATCTCATCAAAAAAAAAAAGGGGATGTCCAGCAGTTTATGTATTTTGAGTCAAATTTTATGGATGATAATAATACCGCTGTGCCTAGTACGTAGTTGTTTAAACTAAGCTTAATAAGTCATTCTTTGGCATAGTACTAACATTTAGAATACAACAAAGATATTCGATTTTAGAACTTGAAAAGAAAAAAGTATCGCCATTTGTCGCGGATAAAATTTTGGCACCTCAACATCAGCAGCCAAGTGAAGACCAGGAGGCAGCTTTGCAAGTGATTCGCGATGGTAACTGATTTGGAAGCTTCAAGGATATAAAGAATCGCACATATACAGATAAATTGTTATTTTTTTCACTCATTTAACTTCGAGTGAAAGCTATAACCTTGTCTTTGCTCTTGCGCAGTCGGGTAAGCTGTGCGTCCAAAATCTCGGCATAAATTTTACACTAAAACTGAAAATGAGTAAATTGTTGTATAGCTATATGCATATATATATATAGCTATATATATATTTCAGCGGTAGAAAAGGGACAACTATCACCCGGTGTTATGGATGAGGTAATTAAAAAAATAATCCCAAAGGACAGAAAGTCTGAAGTTATAAAAAGATTCCGCAATGGTAAGTTCAAATACTCTATGTAATATAATATCCATACTTACTTTGTAGTGTGATATATTACGAATACACGTGCACCACACATACACACACACATTCACTTATTCATACATATTACACACAACCATGCATACCCAGTAACCCACACATACACCTATACCGCACACACTCAGTCAGTTACATTTTTAATAAGTGGTAATGTTAAACTAAGTCTCATACTTACCAAAACTCCTACCAAATGCAGCAAGTTGTAAAAAAATAATTGTAAGAGCAAGGCACCTGTGTCTGTAACACAGTTTATACTAGCACAGACACAGGCTTTCATTGTATCTCAAAATGCATAGCGTTGTAATTAACTGTTTTCTTTCTTTTTTACGTTTGATCGAAATGGAAAAATAGGGTATTTGACTAAAAAAAACTAATGAGTCCGTCAGTCAGATTTCCAAAAAATACTATAAACGTATTGTAACTTTTTTCATATAAACAAATAATGAAGACGACACATTGCGTTGAAAACTCGTGTGACGTCACTGCACGCTACACTTTTTAGCGACCAGTGACGTCACTAGCCACACTCATCTTTGATGCCTTTTATATTTGTCAATTTTTATTGTTTTCATAAAACAATAAATACGTGTCTAGTATTTTTTGGAAATCTGACTGACGGACTAATTAGTTTTTTTAGTCAAATTCCCTATTGTATTTGGTTTTTGAAATAGAGATTCTGGTATTATTATTATTAAAAAAAGTATTAATAATCCCTTTCTTTTATTTTCATAATCGGACAATATCTATTTTTTATCCCCTAAATGTTAAGGGTAATCCACCCCTATTTTTTTTATATAGATCTATGTTGCCCTTTACAGCACATGATTTAAATAAATAGTTTCGAAGATATTACAAATTTAAAAATTGTGGGGCGTCGCATTTTCGGCGGTACCAGCCGGTTGAGCGGCGGGCCGCTATGTTTTTTATATAACAGTTTTTTTGTAATGTATTTACTATCAGCATTGCACCCGTGCGTAGCCGGGCGGGTCGCTAGTTAATATTATAAATATGGAAGTTTGTGAGGACGTATGGATGGATGAATGTTTGTTACTACATCACGCAAAAACTGCAGAACGGATATGAATGAAATTTGGCACCCAAATTCCTTATAACCAGGAATAACACATAGGACACTTTTTGATCCCGATATTCCCACCTGATTGTTAAATGAAAATACGAGGCGCAGCTGGTAAGTATCTCATAAAAACTTCATTCATTTTACTTTCAGCGGTAACGCGGAGACATTTGACTCCATCTGTAATGGATCAGGTACTGACCGAGTTAGCCAAAGATGATAATAAGTCTACCATCCTGAAAAGCCTCCGGCAAGGTAGATACTAAAGAGTTCCTACTGATTTTATCTTCATTGTGCAAAAAGGATTATAAAAGAGATATACCTAAATGAATAATTACTTACATTACTCGGCACGCCACGGTTGGCGCAGTTATTAAGCTAATGTAAGCTACGCTGCGTGTCGCGGGTTCGATTCCTGCGCAGAAAAAATATTTATATGACCTACAATAATTGTTCTATATTTGCCTGTTTGTGTATGTGAGTTTATATTTTTGGCAACGTACCTACGATACAAGGGAAATACCTACTATGTGGGGCTACTTTAAAAAAAAACTTTTCCTAGACATAAATAGAATCGTGTGAAGTAATTAGTAAAACAGTCCTCTGTTTTAGCGGTGGAGACGGGACGTCTACCGCCAGATGTTTTGGACGAAATACTTTATGATGTGCGTACCAGTGATAATAAGTCAGAGGTCTTAGAGAAAATACGTCAAGGTATAGTTATTTACCAGCTTAAAAGTGTTAAGCTTTAACCAGATTAATACCCTAATTACAGAAATAATTTAAAAAAAATTGTCTCGCGTGGATCCATGTTCAGTTCATGCGAATCGTTTATCATGCTTCTCTCATCCGTATTTGTTTTTAATCAAAGCAGCACGTCCTATTAGCTGTCATCTTGAAATTTAACCTCTTCCTAGCATCTTTTCGTTCACTATTTCTAGCATCTTTTCGTTCATACTTAGGCAAGACTCCAATAAGACTGATGGCTATGACCAGAATGCGTTTTGGAGGACGTGATCTTTCACAGAATTTACCCACCGTTTCTTTGATGCTCTTCTCTTCCCCCAACAGTAATACAGACTATGACAATAATCATGACAGCTTCGCAACACGATATGATCCTCATCCCTCCAAGTCCCATGTCCATACTATGACAACTGATTTATACACAACTTCTTACCAGCGCCGCTTTTAGGTTTCTTTTTACATATTAATTACTTCCCTATGGCTTCAGTAAAAGGACGGAAAGCCAACGGGTTGATCGTTAGTGAGATTTGATAGACGACATTGTTGCTATACCGGGGAAAACCTGGATGAGGCTGGCACAGGAGCGTGGGGATAGGCACAAAAAAGGGATGGGCATATATCTTAGGTGAAGTCTGGTTGTAAATGATGATGACAGCATTAACTTGGAAACTATTATAAATTTTCAGCTTTAAATAAACGGCAATTATCACCAGTAGTTATGGAAGACATATTAAACAGATTAGAACCTGAGAAGAAAAGTAAGAGGGAAGAAATCAAACAGAAGATTCTCAAAGGTTAATATTTGGGCGGATTCTCTTTTATATTCGTCTTTGTGGGCAAGGGACAGTCTGGTAGGCCCAGATGGAGATGACAGAAAGATCTTGACCTGAAGCTATTGTTCAACACGAGCTGGCCTTAAGCCAGGTAGCCACCGCAGCGGAGAGGAGAGATGTGTTTGAATAACCAATCCGGTTTTACGAACCTGTAGAAGAGATGTGGAAATAATGAAATCGGATTGGTCGCACATCTCCTTTCCTCTTCGCATCAGTGGCAACCAGAACTTATACAGATAGTAGTGATAAGAGAGTAGGGACGTCTTCGCCTGACAGCAGCACATTTTAAGGCTCTGAAAAGGCTTTTAACTACCGTTGCACCATTGCGGCATATTTGAATATATACAAGGGATATGAAATATTATACTGTAACACTAACTTTTGTATAATAGCTAATTAATATGTCAAAGAATTATTTGTGATTTGAATATATGAATAATTTTAGTTGATAGTAAACAAATAAATTAGAAAAAATAACATTTATTCTTAAAATGTTAACGCCTTTAACTGAGATATAAGTCTTTTTAACCGCCCACAAGTATTGAAATAGTATTATTGTTTATAATTTTTATTAATTAATTATATTATCTATTACTTTTCCAACTCAACCAAAATATTAACAAAGATACTCATGGTTAATTTAGCGGCAGATAAAAAGAAATTGGGGCCTGGAGCCATGGATGATTTAAAAGCCATCGATGTCAAATCGTGTGACAGTATACCCGACGTTATGAAGAAGGTTCGCAATGGTAAGTTGATAAAAATCACTTTGAATAATGCTAAGATAAATTAAAACTAATTTATTCATATTTAAAATAGGTAGAGAGTTAGCACTTTTCGAATGTCAGAATTACAAAAGATAGTCCCCTCAAAACGCCCGCCCCTTACCTCTTCCTTGTGTTTTCGTTGGGAAGAAGTGGCGTAAACAAACTTCCCAACCATAAAGCTGTCTGTTCAGATACAGACTTTAACATATAATGTACACATATCCTGCTAAAACTAACATAAGTCCCAAATTATGACAAAGGTTACACCGGACCGACGACCTAGTGAAGGTCGCGGGAAACCGCTGGATGCAGGAGGCGCAAGACCGGTCGTCTTGGAGATTCTTGAGGGAGGCCTATGTCCAGCAGTGGATGTCTTTAGAAATGATGATGATGAGTCAGTCAGTCTCTAAAAGGTCCTGAAAATTGGTTCCGTGCAAAGTTTATAGTTTAGATTAGTAGGCCTAACCATATGGTACCTACATGAAGGTACCATGTACCATATAGTTAGGCTTACAAATGGACCTATTTAAGGATGCAGTAACAATAATTAATTAATTATTAGGTTCCTGTTATTGCCAGAAATGCGCATGATGTGTGGTTTTACCACACATCATGCGCATTTCTGAATCTACGTCATATAGATTTCTGATATTCCCTGAATACAGTTAAGTTTCCTCTTTATCTCATAATTAAAATTACTGCAACCTAACAGCTCCAGTCAAATATGGCCAGCAATTGTAAGAAATACAGACTAAATACAGCTTTATAATATCACATTAATAGGTCATTTAATTTTTGTCACAACAAGGATGTGATTTAAATATTATAGAGTAAACAGGAAAATAGAACATGAGTATTTAACGCACACTAAAGTACATAATATTAAACATTACACAAGTACTTATGTAATTTGATGGAATTTCATGATTTAATTACCATCATCGTCTCCTCATCTCGTCTTTAATTTATACCACGTACATCGAGGGACTGCAACAATTTGCCAACAGCGCGGTTACTGTCTGACTACAAGTTACTTACGTGTTTTTAAGGGTACAATGACTCTAAAATAGGCTCCACCAACGATCGCTTCTCTGCTTACCATTAGGCGGGATTGCGGTCAAGCACTAGTTAATTAGATACTAGTAGCACTAAGTATATTATTTACTAATGAAGACGAAAGGGCATGCAGAATTCTAACCAAAAATCATTTTTACAGGGTTTCATTGCCTTAGTAATATGTCTTGGATGACATAGATGGCGCTAGTATAGTAGTTGGATTGGAAAATATACGAGTACACCTCTTGTCAAAGAATATTGACTTCTATTTTGCTAGTTACAATATTACTTAATTTTAAAACGAATTCTCTTACGACATTGTCAATCTGTTTAAAAAAAATGAACTCATGCTTGCTGTAGTTATATTAATCTTGATTGCAGCTTTAGCAAAGAACCACGTCGTCACACCTGCCCTTGCAGAGGAAGTAGTCGCTGAAGCTCGCGCTGCTAATAACAAGTCTAAAATCATTCGGAATATACGTCAAAGTAATGTGATAAAAGTATTTTGTAGTGTGGAACGTAATAATTTGAATGTTAGACTTTAATCCCTCTATACCGGAGTAATTTTAATTGATGATTGTAGTGGTTGAGCGATCGACTGCTGCGCTGCGTGTCGTGGGTTCGATCCCCGCACGGTACAAATTTGTATGACATACAAGTAGTAGTTCCGGGTTTGGTTGTTTGTGTATGTGAGTTTAACTGTTCACCCACGATACAGGAGTAATTCCTAGTGCGGGGCAACGTTTTGTTAAAAAAAAAAATGGTTAGTAAACATACATTCCAAACTGCAATGTCATGCTTTGTCATTTATTTTGATAGAACTATGATGCAATGGAGCATTGGACACTTTATTACTAGTTTTATATTATTTAAAAAATCCATGCTTGACAGATTGTTACTCGATGAGTAAATTTCATTTCATTTAAAAATAGATGTTAAAATGAATGACATTGCTTTCGATCACCATTTTTTATTAATTACGTGTATCATAAAAAAAATATCATACGAAAGGTCTACTAACGACCTTATTTACTGACAGGTAAGTAAGGTCAAATTAATTATGATGTCTCTGGCTGTATACATCATAGATTGATCATTTTAGGAGTCAATAAGGGAGAACTGCCACCAGCACTCCTGGATGAACTACTTGCCTGTCCTGATGACAAAAAGTCAAAAATCATTAAGAAATTGAAGGAAGGTAAAACTATAAAAATCTAATCATTACTTTCCACTTCAGTATTGTAGTTTTCTGCTTAACTTTCCCTAACCATTAGCTGTTGGACCCTGCTGCCATTTAAAGGCCTTTAAAAGCCTTTGCGGGTTAGTCAACAGTAACAGTAAAAGTTGCTTAGCCAAGTCTACGCAAATTATATTAGTTATAGTTCTAAAGACACATCGATTTTGTGAAAAGTTCTGATTGTTTGGGTGCCGGTGTTCTGTCAAGTTGTTTGACAAAAACTAACCATCATTTATCAAACTGTTATAAAGGTTAGGTTAGCTAAAAGAAGAAAACGTATTCACCGCTCGGCCAGACGATGCAATTCAACGTCACTAATCGAAAAGAGTTTTATAAAAATGTGGCTGTTACTTTAATAGATAAATTGATCACAGGCAGCAGCTACTCCTGTTCAAATCCTTAGCACGTTAGTTATTTAAATAAAGTTGGTCAAAATTTTCGCCGCTTCTACGGCATTATCGGCAGCAGCGCAGAAGTCATTTCTGCTGCAAGTTTTGAAGTAGGCATGATATTAGGTGGAGGATAGTTTGTGATTCAGCTATACACCCTGCTCACGTTCGGTGAAGTGAACTTCGGCTTAAGCCCTTTTACCTTGGCTTGAAACAGTTTAAGTACTTCCAAGTGTACTACAGAAGGTTCTTCTGCAAGAAGATACTGGCTTGGTACATTAGTATTTAATGAATAGAATAGAATAGAATACTCATTATTATGTACACCATATAGATTACAGAAACATAAATATAAAGATTTTACAAAGGGTGACACAATGGGCGGTCTTATCGCTAAGAGCGATCTTTTACAGACAACCTTTGGATGGAATACTAAGGGGAAGGAGAGAGAAATAGTGTAGGTAGTCTACAGTGTACTATTTACATAGAGTATACTATAAATATGTACGTTAAATGTATCATACTAGTTTAACTAAATATATACATCTAATTAATAAATATTATACAAGAGCACATAAAATATAATGAAATGTTCAAAGAGAGAGGAAGTGCTTTCTTATCATAGTTTTAAAAGTGGACAGAGTTTGAGCACGCCTTATGGACGCGGCCAAGTCATTCCATAGCGGAACTGCTTGTACAGTAAAGCATTTATCGTAGAAACTAGTGGAATGAACATCATAGATACCATATTACTTTGTATTCATTAACTAAAATAATCACAATTTCAGCTGTCAACAAGAGGACGTTGCCAGCTAGTGTCTTAGATGACATAAAGAATAATTTAGATCCTCCTGATTATAAAGGAGAAGCTGTAAAGGAAATTCGTAAAGGTAAGTCGGAAATAATCCAATCAAAGCTCAATTCATATTGCACGTAAAGAGCAATAATGGTCATGGATTCCTCGCAACAGGTTTAAGTGATAAGGTGGATCGATGATCCAATGAAAGTACGACTTTGACATAGAAGTTGTCACTTATGGAGAAGGCTTATACAACGATGAAAGAAAGTTGGTAGAATAACAAAAGACATCTACTTCTAGACATATCTAGCATTGGACGCCATGGACGTCTTTCGACTGATATGATGATGTTGAGCAGCATTATACATTCAGTCAATAAAGTATCGGGAATAGATGATTTGTTTATGGTTCCAAATTCAAATTTTTGTTTTTTTTATGTTGTTTGATTGGCACAACTGTATTCCATTTTGTGCGGAGTTTGAATTGCATCTGTTATTTATATTAAATACAGGGCTGTTGTTAGTTACATCGTATCTAGTATAAATTTAGTACGAATTTCACAATGGACAAAAACATCGAACAAAAAGTTCGTCTTAAATTTTGCATCACCAATGGAATTTCGTGTTCGGAGTCACTGAAAATATTACAGAAGGCTTACGGTGAATCGACTTTATCAAAAACACGTGCTTATGAGTGGTACAAAGCATTCAAAAGCGGTCAAGATGTGATGGAAGATTTGCCTCGCTCTGGCAGGCCATCAACCTCTGCAACTGAAGTTAACATCGCATTGCATTCGTGAAGGAAATAGTGACTGAAAATCCTCATTCAAGTTTGAGAAAGATAGCCGCTAAATTTTCTATATGTCACGAGTCACTCCGTACCATTTTAACTAATCATTTGGGTATTAAACATATTGCCGCTCGGCTAGCCCCAAAAGACCTGAATTTTCTCCAAAAACTCAATCGCATGAGAGTCGCTGAGGACATGCTAGAAAGGGTCAATTCCGACCCAACGTTCATGAAGCGCATTGTTACTGGCGACGAGACGTGGGTGTATGAGTTTTACATGCAAACAAGTCAAGAAGCTTCAGAGTGACGCCTTCCAACTGAACCAAAACTGAAAAAACCACGCCAAAGTCGATCAAAAGTCAACGTCATGTTGACTGTTTTCTTTGACTATCGAGTGTTGTGCACTCGGAATTCTTACCGGAAGGTCAAACGTAAATAAAGAATATTATTTGAACGTTATGCGGCATTTAAGAGAGCAAATTTGTGGAAAAAGGCCAGATTTGTGGGAAAAAAAATTCTTGGATTTTGCACCACGATAATGCGCCTTCGCACAAAGCCATCATTGTGAACGAATTTTTGACCAAACACTCAAACAAATACCACCAAGCAACTACCATCAAGCAACTACCACATTCACCAGATGTGGCTCCAGCCGACTTCTTTCTTTTTCCTATACTAAAAATTACCACTTCGTGGCACCCGTTTTCAATCTGTAGAAGACATAAAGGAGAATTCGCGTCGAGAACTAAACTCGATTTCGGAAACACCGTTTAAAAAATGTTTTGATGATTGGATTATTCGTTAGCGTAAGTGTATCGTTTCTGAAGGGGCATACTTTGAAGGTGATAAAATAGATTTGGATGAATAACAAAAACTGTGTGTAATTCTGCTCTTTCCCGATACTTTCTTGACAGAGTAGTAAAAACAAACATTTGAATCACATAATTATGAAGAATGTTACTTCTAGCGATCGAGGATGGTCAACTTTCACCCGCTGTCTTGGACGATATACTCGTCAACATACGTCCTAATGACACTAACTCTAAAGTCTTGAAGAAGGTTCGTAAAGGTAAGTCTGAAAAATCCTACAGATCTGCAATGATTTACTAAAATAATAGGTGTACAAATAAGTTTCCGCCGTTTTTTGAACATGCGGTCGAGCGTTATCATGTAGGAGAATAATTTTGTCATATCTGGAGTAGTAATGGGCGCGGTTTTTCCTCTTCCATCTTCCTCCAATAATGCTTCCAATTCTGTGTCTTTGTACGATTTAGGTCTTAGGACAGCCTCTGTAGCGTAGCGATCCCGTATCCCCGCGCTGTGCAAATATTTGTAGGTATGCATGAATATGCATGTGGTCTGGTCGTGCCTCGGAAAGCACGTTAAGCCGTTGGTCCCGGTTGCCATACTAACATCTAATGACAGTCGATACGGGTTGTTGGAGCCCTCAAAAGTTCAACAATTGGTCTAATTGCAATGCTTCGATATCGCCTTCGGGTTGTAGAGGTCAGACGGCAGTCGCTTCACGGAAAAATCGAAGTTTAGCCAAAACCAGCAGTTAGACTGGTAAAGCGGACCCCAGACTCCAAAGCTGAAAAAGCTTCGGATGCGACTGGGATTAACGCTGAGATGATGATGATATACGATTTAGGTCTTCCACTTCGTTCTTTGTCATCACAGTTTCTAAACTTTTGAAACCACTCACGACAAGTTCTCTCTCTTTAAGCTAAGCTTCTTTCTACAAGCAATCGATGAGTCTCGGCTGTAGATTTCTTCAAATTGAAGATGTAACAAAGGTTCCCAAATGACGATTATTCGGCACAAAACTTGACATTTTTGCACTAAAATAAATATGTGATACTGATACAGACTCAATAATACTCTAAGTGTATGTTATTACCAGATGTCTAAACTTACGATATCACATATTACATCTGACAATTTCAACAAAACCTCTTAGTGAGGACATCTTTTGTTAAACGGCGGAACTTATTTGTACATCTAATATAACAAAAAGGATGTTTCCTGGGTTAAAAAAATTGATTCTATTTAGTCTGTAATTCAGGTTATAGAAAAATATTGGATGCGTACATTAAAGAAAAGATAAAACATTAAAAAAAAGATAAAAAGTGTATCAAGCAGTGACGTCACACGAGTTTTCAACTCACTGTATCGTCTTCATTTTTCGTTTATATGAAAAAAGAAAAAATACGTGTCTAGTTTTTTTTTGGAGACTGACGGACTAATTAGTTTTTTTAGTCAACTACCCTATTGTGTGCGTGGTGACCTTTGTAAACAACGAGAATAATTCTCTAGAAGTTATAATAAAATCCATTCCTACAATAGTGAGTACGAGCATAGGTGACTGAATGGTAATTGCCGCAATTTACGAGCTACAATATTATGTAAAGAAAACCCTGTCCGACCCATAAGAATAATAAAGGTTAGGTAAACACTTGACCAAATATAATATAAAATTTTACGTAATCATCATAGAAACAATACTAATGAATTTCGAAATAATCTTTTTTTCCCGCGAATTAATTCCAACTTCCCCGAAATTTCGTAATTTAAAAAAAAGTGACAACACCGGTATTACTATGAGCGAATAGCGATGCGACCACGTGCCGCGTGCCGCGCCTCCCGCCGCCCGCGGAAGGGTTGCTTGCCGCAAATGTATTAAGTTACCTCTTTTTGCGAAATAATATTTATTCTTTTAGGGGGATCTTTTTTTTAAGTTTAGCCCGGCATTATATCCATTAGTAGAATCAGTTATCGATACCTAACAACACCTCCACGGATCGGACAGGGTTTTCTTTACATATTGTATAGGTCATAGTTTCGAACCCAGTTATGCGTTTTACTTGGTGTAAATTACTTCATTACTACTTCTCTCAAAACGGCAAAGGAAATCATCTCTGATCAGTTCTGGCGTCCCAGAAACAAAAAATCTAATAAATGTGACAACCCGCATTGAATCCAGCCCTTAGTAGATTATGACCCACTCCCTCTTACCGACAGGAGGCCAGTGTCTTAGCATTGGAAATATTGTAGACTGTTCATACGCTAGTTGAGAGCATAGAATGTTTATTTACAGCGATAGCAAAAAGACACGTGTCTCCATCCATCGCTGATGAAGTGATCGCCAATGCACGCGCTGGTGAACATACGTCGTCAGTCTTGAAAAATCTCCGCAAAGGTAATAAGTTTAAAATTAAGACTAAAAATCTACTTTATTTTAGCATACAATCAAGACGGGGTCACACTGATCCCGACCCATAATCTATCTCAGGAACTACTGGTCCGATTTGAGAAATTATTTTTGCGTTGGTTAGCTCATTAATTCAGAAAGGTTTTTGGCTATATAACATCACGCTGCGATCAATAGAAGCGGAGTATATTAAAAAAAAACCTATCGAAACCAACGCGGGTGAAGCCGCGAGGCGCAGCTAGTGTATCTACAAAACTTATGAAGCGAAATCTATCAGTGTGTGAATGAATGTAGAACTTTCGCTTATATGTAACAAAAACCCAGTTATTCCTTCAACCTACGTTTTAAGAATTGGCATACGGACGTAATAAAGCAAGTAATTTATAAAAATTGTTCAACAAAAATAATTAAAATAAATGATTAATTATCAATATTTATAATCTGTAAGTAACTGATTTCTTAGCTCTGCAATTCTGCATGAAGAAACTAGACATAAGTAGAACGTTCCCGCCAATTTATTAAACTTATAAAATCAGATATTCTAAAAAAAATCGAATTTGTCGGTTTTAATAGGTATTTGATTGTGACCCCTCGACTAGATAATGGTTACTGTTTTCTAATTATGACTTCATTAATGATATGCTTGTAGGTAAAATTATATGTCCCTGAAAGGAACAACAGGATTTTTGTTACATAGTGTATGTACATATGTACATCTTTTTAATAAAATGGTAAATCAAATCAAATCAAATCAAAGCATTTATTTCAAATAAACCAGTTACAGGCACTTTTGAATTGTCAGAAGTTCGGTCAGTCAGTAAGGTGAAGCTAGTCGCCCATTCCAAAAAGTAGGTACCTATGGAGAAGAACGGGCAAGAAACTCCATGGACACTCTTTTAAAATATCAAGCTATTGATACAAATATTTGATTACATCATTCATTTTGAAATAAATCGTGTGAGAACGATGCAGAAATATATTGTACGCTGAGAGCGTCCATTATGAAAAAAAAACAACAATTCAGAAATTAAAATACGCCGTAGCAGCTAAGAGATGACCAGTCCCCTCTGACGGCGTCCGTTCACGAACATGACGTATGGATCAGCATCATTCAGCTCAACCATATTGAAGGGAACCTAATGACCCAACACACACGCCACCACCAGCGAGACATTTGAGTGAGCATGACATACTCTCAACAGCCATAGCACTATCAAGTCAATAAACGACTAACCCAACAAATAGATGCTTTACAGCAAATAGATCGTGCTCACACGTGTTCCATGCAATTATACAATACTAAGAAATTGAATCTACACAATGCAAAGACAGTTTTGTCCAAGGTTCAGCAGCTCCAACGGTGTTCCCGAATGCTAAGTTTAGCTCCTGTGCAGCTGCACCAGTGCCGAATACCCCTGTCAGCGATGCAATTCCGTAACGTACAATATGCCTGGCTACATAGTGTGTACTGGCTTTGAGTTAAGAAAAAACAAACAATTGCAAATTTAAACTACGAGAGGAAAAATCAAAGAACAATCAGTGTAAGCATAGAAATCGGACGCAGCTCAAGCCCAAGCCTTTTTGTCGTCAATATAATCTTTAACACTATAAAATGCTTTCTGACACAACTTACGTTTAATGAAGCATTTGAATTTATTCAGGCTCAGATCTTGAACCACCTCTGGAAGTCTATTGTAAAAATGTATACATTGGCATCTAAAACTTTCTGGTACTTTCTAAACTTTAAATATTGATGATAAAATTATTGTGAATTTTTTTCAAATCTTCACGTAGCCTATTCCGCAGTATTTGAATAATAATGATTTCAATTATTGCGCCCTGCTCATTATGACATACGGTACCAAAACATTGACAATAACAGTCTGGCTACTAATTCACAAACTCAAGCTTGCTCAACACCCTGTGGAGCAAGCTATGCTCCGAATTTCTTTGAAAGATACATCAGAAATGAAATCTGGAAAAACTAGAACTATGGACATGTCTGGCCAGAAAGTGAAGTTACAGTGGACAGGCCATATTTGAAGAAGGATTTCTGAATTGTTGCTTTTTTTGTGTTTTCCATAATGGGCGCTCTCAGCGTACAATATATTTCTGCATCGTTCTCACACGATTGATTTAAACATGAATGATATTAAAATAATAAAATATTTGCGTGGTACTTTCTGACCGCGCCACAGTATCATTTTGAATCGCAGTTAATAAGAATATATGTACATAATATGTTCATTATTGTACGAAAAGAATTAAAAATAGTACTTGAGAGATTCGCGAGATATTTAACAAAATCGGTGGCGCGGCCAGATAGCATGCATCCTAGCCGCGCCACCGTGTACACTGCAACAAATTGGATATTTATGTGCAAACTTAATGATAAACAATTGTACGACTATTGTTTGTTCTATTGATGAATAAAAATACTGCATAAAATCATTATCTATATGAATATTGAAACTTCGAAATCGGTTATGTCAATATTATTAACAGTAGGTATTTTTGCAAAAAAGAAATGACCAAAGCCTTCGTACGTACTTTTATATCAATACTGAATATTTTTTGCAACTACCTGCATAATATGTAAGAATTGTTTTTTTTTGTTTTGTTGTTAACATCCGAAACAAAAAGAAATACTATCACAAAATAGTGGTTATTGCGCTATGGATTATGTCTTTTACAAAACTCTTCGATAGTGTAGTAAGATCTACTCTGCTGTGCCGCTGAACGAAAATGAACGCCTATGAACGAAATCTGTTATGCCATTTTTTGTTTATTACTGGACTGAAATGCAACAATAATTTTATAAAAAAAATATCTAAGGTAATTTATACTTTCTTGAATAGGTATAGATGCAACGGGGCACATTTTTAAAAAGCTTATTCCACCTAATGATTCTACTAATTCATAAATTCCAAGCATTAATTTTTATATGTAGTATAATGATAATTGTATGAACATATTTTGGAATTATTTGAGAAATCTCTGCCGGACTGTTTGTTTAGACACATCGCATTTCTTGAAAATATTGTATGCTCTTGATTGCTTCAGATTTACAGATAAGCGCGTAAAGCGGTTTTATATAAAATATCTTTTACGCTTAAAATCCTGTACCAGTTATACAATATGTAAAGAAAATTCTGTCCGATCTGTGAAGGTATTGTTAGGTATCGATAACTGATTCTACTAATGCCCACAAAGCCGAGCTAAACTTAAAAAAAAACCCCTAAAAAAAATAAATATTATTTCGCAAAAGAAGGTAACTTATACACAACATGTGTGGTACAAACATGTGTGGTAGGCAATACATGCGCGGGCTAAGGGGGCAGGGTACGCGGCACATGGTTACATCGCTCATAATAATTCATAGCGATGAAACGGGTATTTTCACTTTATTTAAAAATACCCAATTTTCACCCAATTTTGGGGAAGTTGGAGTTAATTCGCGGAAAAAAGATTACTTATTTCAAAATTCATTAGGATTATTACTATGATGATTACTTATGTAAAATTTCATATTTTGTCAAAAATACAAAAAGTAAAATTCCGAGGTCGTTCACAATATAGGGGCCTTTTTACGACGCAGTGAAGAAATACGAAGCGCTTCGTTCAACAAAAGCTAATTCCAACGGATATTTTCAAAATTACCAGAAAGGAAAATGCACTAACTAACCCATTGGCATTAATAAATTTGGAGCAATGACGAAAGAAATGCCACTTTCTTAAATTTGCCTCAAGCACATGAATACACAGGGCACAGTTTCAAAAGGTCGTCGGCAACATCGACTCGATAAGAAATAAAGAATTAATTAGCACTCGCATTACAAGGAACATAAATTTGGAGATCCCGCGGTGTGCGTGGTTTGCGGGTCCCGCTGCACCGGCGGTTATCTTGTACCGGCAGGCGCGGGTTGTGGTTTGGAGGGATGGGTTGGGCGCCGGCATGGCAGCCTTACCTTCCGCCTAGTGCAGGTACTGACCGGACATGGGTGCTTCGGTCACTACCTGCACCGAGTCGCCCGTCGGGAGGAGTCACCGCGGTGTCATCACTGCGACTCCCCCGACGACACGGCCGAGCACACCCTAGTGGAGTGCCCGGCCTGGCGGAACGAGCGCCGCGATCTCGTTGCGGCGCTCGGAGGCGGACGCCTCTCACTGGCAACCATGGTACGAGCCATGGTTGAAAGTGAGACGGCATGGGAGGCTGCCGCCTCCTTCTGCGAGACCGTCCTCTTGCAGAAGGAGGCTGCGGAGAGGGAGCGGGAAGAGGACGTACTTGCCGCTCCCCTCCGGCGTAGACGGGTGGGGCGAAGAAGGCGGGGGACGAACCCCCGTCTCCTTTAGCCCCAGGGTGTGACCAGCGCGTGCGGGTAGCTCCCGCACGTGCATTGCACAACGGTCACCACGTCTGGGGATTATTCCGTTACCGGGTAATCCCCCTTTGGCGCGGAAACCGGCCCTACAGGGGAGGGCCGGCAAGCCCTGAGGGTGTCACGGAGTACTTGGCCTTCGGGTCGGCCCCGTGACACTCTCAACACAGGGCCCGACGGTAACCGGGTGGTTTTAGTGGGTATTCCCGGCTACGGCCGGGCGAGTCCCACACACGCTCGTCGCCTAGCTAGCGACGGGTATGGTGCGTAAAGGCATTTCCACTCGAGAAAAAAAAAAAAAAAAAAAAAGGCGCGGGTTGTGGTCCCGCAGCCGCGGCGGTTTGCTCCCGCGCGTTCTACAACCGCTCATCCCGCAACCGCCCGTCTTGCGATAATCAACCGCCAAGTTCGCGGGCGATAATCAACCGCCAAGTTCGCGGGTGATAATCACTACCGCGACGGCTGCGTAACTCGTAAAAAAACTCGGGTCTCGTGAGTTTTGAAAATAAAACTCCATTCCGCTACTGCGGCGGGCGTGGGTGAAAACCGCTTCGTGAGTCCTTAGGCTTATTCGTTTAAGGAAGTCAAAGTTTTATTTATTGCCTCGCAAATATGTTATAAAACGTCGCACGACATACGTGCGCTTTGAAAATTACAGCCCGTTTCTTTACAGCCCTCGACTGCGGCTCGGGCTAGCAATATCTCCTCAGCTGTAATTTTCAACTTATATCGTAGATAATGTAATATTCCTCATTACCATTAGAACAAACAATAGTCGTACAATTGTTTATCATTAAGTTTGCACATAGATATCCAATTGGTTGCAGTGTACACGGTGGCGCGGCTAGGATGCATGCTATCTGGCCGCGCCACCGATTTTGTTAAATATCTCGCGAATCTCTCAAGTACTATTTTTAATTCTATTCGTACAATAATGAACATATTATGTACATTTATTCTTATTAACTGCGATTCAAAATGCGACTGTGGCGCGGCCAGAAAGTACCACGCAAATATTTGTATCAATAGCTTGATAATTTAAAAGAGTGTCTATGGAGTTTCTTGCCCGTTCTTCTCCATAGGTATCTACTCTTTGGAATGGGCGACTAGCTTCATCTTACTGACTGACCGACCTTCTGACAATTTAAAAGTATGTACCTGTAACTGGTTTATTTGCAATAAATGCTTTGATTTGATTTTATTTGGAAGGCAAAGAACAAAGCGCAACCTGGAAGAGTCTAGCAGTAAACTGTGATAGGGAGTAGATTGTTTGAAGGCCCAGAAAAACTCTTTATAATGATTTTTCTTCTATGACATCAATATGTTTTTTACAGCTGTTAACAAGGGACAAATACCAGCAGATGTCATGGATGAAATAAAGGCCAAAGTCAGTCCAGCTGATAATAGATCCGAAGTCATAAAGAAAATTCGAGAAGGTAGAACAGTATTTTTTTTTCAATATTACAGGCTAATACTTAAACAACTTTGGTTTTAATTAACTTTGGTCTAACGCAATGTTTCGATATCGCCTTCGGGTTGTGAAGGTCAGACGGCAGTCGCTTCACGGAAAATATCGAAGGTTAGCCAAAATCAGCAGTTAGACTGGTATAGCGGACCCCAGACTCCAAAGCTGAAAAAGCTTCGGATGCGACTGGGATTAACACTGAGATGATGATGATGACTTAAACAGATTTATTGGTTAAAAGGGATAATGGAAAAGGTGGAATTGTAATCTCAATTAATAAATTTTTGAAAACAGTACAGCCCTTTCTTCAAAAATCAAGGTGACAGTGACAGCTTTCAAACTGATCATAGTTCAAATTAGATGTAATTTTAGCTTATCTTCAGTTTCATGAGTATCAAAAACAATTTGTATTTTTTTTAAATATTTTACAATATATACATAGGTAAAGAAAACCCTGTCCGATCCGTGAAGGTATTGTTAGGTATCGATAACTGATTCTACTAATGCCTACAAAGCCGGGCAACCTTACAGAACTTGCCTACAAAACTTAAAAAAAATCCCCCTAATAAATTAATATTATCTCGCAAAAGGAGGACGGAGGGCGCGTCTGAGAAGTTGTGTTGCGATGTGTGCCGGTTATGATGCGCCAAATGTTGTGTCGGGAGTTTGGTCGTGGAGGATCTCCAGATCAATCTCCCTGTGGCGCAATATTGTTGGTTGTGCTGTTGAGTTTAACATTGCATCACCACTCAACTGCTGTCTCCCTTCCTATTCACTAAGTTTTTTTTTTTTTGTGAATAGGCTAAATAAACTAGCGTGCTTTACCATCAACGATTGCATCACTGCTTACCATCAGGCAGGATTGCGGTCAAGCACTAGTTTATAATTATTTAAAAAAACAGGTAACTTAATAGGTACGTGTGCGGTTGGCAAATCATGTGCGGGTGACAGTAGGCAGGGCACGCGGCACGTGGTGGTCGCATCGCTCATAATAATACCGTTTAAAAAGATTATTTCAAAATTCAATAGTATTGTTACTATGATGATTACGTAAAATTTTATATTATATTTGGTGATGTGTTTACCTAACCTTTATTATCCTTATGGGTTTTTTTTACATATTGTATTAATTTTGTAGGTTCTATTTTCACTGTACTGCAATGTTAAAATTTCATTATTTAATATCTTAACTTTAGTCGTTGTACACTAATGTATGTTCTACCTAAGTCCCAAAAAAGCGACTGGGTCAGACAAGATGCGCGTGCAGGACGAGGTATTTTGAAACCCTGGGAGAGGCCTATGTTCAGCAGTGGACTTCGATACGCTGAGATGATTATTTTATCTAAAAAAGCGGAGTGATCTGTAACTCAGGAGTCCAGGACTCTCCTACCTCAGACACCTTTCTCAAAGATTGTGCATTCTATTAACAGGTGCCTGTAATATGATGTGTGCCGGTTACGATGCGCCTAATGTTGTTGTGTTGGGAGTTTGGTCGTGGAGGGTCTTCAGATCAATCTCCCTTTGGCGCAGCATCGTTGGTCGTGTTGTTGGGTTTAACATTGCATCACCTCGCTCAACTGCCGTCTTCCTTCCTATTTGCTCAGTTTTTCTGAGTGGATAGGCTCTTAATAAACTAGCGCGCGCTTTACCATCAACGATCGCATCACTGCTTACCATCAGGCGGGATTGCGGTCAAGCGCTAGTTTATAATTATTAAAAAAAAGGAAAAATAATTCACTGAAACTAACCGAAACTAGAGGATTTGGTGCTAAAGTATAACTTGGAAAAAAAGGCTCGCATCGCTTCCAATCTGAACGGATTTTATAATCTTTAAACGATATCATATCGTGTACACAATATTTAAAGTCTACATATATTACCAAGCGTGACCGCGACCGTATTCCACAATACGCGTTCTTAGCCGAAAGTATACTGCAATGCACGATTGGCTCTGTTCGCTGTCTTCTTATTTCAAAAAATTACTACGTCAGCAAGTTAGTATTAAAAATGACAGTGACTAGACGCATACGACGAAAGTTAAATGATTCGTCATCCTGCCGGATGGAATCAGCTGTCGCCGCATCTGTTCGCAACCTTTCCGATCCAATGCGATGCTAGCCGAAATCTGAAAGAAGTGGGAATCATCCTTATTATTACTAAGTTTGATCGCACGTAATTTTTAATGTAATACGTTTTTCATCCTTATACCCTAACGAATAAGGTCCTTTACTGCAGTTGAAAAACTAATACATTGTTTGTAATTACTGTAATTATAGTGATAGAAAAGAGGAAGCTGTCGCATACAGTCAAGGAAAACATAATGATGAAACTGGAATCAACTCAACGTAACGAAGATGCAATAAAATCCATCCGAAAAGGTAGGAGAGGTGTTGAAGTAGCTATAGGAGTAGATTAAAACCCGTTTCATATGTACAAATAATAAAGCTGAAGAGATTGTTTATTTGAAGGCGTTAATCTCCCAAACAACCAGCGGGTTTTGAAATATTATTTTGCATACGTAGTCCCAATTCTTGAGTAAGCTTATTTAACTTTACGATACGCTATTCTAAAGAACGGACCAAAAATATAAAACCTATAAAAAACGCTAAGCGAAAGCTAAAATAACATAGTACGGGCAAGCGATGCAATGCAACGAGGTGAGTCGAACCCACGCCAACAACTACACAACAACAAATACACAACACTACAAATAGCCAGCATTGCCTGTCTAGAGTACGGAATATCATAAGGGCCAAATTGGAGGTAGAAGCTAGTTTTATATAAAACCAAGGCATTGTTTTCTTTTACCACATCCAGAGAATCTATAGAATATGTTTACAACTACGTAACCCGTGCGAAGTATTCGCACATCCATGATTTTCAATCGTATATTGTCGAAAAACCACTGAATTGTGAGTAATTTGTATATTTTTCTGGTGTAGCGATCTAGAAAACTTTAAAATGATGCCTTATTTATGTATATTGATACAATATGAAGGAAGTTATAACTTACCGACAAAAAGCCTTTGAGAAATAATATATATGATTGAATAAAATATATAAATTCTAGCGGTAAAAGATGGCCATCTGGCGCCCGCAGTCTTGGAAGAAATATTAGCCAAAGTCCAGACCGATGACACTAACTCAATTGTTATGGAGAAAATCCAAAAAGGTGCGTAATGTAAATTTGAAATGTAAATTATTAATTATTATTCGTAGCTGTACTACGAACTATTCTACGGTGTAGCTCACCCTATCGTATTTGTTTATTAAATAGCGGTTTGATACCGAATGTTGCCCGAAGCCCAACCAAAAACTATGTGCAATAAACCACGCTTGCTACCGAAAATTGGTTGTTAAAATAGCTTAAGAGCACCACGCTCCCGCTATCAAAACCTTGTTCAATGCATAACAAGGCCCATACTCTCGCCACTAAAACTTTGTTCGATCCGCGAACCTTGTATGATATATTATATATATCAACATGTACGTTCCGCGTACTGTATTCCAAAAAATATGTATAATAATCTCTGCTACCATAGAATGCTTACAAAGCCCCGGCGCTTCACAACCAAAAAGAAAATTAAATGTGCCACACCTGACTTCCCACGAAAATTAAGAATTATAGATTTTCACTTCCATGTTGCTGGTGAGTGTTCCGTAGAATATTCCGTGTGTATGTGTACTCAATTTCCTGCCGGTGTAGTATTATAATACAGATGAGATATTTGTAGGTGTATGTGTTCCCTGAATGGTCTGCCGCGAAGGATGTCCAGCCCCTAACACAACGGTTCCACTAGGCGCCTACGCCATCTTTGTTTATCCGCGTCGCCTCCCGAAAACGCGTGCGCGCCGATTGCGCTACCCCGGTTTTTCGGACTCTTCAACTAAATAACCATTAATTGCACCGATTGCAAAAGGGCATCCGAACCCAAAGGATGGAGCCGCCATCGTATAATTTACACCGCCTCGCCCCAGGTGGTGAGACGGTGCTCGGGACTTCGTCGACCTCGAGCCGATAATATTGTTTATGGCAAGAACCATTATAATTAAAAAAAGTACCTGACCGTTTCAATAAAAATGATTTTACAGGCATTACATTTTTATGACGAAATACTGTTTTTATACTTACAGCGGTAGAAAAGAAGCACGTGACACCATACACCAAGGCAGAATTACTTAGGAAAGTGGCCACGAGTGATAATAAATCTCAAGTTATTAAACACGTTCGCCAAGGTAGTACAGTAGTAGAATAATCTCGATTCGTAGTTGAAATTCGAATAGAGGATGTTGATGTTTGCAACAATGGGCCTTATAAGAAGGCTCAAAGTCGCTCAAAGGGCAATGGAGAGGGCTATGCTTGGGATTTCACTGCGCGATCGAATCAGGAATGAGGAGATCCGCAGAAGAACGAGAGTAACCGACATAGCCCGAAGAATTGCAACACTGAAGTGGCAATGGGCTGGACACATTGCCCGTAGGACCGATGCCCGATGGGGCCGACGGGTTCTCGAGTGGCGACCACGCACCGGAAGACGTAGCGTGGGTAGGCCCCCGACAAGGTGGACCGACGACCTGGTGAAGGTCGCGGGAAACCGCTGGATGCGGGAGGCGCAGGACCGGTCGTCGTGGAGAACTTTGGGGGAGGCCTATGTCCACCAGTGGACGTCTTTCGGCTGAAATGATGATGATGTTTGCAACATTTTATGTTGCCAACATTTGATGTTGCCTCAATTTGGCATCGAATAACAATCATAGTGTATTTTTAGCTTTTGTCAGCGAACTACGTTCAGACCAACTGTTTCTTATACATTGTCGATGAGCCCGATTCCCTCCTTCAAAAACTACACTCAATTAAAGTTCAGTACATCTTTTTCTTTTTATTTCATCAAGAAAAAGACAGAAGATAAATATTTGTTTAGTCCTGTAAAAATGGAATACCTTAATTTGACAGGACTAAACTTATGAAATGTTAACACAAAAGTGGCTCAAGATGAATGGCGTTGCCAAGGCCTAGAAAAAGATGCCGAAATGACTACTAGACTCTTTTGCGGGAAAAGAATTCTTGTGCGGGAAAAGAGTACTTAGAAGGATTTATGGCAGGACTTTGTCTAGCAGTAAAACAGAATAGGTTAAATAAACAGTCGTGGGACTGAACAACAGAATTGAAAACTAAAATCATTAAAAAACACAGAATACGCAAAATATAAAACAAAAAACGATCATGGTGTCGGGTCGGTCACTCTTACACGAATTCAATGCTTTTCCCCATCCAACAGAACTGCTCAACGTCACTAAAGAGTTTTCCCTTGAAAAATCGTTAATTCATACATATTTATTGTATGATCTGTGTAAATATATGTATGATTTTTTTAAGTACCGTCCAAATTTCGATATATTAATCTTTGGCGAAAATCATTTAATACGTGTTTTTTCTTTTAGCATCACTCAATACAAAAATATTGAGATATCACATCACAAAGTTATCAAAATTTGATAAAAAAAAAAAAATATAGAAAAGTTGATGTTTGTTGACATCACGCCGTGCCATCGGTCAACCCGCCCCATGCTCCGCCAAAGTTCATTGAACACAATCGTTTTAAAACAGTGACCACGCAGAGCGGATAATTCATTCGAGAAAATGATTTAATATGAAAATTTTAC
Organism: Sesamia inferens; assembly: GCA_037179545.1. Classification (NCBI taxonomy): domain Eukaryota; kingdom Metazoa; phylum Arthropoda; class Insecta; order Lepidoptera; family Noctuidae; genus Sesamia; species Sesamia inferens. The sequence goes on along the minus strand of CM073928.1, from coordinate 25,166,741 downwards.
GCATCGATTTTTTTTTTTTTTTCAAAAATGGAATTAGCAAATGATACCTAATGCCTAGAAAAAGTTTGGACTGTGACTAAAAAAATCTTACTGTATAATATAAAACCTACACTGTAGACTACCCACATTATTTCTCTCTCCAAAGATTGTCCCTAAAAGAACTCTTAGCGATAAGACCATCCATTGTGTATCCCTTTGTAAAATCTCCATATTTATGTTCGTACGTAATCTATTGGGTGTACATAATAAAGAGTATTCTATACTATTCTATAAATTTAGGTAATAACAATTAGAAACAAGAAGAAGATTAATTTTTATATTTAAATAACATGTTAATTTTAGCGGTAGAAGACGGAAAACTACCGCCGACAGTATTGGACGAAATACTTGACGGTGTACAACCCAGTGACAATAAGGCTGCTACCACGAAAAAAATCCGCAAAGGTAATGGCGAAACAGATACAGTAGATACAGCAAAGTACGAAAATTATTGGTTTAGATATCTATAGTAGAAGACGTACGAACAGGACGAACGAATATGAATGTTGTCCAACACGATTAAGAACAAAATGGAGTCTCGTAAAATGACAAAAAATAAACTATGTGCCTTACATAGTCTATTTTTTGCCATTTTACGAGACTCCATTTTGTTCTTAATGGTTTTTTTTATTTCCTTTATTTTAATTAAAAAAAATAGTTGCCGGTATCGGGAACTGGGTCCAAGCTATGTACAGTCAGGGCTCCAGAGAAAGGAACCTCCTGACAACGCGAGCCGTATCCAGAAGTACCGCTAAGCAATAGTCCTGTCAGTGATGATGGATTGGAAAAAATATCAATGTGTTAAACATTTTTACAAAACTATGTAAAAGTACCAAGATATTTTTTTTTCTTGCTTACTACCGTTTGATTAATACAAATTTTAGCGTTGGATAAGAAGCTGTTGCCACCCCATATCATGGACAAGATAAAGGATGATATAAAACCTAGTGATAATAAAGACATAGCGATGAAGAATTTACGAAAAGGTAAGTGCACAGCGTTTAAGCAGAACATGCTCAAGTAGTTTTTGCTGAGAGATACATCTATGGCAATTGTCAGGACGGGACAACGGGTTGTCAGGACCAGTTTTTACATAGTCATAGTCAAGACATATTGTATTATCCAGTATTGAATGTTGGAGCTCAGATAGGCAGTCGTTTGATGTAAAATGCTAGAATTCAGGACACAGGTGCATCGGCGGTAGGCCATAACATCGGCTGCCGGCAGAAGTTACCTCCCACCAGACAAAGTCTTGCCGCCAAGCGATTCGTCGTGTTCCAGCATGATGTCTGGTGAAGCCGTACAGACGAGGGTTTGTTGCGATGTGTGCAGGTTACGATGTACCAATGTTGTGTCGGGAATTTGGTCGTGGAGCGTCTCCAGATCAATATCCCTCTGGCGCTGCGTCGTTGGTTTAACATTGCATCAATACGCTCAACTGCCGTCTTCCTTCCTATTGACTCTTCATAGTGGCTCTTAATAAACAAGCCGTATCTAATGGTATTTAAAATATAATTGTTAATTATACAAAAAAAAAAAAAAATAAGTATGGTTAAAACGAGCCGCAATAGCACACATTCCTTTATGTAATATCACCATTTCCTAAGCTGTTTATTCTAAAAGAAGTATAAAATCCAGCTCTCTGTAAACATTACGAGCTGACCCCTGCGGCGAAAGGAAAACCTATTATTTGTCAAGGCTCGAGTAGGTAGCGGTCTCACTACTCGTATTATAATTACCTACAAATACCTGAGGGTTTTGAAAGGAAAATATTGGGTATAAGGTAAAGGAAAGGATTAGTAAAAGTAAGAGAAACCTAGATAGATCCAGGTCTTGTCACTTTGTCTTCACTCAGACACAGAAATTCAGATCCCGTACTAAATACTCCTTAACACAGATAATACACGCACAGAATCAATTCAATATTCACATGTCCTAACAAGAGTTAAACCCGACTACCCACCACGGTGGGGGTGGGGGCCCTACCTCTCCGCCAGATCTCTTATAAAAACGTGAAGCGTGTCAAAATGTGGGGATGTGACGCCTTACCAAAAAAAAAAGATATAACATACCATACGATCACTACTCATGTGATCAATCGTAGTATTGGAGTAAATATCAATCGATATTTACTCCAATTGAACTACTATTATTTAATATGATATATTCATATCTTAGCAAGTTATTAAATTACGCTGCCGATTTTCTTAGAGATTATTTTATCGAACAATAAATATTGGTTAACCAAAATCTGCTCATCTCAAAGACACAACCGCCTGTGGACTTTGTACACTCAAAACAAAAGATAACTTTTATAAAGAGTCGACTCGCCCGAGATAATTATTTATCCGGATTAAGGCCTTTATCCTTACTAATATTATAAATTCGAAAGTTACTCTGTCTGTTTGTCTGTCTGTTACGCTTTCTCGCTTAAATCTCTCAACTGATTTTGATGAAATTTGGCACAGACAATCTTTAGACCCTGAGAAAGGACATAGGCTACCTTTTATTTAAAAAAAAAAATGATATTCCCGAGGGAAATCTAAAAAGCGCGATATAACCGAATTCCACATACATATGTAAAATCTCCGCAATAATATCAATAATCTAAGTAAAATAGAACCACAATATAAATAAGTCCTTTAGTTTAATTCATATAAGTAAATACAGTTAGCGGTCAAGTTACGATAATACAAAATTAAAAGTAAAAGTAATTAAAATTATAAGTCTATAATCAGCATTCTCATATGTAAGTAATTATACTGTGATTTATGTCATCATCATCAACCTTTTTTTCATCCCACTGCTGGGCACAGGTCTCCTCTCATACAGAGAAAGATTGAGCGTAATCACCACGCTTGTTCAATGCGGGTTAGTGATTTCAGACTTAAAGTGCAGGTTTCTTCAAGATATTTTCATTCATCTTGTAATCAGTCATTGGTGTCCAAGATATACTTAGAAAGTACATATAACTTAGATAAGTTACATTGGTACTTGCATGACCTTGAATCGAATCCGCACACTCATACGTGAAAGGCTGGTGTTTTAACCACTAGGCCACCACGACTACTTACATGTGATTTAAGTAAGTAATTATTTTATAAAATACAACTGATGACACGGTGGACTGACTTTGACTCAGTGGCTGAGCGATCGACTGCTGCGCTACATGTCCCGGGTTTAATTCCCGCACGGAACATTTATTTGTATGGGCTACAGGTAGTTGTTCCGGGTCTAGCTATTTGTGTATATGAGTTTAAATGTTTGTAAACGCGCCCACGATACAGGAGAAATTCCTAGTGGCCCACAACGTTTAATAAAAGAAAAAAAAACCGTTTGAGCATTTTGCCGTTTCAAAGTCATGTACTTATACAATATGTAAAGAAAACCCTGTCCGAACCGTAAAGGCATTGTTAGGTATCGATGACTGATTCTACTAATGGATACAAAGCCGGGCTAAACTTAAAAAAAAATCCCCCTAAAACAATAAATTGTATTTCGCAAAAAGAGGTAACTTAATACATGTGCGGTAGGCAACCCTTCCGCGGGCGACGGGGGGGCAGGGCACGCGGCACGTGGTCACATCGCTTATGCTACAGTCCAAATGGTGTTGTCACTTTTTAAAAATTAATCAATTTCGGAGAAGTTGGGAGTTAATTCGCGGGAAAAAAAGATTATTTATTACAAAATTCATAAGTATTGTTACTATGATGATTACGTAAAATTTTAGATTTTATTTGGTCAAGGGTTTACCTAACCTTTATTATCCTTATGGGTCGGACAGGGTTTTCTTTACATATTGTATAGATAAACGGTTACATAGTGAGATACAGATTGCAGAATGCTTATATATACCATTAATTTCAGCGGTAGAAGAGGGGAAAATATCTCCCGAGGTCATGGATGAAATAGGCACCAGTGTGCGTCCTGGTGATAACAAGTCACAAATCAAGAAGAAAATTCGCAAAGGTTAATAGCGACATCTGTGTTAATTAACGAGTACACGACTTATACGAGGGTTAAACTGAAAGTTCTTAGAAAATCAAAAACTGATAACATTAGCCAGTTATTAGTTTTATTATATCTTTTCAAAATAATGTCCATTCACGTCAATACACCGTTGCATGCGATGGAACCACTGGGAAAAGCACTTTGCCCACTCGTCCTAAGGGGTCTCTTCAATGGCATCGCGATACGCAGCCACCGCTTCTTCAGCATTCATAAACCGCTTTCCTTTAAGTTTTTCTTAAATTTTTGGAAATAAATAAAAATCACAAGGCGCGAGGTCGGGACTATACGGTGGGTGACCCAGTAATTCAACGTTTGATGTCGCCAAATAGTCGATCGTTCGCTTGGCGGTGTGCGACGAGGCGTTGTCGTGGTGAAGGAGGATCCTACTGCGAGGTCGTTTCTCTCGAACTTTTTCCAAGACAAGTGACAAACAATTGGTAGTGTACCATTCTGCAGAAACTGTTTTTTGATCCTCTAACACAATTGTTGCGAAATGACCTATCCTTCCAAAGAACGAGGCCACCATTCTTCTTCCCGCACTTCGATCTCTCTTCACTTTAGTTGGCAACTCCTCGAAAGGAAACACCCACTGAGCAGATTGTCTTTTGGTTTCAGGATCATAACAGTAAATACAGCTTTCGTCACCTATTAGTATGTCGAACACAGCATTTGAGTCACCTCCGTTAAATCTTTCAATGATTTTACGGCACCAATCCACACGATGGAGTTTTTGAGCCTCAGTCAAATTATGAGGTATCCACCGGGCGCAAAGCTTCCTGACAGCTAAATGTTCGTGGAGGATTTTGTGCACTTGACTCATACCGATGCCTAAGCTTGTCCGAATCTGCTGATAGGTCACTCTTTTGTCAGTCTCTATCATACGCCGCACAACACAGATGTTATCTTCAGTCGTCGCCGTAGAAGGCCGTCCCTCACGTAAATCATCAATGAGATTAGTGCGACCACGTTTAAACTCATTAAAACAGTTGTAAACAGTCGCACGAGATGGGGCTTCATCGTGAAAGGCCAATCGTAGTCTATCATAACTTTCTTGTTGACTTAAATGACATCGAAAGTCATAAAAAATCATTGCACGAAAATTTTCTCGTGATAAATTCATGTTGACGTGACACAGACAATTTTCAATTTGCCGCCAAATCGTATAACTAATGACAAATGAATGAAATATATACTCAATAATATTGCTAAAGAGTTCTATTTTCAAATTTTAGAATTATTTTTTTATTATATTGTTTATAAGTGGCCAGTTCTAAGAACTTTCAGTTTGACCCTCGTAATGAACTCCCACTTACACGCACACAACAGCAATTTTCTGTGCTCTATTTCATTCTGTCAATAAGAGGCGTCATTCGCTAGAGCGAGTGGTCCGCTCATAAGCATTCGAAATAAAAGCTCGTTTAAATATGGATGGACTTTTCGGTTTGACATATTACGATTACTAAACAACAGAAAGAGATAGAAATACAGGCACTTTCTTGATTTGTGTCATATATGACACAAATCAAGAAAGTGCCTGTATTTCTATACCATATATCATAAGGTTAAGATTGAAAAATTAAAATGAAATTTATTAAAAAACATAGATCACAATAATGTATAAAAAATATCACTTTATTTAGTAATTTCTCGGTGGTAGGCCACATCGGCTGCCGGCAGAAGTTACCACCCACCAGACAAAGTCTTGCCGCCAAGCGATTCGTCGTGTTTCGGCATGATGTCTGGTGAAGCCGTACGGATAATGGGTCTGAGCAGTTGTGTTGCGATGTGTGCCGGGTACGATGCGCCAAGTGTTGTTGTGTAGGAAGTTTGGTCGTGGAGGGTCTCCAGATCAATCTCCCTCTGGCGCAGCATCGTTGCTCGTGTTGTTGGGTTTAACATTGCACCTCCTCGCTCAACTGCCGTCTTCCTTTGTATTCACTGCGTTTTTTAAGTGTATGGGTTTAATAAACTAGCGCACTTTACTATCAAAGATTGTATCACTGCTTACTATTAGGCGGGATTGCAGTCAAGCGCTAGTTTATAATTATTAAAAAAAAAATCATAACAAGATCAAACGTAAAAGCTAACTTACCAGCGTGCTGGAGTAGTACTATATTCAAAATAAATAACTGGCGTGCTGTTAGCACTTTGCATTCACTGTAAAACTGGTGGGTGGGAAATCTGAAAGGACGAAAGCTAGCGACCTTCATGATTGCTTATTGGGCACGTTCTGAGGGGAAAAGTATCTTTAGTTTAAGAGGCACCACCCCAGTAGCCAATAGGTACAATAGGTAAGAATGGACTGACACAAAGCCATATACACCTGCCGTATTAAGATTGATTTTGATTTGTTGATTACAGCGGTGGCGAAAAGGCATGTGACGGCTTCCGTTGTGGACCTTGTTCTCCCAGATATAGGCAAGGGAAAAAATAAATCTGCCATTTTGAAAAATGTCCGCCGAGGTTCGTTTACACCTTATATTTATAGCTAACACAACTTAAAAATGTTTAACACAAAATCAGTTTTGTATACTTTGTTTTTCGAAAGAATGAGTAACGTACAGACTACAACACATGAAGCTGCTCTAATCAAATTTAATTATTAAATTTTCAACTTTACCGCTAAAGCATTAAAGTTCAAGGTTGATTGGAAATATTTTACAGTTTCGAGTAGCTTGACCTGCAGCATAATTGCGTAACACATTATCAGTACCAATGGGTTTCCTTATGATAGTTCAATACATTCATTGCTGTATTTACGTTGTAGAGCAGTAGATTTTCGAACACAGGGAGCAATGGAATAGCAATAAGCTTCAAAATAATTCCAACTGATAGCAATAATGTGTTACGAAATTGGGTGCTGCCATCGTCCGTACCTACATATAAACAACTTGAAGTAATTGCGTAAGCTTTTTAATTGACTTTCAAACTATGGTAAGTATGGCAAAATCATAGAATAGAATAGAATACTCCTTATTATGTACACCAAGTAGATTACAGAGCATAAATATAAAGATTTTACAAAGGATGACACAATTGGCGGTCTTATCGCTAAGAGCGATCTTATACAGACAACCTTTGGATGGAATACTAAGGGGAAGGAGAGAAAAATAGTGTAGGTAGTCTATAATGTACTATTTACTTATAAAATATATTATACTAGTTAAAATATATTAACTAAATATATACATCTAATTAATAAACATCATACTAGAGCAAATAAAAATAATGACATGTTTAAAGTGAGAGGAAGTGCTTTTTTACCATAGTTTTAAAAGTTGACAGAGTTTGAGCATGCCTTATGGACACGGCCAAGTCATTCCATAGCCGAACTACTTGTACAGTAAAGGATTTGCCGTAGAAACTAGTGGAATGCATCGGCGTCTCTAACATCAGGTTTTCCGATAACCTCAGACATCTATTATGTGTTCTAGCATCTACCATATTACAGAACCTTACTCAAGATTTAAGTATTTTTTTTTTTTTTATTGGGACAAACCCGCCACACTTTTCCCAACCACTGCAACTCCTGAAAGCCAGAATCAACAGTGGCGACCGCCAGAAAAACGCCGAGCAATGAAGCTTGACGAGTCCCGGAGAAACGATTCAACTGTCTTGGGTCCCGCAACGAAATTAATCAGAAAAGAATAGCGGAGGAGTAAGAAAAAAGATATTTTTTCCACTTCCCTCCATAACAAGCAGGAGACAGAACAGAACTAGGCCAAACGGCACAAAGGGACATTATTGCAACTGGGAGAAGCCCAGATTGCCAAACACCACGGAATAAAATTTGATTAAGTTAATGGGTCCTAAGTAGGTAATTAGCTGTTACAATTGATTCCAATAATAGGTATGGCAAAAGCGCCTGAACGCACGGAAATTGGTTCTAGTTTCTACAAGGTCCGTATAATAAACGACTCCGGATGTAACTTGTACACTATCCAACATAATATTGCGTTCATTCTGCCAAAGAACACACTCCCACAAGATGTGATGTGCGGACTGTTCAAATTCACAGTTCGATGTAGAACACTGACACAAAGGGGAAGGAACAAGTTTAAAAGAATACAGTTTACTTTTAAAGTTGCCATGACCTGTGAGAAATTGGGCAACGCAGTGGTCAACCACCAGCCATGTCTTAGCCAGCCGATCACCAACGGATGGAAAGAACAGATGGAGGTGCCGGCCCTTGATTTAAGATTACTTAAAACTAGTTTCAACCAATCAAATAGCTTCAAACGAGATTTAAGTAATGCTTGAGTTTTGAGTGAGGTTTTATATTACGGACCTTAGACATTTGATTACAATTTTGTTTACAGCTGTAGACAATGGAAAACTACCACCCGAAGTTTTGGATGACATTAATGCTCACATCCAGCCTGGTGACAGTAAAGCCAAGATCATGGAGAAGGTCCGTAAAGGTAAGAAAAAGATAATAACAATATTAAAACAAACTCTATAAAAACACCCACCCCCCTTTTTACACAACGAAATCCAACTTTAGTTCCTGACTTAATCTTTGAGAGTCAGTATTTGTATTTCGAACTTTATTGAGTTCGAAAGTTCTTGATACAAAAATGAGAACTTAGTACTGAACCAAGCTGTCATTTTTATATAAAGAACTGCATTACTGTAATATTTAGAGGCATAATTCAATAACTATTTAGATGGTTTAAACCTGCCCCCTAATCGGCGAACACATTTTTGTCAAATGATTGCGACTAGTTGGGATGGTTTGGACCGAACGGACCAATGGGCTGGCCGAACGATCCCAACTGATACCAACTAGTCGCATTCATTTGACAAAAACATGTTCGCCGATTAGGGGGCAGGTCTAAACAAAATCCGTGTTTTGTAATAAGGGAGTGGATGTCATACGCGTACTACACTCACTTGTTCGGCTCGACTTGATTCGACACTTTTGGCTAAGACAGGCTGCAAAATCGAATTTATGTCATTCGATTTCAGCCCCGGCCTGTACAGACTCGTGCCAACAAGTGAAAGTATCCCTTATTAGGTTTTTCTATACTTAACTTTTCTCCTCACAATTCAAATATAGATACAATGACAAGTCAAGTATACAACGTTATATTTTTTTTTTAGGGTTCCATAGTCAAATTGTAAGAAACGAAACCCTTATAGATTCGTCATATCTGTCTGTCCGTGCGTATATCACAGCCATTTTTTTTCGAAACTATAAGAGCTATACTGTTGAAACTTGGTAGGTAGATGTATTCTGTAAACCGCATTAAGATTTTAATGTAAAAATAAAAAAATAATAATAAATATTGGGGGCTCCCCATACTTAGAACTGAAACTCAAACTCTCAAGTCTCACTGCAAGCACACGTCTTGTTCTATGATCTACCGTGAACTATGTTGTGCGCTCGGTAACAAGTTCTGAATGTATTTGGGGAAAAATATAACATGGTATTAAAATGATTGGAATCGATTCAGTTGCTTATTCGGAACAAACTATATTCAGGTTTCGTATAAAAAAAAACAATAACGTTCTAAATATAATGTACATCATGTATATATGTATATTGTCCTTGTATATGTTTGGTTAATTTTTATACCTAATATATTATTTTCAGCTTTAGAAAAGAAAACGAAGACGCCAAAAGAAATAGATGAACTAGTCAACGATCTGCGACCTACTAATGAGAAGTCTGAAGTCTTGAAGGGTATTCGTAAAGGTAACTCTTAATTTCAGTGTAAGAAACTGTACTATGTGGTATTATCCACACCAGTGTTTCCCAATTAGTGGTCAATTGGGCATCAAGGCGGTGAGCAGTGGGCAGCTCGCCTCCGGTAAGGTACATACTCGGGTCGACGGCGCGTCGTGTCTCACGCGCGCCTCAAAGAGATGTCAGCACATCATAACGCCGTCCACGAAGCCCGATGCCTCCTGGGTCAGGGTTGCGGGTTGGTTAAAAAAGAAACCGTGGCCTTCTTGGCGCACAGGCAAGTGAAGAAACATGGGTGGGTTTTAGTCAGTAAAAGTCTGACACGCCCTTCCAGTCCGCCCAGCGCAGGAGAGGAATACAACTAGATTTTTGAGGATTGTGCAAAGACAAACATGCACATTTCTCACGATAATAAAATATGTGTTCATTAATCTGATCAATATGAGAATCTAATGACAGAGAACACAAATGTTTCATTTGCTAATAACAAATATAAAATACACCTGATTTCATTTTTTATCTTACACTCCTGCTATACGGAAAAGGGATACGCAAGTTTGAGGTCTTTCTTTTGAAGTGGTGGGTACGTAGAAAAGTCTCAATTGAGAACCACTGATATATACTAATATTGCTTAAAAGAGAAACTGTTTTGATTTTTGTTTAATTGTTGCGTTTTGTTTAATTGTTATTGTAACCTATAAAACGGCTGAACGCATTTAAATTAAATTTGGCACATGGATATTTCCAAAGGATCGCAACTAAGTGCAAGTGAAACCACGGAGCGTATTTTACATAATACTACATCGGTTTAGGTAGTTAACTAAAAGGTAAACAACAAAAATCACGTGATTTAAATTAATCAACCCATTCTTCTTCTTCTTCAGCCATATACGTCCACTGCTGGACAAAGCCCTCCCCCAAGGCTTTCCACGATGACCGGTCTTGTGCTTCCCGCTTCCATCGTCTTCCCGCGAACTTCACCAGGTCATCGGTCCACCTTGTTGGGGGCCCCCTACGCTGCGTCTTCCAGTATGTGGCCGCCACTCCAGAACCTTACTGCCCCATCGGCCATCGGTTCTACGAGCAATGTGCCCTGCCCACTGCCACTTAAGTTTAGCGACTCGCAGAGCTATGTCGGTGAGGTTGGTTCTTCTGCGGATCTCCTCATTTCTGATTCGATCACGCAAAGAAACTTCGAGCATAGCTCTATCCATTGCCCTTTGTGTGACTCTGAGCCTTCGTATGAGGCCCACTGTGAGCGACCACGTTTCAGTTCCGTAAGTCATCACTGGCAACACACACTGGTCAAAGACTTTAGTCTTGAGACACTGTGGTATCTTGGACGACGAGAAGATGTATCGTAGCTTCCCGAACGCTGCCCAGCCGAGCTGGATTCGACGAGATACCTCTTTCTCGAAGTTGGACCTACCTAGTTGGACTGTTTGTCCCAGGTATATATACTCGTCAACAACATCGACTGCAGAGCAACCAACTAGAATTGGAGTGGGTGCGACATGAGACTTCGACATGATTTTCGTCTTATCCATATTGATCCTTAGACCTACTGGTTGGGAAGCTCTGCTGCTGATTGACCCATTATACATTTATATTACCTAAATATAAAAGTACAACTAAAGCGTAGCATGACATTTGAAGTAACTGATATTACGTTTAGTCAATTTATTAAGTCACGAGGTTTTATTTTGTTAGGCGCTTTAATTTACTGAATGACGGAGAATAGATGTAATTGTATTGTGCTTAAAAACTAATCGTTGATAAAATATTTCAGCTGTAGCCAAAGGACAACTTTCGCCAGCGGTCGTAGATGATATATTAGCCAACGTACAACCTGGCGATAGTAAGTCAGTTATTTTGAAGAAAGTGGAAAAAGGTGGGTTTAAAGATAACTTTCGTAACTCTTTCTCTTCATTCATGGCAAGAATGTTGATATGAATAAGAAGCAAGTAAGCGAAATATCATGACCCAACGTCACGATATTTCGTTTACAGTGAACAGTTAAAGAATACTCCCGGAAGGAAAGAAAATGCGTTTATTTATCGCAGATTAAAAGACACACAATACACTAGATACATACATCAGATAGCATCAAATAGTTTTTTTTATTTATTTTTTTTTATCTAAGTCAAGTGCACAAAGTTTTGTATGTCTAAACAAGGTTATCATCCTGTGTTTCGGACAAAAAAGAGATAGGTAAAAACAGTATTGATCAATAATGAAAAGGTAAAAAAGTTACTTTAAGGGCATAAAAAAGTAAATAATATCGGAGTGTGCGGTTTAAATGTTACGTACCTTACATTCGAAAGATTTCATAATAGATTACACTTGTCGCACATTAAAATATTATTTACAAGTTTAATTCATAACTATGGGTGATAACAGAAGGTGTCGAAAAAATAAAAACGCTGAAGTAAAATTGTATTCTCGGTTCACAAGGAACGAACTATTCTTAACACCGAAACACAATAATTACAGCAATAGCTAAAAAGCACGTGACACCGGCGAACGCGGATAAAGTAATTGCTGATGTCAGAACTGGTGCTAATAAAGAAGATATTCTTGGAAAAGTTCGTAAAGGTTAGCCGAAATATATAATAACAACCTTAATTTGAATTAACAAAGTTCCACAAAAATAATCCCCTTTATTATAAAACATAGATTTTATTATAGCAATGCAGTTCTTTATTTAAAAATGACAGCTTAGTTTGGTACTAAGCTGTCACTTTTGTATTAAGAACTTTGACTCAATAAAGTTAGAAATGCAAATACTGACACTAAGGTTAAGTCTCAAACTAAAGTAATAATTGGGAATAAGTCAAAATTATCATACTTATAACAGAATTATATTTAAGTTTTATTGTTTATTTATTTTAGCGGTTACCAAAGGAGAGCTGCCCCCTGCTGTTATGGAAGATATACTTGCCGATATTAAGCCTAAAGATAAAAAGGAAACCGTTATAAAGAAAGTAGCAAAAGGTAAGTCTCATTGACATAATGATTACTATAAAGTGTATGAGATAATATTAGATTTAATAAATATAAAAAATAACATTATAGCAATAGAAACAAGGAAAATACCTCAAGATGTTATGAAGAAGGCAGTTTCTAATGTACAGCCTGAACATACGAAAAAAGCGTTGAAGAATTTACGTGCAGGTAAATTAAGTTCGAAATAAGTTCCCTTCGGTTTCATACATCAGATTTGTCGTGGATGGCGGAATTATTTTAATTAAAGTTCCTGATTTGATTTATGTAGTAGTGGGGCAAACGATGTGACGTTATTTTGAACGTTACGTGGACAGAGTCATTTTGGAAAGTGGGGATTGTCGAACGGTGACTTCGCTTGGAGGCACGGACCAGGGCACTTCTCCGGGGCTGGGGCAAACTGTCGGTTTGCCTATTTAAATTGTTATTGTCAAAATTGGAGGGTATATTTACAGTTCATGCTTTAATACAAAACTTCACCTACGAAATGGAGCCTTTATCACCAAACCAAGATGGTGATGACCCTGTCACTCCACCGTCGCTGACGTCGTCATATTTATTTTTTTAATATATTTTTTATGTATTTTATTTACCTAAATATATTCCAATACAAAATAATTACACCAACAAAGCAAAAAAAATAACTTCATGTGCTGCTACCTATCTATAGCTCCACCATTTCTTCCTTGTTGTGCATATTGTTTGTGAATTTTTGAACTCATTATTTTTTATGACATTTAAATTACATACGTTAAAATGTTATCCTGACTTCTACACACAATTTAATGGTATACGCACACGTTTATATGGCGTGGCAAATTTTATTAAGGGAATTTCACGCTCGTATAGTCCGTTAACTATTATTTTACCTCTGATAATGGCAACCTTATTAGAATGAAACCCGTCTGATTACAATTTAAGTGTCTTCAAGGCTAGAGTGAATAGGCTCTTAATAAACTAGTGCGATTCGCCATCAACGATTGCATCACTGCTTACCATCAGGCGGGAACACGGACAAGCACTTGTTTACATTTAAAAAAATAGGAGTAAAGATCACGGTGATATGGAGAGTGATGCAAAATTAATGTAAACTGTGAAAAGACTGTATAAATATCAAAGACTATATCTTGTTGACGATGACGATAGAGGAGATAGTGCTGTAGTTAATTTAAATTAATGTCAAAATTTAGATCACATAAAACCGTATACTCTTAATATTTCAGCGGTAGATAGAGGTGAATTGACACCTGCTGTACTGGAGGATGTTATGCATGATTTAAATCCGGGAGACACAAAGTCTGTAGTTATGAAGAAGATTAATAACTGTAAGTCAATTAATTTTACATATATATACACAAAATTTTCGGCTTGTTTAAGTTCCATCACGTATCTATCGTATACAGCAGGAATATCTATAACGATATGAATATGAAATGCAAGATCTAAGAGATTTAGATGATATAAAATAAATTTTCTATAACTTATATAATTATATGAACTATCTAAGAGAATAAACGTTGTGCCTAACACTGGCGGATAGAACGCAATACTTTAGACAAAATAATGAAGAAAACGTATGACGTAATATGTGATTTATATATTGTATGTGTTTTGGTGATCCAACATTGTTCGGAACAGACTAGGCAGATAATTATAGTAAAATTTAATATTCCAGCAATTGCTAAGAGACAAGTATCGGCGTCTGCTGCGGAAAAGGTGCTGTCTGATGTAGACAAAAGTAAGAATAAGGAAGAAGTTATGGAGACTGTCAGAAAAGGTAAGTAGACAAACAGTACAGCACCCTAAATGCGTAACACACTATTACTCTCAAGTGGAATCATTTTGGAGCATATTGGTAATCCATTGCTCCATATATTCAAAAATGTTTCTGCTCAACAACGTAAATAACGCAATGAATCTAGTTGATCTGTCAAAATAAAACCCATTGCTACTGATAGTATGTTACGCATTTACCCTGCAGTTTATGTTAACGCAATTACCGTTGCATTTGGGTTTCACTCAAAATGAGACAAGCTAAAATCAATGACTCGTATAAGTCGGTAATTTCTTGACACGTTATCAATGACGCAAATTATGTTGGTTTTAAACAGCACCATAACTTTATAAGGATATTATTAATGTTAAAATTGTAACAAATGGTTATTATTTCATATCAATTTAATATGTATAATATTAAATTATAATTTTAGCCGTTGATAGTGGACAACTACCGGCCTCAGTCCTGGCTGAACTCGAAGATAATGTAAAGATCACGGACAGAAAGTCTGAAGTTATAAGGAAGGTTCATAAAGGTAAACACTATTACAGCCCATGCAATTCTCGAGCGCGTGTCAATTGACTGTATGTTATCACTACATATTGTAAAACAGAGTCACTTTCGCTTTCCCTATGTCCCTTTGTATGATTCAATCTTTGAAACTCGGCAACATGTTATGATGCGCGTTTTTTTAAAGGAAGGAGGAAGGTTTTTATGTATAATAACATCCATTAAATTGTGGGGAAAAACTATTATTTTTGAGGTTTCTAATGTGATGTAGTAAATAATTACATTTTTTCCGCGTTTGCAGTGAAACGCAGTCTGAACCCCACGATATTTATCAAAATATTGTACACATTAAAAAGTTCTACAAAAAAGTTCGCGATGGTATATGTCTATCTCTTATGAATATCCCACAATATCATTTTTTGTCATTTACTTTTTACTACTAATACCGGCTAATTTTCGAAGCGATTTTGACCAATACCGCATTAACCCTTATCCAATTTAATACCTTAAATAAATTTTTGATTTAATATAGATTTATATTGCCCCTTACAGTATATGATTTAAATGAATATTTTCGAAGATATTACAGATTTAAAAATTGTGGGCAGGAGCGGCCAGCCGGGGCGGCAGGAACGCCGGCGGGCCGTTACGTTATTTTTACATTCAGTTTTTCTGTAGTGTATTTAGTATTAGCATTGCACCCGTGCGAAGCCGGGCCGGGTCGCTAGTAAGATATAAACTGCAATAAACGACACATATTCATGAAATTTTGACCATACGATAATATATTTACAGCTATAGAAAAAAAGAAAGTATCACCAATTGTCGTAGCTAATGTAACCGAAGACAGCTCGGCAAAAACTGAAGCGGCTAAAGTGTTGAAGAAAATGCGTTCAGGTCAGCTTCATGAACTATTCTATTCTTCGTTGTATATCGATGTCAAACATTTTCATCTCAAATATCAGATGCGCGAACTCCGCTCACTGACGCAGTCGTAAGAAATGCATTGACATGTAGCGAAGTGCTGCATGCGAATCTATCTCCAAATAATTTCCCTTTTACATACAAAACCTTTACGTCTGTAATAGCTGAAGGAAGAATCACACCCACGTTTCGCCAGTTATGTCAAATAAAGCCCATCGAACCTATTAGATACCGTCAACCAGGCAGAAATTTGAACCCCGAGCTGATACTGAGAAATTCTTCATGGAAAACCCTAATACATTTAGGCTGACATGTACAGCAGCACTACCAACGGCCAGTTATCCCCGTTTTGACTTCCTAAAAATACTAATCAATAGGCTAATATACTCACTGATCGTGTTCTTGTAATATACTCTAGCCTAATAACTGCGAATAACTTTTACCATTACCCATTTGCAGTCATTTTGTCTCTGACCGAGGCAAACAAACGGCAATCTTATTCTAACGAGAATAAAGCTTACTGTGATTTTGACAGTGATGCCAAGTAAGACTTAAAAGGACTGTAGTGAGCGGGGAGCGCTAGCTTATTATTACGATCAACTTTAACGAGAACTTAATTTAAACACCAGAACACAAAAAAGAGTTAATTTATTGAAAAGGGCGATGAGAAGATGAGGATCACAGAAATAGTCAACATAAGTTATTACTACTTGTTTGTTTTGTTTCACCGTAGCTGTTGAAGACGGCCACCTAGACCCAGCAGTCATGGAAGATGTTCTGGCCAACGCACAGCCTGGTGAAACTAAGTCCCAAATTATGTCGAGGGTCCGCCAATGTAAGTCTCTACATCCGGAAATTTGGTTCCAAGTAAAACGTATTGTTGACACACTATAACTATGTGTTATCGTTGCCAAAAATAGGCGGGGATAATTTAAGTTGAGGTAATTTACTAATCTCTGCCCGTGAGGAAGCCGGCTAGGGTGGATCCAAAAGAGCTCAAAAGTCTGATTGGAAGACTGAAAACTGAAGATTCTTCGATAGTGTTTAAAACATGATTCATAGTGGTTATAAAATGAATTCATGGTGAGAGTTTGCACGTATGTAACTATCCCTATGACCCTGTAGTTATGTAACATAATTTTTGTTAGTATAACTTAGGTAAGATAGTTGTTATTAATAGGTGTTAATTATAGTTACTAACAAACATATTTTTGATTCCAGCGATAGCAAAAAGGCATGTAACACCCGGAGCCAAGGAAGAATTTCTAGCGTCTGTAAATGAAAGTGACAGTAATAAGACAATTGTAAAAAAGTTACGCAAAGGTGAGTAGATAAAGAAGTAGTAGGGATGTTGTCATGGCCGGAAGTCAAGGGACCAACACAAATGCGGGGTGCATCTAATATTTACAATAAATCCTAAAATCGCTCAGTGCCTTGCATGTGCAATATAACAATAGTTTAATATGTTGGCAACATATTAAACTTGCCAGCCTGAGCATCAAATTGTTGCTCAGGCTGGCCCCATTTCTGTAGTGCATCTGGCATGTTTGCGGATGCTCGTGTTGATGGGTTTCATGCCATTATACGCAAGAGAAGCGCCTCCTTGCTCCAGAGCTTGTGCAGAGTGCGGGGCAGCACTAGCAGCACTTTGAAGTTGCTGAAAGGTTCGATTATAAAATGATGCAATCTTTCATGCGGGTTCTTTTTTATTTTACCAATATTCTTGTTTCACTTATTTCTACTAACAGAGATTTACAAGCTTTTTGTAGTACTAAGCAAATATAACCATTGCCCAAAATAAATTATTTGCATTTAAAATTGAAATATAAAAATTTTAGCTGTAAACCAAGGGAAAGTACCCCAATCTGTTCTGGATGATGTAGTCGCAGATGTGTCGCCTAGTGACAATCGAGAACAAGTTTTGCTAAAGATTAACAAAGGTAAGCCTTATAAATAAAAGTTTTATAAATTAGTTAAGTTTTATAAATAAAAGGAACAAGGAACTCAAGTGGCTCCCAATTCGCCTTCGCAGGAATACTAGGATTTTATGTCTCCTTTTCAACATCTTACACAACCCGTCTTATCCTTCCTACCTGCGTGAGCGTTTTTCTTACGCGCGCTCTAGCGACGCACCCTGTAGATCACACCTAAGATCCATCCTTAATTCTCATCCTCATAAAACGATTTACTATTCCTATTCCTTCTCTGTACATGCTGTAAGATTGTGGAACTCACTCCCGCCTAACATTCGTGATTTAAACACTATTTCTAATTTTAAGCGTCGATTAAAAGAGCATTACCTTTCCTCTATATTGTGAGAATTTGTTTATTATTTATACATATTTATATATTTTAGTATTATGTATTTATTTAAGTAGTATATTTATTTTTGGTCTTATTGGTTTGGCTTATATAATTATTTTAGATTTATATGTTTAGGTATATTTAATATTATTATTTTAATAGTTATCATATTTGATTTCCTCCTTGTTCTTACACACTATTGTCTACATTTCTGTTTTACTTCTCCTTTCGCAGGTCTGCTGGAAGAAATTTCTTAAGAAATAAGCAGCACCTTTGTACTCAGATCTTCATTTTGTTGTATCTATATGTATTTTATTGTGTGTACATAAATAATAAAATAAATAAATAAAATAAATAAAAGTGGATTTCTGAAGAATTTCCAACAGATATTTCAAAATCAAAAGTCATTTATTTAAATTAGGCTGAGAATCAGCACTTTTTGAACGTGAATATTACATAAGACAGTCCCCCCAAAACGCCGTCTTTCGCTTCGTTTCGTTTTATCTATGCAAACCAATTGTTGCCAAAAAGTTTGCCAGAGGGCCTTGGAATGGAGTATTCTGGATACCAAACTATCAGATCAGATTATGAATATGTCAATCCGTCTCGTAGCAAAAATAACGACTGTCACTTGTAAATCTGTCGCGCTAAATGGAATTGAGCTGGAGACATTTACACATCTGCTGAATATTAGACTACCATTGGGCCAAACTTACGACTCAATGTTTGAGTCCCTCTTCAAGTCAAGCGATATCGCTATAGTTCCTTACGGACATGGCGTGTTGAGCTGGATACCTTCAACAAGAACTTGTCCTTTGTTGGCTGTAAACAGCTGTAAGTGATGAGAGAGTTGGGAGGCCTTTGCCCTTTTTTTTTCCGGGGTGGAAATTCTCATAGGATGTCCGCCGCCCTGGGGTGGGCGACGGGTTCTGTCAGATTTTTACTGACTAAAACCACCTCAGTGTCTCTCCTATCACGAGCGCGCGTGGGGCCGCGGGAGTCTAAATTCTTCCACGGCCCCACACCCTCGTGCTGGCCCGGTATGTCGGGCCTCTTCTCCCGCACGGGGTAGTGGGGTGTTAAACTACCCCATGCATCGCCTCAGAGGCGCGCGCCGACACTCGCGCCCCTGGACCCATTCATGGGGGGTGAAAGAGGGCGTTATCCGACCTTCCTCGGCGCCCGGTGCGTCTTCTGCGGCCCGGGAAGGGAGTTGAGATCTCCTCTCCCGTTCCGCAGCTTCCTTCTGTGACATCACGTCCTCGCAGACGGACACCACTGCGTCCCACGACTCTGCGCTGCCGACCATCCTCCGCACTACTGCCGGCAGCGTCAGGTCGCCTCCTACTTTATTTGTGAGAACACGGCGCTGCTCCTCCCAAGCTAAACACTCGGAGAGCGTGTGGTGCGCCGTGTCCTCCCCGCATTGGACGCAGTGGTGGCACCGAGCGTCCGGCTCCCTGCCTAAGCGACGTAGGTACTTGCCGAAGCAGCCGTGCCCCGACAGTACCTGCGTCACCCTGAACGATAGGGAGCAGTGCCCTCTCCCGAGCCAGTCGTCGAGTACTGGCCGGATCGCCTCTGCCGCCAGTCCACCACCAGGACCTGGCGGAGCTCCTCTCGGCGCAGCTCGATCTGCCGCTGCACCGGACTGGAGCCCCATGTCCGCTCTTCCTCGCGCCATCGGTACAATGACGCGAGTACTTTCGCCGCTAGGTCCCAGGGCGGGGATCCGGCCAGGACGTAAGCCGCCTCGTAGGAAATCGTGTGATACCCGCGGACGACCCTGACGGCCATCGCCCTCTGCGGCTTGCGCAGAATGGCGAGTGTTCCGGCCGTCAGGTCTATTGCCCACACAGGGGCCCTATACAGGGCCATGGACCGCACGATTCCCACGTATAACCGCCTACAGGCGACGCTCGGGCCCCCCATGTTGGCAAGCAGCGTTGATAGCGCGCCTGCTGCACCCATCAGCTTGGGCGCCAATCGCCGGAAGTGGGGCCCGAATACCCATCGGCTGTCGAGCACCAATCCCAGATACTTCATGGTGGACTCGACAGCTATCCGGGCCCCACTGACCACGATATGCGATCCCGGCGCCGGCGCAGGCCGGGGGCCATGGAAAACCATGGCCTCCGACTTGTCAAGGGCCACCTCCAGGCCCATTCGCCGGATGCGGTTCACCACCTGTGATACCGCAGCCGTGGCTACCAACGTCGCTTCCCTGTGCGAGCTCCCCCGGGCAGTGACAAGCGTGTCGTCCGCATAACACGTCAAGTCGGCGCCCGACGGGAGCTTGCCTCTCAGCATCCAGTCGTAGCCGATGTTCCACAGGAGCGGTCCCAAGACCGATGAGGACTTTGCCCTACAGTGAGATATCACGAGTTATTATTATATAGAACAGAAGGGAGAAGGAAACAGACTCCATAAGCATGACATTCGTAGTTTTGGCAGAAGTTATGAACGTTTCCTATTCCGTATCACTAACGGACCGAAGTTTGAATCGAGGTCAAAACTAATGATGAATGACAATTATTTGTTTGATACTTAGCTTACCCTACTCCCGACGTGCTTTTGCCCGTACGAAATATAAAATTTGACACTCATTTTTATGGAACATGTTTCTTCAGACTGGCCCTATACGATATGATTAGTCTTCTTTGCGCGAATGCTTTTAATAACTGAATGGAATTTGCTTTTAAAAACTGAATGAATGGTTTTTAATAACAATAAAACAAAGTCTTCCCGCCACGTCTGTCTGAAACGCGGTGAGCTCAAAAACTACCAAACGAACGTTATCTCTAATAGACTGATTCATGAGGAAGGTTTAGGAGTATAATTCGTTAAGGTTTTGCGTAAAGAAGCTGAAATATGACGATGATTGTTGAAGTTGTCGGAAAAAACAGTTCATCTGGAAACTTAACAATCGAACTTATCTATATTATACAACGTGCGCCTCGTAAACCAATAAAGTTCTATGAAAACCCTGGTAAACCCACTGCGTGTGTATACATTTCCATAGGATATTATTCGACACCCATGGGGACAAAACCTAATGAATTCCTCGTTTTGTTCTCGGCTAACCAAATATAAAACAAAAGGATTTTAAATAGTGATTATCATCACCTAGTCATTAAGAGGATAATAGTTTAAGGCAAATGACGAAAATGAGGATAAAGTGGTGAAATCGGTTCACTGTTATCGTAATTAAACCAGGAAAGATAGTCCTGGATGGATGTTTAATACTCTATCCCGCCAAAACTACTGAAAGGATTTGGCAGAGTTCATATCCAGTATTTAATGCATAGGATACTTTTTATCCTGATATTCTTACGGAAACATGCGGGCGACAACCTGGGGTGCAATGAGTACATACATAAACTCCCCATTTTCCTTTGTAGCTTATCTTTTAGCTAAGACAACAGAATGGCAATTGGTTCGTTTACACAAATACAAATTACATATCAATTAAACAAAGTAAACATTCAACAAGTAAAGAAAGAAAGAAAAAATGTTTATTTGCGGTAAAGATGACATAAAACTGCACAAAAACAATTGAGTGATAATAGTTGACATGCGTCACATCCACGCAAAACGGCTATCGCTCAGCATTATGCTGCGACCCTATGCAAAGCAGAGTCCAGCGCTGGTTTTCAGCGACAGCCGGTGCCGACGTAAAGACGTCACCCGGTGCAGCAAACAATCACAACTGACACTTACTATATATACTCTTTGACTGACACCGAACCGGTACAAAAAAAATAAAAATGCAATAGTAATAATAAAAACTAAAATAAAAATCAAAATCTACATAGTGAGAGAACAGTTTAAACAAACACAAACAGGAATATAAAAAACAAAAACAGGACAATTAAAAACAATTATAAACTAGCGCTTGACCCTAATCCCGCCTGATGGTAAGCAGTGATGCGATCGTTGATGGTAAAGCGCGCTAGTTTATGAAGAGTCACTTAGAAAAACTGAGCGAATAGGAAGGAAGACGGCAGGTTAGCGAGGTGATGCAATGTTAAACCAAACAACACGACCAACGATGCTGCGCCAAGGGAGATTGATCTGAAGACCCTCCACGACCAAACTCCCAACACAACAACATTTGGCGCATCGTACCCGGCACACATCGCAACACAACTGCTCAGACCCGTCCTCCGTACGGCTTCACCAAACATCATGCAGGAACACGACAAATCAATTGGCGGCAAGGCTTTGTTTTATATATCTATTTAAACTCAGAGGTCAGAATTATTTTCAAAGTCCAGACTAATCTTGCTCAGTATGTAGACCATGTAGAAACGATCTTATGAAAAAATTGGTGAAACATTTAATAATAATTTGCGAAAACTTTGCAAAAGTAGCAATGATAACGGCAGTGATAGACAGCTAGTAAATATATTTTGTTAAAACAAATATATATGAAATTAAAGTTTATTTTATGGTGTATGCTCGTAATTTATAAAAAAATGCATCAAAGATCATTCATAATTCTTTTTTTGTAATTTTATTTTTGTGTGTAACTTTTACTTTTGGTTTTATACTAGGAATTATGAAAATTAAGCCAGAAATAACAAAACTGGGCATTTTATTAAATTTAATAGATAATCACCTAACATAAATTAGAGTTCGGCGTCGGTTACTCATGCTTAAAATTAAATTATCTAAATCGAGCTACGGTATCGATCGCAGGTTAAAGAACCTGGGACCTGATACCGCAGCTCGATTTAAATAATTTAATTTTCAAGTGCAGGAAAGTTGCCATACGTCTTCACTATGTGGGATAATCACAGGTTCCACTACCTCATTGCTGTATTTCAATGCATTCATGTTCCATCTTATCCAAATGAGATCAGAGAAGAGACCTGTGTCCCAGCAGTGGAGCATCATACACAGATGTTACATATGGGTACTTATTGTATTTTTGAAAAATACTATCTGTATCTACCTTTAAAATGCTCTGATAACATTTTCTTTTAATATCGTTCAGCTATGGATAAAAATCAAGTACCACGAGACGTGGTGCTTGATATAATGCTACCCAGTGATGATAAGGCGCCAATCATAAAGAAAATCCGCGTTGGTGAGTTAAAAGATTCACACAATTGTTGTAGTGCAAAATTTCCTACGAAATCCAACTATCCTATATTAGAATTATAATATTAAGTAGACAGTAGGATACATGTATAACGTATTATAATCCTACTGATATTGTAAAAATGAAAGTTTGTATGGATGGATGGATATCTGTTACTCTTATTAATTAATATAAAGAAAACTTTTCACCCCGATATTCCTACGGGATCTAAACTTATGTGAGTTAAACTGTGAAAATAAATAAAGAACAGAAGGGAAAAGGAAACAGACTTCATAAGCACGACATCTGCAGTTTTGGCAGAAGTTATGAGCGTTTCCTACTTCGAATCACTGACGGACCTAAGATTAGTTTGAGGCCAGAACTAATAATGAATGACAACGCAATTTGATAGCTTAGCTTCCCCGACTCCCGATGTGCCTTTGTCCGTACGAAATTTGACACTTGATGGAACATGTTTCTTGTAACAGGGCAGTGTTTTTGTAGCATTTAATGAGTTGCTTCTGTTAAAGTATATAAATCATTAATGGCTGTCGTTTGAGTCTTTTCAAAAACTTTGTTTGCTTGCCGAACAGTATGTAATTAACATTGATTTCAGCCATGGATCAGAAGAAGCTAACGCCATCTGTTATGGATGATATAGCTGTTCATGTAAGTCCTAATGAAAGGACTAAAGTCATGAAGAAAGTTCGAAAAGGTCAGTCATAATCTATATATTTATATTTAGTAATAATAATGTAAAGATGTTGTCGCTCCATTCTTCTGCGCTTGCATATAGGTTGTTTCAAACTATATGCAAGCGCGGAAGAATGAAGCGACGACATCTATAGATATAAATACTATAAGCAAGCGCGTCGTTATTATTTTCAAATTATGCAAAAGTCAATAATATAAATATATAAATACTAGCTGACCGGCAAACGTTGTTTTGCCATATAAATAATAGATTAAATTACTAAAATGGCTATTAAAAAATAAGGGTTGATCGTAGAAGGGTGAAAATTAGGGATTATATGTATTTTTGTATGTTGTATCATAAAAAAATAGAAATTAAAAATTTTGTTTAAAAATAAAAAATAAATATTTAGGGGTGGACTACCCCTAACATTTAGGGGGATGAAAAATAGATGTTGACCGATTCTCATAGATACCGGTTAAGCACAAAAAATTTCATCAAAATCGGTAGAGCCGTTTCGGAGGAGTTTAAAGCCGAACACCGTGACACGAGAATTTTATATATTAGATGATACGATGACAAAGGGTTACCTATGATACAGAATAAAATTGACGGCTGTCAGATTTTGTATATCCATCCAGTTGACAAAAATTCAAAATTATTCCTTAGATAAAATTATGTAGAGCTAGAAATACCCACCCTTCTTCCGGGTTAGAAAATCCTCACGGATGTCCGCCGCCCTGGGGCGGGTGGCAGGGTCTGTCAGACTCTTACTGACTAAAAACCACTCCGATGTTCCATCTTACACCTACACTGGAAGCTGCGAGAACGAACACTGCTTCCGCAACCCCTGATTGTTGTCGTCGGCCCGCCACTGTGGACCTCATCGGGTCAGGGGGGAAGTGAGGTGTATGACCCTCCCCGCGACATCTAAAAGTGGCGCGCCTGGAACACCTCGCTCCGCCACCTCGGGTCCTGATGTTTGGGGAGCTACAGATGTCCCCGAGGCTGTCGCCCTTGAACCCAGAAATACCCACCCTAAGCCTACTGAGGACATTTCTAAGGACATTCTGAATAGACTCTTAATAAAAATAATTGAAATTTCAGCGGTCGAAACGGGTCGCTTGACATCATCTACCGCGGAAATGATACGAGATATAGATGAAGCTAAAAAATCAAAAGATATGGACAATGCACTCAACGACCTCAGTCGCAGTAAAGATAAGGCCGAAGTTATAAAAAACCTTCGTACGGGTAAGTCAAATAAAGAGGTTTCAGACAATAGTTCTCGACTTTAGAAGCATTAACAACTTGGCTGTAGAGGTCAGATAGGCAATGGCTTCATGTATAATACTAGTATACAGGTGTATCTGCTTACATTAGAAGCCGACCCCTACATAATTTGGAAAAGTTGAGGCGGCTGATGATGATATGGCTGCCTTATTAATGCATCGCCTAAGCTTATAAGATCAGTATCAATAGAATAATTAATTGTGTCTCCTTTGTCAGTGACAGTTGAGCTCTTAACTTCATAGTTAAGAGCTCATCTGTCACTAATGAGACATTCATATTTACAGACGACCGCAGGTAAAGCTACTCGAAACTGTCAAATATTTCCAATCAATTCTTAATGCTTTAGAAATTTAACTTGAAAATCAAATAAAAAAAATATTCTGACAGATTGTAGTTGCTTGATGTGCTGTCGTCTGTACATTCTGAGATGAGAAAGTATAGCTAAATATTCCACTTTAAATCAAGTGACCAAAATTGTACAAGGTTGTTTTCCAGAAGTAGGCTTAAACTATGAAGCTGTTTTTGAATTTCCTGCTTAATTCCAATTGCAGTAAGATTCCGTTTACAAAACTGGTAATTTAGTGTCGAACATTGTTGTCGGTTCTATATAAAGAACTGTAATTTTACAATAACTTCGATTCTAATCTGCGTCGTGACAAATCGTGTTAGAAAACCGTCTGTTTTATATGGTGTTCATAATTAAAATACGGCTTGATGATAAATACCATAGATATAATATAGACTATTTATTACAACACCCTCATTTTGTACCATGATTATGACGAAATGTTTCAGCTGTAGATAATGGCAAAGTACCACAATCTATCATGGATGACGTAGTTAGAAACTTAACGGCTACTGATAATAAAGAAGAAACAATAAAAAAAGTTCATAAAGGTTAGTCATTAAAACTACAAACAATTAAAAAATCTTAATGAATTGCTATTCGGCGCTCTTTTAGGTTTGTCTTTGTTTACTGCACTCTCTTTTCTATAGAGAAGTTCTTTTACTAAATGGTTTTAACAATGACAATGTTATCATCACTACAGGTTTAATACATTTCAGTAAAACTTACACGTTATTTTCTATTACAGCTATAAAAAAGCGCCAGTTGGTGTCCAAGATAACAAAAGTAATTAAACAAAAAGAAGGACAAGCTACAGAGGCAATCGTTACTCTCAGCCCTAGTGATTTCAAAGTGATCGATGAAGGTACAAAAAAACTGTCTATAACTACTATATTAATATAAATATTTTAGATATTATATTAATTTTGTTCAATGATGATTTCTTTGAAGCCACTGATATATTTTCTAAATTTATTTTATAACAGTTGTGTGTAAAAGATCTCTTGGCGACAAAACCACTCATACAGTCTTTGTAAAATCTTCATATTTATGTTCTGTAATTTATATGAGTATTCTATTCTATTCTATTTCCTCATTATTTGCAGCTGGAAAAGCAGGGGAAATTTCGCCATCAGTAATGAAAATAATAAACGATGCAAACTGTGACATATGTTGCAATACAAAAAATGATTCGCTATGGAATAAGATTCTAAACAAAAGACAAAATAAAACCAAAGTCATGGTTCAAAAGAAAGATATAGTCACACATATGACCGGTGCTGAAACGGATGGTCAGGTCTTACAGAGGGTCAGAGATGGTAATTATCAGCCTATCTCTAGGAGCTTACTATCAGCTCTTATAGTAGAGCGGAAGTTAAACTGTACAGCTTTTTTGTACTTCTGAATAGAACAAAAAAGCAGTGTAGTTCAGCATCTGCTCTGCTATTATAAGAGCTGATGGTAAGACCCCAGTTTCAAATATTACGTTATTAAGGGCAACTTTGACACCAATAAGACTTATCCTGAGAATAGATTTTGAATTTAGTTCTTTCATACTACTAGAACTGTCAACCGTCGTCAACTAATAAGGAAAAAGTAGAGACCTCTATTTTCTTATTATTAAACATAATTAACATAATATAGTTCAGTAAGTAATACGTTATTTTAATTATTTTAGCGATAAGAAATGGAGAAATTACACCGTCTGTCATGAAAATGTTATTGAATAAAGATAATGCTGGTATTATCTTTTCGGATGAAGTCCTTCGTCAACTATGCCTTGGACCATGTAACCAAAGTAAATTTAAATTAATGATATCTGAATGCCTAAAAACCAGAGCAGTATGCGATCGCTCATCATCAAAAACCTGTAAAAATGAACTTTGCACGAATCCTGCGTGCAAAAACAAAATAACAAATCCGTTTTGTCCACAACTTCCTTGCGATTCCAAAGGTAACTTTATATGTGATGATATGCGGAATTATTCGATAATGCCTACCAGCAACGTTCCAACCTGGCCGACCCCTTGTCAACCTTTAAAGAAAAAACCTTGTATATGTGGAAGTGAAATCTGTCAAGAGAGAAACAAACCGTCGCTGACGAAACTAACTGCAAGCGAGGCAAAGCTTATAGCTTGTGTGTGTGGAAGTGACATATGTGAGAAAGAGCGTAACAAGATACTTGAAGCTATTTTAAAGGCCAAAAAGGCAAAAGCAATCGCCAGCGCGAATGAAAAACATATGATAAAGAAAGAAAAAGCGATGAAACGAATAACAAAAAGGCAAGCAAAAGCAAGGCTAAAGAAACATAAATTCCAAGAGAAATGTAAAAAAGTACGACAGAAAATAAAAAGAAAATTGAATGAACGTGCTTGGGAAGAAGTGGAGGCAGCTGGAGGTCAAAATGCATCATATGTTGCGCTAGCAACCGCGTCAGTTACAGATTTTGGCCATATGAGCCGGAATGCTTTTTCTAAGTTTGGCAGAATCTTGAGGCATAAGCAGACCCAATGTTTCTATAATGATGAGGAACAAATGTACGAGTCGGCAGCACGAATAAAGCATAGAATACGTTGTATAGCTCGGAAGTATTTAAAAAATAAACGCATAAACGCGGCGAGGCGCGTAAGAGAAGGACCTCCCTCGTGCAGACTGGAATGTGACAATATCTATGTGCGTACGCGAAATAAGAAACCATGTTTGTGGTTAATATATCACTGCCCACAGTTTTACCCTAGATTCATTTCTTTGTTCACATTTTGGAAACAGTTTTTTCATACTATTCTTTTTATATTAGCTATTATTGTATGGAGTCCATGTTTACTTTTTACTCAGGTTTGCACACAAGTGCTCTGCTGTCGGCTGCGATTGTGATAATGTTGTAGATATATTACATTGAATTATCATTATTGTTGAAGATAATGAAGTATTTCTCTGATTGAACATGGTGTTTAATTCCGATCTTTCCTATTCTCCCTCGTCCAGTCAAATAAGCAGAACGATCGGTCTCCTGTATTAAGTTAAGGTAAGGGAAACTGGGAAGAATGTACTATCTCTAATTCCATCACATTGATAGGGCTGCAGTTAATCTATACTAATATATAAAGCTGAAGGGTTCCTGGATTAATGGGCTATCTGACGAAAAAAAATTTTCAAATCGGACGTGTAGTTTCTGAAATTAGCGCGTTCAAACAAACTCTTCAGCTTTATATATTAGTATAGATTAAGCAGACTAGGTGTATTGTTGAAATAAACCACTGCACCACGAACTAGCACCCCAATTACGTAACACACTATCAATCTCCATCTGGATAATAATTTTGATAGACGATGCTCACGTTGCTATCGAAGCCAAAATTGTGAAAATCCTATGTCTTCATTTTGACATCGATGGTATTAATTTGAAGTCCCTGGTGCTTGTTTATTATACTTCAGTGGATAAACACCAGTTTCCTATACGAGCGGTGGCTACCACTACCAGTCACAATGGCTGTCTTGAATGGAGAGTGACATAGGTTACTTCTCGCCACTTCCCTAAAATGTGGGATGGAAGTTTGTATTGCTCATTCCGCAATTTTCTGGGTGAGAGCTCAAAATTGGCATGCGGACTATTTGTGACTAACAAGAAATACCTCTTTTTTTATCATTTCCGTGCATCTTTTTCTTTTTGTTTCATTAAGATAAAGACAGAAGGTAAAATATTAGTTCTGTCAAATTAAATATTTGTTTAGACTTCAATATTGCTACTAAAAATAAGTCAAAACGATGATGATACGTATGTCTATTAAAGTTGCCGTCCTATTAGCACGTGGTAAAGCCACAGGGCAAACAGCCGTCGTGAAAAAGGACAGCGCTATTAACCTGTATAGTGCCATCTTTGTCTAACACTGGAACTATGATAGATTCAATACGTCATAGTATCCCCCCAAGAGTGACCAACCGCCTTAGACCAAACTTTTCCAGTACTTACTAACTCCATGGTCACTTAACTAACTCCATTGTCTGAATAACAACACTACTTAGCTCAATACGAACTAGCGCAAGGCAAAGATTTTACTTCTTTCTTTTAACACTCCTCTTTATACGATGGAAGTGAAAAAAGATTACCACATCACGTTAATATCTATACATTAGAAAAGGATAAACTTACTAAATTCCAGGCTGTATGACGCTTACCATGCCTTTGTCTTTTCCGTTCAGAGGTACGGAAAGAAGTGAACAAAAAAAAAATGTCTACACCTATATTTTTTTTTTTTTTGACGGGAAAGTCAAGCGAGTGTCACGCTCATTTTTCATTGGACTTTTAAAATTATTTTTAGTATTGTTTACTAAATAAAAGCGCGTGATTTATGCAGTAAAAAGTGCATTCAGTGAATAATTTATAAAGAACATTGAAATTTTGTAGCATAGTGGCCACATCATGACTTTACCCCAAACCCCTCCTAGTCGGCCTCACGCGGGAAACGAAAGGAAATAGGTTATTCTTTAGTTTAGACATGTGTGTACTTGCATCATCTGACATGTTCCTCTTCTTAAAGCAAAAAAACTCCACGCAAATATTGTATGCCATGATTGCATACAAATTTGATGACTTTTTTTTTTTTTTTTTCTTTTAATAGAAGGTTATTAACGTTAAACCAATGTAACTCATGCCAGACTTCATAAGCTGTCTCAAATCGCATGACTTTCTGTAACGTTTCTTCAGTCATATTTGTCGTCAAAATAAGCAGTGTGCAACAGTCTGCCTGCTTAAATCTGCTTAACGCTTGATTGTAAACCGCGACATCTGTGTCACTTGCTCCTTATGGTAGGGCTACTGGACTAGTCAACCTGCCTTCTACAGCTTCCATACAATCTACATTTCCGCATAGCATAATGGAAACCTTATATTTCCACATTATCAAGTTTGATTTTCCCTCAAGATTTCCTATCGAAAATTTTGACGAAAATTTTTCATGGTGGGACCGAATAACCTACTGTTACTTTTCGTTCGTTTTCTGCGTTACATGCCTGGGCCCATAACCTCTTAGAACTCAGTGTATGTGAAGTACGAAATGGTTATTTACTGTAGATAAATCATGAAACACATTCGATAATGTTAACGGTATATTTTTAGGGAGAAGTGAACTTTATTGACAAAAACAGTTAACACACAAAATCAACAAGATTGGTAAAATAGCAACATATCAAAAGAGTATTTACACTGATGTGCTATTCAACCTCAACAGCCGACGGAAAAAAGTGAACCAAAAAAAAAATATCTATACACATAATATGCCACTTTTGACATATTTATTTAATACCTTAGTTGTAATGTGCTAAGGAAAATACTTTAGTATTAGTATTATGTATCTTAATGTGGTCTGGAGAAATTAGTTTTGTATTTACCTGTGGACTGTATCCATATATCTCCTATTCTTCAGATTAGGGGACATAATGAATGACCTACAAATACGTATAAAGATTTTTATTTAACCTTAATTTATTGGTATGTCCACGATAATACTTTTGTGCTAAATCCATTCAATCAGCCTATCTTAGTGATAGAAGACAGACACCTGTGTCTGAGCAGACACACTTTTGTGATAGAAGAGAAATTTCTCAGATACGTACTCTTTCTGTTCTGCTGCACACCTCTTTGTGAACTGTTATATCTCCCGCGCCAAATGCTTCTTTGAGATTGGTTACCATGGCCAAAACACATGTACATCAGAACGTTCGACCAAGCGAGATAGGGAACTGGCTGCTATTCCAGGTTTCAATGACGATTATGTGACACGTAAAAATGCTAGCCAAAGACTTTGTGAAAGAACAGTTCGAAAGTTAGAAGCATTTATTTATGGCCGAACGACCTGATATCAGAAGGTTCGGTCAACCTGAATCTCCATAACTGTTATTGAATAAATATTTAGTGACGATTTGGTAACAAACAACCAATGCTTTATTTTTACTCATAATGCCACCGATTGTAAAATGAATTTTGTTTTCTGCAACATTTCTTTCCACTTTCATTTCAACCAAAACTTCACAAGTGGACACTGGTATGCAGGCATCAGCTTAATCCCTTATACCTGTATGTATAATGAAATATAATTAAATATCACAACGTGTTTTGCTTCATTGCTTAGGTAATCACTTGTATTCGATAAATACTTCTGTCGTTGGTATATGGTCCCTATTTCAGTCGCTGGCCGAACGTTCTGATGTACATCAAAATACGGCCTGGAGGACAATTATTATTACTTTCATTATACTATGGCACTGTTTATTTAATCTCCCCGTACCTACGAGTCCCATTTATTTTTACTTCGTTTCACTAAATGGGTAAAGGCAATAATATTCGATTTTTTTTTCAGAATAACTTTTTTTCTAATGATTGTTTGTGGTGGATAACAAGATATAACACGTATAAAAGAATTCATGCAGAAGTGGCATGTGCAATAGGTACAAGTGATGTCACATATGAAACTACATCTAAACTTTGAAAGCAATTGCCGCTCACAGTAATTTTTTGTGTAGGTACTACCAATCCAATTTATTTTGAACAAAAATGCCTAAGAGGCGCAAACTCTTCTCCGCACGCGGTCAGCCAACATTATGCAGCAATTACTACAGATCATGTGAACAAGGGAAAACGATACCCCTAGAAAGAAAATCTACAAGTGAATTATGCGTCAACAACCCCATGGAATCAAAACGAACTTCGTTACGACGCAAGGATTTGAAGTCTTTGACATATTCGACCAACTCTTCTAATGAGGGTAACAAACCTATCCCATTAAAGTCGTGTCTTTCATCACAAGGGCACAATGAAAATATAAAGATGAAAGTAAAATTTCATATCAAAAAAGGAAACAATCAATTACATGACGCAACTCATACCAGTTCTACACATGAAATAAATAAGAATAGTAGGAAAAGAAAAGAATCTATAACAACGCATCATAATGGTGAAATGTTGCATAACAATGAAATGGGATTTCATCGAAGACATATGGTAGGTGACAATGACTACATACAAATGAATATAAAGGCAAAACAAAAACCAGATTATGAGAAAACTAGACTTATAAAATATGAACATAACAATTCATTTACGAAAAAATTCTTAGCAAGCAAGATTAAGAATATCATTGTGGAAAGATCTAAACAGCTATCAGATACAAGTTTAAGAAATAGGCATATGCGAAAATCGATTAAATTAAGATCTTTTAATAGCTGTTCATCTATAAAATACGACATTTTTAAAGAAAGTTTAAACAAGTGTGACGCGAAAAACCAGATTCTAAATAATGTTAAAATTTCAACTAAAAATATTTTAAATCCAAACCATTCACTGAACGCGAAATATCATGTAGTTCCGACAAAAAATGTTAGACGCCCAAATATCTCTAAACATAGTTATAATAACTATGACATAAGCAATTCGCTTAATAATCAAAGTTGTCAACGGGAAAATAATAAGAAATTGGAAACCAACTTATCTGCCGTAGTTTATCAAGATATTTGTGTTACAGGGAAGAATCTTGAGTTATGGAAAAATCTAACTCCAAATAAAAAGAGACGGGAATTCTCCATAAGAATTGAAAGGAATACTTCTAGCAATAATATTCAAAACTATTCTAATAAACAAAGCACTCCCACGAGTAACAGTGAGCTTAGCGAAATTAATAAGCATTTTGAGAAGCAATTCAATTTGGAATACAATGAATTAAAAAAAGAATATAACAAAACAGAACACAAAGTTAAGAACTATCAATATTATCAAACATCTGGGTTATATCGAGAACCTTTTAAAGTTGGTGCAAATCACTCTTCAAGAAAATACGCGTCTAGTATAATTAAAGAAACTCCAGTTAATAAAATTCCAAATAAAGTAGAAGTCACATTTAGAAATTATCTGTATAATAAAAATACAAACTGTCTCGAAAGTGCCTCTTGTATGGAAAACAGACACAAAAAAGAATCTAAAAAACCGGATTTGATTAAAGATCTTTCAGAATTCTTCATTAACAAGAAGCATGAAAAAGACTTATTTATTAAAAAAACAAATCCAAAACTAAGACCGTCAATATTTAAAGAATTGAACAGTCAATTATCGCTGGTAACCAAAGCACAAACCAAGGGAAATCACATAGAAAAACAAGTAAAGAATGTTAGAGGGCAAACATATACTTTTCCCAACGATAAAATACAGTCCCATTGGCCAATACATAAAAAAAATAAAAGTTTAGCAAATGATGGCAAAACCGACCATAGTTATCAAAGATTACAAAATTTGATAATAGAAAAACAACTATCCAAAGATAAAGGGAAGAAGAGTAGAAAGCACGCTGACCTAAAAGAAGCCAACGACGCTAAACATTATAATTGTCTATTAAGTAAACTGTTAAACGTATTAAGGAAACTATCATTTTCTTCTATAAGAAAACACAATTCACATTTTGATAAATATACCTACAAACCAAAGGTAAAAGAAGTAAGAGAAAAAGTATCTGAAACATCAAAACAAATTAATAGTCTCGAAAGTTATATCACGATACATGAATGCCTAATTGATATATCTCCAAGAAAATCTTGCAAAGAACATCCAATAGATAACCTTGCTAAAAATGCTTCTAATAATAAAGATAATACTCACAAACATGCAAGATATAATTTGATTGACCAACAACAGTCAAACAAATTTACTAATAAAAACATAATCAAGACCATAACTAAAAGCAAAACTAAAAATGTTGATGCCAGACAATTAAACCAAGTTGTGAAAAAAACTATGTCAAATAAACTAAGTGAACCTGCTTACACTATCAAACGTGATAAAAACCAAACAATTTCTTACAAAATTATTGAACAGAAGTCAAACTTAAATGAAGGACTATCAGAAGGCAAAAAAAATAACCAACAAAACTCTACAACCGCGACGTCTGATAATTTACTAAACATTGCAATGAAAAGAAGGCTATCTAAAATTAAGATCTACCTTCATCTTAGCCAAGCCGCAAATAAAAAGGACACACATACTGATAACCAAAGTATACCACATGAAATCGACAAACTATTGTCTGACTCATTAATGAATGAAAAACATCACAAACTCGATGTTACTATTAAAATGTCAGCATATCCAGAAAAACCAAAAAATAATTTGCAAATTCAAAATTATGAGTCCTCAGCGCTATCAAAAAAAATACACTCTCAACAAAAACTATCTGGCAAATGGTGGTCAAAGTGCATAGAAATAATCAAATGTAATATACTTCAGGATCAACAATCTAGTAAGGTTCCTTCGCAGAAACACAAACATTTAAAAACAACTGTTTTAGAAACAAAGATAGGGAACATATCCAAGAATAAAATGAATAATGGCAACAGAGATATTTTACGTATAAACAATAGTACTAAGTTGATCGATAAAATAAAACCAATAAAGGGTCAGTACACTACTGAAAAGAAAGAATCAAAAGTGAAAAATTCATCATCTAAGAAAAAACGTTCTTTAAAAGAAAAACAACTTCAAAAACTTGCTGATTATTTATATTTAAACGAAAGTTCTCTGGAGGAAATAAATCAAAAAAGCATCTGCAAATGTAAAAAATGCAAGTCTCTCCAAAAACAACACTCAGAAATTGAATTTAAACAAACCAAATGCTTTGGAAAACCAAAAATGTCTACGAATCATTTTGATAGCAACATGCATTGTCATAAAATCCGATCACAAAGTATGAAAATTTATCCATCATCATTAAGAAAAGGTGAAAGATACATTGAGACGTACTTAAATGCTGCAGAAATGAAAAAGTTGAACATAAATTGTGTGCGAAGTGCAAATTGTACTAGATTGAATAGCAAAGAAGCATCAGGATGCAAGTGTTCTCAAAAACAATACTCCAAATCTAAGCCTCTTTTTGAAAATCATGATGTAAGAAACTATTTAAGTAACCATA
Organism: Sesamia inferens; assembly: GCA_037179545.1. Lineage (NCBI taxonomy): Eukaryota > Metazoa > Arthropoda > Insecta > Lepidoptera > Noctuidae > Sesamia > Sesamia inferens. Next base: position 25,131,118 of record CM073928.1, on the reverse strand, counting down.
TCCTATGTGAAACTGAACCACGTGTTAATTTTGAATGCAAATCAATCAATCAAATAATGCAATCGAAATCTTTAAAAAGTGACATATCTTGTATACATAAGAAACCATCTCCAGTATGTGAACCTATTTTTAATCAACGTATTAATCTTGAACATGTTCACAAAATTGACCGTAATTTTTTTGGTATTCCTGCAAATGAGTACACTATGTCATTAAGTAACCACCAATTGATACAAACTGAACAAAAACTAGATCCTGAATATGTTATCAAACAACAGCCTACAGATACAAGTAACTTTGATCTGAATGAAAATAGTCAAAAACTCAGTTACGATTCTGAAAAAAACCTTTCTGAATGTGATTCTGAGTGTGTCTGTGCTATCAACCAACGGACTAAAAGTACAAACACTTTACATTTTAAAAATAAAAACGTCAGTTGTGAATCTAAACCGGAAACGGCGACTAAACGTAAATCTCCCATTAATTTGCATCACAGTAACAGCAAACATCATTGTGGATGGAAAAAAATCCTAAAACAACATACTACGTGGGGATTTATGAGTAAATTATTTGATTATTGTAAATTTTCTCTCCAAAATTCTAATGACGAAAAGAAACATAGTGCCAATAAAAAGAATAAAAATTTGAAGAAGACAAGAAAACGTAGCTTATACAGGAATATCCATTTCTTTTCAAAACGTGTGGAAAGGTTAAATCGCAACCAAAACAAAGATAATATGGAGTTATACATTAACACAATCCAACGGAAATCATCTTTTGGGTTCATAAACAAAATGTTCCCACGTGCCTATCCTCTGTTTTCACAATTTATATTTTTTGGCAAACAAACTTTTCTCTTCAGTATGAATTTTTTGGCATATATGACTTGGATTCCTTGGATTATAGCCCTGTTTATAACAGTGTTTATAATAAGGTCAGTTTTGTTCTCATGATCAAGGATAAGTACACAAAGTTTGGATACGTTATCTTGGATATAACGTCACATAAATTAGGAGATTTAAAGGCACAGCTTGCGGCTCAAACTTATAGACGCCGCGCATACAATTTGTGTAATGCCTTAATTGATTGTAATTTACTAGTAACAAATTACTTTCAGTTTAATAGTATTTATTATCTTGTATCTTATGATAATATTATCTTATTAGCCACCTCTGCATAGGAAAAACTAAAGACGGGACCTAATTATCGTCCGGATTCCGCACTGTATCGTTCATGTTAATGCAAACCTTGTGAAAGAGAATACCAAAATATAAAAATGGTAGTGAAAAATATAACGTACGTTTCGCAATATCTTCATTCATAGGCGCGTTATCATTTTATCCTCATTGCAGTCATGCTATGAAAATCATTTTTGTACCTAGTTTTAGTTATAGACGAAAGCAAATTTTCTTTTATAGCTAAATTATTGATGAGGATGTAACACAGAAACGAATCAGAAATCATTGATTTGACGTCTACGTCACTAGGCTGGTTTACTCGTATTTTCAATTCCTAACTCAGACATTCGTTGAAAATCGGATCTTTTAGACATGCCTTAAGTGAGGTCGACCTCGTAATTTCTGAGGACATGGCTATAGATCAACACTAAATTAAGTTACAGTTAAGTATTGTAGCCCTCACATATTTTACTCAACCAGGTTCATTACGCGGTCGACCAAAATTTATAAGGTGAATTGATTTCTAAATCGAAACTTCTTACTACAGTATAAAGGGTACACATATGTATGTATAGTCATATGTCCATAATTATTGCTAATGTAACAAATTGTAATGAAGTTATTTAAATAAATTACAGTGTATATTTTTCGCTTTTATTTACTCAAACAGAGGGATGGTGGGGTCATCAGATGAAGCAGAACAACTGGTAATTAAAACAAGTTGATACAATAGTAAATGTGTCGTCAGATTTAGGGGTGTGGATTATCCTGGCTACAAGGTATGTCCATGCAAACTCCGTTTGCTAGATGAGAACACTCAGTACCTATTATTATTGTTTCTATAAAATTCCGATGAGACCAAATTGAAAGTATGAGCAATGCTAGACATGACGCGATTACGCAATTTAAATTCAGTCTCGTGATTTTCATTGATTGTTGCATAAGCGTGACGAGTAGGTAGTGGTTGCAGGTTGTCCTACTTTACCCAATAGTACCTAAAAGGCAAACGACGTAATTTTGTAATTTTAGTTTTTAAATGAAGTCACTGAACCGATTTCTATAAAATTCCTAAGAGACCAAATTGAAAGTATGAGCAATGCTAGACATGACGCGATTACGCAATTTAAATTCAGTCTCGTGATTTTCATTGATTGTTGCATAAGCGTGACGAGTAGGTAGTGGTTGCAGGTTGTCCTACTTTACCCAATAGTACCTAAAAGGCAAACGACGTAATTTTGTAATTTTAGTTTTTAAATGAAGGCACTGAACCGATTTCTATAAAATTCCTATGAAACCAAAATCAAAGTATGAGCAAAACTAGACATGACGCGATTGTGGAACTTAAATTCAGTCTCTTTATTATAATTGATTGTTGCATAAGCGTGACGAGTAGGTAGTGGTTATCCTATGCTAAACTTAAATTTTTGAGGAATTCCCTCAACTGCTTATGGTCTTCATCATCTTCTGATGATGAAGACCATAAGCAGTTGAGGGAATTGAAAATGATGGTTTGTAATAATTCTTTATTACAAACCATCATTTTAAACCATATAGAAGCAAAGTTGTCATCAATATAAATGAATTAATTCCAAGCAAAATGTTGCTACTGTAAACCGTTGAGGAGTTTCCTTAACTGTCCTTTGTCTTCAACATAAGACCCCTAATGACAATCACAATACATCTAAATAGATAGATAGATAACACATTTATTTGATGCAACAAAAAAAGACACAATACACGTAAGACAGGAAAAAAATACATCAAGAGGGTGATAAACAAATACATAGTAGAAAAAAAAAATTAAAGAAAAAAATAAAAACAAATTCACCCATAGACACCACGAACATTTACAGGTCTCCCAAAGTGATAATACGCATAGAAATCTTCGTCACTGTTCGGCAACGGTCTCGAACACAACTTTGCGGTCTCGAAAACATCTATACCATCGCCTAGCTCTATAAAGAATAGATGTAAACAAACCAATTTAGGGTTACAACAACTCACTTTTTACAAGTGATCTCCTGTTATTTACATGATTATAGACTTTTACACGCTAACTATTTATCAACAATTCCTCTTGCAGCATACTCGTATTTCAATAGAATCAAAATCTAAAATACATACATAATAACTTGGTATTTCGAAAAACCATTAAAAAGTCGACATTAATTTTACGTGATAGCCCTACAAAAAAAGAAAGATGGATGAAATCCAGGTATTACACACATTTTGTGGAATTCAACCAATGAATAAAGTTGAGGCATTTGTCAATACAATTTTGCGTATTTTAATTAATTTCAAATCAACTTCATAACACATGCATTGTAATACTTTCAAGGTTGGATTAATTATAATATATATGTATCAAAAAGTTAACCTAATAGGAAATTAGATTACATGTGTGTATTTCATTTGTGTGTGTATTTCATTCAAATAGGTTAAGCGTTCTACGCAAATCATAAACATCTAAACATAAAGAAACTGTTTAGATTAGTAAGAAGTAGGATTATTACTTTTATGAAAATCATCTATTTAGAAAAGGTTGTTAACATCTGTCTTTTAGGCGTAAACTACTCGTTGCCTAGCAACGGTTTATTTACCTTTATTCTTTATCGAATTTGGCTCAAATATAGGTGTAAAGCTCTTATCAATACAAATTAATCAAGTATAAATACAAGGTAGCTTCTGTGAATCGTTAAGGAGTTCCCTCGACTGTATCTCAGCTCCATCATCAAAGCTACTGCAGACCTTCATTAATTTAATTTAGTTTTATTTATTTATTTCTCTCTTCACAACATTGGTTTATCAATATTTTTACTTATATTCCACCATTGGAACTTCCTTCTTTAAAAACCTACTTCAAGCACCAGTCTCTTCCAAATTGGAAGAGACTGGTGCCTGAAGTAGGTTTTTAAAGAAGCCTGTGTTACAGGTCACGAACCGGGTCACCATTATAACCCATATGGGTGCAAAGTGCTCATGAATATAAATGAATTAAGTTCAAACACAAGTTAACTACTGTAAACCGTTAGAGTTCCCCGAACTGGCCTTTGTTTTCATCATCAGAGCCTTAATGACAGTTACAGCCTATTTAGGTGTTATTGAAGTGAAACTTCTTTAGGCACGCTTGACTTGGGGAGTAAGCTGGCGAAAGCGTTACGAAAAATGATAGGGCAAGGCGAACGGAAGTTAAGTGGGGGATATAAGCACAGAGACGCCCGTGGCGCGAGCTTGGTACTACAAGGTCTACGAGTTTTTTTTTCTTCCAATAAAAATAGAAGATCTATGCAATTTTTTATTTTTTTTTTTAAATTTTGAGACACGGCTACACTTATTTATTTACTTATTTCCACTTAACACTATACATTAAATTTTATGTTGACTGACAACCATTAAGGGGGTCAGTTAACATAAAATTTGGTACCGCCTACTCCACAGTCCCTCCTGTATCCCCCCCCCCCCTCCCTTACTCCCCCCCCCTGACCCCTTCATATTCCCACGAAACTAAACCCCCCTCCGACCCCCTTTACTTACCTCACCCCCCCGTGGATTATCTCGGGAACCAGAGGTCGTGGACTACCCAAGTTTGGGGTCCCCTGATTCAGGAGGAAGAGCCCGACCTTTTGGCCCCGAGGGAATCCACTTTTTTTTTTCAATAAAAATAGAAGATCTATGCAAAAATATTAATTTACCAATGAAACCATGAAATAAATTTAAATATTTATAGAAAACTAGCTGACCCGGCAAACGTTGTTTTGCCATATAAATAATAGATTAAATGACTAAAATGGCTATTAAAAAATAAGGGTTGAGTGTAGAAGGGTGAAAATTGAGGATTGTGTGTATTTTTGTATGTTGTATCATAAAAAAATAAAAATTAAAAATTTTGTCTAAAAAATAAAAAAAAAATTAGGGGTGGCCTACCCCTAACATTTAGGGGGATGAAAAATAGATGTTGGCCGATTCTCATAGATACCGGATAAGCACTAAAAATTTCATCAAAATCGGTCGAGCCGTTTCGGAGGAGTTTAAATTCGAACACCGTGACACGAGAATTTTATATATTAGAGTTATATATGTATATGTGTATGTTACCGGCCAAACCCGATTTTAGGATAAACTAGTTTTTCCTAGGCCAAACTAGTTCATCCTATAAGCATTAGGATAAACCGGTACAGACTAGGCTAAACTGGTTCATCCTACGGCCGATAGGAGAAACTAGTTTATCCTAGGCTGACCTAGTCGAGCCTGATATGAATAAGTATACTTCAGGATAAACTAGTTTGGCCTAGTCTATAAATAGGGACTAATAAAACACCAGAATTTATAGAATCATTATGCATTTATGAATTAAATTAAAATCAATTTCACTTATTTTGGCATGATGTGCTCTGATGGCATTTGGAATTGCAGAGCACCATTTTTTTCTTGCATTTGCACCTATTTGTTAAACAATTTTTTACGCAGCTGCACCTCACAAAACCTTGCCCTGATCCAATCGAATGTTTAGTGGCTGCAGTCCTCAGAGATATTTCAATATCTCGGTTAACGTCGCCCACATCTAAAAATTTCTGGATGCAAATATCAAATTCAGTTCTGAAAAAAAACAAGTAATTAATTTATATTCAAATTCAAAAAAGTATTTGAAAAATATGGTAATCGATCTTACCTGCAATATAATTTTTGCAATACACCATGTTTGGTGCCAACTTTGTAAAGGCCCTCATCATTTCTCTGAAGAATAACCCCAATGATGTTTCTGAGGTCACCTCTGCCTTTGTCTACATCTGGAATTGGTATAGTGATGTTGTCTCCAATGTTGGCAGGTGGATGGGATTTGTCTGAAGAAGCTTTCATTTTTTTAGCTTGCTTTTTAAGATTTTCTGCCGCCGCTTTTCTAGCATCTTGAATGTTCTGTGTGTCAAATTCCACAAAGCCAACATCACCATCTTCACTCTGGTTAGAATTTGAATCCTCTTCGATAACTTTTCTGAGGTCGTCCTCATCCTTAATATCATTTATTATTTCTTGCGGCAACGATGAAGTCGAAAGCCCTACTCTAGGCTCAATCCCAAATAAAGCCTTGTAAGGCGATTGTTTTATTCCGGAATGAAAGGCGCGGTTTTTCATAAACTGGACATACCTTAAGCCCTCCGACCATTTCGTTGAATTGTTGTCCTTCAACCAAGAACTTATCATGTTCTCTATGTCTTGATTAGCGCGTTCAACGGAACCCTGACTTTGACTGTGCCTTGGTTTTCCATGCACAATTTTAAGTTCTGACCAAAGAGAAGCGAGCTCACTTATCACATTATTGACAAATTCTCTGCCATTGTCAGATTGAAGAATGCACGGCGCTCCTATAGTTAAAAATATATCATTCAAGTGGTAAGCCACTTCTGCCGCTCTCTTAGATGTTAACGCACGCAGAAGAACAAATTTTGTTAAATGGTCTTGGTATACCATAACAAACTTAAACTGTTCATCTGGTTGTGTCTGAAAATCGATCAAATCCACTTGACATCTGCTATTCATTTCAGAGTGAAGAATAGGCTTTGAAACTAGTCCTCTCTTCTTTTTTGTCTTTTTTTGTTGACAAACATCACACATTGATAAATAGAGGCTTATCATTTCTTTTGTGATATTAGCATATTTTTTTGATGTCTCTGCTAACATCCTGTCACGACCACCGTGTCCAACTGCCACGTGAGCTGCATCAATCACATCATATAGCTCGTCAGCCTGTAGATAATATTTTATATTCCCTTCCCTTCGTGCTATAAGTTTTTTCACATCACCAATTTTTAGCACACCAAATCGTTTCAGTCGTCTTTGTTGTAAAGGTGTCTTTTTTTCCGACTTCTCAGCGTCTTCCACTTGTTCAACCAGTTCCGAATACATATCTGATGACAGGACATTATAATGAGAAGATTTTTTGATTTCACTTTCCAAGATTTCTGTTAAAAACTTTTCTCTCCACTGTTTTTGATCGGCTTGTCTACTAGATGTAGAAGGCTCATCCATGATAATACAAAACAAAACTGTATAATATATTAAAAATATTATTTTACTAATATTTGTCTTTAGAAAACAAAAGTAACAGCTGACACGTTCTCAATTCAGAAGTCCTCAAAGCAGAATGATCGTTTTAAATCAACAAGCGCGGCAAGTGGAGAGGGCGGGGGTCGCGCGGGGCGTGAGAAATACGATCGGGGGATTACCCGCGTGCACAGGTCTCGACACGTCTCGCTTAAGCATTTTTACTAAGCAGAATTAATATAGACTAGGCCAAACTAGTTTATCCTGAAGTATACTTATTCATATCAGGCTCGACTAGGTCAGCCTAGGATAAACTAGTTTCTCCTATCGGCCGTAGGATGAACCAGTTTAGCCTAGTCTGTACCGGTTTATCCTAATGCTTATAGGATGAACTAGTTTGGCCTAGGAAAAACTAGTTTATCCTAAAATCGGGTTTGGCCGGTAACATGTATACAAATATAACTCTACAGATGGTGCGAAAGAAGTTTCACTTCAGTCGTGTGGTCATAAGCACACTCGTTTTTTTTTTTTATCAACACAAATTAATCAAATACAAACTCAAAGTAGCTGCTCTGATTCGTTGAGGAGTTCCCTCGACTGTCTAGGGTCTTCATTATCAGATCTACTGCAGACCTTCATTTTAACCCACACGGGTGTAAAGTACCCATCAATATAAATGAATTAAATCCAAACAAAAATTAGCTCGTGCAAACCGCTGTGGAGTTCCCGGAATTGGCCTTTGTCTTCATCATCAGAGCCCTTATGATAGTCACAACCCATCTAGGTGTAAAGTTCCAATCAATACAAATTAATCAAGCACAAAGCAAAGTAGCTGCTGTGAATCGTTGAAGAGTTCCCTCAACTGTCTAGGGTCTTCATCATTACATGTACTGCAGATCTTAATTTTAAACCACATGGGTGTAAAGAACTCATCAATATAAATGAATTAAGTCCAAACACAAAGTAGTTACTGTAAACCGCTGAGGAGTTCCCGGAACTGGCCTTTGTCTTCATCATCAGAGTCCTTATGACAGTCACAACCACCGAGGTATAAAGTTCTTCTCAATACAAATTAATCAAACACAGACACTAGGTAGCTGCTGTGAATCGTTGAGGAGTTCCTTCGACTGTCTCCCGGCTCCATCATCAGATCTACTCCAGACTTTTATTACATTGTAGTACTTTAAAATACTTAATGAAAAGACTTAGAAATGCACTAGACGCCCATACGATTTTTGAAAGCTCCCCTTGATTTCTCTGGTCTTCTATCATCAGATCCTGACCTGGTGACTATGGGACCCACTGGAAAGTATACCCTTTCAAACAAAAAAAGAATTTGGTAAATCGGTCCAGGCGTCTTCGAGTGATCGGGGAACATACATAAAAAATAAAATATTTCGAATAATTGAGAACCTCCTCCTTTTTTAGGAAAAAAACAAGTATCTTTTGTCATACACTGAATTTTCACCGCACCGCTTAGCGTCGAGAGTCACAAATCCAACAGTGCGTTTTGAAACGTGTTGTGGATTGGCTCTATTCGTTTCTCAACGCTCAGCTCAATATCGCGATACAGGAATAAAAGTTTAAAATAATTTGAGTGACACGGCACTCTGAGAAGGAGGTCGCACGAGCGCACGCGCCGCCCCTGCCTGCCAGCCGCCGTTGACCGTCACCAACCAGTCATAGGGATGCCATAGCATAGGCCAACCCCGTTATTTTGTCTACTTTTAACAAACAAAAAAACTACATCGGGTAGTTAACCGGTAACTACACAGGCGTAGAGTAGCCAGCCTTTCGGTCTACTATAGGATACATTCTGGTGAGTGTGCATGGTCGACCTATCGTACGGCGACTTTCTACCCTTACATTGTTAACACACTACGATCCGGACGAAGCGTTTCTTCTTCCTCTTTTATACCGCGTACATCGAGGGACTGGAACAATTTGCCAGCGGCTGTGTTCTCGTCACACTACAATTTGAGTGTCTTCAAGGCTAGAGTGAATAGGCTCTTAATAACTAGCGGCTTTACCATCAACGATCGCATCACTGCTTACCATCAGGCGGGGTTGCGGTCAAGCGGTAGTTTATAATTTAAAAAAAAAAGTTAAAAATATTGATTGCGAACTTGGACTTCATAATAATCTTATGGGACGCCAGCAGGAAAACTAAAATAAAATTCAGATTATTATATTTGTTTTAAACATTCCAAACTCTAAACAGCACCACACCCTAAACAGCACACGCAGCTACGACACAGTTCACAACACAAAATACAAGGCGTCCAAACTACTACAGCTAGGCAGAACAGCAACATTTCACATAACTTGATGAAATTCATCCTCAAACTCAAAAATCGCGGGTAAAAGTCTGGACACAAGTGGTACACCCACAAACATGGAGTTTTCCTCATAGTCACTAATAGTACATCGCGGCATCCATGCAATGCTTCTGTTGTTCTTTTCCGAATTCGTTGTCGTCTTCTTCTGTGTTTTTCTTCCAACATTCTTTTCTCCTTTTTAGTTGAACCTTTAGGGCCAAATGCTGCATAAATTGCCGACTCTCTAAACTCGTCAGAAAGAATCGTCATAGTTTGCGAGCCTTTCATTGATCTCTCCATGCGAAATTTTTGCAATCTCCACTTGTTTGCAAACCAACTCTGCACTTTTTCCATCGTAGTACGTGGATATCTCATACATCGTCGAATATATCTGTAGCTTCGTTTTGGGTGTGCAATTAATTTATACAATGCATAAAAAAAACAGTGTGTAACACCAATTCCCAGATTACAAACTCCTATCAAAAAGTCAGTAAAACAATTAGTGTCGCCTGCTTCATCGTGCATGCTCAATTCTTTCATTTCTCTACGTTCTTCCTTCTGCTGTTTAGCTAATATCTTGTTTTGTATCTTTTCTTTCCTGCGTCGTTCTTTGTCTAACTTCTTGTCCTCATTATTCATTTCTTTTTCTTCTTCCTTTCCTTTTTCTTTCTTACGTTTCGCTAACACTTTTGCACATCCACATTTACTGGATGATTGCAATTTTTTGGTAGAACTACCCTTTTTCAGTGGTAAATTCAACCCGCTCCTTTTGTGATAATTTCCTTTATGTACTGGTACATTTTTGACACCAGACAAGGCACAACTCGTTTGCTCAGTAGCTTCTGAGCCATTCCAGATTTCTGAAGTTCTTTTAAGTCGATCACAAATAAGAGAAACAACTGATTTTATTTTAGCTATTTCGATTGTATTTAAAGGCTTTCTTATCTTTTTATAAGATGACCTTTTATTCATTTTATTGGTTAATTTTGACATCCAATAATACAATAGATCAACTGGTGCTTCTTCATCTATACATGTTCTTTCAGAACATTCTGTAATTTCAGGTTTTTTTTGCGCACATTTGCAATTGAATAAGTTTCTGTTTTCGCATCTTGCTACTGCACATGTTCCACCAGGGCAAACTTCATTAGCCTCAGCTTTTAATTTAGCAATTTTCCTATTTATTTCTTCAGAATTTAAAAGGCACATATTTTTAGCGTCTAATTTTACCTCAAGCTGAGGTTCAGACATTTTATGCGATTGAATACACCTCGCGGAGCATTTTTTATGTTTTCTTCTAATAAACTTACTACTACCGCATGTTCTGTCAGTGCATTCTCCTCCTTTATCAATACTAATATTCTTACATTTACAACTAAAATTTGTTACCTTATCTTTAAACATTTTTTGACAAATCCTTCCTTCACATAGATTTTTTGATAGGTATTGTTCTCGACGATTGTTATGAGAAGGACAAATACAAGTAGATTTCCTAGTAGTCTTTTGATTAAGATCAGTCAGTTTTTGCTTTATTTCATCGGGGTTTAAAACACACTTCTCAATAGGATCAACTTCTATTTTGATTATTGATTCACCAGCTTGATCACCATCATCTTTTGGGAGTTCATTATTGTAGTCTCGTTTTACTGTTTTCTTCGGTGATTTTTTGTTTTTTATTTTACTAGGAAAAATGTATGGTGTGTTATGTAAAGGAGAAATTGTTTCCACTTTATACACACACGGTTTACACTTTTTACTGAGATCTGTTAGTATGTGTTCTGGGTATAACACATTTCTATCCATAACATTATCTTCGATTTCGCGTATTTGTACTTTTTTGGGTGATTTCTTATTTTCTACTTTACTTACTAAGCCAATCTTTTGGGAATTTGGCTCTGCAATACATTTATATGCGAAGCAAATCCTTTCACATTCTGGTTTTTTATCTATTTTTAGATTGGCATTTACTGGTTCATCGAGTGACTTCTTGTTGAATATAAGTTTTTTTGAATTATTACATAGGGATTCTATTATACTCCTAATCTTTTTTACGTCTATCAGACTTTTACTTTGTCCCTTTTCGTTTATATTAAAATTAGCACAAGTTTTAGCTGTGCAGGAAACTGGTTTTTCCCTACATTTTTTACACACAAAATATCTCTTTTCATTAAATGCTTCAGTACAAATACCCTCAGCACAAATATTACTGGCTTTATCAATCATAGCATCAATTTCATTATCTTTATTTACTTTTAGAGGACATACGTTTTTACTTCGATGTCTAGGTTTTTCTAGCCATTTACTAGATTTGTTATATTGTATATTTTCAGAAGTTTTCATTGCATTTAACCCAATTTTTGGACAAGGACATGTGACATCTAACTTCTTCTTTTGATTGGAGTGTTTTGATTTGATATTTCTAAAATTTTCAATTTCCTCGGCATCGTTATCTTTTGATTCTGTGTAAATATTTTTTTTCTTATTAACTCCGGTACTTTTATTCCTTCTTTCGAATAATAAATCAGTTTGTGCTACCATGTCATTATGTATGACTTTTCCTATACATACACACTCCGGATGGTTAGCATTTAATTTCCTTTTTTTATTGCTAGGTGAACGATTCCTATGTTTAGTTTTATTGGAGTCCCCCTGCATGCTACCTAAATCATTACCTTCATATCTTTTATCATTTATTCTGCCTTCAGGATGGGTGAGATAACGTGTGCCCAAAGGATATTTTCGCGAACATTCGGCATTTTGGCAAAGTATATACTTTTCTAACCTTTTTAGTCCCTCTTCCCCAATGGCTTCCGTTAAAGTAATATCATCTATACAGTATTTGAAATGAGGTCTTTTACCGTGTTCCATGTTTAACAATTCACTAAAATTTATGTTGTCTCACCCGAGGCAGTTAGAATGCAATATTTGTGTATTTATTTACGCATCCATTTTTACACACTAACAATTTTGATCTTTACATATTTTTGCTTATCTTAATTATCCATGTCAAATTAGACAGAAGAAAATTATCTTTGCAATAGTTTTTTTTTTTTTTTTTTAGTAAAGAGATGGGGCAAGTATTGAGAATATCTATGATTATCTACAACTTGTGCTAGGTACACACGCAGCAAAATTATCAGTTGCATGCCACTAATTTCCAAATTTCACATTCCACTCAGATATTTTAGCAATGTCAAAATTTGTGCATACTGAAAAACCGACGTTTGGTTCGCCTGAAATAAGAACTGTAATTGCGTATCGAGTACAAGATCGATCGGCTAATAATAAATGATATAATGATAGGATGTTATGTATCGTGTGTCTGTGTGTGTGCAATTTATCTATATATGTATATATTATAAATATAGTATCGTTGACTTAGTATCCCGTAACAGAAGTCTCGAACTTACTTTTGGGCTAGCTCAATCTGTGTGATTAGGCCGTATATTTATTTAATTAATTACAATAATAAAAGTGAACATCGCGCTCGTTATGGGGAAAACTTTAATAGTAATACAGAATGTAATGCCGGAAAAGTATTTAGCATATTTGTGATTAATAATGGGATTTGCCGCCCGTACCATTTAAGGAAGAAAATCGGAATATTATATTGTGTACCTATAAATAAGTTAACGTCACATAATCTTTAATATTGTCATTGAGCAATGAGCTTCAGTGCCGTAAACATGTCTCGATTTGTGATAGCTTTTATTGTCATCTTATTTGTTTTCAATGGTAAGTAATAACTTTTATAGCGTTTTTTTTTTATATTGCTATTACATTTTGCGTTTTTTCTATGATACAATTGAATGATGATTTTTTTTAAATTATGAAAATGTACGTAATATATTTATACTTATGTCTGACTAGAATTACGAGCATCTATACAATATGCAAAGAAAACCCCGTCCGACCCAAAAGGATAATAAGGATTTCATATTTTATTTGGTTATGTGTATACATAACCAAATAAAATATGAAATTTTACATAATCACCATAGTAACAATACTAATGAATTATGAAATAATCTCTTTTCCGCGAATTAATTTTTACTTCCCCAAAATTTGGTATTTTTTTTTAAAGTGACAACACCATATTAGACAGTATTATTATAAGCGATGCGACCGCGTGCCGCCTGCCCTGTCCCCCTTCACCCGCGCATACCTTGTTGCCTACCGCACATGTATTAAGTTACCCCGATTTTTTAAATAATATTTATTTTTTTTAGGGGGATTTTTTTAAGTTTAGCCCGGATTTGTAGGCATTATTAGATCAGTTAACCATACCTTCACGGATCGGACAGGGTTTTCTTTACATGTTGTATAATAAATACGTGGGTAAGTTTGGTTACATTTTCTTATTTTTTAATAATTAGTAACTAGTGCTTGACCGCAAGCCCGCCTGGTGGTAAGCAGTGATGAAATCATTAATGGTAAAGCGTGCTAATTTATTAAGAGCCTATTCACTCTAGCTTTGAAGACACTTAAATTGTAACAATTTGCGTGATGTCCTTGCTGTATCCAATAAGTATAATGTACATCCCATTTTTCTTCATGGTACGTTGATAGTTGCTTTGTGCTTTTAATGGAGGATAATCAAATTAATAGATAAGTACTAATTTCGTCTATCAATACTAGTTTCACTATCCTACGATACTAAACATTCAATTAGTTAAAATCAAATGAAGTCTAAGTCAAAAAGTCGGTATCTTTTGATGGTGGTTTTTATAATAACAAGCATTCAAGTAATGTGCAAATGTGTGAATAGAATAGAATAGCATACTCCTTATTGTGTACAATATATAAACTATATATATTGTACACAATAAGAACATAAATATATGAAGATTTTACAGAGGGAAGGATGACCTTATATATTGTTTTTAGCGCATGTAACAATAACCTGAGACTTGTTTCTGGGTCACTTGCAACGCAAAATTCGAATTCAACTATCCAATTTTAAAAAAGGCATAGAATTATCATCAAGTGTCAAGTGAATTGTCTGACTGTTGGTGTTATATTGGTTAACCTGTCACCAACCATGCTAGGATCGTGACTAGATGTGGCATTCTGTAGTTTCAACCTATCCCTATAGGGAAAAGTCGTGAACTTATGTTACATATGCAATCTCGACAGGTAAACAACAGCCTAACATTTATCCAGTTATATACATGTATTATACTTTACCGGATAATTTATGTGCACTAACATGACTGCGTTCAACAGTGTCTATCCTTGGCATTAGTTGCAATGACAGCTCTGTAGCTGCAATTGTAAACTTAAACGTCGGGAGACAACATCGAACTCCCGGCCACATGAAGACCACAGAAAGGACCAGGCCCGGGTTGACGGCGCGTTGTGTTTCACACGCGCCTCAAAGAGATGTCAGCATATCGTGACGACGTCCACAAAGACCGATGCCTCCTGGGTCAGGGTTGCGGGTTGGTTATAAAAGAAACCGTGGCCTTGGCGCACAAGCAAGTGAAGGAACACGGGTGGGTTTTAGTCAGTAAAAGTCTGACATCCCCAACACATTCAGCCCTTCCGCTCCGCCCACAGGAGGAGAGGTCATTTGGTGATTTCCCATCCTGAATAATAAAAAAAACTACTCACTATTTACAAGAGTTGCTACTTGTAAATAAATTAAATCAAATACAAAAAAGAAACGATTTATTAGGTTTGTGCGTTGTGCGTGCATGCGTGCGGGCGAGCGTGTTTGTGTATGTCATTCATTGCGATATTTACGTTGTAGCTACATACATTGTGTCTGCGACACTGACAGTTTAGCAGTAAGTAATGTCTATAAAACGGAATTTTGGCGGGAAAGCTAAGATGAGTGCCACGCTCATTTTTCATTGGACTCTTAAATTATTTATATTGTCGTTTACTAAATAAAAACGCGCGATTTATATAGTAAAAAGTGCATTCAGTGTATAATTCATAAAGAACATTGAAATATTGTAGCATAGTCACACATGATTTTGTCCCAAATCTTCCTCCGAGTCAGTTCACGCGGGAAACGAAAGGAGATAGGTTTAGGTTAGATTAGATTAGTTAGGATAGGATAGTTGAAAATTCCTGGGCTTGAGGGTGGCGCTGCACAAAACGGAGGCCGTGTTCTTTCACGGCCCCCGGCAGCGCCGCCCAACTGACGCCCACATTTTTGTGGAGGTCGTCACGATTGGGGTCGAGGCCCAGATGAAGTATCTGGGCCTCATGTTGGACAGCAGGTGGCGCTTCGGCCCGCATTTCGACGGGCTGTCGACGCGCCTGCTGAAAGCCGCGGACGCCCTCTCATGGGTCATGCCGAACATGGGAGGGCCCAGCACGCAGTACCGGCGTTTATACGCCGTCATACTGCGGAGCATGGCCCTTTTTGGGGCCCCAATTTAGGCGGACTCCCTCCACAGGAGGGAGAACCTCAACGCTATTCAGGCGCCCCAAAGGGCCATCGCCCAGCGGGCAGCGCGGGCCACCGCACGGTAGGCTTCGCTTCGGCATGCGCTCTGGCGAACACCCGGGCGAGCGTCCGGCCCCAGAGCCTCTGGGCCAGAGGTGAGGGAGGCCATCGTCCAGCATTGGACGCGGGACCTCGCCTCCGCAGTGTTCGGCCGCCGTACCCTCGACGTCATCGGGCCGCTCCCGAAAGACTGACTCGACAGGCGTCACGGGTTCCTCTCCTTCCGTCTGGTGCAGGTACTCTCCGGTCAAGGCTGCTTCGGCAGGTACCTGCACCGGATAGGACGAGAGGAAACACCGTCGTGCCACGGTTGCGGCGCGGCGGAGGACACGGCGGAACACACCCTCGCGGTGTGCCCGTCGTGGGCCGTGCCGCGCCGCAATCGTGCCGCGCCGCAATCTTGTCGCGGCGGTAGGAGGGGACCTCTCGCTGCCCACCATCGTCAGAGCGATGGTGGGGAGAGAGGGGGTCTGGGCGGCGATGGCCTCCTTCTGCGAGGTCGTGATGCCGCAGAAGGAGGCCGCGGAGCGCGAGCGAGAGCGGCGGGCGTGAGGCACGGGGGTGCCCACGCCCGCCTTGCACCGCTCACCACGTGGGAGCCACGGCCCCTACCTAGGAGGGGCTAATGAGGGCCCGCCGTACCAGGCGGGCATTCCGCCGGTGGGGAGCTGGTAGCCAAGGCTCCGCTTTTTCCCAGTTTTTCCCAGTCCCCCGCCACCAAGGCGACGCCGGAGTGCCGCTGGGGTTTTTAGTGGGTATACCGCGAGGTTATGTCCCGGGGAGTCCCACATACCCCTCCCGTCCCCGACGGGCGGGGATGGGTAATTGTCATTTTACCCAGCAACAACAAAAAAAAAAAAGGATAGTTGAAAATTACTTACTGAACATATGGCAGTATGGTCTCTGACCTTAGCCGGTTCCAAATGGAACGAACAAAACCAAAAATAAAAATGTCTAGGTATAGAACTTTAAAAAGAAAAGGAGTTCTTGATACCTATCGAAACACCATTCTGCCCATTATAATATTAAATTGCCTCGTATATATGTAAATCATAATAACAATTATGTAAAGTTAAGCCGCAATGTTTGATTAGTAATTCTTTACGGGTTTTTCTGAGTTTGCCTCATTTGCGTATGTATTATACTATATAAATTGAATTCCTTACATCAATTATGACTGAAAATGTAATTATTATTGACTAATGGGCATTTACTAATATGATGTCCGAACCATTATTGGTTAAAATTAAGAATCTTATTTAGGTATGATTAAGATCTTTACCAATAATGCAGCAGCGTAGGGAGGCCCCCAACAAGGTGGACCGTTGACATGATGAAGATCGCGGGAATTCGTTGGATGCGGGCAGCACAAGACCGGTCATTGTGGAAAACCTTGGGAGAGGTCTTTCTCTAAATGTGAACTTCTATAGGTTGAAGTAGAAAAAGTAGTCGCGCTGTAGTAAAGCCGCGGGCACTTTAATTTTCGTATTTTTTTTTTATGTATGTATAAAATAGTGCTTGACCGCACTCTCGCCTGATGGTAAGCAGTGATGCAATCGTTGATGGTAAAGCGCACTAGTTTATTAAGGGCCTATTCACTCAAAAAAAAAAACTTAGTGAATAGGAAGGAAGACAGCAATTGAGCGAGGAGATGTAATGTTAAACCCAACAACTCGACCAACGATGCTGCGCCAGAGGGAGATTGATCTGGAGATCCTCCACGACCAAACTCCCAAGACAACAACATTTGGCGCATCGTACCCGGCACACACCGCAACACAACTGCTCAGACTCGTCTTCCGTACGGCTTCACCAGACATGACAAAAATCTTAACATGACGACGACGACATAGTAACTTCTGCTGGCAGCCGTAACATGTAACATCTAGCAACCGGCACTGATCCCGGATGGGGGATTACAGCCCTCATATCCTTACACAGTGGGGGCCTGTATCCCAACAATAGGAACATTATCAGTTAATTGATTAAGCAATAATGAAGCAAAAAATTCATCGCTTCGCATTATAGACCCAGCAAGCAGCTTAAAAAGTAACTCATCATCAGCCGGTTGATTGTGTAAAAATTTCACCGTGATAAGTAAGATGAAGCGAGTTTAAAGCGAGTTTATCAAGCGTGGGATGCGGGCGGCGTGCGGTGGGCAGCTCGCCGCCTGTTAAGAACCAGGCCCGGTTCGACGGCGCATTGTGTTTAGCGCGCCTCAAAGAGATGTCACCACATCGTGACGGGGTCCACGAAGACCGATGCCTCCTGAGTCAGGGTTGCGGGATGGTTAAAAAAGAAACCGTGGCCCTGGCGCATAAGTAAGTAAAGGAACACGGGTGGGTTTTATTCAGGAAAAGTCTGACACGCCTTTCCGCTCCGCCCGAGCGGGATAGGGCAAGTCATGATTTCCCATCCAGAACAAAAATAAAAAGAGTAAGTTATCAACAGTGTCAATCCCTAGCATTAGTTGAATGCAATTTCTGACACACAGACACAGTTTATTATTAGAATCGCACGAGTACACCCTAATAATTAGGGCAATTAGGGCCTAATTGCTTAAAACACTAGCAATTACAATCAAAATTAAGAGTCTTTTGAAGGAATTTCTAAATCCATAGCTTCATAATTACCTTCAAAAGAATTTGCCAGTTGTGATTCGAGCCAGTTCGATCTAAAGGAAAAGGCTAGGCTTTTAGGTACAAATAAGTACCTATAAATCACATATGAAGATACCTAGAACTGAAATGAAATGAAATGAAATGAAATGAAATGAAATCGTTTATTAAGCAAGTAGGATCACCGATCACTTTTACACGTCATTAGTCGTCACGTCGCACATATTAACGAGAAACACTTGTACGTCAATAAAACTATTAATTTTATTACATATTGTTTTCCTTAATTGCATTTTATCATTAAATGAATAAATTGATTAATGCGGTATTAGGTCAATAACCCCATAACAGTCATAGATCTAAATGTCAAGCTATGTTGTTACCAATTGACAGGTCTTCTCTGGATGATACAACACCGTTTCCCTATACAAACCCCAACCGAATTAGCACCCTAATTGCTTACCACACTAATCATCATCTCAGCGTTAATCCTAGTCGCATCCGAAGCTTTTCAGCTTTGGAGTCTGGGGTCACTTTGCCAGCTTAACTGCTGATTTTGGCTAAACTTCGATATTTTCCATGAAGCGACTGCCGTCCGACCTCACAACCCGAAGGCGATATCGAAGCATTGCAGTTAGACCAATAGGGTATTTGACTAAAAAAACTAATTAGTCCGTCAGTCAGATTTACAAAAAAAATACTACACACGTATTTTTTCTTTTTTCATATAAACAAAAAATGAACACGACAGAGTGCGTTGAAAACTCGTGTGACGTCACTGCACTGTACACTTTTAGCGGGCAGTGACGTCACCAGAAACCACTCCTGATCTTTGATGCCTTTTATATTTGTCAATTTTTATTGATTTGATAAAACAAAATATACGTATTCAATATTTTTCTAGAATCTGAATGATAGACTAAATAGATCAATAGCTTGATATTTTAAAAGAGTGTCCATGGAGTTTCTTGCCCGTTCTTCTCCATAGGTACCTACTTTTTGGAATGGGCGACTAGCTTCACCTTACTGACTGACCGAACTTCTGACAATTCAAAAGTGCCTGTAACTGGTTTATTTGAAATAAATGCTTTGATTTGATTTGATTTGATTTGAATCATTTTTTTTTACCCAATAATATCCCTATTGTTAGACTTTTGAGGGCTCCAACAACCCGTAACGACTGCCACTAGATGTTCGTATGGCAACTGGGACCAACGGCTTAACTTGCTTTCCGAGGCACGATCAAACCAGTGCAAATATTCATATTCATGCTTACAAATATTTGCACTGCATGGGAATCGAACTTCCGCGTCAGCGGCCGCATCCGCTACCGCTATGCCACGGCTGCTGTTGCGTAATTACGTAACACTATTACTATCAATTTGAAGTATATTGCTAATCCATTGCTCCATATCTTCAAAAAATGTGTCTGCTCAACAACATAGACAACACAACGGATGTTGTTGAACTGCCAAAATGAAACCTTTTGCTGCAGATAGCGTAGGTATTGTACTATATGCACGCAATTACCATACAGGAAAAAACATCAAAATGTTCCATAGAAATCACCCAACGTGCGATAAGTTGTTTCAAAACGAGATTAACCTCCATGTTGACCAAATAAATATCATAGAGCGATGTCAAGGGCTAAATTATTTAGAACCTAACCATATTTTATTACTTTTTCAGTGCTAGCCGTAACAGTACCGGATCCTGGGAAAAACAAAACAGACTGTAAATTTAAACCTGAACTTATAGTAAGTACTTACCTGCTTACCTAATTTTTTGTTAAAAATTAATTTAGTAAGCAAGGAATAGCCTTGCTTGCCTTCTCAGTCCTGGTGGAGTGCATCATAACCAGGCCAGCCAGGATGACTCACCAGTCATCATGGCTGATGATCGCATTTGAAAGCAAATCATGCATGGCGATGTATGAGTTGCATTCAAATTGGTATATTTTTAGATAACAATTATGCTTAGTGGGCATTTATAATGCCCCGACCACTACCTACAGCTCATCTGCCACTAAAAAAAAAAAGTAAATAACTGATTGATATTAAAAATCAGTTACAAATTTCTCTCGTATGAGTTGTCTTTAAATTCCATATTTTAAGCTTTTCTGCCTACCTATTTACTTATCCAGCATTCGCAATTTATTATAAAATATATATACAGAGTGGTGCTGACAATACGACAATAAATGAAAACACGAACAATACTGGTTCATAGAAATAATGCTAAACCATAGAAAAAAACCTATCATCAAAAATAAAAAAATGAAAATTTAAAACAAACTAAATCGCATGACATTGCAAACGTAATAGAACACCCTTTAAAAATATTGGTTAACTGACCTCCGACCGGTGACAGCGCGATCCTGTATCGACTTGCTTTTTTCGCGCCATTATTATTAAAGTTTGGTACCGCAGGATGCGCCGGTCATTAACCTGTAAGCGCTTCCTTATCAACATGTACATCATGTGGATAATGTGAAAAATTAAAAATAATTTCCTATGACTAAAGTAATGGACATATTTATATGATTTTTTATGGGTAGACTGAGAATGTGTTGAAGTACACGATGTTTAATTTATTGTCGTATTATCAGCACCACTCTGTAAATGACGACGTCAGCGACGGCGGAGCGATAGGGCCGTCCCCATCTTGGTGTGGTGGTAAGAGCTCCATGTCGTAGGTGTTGTTTTAAATTAAATCACGAAGTATAAATATACCCTCCAATCTAGGCAATAACAATTTAAATAGGCAACCCGACAGTTTCGACCCGGAGAAGTGCCCTAGTCTGCGCCTCCAAGCTAAGTGACCGTTCGACAAACTCCGCTTTCCAAAACGGCTCTTTCTACGTTCCACAAAATAACGTCACAGCGTTTGCCCCACTACTACCGAAGTCAAATTAGTAACTTTTATTAAAATGATATCATCCACGACATTTAATTATTGGAAAAATTATTTTAAGTCCTATACAATGAAGTTTAAAACTCAAAAAAAAATTCAATAGTGCCTCTGAAATAAACTTAAGCCTTATTGAAATTAGGTTTACTTTTGTTTAACTTGATATTAAAATAATAGAAAGATACAATATGTATAGGTATTTCAAATCAGTTTGGCTTACATATATTGGGCCGGGCCGGAACAAGCGGGGTAGACCAAAGAGGTGCTGGCTTGACGTTGTGAGAGATGATATGCGTGCCAACAATCTCACACCACAGGATGCTAAAGATCGCGCGAAATGGAGAAAATTAAGCAGGAAAGCGGACCCCGGGCTCCAACGCGAAAGCCACGGATGCAACCGGGATAAACGCTGAGATGATGATGATGATATTGCATGACAAAGAGTCTCCATTTAGGCATAGATTTGCCTGTAGATACCTAATTGAAGACTCCATTCTATGCATACATTATACATTATATGTAAGCAACAAAAAGAGTAATGAGAAAACATAACAAAATGAGATTAATTGTATGAGTGCGTGCGTGTATGTGTGTGTGTGTGTGTGTGTATGCTTTTAGCTTTTACCAAATTAGCTAGCGAAACTATGTATACGCCATGGGTATCGATATTTAAACGTAAATAATTATTTAGATAGGCTGAAACGCTGAAAATATAACTTAATAGTTACATTAAATAATTTATACTATTTAATAGTTACGTGCCGGTTGCCGGCGGCGTCCGGGTGAATTACTGTGCAGACGAGATATTTACTTTTCTGAAATGTCTGAACAATGGCGGCAACATCTTTTTGATTCAAATTTATTCCTAAAGCTCAATCACCGCTCGCTGCCCGCCGCCGCTCCGCTGCCCGCAAGATTCGAGGCAGAGGCCTAATTGCGTAAAACACTTTCTTAAACTGAACCATTTTGAAGACTGTTCCATTGTTGTCTCATATGTTCTTAAAAAAATATCTGCTCAACAACGTAAATAACGCAATGAATGCGTTACATAAGTATACATTTTTGTCACTGTCGAAATGAATCCATTGTTACTAATAGTGCGTTACCAACACAACAAAGCAAAAAACATTCAAGTCGATCAAGCCGTTCTCAAGTGATGAACTTTCATACCTGCGGAAATTCATTTTAATTTATAAATACAGATAGATTACACGCCACAAGGTACATCATCATCAATCTTTTTTTGTCATCCCACTGCTGGGCATAGGCCTCCTCTCATACAGAGAAGGATTGAGCGTAATCACCACGCTTGCTCAATGCGGGATAAATTACATAATGAGTCCACGCCATGAGTGCTTAAAGATGGGCAGCGCTGCGCCACCGAGGTCGATGCAAAAGGCGGTGGCGACATGATCTGGGTGCGTACCGCGAGGGCTACCTACCTTAACGAATTTCGTGAATTTGATGACTTTATTTTGATATCACATTTTTTTTGTTTTTAAAGGCTATGAGGAAAGGTGTGATGAATTGCTTCAATAACACCGTAGCGGCACACTTAAGCCCAAGCGAACCAAAAACAGGGTAAGAAGTAATAAACGTCATTTATTGAAATTAGGCTGAGAATCAGCACTTTACGAACTTAGGTACAAAGTATATATAAATGCTTTCGCTGGCGAGAAGAGAAGTGGCGTAACACTCCCCAGCACTTATTACCTTATACCAGGTAACTGCACTTCGCCATATTTTTCACATTGAGATTTATACAGAGGAGTTTTGGCGGGAAAGCTAAGATGAGTGTCACGCGCATTTTTCATTGGACTTTTAAAATTATTTATAGTGTCGTTTACTAAATAAAAGCGCGTGATTTATGTGGTAAAAAGTGCATTCAGTAAATAATTCATAAAGAACATTGAATCGCAGCATAGTGGCCACAACATGGCTTTGACTCAAACCTTCCTTATAGGCGGCTCACGCGGCCGTCTTTTTCAACTGTCATTGACGATATCCGCCATTATTGTGAAAAAAGATTTTCAAAGAATTTCTATAATTTGCAGAGACTCACATGAGCTCACTTCCCGCTCATACCACCTAAGTTTTCGTGGGAGACGGTTACAGAATCGCACTGCTCGTCCCCTCCCTATATTTATTTCCTCTTTGAGGAAAAAAAGCGTGATATTAATGTCTACTTTGACAGCCTCCGTGGCGTAGCGGTAATGAACGCGGCCGCTGCGCAAGGAGGCGCGTGTTCGATCCACGCGCAGTGCAAATATTTGTATGCATGATTATGAATATTTGCACTGGTCTGGTCGTGCCTCGGAAAGCACGTTAAGCCGTTGGTCCCGGTTGCCATACAAACATCTAATGGCAGTCGTTACGGGTTGTTGGAGCCTTCAAAAGTCCTACAATTGGTCTAACTGCAATGCTTCGATATCGCCTTCGTGTTGTGGAGGTCAGACGGCAGTCGCTTCGTGGAAAATATCGTAGTTTAGCCAAAATGAGCAGCTAGACTGGTAAAGCGGACCCTAGACTCCAAAGCTGAAAAGCTTAACTTCTTTTAAACAAAACTTCTTTTTCAAAAAGCACGTTGTCTCAACCTAGCATCATGTCAAAACGATGACTTTCAACGCCGCGCCGCTGTGCCGGTTGGAGTGGGGGGTGTTAGGGTTTATTTTCGTTACAGAATTTCTTAATTCGGTCGCGTAAAAGCTATGCGCCTTGATAATCTTTTGTTCTCATCGTGTACACTAAATTACTTACAGAGACTGTCAGAATGCTGCTGATTTTGGAAAAAAGCTCAACGAATAGGGGAACACGGGGCAAGACGGGCATGCGGGGTAATATGAGCATCTTAGTTCTTCCCTTCCCTATCCGCTGAATGACGGCGGCAACGCTCGGTTCGACATTCAGTGCCCTCGTGCACGCGGGACAGGTATTATTTTCAGCGGGAGCTTGCGCCATTTTGAGTCGGACACAAAACAAAGTAAGTGCGTAATCTGATCTAATTTTTGTACTTTTTGTCATTTCCGTAATGAATATAGACTTAGGAAAATGTGTAACTACGCATGTGGTCTTGATTAGCGTAGTAACTATAGTTTTCATTACTATAACTAAAATTGCTATCAAGTAAATACATAATTCTAGTAAGTTTGTTTTCTTGTATAAAGACTTCGGGGCATTATGGGCGGGGTAATATGGGCATGTCCATTCTGCCCCAGTTTCTGATTATGAACTAACGGTTATTTTTCTCTTTTTGCAGCATTGAACATGGTGTTAATCAAAGCTCTTTATTGGACATTCAGTGAACTGAGACTCCACCTCCAGGTCCATCCTCTTCATTTCATGTTGTGTCACCAGCAAATGTAATGCCTATTCCCAAGGCTCAACAGCAAAAAAGAACTAAAAGACAACGCGGAAAAACGGCAATAATTACAAGTTCACCGTATAAAAAGGAACTAGAGTAGAAAGTACAAAAGAAACCTGAAGTTAAAAAGGAAAAAAAGATCTTGAAGAAAACTAAAACTAATAAAATAAGTAAGAAAAATAAAGAAACTGAGTCTGAAGAAGATGACGTCGAGTGCCTCTATTGCGGTGAATGGTACTCTCAATCTACAGAAGGTTGGGTATCATGTAGAGCCTGTAATAGGTGGGCGCATTGTTCCTGTGTGCAGGGAAGACGACAATGATGACGAATCCAAACATATTTGCTCATTTTGTGCTTAATTTTAGAAGTTAGTTAGTATTATGCCCATTATGCCCCAGCTGTGCCCAACGTGCCCCTGGTACGGGGCATTATGAGCAGAATCTCATTTTTAATTTAAGTCCGCCAAATGCGTAAACTATAAGTCTGAGTTGATTATTGCTTAAGATGATTAAAGTTTACTTAAAAGTCTAATAAAGGATTCCTAATTGAGCCCGATATTTCACTTAAATCCTAAAATATCACATCCTGTCCTTAAAGAGCCCATGCTGCCCCGGGTTCCCCTACTTTCACTCGGTGGAAACAATATGCGACTTAAAATTGACTTATAACACGTCAGACATCATAAAACTTGTAGAGTTCAGTTTACGAAACGATTCTTTTAAGAGTAAGTTATGTTTTAAAGTTAATCATGGCCAAATACTACTTTTGGTTGCGATGCAAATCTGTTTTGGTTGAATTATTTTAGCGCGATTGCGAAAGGTATTATGAACGCACTTACCTACTGTGTTCTAAGTTATAATAGATTTATACCCCTCCATTCATAAAGTTAATTAGTGCTTAGTCACTGTTTACTTAACCATACATTTTTAACGTTTTAACGTCACTTACCTTTGATCATCGTTTATGAGTAAATGTCATAGTGTTTAAGGGGTTTAATCATAAATGATGATTAAAATTAAGTGACGTGCAAACGTTATAAATGTATGGTTAAACAGTCACTAGTTAACTTTAAGCAACGTTTACGAAAAAAGGGGCTTAAGTCACAAGTATCATAATATGAATACTATTTTAGAGTAGCGTGTATTAAAACCGTATTTTTGTATTCAGTTATCAACTAATTACGTATGACTTAGTTTACGTTTGAGTTTCTAATCATATTTTGTTTTTTTCCAGAATTTAACGACGACGTTTCTTGTATGAAAGCATTTGAATTTAATATAAGCAACACCTGTGTGAAAGGTAACACGGGATTCTTCAACATTACAAATGAGAAAAAACACACCTCATGGTATCGTAAATCAACCCTGCGACACAATGTAAGTCACTTTTTATTATATTTCTGCTTAGAATTTAATATGATGTTTATTGAGAAAAATACCATTTAGTTTACTAAGAGCCTATTCACTCAGAAAAACTGAGCGAATAGGAAGAAAGATGGCAGTTGAGCGAGATGATGCAATGTTAAACCCAACAACATGACCAACGATGCTGCGCCAAAGGGTGATCTGAAGACCCTCCACGACCAAACTCCCAACACAACAACATTTGGCGCATCGTACCCGGCACACATCGCAACACAAATGCTCAGACCCGTCCTCCGTACGGCTTCACCAGACATCATGCCGGAATACGACAAATCCATTGGCGGCAAGACTTTGTCTGGTGGGTGGTAACTTCTGCCGGCGGCCGATGTTATGGCCTACCACCGAGAACCTATTTAGGTGTAAAGTTTTTATCAATACAAATTAATCAAATACAAACTCAAAGTAGCTGCTCTGATTCGTTGAGGAGTTCCCTCGACTGTCTAGGATCTTCATTATCAGATCTACTGCAGACCTTCATTTTAACCCACATGGTGTAAGGTACTCATCATTATAAATGAATTAAATCCAAACACAAATTAGCTACTGCATACCGCTGTGGAGTTCCCGGAACTGGCCTTTGACTTCATCATCAGAGCCCTTATGATAGTCACAACCCATATAGGTGTAAAGTTCCTATCAATACAAATTAATCAAGCACAAAGCAGAGTAGCTGCTCTGAATCGTACAGGAGTTCCCTCAACTGTCTCCCGGCTCCATCATCAGATCTACCCCAGACCTTTATTACATCGTAGTGCTTTAAAATACTTAATGAAAATACCTACTTAGAAATCCACTAGTCCCCCATACGATTTTTGAAAATTCCCCTTGATCTCTCTGTCTTCCATCATCAGATCCTGATCTGGTGACTATGGGACCAATTGGAAAGTATACCCTTTCAAACAAAAAAATTATTTTGCAAATCGGTCCAGGCGTCTTCGAGTAATCGGGGAACGCACATAAAAAATAAAATATTTCGACAAATTGAGTACCTCCCCCTTTTTTTGAAGTCTGTTAAAAAGATATTATATTCCTGTTGTCATCCAATAGAAGTTATTTTTAACAGTTACCTATATATGCTATTGTTACAGATCCTTACATGCACCGCAAGTAAAAAAGTGAAAGAATGTGTGCAAAATACACTAAAAACATGTGGTAATTCCACTAAGGAGTATATCGCATCACTATTTAAATATGCTCGAGAACTCGCTGATTGCGCCCAGATAGAAAGTAAGGTACCTGCTATTCCCCCGCCAGCTGGAACTAGTGTGAGTATGACATAAAATTATTAGAATCATTATAAGGTGACGGAATTCACACCGGTAGGAAACACAACACAGAAAGAGATGAGATCGAATCATGCGATCAATGGACTTGCATTGCGAAAATCGCTCTGACTGCTACGCAATAAAGACGCTATCAATTTTATCTAATTAAATATGATGTGTGGTTGATAAAAATGTGTATATCGCTCACCATTCTGACGAAACCATAACCAGCGACTAGATTATAAACTAGCACTTGACTGCATTCCCGCCTAATGGTAAGCAGTGATGCGATCGTTGATGGTAAAGCGCGCTAGTTTATTAAGAGCCTATTCACTCAGAAAAACTGAGCGAATAGGAAGGAAGACGGCAGTTGAGCGAGGTGATGCAATGTTAAACCCAACAACACGACCAACGATGCTGCGCCAAAGGGAGATTGATCTGAAGACCCTCCACGACCAAACTCCCAACACAACAACATTAGGCGCATCGTACCCGGCACACATCGTAACACAACTGCTCAGACCCGTCCTCCGAATGGCTTCACCAGACATCATGCCGGAACACGACAAATCGCTTGGCGGCAAGGCTTTGTCTGGTGGGTGGTAATTTCTGCCGGCGGCCGATGTTATGGCCTACCACCGAGAAAACTTACTTTGGGGCTAGCTCAATCTGTGTAATTTGTCCGAATATATTTATTTATTATTCAAGCAAGAGATAAAGCAGTGTATTTTATCACCAAGCGTGGAAACGTATACCTAGTTATCAAGCAGGTGATGTAAAGCATATTAATTTCACGCTTCGGTGGACACGTCGTCGATGAGTCGGTATTCATTTATTCTTTATTGTACACCAAGCAAACATCGAACAAAATACATTGAACACAAAACATACAATGGGCGGCCTTATCGCTAATGCGATTTCTTCCAGGCAACCAAAGAATGGACAGATTCTCCTGAACCACAAATGGGACTGTCGTTGGTGCAAATATCATTATTACAATATACAAAAGTAGATACACAAATACATACATAAATACATAGATACTTTAATAGTGTAAATAGCCATAGTGTTTTTTTTTTTTTTTTTTAATAATTATAAACTAGCGCTTCCCGCCTGATGGTAAGCAGTGATGCGATCGTTGATGGTAAAGCGCGCTAGTTTATTAAGAGCCTATTCACTCAGAAAAACTGATCGAATAGGAAGGAAGACGGCAGTTGAGCGAGGTGATGCAATGTTAAACCCAACAACACGACCAACGATGCTGCGCTAAAGGGAGATTGATCCGAAGACCCTCCACGACCAAACTCCCAACACAACAACATTTGGCGCATCGTTCCCGGCACACATCGCAACACAACTGCTCAGACCCGTCCTCCGTACGGCTTCACCAGATGTTCATTTAACAAGATCATAACGACAAGTAGTGTTCCCTCACAAGTCTCTTGAATTCCGGTAAAACGTTATGAACCATTATTATTTTTCAGGGTGCTGTGCCGCTGGCCGCTGCTTGGTTGTCTATACCAGCAACAATCATAGTTACAATTTTAATAAGTAAGATTAAGTAGGTAGGTAAAATGTAAGTAGAAGCTACCCCAATGAGGAATAAATGTCGAACTCGTCAATCAGTCATTATGTTCTTCTTGTTAGCGTGTTGATTAAGCTCTGCACGCTTAT
Source organism: Sesamia inferens (assembly GCA_037179545.1). Taxonomy (NCBI): domain Eukaryota; kingdom Metazoa; phylum Arthropoda; class Insecta; order Lepidoptera; family Noctuidae; genus Sesamia; species Sesamia inferens. The sequence goes on along the minus strand of CM073928.1, from coordinate 25,101,871 downwards.
TAGTCATTGTTAATGATCATGCTTGATCAAAGTCGTTCATCAAGTTTTAAAGTTTACACAAAATGTAACTAGATGGCGTTGACGTCGAAATAGAAGTCGCAAGCGTTGTATGACAATGATTTGGTTGGGTCCTTTAGAATTTTAAGAAATATAAGCGCATATATAGAACAGTATACAGTAGTTGTTTTATTTTCATTACGTCAACCCTACTTGTATACAAATAAAGGTCAACTTTTAAGTACTGGGTACCTTCGCGGTGTTCGGTATTTAACATTGGTCCTTCGAGCCGGATAACTTTTCCGCAGTTAGCGGCCCCAGCTTTGGGTCCGCTCTTCCCGAGGTACTCGCAGTGGATCGCTGCGGCAAGAGTACCCGGCTACTCGCATCGGCAGCGACAGCTTTGTCCAGCACGGTTGGCGAGTTCAGTAGCAGCGGAAGATAAGCGGTGACCGTGGCGTGTACGTCACCCATCCAGTTCAACGTGTAGTCGTCAGAAGTACCTCACACAGTAGTTCAACGTGACATCAGAAGCCTGACGTCACATCTAGTTCATCGTGTCGCCACCAGAGGGCGCCACATACATCATTCATCGTGTAGTGTGAGTGAAATGCAAATTGTGAGTACATTTATTATTATAAACAAACCAGTTAAAAGTCAAGCCATTTTGAACTTTATTTATTCCAAGCTTTTAACTTTGAAGGTTGTTGAAGAATTTTGGACTTGTAAAATTTTAAGTAGATATTTAGACTTAGAAAAGTTTTGTTTAGCTATTACAAATTGACTTATTTGTGCATGTTTAGTTTAGGACTTAGAATAGTTTGTTAAAAAACGACGGAACGGGGAACCTATGCCCGATTTCCGCCAGATTATAAGTAACTTAAAACACTTGTAAAATTTTGTGCGACTAAATAGAACTTAGAATATTATTGAAGGAACCATTTTACTTAGATTTAGTTTGCTTTATAGTAGTACTTTGATTGTTTACACTTGTTGATTTTTATACGTCTTTAGTCATTATTTAATCGATTCACATTAACTTATACAATCACACAAATTATTTACATATTTACAGTTTTATTTGTTAATTATTAAAATTATTAATCAGCTCAAATATGGAGGGATTGATAAATGTGTTAAAAGGATTCCAAAATGTTATCAATAAAGGATTAGTTAATTTTAAAAAGTGTCCCAAAGAAAGGTTAACTGTCGAATATATTGAGACTAGACAAGAATTATTAGAAAAAGATTGGAATTCTTTTAAAGATACCAACACAAAAATTTACCATAACTCCAAATTTGATGATATAGAACAAAAGGTTGTGGATATTTATGACACTACCGAAGATACGTATATAAATTACAAAAGTTTAATGAAGACAACAATTAATAAAATTAAAGTTGTAAGTGAACCAGTACCTCATGGAGATGGTTCTTTTAATAGTACGTCTGCCCATTCACAGGTCAAATTGCCTAAGATTTCTATCCCAATGTTTTCTGGCAAATATGAAGAATGGACGACCTTTCATGATCTTTTTGTATCATTAGTTCATAAGAATAAGTTGTTAGATAATGTGCAAAAGCTGCACTATTTAAAAAGTTATCTAACTGGTGAGGCTGAGCAATTGATACGGAATACTCCAATAACTGATGCCAATTACAGTGAGTGCTGGGAGCTATTAGATAGGCGATACAGTAATAAAAGATATCTCGCCAACTGCATTTTGAAACGATTATTTAGTATTAAACGTATGCAGGTTGAATCAGCAACATCATTAAAGGAGATTTCAGATACCACCAGTGACTGTTTAAGGGCTCTAACAAACTTAGGTATAAATGTGAGTACATGGGATGTTATTATCATACACATTGTGGCATTTAAATTAGATCCAGAAACGCGTAAGCAATGGGAATTAAGTGTCAGCATTAACGATTCCAACAACGATTTTCCTACTCTTGAACAATTAAAAATATTTTTAGAACAACGTTTTCGCGCACTTGAGTGCATAGAACTAAAAAAAAGTCCAGAACACCAGATCAATAATACACTTAGATCATTGTTAGCAACAGTCTCGTCATCGCGAATGAAATGTGAATACTGCACAAAGGTTCATAAGCTTTGTTTTTGCAAAGAGTTTGCTAAACAATCTCTCGAGCATAGGTGGGATTTCGTTGCTAAGAACAAAATGTGCTTCAACTGTTTAGGCAGCAATCATACAGTATACAACTGCAAGAAAAATAAAAGTTGCAAAATATGTCAAAAGCGCCACCATTCCTAGCTACATTTAGACAATAAAGAGTCTGTAGCAAAGCCTACTACTGAGAATGCGATTCTTTCAACTAGTGCTACTCAGATAGTCTCTTGTTTATCCACAGGGAAAGTAGCTAAGCCCAGACAGGTTTTATTAGCCACTGCGCTGATAAAAGCTTCGTCAAAGACTGGTGAATACCAAACAGCCTGAGCCTTGGTAGATCAAGGTTCGCAGGCTTGTTTCATAACAGAGGCCGCAGTACAGCATCTTAACTTAAAAAAGATACCAATTCAACGAAATGTGTCTGGATTAGGAAATCATAGGTCAACCATGGCAAAGTACATGGTGCAATTAACGATTAAATCTCGTGTCGACCCAAGCTTCAAGTATTCATTAAATGCTTATGTGTTAAAGAAGATCACCTCTTACCTGCCTGAGCGAAGTCTTCATCCAGACACTTTCGACTGGTTAGGTATCAGTAACGTATATTTAGCTGATCCTGAGTTCAAGACACCAAATAAAGTCGATATTCTGTTGGGTGCTGATGTTTATAGCTGCATTTTAAAGGCAGGTTTATTGAAGAACCCATGTAGCACACTGATGTCGCAGAACACTGCATTAGGGTGGATCTTGTCGGGTGTCGTTGGTGCTAGAGAAACGCCTAGTACAACTTCTAATTTAAAGAACATAAATGTAATGCATTGCAAAGGACGACATGCCGCCAAGTCGTTGGTTGTTAGGTCGCGTAATTGATAAGCATCCCGGAGATGATAATATCACTCGTGTGGTCACATTGCGTACCTACCAAGAGTTCTGTTATTAAAAGGCCAACCTCTAAACTTTGCATTTTGCCGGTGACCGATTCATGAATTTTATATATGTACTTAGATCAAATTTTACCAACTTTTAATGTTTTGAGTATTTTTACTCTTGTTTATTTACATGATTTTTTATCTGTTTAGATCAATTTAATGTTAGATTTTTAAGAACCTTTTTTTACCATTGTTGAATTTCTACATTTTAAGCATTATATAATAATTATTTCAGTAGCTTTAATTTACTAAGTAGAGATTTATTTTTCAATATTATTAATATGTAGATCACAAATAAGTTGTCAAATTGTTAACCGTTCATTCAGACCCATAACCATTTCTAGAAGGACATTCCGTCAATAATGTCCTTGGTGGGCGGTATGTTAATGATCATGCTTGATCAAAGTCGTTCATCAAGTTTTAAAGTTTACACAAAATGTAACTAGATGGCGTTGACGTCGAAATAGAAGTCGCAAGCGTTGTATGACAATGATTTGGTTGGGTCCTTTAGAATTTTAAGAAATATAAGCCCATATATAGAACAGTATACAGTAGTTGTTTTATTTTCATTACGTCAACCCTACTTGTATACAAATAAAGGTCAACTTTTAAGTACTGGGTACCTTCGCGGTGTTCGGTATTTAACAGTCATCATCTCAATAATCATCAAATCACCCATCTATTAGTTTTCTTTCAATATCATATCATTTCCGATAACGTTACTCAAAACATTCCTCACAATAAATATATAGTATCCGGCTCGAAGGACCAGCATAAATACAGGGATCTGATATTGGCGCCGATTCTGTTGTTCACAAACTAAACTAATTTTAAGTTAAGTGCAACTTTTTCTTTCCATTTCGTTAAGAAAAGGATAGAAGATAACATTTTAGTTAATCCTATCAAATTAAGATACTCCATAGACAGTTTAGACGCGATTATAAACATGGCGACTAAAAATACGCCAGTTTACGTCAGGAGCGCACTAATTTGACAGGTCTAAACTGACATTTTATCTTCTGTCCTTTTCTTAATGAAATATAAAGAAAAAGATGCACTGAACTTAAATTTAATTTAGTTTGTGAATAAGGGAATTGGTGCCATTGAGTGATAAGATAGCGGCTTGAACTATTAAAATGTTGAAATAAAAAGCAACCGCCGCCGTGGACGTTCGTTAAACAATGATTTGTTAAAAAAATATGTTTACATATTAATATCAAATAAGAGGTAAAAACTCGTGATGGCCTAGTGGTTAAAACATCAGCCACTCAAGTATGAGTGTGCGGGATCGATTCCAGGTCTGGCAAGTATCAATGTAACTTTTCTAAGTTATATGTATTTTCTAAGTATATCTTGAAAACCAACTGATTATAAGGTGAAGGAAAACATCTTGAGGAAACCTGGACTTTAAGTCTGAAATCGGCAACCCGCATTGGGCAAGCGTGGTTATTACGCTTAATCCTCCTCTGTATGAGAGGAGATCTGTGCCCGGCAGTGGGACGATAAAAAGGTTGATGATGATGAGTGCCACACAATGCACGGCGCGTTAGTTGTTGAAATAATGAACGGTTTCGTACAAAACACTTTATTCACCACATAAAATCGCATTTCCATGCCATGATAATCGATTTCCAGTACCACCACCACCTTTCAACTTTCTCACAATCATTACTAATCTATATCCATTAGCGTAACACATCCTATCATCCACGTTTTTATCGTCCCACTGCCGGGCACAGGTCTCCTCTCATACAGAGAAGGATTGAGCGTAATCACCACGCTTGCTCAATGCGGTTTGGCGATTTCAGACTTAAAGTCCAGGTTTCCTCAAGATGTTTTCCTTCGCCTTCAGTCATTGGTGTCCAAGATATACTTAGAAAGTACATAAAGGGTGTATCTGACATCGACACACAAAGGAGTACCATGGATCCAGTACATGATTCTGAACCCCCCAGTGGTGGAAATATGCGTCGGATTTTCCCGATTTAAAAAAAATAATATTGAGTTTTTTTCACTTTAGACCGTTCATAATTGCTATACTTTTATGACCCATTAAGATTTTAAAGTAAAAATTAATTGATTCGTTAATTACACAAAAAAGCGCAATGTGAACAACACTCATGGGTCAACGTCATACCTACAAACACGCACACGCTTGCAACGTTCAAAGGCCAAGCTGTCACTTTTTTTTAAACACTGTTATTTCTGTAACCGCTCATTAACGACATAAATGACTATCATAATTTTGTTAGTGGCATGCGGTGTAGCTTTTTTGCGAAGTTTGCGTTACGATGTCAGATACACCCTGTATAACTTTAGAAAAGTTACATTGGTACTTGCCTGAAATGGAATCGAACCCGCGGACTCATACCTCAAGTATGAGTCCGCGGCTGGTGTTTTAACCACTAGGCTATCACGACTCACATCCTATAACATAAGCATTTTGATCTCACTATCTAGCTGCATGCATTTGGCATTTAGGTATGTATGTATCTGTTGATATAACATCTCCCGCGCCGAAGCCTCTTCGCCGAAATTCACTCTGAAGGACTTAATAATAGTCATTCAGACTGAATTTCTGGTGCTTCAAAATTTTTTCATCTCCACTGCTCTCAAAACTGTGAAAGAAAACATCGTGAGAGAACCGGCATGTCCTAGAACCAAATATTTAAAGACATGTAATATCACCAACTCGTATGGGGCCCGAAGTGGATTACTCTTTCCCTCTCACAGATAATTCCCAACAGTGAATCCCAAGAGTGGAAACAGTGTAGGCTCGAGTATAAAGTACTTATGTAAAATAAACAGTACCTACAGTTAAGCTTAGTAGATACTAACTTAGGTCGTAAGTATGCATAAGTCTCTAGTACTAAGATATTTAGAAATATACAATTTGTTATATACCACGGCGACTTATTGTCAGAATTTCCTCTTTCTGGAGCATTAACCTCAGGTGGCACCAGACCCTTAAATTCGGTAAAAATGCAAATTGCTTTTCAAATTTTATTTAAATAGACATGAATTTTTAGCTCATGTTTTCAATCTTTAGGAGAATTTTTTAAATCTAATTAAAAAACCGTGTTGACTTAGCATTATTTAATGCATTTAAAATTGATGCTTAAAGCCTTGAAATAAAATTGAATTTTACCTTGGCTGCTGATTGTGATAAGGAAAATTCAGCCACTATGAAAAAACACAATTTTGAAAATACACCTTTGTTTATAAGTTACGATATCCAGTAATCAAGATTTGCGTTTATTCTGTTACACGTTGTATAAGAAACTGTTCTGCATAATTATTTCAGACCTACCCGTTTAGGTTAAACATTGACTACCAGTGGATTTAAACCTTGTTAAATTGGGTAAATGCGAAAAAGCAAACTTAACACTTACTATTATTAGTAATTATTATTGTGTTCTTCCTAAACCTAAATAAGTAGTTGTAAAATTATTACTATTCTCACGATGAATAGTTATTCACTTTTTATATTATGTGCCCGGTGTAATAAGTGTGAAATTCTTGTAATATAAATGCTGCTTAAAGTTAATTATGTAACGATGATAGAATATTTAACGATACATTTCTCAACCATAGAAGCATTAGGTCGAACTACATACGACCTAATGCTTTTAAGGTCGAGATTTGTGTAATGATAAGCGAATATTTAACGATACATTTGTGTAATGATTAGCTGGTATTTACTCAACGTGAAGTGATATGTCAGTCCATGTGATGTTAGGAATTGGCACGATAGACAGCACCCTTGCCTTGGTTTTCAGTGAGATTTTTACAGAATAGAACTCTAGGTTCACAAGGAGAATATTTCGCATCGGTAAATAAGCAATAAGCAGTGCACAATCCACAACTGAAAAGCCAACGTGTTTTGTCGCGCAGGAATGTGCTCTGTTGGACTCACAACCCTCGGTCCGACACTCAGAGTTCAAAATTCAGTGAACCGGCGAACGGAATGAAGCTTATGTGGTTTATAATGCTAAATTGTAGATAATGATCATGTAATTTAAGTAGTAAAAGATAATTTGCAATGAAACAGTACTTATTTATTCCTAATTAACAACAAAAATAAAAATGTTATAATATATTATTTGAACAATGATTGAGATTTTATTTACCGATGTTAGCTTAATCTTTCCTGAAGGGCTCTTGCCGATGCTTCTAACGCACATTGTATGCCTTGCAATGTTCGGTTCATTCGCTCCTGTGCAATATGGATTCCTTGGAGGGCATTCGCACAAAATTCTGTGTTAGCCTGTATTCCTTCTAATGCTCGCGATGACTTCTCTTCCACAGCGATCCTTCTTTCCTCAATATGGCGGACCCATTCTGCCGAAGGAGGTGTTGGGCGAACTGGAAATGAAACAAGACTAATTTCTACATTTGTTTGATGCTCTTTTATCTCTTAGTTGGTATTACTTAAGCGCTCTATACAACAAAGCCCGGCAGCACAGCCCGCCGACACAACCCGGCGGCTTATGCTGAAAGAAGCATGTCAGCAAACTTCGCCCGCGCGTATTGCCCGCCGACATGTTGGCGGCTAGCGTACGCAAGCGCTTGTTGCCCGGCGTCAAACTGTCAAATAAGTTTCTGATGTCGAGCCGTCATACTAGCCCGTCGGCAAAATGTTGCCGACATATGCCCCCGGCCGGTTTTGGTATGTAGAGCGCCCTAGTGGGGCAAATGGCCTACGGCGGTAAGTGGGGCCATTTGCCGGGTGTATGTTGCAAACTGACTTGTATGGTGCAAGAGAAAGTGTAAAAAAAACCGACAAAAAAGTGGCAAAACACTTATAAATGGTGCCGATTCCCTTGTTTACAAACTAAACCATTTATATATTATTTATATTTCATTCAGAAAAGAATAGAAGATGTTAGTTAATCCCATAAAATTAAGATACTCCAAAGACAGTTTAGACGCGTTATGGCGCCTAAAAATACGTCGATTTATTTGTCAGGCGAGGAATAATTTGTCAGGACTAAACTAATATTTATCTTCTGTCCTTTTCTTAATGAAATAGAAAGAATTAGATGCATTGAACTCAAGTTCAGTTCGTTAACAAGGGCCACTATCTATTACACATTCTAAATTAGCAGATTCACGACCAAATTTAAATGATGTAGAACCAGTAGTAAGTCATTGAAATGTAAATCTTATACCATTGCGATAAAGTATAAATTAGAATGATTCATATCCAACATGTAATTAACGCACACCCTCAAATCCCCAATTAATAAATAGAATAAATACTATAATAATAATATATAATATAAATCTATAATGTCATAATCATAATACTTACATACACTGAGTCTTTAATTTAACATGAATATTCATTGTTATTTATGAAATTAATTATACCAATTCTTGGAGAACAAAGACGTTCTTGGCAGAGGCGGCGTGAGGCGTGGGCGACGTGGGCCACCGCCTACGGCCTCGCGGTACAAGGGGCCTCGCGCCTTGAAATATTTGTATGTATTGCAAGAAAAAAAAATAAAAAAAGATATAAATTAATTTTGTTGAGAAATATATTTTTATAGTCTGGCAACATTTGCTTACATTGGGTAACTATCGCGAGTAAATCCTTGCCGTCGACGGCCAGTGCGGGGAATCCCTTGTTTTATTTGTTTACTCTCTTTACTAGGAAGACAACCTATCAAATCAAACTTATATTTTAATAGACTGCACTATTACCTAAAAAGTTCTTTACAGCTAGAAAATGCATTTTTTTAACATATTCAGCTATAATCAGACACAAAATTAAGCAACAACATGGGTCACTTAAGACGAACATTATGCTTTGGCGCAATATCCCTTTAAAAATAACCACTAAATCAAAAAATCAGAAACTATCAACATTTTAAAATAATATTAACATGATATTTTACCGATGCATAGATCAATTTTTGGTATTGTCATCTCCACCTAACAATACGTCCTATAATTATTCATTAATTTTAATCATATTTGTATTTTTATGAATAAAAACTTGGCAGTGTTGTTTTTTTTTATTATTATTATGTAAAATTCGTCTTCAGATCGCCATAGAACAGGACCTCGCGAAATTTGTCTTGCCCACACCAAATTTAGGTCTTACCCCGCGTCTGGTTCTTGGAATAAGGTTTATTTTTCTTTATCTTGTATTGAATGCTTTTTGCATGAATACAATGCAAGTAAAACTGCGATTTTAAAAGTCTGTACAAACAACAGGGTTAATATGACAATAATTTCCGTAATTTAAATTATTTGTGGGATGAAAAATTACCTAAGTATATTAAAAATTATATAAACCGATACTGAACAAACTATTTTCAGGAAGTGCGCTAATTAATTTACATGTTGTATAACTTACCTTACCTAGATACTTAACGTTAATATTGAAATAAACACCTAGTTTTACATTTTTCGTGAATATCCTACCTAAGAAACCTAGCGTACTACGCTGAGGAGCCGTGACTATGGTTATAATCTTGGACACAGGATCGCGACTTTTGGTTAGTGCAATCAAGTGCTAATTTGTTTACTATAATTTAACCCAGTGGATGACGTCACTGGTCGTGGTGGTAAACGCGTAGGGTGCGAGGCCATCTGTAGGCCTAGTATGAGTTTTCAATACGAAACTCGATCTACCGATATCGAGCGCGTTTGGCGCTCTCATTGGTTGAGAGTTCTTATGACCTTGAAGCGGGCCAGTCACTGAGTCAAACGCGCTCGATATCGAAGATCGAGTTTCGTATTGGAAACTCATACTAGGGCTACAGTTGCTTTTGTGTCAGGCGTTGGCCCAACGCTCGTCGAAAGGACCTATGCGTAGCTAGAAGTCGCACAGACGTGTGACAAAACTACGCATTTCCATAAACTACACACATCAAAAGTGTCTAGGGATCAACATATATTTTTGCAATAACTTTTCTCCTGATTGATATTAATTAAAATTTTCTTTAAGGTTTCATCAAATAAAGTGTTTTCGTTTGTCACAGTAACGATAAACCAAGTCACCTTTGCATTAATAAAGAAATTTGCCATTTTCCTAATAAAGGGATATTTGACATTTGAACCACTAACACAAAAATTCGAAAAAAAGACTGAAATAACAGTTTTCTCTAAAATTTTATTGGGTAACTTAAACAATTAATAATCCGTGTTTCTACCGCGAACACTAACAACACAAGAACATCGGTTTGGCATACTCAAAATGAGTTTATCCAAATCACGCTGTGGAATGGCCGCCCATGTTCGTTGCAACAACAAAAAAAGGTCTTCTTGCGACTGGATACCCTCCATATTCGGCAGAGCTCTTCTCTGTAGCATATCCCATGCATGCTCAATCGGGTTCAAGTCTGGCGACTGAGCAGGCCAGGGCAGGACATTGATGTTAGCTGCGGCGAGAGTCTGTCTTACAACTCTTGCGGTGTGCGGTCGTGCATTATCATGCATTAACTGAAATAAGGGACCGATTTGCACTTGTAGAGGAACGATGACGTCTGATACAATCGTCTCAGCATAAATTTGAGCGTTGAGGTTGCCTCTGATCCAAATCAACTCAGTTCTTCCGCCGATCCAAATACCCGCCCATACCATGATGGTTCCACCACTATAAGGATGGACTTCCTGGCAGGATTTTAATCGCTGTTGGCGTCCAGGGGTTCTCCAGTGTCGTATACGTCTTGTATCCGGTCTCATACCAAAACGAGACTCATCAGAAAAGCACACGAAACGCCATTGTTCTTCTGCCCAATTTCTGTGTTCAAGAGCCCATTGATATCGAATCCTACGATTGTGCATTGCTATAGGTGGTACCCGTAGCGGTCTTCGGGAATGAAGGTTCACTTCATGCAAGCGGTTTCTGACTGTTTGGTCGCTAATTAAGTTCCCTGAAGAGTAATGAAGCCTCACGGCTAACATCATGGCGATTATTGTTGGAGCTCTTCGAGTTAAGATTTGAATGTATCGGTCTTGTCTCCGTGTGGTGCAGCGATACCGTCCATGGCCACCATGGCGCTCAGCCACGGTACCAGTGCTTCGGTAACGTGTCCAAAGTCGACTGATAACACTCTGACTTGTATTCAGAGCTAAAGCCACAGTATGTTGCCGGGAACCAGCTTCTATCATTCCCACGGCTCTGAGCATTTCTTCCCTGCTTAAATGACGTCGCCGCTCCATAATAACGTTGGTTTTAATCAGTAGTAGGGAAACAGTAGCACTAATAATGTCTTCAATGCGTTGTATGTTTTTATAGGGAAAATATTGACAGCTGATTTTCATCTTTTACTCGAATTTGATTCACAGTTCCTGATTCAAATTATGAAATGCACCAAAAAGGATCCATATAAATTTATAAAATCATAAATTTATTACAAAGCCACATCTCAATCTCAAGAAATCCGCATAAAAATGCTTGATCCCTAGACACTTTTGATGTGTGTAGATGACCGTATGGAACTTGATTAGGTAAGTTAATAGAGGAAAAACTTCATACGAATTCGCATTGGGTAATAGGTGCATTAGCACTAAGCGTAGCTGTAAAACAATTTGGAGGTCGGTGTCTATTGTGAGGTGTCAAGAGTAACTTACATCGTTTTCTTGTGTGTCCATAGGGGGCTGAATAAACTCTTGTTGATGAAGCTGTTGAGTCAAAGGCTGCTGAAAAAAAGAAGACTATCATGTAGACCACCAATTCTACTATCCTACTAACATAAACATGAAAGTTTGTATATTTGATATTCTTTCACACAAAAACTACTGAACGGACTTGAATGAAATATGGCACACATATGATTCATAACCAAGATTAACATATTGGATAGTTTTATCCAAACATTCCCACGGGATCAAAACTTGCACAAAAAAAACCGCAAGGTGCAGCTAGTATTTTACAATTATTATTATTTCTGGTGCATGAGAAACAGCAGAAACGGTCTTAAAAATGACAAACTTGTTTATTTTGATGACAAACTCTAAGTCATTGCAATGTAATTCTTCTTGTAATGTGGTTATGATTCCAGTTTATAACTTACCTTACTGAGAAAACAGTTAAGACATATATGACTAAACTGACCTTCTAACAAATGATAGTGTATATGTGTTGCAACCAACTGGTATAAGTATCCGTTTAGTCAACCACCCGCCCTTTTAACTAAACAGCCGTTCAACTAATAGCCTTAATAATAATTAATAAATTGTTGTAACATTGGCTTAAAAACCAGCAAAACCAAAACTGAAAATAACATTCTGTGATTTTGGTGTTCTCTCCACTTATGGAGCCCTAGTGCTTGTGCATATGTTACGTTACTAACTTGCAGTTGGCTGCGACATATGTACAGGAAGGCAGGTACATTGACTAATAAAGCAAACTGTTATCATAAATTCAGCAAGCGATTCTAGATGCTCTAGTCCATCAGTTGTCAAGAAATAAATATAGCTATTTCATAGATAAATGTTATACCTACTTGTGTGGTCAAAATATGTAGCACAACAATATTATTTTTTTTAATAATAAATTAAAAAATATTGGGACGGGTTCCTATTATACATGGAAATGAATAAAAAACATCAACACACATAACCATGTAGGATACTGTTCAAGCCAATAATTAAAAAGAAAAAATTCGACGTTTTTAATTTAAAAGTTTAAACTGCAGCAACAACTTTGTTTGCCATGGTTTTTGAGAGAAATACTATGAAATACAAGATTATTTTTGCGGTTTGTATAATCAATACTGTGTATGCATAAATATCCATGTCCTTAAAGAACCCTTCATTGCAGGCAGTCTGACAAACATTTAACTGGTTTTAAAGTATATTTAAAACAAACAAATACCTTTTCGTCTCATTGCTCGGGCCCAACCAAACTTGGTTGGTGGTGGGCACTCTTCAATAAGTGGAGTATATGATAAATCTGTTTCTGATTTAGCATCACATTCTTCAAGGTCTGATCCATTTTTCGGCTTTAAAGGAGGATCTAATCCTGATGATTCTTCCGGAAGTGGGAGTGACTCAGTTAGTGGTAAATCAGGTGGTGAAGTACAGGGTTCTGATGCATATGGCTGTATTATATCTTGCTGGGACTCAAGTACTCGAAACTCTGGTAATGGAAGCCCCAGAAGTCGTAGCACCCTCTGCTCATTCTTTGTTAAAACCAATAAGTTTATTCGTTCTCCTTTCATGATTGCTTTCAACTGTTTCCGAATTGTACAAGCCTTTGTTCGGGCTTTGTATTTTGCTTGATTCCAGTACTAGCAAGAAAAAATAAAAATGTTATTAAAAATGAACCCTAATCCTATTTCAATAAGACTTAATTTGGTTTACACAATTCGTTTGATAATTATAGTTATGCTGTTTTGTCAGTGTTCCCAAAAGTTTACAGCTAATTGGTTTTATTAGGCAAGATCCAATGTAACCAACTAATCAATAGACATTCCAGTATTTTTTTTTAAACTTTCATATCATTCATTATTTTTAAGCCATTTTCACACAATGGGAGCTTATTATTTTCTTGTTTTAATACTGTGTTTATAATCTTACTAAATAGGTCACGCGTATTCGAATATACAATCCCAGGACTCACAATTAAGGCGTATTAAGGCTTACATAATATGTTTATGGCGGTGTCATATTAATAATTATACGATTTGGTTTAACCAGTATAGAATATACTTTTAAATGGCTAAGTACAGGTCTTAATTGTACGTAGAATACTGATAAAAATAGCTCCGTTATTAATATAAAAGTTTACTTACATCTCGCCATCCTTTCTCGCTCTTTTTACAATTCGGCGATAGAGCATTTAGTCTGCACATTAACTCATTCCATTTGGTCCTACTTTCGTATCTCACTGTGAGCGTCGCAAGATTTGGGTGCACACCTTTGGCAAATTCAGGGTGGGTCTCCATATGATGAAGCAAAAGCTGCCATTGGCGTTCTGTGATACATTTTTTTGCAGGCATGTCTGAAAAAGTATGAATGAAAAATGAAATGGTAGATATTTCAACAGTTGATTAACTTGATCATAAATTACGAACCGTAGGAATTCGCGGCAGAGTGCAACGAAAACTTTCTATAATTTCCAAACCTAAACTGATAAGTAGGCTTCCCATTCACAAGCTCCAAGTCCACTTTCACTTTCACTATGAAGTGTGATGTAAATAAACATTAGCCACAGATAAAAATGTCAACGTTTAGTTTACGCCTGTGGTTTATTCTGTCAAATTGTGAATTTTGCTGTTTGCGGTACACATGTTTAGGTAATAATTAGGTGTTTGAAATAGTATCATTTTCTCCTTATTAATAAATCAAAATTAATAAAACATATCATAGAAACAATGTAGAATTAAAAAAGTATGATCTACACAGGTATAGGTAATAGGACAAATTTGTATAAGCGGGTGTGGAGGCATGAGGAACAGAGAGTAAAGTTCACTCATCCTCCGTAGAAAAGGGAGGATCCTCCGACCAGACAAGTGTTATGTCTGGCGGGCACTTGCCCGACGGTTGATGTTGAGAAGTTGTATTTATGCTAATTGCACGGTAAACTCTGATTGATTGCGAGATGTAGAATTCGGATGACGTCAGTATGACGCGTTTTTCGCATGTGGCAGTGGCGGTTTGTAGATACCGCTACATCACTCCCCCCAGAGACCGTAGGACGATAGTGTGTACTCAAGGTTGATTGGGAATACTTGACAGCTTCGGGTAGTTTGACCTACTGTCGTCCGTACATTACTTGTAGAAATTAAGCATCATCGTAAATGTATGATTTTTTGACGTGACAACGTCTTATAAATTGGTTTGCCGGGTGACACTTCAAGAAACTGCGTTAGGCTCCGCTCACGTTATGCGCTCACAATGAGAGCGAGTGAGAGGCACGCGTCCCTTGCACTCGGGCATGGTTAGCCCGCCTAAGAGCGAGAGAGACAGACATAAAAAGGGAGGATATATATATAATATAGCTATCATAACGTTGTCACGTAAAACTTTCGCCCGTATACCGACTTTACAGGCAACCAATTTTTTTTAATATAAAGTAGTGACGACAATAAATTAAACATCGTGTACCTCAACACGTTCTCAGTCTACCCATAAAACATCATATAAATATGTCCATTAGTTTAGTCACAGGAAATTATTTTTCATTATTCACATTTTCTACATGATGTAGGTACATGTTTGTAAGGAAGCGCTTACAGGTTGATGATCGCGGCATCCAGCGGTGACCAACCGGTATTTTTATGGGGCCGCAAACACATTTCGGCCTTGAATCTTGATGTTCCCTTGATGATCCTAGTTTTTGCTATCGCGCGTTCTTGTGATGCATGGTCGCATCGTTTAATCGCGCTCTATTTTCTGATGCTCTTGCTTTTAGTGAACAGGAAAAAGATTATGGTTAAAGAATTAGAAGGCGCGAGAGAAGCGAACGCGAAATATTTATTTAATTATACTAATATGATCAACCTATTCATTCAAAAGAAATTTATTAATAATTAGGCAAA
Source organism: Sesamia inferens (assembly GCA_037179545.1). NCBI lineage: Eukaryota > Metazoa > Arthropoda > Insecta > Lepidoptera > Noctuidae > Sesamia > Sesamia inferens. Next base: position 25,086,310 of record CM073928.1, on the reverse strand, counting down.
ATTGAGGAGCAGCTAGTTTTGGTACTTGGCCAACAAAACCGGCCCTGGCAGCAGCCTGGCAGGTTGGGTAGCACTGGCGTTGGTACCTACATTATGCATGACACGTTGCCAACTCGCTACTGTCCCGTTTCTTTGCACTCATTTTAATGTAAAAAATTGGTTGATGCGAAAGAGATAAATCTAGTTTCGTTTATTAAATCGCTTTCTTGTCGAAATTACTCGAAATTTAGGTCAAGGTCACAGGTCAGTGACAGTCTGTCGGTGGTAGGTGCAATCCTATGACGCTTTACATGTGTGTTTGTTTGTTTACATTAGGTATTGACGGTATATTGCGATATTGGACGCTTTATTTTAGTGACAACACTTTATCTTATTTAATAGTTAAGTGAATAGTGCGATATTGGACGCTTTATTTCAGTGAGAGGACACGTAAAATTTTGTGTTATTTAATAATTAGTACCTAGTTAAATGAATACTTAGAGCGAAATTGGACGCTTAATTTAATAGTTTTATTCAGTGTTTTCTTTTATGTAAATAATAAACAGCACCACTCCGTATACACCTCTTTGTTTTTTAGAGCAGTTACTTACAGGCACTTCTTAAAATCTCCAATATCCAGTGCATGTTTGCACTGGATACTCCGGCGGCACTTTAGCACAATTTCAATCACAGTCTGAACGATTTTGAAGTATAGTACCTACTTCATAGATCCGAAAAAATTGACAACTTGACAACATACCTACTTAAATAACGCAATGATTGTTGTTGTATTGATAAAATTAAAGCCAATATAGTACTGTTAGTTTTACCCATTTATATTGTTTATACTGTTTGACAATTACCCTCCATTTCAGTTTTCGTTGCTGTTCTTGTCTTTCGCATTAATTCCACACTCGGTTCTCTCTGGTACAAAAATAGTTCTAGAGGCTCGACTTCTAGGAAGTTGAATAGTAGATTTGGTACTTATTAGAATTAAATCTTCTTCAGTCTATAGAGGTCCACAGCTGGACAATGACCGGTCTTGTGCTGCCTGCATCCATCGGCTTCCCGCGATCTTCACCAGGTCATCGGTCCACCTTGTTGGGGCCTCCCTACGCTACATCTTCCGGTACGTGGCCGCCACTCCAGAACCTCACTGCCCCATCGGCCATCGGCCATTAGAATTAAATGAAACATCTTAATAGATAATGATATTCATCAAATTAATTTATTATAACTTAAAATACATTTTTCTATAATTTAGTTAAAAGAGTACTACTTATTCGTCTGTACATATTTCTCATCTATATCTTATATAATAACATCAACGACTGCTTCTAGAGTTAGAATTAATCATACCTATCTAATACATATTTTCCCACATAAAATAAATACACATATTTAACAGTAACTTCTTTGGAACGGAGTTCCTTATCGCACGCATACTCTGCACATTTAGAGAAGAAGTGCTTTAAAGAGAAAAAGTTTAACATTTTGACCGTCACCAGCGTTGCCAGAAATTTCGGCTAAGCAGTTTTGAAATCCTTTGAGCATGAAAAGCGGGATCGTCCTGTCGAAAGCGAGACAAATAAAAAACACCTATTTAGTTTATTGAACCGTCGAGAAATGCGTTTTTGCATACCTATTATTATGATACTTCTAGGAGCTAGTAATGATCAAATTCGAAAAGACATACTAAAATGTATGAAACTGATAGGTCAAGTACGCATTTTCTCGACAGAGGCATTACACATTAGTCACTTTTTACTAAGTACCTACCTGCTCATTGTGTACCTGAGTTTGAGTTTACAGTGATGATAGATAATCAAATCATAGATATCCTTTTACTTTCTCTCTGGTTTACTCCAAATAAATTGGGATAAGGGCAGCAGAATGATGATTAATACAATAAGTAATCTTTAATGCGATGACCTAATGGTCATCGCATTAAATAATATGGTGAAAACATTCGTCTCCTAAAATAAAAACAATTTTATTTTACAAAAAAATATAAAACGTACAAAATTATAGCCCTTATTTGGTGTCGCCGGCTTACCGGCTAGAATCACCGGGGTGTTTACCTCTACCTATGGCTGGAGGTGCAAACTTTAAATCACCCAAAAATGATAACCCTACTATATAATAAGGCACATGCGCGTTGTTACCAATAAACACAAAATATGTTCAATATTTTTAATAAATACTAAAACGTAAAATAGGTCCCTCGACTACTTTGAATAGAATAGGTAGTCACTTAATTTGATACTAATAATCTAATCGCTAATAACTTATTTAATTTTATACCATCGAAAAAGGGTACTGGGCCTGTCCCTCGTGAGACATTTAATTTTAGGCCAAAAATTGAGACATCTGACAACGCAAAAATAGGGTGACGATGTACGTCACCTCACTAGTGTTGCGCAACATTAATGCCGTAACAAGCAAGCAAAACGTAGCAGTGTCATAGCGATAAAAATGCACCACTTTTTCCAGTCTAAAACTCATTCGCAATATTTTCAAAAGCGGAAAGAAAGTTCATTGCAACCGGCAACCTTATTGAGTAACACACTATTAATCTTAATCTGAATAATTTTGAAGGATATTGCTAATCTTTTGCTACACTTTATGTTGGAAAAAGTTCAACAACATAGGCAAATAATCCAATAAATGTTGTTGAACTGTCAAAATGAAAACAAATGCAAAAATAAGAAAAGGACAGAAGATAAAATGTCAGTTTAGACCTGTCAAATTAGTCCGCGCCTAACATTTTTTGGTCGCCATGTTTATAATCGCTTCTAAACTGTCTATGGAATATCTTAATTTGGCAGGATTAAACTAAAATGTTATCTTCTATCCTTTTCTTAATGAAATAGAAAGAAAAAGATGCACTTAAAATTAGTTTAATTTGTGAACAAGAAAATCGGCGCCAGTATGTTACTCAATTACCCCACTACAACAGTGGGGTAATTGAGTAACATACTGATATCATAACATCACGATACCACTGGAGTTTTTTGTTACTAATTTCGTCTTTCCTGTAGGGCTCTAGCAGACGCTTCCAACGCAGTTAGTATGCCCTGCATGGTCTTGTTCAAGCACTCTTGAGCATATTGAATTCCTTGCAGAGCATTCACACAAAATTCTGTATTGGCATGTATGCCCTGTAATGCTCGTGCTGACCTTTCTTCCACAAGAATTCGTCTTTCCTCAATCTCTCGTACCCATTCTGGTGTTGAAGATGCTGGTTGATATTCTGGAAAGAAAATAGGACCTATTATTGGAAAGGTGAGATCAACTTATTTAAAACTAACTGCGCCCAGCGGTTTCTCTCACTTAAGTATTGATATAAAGGGTGTCTCTGACATCGACGCACAAACGAGTACCATGGATCCAGTACATGATTTTGAACCCCCTAGTGGTGGAATTTTTCGTCGGTTATTTCCTGATTAAAAAAAAATAATATGCAGTGTTTTTTATTTTAAACCGTTCATAATTGCTATACTTTTATAACCGAATAAGATTTTAAAGTAAAAATTAATTATTTCGCTAATTACACAAAAAAGCGCTATGAAAGTAAAACTCGAAAAACTATCTTATCAGCTGATTTAAGAGTTCACTTCAGCGATCAACATAATTCCTACAAACCCGCACGGCGGCACGCTTGCAACATTCAAAGGGCGAGCCAACACTTTTTTTTAAACACTGAATTCTGTAACCGTTCATTAAGGACATAAATGACTATCATAATTTTGTCAGTGGCATGCGGTCTAGCCTTTTCGCGAAGTTTGCGTTACGATGTCAGATACGCCCTGTATGTATATTCATATTTTTTTATACAAGTAATCCTCAGTTACTCCCATCGAGCACATATCCAATAGAGTGGTAATGGCGCCGATTCTGTTGTTCACAAACTAAACTAATTTTAAGTTATGTGCATCTTTTTCGTTCCATTTCGTTAAGAAAAGGATAGAAGATAACATTTAAGTTTAAACCTGTCAAATTAAGATACTTCATAAGACAGTTTAGACGCGATTATAAATATGGCGACTAAAAATACGCCTGTTTACGTCAGGAGCGCACTAATTTGACAGGTCTAAACTGTCAAAAATAGAAAGAAAAGGATGTACTGAACCTAAATTTAATTTAGTTTGTGTACAACAGAATCGGGGCCAATGTTATTAGTTTTGTTCGAAAACAAATTACGCCAAAACGCTGCGTCGGCCGCTGCACTCTGATTGGCCGACTCAAGGTCAAGTATTGCGCTAGCTAGAGCAATACAACAGTAAAATAATTATCGATATCGATAAAAATGTCACAATATTTGTTTAGTGGAATACAATACTTTATTTTCTTTCTTATAGGATTATAATTTAAAAAGACCATTAAAGAAAATATGAATAAATTAGTTAAGAACAGATAAGTGCTAGTTTCTGTACTAGAAGGCCTAATATAATAACAGATATCAGGCCTCGAGGTAAGTAGTACATGACAGATTTAGATATATTTTTTTACTAGCGGCCGCCAGCGACTTCGTTCGCTTGGAGTTGGTTATGCTCCGATCCTATAGGTCGCAGCGTGATGTTCTATAGCCTAAAATCCTTTCTGGATTAATGGGCTGTCTAACGCAAAAAGGATTTTTCAAATCGGACACGTAGTTCCTGAGATTAGCGCGTTCAAACAAACAAACTCTTCAGCTAAATATATTAGTATAGATAATTTTATTTTGTCTAGTCAGGTGCTATCAGGTAAGAATATATGGAGCGATGCTCTACTGGGAAAGGCAAGGCTTCGTAAATAATACTAATAATAAAGTGTTATTTCATTTTAAAGCTATAAATATTCTTATTAAATAAATTATTAAGAATATTTATAGCTTTAAAATGAAATAACACTTTTGTATTAATTAAATAAAACTTTTTATCGTAATTATTGTTAAAAATAAAGGATTTTTTTATAAATAATTTAGTATAAATTCTTCTCACAGCTTTCGACGTCTTGCTATTCTTTTTTTCCACACCACCGAATAGAACAACACGTGATTATGGGGTACAATACCAAACTTTAAATTTTCAATAATATCGGGAGAAGTACACACAGGTCACTACTGTTTTAGCCCAATCGTGAATTGTTAGTTATAAGTGACAAATCACAGATAAGTTTCGGAATTTGTCGGCTCATATTATTACTCTATTGGTTATATGCTCGATGGTTACTCTATAGATATCAAAGCTCCAAAAAAGCTAAAAGATTAGGGCAGGGTAGGATACAAGAGAAAGTGAAGGAAGCATAATAATATCATTATTGAAATGTTAGCACTTTGCCTATTGTCGATTATATTTTAAGTAAATAGCTGACCCAACAAACATTGTTTAGCCATACACATTATTAATTCTATGAAATATCATTTTACTTCAATAAATAAATTTTAATAAGATGGATGTTGGCCGATTCTCAGACCTACCCGATATGCACACAAGATTTCATACAAATTGGTCCAACCGTTTCTGTGAAGTATGGTAACTAACATTATTATTTCAATGCTCTTGTTAACTAATGCACAAAAGCATAAGACAGTGTAAATTTTAGGTTCTCAACCTGTAGGTTAAGTTCTCTATTCTACTGCCATAAGCTGTAATGCTGTTACTTCGCAACTGGTCAATTTTAATTTTCACATGCCACTATAATCAGAAAAAATCTCTAGCTTTCTGTCTATGCAGTATATTTCTACTATTTATGGGTTCAGAAAAAATAAAAAAAAAATGCCACTACTTTGGCCTGTTGGATATGTTTACTACGCTAAAATGCAGGGGACAGCATTACTAAACTAGAAAGTGACTAAGGGCTTATAACTAACATTTTAACTAGATTTTTTACTATCACTTGCAAAACTAAATAATGGTAAATCTCTCAAGAGTTGTAGTTATTAAATTGGATCCATCGCTTGTATTGTAAATAACACAAATTATGATTTTGATATAATGATTATGGATTATAGCTTCTCGGTTGGTATATTATTGTATAAAGTGATTTTAAAATGTTTTTAAAATTTATTTTGGAGCCAAGGAGGTGTAGGTACTCCCTGTAGCAACTCACTCCAGTTACTTTTTTCAAAAGGTTTACCTTTTCGTTCCAATGAAACCCAATGATGTGGTGAAGCAAAACGTGGTGAATCTGGCTCGGCTTTAATTTGTTGAATTGGTATATCTGGAGATGGAGTTGCCGGTGGTGACATATCAGACTGTGGCACTGATGCATCTGGTGGTGATTGAGACCCATCCGGGGCAGGTGAAGCTGGTGGAGATTTGATTTTCATCTTGTGTACCTGTCCCGGTATTGGTATCCCCAGACTTGTAAGCACCCTCTTTTCAATTTTCGTTAACAAGAAATACCTGTGAAGAGGTTCCCCAGTTGGTGTTCCCCTCATCTGTTTCCGGATGGCGCAAGCCTTTTTGCGTGCCTTGTACTTTGCATTATTCCAATACTAGAAAAAATAATAAAAGATTCCAATTAGGATTTAAAACTTTAAAGGGATTTCTCTCAGTACTAAATATAAATGTGTAAATAAAGAGGTGTATTTACAACCTCTTAATACAAAAACCAGTCAGGTGAAAGTTAGACTTGAAAAGTTTATACACATAAAAATAAAAAAAAAAGTTAGATATATATTACATTTCAAAAGATACAGTCCCATGACAATGAGTCTCATCATCGCATTTTCACTATGGAACAAAAAAGTTACGAATTTATTTACAAGTTATTAAAGAATTATATTGTAACTTCATACAGGTGATTTTTTTTACTGTGATCTTTGGATAAAATTTCGATCTATGAGAAACATTAGTGCTATGTTAGAGCCTAGAAGACTTTTCCTACTATAAAATGCCTACTATCCTATTCGCAAACTCGTCTTTAGATTACAATAATCCCAATATTATAAATAATTGACACTACACTTACTTCTCGCCATTGGCAATAATTCTTTATGCAGCCACTCCCGACACTATTCAACCTGCATGCTAAACGTTTCCATCGAACAATGTTTAGTTCCTTGGCTTCCTGCCCGCTCCTAACACCTGCTACGCCTTTAGCAAAAGTTGGGTTAGCCTCCATGTAATCAAGCAAAAGCTCCCATTGGGCTTCCGAAAGAATTTTTTGTGCAGGCATTTCTGAAATATTCCAAAAAAAGAAATGGTATTCATACATCATGCTAATAAACTAATTCGGATACTACATGAAAACTACGAATTAAAATTATTACTTATTCCTATGTTTCCAAACTTTCACCTGCAGCCTGCGGCCAAGTTAGCTTTATATGAGTCAACTTAAGTAAAAGTAGCTCAATGTAAAAGTTGAAAGAGAGGAAATACTATCACTTGGTTTACATTTTACTTCACTGCAGTTTGATCATGTAAACATTGACCATAAATTGACAGTAGATAACAAATTCACACAGAATAAAAATAAGTTAAAGTAACTTGCACAGATCTATGAAAACTGTGTCAATTAGTAACAAGCCGTTTGGCACATCGAGCTCAGACACGTTAAGATAGATCTATCTTAACGTGCATTAAAACTACGAGTTGAAATAGAAAATAAGGATTTTTTCCTGCATGGTTTTCCGGGTTCTATTAACGATTCTCTGCTAAAGTAAAGTTCACACACAACGGCTTTAGTCATCAAAGACTTGATGGCGATATAAAAAAAAATAGCTCACCAATAACTTTAATAAATTGCAAATCTTCATTTATCTCAATATTAATTACAGATAGTGGATTTAAGATACACATATTTTTGAGATGTAGTAAAAAGGAAACCTGCGCCGATGTTAAATGTGACTATCGGTCAATGTATACTAAGAGCATATTAAGAGATGTGTCAGATAAGGTTTTTATCTCATCGTCGACTTCTTGTGCTCGAGCCAATGCGATATAGTCGGGTTCGAGCGAGACGGCTTCGATGCGTGACATCGTGTCGGCGACGACGTTGTCGTCGCCCTTTATGTGCCGTATGTCTGTAGTAAATTGGGAGATAAAGGTTAGCTGATTAAGTTGGCTGGGTGGCAGCTTTTCTCTACGTTGTTTGAACGCATACAAGAGAGGTTTGTGATCCGTATATATTGTGACGTGTTGCGCCTCTAATATATGCCGGAAATGCTGCACAGCCGAATATACAGCTAAGAGTTCCTTATAATATGCTGGCCACATTGACTGACTCGCTAAAGCATCTTGCTGAAGAAGGCAAGTGGTTGCAAGCCCTGTTTAGTTTGCTGCTGTAAGCATGCGCCTACCTGAGTGCCAGATGCGTCTGTGTATAACGCCAATGGGACGTTAGGTACAGGATGTGCTAATCTGGTAACCTGTGAGAGGCTGTCCTTTCATGCATGGAAGGCGTGCTCCAGTTCAGGTGTCCAGGGCATGAACATCCCGCTGGGTGGTTCGCTCACCTTGAATCACAATTTGTTTTATGCCACATTACAATGGATGCTACTATGTGTAATTTGTATTTTCTTTTTTTTTGTATGTAAATAACTACTTGTTATTTTCTCCGTAGGGGGGTGGTTGTGGCGTTTTTTGTCACAACACTAGTTAATGTTAAAACCCTAAACACTTATTGTTTCTGACATTAAATACACATAACTCCGCTTGCGGCTTGCATTGCCGCAGTACGTATACAAACCTTACGACAAGCGGTCGGTTATAAAGGAGTAGACTTTAACCCTTAAGTGCATAGTTTATCAAAAATGATAACTGACTTTTTCATACGCATAACTTCCGAATGAAATATATTTAAGTAACGAAACGTTTCTGGACGACTGTTTACATGTCATTCTTACAATCTGTCAACATGCCAAAATACTATCTCGGCTGTGATTGGTTGAATTTGAAATTACAAGCTGCAAGGTCGTAATACTTACATGGATACGAATTTGAATAATTATATCGGTTCTTAACTAATATAAATTAACGATTATTTACAACAAAAAAAATACTTTCTGAAAGGTAAGAATTTATATGTTATTTTGATATATCTATCTTACAACTGAATACTGTGGCATGGTACTAAATTTGCTTTGGAATATTGTTATCAAAAATGATAATCTATGCATTACCGGTGTAAGTTTTTCTTACTATGGATGTACATAATTATTCATACAATGCTATGTTTTTGAAGCAATTTTTGTGTCTTTTGGTGTTGGGTTGCATGGTTTTATTATGGTTTTAGATCTCTATTGGTATGGCATAGAACATGAATGACAGAGATATTGAAACACTGTTATCTCAACTGGAAAATGGCGACATCTCTGAGGATGAAGCAAACTAAGATTCGCCAAATAATTTTTGGAGGAGGAAGAATCTTCTAGGTAAAATAAAACTGCGTGTCCGATATGATCTGTGTATTCGACTTTTTTTTTTTTTTTTTTTTTTTTTTTTTTTTTTTTTTTTTTTTTTTTTTTTTTTTTGATATGGCATCTCGTAGTTGACCTTGAGAGGTCGTGACTACTTAACCGGACTATCCTGTGGCTGCCTTAAGTGAATTTAAAGCCTCCAGCCAGGGCTACTAAAAGCTAAGCGACTACACGCTAAGGGCACCCCCTGTGGGGTACGAACCTCGGCTTAGGGTGTCGCTGGAGAAAACAGCAAGGGACGGCTGGATCGAATTATTTTATTTTTATTTCGGTTTGATGACCACGGCGTTTCCTAGTACTAGCTCTGAGAAGAAACGGCCGAAACAAACTCAGAGGTCATAGTCGGGAGTTTATATTTACTGGCTCAGCTGCGGCGCGGGCTGGCCTTCATCGGACAAGGGACGGGGAGGGCGATTACTACGTTGAACGCGTCGCGATGGACCTCGGCGGCGAGGTCGGTAGGTCGGTTTTTTGTGTTTTGTGCTTGTGGCCCTATTGGCCTCTTGGAGGAGGGTAATGGGGTCATCAGGGTCTGTGAGAACGTGCCTAGGTCGGCGAAGCTTACTTATTTTGGAGGGGGTGTACTTTGCTGCCGCGACAACCAGAGGGTTGTGATGTTCAGCGGCTGTGTCAAAGAAACGCTTGGATAGGCGTTTCATGTACTGCTGGATAGTGGGGATTTTGAGATCTAGATGGAGGATCTCATTTCGGACGAACCAAGGGGCGTTTGTTGCTTTGCGAAGAAAGCGGTTTTGGAGTGTCTGCATCCTATGGATATGACTGGGCTCGGTGTGTGCGAAGACTACACAGGCGTATGTCATGATGGGGCGTATGCAGGCTGTGTACAGGCGCATTTTGCACCTGAGGGACAGCTTGCTGCGCGGGTTGAGGAGAGAGTGGAGTTGATAGAGTGCGTAGGCGGCGCGCGAGCGTACCGTCCTTATGTGCTCTCCGAAGGTGAGGTGTTCGTCTAGGATGACTCCTAGGTATTTGGCTCGCTTTTCCCAAGGGATCGGCTTGCCAGACATGGTGATTGGTCGGGGGAGGGTGGGTTTGCTGCGCGGTTTGGAGTGGAGAACCGCTTGGCTTTTATCGGGATTAACTTCTATTCTCCATTTTTTAAACCAGTCAGCAAGTGCGTTGACAGCGGTTTGGAGATTTAGTTTAATTTGGTTGGGGCTGGTTCCTGAACAGTAAATGGCTGTGTCGTCTGCGAAGAGAGCGAGGTGGGCCTTTTTACTTTTGGGGATGTCGCTGGTGAACAGCGTGAAGATCAAGGGGGCCAGTACGGAGCCCTGGGGGACTCCAGCCCGGATGAGGTGGGGGGGGGAGATAGCTCCTTCGGTTTTGTAGCGGAAAGTGCGGTTTGACAGAAAGTCTCGCAGGATGAGCACGAGACGGTCAGGCACGCCGAGTTGGTACAGCTTGTATATTAAGCCGTTGTGCCAGACTTTGTCAAAGGCTTTCGCTATGTCGAAGTAAATAACACCTGTCAGCCTACCACGTAGGAATCCTGCGTGGATGTGCTCGGTGATACGGAGGATTTGTTGGACACTGGAGTGTCGAGAACGGAACCCGAATTGTTCGTCGGGAATGAGACCCTTGTTCTCGGCAAAGGCCCTGAGACGCTTGTAAATAAGCCTTTCATAGACTTTGCCGAGAACTTTTAGCAAGCTGATAGGACGGTAGCTCGAAGGCTCTGATTTTGGCTTGCCGGGCTTAGGAATGCCTATTACGGTCGCTTCCTTCCACGTTTGTGGGAAGATATTGTTGCCCATGGCTCCATTGAAGATGGTGGCCAGTAGGATAATCAGGTGGGCAGGGAGGAGTCGGATCACTTTATTGGTGATGCCGTCAGAACCGGGAGCTTTTTTAGGTTTGAGACCTCTGATAATATCCTGCACTTCGTCTGGTGTGACGGGAGGCAGAGGATCTTCAGGGTCTTCGACGGGTGGGAGGGAAGCTCTGCGTTCGACCTCCGCGTCAACCTTCAGAAGGTGAGCTGGGTCTACTGGTTGAGCGCTGGGGGAGCATTGGGCTTCGAGGCTGATGGCTAGACATTCAGCCTTGTCATCATCGTCAAAGGCGATGGTTTTATCCGGTCGGGTTAGGGGTGGAATGGTGACTTCTTCTCTGGATTTAAGAGTCCTTTGAAGATTCCAGAAGGCTTGGTGGTTTGGCTCTAGTTCGCTCAGCAACTTGTCCCAGCTGGCTTCACGCCACTCCGATATGCGTTTCTTTGCAGTTCGCTGCAAATGGCGCATATGGGCTTTGTTTGCTTCGCAGGGGAAGTTGCTGTAGGCACGGACTGCTGCATTCTTCTCGTTCAGTAGTTCACGTATGTCGTCAGGGAGCTTTCCGCGGCGGTCGTCCGTCGCTGAGATCTCCCTAGAACAGTCGTTCAAGACTGACTGTACGTGTTCCGTGAACGAGTCGATTGCGGCAGTCGTGCTCGCGACTGAGTCCAAAACAGCGGGAATGGAGTCTAAGTGGGGGGATCTGGTGGATTTCAGACTTTCGCCTACTTTCCTCCAGTCCGTTACCACTTTAGTCGTGGGACGTTGGTCGGGGTCATTTAGGCCAACGCGGGGAGCCAGTCGGATAATGACTGGTCGGTGGTCTGAGTTAAGCTCGTGGGACACTTCTATAGAGTCTAACCGTAGGTTGACATTCTTCAGAAGTGCCACGTCGAGGACGTCGGGGGTTTGTCCGGGGACAGCGGGGAAGTGAGTTGGGGTCAGAGGGCCCACAACGTCGAAGTTGAAGTGGGAGGAGAGGTCAAACAGGTGTCTGCCCCTGGTGTTGGTCCTGGTGCTGTTCCAGGCAGTGTGCTTGGCATTAAGGTCGCCCGCTATGATAACAGAGTCGCTCATGCCAAGGAGAAGGGAGATGTCGTCTGCGAGAAGCGCATAGTTTTCTGCAGAACTGGTGGGGGGGAGGTAAACCGACACTATGGTGATCGGCTGGTGACCTGACATGCCGATTCGGCAAGCAGACACTTCAAGTCGTGAAAGGGGGGGTGGGTCCATAGGGATGCAGTATAGGGCCTTGTTGTAGTAAATTAGGGTGCCGCCCTTGTGACATCTTGACCTGTCATTACGTACTAGACGGTAGTTCGCAATGCGGGGGTCTCGATGGTTGGGCTTAAGGAAGGTCTCTTGAACGAGAAGAATGTCAATTTGGTGGTCCCGGAGGAAGACAGAGATCTCAGGCTTCTGGTCTCTGATGCCGTTGGCATTGAAGTATGCCAACTTGAGGGATCGGGGCTTGGTTCGTTCGATTTTCCTGCTATCCATTATTGGGGGCTAGGGGTGACGAAGGAGTGGAGGGCTGTTAGCACCTCTGGGTATGCGTTGTATATCGCCTGAATGCGATACAAGTCACACGCTCTTCTGGCGGCAACTAGCTCCTCGGCCATTTTCTTGGCCCGGGGAGTGAGGAAGATGAGGAAAGTGCTGGAGATAACATTGAAGGGATCAATGTTGCCAGCTGTCATGGGAGGCGGGGGAGGCCTTTGGGCCACTGGGGTGGCCTTGGGGGTGGGGGCGGGTGGGGGTGGCACCACTTTTTTTGCCGTGCCGGGGCGGATGCGAGGATCCTTCCAGGCGGCAGTGGGTGGAGGGGGTGGGGGTTGGGGAGCTGATGCCACGAGGGCTGGGAAAGCCTGCTGGTGGTTCAGCTGGGACCATGGGCTGGGTCTTTGGGGGCTCAGTTTCACTGGGCCCTGGGTCTGAGAGGACTGGGGGGACTCGCGCTGCTGGCGTGCATTTGCACGCTTCGTCAGCTTCGCGGAGGTTGACTTGGGGGCCTTGGGGCACCCGTGTATTCGACTTCAAAACCCCTGCTTATATCTACATTTTTTATGGTACAAGTTGCGGTATGACTAATTATTTACAATTATAAAAATACAATATTATTACTACGCGATCTTAAACACGCGTCGCGTCTCGGAGAGGGGCGCGGGGCGCCGCTGGCCCGCGCTGTGAATCTATAAATATAGGTAGACGCGCTGAGTCGTTCCTTTTCGTCGAGGGCCGCCCGCCGCGTCAAGGTCTCCGCTGCGATGCGCCAGCTTCGTGTGTCGTCTTCGCGCCAAGATTCCACTGCGATGTAGTCTTCGTGGACATATCTCCGCTGCGATGTAATCTTCGTGTGCAGTCTTCGTGTACAGATCTCCGCTGCGATATATCAACTCCGTGTGTCAAAAACGTACTTACGAGTGATGTCGTTGAACCCACGCAACGCATCACGTATCATATTCCTTTGACAGTAAACGCCTTTTTCAAGGCGGCCTCTTGTTCCTTTCAACAGATGAGTCAAACGTATAGCGTCTCTCTCGAGACGGCGTTGTTCGATTATTCCTGAATGGATGTTGTCAAAACGTATTGGTAATAAGGTGTTGTTGGTATTCCTTGGTAACTGGTAACTGTTTGGAGGTAACTGGTAACTGTTTGGAGGTAACTGTTTGGAGGTACGGTAATTCTATGTGTGCTGTATTTATGTTCCTACATCATCCCCCTCTAAGCGAATCGTACGTTTTTTTTAACGGTGCGTCCTGTGCGAGTGACGTAGGATTTGCGGGTTGTACTCGAGGTCGGCGGGGTCAGCGGCCGCGGCTCATTATTAGCGCTCGATGGATGTGTGCGGCGAGTGTCACGTGCGTCTGTTGTTCCTCTAGTAGTAGATTCTTCTTGCTTGAGTAAGTGTGCTGGTTTGAGTCTGTCGATTGTGATGACAGATGTTCGTAGGGGCATCTGAATGGTAAATTGTTTGTTGCCGCGATGTAGAACTTTGAATGGGCCTTCGTAAGGTGGAGTCAGTGGGCTTCGTACGGTATCATTACGCACGAAGACATGAGAACACGTAGCCAAGTCTTTGTACACGAAAATCTTTCTGTTGTTGCTATGTGACTTGCTGTTTGGAGATAGTGTCGACATTGTTTCGGTCAGCTGACGGGCGAATTCTGCGTCGTCGTTTTTTGGCTGTGTAGGCGTGAAAAAATCTGACGGTATTCTTAATGTTGACCCGTATGTCATGAGAGCTGGGCTGACTTGCGTATCTTCACGTAAAACTGTTCTTAAACCAAGGAGTACGGTCGCTAGTTCCTCGCTCCAGTGTACGCCGGCGTTTCGCGCCATAAGTGCGGATTTCAAGGTTCGATGCCATCGTTCGACTTGACCGTTTGCTTGAGGGTGAAATGCGGTGGTTCGAATCCGTGTTATGCCAAATTTCTTCATCAGTGCGTTGAATAATGACGACTCGAACTGTCTGCCTTGATCCGTTGTCACACGTAAGGGGCAGCCAAATCGCGCTATCCATCCCTCGTAAATTGCCTTGGCAACAGTGTCGGCGGTGATGTCACGAGTAGGTATTGCTTCGGGCCATTTAGTGCAACGGTCGACCATCGTGACTAGGTATCTATAGTCATTAGACGGCGGAAGTGGTCCGACAATGTCTACGTGAATATGTTCGAAACGCGCTGATTTTTGAAACTCGCCGAGCGGGCTGATAACATGTCGCTGGATTTTCCCGCGCTGGCATCCGATGCATGACCTTGTCCACATACCGACTTCTTTATTCATATTCGGCCAAAAGAATTTAGTGACAATAATCTTTCTTGTCGTACGTACACCTGGGTGACTAAGTTCGTGTTGTGCTTTGAATGCTACAAAACGATAAGACGCTGGTAGGTACGGGCGTAAGTTGCCTGTTGATGTTTCGCATATGATAGGTCGTTGACCTCCGGGCAATGTGATTTCTGCAAACTTCAGATTCGGGTTGGTCATGCTGATCTTGAGTTCGTCGTCGTTCTCTTGGTCTTTAGCGAGTTGATTGTAGTCGATCGTAGATTGCGACAAGTCGATTTCTTCTATACGAGATAGGGCGTCGGCCGCTTCGTTATTATTACCGTGAACGTATTGAATTTTCGAGCAAAACTGACTTATGTAATGTAGTTGACGCTCTCTTCTCGGTGTATCGCTGGTACTTGGCGCTCTTGTTAATGCATACGTTAATGGCTTATGGTCGGTGAATATTGTTACGTCGTTGCCTTCTATCAGCCGACGTAGGTGTTTAATTGAGGTGAACATTGCCAATAATTCGCGATCATATACGCTATATTTTCTTTGCGTATCACTCAATGTTTTTGAATAGAATGCCAGTGGTTTCCATACGCCATCGACCTTTTGTTCTAATACAGCGCCAATGCTAGTGTTTGACGCGTCTGTGTATAGACGTAATATTGCGTTGGGAATCGGGTGCGTAAGTGTTGTGGCCTTGAGAATGCTTTGTCGGCATTTCTCAAAAGCTTGCTCGCTTTCTGGTGTCCATTTTATCGGAATTTTATCATTTTTCTTGCTGTTGTGTAGGTACTTGTTTAATTCATGCTGATGTTCGGCTTGATGTGGTAAACAGCTGCGATAAAAGTTAATCATGCCTAAAAATCTTCTTAGTTCTTGTACTGTCTGTGGTTTCGGGTAATTGACTATTGCTTGTATACGTTCTTGCGTGGGATTGATACCATTTGCTGATACTTGATAACCGAGGAACTCTATGTTTTCTTTATCAAACTCGCACTTGTCGATGTTAAGACTGACGCCGTAGGTATTTAGGCGTTCGAGTACTATTTGTAAGTGCTGGCGATGTTCTTCCTGGTTATTTGAATAGACAAGTAGATCGTCGACGAAACAGAATACGATGTTGTCCAGTCCTCGTAAAACTTCATGCATGAAACGTTGAAATGTTTGGCCTGAGTTGCGTAATCCAAACGTCATGCAGTTGAATTCGAATAGGCCGAAAGGTGTTATGATTGCGGTCTTCTGTGCGTCTTGTGCAGCTATAGGAATCCAAAAGTATGCCATTTTCAGGTCCAACTTTGAAAATATTTTCTTGCCGTGTAACTGGTACGTAAAATCCTGAATACGTGGAATGGGATATCTGTCAGGTACGGTGACTGCATTTAGTCTCCGGTAGTCTCCACATACACGAAGTGACCCATCCTTTTTCTTGACGACGTGGAGAGGACTTGCCCACGGACTTTTTGACGGCTTGCATATACCCATCTCTATCATGCGCTCGAATTCCAGTTTTGCCGCTTTGTATTTGTCCGGCGGTAGAGGGCGCGGCCGTGCGTATATCGGCGGTCCTGTAGTCTCAATATGATGTGTGACGTCATGCTTCACTGGAGTCTTGAGTGACATCGGCCGCAGAACATCAGGGTATTTCTTCAATATGTCGTGATATACGTGGTCTCGGTTGACCATGTGTATAGTTTCTTCGTTGTTATTTATTTTGATGGCGTTCACGCTGAGATCGGTAACGCGGTCGATAAGTTTCCTCTGGTGCAGGTCGACTAGCAGTTTGTGGTAAACTAGGAAGTCTGCACCCAGTATTGAGGTTTTTACATCGGCGACTACGAATGTCCATTTGAAGCTTCTTCGTAAACCTAAGTTGAGTTCAAGCGTGCGCTCTCCGTAGGTACGAATCTCTGTTCCGTTTGCCGCGAACAATTTGTAGGTATCCTTGGTCGGTTTATTTTTCTTATTTCGGACGGCTAATACCGATATGTCGGCTCCTGTGTCGACGAGAAATCTCTCTCTGTTGTTGATGTCGATCACGCATAGGCGGCGAGATGTGTGGTTTACATCGACACCCGCCACAGTCGATGTACATTTTAGTTTTCCTGCTTGCTCTTGGAACACGGCGATTCGCATTTACGAGCATCGTCGCCGTATCGATAGTGATAACGGCATAGCCAGTCGGCGTCCCTCGGTGTACGTGCGTTACTAGCGCGCGGCCTTGACCTTGAATGTGAGCGAGAGCGGCTATGTTGACGGCTAGCAAAGTGCGAGCGGGAACGGCGATGTGATGCATTTTGCTGATTACTTCGTAATTCGGCGACTTCGAGAGATAGCTTTTCGATTTGTTTGCAAAGCATGCTGATTTGCAGATTTGTGACGGAGTTCTGTTGTACTTCGTTGACCGATGCTGGCGGGGGAGCTACGGAGACTGCGGCGACTGTTGGTTCGAAGTGTTCCATCATTTTGTCGGCCATCGCAGCTAGAACTTCGAGTGTAGATTCTGTGTTCACGGATAATACTGCGCGAACATGGGCGGGCAAGTGATTGAGCCACATGACCTTGAGCGCTTCGTCGGACAGAAGTTTGCCACTTAGGTCGCGCATTTTACGTAGCAGCTGGCTCGGTTTCTGATCACCGAGTTCGAGACCGCTGAGGAGTTTCTGAAGCTGGCGATGGTCTGATTCTTGATAAGTGGAAATCAGTCTCTCTTTCAGCGCGCTGTATTTACCGGTGGCTGGCGGTTCCAGTATGATGTCGGCGATTTGTTCCAGGTCGCTGCAGCCGAGTAGTGGGACGACAAGGTTAAATTTTTGCTCGTCACCTATCTTGCTGGCGGCGACGGCGGCTTCGAACTGCGCGAACCAAAGACGCGGATTTTGGCGCCAAAATGGTGGTAGTCGTGCAGGCAGCGATATCGTAGCTACGTCGTTCTTCATTGTTGTGACGCCTAATGGATCGCTGAATTCTTCGCTCCTCGACATTTTTTTTAATATAATTTCTGCAGGGATTCAGTCTTGATATTTCTTCTTTTCTTCGGGGTCACCAATTTGGAGGAGGAAGAATCTTCTAGGTAAAATAAAACTGCGTGTCCGATATGATCTGTGTATTCGACTTCAAAACCCCTGCTTATATCTACATTTTTTATGGTACAAGTTGCGGTATGACTAATTATTTACAATTATAAAAATACAATATTATTACTACGCGATCTTAAACACGCGTCGCGTCTCGGAGAGGGGCGCGGGGCGCCGCTGGCCCGCGCTGTGAATCTATAAATATAGGTAGACGCGCTGAGTCGTTCCTTTTCGTCGAGGGCCGCCCGCCGCGTCAAGGTCTCCGCTGCGATGCGCCAGCTTCGTGTGTCGTCTTCGCGCCAAGATTCCACTGCGATGTAGTCTTCGTGGACATATCTCCGCTGCGATGTAATCTTCGTGTGCAGTCTTCGTGTACAGATCTCCGCTGCGATATATCAACTCCGTGTGTCAAAAACGTACTTACGAGTGATGTCGTTGAACCCACGCAACGCATCACGTATCATATTCCTTTGACAGTAAACGCCTTTTTCAAGGCGGCCTCTTGTTCCTTTCAACAGATGAGTCAAACGTATAGCGTCTCTCTCGAGACGGCGTTGTTCGATTATTCCTGAATGGATGTTGTCAAAACGTATTGGTAATAAGGTGTTGTTGGTATTCCTTGGTAACTGGTAACTGTTTGGAGGTAACTGGTAACTGTTTGGAGGTAACTGTTTGGAGGTACGGTAATTCTATGTGTGCTGTATTTATGTTCCTACAAATTCATTTCCACGACAATAGTAACCACCTTCCTCCTGACCATCCTGAGCACGATCGATTACATAAAATACGTACAGTAGTGGACCGTCTCCATAACCGATTTATATCAGTTCCGTTTGAACATTGCCTATCATTAGATGAACAGATGTTCTCCATTAAAATTGGCCATTTTATTAAGCAGTATTTGCCGAAGAAACCACACAAATGGGGATTTAAATTATACGTGCTTTGTTGCCCAATGGGCTTTGCCTATAATTTTGAAATTTATTCTGGGGCTCCTAATACCCAAAGACTACCAAACGAACCCGACTTAGGAGTAGTTTCGTATACAGTCATACGTTTGCTTCGACCAGTTCTGAGGAATGTAAATCATATAATATATTTTGACAATTTCTACACAAGTTTGTCACTATTCCATTACTTATACAAAGAGGGTATTTATTGCTTGGGGACAGTACAGAAGAATAGACTGGGAAAAACCTGTAAACTGCCTGATAAAAAGGATCTTCTCAAACCATCAGTGACAAGAAGATCGTATGATGAAAACGTTACTGTGTTTTATGGGGTTGAATTTTCGGCCACTAGCTGGAAGGATAATAAGCAGGTTTTACTGGTCTCCACGTATGTGGGTTCAGAACCCGTAAATACAGTAAAAAGATATGACAAAAAGCAGAAGAAAAGCATTGCCATATCCTGCCCAAATGCTATCCGCGAATACAACGCGAGTATGGGCGGAGTCGACACTATGGATAGCTATTTGGGTCGATACAGAATCAGAATGAAATCCAAAAAATGGACAAACAGACTCTTTTATCACCTACTAGATATGTCTGTGACAAATAGTTGGATTCTGTATAAAAAAGTTTTGTTGAAGAATGGTGTGAACCCTAAGAGTATTTTAAAACTTGCTGACTTCAGGACCGAACTAGCGGAAACTTTGTGTAAATATGGCAGCACATCGGAAAGTAAAAGAGGTCGCCCAAGTTTGAATACTGCTGCAGGCCCTGTAAACAAGCAAAAGAGACCAAAGATAGGTGCTCAAACATTACCTTCCGATGACGTACGTTTTGACGGTGTCGGTCATGAAAAATTGTATGGTTCGAAAAGGAACCAGTGTAAATATGCCCAATGTAAAAAACTTACGTCAGTAATGTGTGAGCAAAGAATTTACATAAATACCTAGAACGCTAACGAACCGGCAAAGGCGTTCCTAGAAAGAGAAACGCACGAATGACCCCTGTGTCCCTTTCTAGTAGGGTGTACACAGTTCATAAGAAAATTGGGACATTTAATAAACTTCAAAATTGTTTTGAGTAAAAAACTAATAACAGTAAGAGGTAGCTACAAAATAAAACATAAACTATATTTATATTGTATACTAGCGACCCGATCCGTCTTCACTCGAATAAATGTATTATATTAGGTATATATAACTTTATCTTGAATCACTCTATCTAGTAAAGAAAAGCGCATCGCGTGACTTAGTTTTAAAGATCTAAACATACATAGGGACACTTACAGGCTCGCGTTGCCCCTGTGCGCGGCAGCCTCTATGTCTCTGTAATATCTTCGAAAATATTTATTATATTACATGCTCTAAAAGGCAATATTGATATATGCAAAATGAATTTAGTGAATAAGGTTTTCAGTACGTTGACTTAATAGAAACGCTTGGAACGCAAGTCATACCCACGCCCACACGCCTCGATTCGGGTGCCCTTTCGGTACTCTAGCTAGCAGTCTAGCTAGTAGTCACTAGTCATGCACGCACCGCTGTGATAAGTGGACGACGCGGCGCGCTACGCTGCTTAATATAATTAAAAAATAACAAAAAGCCATGTCCAAGAAATTAACACATTTATTTATACAAATACAATACACTTTGAAAAACAAAAAATTGTCTACCATCATACTGCAAATGTATAAAACCTTGTTTTAGTTGTTGGTTCAAATGGAATAACTTCAGCCCATTATTCTCGAATTCCATCATCACTTGGAAAACTGCAAGAAAATTATGTTCACCAACAAACAATAAATATCGAATCGGACGAAGCGTTTCGCCTCATCCTTTATACCGCGTACATCGAGGGACTGAAACAATTTGCCAGCCGGCGGTGTTTCTAAGGCTAGAGTGAATAGACTCTTAATAAACTAGTGCGCTTTACCATCAACGATTGCGTCACTGCTTACCATCAGCCGGGATTGCGGTGAAGTACTAGTTTATAAATTTATAAAAAAATTAAATATATAATATATATTAATAATAAAATGGTTAGGCTAGTTATTCAAGTAGGTTAAACTTTTCGTAAAAGTGTAAGGTAAGTAGGTATAGCTAATACAGATTGTTGACATACACTGATACGCTGTTTGTTACATTTTCTTTAGTACATATTAGGTATAAAAATTTTCAAGAAAATATACAATTTGTTTCTAGTAAGTCTATACTTTTTAAACAAACTTATAAAAGGAAGATGTTCTTTGTTTAGCTGTCTTGTCTGTTTTACTGAACATTATACTCATCCTACATCATATATTTTGTAAACAAACTGGTACAAACATACCTAAACATTGAACGATCACAACCGGGATAATAATAACTATTACATCCTCGCACACAACAAATTCTTGTCATTTTAAATTAGATTTTTACCTCAACCTTCGAAAAAATAGCGTGATACCTTAAAAATACGACAAAGAAAAATTTGCATCGACCATATTGATTATTTAACCCAATATGTCGTCAGTGTTGCCATTCTATAGATTATACTATCTGCTAATATTGTTTTATTTTTATTTATTGTTTAATCACAATAAATGCTTTGATTAAATGTTGAGCTAAGCAGTTAGTTATTTTAATGCTTAATCAATCACGAGTCACTGATATAATATTGTATATCAGCGTAAATAACAAAACGAGTGGATGAAGTTTATGTATCAAATTTACCATATGGTAGTATTATTTCGCACTGGCAGTCTGCGGGAAAGGGACACAGGGGTCATTCGATGCCTCTCATTCGGAACTTTAGGTATTTATACGTAAACTTTGTGGGAATATAAGCTTTATGGGGTAGGATTTAGGTTTATTTTTGAATATTGTTGTTTAGATTTTATTATTACTCGTAATAATTCTATCTATTTAAATTTCTTTGTGTGTGAGAAATGCAATGTGTCACTTTGTGACAATAGAAATAATAACTGCTTCAGGATTTTCCACATAAATTGATTTTTGTTTTTTTATGCCCGTACTGCATAATTTATCAAAAATGATAATACATGTTTTTTGATAAATAATTAACTTTAAATATTGAAATGATTTTTTTTATTATTTTTCCTGTTTTTTAGGGACCTCATTACGTAATATGTATATTTTTTCACAAAAATATAAAAAATCATGCATCTAAGGGTTAACTCTCATAACTCATCTCTGCATTCTCAGTGTCCATCCTACCATTATTAACTAGCGTTATGTTACGCCTATAAATGTGATAGTGAGTAAACTGTTTTTTCCGTAACCACGACTTTTATTCAGGAGTGTACCTCCAAAGACTGATTGGCGACCCTGATTTAACTCACACACACACACGCACAGGCGTAGAATAGCCAGCATTTGGTGAGTGTGCAAGGGAATTACATGATTTAATTGCCCCAATCTCCGTTCCACCATCGGACGACACGTCGTACGGCGAGTTTCCACCATTACGTTGTTAACACCATTACGATCCGTACGAAGCGTTTCGCCTCCTCTTTTATACCGCATACACCGAGGGACTGGAACAATTTGCCAGCGGTGGTGTTTCCGTCGAATTACAATTTGAGTGTCTTCAAGGCTATAGCGAATAGGTTCTTAATAAACTATTGCGCTTCACCATCAACTTCTTACCATCAGGCGGGATTGCGGTCAAGCGCTAGTTTATAATTTATAAAAAAATACATCTATGGGGAAAAAGAACCGAGAGACCGAAACCACAGGCCACCTCTCTTACTCTTTTCAAATTAAAAAAATACTACAGATTATACGCGTACAGCGTGGCCCAAAGAAGTTTATTAAATACCTAGAATGCTAACGAGCCGGCAAAGGCGTTCCTAGAAAGAGAAACGTACGTACGACCTTCGTGTCCCTTTCTAGTAGGGTGTATATAGTTCATAAGAAAATTGGGACATTTAGTAAACTTCAAAAGTGTTTTGAGTAAAAATCTAATAACAGTAAGAGGTAGCTACAAAATAAAACATGAACTATATTTTTATAGTATACTATCGACCTGACACGGCTTCGCTCAAATAAATGTATTATATTAGGTATTGTATAACTTTTACTTGAATCACTCTACAAAGCGCATCCCGTTACTTAGTTTTAAAGATCTAAACCTACCACAGCCTCTATGTCTCTGTAATATCTTCGAAAATATTTATTAAATTACATGCTGTAAAAGGCAATATTGATATGTATAAAATGCAAAATGAATTTAGTGAATAAGGTCTTCAATACGTTTGACTTAATAGAAACGCTTGAAATGCAAGTCATACCCATGCGCCTTAATTCGGGTGCCCCCTAGTAGTCTAGCTAGTACTCACCGCTGGGCGCTGTGTGTATATATAAGTGGACGAGGCGGCGCACTACGCTGAGTAATATCATTATAAAGATAACAAAAAGCCATGTTCAAGAAATCAATACATTTGTTAATACAAATAAACAAAATTAACACATTTATTTATACAAAGTGTTACAGACGTAACAAATATAATACACCTTGAAAGACAAAAAATTGTCAACCCTCATACTGCAAATGTATAAAACCTTGTTTTTAGTTGTCGTGGGTTTAAATGGAATAACTTCAGCCATCATCACTTGGAAAAATGAAAGAAAGTCTTGTTCACCAAAAATCTTTCAATATTAATAATAAAATGGTTAGGTTAGTTATTCTAGTAAGGTTAAACTTTTTGTAAAAGTGTAAGGTATAGTAAAGATATATATGTACCTATATATATATATATATATATATATGTCAACTATCTGTATAGCTAACAGTGGCGAAGAGTCCATACAAGCCGATTCCCACCGGGTTACCTTTCAAAAATCAGTTCCATATTCATACAAAAGTATTTACAATCTATTTCATTAACAAAGTATTATTAATCAAATGCCTGCGCGATTTACAATGGCAATAGTAATTCTTAGCAATACCCTAAGTATCACATTTCATTTTATAGTCGTAAATTAATCAGCGCTTCAATTTTTCGTACATGAAGGCAACTCGACGAATGTCGGCTTACCTCGGTCAACGTTTTACTATGAGGCGAAAAGAGACAGAGCGTGTCAGACCATCTCTTTCTAATGCTCGCTAACCGTCGGTAAAACTTGATAAATATAGGCTAATGTCAAACGGCTTGCAGTTCTCTCCTCTCCTCTATTAGAAAGAGACAAAGAAACCACGCCACTACTTTTGCTTAATATTTTTGTTGGTTTTGGATCGGTGTTTGTGTGGTTCGGTTTTTAACAGTTTATTATTTTTGTAAATTTTTATTTTATTTTTTCTTGACTCTTATTCCCTAACAAGATATCCTGCAGTAGGTAAGTGTTTTTTTTTTTTGTACCGGCTTCCCTTTGTCAAAATTTCACCCTTCGCCACTGATAGCTAATACAGATAGTTGACATACACATACGCTGTTTGTTAATTTTCTTAAGTACATAATAGGTATAAAAAATATTCAAGAAAAATATACAAATCTATACTTATTAAACAAACCTAAAAAAAGGAGGAGGTTCTATGTTCAGCTGTCTTGACTTTTTTACAGACCATTGTACTCATCCTACACAATGTATTTTGTAAACAAACTGGTAAACACTTACCTAAACATTGAACGATCACAACCGGGGTAATAATAACTATTACATCCTCGCACACATCAAATTCTTGTCATTTTGAATTAGATTTTTACCTCAACCTTCGAAAAAATAGCGTGATACCTTAAAAATACGACAAAGATAAGTTTGCATCGGTACCATATCGGTTATTTAAACCAGCATTTTTCAACCTTTTTTATGACACGGCCCCTTTAGTATATAAAAAAAAAAAAATTGCACCCCCTACTCTGTCACATTTTTGTTTATTTTTATGATTATTTATTCTGTGATGGTGGCGACGCGGGTTATGAAGCGTGATTTGCTTTGCGAGCCTTTTTTTTTTCGGGGTGTAAATCCTCATACCTCATAGGATGTCCGCCGCCCTGGGGTGGGCGACGGGGTCTGTCAGACTTTTACTGACTAAAACGGTGTCTCTTCTATCACAAGCGCACGTGGGGCCGCGCGTGTCTAAATTCTTCCACGGCCCCAAACTCTCGTGCTGGCCCGGTCTGTCCGGGCCTCGTCTCCTGCACGGGGTAGTGGGGTGTTAAACTACCCAGTGTACTGCGCCGTGTCCTCCCCGCATTGGACGCAGTGGTGGCACCGAGCGTCCGGCTCCCTGCCTAAGCGACGCAGGTACTTGCCGTAGCAGCCGTGCCCCGACAGTACCTGCGTCACCCTGAATGACAGGGAGCCGTGCCTCCTCTCGAGCCAGTCGTCGAGTACTGGCCGGATCGCCTCGATGGTAGCGAGGCCGGTGGTAAGGCGCATAAGCCTCTGCCACCAGTCCGCCACCAGGACCTGACGGAGCTCCCCTCGGCGCAGCTCGATCTGTCCTTGCACCGGACTGGAGCCCCGTGTCCGCTCTTCCTCGCGCCATTGGTACAATGACGCGAGTACTTTCGCCACACAGGGGCCCCGTACAGGGCCATGGACCGCACGATTCCTACGTACAACCGCCTACAGGCGGCGCTCGGGCCCCCCATGATGGGAAGCAACGTTAACAGTGCGCCTGCTGCACCCATCAGCTTTGGCACCAGCCGCCCGAAGTGGGGCCCGAATTCCCATCGGCTGTCGAGCACCAATCCCAGATACATATTGGTGGGCTCGACAACTATCCGGGCACTGACCACGATATGTGATCCCGGCGCCGGCGGTCGCCGGGGGCCATGGAAAACCATGGCCTCTGACTTGTCAAGGGCCACCTCCAGGCCCAGGCGCCGGATGCGTTCACTACCTGTGATACCGCAGCCGTGGCTATCAACGTCAGTCCCCTGTGCGAGCTTCCCCGGGCAGTGACAAGCGTGTCGTCTGCATAACACGTCAAGTCGGCGCCCGACGGGAGCTCATGGTTCATGGCTCAGCTCATACATGAGGCAAATTTATTAACTTAGCACAAAGAAAATCTACTGGATTTATCCTTCGATGGGATGCTGTAATTAGAATTTAAGTCTGTCAGTTTGGATACTTTTTGGTTTATAAGTAAATCGGAATACCCAGAACTAACTTTGAGTGCAGTAACTTTGACTGGCTTTGAGTGTTTGATTCCATATGTTACCTCGTACTTGTGCGAGTTGACATTTTCTTCAATGGCTCTAATAAAAGTAAAGAAAGGAATCGTTTAAAGTTGGAAAACTGTTTATTTCTGAAAGTGGCACAAAACTGATTCGCGATGGGAGAAATTAATTAATGATAATCAAGCTCAACCATCGCATTATGGGTTCTATCAAATTTTGTTTAATTTTTTATTATCTTGTTTGTCAACTCGCACAAGAACGAGGTTTAAGTAACAATATTGTACTTAACAATTATTAGTTTAGTTTGTTCTTTTAGTTATGTTACCTAATTTCTTAATAATTGTATATATATTTTATTCATTTTTTGAGTTATCTTGACCTCTTGTACACTCCAATAAAGGTTCCGCGACCCCCCCTGAAAAAGCCTCGCGACCCCCCAGAGGCTCGCGACCCCCCAGAGGCTCGCGACCCCCCAGAGGCTCGCGACCCACAAGTTGAAAAACGCTGATTTAAATCAATATGTCATCGGTGTTGCCATTGTAAAGTTTAGTATCTGCTAATATTGTTTTGTTTTTATTTATTCATTAATCACAATAAATGCATTGATTAAATGTTGAGCTAAGAAGTTAGTTATTTTAATGCTTAAAAAATCACGAGTCATTGATATAATATCAAAGTTACCAAACAATAGTTTTATTTCACACTGGCAGTCTGCGGCAGAGGGACACATCACTGACATCACACAGGACAGGGTCCACTCGATGCTGGAGTTTTGGCGGGAAAGTCAAGCTGAGTGTCACGCTTATTTGTAATTGGACTTTTAAAATTATTTATAGTGTTTTTTACTAAATAAAGCGCGTGATTTATGTAGTAAAAAGTGCATTCAGTGAATAATTTATAAAGAACATTGAAATTATGTAATATAGTGGCCACATCATGACTTTACCCCAAACCCCTCCTAGTCGGCTCACGCGGGAAACGAAAGGAGATAGGTTAAGTTAAGTTACCATAAGTTACGAAAGAAAACAAGAATAACGAAGGCTCAAAGGTCTTAGCAAATAAGCCAAAAACTCCCATAAAAAATCCACTGGATGCCTCTTATCGGAACTTTAGGCTTTGTGGTAATATAAGTTTTATGAAGTAAGCTTTAGGTTTAGTTTTGAATGTTGTTGTTTTGATATTATTCTTACTCGTAATGATTCTAGGTATATTATAATTTCTTTGGCATGGCCATTAGTTTATCTGTACTCATTCGAAGGAATGAGCATTCGGTCACAATTCCAACCAATGAGTGCCTAGCCCTCCCATTACCCATTCAATGTGAGTGAGCAGGAGAGATATACTGACAGAAGAGAAGGAGCATTGACCCATTGACCATCCAATAACTTCCGTTCCGTTCCATACTTCTATTCTATAAGCTTTGCCCTTTGGTCATTTGTTTGAAGACGAATGACCTGTGCGTGCGCTGTGTAATAAAGTCTCACAGAATAAAATATTAAGTGACTGTTAACGTGAACCGAGTGATACTTCTATAAAAAAAGAAACTAAATTCACATAATGGCTTGGATCTTTCTCATCTTGTCCTTTTTTGCATGTAAGTACAACATTCTTTTGACACTCGTTCGCCCGCATTCACAAATAATTTAAAACAGCGATGATTTTTCTTCACACTTAGCTAAATGCCTAATTGTATTATGAAATTGTATTAAACAGGGCTTGTATCTCTGAATCTTACTCCATTTTTAAACGATCATTAAATCACGGGATAACCTGAACAGGAATTGACCGTAGCACTGAACGATTTAATCTAAAATTTGAGCTAACTTGTTTACATTGTTAGTCAGTCAATAGATTCTAATTACTTTATAATACAAATTAATGAGATTCTGATAATGCTGATGAATCCTAACATTTTCGTTGTTTGTTAATTTCTGGCGTACATACATAAATTAATTTCTTGATTTCCCGCGTATATAATATACGTACTTAATTATTTTCGTAACTATGCTGATATTAATAGATAGAACAATAGCTATTTTATTTTTCCCACCACATCACTTTCTGGTCCATTCTTCCCTATCTTTAATTTTTTCGACTGTTCCTATCTACCTCACTTTTAAGAAACCATATTCCTAACTTAAAACAAATATTAAACCAAAAGACAGGTTACAAACTGGTCATATAGGTAATTTAAGTTACTTTCAAATGCTAAGTAACACTAACTCTGTTATAAGATTTATATTATGCCTTTGTAGACTAATGAGCTCAATGTAATCTGGCTAAACACAATATATAGTATATATACAAACATAATGTATAATTTATACAACTTCTTAAAAATATATTGAAATAAGTATTTCTTTTTTTTTTATTGTGCCTTAATATTTCAATATTAACTTGAAATTGAATAAGGAATCAGTTACATTACATACTATCATGAAATGGCACCTTACAAATGCTTTCAAATAAAAAATACTGAAAATATCATGAACCATTCTCTAAGAATATCTTTGCAAAATACTCCTCAAGTATTACCTACTTTTCAGAATTCAATAGTTTATTATTATAAAGAAGTCAGCCTTTGCAAGGTTTCTTTTAACAATCTTTATAACTTCTAATGGTGTAAACCTACTTTTGTTGCTAACCATATCAGATGATGCTGAATTAATACATGCTACATTTTTCCACGGGATGAATGGAAAAAAATAGCAAGTATATCTATTGTGAGGCTGTACCAGTATATTTATATAGTCATTTTTCCATTTTGTTTAAATAGGCATAGAAAACAATTTAAGTAATTATGTTTTGGCATGTTAAGCTGACCCTAAAATAGCTGGGAAGAAGACTAGGCTGCTGGTGATGATGATGTTCTGGGTCACTAAAATTGGACCCCGGTTCCAATTACAGTGCCAACAGTCTGAATTAAAGCTGAAATAGTTCACAGAATCATAAATACATTTTAATGTCTGTATTGAAATTATAGATCCCAAAACATTGGCCAGTAATCAAGAGGTCATGTTACAATTTCTGCTCAGCAAGAAATTTTAAATATTGATCAATGCCCTTAATAATACTATATAGCTAAGCTTGATTATGAATAAAAAGCCTTGTTAATTCTCATTGAATAAAATATTGCTTTATTTTACTTTCTTAACTGGAACTCTGTATTTTCTTTCATTACTGTTAAAAAATAAATAAGGGCAGACATTGGCATTTAACCTAAAATAATTTTGTCTTAGAGACCCCATTAAATGTGAGCAGAGTTTCCAAGGCAAAATTATTTTAAGAAAAATATACTGTAGATACTAGATATATTAAGAGGAGAGTTTCTTATAATTTAAAAACTTTCTAGGCGCTGTCACAGCTCAGCTAGATCTTGATACTTCGTCAATCCCCATAACATTGCCGCCGGAACTACAGCAGAAAATCAATGATACAGAAATAGAAAAGTACAAAACACAATACTTGGAACAGTTCAAGAAGAAATGCGAACAAAACGGACATCCTGAACTATTTGAGAGTGCACAGGTAAGTTATTTCTGGCTATTTTGAAACTAACAAATTAATTTCCTCTTTCAGATTGCCAAAATGTTGAATAAATAATTGATACTGAAACATAATACTAAAGAATGTATAAGATAGTAGATATTACAATATTTAAAATACCATTGATCCCAAACTAAACCCTGTCAGGATCATGGGCATCATTAACCCGTCATTGCCAGCATGAGTAGCAGTTAGGTACTTGATGAGGCCCAATGCCCGATAATAATATGGTCTTGGAGAACACTAAGTATGCCAACATTTTGGGCCTGTGTTGATACAACTGCTTTTTATTCTCGATTATACCTTCCCCTCGTTTTTATTATTAGGTTCCGATATGACTGCATACGCATCTGCGTCTGCGCGCACAATTTTTGACTATAATATCTCCCGCCCCAAAGTCTAGTCTCTGCCGAAATTGGCTGCTATGACTGAATTACAGTCTGGAAGACTATCATTTTTATGGTTGATTTTTTTTAGATTACTAATTGCTAAATCATAATGTAAGTATCTATACATATAAGTAACGAAAAAAAATTCCGATGGATTTGTTTTGGTTTTTATGATAGGCTTCATTATGTAGGTAATTGGGTTGTATCCTAAAAAATAATTTAATGTCCATCAGAAAGATTTAAAAAAAATATTAAACACGTATCCTTTATTTTTTTTTGTCACTGAAATATTCATTTGAAATATCGCATGACGTCACGCCGTGGTACGAAATATACCACGGCGTGACGTAATTAACCCCCACTCCGTAACATTAATGCGCTATATCTCAGTAGTTTTTGCTAATTTCGACAAAATAAAAAGACGGGTCTTATTTTTTTTTATTGTATTATAAGACGGACTAATTATTTTTTTGATTTTCATACCTTGGATACATCCCAATACAATGGCAATGGCATACATAAAAAAAAAAATATATCAAAAAATTATTGTGTCGTATGGGGGGGGGGGGGGGTCGGGGGGCAAGTCAGATTTTTAGGGTTGAATCATCTCTGGCTATTTTGTCTCAAACTACACAAGCACATCTACATGAAACATTAGGTATTTGTAGTGTAGTGTATAGGGCAAATAGACGCAAATTATGCTGTATAAGTCCCTGATTCCGTTCATGTATAAGTCCCTGATTAGTAATTAGGGGAGTTCATATTGCTGCTGCCCCCCCCCCCCCCCCCCGCCCTCATCATCAATATGAATAATATGTTCATATTCCTTCTCTGTATGAGAGGAGACCTGTGCCCAGCAATGGCACGATAAAAAGATTGCTAATGATGATGTATATGTAGATTTCAAGAGGGGGGGGGGGGGGGGGCAGTTAAGTTACTAATATTCAGCTGCATCCTGACTATGAATGTTAGGATGACTGGATGCCAATCCCAACATACATAGTTGAGAAGAGACTACACGGATGATGATTATCTACTTTGTATACCATTTCAATTTGTGTTATTCCATATTTTTCTTCGGCAATTGTAATAACATTAGCAAATAACAAGAGGATGAGATTGACCTCATTATTTATAATGTAACTACATACCTATGTTGTTTATCTTGGTGGACGCGTTAGTGTTATCACTATATCATATCGTGGGATAACGAGCTCGAATAATTTTTAATGATTGCAACACTTCAGAATGTATTGAGTCCTTGTTATCTAATGAATCCTTTTCCTTCCTTTATCTACAGATACGGATTTATTATAATTATATGGTAAATAAGGATATTTAGGTCGAACAAAGGTTAAGCAAATGCGGCGGTTGGTTCGTGGATGGGTGCCCTCTGTACTTCGGAAAGGATGGCAAAACCCATTGGTCCTATCAATTTTATTACATCTTTGACTAGGGGTCGTCAGGATTCCTTAAGTATGACGATGTCTTTCCAAGGGGTATCGTGTTACCCAGTCCGTGGGTTGTGGAGTGAGATAGGCGGTGTTGCCTTGTAAAATACTAGTATTGGAAAGAAAAAAGGGAAAGACGTTTATTTGCGGTAAACATGACGCAAAAGTTTACAAAAACACAAAAAAGAAGAAATGTTTGAGAGAACTTGCGTCTCATCCACGCAAACGGGCTGTCGCTCAGTTCATGCTGCGACCCTATGCAATACAGAGCCCAGCGCTGCTTTTCAGCCGACAGCCGGCGCCGACGTAAAGACATCACCCGGCGCAGCAAACAATCACAAGTGAAACCGAACCGGTACAATAAAAATAAAAATATTTATATTAGTATTCTGCATCCAGTTACACTGGAAGTATACCTCTTCTAAGACTAACGCTACAGGGCCGAGAGTGTTTCATGATGTTAAGGGTGGCTGCTTAGGTTTGGTTTGGTTGACATGGACGTTAATATAAACACAAAGAAGTAAGAGCTCTTTCTCCTCTTTCCTACTAGGCTGTGCCCGACAGGGACCAATATTGTCTCATTAACTTAAGCTTACCAACAAGTATATTACCAACATTATGGTATACACAACAATTGAGCACAAAAATTCACCTTAATGGCGTAACACACTACCAATTTGAATGATTTTGCTTTTGAAGCTTATTGCTAATTCATTGCTCCATATGTTCTAAAAATTACAATGAGTGTTGTTGAACTGTCAAAATGAAACCTGTTGCTATTTGATAACGTATTAAGCAATTACAATGTATCAAATACTTATAAGTACCTAAATCCAATATGCATACATAAATATAACAATGGACCAGTGAACTACGCTACTTAGTAATAAACGCTAACATTGCTAAATTGGTTACATCGGTAAAAAGTAACAATTAAACATTACCGATGTTTTATCAAATTAAAATGAAAATAAAATATTTGCGTGCAATACATGTACGTAAATATTTATAAATTGGATATATATTGAAGATCGTAAACCTAGATCATTTAAACAGAGTTTCAGAAAAAAAGATTGTAGCTATAGAAATGACATCTTTTTATTGCTGGCACATAAATCTGTTTATCACCAGCTTTCAAAATGGAAGTTGTGTGTGCTCTCAGCTAATATTATCAGAAACTTGATAAAGAATTTGTATTAGAATCAAGAAGACATACTGTAAGTAATTATAAACGGATGTTTATGTGAGAAGCTAATTATAAGCGACCGGTTCTGTAATGAGTGACCTTCGCTTGTTGACTAGGTTGAGGTTCCAAAGATTAAACATAGATTTTCTTCTTAATATGGATTTTAGGTCTAGGTTTAAAGTTCTATTAATAGGGATGTATCCAAGGTATGAAAATCAAATAATAATTAGTCCGTCTTAAAAAAAAATTAAGACCCGTATTTTTTATTTTGTCGAAATTACCAAAAACTTCTGAGATATAGCGTATTAAAGTTACGGAGTGGGGGCTAATTACGTCACGCTGTGGTATATTTTGTACCACGGCGTGACGTCATGCGACATTTCAAATCAATATATCTTCCTAAGTATTTGAATGAAAGAAAAAATAAAAAATACGTGTTCAATATTTTTTATAAATCTATCTGATGGACATTAAATTATTTTTTAGGATAAAACCCAATTATTATTAAAGGCCTGTCATATCCCACGGTAAGGCAAATACCTTCCTGCCGTTTTTCGAACTTATTTTTATGAAAATCTGCTAAGGACTAGGTGACCTAGTCTGCTATTACAATAGTATCAGAATGGTCGATCAGTGGTCTCATAATGATCGATTTTGACAAGTTTCGTAATCTACTAACGAAATTGCGACATAATGACTTTCCAGTGGTCAAACACTAACACTCCAGTTCATATTAATGAATGTTCAAATTGAGTAGTAATTTTTAGAAAATATTTCTACTAATGTCTTTTATAATAATGACAATACGGCAATGTCATTCTATCAACATTCCATTAATTCCAGGCCGATATTTGATCGATCATTATGAATTTAGCAGATTACAAAGTTTAAGCACAATGACAATGGAATCGTGTTGGAATGACAAATTTATGAAAATAGCAGACTAGGGCCGTTCTCGTTTCATCCCGCCATTCGGCCGCGCTATCGCTAGCCGTGAGTTTGACCCACTGGTCGTCTGACTCCACTGGTCGTCCGACTCCACAGGTCATCTGGCATATGTCACATATGGCAGATATCTTCACCCGTTACTTTTTAAGGCCGATCACATACTTTACTGACCGTTACGGTTACAATTAAGGCTTGTATATTTCACCAGGTAGATGTTCCGTTTCTGGTTCTTGATGTATGTGAGTTTAAATATTTGTAAACGCACCCACTATACAGAAGTAATTCCTAGTCCCACACTGCGTTTTTTTTTAAATATATTGTATAAAATAGAATAAGAACCAGTAATGAAGCAAAGATCAACCTTGCCCTTATACCTTATACCTTTGCCTAATAAAGCCATTATGATAGTAGTTATCACAGGTAAATTAGCTTAAGAATATATTTTTATTGAGACCAGTGTTATTTGATCTGAGATTGATACGAGTTTTAACTGAGGACCCTCCACGACCAAATTCCCAACACAACATCATTTGACGCATCGTATCCGGCACACATCGCAACACAACTGCTCTGACCCGTCCTCCGTACGGCTTCACTAGACATGAAGCCGGAACACGACCAATCGCTTGGCGGCAAGACTTTGTCTGATGGGTGGTAACTTCTGCCGGCAGCCGATGTTAAGGCCTACCACCGAGTACCACCGAGTCTTCCGTACTCATAGCCAAAATTCACATTAAACTCCTCACTTTTTCCTCGCTCCATCGGAACATTTATACTTGGGCCATATTCGATAAAGAATAGAAGTAAACAAGTCGTTGCTAGGCAACGAGTAGTTTACTCCTAAAAGACAGATGTTAACAACCTTTTCTAGATAGATGAATTTCATAAAAGTAATAATCCTACTTTCTACTAATGTAAACAGTTTATTTATAATTTGCATAGAATTCCTAACTGATTTGAATGAAATGTGACACCCATTTAAGCTAATTTCCAAATAGGTTGCATTTTTTTATACATATATGTATATTATAATTAGTCCATACTTGAAAGTATTACAATGCATGTGTTGCAGTTGATTTGAAAATAATTAAAATACGCAAAACTGTATTGACAAATGTCTCAACTTTAATCATTGGTTGAATTCCACAAAATGTGTTTAATACCTGGATTTCATCCATCTTTCTTTTTTTGTAGGGCTATCACGTAAAATTAATGTCTAACTTTTAATGACTTTTCAAAATACTCAAGTTATTATGCCTGTTATTTTAGTGGTTCTATTGAAATATGCTGCAATAGGAATTGTTCATAAATAGTTAGCATGTAAAAGTCGATAATCATGTAAATAACAGGAGATTTGTAAAACGTGAGTAGTGATAGTCCTAAATTGGTTTGTTTACCTCTATTATTTATGGAGCTTGGCGTTGGTATATAGTTAACAATGCCACTTTCGGCCTTCGTACTCATTTCTTATCCCATCCATTCATTGAACACCCGAATTGCAGAAATGTTTAAATTCATCGTGAACATTATGTGAACAATTTGAGACTTTTTGTGCACGTTTTCTTTTAAATTGATACACGGGACACGATGTAATAATGTTTAAAAACAAGTGTTCAAAAATAAAAATGATATTGTAGGTACCTTTAGCTTACAAAAAGACGTTTATACGTTTACGGAAATATTTTCAAGGCCGACGAGTTAATCTGACATCGTTCAGAAATAAACTTGTAAAATAAAAACCCTTTTTGAAACTTAGCTATTGGGAAGACACACTGTGAGACTTATAGCTTGAAGCTATGTGATTATTAACTTCTAATTATAGCAGAGAAAACGGGAAATCATTAAATAAGCATGGTTCACTTAACATAAATAAACTTACGCTTTCTTCTCATGAGGTAAGCAGAAACAAGCAGAACGCCACCCGCTTCGACCTTTACGTACTCTAAATATGTATTGTATTGTATATTATTTCAAGTTTAACCTATTATCAAGTTTATTGTAATCTTTTTTAAGTTGATTTTGAAGTGATTAGCACTTAGGAAAAGTTATAAAAATGTTTTAGGTTTCGGTGTAAACTGAACTTCATTGTGTAGTAATCAAAGTTATTTTACCAGAAATTCAAATTTGTTTAGATTTTTGGTAAAGGAAACGCAAATGCAGATTAAGTGTGAAAAGAGTAATGCTCGACGCTATGGTGACCTAGCATACTCTTCTACTGGTAATAGGATATGGTAAAAGTTAAAGCCTTGGATTATAAACGAAATAGCTATATTTAATCACTATATCACTTAGTACAAGAAATGGTAATAAATATGTAAACCTAAACACAATTATTGGTAAAATATGGTAAAATAGTAATGGTAATGAGAACGCGGGGTCTCTGGCGAGATCTTAACGCGAACTGGTCACATTTTGGTAAAACGAGCGAATGTGCATATTTGTCTTCCATGCAATTATGCATTTTCGCTGAGTGTTCGATTAAACTCGAACAAAGTGAGTATGCATTTTCCCAGAATGAAATAAAAGAAAATAAAAAGTGACATACGAAGCGCCTTTTCCTATTTATCATTAGTGTCTGTGTCATAAAAAAATAATCTACCTAAGCACCAATCTATTACACATAAAACCAATTTCAAACAATATTTCATCACAGAATATATATTAATAAGTCCCTCAAAGAAGGTCGAATGAAAGGTTTTTTCCTTCCGCCCACGAAGGAGTGTCTATGTACCATAATACCCGGAAAATTGGATCGTCTGCGCAATTTCGTATGATTGACAATAACAAGCGTGTTGTCCCTCAGCTTATAACTTTATATATATATAAATATATAAACGAGTTGTAATACCATTACCAACCTGTTATTGTCTCCCAGGAGGGCAAGGTCTCTACCCATACAGACACGGCACTGGCATTGGTCAGCACACTTGCTTAAGACGGTTTGGCATTTTCAGACTTATACTATAAACTAGGGCGATTCTGTGAAACATACTCGAAATGAGCGTGGAGTGGAATTAATGGAATTG
This sequence comes from Sesamia inferens, assembly GCA_037179545.1. Classification (NCBI taxonomy): domain Eukaryota; kingdom Metazoa; phylum Arthropoda; class Insecta; order Lepidoptera; family Noctuidae; genus Sesamia; species Sesamia inferens. The sequence continues at coordinate 25,049,650 of CM073928.1, read as the reverse complement.
ACATTATTTGATAGCTTACTAAGCTCACATCTTTATCACAGTAAGATTTTTACTGAATCGATCGCTTGGTACCATAATACAGTTAGATTGTTGTCATACTGTTTCCTGAAAAATTTTTGTTTATAACTGTTTTCTATCGTCATTCTATTCTAATCTATTTTATGTATGGCAAGTGAAGCCGATGTCAAAAGTGGATTGGAGAATCAAGAGTGTACATAAACTGCCATCGCCTTTGTTGTATCATATTATGTGCGCTCTGCACATCATATGACAGTAATCAAAGCGTTAAAATAATCTACTAAGATTTTATTTTGATGTTTAATTTCTAGCCTTTTAAATAAATTTTTTATTGATGTCTGAAATATTTGCAACCAGTATTTAATGACACTTAGGTATGATTTAACGACATCGTGTAGTTTTGAACAATGGAAATCAAAAGTCCTTTGTTTCAATATCTGTATAGGCATCCGGAAAAATCGCATGAAAAACTTCAGACCTCGGGGTCGAGGTGGTTATGTAAAACATAGAGTTTGAATACATTAAGCGTTAGAGTGTCTATAATGTAGAACGATTTTAGAGGATATTTCTCATCGCTTGTCAAATATACCATACTTCAGAAACTCTCATAAATAATTTTTCTTGAGTATCGATTTTCAACTCTTTTTGATTTTGTGATAATTTTGGAACGTTAGAGTTACTATTGTTGTCAATTTAGAATATTCAACTTTACAAATAACTATCACACACAACGTCGTTTCCATAACTCACAGAACAATACGTAGGGCTAGTATGTTCTACGTCTTATTCGTTTACTTTTCAATCAAACTATCTAAAAATAATACAAATGAGAGTAAACTTTATGGTTAAAAGTTAAGGTTTATAATAAAGTTATACAATCGCGATCATTTCAGCGATGTGTTTTTGTTTCTCATCCCTAATCTTGTTAGCTATTGTTGGTTGAAGCTTACGGTATTGGTTCATAGCACATTCACACGGCAACATACAATTCAAATTTGTAATCCTCGGTTTGCGCAACAAATCTAATCAGTAATAACCTTGATTTATCAGTCCGAGCTAGTTATAGCTAATACTTACCTAATTGCATTTGTCAAGAGGATATTGATAAGGAATCGTTGATAAATGTCAGGTCTCGATCTACATGTTTTTATAGACATGTGATAAAAACAGATTGAGTGTAGATTTACAGTCGGTTGTTTTACGAAAATCATCGACACTGGTTCTAGTTCTGTTTCAATCTGAATCATTTTGAAAGATATTCCTAATCCATTGCTTGATATGTTCTTATAATTTGTTGCTCGCAGCGTAAATAACGCAATCAATATTGTTAAAATATCAAAATGAAAGCCATTCCTCCTGTTAGTTTCTTACCCAAATACCGCAATGGCATATGTTGTTGTGAGTTTCCAACTTTGATGCAGGAAAAAGATGGATTAGTTGAAAAAGTCTTAAAGGACTGAATAAGAGTAGGTAGTAGGTAATTTTTTTCATTATCTTCCAACACTCAAAACTCACTAATGATCTAGAATAAAGCCAAATGCTGAACTATGACCAATGAAACTGTCCTTGAGGAACGTTCTAAAATGATTGTTTTCAAAATAAGTTTGAATACATTATTTATTATATACGTATTACGTTGAATACATTATTTATTATATTATATACGTTATTTTTAGTTGTTTCAAAACCTGAAACACGTGTCCAGTATTTTAAGTAAAGAATCTATGTATAAAATTTCAAAAAGATGTCATGAAAAACCACAAAGTTATGAGCTTGTTATTTTACTTGGTTGTCCAAGAAAAATGTGGTCAACGCACTATGATCTATAATCACACTGCAACAATTTCTAAATGTCTTTGGGAAAACATATAACATGGTATAAAAATGTTTGGAATCGATTCAGTTGCTTATTCTGAACAAACTATATTCAGGTTACCTATTACGTAAAAATAACGTTTTAGATCAATTCTTGAGTTTCCTTCTACTATACAAACTTTATTGTCTTTCACTTCCTTGGATCGCGTAGTTTTATTGCACCTACATAAAAAATCACGTGCGTATTTTAAACTTCTACCAATTTTAAGCCATCGTGTACTTCAGACTACATAGGACTTTGATTTATGTATGTATACGTAGATAAGTTAATAACGAAGTCCTTTATATGACTCAGTAGAAATAGGTAACATCTGTTACCTACATACTAAATTATCATGCTACTTGTTACAGTTGAATCACTCCCTGCCCTACATCGCTATGACACATGACATGCCTTTATTGCGAAACAAAGCTATCACAATCGTGCAGATAGCAGAATCCCATCCCGTTTAGTGAATCATTTCGTATAAAAAATTACATATATTTTCAAGTTGTTCCACTGGACTGTCTTCAAATCATTGTAGTTCCTGAAATTACCTGTGACTCATGAAGGAACATACAGGTTAAGCATATGAGGTACTATTTATAATTATTGAAAATTACAAACAAAGATGAACATTGATCATTCGAACACAAAAATTAAACATGTTCATAAAATTAGTAAGATTTTTCTACAATTAAGTGTTAATTTGTGATTGTTGAATTTTTTACTAATTAAATGTTTTATATCTTTCTTAATAGAGCTATGAGACATTGAATTCATCTTCAAATTGGTTTTTTATCATAAATCGACACGTCATCACCACGCTTATAGAATTTAGACCGGAGATTTCCATTTTCTAAGTGTTTGTTCAGACAATGGCTTCGATTCCCTTGCTCACAAAATATAAGTTCAATGCATTCTTTATTTCTGTTTCATTAAGAAAAGGACAGAAGATTAATATTAGTTTGGCCCTGTTAAATATTCCATGGATATTTTAGACATAATTAAAAAACATCACAACTATAAGAAACACGTCAATTTACAGAACTAAACAGTACAATAAAGGGTGTCATCTGACATCGACGCACAAACGAGTATCATGGATCCAGTACATGATTCTGAACCCCCCAGTGGTGGAATTTTTCGTGGGCTTTTTCATAATTAAAAAATATATATGTTGTTTTTTCACTTTAGACCGTTCTTAATTGCTATACTTTTATAACCCAATAAGATTTTAAAGTAAGTAAAAATTAATTTATTCGCTAATTACAAAAAAGCGCAATAAATGATTATCATAATTTTATTAGATTCGCGAAGTTTGCGTTACGATGTCAGATACACCCTGTATAGGATATAATATGAAGAAATATCTACACGAATCCATAAATATGTGTCTTAGGAGATAGTATCTATTAATAATTATCAGTATTTATCTTCAGTCCTTTTAGAGTCCAAAAAATATGCACTGCACTTAAACTTAGGATAGTTTGTGAATAAAGGAGTCGAAGCGAGAGTGCGAGGTTTACTCTTTGAATTCATCAGAAAAGATAATATGGGCCCATCTGAACGTAATTGAAAAAAATAAAATCACGGTTTAAATAGTCATATCTGCAAAACATAGTTTATTAGCAGTTCAATATTCTTAACCTTTGACGAAAAAAATGCGTCATTATTATAACTTAACCGGTCTTCAATACTTTTAACCTCATAAACGACTTTGTATTATGCTATAATTATGCTTATTTCACTTAAAGTTTACAAAACCGGTTGAGTTTTCAAGATGCCGTCAAGTTGGTCGACTCTTTACGTGACCAAAGAACTGACCTATTTCACAGCCAAAGATTCAGCATCGCTGTACAAAATGGCAATGCTGCCAGCCTTTTGGGCATTGTTATTACTGTTGACAGCGATGCGGACGAGTTTCTTGATTCTCCGTTATTCTTTTGCTTTTTCCATATTATTATTTAGATCAGTTAGTTCATTATTATGTAAATATGTAAAACTAGCTGCGCCCCGCGGTTTCACCCGTTTAAGTTTCAATCCCGTGGGAATATTAAGACTAAAAGTATCCTATGTGTTATTCCTGGTTTTAAACCACCTCTGTGCCAAATCTCATTCAAATCCGTTCGGAAGTTTTGCCTGAAATAGTAGGTAACATCCATCCATACAACCTCGCAAACATTTACTTACATATTTACAACTTTGATAATAAAAAACCAACATGTTAAGTAATAAAAAAGTAAGTAGTTTATAGTATCCGCTTTTGAACTTTACGGACGACAACAGGTCAAGCTATCCGAAACTGTCAAATATTCTCAATCTACCTTGAGTCTCAATGCTTTAAAGATAAAGTTGAAAATCTAATAAATAAATCTGACAGATTGTATTAGCTTGATGTGCTGTCGTCTGTACAAACATAGGATGGAGGTGTTCGTTCTAATTTTGTGAATAAAGTCTACACATGGAGTCGGAACCCCCTGAACACCAGTCATTTTTGTTTTAATGGCCTTTTATGAAGCGTGCCTACTAAAAGCACTTTAACTTTGCAATTTAATGAAAACAAATAAATTTCACTTTAAAATTAACATCGCATTTTTAGACGCCATTTTTAATCGCACCTAATGACTCAGACAGCTAATGTCTATGACGTATTTTAATTTGACCAGACTTAACTAATATTATATCTTCTGTCCTTTTCATAATGAAATAGAAAGAAAAAGATGCACTATACTTAAATTTAGGTCAGTTTGTGAACGAGGAAGTCCGTACCATAAAAAAACACCATTGTTGGTAAAATTTTGATTCTATGACAATTGGTCTAAGAGATACTGGCGTTGGAGCAAGCATTGGAGGCTTGCATGCAAGTAATGAGTTTATAACGATTTGGTTTTTCCTGCTCATGTAGGTAATGCGCTATGCCATAAATGTTTAAATGAGTTTTATGAACCAATTAACTTAGCCTTTCGCTGTCCAATGCTCGGCATTTGCTTTTCTCAGTCTTTGCCACAACACCCTGTACCCCACTTTACGTGTTTTTTTTATGGACGGGGTAATCTTTCCCGCTTTGGGTGGAGCGGAGTGTGAGACTTCTATCTACTGAATAAAACCCAACCGTGTTACTTCAATTGCCTTTGCGCCTGAGCTACGGTGCTCATCCACCCTACTACCTTGTTAAGGTCTTCCGTCTTTCTATCTGGAGGGTTTTCGTCATTACGCTTACCAATACGCGGTCTCCACTCTTGGACTCATACACAACATGTGCCATCGATTCTTCAACAAACATGGCCAGTCCATTTCAGTTGACTTACTCTGCAAGCTATGTCGGTAACTCAGGTTCTTTTCTAGATAATTTCATTCTACATTTTATCTTTAAAAGAGACCCCGAGCTCGCTCCATAGCGCCTTGACGGGCCTCGAACTTGTGGAACAGCCCGACCACCAGTATCCACGTTATGGCGATATATGTCTACGCACGGTACTATGTACGCTAGGTAGACATGCTTCTTCACTTCGAGAAGCAATCCTTCAACGTAAATCAGATTCGGCAAGACGTTCAAAGCCTAGAGCACAGGCGTAGAGTAGCCAGCCTTTCGGTCTTCTATAGGATGCATTTTGGGGAATGTGCGAAGGAATTGCATGATTTAATTCCCCCATCTCCGTTCCACCATCGGACGACCCGTCGTACGGCAAGTATCCACCCTTACGTTGTTAACACCATTACGATCCGGACGAAGCGTTTCGCCTCCTCCTTTATACCTCGTACATCGAGGGTCTGGAACAGTTTGCCAGCGGCGGTGTTACCGTCGGACTACAATTTGAGTGTCTTCAAGGTTAGAGTGAATAGGCTCTTAATAAACTAGTACGCTTTACCATCAACGACTGCGTCACTGCTTACCACCAATCGGGATTGCGGTCAAGCGCTAGTTTATACTTTTAATTAAAAAAAAAACGTGCAAATTGTGGATCACTATTGTATCAGTATTGTCCAAATTCGTGCCAAGGCCAAGCCGCTGAGAGGCTACCTTTAGGGCGTGTAGCATTTTGGTCCAGCTATCCACCGTCTATGCCAATACCTATGACGATGTCATTGGCAGACCGAAGTTGTACATTTATAATATCGACAAATAAAAAAGAAATACTTCCAAAATTTTTAACATAAAAAGACACGTTTCGGTCATAAATTAACGATTGTGAAGGTCGTCGACCGGTTGTCTGATTTGGGTAAACGAAGAACAAATTGATCAGTGTATGTCCCTTAGTGCCTATAAGAGGTAGGTATTTATTGAGTTTATCGACATAAATTAAATTGACCTAAAAGTACGAGTACATAGATACATTGCATTGACCCTTATTTAGCTGACTTTCTATGAGCTAAAAATAATAAGCTTAGCAATTAGGGGTTCTTGATATTCCCATTTTTAGGGTTTTTTCAAAAAGAAACAACAAGAGTACATAGTTATCAAATCGAAATTAATACCAAATATTTAGGGCTGCAAATCGTTGAAGAAGTAAAAAAACCACTTCTAAGTATACGTCATCAAAAGATGCTGGCCTTCATATTTTGTGTTATTTTTTGTCAATTCTTGACACTTCGTTTTTTTTTTTATTAGAGTTTCAAAACCTATGGACTATGGACCTTATGGGTTTGGATTCCCTTACGAGTTCCAAAGTACAACTTAATTGCAGGAAATGAGCAGTTTCAACGACTTATCTTGTTTACAGTACGAACATACATACATAGAACTCTAATGCTAAAGTATCATATTAAATGTGATAATACTTGGAACCGGCATAATAAATAAACGTGTTTTATTCATCGAATGACGGTCGAGAGGGACACAAACAAATGATTTGCACAAGTAGAAATGATCTACATAAATACGAATAATTTAGTAAATGTAAAAAATACATCATCGTCTCTATTACATTACCCGTTTTACGCCTTACCCTTCACAGATTGATACCCTTTAAGGTTGATGTTAAGTCATGTAAGCCATTAATGAAAAGGAGGGATTTTCTTCCTGAAGCAGAAAGACGTGATTGAGTATTTTATATCCCTGATTCCTAAAAAAATATTTTTTAAATTTTTATATATATTATTTTTTTCTAAACTTCCTAAAACAAAATGGTTATTTACAGCCAGTACTTAAAATGTATTCATAAAAACATTCCTAAATACTGGTGACGGGACTCTACGTTTACGAGTATCGGCCCAAAACCGATAGGTACCTGAGTTGTTAATAAAAAAAGCGTTTCCTAATTTTACCAAGGTAGCAATAGCCCAGTGGGCCCTCATTGTAGCTGGATGACACGTCATTTTGGGCAGAAGGTCAACCTATTAGGTCAGTCCTTTGCTCATTGTACATTAATTGTATTAAGAATTTTTAGAGTCAAAGGTCATTCTCATTCCATTAGTGGTTGTTATCTAATCAGAGTAGGATGTGTTATTAATAGGAAATTAATATAATTGTGATTGCGTAGACTCAAACTACTACTAGTTAGCGCTAGGGTAATATAAACATGCGAGTTTACCTAGTTAGTTAGATCATTCTATTTTTGAATGCTGTTTTATCGTCACTGGTTGGAAATGAGCGATGCAGCTTTACTTTTTGTTCTCTCGGTGGTAGGCCATAGGCCGCCGGCAGAAGTTACCACCCACCAGACAAAGCCTTGCCGTCAAGCGATTTGTCGTGTTCCAGCATGATGTCTGGTGAAGCCCTACGGAGGACGGGTCTGAGCAGTTGTGTTGCGATGTGTGCCGGGTACGATGCCCCTAATGTTGTTGTGTTGAGAGTTTGGTCGTGGAGGATCTTCAGATCAATCTCCCTTTGGCGCAGCATCGTTGGTCGTGTTGTTGGGTTTAACATTGCATCACCTCGCTCTACTGCCATCTTCCTTCCTATTCGCTCAGTTTTTCTGAGTGAAAAGGCTCTTAATAAACTAGCGCGCTTTACCATCAACGATCGCATCATTGCTTACCATCAGGCGGGATTGCGGTCAAGCGCTAGTTTATAATTATTAAAAACAATAGGTACTAGTTTTTGCACGTGACAATCGTGTGCTCGCGTGCTAATCGGACGTTACCGTACTACCGGTAAAAGTCCTTTGTGCTGATCCAGGCCCTTATTTATGTGTTATATTTCTTTCAGATCCGCAGGGTAATTGCGTAACAAACAATCAGTATCAATGGGTTTCATTTTCACCGTCTAACAACATTCAAAAGTCTATTATTTGTGGTCAAAGGTTAACAAAGATGGCGATGGTCATTTTCATTGCGTTATTTACGTTATTGAGCAGTATTTTTTTCCAAAATGTTTCTAAGTGATAACAATAGTGTGTTACGCAATTAGAGTGCGTTTTATGCGTGATTGGGCAACAAACACCCAAATTTTTACATTAATAATATTAGTAATATTTACTCGACGATCACTCAGTCCGGGAAGGTCTACTTAACAAAAAGAAAACAAGAAACTTCCATAAAAATACGAATAACTAATTTCGGAAGTCGGCGGCAAGAAACAAAAATACAAAAATACAAAAACCAAAAACACCGAATTGAGAACCTCCTTTTTTTTAAATCGGTTTAAAATAGTTTATTTCCATAAAATGTGCCATAAAAATACATGTTAGTATAAGAACAGCAACAGCAAATCCTCCTCCGTGGCGCAGCGGTCAACACGCCTGTCTGCGACGTGGAGGCCCCGGGTTCGATCCCCGGCCAGGTCATGATGGAAAACGATCTTTTCCTGATTGGCCTGGGTCTTGGATGTTTATCTATATTTGTATCTATTATAAATATGGTATCGTTGAGTTAGTATCACATAACACAAGTCTCGAACTTACTTTGGGGCTAGCTCAATCTGTGTGATTTGTCCGTATATATTTATTATTTATAAATACATTGGCAGCCTTATTTTAATAACTACTCAGTGCTACCTGAATATCAACATTAAAAATTATTTTTACTTTTTATCAGCATTCGATATCGATACAGTCCATTAAGTATCGCCCAAAGACATTAAAATTTGATTAGACTGACTAATTTTAGGCTTGAATGTGGCGCTGATATAGAAGACTAAACAGTTATGTTGAAATTGTTTAATGGTAAATGATTTTTTCATAAGTAGGTTTCCACAAAAACATTTATTATGATAGTAATCATATTTTAAAAACTAGATTCGGTCGTTTGCCGGTTGAGGTTTTTTGTATCTGCCTATTTGGAGAAAAAAGGCGGAAAAATACCTACTCAAGAAGTTATAGTCTCTTTTATCGTTTAGACGTCATGTGATCTTGGTTAGATCAAATAAGGACCACGTAGATCGGTGACCGAGATGCCCTTTTGAAGAAAGAACCGCATAGATTGAAAGGACTGTCGAGCCAATGCACGCGTTTATGCAATTGTGCAGATTAACTCAAAACTAAACAACGACTCGATCAACAATACCAAAAAAGGGGCATTTGGGTAGGCCTAATAAATTACTCAAACTGCCAGACCATGACACAATCTAACACCACAACTGAAATAAAAATCACGTTGATACCAATTATGTTGCTTGTCATGGCATGGGCATCTGATGCGAAGAAATCAGAAAAGTTTTGACTGCATACAAATAGGGAACAAAGAAACAATGGATGGACTAATGTCATCGATAATATGGCTAGAAATATATGGAGGTGGACTGGGATGAAAGAAATAGACGTTGCGCCGACCCTACAAATATAAATTAGGGTACGAAGGAGGTTTAATGCATTAAAATTATTTGTAAACGCAGGCACAATACAGAAGAAAATTTTTGTGTAGACAAAGTATGTTTTTTTTTTTTTTAATAATAATCGACTAATGTTATAAACAAGAATGTATACAGTATGGATGGATGGTTGAAAGTTTGCTACTGTTTAACGCCGAAACTACAGAACGTATTTAGATGAAATTTGGCACGTAGATAATTTATAACGTGGACTAATACGGATACTTTAATCGCTATATTTCTAAGCATCGAAATTTATTCGGGTGAAACCGCAACGCGCAGTTACAGATAGATGATTATGATAATTATGACTTCGCCCTGTACACATCACTATCTATTGACGATATAATTATGTGCCTCGTGATTAGATCTATGGGTCAAAAGTCTATTCTTGCGTTTCTCGTTATCGAGATAGATAGTCGACGATATATCGTTTATGGAAACTTACTATGAATATCTAGTTAACAGTATGAGATTTAAAAATCTCACACTGAGTTATAAAAAAAAACTAAATATGTAATATTTAGTTTTTTTATTACTCCGGTCAACAAAACGTACCTTGTCGCTTGTGCTCGGAATTCGGGGTCAAAAGTTGCTACCGTTACCGGGCCCGATAGTTGACATTTAGTAGGGAATCGGTTTAATGGCTTTGCATAATTATTTCCGCGTCTGAGGTTTTTTAAACTTGGCATTTCTTGTTAAGGCACGAAAGCACGATAATTTTGTTCGAGGGTTCATTTTTAATTTTTGAGACTTCTTGGGCCCTAAGTGGGCCAAGGTGGCTCAAGGTCAGTCAAAGGGCAATAGAGAGTTCTTGGTGCTTAACTGAGTGATCAAATCGGAAATAAGTAGATCCCAGAAGAAGGAAAATAACCGACATAGCCCGAAGAATTGCAACACTTAAGTGGCAGTGGGACGGACACATTGCCCGAAGGACCGATGCCCGATGGAGCCGACGGGTTCTCGAGTGGCGACCACGCACCTGATGACGCAGCGTGGGTAGGCCCCCGACAAGGTGCACCAACGACCTGGTGAAGGTCGCGGGAAACCGCTGGATGCGGGAGGCGCAGGACCGGTCGTCATGGAGATCCTTGGGGGAGGCCTATGTCTAGTAGTGAACGTCTTTCGGCTGAAATGATGATGAATGATACTTCTTGTATACAAAATCTACCTGACGTCAATTTTATTTGACACGAATAAAAATTATTCGTATAGTGAATAATCTGCTTATAACTAAGTATACTTACTTATTTAAACATTTGTGGATAAACATACATACATATACATAAAAAGAAGAATAAAAGAGAACAGAACAGATTTTTTTTGTTTTTTTTTTTTTCATTACAAGAAGTGCCTAAACACTACATGAATAACAAAAACAATCTTAACCATAAGTATTCATATTTTTTGTACATATTGGTGTTATTTCAAGTTAAACAAATATCAACTTTATTTTTATGGTAATTAATGTCGTGGTGGCCTAGTGGTTAAAACCAGCCTCTCAAGTATGAGTGTGCGGATTCGATTCCATGTCAGGCAAGTACCAATTTAACTTTTCTAAATTGTATGTACTTTCTAAGTATATCTTGGGCACCAATGACTGATTATAAGCTGAACGAAAACATCTTGAGGAAACCTGGACTTTTAAGTCTGAAATCGCCAACCCGCATTGAGCAAGCGTGGTGATTACGCTCAATCCTTCCCTGTATGAGGGGAGACCTGTGCCCAACAGTGGGACGATAAAAAGGTTGATGATGATGAAGTTGTCTAGCACTATATTGAAAAAGTGACAAAAAAAGTTTGAAGCTATAGCGTAAACTGGACTTTATCATGTAGGAATTAAAGTTCTTTTTCTATAAACTCATTTGTTTACATTTTTGCCGTGTTTGGTCGTAATATTATTAGGAACAGCTTAGTTTAAGTGCCTACGAATTATACTAATTTAAACTTTTTGTTGACTTCTTACTTAAAAATTTTTCACAAACAAATACAAGTCACTTGTTAGAAGTAAAAAAACCTGCCCGTCTTAACAAAATTTTTATTAATTAAATATAATAGTCAAAACAAAATAAGGGCGACCACATTTTTATAGTATTCTCATGAATTCTTGAGGTTGAACCTCATTGGGTTGATGAATGATTAGATCAGATAAATTAGTTTATTTTAATTGTAAAGAGCATTAAATGACGAAGAATTTTTCAATAAAAAAAAATTTACACCGTTTTTTCTAAAAACTAACATTTGTGCAAACAAAATGTAAGGAATAAAAATTTTGCTGCAAAAAACAAAAATTTGTTATTGGTTGATTTTTGACATTCCTCAATATTTTGTGTGCCCTCGTTACCTAATGCTCTCTTGAAGCCTGGATGGTACACTCCAGCAGGTGTACCACTGTTTCTTGAGGAATTTGTTCCCAGCTTGATTTTAAATCGTTTATGAGCTGTCTTGCATTGTGCACGGGTTGGTTTGTGCTTCGAACACTGCGTTTTAGTAAATCCCACATGTGTTCAACGGTATTGAGATCCGGAATGTTCGCAGGCCAGGGCAATGTCTGTATAGTACCAATCTCCTCTAAGACTTAGTGGCCCTAGCCGTATGAGCGCGAGCATTATCCTGCATCAGACGGAATCTGGCGCTGATTATATTGTCGCCTGTCGTAAGCGGTTTTATAAGGAGCGTGCTGTGATGCAGCGTTCTCTACACACAGTCAAACCGCACGTAACGGTCCTCCTGTGTGGTTTTTGCTTGAAATCTGCCAGAACCCTGTTAGTCTTCCAGTCTCTTGATATCGATTCCAAACATTCTGAATTGCTCGCCGGGAAAAACCCAGCTTCAACGCAACAGCATTCGGCAGCGGCATTCTTGAAGCAATGCTATGACCCTAGTTACGGTTGATAAGTCCATATGTCGTCGGATTCTAGGCATGATTTTCTTAAAAATCTAATTTAGCCACTACTTGAACAAAACTTAAACTGTTCTCAACAGAATCGTCAGTTACGCTGAGTTAAAATCCTTCTTAAATAGGGTAGAGTCAAGTGGTTACAGTAAATTATCAAAAAGTGCCCATTTTATACAATTACGTACCTAAGTGGGAGATTCAAAAAATGTTTCTAAACAAACATGTTAACACTACAATAAATATTTAACTACTTGAGAACGTCTAAAAAATAAACTGTCACATCCGCTGTTAAAATTAACAAGTGGCCCTTATTTTGTTTTGACTAGCATATTTTTTCTCAGAAGTAGATTGAAACTTTATTCATGTTGATAACTTTTTAAAGTCTAGTTCATTGTAATATTTATAAACTACACACACACAAACACTAGGTATTACACTAAGCCTAAGGACCTTTGCACAGTATACAAAAAGTATAAAAAAACTAAATATCTACATTACAAGAAACTTGCTTAGTTAGGTAACGTATTTTATGTAGTAATTTAAACATTACCTACTTACTAGTGGTGTAGTCATGTGCAAACATCGCTCATTGCCATGAAGAGAAAAAAAAAAAAAAACAAAAAAAAAAAATAGCAACTTTGAGTTAAGGAAATATTTTATTGTTTGCAACAAAAACGAGATTACAGTATGCCTTAAACTTTAGGGAGCTGGAAAGGTGCATCATACCCAAAAATTACCCACCCAGCTGGTAGTTTCCGACTGGATGAGAGTCGCCGAAGATAGAGTTGAATGGCGTGCAATAGGAGAGGCATATGTCCAACACTGGAGTGTTTCGGGCTGATGATGACTTTATACTGACTGAATATATTAACTTTATTCCTGTAACATTACTTTTTTTGATGGAATCGGCACTGAAGAAAATTTATAGAATTGAACCTTTGTGTAGGTACCTATTAAGGGTTGTTGTGGCAAGTGTACAATGAAATGAGTACTTTGTTACTTACTGTGGTGTTCACTATAATCACTTATAGGGGCTTTGAGGTTTGAAGTAAAACCACCGAATTATCAGCAAGTACACACAGCTTAACGGGCACGTCTAGTCGCCACTCGGGATAGAGCGGGAATGTCTTGAGATGCTACATTAAACTGTGTGCCACATTTAATTGTATACATCACATCTCTTCCTTTTTATATGTTAATTCAAAATCAAAATCAAAAGTCATTTATTCAAATTAGGCTGATAATCAGCACTTTTTGAACGTCAATATTACATAAGACAGTCCCCCAAAACGCCCACCCATCGACACTTCCTAGTGCTTTCGCTGGGAAGAAGAAGTGGCGGAACAAACTCCCCAGCAGCACAGCTGTCTGTTCATTTTTTTTTAAAAAACACATGTCTTTATACAATACTATGTATAGTGATGAATTAATTGATGTTTAACAACATTTATCATTTAGACGTTAATTACTTTACAAAGTCAGATAACAATTTTTTGACATTTAATTTTAATCCATTAAGTTTAAAGTAACTACTTGAACATTTAGAAAATAATTACATTTTAAGTACAGTTCAATATTTCACATTAAGCTACAATCATTAAACAGTACCTATGGAGTATGAATTAAAATTATTTATCTGATATGATAACCATTTAGATTAAGTTCTTCTTTCACCTGATAAGATAACAATTTTGAACATTTAGATGAGTTCTTATTTAACTGATACGATAACAATTTTACATTTTTACGTTAGTTCTTCTTTATTTGATATAATAACCATCATTTTAAACATTTAGATAAGTTTATTAAGTTTCAAAAATAATTATGCTTTGAGTACAATATAGTTCATAAATATTTCGCATGAAGCTTACAATATTTACACAGTCGTTAAGGCGATTAGTTATGACGATGACCTTGCGCATCTGGGCGGGGCTAGGCAGAAACCCCCGCGCACCCCGCAACATATTTACGTGCACATTTCCGACTCGCTTGCTTCGAGCGCGGACGTCTCGCAACAAACGTATAATGCCATAACATGTCTAAAAAGTATACTATTCATAGTATTCTGTCTAAAAAGTACCTAATATAAAATTACGTGGTATCTAAACTCATGTCCTAAAGTGAAACATATTATGTAATTACTTTTATTATGTTGTTTTCGATACCGCGTTGCAGGGATTTTTTATTTAAAAAAGAGAAAACAAATATTTATTTATAAAAATGATTAATGCAAAATGGGAACGGGTTTATTCTTTTATTTAAAGTTATTATTTAGCATTTAGCGTTTTTGGTATAATTCCCATTGAAACATTGGAAACTTATATATATTATTATTGTTTAAAAATTTAGCTGACCAAATTTTAGGTAATGAACACCTGAGACTAATGAACATATAGAATGAAAAAAAAAAAGAATTTGTTTTGGTTTACTAGAAAAAAAAAATGGGGAATGTTAATCAAATTTCATGGATTAAACAAGTATCATTTATATATATTTTTAAGGAAGGAAAAAAAATGTTTTGGACTTAGCAAATATTTGCCGAATTTTTTTTTTTTGAGATGTCTTTTTCTTCATTTTGTATAGTATATCATACATACAACTTTATACAAATATACGATCACTATAAAATAATTTTTCACTTTTATTAAACACATGACATTTCTCGTCAAAAATAAAAATAGTGGGTTATCTGTCATAGTTTTAAATTAGCTGGGAAAAGTAACTGTCTAGATGCGACTCTCAGTTTTATCTAAGGTAAGTTTTATTTTATTTTTGTTTATACCCCTAAATGTGTATCATCATCAACCTTTTTATCGTCCCACTGCTGGGCATAGTACGACTTTAGAAAAGTTGTATTGGTACTTGCCTGACCTGGAATCGAACCCGCGCACTCATACTTGAGAGACTGGTGTTTTAACCACTAGGCCACCACGACTTTTATATGTGTATGTGTATGTTTATTCACTAATACGTATGCCTGAATGTTTGTTCCTACACATTTTGATATATTTGCTGTTGTTGCTGTGAGAATTATACTAGATATCACCAGAGTTGCAGTAATTTACCTTCCGTTATATTTATAGTATAAAATTTTAATTGCATGTGTGTTGTCTTATACAGTATGTTAAGAAAACTCTGTCCAACCCATAAGGATAATAAAGGTTAGGTAAACACATGACCAAATATAATATAAAATTTTAAGTAATCATCATAGTACCAATACAAATGAATTTTGAAATAATCTTTTTTTCCCGCGAATTAATTCCAACTTCCCCGAAATTTGGTAATTTTAAAAAAAGTGTCAACACTGGTATACTATACAACACAATAGCGATGCAACCACGTGCCGCGTGCCCTGCCGCCCGCCGCCCGCGGAAGGGTGCTTACGCACATTTATTAAGTTACCTCTTTTTGCGAAATAATATTTTTTTTTTTTGGGGGATTTTTTATGTTTAGCCCGGTTTTGTATCCATTAGTAGAATCAGTTATCGATACCTAACAACACCTTCACGTGTCGGACAGGGTTTTTATAACATACCGTGAAAATGTGAAAATGTGCCTTCCGATTGGTCATGATTAGATTATTTTTATAGATTTTTCACTGAAGGCTTAGTAAATATTATCACCAGTCACACAAATTTATACAGCGTACATAGAACAGGAAGATCAAGAATAGTTTCAAGGGAAGAAATACTAGATTTTTTGGCAATAAGTGTCATCATGGGTAATGTAGTTATGCCATCCTACAAAGATTACTGGTAAAAGTATTTTCGTTATGCAAAGCATTAGCATACATAATGCTCCTAAAGAGATTTGATAAAATCAGGCGATTTTTACATTTTACCAACAGTTCTGAAGCCGATACATCAGATAGGTATTAGAAACTACGTCCTGTAATTGATCGTATTCCAGCACAGTGTTTATCCGTAGCAAAAGAGAATGCTTTTAGTATCGACGAAATTGTTGTACCGTACAAAGGGAAGAAAAATATGATCATTGGCCACAAATAACTGGATATCAGAGGTGCAAGTACTGCAAAGCTGGCCAGGCAAGTACGATGTGCACAAATGGAAGGTTCATCTTTGTTATGTGAAGAATAGAAACCGTTTTTGGAGTACCACCGCAAGCAATAGGATATCTGAATTATTATGTTATATATATTTGTAAAAAAAAAATTGTTTAAGAAAGATTTATTTTATTAAACCAATTTTCTTCCACTAAGACAGTTATTTTTGTTTAAAATCATGTTATTTACAATGATATTTTAGTAAATGTTCAAAACTACCAGTAACGTTTCTTGCACGTTCTTCTCCATAGAGATCTACGCTTTGGAACGTGCAATTTAGCTTCACTTTTCTTGGACTGACCGACATTAACTATACAAAAGCACCAACGGGTGGTTAATTTGAAATAAACAATTTTGATTTTTCCCTAAACATAGTAATGTATAGCAAAATATACGTCACTAAAATTGCAATATTCACTGTACGTGTAGCAATGTATAGATTAATATACCTACGACTTGTTTTTTTTTTAAATTTTCTTATTATGATTTTTTTCCCTTATTTTTTATACGTTCCTTATAGCCCAAAAAAGCTACTATATATATACATTTTTTGCTTTTCTTCGAACAAAGAATCTTGCCACGATAAGGGTAAATTTTTATTGGCGGAATGAATAGGGTGTGGGGGGTCCGACCCCCACGTCGTGGGCCGTTTTATCTCGAAAACAGTACGTCGCAGCGAAAAAGTGCTAGGGTACAAAGTTCTTTCTTAGACCTTCCACTATTCATTCCGCCAAAAAAAATTGGAGAAATTTCTAGTCTGGTTTTTAACCACCCGATAAAAATGACCCGAAATTATAAAATAACCCGAATAAAAAGTTACCCTCTTGACGCCCTCTTTTTTTTTCGAAAATTTAAAAACTCAAAAAAATTTGTTCCCAAAAATTGTTTTATTCTTTTTCTTTACGTTTCATAAAAGGAGCGTATACCCCAACTCCAACAACCCGCCCTGAAATCGACTCTGACTGGTTACGCGCGCGGTTGATTTTTTGACAGCATCATGCGCCTAGTTAGAATAATCGTTTTATAAGTAAACGAAACGAAACGGGAAAATTAAGCGGATGATACTACAGGCAAAAATATAGGTACAGTCAACGGCACATCTAGTTATACACCCGCAGTAACAAAACTATTTACACTGATCAGAATATCGAAATAAAACGTCATATAAAATCACGTAAAGCATCCAAGCGCAGCAATAAATGCAAAATTTCAATAATCATACACAAAATCACTAAAAATACTTCGTTGCACTCGAAGTCGGTATCCAAGGGTGCGCGGAGCAAAAAGTGACACAGCCTCCTCTCACGAGCGCTGGCGCGCGACTGCCGGCCACCCGCGCCCGCGTCCCGCATAGAGCCCCTCTGAACTTTGTAAGGCGGAAACTCGTGCGGAACCTCATTTTTATTACTTTTCTTATTAAATATTTCATTGATTTTAAAATAAAACTATGATTCTATAGTTCTTACAGGTACACGTTACTGCGAGTAAGAATATTTACAAAAGTCTAAGCGCTTTAAGAGAAATATCGATTTTAAGGTTAAAAACGTCGTGTAGAAATGTTTTTTTTTTTGACGTAAATATAGGCCGTATAGAAAATAATAAACAATGAATATGTTGTGCTTGAATCTATGATCATAACATATTTTTTTCAAAATTTTTAATTAAGGCATTCTTGAGGAATAAACTTCCAAAGTTGAGCGATTTTGGACGCTCACGGGTATCTATCACCTTAACATGTGAATTCTTCTTTATCGATCGCTTCGTGATCGACAACTTTTCATTGACCTTCTACCTTTTGGTGTACGATGTTCAGTCTTGTACTCTTTACCAGTTTAATCATTATTTCTTGTATTTATATCGCTTGCTTGAGCATTTGTGTAATTTTATGCGGTGTGTGATTAAATTGTTGAATCTATTTGTTTTCATTTATAGTATTCTTACTATACTTTTCGTCAATTTCTAATTCTATGTATGTAGGTTTTTTCATCTTCGTTTAATTTCTCCCTTTTTTCTATCTGTCTTCCGGATTATTGTATCTATTTTCCCGATCTCTCGTAAGTTAGATAAGTTCGGAAGTAGATTTTCTTGTGGAGTAATAAGTGTACTGTTGTATATCATTAAATATTTTAACAAGTCATCTTTCCAGTCTCGACTTCGCCATACAATCTGATTTTGAATTTTTTGGTTATATAATTGTCTGAGGGTCTGGTTCATTTATTTTTCTTTTGTTTAATTTGTGTAGATTTCATTATTTTAATGTCTTTTTATCGCCTTTAATACGATGATAGTAAAATTATAATTTCTACTACACAGCGGATCCAAAACCCAACATCAGTAGGTATTCAGTCAAACTTTTTCATGGTTACTGGTTGAATTAGGCCTGAGACTAAAGTATTTTAGTCTAGTCAGTCTGTTTTAGGGGTTGTATCGCCCCTGCAGTTATTTATAACACGGTGCTGCTCGTCATCTGTTACTTGAACTTGGCTCAACACGCTACCGCGTGTCTAGATTACTTTCGCACCTTTGTACGTGACCCATACTTTATGTTAACAATGCCTGGGTGAACTTCTTGGGCTGCTTCTAATATATATATATATTTCATAAGAGTCCATAATGTGCCAAAGTTCATGTTCTATTAAGTTGTAGCTATTTATTGAAACCTCCCAAGTGTTTTTATTAACAGTCATGGTCACTATTCAATGATATAATAATTGTTCTAAGGTGTACCTAATGCTACGGGTCGCTTGTGTGAACTTCTAGTTAATATGATGTTCATATTCTAAACATTTTTTATATGCTGGCACTCGTACACAGACATGATAATGAGGTTGTTACGAGTATATTTGATTTTCCAGCTATTATTTATTTTTATTATCCTATAACCTCTAGAGGATGTGATGGTTTTGCAAGCAACCTCTTTTTTGATGGTTTTGCTTGAGGAACAACTATGTATCACTTTTGTGATGGTTTTGCAAGCAACCTCTTTTTGATGGTTTTGCTTGAGGAACAATTATGTATCACTTTTGT
This sequence comes from Sesamia inferens, assembly GCA_037179545.1. Taxonomy (NCBI): domain Eukaryota; kingdom Metazoa; phylum Arthropoda; class Insecta; order Lepidoptera; family Noctuidae; genus Sesamia; species Sesamia inferens. Next base: position 25,030,035 of record CM073928.1, on the reverse strand, counting down.
GATGGTTTTGCAAGCAACCTCTTTTTTTTTTAAATATAATGTATTTGTTTTCAGTGTCATTTTTGTTTAGTGTCAATTTTGTTGGTATTAGGGCTTGTTGAACTTGTACTGACCATTGTGGACTATTTTCACCGTCCTTTTACAGATTCTAGAGAGTAGCAAACTCAAAATGTATGTCTTTCGATTGTTGCTGTCACAAATCCAGTTTTCATGTTGCTGTGTCAAATCAGAGATATAGACAGCACGTATTGTAGTAAGAGAATTTACAGATTACTGAATAATTTAATGTAATTTGAATTATTTCTCATCATCGTTTAATAATCAACAAAAGTACATGTAGATTTCCTGTTGAAATATAATCAAACACTTGGGTTATTTATAACCAATTGTTCTTTCTCGACGGATAAGGGTTTTTGTACTTAAGCGGCTCACCTCACAAAGGTTCTTTATTAACGCTCTAAGTATTAAGTGTTAACTTTTAAATAAATAAGCTTTAGTAAGCGAGTCTCACAGAAGGAGACACCTTAATCACACTCTAAGTGGCGTGTCACAATTCAAACGGTCACCGGAGATTACGACTCTGTAATTCTAGGAGTTGTTTATTAGAATAGCCAGCCAAAATGCGTTGATTTGACTAAAATTAGTCCAATCATTAGAACAAGTTCAACCTTCACAGATTTTATATAGACACTAGTTAGTTTTAACCGGCAAGATAATAATGCTTTACCTTACTTCGATTTGACTGAAGTGGGACTTCTGTTAAAACTGATACATTTAGGTACGTTATTTTATTATGACACTAGTTAGTCTTAACAGTAAGATAATAATTCCGTACTTTATTGGAATTTCTGTTAAAACGGGCACATTAAACGATATTTTCGTTGGAACGTATTTTCTTATTTATTTTCTGTAATACACTGTTTTAATAGTTCTAAAGATAATAATTTTTTTTTCTTTACTTCGATTTTACCGAAGTAGAACTTTAGTTAAAATTGATACATTAGGTAACGATGTTTTCATTGGAGTGTTTTTTATTTCTCAATTTGTGTATTACAGAAGTTAGTTTTTATAGTAAGATAATAATTTCTTACTTTACTTCGATTTTACCGAAGTGGAACTTTTGATCAAACTTATACATTAACGATATTTTCGTTAGAACCATCAAAAAAGAGGTTGTTTGCAAAACCATCACACTTACCAGTTGGTATTTTGATTGTATCAAATTATAGGGGGCGCAGAAACTATAATCAAATTATAGGGGACTCGTAAACTACAACATAAACACGAATTCAGCACATGATTCTATAATAGATATTTTAAGCCCACTACACAACAACTGTCTCATAGAAAAGTGAAGCTATAAGTACATATGCGGTCATAGGTAATGCATGGAACGGCAAACTGTTTTTTAAATAAATGACAAATAAAGAAATGCTGGAGGGTCCAGAACTCCAGAATCATGTTCTACTGATCCATGGCAAAAGGATGAGCCTTGATATCCTTGCCATCCTGTATCTATAAAGCTTCTCCTATAATACTACTTCATTTTTTACTTCTTTTTATCACAATAAAAAAGAAATAAACTTGCGCTTGAACAAAAACACCTTAAAACTATGAAAATAGAGATGCATTTAGCAATTTGGCACAATTATGCCAAATTAACCTTAGCTCAGTATACCATACTGAATATTTCTAGCCTCCGCATCAATTTCGTCGAAATATAGATATTTTTATTACCTATCTTCTTTAATTCCAGACAGCCGCCACAAACCTCATGACATGCTTCAACGACTTGGTGAACATGGAAGTCTTGCAGCAGGAGATCGAAGACGCCAAGCCAACTGGACAGGTCGATGAAGTGTTTAAGAAGTTAGTATTACATACAGATATGAATCTTAACGATCATAGGCATAAATGTGATTCTCTTTTAATTGGCACTAACCACAAAACGCTAGTTTTGACCACGGTAGTCGCAAGAACAGCTTTTGAACGGAGAATGTAGCTCCCCGACATAGTGTTATTTTTTCTTTTTTTTTTTTTTGAACAAGGTCTTCCTAGAAGCCTGAAGACTGGGTTTGTTGCTCGATAGATGCCACTAAGATAAAATATTCATGGGGCCTCAACATAAATAGACTGTAACACGAGCTGGCTCAAATTGACTCATAAGAACAGAGTACCATCAACATTCCGTCTGACATAGATAATGATAACTTCCCTTTAGAACGTTGCAGTAAATGGGACATGCAAAAACGAGCCGGCTTCTAAACAGCCACGACTTTATGTAACATTATCATATATGTACTGTTACCAATTCTTTTATATGACCATTTTGGTTGAAGGTTATGGAGCGATCAACAACTGTTTAGTTTTACATTTTGACGCTTGAACTTCTTTTTCACTTAACTTCAATTCCGGAGGCGTTAATACTTCAAGCATTACTGTAGCCCTTTGTACAGTATTGTTTTATATAATATTAAACACTACTTTGATGATTTTGAATAAAATTTGAAGTCCCACGTAATCTTAACCACAGACAATCTCTAGAATAGATAGTTCCGTCGTGGACCTCTTCCAACGCTTTTCATCAGGCGAGTTCAAAGTCAAGAGCGGATCCATTAAACAATAAAAGAAATATTTGACCCTCATACAACGCCAATTTGCAATACGACTATGAACTATGAACCTTGATAGCGAGACAATTAAATTTTGTTTTAGATATTGTGCCAAGACACCTCAGTTCAAAGGATGTTTCCGTAATATGACGGAGACGGTGAAGCCTTGTTTCTCACCTCCGGAACAGAAGAACTTCAAGACTTTGTACAACGTTACTGAGCAGCTAGCCGACTTTATCTGTTTTAAGGATGGTGACCGGATTGCATGTAAGTTTATACAGGAATGTTTTACAAAGCACTTTGAGCTGTCAGGCTAAAATTAAATTGGGCTGGATACATCTGACGACTTTTCATGGCAAGCGTCATCGATGGATCATGGTGGCCTAGTGGTTAAAACACCAGCCTCTCAAGTATGAGTGTGCGGGTTCGATTCCAGGTCAGGCAAGTACATTGGTAACGTAAAGTTTTGGTTTAAATTGGTAAAGTAATTGGTTTTCTAAAGTTATATATACTTTCTAATTATATCTTGGACACCAATGACTGAAGGTGAAGGAAAACATCTTGAGGAAACCTGGACTTTAAGTCTGAAATCGCCAACCCGCATTGAGCAAGCGTGGTGATTACGCTCAATCTTTCTCTGTATGAGAGGAGACCTGTGCCCAGCGGTGGGACGATAAAAAGGTTGATGATGATGATAATGTCATTTATGGACACGGACCAGAAATGGCAGAAAACTAAGATCTAGTACTTAGCAGCTATTGATACGGAGGAATGATAAGAGATGACGCAGTGGCTGAGCGATCAACTGCTGCACTGCGTGTCGCAGGTTCGATTCCCGCACGGAAAAACGATTTGTATGGGCTAAATTAGTTGTTCCGGGTCTGGCTGTTTGTGTATGACTTTATATGTGTGTAAACGCACCCAAGATACAGGAAAAATTTCTAGAGTGGGGCAACGTTTTTTTTTTTAAATAAATAAATAAAGAGTAGGGTGGTATTTGCTCACCAGTGGGAGAACACAGGCTTTTAATAATTTAACAGAAACTAAAGTCTCATAGGTGTAATAACAATTAAAACTATTGTGTCTCGTTCCGTGTCCTTCATCTGATACCTTTAATCGAGTTACGAAAATGACAACAAAAACTGTTTTTGAATTTGTCGAGATTCGGTTGCTAAGAAAACTTACACAAGACTTTTGGTAATTGGAGCTCTTTGTAACTAGTTCTTCTATCTATATCTATCAGTCTATTGTCACCTTCGATCAATACCACCTACTACGAGTTTCCAATAACTGCATCAAAAAACATGTTATAAATAAGACCACTAGTCTTATTTTTAAATACATATATTTTGTTTCAACCTTATTGCTAGAACCTATGTTTTATTTTTCCATAAATATATTGACTTCCATTTTTGAACGAAGGTGATAAAGATATTGCCAATAATAAGGAAATTTACGATTAAAGGTTAAGGTTTGCAATAGGGATCTTTCCTGGGTAAAAAAATATTCTATTTAGTCCGCCATTCAGATTTTAAATGGTGTTTCTGAAATCTACGCACAAACGAATACCATGGATCCAGTACATGATTCAGAACCCCTCAGTGGTGGAATTTTTCGTCGGTTATCTCCTGATTTAAAAAAAAATAATATGCAGTTTTTTTCACTTTAAACCGTTCATAATTGCTATACTTTTATAACCCAATAAGATTTTAAAGGAAAAAAAATTGATTCGCTAATTACACAAAAAAGCGCAATGTGAACAAAACTCTATCCTATCAGCTGTTTTAATAGAGTTCACATCAGGGGTCAACATCATACCCACAAACACGCGCGGTGGCACGCTTGCAACGCTCAAAGGCCGAGCCGACACATTTTTTGACGTGATAACGTCTATTAAATCGGTATGCTGGGAGTCATTCGCGAAAACTGCGTAACGGCCGAATCTGACGCTACACGGAGTCCACGCCTACTAAAACTAACCTTAGCCTTGTAGCTTTAGAGTGCAATATTATTTACCTAAAAGCACGGTTGTAAACAATTAGTAGCAGTTTTTCGCGTACATGATTAAAGCATTGATAGCCGAGTGGTGAAACGCTCGGATTAATATCGACTCACTCAAGAGGTGCCGCGGATCGATTCCTGACGGCAACGGACGTTTTTTATCCTTTTTAATTTTTAAATTTTTCCTTTTTAATTTTTCTTTTTTCTTTTTCTTTTTGCTTTTTTTTTATTTTTTAGAAAATTTAAACAAACTATTAAATAAAAATATAAATGTTATACATTACTTTATTTGAAATAATTTCATTGCACCCAGAAAAAATTTTTAAACACTGTGATTTCTGTACCCGCTCCGCTCATTAACGATATAAATGACTATCATAATTTTATTAGAAGCATGCGGTCTAGCCTTATCGCGAAGTTTGCGTTACGATGTCTGATACACCCTGTAGAAAAATATTGGATACGTATATTTTATTTTATCAAATTAATAAAAATTTACAAATATAAAAGGCATCAAAGATCTTGAGTGGTGGCTGGTGACATTACTGCTCGCTAAAAGGTGTAGCGTGCAGTGACTTCACACGAGTTTTCAACGCACTGTGTCGTCTTCATTTTTTGTTTATATGAAAAAAGAAAAAAATACGTCTTTTTTGAAAAACTGACTGACGGACTAATTAGTTTTTTTTAGTCAACTATCCTATTGCGGCCAGATGAGCTATGTGGTATTTTTTTGCGTTGCTGTGTTCGGCTTTGAAGGGTATGCGTGCTAATGTAATTAAAGGCAAATGAGTTATTTCCCAAGATTTTTTGCCGTTCACTAACATAAAAACATCATAACTCGGTGTAAGGGAGTGGGCCGTAATCTACCACGCTGGCCCTCTACAGTGCGGCTTGGTGATGTTAATAGTAATAATATTTATTTAAAATTCGTTAAAGGACAAAATAATACTGTTAGTGTCTGAACTAGAAAATCCCGTGTTTTATCGCTTATAGCAGTCTAAAATTAATAAATAAAGAATATTATCAAACAAATTTAATTAAGTGAATGGTAATGTATATAGACAGATACAATCACTTTAAACAAAATATCTGTATCTTATTAGGACATTCTTTGGAGAGCAAAGTTCCTTGATAATTTTCTTAGAATTTGTGTAATTCAAGGAGTAAATGTTTGCTTTTGCGTTTAGTCTATTATAGAGGAGAGGACCGAAGAACAGGTAAAATAACTTATAAATGAACAAACAAATGGTGGTTCGGTGAAAAGTACTGTTCAGCTGCATCCGGTTAGACTGGATGCTGACGCTAAAATTAAGTATTTTGAAAATGAAAAAACTTACAAACGCACTGGTTGCCCCTACGATTTTTGAAAGTTCCCCTTGATTTCTCTGGTCTTCCACCACCAAACCCTGATGTTCTTATCATGGGACCACCTTGGGAATGTCTATCCAACAGAAAAAGAATTATCAAAATCGGTTCATAAACGACGAAGTTATCCGCGAACAAACATAAAAAAGCATAATACGGTCGAATTGAGTAACCTTTTTGAAGTCGGTTAAGAAATAACGTTGTATAGGTATACCAATTAAATAAGAATAAACTGTGAAAACCATTAATTTATATATTTCAGAAAGTTTTTTTTTTTTAATTTTCAGTGTTCATCGCAGAAGGCGGCAAGGAGTGTTTCCAGGACAAATCGGAACTCATTCAGAACTGCTTGAACTCTACTTTCGATTCTGAGACTGCGGAAAACCTTAAGAACATCACTGATTCTGGAAATTTGCAGCTTGAATTCAAGGTAAGAACAAGAAAATGATTAGTGGGGCTATTCTCATAGTTTTAAGAAAGTTCACAGTCCGATCAGGTTTAAACCACATAAATGGTTATTGAATTATGAGCTTATAGAAATGAGGTTCTTTATACATATAAAAAATCAGCTTAGTTAGGTACTAAGTTGTCATTTTTGTATTAAGAACTTTGCCATAATCCCCACGCTCGGCAGACGGGTTTTAGATCGCAGTAATTTGATATTCCACAGGAGAAGCGCTGCTGCCTGCTTCTTTAGTGAGAGTTCCCTTAGTCGCTTCTTACGACTCCCACGTGATGATATGGGTTGGTACGGACGACAGCAGGTTAAGTTACCCGAATCTTGTCAAATATTCCCACTCAACCTTCATCCTTAATGATTTAGTTATAAAGTTGAAAATCTAATAAAGCAATTTGACAGATTGTAGTAGCTTTATGTGCTGTCGTCTTTATACTATTCTAAGCCAACGACGAAACACCCTTCTGTGTAGCTACCATGAGTTTACGTTACGAGACTCGATCGCAGATATCGAGGGCGTTTGACTCGTCGATTGGCCCGCTTCAAGGTTGTAAGAGCTCTCAACCAATGAGAGCGCCAAACGCGCTCCACATCGACGATCGAGTCTCGTTATGAAAACTCATGGTAGGTACACTGTTGTCATGTTATTTCTCAACTATAAAATCGAAATCTTAATTATTTTTAGGAAAAGCAGTGCGACCAAATGACAACACTACAGAAATGTATCGTCAACGTGCTTGAGAAGTGCCCCAAACCAACCTCGGCCAACATCGTAGACTCTCTGTTCAACTTCATCAGAAAGGCGACGCCGTGCAAGCAGTTTGTTAAAGTAAGTTAATCTTTTAACACATAGTCATGGAAAAAGTGTAGTATAACATTTGTTTTCGTATTTAACGTTGACTCGGCATAGGTGTTCGTTGTATACGCAGCCTAGACGTACAAACTCTGCGCGTACGCCGCAACAAACGTCATTATGGTAATTCGGTACATTTTTCGCGTCGTTTGCGCAGAGTATGGTGTTTCCACGGTGTTAACTAAACCTCAACGCCTATGTTAGTAATACGCTAAATGGACAAAGGTATTAACCGCCAAAAAAAGTATTGTTTTTGCATGAATCATCAGTAACAGGCAAATTTTTTTTTTTTGTTGTTTTCTTATAACACTTTTGTCCACTTAACCTTCAATTCAGTTGATGTACATATAATTTATTTATTTAACTTTCAATCTAAAATATGATATTAATGTCTTCTTATGTCTAGTAACCAATAATATATATTTATTAATTTATTTTTACTATAATTATGTATATGTTTTCTTTTAACATGTAAATAAAACCCATTTCACATTGCACTCAGCTCTGGTACAGTTTTGCCCAGAACAATATTGTTTGTTTTGCACTAATATATTATTATCGCGCATGTTTTAATAGGCGACTGACAAATCCAAGGGCAGAGGTCGGAGTTCTGTAAGTTGTTTAATCACAAGCACAAATATCTGTAATATCATCGTGTGAACGTCTAAATCATATACACGCACGCACGCGCACACACCCGCGCACACACGCCCGCGTACACACTCCCTCACACACACACACACACACACACACACACACACACACACACACACACACACACACACACACACACACACACACACACACACACACACACACACACACACACACACACACACACACACACACACACACACACACACACACACACACACACACACACACACACACACACACACACACACACACACAAAGTTGTTGAACTGTCATAATTAAATTTAAATAATTCGTTTTTACATGAATGTAGGTTATATTAAAATACATGTGAAGTGGAAAGGAGTGAGCCAAGTACATTTGGCTTGGAAATATGCACGCAAATTTGATATAAAAAAATTGGCTGTCTGTAGAACTCCGTCTACTGCCGATATTTGAACGTGATAACGTCTATTACATGGTAATTTTTTCTGGGTGCAATGAAATTATTTCAAATAAAGTAATGTATAACATTTATATTTTTATTTAATAGTTTGTTTAAATTTTCTAAAAAATAAAAAAAAAGCAAAAAGAAAAAGAAAAATTAAAAAGGAAAAATTTAAAAATTAAAAAGGATAAAAAAGTCCGTTGCCGTCAGCAATCGATCCGCGGCACCTCTTGAGTGAGTCGATCTTAATCCGAGCGTTTCACCACTCGGCTATCAATGCTTTAATCATGTATGCGAAAAACTGCTACTAATTTTTTACAACCGTGCTTTTAGGTAAATAATATTGCACTCTAAAGCTACAAGGCTAAGGTTAGTTTTAGTAGGCGTGGACTCCGTGTAGCGTCAGATTCGGCCGTTACGCAGTTTTCGCGAATGACTCCCAGCATACCGATTTAATAGACGTTATCACGTCAAAAAAATTAATTTAAAAATGAAAAGACTCATATAATGTCACAATTATTCTTTCTTTTCATTGTACATAATAATAATTAATGAATACTGAAGAATGTGAATTAAAATTGTCACTTTAGAATGAAATTAAGAAAGAAATTAGAATTAAATGATATCAGGCCTGTACCTATGTACACAATAATAGATATTAATAACTATAGACATTTCGATCTAAAAGTTGTTTCTATTAAAAAAACATTAGTTGAATAATAAAATCTTGTTATCAGGAAAGCCACTAATTTCTTTTTAAACGTTTTTATTTATATTGCAGCGGTTAACGTCACATGTATTAATTAATGTCAAAAATAATAGTATTTCTTCACTATTTAATGGCCTTCCTCTTTAATCGATTTATCTATTAAAAAATCCATTGCGTGCGTTTTTAAAGTTTAACCAAACCCAGGGACATAGGGAAAGATAAAACGACTTTGTTTTATACTATGTAGTAGAGCCCATACAAGTACTACTTTTCCTCAGTAACACTTTGATTATAAAACTCGATTTGTAATATATTTTTTTTGTAATGTTTTCTAACATGTCGTTTTCTAGGTTCTGTCATTGTGGGTAATAAGTTTTTATTGCTCTTTGCAAATATGGCCATTTCCGGAGTATACAATGACGGAAATTTAAGCACTTTAGGGACTTCTCTACGCAATTACACCGCTGACAAAAACATGTATTTCACCCTCCCCCCTCTCTCTGCCTCTCCATCTCTTCCCTTCCCCTCCCTCCTCTCTGCCTATCCATCTCCCCCCTCGCTCTTTTCCCCCCTCTCTCTCTCTCGTGTATTACGCTCTTTATACTATGCAATAGTCTCGTTCCTTCCTTCATTATCAAAAACATCAAACTACTCACCTGTGTTGTCCTTTTTGTTGTTCGCCTTATTTCAGAATACCTGTGTTTTTAAACCACTAAACATCCCATATCTATATTTTGTGGTTAAAAAAACACAAGTACATCAATTATGGGAAAAATCATGTCATCAGGGGAATCGATCAAAGTATGGGAAAATCAGACGACGCGCTTAACACAGTGGTGGAGCGATCGACTACTGCGCTGTTCGATTCCCACATGAAATAAATATTTTATGGCATACATATGTTTCCGTTTCTGACTGTTTGTGTATGTGACGTTTAATGTGTGTAAACGCACCCACGATACAGGAGTAATTCCTAGTGTGACTCATTTTTTTTTTAAACTGTTTTATAGGTGAAGGGGTCAAAAATTTTACTCCATGTTTTAACTTATGTCTTTCGATTTCAGACTGGTAACTCGCCCGCTGCAGCCAGCGGCCTCGCAGTGACGACAGCAACGCTTATTACGGCACTAGCTGTCAGTTTTCTCGCTTAAACGACGCTTACTAGATTAGGCTAAGCACTCATACAGCTATTACTTTAACTATTATAACGCTATGCGAATACAATTATAAACATACCTAATGAGGTACAAAATACAGGTGTTATGCGATCTCAAACGCTGGTGCTGCCATCTATAGTGAAATAAAAACAAATATGTTACAGACTTTAGAATGACAGCTGTAGTTATAAAACCTTTTAGAAGCATTTTTAGATACATTTTAAAGACGAGGTCGCATATTTCTTTTTTAATTTTTTATATGTATTTTTTGGGAAGGATAGAATGAAGTACGTAATTATAAGGTCTATACGATTGTTGTGAGACGACACTATGAAGGTAAAAGTCCAAGGCTCGGAGTAGTGAGTATGGAGTGATACCACATCAATGTAAAAAAAACACCTCGTGTTGAAATGAACATCTGTCATTGGAGAACTTCTGGCATCGCGTCATTATAGCACATAGACATAACTAATGGACATGCCGTACGTAGTATTTTTTTTTTGTTTGAATACATTGAGAGCGATGGCTTATGCTTTCGGCCTAGCACTATCTCTTTCCTCATAGATGATTGATGATTTTGAGAGAGATAGATAGACGAAACTTCGTTTCCTCTCTTTCTTTCGGAGTGCCACAATTCTCATCTCTAGGGCATGTCCATTATTAGTAAATGTCGATGGTATGGCACATTTCCTATCGGCCATTGCACATTTATCGACGTTCGTTTCGACAATATTACTCTATTCTTACTACTTCAGAACCAATCAGAGTTAAGTAATAAAATAAAGATTTTTTTTTTTTTACCTAAAAGGCTCATTTGCCATATCGTATACCAGCACGAGTATAAATCGACTTGATTATTAGGTATAATCGGCCAAATATATTATCAGTAAATTGTCATTAATAATAGGTACATTTAATTATTTTGAAACGTTTTTACAATTTTGTTCAAGATTATTATGAAAAACATTATAAGAAATCATGCACTTTTAATATTTTTATAATTTATATTTACATTATTTAGCACTTAATTTTCCAGGTGATTTGTGTTCCTTTAAGTAAATTCTAAATTAGCAAAATATCGCTAATGCTTAAAGACTGTGATTACAACACTTGTAATATTTCATTCCAAATAAAATCATTCATAAATTTACTAAAAAGTGAGACATTTATCGCAAACTTACATATCTTTACATATTTTCGTAATATATTTGCCAAACAAATGTGGCCAACGAAAAAATAACGCTTAGCTTGGTAGTATAAGACAAAAATATTGAAAAATCGTCCTTTAAGACAGATTAATATAATTAAAAAAAACTACCATAGAATCTATAAATAGTATTGAATCTAGATGTAGCAGGAATAATACATATATTAAAATGCTTTAATTATTTTTTAAACTGCCGTCTGAACTATGTACTTCCTTCATCGAAAAGTCCGCAAAGCCAACTGTAATATGAACTTTGTAGTGTAAGTTATAAAGTCGATAATAGTAAGTAAAAATGACAAGTCTCGCTTGGTAACTATATTATTATGATTACTGCTTCTGTCCATTTTATTGTTTTTAGGAGTAAACTATGTTTGGTGTTAGGCTTGGTGTTTTAGTGGAATAGTTTTAGCTGATTAGGTAGTGAACATTATAAAAAAAAAAGACAAAACAGATAAGAAATATTTTCGTCAAATTACATGAAACGTTTCACTTTTTGACATTGTATTAATTCCTTTTTGTGTTTTCAATGTTTTCCTACCAATAAAAAACACGAGTAACTTAGTAGCCCAGCAACTATTTGTTCTCGCTAAGATTTAGGCGATGCGCACACCGAACCACAAGCAAAGCACATGTTTCTTAAATTTTCAACAGTGTAGTCGGCAACTTTTTGTCGCCACATGTACACTTACATTGCAAACAATAGACGGGCGACAGTTGTGTCCTGTCGCTATATACGCGTTTTTTTTTATATGGCATCTTGTAGTTGTTCTTGCCTCCATTTATAAACTAAGCGACAATATGCTAAGGGCACCCGCTGTGGGCTACGAACCTCGGCTTAGGGCATCGCTGGAGAGAACAGCAAGGGACGGCTGGATCGAAGCGACCTTTTATACAAACTTGTAGACTTAAGAGACAAATAGATTGCAGAGACAAAAGTTGCTCGTGAGCTAACTCCATAACTGAACTTTTTATAGTCAATATGGATGATTGATGAGACTGCAAAGTCCGTTATTTTAGTTATTAAAAGCAAAATTCAAGTAAAGACAGCTATGGTTTTTATTGATAACCATTTAAATATGTTTAACCAGTTTGTGTGATATGTTGTAAATCGACTGTATGTATTTTATTAAATAAATAATATGATAATATATTATCCTTATTATTTTGGATGAATTACGATTTGGAAAAAAATATTATTGTGTACGGACGACAGCAGTTCAAGCTACCCGAAACTGTCAAATATTTCCAATCAACCTTGAGCCTGAACGCTTTAGATATAAAGTTGAATATGTAATAAAGGATTCTGATAGATTGTTGTAGCTTGTTGTGCTGTCTTCTGTACATACTTCGAGCGATGGCCCTTCATAGACCGAGGGCATATTTGTGTGTATAATAATATGAATTTGCGCTTACATTAAATAATTATGCGTTGTAAAGTCAAGCGCAACATTACAGTCTCAACTCCGAAACGCAACTCATTGTCATAAACATTCTGGGCGTCCCACCAGCAGTGTGTAAGTGTTCGAAAGTGACGTCTTTTGTGTAATACATTGCGTTGTGTTGCGTCATGATCAGCCCCAGTGTGCTTTAGTCATTATTGTATCACACATCTTGTTGGTCTATAATACACCACTAGGTTCTAGTACAAAAGTAAATTATGTCGATCAACTGTCATGTTATCGTTTAGACTGTTTAGATTACCTGTCCATTTGTGCATAGAAAGGTGCAGTAATACTACGTACTACTCGCGCGAGTTAACTGTGCACCTCGCTGGAATGCGACTCCTCTCCCGCTTCCCCGCGTGCCGCCCCGCATTCGCCGGTAGCGCTCAGTAGCGATAGCATCTTTGTTACAATTGTCTAAATACAGTTTAAATTCCCTGTTGTTATTACTGTTTCTGTGGAGTTTTTGCTTTGTTTCGTTTTTATTAAGTTTGTTTTTGTTTTTTACATTTTCGACTCGTTAGTGAAGCCTGTTGGTTGCACCAACATTATATTTCAGTCTATATGTATCAATTTAATTGCAAAATGTCACGAGCAAAATGACCAGGTATAATGACGCTTTATCATCAAAACGAGCCTTTATTAACATAAAAAAACATAAAATTTATATTTTTTTGCAAACTGTAGGTACCGTCCAAATGACGTCACAGAGTGAGGTGCACAGTTAACTTGCGCGAGTTATAATGTCCCTGTAGGCTTAGTATGAGTTTTCATTACGAAACTCATGCGCCGATATCGAGCGCGATTGACTCAGCGATTGGCCCGCTTCAAGGTCGTAAAAACTCTCAACCAATGAGAGCGCCAAACGCGCTCGATACGATCGAACGAGTTTCGTATTGAAAACTCATACTAGGCGTACTGTCCAATACAGAGCGAATGACGTATACATTGGCATTCTATTTGTTAATGATTTTCTGGCTCTACACCTTTTCTTATCAATTTGACCGGTTATATAAAGGCTACAGGTTAATGGCGTAACACACTATCAGTAGCAATGGATTTCATTTTGCCAGTTCAACACCATTCATTGAGTTATTTACATAGTTGAGTGAACACATTTTTCAAACATAAGAAGCAATTTATAAGCAACATGCTTCAAATTGATAGTAATAGTTGTGTTACGCAATTAGGTTATGATTTACACGGTACAGACTCACGCTACTACAATCTGCCAGATTGTTTTATTAAAATTTCATATTTATCTCTAAAGCGTTAAGACTCAAGCTCGAAAGATCTCACTGTGAAAAGTTACTTGAATTGAAGTTGGTTTGAGCATTCAATAGTGTCCATGCATTATTACCTACCGCCTGCTTACTCCACACGTAGGTATCGATGATTATAGAATCGCACTGCCGTAGTCGAAGCAACGTTTTTTTTGCGTCAGTTATCACGATGCTACAGGCAAGTCGTTTTACTTTATTGACGTGACAAATTACAGTTTTTTATTATTTCGTTTTAACCACCGATCACTTACACTAGATTCACAATCAGCGTAAAAAACTGTTGAATTGAACAAGCGCACAACGCAGCACTTGGGTGCTTCTCTCATTTAGTACTTACTTTAAATTCTAACTTTAATGCATGCGTGTAAGTTTGACTTTGGTTTGATGTCAGACTCGGTCGTAAAAAATAATGGCTTTTTGTACTGCTTTGGAACTTTATACACTGCACTTAAGGCTGATTTTGAATGATATTTATTTTGACTACCTTAGACTGCTTAATACTTGTCGCCATTTTTTATAAGAGTTTTGTTCGAGACTGTATCTAGTCTATAAGTGATGGATGGTTTTAACTAATATTAATGGACAATATTATGAGAAACGTTTTTTTATGTGTGGCAACAATGTATCAATAGTTAATGTTGCCAGTTTTGATTGCCATTACCCATATCGTAACATTAGAACTGTCTTCTTAAATTTGAATTCTTTAAAAATGTAGGAAAATATAATATCACGTTTTTCTTATTTCTGTTGCATAGATGACTGTTTAGTTAATAGGAGCCATATTATTGTCTATGTCAAAGGTATGTAGATTCGATGTCCGATAGGCAACTAGGAACTTGTATATGTTGCTACATTATTTCTATTCATTTTACAATATTTGCAAATAAAATGTGAAAGTATACAATAGTTTGTTTTATTTTAATCGTATTTATCTAGGAGTACTAAATACGGAATGCTATACACATATCGTCTCGGCCGGCCTATATCGGCCTGATTTGGTGAGGGTAAATGTGTCGTGTCGAATTTGATTGTAGTACCCCTAAGAGCTAGTGAGATTGCAGTCAAGGGATAGTTTATAATTATTTAAAAAAAAAAACAAACAAAAACTAACCAAAAATATCTTTTCTTTTATTATACCCTTAAAAATGTTCACGTAAGACTGACGCGTGGCGTCGGGTGTTAACTAGAAACACACTGCGCTGATTCGTCGGGTGGCGTGTCCCCTTCTTCTCCCGGCAACACGCTGATCCAAATCGGTTGGATGATGCGGCGTGTGGTCACGTAGCGTGTTGCCTATGCGCTTCTGACCATATTAAATATATGGAATTGATACGTACTCACATGCGTCGGGTGGCGTGGCGTCGTGTCACGTTTTAATAGTATGTTTCGACCTTCACACAGCAGTTATATTTCTTTCGAACACCTCGTAAGGTGTAAAGAGATGTACAGACGACGGCACATCAAGCTACTACAATCTATCAGATTTCTTTATTACATTTTGAACTTTATCTTAAAGCATTAAGGCTTAAGGTTGATTGGAGATATTTGACAGTTTCGGGTAGCTTGACCTGCTGTGGTCCGTAGGTACAATATCTTAAATGCATTTGCGACATATTTGCCGAAAAAGGTAAACAAATGTGGATTAAAGGAAGAACTACCTACTTTATTCAGTAGTGCTAGTCACTCACACACACTCACTATCAACTTTATTTGAATAAACATTAACTTGACTTCAAGTTAATGTTTAGTCAAATAAAGTTGATATTTGTTTTACTTAAAATACAGTGGTGGTTGTGTACTGCAGCTCTTTGCACTTTACTTAAGGAGAATTCTTTAAGAAACTTTAGGAAAACCTGTGAACGTTTTATAAAAAACAGCGACCGGTCGGTACCGCCGCTAACGCGACGCCCCGCAATATTTAAATCTGTAATATCGTCGAAAATATTCATTAAATTATATGCTGTAAAGATATAGGTAGATCTGTACTAAATGAACAATGTATTTAAAGTATTAAAGTGGATAAGGATTAATGCTCTATTGATTTTAAAATCGCTTCGAAAAATGTTATTGTGGGATATCCATAAAAGGTAGACACATACCATCGCGGACTTTTCTGTACTTAGACCTTTTCAATGTGTAGGTACAATATTTAGTACATTATTTTGAAAAAATCTCGTAGGAATCAGCCTGTGTTTCACTACAAACGCGGAAAATGTTGTGATTATTTACGACATCACATTAGAAACCTCAAAAATAATAGTATTTCTCCACAATCTAATGGATATTACTATAAATATAAACCTTCTTTAATCACTCTATCTATTGAGTTTTACTTTATTTTATTAGCCGTCTTCATACTACCTATGTAGTGAAGACTATCAATATCAATTTAACTAAGTAGGTGAGTGCCGAATTCTATTATCTACTAAAATGGCCTCTCACAGTTTTAGGTTAATCGTTTATTTAGAAAGACTATCTATCTATTTATTTAAACTGCTGTAGGTACTATGTATTTAATGCAAGTATGTTAATTACCTACATGCTTACATTTACTGACAAGTATTCGTAAAATAGTATTGACTTTTATGTTACTGCATAATAAGCCTGTAGGTACCTACCTACGTAACTATTCCGCAGCTGGGACCCAGGCCTCTCTTAGAGAGGTATTCTCTTATATTTTCTCCAGAAATCAACAGTAGATAACTTCAGGGGGAAAGGCAATGAGTAAATAACGCTCAAATTTGTCTTATGTTTATGTATTGAAAGTTACAGTTCTTGCACAGGGATTTAACATTACGTAATTATTATTATTGGCACTTATGATCACACCCAACTCTAACTGGACTATCAGTGATGAATCAGTTCTTCTGTAAAAGAAACAAAATAAAAAAAATAATTAATACGTCAATGTAGTACTGGTGGATTATTGATACTTATAATTTTAATATTATATCCATGTGATGGATCTTATTTCTTTGGACTTTGATCCCAAAAAAAGTTTGTAAGACAAGCCCAAACGTTTCAATAAACCTTGAAACGACTATCCTGCGGGATATGTAATTACGTAACACCTACAGATCTGCTTGGTCTTGATTTTGACAGTTCAACAGTATCCATTGCGTTATTTACATTGTTGAGCGGACAAATATTTTTGTACATATCTGTCAATGGATTAGGTAATACCACAAATTACAGAGTAATACTGTCCTTTTAAATTATTTACAGTAAGATTGATAGTGTTTGTAAATTCATAGTTACGTAATTAGGGTGCACTTTATTTAGTACTTGCAATAATATAGGAATTGCAATGCAAATTATAATCAATTCTCACCAGGAATCAATCTTTGTTGTCTTTGTTGCATGGTGATCCTTTGCGTACAAATCTGAAGAGGGACTCGGCCATGTTGCTCGGGGTAGGTGTATCACAGCCTTCCAACTTTGTAACAATACAAGTCGACAATTCGTCGAACGTCGCGCACTTTTGCTGTGTATCAAAATAAAATTGAATTAGTTTTGCTACCTATTTTAATAAGTTTGTTAAGTTTTGGCTTAAAATGGTATTTGGTAACATACGAAAACAGAACCACATCTTCGTTGGTCATGTGTCATTGACGTGTGTTTGAGCATATTCCTGTGATCTGTGTTCTTTCTAGATTAAAATATGTATAAGTACTTATAGACGGCTACAATGTGAGACATTCCGCATTTCAATAAGTTTCATAAAAAAGATGTTTTTCAGCTGTTGATCATCGTGGAACTTCATGAAAGCCTGCCATTTTCAAACGATGCGTAAGGAATCTAATGTCGCGGATTTTTTATAGATCTGTCATCTTTTCATCCGAAAATCATTCCAAAATTAGAACTTACGTCAAGAGTCATAGCCTTAGCGGCCTCGATGCTGGTGAACTTGTCTTTGATTTTGTTGGCACATTCTCTGATTTCATTGACCTTGGTCGTGAAGCACTGGGGTCCACCTTCGGCGATGAACACTGTCAACAAAAAAAGGATTAATTGAGGAAGTAGGTCACTGATGTTTGATGTAAATATTGTTAAACGTGTACCCACCACTTTTTCTCTAACCCAGTATTTGGTGTTCTACTTCCGGGTTAAGGCCTACCCTTTCTCCTTCCAAACCTCCCTGTCTTGTGGTAACTCTGTTCATGTTGGCCCTGTACGCACGACAGCAGGTCAAGCTACCCGAAATTGACAAATATCCCAATCAGCCTTGAGCCTTAATGTTTCAAAGTTGAAAATGTAATAAAGAAATCTGACAGATTTTAGTAGCTTGATGTAGTGTCGTCTGTACCTAGCACTACACAAAATATATCCCAATAAGAATCTAGATGTTTAAAGAATTAATAGCAAATAAACGTTCGTCCAGTCCATAATTTTTTGCAGATTCGATTGCCAATCGTTACAGTCAGATTTTGATTAGACATAGATTAGCAATAAGTACAGACTAAGACTTTATTAGATTTTCAACTTTATTTCTAAAGTATTAAGGGTCAAGGTTAATTGGGAATATTTGACGGTTTGGGGTAGCTTGACCAGGTCAGCATTTTGAGTCCAGAAACCGTATCGCTCTCTGAAGGTGAGAGGCCACGCTATGGCGACTCATAATTATAACTGACTAACGCAAATGAGCTTAGAATAGTGCCAACTGCCAACCCATATCCTCCCGTGGGTGTCGTAAGAGGCGATGACAGACCAGGGAAGCGGGCAGCAGCGCTTCTCCTGTGGAATATCAAATTACTGCGATCCCCAACCCGCCTGCCAAGCGTTCTAGTCTTAGGGGAGGGCTATGTCTAGCAGTGGACCTCTTTAGGCTGACGGAAATCATAGATTTTTGAGTCGAGAAGTCATTTCGTGCTTTATTTTAATACCTATGTGAAGTATCTGTGGGTATAGGTACTTACGGGCAATCCTGTCACCATCCTTGTAGCAGATAAAATCGATGAACTGGTTGGTGCTGTTCTTGACGGAGGACATCTGGTCGCGCGCGTTATTGTCCAGGCAGGGAGACATGCCGTCCAACAAGTTGTAGATACAAGTCTTCAGTTCAGGAGTCTTGGCGCAGTACCTATGGGTTAAATTGATGGATTAGATTTACTGAGTTAAAAGTCTGCTTCAAAGAATTATTTGGGTAAGTGCCTACTTCAGCAGTGCTACTAAGGTGAAGCGAGCGTGAGTGTGTTGTCATTCTAACTAATGGTAAAGAATTAACCCTATTGACAGCTGAGTCTTTTGACACAGTTGGCCCAGTGTTGATCCAGGTCTCGCTGCTTGTGTATTTGAGTTTAAATGTTTGTAAACGCACCCACGATACGGCGGAATGAATTCCTAGTGTAGGGCAACGATAAAAAAAAAAATATTAAAAGATTTTAGCGTTTCTCTTTTGTTAAAAAAAAAAAACACGAAGGACACATCACTTAGACCTTTCCAGGTCAGATATAGTAGAGTCCTATAAGCATTTTTTTTTTTTAAGAAAACCCGGTCTAGGATTTTTTTAATTGGTGATTTGACTTAATAGTCGACCTCGTAATTTCTTTACCATCACTAAATGACAATAATCCTTTGTAGATATATAAGTATAGCTAAGTATGTGTCTACTGAGCTGTCAATTTTCTTTGGGAATTGTTGTTATAGTGGCCGACAATGCCAATTTACGTTATGAGGATTTCTGCATGAACAAGATCGATTCTTGTCGGATCTTTCTTCTGATCGGTTCATAAAATGTGTCTCACAACTTATACTTACTTCTTGAAGACCTCATCAAGGGCGCCATTGGGTTTGGCTTCCTCGATCTCTCTCTGCAGCGTCGGCACGTCAATGAGTCCCTTGACGCAATCCACGAAGGCCTTGCCAGCATTCTGCAAATAATTAATAGTACATTATTGAAAATGAAGGTAGTGTTGAGAAAATTTGAGGTCGGTATTACAGAACCTCACTCAAAACTCAAGCTTTACTTAATTCTCGTTTGAAGCTATTTGATTGGTTCAAACTAGTTTTAAGTAATGCTTAAATCTTGACTAAGGTTCTGTAATACGATCCTTAGTGTCCTTATTTTGGTTATAAATAATTTCAGACACGTTGTCGACGGCTACAATAGAGTAGTTGACTAAAAAAAACTAATTAGTCCGTCAGTCAGATTTCCAAAAAATACTACACACATATTTTTTCTTTTTTCAAAAATGAAGACGACACAGTACGGTGAAAACTCGTCTGACGTCACTGCACGCTACACATTTTAGCGAGCAGTAACGTCACCAGCCACTACTCCTAATCTTTGATGCCTTTTATATTTGTCAATTATTATTGATTTGCTAAAACAAAATATACGTATCCATTATTTTTCTATAATCTGAATGACGGGCTAAATAGAATCAATTTTTTTGTTGCCCAGGAAACATGCCTATTGTTGAGGCGTCGACGGCTGCCGTAGTTTCTGCCAACGATGGCAATATACCGCTTCTATATTATAGAACCATCCTGCACTTATAATAGAAGTAGAAACACAAGTTTTTAAATGCTCGCGAATTCAAATTCCGAACAATGACGACATCAAAATAATGGCCAGTATCTTCTACGTACGGCTTAACGCTGTTTTTTTTCAAATGGAATTGTATGGTGGAGGAGACTCGAGCACCGAGAGTGTGTTTTTTTTTTTTATTAATTTATAAACCAGCGCTTGACCGAAATCCCGCCTGATGGTAAGCAGTAACGCAATCGTTGATGGAAAAGCGCACTAGTTTATTAAGAGCCTATTCACTCTATCCTTGAAGATACTCAAATTGTAGTCCGACGGAAACACCGCCGTTGGCAGATTGTTCCAGTCCCTCGATGTACGCGGTAGAAAGGAGGAGGCGAAACGCTTCGTCCGGATCGTAGAGGTGTTAACAACATAAGGGTGGAAAAACTCGCCGTATGACGGGTCGTCCGATTTTAGAACGGAGATGGGGGAATTAAATCATGCAATTCCCTCGCACACTCCCCAAAATGTATCCTATAGAACACCGAAAGGCTGGATACTCTACGCCTGTGCTCTAGGCTTTGGTTATGCGTTTTTTTTTTTGTTTGTTTTTTTCGCATTTTTTTTTGTAGTAGAGACAGCCATTTTGCTACATTTCAGGGCAAGCTGCTACATAGCGTATCATGGAATAAGATCGGCAGGTGTTCCGAGATTAATGATTGAAGATGGCCTGGATATGGGCTATCAACCTTTTTGGTATTCCAACTGCCTTAGTTCAGCAGTAATTGGTGTTAATTATGTAATTCATATAACGGCAAAATTCTATGAACAGATGTTTTTTTGTTATTGTCATGCCAGTTTCTGAGCTTTTATTTTACATTTATTCACTAACTTTTATTCACTAATAATGCTATGAAACATAAATTACAAACATTGGAGTGTGTAACGCTTATTTTAACGCTCAAAACTCCAGTGGCATACTAAGGACTACATACATCGCTATGAAGTTGAATTACGCGAGCGCGCAGTCATTGTGTGTGTGCGTGTATGAGTGTTGTCTCAACATTTCACAAATAAGACACACTAATGAACTGTCATCGCACTGCGAGAACATTATCTACAAACGTATATTTCAGTTGCATTTATTGGTGACCCTATTCTTACCATTTAGCTTTACTAAAATTCGCGTAAAATGTCAATATGCTGATAGCAATTTATCGCAGCATTTTGTTTCATTGAAACTATAATTTTATTTGTTTTTTTAGCCAAAAACATGGTAGGATATTAATAATTATGTTTGCTTTTTAAAATTCATTTAAAAAAAAAATGGTTTATCACCTCAACTTGGTCTACTTTGTCTTCGGCGTTGTTCTTTTGGCATTGTGCTCTGAGCATCTCACGCAGTTGAGCGCGCTTGTCATCGGGTATCGAGTAGTCGTCGGCCAACACGGCTGAAATTAACACATTTATAAATTAACACGCATTCTAGGAAAAAAATAATACAGAAAAGGGGGTGTCTAAGTACCCTATAGGAAAAGTATTAATGGTTTAAGGAGTTTATATGTAGTTTGGAAGAGAGATATGTAGTTTGTAGAGAGTTTGGAAGTAACCAATTAGACCCCGTGATTTCCAATTCAGTAAGAATGGTTGGTTGTTTCCAGGGGTTGTTAACACTTTACTCAGGAATGTTTTGCAATTAAATAGTTTCTATCGGTTAGTTTTGATGACTAAAGTCATCGTTGACTGTTTCATAATTTTACCGATGAATTTAATCACATGTTTTAGCAAATAAAGAAATCTCGATCTTATTAAATTGCCCTATTAAGTACTAAATTCCGTCTAAACGAAAGAATTGCCTACTACATACATTACCAGGCCAAAAAGAGCACAAATGATAACAATTCAATAAAACAGTGTCACGTGACTAGGAGGCCTATTTTGTAATTAAAATTGCCATGGAATGAGGCAATGCTGCCAGCATTTTTTTAAATGGCCTGTTTTATACTTATTTCTTATCAGTAGGTACATAATTATTATCTATTATTTTAAGACTATTAGCTTTTTATATTAAGTTAATATTATAAATACAATACAACAATTTTTGCCCAATTCAGAGATAACAATAACTGTTACTTAGAACAAATTTATCAAGTCACACCGATTTAACCTTTTAATGTTGGGTAGGTAAAATAATATCGAGATAATTAAAAAATATTTACACCAACGAGGAAAACTTGATATAATTCTTTGAAATGTTTATTTAACCGACTTATTTATTTGGTAACATAATTGGCGGTGCATATCTTCCTATCTATTTTGCGGAAATTCTACCGTAAAAATAAGGTAAAGTGAGCTCGACGTGGGTAAAAAGTTCCACACCATTACGGTTACAAAGCTGTTTTTATAGAATAGGTATGTCTGCTTAGGTCTGTGGTTTTTAAAGTTGTCCATTGTTCTTGCCCAATAAAAAAAAAGCTGCAATGATTTTGAGAGGCTTGCCTAGAGCTAGTTGCAAAGAGAATATATAGATTGACTATCTGCCTAGTCTGTAACTAAGTTGTAAGGTTTTAGCTACAGCTGATTTGTAACTACGTATCTGACCTCTGACTTCCAAAATCCAGTAACTGGGTAGAACGATACTACTTGCTATAACTGCTTGTCTGACTTTCAGGATTTTGAGTAACCGTAACAACTTTCAACGGTCTACGAATGACAACTGGCACTCTAATAACACACTATTCCTATCAGTCATTCATGGAATCATTTTTTTTTTAAGAACGTTGAAATGCACCCGCGATACAGGGGAAATTCATAGTGACCCCTCACTATGAATTTCCCCTGTATCGTGAGTGCGTTTACAAACATATAAAGTCACATACACAAATATCCAGACTCTGAACATCTACTTGTAGGTCAAACAAATGTTTGTTGTAGCGCAATGTATGTTGTTGAACTGTCATAATGAAACCCATTGCTACTGATAATGTGTTACGCAATTACTCAACAGTTTAAATGTAAAACGGTGACTCCATTTTATATGTGATAGGTACCTCTAAATCTTTAATATATGTTTCCTAAAACAATTTGCTAGTCTGAACCTTGCCCAATGCATCGTTGCATCGTGTCTCTAAAACTACTCAGCGGTGACACTGCGAGCAAAGTTCAAAGGATAGTCTTGATCGAGTAAATTGGTAAATGGGCTGATGTACTGTGTGCTCGCAGGAAGTGGGGGACGAGTTGAGTGTCCAACTGTGGCACATATACATGATCATATATATGTGTCTTGGTACATGCGACCTGCCAATGTACTCGTGGATGTAGAAAGTCATTTGCTGTAGTCCTTTGTGACTCGCTGACCGTATGATCTGGATTGTTATTGGCCTATTTTTTGCAACAAATTTTATACAGTATGTTAAGAAAACCCTGTCCGACCCATAAGGATAATAAAGGTTAGGAAAACACATGACCAAATATAACATAAAATTTTACGTAATCATCATAGTACCAATACTAATGAATTTTGAAATAATCTTTTTTTCCCACGAATTAATTCCAACTTCCCCGAAATTTGGTACCTAATTTTTAAAAAAGTGACAACACCGCCATTATTATGAGCGAATAGCGATGCGACCACGTGCCGCGTGCCCTGCCGCCGGCCGCCCGCGGAAGGGTGCATAACGCAGATTTATTAAGTTACCTCTTTTTGCGAAATAATATTAATTTTTTTAGGGGATTTTTTTTTAAGTTTAGCCCGGTTTTGTATCTATTAGTAGAATCAGTTATCGATACCTAACAACACCTTCACGGGTCGGACAGGGTTTTCTTAACATACTGTAGACACTGGGTTTGCTATAGTGCATTATTTTCCTTCTACTTTTCTTTTTATAAGGAAACATAACCTGCCTATAATTTTCCCACAGGTAGGACACAAGCTTCCTTTATGCATGGGAGTAAACTGTAAAATCTATTACGCTGGCCCAGTACGGGATGGTAGATTCCGCTCCGCCCAGAGCGGGAGAAGTCATTTGATGATTTCCCATCCCAACAAAAACAAAAAAAAAAAAAAAAAATGGTAGATGTCACATGTCTTCGAAGTTCTTTTTTTGGGTCTAGAACATGGCGGCTTTCTCACGATGTTTTCCTTCACCGTTTTGAGAGAGCAGCGGTAATGAAATAATTAACACAAAGTATGCCTGATGGGGTTACCTACGACCTACAACTGCTAAGTCGCTGTCGATACCACTGGACCACCGCTGCTCTCCTCACCGCTGCTATAAGGAAACTGTTACCTATCATTACCTATCACTTATTACTACCTATTATTATTAATACGTATTATTATATACATATCATAATGACCTATTACTCTTTCATCTATATCTATACTATTATATAAAGCTGAAGAGTTTGTTCGTTTGTTTGAAAGCGCTAATCTCAGGAACTACTGTCCCGATTTGAAAAATTATTTTTGTGTTGGATAGCCCATTAATCCAGGAAGGCTTTAGGCTTTTATATAACATCACGCTGCGATCTTTACGATTAGGAGCGGTGCATATAAAAAAAAAAAAAACGCGGTCGAAGTCGCGCACGGCCGCTAGTCTTTAATAAAGTGTTGTTGCTTCATGGTTTGGCTCATATTATGGTCATCTACCTATGTATTTATGAGTATTTAAAATAATTTCCTGTTCGATAAAGACATTGTCAGTATATTGTTAAGTTAATTTGGGCAATATTGGGAGTTTTGGCGGGAAAGTCAAGCTGAGTGTCACGCTCATTTTTCATTGGACTTTTAAAATTATTTATAGTGTTGTTCACTAAATAAAAGTTCGTGATTTATGTAGTAAAAAGTGCATTCAGTAAATAATTCATAAAGAACAGTGAAATATCGCAGCATAGTGGCCACATCATGACTTGGTCTCAAACCTCACTTGTAAGACGGTTCACGCGGCCGCCTTTTTCGACATGAATAATTCATTACGTGACATTGGCTAAATGCACAAACCGTGCGAAGCCATAAAAGAAAGAAAAAAAGAATGAAATTTTAACTAAGTGCATATTTTAATTTGTTTATTTAACTATCAACGTCCGTTATCTAAGCATGTGTGCAAAATACCTAATTGAGGTAAAAAGATGTTGTTGTTTATAACCCAAACTAGATATTTCACATAACAACAATTGTTATCATTTAACATGTCAACAATATGTCTATTAGTATTCGAATTGTTAACTTAATTTTCACCGTCGCATACCAAACGACACATTTTTGCTCCATGGACACTACTCACAATTTTATGTAATTTATCAAATTTTCATAAAAAATCAATATTCAATTATTGTTTGACTTAATTTACTTGACCCGTTTACTAATGTTAAATGTACCTAACTATATTGACAAGGTTCAAAGGCCTTTTGACAGATAAGATGGCGGAAGGACGCGAACGCCAAAGCCAATCTAGCAGTACCTATTACAGTAGAATCCCGATTATCCGAACATCGATTATCCGGACATCCGATTATCCGGACTCAGTCGTCTCGGCTCTACTTGTCAATTAAAAATATTTTGACGGTGTAACGCGACATGTTACGACAAGTTTCTTCATTTGTTTGCGGGATAGTGTTGGTCAGTGTTGCTAACTTGGTGGATTTTCCACTAAAACTGGTGGTTTGGGCCCCCCTTTTAGTGGCGAAAATTAGTTTTTAGTGGCTGGTTTCGCACCCTAATCTCCCGAATTTCTATTTTGTGTCTTTTTAATACTAAGATGACACAATTATTAAGACGACAACACTAAAATTGACCTGGTAACCCTATAATTCAATAAAGCAATGCAATGGAGCTGAACTGCGATGGTGAAGACCCTGGATTCCAAATCTTAACTGATGAAGAAATCATTGAGGATTTGAACAGTAACGAGAGAGAAGATGAAGAAGAAACTGAAACTGGAGAAGAATGTCAAGTACCATCTCACGCAGAAGCTTTTGAAGCTCTAGATGTGGCTTGAAAGACAGGACGAATCGGATCCTATACAGTTGCTACAACTGAAGCGCATCAGGGACTTGGCCGCAATGAAAAGATGTGATTCATTACGTCAAAGATTAATAACAAGTTATTTCCAATCAAAATTCTAAATTACATGAAGATATTATGTAATTCATTATCTATCATTAAGCTCGTTTTTTATATATCGTATTTTCTAAATGACACATGTAAAATCCGTTACATAATAAAAAATATATTAAAGTTTTAATATTGTTTGATTTGCTTTGAAATCGATTATCCGGATTTTCGATTATACGGAATACCCCTGGTTTCAATTGATCCGGATAATCGGGATTCTACTGTATAAGATATTATTTCACAATTTATTGTTTCCCGAGAATTACACAGCGACAGACGAGTAGACGAGTGATGTTCGAAGTCAGCTGCCTGTCTAGATAGGCACATATTTCCTTATGACTGCAAATAAATTAAAGAACTAGGTAGGTACCTACCATAAACACAGTAGAGCTACAAATAGACACATAGATACCTATTGCATGACAAAAGAAAACGAAGGAGTGCCTATGTTATGTAGTAGCATCACTAAAGCTCAAGGTTTCTTCCAATGAACACATTGGAATTTATGTGTGAATCTATGCGAAAAAACATATGACATAATTTTGCCAACATGGAAGCCGTTATTTTCTAAAACAGTACTGTTGGGTGGGAAATCATCAAAACGACTTCTACCGCTCTGGCGGAGCGGAACGGCGTAACTATTAGACTATTGTTGACTAAAACCCAGCCGTGTTCCTTCTGCCTATTTCAGGGCTACGGTATCTCTTTCGAATAACCCGTGGCCCTGGCAGGAATAAAATCCCTTAAATATCAAGCTAGCATTATGTACTCTAAGAAATGCCGAGTAGGTACCTATATTAAGCAATCCAGCTGTAATGAATCTAAGAAATGACAATTATTTGCAATAATTATGAAGGAAAATAAACTGATTTCCTATTATTCAGATGAGTAATATCAAATAAGCTTATCAGCTTAAATTCGCAAGCAGTTGCCACAAAGAAAAATAATATAATTATAACTATGTGCTGTGCAAGAATTCCTCCGACTCTCGGAAATCATAAACTATTTACCAACTGAAGGGAAACTTATTTTTATCTGAGTTTCTACTCGCAAATCATAAGTCATCTAAGGAAAACGGACGAAAATGAGTGTCTAGGTCGATGCTATATTGCAATGTTCCAATTATCTTTAGCAGCATCTTGTATAGCCATTAAGCAACACAATAATAATTGTTTCATAGTATAATAATTGTTCACACTACTGTAAGAGCCGCAAGAAGTTTTATGAATTGCATTATGGCTCACTATTGATCAGATACAATAAAAAATATTAGCTTTATTATCAACCCTTTTATCGTCCCACTGCTGGGCACAGGTCACCTCTCATACAGAGAAGGATTATTATTAGAATCTCATTAGCTTAGTACCTAAACATCCTATGTGGAAGTCGCAGCTTCGTGGCGTGGAGTTCCGGTAAAAACTAATATACTTAATAATACTAAATGGCGCCATTTCTCTTGTTAACAAACTAAACTAATTTTAAGTTAAGTGCATCTTTTTCTTTCTATTTTATTAAGAAAAGATAGAAGATAACATTCTATTTTAAACCTGTCAAATTAAGATATTCGATATACAAACAGTACCAACAGTTTAGACGCGATTATATACATGGCGACCAGAAATACGTTAATTTACGTCAGGCGCGGACAAATGTCCTGTCCTTTTCTTTATGATATGGAATGAAAAGGATGCCCTGGACTTTAGTTTAATTTAGTTTAACTAAACTAATTTTATATAGAAATAATTGCCTAAAAACAGTATTTATTAATTTATTTTGCCATTTATGATACATACCTACTTATACATACAGACAAAAAAACATATGTTAGTTATATTAATAGTGGAATCACCTTTGTGCCTATTATATTTTCACTCTCACCAGGACTGTTCCTTTAGCAGGAGATTGTTTTTACCGCACTAAAGATATACAAGGGGTCAGGGTTCTCCGATAACGATAAATAATTATGTACCTATTTCAAGTCTTTAAACCAATGGAGAGTAGTCAGTGACTGACATAATCGTGAAAGGTTATCCCAAACGACTGTATGTTACATATCGCCATATCGGCAACAAAGCGAAGCTCAGAAATAAGTCAAACTTTAAATTCTATCGAGAATATTATTTTCTTCTAATCGCTTAGGGCTAAAATAATGTTACAAAAATACTTCAAACAAAACAAACACTGTAACTTTTGTAAACTAATTCTTCTGCTTCTCAGCCTATAGACAGCACACTGTGGGGCATTGCCATAATACCCACGCTTATAAGACGGGTTGGGGATCGCAGTAATTTGTTACAGGAGTAGCGCTGCTGCCCGCTTCCCTGATGAGAGTTCCCTTAGTCGACTCTTCCGACACTCACGGGAGGATATGGAATGGTACTATTCTTTGACCGCTACCACACGGCACAAACTAATAAGGTATCATAACTAATGAGCTCATCAACATTATTATGAACGAGGGCTGTCTCTAGTTATCATTGTTACTTCTTGTTAAATCAATCAATCTTTTCTCGGTAGTAGGCCATAACATACGCCGCCGGCAGAAGTTACCACCCACCAGACAAAGCCTTGCCGCCAAGCGATTTGTCGTGTTCCGGCATGATGTCTGGTGAAGCCGTTCGGAGGACGGGTCTGAGCAGTTGTGTTGCGATGTGTGCCGGGTACGATGCGCCTAATGTTGTTGTGTTGGGAGTTTGGTCGTGGAGGGTCTTCAGATCAATCTCCCTTTGGCGCAGCATCGTTGGTCGTGTTGTTGGGTTTAACATTGGATCACCTCGCTCAACTGCCGTCTTCCTTCCTATTCGCTCAGTTTTTCTGAGTGAATAGGCTCTTAATAAACTAGCGCGCTTTACCATCAACGATCGCATCACTGCTTACCATCAGGCGGGAATGCGGTCAAGTGCTAGTTTATAATTATTAAAAAAAAAAAACAACAACATTACAACAACATAATTAGTGACAATAGGCACTGGTACAGGACATCGTCACTATTGATGAGCCTAAGTCTTGTTATACAACATGTAATGTAATTATGGCATACTCTCAAACACCCCAATTAGAATATTATGTTATGATCATATTATATTGTGTTATGTTATACACTGAATTTTTAATTTAACATGTATATGCATTGTTATATATTAAATTAGTTATACCAATTCTTGGAGAACAAAGACCTTAACATTCTTGGAATAAGGCTTTTTTTCTTTAGGCGATTTTAAAAGTCTGTACAAACAACACGGTTAATATGACAATAATTGCCGTGGTTTTAATTATATTGAATCTTTTATTATCCATTACATTGAATTCCTATTTGGATAATGATACTAGTGCTTAACTGCAATGCCGCCTTATGGTAAGCAGTGATGCAATCTTTAATGGTTTATTAAGCCTATTCACTTAAAAAGCTTAGCGAATAGGAAGGAAGACGGCAGTTGATCGATGTGATGTAATGTAAAACCCAGCAACACGACCAACGATGCTGCGCCAGAGGGAGATTGATCTGGAGACCCTCCACGATCAAACTCCCGACACAACAACATTTGGTGCACATTCCGGCACACATCGCAACACAACTACTCAGACCCGTCCTCCGTACGGCTTCACCAGACGTTACTCCGGAACACGACGAATCGCTTGGTGGCAAGACTTTGTCTGGTGGGTTAAACGATTCTGAACAAATTATTTTTAGGAAGTGCGTTAATTAATTTACATGTTGTTTATCAATCTTACCAGCCTTTTCCCAACTTCGTTGTTGGTCGGTATCCAGTTTAATCAAGTGCTGTTTGATACCAGTATTTTACAAGGATCAACTGCTTAACTGCTCCACAACCCCAGTAAACTTGGAAACAAATTTTGTTAAAATTTATAATTTGTACCACTATCAAAAGTAAGACTCTAGTGAGCGAAAACCACATGAGGAAATATCCTTTTGTTTTGTTTTTTGTTTTGATGGGAAATTATCAAATGAACTCTCCCGCTCTGGGCGGAGTGGAAGGGCGTGTCAGACTTTTACTGACTAAAACCCATCCATGTTCCTTCACTTGCCTGTGCGCCAGGCCCACAGTTTCTTTATTAACCGCAACCCTGGCTCAGGAGGCATCGATCCTCGTGGAGGCCCGATGCCTCCTGTGCCGTCACGATGTGCTGACATCTCTTTGAGGCGCGAGTGATACGCGTGAAACACAGTGCGCCGTCCATCCGGGCCTGGTTCTTAATGGGCAGCGAGCAGCCCATCGCTCGCTGGCCGGGAGTCCGATGTTGTCTCCCGACCAGGATGAGGAAATCTGTGGTAACCAGTTTATAGCGTTCTGTCTACTAAGTTTCCAGGGTCATGAATTATCTCTAATAATTATGAAAGTATCATAATTTTTTCATTCAGCGTTCTCAGAAGAATTTGAATGGCTAGAGGTCTAAGAAGTAAGTGTTTAGCGTCGTATAACCCTTTTTTTGGGTGAATAGGTTCGGCTTTCAGGTTTTATTAATCAAGATGAGACTCAATTTGAGTAATATGGAATGATCCGGCCTCCGAAATACGATAAGTTTGTGAGCTGTTTGTGGACTTCTGATATACCTAATCTGTAATTACTACTGAGAATTGACGCTGATAAGACTCGGAGCGAAAAAAGTTTCTTAATATATGTTATTTCATTTCACTATGGGGAATAGATGAAACCTCAATAATTTCTCGAAAAAAACATTTTTTTAAAGGTTTCTTTGTTAACTCTGCGCCATTCTATAGGTTTCATTTAATTATGTATTCTAGGATATAACATAGCTTTTTGTCAGGAAAATAAAAGTTATCATTCTTTTTATTGTCTCCAAAAAAAAAAAAAACCCTAAATCAATCCCTTTAAAACTTTACGACCAGATGTTCTACTAATGACTTCTTCCTTCGTGCTGATTCCAAATCAATTAAATAATTAAGCCTACTATGTACCCTATCTTGTCTCTATCTTGTCTTTGTAAATTAAAAGCTAGAACTTCCTATGTACTAATTATAGGAAGTAGATACCCATATTTAAATTATCCACACAAAAAAGTAATCCTTAAATACACTCGGTATTATTAACTCAGTACTAATTTATTTAATAACTGCTATTTGATTTGTATCTAATAAAGCTGTATTATATTATTATAAATACATATATTCGATTTAAGACTCATGAGCCCGATATAAATATTGTATAATAATTATACAGATTTTTTTTTGCCTTAATATTTTAAAACAATTAAGCAATTAATTACCCGGTTTTATTGTTTATATCTCTTTACGTCTAATATTTGTCTAAAAATCACTTGAGAAAACAATTGAATCCTTGACGAAAACTTACCCACTGCCAGTACGGCGAAAATAAAACTTTTCAGCATCATTTTGTACAGCACTGTTTTATACTTTGTGTTTACAGAACCAATGCCGAACACGGACTGAAGCTCTGTCAGACTTACACCGCGTTTTATACACACGCTTTTAGGATAATAACTCACTAATGCTACGAGGATAAGTGTCGCACACGTTACCAGATGTTACCTTATGTAAATTGGGATAAGTGATCGATGGGTTTGGGTCATTTAGGACCCCACTGTAAGAAATTACTTTAAATTCGATGTCAGTTTTTGATTGATGAAAAATATAACGTTTTTTAAATATGTACTATCACGACCAAAAGTCGAGTTACAATCTCACAAAACTATGGCCAAGTAATACTAGTTGTAGTTACGACCTTCTTTATAATAAGGTTGATATACACTCATACACTTTGACAACTTGCTGCCCGCTTAGGATTGTTAGGTACTACTAATTTCAACGTTCACAGTAAGTGTTTCTATGGCTAAGCGGTTTACGTCGTGATCAGCATTTAAGGTGGTTCGAGTTCAAATCTAATAACTTACAATTTTTGTTTAAATGTTTATTGGTGAGTTATGAATGCTGACAATAAAAATATGTAAAAATACCGGTCCACAACTTAACGATGATACTTTCTTTTAAGATTTTTTCTATATTAGATAGAGTCATTATAAAAAGATGAGAGTAGATTTGAAACAAAGTCAATCACTAGTTCACATAAAATATTCTACTACCTATTAGCTGCAATAAGTAATCTCAAATAATATTAGCTGTTGTTGGTTGGTGAACATATAGTTACGAGCATTTGTGTTATTAGAATTACTTTTTAATCAATATGCAGGCTAATATTAGTATCGAAGCTAAGGCAAATATTGTGGCCCTATATAGGATTGGTCTCAATAAATCTGAAATATTAAATGAAACCGGCTTTTGTGTAAGTTGTTTTTATTATTATTTAGGTAAGGTGCAAACCAATTGCTTGTTGCAAGTGAGTAATAAAATTGTTATTATTTTAGAGAAATACTGTAAGCCGTTGGATCAAGAGTTTGGATGACGAAAGTAGCTTAAAGTGTCGAGAGAAGTGGAACGAAACGGCAATATTGAATAAACCTTTAAATCGTGCGAAGAATGGAGGTTGCATTTGTGGTTTAAAAATAACACGCATTGGTCTGAAAGCCAATGCGTGTTGTTTTGTGTGATTCGAAAAGAGATGTGTTCGTTACCCTTTGAACTAAGAAAGTGCTTGAACATTATAATCTCATGACATCAAACTCCGAAAAAAGTCACTGGAAAATGACAGCACTAGTAACATGCTATAGCCGCAAAAAAATAGTAAATGTAAAAAGTACTGTTTTGTGTTCTATAAATTATTTAATGATTGTAATAATATTCAGGTTAAGCTTCAATCCTCTTTTCTTCAATAAAATGATCAATTAAGCTATAATCTTTTTAATGATAACATATAGTATTCTCATTTTACAATATAATAAGTTTGTCAGGGATTACTTTTATATATTTTCCTTGTCTAGCATAGACTACATCTTTTATTCTTCGTAGAGATACTACACAGCATGCGGTTGATTGGTTGGAATATAACACACACGGATATAAAATAATGCGTTAGTGTGCGTGGCCGGTTTAGCGCAGACGACAGTAGTCTTTTAGGTGGAAGGGGACTTCTACATGTGATAGTACATACAAAAAAAGAATACATAAAATAAAATTACATTACTTATCTATTAATAAATTACAGAAGGTATGTATAATTTTTTCAAATGGTGATAATGGACGGTATTTTAGCAAAAAGGGATCTTTTTAATAGGAGAGGACAATACTGCATTTCTGCAAGTTAAACAGATTTTGGAAATCTGTATATTGGGTGATTTTCTGTTTATTATAATTTTGATTGTTTATTTCAAAGCATGTCAATGACGTCTTCAGCATTTACGAATAACCTCAAAGCTAATGTTTATTAATTCGTTCTACGAATTTCGCTAACTGGATGTTGTCAAATAACTTGTAAATCATAATGTTCTTATTGATATTTCGTGAAATAGTCATTCTATGGGATTATAAGAACTCACGAGTGTAGTAGTATTGATAATTTTAAAGAATATAATTTAGTAAAGTCATATTTGTAACACTTGCGAATCATCGTTGAATAATGATTGATATATTATCATTTAATCCACCAAAAAACGTCAGATAATTGCAATGGTATCTCTCACGGTATCTCTTTCGAACAGCCCACTGAAACGCGTCACAGTGTGTTCAGGTCTCTTTTGGAATACAATGCGCCGTCGACAGTACCGCGAGCAATGGGTAACTCGCCGGGAATTCATTACTGCCTCCCGACGTCCAGGGCGTCCAGGACGGGACATGCCGCGTGAGGGAGATTGCCTCTCCCTCTAGACCTTCGCCTTCTCCTTTGCGATCATTACTGCTTCGCAAAAGGAGGTGAGAGCTTGCCATGTACCATTGCACATACGCGAATGGTAGCCGCCATTAGGACACGACGTTGTTCCGACTTCCGCCCCAAGCAAACCTCTGCCTTATGCTTCACCGTGTCCTTAGGGCGAAAACTGAGGGAGCCGTGGTGCCTCGCCAAAGTGTGCTTATACTAAATAAAATAATTACCTAAAGTATTACACAGAATATTATATCAACATGTACGTACCGTTTCTTCATTTTGTGTTATGATGAAAGAATAATTCAATACATCAAAAATTTTCTAATCATACAGTCGCTTCAACAAACCAGTAGCAGAACAAATCTGAAAGAACCGCACGCGTTCGTTCTGCTATAGTCAGCAGCTACCTTTAACATAATAGTCGTCTTTATTTTAAACGAGACGATATCTGTTGTCGACAACTGGTGGACAATATGTGGACACGCGCATGTTTTAACCATTTTCAAGTAATTTCTTCGGCAAGGAGCCGATGGGGAAATATTATTTCGGATTATGGTGCTGATATGAAGTGCTATTGGCTTTTTTTTTTGTTGGTGTGGGAAATAATCAAATGACTTCTCCCGCTCTGGGCGGAGCGGAAGAGCGTGTCAGACTTTTACTGACTAAAGCCCACCCGTGTTTCTTCACTTGCCTGTGCGACGGCCAAGGCCACGGTTTCTTGTTAAACCAACCCGCAACCCTGACTCACGAGGCATCAGTCTTCGTGAACCCTGTCAAGATGTGCTGTCATCTCTTTGAGGCGCGCGTGAAACACAACGCGCCGTCGACTCGGGCCTGGTCCTTACCGGGCGGCGAGCTAGTGCTCTTGGCCTCGGGTGTCATTCGTGGATTTTTCGTTACGGGCAGAAATTATGACAACATATATCTTACCAAGGGGTATCGTTGTTACTCAGTAAAGTGTAAATTGTAGGTCAGATATGCAGTCGCTCCGTTTAAAATACTGATAAAGATTTATTTAAGTATTTATAACCATGTGTAACATTATACATAAATACACACATCAAAAGTGTCTAGGGATCAAGCATTTTTATGCGGATTTCTTGAGATTGAGATGTAGCTTTGTAATAAATTTATGATTTTATAAATTTATATGGATCCTTTTTGGTGCATTTCATAATTTGAATCAGGAACTGTGAATCAAATTCGAGTAAAAGATGAAAATCAGCTGTCAATATTTTCCCTATAAAAACATACAACGCATTGAAGACATTATTAGTGCTACTGTTTCCCTACTACTGATTAAAACCAACGTTATTATGGAGCGGCGACGTCATTTAAGCAGGGAAGAAATACTCAGAGCCGTGGGAATGATAGAAGCTGGTTCCCGGCAACGTACTGTGGCTTTAGCTCTGAATACAAGTCAAAGTGTTATCAGTCGACTTTGGACACGTTACCGAAGCACTGGTACCGTGGCTGAGCGCCATGGAGGACGGTATCGCTGCAACACACGGAGACAAGACCGATACATTCAAATCTTAACTCGAAGAGCTCCAACAATAACCGCCATGATGTTAGCCGTGAGGCTTCATCACTCTTCAGGGAACTTAATTAGCGACCAAACAGTCAGAAACCGCTTGCATGAAGTGAACCTTCATTCCCGAAGACCGCTACGGGTACCACCTATAGCAATGCACAATCGTAGGATTCGATATCAATGGGCTCTTGAACACAGAAATTGGGCAGAAGAACAATGGCGTTTCGTGTGCTTTTCTGATGAGTCTCGTTTTGGTATGAGACCGGATACAAGACGTATACGACACTGGAGAACCCCTGGACGCCAACAGCGATTAAAATCCTGCCAGGAAGTCCATCCTTATAGTGGTGGAACCATCATGGTATGGGCGGGTATTTGGATCGGCGGAAGAACTGAGTTGATTTGGATCAGAGGCAACCTCAACGCTCAAATTTATGCTGAGACTATTGTATCAGACGTCATCGTTCCTCTACAAGTGCAAATCGGTCCCTTATTTCAGTTAATGCATGATAATGCACGACCGCACACCGCAAGAGTTGTAAGACAGACTCTCGCCGCAGCTAACATCAATGTCCTGCCCTGGCCTGCTCAGTCGCCAGACTTGAACCCGGTTGAGCATGCATGGGATATGCTACAGAGAAGAGCTCTGCCGAATATGGAGGGTATCCAGTCGCAAGAAGACCTTTTTTTGTTGTTGCAACGAACATGGGCGGCCATTTCACAGCGTGATTTGGATGAACTCATTTTGAGTATGCCAAACCGATGTTCTTGTGTTGTTAGTGTTCGCGGTAGAAACACGGATTATTAATTGTTTAAGTTACCCAATAAAATTTTAGAGAAAACTGTTATTTCAGTTTTTTTTTCGAACTTTTGTGTTAGTGGTTCAAATGTCAAATATCCCTTTATTAGGAAAATGGCAAATTTCTTTATTAATGCAAAGGTGACTTGGTTTATCGTTACTGTGACAAACGAAAACACTTTATTTGATGAATCCTTAAAGAAAATTTTAATTAAAATCAATCAGGAGAAAAGTTATTGCAAAAATATATATTGATCCCTAGACACTTTTGATGTGTGTATGTAAATTCAAAAATGTACAAGAAAGAGTGAAAATTGGAGTTTCATAATACATATTATGCCACAGTCAAGGCTTATGTCCAGCAGTGGACGTCTTTCGACATTTGAATATGAAAACAAAAAAAAAAAAATAAAAAAAAATAACAGTATTAAAATATATAAAACATTAAAATTGGGTTTCATTAAAAAAAAATAACACAGTACCTAGTAGCATTTGCTATAAAAAAAAAAACATTTTATTTTATTTATTAAATATATTATATTTTTTTAACCTATACTTATATTTTTTCAATAATCTATAACTTTTTTTAAAATTCTTTCGAATTTAATTGTATATTGCCATACAAAACAGACTTTTACGAAGACTGGCCTGGGTATTCAGCTGTATGACTGTATCTAGACTTGAAGCTGATCCCACATACGAGTAGTAGAGAAAAGGTTATGAGATGTTAATGGTAATAATATGACACGCTGTTAAACTGGATTAGTTTAAGTAATTATTTTTGGAGAAAATAATGACTATGCAAATTAACTATCTTCGCCAATTTGCCGCGATAAATCCATTTCACAGGTCAAAGAACTTACTACTTCTGATTTGAACTCGTGAAGAATCGCATCGTGATAACTAAGGTAAAGCGAGGTGTCAATCAGATGAACTAAGTTTTCACGATAACGATCATTACTGAATAAACTGGCTATGCGAGGCTCTAAAGGCATATCAGAGCATACTAACGCAAAAAAAAAAAAAAATAGGCGCTCGTTATCCTTAACTTTGAAACGATTAAATTGAATCAGAGTCAATACCTAATATGAATGATGCAACATCCAACGACAATGTCCTTTGTGTTGTCGCAATTACGTGCAGTTTTTCCTTAACCAGTATTGCCATAAAGAAATGCATGATTGACTAATATAGTTTGTAACACAACATAATCAGCCAATAATAATAATAAACAAATCAAGTATCTTGACTTGGCTCACGAGGTTGTCGACATGTGAGAGGTGGATTCCGCAATCATTGTACCTATAGTCGTGACAGCCAATGGCCAAGAGCCTCGACCAACACCTCAGGAGGCTCTCATTAGGCAGCTAGATCAAAGACTTGATTCAGAAAGCTGTACTTCTGGACACGGCTCGCATTGTTAGGAAGTTCCTCTCTCTGGAGCCCTGATCGCCGGTTGCTTGGACCCTGTTCCCGATACCGGTGGGCTACTATTTTTGAAAATTTTAAATGTTTTTTATGTATTGTTTATGTAGAAATATTTAAGAAATAAAAAAATAATAATAATATAATATTCCCATTAGTGGGAGACGCAAGCCTCCTCTCGGAGAGAGGGAGTGGACCGTATATTACGGGGTTCCAGTGCGGATTGGTAGATCCCGGATGTCTTTGAAGTTTTGGATCAGTTCTTTGGTTTCCTCGTGATGTTTTCCTTCACCGAGAGCAGTGGTGATGAAATAATTTACACAAAGGCCATACGTATAAGTAAGTATAGTCTATGGTCATTATTAATTGCGGATTATGCTAGAAACTGTTGAGTGGAAAAGACTATGAAAATAGGCGCAAACTGTGCACAGGGTGTATCTGACATCGTAACGCAAACTTCGCGAAAAGGCTAGACCGCATGCCACTAATAAAATTATGATAGTCATTTGTGTCGTTAATGAGCAGTTACAGAAATAATAATGTTTAAAAGAAAGTGTCGGCTCGGCCTTTGAACGTTGCAAGCGTGCCGCCGTGAGGGTTTATAGGTATGACGTTGATCCCTGTTGTGAAATCTTTTAAATTAGCTAATAAGATAGTTTTTCGAGGTTTGTTTTCGTAATTAGCGAATTGATTAATTTTACTTTAAAATATTATAGGGTTATAAAAATATAGCAATTATGAACGGTCTAAAGTGAAAAAAAACTACACATATTTGTTTTTTAAATCATGAAAAACCCGACGAAAAATTCCACCACAGGGGGGTTCAGAATCATGTACTGGATCCATGGTACTGGTTTGTGCGTCGATGTCAGATACACCATTTATATCAACAGCAATTGTTTAGACTAACCTTTTAAACACGATATTATTCTAAGTTTAAGTTTTCACATAAACTTAGATATCTGTTTTTGGTAGCAAGGTTAGTGCGTAAGCAGACAACTGACAGCCTCATTGGCCTAGTGGTCCAAGCGCTACATCCTGGGTTCGATCCCTATGTTGTCCCCATTCTGTCAGGAATTTGTTAAGATGCGCGAAGTCTGGATTTCTTTTATAGCCTAACAAAGGCAAACTCACTCTCTTTATCATGAAGTCCCATGACATCATAGCACTTCAGCATATATTCAATGTATCAGGTTGTTGTCCTTACGGGTATTTTAATTTTGTATTCCATAAAGTTTGAAAATATCTTGTAGTTAAATATTCTCATTTTTTCTTTTTTGTCTAAATCGTATAATTTTAATTAAAAAAAAAAAATACACACATCAAAAGTGTCTAGGGATCAACATATATTTTTGCAATAACTTTTCTCCTGATTGATATTAATTAAAATTTTCTTTAAGGATTCATCAAATAAAGTGTTTTCGTTTGTCACAGTAACGATAAACCAAGTCACCTTTGCATTAATAAAGAAATTTGCCATTTTCCTAATAAAGGGATATTTGACATTTGAACCACTAACACAAAAGTTCGAAAAAAAGACTGAAATAACAGTTTTCTCTAAAATTTTATTGGGTAACTTAAACAATTAATAATCCGTGTTTCTACCGCGAACACTAACAACACAAGAACATCGGTTTGGCATACTCAAAATGAGTTCATCCAAATCACGCTGTGGAATGACCGCCCATGTTCGTTGCAACAACAAAAAAAGGTCTTCTTGCGACTGGATACCCTCCATATTCGGCAGAGCTCTTCTCTGTAGCATATCCCATGCATGCTCAATCGGGTTCAAGTCTGGCGACTGAGCAGGCCAGGGCAGGACATTGATGTTAGCTGCGGCGAGAGTCTGTCTTACAACTCTTGCGGTGTGCGGTCGTGCATTATCATGCATTAACTGAAATAAGGGACCGATTTGCACTTGTAGAGGAACGATGACGTCTGATACAATCGTCTCAGCATAAATTTGAGCGTTGAGGTTGCCTCTGATCCAAATCAACTCAGTTCTTCCGCCGATCCAAATACCCGCCCATACCATGATGGTTCCACCACTATAAGGATGGACTTCCTGGCAGGATTTTAATCGCTGTTGGCGTCCAGGGGTTCTCCAGTGTCGTATACGTCTTGTATCCGGTCTCATACCAAAACGAGACTCATCAGAAAAGCACACGAAACGCCATTGTTCTTCTGCCCAATTTCTGTGTTCAAGAGCCCATTGATATCGAATCCTACGATTGTGCATTGCTATAGGTGGTACCCGTAGCGGTCTTCGGGAATGAAGGTGCACTTCATGCAAGCGGTTTCTGACTGTTTGGTCGCTAATTAAGTTGCCTGAAGAGTGATGAAGCCTCACGGCTAACATCATGGCGGTTATTGTTGGAGCTCTTCGAGTTAAGATTTGAATGTATCGGTCTTGTCTCCGTGTGGTGCAGCGATACCGTCCTCCATGGCGCTCAGCCATGGTACCAGTGCTTCGGTAACGTGTCCAAAGTCGACTGATAACACTCTGACTTGTATTCAGAGCTAAAGCCACAGTACGTTGCCGGGAACCAGCTTCTATCATTCCCACGGCTCTGAGCATTTCTTCCCTGCTTAAATGACGTCGCCGCTCCATAATAACGTTGGTTTTAATCAGTAGTAGGGAAACAGTAGCACTAATAATGTCTTCAATGCGTTGTATGTTTTTATAGGGAAAATATTGACAGCTGATTTTCATCTTTTACTCGAATTTGATTCACAGTTCCTGATTCAAATTATGAAATGCACCAAAAAGGAAGCATATAAATTTATAAAATCATAAATTTATTACAAAGCCACATCTCAATCTCAAGAAATCCGCATAAAAATGCTTGATCCCTAGACACTTTTGATGTGTGTAGATTGGAAATTTAATATTCAGAAATTATGTCTTTTTTTGTATACAGTATGTTAAGAAAACCCTGTCCGACCCATAAGGATAATAAAGGTTAGGTAAACACATGACCAAATATAATATAAAATTTTACGTAATCATCATAGTACCAATACAAATGAATTTTGAAATAATCTTTTTTTCCCGCGAATTAATTCCAACTTCCCCGAAATTTGGTAATTTTTAAAAAAGTGACAACATCGGTATTATTATGAGCGAATAGCGATGCGACCACGTGCCGCGTGCCCTACCGCCCGCCGCCCGCGGAAGGGTGCTAAACGCACCTTTATTAAGTTACCTCTTTTTGCGAAATAATATTTATTTTTTTAGGGGGATTTTTTTTTAAAGTTTAGTCCGGTTTTGTATGCATTAGTAGAATCAGTTATCGATACCTAACAACACATTCACGGGTCGGACAGGGTTTTCTTAACATACTGTACATCATACGGAATAATTCGTGCGCGAGTATGACTCGCACTTGGCTGTTTATAGCACGTTTATTTTATTAGTAGGTAAGTGTTTTTAATAAGTATTTTCTTCTTTAATTACCATACCTAAAAATAGGTTATTGTGATAACATTTCGAACAACCGGACTAGATAACGTTCTGTAAATTGTTTACCAAATTTAGGTACTTACCTAACTATGAGGCCAATTAGCAATATTTTTCTAAATAATATCAATAGAAAAACATATAATGTAGGTAACCTACATTTAGGTATGATTTAAATATTCTAACATGTTAAATAACTCATTAGAGCTGGTTGTTCTTAAAAGGACTTTGCCCTTATCGGTAGGATTAAATATGTACCTACTACTTATTAAGTATATCGTATAGAATTTGCTATAAATATACATAGTATAGTATTTACTAGTTATTTAGTATAGCAGAGAGCATTTACTAAGTATATATCATCATCATCATTATCAGCCTCTACTCGTCCACTGCTGGACATAGGCCTCTTTCATGGCACGCCAACAAGCTCGATCCTGAGCAGTTCTCCGCCAGCCGCTACCAGCCACCTTTTTGATGTCGTCGCTCCATCTCGCCCAAGGGCGTCCTACGCTACGTTTGCCGAGACGCGTTCTCCACTCGAGGACTCGTTTACCCCAACGGTTGTCGGCCCGGCGGCATATGTGAACAGCCCATTGCCACTTCAGCTTGCTAATCCTGTCAGCTATATCGGTGACTTTGGTCCTCTGTCGGATCACCTGATTTCTGATGCGGTCCTTCAGAGAGACGCCCAACATAGCCCGCTCCATAGCTATCTGAGCGGCTTTAAACTTATGGACTAGTCTGACCGTTAGTGTCCACTTCTCGGCTCCGTAAGTCATGAGCATGACGGGTAGATACTATATATATAGTATAGTATAGTATTTACTAGTAATTTAGTAAAGCAGAGAGCAGCAGTGGCCTAGTGGTATCGGTCGCCACTTACAAGTTGCAAGTCGTAAGTCCGAACCCCAAAAGACGCTTTACTTTGTGTACATTATTTTATCATTACTGCTCTCAAAACGGTGAATGAAAACATCGTGAGGAAACCGGAATTTCCTAGAACCATAACTTCGAAGAACTTTTTCTCGGCGGTAGGCCATAACACCGGACCAGACAAAGCCTTGCCGCCAAGCGATTTGTCGTGTTATGATGTCTGGTGAAGCCGTACGGAGGACGGATCTGAGCAGTTGTGTTGCGATGTGTGCCGGGTATGATGCGCCTAATGTTGTTGTGTTGGGATTTTGGTCGTGGAGGGTCTTTCAGATCAATCTCCCTTTGGCGCAGCATCGTTGGTCGTGTTGTTGGGTTTAACATTGCATCACCTCGCTCAACTGCCGTCTTCCTTCCTATTCGCTCAGTTTTTCTGAGTGGATAGGTTCTTAATAAACTAGCGCGCTTTACCATCAACGATCGCATCACTGCTTACCATCAGGCGGGATTGCGGTCAAGCGCTAGTTTATAATTATAAAAAAAAAGCACATGTGACATCTACCAATCCGCACTGAACCGGTGTGGTGAGAGGAGGCTTGTCTCCCAGGAATAGGAACATTATAAACTGTACTTTTACAAATATTTTTTTTTACTAAGTACTCGATTTCTGCGTTTCCTATCTAACTACTCTGAGAAGAAAAACCGAAAGAAACCCAGACGTCATAGTCTCTTTTAAAGTCTAGACATAATTATGCTCAGATCTCTGTCGTACCTTTCGTGGATTACCTACAGGCATTATATTATGCTAGTTATTTTTTCTGGTTTTCACCACGTGCATATTGGGGATACCCAACAAGTTTTGAACTTGACCGAAGTGCTCACGCGGCAAGGTCAGAAGGCTTGCAAGCTAGTCATGCTCAAATAATGTCTTTAGCCGTAAACAAAATTAAGTATAAAGGCCAACGTACACCTATGTGCACTGTATGGAATCAGCATCGTACCAACTCGCGGAATTCAGGTTTCTTTCTATGATACTCCATACTA
Organism: Sesamia inferens; assembly: GCA_037179545.1. NCBI lineage: Eukaryota > Metazoa > Arthropoda > Insecta > Lepidoptera > Noctuidae > Sesamia > Sesamia inferens. The sequence goes on along the minus strand of CM073928.1, from coordinate 24,986,392 downwards.
CCTATATTACCATCGTAGTGACTCCGGATTAGAATACGTGTTCTGCTTCTGACTTTCAGTGAAATGATGAAAGGGAACGAAATGAGACAAAGAGGCACGGCAGAATAAGGCTTGTAGTTGTCTGTAAAATATCGCTCTTAGCGATAAGACCGCCCATTGTGTCACCCTTTGTAAAGGCTTCATATTTATGTTCTGTAATTTATATTCTGTACATAATAAGGAGTATTGTATTCTATTTTATTCTATTCTTATTGATACGAGTCCACTGCTGGACAGTGTTGGATAAAGGCAGCTCTGGTTGTTTCAATTATAAGCCACTGAGATTACTCTCTGTTTTCTCTGTATTCAGTTACTCGTCTGTATTCACCTTTTACCAACCATCCTACAAAGATATCCTCTCTCTACGTATGTAGCTAATAAATAATAATACTATTAACTGTTACTGTCAACGAAAAACCTCTTTTCAATCCGAGAAGACAAAGGCACCATAGTCACAACGCTTGTTCAATGTGAATTGGCGATTACACATTTACTTTAAATAAAAGTTTCGTCAAGCTCCTTTCCTTCAACGATGTCAGTGATGTCTTATGATAAATTGAGATTGTACATACATAGGTATTTATGAATTACAGACGAAATAAAATTAGTACTTGCCTGGATTTGAACCAAAAACTTGTACACATAACGTTATTTTTTCCTTATACGAAACCTGAATATAGTTTCTTCAGAATAAGCAACTGAATCGATTTAAATCATTTTTACACCATGTTATATTTTTCTCCAAAAACTTATAGAAATTGTTGCAGTGTGGTTATCGAGCGTGCAACACAGCTGACGGTAGATCATAGTACTAGACGCGCAGTGTGACAGCTCCCCCACCCCCGCGCCGCGGCTGGCGCATGCTGGCGAGCCGTGCGTTAACCATATTTTTGTTGGGACAACCAAGTAAAAGATCAAGCTCATAACTTTGTGATTTTTCATATCTTTTTGAAATTTTGTACATAGATTCTTTACTTAAAAATACTGGAAACGTGTTTTGGGTTTTGCATAAACAAAAAATAACATTATATACTTAAGCACGCCTACAGTGTGCTTGTGTAACAATCTTACCATGACATCTTGGGTGAAGTGAGGTTCCAACTAGAGGTGGTTTATATAGCGCCTAGCGCCATTCAATAGCACGCTATTTCCTCGTAGCGCATAGGGCACGGTAGGCAGGTGGATGTTACGACGCTATCACGCTATGACGCTATGAATGAAATTGAATGCCATCGCGTTTGAGCGCTGTGGACTACTGACGCCTATGTATGTTTGTTGTCGCAGCACGCTATTTTCATCGCGCGCGATCTTGCTTGTTAGTGTCTGTAAATATTATGCAAAACGAAGTAGTGACGATTAGTGTGTGCAAAGATTTGCCAATTTGGAACTTCTTTGAAAAGTCCGCAGACGACAGCAAGACTGCTATTTGTAATTATTGTCGTCGACAGTTGTCCATTAAAACTACTATAACCAATTTAAAGGCTCACTTAAAGCAAAAACATATTACAGAGTATAATATTTTTTAAATTGTTCTAATTTAGAAAAAAAATCTCTCTTGAAATCTGAAAATGTAAATATGCTTTTATAGCATGCGGTTTGTGTAACGAAGAACGATATGTAATGTAACGTGCTACGAAATCTAGCGTGTTGCAATAATTATCGCGCCTGCTGGACTCCCACGTGCTTTCTTAATTATAGCGCGCTATAACATAGCGCATTTAATAGCGCGCTAGAAATTAATAGTTTATAGTCTGTAGCGTGCTATTGTTTTATAGCCGTTTTGATCAACTCTAGTTCCAACTAATGCTTGGGATTGTGATTATTGACAGATCACTCTAAACTCACTTCATCTAACTTTTCATGGTGATGTTTTTACAGAATCAAGTGGTTGTTGTCATCTTGCGTGTTTTTTCTTTAGTTAGCGGACACTATTGCAATCAATTATTACCTACTGATTATAATTTGAGTGTATTCAAGATTAGAGTGAAAAGGCTCTTAATAAACTAATGAGCTTTACCATCAGGCGGGATCGCGGTCAAGCACTAGTTTATATCATTAAAAAAAAAGGAAACTATAGGTCTGCTGGGCAATGATATCCCCTGAATTCACAGGTGTATCCGCTTCGTTCTCAATTCGAGGTGTGAGCCATCTAATATTATTACCAATAACGGCTATGATTCCATTTAATACACGAATATTTGTATTTTCGCAAAAAAAAAAGTAACAAAGAAGTTTTCTCAGAATTTGACATTCCATCACACTTACAAACTTACTAGTATTTTATTAAGTATCACAATAACTCTTTCTTTTATTTATGTTCTGCGAAACGATAAGAAAGTTATATAAAGGTCGAGCTTGAAGTTAACATAAATTGAAATCATCAAATAATTCGTTCAATAACCTTAGGAAGACACATTGAATCGTAATTAAATAGTCAAGGCTGTCCATCAAGAATTTTGATTTGTTTCAAAGGTTCGATTTACACCACATAATAAATAGTGTTCTTAAAGGTGTTCCAATCAGTCCATCGCATATTACACTTAGATTAGGACCCCTTGGAACATCTGCCGCCCCCAAACATCAGGACTCGAAGTGGCGGCGCGAAGTGTTCCACGCGCGCCTCTCTTAGACGTCACGGGGGGAGTTATACACCTCACTCACCCCTGACCCGAGGAGGCCCACAGTGGCGGGCCAGCAGAAATCGGGGTTATAGAAGCAGAGTTCGTTCTCGCAGCCCCCGGTATAGGTGTGAGATGGAACACCGGGGTGGTTTTAAGTCAGTAAATGTCTGACAGACCCCGTCGCCCGCCCCAGAGCGGCTGACTTCCATGAGGATTTTCCATCCCGGAAACAGGACTCCTTGGAAGTTCGACGATCTTTTCGAGTTTCATTCTGAACAGGATGACGCAATTCTTGGACCTTTATAATACAATACTTGACTCTCTAATGCAATGATTCTACTAAACATATTTCATTACATATATTCTTTAAACCCTGTATCTGGTAACCACATAGAGTTGAATGATTGTAATGTTGTGATAGAGACTTTGTCGTTAATTTGCTAAGCTTCAAGTGCTTCTTCAATATAACTTTATAAAATAGCAAGAATATTTAGGTACTTCACAGTTCGTATTTACGTACCTTCCCTTATTTAGTTAATGAGTTGGAAAAATATTATTACATTCAGTTTGCCGATTATCTGTACTTACTCATGGGTGCTAAGATAACGTCTTTTCAAGTGTTTCAATATTTACTATTTTTTAAAGGCGTGTCTGTAACAACTCGCTATCGTTGGACGTCACACCTATGAACCGTCATCTAATAACCTTAGATACAGATGCCTCGTTTGATGACAGGCTACCGCTAGCAAGCCACCTGCACAAAATAGAAGCATCAAAACCAACCTCAAAAACAAAATTGATTGACGAAGTCTGTTTTGCGCAGTATAATAATGCATCCTTATATCAGACAACAGATTTCTGTAATTATTCCTACTGCTTTTCTGCAGTAGGAATAATTTCAGAAATCTGTTGTCTAGCAGTAGGAATAATTCTTGGAAGCCTTCTCATGAAGTTTAACAAAGATAAACCCGGCGAAACGGTGCGGTGTTGTATTGCAAAAGTTTACTGTAGGCTGAATTTGAATCTTATTTTCATAACGGGTAACAAAGAAATATAAGTGCTAATGTTGGCTTGAAGTTCCGCGGTATGTGACAGAATGCTTTAGCATAGTAATGTTAATGTCTTGCCGTGCCATACCGCGAAGTATTATCTAGTGAGTGATCACTAGCCTTATTACTTCATTATTAAATAACAAATGGTAAACGGAAGGTTCAACCATCGACAAGCACATCGTCCGATATTGTTTGTGTGTCTCATGACCTTAGTTCACACTCGTGCAGATAGTGAGAGGTTATCAACACATCTGAGTCACATGTGATAAGACGGCGAAGCTAGGAAAATTTTATAAATATTTAAGGAAAATATTATACTTAGTCAAATTATTTAAAACTTTTGAGAGGTATTAAGAGGAAATATTGCGACTATACTGCTACGGACTGATGTTTTGTAGAATTTACACAGATTTTTATCAAACCAAATAAAAAGTCAAAGGTTCGCTTACAGTAGCTCACCTTACATATCGCCCTGATACTTACAGATTCCATGATATGAGGTACAACCAGTCTATGACAAAGTAGTGAATAGAAAGTAAAAGAATGTATAAATATAGACATAAGATCAGTTGAAAAGAATAAAAGGGGAAAAGAGCAATCCTCAAAAAAGCACAAGCCCAATATCAGCTCACTAAAAAAGAACCAAGTAAAAAATATAACAAATACAAAAAACTATTCTTGCCATTCAAGAAGGAAAGAAGACGGCTAAAATAAAAAAAACGAGTGTGCTTATGACCACACGACTGAAGTGAAACTTCTTTCGCACCATCTGTATGTATATATATATATATATATATATATATGTGTACAATATATACATGTATACACATATACATATATTAATTTTCTATAAATATTTAAATTTATTTCATGCTTTCATTTATAAATTAATATTTTTGCATAGACCTCCAATTTAAAAAAAAAAAGTGGATTCCCTCGGGGCCAAAAGGTCGGGCTCTTCCTCCTGAATCAGGGGACCCCAAACTCGGGTAGTCCACGACCTCTGGTTCCCGAGATAATCCACGGGGGGGTGAGGTAACTAAAGGGGGGGGGGGGGGGAGGGGTGAAGGGAGAGGGGGAGTGGATTCCCTCGGGGCCAAAAGGTCGGGCTCCTCCTCCTGATTCAGGGGACCCCAAACTCGGGTAGTCCACGACCTCTGGTTTTCGAAATAATCCACGGGGAGGTGAGGTAACTAAAGGGTGTCGGGGGGGGGGGGGGGGTTAGGGTAGTGGATTCCCACGGGGCCAAAAGGTCGGGCTCTTCCTCGTGAATCAGGGGACCCCAAACTCGGGTAGTCCACGACCTCTGGTTCCCGAGATAATCCACGGGGGGGTGAGGTAATCAATGAGGGGGTCGGGGGGTGGTCGCAGCGTCATGTTCTCGAAGAAATTCATAGTTCTTAATCAATCAAGGTACTTAGCTTAATAATTGAGCTTATGAGGCTCGAAAGCAATTTGTACTTTGTGTCCAATTATCGTATTGTGACGATATCTTCAAACTTCTATACTTTCAATTATATCAGAAATGTTCAGCAAAAATATATAAAACAATATAAAGGCCAGAACAGAACGAAATTTATAAATTATTTGTGCTCTTAGGTAATCAATTGTTAACAAATCTCAAAAAGATCCAAAAAATATATATTGCCTTCGGCGAGATGCGAACTCACAACTTCATACTCGACTCAATTGTTAACAAATCTTAAAAAGATCCAAAAATATATATATTGCCTTCGGCGAGATGCGAACTCACAACTTCATACACGACATGTCACGCAATATTTACATAAGCCAACTCCTTGTTTGTAGTACAGACGAAATAGGACTATACTCTGCTTCCGTTCGCCTTGCCCGATTTTTTTTGCTTCATTTTTCGTAACGCTTTCGCGAGTTTACCCCCAAGTCAAGCGTGCCTAAAGAAGTTTCACTTCAAAAAATAAAAAAAACAGTCTATTACATGCCTCTCACCCGTCGGTGAGAGGAGTCGAATTATGGGTTCTCGGACGTCCCGGTTTATTCATGATGTTTTCTTTGACCATTTTTAGAGCAGCGTTGATGACAGGGAGTTCCAACTCCCATGAGTTGGAACTCGTATATTATCATATTCCTCATATCGGAGAGCAGTGGGGGCCATGCCCAATATGGTAATTATGATTCGAGTATTACTCCTCGGTTCGGAGTCGATAATTTATCTAATTATCTTTATTATTGCCATAGTTATTTATATTATTGCTAGTAAGGAATCATTACATATTGACGTGGTTTGATTTCGACAATGCCGGGGATAGCTACATTCACGCCAATCTCGCTTTCATTTCATGTGCTTTCGTTCATAGTGTCATAGAGAACGAGGCAAATATTATAACAATATTAAGGCTCCAGTGTAGTGTGAATATTCTTATTTTTCGGCTCAATTCACCCCGATATGGCAGCAGCCGGCCACGGAGCGGCAAGCCTTGGGTGCATTGTCTGATGTACAATTTTTTTTTAACTAAACGGTTTAAAATACTTATTTTTTTTTTTTTTTTTTTAATACACTGTATTTTCTGGGAGATTGGAAGTCTCGTCACGAACAGTCTAGCGACATACAGCGTTGTGCATGTGAAAACAACTCCAATGCATACCGCGGGACTACGTCTCTTGGTAACATTACTTGCCGAGATTGACATGTGACATAATATTGATTGATACAGACCTACAATTATACACATCTCATTTAACCGACTTTAAAAAGGAGGAGGTTACTCAATTCGACCGTATATATGCTTTTTTTATGTTGTTCGCGGATAACTTCGTCGTTTATGAACGATTTTGATATTTTTTTTTTGTTGGAAAGAAGATATTTCTAAGGCGGTCTCATGATAAGGACATCAGGATCTGATAATGGAATACCAGAGAAATCAAGGGGAACTTTCAAAAATCGTAGGGGCAACAAGTGCATTTCTTAGTATTTTCATTAAGTATTTTAAAGCACTACAATTCAAAAAAGGTCTGGAATAGATCCGATGATGGAGCCGGGAGACAGTCGAAGGAACTCCTCAACAGTTCACAGCAGCCACCTTGTGTTTGGGCTTGATTAATTTGAATTGATAAGAACTTTACACCTATGTGATTGTACTCCTCAACGGTTTACAGTAGCTACTTTGTGTTTGGACTTAATTAATTTATATTGATGAGAGCTTTGCACCCATTGGGTTAAAAAAAATGGTTTGCAGATGATGAAGACCATAGGCAGTCGAGGTAATTCTTCAAAATTACGGGTAAAAATTAAAGTACTTAGGTAAACAAAATTACGCCGATTCCCAACTATAATTGTGCCAGCTTCCAGTATGACCGGATGCAACTGAATACATATTTTATAAACTACAACCTCAACTGATCAAAGTAAATAAGAAAAGTTAAAACTTAATTTTGCAAAGAAAACACACTCCCGCCTTCTACGAAGTTTCCCGCGCTTTTCTATTTTTCACTTTGTAGTGGTTTTTGCAAGTAGTTTTTTTTTTGTAAAAAAGTTTTTATTCACTTTGTAGTGCCTTTTCAAAGTCGGTTGTTTTTTTTTTTGTAAAAAAGTTTTTGATAACAATAGTGCATCTATTTAATTGATGGGTTCATTATATTTTATTCAAGGATTGCTTCAGTCCTGTTTTATCTGGAACCTTTTTTAAATTCTATCTCTGGTTCATTTGTTAGTGACCTTTTGCTTTCGTTATCAAGACTCCTATGGCGCAGTTCTTTGTTATTATCTCTAGACTGAGATACTACAACATCTGCATCACACTCTCTCCTCTGTCTTAATATCTCAGTCACCTTTGAGACCCACGGGCAACCCCTATCAATTTTATTATAGAGAGGTTGCTACAAGATTATATTGTATACGAATCCAGTAGAAGTTATCACACTGTTATTTTTTTTTTAATAGTCATAAACTAGTGCTTGATCGCAATCCCGCCTGATGGTAAGCAGTGATGCAATCTTTGATGGTAAAGCGCGCTAGTTTAATAAGCCCATTCACTCAAAATACTGAGTGAATAGGAAGGAAGACGGCAGTTGAGCGAGATGATGCAATGTTTAACCCAGAGGGAGATTGATCTGTAGACCCTCCACGACTAAACTCCCGACACAACAACATTTGGCGCAGCCGATGTTATCAGCCTGTATGCCGTTCCTCTGCTGGGGCACAGGCCTACTACCTGTAGGAGGAAGTAGGGCCGTAATCCATAACGTGAGCCTAAGGACAGGTTGGTGGATCTCACAAAAATTCCAATTTTGGTATTAGGATATGCTGATTCCTCACGATGTTTTCCTTCTACGTTTTGAAGAAAGTCTTGCTGCCAAGCGATTCGTCGCGTATGCAGCATGATGTCTGGTGAAGCAGTACGGAGGACGGGTCTGAGCAGTTGTGTTGCGATGTGTGCCGAGTGCTATGCGCCAAATCTTGTTGTGTCTGGAGTTTGGTCGTGAAAGGTCTCCAGATCAATCTCCCTCTGGCGCAGCATCGTTGGTCGTGTTGTTGTGTTTAACATTGCAACACCTCGCTCAACTGCCGTCTTCCTTCATATTCACTCAGTTTTTTTTGGTTTAATGAATAGGCTCTTAATAAACTAGCCCACTTTACCATTAACTATTGCATCGCTGTTTATCTTCAGGCGGGATTGCGTTTAGCAATAATTATATATAGGTATAAAAAAAAACTAAACACAAGTAAAATGTTAATTTTTGAATTGTTTTTTTGTACCGAAAGATTTTAACGTGCACCTCTTACAACATCGTTCTCATATGTTTAATTGCAAGATGAATGATGTATCAAATATTTTGTAACTATTTTAGTATCTAAAAGCGTGTCTGCGGAGTTTCTAGCCAGGTCTTCCCCATCGGTACAGACGACAGCACATCAAGCTATTACAATCTATCAAATTTCTCTATTAGATTTTTAACTATATCACTAAAGCATTAAGGTTCAAGGTCGATTGGGAATATTTGACAGTTTTGGATAGCTTGACCTCTTGTTAGCCGTAATTCCGTAGGTACCTACGCTTTGAAATGGGCAACTAAATTTATCTTACTTACGGACCCTTTGATAAATCAAAAGTGCCTGTAATTGATTTACTTAAAATAAATGCTTTGATTTTGATTTTGAATGCCTGCCTGGATCGAACTCAAGACCTGCAACTCTGTAAGTCGAGGCCGATATCACTTGGCCGACACTGGTCTCAGCTGCTACATATGCTTGAATTTGACTATAAATGTCATCATCATCGTCTTCGCAGCCACGTGCAAATCCTCTGCTGGACATAGCCCCTCCCCTCAGTATTTCCAAAAAGAACAGTTGGACCCGGTCTGTATCCAGCGCTTCACTGCGATTTTGGTCCTCCTAGTCGGCGCGTGTCCGAAGCTGCGCTTGTCGCTGCGTGGTCGCCATTCAAGAGTCTTTCTGCCCCATCGGCCACTGTGCTACGTGCCCTGCTCACTGCCACCTCAAAGAGCTAATCCTAAAAATGTAACTTTGCCTATTGCTGAGTGAATATGAAGCGGTGGTAGAAATAAAAACACAGATTTTTGTTCTATTTTTATTTTAAACATTATATGAATATTAGTGGCAATTTGTGAAACTCTACTGATTGAGTAATTGAGTATGATTATAATATAATGCTCACTGCCGATTGTCAGGATCCAAACTGCACAGACAGACAATGCTTATTAATTTAAAATTAGCTGAAACGGCTTTTCGTGCTTGGTTATCATATTTAGACGGGAAAAGTCGGGACATTAACTTATAATTGGTACAAACAGCTTACTGTCATTTTAAACATTGATATGATATCCATTGTTAATTTGTCTTTTATAATTGTATACACTGAACGTCTTATACAATATATATCAAAGCAATAATTAGGTATTAAAATTATTTGCCGTCTTGACAAGCGAAGGCAGGATGTTGAACAAAGAGTAATAACATTAGAAGAGAAAAATCAACTGATTGTGATTTCCTTTTGCGTTCATATGGTATGATAGAGTACTACGTTTTGCGTTCGTACCATACGAAAGCAAAATGTAGTATCATGGATTACTTCGTTTTGCGTTCTTATGGTATCATAGACAACTTCGTCTTGCGTTCATACGGTAAAAAATCCCCTAGAATGTCACATCCTCTGAGTCAACACCCTGCATCTAAACATCATAATTATCTCGTATTAATAAAACGTTATATAGACATTACTTAGGTTTACCATAAACCATTTATCAAGTCTCATCCATTTCAATAATATTGTTCAAAACAACACAGAAAACAAATTAATTTTGTTCAACGGAAAGTTGTCACCTAACATCTACCACAACGATTAGAAAAACATCCGAGTTCTTGTCACACAAGAATATGTTTGTTACAATAAAATCACAGGTAATTTTATCACTAAATACATTTAGCTGCTATAAGTCTCTTTAAGAGAACGAAAAGTTCTGCCCACTGAGGGCGTGAATATATCTAACACATGAGATCGAGTATATTACGCAATCACAAACATAAAAAGGGAACATATTAAATTATAAAACAATAAAGAAATATTATCATATTTATAAAGTCTTAGGCGGTAAGTAAGTTATACATTAAACTCGATTTTTTACCGATCCCAATTTTATCGCCATCATCGTCAATCCCATATCCAAAGCCTCAAGCTTCGTCCACATCGAGGTTTATTTTACTTTTTTTCAGGTCTCGCAGTTATACACATATAATAGTTATATAACTATTTAAGAAGTAGATTTAACATTTAATAAGATTTAATATACAGGGGTTTTTATATGATCGAAATTTTCTTAGAATACCCCCAATTGATTTTGTCAAAATTTTTATTATGTACATACCAAAGTTTATACATAATTGAATGCCATTCATTCGCCACATGTAATTTCCACAGAATTCCAAGTATCGAAACACCAAATGCAATTGAAAATTCGCCAAACAAACCAATCAAGTCCTTAATTTTTTTTTTTTCCACGAAAGTGTGGTATACTTTACCATCCCGATTTATATGAGAATACACTCAGTTGTAAAAGTATTTAAATCTTTATTATCTATAATAACAATCACTGTATGCTCAGCTAAGATTATTCAATTAAATATGTTTTGCAACTATTCGTATCAAACAGCAATATTATCATAATCTTGTATATTATAATACAATAAAACATTTAACGCGTTTATTTAGTATATATGAATTTATTTAACTAATTACTATGTCGATTAATAACTGCTTGTACTTTGCTTCAAAATCCGTTCTTATTATTATGGTATGATCTTATTATATGTTAACAAATGTACAGAAAATCAGAGTTTCTTTTACATTGTTTCGTTTACGAGTCAAAAGTCGGTAGGGCAGTGAACGGTCAAAGATTTAAAAGTTTTTCATAATTTTGTAGCATATTTAATATTAATATTTCTATCATGTACCAGTACTACAACAATGTCTATTAAATAATATTATGTACAATATTGAGTTGGGGTAAATATTAATCAGTGAATCCATTTTAACCCTTAAGGTAAGGACAAGCAATGGCGCAATACTTTTGTAAACAGTTTACAAAACGTTACATGTGTAGTTTTCATATATTAGAAATTATGATTCAATACATGTTTCAATTTAACAATTGTCAATAATAAATTAGAACGAGGCTTAACTTATCACGACAGTTAAGTTATTTTATTATTAGGTACAATTATAAAATTGTATAGGATGACGATATTTGGCACTATACAATTTCACAAATAGGCAACCAAAAGAATTACTTTTGGTTATGTTAAAGTTAAACCCATAAAATCTCGAAAAGACATTGTGCCATTAGTACTGAAATATATACCGATTGGACATTATACGTCAATTATATTAAAATATTCGGAAGCACTAGATTTTGATGACGTCATTTTCGGTTATACAAAAATGGTTGTATTCACGCCGATTTAACATAGTAGATTATTTGTAACGAACTGAATTGCCAAATAAGTTAATATTCCTAACGTTGACTAGTATGTACACTATATTATTCAGTTTATTAGAAAGTAACATAAATTATACTTCAGCAGTAGCCTTTTATAATATAGGGCTGGCGCAGATTTGAAATGCCTGTAAAAGCAAGAAGGGATTTACTGAGGGTCATTTGTTTAGAGCCCTTTTATCTTTGGTTTACTTCAGGGTTTGATTATTAGTTGGTGCTTTCTGTTTGTTGATCAGCGCATTTATAAGTTTGATCCTGGCCTTGACAGATTTGTATCTAAAATATTCGTCCTCGTGGCCCTTTTTGTCATCTCTCTGCACCTTCCTGCTGTTCTGGAGCTCGAAGCTGACCTCGTACTCTTTTATGGTACGGCGTAAAATCTGAAAAATAAATGGTGGGGAAAAAGTTAACGATTTTTGCGAAATCATATGAACCACTATAGAGCATGTACTACCATTTTTAGCGCTCATTATACAAAAGCCTGATCATTGTTGCTGTAAATTTGACAAAAGATTCAAGAAATAGTTACTCCTTTTGATAAAGTTTAAGTTTACAAAGACGCAAAATATTGTATATAGGATTTGTACAGTTTACCAAAAAAAAACCAGATAACATATCCAGAAATTTAAAAACTATACTTACAGATTTTTGCATTTTCGCTTCACTAAGAGCTTTATTCAATTCTTCAATGCTGAGGCAGTGAAGGCCTTCGTTGGAAGGCGCAGCCTCCTCGCTCGTGGCAGACTGAGCTGATGATGTAGAAGAAGGAATCTCCTCTGCTACTACGGCACTGTCACGTGTGGGAGGTGACTGGAGGGGTGTATCGGCTGTTTCCTAGAAAATAACAGGATCGTAGGTAATTTTTATGGTCTGGGCGTTTGTATTTTTGCTCACGAATGACGTGTAATGTTTCAATAAGAAAAAAAATGCTTTTCTATACATTATGTCGTGATTTATTTTTTTACCTTTATTGTTCCTTTACTATTAAGGGTCGGCGCAAATGGGCCACCGACCACAACCATCGGTGGCCGGCGACGGCAACTTAACATACTTTTTAATGTATTTTGTATAGACGCGCCGCACACGTGTATCCGGAGGCGGCCGCTCGCTACAGTAGTGTCTGCGACTCGCCACTAGTGATTACTACGTGCCACATAAAACGCCAACACCCGTCTCTGTCGCATTGCTCCATCCCCCGCGCAGATAACCGTCCGACGTTTTACGTATCGCACGCGTACCATCATGGAGCACGACGTCTCAATGGATGTTGATACATTCATATTGGAAATCCGTTCACGTCCCGCTATTTAGGATTATAAAATGTGGCGGCTTCCAGACACCGGTGGCTGTAGCTCGCTTCTGACACTTTTAGAAATGTGGCTGTAGCGCGCGTCAGACACCGGTGGCTGTGGTCGGTGATCCATTTCCACCGAGCCTATGGAAAATATAACATATATTTCAGCTATAAGAATAATCACAGTATGGGAAAATGTCGGGAAGTGGTTATTATAATAACAACCGCACGGGTCGATCGATCTGGTTAAGCTACGCTGGCCACGATTAATCCGTAGAGGGTGACCATTTGACCATCTTTACATACCAAGACGCCACTGTGCCTTTGAAAGCGTGCGTAAAGCCGTTAGTCCCGGCTGCCATTTGTGAATCTATGGCAATCGTTACGAGTCATCAAAAGCCCGAACGTATTACACCGAGTCTTGACAAGGGTATCGAGTTGCCAATTACTCGGGTTATGGGTATTCAGTTCTATCCAGCAATATTGACTGCACGGTTAGCGCAGTGATTAAGCTACTGACTGCTGCGCTGCGTTTCGCAGGTTCGATTCCCGAACGGAACAATAGCGATGTGTCCAAGATATGAAAATCATAAAAATAGTTAGTCCGTCTTATAGATAATAAAAAAAAATTAAGACCCCTATTTTTTTATTTTGTCGAAATTACCAATAACTACTGAGATATAACGTATTAAAGTTACGGAGTGAGGGCTAATTACACATTGAAATGTCGCATGACGTCACGCCGTGCTACAAAATATACCACGGCGTGACGTCATGCGACATTTCAATTCAACATATCTTCCTAAGTATTTGAATGAAAGAAGAAAATAAAAAATACGTGTTCAATATTTTTTATAAATGTATCTGATGGACATTTAAATCATTTTTTACGACACAACCCAATTATTTGTATGATCTACAAGTAGTTGTTCCGGGTCTGGCTGTTGGTGTATGTAAGTTTATATGTTTGTAAACGGACCCACGATACAGGATAAATTCCTAGTGTGGGGTAGATTTTCTTTTTTTTAAAAAGAGAAATATAGGAAGCCGACCCCAACATAGTTTGGAAAGTAGATGATTGTTTTCTTGTCCTTTATTATGGAAAACGTAATTTGCATTTGCAACAACATACATTTTTCAATAACTAAGGTAAAAAAAATGCGCAAACATTTAATGTTCTCCGAGGTATAAATCTGGTATAGACGAGGACAACCTCACCCTACAACATTTACATTTATTAAAATATATATTTACCTGGGATGAGTCCGAAGGTTTCTCCTGGGAGTCACTGGAGCTATCGACGCTTGAGTTGAAGAGCATAGTTTCATGTTCATGGATAGTCGCCAATTCTCCGTTGGTGGAGCCGATGATCTTTGATTGGAGAAAAATGGTAGTAATCAAGTTTTGGACATTGCAAATGGTGTACACCTCTCATTGCGTGCCTGTCGATCTTATATACAACATTATTTTTTGTGTATGCGGAACCCGAAACATGTGTCCAGTGTTTTTAAGTAAAGAATATAAGTACAAGATTTCAAAAAGATATCATGGAAAACCACAAAATTATGAGCTTGTTATCCTACTTGGCTGTCCCAACAAAAATATGGTCAACGCTCCGCTCCGCTGCGCAGTACTATGATATACCGTAAGCTGCGTGGCGGGCTCGGTAACCACACTGCAAAATTTTTTAAATGTATTTGGGAAAAAAATAACATGGTGTAAAAATTATTGGAATCGATTCAGTTGCTTATCCTAAACAAATTATAGGTTTCGCATAAACAAGAAAAAACATCATATAGTAGATTATATCATATCGTATAGCATTTACTGTAGAGCCTTGTGCATAATGAAATTATAGCTGTTAATCCCTAACGGGGTATATTGTCATCATCCATTCAAGTGTAAACAAAACTTACAGCATCCGGTCTAGAAGACGCAAGAACCCTTTTGACAGCCCTATACCGCTCGTACAAGTGCCGAGCAGCACCACGCTCCGCTGAATGCGCTGGTGGGCGTCCCCGAGCCGCTTCCAGTCGTAGCAGCACTCGTTGGACACACAGCTTCTCAGCAGCCAGCTGAGAAGATGTCCAGGTCGCCTCGGTTGATGAGGGCCTCCCTGATGCTTGGCGACAGCCCTCGAGCCACTGAAGAAAGAACCATAGTAAATTAGTGCAGACACTTTCCCGACTTCCTGGTAGTTACTAAAAATTTGGTTAATTAGTGCTGTGGTAATGTTTAAGTAAGCCAAATGTTTGTAATAAGATAGTGATTGATTAATTTGAAGCAAGATCTTAATGAAAAGGTGAATAGTGATAAATCTGTATTGGTGAATTACTACCATGGTTATACAGAGGGGCGATTAGATCATCACATTAAATAGTATGGCGGTTATTACAAGAGTCTATCCGTTTCTTAAAAAAGTATATGCAATTTTATTTTCATAAAATAGAAAACAGAATTTTTAGAATAGAATAATTTTTTACGAAATAATAGATTTACATTTTTCACAAATTAAGTTTAACATTGTTAACGAAACAAAACTATTTAAATTTTAATCGTATGTGTTTAAAATATTTAAGGTAATTGACAATTGTGATAACCTAATTGCCTCACTGCTGATGAGCAACTTTAAGGTATGTATTGGCTAAAATGGTGTGAGTGATTAACATTTCCCAAAATCACCTCTTCAATGTCCTTAACGATATCAGTCATAGGTTTGTCGCTCTTCAGCGATTCTTCGAGCTTGTCATCTCTCTCCTTCTGCTGCTTGGCTGCTTGTAGCTTCAGTGCATACTCCACAGGGTCAGTCTTGATGAGGCGTTTCTCTATCTGCAGTCTGCGTAATGCATCATTCATTCGTGTCAGGGCAACGTCTGTGATCCTATCGCTCTGTGTCAAGGGATGACCGTTCTTCGTTTCAAATTCGCTTTCGTACTTAGAGATGTTCTTCTTGAGTACAGAAATCTAGAAATTGAAAACAAAAACAATTATTTCCCTCCCTTTCCCCTGCCCTGCCCTGTGCCAAGCCAAGCCCTGCTTTTGTGCGGCTGTTTTTAAGTCAAGCTTTTAATAGGTAGTTGGATAGAAGAAGCAATAGGGTACATGAACTCCAAAGTAGACTAAAGGATATTACTTCGTTAGATACCTTCTTGTTGATCTTCTCCAGCCGTCGATCAGGTACTGACTGCTCTCGTCTAACGACGTTAAGTGGGGCGGCGCTCCGCTCGTCACTGCGGGCCCGTTCGGCCTCCGCGCACAGGGCCGCGCCCTCCTCGCCGACGCTTTCCGTGCGGCCCACTACCCTGTGCAGCGCCCCCGCGTCCAGAGTCTCCGGTTCCTCGCATACTGCAAAAATATTCTTATGTCTGTCTCTATATCTACGTGACGTGCGTTCACAGTTGGCATATTAGTCAGTAAAGGGTATCAGAAGCATGTAAAACAGTTTCTGTGATCTACGAGTAATCTGCTTCATACCTTATTTGCAAGTAAACTAACCGAAATTAACTAACTAATTACAATTCAAAATAGCCCCGTGAAACTCAAGGTCTTTATTTTCCAAAATATATCGAGATGATTTAGCCAAAAATCCGAGGTCTTGAGGATTTCTCAAAACAAACCGAGATGATTTACCTATATGATTTTCTTTTATGCCGACCAAAAGAAGCAATTATCGTAAAATTGTCGTACAGTTGACGGAAAGCAGCTATCGATTTTCCCTAAACATCCCTTTTTTTCTTCAAATCGTTAAATAATCTCTCCCACTCTGGGCGGAGCAGAAAGGCGTATCAGATTTATACTGACTAACCCACCCGTTTGTGTGTGTGACACACAGGCCACGGAGACAGTGCAACATTTGTTGGTGGATTGCCCGAGGCATGACCGCGACAGATACGACCTGAAAGAAAGTACTGGGAAAAAGTTGACTGAAACAACCATCGCCGAAATTATGGCAGATAAACAATCCAGGCCGTATCTGGAGCGGTTTTGCCTCAAAGTTGCAAACCAATCGATCGATAGAAATAAGACAAGGGCAGCACAGCCCAGCAATTTGCCGTCGGCAAGAATAGATTAAGAATGAAAGCTAGTGTATAAGTAGGATAGAATAAAAGGCGGAAAAAAACGAATTGGTATAAAAACAAAAGAAAGATAATGATTCTTGCCAAGCAAGAAGATAATAGACGACAAAATGTTAAAAAAAAACCCACCCGTTTTCCTTCACTTGCCTATGTTCCAGGGCCACGGTATCTGTTTCGGTCAATCTGCAGCCCTGGCAGGACCCTCCACACCCTTACTTTCCTATTACACTTACGTTGTGGTTTCTGCACGACGACGTAGTCGAAGTGGGGCGGTGTGCTGCATCTGATCTCTTCGGAAGTTGTGAAGCACTCGTTCTCCTTCGGGTTCTTGGGAGCCCGGGGCTGGGCACGACGTCGCTTGCCACCGAACTGCGGACGACGAGCGTGGGATAACCGCTCGGCACGACGTTCCGACTGCGATTGAGAGGAATGATTGTGTCTGAATTGAACAGATGGCTGTGAAGAATTAGAAGGAGCTGCACGGACTTGACGGATATATGTAAAGTAGAAGGGAAAAGAGGTTACTTGAGATTCTCTACACCCTATTTAGAAAGCACTTCAAGGCATGTCATGCAATTGTGTCAGTTGTATTTAAGACTTGAATAACTGAGCGGTAGATTTGTCCATAAAACTATTGAATTTTTGATTTCCGCTGGTATGATCTGAAAGCCATTTCCGGTAATTAAAAACGTTCAAAACTTGGTTGCAGTCCCATCTTGGCGTCAAAAATTTGTCAAAGTGTAGACAAATTAGAAGTATTTTGACAAATTGACTTTGAGATCACCCTCCGATCTCTCAAGTGTCAATCTGTTAAATAATACATGATTCTCGTAATTTTAAGAATATTCGCAGTTTGCAGGGTAATTGAGTAATACACTATCAGTAGCAATCGGTTTTATTTTGTCAGTTCAACAACATTCATTGCGTCATTTAGGTTGGTAAGCAAACACATACATCGAACATATAGAGTAATGGATTAGCAATATGCTTCAAAATTATTCAAAATATGTAGGTATGTACTTGTACGTCTAATTTCCCATCATTTTGACAACTTTTTGATGACACTGCGACTAGATTATGAACATTTTAAATTACGAGAATTTTTTGACCTTCTGGTGCTGTTCATTTAGGTCGTGATGAATGCTTAATTGCCAGGCATCTAAGTCTC
Source organism: Sesamia inferens (assembly GCA_037179545.1). Taxonomy (NCBI): domain Eukaryota; kingdom Metazoa; phylum Arthropoda; class Insecta; order Lepidoptera; family Noctuidae; genus Sesamia; species Sesamia inferens. Next base: position 24,968,153 of record CM073928.1, on the reverse strand, counting down.
ACACATACCAGATAAACTGTCATAATAATCAAGTGCCATATTTGAAAAAAAAAAAAATATTTATCTGCCCCTTACCTCGATGCGGTTATGGTCGTGTAGCGGGGGCGGCGGCGGGGGCGGGGGAGGTCGTTCCTCGCTGTGCGGGCGCCGCTCTTTACGCTCGTGCGCGCACCCCGAGTCGCGACGCTCGCGGCGCTTTCTTGCCTCACGCTCGCACTCGGGCGCCGCCATATCTTCCGTCCTCTCGCGCTCACGTTCGGAGCACTGCGCACGCCACCCGAGCCCAGATATTACTACCCGATGCTCGCTCGAGCGCTCACTTTCCTGTCCGTACCCCTAACGTATCCAGGATGAGTCAATGTCAGTGTAATGTGCGCAGAAAATGTAAATTTTCAGTGTCATGAAATAAAGTTGATTTTGGAGTGGGTGGGGTAAGCTGATGTTTGCGATTCGTATCGAATAGTGAGGAAAATGATTAGTGTTGATCATGTATGATACAATAAATTGTATAGATATATACGTAGGTACATATTAAGTAAGGATATCATTGCTTAAAGCTATATTTCTAAAACTATCAAGGGACACAGGTTATTGAAAGCGTTGGTTTTCTACTAAACGGCTGTCACCTACAATGTTTATACAGGTTGGTTGGGCAAGCAACTTAAATAATTGTAGGCAACTACTACTTAGTTGTTAGTTATCTAACTGTTAAGACTGGCATATAATATATAATTCCCAGTATACCCATGTATTTACGTATATATTGCAAAGCGTATATGTATAGGTATAAGCTAGTTTTATTTATATTTATAAAACGAGAAATTATTAATTATTAAAGTTACTAAAATGATATATGAAGCCCCAGTATCTAGTTTTTCAAAATACCTGTAAAATTTCCAATTGTACCATTTTCGCTAACTCGGAAAATATATTTCCAATTTCCAAAAGTTTTCAGCCGTTAATGGGACGATTCTGAAATTAAATCATGTTTTGGACTAACGCAACTCAACGCATCTAAAAAAAAGCTTTATTATCTATGGCTCAAACAAAAACCTTCATAGATGCGACCTAACGGACTTCCCTTGTTACAAGTTTAAAATTAGAATTTTAACTTTAATTTATAATAAGGCATACTCACAATGCAGTATCTAGCAGCACCAACTATGGAATCCAAGATTCTGGATATGTTTTCTCTGGTACGGCTGGCCAGGGTCGTACTGGGGCCCGCTCGTGGCCAAAACCCCAACCAATGATCCACAACCAAACACTAAACCACCGGGCTATTGCTTATCCTTTGATGTAAAACAAATTGAAAGAAACAAAACGAAACGGCAGTGCGGATACGCGCGCCGTTTTGACGGGAACTTGACACTAGACTATAGACAGCTGTCGTTAACGTCTAATATAAAACTTTATTTGATGATATCACTTCTCTGCACCGACATGTCCCGATCTCGGCACATATTGGCACGGCACAAACAGTCAATTGGAGTGTAGGTCTTCAAACAATTTACGGCTGCTTCAAAAAATGCGTTGAAACCAGTCTGTAATTTAGCATTGATGGTCCGAATGTGATTGGTAGAGCTTTGTAGCCCTAAATCGCTTCTAATGCGACGTAGTCATTATCACTGCTGTCGAAGTATTTATTAAGAAAGTGAGTTTCACTTTAGCAGCGACGCGGCGTCGTCAATTGTCTTCTATCATATTGATGTCCATGTTACAATATTTTGAGCCGGAATGAATCGGAAACTTCGTTTACGGCAGTTTTGGGTCTGAAATGGAAAAGAACAAATTTTAATGAGTTGGAAGTATGCCAAGTACAGAAACCAGCGGGCTATAATCCAAAAGTGGAGGTGAGAATCTGATTATGTATTTCAAATTCAACGCTCGTAACGCGTTGAAATTTTAAGCAAGCTGGAAGCCGCTGCCTGCCTACACTAACGCTTTCATAAATATTAATCAGCTTGAAGAATTTTACATACACACAACCTGAACCTATTTAATTGACTTGAGTAATTTCCCCTACCGTAAGATGTTCGTAGTTCACATAACAACAGGTATAAAGCCGTAGCGTTTTACTTCAATTATAATAAATATATATACAATATCAATTGACCTTTCCCACAATATCAAACAGTCCCATATGTGACATAACTTTCAGTGCCTGACATAATTATGATTCTACGAACAATTAGCTAATTGTTGGACTGTTTGGACTCACACCATGACTTGAATGTCGGGTGATGCCCAATACACTGTCGATCACACCATAGCATAAATAAAATGTATACGTATTTCATGATCAAACTGTCACTTTTAGAGTAATTGACTTTCAAATTTTGTTTATTCGCTGGCGCGGCGTGGTGAATATGTTATTTACTCTGTACTGTGATTCCTTTTCGGTCGATAGTAAAGTTTCATGGCAATTTTTACCAGCACACTAATTGCATAATCTCAATTTGAATCAATTTTTTTTTTATATAAATTATAATCCAGCGCTTGACCGCAATCCCGCCTGATGGTAAGCAGTGATGCGATCGTTGATGGTAAAGCGCGCTAGTTTATTAAGAGCCTATTCACTTTAGCCTTGAAGACACTCAAATTGTAGTGTGACGGAAACACCGTCGCTGGCAAATTGTTCCAGTCCCTCGATGTACGCGGTATAAAAGAGGAAGCAAAACGCTTTGTCCGGAACGCAGTGGTGTCAACCGCCGTACGACGGGTCGTCCGATGATAGAACGGAGATGGCGGAATTAAATCATGCAATTCCCTTGCACACTCACCAGAACGCACCCTATAGAAGACCGAAAGGCTGGCTACTCTACGCCTGTGCTCCAGGCTTTGGAGACCTTTTCGAGTTAAGTCTGGGTCGCCAATCAGCCTCTTCGTACGCCTCTCTACTGAATCCAAAGTTGCAAGGTGTCATTTCGCAGCACCAGCCCAAATGTGGCTGCAGTACTCCACACACGAGCGGACCTGTGCTTTGTACAACATTAGAAGCTGCCTTGGTGTGAAGTACCGCCGGACCTTCGCGATGACGCCAAGTTTTCTGGCAGCCACCTTGGCCTTGGACTCAATGAACCGCCCAAAGTTAAGGTTCGAGGATATTACTAATACATACATATTGTATCGGTATCTACAACGCTACATGCGAACATTTCACAAGCAGAGTTTACAGCGCAACTATCGCACATACAGGTTCACGACATTAACCGTTGGGCATGTGCCCGCCAGACAATACCAGTCTGGTCAGAGGATCCTCCCTTTTCTATGGATCGTCGGAATGCTCATATTCTTTCCCTTCTATATAATGTGCTTTTTTCTCCTTTCACCCCTGTTTATCTCAAGAATCGCTTTCAATTTCTGTGCAACTCACATACTAAATCGTTAAGGTCATCAGATAACTTAAAGCTCAAAATGCCTATGCATTCCACAACATTCCTAGATAAATCTTTCACTGTTCAGGCCCCTCGTTTGTGGAATGCATTGCCAATTGAAATTAAACGCGCGCAATCATTACTGGAATTCAAGAGACTTGTGAGGGAACACTACTTGTCGTTATGATCTTGTTAAATAAACACTTTATGGCTATTTACACTATTAAAGTATCTATGTGTTTATGTATGTATTTGTGTATCTATTTTAGTAAATTGTAACCATGATATTTGGCACCAACGACAGTCCCATATGTGGTTCAGGAGAATCTGTCCATTCTTTGGTTGCCTGGAAGAAATCGCATTAGCGATAAGGCCGCCCATTGTATGTTTTATGTTCCATGTATTTTGTTCGATGTTTGATTGGTATAAAGAAAGAATAAATAAATAAATAATAAACATACATAACATACTTAATCAAATTTTATTCCGTGGTGCTTGGCAATCTGGGCTTCTCCCAGTTGCAATAATGTCCCTTTGTGCCGATTGGCCTAGTTCTGTTCTGTCTCCTGCTTGTTATGGAGGGAAGTGGAAAAAATATCTTTTTTCTTACTCCTCCGCTATTTTTTCTGATTAATTTCGTTGCGGGACCCAAGACAGTTGAATCGTTTCTCCGGGATGTCGAGCTTCATTGCTCGGCGTTTTTCTGGCGGTCTCCACTGTTGATTCTGGCTTTTAGGAGTTGCAGTGGGTGGGAAAATGTGTGGCGGGTTTTGTCCCATAATAAAAAATACCTCCACACCAGTGACCACGACGTAATCCCTAATTGATCCTGCTGAACCGTCGTTATCCCTAATTGATTCCAACGAATCGAATCGATCCTTAATTGATCCCGACGAACCGTACTGATCTCTAATAGATCCCAAGGGATCGAAAAACGATGCCGAACCGATCCCGACGAACCGTACCGATCCTGAACTTATCCCCACGAACCGAAAAACGATCCCGATGAAAAACGAACAGAATCCTCAGCCGGAGGGGAGCAATGTAGCGGTATCTACAACGCTACATGCGAACAACGCGTCATACTGATATCACGCGAATCCTGCATCTCGCAAACAGAGTTTACTGTGCAATTCTTGCAAAATAAACTTTGCAAAAAGGGGTATTATAAAATCTCAGATTATTTAGAGGATAGAGAGGCTTGGGACTGAGCTGCTCGCTCTGTTAAGCATTGTTATTAAGCAATATGCGTAATTATAACGTAAATTATTGTAAACATTTTCATTTTTAATGTCTGGACTTTAAAAAAGACGATGATCCCTGAGTTTGTTTCGGCTATTTCTTCTCAGAGGTAGTCAGTTAGGAAATGCCGGCTTCATCTAGTTTAAAAAAAAAAAAAAAAACGAAGAAAAAAAAACATATGACGTGTAAAAGTGATCGGTGATCCTACTTGCTTAATAAACGATTTCATTTCATTTCATTTCATTTCATTTCATTTCATTTCAATTAGCACGCATGCAAGCCACCGGTTAATGTCGTGAACTTGTGTGTCCGCCAGACAGTACCAGTCTGGTCGGAGGATCCTTCCTTTTCTATGGAGGATGAGTGAACTTTGCACCCTGTTCCTCACGCCTCCACAATATATTGCTTCATATGTTCAAATAATGTGTCTGATCAACAACGTATAATGCAATGAATGTTGTTGAACTGTCAAAATGGAACTCATTACTACTGATAGTTATTTCCCCGCTTAAAGTAAAAGCATTTGATATGATCGACATCGTATCAATATTAAGGGTAACCTTGCGGTAGTAACCGTGTTTACTCATTTTGAAGGTTATAGTTTAGGTATGTGGTATTACTTTGAATTGACATCCATAACACATAATATTATCTATGTAATCGACATTTATGTTTTTTTTTTTTTTAATGGATGAAATTTTCCCAACCTTTTTGTCACGTTAATCATAAACTCGCTATCTATAAGTACATTTATTTTGACTTAAGAAAACATGAGAGCGCATTCATGTATGAGTATCTAAATATTTCTTTACTTACTATACGTCTATATAATTTTCTGTTATTATGATCGCGATTAAAAAGTTTATCATATTTTTTGCGTAAGTTGAACTTGATTCTCGGTGGTAGGCCATAACATCGGCCGCCGGCAGAAGTTACCACCCACCAGACAAAGTCTTGCCGCCAAGCGATTCGTCGTGTTCCGGCATGATGTCTGGTGAAGCCGTACGGAGGACGGGTCTGAGCAGTGTGTTGCGATGTGTGCCGGGTACGATTCGCCAAATATTGTTGTGTTAGGAGTTTGGTCGTGGAGGGTCTTCAGATCAATCTCCTTCTGGCGCAGCATCGTTGGGTCGTGTTGTTGGGTTTAACATTGCATCACCTCGCTCAACCGCCGTCTTTCTTCCTATTCGCTCAGTTTTTCCGAGTGAATAGGCTTTTTAATAAACTAGCGCGCCACGCACAATGGTCCACTGAAGGGACTGAGTGCGGAAACCAAACCAGTAACAGTAACTAACGCGCTTTACCATCAACGATTGCATCACTGCTTGCCATCAGGTGAGATTGCAGTCAAGCACTAGTTTATGAAAATTTAAAAAAATAAATAAACTGTTTATGCAGCGCACACATCGGAACCCCCTTTTTTTGGTGTGGATCGGAAATCATCAAATTACCTCTTCCGCTCTGGGCGGAGCGGAAGGGCGTGTCAGAGTTTTACTGACTAAAACCCACCCGTGTTCCTTCACTTGTTTGTGTGCCAAGGCCACGGTTTCTCTTTCAACTATACAGCAACCCTGACCCAGGCATCGGTCTTCGTGGACCACGTCACGATGTGACGCGCAACACAACGTGCCGTCGACCCTGGCCTGGTCCTTACCGGGCGACGAACTGCCCACTGCTCACCCCAACAGAAGCCCTCAAAGATGAATAATTTTCCCGTTTTTCACACATTTTCTAATGATACTTCGCTCTTGTTGGTCCAGAGTAATCTTATAGCCTACCTAAATCCTTCTTCGATAAATTGGCTATCCAATACAAAAATATTTTTTCAATTCAAACCTAAGGTTCCTAAGATTAGCGCATTCAGAAAACTCTAGCTTTAAAATATTAGCATGCATAAGTCACACACACATAAACGTAACATTATATTAGTTCAAAACGGTCTCCGAAGCCTGGAGAATACGGGAAGAGTAGCCAGGATGTCGGTGCTCTATAAGATGCATTTTGGAGAGTGTGCGAGGGAATTGCATGGCTTTATTCCCCCATCTCCGTTCCATCATCGGACGTCCTGTCGCACGGCGAGTATCCACCCTTACGTTGTTGACACCACTGCGATACGGACGAAGCGTTTCGTCTCGTATTTGATACCGCGTACATCGAAGAACTGGAACAATTTGCCAGCGGCGGTGATTCCGTCTGACTACAATTAAAGTGTCTTCAAAGCTAAAATGAATAGGATCTTAAAAAATAGCGCGCTTTACCATTAACGATAGCATCACTGCTTACCATCAGGCGGGATTGCGATCAAACACTAGTTTGTTATTATTAAAAAAAAAAAACTAAGAGCTACATCACAATTCAAACCTAAATCCAAATTCCAATCACGAAAACAGTCTACCTCTATACCTACGCCCTGCGAATCCCCGACTGTAATTAATTATTACGAGTCAAGTAAGCTCTGCGTTATTTCAGTTCAGATTCTAGTTCTCTTATTGATTATTCAGTCGGCCAATCCTATTACTAGGTTCACTCGGTTTTGGTCCTTAATATTATTTCCAGTAAACTGCAAATAAGTTATTTATTAGAAAATCAATAAATAGGTAGGTAATTATAAAGCGCTCTACACACCAAAGCCGGCGGCATATGTCGGCAACATTTTGCCGGCGGGCTAGGTTGGCGGCTTCAGTCATTGCAAGTCGTAAAACTTTGCCGGCGGCATGTCGGCAGCTCGACATCAGAAACTTATTTGGCAGTTAAAATACTAGCACGCCACTACAGATGAAATGCCGCCAGGCAAACTGAGCGGTTGCATGCGCTAGCCGCCGACATGTCGGCGGGTAACACCCGCCGGCGAAGGTTGCCGACTTGCTTCTTTCAACACAAGTCTTATAGGTTGTGTCGGTGTGTAGTGCGCTTTATGTCATACGTTTTAATTAAGTTTGACTTCGTCTATAGTAGAAAAACAGACACGTAGATATAGATTCACACACATATCTATATAACACATTTTCAAACATTTACTAACATCACGCCTGCATTCCCGAAAGGGGTGGCTGAGGTCTAACTTTCTTAATAAATATCGCCACATTTCGCCAGTTATGTTCAAATCGCATCATGTAGGTGGCGTACCGTTTGCTAATAAGCTAGTACGAATCCTAACCCGGGGTTGCTAATTCCTAATATAAAAACCAAATAACACTACCCAACTTGGGAATCACACAAGGCACAGCGACTCAATGTTTTTTGTTGTAAAATATAGAGTCTAGATACATAAAAATTGCCAGCCTGCAGCCTGCCAGCCAGTGGCGTAGTGGTAGCGAATGCGGCCGCTGTGCAAGGAGGCTCGGGTTCGATCCCCGCGCAGTGCATATATTTGTATGCATGAATATGAATATTTGCACTGGTCTGTTCGTGCCTCGGAAAGCACGTTAAGCCGTTGGTCCCGGTTTCCATACGAACATCTAATGGCAGTCGTTACGGGTTGTTGGAGCCCTCAAAAGTCCAAAAATTGGTCTAACTGCAATGCTTCGATATCGCCTTCGGGTTGTGGAGGCCAGACGGCAGTCGCTTCATGGAAAATATCGTTGTTTAGCCATAATCAGCAGTTAGACTGGTAAAGCGGACCCCAGACTCCAAAAGCTTTGGATGCGACTGGGACTAACGCTGAGATGATGATGATGACTCTAGATACATAATACAGCTAAGTGCACGTAACCGAAATTATATACAAATAGAAAAAAAATTGGTACTTAAAATTGGTACTCACTGCTGGTGAGTCATTCACAATGAAATTAAATTTAGTAATCCCAATGAAAGTAACATACCTACACAAAAGGCTTCGATAATTCGTCAGAATAATGTTATACAATGTTTATTTACGTTTGAAACAGGGTTCGGTTGTTTGACTCGCCACCACGGGGAGTCTGACCCTGACGTCATCACATGTCTTCAACAGAACACTTTAGGGATGACATGCTTATGGTAATGGCATTCTTTTAGGGTTAATTGTTTGAATAACCGGGTTACTTGAGGAGCCATGACGAAAATATTACATTATTGGGCTGTTTATCTAGGGTTGGCAGTTTTAGCTTCGCAGTACATGAACTCCGTAGCAACCGGTGTGTTTGCTCGACGCGGTATACGAATGTAAATAGTAGTAGGTATGTAAGGATTTTAGCAGGTAACGGTCTGTAGTTACTGCCTCCAGGATAAAAAGGCTTCACAGATTATATTCAACTAGCTGCGCCATATGCGTCGATATGCTCCGCTTCTATTGGTCGCAGCGTGATGTTATATAGCCTAAAGCCTTCCTGGATTAAGGGGCTTTCAAACGCAAAAAGAATTTCTCAAATCGGACCAGTAGTTCCTCAGATTAGCGCGTTCAAACAAACGAAATCTTCAGCTTTATATATTAGTACTTATAGATTAAATCTCGTTTAGGAGGAAACTCGAATAAAAGTAGATGAATGACAGTTGTTATTGCGATGGAATCTTCTTAACCGCCAGAAGAAATATGTTGTACTGGCGGCCACACGCAACTTCATTCGCGTGGAGTTAGTCATTTGAACATTTTATTTTAAACCCAAAAGAGTAGATTTCGAAAGATGAATATTTGTTTTCTTTTTATATGCTCCGCTCCTATTGGTCGCAGTGTAATGTTATATAACCTAAAGCCTTCCTGGATTAATTCAAACAAACAAACTCTTCAGCTTTATATATTAGTAAAGATTTACTCTGTTTACTGGTCATAACAGAATACACTAAACAAGTTTTAGTACACCATATTTCGCCTATGTTTATGGTTATATACGAACTCAGTTTCATTTATAGGCATTGTAGATACATGCCACATAAATATAACAATCAAAGTAATACAAGACTGCAATTTAGTACACTAACACCATACTAAATTACGTCTACTGAATATAGAAAAATCATAGTAATATATTGGAATTCAATACGAGCGCTACCTACTGAATGCGAAAAAGAATAACCCAATTCAACTCCATTTATCCTTTTAGTCACGCAAAGTATTTTTGAAACGAAAACCATTTCAGCTCAGATAAATGTAACATTTACAAAAATGTTTCATAACTTTCGTAGCTCGTAGAGGGTGAGCTACGTCGTAGTAGGTGAACTACGCTGTCTGTGGCGGGCGAACTGCGTCGTAGTTCGAGCGAAAGTACCACCGCGTAGCGGTTACGGATCACGAGGCGAATATATTTGAGAGCCTCACATTTTTTGGTGATGTTTTTATTATAGCTGTATACAAAAATATATCTGGGCTTACGTGTACATTTCGTTTCTGATAAGTCATCACTCCTTAAGAGGTATTGCTCGCATAGAAATGTTAGGCGTTAATTTATTGAAAATTGGTGAAAAGTAGGAAAGGTAAACCTGACCTTATGCATAAAAGCCGTAATGGCATTTAACTGGCCAACTTTGTTTTCTAATAAATAGGCACTTCTAGCATGCTTTTTTAACTTAGACTCGTTCCGTGTGAATTCTAATAAAGTATACAGCCTAAATAGCAATACCGAAGCGCACTGATTTAAATATCGGATCCAATAATAACATTCCGAATCACAAAAGTCTCGGATGAGAACTACGGCGTAGTAGCTACAGCGCGTACTACGCCGTAGCTACATCGTAGTTAACCTTCCCGCCCGTTTTTTCAGCGGCTGCGTATTAAGGACCTTGGGACAATTTTGTAAGAGCGGGTGTATTTTGTAGGGTCTGATATTTACAAGGATATTTCATTGATGGATAAAAACGGGATGGAGGTTTCATTGAGAGATGGTTGTTGAATTGATGAGACAATTTCAGCTTGTCTGGAAAATTGTGAGATGAATGTATTAATAATCTAAGAGAATGCTTGGTTTGATGATGTTGAGAGGCTGAATAATGAACAAAAGCATTACACAAGTTACACAACAAGTGGAAATACCGCGAGATGAGCGCCCTAGAGGGACTTAAACTAGTACTTGACCGCAGTCTCGCCTGATGGTAAGCAGTGATGCAATCGTTGATGGTAAAGAAAACTGAGTGCATAAGAAGGAAGATGGCAGTTGAGCGGGATGATGCAATGTTAAACCTAACAACACGACCAACGATGCTGCGCCAGAGGGAGATTGATATGGAGACCCTCCACGACCAAACTCCCGACACAACAACATTTGGCGCATCGCACCCGGCACACATCGCAACACAACTGCTCAGATCCGTCCTCCGTATGGATTCACCAGACATCATGTCGGAACACGACGAAACGCATAGCGGCCAGACTTTCTTGTCATTGTCTTTACTATGTCGTGGTGGCCTAGTGTTTAAAACACCAGCCTCTCAAGTATGAGTGCGCGGGTTCGATTCCAGGTCAGGCGAGTACCAATGTAACTTTTCTAAAGTTATATGTACTTTCTAAGTATACCTTGGACACCAATGACTGAAGGTGAAGGAAAAACATCTTGAGGAAACCTGGACTTAAATTCTGAAATCGCCAACCCGCGTTGAGCAAGCGTGGTGATTACGCTCAATCCTTCTCTGTATGAGAGGAGATCTGTGGCCAGCAGTGGGACGATTAAAAGGTTGTTGCTGATGATGATGTGTGTCTTTGAATATTGCAAATATAATGTAATGTTAACAGTTTCAACAAAATAATACTGAATTGCGCAGTAATTAAAGTGAAAATTGAAATTGAATTCACTTTATTATTTCCTCTGTTTAATTATTACAATGCTTCATTCGAATTGATAGGCATAAGTAGACTGTGTTATATTCCCATGAAATAATATTAATAAATGGAGAGCAAAGTGGATGGAAAAAATGATATTTGTGAACCAGTAAAAATAAACATTCTTTGATGGATTCTACCATTATAGTCTTTTCCTTTGGAATGATCTTCCTCACAATATCAGGACGTTGACCAGCCGGTACACTTTTAAAATTAAAGCTCGGGAGTACTTACGCAAGAAATTGGCAGATTCATCAAACATATAATTTATTCTTTTTCTATATCTATATTTTTTTTATCTCTTTCTACTGTTTATATTTTGTATTTATGTATTTATTATATTTTTTTATGTTTTTCTTTTAACTTCTCTTTCATATCTTTGCACCTACCATGTTTTGTCTCTGCATCACCTTAAGGTAGACTGGTAGAAAATGCCTAAGGCATTAAGTCCGCCATTGTACAATGTTTTTCTTTGTGCATAAAGTTTTAATAAATAAATAAATAGTCTGTTTATTTTTACTAGTTATCTACATATGTACACAAAGAAACGTTGGCCCAATTTTCGCTGTTTTTTGCGACTTCTGTGTATCGATTGATATTAAAATATGACGGACTGCATACTTTGTAATGTCTACGCCAACAGCATAATCGAATCACAGCTAGTTTCTTCATCAAAAGTAATAGCTAAAGTAACGTCCTAAAGTAAAAGTAAACGGTCAAATCGTTTCTTCACAATTTTAACTGTTAGTTTAACTGTTACTTTTGCCTTTAACTTTTGCTGCTCATTGAGTGGCAGTAAAAGCTAAAGTCACTGTCAGTTTGACGTACATAGTTGTAGTTTTGTGTTTCAGTTTAATTTAATATTAAAATGTTATCACAAACTTCGTCCAGTGAAAGTTTAAGTTCATCAGACGATGAACTTATCGTCAGTTATTTAACGCGTAGACGTAAAAAGTTTAATATTCGCAAAGATCATTTCTTATGGGACGACGCTGATTTTCTGTTTCGATACCGAATTTCAAAGGAAACAGTTACATACCTCAGCCTATTATTACAAGATAAATTGACATCATCCACTGTAAAGTAAGTTTATTTTCAGTTTGTATTTAACAAAACTACCAATAGGTACTTTATAGAATCAACTAATGTTCCTACCTACCTATTTTAGGAACGTTGCTGTCTATTTAATAAACAGCAGAAAACCTCTCCTTGGAAGTGTCAAAAAAAGTTTCGATTTAAATTCAATAACAACATTCGGCGTTCGTTTAAAAAGAATAAAGTGACATTTGATTTATGGCATTCCTTGACGGAGGATGTTACGTGTTGTCATAATTAAAAAAAGCTACCCACGTTTTTTGGGGTAATTACGACGTTTGTCTTGTGGTAACCCTATTGACTTTTAGTTTAGCTGTTACTTTGATGAAGAAACACATTTGCTTCAAAATCAGTAATAGTCAAGTAAAAGTTAATACTTTTACTGTTAGTTTTAGTTGTTGATGAAGCAACTGGCTGTTAGTGTGTAACTTACATAATGACGTGCCATGAGCATTGTTATGGTGTGTATAAAACTTAAGAAAAGAAAAGAAACCATTTATTTGGCGCACACCCTTATAAATACATACAGTATACAGTATGTTAAGAAAACCCTGTCCGACCCGTGAAGGTGTTGTAGGTATCGATAACTGATTCTACTAATGGATACAAAACTGGGCTAAACCTAAAAAAAATCCCCCTAAAAAAATAAATATTATTTCGCAAAAAGAGGTAACTTAATAAATGTGCGTTAACTACACTTCCGCGGGCGGCGGGCTGCAGGGCACGCGGCACGTGGTCGCATCGCTATTCGCTCATAATAATACCGGTGTTGTCACTTTTTTTAAAATTACCAAATTTCGGGGAAGTTGGAATTAATTCGCGGGAAAAAAAAATTATTTCAAAATTCATTTGTATTGGTACTATGATGATTACGTAAAATTTTATATTATATTTGGTCATGTGTTTACCTAACCTTTATTATCCTTATAGGTCGGACAGGGTTTTCTTAACATACTGTATACTTGATCCTTTTATAAGCTGTTTGATTACACATAAGGAACCACGTCTGTAGCGAATATAAGATTATATATATTTTTGGTCTATGCGAAACCTGAAATACGTGTCCAGTTTTTTTAAGTAAAGATCTATGTACGAAATTTCAAAAAGATATCATGAAAAATCACAAAGTTATGAGCTTGTTATTTTATCTGGTTGTCTTAACAAAAATATGGTCAACGCACCGGCCGTCCGCCGCGCCTGCAGCTGAGCAGCGCGGGAGGGCCTGGCTTACTGTGAGCTACCGCCAGGTGTGCTGGGCGCTCGGTAAACAAACTGCAACAATTTCTACATGTATTTAGGAAAAAATATAACATGGTGTAAAAATTAGGAATAGATTCAGTTGCTTATACTCAATACTGAAGCAAATTAAATTCAGTTTTCGTATAAAGAAAAATACCGTTGTATGATGCTTGAATTTATGATTCGCAGGTAACTATTAATAACTTTTATTATTCGCTTCAACGTACAATGGTACAAATTCTTTCCATTTCTATAAGAAAAAGACAGAAGTTAAAATGTCACTTTAGACCTGACAAATTAATCCGCTCCTGACGTAAACTGGCGTATTTTTAGTCGCCATGTTTATAATCGCGTCTAAACTGTCTATGGAGTATCTTAATTTGACAGGATTAAATTAAAATGTTATCTTCTATCCTTTTCTTAATGAAATAGAAAGAAAAAGATGCACATAACTTAAAATTAGTTTAGTTTGTGAACAAAATAAGCGGCGCCAATATCTACTTCTTACCAAGCCTAACCTTTAACCTTCAGTCAACTTACTTGACTCTATCTCGGTAATAAAAAGGCCCTAACATTACAATTTGTAACTGTATCAAAAGAGGTCAAATGTGGGAGTAACCAAGCCTATTATTCCCTAAATAGACAGAATGAGCATACGCTCAAATGATCTAGGGCACTTTGTTATTATATAGCTTATAATATCCTCTCCAACTACACTTTAAAACGGGCGGCCAGTTTCATTTTTCTAGAAGACTCATGTCTCAATGGCTGAATTTAAATAATTGCTTTTGCAACTAAAAGCAAAAAGCGCTGAGCAGGGCAGAGTAATGAGCTGTGTTTATAATAAACACACAAAAAAAAAAAACATGTATTTATATAAAAATGGATGTACACATACGTACATATTTAAATAAACTAACGCGCTTTACCATCAACGAATGCATAACTGCTTACCATCAGGCGGGATTGTGGTCGACCACTAGATCATAGGCTACCTACGAGTTGGGCTGGCACACAAGTGTTGCGTACCAAAGCGAATATACAACTAAATATTGTATGAATATTTTAAGAGTCTACATGTTGTTAACAAGAAAAAAAACGGCAAAAAAATTCACAACTGTTGAGCCCCACTTAAATATTTATTTTTTTCTATTTTTATTATTTGATGTTATAGCGGCAACAGAAATACATTATCTGTGAAAATATCAATTGTCAAGCCATCACGGTTCATGAAATACAGCCTACTGACAAACAGACACAGTGGTGATATACCCATATATTGGATACGAACCCTACAAAAGAACAGAAAATACCTGGAATAATAGAGTACATAAAAAGAATATGACTTAAAGTGTAAGAGTAGAAGAAGAAAATACATAAATACAAAAACATTATTTAGCTTATTTAAGTATTTTTTTTAATAGTGTTAAGAGGTTTTTATTTTTTTTTCTTTCTTTACAATTTTTTTTTTCAAACGAAAGCACTTACCATCTTATCTCTTCACCACCTGTGGTTGACTGGTAGAGAAGGCCTAAGGCATTAAGTCCGCCTTTGTACATTTCATGTGCGAAAGATTAAATAAATAAATAATAAACATTGTACCAAATTAAACAAAACTGGCTTTAAAATATTCATTACATTTACATTCAACTTCTTCAATCACCGGAAAGTGGACCGTGAACGTGGATTGACCAGTTAAATAAGTAGTACTAAAATACATTTCCCAATTCAAATTGTAAAGACCTTTTAAAATAAAATGTATTGTAACTGCAAAATACATAGTATTTCAGCGGCAAGTACTGTACGAATCTATTAATAGCCTAATCGAGTAGTTGTTCATTGTGTTCAATTTATGTATAAAAGACTACTAAATTAACCTAGCTATTTACACACTAGTAATACTGCAAGCACTAAACAGAATTGCTCGAATAATTTATTTAATTGTAGTCTGGGTGCAGAATGCGGAAAACGGAATGTTTGTGGAGTAATTTAGGTCAGAACGTATATCCTGCAGTGGTGATCAATTAACTAATTCCTGGGGTGCATACGAATAAGGTTTGTTGAGGAATGGTTTTATGAGCATTAATGAACAAAATCTGTATACATACATTGATAACAACAATAATGAACAAAAAGGTTTTTAGTATGGCCCCTAAAATCCATGAGTTTGCTCTGTTGCCTGTAGTATTTGTTTTAAAGATGACTCTTGCAGTAGTTCACCATGACGTAATATAGATTGTGGTTCACAACAGTCAGTCTTAGATAATGATCCAACCATATCTTGAAAATATCTCCCCTTGGAATATTTACAAGCTACAAATTGACGAATTCTGGGTTCTCCCCATTGTTGTTCGATTCTCGTTTTTGAATTACTAACTTTGTTGTTAATGTAACATATTAAAGGAGCAACATGTTTGCACTACTTTCTAAGTATATCTTGGACATCAATGACTGTAGGTGAAGGAAAACATCTTGAGGAAACCTGGACTTTAAGTCTGACATCGTCAACCCGCATTGAGAAAGCGTGGTGATTAAGTTCAATCCTTCTCTGTATAAGAGGAGACCAGTGCCCAGCAGTGGGACGATAAAAAAAAAGGTTGATGATGATGATGATGATGATGTTTGCACTTGCCACTCTGGTTATAAACGCAGCTGCATTTTACTCCTGTGACAACCCTAGCATGATCAATCTGTAATAAGTGCAATGAATATTTTTTTTTTTTTTTTATTATAATTCACAAAACTGGTGTACAATCATGCATACAAAAAATTAATCATAACATAATACATCTGATTGACACCTACTAGATGTGAATCTAACATGCACAGGTAAAATAAACTACTTAGGTGCTATTAATAAAAAACTTACAAATTGATAAAAATTTGAGAACAAAAATAAAATAAACAAAAAGCTATTTTATAAAAACACTACAAAATTAATTTGAATAAAAGTACTTAATAATTAATTATATGAAAAGTTTTTAAGGTAGCCATGACAACGTCGATGACGTCTATGACATATCTCTATAGAAGACCTATTTCAGAGAGAAAATTAATAGCAAGTTTAGCACATCGCGACTATGAGTAACATGGCAAGTGTGTAGAACTGAGTTCGCGCCCTGCAATATGCATGCTCTTTTTGAAAATCTATAAATTGTTTTCAAAAGATGTAGTCGTACGCACACAAACATACCGTGCCGAAGACTGCCGAACTGAAACGACGTTAGACGATGGGGAGCGTGAGGTTTTTTCGTTACGGAATTTCTGGATTTGGTCCCCGCGCTCAAGGCCCGCGATAGAAGCTATGCAATAGCTTAAAAATAAAATAAATTAAATAATATTAATTTTTTATATAACTTTATCTAAATCTTTAGTCATATTTTTAGGTTAGGAGATTATTTACGTTTGACGAATCATGGTGGCTCGTATTAAATAACTATTGCCACTAGTTCGGGTTTGTAGAAGCTGTCCGTACGGTCGGGACCAAGTATTTTAAGACCCGCCGTACAAATAGAACTAAAAAGCTCTCGGACTACACTCTCGAGCTCATGGAGGATAGACGTGAGATGGTTTTGCGTTCGTCAAGTGATTCTTACAGATACCGGCAGCTCAATAAGCAGATCTCAAAGTCTCTGAAGCGCGACCTACGTCGGTATAATACCGAGCGTATAACGGAGGCCATAGAGCGAAACAGAGGCTCTAAAGTTTTCGCTAGGGATCTGACTATTGGGCATAGCCGGCTAAGCAAGCTGAAGACTGACGACGGCAGGATCATAACGTCCGGGCCCGAGCTTTTGAGGGAAGTCGAGAATTTCTATGGACAGCTCTACACTTCGACGACAAAACCCGCATTAAATCTTGCTGAAGACCCTAGAGCAAGATTAACCCGACACTACACCGAAGATATCCCGGACGTCAGCCTGCAGGAGATTCGATTGGCTCTGAAACAACTTAAAAACAACAAGGCGCCGGGCGATGACGGAATAACGGCAGAGCTACTGAAGGCGGGTGGTGAACCGATCCTTAGGGCCCTTCAGAAGTTATTTAATTCCGTCATAGTCAAGGGAAAAACGCCACAGGCATGGCACAGAAGTGTGGTGGTACTCTTTTTCAAAAAGGGTGACAACACCCTTTTGAAAAACTACAGACCCATCTCACTTCTGAGTCATGTCTATAAGTTGTTTTCGAGAGTCCTCACGAATCGTCTCGCCTGCAGGTTTGACGACTTCCAGCCACCCGAACAAGCCGGTTTCCGAAAGGGCTTCAGCACAGTAGACCACATACATACGCTACGGCAGGTTATACAGAAGACCGAGGAGTATAACCTACCCCTTTGCTTGGCGTTTGTGGACTACGAAAAAGCCTTTGATTCGATCGAGACCTGGGCTGTACTGCAGTCTCTCCAGCGGTGCCAAGTAGACTATCGGTATATTGAAGCGCTGAAGGGTTTGTACGAAAACGCCACCATGTCAGTCCGAATACAGGACCAGACCTCGAAACCAATACCTCTCCAGCGTGGTGTCAGACAGGGAGATGTTATCTCCCCGAAATTGTTCACCGCTGCATTGGAGGATGTCTTCAAGGTTCTGGACTGGAATGGACTGGGCATCAACATCAATGGCGAGTACATGACACACCTTCGGTTTGCTGATGATATCGTAGTCATGGCTGAGACCGCGGAGGACCTGAGTACAATGCTCGAAGACCTCAGCAGAGCCTCCGAGCGAGTCGGTCTTAAAATGAACATGGGCAAGACGAAAGTCATGTCTAATGCCCATGTTGTACCGACTCCTATAAAGATTGGAGACTCTGTTCTCGAAGTTGTTGACAGTTACGTGTACCTGGGACAAACTATCCAGTTAGGAAGGTCCAACTTCGAGAAAGAGGTCAATCGTCGAATCCAACTCGGCTGGGCTGCTTTCGGGAAGCTACGAAGAATCTTCTCGTCCGAAATACCGCAGTGTCTCAAGACAAAAGTCTTCGACCAGTGTGTGTTGCCAGTGATGACATATGGAATTGAGACGTGGTCGCTAACAATGGGCCTTATAAGAAGGCTCAAAGTCACTCAAAGGGCAATGGAGAGGGCTATGCTTGGGATTTCACTGCGCGATCGAATCAGGAATGAGGAGATCCGCAGAAGAACGAGAGTAACCGACATAGCCCGAAGAATTGCAACACTAAAGTGGCAGTGGGCTGGACACATTGCCCGTAGGACCGATGCCCGATGGGGCCGACGGGTTCTCGAGTGGCGACCACGCACCGGAAGACGTAGCGTGGGTAGGCCCCCGACAAGGTGGACCGACGACCTGGTGAAGGTCGCGGGAAACCGCTGGATGCGGGAGGCGCAGAACCGGTCGTCGTGGAGAACCTTGGGGGAGGCCTATGTCCAGCAGTGGACGTCTTTCGGCTGAAATGATGATGATGATGACTAGTTCACAGCTCTTCTACATTCCTCACATGCTCTGCTAGCACCATTTTTTTTCCCTTTTAGCTGAGTTAGGGGTTGGAAACTTATTGTGTGTTTTACACACTCAAAACCAGTTTTTATAATGACGTCCATTTCTCCATAAACAGTTTATATCAAATTCCATTCAACGTAGCATTTATTGTCTTTTAAAGTATATTTTATTTACTCTAATCAATAAAAATAAGAAAGCTGTTGTTATCTATTTTTTGACAAATGCCCCTTAAAGTTCCGTTGGCAGATGGTGCTAATATCGTGTACGTTCCAAATATATATTTTTCTTTTAATTCGCCCCCAACTTCTTAAAAGAGGGTGTGGAATATTATATAGAACTATTCGCAGTTTTCAGGTAAAGATCGCTACGCAGACACTTTGTTACCAACGAAAAATACCTGTCTTATTTTTTTTTTGAAATTTTCCCCCAGTCATGAACCGTCATACCCCGAATTTAACACGAACGATGCCACGGGCAAAACCTAGGTTTCAACAAACTTCTTAAGTAGTTAGAAAGAGCTTAATTGCAGCACATTAGTTAAATAAACGAAAGATACTCCTTAAAATGAATGCATAGTACATATGTATCATCATAATCTCAGCGTTTATTCCGGTTGCATCGGCGGCTTTCGCGTTGGAGCCCGGGGTCCGCTTATACATAGTACATAATTATGTATATACAAACATATATTACAATATATCAATGCATCTTAGACATAATCGTAATAACAAACCAACATACTAAGGCTTATCTATACTAACATATAAAGCTGAAGAGTTTGTTTGTTTGATCGCGCTAATTTCAGGAACAATTGGTCCGCTTTTAAAAATTCTATTTGCGCTAGATAGCCCATTAATCCAGGAATGCTTTAGGATATATATCATCACACTACGACCAATAGGAGCGGAGTATATATAAAAAGTACCTATCCAAACCTACACGGGTGAAATCGCGCGGCGCAGCTAGTGACAAATAATTTCATTGACGTCTTATTAACTCTATAATTCATAATTATAGAGTTGTAGACCTTGTAGTACCAAGCTCGCGCCACGGGCGCCTCTGTGCTTATATCCCCCACTTAACTTCCGTTCGCTTTGCCCGATCACTTTTCGTAACGCTTACGTCACGCGTTCGCCAGCTTACTCCCCAAGTTAAGCGTGCGTAAAGAAGTCTCACTTCAATAAATAAATGTCAGGATGCTCTGTGTTTTATTTTTATTTTTTTATTATCTGCGATCAGTCTTCAGGACTATAATCAGATGTGTTGCAGTGGTTTGAAATTTTGGTGAGTTAAGGCCTTAACTCTCCTTAGTCATTTGGCACATTTGCTCTTTTCAGGCGATTGATTCTGTTTCACATTAGAAGCATGCTTGTCAATGGGTTGGGATGGAGCTTTAATCGTTCAGCATAGTTATCTGAGTATTGTTTGGCTTCTTCAATGACAGTCTTCATATTTAGGTACTCGTGTATCTCAGTGTTACGTGTGAACCAAGCCTTAACTCTCCTTAGTCATTTGGCACATTTGCTCTTTTCAGGCGATTGATTCTGTTTCACATTAGAAGCATGCTTGTCAATGGGTTGGGATGGAGCTTTAATCGTTCAGCATAGTTATCTGAGTATTGTTTGGCTTCTTCAATGACAGTCTTCATATTTAGGTACTCGTATATCTCAGTGTTACGTGTGAACCAAGCTGCACCACTTATGGTCCTGAGAATGTTATTTTGGGCAGGCTTTAAAGGCAGAGTATGTTCGATTTACTAGCCGACGACCATGCTCTGTGTTTTGCTACGCTGAAAGGAAATGCTGCCAGCCGGGCACTCTTGCCAAGAACTCTAACACGCGAAGCCATAAGAAAGAATTTGTCGTACTAGATTCATAGCTAAGAACTGTTAGTTCCGAGATCGGAAATAAAATCTGGACTAATTTATCAAAAAGCATATCAGATTGCACAGCTTTAAGAGTGTTGTTTCTTTCAATATCATCAGCATAGGTTCTTTCAATTCAGATTAGAAAAAAATCATTGTTTAATGCAATAGAAATCTATCTACTCTTATCCAAAGTATGTTAGGGTGGTTTTGAGTCTACCTGCGTAGATGCAGCAAAATATCAGTATTCTACATGGATTAACTACCTATTTGTCCTCTTCAACCCAGTTACTGGTTAACATGGTATCCCTTTGATTAGTTGGCTGGTTGTCAGACTTTTAGGCTTCTAACTTCTGACGACTGTCAAAGATACTACGAATCAGACCCAGGACCAACAGCTTTTCCTCGAAATGGAGGTCACGATATGTAAAGGATGGTCACTCTTCCACGAACCGTCCGCGGCGAGCAAAGCCTAACTTTTGATCGACCCGTATGACTGTTATCGGTTTGCTATTAATGCTATAGTCTCCAAAATTAATCTACTGGGGCATATTGCTAATACTCTATGACGGCATCGGTTGACAGGCTTTTAAAGTCCAGTTTCTATAACATACAGGGTGTATCTAACATCGTAACGCAAACTTTGCGAAAAGGCTACACCGCATGCCACTAATAAAATTATGATAGTCATTTATGTCGTTAATGAGCGGTTACAGAAATCAGTGTTTAAAAAAGTGTCGGCTCGGTCTTTGAACGTTGCAAGCGTGCCGCCGTGCGGGTTTGTAAGTATGACGTTGATCCCTGATGTGAACTAAATTAAATAAGCTGATAAGATAGTTTTTCGAGTTTTGTTTTCATTGCGCTTTTTTGTGTAATTAGCGAAATAATTAATTTTTACTTTAAAATCTTATTGGATTATAAAAGTACAGCAGTTATGAACGGTCTAAAGTAAAAAAACTACATTTTATTTTTTAAATCATGAAAAAGCCGACGTAAAATTCCACCACTAGGGTTCAGAATCATGTACTGGATCCATGGTGCACGTTTGTGCGTCGATGTAGATACACCCTTTATAATTGAATTCTCAGCGGCTTTCTATGATTATCAAGGAAATTAAAATAATGTTGAAGTGTTTTGCTTACTTCGCATTAGTCTTATGTCAATCGATGACACGGTTGCCGCAGTGGCTGAGCGATCGAAGGCTACGTTGCGTGTCGCGGGTTCGATTCCCGCACGGCACAAAAACTTGTATAGCCTACAGGTAGTTTTTCCGGGTCTGGCTATTTGTGTATGTGTGTTTAAATGTTTGTAAACGCATCCACTGTGCAGGGTAAATGCACAATGTAGGCAACATAACTTAATAAATAAAAAAAAAACTTGTACGGGTAAAACTGCGGGGCGCAGCTTAGCAGCTGTAAAACCAAATCAAAACTTATTTAATTTCGAAGCATTACATAGCCGGTATTTGATCATCAATTAAGTATTAGAGAACCCTTTCAAAGTGTATTCCATTAACTTTTAGCGTAAACGATTTCATTGTCAGCTAAAATGAGTTATGGCTCGGGCGATCGACAGTAAAATTACTAGTATACAACTACGATCCTTAACATAAAAGTTAGTGGTAACGATTAACGACTTTATGTCGTAGCGATAAGGGTGAATTTTGTTGAGCTAGCGTTACACTAAGATGATCCGTACTAAACTACGCTTTATACGCGCCATTTGTGGTTTTTGCTATAAATATGATGTTTGCGACAAGACGTCTGACTTTCTTACCGTCTGGTCAGAAATAGGGTACATTCAATCCTTTGATTGCAAAGGATTGATGCTGGGTGGCAATAAAGTACTGACACAATAACACAGTTTTAGTTTTATTTTTAAAATAACTGACCAAAGCACATTTTTCCATTTGCCTATACTTTTACCCAGATAGCAGTTGTAATAATAAAATGGTAATGCAATTTTGATAATAACGGTATCATTTCAAAGCCGAGATCTGAAGCTTTTAAACGCTACATCTGTATTATATAAAATTCCTCGAACTCTTCCAAAACGGTTAAACCAATTTTAATGAAATTTCGTATGTACTTTCGTTAGCCTTAAGAATAGGTTTTTATCTCTTGCGGGTGAAATCTTAGGACGTAGCTAGTGATTTTTACAAATACAGGCAGTCCTCGTCCTTACGGTAGTTCATCATCATCATCATTTCAGCCGAAAGACGTCCACTGCTGGACATAGGCCTCCCCCAAGGTTCTCCACGACGACCGGTCCTGCGCCTCCCGCATCCAGCGGTTTCCCGCGACCTTCACCAGGTCGTAGGTCCACCTTGTCGGGGGCCTACCCACGCTACGTCTTGCGGTGCGTGGTCGCCACTCGAGAACCCGTTGGCCCCAACGGGCATCGGTCCTACGGGCAATGTGTCCAGCCCACTGCCACTTTACGGTAGGTTAGGTTCTCGAAATACGCAACGCAAATCGAAACGAACGTCAGTCGAGACATGTAAAACTCCAAGGTTAGGATCCACACGGATCCAATATACAATATGTAAAGAAAACCCTGTCCGACCCAAAAGGATAATAAATGTTAGGTAAACACATGACCAAATATAATATGAAATTTTACGTAGGTAATCATCATAGTGACAATAGTAATGAATTTAGAAATCTTTTTTTTTTCCGCGAATTAATTCCAACTTCCCCAAAATTTGGTATATTTTTAAAAGTGACAACACCATTTGTGACGGAACGAATAGCGAAGCGACCACGTGCCGCGTGCCCTGCCCCCCTACACCCGTGCATGTACCCCTAAAGTGTTGCCCTCCGCACATGCATTAAGTTACCTCGATTTTTCGAAATAATAGTAATTTTTTTAGGGGGAATTTTTTTAAGTTTAGCCCGGCTTTGTTGACATTATTAGAATCGGTTAACGATACCTAACATTACCTTCACGGATCGGACAGGGTTTTCTTTACATATTGTATATTAAAAAAAACTGCATTTACAACAAGGATGTACTTTATTGTCAAAAGTAAGTCTGCTATTCTCTTTTTTTAAAAAAAAAAAAAGTTACCTCACACTAGGAATTTCTCCTGTATCGTGGGTGCGTTTACAAACATATGTAATTCACATACACAAACTGCCAGACCCGAAACAACTAATTGTAAGACATACAGTAATGAGTAAGTGCATAGTTGCCGGCCCCACGGATATTGACCTCACGACAAGTTAATTCTGTTTGAGGAATAGTGTCAAAATATTGTTCGACGTAACTTGAAAAGGCGTAAATCGAAACAACGTACGTCAAGGCCTATATGTTAAGCATTTCTCGAAAAATACGCATATCTATGCGCCCTTATGAGTTGAGGCGATCTAAAGGGCTATCGTCGTAGTTTTAAAAACATGCGCAGTCTGATCTGTCTCAGTCTGTTGAATTTAAAATAACTTCTATTTTTCCTATATTTTGACAGGTTTCTTTTTATAAATTATAAACTGGTACTTGACCGCAATCCCGCCTAATGGAAAGCAGTGATGCAATCGTTGATGGTAAAGAGCGCAAGTTTATTAAGAGCCTATTCACTCTAGCCTTGGAGACACTTAAATTGTAGTCTGACGGAAATAGCGCCGCTGGCAAATTGTTCCAGTCCCTCGATGTACGCGGTATAAAAGAGGAAGAAAAACGATTTGAAATTAGTTTGTCACCGAGATAAGACTGCAACTAGATTTTGAACGTTTTGAATTACGTGAATTGTCTTCTGGTTGTACGTTAGTATATGTATACATATATGTACTTACTTTTCCACACACGTAAATAATGGCCTAATTGTTATAGGTGCCTAATATGGTGAAAGCGTTTACACGCGACATCACATGATCACAAAATTCTGTAACCATTTCAATGAATTCAACGGGAAAATTCGTGTTAACCTGTTCATCTGGCTAAAAGACTTACAAAAATATTGGCTAGAGTAAATTTGCACGCGGAAAGAAAAGCAGGATAAAATGTACCAACATTAGGCTATGCATGGAGCTTCACTGCGTGATCTGATTAGAAATGAGGAGATCCGCAGAAGAACGAGAGTAATCGACATAGCCCGAAGAATTGCAACACTTAAGTAGGCCGGGCACATTGCCCGTAGGACCGATGCCTGATGGGGCCGACGGGGTCTCTGAAAAGGTGGACCGACGACCTGGTGAAGGTCGCGGTAAACCGCTGGATGCGGGAGGCGCAGGAGCGGTCGTCATGGAGATACTTGAGGGAGGCCTATGTCCATTGTCCAGCAGTCGACGTCTTTCGGCTGAAATGGTGATGATGATGATCTTGCTTTTCGTTGTACAAAACATTTTTATCTGTACATCATAAACATTTAGTTTGTCATATTGCATATGTTACAAACTGAACTACATATCCACACACTCCCCACAAAAACTCCTTCCTATATGTAAAATCTAAATCACTGTTTAATTTTTGTATACGGAAAGCTATAATAAAAATGTATATCTAGAGTGGAGACCCTGGTGGCCTGAAATACAGGCTTCGGCTTAGCTTAGGCACCAGTCTCCCACAGTATTTTTGTATAAGCCCATAACTGGACAACATTATTTTTATTTTGTTATTATTTTATATGGACATTGTGGTGAGAAAATAAATAAATATTATTATTATATGCTTCAAAATCATTTCATTAGGGTATTTAACTAAAAAAAACTAATTAGTCCGTCACTCAGATTTCCAAAAAATACTAGACACGATTTTTTTCTTTTTTCATATAAACAAAACATGAAGACGACACAGTACGTTGAAAACTCGTGTGACGTCACTGCACGCTACACTTTTTAGCGACCAGTGACGTCACCAGCCACCACTGCTGATGCTTGATGCTTTTTATATTTGTCATTTTTTATAAATTTGATAAAACAAAATATACGTATCCAATAGTTTTCTATAATCTGAATGACGGACTAAATAGAATATTTTTTTTTTTAATCCAGAAAACATCCCTATTGTCAGTAATAGTGTGTTACGCAATTAGGGTGCCACTTTATTATTATAAGTGTTATATAAGCGGTTATTATAAGTGACACTTTTATTCTACAAAAAATAATTACAGTTTGCTGACAAACCCACGTGCAGAAAATAGTTAGATATACATTTAACAAATCCCAAGTTTACGAGATGTTTCCACTCTATAATAAAATGGTCTATTATAGAAACTATAAAACTCCACCATTTACTGTTAGATGTGCCTCGTATACTTTTAACACAGAGCAATTTGTTCTTTATTGCAACCTGCAACTGACTCTGCTCTATAAGAATGTACGGACTATAATAAAGCTAGCCCAACTTCTTTATTGATTGGGCTACGTATATGTCTTCAATATAAAGTAATAAAATAGAATCAGATGATTACAGTTTGATCATAGTCTGAATCTGCCAAATGATACTTAAAAGGAGATGTTTCAGAAATGTATGGAGCCTGGGCCAGCACATTGTACCTACACTTAATGCTAGGTATAGTTATGCTATAGTTAACTGTTTTTAATGTCAATTTCCTATATTTTGACTTGTATTTTTAGTCAAATTAATTTAGTAGTATTTTTATGAAAATCTTTTATTTTTTTCCTTTTTATCTATAAAGGGTGTATCTGACATCGACGCACAAACGAGTACCATGGATCCAGTACATGATTCTGAAACCCCCGGTGGTGGATTAGACTAAGTGGGTAGACTGGTAAAGCGGACCCCAGATTGCAAAGCTGAAAAAGCTTCGGATGCGACTGGGATTAACGCTGAGATTATGATGACGACTAATGGTAAATCAAATCAAATCAACGCATTTATTTCAAATAAACCAGTTACAGGCACTTTTAAATTGTCAAAAGGTCGGTCAGTCAGTAAGGTGAAGCTAGTCGCCCATTCCAAAGAGTAGGTACCTATGGAGAAGAACGGGCAAGAAACTCCATGGACACTCTTTTAAATTATCAACCTATTGATACAAATATTTGATTAAATCATTCATTTTGAAATCAATCGTTTGAGAACGATGCAGAAATATATTGTACGCTAAGAGCGTCCATTATGGAAAACACACAAAAAAAAACAACAACAAAAAAAGACTAACCGAACAAATAGATGCTTTACAGCAAGTACATTGTGCTCACACGTGTGCCATCCAATTATACAGGTATCCAAACATTGTCAATGGTAAACAGTAAATCTTCTGTGATGTCTCGTTCACTGTACTACAACCGTATATCCTTCGGAAGGCGGGTCCACAATGACTTTTTGTTTCTGTAATTACGGCTTTCAACCAGTTAATCACCTCAAATATACATATTTAGGTACTTTGATTCAAGGCAGGGTAAGTCGTTTATTACATACGTAAAAAGTCTGTCGACAAATCAACAGGAATACGGCAACTTACATACATACTCGTATTAACTTTAAAACCGGATTGATGTCAATTGGATGTTGCTCAGTAGGAGATTATGCCAAGACGACTGCATACGAGTAAATCGCATAGATCGTGTGCGTGAGAGCGCGCGTGCGTGTACGCGCGTGTGTGTAGTGTGTGCGCGTGTGCCTAAGTGCGCGCGCGTGTGGATGCGTGTGTGTGCGTGCGTGCGTGCGTGTGTATCTTTTGGGTGTTAGCTGCTTTTTTTTTTTTTTTTTTTTTTAATAATTATAAACTAGCGCTTGACCGCAATCCCGCCTGATGGTAAGCAGTGATGCGATCGTTGATGGTAAAGCGCGCTAGTTTATTAAGAGCCTATTCACTCAGAAAAACCGAGCGAATAGGAAGGAAGACGGCAGTTGAGCGAGGTGATGCAATGTTAAACCCAACAACACGACCAACGATGCTGCGCCAAAGGGAGATTGATGTGAAGACCCTCCACGACCAAACTCCCAGCACAACAACATTAGGCGCATCGTACTCGGCACACATCGCAACACAACTGCTCAGACCCGTCCTCCGTACGGCTTCACTAGACATCATGCCGGAACACGACAAATCGCTTGGCGGCAAGACTTTGTCTGGTGGGTGGTAACTTCTGCCGGCGGCCGATGTTATGGCTTACCACCGAAAAAAACTGAATGCTGAATGACAGAAGCCGAAAAAAAAAGGAATGACATGCAACAGGAGAGGCCTATGTCCAGCAGTGAAACGTTATAAGCTGATGGTGATACATAAGTATGTCGTAAGCTATTGTGTAAAACGGTTATTGATTTTAATCGTGAGTAATGAATGCTTTCATATACCTTTTTAATGTCACATCAAATACTCACTAAGCGGAGAGCCAATAGTTACTTTGGAACCGAGTCGTTACAATGTCAAAATATTACATTTTCAAAACAATAAAAAGGTAAGTATTAGTACATGTATCATCATCATCAACCTTTTTATCGTCCCACTGTTGGGCACAGGTCTCCTCTCATACACAGAAGGATTGAGCGTAATCACCACTTGCTCAATGCGGGTTGGCGATTTCAGACTTAACGTCCAGGTTTCCTCAAGATGTTTTCCTTCACCTTCAGTCATTGGTGTCCAAGAAACACTTAGAAAGTACATATAACTTCAGAAAAGTTACATTGGTACTTGCCTGACCTGGAATCGAACCCGCGCACTCATACTTGAGAGGTTGGTTTTTTAACCACTAGGCCACCACGACTACTAGTACTAGACTAGTACATGTATACATGTTGATGAACTTACTCTGTCCTTCTAGGTACGTTCTTTGATTTGAAACCATTGTAAAATCAATTATTTTTAAAAGAGTAAATGTGGAGCTTCTTCCCGGTTCTTCTTCATATGAAACGATCGATTAGAATTTAACCCTTACTTTGTTAACACCGGATGAAGCGTTTTGCCTCGTCTTTTGTACCGTGTACTTGGTGAGACTGGAACAATTTACCAGCGACGTTGTTTCCATCTGACTATAAAAACTATCTGACTAAACTAATTAGTCCGTCAGTCAGATTTCCAAAAAATACTAGACACGTTTTTTTTCTTTTATCATTTAAACAAAAAATGAAGACGACACAGTGCGTTGAAAACTCGTGTGGCGTCACTGCACGCTACACATTTTAGCTCGCAGTGACGTCACCAGCCACCACTCCTGATCTTTGATGCTTTTTATATTTGTCAATTTTTATAAATTTGATAAAACAAAATACGTATCCAATATTTTTCTATAATCTGAATGACGGACTAAATAGAATCATTTTTTTCACCCAGGAAACATCCCTATTTAAGTGTCTTCAAGACTAGAGTGAATAGACTCTTAATAAACTACCGCGCTTTACCATCAAGGATTGCATTACGGCTTACCATCAGGCGGGATTGCGGTCAAGCACTAGTTTATAATTATTAAATGAATTTCAGTATTTTGCATGGAGCTGCTGCCTATCTGACCTCCACAACGTAGCTACTGACTAACACGTGGTTAAAACTGCATGTTTGTCAGATTCTAGGTCTAAGGCTTCTGATGATCTGCAATGATTATCAAAGATACTCAGTACTCAAAACCTACATTTATTGTTTTTCACATGTATTCTTAGATGGTAATACTTAAAATTAGCTCACGTGGACCCTGTCGGGCACAACAAAATAAGTGAACTTAGGAGAGAGGAAGCACTTTTTACACTCTACTACGTTGCTTGCTAACGGGTGCGAGTGTGGGGGTGTGTGTGTGTATGTGTGGGAGTGCGTGTACGTGTGTGACAGCTGGGTCCAACGGCTTAAAGTGCTATCTGAGACACAGACAGGTTAATTAGGTGTTATATAGTATTAGCGCTAACGGGAGGTCGAAGACACTTAAGGCACATACACGAGAAAACGGTAGAGCATACGGTGGAGGTCTGTCCGGCTTGGGCGGAACACTGCCGTGTCCTCGGCAGCGAGCGGCGGCGATCTCTCGCGTCCGGCCCTGGTCCAGGCCATGGTCCGGAGCGAGAGTGCATGGCAAGCCGGCACCACCTTCCCGATGCTCTCAAAGAAGGAGGCGGAGCGCGTAAGGGACCGAGAATCTCAGAATCCTCACCCCTCTAGACGCCGTAGGAGACGCCCTGGTCGGGAGACAACATTGAACTCCCAGCCATCGTAGGCGCGGGCTTGCGGGCGGCGAGCGGTGGGCAGCTCGCCATCCGGCATCATCAGCGTGACGGGATCCACTAAGACCGATGTCCGGGGCAGGTTTGCGGGTTGGTCAAAAGAGAAACCGTGGCCCTGGCGCAAAAGCAAGTGAAGACACGGGTAGGTTTTAATCAGTAAAAGTCTGACACGCCATTCGTTCTGCTCAGAGCGGGAAAGAAAAATAAAAAGACATGTTGATTGAATTAATGGAATGCTTAAATAAAACTACAGTGTTGTGCAACAGTACAAAGAAATATTGTATAAAACAATTTGTAAATAATCGTCTCTATTTCGGTTACTTTTTTCGCAAGCAATTAATTAACTGTGGTACTCCTCAACGACGAATTCAATTTACAGAGCAAATATTCCTACGTATTATTATAGTCCGTACATTTATACCTCCCGGGCGGTGGTTCACCTTTTCAAGTGAAAATAAAAAAATCCGATCTATTTAAAAATTCACAGCAATTAGCCGGCAGCGAATCCCGAGGCACTCTGCTCTAGCGAGTGACCCTATTTCCTGGGGTCAATGCACTGCATGTACAAGTGGAATAATTAATAAGTCAGGACAGGTAATAAAAAATGTTCTCGGAATATTGATTATGGAATTAATTTTATGGAATGGATTATGGAATTAATTATTGATTATGGATTCCATTTGGAAGTGCTTGTTGTGATAAAGGTAAAGGTGGGTAAAATGGAAGCTGACTCTAAGTAAGGGTTCAAGGTGATTATGATGGTAGGTTAGGTGATGACATTTATTTATTTATTTGTTTGTTTTATATAAGGCATCTTCATAACTAACAGACATAGGTGTTCTATCATTATTATTTATACATATAAACATTATTTCCAAAGTACACAGAAAAACAGAAATGGCACAGAGTGACATAATTATAAATGTCTGTCTGTAAGTCGTAGTGATTATGTTCAGTCAAAATTTTTATTAAAAAATTGGAAATATGAGCTATACCTCGGTAAGCGTGACAGTTGATCTAGAGTGATATGTATTATTTCTGTATTAAGACTTCTTCATTTTCCTTGAAATTGTAAGTTTTAGAAATTATATTTCTACTAATTGCATATGCTTCGGGAAAATTTAGATTCGTACTAACTACCAAACAACTAATTAACCACCAACCAACGTATTATGACGTACTAAGTATTACGCGTAATACCATTGTTATTGGATTTGTTGTTCTTTGCCCAAAGCTGCCAAAAAACGCGATATCCGTGTGCGACTGACGCGAAGTCGTTTGCTGGTAATGTTATGTTCAAAAAGGTTCTTACACTTCTTACCACAAAAGCTTAAACAATTGTTCTACGCGTGTCTAGTTACGTTTACGTAGTGTTACATCAAAGTCCATATAATAATGTCATGTTTAAAAAGTGTTCAGCTTAAACAGCTGCTATACACTATTTTGTGGTAATAAAGCCAGTATCTTTTCCTTTTTCTTTGGATGGGATATCATCAAATGATCTCTCCCGCTCTGGGCTTCAGACTTTTACTGACAAAAATCCACCTACTGATACTTCACTTGTCTGTGCGCTATGGGAGATACATACATACGTATAAAGAGATACTGTGGATCTCTTTCGAACAACACGTGGTCCTGGCAGCATCAGGATTCTTTCCCTTCCCTATCAATGCTTTATCCACTCTATTTAAAAATCAATTAAATTTAGAATTAGGCGGATTTATATTCATACATACTCTAGCACTTCTAGAATAGTCACATATTCTGGCATTTAGTACAGCAATGCTATAAATCTGAAAAAGTTTCCATACTCTCGGCGCTCAGATACGTGTAATGTTCTTCAATGAAGGTTTTTCCTCCGAATTTTTCCAGTCAACAAATCTTTACTAAACAAATATAAATCTAAAAGTAGCCTAAAGTTGTTACTGCCTCATGGTAGCAATGGACCGTAACGACATTATACATTAGAAAAATTGGGCCAAGGAGACTAGATACAGACAGATGTTTTTCTACTGAAAATTAACGGAACTGTTTGGGACTGAGATCTTGAGATGCTTGTTAATTTTATGTGGCTTCTTAGTTGAAGGGCCACTGGCTAATAATAATAACAGCTGGATAGCTCGATCGATCAGGTTAAGCGATTAAGAGATTAGGAGTCGGTTATTTGCAAATCAATGTTTATTATCCGGTAAAAAATTGCTCTTTACTTTATTCAATGTTTGGTTTTATAATAACCTGAGAAGACCAAACTTCTCAGGTTATTATAAAACCAAACATTGAATTTTATGCGAAAACAAACAGCTCGGTGATAAATATAGGGATAAACATTACAGGCTTAAACAGACAAAGGGAGTTTGTGTTTATATTTCTGGAGCGCAAACGAGGATAAATATAGACGTCCTCTTATCGTCATAACAAAAAAGCAAGGGCACTTTTTCATTTATTTATCTTTCTACTTACTTACGTATATATTTTGTAATAGAGCCACCCTCCTGCTTAAAGAAAATGATAATAACAATAAATCTGAAGAAAAATACTGAGAATGCTATAATACTGTCCCAGATAAAGAATAGGTTTTTAAGAACCTCGATATAAATGGAGAACCATGATTCGAAACACAGCCCAATCCAATAGAATAATAAATATTAGTAACTTAATGCTCCGAAAGAATTGTAAGATATAGAGATAGTATAGGATAGAATACTCTTTATTATGTACACCATAATATACATTACAGTAGGTAATATGCATAAGAAGTTTTTATAAAGGGTGCAACAATGGGCGGTCTTAACCCTAAGAGCGACCTATTATATATACAACATTTGGATGGAATACCAAGGATACTATTTAGATTATACAATAAATATATACATTTATGTATAACATGAAACAAAAGCAAAGAAAATATAATGAATATATACATATAAAGAGAACACTGGTTAATAGTGTATGGCACTATCTATGGCTGAACACTTTGTATGGCTCTTATTTGGTGTAATTTGCTTATTTCTACAGAAATAAGATTGGCTACTTTTGTTTTAATAGTGTTCAAAGATTAAGCCTTACCGACAGGAGCAAATTGAGTTATTCCATAGCTGTACTGCTTGAACAGTAAAAGATTTGTCACAGGAACTGGTAGAATGAATCGGCACGTTTTCCGATATCTATTATGTGCTTCATGAAGGAACTTGAAAGGAACAACTTTTATCAATATCCTATTATTTTATGGTATGTATGCAAGTCTAGGCAATAGCATAAGATATGGGCAGGTCAAAGCAAGAATACGGAAGCATTTACATACGACAGACAATGTTATCTGAATATTTGCAAGTATATCTTAAATGATAACACTCGGCATCTCTATTGCCTCACCTAACAACAACACATTTTAGACAGCGCTCGGGATAGCAGGAAGTTCAGTAGTACGATTTGAGAAAATATCGAGACTTTTGTATTATATTATCATCTACCGATGGGGCAGTACGGTTCTAGATTGGCGGCCACGTACCGGAAGATGCAGCGTAGGCAGGCCCCCAACAAGGTGAACCGATGTCCTGCTGAAGATCGCGGGCCGTGAGACCGGTCAATGAGGAAAGACTTTGAGTTGACCTTTGTCTTTGGCCTCTACCTAGCCTTTTCCCAACTATTTTAAGGTCGGTTTCTAACCGGATGCATCTGAATATCGGTGTTTTATATGTGCGACTGCCTATTTGAACTCCATATAAAGTTAATTACATTTGATATGTTTTGGTAATAATGATGGCCGGACTTTTCGGGCTTCTAACGACCAGTATATGACTGTCAAAAATCTGCGAATAACAACTAGGACCCCAACGATTTGTAATATATATTCCGTCATGGTAAGTAGTCGTGGTGGCCTAGTGGTTAAAACACCAGCCTCTTAAGTATGAGTGTGCGGGTTCGATTCCAGGTCAGGCAAGTACCAATGTAACTT
Organism: Sesamia inferens; assembly: GCA_037179545.1. Classification (NCBI taxonomy): domain Eukaryota; kingdom Metazoa; phylum Arthropoda; class Insecta; order Lepidoptera; family Noctuidae; genus Sesamia; species Sesamia inferens. The sequence goes on along the minus strand of CM073928.1, from coordinate 24,934,087 downwards.
TTCTAAAGTTATATGTACTTTCTAAGTATATCTTGGATACCAATGACTGAAGGTGAAGGAAAACATCTTGAGGAAACCTGGACTTTAAGTCTGAAATCGCCAACCCGCATTGAGCAAGCGTGGTGATTACGCTCAATCCTTCTCTGTATGAGAGGAGATCTGTGCCCAGCAGTAGGACGATAAAAAAAGATTGATAATGATGAATGAATAATTCCGTCATACTTTTGCGCTACATTGCGATATATTATTTATATTTTATTATAGACGCGCGATAGAAAGAGAGGTGCATGTTCGCCTGTCTTACAATTATTCGTTCTGATCACGTGTCTTGGCTCGAGTTTGACATTTATTATCCAACCCAAAAAGTGTAAAACGTAGCTAAAGATGTATTCACTTAAAAAAAAAAATACCTTGCACACCTACACAGTAAGTATACACAGGAAAGATTAACCAATCAATGGCTTTTATATTCATCTCTACATTAGTGCTCTTTTAAGTATAAATAAATAAGTTTTAATGATTTTCTATATCCGGAGTTTCCAACAGTGGTCGGCAACAGTTCAAATATAAACGAAGCCACTGCTCTCCTCCACAACCCGACAAGTCGGGAGAGGGGAGCATTGCCAGTTTCCCCACACTGGCAACCGTCCGTATAAGGTCAGACCATTTGTAAGGCTTCTGAAAAGTGGCAACTTCTATAAATATTACGAAAATGGGTAGACTTTGGGACGTTCTTTAAAGTCAAGGGAAACCTCAGAAGTTTATCCAAAGTCAACAGGTATGTTTCTCCGAAAAAACTTAATTAGAATGTGCGTTTCAAGAATGTGATTGTGAAAAGTTTAATCAAGGTTTTATTCATTTTTTTTTTAATTTCTTGAACATAGAAACGACTTTATTACGTAAGGCAAAATTTGAAGATTTTTAACCCTCCCTCCTCCGTTTTCCTCTACAGCCCCAATTTACAAAAACAGATTTTATAGTAAAATTACGTAACTTGAAAATGTCATTTTTTGTTTATGGTGCAACACACATAAAATTGGGGTTAAATGAAAAATTTAGGTGCAAAAAGTTTTGAGTTGATAGGAGTTTTAGTTTTCGAGATATTAGCAAAAATGTGTAATAAAAACTCGTAATTAACTTTGTTTATTTTAAATGTTTTTACCTATAAGCTTTTTATTTCTATAAGTAATGGATTAGGTTATGGTGCCATTTTATAAAATATGTTAGTTTATCATAGTTATCAATACATTTTTGTGTTTTATACTAATTAGATTGTAATAAAATGTTATTTTCGACTTACTGGTGGAAAGATATATCTCCTCGCTTAATATTTGAGGTCTGACTTTTTGTCTTGCATGTTATAATTGGCTTGTATCCTAAAAAATAATTTAATGTCCATCAGATACATTTATAAAAAATATTGAACACGTATTTTTTATTTTTTCTTTCATTCAAATACTTATGTAGATATATTGATTTGAAATGTCGCATGACGTCACGCCGTGGTACAAAATATAGCACGGCGTAACGTAATTAGCCCCCACTCCGTAACTTTAATACGCTATATCTCAGTATTTTCTGGTAATTACGTCAAAATAAAAAATACGGGTCTTAATGTTTTTAATTATATAAAAGATGGACTAATTATTTTTTTGATTTGCATACCTTGGATACATTCCTATTGTACAATACGGCATTTTAAAGCAGAATTCCGTCTCTGAAGTAGAAAAATGCGGTGAATGCATGTTTCAGTCGACCTACGATTTTCGTATCACGTTCATGGCACGCCTGCCCCGCCCACAATACGTTTCCAGTCTTACTTCTCTATTCCGTAGTTTTACCAATACCCTATTTTCCATTTTCCCCTATCCCCCCTAATTGCCATAACGTTAACCCATCATCATCATCATCATCAACATCTTAGCGTTTATCCCGGTTGCAGCCGGGGATCCGCTACTCCACACCTCCTACTACACTACCTCAAATATAAACCAAAATTCGCGAAGAAGAGAAGAAGTTTTAAAGTAAAACGTTTCACTGCTACTGTCTGTGAACTGCACACATGCTTGACAAGTGAGGCACCAGTCTGGTGACAACAGCTTTTCTTTATAAAAAAATGTTGACGAATTGCTGACCTTGAATACAAAATTCTAGGGCAATGGCCTACGCACCTATCTTTTCATACAAGAATTCCATGGAACCGTAGCATATCAATACTACTTAGTCAGCGATAGTATGATAAAAGTCACTGAACTTTTCCAAACGATCCCTTCGTGATAGCTCTATTCATCATCATCATCATCATTATCAACCTTTTTATCGTCCCACTGCTGGGCACAGGTCTCCTCTCATACAGAGAAAGATTGAGCGTAATCACCACGCTTGCTCAATGCGGGTTGGCGATTTCAGACTTAAAATCCAGGTTTCTTCAAGATGTTTTCCTTCACCTTCAGTCACTGGTGTCCAAGATATACTTAGAAAGTACATATAACTTTAGAAAAGTTGCATTAATACTTGCCTGACCTGGAATCGAACTCGCGTACTCATACTTGAGAGGCTGGTGTTCTGTTGGTGGTTCTAGGCCACCACGATATAGCTCTATTACTACAGCTATAAGTACATACTTCATCTTTCTGAGCGACCGATACATTGCCAATTCAAAAGTTCCTGTTATTGGTTTATTTGAACTAAATGTTTTGAGTACAATACAACTAGGGAATTGCATGATTTAATTCCCCCATCTCCGTTCCATCATCGGACGACCCATCGCACGTCGACTACCCACCCTTACGTTGTTGACACCACTACGATCCGGACAAAGCGTTTCGCCTCGTCTTTTATACCGGGTATATCGAGGGACTGTATCAATTTGCCAGCGGCGGTGTTTCCGTCGGACTAAAATTTAAGTGTCTTCAAGGCTAGAGTAAATAGGCTCTTAATAAACTAGCGCGAATATAAGTTTTATCATCGTGGATAGATTTTCAGACTGACTACCGTTAACGACTTTCAAAATCTACTAATGACAGTCAGGATCAACAGCATCAAATGAATGTAGTATGATCCAATAGATTCTGCAAAATTCTCACCGTAAAAAGTTAGGTGAAGTTTAGAGTGAGATATCAATAGTGTAAATCCCATCGCAATCTCCCTTTGGCGTAGCATCGTTGGTCGTATTGTTGGGTTTAAAATTGCATCACCTCGCTCAACTTCCGTCTTCCTTCCTATTCACTCATTTTTTTTTTTTAAGTGAATAGGCTGTTTAATAAACTAGCGCACTTTATTATCAACGATTGCATCACTGCTTACCATCAGGCGGGATTGCGGTCAAGCACTAATTAATAATCATAAAAATGCAGCTCACTCACGCTCACTTCTTTCACTTCAGTTTTCACGGCGAGACTATACTTAGAATTAAGGCACTATTGCGATTCTGGAACCGTCCAGATTCGCAATAGTGCCTTAATTTTGCACCACTAATTCCTGAGCCCAGAACACTTATCTATACTATACTCAATATACTTCTTTTGAGTGTAGATACAGAATCATAACCATTTGCATTACTTCTTGTTTATGACATTCGAGACGTAACAAAAAAAAAATTAGCATATCAAATGTCTTTTTACGACGCCGCCGCTCAAATTAATTTTTTTCGTCAGTTGGTAAGCAAACTGTCGAGACGTCTCCTGTTTCAAGTTGGTGACTATAAAGACTCGGATTTCAGGGTTAACGAAGCTAGCAATTTCATTTTAAAAAGGTTTCAGCACATAGACAGCCACACTGTAAGCCCTTCACCACAGTCTTTTAAATCTTTACAGAGCGCCATGTTATGGCGCTCTGAAAAGATTTAAATATCATCATCTTCTTCATCTCAGCGTTAATCCTAATCGCATCTGAAGCTTTTCTAGCTTTCGCGTATGGGGTTCGCTTCACCATTCTAACTGCTGATTTTGGCTAAACTTCGATATTTTCCGTAAAACGACAGCCGTCTGACCTCCACAACCCGAAGGCGATATCAAAGCATTGCAGTTAGACCAATTGTTGGACTTTTGAGGGCTCTAACAACCCTCCAAATACCTCTTTATACATATATTTGTACATATTATAATTTTATGGTTGTTAGCTTTTAAATTACACACATGATTTACATATCAACGATGAATATAAAATTAAACCTTTTTAATAAAAGGCTTATAAAAATAAATTAAGGGCTAACAGTTTTCCAACAGCATACGAACTCATATAACAACAACAGCCTCGTGTATTTGCTCTGTGGTTACAACACAAACTACGAGTAACTCCGGACTACAAATGAATAATTAGCCAGAAAAATCCAATAAGGCCAAACTCACAATGCCATAAATTCCAGTAACACCATGCGGCTATAAGCCCGCAGCGTCCGTGTTTTTATTTGGCAAAATCAGCTTTTTTCCAGACCCATACAATTTGTTTCAAACAGAGAACGAAACCATGCAGAAACACACACAAATACACCTTTGCCTATTGATCAAGGTGCAAATTTTAGAACTATTAGGAACAAATGGATGTAGAAATAATAATACGACTATAATTAAAAAGGGTAACCTTAATTATTAAGAAAATAAAAAAAAACCCAACTGCAAAAAGTGCAAAGTAAAAATGCCAAAACCTTTTTTTATTGGTTTCTCGTGTGACATTATCTTGTATACTCATATACAGTATTAACAAATGTATTTAAGACGTACTTATACAGTATGTTAACGGTTATAGTAGCCTCAATGACCTTGTGCATGTGGGCGGAGCTAAACGCCGTACTCCCGAATTCGTAAAATGCGCGCGGTGGCGCGCTAAACTAAAACGACAATCAAAGAATATCCAGAGATGCAGACAAGCCGCGTGTAGGTCGCGATTTGTGCCTACGATTTCAGACGGGGGTATGGATGCAAGACGATAAATGTATATTTTGCATTAATAAATGGTAATATCGTACTATAATATATTTTTAGTATTCTTGATCAATGTTTAAATAAAATCAAGGAGTGCTCGTTACACAGTTTAATGGCCGATCGCAGACTGACAGACATTTGGAAAACAAGTACCCACACATTATAATATATCATAACATTCACATAAAAAATAATGGTAGATGGTAATATCTACCGATTCAACATATTTGAATTTTTTTTTCACTACTTTTCAGTATATGAGTATCATGTCTTTGCAGTGTCCTTGAATTAATTACTAATGCGAATAACATAAACGAGTTCATCGCGTTAACGTAAACCAAACGCGCACTAGGCACTTTGTGATATTTTTATTAAAAAAAAAAAAGTTGAACCACACTAGAAATTACTTTTATCGTGGGTGCATTTTTAAACATATAAATTCACAGACACAAACAGCCAGACCCGGAACAACTACTTGTAGGACATGTTCTGAATATTTGTTCCGCGCGGGAATTGAACCCGCGACAAGCAGCGCAGCAGTCAATAGCTTAACCGCTGCGCTAACCGTGCTTTATATAGATGCCTTGAGATTACAAAGCGCGTAGTTTCGGCCGTTTTCCATAAAGAGATAGTACCCTATTTATACTGTGTCAGTGACGTCGGATTGAATGTACTTCGTCGTAATGAGGTTTCAAATAAAACAAGAGTTATTTTAAAATCTGTAAATTTTAATTCTTCGATCCAATAAATAACATGCGAGATTATAGGCATATCTAAAGCTGCAGAAATTTCTTGCAGTTGAGAATGGCCACAGTCTATTTCTATTGTTCCTACAACTGCACAGCTGATATTGATTTCTGTAGGATGTGCAAAATGTTTCCATACACATACGGCATTTAAAAATAAATAGGGAATGTAGTCCCACTTGTCGTTCTCCAACAATATCTACAGATCCTAAACCACAGTCTATAATTCTCCGTGCTTGGCAATTTTCTTTAGTTCTGAATAAAAGTAAGCAATATTAATTATGCGTCGCCCTTCGATGAAACAAGCTTGAGATTTGTTGAGGTTTTGGTGATATTTTGAGCTAAAAAAAGATATAACATACATTTTAATTAACCCTTGCAACACTGTTAGAGATTTATGTCAAGGAATTAAGAATTTATCAAGAAAAATTAATTAAGAATTAACAAAAAAATAATTTTACAGGTATATGATATATTTGTAAACTAAAAATATAGGTTGTAGGACATGCAGGCATAATTTTACCTGAATGATGATGATGGAACTTGCATCGTTTTTTTGTGCACATAGAGATATATAATATTATCATTTTCTTGACGACATTCTGTATGGATGTCTGACCTAGAATCAACTGCGTTAGTGTTCGACCTAAAAAGCAAATTAAACTTTTAAGTTCTGTCGATTGGTTTCTTTCTCTTCTTTTCTGTAAGTCGAAAAATGTTATTACAATATTATTTGTGAAAAACAGAATATATATATATATATATATATATATATATATATATATATATATATATCCTACAGTATGTTAAGAAAACCCTGTCCGACCCGTGAAGGTGTTGTTAGGTATCGATAACTGATTCTACTAATGCATACAAAACCAGGCTAACTTAAAAAAAATCACCCTAAAAAAATAAATATTATTTCGCAAAAAGAGGTAACTTAATAAATATGCGTTAAGCACCCTTCCGCGGGCGGCGGGCGGCAGGGCACGCGGCACGTGGTCGCATCGCTGTCGCTATTCGCTCATAATAATAACGGTGTTGTCACTTTTTTAAAAATTAGCAAATTTCGGGGAAGTTATTTCAAAATTCATTTGTATTGGTACTATGATGATTACGTAAAATTTTATATCATATTTGGTCATGTGTTTACTTAACCTTTATTATCCTTACGGGTCGGACAGGGTTTTCTTAACATACTGTATATATACGGACAAATCACACAGATTGAGCTAGCCCCAAAGTAAGTTCGAGACTTGTGTTATGGGATACTAACTCAACGATACTATATTTATAATAGATACAAATATAGATAAACATCCAAGACCCAGGCCAATCAGGAAAAGATCGTTTTCCATCATGACCTGGCCGGGAATCGAACCCGCGGCCTCCACGTCGCAGGCAGGCGTGTTGACCGCTGCGCCACGGAGTACGTCAAAAAAATTTACTGATAACTGTGACATTCCAAGCCCGCCAGCCCGCGTCCATCGGCTTCGGCTACTTTAAACAATTACATATAGAAATGAATCATTTACAGGAAGAATCATTTAAAATAATCCAAGTAAGAGTTTTTATTACACATTTTTGCTAATATCGCAAAAACTAAAAGTCCTATCAACTCAAAACTTTTTGTAAAACTGTTTTTACACCAAAACCTTTAATTGAGTCCTAATTTTTGGTTTATATCACCATAAACAAAAAATCACATTTTCAAGTTACGTAAATTTCTAATAAGATTTTTATTTTTAAATCTCCTTACAAACCTATAAATTATAATCTAAGTGCGAGTGTTTACTCACCTGAATAGAGTCTTCTATATTATCAGTGGATGTAGTTAGTCGGATTATTGCCTTTCAAGTCTAAAGATTTCTTTCTAGATTTCCTGGAACAATTCGTAATTGTTTAACTTCAATTGTAAAAGAAAAATGGTTACAAAAGCTAATAGTAATTATAAAGAAAAATACAGTAATATGTAGGTATAAATACAAGAGTATAGGTAGATAGATACTTACGCCACCAGACGCATCTTCAATTCTCATTTGCGAGCTAATCTATGAACGTACACTGACACGATTCGCTCGTAAATATTTGCACTCACACAGACAACCACGCGTAGTCGGCGATAGCCGGAGCAGAGCAGCAAGCGACACAACCCTCCCGTCTGAATGCTAACGCACGACTGCCGCCCGCGCCCGCGCAGAGCACCTCTAAACCTATGTTTCAAAATAAGGATATTTTCTTGGCAAATGTTGATGGATTTAAATACGCTCTTGCATATCTGTAGCACTTCTAACCGCGAATTTTTCAGTGTAAAAATATTTCCACACATCAATGCCGTTTAGAAGTAATAACGAATATTAGCCAAAAATAGCGTTTTGGTAACTATTTTTTTAAGGCAAAAGGCAAAATCCTACGAAAAAATCATCTTTAGTAAATGTTGTACATGAATCAATAGACAAGATATATTTTTTTCAAATCTCAAAACCAAGCCGTTAATTAGAAATTAGCTTCCTAAAGTGACCATTTTACGCTACTAAATGAGACTAAGGCCCTTAAGAAAACCCTGTCCGACCCGTGAAGGTGTTGTTAGATATCGATAACTGATTCTACTAATGGATACAAAACCGGGCTAAACTAAAAAAAAAATCCCCTAAAAAAATAAATATTATTTCGCAAAAAGAGGTAACTTAATAAATGTGTGTTAAGCACCCTTCCGCGGGCGGCGGGCGACAGGACACGTGGCACGCGGTCTCATCGCTATTCGCTTATAATAATACCGGTGTTGTCACTTTTTTAAAAAATACGAAATTTCGGGGAAGTTAATTCGCGGGAAAAAAAATTTATTTCAAAATTCATTTGTATTGGTATAAAAAATATATTATGATGTATATATATTATGGTATTATACTATGATGATTACGTAAAATTTTATATTATATTTGGTCATGTGTTTACCTAACCTTTATTATCCTTATGGGTCGGACAGGGTTTTCTTAACATACTGTATAATCGAGATAGACGTTCAGGCCATAGGGCGGGAAAAGAAATGGACATATGTACATACGCTCAAAATATGTTTCCCTCCTTACTTCGGCAGTCGGGTTCACACACTGACAAATATTTCCTAATGCCCTAGAATATTTTGAAACTGGAGCTGGATACAGAGATAGCCAACTCGATTCGGCTCCAGCACCCTAATTGCGTAGCTCAGTATTACTATCAATTGGCAGCATTTTGAGGCTTATTGCTAATCCATTGCTACGTATATTCTTAAAATGTGTATGCTCTACAACGTAAATAACGCAATGAATGTTGTTGAACTGCCAAAATGAATATTGCTGGACTGGCAATATACATCATCGTTGCTCCATATGTTTGCAAAATGTGTCAGCTCAACAACATGAATACCACAATGAATGTTAAACTGTCAAAATGAAACGCATTGCTAGTGATAGGGAGTTACACAATTTCTATACTATTTTAAAATGGAGCTTGGAGTTTCTGTGTGTGAGAAATAAAGAGAACTCCTAGATAACCAAATTTACTGACATAGTATTGCAATAGAATCAGACTATTACATTTTTGGTTGCACGTTTGAACATTATTAACAACATTCTACTCCCTAATTGATAAAATTAAATAACACTCAATTGATATAAATTTTAATAATTTTTTTATTGGTAGTCCGTTGCTCCATATGTTTTTTTTTAATAATTATAAACTGTCGTTAGCCGCAATCCCGCTTGATGGTAAGCAGTCATGCAATCGTTGATGGTAAAGCGCGCTAGTTTATTAAGAGCCTTCCTAACCTTCCCATTCAGTTTTTTTGAGTGAATAGGAAGACTAAGAAGAAAGCCGGCAGTTGGACGAGGTGATGCAATGTTAAACCCAACAATTGATTGATCTGGAGACCCTCTATGACCAAACTTCCGACAGAAGAACATTTGGCGCATCGTACCCGGCGCACATCGCAACACTATTGCTGAGACCCGTCCTGCGTACGACTTCACCAGACATCATGCCAGAACACGACGAATCGCTTGGTGGCGAGACTTTGTCTGGTGGGTGGTAACTTCTGCCGGCAGCCGATGTTATGGCCTACCAATTAGGTTTGAAAAATTTATCTGATCAACAACTTGAAACCCATCAAAATAAAACCCATTGCTACTGGCAATCTGTTACGCATCTACTATATACTATATGCTACAATTACCTTGCAGTTTGTTATTTCGTGACTTAAAATAAAAATATCTTAAAATCCTAATACAAAAATAGCTACCTAATATTGAAAAAGCTCTTACATAAATTAGACCCGCAATAATATTCAATGATCTAGGTACTGATAGCTCTGCGTGTCTGATTTAAATTTGATGATAAGACAGGTCATTTATGCTGGGAGCCGATGACCAAGCAAGCATAAAACTAAAAACCACAGTCTCTCAAGCAAGCTATCAAAAGATTTTATCTATCCATTTATAAATCTTCAGAGAAATCGCATCAAAAACTTATGTGAAACGATGATTGATGAATTGTTTTGATGCTTTAATCAATCCTTCGCAAACTAAGGCGCTCTGAGAGGCGGTCTTTGACCCCGCAGTGTGGCAATGGCGTCATATCGCCACTGTTGCATTAATTTATTACTGAAATATTAATGTACAGACGACAGCACATCAAGCTACTACTATCTCTATTAGATTTTGAATTTTATCACTAAAGCACTAAGGCTCAGGGTTCTTTGAGAATATTTGACAGTTTCTGTTAGATTGACCTACTGTCGTTTGTACATACAAACCATATGTCCAATGTAAAATCCATCAATCGGGTACGAGGCTTGATGACGATGAAAGATGAGAGAAAAATTCTTTCCTATTCTACATTCATAATTTATTCGCCAAAAATGTGGATAAATAGTAAGTTTATGGAAAAATTATGTTAACCCCTACAAAATAAAGTTCAGTTAATGTCGCAATTAACATGGTCACCCACTGGGCTCAAAAAATCGAAGATAAGTACCTACAACACGAAAAGAAGACGAAGTTTATGCAACAACTTATGATCTTTCTGTACGAGTCGTCATTCATCAAGTCATTTTTCTTTCTTTCTTTTTTTGTCACTAGAAAGGCTAGATCCAGAGGTTAGGATTGGGAGTTGTCTGTCAGTGACTGAATCTTTTTTTTTTTTTCATTAATTTGGAGAACATTCATTCCTACTTCTTCTTCAGCCTATAGAGGTGACCGGTCCTGAGCTGCCCGCATCCATCGGCTTCCCGCGACCTTCACCTGGTCACCCTACGCTTCGTCTTCCGGTACGTGGCCGCCACTCCAGAATCTTACTGCCCCATTGGCCATCGGTCGTACGAGCAATGTGCCCCGCCCATTGCCACTTAATTGTAGCGACTCGAAGAAAGATGTCGGTGACTTTGGTTCTTCTGCAGATCTCCTCATTTCTGATTCGATCACACAGAGAAACTCCGAGCATAGCTCTTTCCATTGCCCACTGTGAGCGACCCATTGTGAATGTATTACACATCATTTAGGAATGAACGTTCTAAATTTTAACGACTTTGTTTAATGTGTAGATACAGATGAAAGGACTCATAGTTAATGATAACAGCAGCATGGGTCGTTCGAAGGTAAAACTTGTCTTACCGCCGTCGTTCGTGGGTGGGAGAACGTCTACTATATAGCGAGACCGTCTGTGATCTGCACATACGAGTGGTCCCGGTTCCTCTTAAAGGAACACTTTCGGAACCCCCCTACGGAAGCAACGCTTGTAAGGCATATTCCTGAGTAGACTATAAATGGGCTTCCCTCGTATGCCCTACCTACGTAGCAAGTAGGAAAAGATGAATAATATATGTTTACCATCCAAATACCTAGTCTGACAGATTACTTATCGCTTAGAGAAAGAACGATTATAAGAACAATAATAATGTAAGAGAGATGGGTCAAGTAAGTCCTCCAGACCGTGTTTTGAGACGGCGGCCAATCTCAGACATAGATGCACAAAAATTGAAGAAGAAAAATTATGTGTAAAGAAATAAATAAGAAATGAGGTGATCCGACAGAGGACTAAAGTCACCGACATTGCTGAGAGGATTAGCAAGCTGAAGGGGCAATGAGCTGGTCACATATGCCGCAGGACCGACAACCGCTGGGGTAAACGAGTGCTCGAGTGGAGACCACGTCTCGGCAAACATAGCGTAGGACGCCCTTGGGCGAGATGGAGCGACGACATCAAAAAGGTGGGTGGTAGTGGCTGGCGGAGAACTGCTCAGGATCGAGCTTGTTGGCGTGCCATGGAGGAGGCCTATGTCCAGCAGTGGACGAGTAGAGGCTGACGATGATGTGTAAAGAAGCAGGATAGAGTGAAGAATAACGTGATTTTATGTGCAACTTAAACGATCTAAATTTTAGGTCTAGAATCAGCAAGTTCAGTAAGTGTGTCTGAGCTTACATACTGATATAATGATTGGAGAATCATTTCAAAGAAACATGGCTAAAAAGAGAGTGAGTCAAAATTGTACAATTAATGTTCTAAAGCCGGTTCCAGTGCAAATTAAAAAAGTAAAAGTATCAACACATCGATAAATCCTATTACATAAACAGCCTATAATGTTCCAACTGTTCAGGCACAGCCCTCCTCTTGGTAAAAGGAATTATATTGATACATATAATTCTTCTGTGCGTGTGTTTGTCACATAACTCCACCGAAACGGCTGGATTAATTTGGAAGAAATTTTGGATGTATTATTCAATGGTTCCTGGTGGGTTCGAAAACACAATTAGACGACTTCTGCCGGGTCCACCACTACATTTATAAAAAGAACTGCCGAGTGTGTAAAACTTTAGTAAAAAAAAAAAAAATATTGCAACGCATAAGTCTCGGTGGTAGGCCACATCGGCTGCCGGCAGAAGTTACCACCCACCAGACAAAGTCTTGCCGCGATTCGCCGTGTTCCGGCATGATGTCTGTTGAAGCCGTACGGAGGACGGGTCTGAGCAATTGTGTTGCGATGTGTGCCGGGTACGATGCGCCAAGTGTTGTGGTGTCGAGAGTTTGGTCGTAGAGGGTCTCCACATCAATCTCCCTCTGGCGCAGCATCGTTGGTCGTGTTGTTGGGTTTAACATTGCACCACCTTTTTTTTTTTTTTTTGTTCCGGGGTGGAAAATCCTATATGGATGTCCGCCGCCCTGGGGTGGGCGACGGGGTCTGTCAGACTTCTACTGACTAAAAACCACCCCGGTGTCTCTCCGGTCACGTGCGCACGGAGCCGCGGGAGTCCCTGATTCTGCCGCAGCCCCACACTCTCGTGCCGGCCCGGTCTGTCCGGGCCTCGCCTCCTGCACGGGGTAGTGAGGTGTTAAACTACCTCGTGCATCGACTCTGAGGCGTGCGCCGACACTCGCGCGCGCCTCCGCCTCGGGGTCCATCAATAGGGGGGGCGGGGACTTCCCCATGTCCCTCGCCCCTGGACCCATTCATGGGGGGCGGAAGAGGGCGTTATCCGCCCTTCCTCGACGCCCGGTGCGTCTTCTGCGGCCCAGGAAGGGAGTTGATATCTCCCTCTCCCGTTCCGCAGCTTCCTTCTGCGACATCACGTCCTCGCAGAAGGACACCACCGCGTCCCACGACTCTGAGCTGCCGACCATCTTCCGCACTATTGCCGGCAGCGTTAGGTCGCCTCCTACTTCATATGTGAGGACACGGCGCTGCTCCTCCCAAGCTACACACTCGGAGAGCGTGTGCTGCACCGTGTCATCTCCGCATTGGACGCAGTGGTGGCACCGAGCGTCCGGCTCCCTGCCTAAGCGACGCAGGTACTTGCCGAAGCAGCCGTGCCCCGACAGTACCTGCGTCACCCTGAACGACAGGGAGCCGTGCCTCCTCCCGAGCCAGTCGTCGAGTACTGGCCGGGACATTGCACCACCTCGTTCAACTGCCGTCTTCCTTCCTATTCACTAAGTTATTTAAGTGAATGGTTTTAATTAACTAGCGCGCTTTACCATCAACGATTACATCACTGCTTACCATCAGGCGGGATTGCAGTCAAGCGCTAGTTTATAATTATTAAAAAAAAAATCCTTTCGGTACCTCAGCAAAAACTTGAAAATAGCTCGAATGGTTGTCATTTAATTTTCGTAAAGGTAAATTGGTATGTGTGAGCGGAAGAAGGCTAATAACATAATATGAAATATATAAATAAATAAAAAATAAAAACAGGCACTGGGGTCACGTGATGGGTCACGGCCCACTCCCTCCAGACAACACAGCAGTGGAAAAATTATACACTGATTATACTGGACATCAATATTATTATGTATAATAAGTTTCACTTTTTAGTTCCCTGTGCACTCTGGGATTTCTATTTGTGTAAAATACAGGGTGTATCTGACATCGTAACACAAACTTCGCGAAAAGGCTAGACCTGACATGCCACTAATAAAATTATGATAGTCATTTATGTCTTTAATGAAAGGACAGAATTCACAGTGTTTAAAAAAAAGTGTCGGCTCGGCTTTTCAATAAATAAATAAATATATACGGACAAATCACACAGATTGAGCTAGCCCCAAAGTAAGTTCGAGACTTGTGTTATAGGATACTAACTCAACGATACTATATTTATAATAGATACATATATAGATAAACAACCAAGACCCAGGTCAATCAGGAAAAGATCGTTTTCCATCAAGAGCTGGCCGGGATTCACATTGCGCTTTTTTGTGTAATTAGCGAATTAATTAATTTTTACTTAATAATCTTATTGGGTTATAAAAGTATAGCAATTATGAACGGTCTAAAGTAAAAAAACACTGCATTGTATATTTCTTTTTTAATCATGAAAAAGTCGACGAAAAATTCTATCACTGGGGGGTTCAGAATCATGTACTGGATCCATGGTACTCGTTTGTGCGTCGATGTCAGATACATCCTTTGTTTCACTGACAGATGGAGAGCAGCGGTGGCCTTGTGGTATCGGCTGCGACTTACAAGTTGTAGGTTGTAGGTTTGAACCCCATTAGGTCCTTCATCATCATCATCATTACCAACCTTTTATCGTCCCACTGCTGGGCACAGGTCTCCTCTCATACAGACAAGGATTGAGCGTAATCACCACGCTTGCTCAATGCGGGTTGGCGATTTCAGACTTAAAGTCCAGGTTTCCTCAAGATGTTTTCCTTCACCTTCAGTCATTGGTGTCCAAGATATACTTAAAAAGTACATATAACTTTAGAAAAGTTACATACTTAAGAGGCTGGTGTATTAACCACTAGGCCACCATGACTTAGGTCGATTAGGTCCTTCACTCTTCACTTTAATCTCAGATTATTTAGAAGACAAAAAAGCTTGGGACTGAGCTGCTCGTTCTGTTAAGCATTGTTATTAAGCAATATACGTAATTATAACGTAAATTATTGTAAACATTTTCATTTTTAATGTCTGGACTTGAAAAAAGATGCTGATCCCTGAGTTTGTTTCGGCTATTTCTTCTCAGAGGTAGTCAGTTAGGAAATGCCGGCATCATCTAGTTAAAAAAAAAAAAAAAAACATATGACGTGTAAAAGTGATCTGTGATCCTACTTGCTTAATAAACGATTTCATTTCATTTCCTTTCACTCTGTGTAAATTATTTCATCATCACTGCTCTCAAAACGGTGAAAAAAAACATCGTTAAGAAACCCGCATGTCCTAGGGCCAAAAGACTTCGAAACCATGTGATACCTACCAACCCAGCCAGCACCAGCGTGGTGGATTACGGCCCACCCTTGTGTAAGAACATAATCCCAGGAGTAAGAACATTAAAGGCTGATTATGTAATATGTATTTGCGCGCTTTTGTCTCCCGACCTAAACAAACGCAGCTGAGAAAACCCAATGTTTATAGACGCAAATAGTTTTTTTTCTCTTTTTTATATTCCAGGATATTATTAAACGCATGCTTGCATAAGTTAGCATCGGAACCGGTTGGTGGCTGACCCGATTGCCACGGGTTCGTTGTTCGCAAGTGGGCGTGTCATCCGTTCATATTGACTAACATTCAGTAAGGAACAGATCTAGTGATGTAACGCTTGTAGTTAGAGTGCGGGTAAATGTCTGTGTATCATTGGTGCAGGGACAATTTTGACGCGTAGTAAGCTCAAATGTAACTTATAAAAAAATTAAATACATCTGTTTAAAATAGTTATGCAGAAAAAACAATAAACTTCAAATCCTGAAACTAGAATATAATTTAAAAAAAAACTCCAAGTACATTTTTTTTTTTTGCTAAGAAAAGTCAGTGCTATAACCAACGATTTGATGAACTGTGCAATATTTATATGTATAAAGCCCAGCCCTATGCATAATGTAAGTACCGCTTCCTTTGCCTAGGTCAGGTTTCAAACGTAAAATCCGAATGTCATTACTACTCCGCTTTATATTTACATTCACCGAAACATCAACAGAACATGTCAACAAAATATCATAAGTACATGCCTACCTATCTAACTAGAATAATCAAATTTCATGAATGTCATATATAAGTAGGTATGCACCTATATGCAATGACAGAACAGGAACGTCCTTGTGAGGCCATCCGTTGCCAATTATAAAATAAACATACATTTCACTACAAAATAAAATAAAAAAACAAACTCACCAAATAAAAACTGCTAGCTCACACTTCGGTATTTATAATTCAAATGATGAAGTAGGAAGTGTTTAGTTCATAGAATGGCGCCGCGTTCAAGATGGCCGACGGGACGTGCGTTCGCGATGGCCCTGCGGACTCAACTGAAGCCTGCCTGAAGGGAGGTTGGGCGGAGCCGCCACTGATCAAGCGAATATTTTATCGATACTTTTGCTTTAAGATAGGAAATGAGAGACAATTACGTTTAACTACTGAAGTTCAATTATGCTGTTAAAAGGTTAGGAAATGCAGTATTTTATTGAGTTGCGTCATGCTATGTTGGTAGTGGAGTAATAGTTACTACGTAATAGATTTAATGCATTAATTTTGAATGAACTTTTTGATTCGCTGATTTTTCACTAAGTTTTAAAGGGATTTCATTGAATCAAAATTCCTGGCCAACCAACCCAACTTGTAACCCAAAATAAAAAATACATAAATCTTATCAAAATTAAGTGTTTAAAATCTATATGCAATAACCATAACCTTAAGCTTCAAAGGTGCTGAAGATAATCCATCGACATAAAACTATGCGGTGTATAAACGGAATGTAAACATGTCGAAGCGCACGCTTGCCGGCCGGTGAGGCACGGCGTCCTAGAACCTATATACAATTTACGATTTTATCTTCAGGATGAAACCTTAAATTATCATTAAAAAACTAAATCCATTACGACTGAAGTACCGCCGGTTACTAAGCGCTGCAGTAAAAACAAAGCAATGCACAGTGCAAAAACGAAAGTTTCGTAGCAAAGTCTACGCCGTAGCACTTTCTACGGCGTAGAGAGCCTGGCTACGCGGGCGAATACGCCCATTGTATCTCATCGACATGAATCTACATAATACAGTCAAGTTCAATAAAAAGGAAAATTTAAAATTTTCAGTAAAATGGGACTCCTTCTAATCGTCTCCTAAGAGGGGTCAAATTGTTTTTATGACATTTCTTTGTCATTGAGAAGAATTCATTCCTCATAAAATTGAGAAGGTTAATAATTAGGGAGGCTCCATAATTAGGTGATTTACCGAGAATTGTGAGACAAGAGGTGGGTGTTGGTGAAGTGGGAGCGCGCTAATTATGTGTTACTTTAACGAACTATGTGATTTGGTAAATAATTTAGAGAGTTTGTCTGTCTAATCAAATCACAGAACTAACTAATTCTCTTCGTAGACGGTGGTATCATTATTTAGAGTATTTAGTTGAAGAAATTTGAAAATTGAAAGTATGCATTGAACACAAGTATCGCAAAGGTCGTGATACTTAATATGAAGGCAATATTATCTTTTAGCTGATTACGATCATAATGTTATATATACAAATATAACTAATATTTTTATACAAGATTTATTCATGTCAATAAATCGGTATTGTGGTTGCAATATTATTGCGATGTAGTCACCGAAAGAGTATATAATTACATGAATTTCAATTATAACCTACTTCAAAAGCTTCCACTGAAAAATCTAAACATCTTTGTAAACTGTTTACCAAAACAAAACCTATCTTTAGAATAAATATCATAAAAGCTAACTAGCTTTTGCGTGGTGGTCACACAAAGAAAGTCAATAGAGTCAACTACCCCGAGAAGTGACACCCCTAATTCCTGATCATCAAAATACGTCTCAAGACTAGATGCCAGTTATCAGAACCCTCCTCTATTTCTTTGTTTACCAACAGTCTGCCCACCGATTCCCGTCCAACATTTTTCCGTGGGACAGAGATAGATAGCTGCGTCCCATTCTCGCATTGCGTGGATCGATGTGACCTTGGCAGTGGGGGACATTTAAACCCTAATAGATGGAGATCCCGCAGGGCATATTAAGGGGTATTATGGGAATATGGTAATACCTTCACGTTGATAAACGCATATATTTTGGTAAAACGCTATCGTCTAATATGTACTCTAGTTAGTAAAAACACCTGACATTTTGAGTTTAATATTATAGTTTATGTCTCAACAGCTTGCGTGAGCGATGTCTTGAAATTGCATTTGAATTTAAGTGAAAATAAAACAGGAACAACTCTCATAAACTATTGAGTCATCTGAATGAAACAGGTCATGTCATAGGGGATATGATGTCATAGTGCAATGTTCCACGATCTATATTTTATTGAAATGTGCAAATAAACTTGTGGACCTTCGAACAAAGGTACTGAATATTTATTAACTGTCTATCTCGTAAACGTACGAACGTTTAAACCAGGTCTTGAATAGTGAAAGTCATTCTTATGAGAGAAGAGTTTGTAACAGGATATAATTTGTATTGTCAAATAAAGATTGACATAGTTTCTCCTCATCATCAACCTTTTACAACCTTTTAATCGTCCCACTGCTGGGCACAGGTCTCCTCTCATACTGAAAAGGATTGAGCGTAATCACCACGCTTGCTCAATGCGAGTTGGGGTCATTTAATCACATTAAAATAGACTACATTACACTTTCACAAACATTAATTTTGCTTAATGAATTTCATTTTATCATTTATATATTGATTTACAAAATTAAATGATGCACATAAACTGCCATAATTTTAAGAGTGTTTACAGTATGAACTCTGTATAAATGTCTCAATCTGTCAAGTTCTTGAGATTTGTTTATCGCTGAGATTACACTACTATTAAATTCTGAATATTCTAAATAACGAGACTTGGCTTTCAGGTAATGAATATGTCGGAGACAGCGACGGCAGAGCGGTAGGGTCGACAGCATCTTGGTGTGGTGGTACAGGTTCCATTTCGTAGGTCGGTTTTGAATTGAAGCACGACGTGTAGATATACCCTCCAATCTTCATAATAACAATTTGAATAGGCAAACCGACAGTTTCGGTTCGGAGATGTGCCTTGGTCCGCGTCTCGATGCAAAGTCACCGTTCGACGAACCCCACTTCCCAAAGCGACTCTGTCCATGTGACGCCATCACAAAATAACGTCACAAGCGTTCGCCCCTCTACTACGTAAATCAAATCAGCAACTTCTATTAAAATTATATCGACGATCTCCGACACGGCCAGCCTGACGATTTGCACGTCCTCGTGCATCATCATCATCATCATCATCCCAGCGCCAATCCAAGTCGCATCCGAAGCTCCCTCAGCCCCGGAGTCCGGGATCCGCTTCACGAGGCCAACCGCCGATTCCGGCCAAACTTCGATTATTTCCCGTTGCACGTCCTCGTGCATGTCTGTAACAAATTAAAAAAAGCACAGGAAACCGACTTTCAAGCATTTTTGAGAACTCGGCCAACCTGACCGTCACACGTCACGTTTAGTTACAATGACTATTATAAAACCAAACAAGCTTAATCATTTTAACAACTTAAACGCAAGAGCTTCCTTCAAGCCTCATAATTATCAAAATTCAAATAGAAAACAAAAGGTTCCTCCAAACCTCATAATTATCAAATTTCAAAAATAAAACACAAAAGGTTCCTCCAAGCTTCATAATTATCACATCAAAATAATAATCATCAAAAAGAAAACACATCATCGCCCGCTACCACAGTAGCTAGTGACAACTCATAGTTGACACCCAAATCGTCATCACCTCTTGTGATACGACCAACTCTAGAGTCCACGACTCCCAGGTCAACACATGACCGTACAACTAATAGTCTCCTCCGAGACCCAGGTCCCCGCCACATCACTAGCTGCCCATCGCCCCCTGAACAACTCCTCACTGAGTTGCAGTTACGACTACAGACTAGTGCATGCAGTGCGACCATATCTACCAAAGTCCCCGCCACATCACTAGCTGCCCATCGCCCCCTGAACAACTCCTCACTGAGTTGCAGTTACGACTACAGACTAGTGCATGCAGTGCGACCATACCTACTAGTGTCCCCGCCACACCACTAGCTGCCCATCGCGCTCTGAACAACCCCTCACTGGGTTGCAGTTACGACTACAGACTAGTGCGTGCAGTGCGACCATACCTACTAGTGTCCCCGCCACACCAATAGCTGCCCATCGCGCCCTGAACAACCCCTCACTGGGTTGCAGTTACGACTACAGACTAGTGCGAGCAGCGCGACCACATAGCCATGATACGTGTTCTATTTGCTGGCGGAGGCACCCTCCTCGCCATCTTCTACATTATGAAAATCTAACTCAGCGGACATTACTTGGAAAAATCTTTCGTACCTATGCGATCGTGGGGTACTTACAAGTTCTGTTTCCAATCAACGATTTCAATAGGTAACGATCGCCATTATCGCCATCAAACAACTCACCAATATTAAATTTCATTACTTTAGCTCACTTCTATCAAATTTAGATTTTTCGTAAATAGCACTCATTTCTATGTTCGTTACCGCTTGTTCTCTTGAGAAGATTTAACAGTCTAGCCACACATACTATCATAAACTCAAGTGAGCTCGTAACTATAGGCCACAGTGAACTTTAGTTTTGAATTAAAGACAAACCAGACATCATAATTTTTAAAACCCTGATTTAAAATTTCTCAGCCCATTATAACAAACAATAATCGGGTAGTACAAGAAATTAAATTTGCAAAAATAACTTTTATTATCATGTCTCAAAGAAATGGTTCAGTACACATCGCTGGTACTACCCATACCCTGTATACGTACTATCGCGTGTGTACGTACACCAATGAAATTGCAGATAGCTTGACAAGAGAACATTCAGCACCGAAATCAGAATAAAAATAGTACGACTCACCGGATTATGGCAATTTCCCACAAACACCTGCCAGTTGGCAGTTGTCAACGGTTGCACACCAGACATCTCGGAGCTCTCATAAAACCCCATTACGTTACCACAAACGTTTTGGGTATTTTGAAACCTTCTCATCGCCTGCAGAGTAGATGCTGTCCTGAAATCTTCTCATCGCCTGCAGAGTAGAGGCTCAAGTCTTGAAACCTTGGGCGTTCCGCAAAGCACACGCAGCTCCGGCAGCGCCGCACACAGCTCCAGCAGTGTCACACGCCATTGATGCGATTCACCAAGCAGCTAGAAGCGCGCTCCTCAAGCGCACTTTGCACGCTCCGCAAGCGCACACTGCGCGCTCCGCAAGCGCACCTTGCGCGCTCCGCAAGCGCACCTTGCGCGCTCCGAAAGCGCACCTTGCGCGCTCCGCAAGCGCACCTTGCGCGCTCCGCAAGCGCACCTCGCTCGCCAAGCAACAGCCAGCACTGTCGCACGCCAAGGATCAGCCAGCACTGTCGCACGCCAAGGATCAGCCAGCACTGTCGCACGCCAAGGATCAGCCAGCACTGTCGCGCACCAAGGATCAGCCAGCACTGTCGCACGCCAAGCAACAGGGAAGCACTGTCGCGCGCCAAGCATCAGCCAGCACTGTCGCGACAGCGCCGCCTCCAGCCGCACGTGCACGCCTGCAGCGGACTCCTGCAGCGCACTATCACGCGGAGCGATATCTGCGCCAGCAATTGAGCGCACCTCGTAACTTCACGTTCACTTCCAGCCTCACGTTATTCTGTTCCTTGATTTATAACGAGATTGTGAGCAGTGTAGTTCTTTATCCCACTTCTGATGTCGGAGACAGCGACGGCAGAGCGGTAGGGTCGACAGCATCTTGGTGTGGTGGTACAGGTTCCATTTCGTAGGTCGGTTTTGAATTGAAGCACGACGTGTAGATATACCCTCCAATCTTCATAATAACAATTTGAATAGGCAAACCGACAGTTTCGGTTCGGAGATGTGCCTTGGTCCGCGTCTCGATGCAAAGTCACCGTTCGACGAACCCCACTTCCCAAAGCGACTCTGTCCATGTGACGCCATCACAAAATAACGTCACAAGCGTTCGCCCCTCTACTACGTAAATCAAATCAGCAACTTCTATTAAAATTATATCGACGATCTCCGACAAATATTAACGAGCAAATTTTGCACGGCTGAAAAAGTTACTTTAAAAAAAAAAAAAAAAATTACTTATTTTATATTCGGATGGGTCCCAACATTAGTCCTGAACACTTCAAAAACTCTCTCTTCATATTGCTACCTAAAGCAAACTCTGAAGCAGTTGGAAAGTAATGGAATCAACACATAGCAAATATATTGAGTAAATACAATCTATCATCTGTGAGCTATACCTCTGACTCATGTCACCCTGAACTTGTCGACAAGAAACATTAATAGTACGCGGCACTGTTGTGTTGTGCGGATTTACAATTCATTGTCTTCTGTGGATTAGTCTATGTTAATGAAACAAGGAAGCACGTTAGAACGTTTTTAGACTATGCTTTAACTAATTTTGTGCACAACTAATATATTATTCATCATGTATACTATCCATACTAATATTATAAATGCGAAAGAGTCTCTGTCTGTCTGTCTGTCCGGCTTTCACGCCAAAACTACTTTACCGATTGTAATGAAATTTGGTACACAGATAGTCTAAAGCCTGAGAAAGGACATAGGCTATATAACATCCCGCTATGACTAATAGGAGCAGAGCAGTAACAAAGAATGTTGCGAAAACGGGAGCCAACGCGGACGTACTACATATTGTTCCCATTATTTTAACAGGCGCTTATTTTATATCAACTGAGCTCTTTTTAATTTACGGGAAGCACTGCGCACGGTAAACTGAAGTCCACGCGGACGGAGTCGCGGGCAACAGCTAGTTATATTATATACATTCATTGTATTAATATCAGTCAAGACGGCGGGAAAATAGCGTTTCCTCGAATATCACACGAATTCCCAAACACACTGAACTCGAATTTATGGATACCACGTTACCAACAAGCATAGAAATAAACCTTGAATTCTCGACTTAATTCAAAATTCACTTAAATGTAATAACGTATAAATATTTACGATGTCGACCTTACTCACATATTTGTAAAGAAATAATGCATGTAACTCACAAATTCAATATTGTATTGATGAAAATCTGAGCGTATCCCCGAGAGAAAAGACTAGAAATGGAACCGTGCTGTACAATGTTGTCGTTTGTATCTAAGTATAATAATAACAAAATAATTATTTATTTCAGACAACTCTAGTGCACAGTTTTTAAACTCTCATATCCAAATTAAAACATATAAAAATCAGTACATTAAAGAAATAGATTAAAATTGGCAAAAAAAAATATAAAGTAGAATGGTTTAGAGAAATAAAATTTGTCAAAATACCAATAAAATACAAAAATGAACTACGCACTACCACATACTATTATGAATTCCGTATTGATTTTTTTTTTCTTTGAAATATGATAGTTATTTCTGTGACGATCACTGTATATGGCTCAGATTAAATGAAATAATCATTCCACTGCTGAGAAATATGTCTAATATCCTACTGTCTACAAGAGGGAGTGAGCCGTCATTGACCACACGGGCCCAATGCTGGTTGGTACAGGGATATCATCTGACCTCGAATTTTTGGTTCTAGGACATGCCGATTTCCTCACGATGTTTTCCTTCGCTGTTTCGACAGCAGTGGTGGCAAAATATTTTACGAAAACTAAAATTTATAAGAAGAATTTAAACTGAATATTTGGCCGCTTGATCTCAGTTGTGGTCTATGAAAAATACCTACTTCTAGATATGTCCCTAACATTTTTCACAAGTTTACGTTGTTTATTTTTACATTACATTAATTATCACTAAAATGAGTTTGGAACTAGATTTTGAATATTTTTTAATTACAAGAATTGGACTTCATTATTTTCAATCTCAGTTAGAAAACAACGGTCAGTTATAATAAACAAAACTGAATATATCGAAGGCTCTTAATAAACTAACGCGCTTTACCATCAATGATTGCATCATTGCTTAGCATCAGGCGGGCTTGCGGTCAAGCACTACTGTTAATATTATAAACTAATATTAACAAAAATAATGGCGGGCAAAATTAATATACGCCACATACAATTATTAGACAATAGTTACTACTCCAATAAATTTACAACATTCATCCAACTTCAATTACCAAAAGAAGTATTAAAGCGAGAACACGTTTAGTTAACAAAGGGAATCAGTTGTTATAATGTTCATAGCGATATTTATGCACTCGTACTTTTGACTTTTGATGTCCGTAGCGATAAATTGCGCTTGGCGTAGCAATCTGTCACCAGTTACATAAAACTATTGTATGTCTAATGGGTTTAGATAATCAATCTTTAGATAGGTAGGTATCAGTATGTAAAGAGGTAAAATGTATACTATAGGTTTTTCATTTTCTTTGATACTTTGTATTGTTTGAGCCCAGTACGTTGTTTGATGCATGTGATCGAGCCCATAGGAGTCTCCAGCAAGTGAGGCCCGGTCTGGTTAGAGGTAAACTTTAAAACAACTCATCAAGATCAAAAACAAAATCTTTCATTTATATGAAGATACTGATTGAGTATATTAGACAACTTTTTGGTTACAGTTTCCAATCGACCCTGTAACTCTCCAGAATTTCTAGTATATCATTTTATATTTTGAACCAAAATTCATCTGCCTAGCTTTTGCGCAACTATATATGTTGTCGGTTTCTAGAGTAATCAAATAACAGTATTTTATATAAGAGTGACGACCCTCCAATTTGATCTGACCTCTATAATCCAGTTACCAAGAAAGGTAATACCGCTTGTGAGATTTTTAGCCTTTTCTACGACCTATAACGACTATTACACGAATGACAGCCATATTTGAAACCAAAACTTTTGTAAATATTGTGGTGTTAGATTATACTGGGTGTATCTGACATCGTAACGAAAACTTCGCGAAAAGGCTACACCGCATGCCACTAATATAATTATGATAGTCATTTATGTCGTTAATGGACGGTTACAGAATTCACAGTGTTTTAAAAAAAGTGTCAGCTCGTCCTTTGAACGTTGCAAGCGTGCCGCCGTGCGGGTTTGTAGGTATGATGTTGATCTCTGATGTGAACTCTATTAAATCGGCTGATAATAGAGTTTTTCGAATTTTGTTTTCATTGCGCTTTTTTGTGTAATTAGCGAATTAATTAATTTTTACTTTAAAATCTTATTGGGTTATAAGAGTATAGCAATTATGAACGGTCCAAAGTGAAAAAAACGACATATATATTTTTTTTAATCATGAAAAACCGACGAGAAATTCCACCACTGGGGGTTCAGAATCATGTACTAGATCCATGGTACTCGTTTGTGCGTCGATGTCAGATACACCCTTTATAACTACATATACTTACTTTATATTCATACTAATATATCATTCATTCCTTCAATATGAGATGAGTATAATTAATAAGTGTGAGTTACATTTTTTATTCTATTACACTTATTATTTGTTTGTAAATATTTATTTTATTCATCATCTTCAACCTTTTGTCGTCCCACTGCTGGGCACAGGTCTCCTCTCATACAGAGAAGGATTGAGCGTAATCACCACGCTTGCTCAATGCGAGTTGGCGATTTCAGACTTATAAAGTCCAGCTTTCCTCAAGATGTTTTCCTTCATCTTCAGTCATTGGTGTCCAAGATATACTTAGAAAGTACATATAACTTTAGAAAAGTTACACTGGTACTTGCCTGACCTGGAATCGAACCTGCACACTCATACTTTAGAGGCTGGTGTTTTAACCACTAGGCCACCACGACTACTATTTTATTATTATAGTTAAAATGTACTTTCTAAGTAAATCTTGAACACCACATCTTGATGAAACCTGGACTTCAAGTCTGAAATGGCCAACCTGCATTGAGCAAGCGTGGTGATTACGCTTTATCCTTCTCTGTATGAGAGGAGACCTGTGCCCAGGAGCGGGACAATAAAAAGGTTGGTGATGATTACACCCATAAAGTAAAAATAAAAGAAATGAAATAAGTACTAATAACATTGTAAACTCAAAAAAAAATATTCCGACGAAATCTGAACCTCCTACTTTTTTTGAAGTCGGTTAATAATAATGTACAATGAAAAAATACGGCTTCTATTGAATTACAGCCAAGAAACATTGATTGAAAACTTTTACTGTCTTAATGTTACGAAACTCAGTCAAAACATAATACATAATACCCTTTAGAAAAGTTCGTAACCTACTCCTGAAAGAAACAGATTAATCTACATTGAAAGTGATGGTCGGCGTAATAAGTGCCAGGTTTTGTTCTCTTTATCATTAAGATTTGTCAACGAATTTCAAGTCGTAACTCAGAGGCAGTAATATCATATCTATCCTTTGTTTGAGTCCTGTGAGCACTACATTCAGCTTTTAGAGGAGGGGTTGACAGTCAATAGCTTCACGCCTGCGCACTTTATCTTTCTAATTTAATTTAAGTTGGAGTTTGAACCTTATGCCAATGGTGTAAAGTAGTCTTAAAGTGCAGCCTTATCAATTGGACGACAAAGGTGTCTGGATGCTAGATTCTAAGATAACAAAGAAAAATTGCCGGAAATCGCTTCTTATTTTTGGTTCAGGCATTGTTCTGTAAACAAACCCAGTATTGAATTTACTATCAGAAAAAGTAATCAATGCATTTTCTAAATTAAGCATAATTTTCGCGGCATCGTCATTCTTTCTAAAATATATATTAATTTTGTTTACTTTTTACTATAACTATTGTATCATATATTAAAATAAAAATTCTGTGAATTAACTTCTAACCACGTGGATCGCAAATAAATGAAAATGAATATTCTCTCGCCTATATTCCATTTGTCCGTGCCTTGTTCTTCCTTACTTTATTATCTATTAGTCGTCAGGCGGTAATTTGCATAATTTCTTATTTTGTTTTTTTTTTACCATAAACAAACAAATATTTTATAAATCCTAAAATTTTCTGTTGTCTATCCCCCAACCTTAGGCTCTACCACTCCAAATTTCATAAACCATATCTCACATGCCTAACTGAAATATAGTTGTGTTTACCGTGTTCTTAATCTCAAATAATTCACATTCCATGCCAACTTAATCTATATCTAATTTATTAAGATATATTTCTAAGTTGATTTTTGCGATATTTGTAACAAAATGTTCGTAATAACATTTGGTTGCAATGGAATTTGAACTTACATATTGACATAGTTTGTTGTTACTATCTTGTAAAATAAATCCTTATTAATATCATAAATCGGAAAGTGAGTTTGTTTGTTTGTTCCGCTTTCACGCCGTAACTACTGGACCGATTGCTTTGCATACGTAAAGTTAGAAGTCCGGATTAAATAATAGGGTACTTTATATCCCAGAAAAATTTGATATTCTCGAGGGAAATCTAAAAAGCGCGATATAACCAACCTCCACGCGGGCGAAGCCACGGGCAGAAAGCTAGTTCTTAATAACTCAAATATAATTGGACGACAAAAAAACTACCCTCAGAACGAGAATATAACCTACAAAATTATTTACGCAAAACTTTTGCAAGTCCAATGTATGAACTCATTCACAGCACTTGGGGGAGCAAGTAAGGTGTAATAAAATCGTAAAAATATTCTATAAAGATATCAGATGACGTCAAACTATACAAGATTAATGAAATTAGAAAATAGAGCTGTAGCAGCTACAACCCACATAAATACGTCGCCTTCGAGCGCCGCTGAGCGTCAGCCAGTTGGGCAGCTGTCTGTAAGCACTAGAACGCATCCGTTACCCGCCGCTTTGCCCACTGTTGGACAAAGGCGTCTCCCAAGGCTTTCCATAATGACCAGTCTTGTGCTGCCCGCATCCATCGGCTTCCCGCTACCTTCACCAGGTCATCGGTCAACCTTGTTGGGTATATTTATGCGATTATACATAGATGAAATTTAAGTTGTCAAAATTTACCATCCATATTGCATTCGCAGTCAATGTGTAGCAACACAATATGGACCTTCTTATTGTTGTAATTATTTATTATTTTCCCTCTCGGTTAGTTGTCTGGCAGTTTGTTTAATTTTTACGGTTTACAAATGACCGATTCTTACAAATGTTATATAGATTTTTCTTCATGTATTGTAGATACCACGTAGGTTTTACATAAGATAGCAACACTTTCTTTCTGTTTTCTAGTTTTCGTTTGACAAGGGACTAGGGCTCCAACATTCGTGTAACAAAACAAATTATATAAAAATTTATAAAATATTACGCATAAAATGTGTAAAAAGCAACTCTGTGTCTGATTTCTTTTTATCGATGAAGGCACCATACGAAGTAATAAACTCACTCTCCCGTAACAAAAATAGGACATCTGCTTTGGTTCAGAGCGTAATAAATGAAATAACAGTAATACAATAAAACAGATTCCAAGGAATTCTGCAAGGAAAAAGTATGAATACGAAAACAAGTGAGTGGATTTACTGCGAAAGAAGATTTAATAAAATACCGATGAATCCTTGTACCGAGAAAATAAAACATGTTATACAGTTATGTTAAGAAAACCCTGTCCGACCCGTGAAGGTGTTGTATCGATAACTGATTCTACTAATGGATACAAAACCGGGCTAAACTTAAAAAAAAATCCCCCTAAAAAAATAAATATTATTTCGCAAAAAGTGGTAACTTAATAAATGTACGTTCACCCTTCCGCGGGCGGCGGGCGGCAGGGCACGCGGCACGTGGTCGCATCGCTATTCGCTCATAATAATACCGGTGTTGTCACTTTTTTTATAATTACCAAATGTCTGGGAAGTTGGCATTAATTCGCGGGAAAAAAAGATTATTTAAAAATTCATTAGTATTGTTACTATGATGATTACGTAAAATTTTATATTATATTTGGTCATGTGTTTACCTTTATTATCCTTATGGGTCGGACAGGGTTTTCTTAACATACTGTATACCGCGGGGTAAATACGTAACACACTATCAGTAGCAAAGGGGTTTTATTTTGACGGAGAACAACATCCCTTGCGTTACTAAGCAGACACATGTCGAACCATTAATAAAAAAGTTAAAAGAATTAGCAATATGCTTCAAAATGAATCAAATTAATAGTAACCTAGTGTGTTACGCAATATTTACGGTGATTTAGTCGCTGGAATTACTACTGCGGTATTTGAGATCTACTTAATCTGAGAATCTCAGTAAAACTATTTTTTAAATAAATTATAAACTAGCACTTGACCGCAATTCCGCCTGATGGTAAGCAGAGATGCAATGGTTGATGATAAAGCGCGCTAGTTTATTAAGGGCCTGTTCACTCTAGCCTTGAAGACACTGAAATTGTAGTCCGACGGCAACACCGCCGCTGGAAATTGTTCCAGTCCCTCGATGTACGCGGTATAAAAGACGAGTCGAGATGCTTCGTTCGGATCGTTGTGGTGTCAACAGCGTAAGGGTGCAAACTCGCCGTACGACGGGTCGTCCGATGGTGGAACGAAGATGGAATTAAATCATGCAATTCCCTCACAGTCTCACCAAAATGTATCCTCTCTCAGTGTGTTTTAGGGATACTTATCCTCAAGGATAAAATCTATATAGTACTAGTCACCAAAATTTCGACAAAGTAGGTACTTACAGTAACCTCCAAAAGTTTTGACACACCACATTATGATTTAAAATGCTAGTGATACAAATATTTTAACTGTCATAACATTGTAACTGACTAATTCAACTACCTTTGAGTTATCATAAAGTGGAATAATATCAACAACTTTTGGAGGTCAAAGCTAGTTATTGTGAGAGCTTTACGAGTTCTCAACGCCGGGACGAGTATCTACATATTTTTTTTTTTTTATAAATTATAAAGTAGCGCGTGATCGCAATCCCGCCAGATTGTAAGCAGTGATGCAATCGTTGATGGCAAGACGCACTAGTTTATTAAGAGCCTATTCATTCTAGCCTTGAAGACACTCAAATTGTAGTCCGACGGAAACACCGACGCTGGCAAAATCAGTTTGTTATATTACTTCAATAATTACTTATTCATAAAAGATGGTTTACATTTTTAATCTTTTCTATATTTCATTTTTTTTTTTTCAATATAGGGTATAATCTCCCTTTAGAAAATCAATTAAATCTTTATGTAATCCCAACTTACCTTAGTCTACTAAGTATAGATATTGTCGTCGTTAAATTCAACCAAGTGTTAAAAACGGTACCTAGGTAATGGTAAACTTTTTCAAAATGTGTTTTAATTCTACTTTTACTTTATGTAATGATATTTAATAAGTTAGTTTTTACTCCCACGTGTACGTTAAGTTCACTATCATGTCAATATTCTGCCGCTATTATCAACGGATCTTGGTAATAATATATGTACGAACGATGGCAGCTGTCAAGTTACCCGAAACTGTAAAATAATCCCACTCAATTGTTAATTTTTTCCTTTATTTTTTTTTTTTCTCTCTTTATTTAGTTTGGACCTTTACACAACTGTGTATGTCAGTCCCACCCTACTTAGCCCAATAACTTAACTAAATCTTAACCTAAAAAATAAAATTAAGTTAAAATAAACTAAATCTTAATTCAACAAATATAAACATTTTGTAGGCGGCCTCTGAACTAAATGTGGACAATATATAAGTGCAACTCGTTAAACAATTGCTCTCTTTCATACTACAATCTAACACATTCCGTCAATAAGTGTGAGACGTCCTCCGGCGTTGCGCACACCTGACAATTACACTCAATCTTGAGCATGAATTTTTTAGCAATAAAGTTGAAAATCTAATAAAGAAATTTGACAGACTGTAGTAACTTGAGTTGCTGTCGTCTGTACCACAATCTTTGTACCTATGGTAGATACAAAGATTGTTAATTGAAGATCATTGATCCGGTGAATAAATGTCTTTTGTCTTTTCTACAGTATTAATAATTTGTACCTAGTTTGACAGTATTTCCACAGAGGATTATTAAGTCGGTTTTACCTAAATTTTAAAGAAATTATAACACACATGGTACTCGATACAATCGGACACAGATTACAGTAAGTCTAACTTAGACATCAAAGTAGTTTCAGACAATAAAATAGCATAAACAACGTTTAAGTATACGATAACAACGCGCGTCTCAACTTACTTTCGCTCGTTAGTCTAAGCCACTTCACCTCTAAGGGTAGGGGATAATATTACATACTCAATGTTTCGCTTCGCGTTGTTTGTTACTTGTTTGGTAAAACTCCATTAGAAAACAAATACAAAACACTTACCTACAAAGATTTATCTACAGTGCCTACCTATGCATGTATAAACTCCCCTAATTACTAAAAAAAGTATAAACGAGGACTTATCTCTAACTTTTAATTAACCCACGCAGTAGACACTGACAAAAAATTGCCAAAAGCTTTGACTTGCCCCCCCTAGGCCTGACTTGGACTTGGAGCGGAAGGGAGTGTTAAGACTTTTACTGACTAAAAGCCACACGTGTTCCTTAACTTGCATGTGCGCCAGGGCCACGGTTTCTCTTTCAACCAACCTTTATCCCCGTCAGGCATCGCTACACTGTACCCCGTCATAGGTACACTGTCTTAAGCAGTGGTAATCTCGGTACTCGTAATCTGGTAACGACGGCAAATTATAGATGCTTACATTCAATACGAGACGTCTAATCTGAAAACCTAAGGGCCTTATCATACTAGCGGATTGCGAGCGTCTTCAAAGCGAAGCGGGCGCGCAACGAACACGCCGCGCATGCGCTGCGAATTCATTGCGGACGCGCAACGAATTCGCCGCGAATAGCACCGTGGACGCCATTTTGTACTATCTCGTACAAACGCCCGCCCGTCCGCCCCGCCTCTCTTCAGTCAGTAACGAGACACGAATGTAAAAGGACGTATGCACCATCATGGCATCATTGGGAGATTCGGATATTGATGTAGAGTTGTTTATATAATATGGGATCAAAAAAGCAGAGAATTTAGTGATCGTAATTAAAAAAAAAAGGCATGGGAAGAGATTTGCAATTTATTTATTCAAGGTTTTACAAAAAAAAACAGTAAAGGAGAAAATGAAGCAGGTAAGAAAAACACAATAATGTTTATATGTACTTCTGCTGCCATGGTAATGCCCCTTCAGTTGAAACAAAATAGTCGGCAAATTTATCTCTTATCGCATTACCCGAAAGTCTACAAACATTTCCATTAACGTGTGGGTTGTCATAAAGTCCAAATACTTGTGGTACTTTCTTACGACGTCTTATTACCTTAACTTTAGATCGTACAAAATTATGCAATATACAACAACTTTTAACTATTTCTTCGCCAAAGTCTATTCCAACGTTTAATGGTCGATGAAAAATACGCCATTTATTAGTCATGATTCCAAAAGTGCACTCTATATATCTTCGTGCTCGGCTTAATCTATAATTATATATTTTTTTGTAGGCGTTAAATAGTTGCCGGCATATGGTCGTTGCATGTAGTTTGACAATGGAAATGCTTCGTCGCCAATAAAAGTAAAAGGCAACGCTATTTCATTGATTATTACTTGTTTCGGTTGTGGAATATTTAAACGATTTTCTTCTATATCACATCTCAATTGGCTTCTATCAAATATAGTTGAATCTGAACTTTTTCCATAGGAACCGACATCAACAAATATATACTTGTAGTTGGAGTCACAGATGGCCAGCAAATTCATCGAGAAATACTTTTTATAGATAAAATATAGTGAACCGCTATGACACGGCTGTATCATCCTAATATGTTTGCCATCCACTGCACCTATGCAGTTAGGAAAATCAGCATTTTCTAGAAAGCCTTTGCTAATGTTTTCCCAGTCTTCTGTTTGCTTGGGTGGCATACAAATATAAAATAAATTTTTAATAATAGCTTGACAGGTCTCCCGAACTATTTTTTGTATTGTTGAAAATCCTCTTCTAAATGAAAAATGTAGGTCCATTAAAGAGCACCCAGTTGCCAAATACCTGCAATATTTCTTTACTGTTACAGTTGTTAAACTACAAAAAAGATGGAAAGGATTCCGCGACACCTACGTCAAAGATAGGAATAGAAAAATCAGGAGTGGCTCCGGTGCATCTACATCTAAAGAATATCTGTATTCACCTTTGCTATCATTTTTGAATACTACTACGCGGACTCGTCCTTCGAAAACCCCGCCACCAGCAATTTCAGATGATGAGAATACAATAAACATAAGCGACGATTATACAAAAAATGTTAAAAAAAAGAAGAAAGAATCTGCTGCTGCCGAGGATAAAATGATTACAAAGTTAATGAAAAGGATGGACGAGAGGATGAATAAAGACAGAAGTGGTGAAAGTGAACCGGAATACAACTTTGCGTTGTCTCTGGTTGAAGATTTAAAATCAATTCATCCAGACTATAAAATGGATGCCAAAATGGAGATCATGGGAGTTTTGAAAAAGTACATATGTCTAATAGCTATCCTCCCAACTATTCAGGATATTTTACAAGTCCAGAGCTACCCCGAAATAATACATTGCAGCCAATTAATTCTTCACCAAGTGTTTATGAAGAGAACAGTAACGCTGAAGATACAATTTATAGTGATTTATTTTCAGAATAGTAATTATTTCCAAAATCCTGGTTAGGTACCTCCTTATAATGAGAAATAATTTAATCGCCACTGTAAAGTTACCGTTATGTTGATAATTTGTAGGTGGCTAATGATTAACCGATTAATAATATTAAAGAAGTATAATTCATTATCTCTTGTGTATTTAATTTTAAAAACATACCTTATAGTAATTACGAGCCTTTCTTCAGATGATACTGATAATCTCAAATGTGTGTCTTCATGTCTTATATCAGCTTGTATTCGATGCAACAATTCATAAAATGTAGTTCTTGACATTCGCAGGTAGGAACGAAATTGTTTTGGATTATGTTTTATTCGTTTGCAAAACAACACAAAGTAGTCGCTCTCTTCCATTCGATTAATTGATAATGTATCTTCCCAAATTCGTCGATGCTTCCGTTTTCGTCTCCGGCGTCTTCGAAGTAACAAAACCAACAGCAGTGTCTCCTCGTCAGAATCCATTTTGTTACTGAGTGTATTGTGTGTCGTTAACTTGCTACAAACACGCGACGAAAACTTTGCAAATTTGCCGCACGTCCGCGACGTCTTCGCTGGGCAGCCGCGGCGTGTTCGCGACGCATTCGCTGCGCGCCCGCTTCGCTTTGAAGACGCTCGCAATCCGCTAGTATGATAGGGCCCATAACTAGCGGATTGTGAGCGTCTTCAAATCGAAGCGGGCGCGCAACGAATACGTTACGGGCGCGTAACGAACACGCCGCGCATGCGTTGCGAATTCATTGCGGACGCGCAACGAATTCGCCGCGAATAGCACCGTGGACGCCATTTTGTACTATCTCATACAAACGCCCGCCCGTCCGCCCCGCCTCTCTTCAGTCAGTAACGAGACACGAATGTATAAGGACGTATGCACCATCATGGCATCATTGGGAGATTCGGA
The DNA here is from genome assembly GCA_037179545.1 of Sesamia inferens. NCBI lineage: Eukaryota > Metazoa > Arthropoda > Insecta > Lepidoptera > Noctuidae > Sesamia > Sesamia inferens. The sequence continues at coordinate 24,899,483 of CM073928.1, read as the reverse complement.
TATTGATACAGAGTTGTTTATAATTTTAATTTTTTTAATCGCCACTGTAAAGCCACCGTTATGTTGATAATTTGTAGGTAGCTAATGATTAACCGATTAATAATATTAAAGAAGTATAATTCATTATCTCCTGTCTATTTAATGTTAAAAACATACCTTATAGGGGAGAGTTGGATATTACCGAGCCCCTAAGGACTTGGGCCTATAATTAGGAAACTGATTGACATAAAAAGAAATCAATTTGAGTAATTAGTAGGACATTTATTCAGGTACGCATACCATATAACAAAAACTTCCAGAATCTAAACAAAATGTAATTATTGCCAATTAACAAAATAATATATAGTCGCGATATTGTCAAACTGGTCTGATAATATCGTGCCCAGGGTTGACAAAATCGTACCCGTATTAATTGCACACAAATGGGTGAATAGTAAAAGTAAAAAATAAAAATAAATGAATACCATAAGTAATTTTCTTGTGCGAAGATAGCGAGACCCAAAACTTAAACTTTTCTAGAGATTAATCAGTAAATTAAGTATCACCCAATAAGTATTAACAAAAACAAATTTTTACATATATTTTATAACAAGAACTCTTAGTAAAGTTTTGAATAGGTTTTTTCAGATTAGTCCACAGATACCTAATGGACTAATCAGTCTCAAAAATACCTAATATCTATTAAATATCAGACATCAAGTTATATTAATCACAGCATAAAACACTAAAAATTTTCGGCAGAATCTTTTCCGCTACATTCCTTGTGTATCCAATTCGAGCATCTACAACAACGCAACCAGTTCTCCATTACAACCAAACTCTTGATATACGGCACAAATATCCCGATTCTCTATATCAACATGAGTTAGGGGCGCATCATCCATACGATATCATCACTGCGGCTATCGATACGCTTCTTAGACTCCCCTTTACCTTTCTGTTTTCCTTTTCTGGCCTTATTTATCTTCTTGCTTTTCATATTATTATCATTATCCTCACTATTTTCGCTACTGTTGAAAACTTTTCTCTTGACAGACTTTCCTTTAATTTGTTTCCTTTCTTTAACTTTCTTTTCTGCAACGTTATTTTCTTTTGCTATCTTAATTTGTCTTTTTCGTTCTTTTTCCTCCAACTGCTCCTTTAAAGATGGTGTGAGAACAATAGAGTGCAGTTTTTTAATACGTCTCTGTATTTATATTTTCTTTTGTGGTATAAGGCTCAAGTATTCTAAAACGACGCGAAGTGCTTGGCTCAGAGATATCTTTACCCAAAGCAGCGGAAGGCGTGTTTTCATTTCTATTGCTGTTAAATGGTAAGGGTCATAATTGTCTCCCAACTTTAGTCGATCTCTAATTTTTGATTCAGGAATACTGAAATTCCTAGCAGCTGTCTTGATTTTACTTCCGCTTCGTATAGCCGCACTTGAGGCTATACAAAACATTAAAATTTTGGAGATCCCATAACTTTTTCTTTTTCTTTGGAATAGATTGGTCCATCTAAAGCGGAAATTATTAAAGCTACATTATTTTGATTTGTATGTAGGTATTAAATGCCACTAACAGACGTACATACAGACACATGAATCTTAAATCTTTTGTTGAAGTAAAATCAAGTTTATGTAAATAAAACATTCTTTACATAGTTTATAAATTCGCGCCCTAGGCTGATAATACCGCGCCCCCAGCACGGAATTATCAAACTTGACCATTTTATTTTTGAACCTCAAAAATATATGGAAAATATTATAGTACGTAGAAACGTATTCTGATATGAATTCTACAGAATACAAGCATTAAAATGTGTAGTATCAAAGTATAACAATATTAATACAGTATTGCTTACCTCTTTCCGAAAGTACACGAAAAATTATAAGGAGTAACGAAAAAAACTACTATGGCGTGTGCTATCTCCGTCGTTGCGCGAACTGTAAAGGTGTTGTTCGGGAAGGGGTGCAGGCATGTTCGGCTTCGAAGTAGGTATATGCACTGATTCGCGGAACTAGTGGATAGTTTTTGAACTACTCATACGCGCGGAGTTATCAACCGCGCGGTAATATCCAACTCTCCCCTAGTAATTACGAGCCTTTCTTCAGATGTTACTGATAATCTCAAATGTGTGTCTTCATGTCTTATATCAGCGTGTATTCGATGCAACAATTCATAAAATGTAGTTCTTGACACTCGCAGGTAGGAACGAAGTTTTGGATTATGTTTTATTCGTTTGCAAAACAACACAAAGTAGTCGCTCTCTTCCATTCGATTAATTTATAATGTATCTTCCCAAATTCGTCAATGCTTCCGTTTTCGTCTCCGGCGTCTTCGAAGTAACAAAGCCAACAGCAGTGTCTCCTCGTCAGAATCCATTTTGTTACTGAGTGTACTTGTGCGTCGTTAACTTGCTACAAACACGCGACGAAAACGTTGCGAATTTGCTCGCAATCCGCTAGTATGATAAGGCCCTTAGGGCCTTATCATACTAGCGGATTGCGAGCGTCTTCAAAGCGAAGCGGGCGCGCAGCGAAAGCGTCGCGAACACGCCGCGGCTGCTCAGTGAAGACGTCGCGGACGTGCGGCAAATTCGCAACGTTTTCGTCGCGTGTTTGTAGCAAGTTAACGACGCACAAGTACACTCAGTAACAAAATGGATTCTGACGATGAGACACTGCTGTTGGCTTTGTTACTTCGAAGACGCCGGAGACGAAAACGGAAGTATCGACGAATTTGGAATTCGTTGCGCGTCCGCAATGAATTTGCAGCGCAAGCGGCGTGGTCGTTGCGCGCCCGTAACGTATTCGTTGCGCGCCGGCTTCGCTTTGAAGACGCTCGCAATCCGCTAGTATGATAAGGCCCTAAGGGCCTTATCATACTAGCGGATTGTGAGCGTCTAAAAAAACAGCTGTCTTCAAAGCGAAGCGGACGCGCAGCGAATGCGTCGCAAACACGCCGCGGCTGCTCAGCGAAGACGTTGCGGACGTGCGGCAAATTCGCAACGTTTTCGTCGCGTGTTTGTAGCAAGTTAACGACGCACAAGTACACTCAGTAACAAAATGGATTCTGACGAGGAGACACTGCTGTTGGCTTTGTTACTTCGAAGACGCCGGAGACGAAAACGGAAGCATTGACGAATTTGGGAAGATACATTATAAATTAATCGAATGGAAGAGAGCGACTACTTTGTGTTGTTTTGCAAACGAATAAAACATAATCCAAAACTTCGTTCCTACCTGCGAGTGTCAAGAACTACATTTTATGAATTGTTGCATCGAATACACGCTGATATAAGACATGAAGACACACATTTGAGATTATCAGTAACATCTGAAGAAAGGCTCGTAATTACTATAAGGTATGTTTTTAACATTAAATACACAGGAGATAATGAATTATACTTCTTTAATATTATTAATCGGTTAATCATTAGCTACCTACAAATTATCAACATAACGGTGGCTTTACAGTGGCGATTAAAAAATTTAAAATTATAATCAACTCTGTATCAATTTCCGAATCTCCCAATGATGCCATGATGGTGCATACGTCCTTATACATTCGTGTCTCGTTACTGACTGAAGAGAGGCGGGGCGGACGGGCGGGCGTTTGTACGAGATAGTACAAAATGGCGTCCACGGTGCTATTCGCGGCAGCGCATACGCGGCGTGTTCGTTGCGCGCCCGTAACGTATTCGTTGCGCGCCCGCTTCGCTTTGAAGACGCTCGCAATCCGCTAGTATGATAAGGCCCTTATACTTACGAACTTTCTAGGTTAGGCAATGTTATGTAGAAGTGTTAGTGCTAGGAAACGAGACACTCTCAATAGTAGCGCTTATGATTTATGGCACACTATCGGATATATTAGTCACCGTAGATATTGTTTCATCTTCTCTCTACAATAGATAGGTACTCTCTTAAAATTTCTTAGACTGTAACTTTCCCAGAATTTATATTTCTTATCAAGTAATTTTCCGCAAGAAACTTTCATGTTTGAAACCTTGTTCCTATGAACTGAGGCTTGGATGAAAATAGGAAGGGATAAACAATGGATAATATATATAAACTTTCTCGTGGAAGTGGAACGAGTTGGCCAACTAGTAAAGTTGCTATATAAGATGTAATATTGAGCTTACTAGTTGTGTAACGATACCTACAAAAGCCACAAATAAACAACTCGTCATACTGACGTCACACGGTTTCTACATGTCGCAAGCAGAGTTTACCGTGCAACTATAGCATACATACAACTTCCCAACATCAACCGTTGGGCGAGTACCCGCCAGACATAACACCCGACTGGTCTGAGGATCCTCCCTTTTCTATGGAGGAGGAGTGAACTTTCTCCTGTTCGTCATACCTCCATAAGTACTAAAGTAAAGTGGTCTTTATGAAAGAGCCCGTCCGGGGAACTTCTGCCACCATTGAACATATACACACTTTACGTATTGACACGGCTAATTGTGTACACACACTATCAGTAGCAATGGGTTTAATTTTGACAGATCAAAAACATTCATTACTTTATTTACATAATTGAGGAGGCACATTTGTGGAACATTTTGAAGAAATGGATTAGAATAAATATAAGACAAAAATAAATCTAATTTCCCTAAAATTCTACTTTATTGGGGAGTGTGCACGGGAATTGCATGATTTAATTCCCCCATCTCCGTTCCATCATTGGACGACCCGTCGTATGGCGAGTTTCCACTCATACGTTGTTAACAACACTACGATCCGAACGCAGCATTTCGCACCTTCTTTTATATCACAATTTAACAGGGGCCGTGTTTCAGTCGACTACAATTTAAGTGTCTTCAAGGCTAGAGTGAAGGCGTAGGTGGCTAGCGCTTTACCATCAATGATTGCATCACTTCTTACCATCAGGCAGGATTGCGGTCAACCACTAGTTTATAATATATAAAAAAATTGTTTGTCGCCGAGATGACACAGACTACATTTTGAACATTTTAAATTACAAGAATTTATGGCTTTCTCAGTTTTCTGGGCTTTCTTTCTTTCGTGTAAAAGTTTCATAACTAAATACACACATCAAAAGTGTCTAGGGATCAAGCATTTTTATGCGGATTTCTTGAGATTGAGATGTGGCTTTGTAATAAATTTATGATTTTATAAATTTATATGGATCCTTTTTGGTGCATTTCATAATTTGAATCAGGAACTGTGAATCAAATTCGAGTAAAAGATGAAAATCAGCTGTCAATATTTTCCCTATAAAAACATACAACGCATTGAAGACATTATTAGTGCTACTGTTTCCCTACTACTGATTAAAACCAACGTTATTATGGAGCGGCGACGTCATTTAAGCAGGGAAGAAATGCTCAGAGCCGTGGGAATGATAGAAGCTGGTTCCCGGCAACGTACTGTGGCTTTAGCTCTGAATACAAGTCAGAGTGTTATCAGTCGACTTTGGACACGTTACCGAAGCACTGGTACCGTGGCTGAGCGCCATGGAGGACGGTATCGCTGCACCATACGGAGACAAGACCGATACATTCAAATCTTAACTCGAAGAGCTCCAACAATAACTGCCATGATGTTAGCCGTGAGGCTTCATCACTCTTCAGGGAACTTAATTAGCGACCAAACAGTCAGAAACCGCTTGCATGAAGTGAACCTTCATTCCCGAAGACCGCTACGGGTACCACCTATAGCAATGCACAATCGTAGGATTCGATATCAATGGGCTCTTGAACACAGAAATTGGGCAGAAGAACAATGGCGTTTCGTGTGCTTTTCTGATGAGTCTCGTTTTGGTATGAGACCGGATACAAGACATATACGACACTGGAGAACCCCTGGACGCCAACAGCGATTAAAATCCTGCCAGGAAGTCCATCCTTATAGTGGTGGAACCATCATGGTATGGGCGGGTATTTGGATCGGCGGAAGAACTGAGTTGATTTGGATCAGAGGCAACCTCAACGCTCAAATTTATGCTGAGACGATTGTATCAGACGTCATCGTTCCTCTACAAGTGCAAATCGGTCCCTTATTTCAGTTAATGCATGATAATGCACGACCGCACACCGCAAGAGTTGTAAGACAGACTCTCGCCGCAGCTAACATCAATGTCCTGCCCTGGCCTGCCCAGTCGCCAGACTTGAACCCGATTGAGCATGCATGGGATATGCTACAGAGAAGAGCTCTGCCGAATATGGAGGGTATCCAGTCGCAAGAAGACCTTTTTTTGTTGTTGCAACGAACATGGGCGGCCATTCCACAGCGTGATTTGGATGAACTCATTTTGAGTATGCCAAACCGATGTTCTTGTGTTGTTAGTGTTCGCGGTAGAAACACGGATTATTAATTGTTTAAGTTACCCAATAAAATTTTAGAGAAAACTGTTATTTCAGTCTTTTTTTCGAACTTTTGTGTTAGTGGTTCAAATGTCAAATATCCCTTTATTAGGAAAATGGCAAATTTCTTTATTAATGCAAAGGTGACTTGGTTTATCGTTACTGTGACAAACGAAAACACTTTATTTGATGAATCCTTAAAGAAAATTTTAATTAATATCAATCAGGAGAAAAGTTATTGCAAAAATATATGTTGATCCCTAGACACTTTTGATGTGTGTAGTTAGCTTGTTAGTAGATGCCTACCTGCCTACGCAGTTAAGATTCAGATAAGTACAGAAATAAAAGGATCTGTAATCCTTATATCTTATTAGCGAATTGCCACCGCCTGTGTCACTAATGTCTTTATGAGTTGCCAACTGTTAATCCTATTTAACATGCTAAGCCGTATGCCCGTGCTGAATCGAATGTAAGCGGATCAGACGATTAGTTTTGTGGGGAGTCGAATTGGTTCTTACCAAAGTTTGTTAATACTTTACTATGTAAATCTCTCCTTTTTATTGTTTACAACGCTAGTCTAAAAAATTAACGAAATGGCGCCGATTCTATTGTCCACAAACTAAACTAATTTTAAGATAAGTGCATCTTTTTCTTTCTATGTCATTAAGAAAAGGATAGAAGATAACATTTTAGTTTAATCCTGCCAAATTATTATACCTACTCCATAGGCAGCTTAAACGCGATTGTAAACATGGCGACCAAAAATTCTTATGTCAATATTTACGTCAGGGGCGGACTAATTTGACAGGTCTAAACTAACATTTTATCTTCTGTCCTTTTCTTAATGAAACAGAAAGAAAAAGATGCACTTAAATTAAATTTAGTTCGTGAACAAGAGATTCGGGACTGTGGTTGGTTTTACATTTGTATAATTTCTGTATAGGTACAATCTTTTTGTAATTTCTTAATGTAAAAATGTGTTTTCTTGAATACATTAAATAAAAGGTTTTCATTATTTATTTACACTTCACGTGACCGGGTTTTTTTAAAACTACTTTTCCTATTGACAGCGATGTGGACGAATGTTTGATGACCTAGAATTCAATCCCCTCTCTTTTTAATTTAATATTTTTGACGAAATTAGTTATGTAAATATGATACGATCTGCTGGTTTTATGGCATGTAAAACGTATCCTACGTTTAGATATCCGTGAAAAATTAAGAAAAATGATAAAAAATGTTCAACCTACCCTACCCAACTACACGGAGATATCTTATACTTATTTATTATTAAATTCTTTAGTTACTACGTAACTCGACCAGTTTTCCCAGGGCTCGGTACGAGTAAGATGCAGTGGTGCATCGATCGAGCTCGACCTACTTGCAGGTCAAACGGGCAAACGGGTGCATCTACCTCCTAGCCTGACCCTGTCCACCCCTCCTCCCCCACATTCATTTTTCTGAATCTGAATGCACTGGCTATAATGCGGGGGAAATTTATGGATTTTTTCTATATTGCGCGAGTTTCAGGGTCAATAGGGGAGAGGGAGATGTGTGACGTCATCTAATTATTATCAAAGTGCGCGAGCTGCACACCTCCCATTGTATTTGATGTTATTTTTTTTTTAACTTTAATTCAGTACCTAACAATTGATTTCAAATTGACTATTCAAAAAATGTTCCCGTAAACTTACCTTTACGGTGTAGGAATTAAAGTTAGTTTTTCAATTGACTCATATATGTTTACATTTTTGCGAATATATCGCAAACGCAGTCTAGATGTAATCAGAGGGCCAATTTTCGAATCTAACACGTTCAAAATATAATCTCAATCTCATATCGGCGACAAAAAATATCAGAAACTTGTCAAAATCTAGGGACGTGTTAGACGTATCTTTTGAAAGATGGCGGCTGAGATTAGACTGTGACCGTTCTTAAAATTAGTAGAATTAGCCCTCTCAGAGACGGACTTTAGTTGTTTGACGACCTTTTTTCCGCTTGCCATCCGCAAACGTCGGGAGACAAATGTCGATTTGTCTCCCGACTAGGGATTTTTGTCTCCCGACCAGGGATTTTTGTCAACCGAATAGCACAATGGAAAAAATGAATATTACTACATATTATTACTGGATAGGATAAGTACCTACGCTTGCCACGCTTGGTCTGTGGATCGCGCTCTGTCCATCTTGACCAAAGAGATTTAAGATAAATAGAGAGGACATGTGTCAAAATGGCATAGAAAAACTGTGATCCCATGTCTCAGTTCCGCCATCTAGTACAATATAGCAAAATTAGATCGACAATTGGAGACATCAAAATAGTAAAAATGAAAAAGTTTATAAAATATATTCAGCTATTGCCCGGTAGGTGGCCAGTGTGGTCTATGTTGCCAGATCCGATTCAATACCCTAGTATAATAATTCAAATCGGGTAAATAAATATTGAAAAGTAAACAAATTAGACTAGTCTTGTACAAACATCAAAAACTGTTTTAGAATTTTATTCGCTACTATTCATTTTCCGTGACAGCGTCTATTGGTAATTTATATATGTTTTGCTTATGAATTAGTATAATACTCAGTTTATTGCGATTTTTAGTATAATAAACCTTTTAGGCCATAAAGCGCATTTTGTTTTGCAATTTTTGTTTGCATTTTGTTTTTAGCAAAATTATTCTTTTTACACGTTTGTTTGCAAATATTTTTAAATGGCAATACTAAAAACTGTAGTAGAGTTTGTATCATTTCGATATAAACTTATCGATAATATTTAAAGAAGTTTTCGCATTTTGATAGTTTGAAACAAAAAATTAGGAAGCAGAAAATTTATAGGTAATTTCAAGGTTTACAGTTGTTTATTTATATAAATATTTTAATATAAAAAGCACTAAAGTTTAAAATTGCTGATCTGTACTGAAAATCTGAATTGTTTTTTTTTTTAATTTTTAACTTAATCAAAATAGTTACCATTATTATTTATACATTGCTGCCTTCTAATAGGAAGGTCATATATGCTTTTGCGATAGAACTCTGAGGATCTAGACCGCACAAACTGTGTGAAAACAGAACTGCCTCCTGGGAAGAAAACGTCTTGTCATGCAAATAATTGTCCAAATCACGACAAAAATGGTAGTCCACTGGAGCAAGGTCTGGCAAATAAGGAGGGTGACGAAGGGTTTTCAATTGCGGTTCCTAAAGGGTCAAAATGTTTTCTCGTGCTGTTTGAGGTCTCGCTTTGCCATGGATCAATAATGGTGAAGATCGATTCATGAGTCGGGGCTGATTTACTGGTAATGTTCTAACGTGTGGAAAAACCTTATTGTAACATTTTCTGGCACAATTGTAAGCGACAGGAGAGTAATAATGAAGGGTTAGAGCAAATTGGACACCTGTCATGTCACTTGCTGTTCGGCTGATTTTCTTCATTTAATTTATTGTTTATATTATAATATATATATATTAGCTCCTGTGTGTGCAAACGAGACGTTGCTCTAATTTACCTACGGTGCGTATTGTTGTTTTTATTTGCTGTAGCGGAGTCTTGAGTCTGATTTTTGTTATCATGCCACTGCAAAGAACTCCCCCATCCACACCGCAAGAAAATTCTAAATCTGATAAAAACCAAAGTTCAGCGCCCATCACGGACACTGACAATGAGATTTCCTGTAAAGTTACCAGCAGACGCCGTGCCCGTAAGCGCCAGTATGATGATGAAATGTCTGTTGTCATGGCTGATATGAAAGGATCCCTTAAAACTTTCAAATTACAACAGAACACAATACAAGATACAACCCGTTCACAGTCAAAAGCTGAAGCAGTAATCGACGTATGCAACTCTAATGAATCGACATTAAATGACACCTCTAATAGTGTACCAACGATATCGGATGACGAAAATGATGAGATCCTGGAACTTAAAAAACAAATTGATAAACTTAACTCAGATTTATTAAAGGCCCGTGAGGTAATAAACCAATTGTCGTCCGATAACACGATCTTAAAAAATACCATCACGTCTATGAACAACAACAAACACAAACAAGTGTCAAAATCATTGTCCGACATGGAGACTCCTAACCGAAACACTAATCAGTCTACTTCTAACAGAAAATCGCATTCATCCAAGAAGAAACAGAATTTAGCTGAAAATCAAACAATACTGAATACATCTACTCAAATAACGCCGAATCACATCTCTTCACAGAACAGTGAACATTGTATAAATAAAGTACCTCAAAAACAAAAAACAAAATATGTATTCTAAGTAGCGATAAGGTAAATAAAATATTATCTATAGCTAAAAACACGTTCCCGAACTATGAACTATGTCACTACCTTACGCCATATGGCGGAGTAAACGAGCTCATTAGTAAAGTCAGCCTAAAACTGACTGACTTCACGATGAATGATTACTGCATAATTCTCATAGGCGAGGAAGATTTTCGAAGAACCGATAATTATTTTGATTTGATTTTTAATATACGCGAAACACTAATGCCTCTGCATAAAACTAATATAATACTTTGTTTACCTACTTTTAAATTCAATTACCATTCTAATATTATCTACAATGGAAGGATAGAAATGTTTAATAATTTATTGTACCTTGACATAGAAACTCACAAATATGCACGATTATTTGACTCCAATTTTGACCTAAAATACGACCATACGATGTTTTTAAAGCATACAACTGGAAAGATAAATAACAATGGGATAAAAAATATTTTTAGAAACCTCCAATGTATTGTTCATACTATTTCTCCTGATATCCCGTCATATGATAATATTGTTTCAGACCCCGATATCAGTAATTTGTCAGATATCAATAACATAATTTCTCCCAATGTTGATAATATTTTTACCCCTAATATTGTAAATAATAACAATTTTTTTCTTGTATAAACACATACATGTATTACATCAAAACACTAATGGCCTAATAAGTAAATCAGATCTATTGAGCTTGCATCTACATGAACTTGCTTGTAACAATAAAATGATAGATGTCGTCTGTGTAACGGAACACAATATGAAAGAAGGCGATGAAATCCATTTACATATTCCAAATTACTCACTCGCAACTCACTATGTTAGAAACAATCGAAGAGGGGGTTCATGTATTCTGGTAAATAATAGACACAAATATAAAATACTCAGTTTAAAAGAATACTGCTGTCCTAATATTTTAGAATGTTGTGCTATTGAACTAATTGATCACCATATAACTGTTGTATGTATTTATAGATCACCCAAATTCCAAATTGATACCTTAAACTCCTTCTTCTACAAATTTGATGATATACTTAAGAAGATATGTTATAATAACAAAAAGAAAGCCTTGATTTGTGGAGACTTTAATATAGATATTTTAAGTAATACGAAATGTTCTGTCCAATTTGAAAATCTTCTTCATAACTACCGTATGAAACTGAGTATTCGTGAACCAACTCGATTAGGCAGTGGTACCTGTATCGACAACATAATACATAATATAAGAGGCTGCACCAGTGAGGTGATGGAATTAGCGATATCTGATCACACGGCTCAAATCTTAAGATGTCCAGTTAAAAAAACTTGTACCATTACACATTGGTATACCTTCAGTCGAGATTTTTGTAAAGAAAATATGCTCAAATTCAAAAATGCTCTTCAAAGCATTAGCTTCAGTAATGTTTACCAATGTGCAGACCCAGATGATGCATTCCGTGAATTTAATAGCTTGTTTAAGTTATTTTACGATCTTTGCTTCCCTATAGTTAGAATTAAAAATCAATGCTCTAAAACACCGAAATGGATAACTAAAGGTATAAAACTATGTTGTAAACGTAAGCGTGAAATGCTATGGCAATTAAGACGTCGACCAAATAAATCTAACAAAAAAATATTTAAAACCTACACTAAACGTCTAAAACTAATTATCAAATTGACTCAAAAAACACAAAACAGTTACTTAATTAATAATGCTGACAACAAGGTTAGAGCAACCTGGAGAGTAATAAACTCAACTAAACTAAATTATCCAAAAGAAAACATTTCCAAAATACTTACAGAAAATAATAAATGTACTACAGCACCAAACGAGATTGCCGAATTATTTAATAACTATTTCATTGATCAAGTTCAACCAATAAATAATTGTAAAAAAAACATCGATTATAAACCGACATTGATACATTCAAACCCTAATTCCATGTTCTTAGCACCCACTATTCCACATGACATACATAAAATTATTATTGGTTTGAAAAATACAAATAGTACTGGCTATGATGATATTGTTACACATGCAATCAAAAACGTAGTAACTGAAATCTCACCGGTTCTTAGTTATATAGTTAACCTTTGTATAGACACTGGTAAATTTCCTAATGACTTAAAACTATCTGTTATAAAACCACTCCATAAAAAGGATGATCCACAAAATATAAAAAATTATAGGCCTATTGCACTTATACCAATATTTTCCAAAATCATCGAAAAAGTGATTTATAACAGTCTTTACTCATTCTTAGAGAAAAACAATATCTTAACTAAAGAACAGTACGGCTTTAGAAAGCATAAAAATATTAATATGGCGATCTATGATTTAATAAATGAAATTATTTCGAATATGGACAAAAAAATTCCAGTTACAGCATTATTCATGGACATGACGAAGGCGTTTGATTGTGTAGATCACAGAATCCTTCTTATAAAATTAAGTAACCTGGGAATAAGGGGGAATGTCTTGGAGTTGATAAAGTCATACTTCGTTAGGAGAAAACAAATAACTAAAATTTTAAGAATATGTAATAGAACAAACACAGAACACACCTACCTTTCGAAAGAAAAATGCATAAAATACGGCGTACCACAGGGAAGTGTGCTAGGTCCGTTGTTATTTTTATGTTATATAAACGATATTCCAAGAACCATACAACACCCCATGACTCTATTTGCTGATGATTGTACCACACTATTTATAGGAAAAAACTTAGAAAAATACGAAAATGAAATAAATAATAGTTTAAACTTAATTATTCAATGGCTAACTAATAACAACCTAAAAATTAATTTTGGAAAAACCCACATAATAAACTTTAACCAACGATCAAACTGCATTGTTAAGAATATTAAATATAAAGATAACAAAATTGCTATAGTAAACAACACAAAATTTCTAGGGATTTGGTTAGATCAGCAGATGACATGGAAAACACAGATTGATCATATAGTAAAAAAACTCAATCAATATTGCTATGCTTTGCACAATTTGAACAAGGTTACCAATCGCAGCACTGTTCTTACTGCGTATCACGCATACGTTTCCACCACGCTGCGATACGGCATAATCTTTTGGGGTAATTCGACAGACAGGGAATTAGCCTTTAAGGCCCAAAAAAAGTGTCTTCGTGCAATATGCATAATTAAAAATACTGACAGTTGCAAACCATTTTTTATTAATCTAAAATTATTAACACTTCCGTCCATATATATTTTTGAAGTAGTCATGTTCATCAAACATAACCAAAACCTATTTCAAACTCTTTCCACAAAACGTCACCCAGGTGCTCTTAAATCTAAAACCCATCAAACCGCCCTATTTTCAAAAAGTTTCCTAGGTATGGCTCCAAAAATATATAATAAATTACCCAAATCCATAAAAGCTTCAAAAGACTTAAATACCTTCAAAAAAACACTACGTAGGTTTTTAATACAGAAAGCTTATTATACGATAAACGAATACCTTAATGAAATATAGAATCTACACCATCTTTCTCAGATCTGTTTATTGCATTATTTTTTTACTTTCAAGGCGACACATAGTGCAACTTATTTTGTTTTTTAAATACCACCTTATAACACCTATGTGTACAAATAAATAAATTTGAATTTGAATTTGAAAATTTACGAAGAGACGGTCAACATTTATGACGGGATAATTTTGTCTTAGTGGCATTTCTATTGAGTCTATCAAATATGGCTTGCATTTTTGCTGTAGCTTTAAGAGTGTTTGCCATATTTTTTTGGACGTTAAACTTTTTTCTATGTGGTCAACGAAATCCTTTAAGTTCAATTCAAAACTACATAACAAAAAAATTAAGAAACTACATAACAAAAAGGATAGCGATAAAGCGTTTTACGCTTTAAATATCTTTTTTGTTATGTATTTTCTTAATTTTAGCCTGATGATGCACTTTTTGTTTTTGTAACTTTTCAACTTGTGCCTTCAGTACAATTATTCTTGAAGTGTCGAAGATAGACTTAGTCTGAAATTTCACATTGACTGGTGTAGCAATTCGAGTAACTTCTGGGTTTATGTAATTATCCTGAAATTATGAAAATGTAAGTCGTGCCCGCATTAATCTATACTAAACTTGAAAACTTGTGTTTGATCGGCAATAATTTTAGTAATAACAAAAACATATTTTTCTTATTAACATAAAAACTAAAAAAATCTTTTCGTTCGCATCTTGTTATAACATAACATAACCAGTTGCTGAAAGTTTTTTAATTTAAATATAAGTTGCAAAACAGTGAGAGGGTCGTATATAAATAATAGAGTATTTGACTAAAAAAAACTAATTAGTCCGTCAGTCAGATTTCCAAAAAATACTAGACACGTATTTGTCCTTTTTTCATAAAAACAAAAAATGAAAACGACACAGCGCGTTGAAAACTCGTGTGCGGCCAGTGACGTCACCATCCACCACTCCTGATCTTTGATGCTTTTTATATTTGTCAATTTTTATTGATTTGATAAAACGAAATATAGGTATCCAATATTTTTCTATAATCTGAATTACGGACTAAATAGAATATTTTTTTTAACTCAGGAAACGTCCCTATTGTAGCCGCACAGGTCAATCAACCAAGTTAAGCTACGCCAGCCGCAGTTGGTCTATGTACCCGGACTTTAACTCGACGAATCTAATGTCTGAATGAAATAATTTTGAACATCTTTTCTCTAATTTTAAGTTAAAAAATCACAAAGTAGCTCGCAATCATTGTACTACATATACCTACCTACATATTTCATGAACATGTTTCATTATAGTTCTGTAATTTATGTACTTATCCACTTAACCGTAAATATTATCTCAATTTGTACGGTTAAGTGGAAAATTACCGAAATTAATAAGTTACTATTTCATATCTAGTACAAGGTACCGATCCTTTTTTTAAAAATCGACCGGACTTTCCAAAGTAAATATCTTCTTTTTTAAAATGCTTCGAGCATAATTTCAACGAAGCAGACGGAAGCCAATTTTCTTCTCTACGGACTATCTGGACAAATCGTATCCACTTTTCACGTACAACATTATTTTTATTCGGAAATCTAAAATAACAAAAATCTAGGTGAAAGAATAGTACTTATTCATTAAATTTTGTTCATTAATATGACATGATTATGATTATGATTATCAAATAGAGTTAACAACAAATAAACTTGAAATATAGAAATATTTTAAGTTTATTTAGCTATATTTTAAATGTCAATAAAATATAGCAACATGTTTTCAATTTAATAAATATTATCGATAACTACCTCGATAAACAACATTACTACATCTCTACAAGAAAATAGTAAAACTACTCAACAATAGAGGGCGCTTATTACAATAATAGAAAAGTTTCTAGATCTATTTAGGAAATTTTTTAAATTTTAATTACAGAGAAAATATAAATAATTCATACGAAGTTAGGTGCAGTCTTTTACCATAACAAGATGTACAGTAACGCAAAGCGCAACATGGCATATTTCCTTAGAAAATGTTTATTCTTTGTGGACACAAATTACGCCTTGACGCGCAGGAGTACCACACTAGACTGAGCGACATTTAACCAATTTGTCAGAAGTATTGGCTTACGATTTTGTTCGTGATGTCCTGTCTATTGTAAATATAATTTTAATGTCTTTGATCTTGACATACCGAGATTCATCCATGCCTCGGAAAGCACCTGAAGCCGGTGCTCCCGGCTGTCACTTGTAGATCTTTAAGAATCATTAGGGGTCTTCCAGAAGTTCGAAAGTCTGACCAAAGGGTATCGTATTACCCAGTTAGAGAGTTGTGGAGGTCAGATATGCAGATCGCAATATTGGTATTCAGCTGAATCCGGTTAGACTGGAAGCTGACCTTGGAGCTGAGTTTGGATAGGATAAGGAAGTAACAGTAACTAGACTACTGCCCATTGAGTGTAGTTCAGGTGACCTATTGAAATTATTATTTACTAGCGGCCGCCAGCGACTTCGTTCGCGTGGATTTAGTTATGCTCTGCTCCCATTGGTCGCAGCGTGATATTATATAGCCTAAAGCCTACGTGGATTAATGGGCTAACCAACGCAAAAATAATTTTTCAAATCAGACCAGTAGTTCCTGAGATTAGCGCGTTCAAACAAACAAACTCTTCAGCTTTATATATTAGTATAGATGTATAAGTGTGTACTCTAATTTAGTTTAAAATATCCGGTCACAACTAATATATATCTATAGATATAAGAGGGTTTGGGTCTCATCATGTAGCGCCTATATACCTACCTACTTAATTGGTGTCTTTCTTCTAGTGCCTAGAGCCGCTTTTGTCGGTATCAATGTTTGAATCCTTTCTGTTTAACTGCATCCAAATATAGTTTAAATTCAATGATTAAGTGAGACAAATAGCATACAAATTAAAACGCAACCAATCAAAACTTTCGAACTGACTACATTAAAAAATAAACGATAACACGTCGTTGTTAACACTACCACGATCCGGACGAAGAGTTTCGCCTCTTCCTTTATACAGCGTACATCGAGGGACTGGAACAATTTGTCAGCGACGGTGTTTCCGTCGGACTAAAATTTAAGTGTCTTCAAGGCTAGAGTGAAAGCTCTAATAAACGGACTTAGACTTACACTTGGCTCTTAATAAACTACTTAGTCCGCTTTACCATCAACGATTGCGTCACTGCTTACCATCAAGCGGGATTGCGGTCAAGCGCTAGTTTATAAATTATAAAAAAAAGAAAGATAACAGAAATGTAAATACTTACCCAGGCAGAATCCTGTATGTTATTAATGGTTTCCAGAATCCGCTTAAGTAGTTACTTTTTAGATTTGTGCGGTTGTGTTGTTAAGTTTTTCTTGACCTGACAGACTTTTGTCTTTCGTTCGACATTAGCGCCAGTTAGGCAGCAAACGTCAAGTCAATGTCAAGGTATCGTATGGGCAGCAAAGAGATAGATTTCCTATGAGAGAAGATAAACATAAGTAAGTATAGTAGTTTAAAAAAAACACCCTTTAATAGCAATCGAAGAAAACGTATAAAATAAGTACCTTTTTTATAGTACCTAGGTACCTACCTATTGTATTGTCATCGTTCCTTTACCCCTGTGCGAATTTTCACGTTAATCAGACTCGTAGAAATAGGTGAAAATGAAGTTAAAAGATTCCGTTACATACATACTTATACATATACATACAGGTGAAGCGTATAAAAGTTTGTTAAAAATCAAGTAGATTGAACTTCGCCATATGGATATGGTACTAGATACAAATTCGTTTTGTCATGATATATCAATGAAAATAAGTAAACGCAAGTAACAGGGCACAATATATTACACTTTTATTACAAAATGTACCCTAAAAACAACCTTCTTTAATTTATGTCTAATGCTATCGCGAATGGAGAATATCTTTTTATTATAAACAGCAAACGTCACTATAAAGGTCAGCACCAACACCGCCCTAAACTAATACAACTACTCATAATCCACGCGGTGACAGCTAGCAGGCCACGAGGCGACAGCTAACAGACGACCAGTATCCGCCCGCCGACCGCTCTCGCTTTTCGCGATAGGTAGACACAGTTCCCGACTCATAACGCGCGAACTAGCAATAATTACTATTGCACTTGAGGAAAAAGAAAGAAGCGCAAGAAATAACAGATGAAGGTTTTGGGTTCATAAAATGCTGAAAGAAAGCGACTGAGCGGCGACGGCGCGGCGACAACGCACCGGCCGCTCGTATACGTTTGCCCAGCGAGGCGTCAACTACAGAGCAGTCTGACGGCGGCGGTAAGCTCGCTGATAGCGAGCTGTCTTCTAATTTATGATGCTAATGTAAAATATATCTAAAGAGGAATATTTAAAGCCCATATTGAAATTATATTCTTTTTGCCGTGTGGGAGCAGAGTCATGTAAGCGGTGATCTTATGCTTTCGCAGACTATGCCTACTCATCCTGTATTTATTTATAACTACTTACATGCTATAATAAATTGTATTTAGTGACATATTTAATGTGCATTCTCATATTTCTTCATCATTGTACAGAATTTTACTATATATATATTTTTTACTATAATTTTTTTTTTGTCATATATTCTTATTATTTTATTATAGGTATTCAATGTTAATAAATTAATCCTCAATTATTATTGACTAGATTTAAATATTATTAGGTATTATATTTTTTGACATATTATATTCAATTTATTGTTATTGTATCTAGTTGTTTATTTTTCATAATGTAAGTTTTATTTTTACGTGAATGTTGTGCACGTCTGTTATTGACACAACACTAAAATAAGACCGTTGAAATGTTAAATGTCCATGTTTGTGTTGTGTTGTTGATGTGCCTTAAATAAATAAATAAATAAATAATAATATTAAAAAAGCTCAAATTTACGAGTTTGCGATTGTTGTACCTAGAGGTATTCCCTGGATTACCTGAACCGATTTTTAAGTTCCTTTTATCAATAGAAGGCCACGTTATTTATGGGCTTTATCAAAGAGTATAACAATATAATATAGTAACTTTATGTGGTAGTCAGATTTCATCACAAGTGAAACCGTTTGCCGCCCAATGAAATGGGGTTCAGCTAGTAACTTATAATGGGTGGGTGGGTAGCTACGTCCTAGAATTAGTCCTCCATTTTAATGTAGGTCAAGGCTTTATTTCATATGCGCAAGGGTAAGACAGGATAAGTCACATTGCGTCTTATTATAAAACAATATTTATCTTTAGATTAGGTCGGATCAGTCACGTTCATTGAGAACATCCAAAAACTTTTCAATATATTTTCACTATTTTTGCTCAAAGATACCGTCATTGAAGCGTACTAAAGCGAGAAAAAAAATAGCCATTCATCCTCTTGGGAATCCTTTTTAAATTTTTAATATTACTTAAAAGCGTACAAAAACGAAAAAGTCTTTATTTAGAAATAGAATAAACATGACTAAAGACTCGACTTATTACTGTTCCATAAAAAAGAACATATTATATTTTTAAAAATGGAACTAGGTATGACGGCGATCTCTCGGTAGAATTTGCGTTGCGGCATGACATGACATTGGCACAAAGTCATAACTAGTGCCACACTACAAAAACAAACATCATCAGCGTAGCCTTTTCCCACCTATGTTAGGGTTGGTTTCCAGTTAAACCGTAAGTATGATGCAGTTGAATCCCTACCACTATTTCACACGGAGCGATTGCTTGTCTGACATCCAAAAACCGGTTACTGGGTACTAATACGATAGGTAGGTACCGCTTGGGAAGATATAACATTTTATTTAGATTACCTATTTCATTTTCTCGCAATCGTAGTGAAACGTAGAGCGTAACACACGGCGCTCAAAACCCATTCCCCAACCCAACTCGGTTTCTATTTATTAGTAAAAACCTACCTCTCAAAATGTACCTATTTATTGGGTAATTTTAGCTCCACATATAACAAATTTGTTTCCATTAGATTCTATACCATTCAATCGATTCTAACTCTGTAAGAAGTAGGTATCATTTGATAACACTACATATTTTATTAACAATTAATAAATCTTTTTGAATGTCTAATTCAAAAAGATTTCTTAATTGTTTTGAATAAAATATCGATTACGATACTTCGGACTATTTAGACTTTTAAAATTATGTTGAAAAATGAACAATTTACATAAAACAGAAGAATTCCATGTAGGTATCTTATATTTCTGCACGGCATAAGCAGTATTGTTTTAGATATAGGGTAAGGTGGGGCACAATGTTACACGGGGTACAATGTTACAATGCACATATCTCCGTCCCAGTCTTTTAGTTTTATGATGTTGGTATACACGTTTGTTAAGGTCACAAGCAGCCATCTTTAAACAGTTGTCATCGCCACAGTTTATAGCCCAGTCATATTAGGGCTTTCACCTCGGAATGAAAGATAATAAGCTGCAAATTGGTATGAACCTTTGTTTTGTCATTCTAAATGTTGTCTCAAAAGTCACAATCGTTATCGTGTCCGCGTCTCAAGATATTCAAGGTCAAAGGTCACAAAAATCGGTTTTTCGCGAATATCTGGCTTCCTATCGGTTAAATGAGATTTGCATTTATTATAAAAGTTGTAGGCTATAAAATTCCCTACAACTTTTGTTTAAACTTTTTTTTCATACGACCAACCGTTTTGAAGGTAGAGCGCGAAGAGTGCACATCGTACAGTCATAATATATACGACCTAATGCAAGGTCAAGCGTGAGTTATGGTTATCAGTACGTTATAAAGTCAATTATTTACTTGGAAATTATAATTATTAAACAATGCCCATTATTTATGTACTAACTATTAATTATTTATATTTAATTAAAGTAAGTAACTTGATTATTTATATATAATTATTCATATTTAACTATTTAAGTATAAAATATTATTAATTCTGGATTATATATTTTAGTTTTATTTTAAGTTAAAATGGTAGTAAGAGTATATATTTTACACATATTTTTATTTATTATTAAATACGGCCTAATATACATTTATCAAAATGTGAGTTCAAATATCAAAAGTATCTTTGTTGATTTTAATTGTAATGAAATTGGAAATGGAAGCTAATTATCTTCTTCTTCTTCGTCGTTAGTCGTACTTCGTCTTCGTGATTAGGTAAAGTAGGTAAGTATGTAAGATAGTGTAGGTATAGGGTTTAGGTATTTAGGTAGGTATGTTAGATAGTGTAGGTATAGGGTTTAGGTATTTAGGTAGGTATGTTAGATAGTGTAGGTATAGGATTTAGGTAGGTTTGTTGGATAGTGTGGGTAAAGCTTTAGGTAAGTAGGTAGGTATGTAGGTTAGGTAAGTAGCCTACAAACTAAAATATATAATCCAGAATTAATAATATTTTATACTTAAATAGTTAAATATGAATAATTATATATAAATAATCAAGTTACTTACTTTAATTAAATATAAATAATTAATAGTTAGTACATAAATAATGGGCATTGTTTAATAATTATAATTTCCAAGTAAATAATTGACTTTATAACGTACTTATAACCATAACTCACGCTTGACCTTGCATTAGGCCGTATATGACTGTACGATGTGCACTCTTCGCGCTCTACCTTCAAAACGGTTGGTCGTATGAAAAAAAAGTTTAAACAAAAGTTGTAGGGAATTTTATAGCCTACAACTTTCATAATAAATGCAAATCTCATTTAACCGATAGGAAGCCAGATATTCGCGAAAAACCGATTTTTGTGACCTTTGACCTTGAATATCTTGAGACGCGGACACGATAACGATTGTGACTTTTGAGACAACATTTAGAATGACAAAACAAAGGTTCATACCAATTTGCAGCTTATTATCTTTCATTCCGAGGTTGACCCCTTTTTTTACCTAATATGACTGGGCTATTATACCGTGCTTGAAAAATAACAACCAAAAAAGGTTTTTAGGTGATTAAACGACGAACAAATTGTTTTTAAGTTTTTAATTTCTTTCCGGACGTAATGTATTAAGGTTTGGTACGGCAGTTTTCCTTTATTTAATGTTTATTTAGCTACATATTACCGTTAAGTAGTTTGTTGTAAACATAATCTAAAATATTCATTCCAATTTTTAATTTGGTTTGCCTTTCCGAGGCACTGTGTTACGGGGCACTGTGTGACAGTGTAACAGTCAGCCCCTGTTAACATTATTATTATTGTATATTTCAAGGTATTACAAGAAAATGGTTAGAAATAGTAAGAGGAAGACTTCATAATGAAAAAGATATGGCGGAAGCGATTTTGATGGTAGAAAGTGGTGTGAGTCTTCGAAAAGCTGCAAATGAAAAGCATTTTAATTTGAATGAAGAACATATGCGACTTACTCCAAATTATGCCAATAGAGTGGTATTCAGTGTCGATCAAAGAAAGGCGTTGGTAGAATATTAAGTTAATATTTAGTTTTTTTTTTTTTTAAATAATTATAAACTAGCGCTTGACCGCAATCCCGCCTGATGGTAAGCAGTGATGCGATCGTTGATGGTAAAGCGCGCTAGTTTATTAAGAGCCTATTCACTCAGAAAAACTGAGCGAATAGGAAGGAAGACGGCAGTTGAGCGAGGTGATGCAATGTTAAACCCAACAACACGACCCACGGTGCTGCGCCAAAGGGAGATTGATCTGAAGACCCTCCACGACCAAACTCCCAACACGACAATATTAGGCACATCGTACCCGGCACACTACGCAACACAACTGCTCAGACCCGTCCTACGTACGGCTCATTATCATTTTGTTAATTATACAATATTTTATGTTGTTACATTGTGCCCCTTACCCTGTAACAGACTACCCCAGATACGGGGCTCAGTGTTATGATCGACTGATTTAATTAAAGTGCAATTTAATTTAAGTAGTTGCTAATATTGTTAATGTTTGATTAATTTTAATTAAAGAGAGATTGTTAAAGTTTATGTCCATGCCAAAAAGTAGCTGATTAATACAATATTTTTCTCATTACATCCCAGTATATTTTTTTTGTAACACTGTACCCCACCTTACCCTACATTAACTTGACACTCATTGGTTTGTTTCGTTTAGATCTAATTTACTGAAAGCTTGGCTTTTCATTGCGTTTATAGGTACCTCACAGCATGTATATAGCACTTTTCACAACTCAAGACTTTCCTCTAACATTAAATATGGGTTACCATCAGCAATGTTGTAATTTCTTTGATAATTATAACTTTGGCAGGACTCTTTTATATATCTTTCTGGTGAGGTTTTAGTAACTAATTCAGAAATGTCGACCTTAGAAGCATTAGGTCGTATGTATAGCTCGACCTTAGAAGCAGTCGGTCGTATGTACATACGACCGACTGCCGAGTACAGGTCTAGGCCTATATACAACAATATTTTTTGTTTATCCGAAACCCGAAACATGTGTCCAGTATTTTTAAGTAAAGAATCTATGTACAAAATTTCAAAAAGATATAATGAAAACCCACCAAGTTATGAGCTTGCCATTCTACTTGGTTGTCCCAACAAAAATATGGTCAAAGGTACGTATGGGCGGGCGAGCGCGGGCGTTGACCTCTGCGTCAGTCTTGGCACGGGGCGCAAATACTATGATCTCTGCGTCTCACTCTAAATTTATTTGGGGAAAAAATATAAGATGGTGTAAAAATGATTAGAATCGATTCAGTTGCTTATTCTGAACAAACTATATTCAGGTTTCGTATAAAAGAAAAAAATCGCTTGTATACGACCGACTGCTTTTTAAGTCAATAATGAAATACATAATAAAAATTAAATATAACACAATGCGTTTTATTACAAAATATCCTTATTCATCGACATCCTTCAATGCTTCTAATATTATCACCGGTATTTCTTTTTTCGTCCAGATTATACTGTAGAAGTGTAGATATTCTGAAATCAGCGGTGCTCAACCTTTTTAACCAACTGGGCAATAACAAAAATAGAGTTGTTTTACTAGAAAATCGATGGTAAGGTGGGTGGACCATGGAAAGTCATGCTCTTTTGAAGGCCAACTATGAAAAAATCGTAGTTATTGATATTTCAATACATATTCCTGCTCCTACACACTAAGATCCTACAAACTAAAGGCTACAAACTAAAGGCCACAAACGCGGCGGCGTGACGACCGTGTCGCTATTGTGGCAGTGCGATCCAACGTTTCGTAAGCTTCGGTCATCGACGTTAGAATTGTTATTAGCGCGCACATCATCATCATCATCATTTCAGCCGAAAGACGTCCACTGCTGTACATAGGCCCCCAAGGTTCTCCACGACGACCGGTCCTGCGCCTCCCGCATCCAGCAGTTTCCCGCGACCTTCACCAGGTCGTTGGTCCACCTTGTCGGGGGCCTACCCACGCTACGTCTTCCGGTGCGTGGTCGCCACTCGAGAACCCGTCAGCCCTATCGGGCATCGGTCCTACGGGCAATGTGTCCAGCCCACTACCACTTTAGTGTTGCAATTCTTCGGGCTATGTCGGTTACTCTCGTTCTTCTGCGGATCTCCTCATTCCTGATTCGATCACGCAGTGAAACCCCAAGCATAGCCCTCTCCATTGCCCTTTGAGTGACTTTGAGCCTTTGAGCGCGCACAACAAACCGTAAATTTTGACGTGACAACGTCTTAAATTAGGTTGCGGCAGGGAGTCACTTATGAAAAAGTGTAACGCTCGGTAACGTTACGATGAGTCACCGATGTTTTAGTAAACAAAATATATTTCTATAGTTAAAATTTGTGCAATTCTTATTTTCATTCAATTCCTTGTTCCTATTGTGCAATTTAATTATATTCATATCAATAAATATTCTACCGAGAAAAAGACGTTTTCACGTAAAATCTTCGCCCGTAAAACCGATTTTACAGGCAACCATTTTTTTAATCAATAGCCTATTATTATTTCACTTTTTTAAATTGTGAATTGTCATGTTTATGGTACTAAAGAAAAAAAACATAGCTTTGCCTCAATTTACATTAAAATATTGATAGTGTTCCTAGGAAAGCCGGGGGTTCCTTATAAGGCCAATCAAAAATTTGACGGTTGGCCTTGCTATGGTATTGCCTTGGCTTTAAAATTTTTTCATATTTACTCGACTGCCAAAGAAAGAAGGAAAGAAATAAATAAAACACATTTATCCAGCACTGCCCAAAAGACACACAATACACCTAAAATATTCATACATCAGGTAGCAACAAATGAAAATCAAATAGACAGTAAAAATCCCGATGTAGAAAATATTAGTAGTACCTATCAGTGGCGAAGGGTGAAATTTTGACAAAGGGAAGCCGGTAAAAAAAAAAAAAAAAAAAAACAGTTACCTACTGCAGGATATTTTGTTAGGGAATAAGAGTCAAGAAAAAATAAAAATAATAAAGTGTTAAAAACCGAACCACACAAATACCGATCCAAAACCAACAAAATTAGCGAGCATTAGAAAGAGATGGTCTGACAC
Source organism: Sesamia inferens (assembly GCA_037179545.1). Lineage (NCBI taxonomy): Eukaryota > Metazoa > Arthropoda > Insecta > Lepidoptera > Noctuidae > Sesamia > Sesamia inferens. Next base: position 24,873,970 of record CM073928.1, on the reverse strand, counting down.
GCTCTGTCTCTTTTCGCCTCATAGTAAAACGTTGACCGAGGTAAGCCGACATTCGTCGAGTTGCCTTCATGTACGAAAAATTGAAGCGCTGATTAATTTACGACTATAAAATGAAATGTGATACTTAGGGTATTGCTAAGAATTACTATTGCTATTGTAAATCGCGCAGGTATTTGATTAATAATACTTTGTTAATGAAATAGAATGTAAATACTTTTGTATGAATATGGAACTGATTTTTGAAAGGTAACCCGGTGGGCATCGGCTTGTATGGACTCTTCGCCACTGGTACCTATGCCTCGCGGCTACACTAAGCAAAAATAACAGACGACTAGGGTCGACGCTGGTTTTCAAATGAACCTATAAGGTAATTGCGTAAAACTATCTGTAGCAATGTGTTTCATTTTGGCACTTCAACAATTTTCATTGTGTTATTTACGTTGTCGAGAAGACTCATCTTTCGAACATATGGGGCAATGGATTTGCAATGATGCAATATGCTCCAAAATGATTCAAATTGGTAATAGTGTTACGCAATTAGGATGCTAATGTGAAGTCATAATTATCATCAAGCTTTTTATCGTCCCACTGCTGGGTACAGGTCTCCTCTCATACAGAGAAGGATTGAGCGTAATCACCACGCTTGCTCAATGCGGGTTGGCGATTTCAGACTTATAAAAGTCCAGGTTTCCTCAAGATGTTTTCCTTCACCTTCAGTCAATGGTGTCCAAGATATACTTAGAAAATACATATAACTTTAGAAAAGTTCCATTGGTACTTGCCTGACCTGGAATCGAACCCACGCACTCATACTTGAGAGGCTGGTGTTTTAACCACTAGGCCACCACGACTTATATAAGGGGTGTCTGTGACATCAACGCACAAACGAGTACCATGGATCCAGTACATGATTCTGAACCCCCCAGTGGTGGAATTTTTCGTCGGCTTTTTCATTATTTTTGAAAAAAATATGCAGTTTTTTTCACTCTAGACTTAATTAATTAATAAAAATAATTTTTAAAAATTAATTAATTCGCTAATTACACAAAAAACCGCAATGTGAACAAAACCGACAGTTTTTTCAGTAGGGTAAGGTGGGGTACAGTGTTACAAAAAAAATATACTGGGATGTAATGAGAAAAATATTGTATTAATCGGCTACTTTTTGGCATGGACATAAACTTTAACAATCTCTCTTTAATTAAAATTCATCAAACAATAACAATATTAGCAACTACTCAATTTAAATTGCACTTTAATTAAATCAGTCCATTGTAACACTGAGCCCCGTATCTGGGGTAGTCTGTTACAGGGTAAGGGGCACAATGTTACACCATAAAATATTGTATAATTAACAAAATGAGAAACTAAATATTAACTAAATATTCTACCAACTAAATATTCTTGATCGTCACTGAATACCACTCTTACCGTAATCACCACGCTTGCTCAATGCAAGTTGGCGATTTCACAATTAAAGTCCAGGTTTCCTCAAGATGTTTTCCTTCACCTTTTAATCAGCCATTGTTGTCCAAGATATACTTAGAAAGTACATATAACTTAGAAAAGTTACATTGGTACTTACCTGACCTGGAATCGGACCAGCACACTCATCCTTGAGAGGCTGGTCCTTTAACCACTAGGCAACCACATAATTAACATAATTTGGAATCAGTCGCATGTGTTCTTCATCCTCCGAACACTTTTTCTTCTTTTGAAGATATCTTTGCAATGTCATAAAATTAACATGCTTTTCATTTGCAGCTTTTCAAAGACTCGCACCACTTTCAACCATCAAATTCGCTTCCGCCATATCTTTTTCATTATGAAGACCGTAATCCGTCTTCCTCTTACGATTTCGAACCATTATCTTGTAATACCCTGAAATAGGCAATAATAATATGTTAACAGGGGCTGACTGTTACACTGTCACACAGTGCCCCGTAACACAGTGCCCCGGAAAGGCAAACCAAATTAAAAATTGGAATGAATATTTTAGATTATGTTTACAATAAACTACTTAACGGTAATATGTAGCTAAATAAACATTAAATAAAGGAAAACTACTACACCATACCTTAATACATTACGTCCGGAAAGAAATTTAAAACTTTGAAACAATTTTTTCGTCGTTTAATCACCTAAAAACCTTTTTTGGTTGTTATTTTTCAAGCATGGTATAAACTGTGGTGATGACAATTGTTTGAAGATGGCTGCTCGTGAGCTTGACAAACGTGTATACCAACATCATAAAACTAAAAGACTAGGACGGAGATATGTGCATTGTAACATTGTACCCCGTGTAATATTGTTCCCCACCTTACCCTACCTACCGCCAAAGAATCGGCCTTTTTGTCAAAGGATTGGATCTCAAAGAGAAATCAGAAGGTCAAAGTGGAATCAAGAAAAAGGAGCAGTTAAAAGTGAATGCAACTGCAAAATGCTGTTCTGTCTGGTTTAATTTGATTTTTGATTTTTAGTTAATTGTTGATGTTGGTCGCGAACGGATGCGCATTTTTTTGGGATTTATTGTGTCGATATTCGAAGTGTAATTTTAAGAATTTCTGTGTTTGTGATTTCTGTGTTTGTTGAATGTTGAGTGTGTGTGATTTTAAAAATGTCTGCTGGACCTAACCAATATTTCAGTGCCCAAGAATTCGGGAATATGCTCATGTGCTATGGGGAAGCACGTGGAAACGCACGTCAGGCACTTAGTATTTATGTCCGAAGGTACCCAGAAGCTCGTCATCCAACAGATAGTCGAGTAATTACAAGAGCGTATCAGCGTGTTTTGGACAACCAGCCGATCGTGCCACAGCGTGAGGGTTCTGGGAGGCCCATTAGATCCAGTGTGGCGAACGACGTACTAAATGTTGTGCAGCAGAACCCACGATTGGGAGTACGCACAGCAGCTCGATTAGTTAGCAACCGGTATAGGACCCGCGTTTCGCACAACACTGTTTATCGCATTTTACGCAAAGATCGACAGCGTGCGTATCACATCCACAAGGTGCAAGCGTTATTATCCGCAGGCAGAGAACCCCGCGTCAGGTATTGCCAGTGGCTGCAGCGACAGTACGTCGAAATTTCCAATTTTACTGCCAATGTTATTTGGACTGATGAATCCACATTTACCAGAAACGGAATGTGGAACCGGCGTAATTGTCACATTTGGGCCCATACCAATCCGTTCGCATTGCAGCAGACGGGACACCAAAATCGATGGTCGCAGAATGTTTGGGCTGCAATTTTCAAAGATCTTGTTGTTGGGTCCATTTTTCTGCCGGAAAGATTAAACCGGGCTCGTTATCACGAATTCCTACGTACATCCCTCTCGGATATAATAGACGAGTTGCCTCTAGCCCAGAGTACGCTGATACGTGGTTTCAACACGACGGCGCTCCCCCACATGTGATTCTTCCTATCAGACGCTGCCTCACCGCAGCTTTTGGAAGTCGGTGGATTGGAAGTTTCGGACCGCAGCTATGGCCTCCCCATTCACCAGACTTGACCCCCTTATATTTTTTTCTTTGGGGTTACGTCAAAGATAAGGTATTTGTGTCCGAGTGCAATTCCGCAGCAAAGATGAAGAATCGCATCGAGAACGCGTTCACGACCCTGCGTGAGGAGTGTATCCAGGACTCTACCTTCTTGCCCCGTGTCCATGCTGAAACCCTGCGCCGCGCTCAGATCTGTGAGCAAGCTGGTGGCGGCCACTTTGAACCCTATTTGGTTAGAAGTGAGCGAGCTTAAGGTAAGTTCACTAATTTATACCAACAGCAGTGTACTCACAAGCTACTTTGTTTCATCAATCCTTATGGGAATCGATATTATACCATAAATCTATTTCTGATGATACGAACTTCTTGAGTCAATACTAATGACTTTATGTAATATCGTTACCGTTGTCGAAGCAGTTAGAATAAGATCCGCCGTTCGGAACATTTTAACCCTTTAACCGCCAACGCCATAATATTACGTGTTGTAAGAACATTACATCAGGCGCCACGTCACAATATTGTGTAGAAAGTCCTGTCATTTAAAAAATGTACAATAAATGTTGAATTTGCTTACTGAATCTTAATATATTTCGTGTAATTACTTTATTTTTAACAGTATTAAATACATATTTTAGCTAATTGATTGAAATAATTACATGTTCTCAGTTCGTGATACGTCTAAATATCAACCTACTTCGCCGAACCCATAATTTCATGTAGACTAGTGTTGTACCGCATATGAAACTCCTGATAGTAAATTAATAAAAAACATCCTATTTTTTACAAAACTATCAAGTAAACATTAATCAAAATTTCATAGTTTATTAAACATTTATTTATTTATTCAAAATTCAATAAGCTTTAGTGAAGTAATATGTAGAAATCAACAAATAAGTATAGGTAAATATTAAGTACAAACTAACTCCAGAACGTCACTAGTACAGGCTATCCGCGAACGCCGTCGTCGTAATTTTATGTGCGGCTCAAGGTCAACTAGTCATATTTTGAATAAACGTCAGCGCCATCGCCATGATAACATGTGCTCACATTATTATTACATCTAAGCTAGTGTCGAGAAGTTATCGATGATGTTATACGACGACGAAGAACTATTAAATATATTGCAGCAAGCAAACAATGATATTTATAGTAGTAGCAGTTCAACGGATAGTGATAATAATTCGGTAAATAACTCTTGTTTTCAAGTCTGTTTATTTATCCTCAGTCAAAAGGACAGCTAAATAATAATATGTGTACTTATTTACCCATTTATTTTGTTTTAAAGAAAATACAGTTTATTTAGTTATTTTATTTGTTGTTATTTATTATTATTTGTATCCTAATATTTTAATTCTAATTTTTACGCGTATAATTTTTTTTACATAAATGTCATACCGTCTTTTTGTCCGCGGGATAGTAAACGGACTAAATAAGTTTACTGTTTTTTTAATTTGTTATCTATGTTTCATATAATACTAATCTCATTTTAAATTGCTACAGGAGAAGCTTTATCGCTCAGTGCAACTAGTGTTGTAGGCCTTTTTCGTGTTTCGTGAAGACGAAGAGTTATTAAATATTTTGTAATCATGAATTGCGAAGCGACGACAGTTCTCAACATAGAAGTGATGTTGATTTGATAAGTTTAATTTATTTTTTAAATCGATATTTTAATTTGACAAGTAATTGTGTTTGTTTGTAACATACCTACCTACTAAGGTTCATCATGGATACTAACCAAAATTTAAATGATACATTCATAGGCTGGAATTATTTAATATTAAGAAGGTACATCGGTAGGTAGGGTAAGAACAGATTTTGTAGTGTTATTAAGTTTAGGTATATGCTTACCTATATTTTTATAATAATGCCTCTATATACAGTATGTTAAGAAAACCCTGTCCGACCCGTGAAGGTGTTGTTAGGTATCGATAACTGATTCTACTAATGCATACAAAACCGGGCTAAACTAAAAAAAAAATCCCTCTAAAAAAAATTAATATTATTTCGCAAAAGGAGGTAACTTAATAAATGTGCGTTGACCACCCTTCGCCTGCCGCTCGCGGGGGCGGGCGGCAGGGCACGCGGCACGTGGTCGCATCGCTATTCGCTTATAACAATACCGGTGTTGTCACTTTTTAAAAATTACCAAATTTCGGGGAAATTGGAATTAATTCGCGGAAAAAAAAGATTATTTCAAAATTCATTTGTATTGGTACTATGATGAATACGTAAAATTTTATATTATACAGGGTGTAAGGAGAACGCTTCCGAAGCCAGAACGTAGATTATATACAACCTAAATGCAAACGGATACCAATAACCTTTCGCTTTAAATTGATTATTTTCAAGACTTCATATTTCGTAAACAAGCATTGGATAGCGTACGAAACGTGAGGTCACTGACACGCAAGGCGACGTCGCACTACCGCGCTCGCGCTTAAAAGAGCCGCCGCCGAAAAGAGCCGATTTATACGCAATTTACAAACATCACTTTCAAAATCGCAATTGTAGTCCATTGTAAAAAGCTGACAGAGGCATTTTACGTACCTGTCTAAATCCTTTGCGACCTTATGAGGTTTGGCTCGAACTGAGTTCCATTCATTTCAATACAAAGCCGGGCCCGTCGCTGTGTCGATCCGTGAACACATTCTTCACGTAGTTTATTAAAAACACTCACTATTCTGCCCCGCATTTCATCAGCACTGTCACATTCCCGATCAAACACTCTTTCTTTCACATACCCCCATAAAAAGAAGTCCAATGGCGTAAGTCGGGTGAACCCCAGCCTTCCGATCCAGCAGTCATTAAAAAGCTCAGTGAGACGCTCGCGGACGGGACGCGTAACATGCGGTGGAGTGCCATCGTGCTGGAACCATGCTCGAAGAAATTCAGCCACAGACACATTGTCTAGCATATCATTTAAATGTCCATTTATAAAATTAAGATATGCTGATCCATTGAGGCGCGGCGGTAGAAACACTGGTCCTAGAATTCGTCCATTAAAAATACCAGCCCATACGTTGACGGACCATATTCACGAGCACTGTACACGTATGCCTCAGGCATCGTTTAAAACAACAAAAAGTTATAACTAAAAAGAATAAAACAGCACTAAAAACGTAACAATACCTAATAACTAAACACAAATTTAAAACTAACAAAACAATAATTAAATAATTTGTTAAAAACGTAACGCACAAGCTCACGAACCGAGTCGTAAGGAACACTATTATTAACTAAAGAGGTACTATGAAGATCAAACGCTTTGGGGGACTGGGGAGTCCCCGCGGCAAAAGCGGTGTGTTTACAGAGGCGAAAATGCTAAAAGAATAATTACGAGATCAGAAATCAATTCATTTTAATTGTTAGGAAATTGTACTTATGCTTTATTACAAACTGTTTTCATTTTCTAACTTTTAAATAAGATTTAACTGGTTTCTTACGATTCAATTAATTTAATTATTCACTTTAAATTGATTAGGTTTACTTACTAAATGAAGGATCCAGTTCTTGCAATAAACGAACACGCATCGTGTGACTTTAATTACATTGTTATAAAGTTCAAATTCAATTGATTCACGGGCGCACCTGTACATGCGATGAAAATTTTTTAGTCAATTACAGCTGATGTCAGCGATCTTTTACTTTATTTCATTTACTATCGATTATCGACATAATACAAAACTGTTATTAAATTCACTACAGTGCATCAATTTAAAACTATTGTCTTTTTATCTAAGTACCTTCGATATGGACCTCAAGGTTAAGCGCGTCAAGGTCAAGGTAAACCGTAGCGTGTCGCGATGTCGGTGACCGCACGCGGTATTTGACCCGAGCGGGTCAGCTGATAAGTATTTACGAATACATAGCTTGTTAGAGTTGTAAAGAAAAAAAAAATGTTTAATCGCAAATAATGGTTTCATTTAACTCATTTAACTGTTCCCACAGCATAGTGTACGAAAAATGCTTAAGTAAAATTGTTAAAAAAAATCCTCATTTTTTGATGGTATCGTATCGAGAATCACTAGCCTTATCACCTGTCTTCGTTTTCGGAAGCGTTTCCCTGGCACCCTGTATGTGTTTACCTAACCTTTATTATCCTTATGGGTCGGACAGGGTTTTCTTAACATACTGTATGTATGAGCAGTATAAAAGTAAATATTCTCGAAAGGTTAATATTGTGAATAAATAAATGCATCGATATTGAGTATTCGCAACACTGTTCCAACTTATACCTAAAGTGTCGTGGCGCTGGAGGTTCGTCAAAGGGATCAGTGCCGTGGCGGTTAAAGGGTTAAAGGTTATTTTATTATAGCTGTTATCAGCAGGATGACGCAAGCGGCGGTAGCGGGGTATCCCCGCTGTTTTGTTCGACATTGTAGGTACATTCACACAAACGCAACATGGCGACTGCGACTTTACGGGCGGCCGTGTTGGTGTAAGACGCGTACCTAGGCCTGCCTACGTACTGAGAGGCTCGCGCGGACTTAATTGATAATGTTGCACTGATCGCGATGTCTACAATACATTGCGTGTTCGTAAATTGTGATTTCTGTATCCGCTCATTAACGACATAAATGACTTTCATAATTTTCTTAGTGGCAGACTGTGCCACTAATAAAATTATGCCTTTTCGCGAAGTTTGCGTTACGATGTCAGATACACCCTGTATATACTTGTGAAGTGACGGGATGTAAATCAGCAGGGTAATTGCGTAACAAATTATCAGTAGCAATGGGCTTCATTTTGAGAGTTCAACAACATTCATTGCATTATTTACGTTGTTGAGCAGACGCATTTTCCAAACATATGAAGCAATGGATTAGCAATATGCTTCGAAATGATTCCAATTGATCGTAATAGTATGATACGTAAATAGGGTGTTGGTTTTCAAAGGAAAGGATAGTAATGTTTATAAAAATGTATAACACCTGAGTGACATTCTGAATATAGGATTCATATTAATTATTTTATCGTTATAGATTTGATTATTTATTTAATAACAGGAAAGCAAAGTTTTATTATATATTAGATAAGCATATTCGCAATAATAAGAAACAATAAAATATATACCTAGTACTCTTAAAAAACCGAAGCATTTTTATATTATTGATTTTAAAATACTTATTTTTATATTGTTTATTGATCTCTATGTAATTTATATATAAATATTTTACAGTACTTATGCATGGAATAACTTAATATAAAGTGAGCTTTTTTATTGGCAACAAAATATACTCCATACTAGAATAAGCGCCAATACAACAAACAAATAAAATAAACGTTAATACTCTAATAACTTTTATCAATGAAATTGTCTCATCTGTGCTTATTGCATTATAATATGCACAACACTAGCCATTCTAAATAGTCATAAACGGACGACAGCAGGTCAAACTACCCGGAACTGTCAAATATTACTAATCAACTTTGAGCATTGATGCTTTAGCAATAAAGTTGAAAATCTAATAAAGCAATTCGGCAAATTATAATAGCTTGATATACTATCGTCTATATATTTCAATCTCCGTTCCATCATGAGGACGACAGGTCGTAAGGCGACGGCGTGTCGTAAGCGGTGTAAACAACGCGAGGGTGGAAATCCTTAAGTTGTTAACACCGCAAAGATCTGAACGAAGCGTTTCGCCTCCTCTTTTATACCAAGTACATCGAGTGACTGAAACAATTTGCCAGCGGTGGTGTTTCCGTCGGACTACAATTGTCTGTCTTCCGAGTGTCTTTAAGGCTAGAGGCTAGAGGCTCTTAATAAACTAGCGTGCTTTACCATCAACAATTGCATCACTGCTTACCATCAGGTGGGATTGCGGTCAAGCGCCAGTTTATAATTTATGAAAAAAAAATGTCTTTGTGTACTACTTAAGACATTAAGGTCTGTATTCCAGCGTTGATCTCTGTTTAAGCATTACTTAAAACTAGTTTCAACGAATCATGTTTAAGCATTACTTAAAACTAGTTTCAACCAATCAAAAGGCTTCAAACGAGACGCAGTAAGTAATGCTCGAGTTTTGAGTGACGTTCTGTAATACGGACCTTAGTCTAGCATAGATTATACTTGACTTCCTATAATAAGTTTACATCATCTTTGTATGTTTGCTATTGTTTGAAGAGCATCTCTTTTCTCGACCCATTTTTTTAAGAGGAATTTTTACTCACGTATACTTATTTATATTCTATATTTAATTGACTTGACCTAATATAATAAAGCATTTATTTACTCATTTTGTTTTTTTTTTTCAATGCTTTTTAATAATAATTGTACATAACTTTTTTTCTGAGCCATCCAAGAGAACTTATGAAAAGCATAAATTAGATACCATTTTTAAATAATGAGAGGTTATAATTTAAGGGTATACTTAATTGCTAATAAAGCAGCTCATCACTTTCACTGTACACAATACTGTTTTTGTACTAAAACAGTTTTAACACAACACAACCGAATCCTTTTCGTTGACACTGGTGCGTTAACACATTATGGAAAAAATGAGATGTTGAAGTGAATAAATAATACCATATTAATATATTACAACTTATGAAATATCGAGTATCCAGCTATAGTAGTGCCAAGCTCGATAAAGAATAGAGGTAAACAAACCAATTTAGGGTTATAATAACTCACGTTTTACAAATCTCCTAAACATGATAATCAACTTTTACATAAAGAATACATTTTCGACATATTAAATATTAACAAGCCAAGTTAGTTCAGTTAAGTTTAAACCCAATTTTTCCTTTATTATCACAGTTGTTTGACTCAGGTTTTCAACCGTTTTATTTGTAAGGACGCATCACACATAGAACCCGTAAACAAAACCACTCGCACATCAATAAATAACAACAATTAAGAGAACAATTACTCATATCACACAAATATGATTGTATCCATTGTACCTGTTTGAGTTTGCAATTTCCTGTGTCCTATCCCCGTCCTAAATTCTAAATTCATCGACACCGCTACCTACCAAGCGTAGTGTGCTACTACCATCAGTATGAAATCACGCGCCGCGGCACAAGCTGGCCATCTTAACGCGTACCAAAAAACTAATTAAAACTCATGTCCGAACTTGATTAAATCTATAAGTGAACTGTGATTGAGTGAATCAAGCGGCTGCGACGAGCAAATTCGTAAGTACATACCTATATCATAAATTCCTGCTTCCCCTTGACCCTGTAGCTTTTCATCTTACCTTTAACAGAAAAATCTCGAAGCAACGATGCATGTGACCTAGGGCTTACGGCTATCAAAAACGTTGTTCAAGTCACGCCCATATTTAGTGGTCCTTCGAGCCGGATAAGATCAATTGGCCTAGGGCTTACGGCAATAATAAAAACGCTGATCAAGTCCCGCCAATACCAATTACTGTTTATAAGGTATGTACCTACACTAAAAACACGGGTTCGTTGTGCGATGCGTCCAGACCATAATTAAATTCTTCCAATAAAGATTTATTTGTTCAATCTTTATCCGATGACAAAAACAATTTGGCTTTGTTATATTATTGGAAAATCATATTAAAACCGATTATAGTACTCAATACACACACCGCTTCGCTATGCTAACAAAAAGTAATTTGTTCCTACAGGATATATTTATTCACTTCATCAGCTCATGTACAAGAGCCCTTAGTAGTATGTGCTTTATGTGGTGCAGTGGTGAAGGGCCGGCTTGCCGGACTGTCGGTGGAGGATACCAGCTAATAACGATGACGGTTCGGATATATGTTGGGGTTCTGGACGTTGCTGGACTGCTGAACCGGATATCCTTGAGTTATACTGCCCGGTTTCGCCGTCTGTACAAAATGTTTAATTAATCGATGAGTTTGGAAATACCTTTTGATCACCTTCCATTTAAATCTAATGGTTGATTTATTATATCGAAATTATAAAAAGAGAACAAATAATTAATGCTACATTTAAGTAAGATGTTTTCAGGATATGTAAATATGAGAAGAGCATGCAAACATACACACATTTATGAATGAATGCCAAGACATACACACATTTATGTATGAATTTTAGTTATTTAAAAATAAATGCCCCACACTAGGAATTACTCCTTCATCGTAGGTTACAAACGTTTAAACTCACATAAACAAACAGCCAGAACTATCTGTGGGCTATACAAATATTTGTTCCGTACGGGAATCGAACCCGCTACACGCAGCGCAGCAGTCTATCGCTCAGCCATTGCACTAATCATGTCGCTAAAGTTCTGGGGCATAATTACTATTTTTTTGTATAACTAAATATAGATAAGGCTTGTATTTAAATCTAAGACATGCCTTATCTCACCGAACAAAAAAAAAAAGACATAGGAACTTCGACCTAAATATTATTTATACTAAAACTAGAATGCTGTGGACCTGCATATTGTTGTGTTGTGGCGGCGGGTGGATGGAGAGGTGTCGCGACACGGGCGGCTGTGCGTACGACACGCTGCTACTCACGGAGGGATGGTGAGCTTCGCTCAGGCCGATTAGTACTTGTGGCTGTAGACAATGTAGGGTTTTTTTTTTAATATAAGAAGAGTATGTAAACCGTAAACCTCATGTAAGGATATTTTCAAGTTTAGTTTTAGTAGACAGCCTCCGTGGCGTAGAGGTAGCGAACGCGGCCGCTGCGCAAGGAGGCGCGGTTTCTTTTCAAATATTTGTAAGCATGGATATGAATATTTGCACTGGTCTGGTCGTGCCTCGGAAAGCACGTTAAGCCGTTGGTCCCGGTTGTCATACGAACATCTAATGGCAATTGTTAGGGGTTGTTGGAGCCCTCAAAAATCCAACAATTTGTCTAATTGCAATGCTTCAGTATCGCCTTCGGGTTGTGGAGGTCAGACGGCAGTCGCTTCACGGAAAATATCGAAATTTAGCCAAAATCAGCAGTTAGACTGGTAAAGCGGATCCCAGACTCCAAAGCTGAAAAGCTTCGGATGCGACTGGAATTAACGCTGAGATGATGATGATGAAGGATATTTTCAAGTTTCCCGTTCACAAACTAAATTAATAATAATAACATTACGACATAGGACTTATATTGAGGACAAAAAGGCTTAGGCTTGAGCTGCGTCCGATTTCTATAATGAGGAATGATGCAATCAAATATTTGTATCCATAGCTTGATAATTTAAAAGAGTGTCCATGGAGTTTCTTGCCCGTTCTTCTCCATGAACTGGCTGGCCGACCTTCTGACAATTCAAAAGTGCCTGTAACTGGTTTATTTGAAACAAATGCTTTGATTTGATTTGATTTGACAGAAAATATTAGTTTAGTCCCATATATTAAACTTGTTTATAAACCATCTGTGTGCCAAATTTTATCTAAATCCGATCAATAGTTTTTGCTTAAAAGATTAACAAACATATATCTACAGAAATTGTCATGTTTAGTAAGACTAGCTGCGCCCCGTCGTTTAAAGAATAGATAAAAACTTATTCTTTATTCTTATGCCTAACAAATGTATATACGAAATTTCATTAAAATCGGTTAAGCCGTTTTGGAGGATTTCGAGGACAAACACTGTGTCAGGAGAATTTTATATAGATAGAAGAAGATTAGTAGGATACAATATTGCAGACTGTTGCAATCTTAAATTGGTCATAGGTCCATTTATTTGGTGTATACCTTTGGAATCACAGCTGCTTGTAACTCAACCGTTAGTATTCAAGCTACCAGTTCGAATGGCAGGTGAGTCCGTCATCACAATCATTCCGGGTTTTAGTTGCAATTTTTCCTTTACAAGTCTTTGAATATATCTACAACTCACGCACCTGAGCCTCTTTCTTCTGTTCCTGATGTTGCTGTCCATCTCTATTCTTCAACATATCGAGGTAGAGTTGCGGCGGTTGCGGCGCGGGCGCATACATCAGGTTGGCGTGGTGCGGCGTGTGAGGCGTGTGCGGCGTGTGAGCGTGGTGCGCGTACAGCAGGGGAGGGGGGCGCTCGCCCACCACGCCCACTACGCCGGACGTCGGCATCGCGTAGTACGCGGTAGATGATACGGAAGAACCACTTGATCCATATTGAGCTGGCTCTGCGGATGTGTATTAGAAGTGAATTTAAACTTATTAAAAGAAACAAAATTTCATTTTCAAAAAGATTTCATTGTTACCGTTTGTTTGATGGTGGTGGTAATTAAACGCACGTCAGTAGCAGTTTAAGAATGAAAGCGTCATTATTCCGATGCAATAAGTGCGAATATCGTAACTGCTAATATGTGAAGTTTAATGTACCTACTAAATTTTGTTTATCCGAAACCCGAAACACGTGTCCAGTATTTTTAAGTAAAGAATCTATATACAAAATTTCAAAAAGCCAGCAAAAATATGGTCAAAGCTCCACTTGGCGGGCGAGCGCTATGCGTTGCGCGCGCGCAAGTTCTATGAGCTAACATAACCGCTCGGTAACCACTCTGCAACAATTTTAAATTTATTTGGGAAAAAATATAACAAGGTGTAAAAATGATTGGAATCGATTCAGTTGCCTATTCTGAACAAACTATATTCAGGTTTCGTATTAACAAAAAATAACGCTGTATACAGAGTGGTGCTGACAATACGACAATAAATGAAAACACGAACAATGCTGGTTCATAGGAATAATCCTAAACCATAGAAAAGAGACCTAGCATCAAAAATAAAAAAAAAATGAAAATTTCAAACAAACTAAATCGCTTAAAATATTAGTTCACTGACCTCCGATCGGCGACAGCGCGATCGTGTATCGACTTGCTTTTTTCGCGTCACTATTATTAAAGTTTGGTACCGCAGGATGCGGCGGTCATTAACCTGTAAGCGCTTCGTTATCAACATGTACATCATGTAGAAAATGTGAAAAATGAAAAAATATTTCCTGTGACTAAACTAATGGACATATTTATATGATTTTTTATGGGTAGACTGAGAATATGTTGAGGTACGTGATGTTCAATTTATTGTCGTATTGTCAGCACCAATCTGTATAAAAGAGGTCATCATCAGCCTAGTAGTTTATCCACTACGTTGGAGTCGGCTTCCAGTCTTCCAATATTTTTATAAAAGAAGCATTTATCAAAAAAAAAAAAAAACTATGCCTGAGTACAAACAAAACGCCACACATTATTACAATCATGCAAGTTTTAGTTAGAAATTACAGTAAACAAAACAAAAAATGATAAATGTTAGTGATAATATTATGTAAAGGTGCATAGAACAGAAATAATTATGAGAGGAGAAAGGGAGACGCAAGCTATGATAGATAGTAGTCAGTTGATATGGTAGAGCGTACGAATGTCGCACTTCAGGCAGTCTCCGAATGGGGCGGAGACAATCTTGTGGCATTCAAGGCCGCCAAAACACGAACGTGTTTATTCACCACCAAAAGAAGCCTTGGCTCCTACTTTTCGGAATGTATCCTTGGAGTGTTCCAACCGCATTCCGCGTAAAACGCACGTCCGTTCGTGTGTGGAGTACTGTAGCCACATTTGGGCTGGTGCTGCAAAATGCCACCTGGCACGTTTGGACTCAGTGGAGAAGCTTGCGAAGAGGTTAATTGGCGACGCAGATTTAGTGAAGAACAAACTCTAAAGCCTAAAGCACACGGGATTCTATATTCTATCCATCACCGTTCCAACATCGGACGACACGTTGTACGGCGAGTATCGACCGTTAGTTGTTGACACCACTACGATCAGGACGAAATGTTACGCCTCGTCTTGTATACCGCGTAATCCATAAAACTGGAACAATTTTCCTACGGCGGTCATGCCTGATAGGGAAATGCCTGATATGAAATTTCATATCCATAACAGAATATGAAATTTCGGATACGGATTGAATACGGATTTAGGAATCATTATTATACCGGATACGGTTACGGATACGGATTATAAATTATTTCGGATTATCCGTTAGTTTCGGTTACGGATATTAAATTTTTAAGGAATTTCAAAAGTAAAATACAAATAGGTAATAAAGTAGTTCTACTTAGTTTTTGGCAGGAATCTCAATCAGCTTGTGAGGTCGTCGTGAATCGGTAATTTAATCAAAAAATAACCAAACTGCACTCGACTTAGGATGCATTTTGTACAAGTTCAATCGATTTCGTAACACAACACACTTGTCGAACTATTTGCTATTATAGAATTGGTCACAAGTCAGTTATTTACGAGAATGTTATGACGACAAAAGAAGAAAAAAAAACAAACAATGCGCGTAGCTTGTGTGTGAAAACAATTTGTCATAACGTGTCTCAATTAGGCTCCGCCCCTATCCGATACTATGCGAAACTTTTATTTCGGATTCGGTTACTGTTACGGATGATTTTTTATATCGGATATCCGATAGTTTCGGTTACGGTTACGGAGCCCCCTAACATCCCTGATGCCTGATTACAAATTAAGTCTCTTCAAGGCTACAGTGAATAGGCTCTATTAAAACTAGTGCGCTTTATAACGTTAAAAACAAGTTATGCGAATGCGAATGATGATACAATATCTTGTGGAAAGTAAGATGAATGAAATGCATGCGGACAGACCCCAAATAATTTCTTATAAGGGCAGGAGTGTGTGAAACAATTAAAAAGCCATTGTGAGGTGTGTGGATCCACGTTCGATAATAAACAGAAAGGATAGTATAGAAGCATGAAGATGTAAAGCTAGAAACAATACTGTCACTCAGTAAAACAACTCACTGTTCCAAAGCACTGCGCGGGCCATCTGACGGTTCATTCGGCTATCATGTTCTACCTCTGCAAAACAGTCACGTAATACATATTTTACAATATACATAAATAGTATTAAAATACAATCTATCAATGTGTGTTAGTAAACAAGTGTTTTGTATGTGAGTGTTCTAAGTCTAAATGAATGTTTATTTAGCAAATGACATTCTATCAAAATGCCCAATATATTCATTCCTTATGCATTTAATTATACTGTTTTGATTACTCTACTGAATGAACAGTTACAAAGTATTAATACCCTTGAGCCCTACCCTTATATTAATTTGGTCTATTATAAATCCTATGGTGTAACTTGTGATTGATTATTGCACCGGGTGACGTCTTTGCGTCGGCGCCGTTTGTCACTGAAAACCAACGCTGGGCTCTGTTTTGAATAGGATCGCAGCATAATGCTGATCGGCAGCCGTTTTGTGTGAATTTGAAGCAAGTTTCCCTCAACTATTTCTTATTTTTTATGCTTTTGTAAACTTTTGCGTCACGTTTAACGCAAATAAACGTTCTTTCTTTCTGCTTTCTATGCAATGGATGAATGATAAAATTTAATAGAAAGCTAACAATACTGGCATGTCATTTGGTGAGTTCTCAAATTGTATGATTAGATTGCCACTTCGGAAATGGAAATCAAAGTTGTAGCTTTTTACAAAGGGTTGCTAGGCTAGATTTTCGCTTGGCTTTGCTTTTTCTCAAATATTCATCAACAAAGGATATAATAACTCACTATGATCTGAGTACACTTGCTGATGCTTCATCGGAGGCTGGTGCAACCGATGCGCGTAGAGTGCATAAGTCGGTGAAGGGCTTCTTGGTCTTTTCACACCACCAGACTGTATCGGACCACGCACAATCGTCTGCTGTTGTGGAAACAACATGTGGTTTGAGTGCTTATGCTTGAACAAAGGAGAATAAACAGGATAATACAAACCGGTGCAACTAGTGGAGTGGTGTTGTGATGGACCATGGACTAGCAATGTATTGTTAGTGGCGGTATTTTGAAAGATGTTAGATAAGAGATGAAAAGTAGTTATGCAACAATACTTTAATTACCACGTAATTTGAAGTGAAATTAGTTTTTTTATTAACACCTTAGTAGAGTCAATTGCTAGTTTTTTTTTAAATTTTCATAAATTTTTCCTCTGTCTTAAGAATATTGAAAGAATACTTAAAATAAATAAAAATATATACATATAAAATATATTTCGTGGTGGCCTAATGGTTAAAACGCCAGCCTCTCAAGTATGCGTGTGCTGGTTCGATTCCAGGTCAGACAAGTACCTATGTACCTTTTCTAAAGTTATATGTACTTTCTAAGTATATCTTGGACATCAATAACTGGATCAATAACAAGGTGAAGGAAAAAATCTTGAGGAAACCTGGACTTTAAGTCTGAAATTGCCAACCCACATTGAGCAAGGTGATTACGCTTGATCCTTCTCTGTATGAGGAGACCTGTGCCTAGCACTGGGATGATAAAAAGGTTGATGATGATGATACACAGATCATATAACCTCCTATTTTTTTTTAAATTTAGTTAGAAATTGTTACCGGGAGAATGGAACAAATTGGAACACGCAGCTTGCATAGGTTATAAAAACAGGCTTTAAAATGCAATGTGCCATGAAATCAATGAAACTTAACACACTGTGTTTCTATGACCTATTGTTAATAAAGAAGCTAATAAAAGCACTCTGCATGATGACGGTCAACAACTCCATACTCATAAACTACTTATACCTTGGTCATCATATGAGAAGTAAGGGGTGGAGGTCGTCCTTGGTTCTGTTGCTGCTCTTGCCCAGTAGAAGTAGGCATCGGGAACATGGGGATCTGAATGTTGCCCATTGGCTGCATCTTCATGGATTGCATCTCACTGGAAAAGTCGCTGTATTGTTTTTTTGCGGATCATTAGTTTGTCTACAGAGTGATAGTGGTTAGTAAGTTTTTGGTTAGTACATTGTTAGGTAAACATCTTGAGGAAACCTGGACTTTCAAGTCTGAAAACGCCAACCCGCATTGTGCAAGCATAGTGATTACACTCAATCCTTCTCTTTGTGAGAGGAGACCTGTGCCCAGCAGTGGGACAATAAAAAGGTTGATGATGATGAGGTTTGTAGAAAATCATTAGCTAATGATTTCTTGATATCTAGACTATTAAGAGCATGCATTTAATTTATTTTTTTCTTCTATTTTAATGCATTTAAATCCTTTTTTAACCAGGATGGTAACATTTTTTAATAATTCAAGCTTTTGTTTCAGTGTTTGATTGACATTTTCAATGATCTAGGATTGTAAGAATACAGTCATAAATTTATGTAATTATTTAATTGCTTGAGCGTTACTTAACAAAACACAATAGTCGTTTTATTAGCATTATGCCAGATATACAAGGTATACAGCAATGATTTTTTTCTTGAAAAATCCCTCCAATTTGACCAATTTTAATAGCCACTTCTCACTCACTACTAAAAGGCCATACTACAACTAAAATACCATACTATAACTAAAAGGCCAGTCTACAACTAAAAGGCCACAAACAGAAAAATAAAAACTAAATTGTTAATAGTACAATTATTTCCCATACTCACTTAGTTTCCTTCTGTTGCTGTCTCTTTCTTATTTCATCTTCATTCAGTACTTTTTTGAGTTGCATGAACAGTTGTTGTTTTTCTTTCTCAAGTTGCTTTAGTTTCTGTTCCAACTGTTCTATCTGTTCCTTTGTTTCTTCTGAAATGGTATTTAAAAGAATTACTGATCTTTGTTATTTTATGATGTAGAGACTGATATAGTCAACTTTAAAAGGATTGGATGACCTTAATTTTATGGCAAACTTACCTATTTTGACATCAAGTTAAGCTTTTTTTGAATGTAATAAGGATAAAATACAAGAAAAACAGGTTAAAAATATTGTTACCAAGTGTCATGACATCCTGTCTTTCTCTTGCTTCCTTTTCTTTACGGAGTCTCTCTTCTTCAACCTCGGCTTCATATTCTGAAGAGTACAAAAATTGCCAATTTGAAGATGTTTTTGAAATTTGAGTGTCATGATGGTCACGGTGCCGTAACAAGATTTTCTATTGTATGTTGTCTGGCAGTCAAATGGTTAACCAGCAATCTTCTGCAGTATTATACAGTAAGTATTTCGATTACTACTAATGTGCAAACTTGTAGCCCATAGCTAGCCTGTACTAAATAGAAACACAACTAAGAGTATCTGCGCATCTGGACTAAGGGCGGAGTTGTTGGAGCCGCTCCACAATACATACTTCAAGTTGTTCATGGTTTGTCCTGATGCATGATCTCAACAAGTTCCTGAAAGAAAGAGCTATGGCCGAAGGGTGTTGTGTACCGCTAGTTTCGTGGCTGGCTGCATGACACCAGTAAGCGAAACACGACGCCGAGATCCATATAGAGTAGTTTTAGTTGTAATGATATCAAGTACTTATAGTATTTCTAATTTTTAATAGAATAGTATTGTATTTGCATGTATATTTTTATGTTATAGTTTGTATTGTAATTACTATAGGCCCTAGTTGCTAGAATCAAAGGAACAAATAAATAAAATAAATAATTATGTTACATGTATTTATAGTACTTTAAGCTTTTATGTTAACATGGTATTGTATATGTTTATATGGGCCTAGATGCTTAAAATAAATAGATAATTATAGTAATATAACTAGCTTAGGCTTAACTTTAGACACTATAAGTATATTCGATTAGAAAATATCTATTGAAAGTACATTAGAGTAATATTATAATAGTTATTTACATAATTTAAAAGCCAAGTTTTAAAATAACAATATTACTAAAAAAAAGGAATAGGAACAATCATACCTTCTTTCTTCCTTTGCCTTTCTCGAATAATATAGCGCTTTAGAGCGCTCCACATCTTCTGATCTGCTTCATTTTGCTCTTCTGTAGTTGCAGTTACAGCAGGCATCTTGTTAAAAATTCAACACGGCACCTCCATGAAAATAATACTGTTTGTAGCAACTTTCTGTTATATTTATAACCCTGAAACTAGCATTCTAACTTAAGATGTATAAAATAATATATATTTCGGGTTTACAGTTTCTAAATTCATTAGTTTCTAGATTTTTTGATGATTTCAAGATTCATTTGCGATATGTGTACGTAGGTATTTGACAATTTTAACTGACAGACAACACCACCAGTGTTGCCAACTCTGATTTTGAAAAAGGCGTAGACCTGTTGAGAAAATTACGTAGATTTAGTAAAAATTACTTACTAAAACTTCGTAGATCTACGTATTTCTTTTTTCAAGGTAAAATGAAGAAGTTTGGGGCGGTGAAATTAAATAAAACGAGTATTTTGATATACCTTCATCTTGTAATCGGTCATTGGTGATATGCCCCCTTATTTATAAACGCTGCTTAAAGTTAACTAGTGATTAGCGATTCTTTAACCATACAGTTTTGACCTTTTAACGTCACATAAGTTTAATTATCCTCTGTGAATAAACACCACAGAGTTTAAGGGATTTATTCATAAACGATGATTAAAGTTATGTGACGTGCAAACGTCTAAAATGTATGATTAAACAATCGCTAATCACTAGTTAACTTTAAGCAGCGTTTGTGAATAAGGGGATACCTAGAAAGTACATATAACTAAGAAAAGTTACATTGGTGCTTGCCTAACCTGGAATCGAACCTGCACACTCATATTGAGAGGGTGGTGTTTTAACCACTGGGTCACCACGACAATTTATACATATTTTTGTTAAAATATTCCATGTGTTCGTGAGTAGGCTCAATGTTTGTTTTCAGGTCACTTTTGGACAGAAAAGTAAGTCTGTTAGCGGGTCAGTAAGTAGTAAGTCTGTTTCTGATGTCATTTTTCATTACATTGATCGACTGAAATCATTACAGGCACTGACGATCCTCTCCTTATCCTAAATCCTCTTTTTAGGTACCTAATTAAAATATCTGTGCCAAGAGGAAGCGCTCTCCGTTATCAAAAATAGATTGTCACAAAAAATAGAACCGAATCCGATCTATCGGTTGAATTTTGAAATGAAATACTTCTTTGAATAGTAATAAACACCTATCTATGTTTTGGATAGTTTTCACGCGGCCACTGACAGAACAGAACATAATATGTCACTGTAAATTTTATGTTGTTTTTCTTGTGATAAACTATATTAAATATCTGAGAAGACATGTTCAAATAATTAAATGTTATATCAGTATTTAGTTAAAACCACTGGATAATAATAATAGAAAAAAAAGAGCGGAAACTCTTTGAATGACAACAACTTCCTTTTCTTTAAAGGAAAAGCAAAGGTTTAGAGTCCATACAGTCAAGTACAAAGACACTAGCGCCCACGTAACAGTGAGAAAGACAGTGCGGCAATATAATTTTGCATCAGTTTAGTTACTTTGCATGCTTTTACAAATTGACTAAAAGTACGTAGATTCTGGGACTGAAAGTCGTAGGTTTTCAGGAAAGACCTAAAATACGTAGATCTACGTAAAAAGACGTAGAGTTGGCAACGCTGAACATCACAGACCCTAGTATTATTATACTCTTTGATCACAGAGCAAGTAATCACTACCTACCACAGAGCAAGACAGCAAGTAATCACATCACTACGTTTTGACAACATTACTTTTTTTTTTGGTTTACTTCTTTCCGTTCAGAGGAAAGGAAAAGGCAAAGGCATAGTACGCCATACAGCCTAGTCTTAAATAACTTTTTTCCTCAGTTTATATCCTAACTTATCCTAATTTATCCTTTTTTTTTTTTTTGCGAGATGGAAATGCATTTACGCACCATACCCGTCGCTAGCTAGGCGACGAGCGTGTGTGGGACTCGCCCGGCCGAAGCCGGGAATACCCACTAAAACCACCCGGTTACCCTCGGACCCTGTGTTGAGAGTGTCACGGGGTCGGCCCGAAGGCCTAGACGCCGTGCCACTCTCAGGGCTTACCGGCCTTGTTAAGGCCGGTTTCCGCGCCAAAGGGGGATTACCCGGTAACGGAGAACTCTCACCAGGGAAGCGAGCAGCAGCGCTTCTTCTGTGGAATATCAAATCCTGCGATCCCCAACCCGCCTGCCAAGCGTGGGGATTATGGCAAACCCCCCCAAATAATGCACACGACTAAGCCAAGGCCCCTAGTCCCCGGCAGCTCCGCTATTCCTGGTCATTGTGGTAGCGGCCAAGGTAACGGCGGGGCAAGGGGTGCGAAGAATCTCCGGAAGAGATCCGGCTACCACAAACAACGACGGATCGACCTGGCAACACTAAACATGCGCACACTGCGGACCGACGAGAGGGTTATTGAACTGGAGGAAGAATTGAGCAAGTTGCGATGGGGTGTCCTGGGATTATCTGAAGTCCGAAGAGAGGGTGAGGACTCGATAATCCTTAAATCCGGTAACTTGCTCTATTTCCGGGAGGGCGACCATCAGTCCCAAGGTGGTGTCGAGTTCCTCGTCCACAGGTCCCTTGTGGACAACGTAGTGAAGATCGAGAGTGTGTCGACCAGGGTGGCGTTCCTGGTACTCAGAATGACCAAACGGTATTCGCTGAAGGTCATTCAGGTATACGCCCCGACCTCGACACACTCCGACGATGAAGTAGAGACTATGTATGAGGACATCTCTAAAGCCATACATAGCTCTAAAACTCACTACAGCGTTATCATGGGGGACTTCAACGCTAAACTTTGAAAACGGAGCGGTGAAGAGCTCGGACTGGGTAATTTTGGATTTGGGCGTCGGAACCACCGAGGCCACATGTTAGCTGGCTTCATGGAGAAGGAGGGACTCTTTATGATGAACTCCTTCTTCAAAAAGTGTGAACAGCGAAAGTGGACTTGGATCAGTCCCGACGGGGTCACTAAGAATGAGATAGACTTCATTTTGACGACAAAAAGGCACATATTCAATGATGTCTCAGTGATCAACTCGCTCAAATGCGGCAGCGATCACCGCATGGTCAGAGGCACATTGAATCTGAACATAGTGTCCGAAAGATCTCGCCTGATGAAGTCCACGCTCCGGCCAGCACCCATCCAGATCCACAACTCCGAAGGTTTCCAGCTCGAGCTCCAAAATCGCTTCGAATGCCTAAGTGGCGACGTGGACGAATACAATGACGGGTTTGTAGAAGCTGTCCGTACGGTCGGGACTAAGTATTTTAAGACCCGCCGTACAAATAGAACTAAAAAGCTCTCGGACTACACTCTCGAGCTCATGGAGGACAGACGTGAGATGATTTTGCGTTCGTCAAGTGATGCTTGCAGATACCGGCAGCTCAATAAGCAGATCTCAAAGTCTCTGAAGCGCGACCTACGTCGGTATAATACCGTGCGTATAACGGAGGCTATAGAGCGAAACAGAGGCTCTAAAGTTTTCGCTAGAGATCTGACTATTGGGCATAGCCGGCTAAGCAAGCTGAAGACTGACGACGGCAAGATCTTAACGTCCGGGCCCGAGCTTTTGAGGGAAGTCGAGAATTTCTATGGACAGCTCTACACTTCAACGACAAGACCCGCATTAAATCTTGCTGAAGACCCTAGAGCAAGATTAACCCGACACTACACTGAAGATATCCCGGACGTCAGCCTGCAGGAGATTCGATTGGCTCTGAAACAGCTTAAAAACAACAAGGCGCCGGGCGATGACGGAATAACGCCAGAGCTACTGAAGGCGGGTGGTGAACCAATCCTTAGGGCCCTTCAGAAGTTATTTAATTCCGTCATAGTTAGGGGAAAAACGCCACAGGCATGGCACAGAAGTGTGGTGGTACTCTTTTTCAAAAAGGGTGACAACACCCTTTTGAAAAACTACAGACCCATCTCACTTCTGAGTCATGTCTATAAGTTGTTTTCAAGAGTCCTCACAAATCGTCTCGCCTGCAGGTTTGACGACTTCCAGCCGCCCGAACAAGCCGGTTTCCGAAAAGGCTTCAGCACAGTAGACCACATACATACGCTGCGGCAGGTTATACAGAAGGCCGAGGAGTATAACCTACCCCTTTGCTTGGCGTTTGTGGACTACGAAAAAGCCTTTGATTCGATCGAGACCTGGGCTGTACTGCAGTCTCTCCAGCGGTGCCAAGTAGACTATCGGTATATTGAAGCGCTGAAGGGTTTGTACGAAAACGCCACCATGTCAGTCCGAATACAGGACCAGACCTCGAAACCAATACCTCTGCAGCGTGGTGTCAGACAGGGAGATGTTATCTCTCCGAAACTGTTCACCGCTGCATTGGAGGATGTCTTCAAGGTTCTGGACTGGAAAGGACTGGGCATCAACATCAATGGCGAGTACATGACACACCTTCGGTTTGCTGATGATATCGTAGTCATGGCTGAGACCGCGGAGGACCTGAGTACAATGCTCGAAGACCTCAGTAGGGCCTCCAAGCGAGTCGGTCTTAAAATGAACATGGGCAAGACGAAAGTCATGTCTAATGCCCATGTTGTACCGACTCCTATAAAGATTGGAGACTCTGTTCTCGAAGTTGTTGACAGCTACGTGTACCTGGGACAAACTATCCAGTTAGGAAGGTCCAACTTCGAGAAAAAGGTCAATCGTCGAATCCAACTCGGCTGGGCTGCTTTCGGGAAGCTACGTAGAATCTTCTCGTCCGAAATACCGCAGTGTCTCAAGACAAAAGTCTTCGACCAGTGTGTGTTGCCAGTGATGACTTATGGAATTGAGACGTGGTCGCTAACAATGGGCCTTATAAGAAGGCTCAAAGTCGCTCAAAGGGCAATGGATAGGGCTATGCTTGGGGTTTCACTGCGCGATCGAATCAGGAATGAGGAGATCCGCAGAAGAACGAGAGTAATCGACATAGCCCGAAGAATTGTAACACTGAAGTGGCAATGGGCTGGACACATTGCCCGTAGGACCGATGCCCGATGGGGCCGACGGGTTCTCGAGTGGCGACCACGCACCGGAAGACGTAGCGTGGGTAGGCCCCCGACAAGGTGGACCGACGACCTGGTGAAGGTCGCGGGAAAGCGCTGGATGCGGGAGGCGCAGGACCGGTCGTCGTGGACGGTCGTCGTGGAGAACCTTGGGGGAGGCCTATGTCCAGCAGTGGACGTCTTTCGGCTGAAATGATGATGATGGAGTAATCCCCAGACGTGGTGACCGTTGTGCAATGCGCGTGCGGGAGCTACCCACACGCGCTGGTCACACTCTGGCGCTAAAGGAGACGGGGGTTCGTCCCCCGCCTTCTTCGCCCCGCCCGTCTACGCCGGAGGGGAGCGGCAAGAGCATCCTCTTCCCGCACCCTCTCCGCAGCCTCTTTCTGCGAGAGGACGGTCTCGCAGAAGGAGGCGGCAGCCTCCCATGTACTCTCGCTTTCAACCATGGCTCGCACCATGGTTTTAATTTATCCTACCTTAACTTAACTTATCTCCTTTCCCACGTGAGGCCGACCAGGAGGGGTTTGGAGTAAAGACATGATGTGACCACTATGCTACAATATTTCACTGTTCTTTATGAATTATTCACTGAATGCACATTTTACTACATAAATCACGCGTTTTTATTTAGTAAACAACACTATAAATAATTTTAAAATCCAATAAAAAATGAGCGTGACACTCTGCTTGACTTTCCAGCCAAAACCGCCCAGTTTGTTTACAAAATACATTGTGTAGGATGAGTATAATGTTCTGTAAAGAAAAAACAAGACAGCAGTAGGCCTAGTATGAGTTTTCAATACGAAACTCGTGGCGCTGTCATTGGTTGAGAGTTCTTACGACCTTGAAGCGGGCCAATCACTGAGTCAAACGCGCTCGATACGATCGAACGAGTTTCGTATTGAAAACTCATACTAGGCCTACTGAACATAGAACCTCCTTCTTTTTAAAGTTTGTTTAAAAGTATAGACCTGTAGATATTTTTCTTGAATATTTTTTATACCTAATATGTACTATAGAAAATTAACAAACAACGTATCCGTGTATGTCAACTATCTGTATTAGCTATACTTAACTAACACTTTTACAAAAAGTTTAACCATACTTGTATAACTAACCTAACCATTTTATAATTAATATTGATTGATTGTTGGTGAACATAATTTTCTTCCAGTTTCCCAAGTGATGATGAAATTCGAGAAAAATGGGCTGAAAATATTCCATTTAAACCCACAACAGCTAAAAACAAGGTTTTTTTACATTTGCAGTATGATGGTTGACAATTTTTTGTCTTTCAAAGGGTATTGTATTTGTTACGTCTATAACACTTTGTATTAATAAATGTGTTGATTTTGTTTAATTGTATTAATAAATGTGTTGCTTTCTAGAACATGGTTTTTGTTATTTTTTAATAATATCACGCAGCGTAGCGCGCCGCGTCGTCCACTTCCACTTATCACAGCGGTGCGTCCGAGACTACTGCTAGAGTACCGAGGGGCGCAAGGGCACCCGAATTGAGGCGCGTGGGTATGACTTGCGATCCAAGCGTTTCTATTAAGTCAAACGTACTGAAGACCTTATTCACTAAATTCATTTTGCATTTTATAATATATCAATATTGCCTTTTACAGCATGTAATTTAATAAATATTTTCGAAGATATTGCAGGACATAGAGGCTGCGACGCGCAGGGCAACGCGAGCCTGTAACTGTCCCTATGTATGTTTAGATCTTTAAAACTAAGTAACGGGATGCACTTTTCTATAACAGATAGAGTGATTCAATAAAAAGTTATACAATACCTAATATATAATACATTTGAAGCCGGGTCTGGTTGATAGTATACTATAAAAATATAGTTCATGTTTTATTTGGTAGCCACCTCTTACTGTTATTAGATTTTTACTCAAAACACTTTTGAAGTTTACTAAATGTCGCAATTTTCTTATGAACCATGTACATCCTACTACGAGGGTTAAACTGAAAGTTCTTAGAAAATCAAAAACTGATAACAGCCAGTTATTAGTTTTATTATATCTTTTCAAAATATTGTCCATTCACGTCAATACACCGTTGCATGCGATGGAACCACTGGGAAAAGCACTTTGCCCACTCGTCCTTAGGGGTCTCTTCAATGGCATCGCGATACGCAGCCACCGCTTCATCAGCATTCATAAACCGCTTTCCTTTAAGTTTTTCTTTAAATTTTTGGAAATAAATAAAAATCACAAGGCGCGAGGTCGGGACTATACGGCGGGTGACCCAGTAATTTAACGTTTGATGTCGCCAAATAGTCGATCGTTCAAAATCAAAAAAATCAAAATCAAAGCATTTATTTCAAATAAACCAGTTACAGGCACTTTTGAATTGTCAGAAGGTCGGTCAGTCAGTAAGGTGAAGCTAGTCGCCCATTCCAAAGAGTAGGTACCTATGGAGAAAAACGGGCAAGAAACTCCATGGACACTCTTATAAATTATCAAGCTATTGATACAAATATTTGATTACATCATTCATTTTGAAATCAATCGTGTGAGAACGATGCAGAAATATATTGTACGCTGAGAGCGTCCATTATGGAAAAAAAACAACAATTCAGAAATTAAAATACGCCGTAGCAGCTAAGAGATGACCAGTCCCCTCTGACGGCGTCCGTTCACGAACATGACGTATAGATCAGCATCATTCAGCTCAACCACATTGAAGGGAACCTAATGACCCAACACACACGCCACCACCAGCGAGACATTTGAGTGAGCATGACATACTCTCAACAGCCATAGCACTATCAAGTCATTAAAAGACTAACCCAACAAATAGATGCGTTACAGCAAGTAGATCGTGCTCACACGTGTTCCATGCAATTATACAATACTAAGAAATTGAATCTACACAATGCAAAGACAGTTTTGTCCAAGGTTCAGCAGCTCCAACGGTGTTCCCGAATGCTAAGTTTATGGCTACATAGTGTGTACTGGCTTTGAGTTAAAAAAAAATAAACAATTGCGAATTTAAACTACAAGAGGAAAAATCAAAGAACAATCAGTGTAAGCATAGAAATCGAACGCAGCTCAAGCCCAAGCCTTTTTGTCGTCAATATAATCTTTAACACTATAAAATGCTTTCTGACACAACTTACGTTTAATGAAGGATTTGAATTTATTCAGGCTCAGATCTTGAACCACCTCTGGAAGTCTATTGTAAAAATGTATACATTGGCATATAAAAGAGCCACCTATTTTCTTGAGCCTTGTTGTAGGTACAATAAATTTGTGCTTGTTCCTAGTATTTATATTATGGACATCACTGTATTTTTTAAACAATTTTATATTTTTATGAGCATACAAAAGATTTTCATAAATATATTGAGACGGCACGGTCAGTACATTAATCTCTTTAAAATTTTCTCTGAGAGAGTGTCTCGGACTTAATTTATAAATTGCACGAACAGCTCGTTTCTGCAAAACAAATATTGTTTGAATATCAGTGGCATTTCCCCACAACAGAATGCCGTACGACATTACGCTATGGAAATAGTACACTAAACGGGCCGTCTCAATATCAGACAAATTACGAATTGTTCTAACTGCGTATGCAGCAGAACTTAGTTTTTTTGTCAATTTTTTTATATGGGGACCCCATTGAAGCTTAGCATCCAGAGTTATACCCAAGAACACTGTGCTGTCTTCAGATTCCAATTCTTCGCCCTTTATCAACACTTTAGTTTTCACCTGCCTAACGTGAGGTAGAGTAAACTTAATGCATTTGGGTTTTTTCTCGTTTAAGAATAAATTATTAACATTAAACCAGTGGACTACTTTGGAGATCGCGCTATTTACATCATCAGTGACCTGCTGCTGACGTTCAAGTTTAAATAAAAGTGAAGTGTCATCTGCAAACAACACTATATCGTGATTATCCTTTATGAGGTACGGCAGGTCATTAATGTAAATAAGAAACAAAAAGGGACCAAGAATTGACCCCTGTGGGACTCCCATTGTTACTAAAGATCCGGAAGATCTTTTTCCATTAACGTCAACGCTTTGAATCCTACCACTCAAGTAGGATGTAATAAGATCCAGTCCAGAGTTCCTGATCCCGTAGTGGCGGAGTTTCCTGATTAACGTCTCGTGAAGAACGCAATCGAATGCCTTGGACAAATCACAAAAAATGCCCAAGGCGTCGCTTTTATCCTCCCATGCATTATAGATATGACCTAGAAGTTCAACACCGGCATCAGTAGTTGAACGA
This sequence comes from Sesamia inferens, assembly GCA_037179545.1. NCBI lineage: Eukaryota > Metazoa > Arthropoda > Insecta > Lepidoptera > Noctuidae > Sesamia > Sesamia inferens. The sequence goes on along the minus strand of CM073928.1, from coordinate 24,844,583 downwards.
CCCCTTGTAAAACCGAACTGTTTGCTATGTAATAATTTATGTTTATTAAAAAAACTTAGCATTTGGTTTAAAATTAATTTCTCAAAAATTTTACTAAAGGTAGGTAGTACAGAAATAGGTCTATAATTTGTGGGTCTGATGTACTGCCTGATTTAAACAAAGCTATTATTTTACTATTTTTCATGAGATCAGGAAACTCTCCACAGTCAATACAAGTATTAAAGATAACCGCTAGAGTGGGTGCCACAATATCAATAATAGACTTAGCAACTTCCACCGAATGACCCCATAGGTCAGCAGTCTTTTTTATATTGAGAGTGTGAAAGATTTTAGTTATATCTTTACTGGTAACATATTCAAAATGAAATTTCGAATTACAAACATTAACATTTTCTTTAAGCAAAGACTCAGCAACAGAAGGTGATGAGTTTAGGGATTTAGTAGTTAAAACAGGAATATCCGAAAAGAAATTTTCAAACACCTCAGCGACTTGCGCGTCTGATTTTATTATGTTGCCATTAACAGTCAAGCTATAGTCAGTATTTCTTTCACTGGACCTTCCCGTTTCACTATTAATAATTTTCCAAGTCGTTTTAATTACATTACTACTGTTTTTTATCTTTGAACTCAAGTAACGTGACTTGGCCATATAGCAAACTTGTTTAAATAATTTTGAGTATTTTCTAACATACAAATTAAATTTAACAGTGTTAATATAAGTCCTCTCATTGTACAGTTCATAAAGCCGAGTTCTACTTTTATGAATACCTATGGTAGCCCAATCAGAGAAAGATGCATTACTATTAATAGAGATAGTCTTGGGAACAAGGGTGGAATCAAATTGCTTACAATATATATTAAAAAAATTATCATAGAGATGATTAGGATCAGCATTAACATAACTGGATAAGACTGGCATTTTTTGATGAGATTAAATCTAAAAACCTCCAAGCGGCTTTCAGTTTTGGGGTTAACAGTGATATTCTTTTTGGCCACTTTTTTACTATTGTTTGGAATAGTAATCCTTTGTCCGCAGTGATCAGAATCAAATAAACTTACAACTTCTTTGCGGCTTGAATTATGTTTGCAAAAATATTATCTAGGCATGTGGCACAAGTATGTGTTATTCTTGTGGGCTCCAAAAATAGGTTTACAAGATTGTAGGACTGAAATAGACTTATAATTTTATTACAATAACCTGAGTTATCTAATAAATTAACATTAAAATCACCGCAAACGATAATGGCTTTGTTCGAAACACAAATCTTGTGTAAAACTTCATCCATTACCTTTTCAAAGCAGTCATACAATCCTGAAGGGGGTCTGTACACACTTAATACAACGAAGCCCTCCAACTCTATACAGGCAATTTCAGCTGTTCGTTCAACAGACAGGCTCACAATGTCTTTACGATTTTTAAATTTGAGCAGGTTACTAACTAAAATTAATGAGCCACCATGTATAGCATTTATTCTGCTAAACGAACTACCAACCTGGTGATTCTTAAAATTAAACAAGAACTGGTGACTTTTTAGCCAATGTTCGGTTATACAAAGAATATCAATACCATAATGGTTCATGAATAAATCTACCTCTAAATCTTTGTTCATAAATCCTTGAATATTTTGATGCACCAAATTAATATTATTTATTGACCTTAAATTTCCTCCCGAGTTGCCTTTGCAATCCTGTATATTATTATAGCTAGAGGTTGGCTCTATTGTCTTAATTTCTAATTTAAATTATTAATAATGTCAACTGGGACCAAATTATTGGCAGAATTAATTAAAATGTCATTGCATTGCTCAAAAGAAGCAATTTGTTTAGCCAAATTCTTGGCTGTGATAGAAAAAAAATATGATAGCGACACAGCTATCTGTCTTTTAGAATAATTAGAAAGATAATACATAACATTGTTATGTCTATCTCTTGTCAAATACAAATTATTCATAAAATAATTATTTATGTCAATTAAATGTAATATTTTATTATTAAATGTCAAGTTGGGCATTGTCATGTTTAGTTCATATCTAATCCTATTTTCTTCCTGTGGCAACTGGTCACTGTATGGGAATGTAAATAAGACAAACTTTCCAACATTCAGATTGCTTAACGTTTCACAACACTTAAGCAGTTCTCTTTTGCTCACATTTCCCCTACTACCCACAAAAATTAACAATGTTGGATCCTGGGAGAAGTTACATTTAATAATTTTTTGCATAATTCCATATAAAGAACAACCAGGCATACATTAGTTCAATATTGAGTGACCTGGACATTCATCAGTCAACAAGCGCCCCAAGCCCTTACCTATCTCATCACAGAACAACACAACATCATTAGTCAAGTTTTGTTTAATATTATTAAGATCATTAGGATCAAGATTATTGGCACTATTAGCAGAAGGAACTACGACATCAACACAGGGCTGCGGCAAGGTGGTATCACACGATGTCAATGAATGATCCAGTGTAAGCACATTCGATGTTAAACCGCACTCACAGTTGGTTTTTTGTGAGTTAACCAGCTCATTCATCGCCAACACATATTCTCTCATTAGGTCTTCCGAGGTATTATACTTATTAGTCATAGAAATAAGTTTATTTTGCAGATGGTCAAGTTCAGATTGCAATGACTCCGTGTCAATGTCGTACCTCCTATTACTTTGCTCTAAGTTATAAGAATATAGGATGTACATAGTTCATAAGAAAATTGCGACATTTAGTAAACTTCAAAAGTGTTTTGAGTAAAAATCTAATAAACAGTAAGAGGTGGCGACCAAATAAAACATGAACTATATTTTTATAGTATACTATCAACCAGACCCGGCTTCACTCGAATAAATGTATTATATATTAGGTATTGTATAACTTTTTATTGAATCACTCTATCTATTATAGAAAAGTGCATCCCGTTACTTAGTTTTAAAGATCTAAACATACGTAGGGACAGTTACAGGCTCGCGTTGCCCCTGCGCGTCGCAGCCTCTATGTCCTGTAATATCTTCGAAAATATTTATTAAATTACATGCTGTAAAAGGCAATATTGATATATTATAAAATGCAAAATGAATTTAGTGAATAAGGTCTTCAGTACGTTTGACTTAATAGAAACGCTTGGATGGCAAGTCATACCCACGCGCCCAAAAGAAACACATACGCACATACTACCTCTACGATGTATAGCTCACACACTGAATTTACTATGCGAGGATTGCCTTAAACTCGAACCTATACACGTATTTAAGCAAGTCGCCGTTAAAACCATTAAAGCTGTGAAAAGAAGTCAAAATCTGAGTTCCTTACTTGCTCACATAGTAAAAGAAAAAGGATCGGGGGAAACGTTAAAATTGCCAGGCAAAACTCGTTGGGGCAGTTACTGTAACGCATTGAAAAACCTACAAAACACATAAGTAGCATTACAAACATTAGCTGTCCACGAAGATGCCACCATTTCGGAAGAAATAAAATCAAATCTGTTGGATCGAAACTTCTGGCTCATGACAGAAAACTGTATAAAACTTTTAGAGTCAATAACGAATAAAATTTTTAGACTCGAAGGCAACGGAATACTAATAAACGAGGTGTGTGTGGCCTTCAAAGACATTAAATCTACGTTTACCTTTTTGCTACCCGAGATATTGATTTTAAATGAAGATCATAGGCAAGAAATTCACAATGCTGTAAGCAGGCGAATGAGTAATTGCATCAAACCCATTCATTGTGCTGCATATTTATTGGATCCAAGAACGCAAGGTGTCGAACTTGAAGAAGAGCACTAGATAGATGCAATGGAATACATACATGAAGTGGCCTTTGGGCCACTTCATTTATCAAACACTCAACATTGAAATTGCTCCAGAGTTAGCCAACTATAGGGCCAAACAGGGACTATGGGGTAGATCATTAATATGGAAAAGTGTAGAGGCAATGGATCCCGTTGTTTGGTGGAGAGGACTTTGCAGCTCTAAACTGCTTAGTAGAGTAGCAGTCCGTTTGTTGACAGCACCGTGTACTTCGGCAGCCACTGAACGTTCATTTAGCACACATGGGCATATACACAGTGTTAAAAGAAATAGATTAACTACGGAGAGAGCAGCAAAGATATCTTTTATATCATATAACTGGAATCTTCATAAACAGAAGCTAGATGATGAAGAAGACGAGTCTTTGTCTGTTACGGTATTACGCAGCCCGATAACGAGTCCTTTTGATGAAGAACAGCCCTCTACGTCTCGCGGGAATATAGAGTCATTCGAATTTTGTGATATTGACGACATAGTTGGAGCCGATGATGACAATGAAAATGACAGCGATAGTGATTAAGTACAGTACTTTGAATTGCAATAATAAATAATTATGTATGGATATACGTAGTTTCATTTTAAATTAAGTACGTATTTGGTGGATCAATGATTAATTTTGTTTGTTTTTGGTGTAAAATGTAATTATCGTTATAATGTGTGTTCATATTTTGATTGATGTAACTAAGAGTAAAGGACCCATTCATGGGGGCCGGAAGAGGGCGTTATCCGCCCTTCCTCGGCCCCCGGTGCGTCTTCTGCGGCCCGGGAAGGGAGTTAAGATCTCCCTCTCCCGTTCCGCAGCTTCCTTCTGCGTTAGAGCATACCCTCCTCCAATCCGCATTCGCAGAGAGAGGAGTCACGGACATGGATCTAGTACAGAAAAACGGGAGTGCAACAAAAACCTAGGCGGATTCTACAAAGAACAGAAATTATGGTTATAGATACTTTTTTGTGGCCGAAAAACCACGACTTTGGCAACAAGTATATAAATGTTGTATCATACATCACTACTCTGTAGTCGAGTAACTAATACCATCTCTATGTATTAGTGTCTATGAATATAGTCTATTGTCTTGTCATTGTAACTTAGGATCTGACCTGGAAGAGGTCGTTTCCAATAATATAATTCTACAAGTGTAATAAACCAGTCTAATTATCTAAAGTCTTTAATATTTACCAACCGAACAACCATACATGGTGTCAGAAGAGTGAAAAAACCCAATACGAAGAAAGAAAATTCATAAAATGCAAAAGTCGGATGGCGTCGGTGGCGGCCATGACACCGGAGCTGCAATGAACAGTGGCTTGAAGGCGCTTAAAATATCGTCAGATGCAACAAACAACAATTACGAAACCTGGAAGCGCTGGTGGCAACAGTTCGAATTATACTTGTTGGCAACGGGTTTGGACAAGTCCGGTGAGAAACGCAAGATCGCCATTTTATTACATCACATTGGTGAAAAATGCTTAAATATTTTCAACACATTCAACATAAATATTGGAGAAAGCACATTACATGACGTCAAAGCCAAATTCGACGAATTTTTTCAACCCAGAAAGAATATTACCATGTATCGTTACATGTTTTTTACCACACGTCAACAGAAATCGGAAAGCATCGAGGATTTCTTAACCGATCTCGAAAATAAGAGCCAAGATTGCGAATTTGGAACGCTCAGAGAATCTCTTATCAGAGATATTTTTATCGCCAACTTGAGTTTGGACTTGGCACATGTACGTCAGAGACTGCTGCAGGAACCTGATCTGACATATCAGAGGATGCGAGAGCTAGCTAGGACACTCATCGTCGCACAGCAGGATGCAGACCAAATTGTCAAGAGGTCCACTAGTCAAGAGTCTGAAAAAGTCATGCATCTGCGTCGGAGGAGCCGTGGTCGAGCGGAGCGTCAGCGACGGCGAGCTTCACCAGTCAGTCAGCAGGGATCCAGCGCAGGGAGGTCAAAGTCAAGTCCCAGTCCTGAGAAGCGCTCGAAGACGTGTAGCCGCTGTGGACAACACCACCGCTACAAATGTCCAGCGCAGGGAGCTAAATGCAGGTCATGTAACTCTTATGGTCATTTTGCAAAATTTTGTTACTCCAATAATAAAAAAGTCAGTCATTTAGAGTCTTTTAGTTCAACTGGTAGTCAAGAAAATTTTGTTGGAATTTTAAATTGTCATAACTTCAGTCATAGTCATAAGTATAGTCAATATAATTGTCATTTAGAGTCACAAAGTCATCACAATCAAAATCATTACAGACATAGCAGGTTGTCATACACCCAGTCAGATACTAAGTTACAATCAACGGTCAGGTCGCACATAGGCCAGTCGCAGTCAATGTCTAAGAGATCTCATGAAGACTCATCTTGTCATAAAAAATATCCTGTGTCATATTTCTGTGATGAAAGTGGTGATAATGCCATATCTGAGAGGTCTAATAAAAAATGCCTCAGTGATGAAAAAAGGCTGGTGACTGATAGGTCTGAGAGATCCAATGAAGACTCTTGTCATATGTCATATCTCAATGATGAAAACACTAAACAGTCTGAGAGATTTACAGTCAAGTCAGAAATATCTTGTCATGTCAATTTAATGCATTCAAGTCTAGCAGTCACAAAGGAGTACTGTACAAAATTGTTACAGAACACTAAGAAAGATGATACTTTGCAATTGTTAAAAAAGTATTATTATGAAGGTTGGCCAAAAAATAAAAATAATGTCAGTCTGTCAATAAAACCATTTTGGAACATACAAGCTGAAATTCATGTAGTCAAAGATTTGTTGTTCAAAGGGTCAAAATTAATAGTACCACAGTCAATGTATAAGGAGATGTTAGGTAAAATTCATGAAGGTCACCAAGGTATAAATAAATGCTTAAAACTGGCTAGAGAGTCTTTGTACTGGCCAAGCATGTCAGCTGATATTAAAAACTTGGTAGAACAATGTTATGTATGTGCACAATTTAAACCTAATAATCCAAAGGAACCACTAAAAAATTTTGAAATAAATAAATATCCATGGCAACAAGTAGGTGTTGATTTAATGTATTTTGATAACCTCACTTATTTAATTGTCACAGATTATTATTCTAAATTTATAGAAATAGCTTTGTTAAATAAAAACAGTACAGCAAAGAATGTAATAACACATTTAAAGTCCATTTTTGCTCGTCATGGAATACCTTTATCTTTAGTGTCTGATGGTGGTCCTCCTTTTCAGTCATTAGAATTTAAGAATTTTATGCATGAATGGGACATAGAACACATTGTAACTAGCCCATATCATCCACAGTCAAATGGTCAAGCAGAGAGTTCAGTCAAAATTATCAAAAATATGTTAAAAAAATGTAAAAGAAACTCATCTGATCCATACATAGCTTTATTACAGTATAGAAACACACCTAAGAATAATTTACCATCTCCAGCTCAATTGTTAATGTCCAGGAATTTAAGAAATAACATTCCTATGTCTTATAAGAAATTAAAACCTAAAGTGGTTACATTCAAAAATTATGAAGAATGTGTCAAGCAAAATAATAAAAATAAGTCTAAATATTATAATAGAAATACAAAGTCATTGTCATTACTGTATCCCAATGATCATGTATACTTTAAAAGAAAGCCTGATAGCAATTGGGAACAAGCCATTGTCAAGCTAAGGTTGGCTAATAATAGGTCATATGTCGTTGAGGATGTCAATGGAGTTAGGTATAGGAGGAATAGGGTTCATTTAAGACACAAATATTCTCCTATGCTATCCAATTCGTCGCAGGGGAGAGAGGAAGGTAACAGGCAGGAGTCTAGACCTCAAGAGCTCTCATCTCAATCCTCAGTCAGTCAACATGTAACTCGTTCTGGAAGAGTTGTAAAGCCAACCAGAAGGCTAATTGATGAAATAGATTAAGTAGAACATTGTATCCTAGATTAAGACCTAACTATAGTCTTAAGTCATTATCTAAATTGTAACTAAGTCAGGTTTCTATAACATTGTTTGTCAAGGGTTAATTTAAACTTAAACAGGGGGGATGTTGTATCATACATCACTACTCTGTAGTCGAGTAACTAATACCATCTCTATGTATTAGTGTCTATGAATATAGTCTATTGTCTTGTCATTGTAACTTAGGATCTGACCTGGAAGAGGTCGTTTCCAATAATATAATTCTACAAGTGTAATAAACCAGTCTAATTATCTAAAGTCTTTAATATTTACCAACCGAACAATCATACAATAAATATAACTGGAATTACTGAACGTTTTTTGTGCTGTCAGTGTCAACGTCACCAAGCCCCGCTCCGCCCCCTTGTGTTACACTCTGCCCCTCTGTGACCCCCCGCTGTTTTTGATAATCCGATACCGCTGATACGGGATACCAGTCGAGTGTTTAATGCTTGTAAAAATATGCAGTTTTTCTAAATAACTAAGCAAAACTACTTGTCTAACATAAAAGTTCGTGAGTGACTCTTTGTGATCCCCAGAAATCAAATAAAATGGACGGACCATCGGGCCCAAAGAAAAAGCTCAAAACGGTAAATATAATTTAATATTTTCTTTACTACTGTGTCACTGCGCTATATGGTACTAAAACTAATTTTCATCATCGATTGTATTCAAGGCTTGCTTGTTCCGTATTTGGATTCTTGAAGTTATTTACCGCATGGAATGCCTATCGGAAAGAAATTTGGTATAGCGGATATTAAACTTTGTGCCTGTTCATAAGAGATTTGTAAACAGTTCACAATGCACAACTTGAACCATACACAGAGCGTTATGATTTGATTGAGTTATCATTCAATACTACCTTGTTGTTATGTGGTTCTGTTAGTGCTAATAAGTAGTTCAAATAAAATGTTGAATAATGAGATGAAAATTTAATCTCTTTTGTGGAAAACAAGGCTTGAGAATGTAATCAAAACACATGTATTATTTTCTTCTTTATTTACACTCTAAATAATTTTAATGATACAGTAATAAAAAAATTAATTCCTCATAATGAGTTTCTTGTGTTTATAATTAATCTAAACTATAATGTAATATAATATATATTTTAGTGTAAGATAAACCAGGTTGTGATAAACAACTATTTCACTTGTGACCCAGTTACTGGATAAAAATGTTTTAATGTAAAAAGCATTATTTCAAGACCTCAGGAAATTCTCACACTTTTAAGAATGTTCACCATCAGATCTCAGTCACAAGTCTGTCAAAAATTCCTTTGAATTGTTTTCCCTACCATTTTGACAACTTTTCATCATTTTTATGACACATGACGCTCATTGAGATAGCAACTAGATTTTGAATTTTCCTAGTCAAATGGGAAAGGAAATTGGCTTTCTCAGGTTTTGTAGTTTGTTTAATACTTCCATTAGTGTCCCTAAAATGTTTATAGACACCAGAGGTATGAGGGAATGCTCTAAAGGGGAATTCTTTAAAGTTCTATCTCTAGTTTTTGTATCTGTTCCATTACCATTATCAATATATCTATCAAAATATTCTATATAATCAATACAGATTTTGTTTTTTGACTGAAATAATTAAACCAATTTTAAACACAAATACATAACACAAGTGTCTATATTTTTACTGTTTTTCTGAACTGGAATATAGGCAGCAACATATTGTATTATCAAATCTCATTAACAGTATCATAAAATGACAATTGTTTACATAATCCGCTTTTATGGCTACCTTATAGAAATAATCAGAAGGACAAAAACCTTGATAACACAACAAAAGTATAATAGTTGTATTATTTCTGATTCAAAAGATGTGCAAGGTAAATCTACCTATCTCACTCTTGGCAGACTTACAGCTAAATATAGTTAAGTAGGTAACATAACATAGTAAGTTTAATTTATGCTTTTTATCAGCACATAGAAACCTATCACTTCATCTAAATATATGTACATATACTATCAGCAACTGATAAGTGTTAACAACTGTAGTTAGTTCTATGATAAATGATAAGCTGTGGTTTTAGTACTTAATTTTTTTTTACCAATATTTAAACAATTACGATTTTTTTTGATATTTTTTTATTGTGTGTAAGATTATAAATTGACGCCTCTCTCATAAACCTTGCTTGAAGTTAACTAGTGATTATTGACTGTTTAACCATACATTTTTGACGTTTTAATGTCACTTAACATCTCACTAATCATTGTTTATGAATAAACACCATAGTGTTTAAGGGGTTTATTCATATTTAAAGTTAGGTGACGTGCAAACGTCAAAAATGTATGGTTAAACAGTCGCTAATCACGCTTTTTTTTTTAGCGATTTGTCGTGTTCCGGCATGATGTCTGGTGAAGCCGTATGGAGGACGGGTCTGAGCAGTTGTGTTGCGATGTGTGCCGGGTACGATGCGCCAAATGTTGTTGTGTTGGGAGTTTGGTCGTGGAAGGTCTTCGGATCAATCTACCTTTAGCGCAGCATCGTTGGTCGTATTGTTGGGTTTAACATTGCATCACCTCGCTCAACTGCCGTCTTCCTTCCTATACGCTCAGTTTTTCTGAGTGGTTAGGCTGTTAATAAACTAGCGCGCTTTACCATCAACGATCGCATCACTGCTTACCATCAGGCGGGATTGCGGTCAAGAGCTAGTTTATAATTATTAAAAAAAAAAAGTATACTGTGGTCCTGGCACATATAAGTGAAGGAAAACTAGGGGACTTTTACTCAGTAAAAGTCTTGACACGCCCTACCACTCCGCCCAAAGCGGGAGACGTCATTTAAAGACTGGTAGATCATCAAACGACCCAAATAAAAGTGTCTACAAAGCTAGAGTGATTAGACTCATAATAAACAAACGAGCTTTACCATCAACAATTTTGTTGCTGCTTATCATCAAACGGGATCGCGGTCAAGCACTAGTTTATGATAATTATAACATAAAACTCTCGTTTTTCCTGCGATTTTTCTGTCATTACATTTGCTTTTTTGTCTCGGCAAAAGCTAACAGGATTTATAGAGGCCTAATGATGAAGGACCTTTCATTTTTAGGTTTTTTATTAAAGAACACACTCTACATTAGGCTAACTAAAACCTTTTTGACTATGTGTTCCATTAAAGTGCTTAAAAACTGATTACGGTAATAACGATAACTCACGATATCCTATTCAGTTAATTAATAACGTTACCACTAAGTTTTTTGTTTTTAAACATTGCCCTTTACTCATGTATCGTGTGTGCTTTTAAAAACATTTAAACATGCATACACAGATATGCAGTCGATTGCCCAGCCACTGCGCCAATCGTATCTAAAAAATATTGGTTTATCTTTTCATCATGACAGATAGCGTTATAGAAATAACGTTATCTCTTAAAATTTCAGGGGGACAATACTTTGATCCGTATCATTGGATATGTATCGATTATCACATTGTTTTCGTCACATGAGTGCACCCTATCGAGTACCTAGTAAGTGCGTCCATTCTCACCGTGATCGGGACATCAACTAGAGCGGGAGATCGGCACTGAAGTAGCTATACGTATGTACTTTAACCAAGGCTTTAACGGTAGCGCGTGGACACACGGTGTTAGTCATTATTGGTAATAGCTAATTACGATTAACTATCTGCAGTTAATTAGGATAGAAGGCAATTCTCGAAACTAATAACTTTCAAAATTTAGTCGCAATTTCATCTCAGACTGTCAAAAGCTTATTAGAGAAAGTTCTTTTGTTTTATAAAGTACCTACCTACTTTTTTGTATGTAATCTGCCCCATTCCAAAATTCCTCAAATCTCTATAAAATTTCTCCAAAAGGTGATAGTTATGTGAGAAAAGTGAGGTGATAGTGAGATAGCCTTGCCGCCAAGCGATTTGTCGTATTCCGGCATGTATGGTGAAGCCGTACGGGGGACGGGTCTGAGCAGTTGTGTTGCAATGTGTGCCGGGTACGATGCGCCTAATGTTGTTGTGTTGGGAGTTTGGTCGTGGAGGGTCTTCAGATCAATCTCCCTTTGGCGCAGCATCGTTGGTCTTGTTGTTGGTATTAACATTGCATCACCTCGCTCAACTGCCGTCTTCCTTCCTATTCGCTCAGTTTTTCTGAGTGAATAGGCTCTTAATAAACTAGCGCGCTTTACCATCAACGATCGCATCACTGCTTACCATCAGGCGGGATTGCGGCCAAGCGCTAGTTTATAAGTAATTATTAAAAAAAAAGTAATTAGATAGACTTGATATATAGGCTGTTAGACTATTTTTTGGGTTAAAGACCCATTTATTTTAAATTAATTTTTTCCAATCGCGCAATGGTATGACTATCTCGAATTTACTCAACTAAACCAACCATTTTTTTTTGTTTTTTTTTTGCCGGGGTGGAAATCCTCATAGGATGCCCGCCGCCCTGGGGTGGGCGACGGGGTATGTCAGACTTTTACTGACTAAAACCACCCCGGTGTGTCTATCACGAGCGCGCGTGGGGCCGCGGGACTCTAAATTCTTCCACGGCCCCATACCCTCGTGCTGGCCCAGTCTGTCCGGGCCTCGTCTCCTGCACGGGGTAGTGGGGTGTTAAACTACCCCGTGCATCGCCTCAAAGGCGCGCGCCGACACTCGCGCGCGCCTCCGCCTCGGGGTCCATCAATGGGGGGCGGGGACTTCCCCATGTCCCTCGCCCCCAGGGGCCCTCTTCCGCCCCCCATGAATGGGTCCAGACCCATTCATGGGGGGCGGAAGAGGGCGTTATCCGCCCTTCCTCGGCGCCCGGTGCGTCTTCTGCGGCCCGGGAAGGGAGTTGATATCTCCCTCTCCCGTTCCGCAGCTTCCTTCTGCGACATCACGTCCTCGCAGAAGGACACCACCGCGTCCCACGACTCTGAGCTGCCGACCATCCTCCGCACTATTGCCGGCAGCGTCAGGTCGCCTCCTACTTCATTTGCGAGGACACGGCGCTGCTCCTCCCAAGCTACACACTCGGAGAGCGTGTGCTGCGCCGTGTCTTCCCCGCATTGGACGCAGTGGTGGCACCGAGCGTCCGGCTCCCTGCCTAAGCGACGCAGGTACTTGCCGAAGCAGCCATGCCCCGACAGTACCTGCGTCACCCTGAACGACAGGGAGCCGTGCCTCCTCCCGAGCCAGTCGTCGAGTACTGGCCGGAACTAAACCAACCAAGAATAAGTAAAAGATGTAGATATGGCCGATGATATTGCGATTCAGACCTGTAGTGACATAGCATATCTGGAGATTGTCATGTCTGCAAACGTAACCAAAGTGTTTTCTTTTCTGGGGTTAACCACAAGCAATACGCAAATTAAAGTGTTATTGGGTCTGTGATGTTAGTAACAAGTTAATAAGGTTTCCATGGTGCAAAATTATTACTGAACCTTATTTTTTCTAGCAGAAGAGCAATTGGTACAGTGCACTTTAATTCAACAATACACTGTACCTTGTGAATCCCTCAATGAGTTGTGTACTTATAAGAAAATTTGTTCTAAAAGAAGGGTTAGGAAAAAAAATCGTGATTCGTGACATATGATTTTTTCTGGATCCCTATTAGGCTATTAGCAATAACTTGTAAGGGATTCCAGCGCAAAAAACAAAATACAATAGAATTTGGGGGCAATAAGCCGTATAGTGCCCAGAAAAAAGTTAACAATATTTCAAAAATGGTTGTAGTGTAGGTAATATTATTACTTGATAGATTGTTTTCAGCTTATACGTATTTATTCTCTTACGTAGGTGTTTTTAAATTCCTTTTATAAGATGACCCATATCTTACCCACACCAAGTACCATTTGCTGAAGTAGGTACTCGGGCTTGAATTGGCTCTGTCTGAGCTCCAGAATAGTATCGCCTTTTCGTTCCATTTAATTTTCAGCCTGCAATCTTGAAACAAAGCGACGTAAGTAGGCAGTCAACTAAATAAAAAAATCTTAAAAGGCGCGAATATATATACTCCCCTAAAGTGACGGGCTTGACCAGAAATGCGAAAAATAGGTAGTAATTACACAAAAGCAAAACCCGGATATACAACAATCATTTTCTAACAAGGCTAAAATGCAGTGCAGCTTTTCTGACGCCCAATAAACTACTACCATTATTTACAAGCAATTTAAAATACAGAATCATTCAGCGAACGCGCCAGTGTTGTGTACAACGGCGTGAGGGACGTGCGTGCGTGCTGTTGTTTTCGTTGTCTAATCGGATTTCTTCGAACGCACCCGTTCACAATTGGCGGGAAAGTTTTATTTGAAGTTTGTTTTTTTTTATTGCAATTATGAGCTTGGAGCAAAGGAACAGGAAGGTGACAGACGTCTACGAAAAATATAAAATTGCTGAGTGGGGCAATGGCCACGTTCCTAAAAGAGCGGTTAGTGATTTTGTTTTTTAGCTTCTAAAACAGTAATGCTAATATTCTGCAATAATTCTAAATATGAAACTTCGGAGAAAACCTCTCCTAATTAAGTGAATGTAGTATTAAATTTATAACCATTTAGGTAAGTAATAGGAATGCCGATAAAAATCCATCCATATAGAGACATTCTCAAATATGTAGTAATGCTTTCTCTCTTTACATTGTTACGTTAAAACTTTTGAAGGACTTATACGCTTTCTCCTCCGGTCTTAAATAATTTACTCGACTTTCGCTCACAAAATTAACAATTTGGTTAAAATAATTATGAAAATATTATATCCATTCCCACTACCACCAATTTCCCCCTACTACCTAAATTCCGCGTTTGTTGATAAAGTTAATGTGTTAATTATTGTGTTTGTGGGGAGCTAATTAAACAAAAATGATATGAATATTTTCAGGATAATAATATCTTAGTATTTTTTTGTCTTATATTGGCTGAAATGAATTCAGACATATATGACCAAAGGTAGTGAAATTGTAATTAAAAATATCCTTTTAAAATATTACGGAGAAGTCATCATCATCCATCATCAAGTTGAGAAGTAGTTCATCATAATACTTATCTAATTTACTCAACAATAATTCAAATACATAATTTATTTAAACCGGATTTTTTATCAAAGCAAATTTTATTTTCAAAATTTGTAGTGATAAAAAGATTAATTTAATTGTGAAAATTGATTAATGTAAACGTACTAACCTACCCAAAAAACTACTGATGTTTTGATATTTTTAATTGCATTTTACCTAATTTAGAATAAGGTGACGGTGAAAACACCACCTAGTTCCTTTGGCGTGGGAAACCATAATTTCCTTTAAAAATGAAACGCCGCCAAAACATGAGAAAAAATTACAATAAATGTAGGATGGTATTTACCGTTAGGGACTAACCTAACAACGTGATTTCCTAAATATTTGGGTTCTTATGATGAATTTCAATATTTCCAACCCTGTGAAGATAAGAACAATATTGATAAAGAAAATAATTCGTAAACGAAATCAGACTGATACATAGGTGATACACATGTCTGCTTAAGACGCGTACCGTTCTGGAGCTAGGATGGAAGATCAAACTGGGCTTGTGGAATGTTCTGTAAGCGGACCTGCTATGTGTGTAGTAATATACATCATCTACATAGGCTAAACTAATCCATAACTTAGGTACGATAACTTCTACAGCATAGTGTTGCAATAAAATAGAGATTAGTCTTTTATTACGTTACTTTTCTACTTAAAATCTACAATGATAACTTTGATAAACTATGATATTGTTACAGAACAAGTACTCTGATAAGTCATATTGCGATGGATTAAGATAATAATACAAACTCTTTTTGCATCTTCATCGAATTTAAGGAAGCTACTGTTACTAATTTTCGACCCGAATCAATAAAAAAATGAGTAGCTTTCTTTTTTCGTTTTAATTTCCGTTTTGAGAACGCATGTTAATGCACATACCAGTACCTCAGGGCCCCCAACTCCTGTTAGTGGAAGGAACCGTAGGGGTTTTGTGAGGGGAAGGAAAAGACATAACGCTGCATTCTCTTTAGACAGAGTGTTAAAGAGAATTACCTCAAAGAACATACAAATAAGTGTCAGACAAGTATGTAATGACACAAAGCCTAACTTATTCACATACCCATCATCATCTCTCAACGTTAATCCCAGTCGCATCCAAAGTTATTTGAACATTGGAATCTGGGGTCCGCTTTCGCAGTCTAACCGCTGATTTTGGCTATTTTCTGTAAATCGAGTGCCGTCTGACCTCCACAACCTGAAGGCGACATCGAAGCACTGGAGTTAGACCAATTGTTGGACTTTTGAGGGCTCCAACAACCCGTAACGACTGGCAACCATACCAACCAACCTGGACCAACGGCTTAAGGCGCTTTCCGAGGCACGACCAGAAGACCAGTGCAAATATTCATGTATAGAAATATTTGCACTGCGCGGGGTCGAACCCGCGCCTGCTTTCGCAGCGGCCGCATTCGCTACCGCTACGCTACGGAGGCTGACAGTTAACTTTTTCTCATACCCGAAGTGTTATATTTAGGTACAGAGACATGTGCTGGCTCTGATTTATATGCCATTACAACCAATTTCCACCGCGGAAGAGCACAACAAGACACATCCTCTTGTGGCAACTGTTTCCTCAAGTAACATGCGCAGTTTATCTGCTCTGTGTTTAATAACACTAAGATAGAAGTTATTCATGCATTGTCGTCAGGCTAGAATAATGTTTGAAAAAAGAAAATGATAACAACACTGTACATAGACATAATATATGATTTTAATACAAATTCGTTATAGGAAATGAGTACTTATGCAATTTCTGCTAATAAAAGTAAATTAGAAATTATTTTCAATAAAAAAAAAACAATATTTTGCCTTGCACAGTCGGGCTTTTATTTTGTGCAAGCTATTCTAGCAGAATCGCGAAAAAGCAGGTAAAGCACGAGCACAATTACATACAACTCCCATAGATTTCGATAATGCTATGTTCGCAAGAATATAAAATTTCATTCAAATATTAAGTTCTAAATCGCTTTTGCATAAAGCCGAGTGTATACTTATGTACTTTTACTCGTGATTGTATTTATTAACTCAATAAGAAAAAAAAAAAAAGAATTCTGGTTTATCCGGTACTACAAATTGTTCATAATGGTAATTAGAATGACCCTTTAGAAGTTTAACTACTCCTTGTAGAAGCTAATTACCGAAAGACGCATAGAACAGTGGACCCAATTTTCCACTTGCTTCATTAACTTCCCACGAATATACAAATGCAGTGAGAGTAGAGGTGGGTATCGGCCGCAACTTACCAAGTTGTAGGTCGTAGCTTCGACCCCTATCAGGCGCCTCACTTTGTTTAAATTATTTCATCATCACTGCTCTCAAAACGGTGAAGGTAATCAAATCAATCATAAAACAGCGTGAGCATATCCTTGAGCAAAAACTTCGAAGGCATGTTATATATTCCAACCCGCACTGGGCCCGCGTGGTAGATTACGACACTCTCTCTCATAGAGAGGTGGCCTGGGTCCCAGAAGTGGGAACATTATAGGCTGATTATGTATTATATAAATAGTTGCAGTGTTTTCGGTTCTATTTTTCACTACGTTTACTCTTTTTCCGTTCCAAGTGAGAAGATTGGTCATTTCTGGCTGTTCTTGTAGACAAGTAAACAGACACTGTGGTTTCCTATTATGCAGAATTGCATTCCTCAATAATCCAGCGTTGCGCATTAATTAGGCTTTATGCAGGTGCAATTTGCAGAGTTCTTGCATCAGAACTCTGCATACTGGACTAATGTAATCATAGGAGAGGCAACTCTAGCAGAAGGTTATTTCTACCATCAATGCTGTTTCTTTGGTTTTGATGTTGATGAAATATTTCGGCAACGACAGGAAAGGAGCTATTCAAAAATGTGTATAAATTTCTAGGTGTACCAAATAATGGAATTATTGTCTATTGTTTAGGAAGTCTGGGTTACTGTTCCTGTTATGGTCATCAAAGATCACGTCCTTGTTAAGCTACTAGCAGGAAAGTATACCTTCACAGGCACATGCCGAAGGATACTTCGCTACGATACAAAAGACAGCACATCAAGCTATTACAACCTATCAGATCTCTATATTAGATTTTCAACTTTATCTTTAAAGCATCAAGGCCCAAGGATGATTGGATATTTCACAGTTTCGGGTAGCTTGACCCGCTGTCGTTCGCACATTGCGGATTGCTTGGGGGTTTACCTCGATGCCTGGTATGTGCGTGTGAGTTTTTATTATGTGGAAAGGTCCAAAGGCGGTTACAATGCCGTAGGCATTATGTGTCACCAAAGGTGGTGAAGAGATTAGATGGCAGCTGCTTTAGTTGAGAGGTACAATAATAGAACGACAAAAATACTGTTCGTATTTTAGAAATGTAATTCTACTCGTAAACCATAAGTGATAATATACAAAAAGTGGCACACATTAAAGATGGTGGTAATTGCAAATCTGATACATGTCGACGGCCGCCGCCGACACGTCTGCGGCTGCCGTTGCAATATGTCGCAGTATGAAGTTTACATTTTGGAATGCAATAAAAGTATTGAGGAACAGTTTACTGCACAAAAATAGCAAACAGCTGAAAAAATAAACTCGAATCTGTCAACAGAAAATTTTCTTCCCTTCAATATTAAACCTGTCTAATTGTTTACCATTTTTGAAGTACGGAAATTTTCGTAAAAACAATTTACATAATTCTGAAAGCGTTTTTATTTTTTAGGGTTTGACCTGTTAACAAAATTTACTTTGTACATCGGTAGTGTTGTTTTTCGTTCGGGGAAACACTAGAACAAACTTCTATTCAGGGAATTATAAACAATGCTGTTTATTCAAAGGCGATGTAATAATGATCTAGGCTGCAGCTAGCTCTTCCACCAAATGTGGAGTATATTAGTCTAATCTTTATTTTATGTTCACTGAATAATCATATTTCACTCTCGCTTACAATTTCCGATTACACTACGCTATTATAAAATAAATAAATATTATTGACAATGATGAAAACCCCTTCACTATCCACTGTGTGAAGGACTTAGATTGTCAAGCAGTCGCACATATAAACGCGAAGTGTAGATAAGCTAATAAATTACCTATGGAAGTTCGCAATCCTCCTTAGTATTAGTTTCCATCTAGACGAAGATTAGCTCCAACCTTTTTGTTATCTTGCACTACGCTGGTAAACATGCCATAGTTACAATCAATGTTTCCATCTAGACGAAGATTAGTTCCAACCTTTTTGTTATCTTGCACTACGCTGGTAAACATGCCATAGTTACAATCTATGATTTAGGACTCCACTTTCTTATTTATTTATTTGATCATATTTGTACACGCAGTAATACATAAGGATATGACAAAATAGAAATTTGAGTACAAAGGTGCTGCTTATTTCCAGACCTTCGAAAGGAGAAGTAAAACTACTGAATCTGTTTTCTTGCCCGAAGTCATCGTATTACCCAATTGGGTTGTGAAGGTCAGGTAGGCAGTCGCTTCATGGCTAATACTGGCATTCGGCTGTATCTGGTGAGACTGTAAGTTGACCCCAATGTAGTTGGGAATAGGCTAGTCAGATGACAAGTTGATTCCCTTTTCTTTACCGTTCCGTTCGGTTTACTGTACCGCACCTTCATTTTCATGTTGTTCTTTAGATAATTTAACACATCGATCGCGCCTTTTAGTGACAAACTTGCTGTAAATAAAATTCAATTACTTCCGATCACTAAACGCGTTGAAAGCGTATAGCAACAACGGTTTCAGTAAACTGTTTTTGTGTGACCAATTATTATTTTTGCACGTGTATAGGTTATGTAATGTACACGGTAATGCACACGATCGATCTAAGATTATTTTGCGACTATCTTCTGTCCACCGCTTCGCCCGCGTGGACATGAGAAATTTCCCACGGTAACGTGCTAAAATAATAAAATATATAAAACTATTACCTTTTTTATCAGATGTGTGTATAGTGTTTTATTATATAAAAGTATGCAATCCTCAATACTTTTATACTATAGCACTTTTAGCGATAGCGAACATGTGTTCGTGTAATACTTGGGAAGCGAAACATTGCGCCAAGCTATTGGTGGCAAAAACAATATTGAAAGTCAACCATTTTTTACACAATGACTCTGCCCCTAATACCATTTTATTATAGATTGCATGAGATGTAATATAGTCCTTTAGCCAAAAAGTATTGGTGTTTGTGTATGGGGTGCTTCAAGGAACTATACTATGACCCTTAGAGCTTGCTCTAAGAATGCCATTGCTTGCACCATACACTTCATGGCCCATCGCCACTTCTACAGCATTAACATTATAGCATACATGTGTGTAGCATTATGTCACAGTTACGCTACTGGCTTTAGATTTACGTAAACATTCGACTTTCTCCACATTTCTCGCGCGGATTCATTCGAATTGGAGGGGCTAGCTCCTAGCTATTCACGCAGTGTTTAGATACTTACATACTGGTTTTTAGAATTATTGGCGACAATATTCTTCGTTGGAAACAGTAAGAACGCTTTGGAATGGGCAGCTAGCTTCTTCTTTCTGACTGCTCCGAACAAACCACACATTTGAATTATCAAAGGGAACAAATCTAGCCTTTGATAAATTAGTTTACTTGAAATAACTGCTTTGATTTTATTTTTGAAGCTATATGGGAACACCAGCTTGAGAGCGGGGCAAATTGGAATCCTCGTAATACGTTCTTAAGTTTTAAGGCAAAATCATCAAATGACCTCTCTCGCTTTGGACGGAGCGGAAGGGCTGTCAGACTTTTACTGACTAAAACCTACTCGTCTTCCTTCACTTGCCTGTGCGCCAGGGCCACGGTTCCTTTTTTTAACTAAACCGCAACCCTGACCCAGAGGCGTCGGTCTTCATGGACCCCGCCACGATGTGCAGACATCTCTTTGAGACACGCGTGAAACACAACGCGCGGTTACCCGGGCCAGGCCCGCGCCTACGGTGGCCGGGAGTTGGATGTTGTCTCCCGACCAGGGCGTCTCATACATAGAAGGCCTGGAAAGATTTGCCTGAGGCGGTCTTTCCCTCTGATTAAAATTTAAGTGTCTTCAAGGCTAGAGTGAATGGCCTCATCATAAACTACTGCTCTAGTATCACTGCTTGCCATCAGGTTCTATAGCTTAGCTAATGTTATATTACAAAATAATTATATATAATCATGAATGGGATATGTTTTATTATATTTCTTTTATATGATTTATATTTGATATTACTTTTGTGGTTATAAACCATTTCTGTGCCAAATTTTATCCAAAACCGTTTATTAGCTTTTGCGTGAAAGAGTAACAAATATACAGCCAAAGTTTCACGAACTTCAACTTTATTATATTAAGTAGAATATTTATCAATATCCTTCATATATCGTGTACACAAATGGCTGTATGCACATATTATGTTTTCATTTTCCGATATTGTAATAAGCGTAATGTTGCACTACAATGCATAATGCAAATAAGTACTGACCAAACATTTATTTAGCTATGTGAAGCTATTGGAACAATGGCTAACTAAATTATCACGAGTTATTTATTTAACATTATTACCTGCAGTATGGATAAATCAATAGAGAGATAACAGTTGTGCAAATTATTATTGACACCGAATGGTATTTGGTTCAATTGGCCGTATGTCCTGACAATTTCGTCCCACATTTACTGATTTTAGTCGCTCCACTGTCAAATTTTTCCTAAATATAAATTCGCTCTAGTGAAAAGTTACTTTGACAGTCTTTATAAACTGACAAATTCGTCCTTTCATCGAAACCTGCTGTCAAATTCCACTGGCTAATTGACCCCACCAAGTTCGGCCCAGTGACTAAATTACCTTATTACCAAAGTCACACATGATTGCTTTTACATTAAAAATGGTAGACAATAGTAAAAAAGACATTGATTCCAATTGTTTCAAAACCATAACGATTTTGATAAGTATGATCATTAAAAATCAATGAAAATACCACCAACTACCACAATTTGTGTAATGGGTTTATGATTAACAATATATGAGTTCTGAATTTGTTCTTGATACCTACCTAAACAGACAAAAGTCAATGCATAATAAATAGAATAGTAGAAGTCAAAACTATCTTGGTCAATATTAAATGTTGGTAATATTTCTTAGAATAAGTAAAATTATGTCCTACTATAGTTTTCGCTCGTAGCTTCACTCACATGGTATGTTGATAAAAAATAGTCTGTATCGTTTTCCAGAGTTCAATCTTCAAAGTATCCCCATGCCAAATAATTTCGAAACGGTCGGGCTGTTTTGGAAATTAACCGGAACAGACAGACAAAAATTAAGGAAAAATATGTTGTAGTTACAACCGTATATATTTATTTCTAAGTACTTTCCTGTATATGCATATAGTAAAAAACTGTTGACATTACAAACACACAGTTCAATATATTTACATTTATTTATTTGTATAGATTATAGTGATAATTTATTTATTAAGTAACTACAAGTTCTTTAGTAGATTTCATAAGCCCTTCAATGCCTCTCAATATCAAAAATAACACCCATCTAAGAAAAAGACACAAAAAATTTATTCACAACAAAAGTAGTTTTATTCCATTAACAGTCATTTTCGTACACAATGCATATTGCATATAATAACTTGTCCAAGGTTGTACTATAATGCCCTTCACCGTTGAAATTGCATTTATTTTATCCAATTTGCATTTCAAATATGACGAATATATATAGGATCACGAGTAATTATTATGGTATTTAGGCGAATGAGTTTTATATGGTAACAGGTTTGAAGGATATACTCGATTAAGACTGTGCGATTATTTAGAAATATGTACTACACCAATTGCCGTGTTATGACTTCGTCGTTGCTTAGCGTCAATCCTGACTTTGTCTTCTTGCTCAGTTTCTGAGCTTTATAGCGTGATGTCAAATAGCGTATAGCCATTCTCAAGAACTAGGCAATCACATAATAAATTTAATAGTAATCTTTATTACACAAAAAATGGTACAAAAAAGTGTGAAATCCCTGACTCCTGTGCTAGCTGATATACTTGTGTTACAAGAGCCAGTGCCCTCTCCCAATAAGAGATTTTACAGAATCCTATGCAAAAAGATTAAGAAACAAAAATAAATAAATTTTTCATATCCTATTTGTAGATCCAGAGATTACCATAAACCCGTTGACAGTGTTCGTTTGGTTACTAGTTTAGACATGAATCTATAAAAACATGTATAATTAAGTCATAAATTAATTTGAAAGGATCATATGGATAAACTATGAGCCCCGTTACACCGACTTCAAAAGGTTCAAAACTCTTTTGTTGGGCTTGGTATAACTTTTTGCAACAAGACACTCTCTGCTTTGCTAAACTTGATTGATACAATTAAAATCCAACCTCTGTTCAAAGGCATAAGTACTATTCTGTCTACGACTATTTAAGTGATAAGAATCTGTTTTTCTCCGGTGTTAGCTTACCCACAGGTTATACTTATGTAAGCTGTCACGCCCTTTATGCCTGGAGGCTTTTATTTAGTAATACGTTTTTATTTCCTTACATTTCCAGTTTTACTTTCTTTTTTTTTTGCTTTCCTGGTATATTGAATTGGTTAGGTGGCATATGATAATTAATTTGATTTAATGTTCTGTGTTTTGTTGTTTTAGTTACTATACATAGTGCTGTATTGAGTCATGTGTTTTTTTAATGAACAGACAGCTGTGCTGGAGAGTTTGTTCCGCCACTTTTCTTCCCAGCGAAAGCACTAGGAAGTGGCGAAAGGCGTTTTTGAGGACTGTCTTATGTAATATTGAAGTTCAAAATGTTTTGATTAACAGCCTAATTTGAATAAATGTCTTAATTATATATATACTTATTTCTATAAAATATGAAAAATCGTAGATATACTAGGCGAAATAATCACAAATTAATTACTAATGACGTTAAATACTAAACAAAAAGATCTAATAGCTGGAAAGTTAATTGTTATTAATTATTTTAATTGTGTATTCTACTTTTATTATATGTATACGTGAAAGTTTGAATGGAATTATAAATGTTTGTTTGTTATGCATATGTGCAGTTCACACGTGGTAGAAGTGAAACGATAAAAATTTTGGTTTCTAAATAATGAGACGAATGTAAAAAACACTGTATAATGCTTCCAATCTCATTTTCTCCCACGGTAAATCTCATTTTTATGTCTCTCTTTTTCGTTTCATTGACTTTTCAAATCACAACATGCTAAAGAAGTTTTAACTTCAAAAAATATAAACGTGAGTTATCACAGATGAGAATTGAATGAAGAGAGAATTAATGCAGATGATAACTGTACTCATCATCATCATAATCTCAGCGTTAATCATAGGCGCTTCCAAAGCTTTTTCAGCTTTGAGAGTCTGGGGTCCGCTTTACCAGTCTAACTGCTGACCTCCACAACCCGAAGGCGATATCGAAGCATTGCAGTTAGACCAATTGTTGGACATTTGAGGGCTCGAACAACCCGTGACGACTGCCATCACATGTTCGTCAGCCGTCGGCCCGTTCGGCAACCGGGACCAACGGCTTAACGTGCTTTCCGAGGCACGACCAGACCAGTGCAAATATTCATAATCATACATACAAATATTTAGAACTCGCGTCTTCTTACCCAGCGGCCACGTTCGCTACCGCTACCCCACGGAGGCTGTCAATGATGACTATTTGTACTGGTTTTAAATAAAATACATTATCTAAATGTATGTGGATAGTGTGGATACAAAGATTGATGGACGCGGATGGACGGATAATATATAATCAAGTACGGAAGACAGTAGGTTAATCTACCCGAAACTGTCAAATATTCCCAATCGACCTTGATCCGTAAATATATTATAAATCTAATAAAGAAATCTGACAGATTGTAGTAGCTTAATGTGCTGTCGTCTTTACATAGTTACATACAATATGTTAAGAAAACCCTGTCCGACCCATAAGGATAATAAAGGTTAGGTAAACACATGACCAAATATAATATAAAATTTTACGTAATCATTATAGTAACAATACTAATGGATTTTGAAATAATCTTTTTTTCCCGCGAATTAATTCAAACTTCCCCGAAATTTGGAAGTTTTTTAAAAAGTGATAACACCATTTTCACGGTATTATTATAAGCTCTGCCCCCCGTCGCCCGCGGAAGGGTTGCCTACCGCACATGTATTAAGTTACCTCTTTTTGCGAAATAATATTACATTTTTAGGGGATTTTTTTTTAAGTTTAGCCCGGCTTTGTATCCATTAGTAGAATCAGTTATCACTGCCTAACAATACCTTCACGGATCGGACAGGGTTTTCTTTACATATTGTATACCTATAATAGCAGTCAGTATAAAGTGTGCATGTATGGCTTGCACGTAGGTATACTTCACGGTTCATTGGTTTTGTTAATCATGCCAGAGTACCTACCATGATAAAAGATTGTATGTTTCTCTGAAATCTGGACGTTTGAATGTCCTTCGTGTTTGAATGTAAAATATATTAGCTCCTACTTTTCGGAACGTATCCTTGGAGTGCACCGACTGCCTTCAGCTTTTGGGAGTTGAGATTTCCTCGAACCTAAACTTTGGGCGATTCATTGAGTCCAAAGCCAAGGTGGCTGCTAGGAAACTTGGCGTTATCGCAAAGGTCCGGCGGTACTTCACACCAGTAGGCCTAGTATGAGTTTTCATTACGAAACTCGTTCGACGATATCGAGCGCGTTTGACTCAGCGATTGGCCTGCTTCAAGGTCGTAAGAACTCTCAACCAACGAGAGGGCCGAACGCGCTCGATACCAACGATCGAGTTTCGTATTGAAAACTCATACTAGGCCTACTGGACGGCTTCTAATGTTATACAAAGCACAGGTCCGTTTGTGAGTGGAATACTGCAGCCACGTTGGATTCAGTGGAGAGGCGTGCGGAGAGGCTAATTGGCGACCCAGATTTAGCTCAAAACGGTTTCCAAAGCCGTCCGGAGCACAGGCGTAGAGTAGCCAGCCAGTCGGTGTTCTATGGAATGCATTTTGGAAAGTGTGCGAGGGAATTGCATGATTTAATTCCCTCATCTCCGTTCCAACATCGGACGACCCGTCATACGACGAGTTACCACCCTTACGTTGTTCACACCACTGCAATCTGGACGAAGCGTTTTGCCTCCTCTTTTATACCGTGTACACCGAGGAACAATTTGCCAGCAGCGGTATTTCCTGTTTAACCAAATGCAGTTGATTACTAGTAATTTACATGGAGTTACCTATCTAACCTCCGCACCCTTATAACAGGGTAATACCATACCCCTTGATAAGATTGGAATTCAGACTTTCGGTGTATTATTTATTCTGAGCTTTTCGGTTTCTGATGAGCCGTTTTATTACACCTGTCAAGGTTCCACGAATGACAGCTGGAATCCACGTCTTAACACAATCTGGGTACATAGAGATGCTAGTAATCCACGATCCGACAGCTGCAAACTTCGATCATGAGTATGACTTAGCCATAACATTTCCTAACTAAATGTACATATTTATGTATTTATTTATTCTTTATTGTACACCAATCAAACATCGAACAAAAAAACATTGAACACAAAACATACAATGGGCGGCCTTATCGCTAATGCGATTTCTTCCAGGCAACCAAAGGAAGTTATTTCACCAATAGTTAAAACATTATACTGTTATTGTAATAATAATATTTTGAAACGTGTATAAAGTACATGTCTGACCTTCATCAAGGCCGAGACACCGAAGTATTTGATTGTGTTCATAGTTTCCAATCAAACCACTCTCAATGACCATCAGTCACCTCGTTGTAATATGCCTACATAGTTTCCTGTTTGATATTTTAGATTGCAATTAACTAAAATCGATATTGGTTGCTATTTTTAAGCGAACCGGAAAATCCTGGCATTTCCTGATTCTAAAATTTATTGTTATGTTAGATTATTATTGCAAAAATAAGATCTAAAGGAAGACCTTAATAGATTTTAACCTTTTTCAAAAATTGGGTTGTATCCTAAAAAATAATTTAATGTCTATCAGATAGATTTATAAAAAAGATTGAACACGTTTTTCATTTTTTCTTTCATTCAAATACTTAGGAAGATATATTGATTTGAAATTTCGCATGACGTCACGCCGTGGTACGAAATATACCACGGCGTGACGTAATTAGCCCCCACTCCGTAAGTTTAATACGCTATATCTCAGTACTTTTTAGTAATTTCGACAAAATAAACAATACGGGTCTTTTTTTTTTTCTTATCTATAAGACGGACTAATTATTTTTTAGATTATAGACGAAAACTTCCTCCATGAGTCTCGTCGGTAAAAAATAAATATTCCTTATTTTAGCGGAAATGTAAATAGTACACTGTAGACTACCTACGCTATTTCTCTCCTTCCCCTTAGTATTCCATTCGAAGGATGTCTGTAAAAGATCGCTCTTAGCGATAAGACCGCCCATTGTGTCACCCTTTGTTCTGTTTCTGTAATCTATATGGTGTACATAATAAAGAGTATTCTAGTCTATTCTAATACTAAAAAAGCAAAGGGAATTTAAGGCTAAATGTGACGCATGCTGCATCCTGCCTAACACCTTAGGGATGTTTCTTTTCTTTTCTAGTCTTTGATTTCCCGCAGCTGGATAAAGGCGCCCCTACTCTTACTTTTATCCCTCTTTGCCCAAAGCTGCCAAAAAACTACTTTTATTAAAGCACAGTTCATCTCGCCATATCCGTCTGCGACTGACGCGAAGTCGTTTGCTAGTAATGTTATGTTCAAAAAGGTTCTTACACTTCTTACCACAAAAGTTTAAACAATTGTTCTTCGTGTCTAGTTACGTTTACGTAGTGTTACATCAAAGTCCATATAATAATGTCATGTTTAAAAAGTGTTCAGCTTAAACAGCTGCTATACACTATTTTGTGGTAATACAGCCAGTATCTTTTTTTGACGTGACAACGTCTATTAAATTGGTACGGCGTGGAGTCATTCTCGAAAACACCGTAACGGCCGAATCTGACGCCACACGGAGTCCACGCCTACTTTACCCCCATCCCTAGAGCGCCCGATGTGTAAACATGTAATAGACGTTGTCACGTTCAAATATCGGCAGTAGACGGAGTTCTACAGACAACCAATTTTTTTTGTTTTGGATGGGAAATCGTCAAATGACCTCTCCCGCTCTGGGCGGAGCGGATGGGCGTGTCAGACTTTTACTGACTAAACCCACCTGTGTTCCTTCACTTGTCTGTGCGCCGGGGCCACGGTTTCTTTTTTAACCAGCCCACAACCCTGTCCCAAGGCCAGTATCTACACAGATGTCCTGCGCGTTTCAAAACACGTAACACATCGCTCCTACTAACATAAATTTTGTCGTGTTTAAATTCAACCTTATTAAGCCAGCAAGGAATCACTTTCTATTATTTAAAAAACAAATTGTCTTTTGTTTCAGTGCGCACAAGTGGCGACGAATGTGGTGGAGCAAAAGCACCAGGTGTCCAGAGCGAAGAGAAGTCGTGCCCTTGGAAGCAGGGCTTTCAGAGGCAGTACTGTATGGTTCACAGGCCTTAGTGGGGCTGGCAAGACCAGCATAGCGTTCGCGCTTGAAGCTTATCTGGTTTCTAAAGGTCTGTACAGTTTGTTATTAAAGACATAGTAGAGACTAAACCTAAGTATAGTAGGGCAAAAACTACCAAGTGAACGGGTCAGTGGTTCTGAAATGTCAGTAGTTTCTCGGTGGTAGGCCATCACATCGGCTGCTGGCAGAAGTTGCACCGGCACCAGCCAAATGTTATTGTGTCGGGAGGTTGGTCGGGGACGGTCTCCCGACCAATCTCCCTCTGGTGCAGCATCGTTGGTCGTGTTGTTGGGTTTAATATTGCATCAGCTCGCTCAACTGCAGTCTTCCTTTCTATTCACTCAGTTTTTTGAGCGGATAGGCACTTTATAAATTTATAGCGGTTTACCATCAATGATTGCATCACTGCTTTCGGTGTTACACTATAGCAGTCATCAAGGATGTTTATAAGCCCAACAGATGGATCACATTCAACAAACAAAAGAACTTACAGAAGCCAAAATATGTTAAAAGGAGTTTGTTATCTGTTGAGGCCTGTGTTCCTACCATGACTTGTTATCGAAAACTTCGCTGTTCTCTCTAGCGTATTTAGGTGGATCGAATAATACTTTCGATAATACTTGCACCGTGAGTGTCACGGACGCTTATAGAGGCGCTGAGGTAAATTCGATAACTCGTATCGTTTTTGGTTTCTCTCTTTCTAAGTACCTACTTAGAAGTGAGAACGGCATAATTATATGCTCAAAATTTATCTATTGATATCACCTTTGGTAAAAATGGTTTGACAGTCAATAATCCGCCTAAATAAAAAGGTTTGTGTTTAGTCAACTAAATCAGGTAATTTAGTGTTTTAGCACAACAGCTTTTCATTTAAGTAGTTCGAATTAACAGTGGGTGCCGAACTAGGCGCAGCCTGTATCTTGGTGACCCCAACTAGACATAGTTACTAGGTAAGTTCTGCTAGCACAGCAAAGATTTTCATTGGATACATTCATCGATCACTCAGTGGATGGATACTAATTTTATTTTTATTAATTTTATGCCGCTGTTGTGTCATCGAGTAACGTTAGAGACTAGTTACATTAGGTTTTCACGAAATATTGTTTGCCCAATAAGGTAAACAATGCATTGAATGTTCTTGAACTGTCAAAATTAAACCAATAAATTACTACTGATAGTATGTTACGCAATTGACAGCCTCCGTAGCGTAGCGGTAGCGAACGCAGCCGCTGCGCAAGGAGGCGTGGGTTCGATCCCCGTACAGTGCAAATATTTGTATGCATGAATATGAATATTTGCACTGGTCAGGTCGTGCCTCGGAAAGCACGCTAAGTCGTTGGTCCCGGTTGCCATACGAACATCTAGTGGCAGTCGTTACGGGTTGTTGGAGGCCTCAAAAAGTCTAACAATTGGTTTAACTGCAATGCTTAGATATCGCCTTCGGGTTGTGGAGGTCAGACGGCAGTCGCTTCACGGAAAATATCGAAGTTTAGCCAAAAGCAGTTAGACTGGTAAAGCGGACCCCAGACTCCAAAGCTGAAAAGCTACGGATGCGACTGGGATTAACGTTGAGATGATGATGAGTGTGTTACACAATTACCCTGCCTTATAGTTTAATAACCCCGACAAGTAACGGAAAATGTATAGCTAATTAAATATCACGATTTTATGTCCCCGTTTATGAATGCCTCTATGTTAATTAATGATATCGATGTGGTAACGTTTTAATTAACAATAAATAAATTTCATATGAGAGAGTCTACTTTGCAAAGCTATAAATGAGGCTTGTTTCGTTATTGGTAAAGATAAGAATCAAAATTTTAGCTAATAACGGACCGGATTAGAAATTAGAAATTAGTCACCTACCTAATCTACATTCGCGATACAAAACTTTATTATGTGAACAGAACTTCAATGTCCACATAATAAAATTCAGTTTACGCTACAACTTCAAGCAATTGTATAACTTTTTCAATAGTAGTGGTTATTCTGAAATAACTTACATGCTACTGAAAGAATGTTGATATTAGTTTAACTTAAAATCCACGGAAATGGACAGCCTCCGTAGCGAAGCGGTAGCGAACGCGGCCGCCGCGCAAGTAGGCGATCCCCGCGTACTGTAAATATTTGTATGCATGAATATGAATATTTGCAGTAATTTGCACTAGTCTAGTTGTGCCTTCGGTTGCCATACCAACATCTATGGCAGATGTATGAACATGTGGCAGTCGTTACGGGCTGTTGAAGCCCTCAAAAATCCAACAATTGATCTAACTGCAATGCTTTTATATCACCTTCGGGTTGTGGAGGTCAGACGGCAGTCGCTTCCCGGAAAATATTGAAGTTTAGCCACATCGGCTGCCGGCAGAAGTTACCACCGACCAGACAAAGTCTTGCCGCCAAGCGATTCGTCTTGTTCTGGCATGATGTCTGGTGAAGCCGTACGGAGGACGGGTCTGAACAGTTGTGTTGCGATGTGTGCCAGGTACGATGCGCCAACTGTTGTTGTGTTGGGAGTTTGGTCGTGGAGGGTCTCCACATCAATCTCCCTTTGGCGCAGCATCGTTGGTCGTGTTGTAGGGTTTAACATTGCACCACCTCACTCAACTGCTGTCTTCCTTTCTATTCACTCAGTTTTTTGAGTGAATGGGTTTAATAACTAGCGCGCTTTACCATCAACGATTGCATCACTGCTTACCATCAGGCGGAATTGCAGTCAAGTGCTAGTTTATAATTATTAAAAAAAAAGTCAGCAGTTAGACTGCTAAAGCGGACGCCAGACTCCAGAGCTGATAAAGCTTCGGATGCGATTGGGATTAACGCTGAGATGATGACTTCAACTTAAAATAACATCAATTACAAACATATATTTGAATAGATCTCTGATTATAATATTACTTGCCAATTCAGTAAGCCTAAACATAAGAGGCTATTTAGTTACACTCAAATACATTACGTCGAATAACATTTCAATGGCACATAATATAATAATATTTAAAACTTTATTTAGTAGGTACCTACCAGAAAAAAAGTATGACAGACAGTTTACGTTCAAAATAATATGAATGAACTTACAAAATACTATTATCAGAACACACGAACCTCATTATATAAAGTAGGCAATTAATTAAACATGTGTAGAATAGTGACCCACATAAGGTAATTATAAACTGTAATTGGATACTGTAGTAGGTATTTGTGAAAACATATACACGCTTAATCATGCATATCAATAATTTATAGTAATTAATCTAAGGTACGGCCGAGTAAAGGAGTCTTTGTGCTGCAGAACCCACCTTTTTTTTTTTTTTTAAATCTTCATGGATGTCCGCCGCCCTCGGGCGGGTACCGTATTGCAAGCCGTATTAAAGAAACACTAACTTTATAGCAATGTCATTAAAGCTGATTTCAAAGTAGTTACTATTGGAAAAATTTGAAGAAAAAGTAAAAAAAGAATTGAGGTATCGTAAGCTAAACGATATTGTGTAGCAATCAAAGTTACTTTGCCATTAATTCATGTTTGCTTATATTTTTAGGGAATGCATATATTACAATTTTTCTGTAAGTCCTTTGCTCTTAACATTGATATGATTAAAGGGGCAAATGAAAGAACAGTAGTATTATGCTTGATTCCGCTTATAATCAATCTTAAATAAATGATTGATTGTTAATTTCACCAAATCGAATCCCAATTCGTAATCTTATAAGTACGCAGTAAGTGTAATTTAATTTAATTCGTCTTAGATGTATGTTCGATAGGAAAATAATCATCACACTCAAGGCGAAAGGCGATTATAAAGGGGAAAGTTTGTGAATTGGTGTACCGTGTATGTGTGTGTTTGTTACTTCTTCACATTCTAATTCTGGACGTATTTGGGTTAAATGGGCAATTGGCACACAAATGGTTTATAACTACGATTAACATGATACTCTATTTCCTGATATTTTGAGGGGATCGAAACTCATGTTGGTAAAACAGCGGCCATTATTTTGGAAAATGGAAACGGGAGATCGTTTTCCCTCTGGATTCTACGGGACATTGTCAAGACTAAAAAAAAACTTCACCAATAGCTAAGTTTTCCATCCGTAATTTCCATTTTAGGACGTGACTATTCCATTAAAATTCTTTATTCAAATATGGTCATATGGTCTCGTTCTACTCGTTTGTTTTACCAAGCCAGGATGGAAAAAATGCCCAGTACTAACATTTAATAAATAGACTAAAAAACTTGACCAATTTTGGTGCTTCACAGGCTAGCCTTTTTCTTCCGGTTAGGAAATCATCAAATGACCTGTCCCGTTCTGGGCGTAGCCGACGGGCGTGTCAGACTTACTGACTAAAAAAAACATCCCGCAGTCCTGAAAGTCACAGGCTAGCCTTAAAGCGGTTTCAAACGTACTTTGCACAAACGTATTCATTAATATTCATTAAAATACAAGTGTATTTTAATGGATCTTGAAAACTACTAGAAATTGTTCAGCTTCTGCAGTCCGATTGTGTCACGAGAAGGTTACACAATCGCACTGATGACCGGCAAAACTTAGACGAAGAAGGCGTGGACGGAGCTGTCATTCCCAACTAATGCTAGGGTTACACTATTGACAGACACGCTGGCAGAGTGTGCCGCTTGGGAGGAGCCGCTCCATACCCTCATCTCTGAAATAAGCAGTGACTTGTCGCTACCGACCGTAACCGAGTCAACGGTCGGCAGCGAAGATTTTCTCCTGTGAATCAGTCGTCCTACAGATGGAGGCTGCGAATGGGAGAGGGAGATCTCACCCACTGACCCGGCCCGCAGCAGTCGTACCGGGAGTCGGCGGAGCGCGGATAACGCCCTCTTCCAGCCCCCCTAAATGGGTCCCAAACATCAGGACCCGAGGTGTCGGCGCGAAGCGTTCCACGTGCGGCGCTCATAGACCTCGCGGACCTGGGAGTCGGAGTCAAATACCCCACTCCCCCCCTGAACCGAGGAGGCCCACAGTGGCGGGCCGGCACCGTTCGGGGGTTGCGGAAGCATTGTTCGTTTTCACAATCCCCGCCGAAGGTGTGGGATGGAACACTGGGGTTGTTTTTAGTCAGTAAGAGGCTGACAGCTCACTTTTAAGTTTTCATGGTCAGATTTTTACAGAATCGAAATAGGCAGGTAATTAATTAGAAAATTGCAGGTTTCTTTCTAGTAACGAAACATTTGTAATTATACAGATTGTGCTAAAATAGCTTGAAAATGGCTATAAATATGCGTACGCGCTGATTAGTTAGGTCGACTGGCGTTGTTTTTTTTTCCTTGCGCGTGATAATAATATACAAAAATAGATTGGCATAAAAATATAATACAATGAAATAGTAACATTGGATTCTGAGCTATGTAAAAACCTGTGTTACAGATGTCAGTGTTTCCTCCCGCTTATGATACTTCAAAGCAATAAAAACAAGATAAGTGTTAGCATTATTCTTCCTCCCCAAATTTACCTGAATTTGGGTTCGTGACTTTGAATCTTTTAATATTAATTTGATACAATAAAAGACAACATATATTTTATGACAGCCTCCGTGGCGTAGCAGTAGCGAACGCAGCCGCTGTACAAGGAGGCGCGGGTTCGATCCACGCGCAGTGCAAATATTTGTATGCATGAATATGAATATTTGCACTGGTCTGGCCAGTGGCAACATCTAATGGCAGTCGTTACGGGTTATTGGAGCCCTCAAAAGTCCTACAATTGGTCTAACTGCAATGCTTCGATATCGCCTTCGGGTTGTGGAGGTCAGATGGCAGTCGCTTCATGGAAAATATCGAAGTTTAGCCAAAATGAACAGTTAGACTGGCAAAGCGTACCCTAGACTCCAAAGCTGAAGAGCTTCGGATACGATTGGGATTAACGCTGAGATGAAGAAGAAGATATTTTATGACATCGTTTCGATCGAATTCATGTTATAGTATAAAAGAACCGCGTATACAGTCACAATTCTGAGGATTTTGGAGGAATTAGTTCACATTCACGATATAACAATTGTAAGTCGTACATTCGAACAGACAGACAGTATATTTCATCACCACTGCACTACTTTCAAAATGTTGTGTGTGCATACATACAACATTTTTATACTACATTTGTAAACTCTTCTTTCGTGAAGCAGGATTTGCGTGACATGAGTATAATATATTGTTCGCATGGTCGCATGTGGCGTTGTAGTACCTCTAAAATGCAATGTCGATGTAAACAACATAAATTGACGGTAACCTTATTGTAGTTATTTTACTGATGACATAATTATAATACCTACATTAGTATACAGGAGATGGCCTTGTGCAATTCCATTTCCTTCATAGGAACCTCTTTAACTACAACTTTAGAAAAAAAAACAAGTTGAAAGACAAGCTTTATTTATTTTTAATTTGAAGTTGTCATAGAGTATTAGCATAGAGGTTTAACTATATATTTTTTTCAGGTATCCCTGCATACGGCCTCGATGGTGACAACATAAGAACTGGTCTAAACAAGAACTTGGGATTCAGTAAGGAAGATCGTGAGGAGAACATTAGAAGGGTGGCTGAGGTTGCCAAACTCTTTGCTGATAGCGGCGTTGTCTGCTTGTGCAGTTTCGTCTCGCCTTTCGCGGAGGTAAAAATTTGATCAACATTTTTCGGTACAGGTCAGGGAAAGTTGTTTAACGAATTGAGTTAGTATAAACTAGGTAACTTAGAAAAGTTGTTAGTCAATTTAGTAAATAATTACAGTGACCTCCGAAAAGTTGGATGTCATTTTTTCACTTCAGCTGTGACACACATTAGGATTTAAAATTTTAGTACTTAATGTTTAAATTTTTAAACGTTATTATTGACTAATTGGCTGTGCTCCCGTACCTGCATATGTTTGGATCCCGTAGGAATATCCAGATAAAAACTATCGAATACATATTTGAATCCTCGTTTTAAACAATGTGTGCCTTTCATCCAAATCTGTCCAGTAGTTCCAAACTTTCCTAAGTTTTTAGGTAGGTAATTAGCAAAATTCATCTATCTTTGATTTATCATAAGAATCCCTTAACGAAGTATCTGTTTATTTAATCGTTTTGATTAATAATGTGGCCGCATAGCTAAATTGGAAAAATCTCAATTAACTTTTGGACGCCACTGAAATCTGCCCAACTTTCTTCTGCCGCGAAACACTTGCGGATTAGCCAATCGTCGAGATAAAGATTCATTTGATGATTCGTTGCATGTGTAAGTTGATTTTGTACTGTTGAGAAACTTTGTTTTTTTTTCCGGGGTGGAAATCCTCATAGGATGTCCGCCGCTTCTATCACGAGCGCGCGTTGGGCCGCGGGAGTCTAAATTCTTGCACGGCCCCACACCCTCATGCTGGCTCGGTCTGCCCGGGCCTCGTCTCCTGCACGGGGTAGTGGGTGTTAAACTACCCCATGCATCGCCTCAGAGGCGCGCGCCGGCACTCGCGCGCGCCTCCGCCTCGGTGTCCATAGAATAGGAAGCGGGGACTTCCCTGTTTCCCTCGCCCCTGGACCCATTCATGGGGGGCGGATGACGGCGTTATCCGCCCTTCTTCTGCGCCCGGTGCGTCTTCTGCGGCCCGGGAAGGGAGTTGAGATCTCCCTCTCTCGTTCCGCAGCTTCCTTCTGCGACAACACGTCCTCGCAGAAGGACACCACTGAGTCCCACGACTCTGCGCTACCGACCATCCTCCGCACTACTGCCGGCAGCGTTAGGTCGCCTCCTACTTCATTTGTGAGGACACGGCGCTGCTCCTCCCAAGCTACACACTCTTCGAGCGTGTGCAGCGCCGTGTCCTCCCCGCATTGGACGCAGTGGTGGCACCGAGTATACTGTTGAGAACCTTCCTTAACACTGAGATCCTTGACTTGTTGCGTTAAATTTATTATTATTATGACTATCTTAAAATGTCTGTAATATTTATCTCCAGTTCAATGACATTTCTGACGGTCTGGATTCTATCGAGAATGGGTCAAATATATTTGTTACAAAAGTGATTAGTCTCGGAAATTACCATGTTTACGTTTTGTTTGCTAATTACGAGTGATGTTTTCATAACATTCGATAGTGTTGGACAAGTTACCTGATTAACGATATATGTATTTATATTGTATATAAATGCTCGCAGTGAAGCAACCTCCTCTATCCCGACTAACTCATATTATTGAAAGACAAACACAGACAGACAGGTCCCTGAATAATTTAATTATTTTTTATTGATACAAATCCAACAATAATTAAACGCGTTACAAAAGTAAAATCCATGATTCCTAAACTAGTCTTTAATTACTTGTCACCTTCGAAAATCAGTGAATATCTCTGCTAAGCTTATGATTTCCTGGTGGAAATATACCAAATCTAATCAAAATCAAGTCATTTGACGTGAGATTTAAACACTGTATATTCATATAAATAACGTCTCAAGAAACGGTGGCTTTATTTAGTGTTGGTCTATCTATACCTTACAAGAACCACTAGTTCCTGGGTGGTCTTTCTCAGATTATGTTCAACAAACAAAGGAAGAGTTTCTATTTTTTACTGCTGTATGTTCCTGTTCTTGACTGGCCCAGACGTCGGTCTTGGTGGACCTCGTCACGATGCGCTGACATCTCTTTGAAGCACACGTGAAACACAATGCGTCGTCGACACGGGCCCGGTCCTTATCGAGCGGCGAGTTGCCCTCTGCTTGTCGCCCACAAGCCCGCGCCTACGTTGGCCGGCAGCTCAATGTTGTCTCCCGAAGTCCCGACCAGTGCGTCTCCTGCGGCGGCAAGAATCGTGAGAGCGCGAAGATTCCCGCTCTCTGCGCGCTCCGCCTGTCCTATGACAGCATGATTTTTTCGCGGAAGGAGGTGACGGCCTGCTATGCACTCTCGGTCCGAAAGTCCGGACCATGGCCTGGACCAGGGCCGGACGCGAGAGATCGCCGCCGATCGCCGCCATGAGGACACAGCGGTGCACCGTCCGCCGGGCAGACCCCCACCGTATGTTCCACCGTGTCCTCAGGGCAATCCCCACAGTGGTGAGAACCCGGCGTTTCCCCCCGCCTTATCCGGAACAGGAACTTTCCGAAATCATTCACTTGCCCGGGCCTAGTGCGGTTGGGTTAGAGGTCTTTTGACTTCGAATTTTTATTATTGGACATACCGGTTTCCTCGTGATGTTTTTCGTTCACTGTTTATAACTATATTGATGGGAAATGAAACACAATAACTCTATTGAATAAACAACCCGATTTAACTCGTTTCATTGTTGCTGCTATAAAAAAATAACAATATACATTTTAATTAAAACAGCAATGGGTGTTGTTTAATGATTTACATTTTGATAAAATACTGATTGGCCTTCTCTGATTTATGATAATGACAATTATTTTAAAGTTTTGATAGTAAATGTGGGAAATTTTAATCGCCATCCCTCATATGAACTTCAATGCAAACTTTCAGGTCATAGTCTTTCTTTTTCACAACATTTTTTTTTTTTTTTGTAAATGCGAAAACCGGAACACGTGTCTATAATTTTTAAGTAAAGAATTTATGTACAAAATTTACATCTATCTATCATGAAAAATCACAAAGTTATGAGCTTGTTGTGTTACCTGGTTATCCCTACAAAAATACAGTCATCGCGCCGCTCGCCCGCTCTTGCCTATAGCGGCGCGGGGCGGGTGGTGCCTAGGACACATCGCCATTATTCATAAACGCTGCTTAAAGTTAACTAGTGATTAGCGATTGTTTAACCATACGTTTTAGACGTTTGCATGTCACTTAACTTCAATCATCGTTTATGAATAAAGACTGACCCTTAAACACTGGTGTTTATTTATAAATAATGATTAAAGTTAAGTGACGTTAAAAGGTCAAAAATGTATGGCTAAAGAATCGGTAATCACTAGTTAACTTTAAGCAGCGTTTGTGAACAAGGGGATATGATCCGATGTGAACTATGTCGTTCGCTCGGTAACCACAATGCATAATTTTTTAAATATAATTTATTGGGGAAAAATATAACATGATGTAAAAATTATTGGAATCGATTCAGTTGCTTCCTCTGAACAAACTATATTCAGATTCGTATAAAGAAATAAATAGCCGTTTTAGCGTAAAAGCGTAACAAGCCGATGTATAAAACTTTAAATATTTTCACATAATGATTTTATATGTATAATGTCGGAGATGTTATTATGAAGCATATTTTGATTAGTGTGGGCACTCAGCAGGGAGTGTTGGTTCGTTCACAATGGAAGCACGGTTTGCATTTTCGTAAATAAGATTATATTTTACGAACAAGGCAATCACACTAGCGAATCACACATTGTAGGTACACAACTCAACGATACGAAACGCGAGACAGTTTCTAAGCACATTTTGTTCGTTCGAAGTCCAATCCTCCATAGGCGCCTGCTCACACCGCCTTTTCTAGTTGTAGCTCGGGTCCACCGTTACAAACTTAAGCTAGACTCTGTCAAGCACCACGAAATGGCGTTGGTGTTCCGGATATTTCAACGAATTACTCAGAAATATAGTTTAGAAAGATCATTATATTATGATTTAATACCACCGAGACAGGCCCAGTAAGAGAAAACGATACGACCAAGACGCGTACCGCAAAGCTTAAATCGAGATGGTTCCGAAAAAGAATGCCTGAAAAGGTTTGCGGGTAGCCTTTGCTTAACTCTGGTTCAGGCTAACTAAAAAATTATGTAAAGATTACACCCATGCCTGTAGTGAATATGGTATGCCTTTTCTTTTTGAAGTCTTTAATAAAAACTTGTGATAACATATCACGCATTATTTCATTGTAATTGGATCAAATGTCAGTGTTACATGTCACTTACAAACGCTTACTGCTGTCGTTCCAGTTTTAATTTTGTTGAATAGAAAAAGTAAAATCGCTTTGTGAGAACGTCCGAGAATTATTTGTTTGGTTGTAGGTCGATTTATCAAATCCAGCCGATATACTTTTGTATTAATTATTATGTCACCACGCTCACCACTGCTCTCAAAACTGCGAGGAAAAAATATCCTGTAGAAAACGGGGTATGACCACCGAACAATATAAGAGATATGACCGGAAAATTCAAAGACAAGACATCCACCAATCAGCAGGGTAATTGCGTAACACACTATGAGTGGCAATGGGTTTCATTTAGACAGTTCGACAACATTCATTGCGTAATTTACGCTGTTGAGTAGACACATTTTTCGAACTTAAGGAGCAATGGAGCGTTTTTCATGTACGTACAAGTAATTGTCTATAGGCAAGTCTAGAAATTAGTACTTAAGTTGATCCAACGCAGGACAGGAGTCTGGGTTAATCTTCACATCGTGGCAGAGACCACCCCTTGATCTGATATTTTTCGGGCGGGTACTTAAAAACAGCGGTTCCTTACATTCTACAGATATTGCATTTTTTATGGAACAGCTGATTTGCGCCAGTTATTGTCACATTCGTGACTCAGGGGAATTACTAGTCTGTGTCGTTTAAAAAAAAAAGTACTACACACGACAGTATAACAATTGATAGTCTATAAGTCAAGAAAAAAGTCCTTGATCCGACGCAGGACCCTCTGCGTTGAAATTCTTCCGTGTCTTCTGCGTGGTTTTTTGTTTACCTTTAGTAACTACTTACCAATGGATCATATCATTATAGGATTATTTGACACTTTCATTAGTGAACCTAGCAGTTGTTTATTCAGTTATTATTCTACTTAAAAGAAATGGCGCATTTTAACTATAAGGTTATTCTCAACACTCCTAATTTTTATACACAGGACCGTGAAGTAGCTCGTCGTATCCACACTGACTGCGACTTGCCTTTCTTCGAAGTCTTCGTCGACACTCCACTAGAAGTGTGTGAACAAAGAGACACCAAGGGACTCTACAAGAAAGCCAGAGAAGGATCTATTAAGGTTTGTGATAATACTATTGTGGAGGCATGAGGAACAGCGTGCACACCACATACACTTCACTCACTCATCCTCCATTGAAAAGGGGAGGATCGTCGGACCAGACTAGTTGTCTGCCGGGCCACTTGCCCGCCGGTTGATGTCGCGAACTTGTATGCGTGCTAGTTGCTCTGCTTGCGAGATGCAGGATTCGCGTGACGTCAGTACGACGCGTTGTTCGCATGTTGCGTTGTAGGCACCGCTACACTATTCTTAGCATGATGTTGCCATAATTAGTTTTGTAAGAAGGAGTAAGCAATAATCCACCATGAAAGTCTCAACTCAAATAGAACAAATGACTCAATTTACTCAAATTATGTAAATAGGACTCGACTGAATGTTAGTTACTAAATTGGTTGTTTACCGAGTTCGGTTGACGCATTTAATATTAATAACACACCCCGAGTGTTCGGAAAATCTACCTGACATTGAATATATATACTTTTATATCAATTGCGTTTAGAAAAAAAACATACATAATTAAAATAAAGGATGGGATTATGTATTCTGATAAATACAGATTTATTTTATTATTTACACCATGTTGCTTATCATTATAATAAATACACGTTTTACCTTATTTATAACAAGTTTATGGTTTCAGGAATTATGTAAAAATTAATAAAAAATACTATCAGTATTATGATGGAGAGAATGCCATTAATCATGATTTTACATATTTTGTTTCCACAGTAAAAAAAATGAAATTTCTCGTTATAAATATCATGCATAATACACATATTATGACTCAATATAAGACCATACTTACCTACTATTCAATATTTTTTTTGGTGTTGCATTAATGAACATGGACTTGTGTCTTAATACTCTTAATGGTTTGGAGTGGAGTGTAAATAGGAAACTGTTTCACAAATAAAGGATACTTAATTCTTTGTCCAGCGTGTCCTGTTGTTTACAGAGAAGTGCTGATACTCGTAGATAGAGTAGAAGCACATACAGCACAGAAATT
Source organism: Sesamia inferens (assembly GCA_037179545.1). NCBI lineage: Eukaryota > Metazoa > Arthropoda > Insecta > Lepidoptera > Noctuidae > Sesamia > Sesamia inferens. The sequence goes on along the minus strand of CM073928.1, from coordinate 24,803,339 downwards.
TCTAATTTATCACAAAAAAAAAAAAAATACTTGTTTTTTTTTATAGACGACAGTAGACAAATATTCCTAAATAACCTCAAGCCTTAATACCTTTAGCGATATAGTTGAAAATCTAATAAAGAAATCTGATAGAAATTGTAGCAGCTTGATGTGCTGTCGTTATCCTTTGATTTGTGTCGGCCGATAGTTTCAATGAAACTACTAAATTTCACTACGCATTTCTCTGAATACCGGTATTTTACAGCAACATACTCAAAACATCAGATCAGAAAATCATATTTTAAAATAATTACATGTATCCGTTTTATATTGATATTTAAATATTTATTTTTTGTATCACAGGGTTTTACAGGCATCACACAGGAATATGAACGCCCCGAAGCTCCGGAGCTTATCGTGCAGACTGTGGGGGACTCCATCGAGGAATCTACCATGCATGTTGTACGGCTGCTAGAATCACAGGTAATATCTAATTCACTCTTTTTTGAAGATCTATCAAAGAAACATTTCAAAAGACCGTTAGGATCGTTAGTCAAGGACTCCGAGGCGGAGGTGGGCACCGACACTTGCGCGCGCCGAGGCGATGCACGGGGTAGTTTAATACCCCACTACCCCGTGCAGGAGACGAGGCCCGGACAGACCGGGCCAGCACGAGGGTGTGGGGCCGTGGAAGAATTTAGACTCCCGCGGCCCCACGCGCGCTCGTGATAGAAGAGACACTGGGGTGGTTTTAGTCAGTAAAAATCTGACAGACCCCGTCGCCCACCCCAGGGCGGCGGACATCTTATGAGGATTTCCACCCCGAAAAAAAAAATCGTTAGTCAATGCTTGATTGCCGGTCTTGGGGCATTTATTGATTGATTGTACTCATTTTATTTACTCATTTACGATTTACCAACAACAAGGTTATTTTTGCGCTGCTATCATCCACGTACTTACAGAGTCGAAACTCATCACATCTTGTATGTTTTGAGAGTTAATCACAAAGGCGTTTTTGATCAAGTAGGTGCTGATTCAAATCCGTAATAACGGTTATACCTGCCTAAACTCAACCTCAGCTGTCTAGTTTTTTAAGGTTCGGTTATAAGTTAGCGTTTAATATAACTCAATTAACCAGGAAGTGAAATCTGACGTTCATTCAAAAAAAAAAAAAATACGATTATGAAGATATAAGTAAAATAGTATATATAGATATACAGTAGTAAACATTTGAAACACTGCGTATTTGCTCAATAAGTACAGTAGAATCCCGATTCTTCATCATCATCTCAGCGTTGATCCCAGTCGCATCCTAAGCTTTTTCAGCTTTGAAGTCGGTCCGATTTTTACCTTTTAACATTTTAACTAAACTTCGATATTTTCCGTGAAGCGACTGCAGTCTGACCTCCACAACCCGAAGGAGATAACGAAGCATTGCAGTTAGACCAATTGTTAGACTTTTGAGGGCTCCAACGAACCTTGACGACTGCCATCAGATGTTCGTTTGGCAACCGGGACCAACGGCGTAACGTGCTTTCCGAGGCACGACCAGACCAGTGCAAATATTCATATTCATGCATACAAATATTTGTACTGCGTGGGATCGAACCCGCACTTCCTTGCGAAGTGGCCGCGTCACTACCGCTACGCCACGGAGGCTGTCATGCATTCTAGTGTATTGCAATATTCTATGTTATAAGTAACTGGTACTCTCGTTAAAAACTTTGAATTGACGTCATGTTTTCTTAAGAATACCGTAAAATTCACACTAAATTAATTGATCGTAGAAATTATTTGTTTTTAAAAAAAATGTATTCACCCGCTTAATAGTCTATTGTAGTTTTAATTAGCACATTCACATCATTAAATTCGGTTATCAAAACTACTTAACCTTGATAATATACGTTACTTTTGCCTCTTCCCAGACCTTGAAAATATACGACGCAGGTGGATTATTTTTCTTATATTAATTACTTAAACAATTAAAAAAAGTTTTTAATAGTTTTATTTCTTTTTGTTTGTATTTTGCATTCTCTTCTCATGGCCAGTATAAAATATACATGACTAGGCAATATAAATAAAGTAGCGAAATAAAACCTAATAACATTGATTACTTCCTGCAATGATTTTAAAATTAATTGCAGTTTAATTGTCAGTAAAATTATTCGCGGTAATGCAGTTAGCTGTATTGTAAACACAACAAGCTATTTTAATAGGCCATTAAGTACGAGTCTAAGATAGATCTTTCCTAATTAAATTATATCAATGTATTTATTAGTGGGAGTTTGCCCTGCAGTTGGACAATACGGGCTAGTCAGATTAGATTAGGAATCTGTCTTCTTGGAGAATCTTATTTGAGTTAAGAAAGATCTCACTTTGAAGATTCAAAAAAGTTCTGTTTTTTTTTTTTTTTTCAATAATTATAAACTAGTGCTTGACCGCAATCCCGCCTGATGGTAAGCAGTGATGCGATCGTTGATGGTAAAGTGCGCTAGTTTATTAAGAGCCTATTCACTCAGAAAAACTGAGCGGAAGGAAGACGGCAGTTGAGCGAGGTGATGCAATCTTAAACCCAACAACACGACCAACGATGCTGCGCCAAAAGGAGATTGATCTGAAGACCCTCCACGACCAAACTCCCAACACAACAACATTTGGCGCATCGTACCCGGCACACATCGCAACACAACTGCTCCGACCCGTCCTCCGTACGGCTTCACCAGACATCATGCCGGAACACGACAAATCGTAAACCTTGTTTTATGACTTGCCATTTGGTTCCAACCTTGGGGTGGTAATACAATTACGGGGTGGAGCGTACAAGTAGCGCAGATATTTTTTTCACAAATTTTGACTTCTAATAGTGCGGAAAAGTTGTATTATTAATAAACATTAACAAAACTATGAATGTTGTGTTGGAAAATGAAACGAAATTTACCATTTATTCGGCCTTAAAATGTCTATATTTTGTTTCAAATCTGGGCATGATTGCTCTTGACACTAACTTTGATTTTATCAACTCAATTCTGGTTTTTCTTATATAAAGAGCAGTAGGTGCCTCTGTATTGACCTTTACTGGTCGTTCTCTAGCTTGTGTATAACACGGAATTTGTAAGAAATTCAAATTACCTTCTCCAGCATTGTCTATAAAAAATGGATTTCTTGCTCTATCAGATGTTTCAGTAGTGGTGGTTCGGTAATATCACACTGCCAATAGTGTCAATCAATCAAATTTATGTAATCTGATGCGACAAAATTTATAATTTTCTGGACCACAAATAATCTTGGCATTGTCGATGAAGTTATGGAACGTGACTTCAAAACTCACCTAGCATCTAATTCCTGATCATGTTTTCTTTCGTCCGTCAACATAGCGAGGAGCAGATTTTCGTCATGAACGAAATAACTTTTTCTTTGTAGTACATCATATACTTATTTACTTTTTTTTTAGATTTTCTGGCAGATATATCGAACGTAAAATCAGTTTGAAAAGGTGACGAGCTTCGTCTTTGCAGCTTGGATAATTTTAATGTCGAACCAAGTCGGTGCATAAACTTTTACCACAGAAGTTGCAAACACAAATAAAAATAAATTTTCATCGTTTTTTTGTTCCTACATCATAAAGACTAGCATATTTTCGATTTGCGCGAGTCACCAAATTGCATAAGAAAGATTTCCAGGTGATTTCTCATTCACATTCGTATTATGCTTGTATGATTTGCTGTGGGAATGGACGTAATTTTCCAAACTTCTATCTTGGAAGCCACTATTTTTGCTTTTGCAGAGAACGAGGACTCTTTGGGTTTTTCTTGCTGAGATTTCAAATGATATCTCATCCAAACGTAAAATTTCATAACGTTATCAAACGTAGGCAAAACATTTAGTTTTACCAAAAAGCGGACATTTCCAGGAGCTACGCGTCTTATCCATATTTTTAACAGTTTAATTTTAAATTTCGTGGTGATTTCGTAAGAAATAGTGAGACATTTCACCTTCACTCACCCGTAATTTGTTTGCCGCGCGCCCTCTCCGCCCGTCGCACAGCCCCCATATCAATTCGGGAATGGCAGTACTTTATATTATTAATATATTTTTATTTAGTACTAAACCTTATTACCGTAATGTTATATCATATAAAAAGTTATTTTGAAGCTATATGTTTATCTCACATATTCTAGAAGTATACCATAGAAATTATGTTTTTCTAAAACTTTGATGGTCTTGCGGAGGAATTTTAATATATCTCAAAATAATTTTGCATGTGATAGTTTGATCCATCATTGCAACTTTTTGTCACCATTAGAAAGAATAAAACGGAAAAAGTATATTTCGCTCCATCCTATTGACTATACCTACTTACTGTAATTGAGTGTCCTATTGATTGATACTTGGATGTTTTTGAATATTGTTCGTGCTTGATATAAAAAAATATAAATGCGTCAATAAAATCAATAATATCTCAATATCTTTTCGCAGGGCATCATCCCCTGTATGGAGAACAGCCGTAAGGGTGTGGAGGAATTGTTTATCTATGGCAACAGACTGACCAGCGCCATTGAAGAGGCTGCAAGACTGCCGCAGATTGAAATCAACACCTTGGACTTGCAGTGGGTGCAGGTAAGGAAGTCTCAAGTGTTTTATACAATATGTAAAGAAAACCCCGTCCGACCCAAAAGGATAATAAATGTTAGGTATACGTTACAGATTGTAGTAAGTTGATGTGCTGTCGTCTGTACATAAAGGGTGTATCTGACATCGACGCACAAACGAGTACCATGGATCCAGTACATGATTCTGAACCCCCCACAGGTGGAATTTTTCGTCGGCTTTTTCATTTATTTTTTTTTTTAAATATATATGTAGTTTTTTCCCGTTATACCGATCATAATTATTATACTTTTATAACCCAATAAAATTTTAGGGTAAAAATTAATTAATTCGCTAATTACATAAACAAACGCAATGTAAACAAAACTCGAAAAACTATTTTATCAGCTGATTTAGTAGGGTTCACATCGAGGAACAACGTCTGACCTACAAACCCGCACGGCGGCACGCTTGCAACGTTCAACGGCCGAGGCGACACTTTTTTTAAACACCTTGAATTCTGTAACCGTTCATTAACGATATCAATGACTATCATAATTTTATTAGTAACATGCGGTCTAGCCTTTTCGCGAAGTTTGCGTTACGATGTCAGATACATCCTGAATACAAGGTATGGTGCTGCATCTTACGCCCAGATCTACTACTTCCCAAAAATAAAAAAAAAACATTCCCAATTTTATGTAAATTTCTTCAATTCTTCTACGTCCTTTAGTTGTTATTAATTTTAATTATGGTATTTTTTATCTCGTTAATCGAGGCAGGATATACATATGGTTATGATGTTTATAAGTAACTACGCTGTGAATGCGTGCGTGAAGACAAATAACGCTACACGTAACACACACATTTCAGACTTCCTCATTGTCTCTGATAGTACCAAGAGCTCCTGCTTACATTTACAGTTTGTTTATACACTTTTCTATCTATTAATGCTTGACCGCAACCTCGCCTGATGGTAAGCAGTGATACAATCGTTGGATGTAAAGCGCGCTAATTTATTAAGAGTTTATTCACTCTAGCCTTGAAGACACTTAAATTGTAATTAGACGGGGGACCACCGCAGGCTAATTGTTCCGATGTACAACTTGCTCGAGTTAACTGTGCACCTAGCTCTGTGACGTCATTCGGGCGGTACCGTTTGTAAAAATTGAGAATTTTGTTAAAAAAAAATATAAATTACAATTTTTTTTTGTAATTAAAAGATCGTTTTGATGATAAAGCGTCATAATCCTAGATCAATTTACCCATGACGTTTTGCAATTAAATTGATACATATGGACTGAAATATAATATTGGTGCAATGCTTCACTAACGAGTCGAAAATGTAAAAAACAAAAACAAACTTAATAAATAAAAATAACAAAGCAAAAACTCCTTAGACATTTCGTCGCTTAAGTTCTAACACCGCGTAACTCAAAATAATAAACTTTTCAGGAGACTAAAAAAACTGTCTAAGTTTGTAAATAATAATAATATTCTTTTTTGTTTGTTTTTTTTTTCGAAATAACGCGCCATCATTGGTTTAATCGCTTATTTGCGATTGGTCAAATGACGCGTCTTTCCATTCTTTATCCAATCATATGCATAACACATTTTGACCATTTTTTTGAGTTCCGTGGTGTTAGAACTTAAGCGACGATTTGTAACAAAGATGCTAACGCTAGTCATCGCTTACGGCGAATGCGGGGCGCCGCGCGGGAAAGCGAGAGAGGGTTCGCATTCCAGCGAGGTGCACAGTTAACTTGGGAGAGTTATAAAATACAAGGCAAAACGCTTCGTACGGATCGTAGTGTAGTCGATGGCAAAGCGCAGAAGTTTAATTTTGAGCCCATTCACTGTTACTCTAGCCTAAACTTTACCTCAAGTTAAGCGCGCGCTGCTTTGTATGTAAAAAATTCTATCACTAACAGCTGTGATGAAAAAAAGAAAAGAAATAGACAAAATTCATTTACATATAATTTGGGACTGACTAAAAGGACTTTATACTCCGTATAGATAAAAAAATAAATAAATACATCAAATAGTAAGTGTCAAACTATAGCAAAAAAGTGTGCCTCGCAGCTGCACCAAAAAGGCCCATTTCAGCACATATGCCAGACAACTAGTGCCTGACGTTGGGTTTTAACTGAACATGAGATTATTCTTTTGCTTTACGTCATTTGATAAATTCTGAATACCTAAGTCCAAGGTTAGATTTACGCGACAATATTAATAATTAAAAGTTTTATAATACTACACGAGCAATTTGTCTATCTTTATGAGGTGATAAAAATACTTACCAGTAAATACATATCAGATTATATAATAACAACAATTGTATTTAATAAGGATGTTGTTGACTGTGATGTGTGCTTGTTTCAGGTTCTGTCCGAAGGTTGGGCGTACCCTCTCAAAGGATTTATGAGGGAGCATGAATATTTACAAGTAAGTTTCAGTTTTCAATACCATATAACAATTAAAAGGAAAAAAATGAAATGTCGTTTAAAAAAAGAACGTCGTCCTTCGTGTTTCCGAAGGACACGTGCCACAGAGTATTAAGTTTTCTTTATATCGGATTACCTGCTCTAGTTGCAGTTCGACCAAGTGACCCGTAACACAGATTTTGTCTCAAAATCCTACACCAGGCGCCAGTCTCTTAAAATGGTTGAAAATAACATTGGCCACAAACAATATGTATAAATGATATTTGATTTATTAAAAAGTTTTTAATGAACTTATAAGTTTTTTTTTCTACTTTCAGGCACTCCACTCAAACTGCCTAACCCTGGCTGACGGCTCAATAGTGAACCAATCAGTGCCCGTCGTTCTACCCGTAGCGACAGAGGTCAAGGACCGTTTGACAGGAGCTAATGCAATCGCTCTTACATACAATGGCAAAGCTGTGGCGGTACTCAGATCGCCTGAGTTCTATCCGCACAGGAAGGAGGAGAGGTGTTCTAGACAGTTCGGGATCTATCATGCTGAACACCCTTATATCAAGGTACGTGTTTCTTCTTCGTACGTCGATGGCTGTCTAAGACTTGCATCCTAATTGCGTAAATAACTATCAATCTCCCTTTGCATCAATTTGAAGAATGTAGCTAATCCATTGCTTCATACGTTCGAAATATTTATCTGCCTAACAACGCAAATAACGCAGTAAATGTTGTTGAAGTGCCAAAAAATAGCCTTTCCTACTGATAGTGTGTTTCGGAATTACCCAGTTTGCACCACAAGGCACTAATACACTTGGAATTAAACATACATGAAGTATCACCCTGTCTCTGTCATCTGCAAACGATTGACAGAAACAGAACGATGTTTTACATTTGTTTAACGCTTTATTTAGTTTTATTTGAAGGATATCAAACTGAAAAATGATGAAAAGCCATAATTCATCCCTCAGAAATACCACGTCTCTGGATCCGCCATTGCAACTCATGCAGAATTTGTTCATTTTTTACTTTATTTGCTACGTCTAAATAAATAAAATCAAAATAAATAATTTCAGACAACAGTCTATAGATTGTTAGTGATAATTTACTAACAATTTATACTATGTTAGTAGATAACTCTGATTTTATTACCATATTAAACATAAAGCCAACTCTATCAGGTGCCTTTAGATGTGACAGTCTGATCTCGCAATCACCTTCAACCTAAAACCCTAAAGTATTTCCCCTTTCTCCTCAGATGATCAAAGAGGCCGGCGAATGGTTGGTGGGCGGTAACCTGGAAGTGTTCGAGCGGATACGTTGGAACGACGGTTTGGACGCGTACAGGCTTACGCCCAACGAACTCAGACATAAGTTCAAGGAGCTTGAAGCTGATGCTGTGTTCGCTTTCCAGGTTATTATTTATTTTTAAATAATTGCTAAATCATCTTGAAAATTAGTAGACAACAAAATTCCAAATGTTTCATTAATATAAATCTACACTGGCCTTTATTAAACCTTACAATGGGTAAAAAACTCGTTGGTTAAGTTATACTTAAAAATAGTTGGCGCTTACAATGTTTACAAATGACAGTGTTAGGAAAGTGTAGGTCTGTCACGTGATAATGATAAGATTCATAAATAGAGCCAAGTCATTTATAATTTGACGCAATACATCAAATTGATGTTATCATTAAATAATCATTAGAAGAATGTATCTAATAGTCATTTAGCAATATTGCGTAATAAGCTTTTATACAGGCTGTATCTGGCGTCGTAACGCTAACTTCGCGAAAAGGCTACATCGCATGCCACTAACAAAATTATGATAGTCATTTATTCGTTAATGAACGGTTGCAGAAATAATGTCGAAAAAAGTGTCGGCCTTTGAACGTTGCAAGCATGCCGCCGTACGGGTTTGTAGGTATGACGTTGATCCCTGATGTGAACTCTATTAAATCATCAGATAAGATAGTTTTTAGAGTTTTGTTTACATTGCGCTTTTTTGTGTAATTAGCGAATTATTTAATTTTTACTTTAAAATCTTAGTGGTTTATAAAAGTATAACAATTATGAACGGTCTAAAGTGAAAAAAACTTCATTTTTTTTTAAATCATGAAATAGCCAACGAAGAATTCCACCACTGGGGGGTTCAGAATCATGTACTGGATCCATGGTACTCGTTTGTGCGTCGATGTCAGATACACCCTTTATACAAGGATTATGTTGGCAATAATCCCCCTTATTCATACACGCTGCTTACAGTTAACTAGTGATTAGCCATTCTTTAAACATACATTTTAAACTTTTGCACGTCACTGAACTTTAATCATTGTTTATGAATAAAAACCCCTTAAACACTGTGGTGTTTATTCAAAAAGGATGATTTAATATTGATGATGATAGTTAACTATAAGCAGCGTTTATGAATAAGGGGAAATAAGTGCAATGTAGTTTGTAATTGTATATTGGCAACTCTATCTATAATAATACATGGTGTAGCCAACAAGCTGAAGATTACTTTTTTTTACTCCATTATAATATGGCTTCCTCTTGTGATACTGCTCTTGTATTATTTGTCTCTCCTTTTTTATTGTAGATGTCAAAATCATTTTATTTATACAGTATGTTAAGAAAACCCTGTCCGAGCCGTGAAGGTGTTGTTAGGTATCGATAACTGATTCTACTAATGGATACAAAACCGGGCAAAACTTAAAAAAAAAAATCCCCCTAAAAAAATAAATAAAATATAAAATAAATATATATATGGACAAATCACACAGATTGAGCTAGCCCCAAAGTAAGTTCGAGACTTGTGTTATGGGATACTAACTCAACGATACTACATTTTATAATAGATACATATATAGATAAACATCCAAGACCCAGGCCAATCAGGAAAAGATCGTTTTCCCATCATGACCTGGCCGGGGATCGAACCCGGGGGCTCCACGTCGCAGTCAGGCGTGGTGAAGTGGTAACTTAATAAATGTGCGTTCACCCTTCCGCGGGCGACGGGCGGCAGGGCACGCGGCACGTGGTCGCATCGCTATTCGCTCATAATAATACCGGTGTTGTCACTTTTTTAAAAATTACCAAATTTCGGGGAAGTTGAAATAAAATTCGCGGGGAAAGAGATTATTTCAAAATTCATTTGTATTGGTACTATGATGATTACGTAAAATTTTATATTATATTTGGTGATGTGTTTACCTAACCTTTATTATCCTTATGGGTCGGACAGGGTTTTCTTAACATACTGTATATCAGCTAACTGACCCAGAAAACGCTGTTTTGCCATATACATTATTTCTAGGAAATATTAGAATCGCTATTAAAAAACAGGGGTTGATCGTAGAAGGCGGAAAATTTAGAGTCGTATACATATATTTAGGTATAATGCCACATTATAAAAAAAATTCTAAAACAAAACTTTAGGAGTGGAAAACACTTATCATTTCAGGAGTATAAAAATATATAGTAGCCGATTTTCAGACCTACTGAATATGCATATAAAACTTCATAAAAATGGGTCAATGCATTTCGGAGGAGTATGAATTAAAATCAAAATCAAAAGCCATTCAAATTAGGCTGAGAATCAGCAATTTTTGAACGTCAATATTAAATAAGACACATGTTAACTAACATTGTGACACGAGAATTTTAAATTCAAGAGATTTATACAACGTGTAACATAAAGGGTATATACATACCAAAGGCATGTCATCTGTACATGATATCAATCGATATTGGAAGGGTTTTTAAATCCTATCTCTTTATGTTAGGAAGTTACGAGAAAAAACACCGCCTGTGATAGGCTACTAACATACTAGGCGCACAAAATTTTTTAAGACATTTATCATGATTTTGCCAAATAATGTGACGTGTAACGAGTAGTTATTAAGTATGTAGTGTGGTGCACGTTTGTTATGATTTGAATTTAAGAAACACACGGCACCGAAAACTTAGTATAAATTTTTTGAATATTTTATTTTGAGTTGAAAACCTTCCAATATCATTTGATATCATGTAAAGATGCCATGCTCTTGGTATGTATATACCCTTTATGTTACACGTTGTATATATTACTACTAAACATAGTTGTTGCAAAGATTATGCATTCTAGTAAATAAAGACAAATATTACCTCATTTTAGCTTCGGAATCCCATCCACAATGGCCATGCGTTGCTGATGCAAGACACTCACCGTCAGTTAGTCGAAAGAGGATTCCAAAAACCGGTGCTTCTATTGCATCCTCTTGGTAAATATGTTAAATTTATCCTCTAAAACTTATGATTATGACATTTGAAAGTTTATTCATTATAAGGGCGTCTGCTAGTGATGTTATACTGGTATCTTCGAGACATACACGCGTGAACGACGCGTCATACTGACGTCACACAGGATTAAACTAACATCTATCTTCTATCCTTTTCTAAATGAAATAAAAAGAAAGAGATCCACTGAACTTAAATTTGCTTTAGTTAGTGAACAAGGCTTCACAATATAAAGGTCATACCACGCTTAAGCGACTGCTTTCACCCGGTAAAAATAATGTAGGTAATTCTTTAGATATATTTTACCGCGTCGCGAGCTTACCGCCGTCGGACTGTTCGATAGTTGACGCCTCGCTGGCGGCTCGTTGTAGCCGAGCGGTCCTGTGTCTATCACGAAAAGCTAGAGCGGTCGACGGGTGGACAGCTGGGCGTCTGCTAGCAGTCTCCGCGTGGACTGCTGGGTGCCTGCTAGCTGTCGCCGCGTGGACTGCGAGCAGTCCTCTTAGTTTAGGGCGGTGTTGGGTGGGAGCAGTCTTGGACCAGAGTCGATTAAGTATGCTTATGACCTTAACTGTCACTATAGTCTTTAACCCAAAATTAAATCTTGACGTTTTCAAGAGACATTTAGCTTTTTAATTTTGTTAAGGCAATTACGAGGTCGAGTATACATCTAAACATATTATGAAAAAAAATCCTTTTTTATTTGAAAAATGCTAAGTAATGTTTTGTTTTACTAGGTGGTTGGACAAAGGACGATGATGTTCCCCTAGAAGTGAGAATCAACCAACACAAGGCAGTACTCAACGAAGGTGTACTGGACCCGCAATCCACCGTGTTGGCTATCTTCCCTTCGCCCATGATGTATGCTGGACCTACTGAGGTATGTAGACCACAGGATATTCATAATATAATATGTAAAAGTAGTCGTACATACAGCTCCAGAAAAATCTCATCAATCTCTCTAAAAGCGACATCTTTTGATAAGTGTTATTATACGACAATGTTACCAACTCCGACACAACAACATTTGGCGCATCACACCCGGCACACATCGCAATAGAACTGCTCAGACCTGTCCTTCATAAGGCTTCACCAGACATCATGCCGGAATACAAAGAATGGCTTGGCGGCAAGACTTTGTCTGGTGGGTGGAAATTTTTGCCGGCAGCCGATATTATAGCCTACCACCGAGACTAAATTATCAGTTTTATCAGTAAATACATATGTATTCTTCTAAATTGTATGAATATATTAATTAATACCATAAGAATGTTAAATAATATTAAGGCTGGATGATTTATAAACATAACGATGAATTTCACCACTTTGTATTATAGTTTGTGTGTCAGCGGTATAACAGTTTGGCTTGTGAGTATAAGGACCCAGATTCGATTTTTTCTTCAGCTTATAAATTTTATTAAATTTTAAAATTCTATTGTGAATTTTTAGAAATTTCTAAAAAATATGATGTTTGTGGAACAAGTTTGAAAGCATAAAAATATCTATAGGTAGGATGCACGAAGTAAATACCAAGATGCGATGGATATTACCTAACGGTCGCTTACATGGTCGCGAGCGCCGTCAGCATTTTGGTTCTAATTAATCTTAGCAGTTTTATTGCTGCCTCAGAGATGGCGCGCACGTAAACATCGTAGGGAGTGAGATTTCTGCGGAGTTGTATGTACCATAAATGTTTTCAGGGCCTAATATGATTAGCTCGTGAACGCTCCACAAACTTGGTGGATATTCATATGTAATTATTGATAGTAATTTATGAAATTACATCATATCTTTTGAGCTACTCTTGGTCTGTTCCAGATCTTACCTTTGACTACTTTAATAATCCCCTTTAATCGTTACACCAATGGAACATTCCTGACCAGGTACAATGGCACGCCAAGTGTCGCATGAATGCAGGAGCCAACCACTACATAGTGGGGCGTGACCCGGCCGGCTTGCCGCACCCGGCGGGCGGCGGGGACCTGTACGACCCGCGCCATGGAGCGATGGTGCTCAAAATGGCGCCTGGACTTAACGAACTGGAGGTAAGATAATAGGCTATTTGACAGTATGAATATGTTTGTGATTATTTGTTTTAAATGCATAAAATGAGGGTTCTTTATATCATTTACATGAGTTTTAATATAAATAATAACAATTAATACAGTAGGTTAAGAAAACCCTGTCCGACCCATAAGGATAATAAAGGTTAGGTAAACACATGACCAAATATAATATAAAATTTTACGTAATCATCATAGTACCAATACAAATTAATTTTGAAATAATCTTTTTTTCCCGCGAATTAATTCCAACTTCCCCGAAATTTGGTAATTTTTAAAAAAGTGACAACACCGGTATTATTATGAGCGAATAGCGATGCGACCACGTGCCGCGTGCCCTGCCGCCCGCCGCCCCGACGCGTGCCGCGGAAGGGTGGTTATCGCACATTTATTAAGTTACCTCTTTTTGCGAAATAATATTTACTTTTTTAGGGGGATTTTTTTTTTAAGTTTAGCCCGGTTTTGTATGCATCAGTAGAATCAGTTATCGATACCTAACAACACCTTCACGGGTCGGACAGGGTTTTCTTAACATACTGTATATCCAAAAACACAAAAATATTTTTGGCATCTTGTTTCTCGCGCCACATACTGTGAAACGACTCGGATTGGCTAATGTCACAATGATGTCACACGCTCATAAACACTTGTTGTCGTTCTATGTGTTCTCAGGGGTTTTAGCGTTTTTAGAAGATTTATGGATGAAACGATATTTGGAGCGATTTGTGTTTTTTTTTTTTTGTTTTCTGACTGACAAATAACAGATAAACAAGAACACCACTGCGGAACCGAAAATCGTTTATAAGTTTGTGACGTCACTTACAAAGCGCGACACGCGCACTTCTAAGCGCGATATTGCTGAATAAAGCGTTTCGGAATTTTGAATTTTTATTTGCATGTTTCTTACGAAATACGTATTAAAAATAAAAAACTTTTGGTGAACTTCTTAACCGCAACCAAGTAATTCAAGATAGAAATTATAAATCTGTGAAATAGGGTATTAAATAATAATAAAAAAAACAGTTTAACACAGATTCAAACAATACGACAATAAATGAAACTGTGTTAAGACAATTTCCAGTCTGCATATGACAATTCAATCAAATATATCCAATACTTTAGTCTCTACAGCTAGTCAAAGATGGACAAAATCCATAGTCTGCCTGGAACTGCCATTTTGTTTATGAAGGCATCAAGGATGTATGTTGGTTGCGCGGTAAATTAATTCTGCTTGCGAGATGGAGAAATTGCGTGGCGCTACAGTTCGTTAAGAAAACACATTGTGTTTTGATGCTAGACTTTATTTGATATTCACAAAACACTCTTACGCTTGCTATTGTCAGTGTGTTAATTTTTTGTCGTTGTGTTGTCTCTGCTTTATATATTCAATATATGTGGCATGATTTTTAATAGAGAACCACTTAAAGTGAGCAAGATATTAATATTCCCAATCTATCTATTATTATTCGAAAATAGTTATAATAACAAGATTCCAGATTAATATAAATGGAAAGAAAAGTCCAGGAATCCAATACTAGTGCAAAACAAATTTATGAATAATAAATGCCTTTAATAAGACAATTCATCTACAGATCATTCCATTCCGCGTGGCTGCTTACGACACTTCAGTTGGTAAGATGGCGTTCTTCGATCCCACTCGCAAGGAGGACTTCGATTTTATATCAGGAACTAGGATGAGAGGTAATTCGGTTTTTGTGACATATTTCTTACTAGCTTCCCGCCTGCGGCTTCGCCCGCGTGGTATTCTTTTATATAGCGCTTTTTAGACTTCCCTCAGAAATATCAAATTTTTCCGTTATAAAAAGTACCCTATTATTTAACCCGAACTTCTAACTTAACATCTGCAAAATTTCAAAGTAATCGGTTCAGTATTTACAGCGTGAAAGCGGAACAAACAGACAAACAAAACTGCCTTTCCCATTTATAATATAAGTAAGGATAGATACATAGTAAGGATTAGTAAAGATAAACATATTTGATTTTTAATGAAATTAAAATTTAACATCAGGAAGGATCGTTTGCGGATTAATTTGGTAAAACATAATACTTGATCTATTAGGTCAAAGGTCATGCCGTCAAGCGATTCGTCGTGTTCCGACATGATGCCTGGTGAAGCCGTACGGAGGACGGGTCTGAGCAGTTGTGTTGCGATGTGTGCGGGGTACGATGCGCCAAATGTTTTTGTGTCGGGAATTTGGTCGTGAAGGGTCTCCAGATCAGTCTCCCTCTGGGTTAAATATTGCATCACCTCGCTCAACTGCCGTCTTCCTTCCTATTTACTTAGTTTTTTGAGTGAATGGGCTTATTACCAGCGCGCTTTACCATCAACGATTGCATCACTGCTTACCATCAGGCGGGATTGCGATCAAGCACTAGTTTATCGCATCTTTAGAACAATAGAGACCTAATTCGAAATTTGAAGATTTCAATGTTTACTCATAAAATTACCTTGCGAGACCATCTTCATCGACTGTTAATAAGTTAAAAAGGACGAGTCCTTTTCATGGACAACCGTGAAACAGTCTCTGTTTTATTGTTCAATATTGTTGTAAAGAGTTCAACATATCAACATTGAAATATTCAAATTTCGAATTAGGTCTCTATTGTTCTAAAGGTGCGATATAATTATTAAATAAAAGTAATATTAGGCGAGTCCGGATACTTTGGAAAATTTATAATGAGGAACACATTGTCTTCAACATGACGAAAGGCGAATCTTTGTAGTTCATCTTCTACTTCCAGCTTACCACATTGTAAGAAGTAGGTTAACAGTCAGCACTTTTTGAAGGAATAGCTAAGTAACAACACTTATCGACAACATTAATTTTCCAGGTCTTGCCAAATCCGGCAAGGAGCCACCGAAAGGCTTTATGGCAGCTTCAGCATGGAAGGTTCTCTCTGAATACTACCAGTCTCTGAAATCCAAGATGGACACCAACTAAAGTATCTAACTTAGCAGCTAAACTAAATCTAAATATTATTTAAAACTGTCACAGTCACGGCCTTTTTTGGGTGGCAAATCATCAAATGACTTCTCCCGCTCTGGGAGGAGCGGAGGACGTGTCAGACTTTTACTGACCAAAGCCCACCCGTGTTCCTTCATTTACCTGTGCCAGGGCTCGATGCTTAATAGTAGATTTCATCAGCTAGAGAAAGAATCTTTATTTTATTCAGAATTTATTGCTTTTCGATGCTTTCGATACGAAGAACAGAATTTGCACAATACATTTTTTTTCAAATGCGACACTTTTTTATTAGTTTCAATATGGACTTCCATATATTTATTTCTTTTACACATTTTGATGAAATCGGGTCTTTTTACCTATCGTTTTAAGTTAAAAACTCATACTCTTCTATATACAAGTGAGATTTAAAACTAAATTAAGTAGGTGATATGGGGCGTGTGGTAGGTTATTTTTTTTTTAAATTACCTTGAAAATAAAAATTTGTTTTGTTTCGTACTTAAATTATTTACACTGGCTTGTGCAACGACGTAAAATGCTGTGCAATATATTTGTTATTAAATTACTTATTTTTTATTTATTTATTGTACAAACATTCCTTGGAACGCGATTTTATTGTGTGTATGGGATACACATTCCTTTTATTTTAATACTGTAATTTATCCTTAGGAATATAATGGAACTTCTGTAATATATGTGTAGTTATGTAACCTTTTTGCTACCAAACTGTAGAGTTATTATGTAACACACTCAATAGCAATGGGTTGCATTTTAACAGTTCAATAGCATTCATTGCTTTCTTTACCATGTTGAGCAGACATATTTGGATGTAGTTATGCAAAACGGCCCTCTAATCGGCGAACAAATTTTTGTCAAATGATTGCGACTAGTTGGGATCAGTTGGGATCGTTTGGACCGCCCATTGGTCTGTTGACAAAAATGTGTTCGCCGATTGGGGTGCGGATCCAACCCACAAAAACTGTTTTTTGAGTTAGTGGTCATCAATATCGAAAATCTAATCACCAATCTTAGTACATGCAAGAAATATCAAAGCAAAAAGGAAATTTAAATCTACTGTCATGTTATTTTAATATTTAAATTTTAGTTCTCTATTTTCTCAAAAGCAAGTTTTGGGGCTGGATCCTTTTTGCATAACTACGTCAATTTTTGAAAATATGGAACAATGGATTGGCAAAATAATTCCAATTGTTAGTAAGTGTGTCACGTAATTACGGTGCGGGACTTTTCGAAAGGAAAAAGGAACAATCCTAATGTTTTATATAAGACAACGAATGCTAATTCTTATTATATTCACTGTTTTGATATTAGTGGTACATTTAAAGCGCGTGAGGTACGGACGACAACTGGCCAAGCTACCCAAAACTGTCAAACATTCCCAATCAACCTTGAGCCTTATTGCTTTAGGGGTAAAGTAGAAAATCTAATAAAGGAATCTGACAGATTGTAGTAGCTTAATGTGCTGTTGTTTGTCTTATGAGTGTTGATAAGGTTATTATACATTTTATTTGTAATATACATATTATTGTATTGTTTGTATAATAACTGTTATTATTAATATTACTTATAAAATTCCACATTTCGAAGTTTCATTATATTTATCCATTTGACATGAGATTGTATTAATTTGTATTATTTTTGTGTATATTTTCTTTATTACGTAATCAATGATAATTTGAAGGGACGTATTGTTAATTTATAAGAGGTATATAAATTGTTGTAATATTAGTGAATAAAGGTGCTTTTAAAATTAATGTAAAATATATATAAAAGTGATATTGACTTAATGTTTCATTCATGTTTCGGTAATTAAAAACATTCCTTTTAATCAACTGCTCAAAAAATCTCTATTTTGATCTCTGGTATATTTTCTATCTAGTGTGCATTAGCAATTTAGTTTGCAAACATTTAAACAAATAGATATAATTATGTATTTGGAAAAGATAACTTTTATTCTTACATCATGAAGATTGAATGCTAACGCTACAATTTGTTTAAAACATGTTTATACTTTTTAATAGTACCAGTCATGCTGTAATCAACTTAATTTACATTGCAATAAAGTTGATATTTGCTTAACTTGAAATAACATCATTTGGGAACATGAACATGAGACCTTAGGTATCTGTGTATGTTTTATTCGTTATACCCTTGAATCATCGTAACGGCTGGATGAACATTAACAATGGAAAATACAAACACATGAGGTGTCTCGGTTTTTTTTTTTTTAACGTTCATTCCTTATACGAAAATGAATATCGTTTGTTTAGAATAAGCAACTGAATCGATTCCAATTATTTTTAACCATGTTATATTTTTTCCCAAATACATTTAGAAATTGTTGCAGTGTGGTTACCGAGCGCTCAATTCAGTGTACGATAGATCATAGTAGGTACTTGACAGCCTCCGTGGCTTAGTGGCAGCGAACGCGGCCGCTGCGCAAGGAGGCGCGGATTCGATCCCCGCGCAGTGCAAATATTTGTATGCATCAATATGAATATTCATATTTGCATTGGTCTGGTCGTGCCTCGGAAACCACGTTAAGCCGTTGGTCCCGGTTGCCACACGAACATCTAAATGGCAGTCGTTACGGGTTGTAGGAGCTCTCAAAAGTCCAACAAATGGTCTATTTGCAATGCTTGGATATCGCCTTTGGGTTGTGGAGGTCAGACGGCAGTCGCTTCACGAAAAATATCGAAGTTTAGCCAAAATCAGCAGTTAGACTGGTAAAGCGAACACCAGACTCCAAAGCTGGAATAGCTTCGGATGCGACTGGGATTAACGGTGAGAAGATGATGACTTGGCGCGCAACAGCTGACGCCACAGGTCAGCGCACCGGTCGGCCAACCGAGCGGAGCGTTGACTATTTTTTTGTTGGGACAACCAAGTAGGATAACAAGCTCATAACTTTGTGATTTTTCATTATATTTTTTAAAAATTTTGAACATAGATTCTTTACGTAAAACTACTGGACACGTGTTTCGAGTTTCGTATGAACAAAAAAATCCATACTAATATTATAAATGCGAAAGTATCTCTGTTTGTCTGTCTGTCTGTCCGGCTTTCACGCCAAAACTACTGAACCGATTGTAATGAAATTTGGTACACAGATAGTCTAGAGCCTGAGAAAGGACATAAATAACATACATAACATCCCGCTATGACCAATAGGAGCAGAGCAGTAACAAAAATGTTACGAAAACGGGTGCGAATGCGGTCGTACAAGAATGTTACTGCAGTGTAAGTGGTTAGTTTAGGATGAATGATGTCCCACAAAAGGGCAATTGAAGCACTAGATCCCAAAATGAGGAATATCAAAGGCGACCAAGATATCATGGGAAGGATGGTGGTACTGTTAGCTGGTGACTTTACACAGACCCTTCCGGTGATTACTAGGGGTAGGTACGCCGGCAGATGAAATAAATGCCTGTTTGAAAGCATCTGTATTATGGGCTCGCGTGAAAAAGTATTGTCTCACCACGAATATGCGAGTACAACTTCACCACGATTTTCAAGCCGGGCAATATGCAGTTACTCTTCTAAAACTGCATGATTATACTGAGTTGTGAGTTCTGTCAATTCGTGGATAGCTCAGATGACCTATTTAATAATGGCTATGCGAAAGGGCAATTTTGGCGCCGACTAATGAAATAGTTATTAAAATAAACGAACAAATCACGTTAAACGTTCTTGGAAATGTTGTCGAATACCTCATAGTGGACAATATTATGGACACTGAACAAGTTACATCTTACCCTATAGTATTTCTCAACTCTTTAGAATTATCAGGAGTGCCATCCCATAAGTTGATACTAAAAGTTTGTGTTCCAGTCCTATTAATGAGGAATCTTGACGCTCCAAAGCTGTGTAATGGTACTCGGCTACAAATAACACATTTCGGTCACAACATTGTTTCCAATGTTGGCTACAATCATGACTGGAATGACAAAAAGACAAAATGCCTTGATTCCCCGTATTCCCGTCATCCCGACTGATTTGCCATTTCAATTTAAAAGAGTACAGTTCCCTCTGAAAGCAGCATTTGCTATAACAATTAACAAAGCTCAAGGTCAGACGCTTAAAGTTGCAGGAGTTCATTTAGAAGCTACATGCTTTCCTCATGGTCAACACTATGTGGCATGATCACGTGTATCAAATCCAAAAAATCTTTATGTTTTGGCAAAAGATAGCATATACAATATGTATCAAAAACCCTGTTGTTCCTTCAACCTACGTTTTAAGAATCGGCACACGGACGTAATAAAGCAAGTAATTTATAAAAAATGTTCAACAAAAATAATTAAAATAAATGTTTAATTATTAATATTTATAATCTGTAACTGATTTCTTAGCTCTGCAATTCTGCATGAAAAAACTAGACATAAGTAGAACGTTCCCGCCAATTTATTTAACTTTAAAATCAGATATTCTAAAAAAAAAAAATTCGAATTTATCGGTTTTAATAGGTATTTAATTGTGACCCCTAGACTAGACAATAATTACTGTTTTATAATTATGACCTCATTAATGATATACTTATAGGTAAAATTATATATCCCTGAAAGGAACAACAGGGTTTTTGTTACATAGTGTATATATAGCGTTACTACAGACCTTATATATCTTTATAATCCTACTAATATTATAAACGTGTTTGTAAGGATCTTTGAATGTTTGTTGCTCACGCATAAACTATTGAATGGATTTTGAGGGAACCTTGCAGTAACGTGGGCATTTATCGTGGCATTCCCACGGAAACGGGAACCACCGCGCGCTGTAAACTGAAGTCCACGCAGATAGAGTTGCGGGCAACATCTAGTATGTGTAATATGAACAACTCTCACTCCCTTTTCAAAGAATACTGCAGTAAGGTAATGTTACCGTTGAAAGTTTCCTAAAGAGGTGATATGTAGGTAGGTATACTCCTCTGTCCTGAAAATACTCGTATCTGGGTTAAAGGTTTAAATAAATGTTCAATCAACAATTTACTCATGGAATAAGTAACACATCATTTTCTTGCCCTTATTGCAACGGACGGGTCTGAGCAGTTGTGTTGCAATGATGTGCCGGGTACGATGCACCAAATGTGTTGGGAGTTTGGTCGTGGAGGGTCTTCAGATCAATCTCCCTGTGGCGCAGTATCGTTGGTCGTGTTGTTGGGTTTAACATTGTATCACCTCGCTCAACTGCCGTCTCCGTTCCTATTCGCACAGTTTTTCTGAGTGAATAGGCTCTTAATAAACCAGCGCGCTACCATCAGTCAAGCACTAGTTTATAATAATTTAAAAAAATATATGTTTGTAGTCTGGGCATGTCTTTTATATTCATACTCCTCTATCGCCATCTCCATAGTCACACCCTTTTTAAAATTATATCGTCATGCACACAGCCCACCAATTGTTTTGTTTTGGTCTTCCCCATTCTTACGGACATTGACATTCATATGTACTTACCTACTCAAAACTTGCATCACGACATTTTCTTCATTCCTACGTAAAATATCCTTACTAATATTATAAATGGGAAAGTGAGTTTGTTTGTTCCGCTTTCACGCTGTAATTACTTGTGTGTGCTGTGATTGCTTTGAAATTTTGCAGACGTAAAGTTAGAAGTCCGGATTAAATAATAGCGTAGTTTTTATCACGGAAAAATATGAAAATATTGATATTCCCGAGGGAAATCCAAAAAGCGTGATATAACCGAACTCCAGGCGGGCGAAGCCGCGAGCGGAAAACTAGTAATGTAGGTATATATGAAACAGCCATGGACTACAGAATGCGTTCAAAGTGAATTTCCATGAATCTCAGACATTTTGAGATTGGAATTTTATGAACGTTGCACCTGCAAGGTAATTGCTAAAACACTATCAGTAGCAATGGGTTTCATTTTGACAGTTCAAAATCAAAGAATTTATTTCAAATAAACCAGTTACAGGCACTTTTGAATTGTCAGAAGGTCGGTCAGTCAGTAAGGTGAAGCTAGTCGCCCATTCCAAAAAGTAGGTACCTACCTATGGAGAAGAACGGGCAAGAAACTCCATCGACACATGTTAAAATCAACCGTGTGAGAACGATGCAGAAACATATTGTACGCTAAGAGCGTAGGTACAATATGGAAAACACACAAAAAAGAAATTAAAACAACAATTCAGAAATTAAAATACACCGTGGCAGCTAAGAGATGACCAGTCCCCTCTGACGGCGTCGGTTCACGAACATGACGTATGGATCAGCATCATTCAACTCAACCATATTGAAGGGAACCTAATGACCCAACACACACGCCACCACCAGCGAGATATTTGAGTGAGCAATAACATACATTGCGTTATTTACGTTGTTAAGCAGACACATGTTCGAACACATAGAGCAATAAATTAGCAATATGCTTCGAAATGATTCCAACTGATAGTAATACTAGTGTGTTACGCAATAGGGTAGTTGACTAAAAAAAACTAATTAGTCCGTCAGTCAGATTTCCAAAAAATACTAGACACGTATATTTGCTTTTTTTCTATAAGCAAAATGAAGACGACACAGTTCATTGAAAACTCGTGTGACGTCACTGCATGCTACACTTTTTAGCGAGCAGTGACGTCACCACCCACCACTCCTGATCTTTGATGCCCAATTTTTATTGATTTGATAAAACAAAATATATCTACGTATCCAACATTTTTCTATAATCTGAATGACGGACTAAATAGTTTTTTTTTTTTTACCCAGGAAACATCTCACGTTAAAAATCTAGTCGCATTCTCATCTCAGCGTAAAAACAATCAAATAAGTATTTATTAAAATGTCAAGGAACTGGAAATTTATATTGGCTCTGAAAGTTATTAAAATTAGCAGAATTGTTCCTATGAAAACTGCGGTGTTTAAGTAAAATTTGTTGTTCATGTTTTTACGCTCACATTCAATGTGATTCTAATATCTTATCGCGAATGATTTGTTTATCTTCCAATCATTTGACACCCAACGTCGATTAATCGATATAAGCGAGGTATCAAATAATTATTCAAGATAAATTTATAATTTTAAAGTTTTACCCCTATTCAAATTCAAGTTAAACAAATATCAACTTTATTTCAACGTCACTTAGGTACGGACGACCCCAGGTCAAGCTACACCAAACTGTCAGATACCTATTCCCAATCAACCTTAAGCCGTAATGCTTTAGAGATAAAGTTGAAAATCTAATAAGGAAATCTGACAGATTGTAGTACCTTGATGTGCTATCGTCTGTACATTTCAGAATGACTAGCACTATTAAAAAAGCTATTAAAATGTTTGAAGTTATTTCGTAAACTGAACTTTATTGACTAGAAATTATAGTTATTTTTCCATTATCTCGTGTTTGTTTAAATTTTTTGGTGAATAATTTTTACATAACTGCAAAAGTTCTCTGTACGGACGACAGCATGTCAAGCTACCCGTAACTCAAATATTTCCAATCAACCTTGAGCCGCAATGCTGTAGAGATAAAGTTGAAAATCTAATAAAGAAATCTGACAGATTGTTGTGCTGTGGTTTGCACAATATTGATACATATTTGCAAAATCCACAGCTCTTTTGAAATTTTATCCTAAAATTAACTACTTATTATAATTCAAAGTTCATAATTATTTTCAATATAGATATAGAGCTACAATAAAAATAATTATATAATACGAAGTGGTAGAAACAGCATGTGAATCTAAAAACCCCTGGGTTCGTCGTTTTGATACAATTTGATCGCGCAGGTAAGTACTACATTTTGAAGTCGTCTAATAGAGACTCACCATCACAATTATCACTACACTTTGATTTACCGAATTTTTTGTGGTGTTCATAAATATTCTTTATGCCGTGTCGTGGTGGCCTAGTGGTTAAAACACCAGCCTCTCAAGTACCTATGAGTGTGCGGGTTCGATTCCAGGTCAGGAAAATAGGTACCAATGTAATTTTTCTAAGTCATATGTACTTTCTAAGTATATCTTGGACAACAATGACTGATTATAAGATGAAGGAAAATATTTTGAGGAAACCTGGACTTTAAAGTCTGAAATCGCCAACCCGCATTGAGCAAGCGTGGTGATTACGCTCAATCCTTCTCTTTATGAGAGGAGACCTGTGCCTAGCAGTGGGACGATAAAAAGGTTAGATGATAATGATAAATATTCTTTATAAATTAGTTTGCTGGTAGGTATGCGACAAACAGACAAAAGTAGCTTGGGACGCCTTTGGGCGAGATGGAGCGACAACATCAAAAAGGTGGCTGGTAGGGGCTGGCGGAGAACTGCTCAGGATCGTGCTTATTGGCGTGCCTTGGAAGAGGCCTATGTCCAGCAGTGGACGAGTAAAGGCTGATCATGATGATGATGAGGAATGCGACTGCTTCATACTAACTGGCTTCACCCTGACTTCTAACATAAAATTCTACTTAAAAAAACAAAACTTTAAAAATAAATATTTAATCGTATTACGTTAATTGTTATCAAACTCAAACGTTATCACTGAATGTGTAATTACATAATAATCTTTCCCGCTATCTTGTTTGTCAAACGAATTGCGTCGTTATTATCACTGAATAGGGTATATTTTGACTGTTTTACGTCATTCGATAACGGTTCGGTTTGTTTGCTTCTCAGTGCCGCGTAAACTTTATACAGGGAAGGTCGCATCACTATGGCAGTTCGTTTAGGTCGTGTGACGGCTATTTTACGTAAATGTACGAATAAAACCGGTACTCGATGCATGTCTCACTATCCCATCGACGAACATGTTTTTGGACTTTCGAGTGAACAACAACAGGCAAGTAATTATTTTATTTATTCATCATCATCATCATTATCAACCTTTTTATCGTCCCACTACTGGGCACAGGTCTCCTCTCATACAGACAAGGACTGAGCGTAATCACCACGCTTGCTCAATGCGGGTTGGCGATTTCAGACTTAAAGTCCAGGTTTCCTCAAGATGTTTTCCTTCACCTTCAGTCATTGGTGTCCAAGATATACTTAGAAAGTACATACAACATTAGAAAAGTTACATTGGTACTTGCCTGGCCTGGAATCGAACCAGCGCACTCATACTTGAGAGACTGGTGTTTTAACCACTAGGCCACCACGACTACTAGGCCACCACGACTACTAGGCCACCACGACTACTAGGCCACCACGACTACTAGGCCACCACGACTACTAGGCCACCACGACTACTAGGTCACCACGACTACTAGGCCACCACGACTACTAGGCCACCACGACTACTAGGCCACCACGACTACTAGGCCACCACGACTACTATTATTTACTACTTTTATTTATTATTATTTTATTATCTTCTTCAGCCTATAGAAGTTCACTGCTCGACAAAGACCTTCCCCCAAGGCTTTCCACAATGACCGGTCTTGTGCTGCCCGCATACATTTGCTTCCCGCGACTTTCACCTTAATGGCGCTCTCATTGGTTGAGAATTCTTAGAACCTTGAAGCGGCACAATCGATGAGTCAAACGCGCTCGATATCGACGATCGAGTTTCGTAATGAAAACTTATACTAGGCCTACAGGACATCGTCATCCACCTTGTTGGGGCTTCCCTACGCTACGTCTTCCGGTACGTGGCCCCCACTACAGAACCTTACTGCCCCATCGGCCATGGTTTCTACGAGCAATTTGCTCCGCTCATTGCCACTTAATTTTTGCGACTGGAAGCGCTATATCGGTGACTTCGGTTCTTCAGCGGATCTACTCATTTCTGATTCGATTGCGCAGAGAAACTCCGAGCATAGCTCTGTCCATATGTTATTAAGCTTTTATGTAATTATTTATTATTATACTATAATTGAACAACATTATGATACGTAGTTAGTATGTGTCGTCCTACAAATTCACTTCCTACTAATATTATACCTAAAGTTTGTGAAGATGTACGCATGGATGATGATACATGATACAACAGAAATATGTAACAATGAAATGTAACCCATACTATGATTTTAAAAGATTGTCCATGGAGTTTCTTGCACGTTCTTCTCCATAGAGATCTACGCTTTGGATCGTGCAATTTATCTTCACTTTTCTTGGACTGACCGATATTGACTATTCAAAAGCACCAACGGATGGTTAATTTGAAATAAACAATTTTGATTTTTTTGTTTGTTAGTAGATTTTAATGAAATTTGACGCACAGGTGGTTTAGAACCAGCACCCTAAACGGTGAGCACATTTTTGTCAAATGATTACGACTAGTTGGGATCGTTTGGACCGAACGAACCAATGGGCAGTCCGAACGATCCCAACTGAACCCAACTAGTCGCAATCATTTGACAAAAATGTTTTCGCCTATTAGGGGGCAGAATTAATACATGGGAAACTTTTATCCCTATATTCCTATGGGATCAAAATTTATGCGGATGACACTGCGAGGCGCAACTAGAATTCTTGTGGTACCTATTATAAATGCTGGATTTTGTGTATTTGTTACTCCTTCTTGGGTTAAATTTAACACGCAGATGGTATATACTAGGGTTGTAACGGAGCTTCGCCTCCGCTTCCGTTACAGCGGAAGTTCCGCATAGAAATATCGTATCTTCGCTTCCGCCTCCGACTCCGCACAATTTTTGCGGAGTTATAATGGAGGTTTATACCTATACGTATTTATAAAATAAATAACGCGCAAGCTGCGACGCTCGACAACCGTCCGGCCGCGTTTGAGCGCGAAATGGTGAAGAATCAACTAGTGCGAGACGAAAATACGGCAAATACGATTTGTTTCTCCTTAATTTTCATTACTAGAAGTTAATATTTTTTCACTAAGTGTACTACTATTAATGTACGTATTTAAAATAAAAAAAAATGTTTTAATTAACCATAAATTACATTTTTTTCTATAATATATCTACTTTCACCTCCGCCAACGTCAACCTCCGCATCCGCGGGGGTGAACCTCGTCGCCTCCGCATCCGCCTCCGCTAACAAGGCCGTTGTTACAACTTACAACCCTACTATACCGGATTAATATATAGAATAAGTATTATCCGGATATTACCACGGGTGACGGGTTTGAAATTTATACGGGTGAAACCGCGGGGCGTAGGTAGTAAATTATATTCAAACAAGTTTATCGATATCAATGTCTCTACGACAGTGAATAATTGTATTATAGGAACACACATACAGCACTCATAGAATTACCGTACCTCCAAACAGTTACCTTCAAACAGTTACCAGTTACCTCCAAACAGTTACCAGTTACCAAGGAATACCAACAACACCTTATTACCAATACGTTTTGACAACATCCATTCAGGAATAATCGAACAACGTCGTCTCGAGAGAGACGCTATACGTTTGACTCATCTGTTGAAAGGAACAAGAGGCCGCCTTGAAAAAGGCGTTTACTGTCAAAGGAATATGATACGTGATGCGTTGCGTGGGTTCAACGACATCACTCGTAAGTACGTTTTTGACACACGGAGTTGATATATCGCAGCGGAGATCTGTACACGAAGACTGCACACGAAGATTACATCGCAGCGGAGATATGTCCACGAAGACTACATCGCAGTGGAATCTTGGCGCGAAGACGACACACGAAGCTGGCGCATCGCAGCGGAGACCTTGACGCGGCGGGCGGCCCTCGACGAAAAGGAACGACTCAGCGCGTCTACCTATATTTATAGATTCACAGCGCGGGCCAGCGGCGCCCCGCGCCCCTCTCCGAGACGCGACGCGTGTTTAAGATCGCAGTAATAATATTGTATTTTATAATTGTAAATAATTAGTCATACCGCAACTTGTGCCATAATAAATGTAAATATAAGCAGGGGTTTTGAAGTCGAAATACACAGATCATATCGGACACGCAGTTTTATTCTACCTAAGAAGATTCCTCCTCCAAAGTATAAATGGTTTAATTTATGACCTTGCTTGACCCTGATAGACAACTCAGTCATGTATTTTGTATTATTGTTATTGTAGCGAACTCTTTTATGATAAGTACTGAATCTATCGCTATGAACACACGACAGCACGTCAAGCGACTACAATCGGTCAGATTTCTTTATTAGATTTTCAACTTTATCTCTAAGGTATTAAGACTCAAGGTTGATTGGGAATATTTGACAGTTTCGGGTAGCATGACTTGCTGTCGTCCGTACGTAATTGATAATAATACTTAGTTAACTATTTTAAATGATGTTTTTTCTGATTCTTGCCCTTTACTTAAATAGCTATACATTATACAGTGTGTATCTGACATCGTAACGCAAACTTCGCGAGAAGGCTACACCGCATGCCACTAATAAAATTATGATAGTCATTTATCTCGTTAATGAGCGGTTACAGAAATAACAGTGTTTAAAAAAATGTGTCGGCTCGGGCTTTAAACGTTGCAAGCGAGCCGCCGCGCGTGTTAGTGGGTATGACGTTGACCCCTGATGTGAACTCTATTAAATCAGCTAATACTCGTTAAGGATAGTCGAGTTTTGTTCACATTGCGCTTTTTTGTGTAATTAGCGAATTAAATATTTTTTTACTTTAAAATCTTATTGGGTTATAAAAGTATAGCAATTATGAACGATTTAAAGTGAAAAAAACTGCATATAATTTTTTTTAAATCAGGAAAAAACCGACGGAAAATTTCCACCTGTGGGGGGTTAAATAATGTATAAGCGTTCATAAATGAAATGGAGGCGATAATATATTTTATAGGTAGGTACATTTGTGATGGGCTTCGTTAAATATTCGATTTGTGAAATTAAATACATATGTGTATTCGAATACTGATTAGTCCAGTTGAATTTAAGATAATATTGTTTGTTCATAAAAGAGCAAGATACCATAATAGTTTAATAAGTTATTTGGCATTAACTTTTAAAAATGAGGCCTTGAGTTCTAATAATAATTTGTATCAACATTTTATGTTTTTATCAATTCCGTACCTATGTAAATTATATGTATGTTCCGTATTTGTAAACAGGGATCACGTTTACCACACTATGTAGTTATGTAGATACAGTAAATATTATATTAACAAAGGCTCTAAGAAAATCAACCCTACGGCTACGATATAAAGGCGCTATCAATATTGTAATATTACCAACCATTGATGTAGTGTTGACTTTTAACCCTTCTACGCGCGGCTATGCATCAAGCTATACATAACCAGTATATTAATCTAACTTCTAATTGTACGTCATACCTATACAATGCGAGGTCAATTAAACAAGAAAAGTGATCTGTGGAAGTGGGAACTGTATAAAACTTCCGATTCCATATTTATGTTAAATATTATATACGCTGACTCAGCACCACACAAAACGCTACCATATAGCTTGCATCACCCAGTCCATATATTATAGTACTCTGTGACTCAGTCTGTCAACCACCATTCCTATTTCCTCGTGATTAACAAATGACATAAATGACGTTTTTTTTTTTGACAGGAAAGCCAAGATGAGTGTCACGTGCATTTTTCATTGGACTTTTAAAATTATTTATAGTGTCGTTTAATAAATAAAAGCGTGTGATTTATGTAGTAAAAAGTGCATTCAGTGAATTATTCATAAAGAACATTGAAATATCGCAGCATAGTGGCCACATCATGGATTTGCATCAAATCCCCTAGTGGGTGGCTCACGCGGCCGTTTTTTCAACTGTCATTGGCGATATCCGCCATTATTGTGAAATATTTTTTTTTAAAGAATTTATATAATTTGTTACTTACACGTGTTATTGGCAAAATTGTAGTATCTAACCACAGAGGCCATTGAAGAGTTGAAGTAGTATTCACTTTAAAGAAAAGAAAGAAAAGACGTAAATGACAGCTACACCACTTGTGTGAATGAGACAGACATATCTATTTGAAAGAAACACTATTTACACATTTCTTAGTAATGAGGTAGAAAGTGGTGTTCAATCGCGAACATTACCGACTGTACCTTATGTGATAAAGTGGCAGTGACTCAATACCTAGGTACAGACGACTGCACATCAAGCTACTACAATCTGTCAGAATTCCTTATTTAGATTTTCAACTTTGTTGCCAAAGCATTAAGGCTCAAGGTTGAGTGAGAATATCTGACAGTTTGGGGTAGCTTCACCTCCTGTCGTCCATACATAAGCATGGAAGGATGAGCGATGGCGATGAAAGCTCATGTCCTTCTTCGTGTCGCAGACACGATCAGTAGGTAATACAAATTTTGCTGCCCCAATCTCGTGAGTTCTAACCAATTGCCGTGATGACGTCCAAAATTATTGTTGCTTATTATTTAATACCATGTACAACGGTACAATATTTACCTTCCTTATTCATGCAATCCCACTCCTGGCACACAGGTCTTCTGTTGGTGAGAGGGAGTGGGTGGTATGGTAATCTACCACGCGGGCATAGTGCTGGTTGATTTCGAAGTTTTTGGCTCTAGAACATTCGTTTCCTCACGATGTTTTCCTTCACCGTTTTGAGAGCTGTGGTAAATAATGTAGTTACACTAAGGTTCAAAAGTGGAGTACTACTTTTGACACTTATTGTTAATGCAATAAAGTTCAAAAGTGGTAACGTAGGGGAGAGCGGGGCTGAAAGTGCCGATTTTGACAAATCCTTTCAAGATTCGGATAAAACAAGTACTATGTCTGAGAGTAGTGGTTCATCCTAAGCCAAATTTAATCTATTATACGAATTTAACTACAGATTTTACACATTTTTAATAGTTTTTAAGAAAACGTGATTTTTTTATACATAGGCGGCAAGGCACTACCAACCCCACTTTGGGGCAAGTTGTGCCGTAGCTGAGGTCGGTTGTGCCGTTGATAATGCTAGGAGTTTTACATGAAAGAAAATTAATTTAGAATTGAAAACACACCAATTTAATAATAATATATTTATTTGTTATACTTTTTACTATGAATCAACAGTTTTTAAAGTTTTATTGTATATAATACTAAGTATTATAATAAAAAAAAAAAAATAACC
This sequence comes from Sesamia inferens, assembly GCA_037179545.1. Lineage (NCBI taxonomy): Eukaryota > Metazoa > Arthropoda > Insecta > Lepidoptera > Noctuidae > Sesamia > Sesamia inferens. The sequence goes on along the minus strand of CM073928.1, from coordinate 24,772,041 downwards.
TTCACTTATGTAATTATTTCAAACTTAAAAGCATATTTTTAATGAATAGTTTGTACTTATTTTTATGCAAATGAGATCAATTATTAAAAATATCAGTCTTTAAGGACTATATTGCATAAAACAATAAAAGATCTCTCTTAAATTACAATTTTTCAAAATTATTATCTTTTTGATCAGTCTCGAGTCTTTTTAAGAAATAAAAAAATATATCAAGACTTGTTATTCTCCAGATGATTGATCAGAATAGCAATTAGGGCTTGGTTTTCTTCATCTTCAATACATTGCAAATGGGCCCAATTCTTACATTCTCTGCATTCAATCCATTTTTCTCCAGGGGCAGAGTTAGAATAGGCATCAGAACATATGATACAGTACCATTCTGGTTCGTCATCTTGCAAAACTCTTCTCTTTGCGGGCTTTTAGTCGGTTTTTTTGTTTGTTTACCCTTTCCCATGCCTTTTCCCTTAACCTTCTTTCTTTTGTAGTTTCACTTTCTTTCTTCTTCTTTTTATTAGCCTGTTCTTTTGCCAAAGCATTATTCTTTGGAGTGTCCGTAAGAACAGCTGTCTTCCTTTTACGTGCTTTATTATGTCCAATTAATCGGGGAGGTGCTTTAGGCAGTGATCTTATTAGGTCTGGTGAGAAAACTGCTGTATTTTTATTTCCTGTGTTGTTATCAGCTGATTGAGGAAGCTGGAAGCTGCAGCAAGGGATAGGTTCCGGAGAAATCTGACGTGTCTCTTGTTCTTGATTACCTGATGGTGCTCTTGTACAGTCAACGCTGCAGTCGCTTTGCCCAGGAATATGCTGTAGTATTGATGGACTAGTCTCAATCTCAACATTGCTGCCCACATAATTTAACTCATCAAGATATTTTACTCATCAATTTTTATAATGACTCATCAATATATAATTCACGTGCAACAGTTTTTAATTTACGTCCACCCTTGATGACTGCTTCAGCAGCCCTTTGTAAAACATCCTGAGATGTAGTTCCCCTTTCAGTTTTTCGCTTGTATGTCCTCATTCTGTCAAAGAAAATAATGCAGTATAAAGTAACATGCCCAAAAGTACCTATTTTATTTTTTTCATAAGTGCTCGCATAAATATAAACAATATTGCAACAATATAGGTTGCTTAGGGGTTGGTTGTGCCGCGGCACAAGCAGCCCCACATGAACGGCACATTTTATCCCGTTTATGATAGTGTGATATTTTGTCTCACATATAAAAATCTCTTTGCTCAAAGCATTAAAATTACACTGCATAACAAACTAGTATAAATAACAAACATTTTACAAAAACTCTCATATTAAAAGCACGAAAAATGCTAGCTTGAGACCAAAAAGTATCGAAACGAAAATATTTACTTACGTGGCGTTGGAGGACCCTCACATGCACTGCCACTTGATCCGCGTCGCTGACGCAACTAAAATTGCAGCCGCGTGTGTCCGACTGTTAGGCATTACGCGACAGAATACAATTATAAATCTATCTCTTTCTGTTTTCGAGATATTCGCGTCGGCACAATTTACCCCCGGCACTTTCAGCCCCGCTCTCCCCTACTTGACCTTTACTGTAAACAAAGTAAAGCGCTTGATGGGTTTCGAACCTATGACCTACAACTTGTAAATCACGGCTTGGAGAACACCAGAAGTATCAATTAGGTAACGTAAGGAACAAAGCAGGACTTTTCAGGAGAGCCAAAAAACCATTTTTTTTTTTCTTACAAATTCGTCTTATTAAGCGCATATTTTTCATTCACAGCTTCGACAGTCCGTTTTCGACTTCGCCCAAAAAGAGCTGGCACCGAAAGCGCAGCAGATAGATAAAGAAAATAATTTTGCAGAGCTAAGAGAATTTTGGAAGAAATGTGGCGAAATGGGACTTTTGGGTGAGTCTTTTGGAACGGAATGGCCCAATACGATCTGAATAAACTTCGACCTGCAAAACAGAATCTAATCAGACCCTTAAGGTAGTGAACGCCATGAGATAAGGATTTCTTCTGTACCTATAAAAGTCGAATTACATACCTATTAGAGTTTATAAGAAGAAGTAGGTAAGGAAAAAAGGGAAAACCGTTCATCGAAAATTCAGAAGGTAGACATTTCTAAGATGCGGCGCCTGTTTTGGGGCATGGGATCAGCAAAAGTTATCCAGATTCATCTAAATTAAAAACTTCGGACCCAAGGCCCTCCGTCGATTGGTTTTGGTCTAATAAAAGCACTTATCCGATCACTGATCAGAGTTCTGAATTAATACATGCAGTATTAATTGCATGTATTGCTCTGGAATTATCACAGTTATCAAAGTAACTGACAATTTTTGTTTGATTTGAATCCTTGACGAGGCAAAGCTGGATTAGCATAATGCGGCTCCATAGAGCAAGGTTCACAAGGTATTCACCTCAGACCAGAAATACATTTGCGTGAAGTTGAATAACTATAACGAATTATTTTGAATAATTTACCACTTTTCTTTTATAAAGGTATTACTACATTGACGTTTTGATGTCGAATCATCAACCTCGTAATTGATGTTTCAGGTATAACAGCGAATCCAGAGTATGGCGGTACTGGAGGAAAGTACTCTGATCACTGCGTTATCATGGAAGAATTATCAAGGTAGGTACCAACCTTTTTGCTATTGGCCAGCATAAGCTGACTTATGATTGTACTAAAAACTTAATTGTCAGCTTAATTGCAAAAGTATAGCTGTTTGTACCTACATACTAACTACTTATTGGCCTGGTCTTTTCCCAGCTTCAGTGACTGTATCATCCGAAAAAAATTAAATGATTAAAGCATGGTAAAACTAGAGTCGTTCTTCAGTGGATTTAAATTATTATGTAGTGTTTAAGAGCCACTTTAGCTATTATAAATAACTCTCTCTCTTTAAGTAGTCGGGCCCTCATGCCTAAAGATCACGGTCAGCCTCGGACTTGCATCTAGATGATCCGCCATCATTGGTTTCTGTCCAGCGTATCCCTTCCTACCGTGTGAAGGACGACGATTTCTTCACTTAATCATTCTATCCTGTTGGTGAACGACTGCGTGATGGCTTAGCTTCGGCGTTCTCAATCCGAACCATAGTCAAACTGACTGATTGTTGTTTGTGTTCTAAACTTTCATCGCCCCTGTGTATATATGAATAACTATAACCACCTATGCACCCTTTTCTAAGTTATATGTACTTTCTAAGTATATCTTGGACACCAATGACTGATTATAAGGCGAAGGAAAACATTTTGAGGAAACCTGGACTTTAATCCTGAAATCACCAACTCGCATTGAGCCAGCGTGGTGATTTTGCTCAATCCTTCTCTGTATTAGAGGATACCTGTGCCCAGCAGTGGGACGATAAAAAGTTGATGATGATAACCACCTAATCAAAATAATGTTCATTTCAGGGCCAGCGGTGGAATAGCGCTATCGTATGGGGCTCACTCCAATTTGTGCGTCAATCAAATTAACAGAAATGGAACGGACGAACAAAAGAGAAAATATTTACCAAAAGTAAGTACCTCTGACTTCTTAACATTATAAACTATTACCTACCTGACCGCGATCTCGCCTAATGGTAAGCGGTGATGTAATCGTTGATGGTAATTAGGTTATCAAGAGCCTATTCACCATAACCTTGAAGAAACTTAAATTGTAGTCAGACGGAAAGATCGCCTCAGGCAAATTTTTCTAGTCCTTCGATGTAGGCGGTATAAAAGACAAGGTGAAACGCTTCGTTCGGATCGTAGTGGCGTCAACAACGTAAGGGAAGGGTGGATACTCGCCCTACGCCCTCAGAATTCAGTCATGCAATTCCCGCGTACCTACATTCTCCAAAATGCATCCTATAGAACACCGACAGGCTGGCTACTCGACGCTTGTGCTCCAGGCTTTGGATATTGTTATTAAATCTGCGTCCGGGGTCGCCAATTAGCCTCTTCGCATGCCTAACCACCGAGTTGCCAGCTAAATCTTCCTTCTTATCCTGAACCTGTCCCTCTGACGTGAACTTCTTGAAAGTAATGTACCTACTGTCGAGAATCTTGATTCTAGCTGTAAGGTTTTGGGATGAGACTCACTCACCTGGGTGAATGAATTAAACAATTAATAATGCCTTACTCTCAATTCACAGTTATGTTCGGGAGAGCACATAGGCGCCCTAGCCATGTCAGAGCCCGGCGCAGGCAGCGACGTCGTGTCTATGAAGTTGCGCGCTGAGAAAAAGGGAGACTACTATGTGCTTAATGGAAATAAATTCTGGATTACTAATGGTCCTGATGCTGATGTTCTAGTGGTAATGTTCTAAGCTGGTATTATGGAAACTTCTGCGAGAATTTCTGTAATGTAGTACGCAGATGAATACCTATATTCATCTGCGTACTAGCTTACATAATGTACACAAAGTAGAGACAAACGCCAATTAAAATTGTATACCTTCAGGCGAGTTAGGGAGATGCCAAACTATTTTATGTATCGATGTTAATTATCTGAATTACCCATTTTCGCAATAAATGGGTTTGAGTTTGAAAATATTCTTGGGAAATGTAGAATTTACAGCGCTTCCACGGCAGTATAGAAAGATAACTACTATAGCGAACTCATCTTTAACCGCTGCGCCAACCGAGCCCTCATATTAGTCACTTGCAACTGTTGCCAATGCTAGAAGAACCTTAAATCTTCTGCCCAGCCATTACCCACTGTGTTGGGGTCGACTTCGACTATAACCAATGCAGCTGATGAATCTCCAATGTGACTAGTATCTCAATATTTTTCTTTTCTACAGGTATACGCCAAAACAGACACCTCAAATAAACCACAACACAGCATATCAGCGTTCATCATTGAGAAGGATTTCCCAGGGTTCAGTACCGCACAGAAATTGGACAAGCTGGGCATGAGGGGCTCCAACACTTGTGAATTAGTGTTTGAAGACTGCAAGGTACTAATTTACTTGATATTATCACGTCTGCCTTCTTCAAAGAATTAGGCAGAAGAGTATTTATACTTAGTACACCCGCATTTCGTCAGTTTAATGTTCAAGTACAGTCGACAGCACATGAAGCTACAAGGTACAATCTGTCAGTTTTCCTTATTAGATTTTCAACTTTATCTCTAAAGTATTAAGGCTCAAGGTTGATTGAGAATATCTGCAGGTTTGGGGTAGCTTGACATGCTGTCGTCCGTACCATAAATACGTAATAGAGTGAAAATCTTTTGCCAACGCAAGCAGTGGTAATAACCCTGTCTTACTGAATGTACGTTGCGGGTTTGAACCCAGGCAGTTTACTTTGTGTTAATAGTTTAATGACCACTGCTCTCAAAACAGTGAAGGAAAACATCGTGTGTAATCAGTATGTTCTAGAACAAAAACCTGACGACATGTGATATCCGCCAACCCCCACTGGGTCCCGTGGTGGTTTATTGCCCACTCCCTAGCAGCAGTGTGTGCTGTGTACCAGCAGTGGGAGCATTACATATACTTAGGCTTATTATGTATGTAGGTACATAATATTGCCAAAAAAACGGCCACAAATTTAGACAGACGAGAAATTCCTATTTGAAAATTCAGTACTTAACACTGCCCAACTCAGAAATCGGAAAGCGATTCTACTGAGAACGAAATCCTGACCTTCCGCTTTCGACCACTAATCACCCACCTACCTATCGTTTTTTTTATTAAATATAAACTAGCGCTTGACCGCAATCCCACCTGATGGTAAGCAGTGACGCAGTCGTTGATGGTAAAGAGCATTAGTTTATTAAGAGCCTATTCACTCTAGCCTTGTAGACACTCAAATTGTAGTCCGACGGAAACATCGCTGCTGGCAAACTGTTCCAGTCCCTCGATGTACGCGGTATAAAGGAGGAGGCGAAACGCTTCGTCCGGATCGTAGTGGTTTTAACAACATAAGGGTGGAAACTTGCCGAACGACGGGTCGTCCGATGGTGGAACGGAAATGGGAGAATTAAATCATGCAATTCCCTCACACACTCCACAAAATGCATCCTATAGAAGACCGAAAGGCTGGCTACTCTACGTCTGTGCTCTAGGCTTTGGAGACCGTCTCGAGTTAAGTCAGGGTCACCAATCAGCCTCTTCGCTCGCCTCTCCACTGAATCCAAAGTGGCCAGGTGACATTAAGCAGCACCAGCCCAAATGTGGCTATCCTACCATTATCGTATCAGCTACCTTATTAATCTCCTATGTAGGTAAGGTTAGTTCACAAGAAAGTCAGGTAAATCCCACAAAAACTTCTTTAGCACCACACCTTGTTTCCTAGTAATGAGTTTTATTTTCCAAACACAGGTCCCTGCAGCAAATCTCCTAGGAGCAGAAAACAAAGGTGTCTACGTCTTAATGTCAGGCTTAGACCTGGAAAGATTGGTGTTAGCAGCTGGACCCGTCGGTCTAATGCAGGCCGCAGTAGATACTGCTTTCGAATACGCACACAATAGGAAACAGTTCGGAAAGAATATTGGAGAGTTTCAGTTGTTACAGGTAAGATACATACTCGTAAGTATGGTAGGTACCTACTATGTCTTCATGAGTCTCAAAAATCATAAATAGAGATCGGGTATTCCAGCGCTTAAAAACTTAACTAAATTTGTTTTGACACGTAGTTAATATGTATCTATATCCACTATAGGTTTTGCTTAGGTATAATTCTAAAAATACCACGAAATACCTTGTTATACATACACCATCTGGTGAATAACAAGGTAGGTAGATATTTAGTAATTCTATAAAGGAAAAAAATATGTAGGTAGGTACTTCCCACTTAGTATATCATCATCATCTCAGCGTATAATCCCGGTCGCATCTGCGGCTTTCGCGTTAGAGCTCAGGGTCCGCTTTCCTACAATTACTCCTCCATTTCGCACGATGTCTGGCATCTCGTGGTGTGAGATTGTTGGCTTGGCACGCATGTCATCTTTTACAACGTCAAGCCAGCACTTCTTTGGCAGTACCTATATAAATATACAAAACTAAAATATTATAAGTTTATGTATAGATGGGTAGATAGACACTATAAGCGCCGTAATTTCCGATCTCTAAACTCGATGTTACACTGCACGAGTGTGTGCGCAGACATGAGCAACCCCACACGACCGGAGAGAGATCAACAGTGCGATTCTGTAACCACCTCACCATGAAAACTAAGGGATTGACAGCCCACTTTACACAACTTTTCACATGAAGATTTTAAAAAAGCGATCGGCAGGCGCAAGGGCAATGGCTTAACGTGCTTTCTGGGGCACGTGGTTAGGTATCACACTACTAAAGACTAAACTCGGAGCTGTTAATAAGAAATATCTAATAGAAAAACCCAATATAAGTAGGTATACAGAGTGGTGCTGATAATACGACAATAAATAAAAACACGGACAATGCTGGTTCCTAGGAATAATCCTAAACCATAGAAAAAACCTAGCATCAAACAAAACACTAAATCAATACAAACAAACTAAACCGCCTAAAATTTCAAACGGAATAAAAAATCATAAAATATTGGTTCACTGACCTCCGATCGGCGACAGCGCGGTCCTGTATCGACTTGCTTTTTTCGCGCCATTGTTATTAAAGTTTAGTACCGCTAGATGCGGCGGTCATCAACCTGTACAAGCGCATCCTTATTAACACGCACATCATGTAGAAAATAAGAACAATGAAAAATGATTTCCTGTGACTAAACTAATGGATGTATTTATATGATTTTTTATGGGTAGACTGAGAATGTGTGACAATAAAGTAAACACTAAATCGTACACGTATTGTCATCACCACTTCCTATACCTTGTATCGAACCCATGACCTCGCGGTCAGCAGTCGCTCTTGTAACCGAGAATATAGTATAGGATTTTCTAGAGTAGATATTATATTCGTATATAAAACGTGAATATATGAATTGCAATAATTCCAGGGTAAAATGGCAGACATGTACACAACCCTGAGCGCGTGCCGAAGCTACCTCTACAACGTCGCTAAGGCGTGTGACCAGGGATATGTCAACAGTAAGGATTGCGCCGGAGTCATTCTATACTGCGCTGAAAAAGCTACGCGAGTTGCTTTAGATGCCATACAAATACTTGGTAAATAGGTGGTTGATAGTCATTAAATATGTAGGTAACGACGACGGAGCGGCTAGCCACCATCCTGGTGTGGTGCTAAGGGCTCCATTTCGTAGGTGAGCTTTGAATTAAATCACGAAGTGTAAATATACGCTCCAATTTTGACGACCACAATTTAAACAGGCAAACCGACAGTTTTTCCCCGGAGAAGTGCCCTAGTCCGCGCCTCAAAGCGAAGTGACCGTTCGACAGTCCCCACTCTTTCTAAGACGACTCTGTCCAAGTGTCGTTATCACAAAATAACGTCACAGCGTTTTTCCTACTACTACGTAAATCAAATGAGCAACTTTCGTCCAAGCGACACTGCCATCCCCGACATGTATAATACATCCATATAAAAATTGACTCTTAAGCGATATCTATTGAAGGTTAACTGGGGAGGGTACCTACGCATGGGGTCCATACAAAGTTCTCCGTGGTCTTGGTACCATGGGGACTTTGTATGGACTCCAGATTCTTCAAGCCAAATTTTGTGAAACATTATAAATATAGAAAATTATTGTTTTGTCAAATGATTGGAATAATTCTACTGCCACTTCTTTTTCAGCCTATAGATGTCCACTGCTGGACAAAGGCCCCCAAGGCTTTTCACGATGACTGGTCTTGTAATGCCCGCGACCTTCACCAAGTCATCGGTCCACCATGTTAGGGGCCTCCCTACGCTGAGTCTTCCAGTACAAGGCCGCCACTCCAGAACCTAACTGCCCCATCGGCCATCGGTTTGGGTGTATAACTCTCCGTAGAATTTCTCAATCTGACCCAAAAGCTCTGGCTTGGAAGTAACGATCCTGCCATCCCCAGTCTTCAGCTTCGCAGGTAGGCTCTGTCCAACAGACAAATCTCGTGCGAACACTTTGAAGCCTTTGTTCCGCTCGATAGCCTCTTTAATATAATTTGTATTAAATTGGCGTATATCGCGAGTCGGAGACTTTGTGATTTGTCTGTTGAGGCATCTGATTCGCGAAAGCGTCATCAGGGGATTTTAAGACCACCTCTCGTCTTTCTTCCATTAGCCGACGTGTGGGACCGGAGATCTTCTTCTGTCCTTTTCGACGGAAGGTTTTGTAAAACTTGGATCCTTCTGTTAGGAGAGTTTCCACAAACCTGTTGTTATAGTCGTCCACATCTACGCATTTAGGTACCGAGGCATTCAAAGCAATTTTCTGCTGCCACAATGAACCTTAATAACTAATAGTAATAAATGCCAGATTTCGTTGAATTCACCTTTACTTGACATTTCATTTATCTACGTAAAAATCAATGTTTATACAATATGTAAAGAAAACCCCATCCGACCATAAGGACAATAAAGGTTAGGTGAACACATGACAAAATAAAATATGAAATTTTACATAATCATGATAGTAACAATACTAATGAATTTTGAAATCTTTTTTCCCGCGAGCAAAGACATTAAAATTATCTTAAATCTCTTTGTGCGAAACAATATTTATTTTTTAGGGGGTTTTTTTAAGTTTAGCCTGGCTTTGTAGGCATTAGTAGAATCAGTAGAATCAGTTATACCTAACAATACCTTCACGGATAGGACAGGGTTTTCTTTACACATTGTATAGGTTTGTCCTCTATGCATTCTGTAACTATGGGGATGTTATGGGGACACCCATGCGGGATTATATTGTGGTAGTGCAACACATGGGCATGTGGAAGCTAGTAAAATACGTAATAAAAATATCTTGGTCCCAATATACTTTTATTATTAAAACCATTGTAATAATTATGTATTTTTTTTATATGGAATAATTTTTGAAATCATGGCTATTCAGGAATTATCTCCTGATGGATTTTCGTTTATTTTTTATTAATAATTTTAATGTCTTTGATTTTTTATCATGAAGTACTACTGTGAAATGTATAAATATGGTGTAAAAATCAATACAGACTAGATAATTCAATGAGGTAACAATTGTTTGTTTTCAGGTGGAAATGGATACATAAATGACTACCCAACAGGCAGATTACTTAGGGATGCTAAGCTTTATGAAATCGGCGCTGGAACTTCAGAAGTCAGAAGGATGCTAATTGGAAGGGCACTGAATAGCGAATACAAATGAAATAAACAGTCATTATGTTATAACAAACTTTGTAATTATTTATTAAAGTTTTAAAACTTAATTAAGTATATTTGATTTGTGTTATTAGTAAGTATAACAATGAACATTGGGTCACGCTTAATTGTTAATTAATTAGCTGCCGTAATTCCTTTATAAATGGAAGACTTGACACCTTAATACTAATTATGCTCTTAAGTGACTAAAAATATAAGTGACTAAATAATGACTGACGTTATGTGTACAGGTGTTGAGGTCAACAATCTCTGAAAATATTTTTCCTTGTTATTAAAAAATCTGGCATTAAAGCCAAGCCAAACCTAAGTGCAACACACCTGAACACACACCAAAAATATTATTCCCACCAAAAGCTTACTGAAAAACTAATAGACAGTGACTCAACAAAATGCCACCATTTTGGTGGAATATAAAGCATCTGTCCAGGTTTTAGGACGCAGTAGTATGGAGTAGCATTCTTATATTTAGGATATTTTGCTAGATCTGGCTTCCTTGGATCAACTTTAGCTGTATTATGCAACAGTTCATGATCATGTGGATAGAGGTATACTGAATCTGAAGGCGAAAATAAAAATATCTGTTTTTCTCCTATAACTTGTGTTAGCAAGTTTCTTTTCGGATCATGGTGGAGTGGTGAAACTGTGCCCTTGGGACCATACCATGCCATGACATCTACAGGGTCAGTACTGTCAGCAAAACAGCAGTATTCAGGCTCTGTGATATCATTCTTCAGTTCAGGGATTTGATCAAAAAGTTGGTACTGGGCAAGGTAACCAGTTGGCCCTTTGGTCTGGTAAATGTATTCTTTGATAAACTCTTCTATTGTTACAAGTCTTTGTGTCCAATCAGAATCTGTGTACTTACTTCCAATTTCAATTGAGACTGTCCGTCGTCCAGCTAGATTTAGGAAATAGTTTTGATCTTTCCACTTTTCTAATGCTGGCCAGTGATTTACACAGTTTTCCAAAATAACAGGTTTCTCCTTAAGAATGTAGTTTTTAAGAAAGTGCTCCATGCTTGGACAATCTATGATTTCTAGTGGGGTCGCATTGAAACAAGCTTCCTTTGTAGAATTACTGGGTGTACTATCTTTATTTAATATATTGTTAAAAACCTGGGCACTTTGTTTAACATTTACAGAATTCAGAATTGTTGCACAATTTTGCAACAGTTTGGGTTCTTTTTCCAAAGGACATCCGAAGAGTATCCCGAAGTCTATTATTTTGAAAGCCTGCTTTACCACTGTATCAGCATCTTCATTGTAAAATCTCACATGAGCTAATAACTTTAAATATGTGGCAATAGTTATTGCTTTTCTTATGTACAGTTTTACTTCTTTCCAGTTGCCGATATTGATCTTTTCATACATGTAATCAAGGATAGCTTGAATTCTTATGAGAGAAGAAGGATCTGTTGACTCGGTATTGTTTATATATCTCTGTAACAACGATTTGGTAGCTGCATCCAACTCCTCAATTTCTGGTAATGATGTAGCGACACTGGCTTTATATTCTTCTAGTTTAATACAAATATCGCGTAACGTTAACATTGTAACGTTGTTCAGTAATTATCGGATTAATTATAAACAGCTCTTTATTTATTGTTTACAATTTTATAACCTAAAAATCAGAAATTCAGAAAAGATCAATGACATGACATCATTTACTTTCATAATGTTTTTCGGTTTACGCTTTCATTTTGAACTCCGATTTTAAAGATTTAAGTAAATTGTAATGATAAATGAAAAATCGACATCTTTTAAAATGACTTTGTTACTATTTGAATTTGATTTCAAAAAAGTTAAATTTTAGATGTTTTGCCTGCAGTTTCATGTTATTTCATGCGAAGAATTAAAATTATTGCGTTTTTTAAGGTGATTGATATCCAAATGATATTTTTTTTTGATTTGCCGAGCTTTATCAGGACAACTTTTATATTGTGCTTATACCTATTGTTATACTCTTCTTTAGGAAAAAAAAATAAGTTATGCGCTGCGAGTAAAGAATTGTTAATATGTTGACTATGGTTGAAGGTAACAGTATTTGATTGCGCAACAAAAGAAATGGGAAGTTAGAATTATATAAGTGTGATCATTTTATTTTTCCTCTATTCTTTAAATAAAAAATATCATGTCAGTACATATTTGAAACAAAAATACAGAGAGTTTCTTTGACCTTGACCTTTCAGTAAAAGTACAAACTTCTTGTCTATGCCAAATCATATGACTTTAGCACGTGATCTGACATATTATTTACATTATAACAAAGTGTTTTAAAAAGTTTTTTATAACAATCTTTTTCCAATTAGAATGCTGATAAGATGTTAAGGAAGTCCCACATTGAAAATGTCGTGAAATGTTACGTTTGACGCGATGGCCCTTTTCGACAAACTGTTTTCTCTCAAGAGAAAACTTGATGATCGCGAACTACGAAACCGCGACAGGTACGTCATGATGAAACGGTTTTCGTTCATTTTATTCTATTTTTGTGATTGTGGTGTGATATGCGGTGGTGGGGTTGACGCATGAAGTGTTCACCCGTGCCGGGAGACAGGTCTTCACGAGGGCACTATGTGGACCTTCGCGTAGAAGTGGTGACGCACGCCAGTCTGGCAGTGTTGTGCGACGAGCATGTGATGAATGCGCGAGGCGCGGACCGCGGGCGTAGGCGACCCGCGAGCGCGATCACGTCACTCGCGAGAGGGGCGGGTCGCGCTCTATGTTTACTTATTATTTACATGAGATATAAGCTAGTACACCAGCACATTCCACTGTAAACGGACGTCCGTCCGCTGATATTCGCCTATCGATGTGCATTTAGTGTTAATCATTATCAGTGGTTGCATTTCTTTGATCAGTGAATGCGTATGACACAGTTTTGTCTTTGCAAACTTTTCAACTTATAAGATACTTTGGTGAGGAGCAGTGGACAGCTGATGTGACTATGAAATAAAATGAAATTTAGGTAACAAATGTTTACTTTGTGCTTTTGTTAGACTTGGGCAAGAGTGCTGTGTCTAGAATTTCATTATGAAGTCAGTTGGTCTATTTATTGTTGGTATGTATAATGTTTGGTTCAAAGCAATGCTGACTTGTTTGAGACAGGCAATCATAGTCTCATTTTAATGGAGCATATTGTGTGAATGGTATTGGACATGATGAGTTGATTTAGTGTGCTGGTAGATATCCACATAAATGAAAATATCAGTAGCACTCAAATGTGACTTCGACATGAGAGAAAGTTTTTACATTGTTTACTTTGCATTGAATACCTAGTACTTGCTCACATCCAGGTTGTTGACCAATGGGATTGTAAATAGATACAAAATATTTCAATTGGGTTTTTATATTTTTAAACTATGGTTAGGTCAGGAAAACTGAGTTTACATATTTTTTTTTTGTAAGTATCTATATACTAGTATAATAGCATTCTACTGCCCACTTATGTTGTCCATTTGGTATCTCACGCCAATGATATTCTAATTAGAAAGTTTTAGTTTAGTAGTCCCATCTTGTCTTCATTTTTTAATTGCTGTTAAATCTTTACCTCGGATTACGTCAATGTCTGTCTAATGACAATTTGGCATTAGCATTAGCAAACTAGAATAATCCTGAAAAAAAAAATAATGACAATTAAACCCTTCAAAGTGCATCCAAAGGACTTTTAATTCAATATTTACTTTGTCTTTATCATAATTTATTAAGTTGTCAATAAAATTAAATATACTAAAAATTTAATGTAATTATTTTTACAATAACATTTATTATCAGTTTGCAAGTAAAAGCTTTGACTTTGCATAAGTACAACAAATAATTTGATAATACTTGTTTGCATAAAGCTCCATTGTCTGAGAACATAAAAATAATATTAATTAATGACTGTGTGTGATGAGATACACAGACTTTATCTAAAGATAAAGTCTGTGTATCTCATCATGATGTGATATCTTTACTTCTTTCTAGTCAGATATTTATTAGTTGCACTGTTTTTGGCATTAATAACTCTTTCTGTCTTTGTCTAATGTTACTTGGGGTCAGTGCAACCATTTTTTTCTTCCTTCCTCTACTGTCAGCTGTCACTATCATTCATAAGTATTTATTTACTGTCATTTCAAATTAACAAAAACTTATTTTGAACAATTGCTGTATTGCTGCATAAATGCATTCCATCCATATTTTCTTTAGTCTCTAGGTTCCATTAATATTTACATATATTCATCACTCTTATGTTACTAAAAGAGTGATATCTTGTGGAAGTAGATTAGTATCAATGAGATCCTGTCTGAGTTCCTAGTCACAATCTCTCAACGTCAATTACGAGATGCCATTTATAAAAACAAAAACTTCATCTCTCCACATCACATCCCTATCCTGGCATATGATTCCCTTTCAAATTTGCTGTAATTTGTCGCCATCATTAAATGTTTGCTTTTGCGCATGTAGGGTAAAAGTCACATCTTTTGTATGTGAGCCCTTCTTGTATATTTAATTTATTCTGTTTTTAGTATTTGTTTTGTTATAGCGGCAACTGGAATTCATGAATTGTGAAAATTTCAAGCATCTACCAAAAAAATCATATTTGTTGAATTGGTGACCCCATACTTTATTTATTTTCAATTCTGTTTTTAGTATTGTCTGTTTGTTGTGTCACGCATGTCATATCTTACAACGTAAAGCCAAAGCTTTGGTCTGCCTCGCTTGTTCCGGCCTGGCAAAGGCGCTATGGCAAGACCTTTTTTTACTAACATGTCGGTTTTCGTAAGACGTGACCGTACTAGCGTAGTCGACTCTCTTGCAATTTGTCTGCTATGTCACGGACACGAAGACTGCCCAGGATGCGGCAGTTCCTGATTCGGTATTTCCGCCTAACTCCACACATTCACCGCAGCATATTCATCTCCGTGACCCCCGTGGCCACGCCTCACTGACTGCCATACAAGATAACAGGTCTAATGATGGTCCCGTTTTTACGATTGGGGTAGTAACAATTTAAGGGTTCAGAATCATGTAATCCGTGGTACCAGGTTACTAGTCGATAACCCTGTCATCCTGTAAATAAAGTCGTTTCTTACTCTATCTAGACTTGTCATTCTATATTTTACTAAATAAAAATGTTTTGTTGATAAATATTTCAAAAATCCTTTTTTATTCTATCCTCGTCTTCAGCATTCACCAGCATTATTCTTTGTTATCGAAAATCTTAATCAATCATGTTAGTTATTTCAACTCACCAGGTCCTGTCAGATAAATCCGGAGCAAGTGCGGCTGCTTCTATTCAAGGAGTGTGACTGGAGGGGAAGGAAGCTTTTGTTCGACTCTGCTGCAATACAGAAGATCCCAGCAAACAAAAATGACAAGCCAAATGTCCAGTCGGATGAAGTGCCATGCATTCTGGAGGTGTCCGAGGGGTTCACATATCTGGTAATATGATTTGTATATTTTTGATTATAAATAATCTTGGCCTCGCTATTGCTAACATATTAGTAAAGTATCATAGTATTTCGACTGTTTCCTGTATTAACAAAACGGGAAACGTCGTATTATACGCTCACAGCTCTTTTTCGTTACGATACTGAAACAAGGCGTATTGCACGCCCTGCTTCCTTCGTTTTTATACGTATTACTTATTATTAAAAAGTCGTGGTGGCCTAGTGATTAAAACACCAACCTCTCAAGTATGAGTGCGCGGGTTCGATTCCAGGTCAGGCAAGTACCAATGTAACTTTTCTAAAGTTATATGTGCCTACTTTCTAAGTATATCTTGGACACCAATGACTGAAGGTGAAGGAAAAAATCTTGAGGAAACCTGGACTTTATAAGTCTGAAATCGCCAACTCGCATTGAGCAAGCGTGGTGATTACGCTCAATCCTTCTCTGTATGAGAGGAGACCTGTGCCCAGCAGTGGGACGATAAAAAAAAAGGTTGTTGATGATGATGACTTATTATTTTTACTATATCTTTTCTTTCGATTGTGTTTCCCAGTAGTGCAGTTGTTTCTCATATATGTGTTATAAAGGCTGAGCTGTCTACTAGTTCAGTAGGCAGATCAGCCTATAAAACACCAACAACTACTACACAGTTTCGGGAAAATAAAAATATTTTATTTCACGTGCGTGGAATTTGGTTGTATCGCGCTTTTTAGATCCCTCATTTTCGAGGATTAATTATCGTATCATTTAGCTTCTAAGTTTACATGTGCATATTCGTTTGCAATATATTACCTTGTTTTAAACAAGGCACGGCGCCATCTATCACTGAATTGGTATGAAGCTAACAATATTTTTGTTTTCCCTCGGGAATATCAAAATTTTTCCCCTAATAGTACCCTATTATTTAACCCGGACTTCTAACTTTACGTCTGCAAAATTTCAAAGCAATCGGTTCAGTAATTATAGTGTGAAAGCGGAACAAACGAACAAACAAACTCACTTTCCGATTTATAATATTAGTAAGGATAAACCAACATAGGCACTTGTGAAACACCAGAAGTTGGGTGCACGGTTCCAAACGGTCATTTTCTACCAATTTATTTGATAAAATAAGAAATGGTCTACAGATCTAAACTCTACTAGACTTACAGCCCTCACACTTAAAACAAGAAGAAGAATCCATGCACAGGAAAGATCTTCTAATATATAAAATTCTCCTGTCACAGTGTTTGTCCTCGAACTCCTCCAAAACGGCCGAACCGATGTTAATGAAATTTCGTGTATACATTCTTTAGACATGAGAATAGGTTTTTATATTTATTTTACTACGACTTATGCGGGTGAAAGCACGGGGCGCAGCTAGTAAAATATAAAATTAAAGGTACAAATTGTTTAAAAACAAACTTTTGCTTAAATACGCTAATAAGAAAATGATTTTTTCTTATTAGTGTATTAAAGCAAAAGTAACTTTGACATTTAAACTTTTCCTGTTAACTTTATTGTCATTTTACTTTTGATACACTTTATATGATATAAAAGCTTGTCGCGAGATTTACTTATTTAGTCTGATATATTTAATATGTACGTAAAATTATTTATATCAAATTACTTAATTTACTTGTTTATCTGCTAGTTAACTGCATAGCTAGACTATAGTTAACACGTAAGCCACCCGTATCTTTTCTATCTGTTATAAAAATTAGGGAAGTGTTGTCAACAAATATTGGAAATAGGGCCAAGAATTGAGCCTTGACGAACGAGGACTTCGCCCCGTTAACGTTTACTTATTTTCGCTTTTTAGATAGACAGGAAAGAATAAAATCAGCAGCTCATTTGCGTATTCCATAATAGTAATTTACAGATCATTGTCTTGTGGTCAAGGCAGTCAAACGCTTTCGTGAGGTCACAAAAAATGCCAATTGCATCCTGGACTTCTCTCAGGATTCCAAAATGTGACTGATGAGTTTTACTCCCGAGTCCGTTGTCGACCTACCTTTCGTGAAACCAAACATGGCGACTATGTAAACTCTTTTTGAGCTAAAATCTGACAACATCTGCTTTACACACACATCTGCACATAGAATTATAAACAAACTAAAACTATAACTTCCTGTTATTTAAATCATCTCTTTTAGTTCCGGTCAAATTAATATCCACAAAAATCCTTGAAGACTATTGAATTTATCTTCTTTTCATGTTAACAGGGAAGATCAACAGGAAAGTCGTGATAATAAATAAGTACTCGAGACCAAGTTTACTTATATTATCTATAAAATTAAGAGTACTACGATAGTAAAGTGCATGAATGAGCTGAGCTTGACGTAATAATGCATACAGCTGCGTATAAACATAAGTATTTTGATTGCAACTTCTGATTGATTTCGGGCCGATCTAACCCCTCTCTTGTTGCCCGCTCCCAGGTGCGGCATAAATCAATGTCCGAATCCCACAGATGTCCTTAGTTTATAGTCGCTAAGGATATAAACTAAGGACATCTGTGCCTCCACGCAGGTCATAACCTGCGTGGAGGCTTTGTTTTTTTAAGAACTCCACAGGGTATCCTAGGAAGTATTTGCTAGGATAGTGTAAATTAAGCTTGGAGATGATATAAAAAAAAAAACATCTGATTGGTGAATGCCATTATGGTATGCAAACTCAAATTGTATACGATTTCGCAAGTTATGCGCATGTGTATTATGTTCTTTAGGAGATATACCTAATATTCCATTTTTTTTAAAAACACAGTGAAAGAGCAAATGTATATAGACTTTCCTTGTAGTTTCACTTATCTGTATCAATGACTAGAAAAAATAATGTTGAAAGTTCCCACAAAATCCGCGTCGTATTAAAATGAATTATGCTTACACAGATTGTTTAAATATTTCCGAAATTCTCAAATGAGTATGTAGGCCGTTTACCTTAGCGTGTGATAATAATAATACGGCCACGAATACCGAAGCACGTGACTAGCCAGCTGCTTACGTTCATACCGGCAACACGATGACGCGACATCGAAATCGTGTAGTAATAATCAAAGAATAACAGAAACTTATCACAATTTGTAAACTCTCCCATTTGGTACGGGGCCAAGAAAAGAACCTTTGGGGAACCCAAGTAGAAATATTTTATTTTAAAGTTTATCTATGCTTTATCGATAAGAGAGTATCCCAATGTACTTGATACTATGTATTTATGTGATGTCACAAATGGAATTATCTCGAGTAGCCGTTGCTACTTGTAGTAAGCTGAGTACAGCATTGATAACGCCAATCAAAAGCTTTAATAACAATATTAAACAATTACTGGTCTAAGTTAATACCTGCTGTTGTTGTTTTTTTTATGTATTTATCATATACTTTCTTAGTGTGAGTCTATTTTCGAAAAGCGAAAATCCAAGAGCTCGTCATAACGATGAGATAGATGCCTTAGTATCTTCAATGCTAGTCTGTATTAGTTTTAACAGCTGAAACCATTTACTCAAATGGAGCAATTTACTCAATGAAACTCAGCATCTGGAGCCGGCCTAGTCAAGAATCCTTCATATTTATAAACTTGCCGTGTCATGACATGAGATGGTCTATAAATCTTTTGCATCATTATCATGTTCTTGGCAATGTAGAACGGTAGTAGCCACATGCAGTGGGCATGGAGTTATAATGATGGATACATAACGTATAATGCTTTCTTCACACAGTTTTACGCAGTAACACTCGTCTAAGTTTTAGTTTGTTTAATTTTCGGTAGTGTGTTGTGGAGGATTTCCGAGTTAACGAGAACTTTCTTTTTCAATAACTTCATCAGCTGTGCATATATGTGGAGTATGCGCGAACAATAGCGATAAATGTTTAAAAATAACTCAACAATCGACAAACACAGCGGTCACAAGACCGACAATTTACTCTAACATTATCACTGGAGCATTCTATATTTAGATCACTTAAGATGTTAGCCTATTCGATTATAAAGTTGGACCTATGTGTGCGACTGGACCGTAATTTTAGCTGGATTCTAATTAATGAACATCACGTGTCCCATTATAGTTGTGACAATTGTCTCTCTTATCTATATTTACTTTGGAAATCCACTTCGTCACGTGGTCATTCATTGCTTATTACAATCCGGGCTGTCGTCAGTTAGCCGAATTGTCTAACTGGGTGATTATTTATAGACATTACTATCTTAATATGGAAACTAAATTATTATGATCCAAATTAGATTGGTTTAAGAGGGTTGCTAAAATGAGTTCTTTTTAGTGACGGTTATTTGAAATGATACGTTCGACCTTTTTGTTTCCTGTCATGTTTTGTAGTCTTATTAGGACACTGAAGGTGTGCTCTTTTAATTTGGACAAAAATTAAGTTCGGATCTATAAAGAATACGGTTTTATCACCTTTGTTGTATTTCACATTGGTCCTTTTATTAGTTAACATATCTTGTGCCGAATAAGGATATATCAACTATCGTGTAAGGTGCGATCGTGTGTTAATTTTTATATCAATAAGAGTCATAGCACCTTAAAAGTTATCAGAGATATTTTTAGAAAATATTTCTCTAAAAAATATTTATACTTTACCGTGTTACGTTGGCGTGGGCGTAGCTGTGAATAAAGATATTATTTTTGGCCTCCATTGACGTATTTGGTCGTACGACGACATTTTTACCCCACTTGTCATGTAAATCATCGCCTCAATTAATGGGTGGGCTTTGTTTCGTATTGTATTGGAAGGTCGAATGGTACACGATGCCCCTTTTCCCCTTCGTTGCAGATTTGTAAGGTTATGCGACCGACACGTTTTAACTTTACTCTTAGACGTTGTGTAGCGACTTTTGTTGAAATAGGTGAAGAAAACAAAAGTTTATTGAAAATTCTAAATTAACCTGTTAATTAGTTCAGCATAATTTCGAAAAAAAACAAAACGAAATTCAAACGCCAATCTAATTAATACTAGACAATAAACATAAAAACGCCACCCCAGCGCGTGGAGTGAGACAAGGAGATGTCATATCTTCCAAACTGTTCACTGTTGCGTTGGAAGATGTCTTCAAGCTCCTGGACTGGAAAGGACTTGGCATCAACATCAACGACGAATACATCACTAATCTCCGATTTACAGATGATAACGTGGTCAAGGCTGAGACTACACCCAACTTTTTAAAAATTACCAAATTTCGGGGAAGTTGGAATTAATTCGCGGGAATAAAAGATTATTTCAAAATTCGTTTGTATTATAGAGTACTATGATGATTACGTAAAATTTTATATTATATTTGGTTATGTGTTTACCTTACCTTTATTATCCTTATGGGTCGGACAGAGTTTTCTTAACATACTGTATATTAGTGGCTAAGTAAATCGTAAATAACAGATATTGAAACCACATGAAAAAAATAAAATTAAAGGGAGAATGAAAGTTGAACACAACGTCAAATAATGTAAATTATAAAAATACTCATGTAAAATTTGAATGTTGGTGCTTTTATTATCGGAACCGTTTTTACCAGATAGTTACAAAATATTTAGGTACCTCATTCTGAAACAGCGCCCGTAATGAAGCCCTTGGAAAGTCTTGTTGTCATGTATTGTACAATCTTGTTCTGAATCAATTTGACCACGGACTACATTTTATACGAATTTAAATTAATTGTGCCATGTGGTTAACGAGGAACTAAAAGATGACGGGGATATAGAAAAGGAAAGGAGAGCGATGGCGGTCCGCTGTAACATGTTGGCACGCAGATTTGCAAGGTGTAGTCTTGAGGTAAAAATTACTTTGTTTAAAGCATTCTGCCAGTCTCTCTACACCTGCAATCTGTGGGTCAACAACACGCAGCGGGCCATCAACGCTCTCCGAGTACAGTTTAATAATGCATTCAGGGTGCTGGTGGGGCTCCCACGTTACTGTACTGCGTCTGCGATGTTTGCGTATGCGCACACAGACGGCTTTCACACTGTGCTGCGGCGACGCATCGCATCGCAGATGTTTCGCACGCGTGGGAGCGCCAACACCATTCTGAACGTGCTCAGCCACAAGCTGGACAGCCCCCTTCTGCGGCACTGGGTACAAGCACAAGTGCGTGTGCCTGGTGCCCCAGAGGGAGGCAAATACCTTAATTAACTGTTTTTTTTTTTAATATTTTTTTTTTTATTTTATTCATTATTTAATACTAACATAGTTAAGTTGTACACTAACAATATATGGGCATGTTGCCTGAAATAAATAGATTTTTTTTTTATTTTTTTTATTATTATTTTTTTTATTATTATTTTTTTTATTATTATTATTTTTTTTTTTTTTATTATTGATTCTTCCTTTTCTGTATGAGAGGCGGCCTGTGTCCAGCAGTGGGATGATAAAAAGGTTGTTGATGATTATTGATAACGAACGCTCATAATTCCAGTGGCATGCTAAGGACTTCATTGCTGTGAACTGTGTAAGCGCACGCCAATGCGTTTGCGTTATGACTATGAGTGATGTTTCAACTTTCCACGGATAATACACACTTTTGGACTGTAGTCGACTACGCGAAATAACATTATATTTATGTTCCATTCAAAGACTACTTGTTCTTGCCAATACATTGCTAAAATTCGTGTTAATATTATATCGTGTTACAATTACAAATCTATTGCTTTGTGAGATTGCCTATGAACTTTTGATTGACACTAAATGTATGCATTATTTTGTCCGTACAGTACAAGGGACCGGCGGCCGACGCAAATGTACTCGGTGAGATGATATTCGGCGCAGTCGCAATGAACTACAAGAGTGTATCATTGAAAATCCATATTATGGATGAACCAAGGAGGTAATATTCATATTTATTGAATTCCACAATATGAATTTCGGACCGTAGTTGCCTGCGTTCTGGAGGCTTATCATCCGCTCTTATAACCTTATAGCAGAAGTGGAATTGCCCTGCTATAATAGTTCTAGTAATTTTCGTAATTTAAAACATTCAAGATTTAGTCGTAGTGTCATCTCGGCGACAAACATCAAAAACTTCTAAAAAGGTAGGGAATTTAGAGGGATTTTTGACAGAATTAGAATAAGATCAGACAGTGAACGCTCCTTTCTCCACCTTCTGGCGGTAAGCCCCCAGGTTCAAACCGATGACTTCAGCTCTCGGTGAGAGGGAGTGGATCGTAATCTGCCACGCGGGCCCAGTGCGGGTTGGTAGATGCCACAAGTCATCGAAGTTGTGGTTCTAGGACTTTCCTTCACCGTTTTGAAATCTTTTTGGCTTCAGCTTTATTAAAGTAAAATTCAGTCTCGTCATGCTGCAACTTTTTTTTTTTTAAATTAGTTATAAACCAGCGCTTGACCGCAATCCCGCCTGATGGTCTGCAGTGATGCGTTGATGGTAAAGCGCGCTAGTTTATTAAGAGCCTATTCACTCTAGCCTTGAAGACACTCAAATTGTAGTGTGACGGAAACACCGTCGCTGGCAAATTGTCCCAGTCCCTCGATACGCGGTATAAAAGAGGAAGCAAAACGCTTCGTCCGGATCGCAGTGGTGTCAACAAAGTAAGGGTGGAAACTCGCCGTACGACGGGTCGTCTGATGATGGAACGGAGATAGGGGAATTAAATCATTCAATTCCCTTGCACACTCACCAGAATGCATCCTATAGAAGACCGAAAGGCTGGCTACTCTACGCCTGTGCTCCTGTGCTAACTTTTATTGTGTTTATTATTTTCTGCATACAAAATGTTCCTGTTCTTCCATATTAGAAAAGTTATTTTTATCGGTTCATGCTTAATAACACCAGCTTATTTTAAGTACATAGATGCAAAAAGTTAATATCAAAATACTAATTGATTCACTCAACTATTATAAAATCCTCTTGGATTTTTCACAATATTTTTTTATTCAAGACTTTTCCACAAATAATCTACCTATATCGTGTTCTGTCAATCATGACAACACACTAACCTCGAAATATATATTATATGACATATATTTTGATGTTTTGATAGTGTGTGTTGATGACTTAATCCTTTAACAAGAAAATTATGATCGATTTGCACTTATCTGAATATTAAAATCGTGAATTGGACCATGTGTGATACACTTGACTTGGGACATAATTCACAACTACGAAATCAATTACGTATGGCAATAAGTGTTTCGTCATCATTAGCTTCTTGTTATACCAAATTATTTTGCGTCGGCGCAGCATGTTTTTCTTTCTTTATTGCATTCTGAATATTAATCTTCATTTCGGTAATTAGACGGACTAATTAGTTTTTTTTAGTCAAATACCTTATGTATTTGACTAAAAAAACTGATTAGTCCGTCAGTCAGATTTCCAAAAAATACTAGACACGTATTTTTTGTTTTATCAAAACAATAAAAAATGACAAATATAAAAGGAATCAAAGATCAGGAGTGGTGGCTGGTGACGTCACTGGTCGCTAAAAAGTGTAGCGTGCAGTGACGTCACACGAGTTTTCAACGCACTGTGTCGTCTTCATTTTTTGTTTATATGAAAAAAGAAAAAATACGTGTCTAGTATTTTTTGGAAATCTGACTGACGGACTAATTAGTTTTTTTTAGTCAAATACCCTATTACCCCCCTTTTGTCATGTCATGTCATCTTTTATGGTTCTTTTACGGGTCAGAAGCCCGAAAAGTTTCACAACTAATCCTGGCACAGGGTATCGTATAATCCAATAACTGGATTGTAAAGGTCAGATAGACCATAGGTTCATGGAACATACTTGTATTCAGTTGTATCCAATTAGAATGGAAACCACGGTCTTCTGACTACTTCCCGAACGGAATAAATGTTTGTATGGTCTACAAGTACTTGTTGCGGGTCTACCTGTTTGTGCACGTGAGTCTAAATGTTTGCGAATGCATCCACGACACAGGAGAATGTGAGGCAAAGTTTTTATAAAAAAGAAATAAGAAGCTAATCCCGACTTGGAAGTCATCTTTCGTACATCCATCCGTCCATATCTCTCTCTCTCTCTCTCTCTCTCCCTCCCTCTCTCCTCCCCCCTCTCTTTATTAATACTCAAAACATTCCTAAGTGCTTATTTATCAATATGATTCCTAGGTTGATGTGCTCAAAAGTGTTTTGCGTACCATCGCGACGGATAAGCAGAGTGGACCGTAATCCTGAACGGAGAGAAGCAAGCGGTTGCGGAGACAATCGCGACCGTTCTAAATTGCTTAGTGTGCCCCTCGTGAGGGAAGAAGGAGTGTCTTTGAGCTTCTCTCTTGATAGAGGAGACTCGGGTAAGTTGAACTTAATATGCGTGTAATTAAAAACATTATAAAGACCAGCCCCCTAATCGGCGAACATTTTTGTCAAATGAATGCGACTAGTTGGGATCAGTTGGGATCGTTCGGACCGCCCATAGGTCCGTTAGGTCCAAACCATCCCAACTAGTCGCAATCATTTGACAAAAATGTGTTCGCCGATTAGGGGGCTGCCCCCTAATCGGCGAACACATTAGGGGGCAGGTCCTCTCTCTGAATAATATCCAAACCAGGTCCTTCGATTGTTCTTAAGAATAATGATATTTGTTCTGCTTAAGAAAAAACTGATATTTAGTGGTTATAACGGCCAATTTTTTAACCACGTAAGACAGGGGTGGAGATTTTCGAATTTTAATCAGATAAATGAACTGTTTGTTTTTAATACATTTGATTTTGTATGAAAACATACGCCGGTTTCTTCCTGGATTTCAACTACCTATCTATACTAATATACAGTATGTTAAGAAAACCCTGTCCGACCCGTGAAGGTGTTGTTAGGTATCAATAACTGATTCTACTAATGCATACAAAACCAGGCTAAACTTAAAAAAAAAATCCCCCTAAAAAAATAAATATTATTTCGCAAAAAGAGGTAACTTAATAAATGTGCGTTACCACCCTTCCGCGGGGGACGGGCGGCAGGGCACGCGGCACGTGATCGCATCGCTATTCGCTCATAATAATACCGGTGTTGTCACTTTTTTAAAAATTACCAAATTTCAGGGAAGTTGGAATTAATTCGCGGGAAAAAAAGATTATTTCAAAATTCATTTGTATTGGTACTATGATGATTAAGTAAAATTTTATATTATATTTGGTCATGTGTTTACCTAACCTTTATTATCCTTATGGGTCGGACAGGGTTTTCTTAACATACTGTATAAAGCTAAAGAGTTTGTTTGTTTGGATGCGCTAATATCAGGAACTACTGGTCCGATATGAAAAATTCTTTTTTCTTTGGATAGCCCATTGATCCAGGAAGGCTTTAGGCTATATAACATCACGCTGGGACTAATAGGAGCGGAGCATATAAAAAAAACAAATCGAAAACTACGCGTGTGAAACCGCTTATGATTATATTTCGACCCCACAGTGTAATTCCGTAACACACTGTCAGTAGCAATGGGTTACGTTTTGAAAGTTCAACAACATTCATTGCGTATTCACATTGTTGAGCAGAAGCATTTTTCGAACATATGGTGCAATTGATTAGCAATGTTTCAAAATGATCCCAATTAATAGTAATAGTGTGTTACGATGAGCGTGCTGGTTATTTATTTCTTTTAGTGATCGAGGATAAAAAGAAATTGAATGGTATTCATTACCAATTTAATGCTGTTCAGGTGAATTCGGGGGATACTGACCTTGACACCACCAAAGAGCAAAATCACGTTTGTTTCTCTATGAATTTGTTTCTAAACTATTTTTTTGACATGTTTAGTATTTTTCAGGTTATTATGGAGATCATTCGCCTTACAGCAGTGTAGGTTCCACGCACGATTACTTCTCAATGTGCGATATTTGGGATAGCAACAATCAGGAAGAGTTCTGCTCTTTTCATCGTAAGTTTACTTCTAAACAACTTATTTATAATGAAATATACCTATTCATAGAATAAGTTGCTACATGGACTACAATGTTTGCGATCTACTTTGTGCAATTTTGCTTAAAAATAAGAGACATTATTCAAAATGACGGTGACGCTAGTTTCGTCGAGTAAAAGGTCAGCGGAGTAAACATGAATTATGCGACGCATAATATTTTTTACCCCATTTGAATATTTTTATATTATACAGGGTTTTTCATTAAGAGCGCTCGAACATTGAAATAAAATAAAACAATCTGTTTAAGTGATATTACCACAATTTTTATTAAAATTTAAAGAATATTCAATCACATTATGTGTGGAAAATAATATCAGCCAAATGGCCACCGCGACTCCGCTGTCGATGGTGTATTCTGGTGGAACAATTTTGAAGGACGTCTTCGCGTAAATGGGGCTCAATTTCACGAAGAACGCGGTTTATGTTGGCCTTTAGGGCAGCAATTGACTGTGGTTTATTTGCATACACTAGAGATTTCGCGTAGCCCCACAGAAAATAATCGAGCGGTGTTAAGTCATACGATCTCGGGGGCTAGTTGATGTCGCCACCATGTGAGATGACGAAGCCCTCGAACTTCTCTTTCAATACATTTAATGTTTCCCGTGCTGTATGGCAAGTGGCACCGTCCTGTTGGAACCACAGGTTTGTAAGATCCATACCACCTACCCTAGGCCACAAAAAATTGTTATCATCGTCCGATATCGGTCGCCATCGCAACACACGGAACGTTAGGCGAATAGAGCACTGATTTTGATAATAAATTTTAATAATTTCTGCGCGTTGTTGAAGCGTGTAGCGTTCCATGGAGAAATGTCACAACTAAATATGTATTCATGCCAAATTTGACAGCTATCGCATTACCAAGATGACCGCTATGCGCTGTCAAAGTTCGAGCGTCCCTATTGAAAAACCCTTTACTAATACTAAAACTTTGTAAGAGTTTGTTCTACCTTTACCCTCCGGGCGTCTCAAAACCAACGTCGGCCGATTTCCGGTCTTCAGTGAAATATGCTTTATAAAGATTATTTTATTTCTGTCAGTACCACCTGGCAGAAAGCTGAGTATCTCAAGCAACGGCAGTTGGCAGCGAAGAACGTTCCAAAACATCGCGACCAAGTTTGACGTCGGAAATCAAAGTAGCAACGCTACTCACCTGCTAGGAGTTCCAACCAAAACTAGTAATGTTACCAGTTCCGATTCACAGGTAAGTTGTTCGATATTCAAAATGCTTTGGTTTTTTTTTCTTTTCTTTTTAAAGGAGATTGCATGCTTTTCCAAGACTTCTTCGTTTTGGTTATTTAGATGACAAAAAAGTATCCTATTCTGTGATACGGTCAACATTATGTCTATAGTAACAATTTGACATTGACAGCTTAATTCGTAGCATTAAGGACTGTTTTTGAAATTTTAAGAATTTACTGCCATATAATTGACTGTGAACAGTGGTGGCCCAGTGAGCAATAGTAGCTCACGGCCGCGATTTTTGTGTTGTAGGGTGTACTCACTGTATAAATTATATCTTTACCATTGCTCTCAAATCGGCGAAGGAATACATTGTGAGGAAACCGCCATGTCCTATAACCATAAATTTTAAGACATGTGACATCAACATACCTATTGACACTGCGCCTGTGGGATGGATTACGGTACTCTCCCTTTCACAGAGGAGAGGGCCAATGGGACACATCCCAGCAGTCCGAATATTACAGGTCGAGTATACCGTAATTGACCATACTCCCTTTTTAAACCGATTTACGTACATGGGTATACAGGCTGTATCTGACATCGTAACGCAAACTTCGCGAGAAGGCTACACCGCATGCCACTAATAAAACTATGATAGTCATTTATATCGTTAATGAGCGGTAACAGAAATAACGTGCCGCCGCGCGTGTTTGTGGGTATGACGTTGACCCCTGATGTGAACTCTATTAAATCGTTTTTCGAGTTTTGTTAACATTGCGCTTCTTTGTGTAATTAGCGAATTAATTATTTTTTAATTTAAAATTTTATTGGTTTATAAAAGTATAGCAATTATGAACGGTTTAAAGTGAAAAAACAGCATATTATTTTTTTTTTAATCAGGAAAAAGCCGACGAAATATTCCACCTGTGGGGGGTTCAGAATCATGTACTGGATCCATGGTACTCGTTTGTGCGTCGATGTCAGAGACACCCTTTAGTATGTGTTTTTTTACAAATCTTTTTGCATAATTGAACACATTTTTTTTAGCCAACGTTTTGACAATAATAAGCATTGGCAACATATCTATCTAATAATATCAATTCCACAATGTATTTTCCAAATAGACATCTTATGCTAAATCATGAAACGGTGCTAGAACAATGTAACTGTCTGTCAGTCAAATGAGTTGATGACGTCAGAGCTCTCGTGAGAAGCAGATTCCCGTTTTGTTGTAAATTGCATGTGATATACAGTTGAGCACAGATGAATGACGGATTGACTCTGACACTCAATGTAATTTACAGACGGCAGCAGATTTTCTACTTTATCGCTAAAGAATTAAGAATTAATGCTTAAGGTTGGTTGCGAATATTTGACAGTTCCGCGTAGCTTGAACTGCTGTCGTCCGTACCTAAAACATGCATCAGCTAATCGTCATCCACCTAGCTTTTTCCCAACTATCTTGGGGTTGGCTTCCAGTCCAACCAAATTCAGCTGGATACCAGTATTTTACACGGAGGGACTGCTTATCTGACCTCTACAACCCAGTTACTGGGTAATATGTACAATACCCCTTGGTAAGACTGGTTGTCAGATTTTCGGGCTTCTGACAAGCCGTAACGACTTGGCAAATTGCTTTTCCACCACGGCATGTAAAGATGGTTACCTACCCATCCACAGAGCAACCGCGGCAAGCGTAGCTTTAGCTTAACCTAATCGATCGAACTGTGCGGTTGTTATTATTTAGCCCCTTGTACCTAAAATATGAATATCTTCTTTAAACTCTTAGAAAAGTATGAAAGGAAAAACAAGTTGAACTTGAATTTTGTGTTTGAAAGCCCCTTTATTGATGAAAGCTAAGACTATTAGGCTAAGCCAAAACAAACAACAGTCGAAAAGAACTAATCGAAAACAAAGTTATGGCGTGGGCAAGCAAGCAATGCTTTGCGACGCAGTGGGTCGGGGTACAGACGACAGCACGCAAGATACTACATTCGTGTCAGATTTCTGTATTAGATTTTCAACTCTATCTCTAAAGCTTTAAGGCCCAATGTTGATTGGGAATATTTGACAATTTCGAGTAGCTTGCTGATGTCGTCCGTCCCAGAAATTTTACGCATCTCGTAGTTGACCATTAGGGGCCGTGACTACTTAACCGGACTTTCCTGTGGATGCCTTAAGTAAAATTAAAGCCTCCAGCCAGGGGCACTTGAAAACTAAACTAATATTAAGGCACCCCCTGCGGGGTACGAACCTCGGCTTAGGGCGTCGCTAAAGAGGACAGCAAGGGACGGCTGGATCGAAAGGGTTCTTAGTGGTTTGATAACCACGGCGTTTCCTAGTTCCAGCTTTGAGAAGAAACGTCGAAACAAACTCTGAGGTCATTGTTGGGACATTTTAATAATTACTGGCTCAGCTGCGGACCCACACTACTACGATCGCGTTCCGTTTACATAAGTTTTCAGTAGCGTTCACCGCCGATAAACACCAAAATCAGTGGAGATATTCAAAAAGTATTCTATTTATTTCTGGTTGTTATATTTTGTTTTTAATTCTTATTTGACCTCCACCACTAATGTGAGATATTTATCTGAGATCTTATGTAAAAAACCACGATTAAAACAATATAACATACGTAATTAGAATACTCATAATTTACTGTTTTAAGTTTATCAATTCGACAATGCTAATTTAAAATCTTGTTATCATATAATTAAAAATCATTTCTAAGCAACAAGCATCTGAGGGCCAAAGCCAAGCATCTGAGGGCCAAAGCCAAGCAGCTCAGTGTCATTTCGGGGACAAATAAATGTCAGAAACTTGTCAAAATTTAACGAAATTTGAAGTATTATTTCAGAGATTGAGAGTGAGTTTTTTGAAAATTGCTCCGCAGAGGGGTAATGCTCGTAATTTTAAGAACGTTCACAGTCCGATCTGACTTGATAATCAAAAGAATATGAAAACAGACGTAGATAAGACTAATGTCTCTGCCATCGAACAAAAACAAGTGCTATCGAAAGCCCTAAAATTCGATAAAGTAAGTATCACTAGGGTGGGTCCATTCTGTAATTGTTTACAAATGACATTATCAGCATATCTCTACTGCGTGATATCGGTCACATGATGTCCAGGGTATCACTGAATTGACTGATTGGGTTGACTGACTGATTCAGTCATGTGAGCCGTTATCAGGACAATGACGAAATGCTGCAGGTAGTGTATTGCTGCACCCGCGTTTGTTATGATTAATTGTTATCCGTTATACATTCAGAGAGTTGTTTTTATTGTAGGACCGTTGTTTTAGTAGTAGGTGTCATGTGAGGTGTCGTAATAATGGCGCTCTCAGGTTCCTACTCTTGTCACGGCTGCTTTGGGAAGTACTTGTGTCGTATTGGTTGGGAGCTGATACCGGTGTGTCACCACTGTGCTGCTTGCCTCTACACGGCACACATTGAAGGAGAGCACAGCTTGGCTAGGAGGACGGATCTGACTAGTTGTGTTGCGATGTGTGCCAGGTAACATGCGGCATATGTTGTTCTGTCGGGAGTTTGGTCGTGTTGTTGGGTTTAACATTGCATCACCTCGCTCAACAGCCGTCTTCATTCCTATTCACTCAGTTTTTTTGGAGTGCATAGGTTCTTAATATACTAGCGCGCTTTACCATAAACGATTGCATCACTGCTTACCATCAGGCGGGGTTGCGGTCAAGCACTAGTTTATAAAATTAAAAAAAATATTATAGGCGTGAGTGATCTCTCGCTCGCGGCCGTCGCGGCGTCGTTCATCGTTTATCTTACTATTGGCTACTTAATAGTACTTAGACTTAATACGGTTTGAAAGCTACCCTTACATCACCAATACAAAAAGCATGACAAGATGGAGAAATTATAAGTATTTAAATAATAACTTTTGAACTTACCGCTATGATTCGCAAATCATCGACCACCTCCTTAGTATAACTAGTGCACATTGCCAACGGCAACGGACAGCTCCTCAACGAAACTAGGGTTGTAACGGAGCTTCGCCTCCGCTTCCGTTACTGCGGAAGTTCTGCGAAAAATCGTATCTTCGCCTCCGCCTCCGCTTCCGCACAATTTTTGCGGAGTTATAACGGAGGTTTATTTACGTATTTATGAAATAAATAACGCGCAAGCTGCGACGCTCGACAACCGTCAGGCCGCGTTTGAGCGCGAAATGGTCTAGAATCAACTAGTGCGAGACGGGAATGCGGCAAATCCATTTTGTTTCTCCTTAATTTACATTACATGAAGGTAATATTTTTTTAAATAATTGCACTACTATTAATGTACGTATTTAAATAAAAACATTGTTTTAATTAACCATAAATTTAAATTTTTTCTATAACTACTTTCACCTCAGCCTCCGCCTCGGTTAACCTCCGCTTCCGCGGAGGTGAGACTCGTCGCCTCCGTATCCGCCTCCGCCGCCGCTTACAAGGCCTCCGTTACAACCCTAAACGAAATACGGGCTTATTTTAAAGCAGTCCATCCGTCAAAACGAGTCACAAAATTGATATTGAGTACTCGCAAGAAAATCATCTGAATCTTTTGTTCGTACGTGACACGGTTGGTACTGAAAGTTCAGATTTCGAGCTGAGGGATTAAATTCGCTTCTCATGGTTTTAAAAACTTGTCAAAACATTAAGAAAAATATTTACTACATGTATGTTTACTTTCCGGAATACATTCTCTAAATGTTTGTGGAAACCGTATCAAAATCCGTTATGTGAGTAGTTTAGAAAAATACAGCGGTTGCACACATGGATGCGAAAAACGACTTGATTGTAGAGTTAGTTCGGTACAGAGGAACGCACACGGTGCATGATGATAATGACATACTATTTATTAACAAAGTGTTATCTAGAATGGTTAATATGTTACTTATATTGAATGACTGAGGTCATCTTTTGTAACGTGAAAGCCGTTTTAATCTACTATAGATTTTACTCATTAACATTTCTTGAAATTATTATTTTAATCGTGGTATCGTCTGTTTTTGTTTTATTCGTTTACTAGCTGCGTCCCGCGGTTTCAACTGCGTAAGTTCCGATCCCGTGGGAATATCGGGATATAAAACCATGTTGATGCCCATATTTTATCCAAATCCGTTCAGTAGTTTAGGCGTGAAATTAAGGAAGCAAGGATTAGTTCTAGTAAAAGAAAACCGTATAAACTACCTATGCTTATTTGCTCAATGAATAATCGAGTTGTATGTATATCTATACTGATATTATAAAGCTGAAGAGTTTGTTTGTTTGAACGCGCTAATCTCAGGAACTACTGGTCCGATTTGAAAAATTCTTTTTACGTTGGATAGCCATTAATCCAGGAAGGCTTTAGGCTTTACTACATCACGCTTCGACCGATAGGAGCGGGGCATATTTAAAAAAAACGCGCGTGAAACCGCGTGGCGCAGTTAGTAAGTACATATACAAAGTCTTAGGGTACCGACCCGCACTGGACCTGCGTGGTAGATCACTCACCGAGAGGAGGTCTTGTGTCCCAGAACTTCCCACTCGAAGTTCTGGGACACAGACCTTATAGGCTGATTCTGTATGTGTGTATAATGTTAGGTGGGCTATTTTGAAGGAATTACCGTAAGTAACAGCAATCACTATAAGCAACGGTAAAGTAAGTTTTCAAATAGGGATGTATCCAACAAAAGAAAATCAAAAAAATAATTAGTCCGTCTTATAGATAATAAAAAAAATTAAGACTCGTATTTTTTATTTTGTCGAAATTACCAAAAACTGCTGAGATGTAGCGTATTAAAGTTACGGAGTGGGGGTTAATTACGTCACGCCGTGGTATATTATGTACCACGGCGTGACATCATGCGACATTTCAAATCAATATATCTTCCTAAGTATTTGAATAAAAGGAAAAATTAAAAATACGTCTTCAATATTTTTTATAAATCTGTCTGATGGACATTAAATTATTTTTTCGGACGCACACCCAATAGGGATGTTTCCTGATACGTATATTTTGTTTTATCAAATCAATAAAAAATTACAAATATAAAAGGCATCAAATATCAGGTGACTGGTGACGTCACTGCACGCTAAAAAGTGTAGCGCGCACTGACGTCATACGAGTTTTCAACGCACTGTATAGTCTTCATTTTTTGTTTATATGAAAAAAGAAAAAATACGTGTCTAGTATTTTTTGGAAATCTGACTGACGGACTAATTAGTTTTTCTAGTCAAATGCCCGATTCTCAATACCGAAACCGCTACCCTAATTGCGTAAAGTTTCAATTACAATCTCAATCATTTTAAACGACACAGCTAATACAATTTGTCTGCTTGACAACGTAAATAACACAATGAATTTTGTCGAAATGAAAGTCATTGCTACCGTTATTGTTTTACCAAGGGAATGAGACCATTGCGAAGTTCTAAGATTAATCATGGAAGAATTAAAACGAGTTTCTCCATTTCTTGAATCTCTTGAATCTTACGACCAGCACCCTAATTGCGTAACCCTATTACTATCGATTGGAATCATTCTTTCTTTCTTTATTTTTTTGGCTTCGCACGGTTTGTGCATTTAGCCAATGTCACGTAATTATGAATTATTCATGTCGAAAAAGACGGCCGCGTGACCCGTCTTACGAGTGAGGTTTGGGTCAAAGTCATGATGTGGCCACTATGCTGCGATATTTCACTGTTCTTTATGAACTATTTACTAAATGCACTTTTTACTACATAAATCACGCACTTTTATTTAGTAAACAACACTATAAATAATTTTAAAAGTCCAATGAAAAACGAGCGTGACACTCAGCTTGACTTTCCCGCCAAAAACCATTGGAATCATTTTGAAGCATGTTGGGAATCCATTGCTCCATATGTTCGAACAATGTGATCGCTCAACAATGTAAATAACGCAATGAAAGTTGTTGAACTGTCAAAATGAAACTCAATGCTACTGAAATTGTGTTACGCAATTACAAAATTCTCTTGCCATCAATCACGTCAATCTGCTTTTGTTTTTCTAAGCTACACTTCCAGCGTATAAAACGTTGTAAACGCAATGAAATGCTTGTTTTTAATGAAACTTTCAAAACATATCTATTAATTGCCTCCTCGAGTCATGTGATAGCATTTTGAATTTACGCCAGTTCTGTAAATAATATGAGGATTGAGAGATAAAACCTTACCAAATATGTGTTGTGACCGAGGGTACGAAAACTGAATAAAAATTCCTTAATTCAAATCAAGACCCGGAGTGTCTGAAACCGGTTTTGACCAGAAATATCGATGCTCGGTCAGCGAAGTGTTAAAGGTCAAATGGGTTTGAAAAGTGCGGTCTTAGATATAAACCTAGAGCTGTTGAGTCATAAAGATAACCAACTCTTGTACTAGTTAGTTATCTTTATGACATAACATAGGTATGTACGTTCAGATAATAAAATATCGCGCGCATAATTTAGGAGGATCATTCGGTTTTCTGCAAGAGCCAAGTGGTGGATGATCGAAAGGGGGGTAGATTACCGTTATATTGAATTGTGCTTATGACCACACGACTGAAGTGAATCTTCTTTGGCTCCATCTGTATGTATATATATATATATATATATATATGTGTACAATATATACATGTATACACATGTACATATATTAATTTTCTATAAATATTTAAATTTATTTCATGGTTTCATTGGTAAATTAATATTTTTGCATATATCTTCTATTTTTATTGAAAAAAAAGGGGGGGGGGGAAGTGGATTCCCTCGGGGCCAAAAGGTCGGGCTCTTCCTCCTGATTCAGGGGATCCCAAACTCGGGTAGTCCACGATCTCTGGTTCCCGAGATAATCCACGGGGAGGTGAGGTAACTAAAGGGGGTGGGGGGGGGGGTCGTGGGGATGGGGTGGGGGAGGGGGTAGTGGATTCCCTCGGGGCCAAAAGGTCGGGCTCTTCCTCCTGAATCAGGGGACCCCAAACTCGGGTAGTCCACGACCTCTGGTTCCCGAGATAATCCACGGGGGGGTGAGGTAATCAATGAGGGGGTGGGGGGGGGGTAGTTTCGTGGGGATATTAAGGGGTGAGGGGGGGAGTAAGGGAGGGGGGGGGGATACAGGAGGGACTGTGAAGTAGGCGGTACCAAATTTTATGTTAACTGACATCCCCCACTTAACTTCCGTTCGCCGTGCCCGATCATTTTTCGTAACGCTTTCGTCAGCTTACTCCCCAAGTCAAGCGTGCGTAAAGAAGTTTCACTTCTAAAAAAATGATTCTATTTAGTCCGTCATTCAGATTATAGAAAAATATTGCATACGTATATTTTGTTTTATCAAATCAATAAAAAACGACAAATATAAAAGGCATCAAAGATCAGGAGTGGTGGCTGGTGACGTCACTGGTCGCTAAAAAGTGTAGCGTGCAGTGACGTCACACGAGTTTTCAACGCACTGTGTCGTCTTTATTTGTTGTTTATATGAAAAAAGAAAAAATACCTGTCTAATATTTTTTGGAAATCTGACTAGACGGACTAATTAGTTTTTTTTAGTCATGTACCCTATTGAGACCTTCATAAAGTCAGGTAGGAGAAAAAGCCGTGATAAAACTTAATAAACGGTCTGCCGGTCTATTCTTAATCGAAGTGAGATTGCAGTAAGTTGCCATTTTACCAGCACCCTAATTACGTAACACACTATTACTATCAGTTGGAATCATTTCGAAGCATATTGCTAATCCATTGCTCCATGTGTTCGAAACATGTGTCTGTTCAGCAACGTAAGTAAGGCAATGAATGTTGTTGAACTGTCAAAATGAAACCCATTGCTACTGAAAGTTAATTACGCAATTCCCCTACCGATACCTACTAGAGATGTAGACTTTTGACAGTTCACTTGAAAGTTTAATTCACCCAAGGTTCCATGGTGCGATTTCTATAAAGGGTGTATCTGACATCGACACACAAACGAGTACCATGGATCCAATACATGATTCTGAACCCCCCAGTGGTGGAATTTTTCGTCGGCTTATTCATGATTTAAAAAAAAACACATTGTAGTTTTTTTCACTTTAGGCCGTTCATAATTGCTATACTTTTATAACCCAATAAGATTTTAAAGTAATAATTAATTAATTCGCTAATTACACAAAAAAGCGCAATGAAACCAAAACTTGAAAACTATCTTTTGAGCTGATTTAATAGAGTTCACATCAGGGATCAACGTCATACCTTCAAACCCGCACGGCGGCACGCTTGCAACGTTCTAAGGCCGAGCCGACACATTTTTTTAAACACTGTGAATTCTGTAACCGTTCATTAACGACATAAATGACTATCATAGTTTTATTAGTGACATGCGGTCTAGCCTTTTCGCGAAGTTTGCGTTACAATGTCAGATACACCCTGTATGTATAATAAATCGGCTAGACGATATTATCTCAGTATATCCGTGTGTGATCCTTTTTGGCATTGATATGGATTTGCATTTCGTCATACCAAGGTAAAAATAAACTTGTTTATACCATGAAACACCAGTATTACCTAAGCACTTGAAAATAAGTCCTGTCGGATTTATTACACTTAAGATTCAAGTATTTTGCGCCATGTCTGTTGATAAAAAATATACCTATTTTCAAGTAGGTATAGACAAAAATCAAGATCAAAATATGAGAGTAGCTGAAAAAACTGACCTTCACACGAAAGTAACGGTTTGTAATATGGTTATTTGGTAAATCTCGTGATTACCGTACACGATAATAATAATAATAATAATAAGTTTATTTCATATAAATTTGTCTTACATTACATGTCAATGAGTCTCCATTTAGGCATAGAAATGCCTGTAGTTGAAGGCTCCATTAATTGTAAATATGAAAGTAACAAAAAGGGAAACGAGAAAAAATAATAATAAATAATATAATGCGACTAATTGTATGAGTGTGTGCGTGTGGGAGGTGTGTGTGCATGTTGGTGTGTGTGTGCCTGTGTGTGTGTGTGTGAGTATTGTGTGCGTGAATAAATATAAGAAATGTTATTTGTTCAATTTAATGACGCTCTATTAGGTCACTCGTTGCAAGAGACCCTCTGTATCATTGTAATTTAAATTATGTAGCCAGATTGTTAATTCTTTTTTGCATTGCAATAATTTTTTGTCATAGACGTATATGACTTTATTAATCTTATTATATAAAAAGGATGAGCGTTTTTTGAATTGTCTGCTAGCAAATTCCGTTTTAGTTTTGGGAACGTTTAGTATGCAATATTTATTTCTTTTTTTTTAGTATCTTAGCATCGTATGGTGTCTCCTTGTGCGTTTTGAGCATGATATGTAGAATGTATAATTTTCTTACTGATAGTAGATTACATAATTCATAAAGCTTTGTAGTAGAAAATATTCTTTTTTTGAAGTACATTACTTTAATTATTGCTCTCTGAGCACGTTCTAATTCAAGAAATCTAGATTTCGTTGCTCCACCCCATATAGTTATGCAATATATCAAAACAGACTGGACTAACGATACATAAATTTCATTTAATAAATTTCTTTGATTGTCATTATTTTTATTTTCATTTATTCTCCCGGGTACAACATATCTCAACTCTTTGAAAATCCAGATCAGTTTCCGTACTCTGCTTATGACTTGTTCTAGTTGAGGATGCCAGGAAAGACGCTGGTCAATGATAACTCCTAGATAATTTATTTGGTTAACTTGTTGGATAATAGGGCAATTGGTGCAAGTTTCTGTAGTAGTGTCACACATATGGATTCTTAAATTAAATTCTTTTTCTGGTTGAAATTGATTATAAATATTAAAACAAATGAAGTTGGTTTTGCTAGTGTTCAGAGTGAGAAGGTTTCTTTTTAACCAAGTTGTAATAAGAGCTAAACCTTCTTCTGCAAAGTTTTTAACTTCATCCCATGTTTTACCTGAGAAGACGACAGTTGTATCATCGGCGTATGAGAATACTTTAGCGTTATGGATCCTCATGTTGCAGAGGTCATTAATGTAAATTAAAAAAAGTGTGGGTCCTAGTACACTTCCTTGGGGTACGCCGTATGACACATCTGCATCCTCACTGACAGTTTTTTAAGTTTCACTTTTTGCATTCTACCGGAAAGATAATCCTTAAAAAGTGCAAGTGGTATTTCACGAATTCCAATTGCTTCAAGTTTCTGTAGAATAATGGAAGTAGAGACGGTGTCAAAAGCTTTTTTAAGATCAAGAAAGGCAGCCATACATTTGTTTCCTTGGTCAAGTTGTTCGGTTACCAAAGAAGTTAATGCTATCACAGCATCTTCAGTTGACTTTTTTTGTCTAAATCCAAATTGGGAAGGTGACAGAATATCAAATTTATTTAAATACTGCAAGAGACGAGTGTTTAACAATTTTTAACAATTCATTGTTACAACTACATTGTCGCGGTAACAAGCTGCTTCACGACAAACATCATTGTTGTTGGTAAGGCCTCCATTTCGTAGGTGAAGTTTTGAATTAAAGCACGCAGTGTAAATATACCCTCCAATTTTAGCAATAACAATTTAAATAGGGAAACCGGCGGTTTCGCCCCGGAGAAGACCCCGTTCGACAATCCCCACTTTCCAAAACGAGTATCCACGTGCCGCCATTACAAAATAACGTCACAGCGTTTGCTCCACTACTACATAAATGAAATGAACAGCTTTTATTAAAATGATATCAGTGCCTGACGTGAATTGACGTATTTTTAGTTGCCATATTTTTAGTCACTTCAAAACTGTCTATGGAATATCATAATTTGACAGGACTTAACTAATGTTTATCTTCCGTACTTTTCTTAATTAAATAGAAAGAAAAGGACGTATTGAACGTAAATTTACATAGTTTAGTTTGTGAGTAACCTCCTCCTATTTGAAGTCGGTTAAATAAGATGTTAATCCGAGTCTCGTGCCAAAAGAAAACCCGAACACCAGGTATATTACTATAAAGGCGGATTAGATTAGTTAACTCCCGACAAATAAAGGGCTTACCGTATCTACTTTTGATCTAACACACTATCATAGCGTCATAAAGTGAATGATACAACTGAATCAACCAGACAATCTAGAACAAATTTATTTACCTAGTACTCAGATCTTTCCCATGTGTAATATGTTACTCGAACAATTAGAACAACTTAACAATCGAGCGATTAATTACTCGAATGGATGGAAACGTTGGCGATAGATCACGTGCTTCTGCATTTGCATACGATGCTAAATAAATATTCAAACACAGGCTGTTGACTTTCATTTTTTGGCTCTAACTCGTGAATGCAGGACGATTGTGTGATGTGTGATATATTGTTTAGCGAAGATTTATGAACAATGGTAATTTGTTGTATCAAAACATTGTTATCTTAGCAGCATATCAGAGATACATCATAAATACGTACTTTAAATTATATTGCGACTATTCGTCAAAAATTTTCGTTTAATTGTGTTGAAATCCGACTACCAAGAAAAAGTCTCTTTCGTTTTAACACATAGCCTCGGACACACATATAGCAATTCGTCGTGTTCCGGCATTATGTCTGGTGAAGCCGTACGGAGGACGGGTCTGAGCACTTGTGTTGCGATGTGTGCCGGGTACGATGCGCCAAATGTTCTTGTGTCGGGAGTTTGGTCGTGGAGGGTCTCCAGATCAATCTCCCTCGGCGCAACATCCTTGGTCGTATTGTTGAACTGTGAATTGTGTTGTGAATTGGCCCTTAATAAACTAGCATGCTTTACCATCAACATTTGCATCACAGTTTACTATCAGGCGAGATTGCGGTCAAGCGAAAAAAAACTAGTCATTGACTGCGGTCCCGCCTGATCTCGAACCCATTTCTAATACCAAAAGAAAGGATAATCTAAAATTGTAGAGGACTTTGCTATATTCGCCATTTCCTTTTGTTAATAGATATACAGTAACAGCACGACGAGCGGTACAAGCGATAGCCTAGCTAGCACAGGATCAGCGATGGTGCACAAGAAAAACAAGCTCGGCCTAGCGCTGTTGATCAGCGTCAATGATTCCACGCAAATGTGAGTACGACTGTTTATAACTTATTGGTCCGTCATCCGTACATTAAGACCAGAACTTTTATACCGCGTACATCGAGGGACTGGAACAATTCGTCAGCGGCGGTGCTTTCGTCAGACTACAATTTGAGTGTCTTCAAGGCTAGAGTAAATAGTCTCGTAATAAACTAGCGCGCTTTACCATCAACGATTGCATCACTGCTTACCATCAGGCGGGATTGCGGTCAATCACTAGTTTATACTTAATTTATAAAAAACGAAAGATTATAATGCGCTCCGCGAAAAATTGTTCTTGTCACCTGTCAGTTTCATACAAATGAATACGTGTTCTGTGAATTTGATCTTTATTAACATGTATAATTGCTTCATTAGCGGATGTTACAAACTATTATTTTTTTTTTATAATGGTATCTCGTAGTGTTGTCCTTGAGAAGTCGTGGCTACTTAACCGGACTATTTGGATGCATTTTCTATTGACAGCCAGACTTTTATGTATACCTATACATCTACCTAGTATAGTTTCCAATACCTGCAATGGTCCCAATCCAACCCCGTAGACTTTTACAGATTCTTTTTTATCCTATCTCATCATGATTTATTTGTTTACATAATTTATTTATTTACATAATTTATTTATTTACATAATTTATTTATTTACATAATTTATTTATTTACATAATTTATTTATTTACATAATTTATTTATTTACATAATTTATTTATTTACATAATTTATTTATTTACATAATTTATTTATTTACATAATTTATTTATTTACATAATTTATTTATTTATCTTAGTAATTTATCAAAGCCTTAAATCTATATGCCAAGCCTACAGTTTTGGCCTGCCAGGCTAATGTTTTTTTTTATATTCTCACAATAAAACTGCATTTAAAAAAAAAAAAAAAGTATGTAGGTTTAATACACGAGTACAATGGCTGGCTACATACGAATGTACTATAGATATATCGCTCTAAAATATTATAAATATAAGCTAACCTTGTCAAAGGAAAGGATCGTAATTATATTTATGAAGCTCTAAGTTGACGTGAGATGAGTCGGAAGGTCGTGTGAGTGTATGAACTGTATGAACCGTTTCTAATTTGATTTTTTTGGTCCGAATGGCGTAATCATCATTATGTAGCTAGAGTCAGTGGTAATACATGTACCAAATTATGTTTGGGTTAAGGTTTTGTTCCAATATTGTGCAATTGCAATTGTGTCTTATGTCCAATGTTTTTCACTTTCAAATATATCTAACAATAAACTTATCGATTGTCTTTATTCCGTCTAACTCGTTATGAAAAATAAATTACGTAAGTTACTTGGCTTTAGTTTGGTTATTAGCGCCCAATTGTTACTTGTCTGTGACTGTAGAGTATTTCGAGTGCATTTTTCGGAAAAAGAGAATAAAACTTTTCCTTTAGAGTTTTAGTATTTCGAGTTTCCTTCACCATTCGAGTTATACATTGGCACCCTGTTTATTCTCTTTGTGCAAAATTTAGTAGTCTCAATAAGCTTCCCAAGGGCCCTTAATGTAGCCTTATTTTTCACCATAATATCGAAATTAAGAGGGTTTTTTCTTGTGTAGTTAACTTATATATTTATTTATTCCTTCGCACATAAATTGTACAGAGGCGGACTAATTATATTTCTTTTAGCGACATTTTTCCTTAACTGTATGTGAGGGCTTGTTATAAGCTCTTTTATACGTAATTTTTTGTATATGCGAAATCCAAAACACGTGTCCAGTCTTTCAAGTCAATCTATGTACAAAATTTTAAAAAGTTATCATTAAATATCACAAAGTTATCATTAAATATCACAAAGTTATGAGCTTGTTATCTTATCTGGTTGTCTCAACAAAAATATGGTCAATGCACCGTTCGCCCACCCGCGCCTGAAGCGGCGCGGCGCGGGGATCTGTCTCACTGTGATCTACTGCCAGCTCTGTTGTACGCTTGGTAACAACACTGCAACTATTTCTAAATGTATTTGGGAAAAAATATAACATGGTGTAAAAATGATTGGAATCGATTCAGCTGCTTATACTGAAACAACGGTATTCAGGTTTCGTATAAAAAATAAAGTTATATATTATATTTATATCCCTTATGTCATTGGATTGTTCGTAGGTGTGTAAGTTTTTTTTTAATATAAAATAAATTTTGAAAAGTTTACGAAGTGTTTTTGAAAACTTCATTTCTAATAATTCCTTATATATTTTGCCCAGTGACGTAGTAAGG
This sequence comes from Sesamia inferens, assembly GCA_037179545.1. NCBI lineage: Eukaryota > Metazoa > Arthropoda > Insecta > Lepidoptera > Noctuidae > Sesamia > Sesamia inferens. The sequence goes on along the minus strand of CM073928.1, from coordinate 24,729,063 downwards.
CGATGTCTGGAACACTCGCCGCAGCTACAAGCACTGGTGTGTCGGCTGCGACTGGCAACTTTAACTGCCGGCGCCACCGGCGGCCGCGTGTCTACGTTGTACCGCGCGACTGAACATGCGGCCAGCTGGTGAGTGGCATAATGTGAAATGTCTGGAACAAACGCAGCAGCTGCCTGAGGCCCTAAGCGTGCCTGTGGTACCGGACATAGAATAGTACCATCCCATATCCTCCCGTGGGTGTCCTAAGAGGGGACTAAGGGAACTCTCACCAGGGAAGCGGACAGCAGCGCTTCTCCTGTAGAATAACAAATTACTGCGATCCCCAACCCGCCTTCCAAGCGTGGGGATTGTTTCAATCCCCCCAAATGAAATGAAAGCCTTGGGGCAGGCCTTTGTCCTCTATAGGCTGCGAAGAAGAAAAAACTGAAGAAACTGGTACACTCTTGTTGAATTAAGCACTTGTAAGTAGTTTTTTATTCAAAAGACCAATTTAAAAAAAAGGTCTTGCTGAAAAATATTACCTACTATTGGTAACAGTAAAGTTATTGATGTAAGTGTGTGGAGTACTGCAGCCACATTTGGGCTGGTGCTGCTAAGTGTCACCTGGCCACTTTGGATTCAGTGGAGAGGCGTGCGAAGAGGCTGATTGGTGACCCTGATTTAACTCGAGTTGGTTTTCAAAGCCTAGAGCACAGGCGTAGAGTAGCCAGCCTTTCGGTATTCTATAGGATACATTTTGGGGAGTGTGCGAGGGAATTGCATGATTTAATTCCTCCATCTCCGTTCCACCATCGGACGACCCGTCGTACGGCGAGTTTCCACCCTTATGTTGTTAACACCTCTACGATTCGGACGAAGCGTTTCGCCTCCTCTTTTATACCGCGTACATCGAGGGACTGGAACAATCTGCCGGCGGCGGTGTTTCCGTCGGACTACAATTTGAGTGTCTTAAAGGCTAGAGTGAATAGGCTCTTAATAAACTAGTGCGATTTACCATCAACGATTGCGTCACTGCTTGCCATCAGGCGGGATTGCGGTCAAGCGCTGGTTTATAAATTAATAAAAAAAAGTGTTTTTTTATAATTATTCTTTCACATCGATCAATTCTAAAATGCGTTCAAAATTCTCCATATACATAGAAGGTGACATACTATATTACCTATTTTGTTTAGGTTATCAGATCTGGTGTACGGTCCTCGGCTCCAACCGGTGTGGTTGAATCTAGTCACGGGCGACTCGCGGGCGTCCAACAAACTCGCCGAGACACTACTGTCCGATCTCTGCTCTGTTCTGTCTGTGGGAGACACCAAAACCACCAACTTGTAAGTATTATAACTACTTCATACACTTTAAATTTATTATTTAATCCAAACTAATGTTATGAAATGTAGCGGTACCTATAAACGCCACAAATAAAACGACGCGTCATACTGACGTCACACGAATTCTATGTCTCGCAAACAGAGTTTACCGTGCAACTAGCATACATACAACTTCCCAATTATCAACCCTTGGGCAAGTGCCCCCCAGACATAACACCCGTGTGGTCGAAGGTTCCCCCGTTTTCTATGGAGTGAACTTTATTCCTTGTACCTCATGCCTCCACACTAAGTCACAGCTAACACATAAGTTGGTGAACGGATTTCGCTATTGGCAAGGAGACAGATAGGTATATCCTGCGTAAGGACATTCATATCCTTGGAACTATTTGTTCTGGTAGTATGTTCCAGAGGGAAAGGGTAGAAGCTGGTGCCTGCATATATTATATTCAAATTGGTCTTTCAATCACGTATATCCAGTATAGGTACCTACCTACGTACCTGTACTGTAAATACGTGACTTGCATAAAACTAACAAATTGAGGGTAAGCGTTACTATCATACTTCTACTACTAAGTAGTTATTTCTCTATTCCAGTTAGTATGAGAGAATTTATTCAAAAGAAATTGATATAGTAGCCACAGGAGTCTAACAACTTGTAGCGGATGACGGGTACTTGTTAGTAACAGATTAGCAATCAGCGAATTTATACCCCTACAATTGGTATTAAATCTCGTAATAAAAATATATATATAAAAAAAAATATTTGTGGTAGAAGTTACCACCCACTAGACAAAGCCCTGCCGCCAAGCGATTTGTCGTGTTCCGGCATGATGTCTGGTGAAGCCGTACGGAGGACGGGTATGAGCAGTTGTGTTGCGATGTGTGCCGGGTACGATGCGCCTAATGTTGTTGTGTTGGGATTTTGGTCGTGCAGGGTCTTCAGATCAATCTCCCTTTGGCGCAGCATCGTTGGTCGTGTTGTTGGGTTTAACATTGGATTACCTCGCTCAACTGCCGTCTTCCTTCCTATTCGCTCAGATTTTCTGAGTGAATAGGCTCTTAATAAACTAGCGCGCTTTATCATCAAGGATCGCATCACTGCTTACCATCAGGCGGGATTGCGGTCAAGCGTTAGTTTATAATATAAAAAAAAAAACTATACTTTTCGCGCAAGGGTACGCAAGACAGCAGGTCAAGCTACTCGAAACTGCCAAATATTCTCAATCAACCTTGAGCCTTAATGCTTAAAGATGAAGTTGAAAATCTAATAAAGAAATCTGACAGATTCTAGTAGCTTGATGTGCTGTCATCTGTACAAAGGCGGACTTAATGCCTTAGGCGTTCTTTACCAGTCATCTTCCATTATCAAACGGTAAGTACAAAAAAATACCAGATTATTCAATGACATCATCTGGCCTAGTCTTTTCTCAACTATGTTGGGATCTCCTACCAGTCGAACCGGAGGCAGCTAAATATCAGTATTTTACGTGGATTGACTGCCTATCTGACTTCCAAAACCAAGTGAATGGGTAATTCGATACCCCTTGGTTAAGTGCACTACACACCAAAGCCCACGGCACAGCGCGCTTACACAACCCGACGGCTTATGTTGAAAGAAGCACGTAAGGCCACCTTCACCCGCGCGTCTTGCCGGCGGCAACAATACGCAGGCGGCATTTCAGCTGTAGCGACGTGCTAGTATTTTACCTGCCAAATAAGTTTCTGATGTCGAGCCGCCGACATGCCCTCGGCAAAGTTTTACGACTTGCAATGACTGAAGCCGCCAACCTAGCCCGCCCGCAAAATGACGGCCGGCTTTGGTGTGTAGAGCGCTTAAGATTGGTTGTCTGACTTTCCAGCTTCTGACTATCCGTAATTACTGTCAAAGATCCATTCATGACAGCCGAGATCAAAAGCTGAAGCTAAGCTGTTCGTTCCAAAGTACAAAGGGGTCAACACGACAACATTTAATTAATACTACCCACGAATATATCACTCTTCATTTTAACATACCAACAACTTCTACACTCAAATAGTTGCCTTCAACAATTATTTTTATCTTGATTAATGGCTCGATCACATGATGTTACCACTCACACAATGAGAGAGATTAGTACAACAATAGCAAAAAAATGTGTCGTAAATTACGTAGTAGACATATAATAAAATTTTGAAGAGAAACGTGTTGTTACTGCGAAACTATTTGAACAATAACTGTTAACATGAATAATTGTAGTTTTGTTCTTCGTCGTGTCGCTTTCATGATAGTATTCTAATGTGGAAGTTCCAATAATAGCATTCAGTGTGGGATACCATACCTACCGTCAAGCATTGTTGCAGTCCAGATGAAACCAGCGTCATGTATTAGTTGTCTGGCATTTTTGCTAAAGCTGGGCTTTGCTGGTACAGTCGTGAAAAGGACAATTTACTACAAATTTGTTACACTACAATTTTTACTTTTTATTTTTAAATCATCATCATCATCAACCTTTTTATCTTCCCACTGCTGGGCACAGGTCTCCTCTCATACAGAGAAGGATTGAGCGTAATCACCACGCTTGCTCAATGCGGGTTGGCGGTTTCAGACTTAAAGTCCAGGTATCCTCAAGATGTTTTTCTTCACCGTATAATTAGTCATTGGTGTCCAAGTTATACTTAGAAAGTACATATAACTTTGAAAAGTTATATTGGTGCCTACTTGCCTGACCTGGAATCGATCCCGCACACTCATACTTGAGAGGCTGATGTTTTAACCACTAGGCCACCACGACTACACTTACATATTTTTAATAACACTTTTTTTATTCTGATGGGCTCGTGGCTAAGGGGCCCATGGTTGGACATCATTGTCGCCGAAGCCGCGGGCAAATGTCAGTAAAACCTAACAGTAGAAAAAAATACCGGATGTATAGCCTAAAAGGTAAATGATCATGATCAGATTAAACGCTGTCGCACGAGTCACGATTAACATACGAAACGATGAATCATTTTGTTGTTAGAAAAACTGAAGGATTAGCACATCTTCATTTTATAAATAGAATGTTAAATAAATTTATTATCACTATGATATAGGTTATACACAAATATTGGTCCTTTTGGGCGGAAAGGCCAGTTATGCATGCAAAATGAAGGGTAGTTATCATTTCAGTCCAAATAGGACCACTGCTGTATATTGCTAGGTCTTTCCCAGTCACTGCTCTTCCTCCCGTTAGGTACTGCTGGTAGGGCTGCTGCGGCTGGGTAGGAGGTGTATATTAAAAGGACCAATTTTGGAATCGTGAGCTCTTAAACCGCAATTACCATCTTACTAATATTATGAACGCAATAGTTTATGAGGATGGAACGATGGATGTTTGTGACTCTTTCATGTATAAATGTCTTATTGTTTGATTTTAAATTGTGATGACAAGTGCCGTCCACCAGGAAATTCCTAGTGATTTGAACATGTATCGGTTAGTAATGCCATTTTTTAATACACAGGTGTTTTTGGCTGCCTACACAAAAATTTTATAGTCTGTTATTCCAGGAATAATGTTTATGATGCTATAAACAAATAGATCATTTGTTAAATTTCCCAAGTCTTATCACTACATTCATGTTATAAATAAACTCTCCCGGACGGCGCGCCCGTCTGTCTGTCTGAACGAACCTGAAAAATTTAAAAGTTACCGAATGTATTATCATACGGTTTTCACTATTGGGTCTAGTGATTCATGAGGAAGGTTTAGGGGTATTCACTTACAGGTTTTGTGTAAATTGGCTGAATTAGGACGATGATTGTTGAAGATGTCGGAAAAGATTGAGTGGTCTACTGGCTTGCGCTGCGTAAATCAATTGTAACATGAACACAATGTGCTCCTATAAAAGGAATATTTTCCGTCATCCAAAGCAGCGGGTTAAAACCCAGGTACTTATTGAATGGCAAGCCATTGGGAACTTTGTCAAGCAATTTGGCTCAAAATTTATGTATAACGTATGAAAGTCATTTGTGTATAGAGAAAGATTCATTAAAGATAAATTACCTACTACTTTACACCATCATACATTTTGGTCCTACACTATCCTCATATATTACATAAGCTCAACCACTTGAAGATTATATATTTCAAAAAGTTGATGATCATTGTATAAGGTTGTAGACCTTGGAGTTCACAAAAACTTAAACACTTGTTCAACGTGTGTCTAGTGTCACTGTGTCAGTGTTATGGTATTATATGTAATAATGTCGTGTTTAAAAGGTGTATTTTGTGGTAGCAAGAAGTAACCAATTACGTCGCAGCAAAATTATATTACTAAATTGCGCCAGCGCAAGCAAAAATGATTTGTGTACTTACATTTCCTGTGTAATAGGGGACGAGACTTTTTTTGTTGTCGCAATGGAAATCTTCATGGAGTCCCTCCATTGTGGTGGTGACAGAGACGTATGCTAACTGTTACCGGCAAAGCTCACCGCGTTGTTTACCCTCTACTAATGGCCCGTGATGCGGGATTTGCATAAGCATTCACCGCTCCCAAAAAGGGGCGACCCAATTGCCAACTTGTTCCTGTTTGTTTGTATTCTTTCTCTGCGTCATTGTCTGTTGTATTTGTTCTCTTTATCAACCGGGCAAAAATTCCCATTGAGAAGGAAGATCTCAATAAGTGTCAACGTTTTGCTTTTCGTTTATAGTAACGGTTCTCATTTCATTAAAGTTCCGCATCTAACTGCCAAACGTCCTTCTACGGGTTCCTTACATCGTGACATTCTTGCGTTATATTGTATTATTTTGTATACAGTTCACGTGATGTGTGTGGGCGATAAAGAGTGATATTTCACGGTCGTTAAAGAAGTGTTGGTAATTCGCAGCGTTGGTCATACGGCTCATCAGATAACTGGGGATAAACAAAATCACATGATTTTCTCAAAGCTCCCGCACAATCTGTTAGCTGTTGCATAATGTTTTACAAACATGATAAAGATGTTTGCTTTGGATAATATGAAAGCAGGAGTTGTGTTACAACTCGTTTAGCCAATTTTTTTTTTTTTTTTATAAATTATAAACCAGCGCTTGACCGCAATCCCGCCTGATGGTAAGCAGTGATGCGATCGTTGATGGTAAAGCGCGCTAGTTTATTAAGAGCCTATTCACTCTAGCCTTGAAGACACTCAAATTGTAACGTGACGGAAACACCGACGCCGGCAAATTGTTCCAGTCCCTCGATGTACGCGGTATAAAGGAGGAAGCAAAACGCTTCGTCCGGATCGCAGTAGTGTCAACAACGTAAGGGTGGAAACTCGCCGTACGACGGGTCGTCCGATGATGGAACGGAGATGGGGAAATTAAATCATGCAATTCCCTTGCACACTCACCAGAATGCATCCTGCTACTCTACGCCTGTGCTCCAGGCTTTGGAGACCGTTTCGAGTTAAGTCTGGGTCGCCAATCAGCCTCTTCGCACGCCTCTCCACCGAATCCAAAGTGGCAAGGTGACATTTCGCAGCACCAGCCCAAATGTGGCTGCAGTACTCCACACACGAGCGGACCTGTGCTTTGTATAAAATTAGAAGCTGCCCAGGTGTGAAGTACCGCCGGACCTTCGCGATGACGCCTAGTTTTCTGGCAGCCACCCTGGCCTTGGACTCAATGAACCGCCCAAAGTTAAGGCTCGAGGAAATCTCAACTCCCAAAAGCTGAAGGCGGTCGGTACACTCCAAGGATACATTCTGAAAAGTAGGAGCCAAGGTGAACGGGCTCCTTTTGGCGGTGAAAAGACACGCCTGTGTTTTGGCGGCATTGAATGCTACAAGATTGGCATTGCCCCATTCGGAGACTGTCTGCAGTGCAGCACTCACACGCTCTACCATGGCCTCTCTTTCGGACCGGATTGATTCCTTACTAGCCCGAGCTTCCGGCAGGTATCTCTCCACAACTGTGCTGTCATCTGCATACCCATAGATACCGGGCATCAGCAGATCATTAATATGCAGCAGGAACAGAGTTGCAGAGAGAACAGACCCCTGAGGAACACCGGCATTGGTCGACATGGGCTCAGATGAACATCCGTCGACAACAACTCGGAGGGAAACAAGTTGTGCTTATACATTTAACTGCATTCGGCCATCTTGCGTCATTGTAAAAGCATATCTCATATGGTAAATGTTTTATTGGGAGATTGTGAATTGCTACATGAAGAGCTATAATACTAAATAAAATAATCGAATTTCTTTAATTGCAACATAAATGTCTATTTGACGTGTATTTCTCCTTATACAGTATGTTAAGAAAAGCCTGTCCGACCCGTGAAGGTGTTATAGGATAACTGATTCTACTAATGCATACTAAACCGGGCTAAACTTAAAAAAAAAACCCCTAAAAGAAATAAACATTATTTCGAAAAAAAGAGGTAACTTAATAAACAACCCTTCGCTTATCTTATTTTCAGACATATTCATCAAATTCTTCAACTTCCGCGGGCGGCGGGCGGCAGGGCACGCGGCACGTGGTCGCATCGCTATTCGCTCATAATAATATCGGTGTTGTCACTTTTTTTAAAATTACCAAATTTCGGGGAAGTTGGAATTAATTCGCGGGAAAAAAACGTTATTTCAAAATTCATTTGTATTGGTACTATGATGCTTACGTAAAATTTTATATTATATTTGGTCATGTGTTTACCTAACCTTTATTATCCTTATGGGTCGGGCAGGGTTTTCTTAACATACTGTATAAATTGATGCTCAAGCTCAAGTGACATCAGTCACCTAAGAATAACAAAACACAGTACCCAGCTTTGCTAAAACTACTCGTACACTGTAACACAAAAATACTGGAGGTTCTTCTCTATAATGGAGCCTATAATGTTCCCACTGCTGGCATCCAGACGCCTTCTCTATGAGAGGTAGAGGACCAATTGAGTCCACGCGGGCCCAATGTCAAACATAACAGTCCATTATTTTAAATCAAACCAGTCGTTTCACTAGTCATATATCATATCAGACCACATCACACCCACGCGACAATTATGTAAGTTGAATAATCAATCTCGACTCCAGACGTGACTATTGCCTCGTTTACCGTCTGGAACGCGTCCAAAACCGCCGATTAATGACGAAAATTAGAAAAAGAAACAAAAACTCTATGCTTACATTTTGGGCCGTTTTGGCGTGTCAATTATCTGAAACAAGTGTGAATGGAAACGCTGTCTGTTTTTTTTCTTTGGTTTGTTTTTGAAGATACTCGGGTGATGCTACCTAGGAATTTCCGTCGTAATGTTTACGTGTTAAACTCACGTGATTCCCGATGTTCTTTTTTTTTTTAATACTTTGACGTCCGTTCAACAGTTTCCTCAACATTGCTGTGCAACTTTGGTCTGTGAATGAATTTGCGTAACTAGAAGTATGTATATTGGCGATGGTTTGACCACGTTTTCGAATGATTTATACAATACTAGCTTATGTCTGCGGCATTACCCGCATATATTTCGGAATTTTTGTCACGGGAACTTGCTACGTCGAGAAAAGTAGACTATATCCTAAAACATGGCAAGGAAGCAGAGGGCATCCTGGGAAAGACCTAAGACTATGTCTGCAAAATTTTATCAAAATCTGTTCAGTCATTTAGGCATGACCATCTAACATACAGAGTTACTTTTGAATGATATATTTAAAAGGCATTTTTAATCTTTAGGAAGTTTTCGTTTGCAATAATGAACTCGGAAAGTGTCAATTGCATTATTTTTATTTGATTTTTTTGAAATCACCTTGTATTTGTGTTTTTGGATACAAAATATACAATCAAATCTATCATTTTACGGATATTTACATTCATTCTATCGAAGGCTACTTTAATTATATAAGTCTACTTTGTCAATTACTCAGTGCGTATTTATATTATGTGACTCGCTCACATTAACAATTTTTGTTTACTTTAGCCTAATTGTGATCTGTTAATGAGCGGACCAAATAACAATTCTCGTGATCGTGATCAACATTCTAACAAGGTCTTTCTTTCGTTACAGTTTCATCAGCACACTCCTAACATACGTGTTGACCTACCACCTGGGCTGGGTAGCCACTGTGAGCCCGTATGACACCGTCGACCACCAGTCAAGGCCACAGGACACGGTCACGTCCTACAAGCCTTACAACGCCCTCTGGGCGCAACTCAATGATCTCTGCGGAAGCATCGGCTTCCCTCGCCGCGCTGCTCGCACCGTCATCAGCGGCCCAACCAACACACAGTTCCTCAACCGGCTCCTCGCAGTACTCACCTACTTCTTGCGCTGTGGTGACGTCAGACGAAACAACTTCCAATTCCAAGACTGTATCATCACTGAAAGTAAAGTCGTGTCTGTGACGCCGACGCCTGAACCTACCGGCCTGCGCAGGACCACAACACACGTGACACAGCTCGAACAGTGCGCCAAGGATCATTTAACAGTGTCGTCATTGAATACTCTGAACATTGATAGTAGTGTCAGTACATTAGCGGCAAGCGAGGTCAGCTTCAAGCGATCGCCCACGCTTGCTAACTTAGGTCAAAAGCTCTCTAATAGCTCCGAGTTCCCAGTTATAGATTCTAGTTCTACGAGTGATGTACCAGTCCCTAGCCAACTGAAGAGGAACCCGACTATGATGCTGTCTTTGAAAGCCTCCTCAGATTCTAGTCTTAATTCGTCGCTTTCAGAGAACGAGACGGAGGAGAAGAAAGTTCTGTTTGTGTTAGGTGATAATGACAAACTAGTGGGGCTGAAGAATAAGTCAGCCGACGGGAAATCCGTGAAGAAGTCTTCCAAAGTTCACAATGAACCCCTCATCCTTGAAGTACCAGAGAAGATGACTGAAACGTGCAAGAAAGGAGGCTGTGAGCAGGACAAGCGGGCAGACAGTCCGTCGAAATGCTGCGGGCAGACGCTTCAACATTCCAAACCAATCAAACATTCCGGTTTTAAGTTTGAGTTTGATAAGTACCCTCAGATAGTCACTAATTATATGAAGAGCAAAAACTTGGAGATTTTAGATAGGCATTATATTGGTAAACCGGGGAATTTGAAGTTGGATAACTTCCAGTTCGACCCCACCATCGTGCCGCCAATACAGGAGGAGCGGTGCGAAACTTGTATGAAGTGTCAGATGATGGAGTCGTTGCTGCAGACGCCAACCAACGCCTCTGAGATGGAGTATATGAACGACATGCCTCGTCAGATAGAACCACAGTTCGCCAAGGAAACCATTGTCGAATCATCTCCTGAAAGAGAAGTGTCACCTAAAACATTTGTGCGGCAGCGTAAAGAAAATACGGTAGTCATTAACTTTGTGAAGTCTAAAGAAGAAGTATGTGAGCCAAAAAGACCTGTAAAGAGGTTAAATAGGCAGAAGCCCGAGGAGAAACTGGTGGACGTGCAGCAAGTGGTGGAGTTCCCGACAGGATCGCTGAGGTCTGCGTGCGGCGAGCAGGCGCGGGCTGGGTTTGACGCCTCGCTGTTGGGAGCGGTCACCGATCACTATGTACCTGATTTAATTTTACAAGGTTAGTTATAAGTAGGATGGTTTCTAGATCGAACTTATGCGGGTGCTTGGTGAAACCGTGCGGCTCAGCTAGTTTATCATAAAACTGTTTCGGTCCTGTAGGAACTTTTCCAACGCCTACCTACTAGATTAATTCCATTTAATCTTAAAGTAGAAGTAAATTATAAGTAATCTTCAGGCAACTAAAAAGCGTTACGCCCCCTCCATACTACTTTCGTTATGAGAGAGAGCTTTCATGGATCTCTCTCAAGGATGAAGCTGAAGCCTATAGAATACTCTTTATTATGTGCACCAACCCGCATTAAGCAAGCGTGGCGATTACGCTCAATCCTTCTCTGTATGAGAGGATACCTGTGCCCAGCAGTGGGACGATAAAAAGGTTGGTGATGATGATGATGTACACACCGTATAAATTACAGAAAATAAATATGAAGTTTTTAGAAAGGGTGACACAAGGGCGGCCTTGTCGCTAAGAGCGATTTTTTAGACAACCTTTAGATGAAATACCAAGGAGAGATAAATAGGGCTCTTCTAAGAGAGCTTTAATGTAATAACTTGTAATAAATAACTCTCTATTAAAAACTAATATTAAATTCACGCTTTCTCCATCTCCATACTTTTTTTTTTTCGTAATAGGTAAATTACGCTCATACTCTCACACACACGTACACAGACACACACACATACACATGTGTTTGTGAGTATCTTATGAGGAACTTCGTTCTTGACGAGATCTTCCGCCCGCACACTTTTCTGCGGATGTTGTCCTAGGTGCGTCGGAAACAACAAAGAGACGAAACGCTAATTACTGTCACTCTCACAAATGTACTATTTATGTAACATATTCCGTTGTTATTCTAGGAACAATTGCCAAACCGAGTGCGTGGGAGCCGGAGCTACGTCGCGACCTGGAGCTGACGTCGTACATCAGCAAGACAATGGAATCTCCCGTGCAGAGCGTCGCTATCATAGGAGACATTAATACGTGGTAACTATCAACGCAGGATAACTAGTAGTTAAATTATTTAAAATTATGAATAATAAGCATAGGTAAACCCCCTCCTGGCTTTGCTCAATGTCCCTCTAACATTATTAGAATCCTTTCTTATCTTTTTACTAATTAAAGCAACCAACAATACCTTATACCTACCTCTTTTTCTTCTTAACCCATAGAGGTCCACTGCTTGGCCCAGGCCTCCTCTCATACAGTGAAGGATTGATAGTAGTCACCACGCTTGTTCAATGCGGGTTGGCGATTTCAGACTTAAAGTTCAGATTTTTTCAAGACGTTTTCCTTCACCTTGTAATCAGTCATTGGTGTCCAAGAAATACTTAGAAAGTACTTATAACTTAGAAAAGTTACATTAGTACTTGCCTGACCTGGAATCGAACCCGCACACTCATACTTGAGAGGCTGGTTTTAATCACTAGGCCACCACAACTGCTGCTACATAAACCAATGGGTTCGAAAATGCTATCTTCGTAATAACCTAAAAACCATTTAAAAATGATTAATTAAAATTGCTTCTGAATAAAGCAGACAGTAAACAAACTTTTACTTAAATAAATAAGTACAGAAAAATATTCTTTATATTTTTTCTACTTCATTTAAGTTGAAGCAACAATAAAAGTTGCATTGTCTAAACACTATTTAGACGATGCAAGTCATTTGTTGCTTCAATTTTATTGTATGCCATAGGCAATAAATCAGTCTTTACAAAAGGCAAACCGTCTGACCATCTTGTAGTCTAATATTCATGATTGTCATGTTCCCAGGGAAGTACGTGTGATAGGAAGAGACTGCGGCTCAGGTGGCATGTCGTCCCTGGTGGGTGCCATGCTGGACACTCTGCCAGCTATGTGGAAGGCCCGTGTACCTGCGCAACAGGTAATATAAATATCAATGCTCGGTGGTAGGCGTACCCAGGTGGGGGCAGAGGGAGGCAGCTGCTCCCCCTAATTACTAAACAAAGTATAAACGAGGACTTATCTCTAACTTTTAAATACACTACGCAGTAGACAGTAACAAAATGTACGGTGTAATTGTCTAAAAATCGACTATAGTGCACAAAGATTACCAACTCTAAAAATTTGACTTGCCCCACCCGAGGCCTGTCTTGCCCCCCAACGCCAGAGGCTGGGTACGCCACGGCCATAATATCGGCAGCCGGCGGAAGTTACCATCCACAAGACAAAGTCTTGCCGCCAAGCAATTTGTCGTGTTCCCGTATGATGTCTGGTGAAGCTGTAAGGAGGACGGGTCTGAGCAGTTGTGTTGCGATGTGTGCTGGGTACGATGCGCCAAATGTTGTTGTGTCGGGTGTTTGGGCGTGGAGGGTCTTCAGATCAATCTCCCTCAGCGCAACATGGTTGGTCGCTGGTGCTGCTGTCTTCCTTCCTATTCACTCAGTTTTTTTTAGTGAATCGGCTTAATAAACTAGCGCGCTTTACCATTAACGATTGCATCACTGCTTACCATCAGGTAGAATTGCGGTCAAGCACTAGTCTATAAATATTTAAAAAAAAATCTAAAACAAACAGAAAATTTACAGTCTTTTCTTCTTTTTCAGTGTATATCCTTTCTCGAAGGGAAACTCCGTGAATTCTGCGTGCAATCAAAAACTTTGGCCGACATGCTAATGTCCACCGACTTCTGCGACATTGCTACATTGACAAAATCATTGAACATTGACGTGAACGATGTACCCTTGTTACTTGCTGTCGCCACCACACACACGCCACAAGTAGCCACAAGATACGGCCTCAGTTATGGATAGCATTAACGAAGCGTGGATACACCACGCGACGGTTTGGTTCAGTAAACTGATAAATAATTGAATGTTTGAAAGGTGTTACCTTTCTGCCAGACCTATATGTCTGTGTCCACTGTGTAGAGGAAAACTCCCTACAGAACGCAGACACGGTCAGAAAGTTTGAATTGAGCAAGTCTTTTCATAATTGTCTAAGAATTGATTATATCTACGGCAGCGGCACTATTTGGTTATGCCTAGAACAGATATGTGTGTAGAAAATGCAGGATTAATTTCAAAGACCAGTCACATTTAAGGACAGACCTTGAGATTGAATAAGTTTCTCCATGAGACCAGTATTGTTACTACGAAAAATTTATCTACTGTCCTATGGAAAACTTACTTTAATACCTGCTTGACAGTTGAATTTTTATTCAAAATTACGTTACCTACTAGTGCCATGGATTATTTTTATAATCTGTTAGTCTGTACTTACCCTTCAATTTGGCTGGTGTTTGGCTTCAATTTGGTTGGCTGATGTATAATCAATAAATTACAGTTCCGGTAGCACGTTCGGTAATTACTACATTACAGAACGTGCTGGCGCCGGTTTCATCACATTTTTCAGTCACATCAAATTGTCAGTTACGAGCAGCAGTATACACTCGGCTTAATTTAGAAGCGATTTACTCCTTTATTTTTGAATGAAATTTTATGTTGTTGCGAACAAAGTAAACGATGAATTAGTTATTTCGCAAAAAAAAAAAAAAAATTTGCTCGTGACTGTACCTATATATGAAGCCAAAAGTTTCAATAAAAATTACTAATTATAAAATAGACACTTAAAATGACGTACGCCATATTTTATAACCTATTCGAAGCCAAAGATCAATGGTATGTTGTATGCTATCGCCATTAGGTTGGAATTTCTTCTGCGCTTGCATCGGCTTGCAACGTCGCTACGTATTGCGCTTGCGTCACGGATCAGTAGAAGCAGTACGTGTGTCGCCGATAATGTGCATTCCAATTTAAATTTGGTATGCTACACTAGACTGTATAAGGCGCCATGACACGTGCCACCTCTTCCGCAAACGTCATCAATTAAAAAAAAAATCTAATTGTGTGTTGTTTTTTTAATTGTTACGCGCATCCGCTGTTAACGTTGAAGGGATTCCACATTCAGTATCAAAGTACACAAAAACTTTTATATATTTTTTTTCACAACCAAAATCTGTTTACACATTTATCATACTGAATTGCTTATATACTATATTACCAAGTGGTATTAAGTATAAGTGGCGCTTCATAATTGTAATCCAATGTAATTTGAAAGGATTTAAAATGCTGCTGAATCTTCCTTACGCTTGTCGGTAGCTATGGCGAAATATTATCCTCATTATATAAAGGTTTTATTATACTAGGTAGCATACTTAATCGTTAGGCAAATAAATATTTACAAGCGGAATTTTAGCGGCCCGCGTAGTTTTGGCGTATTTATTTATTAGTAATCTTACATAATGCCCTGCTGGGAACCCACGAGAGTAATTATTTGATTATATATTATAGGTAATTTTAGAAAAATAAATCTCTAATATGCATAATAATCATGGATGTTATTAAATTATTGAAACTTGCCATAATGTTGCAGCAGTATGACGTATGTAGGTAAAATTATTGAGATCAATCTTTAAATTATTTCAGAAGTTTAACTTTGAAATACATATTCTTGCAAAGCATTGTGCGGGAATCTGTGATGTTTTATTATTACTATTTTTTTTAATATCCAATAATTTATATTTTTGTAACAGTTGCGGGTGAAGTTCATTAAATATAGAATGTATTCCGGGCGATGCCAACATTGGGGCAGGCTCTCTGGTACACACACTAAACTGATTTTAAGTTAAGTGCATCTCTTTCTTTCCATTTCATTATGAAAAGGACGGAAGATAAAATGTCAGTTTAGATCTGTCAAATTAGTGCGCTCCTGACGTAAACTGGCGTATTTTTATCCGCCATGTTTATAATCGCGTCTAAACTGTCTATGGAGTATCTTAATTTGACAGGATTAAACTAATAAGGTTATCTTCTATCCTTTTCTTAAAGAAATGGAAAGAAAAAGATGCACTTAACTTAAAATTAGATTGGTTTGTGAACAACAGAATTAGCGCCATTGTCCTACTAAATTATAATTAACTAATAAAAATGTATGAGCACTGTCCAGTCGTTGTCAACATTTTACAAATGGACGTAGTTATGCAAAAAGGATCCAGCCCCAAAACTTGCTTTTGAGAAAAAAGAGGTTGAAGTAAAATTTATATAAAGGGTGTCTCTGACATCGACGCACAAACGAGTACCATGGATCCAGTACATGATTCTGAACCCCGCTGTGGTGGAATTTTTCGTCGGTTTTTTCCTGATTTAAAAAGAAAAAAGAAAAACTGTTTTATAACCGAATAAGATTTTAAAGGAAAAAATAATTAATTCGCTAATTACACAAAAAAGCGTAATGTGAACAAAACTCGAAAAACTATCCTATCAGCTGATTTAATAGAGTTCACATCAGGGGTCAACGTCATACCCACAAAGGCGCACGGCGGCACGCTTGCAACTTTCAAAGGTCGAGCCGACACATTTTTTTAAACACTGTGATTTCCGTTACCTCTCATTAACCATATAAAGGACTATCATAATTTTATTAGTGGCATGCTGTGTAGCTTTTTCGCGAAGTTTTGCGTTACGATGTCAGATACATACAGCCTGTATTAAAATAACATGACAGTAGATTTACTCTTTTTTCATATTTTTTCCTGTGCTTTTTTGCGGCTTTGATATTTTTTTGCATATACTAAAGTTGATGTGTAGATTTGAGACATCGATGAGAGTAACTCAAAAAACGGTTTTTGTGGGTTGGATCCATTTTGCATAACTACGTCAAATGGTGAACTTCGCTCTCAGCACAGTATCTATTTTGATTGTGATAAATCTTGTAATATTATTGAAATGATGTTTATTGTGATTTCAGATCAGTTCAGGTTTTTAAAAGACCTAAATATAATTGTGATAGTCAATTAAATTTTATAAATTTATTTATACATTGTAAGCTCAGAAGCTGTCAAGATATTTTATTATAATGTATTTTTGTTTATGATCCGCATTGTCGTCGCGATACATGTTCAGTAGGCCTAGTATGAGTTTTCATTACGAAACTCGATCGTTGATATCGAGCGCGTTTGACTCAGCGATTGGCCCGCTTCAAGGTAGTAAGAACTCAACCAATGAGAGCGCCAAACGCGCTAGATATCGACGATCGAGTTTCGTATTGAAAACTCATACTAAGCCTACAGTATAATAGCGTAGATGTAGAAATTTTTGCAGTCTTAGGCAGCTAAGCAGTGATATAAAGGGGAAAACAATTACTACCTTTGTATTAAAAAAAATAACTTGTCAAAATCAGACATTACATGGAATACCTTAAGTTAAATACTGTATTATTCTTGTACTAGTGAGGTTACCGGTACAATGGGGACTTCGAAAAACCGAACAATTACCTCCCTTAGTCATAAACGCTGTTTAAAGTTATCTAGTGATTAGCGATTGTTTAAACATACATCTTAGACGTCTGCACGTCCCTTAACTTTAATCACTGTTTATGGATAAACCCATTAAACACTGTGGTGTTTATTCATATAGGTTGATAAAGTTAAGTGACGTTAAATGGTCACAAATGTATGGTTAAAGAATCGCTAGTTAACTTTAAGCAGCTTTTATGAATTAGGGGGTTAATATTCAAGACTTAATATAGACTAAGTAGAATGGCTCTGGCTCTGTTGCACACTGGCTCAGCGCAACATAAAATATTGCTATCTCATTCTCTTTTACAGTATGTTAAGAAAACCCTGTCCGACCCGTGAAGGTGTTGTTAGGTATCGATAACTGATTCTACTAATGCATACAAAACTGAGCTAAACTTAAAAAAAAAATCCCCCTAAAAAAATAAATATTATTTCGCAAAAGGAGGTAACTTAATAAATGTGCGTTGACCACCCTTCGCCTGCCGCCTGCGGGGGGCGGGCGGCAGGACACGCGGCACGTGGTCGCATCGCTATTCGCTCATAATAATAACGGTGTTGTCACTTTTTAAAAATTACCAAATTTCGGGGAAATTGGAATTAATTCGCGGGAAAAAAAGATTATTTCAAAATTCATTTGTATTGGTACTATGATGATTACGTAAAATTTTATATTATATTTGGTCATGTGTTTACCTAACCTTTATTATCCTTATGGGTCGGACAGGGTTTTCTTAACATACTGTATAAAAAAAAAATGTATGAAAATGACAACTGTCAAATTAGGTGAAATCGAAATTTAGATGTCAGTGAAATAGTTTGACAGCTCTAAACTGTTACTAAATCGTTAATGCTTTCGGTGGTGGTAAAGTTTAGCAATACTCTTAGCTGAGTCGATGTGCCATGGAACTAGTACCAAATATTCTTCACAAAATATAATACTCAACAATAGAGTTGCCAATCACGATACTTTCGATCCTAGAAACATTCCATTGCGTGTTTTGATATCCGCTTTTTGTAGTAGTTGTTAGAAATAGCGTAATGGAGTATTTGGAGTTTCGTGCTTGGTATATTCGTAATGCCGGTCGCATACACATTGATAAAGTCCGCTACACACTAGCTCAATTATGATTATATGAATAAAAAATAAAGTAAAACAAATTTTAGTACGATAATATAAATCGTTCAAGTAATAATTAACAAGTTGGTGTAAATTATGTACTGTTCCATTTTAAACGCTAGAAAAATTGCACATGATTAAATATTTCTGTCTGTAGCAGCTAGCGCTGGAGATATTAAAGTGAAAATTGATAAAGAAATACAACTTTACGTATATTGTAGCTCCGTGTGTAACGGTCTTTATCGATATATTTATTAGAACTGCATACTGTAATGCGTAGTTGAAATAAATTTGCAGTCATGTTCGTTATGTGATAAGGGACATAGCAAACTTTAACTTACAAAGAAATTCCTTAAAAAAAGGAAAATTATTCAGCGTTTTCATTGACGTCAGTACCTTTATCGATCTCAGTATAGTAAAACAACGTGCTATGTATCAGAGAGAAAAGTGAAGTTTATATTTTCACATAAATTTATGGAAGTTTATGGTAGTGTCACATTGTAGATGACCTTTTGAACGCCACGCTAAAACGGCATCTCCGTGTCCTGTACGCCAACTCCGAAAATCGATATAAATACCCACGTAAAATGTAGGGATTCCAATTTCATATCGACAGCCATTATTATTAAATTTTTTGTCAACACTTACAGCATAAAAAACCAGCCAAGTGCGTGTCGGACTCACGCACAGAGGGTTCCGTAGCATTGATTTATGAAATTAAAGGATTTAAGCTATTTGTATGAAAGATTTCGCGGTAATAAGCGGTTTATGATTTACGATTTACGAGGTATTAAAAAAAAAAAACTACTTACTAGATTTCGTTCAAAATAATTTTCGTTGGTAGTTTTTATAGTAATGATTTTTCATTTTTTTTATGAGGACCAACTTTTTTCCACTTTGGAAGCGTTATCGCGCAAACTATTCTATACCTATACCCCACACACATGTGTTTGATGAAAAATAAAATTTTGAGTTTCAGTTGTAAGTATGGGGAGCCCCAATATTTATTATTATTATTTTATTTTTGCATCAAAATCTTAATGCGGTTCACAGAATACATCTACCTACCAAGTTTCAACAGAATAGCTCTTATAGTTTCGGAATGAAATTGCTGTGACATACGGACGGACAGACATGACGAATCTATAAGGGTTCCGTTTTTTGCCATTTGGCTACGCAACCCTAAAAATGAGCCTTTAATACAAGTACATAAGTATTTTAAACACGTAGCTAAACGATTTTTGCAGATTACGTGTCATATTTTGGACATTAGTCTTAAATTCAGCATGAATGTTCTTAATATAATTACACTATTTATATATTCTTCTTAATTTCAAGTTCTATATACCACCGATAGAGGTGTTGATGTCAATCTTTTCAATACTTTTGGATAAATAAAATAGCAAACATCACATTGGTGCCGAATCCCTTGATCACAAACTAAACAATTTTTTTTTAGTGCATCTGTTTCTTGCTATTTCATTAATTAAGAAAAGGATAGAAGACAAATTAAATTTAGTCCTGTCAAATTAAGATACTCCATAGATAGTTTAAACGCGATTAAAAACATGGCGACAAAAAATACATCAATTAAGTCAGGCGTCTACTTCTTCTGTCTTTCACTTATTTTCTGTCCTTTTCTTAATAATTTAATGATGAAAATCTGCACTGAACTTAAATTAAGTTTAATTTGTGTTCAAAGGAATCAGGGACATTAATTTGCCGAATTATGTTTGAAAGGTAACTTCTGTATTACATGTATAACCTGGAATACACATGTTAGATCTAATATATAAAATTCTCGTGTCACGGTGTTCGGATTTAAACTCCTCCGAAACGGCTCGACCGATTTTGATGAAATTTTTTGTGCTTATCCGGTATCTATGAGAATCGGCCAACATCTATTTTTCATCCCCCTAAATGTTAGGGGTAGTCCACCACTAAATTTTTTATTTTTATTTTTTAGACAAAATTTTTAATTTCTATTTTTTTATGATACAACATACAAAAATACATACAATCCCCAATTTTCACCCTTTTACGATCAACCCTTATTTTTTAATAGCCATTTTAGTAATTTAATCTATTATTTATATGGCAAAACAACGTTTGCCGGTCAGCTAGTAATAGTATAATATTGAGCCGATGATACGCAGTATCACACGATTGGTATAGTATTTTTTTATCTCATGTTGCGACGTGCGTTTTACTTTTGGTTCCCAAGTGGACAAATACGCGCTAAGTGTATCTGTGTTTGTGTGTGGGGGTAAACACAAGAGTTCTCGGTACCGCCCGAGACAGAGAAGTCGGTAGTATGTGTGTATCGTGTTGTTGCCAATTGTCTTCACGCACACACATTTACAGCTTACTTGTACGCTTAGAAATCACAAGTAAAGCGCGTCACTTCGTCACGAACAGAGGGTGTTTAGAATAAAACGGTCAGTTTGTTAAATTGAAAAATAACACTGGCCACACTGACGTTTACGGGTCATTAATTTACTCTGCTATAAATATGCATGTTACGTACTAGCAAACTAGCGTTTTTAATAGCATGTGTATTTCAGCCTTGATTATTATGAAGTTATATACATATCCGTATGTACCTACAAAAGTACCGTATTACCTGATTAACTTCTGTACCTAAGTACCTTGTCTGTTTTCGAGAGGACACGATATGTATAATTATTTTATAAGTTCTCATTTTTAAGACAATGAGTAATACTTTTTTTATACTTTAATCTGATAATAAATTATTTTTTTTTCATATTGAAAATGCGTTTTAAATACAACATTCATTCCTTAATCATACTAAGGGTGGTCATGTGGTAATGGTTTAGTGGTAACGGCAGCAACTTTCAACTTGTAAACTTGTAAGTTGATGTCTGGTGAAGCCGTATGGAGGACGGGTCTGAGCGATTGTGTTGCGATGTGTGCCAGGTACGATGCACCAAATATTCTTTTGTCAGGGGTTTGGTCGTGGCGGGTCTCCAGATCAATCTCTCTCTGGCGTAGCATCGTTGGTCGTGTTGTTGGGTTTAACATCGCATCACCTCGCTCAGCTGCCGTCTTCCTTCCTATTCACTAAGTTTTTTAAGTGAATAGGCTTAATAAACTAGTGCGCTTTACCATCAACGATAGCATCACTGCTTACCATCAGGCGGGATTGCGGTCAAGCACTAGTTTATAATTATAAAAAGAAATCATACAGATGCTTTACTTTGTGTAAATTATTTCATCACCACAGCCACCAAAAGTGAATTAAAACATCGTGAGGAAACCGGCATGTCATGGAATCAAAACTTCGAAGACATTTGAAATCAACCAATACAACCCGCACTGGGCCCTTTTTTTGGTGTGGATGGGAAATCATCGAAAGATCTCCCGCTCTGGGCTGAGCGGAAGGGCGTATCAGACTTTTACTGACTAAAACCCACCCGTGCTCCTTCACTTGCCTGTGCGCCAGGGCCACGGTTTGTCTTTTCACCAACCCACAACCCTGACTCAGGCATCAGTCTTCGTGGACCCTGTCACGATTTGCTCTTTGAGGCGCGCGTGAAACAACTCGCTATCAACCCGGGACTGGACCTTATCGGGTGGTGAGCTGATCACTGCTTGTCGCTTGCAAGCCCGTGCCTACGGTGGCCGGGATTCCGATGTTGTCTCCCGACCAGGGCGTCACAAAGAGAAGGGGTGAGTGCGCTGAGATTCCCGTTCCCTCACGCGCCCCGCTTCCTTCTTTGCCAGCATCACTGCTTCGCAGAAGGAGGCGACGGTTTGCTCCATACACTCTTGCTCCGGACCATGCCGGGCAGACCTCCACCGTATGTTGCACCGTGTCCTCAGGGCGATCGCCACAGTGGTGACACCTTAGCGTTTCCATCCGCCTTATCCGGAACAGGAACCTTCCGAAACAGTCTTGTCTTGTTTTTTACATATGATAAACTATATAGTTCTTGACCGCAATCGCTGTTGATAAAGTGCGCTAGTTTATTAAGAGTTTACTAGCCTTGAAAAAACTTAATATGTAGTGTGACAGATACACCGCCGCTTACAAATTGTTCCAGTCCCTCGATGTATACGGTATAAAAGACCAGACGAAAAGCTTCGTCCGGATCGCAGAGGTGTCAACAACGTGAGGATGGATGCTCGCCGTACGACGGGTCGTCCAATGATGTGACGGAGATGGGGGAATTAAGTCATGCAATCCCCGCGCACACTCTCCGAAATGCATGCTATAGAACACCGAAAGGCGGGCTACTATTCGCCTGTGTTCCAAGCTTTAGAGACCGTTTTGAACCAAATCTGGGTCGCCAATTTGCCTATTCGGACGGCTCTGCACCGAATCCAATGTTGCCAGTTGGCATTTTGCAGCACCAGTGTGGCTGCAGTACTCCACACATGAACGGACCTGAGCTTTGTTTTACATTAGAAGCTGTGTGAAGTACCGCCGGACCTTTGGTTGCTTACGGCCCACCACCTCTTGCTGATAGCAGGCCTGTACCACACTAGTGGGTAGGCCCACTTATAGGCTGATTATGTATAATATTATTTGCAATTGGACTGGAGTGAAGTTCTAAGTTTGCAACAATAAAAAAAGTATCAACGTTTATGTAAGAACACGACAATAAATGAAAACACTGGCAATACTAGTGCATAGGCGTATCTATGACATAAAGTGACGCGTCATATTGACGTCACGCAAACTCTACATCCCGCAAATATACTTTATAGGCAATTATCGTAATTCTCGGGTATCACACCGCCTGACTTCCAAAATGGAAAAACTAAACAATATTGTCTGACCCGGGAATAGAACGCCGGACCCCACGCTCAGCACTCAGCAGTTGCGCTACGAGACCAATCGGGCAGTCAGATTTTCCATTAGTTTTGCGTAATTGCGTTACATAAGTGTTAATCCCAGCTTATGTGAGACAAAATTGTACTTTAGTATCAACAAAATAATTAAATTTAGGCAATTTTCAAACTACATAGATTAGTTGTTGAAGTTAGCGGGTTTCGCCGACTCATTTCTGCCCAACTTGGCTTACATTGGGCCAAACTTGTCTTACTAAGTTAAGGGTGTAAGAACTTTTGTACATAATTACCTACGCAAGGCCCTGTTTTAAAAGTTGCCTGCCGTCCGTTTTACCCCGGAAGATTAACGAGGGATACGGTCAGAAAAGATAGACGTATAGCATTGCTGATTTCAAATAATATTTATTAAGAAACGATACTAAATATTGTTTGGTCGGCCTCCGTGGCGCAGCGGTCAACACGCCTGCCTGCGACGTGGAGGCCCCGGGTTCGATCCCCGGCCAGGTCATGATGGAAAACGATCTTTTCCTGATTGGCCTGGGTCTTGGATGTTTATCTATATATGTATCTATTATAAATATAGTATCGTTGAGTTAGTATACCATAACACAAGTCTCGAACTTACTTTGGGGCTAGCTCAATTGATTTGTCCGTATATATTTATATTTTTATTTTGGCAAGTCAGACCTAGGGCAAGGCAAGTCACGCCTGGGGCAAGCAAATTTTTTAGAGTGGGTAATCTATGTGCGCTATAGTCACACGTGGTTTTTTGGCAATTACAGCGTACATTTTCTTGGAGTCTACTGTGTTGTTTATTTAAAAGTTAGAGATAAGTCCTAGTTTTTTACTTTATTTAGTAATTAGGGGAGTTCATAAATGTTCTGCGAGATTTCCAGGGGGGCAGCTGCCTTCCCCTGCCCTCTCTGGGTACGCCCATGTACCTTCTTATGATTTTCGTATTTATTTTTAGTTTATTATATACCTTAATATTATTATCTTACCTTATTAATTTAAACGTAACTGACGTATACTAGACTCTAACCCCCTTGTTAAGGATCTGACTAAGGTTATTAATAATAGTCAAGGTGAATTGTAAAACTTAATATGTATAATGGTTCAAGACAGTAAAAATGTTGGAAAACTATGACAATTATTAACAAGTGTGCGCGAGCGTCGACGACCAAGTCCGTAGCAGAGTGAAGAGCCGGCCGCCATCCGCCGCTTGCCGCTGTCGTCCCGCGCCGCACCGCCCTCTCCGCGCGTCCCCTGGCGCGGACTCTGTTCACGCCTTGGTAGTCGTGAACACCCCTTATTCATAAAATATGTTTAAAGTTAACTAATGATTCTTTAATCATACATTTTAGACGTTTACAGGTCATGTAACTTTAATCATCGTTTATTAATAAACACACCAGTGTTTAAGGGGTTTATTCATAAGCGATGATTAAAGTTAAGAGACGTACAAACGTCTAAAATTTATAGTTAAAGAATCGCTAAACACTAGTTAACTTTAAACATCGTTTATGAATAAGAGGGTAAGTGAATAATATTGTGCATATTCCCTCGCAAAATAAGACAAAAAAAAAAAGACCTGACTTTCATTGCAGACGGTACAACCAAAACAACTTTTATTATTTTCGGTTTGGATTTGAGTTTGGTGCAAAAAAGTAGCCACTAAGTATCTTTTATTTTTTTGACGGGAAAACGAAACTCATTTGAATTGCCTTCGGGGCTCTTTGTGGCGGACATTGTAATTTATTTTCCTAATGTAACAAATTATTATTTATTTTGAGATAAAGCTGTATTCGTATAAAATTTCTGCTTTGTAGGTGAAACCATGCAGTTATTTCAATTTCTAGGCAGGCTATAACATCGGCTGCCGGCAGAAGTTACCTATCAGACAAAATCTTGCCGCCAAGCGATCCGTCGTGTTTCGGCATGATGTCTCGTGAAGCCCTACGGAGGACGGGTCGGGAGGGCAACGTCGTGATGCTGTGAATGTTTTCAAAACTAAGGAAATTGCCTCTCTTGTTTCTGATTACTTTCACACCGATTTACCCTGTATTTACAACACTATACAATATGTAAAGAAAACCCTGTCCGACACATAAGGATAATAAAGGTTAGGTAGACACTTGAACAAATATAATATAAAATTTTACGTAATCATCATAGAAACAATACTAATGAATTTTGAAATAATCTTTTTTTCCAACGAATTAATTCAAACTCCCCGAAATTAGGTAATTTTTAAAAAAGTGACAACACCGGTATTATTATGAGCCAATAGTGATGCGACCACGTGCCGCGAGCCCTGCCGAGCGTCGCCCGCGGAAGGTTTGCTTACCGAACATGTATTAAGTTACCTCTTTTTGCGAAATAATATTTATTTTTTTAGGGTTTTTTTTTTTAAGTTTAGCCCGGCTTTGAAAGTATTAGTAGAATCAGTTATTGATACCTAACAATACCTTTACGGATCGGACAGGGTTTTCTTTACATATTGTATAATTATTGAATAAATGGCTGGACGCAGATAAAAAGTAAAGTGACAATGTTGAAATTATTTTCTTTCAATGACTTAAATTAAATCAGTCGTTCATGATTAGGTCAAAGAAAAGGTATGATTTTTTTTTAAATACATTGCCTCACTCTAGGAATTTCTCCTGTTTCATAGGTGCGTTTACAAACTTTTACACTCACATACAAAAACATCCAGACCCGGAACAATTACCTGAGACCTATAGAACCTGCGACACACAACGCAGCTGTCAATCACTCAGTCACTGTTCCAACCGTGTCATCGTTCGTTGTTATAGATTGAAAAATGTTGTGAATATTAAATATAATGAAGATTTTTATGCTTTGGAACAATTATTTTCCACTTTATAATTTATTTTTGTTGTTTCTTTGATTGTTATTGTATATTTTATACCTACTTAAGGAAGTTCCGTGTTCTGGTTTTGTTATGACAAATATATTTTTGATATATATTTACTGTACATGTTGTTAACCATAGACTACCCTCAAGATTTTTCGCTGCTTATGCGAATCTCGCACCCTCAGCCATAGGCAGTGTTGAAACACCGTGGTGGTTTCAGCCGGACAAAGCCCCTGTGTCAGTTCTACGACGGAGGAAGTCCATAAGGATTACCAGTGCGACACCAAAGAAACAGTTAGCAGTCGTGAGACTGACCAACAAGTGAAAACCGAAATCAGTAAAAAAAACGCAGAATACACAAAAAGGAAAAAACAAAAAACGGTCACGGTGTCGGGTCGGTTACGCTCACGCGAATTCAATTCTTTTTCCCCATCCAACAAAAGTGCTCAAGCTTGCTAAAGAAGTTTTCACTCCAAAAAAGGATTGTTTTTCTTTCTTTATTAATCCATCCAAAGGTTGTCTTTAAAAAAAACCTCTTTTAGCAATAAGCCCGCTCATTGTGTTACCCCTTGTAAATTCTACATCTACGAGTATTATATGTATTTTTTATGGTGTACACTGTACATAAGAAATAGTATTATATCTCCTAGTGCTAGTATCTTATGGTAAATATCAAGCTTTATTGTGTACCTAGACCTACATGTATATTTTCAAATATTTGTGATAATGGGCTAGGTTTAAAACAAACAGTAAACTGCGTATTTTTGTTCGAAAAATCCTCAAAATGCGTTGCCTACCACGTTAATAATTTCCCAAAATAATTACACTAACATACATTAATTATAACCCCTCGATGCTCACGTCTCAGCTAAGCTAATAAGTAAGGCGTACTGCGTAGGCTATTTCACTAATTAGCCTCGCGCGGCCCAGCCGGGCCATTACCGGGATTACCTTCGCACAAAGCTAATATTTTATGAAAGGACCACTTCACCCCGTTACGACTGTGCCTCATATCTCTGTAGGTTACGTTGGATTGCACTTTAATATTGATAATGGATCCTTTTAGTACGAATTGGAGGCAGTCATTTTATGAATATCTTAAGAAATTAGAGTCGTAGGCTGCTACGATTGCTACGCCGTAGCAGCGTCGTAGCTATATATTTTTATGTTAACGCGATCGACGTTTTATTGGATTAATGTTCTATTTTGATGATATTTTCAAACATAACATTACGATAATGACTTTGCCTATATGTACTCGAATGGTAGGCAGAGATAAGGCGTAGATAATGAATATATGACGTTATAACATATAGTTTCGTGCACTTATTAAATATGTATTTTGTGTCAATAACACATTCCGTTATACGACAAAGCGATGTATAAGAATGATTTAAAACCAGCGGCCGCTCGCGACTTTGTTTGCGTGGAGTCAGTCATTTGAACATTTTATTTTACCCAAAAATCTTATCGAAATTAAGTGATGTCAAGGACATTTTTGTTTGGTCGGGAGACGACACCTAACTCCCAGCCACCGAAGGCGCGGGCCTGCGGGCGGTGAGCAGTGAGCAACTCGCCGCCCGGTAAGGACCAGGCCCGAGTCGACGGCGCGTCGTGTTTCACGCGCGCCTCAAAGAGATGTCAGCACATCGTGACGGGGTCCACGAAGACCGATGCCTCCTGGGTCAGGGTTGCGGGTTGGTTAAACAAGAAACCGCGGCCCTGGCCGTCGCACAGGCAAGTGAAGAAACACGGGTGGGTTTTAGTCAGTAAAAGTCTGACACACCCTTCCGCTCCGCCCAGAGCGGGAGAAGTCATTTGATGATTTCCCATCCCAAAAAAAAAAGGACATTTTTGTTCAAAATTAAATACTATTAATTTATTTGGATAAGGATTAATATTTGTTTTTTTATATGCTCCACTCCTATTGGTCGCAGCGTGGTGTAATATACAGTATGTTAAGAAAACCCTGTCCGACCCGTGAAGGTATTATTAGGTATCGTTAGCTGATTCTACTAATGCGTACATAACCTGGCTAAACTAAAAAAAAAATACCCTCTTAAAAATAAATAACTTAAATAAAATAAATAGGTAATTTCATGGCAACACAGGCACAGGTCATGACCTCAGTTGACCTCATGCATGTAGGTATTGGTAGTCTAACCACGTTTATCGACTCTAGAAAGAAACAATGATACCTACTTAGGCAGCTCGTGAAAAGAACTTTTTTTAAGTAGGAAGGTCCGAATACCGGCCTGGCACCGTCGCACGAGATTAGCACGGTGTTTCACAACGTTAGTCCACTCCTACCAATCCACTGCTCGCCGAACTGATAGTGGAGGTACTCACGTACAGGTCGGCAAAAATATTGTGGGGCACCGTCATGCTGGAACCACATTGACCAATAAGTAGTCACATCCGAATCGTTCAACACCTGATCACAACACAACACAATTGCAGTTTTACTAGGTACCTTCCATCAGCAGGTTACGTTAGAAAACTATATGATCACACAATAAATGACACGTCTACACGGACGCAATGTCTACGCGAAACTAATAAATTTAAAATAAAAATGATTTTTATTTCATAAAAATAGGTACTCTAACTGCACGGCGGTGCCCTTTGACTAGAGGTGTGAAAATATTCAAAATATTTCTCGTATCGATTTTTGGTATCGATTTTTTATTTCAGTTTCACGCATCGATTCAACATCGCATGGCATTCTTTAGATTTTAGAACTTTCACATAACTTAAACCAGGTGAACTTAAATGCTTTACATTGTTTATAATATTCTCCTAAAATGGTATTTCATAAGACCTTTCTAGTTCCTATTTACTAATAATAGGTACTTGTGTTACAATATTGTTATGAATAATTAATCGATAATCAAAAAAAGTACTTTTACCATTAGGTAATCTGCGTTTTTACAACAAATCATTCGAGCAGGTAAAAATTTCGAATAGTAGCGAAAAAAACAAAACGTTATTACGCAAAAACTAGTACAGCTCTAATTATTCCTTTGCGCGTCGGCGGCTAGACACACTGACGCCGCTAAAGAACCTAAAAAAATAATCAAAACAAAGTCGACAATTATAAGGTCTAAAATGGTGTTTACACTTTTTTAAATTTGCCGAATTTTGGGGAAGTTACAGGAAATTCGCGGGTAAAAAAGATTATTTCAAAATTCATTAGTATTGTTACTATGATGATTATGCAAAATTTTATATTTTATTTGGTCATTTGTTTACCTAACCCTTATTATTAACCTAACCTAACCCTTATGGGTCGGACAGGGTTTTCTTAACATACTGTATAGCTAGGGTTGCCAACTTTTTTTAGCAGACATAAAGTATATTTGATTTTGAAGCAGGTAAATAAAGAGTATGCACTTATAAAAAAGAGTATCTTTTATTTTTATCTTTTAAAAAGGAATTTTTTAGTACTTCTTGCAGCACATAACAAATTTTCATTATTTTTAAAGTCATTGAATGAGTCTAAACATTCTAACTCTAAATTTATATATATCAAGAGCTCATTTTTTATTAAATTCAATGAAGCTCTGTTTCTCTCGTCCCGCCACTTCACATTCATGATCGAAAAGACTCTTTCTGTAAATGCAGAAGTCGCGGGAACAGAGAGTATATAGCTAATAATTTTTTTTAAACAACACAAATTCTTGAGGACATTTTTTAAAAATATATTGCCATTTTTCAGCGGTGCATTTTTGTATAAAGTCTGTGTTATTAAACAATTCGATTTGGAGCAATTTTAAAATTGTCACTTCTGAATATAAAGTATCCATGTCTATGTTTAGTCTTTTTAAATTAAGTTTTCCTTCTATAATTTGTTCTAAATTATTAAATTCAACACTAGTCTTTAAAGATATTGTATTTAGTGAATACAGCCAGTTATCATTACTAAAATCAAACCACTTCTGTAAATAAGTCAAACATTTGTTTATACACAATGAAAAATTAGTGTTAGTTTTACTATACAAGTCAGGTGATGATTGTTCAAAAGGTTTTAATTTCTGTTTTGTTGTATAGCCAAAATAGTTGTCTTTCAGTCTTTGCTGTAATTCTGATTTTAAATTTTCCATAATACCAAAAACATCTACAATTGTAACAGAATTACCTTCCAGAGATTTAATAGTTTTGTGAAATATGTTTAAAATATGGCTGGCGAAATGTAAGTAAAGTCATGCTGATTCTCTAACATCAACAGATTTTTAATTATCATAGGGCAGTCCTCATCAAGATTTTTAAAATAATCAATTATTGGATGCCAAATCAATAATATGGTATCAATACTAGGTAGTAATGACAACCATCTAGTGCCAATATGTCTCTTAAGCTCATGAACTCTCCTTCTGCTATTGCAACAAATTTGTGTTGTGACATGACATTGACACATTTAACAGAATGACATTAGTGGCTTCGTTCAGAAACGCTCGAATATGGATTGAGGAATCGGCGATACCAACATAATAACAGTAAATAGTAGACTGTTTTATTCTGATTAAGGTTTTTGCGTATTATTAAAGACGAGCACTAAACATTTTGTAAAAAAGAGTATTTTAGCGTACTCTATTAGTGTTATAGATTCCAGAGTACGCTTACATGAAATAGAGTACAATACTCTATTTTAGAGTACGGTTGGCAACCCTATGTATAGCCTTCCTGGATTAATGGGCCATTCAACGCAAAAATATTTTTTCAAATCGGAACAGTAGTTCGTGAGAGTAGCGCGTTCACACAAACAAACATAATCTTCAGTTTTATATATTAGTATTGACAATGTTATCCAATAACAGGAGGCACTTAATGTCTAGTTTTGAACCATAGAAAACCTATGAACCACAGCGTCCTTCAAACAAATCATAAAATATTCCATTAGAGTAATTTAAAATTTTATTAAGCCCATGTAGGGTTTTCTAGGCAACCGGCAGAAACACTATGGGCGGGCAATTTACGAGGTTTTATGGCCTCTCTTACATCCCCTCCGAGGTAATCTCATGTGATTATGTAGCAATGTAGCTCTTAATGTACCTAAGTAATGTTATGTATGTTTTTACGTTGTAGTGCCTGGTAGAGTGACTTGTTGAATGGTAATAAATGGGATCTTATAAATACGGATGTAGACGAAATTTCTGACGGATAATAAAATAGCCAAGGACCCCCGTCCTTGGCTGCTGCCGATCTGCTGCTGTCGATCGGTCAGCTTACGCGTGCGCATACCTGCGCTCAGCTGACGCCACAGGTCAATGCACCCGACTCACCCGTCCAACCGAAGCGTGGACCATATTTTTGTTGGGACAACTAAGTAGGATAACAAGCTCATAACTTTTTGGATTTTCATGATATTTTTTTGAAATTTTGTACATAAATTCTTTACTTAAAAATACTGGACACGTGTTTCGGGTTTCGCCTAAACAAAAAACAATGTTGTATACAACTTCCCAACATCGACTGTTGGACAAGTGCCCGCCAGACACAACATCCGTCTGGTCGGAGTATCCTCCCTCTTCTATAAGCGGATGAGTGAACTTTATACCCTGTTCCTCTTGCCTCTAAAGTACCGTAGTTGGTATTTAAAATGCGCTTAAGCTAAGTTCATTAGTATTATAGCACATATTAGCTCTCAACTTATTATTTTTTAATACGTCATGTTCCATCCGCCATTTTCTTTCTGCTTACAAAGGCACAAACAGAAAACAAAGACTCAGTTTTAAAAGAATTCGTTATAAACGTTTCCACGTTCGCCTATTACATATTTACCGGCGTACCTACCCGCGGTACAATTCAATTAGTGAAGAGCTCGGGCGTAACTTTTTCGGCACTCAACCCTCGGCGGCTCGTTACCGCTGAAATACCAACCGCGTATGAAATAATTTCATGTTCTCGTATTGTTATGAAATATTCTTTGGTAACCCTTAACTTGGTATTTAATAATGTAGTAAAGAGTAAATATGAATGTTTAAGCTACCTCATCATATGCATAGTCTTTTCCCAAATATGCTGTACTTAGCTTTTATACTTAGCGACTATCTACGAAGGCTCAGAGTCACACAAAGGACGAAGGAAAGAGCTATCGAATCATAAATGTGGAGATCAGCAGAAGAACCAAAGTCAACAACATAGCTATTCGAGTCGCTAAAATTAAGTGGCAGTGGGCGGGGCACATTGCTCGTAGAACCGATGGCCGATGGGGCAGTAAGGTTCTGGAGTGGCGGCCACGTACTGGAAGATGCAACGTACGGAGGCCCCCAACAAGGTGGACTGATGACCTGGTGAAGGTCGCGGGAAGTCGATGGATGCGGGCAGCACAAGACCGGTCAGTCACCGTGGAAAGCCTTGGGGGAGGACTTGGTCCAGCGGTGGACCACTATAGGCTGAAGGAGAATAAGAAGACGACTGTCTATTTCATCTCCACAACCCAGTTTCTGGGTAGTACGATATGCTTTGATAAGTCTCGTTGGCAAACTTTCGGGCCGTACCCGTAACGACTGTTACATTTCCTCGAATGATAGTCGGGCTGGAAGCAAAAATACCATGATGTGACCCATACATAGACAGCCGCGAACGCAACCGCTGCGCAAGGAGCACAGTGCAAATATTTGTATGCATGAATAAGAATATTTGTACTGGTCTGGTCGTGCCTCGGAAATCACGTTAAGCCGTTGGTCCCGCTTGCCATACGAAAATCTAATGGCAGTCGTTACGGGTTGTTGGAGCCCTCAAAAGTCCAACAATTGGTCTAACTGCAATGCTTCGATATCGCCTTCGGGTTATGGAAGTCAGACAGCAGTCGCTTCGCGGAAAATATCTAAGTTTAGCCAAATGAGCAGTTAGACTAGTAAAAGCGGATCCCAGAGTCCAAAGCTGAAGAGGCTTAGGATGCGACTGGGATTAACATTGAGATGATGATGATGATGACATAGACGATAGGCGCAGCATAACCCGATTGATTGACTACTCGTAGTGCAGCTAAGCCACCTACGCATACGCAGGATTTAAAATATAGCTACAATGCAACCTAACAGTTACGATGGTTCCCAACCCCTCCAAATTATGAGGTTTATTTTTAACAAACTAATGAAGAAAGAAAAAATATTTGACCATCGTTAAGTAAGGCACATGATATTAACAAAAAACGAAAAAAATATAAAAAAAGAATTGAATTATTTAGCTCTCGGCACGACTGCGTGCTGATTTTGAATTTTTGACAGTTCTACCGTACAATAAATGTCAGACGTCAAATTTATCCCATGAACAAAAATTATCCGTCCTCTGGAAAACCAGCCCTGCATCAAATGTGTGACAACAAATGCCTGACGCAAATTAGGCCTGACTAAATTAGGTCAGGCTGTTGGTAAGTAGATTTGTATCGTTAAAATTCTCGGGAACGTGTCGACACATTCATTTAAACACGATAATGGTAATATTGTTTATTTGCCAAAACCAAGTGCTTTACTATATAAATAGTGACTACATCAATAGTTAGGTTTATATTAGGTATGTAAGCAACATTCGAAGGAAATAAATTTGCTAGTAAATTCCACATAAGGTCAAACATAATTGTTATAGAAAAATTGTTTATTCCGCAAAATAATAATACTAAAAAAGACGTAAAAATATGTCTGAGTCAGCGATGGCGGAGCGATAGTGTCGTCAGCATCTGGGTGTGGTGGTACGGGTTCCTAACTTAACAACACGACCAACGTTGCTGCGCCAAAGGGAGATTGATCTGAAGACCCTCCACGACTAAACTCCTAACACAACTACATTAGGCGTATCGTATCCGGCACACATCGCAACACAACTGCTCAGACCCGTCCTCCGTTTCAGTTTTGAATTAATTACACGACGTGTAGATATACCCTCCAATCTTGACAATAACAATTTAAATAGGCAGACTGACAGTTTCGCCACGGAGTAGTGTTCTGGTCCGCGTCTGAATCCAAAGTGTCCGTTCGACCGTCCCCACTTTCCAAAACGACTCTGTCCACATAACGTTCAAAATAACGGTCGAGCGTTTGCCCTACTACTATGTAACTCAAATGAGCAACTTTTCTAAAAATGATTTCGCGCGCACACACACACACACACACGCACACACACGCGCGCGCGCACACGCAGACACAAACGCACAAACACGCACACATACTTTCATGTTAATTATATGTACATAAGGTTTCGTAAAAATTGTATACTGCTGTGGAAGAGAGGAGTCTCCTAACACAGGCATTATTTGCTTAACAGGAGGCTCCAATCACCAGCTAATGTCAAATAATTTGGAGCTCTATTAAATTTGATTTTAATTTTTTGATTTGATTTCGAAGATCCACGACAAATATAATACTCAAAAGCCTCGTACTCGAACACGAACATATTATAAACAATGTTTTCCTGGTGTCATAGCCAGGGTCAAAGACTAACTGGTGGGTTTAGGTATTACCATATAGCAGTCAAGTCTTACAATCAAAAAGACATGAAAAATGTTCATATTTCATAACAATAAATCTTGGTTAAAAATGGTTACTAAGTAAAGATAGAATAAAGTAAAAAGTAGGATTAGGTAAATGAATATTTTGAGTGCACTATGCTTTGTGAGTGTGAGTTAGGGGTGTGTGTTTGAGAGTGTATGTGTGTGAGTAGTGTACGAGTACGTGTAGCGAGATTACCTTTAGGAGCGACTCAGATTTATTGTAGGCATGGGCTGGCAGCCTTTTGTGAACCCTTTTGACATGTAAACGAGTGATTTAATAACGAAAACATACATTCCTTACTCAAATACATATTAAATAACCATAAGCCTGCGATAAGATTAATCGTCCTTTGAAAAATATAAAAATAACGCATAACTTTTCATCCCATTTCATCTTCAGACAAGAACAAAAATTATGTGCGCATATAAAATGACAATCCCATTCTCTTGACATGGTGACATGGGGCATGGTCCCTCTTAAATCATGTCAAAAAAGTGCACGATTCAATAAATTTTGATATCTAGAATAAATAACGGAATGCTCTATGTATAACGTTTTCAATTGGTTTTTGAAATATTATGTGTTATGATTTATTGGCCAACAACAAACTGTTCAATATAGTAAACATTTTAAAATCTGTGACAAAGATCAAAAAGGTGAATTATGAAAAATAAAGCATATAGACGGCCGAATTGAGTAACCTCCTCCTCCTCCTCCTTTTCGGTTAACGAGGTGCTCGTTAACCGATTTATGATACTCAATGATGACATAAGTAGGAGGCTAATAATACTTACTTACTTATATTTTGTGTATAATAATCTTTTAATGAAAAATAAAAGTAGTTATTCAATACGCAATTTACATCTCCTCATTTTAACTAAACTAACTTTCTCGTTAGATGTGGCACTTTAAGTACCAAATTTTACAGAGTGAAGAAAAACCAATATTATCAATAAGCGGAAACAAAATGTTCTAGCTTAGCCAAAATCAAAAGTCTATTACTCAAATTAGCCATAGAATCAGCTCTTTTCGAATGTCAAAATTGCAAAATACATCCCCTCAAAACTAGGGCGGAATGACTAGGGAGTGGTGAAGGGTGGGCTTTTATCACTTCCTAGTTATTTCGCCGGGCAGAAGCAGTGGAGCAACAAATTCCCCAGCGGCGACCTATACTTTACAAACAAGCCATGGCTAATCGATTTAATTTACGTGGGCATCCCCGCATCCATTGTGAGCACGTGTGGTGCGTGATATTCTGTGGAGGTAGCGTTCGACCGACTATTGGATAATTATATCGGATGCTGTGTTAGTTTGTAAATAGATAGGTGAATAGATACAAACTAAAGCATGAATTAAATATTATTACTAAAGACTAAACCGGGTAAAAAAGCTAAAAAGAGCTACACTATAGAATATCGAATGTGTGCTCGCTAGAAAAAAAAATGGCATTTTTTTTGGCGCAAAGCTACGCGTGCGCTTTACTTGTGGTTACCAAGAGTATAAGCACGCTGTAACCTGACATACACAGTCACTCTCCCATTTTGCCATTGCTGTGGATGGTACCGGCAGCACAAACATTCACTGCGCGTTTGTAGGTACACTTTTCAACCACGAACTAAGCGCGCTTCGCTTCGTGAGAATACTTACTATACATTTTGCATGGATCACCATCTAAACATATACGAAATAACATTATTTCTTTATGTGCGGCTGTACCCAGGTGAGCTAGATAGCTCGAAGTCAGCGTTCTGAACCTTAATCCGTACTATAATATTATAAATTATTATTTATTATAAATTTTATTATTATTTCTCGCCATAACATCGGCCGCCGGCAGAAGTTACCACCCACCAGACAAAGCCTTGCCGCCAAACGATTTGTCGTATTCCGGTATGATGTCTGGTGAAGCCGTACGGAGGACGGGTCTGAGCAGTTGTGTTGCAATGTGTGCCGGGTACGATGCGCTAAATGTTGCTGTGTTGGGAGTTTGGTCGTGGAGGGTCTTCAGTTCAATCTCCCTTTGGCGCAGCATCCTTGGTCGTGTTGTTGGGTTTAACATTGCATCACCGCACTCAACTGCCGTCTTCCTTCCTATTCGCTCAGTTTTTTGAGTGAATAGGTTCTTAATAAAGTAGCGCGCTTTACCATTAACGATCGCATCACTGCTTACCATCAGGCGGGATTGAGGTCAAGCGCTAGTTTATAATTATTAAAAAAAAAAATGCGAAAGTATCTCTGTCTGTCTGTCTGTCCGGCTTTCACGCCAAAACTACTCAACCAATTGTAATGAAATTTGGTACACCGACAGTCTAGAGCTTAAGAAAGGACATAGGCTATAAAACATCCCGCTATGACCAATAGGAAGTATGTTGCTAAAACGGGAGCAAACGCGGATGTTTTTTTTTTAATTATTATAAATTAGTGCTTGACTGCAATCCCACCTGATGGTAAGCAGTGATGCAATAGTTGATGGTAAAGCGCGCTAGTTTATTAAAAGCCTATTCACTCGGAAAAACTGAGCGAATAGGAAGGAAGACGGCAGTTGAGCGAGGTGATGCAATGTAAAACCCAACAACACGACCCAACAATGCTGCGCCAGAGGGAGATTGATCTAAAGACCCTCCACGACCAAACTCCCAACACAACAATATTTCGCGAATCGTACCCGGCACACATTGCAACACAACTGCTCAGACTCGTCCTCCGTACGGTTTCACCAGACATCACGCCGGAACACGACGAATCGCTTGGCGGCAAGACATATATTAGATATTGCTCCCATTATTTTAACAGGCGCATATTTTATATCTACTTAGTTCTTGCGGTTCGAAGCTTACGCGGGTGAAACCGTGGGGCACAGCTAGTTGCCTAATAAACTATACATATTTGCTAATACATGGCTCTCACCATCATAATCATCTCAGCGTTAATCCCAGTTGCATCCGAAGCTTTTTCAGCTTTACCAGTCTAACTTCTGATTTTGGCTAAACTTCGATATTTTCCGTGAAGCGACTACCGTCTGACCTGCACAACCCGAAGGTGATATCGAAGCATTGCAGTTAGACCAATTGTAGGACTTTTGAGGACTCCAACAACACGTAACGACTGCCACTAGATGTTCGTATGGCAACCGGGACCATATCAGCAGATCGTGCCTTCCGAGGCACGATCAGGCCAGTGCAAATATTCATATTCATGCATACAGGAATCGAACCTGCGCCTCCCTGTGCAGCGGCCGCGTTCGCTACCGCTACGCCACGGAGGCTGTCCAGTGCTAATACATTGTTCTATATGTTCAAAAGTGTGTCAATGTGCTCAATATGGCAATGAATGTTGTTGAACTGTCAAAATGAAACTTAATGTTACTTATATTTTTTTATTAAACGTTGCCCCACACTATGAATTATTCCTGTATCGTGGGTGCGTTTACAAAAATTTAAAGTTACATCACAAACAACCAGACCCGAAATGCTAGTTTTAGTGTGTTCCGTAATTACTCTGCCGATTAAAGTTTTAGTCGAGTGAACAGCAGAATATTCTCAATATATTCTGCTGCACCTGCCCACCTATCCAATAAACTGGATTTTTTATAACCTCATTGAAATAGGGTTTTATCGACAAAATAAGATACGGCCGAGTGAAGAAGGATTGGTGCCGCACATCCCTATCACATTTCAATTAAACAAATATCAACTTTGTTTTAAAGTTGATTAAGCTGATTTCAGAGCAACACTATAGATTTTTTTAAATCTGTAAAGCTGTAGCGTAAACTGATCTTAATTGTGTAAGAATTAATGTTATTTTTCCTCCATAAATGTAAACATTTATGGAGGATGAGTCATTTATAAGAATATTAGCAAATGCCGATCTGGAGGTAGGTTGTAGAGGTATCTATAGTTTGTAAAACTCCACGCTATACTCAAATTAATTGGGAAAAGTTAACTGTCGTATCCTTTTGCGATCGGCATGAAAACACGAAGCTTTTGCTGGATAACGTATTTCCATGTGCAGTTAGGGAATTTATTTGGCAAGTAAAGTGAAATACTATTTCAATTTTCCGTGCTGCATGACCAAACTGTGAAAGAGTGACTGATGTGATTTGAATACACACATTACTTTAACTTAGTTATCAACTTGGTTATTAATTACTCTCCTTGACTTTACATAATGTAATATTTTTAAGTGCGTCTTTATTCATCATCACATTCATCACTGCCCTAAGAATAGTGAAGGAAAATATCGTGTGAGGCAAGACTTAGAAAAATTGTATTTTAGAACCAAAAATTCGAAGACATTAGGTCACTTACTAACCCTCGCTGTGCCATTGTGGTGACATGTGGAAACATGACGTCTGTTTTCTAGCAGTGGGAAAATTATAAGCTGATTACAGGATCAGTCTATAATTTTTCCAGCGTTTTTCCAGTACCGATATGAAGTACAAATACATGATGCACACACTGGCTGGTCCATTTGTGCGTCCATATCACCTATTTCATGTAAAGCTTTAATTATTTTCGGTACGTACTGCAAGAGCACTAATATTTTATATTACCTAACTTATTCACAAAGGCACAAAAGTCAACGTTACAAGCTATGTAACACTAATAGTTACATTTATACAATGTTAGTTTGTTCAAAATGTGAATGACCGAATGTGAGTCACCATGGACTATGGTTGGTTTTTTTAAATACTTGTTTGACATTACGAGCACGGCAGTTGAGAGTTTGTCATGCTCACTCAAATGTCTTGCTGATGGTGCCGTGTGTTGTTGGGTCATTTGGTTCCCTTCACAATTTTTGAGCTTAGTGGGGCTGATGCGCACATCATGCTCGTGAACGAGAGCCGTCAGTGGAAACTGGTCATCTCTTAGCTGCCAGTGGGCTTAATTCATTTTCTATCTTTTAAATAATATTTATATTTGTACATTGTGCTCACATGATAGAAGCAACAGAAATATGTAACGAAGAAATGTAACACATACTATGATTTTAAATGAGTGTCCATGGAGTTTCTTGCACGTTCTTCTCCATAGAGATCTACGCTTTGGAACGTGCAAATTAGCTTCACTTTACTTGGACTTGGTTAATTTGAAATAAACAATTTTGATTTGATTTGATTTGAAAGCTACTGATAAGTAATGATTCCAATCATTTTTACACCATGTCACATTTATCATTTCATGGTTGCAGTTTGGTTGCCGAGCGACAGGCACACAACGCAGTTGACAGCAGATCATAGCCGTCACAAGGCGCGTGCGCACAGCGGGATGGTACCAGTGCAGGAGTCAAACACGTTTTCAGTAAAAAATAATACGTTTTAAGTAAATTATATTACATATAATTTTATCACTTACGGCTGCATTTACCAATAGGTATATGCATCTACAGCATGATTTTTGTTTATGCGAAACCCGAAACACGTGTCCAGTAATTTTAAGTAGGTAAAGAATCTATGTACAGAATTTCAAAAAGATATCATGTGAAGTCACAAAGTTATGAGCTTGTTATCCTACTTGGTTGTCCCAATAAAAATATGGTCAATGCTCCTTTCGGGCCTGCGAGCGGTGCGTTGACCTCTGGCGTCAGCTGTTGAGCTGGCATGATATACCATAAGCTGCTAGGCGCGCTCTGTAACCGCACTACAACAATTTGTAAATGTATTTGGGAAAAAATATAATATGGTATAAAAATGATTGGAATCGATTCAGTTGCTTATTCTGAACAAACTATGTTCAGGTTTCGCATAAATAAAAAATAACGTAGGTCTCCTCTCATACAGAGAACGATATATATATCACTGTATATATTATTTACAAATTAAAAAGGTATAGAAAAATGGAGGCAAATTGGTACGCATCGCTGTCAATGTTATATGTGGCCAAAAGACTGGCAGCTTTATCACGTTGGATGTCAATACAATCAGTATTTTAGGCTAAAATATGTCAGAACTCTGGTCACATGAAGAGGAGTCCACAAGCGCTTGGCGATTTCCCGAAATGTTCGATGGACACCCCTCGTTTCTAGTGTTTTAACTCCAAACGGCTCTAACATATAGCTATCAAATATTTATATTGTTAGAATGAAGACGTAACTTCAGTGAAATACAAACGCAGTGTCTTTCAAGTTTTAGCAACGTCTGCGTCATATCGATCTCACTCACGCGAACATCTGACACATCGATCTTAATTAGAAGATTGGTTAGACACCTAACTGGCGAGATATTCGTCGGTAATGCATTTATCATGTACCAGCTTTAACGCGGCTTCTCTTGACAATTTACTGAGACATAAGTTCTTGGTAGAATATTGTGTGGGTGTTAAATGAATTATTTTATTTTAGTTTTCAAATTCAAATTCAAATTTATTTATTTGTACACATAGGTGTTATAAGGTGGTATTTAAAACAAAATAAGTTGCACTATGTGTCGCCTTGAAAGGCGTACAAATATTTACCCATTTGGTAGTGGGTGTACACTGTACATTAATGGCTGTAGACCTAATTATAAAATTAAGTAACAATATATATATATATATATATATAATGTTTAAACAAGTATTATAAAACAATCTTATGAACTAAAGTAAAAAATAATGC
Source organism: Sesamia inferens (assembly GCA_037179545.1). Lineage (NCBI taxonomy): Eukaryota > Metazoa > Arthropoda > Insecta > Lepidoptera > Noctuidae > Sesamia > Sesamia inferens. Next base: position 24,688,015 of record CM073928.1, on the reverse strand, counting down.
AATAAACAGATCTGAGAAAGATGGTGTAGATTCTATATTTCACTAAGGTATTCGTTTATCGTATAATAAGCTTTCTGTATTAAAAACCTACGGAGTGTATTTTTGAAGGTATTTAAGTCTTTTGAAGCTTTTATGGATTTGGGTAATTTATTATATATTTTTGGAGCCATACCTAGGAAACTTTTTGAAAATAGGGCGGTTTGATGGGTTTTAGATTTAAGAGCACCTGGGTGGCGTTTTGTGGAAAGAGTTTGAAATAAGTTTTGGTTATGTTTGATGAACATGACTATTTCAAAAATAGTTATAATGTAATAGGTTTGCAACTGTCAGTATTTTTAATTATGCATATTGCACGAAGACACTTTTTTTGGGCCTTAAAGGCTAATTCCCTGTCTGTCGAATTACCCCAAAAGATTATGCCGTATCGCAGCGTGGTGGAAACGTATGCGTGATACGCAGTAAGAACAGTGCTGCGATTGGCAATCTTGTTCAAATTGTACAAAGCATAGCAATATTGATTGAGTTTTTTTACTATATGATCAATCTGTGTTTTCCATGTCATCTGCTGATCTAACCAAATCCCTAGAAATTTTGTGTTGTTTACTATAGCAATTTTGTTATCTTTATATTTAATATTCGTAACAATGGAGTTTGATCGTTGATTAAAGTTTATTATGTGGGTTTTTCCAAAATTAATTTTTAGGTTGTTATTAGTTAGCCATTGAATAATTAAGTTTAAACTATTATTTATTTCATTTTCGTATTTTTCTAAGTTTTTTCCTATAAATAGTGTGGTACAATCATCAGCAAATAGAGTCATGGGGTGTTGTATGGTTCTTGGAATATCGTTTATATAACATAAAAATAACAACGGACCTAGCACACTTCCCTGTGGTACGCCGTATTTAATGCATTTTTCTTTCGAAAGGTAGGTGTGTTCTGTGTTTGTTCTATTACATATTCTTACAATTTTAGTTATTTGTTTTCTCCTAACGAGGTATGACTTTATCAACTCCAAGACATTCCCCCTTATTCCCAGGTTACTTAATTTTATAAGAAGGATTCTGTGATCTACACAATCAAACGCCTTCGTCATGTCCATGAATAATGCTGTAACTGGAATTTTTTTGTCCATATTCGAAATAATTTCATTTATTAAATCATAGATCGCCATATTAATACTTTTATGCTTTCTAAAGCCCTACTGTTCTTTAGTTAAGATATTGTTTTTCTCTAAGAATGAGTAAAGACTGTTATAAATCACTTTTTCGATGATTTTGGAAAATATTGGTATAAGTGCAATAGGCCTATAATTTTTTATATTTTGTGGATCATCCTTTTTATGGAGTGGTTTTATAACAGATAGTTTTAAGTCATCAGGAAATTTACCAGTGTCTATACAAAGGTTAACTATATAACTAAGAACCGGTGAGATTTCAGTTACTACGTTTTTGATTGCATGTGTAACAATATCATCATAGCCAGTACTATTTGTATTTTTCAAACCAATGATAATTTTATGTATGTCATGTGGAATAGTGGGTGCTAAGAACATGGAATTAGGGTTTGAATTTATCAATGTTGGTTTATAATCGATGTTTTTTTTACAATTATTTATTGGTTGAACTTGATCAATGAAATAGTTATTAAATAATTCGGCAATCTCGTTTGGTGCTGTAGTACATTTATTATTTTCTGTAAGTATTTTGGAAATGTTTTCTTTTGGATAATTTAATTTAGTTGAGTTTATTACTCTCCAGGTTGCTCTAACCTTGTTGTCAGCATTATTAATTAAGTAACTGTTTTGTGTTTTTTGAGTCAATTTGATAATTAGTTTTAGACGTTTAGTGTAGGTGTTAAATATTTTTTTGTTAGATTTATTTGGTTGACGTCTCAATTGCCATAGCATTTCACGCTTACGTTTACAACATAGTTTTATACCTTTAGTTATCCATTTCGGTGTTTTAGAGCATTGATTTTTAATTCTAACTATAGGGAAGCAAAGATCGTAAAATAACTTAAACAAGCTATTAAATTCACGGAATGCATCATCTGGGTCTGCACATTGGTAAACATTACTGAAGCTAATACTTTGAAGAGCATTTTTGAATTTGAGCATATTTTCTTTACAAAAATCTCGACTGAAGGTATACCAATGTGTAATGGTACAAGTTTTTTTAACTGGACATCTTAGGATTTGAGCCGTGTGATCAGATATCGCTAATTCCATCACCTCACTGGTGCAGCCTCTTATATTATGTATTATGTTGTCGATACAGGTACCACTGCCTAATCGAGTTGGTTCACGAATACTCAGTTTCATACGGTAGTTATGAAGAAGATTTTCAAACTGGACAGAACACTTCGTATTACTTAGAATATCTATATTAAAGTCTCCACAAATTAAGGCTTTCTTTTTATTATTATAACATATATTCTTAAGCATATCATCAAATTGGTAGAAGAAGGAGTTTAAGGTAACAATTTTGAATTTGGGTGATCTATAAATACATACAACAGTTATATGGTGATCAATTAGTTCAATAGCACAACATTCTAAAATATTAGGACAGCAGTATTCTTTTAAACTGAGTATTTTATATTTGTGTCTATTATTTACCAGAATACATGAACCCCCTCTTCGATTGTTTCTAACATAGTGAGTTGCGAGTGAGTAATTTGGAATATGTAAATGGATTTCATCGCCTTCTTTCATATTGTGTTCTGTTACACAGACCACATCTATCATTTTATTGTTACAAGCAAGTTCATGTAGATGCAAGCTCAATAGATCTGATTTACTTATTAGGCCATTAGTGTTTTGATGTAATACATGTATGTGTTTATACAAGAAAAAAATTGTTATTATTTACAATATTAGGGGTAAAAATATTATCAACATTGGGAGAAATTATGTTATTGATATCTGACAAATTACTGATATCGGGGTCTGAAACAATATTATCATATGACGGGATATCAGGAGAAATAGTATGAACAATACATTGGAGGTTTCTAAACATATTTTTTATCCCATTGTTATTTATCTTTCCAGTTGTATGCTTTGAAAACATCGTATGGTCGTATTTTAGGTCAAAATTGGAGTCAAATAATCGTGCATATTTGTGAGTTTCTATGTCAAGGTACAATAAATTATTAAACATTTCTATCCTTCCATTGTAGATAATATTAGAATGGTAATTGAATTTAAAAGTAGGTAAACAAAGTATTATATTAGTTTTATGCAGAGGCATTAGTGTTTCGCGTATATTAAAAAATCAAATCAAAATAATGATCGGTTCTTCGAAAATCTTCCTCGCCTATGAGAATTATGCAGTAATCATTCATCGTGAAGTCAGTCAGTTTTAAGCTGACTTTACTAATGAGCTCGTTTACTCCGCCATATGGCGTAAGGTAGTGACATAGTTCATAGTTCGGGAACGTGTTTTTAGCTATAGATAATATTTTATTTACCTTATCGCTACTTAGAATACATATTTTGTTTTTTTGTTTTTGAGGTACTTTATTTATACAATGTTCAGTGTTCTGTGAAGAGATGTGATTCGGCGTTATTTGAGTAGATGTATTCAGTATTGTTTGATTTTCAGCTAAATTCTGTTTCTTCTTGGATGAATGCGATTTTCTGTTAGAAGTAGACTGATTAGTGTTTCGGTTAGGAGTCTCCATGTCGGACAATGATTCTGACACTTGTTTGTGTTTGTTGTCGTTCATAGACGTGATGGTATTTTTTAAGATCGTGTTATCGGACGACAATTGGTTTATTACCTCACGGGCCTTTAATAAATCTGAGTTAAATTATCAATTTGTTTTTTAAGTTCCAGGATCTCGTCATTTTCGTCATCCGATATCGTTGGTAGACTATTAGAGGTGTCATTTAATGTCGATTCATTAGAGTTGCATACGTCGATTACTGCTTCAGCTTTTGACTGTGAACGGGTTTTTGCGTGTTCGCAGCGTCATGTTCTCGAAGAAATTCATAGTTCTTAATCAATCAAGGTACTTAGCTTAATAATTGAGCTTATGAGGCTCGAAAGCAATTTGTACTTTGTGTCCAATTATCGTATTGTGACGATATCTTCAAGCTTCTATACTTTCAATTATATCAGAAATGTTCAGAAAAAATATAAAAAAAAAAACAATATAAAAAGGCCAGAACAGAACGAAAATTATAAATTATTTGTGCTCTTAGGTAACCAATTGTTAACAAATCTTAAAAAGATCCAAAAAATATATATTGCCCTCTGCGAGATGCGAACTCACGACTTCACACTCAACATGTCATGCAATATGTCCTTGAGCCAACTCTTTGTTTGTAGTACAGACGAAATAGGACTATATAGATAGTTCAATCCACGAAGACGCGCCCCACCAATATTAGGTTGAGGGGATCGCGGGGCGCGGGGAGTTTTCTCCGAGCGTCAGTCACGGACCGTCAGTGGTTCGATGCACACAAGTAGTACAACCTGTATTTCAAAGATCCAGACTCGACACGAAAGTTGCTCTACTTTATATTTTTTTAAAATGTCGAAAAAATCTCAGCGTGTTGTACTTAAAAGCCAGGTATGTAAATTATTGTTACGAAACACATAAAATAATAAAAGAAAAGTAGTTTAATTCAAAATTAAATTTTACTAACTAGACTTCATTTTATATTTAAAAGTAAGACTAATGTTATTTCTTTTTATTTTTTTTTTAATTGTAGGCAAGAGAAATTATTTCTAAAGTTTACGATTTCATGAAAAAAGAAGCAAGTCAAAATTTTGCAGAAAAACTCACTGATGCTCGATGGAGAACCGCACAGGCTGTTGGAATATCTGAAAGCACAGTGACTAGAATTCTACGCGAAAGAAAGGCTTATACTGAGACAATAAAGCAAACTACAGTATCTACTATGGAGTCTAATATAACTATGGAGACGGATGCGATAGTTTCTGTAGTCCAAAGTGAAGAGCGTACAACAGAGCCGACTACGGAAATGGATATTGATTCTAAAAATGAAGCGAGTACGTCGCATTCGAATTTAGCAGGCAGAAGTGCTTCTATTTTTACATCACCTATGAAGAAGAGAAGGGTAAGACCACGAAAAATTAATTTAGACAAATTTGATATTGGTGTAGTCCGAAGAACTATCCAAAACTGCCATAAAGAACATCATCAATTTCCAACATTATCACGACTTAATACTATTTTGAAAGACCGTATACAATTTAATGGATGTAGAACCACCCTAAGAACATTGTTACTTAAGCTTGGTTATAAATGGAGAAAAACTGAGAATAATAGGAAGGTCCTAACCGAAAAACATGATATTCAAATGTTAAGATTGAAATATTTAAAACAGGTAAAATCTTTTCGTAATGCAGGTAGACCTATAGTGTACACAGATGAATCATATATTCATACCAACCACGTGCAAAAAAAATCTTGGGCCGACAAAGGCTCTAAAACAGCAATGAAACAAAATTTAACAAAGGGTGTGCGCATAATTATAGTACATGCCGGAAGTGCTGAGGGTTTCGTACCAAATGCGTTGTTAACGTACAGAGCAGAGATCAAATCCGGAGACTACCACGATAATATGAACTCGGATAATTACTTAAAGTGGCTTAAGGAGAAACTAATACCAAATCTCCCAAATGATGCCGTGGTAGTCTTGGATAATGCAGCCTATCACAATACTAGTTCGGAAAAAATACCCACATCCAACTCCAACAAATTAGACATGCAGACTTGGCTGAATGCAAAAAATATCCATTTTGTACCAACCTACAAAAAGCCTGAACTTTATGACCTTATATTAAAAAACAAAGAAAACTTCCGCAAGTACAGAGTTGACGAATTATTAAAGGAATATGGATTCACAGTGCTTCGGCTGCCTCCTTATCACCCAGAGTTAAATCCAATCGAAAACATTTGGGGTATTGTAAAAAACGACGTTGCTAGCCGCAATATCAATCAAAACTACACTTCGATTATGCCCATTTTAAATGAAGCATTTGATCGAGTAAATAAAGATGTCTGGTTCAATACTTGTCAGCACGTGGAAAAAATAGAAGACGAATACATGAGACACTGTGATCTTGATTTCAATTTTATTATAAATGTCAGTGATACTTCAGAATCTGAATCAGACATTTCTGAAACTAGTGATTGACGATTTTTATTTCAATAAAAAAAGTTCCATAAAACTTTTTCACGTATTTCATTTATGTCTCTAATTACCTCCTATTATTATATAAAAATGGTATTATAATCGTATATTAACTAATAATCACATAAAATATCCACACCTCAATTTTCCTTGCAGTCGGGTAAAGAGTATAAAATTGAAGTAGAGCATCTTTCACTTTGACCATGACGCTCTCTCCTGATTAGTCAATTTATTGTAGTGTGGGTGTGCACTCATAGATAATTATTGTGTACGGATAACACTCAAACATTGACGGAAGCTTGCACACATATACTATAAACGGTTAGGAGAAATAGTGGGGCGCGTCTTCGTGGATTGAACTATCTATAGGTCTTGTTCTTGGTATCGAGATATAAAATGTTCGTTATTAGGATGCGTCTATTTTCAAATTCAAAATTTGTATGCGCGCGCACTTTATTTGTTGGTTCTGTTTTTATATTAAGTATTTTATAATTTGATATTAACACAGAATAATTTAACACTTGCTTACTGTTTTATATGAATGAGCATTATAATAATGCTGTTATTGTTTGCTACATTTAATTTGTACAGAGTATTTCACTTTATAAACACAATTTTGGCACAGTTTAGGTTTATAATTTTTAACACACTATAACTTTATTAAATGCGAAAACAATGTTTTGATAACACTTCTACCTAATCATTGCACTTTTGATCTAAGAGTTAAGATTTCATTTCTGATTCCCAAGATACAGGCAAATATTGGGGTCACCGTTTTTTATAAACTTGTACAAATTGTGACTAATAATTAATATATATTGAAATATTGAAAATTTTTGCAAGGTTGGTGCAGTAGTTAAACTATTGACTGCTGCGCTGCGTGTCGCGCGGGTTCGATTTCCGCACGGAACAAATATTTGTATAACCTACAAGTACTTGTTCCGGAACTAGCTGTTTGTGTATGTGAGGTTATTATGTGTGTAAACACATCCACGATACAGGAAAAAATCCTAGTGTAGAGCATCTTAATTAAAAAAAAACTGCCAAATCAAAACTCGTATAACCAATTCTTTTTTACTTCGTTATGTCTGATGAGTTCGGCAGTTGTTTTTCTTTTAAAACAAGAGGACTATCCATGGAGCAAATATTGCTCCATAGGGCTATCCGAGCAATCTATGAAATGGTTTCTCACGAACCTCGTAGAACCAAATTGAAAGTAATTGATGTACTAACTTTGCCTTCTTTTATATTTTTGAAAGTATTTTGTAAGCTCGCAAAAATTTGGGACCTTTTAAAATAAAAAGTAATTTCCATTATATAAGTACGCGTAGTAAAAATTAAATAGTGAAACCTTTTATTTAAATTAGGTAAAACTAGAACAAGTAATTTCTTGAAAAGTTCAAAACCCTGATCAAACGCGTCCTTATCAAAAAAACATGTATAAGATTAAAGACTACGTTGCAGACAAGGTAGTTTGGTTAAGGCGCGAGGAAATGCTCGAGAGTCACTACTGTGGGGATTGGAGGTGTGTCCGGTTTGCGCGGAGCATCGCCATGTCCTCGTGGCGGCGATCTCTCACGTCCGGTCCTAGTCCAGACCATGGTCCGGAGTGAGAGTGCATGCCAGGCCGTCACCTCCTTCTGTGAAGCAGAAAAGGAGGCGGAGCGCATGAGGGAGCGGGAATCTCAGAGCTCTCACACCTCTAGCCGCCACAGGAGATGCCCTGGTCGGGAGACAACGTCGAGTTTCCGGCCACCGTAGGTGTGGGCTTGCGGTCCGCAGTGGTAGCTTGTCGCACGGTTAGGACCACGCCCGAGTCGACGGCACGTTTTGTTCCACGCGCGCATCAAAGTGATGACAACAACGATGTGCTGACAACATCGTGACGGGGTCCTTTAAGACCGATGCCTACTAGGGCTGCGGTTTGTTCAAAAGAGATACCGTAGGCCTGGTGCACAGGTATGCGAAGAAACACGGATGGATTTTAGTCAGTAAAAGTCTGACATGCTCTTCCGCTCCGCCCACACCAGGAGAGGTCCTTTGATGATTTTCTACCCGAAAAAAGGCCTTTTAGATTTAAGATCTGTAGAGCATTTATTATTTTATCTACTTAGTACTTTTTGACAGGTCCATGCTCTCCTGTCTTACCCACTGTGATTTTCAAACATTGTAAACGCCAATTATTTCTAAAGGAGTAACCATAGTTTTTTCCGGCTCTTCTCATAGGAAACAAACATTTGAAACCATGCACCTACATAGCTTCTGCGTTTTACGTGCCCATGTTGATACTTTGATTTTTGATTGACACAAGCAAGCACTGATTGCATTGAGCGTTCTTAAGTCTAGTTCGTTGGATTTTGGCTTACAGATCTTAAGCAAAAGTCGCTTTGGTATTTTTCGTGTTCCTAAATTAGTATGAATGTCACACCACAGGCTGACTCCAGACAGAGGTAAGCTATGTGGCCTTGGGAGCCTTCATACTATGGTACTGATAAGGTAAATTTGTTTAGGCAACTTGAATCACTTACCATCAAGAAAATTGTCTGTTTTTCCGCTCACCAATAGCATAATAGACTAGAATTTAATCCATACAGAATAGCTTGCCACGTTTCTGCGAAAACAACATAAACTTGATTGAATATTGCTTTTACGGTTCTATTTTATACCAACGAACGCAGTTAAGCTGAGCAGTAACTGGATCGAGCTACGGCGAAGCGGATTATATCAACATGCGCTATTGTAATCCTATTTTATGCGGGAGGTCTGCGTTATTGATATTATGCACGGTAAAGTGAATTATGCTTGAAATACGTACCTGTATCTACATTACAACTCAATAATGAGTGTGCGGGTTCGAGTCCAGGTTAGGCAAGTATCAATGTAACTTTTCTAAGTTACATGTACTTTCTAAGTACCTCTTGGACACCAATGACTGATTTACAAGGAAAAGGAAAACATCTTGAGGAAACCTGGACTTTAAGTCTGAAATTGCCAACCCGCATTGAGCAAGCGTGATGATTACACACAATCCTTCTCTGTATGACAGGAGACCTGTGCCCAGCAGTGGGACGATAAAACAGGTTGATGATGATCTACAATTTCGACAGCTTGGCTCATACATACGTAGGAATAAAAATGTAAATCTGTACTAATAGACTAGCTGCCGCCGGCGACTTCGTTCGCGTGGAGTGATGAGATTAGCGCGTTCAAACAAAAAAACGGGCTAATCTCAGGAATTACTGATCCGATTTGAAGACTTCTATTTGCGTTAAATATAATATGACGAGCCGAGCATATAAAAAAAAAACTTATCGAAACCTACGCAAATGAAACTGCGGAAGCTAGAAGTAGATAAAATGCTTATTTTTTTAGTTAACGAATTGTTCAAAAATTTAGTTTGATGGAATTTTTTCGAATTTAATCCGTAATTCAGATTATAGAAAAATATTGGATACGTATATTTGTTTTATCAAATCAATAAAAAAATACAAATATAAAAGGCATCAAAGATCAGGAGTGGTGGCTGGTGACGTCACTGCTCGCTAAAAAGTGTAGCGTGCAGTGACGTCACACGAGTTTCAACGCACTGTGTCGTCTTCATTTTTTGTTTAGGTATATGAAAAAAGAAAAAATACGTGTCTAGTATTTTTTTGGAAATCTGACTAACGGACTAATTAGTTTTTTTTAGTCAACTACCCTATTGACGCACACAGTTGGCTTAGTGGTTAAATGTTTGATGGCTGCGCTGCGTGTCGCGGGTTCCATTCCCGCACGGAACAAATATGTGTATGACCTACAAGTAGTTGTTCTGGGTCTGGATGTTTATGTGAGTTTGTTTGTTTGTACCATGATACAGGAGAAATTCCTAGTGGGGGGCAACATTAAAAAAATATCTTCTTAGGAGAAAGTAAAAGAAAAATCTCATGTCTGAAAGAATGTATGATTGCCTAGCTTAGGTAAGATACCTTAGCTAAGTTACCTCAGCTCAATGGAGTAATGGAATAGTCGTACTATTCCCATACACTGCCATATTGTGTTCTCAACTCAGTTTCTATTGTAAGAAATGGTAGTAGTACCTGTGAGAATATACTTAATGGAATAATATCCATATCTTGTTGCTTTAGATTAGCGTACCGCTAGACTTCCGTTGGGAATATCGTGAATCGAGTGGATACTCAACGCTCGATATTCCCGATAGTCTTCAAATTACTTATTTTTATTCATACTTATGTTTTTTTTTTTTAATAATTATAAACTAGCGCTTGACCACAATCCCGCCTGATGGTAAGCAGTGATGCGATCGTTGATGGTAAAGCGCGCTAGTTTGTTAAGAGCCTATTCACTCGGAAAAACTGAGCGAATAGGAAGGAAGACGGCAGTTGAGCGAGGTGATGCAATGTTAAACCCAACAACACGACCAACGATCAAAGGGAGACTGATCTGAAGACCCTCCACGACCAAACTCCCAACACAACAACATTTGGCGCATTGTACCCGGCACACATCGCAACACAACTGCTCAGACCCGTCCTCCGTACGGCTTCACCAGACATCATGCCGGAACACGACAAATCGCTTGGCGGCAAGACTTTGTCTGGTGGGTGGTAACTTCTGCCGGCGGCTAATGTTATGGCCTACCACCGAGAAAAAGTCTCTCAACGAAGGGTTTTGCTGCTAGAAAAGGAAATATTTATCTAAATGAAAGGTCGATAAATAAGTACCTACATATAACTGATAGGTTGCATCATCTCACTGCTGGGCAAATGACATTTCCTAAGACATAATCGTACAAATGGCATGGGTTTAATAATTATATAGTGTACCATGAAGAAAAGTACCAGATAAAACAGCAAAGCAAACGACTATTTAACCTATTCTAGTGTGAGTAAAGAGAAAAGAAAAAAATGAAACGTGATTAAGACAGCAAAAACTGAGAGCACGAGATCAAATGCAAATCTTTTACAACTTTTCTCTGAAGGTGTTATTTCGGGGAAATTAAAATGCATTAGTAATTGAGTACTTAGCTATGAACATTATAAAGTCAGATTGTATGTATATTAAATAATGCTATCCTTCGGCGCGGTAGACATGTGTTATAGTGCACAAGTGTGCGTGCAGACATAGGAGCAGTGTCTTTTTATTCAACAATTCAATAGTTAAACCAATCAGTATATTATTTATGTGTCTGCGAGGCTTATAATATACTAATGCGCTGTATCATCAACGATTACATTACATCAATATTTACCGTCAGGAGGGATAGTTAATCAAGTACCGCTGCCCGGGGGCAGTGTGTAGAGAAATAAAACTAACCTCATTGTGTTGGCTGATGTAAACTTACAGTCCAAAGCGAGAAAAGCTAAAATTCTAACATAAGAAAATCGGGACTAGATAAACTACAGCACACTTAACCTACAGGCAGCATTTGACAATAGTTATAGGTAGACTACACCGATCTAAATAAAAAGCGCCCAAGTTTAGGTCAGTTTAACACAAGATGGATACCGTATCTTCGCATAATATTTAACATTCAAAGTGGATTTCATAAATATCTACATACATTTTGTTTCACGCAAAAACAGCTGGCCAGATTTGGTTGAAATTTAGCACACACGTGGTCTTTTTATTTTAAAGACTTTGCCCCACACTAGGAAATACTCCAGTGTCGTAGGTTCGTTTAAAAATATTCAAAGTCACATACACAAACAGCTAGACCCAGACCCCTTTTTTTTTTGTTTTCGGAGGGAAACCTTCATAAGGCACCCAACCCCCGAGGAATGAGGTCGGGTAGTGTGGGGTTTTTACCTCACTAGAACCACCCCGGTGATCACCATCTGCGCCTAGGGGCGGTCCCGGTTCCTCTTAAAAGACCAATTCCGGAACCCTCCCTGCGCAATGCCTGCAAGGCGCATCCCAGAAGAGACTCTAAGAGGGCCTCTCCTAAACGTCCTATGCACGACAACACGTGACCACTATGCCGTCTTCCCTGGGGTTACTTAGTGGGCAGGCAGAGTCCCCGCTTTGTAGACTCGGACCCTGTAGGCCATACAAATATTTGTCACGTGCGGGAATCTGTTCCGCGACAAGCAGTTGTAATTCATCTACAATAAATTACCAGTTGGCATAAAAATATTGAATGGTGCACAATTCAAAATAAAATTAAAACAGTTATTAATTGTCAAATAGTATTATTATACGGCTGATGAATTTCTGAATGACAAATTAATGTAGACTTATTTATTTATTTGACTAGTGAAAAAACTTCGTATTGTGACATATGTAACTTTGTTTTTATTTATTTATCATCATTTAATTTCATTTTGACATAATATAATTATTGACTTGTGCTTACCTTCAGCATGATTAACTAAGATTCTTTATGTTTTGCATGCACGTATGTATATTTGTACGCTTCTTGGCATAACATAGCGACCTACAAAATTTAATTTAAGAACTGTATTCACTACCTATGTTAAACAAATAAATGTGATTTTGTCACCAACCGTGTTGTTTATCTGGTTTATAAGCATTATTACCGTCTAACATGATTCTTTATACTGGTATTCGCATGGACTCGAAACCAGGGACGTTACGGAGCTTCGACTCCGACTCCGTTAAGTCGGAACTTCCGATTATTATCATACCTTCGGTTCCGATAATTTTAAATAGGAGGTTTTAATCGGAGGTTATTAAAGTAAATATAGCGGCGGCGGCCTCCGACTATTATGAAAAGCACGGTAATTGCGTAACACACTATCAGTAGCAATGGGTTTCATTTTGACAGTTCAATAACATTCATTGCCTTATATACGTTGTTCAGCACACCCATTTATCGAACATATGGAGCAATGGACTAGCAATATGCTTGAATATTATTCCAAATGATAGTAATAGTCCGTTACGCGATTGGGGTGCAGGTTCATACATATCACGCGGGGAACTCCGTGACTCCTGGTACGTGTAGCATAAAAATGCACGATAGAGATCGTGCATTTTTCGCTAGTATTGGAGTTTTGATTTAATTTGTTTCAAAGCTTTTGTTCATTTAATGTCATATGATATGCTACTTTGCGTTTTAATTAACTTCATTTAATTTCTTGTTCATTTAGAAATATGCCAATTTTCTTTTCACTGTTTGTGTTTAATTTTACAATATTAAATTTAAATGAAAAAATTGACTGAATAATGTTTTTTGTGTTTAAATAAAAAATCTCTCTCCTACCACCACTTCTGACTCTGCCTCCGCCTCCGGTTTCGACTACGGTTCCGACTCCGATAAATCAAATTTAAAAACTCCGACTCCGGTTCCGGTTCCAATATAACTACCTCCGTTACATCCCTACTCAAAACCTATGCGGGTAAAAACATGGCATAAATATATTTTTTATATATTTTTTAGTTATTACCATAGATAGTAAGCGCATTCTCTACATTATTTTCATGTGTCTATTTCATAGATTAGGATTTCATTGTGGTTTAATTAATAAGTTTCAAAAGACTTGTGACAGCCAGATAGATGGAAGCAGAGCGGGAATCTCTCACTCTTTGGTGCTGGAACCATAAAATGTTTCAAAGTTCTTTTCCAGCGTGGTTCCAACTAAACGCCAAAATTTACCAAAGAGGCAGAAATAAAAAGTTAGCCTCACCAGGCAGGCGCTAAAAAAAAAAAGAAGATAAAAAAAACACGCCAAGTTTCAATGACATGGTTAAATATGAAAAGTTTGGCACGTTTGAATGAGAGGCCGGAGTTTGGTTTACGGCCGCGTCCTATATTCATGGAGATGCCGTGTGTCACGCCAATTTGTTAGAATTGTAAAGTTTTGTGTCATTTTATTTGTCTTTCAAGGAAAATGTATGTTTTTACTGCCTTTCAGTAGTCATAAGAGATACTGCTGAGCGTAAGGGTTCTATTCCCCGTCATTGGGCAAAGTAGTTTGAATGTCTGGTTAAAAATCCTATGTTAATTTCAAACAGGGATTTTTCTGTAGGAGCCTGACGTCTCAATTTGAATCTGGGTTGGAATAACATTAGGCTTGTCTTTATTAACATAGGACTTTTCTTTAAAATATTAAATATCAATTCCGCCTGATGGTAAGCAGTGATGGAATCGTGATCGTAAAGCGCGCTAGTTTATTAAGCCTATTCACTTAAAAACTTAGTAAATAGGTAGGAAGACGGTGGTTGAGCGAGGTGATGCAATGTTAAACCCAAAAACACGACCAACGATGCTGCACCAAAGGGAAATTGATTTGGAGACCCTCCACGATCACACTCCCGACACAACAACATTTGGATGCGCCGTACCCGGCACACATCGCAACACAACTGCTCAGACCCGTCCTCCGTACGGCTTCAACAGACATCATGTCGGAACACGGCGCTTAGAAGATAACTGGTGAAATGAAGGTTAACTATTGCTAGTACTAATTAAATCCAGAACAGAACAGACCAGGTTTGTTTAGCCTTACCTAGCATAAAACGCTAACCCGACCATTACAAGAATTTTTAGTTAAGTTGCCGAGAAATGCCAATTCCAAAAATAGAGGCGTGCGTGTCCGTCCATTAACGTTTGAACGTAAACGAGGAAAAAGGACTAAGCAAGTATCGTAGCAGATGGTGTTCTGTTGTTTCTCTCTGGAAAGAGGAAAAAAATGGCGAAAGCGTGTGTTTATCTACGTGTCTGTCTACATTAAGTTACCGAAGTGTAGCGGAATCTACACACTGCTATATTTAAATTACGCGATATATTGATCACGATACATCACTCGAATTCCTACATCTAGCATTATGTGTATAACAGCCCCAATATCCTTTTTCCAATTTTTCGTCGGTTTTTTCCTGATTTAAAAAAAAAAATATGCAGTTTTTTTCACTTTAAACCGTTCATAATTGCTATACTTTTATAACCCAATAAGATTTTAAAGTAAAAAATAATTAATTCGCTAATTACACAAAAAAGCGCAATGTGAACAAAACTCGAAAATCTATCCTATCAGCTGATTTAATAGAGTTCAGATCAGGGGTCAACGTCATACCCACAAACACGCGCGGTGGCACGCTTGCAACGTTCAAAGGCCGAGCCGACACTTTTTTTAAACACTGTTATTTCTGTAACTGCTCATCAACGATATAAATGACTATCATAATTTTATTAGTGGCATGCGATGTAACCTTCTCGGGAAGTTTGTGTTACGATGTCAGATACAGCCTGTATAAAATTCACTATTTTAAAATTCATTTAAGAGTTCAAAATCAATTTAAAAAATGTATTTATCTACTCTCATATCAAAAAATTAAAAATATAAAACTAAAAAGGAGTTTATATTGATGTACTTTACCCATAGTATATCGAAAGGAAATTAAAAAATTAAATTATAACATTATTTCTCTAACAAAATAATGTTATAATATTTTTTTTTTCATTACCGTACAGATTACAAACCATAGATTTAATTTTTTTATCTGTGGCTGCGCGCGCTTTGGCGCGTGTGCTTTGATGCATGGTGCAGAATTTTGGCGCCGAATACGTTTCTTTGCATTGCGAGTCGTTGTTGTGTTTCGCTGGACACATAATTGATTATTATTGTTTCTTAAAATGTATGAGATTAGATAAAGTAGTGTATGAAACTGTACATAATTAGGTATTGCACACTCGTGTGATGACACTCGCTTCGCTCGTTTTTTAAACTCACACTCGTGCATAATATCCCTCATTATGTAACAGTGTCATAAAGTACTATTTAAGACCACTTCTATCTTTATAAAATTGATAATTCGGACGCAAATTGTGTAGTTTTTTGAAGTAAAAAACTTCTGTAGAGCGTTGTGCACTTTTTGTGATGGGAAAAATATTCAACTTGCGCCAGCCCACGTGACCTGATCGAAAATTCGTATGACGGAGGAAGAGTAGGGGAGCAAGTCATATTTCCCACTCTTTCTACCGCACGGCGTAATTGTATGCTCGCTCCCGCTGCTTCATTTAAACGGCATACGGCGTTTGCGCGAGTGTGTGTGTTCATAAATTATAATTAAATATGTGTGTTATAATTAAATATGTGTATTTATAAATTATCATGTTTCGGTACGATAGTGCAATAAATGAATTTTGTACAATATTTCACCACATGAATGAGAGTACTTTTATACTGATAAATAAAGCAAAAGAAATGCACAACGTTAATGTTCACGTTTTCTCTTCGCCGGTACTCTGAGAGTGCAACCCGTTGTTTTTTTTTCTTTTGTTTTCTTTATTCCTTCTTAATTTTTCTTTAAAAAATGTTATAACTCAAAACTGACGAAGAACAAGCGAAAGTTAAACAAAGAGGGCAAGCCCTGGCCTTTATTAAATACTTAAAGTATAACAATAAAACGTCTGCCCGGGTGATTTATATTGCACTCAGGCGTAGGGTATAAATTACCCCTCGCTTAGCGGAGTGACACCGGCGTTGAAAGGTAAGCTGCGAACTAATTCTGTAACAGGAATGTTAAGCGAGATTATGAAAGCCAGAAGCAGCTTGAAAAGGGGGAAAGAAGGGGAAAATATTTAATTGATTCTTATAAAATCAGTTTTTGTCAATATCTTATACCTTTAAACGAGCAATTCTTGTATATATATATATATATATATATATATATATATATATAATTGGAATCTCGGAAACGGCTTCTACGATTTTCATGAAATTTTGTGTGCAGGGGGCTTCGGGGACGATAAGTCGATCTAGCTAGGTTTAATTTTCAGAAAATGTCTTTTTTCCTTGTTTTGAGGCACTGAACAATTGCTAAACTTCTCATAAGAAGCAAAATTTCGCCGCTGTCCTTAGTGGTACAAATAGCTGAGGGGCTTCGGCCTCTGATTCGGAGCTCGTAGACTTCGGGTTGAAATCCCTGACGATATAGTGTTTTTTACTATTTTTTTTTGGAGTTTAAAAAAAAATATGGCGTTGTCTAATGCTTTTTATTACATTTTATATATATTTTTTTCTTTTTTTACGGACTAATCACAAAGATTGAGCTAGCCCCAAAGTAAGTTCGAGACTTGTGTTATGGGATACTAACTCAACGATACTATATTTATAATAGATACATATGAACTAGAATTGTTCGTGTTTTCATTTAGTGTCTTTAACTAACAACTAAATATTTTATCAAAAATTATATATTATATATTCGATATTTCATCGAAATATGTCGAGTAGTTTTGTGTGATGGAGTAACAAATCTCCATCCACCTTCACAAACTTTTCCAATTATAGCGATAGCTGTACCCCGTGGCTTAACCCGCATTAGATATGATTCCGTGGAAATATTGGTATAAAAAGTACCCCTGAGTAAGGATAGATAGATAAATATCCAAGACCCAGGTCAATCAGGAAAAGATCGTTTTCCATCATGATCTAGCCGGGGATCGAACCCGGGACCTCCACGTCGCAGGCAGGCGTGTTGACCGCTGCGCCACGGAGATAATTAGAAACGGCGTCAACGAATTTTCTTTTTCGTTTATTAAATCAATGGAAGAAATTTTGTTTTGCCTAATTTGTGGAGGTGCAAGGTACCAGGGTCGCACAAAAGTGTAGAAGCCGAAACAATTGTGAAAGAAATGATGTTGTATATAAACAACAATATTTTTTGTTGTCAATATATAATACCTGAAAGAACTTTTACTTTGCCTACTTTGTGGAGGTGCAAAGTACCAGGGTATTACAAAAGTGTAGGAGAAGTCGAAACAATGAAGCTCATTCATTTTAAAGATCAGCCTGAAGGAGCAGTCGAATTTACAACAGAATTTCTCAACAGTGTCAACATTTCAGACTTGCCACAACACGAACTGAAATATTAGTATTATTATTATTGCTAACCTTATGATACCTTGCACCTCCTCAAAGTAGGCAAAATAAAATTCATCCATATAATATGATTTAATAATAATGATGAAGTACCTGGGCGACCGAGCTTTGCTCGGCATCTTTTTTTTTGTAATAATTATTTTTATTGATTTATTTACATCAGACAATTGTTCATAGTCTTCATAAAAAACACATAAGTACACAGAATACATTTAAATAAATTATGAACTATTATAAATATACATATAACATTCCAAAATAAAATAAAATAAAATGAAACTGATAATTAATAGTACTTTGATTTGATATAGATGACGTTTACATTCATGGTACACGAAGCCAATGTTTGGTTTGAGGTTAGACCCAGAAAATTGCTTTTAAAATATCATGTGTCTTTTTTACACGAAAATGCCAAAAAGAACATTAAAAAAACGGTTACGAACAATTTAACTCCACGAAGCCGTGACTCATCTCAAGAAGCAGAAGAAAACCTCCATGAAAACAATCTTATTTTCGCTCGTCCCACACGTGTTTGTCAGACTTCGCACAGTGAAGACCCATTTGAAGAAGAACTTGATGAAAATCATCAGATTTCCGCTCATCCCACACGTGCTGCTAAAGTAAGATGCTTGCAAAACTTGACTAACATTTTAAGAACAGAAAGGTCTTATGATTTAGATGTTTCACGAGAGCGTGCAGCACAACGTGTGGCCGCCGAAAATGATGAGCAACGGGAGCGACGTCTGCAAGATATGCGGCAGCGTGCGTCAGAACGTGAAATGAAGGAAGTATTAGGTTAAGACCTTAAACTATGTATTGATGATAATATATAACTGATGTAACTGATTGTTAAACTATAAGTACTTATTTATAATAAAATGTTAAACTAAATTGCACTCGTAATTTTATATTTAAATAACAGTTAATAATATTTTTTTATTATTATGTCGGTATGATCGAAAAACATTAGTCAAAAAATATTGTTTAAAAAATTCGCTCGTTATGTATTTTTTTTTTTTTTAAATATAGTGACACGCGATGTACCTAACAAAAAAAAAGATGCCGAGCAAAGCTCGGTCTCCCGGTACTAAGTATTAATCTTAGCAAGGGGTATCGTTTTTACCCAATAACTGGTACCCTAATTGCGTAACACACCATTACTATCGGTTGGAATCATTTTAAAGCTTATTGCTATTCTATTGCTCCCTGTTATTTATAATGTATCTGCTCAACAATGTTAAGAACGCAATGAATGCTGTTGAACTGTCAGAATGATACCCATTGCTACTTATAATGTGATACGCAATTACCCTGTGGGTTATGGAGGTCAGGTAGTCAGTCGCTTCAACTTAAATTCTGTTACCCGGTGAGACTGGAAGTCAATTCCAATATAGCTGGGAAAAGGCTAGCCGTTGAATATGAAGTATTGATGTACGCTTCTATTGATGTACGCTCTTTTAAATTAACGAAGATCTTAACAGCTTTTTGGGCTTCTTATTGCGCATGCAATATTAAATAAATAAGCCTCTTTTCTCATCACCATTTCACCATTCTTTCATTTTTGTATTCATTTTTAGTGAAGACTACGAATGAGTGCTTAAAGTATCGTGTTCTAACTATACTATCTCGGGCGGCATATTCATACTGGCGGTATGGGTCCGAGATTCGGACCAAGCGAATGAGGTTGGAGCCGATGTGTACCGTCTTTCAGGCGGAGCTGCTCGCGATAGCCAGGGCTACGGACCTGGTTGTCCTGAGAGGCTTCGACTGCGCGGCGGTGCTCAGCGACTCTCGATCCTCGCTCGACTTGATCCGAAACCCGGAAACGCACCATCTCCTTGCTACCCATATTCGTAAGAATATAAGGGAGCAAGAGGGAGTGGTAAAGTCCTCCGGTTCTTTTGGGTGAAAGCTCATGTCGGGATCCCCGGCAATGAGCGCGCCGACGAACTGGCTAGGCAGGCGGCGGCCCAGTCCAGGGTCGCCCCAGCGTATGACAGGTGTCCAGTCTCATACGTCAAGCGACGTTTGAGGGAGGGCACAGTAGCTGTCTGGAACGGGAGGTACACCGGCGGGGCCACGGCTGGGGTCACGCGGATGTTCTTCCCCGACGTGGTGTGCGCGCGCAAGGTCCTGAAGTGCCTCGACAGGACGTATATCTGGGCGCAGATCCTGACGGGTCACGGCGGCTTCGCCGCGTACCTGCATAAGTTCAAATTGAAGAGCAGTTCAGCCTGTGTGTGTGACACACAGGCGTCCGAAACTATCCAGCATTTGTTATTTGAATGTCCGAGGCACGACCGCGACAGGTACGACCTGGAAGTAAGTACAGGCACAACCTTGTCGGAAACGACCATTGCCGAAATGATGGCAGACAAGCACTCCAGGCCGTATCTGGAGCGGTTTTGCCTCAAAGTAGCTAAGCAAGCAATCGAAAGAAACCGGACGAGGGCAGCACAGCCCAGCAACTTGCCGTCGGCAAGAATAGCTTAAGAATGTAAGTATAATATGTAATTATAGAATAAGACTAGTACATAAGTAATGTACAATAATGATATACAAAAGAGACAAAAGAAAGAAAAAAGAATTAGACATGGGAAAGGAACGACCCACGATAGCCAATGCCGCAAAGAAAAAAGCGGAAAAAAGTGTATTGGTAAAAGAATAAAAGAAAGACAAGAATTCTTGCCAAGCAAGAAGGGACAGAAGGCAAAACATTAAAAAAAAAAAAAAACTATACTATCTCTATGCTTTTAATATATACATGTATATACAGACAAAGCATACAAGAAATATATAGATTATAAAAACAGTGAATTAAATTAAAAATTTAATACAAATATTAAAAGTAAATAAATAACACAAGCAAAAATAAAACAATATTATAACCCATATAAATCATTGAAGTCAATAGAATTACAAAGCAATTAAAATAGATACATTACAGAAAACGTCCCTGACTACGTCAGGGGGACACCTAGAAAGGCAGGAGTGGGTTTTAGCCGGTAAGGGTCCGGCCCTGCCCAGACTGGCTCACAAGTGAGGCAGTCTAGGCGTCCATGAGGATTTCCCACTCCTGCCATATAAAAAAAAAACACTATACTATCTCAGAGGCATTACGCCTCTAGCCGTCGCAGGAGACGCCTTAATAGGGAGAAAATATCGAACTCCCGGCCACCGATGACGTAGGCTTGAGGGCGGCGAGCAGTTGGCAACTGAACCACGCCCGGGTCGACGGCGCGTTGTGTAACACGCGCGCCTCAAAGCAACACAGCACAACGTGACGGGGTTCACGAAGACTGATGCCTGGGCCAGGACTGCGGGTTGGTTGAAAGAGAAACTGTGGCTCTGGCGCACAGGCAAATGAAGGAACACGGGTGGGTTTTAGTCGGTGGGTTTAGCCGGTTGGTGGCAATTGGCTTCCTATTGAAAGAGCCTTAAACATAACGTGTACTGTACGAGAAAGAAGAAAAAAATTATCGAATGACCTCTCCTGCCTGGGTGGAGCGGAAGGGCGTGTCAGACTTTTACTGACTCACCCGCGTTCCTTTAGTTACCTACGCGTGGGGTCACGGTATCTCCTTAGAAAAACTCATGGCCCTGGCAGGCATTGGTCCTATTGGATCCTGTAACGATGTGCTGACATCTATTTACCAGGTTGCGAGCTACCTAATGCTCGCTGGCTTCAAAGCTTGTGCCTACAGTGGCCGGGAATTCAGGACCTTAGCATTTCACCCTTCGGGCATAAGCAAGATCATCTCCAGTAAAAGATTTGTCTATTTATTTATAAACGAAACAAAATTGGGCCATTTAAAGTTATAACATTTTATGTAAGTACCTATTTCTTTTATTTACGCTGCGCATATCTACTTATGGTCGACTAATGAACCAATCATTAGTGTGCTGCAGTGCGATGTAGTGACTGCAATTACAGGTGAAATGCTCCTGTTATTGCAGTTACTACAGTATATTTTTGAGATCTCGTTAAAAGTTATTATAGTTGATTTTGATCAAAGTTTTCTGCAGGGCAAGCTCTTTGTTCTTTTTTATTATTTAACTGACTTTAGTATCAATATCACAATGTCAGCTTATTTGTCTTTTCAGTAAAAGTACATACTTGGAAATATCTGAAGGAAGTATTGTATCAGTGATTGGAAATCACTCCTAAATTGAAATCCTATTATAAAGAAAACAAAATCAAATTAAGATCTGCAGGATATTAGATGAAAGACGATACACGTAAACTTACGAAATATACTTAGTAGATATATTGACTACATACAAATATTTTGCTTTTTTTTTTTTAATAATTATAAACTAGCGCTTGACTGCAATCCCGCCTGATGGTAAGCAGTAATGCAATCGTTGATGGTAAAGCGCGCTAGTTTATTAAACCCATTCACTTAAAAAACTTGGTGAATAGGAAGGAAGACGGCAGTTGAGCGAAGTGGTACAATGTTAAACCCAACAACACGACCAACGATGCTGCGCCAAAGGGAGATTGATCTGAAGACCCTCCACGACCAAACTCCCAACACAACAACATTAGGCGCATCGTACCCGGCACACATCGCAACACAACTGCTCATACCCGTCCTCCGTACGGCTTCACCAGACATCATGCCGGAACACGACGAATCGCTTGGCGGCAAGACTTTGTCTGGTGGGTGGTAACTTCTGCCGGCGGCCGATGTTATGGCCTACCACCGAGTAAAGTTCAAAATTTCACCAATGTTTACATTTTAACTAATATTATAAATTATAAAGTCACTTTGCTTATTACTCTTACAAGCTGCCTTCTTATTTTTCAGCCTATAGAGATCCACTGCTGGACTAAGACCTCCCCAAAGGCTTTCATTCCATTGGGGACATTGCCATAATCCCCACGCTTGGCAGGCGGGTTAGGGATCGCAGTAATTATTTCACAGAAGAAGCGTTGCTGCCCGTTTCCCTGGTGAGAGTTATTTTAGTCGTCTCTTACGACACACACGAGAGGATATGGGCTGGTCCTTCTTCGAAGCAGTAATGCAGGCAAAGGAGGAGGCGGAGCGCGTGAGGCAGCGGGAATCGCAGCACCCTCGCGCCACTAGCCGCCGTAGGAGACGCCCTGGTCGGGAGACGACATCGAACTCCCAGTCAACGTAGGCACGGGCCTACCCACGCCCGGTCGACGGCGCGTTTTGTTTCACGCGCGCCTCAAAGAGGTGTCAGCACATCGTGACGGGGTCCACGAAGACCGATGCCTCCTGGGTCAGGGTTGAAGGTTGGTTAAAAAAGAAGCCGTGGCCCTGGTCGTCGCACAGGCAAGTGAAGAAACACGGGTGGGTTTTAGTCAGTAAAAGTGTGACATGCCCTTCCGCTCCGCCCAGAATGGGAAAAGGCACTTGATGATTTCCCATCCCAACAAAAAAAAAATGGGTTGGTGGGTTGGTACCCTTTACCACATGGGTCGGCAATATTTTGATTATTTTTATTGAAACTTTTATTTTCCTCAGTCCCAGGTTTAATTATCGCATCTTATGAAAAAAAAGCCCGGGAAACTTCGCTTCCTTTAATACTATGAGTCTCGCCACTAAGCTGCTTAGTCATACTATAAACGTCTTCCTTGCTTTCGCTAAATGACATTCTTATTACACAGTGGATTAGTCAGTCGTGGCACGTCCGCTGTCTAGTTAGGACGTCGCGCGTCTCCAGAGATTGCGGCGGTTTAAAAGATTAAAATGTTGTTTAAGCGGTACGTTTTAGAAGAGTTTTTGTATGTAAGGCTTCTAAGTCGTATAATAGTGTCTTAATTTTTTTGTACGAAAAGTTGGTAACCGAAATATGTATATGTAGGAGACAGAAGGGGATGGCTGTGCAGAGGATATTATTTTTAGGGTTTAGGGCTTCTGATGTAGGATCAGAAGAAGAAGGAGTACCAGGTACTCTTATCAGGAGGAATGGAATTCCCATTTTATTAGGATGAACGACGCTCAGTACAGAACGACAGATTTTATTACAGTATAAAAGAAAAAGGTAAATAGTCACAATACAAATAATCTGACAGATCCATTTAAGTCACATGGACTCCCTATGAACAAGCCATTACAACTATAATTATAGAAGACAAAGAAATGTCAGTGCTGAACTAGTGGAAATAGACAAGGTTTAAATAATTCTATACAGAGTGGTGGTGACAATACGATAAAAAATTAAACATCATGTACCTCAACACATTCTCTGTCTACCCATAAAAAATCATATAAATATATCCATTAGTTTAGTCACAGCAAAGTATTTTTAATTTTTCACATTTTCTACATGATGTACATGATGATAAGGAAGCGCTTACAGGTCAATGACCGCCGCATCCTGCGGTACTAAACTTTAATAATAATGGCGCGAAAAAAGTAAGTCGATACAGGATCGTGCTGTCGCTGATCGGAGGTCAGTGAATCAATATTTTTAAAGGATGTTCTATTCCGTTTGCAATTTTATGCGATTTAGTTTGTTTGAAATTTTCATTTTTTTTTTGATGCTAGGTTTTATTCCATGGTTTAGGATTATTCCTGTGAACCTGCATTGTTCGTGTTTTCATTTATTGTCGTAATATCAGCACCACTCTGTATAATAAGAACCGAGGGAGAAGGAATAGGAAAAAAAAAAAATAAGATGAATTTATAGAACAAAGTATGCATTACTTTAATGAATAATTTACCTCATTGAAAAATTATATTATGTTCTATATATACTGCTATTTTGTGTATAAAAGTGTGCCACTAGGTACCTTGGTGTTTCATTAACTAAATTCTTAGCGCCCTCATTTCTCCAAAATGAGCTCTATTACAGCCAGCAAAGTATTTAATTTCAAGCCTTGAAATTTTCTCTACTGCGAAAAATGAAAAAGTCGCAGTGTGAAAAGAATTCATCTGGGCAGGGCCGCTCTCATTTCGCTCGGCTTTCGCTCCACAAAGCTATTGCAACAGGTTGCGATGTAAAGATTTCCTTTAAGAATATACTTACTGTTTTAGGAAAGTGTGTCGGATGAAATATGTTGATGTTACGTGCATATTATTTTGTTTTGTTTTTCTGTTATTTCAGGAATACTTTTTTAGTGATTGAGTGATGTTGTTACGGTGGATCAAATAAAACTACCACTAGCCACGGGTACTGTATTTGTATTAATTTTGACGTAAAGTAATAGTCAATATTTTTGCATGGAATACGACCGACGCATTGCCATCCTTGCCTTACCCAAACCATTAGTTTCGGCTGAAGATCGCCCATCTGAACTTCAAACACACGGGCTATTCATAGACGACTTCGCTTTGGAGTGTTAATGTGGGATCCAGGAACTAAGGCGCTATCTACATAGTTATATGTAGTTCTGCGCCGAGGCCATTTGAATTGAGACGAAGAAGGATGAAGTAGGAAGGTACAATATAACAGTGTTGGTTACAAAAACCATATATTATGTTAGGCAGGATTATAATATATCGCAATAGGTACATTATAATTCCTTATATAATAAATCTCAAAAAAAAAAAATGGTTGCCTGTAAAGTCGGTTTTACGGGCGAAGATTTTACGTGACAACGTCTTTTTCTCGGTAGAATATTTATTGATATGAATATAATTAAATTGCACAATAGGAACAAGGAATTGAATGAAAATAAGAATTGCACAAATTTTAACTATAGAAATATATTTTTTAGTTCGGTGACTCATCGTAACGTTACCGAGCGTTACACTTTTTCATAAGTGACTCCCAGCCGCAACCTAATTTAAGACGTTGTCACGTCAAAATTAAATCGTCGTGGGGTCCACGAAGACCGATGCTTGCCAGGGCTGCGGGCTGTTTAAAAAACGATACCGTGACCCTTGCGCACAGGCAAATGAAGGAACACGGGTTGGTTTTAGTCAGTAAAAGTCTGACACACCCTTCCGCTCCGCCCAGAGCGGAATAGGTCATTTGATGATTATCCGTTGGCAAAAGAAGAGGAAAGGCCTTACTTGTTCATTATCGATACCACTAGTAGTATTAAAAGTATAAAAAGTCAGATAGCAAAGTTCTAACTAGACGTAGGTTTTCCAAAGGCAAAAAATATATTGGGAGTAAATATACACCGTCAAAATACTCATAAGAACAGTTTATTGTTATGTCACAAAGCAATGCTCTGAGGAGTATGAGGGTGGCTCGAAGAGGTACTCCGGTGTCTATAGCCCTTAGGTTGTGGCTGGCATTGTACTATAGGTATCTATATAGGTATATAAGGACCGACGCCCACTGCCGGCATGGCACGGTATGTCATGGCAAACGATTTTAATATTAATTAAGTTATTTTGAATCTTATTTCAATGACTTTAGAATTTATGTTTTTCACCTTTTTTTTGGTTATACGAAACCTGAATATAGTTTGTTCAGAATAAGCAACTGAATTGATTCCAATTATTTTTACACCATGTTATATTTTTTCCAAAATACATTTAGAAATTGTTGCAGTGTGGCTACCGAGTGCGCCACGCAGCTTACGCTACATCCGCGCAACAGCTGACGCCAGAGGTCAACTATCCGCTCGCCCCCCGAGCGGAACCTCAATACAGCTAGGGCTTGAAAATCTTAAAAATTAAGCGACTACTCTCATAGAGCACTCCCTGTGGGGTACGAATCAATGATGCATATTGCAAAATCATTTTGTTTTGCATTTTCGACAACCTGTAGTCACCACCTTTTCAATGTCCAACGACGAGATTTACTCAACAACTCTCTCATCAAATATACAACGTTATTTTTTGGTTATCATCATCATCATCATCATCATCATCAGCCTCTACTCGTCCACTGCTGGACATAGGCCTCCTCCATGGCACGCCAACAAGCTCGATCCTGGGCAGTTTTCCGCCAGCCACTACCAGCCACCTTTTTGATGTCGTCGCTCCATCTCGCCCAAGGTCGTCCTATACTACGTTTGCCGAGACGCGGTCACCACTCGAGGACTCGTTTACCCCAACGGTTGTCGGTCCTGCGGCATATGTGACCAGCCCATTGCCACTTCAGCTTGCTAATCCTCAGAGCTATGGCGGTGACTCTGGTCCTCTATCGGATCACCTCATTTCTGATTCGGCTTCATCAGACACTATGCCGGAACACGACGAATCGCTTGGCGGCAAGACTTTGTCTGGTGGGTGATAACTTCTGCTGGCAGCCGATGTTATGGCCTACCATCAAAAAATAAAGAAAAATACATTGTATTATTATCTTATATGAGAGCACCGGTGGCCTAGTGTTATCGGTCGCGACTTACAAGTTTTAGCTTGTAGGTACGTAGGTACCCCATCAGGCGCCTTACTTTATATAAATTAATTCTGCACCACTGCTCTCAGAAAAACATTGTGAGGAAACCAGCATGTCCTAGAGCCAAAAACTTCGAAGACACGTGACATCTACAAACAAGCACGTGGCGTGCGTGGTAGATTACGGCCCACTCCCTCTCACTTAGAGGAGATCTGTGTCCCAGGAGTGATAACGTAACAAGATGATTATGTATATTATTATCTCAATTACCTCGACAGCCTCCGTGGCGTAGCGGTAGCGAACGCGGCCGTTGCGCAAGGAGGCGATCCCCGCGTATTGTAAATATTTGTATGCATGAATATGAATATTTGCACTGGTCTGGTCGTGCCTCGGAAAGCACATTAAGCCGTTGGTCCCAGTTGCCATACGAACATCTAGTGACAGGCGTTACGGGTTGTTGGAGCCCTCAAAAGTCTAACAATTGGTCTAACTGATATCGCCTTCGGGTTGTGGAGGTTAGACGGCAGTCGCTTCACGGAAAATATCGAAGTTTAGCCAAAATCAGCAGTTGGACTATAAAGCGGACCCCAGGCTCCAAAGCTGAAAAAGCTTCGGATGCGACTGGGATTAACGCTATGACGATGATTATCTCAATTACCTATCACAATTAAAACAGGTATCATGACGATGATATGAAAAAAATATCTAGGATATGTCACTTCCTATCCGTAAGAAAGTTATGTCAGCCTTTTTACGAAACAATCTGAATACAACATTGTATTATTGCACAGAGACAATAATACAATGACTTTAAAAAAGTATACAACATTATTTTAATACATTTAGAAATTGTTGCAGCGTGGTTACCGAGCGCACAACTCTGCTGACGTTAGATCATAGTACTAGGCGCGTGCGACAGGGCCCCACGCGCCATGCCGCTGTAGGCGCGGCCGGATGAGCAGTGCGTTGACTATATTTTTGTTGGGACAACCAGGTAAAACAACATGCTCATAAGTTTGTGGTTTTTCATGATAGATTCTTTACTTAAAAGACTTGATACTTGTTTCGGGTTTTGCATAAACAAATGCATATAACGTTGTTTAGTCATTAGAGTGCGTGCTGGTAAATGTATCTTTGAAATCTTATACTTAATCGCTTGCACTATATCTCTATCGCCGTTTGTTATTAGAAAGTAAATCCATTTTCATAATATATTAGATAGAGATTGTTTTTTTTTTTTTATAAAATTATAAACTAACGCTTGCTTCTTTCTAGTTTTTCTATAGCTTTTTTTTTCTGCACCCACTTCCACGCCTTAGCGGGAAATAATTAGTTTAGCTCATCTACTATGGAAGACCAACTTGTTTTATCTTCAACTTATCAAGAAAATTATGTTGCTAGGGCACATAGATTACGTTCTGCTAATTTTCCATCCAGGAAATTTGGATAACTAATCAAAAAAGACGATTCGCCTTATTGTCAAGTGTTTAAAAACGTCGCAGATATCCAAAATTTGCTGGTGGAATGTGAAAAAGAACGGAAGAGAGAGAGAGATAGTGATTCAGGAGTTAAGAGTTGATATGTAAGTATGATGTTGGAGCTTTCATTAGAATATAAGCCATCTACTGCGAATTCGGGTTCAGCGAAATTGATATATAAAATGGTTGCTGCATCACTGTCCCTCGCCTACGTAATAGTAAATATGTATAAATAATACTATAATTACCATCAGCTTCACCATCCCCTTATCTTAGATTAGGCCATGGTGAGGCTGAGGAACCTTTGTAAGGTATAATCCCCAAAATAAATAGAGAAAAAAAAACATTAAAATGAATTATTAGAATTTTTTTAGTCATTGTAGCATGACATGACAATGCAACATGAGTTTTATCATTCACAAGATATGTTTCATTAGCCTTACCAGAAAACAAAAATTAAATCGACAGGAACAACATTTAACATGAAAAATCAACATGGCGGCTGCAAAAGGGAAGAACTACGAGAGAGGTTTCAACTTTCACCTCATAAGTACTATAGCGACATATTGATATTTTTTGAAAATGGTGACCACGCACAAAAGCTATAATAGGTACAGATCGATAGGTGACATTAATGAAAACAAATAACATGAGTCCAAGACTTGTAAAATGTAGGTGGGTTAATGGCACCATGCTAAAACTTTGGATTCAGTGGAGAGGCGTGCGAAGAGGCTGATTGGTGACTCTGATTTAATTCGAGTTGGTCTCCAAAGCCTAGAGCACAGGCGTAGAGTAGCCAGCCTTTCGGTGTTCTATAGGATACATTTTGGGGAGTGTGCGAGGGAATTGCACGATTTAATTCCCCCATCTCCGTTCCACCATCGGACTACCCGTCGTACGGCGAGTTTCGACCCTTATGTTGTTAACACCTCTACGATCCGGACGAAGCGTTTCGCCTCCTCCTTTATACCGCGTACATCGAGGGACTGGAACAATCTGCCGGCGGCGGTGTTTCC
This sequence comes from Sesamia inferens, assembly GCA_037179545.1. Classification (NCBI taxonomy): domain Eukaryota; kingdom Metazoa; phylum Arthropoda; class Insecta; order Lepidoptera; family Noctuidae; genus Sesamia; species Sesamia inferens. The sequence continues at coordinate 24,658,230 of CM073928.1, read as the reverse complement.
GTCGGACTACAATTTGAGTGTCTTCAAGGCTAGAGTGAATAGGCTCTTAATAAACTAGTGCGCTCTACATCAACGATTGCGTCACTGCTTACCATCAGGCGGGATTGCGGTCAAGCGCTGGTTTATAAATAAATAAATAAAAAAAAACAACGACATACAGTAATTTATGAAATGTTTTGACACCAGTGATCACGTCCTTCAGATAAGTAACCATTTACAAACACATAACAACAAAACTGTTGGAGCTCGTTCCCGCTAAGTGATGAGACCACCCTTATCTCAGTCACACCTTTCTGGCGTGAGTTTACTCATTAAATCAAATGAAATTCTCCCGGCCGCGAAACTTAAGCGGCTCTTTTATTATTATTATTGTGTTTTTGGTGGCATCTAAATCTTTGAGGCGTGCTTGAATGTAACGCGCCATCGACTTGGGCATGGTCTACACCGGAACAGGAATCTCAGAAGCACCTGCGCGGACCAGGAACCTTCCATGCATTCTCTCGCTCCGTACCAAGGCGTGGACCGAAGCCAGACGCGAGATATCGCCGCCACAGATCGCCGTCACGAGTACACGGCGGAGCTTCACGCAAACGAGGCTTCGACCTTATGCTGCATCGTATCCTCTGGGTGAGCTAAACAGTGGTGACACCATAGCATATCCACCCGCTATATCCTAAACAGGAACCTCCTGAAACAACCATGGTTAAGGGCCTTATGTCCAGTAGTGAATGTATTGTGGCTGAAATGATATTGCCAGTTAAGGACAAAAAAATTTAGACATATACTCGGATGGCAAAGTCCTAGGATTTTCCATTACACCTCAGTTTCCAGTATGTTATAGTAGTTACAGGGATATAGTATGGGTATAGAAACCAATTTCACTTTAGTGCCTTGCTGTCGAGGTCATCCATTTTTTAGGGTGATCTGTTCTCTAAAGAAACAATCAACATTAATTAACGGGCACCAAAATTGTAAATTGAAGGGTCTCTTTTAGGAGGAAAACCTTTTATTCAAATCCAATTAACGGAAAATTAAAGGCTAAAAGCTACAATTTGTCAAAAATTACATCATCCCTCAAGAAAAGGGGAATCTATCTTCCTTTTTAAATAAAAAATCGTAGGAATCTGTTGCAAAAAATTCATTCGTTACATACCTTTTTGGAGTTTTTCCCGAACATTCCTTTTTGGTTCTGAGGTTTGAAGATCCGGATAATGTTGCTAGGGGAATAGCGAAATGCTACCACAATTACTCAAAATCAAATAGGTGATACTTTTAGATTTAGCACTTAAGTCGTCCATCTCGCGAGGTCTCCTCTCCAGAACTCGTCTGCTCACTACCATTTCAGCTAACTTATTCTCTAAGAGTCTAAGCTGCGAGTATTGCCTACAGCGCGCTTTGGCAGGAGTTTAATAATAGAAACACAGTCTAACAGTTTAAAAATTGGCGCTCAACCCTTAATGAACCGCAACTGTACTTGTTCATCGTGCATAAGTATTGCACTATCCGCTGCTTTCGGTGTTGTAATCTAACAACGTAATGAAACGAATTATCTACTTTAAAATCGTTGTTACGAGTTTCACGAGGGTAGACTTGATTGAAACTTAACTTGAATCATCGTCATCATCAACTTTTTATAGTCCCATTGCTGGGCACAGGTCTCCTCTAATACTGAGAAGGATTGAGCGTAATCACCACGCTGGCTCAATGCGGGTTGGCGATTTCAGACTTAAAATCCATGTTTCCTTAAGATATTTTCCTTCACTTTTTAATCAGTGATTGGTATCCAAGATATAACTTATATGAATAATAAAACATAAAAAATAAAGATTTCGAGTCAATAACGCGTATCAGAAAAATTCGGATCGTCGAGTATTTTATTAAATTCTAACGGTTCTGGAAAATGATGAAAATTACAGTCGCCATATTGGCTACTCTAGCGAAACGTCACTGATACCGAATGATATTCTGAGTAGTTATTAATCATTTCGTCTTATACTAGTGCTTATGCTTAAAAAAAGAAATGTATGAGTCACATTTCACCCGAGTGAAGTCGGGTTTTCAGCTTTTTTATTATAAATCACACAATACATGTTCACGCAATGTTTATATTATCTGTTAGTGCATTCAATTACATTTTTTTTACGCGGTAACATTTATGATGAATATTTTTTGTATCGTGTACATCCCTCCCTATATCTCCTACTCCGTTCCGTGAGGAAAGAGATAATAGTGACAATCAGTGCTGTCAAAGACAAGTGTCGAGTGATTATATATGGACATTCAACTTCCACATAAAATTCTTAACAGCACGCATGTGTGCTTACCGTTAAAAACTCGTAATAAATCCGCAAATGCTAGCTGAATACTCGAAAATAACAATAAATTTACGAGTTACCACCCACCAGACAAAGCCTTGCTGCCAAGCGAATTGTCGTGTTCCGGCATGATGTCTGGTGAAGCCGTACGGAGGACGGGTCTGAGCAGTTGTGTTGCCATGTGTGCCGGGTACGATGTGTCTAATGTTGTTGTGTTGGGAGTTTTGTCGTGGAGGGTCTTCAGATCAATCTCCCTTTGGCGCAGCATCGTTGGTCGTGTTGTTGGGTTTAACATTGCATCACCTCGCTCAACTGCCGTCTTTCTTCCTATTCGCTCAGTTTTTCTGAGTGAATAAGCTCTTAATAAAAAAGCGCGCTTTACTATCTACGATCGCATCACTGCTTACCATCAGGCGAGATTGTGGTCAAGCGCTAGTTTATAATTATTTAAAAAAAAAGTTACGGATAAAACCAACAACCACAAGTGATGTGAACATTCCACAGTGAAGCTTCCTACGATCTCCAAATTACGGACTGAACCAACATCCCAGTAATTCATTCACCTTGCCTTCCACTTCCCGCTCATTTAAATGTGTTCATTATATCGATATAAGTAATGACTTAAAAGTTTTTAACAAGTCAAAATGTAGGAAAATAGATGTATTTTTAGGGTTCCGTAGCCAAATGGCAAAAAACGGAACCCTTATATATTCGTCATGGCTGTTTGTTCGTCTGTCCGTTCGTATGTCATAGCCATTTTTTTCCGAAACTATAAGAGCTATACTGTTGAAACTTGGTAGGTAGATGTATTCTGTAAACCGCATTAAGTTTTTGATGCAAACATAAAAAATAATAATAAATATTGGGGGCTTCCCATACTTAGAACTGAAACTCAAAAAATTTTTTTTTTCATCATACACATACGTGTGGAGTAAGTATCTATGGATAGGTCTGAGCAGTTGTGTTGCGATGTGTAACGGGTACGATGCGCCAAACGTTGTTGTGTCGGGAGTTTGGTCGTGAAGGGTCTTCAGATCAATCTCCCTTTGGCGCAGCATCGTTGGTCGTGTTGTTGGGTTTAACATTGCATCACCTCACTTAACTGCCGTCTTCATTCCTATTCGCTCAGTTTTTCTGAGTGAATAGGCTCTTAATAAACTAGCGCGCTTTACCATCAACGATCGCATCACTGCTTACCATCAGGCGGGATTGCGGTCAAGCGCTAGTTTATAATTATTAAAAAAAAAAAATGAAAAATCTGAAAAAAACATATGATGTACATATATTACTATAAAAACTAAGAACGAAAATTATTTTGAATGAGATACCTCGTAAATCCTAAACCGCTTATTACCGCGTAATCTTTCATACAAATAACTTAAATCCTTTAATTTCATAAATCAATGTTACGGAACCCTTTGTGCGTGAGCCCGACAAGCACTTGGCCGGTTTTTTACCGATTGGGACTGAGATCAGACGGCGAATAAGTGACTTGCACCTCTGTGTGGCTACAATGAGTTTTCGTTACGAAGACCCGATAATCGATATCCACTGCGTTTGAATCATCGATTGGCCTGCTTCAAGGTTGTAAGAACTCTCAACCAATGAGAGCGCCAAACGCGCTCGATTCGTATGATCGAGTCTCGTAATGAAAACTCGTGGTAGCCACACTGATCTAACATTGACGAAGTAATAGGAATATGTAAATGTCTTAGCGGTTGGCGTTCTGTAGTTTCTCTGCCTATCCCGCATGGGGAGAAGTAGTTAATTAATATATGTATGCCTTGTATTAATGTATCTTGCTAACTACTATGTAATGAGGACAATAAAATGTCGTACGCAGATTCTTTGAAACTGCGGTTGCCTAAAGTGGCCCCGGCTATTGAATCTAGAGTGCCTCTGCCTTGTGTCGTCGCCTATCCGACCCAGGAGCGATCAGCTGACTATGCGTCATCGTCCGCCACTAAACAAGCTCTTATGAAAGCGATTAGACCGAGTGACGATGGGTTTCAAATAGTCGGTATTAAAAAAACCGCCAAATCGGGAGTTGTACTACGGGTGGCTAATCAAAACCAATTAAAAAGATTAGAATCGGTAGACGCTATAAAGGCTGCCGGTCTCCGCTTAGAAAAACCAAAGGGTCGCCGCCCCCGTCTATTAGTTAAGGACATTCCCGCCTCAATGGAAGACAAAAATTTTTTGCAAGCTATATACCGCCAAAACATTAAAAATGAGTTGCCAATAAAAGAAGACGATTTTATTAAATCCACAAAAATAGTCCGTAGGCGTTCTACCGATACCGGTCGGAAATGGATAGGCATAGAAATTGAACCTGCGGTACGTAAACATCTTGTGACTACCAAGGATAAATTATTTATTGACTGGGCCACTTGCCGTTTTGTTGATGATATCGAGGTAGTTCGTTGCGCGTATTGTCAACAATTCGGTCATGTTAAAAAGCATTGCGCTAATAAATCACCAACCTGCGCTGTCTGTTCCGAGGCTCACGAAACCAATGTTTGCCCGCATAAGGGCGATTCGAATTTTACCCCGGTTTGCGCGGCGTGTAAACGATTTAAAAAACCCTATGATCATAGATGCGGGTCGGACCAGTGCGGTACCTATAAATTAAAACTCGAACAACTTATCCTACATACTAATTACTAATTAAGATGGATAGGTTAAAAATAGGGCAATTAAACCTTCACAACGATAAGGTGGCGACATCAGAGTTAGATAAATTAATTATTGACTACAACTTAGACCTTGTACTCATTCAAGAACAATATCAAAACTCACGTTTACGTCACAGGGTAGTTCAACTGGATTGCAGGGCACGAGCCGGAATTTATGTTGCGCGGTCTTCTGACTTTACGGTAACGTCTTTACGTGACCTCATGACGCCACACTGTGCGGTTGCCGAAGTATCATCAGCTTCTTTTAAAGTATTCGTTGTAAGCTGTTACTTTCAATATTCAGATCCTGTTACTCCTCATATACATAATCTCCGTCATGTCTTGCGGTCACTCGCGGGCTGCAAAGTTATCGTTGGCGCGGATGTCAACGCGTCATCGTCTCTGTGGTATGGCAAGGTTCGGGCCACCGATACCGAACGACGCTGCGCTGTTGAGGATTTCATTGCTGAGATGAACCTATCGATTCATAATACCCCTGATGCACCACCTACTTTCTGCAGCCAAATGGGCGAATCTTGTATTGACGTCACACTTTCAAGTGCCGACGTACGTTTGGACAGGTGGCGTGTCCTACCGGACGCGTCTTGTAGTGATCATCGCCTGATCGTGTACGAATTTGTTCCTGGTTATATTCAGGGTCCGTCTCATATTCCCGGTAATTTCAGATATAGATGTAAAGGCGCGAACTGGGAATTTTTCGGCTCGCTTTTTGCGTGTCACGCCAAAGAATTCACTCGGGACGGGCTGTCAGCCGAAGAAAGTGCTGACATTATGTCAGAAACCTTTACCTACTGTGCTGACATTGCCATTGGTCGCGGATCTATGACCAATATTCGTAGATGTGACTGGTGGAGTGATTACTTAGTTGAGCAGCGTAAACGATATCGCAGAGCGCGTAGACAGTTAAATAAACTCAAGAGCCGAAAGATTACTGGAGATCTTCTTACGTTCGCTTTAAATGCTTTTAGAGTTGCCAAGTCACGCTACAAAGCATCGGTGGAAAAATCTAAGGGTAATTTGTTGCGAAAAATTGTTGATAAGCTTGACAGGGAGGGTCCGTGGTCTCCCTTATATCACGAATTTAAAGCTAACAGATCGGTCGACCTTGCATACGTTCAAAACATTAAAGTCAATGATAGGCATACCACAGGCATAGAGGAAACAACAGAAGTACTAATAAATACACTTATCCCTGATGATTCACCGGCTAACGATAGCGACTACCACCAACAGATTAGAGCGTGGGCTCCTGTGCCACCTGAATCACCAATGTCAGACGTACCATCTAATGACGAATTTATAAATATTGTTAGAAAACTACCGGTCAACAAATCATCAGGTGAAGATAAAATATCTAATAGGATGATTAAAGAAGCGTGTAAAACAGCGGGTGATGCCATCTTAACTGTATATAACCGATGCATTGCTGAAGGCGTTTTTCCTCGTAAATGGCGACGCGGTTTCTTACGAATAATACCAAAGTGTGGTGACAAACCACCGGATGATCCGAAGTCATATCGTCCTATCACTCTTCTACCATCTTTGGGTAAACTTCTTGAGCGCCTCATCGTTCCACGTTTACTACCGAACGGTCCAAAATTCCATAATAATCAATATGGCTTCACCATAGGTAAATCTACAATCGACGCGGCGCTTTCTGTCAGAAGAACCGTTAACCAATCTGAAAACAAGTACGTAATTGGGATCTTCCTGGATATTTCTGGGGCTTTTGATAACGCCTGGTGGCCTATGCTGTTGTTAAAATTAAAAACCCGCGGTTGCTATAGAAACATATATAATCTCGTTTACTCTTACTTTATAAACGGTTCCGCGGTACTTAAGCTCGGTCATTTTTCTAGTACTAAAACACTAACCATGGGATGTCCTCAGGGTTCAGTTGTCGGTCCTTATTTATGGAATTTGGGTTTTGATGACTTCCTCGCGATCCCGCTTCCTTGCGGCTGTTCACTTACTGGTTACGCGGACGATGGCCTACTGCTCATTCAGTCAAGTACCCGAGCTGGACTTGAGAACTTGGCCAATACTTGCCTAAATTTAATATCTCAGTGGGGTGATCGTAACCGCCTAGCATTTGCGCCACATAAAACCTATCAACTTCTACTAAAAGGTAATCTTAAATCATTGCCTACTATTAAATTTAACAACGTTCCCATTAAAAAACAGCAATCCGTATGCTACCTTGGTATGATCTTAGAAAGGAATTTTTCATTTATCGAACATATAAAAATAGTTGGTGAAAAAGCTAAAAAGAACTTTTATGCCCTAACCAGAATATCCAAAGCAACTTGGGGTCTATCATTCCTAACTTTAAAAACTATATATGGAGCTACCTACTTAGGATGTATGTGCTACGGTGCACCTGTTTGGGCCGATAGGGCCAGCATAGGAGCGGCACGACGTAAACTGCTTCAAAGCCAACGTTTGGCACTGATATTTTTATGCAAGGCGTATAGAACGGTCAGTACTGAAGCCTTACCGGTACTGGCAGGTGTACTTCCAGTCGACCTTGAGGTACAGCGACGTGCTTCAATGTACTACTCCGCGAGGGGGGAGGCCATGGACACTAATTTTGTTACACAACGCGACTTTAATAAAATCTCTAGATTATTTAAACCTCAGACTGAAGTCTGGGAGGACCTCTTATCCGAATGGCAAAGTAGGTGGGATAATTCCATCAAGGGCCGGCACCTCCATCTGTTCTTTCCATCCGTTGGTGATCGGCTGGCTAAGACATGGCTGGTGGTTGACCACTGCGTTGCCCAATTTCTCACAGGTCATGGCAACTTTAAAAGTAAACTGTATTCTTTTAAACTTGTTCCTTCCCCTTTGTGTCAGTGTTCTACATCGAACTGTGAATTTGAACAGTCCGCACATCACATCTTGTGGGAGTGTGTTCTTTGGCAGAATGAACGCAATATTATGTTGGATAGTGTACAAGTTACATCCGGAGTCGTTTATTATACGGACCTTGTAGAAACTAGAACCAATTTCCGTGCGTTCAGGCGCTTTTGCCATACCTATTATTGGAATCAATTGTAACAGCTAATTACCTACTTAGGACCCATTAACTTAATCAAATTTTATTCCGTGGTGTTTGGCAATCTGGGCTTCTCCCAGTTGCAATAATGTCCCTTTGTGCCGTTTGGCCTAGTTCTGTTCTGTCTCCTGCTTGTTATGGAGGGAAGTGGAAAAAATATCTTTTTTCTTACTCCTCCGCTATTCTTTTCTGATTAATTTCGTTGCGGGACCCAAGACAGTTGAATCGTTTCTCCGGGACTCGTCAAGCTTCATTGCTCGGCGTTTTTCTGGCGGTCGCCACTGTTGATTCTGGCTTTCAGGAGTTGCAGTGGTTGGGAAAAGTGTGGCGGGTTTGTCCCAAAAAAAAAAAAAAAAAATAACTACTATGTAAGTTTGTAAAAACAACTTATCTAATGCAAAATCCTATAAGAGGAAGTATCAAGCACTAACGAGCAAGCCGGAGTCTGCTTTCTTGCTTGTTATTACGAAACCTAAGGACACTGGAGTATGAACAAGGAACAGGATACTCCTTAGACTATTGCAGCGCTAATACTTAGTATGAAAATTGATGAGTTTAATACTGCGTTTTTTCAGCATAGTGCCTAGAATTGACACCTCTTTTTGCAATTTAAGTACTTTGGTTATTATAGGCTAGAAAAAAGTACCTAGTATCAGAATATAGTAGGTACATTTGGTTGTCTTTATTATGTACTTATAGTAGCTGTTGTTTAGTATTTTCATATAATTTTTTACATTTATTTATATCAATAAGAGTTTTGATATAGATTTGACCAGTCATTTGGCTGCACTATACATTTTTTTCAATCATTATATTTTTATTCAAATTTCAATTTTATTTTAAATTTTTATTTAATCCTGGTATAGGTATAAGTATAATAAATAAATTGTAAACTTATTCACTGATATTCTGAGGTTCTGGTTTGGTGACTGCGTAACCAAAAGACGTAAAGTGGAAGGCTTCCCACAAAGTGGCCTAATGACCATGTCAGGGCCGGAGAAATCTGCTGGAAGCAGAGAATGGTCGAAGTAGTAATGCTTAAGGGAGGTCTATTTTCGTCAAAGGCTTCTGGCTGGACTCGATACCATTGTTCAGAAACTAAACTAAAATTAAGTTCAATGCATCTGTTTCTTTATATTTCAATAAAAAAAATTATAGGATTAAAAAATATATATATTTAGCTTCTATCAAATATTAAGATACTCCATAGACAGTTTAGACGTGATGACAAAAATGACGACTAAAATAATACCCTCAATATACAAAGTGGTGCTGACAATACGACAATAAATGAAAACACAAACAATGCTGGTTCATAGGAATAATCCTAAACCATAGAAAAAAACCACAAAAAATAAAAATAAAAAACATGAAAATTTCAAACAAACTAAATGAACTAAATCGCATAAAATTGCAAACGGAATAGAACATCCTTTAAGAATATTGGTTTACTGACCTCCGATCGGCGACAGCGCGATCCTGTATCGACTTGCTTTTTTTCGCTCCATTATTATTAAAGTTTGGTACCGCAGGATGCGGTGGTCATTAACCTGTAAGCGCTTCCTTATCGACATGTACATCATGTAGAAAATGTGGAAAATGAAAAATAATTTCCTGTGACTAAACTAATGTAAACTAAAGTATCTATGTATTTATGTATGTATTTGTGTATCTATTTTAGTAAATTGTAACCATGATATTTGACACCAACGACAGTCCCATATGTGGTTCAGGAGTATCTGTCCATTCTTTGGTTGCCTGGAAGAAATCGCATTAGCGATAAGGCCGCCCATTGTATGTTTTTGTTCCATGTATTTTGTTCGATATTTGATTGGTGTACAATAAAGAATAAATAAATAAATAAATAATGGATATATTTATATGACTTTGTATGGGTAGACTGATAATGTGTTGAGGTACACGATGTTTAATTTATTGTCGTATTGTCAGCACCACTCTATATGTTTACTAATTTGACAGGACTAAAGTAATGTTTATCGTCTATCCTTTTATTAATAAAATAGAGTGAAAACGAAGCTTTTAATTTAGTTGTAAACAGGAGAATCAGCGTCATTAACTATTACTGTAACATTATTGTATTAACATTAATTAGAACATTGGGATAATAAGTATTGAGTGTATATGTTAATCCTGTTTATTATCTGGTTACTTTTACAGATAAATAATAGGACTTTGATTTGGAAATATTTATGTGGCGATCAAATTCCGAAAGATCGAATTTATGTGTTTTTTCACCTATTAATATCAAACCAAAAATAAAACTCGCACCTGAAAATATCACCTAGAAGTCTGACACCAGAATGTTTTATGAAAAACGTTGTTCCAGGTTTGAGTTCCGCACCTGAGGGCACTTTAGATAACAAAGAGTTACAGACAACGTTTCACGGGAGGAACTCCCCTCAGTCACCCCCGGGGCGTCGTCGCTAAGTTGAGAGCTTGTGGCGCGCTTAATAAAATGAAGGAGCTATGACGGAACGAGTTTCATGTCTGTATAAGCTTACAATTCCTGTTACATAACTATTTTCTAGTTGGCTAGGTAAGTAACTACTTTCCTACTCAACTAGAAAATAGATATATAACAGGAATTGTAACTATTTCCAGCCAACTAACAACTATTTCCACTCTAACTAACTACCTAGACTAATTAACTCTAACTAGAGTGGAAATAGTTGTATGCAGGGTTTTAATTCACCTGTGTGGCCACCATGAGTTATCATTGCGAAGACTCGATCAATGATATCGACCGCGTTTGACTCATCGATTGACTCGCTTCAAGCTTGTAAGAACTCTCAACCAATGAGAGCGCCAAACGCGGTCGACCGTATGTATATCGTGTATGATCGAGTGTCGTAATGAAAACTCATGGTAGCCACACTGATTTGGGGACAATATTCATGTTTGTTTTAGATAATTCACCTAATTACAAAGTCTGCAATAAACGAGAAGATGTGCAGCATCTTTTGGTGGAGTATATCAGGAGCTAGTCTGAAAGAAATAAAATTATTAGAGAATTAGATATTAATAGGTCAGACTTAGGTATATTTAATAACTTTCTTTCCCAGCGTATATCCCGTGCGGTAAAATGTTGTATTCATTAATTAATATTATTAAGCTCTTTTTTTGTTTAGTAGTAAGTTTTTGTTCCGTAACTTGAGATTAATTTATGATGGGACTGACGGGATCTGTGTTCAAAAGTCCCTTAAAATGAAGACATAAAAAAGATGTTTGTTTTGTACGTACCTATACAACATCACACAATACAGTACCTACACTGTACGTGCCGACGTACGTTTGGATAGGTGGCGTGTCCTACCGGACGCGTCTTGTAGTGATCATCGCCTGATCGTGTACGAATTTGTTCCTGGTTATATTCAGGGTCCGTCTCATATTCCCGGTAATTTCAGATATAGATGTAAAGGCGCGAACTGGGAATTTTTCGGCTCGCTTTTTGCGTGTCACGCCAAAGAATTCACTCGGGACGGGCTGTCAGCCGAAGAAAGTGCTGACATTATGTCAGAAACCTTTACCTACTGTGCTGACATTGCCATTGGTCGCGGATCTATGACCAATATTCGTAGATGTGACTGGTGGAGTGATTACTTAGTTGAACAGCGTAAAAGATATCGCAGAGCGCGTAAACAGTTAAATAAACTCAAGAGCCGAAAGATTACTGGAGATCTTCTTACGTTCGCTTTGAATGCTTTTAGAGTTGCCAAGTCACGCTACAAAGCATCGGTGGAAAAATCTAAGGGTAATTTGTTGCGAAAAATTGTTGATAAGCTTGACAGGGAGGGTCCGTGGTCTCCCTTATATCACGAATTTAAAGCTAACAGATCGGTCGACCTTGCATACGTTCAAAACATTAAAGTCAATGATAGGCATACCACGGGCATAGAGGAAACAACAGAAGTGCTAATAAATACACTTATCCCTGATGATTCACCGGCTAACGATAGCGACTACCACCAACAGATTAGAGCGTGGGCTCCTGTGCCACCTGAATCACCAATGTCAGACGTACCATCTAATGACGAATTTATAAATATTGTTAGAAAACTACCGGTCAACAAATCATCAGGTGAAGATAAAATATCTAATAGGATGATTAAAGAAGCGTGTAAAACAGCGGGTGATGCCATCTTAACTGTATATAACCGATGCATTGCTGAAGGCGTTTTTCCTCGTAAATGGCGACGCGGTTTCTTACGAATAATACCAAAGTGTGGTGATAAACCACCGGATGATCCGAAGTCATATCGTCCTATCACTCTTCTACCATCTTTGGGTAAACTTCTTGAGCGCCTCATCGTTCCACGTTTACTACCGAACGGTCCAAAATTCCATAATAATCAATATGGCTTCACCATAGGTAAATCTACAGTCGACGCGGCGCTTTCTGTCAGAAGAACCGTTAACCAATCTGAAAACAAGTACGTAATTGGGATCTTCCTGGATATTTCTGGGGCTTTTGATAACGCCTGGTGGCCTATGCTGTTGTTAAAATTAAAAACCCGCGGTTGCTATAGAAACATATATAATCTCGTTTACTCTTACTTTATAAACGGTTCCGCGGTACTTAAGCTCGGTCATTTTTCTAGTACTAAAACACTAACCATGGGATGTCCTCAGGGTTCAGTTGTCGGTCCTTATTTATGGAATTTGGGTTTTGATGACTTCCTCGCGATCCCGCTTCCTTGCGGCTGTTCACTTACTGGTTACGCGGACGATGGCCTACTGCTCATTCAGTCAAGTACCCGAGCTGGACTTGAGAACTTGGCCAATACTTGCCTAAATTTAATATCTCAGTGGGGTGATCGTAACCGCCTAGCATTTGCGCCACATAAAACCTATCAACTTCTACTAAAAGGTAATCTTAAATCATTGCCTACTATTAAATTTAACAACGTTCCCATTAAAAAACAGCAATCCGTATGCTACCTTGGTATGATCTTAGAAAGGAATTTTTCATTTATCGAACATATAAAAATAGTTGGTGAAAAAGCTAAAAAGAACTTTTATGCCCTGACTAGAATATCCAAAGCAACTTGGGGTCTATCATTCCTAACTTTAAAAACTATATATGGAGCTACCTACTTAGGATGTATGTGCTACGGTGCACCTGTTTGGGCCGATAGGGCCAGCATAGGAGCGGCACGACGTAAACTGCTTCAAAGCCAACGTTTGGCATTGATATTTTTATGCAAGGCGTATAGAACGGTCAGTACTGAAGCCTTACCGGTACTGGCAGGTGTACTTCCAGTCGACCTTGAGGTACAGCGACGTGCTTCAATGTACTACTCCGCGAGGGGGGAGGCCATGGACACTAATTTTGTTACACAACGCGACTTTAATAAAATCTCTAGATTATTTAAACCTCAGACTGAAGTCTGGGAGGACCTCTTATCCGAATGGCAAAGTAGGTGGGATAATTCCATCAAGGGCCGGCACCTCCATCTGTTCTTTCCATCCGTTGGTGATCGGCTGGCTAAGACATGGCTGGTGGTTGACCACTGCGTTGCCCAATTTCTCACAGGTCATGGCAACTTTAAAAGTAAACTGTATTCTTTTAAACTTGTTCCTTCCCCTTTGTGTCAGTGTTCTACATCGAACTGTGAATTTGAACAGTCCGCACATCACATCTTGTGGGAGTGTGTTCTTTGGCAGAATGAACGCAATATTATGTTGGATAGTGTACAAGTTACATCCGGAGTCGTTTATTATACGGACCTTGTAGAAACTAGAACCAATTTCCGTGCGTTCAGGCGCTTTTGCCATACCTATTATTGGAATCAATTGTAACAGCTAATACCTACTTAGGACCCATTAACTTAATTAAATTTTATTCCGTGGTGTTTGGCAATCTGGGCTTCTCCCAGTTGCAATAATGTCCCTTTGTGCCGTTTGGCCTAGTTCTGTTCTGTCTCCTGCTTGTTATGGAGGGAAGTGGAAAAAATATCTTTTTTCTTACTCCTCCGCTATTCTTTTCTGATTAATTTCGTTGCGGGACCCAAGACAGTTGAATCGTTTCTCCGGGACTCGTCGAGCTTCATTGCTCGGCGTTTTTCTGGCGGTCGCCACTGTTGATTCTGGCTTTCAGGAGTTGCAGTGGTTGGGAAAAGTGTGGCGGGTTTGTCCCAAAAAAAAAAAAAAAAAAAAAAAAATACAGTACCTACAACAAATTTTCGCAAAAATTTTACGCACCGATCACACTAAGCTACACACACCGTTGTTATTGTAACGACAGGATATAATCCTTTTTGTATGACGCGACATTACAGCGGATTTGAATTTAATGAAGTTGTAGGTTAATACTTTTGCCCATCTGGACAAAAAGGCTAATGCTTACTTCCTTGCAATTTTAATTACCTATATTAAAAAAAGTAAATGTCAAATTACCCGTCATGACCATAGACATATACTAATGGACATGCTGTACCCGTATAATCTGCAGTAATTTTTTGGTTTGAAAATAGTGAGAGAGATGGCCTATGCTTTTGGTCTAGCACTATCTCTTCCCTCATAGATGATTGATGATTTTGAGAGAGATAAAGATAGACGAAACGTCGTTTTCTCCCTTTATTTCGGGGTGCCACAATTCTCATCTCTAAGGCATGTCCATTGGTAGGTATATGTCGATGGCAAGGAAATTATAACTAAACTGGAATGTGAACATGCATAATTTTCTTATTTAAAAGAAGACTCTACCGCAAGAGCAATAAAGTCGATCGGAAATAAAACCTTATTTGAAGAGGAAACGGTCCGAGGGAGAAAGCGTCGCAGTAACCCTCTGTCTCTTTCTAAGTGTTATCCGTATTTATTTTTTGTAATTTTGTTTGAAATCAACAATTTAGATTATAAAAAGATGGTGAGAAACGGTGTCATTATTGGCTGCAATAGTGAGTCATACCCTGGATGCGGAAAATCATTCTTTAAGTAAGTTTTTTTGCGGTAATCATATACAAATTATTTTGTTTGTATGTAGGGTGATCATAAATTTTGGAATAAGTAATAAATGTGCACTTAGCCATTGTATACGTAATATGTAGGCGCCCCAGTAAAGCACGTACATCTACCGCGCATTTGTCACGGCTTATCCAACAAACAAGGTCGGTCTACACCACAAGTAAATTAATCTCCGACCACACTCTGATAAATCTACGGGACTTACCTTGGGACTCAGTGTGTTCCGTCCGCAGGTCTCGGAGAAGTCGACGCGCGCGCCGACTTTACAATGACGTCCGATGTCTTCAAATACGTCGACTGTCCCATACCAGTCGACACATTAAGTTCCCTTAATAGGGCACCAAAGCTCACCAACGTAAGAATTTATTTAGCAGTGTCAATCACGCCCGACAAAGATCGCCAATGAAACCACGTTTCCGATTCAAATTCAACTCAATTTACAGACGTCACTGTTACGTTTTATAGTTCAAGTAAATACTTCAAAACACGGGCAACAATCGCGACAAACTATACAAAACGCGGCCGGTGGTATTTTTCCCGAAAATCACTCGTTCGAAACACGCCACGCATGCGAGGATTTCGTCAAGAAGTTCAAGCAACGGCCCGCCGTACGCGGCGGGGTCCCAACACGTTGTGTGATAATAATGGCGGCCGCGCGTCGCCATAGACAATACTAAATGCGCTAGCCCGTACCGATCGGGCATCTATCAACTCGACTAACTAACAATCGGACTCGGCCAACGAACTAGCGTAAACATAATAAGTAAGTGGTTTTTATTAGGTATTTACAATGATATTAAATTCTGTTTTCTTGTAGACATTTTATTACAATCTGTTAGATTTCCTTATTAGATTTTAAACTAAATTTCTGAATTGTCAAGGTTCAAGATTGATTAGGAATATTTGATAGTTTCGGGTAGATCGACCTGCTGTCGTCCGTATATTATCAATTTATTCATCCATTTTTAGAATAATAAAATTAAAAACTTCACATGCATACCTAAATATTCATAAAAAACTCAGGTAATACAAGTAAAAAATAAATATTTTGCGTACATTCCTTATAAATTCCATTATAATAGTTACCCTACACAACAAGGACAGAGGGCTACTGTGAAGCTATCTCACTCGGACCGCGTTTTGATAAGTTCCTTGGTCGATGGTCATGACTTATCTATGGCGTGGATTCTAATCGTTTCTACTGTTTTTATTTAAATATCTGTTGTACCTTCTAAATATATAGTACTCCTATAGAGTGGATTTATGGGCAGGGCATGTTTTTGGGAATTAATGTTAAGTTTAAAACGAAATTACTTATTTTTTAACTTTTAATTCTACTAAAATATTCATTAACACTTTCACTGCCACTGACACAACTGTCGTGTTCTCGTTATTATTCTCGAGATGCCGGCAACACGCCTGGTGTCTATTTTATTTTATCGATAGTTCAGTCAAAACTATGCTATCATTTTCAGTTAAACATACAACAAAAGTATTTTTAAGTGAAAATGATAGCATAATTTTATAACTTTATATATTTATGTTTAAATTGGTTCGAGAATTCGGTGGTAGGCCATAACATCGGCCACCTTCAGAAGTTACCACCCACCAGACAAAGCCTTGCCGCCAAGAGTTTGTCGTGTTCCGGCACGATGTCTGGTGAAGCCGTACGGAGGACGGGTCTGAGCAGTTGTGTTTAGATGTGTGCCGGGTACGATGCGCCTAATGTTGTTGTGTTTGGAGTTTGGTCGTGGAGGGTCTTCAGATCAATCTCCCTTTGGCGCAGCATCGTTGGTCGTGTTGTTGGGTTTAACATTGCATCACCTTTTTTTTTTTTTGTTCCGGGGTGGAAAATCCTCAATGGATGTCCGCCGCCCTGGGGTGGGCGACGGGGTCTGTCAGACTCCTACTGACTAAAAACCACCCCGGTGTGTCTCCGGTCACGTGCGCACGGAGCCGCAGAAGTCCCTGATTCTGCCGCGGCCCCACACTCTCGTGCCGGCCCGGTCTGTCCGGGCCTCGCCTCCTGCACGGGGTAGTGAGGTGTTACACTATCCCGTGCATCGCCTCTGAGGCGTGCGCCGAAACTCGCGCGCGCCTCCGCCTCGGGGTCCAACCAATAGGGGGCGGGGACTTCCCCATGTCCCTCGCCCCTGGACCCATTCATGGGGGCCGGAAGAGGGCGTTATCCGCCCTTCCTCGGCGCCCGGTGCATCTTCTGCGGCCCGGGAAGGGAGTGGAGATCTCTCTTTCACGTTCTGCAGTTTCCTTCTGCGACATCATGTCTTCGCAGAAGGACACCACCGCGTCCCACGACTCTGCGCTACCGACCATCCTCCGCACTACTGCCGGCAGCTCGATCTGCTGCTGCACCGGACTGGAGCCCCGTGTCCGCTCTTCCTCGCGCCATCGGTACAATGACGAACATTGCATCACCTCGCTCAACTGCCGGCTTCCTTCCTATTCGCTCAGATTTTCTGAGTGACCTATTCACTCTTAATAAACTAGCGCGCTTTACCATCAACGATCGCATTACTATTTACCATCAGGCGGGATTGGGGTCAAGCGCTAGTTTATAATTATTAAAAAAAAAAGAATTGAGACTGTTTTAATATGTAAACATAGATAGTTCGTCAACTATGGGTATAAAGTTGATAATTTTTGTTAAGATTACGAAAGGAGATGTTTCATTTTGGGCCACCACTATGTACGCTATACAGTATGTTAAGAAAACCCTGTCCGACCCGTGAAGGTGTTGTTAGGTATCGATAACTGATTCTACTAATGCATACAAAACCAGGCTAAACTTAAAAAAAAAAATCCCCCTAAAAAAATAAATATTATTTCGCAAAAAGAGGTAACTTAATAAATCCGCGTTAACAACCCTTCGCTTATCTTATTTTCAGACATATTCATCAAATAATGTGCACAGATCCCTGAATATTTACTTTTTATATGCACTATACAACTGACAAATGTCGTAATCAACAATAAAATACACTAATGACCATATTTAAAATTATACCTTATGTACGGACGACAGCAGGTCAAGCAAACTGTCAGATATTCCCAATCAAACTTGAGCCTTAATGCTTTAGAGATAAAGTTGAAAATCTAATAAGGAAATCTCACAGATTGTATTAGCTTGATGTGCTGTCATCTGTACAGTGCCGGTGGGCACGCTTAGAGTGACCATTGATTTCGTCTTGTTTTACCAGTCTTGTTGTCCGGGATTTTTAGGCGGTATCGTTAAGGACAAGGTAAAAACCGCTGTGCCGAAATGTTAAGCGAATAGGTCCATATAGAGTAAGATAAGGCAATTTAGGGCCGGTAGTAACCTCTACTGGATTACATAGCCCCTGAAGAGTTCTACTGTCCACCTCCTCCTGGCTTCATCATTCGACCCTCGCTGCGAAAAACTTTATCGGACTTGTGGATAAGAATCATGTAAGCCCAAACCCTATAGGTTTGTCTAGGGGGCCCAGAAGAGTTCCAACCAGCAAGGAGATTTCGTAACAAACTATCAGTAGGAATGGCTTTTATTTTGACGGTTCAATAACATTGAATGCTTTCTTTTTGAAGTGAAACTTCTTTACGCACGCTTGACTTGGGGAGTAAGCTGGCGAACGCGTGACGTAAGCGTTACGAAAAGTGATCGGGCAAGGCGAACGGAAGTAAAGTGGGGGATATAAGCACAGAGGCGCCCGTGGCGCGAGCTTGGTACTACAAGGTCTACAACGAGTTATTTTTTTTTTTTCAATAAAAATAGAAGATCTATGCAAAAATATTAATTTACCAATGAAATCATGAAAAAAAATTAAATATGCATAGAAAATTAATATATGTATACATGTATATATTGTACACAATATATATATATATATATATATATATATACATACAGATGGAGCGAAAGAAATTTCACTTCAGTCGTGTGGTCATAAACACACTCGTTTTTTTTTTTTTAATTATAAACTAGCGCTTGACCGCAATTCCGCCTGATGGTAAGCAGTGACGCAATCTTTGATGGTAAAGCGCGCTAGTTTATTAAGAGTGAATAGGTCACTCAGAAAATCTGAGCGAATAGGAAGGAAGCCGGCAGTTGAGCGAGGTGATGCAATTAAGAGCCTTATTAAGAGCCTATTCACTCTAGCCTTGAAGACACTCAAATTGTAGTCCGACGGAAACACCGCCGCTGGCAAATTATTCCAATCCCTCGATGTACACGGTATAAAGGAGGAGGCGAAACGCTTTGTGGAAACTCGCCGTACGTCGGGTCGTCCGTTAGTGGAACGGAGATGGGGGAATTAAATCATGCGATTCCCTCGCACACTCCCCAAAATGCATCCTATAGAACACCGAAAGGCTGGCTACTCTACGCCTGTGCTCTAGGCCTTGGAGACCATCTCGAGTTCGAGTTCTTTATGTTGTTCAGCAAACAAATTCAAACTTATGAAGCCATGGACTAGCAATATGCTTGAAATTGATTACGATTAATAGTATTATTGTGTTACGATTTCGCAATTAGGGTGAACTATCTCCCAGCAATTACGTTCGGAGAAATTGAACGGGTTTCAAAAAGTGCTACGTAAAAGAAGACTCCACTATCTCTTTATTTCTCATAAAAAGACAGTAGGTATAGAAAACTAGCATCTAGCTTTCACAGGTAGTATGTTTCCGACGAGTATTTTCAGACATGCCGCGAATGACCTAGTGGCATGTCTGGAAATACTTTCCTAATTCGCCGTCTCGGTCGTCTCCGTCCATTTTTTATTAGTTGTTGACAAAGCATCGTTTCTTTGAAGCTTTTGCAGGTATAATAGAATCTTCTAGTGATATAATTTTTTTTTGATGGTTTGTTACCCAGGCAGAGAGGTTTTTATAAACTTGGGTATAATATTAAATTCGTCCACGATAATGACGAAATTTAAAGTGTGTGTGTTATGTATGTGCATCTTAAAATATTAACAATTTGCACTACACACATACATTTTTGGTCAATACTCGTATTAGTAACTAGACATGTCTTACATTCATAAAAAAATGGTTTAATTACATAGTAAAACTAGATATTGGTTGAAATTAATAAAAGCATTTCTAATTGACACGAAAACGTTTAGTTGAATTTTTCAAGCATATTTGCGGATTAGAAATTTCATCGAAATGGAATGTGAAAGAAAAGAAACTGTGTTTCACAATTAGGGTGCAAAAAAATATCAGAATTGTTTACGAAATTTTTATCGTCGAGTTGACTTTCTTGTAACGCAGATATATTTTTTAACAAGTCTAAATGATCTGGATTTTCAGTCGTCACTCCAATGAGTAAAAAAAGAAATCCAAAAAAAAAACCTAACTTTTTATGTAAAATCCATACTAGTAATAAAATATTCAAGTACATAATTATTTATGTCTAGCTGTCTGTTGCCGTCACGGCTTAACCACTTAGTCGATCACGAAACTTGTTGACCGGTGTCTTTTTGGTGAATGTAATTTCAAGTTAACCGTGTTCAGATATCTTCCTTTACTTGTATCCTAACACATTGCTTTTGGCAAATTTCTTTCTTCTAGATTAACGGGAACTCTAGGATATTCTAGAACATAAATTGTAACTTTTGATTGCGTGGACTTAGAAGGTTGATTTTGTCCCTGCTTGTTGCGAATGCCAGAGTATTTGACATTAATTTCTATTTGATAACTCCACGAGTTTCTGAGAAAAAGGTTCTTGACAGACGGTCAAACTAGCGGGCAACTAAGTGATCTCATAAGGGTTCCGAATTTCTATTTCAGGTAGGTAGGTCTGCAAAACCTAAAAATCATGAGAAACTAAATATACGCAGACGCGCAGAAAGCGCGAACAACAGCTAGCAACTTTATAAGTAAACTAACCGTTCCCATAATTGAAGAATTTTCATAAAAATTGGATTGCGGTCAAGCGCTAGTTTATAATTATTAAAAAAAAAGTTTTTCAAAAATTCTCCCTTAGTGCTTCAAACACGCGTGTGTGTGAGCGTGTTTGTGTCCATATACAAGGAACTCAATTCCATGCGTTCGGACCTAGTGGTTTAGGCAAATCGTTTTTTTGTCAGAAACGAATTTAAGATCTTAAAGAAGTAACCTTTGTTGCATATTTTTTGTGTGATTCCGCGGGCTTTAGCAAAATCTACAAACAAAATAGCACCATTTAATTGACTTCAGCAGAAAAAGTAATTATTTTAATGCAGTTAACAGGTGACAGGATATTCAACGTCATCATAGATCATCGCCGACAGCAAGCGTGCTATTTTTAAACATGGAATGAAAGTTGACTTTATTGTAATATCACTTCATCTAAGACATCACAGCGAGTTTTATAGAAAATACTTGCATAATATTGTGTAGCTGTTTTAACGTAGTTTAGAGTTTCGTAAGTGACGTAATCGGGTGAGATATAGTCCCGCTCATTGACGTTACTCTAACCAAACTTACGCGTATTACAAAATGTTTCCGTACTTTCTTTGAGGTTCACTCCAGTCTTCCCTTTGAAGATAACAATCTAAGATGATTAAAGGATTCTCCAACTTACGGTACATTTGCCATTGGTTTAACGCTTCTCCTTGTTATATCGAAATATTCAAAATTATTGCTAAATTCATGCTCGGAAAATTGAGTTAAAGATGTAGTTGCTTATTGTGTAATATTCAGTCATCACTAATTTAAAAATAATTGATTCGAAACTGTCCTCATATGATTGGGAGTTATATGTTCGAGCCTTTGGGATTAAAACACTAGAGTCATGGTGTCCGAGTGCTCACTTACGGTTTTTAAAAATATTGCCAAGCGGTTGGTCGTCTCTTCACGTGCCCAGCGGGTTGGCCTATTTCTCGACCAAAGAATTAGTATCGCCATACTGCAATGCAATGCTGCCAGCCTTTTGAGCACTGTTACTATTGACAGCGAAGCGGATGAACTTTTTGATATCCGATGATTCTTTTGTTCTTTATTTCATATATGAAATAATCATGTTAGGTTAACCTAACATGATGATTTAAAATGTTATCTTATATTATGTAAATATTATCTGGATTAATATTATTTAATGATGTTAATGAATATGTGTATCATATCGGGAAGGCGAAGATACAAAAGACGCAAAAGATACGAATTTCAAACATACGCACAAATTCAGAAGTGATTAATGTTCCCTCTCAACGGTTTGCGTATCTACTGAGCATCATGCGATTAATTTTGAGTATGTACTATCTAATTAAATACCTCCAATATTTTCCGAAGACTTAGAGTTACGAGAACGTATTTATCTTGGCGTGAAATTCGTGAAAGACATCAACCAACCGTGATTCTGTTTGCACAGGAACATTTAATGCTATGTCACATGAAATATTAAACTCATACCCACATTCCAGTAATTCTGGGGACATGTGGTGAAAATATACTAAATACTGGATTACGCCGCAACGTGGCGTAACCAAATGTATCCTGCGGATAAGTCGCTACCTATAACATGTAACTACCTACCTACCAATATTACTTAATATAAGATAGCAAATGCTGAAAGGGATTAGGGAAACAGATGACAGCGGATTTTGGCGTGGAATTATATTAGGTACAAGATAAATTACATAATTTATGGCAAAGGAAAATGTTTAATTTATAGGTAAGCTTGTACCTCCATGTAGTTAGCAGAATATGCTAACATTTGTTGATATTTTTACGGTCTAGGGGTATTAAAATACCGGTTAAGAGTTTCGAGGTTTATTAACAAGGCCGGTACTGTCGATAGTAGGCAATGACAAGTAGAAATTAGCTGATGTCGCACTGAAATCTTCCCTTATGTCCACGAAGTCCGGGTCGTATAGGTACACACAACTACATTACAGAAGTTACTTCACGTAGACCTTGAAATGCTCGTGGCAGTTATGCGCTTGTTTTGCTTCAATAATCAAATGCAGACTGACTCACGCGCTGAGTCACGCTGCTTTATACAACATGTAAAGAAAACCCTGTCCGATCAAGGGGGGCAGGGTACGCGGCACGTGGTCGCATCGCTTCGGAAAAAATGGCTGTGACGTACGGACGGACAGACGGATAGACAGACATGACGAATCTATAAGGGTTCCGTTTTTTTGCCATTTGGTTACGAAACTCTAAAATACACTTTTTTACAAACGGTTTAAATAAATAACGAATGATTTTACTTTCCCTGTTAATCGATTTCTCTCACAGTCGTAAATCTTTCTGAAACCGACGTATCTTCAACCACAAGCCGTCAGTTCCACAAAGTTGTTCATGCAAGGTGTTAGTGATGTAATGGTCTGTACGTACCACGTAATTATGAACTGATCTCGTAAGAAGTACTTTGCATTCTATAGGGTTGTTAACAGTTATCTTAAATCGCTCTACAAAAGGCGGCATATGTCGGCAACATTTTGCCGGCGGGCTAGGTTGGCGACTTCAGTCATTGCAAGTCGTAAAACCATCCGGGCGGCATGTCGGCAGCTCGACATCAGCACGTCACCACAGCTGAAATGTCGCTTGCATACGTTAATCGCTGCAAGCCGCCGACCGTACTTTCAACATAAGCCGTGTTGTGTCGGCGGGCTGTGCCGCCGGGCCGGGCTTTGGTGTGTAATACGCTTAACTTTAACATTTTAGGTTAAAACTGTATTTTCGCTCTTCATACAACCTAACATTGTTTTTTAAGGTGGCTATGCCCACCACTACTAGCCACGCCAACAGCCAGGACCAATTTACTTGCCAAGTCGCCTCTTGTCAGAGCGATATTCACCATAAACCTTCTCCGTACGAGGCTTGATATGTGGACATGTTACTTTAGTGACTTCGCAAGAGTACTTTTATTGCACTATTGCAGTCAATTGGAATCATTTTGGAACCAATTGCTAATCTGTTATTCCATATTTTCGAATAAATCTTTGCTCAAGAACGTGAATGGCGCAATAAATGTTGTTGAAAAGTCAGATTGAAGCCCATTGCTGTGGATGGTATGTTGTGCGATTACCCTGTTATATAGTGATGTTTCAAAATATTGATATTATTTGTTATAGTTTTTATTTTATTGTTTACCTTTTATTAGAATTGTTTTTATTATATTTTATTATATGTGTCAGTTTATAAAATGGATGTCCTGAAATTTATCCGTTCTGCCGCATTAGGTAAAGTCACTTAATGTACCATCCCTTAAAAAGAAAAATAGACTTACATATTTTTATATGCAATTAGCTTCTGCTAATGTCGGCTTCGTAAGAGTGAAACTCGGGAATTATCCCTGGGGAACGGTTTACTGAGACCAATGGTAGACTATGTATTTCTCCAAAATGACATTTCCTACTAATATTATTGTATAAATAGGTACAAAAGCTTGTGTGAATGAATGTTTGATACTCTTTCATGCAAAAACTACTACACAGATACCAATGCAATTTGGCATATATATCTTCTTCATCTAAGCGTTAATCCCAGCCGCATCCGAATACCGGTCCTGCACCTTGATTAATATGATATCTTATTTAAATACTCGCTGTCCCGTAGACTGTCTGACCTTATTTGACCTCCATAACCCAGTTACTGGGTGGTATAGTAGTAGGTTACCTGTTATGTATTACGAGTATAAACATAGCTTATTTTACTCGAAATTTGGAAAATTGAACATCTATAATAGATGAAATCGAATAAATTATGTTATAACATAGCTAAACCTATGTATATACATCTATGCAAGTATTTAACATACATATATAAAATATAATTAGATAAAAAATAACGTCATAGAACTATGGACCATGTAAAGTTCTCAAAAATAAAGTACTTAATTACGTCTTGAAATTCTGATAGGAAGTCTTTACCAGAAAGAAGAATCTCTATAATCCCTTATTTAGTTGAATCGCAGTGATTATTAAATTATTGTAGAACATTCTGATAATACTATTATGCACCGCTCGCTAAAGCTAAGCTATGTTATTTATTTTAAGCGTTAACATTTCTTATATGAACATGTACTTTTCCTGAAAACAATCCGACTTCATATCTTTTCCGGTTTCATATAATTCTCCAATACATTTATAAAAAAAATTTAAAATAAAACCAAATGAAAACACCAATAAACCAATCATTTAAATCCACCAACCCATTTTAAAAGCTTCGTAAACCTGCACTCGTGGCATGCCTTAAAAAGCAGATCTAATCGTATTCAAAACGACAACTAAACCGCCTTTAATTTAATTACTTATAGGTACATACTTAGGTACCCACACAATGGTGCTCAAAGTACCATTATAGTCCCCGTAATACCTATAGATATGCGCTTAGGGGTGTCATACGAAGTAATGTTCGAGGAAATTTTCTATACTAATCTATTTGTGTAGATTAAATTTCTTAATATTGTATAATTGCATAGAACACGCGTGAGCACAATGTACTTGCTGTAAAGCATCTATTTGTTGGGTTAGTCTTTTTTATTGATTTCTGAATTGTTGTTTCTTTTTTTTATGTGTTTTCCATAATGGACGCTCTTGGCGTATTTCTGCATCGTTCTCACACGGTTGATTTCAACATGAATGATGTAATCAAATATTTGTATCAATACCTTGATAATTTAAAAGAGTGTCCATGAAGTTTCTTGCCCGGTCTTCTCCATAGGTACCTACTCTTTGGAATGGGCGACTAGCTTCACCTTACTCACTGACCGACCTTCTGACAGTTCAAAAGTGTCTATATCTGGTTTATTTGAAATAAATGCTTTGATTTGATTGATTTTATTTGTTTGCCCGTGTCCGTAAGGCGTGCTCAAACTCTGTGCAGTTTTAAAACCATGATAATAAAGCACTTCCTCTCTCTTTAAATGTATCAATATATTTTATTTGCTCTTGTAAGATGTTTATTAATAAGATGTATATATTTATTTAAACTGGTATGATTACGTACATATTTATTGTATAATCTATGTAATATAGTACACTGTAGATTCTAGAAACCGACCGACCTAAAATATTTCTCTCTCCTTCCCCTTAGTATTCCATCCAAAGGTTGTCTGTAAAAGATCGCTCTTGGCGACAACACCGCCCATTGTCACCCTTTATGAAATGTTTTTATTTCGTTCTGCAATGAATAAAAGTTAAAATCAAATTAACATTCATTGAAGTTTAGCCAAAATCAGCAGTTAGACTGGCAAAGCGGACCCCAAAATCTAAAGCTGAAAAAGCTTCGGAAGCGACTGGGATTAACGCTGAGATGATGATGATGAATGAATATGATGTACATAATAAAGAGTCTTCTTCATCTCAGTGTTAATCCCAGTCGTATCCGAAGCTTTCAGCTTTGGAGTCTAGGATCCGCTTTACCAGTCTAACTGCTAATTTTGGCTGAACTTCGATATTTTCCATGAAGCGACTGCCGTCTGCCTTCCAGAGCCGCAGTTAGTTTCAAAGAGGGACTGTGGCCCAGGGGCCACAGTCCCTCATTTTCCTGTGCGCCAGGGCGCACAGGAAAATGAAGGTACACGGATAGGTTTTAGCCAGTAAAAGTCTGACAAGCTCTTCCGCTCCACCAAGAGCGGGAGAGGTCATTTGGTGATTTTTTATCTGAAAAAGGTTAGGTTTACATAAATTTGCGGATTAATTTATTTATTAAAAAAAATCTGAGCCAAAATCAAACACTAATCCTCCAAAGAGTTACAATAAGACGGTTTAACAAGAAAAGTTCATTGATGAACCCAAACGCTCAAGGGAAATATAGTAATACAGAAAAGTAAGATTATCTTGGATTTTTTCTGCAGAAACGAGGCCCAAAGCCGCGGAGAAAAAGTCAGCTAAAGTTTATCCCCTTATACGAAGTTAACATTAATCGTTGTACCGAAGGAATTAGAAGCACTTGTCCTTTAGTTTTATCTCCAGAACGACAGAATTACTCTTGATGTGGTTCTCTCTGAGATAAACTTGTTATTCGCTGGGATAATGAGAGCACGACTCATTTCGTGTTCACATTACTAACTCCCAACATTAGATCATTTACTATGTAGGTTTGGTTCTGCTTGATTTTCGTTAGCAGTACTTAAGTAAAATGTTTGTTGTATGGATAGAGCAAACATAGCATGCCTTCCCACTGCTCAGGAAGTCCCTCTCTCGGACACCTATCCGAGATAGGAAGTGAGTTATAACTCACTACGTGGAGCCAAGGGGCTTTGGTGGATGGCACATGTCTTCGAAATTTCGGTTTTAGGATATGCCGGTCTCCTCACGATGTTTTCTTTATGTTTTCAGAATGAAGAAAAACATCCCGTCTACAAAAACTTAAGCGTTAGTTGTTTTTTAGCAGTTTTTTTTTAAAACACGTTGCTTCACACTAGGTATTTCTCCTGGACCGTGGGTGCGTTTACAAACATATAAAGTCACATACACAAACAGCCAGAGCCGGAATTAATTGTAGGTCATACAAATTGTTGAATCGCGGGAATCGAACCACTGCGTCTATCGTGTCGAAAGGTTAAGGCGTTAAAATAATGGTTTCATAGATAAACTCTCATTTCTAACTTTAAACTTTTAACTAAACATTATAGATAAGTAGGACGGAAATCACAGTGGTGGCAGGATAGATTAAAAGGAAAAACAATAGTAGAGCGTGTTAAGCATTTACATACAATCAACGCGGACCACGCGGAGGTATGTATATTAATTAAAATTGACGGTAGGTCTTCGCGCTGGAGTTAGATTAATTTCAATATAATGTATTCTAGAAGGCTACATTATATAGATAATGTAAAGAAAACCCCTTCCGATCCATAAGGATAAAAAGGTTAGGTAAACACATGACCAAGTAAAGTATGAAATTTTACATAATCATCATAGTATCAATAATAATGAATTTAGATTTTTTTTTTTCCGCGAATTAATTCCAACTTCCCCAAAATTTGGTATTTTTTAAACAGGTGACAACACCATTTTTTACGGTATTGTTACGAGCGAATAGCGATGCAACCGCGTGCCGCGTGCCCTGCCCCCTTCGCCCGCGCTTGTATTGCCTACCGCACATGTATTAAGTTACCTCGTTTTACGAAATAATGTTTATTTATTTAGGGGGATTTTTTATGTTTAGCCCGCTTTTGTAGACGTTAATAGAATCAGTTATCGATACCTAACAATACCTTCACGGATCGGACAGGGTTTTCTTTACATATTGTATATGGTACAAATTATATATTTGATCTATTCCACATAGCAACGGTACTAATCAAGAAATTGTATTGATGACGTCATTACAATCCTTTCAATACATTACCAACGTCTTCAACGTTAAACATCTACCCGCATTTTGGAAATTGTTGAAGTATTTTCAGTCGCTTTATTTTTCGTAAGCAAACAAAATGTTTGTTCATGTAAGATTTCCTAAAGTGTCTCTTGTATTTCTGTATGTTTAAATCTGAAGTGGTAGCTCCAAGGGCGTACCCAGCTTCTGGCCTAGGAGGGCGCAAGTCTGGCCTAAGGGGTGGCAAGCCAGTCCTAGGGGGGCAAGTCAGACCTATGGGGCAAGTCAAATTTTTTGAGTGATTACACGCTGTTTTTTGGCAATTACGTACATTTTGTCAGTCTCTAATGCGTGGTTTATTTAAAAGTTAGAGATAAGTCCTCGTTTATACTTTGTTTAATAATCAGGGGAGTTCATACATGTTCTGCGAGATTCCCAGGGGAGAGGGGGAGGGGGGGCAGTCGCCCCTTCTGCCCCCTCTCGGTACGCCCATGGGTAGCTCCTAAAACTTGTGAGTTACTTAATAATGGAATAAATATATTCAGCGTTTGTATCGAAACTACTTATTTGATAATAAGACTGCTAAAGCACTGAAAATTCTTCCCAATAATAAATTAAAGAAATTATTTGACCCTCCACCGTTTAATCGAGTCCCGGCGCCATTCATCGGACAGAAATATAGCCGCAGGTGAAAATCTATGCGGTTCTTTTAAATAAATGGTTTAATTAGAAGCCATTAAAGAAATGGGCATTTTAAGAGGCAATTCGGTTTGAATTTAGCTTCCTCTTTTAATGTATTATCGTCCAATAGAAAAGGGGCTTCTGCCATTACTTTGGGTAAGTGACTTAGTACTGGACAAGCCTGTCTTCTAAAAAAATCGGTTGTCTGTAAAGTCGAATCATTACCTTCATCGCCGCAATTATCCTTGTTATAAACAATTGACACCACATTCACTTTTCACTGCACTTCATATTTGACGAAAACATGTAAATGTATTATTGTATAGCAGCTGTCCCCGCCGACGCATCACTCAAGTAGGAGAGAGACAGATGTCGAACGTTGCCGAACGCGGAGTCGCATACGCATGAGTCATGTTTTTTCGTAAGTGCAGTTGGCTCCATCGAATTATACGACGTTATCTCGCCAAAATTCACCGTGTAAACTAAGAGAAGTGAGATTGGAGTGAGCTACCATTCCGCTTATTGACAACTCATTTCAAGCTCACTTTGCATCAATTTTCTCTGTGGGGGTAAATTTGTTAGAAATCATGTAACCTGAGTGGTAAAATGCTTCTATTTCAGGTGCTTAGTAAGGTTTCATCAATCAGTCTATAACAAATCTATCCAAATCCAAATCTTACCTGCGAAGATTGTCGCTCCAACGTCCCTTATGGCGGATCCTACTACAGATTCAGTACAATTCTATATTCCCACTTTAGCGTTAAAATTATCCATCAGAACGTTGCCGTACGAACGTTGCCTAGTGGTGAAGAGCCAGGCCATGGAGATGGCCTCGAACATTTTTTTCTATTTCATCATCCTATAAGTGAACCGGTATGAAGTGGTCATACCGCTATTTTTTGGTTATCAGAGCCTCGTT
The DNA here is from genome assembly GCA_037179545.1 of Sesamia inferens. Classification (NCBI taxonomy): domain Eukaryota; kingdom Metazoa; phylum Arthropoda; class Insecta; order Lepidoptera; family Noctuidae; genus Sesamia; species Sesamia inferens. Next base: position 24,628,326 of record CM073928.1, on the reverse strand, counting down.
TGTTGTTTAGCAGGATACACCATGAGCAGATGAGGTTGATTTGGTACACTGATATGGTAACTGTACCAAAGCATTCAATGCATTCTTGTAGCATTCAATGCCGCCAAAACGCAGACGTGTCTTGTCACCGCCAAAAGGAGCCCGTTCACCTTGGCTCCTACTTTTCGGAATGTATCCTTGGAGTGTACCGACCGCCTTCAGCTTTTGGGTGTTGAGATTTCCTCGAACCTAAACTTTGGGCGGTTCATTGAGTCCAAGGCCAAGGTGGCTGCCAGAAAACTTGGCGTTATCGCAAAGGTCCGGCAGTACTTCACACCAGGGCTGCTTCTAATGTTGTACAAAGCACAGGTCCGTTCGTGTGTGGAGTACTGCAGCCATATTTGGGCTGGTGCTGCTAAGTGTCACCTGGCCACTTTGGATTCAGTGGAGAGGCGTGCGAAGAGGCTGAATGGTGACCCTGATTTAACTCGAGTTGGTCTCCAAAACCTAGAGCACAGGCGTAGAGTAGCCAGCCTTTCGGTGTTCTATAGGATACATTTTGGAGAGTGTGCGAGGGAATTGCACGATTTAATTCCCCCATCTCCGTTCCACCATCGGACGACCCGTCGTACGGTGAGTTTCCACCCTTATGTTGTTAACACCTCTACGATCCGGACGAAGCGTTTCGCCTCCTCCTTTATACCGCGTACATCGAGGGACTGGAACAATCTGCCGGCGGCGGTGTTTCCGTCGGACTACAATTTGAGTGTCTTCAAGGCTAGAGTGAATAGGCTCTTAATAAACTAGTGCGCTTTATCATCAACGAATGCGTCACTGCTTACCATCAGGCGGGATTGCGGTCAAGCGCTGGTTTATAAATTAATAAAAAAAAACCCATCGTTTATCCTTTATTGACAGAGAAGTTCTGGTCGTATCTATCGCGTAATGTGTCATGAATAATTACGATATTGTCATTCTTTTCACGGGCTTTATGAACTTTATTAATAAATCTGTAGGTTCCATGTTTGCGAGTAATTTTGTCCAATGAAATAGAAAGAAGAGCTTTGAAATTATTTCGTTTCTTTTTCTCAAATATAATACAGCGATACTTTCAGACTTTTTCGTTTTGACCTCGAAACTTTGAATACAATGTTACGTGACCAAAATAAGGGCCGAACATATTGGACGAGCCTTTGCCTCTAGAATCGTTTATTTATATAAAAGTAAGAAAAAATTCCATAAAAAGAAAATGTTGGATCATTTTTTTAAAAGATATTTTCTCTATATAGGTTTCTAATCTTCTTGCTCTGTCCAAAATCATCGAGAAATGAGAACGTTTGAGTATTATAAAGCGGTATTACCATAATTTGATTCTGTAGTAAGCTGACATGGCAAATTTCAAATAACTAAAAGACCTAAAAAGGATCATAAAGGCAAAATGACTGGCTCCAAGTTACTTAACAACGTTTGTACGAAGCGAATTCAGTCATTTTTTTTTACATATTTAATTTCCATAAGTTTCTGTTTCTACCTTTCAATTATTCATGCCATGTTCCGGATTTAGAATATTTCGTAAAGACGATTGTTCTTTAAATTAGGACAAAAGGTAGATTGGATTATATAAAAGAGTTTGCTGCTCTGAATTATTAAGACGGCTTCGTTATAATACTTGTTTGTGTGTGTTTTTGGAAATGAAGACAGCGCACGCTTGACGTTATGTTATAATCCGTGTTTTTATTTTTAGTAAAACGTTGCCCCACACTAAGAATTTCTCCTGTATCGTGGGTGCGTTTACTAACATATAAACTTATATACCATAGCCAGACCCGGGACAACGACTTGTCGGTCTTACAAATATTTGTTCCGTGCGGGCTTCGAACCAGTGCAGCGACACGCAGCGCAGGAGTCAATCGCTTAACCACTGCATCAAAGACTTTAATTATGATTGACATTTGAAAACAATGACTTTGTATGAAATGAGTACGCATCCGCAAAGCTAAAACACAGAATACAGCCGAGTAAGTGTCTTTAAGGGTTTCACTAGCTTATGTTAAATCAATACAGTGTTCTTGGGTATAACTCTGGATGCTAAGCTTCAATGGGGTCCCCATATAGAAAAATTGTCAAAAAAACTAAGTTCTGCTGCATACGCAGTTAGAACAATTCGTAATTTGACTGATATTGAGACGGCCCGTTTAGTATACTTTGGCTATTTCCATAGCGTAATGTCGTACGGCATTCTGTTGTGGGGAAATGCCACTGATATTCAGACAATATTTGTTTTGCAGAAACGAGCTGTTCGTGCAATTTATAAATTAAGTCCAAGACACTCTCTCAGAGAAAAATTTAAAGAAATTAATGTACTGACCGTGCCGTCTCAATATATTTATGAAAATCTTTTGTATGCCCATAAAAATATAAAATTGTATAAAAAATACAGTGATGTCCATAATATAAATACTAGGAACAAGCACAAATTTATTGTACCTACAACAAGGCTCAAGAAAATAGGTGGCTCTTTTAGATGCCAATGTATACATTTTTACAATAGGCTTCCAGAGGTGGTTCAAGATCTGAGCCTAAATAAATTCAAATCCTTCATTAAACGTAAGTTGTGTCAGAAAGCATTTTGTAGTGTTAAGGATTATATTGACGACAAAAAGGCTTGGGCTTGAACTGCGTCCGATTTCTATACTTACACTGACTGTTCTTTGATTTTTCCTCTTGTAGTTTAAATTTGCAATTGTTTGTTTTTTTTTTTTAACTCAAAGCCAGTACACACTATGTAGCCAGGCATATTGTACGTTACGGAATTGCATCGCTGACAGGGGTATTCGGCACTGGTGCAGCTACACAGGAGCTAAACTTAGCATTCGGGAACACCGTTGGAGCTGCTGAACCTTCGACAAAACTGTCTTTGCATTGTGTAGATTCAATTTCTTAGTATTGTATAATTGCATGGAACACGTGTGAGCACGTGCTGTAAAGCATCTATTTGTTGGGTTAGTCTTTTATTGACTTGATAGCGCTATGGCTGTTGAGAGTATGTCATGCTCACTCAAATGTCTCGCTGGTGGTGGCGTGTGTGTTGGGTCATTAGGTTCCCTTCAATATGGTTGAGCTGAATGATGCTGATCCATACGTCATGTTCGTGAACGGACGCCGTCAGAGGGGACTGGTCATCTCTTAGCTGCCACGGCGTATTTTAAATTCTGAATTGTTGTTTTTTTTTTTTTTCCATAATGGACGCTCTCAGCGTACAATATATTTCTGCATCGTTCTCACACGATTGATTTCAAAATGAATGATGTAATCAAATATTTGTATCAATAGCTTGATAATTTAAAAGAGTGTCCATGGAGTTTCTTGCCCGTTCTTCTCCATAGGTACCTACTCTTTGGAATGGGCGACTAGCTTCACCTTACTGACTGACCGACCTTCTGACAATTCAAAAGTGCCTGTAATTGGTTTATTTGAAACAAATGCTTTGATTTTGATTTTGATTTTTACATTTTGACTTTTCCATCATCGTTATAACTGATAGAACATCACTATGATTAGGCCCCAGGATACAACTAAAATTTCAGTGTTTATACTTTTTATATTTGTTCGAGGATAACTTCGTCGAGTAGGAACCGATTTTGATAATTCTTTTTTTGTTGGAAATAAATTTTTTCGAGAGGGTGAATACAATACAATACAATGAATAAAGAAAAAGCGACATAGCGATAGTGTTTCATTGAGCAAAATGTGGTGGTTGGGGCTCTAAGGCGGGAGTATTTTCGACACAATTAAAAACACTGTATTTATTGCCGAATTCAAAAAAGTGCGTCTCTTGTTGTACGTGAACACTTATTTCAAAATCAAAACAAAGCATTTATTTCAAATATTTGATAATTTTGTCCAACATCCAGCAGCTCCAACAGTGTTCCCGAATACTAAGTTTAGCTCCTGTGTAGCTGTACCAGTGCCGAACACCCCTGTCAGCGATGCAATTCCGTAACGTACAATATACTTGGCTAAATAGTGTGTAATACTGGCTTTGAGTAAAAAACAATAACAATTACAAATTAAAACTACAAGAGGAAAAATCAAAGAACAATCAGTGTATAGAAATCGGTCGCAGCTCAAGCCCGAGCCTTTTTGTCCTCAATATAATCCTTAACATTATAAAATGCTTTCTGACACAACTTACCTTTAATGAATGATTTGAATTTATTCAGACTCAGAAATTGAACTTGAACCACCTCTGGAAGTCTATTGTAAAAATGGAATCTGAAAGAGCCACCTATTTTCTTGCGCCTTGTAGGTACAATAAATTTGTGCCTGTTCCTAGTACCTATTTATATTATGGACATCACTGTATTTTTTAAACAATTTTATATTTTTACGAGCATACAAATGATTTTCATAAATATATTGAGACGGCACCGTCAGTACATTAATCTCTTTAAATATTTCTCTGAGAGAGTGTCTCGGACTTAATTTATAAATTGCTCGAACAGCTCGTTTCTGCAAAACAAATATAGTTTGAATATCAGCGGCATTTCCCCACAACAGAATGCCGTACGACACTATGCTATGGAAATAGCCAAAGTACACTAAACGGGCCGTCTCAATATCAGTCAAATTACGAATTGTTCTAACTGCGTATGCAGTAGAACTTAGTTTTTTTTTTAAACGATTCGGAGTTATACCCAAGAATACTGTTCTGTCTTCAGATTTCAATTCTTCGCCCTTTACTTTAGTTTTCACCTGCCTAACGTGAGGTAGAGTAAGCTTATTGCATTTCTCGTTTAAGAGTAAATTATTAACATTAAACCAGTGGACTACTTTGGAGATCGTGCTATTTACATCATCAGTAACCTATTGCTGACGTTTAAACATAAATAAAAGTGAAGTGTCATCTGCAAACAACACTATATCATGATTATCCTTTCTGAGGTGCGGCAGGTCATTGATATAAATAAGAAACAAAAAGGACCAAGAATTGACCCCTGTGGGACTCCCATTGTTACTAAATATCCGGAAGATCTTTTTCCATTAACGTCAACGCTTTGAATCCTACCACTCAAGTAAGATGTAATAAGATCCAGTTCCGGATCCCGTAGTGTGTTTATTGCATTGTTTTTGGTATGTTAAAACCTTAATTTGAACGTCATACAGTGTTTTTAGCTTGGCCTATCATGTGAAATACGCCTTGAAATGACAAAATTGGTAATAAGGACACTAAACAAGCTTAAAGAAATTGATTGAGCATTGTTAAGCTAAAACACTGTAAGTCAGCTTACACTGTATTGCTACTGTGTGGTGTATGGTGTATTCTTTGACACGGTAGCGCTGCTGTATGTGTCCAGGCTGCACCACTCCACGAAGTTTGAGGAGGTTGTGGAGTACCTGCGCGTCAAGACGAACTGGACTTTCAGGGTCGAAAGGTTGGAGTCGCGTTACAACACGAACTTAAGACCGTCTCGAGAAGTTCCTCAAAGAAGAGTTCTGGCCGAAAGTGAAGGTGACACCAGTCACCGAAACACGACGCCGCCACTTCGAATACATTAGCATTAGCTGTAGTTAATTATGTTATATATATTTATAAGATTATTATGTTAATATAGTATTGTATAATTATGTTTAAGTGTGCCTTTGAGTTTGAAATAAATAATTTGCGAAGCATAATTTATTTGCGGTGTTATGTTTATAATTACGAAAAGAATTTTAAGTTGTGACCAATTACTATGACATTGATCTTAAAGAAAAAGCTTTTTTTTAAGTAATTATAAACTAGTGCTGGACTGCAATCCCGCCTGATGGTAAGCAGTGATGCAATCGTTGATGGTAAACCGCGCCAGTTAATTAAGCCAATTCACTTAAAAACTTAGTGAATAGGAAGGAAGACGGCAGTTGAGCGAGACGATGCAATTTTAAACTCAACAACACGACCAACGATGCTGCGCTAGAGGGAGATTGATCTGGAGACCCTTCAGATCAAACTCTCGATACAACAACATTTTGTGCAGCTTATAATAGCGAACTACTTAAAAAAAGCTTTTTTTTAAGTAATTATAAACTAGTGCTGGACCGCAATCCCGCCTGATAGTAAGCAGTGATGCAATTGTTGATGGTAAACCGCGCTAGTTTATTAAGCCAATTCACTTAAAAACTTAATGAATAGGAAGGAAGACGGCAGTTGAGCTAGGTGATGCAATTTTAAACTCAACAACACTAGCAACGATGCTGCGCTAGAGGGAGATTGATCTGGAGACCCTCCAGACCAAACTCCCGACACAACAACATTTGGTGCAGCTTATAATTGTATGCTATTATTCTATGAACCATCATTGTCTCGCATTTTTCCATCTATGTTAGGGTCACCTTTCACTCTAGCCGGATATAGCCGAATTTACAAAGGCAACAGCTAATCTGACCTCCTCAACGCAGATACTGGGTAATAGGCACAATATCCCTTGGTAAGTCTGGTTGTCAAATTTTAGGGCTTCTGACGAGAAAACTAACTGTCTTAGCTAAGCTACTAATAGTCGTAGCGGATCTTAAACAGACATTTTAAGCTTTATAAAATATACGAATGGCAACTGAGATGAACGACTTTAAGGTTCGTATTATAGAACCTCACTCAAAATTCAAGCTTTACTTAAATCTCGTTTGATGCTATTTGATTGGTTGAAACGAGTTTTAAGTAATGGTTAAATTTTGAGTAAGGTTCTATAATACGGTCATTGAGTCCCGGAGTGGTCTCGCTATGTAAAGGTGCATCTACAAACTAACTGCAGATACCGTAGCTTAGCCTGACCGATCGAGCTATTCGGATTTTCATTATTTAGCCGCCTATTAATATTCTATGATTACTTCTATATGGCAAATTAGCAACATGAATGGGCCGCAGTGCCCATTTCATCTGGCTTCAATAATTGCTATATAAAAATATCCATTCAGCTGTTTGCAGGTTAAGCCGCAGTCGAATTTTAATACCTACTAATTAATATAAATCGATAAAACATATAATAAGGTTTATGGGTGTGTGTGTGTGTTCCCACTGTTGCCAGCTCCTCTCGGTGTGGCAGGGGGGCGCAGTGAGGGTTGGAAATTGTCACATGTTTTTGAATAGTTCTAGAACATTACTGGTTTCATCACGCTATTCTTTTACCGGTTTGAAAGTAGTGGTAAGGAAATAATTTTCACAAAGAAAAGCGTTTTTCTGTTTTGACTACGAATTCAATGACCGCCACTGCAAAATATAATAATCACTCTAATAGTAAAATTCTTCAGTTTGTGGCGGTACCTACAAACGCCACAAATAAACAACATTCTAAATCTTGCAAGCAGAATTTACCGTGTAACCAGCGTAGGTACATATAATTTCCCAACATCAACCGTTGGGCAAATGCCCGCCAGACGTATCACCCGTCTGGTCGGAGGATCCTCCCTTTTCTATGGAGTTTGAGTGAACTTTATACCCTGTTCATGCCTCCACAAGTTTAAGTACAAATAATTGCAGTGTCTTGTAGTTTTCTGTTGTACATTGATAAAATCGCAAGTAGACTTGCCTAGTGAGCACGGAGGTTTTAACACTTAACAATGCTATACGTAGAATCTCAACAAAGAGGAGATAATTATGTAGTCGTATAAATGACAAGGATATAATAAAAAAGAGAGGATCAGTTAGGATAAAGGATTTATTTATGATAAAAAAATAATAGTAATAAAAATATTTGGAAATGATGTAGGAATGATATAAAATGTGAATGAAACGAGGTAATAAAAAAACGGGGGAAGAGAGCGACAGCGACCACCAAGTGATCGCAGAAAGATGAAGGTAGCAACAGCAATGGCCTCTCAAAGTTATTAAAAGAGACAAACTATTTACTCGTATAAAAAGAAAAAAAATACTCAAATAATAAAACACTTAAGTTATAATACATTAAAACAAGAAATAAAGATGACAAAATAATACTAAAGACTGATTTACACCGTGTAATTTAATTGCCTATGGCATACAATAAAATTGATGCAAGAAATGACTTGCATAGTCTAAATGGTGTTTAGACAATGCCACTTTTATTGTTGCTTCAAATCAGTCTTAGCGAAATAATGATAACGGGCAGTAATTAGCAAGAAACCAAAATGAATATCTACCTGCTTCAGGCCTGCATGTTGGTTTACGGATCATTACGGTAAATTATAAGTTGAATATGCTATTAAATACCGGTTTTATTGATGAAATTCGCTCTCAAGCAAATATTTTTCTGTAAAGGTGTTGTTTCAAGAAACTTGAAACTTTAACTTATAAGTATTAAGGTCGAAGGTAGAACAAATAGAGCGTAAGTAATGTCAATTTGATAGGCCATTGCCGCCGAGTATCTTAGTAATCAATTTCCATCAAGACATAAATTCGGGATGTCAAACATATTTACGTTCTAAATTGAAGTTAACTTATGTATATTAAATAAGTGATACTCTTATTTTGAATTATTTTGTTATTCTCCGAATAAGTTTGTATATGTTTTTGTATGTGAGTTTAAATGCTTGTGAACGCACACAAGTGAGGGGCAAAGTTACTTAAAAAAAAAAAAATATATTTCTCTTGATGGGATAAGGCATGTCCCCTATGGATTTACAATACAAAACAAATTCATGAGCAAATATAATAATAGAAATAACTCAGACATAGTCAGTGAAATCTGAGAGGAACAGTGATGACAACCGTGACTTCCGTGTTGTAGATCCCAGGTTCGTATCCTGACAGGCGCTTTGCTTATTGTAAACTTTGTATCATCATTGCTCTCAAAATAGGTAGTGAAGGAAAATATCAACGTGTGACATCGACTAGGCCGCATCGGGCTGGCGTGAAGTATTATTTCTCTCGTCGAGAGATGAGGCCTGGATCAATGTAGTGAGAACGCTAGGCTTATTATACTATGGGAGTTCACCCTCTCTCTGCGTAATTGTTCTATCAAAACAGGCGTGATTTTTTTTCTTTAGTGGTTTATAGGGGCTTTTACGTATTTCCTATGTCAGTTCCACCGTAACCTAAACAATTGTACTTACACAACACGTGGACCATGAATTTGAACAAACCCTTCAAATCGTCGTCATTTGTTTGGGATAGAATAGGGTATTTGACTAACAAAAACTAATTAGTCCGTCAATCAGATTTCAAAAAAAATACTAGACACGTATTTTTTGTTTTATCATAACAATAAAAATTGACAAATATAAAAGGCATCAATGATCAGGAGTGGTGGCTGGTGATGTTACTGGTCGATAAAAAGAGTAGCGTGCAGTGACGTCACACGAGTTTTCAACGCACTGTGTCGTCTATTTTTTTGGTTTATATGAAAAAAGAAAAAATACGTGTCTAGTATTTTTTGGAAATCTGACTGACGGTCTAATTAGTTTTTTTAGACAAATACCCTATTATACGGAACATACCTACATCAGTCCTGTTCAAATTCAATGATCTTACTAAAAGGCGTGATATAAAATTTTTAATTATTTATTTACTAGTTTCGCTCTCATGGGAGTATCGGGATAAACGGTTTAAATTCTATGTGTTTATTCCACTATCTGTGTGCCAAATTTCATCCAAAACCATTCAGAAGTTTTTGCGTGAAAGAGTCCAATCCGTCATAATAAATAATATTATTTCGTTTATTTCAATATACATACGTATAAATTATATTTTTATATATTAGAATGTAATAAGCATGCAAATATAATAAATAGTGGCCCACCGGAATCGTGAGCAGCGTCTAAGCTACCAGTGGTCAGGACCCCAGAGAGAGGAACCTCCTGACAATGCGAGCCGTGTCCAGAAGTACCGCTTTTTGAATAAAGCCTATCGTGAGCCTCTTGAGGTGTTAGTCGAGGCTCTTGGCTATTAGCTGCTGATTTGCACTTTTTGATTGATTGCCGAGTTCACACCCCACATGACGACAATCTCGTGAGTCAAAGAAAGATATTTAGTTTCACGAGGTTTCTCATCATGTGGGACGGTAATGTCAATAATGAATGCTTGTCGCTCTGATCGATCCATCAACGCTTTTTTAGGCTTATTCGCATAAATGGTGCTTTCTAAGTATATCTTGGACACAAATGACTGAAGGTAAAGGAAAACATCTTGAGGAAACCTGGACTTTATGTCTGAAATCGCCAACACGCATTGAGCAAGCGTGGTGATTACGCTCAATCCTTCTCTGTATGAGAGGAGACCTGTGCCCAGCAGCGGGACGATAAAAAAGGTTGTTGATGATTATGATGGTCCCTTCAATGATGATGAATCGATCCCAGTATAATGTGATATTGCCATTTTCGAGAACTACACCTGCGATTCCACAAGGAGTTTTAAGCTATTGCATAGCTTCTATCGCGGGCCTTGAGCGCGGGGACCGAATCCAGAAATTCCGTAACGAAAAAACCTCACGCTCCCCACTCCGACGGGCACGGAGGTGTGGCTTGAAGGCCGTACATCGTCTAACGTCGTTTCAGTTCGGCAGTCTTCGGCGTTGTGTGCGTGCGATTAGACGTATTGTACGACTCTACGAAACTCGCAGGAATCGAGACGAGCTGCTCCGAAATCGGACGAATACATAAGCAGCTGTTTATGAGAAAGTATATAGGTGTATAGGTATTTATGTACAACATCGAATAGCTGAAAATAAAAAGAAAATGAAATAAATAAAAAAAAATAATGAAGAAATAATAATTAAAAAAAAAAGAAAAGAAATAAATATGAAGAAAAAAAAGAAAATAATAAATAATTAAAAAATTAAAATAAAATAATAATAATAAATAAAAAAAAGAAAAAATATATAAAAAAAAATGAAGAAAAAAAAAGAATAAAAAAAAAAGAAATACAAAATGCTATGCAATAGCTTTACCGCGGCAGTCCCCGAGTGCCACACGTCTTTTTAATTTTATTTTTTTAATTTGCCGCACCTTGGGAATTAATCCTGTATTGGGGATAATATTAAATTAATAATAATTAATTAATTACTGTAATTAATCTGTATTATATATATCCTGGTTGGGGCTGTCGCGTGCGCAACAAACACTTAAACTGGCATACACAAACGCCAGATCCGTAGGCCATACAAATATTTGTTCTGTGTGGGACCCGCACCACGCAGCGCAGCAGTCGCTTGCTCAATTATTGCACCAATCGTGTCGTTCAAATTTCAGAGCCAGATGCTGATGGATTGTCCTGGCGACGCGGTTGTGTCTATGCAAATACTCTCCGACAGCTAGACGAAAACACCTGGAGTTAATATGCCTAATCGATTTTCCCGGTGGGTTTCATGTCCTACATACCTCAACCGCGCCATCTTTCACAATAAAACTTTGGTACTTGTTCGTAATTATAACCACAATTGCATAGACAAAATAATATATATACGTATATCTTCATCGGGCCTAGACGTACATGAAGCTCCCATATATTATACAGTATGTTAAGAAAACCCTGTCCGACCCCTGAAGGTGTTGTTAGGTATCGATAACTGATTCTATTAATGGATACAAAACCGGGCTAAACTTAAAAAAAAAAATCCCCCTAAAAAAATAAATATTATTTTGCAAAAAGAGGTAACTTAATAAATGTGCGTAACCACCCTTCCGCGGGCGGCGGGCGGCAGGGCACGCGGCACATGGTCGCATCGCTATTCGCTCATAATAATACAGGTGTTGTCAGTTTTTTAAAAATTACCAAATTTCCGGGAAGTTGGAATTAATTCGCGGGAAAAAAAGATTATTTCAAATTTCATTTGTATTGATTGGTACTATGATGATTACGTAAAATTTTATATTATATTTGGTCATCATGTGTTTACCTAACCTTTATTATCCTTATGGGTCGGACAGGGTTTTCTGTCCGACCCGAGGCAGGCACGGAGGACGACAAAGAGGTTATATTTACACTTCGTGCTTTAATTCAAAACTTCACCTACGAAATGGAGCCCGTACCACCCCACCAAGATGCGGACTAGTCCTAGGCCTAGTCCCTACCGCTCAGCCGTCGCTGACGTCATTATATATATACAGAGTGTATCAGACATCGTAACGCAAACTTGGCGAAAAGGCTAGACCGTATGCCATACACACACAGTGTTTAAAAAAAAGTGTCGACTCGGCATTTGAACGTTGCAAGCAAGCCGCCGTGCGGGTTTGTAGGTATGACGTTGATCCCTGATGTGAACTCTATTAAATCAGCTGATAAGATAGTTTTTCGAGTATTGTTTTCATTGCGCTTTTTTGTGTAATTAGCGAATTAATTAATTTTTACTTTAAAATCTTATTGGGTTATAAATGTATAGCAATTATGAACGATCTAAAGTGAAAAAAAACTACATATATATATATATTTAAATCATGAAAATCCGACGAAAAATTGCATCACTGGGTTCAGAATCATGTACTAGATCCATGGCACTCGTTTATGCGTCGATGTCAGATACACCCTTTATATTAAATAGCATCATTTAAGTTAGCTCATAAATAAGACACAATAACTTGGGAATGTCCAATAAACAGTATATAAACAGATCATTGAGTTCGGTGCTCTTCTGTAATAAATTGGGCGTCTTCTCTTCAATTCTGTTTGCTCTAAATAAATATGTACTTATTTACTGTAGGTTCTTTCTGTATTTGACGTAAGCCTGTAACGGTGTCCTTTATGAAATAAAGTTCAAGTTCCAATTTTAAGCACCTCATTACTCTGTATTGAATTTTGACAGCCTCCGTGGCGTAGCGGAGGCGAACGCGGCCGCTGCGCAAGGAGGCGTGGGTTCGATCCCCGCGCAGTGCAAATATTTGTATGCATGAATATGAATATTTGCACTGGTCTATGTATGCCTCGGAAAGCACGTTAAGCCGTTGGTCCCAGTTGCCATACGAACATCTAATAGCAGTCGTTAGGGGTAGTTGGAGCCCTCAAAAGTCCAACAATTGGTTGGATATCGCCTTTGGGTTGCGGAGGTCAGACGGCAGTCGCTTCACGGAAAATGTCGCAGTTTAGCCAAAATCAGCTGTTAGACTGGTAAAGCGGACCCCAGACTCCAAAGCTGAAAAAGGATCGGATGCGGCTGGGAATAACGCTGAGATGATGATGATGACTCTGTATTGAATTTTGGCAATCATTCTTAACCAGCAGGGTAGTTGCGTCACAAACTGTCAGTAGTCCATTACTGGTTGAACTTTATTTTATGATTTCATTTTGACAATTCATCTAAATTCATTGCGTTATTCGTAAAAAGATTAGTAATACGCAACAAAATGATTCCAAGTAATAGTAATACGAGTAGTGTGATCGTAATTAAGGTGTTGGTACTGCACCGAGTCTAAGAATTAGAGAAACAAATTACTTATACTAGCTTTTTTTTTTTTTTTTGTAAGTAATATTTTGTATTTTTGTTTTTAGTAAGTATTTAATAGTAAGCCCCTAGTATCAGTCACGAACGCACGTGTCTGTCTGTCATACGATAACGGCTTTTGTCTTCCCCATAATTGAAATCGTGTCAAATCGGTTCAGTAGTTTAATACAAACAGAGCCTGGCCCTGGCAGCTTACATATGTGGGTACGGAGATAAAACATAATATGGAAGTACACAATCATTGTTTGATTACAGAAATTAATAATAATATAATATAATATTTTGAATTAATTTTCGGTGGTAGGCCACAGCATCGGCAGCCAGCAGAAGTTACCACCCACCAGACAGTCTTGCCGCCAAGCAATTCGTCGTGTTCCGGCATGATGTCTGGTGAAGCCGTACGGAGGACGGGTCTGAGCAGTTGTATTGCGATGTGTGCCGGGTACGATGCGCCAAATGTTGTTGTGTCGGGAGTTTGGTCGTGGAGGGTCTCCAGATCAATCTCCCTCTGGGTTAAACATTGCATCACCTCGCTCAACTGCCATCTTCCTTCCTATTCGCTCAGTTTTTTGAGTGAACGGGCTTATTAAACTAAAACCAACAACGATTGCATCAAAAAATTTGGTGAAGCAAGACTACAAAACTTCTAATTCATCTCACCCTCAGTTTCACCCTAGGCACTGCAAAGGTTTGGCCTTAGGGTAAAAATAATTAAATTTAGCAAAATGGTCAGGTATAATCTGTTCCAAAAGCGTCTGATGAAAATGTATACAAAATGTATAGACGACAGCAGGTTAAGTTACCCAAAACTGTCCGATATTCCGATAGACTCAAGGTTGATTACCTTGAGTCTTAATGTTTTAGTGATAAAGTTGAAAATCAAACAAAGAAATTTGACAGATTGTTATTACAATCTGTCAATCTGTCTTTGCTGATGTGTTGTCGACTGTGTTCGTGGACTGTGGATGTAAATGTTTAGTGGCACTTGTTTGCATTGGTGTACTAAAAGTTACCTCTGACTAAACTTATGTTATAATATGAGTGCACTGATTTGGGTACTACCTATTTTCATTTTAATTCATTTATTATTAAATACAGCTGAAAACTGATTCTAACGGTAATAATATATCGATCGTTGTAACCTTGATTATGTTACGGCGTACAATATCCAGTAGTCATTAAAAGTCAGTAAAGTTATAATCAATTAATATTATTATAAAACGATAACTAAGTGATAGCAGCGGTGGCCTAGTGGTATCGGCCGCGACTTGAAAGCTGTAGGTTGTAGGTTCGAACCCCATCAGGCGCTTTGTGTTCAATTTTTTCATCACCTCTGCTCTCAAAATGGCGAAAGAAAACATAGTCACGAAACAAATGTCCTAGAATCAAAAAAGAAAAATAACTAAGACATGTAAAATCTAGCAACTCGCACTCGGTCAGCGTGGTAGATTATGGCCCAGTACTCCCTCATACCGAGTGGAGGCCTGTGTCCCAATAGTGGGGACATTATAGGCTAATTATGATTATGATAATAAAGTGCATTGGACTTATCTATTGACATACTTAGGATGCCGTTAGAACTAGGCCTCTAGGTTTGACGGAGTTAGTTTTTTTTGCGCTTTGCGGCATAAAAATCACCGATCAACGCGAAAGCGGACGCACTATAATAGGGGGAAGTCCCCTGGAGCACTTTTCTTTACGGAGGACGGGTCTGAGCAGTTGTGTTGCGATATGAGCCGTGTACGATGCGCCAAATGTTGTTGGGTAGGAATTTGGTCGTGAAGGGTCTCTAGATCAGTCTCCCTCTGGGTTGCATCACCTCGCTCAACTGCCGTCTTCCTTCCTATTCACTCAGTTTTTTTGAGTGAATGGGCTTATTAAACTAGCGCGCTTTACCATCAACGATTGCTGCTTACCATCAGGCGGGGTTGCGATCAAGCACTAGTTTATAATTATAAAAAAAAGAAATGAAACCAACTAGACATAAATATGGCTTCCACCTCACTGTTCTTAACTAAATAGTACTTAACTCATTTAAGAAATCTGTGAAATGTAATATATTTTCTAGATTATCTGTAGGCATATATTAGATCCTGGCATATAAAATTGACGTTTTGTATGGGAGGAATAAAAGTCGTTTATTTTTTTAATATAATATTTTTATTTAATCAAAGTATGATCCATTGCTATCTATGCACTTCTGCCACCTCATAGGTAGTTCGTTTATGCCTTTTCTAAAAAAAAAGCATTAGGACGGGAATCAATAAAATCATTGAAAGCGGTTTGAACTGCCTCATCGGAGTTGAATTTTTTATCCTGCAAAAAGTTATCAAAATTTCTAAAAAAATGGTAGTTTGTTGGAGCAAGGTCCGGGGAGTACGGTGGATTTCTTAAACATTCCAATTCAAGCTCCTCTAATTTGGTAGCAGTCTGTTGTGCAGTGTGTGGTCTCGCGTTGTTCTGAAGCAGCAGCGGCCTTGTGCGATTGACCAGTCTCGGTTGTTTAGCGGCTAGTTTATCCATCATTATGTGAAGCTGATCACAGTAGAGATCTGCAGTAATCGTCTGGCCAGATTTAACGAAGCTGTAGTGCACCACACCGGCACTAGTCCAACCAACGCTGACCAATAACTTTTTTCTAGTCAATTTTCTCTGGGGGCAGAATTTGGATGGTTCGCCGGGGTTCAGCCATTGCGATGTTCGCTTCCTATTGTTGTAGAGTATCCACTTTTCACCACAGGTAATGATTCGATTTAAAATCCATCTATTATTGTGCCGATTCAGTAATGTAACGCAGCAGTTGACGCGCGTTTGTCGATTTGCTTCACTCAATTCATGAGGTAGCCACATTTCAAGCTTTCTTATCTAACCAATTTATTTCAAGTGGATTAAAACAGTTTTATCACTAACACCGCAACCTGCAGCTAACTCGGACGTAGTTTGCGATGGATCCGCTTCCACAATAGCCTTCAATTCTTCATTGGCGACTTTGGTCTCCGGCCGTCCACGGGGATGGTTCTGTAGGTTGAAATTTCCAGAACGAAAACGTTGGAACCAAAAACGCACTGTGCTTTCTATAGCGACACCACTGCCATACACATCATTAATTCCTCGACCCGTTTCTGCAGCACTGGTGCCACGGCGGAACTCATATTTGTAAATAACGCCAAATTTTAAGTTTTCTATTTTGTAAACTACGCAGACAAAAAACCAAAACAAAAAAGAACAAAAGAAATACGGTTTTCGAGATACAAATTAAGTAAATAGCTGCATAAATTTGAATTTGGAATTCTAAACCAAAGAGGAGATATTTGAGATCAAAGTGCCAATTTCATATGTAAGGACCACAACAAGGACACACTACATATATATAATAATAGATCGATTACACAAAGATGCTTTTAAAGCCGTAGGTAGGTCTCACACCTTTGCACAGCACTAATGAAACCGACTGAAAAATGTCTTTTCTCCATAATAAGGCTACACCGCTGTATTGTCTTCCTATCCGAACCTATGACCTACAATACTCAATACTCAATATCTTTATTGCTTTAGCATAAGTTCATATAAGGGTGGTAACAATTTATGTGAGATCAATTATGGACCCTGTAGGGCACAGCAAAATAGGGTAACAGGAGAGAGGAAACTCTGTTTGAATATCTTAAAATAATATAATTATATTGCAATTTAATTTAATAATAAATAATATTTTACAATTTGTAAGTCGCGGCTGATACCACTATGCCACAGCTACTCACCAAAATAAATTATGACTAGCTTTCTAATGTTATGTACGGTTTATAAATCAAATGACAAAAAAGGTTGGATTTCGACAAAATTCAGTATGAAAATAGCTGAAGTCATTGTTGTATTAAGGACCATAAAAAAATGTCCGGAATTAACTGACATCTAAACTATTCGAAAGAATAAACATGATTTTCGAAAGATATAAATAAATAAATTTTAACCAAATTGGTCGTTTATACAATATGACTTTCTAGCTTCGATATGGTAATTATAACACCTTGACATTATATCTCATCTTAGTAATTAATATAAAACTGCATCATGCATGACAAATATCAATGTCATATTGCGAAAAATAAAGGATTGGAATGGTACAAAAGGAACAAAATCAGATGAAGAGACATTAGTTAAATAACAGATCTTCATATCTACTCTTCTATCTATCAACGAATAAAAACTATTAGAAATGAAATTCTTCGTAAGTGCCTTTAGTTGTTTTGTAGTGTAAGTGAATTATTTTTGGTGAACTATACCTAAATGTTGTTTCTTTAAGCTGGTCTTCGCCGCCGTATTGGCTGTTTCCACCGTCCAGTCCAGTAGAATTGCTAGGGCCCTGAACAAGGTGGCCAGCAGCGACCAGAACGCCAACGTCATCCGCTACGATAACGAGGCCAACCCTGACGGCAGCTACAAATATGAGTTAGTACATCCAAATGCATCATTCTTCTTGTAAAACATATATTCATTAAAACCAATTAAAATATTGTAAATAAATCCCTCTACAAAATAATTGAATATCTGCTGTTAACTTTACAGTGTGCAGATCGACAACGGTATCGCCGCTCAGGCCCAGGGTACTCCTCGTGACTTTGGTGGAAATCCCCCCGTAGTCCCCGTCGTCTCCCAAGGATCATTCTCCTGGACCTCCCCCGAGGGTCAGCACGTTGTCATCACATATGTCGCTGACGAGAATGGATACCAGCCTTCCGTAAGTTAACTGAATCAATTTATATAGAGGAGTGTCTGTGCACCAACAGTGGAACGATAAAAAGGTTGATGATGATAATGATCATAATATCAATTAATTGAAATTAAGGTCAATAATATGGCAAAATGATTTAGAAATTATCAAACACACGCACGACAGAAGAAAGAAATAGAAATATCAGTTTTATAATTGATTGCGTAAAGCTTACTTCAACGGTGGATGTTATATAAACCATGCTGGTACAATTATAGACTTAGAATACTTTCTCTTATTTTCAGTAGCTAGACTAATCTTTGTTATTTATTTCCAGGGTGACGCCATTCCCACTCCTCCACCGGCATAGTTAGTTAAAACTGTATCCAGTTTTCTTACCAGGAGAAAGAATTAAAAAAAAGCAACACCTAGACTTTAGGAGTGTCACAAACTTTTGTAAATAGGCGTATTTTGTATATAAGTATTCTTCATATTGACGCTCAAATTACCTATGACCAACACTGTTTTGTAAGCAGGGTATGCTATTTTTAATGGGTTTTTATATTATTATGGTGATAAACTTAAAACATAAATTCCTCTATTCATAAAAGCTACTAAAATTTAACTAGTGACTGGTTAACCATACATTTTTAAGGTTTTCCCGTCACTTTAGTTTAATCATCGTTTATGTATACCCTATGGTGTTTATTCATAAGCGGTGATTAAAGTTCAGTGTCAAAAATGACTGTTTGAGCAGTTACTAATCACTAGTTAACATTAAGCAACGTTTATGAATAAGGGGGAAAGTATTTATTGATGTAATTAAATAAAGACGAACAAATTTGACTTCGATGACTTTTATTTTTGACTTAGTGTACTTAAAAAATAAATCAGTCTATTATTTTTACCATGGTGTGATAAAAATAAATAAACCAGAGACAAAAGCATTCTTACTAAAAATCTAACCTTCTCATGTACCGTGGTTTGGTAACGCTGGGCTCAGTAGGAAAATTGTAGTTACAGCTCACAGAACGAGATCTGTACACATGCCGCTGAATAATTGATTAATTGTATTCTTTATAAAAATAATTGAATCACCAAATTGGGAGGTGTGTGGCATACTGGAAGATATCATACATTTACTGACGAAGTGTGTTAGATTTTAGTTCGCAAGAAAGGATCTAGTTAGATAAGTATATAAATATAAACGACGTTTGTATGTTCCAACATATTTTGTTGTCACCAACCTCCGGAGCTGCTTATAAATTAATTAAGTTACGAACTTAACTTTAACGTTTATTACGTTTACCAATATAAGATTTATTGTTAATATTATTAGTTACAAGGTCCGATGGGACTGGAATGTACAATTGTATTAAAGTCCCTAAAAATTAAGAAGAAAATTTAAAAAAATCTAATTTTAAATACCTACACCAAAATTAGGATTATGAATTAGGAATACCTTATTGAAGTGAAACTTCTTTACGCACGCTTGACTTGGGGAGTAAGCTGGCGAAAGCGTTACGAAAAGTGTTCGGGCAAGGCGAACGGAAGTTAAGTGGGGGATATAAGCACAGAGGCGCCCGTGGCGCGAGCTTGGTACTACAAGGTCTACAACGAGTTTTTTTTTTTTAAATGAAAATAGAAGATCTATGCAAAAATATTAATTTACCAATGAAACCTTGAAATAAATTTAAATATTTATAGAAAATTAATATATGTATATGTGTATACATGTATATATTGTACACACATATATATATACACACATCAAAAGTGTCTAGGGATCAACATATATTTTTGCAATAACTTTTCTCCTGATTGATATTATTTAAAATTTTCTTTAAGGATTCATCAAATAAAGTGTTTTCGTTTGTCACAGTAACGATAAACCAAGTCACCTTTGCATTAATAAAGAAATTTGCCATTTTCCTAATAAAGGGATACTTATTTGACATTTGAACCACTAACACAAAAGTTCGAAAAAAAGACTGAAATAACAGTTTTCTCTAAAATTTTATTGGGTAACTTAAACAATTAATAATCCGTGTTTCTACCGCGAACACTAACAACACAAGAACATCGGTTTGGCATACTCAAAATGAGTTCATCCAAATCACGCTGTGGAATGGCCGCCCATGTTCGTTGCAACAACAAAAAAGGTCTTATTGCGACTGGATACCCTCCATATTCGGCAGAGCTCTTCTCTGTAGCATATCCCATGCATGCTCAATCGGGTTCAAGTCTGGCGACTGAGCAGGCCAGGGCAGGACATTGATGTTAGCTGCGGCGAGAGTCTGTCTTACAACTCTTGCGGTGTGCGGTCGTGCATTATCATGCATTAACTGAAATAAGGGACCGATTTGCACTTGTAGGGGAACGATGACGTCTGATACAATCGTCTCAGCATAAATTTGAGCGTTGAGGTTGCCTCTGATCCAAATCAACTCAGTTCTTCCGCCGATCCAAATACCCGCCCATACCATGATGGTTCCACCACTATAAGGATGGACTTCCTGGCAGGATTTTAATCGCTGTTGGCGTCCAGGGGTTCTCCAGTGTCGTATACGTCTTGTATCCGGTCTCATACCAAAACGAGACTCATCAGAAAAGCACACGAAACGCCATTGTTCTTCTGCCCAATTTCTGTGTTCAAGAGCCCATTGATATCGAATCCTACGATTGTGCATTGCTATAGGTGGTACCCGTAGCGGTCTTCGGGAATGAAGGTTCACTTCATGCAAGCGGTTTCTGACTGTTTGGTCGCTAATTAAGTTCCCTGAAGAGTGATGAAGCCTCACGGCTAACATCATGGCGGTTATTGTTGGAGCTCTTCGAGTTAAGATTTGAATGTATCGGTCTTGTCTCCGTGTGGTGCAGCGATACCGTCCTCCATGGCGCTCAGCCACGGTACCAGTGCTTCGGTAACGTGTCCAAAGTCGACTGATAACACTCTGACTTGTATTCAGAGCTAAAGCCAAAGTACGTTGCCGGCAACCAGCTTCTATCATTCCCACGGCTCTGAGCATTTCTTCCCTGCTTAAATGACGTCGCCGCTCCATAATAACGTTGGTTTTAATCAGTAGTAGGGAAACAGTAGCACTAATAATGTCTTCAACGCGTTGTATGTTTTTATAGGGAAAATATTGACAGCTGATTTTCATCTTTTACTCGAATTTGATTCACAGTTCCTGATTCAAATTATGAAATGCACCAAAAAGGATCCATATAAATTTATAAAATCATAAATTTATTACAAAGCCACATCTCAATCTCAAGAAATCCGCATAAAAATGCTTGATCCCTAGACACTTTTGATGTGTGTATATACATACAGATGGAGCGAAAGAAGTTTCACTTCAGTCGTGTGGTCATATTTTATTAGATATTGTGTTTACATTATAAGACAACACTCTTTTCTTGTAAAACTTACTTAACTGTTATTACTATGCGTAAATGATTAAATAATATTTGATTTTGCTTGGCAATAACACAAGCTCTTAGATTTTATTATTTTAATAATAAATAATAGATTATTTTAAACTCATCATCATCATCATCTCAGCGTTAATCCCAGTCGCATCCATAGTTTTTTCAGCTTTGGAGTCTGGGGTCCGCTTTACCAGTCTAACTGCTGATTTTGGCTAAACTTCGATATTTTCCATGAAGCGACTACTGTCTGACCTCCACAACCCGAAGGCGATATCGAAGCATTGCAGCTAGCTGCAATGCTTCGCTGCAATTGTTAGACTTTTGAGGGCTCCAACAACCCGTAACGACTGCCACTAGATGTTCGTATGGCAACCGGGACCAACGGCTTAGCGTGCTTTCCGAGGCACGGCCAGACCAGTGCAAATATTCATATTTATGCATACAAATATTTGCACTGTGCGGGGATCGAACCCGCGCCTCCTTGCGCAATGGCCGCGTTCGCTACCGCTACGCCACGGAGGCTGTCAATAGATTATTTTAAACTGTTGGCGCAATACTGTTGCTTGACTTTGATATATGTACTTTTTGATAATTTGTTTATAGTTGATTAAAACGGTACAACACCGATTAAAGCGCTGGGAGCAACAAGGGCGGTTGGTCCCCAATGTCCATTTTAATATTATTGCATCTAATTAAGCACTGTGTCATTTAGTATCATATGGCAATAATTCATTTTTATTTATGAATTTTAGGAGGCGTGGTATATTGAATTGCTTTGACACGGTTGGTGCAGTGTCTGAGCGATCGACTGCAGCGCTGTGTGTCGCGGGTTCGATTCCCGTACGGAACAAATATTTGTATGACTTACAGGTAGTTATTCCGCGTCTGGTTGTTTGTTTATGTGAGTTTCAATGTTTGTAAATGCACCCACGATACGGGAGTAATTCGTAGTGTGGGGCAATGATTTTTTTTTTAAAAGCAATCTTACTATCTGATAAGAATAATAATACCAGAATCTTATAACTTACTCATGGTTTCCCTAAATTTTAAAATTCTAGTGAGTTTTTTTTAGTAAATTTCGAATTTATAATACATAATTATAAATAATCTCAAAATCTACTTTTTAGTGTAATGCGCTTGTTGCAGTACTTCAATTAGATCAATTAACCTATAGACAATAACATATTATAACTTAAAACTAACTTGGTACAGAGAACTCTTTCGCACACTCACGGAACACCAGACTTATACGAATAAACTAAAAACTAAACTAAGAAATAAACGGGGCACATAGCTGGGGTCCATTACTCATACACAATCAGTTCACAGACTCAGCACTCAACTATCAATCCTATTTTTTTGGATATTTATTAAAATAACAGGACTTGCATAAGGCGGATCTGATTCCTCTAAAAGTTCCTGGACCATATCATGAACAACGACTTTTCCTGATCGCTAAGTTCCGACGACTAAGTGATCTCACAGTTAGGAACTGTACGCATGCTGGACGGTAATACTTTTTACAACACTGTTTAATACATTTTTGGTCACGATTTCATTGTAACAACAATATTTACTACAAAGGCGCGTGACTAGTTAATTTTGAGTATTGTGATCTGTTTTGTATCAGTATCAAGTGCCCCTAAATTATTCTACTATTTGTTGAAGTCGATGAATCGATCGGTATTCGAATAAATTATGATTTTTATTAAGAGCGGGTAACACTATGGAGCGAATGGTAACACCGACTGGAGTTGCGTTTGGCATAGCAAGCGACCGTTAGCGCGGGCATTCTTTGCTCAAGCTTTGAGTGAGTGTTCTCTCGATCTGTTTTAATCTGAGATAACCATTGTAATCCCTTAATATTAAATTGATCTGAGTGTCTGTATAGTTAAAATAATAAGAATCGAACATCACACTATAGTTATTGTTTAACGTTTTCTAATAAAATAAAATGAAATACCGCCCACGATAGATGCTCATGGGATGAGAAGACACCTCAACTATCCGGAACTTGGGCCCCGCTTCCTGATGTTCCCCGTTAACTATATTATGACAGTTTTTGACAACGCTGTTTATTATGTCCCATGATAACCTTTGTTTCCAATTTATTTATTTATTCATTCATATACACACATATATAAACAGAACAGCTACTCTGTTCCTTGCCGTGTCTGTAGTCCGACCTCGAGGGTCTGCTGCCTGGACCACTCTACGTTTTCTCTTTTTTTTTTCTTGACGCTTCTTGACGCTGTGGAAAATGACAATTACGCATCCCCGAGGAGTATGTGGGACTCCCTGGAAGATAGCCTCCCGGTATACCCACTAAAAACCACAGCGGCATACCGACTTCGCCTTAGTGGCGGGGTCATGGAAATCCGGCAGAGCTTGAGCGACCAATCCCCGCCGGCGATTCCCGCCTAAAAGGCGGGCCCAAAGTGGTCCCTCCATAGGGAGGGGCCCGGCTGGGTACGTCTTCTTGTGCGAGAAGACGCAGCAGCCAAGTGTTTTTCAGCGAGGTGTCCTTCCTCTTGGCCCCACTTGTTTGCACGATTGCAAACGGGGCCCCCAGCTCCTCTCAATGATGAACCCGGGTTGTCCAACGGTGGCTAATCTGTAGCAACTGTTGGCGAACCTTAATTAAATAAATAAATACCAATTTTAATAGATGTTTCTGTACGGATACCGTATCCGTTATAACACTAAAAGGTATTGTATTAATTATTATATTACCGCGAGACAAAGACCAAGACCATAAGTTTTGATGCAAGACCTTGGGTTTAGTCGTTTTAAGACGAGTCGTCCCGAAAGTCTGACAACCTGAAAATCTTACAAAGGAGTTACGTACCTATTACCCAGTACTGGATCGAGGAGGTCATATAAATGGTCGCCGTTTCTAAAATACTATAATTCAACTATATCCTGGTAGATTGAAAAACGACCCCAACTAAGACAATCATTATCATCAATCTTTTATCGTCCCACTGCTGGGCACAGATCTCGTCTCATACAGAGAAGGATTGAGCGTAATCACCACGCTTGCTCAATGCGGGTTGGCGATTTCAGACTTAAAATCCAGGTTTCTTCAAGATATTTTCCTTTACATGTATTAGGACACATTCAATAGAGAACAAAAGGCGAGGCAGATGTGATGACTCTTAGAATATTAATAAGCTTTTTTTAAGAGACCAATGTCATAGTAATACCTCATAGTTTTAAATTAATTTCGTAATGAGAAACGTGTCACCGAAAATTAATTAAGCTTTTTGCATGATGAAATTGATGTTGGATTTTTAATTAGTTTTGAATAATTAGTTAGATCATGACAAAGTCTACGACGGCCGTGAATTTTTTAAAATCTTTTTTATTTGGAAACACAAATACAACTATTTTTATTGACACAAAAAATACCATACGGAGGACGGGTCTGAGCAGTTGTGTTGCGATGTGTACCGGGTACGATGCGCCAAATGTTGTTGTGTTGGGAGTTTGGTCGTGGAGGGTCTTCAGATCAATCTCCCTCTACGCCTCTACTAGCGCGCTTTACCATCAACGATCGTATCACTGCTTACCATCAGGCGGGATTGCGGTCAAGCGCTAGTTTATAATTATTAAAAAAAAAAAAAACATTTTTTCAATTTTTGTGTACATTAATACTGCATTACAATAGGTAGGTACAATGGCTTTATCCCTGTCCCCTAAACTAGGCTAGACCTATATTTTAGGGGGCAGCGCCTGGCTACAAGGCATACAACATCAGCATATATATAGCATACTATACAGTATGTTAAGAAAACCCTGTCCGACCCGTGAAGGTGTTGTTAGGTATCGATAACTGATTCTAACACGAAATCATACAACATACAAAACCGGGCTAAACTTAAAAAAAAAATCCCCCTAAAAAAAAAATATTATTTCGCAAAAGGAGGTAACTTAATAAATGTGCGTTGACCACCCTTCGCCTGCCGCCAGCGGGGGGCGGGCGGCAGTACACGCGGCACGTGGTCGCATCGCTATTCGCTCATAATAATACCGGTGTTGTCACTTTTTAAAAATTACCAAATTTCGGGGAAATTGGAATTAATTCGCGGAAAAAAAGATTATTTCAAAATTCATTTGTATTGGTACTATGATGAATACGTAAAATTTTATATTATATTTGGTCATGTGTTTACCTAACCTTTATTATCCTTATGGGTCGGACAGGGTTTTCTTAACATACTGTATAATGCAATTTTGGCAAATGTGCCAGTGATCAAGCAAGTTCTTGAATTTTGACCTTGTGACTTTAAAATATGAGACGTGTGCAGAGTGAAATAGGATTGTTGACTAAAAAAAAACTAATTAGTCCGTCAGTCAGATCTCCAAAAAATACTAGACACGTATTTTTTCTATTTTCATATAAACAAAAAATGAAGACGACACAGTGCGATGAAAACTCGTGTGACGTCACTGCACGCTACACTTTTTAGCGAGCAGTGACGTCACTAACCACCACTACTGATCTTTGATGCCTTTTATATTTGTCAATTTTTATTGATTTGATAAAACAAAATATACGTATCCAATATTTTTCTTTAATCTGAATGACGGACTACATAGAATCAATTTTTTTTTTACCCAGGAAACATCCACATCCCAGGAAACAACAACTTCTCGGTGGTAGGCCATAACATCGGCCGCCGGCAGAAGTTACCACTCACCAGACAAAGTCTTGCCGCCAAGCGGTTCGTCGTGTTCCGGGATGATGTCTGGTGAAGCTGTACGGAGGACGGGTCTGAGCAGTTGTGTTGCGATGTGTGCCGGGTATCATGCGCCAAATGTTGTTGTGTTGGGAGTTTGGTCGTGGAAGGTTTTCAGATCAATCTCCCTTTGGCGCAGCATCGTTGTTCGTGTTGTTGGGTTTAACATTGCATCACCTCGCTCAACTGCCGTCTTCCTTCCTATTCGCTCAGTTTTTTTGAGTGAATATACTCTTAATAAACTAGCGCCATTTACCATCAACGATCGCACCACTGCTTACCATCAGGCGGGATTGCGGTCAAGCGCTGGTTTATAATTATTAAAAAAATAGGGGTTTATTGGATGGAGTAAGTGTGAGTGTTTGATGATTATGTTTAGGAAGTGTTTGTGGTGTAGTGAATTATGATGCAGTGAGTGTACGTATGTATGTGTGAAAACTTAGTGCTTATGCGAAAAAAAAAGGTGGATTACACATAAAGAGTGGATATTTATTATATTTTGTAGGTTAAAAATGTTTCTGTTCTGTGATAGTCCTGTTTAAGGAGCCATTCAATTAATTTACTTTTTACTTTAAACCTTGGGAGACCGAAAATGTTTAGTTTTTTTTTGTACTCATTTATAATCGCATTTCGTATTTCATAAATACACATTTCTTATATATATTTGCGCCATGAATATACACAGACTCGTAGCATCATCTTCATTTATTTGAGCCAAGATTTTAAGAAATGTACCTATTTCAAGTCTATTCAATCTCAAGAATAAATAAATAATAAATACATATGGACAAATCACACAGATTGAGCTAGCCCCAAAGTAAGTTCGAGACTTGTTTTATGGGATAGCTATATATTATATGGGATAGATAACTCAACGATATTATATTTTGTAATAGATACATATATAGATAAACATCCAAGACCCAGGCCAATCAGGAAAAGACCGTTTTCCATTATGACCTGGCCGGAGATCGAACCCGGGGCCTCCATGTCGCAGGCAGGCGTGTTAACCGCTGCGTCACGGAGACCGACAAATTATTTTATTTTAGAAACAAATTATTTCTACCAGACTCGTATCGAATGCAGTCCATCAATAAGTGGTATCTTCTACAACTCGACACTTCACATCAACAACGCAACGGTCTTGGATTTCATGAGATGGCACACATCAACGATCGAACCAATGCTAAGTAGGTAGGTAGTGCTGAGGTGGGATTGAGATGAGATTGTTACTAGATTTTTAATCATGGGAATGAGCCGCTGGTAAGTTCCGGTTAACTTACCTATTAATAGAACCTTAGAACTTTACTATGAAACAGATTCATTAGTTCTTCATTTTCTATTAAAATCTCTAACTAACCTAACCTAACACAAATTCAGTTTTTGCGACTGACTTCCAAAATTTGTAGTGTTTAATTTTGTAGTGTTTTTTTTGAAGTCGGTTGTATCTTTTTTTTTTTGTGAAACAGATTTTTCACATCAAATTACTTCCCGTTTGAAGTATCTTCACCGTTAACGAAAACGACATTTTCTTGTCTACTTTCTACATACAGATCATATGCAATCTCTTCTTGAACCTGCTTTGTGCGAATTCTAGGACCTTCATTGCATACACAAATTTAAATACCATATGGCGGCACCATCAAGATACCTACATATACGCCCAATATTAGCGCCATAAATACAAATGCCTAGATTCGAATACACCCCGCACTATCTTGTAGCTGGTCTACATTATGTTGTCTTTGGTGCACAACATCTATAGTGCCATGTAATAAGAGGTGAAGCTTTTGCCTTAACGAGCAGGGTAATTGCGTAACCCACTATCAGTAGCATTGGGTTTCATTTTGATAGTTCAACACATTCATTGCGTTATTAGGAATATCATCATCATTGACATCATCGACATAGGCCCCAAGGTTCTCCACGACGACCGGACCTTCGCCTCCCGCATCCAGCAGTTTCCCGCGACCTTCCCCAGGTCGTCGGTCCACCTTATCGGGGGCCTACCCACGATGGGTCTTCCGGTGCGTAGTCGCCACTCGAGAACCCGTCGGCCCCATAGGGCATCGGGCCTACGGGCAATGTGCCCCGCCCACTGCCACTTTAGTGTTGCAATTTTCGGGCTATGTCGGTTACTCTTGTTCTTCTGCGGATCTCCTCATACCTGATTCAATCGCGCAGTGGAACCCCAAGCATAGCCCTCTCCATTGCCCTTTGAGTGACTTTGACCTTCTTATAAGGCCCATTGTTATCGACCACGTCTCAATTCCATAAGTCATCACTGGCAACACACACTGCTCGAAGACTTTTGTCTTGAGACACTGCGGTATAGGAATATATATATGTCGGAGATCGTCCATATAATTTTAATAGAAGTTGCTGATTTGATTTACGTAGTAGAGGGGCGAACGCTTGTGACGTTATTTCGTGATGGCGTCACATGGACAGAGTCGCTTTGGAAAGTGGGGTTCGTCGAACGGTGACTTTGCATCGAGACGCGGACCAAGGCACATCTCCGAACCGAAACTGTCGGTTTGCCTATTCAAATTATTATTATGAAGATTGGAGGGTATATCTACACGTCGTGCTTCGATTCAGAACTCACCTGCGAAATGGAACCTGTACCACGACACCAAGATGCTGTCGACCCTACCGCTCTGCCGTCGCTGTCTCCGACATCAGAAGTTGGATAAAGAACTACACTGCTCACAATCTCGTTATAAATCAAGGAACAGAATAACGTGAGGCTGGAAGTGAACGTGAAGTTACGAGGTGCGCTCAATTGCTGGCGCAGAGATCGCTCCGCGTGATAGTGCGCTGCAGGAGTGCGCTGCAGGAGTCCGCTGCAGGCGTGCACGTGCGGCTGGACGCGGCGCTGTCGCGACAGTGCTGGCTGATGCTTGGCGCGCGACAGTGCTGGCTGATGCTTGGCGCGCGACAGTGCTTCCCTGATGCTTGGCGTGCGACAGTGCTGGCTGATCCTTGGTGCGCGACAGTGCTGGCTGATCCTTGGCGTGCGACAGTGCTGGCTGATCCTTGGCGTGCGACAGTGCTGGCTGTTGCTTGGCGAGCGAGGTGCGCTTGCGGAGCGCGCAAGGTGCGCTTGCGGAGCGCGCAAGGTGCGCTTGCGGAGCGCGCTACTAGCTGCGTGGTGAATCACATCAATGGCGTGCGGCGCTGCTGAAACTGCGTGCGGCGCAGTCAGAGCTGTGTGCGCTTTGCGGAACGCTCAAGGTTTCAAGACTTGAGCCTCTACTCTGCAGGCGAGGAGAAGATTTCAGGACAGCATCTACTCTGCAGGCGATGAGAAGGTTTCAAAATACTCAAAACGTTTGTGGTAACGTAAAGGGGTTTTATGAGAGCTCCGAGATGTCTGGTGTGCAACGGTTGATAACTGCCAAGTGGCAAGTGTTTGAGGGAAATTGCCATAATCCGGTGAGTCGTACTATTTTTATTTTTATTTCGTGGCCGAATGTTCTCTTGTCAAGCAATCTGTAATTTCATTGGTGTCACACGCGCCAATATATACAGTGTACAAGGTTGTGCCAGTGTATTGTGTACTGAACAATGTCTTTGCGACATGATAATAAGAGTTATTTGCAAATTTTATTTCTTGTACTACCCGATTATTGTTTGTTATAATGGACTGAGAATTTTAAATGAGGGTTTTAAAATTATGATGTCTGGTTTGTCTTTATTTCGAAACTAAAGTTCACTGTGGCCTATAGTTACGAGCTCACTTGAGTTTCTGATAGTATGTGCGGCTAGACTATTAAATCTTCTCAAGAGAACAAGCGGTAACGAACATAGAAATGAGTGCTATTTACGAAAAATCTAAATTTGATAGAAGTGTGCTAAAGTAATGAAATTTATAAAATATTGGTGAGTTGTTTGATGGCGATAATGGCGATCGTTACCTATTGAAATCGTTGATTGGAAACAGAACTTATAAGTACCCCACGATCGCATAGGTACGAAAGATTTTTCCAAGTAATGTCTGCTGAGTTAGATTTTCATAATGTAGAAGATGGCGAGGAGGGTGCCTCCGCCAGCAAATAGAACACGTATCATGGCTATGTGGTCGTGCTGCTCGCACTAGTCTGTAGTCGTAACTGCAACCCAGTGAGGGGTTGTTCAGAGCGCGATGGGCAGCTAGTGGTGTGGCGGGGACACTAGTAGGTATGGTCGCACTGCACGCACTAGTCTGTAGTCGTAACTGCAACCCAGTGAGGGGTTGTTCAGAGCGCGATGGGCAGCTAGTGGTGTGGCGGGGACTTTGGTAGATATGGTCGCACTGCATGCACTAGTCTGTAGTCGTAACTGCAACTCGGTGAGGAGTTGTTCAGGGGACGATGGGCAGCTAGTGATGTGGCGGGGACCTGGGTCTCGGAGGAGACTATTAGTTGTACGGTCATGTGTTGACTTGGGAGTCGTGGACTCTAGAGTTGGTCGTATCACAAGAGGTGATGACGATATGGGTGTCAACTATGGGTTGTCACTAGCTACTGTGGTAGCGAACCATGGTGTGTTTTCTTTTTGATGATTATGATTTTGATTTGATAATTATGAGGCTTGGAGGAACCTTTTGTTTTCTTTTTGAATTTTGATAATTATGAGGCTTGAAGGAAGCTCTTGCGTTTAAGTTGTTAAAATGATTAAGCTTGTTTGGTTTTATAATAGTCACAGTAATTAAACGTGACGTGTGACGGTCAGGTTGGCCGAGCTCTCAAAAATGCTTCAAAGTCGGTTTTCTGTGTTTTTTTTAATTTGTTACAGACATGCACGAGGATGTGCAACGGGAAATATCGAAGTTTTACCGGAATCGGCGGTTTGCCTGGTGAACCGGATTCCGAACTCTGGGGCTGAGGGAGCTTCGGATGCGACTTGGATTGGCGCTGGGATGATGGTGATGATGATGCACGAGGACGTGCAAATCGTCAGGCTGGCCGTGTCGGAGATCGTCCATATAATTTTAATAGAAGTTGCTGATTTGATTTACGTAGTAGAGGGGCGAACGCTTGTGACGTTATTTCGTGATGGCGTCACATGGACAGAGTCGCTTTGGAAAGTGGGGTTCGTCGAACGGTGACTTTGCATCGAGACGCGGACCAAGGCACATCTCCGAACCGAAACTGTCGGTTTGCCTATTCAAATTATTATTATGAAGATTGGAGGGTATATCTACACGTCGTGCTTCGATTCAGAACTCACCTGCGAAATGGAACCTGTACCACGACACCAAGATGCTGTCGACCCTACCGCTCTGCCGTCGCTGTCTCCGACATATATATATATATATATATATATATTAATAGTTTGTTACGCAATTACAGTGCCGGTCAGAAATACAGACTTCAGATGGGTAACCCAATAATAGTGCTCACGCAGAACAGTAGCGCTTTGACTACTTAATAGACTAAAGAGACTTAATTGACTTAAGTTCCTGTGTCTCCTAGATGGCCTACAGTGCTTCTATCTCGATAAACCTGTAGTAAACCTGTAAAGTTTACCCTATAAAGTCCTCCAATGAGCAGAAAATATTCAACATAGCGTACGTAGTTCAAAATGTAAATAATACCGTATGTACCAAGCTTGTCCACAGCTTTGTTTTACATAATTTATTCGGGGATCCTGTGGACGGCTTGTGGTCAAGCGCGCGGTCAAACCCAGATGTGCCCGGCCATACAGTTTTACGTAAATGTTGTATTGTGTTTACTGATGTTTTCGTATTAACAGAATTCCGAATGAGCTGTGTCATAATTAAAATGCGTATAATATTTAATTTGCTGTGACAAATTGGTTTCTGAAAAATCTTATCAAATTTCAATAAAGTTAAAAGCATATCCTGGAATAGTTCAGTTTTACAATTGAATAAAGAAAACGATATTTTCTACAAACGTTATACAGTTGCGTGGGTACAATAGAATATTATCTTGTGGAACGATATATTTAAATTAAATTAAAATCACATAAAATATAATAATGATTTTTAAAAAAGCAGTGTTAATTATTAATAACTAGTTGCGCCACGCGTTTTAAGCCGCGTTTTTTTTATATGTCCTGTTCCTATAGGTCGCAGCGTGATGTTATAGCCTTTTTTTTTTTTTTTTGGATGGGAAATCACCAAATGACTTCTCCCGCTCTGGAGGCGACGGCCAGGGCCACGGTTTCTTGTTTAACCAACCCGCAACCCTGACCCAGGAGGCATCGGTCTTCGTGGACTCGGTCACGATGTGCTGACATCTCTTTGAGGCGCGCGTGAAACACGACGCGCCGTCGACTCGGGCCTGGTGCTTACCGGGCGGCAAGCTGTTCACTGCTCACCGCCCGCAGGCCCGCGCCTACGGTGGCTGGGAGTTAGGTGTCGTCTCCCGACCAGGGCGTCTACTGCGGCGGCTAGTGGCATGAGGACGCTGGGATTCCCGTTGCCTCACGCGCTCCGCCTCCTCCTTTGCCAACATCACTGCTTCGCAGAAGGAGGTGACGGCCTGCCATGCACTCTCGTTCCGGACCATGGCCTGGACCAGGGTCGGACGCGAGAGATTGCCGCCGATCGCCGCTACGAGGACACGGCGGTGCTCTACCCAAGCTGGGCAGACCTCCACCGTATGCTCCACCGTTTCCTCAGGGCGATCCACACAATGGTGACACCCTGGCGTTTCCTCCCGCCTAATACGGAACAGGAACCTCCCGAAACAACCGTGTCCGGTGAGGACCTGCGTCAGGCGGAAGGTGAGGGCGCCGTGGCGCCTCTCTAGCCACTCCTCAAAGAGGGGACTTACCGCCGCTATTGTGGCGTGCCCATGATGTTATAGCCTTAAAGCCTTCCTGTATTAATTGGCTATCCAACGCAAAAAGAAAATTCAAATCGGACCACAAACAAACTCTTCAGCTTTATATATTAGTATAGATTTTGGCTGTTTTGGGCTGGTGTTGCCAAATGCCACATACTAGAGATTAATTGGCGACCCAGATTTGGTTAAAAACGGTCTCCAAAGCCTGGAGCACAGGCGTAGAATAGCCAGCTTGTCGGTGTTCTATAGGATGCATTGTGGCGGGAATTGCAGGACTTAATACTCCATCTTCGTTCCATCATCGGACGACCCATCTTATGGCGAGTATCCAGCCTTACGTTGTTGACACCACTACGATCCGGAGAAAGCATTTCACCTCGTCTATTAAACCGCGTACATAGAGGGACTGGAACTATTTTCCAGAGGCGGTCATTTCTACGTTCTACGTCTACAATTTATGTGTCTTTAAGGCTAGATTGAATAGGCTCTTATGAAACTTGCTTTACCAATTCATCACTGCTTACAGGCGGGATTGCGATCAAGAACTAGTTTATATGTAATATATAAAAAAATATTATTGTTAATTATTTTGAACTATAAAATACATACTGGTTCACGCTCGTAATAAGTGCTTCTTGAGTACAGCTTATCCACTGCTCCTTCATCCAAAAATGATAATGAGGCTTAACTTGATAACACAGAAATTTACGCTTAAAATAAAGTAGCTTATATGCAAACGATACGTCAAAATCGTCGCAGATAATAATTAATGTATGTTCGACCAACTTGTTATTAAAAAAAACGACTACTTAATTACGCTTTATGTTCAAGTGATATTGGTTATCAGAACGGATAGTGTTTTCGCGGAAAATCAACTAAAATTACGCACAAAAAGCTTGATTGCCAAAAATTTTATGAAATGCCCGGAATATAAAAAACCGACCAAGTGCGTGTTGGACTCACGCACAAAGGGTTCCGTGCCATTGACTTATGAAATTAAAGGATTTAATTATTAGGTAGTGAGCGGTTTACGATAAACGAGGTATTAAAAAAAAAACTACTTACTAGATCTCGTTCAAAATAATTTAATTTTCGTTGGTAGTTTTTATAGTAATGTACATCATATGTTTTTTTAGATTTTTCATTTTCTTATTTTAGAAGTTAGGGGGGAGGGGGGGGGGGGCAACTTTTTCCACTTTGGAAGCGTCTGTTATTCAAACTATTCGGTTTAGAAAAAAAATATTTTAGAAACCTCGATATCATTTTTGAAGGGCTATCCATAGATATGACTCAAATCAAACACTTGAGTGTTTGATGAAAAAGAAAACTTTTTATTTTCATTTCTAAGTATGGGGGGCAATCAATATTTATTATTATTTTTTTATTTTTGTATCAAAATTTTATTCGGAAAAAAATGGCTGTGACATACGGACGGACAGACGGACAGACAGACATGACCAATCTATAAGGGTTCCAGTTTTTGCCATTTGGCTACGGAACCCTAAATATGGTTGGGTAATGACATGATCCAGTATGAAAATAACTTACGTCACTGTTGTATTACCTACAACAAAAATGTTCGGAATTAAGTGACACCTAAACTATTCGAAAGAAAGAAATATGATTTTCGAAAAATATAAATAACTAAATTTTAACCAAATTGGTCGTTTATACAATATGCCTTTCTAGCTTCGATATGGTAATTTTAACACCTTGACATTATATCTCATCTTAGTAATTAATATAAAACACTATCATGCATGACAAATATCAATGTCATATTGCGAAAAATAAAGGATTGGAATGGTACAAAAGGAACAAAATCAGATGAAGAGACATTAGTTAAATAACAGATCTTCATATCTACTCTTCTATCTATCAACAAATAAAAAACTATTAGAAATGAAATTCTTCGTAAGTGCCTTTAGTTGTTTTGTAGTGTAAGTGAATTATTTTTGGTGAACTATACCTAAATGTTGTTTCTTTAAGCTGGTCTTCGCCGCCGTATTGGCTGTTTCCACCGTCCAGTCCAGTAGAATTGCCAGGGCCCTGAACAAGCTGGCCAGCAGCGACCAGAACGCCAACGTCATCCACTACGATAACGAGGCCAATCCTGACGGCAGCTACAAATACAAGTTAGTACATAAATTCATCATTCGTCTTGTGAAACTCATATTCCTTAAAACCAATTAAAATATCCTTACCGAACCGATTGCCTTGAAATTTTGTAAACACAAAGGTAGAAGAAGTACAGATTAAATAATATGGTACTTTTCTTTTTATCCCGGAAAAAATTGACATTCCCGAGGGAAATCTAAAAAGCGCGATATAACCGAATTCCGCAATACGTAATTGAATATATGCTGTTAACTTTACAGTGTGCAGATCGACAACGGCATCGCCGCCCAGGCCCAGGGTACTCCACGTGACTTTGGTGGAAATCCCCCCGTAGTCCCCGTCGTCTCCCAAGGATCCTTCTCCTGGACCTCCCCCGAGGGTCAGCAAGTCGTCATCACATACGTCGCTGACGAGAATGGATACCAGCCTTCCGTAAGTTAAACGAATCAATTTATATAGCAAAGAAGAAGATTGAATCTCTGTAATAAAAAATTAAGTTCAACATAAGTTCAACTATAATTTGGCAAAAGCTCCAAATATTAGACCTTCCGCGATTTGTGACAAAAATATGTCCTTACATCACGTGCTCATTTGATCACGTATCAAAGAACGGGGCAGTGATATATATATTGTACATACCTATCATCATCATCATCTCAGCGTTTATTCCAGTCGCATCCGTAGCTTTTCAGCTTTGGAGTCTGGGGTCCGCTTTATCAGTCTAACTGCTGATTTTGGCTAAACTTCGATATTTTCCGTGAAGCGACTGCCGTCTGACCTCCACAACCCGAAGGCGATATCTAAGCATTGCAGTTAGACAAATTGTTTGGACTTTTGAGGGCTCCAACAACCCGTAACCTCAGCCACTAGATGTTCGTATGGCAACTGGGACCAACAGCTTAATGTGCTTTCCGAGACACGGCCAGACCAGTGCAAATATTCATTTTCATGAATACAAATATTTGCACCGTGCGGGGATCGAACCCGCGTCCCCCTGCACAAAGGCCGCGTTCGTTACCGCTACGCCACGGAGGCTGTCAAAATGTATTGTACATACCTATATCGCCTAAGAAATCATAAAACACATGCATGGCTTACTTCAATGGTGGATTTTATATAAACTAGGCTGGTTCAACTTTAGACTTGAATACTTGCTCTTACTTTTACTAACTAGACTAATCTTTGTTATTTGCTTCCAGGGTGACGCCATCCCCACTCCTCCACCGGCTTAGTTAACACTGTAGTTAAAACTGCATCCAATATTCTTCCCAGGAGAAACCATTAATTAAATCAACCTCTAGACTTTAGGAGTGTCACAAACTATTCTAAGTAGGTGGATTTTGTACATAATTATTCTTCATATTGACGCTCAAATTACCTATTATCAAGACTGTGTTGTAAGCGGTATTTGCTATTTAAATAGGTTTTTATATTATCATGGTGATAAACTTAAAACATGAAGTATTTATTGACGTGATTAAATGAAAATGAACAAATTTGACTTCCATGACTTTTATTTTTGACTTAATGAACTGCCGTGGGGTGATGAAAATCATTAAAGAAGTCAGTGACAAAAGCTTTCTTACTAAAAATCTAACCTCCTCGCCGTGGTGTAGTAACGCTAGGCTAAGCAGAAAAACTATAGCTCACAGACTGAGATCTGGACACATGCCGCTGAATAATTTTCGATTCCTTGTAAAAAAATTGATTCACTAAATTGGGAGTTGTGTAGCACACTGGAGGATATCTTATAGTTACTGTCACGTTTCAAGGAAAGGTATAGTGATATAATGACCTAAGAAATTATCAAACACACGCATTGATTGCGTATTATTTATGATTTATTGCGTTAAGCTTACATTAATGGTGGATTTTATATAAACCATGCTGGTACAGTTTTAGTTGACTTGAATACTTGCTCTTACTTTCACTAGATACTAGATATCATCCCCACTCTAGTTCCACCTCTTTGACCCCCTAGCGACATATTAAACTGTTAAATCTGCAATCTCGAATACATCACAATTGAATCGACACCAATTACATCAATCAACTTACAGGCAATCCTAATCCTTAACTACTATCCTTACCATCTAGTCTTCTATTATACAAAATTCTACTGTCACAGCTTTTGTCCTCGAAGTCTTTTAAAATGGCTTAACCGATTTTTATGAAATTTTGTATATACATTCGTTAGGCTTGAGAATAGGTTTGTATCTATTTTTTATATTACTACTACTTATGTGGGTGAAACCGCAGGCACAACTAATATTATAAATGTGAAAGTGAATTTGTTTGTTTGTTCCGCTTTTTCCAAATCGCTTCAAAAGTTTTTGCGTAACAAAAACTTTTGAAGGGATTTGGATGGAATTTGGCACACAGGTGAATTATAACCAGGAATATTACATAGCATACTTTAAGATTCTATTATTAAGATTCTATTATGCTAACACCATGCAAATAATAATCGATCGATGTCTTATTGCATTAGGTTTACGTCCTGTTGAGACCTAGTGGCTCTTGAAATTTTCAAGTCATCTGCATAAAGAAATATGCTAGTATTGTGAAAGCATGATATCACGTCATTAATATATACTATGAACAATACTGGGCCCAGATAAGAACCATGAGGCACCCCCGAAGCAACTGAATACCTGCTTGACCGGAACCCATTGACAACCACATAAATGGAAACCAAATATTTACTTAACACTCAAATCTCAGTTTAACTTAACTGCGAAACTCAAGAGTCGCGCAGGCTTAGTCTTTTACTTTTTCCAATCTTGGAGGGGTCCGTTTTCATGTTGTTCAATAAGTTGATCTTGGTCTTGCGAAAAATGAAGAACATGACCAAGAATGCAAGGCTAAGACCAATTTTAAGCAACACTAGGCCTGAATGCAAATAATGGAAACCATAGCGGTATCTACAAACGCCATATACAATCAACGCGTCATACTGACGTCAAACGAATTCTACATCTCGCAAGCAGAGTTTACCGTGCAACTAGCATATGTACGACTTCCCAATATCAACCATTGGGCAATTAGTGCCCTTCAGACTCAACACCCGTCTGGTCGGAGGATCCTCCTTTTCTATAGAGGATAATTGAACTTTACATCCTGTTCCTCATACCTTTGAAAGAACATTATAATATATTGATTATGTTCTGTACACTTAGGTGGTTTCGTAGTATCGAGAGGATGAGTAAAAGAAGATTAACAAATGGTATGTATTTTAAATGCAGATCTATGACTGAGAACGCCAGGAGATCTAGAAAGACCTAAGTATTTTCAACTTATTAGTATGTGCTTCAGAAATGTTGAGTACGTAGTATCTACTCGCATCAGACGTGCGTGTATGACCAGATGTGTGAACGAAGTAGAAAGAATATGTCAGGATAATAGTTGTAAATAGAGGATGCTGAAAGAATGGTTGACTTTATGTTACTGTTTGTGTACTGTTGTTTACTTTTCCATTTTTCTTGTCTTGTCTATTGAAATCGATATCTTCTGCAAACGATGGAACCTGACACCTACTTCAGAAAAATCAATAAATGCTACTGATATTGCAAAATACTTGTCATATGTTGCAACTGACACGATTCTGATTCCTTTCTACTAGCGTGAACTATTTATATTGAAAAGTTTTTAAGTTTATATTAAATTTCATCACGCCACTTTTTCTACTAGATATATTTTGAATGATTTTATTTCATCGTAAGTTAGCCGCCGAAACCTGTTATGAGTGAGAAGCCCGAGGCCTGTCTAGGCACAAGCTTTTCTCATCTAACGAGTTCCTGAGTGGACGTCTTTTAGGCTAAAATGATGATGAAATTATTGATAAGAAATCAATGATGAGGTTATAAATTCACCTCAATTATCAATTGAAAACTTTTTAGAGTGATCAAGGTAATTTTTCCAACAAGGAGTATGCATTAACAGAGTATAAAGTGTATTAGAAGTATAATTAACTATGTGGACTTAAATTACAACATGCAAACGTGTAGAACAGTGTTTACTAGGTTCAAAATCTTAACTCTCCAGTCAATATAATATGTAATAAATAGTATGGCTGCGGTTATGATAAAATTAGCAATTATTAAAAAAACACGAACAATGCACAGTGATCAGCAGACCGCGCTGATAAGTTGTTGACCGTGTGTATTCATGTGTGTGAGGACAATGACCTCGAATTTTGTAACGTTTTGCACCAGCAATATAGTGATAAATGAAGTGTTAGGTTTTGTGCAGATATAATAAAAAGACTGTGAAGCCATCACACCAGTCAAAGAAAGAGATTTCCTTGATTAGATTCGGATGAAATTTTAATGGCTAATAAGTTTGAAACATTATCAAACAAGAAAATGAAGAGGCGTAGAAAGGATTGTAAAACTAACCAGAATTTAGAAGATAATTATTGTTGACTTTCTAATTGCGCTAAATCCTGCAAACTAGGGAACTGAATATATAATTCTCCTGTCACCTTTGACCTTCTTGATGCAAACCATTTACGCTAACCGGGTGTAGGCCGGTCGGCCGGTCTCGGTGATAGGCCATAATAACGGCTGCCTGCAGAAGTAACCACCCACTAGACAAAGTATTGCCGCCAAGCGATTCGTGGTGTTCCGATGCTGCGTCAGAGGGAGATTGATCTGGAGAATCATTAATCGCAGCATCGTTGGTCGTGTTGTTGGGATTAACATTGCATCACTTCGCTCAACTGCCGTTTTCCTTTCTATTCACTAAGTATTTTGTGTAAATAGGTTTAATAAACTAGCGCGCTTTACCATCACCAATTTTAGCACTGCTTACCATCAGGCGGGATGGCAGTCAAGCACTAGTTTATAATTATTAAAAAAAATGCGTAGTGTCAGTATCTTTCATGGACCTACTGCGTACCTGACCTGCATGACTAAGTATCTGGGTATCACATTTGCTAAGGCTGTCAGGATTTTGTTGGTAACTAACGAGATGACTCTTTACTGACCTGTGTTCTCTATAAACTGACTGTGACAAACTCGTAGCTTAACAGACCCACAAACTATATCATACTACCTATATGTCACGTAACTCGTCCATATGAAGTTTAAAACTCACCTTAAAAGACTTCCCCACAAAAAAATCTCGCAAATCTACAAGCAGAATTTCGGCCAGATCAATCTCCGGCCTAATGAGTGTCGTGGAAAAGTCCGCGCTTATTACGCACACGACAGGGAAAAATCGCAAGTGGCAGATAGGACGGCAGGGAGCTATTCATATACCTACCACACTAGGTACTACTTACTTACTGTAGGGTCGCCAGGAGACATATTTGTTTCTGTAAGGATAAAATGGTTCTTGTCATCCCTGATATTGAAGGAAGGTTATAGAAAATGGTGGCGGGAAATAGGGTGTAGAACCTTTTTGTAAATGGATAAAGGAACAAAAGGGTTTTTCTGAGTACATACTCTTTTTTGAAAGAATAAGTACACAATTATGCTTTCAAAACTGTGAAGAAATTTCGTAAGGAAACTGATCTGAGCACCAAAAAACGAAGATTACAGATACCTATCAACCCTTAGTTGGTCCATGTGGTAGATTTCAGCATACTTAGAATCTCCAAGAGAAGTCTGTGTTTCAGAGCTGAGAACACTATCCCCTTATTACAAAATGAAATTTAACTTTAGTTCCAGACCTAACCTTTCAGTCAGTATTTATATTTCGAACTTTATTGAGTTAAGTCAAAGATCTCAATACAAAAGTGATAACTTAGTATCGAACTAAGCTGTAATTTTTATATAAAGAACTGTATTTCTGAACTGTTATGTACATCTAATATACAGTATGTTACGAAAACCCTGTCCGACCCGTGAAGGTGTTGTTAGGTATCGATAACTGATTCTACTAATGCATACAAAACCGGGCTTTACTTAAAAAAAAAAATCCCCCTAAAAAAAATAAATATTATTTCGCAAAAGGAGGTAACTTATTAAATGTGCGTTGACCACCCTTCGCCTGCCGACCGCGGGGGGCGGGCGGCAGGACACGCGGCACGTGGCCGCATCGCTATTCGCTCATAATAATACCGGTGTTGTCACTTTTTAAAAATTACCAAATTTCGGGGAAATTGGAATTAATTCGTTGGAAAAAAAGATTATTTCAAAATGCATTTGTATTGGTACTATGATGAATACGTAAAATTTTATATTATATTTGGTCATGTGTTTACCTAACCTCTATTATCCTTATGGGTCGGACAGGGTTTTCGTAACATACTGTATAAAATTCTCGTGTCATCGTGTTCGACTTTAAACTCCTCCGAAACGGCTCGACCGATTTTGATGAAATTTTTTGTGCTTAACCGGTATCTATGAGAATCGGCCAACATCTATTTTTCATCCCCCTAAATGTTAGGGGTAGTCCACCCCTAATTTTTTTTTTATTTTTTAGACAAAATTTTTAATTTCTATTTTTTTATGATACAACATACAAAAATACATACAATCCCCAATTTTCACCCTTTTACGATCAACCCTTATTTTTTAATAGCCATTTTAGTAATTTAATCTATTATTTATATGGCAAAACAACGTTTGCCGGTCAGCTAGTAATTCTATAAATTAATTTAGATGGTTTAAACCTGATCTAAACAAAATCAATGTTCCGCAATAAGGGGTTTATTTTGTAGCTAATTATTTAAAGCCGTTTTAAATAACACAGATTTTACTGATTAAAAAAAAAGGAAAAGTCTTTCGTATTAAGTGTCAACGCCTTATTACGGTTGTCAGAAAAGTGTTATCCAAAGCCCTGATCTAAGATAATTATCTTGATTTCGGTTCCCTATGCATAAAGTGTTAAATAAAACAAATGCAAAATGTCTATGACGCAACGGCCTTCATAGACATTCATCTTGGTCTTGAATGTGAAACAAAGATACCGAAAAAGGACAGATCCGAGGAAATCAAGAGTGATGGCGAGTCTACACTTGGGGGCAAACGTCACGCAGATAGGTAGGGTAATCAAAAAATATTATGTGTATTTTTCTCGGTGTTATAACCTTTTTTTGTCGCTAGCTTAAGGCGGGATCTCGGCGGAGGGCTTCCATTCAGTTTCTTATGAACTGTTATTTTATATTTGTGTTTGCTGAGGGTAACATTCTAGTTAATATAACTGTGCCAGATGGTCTATGATGTTCGATTTTTATGAGGTAACAAAATATATGTATTTTGTTAGTTGCAGAGAGAATCTTTTAACAAAATAGTATTAAAATTTTGTTTTAATAACTAAATACCTAACTTTCCCTGTCCCTTTCTTTGACTACTTCGATCGCGTTTTTTATGTATGTACCTATGTATATTTTGTTTGAGGTCTGAGTCGGAAAATCTGACGGTATCAGGTATAGAATAAAATTGTGGAGAAATATATATGGGGAACTATTTATGGTGCAGCAGTCTCTTTAGTTAGGATCTGAAATATGATCCCAGTAATTTGGGTCGCCTGGAAGAGATCGCAGAAAGCGATAAGGCCGCCCGTTGTCCGTTATATGTTTTGTGGTGATAATTATATTTACATCATTTATTTTCTGATGTATAATGAACAAAATATAAATAAAACTGACATGTTGAATATCTTCTCTGATTTTTAGTTTATCGGCGATGAACGCTGCCGAAAACTTAAAGTAAACGAAATGCGACCATAGTGGACTGCGTTCTTCCGCCGATCACCGAAAAGCATGGCGAACGCAATTCCTTTCGAACTGGCAAGATAGCTAATGACTAGTCATTAGCTAGCTTGGTCATTAGTCATGCCCACGATCTTTTAACGGTCACAAAAATGTAATTAGTTTTAAATATTTAAAGTAACCTTCGCTGAGATTTGAGCGTCAAAATTTAAAATTAATAAAGTTAGGGTGTCTGCCATTGAATTGTGTCGACGTGCGGCTCCTCGTGATAAGGTTTGGTTGTCTACGAACTGGGCATCTGAAGGTTGGAAGTAAGTAGTTTGCTGCTATTAGCTCCTTAAAAAGAGGGATTTACTCCGAAGGCATCATCTATCACAATTTGCTTATAGTTTCTAATATTTTGCTATCCTAAATACATTTCACTTGAATCTTGTTCTCTTTCGTGGTAGGCACGTCGGTTGCCGTCATAAGAGTGGGTAGAAACACGGGCGGGTTTTAGTCAGTAAAAGTCTGTCACGCCCTTCCGCTCCGCCCAGAGCGGGAGAAGTCATTTAATGATATCCCATACAAAACAAAAAAGATAATCTTTTCCCAAAGCTTTACACCATAGAATTTGATCTGACAGAAGAAGACGGCACATTTGCTACTTCCGATGGACAAAAGAATTTGCCAATGTGCTTGTAGCATTCATTTGTTGGATTTGGTCCTATGTGTACTAACAATTCATCCAAGCTCAAATGAGCTGTCTTCAACATCAAGCTTTGATCGATATCGATAGAATCTTCGGTTTGTGATAAAATATTCATTGTTTTTTCGCCAAAGGAGCCTTCACACTGACGCTGATAATCACTAGCTCGCTCCTCAACTACGCAACAACTCGTGTCGTCTCTGTCTGTTTTGAACAGAGTTGTAATAAAATAACTAGCGAACTGCTAGCGTGTCCAAGAGGCGCAAGGCTTCGAGCTTCAGGCTCACCCGAGTCTGCGATTTGCTAGCGTGTCCAAAGGCGCAAGGCTTCGAGCTTCAGGTTCACCTGAGTCTGCGATTTGCTAGCGTGTCCGAGAGGCACGCAAGCTTCTCCGTTTTGAGCTTCGAGGGATTTCTCCACTTCGGAGTTGCAAAACTTTTGGCAAAAACGAATATACATAAACCGACTTCCGAAATTAGCTATTTTTAGCACTTTGAAGTGTTTTTTTTTTGAAGTTTGTTGTTTTTTGTTTTATTTGTTAAAAACAGTTTTTGAGTTGTTATGGACGACTCGGGCATGTAACCGATATATACGCGAATGCTTCTGAACTTGTGCATACATTTAAACGGGTGGATGGATTTTTGCTCTTACATAAAACAGCTGCATGAATTAGTATGAAATTCTGTACACCTAGTTTGTAATTATTATTAATTAATAATTGACACCGTTACGATCAGGATGGAGCGTTGCGCCTCGTACTTTATACCGCGAACATCGAAGGATAGGAATTATTTGCCTGCAGCGGTCTTTCCGTCTGATTACAACCCAAGTGTCTTCAAGGCTAGACTGGATAAACTCTTATTAAACTAGAGCGCCTTACCATCAACGATTGCATCACTGCTTACCATCAGGCGGGATCACGGTAAAAGCACATTTAATTTTTTTTTTACATCAGAGCTTGCACATCACGTCAATATAAACAATAACTATCTACAAAATTACAAAAGTTTGTGTCACTCATAAAGTCTAGAGGTTGATTTATATTTGCTTTCTATTGATATAAAGTTCTAAACAGAAAGTGTTAGAAGTCCCATTTACTACACATGTTATTCGTTACGTACATATGTGCATGATTTAAATCTCTTACCTTGGGATGAAACGTAGCAGAGAAGTAATGAAATGACATGTTTCAG
This sequence comes from Sesamia inferens, assembly GCA_037179545.1. Lineage (NCBI taxonomy): Eukaryota > Metazoa > Arthropoda > Insecta > Lepidoptera > Noctuidae > Sesamia > Sesamia inferens. The sequence goes on along the minus strand of CM073928.1, from coordinate 24,583,627 downwards.
GGAAACGTGTCAGTTCATAGGAATGTAGAGCACAATATTCAAAGTGAGAAGGTCAAATTTATGTTAATGAATTATGCATCTGCAGTAGGTAACAAATAGTAACTATTTAAGAACTAAGACCCAGTAGCTAAAGATTCATCTTTAATTCACGAGGATAGGGGTTCAAATCCGAGCAAGTAAAGTAAATACCAATATGAAATTTTCAATTTATACTCGTTTTTGACGTCTCATCGCAAAATGTCCTTTTCTCGAAATGTCCTTTCTCATAATGTTCTTGAGTGTATTTTGAATATTACTGACCTAGGTGAAGTTGAAGTCTGAAAGTGACACTATTATAAGGCGAAAGTTTGTGACTAAGTATGTGGGTCTGGATTTGCACGTTTGTTACATCTTCACGCTCAAACAATGGACGGACTTGGATGAAATTTGATACACCATCTGTGTATCATATTTATATTTGACTAAGTAAAGGACAGACGATAGAAATCTCTCATCTTCTCTAGTCTTCTTCTTTTCATTCAATTAATTCTAGCCTTATGTATATAGACAAATTTTTAGTCGCCATGTTTATTATTAATCGCGCTTAAATTATCTATGGAGTATCTTAATTTGACAGGATTATACTAAATATGTTATCTTCTATCCTTTTCTTAATGAAATAGAAAGAAAAAGGTGCACTGGACTTAAAATTAGTTTAGTTTCTGAAGAAGAGAAACGGCAGCATTGTCTAAGAACTAACTTCATGAAATCCGTCTATATTCTAATAATCTCTCATCCAACATGCCACCGAAAGTTCCCGAAATTACCAACTTACTCTTAAACTTCCTTCAATAGCATATGTGCAGCAGAACTCCGAGCGCCCTCAGTTCGTAATTTCAAGTTGAATTCATTACAGTCTTGATGCATAAGATATTAACAAGTTTAAGTGCCTGTCGAGACTTGTTCATAAAACTTGAAGCTAAAGTAATGATAGTCGTTGAAAAGGTTGCTATTACAGGCACTGATGGAAACGGTATTAAACGGGACCCATTTTGAATTTACTTTTCAAAGCTTATTGCGGTTGCTTTTCAAGCTTGTTTGAATGCAGATTGTAGTGTAATAGAGTTGGTAGAGTAGTTATGCAGTAGGGAATAAGTTTGGTTTGTTTTTGTGTCAGTTGATGGCAAGTTATGATAGGATAGGTCCTTTAGGATTGTCAGGTGTATAGTAGTTGCACAGCAATCATGATTCGACTATAAGCATGAATGTTTACAGAGCAAAATAAGTATTAATGACCGTAGCTTGTTTTTATGTTCTTATCCACTTAGGAAGGTTTTCAAGGTGTAATTCTGTGTTAGTACCTACGTATAGTGAGCTAAAACGTTGTTTACATATGGTGTACAGTTCCAACATTTGGAATTAGAATATATAGTCATAATGTGTGTCACAGCTATAGTGGAAAGATATCTACTACCAACATCATCATTTCAGCCGAAAGATGTCCACTGTTGGACATAGGCCTCCCCCAAGGATCTCCACGACGACCAGTCCTGCGCCTCCCGCATCACTACATTCACTAGGTCGTCGGCCCACCTTGTCGGGGCCCTACCCATGCTGCGTGTTCCGGTGCGTGATCACCACTCGAGAACCCGAAATCTGCAACATTTTGAAGCAATATGTAGATAAATATACTCGTACATCTTAGATAGTATGAGAAACGCAATCATACATACAGACATTTTGCAAGGTTTTTTAATCAAGCAGTACTTAACATTATAACGACACATTGCCCGAAGCGTGTCATCATAAATCCTTCCACAGAAAATATGAAGGACAACCCTCATCATAAAAAGCTTGTAAAAAGTACATAATTGTAGGTAAGCATAGGGGTAGGTGACTCGAGGCTGTTGGCAATGTCACGTCGCTTGACATCACGCCGAGTGCTGAACAAACCTGTCAACTCTGTGCTTCGCTGTACCTACTCCGTTACTTTGTACACAGCGTATTGTGGGTGTGGTCCAAGTAAGGAGATGACGCGGTGGTTATGTAAAAATTGTCATACGCAAGTAGGCTGTAGCAATGACTACCTCCACAAGTGTGGGTTCGTAAAAGGGTCTGACCTCGGCCGTGTCTCTCCATACACAATTTCTTAGCTTTTATCTCGTCACCTGCACACGTGAGGACCAAATAGCTGCCACGGATTGTTCAAAACCGTGTGTTGTTAGAATGTGACACCGGGGCCCCTGGCGCACAGGCAAGTAATGTCTGGCACACTTTTCCGCTCCACCCAGAGCAGGAGAGGTCATTTCATGATTTTCCATCCAGAAAAACAAAAAAGGAAAAGGGTCTAATAGCTGCGCCAGGAAATGGACGCTAATATGTTTTTTTTTTAATAATAATAATTATAAACTAATGCTTGACTGCAATCCCGAATGATGGTAAGCAGTACTGCAATCGTTGATGGTAAAGCGCACTAGTTTATTAAGCTTAAAAAACTTAGGAATAGGAAGGATGACGGCAGTTTAGCGAGGTGATGCAATGTTAAACCCAAGACCAACACGACCAACGATGCTGCGCCAGAGGGAGATTGATCTGGAAACCCTCCACGAGCGAACTTCCGACACAACAACATTTGGCGCATCGTACCCGGCACACATCCCAACACAACTGCTCAGACCCAACCTTCGTACGTACGTAAGGATATATTTACGCGAATTTTTTCAATGTGCTGATAAAAACAGGTCCGCTACGAAGCGTATTCTAAATGCAACAGAAATATGTGTTATTTGGCGTACAGCGACGACAGTTCATTAGTGTGTGTTATCAGAGGAATGTTGATCACTCATACACGTACACACACATGCACTGGCTGTGTTCAGCCAGTTCGTTGCAATGTAGTCTATACCATGTCACTGAAGTTTTGAGCGTTCCTATATATTACGCTAAAACTATTTCAAGGGTGCTAGATAGTCTCATTTTAAAACCGACTTAATTACCATTCTAATAAATTTGATATTTGTTTAACTTGAAATAAATTCAACTTAAAACATTTTGAATAGAATACCTTATTTCAGCTTTGTCCTTAGGCGAAGACGGAAACCTAAAATGAGCTGCTACAGTGAACTTGAGTCCACCATAGAAGAATGAGAAATTTGTTCAATAATACGATACGTATTCAATATAGAGGATAATTGTATTTAAGACGAAAAATACCAATTTCTCTTTCCTCTTGCTTATATCTTCCACCATAGAAAATTTAAACTACACACATCAAAAGTGTCTAGGGATCAAGCATTTTTATGCGGATTTCTTGAGATTGAGATGTGGCTTTGTAATAAATTTATGATTTTATAAATTTATATGGATCCTTTTTGGTGCATTTCATAATTTGAATCAGGAACTGTGAATCAAATTCGAGTAAAAGATGAAAATCAGCTGTCAATATTTTCCCTATAACAACATACAACGCATTGAAGACATTATTAGTGCTACTGTTTCCCTACTACTGATTAAAACCAACGTTATTATGGAGCGGCGACGTCATTTAAGCAGGGAAGAAATGCTCAGAGCCGTGGGAATGATAGAAGCTGGTTCCCGGCAACGTACTGTGGCTTTAGCTCTGAATACAAGTCAGAGTGTTATCAGTCGACTTTGGACACGTTACCGAAGCACTGGTACCGTGGCTGAGCGCCATGGAGGACGGTATCGCTGCACCACACGGAGACAAGACCGATACTTTCAAATCTTAACTCGAAGAGCTCCAACAATAACCGCCATGATGTTAGCCGTGAGGCTTCATCACTCTTCAGGGAACTTAATTAGCGACCAAACAGTCAGAAACCGCTTGCATGAAGTGAACCTTCATTCCCGAAGACCGCTACGGGTACCACCTATAGCAATGCACAATCGTAGGATTCGATATCAATGGGCTCTTGAACACAGAAATTGGGCAGAAGAACAATGGCGTTTCGTGTGCTTTTCTGATGAGTCTCGTTTTGGTATGAGACCGGATACAAGACGTATACGACACTGGAGAACCCCTGGACGCCAACAGCGATTAAAATCCTGCCAGGAAGTCCATCCTTATAGTGGTGGAACCATCATGGTATGGGCGAGTATTTGGATCGGCGGAAGAACTGAGTTGATTTGGATCAGAGGCAACCTCAACGCTCAAATTTATGCTGAGACGATTGTATCAGACGTCATCGTTCCTCTACAAGTGCAAATCGGTCCCTTATTTCAGTTAATGCATGATAATGCACGACCGCACATCGCAAGAGTTGTAAGACAGACTCTCGCCGCAGCTAACATCAATGTCCTGCCCTGGCCTGCTCAGTCGCCAGACTTGAACCCGATTGAGCATGCATGGGATATGCTACAGAGAAGAGCTCTGCCGAATATGGAGGGTATCCAGTCGCAAGAAGACCTTTTTTTGTTGTTGCAACGAACATGGGCGGCCATTCCACAGCGTGATTTGGATGAACTCATTTTGAGTATGCCAAACCGATGTTCTTGTGTTGTTAGTGTTCGCGGTAGAAACACGGATTATTAATTGTTTAAGTTACCCAATAAAATTTTAGAGAAAACTGTTATTTCAGTCTTTTTTTCGAACTTTTGTGTTAGTGGTTCAAATGTCAAATATCCCTTTATTAGGAAAATGGCAAATTTCTTTATTAATGCAAAGGTCACTTGGTTTATCGTTACTGTGACAAACGAAAACACTTTATTTGATGAATCCTTAAAGAAAATTTTAATTAATATCAATCAGGAGAAAAGTTATTGCAAAAATATATGTTGATCCCTAGACACTTTTGATGTGTGTATTTCATCTGGGTTTTTTATACAGTCAAATATCTTAACACCGCACTTTCGTTCCCGCCAACCTTATTCTTGCTTCGTTTTCAAGTAATAATGTATACAGGGTTGTATCTGACATCGTAACGCAAACTTCGCGAAAAGGCTAGACCGCATGCCACTAATAAAATTATGATAGTCATTTATATCGTTAATGAATGGTTACAGAATTCTCAGTGTTTAAAAAAAAGGGTCGGCTCGGCCTTTGAACGTTGCAAGCGTGCCGCCGTGCGGGTTTGTAGGTATGACGTTGATCCCTGATGTGAACCCTATTAAATCAGCTGATAGGATGATTTTTCGAGGTTTGTTTTCATTGCCATTTTTGTGTAATTAGCGAATTAATTAATTTTTACTTTTAAAGTAAAAATCTTTTTGGGTTATAAAAGTATAGCAATTATGAACGGTCTAAAGTGAAAAAAACTACATATATATTTTTTTAAATCATGAAAGTACCGATGAAAAATTCCCCCACTGTGGGGTTCAGAATCATGTACTGGATCCATGGTACTCGTTTGTGCGTCGATGTCAGATACACCCTTTACGTCGTGAATGGCGGTGTCATTTTATTTGATTTATGTAGTAGTGGGGCAAACGCTGTGTCGATATTTTGTTATGGCGGCACGTGGACAGAGTCGTTTTGGGAAGTGGAGATTGTTTAATGGTCACTTCGTATTGAAACGCGGACCAGGGTACTTCACCGGGGCGAAACTGTCGGTTTGACTTTTTAAGTTGTTATTGCAAAGATTGGAGGGTATGTGTACACCGAGGTGAAGTATTGAATTAAAGCACGAGTGCTTTAATTCAATACTTCACCTACGAAATGGACCCCTTATCACCACACAAATACGTCGCTGACGTCGACATATACGGGAAAGGGCTTTTTTATTAACACACTTTTATTAGCTTCATCTTTATGTAGGTCTCCATGTTTGTTTGTAACCGACGCCTTTTGACTAGATTTTGAACACTTATTAAGATCCGGTGATAATAAAATAACTTTATAAATATTAGAAAAAAAACGTAGGGTACACTCGCATATATATTAAAAAAAATGCGTTTGGTATTGGTGGGTTCTGTATGATGATTTGAATTATGTAAATGATACTGAAACTATAAATAGAGAAAATCTGAAAAATTAGGGCTCTACCAAAGAGGTTCCTACATTCTTTTCCCTTTTTTCACGTTACCTTCTTAATTTGCTATGTTAGTTTGTAAATAATAACGCAATCATTGGACCCTATGCAAAATTAATTGAAAATCAGTTAGACCTCATAAATGTTAAGCTAGTCTTGCCGTGGTTTGTCCGTGGATGGGTGGCAATCTTGACATACCCCTCCGTGCCTCAGAATTTGTGTTAAGCCATTGGTCCCAGCTCTCCTTCATGTATCTTCGACGGTCGTTATGGTTAGTCAGAAGCCGAAAGTCTGAGAATCAGACTTGCAAAGGGGTATTAGCAAATAATTATTTTGTGAAGGCTGCCGCTCCATGTAAAATACGTGTATTTTCGTTTTTTTTTTTAATTATTATAAACTAGCGCTTGACCGCGATCCCGCCTGATGGTAAGCAGTGATGCGATCGTTGATGGTAAAGTGCGCTAGTTTATTAAGAGCCTATTCACTCAGAAAAACTGAGCGAATAGGAAGAAAGACGGCAGTTGAGCGAGGTGATGCAATGTTAAACCCAACAACACGACCAACGATGCTGCGCCAAAGGGAGATTGATCTGAAGACCCTCCACGACCACAACAATATTAGGCGCATCGTACCCGGCACACATAGCAACACAACTGCTCAGGCCCGTCCTCCGTACGGTTCACCAGACATCATGCCGGAACTCGACAAATCGCTTGGCGGCAAGACTTTGTCTGGTGGGTGGTAGCTTCTGCCGGCGGCCGATGTTATGGCCTACCACCGAATTCAGCAATAGTTATGTAGACTAGAAGCCAACCCTAAGATAGCTGGAATAAAGCTGGGAACATGATGGTTATAGTTAATAGAATTTGGTTGCGAGTTTTTTTTTTTTTGGGACAAAACCCGCCACACTTTTCCCAACCACTGCAACTCCTGAAAGCCAGAATCAACAGTGGCGACGCCAGAAAAACGCCGAGCAATGAAGCTCGACGAGTCCCGGAGAAACGATTCAACTGTCTTGGGTCCCGCAACGAAATTAATCAGAAAAGAATAGCGGAGGAGTAAGAAAAAAGATATTTTTTCCACTTCCCTCCATAACAAGCAGGAGACAGAACAGAACTAGGCCAATCGGCACAAAGGGACATTATTGCAACTGGGAGAAGCCCAGATTGCCAAACACCACGGAATAAAATTTGATTAAGTTAATAGGTCCTAAGTAGGTATTAGCTGTTACAATTGATTCCAATAATAGGTATGGCAAAAGCGCCTGATTTGAAAGCGCTTGGTTGCGAGTTATCAAATTTTCTAGAATGAATTAAAGATCTCGTAGCAGTTACCTTGCTTCAACGTTTTATGCTTCGCAGTCATAAATTCGTTTCTTCCTATACATAAAATACCACAAATGTAACAACAGACGTTGTCGTGTAGACAGAATTTCATACATCGAGATCTTGGCGGTTGCAGCAACAATTCACTGGATCCACCCCTATCTTTGATCAAACGTCACGAGCTGTCAGCCCTCCAGTATTGTCCTTTGAAGCGAGTGCCCTAATTATAGTAACTTTTACGACGAACTTCACAAAGTTATCAGCAAAGCCTGAAGTATACTTTGCTAAGTCTGAGATTATTTATGGGTGTGACTGATGGGAATAAAATTATTTTAATGTAAAAAACAACCGGCCAAGAGACTGTCAGAATACGCTCAGTGTTGGATTCTGCAGTTATCCATAAGTCATAATAAGTATCCCCACTTGATAGTTACAAAAATCGGTTATTTGTTACATTGAGTTGACATATTAAGTACGGAATTCTAAAAACGGACCCAGAAAGGAATGTGATAACTAATGAAAGAGTTTAAGATTCCAACTATTCTGTAGCTCTTTCCCGTGTCGACCCCATCAACTGAGAAAAAATCTTAACAGCGAAAAGTAGGTACAGCTCCATCTCCCGTGAATTTGTATTACTAATTTATACAAACTAGACGGGTTATGTATAATGGATTTTCGGTGGTAATTTTGGATTGGGTGAACAGATTTTAATAATTATTCTTTTATTTAAAAGGCCTTGTACGTAGAAAACGTTCAGTATTATAAAATATGTAAATTAAGATAGCAAATATGCTTGAATATACGGTTAAAGTAGAGAGTGATTTCTTTTTTAATTACACCCTTTATAAAGCCGTAAACAGTTTTAGAAAAAAAATCAAAATACTTTCTGAACTAAGTTTGTAAACTTAGTTACTCCTAAGTAAAAAATTGCTTAAGAGGCCTTTGTCCAGCTGTGGAGCTCTATAGGCTGAAAAAGAGAGAAATAGGGTTAATAACCCTTCCAATATTGTTTAATATCATCCAAAGAACCCGTGCCATTGCAATAATACACTGGGCCGCAAAAACTCCCGATCGCTTATAAAAAGTGTATTGGTTTCTTAAATATACAAACAAACAATAACAAACTATAGTTTGTTATTGACCACTAACTTATACATAAAATAAAATACATAACATTTGTAAACTCAATAATTTTATTTGAATAAGTACTAAAAAAAAAACACTAAAATACAGATATAAAAACAACACATTTAATCTGCAAAAGAAAGCTATTCTGACATTTAAGGGTCGTCACTTCCAAACCGGAGGTTTTGGGTGAGATTGAGATTTTTTTTTTTTAATAATTATGTACTAGCGCTTGACCACAATCCCGCCTGATGGTAAGCAGTGATGCGATCGTTGATGGTAAAACGCGCTAGTTTATTAAGAGCCTATTCACTCAGAAAGACTGAGCGAAAAGGAAGGAAGACGGCAGTTGAGCGAGGTGATGCAATGTTTAACCCAACAATACGACCAACGATGCTGCGCCAAAGGGAGATTGATCTGAAGACCTTCCACGACCAAACTCCCAACACAACAACATTAGGCGCATCGTACCCGGCACACATCGCAACACAACTGCTCAGACCCGTCCTCCGTACGGCTTCACCAGACATCATGCCGGAACACGACAAATCGCTTGGCGGCAAGGCTTTGTCTCAATTCTACGTAGAGTTAACACACAACAACACACGCACCTGTTGTAAGCCTGGCCAATGATCCTAGGGCCAGACTAACCCGACACTACACCGACGATATCCCGGACGTCAGCCTGTATGAGATTGGTATGGCCCTGAAACAGATCAAGAACGATATGGCGGCTGGAGATGATGGAATTACGGCTGAGCTTCTTAATGCGGGTGGCAAACCGGTACTTAAAGCACTTCAGAAGCTATTTCATTCCCGTCATTCTCAAAAGCGAAACGCCTAAGATGCACAGGAGTGTGGTGGTATTGTTTTTCAACTATACTACTAAAAAACTACAGACCGATATTGCTAATGAGCCCTGTCTATAAGCAGTTTTCTAGAGTCATCAGGAATCGTCTCGCTCGTAGGTCGCAGGAAAAGGCCACATACCTACGCTGCAGCAAGTTATACAGAAGTCCGAGGAGTATAACAGATATGCTTAGCATTTGTGGACTATGAGACGACCTTCGATTTGATCGAGACTTTGGCGGTGCTACAGTCTCTCCAGCGGTGCCAAATTGACTATCGATACATTGAGGTGATAAAGTGTTTGTACGAAAACGCTATCATGTCAGTCCACCTCTAGGATCAAGCTCGAAACAGATCCAACTGAAGCGTGGAGTGAAACAAAGAGATGTCATATCTTCCAAATTGTTCACTGTTGCGTTGGAAGATGTCTTCAAGCTACTGGACTGGAAAGGACTATACTTCAACATCAACGGAAAGTAGCTAATGGAAGTAGATCACTACCCTCGGATTTGCAGATGATATCGTAGTCATTGCGGAGACCCTGGAAGATTTAAACATTTATTTTTCAAAACACGCTTGACGATAACGTTCACCTTGTTGCCTATATACTCTTAGTCCCCCATTGTGTGTTAATAAATAAAATCTAGACTCATCGGAAACATAACCCCGGACCAATATTCATCTATCCATCGGATGTGTTCTCGAGCAAATCGCAACCTGGCAACTCGATGTTCCCTGAGCAGTTTAGGGTCATTTGCTGGCCTATAAGGCTTTATATCAGCTACACGAGTCCCAGGATCGTGTCCGAACTCACATTATTGTGTTGAACTTCTTGAAGGCTATTTCGGACCTGAACAGCCGTTAAACCTGTTAAACAGCTCGGTTTGAAAGAAAAGCTAAACATATTCTTTTAGAAAAAAAGTGATATTTTTCAAAATCCAGAATTTCTAAGCTATATTAGCTTGTTCAAATGAAACCTTAAACCTGATTTATGGATCTATGTACTAATTTCGGGAGGTATCGCGGTTTTCCTAAGTGACCCGTTTTTTGTGGCTCAGCACCTCCGAAATGACTTGACCGAATTGTATGGAAATATTTGTCTATATTCGGCAGATATGAGAACAGTTCTTAAACCAAAGACTTGTTGTTGTTACTTGTTTATTATTTATTCAGCTACTTATTGTGTAAATATCTCATCATGAAAACTTAGGTACATAAGTATTCTTTGTGAGTAAGCCATTATTCCTTCTGACACTAAAGGATTGACACTGTTGACAGTCCAATTTAAGATCACTTTACCTGAGTTATCACCGTGCGATGATGATAGAATAGTAATGAGCTACACCCTTGCCCAACATTTACAATATTTAGAATACAGATATAATATTGTAGTAATCGACGAATTACCTCATACCTTCATAAAAAGCTTTTTTCGTCGTTGTTATACATAGTGCTTTGTTTTATTTATTTATTAAATATTTTGTAGACTTACCATCTACAAAAAAGTAACCTATACATAATAATATACGCTTCTAGTTATTTGTTTACTAACATTAAATAACTAATACTAGCATTAATTCTTCAGATCTTTTGTAAAACATTCACCGATTTCTTAAAAATAACCTTGAGCAGTCATCTATTGGTTAAATCAATGTCGCAATTAAACTATGTATATTGAAATTTTAGTTATATTGGAGACCGGTAGATGGCACTTTTAATTTGAGGTGTAAAATTAGAAGTCTGTGTCAATATTCTTCGCTAACATTACATTACAGTTTTTAATGTGCACATAGATGGTAGAATAAATATCACGAAGCCCGAAGATTTAACACACCTTGATAGGTATATCGTGATTTTTGTGTTTTCATTAGAGTACCATTACAAATGGATTACACTATGCGATATATTGCATGAAATCTAAAACTTTCACAAGTTAAGAAAATGCTTTGTGATATGCAGTTTTATTTACTAAAAATTTCATGCATATATTTGGGCTGTCCTCATGTTGGCGGGCTGTCATCCAATACGTGTGGATGTTAGGGTAGTTGCTCAATACTCGATGCCTCCGTGGCGTAGCGGTAGCGAACGCGGCCGCTGCGCAAGGAGGCGCGGGTTCGATCCCCGCGCAGTGTAAATATTTGTATGCATGAATATGAATATTTGCACTGGTCTGGTCGTGCCTCGGAAAGCACGTTAAGCCGTTGGTCCCGGTTGCCATACGAACATCTAATGGCAGTCGTTACGGGTTGTTGGAGCCCTCAAAAGTCCTACAATTCGTCTAACTGCAATGCTTCGATATCGCCTTCGGGTTGTGGAGGTCAGACGGCAGCCAAAATGAGCAGTTGGACTGGTAATCCGGACCCTAGACTCTAAAGCTGAAAAGCTTCGGATACGACTGGGATTAACGCTGAGAAGAAGAAGGTCATCGTTTCTTTTGTTCAATTGTAAAACAAATCTGCTGCAATACAAATTGTATTACTTTTCTTTAATTAACAAAATATTTCCATGAAATTTGCATACATTTTTCTAGGAAACATATCAAAGTGTCGGTATTTAATCTGTGTCGGCACCAGTGACGGCTCGTTACAACCAGTTTAATTGCAGGTTAACCGTAAACACTGCCTGTTTTTCTGTAATTACCCACCAGACAAAGTCTTGCCACCAAGCGATTCGTCGTGTTCCGGCATGATGTCTGGTGAAGCCGAACGGAGGACGGGTCTGAGCAGTTGTGTTGTGATGTGTGCCGGGTACGATGCGTCAAATGTTGTTGTGTTGGGAGTTTGGTCGTCTCCACATCAGTCTCCTTTTGGCGCAGAACCGTTGGTCGTGTTGTTGGGTTTAACATTGCACCACCTCGCTCAATTGCCGTCTTCCTTACTATTCACTAAGTTTTTTTTAAGCGAATGGGCTTAATAAACTAGTGCGCTTTACCATCAACGATTGCATCACTGCTTACCATCAGGCGGGATTGCAGTGAAGCGCTAGTTTATAATTATTTAAAAAAAACAATAAAAACAACACGTCCTATCATTGTTAAAACAAAAGTTTACTACAGAATTATCCGAAATGATTAAATAAAATTCTCGTATATTTTTCGAGTGTGCTCGAACCGTCAGGGCTGGCACCCAATCAGTGTTGGTTGGAGTGGTCGCTCGATCCGGCCATACTTAATCTCTGATCAAACGTAAACAAGCCCACCCCTACATGTTACGGGCGACATACGTGACAGGATTCAATTAAGCCTCAAATATTTTTTTCACAAAGAATACACAACAGTCACCGGGGAAATGTTCGGAATTGAAAACTGAAGGAAAAATAAGAGGTTAAACTTTTACTGCCTTATTACAAAACAAGCATTTTGTTTAGCTCAGGTTTAACCACATGAATATTTATTGAATTATGAACCCAAACTATATAGAAATGCGGTTCTTTATATAAAAATGACAGCTTAGTGCGTTACACTTTAGTATTAAGAACTTTAAATTTTTTTGATAAAGTTCGAAACACAAACACAGGCTCAAAGGCTGGTTAAAGTTAAATTTCGTTTTGTAATAAGACAGTGTTATTGTTTTAAGTCCTAGTTGATATATCAGTTCTCATAAATGTACTTACGTAAGCTTCAGCTAATATTAGAATAATTTTACACGTCGTGTCCATGTGTATAGAAAGTGTCTTTCATATGTACACAAGACAGTACGTAAAGCTACTACAATCTGTCATATTTATTTATTAGATTTTCAACTTTATTGCTAAAGCATTAAGACTCAACCTTGATTAGGAATATTTACCAGTTTAGGGTTGCTTGACCTGCTGTTGTCCGTACGTTGCTGAGTACCTAGTATCATCACCTACGTAGATATGTTTATTGCTATCGACTAAAATGCTTAGAACTCTTTTATTCTATTTATTGATTTGATTTGGGTTTTTGCTATAATGCTTTAAAATATATAAGGCATTAATTTCAAGTAACCCAAAAGCATCCATGCAACAACCAGAATACGTACACACACAAGACAAAAGTGACGAGACATATCTGGCCATACAAAAACATACCTGCTACAACTATATCCGATACAGGGCATGAGCGTACCCAGTTTCTGGTCTAGGGGGGGCAAATCAGATTTATAGGGTCGAATCTTTCCCGGCTATTTTCCTTATAAACTACATAAGCACATCTACATGCAACGTTTGTAGTGTAGTGTGTGAAAAATTATACAGTATGTTAAGAAAACCCTGTCCGACCCATAAGGATAATAAAGGTTAGGTAAACACATGACCAAATATAATATAAAATTTTACGTATTCATCATAGTACCAATACAAATGAATTTTGAAATAATCTTTTTTTCCAGCGAATTAATTCCAATTTCCCCAAAATTTGGTAATTTTTAAAAAGTGACAACACCGGTATTATTATGAGCGAATAGCGATGCGACCACGTGCCGCGTGTCCTGCCGCCCGCCCCCCGCTGGCGGCAGGCGAAGGGTGGTCAACGCACATTTATTAAGTTACCTCCTTTTGCAAAATAATATTTATTTTTTTTAGGGGGATTTTTTTTTAAGTTTAGCCCGGTTTTGTATGCATTAGTAGAATCAGTTATCGATACCTAACAACACCTTCACGGGTCGGACAGGGTTTTCTTAACATAATGTATATTATATGTATTAGTCCACGTTTATATACTTTGATTAGTAATTAGGGGAGTCCGTACATGTTCTACAAGTCATGGTGGCCACTAGGCCACTCATACTTGAGAGGCTGGTGTTTAAACCTAGTGGTTCTATTTCAGGTCAGGCAAGTACCAATGTAATTTTGTTATATGTACTTTCTATCTTGGACACCCATGGCTGATTATAAGGTGAAGGAAAACATTTTGGGGAAACCTGGACTTTAAGTCTGAAATCACCAACCCGCATTGAGCAAGCGTGGTGATTACGCTCAATCCTTCTCTGTATGAGTGGAGACCAGTGCCCAGCAGTGGGACGATAATGATGGCTGATGATGATGTAAATGTTCTGCGAGAATTCCAGTGAGCTCTCCGCCTGGGTACACCCATGCAGAACGGTATTGGAGTTGCCCCTTGCGCATGGAGGTACTCGTATGAATACAGTCGAGGTACGCTTTCGCAAACCTAGCCGAGGCACTGCAGAAGCGGAGCAGCCCTAATACCGCTCTGAACGCGTTATTGTACTGGACACGGAGGGAACTGTAAGCCTGCAAACCGTCTCGTAACTGTAACTCGTGTATATGAAACCCACAGGCTGCACGTGAATAACGAGGTACAAAAAGCTTTAAAAAGCGGGATCTTAACTTGATTTGGATAGCGTGCATTTGCATTGCAGCGTCATATTTGGTGTTCTAGATGTCCTCCGTTCCCTTTCTATGTTGAAATGGTAACGTATAAATCTAAATAAAACGCAGAATTTTAATAAATAATGTGCACTTACTAGCTAAATCTTTTCGCTACTTGGGTTGTGCTAAAATTGACTGAATTAAACTTACAATTATATTAAACTCATGAATTGAAATTCTCCTTTCCTCTTGGTTTTATGATGTAACCCGTTAGGAAAGGGGGATAGGTGTGATTAGGAACAGAAATATTGATTCTCCTTTAGTAATATTAGTACTAGTTTAGTTGTATTATAGTCTGGTATACAATATTGTTACGAATGCACCTTATGTCGAGGGCATAAGGTTCAATATCGCGTGACATGCAGTGCGTAACTTTTAAGCCCTTTAACTCTAGATCTAGACATCGTATAGGTGCAATATAAAAACGCATTTCTAGATTTAAGGTGGCCTATCGAATGGTACAGGTTTTATCAATTTTGTCAACTAAGTGACGACATCGAAATTTCTAGAAACCTGTTTCCGGGAATTACCGTAGGTACCTACTGAATGTACTCGAAGTTATGCGCTATTATTATTACGTCTAGACGATTCTGGAATGTTCGATCAGCTGGCCTATATATAGCGCCGTGACGCCGGCACCGAGTCAGTCTACACTTGACTACCGATACGAAAACAGCGACACTTAAGAAGCGATCTTTGAGAATACCTACTGCGACAACTGTAACGAGAACTGTGAGTACTACGTGAAGTAACATCTGTAGTGTTATTGTGTGTTTACGACACGGACTTCGTGGACATAAGGGAAGACTTCGGTGCAACATCAGCAACATTCTACTTGTCATTGCCTACAATCGACTGTATCTTCGTTGCCAATAAACATCGCAACCCTTAACCGGCGTTTTAGTACCCCTAGCCCGTAACAATTGGTGTCAGAAGCGGAATGCCGGTCACGCCAAGGGAAGACGAAAGAGTTCGCACGCGACGACAAGCAGCGATGGATTTGGCGCGTCAAGAGGAAGAATTGCTTAGTGTCCCTACACCCATAGAAGATGCGGCCGTCGTAACACCGACGAACGTAAGTGCGCCTAGTACCACCACTATTCCCGGAACCAGCGGATGCGATTTATCGGCATTAATGGCTCACTTGACGGCGCAAATAAGGCTGAGCATAGCAGAATCCCAGGCAGAAACCCAGGCACAAATAAGGCTGAGCATAGCAGAATCCCAGGCAGAAACCCAGGTGCAAATAAAAGGTATAGCAGAATCCCAAGCAGAAATAAAACAATCCCAGGCAGAAACCCAGGCACAAATCATTACAAGTATAGCAGAATCTCAGGTAAAATCCCAGCAATTAGTATTAGAACTTAATGAAAAGTGGGAAACAACTAAAGAAGAGGTCAACGAGCTTAAAATAAAAACAACACAACAGGATGCCCGTATGGACCAGCAAGACATGCGTATAGACAAGCACGATGCGCGTATGGAGAAATTAAACAGTACCATCATGGAGTTTGGGAAGGAAGTAGAATGTTTGCATGAGAAGATACAAAAAGGAGTTATTAAAGGTGTAGTACCGGTACCCAGTGCTTTGCCGACTTTCAAGGTACCTCATTTTGACGGAACAACGTCATGGGTGGCCTTCCGTCTACAGTTTGAGAAGGTCGCCAAAGGCAACAATTGGGACGACGATCAATCGGTAACCGCTCTTACGCTTGCTTTGCGTGGTGATGCGGTACAAATCCTCGAGAACATTTCCGGCGATTGTAATACCCTAGCCTGTCTGTTGGAAGCGTTAGAGTCTAGATACGGGGAGAAACACCTCGAACATGTCTTCAGGGCTCAACTCCGCGACCGGACACAGAAGAACAGTGAAGGTTTGCAACAATGGGCTACGGAAATAGAACGCATTGTTCGAAGGGCGTATGCATCAACACCAGCATTAATTGATGCCACTACTGTGCAAGCTTTTACTGATGGGATTCGAGATGCAGAAGTCAGGGCTGCAGTTCGTCTGGGTCACCACCAGACTCTAAAGGCAGCCTTGACACACGCCCTGGAGGTGGAAGCAGTACGTCAAGACGGCCGACAACATCATCGTATCCGTGAGGTAACCGCACCAATAAAAAGCCGACAAGGACCAACCTGCTATGAGTGCGGCGAAAAGGGGCATATTCGGATCAATTGTCCCAGGAAGTCTAAGGGAAGAAGTACTTCTGGGACACAGGTGGAAGCAGAGGATTTAAACTAGGAACAGCCAGGGCTATGGGGCGAGTACTGGCTGGTCGACGTGAAGCCCCCATTATAACAGTATCACAAGTGGGTGACGGAAACAGTCTTATTATAGAAGGAGAATTGAATGGTAAGTCATGCAGTTTCACATTGGATACTGGTGCATCAAGAACTATTGCACGACCGGAGCTATTTCCTCGGACCATAGCATGGAAAAGAGGGTCTTCACAATGCCGATTACAAACCGCCACCGGCCAACCAGTGCTCGTCCTTGGTGAAACGAATGTGACCTTGAAAATGGGTGATAAGACATTTACACATCCTGTTTTAGTAGCGAATATTACAGATGATTGCATAATAGGACTGGACTTTCTGAAGAAACAACAGTGCATCCTTAATGTAGCAAAAGGAGTATTGAGTTTTCCAGAAAAAGAAGTATTTCTTCAAGGTGCAAAACAAGGGTCAGTGTACTGTTTAAGGAAAACTGTATTACCACCAAGATCAGAAACTTTAGTAAATATTAGATTTTCACCAATTGGATGCCGCAAACGTTGCATTATAATAGAGGATTCTGGAGATCACCCAGACTGGATAACGGCAAGGACACTGATGATGATTTCCGATAAACCAAAAGTACGCATCATCAATGTTAGTAACAAAGAAATAATTCTTGAAAAGAATTGCATGGTGGGTGTGTGCGATCATGTAGCATCTTTGAGAAAAACAGAGGTGCACGAAAAGGAACGTGATAAGAAGTGGCAGGAACATGTATCGACACTACTCGAAAGTTGTAAGGGTAATTTAAACAAGTTCGAAAATCACAAAGTTAAGCAACTGTTGCATAACTTCCATGACATCTTTGCGAAGACCGACGGTGACGTGGGAAGGGCCGGGCTAGTTAAACACCATATAGATACGGGTGATACACAGCCGATAAGACAGAGACCACGTCGTATTCCCTTTGCAAGAGAACAGGAAGTCACGGAAATGTTAAGAGATATGGAGAGAAACCGGATTATAGAAGCATCCACCAGCCCTTGGTCATCTCCAGTTGTACTAGTCAAGAAAAAGGATGGCAGTACAAGGTTTTGCGTTGACTACAGGATGTTGAATGATGCCACGAAAAAGGACAGTTATCCTCTGCCACGTATAGATGACAGTTTGGACTTGCTAAGTGGCATGAAATGGTTCTCCACAGTTGACCTCAAAAGTGGATACTGGCAGGTGGAAATCTGTCAGCAGGATAAAGAAAAGACCGCTTTCTCCACTGGTCCTGGGAACGGTCTCTGGCAATTCAATGTCATGCCTTTTGGACTGTGCAATGCTCCAGCTACATTCGAGCGCCTAATGGAGCGCATTTTGGTGGGGTTGCTTGGTGATGCATGCCTGGTCTATTTGGATGACATCATCATTATGGGACGAAGCTTCGAAGAGCACCTACGCAATTTGGAGAAAGTGTTCCAAAAACTGCATGAAGCGAATTTAAAACTCAGTCCTAGTAAGTGTACACTATTCCAGGAAGAGGTTGGATACTTAGGACACATTATTTCGGCGCAAGGAATTCGAACAGACCCTGAAAAAATAAAAGCCGTGTCGAAGTGGCCTACCCCTCGTAACAAAACTGAGGTACGCTCTTTCTTGGGTCTGTGTGCATATTACCGTCGGTTTGTGAAGAACTTCTCCGAGTTAGCGAAACCGTTGCATCGTTTAACAGAGGAAAAGTGTCAATTTGAATGGAACTCTGACTGCGAACAGGCATTTGCGGTACTGAAAACTCACTTGTGTGAGGCTCCTGTATTAGGTTACCCTAGTAGGGAAGGCCGATTTTTGATAGACACAGATGCCAGCAATGTTGGTATTGGAGGAGTTCTCTCTCAAACACAAGGAGATAGGCATGTCGTTATCGCATATTTCAGCAAATGCCTTTCCAAGCCAGAAAGAAATTACTGTGTTACCCGCCGAGAACTTCTAGCCGTTGTTAAGACCTTACAACACTTCAAGAAATATTTGATTGGGAGACAGTTTACACTTCGCACCGATCACGCTGCCTTACAGTGGTTGCTTCAGTTCAAAGACCCAGAAGGACAAGTAGCAAGGTGGATAGAGCAGCTGCAAGAATTTAACTTTGTCACAGAACATCGAAAAGGCAAGTCACACAATAATGCTGATGCTTTATCTAGACGGCCTTGCGAAGAATCTTGCCGACATTGTGCCAAACGGGAAAAGAAAGAGAACGTAAGGATTATCCAGGTGAACGATTTGGATGAAGACTGGGATAATCGATCATTGGAAGACGCACAAAAGGAAGATAGTGACTTGAAGACAGTAATCGAATGGAAGAAAAGTGGCCAACGGCCCCCTTGGAGTGAAATATCAGCGCTTAGCCCAACAGCAAAAAGTTACTGGGCTCAATGGGACAGCCTGATAATTGATAATGGAGTTCTGAAGAGGACATGGGAATCACCTAGTGGACAGGAGGTCGCCTTACAGATAGTTGTCCCCTGTGATAAGGTCGCGTCGGTGCTAAGACAGGTGCACGACGGAGTATCCGGAGGACATCTAGGAGTAAAGAAAACTCTGGAGAAGGTGAGAAAAAGGTTCTATTGGGTGCATTGCCGCGAAGACGTAGAGGACTGGTGTAGGAAATGTGTAGCCTGCTCCTCAGTAAAGGGACCGCAAACGAGGGCCAGAGGTCGGCTGAAAGTGTACAATGTTGGTGCACCATGGGAAAGAGTTGCTGTCGATATAGCTGGGCCATTCCCTATTACTGAAGAAGGGAATAGGTATATCATCGTCATGCAAGACTATTTCAGCAAATGGCCAGAAGCTTTTGCAGTACCCAACCAAGAAGCTCATACTGTCGCCAAAAAAAGCTAGTTCACGAGGTGTTCTGTCGATTTGGCGTCCCCTTGGAGTTACACTCTGATCAGGGTAGAAATTTCGAGTCTTCACTGTTCCGAGAGGTTTGCCAACTACTCGGGATGCATAAGACTCGTACAACACCATATCACCCTCAGTCAGATGGAATGGTCGAAAGATTCAACCAGACGCTAGAGAATCATTTGGCCAAAGTAGTTGAAGAACACCAGAGGGATTGGGACCAATACATTCCACTCTTCTTAATGTCATACCGCTCTGCAACACATGATAGCACAAATTGTACACCGGCGAAAGTCAACTTCGGCCGAGAAATTAGATTACCCATAGATGCACTAACCGGAACACCCCCCGATACCCCTATCCTAGCCGTCGACTATGTGGCCGACCTACGACGTAAACTAGATGAAATACATGAGCTAGTGAGAGAGAATGGTCTGAAAACCAGCGAGAGAATGAGGATCCGATACGACCGCAAAGCTAACGTGCCCGGATTTGAAGAGGGAACTTTGGTATGGTTACATAATCCCATTAGGAGAAAAGGAAAGAGTCCGAAATTTCAAGCCAAATGGGAGGGTCCGTACACGATAGTAACCAGGATAAACGATGTCACCTACCGCATAAAGAAAGGATCTAGAGGGAAGCTGAAGATCGTACACGTAGACCGCCTAGCTCGCTATTACGGATCAAATCATGCTCGGGACGAGCACGACTAAGAAGGGGGCAATGTTACGAATGCACCTTATGTCGAGGGCATAAGGTTCAATATCGCGTGACATGCAGTGCGTAACTTTTAAGCCCTTTAACTCTAGATCTAGACATCGTATAGGTGCAATATAAAAACGCATTTCTAGATTTAAGATTTAAAATTGATAAAACCTGTACCATTCGATAGCGAATGGTACAGGTTTTATCAATTTTGTCAACTAAGTGACGACATCGAAATTTCTAGAAACCTGTTTCCGGGAATTACCGTAGGTACCTACTGAATGTACTCGAAGTTATGCGCTATTATTATTACGTCTAGACGATTCTGGAATGTTCGATCAGCTGGCCTATATATAGCGCCGTGACGCCGGCACCGAGTCAGTCTACACTTGACTACCGATACGAAAACAGCGACACTTAAGAAGCGATCTTTGAGAATACCTACTGCGACAACTGTAACGAGAACTGTGAGTACTACGTGAAGTAACATCTGTAGTGTTATTGTGTGTTTACGACACGGACTTCGTGGACATAAGGGAAGACTTCGGTGCAACATCAGCAACATTCTACTTGTCATTGCCTACAATCGACTGTATCTTCGTTGCCAATAAACATCGCAACCCTTAACCGGCGTTTTAGTACCCCTAGCCCGTAACAATATGTAACAAAACCCTGTTGTTCCTTCAACCTACGTTTTAAGAATCGGGATACGGACGTAATAAAGCAAGTTATTTATAAAAATTGTTCAACAAAAATAATTAAAATAAATGTTTATTTATTAATATTTATAATTTGTAACTGATTTCCTAGCTCTACAATTGTGCATGAAGAAACTAGACATAAGTAGAACATTCCCGCCAATTTATTTAACTTATAAAATCAGATATTTTAATAAAAAAAAATTGGAATTTGTCGGTTTTAATAGGTATTTGATTGTGACCCCTCGACTAGACAATGATTACTGTTTTCTAATTATGACTTCATTAATGATGTGCTTGTAGGTAAAAGGAACAACAGGGTTTTTGTTACATAGTGTATAATAGTATTATATTATATAGGCACACTTTCAAGACATGTTTAGCTGTATGACTGTTTCTTGAAAACATTAAAAGCAGCAGAAAGCTATAACCTCTTTTTTTCACTTCGTTTGTCAAAGGACATCGTTAAATTCAAACCACTGTCCATATCCACATATAATAATATCTTAGCAGAGAAGGAATCTTAGTCGTATTTTTCGTAATAGTCTTGGTTTTTATGGATCATCATTATTTTTACGATCCATAATCTCCCCTGAAGTTTCATTAAATAACTTTGCACATAAAAATATTATATTTCCAGATCGAGGATTGATTTGAACTCTATTGCTACGGAATAAAGACTTGTTTGCCTCTGAACATAATCACTTTGAGGAAAACGAGATAATTGTTATCCGAATAAAGTGTTTACTGAACTTTATAGGTATCGTTTTGATTTATTTGGGTATCTGATTACGTAGATTTAGTTAAAGGTACAAAAGTCAAGATATCGTTGGCTTCTTAATAGGTAGTGATTCACCAAAACATAAATGAAGATTAACCTAGGTGTTTCACTTTACTTTGTTCTAGAAAATACTTTCATGTATATAACGTTACATAATATTTTTCTTTCAAATTACACCTATCCCAAGTTCATCAAATAAGTGCTGAGGCAACAATGCGGTTGCAAACATTTACTGTCAAATATTGAAAGGAGTACCTATGCTTGGATTTTTTGGAGTATAGATTAAAGGTGGCAAACAAAAGGTAGATGTGAGTGGAAACGTCGGGGTGAACGAACTAAGAGTGGTCTTCAGAATAGTCATGTCGGTAGTACTAATGAAGGAAATGAAGTATTTAACGACCATAGGAGATAGCTTTCTATAGTTCCTGCAGGAATAAGACATGACCTTATGAAGTATGTACATATGTAAGCATGAGTATGCCTGTCGCGGCCAGTCTGCCCACTTAAACGTTGAGGCCCGTTTGGAACAGTAATTAAGCACTAATTGCGAGGCAACTCGGGCCGCGTTAAGCACATTTCCAATGCAATTTGAAGAGGTATAAACACATGTTACACAATCCTGTTACAATCAGTGCATATCACAACATATGCCTATTATATTCCCACTGCTGGGACATAGACCTCCCCTTGGTGAGAAGGAGTGGGCCGTAATCTACCACGCGGGTTCAGTTCGCGTTGGTAGATGTTACATGTCTTCGAAGTTTATTGCTCTAGAACATTGCACTAGGTTTCCTCACTATGTCGTCTTTAATCGTTTTAAGAACAGCGGTGATGAAATCATTTACAAGTAAATCGCCTGATTTTATTTGGTTTGAACCTGTGGCCTTACAACTTGTATATCGCGGCTGATACCACTAGGCCACTGTTGTTCCCAAACATTCAGTGCTTTACGCCGTACGGAGGACGGGTCTGAGCAGTTGTGTTGCGATGTGTGCCGGGTACGATGCGCCTAATGTTGTTGTGGTTAGAGTTTGGTCGTGGAGGGTCTTCAGATCAATCTCCCTTTGCCGCAGCATCGTTGGTCGTGTTGTTGGGTTTAACATTGCATCATCTCGCTCAACTGCCGTCTTCCTTCCTATTCGCTCAGTTTTTCTGAGTGAATAGGCTCTTAATAAACTAGCGCGCTTTACCATCAACGATCGCATCACTGCTTACCATCAGGGGGGATTGCGGTCAAGCGCTAGTTTATAATTATTAAAAAAAAACAGTATTTCTTTTCATAGTTTATTGGTGCCCTAGTCGGCATGATTTTCCCTGACATCTTCAAGAATGATCGTCATACTTCAGCTAATTTACACAAAACTTTAATGACTTGTAACCTAAAAGTATCTTCATGGATCAACCTGTGGTGAAACCCGTATGAAAATCCATTTGATAGATTTTGATTTTATAGCGTTCATACAATAATTAAACTGTAGTGTGATATGTACTCGGTTTTAGGTCTTAATATTTTTAGGTTACCTGGTGGCATCTAAAGTACTTGTAGAACACTGTAGTTTTAGCAATATTATAATACTAATTTGAACTTTGGGCGGTTTATTGAGTCAAAGTCAAGGTGGTCGCCAGGCTTGGCGTTATTGCAAAGAGCCGGCGGTGCTTCACACCAGGACAGCTTCTAATGTTATACAAAGCTCAGGTCCGTTCGTGTGTGGAATACTGCAGACATTTGGGCTGGTGTAGCAAAATTCCACCTGGCACCTTTGAATTCGGTGGATAGCCGTGCGTAGAGACTAGTTGGCGACCCAGATTTAGTTCAAAACGGTTTGCAAAGCCTGGAGCACTGGCAAAGAGTAGCCAGCCTGACGGTGTTCTATAGGATGCATTTTGGAGAGTCTGCGCGGGAAATGCATGACTTAATTCCCTCACCTCGGTTTCATCATCGGACGACCCATACGTTGTTGACGCCACTATGATCCGGACGAAGCGTTTCATAGTTGTTTATACCATGTACATCGAGGGACTGGAACCATTTGCTAGAGGCGATGTTTCCGTCTGACAATAATAGGATAGAGTTGACTAAAAAAACTAATTAGTCTGTCAGTCAGATTTCCAAAAAATACTAGACACAATATGTGTCTAGTATTTTTTGTTTAGTCCGAAAATACTGGACACGTATTTTTTCTTTTTTCATATAAACAAAAATGAAGACGACACAGTGCGTCGAAAACTCGTGTGACGTCACTGCACGCTATACTTTTAGCGAGCAGTGACGTCACCAGCCACCACTCCTGATCTTTGATGTCTTTTATATTTGTCAATTTTTATTGATTTGATAAAACAAAATATACGTATCCAATATTTTTCTATAATCTGAATGACGGACTAAATAGAATCATTTTTTTTACCCATGAAACATCCCTATTTAAGCGGCTTCAAGGCTGAAGTGAATAGGCACTGAATAAACTAGCGCGTTTTACCATAAACGATTGTACCACTGCTTATCATCAGGCGGAATTGCGGTCAAGCAGTAGTTTATAATTTGTAAAAAAAATAATATTTCATTTCTGTAAATAAGTTTGTGCAAACAGTTTTATACGTCAATCTAGACGTCTGATGATGAAAATCAAAAACTATATGAAGTCGGATTTTCTATCTAGTTTGAACAAATTCAAAGATCACAGTGACTTGTAAATCATAATTAATAAAAATCATAATTATCATATTTTTTTTTTATAAATATGAAAACAACGATGGTTGGTATCTGAAATTTTCTGGTATGCATTTGACAATAATGTTAGCGATCAGAAGTGGTATTCATTAAAGAAACAAATCAAGTTCCAATGTTCGTGTATTATCCATTTGAATTACAATTACAACCAGAACTTATTAAATAAGATAATGACACATTAATAATCACTGAGCACACAACAATATGTCAAACGATAGCCAGCAGCTCTTAATTAATATTGAAAATATAGGTCTCACAGAGTTTGCACGATGTTACCAGTCTGAGTGTCCGTTGTCCAAAAGTGCATGAGCGCGGGTAGGCGGCGCCTTTTATAGTGAGCTTAGGGTGGGGTGCCGGTCCTTGCTAACAATAATCGTGTCAAACCATTTCAAAGAAAGGGCATTTGGGAAGTAATTGATAATATTATGATAATAATAAACTTTATTGCTCAAAAGATTATAGCGATTTTGCATTGGCCCCAAACTAGGCAAAGGAATTAATTCTACACATTGAAATAAAATTGATGAGGATAGGCATTGGGGTTATAAATTGGGATAATACGTTAAATTAAGTTGTAATCCATTGGGGAGCGGTAGTCTGGATGTAACATAATTTTCTTCATTCATCATCTTAAGTTTTAATTATCTTGTGAGCGATATCAAAACTTTTTTGTTCTAGTCATGGTCTCTTAATTTTAAAATAAATCTTGAGTGTTTCCCTCGATAGGTATACACCATTCTGCAGTAGTGTATGTAGAAGCAATAGGCTATGTAGTGTATTTAGAATGCGAGGTATCTAAACGAGGAAAAAACTCAAATGAGTTATATATTTCCGTAGTATGGCTCGTAGTATGGTATCTTTAATGGAGACCATACTATGGAAATAATTCCATCCATCAAAAATCCTTATTTCTTCCAAAAGGTTTTGAATTAAATTGACCTCATCTGCTAAGAGGAAAACAGGCTTTCAAAAAATCATGTTACAAACTTATGTGATCTTCCATTATTGTTTTCGTACTAAATATGTAAAAATTTAAATGCGAACAACGCGAACACGTACATATTGAAAAAAAAAAAAAAAAATAGGAGTCGTTGGACTGATCGACAGAAGTGAAAACTGAAATCATTAAAAAACGTCAATATGTAGCAGGAACAGAGTTGCAGAGAGAACAGACCCCTGAGGAACACCGGCATTGGTCGACATGGGCTCAGATGAGCATCCGTCGACAACAACTCGGAGAGACCGTCCAGTCAGGAAGTCTTTTACCCAGCCAGTCAGGCCAGCGGAAATGCCGTACGCTGGAAGCTTACTCAAAAGGCCAGCGTACCATACCCGGTCGAAGGCCTTCGAGACATCAAGGGAGACGGCAATCGCTTCCCCATTTATCTCGAGGGCCTCGCCCCACAAGTGAGTGGCATACACTAGTAGGTTCCCAGTTGACCGATTGCGTCGAAAACCGTACTGTCGGTCACTGAGGAGATCGTTACCTTCCAGGTAAGCCAAGAGGTGCGAGTTCAATACACGCTCCATAATCTTGCAGAGTATGGAGGTTATTGAAATCGGCCGATAGTTGGTAGGATCGTCACGACTACCCTTTTTGGGCACGGGCTGCACATTGGCAAGCTTCCAGGACTTGGGCACTATACCAGTCCTAATGAGAGGCGATACAGTCGCGTCAATACAGGAGACAACTCGGGCGCACAAGCCTTAAGAACAATCGCTGGTATACCATCTGGACCACTAGCCTTATTCACGTCCAGACGACACAATATTCTCAGAACCTCCTTGTTTCTAATGCGAACCTCCGGCATTGAAGTTCCGCAATGAGGTAAACCAGGTGGAGTAGCACTGCCAGTGTCAAGACGCGAACTATGGGCAAAGAGAGATGCAAAGAGACCTGCTTTCTCTCTCGCCGTATGTGCCAGTGCTCCATCAGGCCTAACCAGCGGAGGCAGTGTGGGCCGACAGAAGTTCGCCTCGACCGATTTGGCTAGGGACCAGAAAGATCTGCTACCGGAAGGATGCGCAGAGAGCTTGTTACCAATATGAGTAATGCGGTCGAAGCGAGCCTTCTTAAGCGCCTTTTTGTAGGACTTGGCAGCACGGTTAAAGGCTCTCTTCTTTGAGCTTAGATCCAGAGCTCCGCGGTCACAAGCGTCAACCCAGGTGAGGAATGCCGTGTGCTTACGCTGTTCAGCTTGAACACAGTCGGCGTTAAACCATGGGCGAGCCGAGCCACCGACGGGCACGTCACTGAAGGGGATAAAATACTCCATAGCTTGACGCACCACGTCGGCTATAGCGTCCGCACAGCTCGATGGATTGCCAGAAGAGAAGCAGATCTGCTGCCAAGGATAAGACGCAAAGAAGTGGCACATCTCATCCCAATCTGCTGACTTGTAACGCCATATTCGCCGCTCACCACGCGAGTCGCAATCAGGTGGGGAGAAGGACGTCACAGACTTCACCAGACAGTGGTCTGAAGTTCCTAACGGTGAGGAAACTGTTACAACACATCTGTCCGGATCAGTGGTCAGCAGAAGGTCCAGACAATTGGCGATATGACCAGCTACATCAGGCACCCTAGTCGCTTCTTCCACCAGCTGGGAAAGGCCCATTGATAGCGCAAAGTTTCGCGCTTCTCTTCCAGCGTGGTCGGTCCTCTGGTATGGGAAAAGCCAGTCTTGGTGGCAGGCATTAAAGTCCCCCAGAGCGACGAACTGTGCGTCAGGGTGCCGATGCAGCGCATTGTCAGCAGCCACACTGAGGTGGTCAAATAGTCGAGTTGTCTCCTGGTCACCGCTGTGCGATCGGTAGACACAGGTGTAGACAATTTTGTCCACACCAGTGTCAACCAACAGCCATAAGGACGATAGATGAGGGTCTTCGAGGTGACGGAGACGCCGGCAACAGATGTCATTACGGACATACACACAGACCCCAGCACGCTGCAGGAAATGATGCTCCAAAGAGTATCCCGGGTAGTTGAGGTATGCCGCATCAGACGGACATCTGATCTGGGTGTCCGTCAAGAAAAGTAGATGGGCTTTTCAGTCTCAAGGTGGTGATGGACTGCATCGATATTGGAGTGCAGACCTCGAATGTTTGAGAGGTGCACTTTAAATGAGAGGACGTGCGCCCGCTGTGCACACCTACTTTTCTTTTTAAGACTTGTCATTTTAGTATACTGAGTGAATAGGAAGGAAGACGGCAGTTGAGCGAGGTGATGCAATGTAAACCCAACAACACTACCAACGATGCCGCGCCAGAGGGAGATTGATCTGGAGACTGCGGGGACGCCCGAACCCCCCCAGGGATCGCCATCGGGTCCTCTCGTCCGGTCGCCAACCGGCACGATGGGGCCACCCTGGGATTTTTCGCAGTTGGCGGGGCAGCCTTTCGTGTGTGGCTGGCACACTACTTGGGCCCCCAACTACCTGCGGTCGGCCAGCGGAGCACCGTGCTTCGAATCCCGCTACCCTCCAGGACCAAACTCCCGACACAACAACATTTGGCGCATCGAACCCGGCACACACCGCAACACAGTTGTAGAGAGATACCTGCCGGAAGCTCGGGATAGTAAGGAAACAATCCGGTCCGAAAGAGAGGCCATGGTAGAGCGTACGAATGCTGCACTACAGGCAGTCTCCGAATGGGGCAATGCCAATCTTGTAGCATTCAATGCCGCCAAAACACAGGCGTGTCTTTTCACCGCCAAAAGGAGCCCGTTCACCTTGGCTCCTACTTTTCAGAATGTATCCTTGGAGTGCACAGACCGCCTTCAGCTTATGGGAGTTGAGATTTCCTCGAACCTTAACTTTGGGCGGTTCATTGAGTCCAAGGCCAGGGTGGCTGCCAGAAAACTAGGCGTCATCGCGAAGGTCCGGCGGTACTTTACACCAAGGCAGCTTCTAATTTTGTACAAAGCACAGGACCGCTCGTGTGTGGAGTACTGCAGCCACATTTGGGCTGGTGCTGCGAAGTGTCACCTTGCCACTTTGGATTCAGTGGAGAGGCGTGCGAAGAGGCTGATTGGCGACCCAGACTTAGCTCGAAACGGTCTCCAAAGCCTCAAAGCCTAGAGCACAGGCGTAGAGTAGCCAGCCTTTCGTTCGGTCTTCTATAGGATGCATTCTGGTGAGTGTGCAAGGGAATTGCATGATTTAATTCCCCCATCTCCGTTCCATCATCGGACGACCCGTCGTATGGTGAGTTTCCACCCTTACGTTGTTGACACCACTGTGATCCGGACGAAGCGTTTTGCTTCTTCCTTTATACCGCGTACATCGAGGGACTGGAACAATTTGCCAGCGTCGGTGTTTCCGTCACACTACAATTTGAGTGTCTTCAAGGCTAGAGTGAATAGGCTCTTAATAAACTAGCGCGTTTTACCATCAACGATCGCATCACTGCTTACCATCAGGCGGGATTGCGGTCAAGCACAGGTTTATAATTTATAAAAAAAAAAAAAAAAACTATTGCGGTGTCGGGTCGGTCACGCTCATACGAATTCAATGTTTTTTCCCCATCCAACAAAAGTGCTCAACGTCGTAAGGTTTCACTTCAAAATAATTTATACATAAAGTGATAATGAAGTGTTTTTGTGTTGTTCACCTATTGATTGATTACAACACCAATTTAGTTTTTAAGTTGTAATTAATAGGTGAATGTAATGAAACGAAAGAGAGATGCATGGTTATATAGTAACAGCCGATAAGGTCGATCGTTTCGGTAAAGCTATACTTACTGAGATTGATCTGGGGATGGGTGATCATCTTTACGTACCGAGACCTCCTCCATACCGCCAAAGGCAACTTTAGCCATTGGTTTTGATTGTCGTTTGTGGATCTATGATAGTCGTTACGGTTCATCAGGAGCTTGAAGGTCTGAAATCCAGTCATGCCTAGGGTATCGTTTTACTCAGTAACTGGTTTGTCGAGGTCATGTAGGCAGTCAGTCACAAGAGGAGGCGGAGCGCGTGAGGGAGCGGGAATAACAGCGCCCTCACGCCTCTAGCCGCCTCAGGAGATGCTCCGGTTGGGAGACAACATGGAACTCCAGGCCACCATAGTCGGGGGCTTACGGGCGGTAAGGCCAGGCCCGGGTCGACGGCGTGTTGTGTTGCCTGGGTCAGGGTTGCGGGTTGGTTCAGAAAGAAAGCACAAGGACAAGTAAGTGAAGGAATTGAGGAACACGATTGGGTTTTAGTCAGTAAAAGTCTGACACGCCCTTTCGCTCCGCCCAGAGCAGGAGAGGCCATTTGACGTTTTCCCTTCCACACCAAAAAAAAAAAAGAAGGATACGCCGTCGATACATGTAAAATACTGTTACTTAGCTGCACCCGGTTAGACAGCAAGCCAACCCAATGATACACGGAAAAGGCTCGGCAGAATGTAGAATGCTATAATGATGCTTCAACAATAATACCATAGGAACAGATTGTTATGTATTACATTGGAACAATCCGCCCCTTTTTAACCGACTTCTTTTGTCAACTGTTATTATAAAGTAAATTATTATTATTATCAAAAACCCACATAGTATACCTACAAGTTACAACTTTGATCGGGACCGCCAACTCGCTGACGACTAGATAAGATACATAATTTGTCAACATATTTCATGAACAAGATAGCGTCTTAATTTTGCAGCTGTTTTATCTTTATGAAATGTATGTATAAAAAAAAAGAAACAATACTTCTAATGATCACTTTTTTAATTGATTAAATAAACTTAAAACTATTACATTAATGCTATTCAGGTAAACGGATTTCCATGTTTTGTATATTCCATTATCAATTTATAAACTTGTACTTAGTCGCAATTTAGTGCCTGATTCTTTCTTGTTGAACCTCCATAACTTTCTAGTGTTTGCATTCCCAAGCACCCAAAAGCATATAGAGAACGCACAATGGTACATTGAAACTATATTACTGGCAATTAACGTAGTATTTATGATATTATGTGCGTTGTTCATTTCCAAAATAAGTATCTTAAATACGTCACTGAGCATCTGTTGAACACAGAACGTACAAATGAGCATAATCATAACTAGGACAATTCGTATGTTTTTTTTGACATTCATATTATGTTTAAGAACAGATCTGAGAGCTAAGATTAGTAGCACTGCATTTGCAATTAATATGGGCCACTTGATTATAAATATATATAAGAAAATGTACCTGCGGGATGCATCATGGCCGACCTGAAACATACAATGCAGTAAAAAGGCCGGAATGATCGGTCCAAGCCACGCACATAACGACACTTTCCAGATGCTCCATCTATCGGTAGTGAACACTTTATCTAAGCTGATGTATATTTGGTGACTAAACACAAACATCCAAGCTACGAGTGCCATTTCCGTATAAATTATGAAAACAATGTCCAATAAGAAAATGCGTCCCGAATGAGGGCACATGTTGAATAGTTTCTGAATGTCTCCAAAGTATCTCACGAACGTGTACACAAATCTGGCGAGCATGAATTGTATGAGCAGCTGATTTTTGTAATTCTTTCTCCACTCAGCGAACAGAATGGCGGTCAAAATGAGTAGCAACAAAGCTACTGCTACCAACGCTATTCCCATCGAACTCCATGCTAAAGAAAAAATGGTCCAGAATGATGTGGCATTCCTGGTGAATATCACGTTCCCTTGTTCCAGTTCTATCGAATGCAACTCGAAATTAAATTCTTCACTGTATAGTCTATTTATTTGACACGGGGTTAAGCTGTTATTGTCCATATTTGTCATTATTGAGTCACTTTAGAACATCACTAACAGTCTAATTAATCTGCCGATAAAACACTATCTCCCGCTTGGTTTTATTAATCATTTTATTAGTAGCTATAACACCCTCGGTACAAATTTTTAGCTCCATTATATTGCACTGGGATATCAACTAAACTTCTCGTTGTGTACTGCATCAAATAAGCACAATTATTTTTTCGATATATAGACAATTGACCGCCAAACGCGTCCACTGTTTAATAATCATTATAGATTCTGTACAAACAGTAACCTGATAACACTTTTTTATCTAATATGGATTACATTGGATAGTTTGGTATCGAACAACGACTTAATGATACGTGCTTAACATATCAATAACAGTCACCTACGGCTTATCACTTAGGTACCAATTATCAGACGGCATTATCAACAATTACTTTTTTTAAGGAAAAACATACATACGTCGAACATTAATAGTCGAATTTACTATTATACATAACAGATAGCCGTTTTACAAAACAGGTCCGTTATGTGAAACAGCTAAACAGCGTTCAGTTGGGATGTCATTTCTTTAAGTTTAACTACGCTGTAACTCATATTTAGACGTAATGCAGAATGGCTTATTATATCTGCTGTTACCATAAGCGTTTCGTATTCTAATGCCAAATCAAGCATTCGTAAGTGCGAATTCGTAAGCTTCCATCGTACGGCATTTCCCCTGGCCTGATACAAGCCTCCGAGTTGTTGTCGACGGATGCTCTTCTGAGCCCATGTCGATTAATTGCCGAAAATGCCGGCGTTCCTCAAGGTTTTGTTCTCACTGCAACTCTGTTCCAGTTGCATATTAACGATCTGCTGATGCCCAGTATCTATGGGTATGCAGATGACACTAAAGTTGTGGAGAGAGGCTATGGTAGAGCGTCTGAATATTGCACTACAGGTAGTCTCCGAATGGGGCAAAGCCAATCTTGTAACATTCAATGCCGCCAAAACACAAGCGTGTCTTTTCACCGCTAAAAGGAGCCAGTTCACCTTGGCTCCTACTTTTCGAAATGAATCCTTGGAGTGCATCGACCGCCTTCAGCTTTTGGAAATTGAGATTTCCTCTAACCTATACTTTGGACGGTTCATTGGGTCCAAGGCCAAGGTGGCTGCCAGGAAACCTGGCGTTATCGCAAAGGTTCGGCGGTACTTCACACCACTGCAGCTTCTAATGTTGTACAAAGCACAGGTCTGTTCGTGTGTGGAGTACTGATGCCACATTTGGGCTGGCGCTGTAAAATGCTACCTGGCAACTTTGGATAAATCTAAACTTGATTTGACTTAAGAAAAATATGGATATGCCTTTTGGTACACATAGTTAATATGTTTGCCACTATATGCTTTGTTTGTAAATATGTGTAAAAATCACTAGGTGGCGTATAACAAGGTATTTCGCAATTTTGGAAGGAAAAAAATATGTGCTAGTACCTATATAAATAAAAAAAAAAAAATATTTTGCACAATTGTTATTTTCGGTTCCACGGGTGCGTACGGGCACGTAATTCTCGGTACGATGTAATAAATATATAAATTGTCGCGACGGCGCGTACGGTATAATATTATAGATTTTTTTTTTTTAATTATTATATGATAAATATATTATATTTTAAACTAGTGCTTTACCGCATTCCCGAATGATGGTAAGCAGTGATGCAATCGTTGATGGTAAAGCGCGCTAGTTTATTTAGCCTATATAGGCAGCCAATCGTTAATGCAGTGTCTCAACGATTGATTGATAAACCTAAAACGTTTATACAATTTTTTGTATAAAAGTCCAATAATTACGGAAGGATCGGTAAATGTTATTCACTGATTTACATAACGAAGCTGTTTAGGGAGAACCCTTTGTAGAGGTTCTTTTTTGGAAATCAAATTTAACAGATCAAAGCTCTGCGTAGTTTTATCATGTATCCTCCAGAACGTCTTTAAGTCGTTATTTGAAAAATTATAGGGGCCTGCAAGTAATGCTTAACCTTAAAGGAGTTTGGAGAATCTCGACTCAAGGTATAATTCAAGACGAGAATCAAGGCATGGCTCAAATATATATAATGCCATATTCTCTATGAGAACCTATTTTGACGATAATGAGCTACTGCGTCCCATTTATGGGATTTGAGTGCTACCGGCAGTGAATGTAGTCTGCCACGATTGTAATTACCAATGTAGAAATGAACAATGCTGCTTAGAAAGTTTCATTTTAAATATTGTTCCGGTTTCTGTAAATAAAAAAATATTTGGCATAATGGGATGGTTAAATAAAAACACAATTTTAAGAAACACAGAGGATATATTTTCAGATATAATGCCACGACAGGTCAAAAATAATACTCACATACGTGAGGAATAAGAAACGATAAATATATAAAACTCTATACAAATAGTTAACAAGATGACAGTGTCTAACGATTATAGTATTAAAACTTATTGCAATCCTACTGTACACTTGAGGACAAAACTTTGACGAATTGTACACACTTCAGTGTAAAAGTTAAGTCCGTAGCTTTTTTATGTTTATTTACGAGTAGAAATTTTACTTTCATGATTCACTCCCTATGTTATTCCGTCCTCAAGTGTAAACATCTTTCGAATTTCCCTTCAAAACACTTTTAGCTTTTTGTGACAGATTGATTTAAGAAGCGCAGAGTGCCGAGCGTTGTTTGTTTGATATATTCATTCAAATTTTATTCAGAAGAGGAATCAGTTGCCTATTCGTCTACAAGTAAGTGCATCTACTTATGAAATATTATTGCATCGTCTAATTTATACCTAAGTACATAAGTAACGTCTAATACCAACATTAAAATTTTAGAAATTCTACACAATTAAATTTATCCTACTAATAGCATTATTACTCGCTGCTTCAATTAAATTTTATTTAGATAACTATAATCGATATTGAATTAACGCACTACTATTAAAATGACTGAATTAACAGAAGTTATAATCCAATTCAAATTCAAACAAGTCAACAGTTTTAGCTAATCAGACAAAGAAGTTTCGGTAAAATTTTTCCACAGTGTGCAAAAGCTTATTATTATGTTTTTTCTTTTTGACAATTTATGTCTTTAGTTAAAAACACTATTGCGAACTAATTTGCCATTGAAAAAGAAAACTTCTTGTTAATTCTTCGTTATTTATAAAATTTCACATAAAAACTTGTTTGATTAAATTTAATGACGTTGCAAGTTAGAAATTGGTAAATATAAAAAGGTCGTTTTTTAGTTAGAAAAACATTTCATTAGGTAGATTGTGTCTAACAGACGATATATTACACTAACTATTCATAAGGACAACTCTCTGTAGTTTGAATACTATGTGTACTTATATAGAAGTCTTTATAAGGGATCACAGTTGGAAAACACTAGTTCGATACACAAATCGGGGAAATTACAATCTATATCTAATTACACTACACGTGTATCATTTAACTTAACACTATTATATTTATACTTAATTATCTTTTTTATTTAACATTATTAACAGAATATTGACGCGGATCTCCTAGTCCACAAACCAAATCAAATTTCAGTTCGGTATATCTACTTCTTCCTATTAAATTAGAAAAGGACAGACGATAAAATTTTGTTAAGTTCTGTCAAATGAAGATACACCAAAGTCAGTTTAGCTTATGATTGATTGCAAGGTGAAGTAAAACATCTTGAGGAAACCTGGACTTTAAGTCTGAAATCGCCAACCCGCATTGAGCAAGCGTGGTGATTACGCTTGATCCTTTCTTTATTTCTTTTTTGGCTTCACACGGTTTGTGCATTTAGCCAATGTCACCGTGAACCGTCTTACAATGGCGGTTTGAGGCAAAGTCGTGATGTGGCCACTATGCTGCGATATTTCACTGTTCTTTATGAATTATTTACTGAATGCACTTTTTACTACATAAATCACGCACTTTTATTTAGTAAACAATACTATAAATAATTTTAAAAGTCCAATGAAAAATAAGCGTGACACTCAGCTTGACTTTCCCGCCAAAACTCCCGCTTGATCCTTCTCTGTATGAGAGGAGGCCTGTGTCTCGCAGTAGGACCATAAAAAGGTTGATGATGATGATGTTAGACAGTTTAGACGCAATTATAATTGACGTCAAATGCGAACTAATTTGTCAGGACCTAAGTAATATTTAACTTCTGTCCTTTTCTTAATGAAAAAGAAAGAAAAAGATGCATTGAACATATTATATTTTGTTTAATTGTAAACAAGGGAATCGTCGCAATAGTTCAAGTTATTTTTTTTTATAACAAAAATACATTTGCGTTGAAATATTTTCAAAATACAGATTTTAATACACAATAAGGAAATATTAACAAAATGTTCAACAATTATAATTAAAACTAAGGTAATATTGGAAATATTTTCATGGCGGAAGCACGGAAAGTTTCCAATTTTCATTTCATAATTCTACGAAAAAATAATTAAAACAACCGAGCAAACCTATAATGTAGAGGTAACTTTATCTCACATACGTTATGTTAAACAATATAGTAAATTCAATTAACTTTGGTAAAAATATTAACAATATAAATACCTAAAACAAATAATTTTATTTTGTACTTCAACGTAGATATTACATCGAATTCATTTTTGAAAAACCAAATAGGTCTAAACTAATAATTAATATAGGCTTATATTTTAAAACTAATTAATGTATATAATAAAATCAGTGATACGTACACTTGACTAATTGCTTTAAATCAGAGGCTCAAAGAATACTAAATCACTAGATACTTATTCTAACGTTAATCTAAGTTGTAACTACGTAATAGCGTTTTGACTTACTTGTCTTATTTGAATGACAAACACATGATGATTTAAATTAAGAAGTTTTTGATGTCCATTATTTTTGGTAGTAACTTAAGGTAAATAAATAGCCATTCGACTTAGTTAAACTACTAAACGATCCAGTCACTTCAGGGGCCTTACTCTGATATTACAGTAGTATCAGAATGGTCTATCAGTGATCTATTCTGATACTATTGTAATATCAGAGTAAGGCCCCTGAAGTGACTGGATCGTTTAGTAGTTTAACTAAGTCGAATGGCTATTTATTTACCTTAAATTCCCGTGAACAAGACACAAATCTAGACTCTGGGTTGCTACTGAAAAAATCCTGAAAGAAAAACTTTCCATTTCCCACGGTGTTTGTTTACCAAATCAGACACGTAAGAGAAAACACACTAGACATAACAATGTGCTGACACAGTTTCATAGCGTGAATCAAAAGTACAGTGGAGTAAACTACAAAAGGACCAGTTTCCAATATTTTCCTTCAAAATCGTTATATATATTCTGAAATACATTGATGGGCATCGATAGACTGAGTTTAGGGTTTTAAAAGTGGACACGTAAAGCACTTTTTCAATAAAATTCGTTAAAACATTTTTTTTAAGAAACTGGCCCCAAAAGGAAGCTAGTACATTCTAGAAGATCACAATGCGTACACGTTAATTTTCTTATTATAATTTCCTACAACACTATCAGCGATTTTTGTTTTATATGTTTACTTAATTCGTAAATTATGTTCTAAAGTGTATTATTCGTAAACATCGTAATTTGTCAACATTTAAGACTGATCAATTTTGCTTTTGATGACATAAGATAAAATGTGAAGACGGCATTTGAAATATGTGAAATAAAATTTAATAAAAATAATTCAGCGAGAGACATTACTATGATCTTCGAATTTACATAGAAAGGTCCGCTTTTTAATATTTCTTTATGCAAACAAGATCAATTTAAAGTTCAGGCGACAAAGTTGGTGAACAAATGAAATTGTTCGATGGATATTATTAATTCAAGTTTTACAATCAATCTTTCGTCAAAAACTAATCAAAAAGCAGTTTGCAATTAATCATATAGAAACGAAACCAGCTTTTATAGAGGCAGCTATAATTATAATGATATTTCAAATACGTAAATTATTATTACTAAAACTTTTCCAATTATTCCTTACTCGACCATGTGTTCTGTGAAAGAAAGAAGAGAGATTTTTGGATGATAAGTACTTCAAATAAATACCCTAACGATGAAAAATATGATTTTTTCCTACATATTTGTGGAGGCTTGTTATTAGATTTTTTTTAAATATTATATTCTTTTATGTCATTGGATTATTAGTCTCTTAACCTTCTTTAAACCAAAATAAATACCAAGGTAGTAGAGAAATCAGTCCATGATTTTAAATCTATTCATCAAGCTGCTTAGTCTTTTCTTAATTATGTTGTTCTAATAGTCTAACCGGAATCAGCTAAGTGAGAGACCTCCATAATCCTTTATTACTGGGTAATAACATACTGCTTGGTAAGAATGACAAAAGTGACAACGTAGTACCAAACAAAACTGTCATTTTATACAAAGAACAGTATTTCTATAAAACTTAGGTGCAAAATTCAATAACCCCTTAGGTGGTTTAAACTAGCACCCTAATTGTGTAACACAGTATTACTATACTACTACTGTTGGAATCATTTCTAAGCATATTGCTTATCCATTGCTTCATGTGTTAGAAAATCTCAGTCTGCTTAGCAATGTAAATAACGCAATGAATGTTGTCCAACTGTCAAAATGAAACCCATTGCTACTTATAGTGTGTTAGGTAATTACCCTGCTGATTTAAATAAAATCGATGTTTTGGAATTAGTGGGTAATAGGGTATTTGACTAAAAAAAATTAATTAGTCCGTCATTCACATTATAGAAAAATATTGGATACGTATATTTTGTTTTATCAAATTAATAAAAATTGACAAATATAAAAGGCATCAAACATTAGGAGTGGTGACTGGTGACGTCACTGCGCGTTAAAAAGTGTAGCGTCCAGTGACGTCACACGAGTTTTCAACGCACTGTGTCGTCTTAATTTTTTGTTTATATGAAAAAAGAAAAAATACGTGTCTAGTATTTTTTGGAAATCTGACTAACGGAATAATTACTTTTATTGTCAAATACCCTATTGTTCTACCAACAGAAACAATATAGTTATAATATCACCAACTATGATTCCAAAAGATAATGATAACACAACACGATTGAGAACAAAGCTAGAGGAAGTTACCTTGTTCCTCCACGGGAGTGTGCTCTTCATCCGACGAGTCGAATCGACTCTCGATTAGCGAACTTTGTTTTTGCAGTGACTGAAACAATAGATGCAATCATCGACGCCATTATTAGTGGAACATTGTTTTTAATAGGTATTTTGTTGTTTCACGAAGTCACAACTGATACGCATATCAAAAAAGTCTAAGCAACACATATTATTTCTAATTATTATATCATTTCTTACCAAGTAAGTAGTACCTATGTAAACTTTTTTGATCTAGAGGACATACTGGCTGTTTGTGAAAAAAAAAAGAGTCCCATTTGTTTGATTTTTTATAAATTCAAAAGCGAATTCGAATGCAAATGCATTTGTTCGAATTTTATGGCGTTTTCTTTGCTTATTATAAATTTAGTATTCTGTATCAATTTTATGATTTAAACAATTATTTAAAAGCAGTTTTAATACTACACTTACTTTATACTTTAGTTGAACAACAATTAGAAAAATAAATTAAATAATTTCGTTTGAGTCGTTGAACCAATTTTGTGGCTTAACTGAATTACTACACAAAATTTTTTAGTTTTTTTAAACACGTTGCCGCACACTAGGAATTACTCCTGTATCATGGGTGAGTTTGCAAACATGTAAACTTAGAACTTAGAACAACTACATGTAGGCCATACAAATGTTTCTCCCGTGCGGGAATCAAACCCACGACAGGCAGCGCAGCAGTCGATCACTCAACGACTACACCAAAACTTGTCGTCGAAGTCTATAACCGTCATAATTTTCAGTTATGACTTACATGACCAATATCACGATAAATCATTACCTTATATACAACAAATTGAATATGCAAAATAGCCTACTTTTAAGCTGGAATTTCGCAATACAATGTTCGTCATACCTTATTGGAACGTCGTCTGGGCGGCGATATCTTGTTCCATAAAGCCTCAAGCTGATCGAAGTGTTGAGATTGCGCTATCGCTGCTTCTTCAGGTCCTAAGCTCACCTGCACATGACAATTTATGTCAATTTTAAACTTCATATCACATAGTTGATGTTGGGAGGAATTTGGGTTCTAGATATTACCTGTGACCCTAAATCTTTGTTCTTTGCTTCTTGTATTTTCGATATCTCTTCCATTGATGCGGAAACGGAGAATCTAAACAGAAATATAATTTCAGGTAAAAGGAAAGAGAATTTATTTTAAGACTTTTCTCAGGTCGCCAAAAACGATAGAAAAAAAAAGTGAAGAGTAGCATTTTTACCTTCTTTTCAATCGCTCATCCACTTGAGCCATCATAGCTGCAGAAGTAAGGTGTCCATATTTCTTCTGCCACGTGTAAGTATCCAAAGACACTTCTTTCTTCAATAACCTCCTCATTGGCCGCTTTGGTGCTAGCGGTCGTAACTCTGACAAATTTAAAATATTTGCTTTTGTCATTTTTATGCTCCCACTACGAAATTACATTATTAAGAAGAACTATTTGTTTTTTTTTTGCTTTTGTAGAAACAGTAAATAAGGGAAAGAACAAAAGTTTCCATCATCATTATCATTAACCTGTAGAAGTGCTGGACATAGGCCTCTCCTATTTCACGCCATTCAACTCGATTCTCGGCAACTCTCATCCTGTTACTACCAGCCATCCTGCGAAGACCGTCGCTCCACCTAGCCTGATGGCATCCAACCTTAAAGTAGACCATTACCGTCATTGAATGTGTTTTAATGGTATAATGTTAGCTGATGATATGGTATAAATAGCCTTAAAATATAATGCATGTGTTAGTAAAAAATGCTGCAACTTACTTGACTTACCGTCAACATCTTTAGGGGCAGCATATGCAGGTATCTTAACATACGTAGCAGGTGTATTATGGAGGCAGATCATTGGAAGACAACCTGGTGAAAACCATGATGTCAGTTGAGTTAGTATCCCATAACACAAGTCTCGAGCATACTTTGGGGCTAGCTTAATCTGTATGATTTGTCCATATATATATATTTATTTATTTTAAAGTACTGTTAAAACTTTCTGAGAAAATAAAGACTCAATTTCTATACATATAAATCTGAATTATCATTGACTTCCGAACAAAAGTAAACAATGGTATAAGCATATTCAGCCTCTAATACAGATAGTACAGATTGGTAAATGTGACATGACTTCGGATTTTTTGTTTCTAGCCTACGCCGGTTTTCTCACGATGATTTTCTTTACCAGTTTCAAAGCAGTATTGTACAAATTATTTATACAAAATAAATCGTATGATGCCACGACTTATAAACTTAACAGTCACGGCCGTTAGGTGCCACACAGTCACCACTGCTCTAAATGAAACTATAGTTTGACAAGTATTTTTGTAATGTTACTACAAAGTATTTCAACAGATGTCTAGGGATCATAAATTACTACCATGAGGTGTCAGTATACTTGTTTTATTATATACAGGCTGTATCTGACATCGTAACGCAAACTTCGCGAAAAGGCTACCCCGCATACCACTAATAAAATTATGATAGTCATTTATGTCGTTAATGAACGGTTACAGAATTCACAGTGTTTAAAAATAGTGTCGGCTCGGCCTTTGAACGTTGCAAGCGTGCCGCCGTGCGGTTTTGTAGGTTTGACGTTGATCCCTGATGTGAACTCTATTAAATCAGCTGATAAGATAGTTTTTCGAGTTTTGTTTTCATTGCGCTTTTTGTGTAGGTAATTATAAAAAAAATAATTTTTACTTTAAAATCTTATTGGGTTATAAAAGTACAATAATTATAAACGGTCTGAAGTGAAAAAAACTACATACATATTTTTTTAAATCATGAAAAAGCCGACGAAAAATTCCACCACTGAGGGGTTCAGAATCATGTACTGAATCCATAGTACTCGTTTGTGCGTCGATGTCAGATACACCCTTTATAGTATAAAAGAAGAAATAGCATTTTTTAATATATAAAAAACGTTGCTCCACAATATGAATTTCTCCTGTACCGTGGGTGCGTTTAAAAACATATAACTCACAGACACAAACAGGCAGACCCGGAACAACTAATTGTAGGTCATACAAATGTTTGTTCTGTGCGGAAATTGAATCCACCACACGTAGCGTATCAATCAATCTCTTTTAATTAATCAAACAGAAGAATTTTCATTACACAAATTGAAAGGATCGTACCTCTATCCAAAAGATGGACGGCGATACGTGCGCAATCACTAGTTATCTGAAAGCCGAGGAGTGGCACGTGCAGAGCCAAAGATGTCAAAGCCAGACCTCTCTTAGTTTCCCAGATGATAAGTGTTTTATCTTCAGCACCTATTATGTTGACAACAATACATTTTGTAAGTAATTGTCTTGTCTTTGATAGAAATATTGTAATATTATAAATTTTTTATGCAAAAAAATGAATGGAAGCAAAACAAGGTTGTGTTTTGTTTTTTTGAATAAACGTTGCCCCACACTAGGAATTACTCCTGTATCGTGGGTGCATTTACAAACATATAACTCACATCCAGATCTTGAACAACTATTTGTAGGTTATACAAACATATTTTGATCCATGTGGGAATCAAACCCACGACACGCAGCGCAGCAGTCAATAGCTTAACCACTGCGCAGTCTTTGTATTAAGTCATAACTTTGTATTAAGTCGGCGACAAAGTTAGGAGAGATTAATTAATTGAAACTTGCCCATTATAACTTGTTTGTAAATTATTAAAGAGTAGAAAATGCTTTAAAATCTAGTTTGTTGTTTTTGATAAAATTATAACTTTTAACGACGTCTTTTATCAAAACAAGTTCTTAATGTTGTAATATAATATTAAATACCACAACGACCTCTGACCGTGATGTGAGAATATGGCATCTGAATGTTTTGTTCCAAGGACAATATATGAAGATCTCTGTATTTTTTATATATTTTTAACCGACTTCAAAAAAGGAGGAGTTTCTCAATTCATCGGAATCTTTTTTTACGTACATACAATATGTTCACCGATTAATCAAAGACACCTGGACCTATTCTTTTCTTTGATAGGATGTAATTCCCAGGTGGTTCCATAGTCATCAGGTCAGGATCTGATGCCCCTTGAGAAATTGCAGGAACGCTCAAAATGTTAACGGCAATTTTAACGTTTTTCTATCATTTTAACTTTCTTTTTCACAACTGAAAAGTGTAAAATAAAAACTACAACCAATATATAAAACCAAAGACATCATGACCGTGTCATGTATATTTAATTTTGCCACCGACTTCCAAAATTATTTATTTTTCACTTTGTAGTGTTTGTTTTGGAAGTCGGCTGTGTTTTTTTTTTTGTAAAAAAGTTTTTCCACTTTGTAGTTTTGGAAATCATTTGTTGTTTTTTTTTGTTAAAAAGATTTGTTTACTTACTTGACACCCCAATGGTTCCATCCCCTGTGACTTTCACGCAGGTGACTTTACCAAGATGTCCAGATAGCAAATGCAGGTCTGAACCTGTGTTGATGTCCCACACAATAAGGTTGCAGTCCCAAGACCCCGATACGACCTGAGTCTTGTTCGTGATCGAAACAGCAACACAGGTTACTATATCTGAGTGGCCGACCAATACCTGTTGCAAAAAAAAATGTTTTACTTGCAAATCAATAAGTAACTATCGTAATAATTTGTACCATGTTTGCTGACGTTAATGTTAGAAACTTGTAAGGATGTCCTGGTATTCAAGAAATATGACTAAACCTAAACGTAAATGAAAGGTGTACTTAATCTATTCTAATAATATAAAGCTGAAGAGTGTGTTTGTTTGTTTGAACGCGCTAATCTCAGGAACTACTGTTCCGATTTGTATTTTCTTTTTGTGTTGAATAGCCCATTAATCCAAGAAGGCTTAAGGCTAAAACATCACGCTACGACCTATAAGAGCAGGGCATATAAAAAAAAAACGCGGCTGAAATCGCGTGGCGCAGCTAGTTATTAATAATTAACACTGCTTTTTTTAAAATTCATTATTATATTTTATCTGATTTTAATTTAATTTAAATTTATCTTTCCACAAGATAATATTGTATTGTGCCCACGCAAATGTATAACGTTTGTAGAAAATATCGTTTTCTTTATTGAATTGTAAAACTGAACTAAAATAAAAACTCTTAAAAGAAAAGATAAAAGTAGACATTTACCTGAGACAATTTTCCTCCATCCAACTTCCAGACTTTGAGCGACATATCCATAGACCCAGTGACTACATGTTGTGAGTCCGCCGTCAAAGCGAAGCAAGTGATACGTTCCGCATGAGAAACGTTCCTTTTTTCTTCTCCGCTATCTCCGCCAGCTAATGTCCAGATACGAACTGAATTGTCACCATCTGATAGTACCTGAATGATACCAAAAAACATTTTCAATTTCAGTTAACCTTGAATTTAGCACATAAAGGCAACAGATTCTGTTTTTACAGTAAGTTGCTAAGGAAGTTCCGTAGTTTGTGATCCGACTGTTAATATGAACTAAACGGAAAACTTTTTTAATATTATTTATGTTTTTAAAAAATTAAGTATAATAAGTATTAGTATTTTTTTTTTTACTTTTCAGATGGAGTCGAGATCGAAAGTGAAAGAAGAGTAGCTAATGCATGGAACAGATATTGGTTACTTAACGAGATACTCAAAAGCGATCACTTTCCCATGGCAG
Source organism: Sesamia inferens (assembly GCA_037179545.1). Taxonomy (NCBI): domain Eukaryota; kingdom Metazoa; phylum Arthropoda; class Insecta; order Lepidoptera; family Noctuidae; genus Sesamia; species Sesamia inferens. The sequence goes on along the minus strand of CM073928.1, from coordinate 24,539,496 downwards.
CGAAGAAAAAACTGTCTGAAACTTTAGCACTGAGCTTTTCTATCTTCTTAAACTGTGAACATGTCAGTGGGGTATGGAAAGAAGCATAATAGTCGTTACAAAAAGATTTCGCAGGAGATCAGAAGATATACGATCAATAACCAAGGTGGAAAATATACTAAAGAAAGTAAGATAGTTGAAATGGTAATGGGCAGGACCATGGAGTGGCAAAGATGGATGGATGATATAAAAAAATTGAAGAGGTCATTTGGTCAAGAAAAGCCAAACACGTGGAACAAGCTGGAAGAGGCTTATGTAACACAGGACACGCTGATCACTAATTAGGATGACTGATGTGGTAGTTTATAAATTGGATTAATTACTTACGGTTTAGTTTCAGCAAGAAAGGCTTATTTATAAGTAGTATTAGAAGCAATGAGAGGCTTTATAAACATAAATTTTTGCCATGATCAATCATTAGATACTAACAACTTAACAACCAGAAACTCAGAGTCATTGAACATCCAAGTCGTAAAACCTGGAATCTATCACCCTAATCCAGTTTAATGTAGGGTATGCCTAACTTAGTCTACGAAATTAGTTTGAAACTTACAGCGAACTTCATGTTCAGGGTAACATCGAGACTTGCAGTGGGTGCTGTGGTTGAGTGTAACACTATTCCGGAGTCAACCAGCCATACGTGAACATTCCGAGCTCGGTCTCCTGACATTGCACGTCTCCCATCTGACATCATCAGTAAAGTTTGAAGAGCCGCTGCGTGTCCCTGCGAAAACTCCACTCTGAATAACTCGATAATTTTAAGAGTGTTAAAAAGTTTGACGACGATGTTTTGGAAGACAAAGGTGGAACGTTTGTTAACAAGACGAGTTTTTAATTAAATGCCCTAGACTGAACTCAAAAGTTTTGAGTGAACAACCTCTATTTCTAAAGGATTTTGAGAGAAAGGATGATGTTTTTTTTTTGTTCAATACTCCTTGAATATGAACTCTTATTAAGATTCTGGACGGGCATCTGGTTTAATAATAATTCCCGCACAGGTCAAGCTACACATTCCAAGGTAGGTCGATTGATGGGTGACCATATTTACTTACCGAAACCCCTCTGTGCCTTGGAAAGTACGTTAAGCCGTTAGTCCCGGCTGTCATTTGTAGATCTTTGACAGTCGTCACGGGAAGTCAGAAGTCCAAAAGCCTGAGCATCAGTCTTACCAAAAGGTATCGTATTAACTAGTGACTAATGGATGTCAAAGAGGCAGTCGCTCCATGAAAAATTTTGGTATTCAGCTGAATTCGGTTAGACTGGAATCTGACCCCAATATAAACAGATGTGGAAAAATCTAGACAGATAATAAAGATTCTGGAAATAAAACCTTGTTCTTACTAACCTTATAAGTCAATGAAGGCGAATTATCAGCCAGTTGCCATACAACAATAGTTCTATCTTCAGAGCCACTCAAAACCAACAGGTTGTTGGGAGAGAATGTTACACAAGTTACGTGTCCTAAGTGTCCATTCAGTGTTGTTTGAAGACGATGGGTAGAAAGATGCCACACTCGTACTAGACCACGGGCACAGCCGCTAGCAGCCAGTTGACCGTCTCGAGAAATTTCTAGACAGCTGATTGGGATCAGTTCACTTTGTTCTGCCTGTTGGGAAAAATCATAATAAAGCTTAAGAATAACACTTATACATTTTCTTTGAGATATAAATAAAAGAAAGTGAAGGGTCGGTTGCTGGGAGTCACCTTTATTTATATTTACCTATTATTCTTCTCTCCATTTCCCATGTTTTCGTGTTAGCAATATTGGAACCATAAGACTATATCAAAAATAAAAATAATTATATGCTGAGTGAGCCGCTAAAACTTGCGGGCGTGATGATGATGACGTCACGTTGAAGTACGTACGCACGTACTGCTCGAAGGCTGCGCTGATGTTCATGCTTAGGGTTACCAGTGTGGAGGTATGAGGAACATCCTCATCATCATCCTCCACTGAAAAGGGAGGATCCTCCGACCAGACGGGTTTTATGTCTGGCAGGCGCTTGCCCAACGGTTGAAGTTGGGAAGTTGTATGTATGCTAATAGCAGGGTGAACTCTACTTGCGAGATGTAGAATTCGTGTGACATCAGTATGACGCATTGTTTCATGCCGCGTTTGTAAGTACCGCTACAATAAACTTATTTTATTTATATTTAGAGAAAATTATTTGGAGAAGGAGTAATAAAGGCAAAGTTTTCTTTCTGTTACCTGTAACATTGTAACGTTCGTCATGGATTTCGTTTGGCGCCTCTGTCTCTGTTTTGTTGGTCGGAAATTAGTGAGATTGTCTTCTGTGTGGAATGAATATATCGTTACTCTATTGCCGCCTGAAAATAATATTATTATGTCATCGACTTCTCTTATGAACAGCAAGTGTGATGTATCAAAAAGCTATAACAATTTAATTGAAGCTGTATACTTTTCATTTCATGGTAAAAAAATGTAAAATAAATGTCCAATGCATGTTATAATAATGATTAATGCAAGGAAGGAAGTTAATGAAGTAAATGTTAAAATGTTTGAAGGTCTTACCAGCAGCTAATAAGAAGTGATCTTTATCAGCAACAGCCAGCGCTGCCAGATCATGTGCTACCGCTAGCGTACGCAAAAGTGTTGCAGTATGCAGACTATATAAGTAGATCCTCTGGTCTGCACAGCCAACTGCCGCCCGAGACGAGTCGTGCGCCACACAGAAACATTTCACCTAAAGGGGTTAAACAGGTTATATCACGATATTTTTCTTTATACGAAACCTGAATATAGTTTGTTCAGAATAAGCAACTGGATCGATTCCAATCATTTTTACACCATGTTATATTTTTTCCCAAATTTTTGCAGTGTGACGTTAGATCATAGTACTAGGCGCGTGAGACAGGGCCGTGCCGTGTCATTGTAGACGCGGCCGGGCGAGCAGTGCGCTAACTATATTTTTGTTGGGACAAGCAGGTTTTTGTTTTATACATAGATTCTTTACTTAAAAATACTAGACACGTGTTTCGGATTTCGTATATACAAAAAATAACGTTGTATCGTAAATTAATTATTTATCCAGGCATAAATAATTGATTGGAACTAATAAATTGTAAGATCCCTCTTACAATTTATTAGTTCCTGGTATCAATAATTGCCTGTTGTATAGGAATTCATCAAAATAACGGTGGTAACATGTTTTAAGACATAAATAAATAAATATATACGGACAAATCACACATATTGAGCTAGCCCCAGAGTAAGTTCAAGACTTGTGTTATGGGATACTAACTCCACGATACTATATTTATAATAGATACATATACGAGTATAGATAAATATTCAAGACCCAGGCCAATCAGGAAAAGATCGTTTTTCCATCATGACCTGGCCGGGGATCGAACCCGGGGCCTCGCCTTGTCGCAGACAAGCGTGTTGACCGCTGCGCCACAGAGGACGTCATACAAGATAGATATACAAAATATTAGTGACGACTTTAATGCTGGCTTTGTGATTCGTGTAGAGATATTAAGGTAAAGAAAGATCCTTATATTTTATTTTTATGTCTATACATGTCAGGATGACAGCCACAATTTTAATTGAGTTTAAAAAAATAGTGATGATTGTGCGCAACATGGAAGGAGTGATGGGGAGGTATGGAGAAGGATGCACTTGCAGGCCAATGAAGCAAAAATTTATTTACTTACTCTCAATGAAACACTATAATATATATAGCAGTAAATAAATAATAAAACTTTCCATCTAACAATCTCCTTGAGTTTACTCTTCAACATTTCTAAAATAGAAAATACAAAATCCCTCTTTTTGCAAATATGTACTTATGTTTCGAGACGGCTGAAGCAAAATTCCTTGTCATAAAATTAATTAAAGCATAAATCAATTAATACTTGATCAAATGAAAGTTTTCAATTCTATCCGTTACTAATTGAAAGTTCGTTACCGATCACCGAAAGTGAAAATCTGAAAAAAAATAATATTGTCTTTGGATTTAGTTCTAGATAGCTGTGAAAATTAATTTTATTGTTCTTTTCGAAATCAGAGTTCTTTGAAAGATTTTCAGAATGGTGATTATCAATGTTATGGAATCATAATAAATGATGAATTTAATTATGTAAAACAGTTTTAGTGTATATCTGAAGAGATAACTTTTACAGAACTAGGTACTCTATGTACTTGCGACTACTGGAGTATGTGATATCAGCATTGAAATATCTATACGAGTAATAATCTCTTTGACTGACTGCACAATAACGAAGAACGATAACAAACTGTTCAGCGGGAACGAATAAATATGCTGACATTGCAATATATAATACAGCAAAAAACTGCTTTTACTACAACACAATAAGAAAGTTTCTGTATCCACAATATCGATGGTGACGTAATAGCCTCGTTTAGCGGCGCTGCTACCCAATGTATTACATTGGGTAGGAATGGGTCAAAGAGCACTTAAAAGAAATCGGTAGTAATCTATTTTCTGTAACAAATAGCTTGACCAATTTAGTGATCCTCAATTACGTAGGTTGAATGTGCGGTAGATGTTAAGGCTGTATTGGACTTAAAATTTCTGGGACAACAATTTGCTCACGGTTTTCGGAATGTTTGCATTTGTCATGAATTATTTTTGGTATTTTAAGATATTGGGGTGATAAAATTCTTTTGCTGGCCAAAAGGGCAAGATTCTTTGAATTCAGTGAAAATTTATTGTTTGACCTATTGTAATATTAGTGACACTAATAGCAAAATAGGGATTTAATAGTAATGTATTTAGTTATGTTTTGTTTGTTTGTTTGTTGCTATATCTTTATACATATAATTCTGCTGTACGTGTGTATATCATTGAACTCCCCCTAAACGGCTTGACCGATTTAAATGATTTTTTTTGTATGTATTTGAGTGGCGCCCTGGATGGTTTAGATTCACAAATCAGCCAGGTAGTTTTCTTTTTTTTTTAATAATTATAAACTAGCGCTTGACCGCAATCCCGCCTGATGGTTAACAGTGATGCGATCGTTGATGGTAAAGTGCGCTAGTTTATTAAGAGCCTATTCACTCAGAAAAATTGAGCGAATAGGAAGGAAGACGGCAGTTGAGCGAGGTGATGCAATGTTAAACCCAACAACACGACCAACGATGCTGCGCCAAAGGGAGATTGATCTGAAGACCCCCCACGACCAAACTCCCAACACAACAACATTAGGCGCATCGTACCCGGCACACATCGCAACACAAATGCTCAGACCCGTCTTCCGTACGGCTAAACCAGACATCATGCCGGAACACGACAAATCGCTTGGCGGCAAGGCTTTGTCTGATGGGTGGTAACTTCTGTCGGCGGCTGATGTTATGGCCTACCACCGAGAAAAGGATGGATGAATATGATAGATGGCGCTGATTGCTTGAAAAAGCATGTGATTTCGGAAACGTTGTTTCGACATCTCCTACAGTTTTATGCTACCCTGGTACCTTGCACCTCCACAAAGCAGAGAATATGAAATTTCTTCGATGTATTTATTTATTGTGATTTTAATGATGAAATGTATGTTACAAGCCGATTTACAATCAAGGTGAAGGAGAAAATCTTAAGGAAATTTGGATTTTAAGTCTGACATCGCCAACCCGCATTGAGCAAGCGTGATGATTACGCTTAATCCTTCTGCTGGGCATAGCTCTCCTCTCATAAGGATGAGAGGAGAGCTATGCCCAGCAGTGGGACATAAAAAAATGTTGATGATGATGATAAGCTTCATTGTTTCGACTTCTCTTACACTTTTATGCTACCCTAATTATCCTAATTTAAAAAGTAAAAGATAAGATCATGTGATATTGCCTTTAAGGTGGAACAAAGTTCGCCGGGTCAGCTAGTTTATTGGCATAACACAAAATACCTCTCATACTAGTAGTAACATCACAAACAAAAACTTTGTTTAATGAATTATTAATTCAAACAAAAATGAAAATATTTGAATTCAACGAATTGGACTATTCCATTTTTTGTGACGAACTAACTCTATGCGATGCAAATAAAGAAACGCTAATTAGACAAATAAACTGTCATGTCTAGTACAGATGACAGCAGGTCTAGCTACTGGAAACTGTCAAATATGAGCCTTAATGCTATAAGCAATAAAGTTGAAAATCAAAATAAAGAAATTGAGAGTGTAGTAGCTTGATGAGCTGTCTTCTGTACAAAATTCAACGTAGGGGAGAAGGGTAACATAGAACAATGAAATCATAAAGCTTTATTCTTGGTAAATGCATTAGGTTTTGTAAAAAGTCATAGAATAAAATTTATTGTTTATAATGTCAATAATCCAGTCACAAGTGCCTCTGCGTTTATTTTTAGTCAAAATCACCAAGCCACAACAAAATTTTTCAGTATCGCAGCAGCTTTGTAAGCTTATCAAGCAATCAGCCTGTATGTCTTTACTAAATCCTCGCATCATAAGGTGAGATTAGCTTTGTTTCAGATAATGGGAAGATAATGCTGAACAAAGTTTTAAGGTAAAGTTATATTCCAAAGGGTCGCCTTTGGATAAACTTGTAATTTTTATTAACTCCTGACTCAATACGGCCTCCAATGCCTGGAGCATGGACGTAGAGTAGTCAGCCTTTCGTTGTTCTATAGGATGCATTTTGGTGAGTGTGCGAGGGAACTGCATGATTTAATTCCCTCATCTCCGTTCCACCATCGGACGACCCGTCGTACGGCGAGTTTCCACCCTTACATTGTTAACACCACTACGATCCGGACGAAGCGTTTCACTTCCTCTTTTATACCGCGTACATCGAGGGACTGGAATAATTTACCAGCGGCGGTTACAATTTGAGTGTCTTCAAGGCTAGAGTGAATAGGCTCTTAATAAACTAGCGCGCTTTACCATCAACAGGGGTGTAACTTTTAGTGAACAAGATTAAAGTCGTGGCGACTTAATTTATGGTAGAAATAGAATCAATTGGCAGAGACTGAGCGCGGCAGAGTACTAAGACTCGCCTAGCTCCCATAATAATTGCGTGATCTTTATGCTCAGTGATATTAGATTATAAACTGTACAAGCGCCGGTGTCTTCTTGGAAAGCTATTTTCTATTATAATACCAACAGGATTCACAGCGGGATTGTAAGACAAAAGAATCCTTGTCTTTAGCTAAGACAATGGGTCCGTTGTTTGGATTCAAAGTTAATTAGACTGGTATTTGTTCTATTTTTGCAAAACATCTACAGCCATGGATACCTATAGCGTGATTAATTTGATTTGGATTTTATTAAGCTCTATAACGTGTTTCGTCTTTAGGGTAGAAATATTTTTGAATTAAAATAATTAGTCGCTATTAATAAGGCTACAGTTAAAATAAGGCTTTTTATTTGATATTAAAGGCATTATTATTCACGTGGATCTTCTGTAAGAACTATAGGTAGCAATACAATGAAAATAATGCTAAATGTAATGTTCTCCGTTAATATAGTATTGTATCTATCTATCTATACTAATATATGAAGCTGAAGAGTTTGTTTGTTTGAACGCGCTAATCTCAGGAACTACTTGGTCTGATTTAAAAGATCTTTTTACGTTGGATAGCCCATTAATCCAGGAAGGCTTTAGGCTATATACCATCATGCTGCGGTCAATAGGAGCGGAGCATATAACAATAAAAAAAAAAACATATCGAAACCTACGCGGGTGAAATCGCGCATCGCAGGTAGTATGTTTTATATGGGTCTTGATGCCTGATATATATATAAGTAAATATTCAAAATTTCATAACTTTCACCTACCTTAGCCTTATGCCTCTTCAATACATGGAGATGGGTCCCCGTGATAAAAGTTCTGACATGAAGTTCGTTCTCTCCTTGCAACGTTACAAGGAACACATTGTCGTCTGTCACTTCCATAGTATTTATCGGGACTCCTGCGTTCACAGTACTCAGCAAAGTGAAGTTGTCTACGTTCCACGTGCATACTGTCCCGTCCTGGGAGCAGGTGACGAGGATGTCGCCATCTTGGATTACTTTGACAGCTGTCACTGAGCCTCGGTGGTGGTCCAACTTTGTTACCTGGTGAGAATGTTTGTAGTGTAATTAATGAAGGAAAATCTTACGTTGTATTGAACAATAATTCTAAAGCTGTGTGGAAATGATCCATATATTTGTGCTTCATTGGAAGTGATAGTTACTTAAACCAAAAATACCAGTTATTATTTTAGTAAATATTTACTATACGAAAATACTTTTATAACAAAAAATAGAGTAGCATCATCTCATTTCTCCTTTAATTTAGTATTGTGTACCTATAAATTAACCTATGGTATTATAACTACGAAAGTTTGTGGGGTTATGAAGGGATGGATATATGTCTGTTATTCTTTCTGGCATAATACATATATGACGTAGCTAAAACAATAACACTTACATTGAAACCCGTGAGGGTTCCAATGTAAGTGTTATAGTGTGAGTGAGTGTGAACTCACTCACACTATACAAACACACACACTCACACCACACACACATCAACAGACACATATATGTTGGATTGTTTTAAGTAAGAAATGGACCTGTATTAAGAAAAAATCTTGAGAACATTAAACCTACCGCAGCGAAACATAAATCTGTAATATGCTACTGTATTTATGGTGCGTTACTTCCTGCGGCTGAACGCTTTTTCCCAAAACACAAGCCTTGGTTTAGTTTGGGTAACCGTAGCCCATAAAGAAAGTAAAAACTTGCGACAAAAAAGGTTAAAAAAAAAAATTTTTTCTTCACGTAAAAATTACTGATGAAATTTGGCACACCGATAGCTTATAATGATACATTTTACATGATCCACAGGATACATTTTATCCTGATAAACCCACGGGATCGAAAGGAACTTGGGTAAAACCGCAAGGCAGTTAGTATGTAATGTATGTATATTTAACCAATTTTATATATTTGTTTAAGTAGATTTAGAAGTACTTTTTTGTGCTTATCATTGTTCTTTTCTAACAAAGCACTCACCATCTCTTCACGACCCTTGGTTCGTAGGGAATGTCTAAGGCATTAATTAACTCAGCCTTTGTATCTTTGCGCGAAACGTTTACATAAATAAATAACGTAAATATAAGTGTAATAAAATTAACATCAGAACTCATGACACCCTAATGAGACTACAGAGTTAAAACATTAAGTATTTCAAGTTGAGTGTTATTGTCTCTAAGTATAATTTAATTTTCTTTGACTTAATCGGCGGCCTGTATGAGAAAATATATTTCGTTACTATTAAAAAAACAGTCTTATAAAAAGTTAGATACTGAAATCTATTCAGTCGTGAACGACTTTTTAGAATATGCGTTTATATTATTACACCTTGTATATGAGCCTCACAAATGGTTCGATTATTTTACCGATATGTTTTAATAAAATACAGCAAATATAAAATAAAAAACATGTGTATCTTACCAATGCGCCGTCAACAAGCGAAGTGACAATTACAGCCGAGTCTTCTCCCCCGCTGATCACTAATGACCTGTTGACGATGGCTGCTACGCACAGCACCGGCGCTATGTGTTCTCTGATAAACAAAACATATGCTATATAAAGATATGTATGTGGACAGCTTCCGTGGCGTAGCGGTAGCGAACGCGGACGCTGCGCAAGGAGGCGCGGGTTCGATCCCCGTGCAGTGCAAATATTTGTATGCATGAATATATACGGAAAGCACGTTAAGCCGTTGGTCCCGGTTGCCATACGAACATCTAGTGGCAGTCGTTACGTGTTGTTAAAGCCCTCAAAGGTTCAACAATAGGCTATTTGGCAATATGATTTTTTTTTTGTGATTATAGAATAGAATAGAATACTCTTTATTATGTATACCATATAGATTACAGAACATAAATATAAAGATTTTACAAAGGGTGACACAATGGGCGGTCTTATCGCTAAGTAGTACAGTCATTTGGTTCGAAAAATGGTGGTTACCTGGAAAGTTTTCTGGGAGTTTTGCAAATTGGCAATTTTATAGATTTTGATGTGTTCTTTTCGAATTTCAACTTTGCCACCTCGTATTTTTGCCGCTCGCGCCGCCATATTGGAAAAATGGCGTCCAAAAGCAGTTTTTTGGCAATATCTCCTTTCCGACTCATTTTACGATAAAAACAGTTATATACAAAATGAAACTACAGGCAATTACCTACAATTTATGTATTAACCTTTTTTCCATAAAGTCAATAGTTTTGGCGTACGAGCGCCGCAAAGTATACTTAAACACTCATTTTGGTCAAAAAACTCATTTCCACACCACCTTGAGGTAGAGTAATCGGTGCATTTTTTTTTTTATCGTGGTATCCCCAATAGGCCTAATCCACATGCAATTAAATATCCTGAAATTTAGCGCATTCTCCTTCGCTTTGCTGTTCCTGATGAACCAGGTGTTTCGGATTCATTATCTGTAGTAACAATCGAAACGTCACAGCCCGGAATTTCGTATGCATCATCCGCGATGGGATTATCAGTTTCATCGATCGCATTTGTGGTTGAGGAGACGTGACGTCGCTTCCTCTACGCAAGGATGCTGCGATTAACTTTTCATTATTATATCGTTTTCGACATGCATCGTGAACCACTATCGTCTCCAATCCTTTTTCCTTCACTTTAATTACTTCACTCTCTTCCAATGGTTGTGCACAAATAAAACAGGTTACTTCATTAGAAGCCATGGCTTTATAAATGTAAACGACACTGTGAAACGATAGACGTATACTGATGACTCAGACTAAATATGTATTTTTATTGAGCTCTACCGGCAGATGTTTCGTAAGTGAGAGAGAAGGGGGCTCGACATAAAGACGACGCATTCCCTAAATTCCCTTATACCTGCGAAGGACAGGCCATAGTAAGTCAGTTTTTCAACGTGTAGTCTAATATCTGTATATTATATATTTGTATATTATATATTTGTATATTCTAATATCTGCATATTATATTATATATATAGACTTTTCGTAAGTCAAGTATTAAAAGAATGGACAATAAGGATAAACTTTTGGTAGGACTGCGATCGATAGTGGTTCACGATGCATGTCGAAAACGATATAATAATGAAAAGTTAATCGCAGCATCCTTGCGTAGAGGAAGCGACGTCACGTCTCCTCAACCACAACTGCGATCGATGAAACTGATAATCCCATCGCGGATGATGCATACGAAATTCCGGGCTGTGACGTTTCGATTGTTACTACAGACAATGAATCCGAGACACCTGGTTCATCAGGAACAGCAAAGCGAAAGAGAATGCGCTAAATTTCAGGATATTTAATTGCATGTGGATTAGGCCTATTGGGGATACCACGATAAAAAAAACGCACCGATTACTCTACCTCAAGGTGGTGTGGAAATGAGTTTTTTGACCAAAATGAGTGTTTAAGTATACTTTGCGGCGCTCGTACGCCAAAACTATTGACTTTATGGAAAAAAGGTTAATACATAAATTGTAGGTAATTGCCTGTAGTTTCATTTTGTATATAACTGTTTTTATCGTAAAATGAGTCGGAAAGGAGATATTGCCAAAAAACTGCTTTTGGACGCCATTTTTCCAATATGGCGGCGCGAGCGGCAAAAATACGAGGTGGCAAAGTTGAAATTCGAAAAGAACACATCAAAATCTATAAAACTGCCAATTTGCAAAACTCCCGGAAAACTTTCCAGGTAAAACTACCAAATGACTGTACTAAAGAGCGATCTTTTACAGACAACCTTTGGATGGAATACCAAGGGGAAGGAGAGAGAGAAATAATATAGGTAGTTTACAGTGTACTATTTACATAGATTATACATTAAATATATATGCGGGTTATATATTTCATTTACACAAGTTTTAATAAAAATAATAACAGTTAATACATCCAAAAACACAAAAATATGTTTGGATTTTTGCTTTTGGATCTTTTACAGACAACCTTTGGATGGAATACCAAGGGGAAGGAGAGAGAGAAATAATATAGGTAGTCTACAGTGTACTATTTACATAGATTATACATTAAATATATATGCGGGTTATATATAGTCGGTCTCCGTGGCGCAGCGGTCAACACGCCTGCCTGCGACGTGGAGGCCCCGGGTTCGATCCCCGGCCAGGTCGTGATGGAAAACGATCTTTTCCTGATTGGCCTGGGTCTTGGATGTTTATCTATATATGTATCTATTATAAAATATAGTATCGTTGAGTTAGTATCCCATAACACAAGTCTCCAGCTTACTTTGGGGCTAGCTCAATCTGTGTTATTTGTCCGTATATATTTATTATATTTATTATTTATTTATTATTATTATTATATTTCATTTACACAAGTTTTAATAAAAATAATAACAGTTTATACATCCAAAAACACAAAAATATGTTTGGATTTTTGCTTCTTGCGCCACATATTGTGAAACGATCCGGATTGACTAATGTCACGATGACGTCATATACGAATTTTCTGATTTTTCGGCAAACTTATATTCGGGGGTTTTTATCGATGTATTTGTACAACCCGGTACAGCATACCACTTGTAAACCATTTTATTAGATAAACAACAACAAATAACAGATAAACACAAACACCGCTGTGGAACCGAAAATCTTTTATATTCTTGTGACGTCACTTACAAAGCACGACGCCATATTGCTGAATAAAATTTATAATAAATTAATATAAAATTTATTTGAATTTTGAATTTTTATTTCCATGTTTCTTAACCGCAACGAAGTAATTCAAGATAGAAATTATAAATCTGTCAAATAGCCTATTGGTCTAACTGAAATGCTTTGATATCGCCTTCAGGTTGTGGAGGTCAGATGGCAGTCGCTTCACGGAAAATATCGAAGTTTAGCCAAAATCAGCAGTTAGAGTGTTAAAGCGAACCCCAGAGTTCAAAGCTGAAGAAACGTCGCACATCTATATATATAAAAGAAAGTCGTGTTAGTTACATCATTTATAACTGAAGAACGGCTGAACCAATTTGGCTGAAAATTGGTAAGGGGATAGCTAAGAACTGGGAGAAGGACATAGGATACTTTCTATGCCGCTCCCCGTCGTTCCTGTGGGAATAAATGAGCTTCTTTGTTTCGACTTCTCCCACACTTTTATGCTAGCCTGGTACATTGCACGTTCACAAACTATGCACAATAAAACCTCTTTCATGTATTATGATGATTTGATAATGATGAATGAGCTTTTTTATTGTTTCGATTTCTCCTACACTTTTGTGCTACCCTGGTACATTGCACGTCAACAAACTATGCACAATAAACCTTCTTTCATGTATTATGATGATTTGATAATGATGAATGAATGAGGTTTATTGTTTCGACTTCTCCTACACTTTTGAGCTACCCTGGTACCTTGCACCTCCACAAAGTAGGAAACATGTGTCCAGTATTTTTAAGTAAAAAATTCAAAAAGATATAATGAAAAACCACAAAGTTTATAAGCTTGCTATTCTACTTGGTTGTCCCAACATAAATATGGTCAAAGATCCGCGGGCGAGCGAGCGCGGTGCGTTGACCTCTAGCGTCAGCTATTGCGCGCGCGCAATACTATGATGTATCGTAAGCTGCATGACGCACTCGGTAACTACACTGTAACAATTTCTAAATGTATTTGGGACAAAATATAACATGGTGTCAAAATTATTGGAATCGATTCAGTTGCTTATTCACTATTTATATATAAACTCAAGAACGGCTGAACCGATTTGGCTGAATATTGGTGGGAGGTAGCTAAGAACCCGTTCCCGTCGTTCCCATTTGACGTGGTATAACAAAACGCAACTGACATGGAATAACAAACCAACTCATTCAAAATGTAAGTCAGCGATTCATATACCAAAAATGGCATAACGAAAAGCAAATGACAGCTGAGCATATTTAAAAAAAAATTCTAACCGGTTGAAGCAATTGTTTAAAGCAAAGAATATAAATACTCTCTGCTGGTTTAAAGTTTCTAATAAAAAACCACAAAGCCAACTTCAACTTCAAAATTTCTTATATTGTATTGCTGTGCCATTTATCATCAATAAAAATACCATGCCGCCAACCAACCAAGACCATCAAATCTTTCTCGACAATGCCGTAGTGCAAGAGTAAATCGAAACATTCTGAATGAAAGCAGTGAAGAAGAGCAAGAAATTGCACGTGAAGAGCGCCGCCTTAGTATGACTCGACTTCGTTCTTCTCACTCAGAAGAGCAAATAGAGGCGGCAGTCCGTGAAACTGCTCCGCTGACAATGCGAAATCGGCGAACAAACCTCAGAGATCATCATCACCATCATCAATCTTTTTATCGTCCCAGTGCTGGGCATAGGTCTCCTCTCATGCAGAGAAGGATTAGGCGTAATCACCACGCTTGCTCAATGCGGGGTGGCGATTTCAGACTTATAAAGTCCTGGTTTCCTCAAGATGTTTGCCTTCACCTTCAGTCATTGGTGTCCTAGATATACCTAGAGAGTACATATCACTTTAGAAAAGTTACATCGACACTTGCCTGACCTGGAATCGAACCCGCGCACTCATACAAGAGAGGCTGGTGTTTTAACCACTAGGCCACCACGACATCTCAGAGATCAACAGCTAGATAATTTACGAAGCACAGGTAGAAATTCATAATTTCTTTCACAAGGTGCTACAATAAATAAATGACAAATAAAAAAATCATGGATTTTTTACTTTTTCAATTAGGAACTGATTTCAATTAGAAATAATAATATTATTTTTTTTATTTACAATGTTCCTAATTGAAAAAGTAAAAATGTGATCATGTGATATTTATTGCCTTTAAGGCGGAACAAAGTTCGCCGGGTCAGCTAGTAAAGATATATATGTAGGTGCAATCCGAATAACAGGATGGGTGTAATGCAAAAATTGGTGTCCATATGTCTACTCCACTGCACTACCAATATTCATTATTACTGGGTGACTCGTGCGAAATTTTCGAAAATCTGCTGAAATTTGTATATTTTTCAGGTGTAGCGGTCTAGAAAATCTTTAAAATGATGCTGCATTTATGTATATTAATAAAGTATGAAGGAAGTTATGACGTACCGACAAAAATGCCCTTGAGAAATAATATTTATGATAATTATCAGTGTATAAAGTTTTAAGGGAACCAAGTTTTTTTTGGTAAATTTATACCTAGTTTGTAACTTGAAACATGCGTGTAAGTACTGAATGATGTACTGGTGTAAATTTACAGCGGATTTAGGGGGTTACAACTCAAGACAAACGACTTTTAAGACTGAATTCGAGTTCTAGACTTAACAGTTCATTACACTTACAACATAGTTTAAATCAGTCTCAAGTTAGCAGCCTGATTTGCTGTAGATCTCTTTGTTTGACTGTACAATTTGTACATACATATAAGGTAGGTATATATATATATATTTATAGGTATATATATATATAGATTTACTTATGTACATATAATATATGACGTGTTACAACCATCATGGTTTTGTTGCGAAAAAGGGATAGCACCATTCATTCTCTATAGCTCTATCTTTGGCTGACACTGGAATAATGATGGTTTTAACACTTCATATTAACCCCCAGACGAGTGAAGTCAATGTAATGAGGAGACCAAGCACGTTCTTTTAGACTTCCATTTACTTCATTCAACTTCGCACAAAGAGCTGTCAATACGTGATTGGAATTTTAATACATACATTTGAACAAAATACGTTTTATTTTAATCCATCTTCAGAAGGTCACATTATGGATATTTAAACGCTTATGTTATTGAGAATGATTTTTAATAAAAACAAAATCATCCCTAACAGGATATAAAATAAAAATATTCAAAAGTTTCTTATCAATTTCTAGTTATTTCTCTTGAAATATTAATAATTTGTTCCAAGGTTACTATATTTCTAAGGCCTATTATATTCAATGACATAATAGTGTTCAAAACTAGTCACAATCTCATCTCAGCTACAGACAACGTCATAAAGTTGTCAAAAATGTAGATAAATTCGAGTATTTATTGACAGATGGAGACTGAGATCCACCAGAAGCTATAGCGGGGAAGGCCAGGAAACGTTCAAACAACACTATCTTGGTCACGTGATCGATAAATTATTTGGAAACAAAGCCAGCTATGTCCGTTTCAATAAGATTCAAATGTAGTTAAATCCATAAGTTAGGACCAATTTCAGCTATGTCCATTTTAATTAATTCGGTATAAAAAGAATCTTGACCTTTGGTAGTTTATTGGATTTCCCATGGGCCTTTAATAACTTCTCTATATGTCTAGAACATAATTCATATAGTAGATATACTATATGAATTAGATGATTCAACGATGAACATCATCTCAGCGTTAATCCCAGTCGTGTCCGAAGCCTTTTTCTAACTCTGGAGTCTGGGGTCCACTTTACCAGTCTAACTGCTAATTTTGGCGAAACTTTGTCATTTTCCGTGAAGCAACTGCCGTCTGACCTCCACAACCCGAAGGCGATATCGAAGGATTGCAGCTAGACCAATTGTTGTTCGTATGGCACCCGGGACCAACGGCTTAACGTGCTTTCCGAGGCACGACCAGACCAGTGCACATATACATATTTATGCATACAAATATATGCTCTGCGCGGGGATCGAACCCGCGCCTCCTTGCTCAGCGGCCGCGTTCGCTACCACTACGCCACGGAGGCTGTCACAAATATCAAAGTAACGTTATTCTTTATTTGTGAAAAAAATGATAATTGGATTGAGCTGTGTTTGTCAAAAAAATCAAAAGGCGTCTTAATAAACATATACATAAATATATATGTATGTATATGTTCAGTAAGACGCCTTTTGTAATAATATCTTCAAATGGAACTCATTTGGTCTTTGCTACAAGGGAAATGGGGTGTAGGTATCATGTAATGTTGTTAGTACAATGAAACCAGAGATCAATTAGGTAATTGATTACTTGTTCTCCGTGTATTTAATCATGTTCATGTATTGGCGGAGTGCTTTGTTAAGGCGTAATTACATGGTTCACTTGATTCTTCTTGTGTTGTTTAATTGAGAGACTCTTTCTTGAAACACGACTTATAATGATAAAAGAGACGTTGTGATGTAGCATATATATTAAATCCTCTTATTTTGTTTAGCGCGTACTGGCAAGCGTAATGTGGGATGCCCCCAGCTAGATTAGAACTAATGAACGTGGTTGAGGTGGATTATATTCAGCAGATGGAGGACTGGGTGTTGGGAAATTGATTACGTTAAAAGTATAAGTTAATTTTGTATGCATTTTTGTTGATGTTGACTGTCACAAGCGCATCTGAGAATTTGGTGTTGGTCTAACATGAACAGTTTTCGTTACTTCTGCGCTATGGAATCATATACTAGGCTAATTCTACGGATATCAAAATGACGTTCAAAGCCAAAAAGAGTTGTATCCGGGCTATGTATAAGTTACAATCGACATAAAGCAAGCTTTGTTAAAAATACAAATAACTACCGGCTCTGTATATATAAATTGAATCGTATGTAAATAATTTTATTTATGTCCATAAGTTTACAAAATGTTTTCAGCTAAAAAATTATGTCCCTCAAAATGGTTTTTAAGTAAGAATTAAGGACAAGTTTAATGGTGCAGACTTCTTTATTTATATTACTTCTTAGTAACTAACATTAATTTTAGCAGTAATTATTAAGTAAAACTCCCAACTTTTCCACGACAATTCGACAGTTTTCTGCGCAACAATGTGATAACAGTCACATTTGCTTGCAATTGTCAAAATCTGTCCTCGCGGGGAAACTTTTTTTTTTGGAAAGGCCCGAAAATATAAAAGAAAATAATTACAGTCTTTCAAAGCTATGATAATAATCAATCTATGAATAATATTCCAAATCTAGTTACAGACAAGTGTTCTGATTATTTAAATGACTTTTTGACAGATACCTTTTTACATGCTTGTATTTTTTATATTGTGCCAAAAAAAAAATATGTTAGTAAACCAGTATTTCAACATCTTTATCAACGGTCAATGTGCGTGAGAACTATAGCGAGTCGTCTAGCACGTGAAGACTGAACTGGCGCGCTTTCTACATTAACCAATCAAACGCCGCGGCCTGCCTCGATCAACGAATCAGCATCAAGAACGCACGCAATACCGCGTGGACTTCCGCAGGACAGCAAGCTGATTTGCTATTGGTTACCCCACTATTATTTAGAGATAGTTAGTATTTAAGTGAGTGCATAGCTTGTAAGACACATTATTATTATATTCTATTCCATTCTATTACATTACAGGCCATTCCTGTTCGCACTCTTGTATCACGTCATTATTGTACACGTCAAATACATTGTACCCTTTTACAGTCGTGCAATACACAAAGTTCGATTTATCTGAGTTTTAATTACGCGACACGGCCTACGCGCTACAATGGTATTGATGTCCGCACAAGTTCGCCAGAGAAGAATCCCATAAGTCATCTAATATATAAAATTCTCGTGTCACAGTTTTCGTTGCCATACTCCTCCGAAACGGCTTGACCGATTTTGATAAAATTTTTTGTGCTTATCCGGTATCTATGAGAATCGGCCAACATCTATTTTTTTTTTCTAGTAAATTATTTAAGTATCTGGCAAAACAACGTTTGCCGGGTCAGCTAGTAAGACTATAAAAATAACTAAAATAAACAATTCTGGCTGTGCTTTGGCTAAACTTCGATATTTACCGTGAAGCGACTGCCGTCTGACCTCCACAACCCGAAGGCGATATTTAAGCATTGCAGTTAGACCAATTGTTAGATTTTTGAGGGCTCCAACAACCCGACGTCTGCCACTAGATGTTCGTGTGGCAACCGGGACCAACGGCTTAACGTGCTTCCCGAGGCACGACCAGACCAGTGCAAATTTTCATATTCATGCATACAAATATTTGCACTATGCGGGGATCGAAACCGCACCTCCTTGCGCAACAGCCGCGTTCGCTACCGTTACGCCACGAAGGCTGTCAAGAAAATGTATTATTATTTTTTTTGTCTGTGTAGAAAATTTAATGACTTTAGTTTTTTTTTTCATTTAAAAGAAGGTTACTTACATTAAACCAATGGACAACTTTAGAAAGTACATTGTTAACTTCGTCAAAATTTGCTAGCTTTAAAAATAATAGAAGTGTCATCCGCGAACAATACTATGTTGTGATTATCCCTCACGTGATGAGGTAGGTAAGTCATTAATATAAATTAGATACAAGAAAGGACATAGAATTGAGTCCTGCGGAACGCCCATGGTGACCCTGTGGTCACTATGGGCGTTCCGCAGGGCTCAATTCTTCAATTCTAATTTCTAATGGAAAGAGATCTGTAGGATCTGTATCCTACAGATCTCTTGCCATTAACATCAACCCTCTGAATTCGATTATTCAGATAAGAAGTCAGAAGGTCGAGAGCTCTGTCCCTTAAACCATAATGGTACAATTTCCTAATAAGAGTATCATGATGTACGCAATCAAAGGCTTTGGACAAATCACAAAAAAATACCAAGAGCATCTTGCGATTCCTCCCAGGCCCCAAATATGTTCTTTAGCAACGCCACGCCCGCATCTGTATTTGAACGACCCTTTATAAAACCAAATTGTTTCACGTGCAATAAATTATATAAGTTAAAGTGCCTCAAAAACTGTTCCAAAATTAATTTTTCAAAAATTTTGCTCAAAGTTGGTAATATCGAAATTGTACTACCAGATTTGAACAGTGGAATTACTTTGCTAAGTTTCATGAAACCAAATCAGGAAATACACCATATGTGACACAAGAATTAAAAACACTTGCTAAGAAAGGTGCGATAACATCTATTATATACTGACAAACCCCAACGATCAGCAGTTTTTTTTTACATCAAGATACTTAAAAGATTTTATAATGTCTTTAGCAGTCGCAAACGTAAATTCAAAGTGTTTGTCACATTCTGGAACACATTCTTTTAGTATGGCGTAAGCAGAAGTGGAGGAAGAAGACAAAGTTTTTGTTATTATTATTGGAATATTAGTAAAAAAATTCTCAAACCCAGTTGCTACCTCCAAGTCCGCCTTTATATCTTCATCGTTAATTTTAAGATGGAAATCGCGATTTTGTACTTTGGTTCTTCCAGTTTCAGAATTTATAATTTGCCAAGTTGTTTTGATTTTATTTCCAGAAGATTTTATTTTATATTTAATGTGTATGGCTTTTGCTGAGGAACAGGCTGTTTTAAAAGTTTTTGAATAATATTTAACAAATTCTTGAAAAGTTTCATCATGGTTATATGTTTTAACCTGATACAATTCATACATTTTATCTCTGCTTTTATAAATACCTGGGGTTGCCCAGTCACTAAATATAATGCGGTCACTAACAGGCAATGTTTTTTTGTGAAAACTTTCATAAATTCACAATTAATCAGGTTAAATAATACATTATACACATGATCCGGGTTGGTGTGATGAGGCAAGCTCGGTAGCTTTTCAATTAAATTATTTTTAAATTGTCCTAAACGATTTTCATTTACAGGAACAAAACTCACAAGTTTTCATTGAGCTCTGACTTCACTTTTCTGAGGAAAAGTAACTAACTGGTCACAGTGATCAGAGTCTAACTCATTTGTAATTAAATGGTCAGAAGGTCTTAAGTTAGTAAAGATGTTGTCTAAACAGGTGGCACTTGTGGCAGTTATTCTAGTCGGCTCAAGGAATCTTGCGTACAAATTATAAGACTTGAATAATGACATAAATTTATTAACTGTGGCTGATTTCTCTAGAACATTGATGTTGAAGTCTCCACAGACAACAACTGTTTTGTTACTGTGATAAGTCTTTAATAAAACTTCCTCCATATATTTTTCAAAAATATCATAGGAAGCACATGGGGGCCTGTAGACACTTATTACAATGAACTGCTCAAGCTCGATACAAGCAATTTCAATAACTCGCTCAACAGAGAGGCTTACAATATCAGCCTGTTCTTTAAATTTGATATTGTTACGAACAATTATTAGGGAGCCACCACTTATAATATTCACTCTGCTGAATGAGCTAGCAATCTGATGGTTTTTAAAGCTGAACATGAACTGATGGGCTGTTAACCAATGTTCAGTAAGACAAACAATATCAATATAACTACAGTTCATGAACAACTCCAATTCTTATTGTTTATTTATCACACCCTGTATATTTTGATGAACAATTTTAAGGTTATTATTACTGAGTATATTTTGAAAATTAAAATTTAATGTGTGTGATATTAATGGATCTAGGTTTACATTTCTGCTAGAGTTTAACTCTATTGTCTCAATGTCCCTTGATAATGGGTACAAGTCTAATTTAGTCTTTGGTTCATTTAATTTGACATATATATTTTTTCTATAAAAAATAATATAGATACGTCTCGTTGAGCAAAACACGTACGGATTATTAACCTATATTTAAAATCTTGTATACCTAGAGTTGTATGTATGCAAAGGCATGTTTAACCTATAAAATATCTTTTGTCTTATATTTTTATATGATTTTTAAAAATAATATTCTTTCTATCTCATGTAAAGTCAAGAAAATTTGTTGTAAAATAAACCCACTGCCGATTATAATCGTCCATTTCTTTTATAGTCCTGCCTAATGTTAGGCCTCTATTGCGTGCTATTGCGTGTATCTGTAAGAGTGCGCCCGGCTGAACGCGCGTTCACTGAAACTACGATAGTTCTGAAATTAAAGAGCGCAGCTCGACACACCGTATGTCACTGAAATCGTTATGAAATAAGCTATATGATTTTATATACTCTTGAGCAGTTTTATCGTGGAATCTATTGTAGATTCGAAATTGAAAGTAGGGTTAGCTACTTTTTCCCAGTTTTTGGTACAAAAGTCGTAAAGTCGTCATTTTAATATTTTTTTCCAAATTTTTTTTATTTACATAAATTGTCGTAGGAACTTATTTACTTAACAAATAATTTTCTGGACTTTACCAGTATAGGCGGAATTAGTAAAGCTACTTACAGTATTTTTGTTTTCACTGCCAGCGTATGTAGGTCCCAGACAATGACGCTGGTGTCTTCAGAACCAGTCAGCAGATATTGTGATTCTCTTGTTACGCACATGCATAAGATTCTTCCTGAATGACCTGGTAACAAAATCAAAGATATATATTTATTTAATGTTGAGTGCAGACTTAATTATAGGTTGCCACAGCATGTATCGTTTTGTGGTCGGATTTTTATTCATTTCTATAATATTAAAAGAAAAGACAACAAGAATGCAATTTATACAGAACATAGAATTTAAAGGACAAAGGACAAGGCTCAATCATTGTTAGATGGTGAACGATGATAAAATGTTACGACGGAAGATATAACAATGAAAGTTTTAATATATTTAGATATTAGCTCAAATCAGTGTCAGGTCTCCAAAGCCTGGAGCACAGGCTAAGAGTAGCCAGCCTGTCGGTGTTCTATAAGATGCATTTTGGAGAATGTGCGAGGGAATTGCATGATTTAATTCCCCCCTCTCCGTTCCATCATCGGACGACCCGTCCGAGTTTCCGCCCTTACGTTGTTGACACCACAACGATCCGAACGAAGTGTTTCGCCTCTTCTTTTATACCGCGTACATCGAGAGACTGGAACAATTTACCAGCGGCGGTGTTTCCGTCGGACTACAATAGGCTATTTGACAGATTTATAATTTCTATCTTGAATTACTTGGTTGCGGTTAAGAAGTTCACCGAAAGTTTTTTTATTTATTTTAAATACGTATTTCGTAAGAAACATGCAAATAAAAATTCAAAATTCAAATAAGCCGCCGAAACGCTTTATTAACCAATATGGCGTCGCGCCTTGTAAGTGACGTCACAAGTATATAAAAGATTTTCGGTTCCGCAGTGGTGTTTGTATTTATCTGTTATTTGTTGTTGTTTATCTAATAAAATGGTTTACAAGTGGTGTGCTGTACCGGGTTGTACAAATACATCAATAAAACACCTGAGAACACATAGAACAAGAACAAGTGCTGATGCGCGTATGACGTCATCGTGACATTAGCTAATCCGGATCGTTTCACAATATGTGGCACGAGATACAAAAAGTGAAGCATATTTTGTGTTTTTGGATGTATTAATTTTTTTTTTTTTATTATTAATTGTTATTATTTTTATTAATCGCCAACCCGCATTGAGCAAGCGTGGTGATTACGCTCAATCCTTCTCTGTATGAGAGGAGACCTGTGCCCCGCAGTGGGACGATAAAAAGGTTGTTGATGATTATTTTTATTAAAACTCATGGAAATGACATAAAGCACCCTCATTTTATGCATTTGAAGCAAATAATCAAATATTCATACTGTCAAATAGCCTATTTTAGTGTCTTCAAGGCTAGAGTGAATAAAGCCTCTTAATAAACTAGCGCACTTTACCATCAACGATTGCATCATTGCTCACAATGTATGTCAACAATCAATGCGGGATTGCGGTCAAGCACTAGTTTATAATAAAAATACGGGTATGAAGTGAATGATTTCCACATTTTCTACTGGATTATAATGTTAATGTGTCTCTATTGTAATAAACCTTCTATTTATAGGTGAAATTGAATTTGTTTTTAAAGTAGCCGTGCTAATGAATTGGATTTCATTTTATTTGCATGGAACCATAATTACTTTTAAAAAATCAAACTAGCCCAAGTTACTCTTTATATCATCATATATCTCTATCACAAATCACCAAATCACCTCTCCTGCTCTGAGCAGAACGGAAGGGCGTGTTAGACATATACTGAGTAAAATACACCCGTGTTCCTTCATTTGCCTGTGCGCTAGGGGGCCACGGTACCTCTTTAGAATAACCCGCAGATTACCAGATATCTGTCAGAGGTCCAACCGTTCCGAAGATGAGCTCAAACAAACAGATAAACAAATAAACATTGTAAAAAATGTTTATTTGGTGATAGTTTCCGTATACATTCACATGCATTTAGTCTAAACGCTGTTATTTAGATATTACAAACACACACATCAAATCTAAATCTTTATTACATTATCATGTGTGTTTTATTGTTTTTACAGAGTGTAAGATCAATGTGAACCCTGTTATGCACAGCAAAAAAAAAAAATGAGAGAGGAAGAGAGTTAAGTGGTAATTCAAACAATTAATTATAAATTAATAGATTAGGTTATGTACTTATACGTAATAATAATAAATACTGTATACGTCGTGGTGGCCTAGCGGTTAAAACACCAGCCTCTCAAGTATGAGTGTGCGTGTTGGATTCCAGGTCAGGCAAGTACCAATGTAACTTTTCTAAGTTATATGTACTTTCTAAGTATATCATGGACTCCAATGACTGTTTAAAAGGTGAAGAGAAACGTCTCGAGGAAACCAGGACTTTAAGTCTGAAATCGCCAACCCGAATTAGAATAGAATAGAATACTTTTATTTCAGACCGGAGTCCATAAGGTTAATAACAATTTTACTTAAGTTCTAGAGTATATACATAAAATTAAATTACAATTTAGTGTGGAGCTACATCCACCTCTGCCACATGGGAGAATCCCACCGATCAATTGAGCAAACGTGGTGATTACGCTCAATCCTTCTCTGTATGAAAGGAGACCTGTGCATAGCAATGGGACGTTAAGGTTGATGATGATATAATTGTACAGTATGCATCAATTCTATTTACACCTATTTTGGTAGCATCAGTTAATAGATAAACGAATATATAGATTAAACGAACGGATAAATAGACAGATTAACGGCACATGAAAGTTAAACCAAAGTAAAGGTGGACCTTTAACAAAAGAATATTCTATGCTTGTTCACACAAAGAAAACCAGACAGAATAGAGATAACATGAGCATGCGCTCGTTTTTCTAAACCCACCTTAAGAAACAATCAGCACAAACATTAGTCAACGTCAGGAGAACATTATAAAGGTATGAACAGGGTGTAAAGGTCACTCATCCTTCATAGAAAAGGTGATGATCCTCCGACCTGACGGGTGTCATATCTGGTGGGCCGCTGCCCGACGGTAGGGGACTTTGTATATAAGTCGTAGATGGATTGTAGAATCTAGTTTCAGAAATCCACTATTGATTTTCCAAGACAACTCCGTTATGTAAAACAATTAAACAAGGTTCAGCGATTTTATACTGGCTTGGCGTTATTGCAAAGCTCTGGCGGTACTTCACACCATCATTTTTCATTTCATCACTATCAACCTTTTAATCGTCCCATTGCTAGGAACAGGTCTCCTCTCATAAAGAGAAGGATTGAGCGTAATCACCACGCTTGCTCAATGCGGGTTGGCGATTTCAGACTTAAAGTCCAGGTTTCCTCAATATGTTTTCCTTCACCTTCAGTCATTGGTGTCCAAGATATACTTTTTTTTTTAATAATTATAAACTAGCGCTTGACCGCAATCCCGCCTGATGGTAAGCAGTGATGCGATCGTTGATGGTAAAGCGCGCTAGTTTATTAAGAGCCTATTCACTCAGAAAAACTGAGCGAATAGGAAGGAAGACGGCAGTTGAGCGAGGTGATGCAATATTAAACCCAACAACACGACCAACGATGCTGCGCCAAACGGAGATTGATCTGAAGACCCTCCACGACCAAACTCCCAACACAACTGCTCAGACCCCTCCTCCGTACGGCTTCACCAGACATCATGCCGGAACACGACAAATCGCTTGGCGGCAAGGCTTTGTCTGGTGGGTGGTAACTTCTGCCGGCAGCCGATGTTATGGCCTACCACCGAGAAAAGTACATATAACTTTAGAAAGTTACATTGGTACTTGCCTGACCTGGAATCGAACCCACGCACTCATACTTGAGAGGCTGGTGTTTTAACCATTAGGCAACCACGACTTTTGTATTTGACTATTTTGACTATTGTAATACAAATCACAGGTATACTTTGTAATACAAAGCACAGGTCCGTTCGTGTGTGGAGTACTGCAGCCACATTTGGGCTAGTGCTGCAAAATGCGGTGTAGAGGCGTGTGAAGAGGCCAATTGCGACTTAGATTTAGTTCAAAATGGTCTCCAAAACCTGGAGCACAGGCGAAGAGCCAGCCTGCCAGTGTATTTTGGAGGGAATTCCTCTATCTCCGCCCCATCATCGGACAATCCGTCGCACGGTGAGTATCCATCATTACGGTATTGACCTATTGACATTACTACGGTACTGACAAAGCATTTTGCTTCGACTTTTATACCACGCACTTCGAGGGACTGGAACAATTTGCCAGCGCCGGTATTTCTGTCTGACTTCAATTTAAGTGCCTTCATTGCTTGAGTTAAGGCTCTTAATAAACTAGCGCGCTTTACAATTAACTATTGCATCACTGTTTACTATCAGGCGGAATTGCGGTCAAGCACTAGTTTATATTTATTTATTTTATTATTTATGTACACACAATAAAATACATAAAGGTACGACAAAATTAAGATCTGAGTACAAAGGTGCTGCTTATTTCTTAAGAAATTTCTTCCAGCAGACCTGCGAAAGGAGAAGTAATACAGAAATGTAGACAATAGTGTGTAAAAACAAGGAGGAAATAAAATATGAATATGATAACTATTTAATAGTAATTATTATAATAGCTTATAATATTAATCAAAATAATTTTAACATTGTTATAATTTTTTTCTACTACTATTAAGTAGTTGTTGGATGGGTGAAAGTGCTGTCTTTCTAAGATAAATTTTCAAGACTACAAGTTTTCAAGTCTTTTAATATCTAATACTAAAATTGTAATATAAATATGTGCTGATAAAATATAACGCAAACACCGCTCATCTTTGACCGGTATGTGTCAGTATTACCTAACGTGAACTAGATCGAAACTACATCGTAACCATTTCCGCTGTGTTACCCGAAAGGCGAGCGTGGGCAGGAAATATTGGGCCATTTGCAAACTTCACGTTATTTGAAGTTGTGTAGTGGGATGTTTCATGTGGACCTGCATTTTAATCAGTATATAGCCAGCGAGGAATAAACGCTCGAGAACTTTGTTTTGCTACCATGATTTAAATCCTCGTCAGTGAAATGAAATGAAATCGTTTATAATCAAGTAGTATCGCAAGTAGGATCACTGATCACTTTTACATGTCATGATTTTTTTTTAAAAAATAGATGAAGCCGGCATTTCCTAACTGACTACCTCTGAGAAGAAATAGCCGAAACAAACTCAGGGATCATCGTCTTTTCAAGTCCAGACATTAAAAATGAAAATGTTTACAATAATTTACGTTATAATTAATATTAAAAATGTCGTGGTGGCCTAGTGGTTAAAACACCAGTCTCTCAAGTATGAGTGCACGGGGTCGATTCCAGGTCAGGCAAGAACCAATGTAACTTTTCTAAAGTTATATGTACTTTCTTAGTATATCTTGGACGCCAGTAACTGAAGGTGAAGGAAAACATATTGAGGAAACCTGGACTTTATAAGTCTGATATCGCCAACCCGCATTGAGCAAGCGTGGTGATAACGCTCAATCCTTTTCTGTATGAAAGGAGACCTGTGCCCAGCAGTGGGACGATAAAAAGGTTGATGGTGATGATGACGTTATAATTACGCACATTACTTAGTAACATGCTTAGCAGAGCGAGCAAGCTTGGGACTGAGCCCCAAGCTTTTTGTCTTCTAAATAATCGGCGATTTTATAATACCCCTTTTTGCAAAGTTTGGCCTTTGTATGGTTTTTAAATCGTTTAATGGGTAAGTTTCGAAAGTCCATGGGAAGCTTGTTGTAACAGTGTATACATTGACCCATGAACGAGTTGCCTACTCTGAGTGTGAAGTACAGCAAGATTGTGTCTGTTCCTGGTATTTATATTATGAATATCGCTTATCTTCTCAAAATTCGATATATTTTTATGTACATACATAAGATTTTCAAATACAATGTGAAGCTACAGTCAGAATGTTCACCTCTTTGAATTTTTCTCTGAGAGAATCTCTAGGACCAAGGTTGAAAATGACTCCAACAGCCCTTTTCTGTAAAACAAAGATGGTATTGATGTCCATACAAGTTCCTCAGAGAAGAAACCTTAAACCATAATGGTACAATTTCCCAATAAGAGTATTATGATGTACGCAATCAAAGGCCTTGGACAAATCACAAAAATACCAAGAGCATCTTGCGATTCCTCCCAGGCCCCAAATAGGTTCTTTAGCAACGCCACGCCCGCATCTGTAGTTGAACTACCCTTTGTAAAATCAAATTGTTTCACGTGCAATAAATTATGTAAATAAAAGTGCCTCAACAACTGTTTTAAAACAATTTTTTTTTTAAATTTTGCTCAAAGTTAGTAATATCGAAATTGGCTGAAAATTCGTGGGATCAGTCAAGGACTTAATTTTTGAATAAAGGTCAATTTCCGTGTTTAAAAACGTTTCAAATCTAGTCGCGAAGTTATCTCAGCTACATTCAATGTTATTATCAAAAATATAAGGAAATTAGAGTTATTTTTGACAGACAGAGACTGAGGTAATGCTATTAAAGTTCTTAAAATCATGAAATCACAACGGTTGACGTTATGAAGTTAGTGTACTTTTGACCAAAACCGTAGGCATGCGAGTCATGTGCTACGGCGTAACTGACGTAGTTGCTACGCCGTAGCGTCGTGGAAGCATATTCCATGACTGAGCAAGTGATCCATACAATCTCAATGATTTGTTTCGTTTTTCATTTACATAAATTTACATATAATTATTTCTTAAATTTACATAGCAATAAAATTATGGTGAAATTATTAAGCAATTAGCTCTTGTCGTTACAAACGTTTTTAATATATGTAGAATATTGTTTCCTTTTACACAATTTCGCACCCTCGGTGCAAGACCGTCACTTTGCCGTAAATGAATTTTTTAAATAAATAAATGACACTCACGCCATTTTCCAGAAACCAACCCCCTTATTCATAAACGCTGCTTAAAGTTAACTAGTGATTAGCGATGGTTTAACCATAAATTGTAATCATCGTTTATCAATAAACCTCTTAAACACTATGGTGTTTATTCATACACGATGATCAAAGTTAAGTGACGTGCAAACGTCAAAAATGTATGGTTAAACAATCGCTAATGACTAGTCAACTTTAAGCAGAGTTAATGAATAAAGGGGATTAGTACTACGAAAGTACCGTTATGCCACTAAGTCAAGGGTTGCTTCAGGACACTTATTGACAGTCTCACATCAATTTTGCAATTTATTCAGTGGAGTCACCACATAAATTAATAGCCGACAACCGTTTAAAAACAAATTATCATATACCTACACTTAAAATCCATTAGGATTCCATTAGGCTTTTGTTAAACAAAACACATTCGACCGAAAATTTCCATTTCTATTAATAAAATGAATTCGATTTTAAATTCAATTCAATATAGGCTAAATGGATATCGATATAATCGGCCAGAAGATAGGAAGCCAAACAAAGGAATTTATATGCGAACGGACAAGCAATAATGTTGAGTCAATAGCTCACCGATCAATCACGTTAATTACAAATGGAACATGTTGATTTTGTTAGTGATGTGTGAAGGGTAAATATCCTTCAATAAATGGATAGGTAAGACTAAAAATGAAATTCGTTCATAAGCAGATTTGTTTGAAACTTGAGTTACGTTTTTATTTGATAACTAGCGACCCGCCCCGCCTTCGCGCGTATACAAATGATATAGGTACCTAAGCCTTCCTTAAGAAACGGTGGCCCTTTAATAAAAATAATGTCTACTGTGCCGCCCATCAGCCAATATCTGACTCTGCAAGATACATCGACCTTATTGTCCATGGATAGCCAGTTCCACCACATTCAAACAGAATGAAAGCCTACCAGGGTAGCAAGTTTGTTCGAAATAATGGTCCACCGCTCCGGCCCACTCCCTCCGCGGTTTAGCTAGAGAAACACTTTTTTCTGGTGTTTAGTTTTGAATAAATCGTGATATCTCCTGAATGAAACAACCAATTCCTATAATTCAAAAAGTGATCTGCAGCTACTGAAATTATATTTGATATGACGTAATTTCTTTGTACAAGGATTAATCCTCGTCCTCCTCAAGTCGTTCTCCTCATTACTGAGGGTCGAGATGTCCCTGTGGAATTATCTTCTTCCGCACAATAGTTTGCCATTTATTACGGTCCCTGGCCGTGAGTATAGCATCATGCAGGTCGGTGTCAAGAGATGAACGAATTTGGTCTGTCCACCTTATTGAACTACGACTTCTGGAACATCGTCCATACACCTTCCCAGTAACCATTAGACGTTCGAGGTTATCTGCATCCTTTCTGGCAATATGGCCAAAATACTCCAAAATTCTTCGAAGGCAGATAGAGGAGAGTCTTATTGTGACACCCAGCTCTCGAAGGATTGATGCATTTGTGCGGAATGCTGTCCAAGGAATTTGAAGCATCTTCCTCCAGCACCACATCTCGAAAGCGTCAATGCAGTCTCGATCGGCCTTCTTGATTGTCCAAGTTTCCGAACCATAGCTGAAGATAGAGAAGATGAGAGATCTAACGAGTTTCATCTTAGTTTTCCATGAAATGTTGCGGATTAATAATAAGGAACAAATAGTGGGCTCTGATTTCGACTGGCATTTTACTTAACTTTTCAAACATAAAAACGTAGTCATAAATGAAGAAACTATAGTAGGTAGACATATGGTGTCGCAGACTTTTTTGTAGGAATTTTTAAGGTCTACAATACTGTCGTACATTATTTTGATCTATCTCATAGGGTTCAGTCAGCGTTTGCAATGTAAGCTCAAAAAAAATAGGCTTATTTTTTGACATGTTGATATGTTCTAATGTTGTACAAAGTACAGTGTCCGCTCGTGTGTGGAGTATTGCCACCACATTTGGGCTGGTGCTGCGAAATATCACCTGGTTACATTGGATTCAGTGGAGAGGCGTGCGAAGAGGCTGATTGGCGACCCAGATTTAACTCGAGACGGTCTCCAAAGCCTGGAGCACAGGCGTAGAGTAGCCAGCCTTTCGGTCTTCTATAGGATGCATTCTGGCGGGTGTGCAAGGGAATTGCATGATTTAATTCCCTCATTTCCGTTCCCCCATCGGACGACCCATCGTACGGCGACTTTCCACTCTTACGTTGTTGACACCGACGAAGCGTTTCGCTTCTTCTTTTATACCGAGGGTGTGGAACAATTTGCCGGCGACGGTGTTTCCGTCACACTACAATTTGAGTGTCTTCAAGGCTAGAGTAAATAAGCTCTTAATGAACTAGCGCGCTTTACCATCAACGATCGCATCACTGCTTACCATCAGGCGGGATTGCGGTCAAGCGCTAGTTTATAATTTATTAAAATAAAAGAATCACTCTATATATTAAAAAAACTCTATCAAAATCCGTTGCGTAGTTTTAAAGATTGAATCATACAAAGCGACACAGGGAAAGTAAATGTGACTTTGATTTATAATATGTAGGGATGATGCCATTCCCTTATCCACAAACTAATCTAAATTTAGGTTAAGTGCATCTTAATCATTTTATTTCATTAAAGTGGGTGATAGACGTGCGAGTAAGTACGCGGACTTATGGCTCGACGACCTTTTTCGCCTGTGTGTCAGCTTAAAAACGCGTACTTTAAAATTGCCGAGCAAGTTCGCAGGCGATCCAACCTGTTGGAAATCTTACTCGTAGCTCGTCTCGGCTCGTATGTGTGGTAGTGCTACGAGCCGGGAGCCGCAAAAGTTCTCCATACAGCGGTTCAGGCAATCTGAAATAATTATGGAAATCTTCCTTCTCTTCACGTAACTTTCTTTTCGTAATGCAGTGCTTTACCCTCACTTGTCGATTTCGACTTTTTTCATTAATTTTTAAAATTTAGTTGGATATTATTAAATAATACACAGCTTCTTCTCTCGATGACATCGCGATATATGAGCAAGCTTCACGTGTGTCACCGACGTCGAGTCGAGTAAGTTCACGATCTTAAAACCGCGTACTTTAAGTTCGTACGCCTATCACCCACTTAAGAAAAGGACGGAAGTCAAATATTAGTATAGTATCGTCAAATTAGTGCTTGCCTGACGTAAATTGTAGTAGTAGTAGTCATGGTAGCCTAGTAGTTAAAACACCAGCCTCTTAAGTATGAGTGCGCGGGTTCGATTCCAGGTCAGGCAAGTACCAATGTAACTTTTCTAAAGTTATATGTACTTTCTTAGGCGTATCTTGGACACCAATGACTGATTAAAAGGTGAAGGAAAACATCTTGAGGAAACCTGAACTTTAAGTCTGAAATCGCCAACCCGAATTGAGCAAGCGTGGTGAATACGCTCAATCCTTCTCTGTATGAAAGGAGACCTGTGCCCAACAGTGGGACGATACAAAGGTTGATGATAATGCTGAACTTGAGCTGAGCACCTAATTAGGTAGGTAACATTAATAACAACTTCAGAGTATTGAAGGAAATTTATAGATTTGAAAAATTCGTCTGCTCTACATCGCTGCATTTTCAAACTAAAAGGTATTATTATTGATTGCCATTGTATTGCACAATAGGGTATTTGACTAAAAAAAAACTAATTAGTCCGTCAGTAAGATTTCCAAAAAATATTAGACACGTATTTTTCTTTTTACATATAAACAAAAAATGAAGACGACAACTAAGTAATAAGATCTAATAATATAGTTATTGGAAAATCACGTTTTTTAGATTTTTAAACATTGTTGGTTTTGGGCAGTAGAATGATGATGATTCTAAAGGACACTAAATATTGGTAATAAAAAACAAATAGTTTTGCCTCACCTTTAAACGTATGAACTTTTGAATTGGACATGACGTGCCAGAGTTGAGGATCTCCTACCGAAGGTGCAAGTACTAGGTGCTGTCCAGATGGAGCCAGTTGCAGAAGACGTGCACCCGCTCCAGGAGTTGACCCACCTACGGAGAGCACCCGAACTGTTGATGCTATTGGTGGTTGAAGCCTAGGAGAAAAAAAAAAAACCATTGAATGTCAATCTAAAACTCAGAGCATTATTTTCCTTTGACCTTGTACCAGCTATAATAGATAAAAATTAAAAATAATTATCGAGTTCATCATCATCATCTCAGCGTTAATTCCAGTCGCACCCGAAGCCCTTTGTTCAGCTTTGGAGTCAGGGGTCCGCTTTACCAATCTAACTGCTGATTTGGCTAAACTTCGATATTTTCCGTGAAGCGACTGCGGTCTGACCTCCACAACCCGAAGGCGATATCGAAGCATTGCAATTAGATCAATTGTTTGGACTTTTGAGGCTCCAACAACCCGTAACGACTGCCATTAGATGTTCGAATGGCAACTGGGACCAACGGCTTAACGTGCTTTCCGAGGTACACTTCTGTTGACCTAGTACCAGCTATAATATATATATATATTTTTTTTTATTAATTTATAAACCAGCGCTTGACCGCAGTCCCGCCTGATGGTAAGCAGTGACGCAATCGTTGATGGTAAAGCGCACTAGTTTATTAAGAGCCTATTCCAGGGATGGCAAACCAATGGCACGCGTACCGTTGGTGGCACGAACCAAAATAATTTCGGCACGGGATAATATCAAAAATTTCATTGAAACTATCATTGGGCTTCTCCTAGTTGGTTTCGGTACCTACGAACGTCTTCCACAGGCCGTGACTGCAGTTCTCCAAAAATGCCAGAGAGGTTTAAAATAACATTAATGCAAGTTTAATTATATTTTTTTCAGTATCACTAGGTTAAGATTTGTTTGTTAGCACGTCATAACCGCATGAAATTTTTAGTTGGGAAATATGGCACATAGCTGCATGGAGGTTCGCCATCCCTGGCCTATTCACTCTAGCCTTGAAGACACTCAAATTGTAGTCCGACGGAAACACCGCCGCTGGCAAATTGTTCTAGTCCCTCGATGTACGCGGTATAAAGGAGGAGGCGAAACGCTTCGTCCGGATCGTAATGGCGTTAACAACATAAGGGTGGAAACTCGCCGTACGACGGGAGAATAATAATAATAGACACAAATTAAAAATAATTATTTTTTACTTACAGTTATTACCACTTAAATCGATTTGACAACAATCAATATCAGATTCTACAAAAAAAAAAACTGCCTGTATAAATACTAAGTTTTTTTTTATGGGAAGTCGACAAATGATCTCTCTTGTTCTGGGCGGAGCGGAAGGGCGTGTCAGATTTTTACTAACTCAAACCCATCCATGTTTGTTTCATTTGCCTGTGGGCTACGTTAACTCTTGCGGCTAGTTTATAAAACCTTTATTTAGAAGATTCTTTTTCCTATTCTTTTGTAGTCACATCGATACTCTAGGTCTGAAAATTTTGCCAGCCATTTTAATTTAAGCTCCAATAAACAAATAAAAACACCATCTTACTGTTGTTATGACTCCTAATAACGTTATAGCAGACCTGTAACATATTGGCAAATGTACAAAGTCACGTCTTAATTGCATTGATGTGACATTTGTTATTAGAAAACCTTTTTGTATGTGTTTTTTTTTAACAGAATCTTATTTTACTTTCACATCTTCAA
Source organism: Sesamia inferens (assembly GCA_037179545.1). NCBI lineage: Eukaryota > Metazoa > Arthropoda > Insecta > Lepidoptera > Noctuidae > Sesamia > Sesamia inferens. The sequence continues at coordinate 24,504,964 of CM073928.1, read as the reverse complement.
ATATAAACAACCAGTACTTAATAACCTAAATTATTATGGCGAGTAAAGTTCTGTTCAAGCCGTACAATATTCTCAAAGAAAGAAAATAATAGCATAATTATTGTCTTATTCTTTTTTCTTCTCTTACACTCCAATTATTTCCTTGGATTTCTCATTAAGTATAATCGTCTACTGTTGTCCCTGGGCACATTAATTACGAAAACTTAATGGGAAAAGATAAGAGGAGTGATTATCAAGTTAATTAACAATAAACGTTACTGTTCCAAAGGTAATTCGACCTTTTAGGCTTTTTTTGGGTAAAAAAGCAATTTGAATTCAAATTAACTACGTAATGTAATATGCATGTATTAAGTGCTATTATTCATTTGTAATATCTGTTGCAATTATCTCTGAAAACGTTTTAAAATATGACGTTGCATTATAAAATGGGTGATATATATTCCAATGTTCGAATTTATTGCAAAATTAAAGCAATTTATATGAGAGACCGAATTACTTACGCCCAAATAGATACTAAGTAGTAATGTCATTTTAAATATCAAAATACATTTAAAGCAACACACCTATTTAAGTTTCTTGAAAAACTTTAACTCGAAGTGATTATTTAGTTTATTATAAGAGAAATTATCAATAAGGTGTAATATTCACGCATCCCGGTGGTAGGCCATACCATCGGCTGCCGGCAGAAGTTATCACCCACCAAACAAAGTCTTGCTGCCAAGCGATTCGTCATGTTCCGGTATGATGTTTGGTGAAGCCGTACGGAGGACGGGTCTGAGCAGTTGTGTTGCGATGTGTGCCGGGTACGATGCGCCAAATTAATGTTGTTGTGTCGGGAGTTTGGTCGTGGAGAGTCTCCAGATCAATCTCCATCTGGCGCAGCATCGTTGGTCGTGTTGGTCTTGGGTTTAACATGGCATCACCTCGCTCAATTGCCGTCATCCTTCCTATTCCTAAGTTTTTAAGTGAATAGGCTGAATAAACTAGTGCACTTTACCATAAACGATTGCATCACTGCGTACTATCAGACGGGATTGCAGTCGAGTACTAGTTTATAATTATTTAAAAAAAAAACCCCATCCGTGAAGGGAGGATGCTCGGACCTGTGCTCGGACCCGACAGGTGTTGAGTCTGATGGCCAACTGCCCGATAGTTGATGTGAGACGTTGTATATTATACAAGCTGCGCTACGCGGGTTCACCTACGTAGGTTTCGGCGTAGCCGTTATATAGTTATAGTAATGTTATATAGCCTAAAGCCTTCCTGGAAGGAATATTTTCTGCAAAACAATTTTTCAAATCGGGTCAGTAGTTCCTGAAATTAGTGCGTTCAAACAAAAAAACTCTTCAGCCTTATATATTACTAGCGGCCGCATGTGACTTCGTTCGCGTGGAGTTAGTTATTTGAACATTTTATTTGAACCCCAAAATATACAGCTTTCATTTTAAATTTTTGTTATCCTCCACTTCTATTAGTCGCAGCGTGATGTTATACAGCATAAACCCTTCCTCGATTAATGGGCTATCTGACGCAAAAAGAATTTTTCAAATCGAACCAGTAGTTCCTGAGATTAGCGCGTTCAAACAAACAAACAAACTCTTCAGCTTTATAAATATTACTATAGTATATGCCAGTTATTCTATCGCGTGAGAATTTCCCTAAAGTGAGGTAGAAGTGTTCTACATTATTTCTGGCATCAGATGGATTGACTGTTATGTGTTTGATGCCAAACTGCCATAGCGTCATTTTACCTATAACTAAATTGAGTATGGGGTGATAAGTCGTTGGCCCATCAGTCTAGTGACTACGCGTGCAACCGTGAAAAGAACCCTTTTCTTTCGGTTGACATTTACAGATGGTGCAAGAAGGTAACGATTCAATCTTTGTCTGTTTTTTCCTTCAAGCAAAAACGGTAGGAGCTTAAAGGTACATAAAGCCACTGCTACATGTATTATGTTGCTTGAACTATACATATCAACAATGCCTAGGAATATTATATGAAAGAGTTAGTCTTTCTTTGTTTGCAAGTTTAAAAACTACTTACCTACAGTATACAAAAGTTTATATATTCAATATCTTCAAATTATTACAACATTTCGTAAAAAAAAATGGTAATGAAATATCCTTAGGCATTGTCTATGTGTGTATATTAAGACAATTCCCGTAATCTAAAATATTGTAAATCTAGTTGTAGTTTTACCTCGGCGACAAACAAATGCTAAAAATTTGTCAAAATAATAGGGAAATTAGAAATAGTTTTGACAGATTGAGACTAAGATCACAGTAAACAGATCTGTTTATTGTGCTAAGATCATACTGGGAATGTTCTCAAAATTACGAGAATTATCACTCTGGATCAAAACAGCCAGTAAGTTAGTCATCTGATTTAAGTTCAGTTAATGAATATTAGACAGAGTGGTGCTGACAATACGACAATAAATTAAACATCGTGTACCTCAACACATTATCAGTTTACCCATAAAAAGTCATATAAATATATCCATTAGTTTAGTCACAAGAAATTATATTTCATTTTCTACATGATGTACATGTTGATAAGGAAGCGCTTACAGGTTGATGACCGTCGCATCCAGCGGTATGTACTAAACTTTTATAATAATGGCGCGAAAAAAGCAAGTCGATACAGGACCGCGTTGTCGCCGATCGGAAGTCAGTTAACCAATATTTTAAAAGATGTTCTATTATTATTATTTGAAATATTATTTTTTTTATTTTTAAGCTAGGTTTTTTCTATGGTTTAGGATTGTTCCTATGAACCAGCATTATCCGTGTTTTCATTAATTATCGTATTATCAGCACCACTCTGTATATTTATATTTTTTTAATAATTATAAACTAGTGCTTGATCGCAATCCCGCCTGATGGTAAGCAGTGATGTAATCGTTGATGGTAAAGCGCGTGTTTATTATGAGCCTATTCACTCTAGCTTTGAAGACACTTAAATTTTAGTCAGATGGAAACACCACCTCTGGCAAATTGGTCCAGTCAGTACGCGGTATAAAAGACGAGGCGAAACCCTTCGTTCGGATCGTAGTGGCGTTAACAACATCGTAAGGGTGGACTCGCCGTACGGTAAACTTTTTTTTAACTACGTACGAGATACATGGTATTTAAGTGTTCGAACCCATTATTACCTACTTGGTACAAAATACTTCATTATAACTGTTTTTAAATACCTAAAAAATTAACCTATCTAGCTGATGGCACCTCAAATTTGTCCATTTTTTAAATTATGTATTTAGTTTAATAAATCTTTGAGTTTTAAAAATTCGCAAAGAATGGCCTCAGTATAGAAGGAGCCATAATGTACTTGCAGGCTGCATGAGCTGGGCACGCCACAATTAGCGGCGGTAAGTGAGCGTAATCCATTGCCACTCATGAAGTGATTTTGCTTCATTAGTGTAATTGCTACATGGCGTCCCAGTATAAGGATAAGTAAATAAAAAAAAGTTGATAAACTGACTCAACCTAGACCCAAAACTTAGAATAGATGTGCTACATCTACCAACCTATACCGGGCCAACCTGGTGGTTACAAATCTTTTTCTAAAGGGTTTTACAATAGAGACGCTCGAACTTTGACAGCGCATAGCGGCCATCTTGGTAATGCGATAGCTGTCAAATTTGGCATGAGTATATATTTAGTCGTGACATTTCACCATGGAACGTAACACGCTTCAACAACGCGTAGAAATTATTAAAATTTATTATAAAAATCAATGCTCTATTCGCCTAACGTTCCGTGCGTTGCGATGGCGACCGATATCGGACGATGATAACAAATTTTTTGTGGCCTAGGGTAGGTTATGAATCTTACAAACATGTGGTTCCAACAGGATGGCGCCACTTGCCATACAGCACAGGAAACGTTAAATTTATTGAAATAGAAGTTCGAGGGCTTCGTCATCTCGCGTGGTGGCGACATCAACTGACCCCCGAGATCGTGTGACTCAACACCGCTAGATTATTTTCTGTGAGGCTACGTGAAATCTCCAGTGTATGCAGATAAACTACAGTCAATTATGATTATTATAACGCAACAAAATTATAATTATTATATAAATTATTCAGTATTTAATACTTGCATAAAATCCTTTTAAGTTATATCTAGTCACTAGTAGTTCAGCATAAAACACCGACAAGTTATTTAAGCTGTCGGAAATATGCGCCTGGGTTTTCCATTTCGCTTACTTAAACAGTTTTAGGTTTGTTTTCGTAGTGTGCGGAGTTCACTTTGTTGCTTACATTCCCTTATTCCCATGTGAGCTATTTCGCAAAGGATCCCACCTTCCTGGGTTATTCGCGTCGTGAAACAGTAAGTGAGGTAGCTGTAAACTGTGATTCGAATATTTTATACGGGGAATAGATAAGAAGTGTAACGTAGGAAGAAGAATGACACTTTTAAGGTTGTATTTATTTATTTATATATTCTTTTTTGTACACCAATCAAACATTCTACAGAAAAAAATATAGAATGGGCGGCCTTATCGCTAATGCGATCTCTTCCAGGTTACCAAAGAATGGACAGATTCTCTCGAAACACAAATGGGACTGTTGTTGGTGCAAATAATATTACTACAATATACTAAGATAGATACACAAATACATACATATACATAAATAAATAAATAGATACTGAACATAACAAATAAATTAGCGAAAAGTGTTTGTTGAACAAGATCATAACGACAAGTAGTGTTCCTTCACAAGTCTATTGATTTCCTGCAACGACTGCGCACGTTTTATTTCAATTGGCAATGCATTCCACAAACGAAGGGCCTAAACAGCTTTAAGTTTTCTGATGTCCTTAAAGATTTAGTGTGTGTCTTTAACAAATAATTACAAACAACAAGTGTTTGACTAGAAAAAAAAAATTATCAACTTTTACTTAATTTTCTTTACTTTAAATTTGTGGTGTTTATTTTAAAATAGTTGAAACTTGTTTAATTTTTTTTTTTATTTTCATTTTAGAATACTTGTGGGTACCCTATGGATGTGTGTCTGAAATAAATAAATAATTAGATTTGATTTGAAAAAAAAAAACTCCTACGGCCAGAATGTTAATGGTTATGAAACATTTTAATTGCACAAGTTTAATATACCTATGTAAATAGGTATATTAAATTAATTATTAGATTCAATGGACTTGATACGTTAATCACACCATTTAATGTATCTTTAATTTCTGTGCAATTAAGTATCATAATTATAATTAGCTAATAATGTTCTTTCTTTTGGATCACAAGCCTCCTCTAGGCGGGCGTGAGTGGATGGATCATAATCTCATCATCAGCATCATCATTTCAGCCGAAAGACGTCCACTGCTGGACATAGGCCTCCCCCAAGGTTCTCTACGACGACCGGTCCTCCCGCATCCAGCGGTTTCCCGCGACCTTCACCAAGTCGTCGGTCCACCTTGTCGGGGGCCTACCCACGCTACGTATTTCGGTGCGTGGTCGCCACTCGAGAACCCGTCGGCCCCATCGGGCATCGGTCCTACGGGCAACGTGTCCAGCCCACTGCCACTTTAGTGTTGCAATTCTTCGGGCTATGTCGGTTACTCTCGTCCTTCTGCGGATCTCCTCATTCCTGATTCGATCGCGCAGTGAAACCCCAAGCATAGCCCTCTACCACGTACCGTAATCATCACAATCGTAATCTACCACGCAGGTAAAGTGCGGCTTGGTATATATCTTCAAAGTTTTGGTTCTAGGATATGCTGGTTTCCTCGTGAAGTTTTCGTTCATCGTTTTGAAGGCAGTGGCAGTGGTGATGAAATAATTTACACAAATTAAAGCGCCTGATGGGGTTCGAACCTAGGACTTAGAACTTATAAGTCATGGCCGATACCACTAGGCCATTACTGTTCTCAATTGGATCTCATTACCTAAGTAACAATATAATAAAATGCAAATGTGGATAATCGTAACGTAACAAAGTAAACACGTAAACACCATTCTATGGTGTGGAAGTCAAGCAATTCGTCGTGTTCCGGCATGATGTCTGGTGAAACCGTACGGAGGACGGGTCTGAGCAGTTGTGTTGCGATGTGTGCCGGGTACGATGCGCCAAATGTTGTTGTGTCGGGAGTTTGGTCGTAGAACTGCCGTCATCCTTCCTATTCCTAAGTTTTTTTAAGTGAATTGGCTTAATAAACTAGGGCGCTTTACCATCAACGATTGCATCACTGCTTACTATCAGGCGGGATTGCAGTCAAGCACTAATTTATAATTATTAAAAAAAAAATATTTCTATTAATTCACTTAAAACAACCCAAAACGATTACCTTCTTAAAAACTTCCTCCAGTTTTAGTATAAAGTTTGTGTTTTATGTATGATCAGGTGCACTTATTGGTGTCCAATTTAACTGAGTGGCTTTTCTATAATTTATTTAACAGACCACTGGTAAAAGATGAAACGCCTATAATAGGGGTGACTACCGGGGTCATTATATTATTAATGGACATTAAGGAACTATGAAGCAAAAAGCGTTCTTGCGCCGACTCCAAATAAATTGGGGCAAGAACATGGAATGAATAAATATCACGATTAGTATAAACATCGACCGATTGCGTAACAGACTATCAGTAGCAATGGGTTTCATTTTGACAGTCCAACAACATTCATTGCGTTATTTGTGCTGTTTAGCAGACATATTTTTCGAACATATGGAGCAATAGATTAGCAATATGCTTCAAAATGACAGTAATAATGTGTTACGCAGCGAGCTGAGAGCGCGTACGAGTTTTGGCGGGAAAGTCAAGCTGAGTGTCACGCTCATTTTTCATCGGACTTTTAACATTATTTATAGTGTTGTTTACTAAATAAAAGTGCGTGATTAATGTATTAAAAAGTGCATTTAGTAAATAATTCATAAAGAACAGTGAAATATCGCAGCATAGTGGCCATATCATGACTTTGTCTCAAACCTCCATCATAAGACGGGTCACGCGGCCGTCTTTTTCTACATGAACAATTCATTACGTGACATTGGCTAAATGCACAAACCGCCATAAAGAAGTGCGCAGGTTCGATTCCACGCCAGGCAAGTACTAATGTAACTTTTCTAACGTAATATTGTACTTTCTAAGTATATCTTGGACACCAATGACTGATGGTGAAGGAAAACATCTTGAGGAAACCTGGACTTTAAGTCTGAAATCGCCAACCCGCATTGAGCAAGCGTGGTGATTCCGCTCAATCCTTCTCTGTATGAGAGGAGACCTGTGCCCAGCAGTGGCACGATAAAGAGGTTGATAATGAATGTTGTGTATGTCTTCAGATCAGCTCTAAGTAGGCGTTATTTCTTGGTCGCAAGCCGCATACAACCCACTGCTACATTGATTTATCGATGCCATTGTTCAATTACAATCTGGTTTCACCTTTACTATATCTAATCCTGATTAATCACTTCTAGTGATAGTTTTGTCTTATTAATTACTACCAAATGCTTTGGAATTCCTCTAAAGCGTTGGTTTATTAGAATTTATGTCTCACGCTATCTGTAATCTCCCCGTCGCCGTCGTTTTGTATACGGTAGAGTAATTAATATAGAAGTTTGGCTTACTTCAGGCTTAGTGTACGGGAACTTAGCCTTTGTTTCAATATATACGTATGTGGCTTTTAGTGTAGTTGTAATTAAAGTATTGATTTAATCTCGTAGGTATAATACGATCACCTACCACGCACCTGCAAAGTTTTTCTCTGAATACTACGGTAGATAATTCGGGTAAGACCGCCTTGCACGTTTTTAGTTTTGCATAAGTGTGTATGCTGGGATACAGGTCACTTCTCAATGAGGGGGCAAAACCTAACTCAAAGGAGTGCGGGTTTTTACATAAAGTTTTATTAAATAAGTGAATACCTCACAATTATTTGGGAACATTCCTGAATTAATCTCTGAAATACGCAAACAATGAGACCGATTGCCTGCTTGAAAACGTATAAATAAATTATTTATTTCTATATATAAAGGTTTTGAATAATAAGCTACATATAAAGCTTATTTTTTTATAAAATATAGAACTCGGAATGTTAATAGAAGGAGGACTTAAAATATTTTTAATTACCTTTAAAATTGTACCTACAACATAATTGAAGCAATTATATTTCTTCTGCTAATTTGTCTGAACTACTGAAATAATTTTAAAACTTAGGAAAAATACTTAAGTTTGTAGGCCTGTTGGGTCGTTGTCGTCTTTTTGTCGAAAAAAAGCATCAAAAGCCAATTCTTGTTGAAAAATCGTCCTTTATTTTTCCTAGTTACCAGTCAAGTCCCGTCAACCTGTCATTACTTAAAAAGTCTGCCCGTCATCCAGCCAGTCAGTTAGTCAAAGGAGGCTGGACGCCGCGACATTCCCACCCCCAGTATCAGAAGGCTGATACTCAAGATTGGGAGCCGACGTCCAGTTTACACAGTTTAGTCGCCGGTCGTGTATAGGTACCCTGTCTCGTTACCACGTCTGCTACGCGTACCTGGCCATCCCTTCCGGGGAATACTTTCGCGATACGGCCCCGAGGCCATTGTCCCCTTAGAAGTTGATCATCAGCAATTATTACTATGTCGCCTTCGGCCAGCGGCCTATCAGCTACCTGCAGCCACTTATCCCGTCTCATCAGGGAGGGCAGGTATTCGCGTACCCACCGCTTCCATGTCAGGTCCGCCAATCTTTGGGACTCCCGCCAAGAGCGCCGCTGCAAATCACCGTCAGAAAACGTACCGAAGGGTCTGTCCATCACTAAGGTGTCTGTTATATTAATTACATTTTCGGCCACGACGGAGGGTGCAAATGGAAACTATAATCACTTATACTACATTTATTATAGTTAAAATTACATGGTAACTCCTAAATCTACTTAACCTAAGTGCGAATGCGTCCGAAGTTAGGACGACACTGCCACACTCTACTATCCTACATTATGTCTAATGCCTAATATCTAATGCCTAATATCTACTGCCGCTGCATCTGTTGGGATTCCTCTATATATGTGCTTTGGGTTTACGTCTAATGAGGTGATTGGTGATTTAGCGATTCGCGGCTGGGCACGAGGCGGCGACACGAGGAGACGACTCAGCCGTTGGGATGTTGTAATACTCCGCATAGCTTCAGTTGCATGAAAATAGGTATAATATCCTGATTCGGCTGATTTGGGCCTCGTGACAAGGTGCTGGTCACGTTGAGGGGACATGTGTTGGTACCGATACGTAACATGTCTGTAAAGAGAAAACTGTTAGGCGATAGCGGTAAATCGTCGTCGGAGTCAATTGGTACATAGGTTAACGGTCGGCTGTTAACAAATTGTTCGGCTTCGGCCAGGAGCGTACGAAGGGTTTGTTCGTTCGGTACTCGCTCTTTTAGCGTCACACGTAGCGCCGTCTTGATGCTACGCACCAGTCTCTCCCAGCAGCCTCCCATGTGCGGAGAGTTCGGAGGTATAAATCTCCACTCAATGTTGCGAGTGCTGCCAAAACGCAGTAGCTCGCTCTGGTCCATCGCTAGTACCGCCTGTTTCAGTTCGCGGTCGGCTCCGCGGAATGTCGTCGCGTTGTCACTGTGTATGACCGCGGGGCACCCACGGCGAGCTATGAAACGGCGTAAGCTGAGAATTGCGGAGCTAGTTGTCAAGTCGTTGACTAGATCTACATGCACTGCACGTACGGTAAGACAGATATAAAGAGCTCCCCATCTTTTCTCTTGTCTTCTGCCTATTTTTACTAACATAGGTCCGAAATAGTCTAAACCTGTGTAGGTGAAAGGCCGGTGTCCGCCTTGAAGCCGAGAGTCAGGTAGTTGTCCCATGAGCGGCGGTGATGCTCTCGTGCGTCGAATTTTGCAAACAAGACAGTCATTCCAAGTCTTTTTGACTGCGTTGCGACCGTTAAGAATCCAGTAGCGCTTTCTTAGTTCGTTAAGAACTCTTTCTCTACCGGAGTGTGCAGATTCGACGTGGTAGCGAAGCATCAGTAGCACAGCGAATCGATCGGCCGGGTGTAACATTATTGGGTGCTTAGCGTCGTAATCGAGGTTCGCCATCTCAATCCTCCCCCCAACTCAGACCAGACCAGACCCAGACTCTCCAAAGCCCTGAAGGGGCGCGCCCGCGATTCAGTATACGCTCTTTTGGTTTCTTCTTCTAATCTAGACAAAATTATTTCTACTCTTAAAATCAGATCCGGTCGACCAGAATACATCATTGACATCATGCTACAGAAAATCCGAAATACAAAAGTCATTCGACACGATGATATCCACTAAATTATAGAGTTTGATAACATAGTACAGAATATTGTTGCTACGATGAACGTTACCAAGGAAACGGGTCATCTATCAAATCCGACTTTGATCAAAGAGATCATAAACAAACTGCCTAGCAACCTAAAATATCTATAGGCATTCCATGTGAACAAACTTGACAAAACAGCGGTCACTTTAAATGACGTGTCAGACTGGCTTATGCAGATAGCCGAAGCAGCTACATATATTGCGCCGATGCCAACAAACGACTGTAAACAATCAACGAGACAACACTTTCATGACAAAAAAATAGTGTATGCAACGACGACGACATCGCCTAAAAGAAAGTGTATCCGTTATCAAGAAGAGCACGCACTGAAGGACTGTGAAGTTTTCAAACAACTTTCTGTAGACGAGCGTTGGAGTTTCGTGATTGAACAGAAGCTGTGTTTCTCCTGTTTATCTGAAAAACATCAGCTGAAAGACTGTAAACTTAAGAAGCGATGCCCAATATTAGATTGTGAGAGGGTACACCACCCTCTATTACACGCGCCACCTCGCAGATCGACTCGTGACGCGCAGACAGGCGAAATTGTGAGTACTGCTGTAGCCCCAGGGACAGAAAACAAGGAACTACGAGACCGGTGTGTGCTTTTAAAAGTAATTCCAGTGGTGATCTCTGGACCTAAAGGCGATGTCGAGACGCTAGCACTATTGGACGAGGGCGCAGCGGTATCACTTGTTGACTTATCTGTATCCGTATATGTATCTATATCTGTATCTGTGACCGGCATCAGAGGACAGGTATCACCGCTACAAATACGAGCAGTTTCGGGCATGACGATGAAAGAGACGGATTCACAAATCGTGTCGCTAAATATTCGCGAAGTGAATGTGACTGATAGTTTTATGGTGAACAATGCGCGTTCCGTTCGTAATTTAAACTTAGGTGTAAATAATATTAGTTATAATGATATTGTAAATAGGTACCCCTATGTTAATACTTATGTTAATGACTGTGACTTTAGGCGTAAAAAGATTGAGTTACTAATTGGACAAGACAATATTGAATTGATAGTGACAAGGAAAATTATTTACGGTGACAAAAATGGACCAATGATATCCTTGACTAAGTTAGGATATGTGGTTCATGGAAATATTGGACCTAGTAGTTTTTCAAATGACGTGACTGTTCTACATGTTTGTGACTGTCATGAACTTAATGACCTGATAAAAAAATCTTTCTCTACAGAAACATTTGGTACAAAATATATGAACGAGACTCCTCGCTCTCGGGAGGATCAACTCGCGCTTCAAATCATGGAGCGCACGACTCGGCTTCTTCCTGAAGGCCGGTACGATCCAGGTCTACTATGGAAATCGGAGACACCGGAGCTCCCTGATAGCCTGCCGCAAGCGAAGAAACGATTCCGCAGCATCGAAGCGAGAATGCGTAAGTGTCCCAACTTTGCCTCTAAATACAGGTAGAGATTCCAAGACGATATCGCGAAGGGTTATGTGTCAAAGTTGGAACCCTACGATGCCGCAATACGAACTATGAAGACCTGGTGGCTGCCGCACTTCGCGGTACTTAACCCCAACAAGCCCAAGCTACGCCTAGTACTTGACTGTGCAGCAAAGTCAGAGGGAAAATCTTTGAATGATTTTCTTCTGACAGGACCGGATCTCTTAACGTCGCTGCCAAGCGTGCTTTTAGGATTCCGCAGCGGCAAGGTAGCGGTCACCGGCGACATCCAAGAGATGTTCCACCGGGTCATGATAAGGCCTGAAGACAGAGAGGCTCAGCGTTTGCTGTGGGAGGACGGCCAGTATGTGATGAACGTAATGACCTTTGGTGCCGTATGTTCCCCGTCCTCATCACAGCATGTAAAGAATTTGAACGCACGGAGATATGAAATATCTCATCCCCTCGCCTGTCATGTTATCACTGACCATCATTACGTCGACGACTGTATATACTCTATGGACAACGAGGATGACCTAATCCAGCTGGTGAGAGACGTCATAGAGATACATTCATCAGGTGGGTTTTTTATAAGGAATTTCATTTCTAATTCCAAGAAATTGTTAAATAGTATTCCTGAGGATAGACTTTCCGCAGCGGCAGTAAAGGTGATCAGTGACAGCAAAGATGAGGTCGTTGAGGGTATGCTAGGGGTGAGATGGACGCCCGACGACGACAACTTTATTTTTATATTGAACTTGTCTAATATATCAGACGAGTTGGTACATGGCGTGAAGAGACCGACAAAGCGGGAGGTATTAAAAATCATTATGTCGGTGTTCGACCCTCTCGGATTTCTTCTTCACACTACTGTCAAAGCCCGCATTCTTTTCCAGAATATCTGGCGTAGTAAGATAGGATGGGACGACGAAATAGAAAGTCTTCATTTTGCTGCGTGGCAGATATGGTTGACAGAATTAAAGTCTGTAAATAACATTAAAATTCCACGTTGGATATTGACAGATAACTACGGTGGTGTGGCAGAGCTGCACATCTTCTGTGACGCTAGTTCCAGGGCATTCGCCAGCGTCGCTTACCTGAGATCGCGAAATACTGACGGGACCTGGCACGTCACTTTTCTGATGGCAAGAGCACGAGTAGCCCCCTTGAAGGTAATGAGCATTCCACGCCTTGAGCTCCAGGCAGCGCTATTGGGTGCACGACTATTTGTGAGTCTACAGCACTGCGAGATGGTAACCCTATCTAAAGTAACACTGTGGACTGACTCGAAAACAGTGTTGAGCTGGCTACAGTCGGACTCAGGTAGATTTAAGCCGTTTGTCGCATATCGCGTCTTCGAAATAACGGAGCTGACAGACTATAAGCAGTGGAGATGGGTTCCTACTCACTTAAATGCTGCCGATGACTCCACGAGAGACACAGCGTTAGCTGATAATGGTGAGAGGTGGCTTAAAGGGCCTGACTTTTTATTTAAGCCTGACCGTGAATGGCCTACAGATATAGACGACGTTGACGCCATCGACGCCTACATCGGTGGCGACGAAATCAAGGCTGTCTGCTCTACTAGTGATGACCTGTCATTAGAGTTACCTGACATAAATCATTTTTCTCAGTACTGGCGACTGGTACGTAGCACAGCTTGGTTCTTCCGCGGAATCCACAACTTTAAGAACAAAAAGCCGGACTGGCTTCGAAGTGAACTGACCGCGACAGAGGTGGTGAATGCAGAAGAAGCCCTCATCAAACAAAGCCAGAGACAGAGGTTTTCTACAGACATCAACAATTTGAAAAGACATGGACGGGTACATAAATCAAGCTCAATTCGTCAACTGAACGCCTTCCTAGACGCGCACGACATACTCCGAGTTGGGGGGAGGATTGAGATGGCGAACCTCGATTACGACGCTAAGCACCCAATAATTTTACACCCTGCCGATCGATTCGCTGTGCTACTGATGCTTCGCTACCACGTCGAATCTGGAGGCCGCTGAAGAGCGTACCACAATCGACAAACGCCTATTGGAAGAAAAATTCAACATCCAAATGCAAGCGTTCCACGATGATGACAATAGGTATGGATCTCGCGCTTCTCTCAAATCAGAAAAGAGACCGACAGGTAACCCCAATTATTTGCCCAACAACATCACCGACACGAGAGTACCTTACACTCGTCAAGTGCATATTCCATCTACAAGCAATGAGGTACACAATCTACACAAAGACCTGACTAAGCTCTTACCCCGACAAAGTAGCACTAAAGAGCTACCAGTGTTCTCGGGGGAGCCTGAAGAGTGGCCTCTATTATAATATATATAATAATAATAATTGAGGTTACCTGTCGGTCTCTTTTCTGATTTGAGAGAAGCGTGAGATCCATACCTATTGTCATCATCATGGAACGCTTGCATTTGGATGTTGAATTATTCTTCCAATAGGCGTTTGTCCATTGCGGCACGCTCTTCAGCGGCCTCCAGTTGCAGTTGCAGGAGTCTTTGTCTTTTCACTGTAGACATCGTGCTCGTGGTAGAGTGAGCGGAAGGGTAGGGTGAAGGCGGGCGGCTGTCCCGAATAGGTTGTGTGTCGTCTTGTCCATCCTGATCGGGGGCATGCACGACCGCTGTCGTCGTTGACATCATCGCCCTAGTCTGACTTCTCGTTCTTACCATGGGTTGGGTCAGTTAACTCGAAGGACCACTTTGTTGGGTCGTTGTCGTCTTTTTATCGAAAAAAAGCATCAAAAGCCAATTCTTGTTGAAAAATCGTCCTTTATTTTTCCTAGTTACCAGTCAAGTCCCGTCAACCTGTCATTACTTAAAAAGTCTGTCCGTCATCCAGCCAGTCAGTTAGTCAAAGGAGGCTGGACGCCGCGACAAGGCCATTTCACAAATATTCACTTTTCTCTCGCATATATACATTGAGACGGTCAGAAATATACAATAAAACAACACAATTAAATATTTTTGTGTTTGTACTCGTCATGTTCAAAAGTCGATCGACGTATTGTGGATTCTACCTTTTTATTTATCTTAAGAGGTGACTGTGAAATTCCGCTAAAGCAGGAGCGTATTGAACGTACTATTTATTGTATATTGAATACGCAATGTATTCGGTTGTTCCTTGATCAATTGCAGTAGGTACCATTTCTTTTTTTAAATTATAAACTAGTGCTTGATTGCAATCCCGCCTAATGGAAAGCAGTGATGCAATCGTTGATAGTAAAACACGCTAGTTTTATTAAGAGCCTATTTACACAAGAACTTTGCTGCCGCGAACAGACACCGAGAAACACAGGCGCGTGACACCTGCAGACGGTCCGGAGTCGGAATGAAGTCATGTCACTCAAATTCTATATTCAAAAAATTGGTTGTCTGTAAAGTCGGTTCACTGAGTTTTGGCGGGAAAGTCAAGCTGAGTGTCACGCTCGTTTTTCATTGGACTTTTAAAATTATTTAAAGTGTTGTTTACTAAATAAAAGTGCGTGATTTATGTAGTAAAAAGTGCATTTAGTAAATAGTTTATAAAGAACAATGAAATATCGCAGCATAGTGGCCACATCATGACTTAGCCCCAAACCTCACACGTAAGACTGGTCACGCTGCAGTCTTTTTCTATATGAATAATTCATAATTACTTGACATTGGCTAAATGCACAGACCGTGCGAAGCCAAAAAATAAAGAAAGAAGAAGAAGTCGGTTCACTGACGATAGTTGAAGATGACAACGTCATAAGAAATTACTGATGGAATGGTTGCATTTTTCAATAGAAAATTTGAATTTTATTTGTTGATAGATATTTTGTAAAGATATCCCTGCACTAGCGGACCTATGCTATTTATATCAATGATGAAAGCACAAATATTTGACAATATACCTATCACTGAACATATGTTTATTATCGAAAGAATCATAACCTGTAAAGCCGCAATTATCGATGATATAAGCAATTGACACCACATTCACTTTTCACTGCACTTCATACTTGATGAAAACATGTAAATGTATTATTGTATAGCAGCTGTCCACGCGGACGCATCGTTCACGCAAGTAGGAGAGAGACAGATGTCTAACGCTGCCGAAAGTGGAGGCCGATGATGCCTCTTAGTCGCTCGTTCCGCGCTCTTGCTTGCTCCTTAAATGGAACGCCTCAGAGTGAGGTAACGCCGCATGAGTCATGTTTTTTCGTGCATGCAGCCGGATCTTCATTAAATTATAAGACGTTGTCATGTCAAAAAATCTGAATAATAACGAGTAGTATAATAACTTACCATCCATTGAGCGGTACAAGTATTGGTTTGTCGTATCCGTCGCACCACGCCATTGCAGCTGTCACCAGCGTTGCTAGAACGCCGCGTCGCGCCACCGCAGGCCGCAGCCATGCTATGATCTACGAGAGAAAATATAATGGATATAACTATCTCTTTAGTTGGATGAAATTAGGAAATAAAATACTCAAAACAATGTCCAGCATAAAAATTATACATATATGTATAATCCAATGTGGCACACATTAATTAAAAGCACGAATTATACATTTTATTTTTATATTTAAAAAAAAATACGAGTGTGCTTATGACCACACGACTGAAGTGAAACTTCTTTCGCTCCATCTGTATGTATATATATATATATATATATATATATATATGTGTGTGTACAATATATACATGTATACACATATACATATATTAATTTTCTATAAATATTTAAATTTATTTCATGGTTTCATTGGTAAATTAATATTTTTGCATAGATCCGTGATAGAGAGTGGATTTCCTCGAGGCCAAAAGGTCGGGCTCTTCCTCCTGAATCAGGGGACCCCAAACTCGGGTACTCCACGACCTCTGGTTCCCGAGATAATCCACGGGGGGGTGAGGTAACTAAAGGGGGTCGGGGGGGGGATAGGTTTCGTGGGGTTGCGGCGGGAGGGGGGAGGGAGAGAGGGGGGAGGGAGAGAGGGGGGAGTGGATTCCCTCGAGGCCAAAAGGTCGGGCTCCTCCTCCTGATTCAGGGGACCCCAAACTCGGGTAGTCCACGACCTCTGGTTCCCGAGATAATCCACAGGGAGGTGAGGTAACTAAAGGGGGTCGGGGGGGGGAGGTTTCGTGGGGATGGGGGGGGTAGTGGATTCCCTCGGGGCCAAAAGGTCGGGCTCTTCCTCCTGAATCAGGGGACTCCAAACTCGGGTAGTACACGACCTCTGGTTCCCGAGATAATTCACGGGGGGGTGAGGTAATTAATGAGGGGGGTCGGGGGGGGGGGGTTAGTTACGTGGGGATATTAAGGGGTGAGGGGGGGATACAGGAGGGACTGTGAAGTAGGCGGTACCAAATTTTATGTTAACTGAACCCCTTAATGGTTGTCAGTCAACATAAAATTTAATGTATAGTGTTAAGTGTAAATAAATAAATAAATAAGTGTATCAGTGCCTCAAAATTAAAAAAAAAAAAAAAAAAATTGCATAGATCTTCTATTTTTATTGAAAAGAAAAAAAAAAAAACTCGTCGTAAACCTTGTAGTACCAAGCTCGCGCCACGGGCGCCTCTGTGCTTATATCCCCCACTTAACTTCCGTTCGCCTTGCCCGATCGATTTTCGTAACGATTTCGCCAGCTTACTCCCCAAGTCAAGCGTGCGTAAAGAAGTTTCACTTCAAAATACTACAGTAGGTAGTTTAAACATTTTTTTTTATAATTATAACTACCTAGTGCTTGACCGCGATCCCGCCTGATGGTAAGCAGTGATGCAATCGTTGATGGTAAAACGCGCTATTTTGTTAAGGACCTATTCACTCTAGCCTTGAAGACATTTAAATTGTAGTCAAACGAAAACATCACCGCTTTCAAATTGTGCCAGTCCCTAGAAGTACTCGGTATAAAAGACGAGACGAAACGCGTCCGGATCATAGTGGTGTCAACAACTTAAGGGTGGATACTCCCTGTGTGACGGATCGTCCGATGATGCAACCATATGAACATACACAATTTACATTCTAGTCGAGAAATCTTGTCTCGTTTTTTGTACCGATTCCCTTCACAAGCTAAACCAAGTGTATGGTCAGTACATCCTTTCCTTTCTATATCAATACGTAAAGGACAGATAATAAATATCAGATTACATAACATAATGAGCCTATAATGTTTCCACTCCTGGGACACAAGTCTCCTCTCGGTGGTAGGAAGTGGGCTGTAATTTACCATGCGGAACCAGTGCGGGTAGATGTCATGTCTTCAAAATTTTTTCCATCACAAAAATTTAATCCAGTAAAATTAGTCAGGGCTTCACGTAAATTAACGTACCTATTTTAGTCGTCATGTATTTTATTTAAGTTGGAAATTATGAAACGTCTTTTCCACCCTGGGTGGACTGGAAGGGCGTGTCAGACTTTTTCTTACTACATAAATACGTCCGTGTTAACTGACTGAATTTAAATTAAGTTTACAAGCGAAACAGCTCCAATATTGGTTACCATAAAGTTTGTTTTGAATAGGGTATTTGACTAAAAAAAAGCTAATTAGTCCGTCATTCAGATTTCCAAAAAATAATAGACACGTATTTTTTGTTTTATAAAAATATGCCATTTTTATTGGAAAAATTGAGTTTCCTGTTTTGTGTAAAATAAAATAGCATATTTTTTATTTTAATAGACTTGTTGTAAAAACCGTTAACCTATTAAATTTAATATTTCAAACGCCACTCTGTATACCTATATACTTTATTATGACATATACACACATCAAAAGTGTCTAGGGATCAACATATATTTTTGCAATAACTTTTCTCCTGATTGATATTAATTAAAATTTTCTTTAAGGATTCATCAAATAAAGTGTTTTCGTTTGTCACAGTAACGATAAACCAAGTCACCTTTGCATTAATAAAGAAATTTGCCATTTTCCTAATAAAGGGATATTTGACATTTGAACCACTAACACACAAGTTCGAAAAAAAGACTGAAATAACAGTTTTCTCTAAAATTTTATTGGGTAACTTAAACAATTAATAATCCGTGTTTCTACCGCGAACACTAACAACACAAGAACATCGGTTTGGCATACTCAAAATGAGTTCATCAAAATCACGCTGTGGAATGGCCGCCCATGTTCGTTGCAACAACAAAAAAAGGTCTTCTTGCGACTGGATACCCTCCATATTCGGCAGAGCTCTTCTCTGTAGCATATCCCATGCATGCTCAATCGGGTTCAAGTCTGGCGACTGAGCAGGCCAGGGCAGGACATTGATGTTAGCTGCGGCGAGAGTCTGTCTTACAACTCTTGCGGTGTGCGGTCGTGCATTATCATGCATTAACTGAAATAAGGGACCGATTTGCACTTGTAGAGGAACGATGACGTCTGATACAATCGTCTCAGCATAAATTTGAGCGTTGAGGTTGCCTCTGATCCAAATCAACTCAGTTCTTCCGCCGATCCAAATACCCGCCCATACCATGATGGTTGGTACCCGTATCCTCCCGTGGGTGTCGTAAGAGGCGACTAAGGGAACTCTCACCAGGGAAGCGGGCAGCAGCGCTTCTTCTGTGGAATATGAAATCCTGCGATCCCCAACCCGCCTGCCAAGCGTGGGGATTATGGCAAACCCCGCCAAATGTTGCACACGACTAAGCCAAGGCCCCTAGTCCCCGGCAGCTCCGCTATTCCTGGTCATTGTGGTAGCGGCCAAGGTAACGGCGGGGCAAGGGGTGCGAAGAATCTCCGGAAGAGATCCGGCTACCACAAGCAACGACGGATCGACCTGGCAACACTAAACATGCGCACACTGCGGACCGACGAGAGGGTTATTGAACTGGAGGAAGAATTGAGCAAGTTGCGATGGGGTGTCCTGGGATTATCTGAAGTCCGAAGAGAGGGTAAGGACTCGATAATCCTTAAATCCGGTAACTTGCTCTATTTCCGGGAGGGCGACCATCAGTCTCAAGGTGGTGTCGGGTTCCTCGTCCACAGGTCCCTTGTCGACAATGTAGTGAAGATCGAGAGTGTGTCGACCAGGGTGGCGTTCCTGATACTCAGAATAACCAAACGGTATTCGCTGAAGGTCATTCAGGTATACGCCCCGACCTCGACACACTCCGACGATGAAGTAGAGACTATGTATGAGGACATCTCTAAAGCCATACATAGCTCTAAAACTCACTACAGCGTTATCATGGGGGACTTCAACGCTAAACTTGGTAAACGGAGTGGTGAAGAGCTCGGACTGGGAAATTTTGGATTTGGGCGTCGGAACCACCGAGGCCACATGTTAGCTGGCTTCATGGAGAAGGAGGGACTCTTTATGATGAACTCCTTCTTCAAAAAGCGTGAACAGCGAAAGTGGACTTGGATCAGTCCCGACGGGGTCACTAAGAATGAGATAGACTTCATTTTGACGACAAAAAGGCACATGTTCAATGATGTCTCAGTGATCAACTCGCTCAAATGCGGCAGCGATCACCGTATGGTCAGAGGCACATTGAATCTGAACATAGTGTCCGAAAGATCTCGCCTGATGAAGTCCACGCTCCGGCCAGCACCCATTCAGATCCACAACTCCGAGGGTTTCCAGCTCGAGCTCCAAAATCGCTTCGAATGCCTAAGTGGCGACGTGGACGAATATAATGACGGGTTTGTAGAAGCTGTCCGTACGGTCGGGACTAAGTATTTTAGGACCCGCCGTACAAATAGAACTAAAAAGCTCTCGGACTACACTCTCGAGTTCATGGAGGACAGACGTGAGATGATTTTGCGTTCGTCAAGTGATGCTTGCAGATACCGGCGGCTCAATAAGCAGATCTCAAAGTCTCTGAAGCGCGACCTACGTCGGTATAATACCGAGCGTATAACGGAGGCTATAGAGCGAAACAGAGGCTCTAAAGTTTTCGCTAGAGATCTGACTATTGGGCATAGCCGGCTAAGCAAGCTGAAGACTGACGACGGCAAGATCTTAACGTCCGGGCCCGAGTTTTTGAGGGAAGTCGAGAATTTCTATGGACAGCTCTACACTTCAACGACAAGACCCGCATTAAATCTTGCTGAAGACCCTAGAGCAAGATTAACCCGACACTACACTGAAGATATCCCGGACGTCAGCCTGCAGGAGATTCGATTGGCTCTGAAACAGCTTAAAAACAACAAGGCGCCAGGCGATGACGGAATAACGGCAGAGCTACTGAAGGCGGGTGGTGAACCGATCCTTAGGGCCCTTCAGAAGTTATTTAATTCCGTCATAGATAAGGGAAAAACGCCACAGGCATGGCACAGAAGTGTGGTGGTACTCTTTTTCAAAAAGGGTGACAACACCCTTTTGAAAAACTACAGACCCATCTCACTTCTGAGTCATGTCTATAAGTTGTTTTCAAGAGTCCTCACAAATCGTCTCGCCTGCAGGTTTGACGACTTCCAGCCGCCCGAACAAGCCGGTTTCCGAAAAGGCTACAGCACAGTAGACCACATACATACGCTGCGGCAGGTTATACAGAAGGCCGAGGAGTATAACCTACCCCTTTGCTTGGCGTTTGTGGACTACGAAAAAGCCTTTGATTCGATCGAGACCTGGGCTGTACTGCAGTCTCTCCAGCGGTGCCAAGTAGACTATCGATATATTGAAGCGCTGAAGGGTTTGTACGAAAACGCCACCATGTCAGTCCGAATACAGGACCAGACCTCGAAACCAATACCTCTGCAGCGTGGTGTCAGACAGGGAGATGTTATCTCTCCGAAACTGTTCACCGCTGCATTGGAGGATGTCTTCAAGGTTCTGGACTGGAAAGGACTGGGCATCAACATCAATGGCGAGTACATGACACACCTTCGGTTTGCTGATGATATCGTAGTCATGGCTGAGACCGCGGAGGACCTGAGTACAATGCTTGAAGACCTCAGTAGGGCCTCCAAGCGAGTCGGTCTTAAAATGAACATGGGCAAGACGAAAGTCATGTCTAATGCCCATGTTGTACAGACTCCTATAAAGATTGGAGACTCTGTTCTCGAAGTTGTTGACAGCTACGTGTACCTGGGACAAACTATCCAGTTAGGAAGGTCTAACTTCGAGAAAGAGGTCAATCGTCGAATCCAACTCGGCTGGGCTGCTTTCGGGAAGCTACGTAGAATCTTCTCGTCCGAAATACCGCAGTGTCTCAAGACAAAAGTCTTCGACCAGTGTGTGTTGCCAGTGATGACTTATGGAATTGAGACGTGGTCGCTAACAATGGGCCTTATAAGAAGGCTCAAAGTCGCTCAAAGGGCAATGGAGAGGGCTATGCTTGGGGTTTCACTGCGCGATCGAATCAGGAATGAGGAGATCCGCAGAAGAACGAGAGTAACCGACATAGCCCGAAGAATTGCAACACTGAAGTGGCAATGGGCTGGACACATTGCCCGTAGGACCGATGTCCGATGGGGCCGACGGGTTCTCGAGTGGCGACCACGCACCGGAAGACGTAGCGTGGGTAGGCCCCCGACAAGGTGGACCGACGACCTGGTGAAGGTCGCGGGAAACCGCTGGATGCGGGAGGCGCAGGACCGGTCGTCGTGGAGAACTTTGGGGGAGGCCTATGTCCAGCAGTGGACGTCTTTCGGCTGAAATGATGATGATGATGATGACCATGATGGTTCCACCACTATAAGGATGGACTTCCTGGCAGGATTTTAATCGCTGTTGGCGTCCAGGGGTTCTCCAGTGTCGTATACGTCTTGTATCCGGTCTCATACCAAAACAAGACTCATCAGAAAAGCACACGAAACGCCATTGTTCTTCTGCCCAATTTCTGTGTTCAAAAGCCCATTGATATCGAATCCTACGATTGTGCATTGCTATAGGTGGTGCCCGTAGCGGTCTTCGGGAATGAAGGTTCACTTCATGCAAGCGGTTTCTGACTGTTTGGTCGCTAATTAAGTTCCCTGAAGAGTGATGAAGCCTCACGGCTAACATCATGGCGGTTATTGTTGGAGCTCTTCGAGTTAAGATTTGAATGTATCGGTCTTGTCTCCGTGTCGTGCAGCGATACCGTCCTCCATGGCGCTCAGCCACGGTACCAGTGCTTCGGTAACGTGTCCAAAGTCGACTGATAACACTCTGACTTGTATTCAGAGCTAAAGCCACAGTACGTTGCCGGGAACCAGCTTATATCATTCCCACGGCTCTGAGCATTTCTTCCCTGCTTAAATGACGTCGCCGCTCCATAATAACGTTGGTTTTAATCAGTAGTAGGGAAACAGTAGCACTAATAATGTCTTCAATGCGTTGTATGTTTTTATAGGGAAAATATTGACAGCTGATTTTCATCTTTTACTCGAATTTGATTCACAGTTCCTGATTCAAATTATGAAATGCACCAAAAAGGATCCATATAAATTTATAAAATCATAAATTTATTACAAAGCCACATCTCAATCTCAAGAAATCCGCATAAAAATGCTTGATCCCTCGACACTTTTGATGTGTGTATATTACAAATTTATATTCGAAATTCGGTAGTGTAAGTACACTACCGAATTTCGAATGCAAATTTGTTTTGACAATGATAAAGATTTTACAAAACAGAAAAAAACCCAGACATCAGAGTCAGAAGCTTCAGAAATAATGATATAAAAATCACGAAAAAGCCTAACAATATGTTAAAACTACAAAAAAGTACGATATAGCCTACAAAGAGTTATTGGAGGAAAAGTAGGTATCATTTCAAATTACACAAAGTTTTAGAAGGTAAAGTTTTAGGTGTACTTTAACCTAAAACCTTGCCACTAAATTGTATGCTCCTTCCTAACTATCAATGCGAAGAGCAACTTTACGACACTTGTAAACCGCAGCGGCCCAACTTCCTTTCACGACGTTAGTATGACCCTACATATAAGATCCTTTGCCACAAGACGTATATGGACTTTTGTAAAGCTATTTCTCCTTCTACTGCTACTCAAAAACCGTAGGTAGAAGGTGGAGTAACTTTTGTACCCAAATCTAGATTCGTAATATTGGAATAGGTCATAACGTATATATTGTAATAGGTGTTGGAACTCTTACAAAGGCAGGATGCTTAAAAAATCCTTCAATATTGGGATTTAAATCTTTCCAAACTGGAAATCTTTTGCCATATAGTAGTCTTTTCATTCTCAATATATTTTCTTACATCTATAATAAACTCACCATACAAATCAAATGTCTATATCTATTGAATGTGTGACTGTACGTAAACCAATTTCGAAAGTTGGGGAGAACAAAGGCTTATTGAAACTCGTTAAAGGGCTTTGTGGGCCCTGCTGACATAGAGGGCACTTTATTGATTGATACTTGATCCGAGATCCGATATCTATCTTACCTCCTTTCACATGTATTTCTAGAGATATATTTTTATAGGCTTTTTGTTAATTATTATTATTACGTGAATATGTAATAATATTGGTGAACGTTTAATAAGAAATGGATTGCTTGAGATAATTGGGTTATACAAATATAAGACATTTAAAGATTTCTATACGTATCAGGCTTTGTTAGAAAACTAAACATGATTTTATTTGATTTTTGTGGCTTATTGTGAAATATATATGTAGTTGTTTTAACCCTTTTTGCTGTTACAAGGGTTAAGTCTATGATCCGAAAGGGTAAGTCCTTTCTGGTACCTACATATAGTTGTTTAAAATTGTGCAGTGGTAGAGATTAATGGAAAAAGCACTGATGCTATGAGTATAAGGTTTATTATCGTTGAACATTACAATATTTTAATCACAAATTTGTCAATTATAGAGGGCAACCTTGTTTTCTTCTTTACCAATTGGCTTATTAACTACACATACTTGCTTTTAGGTAAGCGACTCTAGAAAGTTCCATTGAAATATAGAATGTTCCAGAAGGTTCTGTGGGAGTCTAGATGGTTCCAGAAAGTTTTCAGCGAGTTTGGGACGTTCTCGCCACAAATAGTTATAAGTGTTGAAATGATTAATTGCAACACTGAACGCCATCCATAGTTTATATTTTGTACCTGTCAATAACTTTTTCTTTGTTGGCAACCTTACTCTGTAATCTATGTTCTTGTCACCTTTTTATCTTTTTACAATATATATTATTCCGTCGTTTTTGCTCAGTTCGTGTTATTATTTAATTTCCTAGTTTTATCAAGTAAATACTTAAATACTAACATATTATAATAATAATAAGCAAGGCTAAATTACCTGAGCTCCCAACTGCATAGGATCCCTGGTGAGGATATCACTGGACTTCTTGACTGCTCCGTACACCAACTCCACGTCGCGGTCCAGGATGTAGCACCGCACGTGCTCCAGAATACACCGCAGATACGATATCGTTACTGTTTGTACCTGTGGGAAATGATTTGATGGTTATATGGACCTAATAATTCTTCTTCTACAAAATAGTTTGTATGAAAGCTCTAACCTCGATATCTGTTGTAATATTCCAATAACTTGGCGAAGCAATCGTTTTCCGAATATCAATGTATAGCATGTTAATCGTTATGAACAACAAACTAATTAAGTAAAGAAAAAGAGACAGAGAGGGAGGGAGAAGTAGAGTGGAGAGAGCAGTTAGTCTGTCTTGCATAGGGTCGCAGCATAATGCTGAGCGAAATCCATCACATATTCCTTAAACCAATCTCATTTTTGTTCCATTTTGCGTCTTTATTTTTTTTTAGTTATTACAGCCTGTTGTTTGACTTTGTTTTGATTAACATTGAACTCCTAATCTACTTTACTGCGAGTTTGAATTTCCTAAAAATACCCCGACACATTGCCATTCATTTTGAAAATAATATGTTTTTAAATCCATTTGCTTCCGGTACGTAGAAAAGCTTCAACTCAGATACTATTCCATTAGTAATTTAAACTACAATTCAAAATACACAACGAATGAAACAAAAAGGTCAGCTCTGACATCCATTAACAACTAACGAACCGTTGTTCACATAAAACAGAATATACCTACGACCCCCAGCTGCAGGTAACTGTTAACACTCTCTTATTTATATTATACAATACATTGTATTATTTCCCGATCATTAAACTTGGCCATTTCAGTACATGAATAATAAAGTTTTAATGGGTTTTCCGCCTTCTGTAAACTTCGAAGGTCACCGATTCCATTAACAGCGAAACTTTGAAAACTATTTGTAACGTAGCTACGGGGGTTCGACCGGTAGGTACTAATTACACCTCTAGAACATTAAAGCGATTGTCTGTTAAACGAAGCGTTTTGTAATCGTCCAGTTGATCGATGACCGATAAGGTTGTTCAAAAGAAGTTTCTTTTAACAAATTAAATGGAATTGCTTGATCAGAAAAGCATATACATAATTAAAACGGTAGACGCTTAAAGTTGAAAGGCGTCGGCAATTTTCTACCTAAGAATAGAATGATTTATGACCCGTAATGGTAATAGAATTATGGCCTAATATTACGGTACTTTGTCCATTAAAAGGCGAACCTAGCTCCAGGGGAGATCAAAGGAGGCACGACCGACGAGAAATGGGAAGAAAATGAAAAACGTTTCCGTGATTGCTATTATTTTTACTGACGAGGTTTTTTATTAAGTTAGATTTTCTGTCACTCAAACAGATTTTCTACTTATATCAATTTATATGGCGTTCAATTCAATGCAAACTCTACATACGAATAATTGCAAGCTATTATATCGTGAACAAATTAATGAATGGAACTGGTATTGGAACTCTATCATTAGACATCTTCAATGAAACGATCAATTTAAAAGCAAGAAAAAGTTGCGATGTTAATTTTCAACGCACTAATTGTATTCAATGGGCGAATATGGATGTTATGAAATTATTTATTAAAATAAAGGGTTGATTTTTGCAAAGAAATTGGAAACTTTTATAATTAAATATGAAAAATGAAACAGCTTACCGATGCGAGTAAAAAGTCGAAATTGCAGACAGTGAGATCCTTAAGCTTAGAGAAGTCTCCGGCTAGTAGTAGATGAAGCCAGGATTCTTCAACATGTCTCTGGGTGAATGCTGCCGCCGTTCTGCTGGCTGAATGGAATGGGGTCGAGTCCAGAAGGGCATCGTCATCGTTCTCCACGCAACCTATTAGGACACGGACTATTTTCCTGTTTAGTAGGGCTCTGTATAAAAAATAGTTACAAAATTAAGTAATATTTTAAATTAAGAAAAGAACAAGTTTCATACCCATACCTAGTATTTTAATTTACCAGTAACTGAAACTCAAATGTACTTCAAGTTTCTACTCATAATTATATAAAATAGAAATACATAAAAGTTCCAGCATGCACTCGTAGATATCTTCGTGTTCAATGTTCATTACGATATCGATACATAAAATATCCAATTACTTCAGATCTAATCCATCAATGCACGTAAACGCGTCCCCCAAGAGCCTTTGTGTCAAAATCCATTACATTGCTCGTGTCTATGTTAAAATTTGCCATTTTGAAAGCTAAAGTAAACAGCAAAATGTGGTACCATTCTGAAAACAATACGCTCGACTGGAACACGATGTGAAATATCCACATTGGATGGAAAGGTTTGGTTTTCATCATCTCAGATATCTAAAGGAGTTTTCTTTGTGTGAAGGCGCAATAGATATACGGAATTCAATCAAAAGGAATTGAATGGCAGTTTCATGTTTTGGTACACATTTTCGTTTAAACTGATAAAGTATTGTGCACCTCGCCTTTGTTCCGTTTCGTCTATGTTTACGACAATTCCTGTTTATTCTATTCTTTATCACAATTTTAAGGGAAACTGGCATTTAAAACATACCAGATACAAGAATTGGAATTTAATATGAAATTACTGGCGTTTTAGCGCAGTCGTCGACGATGTCAACGAGATTATTAAAACGAGCTTACGTGGTCCATTTGCTTAGGATCAGCGCTCCTATGGAATTTTGTACGCATTATGAAGAACGCACGAGGGATGGATAACTGTACCTACGGGGTGATGGTATTTTGATGTCACCATAATTTAATAATAAATCCACTGATTCAATGTTAAATTTAAGTAAACTTCGAAAATATTGATGGTAACAGAAGCATGATTGGTGCAAGATGTGTATGAAGTTTATCTGAATCTTGTAAATGAAACGAATGCGTGTCTCGTAGGCGAGTATGTAAATATCTCTTTATTTTTTAAATGATCAAAGTTTCAGTTAACATATTCTAATAAAGTTAGGCCCAAGTATACCTCCCTGAGGGACGCTTCCGTTTACAATGACAAAGGATGGCAATGACCATCGCTTAGTATGTTTGTATTGTAGCTAGTAATCATTTTATGTAAAGATTTAAGTTAAAAGTTTCCGGCCTGAACTTTAGAAGTGTATTTAAAAAAGGTAAATAATAGGCGAGTTTCACTTCTAATTATTGATTTTATATAATATGTAATGAAATCCCCATCCCATAAAGATAATAAAAGTTAGGTAAACACATGAGCAAATAAAATACGAAATTTTACATAGTCATCATAGTAACAATAGTAATGAATTTTGAAATAATCTTTTTTTTCCGCGAATTAATTCCAACTTCCCTAAATATTTTTGGTAGTTTTATAAAAATTGACAACACCATTTTTGACGGTACTATTATGAGCGAATAGCGATGCGACCGCGTGCCGCGTGCCCTGCCCCCTTCGCCCGCGCATATATTGCCTACCGCACACGTATTAAATTACCTCTTTTTGAAAAATAATATTTATTGTTTTAGGGGGATTTTTTTTATGTTTAGCCCGGCTTTGTTGGCATTAGTAGAATCACTTATCGATACCTAACAATACCTTCACGGATCGGACAGGGTTTTCTTTACGATAATTCAACTCACCAGGTTCCTGTGCTTCCGACGTATCAGTATCATCAGCCTCGTGCAGGAAGTTAGCAAAGTGTAATGCAGCCAGGTCCGAATGTGCATCCCTAAGAGCAGCTTGTGATCGCACGTAGCGACGTCGAGCACGCGAGCTGGCCGCCGCTGCTCGCCAACGCCAAGTACACCGGCCTGATACTACGTTCTCCGATATTAAGTTTTCTGATGAAAAATAAATAGGTTAGTGAATATTTAATATAATTATCTTTTTGGATTGCATTGTTGTAGTCCTATGAAGATATAATGAATTATACCTACATGGTAAAAGAGCAAAGGATGACCAAGAATTAAAGATAGATTACTGTGGGAAAGATGAAGGGCCTCGTCGAACGTTTACTCTATAAATATGGCGACAAACAGAGACAATTTGGCGAAAGTGAGACAAAGAAAAAAGTCCATGATGGTCAAGTTATACATACAACCAATGATCTTTATATAGCTAATGAATTGTTGATTGACCTCCTCTTATGCCTCATATTAAGTGGTAACAGTTGCTCTATTATTGTCAATGAGCATACATAAAATAGCAAATAATTTTTAGCTTGGATAA
This sequence comes from Sesamia inferens, assembly GCA_037179545.1. Classification (NCBI taxonomy): domain Eukaryota; kingdom Metazoa; phylum Arthropoda; class Insecta; order Lepidoptera; family Noctuidae; genus Sesamia; species Sesamia inferens. Next base: position 24,475,845 of record CM073928.1, on the reverse strand, counting down.
TAAGCAAGCTTTATAACATTATTATCTCCACATAAAAACGTAACAAACCTCAAATGAAGACAATAAAAAGTAACTACCAATTTATATTTATGTATGTATTACGAATCAATATTGTTCAGCTTTGCAGATAAAATGAATAATAGCAATGAAACTGAATTGCTGGAACGAATGTTACTAATGATATAGAACACGCAACGTGTAATAATGTCAAGTAAAAAGTAGGTGGATTGTAATTGAATTATCTTATGACAATAATGCTGGAACAGGTGCAGCAGAGAATATTGTTTGTTATCGAAACGCCAGTTGTAGTTTGACTATTTCGATATTGGATTTCGTATAAAGCAACATGTGGCACAACTTTTGTTGAACAGCCAACCTGCAGAGTCGCGCGCTGTTGTGCAGCGTTGCAGTAGATGTTGAGCGTCACGTGTCGAGAACAAAATGTTGCCTAGAGGAAATGCGGTTTTATCCTGACACAAATAGTCTGATTGGTGCGAGTAGACCCAAATCATATGCCTTTGCTGAAGTTGATTTTCGGTTAGAATGTTTGAACTTTGATTTAGCGGTTGGATGTTATCATTATTTACTCGGTGGTAGGCCATAACATCGGCTGCTGGCAGAAGTTACCACCCACCAGTCAAGGTCTTGCCGCCAAGCGATTCGTCGTGTCGGCATGTTGTCTGGTGAAGCAGTACGGAGGACGGTTCTGAGCAGTTGTGTTACGATGCGTGCCGGGTTGTTGTGTCGGCAGTTTGATCGTGGAGAGTCTCCAGATCAATCGCCCTCTGGCGCAGCATCGTTGGTCATGTTGGTCTTGAGTTTAACATGGCATCACCTCGCTCAACTGCCGTCATCCTCCCTATTCCTAAGTTTTTTAAGTGAATAAGCTTAATAAACTAGTGCGCTTTACCATCACCGATTGCATCACTGCTTACTATCAAGCGGGATTGCAGTCAAGTACTAATGTTTATATTAATTTAAAAAAAAATTGTTCAGTGATTATTATCGAAAAAAAAGTACTGATTATGTTATGTATTTCTGTAGTATACATTTTTATTTTGTGTCGAAAACAATATAAAAACAAAATTGGTATAATCACAGGATTAAGTTATAGAAGTGAGACTCGATACTGATATTGGTGCGATTGAATATTATTATTATTCTTAGATCAATGGGGACGTTATTGATATTAAACTTAGACAGCTTTCGTGTAATTCAATCAAAAATTAATAAAAATCAAAAATGAGATATTTAGGAAAGCACTTGATTCACACTTCATTCGAACTGTCTCAAAATTTGTGTACATAAATATCAGAATGCTTCGCTCTTAATATATTTTCATGGAATTTATATTACTATGAATTGAAGAGATGTTCGTATTCATGGCATGTACTTGTGTATTCATAGTACTAACCTCTCTTCATATGGAAGCTTGCCATTGTAGTGAAATAATGACACATTCCCAGACGAGTTTTCTTGTAGCAAGATGTTTAATAAAATGCATAGTAGGATTCTGTTGTAGTCTTATTTTACGATATGGTAGATACTATCACCTTTTTATTTGTATAAATTATTTCTTGCGGGTAACATTGAGACTGATAGTGATGGTAATAATGAAATAAACTTACAACTATGGCAGTGACATAATAACAGCAACAACATTACACAAAAAAGCAAACACATAACACAGCAATCACTGCTTCCGTAATCCAGCCGAGATACTGGAGCAGTGATTAAAAATACAGCAGTCCGTCTTGTCGGTTCCAGGATGCTTTCGGAACAGACTCGCAAGAAGGACAAACATCTTTTACGCATTAACGCATAAAAGAAATCAACACGTAATAATGCAAACATCCTTGATGCCCTACATAAGCGAGGCAGCCCTATCAACACCCTGAAAGTATCTATGTGCTGCACGCAAGGGACCATGTACGATCTTTCCGTAAAATGTTCCCATATGCCGCAGGTATGTGACTGAATACTGAGCGAAAAAACCCAAACAAAAGGGCTGTTTCAACTTCTTCCAAAGTCTAAGCCACTAAAGATAGATGAGACATGAAATGTGGGAGATATGGTCAGAAAGGACATTCTAAAAAAAACCACTGCACGGATCCAAATAGTATTTGAAAGTTCTATGGAAATGAAATGACAGGTACAGCCCTATCCAAACTTTTTAGCGACTCGAAACAAGAAGCAAGTAACGAAGTGCTGGTGTCAGTGGGGATGAGAAGTGGGGTAGCGCACAACGAGTGGCGCACTTCAGAGCCGCCATCAAGTTTGAATTGGACTGTAACAGAACCGTCAGCTACTTATGAAAATGGGACTGAATTTAACGATGTACTTACTCATCAAATTTTTAGCAACACAAATAGTAGAAAAGTTGAAGTTGGCTTCCTTCAGAGTTATAACTGCGTCACTGTTACTAGTCGGCATCAGCAGTTCCAATAGTTCTAGTTCAGTGAGCCCAAACTCCGAACAAGTTATATAACCTACGGATAATGTCAGAATTGTAAGTGACAGTTTTAGGAGAAGTAACGTCCAATACGTTACTTGATTAAAGATTGAGTGTGTGCAAATTTTATAAATAATTCAACTAAATAAAAAATAGAACTAACGCTCATTTTAATGAACGTAGGTATAACAAGTTTGAAATTTTAAGGAGTATTGGTAAAACAAAATATTATAACGGAACAATCAATCTGAACAATCTACATCTGAACATTTTATCAATTTTATTTATAAGCAACTCTTGACTATAAATTTTAAAAGTAGACACTTACTTGCTAATTTACTAAACGCTTTAGATCCGAATACCACTTCTAAGTTATCGAAGGCACCATCAATAAAGTCTCCGTAGCTATTGTTCTCCGGCGTCTCCTCTACCGCGTCCAACAAATAGTAGCAGTTCTGAACTTTGAACTTTTCTTTCTGAGCTGGCGTCAGCTGCAGTTGTTCTAACGATACGGCACTAGTGCATACAAGGAACACATTTCTTGGCAACGACATTGGCAGCCAAGATAAACCCGTCACTATATCACACTCCAAAGGATTCACTCTATGGACGTTATCGATGAATATCAACAAAATCTCGTTTTCCATCTCCTCACATTTCCTAAGCAGACTTTGGAACCAATTGTTAATATAAAGAGGATCAAAACTCGCGTCTTTTGGCAAGTATCCTTCGGGAATGTTTAAAATTATCGATATTTGTTGACACATTACTCGTAGCAGTTCCAAGTTATAGGCCGATCTGGGTGTGGAAGCAGAAAATCGTATTATCCTCAAAACAGGCTTCGGGAAAATTTCTTCACATTTGAAATAAAGGTGTGTCAGTAAAGTGCTTTTTCCTGAAGCGTCTGGGCCATATATTAAAGCCGGTGGATGCCGCGTTCGATTTTCGTAATTTTCTTTAGCGTTATTTAAAATACTTTTGGCTGCTTCTTCAATTTGCTTAACGTTAACCTTATACAAACGATTATGTTCTATACATATCCTAAGATGAGTGATGTGTTCCAGAAATACTTCCTGCAAGTTGAAAGGAAAACCAATAAATTATTCATGCGAGGAAAGTTTTCACATAAAGCCAGTAAGTTTGTTCGCCATTTGAGACTTTAAACTTGTGAGTTTGTTATTTCATATCTATTTTCATAATTTATACGATTATTTATTCTAGGAGTTATAACATGGTTTCAATTTGGTTGTATGTTTAAATGTATTAAAATTACCTGTACAGTCTTTTTTCTTCCCTTCCCCTGATCGGGTTCGGTGCTAAGGCTCTCATCGACCAGTGAACTGATCACAACTTGTACCTTCTCCCTGAAAGGAGCCAACTTCTCTTCGTTGTCAGATGCTCCGTCTGTTCTCGACGAATCTGCTGATATTGACCTGTGGAAAATGAGAAGAAATAAATATAGTAAAAATATTATTCTCTAGTAAGGTCAAGACAAATTTGAATAGCTCCGGGCATTCACTGGACTTTGATTAATTGTATCTACTGCTCTTTTAGTTTATCTATGAAATTGGCAATAATGCTTGCCAAAAATTGCTATCGAATGTCCCGTATTTTTAACTTTAGTAAGAAATGTTATTCCAATGGTGTTTTCGTTTTGCACAAAGCTTTTCTGCTAGCGTAATTGTGTTAAAATCCGGTGTAATTTCTTTCACCTTCGTAGCCTCAGATTCAATGTTAAAAGCTTTTCCAGAGACAGGACTAAAAATTGATCTTAATGAATCATAATTTGAAAGCCTTGAACTTCATTATTTCAAAATTTATTTTAATGAGGAAGGTTCAGACTCCGTACGCCGCGTGTTATTTAATGTAATTATTTTATTCTTACAGTATGATGCATGATAATGGATAGAATTTGAGCAAAATCGGAATCATGAATAAGATCTACTCTAACTGCGCTGCCAAGAAATGGGCGGACGACCTAATGATATGTGCTGTGCTTCAGGTAAAGTTTGTCTTCCTAACCTTCAGGAGCCGCCACAACCAATAATAAATCTTCAAACTAATAACCATCCATTATTTGGTTATTTTTTAACAAATATAGGTAAATACAATAGTCTTTTTCAAATTGCTTCTTTTGGCGCAAAAGAAATTAGGATAGGTAATTTTATACCCACTTTTAAAAGACAGGTTTTGAAGGACAGCCTTGCCTTGTTAGCCTTTTACCACCATCGGGCCAAAACCCACAATTCTTACAAACATATTTTATTTCGCGTTTTACAGCGGTAACCGACATCCACGTGAGTGCAGCTGCGGGCGAGCGTCATGTAGTATAAAACAAAGTCGCTTTCTCTATCCCTATATCCCTATGTATGCTTAAATCTTTAAAACTACGCAATTGATTTTGATGCGATTTCTTTAAATAGATAGAGCGATTCAAGAGGAAGGTTTATATGTATAATACATGTACCTATCCATGCGAAGCCGGGGCGGGTCACTAGTATTAAATATTATAAAACTGTAGAGGTCAAATTTCTGCACAATTAAAAAACAGTTTGCCAAAAACCGTGTCAGGGTGCAGTGAAATAGAACAAATTAGGATTTTTTTTAAAATTAATGTTTGTCTGCCTGTTTCTACGGGCTAATCTCCGAAACGACTGGGCAGTTTAAATAAAATTTGTAGCTTATATCTGGTCTGGTCTGGTCTGGTGGTAATTTTTTTTTCCTTTTTTATAACTCTCACTAAAAATCCAAAGTGGACAGAAACACAGGAACTATACGCAAAACCAAGAATAGTATGAACGCCACAATAAAGTAGCAAGAATTTCCTACTTGTAAAAGTTAAATATTACTGTGTTAAAGTTGACAAACCTGTTCACAAAAGAAAATGTGTTTGGAGCAGTTCCATGCTATATGTAAAGCGTTGAATACCAAAAGAAAAGTTTAGCATATATATATTCAGCTATGGCTCGAGGAGAAAGTACTCCCTAACGAAATTACCAACTTACGTACGTAAAGATACTGTTTTGTGGCGATTTTAGAAAAACGTTGCCTGTAGTACCACAGGAAACAACGGCAAGATAAGAGCATGCCTAAAGAGCTCAAGCTTTTGGTGATACATCACACGAATGCTTTTTTATTAAACATAAATTAGTACTTAATCTTAATCCCGCCGATGGTTAGCAGTGATACAATCGTTAATGGCAACGTGCTAATGTGCTAGTTTATTAACAGCCTATTCACTCTAGCCTTGATAACACCTAAATTCTAGTCAGGCGGATTGACCGCAGACAATTTTTTTCAGTCCGTCGATCTATGTGGTATAAGAAACGAGGCGAAACGCTTCGTCCGGATCGTAGCGCTGTGTACTGAATACAGAACACAAGGCCACGAACGGGTGGCGACACAAATGCACAGGAGTTTTCCGATTTATAACAAAAAATTGGCAAAGCACGTATCTGGAAGAAGAAGGGCAAATTGTTTTGTGTAATATCTATATATTTCTGACTTATCGCTTCATTTTGGTGATCAAAGGCAAATTATAAATCGTGAGAACTCATGATTTTATGAATGAGCAATGTTCGCTCTATGAAATGACCAAGCCGTCTGGATAAGCTTGTCAAAGTAGAGGAAGAATTAGTAGAATATACGTCTATTCTATTTACGAATAATGGAGCAAGATGACACTATCAGCAACACACTATTACACACTATTACACTATTACAACTATCCAGTTGATTTCCTGGATTTTCTGAGCGCTCCTAGACATCCATGACAAAAAAAAAAATATTAAGAATTTATGGCGCCCTTATTATTCTGTTACGAAATTGAAGCCCCCCAAAAGGATGCAATGGAACTAGACTGAAAATAATTCCTCTGCAGTATACATTTAAAAAAAAACATAAATATGAAGCGAAAGTTTTGTCAGGGTCTGGTGTCCGTAAGAGAGCTGTATACCCCGAATTCCACTGATTCCAAACAAAAGTGTATTTGACTAAAAAAACTAATTAGTCCGTCATTTAGATTATAGAAAAATATTGGATACGTATATTTTGTCAAATCAATAAAGATTGACAAATGTAAAAGGATTTTAAGATCAGGAGTGGTGGCTGGTGACGTCACTGCTCGCTAAAAAGTGTAGCGTCCAGTGACGTCACACGAGTTTTCAACGCACTGTGTCGTTTTAATTTTTTTTTATATGAAAAAAGATAAAATACGTGTCTAGTATTTTTTGGAAATCTGACTGACGGACTAATTAGTTTTTTTTAGTCAAATACCTTATTACCTTTTCCGTGTTAAACGTGTACAGTTTTCGATTAGTTTGTGTTACTCATCAATAACAACAGTAAACAAAGCTCAAGGGCAGACGCTATGCGTTACGGGCGTGGATTTCAGCGTCAGCTGTTTCTCGCACGGCCAGATCTCTAGTTGTTTTCTCTTGCGTAAGTCAGCCAACCAACCTGTTTATCCATGTTCCGAATCAAATCACGTTTAATGTCGTCTATAAAAATGCATTATACGCGGACGAGGTCTCTGGCATCTAGCATTATGTGAGTGTTGAAAATGAGGTTGTTTTATGAGGTGGCATTAATAACTTATTCTAATCTTAATTGAATGTTAAAGTGTTAAAGGTGGCATTCTGTAATTTGTATCGACCCCAATGAAGAGTTGATGCATGAATGTAATTGAATGTTTTGATGCTGTTCAAACTGGTAGAAGTCTTTGATTATAGTTGTGAATAATAAACCTATATCCTCCGGTGGGTCTCGTAAGACGACGGCGTCATAAGTCGGCGACTAAGGGAACTCTGACCAGGTAAGCGGACAGCAGCGCTTCTCATGTGGAATATAAAATTACTACGACCCCAAACCCGCTTACCAAGCGTGGGGATTATGGCAAACGCATATGCAATGAAAGCCTCGGGGAAGCCTTTGTCCAGCAGTGGAAGTCGATAAGCTGAAGAAGAAAAAGAAAATAATTGTGAAACGAAAGTTTGTTACTTAAGTAATATCATTCGCGGACTTTTGTTCCGGTTTTATTAAAGCTTCCTGAGATTATAATATCTCTTGACATAACATCACGTTTATATAGAGAGAGATATTTTTTTATTGAGGTGCAACAATTTTAGTGGGTACTCCCACATTTCGCCAGTTGCCTTTAAGTCCCAAGTAATAGGAGACGATCATAAATTGCTATCGATCTGTTACAAAGCTAGACTCTGGCCTGCTAATGAGAAGTTCCATATAGAAATTCCTCACAATATGTCTATATGGATCCATTTATTTTGCATATCAACCAATTGGTCGACGCAGTGCAAAGGAATAAAAGAATTCACAGAAATATGTTCATGAAAATAAACTATAAATAGGTGAGGTTTTTCCATTTCAAAGAAAATGTTTTTTCTTTTATCCTCTTTGACGTAACTTGACTCGTAATATGTACGGTGAATAGAACCTTAACTACGAGAACGACTGATATAATACAAAGGGGAAGGAAACCTTTTGTTAGATTGTCTTTTGTTATCTTAATCAGAAGTCAGAAAAGTCATGCAGACAAGGTCACGGGTCTTGAGGAATTTGTCGCGGATGATAAGGAAAATATTTTTCATATAGAACTAACTTCCTTTATAATATTTTAAAGTGAGGAAAATGTGCAGGGAATATTGTCATTTTCATTCTTAGCATACATCGTGTAAAGGAAAGGTACGTATACTGTATATACGAAGGGTATGGCTCATTTGTATTGTTACGGGCTGGGGGTACTAAAATACCGGTTAAGGGTTACGAAGTTTATTGGCAACGAAGGTACAGTCGATTGTAGGCAATGACAAGTAGAATGTTGCTGAGTTGCTGACGTTGCACTGAAGTCTTCACTTACGTCCACGAAGTCCGTGTTGTAAACACACAATAACACTACAGATGTTTCTTCACGTAGTACTCAATGTTCTCGTTACAGTTGTCGCAGTAGGTATTCTCAAAGATCGCTTCTTAAGTATCGTTGTTTTCGTCTCGGTAGTCAAGTGCAGACTGACTCGGCGCCGGCGTCACGGTGCTATATATAGGCCAGCTGATCGAACATTCCAGAATCGTCTAGACGTAATAATAATAGCGCATAACTTCGAGTACATTCAGTAAGTACCTACGGTAATTCCCGGAAATAGGTTTCTAGAAATTTCGATGTCGTCACTTAGTTGACAAAATTGATGAAACCTGTACCATTCGATAGGTCACCTTAAGTCTAGGAATGCGTTTTTATATTACACCTAGACAATGTCTAGGTCTCGAGTTATAGAGTTTAAAAGGTACACACTGTATGTCACGCGATATTGAACCTTATGCCCTCGACATAAGGTGCATTCGTAACAGTATGTTATAATGATAATCGATCGATTTCAACTTGAAATTAAATACTCTAAGAATTCATACAAAAAATTGAGTTTTATAGGTACATATGTTTCTTAAATTCAAATCATAACAAACGTGTCACCGCACTATGTACGGACAACAACAGTTTAAGCTACCTGAAACTAATGCTTTAGACATAAAGTTGAAAATGTAATATATAATGTGTGTGTGTGTGACAGATGGTAGGAGCTTGTTGTGCTATCGTGATTCTGCGCACATAAGCACAGTAACCTAGCACAGGCGGTATTATTTTCTTTATATTTTTTTTTAAATTTATAAGCTAGCGCTTGACCGCAATCTCGCCTGATGGTAAGCAGTGACGCAATCGTTGATGGTAAAGCACATTAGTTTACTAAGAGCCTATTCACTCTAGCCTTGAAGACACTCAAATTGTAGTCCGACGGAACACCGCCGCTGGCAAATTGTTCCAGTCCCTCGAAGTACGCGGTATAAAGGAGGAGGCGAAACGATTCGTCCGGATCGTAGTGGTGTTATCAACGTAAGGGTGGAAAATCACCGTACGACGTCCGATGGTGGAACGGAGATAGGGGAATTAAATCATGCAATTCGCACCTTCCCCAGAATACATTCTATAGAATACCGAAAGGCTGGTTACTCTATGTCTGTGCTCTAGCCTTTAGAGACCGTCTCGAGTTAAATCAGGGTCACCAATTAGCTTCTTCGCCCGCTTCTCCACTGAATCCAAAGTGGCCAGGTGACACTTAGCAGCACCAGCCTAAATGTGGCTGCACTACTCCACACAGGAACGGGCTTTTTTCATAACTTCCGAACATATAAAGATACGATTCAAAAACCCTTTCAATATCGTTTAATGTCATACAAAGAGCCGTGCCTTTGGTATGTACGTATATACTGTTTACGTTACACGTTGTATAATTTCAAAAGCTAATTTAATTATGATAATTTTTGCTAATTCCAACATTAGTACCTAAAATAGTTATTAACTACCAATTCAATACTTATAAATTATTTATTTAAATTCTTATAGTTGTTATTTTATTATAATTGTCGAATATTGAACTTTATTTAACAGCGTAGACACTGTGAAACAGCCTGTCTGGGTTCAATTCCACGACCCTACTACTTGTAAGTCAAGGCAGCTACCACTGAACCACCATTGCTACCTACTTCACCTGCCAACTGCTATTGTTGCTTGAAAAGGAGGTGGGTTGATAAGAGCCATTTTTCGCCCATCATACACTCGAAAAAAATAGTTTCTGACTCCGGCAATTTTTAAATGTATTTGTAAACTTGAAGATACGTATTTTCTTATAATATGACATTGATGTGATAAATAAAATACTAAGAACTTTTTGGATGGAACGCTTCTTAATACAATAATAATTCGAAAACTAAAAAAAACGACTAAAATGTATAAAAAACCCAAAACACTGTATTTTGGGCAATAATTTCTTTGACTTATTATTTTATTTATCATGTCAATGTTACATTATAAGAAAATACATGTCTTCAAGTTTACAAATACATGTAAAAATTACCAGAGTCCGAAACTTTTTTGTTCAAGTGTATGATGTGCGAAAAATGGCTCTTATCAATCAACCTCCTTTCTGTTTGTTAACCTGCAAGTCAGGAATATAATTTCTAGGAATATGAATACTATACATGCTATAAGGGCGTATGGACGAGTTGTACAAAAAACCTTCTTACAATAAAAAAAAAAAACAACAGACTTCCGAAACAAAAAACATTTCATGGTCATGGTGTTTCAGTTTTTGTATATTCGTTTTGCCACCGACTTCCAAAATTACTTACTTTTCACTTTGTAGTGTTGTTTTGGAAGTCGTTTATTTTTTATTGGTAAAAGGTTTTTACTTTACACTTTTAGTTGTGAAAAATAGTTTTATAAAATATAAGAAAAACGTTAAAATTTCCTATAACATTTGAAGAACTCCCGCAATATCTCAAGGTTACCAACATCCAGATCCTGATCCCATGACTATAGAACCACCTGGAAAGTATACCCTATCAAACAAAATAAATAAATAAAAAATAAAAATTCTTTATTGTCACAAGTTTTTACATTCTTTTATGGGCTAACTGTCTTCCAAATTAAAGTCAAGGCTTGTGTTTTGGGTAACAGCGGTCAGCCGCAGGAAGTAGCGCATCATAAATGCGGAAGCATGTTACAGAATTATGTATCGCTGCGGTAGGTGTAATCTTCTTAAGAATTTTTCTTAATCTAAGTCTATTTCTTACTTAAACACAAGAAGTTTAAAACCCGGTCCAGGCCCGGTTCTTTGAGTATTCAGTTAACAAAAAAAAAAAAAAACGACAATATGAAAACCTCCTCTTTTGTCGAAGTCGGTTAAAAATACGATTACTGGTCCATTTTAGCCCTGGATCGAAAGTGCTGGAAACCATGGGGTGAGGCTTTTGCAAGTAACTTTGTGGGTACTTACTCTAATGTAATGATGTGTGTCTCAGGCAACGCATCTTCCAATTTTCTTCTTAGTTCTTTTAACCTAGTGTGAGCCAGCACTGTTAATTTGGAGTCATCTGGTTCCAGGTCTGGTAAATCTCTTACTACGGCTACCATCCCTTTTGGATGGTGGCCACTTGTGAGGAGTTCTGAAAAGAGATAATAGGTTAATTTCAAAGGAAACTATGGTTTACAAAGTTGTAGAATATTGTAATGGAATAGAGTACGGATTTAGCAGCGTACGGATTTACGGATATAACATGTAATGTAATTAACCCTCAAATATCTCAATTAGAATATTATGTTATAATCATAATACATACACTGAATTTTTCATTTAACATAAATTGTTATTATTATGTAATTAAACATTATATTCATTGTTATTATTATTAAATTGGAATAGAATACGGATTTAGCAGCTATATAACATGTAATGTAATTAACGCACAATCTCAGACACCCCAATTAGAATATTATGTTATAATCATAATACATACACTGAAGTTTTAATTTAACATAAATTGTTATTATTATCAATTATATATTATTATTAAATATATGCATTGTTATTATTATTATACCAATACTTAGAGAAAAAAGACCTCAACGTACTTGCAATAAAGTCTTTATTTTTTATTGAATGATTAAATTTGTATGAATACAAGTAAAACTGAGATTTTAAAAGTCTGTACAAACCATAGGATTAATGTGAAAATAATTTCCGTAGTTTCAACGATTTTGGAATAAAAAATTACCTATATTAAAAACTAGCTGCCCGCCGCGGATTCGTCCTCGTAGGTTTAGATACTTGTTTTTTATATGCTCCGCTCCTATTGGCCGTAGCGTGATGTTATATAGCCTAAAGCCTTCCTGGATTAATCGGCTATCGAAAGCAAAATATTTTTTACAAATCTGATCAGAAGTTCCTGAGATTAGCGCGTTCAAACAAACAAACTCTTCAGCTCTATATATTAGTATAGATGATATAACCCGATTCAGTAAGCGATTCTGAACAAACTATTTTCAGGAAGTGCCTTAAATAATTTACATGTTCTGTATAGTGTTCATACTCCTAAGGCATTCGCCTGTGACTGTGAAAGGGGGTGGACATAATGGCGGACCCGGGGTGTGGCCCAGGTTAGTAATTATCACATGTATTTCAATTAATCGTCACTAGAATCTACTTATGTTACTGATATAAGCACAAAATACGACGTCAATGGTATTGGTGAGTTGAATACTCTTATTCCCTTAACTGTAGGAATAGCATCTCTAATTTTGAGATTTGAAATTGATCAGTCTGGGTTTTACTTTTATTCAAACAAAGGTTATTAATTTGATTACATATAATGGCATATATTTTAGTTACATAACAAATCCAAAAAGCTTTCGATTTAATCATATTATAACTTCTCAAACTGCTAAACAAAAACGGCATTCGTACACAATATTTACATCTCACTGCGCAAAATAATACCAAAATTGTTTTCAACAGCACTGGTGAAACTAAAAGGAGGATAAAAACATTCCGAATACAGAGGAAGGTACAATACGGTGAACAACAGAGGTTTATATGCACACTAAATATACATACATAGGGTATATATTTTGTAATGCAAAAATATTCTAATAAAATATCATGTTTATATTACAAATGTACCTGTGCCTGCAGCACATTTTCTTTTTTAGTATGATGAGATCACAAGACTCACGTTACTCAATTACAGATAGGTAGATTTATAAGGCAGTCGATCAATACCCTCTGTACAGATTGTATGTGTCTTAAATATAAATAGTTATGCGTTTACGGAGTTTCATTGAAGAGTCCATGAACACAACTTCAACTAATATAAGAGGACACAACATACCTATGTTGGCAATATTTATTATTATTTGTACAAATCAAGAGTGGACTATTTATATAAGTACTCGTATTGACACACGTCGACGGCAGAAGTCAATACCCGTCGACGTCCGCTGTTGACAACGTGTATTAAAGTACGGAGCGCGTGTTACACACATGAACAGCATGTTGTCGTCGCGCGTCGGTTCGGTCGTGCTGGTTCTTCTTTATTCCAAACGAGTCCCTCGTGTGTATACTAATAAGATAATTACTTTATCTACTTAAAATGTTACGAGTCTTGCTCGTCTAGTTCGCTTTTAGTGAAACATACTTCTTCGACAATGTTGCAAGTTACAACTTGAATTAAAAAGTTGTTGAAGTGAGCTGTCCGCATACTATCTTCATTTAAGTCTATAAGTTCATGTGGTACACTGGGGAGTGCAATGCCAATAGAAATAAAACGCGCGCAGTTATTACTGGTATGCAAAATAATCGTAAAGGAACACTAAATTGTTGTCGTGATATTATTGAACTAACTACTTTTTGCCTAATTACTTTCCTTTGCTAATTTATTCAGTATGTATGTACATATTTATTTATGTATGTATAATTTTTGATGTACATGTATCTGTGTATCTATTTTAGTATAATTATTATATATAATAATGCATTAGCGATAAGGCTGCCCAATGTATATTTTATAGTGTGGAACCTGCGTAGGTTTCCATTTTTTTTATATGCTCCGCTCTTATTGGTCACAGCGTGATGTTATACAGCCCAAATCTGACCAGTACTTCCTGAGATTAGCGAGTTCAAACAAACAAAGTCTTCAGCTATATATATATATATATATATATATATATATATATATATATATATATATATATATATATATATTAGTATGGATTAGTGTATAATAAAGTATTATATAGAAGACAAAGTACTATTTTTAAGCTCCTTTATGCTAGTAATAGTGTCGCTAATTAATAAAACCCTATAACGAAGATATTTTTAACCGTGCTGCTGTTTCCACGTAATCGGATCGACGTCAACGTCACCGAACCAAGAAAATTGGATGCTTGTAATATTGTTACATAAATTGATTGCAGTATTTTTTTGTTCTTTGGACAACAGCAACACACTAGGAATCTCTCCTGTATCGTAGGTCCGTTTACAAACATATAACTCACATACACAAACATCCAGACCCGGAACAACTATTTGTAGGTCTTACAAATATTTGTTCCGTGCGGGAATAAAACCCGCTTAACCACTGCTTTAACCATGCAGTATTTCTTATTTAAGTATTTCTTCTTATTTAACGTGTTGATAATCTTTAAAATTAATATCGTAATATCTTCCTATTTCCACTTTCATGCGGGAAACCAAAGAGATTTGGTTTTGGTTTGTTGTCCTCCGTGGCGCAGCGGTCAACACGCCTGCCTGCGACGTGGAGGCCCCGGGTTCGATCTCCGGCCAGGTCATGATGGAAAACGATCTTTTCCTGATTGACCTGGGTCTTGGATGTTTATCTATATATGTATTTATTATAAAATATAGTATCGTTGAGTTAGTTTTCCATAACACAAGTCTAGAACTTACTTTGGGACTAGCTCAATCTGTGTGATTTGTCCGTATATATTTATTTTATTTATTTATTTTGCAGCACTGTCCAAATCACAATATCTTTATTCTGAATCTAATAAGTGTAATCTATTAAAAACTGATAAGTTAAATACATATCATTTACTAATATCTAAAAAATTATTTTAAAAGGTGACGAGTAGTGTAACAATCAATCATCAGCCTATCCGAAAAGGCTAATTATTTGGGAGTACGGTTCATGGCAAGTATCCTTCTCGACGGTCAAGGAGATCATCATCTCTTTTCCCAACTATGTTGGAGTCAGCCTCCAATCTTACCGGGTTCTTCTGAATACCAGTGTTTGACTTGGAGTAACTGGTTGTCAGACTTTCGGGCCTCCTTTAGGCCATCTGGGGCCAACGACTTAACTTGCTTTCTGAGGCACGGGACGTCTCGATATGTTAAAATGACTTATGCAAAGACCAACTGTGGCAAGCGTAAGTTAATCTAATCGATCGATCTGGAACTGTTATAAGGGCCCAAGGAGAGTAGGCTCAAAAGATTTGAAACGTATTACTCGACGTTTTACGAAATATAGAAGCCTTCAGACTATAGGTATAATAATTTCGAGTGTCCTCAAAAATATAATCTATAGGTGTAGCACACAATATTGAACGGTAATATTTCATTTCAAAACATAAATTGTTCTTGTTTATTATTGACAAACCAACTTTCTTTTCCTTGTTCAATGTTGCTTGTTTTAATTGGCCGTAATTGATGCTAGCTTGTTAAGGATAAAAGAGATCCTTATGTGATCTTTATGTGCGACTAGGGAAGTTTTTGGTGTCATGTGGCTTTAACACGTGTCATATATAATGATGAGTCAGAATTCCAAGAAAAGTATTGTAATGTGGATTGTTTAAGTTTAGTTGGTTCCAAGGGTAGATTCGATAGTATAGACTGTAATAACGGCTCGATGAGGGTACTCTAATATTGTTACTGTTTATAAATGCGGAAGCCCGACCCTTGGTGGGGGTTCTTCATTAAGCCTTCGAACGAAACACACCAAGTATATATGCCCAGTATGTAATGTTATACATAATGTTTCCCCTGTCTTATTTAACTAACCACTCTTTGTCATCCTAAAGCGCTCTACACACCAAAGCCAAATAAGTATTGCCCGGCGGCATAAATCGGCAACATTTTGCCGGCGAAATAGGTTGGCGGCTCCAGTCATTGCAAGTCGTAAAACTTTGCTGGCGGCAGGTCGGCGGCACGACCTCAGAAACTTATTTGGCAGTTAAAATAGTAGCACGCCACTACAGCTGAAATGTCGCCTGATAACTGAGCGCTTGCGTAGATATACTCTAGCCGCCGACATGTCTGCGGACAACACGCGCTGGCGAAGGTTGCCGACATACACACGCGTGTGGAGATGTAACATGTAGGTTTAACAGTGGCGTAACTACAACGTTCGAGGCTCGTGGCAAAATTCATCGGATGGGCCCCCCAATTACAAAAATCAAAACATTTATCTATTTATTGTGTATGTGTTATAATTATGATAAATGTTGGGAATTGATATTTTCATCTGACCAGGGGCCCCTTCCGGCTGGGGGCCCGTGGCATTTTGCCGACTTGCCACCCTGTAGTTACGCCACTGAGGTTTAACACAATGCCTGATAATATTAAAAGACAATAATTATTGGAAAATTTATAATTCTGGTAAAATGCTTTGTTAAAATAATGCATATTGAACCCCTACCCATAAATAGCCGTTTTTTTTAGAAAAGTATCGAAGAATGATGGTAGGTATAAAATAAATTAAAACAAGCGTCTGTAGTTTATACAAGTTATTACTAGGTATTTACTACTACTACTATACGTAGGAAGAAGCTATAGTATGTTTCTGATGTATGTAATAAAAATAAAATTTTGTTTACCTAAGGCTAATTCGCATTGTATTTCGATGGGACTTCGGAGCAGATCAGCAATTTCGGCGCCATTCTCTAAAGCTTCAAGAACAGTAGCGTTGAACGCCTTTTGCACTTCAAAGAGTCGACCGCGCTGTTCTTCACGATCCATCAAATCGCTGAACCTGTGGAAAAATACTAGTTTTAATAAAATAGGTAAGCCAAATCAGCGAAAAAAAAATCTTCAATGGCATCTGTGGTTAGATACCACAATTTTGCCTATAACACGTGTAACAAATTATAGAAATTCTTTAAAAAAATATTTCACAATAATGGCGGATATCGCCAATGACAGTTGAAAAAACGGCCGCGTGAGCCGCCTACTAGGAGATTTCATGCAAAGCCATGATGTGGCCACTATGCTGCGGCATTTCAATGTTCTTTATGAATTATTTACTGAATGCACTTTTTACTACATAAATCACGCGCTTTTATTTAGTAAACGACACCATAAATAATTTTAAAAGTCCAATGAAAAATGCGCGTGACACTCATCTTAGCTTTCCTGTCAAAACCCCCTAGCTGCCCAGATCATAGCGTAGTAGGCACAGATTTATTAATTACTTTTTCAACTTTATCAATATAGCATTAAGGCTCTTGGGAATTTTTGACAGTTTTGGGTAGGTTGACCTGCTGTCGTCCTTACCTAAGAAGAGCAGATAAGAAACACCATGGATACTCTTTTTAACTGACTTTTAAAAAAAAGAGGAGGTTCTTAATTCGTCGTTTTCTTTTTTTTTATTTTTAATCTTATCAATTTATGGTTACAATGTGTGGGATTGTTTTTTTTTGTTAAACTTTGCTCCGCACTAGGAATTTCTTTTGTA
Organism: Sesamia inferens; assembly: GCA_037179545.1. Taxonomy (NCBI): domain Eukaryota; kingdom Metazoa; phylum Arthropoda; class Insecta; order Lepidoptera; family Noctuidae; genus Sesamia; species Sesamia inferens. The sequence goes on along the minus strand of CM073928.1, from coordinate 24,458,300 downwards.
TCGTGTGTGTATTTACAAACATATAAACCCGCATACATAAAAAGCCAGATCCGAAATAACTACTTGTAGGATATACAAATATTAATTCCGTGAGAGAATCGAACCCGAGACACGCAGTCAATCGCTTAACAACAGCGCCGATCGTGTAGTGAGAACAGTAAAAAAAGAACCGGCCAAGTGCGTGTCGGACTCACGCACAAAGGGTTCCGTACTATTGATTTATGAAATTAAAGGATTTAAGTTATTTGTATGAAAGATTACGCGGTTTACGATTTACGAGGTATTAAAAAAAAACTACTTACTAGATCTTGTTCAAAACAATTTTCGTTAGTTGGCTTTTTGGTAATGTACATCATATGTTTTTTTTTTAGATTTTTCATTTTCTTATTCTAGTAGTTAGAGCGGGGGACCAACTTTTTTCCACTTTGGAAGCGTCTATCACGCAAACTATTCGGTTTTGAAAAAAATATTTTAGATACCTCGATATCATTTTTGAAGACCTATCCATAGATACCCCACACGTATGAGTGAGTTTCAGTTCTAAGTATGTGGAGCCCCCAATATTTATTATTATTTTATTTTATTTTTGCATCAAAATCTTAATGCGGTTCACATAATACATCTACCTACCAAGTTTCAAAAATGGCAGTGACATACGGTCGGACAGACGGACAGACTGACAGACTGACAGACGGACAGACTTACAGACGGACAGACTGACAGACGGACAGACTGACAGACTGACAGACTGACAGACGGACAGACTGACAGACGGACAGACGGACAGACTGACAGACGGACAGACGGACAGACTGACAGACAGACAGACTGACAGACGGACAGACAGACATGACGAATCTATAAGGGTTCCGTTTTTTGCTATTTGGCTACGAAATCCTAAAAATAAAACAAGCCATTCATCTAACGACCTTGACCGCTTCTGCTATTAATGATATAAATAATATTCCAACATGAAAGTCTGTTTGTAATAAGAAAATAACAGGTTTTTACTGAATTCATATGTAAGCAAAAACCTGTTATTAAAAAAAGACGACACGATGCGTAGAAAACTCGTATGACGTCACTGCACGCTACACTTTTTAGCGAACACGAAGTCAATTTTTATTGATTTGATAAAACAAAATATACGTATCCAATATTTTTCTATAATCTGACTGACGGACTAAATAGAATATTTTTTTTTTACCCAGGAAACATCTCTATTACAAAAAAAGTTCATTCTTTCAAAAAGTTCGCGTACCTCTAACCATCATACTGGCAGTAGACATCATTCATTCAGCCCAGTGACAAAAGAGGTCGCTTCGTTTTTCAGCCTTGTCGTCGTATGAGTATAATGGTCATCAATTTTAAATATCGAACGGCGAAGTTTAATAATTACGACTTTGAAAAAATAATTAAAAAAAAAGATGATAAAAGGCGGGAATAGAAAACTTTTACTTTAACTACATATTTAGCTTATTCTTATAATGCCGTTGTTTTTTCTACTTACCTCACAATCGAGATGTAAAGTAGAGTAGTTAGTTCGGGTGTAAGGCATCAATTGCACCCTCTAACTATAGGAGCGCTCACTGCGCTCGCGCGCCTAAATATCTCGGGCTGCAATTGACGCCTTACAGCCCTTGGCTACTAATCTACTATCATCCTTATTCCTAGGTGTCATAAACCATAAATATGACAAGTTTCAGTCATATTTCAGATATAGTTTCTCAAGTTTATGACAAGGCTCAAGAGAGTTTATGCTTCTTACATTTATTTACAAACGTAGTTATAATCTTACATTTGAATTTATCATCTGGCCAAGGACATGTCGTGAGTAACGAAATAATAGTGCTTATTTTCATTGTGATTTAACTAGAACTTGCTTGTTTACGTAACTTGAAGACGTTTAAGTATGAAAATACATTGTAGCGTTTTATGTAAGGTAGTTATCTTAACAATGAGTCACTTGTGCTGACGGTAATATGAAAACTTTGCTTAGAAAAAGTTTGTAATGGTCGTTCATACAAAGATTTATTTTGATGCAAACAAAGCTCAATACATCTATTTTTTCTTATACGTTATTGCTTACCTAATAAATAAGCGACTTACCTTATTATTTCTCTGGTAAGCTTTGTCGCGAATGTAATAAAGACACAAACGAAAATAAATAGAGCATTTTGGGATGAGAATCCCTTATTATCGCATTTATTTTTATCCTCCATTGTTCTACCAAAGTACCCACAGGCCTACGTGAGCGGTCCTTCAGAATGGTTCATTTCCTCAGCGTCTATTGCTACTTTATTCCGCCATATTTTGGGTTCCCTTGTCACCGCAATAAAATGTAACCTGTAGGACCGACTTGAAGGTGTAGCAATATTTATGTGAACGGAACCCTCGGGTTAGACAATAAATTATATATTTTACGATCCCGCTGAGTAATCGGACTTCATGCTAAGGTACCGATCGTAAATTGTTACGACCTTTATAGATGAACGTGATAAAGGCTGATTCAAATTTCCTGTGTAAATTATTGAATAGCGAGCCGGCGAACAAGTCATTGTAGAATACAATCGAAATATTTTGATAAGGGTGACTTTGATAAAACAACTTTTGTGATGTGTAAAAAATATGGTTAAGTACGGACTTATTTATTCAAAATGGTTGCCTAACGAGAGTTTTACCTAGATTTTATGTTGTTTATTCAGTACTTCTTCTGCAATATTGAGAAAGGAATAGTAAAAACTATTCCTTTATATCCAGCTCTTTTTTATAGTTTGTTTTTATTTTTATTATTATCAACTAGTGCTTGACCGCAATCCCGTCTGATGGTAAGCAATGATGCAATGATTGATAGTTGATTGTAAAGCGCACTAGTTCATTAAGTGACTATTTACTGAAAAAAAATTGACTTAATAGGAAGAACGACAGCAGTTAAACTCAATAACACGTTGATATACCTAACGTAACACCTTTTAATAGCCCAATGCAAACTTTATGGTGGCTACTCTCAAAATCCGTCAAAATATTTTATCGCTCACGAAAGTATGTATAATCCTTGAAATTTTATAAATGAAATGTTAAACATGCCATACTTTCGAAATACAAAATTATTGGGATTCATTCTAGCATTTCAGCAATTATGAATATTTAATATAATATAATATTGATACTTAGTAAATCAACGCGCTTTCAGTTTTAAAGCGCATCACTTATGTCTTTTTGTCAATATTTGTCGCCCAAATATTGCGCTTATTGTGATTGAATTGTGACGTTTTAATTGGCTGATTTAAAATTGTTAGAGCGTAATTAACCCTAAAACCTTTAGGATTATTCCGTTAGTCTTATAATTAAGCCGCCTTTCAACAGTTTGTGATATTCTATATCTTTAATTCCAGAGTTTTAGGCCTCAAATGATTAGGTTACCAAGACAGGCTTGCCGTACCTTGTACGCCGACCGCATCATTACTTAGATACCTATCATTAGGGGATTATTGCCCTACACACCATCAGTAACAATAGCCTTTCTTTTGGCAGTTCATTACAGTCATTGCGTTGTTTACGTCGTAAAGTAGACACATTCAAATATGTTATTAAGAAATGGTTTAGCTTTGGAATGTGGAATATCATTCATAACGATTCTGTTTGGGTTTGATAGTAGGTATACGAAATTACGGTACAGGCCAAAGGGCATAACAATATAATATGTGTGCAGGTGTTTCCATTTCAATTTCAAATGTCAATTGATGTGTGTTGTCTGTGTTCCCTGGCTCTGGCCTCTGACATCGAACGATGAACAAAATTGTTATCGTTTTATATGCATGAGTGCGGGGCTTTTTAGCACTTTGTATGTATATATTTTTATGCCTTTGTTATTAATGGCCTTTGTTTGAGAAGAAAAAAAAATCTTTCTTCTTCAATGTACATTTATATCTAAAATTGGTAAAATAAAAGTCATACCTAAATACTCTCCTATCAGCACATGAGAGAACGTTGCATTTCTTTAATTTTGACGGTACAATGTCTTAAAATTCGCTGGAACCGGTTGCACGCACGAAAACATGACTCATGCGGCGTTACCCTGTTCAATTAAGGCTTGAAGTGCAAGCGCAGAACAAGCGACAAAGAGGACAGCTGTTATACAATAACACATTTACATGATTTTGTCCAGTATGAAGTGCAGTGAAAAGTGAATGTGGTGTCAATTGTTTATAGAAACGATAATTGCGGCGATAACGGTAATGATTATTTCGATATGAAATATATGTTCAGTGGTAAATTATTAATACATGTACATAACTAGATCAATTGAATTGTGATTTCTATTTACCTCCTTCTCTTCCATGCAAAATAACTATCAAACAAATAAAATTAAAATTTTCTTTTGAAAAATACACCGTTCCATCAGTATTTTATTATGAAGTTGTCACGTTCAACTATCGTCAGTGAACCGACTTTACAGACAACCGATTTTTAATTTATATTTATTCCTTAGTTACTTCACAGCAATGCATTCCTAGACTTACGCCGTTTCCAGTTACGTCGAACAATGTTTTGACATTATTCCTCAAACAAACGTCAATTGTTTTAATTTCCCTCATAGGAGCATTCACTGTTCGCCAGGTATGTCCGTGAGGCGGGCTACTCAGTATTTACTTTTGATAATAAAGTATGTTATAAATGTAGTATTTTTTTTTTCATTTTGAGTCAGCGTGAATTCTAACCCTTAAGTTTTACACGTCAACATATAATATGAAAAAAAAAATGTCTCGAACGTCGTTTCGATTTACTTGTGTCGCGTATTTCGAGAACCTTATACAAAGTGGTGACGACAATACGACAATAAATTAAACATCGTGTACCTCAGCACATTCTCAGTCTACCCATAAAACATCATATAAATGTGTCCATTAGTTTAGTTACAGGAAATTATTTTTCATTATTCACATTTTCTACATGATGTACATGTTCGTAAGGAAGCGCTTACAGGTTGATGACCGCCGCATCCAGCGGTGACCAGGCGCGTGCGCTCCATACAAGCAGAAAAGCTCTGCATAACTTAATAGTTTTCTAAAAATATATAATAATTTATATACTACAAACTTAAAACTGAAAGACTTTGTTAATCAGTTAGTGATAACACTGCCATCTATTGGGCCTAGTGCTAACTACGAAACATCACTGGCCTTCGACGCGACGCCCGCGCCACTTCTCGTAGCGGCCTAAGCAGTTACAGAATGTGCCTCTTCCGTATCTGTCTGTGTATAAAATTATTTGCTTGTGTGCCTAAATTTTTGTGTACGTGTGCGTGAAATTTCATTGGCTTTTAAAGGCACGATAAGCACAGCTTCTAATAATGCGACGAATTTAAGAAGTTCAGAAATATAGCATGATTGTTGTTCGTTCAAATACCTTTTTATTTTAGCAGCTTATGTTGTTTCATTATTGGTGTATTTGGTTAAATATGTACCTATATTGGTTGTTTTACGCGGAATTGAATATTCATTTATTTTAGAGTTTTTGGTTTAACACAAAAGAACGGTTGTCTTTATAAAAAGTATTATGATAATTATATGTGGTTAGCAGGCTGTGTAGTGTGTACACACAAATAAATTGTTTTGTTTCTCGTGTAGGTATATTATTTTAAAACACGGCATTGACAGTTCGTCGTTATAAAAACCAAGACCAAGACCAAGTTTTTCAACCTACTTGCTTTTAAATTTCAATACTATACTTTATATTGTAATATTTTTCCTGAAGTTTACAAATTAGCAAAATTTAATAGTTATGATTCCAATGAGTAGTGCATTACGCATATTTATGAAAGATTTGTCTATATTTCCATTTTAAAAGAACTTTTAGCGATTTCACAACGATCTTATATATATATTTAATTTTTACAGAGTTATTTAAAAATAGATAGGCGCGTTGATTTAATTTATAGATAGTAAAATATATTTTTTTAGTTTTTTGAGAAATAAATTATTACTTATTTACAGTTCAGTTAGTAATACCATTTCATTGTATTTTGACAGCCTCCATGGCGTAGCGGTAGCGAACGCGGCCGCTGCGTAAGGAGGCGCGGGTTGTAAATATTTGTATGTATGAATAAGAATATTTGCACTGATCTGGTCGTGCCTCGGAAAGCCCGTTAAGCCGTTGGTTTCGGTTGCCATACGAACATCTAGTGGCAGTCGTTACGGGTTGTTGGAGCCCACAAGTCAGATTGCCCATTTCTTCTCAGAGGTAGTCAGTTAGGAAATGCCGGCTTCATCTAGTTTAAAAAAAAAAAAAAAGAAAAAATAAAAAAAACATGACGTGTAAAAGTGATCGGTGATCCTACTTGCTTAATAAACGATTTCATTTCATTTCATTTCATTTCATTTCATTTCATTTCAGACGGCAGTCGCTTCACGGAAAATGTCGAAATTTTGCCAAAATCAGCAATTAGACTGGAAAAGCGGACCCCAGATTCCAAAGCTTTGGATGCGACTGGTATTAACCCTGAGATGATGATGATGATTTCATTGTATTCATTTGGGCAAAAAAAAATACCTAACACCCCACGTATATCATTTATTTGACTTGTTCTTATCATCAATCACATACTTAGATGTTCATTGTAGCCACGCACAATCATCAATTCAATGTTGACATGCGAAAAAGTACGCGACTATGTTAAATTGACACTACGTCTACGTTACGTTTTTTAAGTTTTACCATATATAAGCACAGAGATTTGGGTAGTAGGTATATGTATGCATACCTTCAACAAAATCTCTGGGCACGCCCCTGGCGGTGACCAACCGTTCTTTTTGCCCCTGACATGTAATAGTTAAATTAAGTTAACTATTTACAATTTTAAGGATGTTGTATTTCATGTTCATTTTTAAGCGATTTATTTTGTTTGAAATTTTCATTTTTAAGCTATTGCATAGCTTCTATCGCGGGCCTTGAGCGCGGGGACCGAATCCAGAAATTCCGTAACGAAAAAACCTCACGCTCCCCATCGTCTAACGTCGTTTCAGTTCGGCAGTCTTCGGCACGGTATGTTTGTGTGCGTGCGACTACATCTTTTGAAAACAATTTATAGATTTTCAAAAAGAGCATGCATATTGCAGGGCGCGAACTCAGTCCTACACACTTGCCATGTTACTGATAGTCGCGATGTGCTAAACTTGCGATTAATTTTCTCTCTGAAATAGGTCTTCTATAGAGATATGTCATAGACGTCATCGACGTTGTCATGGCTACCTTAAAAACTTTTCATATAATTAATTATTAAGTACTTTTATTCAAATTAATTTAGTAGTGTTTTTATAAAATAGCTTTTTTTTTAACGGAAAAGCTAAGATGAATGTCATGCTAATTTTTCATTGGACTTTTAAATTATTTATAGTGTTGTTTACTAAATAAAAGCGCGTGATTTTATAGAGTAAAAAGTGCTCACGCGACCGTTTTTTCAATTGTTGCAAGAATTCAAAAGACTGTCTTTAAATAGTGTTCAGACGATTGCTCAAAGTGTATTAGATTTCATTAGTAATAGAAATGGCATTTCAATAATGACTTTCAACTGCCAGTCTAAATAGTCATAAATACGATTTACAAGATTCAGTTACGAGACAAACAAATGTGTTACTTCTTACCGAAACTTGCATGACGCATGATAATCCAAATGAAATACCTAATTTTAATTGTATTATTCAGTTCAAACGAGATACTCTTTCAAAAGGTGGGGTAGCTATTTACCAAAATAAAAATGATATTACTAATATTATGACTCCGAATATTGAAATAAATATTGCACACGTTAGCGATGTTAATGTTAGGCGCTCAGTTGTTGGAGATATTTGTGCGTGCTTATGCAAACTTAGAAATGGCCTACAAATAGTTATGGTAGTAATTTACATTTCTCCGAATCCAAAATTGGACGAGGTAGAGCATTTTATTCATCGCACTTTACTGGAGTAACTCGAGTGGCTCGAAAATACTTGAAACAAATGGTAATAAATTTCCACTTATCTTGGCTGGCGATTTCAACATTAACTTCGCTGATAAAAAATCAGAGCGGTGGACAACTTTTCTATCAAAAACATTGAATTTGAAAATGAATAATGATCCACAAAAGTCCACAACAAAATATGGGACCACCATTGACGCGGTATTTTCTAGGTATTTAGAGGATATTAAGTCGCAAACTTATGTTTCTTATTTCAGTTATCATAAACCTATAGTTTCAATGATAAATATTCCTGAATAACCAACAGCTACTGTAAGGTAATAAAACCCACATGTATTGTAAAATAATAAAAATATTTTAAATAATATTAACTTTTTATTTATTTAATAAAAGAAAAATTTGTTTTCTTACCGGTCACCACGCTCAAAAAGTGTAACTTGAATTAATATCAAAGAAAAAAAATACTGCATAAATAAAATAAATAAGTAATAATAATTGCATAAATTGATACAAAATGCTATGCAATAGCTTTACCGCGGCAGTCCCCGAGTGCCACACGTCTTTTTTTTAAGCTATTGCATAGCTTCTATCGCGGGCCTTGAGCGCGGGGACCTAATCCAGAAATTCCGTAACGAAAAAACCTCACGCTCCCCACTCCGACGGGTACGGAGGTGTGGCTTGAAGGCCGTACATCGTCTAACGTCGTTTCAGTTCGGCAGTCTTCGGCACGGTATGTTTGTGTGCGTGCGACTACATCTTTTGAAAACAATTTATAGATTTTCAAAAAGAGCATGCATATTGCAGGGCGCGAACTCAGTTCTACACACTTGCCGTGTTACTGATAGTCGCGATGTGCTAAACTTGCGATTAATTTTCTCTCTGAAATAGGTCTTCTATAGAGATATATCATAGACGTCATCGACGTTGTCATGGCTACCTTAAAAACTTTTCATATAATTAATTATTAAGTACTTTTATTCAAATTAATTTAGTAGTGTTTTTATAAAATAGCTTTTTTTTTAAAAGCTATTAAAAAGCTAAGATGAATGTCACGCTAATTTTTCATTGGACTTTTAAATTATTTATAGTGTTATTTACTAAATAAAAGCGCGTGATTTTATAGAGTAAAAAGTGCTCACGCGGCCGTTTTTTCAACTGTTATTGGCGATATCCACCATTATTGTGAAATATTTTTTTAAAGAATTTCTATAATTTGTTACACGTGTTATTGGCAAAATTGTGGTATCTATCCACAGGGACCAGATCAAGAGTTGAAGTTGAAGTTTTTATTAAATAAAATATTACAGAAAGATGTCGGTGAACAATGTTAATACGAGTACATTTAAGTGTACGAGTTGTAATATTGTTATCTCCGAAACGAAACAACGAAAGTTTAATAAAAATATGCTCGTCGGCTTTTTCTGAGGAAGACATTGATGAGGCAAAAAAGTTATTGTATGTTTCTACGAAGACAAGCCAAAAACATGTATCGAGGCGTATGAACAAAAAGCAGAAAGACCTAAAATATACGATTACGGTGTTTAAAATCACGGATCCCGAACAATCCCAGTTTTTGTGGCATATGACCTTCACAAATTGCCACCAGTTTGCTTTGATTACGTAGAACGTACGTAAAGAAATTGATGAAGGATTTATTAATTCTACGGTCAGATGTTAACGCAATCAGAAGTGATTATGTTATTAGTAACATAATCACTCAACAGATCAGCTCGAAAATATTAAATTGATAACAAATAATTCGACACCGACGCCGTTCATCATCAACAACCTTTTTATCGTCCCACTGCTGGGCACAGATCTCCTCTCATACAGAGAAGGATTGAGCGTAATCACCACGCTTGCTCAATGCGGGTTGGCGATTTCAGACTTATAAAGCCCAGGTTTCCTCAAGATGTTTTCCTTCGCCTTCAGTCATTGGTGTCCAAGATATACTTAGAAAGTACATATAACTTTAGAAAAGTTACATTGGTACTTGCCTGACCTGGAATCGAAGCCGCGCACTCATACTTGAGAGGCTGGTGTTTTAACCACTAGGCCACCACGACAAAACAGTGGGGTATATTGAAAAAGAACCTCGGAGTCTTTGAGTATATTTCGTGGTGCTCCCTGTGCGCCGTTTCCGAGTCAACGAAATACCAGTTGGTGGAGTCATAAGGATACTATAGCTGTCTTGCCTGCCCCTCAGTGCCCGGCCGGTCTTGCGATTGCACCGAAACAGCACACAATGACAGAGATTATAAGTAATAGCATAGACAGACCTTACGGACGAATTGCCCTATTGTAGAGGAAGTCCGCTTTCTCAAAGGTATCAGTGTTGTTGTGTAATAGTGATCGTTTAGTTCTCACACGGATCGTTCTATGTTAGTTTTCTCATTTTACATGCTTACTGACTCGAGTGATAATATAATAGATTTCATGGATTTTTTCTTTATTTCTTTATTAAAGTGAAACTTCTTTAGAATCGTTGTGATTTCAAACCGGATGCAACGAAAAAACGACAGGTAAGAGACACAAATACAAAAATGTGTAGGATGAAGCCAGGGGAAAGAATGAGACAGAAATATACATACAATAAATATTCATCTCATTCTTTTGTCGATTCACTGAAGTTTCACTTCTATCGTGTGTGAATCGCACACACACCTTTTTTTTTGGCTTCGCACGGTTTGTGCATTTAGCCAATGCCACGTAATTATGAATTACTCATGTCGAAAAAGACGGCCGCGTGACCCGTCTTACGAGTGAGGTTTGGGACAAAGTCATGATGTGGCCACTATGCAGCGATATTTCACTGTTCTTTATGAACTATTTACTAAATGCACTTTTTACTACATAAATCACGCACTTTTATTTAGTAAACAACACTATAAATAATTTTAAAAGTCCAATGAAAAACGAGCGTGACACTCAGCTTGACTTTCCCGCCAAAACTCAGGGTGCTGATCACGAAAATGATTTCATTTTTGAAATCCAAGATGACCGACATCATATTTCATGACATTCTGACATGGGTGTGATAACGAACATGACGTCATTTTTAAGCTATTGCTTAGCTTCTTTCTATTTCTTTATCAAAGTCGAACAGAAAACATTGAATATAGTTTAGTCGCTTAATCGTCACCATTTTTCGCACTCTTTTGATGACGTTGCTGGTAAAAAATAAATAAATTACAAAACAGAAAGAAATCTTGAATTGATATCAAAGAAAAAAAAAAACAAAGGAAAAATTACTGTATAAATAAAATAAATAAATAATTATAATTGCAAATTATAGTTGATAAAAAAAAGGCTATGCAATAGCTTTACCGCGGCAGTCTCCGAGTGCCACACGCCTTTTTTTTATTTTTGATGCTAGGTTTTTTTCTATGGTTTAGGATTATTCCTATGAACTAGTATTGTCTGTGTTTTCATTTATTGTCGTATTGTCATCACTACTCTGTATACGAGGACTGCCTGAACTTACCACTTATCCTCTCCCTCGAGGTGGTAGCTACCATCGCCGTTCAGCCGGTAGCAAGCCCGAACCAGTGCAGACTGGGCAGAGTCTGACTTGACCAGCTCATCAAAGGTAGCTTCCGGGATCTTGAAGGGAAGAACTGGCTGGTAAGCTGATGCATCGCCACCGATGAGGCACTAGGACAAAAATGAAAAGGGAGTATTATAAGGGATACTTAAAGTTGTCTGTGTTTATTACTATACATAGTATTGTATAGAGTCATGTGCTTTTTTTAAATGAATAGATAGCTGTGCTGCTGGGGAGTTTGTTCCGCCAGTTCCTCTTCTCAGCGAAAGCGCTAGGAAATGTCGATGGGTGGGCGTTTTGGGGGACTGTCTTATGTAATATTGACGTTCAAAAAGTACTGATTCTAAGCCTAATTTGCATCAATGAGTTTTGATTTTGATTTTGCACCACAAGGATAGTACAATTGGATACAACAAAATTGTTCCCGTAGCGTAAATTAATCCATTTTAGGAAACGGTGAATTTTGAGTAACATCATCTCATCATAATATTATTTACACATATAAGTTACTGTGATTGCCTGTAATATCATACTAAGCCCTATCAGAATACCAGCGCTGAGAAATTTACTTTTTAAATGTCGAAGCATTATGCTGAGATAGAAGCCTTTTGGCCTCGTGAAGGACTCCCTTTTTTATTATAAATCCATAATTAGTTTACATTTTTAAATATGCTTATTTTAGTTTAGTTTTATGATCTTCCAGTACCTAGGAGTTACAATAAATACTTTTTTATTTTCTTCCTTTCTTTCATAGGAACCTTTTTCTAACTACGTTGGCATTGGACTTTTAGTCTGAAAATCAGTATACAATATGTAATGAAAAACCTGTCCGACCCATAAGGATAATAAAGGTTAGGTAAACACTTGACCAAATATAGTATTAAATTTTACGTAATCATCATAGAAACAATACTAATGAATTTTGAAATCTTTTTTTCACGAATTAATTCCAACTTCCCCGAAATTTGGTAATTTAAAAAAAGTGACTACACCCGTATTATTATGAGCGAGTAGCGATGCGACCACGTGCCGCGTGCTGTCTCGCCCGCCGCCCGCATAAGGGTTGCTTACTGCACATGTATTAAGTTACCTCTTTTTGCGAAATAATATTTATTTTTTTAGGGGGATTTTTTTTTCAAGTTTCATTAGTAGAATCAGTTATTGATACTTAACAAATAAATAACCTTTACGGATCGGACAGGGTTTTCTTTACATATTGTAGAATGATTTATCTGACTTCCACAACCATGACATACGATAACCTTTGATATGATTGGTAATAAGAAACGTATCAGTCTTTTGTCTACCCGTAACCACTGTAAAACATCTTCAAATAACAGCCGGGCCCAACATTTTATTGGATAGACATAAACATAATACGTATGTTATAATCGGACCCGGTAAGTGCGTATACGCACCACCCATCCGCGGCCCGCAAGGTAATTGTGTAACACACTATCAGTACCTAGCAATGGGTGTCATTTTGACATTTCAACAACATTCATTGCGTTATTTGCGTTGTTGGGCTAACATGTTTTCGAATATGTCTGGACGGAGGAGCAATGGATTAGCAATACCGTAAAATGGGGTGATTAGATAGATTTTCGATCTTTGGTAACGATTTTCGTAATGTTTCAGTTTTGATACCCTTTTTTCTAGGCATGTATTTATTGAGTCCTGAAATGTAGAATAGAATAGAATACAATGCTCTTTATTATGTACACCACACAGATTACAGAACATACCTAAATATAAAGATTTTACAAAGGGTGACACAATGGGCGGTCATATCGCTAAGAGCGATCTTTTACAGACAACCTTATATATTTGTTTTTATTCAGATATGTTTATAGTTAATAAAAAAATTCACAAAATTTACCTGATTATTATTTAGTTCTCTTTAGAGGAGAATAGATACGCCTGAGGGGTGATTAGAAATAAATCGTAGGGCCACCTCAAAGTAGTTTCCCTGATAAAGGTAAGCAAATGAAACTCTAGAAAGTAGCTTTAAAAACATGTTTATCATTTTTTTTTTAAATATAAATGACAAAAATAAACTAATGTGAAACAAAAGTAAAAGTTTTGCACGAACTGTACTTAGGTAAATATACAGATAACAAAGTATTCCCTAAGTTGAACAATACCTAGTTCAACAAAAAAGAATTATTTAAATTGGACTTGTGATTCCGGAGATATGCGAAAACGAACCTAAAAGCTTACATAGATACACATTCGTTCAGACGCTGATATAGACTAACATATACGAAAAGTGGGCATTGCTGGAAACATTACATACATACGGGTCGAATAGATAACTCCCTTTTTTAAGTTGGTAAAAATGATATTTGTTACTAAATGTGAAGATTGCCTTTTAAAAATGCACTGACTGTAATTTGACGATAGTTTCACCAGTTCTGACCAAAACGGAAATACGGACGTTCAAAGTCACGCATATCTACCGACAATGTTTTATTGACATCTTTGAGATTATATTTTGACGGTTTTAGCGACTTTGCCACAAATCAAAGGTCGCCAGACTATGAAAAATATAACCAAAAAATTGGTAAAGTTGCGTGTTTTTTACTGAAGACACCGAGCTTGCCATAAAAAACGTCTGAAAATATCCCTAAATTTTTCTCAATTCCCCCCACGAGTTCTATTCACCCCGTTTTACGGTATGCTCCGAAATGATTGCAACTGATAGTGCCTAATAGTGTTTTACGTAATTAGGGTGCAGGTAAGTACGTAAGTATACCCACCGCCCATCCGCGGTCTGATCTCGTAATCATAATTAGGTAGAGTAATCGTCTAATCATAATATATAAAGATCTAGTAATCGTAGGCGTAATTTTACCTACAATTAACCCATGTACAGTCGCCAGCTTCCCGAAATTGATAAATTTTTCCAATTAACCTTGAACCTTCCCTTCCTTGAACCGAATACTTTGGGGACAACGTCGAAAATTTATTAAAGAAATAATTATTACTGGCGTACATAGCTGTTTTTACTTATCCATCAGCATTTAGTAAAGAAGGTTTATAAATCGTTTTAAATAAGGAAGGTTAATAACAAAAAAAAAAAAAAACATGGTTTCAATAAAAAAACACCAAAACTATTCTCCACCAAAAATCTTCATGTAAAAATGTGAAACAGTATCTCAAAAAAGCTTTTCTTTTATAAAACGTCTAATTTTCAGTTTCTATATAAGTTCATAATTGTTCGGAGCACTTTGAAATTTAAAAAGTATTTTGTAAAAAAAAAATGTAAAACGAGCTAGCACAAGTTTAAATTGCCCATTCCAATTAAAAAGAATCACTTTGTAGAATTGGGTAGAACCATCAATTTCTGCTAGTTGAATAAAATTACTGCTACGTATTTTGTTAATCCTGACGTAAACATATGATTAATTATTTAAAACGTAAGCTACTAGGTGCCTAGATATAGTTTCCAATGCTTTAATACATCACTTCTCTCATACGAATATAGTAAACTTCATTTTCAATTTTGTCTGTGAGTGTTTTAGGATCTGTTGGTACCTAATGTTAAAAAATAATTATGTAAGAACTTACCTGAGAGAATTGATAATATAATATTATATTAAAATATTATATCAATGCCTGAGAGTTTTTTTTTTTAAATTTCCCTGCAATAATAAAATAAACGAAAAACAAACATGACCTTTCTGCCTGTGAAAAACAAACTGCAGAATGATTCACTTGAATGCATTTTTTATATGTAAATGAGAAGCAAAAGTATAGATTCATTCAGCCATCTTGCATTGCTTTTAATGTTTCTAATAAATTATAAGTGTTCAGAATATGATAAAATCGATTTACATAAATTGAGAATAAATAGCAGGTCCTGATTTAAATTATGAATGCGGTAGAATAAAGGAAACAAGGCTACCATCATAATTATAATAAACTAGTACTTGACCGCAATCCCGCCTGATGGTAAGCAGTGATGCAATAGTTATGGTAAAGCGCGCTAGTTTATTAAGAGTCCATTCACTCTAGCACTTAAATTGTAATCCGACAGAAATTACCCCAGCTGGCAAATTCTTGCAGTCCAGGTCTGCCAGCTAGATAGAATTTTTGTTTATTTTTTCACTTACCAGAAAATAACCGGCTTTCGATGTATGGTTGCAGCATTCTATTTCTTCGAGATAGTGATGAAGTAACGCCGGATTGGCTTCATCTCCACCGTCGGTACCATAGTGCATGTCCACGAACTCGATCTATGAAAGCAAAAAACATTGTTAATAAATTTAAAAAATCCTAACCTATGTACACAATATACAGTCGTCTACATATTTTTATTAAGATTACATTGCCAGTTATTGAGGTTGAATTTTAGTATTGTCTCTGGCTGATTATTTTTATAAAGAAAATAAATCCAAGTTTAGAAGTCAGATTTGACAGAAAGGAGAAAAATGTTTTGCAAAAATAGCAGTTGTAAAAATGTTGTCGCAAAGAATGGTTTGAATATATATATATATATATAAAAGAAATTATAAGATGTGATTTGATGAACTGTTTTTTATAGAGTCTTGTTTTTTTTAAACATAGTGAGAATAAAGGAAGAATGAAGTATATTTGATTTATTTTTGTGCAGCCTGTACTGCATTCTATTTATTTCATATTTACAACACCAGTAATGTCAATTTATTTGAAACGGTGCTAGCTAATACAGGTGTACTTTTATATCTGAACTTAAATTTAATTTATTTGGTGAACAAGGGAATCGGAGCCAATATATTTATATTATTTAAAAAATTAATAAAAAAAAAACATTCAAATTGCTTGAATTTTTCTATTTTTTATTAAAAAAATTAAATATTGACCGCTTAGCTGAGCTTTGAATTAAGATTTTTTTTTTAAATAAAAAAGCAGTCCATATAATCGATTTTTTAACGATACTTTTTTAAATATCGATAACCCAGGAGAATGTAGGAGGAGTTTTGGCGGGAAAGTTAAGCTGAGTGTTACGCTCCTTTTTCATTGGACTTTTTAAATTATGTATAATGTTGCTTACTAAATAAAAGTGCGTGATTTATGCAGTAAAAAGTGCATTCAGTAAATAATTCATAAAGAACATTGACATATCGTAGCATAGTGGCCTCAAAATGACTTTGCCTCTAACCTCCCTCGTAGACGGTTCAGCCGGCCGTCTTTTTCGACATGAATAATTCATTACGTGACATTGGCTAAATGGATAAACCGTGCGAAGTCAAAAAAGAAAGAAAGAAACTCTTGTTTACTTCAGAAAAAAAATCTTTATCTTTTACTTGAAATTGGCACACATTCATAACAGTGACACACTACAAAAAAAAGAATGTAGTACAATCATCACAAAAAAAGGGTGTATCTGACATCGACGCAACGAGTACCATGGATCAAATACGTGATTCTGAACCCCCCAGTGGTGGAATTTTTCGTCGGCTTTTTCATGATTAAAAAAAAAACCAAATACAGTTTTTTTCACTTTAAACCGTTCTTAATTGCTATATTTTTATAATCCCATAACATATTAAAGTAAAAATTATTTTTTCGCTAATTACACAAAAATAGCAATGTGAACAAAACTCGAAAAACTATCTTATCAGCTGATTTAATAGAGTTCACACCAGGGATCAACGTCATACCTATAAACCCGCACGGCGGCACGCTTGCAATGTTCAAAGGCCCACCCGACACTTTTTTTTAACACTGTGAATTCTGTATCCGTTCATTAACGACATAAATGACTATCATAATTTTATTGATGAAATGCGGTGTAGCGTTTTCGCGAAGTTTGCGTTACGATGTCAGATACACCCTGTATATATATTTATACAGGGTGGCGCAATAGAACGTGCATTTTTAAAATAATTATTAAAAAATAAATACAAAAGGTATAGTTAAAATAAAACTAAGCAATTATTAAGTGATAACTGAAGTTTATTTTTTAAAAATAACATCATCTAAATGATGACCCTCTCTACGTTGGCACTCCTCTAACCGCAAACGGAAATTACCGAAAACTTTCTTAAGTAGTGCTGGTGTGATTGCTGCCATTTCACCACGAATATTCTCCTTGAGCTGACTGATGTTTCTCGGATTATTGGTGTAGACTTTGTGCTTGAGGTATCCCCACAAAAAAAAAGTCAGGAAGCGTCAAGTCTGGACTGCGCGGAGGCCATGGGATATCACCTCTTTTCGAAATCAGTTTGCCAGGGAACATCTGCTTCACAACCGCCATGGAGTCATTTGATGTGTGACTGGTAGCTCCGTCTTGTTGGAACCAAGTCCTAGAGTTCTTTATTCTTGAATTTTCAAGTTCAGGGGCCAAAAAACCTTCCAACATCGCAACATAGCGTTCGGTATTAACAGTGATGTTTTGCCCCCGTGCGTTTTCAAAAAAATAAGGACCAATTATTCCTTTGGCAGAGATTGCGGCCCAAACTGTCACTTTAGGGCTATGTAACGGTTTTTGATGTTTGAGTCTGGGATTCTCACTATTCCAATAACGACAATTTTGGCGGTTTACGAACCCATTCATATGAAAATGTGCCTCATCAGAGAAAAGGATGTTTTCAAAATTTGAAAACCGATTGAGCATTTCATTAGCAAATGTGAGCCGTGCTATGAAGTCAGAGTCTTTCAATTCTTGAGTTAATTGCAGCTTGTATGGATGCAATTTAAGATCCAAGTTTAAAATTCGTTGCAAACTTCGTCGCGATATGTTCAGGACAGACGATCTCTTGCGAGTAGACATTTGTGGATCTTCTCGTACCGACTGCTTAACACTCTCAATATTGTCTTCGGTCCTAGATGTGCGTGGATGACCTTTTGCGTGTGGTTTAAACGTCGATCCAGTCTCTTCAAACCGCTTTATCCAGATTTTAATTAAATTAGCACTCGGAGCCCCCCTAATTTGCCATACACCATACTCAGAACAAAATAGTCGCCTGACAACTACGTACGAACGAGAGTTTTCGTAAAATGCGCGCACGCAAAATGCGCGACGCTTCCCGTCGAAGTGACTCATAGTGACTAAAACTTCATGAACCGCGCTACCCAACGATATCGGTCTCCCCTCGCCCACGCCCCTTCTACCCCGCAAAAAAAGATGATGCAATATGCACGTTCTATTGCGCCACCCTGTATTATTTCTCAAGGGCTTTTTTTTTCGGCGGTACGTCATAACTTCCTTCATACTTTATCGTTCATAATCATAAATGAGGCACCATTTTAAAGCTTTCTTGAACCGAACCGGAAAAATATGTCAGATAGTAGATACAAATTACTCACATAACAGTGGTTTTTCGAAAATTTACGGTTTGAATGTACGAATACTACGCACGAATCACCTAAGTAGTTATATATTATTTTCTCTCCAACATTTTCCACAACCAACATCTCAGACGCACATTAACCGTTAACAAACCTTCTTTGACGTAACAACTTAACACCCACTACATTTAATCCCCTCTTAAGAGTTGCTGCACATTTGAAGTAAGCCTTTAAACCGAGGCGATGCGGAGTTTCTTTGGCTCAAGTATAAATTGCACCCTACAGAAGTTTCTTCTTGACTTTAGTGAGCGGTTATGTCGCGTTTAAGTCATATTGATTCAGTTTCATTGCTTTTATATATTTGTTTGCGGTGTTATTTGGGTTTTTAATGCTCCACTATTAGTCTATGCCCGTCTGTTACTGAGATGTTTTGAAGCAGATATTCCAAAGCATATCTAAACATACTATTATGACTGCTTTTATGTGTTACTGCTACTTTTTAAATGTTTGCAAGCGTACCTACGATACAGGAGAAATTCCTAGTGTGGGAAACGTTTCTTTAAAAAGTTGTTTATGTGTGGGAAATGTTGGTTACTTTTGTTTTTAAGGGAAGACTTGCCAACGTCAAATATAAGGTATTCGTGAAATCATTTTGACGTCTTACAGTTTTAGTAGAGTAAAATTGACAAAATTTATTCAATTTTTTTTTATGGGCTTTATAAGAAGGCTCAAAGTCACTCAAAGGGCAATGGAGAGGGCTATGCTTGGGGTTTCAAATCAGGAATGAGGAGATCAGCAGAAGAACGAGAGTAACCGACATAGCCCTAAGAATTGCAACACTAAAGTGGCACTGGGCTGGATACATTGCCCGTAGGACCGATGCCTGATGGGGCCGACGGGTTCTCGAGTGGAGACCACGCACCGTAGCGTGGGTAGGCCCCGACAAGGTGGACCGAGGACCTGGTGAAGGTCACGGTAAACCGCTGGATGCGGGAGGCGCAGGACCGGTAGTCGTGGAGAACCTTGGGGGAGGCCTATGTCCAGCAGTGGACGTCTTTCGGCTGAAATGATGATGAATTTTTTGAAAAGGTGATTTATATCTTTGGTTTAGCAACAAACATTACTTATTCTTAACATTAAGGTGAAGTTCTATCAATAATCTATGGATACCGCCCAAGCTGTGCCACTTATTCAGGCCAGACACAGCCAAAGAAACGTGAGTGCTCAACTTAATTTAAGTCGATCTGCGGTCCGAAATGTTTATCGGAGGTACCTAGAGACTGGCGGCTTTGTTCGTCGCCAAGGAAGGCCACGATCTCGGGTCACAACTGAAAGGCAGGATCGATTCATCGTGATGACCAGCTTGAGAAATCGTCACCTTACCTCCATTGAGATACAAAACCAACTTCGCGACTTCCACAGAGTATCTGTGAGCGCTCGAACTGGTTCGGAGAAGGTTAAAAGAACGCGATATGGTACCACACAAGCCAGCTAATGGGCCCAACGGACGCGAGCCCACCGAACAGCGCGCCTTCATTTCGCACGCACTCATTTAAATTGGACACAGCAAGATTGAAGCCGTGTACTCTTTTCTGATGAGTCTAAAATTGTGTTACATGGCAATGATGGAAGGAAGAAGGTCTACCGACGTAAGGGAGAGCGTTTCGCACAACGCTGCTTTGAAGAGAGGGTTGCTTATGGCGGTGGCTCATGGACTGTCTGGAGCGGTATATCCGCGAGCGGCAAAACTCAACTTGAGGTTGTTACAGGACCACGGCTGCCAACATTAAATGCTGAAAGGTACATTCGTGTGTGCTTAGAACCTCACGTGATACCATACGCGGACTATGTGGGCCCAAATTTCCTTTATATGCATGATAATTCAAGAGCTCATACGGCCGGCATCGTCAGGGAATATCTTCGCAATGTGAACATCACAGTTATGGACTGGCCAGCCAGAAGCCCAGACATGAACGCCATTGAGTACATGTGAAATGAGCTAAAAAGACGTGTTAGGGCTCGTCAGCCAGTTGCCCAGACGATGCAGGAGTTAAAAACTGCCATAGAAAAGAAATGGGAGATGATCCCTCAAAATTTCATAGAGCCGTTGATAAACTCTATGCCTAATCATATGAGAGCTGTGGTAGATGCCCATGGAGGCAACACGCGTTATTAAATTAAACCTTTATTTGATAAAACATGTTTTTCAAAAATCAATTGAATTAAAAAAGGCACATATCCGACTTGTTAGGCGTAGCTCCCTGTCGTATGGTATTCTGAATTCAAATTTAAAACAATAATATATAATAATACCTATCGAAAAAGATGGTAAAATGTATCAGGTTTAAAACTGCATCAATAGTTTTTGTTCAATCTAGCAATCATATTTTATTTATTTATTTATTTAAACTTTATGCACAAACATTGCACAATGGCGGACTTAATGCCTTAGGCATTTTCTACCAGTCTACCTTGAGGTGATGCAGAGACAAAACATGGTAGGTGCAAACAAATTAAAGTTAAAAGAGAGAAAAAATATAAAAAATTATAATAAATACATAAATACATACATACAAAATATAAACAGAAGAGAGAGTTTAAAAAAAAAGAATCATAGATAGAGAAAAGAAAAAAAAAATTATATATGTGATGAATCTGCCAATTTCTTGCGTAGGTATTCCCGAGCTTTCACTTTAAATGTGTACCGACTTGTCAACGTCCTGATAGTCTGAGGAAGATCATTCCAAAGGAAAACCGCCTGAACCAGAAATGAAGACTTAAGAAAACCAGTGCGGTGAGAAGGACATCGTAAAAGACAATTATTGGAAGAGCGCAGATTCTTATTATGCGCAGAGAATAAATATTGGAAATGTGAAGTAAGATAAGAAGGGGAACAGGGTTTGTGTAGGAGTGAAAACAAGGTCGTCAAGGCTCTTAGAGCTCTGCGCTGCCTGATGGGTAGCCATTTCAAGATGGACCGGTGAGAAGATACATGATCGTACTTACGAAGATTAAATACGAATCGAATGCAGTTATTTAGAAGTCGGTCAAGTTTATTGAGTAGATCTGCATTCAGGTCGTAATAACACACATCACCATAGTCAATAATGGGGAAGATAAGGGATTGGACAAGCATTGCCTTTATGTGTGACGGAAGAACATTTTTGAGCCTATAAAGCGACCGCAACGTCCCGGTGACTTTTTTGCACACACTTGCAACCTGCTTACGCCAGTCCAGGCAAGTGTCAACATGCAGACCCAAATCCTTGACGTCGGAGCTGAACGGAATGACTTTGTCATCAAAGATAACCGGTGGCACCACTAAGCCACTCAGCCTACGTTGATTAAAGGAACTCCCTATAATAATGGCCTGGCATTTAGTAGGGTTAACCGCTACCCCGAAACGACTAGACCAATCCCTCACCACTTCCAAATTCCGGTTCAGCTCCCCAATCGCATGCGATAAGTTGTCAACACTTGCCTGAGTGTAGAGCTGGAGGTCATCAGCGTAAAGATGATACGCACACTGAAGTTCAGTAGTAATGAGATCAATAAAGATTGAGAACAAAAGTGGGGATAATATACCGCCTTGAGGGACGCCAGAAACAAGCTCACACCAGTTAGAAGATGAATCTCCGGCCAGAACTGCTTGCTGACGCCCCCGAAGATACGAGGAGAACCAATCCAGAACCTCGGAAGAGACCATAACATGGGAAAGGATGGATAAAAGGACTTCGTGATTGACGGTATTGAAAGCGTTCGAAAAATCGATCAAAACCAAAACGGAGACTTTGGTGTCTTCCATTCCCCGCCTTATATCGTCAGTCACTTTAAGCAAAGCAGAAACTGTGCTGTGACCGGGCCTGAATCCAGATTGGAAAGGACTAATGAGGGAGTTTAGCTGAATGAAGTGGGAGAATTGCTTGTGGACACAGGCCTCAAGCACTTTAGATAAAAAGGGGAGGATAGAGATAGGACGGAAGTGGCTAAGAAGGGTGGGATTGGGAACTTTAGGTAGAGGACAAACATCAGCTTTCCTCCATACCGAAGGGAAGTCACCAGTAAATAGGGAGAAGTTAATAACATGGGAAATTGTAGGAAGGAGCGGGTCGAGAGCCGTCACTATCATATAGCGGCTGATGTTGTCGCAGCCCACGGCTTTAGATTTAATGGATAGGATAATCTTCTTAATCTCTTCCAGGTCAACGGGGGTGAAGACAAAGGGGGTAATATTGGAGCGCGTCAGACCAGTAAGGTAGCTAATAGTTTGACATTTGGTATGGCTATCAAGAGTAGGCGCAGTGGTGAAATGACGATTTAGTTCGTCCAAACTAAACGTATTAGGAAGGTCTGAATGCCGCGTTTTGCCAATACCTAGAGTTCTAAGGAACTTCCAAATATCGGCAGGAGAAGAAGAAGTGATATTATCAAGAATGTGGCATATTTCGCTAGGGGCCATCGAAACCTAAACTCTAAGGTAGGCTAATAGATGTATCCAGAAGTGTATTATTCATTAAAAGTACAAACTAATTCAATACACTCCTAATTTAACCGTTGTTTACGACATGATATCCGAATATCCATAAAGCGATTAAACATAAATCGATTACTGGTAAACCTGACCAGAATGTGGGATGGGAGCTTAATACGGGACCTCTAATGCTATTGGGTTAATTAATTCTGATCACATAATCGAATAAAAGCACCATGAAGATGATCGTGAAACAAACCTGCAGGGTTGTTGTGGAACACAGATGTGTAAAAAGCCCGTGGGTATGCTATCGAACCAAATTAATCGTAAATACGATCACAATGGCGCTGATTCTCTTATTCAGAAACTAAACTAATTTTAAGTTAAGTGCACCTTTTTATTTCTATTTCATTAAGAAAAGGATAGAAGATAACATTTTAGTTTCATCCTGTTGAGGTTGAATTTTAATATTGTCTCTGGATGATAATTTCTATAAAGAAAATGAATTCAAGTTGAGAAGACAGATTCGGTAGACAAGACAAAAAATGTTTTGTTGTTTTGTAGTAGGTTGTAAAAATGCGGTCGAAAAGAATGGTTTGGTTTGGTTACTTATAGATACTGAAATTGTAAGATGTGATGTGACGTAATGTGATTTTATAAAGAGTATTTTATTAAACATAAAAGGAGAATAAACGAAGAATGTATTATATTGGATTTCATTTTGAAGCATATACTACAGGATCCCAAAAGAGCTGCATTATTATTTTTCACATAATTACGACAAATCCTGTCAAATTAAGATATTCCAGAGTCAGTTTCGACGCAAATATAAACATGGCGACCAAATATTCATGAATTTGCGTCAGGCGTGGACTAATTTGACAGGTCTAAACTGTTCTGTCCTTTTCTTAATAAAATAAAAAGAAAAAGATGCACTAAACTTAAGTTTAGTTTAGTTTGTGAACAAAGCAATCGGGGCTAATGCCTTACATTTTGTCAGTTCAATAACATTCATTGCGCGTTTTCTACTTTAAATGAATGCGAATGTTTCCAATATAATCATGAAGCAATGGATTAGCAATTTACTTTAAAATCATTTGGATTGTTTTTGAAAATGTGTTACGCAATAAAGGTGCCAGGTCGCCATTTTAATTCTCTTTTCGCTTTTGTTATACCTAATGGTTATTATTAGATTACCTGTTATTGCATTAAGCTGTTACCTGATTTATGGGACGTTTTATGATCAGCCACTTGAAAGCTTTTCGTTATTATAGAAATATTGTGAATTTTTATTGCATCCTTTATAATTTTAACTCGCCTTCGTTCGTAAAACTCGGCAATTCTGATTTATTATAGATTTTCATGGCACTTAGTTAGTTACTCCTCTCAAAATACGATTGAAAAGCTATTAATAAAATTTTACTTTTTGTAGAACTAAGCCTTAAAACGGATTTCTACGTTAAAATCACATACAAGACTAACCTACGCATTTGAAATTAAACCTTTTCTCGTATGAAAATGCGAGTGTCTTGAATATTTTACGACACCTTCGGATTCCTCTTTTCAAGTTTAAAATCCACGAGTATAACGTTTCGAAAGAGCACTTAGGGGGTTGAGTCGAGTGAGTTAAAATAGGGAAACTCGTGAGTGGGTGAGTGCATATGAAAACTTAATGAAGGTTATATTAAGAACACGATTTTTGTAGAAATCGATAGTGAAAAGAAATAACGAAGCTAACATTTTGTCGTCAGCATATTTGCTAGAACTGTTTGTTTCCCTTTAATCTTTAATGACAATGTAGTCAGCAAATTTTGGTACAATTTGGTAGCTGGGCTGGCTGCCAAAGATTTACAAGGCGTGGATACGTAAGTGTCACTTGTGGAGGCCCTTTCGTTATACCTCGGAACCTCAATGAGGCATTCATAATGTACCTACTGGCTATAAATTGTTTAGATATTTGTTTTAAAGCTCAGTAAGTATACAGGTTGGGTACAGTTATCACCGTGAAATTTTATTTTATGGTATGTAAAAAAATTAAAGAAAATTGTGTTTTTTTTTAAATGGACGAAATTCATAACAAAGTGGACGACAATATAGGTGGTATTATTGTTGTATGTATATCACAAATGCAATTTCACTAATTTAATTCAAGCTTTTACAATATGCAAAGAAAACCCCGTCCGACCCATAAGGATAATGAAGGTTAGGTAAACACATGACCAAATAAAATATAAAAATTTACATAATCATCATAGTAACAATACTGATGAATTTTGAAATAATTTTTTTTTTTTTGCAAATTAATTCCAAATTCCCCAAAATTAGGTAATTTATAAAACAGTGATGCGACCACGTGCCTCGTGCTCTGCTCCCCTTCGCCCGTGCATGTATTGCCTACTGTACATGTATTGTTACCGATATTGCTTATTATATTTATTTTTTTAGGATGATTTTATTTTTAAGTTTAGCCCGGCTTTGTAGGCATTAGTAGAATTAGTTATCGATACCTAACAACACCTTCACGGATCGGACAGGGTTTTCACTAGATATTGTATAAAAAATAATAAATTTAAATAAAATAAAAGTAAAACTGAAACTTATATATATATCTATTAGCTTGTCTTATAATACTGCCAACAAAACCCGTGGCCTTGTCAGAGAGGTTTACTGGTAATCCAAATGAAATTATTATTTTCCATCATCTCCGAAATTTTATTTGGATTTTAGATTTTATGAGAATCGGTTTTGGCTTTAATTAAATTTCAGGTAAAATTGATAAAACAATACAGCTTATTCATACTAATATTATAAATGCAAAAGTAACTCTGTCTGTCTGTTACGCTTTCCCGCTTAAACCTTTCAACCGATTTTGATGAAATTTGGCACAGACAATCTTTAGAACCTGAGAAAGGACATAGGCTACCTTTTATTGAAAATTTTGATATTTCTGAGGGAAATCTAAAAAGCGCGGTATTACCGATTTCCACGCGGGCGAAGCTGCGGCGGAAAGCTAGTTTTAAATATATTGTAGTCCATTTCTGGACGAGTCACAAATGTGCGGACTATTTAAGGGAGTCGTGGCAGATTCTGTGCGACTGTGTTGAATGTGTGACGAGCTGATCGAATAAAAATGATCACTTTAACCCTGGATTGAAAGAAATTGTAGTCATTACGATAGCCCTTTGCCCAGCAGTGGGATGATACAGGCTAACAGTAACAGACCATAAAATTTATGCACTCTCTCTCAGTACCTGAGTAATTGATACCTCTACCTTCGTTTGTGCCTTCTCAGAGTAATATATAAAGCTGAAGATTTTGTTTGTTTGTTTGTTTGAACGCGCTAATTTCAGGAACTACTGGTCCGATTTGAAAAAATCTTTTTGCGTTGGATAGCCCTAATGGCCTTCCTGAACTAATGTTCAGGAAGGCTTTAGGCTATATAACATCACGCTGCGACCAATAGGAGCGAAGCATAACTAACTCCACGCGAACGAAGTCGCTGGCGGCCGCTAGTTAGACATAAAACGCTCTGAATTATCTTAAACTAGTTTTGACATGTTAAGGTGTTTGTAGTAACACAGAAATCAAATAATTTGTCTTTTATCAAATTAGGTAAATGCATGAAACGGCTGATAATTTTTCGCGATTACGGTAGTTGGAGTCATGTAGAAAGTTGTTCAGTTCTATTCTCTGTACATTTGATTTTTTTTATTATTATTATCAGTTGGGAAGGTTTTTGTAAAAATGCGCCCATTGTGTCACCCTTTGTAAAATTTTCATATTAATGTTCTGTAACTTATATGGTGTATATATATAATAAAGAATATTCTATTCTAATATAGACATTCCTACTACAACATTTTGTCCTCAAGAAGTTTTCCTCACATACATATATATTTATTCGGGTCTACAGCTGTTACATCTCAATATTACCCGGCTTTTTGCGAAGTCCAGCACATGGACCAAAAGTTCCAAACTATAACTCCACTTTCATTCCGTTGGCTAATACGCTCCAAGTCACAAACTTCAGGTAGCATCGTTTTGCGTCAAAAACTTTTGGTTTCGTTCATATTGCGGCCATGTAGTTTAATGGAAAGTTTGTGTACTGTATTCTGTCAGTTGTAATGTGATATTATGTAAGTAACTACTAAGTTGTAAACTGAAATAAATGAGACCTTGTGAGGGTAATTATGAGAAAGTTTGTTGAACAGGTGTTGGGATTCACATAAGTACGTGAGCCGGTATCCAGTTGTTACAAAATTAGTGCCAAATTCCGAACAAGTTTTTGTAAAGGCACAATACAATGTTTAGTTTGTTTTTATGGTTTCATAGAGACACTTGCAATGGGTTTTATTTGTAAAAGTAGTTCAATGTTAAGTAATGGTAAGCGACTATCCCAACGTAACGTTAAAAATAAATCTCTTGCTGTTTTTACAAAACCCTTTCAAAGATAATTCGACCTAAAATGCGATTTGTTTTTGTTGGTAAGTGAAATAGAAAAGACTACGGATTAGTTTTAGAAATACTTGTTATTAAATTTACATACCTCAATGTATCGATCGTCGTACGTGGACTGCAACTCTGGTCCGACCATCTCCAGGATTTGTCTCCTTTCTTCACGGAATTCTGTAAGAAAATCTGATATCAATATTTTAAATCTAACCTATCTACCTTATTTATTGCATGGAAAATGAATGACCAATTAATGACCTCTCCTCCTCTGGGCGGAGCGGAAGGGCGTGTCAGACTTTTACTGATTAAATTCCATCCGCGTTCCTTCACTTGCGTGTGCGCCAGAGGCCATGGTATCTCTTTCGAATAACCCGCAGCCCTGGAAGGCATCAGTCCTTGTGGACTCCGTCAGTGTGTGTTAACATCTCATTGAGGAGCGCGTGGAACACAACGCGCCTGTCCCAGGCCTGGTCCTTACCTTCCGCTACCTTACCACTTACTTTTTAAGTAAAGGGTCTACTTACTTTACTGTTACGAACTACAGAGATCCTTATAATTAGTGTATAACGTTATCATTTCTTCCTAGAAATGGGAGCTCCTCCTCCCTGTGAGAGAAAGGGGGTTTAAATGGGCTTAGTGCAGGTTAGCGGATGTCACATTTCTTCGAGATTTTAGTTCTAGGATACGCTGGTTTCCCCAAAATGTGTGATGATATAAATTAGAAAAATAATGGGCTTAATTTGGATCGAATCAACGACCATCTAAAAGTCTGGGACATCACTATTGGCCCCCAATTTTTGATAAAAGACAACTTCCCTTTCTCATAATAGGCACTGGCATAGTTTCCATTGTAACTCCAGGTTGAATATTATATTCTACAATAAGGATATAAGCCCCTTGTCTACTTTGCTTCTCGGTACTTCAGTGCTCTAGCATCTACAGTACATTGATACGAGAGTATTCCCCTGACGGATTCCACTCCGCAAGGGAAATATAAAAGATAAGAATATTCAGAAATATGAGAGATGAACAGGCACTTGTGGATGCCGAGCGGCTCTTCAGTGTACGATGCCGGGTCTCGTTGTTTGTTTCACGAAAGGATATTAAGGAATATTTCCTTCCACGGAAGGAAATATTATGGAGAGAGGTAACTTTGACATGATTTTCATTCGCGATGATTTCACGCTTGTGCGGTTTCGACATAACACTGTTTTGAACTTTAGTATGTGAACTGTATTAGTTAGGTTTCTTTGATTTGCTATGCCTTTCCTAATATCAGTAGCTCAACCAAATTTTCCACGGCGCGAAGTCCATCAAATCGTTAGCAAGAAAGAAAAAGAGATTTTTTACTGTAAGAGTTTTCTATAGAATTCCTTATGACTAATTCGCAGAAGAAGGTAATTTGAAGAACTGACTGATAGTGAGGTTTCATTCAGATGACGAAAATCTTCTTAGCCTGAGTTTAATACGACTGTATCTGTATTTCGCGCCTTGATTAAACCGGAGCAGTCCTTAGCAGAGAAATTTAGTTTCCTTCTTACAAGAAATAAAATGTAACGGTGAAGCGGTACTCACCATTGTAAACAGAGGCAACGAAGATCTTGACTGCACGTGGGCCAGGCCACTTGTCACTGGATTCTGTGAACCCCTTCAGTGCGTTGAGCACTGACGGCTCGGGAGCGCTCATGGCGCCCCGCACCCCACTGCTCACCCCGCGCCACTTACGTCACGCCGCCGCATTCTGGAGACAAAGGAAAGATGCTTTAGCATAAACATTCAGGAAATTTTATACTGATTTGCGGATGCATTATTTAAAATTTTTGATCAAATTTGTGTGCAGAACATAAAACGCTCTACACGCCAAAGCCGCCGGCCGGCCCGGGAGCACAGTCCGCCGACACAACCTTATGTTGAAAGCCGGCGTAAGTTGAAAGACGCATGTCGGAAACCACGCGCGCGTGTTTTGCCCGCCGACACGTGGCTTGCCGGCGGCTAGCGTATGCAAGCGCTCAGTTACCCGGCGACATTTCAGCTGTAGTGACGTGCTAGTATTTTAACTGTCAAATAAGTTTCTGATGTCGAGCCGCCGACATGCAGCCGGCAAAGTTTTACGCCTTCATAGACTGAAGCCGCCAACCTAGCCCGCCGGCAACACTTTGCCGATCTATGCCGCCGGGTCGGCTTTGGTGTGTAGAGCGCTTTAACGTTACAATTCTACTGCACATTACAGCTTTGTCATAGAAAGTAGGAGTTAGTGTTTTAGGTTTAGTCCAATTCTGATAGACCTTTATGTCAAGAAGTGACAGTAATGGACTTAATTAGTCAAAAAACCTTTGTCTGGCACATCTTGAGTAGTTAGCTGCATCAATCTGCTGACTAGCTTAAGATTTACTAAGATGACTAGATGACTAGATGTTGAGACGAAAACAAATGACCATATACTGTTAGATAAGTTTTGATAAAAAGGACACCAACGTGATTTTGTCCCTTTGGAAAACGAAAATCTCATCTTATGTGTAAAAACTTGCAAAAGGATGATTGGTGATTTTAGACTATGTTTTGATATTAGTTGTATTCATAAAATGGTAAACCTTATCAAAACTCAATTTTTCAAGCCAGTTCAAAAATAGAACATTACCATCAATATTCGTAAGCGATTGTTGTGATCGTAAATCATGAATGTCAAAAACAAGCCTTGCCTACAAAGAACCTTTATTTTTATCAAACAAGTAACAAATTACACTCATTTGTAGATATTTGTCTTTGGAATGTTCGTGTCATTCTGTCCCAGTAATAAATAGTGGTAATAATCTAGTAAATTGACAATTACAGTTAAAGTATTATTATGATAACTAAAATTTATACTTTTTTTGATATACTTAATTATGATCACCTCAGTTTATACGGTCAAGGTTATTAATTGTTTATCTGTTTGTCTATCAACTGAAAATTTAATATTTTACCGTTTATCTAAATCATGACGGTCATTAAGTCAGAGACAAGATTTATACAGATAAACATTCACAAGCCATAAAGTTTATAGACCTAAAAAATATTTGTATTTCTCCTCATCGTGATATTTTTTTGGTTTAAATCTGGAATTCAATGTTAATACCTTCATAATACTAAGAATTTTTAAGCCATTATTATATTCTGCTTGAGAAGCACATCTTACGCTTGGCCTAGTGAATATAATGCGATTAAATCCGTCGACCCAGCTGATTCGGCAGCCAAAGCCCTTTCTTTGGTTGAGCGAAAAGTAGGCAGGCACCTTTTCACGTTAAAAATACAAAGATCATTTATGTGTTTTAATAAAGGGAGTTTTAATGACTAAAGCTACGTTAATTAAAGTCACATTTCCGATGTACTGTGATATGATAACATACTGAAATGGACGAGGTATCTTTTAAGCTAGACCCTTATAAATACCTAAGTCTGCGGCTGTGTGCGTGCGTAGATTAGTAATAAGACATTGTTCCACAGTAAGAAAAACTTATTTATTAAATAAACCTACATATAGTGATATATTTGGCGTTATTGGTTTGTGTGCGTTAATTCTGGGATATATTGTGCGGACGACAGCAGGTCAATCTACCCGAAATTGTCAAATATTTTTTGAGCGTTAATGCTTTAGAAAGTTAGAGATATCGACGCAATCGGTCAACTGGGCACCTACTACTGTGGGTAAGTCAGTCAGTTGTGGGCAACGCCATCGAGGAGCGAGGCCTTAGATCGGGTATGGTACGCTGGCCTTTTGAATAAGCTTTCAGTGTACGGCATTTCCCCTACCCTGACTAGGTAACGGATCTACGTGATTGACAGATGCTCATCGGAGCCCCGTTGACTAATGCCGGTGTTCCTCAGGGGTTTGTTCTCTCTACAACTCTGTTCCTACTACATATTAACGATCTGCTGATGCCCTATATAACGATGCTGATGCATCTGTGTGTATGACAGCACAGTTGTGGAGAGATACCTGCCGGGTGAATGGACTAGTAAAGAAGCAATCCAGTCTGAAAGAGAGTCTACGGTAGAGCGTACGATTGTTGAACAGTCTCCTCTTATGGCTTTCAAAGCCGCCAAAACAAAAGCATGTCTATTCACCAAGAAAAGGAGCCCGTTCACCTTGGCTCCTACTTTTCGGAATCTATCCTTGGAGTGCACCGACCCCCTTCAGCTTTAAGGATTTCCTCAAACCTAAACTTTGGGCAGTTCATTGAGTCCAATGCCTGGGTGACTGCCAGGAAACTAGGCATTATTGCAAAGGCCCGGCCGGCGGTACTTCGCACCAGGACAGCTTCTAATGTTATACAAAGCGCAGGTCCTTCTATGCGTGGAGTACTGCAGCCACATTTGGGCTGGTGCTGCAAACTGACACCTAATTGGAGACCCAGATTTGGTTCAAAACGGTCTCCAAAGCCTGGAGCAGAATGAGCATAGAATAGCTAGCCTATCGGTGTTCTACAGGATGTATTTTGGAGAGTGTGCGCGAGAATTACATGATTTAATTCCTCCATTTCCGTTCCATCATCAGACGACCCATTGTACGGTGGGTATTGAACCAGATGAAGCGTTTTGCCTCGTCGTTTATACCGCCTACATCGAGAGACTGGAACAGTTTGCCAGCGGCGGTCTTTCCGTCTGTCTATAATGTGTCTTCAAGGCTAGAGTGGATAGGCTCTTAAGAAATTAGCGCGCTTTACCATCAAGGATTGCATCATTGCTTACCATCAGACGGGATTGCGGTCAATCACTAGTTTATAATATTTAAAAAAAATACATAAATCTAACAGATCGTAATAGCTTGACGAGCTGTCGTCTATCAAAAGAAATGTTACCAAAAATAATTATACTTTAAAAGTTTGTTCATATAATTGTGTCCAATTGTTTACTCGTATCACTTTTATTGAATATTTTGGGCTGAAAGTTGGTTACCAAAATTACCAAAAAGATATGGCGTGTCTTTTTATGTCTTTATAGTAGGTGTTACAGAGAAAGACATTACATGTGCTTTATGAGTAAGTTTTAAGTAATTTTTCCAACAACTCGTATTTCCTTTCAAATTTGGAAACTAAATCACGAACGCAGTATAGGTAAGTTGCTACTGCGGTTATTAAAAAAGACTACGAAACATTAATTTTCAATCTT
Source organism: Sesamia inferens (assembly GCA_037179545.1). Taxonomy (NCBI): domain Eukaryota; kingdom Metazoa; phylum Arthropoda; class Insecta; order Lepidoptera; family Noctuidae; genus Sesamia; species Sesamia inferens. The sequence continues at coordinate 24,425,453 of CM073928.1, read as the reverse complement.
ACAGAGAACTGATAACTGCCATTTTGTATCAGATTACTTTTCCATCTCCAGCGCAAGGGTCTATTATTAAAGTTCATAAAAAGAGCAGGGGACGGTTCTCGTTTCAGACTGAGAACACAAAAGAGCACTAATCAAAAGCTGCTCGCTTGGAACCTTTTTATAGCTGGTCTTCACGCAATGAAGAATCAAACTGCGAGATTCATAACGGAGATTTTAAAGTGCAAATAGTACCTAGCTCTAATATGTTCTTGAAAGAGTTTTTGTTATGAAAGTAATTCTTTTGTGGTTGCAATGGTATTAAACGTGGCTTAAAGCATACTGCACATCTGTTGGAACTATTTGCCCAAAGTCTCGGGGAGAGTTTCCCAAAACTGTTTTCTTGCGAAAAAAGGTTGCATTAGTAACACGTGCTGTGTGACATCTTCAGTAATTGCATAAAACTTCTGTTATTTCAGTTTTCTTCTGTCGTTATGTCAATTACATCAATCTTTTCTATACCCACAACTTTACTAATACCGTATCCCAAGGATGAGTCCCTCTGTGACAAGAGGCGTAAGTAGTTTGGTATTGTAAATACTGTAATCTATTTGGTTCTACTATACAACCTTCGCGAGTTCAACTAAAAAAGATTAGGCTGTCAAGCAAAAATACTGTAATTTAAAACACGTAATATTTTTGAGGTATTCTGATCAGAGCACTGGGGTTAAAACCGTCATCAAACCGTTGTGAAAAAGGGATAGCGCTATTTATCCTGTATAGCTCCTTCTTTATCTGACACTGGAACCATAATGGTTTTAACATCTCATAGTAACCCCCTGATTTCAATAGTACTTCCGCGAAAGGCACTTATGTACTTCCGCTAGTAGCACCGAAACAAAATTTCGTATTGTTTCGTTTGAAGAAACAATTTATCGTTTTATATAGGTATAATTATGGAAGATATGCGAGATACATGTCATTTGATAATATTATCCTGAAGGCTTGTCAGGGTACCTACTCAAAAGTATTATAAATGATAGCCATTTTGCATGTTTCCCCTTGTTTTATTTTTGTTTTTGTTTAGCGTCACGTTTCCCGTAAATTCATTTGCCTTCTTTCCCTTATTTTTAAACTAGCGGCCGCCAGCGATTTCGTTCGTGTGGAGTTAGTTATGCTCCGCTCCTATTAGTCGCAGCGTGATGTCATATAGCCTAAATCTATCCTGAATTAATGGGCTATTTAATGTAAAAAGAATTTTTTGAATCGGACCAGTAGTTCCTGAGATTAGCGCGTTCAAACAAATAAACAAACTCTTCAACTTTGGGTATAGATATGTGTCATTATACGTACACATCGTCGTCCACGTACGCTTACATGAATAAATAGATTACGTATCAATGTCTGTTCATTGGGTGATACACGAGCGTCCAATTAAGGCAAAATGTGTCGAATTGAAGACTGCAAATGTCATTAGTAGCATTCCAGATCCAAGGGAACGTGGAAATGTCATTAGGACGAATTACTGACGTTTAGGAACCTAGTGTTTCAATCAGCCCACGTATCTTTTTTGCGAATGTATTTTAAATGTAGCGTGGGTTGTACCGTGTTTACACGTGAGCGTTGGTTGTGGGTTCATCATAAACATCATCATCAACCTTTTTATCGTCCCACCGCTGGGCACAGGTCTCCTCTCATACAGAGAAGGATTGAGCGTAATCACCACTTATACAAGTCCAGGTTTCCTCAAGATGTTTTGCTTCACCTTCAGTCAATGGTGTCCAAGATATACTTAGAAAATACATATAACTTTAGAAAAGTTACATTGGTACTTGCCTGACCTGGAATCGAACCCGCGCACTCATACTTGAGAGGCTAGTGTTTTTAACCACTAGGCCACCACGACTTCGACGACGTTGTGGGTTGTTCTGAGAGTAATGGTAGCATAGTGGAATCGACCGCGACTTACAAGTTGTAGATCGTATCGGTTCGAACCCCATCAGGCGCTTTACTATGTGTAAATTATTTCATCACCACTGCTCTCAAAACGGTAAAAGAAAAATTAAATATGGAACACGTGTGAGCACGATCTACTTGCTGTAAAGCATCTATTTGTTGGGTTAGTCGTTTATTGACTTGATAGTGCTATGGCTGTTGAGAGTATGTCATGCTCACTCAAATGTCTCGCTGGTGGTGGCGTGTGTGTTGGGTCATTAGGTTCCCTTCAATATGGTTGAGCTGAATGATGCTGATCCATACGTCATGTTCGTGAACGGACGCCGTCAGAGGGGACTGGTCATCTCTTAGCTGCTACGGCGTATTTTAAATTCTGAATTGTTGTTTTTTTTCCATAATGGACGCTCTCAGCGTACAATATATTTCTGCATCGTTCTCACACGATTGATTTCAAAATGAATGATGTAATCAAATATTTGTATCAATAGCTTGATAATTTAAAAGAGTGTCCATGGAGTTTCTTGTCCGTTCTTCTCCATAGGTACCTACTCTTTGGAATGGGCGACTAGCTTCACCTTACTGACTGACCGACCTTCTGACAATTCAAAAGTGCCTGTAACTGGTTTATTTGAAATAAATGCTTTGATTTTGATTTTAAGACGACACAATACGTTGAAAACTCGTGTGACGTCACTGCACGATACACTTTTTAGCGAGCAGTAACGTCACCAGCCAGCACTCCTAATCTTTTATATTTGTCAATTTTTATTGATATGATAAAACAAAATATACGTATCCAATATTTTTCTATAATCTGAATGACGGACTAAATAGAATCATTTTTTTTTTACCCAGGAAACATCCCTATTATGATCGGTATATTTTTGACACAATTTTATTGACATAGACACACTTTTATTCAGTTTGCGCGTGTTAGGGATCGAAATGATGAACCAATCAACTTTTGGATCAATCATCATAATACATATAAACGTCTTTAAACTAATGTTTCGACTTCATGTAATTACAACGTAAACAAATATCTACATTATTTTAATGATTGATTCTATTTTTTTTTAGTTTATTAGATTGATTTTAAAGAGATTAGCTCTACGTAAACTGAACTTTGTTGTGTATATGTCGCAGGCAATTTGTATGATTCCGCCGTTTACATACGGCTTCATCAGTTTATAAACGCACGCAGCTATGTATAATGCCGAAGGCAAAATCTGTATTACCGTGTTATTATATATAATGCCGAAACATTTCATTGACATTTCGAATGCCGTATACATAGTGCCGCGGCAAATTGAAGAATTTAGTTCTGATTCCTACCACGCGCGTCGCTGCTAATCAAAACAAGCAAAATGGCGTCAACCAGTGATTTCGTGATACAAAAAGTTTGTGAAAACCGTGAAAGTATTACGTGTGCAACAGACTTTTCACAAAAAGATTGTGATTTTAAAGACATTTGCAGAACAGACAGAACTAAAAAAATTGTATTCTTCTCAAGCGGAAACAATAAAAAAGCCGTGGACAAATGACAAGGTTTTGGAGGTTATCCGACACCTCAAAAACGCTAGGGTGTCAATCGAATGTGGTTCTCGGAGGACACCTGCAGAATACTATTGGTCAAAAAAATATGAGGTAATGAGTATTGGTGATGTGGATTACCTTATTTTTAAAAAAGACAGATTTGACAGTCCAACCGTCCGTACCCTTGGAAGAATATTACGATGTATTGTTAGAAATTCATAGAAGCTGTGGACACGGTGGTCGAGATAATTAAGAAATTTTTGTAACTGTGTAATGCACAAATAAGCAAGTGATTTTCTTTTGATGTGATAGTTTTTTTAAGAAGATGTAAATTAAATAAATAATTGTCTACTACTACTACTTAATTGCGTGAAAAAAAATCTTAATATTCTTCACTTGGTAATGAAGATTATTAAGAAGAAATAACCAAATATATAAACAAATGAGTATTTATGTGATTAAAAATTTTCTTAGCATATTATTTTTTTCCAATATCTTTTTTATTTTTTTTTATTTGGTGAAATTATGTTTAGTTTGGATCTCTTAAGGTATGAAAATGTAAGTCTTCAAAAATATTTAGGTAATAGTACCAATTTGTTTAAAAGTGCCATTGTTATAATTATATTGTTATCAATGTTGCTTATTTTAATTATGTTATTTGTTACTTAAATATTTTAACTACTTTAGTGCATAATTTTATTATATTAATCTTGCTTGAAATCTTCATTAGTTACCTGATTGTCGAAATAAAGTTAATTTGTCCAAACTGTGTTTTATCATGGTAACCCTAAAACTACAACCAACGTCGAAATGATTACAATTGAACAAGTCATCAATTTGCCTTCGGCATTATACATAACTGCGAGCGTTTAAAAACTGACGACGCCGTATGTAAACGGCGGAATTATACGGTTTGCCTGCGACATATATATTAAATGCTTTTTCCAAAAACTCTTTTTTACATTACTGCCAAACAAATATCGAATGCGCTCTATATTTAGAGGTGTGCGTTTACATCGATAAACAGGCTTTGTTAGTTGTCAATATTGATTCGCAGTCCATTAGAAAATAGAGGAGGCAAGGATATTTTTGATTATACTAGGCTACTTTTGATTATACAACCATATTTTTTAGTTATGCGAAACCCGAAACACGTGTCCAGTATTTTTAAGTAATAAATAAATAAATAAATAAATACGGACACAGATTGAGCTAGCCCAAAGTAAGTTCGAGACTCGTGTTATGAGATTAGTATCCCATAGTAGAGTTAGTCTCTACTAACTAAGATACATGTATAGATAAACATCCAAAACCCAGGCCAATTAGGAAAAGATCGTTTTCCATCATGACCTGGCCAGGGATCGAACCCGGGGCATCCACGTCGCAAGCAGGCGTGTTGACCGCTATGCCACGGAGGACGACAAAAGAATATATGTACAAAATTAAAAAAAAAAAGATATAAAAAAGCCACAAAGTTATGGGCCTGCTATTCTGCTCGGTTATCCCAACAAAAACATGGACAAAGCTCAGCACGGGCGGGCGAGCGCGGTGCGTTGACCCCTGGTGTCAACTGTGGCGCGCGGCGCAAGTACTATGATCCATAGTAACCGCTCAGTAACCACTCTGCAACAATTTCTAAATGTATTTGGAAAAAATATGGTGTAAAAATAAAAAAAAACCAAACTACATAAATTCAGATTTAGAATAAACAAAAAACATCGTTGTGTATTCAAATTGCCGGATAAAGTTTGCTTTATTTCCGATACCAACAGAGTCTGTAATGTAAAAAATAACTCCTTTTTATTAAATGCATGTAAAAGTATATACGGTTGTACAAACGGCAGCACATCGAACTACTACATCTGTGATATTTCTTAATTAGATTTTCAATTTTATCTCTAAGGTATTAAGGCTCAAGGTTAATTGAGAATATTTGAGAGTTTTGGGTAGCTTCGCCTACTTTCGTCGATAAATAGAACGTATTAAAAAAAAAAAATATCCCTCTGCCTGTTTGTTCATTCCAGCTAATTTCAGAAATGGCTAGATGTTGATGAAACTGATTGTTAATGTTATAAGTAATTAAATATAAAATAAAAAATATGTAAATTCTAGGCTAGTTTAATTTTAACATAAAAGATAAAAAGATTATAGTTCCACGCACAAATAAGAAGAACCTATTTCATTTCCAATATCTAGAAGGCAGAGTTAGATGTTAATAAAAACTTTCACATTTTTTTATATTTAATTATAAATTAGTGCTTGACCACAATTCCGCCTGATGGTACGCAGTGATGCAATCGTTGATGGTAAAGCACACTAATATATTAAGAACCTATTCACTTTGGGAAGACGGCAGTTGAGAGGTGATGAATTGTTAAACACAACAACATGACCCATCATGCTGCACCAAAGAAAAGTTGTTCTGAAGACTGCGGGGACGCCAGAACCCTCCACGACCAAAACTCCCGACACAACATCATTTGGCGCATCGTACCCGGTACACATCGCAACACAACTGCTCAGACCCGTCCTCCGTACGTCTTCTCTAGAGTGCAATTTTTTGTTTAAATAATTATAAACTAGCGCTTGACCGCAATCCCGCCTGATGGTAAGCAGTGATGCGATCGTTGATGGTAAAGTGCGCTAGTTTATTAAGAGCCTATTCACTCAGAATAACTGAGCGAATAGGAAGGAAGACGGCAGTTGAGCGAGGTGATGCAATGTTAAACCCAACAACACGACCAACGATGCTGCGCCAAAGGGAGATTGATCTGATGACCCTCCACGACCAAACTCCCAACACAACAACACACATCGCAACACAACTGCTCAGCTTCTATTTTAACAATTTCCCACAAATATAAATACTACTTATGGCCCGGTATTGCGCTATGTGTGTAATCAAATATCCGGCAAATGAATGCGGTTTGGACAATACGGAAACTAAAATCTAGTGGCACAATACAACTAGCGTGGTATTTTCACAACACAAACTAATTTGCATATCGTTAAATAATTAATGTGGATACCCACATCAGTCGCCGTACTGAAGGATTATGCTGAATTCAGCGCTGTACTTGCAATTTACGTGTGTATTTGTTAACATTGAGTATGTACTGCTGGCATACGGTAAATATTTTCATTGTTGTTGTGTTCATTACTATCCATAGTATTAGATAAATGCATATGTTTTTTTTTTAATTAACTGACAGCTGTGCTGGAGAGTTTGTTCCGCCACTTCTTCTTCCCAGTGAAAGCACTAGGAAGTGGCGAAAGGCGGGCGTTTTGGGACGACTGTCTTATGCAATATTGACGTTCAAAAGCTGCTGATTCTCAGCCTAATTTGAATAAAAGACTTTTGATTGTGTACTTAGTTGCCATGTGTTGACATATTGGTGCTTGTACAATATGTCATCTGTTGTAGTTATGTAACACGTATTATTAGTACAAGTATTTGTTATGTATTGTAATTACAGAAATAAGTAAATATTTCGCTTTATTTTATCCCCGGGATTGCCATTATTGGAAGCTCACTTCAGTTGTGGTTTCTGATAAGATATAAAAACTTTTAAAATATATTAACCTTAAGTTCAGACTTAACAGTTAATATTTTGTCGGCCTCCGTGGCGCAGCGGTCAACACGCCTGCCTGCGACGTGGAGGCCCCGTTTTCGATCCCCGGCCTGGTCATGATGGAAAACGATCTTATCCTGATTGGCCTGGGTCGTGGATGTTTATCTATATATGTATCTATTATAAATATAGTATCGTTGAGTTAGTATCCCATAACACAACTCTCGAACTTACTTTGGGGCTAGCTCAATCTGTGTGATTTGTCCGTATATATATTTATATGACTGGATAGAACCGCGACTAATGCAGAGCAAGCACACCGTCTCGCAGAATGGCCGTGTTGGCGCAAGGCAACCTTTAAATTATTAACCAACAGTTAATATGACTTTTCCCATCCCATTTCCCATCCAGAACAAAAAAAGGTGATTTGTAATTTCTACTTATGGAAAAGCTATAGTCACCGACATAGCTCTTCGAATCGCTAAAATTAATTGGCAGCGTGCCCTGCCCACTGGTCGTAAAACCGGTGGTGGGAGTGGCAACTGCGTACCAGAAGACGCAGCGTAGGGAGGCCGCCAACAAGGTGGACTGAGGACCTGGTGAAAGTCGCGGGATACCGATGGATGCGGGCAGCACAAGACCGATCATTCTGGAAAGGCCTCACCCAAGGCTTTCCACGCTGACCGGTATTGTGTTGCCCGCATCCATCGGCTTCCCGCGACCTTCACTAGGTCATCGGTCCACCTCGTTGGGGGCCTCCCTACGCTGCGTCTTCCAGTACGTGGCCGCCACTCCAGAACCTTACTGCCCCATCGGCCATCGGTTCTACGAGCAATGTGCCCTGCCCACTGCCACTTAAGTTTAGCGGCTCGCAGAGCTATGTCGGTGACTTTGGTTCTTCTGCGGATCTCCTCATTTCTGAGTTTGTCAGTTTATGAAATGAAAAATAACACTATGACCTAATGTGACGATGGCTTTTCTTTGCTGCATTTGATAATTATCAGCAAAATCATAACTCCATTTTAAAGTATATACTCGTATAGGTATAATTTTCAGCAATAAGTTCAGAGTCTCTCCCGCGTTTGATCATCAATCGCGTCAATTCCTTAGTAAATCCCACCAAGCTCGTATTCATTTCGCCTTGTTTCGTTCATAGTATCATAGAATGTAAGGACTCAGGATTGATCTGCCGCGAAATACAAGCAGATACTCAGTAGGTAAGTCTCACAAACGTAGTTTCGAGGATGTCGCTTCACCTTTTTTGGCTTTTCAAGATTCGTTTTATTTGCATTCGTCGCTCAAATTATGTATAAAGTTCAAAAAATCTTAGGTGCTGGGAAAAACTCAAGGAATTGGTGACATAGTGGAAGTATAAGTCCTTCGTATGTACATGTCGCTATCCTAGCAATACCTATATCGGCACATCTGTGTTTTTCATATTTTATGGACACAAGGATCAAAGATCTTAACCATGTTCGAAATTAATTTACGAGTTAATTTTTATTATTATTTATTGGCTAATATTTAAACAATTTAAAAAAGTTTGTAAATAATATTATGTACAAGTCTATAAAGTAGGAATGGAAATAATTAGAGGGCATCAAAAATTCATTGCCACGTTGTATTGCGATGCTGATTCTTTGGCCAAAAAATAGCACAGCCCTCTGGTCATGTGAAGAGTCGCCTAAATTATTCTGCGTTTTTTTACAGATTCATGACTTATATTGGTAACCAAACTGAGTGTTCACTGGGTTCGAGGTACTAGTATAGACGTTAATAAATATTAGGATGTGTATAATAATATAAACTCAGTTTAAAAGTCAAATCAAATCAAATCAAAGCATTTATTACAAATAAGCCAGTAACAGGCACTTTTGAATTGTCAGAAGGTCGGTCAGTCAGTAAGGTGAAGCTAGTCGCCCATTCCAAAGAATAGGTACCTATGGAGAAGAACGGGCAAGAAACTCCATGGACACTCTTTTAAATTATCAAGCTATTGATACAAATATTTGATTACATCATTCATTTTGAAATCAATCGTGTGAGAACGATGCAGAAATATATTGTACGCTAAGAGCGTCCATTATGGAAAAACGCACAAAAAAAAAAACAACAACAAAAAAGACTAACCCAACAAATTTTTGCAGATGTGCTAATATATTATAGGTGAGCGATGTATTCACGCGAGACACAAAGGCTTCTGTCACGATGGTATTCCACCGGTTAAGGATGAGGTGAAGATTAACTGGTGGGATGAAATTGGTTTCCTATCAATGATTTATTATGCCGAAAATTAAAGATTTTTCCTAGGGAAAACCGAATTTCGAATAGAGTAGATTCCTATAAAAAAGACGTAATTACAATTTTGCTATGCTTCGAAATCAAGTTCGTGAATCTAAACCATTATAGCATAGAGTTTTTGTTTTTACCTTAAATTTTCATACTTAACTCTTTTAGCACCTAAGTTTAGTTTTCAAATCGTCTTAAATTCGTAGGTATTACACAAACGGTATATATATATATCTTTGTTTATTGATTCCTCTTAGTCTGAATGTATTAAATTATGCTCCACTTCACCTGAATTAATATTCAACGAGGACAAACTCTTGCGCTTAAAGTGCCAGACGGCTCGTACTGCCAGTAATAATAGATACAGGTTCGTATTTTAACATTTTGTTTTCATTTATGCACGAGTTTTGCATTAGGAAGGAATTATTGAGACTACGTAACTAAAAAGGTGAAAGGTCAAAGGTTTATAAGGAAATACTTCATAATATTTATTTTAAACTTGAACTTTTCACCTTTTTGTATTATGTTAATAATTATTATGTTAATTTACGTGAATGTTAATTACGTTACCATATAGTCTTAGCTGCTATCGCAGGAAACTTGTGTCTCAGTAGGTAGTTAATAATATGACTGAGTTCTTTTATATGTATACAAGCGGAACGTTATAGCAGCAGACGGCGATGCGTCAACGACAGCCGCCAACGAGTGTCGGCGGCCGCAGTTATAAGTATAAACAGAAATTATTATCAATAAACGCAAGACGACGCTGCTGGAGGCGCAGGTGGGCGAACGGCGCGTTGACCATATTTTTATAGGGACAACCTCATAAGTTTGTGATTTTTCATGATAGCTACCAGAAATTTTGTACATAAATTATTTACACAAAAACATAGGACACGTGTTGTATACTGTGGGAGACTGGTGCCTAAACTAGGTTCGGGACCTGTGCTTCGGGGCTCATGGATCCCTTTACATTTTATTTATAAATTACCATTGCTACTATGCAATACCAACATCCAATACTCATAGTGTATACTAACTACCCAGATCGAGAATGTACCAAGAATTTAAAACAAAGTAACTTTACATGTTTATAATGTTATATTTATGAATTATACAAAACTAATCGTAGATGACGTTAGATAAATAACTTCATACCTATATATCAGAGACACTGAAACGTAACATAACAAAGACAAGACGCTTCATAAAAGCAAGACTTACTTAATTGACTTAGTACAGTACTTAATCTACTAATGCATGTACTTAACATTCATAGGCCGTATTACAGCTAAGTGCGTCGTCTGTACTAAGTGCTAAGTGCCTACAGTTACCTGTTGGGCTCAAATATCACGGTACAGTTGTTAAAGAAACTTACCACTTAGTAACTTAGCTACTTCATCCTTAGTCCACAGGGGAAAATTAATTTTACGGATTTGTAATTGAAACTTAAAATTGCATTATACACATGATACTTTATTGTACACCAAAAAGAACATTACATTAAAAATACATTCAACACTACAAAATTATGTCTGTAAGTAATTATGTGTATTATTAATAAAATTATATAGTGTATTGGTAATTGGGTTGTATCCTAAAAAATAATTTAATGTCCATCAGAAAGATTTAAAAAAATATTAAACATGTATTTTTTATTTTTTGTCTCAATCAAATACTTTAAAAGATATATTGAAGTGTCGTATGACGTCACGCCGTGGTACAAAATATACCACGGCATGACGTAATTAGCCCCCTTCATAACTTTAATACGATATATCTCAGTAGTTTTTGGTAATTTCGACAAAATAAAAAATACGGGTATTAATTTTTTTTATTATCTACAAGACGGCCTAATTATTTTTTTGATTTTCATACCTTGGATACATCCCTATTGGTATTGTAATGATACCATAGCTTGGATCCAACCTGTCCCATTTAAAAACCTATAGTAATAAGGGACACTTCTTACAAAAATCATTTTATAGCATAATCTTGTTACCCTAGTGAGTCCTCACTGAATATAGAAACACCAACGTTGAAAATTCACTTAAAAGCTCATATCAAAGCATCGATACCCAGTAAGTGGACTATTCACTCCATCGTAAGTCAGTTTGAAACCTAGTAAGTCTTTGAAATTGGACAACCAAGTTACACTTGACACACACAACTTAATGCTTTTGATGAAATCTACCTACTACCTCTAATTATAGATTTCAAAAGCTGACCTATATTAAGTTTAGGCGCTCTCATCCAAAATTTTGTTTTAGGTCCTTACTTATTCTTTATGTGTGTTATTAGGGCTTTTACGCATAGCGTATGTGAGTCTCATTGCATCCTAAACAATTGCACTTCCACAACACGTGGGCCATGCATTTGAACAAAACTTTCGCATCATCGTCATTTGATTTGAACATACCCACATCAGTTCTGTTCAAATCCAGTATTATATTATATTATAAACTAGCGCTTGACCGCAATCCTGCCTGATGGTAAGCAGTGATGCGATCGTTGATGGTGAAGCGCGCTAGTTTATTAAGAGCCTATTCACTCAGAAAAACTGAGCGAATAGGAAGGAAGACGGCAGTTGAGCGAGGTGATGCAATGTTAAACCCAACAATACGACCAACGATGCTGCGCCAAAGGGAGATTGATCTGAAGACCCTCCATAACCAAACTCCCAACACAACAACATTAAGCGCATCGTACCCGGCACACATCGCAACACAACTGCTCAGACCCGTCCTCCGCACGGCTTCACTAGACATCATGCCGGAACACGACAAATCGCTTGGCGGCAAAACTTTGTCTGGTGGGTGGTAACTTCTGCCGGCGGCCGATGTTATGGCCTACCACCGAGACTTACTAAATTATACCCTTACTGGATTCATATTGGACATATTCCATCAATAAATGGTGTAGGTACTCAACAACTCCATATTCCTTACTTAATTTAATAAGATTTATGAAAGTAGAAGCATATAAAACAGGATGGAAAATAATCAGAGGGCATCAAAAAAATCATCCGCATCACTGTGGGCATCACGCAAAAGGCTGGCAACATTGCCACGTTGTCCGGCAATGCTGATTCTTTGGCCAAAAAACAGGCCGGTCCTTTGGTCACCTGAAGAATTGATTAACCGTTTGGCAATATATCGAAATAATAAGTGAGGTCTTTACACTAGGTTTTTGGAGCCTCCGCTTTTTGAGAGTGGGTTATATCCATAAGCCCAGCATTGCTGGGTAGATATCATGTGTCTACATTTTTTTGGTACTAGGACATGTTGGTTTCGGAATGATAGTAAAATGATTTACCCAAAGCGCTAGCCTGACTTTGATCCCCTTCTCGTATGTCATTACTTCTTAATCTCGCTCATATCAAAAAAGAATAAAACATTCCAGCTTGGTTATTTGGACACCACGTGCACTGTATCCCTTTTTTTTTGTTTGGAATGAGAAATCATCAAATGATAGGTCATTTGATGATTTCTGATCCCAGCGCGAGAGAGCCGGAGAGGACCCGCTCTCCTTATGTATCCCCCGCTCTGGGCGGAGCGAAAGGGCGTTTCAGACTTTTACTGACAAAAACCCACCCGTGTTCCTTCACTTGCCTGTAGACCAGGGCCACGGTTTCTAAGTGCCCTCTATCCTGTGTCAACAATTGTGTTAAAAATTTGCCCTTGAATGTCATGTGTATAAATATATAGAAACGCTTCGTCGTATTGCCGTTCGTCAGTACGTCGTCGTTTTGTAGTATGAACGTATTACGTCAAAAATGAGGGTTAGGTCATGAAAACAACACAAACGCAGCAACAGTGGAATAAGCAGTCGCCTACATTAATGTTATAATAGAAAATACAAATGAACTTACTCCATAGTCAGCATCTGACTGCTGACTATGGAGATCTATCTTTATTATTGGTAGATTTTTTTCTGCCAATACACTGAAAGTAAATACTCGTTTGAAGGTCATAGTTCTCTCCCCCACATTCACATCTATCATAACACAAGTGTTTTGGTACCCAATTTCCTCCTTATATCACTTAGGGAAAGATAATCCCGTCATGTTTTTCTTTCATTCGCAGATCAAGATCTTAGTACCCATAAAATATGGCGTCAGTATAATCCAGAGTGGATACTGTGAATAGAATTGAATATAATGCGTCTCATCCGAAGTGAATTATTCATAGCAAGAATATCGTCTTGTGTTCGTATTCATAGCCTTTTATGGTACTCTGAAATGGGAGTGAGGTAATGTTTCGTTACGGATTAGAAAGTAATGGAAAGCCAATAAACAGTTCCATTCATTAAACAAATCTTGAATTTGTGTTGCTGATGAATGCACCAAAATTGTCGCTGTCGTAACAGGACCTATTATTCACCCTTTTCTATCATTATATTGGTGCTCCATTTCCTTTCTACTTCATTTCATTTAAGATACGATACGACATAATAACGTGTCAGTATTTATGTCATCATTACGTCTTTTTTCCAAGTGCGGTGGAGCTAAAGAGAAATATTTTACTTCCTACATATTGTATTGGCTTTTGGTGCTGGTAAACATCGTCGTTATTTTCTTGAATGCTCATTTCCCCAAACATTCTTTCATTATATAACGAACATCGTTAGAGGGCAGAATATCGTAATTATTGTACTAGAGGTCAATTATAATAGAATGTGTCATTTTGTTTAAAGAAAATTAAATTATTTAAGAGCTGAAGCAAACCAAAACATGTTTTATCAATCGTTTTATTTGCGAAAATGTTCTGAGGATATTTATTTATTTTATTATTTACTTGAGACATTAGACAATTGTAATTGGATTAAGATTGTTTTTTATAAAGAACTTCACGGAGTGGTAGACACTGACCTGTTTTTTTTTTCAACTCAAAACTTTTTTTTTTTATAAGTATAAACTAGCGCTTGACCGCAATCCCGCCTGATAGTAAGCAGTGATGCGATCGTTGATGTTAAAGCGCGCTAGTTTATTAAGAGCCTATTCACTCAGAAAAACTGAGCGAATAGGAAGGAAGACGGCAGTTGAGCGAGGTGATGCAATGTTAAACCCAACAACACGACCAACGATGCTGCGCCAAAGGGAGATTGATCTGAAGACCCTCCACGACCAAACTCCCAACACAACAATATTTGACGCATCGTATCCGGCACACATCGCAACACAACTGCTCAGACCCGTCCTCCGTGCGGCTTCACCAGAAGTTGGAGTTCAAAACCGATTTGCCTAACAATACCAAAGAAAAACATTTGGGTAGACCACATAAATTACTCAAACTGATAGAATATGTCAAAAAGTAACAGAAATAAATAAACTAAAAATAAATAAAATTACTCACATAGCTTTTACGTTTACAATATTATACGAGTAATAACATTATGCTTTACAAAGTAAGCAAATGATAATATTGTCCCAATGATATCATCCGATGATGTCCTTAGGATGTATATACGAGTATGTACCTTTTCCGTTATAAGTTGTACATAAAAAGCATTAATAATAATAGACAATAATGTTTTATTTCTATAAAAAAAAAACATTTATTATGTAACCATTTCAAACATCTCAACCCCAAGCCTTATTGTCCTCGATATAACCTTTAACGGTGTAAAGGCTTTCTGCCATAACATAGTTTAATAAATGATTTTAATTTATGAATTTTATTAAGTTTATTACAAAAGCGTATATATTGACTTATATAAGAACTACTTATTTTCCTAAACCTGGTTGTAGGTACAACAAAACTGAGTTTTTCCTAGTATTAATATTTTAGATACTACTGTATTTTATAAGCAACTTAATATTTTTTATACATTAAGTTACTCATTGTGGTATACTATATTTTTTTTTAATAATTACAAACTAGTGCTTGACTGCAATCCCGCCTGATGGTAAACAGTGATGCAATCGTTGATGGTAAAGCGCACTAGTTTATTAAGACTATTCACTTAAAAAACTTAGGAATAGGAAGGATGACGGCAGTTGAGCGAGGTGATGCAATGTTAAACCTAAGACCAACATGACCAACGATGCTGCGCCAGAAGGAGATTGATCTGGTAACTCTCCACAACCAAACTCCCGACACAACAACATTTGGCGCATCGTACCCGGCACACATCGCAACACAACTGCTCAGACCCGTCCTCCGTACGGCTTCACCAGACATCATGCCGGAACACGACGAATCGTTTGGCGGCAAGACATTATCTGGTGGGTGGTAACTTCTGCCGGCAGCCGATGTTATGGCCTACCACCGAGAATATATTAATATATGGCTAAGCGGTTTACGTCGTGATCAGCATTTAAGGTGGTTCGAGTTCAAATCTAATAACTTACATTTTTTTTTAATTTGTCCTTTAGAATAATATTTCGTTTACCTATACTTATCTTTCACATCTAGGGGAAGGATGGCATATTCTATTTTCTGGCCCTCTCAACCTCGCTTTATTATTATAACTTATAGCTTCAGCGAAAATATTTTCTTTTGCCGACCCCACATATAGCGCCTTTACGTTACCTTTTCACGTTAACCCTTCAGTGTTTATTGAAGCAGCCTCATTTTATTCAGCGAGAGTTATTTCTGTAATCTTTCTCTACCTCTGTCTCTTATATTTTTCTTCCTTTCGTCTCCGATATTTTGAAAACAGCTTAGAATTTCACATCTATTTAAATTACTTTTAGAGAACGAGAGCAACTTGCAAGTTGACATCGTAGGTTCGAACGCCATTAGGCGATATATACCTACGACGATATACGATATCCTTTTATCGTCCCACTGCTGGGCACAGGTCTCCTCTCATACAGAGAAGTATTGAGCGTAATCACCACGCTTGCTCAATGCGGTTTGGCGATTTCAGACCTAAAGTCCAGGTTCCCTCAGGATGTTTTTTTTCACCTTTTAATCAGTCATTGGTGTCAAAGATTTACTTAGAACTTTTCTAAGTTAAATGTAAGTCGAGTTACAATATCACAAAGTAATACTAGTTGTAGTCACGACCTTCTTTATAATAAAGTTTGATATACACTTTGACAAATTGCTGCCCGCTTATGATTGTTAGGTACTACTAATTTCAACGTTCACAGTAAGTGTATCTATGGCTAAGTGGTTTACGTCATGATCAGCATTTAAGGTGGTTCGAGTTTAAATCTAATAACTTACAATTTTTTTTAAATGTTTATTGGTGGGTTATGAATGCTGACAACAAAAATATCTAAAAATACCGACCTGCAACTTAACGATGATACTTTCTTTTAAGATCTTTTTCTATATTAGAGTCATTATTAAAAGATGTGGGTAAATTTGAAACAAAGTCAATCACTAGTTCACCTAAAATATTCCACTACCTATTAGCTGCAATAACTCAAATAATATTACTTAGCTGTTGTTGGTTTTTTTTTTAAAGCCGTCTCTGTCTCCTTGCGTGGCAAGAATCCTTTTTTACTTTTCTTGTTTTCGCCAATTATTTTTTCCGCCTTCAGCTGTTGTTGTTTGGTGACCATATAGTTATGAGTTTATATTATTAGGTTTTATTTTTTTTAATCAATAAGCAGGCTAATATTAGTATCGAAGCTAAGGCAAATATTTTGGTTTTTGTGTAAATTGTTTTTATTATTATTTGGGTAAGGTGCAAACCAATCGCTTGTTGCAAGTGAGTAATAAAATTGTTATTGTTTTAGAGAAATTCTGTAAGCCGTTGCATGAAGAGGTTGGAAGACGAAGGTAGCTTAAAGTGTCGAGAGAAGTGGAACGAAACGACAATATTTACCGTTCAATAGTTCTTTAAATTGTGCGAAGAATGGAGGTTGCATTTGTGGTTTAAAATTTACACGCCTTGGTCTGAAAGCCAATGCGTGTTGTGTTGTGTGATTCGAAAAGAAATAAGTTCGTTAACCGTTGAGCTAAGAAAGTGCTTGAACATTATAATCTCATGACATCAAACTCCGAAAAGGTCACTGAAAAATGACAGCACGAGTAACATGCTATACACACAAAAAAAATTGTAAATGTAAAAAAGTACTGTTTTGTGTTATAAACTATTTTATGATTATAATAATATCCAGGTTAAGCTTCAATCTTCTTTTCTTTACACTACATATAATATTATCATTTTCTCATCTAAAAACCAAACATGTTTTTTATTTTTTTTACCATAAAAATATAATAAGTTTATCAGGGATTACTTATATGTAAAATATTACAATGCTGCCATATCAACGTTTGTTTCATTTATTAGTATACCTAAGTATATCTACACCTAATATTATATAACTTTACAATATATTGTATTAAAATATGTTTATTCTTTGTTATTATATTACATCTATAGTAAACTAAAACATACAATAAAAACCTTTTTTGGAATAAATATTCAATAAATTTTCCTATTCGTTTAAATATTATTTGCATATATTTTTACTTTAAAATACAAATCAATTACCATAATTTTAAATTATATGAAACAACAAAAAGATTTACTATTATTAAGGATCGAACCCACAGTCGCACGCTTAATGTATTGTTAAGTGCAACACGGAGTTTTGGCGGGAAAGTCAAGCTGTCATGCTCGTTTTTCATTGGACTTTTAAAATTATTTATAGTGTTGTTTACTAAATAAAAGTGCGTGATTTATGTAGTAAAAAGTGCATTTAGTAAATAGTTTATAAAGAACAGTGAAATATCGCAGCATAGTGGCCACATGATGATTTAGCCCCAAACCTTACACGTAAGACTGGTCACGCTGCAGTCTTTTTCTACATGAATAATTCATAATTACTTGACATTGGCTAAATGCACAAACCGTGCGAAGCCAAAAAATAAAGAAGTAATAAGAAAGTGCAACCCCTTTATCGACCAAGCTAATTTAGCTTCACCTGATGTAACGAAATTCGCCATTATTTTAAATAAAGACGGAAACGGTTCTACTCAACATGCGGTTGATTGGTCGGAAAATGACACACGGATATAAAATAATGTGTTAGTGTGCCGCGGCCGGTTTAGCGCAGGCGACAGTAGTCTTTAAGGTGAAAGTGGTATTCTGACGGTGATAGTACTTACATATAACTTTTACAAAAAAGTTACGAAAAGTTACATTGTAACGTTACACTGTAAAGTTACATTGGTACTTGCCTGACCTGGAATCGAACCCGCACACTCATACGTGAGAGGCTGGTGTTTTAACCACTAGGCCACCACGCTTATTAGGCGCTTTAATTAGTGTGAATTATTATTCCATCACTACTGCTCTCAAAACGACGAGGGAAAACACCGTGAGGAAACCGGCATATCTTAGAGCCTGTGCAAGCCATTGTTTAAATAATTTAATGTTAAGCATTCTTGTCTCGTTTACAAATCGGATTGCAAAATCAACCAAATTTTTATATGCATGTCGTTACAGTCATCATCATCATCAACCTTTTATCGTCCCACTGCTGGGCACAGGTCTCCTCTCATACAGAGAAGGATTGAGCGTAATCACCACGCTTGCTCAATGCGGGTTGGCGATTTCAGACTTATAAAGTCCAGGTTTCCTCCTTCACCTTCAGTCATTGGTGTCCAAGATATACTTAGAAAGTACATATAACTTTTAGAAAAGTTACATTGGTACTTGCCTGACCTGGAATCGAACCCGCACACTCATACTTGAGAGACTGGTGTTTTAACCACTAGGCCACCACGACTTCGTGAATCGTGACAGTGCATTATAGGAATTCAGCTTGTACTGAAGTATACAGTATGTTAAGAAAACCCTGTCCGACCCATAAGGATAATAAAGGTTAGGTAAACACATGACCAACTATAATATAAAATTTTAAGTAATCATCATAGTAACAATACGAGTACTAATGAATTTTGAAATAATCTTTTTTCCCGCGAATTAATTCCAACTTCCCCGAAATTTGGTAATTTTTAAAAAAGTGACAACACCGGTATTTTTATGAGCGAATAGCGATGCGACCACGTGATGCGTGCCCTGCCGCCCGCCGCCCGCGGAAGGGTGGTTAACGCACATTTATTAAGTTACCTCTTTTTGCGAAATAATAATTATTTTTTTAGGGGGATTTTTTTTTAAAGTTTACTCCTATTTTGTGCCCATTAGTAGAATCAGTTATCGACATCTAATAACACCTTCACGGGTCGGACAGGGTTTTCTTAACATATTGTATACGTATTATTGAACGTGAACGTAAAGCTAGCACAGATCCAAAAACTTCAAAGAATTTTGATATCTAGCAACCCGTACTCGGACCGCGTCAGGAGGCTTATATCGCAAGAATAAGAACATTACAGGCTGATTATAATACATTTTTTTTTTTAAATTAGGAACGTGTCTTTGTTCAGCGTTCTACAATAGGAGCGGGTAAATAAAAACGTATTGTAATATCGCTGTTGACTGGTCAATTTATCCATGTGTATCTTGCTATTCGTTGGGTGTGGGAGAGAGAGTCAAGTAATCTACCACGCGGGCCTTGTGCGGTTTGGAAGTTGCCACATGCCTTCGAATTCTTGGTTCGAAGACATTTTTGTATGGTATGTGTTGAAATAATTTACACGAAGGAAGCATAGTTACTCTCGTTCTTCTGCGGATCTCCTCATTCCTGATTCGATCGCGCAGTGCAACCCCAAGCATAGCCCTCTCCATTGCCCTTTTAGTGACTTTGAGCCTTCGTATAAGGCCCATTGTTAGCGACCACGTCTCAATTCCATAAGTCATCACTGGCAATACCCACTGGTCGAAGACTTCAACATAGCCCGAAGAATTGCAAGACTAAAGTGGCAGTGGGCTGGACACATTGCCCGTAGGACCGATACCCGATGGGGCCGACGGGTTCTCGAGTGGCGACCGCGCACCGGAAGACGTAGCGTGGGTAGGCCCCCGACAAGGTGAACCGACGGCCTGGTGAAGGAACCTTGGGGGGGGGGGCATGTCCAGCAGTGGACGTCTTTCGGCTGAAATGATGATGACGATGATGAAGCGTAGTTAGTGAGCGCTTGTCTGGGCTCATACCGTAATTCATTATGCTTCTTAATTTGACACCAAACATTTTCATGGGAGGACACATTTGTAAAATTGTTTTCATTACATTCCACCTTAGTAATTACATATTTTATTCTACTAAAAGTCTTGAATGAATATTTATGTCCATAAAATAGATCTGAAGAATAGTTTTGAACTAAGCAATTATTAACAAAGGTTCTTAATTAATTGAGGGTTCAGGCCATTGGTGTCTACAAAGTTGAAGGCTTTAGCTGGAATCTAATTGGAAAGCTTTGTGAGGTCAGTGGAATAGTTCCACCTAGATAATAAGTACGACTTTACTAGCTTTAATTACTCGATAATCGATCGTTTTTGGTCGGAATGTGGAGTTTACTGGTTAGAGAAGTTCCTGGTAATCGATTTTTTAAGTTCGGTTCTTTATGTGTTAGGGAAACTTAGCTTAGCATGTTCTAATTTGGTAACTTTTATTCGTTAGTTTTGTAAGTTAACGTGTGAAATGTGGTAATTATTTCATTACCGTTCTACCAAAAATAATGTTGAAGAATGAACGTTGTTCTCGGTGGTAGGCCATAACATCGGCTGCCGTTAGAAGTTACCACCCACCTCACAAAGTATTGCCGCCACGCGATTCGTCGTATTCTGGCATGAAGTGTGGTGGCTTCTGGCTTCCATATGGAAGACTGGTCTGAGCAGTTGTGTTGCGATGTGTGCCGGCTACTAAGCGCCAAATATTGTTGTGCCGGGAGTTTAGTTGTGGAGGGTCTCCAGATCAATTTCCCTCTGGCGCAGCATCGTTGGTCGTGTTGTTGGGTTTAACTTTGCATCACCTCACTCAACTGCCATCTTTCTTCCTACCAATCAGTTTTTTTGAGTGAATAGGCTCTAAAATCAAAATCAAAGCATTTATTTCAAATAAACCAGTTACAGGCGCTTTTGAATTGTCAGAAGGTCAGTCAGTCAGTGAGGTGAAGCTAGTCGCCCATTCCAAAGAGTTGGTACCTATGGAGAAGAACGGGCAAGAAACTCCATGGACACTCTTTTAAATTATCAAGCTATTGACACAAATATTTGATTACATCACATCACTCATTTTGAAATCAACCGTGTGAGAACGATGTAGAAATATATTGTACGCTAAGAGCGTTCATTATGGAAAACACACAAAAAAACAACAACAAAAAAAGACTAACCCAACAAATAGATGCTTTACAGCAAGTACATTGTGCTCTAAATAAACTAGCGCCCTTTACCATAAACGATTGCATCTCCGTTTGCCTTCAGGCCGGATTCCGGTCAAGCACTAGTTTATAATTTAAAAAAAAACTGTAAAGAGGAGAGTGCTGAAGGTGAGTTCAACAGTTTTTACATTCCTGCATAGTGTTACAAATACATGCATCAATAATTATAGTTCGTAACTACAGCAATAACAGAATCGCTTAATATTATTATAGTAAATTGTTCGTTGTGATTTATAAAATTACAGAACAGCATTAAAAATCCTTTTCAATCATATCATTTCATACATATATGATACTGAAAAATATTCAATATTTATTTAAAGCTAATGTTACCATATACCTATACATATATCAGCAAACAAACTCATTAAATAGAGTTCCCGTACCGTTTTGAGGTCAACCCCAAAACGTAACGGTGACGTGTCACTATGGCGACAGGCGACTGGCGGTAAACGCACCTGTGGCTTTGCACAAATATCGATCTTCATATTGTGTTAGTGAGCTGTTCTCACGCTATTCACAATGTAACGTTGTTTTGTTATGTTTTCAAGGGTGCAATCTTGTTAAATTGGATATTTATTGGGGGTAAGGAAAATGTGTGTGTGTAGCAAGGGAACGTAGTATGTATCTACAATTTCGTCTAATTAATTTTCGTTGTTCGGAAATTCCCAAGGGTCTTATGAAATTATTACCGACACTACGGTTGATAGAATTTGAGATTGTTTGTATTAAGTACCCAAAATGTGGCCGTCAAGTGAAGGTATTTTCAATTAAGGGCAGGTCTTTTGATCCGTTGTTAAGCTCAACCAATTATTAAACGTAATATAATAGTAATGTGTATTTTTGTTAAGTTTTTGGTAATAATATTGTGTTTACAGCACATTTCCTTTTTTAGTGGGATGAGATCACAAACTCACGTTACTCAATTACCAGTCGATCAATAACCTGTGTACATATTGTATGTGTCTCAAATATATAATTGTTTACGGAGTTTCATTGAAAAGTCCATGGTACGCAACTTCAACTAATATAAGAGGACACAATAATATAAAATTCAATGAAATGATCAAATAATTAACTACTGATAAAAAAAAAAGACGTGTGGCACTCGGGGACTGCCGCGGTAAAGCTATTGCATAGCATTTTGTATCAATTTATGCAATTATAATTATTTATTTATTTTATTTATGCAGTATTTCTTTTTCTTTGATATTAATTCAAGTTACACTTTTTGAGCGTGGTGACCGATAAGAAAACAATTTTTTTCTTTTATTAAATAAATAAATAATAATGCATTTGTGTGAATAATAAAATGTATGTATATAGAGTACTCACTCATTTTCTTTCACTATTTTTTCGTGACTTTCTTCATTAATAATAAATGCACTTTGTTCATTCATATTCAAAACACTTTATACACAAATTTTACAAGTGCAGTTATCACTCGAGTCAGTAAGCATGTAAAATGAGAAAACTAACATAGAACGATCCGTGTGAGAACTAAACGATCACTATTACACAACAACACTGATACCTTTGAGAAAGCGGACTTCCTCTACAATAGGGCAATTCCTCCGTAAGGTCTGTCTATGCTATTACTTATAATCTCTGTCATTGTGTGCTGTTTCGGTGCAATCGCAAGACCGGCCGGGCACTGAGGGGCAGGCAAGACAGCTATAGTATCCTTATGACTCCACCAACTGGTATTTCGTTGACTCAGAAACGCCGCACAGGGAGCACCACGAAATATACTCAAATACTCCGAGGTTCTTTTTCAATATACCCCACTGTTTTGTCGTGGTGGCCTAGTGGTTAAAACACCAGCCTCTCAAGTATGAGTGCGCGGGTTCGATTCCAGGTCAGGCAAGTACCAATGTAACTTTTCTAAAGTTATATGTACTCTCTAAGTATATCTTGGACACCAATGACTGAAGGCGAAGGAAAACATCTTGAGGAAACCTGGGCTTTATAAGTCTGAAATCGCCAACCCGCATTGAGCAAGCGTGGTGATTACGCACAATCCTTCTCTGTATGAGAGGAGATCTGTGCCCAGCAGTAGGATGATAAAAAGGTTGTTGATGATGAACGGCGTCGGTGTCGAATTATTTGTTAGCAATTTAATATTTTCGAGCTGATCTTTAGTAACATAATCACTTCTGATTGCGTTAACATCTGACCGTAGAATTAATAAATCCTTCATCAACTTCTTTACGTACGTTCTACGTAGTCAAAGCAAACTGATGGCAATTTGTGAAGGTCATATGCCACAAAAACTGGGATTGTTCGGGATCCGTGATTTTAAACACCGTAATCGTATATTTTAGGTCTTTCTGCTTTTTGTTCTTACGCCTCGATACATGTTTTTGTCTTGTCTTCGTAGAAACAAACAATAACTTTTTTGCCTCATCAATGTCTTCCTCAGAAAAAGCCGACGAGCATATTTTTATTAAACTTTCGTTGTTTCGTTTCGGAGATAACAATATTACAACTCGTACACTTAAATGTACTCGTATTAACATTGTTCACCGACATCTTTCTGTAATATTTTATTTAATAAAAACTTCAACTCTTGATCTGGTCCCTGTGGATAGATACCACAATTTTGCTAATAACACGTGTAACAAATTATAGAAATTCTTTAAAAAAATATTTCACAATAATGGCGGATATCGCCAATCACAGTTGAAAAAACGGCCGCGTGAGCACTTTTTACTCTATAAAATCAAGCGCTTTTATTTAGTAAATAACACTATAAATAATTTAAAAGTCCAATGAAAAATTAGCGTGATATTCATCTTAGCTTTTCCGTTAAAAAAAAGCTATTTTATAAAAACACTAATAAATTAATTTGAATAAAAGTACTTAATAATTAATTTTATGAAAAGTTTTTAAGGTAGCCATGACAACGTCGATGACGTCTATGACATATCTCTATAGAAGACCTATTTCAGAGAAAAAATTAATCGCAAGTTTAACACATCGCGACTATCAGTAACATGGAAAGTGTGTAGAACTGAGTTCGCGCCCTGCAATATGCATGCTCTTTTTGAAAATCTATAAATTGTTTTCAAAAGATGTAGTCGCACGCACACAAACATACCGTGCCGAAGACAGCCGAACTGAAACGACGTTAGACGATGTACGGCCTTCAAGCCACACCTCCGTGCCCGTCGGAGTGTGGAGCGTGAGGTTTTTTCGTTACGGAATTTCTGGATTCGGTCCCCGCGCTCAAGGCCCGCGATAGAAGCTATGCAATAGCTTAATAACATTAAGATAAACTAAAGATCATCAAAAAAACATTTTGCATTTTAGTTGAGTTAACTATGATTCCAAAAACCGCGCCTAAGTTATGTAACTGATGAGTATCGTTGATGTGTGGTACAGTGATTGCTTTGATAAAACTCAAGAAGATAACAAGCTCAAGAAAATATGGAGGAATAGCGACATACCTAAAGCCACTAAGATCAGGTTCGTCCGAGCACTAATATTCCCCATATTTTTCTACGCAGCTGAAATTTTAACGTTACGGGAATTGGAAAAGAAAAAGATAGACGCTCTAGAAATGTGGTATTGGAGAAGAATGCTTGGGTTATCACGGACCGAGTTTAGAACAAACGTTTCTATACTCCAAGAACTCTGCTTCAAACAGCGTCTTTCAGAAATAGTACAGTCCCATATACTCGGATTTTTTGGTCACGTATCAAGGCGCAATAATGACGTCCAGGGCAGAGTGGAAGGGAACAGACCTTGTGGAAGGTCACCGATGAGGTGGACCGACCAAATCAAGTCGGCAGTGGGGGGACATGTTGATAAATGCTCCAGACTGTCGTCCAACAGGGATAAATGGAGAGAGATCGTGCGGCGTGTGACATCAACGTCTCGGATTCAGTCATAGTGACCACGACCGTTCTGTCAAGAGCGAAACGAATGTTTAATCGTACCCAAATGTTTAGTTCTAGATAGCTGAATTACGCCGTATTTCCTCTCACCACTGACATCGCAGTGTTGCCCTGTTAGGACTAAAGCCTCCTCTGGGCCCGTGCCCCAGCAGTTGGGATAGGCTGATTATGATGCCAATAGTCGTAGTGGCCTAATGGTTAAAACACCAGCCTCTCAAGTACGAGTGTGCGGGTTCGATTCCAGGTCAGGCAAGTACCAATGTACTTTCTAAGTATATCTTGGACACCAATAACTGATTACAAGGTGTAGGAAAACATCTTGAGGAAACATGGACTTTGAGTCCGATATCGATAACCCGCATTGAGCAAGCGTGGTGATTACGCCTTCACCTTACGATTGTCAAACCTTCTCTGTATGAGAGGAGACCTGTGCCCAGCAGTGGGACGATAAAAATGATGATGATGCTGATTATGAACTATAAATTGCATCGGCCAAGAGCGTGTCCAGCCATGCTCAGTGTAGGGCTTCGTAGTAAAGGGCAGGAAACTACTATACTAAAAATTTAAAATAAAAAAAATGGAATGGACATTGAGTTCACATACTAAGTAGGAAATTTTTAAAACAGGCCTACAAAGGACGGTGATAACTACCGAAAAATTATTTATAGATACCATATATTCTATAGATCATACCGATTTCGACCCATTCAATCAATGAAAATCTTAACTGTGCGAAGTAGCCCAAGGTTCAGCTCTATCTTACCCATCAAATTAGTAACTCAATTTCTCTTGAGAAATTGAGTTTCTAATTTATACAAACTAAGGGGTTATGTAATACTCGTATGTTGGATTTTCGGTAGTAATTTTGAATTGCGCGAACTGATTTTAATAATTATTTTTTTTTAAAATCAGTTCTTAGTTTGATATACGGTTATATTGTTTTTCTTAGGACTGGAAAAGCTAGATAAAGGATAATATATTAATTTCTTAAGACAGTCGTGTTCTCTTTTTATTGGATAACCTTTTTAATAAAGCACGCTCGTAAGTTTTGTCGAATAGATATTATGTATAAATATCGAAGACTAGCGGCCGCCAGCGACTTCGTTCGCGTGGAGTTAGTTATGCTCCGCTCCTATTGGTCACAGCGTGATATTATATAGCCAAAAGCCTTCCTGGATTAACCCTTAATTTGGCAGAGGTTCAATGTGTTATATATATGTAAAATTTAAGTATATTTATAAGTTTAGGGTAGTAAGGAATCCAGAAAAAATAAAAAAAAAATGTTGCGACCTTCAGGTTTCCAGGAAACCAATGTTCATCAAAGTGAACATTGCCAAATCTGTCGAGAAATACCACTTTATTGTAATGTTTACTGTGATGAACATAATCAAATTAGGGTACACATTCAAACAGGTAGTGCGGTTTACAAAATATTTTTATTTATATAAAAAACAAAACAAAGACATAACAAAATATCTTTTATAACATAATAGAGCCTCTTCTAGCATTTCACAAAAAACTTAGTATTATTTTGTATGAAAATTGAGAAAACAATTACGAGATTTTTTTCCGGTAACAAAACAGTCATATTTTTTAGGTAATATCTGCACCTCCCCATGTCTTCTTTTGTATTAGGAAAGTGGTAAATATTGTCGAAACGTATGGGGCTAATGGGCCTGGGTAACTTAGGGTTCTTTATTGTTGAATTTTCAACGATAGAGTGAGAACGTACAGACCGGTTCTTTTTTGTTAAATTTAGATATAGATCTTGCCGAAATATTTTCAAATACATTTTTTTTCTGTCGTTAGTTTTTTTTTTTAAATAAAATCCATGAATTATTTATACTTATATCTAACAACTGGCAAAATATTAAATCACGCATTTCGTCTTCTGTCACTTGAATAGATTTGCCAGTTTTTTGAACAGAGTATAGATTTGACTGTACGGTAATATCGGTCACAATGTCTGAAGAAAAAAAAAATATTCTAGGGAATCTGCAGTGGGCAGGAAAGAGGCATTCATTATATTATGGTCTTGGTTTTCTTTAATTGTAGCTTGGTGACGGAAGGTGACGCTTTTTCTCCATTTATAGGTTAGTACAAATTTCGGAACTTTCTTTCGTCTTTTAGCCAGCACTGGAGTAATGTGCCTTTGGGCTCGAGTTTTCCTGGTAGCACTTTCAGGAGTTGATAAAGGGGCTTCAGACGGAAGAGATGGTATAGAAGATAAGGAAGGTATGTTCTCGTAGTTCGGTTCTCTAGTCGGCGTAGCTGGGCAAATTTGACGTAGAACTGGAGTCAATTGCAATGATGTTTCTGTAAAATCAAATTCAGGTGGATCGTCCCCAGTGTCATGATCTTCAGCATCAGGTTCAGGACTGCTTAAAATATGCATTCGCTCTAAAGATGAATCTAGAGATGGTGATGATGATGAAGCTAAACTTGGAGTATGCAGATCTGCCAATTCATTGTCCATGTCGGACCTATCACTGGTATCTGAGGGAGCATGCTGTATAGGCACAAGCGCCAATATTTTTGCCGTGCGTCCATGCAAAGTATGCTGTTGGCAACAGAAAATACTGAAATAAGCAAAATAAAACCCATAACTTCACAATGTTAAAAAAAAGACATAAATATTTTGGATTAATTTATCATTAGGTATTTGGCATCGTTTACCGTGATGAACATAACAAATTGTAGGTACTTTATAGGTTATTTGGCAATGTTCATCACAATAAACATAAGCTTTTAGCGGGTCATAAAACTTGATGATTCATATAAAGGCACATAATTCACACACCAAAATATAACAAATAGTCTAGATAAGTTAGTGAAAGCATTAAAATACTTGAAACAATAGAAAATCAAGTAAAATCTTTATATTTACCTTGCGGAACATAGACGACCTGCGAGGCGCCGTCATTTTGCTTTGACAATGACAAGTAAAAGTGTTGCCAGGTGCGTAGACTATTTTTTTACTATTAAAAAATATTATATATGGTATGATAATATTACAAAAAATACGAATTTGGTGTAAAAATATAACGAAATCATTTTTTTTCTCATATGTTTCTCACAGTGAACAAAATCAAATTAAGGGTTAAGGACAATCCAACGCAAAAAGAATCGTTCAAATCTGACTCGTAGTGTCTGAGATTAGCGCGTTTAAACAAACAAACTCCCCAGCTTTATATATTAGTATAGATTTAAGCAATATAAAATATATGCACTTTTTTTTTTTTTGTTGGGATGGGAAATCATCAAATGACTCCGCCCAGAGCGGGGAAGAGGTCATTTGTTGATTTCACAACAAAAGAAGGGTGATCATACTAGCACATCCAGATTTTTTTATACAATTACTCTTATCCTATCTGGAGAAATTTGCCTAATTATACTTAATAGATGTACCATAGATCTATAGGTATTAAAGGGCAGGTGCACACGTTGTCACCGAGCTAACGACGAAGATTACTAACTACTACACCACAGTTATTAATTACTGCAGATTGTATTGGCATTAATTGTATGAACACGAAATTAAAATACTAGGCTCACAGCGATAAGAAGAAGTCTTGTGTATTTTTTGTGCTAAATTATTGAAGTAGAATAATATTTCATCATCATCATGTCAGCGTTAATCCCAGTCGCATCCGAAACGTTTTCAGCTTTTGGAGTCTGGGGTCCGCTTTACCAGTCAACTGCTGATTTTGGCTAAACTTCGATATTTTCCGTGAAGCGACTGCCGTCTGACACGAAGGCGATTTCGAAGCATTGCAGTAAGACCAATTGTTGGACTTTTGAGGGCTCCACTAACCCGTAACGACTGCCATTAGATGTTTGTATGGCAACCGCAAATATTCATATTCATGCATACAAATATTTGCACTGCGCGGGGATCGAACCCGCGCCTACTTCCGCAGCGGCCTCTTTCGCTACCGCTACGCCACGGAGTCTGTCGGTTATAGACAGAAACTATGATTAAAAAAAAGACCAGGTTGGTAGGAATATCGACGCACAACGTGGCTGTTACCGTTAGAGATTAAAATTATGGTGCTCCATATGTACCACTAATCCGAATATTATAAATACGAAAGTAACTCTGTCTGTCTATCTCTCTGTTACCCTTTCTCGCTTAAACATCTCCACCGATTTTGATGAAATTTGGCACAGACAATCTTTAGACCCTGAGAAAGAACATAGGCTACCTTTTATTGAAAAAAAAAAATTCCCGAGGGAAATCTAAAAAGCGCGATATAACAGAATTCCACGCGGAAATCTAGTATTTTATATGTTAATAAAAAAACACTGTTCAACATTTCGACCACAAAAGTACTTCGACAGGTTTTTGAACTTGTTTCTAAGAAGCAGAAGTTTTTTTACTATCAGCATTTTGTTCTGTTCTATGTGCGAAACATCATGTGCTGAATCAAAGATTAATAAAGTTTGCGCAATGTCCCCACTAGGTACTTTGCACCTACATATGTAGGCGTAAGCTTTCAGTACTTTTATAGTTCCACAAATCCAGTTCTTTATAGGCGTATGAATAGGTAACTATCGATATATTGTATAATACATCTTTTACTCCCACGTCTATTGAGAGAGATGTGAATTATTTGAAATACATATATTTGAAATGCAAATACAAAATGCAAAATACCCATTTTTATTTTATATTTGAAATACTTTTTTCTAAATGTATTTTGTATTTTATTTGAAATACATTTAGAAAAAAGTGTGATGTGTTGATAGATGTTATTACAGAAAGTCTTAATAGGCGTTTTGAGAGATTTTATAAATTAGAAGAGCCAAATGCAAAAGATGGCATAATAGCATCAGTATCTTATCCCTTTTTCAAAATGAAATGGGTGCCAAAAGCCAACAGAGAATACATCAAAGAAGTATTTGTTTCAGAAGTGAGAAAGATAAAACAAGAAGACGAAAAGAGTTCTCAACACACTGACTCTTATAAAAAGAAGGAAAGGACAGAATCTTATTATATGTTTGTTGAGGACTCTGATTCTTCAGCAGCCAGTGATAATGTTAATACGACTACAATAGATCTGGAAACACTACAATATTTAAAAGATGAAGACAATACTTTAGAATCCTTGAACAGGTATCCTAATGTAAAAAAACTCTTCTTTAAATATAATACCTGCTTACCAAGTTCTGCCCCTGTAGAACGACTATTTTCATTTGGTGGAATGATTATGAGGCCCCATAGGCGGAACATGAAAGATGAACTCTTTGAACAAATACTAGTTCTAAAATCAGTTCAATAAATAAAAGTGGTTATGCTTAACAATGTATTTTATTTTCCAAACCTATTTTAAAAATACGTATTTTGCATTTTGTATTTAAATACTTTTATTCAAAACTACTTTGTATTTCTATTTGAAATAGTGCTAGCAACTATGCATTTGCATTTTGTATTTAAATACTTTTACTAAACTATTTTTCACATCTCTGCAGTTTTGACCCATAAATCTAAGTGGGTGCGATGGTGCGAAGGAATGTTTCAGG
Source organism: Sesamia inferens (assembly GCA_037179545.1). NCBI lineage: Eukaryota > Metazoa > Arthropoda > Insecta > Lepidoptera > Noctuidae > Sesamia > Sesamia inferens. Next base: position 24,394,451 of record CM073928.1, on the reverse strand, counting down.
GGACCTAAACGTTTACCTTATTTTAAATTTGTAGAGAAAGGTCACTATCACAAAGCTCGCCGCCCGGTAAGGACCAGGCCCGAGTCGACGGCGCATCAGCACATTGTGACGGGGTCCACGAAGACCGATGCCTCCTGGGTCAGGGTTGCGGGTTGGTTAAACAAGAAACCGTGGCCCTGGCCGTCGCACAGGCAAGTGAAGAAACACGGGTGGGTTTAGTCAGTAAAAGTTTGACACACCCTTCCGCTCCGCCCAGAGCGGGAGAAGTCATTTGATGATTTCCCATCCCAACAAAAAAAGGCCACTATCACAAGAGTTATATTCACATTTTTATTATACGACACGCGTTGTTTACGAAGATTTTTTGGTATGAAATATTGAAAAAACATTACGAGCTAGCTCACATGAATGTTTTGAAAAAGTCATACAAAAAAATCTGACCAAATCGTAAAATGTTATTTGCATATTGCCAATATGTAAATATTTGTTATACGCCATTGCCCAGATCCCAATATTTGCATATGCATCGTTATAACAAAATTGTGAAACCGACTGGTATATGTAAATCTGGTATAGGCAGGAATCTGACACGCATGAGAAACTAAAGCCATCACATTTTTTTTTTTTTTATAATTATAAACTAGCGCTTGACCGCAATTCCGCCTGATGGTAAGCAGTGATGCAATCGTTGATAGTAAAGCGCGCTTGTTTATTAAGAGCCTATTCACTTTCAAAACTGAGCGAATAGGAAGGAAGACGGCAGTTGAGCGAGATGATGCAATGTTAAACCCAACAACACGACCAACGATGCTGCGACAAAGGGAGATTGATCTGAAGACCCTCCACGACCAAACTTCCAACACAATAACATTTGGCGCATCATACCCGGCACACATCGCAACACCACTGCTCAGACCCGTCCTCCGTACGGCTTCACCAAACATCATGCCGGAACACGACAAATCGTTTGGCGGCAAGACTTTGTCTGGTGGGTGGTAACTTCTGCCGGCGGTCGATTTTATGGCCTACCACTGAGAAAAAAGTGATCCAGCTATCCAGTTGGTTACTCTGTGTATGAGATCTTGGGTACCAATTTCAAGTCGGACAAAATTTTATTGAGTTTTTCCATTACAGATTTGTTTTTCCATTCTCAATAGCTCCTAGATTTCGGATGTAAGTGGTGTGATACCCACTTGCCTCAAGAAGTACGTAATGTCGTTGATCCTGCACTGCCTGAAAACTTGGGTGTAGTAAGCGTGGAGTAAGCTGTCATTCCAACTAACGCTAAGGGAATGTCGCTTTTCACGGAGAATTTTTTACAGAGTCGATCGGCTGATCTTTTCTCGGTCGTGTAGGATTGCCATTCCATTCAGCTAGGAGAGTACGGGGACAAAGAGGTGGGACCTCTGTTTGCGCACACACTTGTGCAATACAATATCTCCGTTTATACCTGACGGGCATTTATATTTGAGGAGGAGATTGGCCATTGTGAACGAAATCGATATTGTATATATTTTTGTTACACTTTCACGCTAAAATGGTTGAAGTAATTTGAATAAAATTTGGCATGTGGGTGGATAATGACCTGAAAAAGGACATATAATGCTTTTAATCTCGATATTCCTACGCGATCAAGACTAAAGGGTAAAACCGCAGCGTGTGCCTACAAACACAATGAATAAATAAGTCTTAATAGCTGTTCAAAATTTATAAAGTTTCACCAAAATTCCGAGTTATTCATAGCTCTTTCTCTTATCTTTGCTTTCTTAGGCATCTCAAACAAATTTTCCGCTTTACAACGCCCATCCCACATTTCACGTCTCTAAACGGCAACCCTACTGTAGGTACATACATGACTCACGCTCGCTTAGATTCGGTCTAACAAAGCTAATTTGAGCTTCCCTCCATTAACCCTCCCAGAGGTCTGCCTGCATTTACACTGAGATCACAATGTGCCTAATTAGTGTGGCAATACACGTTTTAGTACGAATTTCTGCGGATTAGTGCCACTTGTTAGTCCGTTATCTACTTCAGTGGACTATCTTTTTGGTCTGCTGCGTTTTTGTTGCATGTGAGGTTGTTAAGTGGATCTGATAGGTTTCGGGATTTTTATCGGTAAATTAGGTCTGAATTTTTCTACCGATATTTTATATCTATTAATTAATAAATTTATATTTTGTTTTACTACTACCGATATTTATATACAACGTTATTTTTTGTTTATGGGAATCCTGAATACCGTTTGTTCAGAATAAGCAACTGAATCGATTCCAATCATTTTACACCATATTATATTTTTTCCCAAATACATTTAGAACTTGTTGCAGTGTGGATACTGAGTGAGCAGGTTACGTTAGATCATACTACTTACGCACGTGCAACAGCTGACGTCAAAGGTCAACGCACCGGGCTCGCCCGCCCGAGTAGAGCTTCGACCATATTTTTGTTGGGACAACCAAATAGAATAGCAACCTTATAACTTTGTGGTTGTTCATGATATCTTTTTGAAATTTAATTTCATATGAATATACAACTAATAAGTGGTGGGAGCCTAGTGGTTAAAACATCAGCCTCTCAAGTATGAGTGCGCGGGTTCGATTCTAGGTCAGGCAAGTACCAATGTAACTTTTCTAAAGTTATATATACTTTCTAAGTATATCTTGGACACCAATGACTGAAGGTGAGGGAAAACATGTTGAGGAAACCTGGACTTTAAGTCTGAAATCTCCAATCCGCATTGAGCAAGCGTGTTGATTTCGCTCAATCCTTCTCTGTGTAAGAGGAGACCTGTGCCCAGCAGTGGGATGATAAAAAGGTTGATAATGATGATGATGATGATGAATATACAACCTTATTATTTAAACCTGTATACACAACATAATTGTTTAAACAAAAAATAATGTTGTGTATTATAACAGGGTGTTTCTTGTAAAGCGTCAAGCCGATGCCAGGTGATAGGGGAAAAGTATACCTATTTATTGAACTATGAATGTTCAGCGATTTTTGGTAGTTTTCGAGACATTAATACTTATTAGATTGCAAAGTCTGTCTATAATACAATATGTAAAGAAAACCCTGTCCGATCCGTCAAGGTATTGTTAAGTATCGATAACCGATTCTACTAATGGATACAAAGCCGGACTAAACTTAAAAAAAGATCCCCCTAAAAAAATTAATATTATTTCGCAAAAAGAGGTAACTTAATACATTTGCGGTAAACAACCCTTCCGCGGGCGGCAGGGGACAGGGCACGCGGCACGTGGCCGCATCGCTATTCGCTCATAATAAAACCAGTGTTGTCACTTTTTTAAAAATTACCAAATTTCGGGGAAGTTGGAATTTATTCGCGGGAAAAAAAGATTATTTCAAAATTCATTAGTATTGTTTCTGTGATGATTACGTAAAATTTTATATTATATTTGGTCAAGTGTTTACCCAACCTTTATTATCCTTATGGGTTGGACAGGGTTTTCCTTTTCGATAAACTCACATCATCAGCATTGTATTTATGTTTATGCTAAACTAGCTGTTTCACTGTACAGTTCAATTAGTATGTCGTTCCATTCACAATACACAATGATTTCCATAGATAAGCCTAGCCTGTTGCACATCTGCTGACATGGTGAATTATGTAGATTGAAACTGTGAGCTTGTGCCTACGCTGTGATTGTATCGGCCTCAACCTGTTTTATGTACTACAGCTAAATAAATTACCGTCATTTAATTTAGTTTTATGAAGAGTTTTGAACGAGCTATATTTTAGGAGTTTTATGAGGATGAATGTCTCATTTAAATAAATGAGAAACATTTTATGTACAGTCATCAACAAAAGTCGATTAACTACGCAGCAAAATATTTTATTATAAACGAAACCGAAGTGACATTTAATTAAAGCAACACATTCTTTTTCTATCTTCTTTAACGCTTAGCTTATATAAAATCAATAAGTACATCAATAAGATAATGTAGTTAATCGTTAATCGATTTTTTCTGACCGTACAAAGTAATGTTTGATGTAAGCGAAATCGAAAGTAATGTTATACAGTACCGATATAGTTAAAGTTAAGTATTTCTTTTTGGGCAGCTGTTGATATAACTTATTTAAATAAATAAATAAATATATACGGACAAATCACACAGATTGAGCTAGCCCCAAAGTAAGTTCGAGACTTGTGTTATGGGATACTAACTCAACGATACTATTATTTATAATAGATACATATATAGATAAACATCCAAGGCTCAGGCCTATCAGGAAAAGATCGTTTTCCATCATGACCTGACCGGGGATCGAACCCGGGGCCTCCACGTCGCAGGCAGGCATATTGACCGCTGCGCCACGGAGGACGACATATATTTACTGATGGTAAGTGGTAGTAACATCGGGATAAAAAGTATCCTATGCTGTTGTCCTTAGGCTATGCTTAAACCAGAACCTAGGTTCATTCAGATCTGTTTTTTTGAAAGCGTATCATACATCATACAAAACCTTAAACCTATCGCAGCCCAACTATATAATATTTTTCTTTTTAATAAGAATAATCGCAAAATATCGTACAGATATCCTCTTCCTACAGGGCATGTGAAAGGCTAGGCGGTTAATTAAACGGCTAATTAAATCAGTTTGCTGCTATATACCTATCAAAAACTACCCTCCCACTTGTGAATATTCTTCTCCATATGAAACTATGTACCTTTTAGAAGGGGCGCGCCTGGAATGAATTACGTAATTACTTGTAAATTTTTACTTTCGAAATTGCCTTATAATGATCTCCTTTATAAAAATCATTTGATTTTTTTCTTCTTAACGTACCAAAAAACAAAAAGTTCATCTTTAGCCTAAAATAAAACTTAATGTTTAGTTTGGAATGCTTATAATTTGTCGAATATTCACATTTTTTTTCTTCCAGGATTCAAATTGTGGTAATTGACAATTAGCTACTTATTAAGACGAAATCACTTCTGCAACGCACACCAATTATAGTTTACCGTGTCAAAATTCATGTAATTTGTGGCTTCCTGACATGACAGCGAATTATATGTAAGTGTGCACATACATTTAATTAAATTTTGTACACATTCATGACGTCACTATGTTGTTTGATGTCATATGAGTGACAATTTTTTTCAGTATCGTAGCGTAATCCCTGTAATATAATGTAATACGTATCGACGACAATACGTCAAGCTAGTACAAACTATAAAATTCCTTTATTAGGTTTTCGACTTTATCGGTGAAGCATTAAGGTTCAAGGTTGGTTCCTATACTAATATATAAAGCTGAAGAGTTGTTTGAACGCGCTAATCTCAGGAACTACGAGTCTGATTTTGAAAATTCTTTTCGTGTTGGATAGCCCATTAATCCAGGAAGGTTTTTGGCTATATAACATCACGCTGCGACCAATAGGAGTAGAGCATAACTAACTTCACGCGAACGAAGTCGCTGGCGGCCGCTAGTGTATGATAATTTCGTAGACGAGTAGTAAGATTATTACTTTGATATGGTATGCTTGGTATAGAGAATTCGCTGTTTGCGTTTTATAAAATGAAATGTATAAGAAGAGATAGACATGTTATTCATTTTTATTTTATCTATCTAATATATAAAATTCTCGTGTCACGGTGTTCGGATTTAAACTCCTCCGAAACGGCTCGACGGATTTTGATGAAATTTTTTGTGCTTATCCGGTATCTATGAGAATCGGCCAACATCTATTTTTCATCCCCCTAAATGTTAGGGGTAGTCCACCCCTAAATTTTTTTTTTTATTTTTTAGACAAAATTTTTAATTTCTATTTTTTTATGATACAACATACAAAAATACATACAATCCCCAATTTTCACCCTTCTACGATCAACCCTTATTTTTTAATAGCCATTTTAGTAATTTAATCTATTATTTATATGGCAAAACAACGTTTGCCGGTCAGCTAGTACTAATATATAAAGCAGCAGGGTTTGTTTATTTGTTTGAACGCGTTAATCTTAGGAACTGCTAGTCCGATTTGAATAATTCTTTTGCATTGGATAGCCAATTAATCCAGGAAGGCTTTAAGCTATATAACATTATACTGCCACCAATAGGAGCGGAGCATAACCAACTCCACGCGAACGAAGTCGCTGGCGGCCGCTAGTAGTTTATATTAATTAATATTGTCAAGCACACAACGCGCTGTCCATGTTTTATTAGATTTGATAAATCATTATAACCATGAATAATCTCCATCTCCCAAAGACACTCATTTGTGGCTGATTTAACTAAAATTTGGTATCTGATCTATGCAACTCCAATAGTCGTGGTGGCCTAGTGGTTAAAACACCAGCCTCTCAAGTATAAGTGTTCGGGTTCTATTCCAGGTCAGGCAAGTACCAATGTATTTTTTCCAAGTTATATGCACTTTCGAAGAATATATCTTGGACACCAATGACTGATTAAAAGGTGAAGGAAAACATCTTGAGGAAACCTGGGTTTTAAGTCTGAAATCGCCAACCCGCATTGAGCAAGCGTGGTGATTACGCTCAATCCTGCTCTGTAGAGAGGAGACCTGTGCCCAGCAGTGGGACGATAGAAGGTTGTTGATGATGATGATGATGATATGCATATTAAACTGCATCCTAATTGCGTAACAAACTATTGATTTACATGTTCAAAAACCTTGTTTGCTTAACAACGTAAATACCGCAACGAAGGTTGTTGAACTGACATAAAAAAGCTATTGCGACTGTTGTGTACCATGTTGCGCACTTACCCTACCCCTATAGATACTTTCTAACCATAACTAAAGCACTGTTATAGTTATTGTTTAATTACACACACCACTGGTAGTTATCAAGGGAGAGCGGTCCCCAGGGCCGTAGTACACCTAATACCAATAAAATACCTACACTATTTGTCTCTTTTTCGCCTTTTCCATCAAAGGTGTTCTGTAAAAGACCACTTTTAGCGATTGTGTCACCCTTTGTAAAATTTGCGCATTTATATTTTGAAATTTAGCGACGACGACAGGAGTTAATTAAGGTTTTTTTTTTTATTTTAAACGCACTAATTCTTATAGAACTACCTACTGGTCAGATTTAAAATAATATTTTTACATTCGACTGCTCAAGTTGGCTCATAGACTCTACTATATCATCACCTCATTCCACGAACATTAAGAGCCGAGCAAAAAGAAAAGTCGGGCGAAGGTAGGCTAGAACGTGCGTTGTCCTATAGCAATAAGTCACGATTTGAAATCGATTATCTATATTTGCATGCTTTTGTTTCTGTGATAAATAATCGTAGATTAGTGACCAAGGGCTGGAAGGCATCAATTGCAGCCCAAGATATTTAGGAGAGTGCGAGCGCAGCGAGGGCGCCTATAGTTCGAGGGTGCAACTAATGATTGCACCCGAGCTAACTGCTCTGCTTTACATCTCGATCGTGAGGTAAGTAGAAAAATCCGGCATTACAAGAATAAACAATATTTAAAGTAAAAGTTTTCTATTCACGCCGTGTTTAATTTTTTTTTTTAATATTTTTTTCAAGAACGAAATTAAGCTTCGCCGTTCGATGTTTAAAATTGATGACCAATATACTCATACGAAGACGAGGCTGAATAGCGTAGCGACTTCTTTTGTCATTGGGCTGAATGCATGATATCGTAAAAACAAAGTATATAAAAGTTCGCTAACATCTAACCACGTGGTTAGATGTACGCGAACTTTTTGAAAGAGTGAAAAGTTTTTTTTAATTACTTACCATCCTAGGGCTTTTCTAGCTACATTATTACCCTAGAGCGTTAATTGGTTAGGTACAAGCCCAATTTGGAGTAATTAGCAGCTACTTACCGAATATGAGACATGTAAACATATTTTCTTTCATTCTTTTTTTTTCTTACACCACCCAAGGGGCGTGAAGTTTTCCTATTTATAACCTAGGGCCTTACCCTCTTGGGTGCATTTACACTAAAAACAAACTATTGAAGTCCCATCTTAAAGTTTCCCATTTAGCCGAGACCCCAGTCCCTAGAGTGAAATAAATACACGCTGCAATAAATACTAATATCAAGAAGCTGGCTAAAAATGTTTTCCGAACAGAAAATACTAAGGCACACTAACATAAAATCGCGATAAAAGCCGGATTTATTTTTCTCTTTTTTGCAAGCTCGAAAAATAATTCTTTCTGCGTGTTATTGTCGGATCGCGTGTTCAAAGGTACTGAGTCATGGTTGTAATAAACGTGCAGGAGTCGTAACGGTTGAAAACTGACGTTGTACAGTCGCAAGCATACATATGAACGCAGTTTGGAAAATTCAAAAGCGATTTTTCTTGATACAATCGGTAAGAAAGACTGACCTGCCGCGAGTTACTTTGGAAGAGATACCACGGCCCTGGCCCACAGGCAATTGAAGAAACACAGGTGGGTTTTTGTCAGTAAAAGTCTGATACGCCCTTTCGCCAGAGCGAGAGAGGTCATTTAATGATTCCCATCCGCAAAAAAAGTAACGACGAACTTTTAAACAAACTTTTAATTCCTATTAAGCCTACTAAGGGAATGAGTTTTCAAATATCCTTTCTTAATGTTGACTTTCATAATATCCTAAGCGTGCAAAAAGTCATGCTTCTGGGCTTAGCGGTTTAGACTGTGCATTGTCTGGTGAATGAATTTTTGATTTGATGCCAATTGCAAAGTTACAATAATCTTCATAGTATAGTGAGTATATGGGGTCGGAAATACTTTATTTGTAACACCACAAAATTTAATAATCAATATGTTAAGTTTTTATCACGCTTTTACACCTAGAGTAAGTCTTATCCTAAGAACAAATTTTAAAAATTATTAGAAAGAAAATAAAAAAAACAGTGTAGTCGTAGTATAATTTCGTTTGTGTGAGTGTGTTTGTGTTTTGTAGTTTGTTTAATTTTATTGACAGTTTTTTTGTCCTAGAACTATCAGACATCAATTTTATTTTACGGACAAAAGATATTTTAGTAAAATCAGCCCTGACTTTAAAATATTTATGCTTGCGACTGTACAGCTAAAGTTTAATCACAGTCCTGGCCTAAATACAGGGTATTAAAATGCTAGCTATGAATGTATCGCCGGCTTTATAATAACAGCAAACAATAGACTCATGCTCGTATTAATCCTTGTGTGTAGTAAAATGAATACGTAAGGTCCGACTTACGTGGAATAGACGTACCTAGCATGGACGTGGAGTGCACATAGCATGATCATTTTTCAAACATCTCAGTATTATTAGGACAAGTATTCAGCCTCCTTAATTGACAGTTTTTTTATGTATAGCATATAAACGTAGGTATTTCAGCGCATTCCAGTGGTGGCCTAGTGGTAACAACGATTTATAAGATCTTGGAGAGAAAATAGATAGGCGTTTACTTTGTGAAAACCATTACAATTAGTCGCTCGCGAAGTGGTGCAGGAAAATATTGTTAGGAAATCGCCATTCTTAGAAAAAAATAATTGAAGAAATGGTTACAGCTATTAACTTGCACTATGCCTTCATGGTATATGGTATATTATAGTCCACTGCTTCAGACTTGTATCGCAGGAGTGGGACCGTTATCGACTGATTAAAGAAAGAAAGAAAGAAATTTTTTTTATTCCGCACAAACAAAACGCACATTACAACTAAATACCATTGTTACGGTACCTACAAACGCCAAATGGAATAACGCGTCATAGTGACGTCACACGAATTCTACATCTCGCAATCAGAGTTTAGCGTGCAACTAGCATACATACAACTTCCCGATTTCGAGCAATGGGCAAGTGCCCACTGGACATAACACCCGTCTGGTCGGAGGATCCTCTCTTTTCTATGGAGGATGAGTGAACTTTATTTCCTGTTCCTCATGCCTCCACACTGGTGACCCCGAGCATGAACATTAGCGCAGCTTTCATGCAACAACTTCAGCGTGACTCCATCATCATCACTCCCGCAAGCTTCATCGGCGAATCACCCAGCCAGCCAGCACCCACGGCTACAACGGGTATCCTGACCACAAGCATGCAGCGAACGCGCATACCTGGTCTTCACCCACAGCCTCATCAGGAACCTCGGCACAGCACACTACACTTTCGGTCAGTCAACAAGCAGAGCCCTCTCTCCTGGTCGACGCAGCAGCCAGCCTCAACCCGGCGCTGTACGACATCCGACGCACTGGAGTATAACGCAGCGCTACCACCCCGACTCACTGGGGAATCTTCGAATACAGTTCCGACTTACCGTGAACTACGCGGCAACCGGTTCCGACTCACTGGAACCTCAGCTGGCCTGGCCAGCATTGGGCAAGTGCCCACCAGACATAACACCCGTCTGGGCGGAGGATCCTCCCTTTTTTACGGAGGATGAGTGAACTTTACTCCCTGTTCCTCATACCTCCACACCATAAAATAATAATAAAAACAAAATACATGAAAATTTAATAATAATTATAATATCACCAAAAGTCTCGCTACTCTAACATGTACAACTGACAAACATTAAACAAAGTTGATTACGCGTTTTTATCACTTAACTATTTTGCGTTTCATGCTATTAACATTACCTAAATATGACAACTATTAATGAGCTCAATCTTATTCTTAACAAAGATGAAATTCCATAGGAACTACAGTTACGAGTGTGTAATGTGCATGAGACATACAAGGGACGGACGCGAATCGATTATGGTTATTCTGTGTCATACCTGCGTGACGTTCACTTCTTTGGGCACGTCACAATAGCGGCGGTAAGTCCCCTCTTTAAGGAGTGGCTAGAGAGGCGCCACGGCGCCCTCACCTTCCGCCTGATGCAGGTCCTCACCGGACACGGTTGTTTCGGGAGGTTCCTGTTCCGTATTAGGCGGGAGGAAACGCCAGGGTGTCACCATTGTGTGGATCGCCCTGAGGACACGGTGGAGAATACGGCTTGGGTAAAGCACCGCCGTGTCCTCGTAGCGGCGATCGGCGGCGATCTCTCGCGTCCGATCCTGGTCCAGGCCATGGTCCGGAGCGAGAGTGCATGGCAGGCCGTCACCTCCTTCTGCGAAGCAGTGATGCTGGCAAAGGAGGAGGCGGAGCGCGTGAGGCAATAGGAATCCCAGCGCCCTCGCGCCACTAGCCATCGCAGAAGACGCCCTCCCTGGTCGGGAGACGACACCGAACTCCCAGCCACCGTAGGCGCGAGCGTGCGGGCGGTGAGCAGTGGGCAGCTTGCCGCCCGGTAAGGACCAGGCCCGAGTCGACGGCGCGTTATGTTTCACGCGCGCCTCAAAGAGATGTCCACGAAGAGCATTGGTCTCCTGGGTCAGGGTTGCGGGTTAGTTAAACAAGAAACCGTGACCCTGGCCGTCGCACAGACAAGTGAAGAAACACGGATGGGTTTTAGTCAGTAAAACTCTAACACGCCCTTAAGCTCCGCCCAGAGCGGGAGAAGTCATTTGATGATTTCCCATCCCAACAAAAAAAAGTTCACTTCCTGTATGTGCAATCTATGTGAACTATGCTTTAGCCAATCCTACTATATTCATAAAGTTATTTATCTTTGAATAAAGGTATGTTAGTAAAAAATGGATTTAACCGCATGTGTGGACTTTTAATCTATTTGTTTTTAATTTCATTGGATTAACTGAGACAGGATTAAAGTGGGTCGAATAAATATTGGTGTTTGAGTACCATTGACCTAAAATTAGAATTTTAAGCACTATTCCTTAATTAAATATGGAGTTGAATTAATCCGCTGTTTGTTTTTGGTATTATCCGCCATTAATTTTGCTTATTACCTTAATATTTCAAGTCCTGAATTCGCGTGTCTAGTATTATTATACTAGACCTTCATGTTCGTGTGTTATTTCTAATTAAATTATTACTGCTGCATTTTATATTGTGGGCACTATGCAATTGAAAACTATCTGTCTTTAATTAAAGGCGGATTTGAATGGAGCTGAAATATTCAACAATTTCCTAGGTATAATATAAGTGATGGGTATTTTCAGAAAAAAATATTATTGAAAACAATATAAAAATCCTAATTGTACACCTATATCTCGAATGTTCTAAGTACTTTTATTTGGGCAATTCATTTTGTAACATTACTGTAAAAGTGTTTTGTGAATAAAGAATATACATTTATTTAAGGTATATGTACATAACGCAAAAAAAAAAATACAAAACACATTACAAAAAGAAATGATATAGTTGAACTTGCGTCACATACACGCAAAACGTCTATCGCTCAGACTTAGGCTGCGACTCTATACCAATCAGAGCCCCAGCGTTTGTTTTCAGCGATAGCTCGGCCCCGGCGGTGAAGAAAAAACGTTACAATTATTTAAACAAGGTGCAGATATTGGACTTTTACAAAGGGCAAACTAACAACGAAGGCCGCGAACGACTAACCAAAACTTTGTTTTGACCACAAACCTACAGCCTTGAAGTGAGAGAAGTGCTTCCAATATTAACATTCTTTAGAGAAAATAAGCAAGTAAATATATCAACGAAAATAGAAAAAAGGACACGAAAATCTGTAAAAGCTTAAGTATCGTAATGGATGAAAGCGCAAACGTGTTAAGATTTCCATTGGTCAATGAGCTGCGATGATTGATTCAATTTGGTGGAAGATGTTACATACGATCTGGCTGGTTTTTATGTATATTTCCACATAGGTAAACTCTTTTGGGTTTATTCATAAAAGATGATTAAAGTTAAGTTATGTTCAAACATCAAAAATGTATGCTTAAACAGTCGCTAATCACTATTTAACTTCAAGGTACGCTTATGAATAAAGGGGTTTGTGTTTTAAGTAGAGAGATGAGAGGCTTGCTCACAGAGTGGGCATTCTTATAAAGTAACTTTTTGGGAAAAAATAATAATATTCATAAATGTAAACTAGGCGAGGCAGAGTATTTGATAAATTCTGTGCATTTTGATATCAGATTTGTCAAGTTCTAGAGCAAAGGGAATCTAATTTTTTTTATGATAAACTAGCGCTTGACCGCAATCCCGCCTGATGATAAGCAGTGACGCAATCGTTGATGGTAAAGCGCACTAGTTTATTAAGAGTCTATTCACTTTAGCCTTGAAGACACTCAATTGTAGTCCGACGGAAACACCGACGCTGGCAAATTGTTCCAGTCCCTCGGTGTATGCCGTATCTAAACAACAGAAACTAATGTATATAATGATAATGATAGGGTTGAGTAAAAGTTTTGATTGCATATACAGTATGTTAAGAAAACCCTGTCCGACCCGTGAAGGTGTTGTTAGGTATCGATAACTGATTCTACTAATGCATACAAAACCGGGCTAAACTTAAAAAAAAAATCCCCCTAAAAAAATAAATTTTATTTCGCAAAAAGAGGTAACTTAATAAATGCGCGATAACCACCCTTCGCCTGCCGTCCGCGGGGGGCGGGCGGCAGGGCATGCGGCACGTGGTCGCATCGCTATTCGCTCATAATAATACCAGTGTTGTCACTTTTTAAAAATTACCAAATTTCGGGGAAATTGGAATTAATTCGCGGGAAAAAAAGATTATTTCAAAATTCATTTGTATTGGTACTATGATGAATACGTAAAATTTTATATTATATTTGGTCATGTGTTTACTTAATCTTTATTATCCTTATGGGTCGGACAGGGTTTTCGTAACATACTGTATAGAAACTGCATGGGAGAAGTTAGACAATCGCCATTCTGCAAATGTAGTGATTAATACTTATTTATTGTTTTTCCATAATACATTTGCGCTGCGATGCAGCAGTGGAATCCAGTGGAAACGACCGTGATTTACGTGTTATAGATTCGGCTGACGAGCACTCTTCTTCTACTTGTTCTTCAGTCTATAGAGGTCCACTTCTGGCCAAATGCCTCCTCCGGCCCCAGGGCTTTCATTGGGTGGTTGGGTTCATTATTCACTTGGAGGAAACCTGCATGTCGTAGAATCAAAAATCGAAGACATATGGCAGCTATCATCCCGCACTGGACCTGCGTGGTCGATTGCGGCCCGTTCCCTCTAGCTAAGTGATGACGTAAGTAGTAACACTGTGAATAGTATAGGCATTTTGCGACAGAATATATTGCGTTGGAAGAGATTAGAAAAACCTATACACTATGTTAAGAAAACCCTGTCCGACCCGTGAAGGTGTTGTTAGGTGTCGACAACTGATTCTATTAATGGATACAAAACCGGGCTAAACTTAAAAAAAAGTCCTCCTAAAAAAATAAATATTATTTCGCAAAAAGAGGTAACTTAATAAATGTGCCTTTACACCCTTCCGCGGGCGGCGGGCGGCAGGGCACGCGGCACGTGGTCGCATCGCTATTCGCTCATAATAATACCGGTGTTGTCACTTTTTTAAAAATTACCAAATTTCGGAGAAGTTGGAATTAATTCACGGATAAAAAGATTATTTCTAAATTCATTTGTATTGGTACTATGATGATTACGTAAAATTTTATATTATATTTGGTCATGTGTTTACCTAACCTTTATTATCCTTATGGGTCGGACAGGGTTTTCTTAACATACTGTATAGGTACAACTATTTTTGGCTATATTTTTTTTAACGATTTTGCTAATTTTTAAATATTGGATATGCAACATGTGGTTCGTAATCATTTTAGTAATTTTATCCAATACGGATCTAAAAACATTTTTTTTCTATTAGTTGTCATAGTGGAATACTTACGAAAATTAACTGAAAATCCTGTTGAAAAGCGTATTTTAAACCAGCTATAAAGTGGAGATTCGATAAATGTGATTTTTCATTAAGATATTGTTAAGCCTGTATACTTAGATACTATGATAAATTAAGAAAAAAAAAACCTGCATTTTTTTTACTCGCGCTCTCACTATTAAATATACGAGTTAATTTGTATTAAAATAATTACCTACCCCTAGTATGTATGTAAAACAACCGTAAAAGTTATGTGAAATATTTCACACTAAGAGTTTCATCAAAATGAATAGTTGAAACCTACTTTGTAAAGCAATTAGAGGCAAAGTGCTAGTGTTCATTACTTCCCTGAACGCAATTTAAACAATTTTGCAATTCACGAAAATCAAAACATTCGCTATTTCGATCCTTTGAGACACGTTATGATTTTACATTTCTCTCATTGTCCAAAATATTGTCCTTCCATTTTGCTTTTACGTTTAAAAAAAAAAACCCTTTGAAACACAAAATGCTTTAAAAACTCATCATGTTTACCGTGTAGGGCACATTTTGCTGCGTAATTTGGTCTTTCCCTTTTAATTTCGTGTTTTTGGGGAATTTTTACCCTTTAAAACTTCAAATGCTTTAAAATTTCATTTCGTTTACCGTCGAGGGCACATTCTCCTGCATTAACTTTCTCTTTGTTTTCGAACTGTACGAAAGTAAAAGGATTCCAATTAAGCGCAAAGTCATGACAGCCAATGGCTTAATAGCCAAGGGCCTCGACCAATACCTCAGGAGGCTCTCGTTAGGCAGCTGGACCAAGGGCTTTATTCAGAAAGCGGTATTGCTGGACACGGCTCGCATCGTCAGGAAGTTCCTCTCTCTGGAGCCCTCGTTTATTATACGGACTTTGTAGAAACTAGACCAATTTCCGTGCGTTCAGGCGCTTTTGCCATACCTATTATTGGAATCAATTGTAACAGCAAATATCTACTTAGGACCTTTTTTTAGAACTTAATCAAATTTTATTCCGTGGTGCTTGGCAATCTGGGCTTCTCCCAGTTGCAATAATGTCCCTTTGTGCCGATTGCCCTAGTTCTGTTCTGTCTCCTGCTTGTTATGGAGGGAAGTGGAAAAAAAATATTTTTTCTTACTCCTCCGCTATTCTTTTCTGATTAATTTCGTTGCGGGACCCAAGACAGTTGAATCGTTTCTCCGGGACTCGTCGAGCTTCATTCTGCACTGTTGATTCTGGCTTTCAGGAGTTGCAGTGGGTGGGAAAAAGTGTGGCGGGTTTTGTCTCTGGAGTCCTGACTACTGGTAGCTTGGACCCCGTTCCCGATACCGGTGGGCTACTATTTTTTATATTTTTAAATGTTTTTTATGTATTTATATAAATATTTAAAAATGTAAAATAATATGTACATATAGAAAAATAAAGGAGATAATAATATTTTTTATTTTTCGAAATTACAAAAACGTTACGAGAAAGAGTAGTTACATATATTTTGGTAAGGTAAAATGTACAGAAGCAAATAAATTTAAGACAACGACTCCCAAACTGAGACATGCTTGTATCTTGGGTCGTCGGGGGTCGGCCGTTTTAAATGTCAATATATGTACACATATCACCGCCTTTTTAAATTCATTTATAGTTAACAATTTTAAAGTAACATTACAAATAACAGTTTTGCAAAATTCAGCTCATTTGCTCCAGACTGTCATCCAACAGGGATAAATGGAGAGAAATCGTGCGGCGTGTGACATCAACGTCTTGAATTCAGTCATAGTGACCACAACCGTTCTGTCAAGAGCGAAACGAAGAAGAAGAACAATGTGTTAAAACCATCATTAAATCGTCATTAAAAAGGGACAGCGCTTTTTATCCTGTATAACTCCATCTTTGTCTGGCACTGGAACCATGACGGTTTTAACATGTCATAGTAACCCCACATTTGTCTGCCAAATTTCATCCATCCTCTAAACTTCCACATTTATAATATTAGTAGGATTATGGACAATTAAACAATAATTTCCCCACTGCTGGGACTTAGGCCTCCTTTTTTTGAGAATGAGTGGTCTGTAATCCACAACGAGAGCCCAGTACGGATTGGTAGATGTCATGTCTTCGAATGTTGATTCTAGGACATGCCAAATTCCTCACGATGTTTTCTTTCGCTGTTTTGAGAGCAGTGGTGATTAAATAATTTATACAAAGTGAAACGCCTGTTTGTTTTTAAACCTACAACAAGTTAGTCACAGCCATTACCAGTGAGCCATCACAACTCTCTGTTGCTTTTATAATACCGGTAAATAATTAGAGAGTTTGACAGAGGTACATCATTAAAACATTTCTTTGGTATTAATTAATACATTTACGGAATCATTTGAAGTTTTTACACCCACCTACGCAAAACACAGCAAACACATACACACATGTACACTGTCTAAAAGGATTTGTATGATTGTCCCGTTGGTAAATATTAAAGACTTTAGATAATTAGACTGGTTTATTACACTTGTAGAATTATTACATTGGAATCGACCTCTTCTAGGTCAGATCCTAAGTTACAATGACAAGACTATAGACTATATTCATAGACACTAATACATAGAGATGGTATTAGTTACTCGACTACAGAGTAGTGATGTATGATACAACATCCCCCCTGTTTAAGTTTAAATTAACCCTTGACAAACAATATTATAGAAACCTGACTTAGTTACAATTTAGACAATGACTTAAGACTATAGTTAGGTCTTAATCTAGGATACAATGTTCTACTTAATCTATTTCATCAATTAGCCTTCTGGTTGGCTTTACAACTCTTCCAGAACGAGTTACATGTTGACTGACTGAGGATTGAGATGAGAGCTCTTGAGGTCTAGACTCCTGCCTGTTACCTTCCTCTCTCCCCTGCGACGAATTGGATAGCATAGGAGAATATTTGTGTCTTAAATGAACCCTATTCCTCCTATACCTAACTCCATTGACATCCTCAACGACATATGACCTATTATTAGCCAACCTTAGCTTGACAATGGCTTGTTCCCAATTGCTATCAGGCTTTCTTTTAAAGTATACATGATCATTGGGATACAATAATGACAATGACTTTGTATTTCTATTATAATATTTAGACTTATTTTTATTATTTTGCTTGACACATTCTTTATAATTTTTGAATGTAACCACTTTAGGTTTTAATTTCTTATAAGACATAGGAATGTTATTTCTTAAATTCCTGGACATTAACAATTGAGCTGGAGATGGTAAATTATTCTTAGGTGTGTTTCTATACTGTAATAAAGCTATGTATGGATCAGATGAGTTTCTTTTACATTTTTTTAACATATTTTTGATAATTTTGACTGAATTCTCTGCTTGACCATTTGACTGTGGATGATATGGGCTAGTTACAATGTGTTCTATGTCCCATTCATGCATAAAATTCTTAAATTCTAATGACTGAAAAGGAGGACCACCATCAGACACTAAAGATAAAGGTATTCCATGACGAGCAAAAATGGACTTTAAATGTGTTATTACATTCTTTGCTGTACTGTTTTTATTTAACAAAGCTATTTCTATAAATTTAGAATAATAATCTGTGACAATTAAATAAGTAAGGTTATCAAAATACATTAAATCAACACCTACTTGTTGCTATGGATATTTATTAATTTCAAAATTTTTTAGTGGTTCCTTTGGATTATTAGGTTTAAATTGTGCACATACATAACATTGTTCTACCAAGTTTTTAATATCAGCTGACATGCTTGGCCAGTACAAAGACTCTCTAGCCAGTTTTAAGCATTTATTTATACCTTGGTGACCTTCATGAATTTTACCTAACATTTCCTTATACATTGACTGTGGTACTATTAATTTTGACCCTTTAAACAACAAATCTTTGACTACATGAATTTCAGCTTGTATATTCCAAAATGGTTTTATTGACAGACTGACATTATTTTTATTTTTTGGCCAACCTTCATAATAATACTTTTTTAACAATTGCAAAGTATCATCTTTCATAGTGTTCTGTAACAATTTTGTACAGTACTCCTTTGTGACTGCTAGACTTGAATGCATTAAATTGACATGACAAGATATTTCTGACTCATTCTCAGGTATATAATGTTCTTTCAATGCTGCTCTAGACAGAGTGTCAGATATAAACATTTCTTTACCTGGAACATGTATAACTTCCAAATCATATTTTTGTAAAGTTAACATCATACGTTGCAATCTTGCTGGTACATCATGTAATGGCTTTTTAAAAAGATAGACTAAAGGTTTATGATCAGTATGAACAGTTACTTTATGACCGTACACATACTGGTGAAATTTTTCACAACCAAACTGAATGGCTAACAATTCTTTCTCAATTTGAGCATACCTTGACTGAGTTTGAGTTAATGTTTTTGAACTATAAGCAATAGGTTTATTATTCTGCATAATGACTGCTCCTAATGCTGACTTTGACGAATCGACTGACAAGACTAATGGTACATTGGGATTATAATGAGCTAAAACTGGTGACTTTGTAATGTCATCGATTAAACTCTTAAGACATTGACTATGATTTTCATCCCAAG
Source organism: Sesamia inferens (assembly GCA_037179545.1). Taxonomy (NCBI): domain Eukaryota; kingdom Metazoa; phylum Arthropoda; class Insecta; order Lepidoptera; family Noctuidae; genus Sesamia; species Sesamia inferens. The sequence goes on along the minus strand of CM073928.1, from coordinate 24,375,206 downwards.
TCCAGACTGAATCTTTCTTCAAAAGATTTCTTAAAATTTGAGTTTTTTGAGACAAATTGCTAATAAAGGGACCTAAATAATTGATCATACCTAATATTCTTTGCAATTCTTTGACATTTTTTGGTGTGGGCATATTGACAATTGCTTTTACTTTCTCTTCATCAACCCTAGCACCATCTTTACTAAAAACATACCCTAAAAAACAGACTTCTGATACTAAAAATTTACATTTTGACTTATTGAACTTTAAATTGACTTCACGTGCTCGTTGCATGACTTTATGTACTCTCTCATTATGTACTGACTCGTTTGGTCCATATACCAAAATATCATCGATGAATATTAGAACTCCTTCTAAATCACCAAACAAATTCATCATGACTCTTTGAAAAATTTCAGACGATGCATTAATACCAAAAGGTAACCTTAAATATTTATATCTACCGAAAGGTGTTTGAAATGTACATAAATCAGAACTATATTCATCTAGTTTAAGCATCCAAAATCCTGAAAATGCATCTAAATGAGAAAAACAAACAGCTCCTGCTAGTTGAGATCTGATCTCATCTATTGACTTAAGTGGATAAATTTCCCTTATAATATTCTTATTCAAATTTCTAGGATCTAAACAAATTCGTAACTGACCCGTGCTTTTGACTGTTATCACTATACTGTTCACCCATTCTGTAGGTTTAAAAACCTTTTCAATGACCTGCATTTTCTCCATGCGATCCAATTCATCGCGCAGTTTGTTCAGTAAAGCGAAGGGTACTCTTCTCGGAGCATCCACGCATGGCACTGCTTCCGGTTTGAGTTTCAGGCGACAGACTTGAGGTAGACATCCAAGACCCTGAAATACATCATTGTATTGTGTAAGAATTTGTTCACTAAAATTTTGTTGAGACACAGAGAAAACTCTTTGAATTATACCTAATTTTTCACAAGTTGGTAGACCTAAAACATTCGGACAAACTAAATCTGCGACTATAAACACTATATTTACACTAATAGTGCTATTATTTAAAGATAAACTACATTTTACATTAACTTTACCCATAATGGGTATTGATATACCACCAAACCCACTAATGTTTATTTGACATTTCTCAAGTGACATTTGACTTTGACATTTCAAAGATTGAAAAGTTTTCTTTGACATAATATTAATATCAGCTCCTGAATCAATAATGCAATTAATTTGTGTGTGACCAACTAAAATGTTTATGTTCCATGACTGTTTAGAATAGTATTTGTTTTCTTTTGACTCGACTGTATTGACCTGTTTACTATGTGTTGACTTTGCTGTAATAATTCTACAAGTGTTTGTTGTGTGAGATTCCTCAGACTTGTGTCTGTACTCATCATTAAGATATGAATCTCGACTAAGACTTTTTGACTTTTTTGACTTGACTCTGAATCTCTCAGACTGTTCCGTGTTTTCATCACTGAGATATGACATATGACAAGAGTCTTCATTGGATCTCTCGGACTTATCAGTCACCAGTCTTTTTTCATCACTGAGGCATTTTTTATTAGACCTCTCAGATATGACATTATCACCACTTTCATCACAGAAATATGACACAGGATATTTTTTATGACAAGATGAGTCTACATGAGATCTCTTAGACATTGACTGCGACTGGCCTATGTGCGACCTGACCGTTGATTGTAACTTAGGAGCTGACTGTGTGTATGACAACCTGCTATGTCTGTAATGATTTTGATTGTGATGACTTTGTGACTCTAAATGACAATTATATTGACTAGACTTATGACTATGACTGAAGTTATGACAATTTAAAATTCCAACAAAATTATCTTGACTACCAGTTGAACTAAAAGACTCTAAATGACTGACTTTTTTATTATTGGAGTAACAAAATTTTGCAAAATGACCATAAGAGTTACATGACCTGCATTTAGCTCCCTGCGCTGGACATTTGTAGCGGTGGTGTTGTCCACAGCGGCTACACGTCTTCGAGCGCTTCTCAGGACTGGGACTTGACTTTGACCTCCCTGCGCTGGATCCCTGCTGACTGACTGGTGAAGCTCGCCGTCGCTGACGCTCCGCTCGACCACGGCTCCTCCGACGCAGATGCATGACTTTTTCAGACTCTTCACTAGTGGACCTCTTGACAATTTGGTCTGCATCTTGCTGTGCGACGATGAGTGTCCTAGCTAGCTCTCGCATCCTCTGATATGTCAGATCAGGTTCCTGCAGCAGTCTCTGACGTACATGTGCTAAGTCCAAACTCAAGTTGGCGATAAAAATATCTCTGATAAGAGATTCTCTGAGCGTTCCAAATTCGCAATCTTGGCTCTTATTTTCGAGATCGGTTAAGAAATCCTCGATGCTTTCCGATTTCTGTTGACGTGTGGTAAAAAACATGTAACGATACATGGTAATATTTTTTCTAAGTTGAAAAAATTCGTCGAATTTGGCCTTGACGTCATGTAATGTGCTTTCTCCAATATTTATGTTGAATGTGTTGAAAATATTTAAGCATTTTTCACCAATGTGATGTAGTAAAATGGCGATCTTGCGTTTCTCACCGGACTTGTCCAAACCCGTTGCCAACAAGTATAATTCGAACTGTTGCCACCAGCGCTTCCAGGTTTCGTAATTGTTGTTTGTTGCATCAGACGATATTTTAAGCGCCTTCAAGCCATTGTTCATTGCAGTTCCGGTGTCATGGTTGCCACCGACGCCATCCGACTTTTGCATTTTTTGAATTTTCTTTCTTCGTATTGGGTTTTTTCACTCTTCTGACACCATGTATGATTGTCCCGTTGGTAAATATTAAAGACTTTAGATCAGTGGTTCTCAACCGCCGTTCCGCGGAACACTGGTGTTCCGCGAAGCTGTCCCAGGTGTTCCGCGAAAATTTTGAATATAATATAATAAGAAACAGTAAATTTTTTTATTACTATAAAATAAATACTACATAGTTTTGTTAATTATTTGAAATTTAGCAAAAATATTCAATATTATTCTAAATTTTCGCGGAACAGTCAATAATATTAACAGTGTAATTATCGAACGACGCAGTTACGTCGTTTGGAGTTGGAAGTTTGGAATGATATGTCATATGTGACGTTTGTCGTCACGTTGCCTACCAGAGTTTCAGTTTGTTGCCTGTATAATAAAAAAGTATAATTGATTGATTATCAAATCGAACCGTTGATCAATTTGTTTTAAGATGTTTTTGTTAAGTGAGTGTGTTTTTTATTGTATATATATATTTTATATTGTTGGAAATTGGTAAGATGAAATGCAAGTTGTGTAGTTTTAACAGTATTCTTATCTTTTTTAGTTGCTTATTTTAGCATTTATACAAGACTTTTAAATCTGAAATATGGACAAATTTTTGAAAAGAAAGACTGGGAGGGAGGTTAATGTTGGGGCAAGTACAAGCAGGTCTTCTTCAATTGAAGGAGATATGCAAGGCAACAAAAATGCCGAAAATAAACGTAAAAAGATATCCGAATCAGTTCGGCATTTTTCGGAAGAATATCTGAAGTTTGGTTTTACATGGAGCGGTAGTCAAGATGTTCCTATTCCGAGATGTATTGTATGTGGTGAAAAATTGGCTAACAGTGCAATGGTCCCAGCTAAGTTACAGCGACACCTTTCAACAAAACATTCTTGTCTAACTTCGAAAGGTTTTTTTTTTTTTTTTTTTAATATACGGACAAATCACACAGATTGAGTTAGCCCCAAAGTAAGTTCGAGACTTGTGTTATGGGATACTAACTCAACGATACTATATTTTATAATAGATACATATATAGATAAACATCCAAGACCCAGGCCAATCAGGAAAAGATCGTTTCCCATCATGACCTGGCCGGGGATCGAACCCGGGGCCTCCACGTCGCAGTCAGGCGTGTTGACCGCTGCGCCACGGAGAAGAAAGATTGCTAAAAAATCAAGAAGTGCAAGCAACATGCTTTCGAAAGAGCGTTACAATTTCGGATAAAGCGCAAATCGCTTCTTATAAAGTGGCAGAACTAATTGCATTGAAGCAAAAGCCGCATGATATCGCAGAATCGCTAATTTTGCCCGCATGTTTAGAAATTGTTAAGATTATGTTTGGCAATGAAGCGCAGCGAGACGTCCTAAAAATTCCCGTTTCGGACGATACGATAAAAAGAAGAATTATAGATATGTCAGGTTTTATAGAGAACGCAGTGACGGCGAAATTAAGTACAAAAAATTTTGCGCTGCAAATTGACGAATCCACTGACATAAGTGGCAAAGCCCAATTAATCGGATTTATTCGCTTTGTTGACGACACTGAAATAATAAATCAGTTTTTATTCTGCAAGGAAATTATTGGTCACGCAACTGGAGAAGACATATTTAATTCAGTATCATCTTATTTGGAAGAATGGAAATTATCCTGGGAAAATTGCGCAGGAATCTGTACTGATGGAGCTCCAGCCATGCGTGGCAGTATTAAGGGATTTTGTAGTCGAGTTAAAGCAATAAATTCAAATATAGTCTCTACTCACTGCTTTCTGCACAGGGAATCTTTGATTTCGAAGAGTCTACCAGCAAACTTAAAGTCTGTTTTGGAACAAGTCGTACATATGGTGAATTATATTAAATCGAGACCATTAAAAACCCGTATGTTCAAACAACTTTGTAACACCATGGAATCCAAATATGAATGTTTGCTTTTGCACTCTGAAGTGAGGTGGCTCTCAAGAGGAAAAGTGCTAACCCGAGTTCATGAGTTGAAACAGGAATTGCTAGTTTTTTTTAGACAAGAGGGTAATGATGTATACGTAAAATATTTGGAAAATGATGCATGGTGTACTAAGCTAGCATATTTAGCCGATATCTTCAGCTACTTAAATTCAGTCAATACATCTCTTCAAGGAAAAAATGAAAATATTCTGACATCCACAGACAAATTGCTAGCTTTCCAGAAAAAGCTTTTGCTTTGGAAAAATCGTATTGCTCAAAATCGCAAATTTGATATGTTTCCGTTATTAGCAACGGAAAATATTGTTAACATTAACGAAATGATTTCAAATGTGGCAGAGCATTTGTCAATATTGCAAGACAAAATAACTCATTACTTTCCATCTCTTAATATTGAAGACTTTGATTGGGCGCGAAATCCATTTGGTGAATTTGATATAATGAACCAAGATTTTTCTATTCAGGAAGCAGATGAGTTTATTAATATATCAACGGATCGAACGTTACAACTAAAATTCAAAGAAGAAGGAGTGGAAAGGTTTTGGATTTCCATCGAGAATGAACATCCATTTATTGCAAAACGAGCGTTGAATATCTTGTTGCTCTTTTCGACGTCCTATCTGTGCGAACTTGGATTTTCAACTCTAACAAATATTAAAAGCAAAAAAAGAGAAAGACTTACCAATTTAGAAGAAGAAATGAGAGTAGCGCTCTCTTACATAAGACCCAACCTTGAGGAAATTTGTAAAGGTCGTCAAGCGCAAATTTCTCATTAAAATAAGTTACCATGTAATATATATCTTTATTTCAATTAAATATTAATCTTCCAATTATTTTGTGTGATTTACATTAGATTTACAAATTTTATGATAATGGTGTTCCGCCAAAATCGAGACCACTTAAAAGTGTTCCGTGATCCCAAAAAGGTTGAGAGCCACTGCTTTAGATAATTAGACTGGTTTATTACACTTGTAGAATTATTACATTGGAATCGACCTCTTCTAGGTCAGATCCTAAGTTACAATGACAAGACTATAGACTATATTCATAGACACTAATACATAGAGATGGTATTAGTTACTCGACTACAGAGTAGTGATGTATGATACAACAGGATTGAGAAACAATTCTTTTAAGTAGACTTCTTACTCACACACACGTACTACACACATACATTCAAACAACGATCATACAGCCCATTCATTAAAATATACAAATTGTAAGTTTAGTACAAAATAAATGTCTTTTGAGAACTGACGTAGTGAGTGTTTCTTTTAATTAATTCACCAAACAAAAAGATATAGATCTTATTGCCGTGAATCACTCAAGAGCATGCATGCATTATATTCATTCAATTGTTACGTTATTTAAGTAATATGGGTTAAATTTGTAATTTATACGGGTCTATAAACGGAGACCCGCCAGGGTTTTAAATGAAAATGTAACGCCTTCTTATGATAATAAAACTTTTTCATTATTATTTATCTTATGACTATGACGTAAGCTTTACCAAAAACCAAAGAGTATTACAATATGAAGTCACAAAAACTAAGATCTATTTCTCTTTTTTCTTCTAATTTCGTAAAAATATTTGTATCATATTTTTATGCCAGTATCTTATGTTTACCAAAAAAGGTTCATCATCATCATCATCATCATCATCATCATCATCATCAGCAGTGGACGAGTAGAGACTCGTCCACTGCTGGATATAGGCCTCTTCCATGGCACGCCAACAAGCTCGATCCTGAGCAGTTTTCCGCCAGCCACTACCAGTCTCGCCCAACGGCGTCCTACGCTACGTTTGCCAAGACGCGGTCTCCACTCGAGGACTTGTTCACCCCAACGGTTGTCGGCCCTGCGGCATATGTGACCAGCTCATTGGCACTTCAGCTAATGCTTCAGCAATGCTCTAAGCTGTGTCGGTGACTTTGGTCCTCTGTCGGATCACCATTTCTGATGCGGTCCTCTCTGAAGGACCGCATCAGAAATGAGGTGAGAAAAGGTTGCATAACATTTTTGTTATGCAACCTTTTCTCCTAACTAAGACAACCTAAAGTCGTCAGTTAACTTAAAGCTCAAAATGCCTGTGCATTCCACAACATTCCTTGATAAATCTTTTATTGTTTACATTCCTCGTTTGTGGAACGCATTGCCAATTGAAATATGTAAAACACGCGCAGTTGTTGCATGAAGTCAAGAAAATTGTGAAGGAACACTACTTGTTGTTAAGATCTTGTTCAACAAACAATTTTTGTCTAATTAGTTGGTTTACCTATTATGTATTTATTTATGTATGTATACAGTATGTTACGAAAACCCTGTCCGACCCATAAGGATAATAGAGGTTAGGTAAACACATGACCAAATATAATATAAAATTTTACGTATTCATCATAGTACCAATACAAATGAATTTTGAAATAATCTTTTTTTCCAACGAATTAATTCCAATTTCCCCGAAATTTGGTAATTTTTAAAAAGTGACAACACCGGTATTATTATGAGCGAATAGCGATGCGGCCACGTGCCGCGTGTCCTGCCGCCCGCCCCCCGCGGTCGGCAGGCGAAGGGTGGTCAACGCACATTTAATAAGTTACCTCCTTTTGCGAAATAATATTTATTTTTTTTAGGGGGATTTTTTTTTTAAGTAAAGCCCGGTTTTGTATGCATTAGTAGAATCAGTTATCGATACCTAACAACACCTTCACGGGTCGGACAGGGTTTTCGTAACATACTGTATATAATTTAAGACATGTATGACGTATGTATCTGTACATCTATTTTAGAGTATTATATTTATGATATTTGCACTAACGACAGTCCCATAATTCATATATAATTCAGGAGAATCTCTGTCCATTCATTGGTTGCTTGGAAGATATTGCATTAGCGATGAAGCCGCCCATTGTATAATATATTTTGTTGTGTTGAATTTATTTTTAATCAATATTTGTTGTTAGTGTACAATAAAGTATATATAAATAAATAAATAATAAATAAGCAGGTCATAATCTCAGTCAGTAAAACCTATGAATGAATACCATAAAATGATACTTGCACTCCCCGAAATATTACGTAGACGAAATGAATTCCTACTTTTGTCGTACTAATACTACTTCCTACTAATATAAGTATAGTTAAGTATTGTATAATAACACATGAGAGTACAGTATTGTATTATATTAGTACCGCTGTTTTTAATAAATGTGAATGTTTGTGAGGATGGATCTTTGTTGGATTTGCATGAAATTTGTCAAACAGGTGACTAATACAGAATTAAGAGATTAACAAATGAGATTTTACCTCCGGATATTTTCACAGGATTCAAACTTATGCGGGTAAAACAGTAGGTCAAGCTACCCGAAACTGCCAAATATTCCCAATCAACCTTGAACCTTAATGCTTTAGAGATAAAGTTGAAAATCTAATAAGGAAATCTTTCAGATTCTAGTAGCTTGATGTGCTGTCGTCTTTAGTGCATGTACTGTAGTTAAACATGGCTTATGTCTGCGTTGATGTGTACCTACTTTATGTTTTTTTTATTGTTTTGTACGTTTCTGTTTGTGCAGCACAAACAATGATTGTTTTTTGGTTTAGAAATCTAACTCAACTTCGTCCAGATTTGCGCAATTTGCAAACAAGCCCAAAAATGATGAAATATTTGAATGTTGGCGATCTCATAATCCATCATGTAATATCAACACGGTGGAATCCGGTACGCTGCGCAACCTTAAGCCAGCGACGAGATAATGACATTTAAATTTTTTTGACGTGATACCTTGTTTATGGTATTAATAATAAATTGCGCAATGGGAAATCAAGACTTTCATTCCACTCAATTTTTATAACAAAAAAATACGATATTATTTTATTAATAATTCGTTTATTTTTCTTACAATATAAAAAATAGGAAATAAGAATATCTAAAAATATACAAAACAATATATATTTATTTCTTTAGGTACTTTGTTTTTACTTAAATTTATGATGTTCTTGTATAGAAGGTATATCACTATTTATTATTTTAATTCTATAAAGCCAACTACTTTTCCATTATTCTTAAAAACAAAATTTTGGACTCTTTAAGGGTGGCGAACGCCACCCAGAATAACTCTCAAGTATATTTACTTGTACATTCGTTTTGCGATTCTAAATAGCCAAACTCCTGTTTTCTAATTTACACAGCATTGTGTAAACTAATAAAACAACACACGAACTGTAAATAAACTTAAAGTTCAGGGCAAATGTAGCGTAACTTTGTATACAGAACTTACTTTGTGCTACATACATAGGTAATGGCTAACTTGGTAGTATATTAAATAAACTAAGAGACGTTCCTATTGTATATTTCGATGACGATCAGAAGGTATTCGCGTTATTAAAAAAGTTTAAAATCCAAGACGTCCTCCGTGGCGCAGCGGTCAACACGCCTGCCTGCGATGTGGAGGCCCCGGGTTCGATCCCCGCCCAGGTCATGATGGAAAACGCCTTTTCCTGATTGGCCTGGGTCTTGGATGTTTATCTATATATGTATCTATTATAAATATAGTACCGTTGAGTTAGTATCCCATAACACAAGTCTCGAACTTACTTTGGGGCTAGCTCAATCTGTGTGATTTGTCCGTATATATTTATTTATTTTATAATAGCAATCTCATCCAAGCGAAAATCAATGTTAAAAATTTAAGGAAGCTTTTTTTAAAACGTTATAAACTAGTGCTTGATCGTGAATCCCCGCCCGAAGTGAAGACACTTAAATTGTAATTAGACGGTTAGACCGCCGCAGTCAAATTGTTCCAATCTCTCGTTGTACGCGGTATAAAAGACGTGGCGAAACGTTTCGCCTTTTGTATTTTTGACAATTTGAGGTAGATCAGACTATGCACGTTCTTCAAAATTACGAGAATTTCTCTTGTAACGGTACCTACAAACGCCGCAAATAAAACGACGCGTCATACTGAGGCCTCACAAATTCTAATTCTAGGAAGCAGAGTTTACCGTACAACTAGCATACATACAGCTTCCCAAAATCAACCGTTGGGCAAGTGCCCGCCAGATATAACACCGGTCTGATCGGAGGATCCTCACTTTTCTATAGAGAATGAGTGAGCTTTACTCCCTATTCCTCATGCCTCCACAGCTCTCGATTTTATTTAACTAGACAGTTTCAATCTCAGTATATCCATAAATCCATTTGATTACCAAATTTCAAACCATATACCTACATAGTTTAAATTATATAAAAACTATACACAAGTTTTGGACCTCGGCCTAAGAATTAATTACCCAAGCACAACTTAAACAATGAAGACCTCTAACGAGTAATCAAAGGGCGTTATCAGAAAACACGCTGAGCCAAAAGGAAATTAGGAATTATTAATGTGACCCCCCCCTAATTTGTGGAAGGGGCGAGATTGCGTGCCTTCATAGTCGGTTTACCGTGAAATACAGCCGTTAATAGCCTTACTTTAGTGTACTGCGACTTAATGGATGTTTACAACTAAATTTACGGGCCTAGTTTAGTTAACGTGTCGCTGTTAGATTACGTTTTGTTTCTTACTGATATAAGCATAAATTATTGATATTATTACCGACTGTTAAGTATTACTGTTGTGTAACAAAATGTGTTCCTCTAAAATAATTTCCCGTTACTGTGAGTTATGCGTAGGTTACAGAGATGACGTCACATAAGCAGGTGTTGAGCGGGGTATTGAAAACCCAACAGAGCGCACCCCACCCTTTTAAACTTTTTACCCTGGAAAATGCAATGCGAAAAAAAATTATCGCTATGAAAATTGTCCAAATGAGAAACTGCGGAGTAATTGCAAAACGTCAATTCAAAAAAACTCAGAACAAATTATTAATTTGCTGGAATACAGCTGTTGAAAGGTAAGGTCGTAAAATTGAAGTTATACATTTTGTCTATGATTCGATAGAATGTAGGTACGTAGTACACTATAGCAATCGCTTTCATATTGACAGTTCAATGACATTAATTGCGTTCCCTGTATTGCGTTGCCTTCTCTGAATGGGAGGAGACCCGTGCCCAGCAGTGGGACGATAAAAAGGTTGATGAAGAAGAAGAATTGCGTTGTTTGTTAGGAACATAAAAACCAATCGATGAGCAACATCTTTCAAAATAATTCAGACGCAAATTAACAGTATCTTAATAAGGGTGCTGGGCTTAGTAAAACCTAGAAGAAAATATTCGTCACCTATATCACCGACTGCCAGTATTACCCAGGTCTGTCTGTCATTTAAATGTATTCATCTATATGAACGAGATACATTAGAATCAAGGATGGTAAGTAAACAATTCATGATCATTCAGATGCCCTACATGATGATGAAGAACGCCTGCGCCCAGCAGTGGGGCGCAGGTCTCCTTTCATACAGAGAAGGATTGAGCGTAATCACCACGCTTGTTCAATGCGAGTTGGGGATTTCGGAATCCAGGTTTCCTCAAGATGTTTGCCTTCACCTTGTAATCAGTCATTGGTGTCCAATATATATTTAGAAAGTACATATAATTTAGGAAAGTTACATTTGTACTTGACTGACCTGGAATCGAACCCGTACACTCATAGTAGAGAGGCTGGTGTTTTAAACACTAGGCCACCACGACTTTTTTTTTAATAATTATAAACTAGCGCTTGACCGCAATCCCGCCTGAAGGTAAGCAGTGATGCGATCGTTGATGGTAAAGCGCGCTTGTTGCCTATTCACTCAGAAAAACTGAGCGAATAGGAAGGAAGACGGCGGTTGAGCGAGGTGATACAATGTTAAACCCAACAAGACGACCAACGATCTTGCACCAGAGGGAGATTGATCTGGAGAACCTCCACGACCAAACTCCCAACACAACAACATTAGGCGCATCGTACCCGGCACACATCGCAACACAACTGCTCAGACCCGTCCTCCGTACGACTTCACCAGATATCATACCGGAACACGACAAATCGCTTGGCGGCAAGGCTTTGTCTTGTGGGTGATAACTTCTGCCGGCGGCTGATGTTATGTCCAATGTAGAGTGTAATAACTCGATACTCGATACTCTTATCCAGTTGCTACCAGCCACCTTTAGATCATCGTTCCTAACCAAATTTAAGACAACTAAGCAAAATGACAATATCGTGTTGATATTACTATGCAAGCTGAATGTAAATAGTAACTTAAACCAATACAAACCATAAGACAGATCAATATCCCTGAACGAAGAAGGTATGTAGGGTTACCTTCCAAACGCAATATTTCCAAAGGATCCCGCTATTGTATTCACAGGTAGTATAAAAATACTTTCATTACAAAAGTGCGTATACACAAACCCATTTGGGTCCGCTATCCCGGGGCACCTGTTGTGGGGCGCATTAATATCGATCCATTACCTTCTGACCACAAACCGCTGTTTTTAATAACGTGACCACACGTTTCAATATTGTCAAAGGAGATTTTGGGGACGCCGTTATGAGACGGACTATAGTGAATAAAATGTATATTGAACTGGATATAATATGGTCAACAGGGTGACTGAAATATCGGAAATGTTACTACTGAACTTAGACGAGGGCGGCTGGAGTCAGCGGACATGGTAGGATAATGTAACGGAACAAAACAAGTAGCTAGTAAAAACTGATAATTGTGAATATGGGAAGCCTTTGTTTTCTCTATGGCATCTCATAGTTAACCTTGAGAAGCCTTGACTACTGAAGTTACCGGGCTATCATGAGGGTGCCTTAACCATTTTTTTGTTTGGGTTGGGAATCATCAAATGATCTTTTCCGCTCTGGGCGGAGAGGAAGGGCGTGTCAGACTTTTACTGACTAAAACCCACCCGTGTTCCTTCACTTATCTGTAGGCCAGGGCGTTTTTTAACCAACTCGCAACGTTAACCCAGGAGGTATCGGTCTTCGTAGACCCCGTCACGATGTGCCAATAACATCTTTTTGAGGCGCGCATGAAACACAACGCGCCGTCGATTCGGGCCTGGTCCTTACCGGGCGCCTTAACCTTAAGTAAACTTAAAGCCTTTAGTTAATGATATCATCATCATTATTATCATCATCTCAGCCACATGAAATCCTTGGAGCCTTTCCAAAGAATTCCAAAAAGAATGGTTGGATGCGGCCTGCATCCAGCGCTTCCCTGCGATTTTGGTCAGATCAACCGACCACCTAGTCGGTGGGCGTCCGATGCTGCGCTTGCCGGTACGTGGTCGCCATGCAAGAGCCTTTCTGCCCCAACGGCAAATCGGCTCTACGAGCTATGTGCCCCGCCCACTGCCACTTCGGCGACTTTAGTTCTTCTACGAATCTCCTCATTCTACTCATTCCAATGGAGTTTCGAAACAGGTGGGCCTTAAAATGAACATCGACAAAATTAAGGTTATGTGCAATGTCCATGTTGCGCAATCACCGGTTTATGTGACCGGGATCTCCATCCTTGAAGCTGTAGATCAGTATATATATCTGGGAAAGCTGATGCATATTGATAGTTCCGGCTTCAAGGACGAGATGTTTCGACGGATCCGACTCAGCTGGGCAGCGATCGGGAAGCTCCGTAGTGGCTTCTCGTCCAAAATACCTCAGTGCCTAAAGACAAAAGTCATTAACCAATGTGTGTTACCAGTGATGTGTGTGTGATTACATGTGGATTAGAAATGTGGCCCCTCACTGTGGGCCTCATAAGAAAGCTCAAGGTCGCACAGAGAGCTATGAAGAGGGCTATGCTAGGTGTTTCTTTACGTGATCGTATCAGTTAATGATATGGGTAGTTCATAATAATAAAATTTGTATACGTACATAATCAGCCAAGAATATCCCCACTCTGTAAAAATAATTTTATAAATTAAAAGTATATAGTTAATTGCCTGTTCTTCTCCATAGGTATCTGAAATGTTATAAGGTATTTGAAATGTTTAGAGTTTGGGTTTGTTTGGCTGAAACCCACCACGTGGATCCAGTGTGGTATAGTAGATGTCACATGTCTTTAAATTTTAGTTCCAATTTTGTATTACTTTTTTTTTAATAATTTTATATTACGATGTTTTTTTAATCGCCGTCTTGAAAACGTTGGTAATGAAATAATTTGCACAACGTAAAGCTCAACCCGTAAGTCGCAGAAATTACACAATTAGTACTGTAATTTCAATTTTTTTTATATAATTATATACTAGTGCTTGACCGGTATCTCGCCTGATGGTAAGCAGGGATGCAATCGTTGATGTTAAAGCGCACTAGTTTATTAAGAGCTATTCACTCAAAAAAACTGAGTCAATAGGAAGGAAGACAGCAGTTGAGCGAGGTGATGCAATGTTAAACCCAACAACACGACCAACGATGCTGCGCCTGAGGGAGATAGATTTGGAGACCTTCCACGACCAAACTTCCGACACAACAACATTTAGCGCATCGTACCCGGCACACATTGCAACACAACAACTCAGACCCGTCCTCCGTACGGCTTCATGAGACATATTTGAATACATTATTAATTTTATGTCACAAAACTCAAGATTTGAAGGTTAACCAGCCATATTATGTAAATAGCTGCGCAGTTTCCCTACATAAGTTCCGATTCCTTGGGATTGTTTGGATAAAAAGTATCATTTTCTAAATACTGGATTTAGAAAATGTCAGTTTCATCCACACTAAATTTCGTCTAGCCTCTTGAGCGTGATACACACCTACAAACATTCACTTGTATAATATTTGTATATTTACGCTACGTTCATTAGCGAGTATTACTGCATTACCACTCAGTAATTTGATAAGGCCTGCGTAGCTTGCTCCTATACTATAACTACCTTGTACCAGGAAACATAAACACGCCAATAACGCGATATTACAAGCTCGCTACGTAATACAGGGGATTGTTTACAAAAGTGCGTGTACAAAGGCGTACGGCGTAGGACCCGCTCCCTCGGCGCACCTGTTGCGAGCCATTTATATCGATCTATACAATTTTCATGTCTGCTATCTTTACTACGTATCCTCTTTTAGCGAACTTTTGTTATAAAGGGTCGTGCTTAGATTTTATGTCCTTTTGCGTTGATACATTTTTAAGCGGTCGTACCCAAAGGGTGCCAACGGTAGCGTTGGGTACGAAAGGAAATTAAAGTTATTTTACCAAAAACTCCTATTTGTTTATAGTTTTGATGAATATGTCATAAATGCACATTAGTTATAAGTATATATTAAAAGAAAACAACGTTAAACCTTAGGTTGAGCGCCTGAATATTTCCAAAAACATGTATTTTTTACATGTTGTGTTAATATTGTGGGGTGGGATGGAATAGCCCTACGTGACTTGCACTTGCCCGGTGTTTTATATAATCCGACCTTTTTTATTTTATTACATACACATAATAAACAATAAAGATATGATAAAATTAAAATCTGAGTACACGTTAGTGACGCTATTTTTATTATGGGCATTAATTTTAATTTTTGCTTCCAATATTTTATTTCAATCGTTAAATATTGTGGATGCATATTGAAAATTCACAACGAGGTGGTTCGACAGAGAACCAAAGTTGATTTGCTATTTCGCTAACAGAATACGCAAACTGAATTGGCAATGGGGCGGCCATATTAGCCGTGGAAGACCAGGCGTCTACCGTCGGGGTAGATATGTTCTTAAATGGAGACAGCGAATTTATAAACGTAAGGTGGGACGCCCTTAGGCTAGGTAGATCGACGATCTTCGCAATATGGCTGGCACTGGATGAGCGTTGCCGAAAATCGAGCTGAATTACGTGTAATAGGTAAAGCCTATGTCCAGCAGTGGACTGTTATTTAGGGTCACCAAGATACAGGCTGTGCCTAGATTGGGACCCACTGTTAATTGGAACTAAATGAAGAACTCCTCTCTAATTTAACTGCATGCTATTTCTTGTAATTTTAACCAAGTGTAAGCCTAATAAATAATTGTTTTTTTTTTTTTTTATAGGCTGTTGATGATGATATTGAATATCAATTTTGAAATCCGCCTCTTTGGCCCCGTTTTATGTTTAATATTTTATATGTATAAGCTGCCAAGTCTGGATGTGTTCCCGGTTGAAGGCGTTAGGCTACCTCCTGTTACATGAGGCTTATACATATCTGTCAAAATGTGGGTGTAATACATGTATAATGTGTAAAATATATGTGCTCCTAGGCCTAACCCTCCGGGGAATAGAGGCGTGATGTTATGATTCATGAAGAAGAAGAAGTCATGCGTGAAGCTTTCAGAGATATTAAAACTGAAGATTTTTTTTTTCGGAGAGATCCTTTTCCTTGCATGTCAACATTTAAATATATTATTTTTGAAAATATATTTTCTTTCTATGACTAACAGGGAAATGAAATTTTTGGTCGGTGATAAATAAGCTTTGTGTTCCATACATTTTGATAGTAAGACTTACTAATCTTTTAATCGTAGTTGTGCATTTATGTAAATAAGAGAAATTTGAAAGTGTTTAAAGTATAGAAAAATAAATTGGAGTGACTCGATCAGGAAGATTTTAAAACTAAGCATGACTTGCATGTATTTAACAAACAAAAATAAAACAAAACAATTTATGTAACTATATGAAAAATTCAATAAAAGGAAATATAATCGGAAAGTGTAAGTAGATATAAAACCAAAACGCTCCTATCTAAGCACGATGCTTTGACATTTAAAAAATAACAATAAATGTCACGTTTCTTTTCCTGATCATATTTCTAACAAAAGTGGTACCGATAATATGAGCATCCTTATTAAATGGAGGTTCACATTCATGTTTAAATTTTTAGTTGATTATTTATGTACACGCAATAACATACATAAGGATATAACAAAATTAAGATCTGAATACAAAGGTGCTGCTTATTTCTCTTATTTTTTAAGAAATTTCTGCCCGCAGATCTGTTAATGGAGAAACAAATCAGAAATGTAGACCAGTAGTAGTGTTGGAGAATAAGGAAAAAAAAAATGTGAATGTTATAAGTATAAACGTAATAATATTAAAAATACCTACCTAAATATATATAAGCCAAAAATAATTAGTAGGATGTTGAAAAGAAGACATAAAATCCTAGTACCTATACCTGCAGAGGCCGATTGGGAGCCACTTGAGCTCCCTGCGAATGCGCAAATGCCTATTTGTTACACATTCACGATTTGTATGAAATTTTGACATGACATGACCATGTGCTGTCATCTGTATTATATCTGTATATTTATGTATACACTGTCGTACGGAGAGTATCCACCATTGTTGACACCACTACGATCTGGACGAAGCGTTTCGCCTCGTCTTTTTTACCGCATACTTACATCGAAGGACTGGAATAATTTGCCTGTCGAGGTCTTTCTGTCTGACTACAACTTAAGAATCTCCAAGGCTAGAGTAAATTGGCTCTTAATAAACTAGCGCATTTTACCATCAACGATTGCATCATCATCTGCTTACTGTTTTGCGTCTTATTTTTCTTGTCTGTTATATAAACAGTCTGGAAAAACAGAACAGACAAAAGGTACAGAGTTGATGTTTATTAGGAAAGGTGGTAGAAATCCACATCAGACAACATCTAGTTATAAAAGTGTGTGATTATGGTATGGGAAGAACATTTTTATGCATAAAAAAACAGGCGTCGCTTTAATATTGTAAAGCTTTAGCGAGCAGGTAATCGAATAAGTAGGCTTAAACTAGTAAAAGAAATGATAATTTTATATGCGTATTTAAGTATTGAGAAGTAACATAAACATGAGAAAATATATGTCTTTTTTTTCAGATTTTAATGGCATCTTCAGTTTTTCTGGTGACTGGTGCATATTTTCTTATATACTTTTTTTTCTTTCTCACAGGATATATTGTCATCGTATCGGTTGTAACCCAGGCAGGAGCTTAATTTTCTGTAAATTATTTCGTCACCATAGCTTTCAAGACGGTGAAAGAAAACTGGTGGGGAAATCGACATCCAATAGAGCCAAAAAAAATTGTCAGATATGATATGTGACATTACCAACCCGTACTGGTCCTGCGTGATGGATTGTG
This sequence comes from Sesamia inferens, assembly GCA_037179545.1. Lineage (NCBI taxonomy): Eukaryota > Metazoa > Arthropoda > Insecta > Lepidoptera > Noctuidae > Sesamia > Sesamia inferens. The sequence continues at coordinate 24,357,468 of CM073928.1, read as the reverse complement.
GACCACAGAGGAGGCTAGTGTCTAAGCAGTTGGAAGATTATAGTTTTATATTGTAGGACAAACGGCCGCTGTTTTATAATCCGCCTTCTTGTTTGGAGTCAATCATGTGTCTTAGCAGTTGGAACAAGACTGCCAGTGATGATGCCTTAACATATTTATTTTTGGTGTTACTACCTACTTTAGGCACCAGCGATCTACAACCAAAAAATAGTCGGCTATTTCTTGTGTGTATACCATTTCTTTTTGTATTGTTTTCTGGCTAGTGGTGAGAAACAAACACTTATCGTTTTTATAATTTTCATTATTAGAAGAAAATTTGAAGAATAATAGAAGATTATGAATATTTACATATAAATTATATTTTTTATTAAATATAAAAACATTTAAAAATATAAAAAAATAGTATCCCACTGGTATCGAGAACAGGGTCCAAGCTACCGGCGGTCAGGGCTCCAGAGAGGGGAACCTCCTGACAATGTGAGTCGTGTCCAGAAGTACAGCTTTCTGAATGAAGGCCTTGATCCAACTGCCTAACGAAAGGCTCCTGAGGTGCTGGCTCTTGATTATTAAGCCATTGACACTCACGACTATCGGTACAATGGTGGCTGTATCCACATCGCAGATGTCGACAATCTCGCGAGCCAAGTCAAGATACTTGATGTGCTTATCTTTTTCGGCTTTCATTTATTATTTTATTATTATTATCTTTAGACCGTGAATGACTGCTTCACTATCATCTCTATAGCCCTCTCCCAAATACGTGAGACTTGTCTGTAAGTAAACTGCATGTAGCTGAATACAAGTATTCAATATGAAACGATTGTTTAAATCACCTCCACAACAATGTTACGATATCCCTCGCTAAGACTGGTTGAGATCTTTTACAGAAAAAACAGCCTTAAACCGATTTTACGCACTTTCCGAGACACGAAGGAGCCTTGATATGTACAGAAAGTCACCCATCCATGGACGAACCTTGTCAAGCATAGCTTAACCTGATCGATCAGTTCATGCAACTGTTCTTACAAGACCCTAGGGAATAAGAATGTTCTTAAGTAATGATAACCCACCACCTTGCCACTTTGGATTCGGTGGAGAGGCATGCGAAGAGGCTGATTGGCGACCCAGACTTAACTCGAAACGGTCTCCAAAGCCTGGAGCACAGGCGTAGAGTAGCCAGCCTTTCGGTCTTCTATAGGATGCATTCTGGTGAGTGTGCAAGGGAATTGCATGATTTAATTCCCCCAATCTCCGTTCCATCACCGGACGACCCGTCGTACGGCGAGTTTCCACCCTTACATTGTTGACACCACTGCGATCCGGACGAAGCGTTTTGCTTCCTCCTTTATACCGCGTACATCGAGAGACTGGAACAATTTGCCAGCGTCGGTGTTTCCGTCACAATACAATTTGAGTGTCTTCAAGGCTAGAGTGAATAGGCTCTTAATAAACTAGCGCGCTTTACCATCAACGGTCGCATCACTGCTTACCATCAGGCGGGATTGCGGTCAAGCGCTGGTTTATAATTTATAAAAAAAAAAAAAAACATGGTCTAATGAATGTAATTAAATTGAAAGATTAGTAGCTGTTTTAATGTCCACGATAGGTATAAGTTTGGACTGAAACAAATGGAAGCACAGAACACAATTTATCTGCCCGAGGTTTTCGCTAAATTAGGCTAGAGTTTTACTAAATTAGTTTCACTAAATTAGCATTGCAATGATTAAAACGCTTAATTTTCATTGTTTTGTTTGTGAATTCATTCTTTTTCTTCTTCTTCAGCCTATAGAAGTCCACATCTGGACAAAGGCCTTCCCTAAGGCTTTCCTTGGTGACAGGTATTGTGCTGCCCGCATCCATCGACTTCTCGCGACCTTCACCAGGTTAATTTGAATTCATTGAAGTGGAATTATTGAAATATTTTGTTTCGTTGTGTCAGGTTTTCAACTAAGAGGAAAAATCTAAGCATGTTTACTAAGAGTTCAAAAATTGTTGCAGAATACTTTCAACAACGTCAGTGTCGTTTATCGGTATGTGAACACTTTATACATACACCGCTTTAAATACAGTTATCAAGTCAGATATAAAGGTATAAGGAACAGAGTATAAAGTTCAGCCATCTTCTTTAGAAAAGGGAGGATAGGATCAAATAGAATAAATACCCTTTGTTATGTTAGATTACAGAAACATAAATTAAATATATAGATTTTGCAAAGGGTGAGACAATGGACGGTCTTATCGCTAAGAACAATCTATTACAGACAATCTTTGCATGGAATACTAAAGTGAAGGAGAGAGAAATAATGTAGATAGTCCAGTGTACTTAACAGCCTCCGTGGCGTAGCGGTAGCGAACGCGACCGTTGCGCAAGGAGGCGCGGTTTCGATCCCCGCACAGTGCCAATATTTGTATGCAAGAATATGAATATTTGCAATGGTCTGGTCGTGCCTCAGAAAGCACGTTAGCCGTTGTTCCCGGTTGCCATACGAACATCTAGTGGCTGTCGTTACGGGTTGTTGTAGCCCTCAAAAGTCTAACAATTAGTTTAACTGCAATGCTTAGATATCGCCTTCGGGTTGTGGAGGTCAGACGGCAGTCGCTTCACGGAAAATATCGAAGTTTAGTCAAAATCAGCAATTAAAGCGGACCTACGGACGGAGTGGTAAAGCGGACCCTAGACTCCAAAGCTGAAAAGCTACGGATGCGACTGGTATTAACGCTGAGATGATGCTAATGAGTCCAGTGTACTACAGTTTACATAGATTATATAATAAATATGTAGATACGTTGAGTGTATCATACTAGTTTAATAAATATATACATCTAATTAATAAACATACAAGAACAAATGAAATATAATGACATGTTGAAAGAGAGAGGATGTGCTTTTTATTATGGTTTTAAAAGTGGACAGACACGGGCAAGCCTCGAGGATCCTCCGACCAGACGGGTGTTGCGTCTAGGGAGTAATTATTTAATAAGTACATTCACAAAAACTAAACAAAAACAGTAATCCATAATTTAAATAATGTGTATTACCTTCTCTGTCGTTAAGCAAATGAACTCATCGTATATTTTATTTCATTTGCAAACGGGTGGTGTGCTAATGTGTCCCAGAAGACCCGAGCTTAATCATGCTACAGGTTGTCTCTTGGGAAACCTTTTGCAAAATGCTTTATAGGACTTTCGTGGAAGGGGTGGTTTTTGGGAAGACTGAAATTAGTAATGTGGTTTGTTAGTACACAAGTGAGCAATAGGAATTGAACGGTAAAAAGTATGATAATATTTTGGACTAGTCACTAAAAACTACGGTACAATATGGCCCGTCGGGGGGCAACCAAGGACAAGGTACACGCACGCACACACACACTCCTATTAAAAGGAGGAAGAAAGAGAGAGAGAGAGAGACAGAACATTATGATATCTAACTAAATCGAAACGGTCTCCAAAGCCTGGAGCACATGCGTATAGTAGTCAGCCTTTCGGTCTTCTATAGGATGCATTCTGGTGAGTGTGCAAGGGAATTGCATGATTTAATTCCCCCATCTCCTTTCCACCATCGGACGACCCGTCGTACGGCGACTTTACACTCTTACGTCGTTGACACCACTACGATCCGGACCAAGCGTTTTGCTTATTCTTTTATACCGCGTACATCGAGGGACTGGAACAATATGTCGGCGGCGGTGTTTCCGTCACACTACAATTTGAGTGTCTTCAAGGCTAGAGTGAATAGACTCTTAATAAACTAGCGCGCTTTACCATCAACGATCGCATCACTGCTTACCATCAGGCGGGATTGAGGTCAAGCGCTGGTTTATAATTTATTAAAAAAAAAAAAAGATGTGTGGCACTCGGGGACTGCCGCGGTAAAGCTATTGCATAGCATTTTGTATCAATTTATGCAATTATAATTATTTATTTATTTTATTTATGCAGTATTTCTTTTTCTTTGATATTAATTCAAGTTACACTTTTTGAGCGTGGTGACCGATAAGAAAACAAATTTTTCTTTTATTAAATAAATAAAAAGTTAATATTATTTAAAATATTTTTATTATTTTACAATACATGTGGGTTTTATTACCTTACAGTAGCTGTTGGTTATTCAGGAATATTTATCATTGAAACTATAGGTTTATGATAACTGAAATAAGAAACATAAGTTTGCGACTTAATATCCTCTAAATACCTAGAAAATACCGCGTCAATGGTGGTCCCATATTTTGTTGTGGACTCTTGTGGATCATTATTCATTTTCAAATTCAATGTTTTTGATAGAAAAGTTGTCAACCGCTCTGATTTTTTATCTTGAGGAAACCTGGGCTTTATAAGTCTGAAATCGCCAACCCGCATTGAGCAAGCGTGGTGATTACGCTCAATCCTTCTCTGTATGAGAGGAGATCTGTGCCCAGCAGTGGGACGATAAAAAGGTTGTTGATGATGAACGGCATCGGTGTGGAATTATTTGTTATCAATTTAATATTTTCGAGCTGATCTTTAGTAACATAATCACTTCTGATTGCGTTAACATCTGACCGTAGAATTAATAAATCCTTCATCAACTTCTTTACGTACGTTCTACGTAGTCAAAGCAAACTGGTGGCAATTTGTGAAGGTCATATACCACAAAAACTGGGATTGTTCGGGATCCGTGATTTTAAACACCGTAATCATATATTTTAGATCTTTCTGCTTTTTGTTCTTACGCCTCGATACATGTTTTTGTCTTGTCTTCGTAGAAACAAACAATAACTTTTTTGCCTCATCAATGTCTTCCTCAGAAAAAGCCGACGAGCATATTTTTATTAAACTTTCGTTGTTTCGTTTCGGAGATAACAATATTACAACTCGTACACTTAAATGTACTCGTATTAACATTGTTCACCGACATCTTTCTGTAATATTTTATTTAATAAAAACTTCAACTTCAACTCTTGATCTGGTCCCTGTGGATAGATACCACAATTTTGCCAATAACACGTGTAACAAATTATAGAAATTCTTTAAAAAAATATTTCACAATAATGGCGGATATCGCCAATCACAGTTGAAAAAACGGCCGCGTGAGCACTTTTTACTCTATAAAATCACGCGCTTTTATTTAGTAAACAACACTATAAATAATTTAAAAGTCCAATGAAAAATTAGCGTGACATTCATCTTAGCTTTTCCGTTAAAAAAAAAGCTATTTTATAAAAACACTACTAAATTAATTTGAATAAAAGTACTTAATAATTAATTATATGAAAAGTTTTTAAGGTAGCCATGACAACGTCGATGACGTCTATGACATATCTCTATAGAAGACCTATTTCAGAGAGAAAATTAATCACAAGTTTAGCACATCGCGACTATCAGTAACATGGCAAGTGTGTAGAACTGAGTTCGCGCCCTGCAATATGCATGCTCTTTTTGAAAATCTATAAATTGTTTTCAAAAGATGTAGTCGCACGCACACAAACATACCGTGTCGAAGACTGCCGAACTGAAACGACGTTAGACGATGTACGGCCTTCAAGCCACACCTCCGTGCCCGTCGGAGTGGGGAGCGTGAGGTTTTTTCGTTACGGAATTTCTGGATTCGGTCCCCGCGCTCAAGGCCCGCGATAGAAGCTATGCAATAGCTTAAAAAACTTTTTTTCGAATTTCGTTCGAAATATAAACATATTGATTTTTGAAGATGATATTCTCGTACTTTTTATATATCCTGTTTTACTTTTTTATATTTTATGTTTGTTATAACGGTTCGGTGTTACTGGTGATTGTTTGCTGTGTGGAGGTTTGGTAAGGTACGTTACCGGATTCTTAATTCTTCCTCCAACGAAGCAGCATCCAAAGTGGCAAGCAGGAGAAGCGACAGCAGATAGCGAAGCCAAGCAGAAGAGGTGAAATGGTGAAGATTAAGGATGATAGAATGAGGTAGGTAGTAGTTGTAGAAGTAGCAATTAGACTTATGTTTATTTAGCAACACTGTTTATTATGCAGCACTATTCTAACAGAGTTCTTAGTTCTTACACAGTTTATTAAGTTTACCAAAGTCACAACACGAATACTCAAGAAAACAGTTTGTAGTATACTAATATGATAGCTGGGTAGTCGGCGGAAAGCACGAGCGCGCGGCATGGACTATGCGTATCGAAGCTGTTCATCGACTGCCGGGGCGCCGCGTTAGGCGATCGCGCGGAGCCAGCGCGCACGCAGGCATCGCGTCACAGCGATGAGGCACGATGCTACTGCCATAAGCGGAGCGGATGAAAGTGGCAGGCGACGATGGAAAAGATATCCGCCACAGCTGCACCGGGCGACGTCTTTACGTCGGCCTGGCTGTCGCTGAAAACCAGCGCTGGGCTCACTACTGTACTCTGTTTTGCATAGGGTCGCAGCATAATGCTGAGTGACAACCGTTTTGCGTGGATGTGACGCCAACTATTTCAAACTATTTCTTATTTTTTGGTCTTTTCTAAATTTTGGGTCATGTTTACCGCAAATAAAAGTTTTTTCTTTCTTTCATGTGTAGTTTGTCATTTTCACACACATTTTCCTCAAGGACCTGATGAAAATGATAACATGTGGATCACAGGTGGACTGGTAGGTGCAAATTTGCCAACTTGTAGAGTCACTTATAAAATGAATGTCTTTATTCAAATCAAATCAAATCAAATCAAAAGTCATTTATTCAAATTAGGCTGAGAATCAGCATTTTTTGAACGTCAATATTACAGAAGACAGTCCCCCAAAACGCCCACCCATCGACACTTCCTAGTGCTTTCGCTGGGAAGAAGAAGTGGCGGAAGAAACTCCCCAGCAGTATTTGATTATTTGTAATGTTTAATCCTATTTTTTATAATGCTTCGAACCATTACTTTAATAGCTCTATACAAGTAGGTACCTACATCAGAATAACACTTAGGATATTTTTATGCTGATATACTCACGGTAATGTCGGACACTTAGGTATGTGGATGAAATTTATATGAAAAAGAAAGAAGAATAAATGAAAAAGATTCGTTTAGTCGGAGATTTCAAGATAATTTAACTTGAAAAGGGTTTGTATACAAATTTATTAGATATGTATATAGACACTTCATTAGATTTATACACGCTACACTTCATATTCTGAACGGACCAGACGTGCTCATAACGTGTTCGTGTGAGTATGTGTTTATGTTTATTTTATGGCTTGTTCTTTATATTTCAACGTAAAGAAGAATTTCTTTTAGACAGAAACTAGACGATGAAATTAAAATATAAAAAAGCACGCCTGGATGTAACTAGGTCAGCGAAGTTAGTAAATCCACACAAAGTTTCACAAAAAGTAAGCTTACATAAAGAATTTAAAAAAAAAAATAACAATATCTATGATTTTATAACTGTGGAAAATTTTCCTGATACCTGCTTCAAAGAGTAGCCTGATCGAAACGAAACATTAAATTCAGGTTCCTTGTTATTGTTTACCTTCTTAACTAAAACCTGACAAAGCATACATAGTTATTATGTAACCAAATAAGCCTACAGATTATAGACACCTCATGAATTTTACGAACTTACTCTTCTCGGCGACATAAAATAAACACGTAGGCCTATAAAAGTTATCCCGACCGTGAACATAAATTACAACGCTTAAAACCTGTGGAAACATGGCCGACCTATGGAAACACCATAACGTAGAAGCCAATAAAGTTTTATTTCGAAACTTTCGCTATTTACACGAAATGTCGTGCTATTGGCTGGTAAAACCATTCCGACTTCTAAGAGTAATATAATCAAACATATGTTACCCACGGGTTATATTTGTCACCTATTATTTACTTACTCGATTAGGAAAAGCTGTGAAGGGTTATAATATTACATGGTTTTGTTTCGGTAAATTAAGTATAAGATAAAGTAAATATAAAATTAATCGTTCGATTTACTAGAATATTTATTAGGTATACAGGCTGCTAGGAACATCAACGCGCAACAAATTACTATGAATTTAGTACATGATACTGCACCCTAATTGCATAACAGACTATTACTAGCAATTTGATTAATTTTGACGCCTACAGTACAATAACGCATTCAGGGTGCTCTTGGGGTTGCTGTGGCGATGTAGCACTTCGCGCGAAGGCGAGGGTCGACGGGTGCGCCGCGATCATGCGGAAGCGATTCGCTTCCATGATGGCGCGCTTACGCTCCTCCTCCAATGGCAAACTAAATGTGTTTTCAGACCGGTGGCGTAGGTGGATAAGTGTCTAGACGCACTTAAGTCACTTTAATGCTAACATTATGCTAAGCTATAGTATTACGAACATTACATAAATAATTTAACTGAAATAAAACTTTTGCATTTGTAATTTTGCTCGAATATTTTCGGGTTGTCATGTTCCGGCATGATGTCTGATGAAGCCCTACGGAGGACGGGTCTGAGCAGTAGTGTTGCGATGTGTGCCGGATACGGATGTTTGGTCGTGGAGGGTCTCTAGATCAATCTCCCTCTGGCACAACAACGTTAATTGTCTCTTTGGGTTTAACATTGCATTACCTTGATCAACTCTCGTCTTCCTTTCTATTTATGTACTCATTTGTTTTAAGTGAGTAGGCTTAATAAACTAGCGCACTACACCATCAACGATTACATCTCTACTTGCCATCGGGCGGGATTGCGGTCAAGCACTAGTTAATAATTATTAAAAAAAAAAGAGTAATAAACATCTATACATCCTTACATAAATACGTACATCCTCACAAACTTTTGCACTTATAATTTTAGTAGGATAGCATAATAGTAGGACTAATGAAAGTTTTGCATTTGCAAATTTTTGGGTTATTAAGTATAAATTTTCATTATTTCGGTCTACTGATTGATATAACCCAAGAAGTCAGACTCTAATTACAAATGGTCAACTGTGATATTGTTAAGCACCTACTGAGCTACTGGTTGTCGTTGTACAAGTATTGGTTGTTTTCACATTTCCTAGTTTGCATGCCAAGATAATGGGCCGTTATAAAATAGAATAAATGTACTAATAGATCTAGTCTTCACAGCTATAATGATCAATGTGATGTTATGTTCATTGAAGAATCTTCCTAACAGAAGTACCGTGTCGTCTAAATATGGCAAATGACTACCATATATTCTTTACGTAGTGTTTGATTACATCGACACATGTTTGGAATTCATATGTATTTTAGTAATGACGCGATATGTAATAATTTATTGGTTTATTCATATGGTTTTAAAAACAAAGAACGTAAAGTAGTCAGTCTTTTGGTATTCTATGGGATGTATTTTGGAGAGTGTGAATTACATGATTTAATTCCGCCATCTCCGTTATCTATCATCAGACGACCCGTCGTACCTCAGTATCCGCCCTTACGTTGTTGGCACAGTTAAGATTTGGACAAAACGTTGCGCCTCGTACTGGCTTCTACGTAACTATGTGTATTGGAGGTCTGGCACAATTTGTCTTTTTGTTTGTGATGGGAAATCATCAAATAACCTCTTCCGCTCTGGGTGGAGTGTCGTGCGAAGAACGTGTCAGACTTTTACTGACTAAAACCCACCCGTGTTCCTTCACTTGCCTGTAGGTCAGGGCCACGCTTTCTTTTTTAAGTAACCCGCAACCCTCACCCAGGAGGCATCGGTCTTCGTAGACCCCGTCACAATGTGCTGACATCTCTTTGAGGCACGCGTGAAACTCAACTCGCCGTCGACTCGGGGGTGGTCCTTACCGGGCGGTGAGCAATGGGTAGCTCGCCGTGGCAAGCCCGCGCCTTTGGTCGGGAGGTCGATGTTGTCTCCCGACCAGGGCGTCTCCTGTGGTGGCTAGAGGCGCGAGGGCGCTGGGATTCCCGCTCCCTCACGCGCTCCGCCTCCTCCTCTGGCAGCATCACTGCTTCGCAGAATTAGGTGACGGCATGCCATGCACTGTCGCTCCGGACCATGGCCTGGAACAAGGTCGGAAGCGGGAGGTCACCGCCGATCGCCACCCCGAGGACACGTCGGTGATCTACCCAAGCCGGGCAGACCTCCACCGTATGCTCTACCTTATCCTCAGGGCGATCCACACAGTGGTGACACCCTGGCGTTTCCTCCCGGCTTATACGCAACAGGCACCTCCCGAAACAGCCATGTCCGGTGAGGAACTGCGTCAGGTGGAAGGTGAGGGCGCCGTGGCGCCTCTCTAGCCACTACTCAAAGAGGGGACTTACCGCCGTTATTGTGTCGTGCCCAGCACTGTGTCGCGCAATTTGTCTTCCCGTCTGATTACAGTTTAAGTATTTTCAAAGCTAAAGTGAATAAAGGCTTTTAATAAACTAGTGCGCTTTACGATCACTGTAAGCAGTGATACGTCAGATGGGATCGCGGTCAAGCACTAGTTATTAACATAAAAGAAACCATTCTTACTTTATCTGGACACATCTATTGGCCCACCTTAGAGTTTAGGTTTCGATGGCCCCTACCGAAATATGATTGCTAGATTGAACAAAAACTATTGATGCAGTTTTAAACTTGATACATTTTACCATCTTTTTCGATCGTATTGTTTTAAATTTGAATTCAGAATACCATACGACATGGAGCTACGCCTAACAAGTCTGATATGCGCCTTGTTAAAGGAAATTGATTTTTGAATAAAAAAGATTTTTTATCAAATAACATTTTAATTTAATAACGCGTGTTGCCTTCATGGGCATCTACCACAGCTCTCATACGATTAGGCATAGAGTTTATCAACCGCTCTATGAAATTTTGAGGGATCATCTCCCATTCCTCTTCTATGGCAGTTTTCAACTCCTGCATCGCCTTTTTAGCTCGTCCCACATGTGCTCAATGGGGGTCTGGGCTTCTGGCTGGCCAGTCCATAACTGTGATGTTCACATCCCGAAGATATTCCCTGACGATGCCGGCAGTATGGGCTCATGTGGGCTAATTTCCTTATTATGCATTATCATGCAAAAAAAAGAAATTTAGGCCCACATAGTCCGTGTATGGTATCACGTGAGGTTCTAAGCACTCACGAATGTACCTTTCAGCATTTAATGTTGGCAGCCGTGGTTCTGTAACAACCTCAAGTTGAGTTTAGCCGCTCGCGGATATACCGCCCCAGACAGTCCATGAGCCACCGCCATAAGCAACCCTCTCTTCAAAGCAGCATTGTGCAAAACACTCTCCCTTACGTCGGTAGACCTTCTTCCTTCCATCATTGCCATGTAACACAATTTTAGACTCATCAGAAAAGAGTACACGGCTCCAATCTTGTTGTGTCCAATTTAAATGAGTGCGTGCGAAATGAAGGCGCGCTGTTCGGTGGGCTCGCGTTAGTTTGGACCCATTAGCAGGCTTGTGTGGTACCATATCGCGTTCTTTTAACCTTCTCCGAACAGTTCGAGTGCTCACAGATACTCCGTGGAAGTCGCGAAGTTGGTTTTGTATTTCAATGGAGGTAAGGTGACGATTTCTCAAGCTGGTCGTCACGATGAATCAATCCGGCCTTTCAGTTGTGACCTAAGATCTTGCCCTTCCTTGGCGACGAAGAAAACCGCCAGTCTCTAGGTACCTCCGATAAACATTTCGGACCGCAGATCGACTTAAATTAAGTTGAGCACTCACATTTCTTTGGCTGTGTCCGGCCTGAATAAGTGCCACAGCTTGGACGGCGACTTCAGGTGAAGTATCCATAGATTATTGATAGAACCTCACCTTAATGTTAAGAATAAGTAATGTTTGTTGCAAAACCAAAGATATCAATCACTTTTTCAAGAATTAAATCCAAGTAAACCAATAAAATCAAGTTTTTTTAGTATTCGATTGTTTGATATAAACAAACAGGCTCCAAATTGTCTTTTGTTTCTTTAAATTGAATGAAATTGTGAATGTGCCAGGTTCAAAACTGCATAAAAACTTTTTGCTCGACCTAATATAAAATTTTAGCTAGGACCAAACGAAACTGAAAATGCAAGGTGGGCCAATAGATGTATCCAGAAGTGTATATGGAATGTATCTATGTAATTTGCGTATAGATAACAAATTACTCACCTGCGTAACGTTTTCCCAAACAGATTGGATTTGGCTTCCGTTCTATGTAGGTAGGTAGTGACTTCATTAATAACATTGGTATTTTACTGCATCGGGTAAGATTGAAAGCTGACCCTAACACAGGTACATACTTGGGAAAAGGTTAAAAATAAATTGGTACGATAATAATTCGGGTCTGCTTTGAGGCAATAATTGAATTATCTAAGACGAAATTACACATTTTGTCTCATGAATTTGAATTTGTGAACTGTCAATTATAATGATTATATAACTGAACCATTATTTAACTGTAATTATAATGATTATACATATAACAATTACTGTACCTCCTATTTCGACTTGTCGCAAATTTTCAATTTCACCCTGCTTATTACTTTCCCGTTTATTTCGCAGTTATAGACTAGGCATTTCCAGACATTTATCAAACGCGATTGTTAGAGCATTATCATGCAGGAGCCCATAAATTAATCAGTATTCATTCGTTTTCAAGTACTCCATTATTCTCGTTCATTTCTCGTAGCCTGGCACTATAAATTACCCAAGCCGACTCATCGTGTCCACTGAATTTCAGATCACTAGAGCAGCGAATATCACAATTTTGTTCTCTTATTTATGGACCGCAAGAAATACTCACAATACACAACACTGTATCAATATTCAATGTTCCATATTGTATTTTTGAAACAGAATAAATAACTGTTCGACGTTCAATAATTATAAAACAAAACAATTATAAATATTTCCCTAATTATCAACGCAATGCATTATCAAAATTATCGCGTGTCTTAAGCAATAGCCCGCTGCGATTTCTTGATTTCTTTCACCGATTTTCTTCATTATAAGGACGAGATAAGTATCCAAAATTAAGAACTATCCATAAAAATAACAAATAAATAAACAATTCTAATAAACAGCGGTGGCGCAATGGTTTCGACCCGATTTATTAGTGTATAGTGTAATTTCATCAGCAGTGAAAGCGAGGAAACCGGAATGTCTTATCTACGTATCAGTGAACTCAATATCAAAACTCAAGCTTTGCTTCAAAACCCATTTGATTGGTTGACACTAGTATTATGTAGTGCTTGAGTCTGCAAGGTTCTACGGTCCTAAGAACTGATCAATCAATAAAAAGTCATTTATTCAAATTAGGTTGAGAATCAACACTTTTTGGAAGTCAATATTATTGTATAAGACAGTCCCCCAAAACACCTACCCATCGACACTTCGTAGTGCTTTTGCTGGGAAATAGAAGTGGCGGGACAAAAATCCCCAGCAGCAAAGCTGTTTGTTCATTAAAAAAAAAAAAACACATAATTTTATACAATACTGTATTATAGTGATGAACACAAGAAAATATAACAAAAATGAAATTATTTACCATATGCTAGCTACCACGCCAAAATCCCAGCAAAGCAAAACCAAAAAAAGAATATCATGGAACTGGAAATGTAAATAAGTAAAAACTTATTACTTAAATAAAAACCCCAGGTATAAAGAGCGTGACAGCTCACATATTTATGAATTCTAAAAAAGTAAATTATATGAACTCATATAAAGTATCAGTAAGCTTATTCCGTAGAAAGAACACAAACGTTGTCTTGAGTTAATCAGCGCGACCAGCTATTCTTATCATTTAAATAGTCATTTACGGAATAATAAGCCTTTGAACAAATCTTGGATTTGATTTGTGCTTTAATTGCACAACTAAAAGCTCAAAGACACGTGTCATCTACCAACACGTACTGGCCCAAAGTAGTGCATTACGGCCCACTACTTCTCGTAGAGGTGCCTCAGCTGTGGGAACAATCTAAGCTGGTTATGGTGACATAAATTCTTTACACAACCGACCAATGAGTAGAGCCGCGGGCTCTGTAACTCTTGGTAAACATTTACCTACCAACTTATCCATTTTTCAGAATGATTTATTTAAGAGGGAGTATCAGTGTCTGATATTTATTGCTTGGGGGCGCGGACAGCTGATGCGCCATAAATATAAAGGGGACGCTCTCTGAGTTTAATGACGACGTGAATTATTTCACATCAGAGTAGATTTTTTCTACGTTGTCTTTATTATGTTAGTGGTAATTTCCAATTTATGTGTTGTTGTTCTTTATGCGATAACTCAGAACTATTTATTTACTAGCTCGTGATCACAACCGCTGCTGCTGGTCACTGGTTGTCAGGTTTTACGTTAGGTATATGACATTAAACCCGGTGATCAATGACCAGCAGTAGCGGTTGCAATTGATTTTATTTCTGTGAATAAGTTTGTATAACACACACTTTTATATGTTATTATATTTAAACAAGACGGGTTCAGCGGCCGCCAGCGACTTCGTTCGCGTGGAGTTAGTTATGCTCCGCTCCTATTCGTCGCAGCGTGATGTTATATAGCCTAAAGCCTTCCTCGATTAATGCGCTATCCAACGCAAAAAAAAATTCAAATCAGACCAGTAGTTCTTGAGATTAGCGGGTTCAAACAAACAAACTTTTCACCTTTATATATTAGTCTAGATAGATTATTCTGTCTAAGTATATAACGTGTCTTTTTTTAATTTCGGTTATATTCTATAACTCAAAATAATAGAGTAAGTCCTAGAATTCAAAGGTCCAAAAAGGTATAGTCTCCAAGATATATCCTATATATATTTTAATTTTATTTCAAGTAACTTAACATAACATAATTAAAGTGTCCACTCCTGGTTTCGTTTAATGGGTAAGTGTCCACACTTACCCATTAAACGATTTAAAAAGTATATAAAGGCCAAACTTTGCAAAAAGGGGTATTATAAAATCACAGATTATTTAGAAGACAAAAAAGCTTGGGACTGAGCTGTTCGCTCTGATAAGCATTGTTATTAGCAATATACGTAATTATAAGGTAAATTATTGTAAACATTCTCATTTTTAATGTCTGGACTTGAAAAAAGACGATGATCCCTGAGTTTGTTTCGGCTATTTCTTCTCAGAGGTAGTCAGTTAGGAAATGCCGGCTTCATCTAGTTAAAAAAATATATATATGACGTGTAAAAGTGATCGGTGATCCTACTTGCTTAATAAACGATTTCATTTCATTTCATTTCATTTCATTTCATTTCATTTCATTTCATTTCATTTCATTTCATTTCATTTCATTTCATTTCATTTTATTTCATTTCTGGGACACAGGCGTCCTCTAAAATCAAAATCATTTATTCAAATTAGGCTGAAAATCAGCTCTTTTTGAACATCAGTGTTATATAAGACAGTCCTCAAAACGCCCGCCCTTCGGTCGCGTGCTTTTTGGTAGATGACGTCACATGTGTTCAAAGTTTTACCTCTAGAACATTTTTTCACAATGTTTTCGTTCGCCGTTTTCAAGCAAACCAATCATCAAATTACATTCATTTATAAAGCTAATAAAATTTGACGTTGTGATATTTCACGGAACGTTGTTTTATATTAATAATCTTGATTTTGCCGGAAAGAAAATTCATTTACCAGTTTATTCTTTGGTAAGGTTTCACTCATACCGTAGAATTATGGCATAATAATACACCTTGTAGACTTGAACACTTTTTTCCTTTACATCATATATATTACAGACATAAAACAGATTTTTTTATAGTGTGATACAATGGGCAATTTTATCGCTAAGAGCGATATTTTAAAGTCAACCTTTGAATGGATTAAAAAGGGGAAGGACAGGCAAATTCTGTAGATAGTCTGTAGCGGCTCGGAGTCTCGGATATGCGCCCAGTTGATGCCAAAAGGTTGATGTCATATAATATTTCACGTCAAAATAACTGCCAAAACGTGGGTATTAGGTAGGATTATCTTAAACGGTTAGCGCAGTGTCTGAACGATCGACTGCTGCGTTGAGTGTCGCAGGTTCGATTCCCACACAGTACAGATATTTGTATGGCCTACAGGTAGATGTTCAGGGTCTGGCTGTTTGTGTATGTGATGTTAAATGTTTGCGAATGCACCCATGATACAAGAGAAATTCCTAATATGAGGCAACTTTTTTTAACCCTTAATTTGGCAGAGGTTCAATGTGTTATATATATGTAAAATTTAAGTATATTTATAAGTTTAGGGTAGTAAGGAATCCAGAAAAAATAAAAAAAAAATGTTGCGACCTTCAGGTTTCCAGGAAACCAATGTTCATCAGAGTGAACTTTGCCAAATCTGTCGAGAAATATCACTTTATTGTAATGTTTACTGTGATGAACATAATCAAATTAGGGTACACATTCAAACAAGTAGTGCGGTTTACAAAATATTTTTATTTATATAAAAAACAAAACAAAGACACAACAAAATATCTTTTATAACATAATAGAGCCTCTTCTAGCATTTCACAAAAAACTTAGTATTTTTTTGTATGAAAATTGAGAAAACAATTACGAAATTTTTTTCCGGTAACAAAACAGAGACTTATATTACATTTCATGCAGTACACAGTAGTATTTTTAGGCAATATTTGCACCTCCCCATGTCTTCTTTTGTATTAGGAAAGTGGCAAATATTGTCGAAACGTATGGGGCTAATGGGCCTGGATAACTTAGGGTTCTTTATTGTTGAATTTTCAACGATAGAGTGAGAACGTACAGACCGGTTCTTTTTTGTTAAATTTAGATATAGATCTTGCCGAAATATTTTCAAAGACATTTTTTTCTGTCGTTAGTATTTTTTTTATATAAAATCCATGAATTATTTATACTTATATCTAACAACTGGCAAAATATACCTATCCATCCACCCACCCATCTTCTAGACTTGAATGGTATTTTATAAAGAGATACTAACATATCACCCAGGTCTACACTCCCCATATGTTTATTGTACTCCCTTACTATTTGAGGACAGTTAACATCGAACTTTCGCTTTTCTACTTTACAATATCTCTTTATTTTATGCACGGGTGTGCATCTAACAAATGAACTTATCAGGGTGTCAGGCTTATTGTCGTTCCAGCGAACGAGAGCCAGCTTGGTTTTGTCACATACAACCTGTGAATAAGCTCCTCTCTTTTTCTTTTTCATTGCCTTTTCACTAGGCAAAATAGATCCAGCTCCCCTGGTTCTATAGCCTAGGTAACTAGGCATTGAGACTATACCTATAAGTATATGGATAGCTATAAAATCACGCATTTCGTCTTCTGTCACTTGAATAGATTTGCCAGTTTTTTGAACAGAGTATAGATTTGATTGTACGGTAATATCGGTCACAATGTCTGAAGAAAAAAAAAATTAAAATATTCTAGGGAATCTGCAGTGGGCAGGAAAGAGGCATTCATTATATTATGGTCTTGGTTTTCTTCAATTGTAGCTTGGTGACGGAAGGTGACGCTTTTTTTCCATTTATAGGTTAGTACAAATTTCGGAACTTTCTTTCGTCTTTTAGCCAGTACTGGAGTAATGTGCCTTTGGGCTCGAGTTTTCCTGGTAGCACTTTCAGGAGTTGATAAAGGGGTTTCAGACGGAAGAGATGGTATAGAAGATAAGGAAGGTATGTTCTCGTAGTTCGGTTCTCTAATCGGCGTAGCTGGGCAAATTTGACGTAGAACTGGAGTCAATTGCAATGATGTTTCTGTAAAATCAAATTCAGGTGGATCGTCCCCAGTGTCATGATCTTCAGCATCAGGTTCAGGACTGCTTAAAATATGCATTCGCTCTCAAGATGAATCTAGAGATGGTGATGATAATGAAGCTAAACTTGGAGTATGCAGATCTGCCAATTCTTGTCCATGTCAGACCTATCACTGGTATCTGAGGGAGCATGCTGTATAGGCACAAGCGCCAATATTTTTGCCGTGCGTCCATGCAAAGTATGCTGTTGGCAACAGAAAATACTGAAATAAGCAAAATAAAACCCATAACTTCAAAATGTAAAAAAAAAGACATAACTATTTTGGATGAATTTATCATTAGGTATTTGGCATAGTTTACCCTGATGAACATAACAAATTGTAGGTACTTTATAGGTTATTTGGCAATGTTCATCACAATAAACATAAGCTTTTAGCGGGTCATAAAACTTGAGGATTCACATAAAGGCACATAATTCACACACCAAAATATAAAAAATAGTCTAGATAAGTTAGTGAAAGCATTAAAATACTTGAAACAATAGAAAATCAAGTAAAATCTTTATATTTACCTTGCGGAACATAGACGACCTGCGAGGCGCCGACATTTTGCTTTGACAATGACAAGTAAAAGTGTTGCCAGGTGCGTAGACTATTTTTTTACTATTAAAAAATATTATATACGGTATGATAATATTACAAAAAATACGAATTTGGTGTAAAAATATAACGAAATCATTTTTTTTCTCATATGTTTCTCACAGTGAACAAAATCAAATTAAGGGTTAAGAAAAAGTTCCTTCGGAAAAGCACGCGTCATATTATACTTACTGCATTTTTAATATTTCGTTTGAACACAAATACCTACCATTTTAATGCTGTGTGTGTTCGTTTTAACTGTGATAAACACGACCATGACTGAGTAATTATGAAAGCCTTTGCAAATTATATAAAACATTTCCATAACTAAGATGTAGGTATCTAAGTTATAGGAATGTTTTAAATGTAATTTGCCTGTGTAAAGTTTGCTTACGCGGCACAGGAAATTCTAATAAGAGATTATTATAGCAATTTACCCGTAGGTATCAATATATCTAAATTGTAGCTATTTTGTAGGTGGGCTTACCTGCAAAATTAGCCTATAATGTTAACTCACTGCTGAGACACAGGTCTCCTATCTTCCAGAGATAATGGGGTGTAATCTACCTACTAGTAGTAATCTAGTAGATGTCACGGCAATTTTTGCTTCTGAGACCTGATAGTCTCGGCATGATGTTTTTCTTCACGAATTTGACATTTATGTTTCAGTAATGCTGAAATTATATACATTAAATACGACGCCTACCTGAGTTGTAGACTACCACTGCATACAGATTGCTTAGGTGGCATAGGAAATTCAAATACGATATTATGATGCTTAAACCTAACACAATCTCATAGTAATAATAGTACGGACGACAGCAATTCAAGCTACTCAAAACTGTCAAAAATTCCGAATCAACCTTGAGCCTTAACGCTTCACTACATGTTATAAAATTTATAAAACAAAGTCACTCTTTTTTTCCTTTCCGATTTCGATCACCTCCATACTTTGCAAAATTATGGAGCGTGTATTGAACTCGCGCCTTTTGGCATACCTGGAAGGTAACGATCTCCTCAGTGACCGACAGTACGGGTTTCGCCGCAATCGGTCAACTGGGGACCTACTAGTGTATGCCACTCACTTGTGGGGCGAGGCACTCGAGAGGAATGGGGAAGCAATTGCTGTCTCCCTTGATGTCTCGAAGGCCTTCGACCGGGTATGGCACGCTGGCCTTTTGAGTAAGCTTCCAGCGTACGGCATTTCCCCTAGCCTGACTGGCTGGGTAAAAGACTTCCTGACTGAACGGTCCCTCCGAGTTGTTGTCGACGGATGCTCATCTGAGCCCATGTCGACTAATGCCGGTGTTCCTCAGGGGTCTGTTCTCTCTGCAACTCTGTTTCTGCTGCATATTAACGATGTGCTGATGCCCGGTATCTATGGGTATGCAGATGATAGCACAGTTGTGGAGAGATACCTGCCGGATGCTCGGGCTAGTAGGGAATCAATCTGGTCCGAAAGAGAGGCCATGGTAGAGCGAACGAGTGTTGCACTTCAGGCAGTCTCCGAATGGGGCAATGCCAATCTTGTAGCATTCAATGCCGCCAAAACGCAGACGTGTCTTTTCACCGCCAAAAGGAGCCCGTTCACCTTGGCTCCTACTTTTCGGAATGTATCCTTGGAGTGTACCGACCGCCTTCAGCTTTTGGGTATTGAGATTTCCTCGAACCTAAACTTTGGGCGGTTCATTGAGTCCAAGGCCAAGGTGGCTGCCAGAAAACTTGGTGTAATCGCAAAGGTCCGGCAGTACTTCACACCAGGGCAGCTTCTAATGTTGTAC
Source organism: Sesamia inferens (assembly GCA_037179545.1). NCBI lineage: Eukaryota > Metazoa > Arthropoda > Insecta > Lepidoptera > Noctuidae > Sesamia > Sesamia inferens. Next base: position 24,337,451 of record CM073928.1, on the reverse strand, counting down.
AAAGCACAGGTCCGTTCGTGTGTGGAGTACTGCAGCCACATTTGGGCTGATGCTGCTAAGTGTCACCTGGCCACTTTGGATTCAGTGGAGAGGCGTGCGAAGAGGCTGATTGGTGACCCTGATTTAACTCGAGTTGGTCTCCAAAGCCTAGAGCACAGGCGTAGAATAGCCAGCCTTTCGGTGTTCTATAGGATACATTCTGGGGAGTGTGCGAGGGAATTGCACGATTTAATTCCCCCATCTCCGTTCCACCATCGGACGACCCGTCGTACGGCGAGTTTCCAGCCTTATGTTGTTAACACCTCTACGATCCGGACGAAGCGTTTCGCCTCCTCCTTTATACCGCGTACATCGAGGGACTGGAACAATCTGCCGGCGGCGGTGTTTCCGTCGGACTACAATTTAAGTGTCTTCAAGGCTAGAGTGAATAGGCTCTTAATAAACTAGTGCGCTTTACCATCAACGATTGCGTCACTGCTTACCATCAGGCAGGATTGCGGTCAAGCGCTGGTTTATACTTGAATAAAAAAAAAAAAAAAAAAAAAAACTAAGCAACGGATTTTGATGCGGTTTTTTTTAAATAGATAGAGTGATTAAAGAAGAAGGTTTATATGTATAATAACATCCATTAAATTATGGAGAAATACAATTATTTTTGAGGTTTCTAATGTGATGTCGTAAATAATTACATTTTTTCCGTGTTTGCAGTGAAACGCGAGCTGAACCCTATGAGATTTATAAAAATAATAGGGCCTACAAAAAAGTCCCCCATGGCACATGTCTATTTCTTATGGATATCTTACGATAAAAATTTTCGTCATTAACTTTTTACGAAAAATAGTGGCTAATTTTCGAAGCGATTTTAAACAATACAGCATTAATCCTTATCCAATTTAATACCTTAAATACATTGTTGATTTAATATAGATCTATATCGCCCTTTACAGCATAGATTTAAAAATTGCCGGGTGACGTGTTTGCGACGGTACACGGCGCGGTGTCTGTGACTGTTTTTTATGCAACTTTCACAGTTTCTGTAGTTTATTTAGTATCAGCATTGCACCGTACGAAGCCGGGGCGGATCGTTAGTTAAAGATAAAGTTGAAAATCAAATAAGGAAATCTGAGAGATTGTAGTAGCTTGATGTGCTGTCGTCTGTTCTTCTTCTTCTTCTTCAGCCTATGGATGTCCACTGCAGGACAAAGGCCTCCCCCAAGGCTTTCCACGCTGACCAGTCTTGTGCTACCCGCATCCATCGGTTTCCCGCAACCTTCACTAGGTCATCGGTCCACCTTGTTGGGGGCCTCCCTACGCTGCGTCTTCCAGTACGTGGCCGCCACTCCAGAACCTTACTGCCCCATCGGCCATCGGTTCTACGAGCAATGTGCCCTGCCCACTGCCACTTAAGTCGTCTGTTCATATGTAGCAAATTAATCATTTATACTCCCTGCCTTGAGGCAAACCCTAGTTTAGATTTATTCATAAAATTCCGAGGACATTAATGTAACCTTTTACGAATGAAACTTCAAAGTGCAGGCATATACTATGAATATCAGAAATAACATGGAAAGGTTCTTTTTAAACGTACCGAGTTATTTACGCTCAAATGACCATGAAAGAAATTGAGGAATTCTCTTTTCTTTATGTATTTTAGGGAATGAAACACTACCGGCCCAAATAAATGAATTTGGCAACTAGATTACCCACACATCCAATTTTTCTCTATGTAATAAGTAATGTGCGTTAAACCCGCGCGGGCTGACAACGTCGCAATAATAGTGAGTTTTCATATTATTTTATTAAATTTATATGAAAATGCTCTTGTCAGCCAAGCATTTAAATGTTTGTAAAGCGCTAGGAAGTGGTAAACTGCCGAGATTTAGGGGCCCTATATCATGGTCAAAACTTGCCGATTCTTAGTCTAGTTTGAATAAATGACTTTTGTGTTTGAACCAACACAATATGATGCAGAGAAGGTACACAAAAAAAGAATGCGTCCAGGCAAAAATATGGGTCATATCCACGAAAGGCTGTCACCTCTCAGCATAATGCTAAGCCTCAGCGCGTGATGACATCAACTTGTGCAGCATACGATAATATTTCACACTTCGGCTAACACCATTATCTTCATTTGACATCCAAAATAAAAAATGTTTATTATAAGATATTCATTAAATTATTCACCCGTACTGTAAGCTAAACCTAGACGTACACTTAGTACAGATACAGTAGGTACGTATTGAAATTAATTTTGTCGATAAGTCTGATTGTACTCAACTGCAGCACATTTCGCAAATGAATCGATGTAATCAGTTATAAGCTTTCATCTCAATTTTTTTTTTCATAATTATCAAGTAGTGCTTGACCTCAATCCCGCCTGATGGCAAGCAGTGATGTAATTGTTGATGGTAAAGTGCGCTAGTTTATTATTATCTTATATAAATACGTATTTATTTTATTTTAAAGAAGGCTTACAGGCTAAGAATTTACTCATGTAAAGAATGTAATATATTGTATAAAAAATATTTCTGTGATCGTGTTCATATCAATATGGATTTTTATTTAATTTTAAAATTTAAATAAATAATGTTTTTTGTGCGGGTTAGTTTTAAGCCCATCTATAATGTTTAAACGTTGACAAGTGAAAAATGACTTATAGTCATTATTAAAATATTTTTCTAAAACTAATTAACTAAAAGACTGCTCTTAGCGATAAGACCGCCCATTCATATTTACGTTCTGTAATTTATATGGTGAACATAATAAAGAGTACACTCTTCTCTTCTTAGTAAATGAATAGCAATCATATTCAGCAACTAACCGAACCCGCAGGCGCTTTTGTCCTTTAGCCTATTGTGTCCCACCGCTGGGCAAAAGAATCTCATCTCCTTCAACCCCCGAATTTCCAGGATCCGAAAACATGTGTCATCTTCTAATCCGCATTGGTCCCGCGTATGATTTCCGGCTCACTCCCTCTCGTATACAGGCTCCGGCCTGTGTGCTAACAATGGGAATATTGTGGGCTTATACTACTATTGCGAAGAGATGCAATTAATATTCAAAAAATTCATTCTTCGAAATAAGGCTTAGATATTTTTTCTAAAGCTAAATAAATGGTTCTTCATTTACTTGACTTTACGAAAAGTACCCATCTACCTACAGAATAGAATTTTCTAAGTAGATTATTAAAGCCATTATTCAGGTTGACTTCTTAGCTTCTGTCGGTTTATTGAATTCATTAAAATGTAGTACGAATCTTTTGAAACAGCAATCCTCCTATTGTAATTAAACAAAAAGCAATAATGCGTTAGTACTATTAGCTGTGGTTTAAGTCGAAAAACTGCATATTGCTTAGCTGACACTATTTCTAAAGAGATTAGCATACAAAGCCACTAACGCGTGACAAACGTTACATAAATTGGTATATAATCGATCGTACATTAGATTATTTTTGCTCTAAGCACACTATCACCCATAGATATGAAATAAGCGCTTATATTACGTAAGCAACTAATGGTTTCAATTTTAAAATCGTGCTTGTTACGTTTGCTTTCTTGGCCTACACTTTAAAGGTTGTAAAAAGACGCATCGTCAAGCTGCGGTGATCTACGCATACGGTTTATGCTGTATAATATTGAGAAAAAATTTAAAAAAAATATGCTTTAAGTGTAATATATACCTATGCACATTTAAACTCAAAAGAGAGTCGTATCTAACACATAGTACCTACCTACTCCTGTAATCACTACTGATAGTTCAAAATAAAGGTAACTTTCCCAAATAATTATCAAGATTCCTCACTCCAGCTCCCATAGCGACCAAGATTTACCGGCGGTAGATAAACCAGATATTAATTCCCTTATCTAACACATTTGCGTGATAATTTGCGCATTAGACGATAATCCGCATGACCTAATTCTATAATAAATATACCGCAAGCGATCGTGATGTTACAATAGGTACACACATTGTTGGTAGATAGCAAACGTTATGGTTTAGGCTGTATTCACACTGGAGAGTAGAGAAACGTGTCTCGATTTACAAGGGCATCAGTTGCTGGCTCTAAGTAAGGGTCGGTTTCAGTCTCACGGCATACTGCACTATCTGACTTTCAAAGCCCGGATTCTGGGTATTTTTTTAAAATAATTTTAAACCAGTGCTTGACTGCAATCCCGCCTGATGATAAGCAGTGATGCAATCGTTGATGGTAAATGCGCTAGCTTATTAAGCCTATTCGCTTAAAAAACTTGGATAGGAAGGAAGACGGTAGTTGAGCAAGGTGATGCAATGTTAAACCCAATAACACGACCAACGATGAAGAGGGAGATTGATCTGGAGACCCTCCGTGATTAAAATCCCGCCACAACAACATTTGGTGCATCGTATCCGGCACACATCGCAACACAACTGCTCAGACCCGTCCTCCGTATGGCTTCACCAGACATCATGCCGGAACACGACGAATCACTTGGCGGCAAGACTTTGTCTGGTGCACCGAGCCACCGAGCTGCACTCTCTGACATTTCCTAACCCAGATTCTGGGTAATATTATATCTCTTCTTATCAGACTTCTAAAGACCATAACGACTTTTGAAGATCCTACAAGGAGAGCCGGGACCACCGGCTTGACATACTTTTCGATATGTTATCTTCTACATTTAAAGATGTAGTTTGACGACTCGACTCGTTCGACGACGTATGGCGAATATCCACCCTTACGTTGTTGACACCACTACGATCTGGATGAAGCGTTTCGCTTCCACTTTTATACCGCGTACATTGAGGGACTGGAACAATTTGCCAGCGGCGGTGTTTCCGTCTGACTACAATTTAAGTATTTTCAAGGTTATAGTATAGTGAATAGGCTTTTAATAAGCTAGCGCGCTTTACTATCAACGATTGCATCACTGCTTACCATCAGGCGGGATCGCGGTCAAGCGCTATTTTATAATTATAAAAACATATATTCACAGACTAACCGTGGCAAATGTAGCAAACCCCTCAGTTATTACTAAATGGATTGATTGTTTTATGGTCGTTAAACTTTTTACTTCTCCAAATGTATTTTGACGATTAAAAAATAAAAAATAAATAAATATATACGGACAAATCACACAGATTGAGCTAGCCCCAAAGTAAGTTCGAGACTTGTGTTACGGGATACTAACTCAACGATACTATATTTTATAATAGATACATATATAGATAAACATCCAAGACCCAGGCCAATCAGGAAAAGATCGTTTTCCATCATGACCTGGCCGGGGATCGAACCCGGGGCCTCCACGTCGCAGGCAGGCGTGTTGACCGCTGTGCCACGGAGAATGATTTAATATCAAGTAACGTATTCTACATGTTCATCGGCGCCGTCTGTCGCTGAAAACGCGCGCTGTGGCTGAATAGGATTACATCAAAATACTGAGCGACAGCTGTTTTGTGTGGATGTGACATGTGACGAATCATGTTACTAAAAAATAAATATAGTTTAAAAAAATAAAAAAAACATGCATTTAAAGAATATCTAGTTTGATATTCTTTAAATGCATGTTTTTTTTATTTTTAAAAAAAGTGTAAAAGTCAAAAATAATTTTAAAATTTAATTTATGACAATAGTTTACAAACAATACTAGTAAAATGAGAAAAAAGCGTGAGGCGCTTTAATATACAAAAATTATGGCACAAAGCTCCTCAAGATGTTACCATCTGTAATAACTATTTGGAGTTGCAGCGTCACAAAGAAATGGTAAAGTTTTTCAGAATCACTTACAGTTAGATGTACGAATAAAATCTTAGCATTTGCTGGAATAAAACATTTATTTTTCGGCGTGGCCGGGAGTAGAACCCACGATTGCGCGCCTTAGACCGCTCGGGCAACGAACGTATTGAAAACGGTGGGACATTATTTTACAGTAATGAGCCGCTCACTCGTAGTCCAAAAAGTTAGAGACGGACAAATAAACAAGCAAGCAAGCAAACATACAAGTGAAGCTAATAAAAAGCATGTAAAAAAGAGCGCTCGTCATGGCGGAATAATTTCTCTCAACCGATTTTGATGAAATTGGGCAGAAACAATCTTTAAACCCTAAGAAAGGACATAGGCTACCTTTTATTTAAAAAAATGATATTTCCGAGGGAGATCTAAAAAGCGCGATATAACCGAATTCCACGCGGGCGCAGCCGCGGGCGGAGAGCTAGTAGGCTTATAAATAGTTCCCGAAAGTCCCGGCGGGAGGTTAAGCCGTTTTATTGTAATAAATCGTAGTCTGATCATACAGAAAATACAAATATTCCAACAAACAGACAACGGTCACTAAAAATTAAAATCAAAATCAAAAGTAATTTATTTAAACAAGGCTAAGGATCAGCACTTTTTGAACGTCAATCCATACTAATATTATAAATGAGAAAGTATCTCTGTCTGTCTGTCTGTCTGTCCGGCTTTCACGACAAACTGAACCGATTGTAATGAAATTTGGTACACAGATAGTCTAGAGCCTGAGAAAGGACTTAGGCTATATAACATCCCGCTATGACCAATAGGAGCAGAGCAGTAACAAAAAATGTTGCGAAAACGTGGCAAACGCGGACGTACATATTGCTCCCATTATTATAACAGGTGCTTATTTTGTATCAACACGCAGGCAACAGCTAGTATTACATAAGACAGGCGCCCAAAAGCGATAGCACTAGGAAATGTCGATGGGTGGGTGCATCGACATTTCCTAGTGCTATCGCTGGGAAGAAGAAGTGGCCTAAATCATTTTATTATCAGCTAAAATGGCGTCGCCGTCATTCATTGTGGAACTGCATAAAGCTGTAAATGTCACTAACTTCCTGCAGTTGCAAACATACCGATATTTACTAGTATAGAGAGATTTGCTAATCACTGGGAACGTTTGGGCGCAACTGAGCGGAGTCGGCTTTTGTTAGGTTTTCGTCGAATAACGCCCATTAAAAGCCCACGTAGAGTAGAGTAGAGACTAGGGTTATTGTTAGAATTCTTTCGACATTTCAATGAATACTACTGATTTTTGTGTAACCCTTGTCCATCGTTACGATTGATCTAGTTTCAAGTCTTATACGGAGCATATTTCTCTGGTTTGTGCATTGACGTGTGAACATCACGATCAATAAAAAAAAAAGAACTTAAATACTATGGAGTGAGCTTGGATTGATCTGATCAAGTTTGGTTCCAAATGATTAAACATTGTAAATAATTTATTAAGCTAAGTATCTACATATCTACCTGAGTTTTGAATAGTCGACCATCTATAAACTAAAGACGCCAGTGTGTATAATGCCTTAGTCGCACATAGAACATGTGTTGCTTATGTAAGAACATATTCCAATGTAATAATAACAAGATGGTGGATTGTATCTTGATGTTAGTAACCCATTAATTGCATAAATGTGAAGCTTACAGCTATGTGCTTATCCAGCTATTTTAACTTTGTATTGTATGCCAAATTACTGTTTAGTATAATGTCCAAGATTCACGCCTCGATTATTGACTTTTCTGTTTCTTTTTCTCATTATTTTCTCAATTAGAATAGAATAATACCCTTTATTATAAATAGTCAACGCTCAAAAGTCCAGTGGCTTACTAATGTCACTGGAGTTGCCATGCCATTTGCTAGCATACTTCTTAGCAATGTAGTTCAAAAAAATTGTGTGAGCGCACAGTCAGTGCGTATGCGTACATGTGTGATGTATTAACATTTCAAAGATTACGCACACTAATGAACTGTCATCGCACTACACGAAATAACTTTATATTTTCTGTTGCATTTAGAGCTCCAACTCTCGTAATTTAAAAGAAATGTCAGAAACTTTTCAAAATGTAGGGATATTAGAAATATCTAGACTGAGATCAGAGTATGAACCTTCTTAAAACTAGAATTGCTCAACTGTTCTTACCTGAGATGAGATTTAGTCAATAATGTTTGATACATAATGTTAATATGTACTGGGGATGATCAGTATGTAATTTTCTTCTTAGGTATACTAATTTTATGTAAAGGGCGTTTTTCCTTCTCTTCCTCTTCACCCTATAGAGGTCCACTGCTGGATTTGTCCTCCCTCATGGCTTTCCAAGAAGACCAGTCTTGTGCTGCCCGCATCCTTCGGCTTCCCGCGACCTTCACCAGATCATCAGTCCACCTTGTTGGGGGCCTTCCTACGTTACGTCTTCCAGTACGTGGCTGCCACTCCAGAACCTTACATGAACATGGAAAGGCGTATACTCCATTCTTATTAACATGTTTGTTTAAGCCCTTTTGGGGTTGAAACATTAGGCCCTGAGTGTCCACTTAGTTTTTCGAGACATCGTCAATCAGTTAGCCGACTCTTTACGTGCTCAAAGGGTTGGTTAAACTTATTTCTGGCCAATGAATCAGCATTACGATACAATCTTGCAATGGTACAGCTATTTGGAAACTTCTAGTTGATAGCGATCCTGACAATTTTTTGATGTGCTATGATAATTACTTATCTATTCTTTCCTTTTTAGTTGAATATTTTCTTATTACTTGAATCCTATAATTAAAATATTATCTTGGAAATGGATATAAAAATTACTTTATCGGTATCAGTAATACAGTTATTGGTATAGACAATACAAACACATACTAAACAAAATATCTGTACTTACCCGCTTTACCTTTGTAGGAAAGCTTTAAATAATTTCAATGTTTTAGTGGGTACCTGCGTATGTGTGTGACATCTATAAAGGAGCTAGTTCCTTTTGGCAATCAGGCCTATCAAAAATTGTGACATCTATTAATATAACGCGTGTTGATTTTTTCCTAACAATCTTACGTTTACAGTAAAAGTAATATATAATTACGATTATTTTAATGGTAATACTGAGAAGTAAGGTATAACTGTAGCTATTGCTCAGAAAGTAGGCTGCCTCATCGGTTTTATAATTTTCATTTAAATGTAAAACATAGACATGAAAGGATCCAATGGTTTCCAGAAAAGTGGATGTATCATATGTTTGAATTTATGGTTCTAAGACAAGGGGTCTGCTATTACAATGGTGTCAGAATGATCCATCAGTGATCTTATAATGCTGGTCTTTGACAAGTTTTGTAATCTACTAACAACATGGCGTCATTATGACTTCCCAATGGGGAATGACTGATACTCCATTGCATATTGATAAATGTTCAAATTGAGTAGTAGATTTTTGAAAATCATTTCTACTAACGGGTTTTATAATAAACCCATTCATCATCATCACCCTTTTTATCGTCCCACTACTGGGCACATGTCTCCTCTCATACAGAGAAGGATTGAGCGTAATCACCACGCTTGCTCAATGCGGGTTGGCGATTTCAGACTTAAAGTCCAGGGTTCCTCAAGCTGTTTTCGTTCACCTTATAATCAGTCCTTGGTGTCCAAGATATACTTAGAAAGTACATATAACTTAGAAAAGTTCCATTGGTACTAGCCTGACCTGGAATCGAACCCGCACATTCATACTTGAGAGACTGGTGTTTTAACCACTAGGCCACCACGACTTTGTCTTTCTATGCACTGTCATTGTATGCAATGTCATTCTGTTACGAGACCATTCATCATTATAAATTTATCATATAACGAACTTTTAGCACAATGATAATGGAATGAAAATGGAATCGTATTGTGAAAAATTCATAAAAGTACTCAGACTGCGGCGAAGGTTACAAAAAATACAATAAGGTCCTATATTATGGCTATTCTAGCGGCCGCCAGCGACTTCGTTCGCGTGGTTTAATGCTCCGCTCCTATTGGTCGCAGCGTGATGTTACATAGCCTAAAGCCTTCCTGGATTAATGGGCTATCCAACGCAAAAAGATTTGTTCAAATCGGACCAGTAATTCCTGAGATTATCGCGTTCAAACAAACAAACTCTTCAGCTTTATATATTAGTATAGATAATGTCTAACATGACGATATTATGGTAGACGTCCTCAAAAATCAAAATCAAAGCATTTATTTCAAATAAACTAGTTACAGGCACTTTTGAATTGTCAGAAGGTCGGTCAGTCAGTAAGATGAAGCTAATCGCTCATTCCAAAGAGTAGTTTATATATTAGTATATATATTATATATTAGTATAGATATAGCTATATTAGCTCGTATTCAACATACAGCACACGACTCTCCGTTTGCTGTATCTAAAGTACAATAATACAGGTAAGTACATTGATGCATAGGTACGTAAATGCCAACAGCACTGTACAGCTTCTAACGGAGATAGGTAAGATACTAAATCGAGCAAACTCAGTTTGGTAAACAAAGTTAAATCCTTAATCAAATACCTTTGCGTTTGTATTGCTTGTTTGTTTCACCAGTATATACTTGATATCCGCTTCATGTAGGTATGTTGGAGTCGATTTACAAGTAATTGCTTCTTTGCTCTATGGTAACAAACACAGTTTTGGTGAGCATGAGGTCCTGGGTTTGTTTTACATAACATAATAAGCATCTGATATTCTCACTCAACATTAGAGGCCACACCAGTCCAGTACGGGTTGGTTGATGTCACATGTGTTTGAAGTTTTGGCTCCAGGACATGCTTACGATATCCATTCCCCGTTTTAAAATCAGTGGTCACGAAATAATTTGCACAAAGTATAATAGTGATGGGCCACCACGACGTTAGCGGTTAAAACACCAGCCTCTCAAGTATGAGTGCGCGGGATCGATTCCAGGTCAGGCAAGTACCAATGTAACTTTTCTAAAGTTATATGTACTTTGTACTGCAGAAGAACGAGAGTAACCGACATAGCCCGAAGAATTGCAACACTAAAGTGGCAGTGGGCTGGACACATTGCCCGTAGGACCGATGCCCGATGGGGCCGACGGGTTCTCGAGTGGCGACCACGCACCGGAAGACGTAGCGTGGGTAGGCCCCCGACAAGGTGGACTGACGACCTGGTGAAGGTCGCGGGAAACCGCTGGATGCGGGAGGCGCAGAACCGGTCGTCGTGGAGAACCTTGGGGGAGGCCTATGTCCAGCAGTGGACGTCTTTCGGCTGAAATGATGATGATGATGATAACTTTCTAAGTATATCTTGGACACCAATGACTGAAAGTGAAGGAAAACATCTTGAGGAAACTTGGACTTTAAGGCTGAGATCGCCAAGCGGCATTGAGAAAGCGCGGTGATTACGCTCAAACCTTTTCTGTATGAGAGGAGACCTGTGCCCAGCAGTGGGACGATAAATAGGTTGTTAATGATAGTGATCGGGTTCGGACCTACGATCTACATATTATAAGTCGCGGCCAATACCACTAAGCCACCGCTATTCACCAAAATGCATTATGACTAGCTTTTTAACATTATGTACGGTTTATGAATGAACTGACAAAATTGTTGGATTTGCCACAAATATGTTCGATATTAACTGACACCTGACTATAAGAAAAAAAAAACGGCCAAGTGCGAGTTGGACTCGCGCACGAAGGGTTCCGTATCATTCAAAAACGGTAAAATATTACGTTTGTTGTATGGGAGCCTCGTTATTTTTTTTTTATTTTAAGTTTGTATTTCTCTCGGTGGTAGGCCATAACATCGGCCGCCGGCAGAAGTTACCACCCACCAGACAAAGCCTTGCCGGCAAGCGATTTGTCGTGTTCCGGCATGATCTCTGGTGAAGCCGTACGGAGGACGGGTCTGAACAGTTGTGCTGCGATGTGTGCCGGGTACGATGCGCCTAATATTGTTGTGTTGGGAGTTTGGTCGTGGAGGGTCTTCAGATCAATTTCCCATTGGCGCAGCATCATTGGTCGTGTTGTTGGGCTTAACATTGCATCACCTCGCTCAACTGCCGTCTTCCTTCCTATTCGCTCAGTTTTTCTGAGTGAATAGGCTCTTAATAAACTAGCGCGCTTTACCATCAACGATCGCATCACTGCTTACCATCAGGCGGGATTGCGGTCAAGCGCTAGTTTATAATTATAAAAAAAAAAATGTTGTTATAGCGGCAATAGAAATACGTAATCTCTGAAATTTTCAACTGTATAGCTAATACGGTTCATGAGATACAGCTTGGTGACAGATGGACGGACGGACAGCGAAGTCTTATGAATAGAGATATCACTAAATGATACTTAAATATAATTGGCGAAATGTGCGTTTTAACCGTGATATTATTATATATATATCAGGTATATAATAAGAGAAGCTACCACATTCTTGTCAAGGGCCAAGCTGCCTTACCCCAACCGTGAAGAGTCATCTTACGGTTTCTCCTAGCTTATATCATCATCATCTCAGCCTTAATCCAAGTCGCATCCGAAGTTTTTTTAGCTTTGGAGACTGGGGTCCGCTTTTTACTAGTCTAACTTCGATATTTTCCGTGAAGCGATTGCCGGTCTTACCTCCACAACCCGAAGGCGATATCGAAGCATTGCAGTTAGACCAAAATCTTTCCTTCTATCTTGCCTTGTAATGTAATGTACTCACACTTATTTGTTCAAAGGTTGAGTAGGAATACTTGGCAGTTTCGGGTAGCTTGACCAGTAGGCCTAGTATGAGTTTTCATTACGTGACTCGATCGTCGATATCGAGCGCGTTTGGCGCTCTCATTGGTTGAGGGTTCTTACAACCTTGAAGCAGGCCAATCGATGAGTTAAACGATCGAGTCTCATAATAAAAACTCATACTCGGCCTACTGCCGTCCACTAATACGTTAGGACTAGATTATCTCTTAACTTTCACGGGACCCATTATACTTCTTTTATTTTTGTTTTGTTTGTTTTGTATGTTTCAATTTATTATAAGTACCTACTGGACGCTTTTTATCGCGCAAGTCTGACTTCTTTTGTTCTCACTAATTGTACATAAATTCAAAATTAATTATGTAAGTTTAGTTATTTTTTATAATATATATTAATATCATTAACAATTTTGCAACAATTTAATATAAAGGAGTATCAATTAAGTTCTTTGCCGGTTCTTCTCCACTACGGACTTTGTAATAGGCAGCTTCATAATTCTGATTGGCCGACACCTTGACGGGTCAATTGGTTTAACTAAAGTAAATGGTTTGAGTTTGGCAAAGAACAAAAAAGATGTAGCTATCTTCTTATTCTTAAGCCAAAGATCTCAACTGCTGGACAAAGGCTTTCCACAATCATCGGTCTTGTGCTGCTCGCATCCATCGGGAATCCCTTCGCTGCGTCTTCCGGTAGGTATGTGGCCGCCACTCCAGATTTCCAGAACCTTACTACCAAATCGGTGTGCCCGCCCATCGCCACTTAAACTTCGAGTCGATGTAGCTATGGCCTGTTTTATTTAAAATTTGAACAATGTACCGCCAACCATCCCTTTATGGAGATGACGTTTATATACATATGTATTTATATAACTAGCTGACGTCAGCACGCACCCTTGTCAATATGCTATCAGAGCCGTATTTTCATTGTGTCAGTTGCCGTGACAATGCGTCAGCATATATATAAACATAATATATGCTAGATACCCACATATTAAGTGGGTGTATGATTAGGTAATTATCGTAGTTGTAGTTGTGTAATAACAATATTGTTTCTCGGTGGTAGGCCATAACATCGGCTGCCGGCAGAAATTACAAGCGATTCGTCGTGTTCCGGCATGATGTCTGGTGAAGCCGTACGGAGGACGGATCTGAGCAGTTGTGTTGCGATGTGTGCCGGTTATGATGCGCCAAATGTTGTTGTGTCGGGAGTTTGGTCTTGGAGGATCTCCAGATCAATCTCCCTGTGGCGCAGCATCGTTAGTCGTGTTGTTGAGTTTAACATTGCTTCACCTCGCTCAACTGCCGTCTCCTTTCCTATTCACTAAGTTTTTTTTAGTGAATAGGCTGAATAAACTAGCGCGCTTTACCATCAACGATTGCATCAATGCTTACCATCAGGCGGGATTGCGGTCAAGCACTAGTTCATAATTATTAAAATAAAATGATTTTAAAGCGATTGGTGTGTGTACTTCATTTCAATTTTGTTGGTAGCAATGTAATACTTTTCTGTTTTGATGTGTTGGTAACACTTTCTCTATTCTCTATACTGTCTTGGCCTATATTGTCTGCGGTGAAGTGCGATGTTAGAAATTATAATTAGTTAAATAAAAGTCTGCTATAAGGTTAAACGATTGTTTTACTTACATTTCATTAATTTTGAATCACTTTGAAGGACACAAATATCGAATACAACGTTATTTTTGTTTATGCGAGACTCGAAACACATGTCCAGTAATTTTAAGTAAAGAATCTATGCACAAAATTTCAAAAAGATATCATGAAAAACCACAAAGTTATGAGCTTGTTATGTTACTTGGTTGTCCCAACAAAAATATGGTCAACGCACTGCTCGCCTGCCCGCGCCTGTAGCGCCTCGGCACGGGGGGCCCTGTCTCACTTTGCTCAAAATAACGTATATTATTTCTCAAGGGATTTTTTTGTCAGTTCGTCATAACTTCTTTCATACTTTATCGATATACATAAATGAGGCATCATTTTAAGGATTTTCTATACCGCTACACCGGAAAAATATGCAAATTACTTTGATCTCAGTGGTTTTTTGAAAATTTTCTATTGAAAGTTAAGGATGTGTGAAATAATTGTTTAACAACATATATAACGCCATAAATGTAGTTGAATTATTAAAATGAAAATTATTTATATGATTTTCACACAATTATTAACTAAATAAAACTGCCAGAGGAGAGTAAGCAGCCAAGCAGCTAGGTTTATTTTTTTAGACTTATTTCTGAAAATTCTAAGCTAATAGCCTATGTCATTCACAAATTTGAATACCAAATGCTACAAGAATATGGCCCACCCTCATCTTATTTCAGACTAACTGCGCCCCGTGGTTTCACCCGCGTAGGATTCGATATGGTTTTTTTATATGTTCCGCTCCTATTAGTCGCAGCGTGATTTTATATAGCCTAAAGCCTTCCTGGATTAATGGGCTATCCAACGCAAAAAGAATTTTCCAAATCAGACCAGTAGTTACTGAGATTAGCGCGTTCGAACAAACAAATAAACAAACTCTGCAGCTTTATATATTAGTAAGTAGTAGGTATAGACTTGTCCGAAACATACAAAAATATGTGGATAAAATAGAGTTAATAACGAAAACTATTAACTGCGCCCAGCGGTTTCACCCTCACAAGTTTCGATCCCGTAAGACTAACGGGAAAAAATATCCTATGTGTTATATCTGGTTACGAGTATAAGCTATGTGTGAGCCAAATTTGATTCAAATCCATTCCGAAGCTTAGGCGTGAAAGCGGCACAAACTAACAAACTCACTTTTATTTATTTATTTAAAAAAGTACTGCCACATCACAAACATTAAACATTGAAAATAATTAAAACTATTTAATTTATGGCCTGATGCATGCGAAAATAATAGCGTACATAGCATTGGCTGTTCATCGGCTGGCAGATATAATACAATAAAAACAAAATAAAATAATACCTAATAAAAATACACTTTAAAATTTAGCAAATAATACAGTTATAATTGTTGAAATATTAATAAGAATGTCTAATAAATAATATGTCATATAAAAAAAGAAGAAATGTCAATACAATACCAAGAAAGTAACAATAAGTCAAGCTATAAAACAAAAAATGATTAGCAATTAAAATTAAGGTGCATTATTATTTTGTTTCTAAATATATGCAACGTATCGTGGAACACATCAAGATCGGGTATTACCGTGATTAGGGAATGATACTCATCAATTATTCTACGGAGAGGTGCTTGCCGTCCCAAATTAGATTATACAGGTGGGGTGTAAAAAATATATTTGAGTGTCCCGTGAGGATGGGTACGGGGAATCTTTAAAGGAATGTTCTCTAGAAAGTAGCTACACTGATATTGACCGCTCACTATTTTATGAAAGAAGGACATGCCTGATAAAAGTCTCAGTTCACGAAGAGAATGCACACGAAACTTAATTAGACGCTCTTTGTAAGGATTATTGAATATAGTTATACACTTTCACATTTATAATATTAGCAAGAATTATACAACTATTATGTTATACAGAGAAACAAACATTATTAATAATATAGTAATCTGCATACAATTTATTACACCTGACGCCCGCTCCTTAAACCATAAATCAATGCTAACTACATAACACACCGTATCAAAAACATGATTTTTAATCCCCACGTCGACTGCTATGAATCATAGCAGACGAAATCAACTAACAGTCCATAAAAAATGGAAATAGAACGCGCACGTTTACGTTAAAACAGGCTCATGGTGATCATTTGTTTTTCGTATGTAACTTTAATTCGCTGAAATTGTGTAATAGTGACTTACGTGTTTCATTTTAGTAGGTGATGATCATATTTTTGTAACCAAGGTTAGCATTCAATCATGATACATAACATGCTTCATAAGTAAATTGATTATTCTTTTTTATGTATTTATTGAATATAATTATACAGTTTTTATTTAAATCACATTTACTAATCTGCAAAGTAATTTGACGGCAGTAGTTATGTCCATATGAATTTTATTCAGATCAATGCTTAACCAAACATTATTAAAATTAAGACGAGATGTTACTGAGGAACATGTTGAGATATATGTGGGTATATCTCTAAGCAGTTAGCTGACTCTTGACGTGACCAGAATGCTGATCTATTTTTAGCCTAATAAATCACACATGGCAACATGGCCTCCTAACGTGGTTATGCTGCCTGCCTTTTGGGCACTCATCCCACTGACAACGTTGTAGACGAATTGTTTAATGCATAATGAGCTAGATTATTCTTAATTTTTATTTCTTTCTTGTATAAATATATTTATACAGATATTTTAGTTTTAATTGATAATAATGTGTGTATATAAATATAAATAACTAGCGGCCGCTAGCGACTTTGTTTGCGTGGTTTAGTTATGCTCCACTCCTATTAGTCGCAGCGTGATGTTATATAGCCCAAAGCCTTCCTGGAATAAAAAATAATTTTTCAAATCGGACCAGTAGTTCCTGAGATTAGCGCGTTCAAACAAACAAACTCTTCAGCTTTATATATTAGTATTAGTATAAATGATAGGTATATAAGTTGTGCCCAAGTACTGTGTACTACCTACCTAGTAGATTTAAAGTTCGCAGACACAAGACTGCTCGGTTAATTTATAACATACATCATAGATCAAAAACTGCTCTAAAACTGTGAACGATAAAACTAAACGTCAAATTGTAGCCTAAATGTGTGATGATAATCACAAAATGTGTTATAATAAATGGAAAGTGTCATAAGCTCATAACTCGCAGTTCCATGTTATCGTAACTGACTTAAGAAATTGAACTTAAACTTCAGCACACTTTAAACTTTCGTTCGAGAGGTTAGGTACCTATAAGTAATGACGTATCTCGGCTCCGTAAAGTGAAATTAGTTTTTGAAGTATCTAAAGTACCTACTTGTTGCTTTTGTACAAAACCTTTGTCTGAAAATTTCCTTTTTGCTTCAGAATGGATTAAAGATTTTCTTAGACAATATCAATTCACGGGTAAATTGATTTTGGTAAAGAAAACTTTTAAAGCATTAAAATTAAATGTAAAGAGAGTATATAGTGCTATAGAAATTAGATTTTTAACGTTTTAAATTTTTTTGTTTGCAGATGGCTTTTTTGTTCTGGATGGAAAATCATCAAATGACTTCTCCCGCTCTGGGCGGAGCGGAAGAGCGTGTTAGACTTTTACTGACTAAAACCCACCCGTGTTTCTTCACTTGCTTGTGCCCCAGGGCCACGGTTTCTTTTTGAACCAACCCGCAATCCTAACCCAGGAGGCATCGGTCTTCGTGGTCCCTGTCACGATGTGTTGACATCTCTTTGAGGTACGCGTGTAACACAACGCGTCGTTGACCCGGACCTAGTAAGGACCACTGCTCATTGACGGCAAGCATGTTAGTTTGCCCTTTGTATAGTACAATATCTGTCCCTTATTTAATTAATTAGGTATAATGTTTTGTCCTTCACCGCCAGGGCCAAACTATCTCTGAAAACCAGGGCTCTGACTTCCAGAGGGTCGCAGCCTAAATCTGCGTTAGCCGTTTTGCATGTATGTGACGCAAGTTCAACTATATCTTATGTCAGATGTTGTCTCCCGACCAGGCGGCTAAAGGCGTGAAGGCGCTGGGACTCCCGCTCTCAGGCGTTCCGCCTCCTCCTTTGCCAGCATCACTTCTTCGCAGAAGGAGGTAACGGCTTACCATGCACTCGCTCCGTACCATGGCCTGGACCAGGACCGGACGCGAGAGATCGCCGCCAATCGCCGCCCGCCACGAGGACACGGCGGTGCTCCACCCAAGCCGGGCATATCTACACCGTATGCTCCACCATGGCCTCAAGGCGATCTCCACAGTGGTGGCACCTCGGCGTTTCCTCCTGCCTTATACGGAACTGGAACCTCCCAAAACTGCCGTGTCCGGTGAGAACCTGCGTCAGGCGGAAGGTGAGGGCGCCATGACTCCTCTCTAGCCACTCCTCAAAGAGGGGGTAGGTGGCTTGACTGGGAATGTATATTCGAAGTTAAATACAATGGCCTATGGGACAATTAGGTTCTGGAGTGGCGGCCATGTACCGGAAGACGCGGTGTCGCCCCAACAAGGCGGACCGATGACCTGATGAAAGTCGCGGAAAGCCGATGCATGCGGGCAGCACGCGACCGGTCATTATGGAAACCCTTGGGGTAGGCCTTTGTCCAGTATTGGACTTCTATAGATTGAAGAAAAAAAATACAAAAAAATAACTGTTCTATAATTCGTAATAATTAAGTATCATAATTGCCTGAAATTTTATTTGAATCATAGATAAGCAATCATTGCCCCTACATACATACAAAAAACAACTTTGCACACATTAAAATTAAGATAGAAATAAATAAACAGCCCTACAAACGGGCCACAACATCTTGTTAAAGACAGTGTCCTCTATTAACGATTATTATATAACTGGCCTTCGATCATCGTTGAAAGAACTCAAAGTGATTCATATTAAAATTATGAAGTGTAAAAAAGGTATGAGCTATCAATCATGTGCCATTTACCTAACGTGCGTGTACATTATCAACGTTTAGAGTCACGACGCCCCCAAAATTATACTACATAGTTCTCGCCTGTATTATTATTGCCAAAAAATAAACACGTGACGTGGTTAAACAACTATTTTATATTTCAATTTTAGAAATGTTATTTGGATAATGGTTGGTTCAGTAGTAAATATTACGTTGCGTGAGCTTATTTACTACCTATAGATATTTCAATTCGCTACCGCTTCGCCACGGAGGCTGTCAAGCGCACAAGGAGGCGCGGGTTCGATCCCCGCGCAGTGCAAATATTTGTATGAATATCTGCACTGGTCTGGTCGTGCCTCGGAAAGCACGTTAAGCCGTTGGTCCCGGTTGCCACCACGAACATCTAGTGGCAGTCGTTACGGGTTGTTGGAGTCCTCAAAATCCAACAACTGGTCTAGCTGCAATGCTTCGATATCGCCTTCGGGTTGTGGAGGTCAGACGGCAGTCGCTTCACGGAAAATGTCGAAGTTTCGCCAAAATCAGCAGTTAGACTGGTAAAGCGGACCCCAGACTCCAGAGCTGGAAAAAGGCTTCGGATGCGACTGGGATTAACGCTGAGATGATGATGATGAGATATTTCAGTTAAAATATTTCATGTATTCCTTGATACACCTTATAACGAAGTATTTTGCGTCAACTTTTATACCGCGTACATCGAGGAACTGGAACAATTTGCCAGAGGCGGTGTTTCCATCTGACTACAATTTAAGTGTCTTCAGGGCTAAAGAATACGCTAATTCAATTTCAATGGTCATGATCGACCCTATTTGAAATTAAAGGACCTTCGAAAACTTTCACTTGTAACGATATGTAGACATGCTTTCTTAGGACAAATTAAACTAATCTATAGGGGCAACTAAAATCAACATTGTTCATAATACTATAATTAACTTGATGTCTTACCCATTCTACTTTAAATTTGTAAGGTCAGAATCCTAAAAAGAAATTATTAAATTGTGTCAGAAATTTGCTGATGATATCTTAGTCATGGCGAAGACCGCAGAGGATCTGAGTACAATGCTCGAAGACTTCAGCAGAGCCTCCGAGCGATTCGGTCTTAAGATGAACATGGAAAAGACGAAAGTCATGTCTAATGCCTATATTGTATCGACTCCTATAAAGATTGGAGACTCTAATCTTGAAGTTGTTGACAGTTACGTGTACCTGGGACAAACTATACAGTTAGGTAGGTCCAACTTCAAGAAAGCGGCCAATCGTCGAATCCAATTCGGCTGGGCTGCTTTCGGGAAGCTACGTAGAATCTTCTCGTCCGAAATACCGCAGTGTCTCAAGACAAAAGTCTTCGACCAGTGCGTGTTTATAAGAAAGCTCAAAGTCACTCAAAGGGCAATGGAGAGAGTTATGCTTGGGGTTTCACTGCGTGATCAAATCAGAAATGATGAGTTCCACAGAAGAATGTGAGTAAACGACATAGCCCGAAGAATTGGAACACTTAAGTGGCAGTGAGTCCGGCACATTGCCCGCAGGACCGATGCCCGATGGGGCCTACGAGTTCCCGAGTGGCGACCACGCACCGGTAGACGCAGCATGGGCAGGCCCCCGACATGGTGATGATGATGTCAGAAACTCAATCTAGCCAACAAAAACCTATATCACTTAAGTATAATATGTATTTGTCATTTAATGATACTCAAAAAGTAATGTGAGCGCTTAACTACATTTAACATCGAACAAATTTCCCAGTGGGCGTGGTGTAATTTGTATTCCATGTCTGAATTATGAATTATAGCAAATTGGTTGATGTAGCGTATCTCAATTAAATATCAATAGAGCCTATTACTGTAATTACATGTTCAATATTGTATTGGGAAATGCGTATTGTATTTATATTTATTTAGTTATCATTTAAAAACAGATACGTAAACACAGTTAGGTTAGGTTAGTGAGAAGTCCGTGTGCAGTTTCTGGCCTGCCATCGGACGCGTCCCCAGGTGGCGGATAGGGGAACGGCCCCCAGATATGGGGGTTACCGGTTTACCGGCGCGGACCAAAACCAGGGACAAAAACAGGAAAAAACACTGGGACAGGATCCAGGCAGCTTGGACCTGGAAGTGGCCCTTGACAAGTCGGAGGCCATGGTTTTCCATGCCCCAGAGCATGGGCCCAGATAGCTATATCCATGAAGCCATGAAGTATCTGGGATTGGTGCTCGACAGCCAATGGACATTCGGGTCCCACTTCCAGCGGCTGGCGCCCAAGTTGATGGGTGCAGCAGGTGCGCTGTCAACGTTGCTTCCCAACATGGGGGGCCTGAGCGCCGCCTGTAGGCGGTTGTACGTGGAAATCGTGCGGTCCATGGCCCTGTATGGGGCCCCTGTGTGGGCGTTGGACCTGACGGCCGGAACACTCGCCATTCTGCGCAAGCCGCAGAGGGCGATGGCCGTCACGGTCGTCCGCGGATATAACACGATTTCCTAAGAGAAGGCTTGCGTCCTGGTCAGATCCATGCCCTGGTACCTAGAGGCGAAAGTACTCGCGTCATTGTATCGATGGCGTAAGGAAGAGCGGACACGGGGCTCCAGTTCAGTGCAGCGGCAGATCGAGCTGCGCCGAGAGGAGCTCCATCAGGTCCTGGTGGCGGACTGGCGGCAGAAGCTTATGCGCCCTACCGCCGGCCTCGCTACCGTCGAGGCGATCCGGCCAGTACTCGACGACTGGCTCGGGAGGAGGCACGACTCCCTGTCGTTCAGGGTGACGCAGGTACTGTCGAAATATTGCTGCTTCAGCATGTACCTACGACGCATAGAGAGGGAGCCGGACGCTCGGTGCCACCATTGCGTCCAATGCGGGGAAGACACGGCTCAACACACGCTCTCCGAGTGTGTGGCTTGGGAGGAGCAGTGCCGTGTCCTTACAAATGAAGTAGGAGACGACCTGACGCTGCCGGCAGTAGTGCGGAGGATGGTCGGTAGCGCAGAGTCGTGGGACGCGGTGGTGTCCTTCTGCGAGGACGCGATGTCGCAGAAGGAAGCTGCGCAACGGGAGAGGGAGATCTCAACTTCCTTCTCGGGCCGTAGAAGACGCACCGAGCGCCGAGAAAGGGCGGATAACGCCCTCTTTCGGCCATGAATGGGTCCAGGAGCGAAGGACATGGGGTAATCCCCGGCCTCTATTCGATGGACCCCGAGGCGGAGGCGCGCGCCATTGTCGGCGACACTGAGTAGTTAGGCGGATGAGGCGATGCACGGGGTAGTTTAACACCCCACTACCCCGAGCAGGAGACGAGGCCCGGACAGACCGGGCCAGCACGAGGGTGTGGGGCCGTGGAAGAATTTAGACTCCCGCGGCCCCACACGCGCTCGTCATAGAAGAGACACCGGGATGGTTTTAGTCAGTAAAACTCTGACAGACCCTGTCGCCCACCCCAGGGCGGCGGACATACATTGATCACTTGAAACCGCTCTACGAGAAGTTGGAAACGTCTGAGGGGCAGAGACTCATTTACAAATTGGCACGTTCCAGGGTTAAAGCGGCATAGGATATATCCAAGTGCCGTTGTGTAAAAGACCTCGCGGTGAAGGAGAGATGGCGCTCGTACTTCCACGAGCTGCTGAATAAGATTATGTAGATTATGACATAGTGATATTTATGTATGTATATTTAAAAATAAAATTATGTGGGTAAAGGAATACCTACATGATTTGTTTTTTTTAATAATTATAAGCTAATGCTTGATCGCAGTACCACCTTACGGTAAGCAGCGATACAATCATTGATGGTTTAGCGCGCTAGTTTATTAAGAGCCTATTCACAAAAAAAACTGAGTGAATAGGAAGTAAGACGACAATTGAGCGAAGTGATGCAATGTTAAACCCAACAACACGACCAACCAGGGAGATTGATCTGGAGACCTGATCCGCGACCAAATCCCGATACTCCAACATTAGGCACAATGTATCGGCACACACGCAACACCTGCTCAGACTACATGCTCCGTACATAATATGTATTTACGAAGATACCTAATAGTGTTTTTGAATAATAGTCGATATCTTCAAAAGAGCATTTCTCGCACTAATTAATAGCCGGTAGGAGACGGGTTCTTGTTTATTTTAAATAAAATTGAGACGTTTTTAAAATATTCGTGGATACAGGAACATTTTCGCCGTTTTTCGACCTTTACACCGAGGTGATAATTACAGCGGTACAAAATGTGATTTGTTAGGATTTTTTGATGAGATTGGATTATTTAGAAATAGTGTCATGAATGAAACACGAACTCCTTATTATTTTAAACTGAGAATTGAAAAATATGCCTCGATGGTTTGGTAGTGTTGAGATGATGAATTAAAGGCGACTAACAAAAGGTATTTAGAAGGTTAATATGAGTGAAAAGGCCGGGAGGAGACAACACTCGGACTAATAAAGACTTATTTATTATTGATTTGTTCAAAAAAATCGAGTACTATGAGTAATAATTAAACGCAAATACATGGTCACAAGTCATGTCAAGTCGTGGTGGCCTAGTGGTTAAAACACCAGCCTCTCAAGTATGAGTGCACGGGTTCGATTCCAGGTCAGGCAAGTACCAATGTAACTTTTCTAAAGTTATATTTACTTTCTAAGTATATTTTGGACACCAATGACTGAAGGTGAAGGAAAACATCTTGAGGAAACCTGGACTTTATAAGTCTGAAATCACCAACCCGCATTGAGCAAGCGTGGTGATTACGCTCAAACTTCTCTGTATGAGAGGAGACCTGTGTCCAGCAGTGGGACGATCAAAAGGTTGTTGATGATGATGATGACATGGTCACCATTTCAGTCGCCATTTTCGAGGTACCGGACGATATTACGCGATCTCAGTGTAAACTAATTTATAATGTTCAGTTCAGATTGAAAGTTAGTCGTACGATTGTGTTCTTGTGAACAGCACCCTTATTGCATAATACACTATTAGTATTAATTTAAATAATTTTGAAGCATATTGCTGATCCATTGCTACCTGCGTTTGAAATACTGTCTGCTCAACAACGCAAATATAACGATGAAACCCATTGCTACTTATAATGCATTATGCAATTACCCTACAGATGTATGAAAGTAAGAAAAGCAAAAATATTATTTAAAGACTATAGCAGGGCAGGAGTGATGGAAAAAACTGTGATTTTATGTGTATTGTAGGTAATATGTCGGTCTCATTTTTTGGTTTTGACTAAAGTTTAATCAGCATTAGCAGGTTCTGAGGAAAGTTTTGTCAAAACAAAAACGATGAAGGGATAGAATACTCTTTCCATACAACATGTTGCTAATTCCATGTTAAGTGTAAAACAATTTCTGCAAGCATGTTTGGACTGAAGGAAAAGAAAAAAGAATCAATAGATACTTGAGATTCAATCAAATAGACTTTGTTAGATTGTTTGTCGTCCCGGCTTCAAGTTACGGAAACAAACATGTGAAGGAACTTGTTAAAACAATCCCTGGAGCTATTGAACCTTGAAGTTTTTCTATCAGAATATTTCAACTTTTCTTAATTTAATTTAGCATAAATTACAGCACTAAAACAAATATAAAAGAACGATGAATAATGATTTTAATCAAGACAACGATATTTTAATGTTCTTTGTAATAAAATGGATAGTTTAAAAGAACGCATAACAACATAAAAGTTATTTTCGAAAAAAGAAATCGCGATTAATCTGAAAAACAATTTTTATTAATCTTACCTGACTTCTTTTTTATTTTTAGCTAAATATAATACCCCAAATAGTGCCAAGACAAGGTCACTGGATTTTTAATCAGAATAATAGTAATAAATCACAATGCTGTAAAAAGAATATTCCAGAACTCGCGGAGAAAATAATCGTAATTTCAGAAACTATTTGCTAATGTAAACATTTGGTTACTGAAACAAACCCCGTCACTGATGTTCGTTTTTTAAAACTGTTTCGTAAAATCATTGCTTCTCAATCAATTCAAAAGAAACGATTATTTGGTAAAACTTCCTGCTAGATATTCATATGTATGGCATCTATAAAAAACGTATAGTGCAGATGGGTAAAACAAGTTCAGTACTGCATAATAAATAAATATTCAGGATTCCACAGCTGCCAAACTGAACTTTGTCGTCTTCCGGCATGATGTCTGGTGAAGCCGTACGGAGGACGGGTCTGAGCAGTTGTGTTGCGATGTGTGCCGGGTACGAAGCGCCTAATGTTGTTGTGTTAAGAGTTTGGTCGTGGAGAGTCTTCAGATCAATCTCCCTTTGGCGCAGTATCGTTGGTCGTATTGTTGGGTTTAACATTGCTTTCTTCCTATTCGCTCAGATTTTCTGAGTGAATAGGCTCTTAATAAACTAACGCGCTTTACCATCAACGATCGCATCACCATCAGGCGGGATTGCGGTCAAGCGCTAGTTTATAAATAAAAAAAACTTCTGAAGTCGAAGTGAAATTTACATAACATAATCAGCGTATAATGTTCCCACACCTGAAACACAGGCCTCCTCTCGATGAGAGGGAGTGGGTTGTAATCTATCACTACTACCCAGTGTGGGTCGGTAGTTGTCACATGTCTTCGAAGTATTTGAATCTAGGACAAGCCGATTTCCTCGCGACGTTTTCCTTCGCCGTTTTGAGAGCAGTAGTGCTGAAATAATATACACAAAGTTAAGCGCCTAAAGGGGTTCCAACCACGATCTACAACATTAAGTCGTGGCTGATATCGCGTGAAATTTATTTATTACAAAGTAAAGCACTTTTGACATGAAATTCATTTTTATGTCTTGGGTTTCGTACTGTATGGTAACGCAAAAAGTCGCACCGACACGAAATCGTGTACTTATTAGCGCTTGTATCTCGGCAACGGACGGACGTATCCGGTATTGAATTAGTGCTAATTGTAGAGTGTCTCGGCGCCATCAAGAATATATATAAAAATTTTGGAAATTTGAAATTAGTCATCGAAAAAAAGACTGCGACTGGAACCGTGATTTGCGATTTTTTTTTATCGCAAAAACCATAAAAGTGCTAATAACTTTTGAACTACTGGTGATATCTTCCTGATTCGAACGGTTTTTTATAGATCTCATCGCGGCGCACATTTCAAGACCATTTGCAGCCGTGTGGAGCAGAAACTGGAAATTTGGGAGGCGTTTGCAACTCATTTTGGAATCATGCCTCGCACAAAACCGCGCAACAAATCTAGACAAGAGGCCAAAAATCGTCCAGACCCATTGTCTACTGCAGAGCGTTGTCGCCGCTATCGAATGAGGGTTAAAGAACGCCAATCGGCCGGTAAACAGCAAAATGACGAGCCGATAAAAATGAATTTCATGATAGTCAGGTACTGAAAGGGTGAGCTGACTGGGCCTAATTTTTTTCGTGTAATTAGCGAATTATATTTTTTTTACTTTAAAATCTTATTGAGTTATAAAAGTATATCAATTATGAACGATTTAAAGTGAAAAAAACTGCATATTACTTTTTTTTAATCAGGAAAAAACCGAAGATAAAACTGAGCTTATAAAACTGAAGCCCTTTATAAAACTGAGACTGAAACAGCTCCATAGCTTTTCCAAGGCTTGAAATGGCTAGGATATAATCTATATAGAATGTAATGAGTGTTATGATAGAGAATTCACAGTTTAGCTCATTTTAATATGAGCACAATACAATTATTGTGGACACCCTTATACTGCCTTAATACAATTATCAAGGCAGTATAAGGATGTTTAATGGCCTCAATCAAAAAATTATATTGTTAGCGTTGTATTTAGTAGTTATTTCTTACTAGTTAGTTACACAAAAAAAGATGAGATCGGTCATTAGTTCCGGATAAATTTTACCTGCTTATAATATTAGTAGGTAGGGAATATGGAAGGCATTTTTGAATAACAAAAATTACAGTAAAATATAATTCTTGGCACTTCAAGCCCTCCCAGTGTGGCTTTCATGTGGAGAAGAATTGACTGATATTTTATTTGTAGATACGACTGTTTTACGGATCCTTTCGCATCAGTGACCAAAACTATCCATCATTGACTGTAATAAATCTAGATGTATTGCTGTCTTGCGAGGAACCTTATTCAGGAGTAATTTCTTTAATAGGCTGATAGTATAAATAATTATAATAACGATACTATAATCTTAATTCGGCAAATAGGGATCCACAAGTAGGTTCATTATACGAAAAAAAAATAATTTAAAAAAGTAAATAAAAATTATGGATATAGATCATTCTTGCAAAGATAAAACATATTTGTTAGTAGGTAGTTATTTGATCAACACTATTGCACAATACTTCAATTGAACTATAGGTATTCATTATCTCGCAGTAGATGCGAAAACAAAAGTATTATCGTCGAGGATAAAGGTGCCTTCGCCTTGAGTGAGTTTAAATCCCTTACTGTACTCAGAATTCTAATTTCTCGACGTTAAGTCGAGAAATAGATTCACAATCATCGTCCTTTTTAGAATTTAGTCAAATAGTCTTATACTGGAAATAGTGTTATAGTGGTAGTGTCGTACTGGAAGAGGCAGCGTAGGGAGGCCCCCAACAAGGTGGACCGATGACCTAGTGAAGGTCTCAAAGGAAATGAGGTGATCCGCAGAAGAACCAGGTAGGTAAACCTTAACTCTCGGTGGTAGGCCATAACATCGGCCGCCGGCAGAAGGTACCACCCACCAGACAAAGTCTTGCCGCCAAGCGATTTGTCGTGTTCCGGCATGATGTCTGGTGAAGCCGTATGGAGGACGGGTCTGAGCAGTTGTGTTGCGATGTGTGCCGGGTACGATGGGCCAAATGTTGTTGTGTTGGGAGTTTGGTCGTGGAAGGTCTTCGGATCAATCTCCCTTTGGCGCAGCATCGTTGGTCGTATTGTTGGGTTTAACATTGCATCACCTCGCTCAACTGCCGTCTTCCTTCCTATTCGCTCAGTTTTTCTGAGTGAATAGGCTGTTAATAAACTAGCGCGCTTTACCATCAACGATCGCATCACTGCTTACCATCAGGCGGGATTGCGGTCAAGAGCTAGTTTATAGTTTATAAATATAAAAAAAAAAAAAACTAAAGTCACCGACATAGCTCTGCGAGTCGCTAAACTTAAGTGGCAGTGGGCAGGGCACATTGCTCGTAGAACCGATGGCCGATGGGGCAGTAAGGTCCTGGAGTGGCGGCCACGTACTGAAAGACGCAGCGTAGGGAGGCCCCCAACAAGATGGACCGGTGACCGGGTGAAGGTTGCGGGAAGTCAATGGATGCGAGCAGCACAGGACCGGTCAACGTGGAAAGCCTTGGGGGAGGCCTTTGTCCAGCAGTGGACATCCATAGGCTGAAGATGAAGAAGAAGTGTTATAACGCAAATTATAGCAGCTCCTAACAATGTTTGTATAACACTAAACACGATATGGAACACACTTGTAACGTCAATGTTTGCAGTGATAATATTAACGCGTTGTCAGGCTGTCACTTACAGTATCCAACTGAAATGAACAGAAGGGTAATTGCGTAACAAGCTAGATATCAGTAGCAATGAGTTTCATTTTGACAGTTCAAAAACAATCATTGCTTTGTTTACATTGTTATCTAATGATTTTACAATCCTTAATCAAGTGATAAAAAAACAAAATGGTAAAAATGACGCTCTTTAGAGCTTACTGCCAGTCGTTTTACTCGTGCAGCTTATGGGTTAGGTATACGCAGAAGGCTTACAACGCTTTGCGCGTCCAGTACAACAATGCGCTGAGGATGTTGTTGGGGCTGCCTCGATTTTGCAGTGCATCGGGCATGTTCGCGGAAGCGCGAGTTGATGACTTTTATGCCATCATACGCAAACGGTGTGCTTCGATGTTGCGGCGATTTCGGGGCGGCCCAAACAGTATCCTAGCTACACTGGCGGACAAGATCGATGGACCTTTTATTAGGCTCTGGGCGGACAGACATGTGCGCGCACACATTCATGTCGCCCACTGATGTTGAACTCTGTTTCTCTTTTTACTAACATATGATAAGTTATTATTATTATTTTTTTTAACTAACAATATATGGGCCTTGCCTGAAATAAAGAATTTGATAACTTAACACACTATATTTGTTTAAATAAATTCGATCTAAATAATAAGAATTCGTTTTAATAAAAAAGTTTGTCTGAAATTCGCCGTTTTTTGTTCTTATAAAAGTATAATCCGAACCGACATCGTGACACCAATCAGACCAGCATAACGTCCGCGTGGTGGGTAACGAACCATTCCTTCTCACAAAGTGCAGGTGTCCGTGATGCTGGATTATTATTATGCTGAAAGCAAAATTCAGGAAACAGGTGTAGGCATGGGCGTACCCAGCTCGTGGCCTTTGGAGGCAAGTCAGGTGTTCAAGTGAAATTTTTAGAGTGACTAATCTTTGTGCGCCTATTCGCACGCGGTTTTTTTGGCAAATACAGCGTACAAAGCCTTGCCGCCAAGCGATTTGTCGTTTTCCGGCATGATGTCTGGTGAAGCCGTACGGAGGACGGGTCTGAGCAGTTGTGTTGCGATGTGTGCCGGGTACGATGCGCCTAATGTTGTTGTGTTGGAAGTTTGGTCGTGGAGGGTGTTCAGATCAATCTCCCTTTGGCGCAGCATCGTTGGTCGTGTTGTTGGGTTTAACATTGCATCACCTCGCTCAACTGCCGTCTTCCTTCCTATTCGCTCAGTTTTTCTGAGTGAATAGGTTCTTAATAAACTAGCGCGCTTTACCATCAACGATCGCATCAGTGCTTACCGTCAGGCGGGATTGCGGTCAAGTGCTAGTTTAAAATTATTAAAAAAAAAAATTCTCAGTGTCTACTCATCATCTCAGCGTTAATCCCAGTAGCATTTCAACTTTGGAGTCTGGGGTCCGCTTTACCAGTCTAACTGCTGATTTTGGCTAAACTTCGATATTTTCCGTGAAGCGACTGCCGTCTGACCTCCATAACCCGAAGGCGATATCTAAGCATTGCAGTTAGACCAATTGTTAGATTTTTGAGGGCTCTAAGTGTCTACTGTGTGGTTTATTTAATAGTTAGGCCGGGTTCCCACTACGCCGGACCGGCAGATCTGCCGCGCCGGTAAATCTGCCGGAAGAGCTAGTGGCTGTACAATTTATATGAAGCTATTCACATTATCCCGGGTCCGGCATTTTTGCCGAGCCCGGCATTTCTACCGAACGTTTTGTCACTACGAATTGCCGGTAGAACGACCGGGCCCGGAGTAATGTGAACGAGTTTGTGCCGGTATCTGTCCCCCGCTCGCCCCGCTCGTGCTCCCCTCGCCCCGCCCGTGTTCCACTCACGTCATTCGGCTAGTTCCAAATTCAACTGAGGACTGTCTGAATTTCTTCCGGGATCCGATGTAATGTGAACACTCTGTCCGGTGTCCGGTTTTCGGCAGATCTGCCGGTCCGGCGTAGTGGGAACCCGGCCTTAGAGATAAGTCCTCGTTTATACTTTGTTTAGTAACTAGGGGAGAATTCCAGGGTTGCATCATATTGTGGACTATGCTTACTCCTGTATTGTTTTTAAGTTGTAGTGTATCAATTCGTCGCTTAAGTTCTAACACCGCGGAACTCAAAAAAATGGTCAAAATATGTTATGCATGTCATTGGATAAAGAATCGAAAGACGCGTCATTTGACCAATCGCAAATAAGCGACTAAACCAATGATGGAGCGTTATTTCGAAAAAAAAAAACAAACCAAAAAACAAAATATTATTATTATTTACAAACTTAGACAGTTTTTTTAGTCTCCTGAAAGTTCATTATTTTGAGTTACGCGGTGTTAGAACTTAAGCGACGAATTGTAGATAGGCTAATAAATAAAGTAAAATAAATAAATATAAAAGAGACTTATTGTTCGCTATGACTATTATTCAATGTAGATGGATGAATAACAGGGTGTAAAGTTCACTCATCATCCATAAGAAAGGGAGGCTTCTCCGACCAGAAGGATGTTGTGTGTGGCGGGTACTCGACCAACGGTTGATGTTGGGAAGTTGTGTGTATGCTAGTTGCACCGTAGACTTTCCTTGCGAGATTTAGAATTCGTGTGACGTCAATATGACGTGTTGTTCACATGTGGCGTTGTTAGATAGCGTTATATTGAACATGTCCATAGCTTTGATTGATTAGCTGCCACCTATATAGTAACATAAATGATAAAAGAAATGTCTACGAAACTCGATGCCAATACAAGCGAAACAGAAAACAAGACAGGTTATATCTAACAAAGATAAATTACAAATAAATATTGTTCTTTATTTAGAATAACACGCGCGTGGGACGACATGTGACGGTAGGGGACTGTACACACGATGTAGGTATTTTCGTTTCGTTAACAGCGACCCGACCTCACTTCACATGGTATGTATGCCTTGATAAAAAATCGAGATTTCTTTTTAGGGTTCCGTACCTCAAAAAAAAAAATCAAAATCAAAGCATTTATTTCAAATAAACCAGTTACAGGCACTTTTGAATTGTCAGAAGGTCGGTCAGTCAGTAAGGTGAAGCTAGTCGCCCATTCCAAAGAGTAGGTACCTATGGAGAAGAACGGGCAAGAAACTCCATGAACACTCTTTTAAATTATCAAGCTATTGATACAAATATTTGATTACATCATTCATTTTGAAATCAATCGTGTGAGAACGATGCAGAAATATATTGTACGCTGAGAGCGTCCATTATGGAAAAAAACAACAATTCAGAATTTAAAATACGCTAAAGCATAAAGCTAAGAGATGACCAGTCCCCTCTGACGGCGTCCGTTCACGAACATGACGTATGGATCAGCATCATTCAGCTCAACCATATTGAAGGGAACCTAATGACCCAACACACACGCCACCACCAGCGAGACATTTGAGTGAGCATGACATACTCTAAACAGCTATAGCACTATCAAGTCAATAAACGACTAACCCAACAAATAGATGCTTTACAGCAAGTAGATCGTGCTCACACGTGTTCCATGCAATTATACAATACTAAGAAATTGAATCTACACAATGCAAAGACAGTTTTGTCCAAGGTTCAGCAGCTCCAACGGTGTTCCCGAATGCTAAGTTTAGCTCCTGTGTAGCTGCACCAGTGCCGAATACCCCTGCCAGCGATGCAATTCCGTAACGTATAATATGCCTGGCTACATAGTGTGTACTGGCTTTGAGTTAAAAAACAAACAATTGCAAATTTAAACTACAAGAGGAAAAATCAAAGAACAATCAGTGTAAGCATAGAAATCGGACGCAGCTCAAGCCCAAGCCTTTTTGTCGTCAATATAATCTTTAACACTATAAAATGCTTTCTGACACAACTTACGTTTAATGAAGGATTTGAATTTATTCAGGCTCAGATCTTGAACCACCTCTGGAAGTCTATTGTAAAAATGTATACATTGGCATCTAAAAGAGCCACCTATTTTCTTGAGCCTTGTTGTAGGTACAATAAATTTGTGCTTGTTCCTAGTATTTATATTATGGACATCACTGTATTTTTTATACAATTTTATAATTTTTATGAGCATACAAAAGATTTTCATAAATATATTGAGACGGCACGGTCAGTACATTAATTTCTTTAAATTTTTCTCTGAGAGAGTGTCTTGGACTTAATTTATAAATTGCACGAACAGCTCGTTTCTGCAAAACAAATATTGTCTGAATATCAGTGGCATTTCCCCACAACAGAATGCCGTACGACATTAGGCTATGGAAATAGCCAAAGTACACTAAACGGGCCGTCTCAATATCAGTCAAATTACGAATTGTTCTAACTGCGTATGCAGCAGAACTTAGTTTTTTTGACAATTTTTCTATATGGGGACCCCATTGAAGCTTAGCATCCAGAGTTATAACCCAAGAACACTGTGCTGTCTACCTAAATGGTAAAACGGAACCCTATTCATGAGACTTCGCTGTCCGTCTGTCCGTCCGTCTGTCACCAGGCTGTATCTCATAAACCGTAATAGTTAGACAGTTGACATTTTCAGAGATTATGTATTTTTGTTGCCGCTATAACACCAAATAGTAAAAATAAAAATATACAGTATGTTTAGAAAACCCTGTCCTACCCATAAGGATAATAAAGGTTAGGTCAACACATGACCAAATATAATATAAAATTTTACGTAATCATCATAGTACCAATACAAATGAATTTTGAAATAATCTTTTTTTCCCTCGAATTAATTCCAACTTCCCCGAAATTTGGTAATTTTAAAAAAACTGACAACACCGGTATTATTATGAGCGAATAGCGATGCGACGTCGTGCCGTGTGCCCCGCCGCCCGCCGCCCGCGGAAGGGTGGTTAACGCACATTTATTAAGTTACCTCTTTTTGCGAAATAATATTTATTTTTTTAGGGGGATTTTTTTTTAAGTTTAGCCACGTTTTGTATCTATTAGTAGAATCAGTTATCGATACCTAACAACACCTTCACGGGTCGGACAGGGTTTTCTTAACATACTGTATAAGGCGGTTTAATATGGAGCAAAAAACGGCAAAAAAGAACACGTTTGTTGTAACCCCATACAATATACGTGATTTTTTGCTCCAAATTAATAACGGAAATAGATAGACGCTTGAAATGTTTACAGTATATTTGGTTAATATTGAAATTAAAAATAAATAATTCAAAAACCAAATAAAACCAAAATAAATATTGTAGGGCTCCCATACAACAAATGTGATTTTTTTGTGGTTTTTAAAGATAATGGTACGGAATCCTTCGTACGCGAGTCCGACTCGCACTTGGTCAGTTTTTTATATGTAATTTTTACATGAACGTGTTTGAATCTTAAATTTTCTAAAATAAATTCTCTTTTATATGATGGTGAAAACTGTATTTAAATCTGTTGTGCAGTTCAGAAGAACAACGCAGTCTTACACGAAAAGTTAATTTAATATATTTTAAAGATACACCATATTTTCAATAGGTTGATGAATTTTCATTGCTGTTTCATGTCTATCTACATATGTTTAACACTGTTCTTACAATCTTTTTAAAATTATGTTGATAAAAAGTAAACAAATTCCTACGTTATGTAAACAACTCCTTCCTTTTAAAAACGAAATGTGTAGTACAGTTGACAGCACGTCAAGCTACTGCAATCTGTCAGAATTCTTCAAAAGATTTTCAACTATATCTCTTGAGCATTAAGGGTCAAGGTTGTTTGGTAATATTTGACAGTTTGGGGTAGCTTGACCTGCAGTTGTCCCTACAAAAAGATACAAACTATCGACGAGCGTTCAAACTATAAACATTTTCCTGCTACGAAATTTGCAAACTTTACCACTTGCTTTTTGGGTTTACCTTTCTCGGCAGAAAAAGTATGATAGTCCCTGTTACAAAAACTGTGAAAATATTTTTGTTAATAGATATTTAAATTACGATGTTACAACCCAAAACTAGTTGTTGTGACTCTGTGTCACATAAGGGCTTAAATCGACAATCTCAATGAGTCTTACATTACAGAAAATATGTGCTTAAAACACTACACCCACAGATTAAATCGGCAAACAAAGTGACGCTCTTGTGTAATCCCCCTAAGATACTCATGTTCATCTGAGTGGATCGGCAAAGGCGTCTCTCGTCTAAACAAGCGTTAGTAACTCGATTGAGTACAACCAAAAAGGCGTAAGGCATTTGTTGTATTAGCTTGTCTTTGCTCCGGAATTTTCTGTGTTCGAAAAACCTTCATCTCTCCAAACCTCAGAGATTTTCAGAGTAGGCATTTGTTTTGTCAAAACCTACAAGATATTAAAAGGCTTCAGTTGAAAGACACCTTCTTTTTCTTCTTCAGCCTAAGGCCTCCCCAAGGCTTTCCACAATGACCGGTCTTATGATGCCGGTATCCATCGACTTCCCGCGACCTTCACCAGGTTATCGGTTCACCTTGTTAGGGGCCTCCCTACGCTGCGTATTCCTGTACGCGGCCGCTACTCCAGAAACTTGCTGACTTCAAAAAGATTTCTGTCCACAACTAATTGATCCAGGTTTGGAATAGATATCTCCAAATCTAAAAAATTCAGGTATGTATAATGAAAATATTTACCATATATGTTAAGGTATTATTCAAAGGAGGTACAAAGGTATTTTATCAATACGAAGCTAGCATGTGGACTATCATGTACCTACAAACCTTCGTTAGAATAAACGGTACGAGAGGTATACAATTCTAATAGAATTGCGATCATAAATGCTAACAACTATAATTATCGTAGTAGTATATGTGTTCGCAATTACTCTGACCTAATCTGAAAGAAAAATAAATTGTGGTATTTCGGCATAATGAAACAAAAAACAGAATAGACACAGTTGCTGTACAATTTTGGAATAACATCGTTGTTATTTTATACATTATGTTAAGAAAACCCTGTCCGACCCATAAGGATGATAAAGGTTAGGTAAACAAATGACCAAATAAAATATAAAATTTTACATAATCATAATAGTAACAATATTAATGAATTTTGAAATAATCTTTTTTTTTCGCGAACTCCAACTTCCTCAAAATTAGGTAAAAGTTTAAAATGTGACATTACCATTTTCGACGGTAAAATCGTTTGATTCTTTATTGGATATTAATGCATAAATTTATGCGAGCTTTTCGGCGTCCTCAAAGAAGAAACTAGGGATGTACTATTTTTTGCGCAATAACGTTTTTTATCGCTATTAATCGAAACTTGTACCTGCAGCCTAATAGGCGAACACATTTTTGTGAAATGATTATGACTAGTTGGGATCGCTTGGACCGCAGTTGGTATAATTTTATGTAAAACAATGCTGGTTGAATGATTTATTGTAAAAACAGATTACCTAATGGTAAAAGTACTTTCGTTTCATATCGATAAATTACTAATAACAATATAATAACACAAGTATCTATTATTAAACAGAAAGGAGTAGGTCTTATGAAATACTCTTTTAGTAAAGTATTATAAGCAATGTAAAGCATTTTAACGGTTAATATCATCGACATTCAGACAGAAACTGTAATTAAAACGTTGGCTGGCATGTTATTGAGTTTTGTGAAATATTGAATCCATGCATTAGAATCTGCAATATTGAATCCATGCATTAGAATCTGCAATACTAAATCGATACCATAACAGTTACGATCGTATCGATATCGATCCGTCAATACTTTGAACACTTACACATCCCTACTCAAAGAATACCGCCACCTGTGTGCCTATTATTTTTATGAAATAAAAATCATTTTACTTGTTATTATTATTAGTTTCGCGTAAACATTGCTTCCGTATAGACGTTTGGTGTATTGTGTGATCAATTCGTTTTTTTAACGTAGGTAATTTAAAATGCTTATGTGTCTGGATGTGAGTGAAGCTCGTAGAGACTATGAGATTCCTTTTGTACCCCGGTCCCGTGTGATTGTGCGTTATAACGTCTGTACAATCGCGACTACGTAACGCGCAGTTTTATTGTAGCTCATGGTGTGGTCGCTGGTGTAGGGAAGCCACGCATCCACGATCCGGATATTGAAAATCAGGTGCTCGAATTATTCAACGAGGACCTGTGACACGAGAGCTAGGCACTAACCATATGCAAGTGTGGAAGGTCATGCATGAGGTCAAGTGAGTTCATGACCTATCGGCACCGCTACGGTTAAGCGCGTGACTGCGTGACCTGCCTCATCGCCCGCGCCGCCCAGTGTTGCCATGTAAGCTACCTGTTTTTGCGAAATAATATTTATTTTTAGGGGGTATTTTTTTTTAAGGTTTAGCCTGGTTTTGTATGCATTAGTAGAATCAGTTATCGATACCTAACAACAGGACAGGGTTTTATTAACATACTGTATATTAATCATATTTACACAAATAATTTTTATCTGTGTGCCAAATTTCATTCAAATCCGATAAGCTGTTTTAGCGTGAAAATGAAACACACAGAGTTTCTTCCGCGTATACTATATTAATATGGATATAGGCTTGTTTACATAACTAACTTAACTTTCATCAATGCGAAACTTTTTGAGGATAGCAAAAACTAAAGAACGAATTTAGATAACATTTGGCAAACAAATAGGATTTAATCACGATATTCTCACGGCATCGAAACGTAAGCGGATGAAGTCAATGTTAGTGTACATGTGTCAGTTAAAAATAATATGTTCGGCACGGTTTTCTGATGTTATAAATAATAGGGTAGCTGACTAAAAAAACTAATTAGTCCCTCAGTCAGATTTCCAAAAAATACTAGACACGTATTTTTTCTTTTTTCATATAAACAAAATGAAGACGACACAGTGACGCTACACTTTTTAGCGAACAGTGACGTCACCAGCCACTACTCCTGATCTTTGATGCCTTTTATATTTGTAAATTTTTATTGATTGGATAAAACAAAATATACGTAGGTATCCAATATTTTTCTATAATCTGAATAACGGACTAAATAGAATCAATATACTTTTACCCAGGAAACATCCCTATTAACAGATTATTGATTCTGTTTTGCGCACGCGACGGTGTTACGTTACTGTTTATTTACCGTCTGGCTAAATATATCGCAATGATTGACTACACACCAAAGCCGCCGATGGCATATGTCGGCAACATTTTGCCGGCGGGACTGGTTGGCGGCTTCAGTCATTGCAATTCGTAAAACTTTGCTAGCGGCATGTCTGCGGCTCGACATCAGAAACTTATTTGACAGTTAAAATACTAGCACGTCACTATAGCTGAAATGTCACCGGGCAACTGAGAGCTTGCGTACGCTAGCTGTTGGCAAGCCGCCGACGTCGACGTGCCGGCGGGCAACACGCGCGCGCGAAGATTGCCGACATGCTTCTATCAGCATAAGCCGCCGGGTGTGTAGAGCACTTTATGTGTACTAGTACAATGTCTTGTCAGTCATTCATTCATATCATCATCATCATCATTTCAGCCGAAAGACGTCCACTGCTGGACATAGGCCTCCCCCAAGGTTCTCCACGACGACCGGTCCTGCGCCTCCCGCATCCAGCGGTTTCCCGCGACCTTCACCAGGTCGTCGGTCCACCTTGTCGGGGGCCTACCCACGCTACGTCTTCCGGTGCGTGGTCGCCACTCGAGAACCCGTCGGCCCCATCGGGCATCGGTCCTACGGGCAATGTGTCCAGCCCATTGCCACTTCAGTGTTGCAATTCTTCGGGCTATGTCGGTTACTCTCGTTCTTCTGCGGATCTCCTCATTCCTGATTCGATCGCGCAGTGAAACCCCAAGCATAGCCCTCTCCATTGCCCTTTGAGCGACTTTGAGCCTTCTTATAAGGCCCATTGTTAGCGACCACGTCTCAATTCCATAAGTCATCACTGGCAACACACACTGGTCGAAGACTTTTGTCTTGAGACACTGCGGTATTTCGGACGAGAAGATTCTACGTAGCTTCGTCATTCATATGAAAACCATAAAATATTATATCGTCCATGCATGATCAGAGGAGCAATACTTGTAATTTTAATGGCGTTCACAGTTTGACCTGAATCTCAATCTTAGTGACAGATAATATGAGGAATTTAAAATACTAATTGAGACAGGAATGAGGAACGTAGATTTAAAATGGCTGACGGCCGACTATCCAAGATACGAACATGTCTCATTATGGTCCTATCCCAGTATAGCTTGAAATTATTGTTTTCTAATACTACCTCTGGTTTATATTTGTAGTAGGGAACTTAGTCTGTAATTAGTTTTGTTTTGATTACTAGTGATTGGTGGATTATTGCAGCAACTTGGTCGTGGCGGTGTTTATAGTCGATTTGGGCTATGGCTCTACATGCACCTGTGATGTGTTGGATGGTCTCCGACGCACCATGGCATCGTCTGCAGGAGTCATTGTAGTTGGGTCTGCTAATTATGAATTTTTGGTAGTTGGTTGTGTCAATGACCTGATCTTGGATGGCAATCATAAATCCCTCCGTCTCAGGAAAGAGTTCGCCTCGCCGCAGCCACGCGTTCGATGCTTTGATATCGACATGAGGTTGCTGCAAGTCGAGGCGGTGTCTTCCATGGAGAGATTTAGGTTCTCAAGCTGCTATTTTTTCTGCTTTATTGGTAATACGTTCATTCGTTTGTGGGTTAATAGCGTGTAAGTTAAGTGGAGTAATTTTTTTATCTGTTTGTGTGATTACTTTATGTAGGGGTGATTGTTGGGCCTTCTGTATGAAAAACTTTCTTAAGTTAGTTATTTGTTTGTTGTGCAAGTTTTCTATGTCTACAAGACCGCGTCCGCCTCCGTCTCGTGGTAGCATGAGTCTTTGAACACAGGATCGTGGATGATGCTTTCTGTTCTTAGTTAATGTAGTATTTATGCAACGCTGTAATTTAATCAGATCAGTTTTGGTCCAGTTTATAATTCCAAAAGAGTAGATGAGAATGGGAATAGCAAATTAATTAATGGATTTTATTAAATTGCGCGACGTCAGTTGTGATTTTGTGAGCATATTGAGTCTGTGTTTATATTTAGTGATTATTTTATTTTTTGTTTATTTCTGATCGATCTGGTGTGATTGTTCAAAACCTAAGTATTTGTAGGTGTCATTTTGTGATAGGGGATCTATTGCTTGGCCAGAGTCTAATATGTATGGGTTACTATCGACATGCTTTCCATTTCGAAGGGTAAATGTTTTGCACTTATTAATGCCAAAAGACATGTTTATATCATCAGAAAAGGTTTGAGTAAGATCTGCAAGTGAGTGAAGTCCTGATATACTGTTGCTATAGAGTTTTATATCGTCCATAAACAGTACACAGATAACAGTGGGTCAGCTTAAAATTATCCGGTGTTTCATTATTTTTAACTGTAAGACCACTGTCAGAAGGATTTAAAGATTAGATAAAGGGTTTAGAGCGAGGCAAAACCATAGGGGGCTTAAAGCGTCTCCTTGGTAAATTCCTCGTTTTATAAGTATGGGATCTGTTTCTATTGATTTTCCTATTTTAAGTTTAGTATTCCAATGTTTCATGGACTCTGTCAAGAAATTAATTATTTCGGGATGAATTTTGTAGTGTTGTAGTATGTATAGTAGCCAACTATGAGGAACAGAATCAAAAGCTTTTTGATAATCTATGTACATGGTGCAGATGTCATTTTTTGAGTTAGCATTATGTTTCATGGCTATGGCATCTATGGTTAATTGCTCTTTACATCCTTGGCTGTATTTACGGCACCCTTTTTGTTCCTCTGCTAGGATATTGTGTGTTTATAAATAATTTCAGCAATGCAACCGGTAGTTAATTTGTAAATAGTTTGAAGGCAAGTTATGGGTCTGTATTTGGCTGGGTTGATGTAGTCTGTGTTTTTAGGAAGCGTGTAGGTTAGGCCTTGTGTGATAAATTCTGGAATATTTTGCGGATATTTAATGAAATTATTGATGTGATTATAGATGAAGGGGTGAAGGCAGGTTAATTTCTTACAGTAATAGTTGTGAATGTGATGTGTACCAGGAGTTTTCCAGTTGTGTGCTTTATTGATGACGCTAATGAAAACCTCTAATGGAATAGTGGTAAATGACATATCTGTTACGTTTTCTAAATTTTGTTTATCGTCCTATATCCATGTGGCCGTGTGATTGTGTGCTGATGTATTCGACCAAATGTTTGACCAATAGCTGTGTAGCTGTTCAGGAGTAGGATTCTGGTCTATTTATCGTCTGTTGTTTATTTTGTGTGTTTGTCGTGTCTGTGGTTAAAGTTCTATAAAACTGTCTTTCGTTGTTTGTAAATTGTGTAT
This sequence comes from Sesamia inferens, assembly GCA_037179545.1. Lineage (NCBI taxonomy): Eukaryota > Metazoa > Arthropoda > Insecta > Lepidoptera > Noctuidae > Sesamia > Sesamia inferens. The sequence continues at coordinate 24,296,668 of CM073928.1, read as the reverse complement.
TCTGATCTTTTCGTTTAGTGCAGTTGAGATATCTTTGGCGCCTACTTGTTACGGCGGAAAGTTTCTGTTTTAAGGTATCCATAAATTGTTCATTTGTTATATTAGGTTCTTCGTAGCTAGAGTGTGTTCTGTATTTGTGTTTAATTCTTTCAATGTGTGTGAGCAGTCTCGAATGCCTATTTCCGTTGATGTATTGTGTCATTTTGCCTATATCTGTGCGTATTATTTCTATTTTTATGTCTAGTCATTTCAACCATTTCTCATAAAAAACTCTTAACTTTAAAAAAAAAAAACTTCTAAGAAAGGAAGACGGATGAGAAATCTACATTCCTTATCCGTCTTCCTTCCTTCCCAGTTTTTTTTTACTTTTTTATATAATTTATAGTTCTCAGCGGATTAGTTTTTTGAAGTGGCAGCAGGCGGGGCACATAGGTCGTAGAGCTGAGGGCCGATGGAGTAGAAAGGCTCTTGAATGGCGACCACGTACCGGCAAGCGCAGCGTCGGACACCCACCGACTAGGTGCTCGGGTGACTTGACCAAAATCGCAACGAAAGCGCTGGATGCAGGCCGCGTCCAATCGTTCTTTTTGGAAATCCTTGGGGGAGGTTTATATCCAGCAGTGAACTTCACGTGGGTGACATGATGATGATGATATATAATTTTTCTTTTAATTGTGTTTAGTTTAGTTTTATGACCTTCCTGCACCAATCACAATAAGTACTTTTCTTTCGTTCTATTTATTTTATATTTTTGACATCTATTGCCGCTGAGATACGTAAGTTTGTGACTAAATCTTGAACGTTCCTAATTTAGGGAATAGGGATGTATCCAAGGTATGAAACTCAAAAAAATAATTAGTCGTCTTATAAATAATAAAAAAAAATAATTAAGACCCGTATTTTTTATTCTGTCGAAATTACCAAAAACTACTGAGATATAGCGTATTAAAGTTACGGAGTGGGAGCTTATTACGTCACGCCGTGGTATATTTTGTACCACGGCGTGACGTCATGCGACATTTCAAATCACTATATCTTTCTAAATATTTAAATGAAAGAATATTTTTTCTTTCATTCATCATCAAAAATACGTGTTCAATATTTTTTATAAATCTGTCTGATAGACATTAAATTATTTTTAGGATACAACCCAATTGTCCTTCAGATGTGTGAACGTAAATAAAGCAAAAGAACTATGCAGGGAAACATAGCTTTCTATAGTTACTGCATACGCTTGTGATTAAGACCATCAGGTCTTTCAAGAAACACTATAAAATTAAATTGATCCTCAAGTACAGTATCTTGACTTAAAATATGTAGGTAACTGATACCTTGATTAATTCCGGGTCGATGCTAACCTGAAACAAGAAGAAAACAACGTCAGTTTGATTTATTTGTGGAATATAGTAAATAAATATGACAGTAAACAATATGTTATTTTATATATTTTTTTTAATAATTGTAAACTAGCGCTTGACTGTAATCCCGCCTGATGGTAAGCAGTGATGCAATCGTTGATGGTAAAGCGCGCTAGTTTATTAAACCCATTCACTTAAAAAAAACTTAGTGAATAGGAAGGAAGACGGGGCATTTGAGCGAGGTGGTGCAATGTTAAACCCAACAACACGACCAACGATGCTGCGCCAGAGGGAGATTGATGTGGAGACCCTCCACGACCAAACTTCCGACACAACAACACTTGGCGCATCGTACCCGGCACACATCGCAACACAACTGCTCAGACCATCATATAAATTGAGTGATTATATACAAAATTTTGAATAAATCAGCCTGTAATTCAACACGCGGTCGCAGTGCGGGTCGGTAGATATGATTATCTTCGAATTTTAGGTTCTAGAGACATGCCGGTTTTCTAGCAATGTTTTGCTTCGAACCAACGACACCACTAGGCTACCACTGCTGATTGTAATAGTTGAATTATTAAGATTTATTTTATTTATTTGTGACAAAAAACAGTTAAATGTTACAATATTAACAATCTAGCTAAGGTATAATACACAGTAAACAAACATATAACCCACACCAATGTACACGGAATCATATTAATTGTAAAAGGCATAAGGAAACGGACGTATACAGAAGGAGACAGTGAGAAAGTAACGAATCATAAAACTAAACCCTAAAAATCACACAAACCAATTCAAGACAGTCTGCCCCGTCCAGATATGGCACATGGGCACAATCACGTCACACCAAACATCAGCAAGAAACAGTAAGAGTTAAGGATTACCAGAAAGTAAATCAATAGCCATTTTTTTGAACTCGCTCTGGTTATGAGCGAAAATATCCAGATTAGAAGATAGCGAAAATCTTTTGAAAGAAATTGGTAACGTTAGCTTTTATTCCCTGGTTCATAAAATAAATTTAATTTAGCTTCACTGCACTTGATACTTTTTTTTCCATTAAGAAAATGACAGATGATAAATATTAGTTTTCAATATAGTCAATTTATTGAAATTAGTCGACGCCTGATGAAAATTGACGTACTTTTGTTCTCCATTTTACGCACACAAGGGATTCATATAATTCAAATCTTGTCAAATTAAGGTATTCCTTCGACAGTGTAAATGTGATTAAAATATGGCGGCTAAAACTACATCAATTAAGTCAGGCGTTGACTATTTTGACAGGAGTAAACTAATTATTAATAAGTCGAGGTGGCCTAAGCGTTAAAACACCAGCCTCTCAAGTATGAGTGTGCGGGTTCGATTCCAGGTCAGGCAAGTACCAATGTAACTTTTCTAAGTCATATGTACTTTCTAAGTATATCTTGGACACTGATGACTGATTATATAAGGTGAAGGAGTTTGTCCGTAAGCATCCACAATTCTACACAAAGCGCGAAGACATCATTCTACAAGCCCCTACGTAATGTCAATTAAAATATATAATAAACTACCGGACACAATAAAGGAAGAAGAAAAGTTAAATATGTTTGTAAATAAATTTAAAAAAATTCTAATAAACAAATGTTACCACACTATAAATGAATATCTTAGCGATAAAAACAAATAATTAAAATTAAAATTAAATATATAATTAATTATACTTATCTTAAACATACTACAAAAATACCGTCTGAAACGTTATCATTATTCATAATTTAAACACAAATAAGGAAATAAATAAAATAAGTAAAATTAGTCAAATACCAAAGATAAAATAATATATAAATTAAAGATTAAGTAAAATGATGCCAATAATCTCCGTATATATTTTATTTATTATTAAATTAAATTGCAAAATTATTATATTATTTTAAGATATTCAAACAGAGCTTCCTCTCTCCTGTTACCCTATTTTGCTGTGCCCTACAGGGTCCATAATTGATCTTACATAAATTGTTACCACCTTTATATGAACTTATGGTAAAGCAATAAAGATATTGAGTATTGAGTATTTAAGGAAAACGTCTTGGGGAAAAATGGACTTTAAGTCAGCCCGCATTGAGCAAGCGTGGTGATTACGCTCAATCCTTCTCTGTATGAGAGGTGACCTGGGCGCAGCCTGCAGTGGGACAAGGTGTCTGCCAGGAAGCTGGGCGTTATCGCAAAGGGCCGGCGGTACTTCACACCAGGGCAGCTTCTAATGCTGTACAAAGTACAGGTTCGTTCGTGTGTGGAGTACTGCAGCCATATTTGGGCTGGTGCTGCGAAATTTCTCCTGGCCACTTTGGATTCGGTGGAGAGGCTTGCGAAGAGGCTGATTGGCACCCTGATTGCTGATTGGCACAGGCGTTGGGTAGCCAGCCTTTCGGTGTTCTATAGGATTCATTATGGTGAGTGTGCGAAGGAATTGCATGATTTAGTTCCCCCTCTCCGTTCCACCATCGGACGACCCTTCGAATGGCGAGTTTACCCTTACATCGTTATCACCACTAAGATTTGGACGAAGCGTTTCGCCTCCTCTTTCATATCGCGTACATCGAGGGCCTGGAACAATTTGCCAGCGGTGGTATTTCCGTCGGACTACAAGTTCAGTGTCTTCAAGGCTAGAGTGAGTAGGCTCTTAATAAACTAGTGCGCTTTACCCTCATCGACTGCGTCACTGCTTAACATCAGGCGGGTTCGCGTCAAGCGCTAGTTTATAATTTATAAAAAAAATAATCTTAGTAACAGTTACAACCTATATAGTGATCAATGATTAAAAAATAAACACCACAAAATTGATCAAACAGAAAACAAAAACGGAAGATCTTTACTTCGAAGGAAGTAACAAATCAGAAAAAATGTGGCCAATAAAATATAATATACAGCGACTAGTACCTATACTAGCTACTAGTACTCGTAGACTAGTACAAGTTATTTACGGCCGAGTTAAGTTTCGCAAGTAAATAGCTAACACAACATTAAACATGATATATGTTTTAAGGAAAAGAGTTTCTGGAAAAAGAGACTTCGAAGTAGTGTAGTTTCAAAGTTCTGTACGCGTTTGATTTATTTTATAGTGGTGATTTATTCATAAAGTGTATACCAACTCGTACTAGGCACCGATACTCGAAACTTTTGTTTTATTTGGAAAATTATCAAATGAAGAGATCATTTTGATGATTTTTTGGAGTATGCCATAGAGATCGGCACATCGGCTGCCGGCAGAAGTTACCACCCACCAGACAATGTCTTGCCGCCAAACGATTCGTCGTGTCTTCCGGCATGATGTCTGGTGAAGCCGTGCAGAGGACGGGTCTGAGCAGTTGTGTTCCAATATGTGTCGGGTACAATGCACCAAATGATGTTGTGTAGGGAGTTTGGTCGTGGAGAGTCTCCAGATCAATCTCCCTCTGGCGCAGCATCGTTGGTCGTGTAGTTTGACATTACATCAACTCGCTCAACTGCCGTCTTCCTTTCTATTCACTCAGTTTTTTTTCTTTTTGATGCTCTTAATAAACTAGCGTGCTTTACCATCAAAGATTGCATCACTGTTTACTATCAGGTGGGATTGCAGTCAGGCACTACTTCATAATAACTAAAAAATAAAAAATCTACTCGCTCTGGGTGGAGCGAAAAGTCGTATCAGACTTTTACGGATTAAAACATACCCGTGTCCCCATATTTGTCTGTGCGGCAGGAGCCACGGTATCTTTTTCGTACAACTTGCCGAACTTTTCCGAAGGTGGAAAAATCCTCATGGACTATGCTCCGCTCGGGGACGCTGAGGGGTGTGCCGGACTCTTCCTGGCTAAAAACCACCTATGCGTTCGTAATCTGCCTTTTCGGGGTACCGGGTCCTCCCAATTCTACAGTACCCCGACAACTCGCCGCCCTTGCAGACATCACCTTCGCAAATCCCGTCACGATGTGATAATATTATTAAGCTGAATCCGGTACTGGTAACTGAAAACCAACCCCAACATCGTTGGTAATGGATAGGCTAAGGAAATGATGAAAATAAATCAGTCTTCAATATATAAAAAAAATATTTAAAAAACATAGCTGCAGTATTTTTCAAAGCAATGGTTCATGCCATTCGTGGAAGCAAATTACTGTAGCGTCGAAGAGGACTTATTACAAAAGCGGAGATTGCAACGGGGCCTTGAAATAAGTCCGGATATTGCGAGGAAGGAAAATGGTGATACCCCATGTTGGAGGGTAACCCTCGATGTCCGTCGCATGTTATTTTGATGTGGCAATGTTGATATTTGGACCAGTAAATCAGACCCTTTAGAATACCACATGAACCGACTATTTAGTTAGACGTTTTACTTTTGTACCGAAGTTATTCGGAGTCGAGAGTGGATTAATCGGATCATAATGAAACAAAAATATTGTGTTCTTGTGTGCCAAACAAAATGGCTTCGGCGCTCGAAGTGAGGTTTGATTTCTCCATCATCTCCCACTGTTATAAGCGACATGTGGTAGGCTGATGCGAATAACCAAACCTCGTTATTTTGTGTAAATAGGGTATTCGACTAAAAAAAAATTAATTAGTCCATCAGTCAGATTTCCAAAAAATACTAGACACGTATTTTTTCTTTTTTTGTATAAACAAAAAATGAAGACGACACAGTGCGTTGAATACTCGTGTTACGTCACTGCACGCTACACTTTTTACCGACCAGTGACGTCACCAGCCACCACTCCTGATCTTTGATGCCTTTTATATTTATCAATTTTTATTGATTTGATAAAACAAAAAATACGTGTCTAGTATTTTTTGGAAATCTGACTGACGGACTCATTAGTTTTTTTTAGTCAAATACCCTATTGATAACATAATTGTGATTATTTTTCTTAATTTGTCTTTATTGTGTTTTGACTTCTTGAATTTGTGCATCGAGTAAAATTGCGTGAATGGTTGTTAATTATTGAATCTTGTATATTCGAAATTAGAATCAAAAGTCTTTTATTCAAATTAGGCTGAAAATCAGCACTGATTTGCAAAATTCTTTTTGCGTTAGATAGCCCATTAATAAAGGAAGGCTTTAGGCTATATAACATCACGCCGCGACCAATGGGAGCGGTGCATAACAAAGAAAAATTTAAAATGTATGCTGTATATTTTGGGGGTTAAAATAAAATTTTCAAATAACTAAGTCTACGCGAACGAAGCCGCGGGCGGCCGCTTGTATTACATAAGACTGTCCCCCAAAACGCCCGCCCTTTGATACTTTCTAGTGCTTTAGCTGTTAATGCTTTTGCTTTTTTATGTATTGTGGTTCACAATAGGGCAATGGAAAGAGCTATGCTCGGAGTTTCTCTGCTTGATCGAATCAGAAGTGAGGAGATCCGCAGAAGAACCAAAGTCACCGATATAGCTCTGGGAGTCGCTAAACTTCAGTGGCAGTGGGCAGGGCACATTGCTCGTAGAACCGAGCTGCTGCTGCTGATGGCCGATGGAGTAGTAAGGTTCTGGAGTGGCGGCCATGTATTGGAAGACGCAGCGTAGGGAGGCTCCAACAAGGTGGAACCATCGTTCCCTACGCTGCCTAAGGTCGCGGGAAGCCGATAGATGCGGGCAATACAGGACCGGTCAGCGTGGAAAGCCTTGGCGGAGGCCTTTGTCCAGGAAGAAGAAGTATTGTGGTTATGAGTGTATTACTTTATTAGCCAATGATACTTAAAGTGTATTTTTTATTGTTTTATTATTATTAAAACTAACGCATTAATTGATTAAATTAGAAGTCGTAAGCCCGATGGGGATTGCCATTAGTAAAAAAGTGACAAACTTCCATATCATCATCATCATCATCATCGGCTGCCTCACCTTTTTCCAACTATGTTGGGGTCAGATTCCAATCTAACCGGCAGCCGCTGAATACCAATATTTTACACGAAGCGACTGCCTATCTGACCTCCACAACCAGTTTACTTATTAATATGATACCACTTGGTAAGTCTGGTCGTCAGACTTTCAGACTTCTGACGACAGGTAATGACTTCCCAGCTGGTAGAGCAAGCGACTAGGGTGCCTGATGTAGTTGGTCATACTGCCAATTGTCTGGACCTTCTGCTGACCACTGATCCGGACAGGTGTGTTGTAACAGTTTCCTCACCGTTGGGAACTTCAGACCACTGTCTGGTGAAGTCTGTATCGTCCTTCTCCCCACCAGATCACGACTCTCGTGGTGAACGGCGAATGTGGCGATACAGGTCAGCAGACTGGGATGAGATGCGCCATTTCTTTGCGTCTTATCCTTGGCAGCAGGTCTACTTCTCTTCTAGCAATCCGTCGAGCTATGCGGATGCTATAACCGATGTGGTGCGTCAAGCTATGGAATATTTTATTCCCTATAATGACGTGCCCGTCGGTGGCTTGGCTCGCCCATGGTTCAATGCCGATTGTGCCCAAGCCGAACAGCGTAAGCACACGGCATTTCTCACCTGGGTTGACGCTCGTGACCGCGGAGCTCCGGATCTAAGCTCAAAGAAGAGAGCCAGAAGGCTCGCTTCGTCCGTATTACCCATATTGGCAACAAGTTATCTGCGCAGCCTTCCGGTAGCAGATCTTTTTGGTCCCTTGCCAAATCGGTCGAGGCGAACTTCTGTCGGCCCATACTGCCTCCGCTGGTTAGGCCTGATGGAACACTGGCTCATACGGCGAGAGAGAAAGCAGGTCTCTTTGCATCTCTCTTTGCCCATAATTCGCATCTTGATACTGGCAGTGCTACTCCACCTAATTTACCCCACTGCGGTACTTCAATGCCTGAGGTTCGCATTCGGAACAAGGAGGTTCTGAGAGCACTGTGTCGTCTGGACGTGAGTAAGGCTAGTGGTCCGGATGGTATACCAGCGATTGTTCTTAAAGCATGTGCGCCCGAGTTGTCTCCTGTATTGACACGCTTGTATCGCCTCTCATTTGGGACTGGTATAGTGCCCAAGTCCTGGAAGCTTGCCAACGTGCAGCCCGTGCCCAAAAAGGGTAGTCGTGCCGATCCTACCAACTGTCGGCCGATTTCGATCACCTCCATACTTTGCAAAATTATGGAGCGTGTATTGAACTCGCGCCTCTTGGCATACCTGGAAGGTAACGATCTCCTCAGTGACCGACAGTACGGGTTTCGCCGCAATCGGTCAACTGGGGACCTACTAGTATTTACCACTCACTCTCGAGGCCCTCGAGAGAAATGGGGAAGCGATTGCTGTCTCCCTTGATGTCTCGAAGGCCTACGACCGGGTATGGCACGCTGGCCTTTTGAGTAAGCTGCCAGCGTACGGCATTTCCCCTAGCCTGACTGGCTGGGTAAAAGACTTCCTGACTGAACGATCCCTCCGAGTTGTTGTCGACGGAAGCTCATCTGAGCCCATGTCGACTAATGCCGGTGTTCCTCAGGGGTCTGTTCTCTCCGCAACTCTGTATCTGCTGCACATTAACGATCTGCTGATGCCCGGTATCTATGGGTATGCAGAGGACAGCACAGTTGTGGAGAGATACCTGCCGGATGCTCGGGCTAGTAGGAAATCAATCCGATCCGAAAGAGAGGCCATGGTAGAGCGAATGAGTGTTGCACTTCAGGCAGTCTCCGAATGGGGCAATGCCAATCTTGTAGCATTCAATGCCGCCAAAACGCAGGCGTGTCTTTTCACCACCAAAAGGAGCCCGTTCACCTTGGCTCCTACTTTTCGGAATGTATCCTTGGAGTGTACCGACCGCCTTCAGCTTTTGGGTGTTGAGATTTCCTTGAACCTAAACTTTGGGCGGTTCATTGAGTCCAAGGCCAAGGTGGCTGCCAGAAAACTTGGGGTTATCGCAAAGGTCCGGCAGTACTTCACACCAGGGCAGCTTCTAATGTTGTACAAAGCACAGGTCCGTTCGTGTGTGAAGTACTGCAGCCACATTTGGGCTGGTGCTGCTGTCACCTGGCCACTTTGGATTCAGTGGAGAGGCGTGCGAAGAGGCTGATTGGTGACCCTGATTTAACTCGAGTTGGTCTCCAAAGCCTAGAGCACAGGCGTAGAGTAGCCAGCCTTTCGGTGTTCTCTAGGATACATTTTGGGGAGTGTGCGTGGGAATTGCACGATTTAATTCCCCCATCTCCGTTCCACCATCGGACTACCCGTCGTACGGCGCGTTTCCACCCTTATGTTGTTAACACCTCTACGATCCGGACGAAGCGTTTCGCCTCCTCCTTTATACCGCGTACATCGAGGGACTGGAACAATCTGCCGGCGGTGGTGTTTCCGTCGGACTACAATTTGAGTATCTTCAAGGCTAGAATGAATAGGCTCTTAATAAACTAGTGCGCTTTACCATCAACGATTGCGTCACTGCTTACCATCAGGCGGGATTGCGGTCAAGCGCTGGTTTATAAATTAATAAAAAAAAAGACTGTCAAAGCTCTACCAATGACAGTCATGACCAACGGCTTAACGTACTTTCCGAGGCATGGAAGGGTCTCGGAATGTAAAGATGGTCACCCATCCACAAATCAAGTGTATCTTATCCTGATCGATCGAGTTGGGCGTCTGTTATTATTTGTTAAAAGCCCCAATGGTTATTGTTATGAACAAATGAATGATTAAACGAATCATATTTTTTTATTTTATCCTGTAGTGACCATGAAGACACAAACACAGCAGGGTAATTGCGCAAAACACTCTCAGTAGCAATGGGTATCATTTTGACAGTTCAGCAATATTCATTTCGTTATTTAAGTTGTTGTACAAACGTATCTTTCGAACATATAGAGCAATGGATTAGAAATATGCTTCAAAATTATTCCAATTCATAGTAATAGTGTGTTAAGTAATTAGGGTGCTGAGTACCTACTGAGCAAATGGAGGATCATCATCATCATAAACCTTTTAATCATCCCTCTGCTGGGAACAGGGCTCCTCTCATACAGAGAAGGATTGAGCGTAATCACCACGCTTGCTCAATGAGGGTTGGCGATTTCAGACTTAAAGTCCAGGTTTCCTCAAGATGTTTTCCTTCATCTTTTTTGTTCACCTTTTAATCAGTCATTGGTATCCAAGATATATTTAGAAAGTACATACCTAAAACTTAGGATGGAAGATGCCTGACACTTGACAGTAATTCAGATTTTCTTTAATAAAAAAAATGGTTTTCTACTCACAGCAAGTTCTATTCTTATCCTGTACATTTCAGCGTAAGGTTCGCCTTGTCCATTAATCGAACCAACTGAGGGAAATATCCCAAACGCTCGCTGAGTAGGATTACAAATCTATTTTCATTGACGTTACAGGACTACAAAGCCGTTAAATACTACAACTATTTACTGGATCAACGCTATTTATACAACGCGTAACGAAATGAGTATGTAGATATCAGAGGCACGGGTTATTTGGATGATGTCAAAATATATTGGAAGGGTTTTTAATCCTATCTCTACATGTTAAGAAGTTGTGAGATTGACCATCGCCTGCGGTAAGCTACTACCATAGCCTAATAGCCACACAGAACTACAGAAGAGATACATACAGTATGTTAAGAACACCCTGTCCGACCCATGAAGGTGTTGTTAGGTATCGATAACTGATTCTACTAATGGATACAAAACCGGGCTAAACTTAAAAAAAATCCCCCTAAAAAAATAAATATTATTTCGCAAAAAGAGGTAACTTAATAAAAGTGCGTAAGCACCCTTCCGCGGGCAGCGGGCGGCAGGGCACGCGGCACGTGGTCGCATCGCTATTCACTGATAATAATACTGGTGTTGTCACTTTTTAAAAATTACCAAATTCCGGGGAAGTTGGAATTAATTCGCGGGAAAAAAAGATTATTTCAAAATTCATTTGTATTGGTACTATGATGATTATGTATAATTTTATATTATATTTGGTCATGTGTTTACCTAACCTTTATTATCCTTATGGGTCGGACAGGGTTTTCTTAACATACTGTATACTATATGTACAGAAAACCCTTTCCGATCCATGAAGGTATTGTTAAGGTCGATAACAGATTCTACTAATGCCTACAAAGATGGACTAAATTTAAAAAAATCCCAAAAAAGAAATTATTTATATTTGTGACAATAGTTATATACTATTGTCATAAATTTAACGTAACGCTTGGGTAACGCATCATTACGAATTTTAGCACTTGCTATTCTGTCTGTTGGAGATCAAGAAAAGAATGGTACAAACAAATGAGCACCACTTAAGCCTTCGTATTATCCGTATATTATTTAAAAAAAGAATATCGAACAATAGTTTATAAACAATACTAGTAAAATGAGAAAAAAAGCGTGAGGCGCTTAATATACAAAAATTATGGCACAGAGGGCCATATGTACTTTAATGGCCCTTTGTGCCATAATTTTTGTATTTAAGGTTTAATATTCTTTAAAAACATGTTTTTATAGTTTTTTAAACTATATTTATTTGTTTTTACTCAATTTCTAAGGCTCTTCGCATGACATCAGCATTTCTAAAGAATTGGAGTATCAAATACAAAAATAGAGTTTGAAAAAATGCAGCAGGTTTTTTTAGCTTTATTTTCAGGTCGATGTATTCAACCCCGATTATAAAGCCTCCGTGGCGTAGCGGTAGAGGACGCAACCGCTGCACAAGGAGGCGCGGCTTCAATCCCCGCACTCTGCAAATATTTGTATGCATGAATATTTGCACTGGTCTGGTTGTGCCTCGGAAAGCACGTTAAGCCGTTGACCCCGGTTGCCATACGAACATCTAATGGCAGCCGTTACGGGTTGTTGGAGACCTCAAAAGTCCAACAATTGGTCTAACTGCAATGCTTCAATATCGCCTTCGGGTTATAGAGGTCAGACGGCAGTCGCTACACGGAAAATATCAAAGTTTAGCCAAAATCAGTAGTTCGTCTGGTAAAGCGGACCCCAGATTCCAAAGTTGAAAAAGTTTCGGATGCGACTGGGAATAAAGCTGAGATGATGATTATGATGTATTCAACCCAATTCAGTATGCTTTCATGTTTCTGTCAACCCTGAGGTAGACAGAGTAGCAATTCAACTTTTTCAGTGTCAGTTTCAACGTCAGTTTCTGCTTGACTATAAAGATTTAATTAACCTGTCCGGGCATCCCGGGCTTTACAATGTCGTATAGTATTCTGAGGTACAGACAACAGAACATCAAGCTACTACAATTGTCATATTTCTTTATTAGATTTTCATCTTTATTGCAAAAGAAATTAGGCTCAAGTTTGATTGGGAATAGTTGACAGTTTCGGGTAGCTTGACTTGCTGTCGTCTGTACAATTACGTTGCGGCTTCCCGTAATCAAATGTTCCGAGTCGTGAATGAATTGGTGCTCTCAGAAAGCAAGTGCAAGCCCACAAGGAGAATCCCGCTAGAACATTGATACGTAATCAAATTGCCTTTGAAATACACACAAGACATCCGTTTCTAGGTTTGATTATATTAGAGTATCATCTAGTTTGTATAGTGGGCTCTAAAATATACTTATTTATTTGATCCGCTTTCACGCTAAAACCACAAAACGGATTTAGATGAAATTTGGCACACGAATGGTTTATATCTAGGAATAACACATAGCATACTTTTTTACCAATCATCATCAGCCTCTACTCGTCCACTGCTGGACATAGGCCTCTTCCATGGCACGCCAACAAGTTCGATCCTGGGCAGTTCTCCGCCAGCCACTACCAGCCACCGTTTTGAGCGTTACGCTACGCTACGTTTACCGGGACGCGGTCTCCACTCGAGGACTCGTTTACCCCAACGGTTGTCGGTCCTGTGGCATATGTGACCAGCCCATTGCCACTTCAGCTTTCTAATCCTCTCAGCTATGTCGGTGTCTTTGGTCCTCTGTCGGATCACCTCATTTCTGATGCGGTAATTCAGAGAGAAGCCCAACTTAGCCTGCTCCATAGCTCGCTGAGCGGCTTTAAACTTATGGACTAGTCTGACCGTTAGTGTCAACGTCTCGACTCCGTATTTCATGATGGGTAGGACCCACTGGTTTTTTTGGTCTTCAAACATTGGGGTTTGGGCGGCGAAAATACCCGATGAAGATTACCAAATGCTGCCCATCCCAGCCGGATCCTTCTATTTGCCTCCTTTTCGAAATTGTTTTTCCCTAAATTTGCCCGAGGTATACATATTCTGAAAGAACTTCGAGCGGCATTCTGTTTACGGCAACCGGTCCCGGATTGACCCGTTAAACATAGTTTTGGTCTTGTCTAAGTTCATCCGGAGACCAATTTATTTTTCCCAATATCCCCACGAATTCAAAACTTACGCGGGTGAAGCTGCGAAGCGCAGCTAGTATATAAATAAATAATGTTCAACGCACTGGGATGCTCTTTGTTTGATTCTCAAAGCTCGGTTCAGCACCCAAAGTTGAAAATCGAGTGCGCGATGAAATCCCCCTGCGATAGTTTTACGTCTGTGGCGTGGTCTTACAGTCCTACTTATCTTCGCCCAATAACGTTTACCTTAATCTCTTTTACGGGACATTTGTACAAAACTCTTGTACAACAACAAGTAGGTTACTTACCTGTGAATCTACCTAGTTACATTTAGGAGTAATCTCTAAATCCACTTAAGTTTTATTTGTACACCTTTGGTAAAACTATTCCAACTACACTTAAATGTTGTTTCACAGAATTAGGAGTATACGTAGTAAGGAGAGTTCACATATTATTACAATTAACAAGGTATTTTCTTCGAATAAACTATAGGTATGTAGGCTACAGATAATTTATTTATACTTTTGCACAAAGAAATGTACAGAGGCGGGCTTAATGCCATAGCATTCTCAACCTTGAGTTGGTGGTGGAGATTAGATGGTTGCTTTAATGGTAAGGAAAAAACTCTTGACATCAGTTAAACAAATACTTAAATGCGCTACTTATATACAAAATTGAAATTTATGAGAAACGTGTTGAGATAACTACCCTATGATTAATTGTATACAATTGATCACTGATGTAAGGCCGTGGTGAACCTATTTGTAGGTTTATTATACCTATATTATTCCAGTTGGGGGAGCTTGTAGCTTGTAAAGTAGTAATAGCCGGATGGACTGTTCAGGGTATGTTACACTTGCCCTGATGGTTCCGATGGTTGGAAGACCAAGACAACAAGACACACCAAGACCCGTTCGTGTCTCGGAAAGACGATAGCTTTAATTTTTTTTTTATTTTGTGGCCAAATTCCTACCGGGGGGTAATTTAAATACATAAAACTAATTACATTTTTATGACCGTTAAAAGATCGTGGCCATGAAACGAATTGGCAAGCTAGCGTGCCAGTTCCAATGGAAGTGCATTCGCTCTGCCGTTCGGTGATCGGCGGAAGAACGCGTTCCACTATGGTCGCGTTCCATTTACTTTATGTTTTCGGCAGCGTTCACCGCCGATAAACACAAAAATCAGAGGAGATATTCACTGTAATTTGTGAATCTTAGAAATGGCGTAAATTTAATACTGTACCCAACACCATTACTAAGGCATTGCATTATTGTAATAGTCACTCATTACCTATCTAGAAATTAGAACATAAATTAGGCACAATGTTCAAAATAAATCGTCATTTCCGTGTCTGCATTTAATTAGTCACGATAAGCGTAGGGCACATCCTTCCCTGCATTTATACTGGGTGCCTAATAACACCGGATTAATACCAACAGACTCCGAGCTAGTAACAAAATATCCAAAGGCGTTCTGGAAAAAAAAAGCCGTTGACCAAGCACCAAAACAAAGTTGTTTAAAACCTTTTAGCAAAGACACAACTTTCTACTTTATCCAATGAATTTTTCAATAAAATCGATCAGGCGGAAAACTGGACCGTACAGATTTGTTCAAGAACTTGGCGATAGAGGACTACTCAGAAATTTATCGAACCCACTAATTACAAGAAGTTTTCGCTTTGACCTAGTAACGAAGAAATTTCGTCCGTGGGGACGGGGAAATTTATTTCTTTGTTTACTCGGTATGACATAGAGAAAAGTTATAATAATTTTACTTTCGACCTTCAAAACAGTCTACATCAATGAGGTATGGACTCCTGCACTAGGAACTTATGTATGACTGAGTCATTTCGACAGTTACATTGATAAACATGAGATTAAGAAGACTCAGACTATACAACGTTTTTTTTTTGTTTATGAATATAGTTTGTCCAGAATAAGCAACTGAATTGATTCCAATCATTATTACACCATGTTATATTTTTTCCCAAATACTTTTAGAAATTTTTGCAAAAGGGTTACCGAACGGTTACGATAGAACATACTAATTGCGCCGCGCGCCACAGCTGACGCCAAAGGACAACGCACCGCGCTCGCCCGCCTATGCTGAGCTTTGAACATATTTTTGTTGGGACAACCAAGTAGCAAGCTCATAATTTTGTGGTTTTTCATTATATCTTTTTGAAATTTTACACATAGATTCTTTACTTAAAAATACTGGACAATTGTTTCGGATTTCGCATAAACAAAAAATTATGTTATACTATATAACATTATTTTATAAGTATATAACTTATATACTCTAGAGGTTGATACCTCAGAACAGAGTACAAAGTTCACTCATCCGCCATAGAAAAGGGAAGATCTACCGACTAGAGGGGTATTCTTTCTGATGTACACTTACCCAACGGTCGACGTTGCGAACTCTGCTTGCGAGATGTAGGATCTGCGTGACGTCAGAATGACGCGTTGTTAGCATGTGGCGTTTGTAAATATGTACCGGTATTTACAAACGCCACATGCTAACAACGCGTTACCATTACCATTACCATACCATTTACAATTATTTTTTTAACATTAAATGTGAAAGACAATTTTAATAAAATATATTTGGTGTTTGAAACAGGTTGGCAAAACCTAAAACAGTAGCTTCAGACCATAATTCTTGATCGAAAGACGTTGTGATTTCCCTCAGGAAAATTTACAGATTTTCCAACGTTTTTCCTCTTGATTTCTGAGGTGTTGATATGTAACGGCAAAATTCTGTCATATACACTTAATTTTATTAAACAATTATGATAAAACGTTTACTCGTTAATGTAACTCGCATAACAAGAAAATCGCTACAGGAGGTTATCCACTTCACAGCTGATTTCGTGCGCTCAGTTTCATAAATAAAACTTTCACCTTGCGTTTCCTGAAAAATCTTTTAGGTACTCATATACTACTTCATCATAATCATCATTTCAGCCGAAAGACGTCTACTGCTGGAGATAGGCCTCCCCCAAGTTTCTCCACGACGACCGGTCCTGCGCCTCCCGCATCCAGCGTTTTCCCGCGACCTTCACCAGTTCGTCGGTCCACCTTGTCGGGGACCCACGCTACGTCTTCCGGTACGTGGTCGCCACTCGAAAACCCGTCGGTCCCATCGGGCATCGGTCCTACGGGCAAAGTGTCCAACCCACTGCCACTTTAGGGTTGCAATTCTTCGGGCTATGTCGGTTACTCTCGTTCTTCTGCGGATCTCCACATTCCTGATTCGATCGCGCAGTGAAACCCCAAGCATAGCCCTCTCCATTGTCCTTTGAGTGACTTTGAGCCTTCTTAGCGCCCATTGGCCATTGGGCTTTAAGGCCTATTGTTAGCGACCACGTCTAAATTCCATAAGCCATCACTGGCAACACACACTGGTAGAAGACTTTTGTCTTGAGACACTGCGGTATTTCGGACGAGAAGATTTTACGTAACTTCCCGAAAGCAGCCCAGCCGAATTGGATTCGACGATTGACCTCTTTCTTGATATACTACATTCTAAATTCATACTTTTCGTTTTTGCCAAACTATCCCACACACGCAAAAACTTGATGACATGATAGAGAAGAGTAGAAAACTATCTATAGTACCTATTGTTTTCGTTTTTGGTTTTATGACGTGGTGATCTAAGCTAGTGATGTAACCTTGACAGTCTTCTGACACATTCCATAGATTTCAGAACACTAGTCATAAGTATCATCTAGATTTATCAAATCAATAGTGATTTGATTGAGATCTTGGCAATTGGTCCTCTTATTGTCGCCATGAGGCACTCTTTTGTTTTATTTTCTACTACGGGCACCGCGGTTTCCGCATAAGCCTCGATTTCGCGAAATATTGTAGTAAATTATATTTCATATCCTAATCCGGTGATGGTCTGCTCCTGTGTCAAATTTCGTCCAAATCCATTCGGACATTTTAGCGTGAAAGCACAACAAACAAACAAACAAACACAAGATTCCAAGCGAGTGACGATGTTTTTTTTAAATAAAAAGAATATGAAATCTTTTCTCTCTGTAATATTAGTGGTTACAGTAGCATACAGTTAAAATGGAAATACCGTTTGAATTCTACTGACTAAATTTTGTACAGAATTTTTTTTTTATAGAATTCGTTTAGTTTTTTTTTTAATTTTCTTTTCATTAATATGAACCATGGTTAGATACAAGGATATGGCAGTAAGGTTTCAATTACTCTTTAATGTTATTTTTGCTATAGAAGAACTCATCAAATATAAAAAAATAAACTTTCGACTCTATTAACTTACAAAGAACCACTTGTTACTTTCTTTGTTCTACATTCTTTTGAGTTTCCTCGTTTATTAATAACGGTGTTTTATTATTAACTCCTGACTTAACTGGGTCACTCGCGTCAACAAGTTAATTTATTATAGTCTTGAAAAAAATTACATAAAGATGTATTTATAATTTCGGACGTAAATTTCCTTTGTTACTTTTCATAGCATTTTATCGTTTTTATACACCGTTTTATACCTTACATAACTTGTAAACGTTACAAACAAGTTTTGAAAGGTGTAAAAATATCTTTATGTATGTTAGAGACAGATAGTGTTGCCAATATAAGGTTAGATCTCTGATCTCTAGGGTCGTTTTCTACAATTTTTAAGCAATATAGTATGAGTTCGCCTGTTTGCTGTATTGGTACAGACGGCAGCACCTCAAGCTACTACAATCTGTCAGATTTCCTTATTAGATTTTCAACTTTACCCTTAAAGCATTAAGGCTCAAGGTCAATTGGGAAAATCTGACAGTTTGGGGTAGCTTGACCTGCTGTCGTCCGTACATCCCATGCTAATTTTTCTTCTACTACAAGCACACATAAAACCACACAAAACCTTTTTTTTGGGGAAAAGGTGTTTATTTTACACTTTTTAGTTGTGAAAAAATAGCTTCCCAAAGTATAAGAAAAACGTTAAAATTGCTTATAAAATTTTAAGGATTCCCGCAATTTTTCAAAGGTAACACCATTATATTCTGACCTGATGACTATGGGATCACCTGGATAGAGTACACTATCAAACAAAAAAAAAAAAACAAAAAAAGAATTTTGTAAATCAGTCAAGGCGTCCTTGAGTAATCGGTGAACATACATAAAAAAAAAGATTCCAACGAAATGAAAACCACCTCCTTTTTCGAAGAAAGAATTCGCTATAAGAAGCCAATCGTCAATTATTAAGACGTCAAATAAACTAAAACTGTCGAACTAATGGTAGGTAGGTAGTAGGTCTGCCCTGGTTAAAGTTAATGAAATATAAATATGTCAAGCAGTTTAAAATAATTATTATGTCAAACAATTGTAATTATATTATCAAACAGTTGTAAATATAATTTTAAATAGTTGTAAGCATAATATCAAACAGTTTGCAATACAAGGTCAAATAGCTTTCAGTATAATTTCGAACAGTTTTAAATACTCGTATTATGTCAAACAAATTTAAATCGAATATCAACCAGTTTTAAATATAATGTCAAACAGTTGTAAATATTATATCAAACAGTTGTAAATATATTGTCAAACAGTTGTAAATATAATATTCAAATAGTATTTTTTATTTTTAAATCTTTTTCCCACACTTGGAATTTCTCCTGTATCGTGAGTGCGTTTACAAACATTTAACTCACATACACAAACATCTAGACCCGGAACACCTAAATCGAATATGATCCAGTTTTAAATATAATGACAAACAGTTGTAAATTTTATGTCATGCAGTTGTAAATATATTGTCAAACATTTGTAAATATAATGTCAAATAGTTGTAAGCATAATGTCAAATAGGTTTCAATATAATGTCAAATGGCTTTCAATATAATTTCTAACAACATACTTCTTTTTTAGAAGTAGAACTTTGCTGCTTTATAATGCTACAAAACTAATTTTGTTAAAATAGGTATTTTAATTTATCTAAACAGTACCTAAATATACACCGAAATAACGCTTATCGAAAGTGTTGTGCTCCCAAAGCGGCTCAGAATCGTTGTTTCGGAAGGAATCCGCTAAAATTGTTCTAGTTGTTATAGTCTTAAGGGGCGGCCTCTTTGGTATAATCTAATCTTAGCTGTTTTAATTACGCTTGTTAAGGTATTTAAGGTTTCACATTATTCATGATTGGAGATTTTACTTGGCTCCTATCTACAATACGAGTGGTTCTATGACCAGGGCTTGCAATATTGGTCTTTTTGGGAACTAGTACTTCAGAAGTATGAGGAATAGGGTGTACAGTTCACTCATCCTTCGTAGAAAAGGAACAATCCTACCGAGTACACAGATGTTGTGACTGGCGGGCATTTGCCCAATGCTTGAGGTTATATATTAAAAACCTTCCTCTTTAATCACTCTACCTATAAAAAACCGCATCAAAATCCGCTGCGGAGTTTTAAAGATTTATCATAGAAAGGGACATAGGGAAAGAGAAAGAGACTTTGTTTTATACTATGTAGTGATGTCAGTTGCACGGGAAACTCTGTTTGCGAGACGTAGAGTCTACGTGACGTCAGCAGTATAACGCGATGTTCACATGTGGAGTTGTAGATACCAGTATAGTGCCATTGGTATTGGTTGATGTAGGGTACTACATCTGGTACCAATACATAATAGGTATATTATGCTATTGGTATGCCCAATTACTATTAGTACTGATCCAAATCCAAGATTTTAAAGCTATTAAAAAAAAGTACAAATATGAGATTTATAGTACGCACCGGGTACACCTTAATTTAGTAGTTATGTGATTAAGTGGTGTTATGGTTGATTGTCCTTATAAGTATGAAATTCAAACACCAGTCTGAATAAAATTATCCATATGACCCAGGTGCCGAAATTATCTCTAAGAGCGATCTCTTCAAGTCAACCTTTGGATGGATTAAAAAGCAGAAGGATATACAATACTATAGGGTTTGTGGTGCACTATTTACATGCCTAAAGCATATACTAATCTATTTAAACATTATCTGTAATAAATCATGAAACAAGAGCAAAGAGGCATGCAGAAAAATAATAACAGGCACACAGGAAGCACCATACTTCAGAAAGCATATTAAGCCGTTGGTCCCCGCTCTTGTTTCTTAGATCTTTGAGACTCTTCACGACTAGTGAAAAGCATGAGAGTCTGATAACCAGTCTAACCATGGAGTATGGTATTACCTAGTGCCTGGGTTGTGGAGGTCAGTTAAGCTGTGGCCCAATGTAAAATACGAGTACTTATCCAGCTTAGACTGGAAGTTCTTTCCAACATATTTGACAAAAGGCTAATCAGGTAGCCTTTTTCCAACTACAGTAGAACCTCGATAAGTCGAAAACCTCCAAATTTCGAAAAAATGTTTTGTTCCCTTCCCTTAAAACACCAAAACCTTCATTACTCGAAATCTCAGCCCTCTATTAATCGAAATAATAATAATAATAATATAATAATAATAAATTTTATTGTCAGACCATGGTCCATAGAAATAGCATATAAAAAAGCAACAACATGAAAAAGATTCATCCAAAATTAAAATCAAAATTGTGGAAGTTAATATTAACAATAAAATAAAATCAAAATTAAAACAGAATTACAATTAAAGTACAGAATTTAAATTTAACAATAAAATTAAAATAAAATGAAACTGCTTAATCCATGAATCAAAAAAATAAAAAATAAAATAAAATAAATAAAATGTCAAAGAATTATGAATTACAATACAATAAAATTTAAATTAATAAAATGTCAAAGAATTATGAAATACAATAAAATTTAATTTAAATCAAAATTGGAATTAACGTGTTAATGTAGGTATGCATTTAAATTAAAACAAACACAGTTAAAATAAAATTAAACTTAAAACTATTCAGTCCACGTAACAGTATGACGCTCGATGCATTGTCATCCAGTGCCACATTATTGGGCTGTCCATCCTGCCGGCTATTACAGAGACTAGGCTGTTGGAGCTATCGCGTACTCGCCGCATCAAGGATGCTATGCGTGTACGGATTAGTGCATAAAAATCAGGCACACCTGCCTCCGCGAACATCCCCGACGCGCTGCAAAATCGCGGTAGCCCCAACATAACCCTGAAGGCGTTATTGTACTGGATACGCAGAGCATTATACGAACTTTTTGTATAATTGACCCATAGGGCACATGTGTACAGAGATTGGCAATATGCTCTAAAAAGCGTAAGTTTGACCTCCCTCGTACAACGCGCAAACCTACGAGCCAGCATATTACACTTAACTGCCAATGCCCTGCGTTCCCTCTCCAAGTCTAAATCGTCAGATAGAGTATCAGTGATCCAATGTCCCAGGTACTTAAACTTAGTTACTCTGGTAAGCGGAGCGTCCCCTAAGGTAACAGGTGGGACCGAGTCATAACCTTTGTTCCCCGCCTTAAAAACCAGGAGTTCACTCTTGACAGCGTTGTACCTGAGACCGTGGGCCACCGCATACTCCTCACAAATACGAATCAGCCTTCTAAGTGCGCCGATAGATGGGCTCAGCAACACCATATCATCTGCGTAGCTGATATTATTGGCACAATGCCCATCAATGAAACAACCAATATTGGTGTTGCTAAGCTCACAGATTAGCTGATTAACATACAGGTTGAAAAGCTTAGGCGAGCTGAGTCCCCCCTGCCTCACCCCGCAGTCCAACCTATATGCATCCGACAGGACACCCGCCCACTTAACGTGATTGTATTGGTTGTTATACCAATACTTAAGCACCTCCATGAGATCCCTAGGCAGGCCAGTGTCAGACAGCTTCCTCCATAGGCAATCGTAAGACACCAGGTCGAAAGCCCTGGAGAGGTCCAGAAAACATGCATAGACCGGAGTCTTCCTACCAGCGTAGTATTGAACAGTTTGTTTGAGACAGAGAATAGCTGTT
The DNA here is from genome assembly GCA_037179545.1 of Sesamia inferens. Lineage (NCBI taxonomy): Eukaryota > Metazoa > Arthropoda > Insecta > Lepidoptera > Noctuidae > Sesamia > Sesamia inferens. Next base: position 24,274,142 of record CM073928.1, on the reverse strand, counting down.
TCCGTGGACAAATGCGGCTTAAACCCAAACTGGGCATCATGTGAGGATAAATGCTTATCCAGCTGCCGGTCAATCAAACTGTCCAACACCTTCGCAATAATAGTAGCCAAGGATATAGGCCTATAATTGCTCTTGTCACTCGCATCTCCGGACTTATTTTTAACTATGGGTACTACAATTGTTTTCACCAGGTCAGCCGGAAGATAAGAGTGACTCAAACAAAAATTAAATAGCATTGCCAGGACGCGTGGTAAGTGCTTACCTGCGTAGCGTAAATGTTCTACGCTCAAGCCGTCATGACCTGGCGACTTCCCCCTATTCATATTTTTGATCACAGAGCCTATTTCCCTAGCCGTGAACCTCATAAGCCCAGGCACATCACTAGCCCCCCCCAACACCTCCGACCCAGCAGACGAAGGACGCAGAGGGGAATCCACCCTAAAAGCCACACTGAATAGGTTAGCAATCTCATGGGGGTCACTGACACCATCAATACTCACGGGCAAGCTCAACCTGGGATTCAATTTGTTTGTGGCTTTCCAGAAACTACCGAATTTTTTTGCGTCGTGATGACTAGCAATGATATTCATCTTAATTTGTTCTTCATTATTTTGACACCATTTTAACTGAGTCTTAAAATTCTTTCTACTTTCAACCATCTTGTCATATAGTAAACCACCTTTAGGTCTACCATATAAAGACCAGTTTTGAAAATCAAGCCGAGCCCTCCCGTGTGCATCCTTTACGTATTTATTCCAGCCAGTTACGTAACCTTTTTGCGCCGTACTACCCTATTATAACACGAAACTGCACCCTCACACAAAATACCTACAATCTCTTTATATAAATTATCTATGATTTTCCGGTGTCCTCTACTAATAATGAGTCTCTCCAAGCATTTTGGTACATATTTTCCCCCCATAACTCGAAAAATTACGTTTTACTTCTGTATCTCGAACATAATAGCAATGTTTTATTTTACAACTCGATTTATTTGAGACTCATTACCTCTGTAGTTTGAATAAAAATGAGTTACCGACATTGATAATTTGCCGACAGTCTAAGTAAATCATTGTTTCGTAGAAAGCAATTTAAGAGTATACAATGATTAGAATTACCACGAATTTATGACTAACGTTAACCCGTGTTTGCTTGCTTGGTGTCAGGTGTTTCATTTATTAGAATGAATAGAATTACTATGAATTTATTAATTACGTTAACACGTAATTAATAAATTCAAACTTAACAAACTTGCTTGGTGTCAGGTGTTTAATTTTATTAGTTTTTATTTAATTTGAATTTTAGCGAAGCAATTCATTTATTGTCGCGTGAAATATTGTTACAAATAGTTTGGTTCTACTGCAATATACATCAATTTGTATTGCACTATTGAATCTCAACCTCTTTATATAGAATAAAAATCCGTCTAATTCGAAATTCTCTATAAGTCGAAAACTCTATAACTCGAATTTTTTGCGTCTCCCTTGATATTCGACTTATAGAGGTTCGACTGTATTTTCTTTGTTCAAAGAAAATAAATATAAGTACATTGATGATGTTTAAGGAGAGAGAAAAGTGTTTTTGTCATAATTTTAAAAGTAGACAAAGATCTTGTTTTATTTAAAAAAAATATATATATATATACATAATTATATCATGGCCACTTAAGAAATGTTAGGAGCACGGTCCCAACAGTTTATTTCCTATTAGGCAATACGGCAAAAAAAAATAATTTCATTTTTAAAATGAAAACCATTAAAAATGGTTATCAGTAGTCACCGCCTATAAAGGTAAAAAAACATTTTAACAAATGTAATAGAGGAAAGTAGATTACCTCCCCAGGGTCATATTTTAAAAGCGGAATTAATGGTTATGTAAAAAGTAGGAATGGGTCTTTAAAACTAAGTGGTTCTTTGTTTCAAAAATTTGAACGTTTTCCTTCAATTCGAGCGCAATGACTTTGATTAATGTTTGAATACTAAATATACGAGATAAGGGAGAATTTTTACCTTTTGGCGGTTATTATACGACAGCTTTAATGAAACTGTAAATGTCGACTGACTAACGAAAGTAATTCACCGCCAAAAGGAGCCCGTTCACCTTGGCTCCTACTTTTCGGAATGTATCCTTGGAGTGTACCGACCGCCTTCAGCTTTTGGGTGTTGAGATTTCCTCGAACCTAAACTTTGGGCGGTTCATTGAGTCCAAGGCCAAGGTGGCTGCCAGAAAACTTGGTGTAATCGCAAAGGTCCGGCAGTACTTCACACCAGGGCAGCTTCTAATGTTGTACAAAGCACAGGTCCGTTCGTGTGTGGAGTACTGCAGCCACATTTGGGCTGGTGCTGCTAAGTGTCACCTGGCCACTTTGGATTCAGTGGAGAGGCGTGCGAAGAGGCTGATTGGTGACCCTGATTTAACTCGAGTTGGTCTCCAAAGCCTAGAGCACAGGCGTAGAGTAGCCAGCCTTTCGGTGTTCTATAGGATACATTCTGGGGAGTGTGCGAGGGAATTGCACGATTTAATTCCCCCATCTCCGTTCCACCATCGGACGACCCGTCGTACGGCGAGTTTCCACCCTTATGTTGTTAACACCTCAACGATCCGGACGAAGCGTTTCGCCTCGTCCTTTATACCGCGTACATCGAGGGACTGGAACAATCTGCCGGCGGCGGTGTTTCCGTCGGACTACAATTTGAGTGTCTTCAAGGCTAGAGTGAATAGGCTCTTAATAAACTAGTGCGCTTTACCATCAACGATTGCGTCACTGCTTACCATCAGGCGGGATTGCGGTCAAGCGCTGGTTTATATTTTAATTAAAAAAAAAAAAAAAAATTCCACATATTTAGTATCACTTTACCAAATTGTTTTACAATAAAATTAGTAAATGTTGCACTTGTCAGAGACACCGAAATTCACACTATTTTCTTTTCTTCTGATTCTTAGATGATTATAAGAACGAGAAAAAGGACACTGGGAGCCTTCTGAAATTCCATATTAAGAAGGACATGCCTGGTGGTAAAGCATTGGTATACCGCTCGCGAAGGTGGGGAGAGAGCTTCACAAAAGGTCATTCGACTATGCGGATGCTGCTCAACTGAAAAAGATATTAAACGCGTCAGAAAGCAAAATGCTATTAGAATTTTCTGTGATCTATTCACAGCCTTTGATTGCGTGCACTGTGACTTACTTTTGTTTAATCTGGGTCATTACGGTATCCAAAATGAAGTTCCCGTAGTAAGTTCTTATTTGCATTATTTGATTACAGTCTGTATATGTTAATAGTGTGAAATCTTTCAGGCTACTAGTTCAGTTAGATTTACTGCAAGGCTCAATACTAGGTCCTTTTTTGGTTTAGTTTATATTAATGATTTACTATTCCTTTTAAAGGTCATCTGTGACGTTGTACTGTTTGTAGATACTACTTCTTTTATTTTCAAAGAAGACAGGAATTGATAAAATGTTGACGAATTAAACCGTGTACTCCCAATAATTACGAATTGGTTGACGTCAAAAAATTTAGTTTTTAATACAAAAAAAAAGGAAATGTGTAAAGTTCGCCTTACCGAATCTTAGGAATCTAGGACCCAACATAGTTTTAGATAAAGTGGTGCTTGAAGTTATGGGCTCGGCAGTTTTCTTGGGAATAACGGTAGATGCCAAACTTCACTGTTAATGTTCTTTCTCCAGAATGAGCTTTTTTTTTTTTTTAATAATTATAAACTAGCGCTTGACCGCAATCCCGCCTGATGGTAAGCAGTGATGCGATCGTTGATGGTAAAGCGTGCTAGTTTAATAAGAGCCTATTCACTCTGAAAAACCGAGCGAATACGAAGGAAGACGGCAGTTGAGCGAGGTGATGATTGAGGTGGTGGTTATATTTGAGTTTATATAATTGTATATTTATTGAACCCAGCAATGCATACATAAATATGTAAGCTATTAGTCACGTCCTTTATATCTGGAAACTTATGTCATAGTAGTAAGTTTTTAATTATTGTTTTTATGCTATTTTCGTGCCTTCTTTGAAATATTGGCGTGGCCAGCTGACAAATGGTAAATAACATAATTTATTTTGTGTCTTTAATTTTTAGTTACTTTACATGACTAGTATTGTATACCTGAATATTAGTTGTATATTAGTAACTGAATATCAGTTTTTTAAACGACTGCTTATTTAAAGCCAGAGCCCAGTTACTGGAAAAATAAATGGATGTGTGTTGTGAATTCTGAAATAAACTGAATATTAATTAAATGAACCATAACAAAATAATGCAAGAAATTGTGCTATGAAAGCAACTTTGAAGACAATATTAATACCTCCAGAAGCGGTCGACACCGGCGCGGCGTATTTGTGCTAAGTAGGACGATTGAAAAGTTGTTAAACGCTGAAGTGAGTTATGAAGCAGTGGTCTTTTCTTTTCCACTGTTTTCAAGTAAGTCTCCTCTGGGCAAAGGCCCAAACTTCTTTTTCAACCTATAGAGGTCCACTGTTGGACAAAGGCCTCTTGGGCTGGCGGTCTTGTGCTGCCCGCATCCATCGGCTTACCGCCACCTTAACTAGGTCATCGGTCCACCTTGTTTGGTCATGTCAGAACCTTACTGCCCCATTGGCCATCGGCCGATGCCCAAACTACTAAACACCAATCTTTATTAAGAGAGTCAAGCTCATCCCGTTTTTCTGCCGTATACCTATAAGTAGCTTAAAGGCAGGCTTTTAGGTGTGAGTGAGCGACGCAGTAAATTGTACGGTGATGAATGATTTGATTTCATAAATTCAACCCCTCTCGAATAAATAAAAACATTTTTCAATTGAATATTAATAAGTTTAATATTTAATCAAAAATCAAAGGAGATTTGATTAACTGTGTATTTATTTAGGATCGCTTCGCATTGAATGCGTGGCAGAATGTTTTTTTTTTTTTGTTTTACGCTAGCCATCGGTATATTTTACAGCCAGCCTCAATTTTCAAACCAAACTTCAAATAAAAACTATTGATTTATTTGTCATCATGGTCTCTTCACTAATATCCTTACTAATATTATAGAAGTGAAAATTTTATGTTACTCGTACTACACTCAAAAAGAAGGCATCAGAGCCTTCATTGCGTAGCGAGAGAATGCGGCCGCTGCGCAAGGAGGCGCGGGATCAATCCCCGTGCAGTGCAAATATTTATACGCATGAATATGAATATTTGCACTGCTATGATCGTGGCTCAGAAAGCACGTTAAGCCATTGGTCCCAGTTGCCATACGAACATCTAATAGCAGTCGTTAAGGGTTGTTGCCCTCAAAAGTCCGACAATTGATCTAACTGCAATGCTTCGATATCGCCTTCGGGTTGTGGAGGTCAGACGGCAGTCGCTTCATGGAAAATATCGAAGTTTAGCCAAAATGAGGAGTTAGCCTGGTAAAGCGAACCCTAGACTCCAAAGCTGAAAAGCTTCGGATACGACTGGGATTAACGCTGAGATGAAGATTATAAAAGTGAAAGTAAGTTTGTTTTTTTGCTCCGCTTTCACGCCTAAACTACGGAACAGATTTGGATAAAGTTTGGCAAACATATGGTTTTTAACCAGAATTAACTAACAGGATACTTTTAATCTCGATATTCCTACGGTATGGAAATTTTGCGCTAGTGAAACCACCAGGCGCAGCTAAATAAAATAATTAAAAAGAAACATTATTATCATTATTATCAAGAATACCGTGCGGTGGACGGGTCCGAGCTGTTGTGTTGCGATGTGTGCCGGGTACGATGTGTCAAATGTTTGTGGAAGTATGAGGAACAGGGAGTAAAGTTCACTCATCCTCCATAGAAAAGGGACGATCCTCCGACCAGACGGGTATTATGTCTGGCGGGCACTTGCCCAACGGTTGAAATTGGGAAGTTGTATATATGCTAGTTGCACAGTAAACTCTGATTGCGAGATGTAGAATTCGTGTGACGTCAGTATGACGCGTTGTTCCATGTGGCGTTTGTAGATACCGCTACATGTTGTTGTGTCCGGGGTTGGGTCGTGGAGGGACTCCAGACCAATTTCCCTCTGGCGCAGCACTGCATTCACAGTGTATTTTCAGACATTTGACATTGCATCACCTCAATTGCTCAATTGCCGTCTTCCTTCCTATTCACTTAGTATTTTTGAGTGATTAGGCTCTTATTAACTAACGCGCTTTACTATGATCAACGATTGCATCACTGTTTACCATCAGGCGGGATACGGGTCAAGCACTAGTTTATATTTATTTAAAAAAAATCATCACATGTCTAGCCATTTGCCAACTGTGTTGGGGTCAGCTTCCAGTACATCAATAACCTAACTGTATGCAGCTGAGAACCAGTATATTACACAGAGCGGGGAGTTATGTGACCTCCACAATCCTGTTACTCGGTGATATAAAACTCCTTGTTAAGACTTATTGCAATCTTTCGTGTTTCTCGGCTTTTGGGTTACGGGTCATGCCCGTAACGATGTCAAAAATTCACGAATGCCGTCTGGTACCTATGTCAAATGGACAAACAAACTGAAGCCTAGTTTAGATTAGTTAAAAATACTGCAGGCAACTCTACCGTGCCAGTGATGTCTATTAATAATTAATCCAGTGTTCGGCTGCGGTGGCCTATCCAAATAATTTATTCAAATGCGACCCTATTTCGTGAAAGTTTGTGTTGCTTCACGAAATTCTATTAACAAAAATAACAGACGAACGGCTTTGGTGTCGGGCTGTTAAATTATATGAAATAATAACAGTTTCTAGTTTTATGACTTTGGTAGGCTCTCTTTTGTACCTCCGATTTTTGCAATCTGACTCTTTGCGGCGTTAGTCTGAATAGGTTTAATACCTGTGCCATTGGATTGCACATTACTTGTTTGACAATGAGGACATTGAGTGAGAACTTCCGGCGTTGGCTTTTTCTATAACATGTTTGTACGTAGATTTGCATACTGTACTGAACAAAAAAAGTTGATCTTATTTAAAGCATATCTGTCAGTATTATTGAAACTTGAGCCTATGGTCAACTGGGTACCATGCAGTACAATGTTTGAGTGTTGCTGAAGCTCGCGAAGGTTTAAAGCTCTTCTGTGATGTTTGCGCGGGCCCAAACCTATAACTATTATCTACTGTTAGCAATGAAATCGTGATATAGGTATTTTAAGTTTTTATGTTAATATAGTATTTTATGTGTTTATATGGGCCTTGATGTCTGAAATAAACGGATAAATACCTTGTAGAGATTTAATAGTTATCATACATTTATAATAAACTTAGCCCGCTTAAACTCGCAATGTACTCTGTAGCTCGCTCGTTTTGTAGCAAACACAATGCGAATATGAGAAGTTCATGATTTATTCACGTTTCATTTGCCTCCACATGTGATTTGTAAAAAAATGTTATTTTCCTGCTTTACTTCTACATATTGACCACATCGTTCTTTTTTTCGTATTGTACTAGAAGCTTACGTGGAAAAGCAGATTTGTGAGATTTGTCAGTAAGCTTAATGGCCAATTATTAATACGTTTCATTAACTCTATCTTTATTTTAATTTTGAAAACTTGACGTTCTGGTTAATTGCTAATTGCTAGGATGTTTCAACAAGAACTTTACCTATGATCTGAAACGAAATAAAACAAAGAATTTAGTGGAAAATGGTTTTTTTTTTTTTTTGTTAAATCACACGAATTCCGTGATATTATCCGATCGGGAAATTTGGTTAAACAATAACTTGATAGTTTTCTTACTTGTGTAAAATGTGGCACGGTCCTGCTGAAACCAAATTATAGTAATATCCATATCGACGGCGGGAATTAGTATATGTCTGAAAAGCCATATTATTTGTTTCTATATGTTCAATGCTTAAGAATGGACAATCAAATTGGTTATATAAACGTATTTAAAATAAGAATAAGAACGATACATCATATAACACTAAAAATATGCTTTAATAAATATGCTTTATAAAAGGGTTGTAAATCTCATGCTGAAATGTGTAATGTAAATCTATTTAAAAGAATTATTACCTTATAAATCTTTCGTTATATAGCGACTAAGCTAGGTGGTTGCATGTTTCCCTACCATTTCTTTTTGGTTAATTTTTGCCTCATGTTAAACATATCTCTATTTATTCCTTTCTTGCCGAAAATATTTGCACTTTGTGTATAAAAATAGAATCAGGAAATACACGAAATTAATCAAAACCAGTACCTACTTATAGATTTTCAAACAAATTTTGGCCACGGCGGCGAATCTCAGACATTGTAGCGCTAAAGCTCACAATCTGTTGGGACGGTAATCTCATATGACCGGAGAGATTTCAGTCGCAGTACCAAAGCATGCTGTCGGAGGTACAGGGATATTCACGGATTGCATAGTTGGCGCAGTGGTTAAGCTATTGACTGCTGCGCTCCGTGTTGCGGGTTTGATTCCTGCACGGAATAAACATTTGTATGGCCTACAAGCAGTTGCTGTTGTTTGTGTATGTGAATTTGTATGTTTTTAAACGCACTCACGAAACCGAAGAAATTCTTAGAGTAGGGCAACGTATTTTTTTTTATTCGAAATATTGGGTATTTCGATGTTAGTAGTGTGATATCCCCGTTAGTGGTGTGCAATTACTACAGCAACAAAAGTTTCTTGATGTAGGAGTCGAAATCAGAATTAATAATTAATTAATGTAGATGCATAAAGATCAGAGGGTTATGGTTGTCGGAGCGAGAGTGTATGACAGGCCGTCACCTCCTTCTGTGAAGCATTGATGCTGGCAAAGGAGGAGACGGAGCGCGTGAGGAAGCGGGAATCCCTACGCCCTCATGCGGCTTGAGAGCCGCCGCAAGAGTCGCCCTGGTCGGTAGACGAACTTCCAGCCACCGTAGGCGTGGGCTTGCGGGCGGTGAGCAGTGAGCAACTCGCCGCCCGGAGCAACTCGCCGCCCGGTTAGGACCAGGCCTGAGTCGACGGCGCCTTGTGTTTCACGCGCGCCTCAAAGAGATATCAGCACATCGTGACGGGGTCCACGAAGACCGATGCCTCCTGGGTTAGGGTGGCGGGTTGGTTAAAAAAGAAACGATGGTTCTGGCTCACAGGCAAGTTAAAGAACACGGGTGGGTTTAGTCAGTAAAAGTCTGACACGCCCTTCCGCTCCGCCCAGAGCGGGAGAGGTTTTTAGATAATTTCCCATCCAGAACAAAAAAAAAAAAAAAGATGCAACGATATGTAACCAGCTATAAAAAAACTATTAAAAATGATACCACGTGATCAGTGGATGACGTGTCATCCATTTTTTAAAAAGATATTAACTAGAATTATTAATTAGAAGTTCAGCTTTAATATCTTGGACACTGCAGGATTTGATCTCATAATGTTATCTGTTTGCATTGCTGTCAGCTATCGATTTATAAGGGTATGACGCGCGGCTGCCATTAAAAAAACACGCCCCTTAGTCTTTCGAAATATAAAAATCAGTTATAATCTAGGATCAAAATAAAAACAGAACAAAATCCGACGCAATAGTTGTAAAACGCTCTACTTAAAGTTAGCAACTTTTGCATTGGATTAGTTCTGTTTTTAGAAAATAATTGAATGTTACTGAGGTCGAGCGCTTTCAGACTAGTTTAAGTTGGCACTTGTACACCAGCAATGTTCTCCCGACCGCATTACTTTAATAGCAACTGGGTTACGATGGTAAAATATATCTATCTTGGTGTGTAAAGTCCAGGAATAAAGTTAGGAAATAAATCTTAGAAGAGAACAATTACCATTCTAATTTCAATCTTAACCTATCAAAATTCTGTATTACTGGTTGCTGCCCTTTTTGTGTCTGACTTTTACTGACTAAAAGCCGCCCATGTTCCTTCACTTGCCTGTAGGCCAGAGCCACGGTTTCTTATTTTAACCATCGCAATCCTGACCCTAATGCATGTGTTTAAGGGATGGCATCCAACTATCAGTAATTTAAGCTTGAATATTGTCCGTATGCATCTTTTCGTTGTTCCTTTTTCGATTGAGTTACCCCAAAATATTGACCCATATCATTGGTGGAATTTTGCTATACCGTAATATACTGGTGCACTCTCTGTATTCTCACAGTCCAATGAGATGGCAATCCGACATGGCCGAAGATAGATTAGGCGCAGATCCAGTAGCTTATCGAAAAACAGAGGTGTAAACAACCAATTTCCAAAATCCGAACTCTTACTAATTATTAATGGATATCTCAGATTTAGGACCCGAATCTAAGATTCTAAGTTCAGCAGTCGTGTTTGCAACCATGGTCGGTCTCATGTTTGTTCTTGAATAATTTAGCGGTAGGCCTTTTCCGAAGCAAAGGAAGACGAGTACTTGAATAAAGGTAGTATTTGTCAACACAAACTGACCCTTTGTAATTCAGGGTGGTCGGCCAAACCGGGTGCGGTCAATTTCTCTTCCTTTTATATTCTAACTCAACGTGACCAGCGTTAATGAAGCTATATGGTAAGGTATATCTGAGTTTATGAAGTACTTAACTATTTACAAAAGATTAAATAACACTGAAACAGTGAAATATGTAGCTTTTTGCAAGAACTACGAGGAACCAAATGCGGTAGTAATATCTTTCTTATGGTATCTGATAGAAACTAAGCGTGATAATTATGACGTCAAAATTCGTGAGCGTTCAAAATATTTGTTTAATGTTAATAATACAGGTATTATACTGGCATGTTCAATAAAATTGCACCAAGCCATACAAATTTTAATTTGCTGATTAGCAATTTAATTCAACCGCTTTACCCAGAATCTCGGAGTAGGTACGTATTCTCAACTCAATTATCTAACTCTTGGTGTCATAGACTGGAATCTTCAAACATTCACATGCAAATTTCAGGGTCTGTGATCTAAGCCCATTCAAAGTGGGAAATGTTCTCGTTGAACTCGAAATCTTCAGACAAAAAATAAACAAAATAATCGTAGTTGGTATTAACAACTTTATTTCTATAATGTAAATGCATTATTAAAAGCAAAGCAAATGATTAAAGTTCATTCACGTTTTTTGAATTGTTTAAACGAATTGTGTATTTTTTTCCTTTTATAGAAGTTCATGAAAACTTTTTCAAAAAATAATAAAATTAGTCTATCTATTTTCCCATTCTCAGAATTTTATTTGCCTTTGTTAAAATAGTTTCTTTTTTAACAAACAGATAGTATGCATTTGCAATAACAAAATACACGTCTGGTTTTGATTTGGAGTTAACTGAAAACTTTATAGATATGGAACAAAGAAATATAGTTGGATTGCAACATATTTTTATTTTGTATCATCTGAAAATTGCTAGATTGCATGAAATTTATCCTAGAGTACATCTTGGATTGTTATTCACTGTCTCAAAACGATAGAGGGAAATCTCGAGAGGACAAACGGCATGTCTCAGAACCGAAAATTTGAACACATGTCTCATTCTGTCTGACAAAATACAAACCTGTGTGAAGGCAGTGGAAATATTAAAGGTTGTTTATAATATTTATTCTCTTAAGTAATCTTAGTTTTTTCTTCAAATATTATAATATGTTATATACATATTATAATATTTGAAGAAAAAACTTTACTAGGGAAGTTACTAGGGAATGCAATTGAGGAAGCTATCACGTATTAGGTCAGGCTTCGAAATTGGCCGCAAGTTTTCGAAATGTTTTGTGATCGAGATTTCACCTAGTTTTTAAATTAAATATAATAAAGTAAAAAAGTGTTGAACTTAATTAAAATAAAAACCACACCTAACACGACATTCAATCTCAAGAAAATGCTAGATCTTGAGATTGCATTACCTGTGTATCTCTATTTTACTGAAATTGATTCATATACAAAGTGGAAATTGACTTACGAATAAGTAAGAAGTAAAACAGATGCTACATTCAAACGTAAACCCTTTAAAGCTACTAGAACGAACTCTATCACCGGCTCAGCTCGAGATCTGGGTAGTAAAATTAGTTATTTCTCGCTGAGAGGATAGCGTAACCAGGGAACTTTGCATACAGAAATGCAGTTATAAAACCAGACGTAATAGCTTTGAATCATCGCTCTAGTTCAGCAAATACGGCTATTTGATAACCATACACGCGTAAGTACTTTTGTTATTGCTAAAAGTCGTATCTTTGTTTTATTTTACTTTCATCGTACAAATAACAGCACATCAAGCTACTACAATCTTTTAAATTTCTTTAATAGATTTTTAACTTTATGGCTGAAGCATTAAGATTCAAAGTACATGAAATTTAACAGTTACGGGTAGCATTAAAAAGCTACCACCTTTGCAACGTCTATTAATCTATATATTATCTAAATATCAATCTTCATATACCTATGTTTATCAAATTAATCTATATGTTTGCTCGGTAGTAGGTCATAACATTGGCTGCCGGCAGAAGTTACCACCCACCAGACAAAGTCTTGCCGCCAAGCGATTCGTCGTGTTCCGGCATGATGTCCGATGAAGCCGTACGGAAGACGGGTTTGAGCAATTGTGTTGCGATGTGTACCGGGTACGATGCGCCAACTATTGTTCTGTTGAGAATTTGGTCGTGGAGGTTCTCCAGATCAATCTCCCTCTGGCGCAACATCGTTGATCGTGTTGTTAGGTTTAACATTGCGTTACGTCGCTTAACTGCCGTCTTCCTTCCTATTCACTCAGTTTTTTGAGTAAATAGGCTTAATAAACTAGAGCGCTTTACCATCAACGATTGGATCTCTGCTTACCATTAGGCGGGATTGCGGTCAAACACTAGTTTATAATTATTAAAAAATATATATATTTAAATGAAAAAGGGTAAATAGAAATGTTATTTAAATTTGTGTTTTTTTTTTATTTATTCTAATCGGGGTCACCATATTGTAATAAAATTAACACGTTTTGATATTACACTGCATTGATTTAATTACAGCTGATTGATTCTGTAAAAATCTCATCGTCAAGTTAGGTAAAGTGAGCTGTCAATAGTTTTATTAGCGTTAGTTGCAATCATACTCGTAGCTCGGTAACGGATTGGCAGTACTGAACGTTGTCTGTAATAATCCTTATACCGATACAGTTTTTGTTTTCGTTTACGTGATATAGTTTTGAAATGTTTTTTTTGGTTGGTCGCTGTTCCATCAGGTAAGATAACACTAGTCCAACTGGCCATGAATATGCATACTCTATAGCACGGCAACAAAGATTTTCATGAGCTGTAGAGAAGTTTTACTGACCTGTACCGCTCTGGGCGGAGCGGACGGGCGTGTCAAACTTTTACTGACTAAAACTCACCCATGTGCCTTCACTTGCCTGTACTCCAGGGCGTATATCGTCGAATAACCCGCGGCCCTCGCACTGCAGTAATACTCACAGTAGTAATAGAGTAACATGTAGGTACCTATACATGTGAAGGCTAGAGGTTAAGGCTAGTAGGCTAGTGAAATACTTACCTTTTTGCTGATAAATTTTACTATGTACATCTAAAAAAAAGTCATCATGGAGCGTAAGCTTTTAGGTTGCTTGTTACTGATAATCTCCCTCGTTCTGTCTGTCTCGTGCACTCTGCCATATCTTATTAATTCATCGTCTATTGTGCCTTCGTAATTGTAGTGTGTGTGTGAGGGTGCTCAAGAAATTATATTTATTAAACCGTGAGCTGGCCTTTGATGATTGCATACCAAGTTTTATATCCTATTGTTACACAAGCACCTTTATATGTATAGGGATGCCCACTTTGAATTTGAAGGAGACTTCATCCGCCCTATAGACAAATCGAAAAGCAATTCCGAAAATTATTTATACATAATTTTTCTTAGCGTTGCGAGGAATCAAAAAGTTTTGACTCATAATTCAGCCAACTATTTTTGTCTTTGACTATGCCATAAAAGAACCCTAGGTACGTGAAAAATTTCCAGTGCCTAGTTACATTATTTTGGGTTGTGCGTTGATGATTCAGTCAGAGAGTAAGTCAGAACGTTGGCATTAATAGAGATGGCAGGAATAGAGATCAAAGAACGAATAGATTAGCGGCTGTACGTACTTGCTTTGATTTTGATAAGCTGCTAAAACCCAATCCTATATTAAATTAGCAGCGTTTACATCGCTTTTTTATCGGAAATCTTCATATTTTCATATACGATTTATAGGAACATGTAAAACCACACCCACGACTCTAATAATACCAGTGTACAACGTAATGTTATTTGTAGCGATTATTTGTTATTTCTACTGGTATTAATAACTACCTCGGCCGTTCCCGTGATGCATTTATATTAACTCGTTCATGCCGTTCCAAAAACTTTCTCGTTATAAAAATGTTGCTAAATTTGGATCATATTGAGTGAATATGCATTAATTTTGCATTTTGGTCAAGACTCGACCATTGTTTGTTTTTTTTATTTTTTGGAGTTCGATTTTAGTGCCTGACCGGAATCCCACTTGATGGTAAGCAGTGATGCAATCGTTGATGGAAAGCGTGCTATTTTATTAAGAACCTGTAGCGCTACCTACAAACGCCATATGGAAGAATGCGTCATAATGACGTCACATAAATTCTCCATCTCGCAATCAGAGTTTACCGTTCAATTAGCCTATATACAACTTCCCAATTTCAAGCATTGGACAAGTGCCCGCCAGACATAACACCCGTCTGGTCGGAGGATCGTCCCTTTTCTGTGGAGAATGAATGAACCTTACTCTCTGTTGCTCATGCCTCGACAGAGCCCATTTACCCAAAAAAGAACTCAGTTCATTTAGCGGACCCTAGACTTCAAAGCTGAAAAAGCTTCGAATCGATGCCACTGGGATTAACGCTGAGATAATGATGATGTACCTGGCACACATTGCAACACAACTACTCAAGCCCGTGCTCCGTACAGCTTCACCAGACATTATTATACGAGACACGACTAATCGCTTGGCAGCAAGAGTTTGGCTGGTGGGTGGTAACTTCTGCCGGCAGCAGATGTGACAAATTCTAGACGACAAAATCCTACAACACCTTGCCCTATTCGTGAATTGATCCTCGTGAAGTGAATTGACGTCATGTTCAGCAGTAGCTCTTGGGAGCACTACTAGACCAACGAGGCAGTCAAACAAGTTTGCTATTCCAGCAACGTATAAAGGAAGCGCTATTAATTTTGCACTTAGCGATTCATTGATAGAATTAATCGAATCGAGAATAAATGCGAAAATCCAATTAATTTTATACTACTCTCGATTTAATGCTATCTTCAAAGGAAAGTAATAAATCGCCGACGCAATGCAAGTCGTTCTGAAAACAATTTTCACGTAATTTAAAAGTAATAGCCCCGTAGAATTACATTTCTCTGTTTTGAGTACGGAGAGTTCTCGGCAGCCGTTGATAGAAGCAACATTGTCAACACTTTTCGTTCAAAGCAAGCGTGACACCGGACCGTCCTCGTACCATGGCACTGATGGCGTAAAGAAACTGATAACTTTGAAGGTAACCAGGTTAATAATCGGCATACTTGTCACTTATCCCAAAACTGAATCGCTATCACACATAAACGTGTCGATAGAAATAGTAGGTGACTTGTTCATTTTGAACCATGTCCAAATCAAATCCTTCATGTCGCATTCGATGCAAGCATTTACATTTTATTCATCCGCTGCAAGCGAACTGTATCTACACGTTTTACTAGTGCACCAGCATTAAGACATACAAACTCAGTAGGTATGGCAGCGTGTCTTCGCTTGGGTTTGTGTCACAATATTCAACTGCGTAAAGCTGCATTAATGCATCACGAATTTAGTCGTCGTCTCCAGACGCTTTTGGCACGGTTATCTCATCCTCTATGGTTTTCATGGACTCATCGAAGAACACTTTGCGCCATGGTTCACATTTGGTACTTTGCATCATGCATAATCAGACTATAATCTGATTCCACTTGCAAGTTCATGCCAGGTTCATGTTCCAGGAGCAGGACCGTTATAATGTTCCTGCACCTGGAACTCAGGGTTTTTCTCTTCGAGGAGCGGGTGATAATTTGTAGATAGTCCAGCTGCGCGGTTGCACCCGCATAAGGTTCGATTCCATTGAAATATCGGGGTAAAATAAAAAAAAAACCATCTGTCTGCAAATTTTCATTCAAGTCCGTCCATTCGTTTTTACGTGAAAGAGTTATAAGCACTGATCGATCCATATATACCTCTGTATATCTTCACAAACTCGCATTTATATTAGAAGGATTAATTGAAAGTAGAATAGAATTATAATGTTGTACGTATTGTTCAATATACCGTCTAAACAACACAACTCTTTGAAAGAACCTGAAACTCAATTAAAGTTACTCATTTGGATGTTATTCAGTGTTAAAACTTTTATTATTTACTTAACCGTTTTGGATTTCTCTTTCACTTAAAAGTAAAAGAGTATCGCAACATTCCCTAAAATAATTTTCACTTAATTTAAAAGCAAGTAAGAGTCCCTAAAGATTTATATTTGACAAATACCCAGTCACGTCGTCCCAGTGTTTCAAGCTTGCAGATTCGTTACCTAAACATTTTACAAAGAATGTTACATCATTCTGCTCTTTGTATTTGCTATCCACCAACGTTTGTTTAGGATCAGCCAATCTTGACTCCTGGCCTCGGAACGAGCGACGGGTCAATGAAAAAATGTTCGGGTTAATGTAATCCAGACGTTTTCTAAGATATTTTTTATCGTTCCCTGAGAAACAGAATTCGAGTCGGATGATTTACATAATGGCGTTGGCAATCTCAGTAATTTTATTTCATTTTGGGCGGGTTATTGTTGTAAACAGACATTTCAGGTGATTTCAAGTAATTATATAGTATACCTGTCCCGTAAAATAATTGCAGTAATAAATTAGTAATTTAGTTGTTTATGTACGTTTTACAGTTAATTAATTAGTTAGTATAGTAGTACAAAAACCCGCCACACATTTTCCCACCGACTGCAACTCCTGAAAGCCAGAATCAACAGTGGAGACCGCCAGAAAAACGCCGAGCAATGAAACTCGACGAGTCCCGGAGAAACGATTCAACTGTCTTGGGTCCCGCAACGAAATTAATAAGAAAAGAATAGCGGAAAAGTAAGAAAAAATATATTTTTCCACTTCCCTCCATAACAAGCTGGCGACAGAACAGAACTGGGCCAATCGGCACAAAAGGACATTATTGCAACTGGGAGAAGCCCAGATTGCCAAGCACCACGGAATAAAATTTGACTAAGTTAATGGGTCCTAAGTAGGTATGTGCTGTTACAATTGATTCCAATAATAGGTATGGCAAAAACACCTGAACGCACGGAAATTAGTTCTAGTTTCTACAAGGTCTTTATAATAAACGATTCCGGATGTAACTTGTACACTATCCAAAATAATATTGCGTTCGTTCTGCCAAAGAATACACTCTCTCAAGTCAAGATGTATATTATAGATGAGTTTAGATGTATATAAACATAGATGTATAGTATAGTAGTACAGTTAAATAAGTGAGTTTGTCTCTTCTTCCTCTTGGTATTCCATCCAATGTTGGTCTGTGTCGATCGTTCGTAAGATCGCTCTTAGCGATAAGATCGACCCATTGTGTCACTGTAAAATCATCATATTTATATTCTGTACTTTATAAACTGTACATAACAAAGAAAATTCTATTTTATTTATCTATATATACCGATTACAATTTAACGGGAAGTACTTTGTGTTATAGCAGAATATAAATATAACATTCTATTGAGCGAGCTCTATCTTTGAATAAAGCTTTATGATTTTAATTAAAACCGCGAAGCTTTTGTGAAATTAAACCGAAACTCCCCGAACTTGTACCTATAATAAAACTGGAAATATTTTCAAACATCGTTTTCAACAAATCTGATACCTTTTTTAAAGCAAGAATTTAAAGAATTTAATGGTAGATTTAAGCAGTTAAGTACTTTAACAATATTTTGTAGTTATTCAAATTCAGCCTAAGCCGTTCACACACCGGGACGCAGGCATTCTCCCTGCGAGAGGAAATGAGCCAGAATCCAACACTTAGGCCCAGTGCGGATTCGTAGGCATCACATGTTTTTTTTTTTATACTTATAAACTAGCGCTTGACTGCAATCCCGCCTGATGGTAAGCAGTGACGCAATCGTTGATGGTAAAGCGCGCTAGTTTATTAAACCCATTCACTTAAAAAACTTAGTGAATAGGAAGGAAGACGGTAGTTGAGCGACGTGGTGCAATGTTAAACCCAACAACACGACCAACGATGCTGCGCAGAGGGAGATTGATCTGGAGACCCTCCACGACCAAACTCCCGACACAACAACACTTGGCGCATCGTACCCGGCAGACCTCGCAACACAACTGCTCAGACCCGTCCTCCGTACGGCTTCACCAGACACCATGCCGGAACACGACGATTCGCTTGGCGGCAAGACTATGTCTGGTGGGTGGTAACTTCTGCCGGCAGCCGATGTGGCCTACCACCGAGAAAAAAATGTATTCCCTTATTTGGTTATACTTAAGGCACGATAGTTTCCTCACGACTTTTCTTTCACCGTTTGTCTGAATGTACGAAGTACACATAAGTCAAAACAAAATCATTTTGTTTCATATAAACCCGGACACGTCGCAGCCAATATCACTGCACCATTACTGCATTTCATTCCCTCATTACCGCTAATAAAAATCAATAACAATACACTTTAACAGATAAAAGCTGAATAATACAAAGTCAGAAATCAGGGAACCACGGAATTATTAATATTCTAAGAGGCCTCAAATGCTGCAAAGGGCCCTCGGTAACAAGTATTAGAAAAGAGAATTTTTCCTTACAGTTAATATGCTGGAACAAAAAGCGAACAAGTGTTAGAAAAGAGATCTTTTTCCTTTGTTTGAAAAAAGGAAATCGTTTGAACGATGCCCGTGTTTTAAATTAGAAAGTGAAAGTACCCACCTATAGGGGAAACTAATTAATATTTTTAAATATTATTTTATCTTATATAATGTATTTTGAACTACTAAGGTACTAAAACATTAGGTACGTTAGACTTTTTAATTAATAATTTGTTTTAATCCCGCACTGTGCGCTGCTGTGCACTATAAATACGGTCCTTAAATATCGCGTATTAGTAAAATAGACGTAGAACGCATTTCTCATCAATGTTTATTTAAAAATATAAAGGTAGATAAAAGGTATTATTTTCATGAAATAATTTACTGTCGATACCTTCCGTATCGAAATTGTTTGATGGTGTTTAATTACCGAACGATGAAGTTGCCTTGAAATTAATTAATCAGTTTTAGCTTGCCATTACTCATTACTTTAATAACAATATTGTGCGCTGGTGATTATTTACCTAGGCGTATACCAACCAAGCAATAATTTTAGTTAAATAATTTGATAACTAAAGGGCCCGTGACTCAGCTTGCCGCCCGGTAAGGACCCTGGCCCGGGTCGACGACGCGGTATTTTTCACTCGCGGTCCTAAGCTCGCCTGTTTTCCTTCACTTGCTTGGGCGCCAGGTAAGTGAAGGAAACAGGTGGGTTTAAGTCAGCGAACACGCCCTGACACGCCCTTCCTCTCCGCCGAGAGTGGGGGAAGTCATTTGACGCACAAAGGCTTATACTAAGGCACAAAGGGCGATGAAAAGAGCTATGGTCGGAGTTTCTCTGTGCTATAGAATCAGAAATGTGGAAATCCGCAGATAAAGTAAAGTCACCAACATAGCTCTTCGAGTCGCTAAACTTAAGTGGCAGTGGACAGGGCACATTGAACTTAGAAACGATGGTCGATGGGGCAGTGGCGGCCACGTATCGGAAGACGCAGCGTAAGGCTTTACGCTGCGTCCAACAAGGTAAACCGATGTTCTGATTAAGATCGCTGGAAACAGATGGATGCGGGCAGCACAAGACTGGTCATTGTGGAAACCCTCCGGGGAGGCCTTTGTCCTCCAGTGGACCTCTATAAGCTGAGAAGAAGAAGAGAATCTTGGTAAAAAGCCCAGTTGATCAATGAATATGACAATTTAAGGCGAGAATAAATTCTAAAGTTTCCAAGAACGCGATGATTTATATGATTTTCGTAAACTTTTGAGCAATAGGGATGTATCCAAGGTATGAAAATCAAAAAAATAATTAGTCCGTCTTACAGATAATAAAAAAAATTAAGACCCGTATTTTTTATTTTGTCTTAATTACCAAAAATTACTGAGATATAGCGTATTAAAGTTACAGAGTGGGGGCTAATTACGTCACGCCGTTCTATATTTTGCACCATGGCGTGACGTCATGCGACATTTCAAATCAATATACCTTCCTAAGTATTTGAATAAAAGAAAAAATAAAAAATACGTGTTCAATATTTTTTATAAAGCTATCTGACGGACATTAAATTATTTTTTAGGATACAAGCCAATTATGTGCGTAGCAATTAATATTTTAATACTTTATTGCATTATATTATAAAAAAAAAGCTTTTTTTTATTTTTACACAATACCGTTATATCACTCCATAATATTTTCGGTCATCATCCTTTGTTAGACTGAAAAAGTTGCTGATTCATCGTTCTGATAAAAAAAAAATGGAGTATTTGAAGAGGGCCAATATTTCATATTGGCGGAAACTGCGAAAATGAATTACGTGGATTGACAAGATGGATCGAAAAATATGTGGAAATGATTATAATTTTGACGTGTGTTACGTTACTAGTATATATATTTTTTTTAATAATTATAAACTTGCGCTTGACTGCAATCCCGCCTGATGTTAAGCAGTGATGCAATCGTTGGTTGTAAAGCGCACTAGTTTATTAAACCCATTCACTTAAAAATCTTAGTGAATAGGAAGGTAGACGGCAGTTGAGCGAGGTGGTACAATGTTAAACCCAATAACACGACCAACAATGCTGCGCCAGAGGGAGATTGATGTGGAGACCCTCCACGTCCAAACTCCCGACACAACACTTGGCGCATCGTACCCGGCACACATCGCAACACAACTCAGACCCGTCCGTACGGCTTCACCAGACATCATGCCGGAACACGACGAATCGCTTGGCGGCAAGACTTTGTCTGGTGGGTGGTAACTTCTGCCGGCAGCCGATGTGGCCTACCACCGAGACAAAATAATATATACATATTATACACACTTCAACAAAATCTATGGATATCTTAATATTAAACTATTTTAGGCGACTTAGAACTTCAGCCCACTTTATCTATCTATTGACTACTAAACAGAAATAAAAAATTAAAGAACATTACCTATTTAAAAAATCTAACATAAATTCAAAAACGAGATTACTTTTTATGTTTATCTTATGCAAGCTAGATTGGTTTTTATTAGCTCACTAACAGTAGGTAGGCCCATTGCTCCTATAAACGACATCCTATATTCAAGTATGTGGGCACATCCGCACATATATGAGGTATGTTATAATTTACCAGCATCCAACAGGCATCGGAAATGGCCATAGTTACTGATAAACGTGAAACTGGGTGAGTGTATACGTAAATATAAATAACGCGTTTTGGCTCCGTACCAGTCACTACGGTAAATAAATACGGACTCGTTTTAGATACAGTTGTCTATGTATGATAGCTGTGGAGATATAGTTATCAGTATAGCTCGGTATTTAAGTCGTTATGGCCGAAAACTAGGACCAATTTTCGATCAGGAAGGTTCATTTATTAAAAAATAAACTTCCTCCTTTTTGAGTTGAGTGTCATTACCATCATCATCTCAGCGTTAATCCAAGTCGCGCCCGAAGCTTTTTCAGCTTTGGTGTCTGGGGTCCGCTTTACCAGTCTAACTGCTGATTTTGGCTAAACTTCGATATTTTCGTGAAGCGACTGCCGACTGACCGACCACAACCCGAAGGTGTTATCGAAGTATTTCAGTTAGACCAATTTTTAAATTTTTGAGGGCTTTAACTACCCGTAACGACTGCCAATAGATGTTCGTATGGCAACCGGGACTTACGCCTTAACGTGCTCTCTGATCCACGATCAGAGCAGTGCAAATATTCATATTCATCCATATAAATATTTGCACCGCAGAGGGATCGAACCCGCGCGTCCTGCACAGCGGCCGAGTTCGCTACCGCTACGCAACGAAGGCTGAGATTCCTTCTTTTTTAGTGTATTAACATAAATGTTTCGTTTACAAAGTATATATAGAGTGGTGCTGACAATACGACAATAATTGAAAACACGGACAATGCTGGTTAATAGGAATAATCCTAAACCATAGAAAAAAGCACTTCCTCTCTCTTTATACATGTCATTATTTTTTATTTGCTCTTGTATGATGTTTATTAATCAGATGTATATATTTTGTTAAGCTAGTATGATATATTTTAAAAGTAAATAGCACACTGTAGACTACCTACACTATTTCTCTCTCCTTCCTTCCCCTTAGTATCCCATCCAAAGGTTGTCTGTAAAAGATCGCTCTTAGCGATTTGACCGCTCATTTTGTCATCCTTTGAAAAATCTTTATATTTATGTTCTGTAATCTATGCCAAAACGCAGGCGTGTCTTTTCACCGCCAAAAGGGGCCCGTTCACCTTGGCTCCTACTTTTCGGAATGTATCCTTGGAGTGTACCGACCGCCTTCAGCTTTTGGGTATTGAGATTTCCTCGAACCTAAACTTTGGGCGGTTCATTGAGTCCAAGGCCAAGGTGGCTGCCAGAAAACTTGGTGTAATCGCAAAGGTCCGGCGGTACTTCACACCAGGGCAGCTTCTAATGTTGTACAAAGCACAGGTCCGTTCGTGTGTGGAGTACTGCAGCCACATTTGGGCTGGTGCTGCTAAGTGTCACCTGGCCACTTTGGATTCAGTGGAGAGGCGTGCGAAGAGGCTGATTGGAGACCCTGATTTAACTCGAGTTGGTCTCCAAAGCCTAGAACACAGGCGTAGAGTAGCCAGCCTTTCGGTGTTCTATAGGATACATTCTGGGGAGTGTGCGAGGGAATTGCACGATTTAATTCCCCCATCTCCGTTCCACCATCGGACGACCCATCGTACGGCGAGTTTCCACCCTTATGTTGTTAACACCTCTACGATCCGGACGAAGCGTTTCGCCTCCTCCTTTATACCGCGTACATCGAGGGACTGGAACAATCTGCCGGTGGCGGTGTTTCCGTCGGACTACAATTTGAGTGTCTTCAAGGCTAGAGTGAATAGGCTCTTAATAAACTAGTGCGCTTTACCATCAACGATTGCGTCACTGCTTACCATCAGGCAGGATTGCGGTCAAGCGCTGGTTTATACATTAATAAAAAAAAAAAGAGTGTTTTATTCTATTCTATTCTAAACCTACCATCAAAAATAAAAAATGAAAATTTCAAACAAACTAAATCGCATAAACTTGCAAACGGAATAGAACATCCTTTAAAAACATTGTTTCACTGACCTCCGATCTGCGACAGTGCGATCCTGTATCGACTTGCTTTTTTCGCGCCTTATTATTATTGTCGTATTGTCAGCACTACTCTGTATACGAGATTTATATACAAATTGTAGGTCTACATAACAATTAAAAAAGACATTTTACAGCAGTTTCTAAACTAAAAGCAAAATTCATTATAATATAGTCAATTTATAGATGCGCAACGGCCCTTTTGATTGCCGACCCTAATGTGATAAATTAAGTACGTAGATAATTACTTCGAGAGAAAGTAATAATACCAGGAATTCTACTGTTCCATGTTTGATTTAAACGAAATTATAGACGACATAATTTTCAAGATAAAATATATTTCTTATTTGCCATGAAAAATTACGGTTTATTTGCTGTGTATATGCGCAATGGATATGGTTCATCATAGAAGTTTGTTGATGACACGGCAGCTTTGCAGCACAGGGACTGTTTTCGTATACCTACCATAGAACCATGTCATACCATGCAAGGACACACAATTGCTCTAGGGTGCGGTTAACACACCCTACAGTGTTATATGCTATAAAATTAAAATAGAAAATATGAATAATCGGGCTGTATTTATAGTCTATAACAACGCGAAGTGTGGGGTTAAAACAAATGATTTTAGCTTTATCTTACGTGGTGTTTTAGTACCTTAGAAATTCAAAATACAATTAAAAAGATAAAATGTTTGAAAAAATATAAATTAGTTTTCTGAAGGAGGCACTTACACTTCGAATTGAAAACACGGCAACGTTCAAACACTGTTCCATTATAAGAAATTTCTCTTATCTAATACTTGTTACCGAGGGCCCTTTTCAGGCATTGAGGCCTCTTAGAATATTAATAATTCCGTGGTTCTCTGATTCCAGACTTGGTATTATTCAGCTCTTATCTGTAATGTTAAGATGTATTGTTACTGATTATTGTTAAAGATAATAAGAAACAAATCAGGCGCTATGTTTTGTGTTTCAATTATTTTATCATCGCTGGTCATAAAACGGTTTTACTTTCCTTAATCTTGAAGAAATTGGCATGCTTTAGAACCGAAAATTCGAAAACATGTATCTACCAACCCGCACTGGATGATGTGTTTTGTGTTTTGTATGTAATACTGAATTTTAACTTACATTAAATCAAGCATCTAAAGATCACCTATTATTCACTAGGGACTAAGTGATAGGAGAAGATAGTTTTGTTATTGTATTAATTATGACAGTTTCCATCTCGCAGAACTTAAAATGAATACACTGTATAATTTATGTTTTGTGGATAATCCTATCGATAATGTTTGCAGCCGTCTTTATATAACTGTTAAGTATTACGACTGCAGAGTGACTATAAATTATATGGCAGTACCTATACAAAGTGATTAATTTCGCAAGTCAAGTGAATATGCATCGTCATATAGGTACCTGAGTGGCTCCTATTTATAGGATTCAAAATAAAAATATTTTATTTCACATATTTATGTGTCTAAATGGACACTTAAAATGTCAGAAGCTTGATGCACAGTTCGGTCCTAAGCAGAAGAGTTGGCAAGAAACTCCACGAGAACTCTTATAAAAAAATGTTTTAATATTGGTATAAAATTATAGTAGCTTTGGCAGGACAGCTTCGGTCTGACAACAACTACATTTGGCGTACTTCGCTAAGCTTTTGCCATATATTTCGATAAAGCTCTTAAAATTACATGAAATGTCACTTTATTCATAGTAAAACAGATTATTAAAACAGACTATTAAGTTTTGAAAACTTTGTTCTACTTGTTATTTATCTGTTTTTGATGTCCAAACAAAGATAAATGAAAAGAAACATAGCACATCGTTTGCCATCCTAGTTATGATCCACATCGGATTATGCAAATGACTAAAACACTACCCGGATGTAAAACCTCTTGGATATTTATTATACATCTATTTCTGATTGATAAATCCTTGGTCGTGCAGTGGCACAAAGTTGAACAAAAAACATTCGAACGCAATAAATCAGTCTCATTCTATCCAAGTAGTTCATTCATAAACTTTCTTTCATAACTTAATCCGGGTTACGATTCTTAATGACCTATAAATATTATTCGATACTATAGGTATACTTGCCATGAGGTGAAGAAATACAGAATACGTTAAAAATAGTTTTTAAGTCATTAGTATTATAATCATAAACGATTGCTCCTGAGACTGCTTCGTCTATACTAATATTTAAAGCATGAACTTTTGAATGTATTCATCTTAGATTCATTAATATGATCTGACTAAGATCATTTCTGAGCTTTAAAAGAATCTGTGAACTTTGAGTTAGTTTCGGCCTTTCTTACAAGAGTAGGTAGTTAGATAGGAAACGCCGAACTCATCTAGTTTAAAGAAAAATATGATCAAATGGTAAAAGCGTTTGTACGGACACAGCAGGTCAAGCTACCCGAAACTGACAAATATTCCCAATCAACCTTGAGCCTTAATGCTTTAGAGGTAAAGTTGAAAATCTAAGAAAGAAATCTGACAGATTGTAGTAGCTTGATGTGCTATCGTCTATACAAACCTGCTTATATAGAAATAATAAATCATTTACCATTCAGGTTGAGTACGTAAAAGATTACGTAAAAATACTGAATGGATTTCGATGAAATATTTCACACAGATATTTTATGACCAGGATGAACATATAACTAAGATATTTTATAACACATTGTAACTTATGCGATTGAAACCGGGGACTAGGGGTTATTTAAATATTTTAATGACCAATAGTATTTTTTTTTTTAAATGGACGAGTTTGATTATATGAGAGGCTTTTCTAGATATTGATTGATTTTTCAAACAAAAATGTCCAAAGGCCTATTCTCATCCTGATGAGAAGGCACGAACATTGATTTCCCCGCTCACTGAAGCCTGGTTGGCGATTTCAAACTTATATTGACTATAAGTCCAGGCAGCCTCCGAGGCGAAGCGGTAGCGAACGCGGCCGCTGCGCAAGGAGGGGCGGGTTCGATCTCCGTGCAGTGCAAATATTCGTATGCATGAATATGAATATTTTCACTGGTCTGGTCGTACCTCGGAAAGCATGTTAAGCCGTTGGTCCTAGTTGTTATACCAACATCTAACGGCAGTCGTCACGGCTTGTTGGCTCCCTCAAAAGTCCAACAATCAGTCTAACTGCAGTTTGCTTCGATATGGCGATATCGAACAAGCGATACTCCGCTTCGATAAAGCGGACCCCAGACTCCAAAGCTGAAAAAGCTTCGAATGCGACTGGGGTTAACGCTGAGGTGATAATGATTGATTACAAGTCCAGCACCCTGATTGCGTAACACACTATTAATTTAAATCAATTTGGAGCATATTGCTGATCCATTTTTTTTTATAAATTATAAAAAAAAAATTGTTGCATGTGTTCGAAAAAAAACTGTTCGCTCAACAACGTAAATATAATGCAACTGTTTAATCATCAAAATGAAACCCATTGCTATTGATATCATTAACAGTACTGTTGTGTGTTACACAATTACTCTAGTGGTTTGCTCACAATGTTATCGTTTACTGATGACAGCTATGTTTAAGCTAAACTCAGAAAGTATTTACATATGAACTCAAAGAGTCACGTTAGTAGTTGTTCGGATTTCAAACCATCAACTAAGCCCGACTGCTATTAGAATCATCATCAACCTTTTTTTCATCAACTTTTTTACCGTCCCACTGCGGGGCACAGGTCTCGTCTCATACAGAGAGGCTCATATTGAGCTTTATCACCAGGTTTGCTGAATGCGGGTTGGCGATTTCATACTTAAAATCCAGGTCTCCTCAAGATGTTTTCCTACACCTTGTAATCAGTCATTTATGTCCATGTCCATGAAATACTTAAAAAGTTTTTATTTCAATAAAAACATTGTATAATTATTGAACTTTTGGGTAATATTTGATTTGTGAGAGAACAGTGTGTGCGCGTGAGCATATGGTTGTAATGACGTCATCACATCAGTCTCCCTTACGTTGCTTGCGTACGATTATGATGACGTTGGGAACATTTCCAATTATGCCATCTGTCATAACATTTGATTAGAACAATAAGGTGGGGTTTTTAATTATGGTTTTTCTATTAATTATTTCATAGATCAATTTGATTTATTTGTCGTACGAAAATCTAACAACCAGTATGGCATAAATGACGGTTCTCGTATAAATGTCGCGAATAAATCAGCTATTATGGATATGACTCAACGAGTTACAAGTATTGTGTCTTTGTTAGCTTTAAAATCTTCGTGTAACGAAACCAAGCTTGCTAATACCGAACGCGAATTAGAAATAATGAAATTAAAATCCGGCGTTAAAACCATTAATGAGGACAATAAAATGTCGTACGCAGATTCTTTGAAACTGCGGTTACCTAAAGTTGCCCCCGCTATTGAATCTAGAGTGCCTCTGCCTTGTGTCGTCGCCTATCCGACCCAAGAGCGATCAGCTGACTATGCGTCATCATCCGCCACTAAACAGGCTCTTATGAAGGCGATTAGACCGAGTGACGATGGGTTTCAAATAGTCGGTATTAAAAAAAACCGCCAAATCGGGCGTTGTATTGCGCGTAGCAAATGAAAACCAATTGAAAAGGTTAGAATCGGTAGATGCTATAAAGTCTGCGGGTCTTCGCTTAGAAAAACCAAAGGGTCGCCGCCCCCATCTATTAGTTAAGGACATTCCTGCCTCAATGGAAGACAAAAATTTTTTGCAAGCTATTTACCGCCAAAACATTAAAAATGAGTTGCCAATAAAAGAAGACGATTTCATTAAATCCACGAAAATAGTCCGTAGGCGTTCTACCGATACCGGTCGGAAATGGATAGGCATAGAAATTGAACCTGAGGTACGTAAACATCTTGTGACTACCAAGGATAAATTATTTATTGACTGGGCCACTTGCCGTTTTGTTGATGATATCGAGGTAGTTCGTTGCGCGTATTGTCAACAATCGGTCATGTTAAAAAGCATTACGCTAATAAATCACCAACCTGCGCTGTCTGTTCCGAGGCTCACGAAACTAATGTTTGCCCGCATAAGGGCGATTCGAATTTTACCTCGGTTTGCGCGGCGTGTAAACGATTTAAAAAACCCTTTGACCATAGATGCGGGTCGGATCAGTGCGGTACCTATAAATTAAAACTCGAACAACTTATCCTACATAATAATTACTAATTAAGATGGATAGTCTAAACATAGGGCAATTAAACCATCACAACGATAAGGTGGCGACATCTGAGTTAGATAAATTAATTATTGACTACAACTTAGACCTTGTACTCATTCAAGAACAATATCAAAACTCACGTTTACGTCACAAGGTAGTGCAGCTGGATTGCAGGGAACGAGCCGGAATTTATGTTGCGCGGTCTTCTGACTTTACGGTAACGTCTTTACGTGACCTCATGACGCCACACTGTGCGGTTGCTAAAGTATTCGTTGTAAGCTGTTACTTTCAATATTCAGATCCTGTTACTCCTCATATACATAATCTCCGTCATGTCTTGCGGTCACTCGCGGGCTGCAAAGTTATCGTTGGCGCGGATGTCAACGCGTCATCGTCTCTGTGGTATGGCAAGGTTTGGGCCACCGATACCGAACGACGTTGCGCTGTTGAGGATTTCATTGCTGAGATGAACCTATCGATTCATAATACCCCTGATGCACCACCTACTTTTTGTAGCCAAATGGGCGAATCTTGTATTGACGTCACACTTTCAAGTGCGGACGTACGTCTGGATAGGTGGTGTGTCCTACCGGACGCGTCTTGTAGTGATTATCGCCTGATCGTGTACGAATTTGTTCCTGATTATATTCAGGGTCCGTCTCATATTCCCGGTAATTTCAGATATAGATGTAAAGGCGCGAACTAGGAATTTTTCGGCTCGCTTTTTGCGTGTCATGCCAAAGAATTCACTCGGGACGGGCTGTCAGCCGAAGAAAGTGCTGACATTGGTCGCGGATCTATGACCAATATTCGTAGATGTGACTGGTGGAGTGATTATTTAGTTGAACAGCGTAAAAGATATCGAAGAGCGCGTAGACAGTTAAATAAACTCAAGAGCCGGAAGGTTACTGGAGATCTTCTTACATTCGCTTTAAATGCTTTTAGAGTTGCCAAGTCACGCTACAAAGCATCGGTGGAAAAATCTAAGGGTAACTTGTTGCGGAAAATCGTTGATAAACTTGACAGGGAGGGTCCGTGGTCTCCCTTATATCACGAATTTAAAGCTAACAGATCGGTCGACCTTGCATACGTTCAAAACATTAAAGTCAATGATAAGCATACCGCAGGCATAAAGGAAAC
Organism: Sesamia inferens; assembly: GCA_037179545.1. Lineage (NCBI taxonomy): Eukaryota > Metazoa > Arthropoda > Insecta > Lepidoptera > Noctuidae > Sesamia > Sesamia inferens. The sequence goes on along the minus strand of CM073928.1, from coordinate 24,244,443 downwards.
AACAGAAGTTCTAATTAATACACTTTTCCCTGATGATTCACCGGCTAACGATAGCGACTACCACCAACAGATTCGAGCGTGGGCTCCTGTGCCACCTGAATCACCAATGTCAGACGTACCATCTAATGACGAATTTATAAATATTGTTAGAAAACTACCGGTCAACAAATCATCAGGTGAAGATAAAATATCTAATAGGATGATTAAAGAGGCGTGTAAAACGGCGGGTGATGCCATCTTAGCTGTATACAACCGATGCATTACTGAAGGCGTTTTTCGTCGTAAATGGCGACGCGGTTTCATATGAGTAATACCAAAGTGTGGTGACAAACCACCGGATGATCCGAAGTCATATCGTCCTATCACGCTTCTACCATCTTTGGGGAAACTTCTTGAGCGCCTCATCGTTCCACGTTTACTACCGAACGGTACAAAATTCCATAGTAATCAATATGGCTTCACCATAGGTAAATCTACAGTCGACGCGGCACTTTCTGTCAGAAGAACCGTTAACCAATCTGAAAACAAGTACGTAATTGGGATCTTCCTGGATATTTCTGGGGCTTTTGATAACGCCTGGTCACTATGACCGGTCACTATGGTCGCCTATGCTGTTGTTAAAATTAAAAACCCGCGGTTGCTATAGAAACATATATAATCTCGTTTACTCGTACTTTATAAACGGTTCCGCGGTACTTAAGCTCGGTCATTTTTCTAGTACTAAAACACTAACCATGGGTTGTCCTCAGGGTTCAGTTGTCGGTCCTTATTTGTGGAATTTGGGTTTTGATGACTTCCTCGCGATCCCGCTTCCTTGCGGCTGTTCACTTACTGGTTACCCGGACGATGGCCTACTGCACATTCAGTCAAGTACTCGAGCTGGACTTGTGAACTTGGCCAAAACTTGTATAAATTTAATATCTCAGTGGGGTGATCGTAACCACCTAGCGTTTGCGCCACATAAAATCTATCAACTTCTACTAAAAGGTAATCTTAAATCATTGCCTACTATTAAATTTAACAACGTTCTCATTAAAAAACAGCAATCCGTATGCTACCTTGGTATGATCTTAGAAAGGAATTTTTCATTTATCGAACATATAAAAATAGTTGGCGAAAAAGCTAAAAGGAACTTTTATGCCCTAACTAGAATATCCAAAGCAACGGTGTACCTGTTTGGGCCGATAGGGCCAGTATAGGGACGGCACGACGTAAACTGCTTCAAAGCCAACGTTTGGCATTGATATTTTTATGCAAGGCGTATAGAACGGTCAGTACTGAAGCCTTACCGGTACTGGCAGGTGTACTTCCAGTCGATCTTGAGGTACAACGACGTGCTTCAATGTACTATTCCGCGAGGGGGGAGGCCATGGACACTAATTTTGTTACACAAAAGCTGTACTTAGGACCCATTAACTTAATCAAATTTTATTCCGTGGTGTTTGGCAATCTGGGCTTCTCCCAGTTGCAATAATGTCCCTTTGTGCCGATTGGCCTAGTTCTGTTCTGTCTCCTGCTTGTTATGGAGGGAAGTGGAAAAAATATCTTTTTTCTTACTCCTCCGCTATTCTTTTCTGATTAATTTCGTTGCGGGACCCAAGACAGTTGAATCGTTTCTCCGGGACTCGTCGAGCTTCATTGCTCGGCTTTTTTCTGGTGGTCGCCACTGTTGATTCTGGCTTTCAGGAGTTGCAGTGGTTGGGAAAAGTGTGGCGGGTTTAGTCCCAAAAAAAAAAACCAGTATGGCAATAATGGGCGTACTTTTTTTTTCTTTTGGATGAGAAATCATCAACGCTCTGGGCGGAACGGGAGGGCGTGTCCGACTTTTACTGACTAAAATCCACCCGTATTCCTTCAGTTGTCCGTGCGCCAGGGCCACGGTTTATTCTTTAACCAACCCGTAACCCTGACCCAGGAGGCATCGGTGTTCGTGGACCACGTCACGATGTGCTGACATCTCTTTGAGGTGACCGTGAAACACAACGCGCCGTCGACCCGCGCCTGGTCCTTACCGAGCGGCGAGCTGCCCACTGCTCACCGCTCGCAAGCCCGCGCCTAAGGCGGCTGGGAGCTCGATGTTGTCTCTCGACCAGAGCGTCTCAACATTGGTTGTCATACCTTACAATCTCTTCACAACCCAGTAACTGGGTACACTTTATTCTCTATTATTTATCTGTTAATCAGGTGCATGCAGTTAATTAGACTTAATTCCCCCATCTCCGTTCCATCATCGGAAGACGTGTCGTACGGCGAGTATCCACCCTTACGTTGTTGACACCACTGCGTTCCTAACAAAACATTTCGCCTCGTCTTTTATACCGCGTACATCGAGGGACTGGAACAATTTGTTAGGGGCGGTGTTTCCTTCTAACTACAATTTAAGTGTCTTCAACGTTAGAGTAGTTTTTGAAGTGAAACTTCTTTACGCACGCTTGACTTGGGGAGTAAGCTGGCGAACGCGTGACGTAAGCGTTACGAAAAGTGATCGGGCAAGGCGAACGGAAGTTAAGTGGGGGATATAAGCACAGAGGTGTCCGTGGCGCGAGCTTGGTACTACAAGGTCTACAACGAGTTTTTTTTTTTTTTCAATAAATATAGAAGATCTATGCAAAAATATTAATTTACCAATGAAACCATGAAATAAATTTAAATATTTATAGAAAAGTAATATAAGTATATGTGTATACATGTATATATTGTACACACACATATATATATATATATATGTATATATATATACATACAGATGGAGCGAAAGAAGTTTCACTTCAGTCGTGTGGTCATAAGCACACTCGTTTTTTCTTTTTGAGTGACTAGGCTCTTAATAAACTAGCATGTTTTAACATCAATGATTGCATCATTGCTTACCATCAAGCGGGATTGGTGTATGGATTTAATTTTAAAACGGCCGACCCCTATATGTGTGCGTAATTTAAAAAAAACTTTCGAAGTTTGTTCTGTCTCAATCTGTCAATTTAGGTACGTTTTAATTGTAAAACTAAGAACATTTTGACAAGTTCTTAAAGTACGATAATAATTGATGCTGTCCAGACTTCAGTAAGTCAAAAGTGAAAGTAAATGTTAACAAAATATATCCATTCACTAGTCATGACGAGATATTTTTGTTGCCAGAACCATAATAATATAACTCATTTACATATACTATTTATCATAAAGGTCATTAACCTATTTGTGTTACAATGCCGTTTCATATTGAAATAATGGCTTCACGCCCTTTATAATAAATGTTGATAGATGTTATTTATAATGAGATATTGTTTTACAACTATTTTTGTTATACTGTTTGCCATACGAACATCTAGTGGGTTGTTGGAGCCCTCAAAAGTACAACAATTGGTCTTACTGCAATGCTTCGATATCGCCTTCGGGTTGTGGAGGTCAGACGGCAGTCGCTTCACGGAAAATATCGAAGTTTAGCCAAAATCAGCAGTTAAATCGATAAGGCGAACCCCAGACTCCAAAGCTGAAAAAGCTTCGGATACGACTGGGATTAACGCTGAGATAATGATGATGATTGTTTTAGAACTATTGCGTATTAATGATTAATTTTCACCATATTAATATACTACAATATAATACAGTAATTAAAATATTTTTAAGCAAATTAACAGCCTACTTCAATTTACCATTTCATGCAAAAATCAATACACTTTTCATTTTAGTATATTATGAACTACTCGTTGCGCCCCACGGTTTCACTCGCGTAGGTCCCGACTTTTTTTATATGCTCCGCTCCTATTGATGGCAGCGTGATGTTATATAGTCTAAAGCCTTCCTGGATTAATATGCTATCTAAAACGCTCTCCCTTACATCGGTAGACATTCTTCCTTCCATCATTGCCATGTAACACAATTTTAGACTCATCAGAAAACAGTACACGGCTCCAATCTTGCTGTGTCCAATTTAAATGAGTGCGTGCGAAATGAAGGCGCGCTATTCGGTGGGCTCGCGTTAGTTTGGGCCCATTAGCTGGCTTGTGTGGTACCATATCGCGTTCTTTTTACCTTCTCCGAACAGTTCGAGCGCTCACAGATACTCCGTGGAAGTCGCGAAGTTGGCTTTGTATCATAATGAAGGTAAGGTGATGATTTCTCAAGCTGTTCGTCACGATGAATCGATCCTGCCTTTCAGTTGTGACCCGAGATCTTGGCCTTCCTTGGCGATGAAAAAAGCCGCCAGTCTCTCGGTACCTCCGATAAACATTTCGGACTGCAGAACGACTTAAATTAAGTTGAGCACTCACATTTCTTTGGCTGTGTCCGGCCTGAATAAGTGCCACAGCTTGGGCGGCGACTTCAGGTGAAGTATTCATAGATTATTGATACAACCTCACCTTAATGTTAAGAATAGGTAATGTTTGTTGTAAAATCAAGGATATCAATCACTTTTTCAAGAATTAAATCCAAGTAAACCAATGAAATCAAGTTTTCTTAGTATTCGATTCTTTGATATCAACAAACAGGCTCCAAATTGTCTTTTGTTTTTTTAAATTCTGGGTTTGAAATTCAAAAACAGAATTTTTTAATTCCAAAACATTTTTCATTTTTCGAAAAATGTGTTTCGAAATTTATTCAAATTGTTAGTAATTGTGTGTTATGCGATTTTGTTCAAGGAAAACGGCATGTCCGGGAACCAAAAATTGGAAGACGTGTCATGTCTACCGACCCGCACTGGGCTCATGTGGTGGATTACAAACCCATCTCTCCCGATATTATGTATGTGTGTGTATATATGTATGTATCTACAATACCTACATGTACCTACAGTATAGAGCGTAGTAGCACACCGACTGCTGATGGGGCAGAACGGCTCTTGAATGGCGACCACGGACCCGCAAACGTTACGCGTCCTACCAGACCGGTAGGACGCGTAACGTTTTTGGAAATCCTTGGGGGAGGCCTATGTCCAGCAGTGGACTTCTTATGGCTGACATGATGATGATTATGATGATGACCTACAACGTACACGATAATGACGTGATTTATTTATTAGTCCACTATTGGGATACAAGCCTCGTCTCTATGAGAGAGAAGAAGCCTGAGCATCAGCATTGGGAATATTATGGGCTGATTATCTAAGTGGCTGATCAGTTTGTTTAACGGTTTTACATTTCTGCCTTTACCTTTAAGTATCGCCTCTCGTGAAGGCTATTAGAGACGTTTGTAACTGTATAGAGGTATGAGGGACAGGGTATTAAGTTCACTCATCCTCCGTAGAAAATGTGACGAAGGTGTTGTCTGGTGGAACTGCATGAACATTTCTTTTTAACATTATGTACTAGTGCTTGACCGCGATCCCGCCTGATAGTAGGTAGTGAGCTTCAAAGAGATATCAGCATATCGTGACGGGGTTCACGAAGACCGATGCCTGAGCCAGGGTTGTGGGTTGGTTCAATGATTTGTTTTAAACTGTCACAATGAAACCCATTTCTCCTAATGTGTCGAGTGCGTTACGTAATTACCCTGGGGCATAAATTCAAATTAAAATATCTCGGTGGTAGGCCATAACATCGGCCGCCGGCAGAAGTTACCACCCACCAGACAAAGTCTTGCCGCCAAGCGATTTGTCGTGTTCCGGCATGATGTCTGGTGAAGCCGTATGGAAGACGGATCTGAGCAGTTGTGTTGCGATGTGTGCCGGGTACGATGCGCCAAATGTTGTTGTGTTGGGAGTTAGGTCGTGGTAGGTCTTCGGATCAATCTCCCTTTGGCGCAGCATTGTTTGCAGCATTGCATTTGTTGGGTTTAATATTGCATCACCTCGCTCAACTGCCGTCTTCCTTCTTATTCGCTCAGTTTTTCTGAGTGAATAGGCTGTTAATAAACTAGCGCGCTTTACCATCAACGATCGCATCACTGCTTACCATCAGGGGGGTTGCGGTCAAGAGCTAGTTTATAATTATTAAAAAAAAAAATCTTCTAAAATATGAACTCAATTACACTAATATAAATATCGATATAAGTTAGGTAGAGGGCACGATCCTATCTCCTTTATTGAGAGCAATACCAATCCTGAGCTATGATTGAATTTTTTTCAGTGAGTGGAACCCAATTATCCTTTTTACGGGATTTTGGATTGAAATCCGGAACCACAAATACGTACACAGCTGAGATTTTTTTAAGTAATGTGAAAAACTCAGTTACCTAGATGGCATTTTTTTATTTTTGTAAGTTATTTGTTTTATTTTGTTGTGATGTAACCAATATTAATACAATATAACCCCAAGCCCTCTTATCGAGAGGAGACCTGTGTTTCAGTAGTGGGAACATTATGGGCTAATTTTATGAACCAATGTTTTGATTTAAAAGTATGATAGGCCACTGCGCAAGGAGGAGCGGGTTCGATGCCCGCGCAGTGCAAATATTTATATGCATGAAAATGAATACTTGCACACACAGGCACAAATTTATTGTACCTACAACAAGGCTCAAGAAAATAGGTGGCTCTTTTAGATGCCAATGTATACATTTTTACAATGGACTTCCAGAGGTGGTTCAAGATCTGAGCCTGAATAAATTCAAATCCTTCATTAAACATAAGTTGTGTCGGAAAGCATTTTATAGTGTTAAGGATTATATTGAGGACAAAAAGGACTTGGGTTTGAGCTGCGTCCGATTTCTATACACTGATAGTTTTTTGATTTTTCCTCTTGTAGTTTAATTTGTAATTGTTTATGTTTTTATATTCAAAGCCACTATTACACACTATGTAGCCAAGCATACTATACGTTACGGAATTGCATCGCTGACAGGGGTATTCGGCACTGGTACAGGTACACAGGAGCTAAACTTAGTATTCGGGAACACTGTTGGAGCTGCTGAATCTTGGACAAAACTATCTTTGCATTGTGTAGATTCAATTTCTTAGTATTGTATAATTGCGTGGCACACGTGTGAGCACAATGTACTTGCTGTAAAGCATCTATTTGTTAGGTTAGTCTTTTTTATTGACTTGATTGTGCTCTGGCTGTTGAGAGTATGTCATCACTCAAATGTCTCGATTGTGGTGGCGTGTGTGTTGGGTCATTAGGTTCCCTTCAATATGATTGAGCTGAATGATGCTGATCCATATGTCATGTTCGTGCACGGACGCCGTCAGAGGGGACTGGTCATCTCTTAGCTGCCACGGCGTATTTTCATTTCTGAATTGTTGTTTTTTTTTGTGTTTTCCATAATTGAAGCGTACAATATATTTCTGCATCGTTCTCACAAGTTTGATTTCAACATGAATGATGTAATCAAATATTTGTATCAATAGCTTGATAATTTAAAGGAGTGTCCATGGAGTTTCTTGCCCGTTCTTCTTCATAGGTTGTATATACACACACATGTTTGGAATAGGCGACTAGCTTCATCTTACTGACTGACCGACCTTCTGACTATTCAAAAGTGCCTGTAACTGGTTTATTTGAAATAAATGCTTTGATTTGATTTGATTTGACTTGCACTGGTCTGGACGTGCCTCGGAAAGCACGTTAAGCCGTTGGTCCCAGTTGCCATACGAACATCTAGTGGGAGTCGTTACTAGTTGTTGGAGCCCTCAAAAGTACAACAATTGGTCTAATTGCAATGTATCGATATCGCCTTCGGGTTATGGAGGTCAGACAACAATCGTTTCATGAAAAATATCGAAGTTTAGTCAAAATCAGCAGTTAGACTGATAAAGCGGACTCCGGACTCCAAAGCTGAAAAAGCTACGGGTGCGACTGGGATTAACGCTGAGATGATGATGATGCTTTTGATTTAAACGTGTGACCGTGGAGTTACTAGTCGTTCGTCTCACTACGAAACCAGTACCCTTTGAGATAAGCAACTAGCTTCAACTTTTTAAACGACCGACTTCTAGACAATACAAAAGTGTCTGTAACAACAATCAATTAAAATCAAGGTACTTAATTTCAGTTCTGCAATCGCATCATGTTTAGCTTTGCTGATACTTTCAGTTTGGTCCCAATAGGAATTTTATAGAAATCAGTTGAGTAGTTTGGTTTTTAATTCAATATTACGGGTATAAATTAAAGTTAACAAAATTACATCGTTTGCTTACAGACCTTTTCCCAACTGTCCAGTCTGGCCTGATGCAACTGAACAGTAGGTACTTTTTACAAATTAAAAAGTGTAAAATAAAAACTTTTTTACAAAAAAAAACTACCTTTAAAATTAAATTAGTAATCGGTGAACATACATAAAAAAGATTCTGACGAATTGAGAACCTCCTCCTTTTTTGAAGTCGGTTAATTAATTTGAGTTAAGTTGATTTTTTGAGTACCCTTTGCCTTTTTTTATAAATTATAAACAAGTGCTTGACCGCAATCCCGCCTGATGGTAAGCAGTGATGCAATCGTTGATGGTAAAGTTTATTAAGAGCCTATTCACTCTAGCCTTGAAGACACTCAAATTGTAGTCCGACGGAAACTCCGTCGCTGGCAAATTGTTTCAGTCCCTCGAAGTACGCAGTATAAAAGAAGAAGCGAAACGCTTTGTCCGGATCGTAGTGGTGTTAATAATGTAAGGGTGGAAATGCGTAATATAATATCAGTAGCAATAGGTTTCATTTTGGCAAGTCAACAGCATTGATTGCATTGTTTGTATTATTGAGCAGACATATATGGAATATGCTTCAACCTGATTCAAATTGATAGTAATAATGTATTATGCAATTAGGTTACCGACTTCTTTTGTAATTTTGTAAACTTTGCATTAAACATCTGCATTAAATTCCACGATTTCAAACATAAGCACAGTAATCATCAACAACCTTTTTTATCGTCCCACTCCTGGACACAGGTCTCCTCTCATAAAGAGAAGGATTGAGCGTAATCACCACGTTTGCTCAATGCGGGTTGGCGATTTCAGACTTATAAAGTCCAGGTTTCCTCAAGATGTTTTCCTTCACCTTCCGTCAATGGTCTCCAAGATATACCTTGAAAGTACATATAACTTTAGAAAAGTTACATTGGTACTTGCCTGACCTGGAATCGAACCCGCGCACTCATACTTGAGAGGCTGGTGTTATAACCACTAGGCCACCACGACTACTAAGCACAGTAATAATGTTCGACAACTGACATGGCTAGCAGAGAAAGCTTTAACTAACTTCTTTTTCAAACGAACTCTTTAGCGAATAATACCACTAGTTCAGTTTGCGAATTTTTGATCAAATGTAGGTCGATTAGAATCCCATCTTGGAACTTCTCTAAGATTTATAGCTACTCCAAAAAATAGGAAGTATAGGTACAAATAATATTACGTCATACTACAGCGTCGTAGCACGCGTAGCACTTGTAGAAGCCACCTGTAGCAAGAAGCTGCTACGAATTATGTGAAAACTTAGCAACCCGCCCCAACTTCGCTTAACGCTCAATTTTTTCACCTTGACAAAACATCACCATTTCTTTTCCATACATAAGTGTAATATAATCTAAATATTAGCGAAAAGCGCAACAAATTCCTTGGCGTTTACTTTACAAGACGAACGTAGTCACATTGATAAACATTAAAAGTGACGTTTGTTTGTAATAAAACAGATGAGCCGCCTTTTTTTTTCTTAGTTTTGGTAATACACATATATTATTTCAACATAAAGAAAAAAATCCCAACAAAACCCTCAAAATTATAGCGATATTGTATCAAAATCCATTGCATAATACAAACAACATTTTTCGCAAATTTCTCGGTGGTAGGCCATAACACCGGCCGCCGGCAGAAGTTACCTCCAACCAGACAAAGCCTTGCCGCCAAGCGATTTGTCGTGTTCCGGCATGATGTCTGGTGAAGCCGTACGGAGGACGGGTCTGAGCAGTTGTGTTGCGATGTGTGCCGGGTACAATGCGCCAAATGTTGTTGTGTTGGGAGTTTGGTCGTGGAGGGTCTTCAGATCAATCTCCCTTTGGCGCAGCATCGTTGGTCGTGTTGTTGGGTTTAACATTGCATCACCTCGCTCAACTGCCGTCTTCCTTCCTATTCGCTCAGTCTGAGTGAATAGGTTTTTAATAAACTAGCGCGCTTTACCATCAACGATCGCGTCACTGCTTACCATCAGGCGGGATTGCGGTCAAAAAAATACATATAAGTTAATATAATATTTTGTATGTCGTTAGATTCTCCTCCGTCTCTCATTTTTTCAAGAGGGTGTATGTATCATTTCCAAGAAAAGACGCCTGTTCTAACATTCACTCTAAATAGATCATGTAGATATAATATATGTATTCGATTGAAATACAGCACAATAATACCAATGTGAACACGATACTCTCAAACATAATGACGTTAGTGTCAATATTGGCACAGATACATAACTAAATGATTGATGGCATACATGTTACAGATGTAGGTGAAATAGAGAAGTCTTTCATATCAGAATATTTTGTTTCATTTGTAACAGATCACAATCTGTCAATAAATAGGCACATATGTATATCTACCAAAGCCGCGTTTATAACAAATATACTTTATAAGAAAACTTTGCCTTTATTGAACAACTTGTTTGAACTAAAACCAAAATCATCATTCTTATGCTTATATTCCAATTTAGATAATATCATTCATATGCTTATATTCCAATTTAGACAATGCGATTTAATTATAATATTATTATAATTTAATCGCATTGTCATCTCATCGTCAACCTTTTTATCGTCCCACTGCTGGGCACAGGCCTCCTCTCATACAGAAAAGGATTGAGAGCGTAATCACCACGCTTGCTCAATGTGGGTTGGCGATTTCAGACTTAAAGTCCAGGGTTCCACACTTTGTAATCAGTCATTTGTGTCTAAGATATACTTAGAAATTATATATAACTTAGAAAAGTTACATTGGTACTTACCTGACCTGGAATCGAACCCGCACACTCATACTTGAGAGGCTAGTGTTTTAACCATTAGGCCATCACTACTATAACACACACACACACACACACACACACACACACACACACTTTACTACAGTGTTTGAACTAAAATCAAAATCTTCATTCTTATGGTACCTTGTCATTTACATACTGGTCTATCAGTCTTCATCACCATCTCATCTTTCACGAATCGTTTTTTTAGACTCTCCGTCATCCTGGGCCTCAATTCACGTAATTCAAAGCGTTCAAAATCTATTCGAATTGTCATCTCGGTGACAAACAAATGTCAGAAAAAATTGTCAAAACGTAGAGAAATTAGAAGTAATTTGTAACAGATTGAGACTGAGATCAGCACCCTAATTGAGTAACACACTATTACTATTAATTTGAAGTATATTGCTAATCCATTTCTCGATATATTTCGAAAACGTGTTTGATCATCAATGAAAGTAACGCAATGAATATTGTTGAATTGTCAAAATGTAACCCATTGTCGCTGATTAGCTTGCAGACTATGAACATTCTTAAAATTAGTAGAATAACCCCTCAGATTCATACTCAAACTTTCACTACAATATTGTCCTGAATCCCCCTTATTACATAGCTATATATAATTACCACTGCCACATAACTTTTTAACCACCTTTTCCACTTTCAGACATCCTTTTATACCTAATCTTTTTTTTTATATAATTATAAACTAGCGCTTGACCGCAATCCCGCCTGATGGTAAGCAGTGATGCGATCGTTGATGGTAAAGCGCGTTAGTTTATTAAGAGCCTATTCACTCAGAAAAACTGAGCGAATAGGAAGGAAGACGGCAGTTGAGCGAGGTGATGCAATGTTAAACTCAACAACACGACCAACGATGCTGCGTCAAAGGGACATTGATCTGAAGATCCTGCACGACCAAACTCCCAACATAACAACATTTGGCGCATCGTACCCGGCACACATCGCAACACAACTGCTCAGACCCGTCCTCCGTACGGCTTCACCAGACATCATGCCGGAACACGACAAATCGCTTGGCGGCAAGGCTTTGTCTGGTGGGTGGTAACTTCTGCCGGCAGCCAATATTGTGGCCTACCACCGAGAACCTCATCTTCACCTTTATACCTAATCATTTCTTGTTCTACCGTTTGACCGACATTTTATGCCATAATCATGTTTGATGATCTGTGACATTGATCACAATTGAAACCTCCTTTCTCATTCTGACTCAAAATCAGTATGACTTTTTAATAGCCATTCGTATCTCTCTTGTAAAAATGATCGTAAGAGTACAAATTACTGTTTCATATTACATAATTTAAATCACGACAGCACTAGAAATGTAGTAGTGGTTTATTTTATCTTATCTCACCTTATCTTCTAAACACAAGAATTGGATAAACTTACTATTAGCATTGCTCGGAGTCATTTGTATGTTTATAGAGAAGTACAATTTCTTATTAAATTTCACTGAATTCTGTCCAAAATTATAAAATAGACAAGATAGTATTTCCGCTTAGGCCAGCGGGTCACGGTACTTTAAAATGTAGAATGTAGCTAAATCAAGTATAAAAATACAAAAATCTCTCTAAACAAATAGGTGTCCTAAACAGGATTCCTTAATTAAATTCTTAATATGAATTACTATCATAATTCACTGTGCACTAAAAGTTAATTATTATTTTCCATTACATTACTATGCTAATTTAAATAACAATCTATAAACGCTTTATTATACTCGTTGCGAACGTTCCCTGAAAATTTAACCTGTGACTGAAAAAGAACGGCATAAAAAATGTTTTCCATTACTCCGTAAAAACCCCGCTTACCTTAATTCAACAAAGCTCAATTATAAAACCGCCGCTTAGTCGTACAGCGATCACAGAAAATAAAAAAAAAAACTCACAAAGTGATGAAACTGAAAAACTGAAACACAGACACTTGAAACCCACGATTTTAGTACCAAAGAGTTTTAATTAATTCACAGATTTTAGAATTTTAATTCACGAACTGCAGGATGTTGGTTCCGCGCTAGTGCGGGAAATTTAAGCCACAATCGACGGGCGTCACTCGCGGCGGTTGATAGGAGACTGCGGCGCGGGCGGAAGGCGCGGCTCCGTCAGACTCCTAAGTCCCCGATACCCCGAGTCCCCGGTTTTCTGAGTCCGGAATCTGGCCACCCTCCGGAGCCATGCGGATACGATATCTCTTACTCTGCTAATTTCCTGCCTTCGTAAATTCAGATTTTATTTCGCCTTGTAAAATTTAAATATGAATGGAATAGATTGCGCCGATTGTTCCAGTGATAACATTGTTGATTGAGGCACTAAATTAAGAATTCAGATAGCTTGTTGTTGCAAAACATTGTAGACTTTTAGCAACGCTCTTTTTGGCTGATTGTAAAGACAATGAAATGGATAATTTTTGGTATTTCAACATATTAAGGCGCATTTGAAACCAAAAATACTGGAAAGCAATTCAGATTTAGAAACATGATTTTTCTTTTTATTGTAGTGATTAACGACCCTGTCTCATTGAAATTAATATATATTCTATTAATATACATAAACCTTCGGGACAAAATATTCTAAATAATACTGAAAAATATATTAAATCCCTTTTCGGAGCTTTGAAGAACAAAACAGTAACAGACATAGACACAAAAGCGAAAAAATTTAGGCAGACTTAAAACAATGACTATTTAAAAGCAAGTCACATTAAAAACACTTGTTCTCACCTAAATCAAAAACCTATTCATTCCATTGTCCGTATTGCAGTAATAAAAAGCCACTCACTCAACACTGAGTGAGAAAAATGATAGCTCGGGAATATGTAGCAGAAAAAGCGTTAAGCCTAGTTTCGACTGTAACAGGCTCATTTCGTGTCATATTTCATCATAAACTCATAATTTACAACAATGAACGTACGATGGAAAGAAGGCGTAACAAACAATCAATCACAATTTTAATGATTTTGAGTGACATCGCTTATCTATTATTTCAGTTAGAACAATTTGTCTGTTCAACAAAGTAAATGACGTATTTATTGTTGTTGAACTGTTAAATTGAAAACCATTATTACTGTTAGAGTGTGCTATTACGACGTGTGTTAAATGGTACTTTAATGACGCTGTTGCAATGTTTCTACGTAGGCTGGTCTTATCGCTGAATTTGGGGCTCGTCGAGGTGTTTGTGGGGCTTCATTGGTCAACTCAAGGAGGTTACTCACCGCTACTGACTGATGGTTCCATGGTATTATAAACCAGAGGGCCAATACTAGTTGGGCACGCCACAATAGCGGTGGTAAGTGCCCTCTTTGAGGAGTAGCTACAGAGGCACTACAGCGCAATGACCTTCCGCCTTATGCAGGTCCTTATAGGACACGGTTCTTTCGGGAGATTCCTGTTCCGGATAAGGCGGGAGTCAAAACGCCAGGGTGTCACCACTGTGTGAATCGTCGTGAGGATACGGTGGAGCATACGCTGGAGGTCTGCCTGGTACGGGTAGAGCAAGAGCACCGCCGTGTCCTCGTGGCGGCGATCGGCGCCCAACCCTGGTCCATCCCATGGTCAGGAGCGAGAGTGCATGGCAGGCCGTCACCTCCTTCTGCGAAGCAGTGATAATGACAAAGGAGGAGGCGGAGCGCGTTAGGCCGTGGGAATCCCAGCGCCCTCACGCCAGTAGGCGCCGCAGGAGACGCCCTGGTCGGGAGACGACATCGACACCCAGCCACCGTAGGCGCAGGTCAGAGGGCGGTGAGCAGTGGGAAACTCGCCGCCCGATAAGGATCTGACCCGGGTAGACGGCGCGTTGGGGTTGACGCGCGCCTAAATGAGTTGTCAGTACATCGTGACGGGATCCACGAAGACCGATGCCTTCTGGGTCAGGGTTGCGGGTTGGTGTTGGCGCACAGGCAAGTAAAGAAACACGGGTGGGTTTTAGTCAGTAAAAGTCTATGTCAGTAAAAGAGAGGAGTGGTCATTTTCAAAGAGGTCAAAAAAAGGACTTTACTCACCGCTGTTAACTGCTGGTTCGATGATATAAACCTGCAGGGTCATTACGTAACACATTATCAGTAGAAAAGAAAAGAAAAGAAACGATTTTTGAATAGAAATAAGCATCAAAATATAGGGTGCAGAACGCCAATCCTCAAAATTTAAAACAAATGTCAAAAACTTGTCAAAATGTAGGGAAATTAAATGTATCTTTTGACAGATTGAGACTGAGATCAGATAGTGAACTTTCTTAAAATTAGTAGATTTAGCCCTTTGACCTCAAGGTTCACGGTTGTCCTCATACATACATACATAATGCCTATAATGTCCCCATTATTGCGACACAGGTCTCCTCTCGATGCTGGCCATGCTGGCCACGTGCGTGTTGGTTCACAATGTCACTCATCATCAACCTCTTTTTTTATCGTCCCACTGCTGGGCACAGGTCTCCTCTCATACAGAGAAGGATTGAGCGTAATCACTACGCTTACTCAATGCGGGTTGGCAATGTCACATGTCTTCGAAAATGGTAGCTCTAGAAATGCCGGCTTCACCGTTTTTTAGAGCAGAACTGATGAAATAATTTACACATTTTAAGGAAAGCGAGTGATGGGGTTCGAACCCTTGACCATAAATTGTAAGTTGCGGTCGATACCACTAGGCCACCAATACTCTCCACGCAGGTTGTCCTCTGTTTAATCTATCTATTCAGAGACGGTACTAAGGTAACGGCTACTTCTGATATTGTTATACACGCAGGCTGGAACCATTCCTTAATCCGTGATGAAATTGCTATGATTATGGTATGTATATAAAGTACATATTATAGAAAGTCAATGGATGATAATCGTTCCTTAATTTTATTACTTCTTATATAATCAATTCTTTAAAATAAAATCAAGAATCTTCTTAAAAGTCAACGCTGGAATATTTATAGCTACCTCATCATTTTAAATTTGTTACATATTCACTGAAACGTTTTTTACGGCTTTAATTACTTATATTAAAACTGTTTCAAATATAGAAGTCATTTGTAAATAGCTTCATATTTTATGTATAGATTAACTTTTTAATTTTTATGCACACAATGTTTTGGTAACGACGTGGAAAGGCTTAGGTCGTCATGATTGATGGTACATTACTGCTTTATTTTCGTGGAAAATCTGCGCCCTAATTACGTAACATACTATTACTATCAATTGGAATCATTTTGGAGCAATTTGCTAATCCATTGCTCATTATGTTCAAAATGGTGTCTGCTCAACAACGTATATCTAAAGAAAACCCTGTCCGATCGGTGAAGGTATTGTAAGGTATCGTTAACTGATTCTAATAATGCCTATAAAGCCGGGCTAAACTAAAAAAAAAAAAAACCCTAAAAAAATAAATATTATTTCGCAAAAAGAGGTAACTTACTACTTGTACGGTAGGCAATCCATACGCAGGTGACGGGGGGCAAGGCATGCGTCACGTGGTCGCATCCCTTATAATAATACCATCAAAATGGTGTTGTCACTTTTTTAAAATTACCAAATTTCGGGGAAGTTGGAATTAATTCGCGGGAAAAAAAGATTATTCCAAAATTCATTAGTATTGTTACTATGATGATTACGTAAAAGTTTATATTATATTTGGTCATGTGTTTACCTAACCTTTATTATTCTTATGGGTCGGACAGGGTTTTCTTTACATATTGTATAATGAAATAAATGTTGTTAAACCGTCAAAATGATTCCCATCTCTACTGATAGTGTGTCACGTAATAATTATCTTGCTGTATCACGGCGTTGATAATTGCTCAGGTGACTAGCTGAAAAAACCCACTGCCGATTTGTTTTATGGCCTGCTGAAAATTAACTCTGAAAAAACTGCTGAAAATTATACTCGGTGGTAGGCCATAACATCGGCCGCCGGCAGAAGTTACCACCCACCAGACAAAGCCTTGCCGCCAAGCGATTTGTCGTGTTCCGGCATGATGTCTGGTGAAGCCGTACGGAGGACGGGTCTGAGCAGTTGTGTTGCGATGTGTGCCGGGTACGATGCGCCTAATGTTGTTGTGTTGGGAGTTTGGTCGTTGAGGGTCTTCACATCAATCTCCCTTTGGCGTAGCATCGTTGGTCGTGTTGTTGGGTTTAACATTGCATCACCTTGCTCAACTGCCGTCTTCCTTCCTATTCGCTCAGTTTTGAGTGAGTAGACTCTTAATAAACTAGCTTGCTTTACCATCAACGATCGCATCACTGCTTACCATCAGGCGGGATTGCGGTCAAGAGCTAGTTTATAAATATAAAAAAAAAAAAAAATAACACCGAAAGTTGTAAATCCAAGTCTTTTTCGACACGCTAGGATGGACTCTGTTGGATTTTTATTGCTTGTTTCAAAGCCGAGAAGGAAAAATGTCCTCTGATTGTGTAATCACTAATCAGCCATGCGCACCTGGATTTAGAATGTAGTATTTAATATTGGCCATTTGGAATATTGAAGTATGGTACTGTTATATCGGATTAACTATTACTTGGAATATGAATTAAAATGCTGAGTTTCCCATTGCATTTACGTCAATGCAATAGGAAACCGTTGTTATTCTCGTTAGCGATTCTAACCGTTTTTCCCATCAGTTTGGATTGGACTTCCGTCGGGCATAGTAACTTGTAATACGTGTCTTATAATTGAATATATCTTTCTTTTAGCTAATTAAATTGTCTTTTTTAAAAACCGTCTTCCGACCCGCTCCGTAACAGTGGTGTCAGAAGTGGGATACCAGTGTTGATATCGCCGTAACCGTTCCGCTGGTATCCCCTATCGGGTCGTGGTTATACTGAAGTGATCATATGTGAACTTTACGTTACCGACGAGTTAATCCATCTCCGGGGTGTTCTTATTTTCGCTAAGTGAAAACACACCTCGACAAAGTCAGTGCCATCTCCCTAAGACGAGTCGCGACAGTAAGCCTTACGAGTATCTTACGTAAGCCTGCCGATCGTCCAGAATTCTCAGTGCTTCTACATCCAGGGGGCTCAACATACGCAAGCCCTGTTATCGTGATATCGCCGCAAGGAGCAGGTGATTGCCCTTGCTGCCCTCACACGCGGTGCTGCCGCGTGGTGCTGCCACGTGCAAGCGCTGATGACGCTCGGGTGACGTGCGCCGCCACCTCGCTGTCCCTGACGTCCCTGTTGCTGCCGGCCGCGAATTATCGCGCCGCTGTACTCCTGCTCCAGTAATCGTGCTAATCCAGTGCCTAGAAATGCGTATCGAATACTTCGTGTTCCTGTGTCTGTGAGTAAAACACATCTGTTTACTGTTATCGCTACAATATTTTAAATTACGCGTAGGCATTCCTATTACCTAGGGTATCGCATATCGTAAACTCTATCCATACTTGTATCATACATTTACCTTTTTATTTTTCTTTGTAATAATAATACTTTACTTTCTTTATCATAATGTCTACAGAAGCTAACGAAACTACTATGAGTACTTCTAAGAAAACGGCAAAAATTGTGTTGAGCGAACAGTTTCCTATCAATGTGCTCTGTAATTTTATTAGCCCTTATAAGGGAGAACGCGAAACTCTTACCGCTTTTATCACCAATTGCCAAAACGCCTTAGATCTAGCATCACCGAGTCAAACGGTTTTATTAACAAAGTATATTTTATCGCGCCTAGAAGGCAAAGCTCAGATCGCATGCTCTAATAAAATTTTTGAAGATTTCGACCAATTAAAATGTTTTCTTAAACAAAACTTCGGTGAGAGAAAACATTATAATCATTTGTTGTTAGATTTACAGTCGTGCAGGCAATTGGCAAATGAAACTGTTGCGCAATTCGCACTTCGCGTAGAAAGTTGCCTTACCGATCTTCAATCGGAAATTTATAATTCTGAATCCCTAAAAAGGGATATACCCGGTCGTATAGCTATGACCGAAGATTTGGCCTTATTTACTTTTACTTTAGGGTTACATCCCCGACTTAGTAATAATGTCAGATGCAGAAGCCCAAAATCACTTAATGATGCGATTAACGTGGCTCTCGAGGAAGAAAAGATACAAAACCTCCTATACAAAACATCTATGAAACCTAAATGTAGGGTCTGTGGTAAGCCCGGGCACTCGGATTTTGAATGCCGGGAGAGACAAAAGCGCACGGGGCCACCGCACGCTCCGTCGGACCCTCAACCATCAACATCATTTAATAACTCGAGGTCATCATCTAATAATCAACTTTTCTGCAAATATTGTAAAAATAAGGGTCATCATATTACTCAATGTCGTAAAAGACAATATAATAATGAACGGCGTAATATATCTAATTCTGATAATCGCGACAGACCGGCTGCGATGAATCATATTACATTCGATCCGCCGATGTCACCGACACCTTATTATATTCCGTGTGAAAATGATGACGACCCCAATAACTCTTTAAACTAAACCCACGGATTACGAAAGCGTGCCGTCGTTATCCGGATAAATTAGGCACTCGTAAAAAAACGCATAAAAATGACATTTCATCTCAACACGCTCTTACGAGAGTCCCCGAATCGTTGAGTCAAAAACATATTTCATCTCAGCATGCTCCAAAGAGAGTCCCTGTTTCGCTGAGTCGTGCCTCTGTTTCATCTCAACACGCTCTTACGAGAGTCCCTGAATCGTTGAGTCAAAAACATATTTCATCTCAGCATGCTCCAAAGAGAGTCCCTGTTTCGCTGAGTCGTGCCTCTGTTTCATCTCAACACGCTCTTCCAAGAGTCCCTGAATCGTTGAGTCAAAATCATATCTCATCTCAGCATGCTCCGAAGAGAGTCCCTGTCTCGCTGAGTCGTCCCTCTGTTTCATTTCAACACGCTCTTTCAAGAGTCCCTGAATCGTTGAGTCAAAATCACATCTCATCTCAGCATGCTCCGAAGAGAGTCCCTGTTTCGCTGAGTCGTCCCTCTGTCTCATCTCGACGCTCTCCACAGAGAACCGCTGTTCCGTCGAGTCAAAATACCATTTTACCTCAACGCGCTTCTAATAGAGCCGCCGTGTCGTTGAGTCCGAATCTTCCCTCTCACAATGAATCCGCTGTGCCGCAGTCTAAGGAAGAAATTAAAACTAATCCTGAAATCCCTGTCTATGAGATATCTTCATACTCGAAGAAAGTGTCACTGCCTCACATATATATAACTACGTCGCTTTCTGTCCATCCGTTGCGTCTTCTTGTCGATACGGGAGCGAGTATTAGTTTGATCAAACTGTCAAGTTTAACCAAAGCGCCTGAATTGTGTCGCGAAATAGTTAAGATAAAAGGCTTTAATAACATTGGCACTTATTCAGAAACTTTAGGTACATGTCAATTAGACTTTACTTCGGAAAATGATCGCCACGAGTATAAATTTCATGTAGTTGACGATAATATTAACTTAGAGTATGACGGTATAATTGGTAGCGACTTTTTAAATCATTTCAAAGCCAATATAGACTATAACAAACAATCGGTTCATATATGCGGACAGAGTCTGGACATCAACTATATTCAACCGACTTACGTCATTCCCGCTCGCTCCGAAGCGGTCATCGAATGCGCAGTATCTAATTACTCGCGTGAACATTATGATAACAATGAGGGCTTATTATTAGATCACTCTATAAGCGAAGGTATTTATTTTGCAAATTGTCTTGTTACTATAAAACCGAATAAAAGAATTAACGTAACCGTCTTAAATACTACTGATTCTGATGTCCAAGTCCAAAACTTTAAAGTCCAATTAACACCTCTTGAACGTAATATCACCACAGATTCAAACGAATCCGTCAACGCTTTATCCTATTCCGAATCTGACAGACCGCAAAGGGTCTTAAATCTAATACGCTGTTCTCATCTAAACTCCGAAGAAAAAGAAGCTTTGCTTGAATGTTGTTCTGAGTACACAGATATTTTTCACTTAGAAGGTGAACCTTTATCATTCACAAACGCGATCGAGCATACTATAGATTCGGGTGATGCGCCCCCTATTCACGTAAAATCGTATCGTTTCCCCGAGTGCCACAAAGAAGAAGTGGACTCACAAATTCGCAAGATGCTTGATCAAAATATTATACGCCCGTCAACATCACCTTGGAGCGCCCCTGTTTGGGTAGTCCCTAAGAAGATGGATGCTTCTGGGAAAAAGAAATGGCGAGTAGTAATAGACTACCGCCGTCTGAATGACGTCACTGTCTCTGAGAGTTATCCCTTGCCGCTTATCACTGATATTTTAGATCAGTTAGGTCACTCAAAATATTTTAGCACATTAGACCTGTCAAGTGGCTTCCACCAGATCAAAATGAATCCTCTGGACGCACAAAAGACGGGGTTCTCAATAAACACGAATTCTAGCACTGCAGGGCACTACGAATTCCTGCGGATGCCTTTTGGGCTTAAAAATGCTCCATCAACCTTCCAGAAGTTGATGAATACTGTCCTTTCTGGTCTCCAAGGCCTCCACGCATATGTGTATCTTGATGACGTAATAATCTACAGTAGTAATTTGATATCTCATATGGAAAAAATCAAGTTAGTCTTCGACCGCATCCGGAAGTTTAACTTAAAACTTCAACCGGACAAGTGCGAGTTCTTACGACGCGAGGTCGCTTATCTTGGTCATATAATCACAGATAAAGGCGTCTGTCCAAATCCCGAGAAAGTCAAAGCCGTCTCTCAATTCCCTACTCCCAAGAATCCGAAGGATATAAAATCCTTTCTAGGGTTAGTCGGCTACTATCGTCGTTTTATTAATAACTTCTCTCAAATCACTAAACCACTGACTGCCCTTCTGAAAAAGGATGCTATATTTCAATGGTCACATAGTCAAGAACAAGCGTTCTCTACCCTTAAGGATAAACTAACTTCAGCGCCTCTGCTTCAATATCCTGATTTTACACAACCGTTCCTTTTAACAACCGATGCTTCCAATTATGCGATAGGAGCCGTACTCTCTCAAGGTGCAATCGGCTCTGACAAACCTGTCTCGTATGCATCGCGTACCCTAAATAAAGCCGAGGGTAACTATTCAACTATTGAAAAAGAGCTCCTAGCGATTTTATTCGGCGTAAAAACATTTCGCCCTTACTTGTTTGGCCGTAAATTCAAAATAATTACAGACCACAAACCTCTAGTATGGCTTTTCAATGTCAAGGACCCAGGATCTAGACTCATTAGATGGCGTTTAAAACTTGAGGAGTACGACTACGAAATCGTTTATAAGAAAGGTAAATTAAACGCAAACGCCGACGCTTTATCTCGGTTCCCCGTAAATGTATTACAAGATAATGAAAGTTCTGATTCGATTATCTGCAACCCTGCAGAAACATCTAATAACGAAGAAGGCTCACATAATCCAGCATCCATATCAGAAACTTACGAGCAGTTTCTTAAAATTATAAAACAATCTGATGTGTCATTCGACACCGTCGTCCAAGAACACAACGAGTCATTAATGAAAGCAAAGTGTAAACTTATTGCCTATCCGACATCCATTGACTTAGACGAATCTGTGCCTTACTGCAAGGATATTATGGATGCCTCCACTAGCGAACCTAATATTTGCTACATAGAACGCGAATTAAACACTTACTATTCCACATCTAATAATGATCACTTATTCACTCATTTATTTCTAAAAATAAATCATTATGACGAAATGAATTATAAAGACATATTTAACCTCCTTCGTGATTATAGAGACATGGTAAAATATTGGTACATAGAAGAGAAAGAATTCGCGATATCGGACTTTACAGATCCTTACACAAAACTATCATACACAAAAATTTATAATATTTTATCATTTCTATTCCACAACACGAACATTAAAGTCAACATCTACCGTAACTCTATACGATACCCGACCCCTGACGAGGTCAAACGTATTCTTAGAGATAATCATGATTCTCCTCTAGCTGGCCACCCAGGTATATCGCGCATGTTTGAAAGAATCAAAACTCAATTTTGGTGGAAAAACATGAGGCAAGATATCGAGGATTATGTGAAAAATTGTCGCTCTTGCCAAATAAATAAACCTTTAAGACAAACAAATAAGGCCCCTATGATTATCACGTCAACGGCATCTCGGCCTAATGAAAAAATCTATCTTGATTTAGTCGGCCCACTCCCTGAAACACATGAATACAAATATAAGTTCTTGCTTACTCTACAGGATGACTTAACTAAATTTTCTCAGGCCTACCCTATGCAATCCTGTTCTGCCGAAGAAACAGCGAAATCTTTAGTCCTATACATATCCCATATGGGAATTCCTAAACTAATAATATCCGATCAAGGCACCAACTTCTGCTCTGATGTCTTCAAACAACTTGAGAAGCTGTTTAGCATTAAACACGTGTTCGCATCTCCTTACCACCCTCAGACATGCGGTGCCCTTGAACGCAGCCATTCTACTCTAAAAGAGTATCTCAGATCATATATAGGTGAGAATCAACACACTTGGGACCTCTATATCCCCAGTGCTATGATAGCATATAATTCAAATATACATAGCACCACAGGTTACTCACCCCTGGAATTGCTTTTCGGGTTCAAACCCTACTTGCCTTCAAGTATCGATACCCTTGATACTAATACCTATACGGATTACATCCGGGCCCTTAATCACCGACTATACTATAGTCGTCAGAAGGCTCTCCAAAATATTCAATCCTCTAAAGAGAAATCAAAAACTTATTATGATTCCCGCACGAAGCCATTATCCTATAAAACAGGAGATATGGTATATGTCCGTTGTCACCATAAACAGAATAAGGCACTATCTCCAGTATGGAAAGGCCCTTACAAAATAATAAAGTTGAATGGCAATCATTCTGTTACACTACTCATTAATCGTAAACATGTACGTCACCATTACGACGAAATCAAGCCGGCCGGTGACGTAACAGTCACAAGTATAACATTAGCGACGTAATGAATGATACACGAGCGCTTCATTGCTATTTCAGATCTACGCTGCCACCGCCGATCATATGCGAATATGTTTCTTCTATCGTCAGCAGTCCCGGCCTCTACTTTGATAAGCTCTTAGATATTAAGTTTACTAATAATGATTGGAATGTTATAGCATACGTAGATATAAGTCATGTACAACCTAACCTAGATAAAGTCGAATTTTTATTTGAAAAACTTAACGTATTTTGTAACTCACTAACTTCTTCTAAAATACAGTCCGACTGTATTAATTCGTTATCCGCTTTAAAAAATCGTCATATTCTTAATGTAAGCAAATTCTCTTCTATATCATATTTATTGGCTGATGAAAAACCTAATACGCGTTTTAAAAGAGGTCTCATAGACCTCGGTGGCTCACTGCTGAAAACCATTTTTGGCACTTTAGACTCTGAGGACGCGGTAAAGTTCTCAAAGGCCATAGAAGAAGTACAGACGGATGAAAAACGTCTTGCTCATCTCATGAAAGACAATATACACGTAATTAAATCTACTATATCATACTTCAATAACACTATATCTAAGGTGAATGAAAACGAAAATCACATATTACGGAATATGGAAACAATCTATAAAATATTAGAAACTGTTACAAATAGTAACGATAAATTAGAAATTAAATCTGAGTTAAGTTCCTTATTACATTCATTAGAGTCCATCATAATCACATTGTCTTTCGATATCGAAGATATTAATAATGCTATTCTTTTCGCGAAACTCAACGTTTTGCATCCTACTGTACTCAGTCCGCACCAGTTGTATAGCGAATTAGATAAGCATAGGAATAACCTTCCTAACCATTATGAACTCCCTGTACCTTTAACGTTACAGAATATACACGCCCTAATAGATATTTCGCAACTTGCGTGTTTTTTCCATTTAAATAGAGTTATTATTGTCGTTAAGATCCCTCTAATATTACCACAAGTCTATGACCTATATAGGATAATTCCCCTACCTGTTCCTTACGATATGTCGAAACCCGATACCTACGTTCTTATCGAGCCAACTAGCTCTTATGTGGCGATTACAGCTGACCGAATGTTTTATTCACTCATAACAGACATAGACAAGTGCAAAATAATAAGTGATAAGTGTTATGTGTGCGTATTAACTAATGTGTTTTCAGCGATTACCAGCCCTACGTGTGAAACAACTCTCTTAAGTGACGTAATTAGCAAACTTCCGACGTATGTGTAACGAAACTTATTCATGGCTCAATCGATCTATTTCATAAGTTAACTTTAAACCGTTGGATTTTTGTACAGTCTGAACCTGGCAAGTGTCATGTAACTTGTAAAGATAAAGACACAAACTCTGACGTTATTTTGTTTGGTACTGGTATCTTGACCTTGCCCAGGAGCTGCAAGGCTTTTTATAAGACGTTGCAATTCGCCGCTGTAGGCGAAACATTCATCGGAAATATAACTAATAAAATATCAAACTTCAACATCTTACAAGATGATTGTTGTGAGCGTTCTAAGTTGAATAAAACCTTACAGCGATTACCTTTCTCAAAATTAAATAACTTAGATAACCTTGATTCTCTGCTACAAGCCAGCATCCACTTAGATACTTTTGAGGAGGAGATTAATAAGATAGAAAACCCATCTCATTTTCAAACTTATAGCACTCACTATTTTTCCTTTAGCCTGTGTATCTCTGTGTTAACTTTGTTATATATTATATACAAGAGCCGCAAATCCTTTTGTTCTACTAACGCCCCATGCTGCATTCAAATATTTAACCAATGTCATAATACCAAAAATAATTCAGTTCCCGTTTGTCAAACCACATTTCATGGTGATAAAGTAGCAACAATCAATAAGGATGAGTCAGAGTCTGTAGAAGACTTAAGGGTAACACCAACCCCTATTAAAAGAAACATCCTGTTTAGCAAAACTCACGATAATTAATTTGTGACGAATGCACATGGCTGGTTCCATCTATATTGTTATCCTCATTGAATCTAGATAAAGATAAATATTGTTTAAGCAACTTTTAGTCTTAATTTTAATCTTAATAATTTTAATAGTATTGTATCAAATCTTAAATAATGATAAATCAATTGTAATAATCATAATTTTAGAATAACTGTTCTATTTGTTTCCTACTAGTTATTTTCATGTCTTCCTATTTTATATAAATCTTAAAAAAAGGGTTGTTATCTCGATGTTTTATTCTTATTATAACTATGTTTCTTTTGTTTTTAACTGTCATAATATGTTGTAGTGCTTCGACGAAAATCCAATTTAGCATCCAAGACTTAGCAAACATTAACCCTTACATCTCTCATCACTTTCAGATGTGATGATCGATCTTAACGGGGGGGTTGTTATATCGGATTAACTATTACTTGGAATATGAATTAAAATGCTGAGTTTCCCATTGCATTTACGTCAATGCAATAGGAAACCGTTGTTATTCTCGTTAGCGATTCTAACCGTTTTTCCCATCAGTTTGGATTGGACTTCCGTCGGGCATAGTAACTTGTAATACGTGTCTTATAATTGAATATATCTTTCTTTTAGCTAATTAAATTGTCTTTTTTAAAAACCGTCTTCCGACCCGCTCCGTAACAGTACCTACGGTATACCTACGTTAAAATAAGATACGAAAGAAAAGAAAGAACAAAGTGCTATTCTTTAATTAAAAGTCACTTCAGTTTCGATTTGAATACAATATTTCGATCAGTAATTATGATTTCGAAAACTAAAGTGTCAATCGACTTTTATGCTTGCTGGCTGGAGTAAAAATTATTTTACGACTTGGTACCATCGGTCAAATTAAATGTTTATCAAAATGATACACTATGTTCATTTGCTGTGCCATCAATTTCATACAAGTTTAGGAGAATGACAACTGTGATTTGAGATACGGACAATTAAAGTTAATTTAGACTGGCTCGGTTAGCTGAGAGATTTTTTGACCAAAGAATTGGCATTGCCCTGCAACGTGGCAATACTGTAAGTCTTCTGGGCAAGTTTCCGGGTAACAGCGATATGGACGAGTTCTTGGACGCGTAAATATCCTTTTACTTCCGTATTTACTTATACATATAGAAACTTAGTCTTTTAATAGAGTCTCTGGTGTAATTGCTAGAAAATTTAAAAATGCAATTCATACTAGGTCTTCTATAGTTTCCGAGTCAGTCCTTTAATCAGACAAATGTCTTTGATTTGTAGATAATGGGATTAAGATCTAATAATAGTTGCTGTATAAAACTGTTTTTAAACTGCAATCAGCATCAGGTAGTACACCTTGTGTTGTCATCTGACATTATGCTGAGCTGAGGCTATAATTCGATCCAGCCGTCCCTTGCTGTTCACTCCAGCGACGCCCTAAGCCGAGGTCCGTACCCCACAGGGGGTGCCCTTAGTGCGCAGTCGCTTAGTTTTTTTTTTTTAATAGCCCTGGCTGGAGGCTTTAAATTCATTTAAGGCATCCACAGGAAAGTCCGGTTAAGTAGTCACGGCCTCTCAAGGTCAACTACGAGATGCCATATCAAAAAAAAAAAAAAAAACTTTTTGGCAATATAATTTTTATATTTTTATAGTTTTAGGTGTATTTCTTTTAATAAATATTCTTATAATGCCAATAAACGCATTTTTCTTTCTTTTTTGTCACCACACTCCTCAGGTTCAGTTGAAAACCAGCATCATGCACTATTTGTTTGGCATTTTTCATGAACTGGGCCTTTCTGGTGCAGCGGAAAGGCACGCTTTCCTGTATTTTTTCTACATTGGTCTTTTCTTATTTTATTTGAACTTTAATTTTTGTCTTTAAATGATGTGTGTGCCTGGTGTATTGTGTGTTTTAGTTTGTGCTAAATGTTTGTGTGTGTTTGTGTTTTTCTTTCTCCTTTCAAATAAATAGGGCAAAATATGTTGCAAGTTTATCAAAGATGCCCTTAGAATCGATTTTTGAAACAGGTCATTTATCGTTGAACCTAAATTCAAATAGCTTACCCAAAGTCATGGGTCGAACCCCAATCGGAAACCTTTGATTTCAAAAGCAGTCACTAAGTATGTCACGAATCTTTAAAAAACATTTTGACCCACAAAACGACGTCGATATTGAACTTACAATGCTGCAAGAGAAATGTTCACGATTTGGTCGTGCTTAGATTCTATAATGAATGATTGTTGTTATTTGGTACATTCGAAGTATCAAGATTTTTTATAATCACTTTGAAATCTAAGCTGGTTCAGAATTTTCTTGCTGCTAATCCATATTCCATTCAGCATCATAAAAGTGCTATTGAAGATAAAAAGTTTGACTTACCCTCCGACGCCTCCTGAATTATTTATTCAGTAAAACTCTTAAGTTTATTGGTTGAGGGAAGAATATAAATACTTGAATATTTAAATTCTCCAAGTTTGGGATATTTTATTTTTATCAACTTTAGTAAATATACCAACGCTTGTAGGCACAGCTTTTCTTTAAGGAGTTTCATATTTTATATTTTGATTTGTGCCAAAATGTTCATTTGCCGCACTAGTTAGGTTCTCACAGACAGTCGCGACGCGACGAAGCGACGCAATTCTTAGAATAGTTTTCATAGAAATTCTTATACGGGAACCTTTAAGAAGTAATGCTAGTTAGTATATAATTGTGCAATTTCCGTTTTGAATTCTAAGTAACAATTTTCTAGGTAAATTTTTAAAGTTCCGTAGTTAACTAGGACCCCTTATCCTTTCACCAAGTCTAGCGGGATGACTGTCCGTCCGCGGATAATCTCAGTGGCCGCTAGCCCTGGAGAGCTGAAATTTAGAACCAATATGTACTCGTATAATCTCCTCGACAAAGCGCAAAAAGAAAAAGTGGAAAAAATGTTTCATTGGTACCCTCCTTCTCTTCTCCTCCTAGTAGGGAGTGACTTTTTTTTCATTTCCGCCCTAACGTGTGATATACATTTTTTTTTTAAAACAGAAAACGTTACCTTGCCCCACACTAGGAATTTCTCCTGTATCGTGGGTGCATTTATAAAACATATAAACTCACACACACAAACAGCCAGACCTAGGACAACTAAGTGTAGGCCATACAAATATTTGTTTCGTGCGGGAATCGAGCACGCGACACGCGGCGCAGCAGTCGATCGCTCAGCCACTACACCAATCTTGTCGTTTACTATTTTTTTTTTTTTTATATTGTTAATATTGCTCCAAAAGTAAAAAAGATGCATCCCTATAACTTTTCAACCATAAGTTTAAAATAAAGGGTGTATCTGACATCGACGCACAAACGAGTACCATGGATCCAGTACATGATTCTGAACCCCCCAGTGGTGGAATTTTTCGTCGGCTTTTTCATGATTTAAAAAAATATATATGTAGTTTTTTTCACTTTAGACCGTCAACAATTGCTATACTTTTATAACGCAATAAGATTTTAAACTAAAAAATAATTAATTCGCTAATTACACAAAAATGTGCAATGAAACCAAAACTCGAAATACTATCTTATCAGCTGATTTAATAGATTTTACATCAGGGATCAACGTCATACCTACAAACCGCTTGCAACGTTCAAAGGCTGAGCCCACACTTTTTTTAAACATTGTTATTTCTGTAACCGCTCATTAACGACATAAATGACTATCATAATTTTATTAGTGGTATACGGTCTAGCCTTTTCGCGAAGTTTGCGTTACGATGTCAGATACACCCTGTATATGAAGAAATTTACTAAAGCAGAACTTTAAAAGACTTTCTAGGAAAATTATTTTGAACTTGATAGGTTAAATAGTTTTTGAAAAATTGTTTAAATAATTTTTGGACTAAGTTTTGGCGAACCTGATTAACCGATTTACAGGCGGTGGGTTCGAACCAACACAGGACCTCCATACATTTGTTTTGGTTGTCACATATTTGGTAATTAATGGATAAGTGAACTTTATACACTGTTCCAATGCAATGCGTAAAGTTCTCTCATATCATCCTCTCTAGAAAAGGGAGGATCCACCGACAAACGGCCGCTGTGTCTAGGGGGCACTAGCGCCTCAGTTTATGCTGTGAAGTTGTATATAGAAAAGTTGTATTAATTCTGCTTGTGGGATGCAGGATCTGTGTGAAGGCAGTATGCGATGGTTGCTAGTAGATAACGCCAAAGATAGCTCTCAAAACGATCAAAGAATTTTTCTAGAATAAAAAAATCGAAGGTAATTTCGTGACATCTACTAACGCACTGGGCCTGTGTGGTAGATTATTAACTACTCCAACTCGAAAAGAGGAGATTTCCACTTTTCGTGTAGAAATGTGTCCCGGGAACAAAAAAATAATAATAAATTATTCAAGTAAGCCTTTTTTTTTTTTGTTGGGATGGAAAATCATCAAATGACTTCTCCCGCTCTGGGCGGAGCGGAAGGGTGTGTCAGACTCTTACTGACTAAAACCCACCCGTATTTCTTCACTTGCCTTTGCGACGGCCAGGGCGGTTTCTTGTTTAACCAACCCGCAACCCTGACCCAGGAGGCATCGGTCTTCGTGGACCCCGTCACGATGTGCTGACATCTCTTTGAGGCGCGCGTGAAACACGACGCGCCGTCGACTCGGGCCTGGTCCTTACCGGGCGGCGAGCTGCCCACTGCTCATTGCATTCAAGTAAGTCCTTTGTGTCCACGTGTCTTTTCTGCTGACAAGTCGTGTGACGCGACAACTAGTAGTCGGTCAATGTCTTCATAATGTAGATTTATGACAAGTACAGTAAATTATACGTAAATATTTTTGTTTAAGAACTACTAAAGTCACATGATCATCATCTCAGCGTTAATACCAGTCGCATCCGAAGTATTTTTTCAGCTTCGGGTCTGGGGTCTGCTTTAGCAGTGTAACTGCTTTTTTGGCTAAACTCCGGTATTGTCCGTGAAACGGCTGCCGTCTGACCTCCACAATCTGTAGGCGATATCGAAGCATTGTAGTTAGATCAATTGTTGGACTTTTGAGGGCTGCAACAACCCTTAACGTGCTTCCCGAGGTACGACCAGACCAGTACAAATATTCATATTCATGCATACAAGTAAGTATTTGGATCGAACATCTAAAGTATTTACTGTAGAA
This sequence comes from Sesamia inferens, assembly GCA_037179545.1. Taxonomy (NCBI): domain Eukaryota; kingdom Metazoa; phylum Arthropoda; class Insecta; order Lepidoptera; family Noctuidae; genus Sesamia; species Sesamia inferens. The sequence continues at coordinate 24,213,545 of CM073928.1, read as the reverse complement.
TATAACATAGAATTAACAAAATCGGACTACTGTAAAAAGTTATGCATGGTCCAAAATAAAACAGATGTAGTTGTCAGAGGTATTTATTCTATTTTTCTCTTCGTTGAGTTTATTTGAAATACAATTTCTAGATGAGAAATTTCTACCTCTGGAATTGTCAATTTGCTATTTAAATATCCATTCTTTTGTTCCAATTTAAAAAGTATTGAAAATTCCAACAATTAGCATCCAAGAGATTCGATGATAAAACTTTTAAAAGAAAAGTCACCTAAACGCTCAGAGCACAACTTCAAACATGATCTTTCTTTCAGCGGGTCGAGATTGCTTTCTTTTAGACGATAGGTTGCAGCGGGCACATAAGAGCAAAAGGTTTTATGTAGTGAAAGCTTTCAATGAGACGATCGCAGATTGTTAGTGTGGCCAGCATATGCGAACATCATTATATTAACACCAGAAATAAGGACAAACTGCGAGCCCCTTTTCACCGACTTCAAAAGGTTCATAACTCTTTTGTTGGGCTTGGTATAGCTTTTTATAATAAGATACCCTCTGCTTTGCTAGATTTGCCTTACAATGCATTTAAAGCACAAATCAAATCCAAGCTTTGTTCAAAGGCATAATATTCCGTGAATGATTATTTAAATGATAAGAATAGCTGGTCGCTCTGATTAACTCAGGACAATGTTGGTGTTCTTTCTCCGGAATTAGCATACTGATACGTTATATGAGTTCATATAATTTACTTTTTTACATTACATAAATATGTAAGTTGTGACGCTCTTTATGCCTGGGGCTGTTATTTAAGTAATAAGTTTTTAGTTAATTACATTTTCATTTAAATATATATATATATATATATATATATATATATATATTGTTTTTCTTTGCGGGTATGTTGGCGTGGTAGCTGGCATATGGTAAATAATTTCATTGTCGTATTTTATCGTGTTCATCACTATACGCAGTATTGTATAAAGTCAAGTGTTATTTTTAAATTAACAGACAGCTGTGCTGCTGGGGAGTTTCTTCCGCCACTTCTTCTTCCCAGCGAAAGCACTAGGAAGTGTCGATGGGTGGGCGTTTTGGGCGACTGTTTTATGTAATACTGACGTTCAAAAAGTGCTGATTCTCAGCCTAATTTGAATAAATGACTTTTGATTTTAATTTTGATTAACTTATAAAATAAAGAAATGGTCTTTAGCATTTGCACACAATGTTGGACGAAAAATATTGTTAGATAGATCAACCAATTAGATTACTTTCAGAACTGTGCGATCTGCAGGGTAATTGTGTACCACACTATCAGTAGCAATGGGTTTCAATTGGACAGTTCAACAACATTCATTACTTTATTTACATAGTTATGCAACCACATTTTTCGAACATATGTAGCAATGGATTAGCAAAATGCTTTAAAATTGTTAGTAAAAATGTGTTACGTAATTACGGTGCAGGATTGTCCTTAAATATAATATATATACTATAAGTATGAGGGATATAAACTATCAGTGTGCAATCAGTAACAATAAAGAACTTCTACGCACGACCATCTTTGGTGCATTAAACTAGCGTACTCGAATAGCAAAACTTATATGGATTATGAAAGAATAGTAACACCATAACAATACGAACATCTAATGGCAGTCGTTACGGGTTGTTGGAGCCCTCAAAAGTCCTACAATTGATCTAACTGCAATGCTTCGATATCGCCTTCGGGTTGTGGAGGTCAGACGGCAGTCGCTTCATGGAAAATATCGAAGTTTAGCCAAAATGAGCAGTTAGACTGGTAAAGCGGACCCTAGCTACCTACTCCAAAGCTGAAAAGCTTCGGATACGAATGGGATTAACGCTGAGATGAAGAAGAAGAAGGAACACCACAACAAAGACTAGCAAGTTTTATTTGCTGCTTTTATTTACAATTGTATTCTTCTCGGTCGCTTATTTGGAACTGACAGACTTTCTCGGCAAACATCTATCAAACATTATTTAGATCTTGTCGCCGTTAGATGTCTTGTGTCAGATGTTATGCGGGCAGTCACATTACCAAGCCGAAATGGTATGACTTATTCTTATATATACTTAAAGTTGGTGCCAATATGAGGGAATAAAAGGAAGAAGTAGTTTTCCAATCAAAATCACTAACGGTTTAACAATGAACGAAGTGAATTATTGCATACGGGTTGACAAGGGAGAAAGGCGGGAGAAAACTTCCGCTGACTCCAAGTAAGATGGGAAAAAGGCCAGAAAATAATGATTATGGTGGTTATCGTTGGATATAATCGAATTGTGGTATTAACCGACGCACAGGTCGATCCGTCAGGTTAAGGTACGCTTGCCGCGGTTGGTCTGCGGATGGATGACCATCTTTAATACAGAGACCCGTCCGTACTTTGAAAAGTACGTTAAGCACTTGGTCTTGGTTGTTACTCCTAAATCTTTGACAGTCTTTATGGATAGTCAGAAGATTGAAATGTCAATCGGCCTTACCAAGGGGCATCGCATTACCCAGTAACTGGGTTGTGAAGGTCAGATAGACAGTCACTCTGTATCCAGCTGACGCAGCTCCGATAGAATTGGAAGCTGACCGCAATACAGTAGGGACCGCAATATAGAAGTTATGAACCACCAGTCAAAGCCTTGCCGCCAAGCTATTTGTCGTGTTCCGGCATGATGTCTGGTGAAGCCGTATGGAGGATGGGTCTGAGCAGTTGTGTTGCGATGTGTGCCGGGTACGATGCGCCTAATGTTGTTGTGTTGGGAGTTTGGTCGTGGAGGGTCTTCAGATCAATCTCCCTTTAGCGCAGCATCGTTGGTCGTGTTGTTGAGTCTAACAATGCATCACCTCGCTTAACTGCCGTCTTCCTTTCTATTCGCTCAGTTTTTCTGAATGACCTATTCACTCTTAATAAACTAGCGCGCTTTACCATCAACGATCGCATCACTGCTTACCATCAGGGGGAATTGAAAAAACAGATGATAATAATTATCTATCGTCGCTATGGTTACCACAAGTTCACGTGTCTGTAGATAAGTAGTAATATGGTTAGAAGGTTGTCCTATTTACAGTTGTCTCGATATATATATATATATATGTCGGAGATCGTCGATTAATTTTAATAGAAGTTGCTGATTTGATTTACGTAGTAGAGGGGCGAACGCTTGTGACGTCATTTTGTGATAGCGTCACATGGACAGAGTCGCTTTGGATAGTAGGGTTCGTCGAACGGGCACTTTGCATCGAGACGCGGACCAAGGCACATCTCCGAACCGAAACTGTCGGTTTGCCTATTCAAATTGTTATTATGAAGATTGGAGGGTATATCTACACATCGTGCTTCAATTCAAAACTCACCTACGAAATGGAACCTGTACCACGACACCGAGATGCTGTCGACCCTACCGCTCTGCCGTCGCTGTCTCCGACATCAGAAGTTGGATGAAGAACTACACTGCTCACAATCTCGTTATAAATCATTATCAGAATAACAGTCACTTTCTGCCAATATTTTTATAGTACTGGTGTGATTACTTGTGTGGTAGTTGTTCATTGCCTTTGTATGAGCTGGATGCTGGATGTCCTGGCAGCGAGGCTGGAAGTGAACGTCACGTTACGAGGTGCGCTCAATTGCTGACACAGAAGAGATCGCTCCGCGTGATAGTGCGCTGCAGGCGTGCAAGTGCCGGCTGGACGCGGCGCTATCGCGACAGTGCTGGCTGTTGCTTGGCGCGCGACAGTGCTGGCTGTTGCTTGGCGCGCGACAGTGCTGGCTGTTGCTTGGCGCGCGACAGTGCTGGCTGTTGCTTGGCGCGCGACAGTACTGGCTGTTGCTTGGCGAGCAAGGTGCGCCTGCGGAGCGGGCAAGGTGCGCTTGCGGAGCGCACTTCTAGCTGCTTGGTGAATCGCATCAATGGCGTGTGGCGCTGCTGGAGCTGCGCGTGCGGCGCAGCCGGAGCTGCGTGCGTTTTGCTGAACGCCCAAGGTTTCAAGACTTGAGCATCTACTCTGCAGGCGATGAGAAGGTTTCAAAATACCCAAAACGTTTGTGGTAACGTAATGGGATTTTATGAGAGCTCCGAGATGTCTGGTGTGCAACGGTTGATAACTGCCAAGTGGCAGGGTTTTTGTGGGAAATTGCCATAATCCGGTGAGTCGTACTATTTTTATTTTGATTTCGGTGCTGAATGTTTTCTTGTCAAGGTATCTGTAATTTCATTGGTATACGTACACACGTTATAGTACGTATACAGGTTATGGGTAGTACCAGCGTTGTGTACTGAACCATTTCTTTGCGACATGATAATAAGAGTTATTTTTGCAAATTTTGTTTCTTGTACTACCCGATTATTGTTTGTTATAATGGGCTGAGAAATTCTAAATCAGTGTTTTAAAATTATGATGCCTGGTTTGTCTTTCATTTCAAAACTAAAGTTCACTGTGGCCTATAGTTACGAGCTCACTTGAGCTTCTGATAGTATGTGTGGCTAGACTATTAAATCTTCTCAAGAGAACAAGCGGTAACCAACATAGACATGAGTGCTATTTACGAAAAATCTAAATTTGATAGAAGTGTGCTAAAGTAATGAAATTTAATAATGGTGAGTTGTTTGATGGCTATAATGGCGATCGTTACCTATTGAAATCGTTGATTGGAAACAGAACTTATAAGTACCCCACGATCGCATAGGTACGAAAGATTTTTCCAAGTAATGTCTGCTAAGTTAGATTTTCATAATGTAGAAGATGGTGAGGAGGGTGCCTCCGCCAGCAAATGGAACACGTATCATGGCTATGTGGTCGCGCTGCACGCACTAGTCTGTAGTCGTAACTGCAATCCAGTGAGGGGTTGTTCAGAGCGCGATGGGCAGCTAGTGGTGTGGCGGGGACACTAGTAGGTATGGTCGCACTGCACGCACTAGTCTGTAGTCGTAACTGCAACCCAGTGAGGGGTTGTTCAGAGCGCGATGGGCAGCTAGTGGTGTGGCGGGGACTATGGTAGATATGGTCGCACTGCATGCACTAGTCTGTAGTCGTAACTGCAACTCAGTGAGGAGTTGTTCAGGGGGCGATGGGCAGCTAGTGATGTAGCGGGGACCTGGGTCTCAGAGGAGACTATTAGTTGTACGGTCATGTGTTGACCTGGGAGTCGTGGACTCTAGAGTTGGTCGTATCACATGAGGTGATGACGATAAGGGTGTCAACTATGAGTTGTCACTATTTACTGTGGTAGCGAACCATGGTGTGTTTTCTTTTTGATGATTATGATTTCGATTTGATAATTATGAGGCTTGGAGGAACCTTTTGTGTTTTATTTTTGAAATTTGATAATTATGAGGTTTGGAGGAACCTTTTGTTTTCTATTTGAATTTTGATAATTATGAGGCTTGAAGGATGCTCTTGCGTTTAAGTTGTTAAAATGATTAAGCTTGTTTGGTTTCCTAATAGTCATTGTAACTAAACGTGACGTGTGACGGTCAGGTTGGCCGAGTTCTCAAAAATGCTTCAAAGTCGGTTTTCTGTGCCTTTTTTAATTTGTTACAGACATGCACGAGGACGTGCAACGGGAAATATCGAAGTTTGGCCGGAATCGACGGTTGGCCTGGTGAACCGGATCCTGGACTCCGGGGCTGAGGGAGCTTCGGATGCGACTTGGATTGGCGCTGGGATGATGATGATGATGATGATGCACGAGGACGTGCAAATCGTCAGTCTGGCCGTGTCGGAGATCGTCGATTAATTTTAATAGAAGTTGCTGATTTGATTTACGTAGTAGAGGGGCGAACGCTTGTGACGTCATTTTGTGATAGCGTCACATGGACAGAGTCGCTTTGGATAGTAGGGTTCGTCGAACGGGCACTTTGCATCGAGACGCGGACCAAGGCACATCTCCGAACCGAAACTGTCGGTTTGCCTATTCAAATTGTTATTATGAAGATTGGAGGGTATATCTACACATCGTGCTTCAATTCAAAACTCACCTACGAAATGGAACCTGTACCACGACACCGAGATGCTGTCGACCCTACCGCTCTGCCGTCGCTGTCTCCGACATATATATATATATATATATATACATAGCAGAGTGTGACTAAACAAAGTTATCAAGCATTTTCCCAGTGCGACGTTCGTTAAGATTAACAAGGGCTCGTGTTGGATAACGAATCAGCTCCAATCAGTGTTGTGCTCTCTATAGACTCTATTTAGAAATGTGCCGACTCGTGAATACGGGATATTCAAGTAATGAGTTTGAGAAACATCTTTCATACTCTCGCTATTATGTATGACAGGCACAGATAGTGGTGGCCTAGTGGTTAAAACACCAGCCTCTCAAGTATGAGTGTGCGGGTTCGATCCCAGGTCAGGCAAGTACTAATATAACTTTTCTAAGTTATATGTACTTTCTAAGTATATCTTGGACACCAATGACTGATTAGAGGGTGAAGGAAGACATCTTGAGGAAAACTGGTCTTCAAGTCTAAAACCGCCAACCCGCATTGAGCTCGCGTGGTGATTACGCTCAATCCTTCCCTGTGTGAGAGGAGACCTGTGCTCAGCAGTGGGACGATAAAAAGGTTGATGATGATGATGTACAACTTTATTTTTACTTTATTTTTTGTATATGCAAAACCCAAAACACGAGTCCAGTATTTTTATGTACAAAATTTCAAAAAGCTATCATGAAAAATCACAAAGTTAACAGCTTCTTATGCTACCTTATTGTCGCCGCTCGAACGACCGCGCCTGCAGCTACGCGGTCTTGCGTTTATTAATAATACTATCTGTTTCTATTGTAATTAACTAGTGATAATATTTTTAATTACATGAACAGGCTTTAGACTATTGTCACGGCTAAGTGTAGCTAGATACTATTATTTATTTTACTCGTAAATGTAGCCGTAAGTGATAAAATAAAATGTATAATTTACTTAAAACATGTTAATTTTACTTAGAACGTATTACACTTGTACAACGAGACCTGTGTGTACGCGCCTTGGACACTGTAATTCGCTGTGAACTGGGTTGTGCGCTCGGTGTCGCATGGTGTAAAAAATATTGGAATCGATTCAGTTGCTTATTCTGAACTAACTATATTCAGGTTTCGTATAAAGAAAAAATAACTTTGTATACTGAAAGAAACTAATAATAATGAAGTATCAAATTGAATGTGTTTCAAACTCAAAGCTTTTATTTCAATTAACATGCACTTTTTGATTATCAAAATATAGATAACTTATTAAAAAATTTGAAAGTAGTTGCCCGTTCCAAAAATAATGTATATACTCGTAGAAGATATCTATAGAGAAGAATGAGCCAAAAATTCGGCCTGAATTCGTCTTACTCTGATGTCGGTCACGTACGGTCGATCGCGTAAGTCAGGGTCAGTTGTAGATAACACAAAAAACATTATTCAGTCAATTTTTTCATTAAATTTTTTTATTATAAAATTAAACACAGGCAGTGAACAAAAATTGGCATATTTCTAAATGAACAAGAATTAAGTGAAGTTAATTAAAATCCAAAGTTGCATATTATATGACATAAAATGAACAAAAGCTTTGAAACAAATTAAATCATATGTGTTGACTCCAAAACTAGCGAAAAATGCATGATGGAGTACATGTAGCAAGAGTCAGGGAATTCCCCGCGTGATATGTATGAACCTGCGCCCCAATCGCGTAACGCACTATTACTATCAATTGGAATCATTTCGAAGCATATTGCTAGTCCATTGCTCCTTATGTTCGATAAATGGGTGTGCTCAACAACGTAAATAACGCAATGGATGTTGTTGAACTGTCAAAATGAAACCCATTACTACTGATAGTGCGTTACGCAATTACCCTGCTGTTCATAACAGTGGGAGGCCGCCGCCGCTATGGTATGCTTTAATAACCTCCGATTAAAACCTCCGATTTCAAAGTATCGGAACTGAAGTCGGAACCGAAGGTATAATAACAATCGGAAGTTCCGACTTAACGGAGTCGGAGTCAAAGCTCCGTAACATCCCTGTATGGTACCGAGCGCTTGTTAATTTACGGCACCATACTCGTCAATCGACCGACAAACGCGGCACTCACGAGCGAGACCGACGTACGAGACGCGCGCGACGGAATGCAAATAATATGCTTTATATTGTCTTTTATGACGAAAAATAAACGTGTAAACAGATATACTAAGTATTGCTGCATTCAAGCCGCATACAAATATAGTGCATACGAGATAATAAACAAATGCATTGAAGCACAAGACATCGATAAAAACTGTAACAACAATCCCACTTTGTATCAAGCGTAGGATACAAATATGTTAATGTTATTTTTTATTTTTTTTTATTTTTGGACAAAACCCGCCACACTTTTTACCACCCACTGCAACTCCTGAAAGCCAGAATCAACAGTGGAGACCGCCAGAAAAACGCCAAGCAATGAAGCTCGACGAGTCCCGGAGAAACGATTCAACTGTCTTGGGGGACCCAAGACAGTTGAATCGACAACAGATATACTAAGTATTTCTGCATTCAAGCCGCATACAAATATAGTGCATACGAGATAATAAACAAATGCATTGAAGCACAAGACATCGATAAAAACTGTAACAACAATCCCACTTTGTATCAAGCGTAGGATACAAATATGTTAATGTTATTTTTTATTTTTTTTTATTTTTGGACAAAACCCGCCACACTTTTTACCACCCACTGCAACTCCTGAAAGCCAGAATCAACAGTGGAGACCGCCAGAAAAACGCCAAGCAATGAAGCTCGACGAGTCCCGGAGAAACGATTCAACTGTCTTGGGTCCCGCAACGAAATTAATCAGAAAATAATAGCGGAGGAGTAAGAAAAAAGATATTTTTTCCACTTTCCTCCATAACAAGCAGGAGACAGAACATAACTAGGCCAATCGGCACAAAGGGACATTATTGCAACTGGGAGAAGCTCAAATTGCCAAGCACCACGGAATAAAATTTGATTAAGTTAATGGGTCCTAAGTAGGTATGTGCTGTTACAATTGATTCCAATAATAGGTAAGGCAAAAGCGCCTGAACGCACGGAAATTGGTTCTAGTTTCTACAAGGTCCGTATAATAAATGACTCCGGATGTAACTTGTACACTATCTAACATAATATTGCGTTCATTCTGCCAAAGAATACACTCCCACAAGATATGATGTGCGGACTGTTCAAATTCACAGTTCGATGTAGAACATTGACACAAAGGCAAGGGAACAAGTTTAAAAGAATACAGTTCACTTTTAAAGTTGCCATGAACTGTGAGAAATGGGGCAACGCAGTGGTCAACCTCCAGCCAAGTCTTAGCCAGCCGATCGCCAACGGATAGATAGAATAGATGGAGGTGCCGGCCCTTGATGGAATTATCCCACCTACTTTGCCTTTCGGTCCTCCCAGACTTCAGTCTGAGGTTTAAATAATCTAGAAATATTATTAAAGTCGCGTTGTGTAACAAAATTAGTGTCCATGGCCTCCCCCCTCCCGGAGTAGTACATTGAAACACGTCGCTGTACCTCAAGATCGACTGGAAGTATACCTGCCAGTACCGGTAAGGCTTCAGTACTGACCGTTCTATACGCCTTGCATAAAAATATCAATGCCAAACGTTGGCTTTGAAGCAGTTATATGTTAATGTTAGCAGACGGAACAGCTAACAAACTTATAATTATTTAATGTAAATTTAATGCATCATAATCATCATCAACAACCTTTTTTTTATCGTCCCACTAGGGCTAGGCCTTCACTCATACAAAGAAGGATTAATGTTAATCACCACGCTTGCTCAATGCGGACTGGCGATTTCAGACTTAAAGTCCAGGTTTCCTCAAGATGTTTTCAATTTAATCAGTCATTAGTGTCCAAGATATACTTAGAAAGTACATTATGACTGAGAAAAGTTACATTGGTAATTTAATGCATAATAAACCATAATTCACTAAACAAGGGTCGTCCGATGGTGGAACGGAGATGGGGGAATTAAATCGTGCAATTCCCTCGCACACTCCCCAAAATGTATCCTAAACACGTCTTAATGGGATATGTAAATTCCAGAAAAAAAAAATTTTGGTTCTTACTAAATCATGAAAGAGCAAGTTGCATGATTTTATTTATTTATTTTTATAAATTCCATAGGTATTTACTGCGTTAGCAAACTTTCTGTAGGGAGTAAACAATAGGGATGTTTCCTGGGTAAATAAAAATTGATTCTATTTAGTCCGTTATTCAATTTATAGAAAAATATTGGATACGTATATTTTGTTTTATCAAATCAATAAAGATTGACAAATATAAACGGCATCAAAGATCAGGAGTGGTGGCTGGTGAGGTCAGTGCTCGCTAAAAAGTGTAGAGCGCAGTGACGCCACACGAGTTTTCAACGCACTGTGTCGCCTTCATATTTTGTTTATATGAAAAAAGAAAAAATACCTGTCTAGTATTTTTTGGAATCTGACTGACGACTAATTAGTTTTTTTAGTCAACTAACCTATTGGAAGGATGTTATTTGCATGATATCATGAAACAAGTGAGGGAATTATTTAAATTTTGCGATCCACTGGAGTCACACCCTCATTAAAGTTTGTTCATGCTTTCTATGTGACAGGGCCGCACCTCAACCTACGATATAAATATAAGTATGATTTATGTAGGCTTTTTTCGACGTAGGAGGAGATAAGGAAACAGGGCCGTCCAATTTGGTTGAAGTTTTGTAAGAAACCCGTGGATATTATCAAATGAAATTTAATTTAATTAATAGAAAACAAATGGTTAATTTATCAAATTCATCGGTTTTTTTACCAAACTTCAATAATATATCCGACGATCCTTATTACCAGCCTCCTTTGGCGAGTGTCCAAAACTGCAGCGCTAGTTTTGAATGTAATTGTATAAGTTTGCTCAGCTCACAACCAAAACTTACATCTGGATACCATTGTAGTCCAATGGATAGGATTTGAATATAGGTGCCATATACAAAATAAAAATGTTGAAATATTACTTAAGTAGATTTAATGTAATTATTGCTTTTCTATATTTTCTATTGTTGAATGTATTTTTCAAATAATATATATTTCTGCTGTTCAATAAAGTATAAATAAATAATCACCATTGATCCTGACATAAAAAATAAGCAAGACAAAGTCCCTCGTCCCTCTGTAGTGTTTACGCAGTTCTCGAATGACTCCATATAGGTATGAAGTCATTCGAGTAAAAAGATATTACTCGATAATTATACCTCATTAATGAGCGTCAAAACTGTATGTATGTAGGTAGTCAAGGAAATTTACTGACACACTAATTTCGTTAACCATTTTATACAACTGTTAATAAAATAATGCCATTTGTGACTAGATTAATAAAATAGCAGTTCGATTTTTAATTGTATTCAGTAACTTGATAGTTCAAAGAAAAATTATGTAATAATACTAAAACAAATACTTTTGGGGTAGTGAACGATTTTGTGTAAAGAACGAAATAAAATTGTACTAATTCTAATATTTTCGTAATTCGACGAATATTCAAAAAAATCAAAATGTCATTCTAGAGTAACAGATAATAATAATAATTTAACTAAGTCTTAATAGAAAAGCGCGGGAAACCTTAAATTTGGCGGACGTAATTTTTCTTGGTGTTTAAATTAATTTTTAAAATATTGGATTAGATTAAGTTTTTGTATATATTTTATCTAAATACTAAGTAGTGTAGTTAGTCGTAGCGTTTTCTCCTATTTGGTAAATGTTTTAGGCCTTTTTTTTATTATATAATCTTTATCATGGATCCTCCGGATGACCCCGGAGGAACACTGCTACCTGAAGTTGGGCATTATATCACGGTATCAAATAACGACACCAGTGTAGATACTGATGGTTCCCTCAGTACCACCAGTACAAAAAGAAAAAGGGTCTCTACTCGCCTTATTATTTGCAAACATTGTAACAAAAAAAGGCGCAAAAGTGGCGGGAAGTGTCACAACGGCTATAGTTGCGGCGAAGTAGAAATGGAGACAGAAACTTTAAATATGTCATCCAATCCTCCCCTTAGTTCTCAAATTAATAACTTAAATGAAGCACCACAGAAACCCGTTACGGTGGCCAGATTGTTGTACAATCCTCAGATGCGGCACCGTTTCTAGTGCATGTTCAAAGGGAGCAAACTGCTTCCAATGATAATATGTTTTAAAATCCCATATCATTTGGTAGATTCTTAAGGAGAAACGCATTTAACGGTATTGTTAATGGAAGTTTAAAAGGTTGAGTTGGGAAGTTATGCTTTCCTCGTATGGCAGCGATCATTTCTCCATAGTTCTAACACTTCCTCATACCCAAAAATCTTATACCAAACGACGTCCGCGACTGAAATACAAACTAACGCATGTAAATTTATATATTCGTAGCGAACATTTGGATAAAACAGTTTCTATTCTTCCGGAAATTAAATGTGGAAATGAACAGTTTTGTGCTGATTCTTTGTCTGAAGTCATAAAAACCGCCAATTAAATTTTTCCATTGAAAATGTCACACAATAAAAATAATCCCATCACCACCATAGTGGCATGATTGCACAAATGCTATATTCAAAAGAAAGCAATCGGAATTAGACTACTATGATAATTCTACGCAAGAAATTTTTAGTATTCTGTGTGAAGTTATTGCACAGACTAAAAAACTAATAAAAAAAAGAAATTTGAAAGCTGGATATCATTCTGCCTCTCTATTTCACCTAATGTTCAACCATTTGTAGTTTGGCGCAATATCAGAAGGTTCAGATCTGCGTTTACAGAATCATCCATCCTATTTCTTTTATCTCAGTTGAAAAATAAATTGTTAGATAATAAGCTTCCTCGTTCGTCCCAAAAAATAATACTACCTACTCAATTCCGTATTCGATTTTAGACAGTAAGCTAAATTTATAAAAAAAATAATAAAACACGGAAGGAAATACCACCACCATCTTTTGTTATGGCCTTCCACCGGTTTCTCGGTGGAAGGCCATAACATCGGCTGCCGGCAGGAGTTACCGCCCACCAGACAAAGTCTTGCCGCCAAGCGATTCGTCGTGTTCCGGTATGATGTCTGGCGAAGCCGTACGGAGGACGGGTCTGAGCAGTTGAGTTGCGATGTGTGCCGGGTATGATGCGCCAAATGTTGTTGTGTCGGGGGTTTGGTCGTGGAGGATCTCCAGATCAATCTCCCTGTGGCGCAGCATCGTTGATCTTGTTATTGAGTTTAACATTGGATCACCTCGCTCAACTGCCGTCTTTCTTCCAATTCACTAAGTTTTTTTAGTGAATAGGCTAAATAAAGTAGCGCTCTTTACTTTACTTCTGATCAAAACCAGTTATTCCTATAATTTTAATAATCAGAAGTATTTTATATAAATTGAATTTTTAACTAGGCCTCCAAGTTGAATTGGCTTGGATTCCGGGCCATAGTAACATAACTGGAAATATTAAAGCAGATCTTCTGGCTAATGAGGCGGTGGACTGTGGTGATCTATTTCCCTATATTAAGTATAGCCACGACCTGGCCAATTTGCCTAAATGTTATCTTTGAGCAGACTAGAGCAGGTTGTGGGCAGATAGCAGTATTACTAAAGGAAGCTATTATGCACGATCCAAACATGTATTCTTAAAAAACCATGGTTCTCCAAATTCGGCCTAAGTAAAATTCATAATTGTTCCCAGGTCCACCTCGCACGATCGTTGATAGTGCCCTTTGCGAATGCGGTGAGGAGGGTGATTTGAACCATATGCTTTTTTCCGGTCCTCTTCTCAATCGTGATCCTTTTATTTCTAGTCTGTTGTTCTATAAAGTTCCTTTTCCTACCTCTATTTCTATCTTATTCGCAATGAATGATCCAGTAATATACAAGTTTTTATCATTATTTATCTCCTTTAATAATATACGTATTTAGTAACGTGTATCCATATAATATCCATGCATAGAACATCCTATCCAATATCCATCCAAATTTCCGTATCGTAAATTTAATTGAATTTGTACCAACAAAAAGGGGTGAACCTTTTTGTTAGTGGCATTGCGCAAATAGTGACTTGCCAAAGGAAAAAAAAAGTATTAATACCAAGAAACAAAATTTATAACAAATTGTATGTACAATTTTAAATAGTGTATGTAATTAGTTTTAAAACAAAAATTTTGCATTCAATTGTGACATTGCAGTTAAAAGCGTTGAGGGTTCAATGTGCTTGCAAGAGCTGATAAAGGCCATGTCGTGCGATGGCGCAAAGTTAGAACCATCAGTTTGTAACCATTACTCACGTGAAAAAAATATTTCACAAGCTAAACCGAGCAATGGTCGCATCCTGATAACGGCTCCATTACTTACGAGGTCGTAGTTTCCAACCCTGGCTTATTGTTATTACTTTATGTAAATTATTTCACCACAACTCAAAGCAATAAAGGAAAATTACGTGAGATGGAGAGAGAGATGAGCATGGAGACACATCCTAGAACTGAATATTCGAAGCCCAGACAAAGTCTTGCCGCCTAGTGATTCGTCATGTTCCGGCATGATGTCTGGTGAAGCCGTACGGAGGAGGGTTCTGAGCAATTACGGGTACGATGCACCAAATGTTGTTGTGTTGAGAGTTTGCTTATGGAGAGTCTCCAGATCAACCTCTCTCTGGCTCAGCATCGCTGGTCGTGTTATTGGGTTTAACATTGCATCACCTCACACAACTGCCGTCTTTCTTCCTATTCACTCAGCTTTTTTTTTTTTGAGTGAATATGCTCTAAAAAATGTTTGACATCCACCAGTCCGCTCCATTTCACAGAGAGGAGAGACTTGTGGGCTGTTTTCCTAGCTAATTAAAGTACCCTTTGGTATATTTTGCAGGTCATAAAACTGAAATTTCGCCTTTAATAATTATAATTACGTAATATACAGTAAAAGTCAGCCTGTCATAACTATGCCAATTAGCAACCCTCAAACGTTTACTCCGCCCCCCCCCCCCCCCTCACTTAATGATATTGACATTTTGACAGTTTTCGCCTTTTACCGTCACCAAATTGGTCGGTGTTCGTCTAGTTAATTCTCGGTCTTGTCGTCAAGTTCTCACTTTTACGGACATTGTTATTCTTGTCTTGTGAATGTATTCTGGCCGAAATTGACTTGCCGACGCTTTATTTCGTGTGAATTTCGGGCTCAAATCACGAGCGCGTTGTGGGAAGGGACCGCCATCTGGGACTTTAGATGTCCTAATTTAGAAACTATGGGTTTGTTTCGAGAAAGTGTATGATGTAAAGTATTGCGCTAGACAATAAGGACTTATGGATAGAACAAATATTGGATCAATAGGGATGTTTTCTGAGTAAAACGAAATTGATTCTATTTAGTCCGTCATTCAGATTATAGAAAAAATATTGGATACGTATGTTTTGTTTTATCAAATAGATAAAAATTGACAAATATAAAAGGCATCAAAGATCAGGAGTGTTGGCTGGTGACGTCACTGCTCGCTAAAAAGCGTTGCGTGCAGTGACGTCACACGAGTTTTCAACGTACTGTGTCGTCTTAATTTTTTGTTTAAATGAAAAAAGAAAAAATACGTGTCTAGTATTTTTTGGAAATCTGACTGACGACTAATTAGTTTTTTTAGTCAACTACCCTATTTAGTCGATTAATAAGACATAATTTTTGAAAACATCTAAGTATGTTTTATTATTTACTAGCTGCGCCCTGCGGTTTCGTCCGTGTAAGTTTCAATCCCATGTAATATATTATGCTATGTTTTATTTCTGGCTATAAACTACCAGTGTGTTATATTTAATCCAAATCCATTAAGTCAATTTTGAAACAACATCCATTCATTCTTCCTTTTTTTAAAAAAAAACGTTGCCTCACACTTGGAATGTTTCCTATATCGTAGGAGCGTTTACAAACATAAACACACATACAACAGCAACATGCATTAATCATTAATTAATATTAGGTCCTACGTATGAAATTGGCCTTTTGTCGTACTAACCACTTTTGATCTCAAAATTCTCCTCTTTGGTTTAGAATTCCAAATTCAAATTTATACACCTATTTACTCATCAATTTGTGTTTCGAAAACCGTATTTCCTTTGTCTTTTTTTTTTCTTTTGATTTTTCTCTGCTTCATTGAGGTTACAAAATTTAAAATTTCGCCTTATTTACGAATATGAGTTCCGCCGCTTGGTGGACTAGTGCCGGTGTGGTGCACCACAGCTTCCTTAAATCTGACCAGACAATTACTGCAGATCTCTTCTGTGAGCAGCTCTACATAATTATGGATAAACTAGCCGCTAAACAACCGAGACTGGTCAATCGCACAAGGCCACTGCTGCTTCAGGACAACGCGAGACTACACACTGCACAACAGACTGCTACCAAATTAGAGGAGCTTCAATTGGAATGTTTAAGACATCCACCGTACTCCCCGAATCTTGCTCCAATAGACTACCATTTTTTTTAGAAATTTGGATAACTTTTTGCAGGGGAAAAAATCAACTGCGATAACGCAGTCCAAACCGCCTTCAAAGATTTTATTGATACCCGTCCTAATGTTTTTTTTTAAAAAAGGCACAAACGTACTACCTATGAGATGGCAGAAGTGCATATATAGCAATGGATCATACTTTGATTAAATAAATATATTATATTAAAAGAAGGACTTTTATTCTTCCCATACAAAACACAAATTTCATTTATATATGAACCTAATATTACATTGATATTTTTTTTTACTAGACAAATTATTTATTAAAAACAGAAAAAAACACTTATTGCAACTAAATTTTACACTATTACTCATTATAAACCTTAAACCACTGACTGAAAAAAATCAAGTCAATAGCAACCAAACGCAAAAGCATAGCCGTTAATAAAATTGGGCAATTATTTTTATTCGTGGAAAATTCAACTTTAAAATTCGTATCTTTTTTTCGTTTTTTTTTTATCCAAAATCAAAACCAGCCATTTATTCAAATTAGGCTGAATATCAGCATTTTTGAACGCCTATATTACATAAGAAAGTCCCCCAAACTCTCGCCCTTTCACTCACTTCGCCAGGAAGAAGTAGTAGCAGAACAAATTCCCCAGCAGGACAGCTACCAAATCGCAAAGGCTAACTTTTCCTGGGTATACATTGCTATTGTTTTCTATATAGGAAGGCTATTTAGAGAAGGATAAATTACACGATTAGATACAAAATTCAATGCACTAATAACTAAATTGGACATAATGGTAAAAAGAACATGGAAACGTTAAGTGGGGCAATACGGGTATTTTTTTTTATTTTTTATTTAAATGAGCTGATGTAACAAACAAAAAAGAAACGTATATTAAAAAGGTACAATTCGTTATACTACAAAAAAGACTAGAGTTCACCACTCTGTTCTTTCTTTTATATTCCATGATACTCACAGGACAATAGGTATAATTATCTTAGTAAGGGCGACAACATTTGTCGTAAATCTTGAAGACTCTACCCTTTTTTTTCTGAATTTACAAACGTCACGATGATATGCTCCTAAACCTTTTTCTGCCGCATTTATTAGGGATGTACAACACACCCAATAAACTTGTGCACTTAATTACCAGCGAATGCATCACTACTTAATATCACCAGGCGGGATCAAGTTTAAGAACTGCGTATTTTAAAAAAAGAATTTTTGAAATTCGTACGCAGTATAAGCATATCATCAAAGAAAAAAAAACGAGCAAGTGGATAATAAACACCGTGCTTCCTATCTCAGTTATTCCTAAGTTAAATCTTAAGAATATATATGTCTGTCTCTTTACTGCCCATTTTTACGTTTCACCGTTTTTGAACTCATAATGATCTGAAAGAAGTTTCCATTTCAAAAACACCATAGAGTGACAAGGATAACGTGATCTTTGGTGAAGAAGAATTGTCTTAGTTACAATCCCCCTTATTCATAAAGTTTGCTTAAAGTTAACTAGGGATTAGTGACTTTATCAACACATTTTTGCCATTTTAGCGTCACGTAACTTTAAACATCATAGTGTTTAAGGTGTTTATTTATGAACGATGATTAAAGTTAAGTGACGTGAAAACGTCGAAAATGTGTGGTTAAACAGTCGCTAATCACTATAAACGAATAAGGGAGAATATGCTCAACTCAATACAGAAGAAGTGTTTAGCAGTAAGTGTGGCAAAAATGTCAACAGATTTTTTGTATAAAAAAGCTACGTGATAAAAGTTTCAAAACGGTTTTCCTTATTACATTTTGTGTAAGTTCTAAATTATTGTTTTGTTAAAAGTTTGAGTTTTTGTTGGTGCATATTTTATACCGTCATTTTCATGGCTTCGATCAAAGAAAAACTTTCGAGGCTTTCCTTTCCAGGTAAGCTTATAAAAGATTGGTTACATATTATCGAAAAAGGTTTGTCATTGACTAAACTAATTTTAAGTTACGTTCATATTTTTTTTATTTCTTTCCATTTCATTAAGAAAAGTATAGAATATAACATTTTAGTTTAAGCCTGTCAAATTAAGATACTCCATAGACAGTTTAGACGCGATTATAAACATGGCGGTTAAAATTACGCCAATTTACGTCAGGAGCGGATAAATATGACAGGTCTAAACTGACATTTTATCTTCTGTCCTTTTCTTAATGAATTGGGGCCATTATCATAATTATTGACTGGGCAGTGTTACTCGCGTTTATAATAAATTAGCCGCCGCCAGCGACATCGCTCGCGTGGAGTTAGATATGCTCCCCTCCTATTAGTCGCAGCGTGATGTTATATAGCCTAAAGCTGAAGAGTTTATTTGTTTATTTGAACGCGCTAATCTCGGGAACTACTGGTCCGATTTGTAAAAATTTTTTCGTTGGATAGCCCATTAATGCAGGAAGGCTTTAGGCTATATAACATCACGCTGTGATCAATAGGAGCAGAGCATAACTAACTCCACGCGAACGAAGTCTCTGGCGGCCGCTAGTAATAATAATATAAGACTAATTAAATGGCTATGAAATAGCTGCTTGGTGAGTTTTGCTAAGAAAACGAAAGTTATCCAAGACCTTTAATCTCAGTTTTTTTCTTCCCAATGTATAAAAGAATATCTAGTCTTAACAAATCGCCGTCACCATAGTGTTGAGTTAACCATTGTTCCTTTTGTAGCTCTGAAACGCCCTGAAAGCCTTTGTGGTAAGCGTTTCCGTGAAACGCCCGACCCACCGACGGCAACCTAAACTCTCGCGTGATATGTACGTATATGTACTCCGCTATTTAAAGAAATACACGTAATATTCAATAGGAGGCTTAAGGTATGAATAGGAGAAGGTTTTTAGAGTAATGATTAACACATACGGGATGTACGGACGGTCGTTGGACACGTTTGGAAGACACGGTTGGCACAGTGGTTATGTGGCAAGAAAATAATGGAAAATACTATTTACGCATTGAAAATATCTATAAAAAAAGATAAGCAGAAACTATTTATAAGGTATATTCCTATTAGTAAATAAATATGTTGGGGACAAGTAACCAAGTAACATAAATAAATTAGTAGATACGTATCTGCACGAGCAATCTTAAATTTAAAAATATATATATATGATTCTGTATCACATGCAAACGGTTTCGTAGGATATATTTTTAAGTTCAATGGAAAAATTCTTTTACAGCCTATAGAAGTCCACTGCTGGACAAAGGCCACCCCCAAAGCTTTCATTGCTTTGGGGGGTTTGCCATAAGCCATACGCTTGGCAGGTGGGGATGGGGATCGCAGTAATTTCATATTCCACAAGAGAAGCGCCGCTGCCCGCTTTCCAGGTGAGAGTTCCCTTAGTCGCCTCTTACGACACCCACGGGAGGATATGGGTTGGTACTATTCTAACCCCTGTATCACATGTGCAAAGGCAATGGAACTATTACAGGCCGGTTAAATAGTACCCTGTTTCATCAGCCTAAATCAAGTCATCGATGCACATAGTCACATGTATTTGATTTTTTGACTCAAGACTTGTTCGTTTCCTCGTGGTATATTTCTTTACAGTTTTCAGAATAAAGTAAAATGCATATTTGTGTTAAATCTGAGTGTAATAAATAAATAACATTATCACCTACGCGTGAAAATATGTAAAAATAGAGCTTGTCATATTAATACCTTCACGGCAGTTTTAATATGTCAGTCTGTACGGAACACGATAGCAAAACTAAAAATACAATGCCTTTTTTGTAACTCGTATTTTGTTGTGTTCCACTTTCATATGTACTACGAGTATGCGGCGTGTATTGACAACAACGTTGTAAGGCTGTTTCGTAAAATGAATTGATCTAAAAGTTGGTTGCAATATTTCGGTATAATTTTAGTTCCATCACTATTTTAATAGAGGTTGTCATGGCTAAATTTACGCTTGTCACGGTCTGTTCGTAATAGGTTCACCTTCCATTATAGAAGGTATTTTTTTGAAAACTCTGGGGTATGAGTGAGACCCCCGACAAGGTGGACCGACGACCTGGTGAAGGTCGCGGGAAACCGCTGGATGCGAGAGGCGCAGGACCGGTCGTCGTGGAGAACTTTGAGGGAGGCATATGTCCAGCAGTGGACGTCTTTCAGCTGAAATGATAATGATGATGATGAGTGAGACTATATCAAGGAATCAACCGGCACATGAATTATTTTTCAAATATCAAGAGGCAGATGATAATGAGATAACTATGTATGGTTCTATCATATTCATGAATATAACACTGTATATTTTAATTGACACTGAAATATTGTATTTTAAAATATGATGAACAATATGAATATGTTGTAGGTACCGTCGAAATATAACTACAACTGAAAGCAGCCATGGAAAATTTCCGTTCAAAGTTGTTTTTTGAACAACTAATATGTATTACGAAAAAAGTCAAATAAAAAGTTCGTTTGAGCAAACGAAAGTTGTTTTTCTCCCCTTTGTTCAAAACTGCTCCACGTCAACGCTGAGTATTAGATTAGACTCCAGTTCATGTAGAATTTCACCTGAAATACGGTACCTATAAAAACTTAGGACATAAAAGAGAATTCCTCATAAAAGACTTTACATTCTAGCTGTAAGAGGAAATGGCTGGCTTACGTTAGATAATAATAACTTAAAATATCCAGAGCAGAATATGATACTTTGTTATGCTTTATTATTACATCATTTCATTTAAGTGCACAATATATTTCAACGCAATTTTAAATCTTGTTTCGCACTGACATTGTTGTCCGTGCCTGAAGTCAGAGGCTCGACTCTCACTCATCCACAGTAAGTAGGCGGGCATGGTCAGCAGGGATGGTGGACGTATTAATAAAATTACTCTATGCCAACCTGCACAGCCTTCCCAGGCGTTCACCGCGACGGTCAAACACGGCACTTCGGAGTCAAGCTGATTGAATACTGGTTTGTTTTGTTGTTCGTGTTGCTGAGTTTTACATTGCATCACCTCGCTCAACTGCCATCTCCATTTCTATTCACAAAGTTTTTTTTGGTGAATAGGCTTAATAAACTAGCGCGCTTTACCATCAACGATTTCATCACTGCTTACCATCAGGCGGGATTGCGGTTAAGCACTAGTTTATAATTATTAAAAAAAAAATCATCACAATATTAGAATAATGGTATTAGAGCTACCGACATTAACAGCTATAGATTCCCAAATATTGTCCTTGTACAATAATTTGAAAGGATGTCTATGCCATTGCTACAAAAAGCTATCAATTTCGGCTAATACCTTTTTGATTTCAATCAACAAAGTGTCCCTCTTTATAGAATTAAAGTCGTTCTTCAAGTTAACCTTGAGCATGATCTCGCTCAGGTCAGATATTGAACAAGGGAATCAATGTCCTGTTATACATACGTACCAGCACATAAACTAATCTCAGTTCAAAATATTCCATTACTAGCTGTTGCCCGCGATTCCGTCTGCGTGGTGATATAAAATAAGGGCCTGTTAATGCGTTATCGCAACATTTTTTATTACTGCTCTGCTCCTATTAGTCATAGCGGGATGTTATATAACCTATGTCCTTTATCAGGCTCTAGACTATCTGTGTACCAAATTTCATTACAATTGGTTGGGTAGTTTTGGCGTGAAAGCCGGACAGACAGACAGAGATACTTTCGCATTTATAATATTAGAATGGATTAATACCAATCACAGAAACCACAGCTTATTGCCTATTGCTTCATATGTATGCAAGATGTCCAATAAATTAATTATGAATTCGTCATAGAATTTTAGTAAACACTAATATTCTGAGACGTGCACCTTTATATACGTAAGTAGATAAAGTGAGTTATAGGATTGATAATCTCATTTGTATTCAGTTTACTAACGCACGTTGATTAACAGAATATACGACAAGCAGCCGCTGATACAGTAGTCATAGTATACGGTGTTGATCTCAATAAGGAAATATTTAGCAGATTCTTTAAAAACTTTTTCCTTTTTAGGGTTCCATAGCCAAATATCCGTAGGCAAAATACGGAACTCTTATAGATTCGTCATGTCTGTCCGCCCGTATGTCACAGTCATTTTATTCTGAAACTATAAGAGCTATACTATTGAAACTTGGTAGGTAGATGTATATTTTCTATAAAACGCATTAAGATTTTGATGCAAAAATAAAAAAATAATAATAAATATTGAGGGCTCCCCATACTTAGAACTGAAACTATTTTTTTTTTTTTATCAAACACATACGTGTGGGGAATCTATGGATAGGTCTTCAATAATGATATTGAGGTTTCTAAAATATTTTTTTCTAAACTGAATAGTTTGCGTGACAGACGCTTCTAAAGTGGAAAAAAGTTTGTCCCCCCCCCACCCCTAACTTCTAAAATAAGAAAATGAAAAATCTAAAAAAAACCATATTATGTAGGTACATTATCATAAAAACTACCAAAGAAAATTGTTTTGAATGAGATCTAGTACGTAGTTTTTTTTAATACCTCGTAAATCGTAAACCGCTTATTACCGCGTAATCTTTCATAAAAATAACTTAAATCCTTTAATTTCATAAATCAATGGTACGGAACCCTTTGTGCGTGAGTCCGATACGCACTTGTTTATTATTATAATGGTAGTGTAACTAAGCATGGGCATCCTGACTAAATGATTACTTCCAAGTTAGTTGCAGTTATTACCTTTTTATGGCCTATATAAAGGAAAAAAACTCCAGGTTCACAAAAAGAGGCGCCGTCATTATATAAGAGTGTTCAATCATATGTATGTTTAGGAGTGCAAAGTGGGAATTATCATAGGCATATTACATAGCATATATCTAAAAATAAAATATTAAATTTATTTTAATGTCATTTTAACATCTCTATTCTTTTTAACATCTTTACTGTTGCTTCCAATGTAACGCCATTCCTAAGCAGTGAATAAAAACATTTAATTAAACAGTTCCTGAAGTTAATAAACTACTACAGAAAGTACAGAAAGGTTTCACGGTAATAAGCAACAACTTCTGTCAACAACTTTTAATGGAAATCTTGCAAGTATTTTTTACAGTTTCAAGAATTGTAGAAAATTATTAGTTATGTATAAGTATTTAATGTGCTCGTAAATTGAATACTTGTCCCTGACATTATGAGCTTTTTTGGATGACAAATCATCAAATGACTTCTCCCGCTCTGGGCGGAATGTTATTAGACTTTTACTGACTAAAACCCACCTACCTATGTATCTCAATGGTCAAGATAACTTGTACAAAGTATTTATTCTATCTTTTGAACAACCCGTAGCCCTGGTAGTAATATTATAAGCTCAGGCATTTTTTTACATAACACGATTTTTCTGAATTCGAATAACAATAATTGTCGAGAATGTGAATTCTGCATGGGTCATTTTATTTATACCTTCATTTTAGTTTTTATTTATTTTTTTAAAAGTTGCTCCATACTTGGAACGTCTCCTGTATCGTGGATGCGCTTACGAACGGTATAAACTCACATAAACAAACAATTACTTGTAGGTCATACAAATATTTGTTCTGTGCAGTCAAGTTGCCTGGAAATAGATTCATTTATTTTTAATCTGGCAGTCTAAGTACAGTACGCGATCTACCCAAGGGTCTTTTCTTTGGTATTGGTCGTAGAGTTGTTAAGCTCATGCAGTTCTCAGTTGAGCTACAAGATTACCGACAAATGCTTGGTCTGACTTTAGAAGTTCAGTCAAATGTGTATATAAGAGCCATACAGATTTGAGTGGACCTCTCCCAGATAAACCGATAAATCTGCAAGGTCATTGTCCTTATATAGCTTGATCAAAATGATGTCTTTTTTAGTGGTGGGTTGATGGTAAAGCGCGCTAGTTTATTAATAGCCTATTAGTTGGAAAAATTGAGTGAATAGGACGGAAGACGGCAGTTGAGTGAGGTGACGTGATGTTAAACCAAACAACACTACCAACGATGCTGCGCCAGAGGTAGATTGACTGTACTTTTAAAGAGACAGTGATACTTTTGTTTTGATCTGTCTTCTCAGAGTAGTCAGTTATTTTTTTTTAAACTATAAACTAGCGCTTGACCGCAATCCCACCTGATGGTAAGCAGTGACGCAATCGTTGATGGTAAAGCGCACTAGTTTTTTAAGAGCCTATTCACTCTAGCCTTGAAGACACTCAAATTGTAGTCCGACGGAAACACCGCCACTGGCAAATTGTTCCAGTCCCTCGATGTACGCAGTATAAAGGACGAGGCGAAACGCTTCATCCGCAAGGTAGTGGTGTTAACGACATAAGGGTGGAAACTCGCCGTACGACGGGTGGTTCGATGTTGGAACGGAGATGGGGGAATTAAATCATGCAATTCCCTCGCACACTCCCCAAAATGTATCCTATAGAACACTGAAAGGCTGGCTACTCTACGCCTGTGCTCTAGGCAGTGAGGCAGTTAATAAACACCGAGCCTATGTGGCATCGTAATTTTGACTTGTAAAAGTATATTTTTGAATATCTTTTTGACTTTCTTGGAAGATTACGACCAACTCTCTCTCTCTCATCCAGAGGAGGCCTATGCCCCAAGAGTGTAAACACTATAGACTGATTATGAGATCGCAATGTTGATAGAATATTAAGGTAATATAAGAGTAGAAATCCCAAAATATAGTTTAAAAACTAAAAAAAAACACGTTTTTAAAGAATATCAAACTAAAAAGTTAAAAATAATTTTAAAATTTATGACAATAGTATACAGTATTCACTCGGTGGTAGGACATAACATCGGCCGCCGGCAGAAGTTACCACCCACCAGACAAAGGTCTTGCCGCCAAGCGATTCGTCGTGTTCCGGCATTATGTCTGGTGAAGCCGTACGGAGGACGGGTCTTAGCAATTGAGTTGCGATGTGTGCCGTGTAAGATTCGCCAATTATTGTTGTGTTGGGAGTTTAGTCATGGAGGGCCTTCAGATCAATCTCCCTTTGGCGCAGCATCGTTGGGTCATGTTGTTGGGTTTAACATTGCATCACCTCGCTCAACTGCCGTCTTCCTTCCTATTCGCTCAGTTTTTCCGAGTGAATAGGCTTTTAATAAACTAGCGCGCTTTACCATCAACGATTGCATCACTGCTTACCATCAGGTGGGATTGCAGTCAAGCACTAGTTTATAATAATTAAAAAAAAAAACCCTGTCCGACCCGTGAAGGTGTTGTTAGGTATCGATAACTGATTCTACTAATGGATACAAAACCGGGCAAGACTTAAAAAAAAAATCCCCCTAAAAAAATAAATATTTTTTCGCAAAAAGTGGTAACTTATTAAATGTGCGTTCACCCTTCCGCGGGCGGCGGGCGGCAGGGCACGCGGCACGTGGTCGCATCGCTATTCGCTCATAATAATACCGGTGTTGTCACTTTTTTAAAAATTACCAAATTTCGGGGAAGTTGGAATTAATTCGCGGGAAAAAAAAAAAGATTATTTCAAAATTCATTTGTATTGGTACTATGATGATTACGTAAAATTTTATATTATATTTGGTCATGTGTTTACCTAACCTTTATTATCCTTATGGGTCGGACAGGGTTTTCTTAACATACTGTATAAACAATACTAGTAAAATGGGTAAAAAGCGTGAGGCGCTTTGTGCCATAATTTTTGTATATTAAGCGCCTCACGCTTTTTTCACATTTTACTAGTATTGTTTATGTACTATTATTCGATATTCGTTCGATATTCTTTTTTTAAATAATATATGGATAACACGAACGCTTAAGTGGTGTTTATTTATTTTTACCAAACTTTTTTTGATCTCCAACAGACAGAATAGCAAGTGCTAAAATTCGTAATGATGCGTTACCCAAGTAACGAAATCTAAACCCAAAAAATAGTTTGCCCGCACAAATTAATGTAAGGTAAGATTTTTAGAGACCGACCCACACCATGGATTACAGAAAATATAAAATTAATGATTAGGTTGAGAGATGAGGCAAAACGAAACTATCAAAAGAACAAGCTAGATACAGCAAAGAGATACTACTTGGATTTAAAAAAACAAGCTAGTGCAGCATTGACTCAGGAAAAGAAGGCATACTTTGACGGGCACATTAATAGCCAGCTAAAAAACCCCAAAATGCTTTGGAACAGTCTTAAGAAGGATGTTTTTGCTGAACATGGTGAAACTATGCTTCCCTTACAGAATTAAAGAATCCAGATGAGATCAACAAGGCATTTTTGAAAGTACCGGGACAGTGTGCAGCACCCACATCGCAGCTTGCATATTTTAGTAGCAACAGGTTTGGTGAAACACAATTTGAGTTGCGAAGCGTCAGTGAGGAAGAAATTCTAAGGGTTATAAACACCTTAGGGTCGAATGCGAAGGGGATTGATGGAGTCAGCGTGGATATGATAATGCTGACTCTACCAACCACCCTTCAGGCTATCACCAAATTGGTAAATAAGTCTATAGAGACACACACCTACCCTGACTTATGGAAGTGTGCTATTGTGCGTCCTCTGCCTAAAGTTAGCAACCCGAGTACCTTCAAAGATCTCCGTCCGGTTAGCATTTTGCCCTGTTTATCAAAGATATTAGAGAGGGTGGTCAATAATCAAATGCTACAATATTTGGAAGGGAACAATATGCTACCGGACCTTCAGTCTGGCTTTAGGAAGGGACGTGGGACTGCCACAGCTCTCTCTGATGTGGTGGGGAATATCCTAGAGGCACGGGACAGGGGGGAGGGAACGATCCTTGTACTTCTTGATTTCTCACGGGCTTTCGATTCAATAAACACTTCTCTATTGCTTTCAAAGCTAGCATATTATGGGTTTACAACGAAAACAATAGAGTGGTTCGCTAGCTACTTGCAAAATAGATCACAGCTTGTTGAAATCCAGAAGGAGGATGGATCAAGGCTTTCATCCCCCCTTCGCCAGGTGCCACGGGGTGTGCCTCAGGGATCTATTTTGGGGCCCCTTTTATATATTCTATACAGCGCAGACATTGTTGGGTCATTCCAGCATTGCATGTATCACATGTACGCAGATGATATCCAATTGTACAAATCTTTTAAGCCAGCTGATACATTGGAAGCTATAAGAAAGGTTAATGACGATCTTGAGAGAGTAGTGCTATGGTCTGATGATAACTCACTAGTGTTAAACCCAGTAAAATCTAAATTTATGGTTTTGGGCAGTAGGAAAATGATAGGCACAATACTGTCAGCCAAGCCAGAGGTATTTATCAAGGGAGAAAGTATAGATAGGGTAGAGGTGGCATGCAACCTTGGGTTAACCATGGATCCGGAACTGCGCTTTGAAAAGCACATCAGTAATTTCATGAGGAGTTGTTTTTATAGACTAAAACTCCTTTACTCAATTAGAGACTACCTGACTGTTGATTTGCGCAAACAGTTAGTGGATAGCCTAATTTTATCTAGACTTAATTATTGTGATACTGTGTATGGCCCGTGCCTGTTATCAAGAACAGAGAATCTGATTCAACGGATACAGAATGCTTGTACACGGTTCTGTGTAAAGATACCTCGTAGAAGTCATGTAACACCATTTATAAACGAAAATAATATATTGAAAATGGCTGCTAGGAGAAGGTTACATATGGCTGGTCTACTTTTTGGAATAGTCACTACACAAAAACCTCACTATCTGTTTGAGAAGTTAAGTTGGAGACAGAGCAAATATTTACCACGTTTGTCTACCAAACCCCTTTGTACAGTGGCACATAGGACCGCGGCTTTCAGGGGGAGTTTCCGGTATGCTGCCACCCACTGTTGGAATAACCTTCCTCCACCAGTAAGAGACCTTAGAACAAAGAAACACTTTTTAAATATATTAAAGAAATACTTCTTGCAGATACAGCAGACAACTTAGCTTAAAATATTATTATTTTTATTTTATTGATTTTTTTTTGTTTTTTATTTTTGTTGCTCCTTCTATGCTCACCTCAAAGGATATGGCTTTCCGTCAGTGCGAGTGGCATTGGATCCTCCCTGCTTAAGCCCAATTTGTCATGTGTTTCGGTTCCTTGGGTGGGTGTCTTCAAGAAGAATGGTTATAGTCTGCCAGCGCCAAGCTGTTGTGCAAATGGCCGCCATCGCCGCCCATGGGGAAGGCTAAAAATGCAATAGAACTAATTAATCAAAGATATTTGTACCTAATAGAAAATCACACTACACTATACACAATACTTATACATATTTTTCAATATAATATTTACATACTATCCTCACCTAGTCTATCACTTATTAATCCTGTGAAAAAATTGCACTTACCCGCTAAATTGTCTCACAAGCTGGGACGTCATTACGTCATCCGAGAGGTTGATGCTGAAAATCAGCGCTGTTGACAATAGGTTCGTCTGAAGTCACAGCATTTTGCTGAGCAACGACCTTTTCTTGCACAGATGCGACGCACAGTTAAACTGTTATTTGTTTTGTAATACACTTAATTATTTAGTCCTTTCTGCAATTATCTTTTTGTATTTTTAAGTTGTTGTTTGGTTTGTTGACATGAGCCGGTGCCGCGCGGGCGCATTACGGATGACAATTGACAGGCAGATGTCAGAATTGTCAAATAATGTGTGCTGTCTAATGCCTATGGCATGGAGGTGGTAAGTACTATATTGTACGTAGTGCTTATTACTTCCATCGTCTATGGTCTATGACTCCGGCTTAGACAACAAATCAACTTTGTACTGTATATAGTTTGGCAGTTTTGCATATTTAGAGTGATATTATTATTATTATATTTTTTTTTCCTGTATTATCATTGTAATATTTAATTTTTATGGTATTTAGTTGTCAAGTGCGTTTTGTTTGTGTGGAATAAAAACGATTTCTTTCTTTCTTTCTTTCTTTCTTTCTGTAAGGTTGAAAAAATTTTAAGTTAGATACGGACAAACAAAACAAATAAGCGAACATACAAGTGAAGCCAATAAAAAGCACGTAAAAAATAGACTACGTAGCGTACGTACGTAGATATTAGTTCACGAATGGCTCAGATTTTAAGTGCATATACGGCACAGTCAACAGCCTACCTTCCATCCTGGAGCTGTATTTTTATAAATTTTTCATTCCAACACGATTCCATTGTCATTGTACTAAAAAGTTTCGTAATCTGCTATATTCATAATGATCGATCAATTAGGTCAGACGCGTCGTAATGTAATGGTAATAGAATAACATAGACATATTGCCTATATTATGAAACACGTTTCTAGGAATGGTTTTCTGAAATTACTATTTAATTTGAATATTTATTAATGTCGAGTGGCATACCAATGGAAAGACATAATGGCGCCATTTTGTTAGTAGATTACAAAACATGTCTAAATCGATCATTATGAGATCACTGATCGACCATTCTGACACTATGCCACTGCCACTGTGCCAATTCCCTGTCACCTGTGCACTTAATAATTTTAATATTGCTTCAGTAAGCGTAGTTCGGGCAGCTTTCTGCGACTGATTGGAAATTGGATAATATTTCATATTCTATTCACACAGTTCAAACATCTTCAAAGTTTGCTAAAGATCTTTAATCTGTTTGTCTTCGATTCGTTACGAATAAAATATAAAACATTAACCTACTTCCAATCAATCATTGCTGGCTACTATTAGAATTATCGGCTGTGTTATGTGGGCAACTTTAGTTCTTCTACGAATCTCCTCTTCGGATTCATCACGTAGAGAAACACCTAGCATAGCCCTCTCCATAGCTCTATGTGCGACCTTAAGCTCTCTTATGAGACCCAAAGTGAGAGACCACGTTTCTCACGTTCACGTTTCATAGCTATTATCGATATAGCCCAGCGGATTAGCTCTCTGAACTAGCAGTGGGCGGCGCGCATAGATCGCAGAGCCGATGGCCGATGGGACCAAAAGGCTCGTGAATGGCGACCACGTACCGGTAAGCGCAGCGCCGGACGCCCACCGACGGCTGCCGGCTACAACTGGTGGTTAGATGATCTGACGAAAATCGCAGGTAAGCGCTGGATGCAGGCCGCATGGCTATGTCCAGCAGTGGACTTCATGTGGCAGAGATGATGATGATGATTAGAACTATATTGAGGCCGGATTCCAATTGACTACCAGAATTTTTCATGGAGTGATTAGGCATACGTTCCAATGCAGCAACTAAATTGCGAAGGTCAGATAGACATCTGACCTCTACAACTTACGAATGGTAAGGTAATATAATATCAACCAATTCTCAGATAGCTCAATATGAATATATGTTTATAAGCAAACAAATCACAGAAAAATAAAAGATCATTTATAAACAGACATAGATTTCAGATATAAAACGAAATATGGGAACCGGATTACCAATGCTCTGCTCCAACTATCCAGATATTTCTACTTAATCCAATATTTATGTAGATTTAGGATAGAGTGTTCGTTATATCCACAATCCATATCCGATTCGAGATATTGCGCTGGATTCGTTACATAGTAGTTTATTTTGTATAAGTGTTTTTTGTAACTGCCTCGTTGGAGTTGTGATCGCAAGTGTTACTACTGAGCATGAAGTTATAAGTTCTAATCCTTTTTGAGAAATTTCTGATAGAAAATCACAATAATACTTATGCGACCAGCATAAGTATTATTGTGATTTTCTATCAGAAATCTCTCAATACCAGCGTTGAGTTTGGATTTGTACTCGAATGATGGCAATAGACTCGCACTAACGGGGTTTTCTTTACAATATGTAAAGAAAACCCCGTCCGGCCGATAAAGATAATAAAAGCTAGGTAATCATATGACCAAATAAAATTTGAAACTTTACATAATCATCATGATAACAATAATACTAATGAAATTTGAAATAATCTTTTTTATTCCGCGAATTAACTCCAACTTCCCCAATATTTGGTAAAATTTTAAAAAGCGAGGACACCATTTTCGACGATATTAGTGGTACCTTGTATGTATGAATGTACAATACTGACGGCATTTTGTTTGACCACGTGCCCTGCCTCCCGTCGCCCGCTAATGCCATGTAAGTTAGCTCCTTTTGCGAAACAATATTAATTTTTAAGGGGGTATTTTTTTAGGTTTAGGCAGGCTTTGTAGGCATTAGTAGAAGCAGTCATCGATACGTAACAATACCATCACGGATCGGACTAGATTTTCTTCAAACAACAAAAAATATATTTTGTGTTATAAGTCTAAAATTTCGAAAAGTTGATACATTCATTTTATAGATACACCTATATGTAGTGCAAAAATAAGGCTCTCACTGTACCACAGATTATATAATTTCTGTCAACAACTTCTATGGTAATGGTAGTTTTTTTCGGTACAAGTTTTCTTGCTCAAATATTCCAATGAAACTTTGAAACAAGAGAACTCTTAGCAATTACGCTCGGATTCATTAGTATTTAATATCCTGATAAAGTGGACGATGACTTCGTGAACTCTAGAAACTTTTTTACGTAAACCTATTATTATAATGAGAGAAAATTTTGTATATGAAGGCTATGTGAGTAATTTTTTGCTCAGTGAGTTTTATTCATAATCTGGTTGTTTCGCTACATGTAACTACCTACTAGTTACATGTAGCGAAACAACCAGATTATGAATAATATATAAAATGCTATAGAAAATGTTCGTAACTACTCAACGCCCTTTAGCAATGAGACTAGACACAGTTAGTAGTAGAAATAATTATGTTTAAAATCATACAACATCAAAGTTTATTGCTACTGCTAACTGCTATAGTATGGTTAGTAGCAGTATTTTGGTTTAAAATCATACAAAATCAAATTTTATCTAGTACCTTTTTTAGTCCGGATGGATGCCTTCGTCATTAGTGAACTTTTTTATTCACGTAATCATTATAGATTGTTGTGACAGGACTCCCACGTCCCCTACCGTCACCTATCCCCCGTAATTTCGCCGATGGGATAATAAGCGAGGTCGAATCAACGCAATATCTTTAAAACAATGAGCCTTATCGGTGGGAGAAACTCCGACCTCTGGGCTCGGCGGCAACCCTAAAGAGTGTTGAGTATAGCAGTTCTCTTGCCTATCCAAGGGAACGTACAATATTTTAAATTTCAGACTTTAAAGTTATAAACTAGATCCATTTTCAAAATCCAAAAGTTCTGACTGTGTAAACCGGATAGAATAAAACCAACACGAGGACCAAATCCGGGTCACAAACACCAGTCCACGCAAAATCCGTTTTTAAAAATAATCGTTTCCTGCAGAAACAAAACAACACGCTGGGGCGAAGCGGCGCACCCTCAACTTTTGATATCCATAAACGATGGATGGGCAAACAAAATAATGATGGAATGTCCCCGGGCACACGGCTCACTTCCACTTTGATACGTCAATTCTGCATTGCGATGGATTAGTTTTGTTATTCCATTCTATTTTTCGAACTAGTATTTTGGTCCTTTGAGAGTTTTTGGCTTAAAAAGTTAAAAGGAATATTAATAAGTGGTCCTTTTGACTGAAAATTCTGTGTATAGGACAGGAACCTCTGTCGCATGTATCAATGTATATGAAATAACGCCTAATTAGAACGATCAAAGATAATTATGCCTTTCATTACAAATGGATCGTATAGTCGAAAAATTTAATGCCTTTTTGTACCTAAGATTCATCATAAATAATTTGTGTTCTCATAACAGAACAACTCACTAGTTTACTTTATAATTATCATAATAATTTCTTACTAAATTAATTTTCTATCTGCACTCAACCTTAAAAACCCATACCTCATTCTAGAGACAAATAAAGGTCCAGGTCGTGCGCCTACCTTCCAATACATCATCTTTCATGCCATTTCAAAATGTAACGACCCAGAATTGTTGGTCCCCGTCCAGAATTGTTGGTCCTTCCGTCCGAATTTCCCCGAGGCCTCGTAACTAGAAGGTGTGACGTAATAAACGTAGCTCGGCTTTTAGAATTAATTGTGGTGATTTGATGTGTTAATGTATTCGTGGCTTTATTATAAGCTGGATTAGTTACAATTTGGATTACTTAAAGGTTATTAGGCTTACGGGAAGATGAAGTAGAACAGAGGACATCTACATGACGCATTAGAATAGTTTTTTTCTTACAAATTGGATAGTAGTACAATTCAATAATAAATACTTTTCTTTGATCTTTCGATTTCATTAAACTTGGAACTTAAGTTTGTAGTCATGATAAGTGTTAAGTATAAAGGAGCCTTTTGTACTTTTGCCCGTCAGTTTTTGTGAATTTGTTTGGTGCTTCATTCACTGAAGTTTAAAATATAATTGTGTGTGTTTCACTGTGGAATTGATGGATTGTTGGTTGCTTAAAGAACATAAAAACGCAAAAAGTTATTCCCTCAATATTGACCAAAAAGTAAATTAATGACCGACCTCAATCAAAACCAAGGTAGGTATGACGTCACACATCCACAATATTTCAGCCGTCACCCGGGGGTCCGTTTTCCACTTCGCTTGAGTAATTACACAACTTTACATCGGGTACAGTCTAAGTACGGAACTGTATGATTAATTGGACATGGATTTTGTTACAGCTTTGATGTAACTTTCCCGACCTGCGGGTTAGCGAACCCAAGTTTGGAAAGATTAATTTACGTGTACAATGTACATATTTGTGTTGATTCTCTTGCGCTTGTACGAAAACAGTGGCAAGACTTATGTGTAAGACTATGGTATTGCACATAGATCTATCTATAGTCTATCGTTAAGGAAGGCAATATGTACCGTGATTGTGATGAACATATAATAAACTTAAAGCTGTGAAACAATAAGTTTATTAGCGCCATCAAAACACGAGTGTCTGTTTATTCAGATACAGGATTTTAGGGATTTGTAACCAAAGGTTGCCAGTGGAACCGTAATACTTAGCTACATTTATTTTAGCTACTTTTGTTCAGGTTGTATTTCATTAACCTTAACTGGTCGACAATTGAAATTTCTCCAGAATGTTTTATTATTGCCACTAGTGCAACAAATAATAAAAATATAAATAATACAGTTTATAAAAATACAGGAAGTCCCTCTATCATTTTAATAAACTATATTATAATTATTTGCTTCTTAAAATTAAAGTTAATTTTATATACATATTTTTTTTTACATGACACAACTTTTTAATTGTAGTTACTTTTATTGCTTCATGTTTAACTTTGTTAGAATTAGACATTTAACACTTTCACTGCGGATCAGGCCTAAATCAGCTGGCATTTCAGCTGATGCGGACGAACAAAACTCTGTCTCTCTCGCTGGTGCGGAACGATTATCTCAGGTGTGTGTAAAGGTACGACAAAGATAAATATGTATTTGAGATTGTGGTGGATTGTGGTCAAACACTTATAGTGTTCCCTACAAAAACATCATGGCGGGCCTTTATCGGCCTATCTCACACTGACGGTGAAAAATATCAACTCGGTGCGGGAGGGGGCCTATTGTGGCCCGCCGTCCCAACAGGCAGTTGGTGGCCCGATACAGCACAGAGCGCCCGCCTCGCCAATTCATATCCCACAGAGCGCGCGCCTCGCCATTTAGTGTTGGGCAAGCTATCGTAACTGTCGTACGTCGCGTTTTTTTATTCCGTGAAATTAAAGACGCAAGAAATGAAATCAACCCGCATGATTCGGCGACAGGTAGTTGAACGAAAGTGGTTGAACGGGATAAAAAGCATCCTATGTCCTTCTCCTGGTGCTGAGCTACATCTCCACTAATTTTCAGCCGAATCGGTCTGAAGTTCTTGAGTTATAACTAACACGATTTTCTTTTATATAAATAACGGCGCGTGACTGGTTAATTTTGAATATTGTGATCTGTTTTGTGTCAGTATCAATTGTCTGTAAATTACTCTACTATTTTTTGAAGTCGATCGGTATTCAGATAAATTATGATTTTTTTACTAAGAGCGGGTAACACGGCGGTTGATATAGCGATCGATCGTTAGGGCGGGCATTCTTTGCTCAAGCTTCGATCGAGTGGGTTGGTCATACTCAAACCCAGTGGCGCTTATCTGTTTTAATCTGAGATTATTATTGTAATCTCTCAATACAAAAGTGATCTATGTGTCTGTGCAGTCAAAATAATTAGTATCGTACATCGTACTATAATTATTGTTCAACGTTTTCTCGAAATACCGCCCTCGACGGATGCTCGTGGGATGAGAAGACACCTCAACTATCCGAAACTTCGACGCTGCCTTCCTAACGTTTTCCCCGACATATATGATATACATATATCGATATCCCCTTATTTTTGTCTTTCCCATCAGTACGAAAAATACTTTATAGTGCGGATCTGGTCGATATCGACCCGCCACTTACCCTGGTTTATTTCTCATTTTCTGTTTGGCAGATCCCAGGGCGAATCAAATCTAAAGAGATTGGGTTCACGGTTGTTCTAACAGTCCAAAAACTGCTCACCTACATTATGTTCTCGCAAAGTTATAGCAATTTAATTTAACTTTGTGCTGACGTATCGAAAAAGACCTACTACGTGCTGGCGGAAAAATCATTGGGGGCACAGTTTGGCCCGCTGCCGCAACAGACACAGGTTTATGATTTTACTTGCCGCGTTCAACGTGTTAAAAAGAATATTAGAGAGCTAGTTGGTTAAACAAGGATATAGTTTTAGGCAACCATTGTAGCTCATTGTATCTCACCCTTACCTTTTGTGGCTTTTTGCGTCACCTCTGAGAAACTTCGTCTTAAGAAAAATTATACTTCCACTCAAACACTCTGGTTTACAACTTTCCCATTAATATTATTTACCCAAAATATTTAGGTAACCCCCACTTAACCCACACATAGGTAATCACTTTACCGACACAATGGTCTCGCGAACCCAATAACATCCACCTACATTCAGTATGCAGAGCCCACATACGTCCGGTGCCAACAATAGCCATAATGGGTTGCATTGATCGGGACTAAGGCTTAGGAACAATAGGGTACTACCACAATAGACGATCTCAAAAGAAAATTATGTGTTACAGAAGGCTTAATTCTTACGCTTGTAATGTAATAATGTACTTACTCACACTTATTTTCAAATAAGGGTGAGTAAGCCTTGCCGCCAAGCGATTTGTCGTGTTCCGGCATGATGTCTGGTGAAGCCGTACGGAGGACGGGTCTGAGCAGTTGTGTTGCGATGTGTGCCAGGTACGATGCGCCTAATGTTGTTTTGTTGGGAGTTTGGTCGTGGAGGGTCTTCAGATCAATCTCCCTTTGGCGCAGCATCGTTGGTCGTGTTGTTGGGTTTAACATTGCACCACCTCGCTCAACTGCCGTCCATCTCCATCAATCTCCCTGTGGCGCAGGATCGTTGACCGTGTTGTTGAGTTTAAGATTGCATCACGTAGCTCAACTGCCGTCTCCCTTCCTATTCACTAAGTTTTTTTTTAGTTAATAGGCTAAATATATAAACTAGCCCGTTTTACCATCAACGATTGCATCACAGCTTAACATCAGGCGGGATTGCGGTCAAGCACTAGTTTATAATTATTAAAAATAAAAATAAATAAAAGATTTAAAGGGATTACGAATAATTTGTTATATTTCCGAAATTGTAGCATGTTTGGATGTAGAGCTATGTATGTCGCAAACTATGCTGTACTTCCTATCCTGCCATCTTTATTCCAAATATTGCAGAAGTCCTCTTCGCTAACACAGACGATGCGGTATAGGCGTTAGGATCAATAAGATTGGAAATAAAGTTGCCCCAGGTGACAAAGAAGAAGAAGTAGCTTTTCGTTAATAACACTAGCAAGAAACTATGTTCTCGGCCGCTTAAGTGTCGATTCCCTAATACATTTTTTCTTTTTTTTTTAACGTTGCCCTACACTAGGAAACCTACATATACTTACACTTATGTATTTATATTCATACATTTATATCATTCATTTCCGCAGGTCATAATACGCATAACAGTATTAACAGTATTTATACTCAGACTCGTTATTCAGCCTACAGACACGGTGCTCAACTTCAAGCCTAAGTTTCAGCGACTTGGTGATATCTTAGCGTAAGAAGCTGTACCTATGCTGTGCTGTATTAATTTTCCTACTCAACACAGCGCTATAATTTAATATATTTACATATTACATTAATATTTTCATTGTTATGACAGTTTTTGACAACGCTGTTGATTATGTCTCTATGACAACCTTTTCTTCTAAATTCTTGACAGCCTGCTATTTTTCTACCGGATTTGTTATCCGAACTCCTTTAAGTTATTTCATATTGCTTATAATTAATTATTCAAACATTTAAATTTCGTGAAAAAGCTGTTCTGCGAGTGTGTGTTTTTGAGAGTTTTTTGAGAGTTTTCGGTCTGGCTACTATACTATCTATCTAGATTAATTGTGAAATATTATTAATTGTGTAATATATTTCCTCCATAGCCCGCCTATTGGTACCCTCTCCCTTGCGGAGAGGGGAACCTCCTCTGAACTTTACTGCCGTTGACGCTCCTACCATCAGCGCCACCCTTTGCCGCCGGAACAGCTCCTACTGCCGGTGACGCCCTCACCACCAGCACCGCTCTTACTGCCGGTGCCACTCCTCCGCTGCTGTCTCCGGCCCTCCGCCGCCGGGGCCGCTCCTACTGCCGGCACCGCTCCTACTGCCGACGCTCTCTGCTGCTGTTCCCGGCCTCCGCCGCCGGGGCCGCTCCTCCGCTGCTGCTGCCGGTGACGCCCTCACCACCAGCACCGCTCTTACTGCCGGTGCCACTCCTCCGTTGCTGCCGCCGGCCCTCCGCCGCCGGGGCCGCTCCTACTGCCGGCACCGCTCCTACTGCCGACGCTCTCTGCTGCTGTTCCCGATCCGGGTTCGATTCCCGCACGGAACTGCGTGCTGGTGGTGCTGGTGCTGGTGGTGAGGGCGTCACCGGCAGTAGGAGCTGTTCCGGCGGCAAAGGGTGGCGCTGGTGGTAGGAGCGTCAACGGCAGTAAAGTTCAGAGGAGGTTCCCCTCTCCGCAAGGGAGAGGGTACCAATAGGCGGGCTATGGAGGAAATATATTACACAATTAATAATATTTCACAATTAATCTAGATAGATAGTATAGTAGCCAGACCGAAAACTCTCAAAAAACTCTCAAAAACACACACTCGCAGAACAGCTTTTTCACGAAATTTAAATGTTTGAATAATTATAAGCAATATGAAATAACTTAAAGGAGTTCGGATAACAAATCCGGTAGAAAAATAGCAGGCTGTCAAGAATTTAGAAGAAAAGGTTGTCATAGAGACATAATCAACAGCGTTGTCAAAAACTGTCATAACAATGAAAATATTAATGTAATATGTAAATATATTAAATTATAGCGCTGTGTTGAGTAGGAAAATTAATACAGCACAGCATAGGTACAGCTTCTTACGCTAAGATATCACCAAGTCGCTGAAACTTAGGCTTGAAGTTGAGCACCGTGTCTGTAGGCTGAATAACGAGTCTGAGTATAAATACTGTTAATACTGTTATGCGTATTATGACCTGCGGAAATGAATGATATAAATGTATGAATATAAATACATAAGTGTAAGTATATGTAGGTTTCCTAGTGTAGGGCAACGTTAAAAAAAAAAAGAAAAAATGTATTAGGGAATCGACACTTAAGCGGCCGAGAACATAGTTTCTTGCTAGTGTTATTAACGAAAAGCTACTTCTTCTTCTTTGTCACCTGGGGCAACTTTATTTCCAATCTTATTGATCCTAACGCCTATACCGCATCGTCTGTGTTAGCGAAGAGGACTTCTGCAATATTTGGAATAAAGATAGCAGGATAGGAAGTACAGCATAGTTTGCGACATACATAGCTCTACATCCAAACATGCTACAATTTCGGAAATATAACAAATTATTCGTAATCCCTTTAAATCTTTTATTTATTTTTATTTTTAATAATTATAAACTAGTGCTTGACCGCAATCCCGCCTGATGTTAAGCTGTGATGCAATCGTTGATGGTAAAACGGGCTAGTTTATATATTTAGCCTATTAACTAAAAAAAAACTTAGTGAATAGGAAGGGAGACGGCAGTTGAGCGACGTGATGCAATCTTAAACTCAACAACACGGTCAACGATCCTGCGCCACAGGGAGATTGATGGAGATGGACGGCAGTTGAGCGAAGTGATGCAATGTTATACCCAAGACCAACACGACCAACGATGCTGCGCCAGAGGTAGATTGATCTCGAGATCCTCCACGACCAAACTCCCAACAAAACAACATTAGGCGCATCGTACCTGGCACACATCGCAACACAACTGCTCAGACCCGTCTTCCGTACGGCTTCACCAGACATCATGCCGGAACACGACAAATCGCTTGGCGGCAAGGCTTACTCACCCTTATTTGAAAATAAGTGTGAGTAAGTACATTACTATATTACAAGCGTAAGAAGTAAGCCTTCTGTAACACATAATTTTCTTTTGAGATCGTCTATTGTGGTAGTACCCTATTGTTCCTAAGCCTTAGTCCCGATCAATGCAACCCATTATGGCTATTGTTGGCACCGGACGTATGTGGGCTCTGCATACTGAATGTAGGTGGATGTTATTGGGTTCGCGAGACCATTGTGTCGGTAAAGTGATTACCGATGTGTGGGTTAAGTAGGGGTTACCTAAATATTTTGGGTAAATAATATTTGGGGAAGTTGTAAACCAGAGTGTTTGAGTGGAAGTATAATTTGTCTTAAGACGAAGTTTCTCAGAGGTGACGCAAAAGGCCACAAAAGGTAAGGGTGAGATACAATGAGCTACAATGGTTGCCTAAAACTATATCCTTGTTTAACCAACTAGCTCTCTAATATTCTTTTTAACACGTTGAACGCGGCAAGTAAAATCATAAACATGTGTCTGTTGCGGCAGCGGACCAAACTGTGCCCCCAATGATTTTTCCGCCAGCATGTAGTAGGTCTTTTTGACACGTCAGCACAAAGTTAAATTAAATTGCTATAACTTTGCGAGAACATAATGTGGGTGAGCAGTTTTTGGACTGTTAGAACAACCGTGAACCCAATCTCTTTAGATTTGATTC
Source organism: Sesamia inferens (assembly GCA_037179545.1). Classification (NCBI taxonomy): domain Eukaryota; kingdom Metazoa; phylum Arthropoda; class Insecta; order Lepidoptera; family Noctuidae; genus Sesamia; species Sesamia inferens. Next base: position 24,173,077 of record CM073928.1, on the reverse strand, counting down.
GCCCTGGGATCTGCCAAACAGAAAATGAGAAATAAACCAGGGTAAGTGGCGGGTCGATATCGACCAGATCCGCACTATAAAGTATTTTTCGTACTGATGGGAAAGACAAAAATAAGGGGATATCGATATATGTATATCATATATGTCGGGGAAAACGTTAGGAAGGCAGCGTCGAAGTTTCGGATAGTTGAGGTGTCTTCTCATCCCACGAGCATCCATCGAGGGCGGTATTTCGAGAAAACGTTGAACAATAATTATAGTGCGAAGTACGATGCTAATTATTTTGACTGCACAGACACATAGATCACTTTTGTATTGAGGGATTACAATAATAATCTCAGATTAAAACAGATAAGCGCCACTGGGTTTGAGTATGACCAACCCACTCGATCGAAGCTTGAGCAAAGAATGCCCGCCCTAACGATCGATCGCTATATCAACCGCCGTGTTACCCGCTCTTAGTAAAAAAATCATAATTTATCTGAATACCGATCGACTTCAAAAAATAGTACAGTAATTTACAGACAATTGATACTGACACAAAACAGATCACAATATTCAAAATTAACCAGTCACGCGCCGTTATTTATATAAAAGAAAATCGTGTTAGTTATAACTCAAGAACTTCAGACCGATTCGGCTGAAAATTAGTGGAGATGTAGCTCAGCACCAGGAGAAGGACATAGGATGCTTTTTATCCCGTTCAACCACTTTCCCATATAAGAAATTTATCAAGTGCTGATTTGAATTGAGCAGCATTCCGATAACCGAAGAAACTTCAGCTGTCAACAAACATGAGAGCTGCATTGCTTATGCAACGATTTCTCCGAGAAATTGCTGACTATCGGTAATGGTCGAGTACCTGTCGCCGAATCAAGCGGGTTGATTTCATTTCTTGCGTTTTTAATTTCACAAATATTTGTTTGCGTGCAAAATCAAGTTTTAACAAAGCGTTGTGCGTCGTCCGTAGCGGCAGCGAACGCGGCCGCTGTGCAAGGAGGCGCGGGTTCAATTTGAATGGGGGTGAATATTTGCACTGGTCTGGTCGTGCCTCGGAAAGCACGTTAAGCCGTTAGTCCCGGTTGTCATACGAACGTCTAATGGCAGTCGTTACGGGTTGTTGAAGCCCTCAAAAGTTCAACAATTGGTCTAACTGCAATGCTTCGATATCGCCTTCGGATTGTGGAGAACAGACGGAAAATATCGAAGTTTAGCCAAAACCAGCAATTAGACTGGTAAAGCGGCCCCGGAGCTCCAAAGTTGAAAAAAAAAATGGATCGGATGCGACTGGGATTAACGCTGAGTTGATTTTGTAGTAAGTAGATATATATTCTAGTTTAAACTTACCTTAAGGTTCAATCCACTTTTACCTCAGTCAATAAACGTATATTTAATAAAGTTTTGTTGTTTCAGAATTGTTGTCAAAAGTTGTAATGGAATTACGAGGTCGACTATACGTAAGAGGTAATATTTTGTAAAAAAAAATATATACCAACATTTTATTATTAAACGAATTTCGTGTATATCCTGCTTCGGCTGAAGAGGCTCTATTTCCCGATAATTGTTTTTGTTTCATCTTTTTCGTGAACACTTTAGAGAAAATAAATTGGTGCGAACGATATGATCCGAGAAGATAGGTACTTTCCTTTGTTGTTTTGTTTTTTTTTTTTTTTTGTTACAACGAAACGATTTTATTCCTGGGATGTCTTAATTCAATATCTGACGTAATAAAAGGTTATAACATTGAAAGTGAAGTTTAAGAAAACAAATAGATAATTGAATATCCCTAATTTTGTCTCTCATTTTGTACATACCTCGCTGTAATTATTACTGTATACTTACAATAAGTCAACCATTTATGCGGTAGATCGGAAGTGTTTCTCCTAAATACAGCTTGAAGAGAATAGTACAACCCCACTACTAAGATTGAGAATTTTCGCTATGTAATCAAGTTCCAGTTCAGCAAAAAAAGTTATTTAAATTATTATCTATTAATTTCCGCGATATGTTTGAGATTTAAGACATTTGCTTGGTTTAATAGCTGTTTGTGTATGTGTGTTAACTTTTTTGTTAACGCACCTAGGATACAGAAGAAATTCCGAGTGTGGAGCAGTCTCATTGAAAAAAAAAATACCGCATCCTCGTCTTTTAAGTACGCAAAAATTAACCATAACATGAAAACCTCAAGTCTCATAAATAGCTCACCACATAAAAATAAATCTTCGTTGAATAATACAAAAGTCTATTATAGAAAAAAAAATAGTAATAATAAATAGAAAGTCTATTATAAAAGTGAAGTCGGCATTTCATTCAGGCTAAAAGGGTCACTTTTGTCTGGCCAAGTGACGTTAGGCGCTCACTAAGAGTTCAAAAAGCCCTTATACGTGTCTTGGGGATTCCAGAATAGTATTTTTAATGATTTTTAGTCGGACGGAGATATATTTTTCTTGGAAAAAGGTTTTTGTAGTATATAAGCAAGTGTGTTTGGTAAAAATCTCATGTGGCTGTAGCTCTAAATAGAGATATGGAATTAGATACTAGAAAGATACATACTAACAGTTTATTAAAACTGTTTCTAGTGTGGTTTTAAATTTTGCTTACGATTTCAGAATGATCGGTAGTTTCTACTCACCCCCGCCCCGTGACAAGTTGGTGTCAATATTTGTAACATAACCGACTCTTCATGTCAGGATCACATATACTTTGGCACGCCACAATAGCGGCGGTAAGTCCCCTCTTTGAGGAGTGGCTAGAGAGGCGCCACGGCACCCTCACCTGCCGCCTGACGCAGGTCCTCACCGGACACGGTTGTTTCGGGAGGTTCCTGTTCCGTATAAGGCGGGAGGAAACGCCAGAGTGTCACCATTGTGTGGATCGCCCTGAGGACACGGTGGAGCATACGGTGGAGGTCTGCCTCGTAGCGGCGATCGGCAGCGATCTCTCGCGTCCGACCCTAGTGCAGGCCATGGTCCGGAGAGAGAGTGTATGGCAGGCCGTCATCTCCTTCTGCGAAGAAGTGATACTGGGAAAGGAGGAGGTAGGGCGCATGAGGCAGCGAGAATCCCAGCGCCCTCACGCCACTAGCCGCCGCAGGAGACGCCCTGGTCGGGAGACGACACCGAACTCCCAGCCACCGTAGGCGCGGGCCTGCGGGCGGTGAGCAGTGGGCAGCTTAAGAAATGTCAGCATATCGTGACGGGGTCCACGAAGACCGATGCCTCCTGGGTCAAGGTTGCGGGTTGGTTAAACAAGAAACCATGGCCCTGACCGTTGCACAGGCAAGTGAAGGAACATGGGTAGGTTTTAGTCAGTTAAAGTCTGACACGCCCTTCCGCTCCGCCCAGAGCGGGAAAAGTCATTTCATGATTTCCCATCCCAATAAAAAAAAAGGATTGCATAGGTTGAAGTCTATAGGTTTATGAATACTCATCTAGCGTGGTTTTAGACTTTGCTGAAGATTTGCTAATAATTCAAAAAGGCTGTTAATTATGATGTTATCCATACTAATATTATAAATGCGAAAGTAACTCTGTCTGTCTGTCTGTTACGCTTTCCCGCTTAAGCCTCTCAACCGATTTTGATCAAATTGGCACAGACAATCTTTAGACCCTGAGAAAGGACATAGACTACCTTTTATTGAAAAAAAAAAAATATTTTGCCGCGGGAAATCTAAAAAGCGCGATATATCCGAAATCCACGCGGGCGAAGCCGCGAGCGGAAAGCTAGTTTTTAATAAAAAAAAACATTTACTAGAATTTTCTGTTCAAACAAAAACACTATAATAAATTAGTCTACGAGTATTAACCGAACTTACCTATATAAACATCCACCCTTTACCTCAGTTTTCGTTATTTCTAATAAATTGCCTTAATTTCCCCTTAGATTACCTTCCATTACCTACACCATCGCTGAACTCACGAAAGCGAATAACAAAGCCTCTACCTTTCCATCAAGATTTCCTCTCAAAATGACAAGCAATGTCATTACTGATTCATCAATTTTAATACAAAGCTGATAAAAGCAGAAGGGCCATTTATGTAAACTAATATTAATTAATAAATAATTAGAAAGACTTGTTCTCTTTTTTTGTTTATTGGTTTCTCGTTCACGCTTGAACGCTGAACGGGTTTAAATGAAATTTGGCAAAGGGTACACCATGACGTGTAAGGAAATTGCATAACACACTATCAGTACCAATGGGTTTCATTTTGACAGTTCAATAACATTCATTGCGTTGTTAACTTTGTTGGGCAGTGACATTTTGATCACATATAGCAATGGACTAGCAATATGCTTCAAAATGATTCTTTAGCCACTTGAACGTCCCGATGTGACAGCTGAGAATGCGTTGTACGTCCGAGCGCGCGATCGGTATCAAGCCGCGCCGAGCGCTCGTAAAATCCTCCTTATTTTGTTCTTATTTTTTAGCAGAAGTCTATTTAATGACTAAATATGAACTATTTATCTTGCAGGGATTATGTTGTCATATTTTAATATATTATATCAAACAAAAACTTGACGAAAATCCGGCAAACAATGAGCAATGAGTAATCATTTCATCGTCCACTTTAACACTCTTAAAGACAACTGATCAGACAGAAAGTATTTATAAATGATCAGAAAGAATAAATCTCGATAATTATTTTAATATGTAACACTAATAAAAATAAATAATTTATTACTCTTATTTTAATCGCAGAACTCACTTCCACTGTACAAAACTGCACTCATCGTTCATAAACAAACTTTTTTTCCGATGTTATGTGTCAGGTGGGGCACTGTTTTATACATCAGAGAATCGTTGTTTAATACAGAACCATCTAGTGAAAAGTTCATGAAGCTCTTTGATACATATCTTATGTAAAAACTCGTTTAAAGTGTACATGTCGGCGAGGCCACCATGGTTGCCTGAATGCTTAACGCCAAAATTTTTAGGCAACTTTGTTGGTCCGGACGCTTGAGTGGTTAGATTAATAATGTGTTACACAATTAAGGTGCTGGCATTTTATGGTTTTAAAAATGTTCACGGTCTGATCTTAGTTTCAATCTGTCAAAATACATACATATAATATAAGATGTATTGACAGCCTCCGTGGCGTAGCGGTAGCGAACGCGGCCGCTGCACATGGAGGCGCGGGTTCGATCCCCGCGCAGTGCAAATATTTGTATGCATGAATTACACTGGTTTGGTCGTGCCTCGGAAAGCACGTTAAGCCGTTGGTCCCTGATGCCATACGAACATATAGTGGCAGTCGTTACGGGTTGTTGGAGCCCTCAAAAGTCCTACAATTGGTCTAACTGCTATGCTTCGATATCGCCTTCAGGTTGTGGAGGTCAGACGGCAGTCGCTTCATGGAAAATATCGAAGTTTAGCCAAAATGAGCAGTTAGACTGGTAAAGCGGACTCTAGACTCCAAAGCTTCGGATACGACTGGGATTAACGCTGATGATGAAGAAGATAATATATGATGTACAATGTATGGAAGACGAGTCTGAGTAGTTGTGTTGCGATATGTGCCGGGTACGAAGCGCCAAATGTTATTGTGTCGGGTAAAATTACGACACAATGGCTCAGCGATTGACTGCTGCGGGGCCGCTCCTCCTCTGCTGCTGCCGGTGACGCCCTCACCACCAGCACCGCTCTTACTGCCGGTGCCACTCCTCCGTTGCTGCCGCCGGCCCTCCGCCGCCGGGGCCGCTCCTACACCTCACGCTACGCTCCTGCTCCTGCTCCTCGATGCTGGCCTGCTCTAGCCTTTTTGATTTACCTTTATTTTATCTTCTGTCACCTCACCCACCTCATGCATTCATATTCATAATTATATTTTTATCTTTACTTTTTATTTGTTCGTTTAATAAATTATTTGTCTTCCCCCTCCTTTTCTCTTTTCTTTCCTGTCGAACGCGACACTGTATCGTGGGTAAGTTTACAAACATTTAAACTCACATACACTAATAAACAGACTCGGAACAACTACCTGTAAGACATACAAATATTTGTTCCGTGCGGGAATCGAACCCTTGACACAACGCAGCAGTCAATCGCTGAGCCATTGTGTCGTAATTTTACCCGACACAATAACATTTGGCGCTTCGTACCCGGCACATATCGCAACACAACTACTCAGACTCGTCTTCCATACATTGTACATCATATATTATCTTCTTCATCATCAGCGTTAATCCCAGTCGTATCCGAAGCTTTGGAGTCTAGAGTCCGCTTTACCAGTCTAACTGCTCATTTTGGCTAAACTTCGATATTTTCCATGAAGCGACTGCCGTCTGACCTCCACAACCTAAAGGCGATATCGAAGCATAGCAGTTAGACCAATTGTAGGACTTTTGAGGGCTCCAACAACCCGTAACGACTGCCACTATATGTTCGTATGGCAACAGGGACCAACGGCTTAACGTGCTTTCCGAGGCACGACCAAACCAGTGTAATTCATGCATACAAATATTTGCACTGCGCGGGGATCGAACCCGCGCCTCCATGTGCAGCGGCCGCGTTCGCTACCGCTACGCCACGGAGGCTGTCAATACATCGTATATTATATGTATGTATTTTGACAGATTGAAACTAAAATCAGACTGTGAACATTTTTAAAACCATAAAATGCCAGCACCTTAATTGTGTAACACATTATTAATCTAACCACTCAAGCGTCCGGGCCAACAAAGTTGCCTAAAAATTTTGGCGTTAAGCATTCAGGCAACCATGGTGGCCTCGCCGACATGTACACTTTAAACGAGTTTTTACATAAGATATGTATCAAAGAGCTTCATGAACTTTTCACTAGATGGTTCTGTATTAAACAACGATTCTCTGATGTATAAAACAGTGCCCCACCTGACACATAACATCGGAAAAAAAGTTTGTTTATGAACGATGAGTGCAGTTTTGTACAGTGGAAGTGAGTTCTGCGATTAAAATAAGAGTAATAAATTATTTATTTTTATTAGTGTTACATATTAAAATAATTATCGAGATTTATTCTTTCTGATCATTTATAAATACTTTCTGTCTGATCAGTTGTCTTTAAGAGTGTTAAAGTGGACGATGAAATGATTACTCATTGCTCATTGTTTGCCGGATTTTCGTCAAGTTTTTGTTTGATATAATATATTAAAATATGACAACATAATCCCTGCAAGATAAATAGTTCATATTTAGTCATTAAATAGACTTCTGCTAAAAAATAAGAACAAAATAAGGAGGATTTTACGAGCGCTCGGCGCGGCTTGATACCGATCGCGCGCTCGGACGTACAACGCATTCTCAGCTGTCACATCGGGACGTTCAAGTGGCTAAAGAATCATTTTGAAGCATATTGCTAGTCCATTGCTATATGTGATCAAAATGTCACTGCCCAACAAAGTTAACAACGCAATGAATGTTATTGAACTGTCAAAATGAAACCCATTGGTACTGATAGTGTGTTATGCAATTTCCTTACACGTCATGGTGTACCCTTTGCCAAATTTCATTTAAACCCGTTCAGCGTTCAAGCGTGAACGAGAAACAAATAAACAAAAAAAAAAGAGAACAAGTCTTTCTAATTATTTATTAATTAATATTAGTTTACATAAATGGCCCTTCTGCTTTTATCATCTTTGTATTAAAATTGATGAATCAGTAATGACATTTCTTGTCATTTTGAGAGGAAATCTTGATGGAAAGGTAGAGGCTTTGTTATTCGCTTTCGTGAGTTCAGCGATGGTGTAGGTAATGGAAGGTAATCTAAGGGGAAATTAAGGCAATTTATTAGAAATAACGAAAACTGAGGTAAAGGGTGGATGTTTATATAGGTAAGTTCGGTTAATAGACTAATTTATTATAGTTTTTTTGTTTGAACAGAAAATTCTAGTAAATGTTTTTTTTTTTTTATTAAAAACTAGCTTTCCGCTCGCGGCTTCGCCCGCGTGGATTTCGGATATATCGCGCTTTTTAGATTTCCCGCGGCAATATCATTTTTTTTTTCAATAAAAGGTAGTCTATGTCCTTTCTCAGGGTCTAAAGATTGTCTGTGCCAGTTTGATCAAAATCGGTTGAGAGGTTCAAGCGGGAAAGCGTAACAGACAGACAGACAGACAGAGTTACTTTCGCATTTATAATATTAGTATGGATAACATCATAATTAACAGCCTTTTTTAATTATTAGCAAATCTTCAGCAAATTCTAAAACCACGCTAGATGAGTATTCATAAACCTATAGACTTCAACCTATGCAATCCTTTTTTTTATTGGGATGGGAAATCATGAAATGACTTTTCCCGCTCTGGGCGGAGCGGAAGGGCGTGTCAGACTTTAACTGACTAAAACCCACCCGTGTTCCTTCACTTGCCTGTGCAACGGTCAGGGCCATGGTTTCTTGTTTAACCAACCCGCAACCTTGACCCAGGAGGCATCGGTCTTCGTGGACCCCGTCACGATATGCTGACATTTCTTAAGCTGCCCACTGCTCACCGCCCGCAGGCCCGCGCCTACGGTGGCTGGGAGTTCGGTGTCGTCTCCCGACCAGGGCGTCTCCTGCGGCGGCTAGTGGCGTGAGGGCGCTGGGATTCTCGCTGCCTCACGCGCCCTACCTCCTCCTTTCCCAGTATCACTTCTTCGCAGAAGGAGATGACGGCCTCCCATGCACTCTCTCTCCGGACCATGGCCTGCACTAAGGTCGGACGCGAGAGATCGCTGCCGATCGCCGCTACGAGGCAGACCTCCACCGTATGCTCCACCGTGTCCTCAGGGCGATCCACACAATGGTGACACTCTGGCGTTTCCTCCCGCCTTATACGGAACAGGAACCTCCCGAAACAACCGTGTCCGGTGAGGACCTGCGTCAGGCGGAAGGTGAGGGTGCCATGGCGCCTCTCTAGCCACTCCTCAAAGAGGGGACTTAACGCCGCTATTATGGCGTGCCAAAGTATATGTGATCCTGACATGAAGAGTCGGTTATGTTACAAATATTGACACCAACTTGTCACGGGGCGGGGGTGAGTAGAAACTACCGATCATTCTCAAATCGTAAGCAAAATTTAAAACCACACTAGAAACAGTTTTAATAAACTGTTAGTATGTATCTTTCTAGTATCTAATTCCATATCTCTATTAAGAGCTACAGCCACATGAGATTTTTACCAAACACACTTGGTTATATACTACAAAAACCTTTTTCCAAGAAAAATATATCTCCGTCCGACTAAAAATCATTAAAAATACTATTCTGAAATCCCCAAGACATGTATAAGGGCTTTTTGAACTCTTAGTGAGCGCCTAACGTCACTTGGCCAGACAAAAGTGACCCTTTTAGCCTGAATGAAATCCCGACTTCACTTTTATAATAGACTTTCTATTTATTACTACTATATTTATTTTTACTTATATTTATTTTTCTATAATAGACTTTTGTATTATTGAACGAAGATTAATTTTTATGTGGTGAGATATTTATGAGAGTTGAGGTTTTCATGTTATGGTTAATTTTTGCGTACTTAAGAGCCGAGGATGGGGTATTTTTTTTATCAATAAAACTGCTCCACACTCGGAATTTCTTCTGTATCCTGGGTGCGTTAGCAAAAAAGTTAACACACATACACAAACTATTAAAGCTATTAAACTAAGCAAATGTCTTAAATCTCAAACATATCGCGCAAATTAATAGGTAATAATTTAAATAAGTTGTCTATGCAGCATGATATAGATCCATTTTTGAGTAGTGTGTCCTTGGTTAGGAGGTGCTTAAGCTGTAACTTTTTCATTTAATCAATTAAAAATTTATTTTCTTGTTATACGCGTACTAACTTAGTGTCCATAGGATGCTTTTAATAATCTGTAATTTATAAGTGAGGACTTTTTATTGGCTGTCAGTCCAACTTACTGTTTCCTTACTGATTTGTTTAGCTGTAAGTCCTCCATGCTTAATGAATAAATAAATAAATAAGTTTTTTGGCTGAACTGGAACATGATTACATGACGAAAATTCTCAATCTAGTTAGTAGGGATTGTACTATTCTCTTGAAGCTGTGTTTAGGAGAAACACTTCCGATCTACCGCATAAATGGTTGACTTATTGTAAGTATACAGTAATAATTACAGCGAGGTATGTATACAAAAAGAGAGACAAAATTAGGGATATTCAATTATCTGTTTGTTTTCATAAACTTCACTTACAATGTTTGAACCTTTTATTACGTCAGATATTGAATTAAGACATCCCAGGAATAAAATCGTTTCGTTGTAACAAAAAAAAAAAAAAAAACAAAACAACAAAGGAAAGTACCTATCTTCTCATACCGTTCGCACCAATTTATTTTCTCCAAAGTGTTCACGAAAAAGATGAAACAAAAACAATTATCGGGAAATAGAGCCTCTTCAGCCGAAGCAGGATATACACGAAATTCGTTTAATAATAAAATGTTGGTATATTTCTTTTTTACAAAATATTACCTTTTACGTATAGTCGACCTCGTAATTCCATTACAACTTTTGACAACAATTCTGAAACAACAAAACATTATTAAATATACGTTTAATTGCTGGTTTTGGCTAAACTTCGATATTTTCCGTCTGTTCTCCACAATCCGAAGGCGATATCGAAGCATTGCAGTTAGACCAATTGTTGAACTTTTGAGGGCTTCAACAACCCGTAACGACTGCCATTAGACGTTCGTATGACAACCGGGACCAACGGCTTAACGTGCTTTCTGAGGCACGACCAGACCAGTGCAAATATTCACCCCCATTCAAATTGAACCCGCGCCTCCTTGCACAGCGGCCGCGATCGCTGCCGCTACGGACGACGCACAACGCTTTGTTAAAACTTGATTTTGCACGCAAACAAATATTTGTGTAACATTTCATCGAGCAAAGATACGAGAGCTGGAGCCCTTTTTTGGGATGGAAAATCATCAAATGACTTTTCCCGCTCTGGGCGGAGCGGAAGGGCATGTCAGACTTTTACTGACTAAAACCCACCCATGTTTCTTCACTTGCCTGCGCGACGGCCAGGACCACGGTTTCAAGAGCTGGGGCCCTAGTCTGCTATTTTTATAAATTTGTCATTCCAACACGATTCCATTGTCATTGTGCAACAGTTCGTAATCTGCTAAATTATCGGTCAATCATCTCGTGATGGAATGGTGATTGAGTGACATTGCCGTATAGACATTATTATAAAAACCGTTAGTAGAAATAATTTTCTAAAAACTACAACTCAATTTAAACATTTGTTAATATAGAGTGGAGTATCAGTGATAGACCACTGTAAAATCATAATTACGCCATTTTGTGAGTAGATTACGAAACATGTCAAAATGTATCATTATGAGTTCATTGATCGACTATTCTGACACTATTGTACATAATAGCAGATTTAGGCCCCCAGGTAGAACGTGTATCGCGGAGTGAAGGACGCGGAAATACAGAGAATAAAAAGGGATGTCACAAATACTTTTTGTATCTGTACCATTCTTAAGAAAGTTTCCTACATGAAAATATTCGAGAATTTAGGTACTCTAGTCTTACGGCAATAACGCTTATATCGACTATACACCTTGTTTACTGGGGCCCTAGTCTGCTATATTTATAAATTTGTCAATCTAATACGATTGCATAGTCATTGCGCTTAAAAGTTCGTAATATGTTAAATTCATAAATTATGAGACGACTCAGATAATTGATGAATTATTATTTTTTTATTTATTTATTAATTAGGTTAGCCAACAGTTATGTACACTAATACATTTATGAAATAACATTTTACGAAAAAATACATTTGTAAGTGTAATAACTACTTACTGGCTAACACAACATGCACAAAAAACTGTTAACATTCAATATTAAACTATTTTAAATTAAACAGTACAAGAAGAAGCATGAATTAACAAAATAGTAAGATCAGGGTTATATTAATTAAAGCAAGTAAATTAATTAATTAATTCTTAACATTATTACGACTTAATTTTATTTTATTTTAAGAAGCCCTCGGAACACAAATGAAGAATTGATTTAATAAATTTCCCGATGCTGTCATGGTGTATATCGATTACGTCAACGCAGCTGTTAATTATCTTGCATAATCGGGGAATAGCCGAGTTTGCACCAAGGACGGTTCTGCGCAGAGGTGGATAAAGGGGGTTAAAGTTACCACGTGGGAGTCTGGTTGGGGCGCGGAATCTAAAAAGGCCAAGCAATGTTGGGCAGTCAATTTTGTTTCTGATCAACTTGTAAAAGAATAATGCGTCTGTCATATTAGCTCTGGTTGATAGTGGCAGCATCTTGAAATATCGTAATCGAGTGTGGTAGGACGGCAAGCACTTAGATTTACCCTGTGAAAATGCAAGGTGCCCCAAAAAGCGTTTCTGGACTCGCTCTAATCGTAACATGTGTGTAGCGTAGTGAGGTCTCCAAACAACACTGCAATACTCCAAGATACTGCGAACCAAACTATTGTACAACATGATTTTAGTGTTACTCTGTTTAAAACTTTTGGTATTCCTTATAACAAACCCCAACATTTTTGAAGCCTTTGTTATTATTTGCTCCAATATGAATCATAATGATTCATAAATTATCTGAGTCGTCTTGTAATGGAATGGTGATAGAAGGACATTGCCGTATTGCCATTATTATAAAACCCGTTAGTTGACATCGACTCAATTTGAACATTTATTAATATGGATTGTAGTATCAGTGATTAATCAAGAGAAAGTCATAATGATGCAATATTCTTAGTAGATTACGAGACTTGTCAAAATCTATAATTATGAGATCATTGAGAGACCATTCTGACACTATTGTACATATTATGTAATAGCAGACTAGGACCCCTGGTTGTATTTTAAAGCAGTGGTGGTTGAGTGATAATGTTCCCGATTTAAGAGTTGTATGGTGCAGTTTCGAACCCAGCCAGACCCTTAAAATAATGATTACACACATTGTGACGGATTCGACATGTCTTAAAACCAAAACTTCGAAGACATGTGTCGTCTATCAACTCGCACTAGAGAAATCAAAATCAAAAGTCATTTATTCAAATTAGGCTGAGAATCAGCACTTTTTGAACGTCAATAAAGCGAGAGAGCTAGAGAGCGTGCTAGATAGTAATCCACTACCTCTCGAAGAGAGGAGACTTATGTATCATGATCATGTATATTTACATATTCAAAATCTCTTATTATACACAAAATAAACAGATATGAAACAAAACATCTGAGGGCTGGGCGTACACATACCACTTCGATTCCATCATTTTTAACGATTTATCTAGTGAAAATTGAGCAATATCCTGGTAAACTTACTTACCTCCTCATTTTCTTTCAAGCCATAAATATTCCTATTTGCGTCCCAACAAACAACTACTGCATTGGGATTTATGGGACTATAAACACGTTATGGATACGTACCGAGTGGAACGCGAAAGAAAATGGACTTGTTTGGAAAAAAAATACTGTTTACATACTCAAACCTTTTCTGTTTACTTTTGGTATTTCAGTAAGGAAATAATAAGGGATAAGATAAAAAGGGAGAAAAAGGGGGGATATTTTTCAGAGCCAATCACTAAAGAATAAGCTCATACTCTATTGTATGCATCAGCAAAACGTGGGTATAATATGTACGAACGACAGCAGGACAAGCTACCTGAAACTGTCAAATATTTCCAATCAATAGTGTGCTTTAGTGAAAGTTGAAAATCTAATAAAAAAATCTCACAGGTAGCTTGATATGCTGTCGTCTGTACATTTTTTTTTTAAATTATCATCTAGCGCTTGACCGCAATTCCACCTGATGGTAAGCAGTGATGAGATCGTTGATGGTAAAGCGCGCTAGTTTATTAAGAGCCTATTCACTCAGAAAAACTGAGCGAATAGAAAGGAACACGGCAGTTGAGCGAGGTGATGCAATATTAAACCCAACAACACGACCAACGATGCTACGCCAAAGGGAGATTGATCTGAACACCCTCCACGACCAAACTCCCAACACAACAACATTAAGCGCATCGTACCCGGCACACATCGCAACACAACTGCTCAGACCCATCCTCCGTACGGCATCACCAGACATCAACCCATCTCTAACCCATTGCACACTATCTTAACATAAAAATAATTTCATTAAAAAAACTAACATCTGCAAAAACGAGCAGTGGAATTTTACTAATAGAGGTAGGTTTTACTTAAGATATACCTAGGAAGTAACACAGTGCCTTGTTTGGCAGTGTGTTTAGATCCTAATTTTCTATTTCTACAGTAGGTAGCAGGCTAATATTGGCCTTGCTTGTATCTATTATATTCAAATACATAAGGCTTCATCGCATTGGGTGCATTTCAGCTTTTATACAATATTTCTTAACTTAATAAATAAATAATCTTTATGAAAATTTTAATAAAAAGCTTTTTTGTGAGACTAAATGTGACTAAGGTATGCTATGATATATGACGGAAGAAGTACCTCTGTGGTGTCTTTAAAAAGTGTGACGTAAACTATGCTGACGTCACACTTTTTAAAGACACCAAAGGTTATCTTCACGATGATCACTCAATTTTGGGTCTTCGAAAGAAAACTTCACAAATTGCGCAATAACTTCTTTTATTCGACAAAAAGCGTAATGTCCCAGCGCCTTTCTTTTTTTTTTTTTTGAATTGGAATCTCGTAGTTGACCTTGAGAGGTCGTGACTACTTAACCGGACTATCCTGTGGCTGCCTTAAATTAATTTAAAGCCTCCAGACAGCGCAACTAAAAACTAAGCGACTACACGCTAAGGGCACCCTCTGTGGGGTATGAACGTCGGCTTAGGGTGTCGTTGGAGAGCACAGCAAGGGACGGCTGGATCGAATTTTGTTTTTATTCCGGTTTGATGACCGCGGCGTTTCCTAGTACTCGCACTGAGAAGAAACGACCGAAACAAACTCAAAGGTCATAGCGGGAATTTATATTTATTGGCCTCTTGGAGGAGGGTTATGGGGTCGTCAGGGTCGGTGAGAACGTGCCTGGGTCGGCGAAGCTTACTGATTTTGGAGGGGGTGTATTTTGCTGCCGCGACAACCAGAGGGTTGTGATGTATAGGGGCTGTGTCAAACAAAAGCTTGGAAAGGCGTTTCATGAATTGTTGGATAGTGGAGATTTTGAGATCTAGGTGGAGGATCTCATTTTGGACGAACCAAGGGGTGTTTGTTGCTCTACGAAGAAAGCGATTTTGGGAGTGTCTGCATACTATGCATACGCAGGCGATTGTCATGATCGGGCGTATGGAGACTGTCTACAGGCGCATTTTGCACTTGAGGGACAGCTTGCTAAGTGGGTTGAAGAGAGAGTGGAGGCGGTAGAGTGCGTAGGCGGCGCGCGAGCGTACCGCACTAATGTGCTCTCTGCAGATGAGGTGTTCATCCCTAGATGTGTTATCCTAATAACACCTAGGTATTTGGCTCGCTTTTCCCAAGAGATCGGCATGCCAGACATGGTGATTGGTCGGGGAAGGGTGGGTTTGCTGCGCGGTTTGGAGTGGAGTACCGCTTGGCTTTTGTCTGGAGTAACTTCGATTCTCCATTTCCTTAACCAGTCAGCAAGTTTGTTGACAGCGGTTTGGTCTTATTTGATTGAGACTGATTCCCGCACTGTAGCAAATGGCTGTGTCGTCTGCAAAGAGGGAGGAGGGCTCCTTCGCTCTTATAGCGAAAAGTGCGATTAGACAGAAAGTCTCGCAGGATGAGCACGAGAAGGTCAGGCACGCCGATTTGGTACAGCTTGTATATTCAGCCGTTGTGCCAGACCTTGTCAAAGGCTTTCGTTATGTCGAAATAGATAACACCTGTCATCATAACACGTAGGAACCCTGCGTGGATGTGCTCGGTGATGCGGAGGACTTGTTGGACACTGGAGTACCGGGAACGGAACCCAATTGTTCGTCAGGGATGAGGTTTGTTTTCGGCAAAGGCTCTGAGACGAAAGAAATAATTAGCCTCTCATAGACTTTGCCGAGAACTTTTAGCAAGCTAATAGGACGATAGCTCGAAGTCTCAGATTTTGACTTTGGCTCACGTTTGTGGGAAGATATTGTTTTTTTTTTTTTTTTTTTTTACTTCTACCTCCAACGCGGTTGAGTCGGAGCCTATTCTTTACAGTTTTCCATTCATTCCAGTTCTCGCGTTTATTCCTCTCGTACTTTTATGCTTCATACATGGTCTTTCTTCCATTCATCCTCAGTCATTCCTCATATGGGTGGGGTTCCCAACTATAATCTTCTGACTATTCTAACTGTTTTTTATATGATCTTTTTAATCTATGTGTATTCTTATAGATCTATGTATTCCTTCGGTTTTTGGGGTATAGTAAAACAGGGAGACAGGATTTTATTTTCGAGAAGAAAACTTTTACAATTTAGCCTTATGTCTATTTACAATATTTAAAGTCTGTTGTTTATGTGTAATTGTTACAAAAAATTTCTTATTTCTAAATTTACTTCTGTTGATAACCATATCTATTTAAATTTTTATTTCTATTTATACTTATGTTATTACAGAGTTCTCAGTTTCTACGGAGATATCGGTGAGCGGTTCTGAATTCACTTAAATTTTATTTATTCTATATCTTTTAATGTAATATCTAAGGCTATTTACTCTAGCTTATTTCTATTATTTATCCTAATATACAATATTATGATTTTACTATTTTATAGGTGACAATTATTGATAAACAGATTTTTTTTTTTTTTATATAAATTTGGGCAAAACGATTCCTACTTATAGATTTAACCTTAACATTAATATTCTAAAGTGTAATTTTAATGCTTATCACTAATATTACCCATAATATTGTGTAAACATTCTTACTCACACAGTTTTATTTCTTTTTATTACTTTTGTACAAATTTTGACGCAATATTCTATGAAGGTCTCTCTATTCTTACTCGCAATTATTTGCCACACATTATTGCTATCAATTTTGGTGTTGAGTACATGCTCTATCTCCAGTCTTTCTCTGTCGAACACGGGACAACTGAACAATATATGTGGCACCGTTTCATCAGACGCTGGATCGCAGATGCACGATGGGCTCTCTTTACACCTGAAACGGTTCAGGTATGCTGAGAACCACGGTGGGTTCTCAGCATACCTGAACCGTTTGTCGTTGCCCCGTCATGATCTGGGTGACAATGTTGTCAACTTTGCACTTCCTAATCACCTTGTACGCCGCCACCGCATCTGGGAAAAACAGCTTAGTCACTGTAGCTGTTTCAGCAGAACTGTACCTTCTCCCCCATTCGTCGAGGGTTTCTGCACGGATGCAGCGCCTGACATACGACATCGGGCACAAGTCGTAGTCATGCTTACGCTTGGACCCTTCAGCGGCTGCCTGGGAAGATATTGTTGCCCGTGGCTCCATCAGGTGACAACAGAACCGGGAGCGAGACCTCTGATAATATCCTGCACTTCGTGTGAAGTGACAGGAGGCAGAGGATCTTCAGGGTCTTCGACGGGCAGTGGGACCGTACTTATAGTTGTCGGCCCACTCTCGTGCACGTGTTCGTGTTTTTAGATTAAGTATTGAAATATTTAAATTACAATAACAAGGATTGTGATTTACTGTTTAACGTTAGTTTGACATCGTAATAAACCTTAAGGTGATTTCTACTGATTTTAGAAGCATCAAATTATGAATGTCAATTATTTAAGTGATAAACTATGGTGATTGCGCCGATATATATAATGATGACTAAGATAAATGGGAATCTTCACAGTAACACAAAACGTTATCAATACATTTCCTTATAAAATAAGCAGTTCTACAAGCGCATACATAACGCTACTTGCATTCATCGCTCCGACACTTCGTAAATGAAGGACCGTACGGCAACTCATTTCCCCCAGTTGACTTTTACAGCGCGCCATAATAAATGGCTGACACGTTTTTTATATTAATTTCAACTAGAAAATGCTGCTGCCTAGTTTATTGGTGAGGTTTATCTCTATAAACCTCACCAATAAAGCCTCTGCTAAAGAAACTATTTATTGTTATATTCAACCTAAAAATTCTTTAAAATGAGAGAAAAATTGTGTGCGTGACAGACATGCAGGACCATTTAGTGGACGTATGCGATTGCACTCTGCACGTTCTGATGCACACTCTGTTGCTGGGTTGGTGGAAATAAGTGAGACTTCGGTGTGTAAACTTACTTGATTTATATTCTTCCAAAATATTAGCGGAGTCACTATTTAACTTATACTACTATTGATTCTTAACTATTACTTCTTGATTGTTGATCCTGTAGGGATCTTGCTGTTGATCTTGACTGTAGCTGTTGACTCCTCGAAGACAAAATGAATGTGCCTTGATGCTTTTTTTTTTTTTTGATATGGCATCTCGTAGTTGACCTTGAGAGGCCGTGACTACTTAACCGGACTTTCCTGTGGATGCCTTAAATGAATTTAAAGCCTCCAGCCAGGGCTACTAAAAACTAAGCGACTACGCACTAAGGGCACCCCCTGCGGGGTACGAACCTCGGCTTAGGGCGTCGCTGGAGAGAACAGCAAGGGATGGCTGGATCGAATTTTTATTTACTGGCTCAGCTGCGGCGCGGGCTGGCCTTCATCGGACGAGGGACGGGGGAGGGGGCTGCTACGTTGAACGCGTCGCGATGGACCTCGGCGGCGAGGTCGGTAGGTCGGTCTGTGTTTTATGAGTGTGCTGGTGGCCCTATTGGCCTCTTGGAGGAGGGATATTGGGTCATCTGGGTCTGTGAGAGCATGCCTTGGGCGGCGAAGCTTGGAGATGGTGGAGGGGGTGTAATTAGCAGCCGCTACTATCAGGGGATTGCGGTGCTTGGAGGCAGTGTCAAAGAAACGTTTGGAAAGACGCTTCATGAACTGCTGAATGGTGGGGATTTTGAGATCTAGGTGGAGGATCTCATTACGGACAAACTGCCTTGATGCTCAAACGTGGGGCCTATTTATACTGTGACAAGGGCGCAAACCGTGGAAGGGGACGAGATCGTCGGGTTTCACCAGCCATTGTCTTACGCACGTTTCTGGGCTGCATCCTAAGCCTGAGGGTCTGCACTTTATAACGTCCATTACAAGGGGTCATTTTATTGCGCCTATCCCGAGGAACTAAGGACAAGGGATTTTTATGGCGCCCACCTTTTTGGTGTTGTTACGTTCAGCCAGATGTGGGACAACCATTTCTATTACAATTTTATGTCTGCTGCATTTTATAACAAGGGAACACTTTATGACGGTTAACTTTTGTCACTGATATTTTACCAAATGTTCACAGTCATTCCTATCATAATTGCTGCCTTGCCAGATGTGTACAACCATTCCTATCACAATGAATGATCGCCCATCTTACGCTTTCTAAATTATTATGCACAAATGTTCTATTCTAAGTAATTACAATAACCTCTACTACCTATACTGTATACACTGTTCGTAACACTATTCCTAATTAGTTCCTATGTACTATTAAAAACTATTCGTCCCGCACAAATTGTTTGACCTCTTTTTTCTTTTGATGGGAAATTATCAAATGACCTCTCCTGCTCTGGGCGGAGCGGAAGGGCGTGTCAGACTTTTACTGACTTGACTTTTTTAAACAACCCGCAAGCCTGACCCAGGAGGCATCGATTTTCGTGGACCCGTCACGATGTGCTGACATGTCTTTGAGGCGCGCATGAAACAGACGCGCCGTCAATTTGCGTCTTATTTTTTTGACAAGCGTTTATTGTAACACACTTCAGTCTGTAATTGTAGGAGCACACGTTTATTGTATTTGTATATCCTTTGTTAAAGATCTCAATAAATAAATAAAAAATCTATAAATATAAGTATTTTTATGTCACGTAACGACACGCGCTCACCTTGTCTTTACCAAGTGTACGACAACAACACTTTTTTCAAAATAATAATTATATAGCAAAAAAATTAAGAAAACCACAATCTAAGTCACCATTAATTAAAGAACAGTACTCGGGTTTGATTCTTAGCTTTTTCTTTTCAGTTCTTATCTTTTATAAAATGCCTTAAATTAAATCATATTAGTAGACAAAACACACACACACATACGCACGCACGTAATCACGCACACACGCACTCACGCACGCACGCGCGCACGCATTCATGCACGCACATACGCACGCACTCACGCACACACACACCTGATCACATCATCATCATCATCATCATCTCAGCGTATTATCCCGGTCGCATCCGCGGCTTTCGCGTTGGAGCCCGGGGTCCGCTTTCCTGCTATTACGCCTCCATTTCGCACGATCTCTGGCATCCTGTGGTGTGAGATTGTTGGCACGCATGTCATCACTTACAACGTCAAGCCAGCACTTCTTTGGCCTGCCTCGCTTGTTCCGGCCCGGCGGAGGCGCCATGGCAAGACATTTGTTACCCACGTAACATGCCGGTTTACGTAAGACGTGGCCGTACCAGCGCAGGCGACTCTCTTGCAGTTTGTCTGCTATGTCACGGACATGGAGACTGCCACGGATGCGGGAGTTCCTGATGCGGTCTTTCCGCGTAACTCCACACATCCACCGCAGCATACTCATCTCCGTGACACGCAGCTCCTCCTTGTGTCGCGCAAGCACAGGCCACGCCTCACTGCCATACAGAAGGACAGGTCTAATGATGGTCTTATAGACCTGTCCCTTAAGCTTAACCGGCATTTTGGGGTCACAAATGACACCTGTCATCTCACGCCATTTTGCCCAAGCAGCGGAAATGCGTGCCTTGACGTCGCAATCAATGTCGCCGGACGCGTGGAACACAGACCCCAAGTATTTAAATTGATCTGTGCACTCGACCCTGTCTCCGCCTATGCACACAGGCATAGGGTCTGTGGTGTTGCTGGCCATGTACACCGTCTTCGCCACATTGAGTTTAAGACCTCCGCTCTCAAGCGAGTTCTTCCACGCATTTACCCGCCGCACCAACCGTTCCCTGTCCGCGTCTGCCAGCGCGATATCATCAGCATACATGAGCAACCAGGGAGGTTGCTCATGTGAATTCTTGATGCTGTCTGACAAGACATCTAATATCACGCTGAACAGGAACGGACTAAGGACGGATCCCTGGTGTACACCGACGGTGATGGGGAAGGGTTTAGTGTCGCCAACAGCGGTCCTACCAACGGAATCGGAATTGAGGTACATGTCTCGAATTATGTCAACATAGGCTTCTGGTACTCCTTTAGACCTCAGTGCCCACCAGATCACCCCCCGAGGGACACAGTCGAAGGCCTTCTGCATGTCTAAAAAGAGCATGTGCAGAGGCGTGTTCTTCGATCTGTATCTCTCCATGGTGATCCTTAGGGCGAAGATAGGGTCCGTGGTTCCGTACCCTGGACGGAACCCATATTGACACGTCGAGACAGAACACTCCTGCCGGATCCGGGAGTCTAAAATCCTCTCAAAGATCTTCATGGTGTGGGACATGACCTTTATACCGCGGTAGTTACCACACTCCTGTACAGAGCCCTTGCCTTTGAAGACTGGAGTGATAATACTCAGCCTCCATTGGCTCGGGATTTTGCCGGACAGGAGCACGCGGTTCAGAAAGTTTGTTAGCATGCCCACACCGCGAGGACCCATCGCCTTCCAGGCCTCAATGGGGACTCCGTCAGCACCGACAGCTTTCCGATTCACCATGCGACGAAGAGCCGTGTGGACTTCCTCAGGCGTTATCGGGGGCACCAATCCAAGGTTCGGAGGGAGTTCCGGTGTCTGCACCTCTTGGTGCTGCTTATTCAGCAGCTCGTGGAAGTACGTACGCCATCTCTCCTTCACCGCGCGATCCTCGCAAAGCAGGTTGCCAGTAGGGTCTTTTACACAGCGGCACTTGGATATATCCTGTGCCGCTTTCACCCTAGAACGTGCCAACTTGTAAATGAGCTTCTGCCCCTCAGACGATTCCAACTTTTGGTAGAGCGGTTCTAAGTGGTCTCGTCTGGCTCTGGCTACAGCTCTTTTAGTGGCACGTTTGGCAACCTTGTATGCGTCGCGATCTTCAGGAGATCCGGTCGCCTGCCACGTTTTGAAGAGGGCTTTCTTCACCCTTGTCTCCCTCTGGACTGTGTCGTTCCACCACCAGGTCTCCTTGTCACTTTTGCGACCGCCCTTAGACACGCCGAGCACCTCCCGCGCCGCCCTAGTAATAGCTGCCTGGATTCTGTCCCAGTGATCTTGGACAGATTCTCCCTCGGTACCAGCGCACTTGTCGCCAATAACCGAAGCGAGCTCCTGGTACT
Source organism: Sesamia inferens (assembly GCA_037179545.1). Classification (NCBI taxonomy): domain Eukaryota; kingdom Metazoa; phylum Arthropoda; class Insecta; order Lepidoptera; family Noctuidae; genus Sesamia; species Sesamia inferens. The sequence goes on along the minus strand of CM073928.1, from coordinate 24,150,827 downwards.
TATTTTCATCAAGCAGCCACCACCGGATCTGGCGCCGGCAGCGCTCTACACGTCTACGTTGGGCCTTAACGCAGAGATCCATGACAAGGAGACGGTGTTGTGCAGTAAGACTCTCACCGGGTATGACTTTGCAGTTGGCTACTTTGCCGATATGGTGTCTCCTAGTTAGTAGGAAGTCGATCTGGGTAGCGCTTCGCCCGCTCCGGTAGGTAACAAGGTGCTCCGGTTTCTTTTTAAAGTAGGTGTTCACAATTGCTAGGTCAGCGGCCGCACACGTTCGGAGAATGTTGTCCCCTTCCGCGTTGCGGCTACCGTACCCAAAGCCACCGTGAACACGCTCAAACCCGTCACACTTCTCACCCACATGACCGTTCAAATCACCACCCAGAACGATTCCCTGGGATAACGGGATCCCGTGAAGCAATCCTTCGAGCTGACTCCAGAACAACGTCCTTTCGGCGTCACCGCACCCGGCCTGCGGAGCGTAAGCACTTATCAAGTGGGTTATTACCCCATTGACAAGCACCCGCACCGACATTAGCCGATCACTGATGCGGTTCACCTCCAAGACGTCCTCCTGGAGCCCAAAACACACCTGATCACATCAAGAGCATGTAATTCATTTAATGTCACGTTATTTTATATTAGTAGCATAAAAAGTTAGTCCAAAAAACGGGTGAAGACATTGACTCCTGTAACACTGTTACACAGGTATCACCTAGCACGGAAGACAGGGCTTCAAATTAAATGTAACTAACTTTTTTTATGCCAATAAAACTTAATTATTATTATTGATAATGGAATAATCAGTCTATAATGTTCTAACTGCTCTCTGCAGTTAGAACATTATAGACTGGCTCAGGCTCAGATTCTGAGCCCACTCAAAACTCGAAGACATGTGACATCTTGGTAGATGTCACATATTGTCTTCAATATGTTTTTTTAATATAATACTAGCGACCCGCCCCGGCTTCGCACGGGTGCATGTATTATACATATTATAAACCTTCCTCTTAAATCACTCTATCTATTTAAAAAATCGCAACAAATCCGTTGCGCACTTTTAAAGGTTTTTGTTTTATATTACATAGCGGTTGCCCGCAGCTCCGCCCGTATGGATATCGGTTACCGCTGCAAAACGCCTACCCAGGAAAGACACGGTCAGCAAAATAATTCCCAAGTCAATTCACTGACACCGACACTAACATTGACGACACAATCATTATCCGCAGGCTGCATAGATTGTCTTTATAAGGATTGAAAAGATTTGGCCCTGGGATTTGTTTAACGTTACTGCGAAAGAATTTTTTACTAGAAACTAGAGCCTTTTGAAGGGTATAGGCAAATCAATAGGAATTATGGGTATTCTTGGTATATGAGCTAATTCACCAGCTGCAGGGTCGGTGATAATCTTCCGTGATAGGGCAACGTATATTTGCCCATGTGTAAAACATTATTTTCGTAAATCAATTCCGACTAATTTGAATGTTTGGCCCTGCGATTTGTTTATCATTAGTGCAAAAGTAATTTTTACTGGAAATTGGAGCCTTTTGAAGGTACAGGCAAATCAATAGGAACCATGAGTATTCTTGGTATATGAGCTAATTCACCAGCTGCGGGGTCGTTGATAATCTTCGCTACTATTAAATTATCTTTTCAGTCCTTTATAAGAAGGCTCGTGCCATTACACATAGGAGGGCTAAAATTTCTGAGAAGCATTATCGGCGTGGCAACTTTTAACTACAGTTCATGAGGTGGTAGCCCAGCCGGGTTCAGAGAACTTAAAATTTCCTGGGGGCAGTAATAATAAATAATAATAATAATAATAATACTTTTATTTGTTAACATAGGTAATAGAGATACAGTTCTTGGTTTTGATAAGCTGAGCGCTATGTTATGCCAGTAGGCGTACAAATATACATGCAAATCTAGATTTTCTATTATTGTTATGTCATAACTAAATGAGGAATTATTAAAATGTAAAATATATATATATATATATATTAGTCAAAAAAAAAAAAATCGATGTCAAAATAATTATATGTCAAAAAAGAAAAAAATTAGATAAAATATTAAAATTAATGAAAAAACAAAAATTCAATAAAAATAAATTGCAATTCTACATTAATTCGTCATTCAGGTATTCATCAATTGTGTAGTAGCATTTATCAATTAAGAACAATTTCATTTTTTTCTTAAATTGTGTAAAATTTAATTCTTTAATGGCGTCTGGAATTTTATTATAAATACGTGGAGCCATACCTAGGATACTTTTTTTGACTAGTGCAGTGTTGCATTTATAATTACACAAACAATTTTTGTACTGACTACGAAGTGGAACATTTCGTGCCGTTGTCATTTTTTCAAAAAGGTTAGGATTCTGTTTGATAAATATACTCATTTCCAGTATGTATAACGCCGGCACCGTAAGAACTTTTAGCGATTTAAAGTACGGCGCGCAACTGTCTTCTGTTTTCAAACCACACATGGCTCTAATGCACCTTTTTTGTGCCTTGAATATTAATTCTTTATCCGGCGAATTACCCCAGAAAATAATACCGTATCGTATGACTGAGACCACCAAACCATGATAGGCAACAAGTAACGAGTCTATATTTACTTTTCTGGCCAGTTGAAAAAGTGCGTATGCTGATTTATGAATTTTCCCACAAAGCTGTTCTATATGCGGTTTCCAATTCAAATTACTGTCAATATAGATACCCAAAAACACACTTACTTTTTCCTCTTCTATTACGTTGCCATTAAATTTGACACACATTTTTGGAGCTTCAATTTTTTGGTAAAAATGCATTAGTTTGGTTTTCTTCAGGTTAATTTTTAAATTATTCATATTAATGCAGTGCACTGCGTCCACGATGTTAGTGACGGTGTCTATGGATTTATAGCACTTAACTTCAGCCGGTATTTTCTGCATAATTAATTGTTTATTTCGTTGACTGTTTCTGTGACACAGTCAATGAAAATCATTTTGATATATGTTTTTGATGTTAGAATATCATTATATATACTATCTAAATTATTGACTATTTGGGCTAGAGTCTTATCCAAAGTGCCCAAATTTAAAGACGGAAAAATTATTACTCCAAATTTCAGCAGCTGTTGTGAAAAATTGCTATGCGTATTATCATGTAGATGAGCTCTTATATTGGTGCGCAAATTCAAATGTTGAACAGATGCTCAAAGTTGGGGTAATTTTAAACATCATCAATAACAACATCAACCTTTTAATCGTCCCACTGCTGGGCACAGGTCTCCTCTCATACAGAGAAGGATTGAGCGTAATCACCACGCTTGCTCAAAGCGGGTTGCTCACTAGGACACCACAACTTCTGCCATCACCATGCCATTTTTAGTAAAATTCGAGCCAAAAATACCTAAATAAATTATTTGATTTCAAACAGTAACTTTCTTTGTTTCTTTAGTTAGTAGGTATAACTCTCCTCATAAATTATAAATAAATAATATAAAAAAAAAATAACCAATTAATCACATAAAAACATAATTTGTTTGTTCCAATTTTTTTAAGTATTTATACCAAGCTGAAGGAATAATTCTGAAAAAACTCAAAAAAACATTTACTTGTCCATTCAGTTAACTCAAGTTACGTAATTCGAGTTCAACCCGAGGTACGTGGATTTTAACTCGTGTTAAATCATGGTTGGTTTTTCCGAGTTGACACATCACTAACTCATAGACCTAAACTCCCCTCCCGCAAGCACACCCCCACCTTGGTGACGCTCACTTCGCAACGGGCCGTGCAGCAGAAATCGTAATATGTTAATTTTGCCATAACTTCAAAACCAAACCCCCGATTTTAATCATTCAATGTCAATTTTTTTTTTTTTTTTATAGTTTGCCGTCTCTTTTCTTCTTGCATTGCAAGAATCATTATTTTCTATAATATTTTTCTGCCATCTCTTTCTTTTCGCGCAATGTCAAATATTATCTATATAAACTTTTCTTAGTAATGAAATAATTTATATTGATAAGGATTAATAGCATGAGTAAAATAAATGTGTTTAAATGTAGTCAAAAAGAAAAAAAAAAAACAAGATTTTTAAATAAAAAAATGGTTGTTGTGCCTCAATCGACATAGATAGGTATAGTGTATTGTCGACTTTTTTGTAGATATTTATAAGATCTACAATTAATTAGAACATTTTATGGTTCTATCTTTTATAGTTTAGGCATCGCACGCAAAATAAGTAACTTTTCTGGTTGATTTTTTACACCTTGTGTTCAAAAAACCCAAATATCTTAAAGAACCCTATTTATTAAAAATAAAATTTAGCCTATGTTACTCGTGGATAATGTAGCTTTCGAATAGTGACAGATTTTTTGAAAACGGTCCAGTAGTTTTGAGCCTATTCACTACAACGAAACAAACATACAAACAAAGTTTTCCTCTTTGTAATATTAATGTAGATCATTTATTCAAAATAAAGCACCTGTCTACATATATCGGAACTCACAAGTAAATCAGGTTTTACGGTTAATTATTATAATTATTCCTATTTCATTTTCAGTTATAAAGGAACCATAACAAACCGATTCTCCTCCCTTATTACTCCATTTAATTTATGGCCACCAACAACAGAGCCCCTTATTACGAATAAATAAGTCAAAGTGAAATTCCTAACAAAAGAGGTGCCGTAAAAGACAATTTGACCCAGAAAAAGAACGAAGGAATTACTTCCATGGTATCTTTTGACGCATCAAAAATCTTTATATCCTTTTTACGGTATGCAATTTAATTTCCGTATTATTATACCCGCTCCTGTCGTGTGTAAATTGAACTTTACATAAAGGCTGCACAGTATGGTGAAATCATAAAGGATTGACTGAAGCAAAATACACCACAACACACTCCCATTACACATCACATTATTTCACTTTCATTTTTATTGAGATTTGGTGCCCCCAAATCTTATTACTTTTAGTATGACGGATCGCGTCCTACCTTAAGAATATTCCGTTAATATATATTATGTTATAATAACAGTAATTTTACGTGAGGAATTGTCTACTTAAAGCAAAGAGTTGCTTTTGTTTATGTACAAAAAGGTATTCCTACTCAAGTCATAGTAAACGCGCGCAATACTACATACCCCCACCCTGTTACACGTTAAACAGATTCTAACTATATTCCAATTACAGTTAAGTTGACTTCAGAGTGACTAGCATTAATGAAAGAGTCATATATTTTATGAACTTGTAGCGTAAACTGAACTTTGTAGTGTAGGAATTAAAGCCATTTTTATATATTTGCCAGAAATGTAAACAAATATGAATCAACATATTGTTACGAATGTACCTTATGTCGATGGCATAAGGTTCAGTATTGCGTGACATGTAGTACCTAACTTTTAAGCCCTATATCTCCAGCCCTGAAGGTACAATATAAAAACGCATTGCTAGTCCTAGGATGGCCTATCGAATTGTACAGGTCTCAATAATTTTGTCAGCAAAGTCGACGTCGGAATTTCCAGAAACTCGTCTCCGGTGAGTTACCGTAGGTACCTACTGAATGTACTCGAAGCTATGCGCTATTATTACGTCTAGACGAATTTGGAATGTTCGATCAGCTGACCTATACTAAGCGCCGTGACGCTAGCAGGCTGTCAGTCTGCATTCGACTAGTGATACGAAAACAAGCGACAGTTAAGAAGCGATCTTTGAGAATACCTATTGCGAAAACTGTAACGAGAACTTTTAGTTCTACGTGAAGTAACATCTGCAGTGTTATTGTGTATTTACGACTCGGACTTCGTGGACGTAAGGCACTTTTTGAAGAAACAGCAGTGCGTCCTTAATGTAGCAAAAGGAGTATTGAGTTTTCCAGAACAAGAAGTATTTCTTCAAGGTGGAAAACAAGGGTCAGTGTACTATTTAAGGAGAACGGTATTACCACCAAGATCATAAAACTTGGTAGATATTAACTATCACCAATAGGATGCCGTAAACGTTGCAATATAATAGAAGATTCTGGAGTTCAACCAGACTGGATAACAGCAAGGACACTGACGATGATTTCCGATAAACCAAAAGTATACATTATCAACGTTAGTAACAAAGAAATAATTCTTGAAAAGAAATGCATGGTGGGTGTGTGTGATCATGTAGCATCTTTGAGAAAAACAGAGGCCCACGAAAAGGGACGTGATAAGAAGTGGTAGGAACATGTATCAACACTACTCGAAAATTGTAAGGCCCATTTAAACAAGTTATCCTCTGTCACGTATAGGTGACACTTTGGACTTGCTAAGTGGCATGAAATGGTTCTCCACAGTTGACCTCAAAAGTGGATATTGGCAAGTGGAAATCTGTCAACAGAACAAAGAAAAGACCGCTTTCACCTCTGGTCCTGGGAACGGTCTTTGGAAATTCAATGTCATGCCTTTTGGACTCTGCAATGCTCCAGCTACATACGAGCGCCTAAAGGAGCGCATCTTGGTGGGGTTGCTTGGTGATGCATGCCTGGTCTACTTGGATGACATCATCATTATGGGACGAAATTTCGGAGAGCACCTACGAAATTTGGAGAAAGTGTTCCAGAAAATACATGAAGCAAATTTAAAACTCAGTACTAGTAAGTGTACTCGATTCCAGAGAGAGGTCGGATACTTGGGACACATTATTTCGGCGCAAGAAATCCGAACAGACCCTGAAAAAATAAAAGCCGTGTCGAAGTGGCCTACTCCTCGTAATAAAACTGAGGTGCGCTCTATCTTAGGTCTGTGTGCAATATTTATATTATACCTACTGTCGGTTTGTGAAAAATTTCTCAGAGTTAGCGAAACCGTTGCATCGTTTAATAGAGGAAAAGTGGCAATTTGAATGGAACTCTGACTGCGAACAGGTATTTGCACTACTGAAAACTCACTTATGTGGGGCTCCTGTATTATTAGGTTACCCTAGTCGGGAAGGCCGATTTCTGGTAGACACGGATGCCAGCAATGTTGGTATTGGAGGAGTTCTCTCTCAAACACAAGGAAATCGGCAGGTCGTTATTGCATATTTCAGCAAATGTCTTTCCAAGCCAGAAAGAAATTACTGTGTTACCCACCGAGAACTTCTAGCCGTTGTTAAGACCTTACAACATTTCAAGAAATATTTGATTGGGATACAGTTTACACTTCGAAACGATCACGCTGCCTTACAGTGGCTCCTTCAGTTCAAAGACCCAGAAGGGCAAGTAGCAAGGTGGATAGAGCACCTGCAAGAATTTGACTTTGTCACTGAACATCGAAAAGGCAAGTCACACAAAAATGCTGATGCTTTATCTAGACGGCCTTGCGAATAATCTTGCCGACATTGTGCCAAACAGGAAAAGAAAGAGAACGTCCAGAATATCCAGGTGAACGCTTTGGATGAAGACTGGAATAATTAAGTAATGGAAGATGCACAAAAGGAAGAAGCGGTAATCGAATGGAAGCAACGTAGGTACCTACTGAATGTACTCAAAGTTATGCGCTATTATTATTACGTCTAGACGAATCTGGAATGTTCGATCAGCTGACCTATATAAAGTGCCGTGACGCCAGCAGACGGTCAGTCTGCATACGAAAACCAACGACAGTTAAGAAGTGATTTTTGGGAATACCTACTGCGACAACTATAACGAGAACTTTGAGTACTACGTGAAGTAACATCTGTAGTGTTATTGTGTGTTTAGACACCGACTTCGTGGACGTAAGGGAAGACTTCTGTGCAACGTCAGCTACATTCTACTTGTCATTGACTACTACCGACTATACCTTCGTCGTCAATAAACTTCGTAACCCTTAACACCCCTTTTTTTTACGTGTGGAAATGCATTACGCACCGTACCCGCCGCTAGCTAGGCGACGGGCGTGTGTGGGGCTCGCCCAGCTGGAGCCGGGAATACCCACTAAAACCACTCGGTTCTCCTCGAGCCCTGCGTTGAGAGTGACCCGGGATCGGCCCGGAGCCCTAACTCCGTGCCACTCTCAGGGTTTACCAGCCTTATTTAGGCCGGTTTCCGCGCCAAGGGAGGATTACCCGGGTACCGGAGTAATCCTCAGACGTGGCGACCAGTGCAATACGCGTGCGGGAGCTACCCACACACGCTGGTCACACTCGGGGGCTAAAGGAGACGGGGGTTCGTCCCCCGCCTTCTTCGCCCCGCCCGTCTGCGCCGGAGGGGAGCGGCAAGAGCATGCTCTTCCCGTTTCCTCTCCGCTGCCTCCTTCTGCAAGAGGACGGTCTCGCAGAAGGAGGCGGTAGCCTCCCATGCACTCTCGCTTTCAACCATGGCTCGTACCATGGTTGCCAGGGAGAGGCGTCCGCCTCCGAGCGCCGCAACGAGGTCGGGGCGCTCGTTTAACCCTTAACACCCCTAGCCCGTAACAATATGTATTTGTTTACATTTGTGTCAAATAAAACCTAGGTAGGTTAAATTCACCACAACGTGGGCTCTAGGTAAGATGTCCGGGTCGGTTTCTTAGTAAGAACTCAGACATATTGAGACTGAGATCAGGCTGTGTGTTCTTAAAATTACGAGAATTACCTCTCAGTTTACATATAGTATTAAATTTATTATACACATTATTAAATTATTACAGTAAAAAAATTATTGAATTATTTAATGACATGATATTTTAAATTAAGAGAATTTACCTTCAGATCTACAGCAGCTAGGGAAACACTTTTGTACAATACTCTGATTTTCTGTTGTAAACAAAATCCACCCCAATTCATTGTTTCCATAAGAAAGTGTACACGAAAAACCCAGAAAAGTATACAGATTCTTTCTTTCCATCGTTTATTCCAGTGTTACAAAACAATGCAATAGACGGCTCACAGTTAGAATCTCCACTCTCTAATTGTGAAATTCTTCACAGAAAAATCCAATTATATTTCACCCGTCGGCCGGACTTAGGATCGGAATGGTACTTAACCGGTAACACAGTACGGAGATAAAAAAGGTGCTCTGAGATGAGATCATTTTATTATTCTGTGTTATGTCATAATTTAAAACAACCTCGACGAAATCGTTACAGTTTTTAGTTTCAGCGAATAAATAATAAGGCTTTTATTCTACTTTAATTTGTTGAAGCTTGTAAATAGAAAATGAAGAGCTAGTTATATGTATATTATTTATCTAGATACCACACTGAGGCGTTGTGAAAAGTAAATAAAATAAGCTCGTCAGTGGTGTCGATTAAAAATAATAATGTCTACAAAATAAACTTGTTTAAAGTTCAATGAATATTTTTATTTCTATTTCATTAAGAAAAGGATAGAAGATAACAAATAGACAATTTAGACGCATTTAAAATTTTAGCGAGACAGTTAAGGCGCGGACTAATTTGACAGGACTAAACTAATATTTGTCTTCTAGGAGAGATGACAAATAATAGTTTCTTAGTTATAGTCCTTAACGAAATAGAAAGACAACGATGCACAAAATTTAAAGTTTAGTTTGTGAAGAAGGGAACTAAGTAAGGGCAACTAACTATTATATTTCGAATGTAAATTTTGTTAAAAATCAGCGGGATAATCGTAACACACTATCTGCAATAGCTTTCATTTTGACAATTGAAGAACCCTCATTGACCACATTTTCCGAATACATGAAGCAATGCATTAGCAATTAGGTTTAATATTATTCAGATTATAATTGTTTTTTTTTTATTATTTTTATCTACACCATTCCTAGGATTTGGAATAAAAATGCTAATTAGTAATTACTGACCTACTGTACTAACTGTAAGAAATACGACGGTGTACATGGCCAGCAATATGACAGACCCTATGTCTGTGTGCATAGCCGGAGACATGGTCGAGTGCACAGACCAGTGTAAAGACTTGGGGTCTGTGCTCCACGCGTCCGACGACATTGATTGCGACGTTAAGGCACGCATTTCCGCAGCTTGGGCAAAATGGAGTGAGGTGACGAGTGTCATTTGCGACCCCAAAATGCCGGTTCAGCTTAAAGGACAGATCTATAAGACCCTCATTAGACCTGTTCTTCATGTCCTGCCATAGCAATGAGGCGTGGCCTATGCTTGAGCGACACAAACAGGAGCTGCGTGTCACGGAGATGAATATGCTGCGGTGGATGTGTGGAGTTACGCGGAAAGACCACATCAGGAACTCCCGCATCCGTGGCGGTCTTCGTGTCCGTGACATAGCAGACAAACTGCAAGAGGGTCGCCTACACTGGTACGGTCACGTCTTACGAAAACCGGCATGCTACGTGGGTAACAAATGTCTTGCCATGGCGCCTCCGCCGGGCCGGAACAAGCGAGGTAGACCAAAGAAGTGCTGGCTTGACGTCGTAAGAGATGACACGAGTGTCAACAATCTCATGCCACGGTATGCCAGAGATCGTGCGACATGGAAGAGTAAGTGTAGGAAAGCGGACCCTGGGCTCCAACGCGGAAGCCGCGGATGCAACCGGGACTATACGCTGAGATGATGATAATGTACTAACTGTAAGAAATACATGTTTTGAAGAAAGGAACTACAAAGAATACTTAGGGTTACACATCAAGCTACACATAACTAGCATAAGTTGACTTCTCATTGCACCTGCAACCTGCACTATGTAAGGTCATTGAAAGTGGGAATGTGTAGCGGTGTGTACTAAGGCGAGCGTTTCTGTGCACTTTGCAAAAGGCAATTAACTCTCAGATTCTACTTTACTCAGTTCACTCCCAAAGGTAATTCAAAGCGTACACCATTACATCCAATGGAACATAACATCATGCTTTGTAATCATCGAATTTATTAGGCAGAGATGTAGCTTTAATACACCCACATTTCGCCAGTTATGTTTAAATACCTTATACTGGGGCGCGCTTATGTCCATGCATCAGGAAAAATCCAAACTTCGGGCTGGTATTATGAGATTTGTGTATTTAAATTTTACTAAAAGTGTGTTTATTTCACCTAGGAGAATTAGCTCAGGTAAATTAAGTAAACGTAGCCATTAATTCAATCAATTCAATAATCTTTGTTTAAGTATTTGATGTAAATTGATGATCTGAAATACAGTTTTTCATATACCTAGAATAGGCAGGTCAGTCATTACAGTCAGAATTAATTTTCCTCGGTCGTAACAATTGTAAATCATAGTTTTACTTTCACCTAGATAAAGAAATAATAATTATTATTCTTAATAGTAACAGCCAGCAACACTTTACTCCGACCTAGGAATCGAGCCCAAGAACTCACGCTTAGCAATAACACTTGCTACCACTAGACCAATAAAAGGCAGTTCAAGTCAATTGAACTTGTTGAAGACAAAGATAAAATAAACAAACTCCCAAAACAAAAAAATACTATTTCACTAAAATGGTTATCCCGATCCGAACCCGCAGATGACGGTCGTTTCGCTTCTCCTAATTGGGTCATCAAACCCCGAATCCATGTTACAATACGTCACTATAAGTTACGCAGAAACATGACATAGGTATTAGGTACATCCCTCTCATCTCCGGGATTGTAGGGTCGTACGTACGAGGTCTTGAATAGTTGGTCATCAATACATAAGTTTCGATGCTAACATATTATTAGCACTGACGTGGAGGCCCCGGGTTCGATGCCCGGCCAGGTCGTGATGGAAAACGATCTTTTCCTGATTGGCCTGGGTCTTGGATGTTTATCTATATATGTATCTTTTATAAAATATAGTATCGTTGAGTTAGTATCCCATAACACAAGTCTCGAACTTACTTTGGGGCTAGCTCAATCTGTGTGATTTGTCCGTATATATTTATTTTTATTTATTTATTTATATTATAATGGTGGCTAACCAAATATTATAATTAGGCCTGTATTTCCCAAAGGGTTCGGCAGAGGTATGTAAAATCAAATCAAATTATAGGTAAGTTACATTTCCCTCTCTATTGAATAGTTAGCATCTAAGAAGGCTTTTCATACTTTCTAACCACATTATCTTTCACTCATCTTGAGTAAAAGACAATGTTAGAGGTTAGTTTCTTTATACTCTTTGGAAGACTAAAGAAATGATGAGTGGATAACCAAATTGACAGTGTTCAATGCATTACTAAAAATGAGCATGAAGAGAACCGTCAGATTTCCATGCTCCATGCTTAACCATATGCCATCAGTGACTTTAACTAAGGCTGTAGTGTTACTGTGGATGGAAAATTGGATTGGAAAGGATTTAGTAGGCTATACTTACGAAAAAAAAGTTTTATTTTTTCATAATTATAAACTAGTGCTTGACTGCAATCCCGACTAATGGTAAGCAGTGATGCAATCGCTGATGGTAAAGCGCGCTAGTTTATTGAGCCTATACACTCAAAAAACTGAGTGAATAGAAAGGAAGACGACAGTTGAGCGAGGTGATGCAATGTCAAACCAAACAATAAATAAAGATACTGCGCCAGAAGGAGATTGATCTGGAGATCTTCCAGACCAATCTTGGAAGATCTTGGTGCATCGTACCCAGTACACATCGCAATACAACTACTCAGACCCGTCCTCCGTACGGCTTCACCAGACATCGTGCCGGAACACGACGAATCGCTTGGCGGCAAGGCTTTGTCTGGTGGGTGGTAACTTATGCGCTGGGTGTCGCGGGTTCAATACCCGTGCGGAACAAATATTTCTATGACCTACAAGTAGTCGTTTCGGGTCTAGCTGTTTGTGTATGCGAGTTTATATGTTTGAAATGCACCCACGATACAGGAGAAATTCCTAGAGTGGAGGAACTTAAAAAAAAAAAAAAAAACAAGCAGACAATACCTTTCACCTAAGATGATAAGGCTGTAAAAAGTGTTCGAGGACTTTGGAGAGGAAAGGCAAGATTGGATGGGAACATACACAAAACTTTTCTCACTCAACAAAAACTCAAGGATTGGTAAAACTCTCGCATAGACTTGTTGGAAAACTCTTTGAAATACTTGCAAAAATTCACCTTTTTTTAGACCAAACATTTATATTCTATAATACAAACTTTAAATTTACAAAAAAGGTGCAGCTTACTAGATTCCCAATCTCATTTGCGGCTTCGATCTTTTCCAATAATTTTCTAATCTTTCTTCTGACCTTTCAATAAGCGTACGATCCAACGGGAAATCGGTCAAACGTGAAAATATATTATAAGGTACTGTACACACAGGCCGAAAGACGTCCACTGCTGGACATAGGCCTCCCCCAAGGTTCTCCACGACGACCGGTTCTGCGCCTCCCGCATCCAGCGGTTTCCCGCGACCTTCACCAGGTCGTCGGTCCACCTTGTCGGGGGCCTACCCACGCTACGTCTTCCGGTGCGTGGTCGCCACTCGAGAACCCGTCGGCCCCATCGGGCATCGGTCCTACGGGCAATGTGTCCAGCCCACTGCCACTTTAGTGTTGCAATTCTTCGGGCTATGTCGGTTACTCTCGTTCTTCTGCGGATCTCCTCATTCCTGATTCGATCGCGCAGTGAAATCCCAAGCATAGCCCTCTCCATTGCCCTTTGAGTGACTTTGAGCCTTCTTATAAGGTCCATTGTTAGCGACCACGTCTCAACGCAGTGGACGTCTTTCGGCTGAAATGATGATGATGATGATGATGTACACACAGGTAATCCCTTCGTATTGGTACTTACAACGCTAACTAAATGCGAACAACGCATCATACTGACGTCACGCAAATCCTGCATCGCACAAGCAGAGTTTCCTGTGCAAACGCCCGCCAGAGTCTGGTCGGACGATCGAATATGAGTGAACTTTACACCCTGTTCCTCATAACTTCACTCATTTAATAGAGCACAGCACAGGTCCGTTCGTGTGTGGAGTACTGCAGCCACATTTGGGCTGGTGCTGCTAAGTGTCACCTGGCCACTTTGGATTCAGTGGAGAGGCGTGCGAAGAGGCTGATTAGTGACCCTGATTTAACTCGAGTTGGTCTCCAAAGCCTAGAGCACAGGCGTAGAGTAGCCAGCCTTTCGGTGTTCTATAGGATACATTCTGGGGAGTGTGCGAGGGAATTGCACAATTTAATTCCCCCATCTCCGTTCCACCATCGGACGACCCGTCGTAAGGCGAGTTTCCACCCTTATGTTGTTAACACCTCTACGATCCGGACGAAGCGTTTCGCCTCGTCCTTTATACCGCGTACATCGAGGGACTGGAACAATCTTCCGGCGGCGGTGTTTCCGTCGGACTACAATTTGAGTGTCTTCAAGGCTAGAGTGAATAGGCTCTTAATAAACTAGTGCGCTTTACCATCAACGATTGCGTCACTGCTTACAATCAGGCGGGATTGTGGTCAAGCGCTGGTTTATATTTTAATAAAAAAAGTAAAAAATAAATAATGGCCGTGATTCTGTTGTTCACAAACTAAATTAATTTTAAGTTAACTGCATCTTTTTCTTTCTATTTCAATAAGAAAAGGACAGAATATAAAATGTCAGTTTAGACCTGTCAAATTAAGGGAATTGCATGATTTAATTCCCCCATCTCCGTTCCACTATCGGACGACCCGTCGTACGGCGAGTTTCCACCCTTATGTTGTTAACACCACTACGATCCGGACGAAGCGTTTCGCGTCCTCCTTTATACCGCGTACATCGAGGGACTGGAACAGCTTGCCAGCAGCGGCGGACTACAATTTGAGTGTCTTCAAGGCTAGAGTGAATAGGCTCTTAATAAACTAGTGCGCTTTACCATCAACGACTGCGTCACTGCTTACCATCACCATCATCATATCGTCATCAGGCAGGATTGCGGTCAAGCGCTAGTTTATAATTTAATTAAAAAAAAAATATTAAGATACTCCATAGACAGTTTAGACGCGATTATAAACATGGCGACTAAAAATACGCCAGTTTACGCCATGAGCTCACTAATTTGACAGGTCTAAACTGATATTTTATCTTCTGTCCTTTTCTAAATAAAATAGAAAGAAAAAGACGCAGGTAACTTAAAATTAGTTTGTGAATAACAGAATAGGTGATAATTTCTGATAAAACTTCGATATAATCATAGTCTGTAAGTACCTGTATTGTTATTTACAGGCTTCATCATCATCATCATCAACCTTTTCACCGTCCCACTGCTAGGCACAGGTCCCCTCTCATACAGAGAAGGATTGAGCATAATCACCACGCTTGCTCAATGCGGGTTGGCGATTTCAGACTTAAAGTCCAAGTTTCCTCAAGATGTTCTCCTTCAACTTGTAATCAGTCATTGGTGTCCAAGATATACATAGAAAGTACATATAACTTTAGAAAAGTTACATTGGTACTTGCCTGACCTGGAATCGAACCCGCGCACTCATGCTTGAGAGGCTGTTGTTTTAACCACCGGGCCACCACGACATTGCAGGTTTCATGGGTAAATAATAGCAGCCGCGCGGTTGATCTTCAGTGTTTTACCTTCGCTTTTCCAGGTTGATCCGTGAGTCATGACCATCCATAAAACACGTATTATAATAATTGATCTCAACTATGAATTGTGGTTGTCGACAGTCGTCAAACATCCCAGTCAAAAGCGTAAAGGTCTGTCAACCAGTATAACCAAGGGGTTTCTTGTTACCTAATAACTGAGTTGCAGAATTCTACGACTTAGATTTGTAGATTTCAGATAGGTTGTTGGCGCTCTGGTTCAAAACATTCATTTTCAGCTGCATCAGGTTTGACTGGAAACTGACCGCCACATAGTTAAAAAAAGGAAAAAAAATGTAAATTAGTATTATTTGTGCCGCAAACAAATTTATTTCTGTGTCTATATGGCTTTAAAACCGTCTATTGTAGTGAGTTAATGTTGATGAACTTTTAAACCCCTAGATGGTTTCCGAAATAGTAATACAAAATTTTTGCCGTTGGTTTAATGTTTGTTTGTTATTATACCACTTACACTATGTACACATGCCTTTATATTAAATCATCTCAAAAAATAATAATCTAGATGGATGTTTATTCACTTTTGCTGGCTACCTTGATACTTACTAACGCGTAAAGCAATAATCCGCACCGAGATTCATTTATATTTTCATTTTTAATTCTCGTACCTAATTTAAAATGTTCGAAATATAGTCGCAGTCTTATATCGGCGACAAACACATATGAAAAATGTAGAAAAAAAATAGATTATTGTTATAGATTGTTTCAAATAAAATCATTTTTTATATATAATTATATATAGGTGAGCTTGCGGTCAAGCTCTAGCTTAACCGCAAGCTCACCTGACGGTAAGCAGTATAACATTAAAACGCGTCAGTTTAAATCTCTAATTTTCCTGAATTTTTGACTCAGATCAAAACAGTGAACAACTGTGAAATTTCCCCTCTTATATTTTACACGTATTTAGTCTATCTATATCATTGTTTACATAATTATGAATGTTGCAAACCGTCACTGACAATATTTTTCCTTTTTTATTTGGCTCAATATTCATAACGCGATTACCATGTTAGTTTACATCAGTGTATTTAAAGCATTGCGTCCAAATAGCCAATATTGAATCCCAAATTAAAACCCAAAGTTCTTCCAGGAACACTTTTCCCATGCCGCCATGCCTTAATACAATCCTCGCGGTATGCATTTACGTCATCTCGCCACCACTTCAGGACCAACCACGGCGGCGCTTTCCACTTTTAGGCAATCTGTGTGGAAAACTTTTTCCAGCGGTCATGAGCCTGGCTTATGAAGTTTCATTAAGTCGGCATCTAAAAATCAGTTATCGTCGCCATTTCCTTACCATTTATATTACTAGTTAAGTCAGACACAGCTACAGTATGTGGCAAAAACGTTCCAGACTCTCCTGGGACATTCTAGACTCACATGGCACATCAAAATTTAACAGGCTGTTACGTATTACTATGTATATTCCTGTATCCCATAAGTATTATTTTTATGAAATAAACTAGACAACTACGGTATGGAAGTAAAAAAAAAACGTTGTTTGCTCAGGGATATTTTTTATTTACAATCTGTTTCATGACGTAAGTCAATAACAAAGGAAACATGATCGAAATATCAACTTGTATATCGTTTTCAAATTAAAAAAGGTTCCACAATTTTATATGGCACTCCATGTTAGATCTGGAGCCCTTAGTCTGTTATTTTTTTTTTTAATAATTATAAACTAGCGCTTGACCGCAATCCCGCCTTATGGTAAGCAGTGATGCGATCGTTGATGGTAAAGCGCGCTAGTTTATTAAGAGCCTATTCACTCAGAAAAACTGAGCGAATAGGAAGGAAGACGGCAGTTGAGCGAGGTGATGCAATGTTAAACCCAACAACACGATCAACGATGCTGCGCCAAAGGGAGATTGACCTGAAGACGCTCCACGACCAAACTCCCAACACAACAACATTTGGCGCATCGTACCCGGCACACATCGCAACACAACTGCTCAGACCCGTCCTCCGTACGGCTGTCTGGTGAAGCCGTGCCGGAACACGACAAATCGCTTGGCGGCAAGGCTTTGTCTGGTGGGTGGTAATTTCTTTTCTTCTATCTTCTTTCTTCTTCTTATTTATATAATTATGTCATTCCAACACACATCCATTGTCATTTCATTGTCATTGTACTAAAAATTTCGTGATCTGCTAAATTCATAATGATCGATCAGTTATCTCAGTCATCTTCTAATGGAATGGTGATAGAATGACATTGCTGTAATGTTATGTTAAAAACCCGTTAATAGAAATGATTTTCTAGAAAGTAACACTCATTTTGAACATTCCATAATGTGGAGTACCTAGTGTCAGGTGTTGTCAGTGAGTGAAAACACGTTAAGCCGTTGGTCCCGGTTTCCATACGAACATATAATGGCAGTCGTTATGGGATGTTGGAGACCTCAAAAGTTATTGGACTTTTGAGGTCTCGAACAACCCGTAATTGGTCTAACTGCAATGCTTCGATATCGCCTTCCGGTTGTGGAAGTCAGACGGCAATCGCTTCACGGAAAATATCGAAGTTTAGACAAAATAAGCAGTTAGACTGGTAAAAGCGGACCCCAGACTCCAAGGCTGAAAAAGCTTCGATTGGGATTAACGCTGAGATGGTGGTGACCTGAAATTGTTTTTTTTTTTTTGTGAAAAGGGCAAGCAAACGATAGTAATGATTAATTAGTTACCAGCTGCGCCCCGCAGTTTCACCTGCGTAAATGTTGGTCCCGTAGGAATATCGGGATTAAAATTTACGAATAAAAATTTATATTTTATTTATTTATTTCATATTTTTTTCAAATTTCCCCTAAATCTGTTCAGTAGTTTAGGCTCAGATTGCTATCAAGTAATTTATGATGGTAGAACAAAAGAACAAGAAACTGTACCTGAAAAACAATTCTAGGACCTCACCTTTAGCAGTATTACTTGAGATCACAAAAGCAGGCAGTCAATTCCAAAAAAAGGCAGAACATTTTTTTGTAATCTTTATATTTTCATCACTCGTTTTATTCTCTTTTTGTGCCCTTTGTTAAAAAGGCCCGGCAAAATTCAAACAGGGAGTCAAAAAACCGGATACGTCGGGAAAATCCCGATAAAGGGTGACCCTACTCGGTACTGTCGCTACAACGGGTGAGTACACAGCACTTGTTTGGTCTGTTTTAAAAAGGAACGAGCGTGATTTATCGGGACGTATTTGAAACTTAAACTCAGAACTTGATATTTGAAGACCGCCCATTGAGACACCCTTTGTAAAATCTTCATATTTTGGTTCTGTAATTTACATGCTGTAAATAAGAAAGAGTCTTCTCCTCTCCTCTCTTCTCTTCTCTTCTCTTCTCTTCTCTTCTCTTCTCTTCTCTTCTCTTCTCTTCTCTTCTCTTCCCTTCTCTTCTCTTCTCTTCTCTTCTCTTGTCTTCTTTTCTCTTCCCTTCTCTCCCTTTAGGAAGGCGGAAGGACGTGTTTGACTTTTACTAAGTATAACCTACCTTTGTTCCTTTACTTGCCTGTACGCCACATATTTTTGAGGCACGCTGCGAATCCCGCTCCCTCACGCGCTCCTTCTCCTCCTTTGCCAGTAATATCAATACTTCGTAGAAGGAGGTGAAGGCCTGCCATGCACTCTCGCTAAGGACCATGTCCTGGACCAGGTCCAGACGCGAGAGATCGGTGCTCCGCCCATGCTGGGCAGACCTGCACCGTATGCCACCTGCACCGCGTTCTCAGGGCGACCTTCAGGTGAAGTATACCAGTTGTACAATTCTGTATTCATGTCACAATAAAATCTTAAGCGAAGTGAGCTGTCATTTCACAGCTCACTCTAAGCTCATTTCATCTTAGTTTACGTAAACTATAGAACACCATCAGTTACTAGATATGATTCTTTCATACTTCTTTCGACTCGTTTGCTTTCATACAACTTAAGGCTATTCGTCATAAGCTAAAACGTTCAAAATATAATCGCAGGCGCAGACAGACTACCCCCCTTTCTCTACGTTTTGGGGTCGTCTTACAACTGCAATCATTGTCGCACATATATCGCATAACAATAATTAATTAATTATATTAATTATTCAGAATTATATGGCCCGTGTCACAGAGCGCATAGACTTCCTGAAGCAGAAAGTGTATGCATGGGCGAACCGTTTTCGTCGATATAAACGACGAGTAGAACGGTATACCCAGAATCGCACCTCGCCATCCCAGCAATCAAAGGCGGGTTTATAGGTACTGGGAACGACCAGGACAAGATGTGGCTGATACGTGCCTACAGGATGATGATGCCATGTGCTCATTCTGGCGAAGTGTCTGGTCGATGCCTGTCAGTCACACTGAAGGTGACTAAGCCCAGGGTGTCGAGCGAGCCTGCGATCTAATACCAGAAATGGGGGCTATTACCAACTGCCTCCAAGATGCAGCTCGTGTAGTCCGTCCGTTACACAACTGGAAGTCTCCAGGACCAGACGGGCTGCATAACTTTTGGATAAAATGGCTTTCATGGTCGCACGCTCGCTTGGCATCTCAATTCCAGACTGCTTTAGTGTCTAGTTTGTTACCCCAGTTCCTAACTACTGGAATAACCCACCTGCTCCATAAATCAGGTAGCACCGCGGAACCCAAAAATTATAGGCCGATCACCTGCTTATCGATGGTCTATAAAGTTATTACATCGATTTTGAAAGCCAAAATTAACAAACACATTGACAGCAACTCGATCATGTCTATCTAACCCGCCGCACATTTTCTCACCCACTGCAACTCCTGAAAGCCAGAAGTCAGAAGCCAGTGGGCTGGACACATTGCCGGTGGAAGGACCGATGCCCGATGGGGCCGGCGTGTTCTGGAGTGGCGACCACGCGCCGGAAGACATAGCGTGGGTAGGCCCCCGTCAAGGTGGACCGACGACCTGGTGAAGGTCGCGGGAAACCGCTGGATGAGGGAGACGCAAGACCGGTCGTCGTGGAGAACCTTGGGGGAGGCCAATGTCCAGCAGTGGACGTCTTTCGGCTGAAATAATGATGATGATGAGCGGAGGAGTAAGAAAAAAGATATTTTTTCCACTTCCCTCCATAACAAGCAGGAGACAGAACAGAACAAGGCCAATCGACACAAAGGGACATTATTGCAACTGGGAGAAGCCCAGATTGCCAAGCACCACGGAATAAAATTTGATTAAGTTAATGGGTCCTAAGTAGGTATGTGCTGTTACAATCGATTCCAATAATAGGTATGGCAAGAGCGCCTGAACGCACGGAAATTGGTTCTAGTTTCTACAAGGTCCGTATAATAAACGACTCGGGATGTAACTTGTACACTACCCATCATGTGCGTCTCTCAAAATGGATGTAGAAGTGGGTTCCGCGGTACTAAGCAGTTACTCCTCATTGATATGGCCATTAGCCAACAAGTTCGTCGTTCCCGAAAGGATCTATCGACATATTGGATAGATTATAAAAAGGCCTATGACTCAGTGCCACATAGTTGGCTCATGCGAGTGCTGGAGTTGTATAATGGGTACCCAAGGTGATTTATTTGTGATTGCCAGTTTGCTATTTTTCAATGTAGAAATCCAGGTAACGATTTCCGGTTGCTTTGATAGCAACCCATAATTGAGGGCTTATTCAAACTGATGTCTAATAAAATAGTTATCTATAGTTAATTCATTTTATAAGTGACATGCGTATTCTAAAGCATGTCGCTGGATGGATTTGGATTAATATTTGTTTTATAGAAATAGACTCTTGATAAAACGAAAAAGCATGGCGCATGTTTTAAATAAATGTTAAAACGTATTAAGCAATGAATAATTAATTTAAAGGTTAAAAATGAGTATTCGAAATAGTAAATGGAATTAGTAAATTATAGTTTGTAAGCCTAATTTTTGTTACCTGCAAATTATTATAAAAGGACTTGCAACAACGACGCCATGACGTTTTTGATAAAAGAATTGCCAAGCGGCTGTGAACACAGGTTGTCAACAAGAATTTTAATGAATATGTTGTTTTTCATTAGAATATCTTGTAAGTATGATTTCTGTAATTAATTAGATGTTTGGGTTTATTTCATTGTGTTTATAATCGCTGTTAAGCGAGAGCAATAAAAATGTGCGTGAAAACTATTATTTGTATTCATTTTTGCTACATCTGAGCCTAGTGTTGGAGACACACATTTTCCACAAATTCCAATGACCATGGTTCTCCGTTATATCTTTTCTAACTTTTATCTGCAACTGTCTATTATCTATCTAAATTAATAGTGATTATATGTTTTAAAAGTGGTTCCTCGGTCATCAAAATACATATGTCAAAATGTTGGGAATTTTGAGGTATTGTCAATAGATTGACACTGAGGTCTGACTGTGAACATTCTTAAAACTACTAGAAGTGGCTATCTGATTATACATGAACACTGGTTCAGAGTACAACGCACCTGACCTTCCTGAAGAACTTTTTAAGCAAGTTTAAAATGTTTCAAAATCTTCAACTAAAGCCTCTAAGACCTTGTTATTTGTTATGGGAGTGTCGCCACCGCCACTTATACAAAAACCACTCCTCTCTAAGGTATGCTTGTTAACTTCGTAAGTAGCATAATAACTAGAAACTCTTCAAAGGTATAAAGCTGAAAAATTGTGTTGGTTTCTCTAGTAAAAATGAGATTTGAAAAACTTGTATTCTGAGAAATCGCTTTGTGAGTAACTGAGCTTTGTGTTTAATTTATGGTGAAATATTATTTCTCGGAATTAAAAAAAATATGAGACAGTTCTTCGCACTAAGGATCACCATGGAGAGATACAGATCGAAGAACACGCCTCTGCATATGCTCTTTCTAGATATGCAGAAGTCCTTCGACTGTGTCCCTCGGGGGATGATCTGGTGGGCACTGAGGTCCAAAAGGTCCTATATTGACATAATTCGAGACGTGTACCTCAATTCCGATTCCGTGGTTAGGACCGCTGTTGGCGACACTAAACCCTTCCCCATCACCGTCGGAGTTCATCAGGGATCCGTCTTTAGTCCGTTTCTGTTCAGCGTGATATCGGACGTCATGTCAGACAGCATCAAGAACTCACATGAGCAACCTCCCTGGCTGCTCGTGTATGTTGATGATATCACGCTGACAGACGCAGACAGGGAGCGGTTGATGCTACGGGTGAATGTATGGAAGAACTCGCTTGAGAACAGAGGTCTTAAACTCAATGTGGCGAAGACGGGGTACATGGCCAGCAATACGACAGACCCTATGTCTGTGTGCAAAGGCGGTGACATGGTCGAGTGCACATACCAGTTTAAATACTTGGGGACTGTGCTCCACGCGTCCGGCAACATTGATTGCGACGTTAAAGCACGCATTTCCGCAGCTTGGGCAAAATGGCGTGAGCTGACACGTGTCATTTGTGATCCCAAAATGACAGTTAAGCTTGAAGGCCAGGTCTATAAGACCATCATTAGACCTGTTCTTCTGTATGGCAGTGAGGCGTAGCCTGTACCTGAGCGACACAAGCAGGGGCTGCGTGTCACGGAAATGAATATGCTGCGGTGGATATGTCGAGTTACGCAGAAATACCACATCAGGAACTCCCGCATCCGTGGCAGTCTTCGTGTCCGTGACATAGCAGACAAACTGCAAGAGGGTCGTCTACGCTGGTACGGTCACGTCTGACGAAAACCAGCATGTTACGTGGGTAACAAATGTCTTGCCATGGCAGCTCCGCTGGGCCGAAACAAGCGAAGTAGACCAAAGAAGTGCTGGCTTGACGTTGTAAGAGATGACATGCGTGCCAACAATCTGATACCACGGGATGCCAAAGATGGTGTGAAATGGAGGAGTAAGTGTAGGAAAGCGGACCCTGGGCTCCAACGCGTAAGCCGCGGATGCAACCGGGATTATACGCTCAGATGATGACGAGTTAAAAAGTATTACTACGCCGTAGAGTAGATGCTATGGCGTAACAATATTTTTTTAATTTGACAATTTTTCAATTTTTTATTTTGTGTTTTCCGGCATGATGTCTGGTGAAGCCGTACGGAGGACGGGTCTGAGCAGTTGTGTTGCGATGTGTGCCAGGTACGATGCACCTAGTGTTGTTGTGTTGGGAGTTTGGTCGTGGAGGGTCTTCAGATCAATCTCCCTTTGGCGCAACATCGTTGGTTGTGTTGTTGGGTTTAACATTGCATCACCTCGCTCAACTGCCGTCTTCCTTCCTATTCGCTCAGTTTTTCTGAGTGAATAGGCTCTTAATAAACTAGCGCGCTTTACCATCAATGATCGCATCACTGCTTACCATCAGGCAGGATTGCGGTCAAGCGCTAGTTTATAATTATTAAAAAAAAAAAAATAACACCATATTCACCTACACAATAAAATCTTTTATTAGTGCCCTTTTGTACATACATTAAGCCACTTTTCTAAGGTTGTTTAGTTTAGGTTAGGTTAGTTAGACTGTTAGTTTAGATTTACAAACACAAAATAAATTTTCATATTTAATTTGACTTCGTCCAATTTTTTAAAAAGTCCACTACTTCTTATTTATATTTT
Organism: Sesamia inferens; assembly: GCA_037179545.1. Taxonomy (NCBI): domain Eukaryota; kingdom Metazoa; phylum Arthropoda; class Insecta; order Lepidoptera; family Noctuidae; genus Sesamia; species Sesamia inferens. Next base: position 24,126,895 of record CM073928.1, on the reverse strand, counting down.
AAAAGTAGATCAATTTGCTTCCAAAATAATTTTGACGCTTATCAAATTATGCTTCGTGATTCATCCTTGGATAATTTCTGATTGATATTTTTTTAATTTATGTTCCCAGATTGCTCCTACTACCGCCGACTACTACATACTTCTAATTCGACAACTTGAAGCCCAAAATGCCCAAAATGTTATGCATTCCATAACGTTTCTTGATAAGCCATTTACTATCCAGATCCCATCATCGTTTGTGGACTGCATTTACAGTAGAAATAAAACGCGAGCAGCTGTAACAGGTATTTAAAATTCATGAAGGAATCACTACTTGTCGTTATGATCTTGTTGAATGAACTAATTTTTGCCTAATTACTTTACTTAACTAATATATTCAGTATATATGTATGTCGGCGCAAGGCAAACTAAAACTTTTTAACCTTAAGTTCAAACTTAACAGTTAATATGACTGGGTACAACCGCTACTGGTGTAGAGCACGCACACCGTCTCGCAGAATGGCCGTGTCGGCGCAAGAATAACTTAAACCTTTAAAATATTAACCTTAACATTTATTTGTTGTTGTCAGTTTGCTCCTTTTCAATGTAGAAATCCAGGTTAGGATTTCCGGTTGCTTTGATAGCAACCCATAATGGAGGGCTTATCCAAACTGATGTCTAAAAAAAATAGTTATCTATAGTTAATTCGACATGCGTATTCTAAAGCATGTCGCTGGATGGATTTGGATTAATATTTGTTTAATAGAAATAATAATAATAATAATAACTAACTCATAGACATGGCCATCAGCCAACAGGTTCGTCGATCCCGCAAGGATCTCTCAACCTGCTGGATAGATTATAAGAAGGCCTACGATTCGGTGCCACATACATGGCTTTTGAGGGTGCTGGAGTTGTACAAGATAAATGCAACTCTACGCACTTTCCTTAAGTCGTGTATGGGGCAATGGAAGACAGTCCTTCGCTATCCAGGGAGTCGACAGATCCAGGGGAATGATGAACCTGTATGGATTAAGCGGGGAATATTCCAGGGCGACAGTCTGAGTCCACTATGGTTCTGCTTAGCTCTGAATCCTCTAAGCACACTGCTGGAGGATTCAGGTCTGGGTTATCGATTGAGGAGAGGCGGTCAGGTCATATCTCACCTTCTCTACATGGATGATTTGAAACTCTTTGCCCCCAATAAATTGCATCTGATGAAGCTACTGAATGTAACTGAAACTTTTAGTAGTAGCATCAGAATGGAATTTGGTGTGGACAAATGTGCAGTCATGCATGTAAATCGAGGGGAGATTATGGAATCCGAGGGAATTACACTCCCAGATTCCATACACCTTAGATCCCTCTCCTCATTCGAGAGCTATAAATATTTGGGTATGTCGGAAGCGTTAGGTATCAACGATGCTGACATGAAGCAATCGTTGAAGGAGCGCTTCTTTGGTCGCCTGAAGAAGGTATTAAAAAGTCTTCTTTCGGGCGGAAATAAGGTGCGCGCCTTCAACGGGTGGGTCATGCCGGTTTTGATGTACTCTTTCGGCATACTTAAATGGACTCAGACCGAACTCGACGCCCTGGATAGAAGGGTCCGTACACTGCTGACAGCAAACAGGATGCATCATCCACGATCATCGGTGATGAGACTGTATATTCCGCGGAAGTGTGGGGGTCGAGGCTTTTTAAATGCGAAGATCCTCCACAACCGAGAAGTATGCAGTCTCAGAGAACATTTTTTAAAAACCGTAGTGGGTATGCATCATGATGTGGTCACGGTAGACAAGGGGCTTACCCCGCTATCCATGGCGAAAGAGAACTGGCACAAGCCTATAGTACTTACCACTGATGACCGCAAGATGATATGGCAAAGCAAGGAACTTCACGGGCGATTTTATCGGGCTCTTCATGAGCCCGATGTAGACTTCTTAGCCTCCGTATCCTGGCTACGATTCAGTGACCTTTTCGGGGAAACTGAAGGTTTCGTCTGTGCAATTATGGACGAAGTTATCTTAACGAATAACTACCGGAGATATATTATGAAGGACGGGACGATTGACGTGTGTCGGGCATGTCACCATCCGGGTGAGTCCATCAGACATATTATCTCCGGTTGTTCTCGTTTGGCTAATGGCGAGTATTTGCACAGGCATAACCAAGTAGCTAGGATTATCCACCAGCAACTTGCTTTGAAATATAAACTTGTGGATTCTGAGGTACCGTATTATAAGTATGTGCCCGACCCAGTTCTTGAAAATGGCCATGTCACGTTATACTGGGATCGGTCTATCATTACTGACAGGACTATTGTTGCAAATAAGCCTGATATAGTAGTGATAGATCGATTAGCGCGCCTCGCAATGATTGTCGATGTTACCATTCCACATGACGGGAATCTCGTGAAAGCTGAGAAAGAGAAACAAATTAAATATCTCGACTTGGCGCACGAGGTTGTTGACATGTGGAATGTGAACTCGGCTGTCATTGTACCGATTGTCGTATCGGCCAATGGTTTGATAGCCAAGAGCCTCGACCAACATCTATTGAGGCTCTCGTTAGGCAGTTGGATCAAAGGCCTGATTCAAAAGGCAGTACTCCTCGATACGGCCCGCATCGTGAGGAGGTTCCTGTCTCTGGAGCCCTAACCACCGGTAGCTTGGACCCCGCTCCCGCCATCGGTGGAACACTATTTTTTATATTTTTAAATGTTTTTGTATGTTTTTATATAAATATTTAAAAATGTAGAATAATATGTATGTATAAACAAATAAAGGGAATAATAATAATAATGTTTATTGGTGCAAAACCTTACAGAGAAGCTTAATATCTAGCTAAAATTAAAGGCGCACAAAAGTTGAAACCCTGACTCCCAAACTAGGAATTACCTGTGACTTAGGAGTCAGTGTTCTGCCACTAGAATGACATTCTTGTAAGCTGATATTGTTCAGGAAAATATATTACTAAACATATTGCATTTGAAAACACAGTAAAAGAAAAGTGATAAACAAAAAGTAAAAACAGTACAGAAAAAACGAAAAATAAAAAGATAATAAAAATTGATAACTTGTTTGTGTAACTGAAAATCGTGAGTATTGTTTGCATTGTCTGAGTGGGTGTGCGTGTGCATGTGGGTGTGTATGCGTGTGGGTGTGGATGAATGTGCGTGTGTATGTGTGTGTGTGTGTGTGGATGCATGACGTGTCCATTTTTAGTTATGTGAGTATGATGTGAATGATGAGAAGCATAAGTATATAATGTGAATGCGATAGTGTCAAGTGTGCCTGAATTATTACGAGCTTATTGTATTTTGTTAAACTAAAGGTGTCGTCAATTGTATTACGTGATTGTTATGAAATTTTGCGACTTATGTCAGAATGGTCAGTAGTTCCTCAGTTTGGGCGTAGTTTAGGGTGTATAGAACATCCTTCAGCTTCATCTTTGCTTCGTGTTTGCTCGATCCAGCAATTAGAGTGGACTTACTAATATTTTTGTAAACAAGAGAGCTCAACACATACAGCTGTCTTCGAGCGAAGGTAGTTCTATGAATAGGGGTTGGGCAGACTATTCTTTGTCCGCGCCTATTTGAATCTGGGGGAGCTACTTGAGTATGTTTCCAGAGAGTGGTTCTAAGTACGAATAATTGTCGCACAGTTAACAGTTTGAGCTCGGTATATAGTTGATTAGTTGGATAACGAAAGGGTTTTTGAGACATTACCTTAAGTACTGCCCTTTGCGCACGCTCCAACTCGAGGAATTTAGTTTTGCCCGATCCACCCCAAACCAAAATGCAATAACCAATCATAGACTGGCAAAGGGCAGTGTAAACCATTTTTAATGTCTCTAGGTCCCCAGAATGCCTTAATGCCTTAAACAGATGAATCGTTTTCCTAACCTTATTGGCAGTAAACTCTATATGCGAGTTCCACTTCAGTCCATCATCGATCATCACGCCCAAATACTTGACAGATGTTACAGAGGTAAGCGGCAAGCAAGAGCAAGTTGAGGTGTCCAGACAGGTGTGAGCTCTTATCGAGTATGTGTTTGGAGGTTTCGTAGTGATATGAATAGAGAACGGGATGCAGTTTGTTTTTTGAAGGTTCAGAGAAAGAAGATTAGTGTGTAGCCATTCCATGACAGTTCGCAGGGATTCTTCAGCATTCTTTTTCACTTCAGCCCAATTCTTCCCATGTACTACAATGGCTGTGTCGTCGGCATAGGTAAATATGTTTGCAGATGATAGAGGAAGGGTGCACAAGTCATTGATGTAGATAAGGAAAAACGTTGGGCCGAGTACACTGCCCTGCGGGACGCCATATGACATTTTCTCGTCAGCACTAATATGAGATCCTATCTTCACACAGATTTTGCGGTCCATCAGGTAACTCTTGAAGAGATCATGAACTATGCATCGTATTCCGATGTGAAATACACTCTTGATAAAAGGAAAAAGCATGGCGCATGTTTTAAATAAATGTTTAAACGTATTAAGCAATGAATAATTAATTCACTGTTAAAATTGAGTGTTAGAAATAGTAAAAAGAATTAGCAAATTATAGTTTGTAACTCTAATTATTGTTACCTGCAAATTATTATAAAAGAATTTGTAACAACGACGCCATGACGTTTTTTTTAAAGAATTGCCAAGCGGCTGTGAACACAGACTGTCAACGAGAATTTTGATGAATATGTTGTTTTTCAGTAGAATTTCTTGTAAGTACGATTTCTGCAATTAATTGAGATGTTCGGGTTTATTTTATTATGTTTGTGATCGCTGTTAAGCGAGAACAATAAAGATGTACGTAAAAACAATTACTTCTATTCATTTTTGCTACATATGAGCCTAGTGTTGGAGACTATGGCGTCAACCCTGTTGACGCCACACTTTCTACGAATGAATTTACCATGGTCATTGAAATTTAGCATGTACCATGGTCATTGAAAAATTCAATTTCAATGACCATGGTACTCCGTTATTGTACAATTTTGGATATTATTATTTTTTTCTCCTCATATATCAAAGGTACACCTAATAGCATTATGAATATTTTTCATCAATATGTTGTGAATCAATTCCATAAGTTATTTATTACTAACAATGCATTCTTTGTGAATTCACAGAAAGAAAAAGGCCCATTGCACTAGCTATGCTATGCTATCAGCCATCCAGCTTTATAATTCAGGTGCCTCTAACCCGTGCACCATTTATTGCAATTCAGTACATCAGACCGCACTAATTCCGCATTACCCTACTTCATAGCTCGCTGCATCCACTTTGACTTAGCGATTAGTGGGCAATGGCGCGGCTGGCTATGAACGCTGCCCAATAGTTTCACAAACATGTAATTAACAAAGGTCGGGGCTTATTACAAATGCATGCATTGAGGGACTGGAACAATTTTCCAGCAGCAATTTTCAATATAAGGGTCTTCAAGACTGGAGTGTCTTATAGGCTCATAATAAACTAGTCCGCATTACTGTCAACGATTTCATTAGTTCTTACCATCAGGTAGGATCGCAGTCAAGCACTAGCCAAACTGTCGCGCGATTTATTGCAATAATGATGATGATGACGACGATTTGATGTAGACAGCCGTGGAAAGGAACGGAGGGAGGGACCAATTAAAAAAAGGCTAATAAAGATCATAATGAATATCCTAATGGATAAGTTGCGAACGTAAGAGCATTGTAGAAACAGTTTATATAGCTTCTACTTGTGACTTCGTATATGTAAAATATCTTGTTTCGACTCACGTCACATCGCATCGCGTGCGGCACAATAACGTCGTATTCACTTAGGTTTATTTTTGAGACTCCTTCTTTTTGCGCTGTTCCTAAAGAGCCCAGTGTTATATAATAACAATGACCTATAAGTCATTTAATGCAAAAATAATCTTACAAATTTGACAAGTAAGTTGTTTTAGAGAATAAAAAGTTCAAAAAATCTATTCTATAAGCTTTATTAAAAGTATAGATATATATAAAGTATATATAGTTGTTTCAGACAAATGTGCCTACAGGGTCCAAATGTATAGAGTTTTTTAAACTAGATTTCGTCGTTCGTGGTTATAAGATCTTGTACTTATTTCATGGTAACAGTTGGCACGTCGATATTTCTTACAGCCTATATATAAAGTCTATTCCAAATGTTTCAAATTGGGATTATTTCAAGTTAAACAAATATGTCTAAGTCTGTTCATGTGTTTATGGTGGTAAGTCATGACATCGGCTGCCGGCAGAAGTTACCACCCACTAGGGAAAGTCTTGCCGCCAAGCGATTCGTCGTGTTCTGACATGATGTCTGGTGAAACCGGACGGAGGATGGGTCTGAGCAGTTGGGTTGTGATGTGTGCCGGGTGCGATGCGCCAAATATTGTTGTGTCGGGAGTTTGATCGTGGAGGGCTTCCAGATCAATCTCCCTCTGGCGCTATAGTCGTGTTGTTGGGTTTAAAATTGCATAACCTCGCTCAACTGCCGTCTTCCTTCCTATTCATTTTTTTTTTATGCATAGGCTTAATAAACTAGTGCGCTTTGCCATCAAGGATTGCATCACTGCTTGCCATTAGGCTGGACTGCGTCAATCACTAGACCATAATAATTTAAAAAAATGTATATTAACTTTATTTTAAGGATAATTAAGTTGGTTTGATATGGTAGTTAATCGGGCAAGTGGAAGCCCGACGATTAATGGCGGAAAGTTATATCTATTAAAATAATAAACATAAATATGTCATCATTCTCGTAAATGGTAAGTTAATAAATATAAAATATACTCCATTTTAAAGTTATCTTGGTTTTGTCAATCTATAGGTACTCTATACTTTCTTAATATATAAAGCTAAAGAGTGGGTTTGTTTGTTTGAACGCGCTAATCTCAGGAGCTACTGATCCGATTTGAAAAAATCCTTTTGCGTTGGATAGCCCATTAATTCATGAAGGTTACAGGGTATATAACATATTGCTGCGACAAAAAGGAGCGGAGCATATAAAAAAACAAATATTAATCCTTATCCAAATAAATTAATAGTACTTAGTTTTGAACAAAACTGTCCTTGACACCACTTAATTTTGATTAACATCTTATAAGATACTACAATTTTAAAATAACTCTTTTGGAGTTAAAAAAAAAATGTCCAAATAACTAACTCCACGGAATGAATTCGCGGGCGGCTGCTAGTTAGTTATTATGGTGTACCGATATTTTTTCCTTTCCCACAGCACTTCATAAGCTAACCATAACATCTAAATATTACAAAAACAGGAACATAATAACTTCCTGTTGCTGTAAAAAATGTTTTTACAAAAAATAATTAAAACTTGCAAAGGCGCCGTCCATTTTTTGCAGAATGTGGTCACGAGGTGGTTGCGAAGTGGGGACAAAAACCGCTATACCTACTCAAATGCAAAGAAAAATGGAATGTCCAAATTACATTATTTGGACATTCTATATTTGGTAAATGACCCATACGGCCGCTAGACCAACACAAAAGCTCACGCGGATGTGTTGCCCGATTTTCCGAGTCCTGTGAACTCGTCAACGCCTCTTCTTATGTTCAGGCGTAACTGAACCTTTGTATGTTGATTCATGTAAGACTTTAACCTTGTTGATTAAAATTTTCCATCTTACTGCTGCGATTTACTTTAATTACATAACTGTCTTCCTTAACAAGCGAACCACTGACAATGGAAACTACTAAAAAAACGACATAAAACATCTCCCGTCACGAAAACATATGAATACGACATTGGGAAATGCAGATGTAATTTCAAGACAAACGGAATATTTTGTTACAATCCAACTAGTAGTTGAATACTAAAATGAAAAGTAAATTCGTGACACGTTTTTAATTTCAGCTGAATAACTGTATATTTTGTCATAGAAGGATCGGATACAATATATACTTGTCTTAGTTTCCGCTCAAATATGACGAAGATAAGACACCTTCGTCAATCATTTTTCTCCAACAAATATTTATTTTTTGGAGCATTACTTTATGAAAGAGAGTTTTTTATTTATTATCTATGGCTATATTCTTTTTTCAAATTCAATTTTGGAATAGGCATCGAAATTTATTTACGTATATTTAGTTTTCTATCGCACTAAGTATAAGTCAGACAGAAAACTACGTGGAAAATAAATTGTAAGCCCTTGGACAATTCATGGCTTTTAGTAACTTGATTCTGAAATATGGCTTTATCGTAAAACCAATTAGGTACTTTATGCTTGAAAGATAAATATCTAGTTATTTAAAACTCATATGAAAAAGACATGAAATTTTAATTAATTTACTCTAATGTCTAAGGTCTAATGTCTAAGTCTCTAAGTCTCTAATGTCTAAGTCTATGTTGTTTTTCAAAAAAGGTGACAATACCCTCCTGAAAAACTACAGACCGATATTCCTCCTGAGCCATGTCTGTAAGCTGTTTTCTTGGGTCATCACGAATCGTCTCGCTCGCAGGTTCGACGACTTCCAGCCTCCCGAAAAAGCAGGCTTCAGAAAAGGCTTTAGCACCATAGACCACATACATACGCTGCGGCAAGTTATACAGAAGTCCGAGGAGTATAACAAACCACTATGCTTGGCGTTTGTGGACTATGAGAAGGCCTTCGATTCGATCGAGACTTGGGCGGTGCTACAGTCTCTCCAGCGGTACCAAATTGACCATCGATACATTGAGGTGATAAAGTGTTTGTACAAAAACGCCACCATGTCAGTCCGTCTCCAGGATCAGGACTCGAAACCGATCCAACTCCAGCGTGGAGTGAGACATGGAGATGTCATATCTCCTAAATTGTTCACTGCTGCGTTGGAAGATGTCTTCAATTCCTGGACTGGAGAGGACTTGGCATCAACATCAACGGCGAGTACATCACTAATCTCCGTTTTGCAGATGATATCGTGGTCATGGCTGAGACCCTGGAAGACTTGGGCAAAATGCTCAATGACCTCAGCGGAGCTTCCCAACAAGTGGGCCTAAAGATGAACATGGATAAGACGAAGATCATGTCGAGCTCTCATGTCGCACCCACTCCAATTCTAGTTGGTAGCTCTGCACTCGAAGTTGTTGACGAGTATATATACCTGGGACAAACAGTCCAACTAGGTAGGTCCAACTTCGAGAAAGAGGTGTCTCGTCGAATCGGGCAGCGTTCGGGAGGCTACGATACATCTTCTCATCGTCCAAGATACCACAGTGTCTCAAGACCAAAGTCTTTGACCAGTGTGTGTTGCCAGTGATGACTTACGGAACTGAAACGTGGTCGCTCACAATGGGCCTCATACGAAGGCTCAGAGTTACACAAAGGGCAATGGAAAGAGCTATGCTCGGAGTTTCTCTGTGTGATCGAATCAGAAATGAGGAGATCCGCAGAAGAACCAAAGTCACCGACATAGCTCTGCAAGTCGCTAAACTGAAGTGGCAGTGGGCAGGGCACATTGCTCGTAGAACCGATGGCCGATGGGGCAGTAAGGTTCTGGAGTGGCGGCCACGTACTGGAAGACGCAGCGTAGGGAGGCCCCCAACAAGGTGGACCGATGACCTGGTGAAGGTCGCGGGAAGCCGATGGATGCGGGCAGCACAAGACCGGTTAGCGTGGAAATCCTTGGGGGAGGCCTTTGTCCAGCAGTGGACATCCATAGGCTGAAGAAGAAGTAGAAGAAGAATGTCTAAGGAAATTTTCTGATCTTCGAAAATAAAATATGTTTAACTACTTGGCAGCTCTCTTTCTCTCTCTCTATCTCTCTTTTTGACAGAGAGAGGGAGAAGGAGAGTAGTGCCTTTACGCAGTAGTGGGACAATAAAGGCTCGTAAAATAAACTTGTATTGTTTGCTCATCCATATTTTACGATGTAAGAGTTTTTTCTTCCGAAAATGTTATTTCGCATTGATATAAAAGGGATTTAGTTTTTCTTTTCTCTATAGAATTATAGGATTTCATTACAAATACAAATGTTTGTATTTTTTTACAAACTTTCGATACGAATATTCTACAAAAGAAAGGTGAAGAAAATCGCTTTCAAAAAGATAATTAAATATATCTTGGCCGAAAACTTTATGTTCACGAAAGTTTTCTATTACGACTTAAGGGTAGATCTTACTGCATGGCAACAAGCCAAGGAATGAACATTTCTACTAGTAAAATATATTCCGATGTAGGTATGTGCCCATGTATTTGTCTTGATCACAAAAATATTTGATATCTTTTGGAGTCTTAGATGATGAAAAATTCTAAATTATATGTGTTTTATTATGTGTGTTTTTGCTACGTAAAAACCATACTTTATAAGCAAGTAAGAAAGAAATAAAGTCTTGGTGGCCTAGTGGTTGAAACACCAGCCTCTCAAGTATGAGTGTATGGATTCGATTCCAGGTCAGGCAAATACCAATGTAATTTTTCTAAATTATATGTACTTTCTGAGTATATCCTGGGCACCAATGACTGATTAAAAGGTGAAGGAAAACATCTTGAGGAAAGCTGAACTTTAAATCTGAAATCGCCAACCATTCCTTCTCTGTATGAGAGCAAACTTGTGCCCAGCAGTGGGATGATAAAAAGGTTGATAATGATGATGATGGTGAATAAAGGAATATCTAATCTATATACTAAAATAGCGGTAATTATAACGTTATATATAAGCTATGTGTCATATTGACGTCACGCTATGTCCTGCATACAAAGTACAATCACACAAAGGGCGATGGAAAGAGCTATGCTCGGAGTTTCTCTGCGTGATCGAGTCAGAAATGAGGAGATCCGCTGAAGAACCAAAGTCACCGACATAGTCCTTCGAGTCGCTAAAATTAAGTGGCAGGGTCAGGACACATCCCTCATAGAACCGATGGCCGATGGACTAGTAAGGTTCTGGAGTGGCGACCACGTACTGGAAGACGCAGCGTAGGGAGGTCGCCAACAAGGTGGACCGATGACCTGGACGCGGGAAGCCGATGGATGCGGGCAGTGCAAGACCGGTCATCGTGGAAAGCCTTGGGGGAGGCTTTTGACCAGCAGTGGACCTCTAGAGGCTGAAGAAGAAGAAGAAGAATATCCTGCATCGCGCAAGCAGTGTTTACCGTGCATGTTTTTATTTTTTATTAAAACGTTGCCTCCCACTAGGAATTATGTAGTCCTGTATCGTAGATGCGTTTCATCATCATCAACCTTTTATCGTCCCACTACTAGGCACAGGTCTCCTCTCATACAGAGAAGGATTGAGCGTAATCATCACGCTTGCTCAATGCGGGTTGGCGATTTCAGACTTAACAAGTCCAGGTTGCCTCAAGATGTTTTCCTTCACCTTCAGTCATTGGTGTCCAAGATATACTTAGAAAGTACATATAACTTTAGAAAAGTTACATTGGTACCTACTTGCCTGACCTGGAATCGAACCCGCGCACTCATACTTGAGAGGCTGGTGTTTTAACCACTAGGCCACCACGACTATGCGTTTACAAACATTTAAACTCACATACACAAACAGCCAGATCCGGAACAACTAAAAATATTTGTTGCGTGCGGGAATCGAACCCGCAACACGCAGCGCAGCAGTCGATCGCTCAGCCACTGCACCATACCTGTCTTCATCTGTCGCAGCCACCTGGTTAAATTATCCGTCTATCCAAAAGCCTGGCCTTTGGAAGTTATGCTCGCTTCTCAGCATGCACGTGCTTGAGGAGGACTTAGTTACTGAAACCAATTTGACTATCATCTGATTCAATTGGTTACAGTTCCAGCCTAAACTATAAGTTATTGAATATCATTCAGGCTATTAGTTGAACGACCGCCGTTTATTTAAAAGCTAGATGATTATTAGCTACGCTAGATAATTAAACGTGCAATTTAATTAGTTGACTGTAACATGTACTACAGCCCGATTTGGTTCGTCTGGCCGTTGTTCGCGAAACTCAACACCCGTCTGTTCGTAGGATCCTCCCTTTTCTATGACTATTATTTACATCTTGTTCCTCGAACCTCTATACTAATCATGAGGCTAAAGAGTTCGGGTATTTACTACTATGCTGGGACTCTTACGCGCCCAGCAAAAATAAGAGGGGCAGGTGATTCTATGCAACGGGATATGTCGATGCAATAAGAAATTTAACGCAAACGAAATTGCGGGCAAGCACTGGTACGATTATAATATGGCTGAATTATACATAAAATTATAATTTCAAAAAAGTGTTAGATCTAATAGAGTTATCAGAACGATGATAATGTTCCTTCAATCAAGCATACTGCACTAAAATCCCGAATATTTCGATTTTAAAACCACAATGTGTTCAAAAAGAAATCCGCCTCAAGTATTCAGTTACGAGCATTTTGAAAGCGTCCTTAAGACACAAAAGATCTCATGATTACTGGCCGTCGACGGTTGTGCACACAAGTGCACTCAGTACGGGACTAGTGTTGTTTATTCTGATATAAAGACCAAGATTATGATTAAAAAAAAAAAAACGAGTTTATCGAGATCTGTAAATAGTACACTGAAGACTAGCTACATTAATTGTCTCTCCTTCCCCATGGTATTATAGAATACAAAGAAGGAAGTTGAGACAAAGGTTGTCTGCAAAAGATTGCTCTTAGCAATAAGACCGCCCGTTGCCTCTAAAATCTACATATTTATGTATTTTTTTATAATTATAAATAGTGCTTGGCCGCAATTCCCGCCTAATGGTGGTAAGCAATGATGCGATCGTTTATGGTAAAGCGCGGTATTTTATTAAGAGCTTATTGACTCAAAAACCAATTTGACTATCATCTGATTCAATTGGTTACAGTTCCAACCTAAACTATAAGTTATTGAATATCATTCAGGCTATTAGTTGAACGACCGCCGTTTATTTAAAAACTAGATGATTATTAGCTACGCTAGATAATTACACGTGCAATTTAAGCAGTTGGCTGTAACACGTACTACAGCCCGATTTGGTTCGTCTGGCCGTTGTTCGCGAAACTCAACACCCGTCTGTTCGTAGGATCCTTCCTTTTCTATGACTACTATTTATATCTTGTTCCTCGAACCTCTATACTAATCATGAGGCTAAAGAGTTCGGGTATTTAATACTATGCTAGGAGTGAATAGGAAAGAAGACGGCGGTTGATCGAGGTGATGCAATGTTAAAACCAACAACACGACCAACGATGATGCTGCGCCAGAGGGAGATGAATCTGTAGACCCTCCACGACCAAACTCCAGACACAACAATATTTGGCGCATCGTACCCGGCACACATCGCAACACAACTTCTCAGACTCGTCCTCCGTACGGCTTCACCAGACATTTTCTGTGATTTATATGTTGTACGTAATAAACAGCATTGGTTTCTATGCTATTATATTCCTAAAAAAATATTGCATCAATAGCGTCGGCGGTCGGGATGTAAATATTGCATGTTGGAAGAGTGGTTCGAGTTAAGTTATTGGGTTAGGCACGATGGGACTGGTATACACAATTGTATTAAAATCTTAAATAGAGGTATAAAAAAGAGACAAGATTTTTCATTTATTTATAATATACTCGTAAGCCATATTATATCTATAATGATATGGCTTAAGAATTCAGTTTTATTCAGCCGTTTTAATCGTGTTGGGAGGAAATGGCTAGTGTTTTTGATTTTCTTATTTTCCCTAAGAGGGAGTGCGCCGTCAACCACCACATAAACCAACTTGCGTTGGTAGATGTGCCTTCGAAGTTTTGATTCTGGGACATTCCGGTTTCTTTATAGTGTTTTACTTTACCGTTTTGAGAGCTGTGGTGATGATATTAAAAAAGATATGTATAAAATAAAATAGCTTTATTTTCTTTACATACTTATTCTGAATGTATCTAGTCATTATTTAACATTAGGAACTATCAGAATAAATATTCGAATAAAATTTACATTTATAAATATTACTAGGTACTACGATGTACAAGGTAAAAGGCCCCTCGAATCGCCCCTCAAGCTGCCCTCGGGCAATTTCGCCCCATGTTATATCAGCTAACTTTGCAATATCCTCTCTCAATGTTTTGTATGGTTTTACTACCTACCTAGTTTGCGGTTGTTGTTTATTGAATATCAGCTTGTGATGATTTCCGTACATCCCAATCAATTTTGTTCATTGGTGTTACTCGTTGTATGTGTTCAGTGCACTTCCATATTAATTCCTGCACTTTTATTGCCGTTTCCTTTGTCTTGGTTTCCTTCTGATTCTATTGTTTTCCCTCGGTGTTTAAGCTCGTGATTCATGCAGCTTCGCTCCATTCCTCTTTGGCAATTTTTTTTTTTAATATTTTGTTTTGTAAGATGACATATCCGACAATTAACGTATGTAAGTGTGGAGAATAAGCACGTTTTCATAGATTTAATTCAAAACGATCTCTAAAGCCTGGAGCACAGGCAAAGAGTAACCAGCCTGTCGGTGTTCTATAGAATGCATTTTGGAGAGTGTACGAGGGAAATGCATGACTTAATTCCCCCATCTCCGTTCCATCATCGGACGACCCGTCTTACGGCGAATTCCACCCTTACGTTGTTAACACTACTACGATCCGGAGGAAGCGTTTCGCTTCTTCTATTATACCGCGTACATCGAGGGGCTGGAACAATTTGCCGGCGGCGGTGTTTCCGTCAGACTACAATTTAAGTATCTTCAAGGCTAGAGTGAATAGGCTCTTAATGAACTAGAGTGCTTTACCATCAACGATTGCATTACTGCTTACCATCAGGCGGGATTGCAGTCAAGCACTAGTTTATAAATTATAAAAAATAGTTTCGAAGACTCTCATCTATCGTCCTTATGGCTGTTGGTTGACACTGGTGTGGACAAAATTGTCTACACCTGTGTCTACCGATCGCACAGCGGTGACCAGGAGACAACTCGACTATTTGACCACCTCAGTGTGGCTGCTGACAGTGCACTGCATCGGCACCCTGACGCACAGTTCGTCGCTCTGGGGGACTTTAATGCCTGCCACCAAGACTGGCTTTTCCCATACCAGAGGACCGACCACGCTGGGAGAGAGGCGCGAAACTTTGCGCTATCAATGGGCCTTTCCCAGCTGGTGGAAGAAGCGACGAGGGTGCCTGATGTGGCTGGTCATACCGCCAATTGTCTGGACCTTCTGCTGACCACTGATCCGGACAGATGTGTTGTTACAGTTTCCTCACCGTTAGGAACTTCAGACCACTGTCTGGTGAAGTCTGTGACGTCCTTCTCCCCACCTGATTGCGACTCGCGTGGTGAGCGGCGAATATGGCGTTACAAGTCAGCAGATTGGGATGAGATGCGCCACTTCTTTGCGTCTTATCCTTGGCAGCAGATCTGCTTCTCTTCTAGCAATCCATCGAGTTGTGCGGACGCTATAACTGACGTGGTGCGTCAAGCTATAACCGACGTGGTGCGTCAAGCTATGGAGTATTTTATCCCCTTCAGTGACGTGCCCGTCGGTGGCTCGGCTCGCCCATGGTTTAACGCCGACTGTGTTCAAGCTGAACGGCGTAAGCACACGGCATTCCTCGCCTGGGTTGACGCTCGTGACCGCAGAGCTCTGGATCTAAGCTCAAAGAAGAGAGCCTTTAACCGTGCTGCCAAGTCCTACAAAAAGGCGCTTAAGAAGGCTCGCTTCGACCGCATTACTAACATTGGTAACAATTTACTACTACATTGCTCTCTGCGCACCCTTCCGGTAGCAGATCTTTCTGGTCCCTAGCCAAATCGGTCGAGGCGAACTTCTGTCGGCCCACAGTGCCTCCGCTGGTTAGGCCTGATGGAGCACTGGCCCATACGGCGAGAGAGAAAGCAGGTCTCTTTGCATCTCTCTTTGCCCATAGTTCGCGTCTTGACACTGGCAATGCTACTCCACCTAATTTACCTCATTGCGGAACTTCAATGCCGGAGGTTCGCATTAGAAACAATGAGGTTCTGAGAGTATTGTGTCGTCTGGACGTGAATAAGGCTAGTGGTCCGGATGGTATACCAGCGATTGTTCTTAAGGCTTGTGCGCCCGAGTTGTCTCCTGTATTGACACGCCTGTATCGCCTCTCATTTAGGACTGGTATAGTGCCCAAGTCCTGGAAGCTTGCCAACGTGCAGCCCGTGCCCAAAAAGGGTAGTCGTGCCGATCCTACCAACTATCGGCCGATTTCAATAACCTCCATACTCTGCAAGATTATGGAGCGTGTATTGAACTCGCGCCTCTTGGCATACCTGGAAGGTAACGATCTCCTCAGTGACCGACAGTACGGTTTTCGACGCAATCGGTCAACTGGGGACCTACTAGTGTATGCCACTCACTTGTGGGGCGAGGCCCTCGAGAAAAATGGGGAAGCGATTGCCGTCTCCCTTGATGTCTCGAAGGCCTTCGACCGGGTATGGCACGCTGGCCTTTTGAGTAAGCTTCCAGCGTACGGCATTTCCGCTGGCCTGACTGGCTGGGTAAAAGACTTCCTGACTGAACGGTCCCTCCGAGTTGTTGTCGACGGATGTTCATCTGAGCCCATGTCGACCAATGCCGGTGTTCCTCAGGGGTCTGTTCTCTCTGCAACTCTGTTCCTGCTGCATATTAACGATCTGCTGATGCCCGGTATCTATGGGTATGCAGATGACAGCACAGTTGTGGAGAGATACCTGCCGGAAGCTCGGGCTAGTATGGAAACAATCCGGTCCGAAAGAGAGGCCATGGTAGAGCGTGTGAGTGCTGCACTACAGGCAGTCTCCGAATGGGGCAATGCCAATCTTGTAGCATTCAATGCCGCCAAAACACAGGCGTGTCTTTTCACCGCCAAAAGGAGCCCGTTTACCTTGGCTCCTACTTTTCAGAATGTATCCTTGGAGTGTACCGACCGCCTTCAGCTTTTGGGAGTTGAGATTTCCTCGAGCCTTAACTTTGGGCGGTTCATTGAGTCCAAGGCCAGGGTGGCTACCAGAAAACTAGGCGTCATCGCGAAAGTCCGGAGGTACTTCACACCTGGGCAGCTTCTAATTTTATACAAAGCACAGGTCCGCTCGTGTGTGGAGTACTGCAGCCACATTTGGGCTGGTGCTGCGAAAAGTCACCTTGCCACTTTGGATTCGGTGGAGAGGCGTGCGAAGAGGCTGATTGGCGACCCAGACTTAACTCGAAACGGTCTCCAAAGCCTGGAGCACAGGCGTAGAGTAGCCAGCCTTTCGGTCTTCTATAGGATGCATTCTGGTGAGTGTGCAAAGGAATTGCATGATTTAATTCCCCCATCTCCGTTCCATCATCGGACGACCCGTCGTACGGCGAGTTTCCACCCTTACGTTGTTGACACCACTGCGATCCGGACGAAGCGTTTTGCTTCCTCCTTTATACCGCGTACATCGAGGGACTGGAACAATTTGCCGGCGTCGGTGTTTCCGTCTTATTACAATTTGATTGTCTTCAAGGCTAGAGTGAATAGGCTCTTAATAAACTAGCGCGCTTTACCATCAACGATCACATCACTGCTTACCATCAGGCAGGATTGCGGTCAAGCGCTGGTTTATAATATATAAAAAAAAAAAAAAAAAAATTATTTGGTAACTTGATATGAACATTTATTTTAGTGTCCAGTATTTTATTTTCATTATCAGCATTCCTCTCTCTATGTGTTTATCCGTGCACTCTCTAAATGTATTCAAATGTCCTACGCAGATGTATTAAAGTACTGTCTTAACTTTTTGCTGTTCGAATAGTGTCATATAGCATTACATATGGGTCTTCTGAGAATAATATTATGACGTGGACAAATCTCATGCGTGACTAGTATTTACCACGTATATTCAGACCTTTGTCTTCTCATAACATCTCCCTAAAGATTTGTTCTAACACGACTCCCTATTTAACTCGATTTTTTAACTAAATCCCAGCTTTTCTATACCTAATAGTACCCAGGTCGATAACATTGCATTAAATTGATATACTGCCTAAATACAAAGCAAAATTTTGCACAAAATAGAAGCAGTCCTTAGAGAAACATTTAAAATGTGAAATCCAACCAAATACTATAGAAACAGTATTTAGATAAGAAAAGACAGTCACGGGGACAATATTTCGCGCTCATTTAAAACATTCTAACATTAAAATCCCTAATGTCTCATAAATTAAACCATCCCGTGAAAACAAAGTGTCCCATTTCCCGCGTCCCGGGAAAACGGGACGACCCACAGCACTTTTCTTATTGAAATACGACACTATACCTACTACAAGAATACGCCATTTAAAGTTTTCATAGACTGAATAAGTTTTGGTGAGTGCAGTTCTATATATATATCTTTGCTAAGCAACTATTTTAAAATGGAATTTTAACGTATTTAAAATGTTTCTGAACTTAGCTTTTTAGTCGTCACATTTTGTAACTAATTAGCGGTATTCAAACTAAAGCTTTGATTAGGTTAATTATTGTTTTGAGGAATATTGTTTTAAAAAGCTTGAATTTAGTGATTTGACATCCACCAAGCAGCACTGAGCCCGCTTCGTAGATTACGGAGAAGCCTTCAATTAAATTTGATTTTTTGAAGCGATATCGAACATATTTTTTTTTCTAACAATAAATATTCCACTAACGTTGTACTAACTACCAAAAACTTGAGTTCACGTTAATTTAAATAAGAGATCTAGATTTATGTTTGTTTAATAATTATAAACTAGCGCTTCACCACAATCCCGCCTGATGGTAAGCACAATGATGCTATCTTTGATGGTAAAGCGCGCTTGTTTATTAAAGGCCCATTCACTCAGAAAAACTGAGCGAATAGGAAGACGGTAGTTGAGCGAGGTGATGCAATGTTAAACCCAACAACACGACCAACGATGCAGCGCCAAAGGGAGAATGTTCTGAAGACCCTCCACGACCAAACTCCCAACACAACAACGTTAGGCGCATCGTACCCGGCACACATCGCAACACAACTGCTCAGACCCGTCCTCCGTACGACTTCACCAGACATCATGCCGGAACACGACAAATCGCTTGGCGGCAAGGCTTTGTCTGGTGGGTGGTAACTTCTGCCTGCGGCCGATGTTATGGCCTACCACCGAGAGATAATCGTCACAGCAATGATTTACTTTAAACAAATATGAGTTCGCTTTCGCATTAAGTGCGGTTGGAGTGAGGAACTTTGGACACGACAATTAAACAAACGCAAACCAAGTTCATTTTGCTCATAAATATTTTTTTTTTTCTCTTCAGAATAATAATCAACTACACTAATTATTATACCGTACATTATTACTGAAGGTAAATAAAAAAACAAAATAATTTTCTGAAATCAGTAGAAAATACAGTTAGTAGAGAAAATTTCTCTCTAATTAACGAATATTACACTTCACCCATTTCGCCATTAGCACCGCTTTGATTTCTGAAAGCAAACATCGAAGAGCAATTCAAAACATACATACTTTGAATGAGGGAGCGTATGATTTTTTATCTCCTTTATTTACAGAACAAACTTTTCGCTTTGAAAGTAAATTGGAATAGGGGAAGCCATTTCTGGCCAAAAAGTAAGTAAAGGATTATCAGACTTGTTTTCTCGGGGCGCAAGAAGATTTTAATGGTACAATCAGCAACGAAAGTCGTTTAAAAAACTACAACTTGTATTATTAATAATATTGTATGCCATATAAAAAATTGTGTGCGCCATATACATTGGCAAAACAAAGTGCACATATCTGTATATACTATCTGTAACCATACCTATGTTTAACTAAAACAATAATCTGATTGATTGAATGTATTCACCTACTACAGAATCAAAAGAAATAATCTATACAGAGAGGTGCTGACAATACGACAATAAATGAAAACACGAACAATGCTGGTTCATAGGAATAATCCTAAATCATAGAAAAAAACCTAGCATCAAAAATAAAAACATGATAATTTCAAACAAACTAAATCGCATAAAATTGTAAACGGAATAGAACATTCTTTTTAAATATTGGTTCACTAACCTCCGATCGGCGACAGCGCGATCCTGTATCGACTTGCTTTTTTCGCGCCATTATTATTAAAGTTTGGTACCGCAGG
Source organism: Sesamia inferens (assembly GCA_037179545.1). Lineage (NCBI taxonomy): Eukaryota > Metazoa > Arthropoda > Insecta > Lepidoptera > Noctuidae > Sesamia > Sesamia inferens. The sequence goes on along the minus strand of CM073928.1, from coordinate 24,106,896 downwards.
ATGCGGCGGTCATTAACCTATAAGCGTTTCCTCATCAACATGTACATCATGTAGAAAATGTAAAAAATGAAAAGTAATTTCCTGTGACTAAACTAATGGACATATTTATATGGTTTTTTATGGGTCGACTGAGAATGTGTTGAGGTACACGATGTTTAATTTATTGTCGTATTGTCAACACTACTCTGTATAATAAAGCACTATAATAATACAAAAATAAAAGATGATTTCCAATGGTTCACCTGGAAAACATAATATGGACTTTCTTTCTTTTTAAACCGCGTGTTGCATAATTTGCTTGTTTGTTTCAATGCGCTAAGCTCAGGAACTACTGCTCCGATTTGAAAAATTCTTCGTTGGATAGCCCATTAATCCAGGAAGGCTTTAGGCTATATAACATCACGCTGCGAATTATAGGAGCGGAGCATAACTAACTTCACGCGAACGAAATCGCTGGCGGCTGCTATTTCTGAAAAAAGTATATTTAAGTTTCGCATAACAAAAAAATATCGTTGTATATGTTGTATTAGTAACTAGTGCTGGGGCTCTGTCTTGCATATGGTCGCAGCATTGTACTGAACGACGGTAGTTTAACGTGGATGTGACGCATGTTGCCGGTAGCCATTTCTTATTCTTTTGTGTTTTTATAATTTTTTGCGTTTTATTTACCTTAAATACTTTTTTTTCTTTCTTTCTATGTTAGTACCGAAAGTAGTGCCATGAGTAAAAATATTTACTTTAGTTTTGCTTGACCGGTAAATTTAGTGCCACATTGTGATAATTTTATAACGAAAAGAAAAACACCCTTGCTTCAAACTACTAATGAAAAACTTCGTAGTGGGACCATGTGTCATCATTAACCTTTTTTATCGTCCCACTGCTGGGTACAAGTCCCCTTCCATACAGAGAAGGATATACACATAGGGAACACGTTTATTAAATGGAAATTTAAATGTAAAATCTTTTAAGTCTAAACACAATTCCACGCAAAATATTTCATAATACAAAATTATTGTTCCCTATCTACGCTGATTACCCGTACGCACGGAAACTGTGCCGGAGGGGTAGGACCCCAACGGTCCTCATTACGGACGCGTTGTTCCTCGCAATAGCTCATGCATAAAAGGTACCGACCTTCTTTATCCAAATGGTTGGACAACTTTATTTTTCATAGCGTAATGAAAAATATTCACAATATTTTAAAGATACAGATATACAGATACATATACACACAGTGTTCGTGTTTCCTTTGTCAAATATAAAAAAAAATGAATTAATGAAAGTTAACAAATATTAGTATGACCTACAATTAGTTGTTCCGGGTTTGGCTGTTTGTGTATGTCAGAAAAAGTATTTTGTTATATAAAACAAACATATAAGTTTTATATAAAAAAAAAATATACTTTTTCGGTAGTTCACTCTGAAATCAATTTATTTTTTATTGACAAAAGCTGATATTTGTTTAACTTTTGTCTTCTGGTCTGAGCAGTTGTGTTGCGATGTGTGCCGGGTACGATGCGCCTAATGTTGTTGTGTTGGGAGTTTGGTCGTGGAGGGTCTTCAGATCAATCTCCCTTTGGCGCAGCATCATTGGTCGTGTTGTTGGGTTTAACATTGCATCACCTCGCTCAACTGCCGTCTTCCTTCCTATTCGCTCAGTTTTTCTGAGTAAATAGGCTCTTAATAAACTAGCGCGTTTTACCATCAACGATCGCATCACTGCTTACCATCAGGCGGGATTGCGGTCTGCGGTCAAGCGCTAGTTTATAATTATTAAAAAAAAAATTGAAATGGGGTGGAGTTATGCGATATTAATTTACAGATAGCGCTACCCCGAATACCGCGATTTACGAGATGAAGGCCCTAAGCAACCCAAAACTTGACAAGTAGGTAACCTTCGGTAACCTTACTCGTAGGTAAGATCGGTCGACCTTGCATACGTTCAAAACATTAAAGTCAATGATAAGCATACCACAGGCATAGAGGAAACAACAGAAGTGCTAATTAATACACTTATCCCTGATGATTCACCGGCTAACGATAGCGACTACCACCAACAGATTCGAGCGTGGGCTTCTGTGCCACCTGAATCACCAACGTCAGACGTACCATCTAATGACGAATTTATAAATATTGTTAGAAAATTACCGGAAACCGGAACTAAAAGAAGCGTGTAAAAGAGCGGGTGATGCCATCTTAACTGTATACAATCGATGCATTGCTGAAGGCAGGCGTTTTTACTCGTAAATGGCGACGCGGTTTCATACGAATAATACCAAAGTGTGGTGACAAACTACCGGATGATCCGAAGTCCTATCATCCTATCACACTTCTACCATCTTTGGGGAAACTTCTTGAGCGCCTCATCGTTCCACGTTTACTACCGAACTGTCCAAAATTCCATAATAATCAATATGGCTTCACCATAGGTAAATCTACAGTCGACGCGGCGCTTTCTGTCAGAAGAACCGTTAACCAATCTGAAAACAAGTACGTAATTGGGATCTTCCTGGATATTTCTGGGGCTTTTGATAACGCCTGGTGGCCTATGCTGTTGTTAAAATTAAAAACCCGCGGTTGCTATAGAAACATATATAATCTCGTTTACTCGTACTTTATAAACCGACCGTAGCAATTAACATTGTCGTATCTACTTTTTTGCGATTTTCTTTTTATTGCATTAAAGGTTTTAAAATACGTGTATAAACGTCCCCTTAAATTATTACATTTCTAAAATAAGCCGTCTCTGTTTTTCCAAGTTAAAAAAGTAGTATGTGTTCAATGCACATGATTAATATTGTCGTATAGTACAATGAGACGTTATTTGCGGGGCATGGAAGGGGAAAAGACGCGAGCCCGCGGGGCGGATCTGCCACTTCAGCCAATGTTAACGGGAGGAGCGTAAGCATTAATTTTGTAACTCAACGCGGAAATAGTTTCTCTAATAATATTTATAAACTTAGTGATTCCGTTATGTGGAGGTCAAGACGAATATTGGATATATTAAATCCAACAGTTCGGCAACCAAACGATCAAAATTATGGATTATCGGACACTTTAGAAACTCTTTTAAGAAGAAAGAAGAGAAAAAGTAAGTAAAAAATATGTCTTGGCATTTCACAATTTCTTGTCGAAACCTAATTAACAATTGTTTATTATGAACGCCTTATGCAGTTGTTTTATTTTATAAATAAAGTTGAAAGCTGCTCTGAACGGACAATAATGTCGTATATGCCAGATACATCAATGTTTATGGTTTTCTATTTCGTTGACTTCGTCGGATGTGTCACATACTACATTATTGCTTGATCAGAAACTGTTTTATTTTGTCGGATATGGTACTACAGACTTTGTTGCATGCTCACGTGTGAAATAATATTGTAGGATATACCACTTCTTACATTATTAACTGCTGTATGTATGAATGCATTTTGTCGGATAAGGCATTATCGACTTTGTTTATTGTTTAATTCTGGGATCTTGGTGGCGGATGTACTATATTCGACTTTATTATTCACTTAAATGATAACAAACTAACTTTAAAAACGGCACTAATAACATCCTTGTTTCCTAAGGGCTTTTGGTTTAATTTGCTGGCCAACCCAAAACCGAACCTACTTCAAAAAGGAAGAGGTTAACACTCTTTGGCTAGCATTAACATTTTATTTTTTTATTTTATTTAATTTTTAATAATTATAAACTAGCGCTTGACCGCAATCGCGCCTGATGGTAAGCAGTGATGCGATCGTTGATGGTAAAGCGCGCTAGTTTATTAAGAACCTATTCACTCAGATTAAGCGAATAGGAAGGAAGAGGGCAGTTGAGCGAAGTGATGCAATGTTAAACCCAACAACACGACCAACGATGCTGCGCCAAAGGGATATTGATCTGAAGACCCTCCACGACCAAACTCCCAAAACAACAACATTTGGCGCAACGTACCCGGCTCACATCGCAACACAATCCTCAGACCCGTCCTCCGTACGGCTTCACCATACATGCCGAACCATCGCCTCTTCCTGCTGACTTTGAAGAGGAGCTCGTGCAACTGGAAGATCTGATTGGAGACGTTGGTGATGACAGTGCAAATAGCCTCATGGGGGCCTTTTTGATGAGAATACAAAGAGCCTCGTGAACAATAAATAGCTGTCTAATCTTTTTCGGAGCCACTTGAATGCTCCTGACGTCATAGCAACATGTCACAAATTCCCAAAAGATGAAATCAATGAAGATTAAAGTTACACATAACTTAATTACATAGCAACAACACCAATGCCGTTCTCGAGTCCTACTTTTGGCTTCCTAACGATGGTGACAGTGTACATACAGAAATACTTAATTGTTCTGTGATTCCTTCCTACCCACGAGGTTTATGAAAACATGGGTACACCATTTGAGATCTCTTCTGTAAGTTATTTTCATACTCCACTTTCTAGAACGAGTTACAAAAAAAGCGTTTAAGACTGATAAAGGAAAGAAGTGCCTTGCGCATAAAGAGAGGCTTGTAGTTCCAAGAAAACTAAAAAATAAACAGCGTGAAATAAATCGTGAACAAAAAAGGGAAGGTGGTCGAAAGTAAATAAGGATCCATGTAACGATAAGTGCAATTTAAAGTGTACCCATAATATTACTCATGAATATCGAAACCAAGTCTTTAAAGATTTTTGGCTCTTAGGTCAGAAGAAAAGTCAGTGGGAATTTGTTATTAAAAACACAAAGAAGCACGATAAACAGAACACTTATCAGAACTTTTTGTCGGGTTCAGAAGAGAAACCCGGCAACGCGTGGTGAGCACAGCCTGGAAGAAATTTGATGGGGACACAGTGATGGACGAGGTCACGACAAAAGAGGTCTTTATGAACATTATAGACGCGTCTATAATGCTGACTTGGTCAAAAGTGGTTGCGATCACGTAGGATGTTTATCAATAGTTGAGGTTCATTATATTAGTAAAAATTCAAGCAAGCTCTACCTAGAAGGTGTTCAGAGTTTATCTCGGATGTATAAACTGTACTGCGAATGGTTCGATGCTTCCAAATATTCCTGAAAAGCAAATACGAAAAGGCAGTATAGGGAAGTAGTTAAAGCAAATTTCAACCTGGCACTACACAGACCTAAAGAAGATAAATGTGATGTCTGCCACGTGTTTGAGACGTGCTTGAGAACAAGCCAATGACTTTTATTTAATTTTAACCCATACCATCGCTTCTAATCTGACTCATGGAGAACTTGATTCAGAAAACGATTAGGTTAAAATCGATCAGCACCTTATTTGCGTAACATTCTAGAACTACCAATTTGAATAATATTGAAGCATATTGCTAATTCATTGCTCCAATTCTTAGAAAAATGTGTGTGGGTCAAAATGAAAGCCACTGATAGTGTGTTACAAAATCTCTGCATGTGCAAGGTGTTTCTAGATTTGTGTTTTTCATAATATGTATAAAGGTAAAACTTACCATGTGCCATAAAAGTTTATGAATTTATATGAAGCTGTGGACATGGTTAATACTAATATAAACGTGGTAGCCTAACCGTATGAAAGTTCTTATTGAACAAAAATAAGTTCATGTCAAATGAGGCTGATCTCATAATATAACTTATAAGACTGTATTTTCATTAGTTGCTTAGTGTAGTCTCAGAAATCTTAATTCGTGTTTTATTCATTCATAAGTTAACTTAATTAGTAATTGCGTTATAAAACTCTGGATTATTACTTAGTTTTTCAATAAAGAATCTTAATTTGATTACATTACACAGTGACTTCTTCTTCTTTCTTCATCTTCCTTCCTCCTTTCATCTTCCTCCTTCCCGAGAATATGTAAGTTGTTTGACATGTATACCTTACATAAAATCCTGGCCATGTATAATTTAAAAGTATGACTATTCATATCTTGTGAGACAGCGTAGATAGAACCCGCGTATAGAAGTACATACATAGATATTCTGTCTGGACCAATACCTGTATCTATAAAAGAACACATACTAATTAACTGGTTCCTTATTGCCATCTTGCCTAAATCATTGAAGTTAGAGACTTGAAATTAGAAATATAAATGTCTTATAATAAATAATACCCTTCTCTGTATAAGAGGAGACCTATGCCCAGCAGTGGGGCGATACAAAAGGTTGATGATGATGATAATGAATAGACTCCTCCTAACAGGGAAATTCAAGTATTTTTCACGGGAAAGGTTTACGGTAGGCATTTACTTAATGGTGGACGGATTTGTAATCGGAGTGAAATATTACAAGTGAAAGTATTAATTGTTTTTTCTTTACAATATAGACCTTGAGAGCTAGTAGGTCTTTCGTATGATAAGGAAATTAATATTTTTCAATTTACCATTTAAGTTAGTCGGTACTAGGTCATTATATTATGTGCAACTCACAAGTTATTACCCAAATCTACAGTAGTGTAAGTGGTATCTACATCATACATATTTATATCTTACGGGTAATAACATATTAAGTGGGACATCCGACTTAAATGAGCTTTTAAAGTCCAGAGAATACTGTAGGATGTGCTACTTCCGACAAAATTCATAAATCGTCGTCCAGTCAATAATATCGGATCTGCCATTTCCGACAAAACAGTTGCATAATTAGGCGGTTAATAATGTTGCATGTGCAGTTTTTCTTATTCCCGTTACATTTTTGATAAACTTGCATTACTACCATGTCAGACAATAAATATTTATATATCACACCAAATTTGGTTCAGGTACAACGAGTATTGTTCACTTTATACAAATTTTAAACTTTGAACGACTGTACCCTAAAGTAGTGATTTTTCACATACGACTATATTAATTGCTACGGTCGAAACGGTTCCGCGGTACTTAAGCTCGGTCATTTTTCTAGTACTAAAACACTAACCATGGGATGTCCTCAGGGTTCAGTTGTCGGTCCTTATTTATGGAATTTGGGTTTTGATGACTTCCTCGCGATCCCGCTTCCTTGCGGCTGTTCACTTACTGGTTACGCGGACGATGGCCTACTGCTCATTCAGTCAAGTACCCGAGCTGGACTTGAGAACTTGGCCAATACTTGCCTAAATTTAATATCTCAGTGGGGTGATCGTAACCGCCTAGCGTTTGCGCCGCATAAAACCTATCAACTTCTACTAAAAGGTAATCTTAAATCATTGCCTACTATTAAATTTAACAACGTTCTCATTAAAAAACAGCAATCCGTATGCTACCTTGGTATGATCTTAGAAAGGAATTTTTCATTTATCGAACATATAAAAATAGTTGGCGAAAAAGCTAAAAGGAACTTTTATGCCCTAACTAGAATATCCAAAGCAACTTGGGGTCTATCATTCCTAACTTTAAAAACTATATATGGAGCTACCTACTTAGGATGTATGTGCTACGGTGCACCTGTTTGGGCCGATAGGGCTAACATAGGGGCGGCACGATGTAAACTGCTTCAATGCCACGTTTGGCATTCATATTTTTATGCAAGGCGTATAGAACGATCAGTACTGAATCCTTACCGGTACTGGCAGGTGTACTTCCAGTCGACCTTGAGGTACAGCGACGTGCTTCAATGTAATACTCCGCGAGGGGGGAGGCCGTGGACACTAATTTTGTTACACAACGCGACTTTAATAAAATCTCTAGATTATTTAAACCTCAGACTGAAGTCTGGGAGGACCTCTTATCCGAATGGCAAAGTAGGTGGGATAAGTCCATCAAGGGCTGCTACCTCCATCTATTCTTTCCATCCGTTGGCGATCGGCTGGCTAAAACATGGCTGGAGGTTGACCACTGCGTTGCCCAATTTTTCACAGGTCATGGCAACTTTAAAAGTAAACTGTATTCTTTTAAACTTGTTCCTTCACCTTTGTGTCAGTGTTCTACATTGAACTGTGAATTTGAACAGTCCGCACATCACATCTTGTGGGAGTGTGTTCTTTGGCAGAATGAACGCAATATTATGTTGGATAGTGTACAAGTTACATCCGGAGTCGTTTATTATACGGACCTTGTAGAAACTAGAACCAATTTCCGTGCGTTCAGGCGCTTTTGCCATACCTATTATTGGAATCAATTGTAACAGCTAATACCTACTTAGGACCCATTAACTTAATCAAATTTTATTCCGTGGTGTTTGGCAATCTGGGCTTCTCCCAGTTGCAATAATGTCCCTTTGTGCCGATTGGCCTAGTTCTGTTCTGTCTCCTGCTTGTTATGGAGGGAAGTGGAAAAAATATCTTTTTCTTACTTCTCCGCTATTCTCTTCTGATTAATTTCGTTGCGGGACCCAAGACAGTTGAATCGTTTCTCCGGGACTCGTCGAGCTTCATTGCTCGGCGTTTTTCTGGCGGTCTCCACTGTTGATTCTGGCTTTTAGGAGTTGCAGTGGGTGGGAAAAGTGTGGCGGGTTTTGTCCGAATAAAAAAAAAGTAGGTATCCTTGTGTACCTATTTAATTCATCACCACTGCTCGTAAGGAAACCGGAATGACCTAGAACCAAAACTTCAAAGATATATGACTTCCACCAACCCGCACTAAGCCCGCGTGGTAGATCATGGAAACTAGGAAGTTTCCTCTCTGAGAGAGGTGCATATAGAGGAAGTGGAAGCGCCGGGAAGTATGTATGCTGCAGAGAAACGTAAAGGTATGATAAAGAATTTATTTACAAATAACAAATAATAATAACAAAAAAAATAATGAAACGGAATGTGGGCGAAATGAGGTGTCATTTCGCCCACATTCCGTTTCATTATTTTTGCACTAAAAAAACGTTAGGTGCAGCGCTGACCCCAGTGAACCCAAGAGGTGAGGGAAGCAGCGGCAACGGCGTCTCGAAGGCTGTAGACGAATGACGATGGCAGCGGCAACGGCCTCTCGAAGGCTGCAGACGAGTGAGGATGGCAGCGATAACAGCCTTTCGAAGGCTACAGGCGGATGAGTAGGGCAGCAGCAACGGCCTCTCGATTACCACAGGCGGGTGAAGACGGCTGGCCGGATACGCTGGTCCGCTATCAGGCACGTATTGTGAACCCTGACACAATGAACCCTGGTGTAGTGAATGAATGAAATAAGTAGTAATGAATAAGTAAGTAAGAATACTTGATAATAAATGTAGGTATATGTACATAACAGCCTTTTTATTATTCTATAGTAATTTGTAATATTAAGTAATAATACGTCTTTACCTATGAAATTGACTGCACGGTTAGCGCAGTGGTTAAGCTATTGACTGCTGCGCTGTGTGTCGCGGGTTCGATTCCCGCACGGAACAAATATTTGTATGACCTACAAGTAGTTGTTCCGGGTCTGGATGTCTGTGTATGTGAATTTATATGTTTGTAAACGCACCCACGATACAGGAGTAATTCCTAGTGTGGGGCAACGTTTTTTTAAAAAAATAGAATAGAATTGCCATTCTGCAGTACTGGCCATTTTAAATCAAAATAATTTTTGTTTGGCTAAATGTTCTAATTTTAAATTTATTTTATTTTAAAAACATGTGACTGTTTTTCCAAAAGTAGTCTTTTCTTTATTGATCACATTCTCATCGCATTTCAATCTTTTTTCATCATGGATACGTTAGAAAATCGAGTAATTATGGAACTCGGCACAAGCGGCACACAACATCAACGACGTTTACGGAACCAACACTACAAACCAATACACCACCTGTTGGTTTGCTCGCTTCTGTTCTGGGAATTTCGACCTCAAAAATGAAGCTCGCGGTCCACCGAAGACTGGTTGAAATCACGAAATAAAGGCGATTGTGGATAATACACAATCTTCGGTTGAATTAGCAGCAGCTTTCGACGTTAGTGTCAAAACAATATTGGTCCATTTGTGACAAGGTTCTTAAAGCTTGACAAATAGGTGCCCCGTGGACTCAATGATCGCCAGCGCGAGGTACGCGTCGAGACGTCCCTTGCACTACTCAACAGACAGTTAAATGAAAGTATTTTGAACCGCATTGTTACTTGCGATGAAAACAGGTTTCTGTTTGATAACCGCAAGTGCTCAGCAAGTTGTTTGGATCCTGGTTCAGCACCTAAACAATATCCTAAACGAAAATTCAACTCTAGAAAAGTGATGGTCACTGTTTGGTGGTCTAGCGCCGGTGTGACTCATCACAGCTTCTTACCAAACGGGATGTGCATTACTGTAGATGTGTTCTATGAAGAACTGAATACAATTATGGAGAAACTATCACATCTCCAACCAGTATTGCTCAATCACTCCTCTCCGCTGCTCCTGCACGACAACGCACGACCTCATATTGCACAGCAGATGGTCTCCAAGGAGCAAGAACAGGGGTTGGAAGCTCTCCGTCCTCTGCCCTATTCATCAGACCTTGCGCTTACAGACTACTACTTTTTCCAGAGTTTGAATAATTTCTTGGCGGGAAAAAAATTCAATATCCGAGAGGCGGTACAATACACCCTAAAAATTGGAGGCCTCCCGTCCACCTGATGTCTTTAAGAAAGGACGTTCATCGATAAACTGTCATTGCTTTGGCAAAGATACATTGAATACATGGGTGATTACCTACTTCCATTAAAACAAATAAAAATACCTAATATTTAAATAGATGCCATTTTAATATTTATAATGAAACCACTGAAAATCTATAAAGTCTAAACTTAGTTACCGATAGCGAAAAATTGTATTTTAGATCGAACACAATTTCTTTTTTTTTTATAGGTTATTCACGTTACCTTAGCGAGCATAAATACGACTACCTGTGTTCAATTACATAGACGATTAGTATAAAAGGCCTTTGACGTCAAAGCCGGCGATCCAAGGAATGATATATGAAATCTACATGTATCTGCTTCGAGCCTAACCGTGCATATGTTGTAACATGGGACATTATATGCCAGCATATAATATTTCATTACTCGTCTATGACACTTCTTATATGCCAAACATAAAGTTACTTTTCATGTACTACGTAATGTATTATTACGGGCTGAGGGTATTAAAATGCCGGTTAAGGGTTACGAAGTTTATTGGCAATGAAGGCAATGACAAGTAAAACGTAGCTAATGTCGCACTGAAGTCTTCTTTCCAGTACCTATATATTTGAAAATCTTATGTAGGTAAATAAAAATATATCGAATTTTAAGAAAATAAGCGATATTCATAATATAAATATCAGGAACAAACACAATCTTGCTGTACATCACACTCGTCTCCACAGAGTAGGCAACTTGTTCATGGGTCAATGTATACACTTTTACAACAAGCTTCCCATGGACATTCGAAACTTACCCATTAAACAATATTAAAACTATATAAAGGCCAAACTTTGCAAAAAGGGGTATTATAAAATCTCAGATTATTTAGAAGACAAAAAAGCTTGGGACTGAGCTGCTCGCTCTGTTAAGCATTGTTATTAAGCAATATGTGTAATTATAACGTAAATTATTGTAAAAATTTTCATTTTTAATGTCTGGACTTGAAAAACGACGATGATCTCTGAGTTTGTTTCGGCTATTTCTTCTCAGAGGGTACTCAGTTAGGAAATGCCGGCTTCATCTAGTTAAAAAAAAAAAAAAAAACATATGAAGTGTAAAAGTGATCAGTGATCCTACTTGCTTAATAAACGATTTCATTTCATTTCATTTCATTTAGTGTCTGAAAAGTCCGTGTCGTACACACACATCAACACTACAGATGTTACTAAACGTAGTCCTCAAAGCTCTCGTTGGGTTGTCGCTGTAGATCTTCTTAATAATTGCTTCTTACTTGTCGCTTGTTTCACTTCGATAGTCAAATGTAAACTGACTCCCACGCTGAGTTACGCCGCTTCTTATAGGCCAGCTAATCGAACATTCCAGATTCGTGTAGAAGTAATAATAGCGCTTAATTTCGATTACGTTCAGCAGGTACCTACAGTTACTTCACGGGAGATGAGTTTCCAGTAATTTCGATGTGACGAGTTTCTTTTGCCTAAAGGTAACAAGTGCTAATACTGAGCATGAAGTTCTCAGTTCCATTCTCATGTATATTCTCGAGTTTTTCTATTTGGATTTTCTAAGTAGCATATTTGTGCCTCATTAATGGCAATAGATCCACCCCTATTGCGTTCGGTACATGTACAATGCTTTGCCCAACGAGCACACAGGCTCTGTTCTTCTTTCATCATCCTTTAGAGAATTTAACTTGGAAGGTATTAATATATGTAAACAGAGGTGGCATTCTTATTGAACTAATATAGGATATTTGAAAATTCATCCGTGAAAGGGTTTATAATTATATAGGATGAAATTTTGTAGGGAAGTTCGTCAGTTTTGCCTGTGGTAAGAAATCCCGTCAGGTACTTAATATATATTTTGTTAAAATGAAACACCTTTGTCTCTTCTCGCTCCAGTATGTGGTGGCGAAAGGAGCTGGTTCTGAAAATGAAACCTTTATTCGTTTAATTGTATCCAGTGGGTCTATCCTGGGTTAAATGAATGGGTATTGTTCCTTGTAGAATTCCTGGCTATGTGTTTGTTGGATATTAAACACGTGAACCTGTGCACTTACGGCGCCAAATAGGGTATTTGACTAAAAAAAAACTAATTAGTCCGTCATTTAGATTATAGAAAAATATTTTGTTTTATCAAATCAATAAAGATTGACAAATATAAAAGGCATCAAAGATCAGGAGTGGTGGCTGGTGACGTCACTACTCGCTACAAAGTGTAACATCCAGTGACGTTACACGGGTTTTCAACGCACTGTGTCGTCTTAATTTTTTGTTTATATGAAAAAAGAAAAAACACGTGTCTAGTATTTTTTTGGAATCTGACTGACGGACTAATTCGTTTTTTTAGCCAAATACCCTATTACGACGTATCGTTTCGAATAGAACAGAGGTTGTAATTTGTCTCCTGAACCTCGAAATGTCGTAGTTTTAATGTATTTGTCTCCTGAATTTCAAAACTCGGAAGTTTTGGAATGTTTATTCTATGTTTATCAAATATGTGTTGAACGCGTAATAGTATCAAGCAAGGGTCGTGGATTTAAATAAATAGATAATATGGACTTTCAATTCCACCCAAAAAGGTAAAGCGATATATCACTGATGAGAACGTGATATAAGTAGATATCAAAAGGTCAGCAATAAAAGTTCTTTTTGCACTTTAGTTTTGGAAAGGACAGCTCACCGATCCTTTCTCTATCTTCTTTAACTATTATCTTCTATTATACCTAATGAATCGCAATAGCAAATAATTATATAAAACTAATATTACTTACTTTAGAGTACATTTATCAATTACACATTACGTACACACACCACTCCTATTATGATCACATAAAAGGTATATTGTGTTAATCAATTGATGTGGAAGGCACTATGCTAATTACTGAAATAGAATTTAATTTTAATTTCAGTTATAATGTTAAAAGTTAAATGTTTTATGATGGCAGTTTAGATGTGGGTAGGTACTTGAACATTTATAATACGCACCACACAGTATTCTAGTTCGTTGGTTTAAATCTTTTACCGTTTCTTGGCATCCGTGTGTCACTAACGGGATTCAGCAGAATAACAGTGTCAGGTATCCTACCTGGCACAAGCTGAGCTAGACTCCTATTTGGTGCAACCATGAGACATACCCAGCAAAGTCGTGTTCGAAACCATTTTAAATGTCTGTGGTGTCTATGGGTGAATTTGTTTTTATTTTTTCTTAATTTGTTTTTGTACTATTTGTTTATCACCCTTCTTGATGTATTTTTATCCTGTCTTACCTTTATTGTGTCTTTTTTTGTTGCATCAAATAAATGTGTTATCTATCTATCTATTATGAAATGCCAAATAGTACCATCTAATAATTCCTTGTTCATTGAATGTAGAAACTGGCCGTACTATGCCTGTATTTTTTTTATTTTATATTGTGGTATTTATATTCCTTTGATATATATACTGTAAAATAAGCGCATGTTAGGTATACTGAAATTCAATATGGAGAGAAACCGTGAGCAAGCACAGACAAATAATGAAGAGGTTGGACTTATAGGGGACTTCCGGCGATGTCATACTTTTGAACTTTACTGCTTTAACAATAAGTGTCAAAAGTGGTACTCCACTTTTGGAGCCTTACTGTACTCCTAGTGTGCTGGAGTAGATGGAAGCCTTCACCTGATGTTCACTATGAGCTATAAGACTTAAGCCGATAAGGCTACCCGCCCGGTGGCGTCTGGGTTATGGTTACTTGATGTCGTTTAAACCAGGGTTACGGAGAGAGAGAAAAAGGTATAGACTAGTGAATGGAAAAACTTCTTGAGTTTAGAGATGCTCCACCAGGCACGCATGAGGTTGAAAGAAAAAATGCGGGAATATTTGAATATGCTTGCTTATTGATCTATTTAATTGTTATGTGCATTAACATATATTTTACCTAAGTTATATGAAACATTGAAATTGTTACATATTGCAATTTTCGCCCCGAAATTATATCATACTATCTCGTTCACACTGTCCAACAGATTCAGTTAGTGTTTACTACACTATTGATGGATAGACGTATAGTTGTTGATATCAGAAGCGCAAATAATTTATCCATGTAATATGGAACCTATTAATTATGTTACCACTCGGAGGTACATCAAAAAATTAATCATGTAATGAAGTAATGTTATCCATCAACTACGCTCATAAAGCTGTTTCGTGCGTATGGTACACATATTGCTTATTTTTTTGCAATTATACGTCTGGCTTCTCAACGTTAACAACCTTTTTAACCAATTGCGCCTCGCAAAGAAGGGTAATATTTTCGTCAGTCTATGTATGTAGGTATGTATGCTTGTTCCTTTGAAGCACTATACAGACTAAATGCCTGGGCCGATTTCTATTATACATAATGGCGCGTGACTGGTTCATTTTGAATATTGTTATTTGCATCAGTTCTTAAATCACTCTATTTTTTGAAGTCGATTAATTTGTCGGTATCCGGATATTTTTTGATTTTTTATTGAGAGAGGGTGACTGGAGTTGCGTTTGACATAGCGAGCGACCGTTAGCGCGGGAGGTCTTTGCTCAAACTTCGATCGAGTGTGTTGGTCATAATCAAACCCAGTGGGTCTTATTTGTTTTAAAACTGAGATTATCATTGTAATCCCTTAATATCAAATTGATCTGAGTGTCTGTGCAAGTGAAATAATAAAAATCGATCATTCGGATGGGAATACATCTCAACTATCCGGAACTTCGGCCCCGCCTTCCTGACGTTTCCCCGAAATACATTAGTCCATCGATTCTCTATGTCACCAAAGACATGGAATTAATAAAAAATCAAAATGGCGACAATGACACGCCATATTGTGAATATGAAAATCAACAAAATCTGTCAAGTATAGGGGGATCGTCGAATAGGTATTTAAAATTTATTAATAGTTTCCGTTCATCACTTTTTGATCTCACTCGGATCGATTTAGTATATTTATTAGGTATAAAGGGCGTCTCTGACATCGACGCACAAACGATTACCATGGATTCAGTACATGATTCTGAACCCCCCCGTGGTGGAATTTTACGTCGGTTTTTTCATGATTTAAAAAAAATTATATGCAGTTTTTTTCACTTTATACCGTTCATAATTGCTATACTTTTAAAACCCAATAAGACTTTAAAGTAAAAAATAATTAATTCGCTAATTACACAAAAAAGCCCAAAGCTGATTTAATAGAGTTCACATCAGGGATCAACGTCATACCCACAAACACGCGCGGCGGCACGCTTGCAATGTTCAAAGGCCGAGCCGACACATTTTTTTAAACACTGTTATTTCTGTACCGCTCATTATCGATATAAATGACTATCATAATTTTATTAGTCGCTTGCGGTGTAGCCTTCTCGCGATATTTGCGTTACGATGTCAGATACACCCTGTATGATTTACTTTTACTATTTTTTTTAAATTTTAACTTATGTATTTTTAGACGTTATTGGCCGTTTATTCAGTGCTCCGTGCTTTGGAAAGCACGCTAAGTACTCGAGTCAGGCTGTGTAGACTTTGACGGTCGTTACGTTGAGTATTTGGGTACCCCAAAGTTTGGCGACCTGTCTTATCAAAGGCTGTACCAATGACTGGGTTACGGTGAGGCGATAGGCCGTCGTTCTATATTCACAATGCCTGGACCTAATGTTCGTACTGCAGACTTTCCCTTTCTTTCAGAAAAAGGGGCCATAATAAACCACTTGGGCTCATTGCGGATTGGTGTTTGACATCTGCCACATGTCTCCAAATTTTTGGTTCTAGGACATGACCCTTCACAAAATTTTCCTATACCGTTTTCAAAACAGTAGTGATACATAGTTTACCTAAAGTGCCCATAGACAGCGGCTAATAGAACTACACTACACTTTTAAAATTAAAACTCGGGAATACTTACGCAAGAAATTGGCAGATTCATCAAACATATAATTTATTCTTTTTCTCTATCTATATTTTTTTTTATCTCTTTCTACTGTTTATATTTTGTATGTATGTATTTATGTATTTATTATAATATTTTTTTTATTTGTTTCTCTTTTAACTTCTCTTTCATATCTTTGCACCTACCATGTTTTGTCTCTACATCACCTTAAGGTAGACTGATAGAAAATGCCTAAGGCATTAAAGTCCGCCATTGTACAATGTTTTTCTTTGTGCATAAAGTTTTAATAAATAAATAAAACTGATTGGCCACTTCTCTGATGAATGCGAAGTAAATTCTAGGTCTTAGATAAATTATCCCTTTCCATTTAATTATGTACCAACATATTAAACGACACCTTACGTACCTTTTAGTATTTACGTTACATTTTATTATATTACTGGATATATTTCAAATGCTAAGGTAAATTCGAAACCATGTGTTATGTAATGATAACATATAATTTCAGTGTCTCCATCTTACTGTATGTAACTGGTCTTGAAACTTTAGTGGACATCGATGACAAAACAGCAGCTATTTAAAGAAACAAACACAGATAAAGCGGGGGCCACAAAATTCTTATTCATCCATTGTTAGAGTAATGAAGCCACAGTGTCGTTGTGTTGAATAAATAACTATTTAACTTTATTCTAGGAAACAGATTTCATTGCTACGCAAAGGATACACAATGCGTTTGAGCGAGAGATCCTGATCCAGTTGTTTTCAGAGGAGAGAGAAAGAGACAAAAATAAATGACGGTTAACACATTGTTTTCGCAAGTAATGGCCCATAGCGCCACAGAGTGCTTTGCGACGTGGTATATTTTGTGCATTTTTTAATAATCCCTAAATTAAAATAGAAAAAAATTAAGGGCAGCTATGGTGTCTTGTTCTGTGTGTGAATGTGATGTGACAAAAAGAAATAATCCGAATCAAGACACTTGTAAATACGATTTTGTCAGCATAAGTTTCCAAACCATATTTGTCAAATTTTAGCAATTAAATCGATGAGAAAAAAGTAATTTCAATGTATTACTTATTCCCATTGTTTTATGTAAGTATATTTTGTGAATAAAATAGGATTTATGAAAATATTGTGTAAAAAATAAATTTGTTTGTGTATGCTAGTGCTTGACAAAGCGGTTACGTCACAAGTATCGATAAAATGTTACTTAGTTTTAGAGACACCGTAACTGGATTACCATACTACATATTTAACCAAATTTTATCTAGAAAATACTAAAGGAAGAAAGTACTGGAACTCACTAGCGCGCGGCTTTTCATTTCTTTTTACTAAATAACAGCCAATAAAAATTTCTTTAGTTTTTATTCTTTCAATATATAAATAATAATTATATTGAAAGTGAATGTAGCTATTTCTAGTAAATTTTGCTTCAGTTCTGCGAAGTGACCACTTACTAGCAAATTTACCAAATATAACCATATTACAATAAATTTACAAGTCATCATCATCGCTTAATTGCATCCCTGAGATATAATTTACGCAAAAAAGAAGTAAAACTATATTTCCTATTTATTTACATTTAATTGAAAACCTTGGGCGCTACTGGCTTTCAGAATTTACAACCTTCAAAGGAAGATCGGACTACTAGCGTCATAAAACAAAAAAAAGGACGTGAATGTGTGTACGTACCGGGTTTAAGGTTTTAAAAATATAGTATAGGATAGTATTGTAGACTAATAAGTAAATAATTCTAAATTAAAAAATAATAAACTCGCAGAGACGTATTGATTTTTTTGGGTTTATACTTAATACAATTTCATTGAAATGGATATATGTTTCTTATGTAGAAAAAAATACCTAAATTTCCTTCCAGTATACAAACTATCCCAAGATCATTTGGAAACATTTTTCAGTGCTATCAGGTCCAAGGGGTTCTCAAACAGTAAATAAAAATATTGCAGCGTACATAAGATTAATTTGTCATACTGAAATCAAAATAAGTGGAAGTGGCAATTGCTTAGAACTAGAAAAAATAGCAGTTTTATCTACTAACACTATGTCAACAGCAACTAAAATCAATAAAATAAATTATAATAATATTTTCAAGGAGTTGATAGCAAGACAGTAACGAAAACGATGAAACTGGTTTCGGCCAAGAAATGTTGATTATGTGAGATTATACTACTTCTTTTTCTCAAATGTCTATGAGGATTGTTTCATATACCTCGGGGTTTATGGTAAAAAATAAGTGTGACGATTGCGTTCAAAGTCTGATATCGAAATCATCCGATACATTATATAATTGTTTGATAATGAAAAAGGAGTTTCCAAAACAAAGAAAGGTTATCTCACATACCCATCAAATGACGTAATTAAATTGTGTTGTAGTGCTGAAAGTTATTTTAGAGATCGTATGAAGAAAAATTGTCTAAAGTCATTTTTGCGAAATGTGTGTTAAAAGTTTTACGCAACGCAGAATCACCATTCAATAATTTGTAATATCCATGTCTTGGATCAAGACCCATTAGATAGTATTTACTTATGAAAGCTATTGTTGAATGTTATTTTAATCTTCGCTTAAAACATGAAAGCAAGTTGTTAAAATTAGCAGAAAGCATTAGGAAGTGGCGAAAGGCGGGCGTTTTAGGGGACTGTCTTGTTTAATACTAGCTTTCCGCCCGTGGCTTCGCCCGCGTAGAATTCGGTTATATCGCGCTTTTTAGGTTTCCCTCGGGAACGTCTAATTTTTCCGGGATATAAAAATATAATATTTTATCCGGGCTTATTACTTTACATTTGCAAAATTTCAAAGCAATCGGTTCAGCAGTTACGGCGTGAAAGCGGAACAAACAAACAAACTCACTTTCCCATTTATAATATAAGTAAGGAAGTAAGGATTGACGTTCAAAAGTGCTGATTCTCAGCCTAATTTGAATAAAATATTGTTGATTTTAGAATAAATAATTAATTAAAAATAAAGCATTTTTTCCCTACACTACAATTTCAATCAGTATTACACCTAAAATAACTTGTAAATAAATATCTGAAACTAGCGGAAAATGGTTTTTATTATATAAATAATCGAAAATGAAATATTTATCGTAAGGCATCATGGACAACACTAGTTTTCAATCAAATATTGTCTTTTATTTTCGTTACTGAGTCTTTTATGTGTATCTTGTACTTCCTATATCTATGCTTACAACACTAGAAAACATCATATTTCGAAACAAAACTTCAATCTGTTTTGACCCTTGCACTGTCAGAAATGAGGTTTAATATCTAATGTGTGAAAGAAACATGTTGCAACGGAGACCCTGCCATAAATTATTAAAAACGTTCCAGACTTATTCGAAAGTTAATATCTGTTCATGCTACTTAGTAAAGGTTAATAAATCATGCATACGTAATTTCAAACTCATCTCGCATAAAATATTGCTGAAAACTAAAAGTTCATAATTTCTACAAAGTTCTTCATGTTATTAGAATTTCAATAAAGGTATATGTTTGAATATTCATCGCTGTGTAATCCTTATGTAATTCTCTTCAATTTGCACTGAATTAACTAACTGTTCAACTGTGTTTGAAGTTTTGAAATCTGTTTATCATTTTAACGTTTGTACTGAAACTGCTAGTAGCTAGGTACCTTATATGGATTCATCATCTCAGCGTTAATCCCAGGCGCATCCGAAGCTTTATCAGCTTTGGAGTCTGGGGTCTGCTTTGCCAGTCTTAATTGCTGATTTTGGCTAAACTTCGATATTTTCCTTTTTTCGTTTTATAAAAATTGTTTCCTACTAGTTATTCAATATTAAAATGTAAAGCATTTTATTTTATACTAACGACCGCCAGCGACCTCGTTCGCGTGGAGGTAGTTATGCCCCGCTCCTATTAGTCGCAGCGTGAAGTTATATAACCTAAAGCCTACCTCGATTAATGGGCTATCCAACGCAAAAAGATTTTTTCAATCTAAATCATTCAAACAAACAAACTCTTCAGCTTTATATATTAGTGTAGATAAATTAATTATCCTAGTTATCCATTAAAGCCTATTAAGTTTATAATAAAATGAACGAGCAAAAAATTTCTACGTACATTTTTTTAAATCCAAATATTGTAACAAAATATTGGTACGTGATTCATGTTTAAAATAGTTTTTATTAAACCATAAGTTGTTATTTTTTTAATAAGTTTGTTTTTGTTTTTACATTTTTAATGCATTAGTGAAACCACCAACATTATATTTCAGTCCATATGTATCAATTTGATTGCAAAACGTCATGAGTAAAATGACCTAGTATTATGACGCTTTATCATCAAAACGACCTTTTATTAACATAAAAGAAAAATGTATTTTTTTTTTAACATTATTCTATTTTTTTACAAACGGTACCGTCCGAATGACGTCACAGAATGAGGTGCACAGTTAACTCGCACGAGTTGTATAGTGTGTACAATGTTATAGATTGCGTCATCGCTATAACGATCTGCTTTTTTTTGGTAACATAATAATGATGTCAGTTTTCACATCCCCGCGACAGCCTTTTATTATAAAAAAAATAAATAACAACAGCCATGGGTTCCCATAAGATTATCTTCTTTCTATGTTTGTTTCAAAATTACGAATAAAATTAGCCAAAATGGATTGATTATTTCTTATGATTGTATACGCATTGTGGGTCGACCTTCAGATATTAAACGATTTGGTCGGAAAAACGCAACATAAAGAATCCTTCTTTGATACTTTGTTACTGTAAATGTAGCGGATATAATGAAAAATAAGAATAGGGATATTATTACCTTCCTCGTATTTGCTTTAAATGTATTAGGGGACATCATATGTAAGTCGTGGTGGCCTAGTGGTTAAAACACCAGCCTCTCAAGTATGAGTGTGCGGGTTCGATTCCAGGTCGGGCAAGTACCAATATAACTTTTCTAAGTTATATGTACTTCCTAAGTATGTCTTGGACACCAATGACTGATTAAAAGGTGAAGGAAAACATCTTGAGGAAACCTGGACTTTAAGTCTGAAATCGCCAACCCGCATTGAGCAAGCGTGGTGATTACGCTCACTGCTTCTCTGTATGAGAGGAGACCTGTGCCCAGCAGTGGGACGATAAAATGTTGATGATTATGTATTAGGGGACCGTTTAAACAGGTCGGTTCAGATGTTCAGTTAATTGTACAAATAGTGGAGAAATTGCGTGGAATATTTATTAGCAATGTTTTTTTTTTTTTTTTTTTGTTCCGAAATATATGCATCATTGCAAATCGAGCCAACACAAGACAGACGATAATAAATTATACGTACAGGTTGTTTCCAAACGAAGTCTTTTCATTAAAAAATGTTTCCAAATTGCTCTATGAATATTAATGGCAGCGTTACGTCACTGTTTCGTTAATGTTGTCAGTTTTGTGCGTGAAATTAACGAACTCGGGGATAGGTATTACTGTCTGTTTACCTTTCTAGATCACGTTTCATCCATCATCTTTATTAAAGAAAATTGTCTTGAGTAACGGTCGCTGAGACATATTTTCACGGGTATTGCGTTTGTTTTTTTCAGTAGGTATTTATATGAAAAGTTATGTCGCTAGTGACTCAGTTTACAACTGGTCCTATATATTGTTTTAAGTCTGAACAATATCTCAGTACAATGGGGTTATAAATAAAAAGAACAGTAAAAGTTACCGTCAAAAATGTATGTATTAACAGTCGCTCATCATTAACTTGAAGCAACGTTTATGAATAAAAAGGAACATTTTCTAGATGTATACTAACAAAATAATGTAGGGTCCAATACTTCAAAAACTTAAGACACTTTGTCTGTAGTGACCCTTATGTCAGGCGTCAGTCTTACGTCAAACACCGTAGAACAATGCATAATATCTAATATATAAAATTCTCGTGTCACGGTGTTCGGATTTAAACTCCTCCGAAACGGCTCGACCGATTTTGATGAAATTTTTTGTGCTTATCCGGTATCTATGAGAATCGGCCAACATCTATTTTTCATCCCCCTAAATGTTAGGGGTAGTCTACCCCTAAATTTTTTTTTTAATTTTTTAGACAAAATTTTTAATTTCTATTTTTTTATGATACAACATACAAAAATACATACAATCCCCAATTTTCACCCTTCTACGATCAACCCTTATTTTTTAATAGCCATTTTAGTAATTTAATCTATTATTTATATGGCAAAACAACGTTTGCCGGTCAGCTAGTAATGTTATATAACATAGAAGGCTGATAAATATGGTATCTTGGCTAACATGTGGATAATGGCTAAGGAAGACACTTTATACTATACTTTTTAAATAATAAGCAAAGAACAAAAATCAATAACCCACGATACATCGAGTCCTTGAAGTAAATATACATATATTACACCTGACACCTAACAATAGTACCTATCCACAATCAAAAATTTACAATAAACGAATACAATATGACAATTTATTTTTAGTAAATCTGTACCAAACCTAACAATTATACAAATTACCTACTGCTATTAGAAATTGATGGCATGGCCTTGTTATAGGTGGTCTTCAGTACAGTGTATAAACATAAATAATTTGGGCAACACCATTAGGCCACTGGGCGTTCAGCGAACTTCATAATAAATCATCATTTTTCACCGCAACCTGTATATAAGTAGGGCTGTCAGTCTAGGAAAATTAGTATTGATATGCCTCATTTAGGATTTGGTTTTGGAGTAGATTTCGAGGAATAATTACTACATTATGTGCATTTACACACATATAGGAATTGAATTTAAATGTATTTAGGAATGGAACGATGATGAATACATTGTTAATGTATGACTGTGATACAGTTGAATGCTACAATGCATCGACGATACGACTTCGATACGACTCCAGCATGGAAGGTATTTTAAACGGTAGGATGTCAGTTAGCTTTTTACTAAGTGTTTTTGTGATTTTCAGTAGTTTATATTAAAAAATAAACTGGTATACCGAATTCATTTTCATTCTTTTTTTACCCTTGCTCTGTTATTCCACGTTTAAAAATTCGAATTACTTTAACTGTATTTTTAATGCCTTATGTTCTACTGTCGCATATTTATAAGCCGTGGCAACTTTTAAGTGACAGCTGCTAATAATTTCAAAAAAGTTTTAAGAATTAATTAAAATTGGTGTCGTGAAATTAGGTACGTAATAAAAACTGGGACTGAAGTGCCAGTTGTTATGATGTCATTTAAATATAGTTAACAAAGCCTCTTTGTCTGTTATTACAATCAAATAATTTTTCCCTTATTACACAGTTTGTCTACACTAATATTGTAAAGAGGAAAACTTTATTTGTTTGGTTGTAATGAATAGGCTCAAAAACTACTGGACCAATTTCAAAAATTCTTTCACTCATTCCATAGCCATTATTCACGAGTAACATAGGCTAAATTTTATTTTGGAAAAAATAGGGTTTCGTAAGATATTTGGAATTTTTGAACATAAGCTGTAAAAATCAACCAGAAAAGTTACTCATTTTGCGTACGCTGCCTAAACTATAAAACACAGAACCACTAGCTTTACGCCCGCGGCTTCGCCCGCGTGGTGTTCGGTTATATCGTGCTTTTTAGATTTCCCTCGGGGATATATTTTTTTTTTCAATAAAAGGTAGCCTATGTTCTTTCTCAGGGTCTAAAGATTGCCTGTGCCAAATTTCATCAAAATCGGTCGAGAGGTTTAAGCGGGAAAGCGTAACAGACAGACAGTTGCTTTCGCATTTATAATATTAGTATGGATAAAATGTTCAAACTAATTGTAGATCTTATAAATATCTACAAAAAAGTCCGCGACACACTACACCTATCTATGTAAAGTGAGGCACAAAAACTATTTTTTTTATTTAAAAATCAAAATAAATTATTTCATCACTAAGTATTTTTGTAGATAATATTTGGTCTTTGAATGATTAAAATTAGACGTTTGGTTTTGAAGTTATGGCGAAATTAAAATATGTATTACGATTTCTGCTGCACGGCCCGTTGCGAAGTGAGCGTCACCAAGGGGTGCGTGTGCGGGAGGGGAGTTTAAATCTATGAGTAAGGAACCGCGAGACTCAGCCGCGAGGCCGGCTCCTTATGCAGCGGTCATAAGCGAAGTCTAATAATTTTTGTGTAATTTTTTTTGTAGATTTCGTTTCTAAAACTGGTCCTTCGAGCCGGATGGTAACCTGTGGAACCAGTTCATCATCAGATGCTAAGCCTACTGTGAATAAGGATAGCATCAGCCCGAACGTGCCCAATTCAAGAGGAGTTGTTCCGGTGTCAAAGCGGTCGACCAACGGCCGGACTCGGAGTCAGCAGCAGCGGGACGCGCGGAGGGAGCAGTACATTTTATGTATTCAGGGATGGTAGAATAAACATTGGATTTAGTAAACCTATGTTTCATTTTTGATATCAGCACTTGAGACGTAGTGACCCGTAGTGTCATGTGACCCTCACTAAGCCCGAGGATTCGCATGACCTACATCATCAGCAGCAGTTCTTTCTACCAGCTCGCAACGTGAGCGAGCACCATCACCCCTAAACCCTCATGAAGCCCGAGGGTTTAACATGGTTCGCAAAAGTTCGCAAAAGTTCTTCTCAGAACTACACAACAGTTTTTCTCAGAGCAAATAAACAGTTCTTTTCAGGGCTAAACAACTAGCCTTTTCAGAGCTAGAATATAACACGTTATTAATATTTTCTTAAACATTTGATAATGCCTAAGAGCACCAGGTCTCAACTTTCTAAACATATTTCTCAAGCACGAGCAGCAAGAATACGTCGTGTGGGAGAATCTTCACCTGAACGTTCACAACGCGTTGCTGAACAAAATGCGAGAACCTCTGAGTAACGTGCACGAGAGTCGAGGCTGGAGCGTTTCCAACGTCTTCATGAACAAAATGTAAGGACCTCTGACTTACGCGAACGAGAGTCAAGTGTCGAGCGTTCGCAATGACTTGGCGAACAAAGTCTGAGAACCTCTGAGTTACGCGCTCAAGAGTCGAGCCTGGAGCGTTTCCAATGTCTTCGTGAACAAAATATTAGGACCTCTCAATTGCGCGAAAGAGAGTCGAGTGTCGAGCGTTTGCAGTTACTTAGAGCTCAGACAGAGAGACAGCAGCTGTCCACAAATTGAGTTCGCAATCGAATTTTAGCAAACAGTAACAGACTGACATAAATAACATCTGCTCTAACTGCTCTGCCAAGAAATAGGCGGACGAACCTAATGGTATGTGCTGTGTGCTTCAGGGAAATTTGTCTTCCTAACCTTCAGGAGCCGCCACAACCATTAAAAAGTCTTCTAACTAATACCCATCCATTATCTGGTAATTTTTTAACAAATATACGTAAATACAATAGTCCTTTTAAAATTATACTTCTTTTGGCACAAAAGAAATTAGGCTAGATATTTTTGAATCTAAAACACCAATGACTGAAGGTGAAGGAAAACATCTTGAGGAAACCTGGACTTTAAGTCTGAAATCGCCAACCCGCATTGAGGAAGCGTGGTGATTACGCTCAATCCTTCTCTGTATAAGACCTGTGCCCAGCAGTGGGATGAAAAGGTTGATAATGATGATGATGATGATTTTTATGCCCACTTTTAAAATTGAAGAACAGGTGTATTTTCGGTCATTAGTAGCCTTTCCCACCATCAGGCCAAAATCCACAATTCTTACAAATATTGTTTTATTTCGCGTTTTGCTGCGGGCGACCGCTATGTAGTGTGTAAAACAAGATCACTTTCTCTGTGCCTATATCCCTATGTATGCTTAAATCTTTAAAACTACCCATCGGATTTTGATGCGATGTTTTTAAATAGATACAGTGATTGAAGAGGTAGGTCTATATGTATAATACATGCACCCATGCGAAGCCGGGGCGGGTCGCTAGTATCAAAATAATATTGTTCATATAATAACAAAATAAGTAACAATTTACCGAACCATTAACAGGAAATGTAAAAATAAAAAACATTTTGAAACAACAGACTTTTGTTATGGAATTGCTAGAAGAAAAAAACTGTATTTTATCAACCATTCCAAGATTGAATGTAATATTAGAGGCTTATTGAAAATATTTCTACATAAAAAATACTACATTTCGTCGTTTATTACTGACATTATTTTGAGTCAAAATATTCATATTTTATGTAATAGTAATTTAATGTAAAATGATACTGTAATTTAATTTGAACGACAAAAAAAAAATCTCAAAATTGTTCCATGAAACCTTGCAATATATTTTAATGTAATGAAATTGCGAAATTAAATTTTTAATTTAGGCGTCAATCTTTTTCGTAACACCCAACGTGTTTTACTTGCTGCCGCGTTGTGCTATTATCGTTTAAACAAAAAATTGCTTCTTATAATCTTCTTGGTGTAACATATAACAGGAACTTGCTAAATGGAAACCCAGCACGCAATGTCCCTGAAAATGTTTCGCGTGCAAAAGCTGTTTGCTATATCACCCTAAAATGGAATAAGTATCATTTTCCGTCATAAAATGTTAACTTATATTTTTGTTTTAAGGCAGGTTTTCCACCTCATTGAGTTTTTAATTTACTGGAAAATTTAACTGAATTTGGTAAAGCAATTAACTACGTCGTCCTGGTAAAAACATTGTGAGATGTATTTGGGATTCCGGATAACCTATTAGAATAATTCGGAATTTCGGAAGGTAGGTTCGTACCTACTATCCAAAATTAAGAATATTTAAAATTGCAAACTTAATTTTGCCTGAAATATATATTTTATGTATTGGAACTCCTTTGTACGTACGCACCTTTGACTTGCATCATCAATAGTGCGGAGGAGATTTATTATTATTATTTGTCGGTCTCCGTGGCGCAGCGGTCAACACGCCTGCCTGCGACGTGGAGGTCCCGGGTTCGATCCCCGGCCAGGTCGTGATGGAAAATGATATTTTCCTGATTGGCCTGGGTCTTGGATATTTATCTATATATGTATCTATTATAAAATATAGTATCGTTGAGTTAGCATCCCATAACACAAGTCTCGAACTTACTTTGGGGCTGGCTCAGTCTGTGTGATTTGTCCGTATATATTTATTTATAATTATTACTTTTCATATTTTCTTTCTTGATCAGAAATGCTTCGTACCTACGTATCTTTGTATGGTAAGAGTTCCTGTAAATTTGTCTTTTTTTAATCCACATCTCCTTATGCTTATTATATGTTATATATATTTATTATACTTTAAATATAAAAATCAATTATTAAACATTAGGTTATTAAGTTTATCAAGATTTCAGCAAACCAAGGGAATCGAGTTACTGCGTATCTAAACACTGGGCTATCACTCCACTACCGATGCATTACCTAACCGTCTACTGCTCTAGGGTCATCATCATCATCCCAGTCGCATCTGTAGCTTTTCAGCTTTGGAGTCTGGGGTCCGCTTTACCAGTCTAACTGCTGATTTTGGCGAAACTTCGATATTTTCCGTGAAGCGACTGCCGTCTGACCTCCACAACCCGAAGGCGATATCGAAGCATTGCAGTTAGACCAATTGTTAAGACTTTTGAGGGCTCCAACAACCCGTAACGGCTGCCACTAGATGTTCGTATGGTAACCAGCACGACCAGACCAGTGCAAATACTCATA
Organism: Sesamia inferens; assembly: GCA_037179545.1. Taxonomy (NCBI): domain Eukaryota; kingdom Metazoa; phylum Arthropoda; class Insecta; order Lepidoptera; family Noctuidae; genus Sesamia; species Sesamia inferens. Next base: position 24,078,906 of record CM073928.1, on the reverse strand, counting down.
TCCATGCACAAAAATATTTGCACTGTGCGGGGATCGAACCCGCGCCTCCTTGCACATCGGCCGCGTTCGCTACCGCTACGCCACGGAGGCACGCGTCTGCTGCTCTAGGGTATACTAGTGCAATTTTATCTTGTATTGATCGGTTCTTGCATTACAAAGGTAATGGTTTATGGAAATTAAAGCTATATTCTAATCTACTAAAATTGCTTTGGGAGACGAGACCATAGATATACTCGTAGCAATGAAATCCTACATCTATGGACGAGACAAAATTTCGCTTGGAACCATAAGTAAAAAGCATTTGCATTTTGACAATGGCAATAGTATGACAAGATCACAACATTTAACGATCTTGAAAAAGACACCATATTTTTTAAAAACTAGTTTGGTGATCTCTTATAAACTTAAATTTTACTATTATTTTTCATAACTTTCTACTTGAAAAAAATCTTCCCAAGATTCCTATGGAAAAGGAGATATAAGGAGTTGCCTTTTTAGGGTTCCGTAGTCAAATGGCAAAAAACAGAACCCTTATAGATTCGTCATGTCTGTCCGTCTGTAGGTCACAGCCATTTTTTTCCGAAACTATAAGAGCTATGCTGTTAAAACTTGTTAGGTAGATGTATTCTGTGAACCGCATTAAGATTTTTATGCAAAAATAAAAAATAATAATAAATATTGGAGGCTCCCCATACTTAGAACTGAAACTCATTTTTTTTTTTTCATCAAACACATATGTGTTTGATGAAAAAGGTTTCTAAAGTTTGCGTGACCTTTAACTTCTAAAATAAGAAAATGATAAATCTAAAAAACATATGATGTACATTACTATAAAAACTACCAACGAAAATTGTTTTGAACGAGAACTAGTAAGTAGTTTTTTTTATTAATACCTCGTAAATCGTAAACCGCTTATTAACGCGTAATCTTTCAAACAAATACATCCTTTAATTTCATAAATCAATGGTATGGAACCCTTTGTGCGTGAGTCCGACACGCACTTGGCCGGTTTTTTATTGCAAAACAATTATAAGCTGCCGTTTTCCGTCCTATTCACTCAGTTTTTTTGAGTGAATAGGCTCTTAATAAACTAGCGCACTTTACCATCAACGATTGCATCTCTGCTTACCATCAGGCGGGATTGAGGTCAAAAACTAGTTTATAATTATTAAAAAAAAACTGGCTGCGTATTCTATTAAAACTTTATGCTCATACATTTGGTAAATTCAAGAACAGCATCATGTGGTCTACTGTACACACAAGTAATTTGCAAATAGCTGGAATATGTTCACAAAAAAATGTTGCTGTCATTTCAATTTATATTCGCATAAGCCTTAAATAATAAAAAAGAACTTTCAGCGATGGAACACCTATAACATGCCTGCAATTGGGTTAGAATGACGGATAAGCATAAAGTGATTGATCAAACATCGATCAAGGAACCATTTTGTACACGTTGAACTAGTTTCGCAAAAAAAAATTACGTTTACCTGTTTTTTATTTTCTTTTGGTCTGCCGACGATAAAAAAGGAAAGATTGTTTCTATTATTAATTTTAATATATTAGTATTAATTTCGTTTTTTAATTACGATAACGGTTAACGTGCAGCTTAAAGCATAATGATGAGACAAAGAAATAAAATACATTTACTTAGCTCTAAAATGTGCTTACAACTAGTTCAACGTGCTTGTAACTCATGGGTTGGTACAACCCAGGTATGAAGGCCTTGTCTGAATATTTTCATCACCACTGCTCTCAGCACGGTGAAGGAATACATCCTGAGGAAACTTAGAACCTTTTCAAAAAATTAGAAGTATTTGATGTGATATCGACGGACAGAGGCGCGCTGGACGAAAGAGAAAATTGTGGCTGCGAAACATTAGGGAGTGGACCGGCATTACTTTCGTCGAAAAACTGTTCCGACTAGTGGCTGACAAGACGGAGTACAAGTAGCTGTCGGCCAACCTTCAGAATTGAAGAGGCACTGGAAGAAGTAGAAGAAGATGAGATATCACCTCTCTACCACGAAGAATAGGCATGTCTTGTCAGCGGCACCATAATACACTTATAATATTGCTGCCGAGACACAAGCTTCTTCTTTATGAGGGGAGCACATGTTACATGTCTTCTAGTTTTTCTTTTTTATTATGCTATCCTACTAAGATTGATGTTAAGCGGAACTTTCTCATCACTACATCTGAATCAGTGGCATTTTTGTTATTAGTTGGAACCAGTAGGCAACCACGTTAAAATTACATATCCTACATACTGTTACGAATGTACCTTATGTCGATGGCATAAGGTTCAATATTGCGTGACATGCAGTACCTAACTTTTAAGCCATATATCTGCAGCCCTGGGCATTGTAAAGGTACAATATAAAAACGCATTGCTAGACCTAGGACGGCCTATCGAATGCTACAGGTCTCAACAATTTTGTCAGCAAAGTGTCAACATCGAAATTTTCAGAAAGTCGTGAAAATGGCTTTTTCATGAACTTACAATTTTAAAAATAGGGCAACATTAAATCTGAGTAAGTACAAGTATATCGGATGTCATCGGCAGTCATCGATTTGTTTTGTGACTTGTTATTTATTGAAATTTGTGTTAATTTTCAATTCTATTTAAACAAAAAATCGAAGAAATGTGTTAAATATGAGAAAAACAAACCGGAGTGGAGCTCGGGAAATTATTTTTAAAGTTTATCATCAATGTTTGTTAGTCCACCAAGCTAGACAAATTTTATCAAATATGGATGATATTTATGCTTGAACAATTGCTAAAACAGGTATGTAATCGTGTTACCGTTTATTTTTATCTACTAGAAGTTTCAAATTTACCAAGTAAACGATTTTAAGACTAAAATGTGGATTGTTTACATTGCTCTTTTATAGATTAAAATGCAAATATGAGTAGACCATATTGTTGTCCTACTAGCACATATTTGATATTTTAGGTGATTTAATTTACCACTGATTTTAAAAATGAATTATATCATGTTCGGAATTCAAATTAGTGCTATCCATCTTCTGATAGAAATTACATATTATTATTTTTAAAATTTCAGGAAAATGTGAAAGTGAACTCTATATTATTACGTCTAGATGAATTTGGAATGTTCGATCAGCTGACCTATATAAAGCCCCGTGACGCCAGCAGGCGCTCAGTCTGCATTCGACTAGCGATACGAAAACAAGCGACAGTTAAGAAGCGATAATTAAAGATGCCTACTGCGACAACTGTAACGATAACTTTGAGTAATACGTGAAGTAACATCTGTAGTGTTATTGTGTGTTTACGACACGGACTTCGTGGACGTAAGGGAAGACTTTGGTGCGACATCAGCTACGTTCTATTTGGCATTGCCTACTACCGACTGTACCTTCGTTGCCAATAAACTTCGAAACCCTTAACCGGCATTTTAATACCCCTAGCCCGAAACAATACAATACTTTCATACATGTAGAAGTATATTTAAAGGCATCTCGTAAGACCAGACCGCCCCAACATAGTAGGGTAAAAGGGCAAAGCAGATGATGACATCGAATGTTTACAGTTGAACAATCGCTTTTAACAAACTAATTGATCGAGGCGAACAAAATGATGACATAAGTAGGCACCATCTCGCTTATTCATAAATGTTGCTTAAAGTTAACTAGTGATTAGCGATTTTTAACCATACATTTAAGACGTTTGCAGTTTGCACGTCACTTAACTTTAATCATCGTTTATGAATAAACCCCTTAAACACCACAGTGTTTATTCATAAACGATGATTAAAGTGAAATGACGTTAAAAGGTCAAAAATGTGTAGTTAAAGAATCACTAATCACTTGTTAACTTTGAGCAACGTTTATGAATTAGGGGGTATTGACACAGCGAACAACCGTTCACATAAACACTTAAAATACAGCCGACAAGAAAATGCGTTCTTTACTCCTGCTAGTACATACACAGTTTACAAAGAAATAAATGTTTCGCGAATTTGATCTCTGTTGGAATTGTCCTACTGGCAGTTGTCAGGGATGCATTTTCATGACGGCCAAACTATAGTTACTAGAATGTTGCACCGAGAGAACGTGTAATGACCTCATTTTGTCGTCGGCCACACTGCAAGCACAAACGTAATTGGACTAAAATAAAAACAGAGTGTGCGACCATCACCCCAGATAACTATCCTACCCTTGTAAATTCTGATAAATGATAGCGGTCGACGGCAGCCATTAAGTTCAGAAAAATAAAAAATATATCCAAGATACTAGGGACTCGTCTGTTACAAAACAGTGACAAATCGTTGCTCCAAACAGGACAGGCCATTTTTCCTTGATTGCACTCTCTTTCTTTCCAACATTATTTTATTGTTTAATTAGAGATTCAGGGACAGTTTTAATTTATCATTTTTGTTTGGTAATGTTCTTTGTTTTAAGGGGAATTTTTAGGGTCATTAGATGAGATGAATAATTGGGTATAATCGACCTTCTGTCTGTGTAATGTCACTTCTTTGTTCAATGTAAAGTTCAAATGGTTATGCCAAAGGGCATGCCTATTATTTTTATTTATGGCAAGTAAAGCTGATATCGACTATTCTGCCAATGTCAAAAGTGGATTGGAAAAGCAAAAGTGTACATAAAAAAGAACCAAAAACAAAAAAGACATGTGTTTATTCTTATGCGCACAACACACACCAAAGCCGGCCCGGCGGCACAGCCCGCCGACACAAACCGCTGGCTTATGTTGAAAAAAGCACTACCGCAACATATGCCCGCTCGTGTTGCCCGCCGACACGTACGCGGCTTGCCGGCAGCTAGCGTACGCAAGCGCTCAGTTGCCTGGCCCCATTACAGCTGTAGCGACGTGCTAGTATTTTAATTGCCAAATAAGTTTCTGATGTCGAGTCGCCGAAATGCCCGGCAAAGTTTTACGACTTGCAATGACTGTAGCCGCCAACCTAGCCCGCCGGCGAAATGTTGCCGACATATGCCACCGGGCCGGCTTTGGTGTGTAGAGCGCCTTAATCAAAGTAGACTTAGCACAAATATTTATACAATATGTAACAAAAACCCTGTTGTTCCTTCAACCTACGTTTTAAGAATTGGCATACGGACGTAATAAAGCAAGTAATTTAGAAAAATTGTTTAACAAAAATAATTAAAATAAAAGTTTAATTATTAATATTTATAATCTGTAACTGATATCTTAGCTCTGCAATTCTGCATGATGAAACTAGACATAAGTAGAACGTTCCCGCCAATTTAATTAACTTATAAAATCAGATATTCTAAAAAATAAAAAATCTAATTTGTCGGTTTTAATATGTATTTGATTGTGACCCCTCGACTAGACAATGATTACTGTTTTCTAATTATGACTTCATTAATGATGTGCTTGTAGGTAAAATTATATGTCCCTGAAAGGAACAACAGGATTTTTGTTACATAGTGTATATCGCATCACGGATGACAGACAATTCTATTATGAATTGTCAAATAATCTGTGTTATCGGCTTTGACATCAGGCCAACATTGTTTATAACTTTTTGAGGACAAGGCATTTGATTATATCATATTTTGTATCTATTTTTATTAATATTTACTTGTAATGTATGTTTTGTTTGTGCGTGCGGAATAAAGAATTTTGTTTTTCTTTCTTCATGTGTCGTGCCAATGGGTCTAGCATTATAATGAAACAAAACGAGTTCCTTACTAACATAAAACTCTGGTCGAACTAAGGTAAATCTCGCACGAGACGTGGTATGAAATTCACAAGCGCCGATTGATGTTCGTGTGACTTTCTAATCATTAACATATTCGAGACACGCAGCTCGTCTGCGTTTTCAAATATATCAATATTCAATTTGTTGTTCTCTCGGTGGTAGGCCATAACATCGGCCGCCGGCAGAAGTTACCACCTACCAGACAAAGCCTTGCCGCCAAGCGATTTGTCGTGTTCCGGCATGATGTCTGGTGAAGCCGTACGGAGGACGGGTCTGAGCAGTTGTGTTACAATGTGTGCCGGGTACGATGCGCCTAATGTTGTTGTGTTGGGAGTTTGGTCGTGGAGGGTCTTCAGATCAATCTCCCTTTGGCGCAGCTTCGTTGGTCGTGTTGTTGGGTTTAACATTGCATCACCTCGCTCAACTGCCGTCTTCCTTCCTATTGGCTCAGTTTTTCTGAGTGAATAAGCTCTTAATAAACTAGCTCGCTTTACCATCAACGATCGCATCACTGCTTACCATCAGGCGGGATTGCGGTCAAGTGCTAGTTTATAATTATTAAAAAAAAAGACTGAACTTTACATAATCAATTTACAATGTTCCCACTATTGAGAAACAGGCATCGTCTTGGTGAGATGGAGTGGGCCATAATCTACCACGCGGGTCCAGTCCGGGTTGGTAGATGTCACATGTCTTCGAAGTTTTGCTTCTAGAACATGTCGGTTTGGTCACGATGTATTCCTTCACCGTTTTGAGACCAGTGGTGATGAAAATATTTACACAAAGGAAAGCGCCTGACGGGGTTTGAACCCTTTTTTTTTTTTGGACAAATCACACAGATTTAGCTAGCCCCAAAGTAAGTTCGAGACTTGTGTTATGGGATACTAACTCAACGATACCATATTTATAATAGATACAAATATAGATCAACATCCAAGACCCAGGCCAATCAGGAAAAGATCGTTTTCGATCTCCATGTCGCAGGCAGGCGTGTTGACCGCTGCGCCACGGAGGCCGACAAATGGACTATGACCTATGACTTGTAAGTTGCGGCCGATACACTAGACCATCACTGCTATACAGGGTGTATCTGACATCGTAACGCAAACATCGCGAAAAGGCTAGACCGCATGCCACTAATAAAATTATGATAGTCATTTATGTCGTTAATGAATGGTTACAGAATTCAAAGTGTTTAAAAAAAAGTGTCTGCTCGGCCTTTGGACGTTGCAAGCGTGCCGCAGTGCGAGTTTGTAGATATGACGTTGATCCCTGATGTGAACTCTATTTAATCAGCCGATAAGATAGTTTTTCGAGTTTTGTTTTCATTGCGCTATTTTGTGTAATTAGCGAATTAATTAATTTTTACTTTAAAATCTTATTGGGTTATAAAAGTATAGCAATTATGAACGGTCTAAAGTGAAAAAATCTACATATATTTTTTTTGAAATCATGAAAAAGCCGACGACAAATTCCACCACTGGGGGGTTCAGAATCATGTACTGGAACCATGGTACTCGTTTGTGCGTCGATGTCAGATACACTCTTTATAATGAACTCTGAACTTTAATGTGGAGTAATTAAAGTTATTCTTCCAAAAACTAACACAAATTGTCTACGTTTGGCAATTAATCGCTAATATTTCCAATTTATTTATTAATAACTATTGGTACAAGAATAGAGTAGACGAATTAACTAGTAACATCGTCCAATTATGGGTAAATGTCGTCGCCAGCAGGCGGTGGCGTCAGAACAAATAAATGACTGTAATCAACGTGGTCCCGTTGACCGATTATCGCTAATATTCTTCGGGTAATGTCTGCTGTTAGTAGTTTTATAAGAAAGTTATGGGCGGTATAACCTGGCAATCTGGCAAAATTCGTAAGAAGAAGTAATTTTTTAACCAAATATTTTTAAAGTCTCCTGCGCGAGCTATATGTGAATAATTGTTCATTGAATACAGTATAACTTTTTATGTTCAACTAGCCTTTACTGTCACAATGCTGGGGAAAGTCAAATCAATCCAGAAATTATTTTTCTGCACCACGTAGAACCAACCCTTACGGAATGCATCCAAATAGACTCGCGATCTCATTTTGGGCAGGCCTCAGCGGCGTGCCATTTTCGGGCACCCATTATAATTATGAAAGGCTTTGCCCAACGGTTATCGTGCCCAATCCTATATGAGCCTGGCAGTATACTTATTGAAGTTAATTTACATTGGTTAGTTTTTTTATTGAATAGTTTTTAGATATCTATACATACCGATTCTGCGTAGAGCTAATTAAAAATAGCACTTCATACTTCGCCATTGTCTGTAATACACTCACTTCCGACTTTGCCATTGTCTCGGACACACTTACTTAAACATTCGCCTGTTTGTATGACACGCTCATTTTCGACATCGCTACTATCTCAAAAACACTCACTTCCAACTTCGCCATTGTACCGTGAGTTCCTGCACTTACACACATATTTACAGCGTGTTTGTACACTTGGCTACCATAAGTAAAGGATGCGCCGCTTCGTGATATTAAATTTAATTACCTATTTTAATGTGGTTTTCAACTGCAGAAAGGTTTACACACATACATATAAGTTACAAGTTCATTCGTATTTGTAACTTAGATACCTACTTATAATAAATACCGTAAAGTAATTTTCATGTTTTCTCGAGTAAAAACCGTGCGGCATACCGTCGGATCGCTAGGAAATATATAAATTAAACAGCAATATTTCTCTGAATCTCGCACTGGATATTTTAGTACTCAATACGACGCACTATCCAATCCATACTGAATCTCAGTCGTCTGCAATTTATGTGCTAAGCAGTGCACATTAAAATTTATAACACCGCCTTAACTTCCAATATGGCTGACAAAAATAAAGCTTTCCCCTGTTCTTGGAAAAATAACATCAAAGTTATTTATAGTGTCTAGTCGTTCCATTAAAGTTTTAGTTAAGTTCTAAATAAAAAATAGTTGGGCAACATCTAAAATTAACGTCAAATGTTTTCAAATCGAATTCAATTTGGGTTTCGTTAAAAGTTTTTCTATTTGAGATCAAAAATGAACAGCGTTTTTCATGTTTTAGAATTTATCGTTTTATAAATAAATTTCCTTTTAAAAACTTACTAATAATCTTCAAACTTAACTAAGTTTGAAGATTATTAGTAAGTAAGTAAGACTTACAAGTTGTAGGTCGTAGATTGGAACCCCATCAGGCGCCTTATTTTGTGTAAATTATTTTATAAACACTGCACTCAAAACGATGAAGGAAAATATCGTAAGGAAACCGGCATCTCCTAGAGCAAAAAAATTCGAAGACATGTGACATCTATTAACCCACACTGCACCAGCGTGGTAGATTACAGCCCACTCCCTCTCGCCGAGAGGGGCCTCTGTTCCAACAGTGGAAATATTACCTATAGGCTGATAATGTATTATGTATGTATAGATCAGTGGCGCAGAGTCCATACAAGCCGATTCCCACCGGGTTACCTTTCAAAAATCAGTTACATATTCATACAAAAATATTTACATTATATTTCATTAACAAAGTATTATTAATCAAATGCCGGCGCGATTTACAATAGCAATCGTAATTTTTAGCAATTCCCTAAGTATCACATTTCATTTTATAGTCGTAAATTAATCAGCGCTTCAATTTTTCGTACATTACATTGAAGGCAACTCGACGAATTACAGCTTACCTCGGTCAACGTTTTACTATGAGGCGAAAAGAGACAGAGCGTGTCAGACCATCTCTTTCTAATGCTCGCTAACCGTCGGTAAAACTTGATAAATATAGGCTAATGCCAAGCGGCTTGTAGTTCTCTCCTCTCCTCTATTAGAAAGAGACAAAGAAACCACGCCACTACGAGAAAGGAAACACGACAAAGTTGAAAATAAATTATTGTTAGTATGTGTTCCTCTATACCTATTACCTACCACTGGTGCGTGAGTTTTTCGTTAGTTTTTAATATTTGTGTTATTTAAACTGAGACTGATTCTTTAAGGTAATTTAATCGCAGATTTGGTTAAATACTGTGGATTTTGTTTGTTATTATGGCTTTAATTCATATAGAGTGCTGCTCAACAGACTACCTGCTTACAAAAGAAACTTCATTTTCAAAACTAAGTTATGCATACAAGAAGCATGTTATTCAGTTAGGTCGAGCACTCCCACACATGCTTATTGATTGCAAAAGGCGAGATGGATTTTTTAAACATTTTCACGCGTCGTTATATGATAAATATACATGGATGACAGGCAGTTGCAAACTGAACAAAATGTTTTGTTTTCCGTGTTTGTTATTTTCTGATTCGAAATCTGTTTGGAGCAGTACGGGTTTTACGGATATTAATAATTTGTCTAACTCAGCCAAAAAACACATTCAGACTGAAAAACACATCCGCAGCTGCTTGTTACTCCACGAATTTGGAAATAATGGCAGAATTGAGTCATTTTCTTCCAACGCTTTTGATGTACATAACAGAAAAGTTGACCGTAATCGCGAGTTAATGAAACGTTTTATTGACACGGTCATTCTTTTGGGGAAGCAAGAATTACCATTTCGCGGTCACAATGAAAGAGCAGATTCGGACAATCGCGGAAATTACATTGAAACGTTAAATTATTTGTGCAAGTACGATACAGTCCTTGATTCTCATTTGGAGCAATGTTCCTCGACCCAAAATTCTGTATTTTCAGGACTTTCAAGTGACATCCAAAATGACTTAATTCATTGTATCGCTTCTTCTATGCGTGACGAGATAAAGTCGGAAATAAATTCAGCTTCATTTGTATCGGTTATGATCGACGAAACGCCGGACGTCAGTCACAGGGAACAGTTGACTGTTATATTGCGGTACTTGTCCAGCAGTGGAATTGAAGAGCGTTTTCTGGGCTTCTATGACGTAAGTGGTGGTCGAAATGCCGAAATTTTGACCACCATATTACTCGGTATTCTCGATGACTTTCGTTGTAAAGATAAATTAATTGGACAGTCTTACGATGGTGCGGCAGTTATGTCTGGAGAGCACGGTGGTGTACAAACTAAAGTTCGTGAAATCTGTCCCATGGCGATGTTTATTCCATGCTATGCTCACATTTTAAACTTAGTCTTGAGTCGGTCTCTTGAATTCGTACCCGAATTAAAAGCTTTTTTTGGTCATATTAACAGTATCGTATGCTTTTTTAATAAATCTTCTAAAAGATCGAATCTTCTGAAAGAAGTTGCTCATCGTCGGATGCCGGGGGTAGCAGAAACGCGATGGCATTATCACTCGCGCATAATTAACGTAATTTTCAAGTGCAGAACCGACATGATCGAAACTTTGAATTGTATTTTAGATTCACCGGAATCATGGGACAGCGAATCAATTTCAATGTCCGAGTGCTTGTTACACAAACTGGAAGACATGCAATTTTGCTTCTTATTGCGTGTTATCTCAGACATTTTCGAAAAGACAGACGTTCTTTTTGCTTTGCTTCAAAGTAAGCAAGTAGACATTGAAGTGGCAAAACGCGAAATCGATTCTTTTGAACGGTGGATTTCGGAAGAGTTTATTAATTCGTTTGATACCATTTTCCACAGCATTGAACAAATCTGTGAGCCGCCGCGGCGACGGCGCCGAATAAATACTGACACGGATCCCAAAACGGCGTACAAGCGTATTTTTTCCTCGATTATAGATAAAGTCAAAGCTCAAATTACTCAAAGGTACCGATCTTTTTCTCAGCTTGTATTTATTGATTTACTTAATAAATCAAAGTATCTTCAATACAACCAATCATTTCCAACTGAAAAAGCTTCCTCTTTGACAGCGAACTTTCCGGGAATTTTTGATTTTACCGCGTTGAAAAATGAACTTAAAGTCTTATTTACGTCAGCGTCGTTAAATAAATTGGACACCTATGAGCTTTTTTTACAGCTCCAGAATACGTCTTTGAAAGACGCATTTTCTCAAGTTTCGACTCTTTGCAGTTTAATTCTGACCCTCCCCATTTCAGTAGCTTCAGCTGAGCGGTCATTTTCTGCTTTAAAACGCATTCACACGTATGTGCGAAACTGCCAAAAAGAGCAGAGATTGTCCGATTTGGCTATCATGTCAATTGAAAAAAATTTGCTTAATAAAATGAAAAGTAATCCGAATTTTTATAACAACATTTTAGCTCATTTTGTTAAAAAAAAACAGACGCATTGCATTAGAATATAAATAACGTTGTGATTGTGTATAATTTGCTTTATTTTTGCTTAATATTTTTGTTGGTTTTGGATCGGTGTTTGTGTGGTTCGGTTTTTAACACTTTATTATTTTTGTAATTTTTTATTTTATTTTTTCTTGACTCTTATTCCCTAACAATAGGTACTTTACTTAGTACTTACTAACTGTCCTAGCCTGGACTCTGGTGTGTTAGGTAGTGAAGATGAGGAGACAAATTATGCAAATACTTCTAATTTCTTGATTTTAATGGAATAATAAAATATACAAAATACAGTAGTGTTAACAATAGGTAGTCGTCGAAAGTTCTATGTTCGAATGACGCGCGATCGTAGTGGGGACACCACCTCTCCCCCCGCACCGCGAGGGGTTGCCAGTGATCGGCCTTAACATCCTCCCCCCGTTGAAGGTCCTTCCTTCAACTGATGTTCTTCAGCCGCCTCCAACAATGGACACAGTCGATTGACAGCTCGTCGAAGAATACCTCGAGCCGTCCTTACATCTGCCACTCGTGCTACACCATCATTGCCAGGATGTAACGTTTGTATACGCCCAATACTCCACTTCAGCGGAGGCAGGTTACTTTCCTTAATAAGGACCATATCTCCGACACGTAGCTCTATTCCAGGTTGTCGCCATTTTGTACGGTGCTGAAGTTCTGTGATGTATTCGTGCTGCCATCTGTTCCAGAAATGCTGTCTTAATTGCTCCAACTGTTCATATCTTCGAAGTCGGTAGCAGGGTATATCTGTCAACACTGGTGAGGGCAGAGCTACCAATGGTTTACCGACGAGGAAATGTCCGGGGGTCAAAGGTTGGAGGTCATTAGGATCAGAAGACATGGGGAATAAAGGTCGGGAGTTTAAGATGGCTTCTATTTGAGCAAATAAAGTGGATAACTCTTCATAAGTTAAATGCCTATCTCCTAATATTCGTTTAATGTGATACTTAGCCGACTTAACCCCAGCTTCCCACAGTCCTCCAAAGTTAGGCGCATAAGGAGGTATAAATGAGAATCTCATACCTTCATCAGAACAAAATTTATTTACATAATCCTTGTTTTCTACAAAAAATCTATTCAGTTCATTACTAGCTCCAAGGAAATTTGACGCATTATCACAATATATCAAACTAGGTTTAGAACGACGAGAACAAAATCTTCTAAGGGATAAAATAAAAGCTTCAGTACTTAAGTCGCTTACAACCTCCAAGTGCAACGCTTTAGTTGTGAAACAGACAAACACACAAAGGTAACACTTGCTTATCTTACAACCTCGACCCTTTCTATCAGTAATGAAATAAGGACCAGCTAGATCAACCCCTGAGATTTCGAAAACCGTCCCTGAACAATCCAGACGCGTTTTAGGGATGTTGCCCATTATAGGAGCTATAGACTTCATTCTATATCGTTTACATAATATACAATTATTCGAAACATTCCTAGCCACCTTTCTGGCATTAATAATCCAGTAATTATCGCGTACCGCCGCTAACATGAGCTGTGGCCCAGCATGCAGCAACCGTTTATGACTATTTTCGAAGATAAGCCATGATAATCGATGTTTGGAATCTAACAGTAAAGGGTGCTTCTTCTCATACGGTAAGGACGAATTCCGTATTCGACCTCCAACTCGGATTACTAAATAATTTAAATCCAGAAAGGGGGTAAGAGCTAAAATCTTAGATTTACTACTTAGTTGTTTCTTATTTACTAACAACTTATATTCATCAGGAAATGACTCCATTTGTGATAATTTCACTAGACTAATCATACTATTATTTAACTCATCGGCATTTAAAACTCGAGACACAACTCGGCATTCCTTATCCTTTAATCTACAATTTTTTATAAACCTAAGAACATATGCCATCGCTCGCTGTAACTTATTTAAACTACAATAACGCTCTAAGTTAATTACCCTTTGTTCCAAAATTACCTCTGTACTGACATTCATAACTTCAACTAGTGAGACACTATTCAATACACTATCGTCTACCTTTGGCCAATCGGAACATTTTCGGGACAGGAACTCTGGTCCAGTCCACCACATTCTGTATACATTATTGTTCAAACGATATACGCCGCGAGAGATTAAATCAGCAGGGTTTTGTTCGGTTGGTACGTATCTCCACTCACTATTTCCCGTTAATTTCTTTATTTTATTTACTCGATTGCCAATAAACACTTTTAATTGACTTGGAGATGTATTGCGTAACCAGCCGAGCACTACCATAGAATCCGTCCAATATACACAACGAGCGATAGTACATCGCAGAGAATGAGTCACCTTATCACACAACTCGGCGGACAACAATGCGCCACACAACTCGAGTTTAGGGATCGTCAGACTCTTTAATGGCGCGACCCTCGATTTTGCACAAAGTAGTCGAACATGAATTTCGCCTAACTGATTTATCGAACGAACGTATGCACATGCTCCATATGCCAGCATCGAAGAGTCGGAAAACATGTGAATTTCAATTTGCGATACATTTTTACACATGACATGTCTAGGAAATTCTACACAAGTTAACGAATTTATACTATTTACAAATTTATCCCACATAATTCGAATGTCATGCCCTATGGGTTCGTCCCATCCTAATTTACATAACCATAACTTCTGCATGATCAATTTGGCTTTAATCACAAATATACTTAATAATCCTAACGCATCAAATATCTTAGCGATACATGACAATACATTACGTTTAGTAACCTTCTCTTGGCTATTTACTTGTATCTCGAACCTTAGAATATCAGTTTCAGGTGCCCACGTTAAGCCTAAAGTACTACTAGTTGCCTTAAACTCGGAAATACACTGTACTTCATTCAACCTATTTGCAACTAGCAACTGAGTAGCATTCGATCTAAACTTTCGTAATTTGAAACATCCTGAATCTAACGTTTGGGTGATCTTTCTACATATACGGTTCAGCCCGTCCTCGGTTTCATGGCCAGTAATAAGGTCATCCATATAGAAATCATGTTTTATTATATGCGAGACTTCTGGATCATCACATTCATCAGCCAATTGGGAAAGACAACGCGTACTCAAGTAAGGAGCCGACGCGGTTCCGTATGTGATTGTATTTAACTGTAAATGTTTCATGGGTTCATTCTCGTTCTCTCTCCATACTATCATCTGCAAATGTCTTTGACTATCGGATATTAATATTTGTCTATACATTTTTTCGATATCCGAAGTCATGACGTAATTATGTTGCCTAAATCGCAACATAATACTGAGTAAATCATCCTGTATAACTGGTCCTACCATTTGGATATCATTTAACGACAACCCGCTACTAGTCTTCTCCGAAGCATTAAAAACAACGCGTAATTTTGTCGTTTCGCTTTTTTCCCGCATGACGGGGTGGTGTGGTAAATAATACCCAAACTCAGGCGACTCAACTTCTGACAAATGATTCAGCTCTCGATATTCATTGATAAATTCAGTATACGGTGTCTTCACATGTGGCTGTTTTTTTAATCTTTTTTCCAAATTAATTAAACGCATTTTTGCTATACACAAAGAATCCCCTAATACTTCAGGAGACGTGTGAAATGGAATTTTAACACAAAATCTACCATCCATTGTCCTATACATATTATCTACAAAATGCTTTTCACAAAAATCCTCTTCGTGACTGGATGTTATACTTTTGTCTAATAATTCCTCTACTTTCCAAAATCTTTCTATTTGTTCACTTAAACCGGTTGTTAAGTTACACTTTACTTCATTGTTCGACATATTACGAATGTCAATTGGACCTGCAACAAGCCAACCTAGTCTTGAATGCAGCAAGGTGGGAAGACCTTTACCCAATTTTATCTGTTGGCCGGTTATCAAGTTCCAAAACAAATCCGCCCCAATTAATATATCTATTTCTGAAGGCTCATAGAATCTACTATCGGCTAAATCAACGTTACCAGGAATATTCCAATTATTTATATTAACCTTTACATTTGGTAACTTACTCGTGATTTTTGGCACAATCATACAATTAATCTCTGCACTAAACTCATTGTTTATTGAGCTAAACTTAAACTTACAACTTTCTGTTAACTTTAACTTAGTATTTCCTATGCCTAATACGGTCAGGGTTTCCTCTCTACGTTTACAACATAACCCTAATTTTTTACAAAAATATTCAGTTATTATCGAGATTTGACTACCGGAATCTAATAATGCGCGCGCCACATAATGTTTACTATCTATTTTGCTCACAACATTAATTAGCGCTGTGGACAAAAGAACGTGTCGAGTAGTTGTAGCAGATAACGAAACCGGTTCCTTCGCCGCCGGCGCAAGCCGCGTAGGCTCAACGGTAGCGGAGGCGGTCGCTTGCGACGCTGGCGAGTTCGAGTCCGGGCGCGCAACGCCGAACGATACTGACTGCGTTACTTCACCTGAGCTATTACCGCGGGAACTCGCAACGCCCTCCGTGCCTTGAGGTTTATTTCTGTGAAGTAATACATTATGTTTGTGTTTACAAACTTTACAGCTAATTGCCTTACAGTTGTAAGCACGATGACCTGGTTTAAAACAATTTATACATAATTTATTTTTCCAGACGACTTCATTTCTTTGTTCTAAACTCATAGAATTAAACTTTGCACATTCAAATAGCCGATGATTTTCTTGGCAAACGACACAATTATAATTACGATTCGTTTTTTCACTAGGCTGTAACGACGAGACAAAACTAGATGCCCTCTCACTTCCATATTTACTTAATTTACTCGTACTCGGCTTGTCCGTGTCTAATATCTCAGCTCGATCACGCAGAAACTTAAAGAATTCTTCGAGGGTAGGTACCTCTCCCAATAAGCCTTTGTGCTCCTTCCACTTGGTACTGGTTTTTTTATCAAGTTTACTTACTGCTAAATGTATAATAATTGTATCCCAGTATTCTACCGGCTGGTCTAAGGTTTTTAAGCCCTTTAAATTTTTAGAAATAGTATCTATCATAGAACGCAAAGACTTATCAGACGCCCTAGTTACGTTTTCTACACCAAATAAAGAATTCATGTGATTACTAATCAACCGACGCTTATTATTATAAGTTTGACACAATAAATCCCATGCGATGTTGTAATTATCCGCGCAAAATGTTACTGACTCGATACTCAATGCAGGACTACCCTCCAACGACGATCGCAAATAATGGAATTTATTTATCGGTTCGATAGAATTATTCTTATGGATTAACGATTCAAAGGTGTCCCCAAACTCTAACCATTGCGAATAATCTCCACCAAATGTAGGTAACTTAATGATCGGCAATCGTACCGAACGGGCAAATGAATCCGCACTTTCAAAAATATCGGAATGCTTCGAATTTTGTTTAGCTATACTTTTTCGTTTTAAATTACTTTCTTCTATTTTTTCCAACATACACTGGCCTTCCGATATTAGTAAATAAAATTGCCCTTCGATCTCGGAACGAATCATCATTTGTTCGCTCGGACTTTCCGAATCAATTTCGATTTCCGATTGCAAATCATCAAAAGTGGAGAAACATTCCTCTAATTTGGCCAACCTTAATCTCAATTCTGAGATCTGCTGGTCAGATAGTCTTTCCAAAGCTTTTATTTCATTTAAATAGGTTTTAAAAATCGTTAATCTACCCTTAATGTAACTTCTTCTTTTAATCGGATCGGCAACTTTTCCACTAGTTTGAGACATTGTGACAATACGAAAATATTACGTTGTGTTTATTAATTGTTTAACTATACCCAGGTTCTAAAATTCACACCAGAATATCGAGGAATCCACCAATTTACTAAAATATGCCGCACAATCTGGACACAAAGTAGGTAGGAGGTAAAAAAGGAACGGACTCACCAACGGTTTTCTGTTTTTCTTCTTGATAATACTCTCTCTTCCAGTATTTCCTGTACCCTTATACTTCTTTCTCCAGTCCTGTGAATCCTTATGCTTCCTTCTCCAGTCCAGATACGTTTCAAAATTGGTTCCCAGTATCCTGGTCACGGCACCAAAATGTCCTAGCCTGACTCTGGTGTGTTAGGTAGTGAAGATGAGGAGACAAATTATGCAAATACTTCTAATTTCTTGATTTTAATGGAATAATAAAATATACAAAATACAGTAGTGTTAACAATAGGTAGTCGTCGAAAGTTCTATGTTCGAATGACGCGCGATCGTAGTGGGGACACCACCTCTCCCCCCGCACCGCGAGGGGTTGCCAGTGATCGGCCTTAACACTAACAAGCATGCATGTGTGGTATAGAGATGCACATCGAAAAAGGCTTTTCACAAAGCCGCTTTTATCATACTTGAAAGACACTGTTATCAAATCATCAGTCCTTTTTTGTATGGTGAAGGTGGGGCTTTTGATATTATTCTTATCTGAAGACCTCCTCCAAGATATCCTGCAGTAGGTAAGTGTTTAAGTGTTTATTTTTTTGGACCGGCTTCCCTTTGTCAAAATTTCACCCTTCGCCACTGGTATAGATTCATATGATTTTTCTAAAGTACAACCAGCTGCTTTATCATAATCATCATCATCATCATTTCAGCCGAAAGACGTCCTCTGCTGGACATAGGCCTTCCTCAAGGCTCTCCACGACGACCGGTCCTGCGCCTCCCGCATCCAACGGTTTCCCGCAACCTTCACCGCTACGCTACGTCTTCCGGTACGTGGTCGCCACTCGAGAACCCGTCGGCCCCATCGGGCATTGGTCCTACGGGCAATTTGTCCAGCCCACTGCCACTTTAGTGTTGCAATTCTTCGGGCTATGTCGGTTACTCTCGTTCTTCTGCGGATCTCCTCATTCCTGATTTGCGATGATGATTTTGCGTTCGTTAAGTGATGCTTGCAGATACCTTCAATAAGCAGATCTCAAAGTCTCTGAAGCGCGACCTACGTCGGTATAATAACCGAGCGTATAACGGAGGCTATAGAGCGAAACAGAGGCTCTAAAGTTTCCGCTAGGGATCTGACTATTGGGCTTAGCCGGCTAAGCAAGCTGAAGACTGACGACGGCAAGATCATAACGACCGGGCCCGAGCTTTTGAGGGAAGTCGAGAATTTCTATGGACAGCTCTACACTTCGGCGACAAAACCCGCATTAAATCTTGCTGAAGACCCTAGAGCAAAATTAACCCGACACTACACCGAAGATATTCCGAGATTCGATTGACTCTGAAACAGCTTAAAAACAACAAGGCACCGGGCGATGACGGAATAACGGCAGAGTTACTGAAGGCGGGTGGTGAACCAATCCTTAGGGCCCTTGAGAAGTTATTTAATTCCGTCATAGTTAAGGGAAAAACGCCACAGGCATGGCCTGTGCCATGCCTGTGGCGTTTTTCCCTTCTGTAAGTGTGGCGGTACTTTTTTTCAAAAAGGGTGACAACACCCTTTTGAAAAACTACCAGCTGATTAACCTTCAATAATTGGAGTTCGATTAAGGCTGATGTTCTGCTCCGGATTTTGATTGACCGAACCCAGGTAAATATGTCCAGGTAGAGAGTTCATAGACGATCCTGCCTTGTAGTGTAATTGTGGTGTCCCAAAAACATAGTAACCGTTAAATTACCCTCAGAATCAGCACTTTTGTATCGGCAAAATTACGAAAGACCCCAAATCGCCCGCCCTTCACCACTAACTAGTGCATTCGCTGGGAAAAAGATCTCTAGAAGTAATATTATATCATAATTGTCCTTTCAGCTGCAGATTATAGGAACTGATGGAAGTAGTGATGTCCAAACACTTACAACGAATTTTGGGTCGAGTTTCGTTACATTGCCATATGCACCCTAAGAAAAGACTAAGAAGGATTTAATCTAACTAACCCAAAGTATGCATGCTAAGCTTTTAAGTTTGATTGTATTATTTGCTAAGAATTTTTTAGTCATAGAAAAGTAGGTTGCCTAGTCATAACAAATTACAGTGCATGTATGCGTATGCATACATCTGACAAACACACTTAATCTAAGACGCACTAGTAAACGCATAAAACGTAAGTAGTATGGTAGAATAGTTACAGGAGGTGTTCTGAAGTTTCTGCCTACCCCCATGGGTAGAAAGCATGAGTTACGTTTAGAGAGACTTATCTATACAATATTTTCTAAGTTTAGGCAGCCAACCTAGCAACATAACTGCCAACTCCTTAACACAGGACGCTCTCATACCTATTAAAATATAATAAATCAAAATTCTAATCAGCCGGTATTACTGGCAATTCTGCTTTTATTCTAGTGGTTAAAACACCAGCCTCTCAAGTATGAGTGCGTGGGTTCGATTCCAGGTCAGGCAGTACTTTTCTAAAGTTATATGTACTTTCTAAGTATATCTTGGACACCATTGACTGAAGGTGAAGGAAAACATCTTGAGGAAACCTGGACTTTATAAGTCTGAAATCGCCAACCTGCACTGAGCAAGCGTGGTGATTACGCTCAATCCTTCTCTGTATGAGAGGAGACCTGTGCCCAGCAGTGGGACGATAAAAAAAAAGGTTGATGATAATGATGATGATTCCTCTTAACCCTACATTAACAACTCGCATTTCGATTATAAACTGTCCCTACGTGATACACTTTCCCACAAAAATGTTTAAATATATATTTTCCGTACATTTTCAATTTCATTTATAAAATGATGAAAGCATCCCCGTGGTACTTAATTCCTGCACGGCGACTCATTACACGGCGCACTCAATAGAATATTCTAGATGCGGCGAATGAAATCAAGCTCTACACAACACTCCAAGTTTTATTTGTGTGGAAAATAAGAGAAAAACAGAAAATAGAGTGAGAAGTCGGTCAAAGCGGGGCCTGAATAAATTGAAGGCTTTCTATTTGAATGCTGATGGCTGATTCTTGCTTGAAAATGGGTTAGGATTAGGATTCGATTAGTTAAATTAACTAGGCTTGTTGTTTTGTGTTTTAGTCAAAAAGGGATCTTGTTTCTATTAAACTTGTAACTTAACATAAACACAATCCGCTGTTCCCCTTGCTAGAGCCTTGTGTTTCCATTGGTAGTGAATTATAACCATCACCTAGACTCACTACGCATCTGTTGGTAGATGTATTGTCTCCGAGTTTACCTTCTATATCCTCTTTATATTCTTCTATATCCTTCTGTTTTTTGATGTGTTGCTATACAATATAACGTACTTGGATTTAAGTGTGTTTAGTTTTACGGCATGATAGCACTTCATTTATCGCGTAACGTATTTCGGTATTAGTAAAAAGTATCAAGACTACGAGTATAGGATAAAATTTTATAAGTCAATGACTCCAGCTTGCAAAACCAGCTTTAAGTCTACAAGTAGATACTTAGCTATTTAATTCCTTAGAAAGTCTTCCGTCTTATCAGAATTTCAATGAGGATACTTCGAATTCGTGTACAACGGGAAGCGCGTGATTGTCTCATTTACAATTCAAACTATAATGCCCCAAAAGGCTTCCATCGTTTTAATTATATTAATTGAATAGCTCTCCGTTGAGTGGTTTCTGTTGTTTCTACTTGAAGAGGACCTGTCAACTGCTGTCGTATATATTAAATTCAATTTATTTATGAGAGGACAGGTGGGGACAATTTAGGAATTGCATAAAGTTGTGTATTTTTCACGAGCATTTGTGCTGGTTTTTGTTTTTTGTCGAGTATTTTGTAGTGTTTCTACACTAATATTAGGACAAATAAGGTTCTTACTATAACACTATTAAGAAGTTACTTATTTAAAATGACTGGCAAGCAAACTGGCTGACTTATTTATGCTATGCATTATGCTTTTAGCAACACCAGAAAATTATAAAATGCATTGCCAATATTAGGAACCATTTGAATACCTCATAAAATCTCCAGCTCCTAAACTCTATACTACGCATGTTTTTCGAAAAATCCCTTGTGTAAAAAATGCATGTTCTAGCGAATGTATGCAACTATACCATAAAACCCATGAAATTGCCAATATTTTTCTTCAATTTGTGAAACAGAAAATCGTCTTAAATTTTAATAGAATTTTCTGCAAACTCATTGAATGTAAAAAATGAGCTTTTCAATACTTGTGTTTACAAAAAAAACTGCTGTAAAGGAAGTGGATTATTGGAATAACAATTCGTTCAATATTTTTAGTCCGTTTTGATATAATGCATTTTTGTGTATATTCAAAAATAATCATGAATTATTATAGCGTTGTGTGAATTGCATTATATGGTTAACTCGGCAAGAGTTATTCGGATTTTTTCATAGATTTTGATGATTTCGGTGGTTTGTTTTTTTTTATATAAAATTATAAATTAGCGCTTGACCGCAATCCCGCCTGATGGTAAGCAGTGACGCAGTCGTTGATGGTAAAGCGCACTAATTTATTAAGAGCCTATTCACTCTAGCCTTGAAGACACTCAAATTGTAGTCCGACGGAAACACCGCCGCTGGCAAACTGTTCCAGTCCCCCGATGTACGCGGTATAAAGGAGGAGGCGAAACGCTTCGTCCGGAACGTAATGGTGTTAACAACGTAAGGGTGGAAACTCGCCGTACGACGGGTCGTCCGATGGTGGAACGGAGATGAGGGAATTAAATCATGCAATTCCTTCGCACACTCCCCAAAATGCATCCTATAGAAGACTGGCTACTCTACGCCTGTGCTCTAGGCTTTGGAGACCGTCCCGAGTTAGTTAAGTCAGGGTCACCAATTAGCCTCTACGCCCACCTCTCCACCGAATCCAAAGTGGCCAGGTGACACTTAGCAGCACCAGCCCAAATGTGGCTGCAGTACTCCACACACGAACGGACCTGTGCTTTGTACAGCATTAGAAGCTGCCCTGGTGTGAAGTACCGCCGGACCTTTGCGATAACGCCAAGTTTCTTGGCAGCCACTTTGACCTTGGACTCAATGAACCGCCCAAAGTTTAGGTTCAATGAAATCTCAACTCCCAAAAGCTGAAGGCTGTCGGTACACTCCAAGGATACATTTCGAAAAGTAGGAGCCAAGGTGAGCGGGCTGAACGGCGGGAAAAGACACGCCTGCGTTTTGGCGGCATTGAATGCTACAAGATTGGCATTGCCCCATTCGGAAACTGCCTGTAGTGCAACATTCGTTCGCTCTACCATAGCCTCTCTTTCGGACCGGATTGATTCCTTACTAGCCCGAGCATCCGGCAGGTATCTCTTCACAACTGTGCTGTCATCTGCATACCCATAGATACCGGGCATCAGCAGATCGTTAATAAGCAGCAGGAACAGAGTTGCAGAGAGAACAGACCTCTGAGGAACACCGGCATTAGTCAACATGGGCTTAGATGAGCATCCGTCGACAACGACTCGGAGGGACCATTCAGTCAGGAAGTCTTTTACCCAGCCAGTCAGGCCAGGGGAAATGCCGTACGCTGGAAGCTTACTCAAAAGGCCAGCGTGCCATACCCTGTCGAAGGCCTTCGAGACATCAAGGGAGACTGCAATCGCTTCCCCATTTCTCTCGAAGGCCTCACCCCACAAGTGAGGTTTTTTAGTTTATAATCTAAATGTATAGCCAAACATGCAGATATTTTATTTAAATAATACTGTAACACCAATAATGGTGTAGCATTGTAGCAAATGCTACACATGTTCTCTTACCCGCTGGGAAAGGTCGGCTGTAAATCACACCAGGACCGCGGAAGTCATGGCGCACGTCGCTGCGACCCTGACCCCCGCAGCGAGGGTTCCCTTAAATCTCACCCCGGAAGACATCTGTTGACCAACGGTCAATGTGCGTGAGAACCATAGCGAGTCGTCTAGCACGTGACTGAACTGGCGCGCTTTCTACATTAACCAATCATACGCCGCGGCCTGCCTCGATCAAGGAATCAACATCAAGAACGCACGCAACACCGCGTCGACATCCGCAGGACAGCAAGCTGATTTGCTATTGGTTACCCCACTATTGTTTAGAGATAGTTAGTATTTAAGTGAGTGCATAGTTTGTAAGAGACATCAATATTCTATTCCACTCTATCACATTACATGGCATTCTTGTTCACACTCTTGTATCACGTACACGTCTAATACATTGTACCCTTTTACATTCGTGCAATACACAAAGTTCGATTTATCGGAGTTTTAATTACGCGACACGACCTACGCGCTACAATGGTATATAAATCATGTTTTATGCAAACAAAGACTTATCTAAAACTGTTTTTTAAGATTCTTTTAGTTTTGTTATTGTTAAGGTAACGACTTTAAAAGACACATACATCGATAAATTATGAATGGCCCTTGTTCTCTTATCTTTTGTTTACAAAGAGCCGAACCCCAAATAAATTGGGATAACTACAGGAGCATAGATATGGTAGATCAGGAGAATAATGCTGATAACCTTTTGTTACATACTTTTAGGTTCGTACTCCAACCCATACCAATATAGCAGATCTTATCTTACTATTCCTAATATTTGGACCTCGTAATTATCTGATACAATCACTAAGGATACATTATTACCAGACAATTAAGAAATCCATAACCTTTAATAACACATAATAAAATTCCATATCCCATATCACATGGCTGCCGCACAAAAAGGAGCTACTGAAAGCGGATTCAGACACGACTAAACATCTGCCGTGGTACGCTCGAGTACACTCGAATACACCCAGATGAGCCTTGAGTATTGAATATATATTTAAACAAACACAAACTTTCATATGTGAATAGTGTGCACAAGGAAGAGGAGCACACAATACTTATTTTTACAGCTGAATAAATCTAAAAGAGTTGAAACGCAAAAAAATAAGAACCAACCCTCATCAAACAAAAATCAATCATCACCCAACCCTTAAGTAGACTATAATAAATTTAGTTATTCACACTTGGACGCATAGGAGCAGAGGAAAACAAAAAAAAAAACAGGAAGAATATTAAACGAATACGAAGTTACAAGTGATGAGATGCGATAACGGGGTAGGTTTTTTTTTTATTTTTAAATAATTATGAACTAGCGCTTGACCGCAATCCCGCCTGATGGTAACCAGTGATGCGATCGTTGATGGTAAAGCGCGCTAGTTTATTAAGAGCCTATTCACTCAGAAAAACTGAGCAAATAGGAAGGAAGACGACAGTTCAGCGAGGTGATGCAATGTTAAACCCAACATCACGACTAACGATGCCGCGTCAAAGGGAGATTGATCTGAAGACCCTCCACGACCAAACTCCCAACACAACAACATTTGGCGCATCATACCCGGCACACATCGCAACACAACTGCTCAGACCCGTCCTCCGTACGGCTTCACCAGACATCATGCCGGAACACGACAAATCGCTTGGCGGCAAGACTTTGTCTGGTGGGTGCTTCTTCTTCGACTTCTGCCGGCGGCCGATGTTATGTGACAACATAAAATTTCTATCAAGAATAATAGAGTAAGTAAATCGCCTTTGATTAAAGCCAGTATAAACATACTTTTTCTCATGACTGTATTTCTACGTAAGAACTACTAATAATATGCAATTGTCGTATCTCACCGAAGGGTCAGGTATATGAGAGTTTTCAAAATTTAACATATTGGATGCTATATACAGAATCTTTAAGGCTGATTCGGTCTTGATGTGCTATAAAGATGACAGTGTTGGTTAAAAATATAAAAAGCAATATCTCTGTGATTATTTATCTTTATGTAACATAAAGTGAGCCAGCGTGATGAACGATATTATAAACTTACTAGCGACTCGCCCGACTTCGCACGAGTGCTATGCTGATACTAAATACATTTAAAAAAAAAACTGTTAACGTTGTATAAAAAACATAGCGACCCGCCGCCCAACCAGCTGGTACCGCCGCAAATGCGACGTCCCACTATTTTTAAATCTGTAATATCTTCGAAACTATTTGTTTAAATCATGTGCTGTAAAGGGCGATAGTGATTTATATTTAAAAAAATAGGGGTGGATTACCCTTAACATTTAGGGGGATAAAAAATAGATGTTGTCCGATTCTCAGACCTACCAAATATGTACACAAAATTTCATGAGAATCGGGAAAGCCGTTTCGGAGGAGTTTAACTACAAACACCGCAACGCGAGAATTTTATATATAAAGAAATGAACTTACCAGCACCCTAATTGCGTAACACACTATTACTATCAATTGGAATCATTTTGAAGCATATTGCTAATCCATTGCTACATAAGTTGGAAAAAGGTGTCTGTTGTTGAACTGTCAAAATGAAACCCATTGCTACTGAAACTGTTGATAGTTACGCAAATAAATAATAAATAAACAAATCTTGGTACATTTTTAAATTAGTTCATCAAAGAATTTTTAGTACAGAAATAACTCTTTATCGAATAAAAATAGACGAATGCAGTTGGTTGAAACTAAAACGAGTTACTATTGCGAATACCAGTGAAACCTGAATACAGAGTGCCCGGGCAGGCTACTTTAGTAAACTTTTATTAATGCTCTGATTGCCTTCATTAGTTAAGTGTTATATGTAGCAAACATTCGACTGCAGGCAATGATATTTTTTTGAAATTTTTTTCGCGAGGAATGAATGTTACCTACATTATATACGAGCTTCCCATGGACATTCGAAACTTACCCATTAAACGATTTAAAAACTATATAAAGGCCAAGCTTTGCAAAAGGGGCATTATAAAATCACAGATTATTTAGAAAACAGAAAAGCTTGGGACTGAGCTGCTCGCTCGTAAATTATTGTAAACATTTTCATTTTTCATGTCTGGACTTGAAAATAGACGATGATCCCTGAGTTTGTTTCGTCCTATTTCTTCTCAGAGGTAGTCAGTTAGGAAATCATCTAGTTTACAGTTTTGTTCTTATCTCTTAACTTTACAGCTTATTCGCATGATTTTCCGAGCAAAAAACGTGTAAAAATGATCAGCGATCCTACTTTCTTAATAAACGATTTCATATACAGCGTAATTTTTTGTTCATGCGAAACCTAAATACAGGCTGTCCCAAAAATCGCCGATAAAACGAAACTCTCCTACTTTTTGTTTTATCGTCGATTTTAATTATAGGTTTTTTTTTAAATACCTATATTGTCGTAACCACGGGCTCTAGATTTTTTTCTTTTTTTTCTCATAGTTGGAATGACTTGGTCTATCTCCTGCTTCCGGTTTATCGTCGATTTTTGGGGCAGCCTGTAGGTATAGTTTGTTCTGAATAAGCAACTGAATCGATTCCAATAATTATTACACCATGTTATATTTTTTTCCAAATACATTTAGTAATTGTTGCAGTATGGATCCCAAGCGCGCGCACGCAACTTTACGATAGATCATAGTACACGGGCGCAACAGCTGATGCCAGAGGTCAATGCACCGTGCTTGCCCGCCCAGTACGGATACGTCTCGCGCAATAAATTATTTATTTTATTTGACAATTTTTACATAATTATATCTATTTTATTATTTATTTATTATTCGAATTGCCTGTGAGATCACAGCTCGCTCTATCAGAATGCCAGAGCTGCGACATTGTTTTTTAACGTCTAAGCGTCATGCTGATTTAGACGGTAATCTTTTGAATTTCTGTTTTTTTTTCTGATCTTTTTTTAGTATGTATTTTTTTATTGGGTTTAGTTTAGTTTTATGATCTTCCTGTGTGTGTCACAATAAATACTTTTTCTTTCTTTTTTCTTACTTTTACGAAACTATTACTCCTCGCTTATCTCTTAACTTTACAGCTTATTCGCATGATTTTACGAGCACTATTAATGGATCGTAACAACACCAACCCCTTTACTAAATGATATACCTAGTACCTATAAAATGATAGCTTTTCATGACTCAGTGGCATTTTCGAAGGACTTCTCACTTAATTCTCTAATTTTAAGGATAAATAACTTAATTATTAACCAACCATCACCAACTGCATCTGCTGTTTGACTTACCAGTCAATCATAGGTGGAGATTGGTGGTGGTTGGTTAAGGCATTAAGCATGGCATGGTTGTGGCCTAAGGCATTAAGTCCACCTCTGTACAATTTATGTTCGAAAGAATATACCTACTCATAAGTCCTGTGAAAAATGCATATAGTATAGTACTCATGAGCAGTATCTAGTTCGCTTATACTATAAAAATAAAGGTTAATGTTAATAATAATAATAATAATAATTGTTGCCAATAAGCCTGATATAGTGATGGTGGATCGATCAGAGCGGCGTGCAATGATTGTTGACATAACCATCCCGCATGATGAGAACCTCGTGAAAGCCGAGAAAGATAAACAAATCAAGTATCTTGACTTGGCTCACGAGGTTGTCGACATGTGGGAGGTGGATTCAGCAATCATTGTACCGATAGTCGTGACAGCCAATGGCTTAATAGCCAAGAGCCTCGACCAACACCTCAAGAGGCTCTCGTTAGGCAGCTGGATCAAAGGCTTGATTCAGAAAGCTGTACTTCTAGACACGGCTCGCATTGTCAGGAAGTTCCTCTCTCTGGAGCCCTGACCGCCGGTAGCTTGGACCCTGTTCCCGATGCCGGTGGGCTACTATTTTTTATATTTTTAAATGTTTTTTATGTGTTGTTTATATAGAAATATTTAAAAATGTAATTTATATGTATATACAGTGAAATAAAGGAATAATAATAATAATAATAATAATATCTTTATTCAAGTAACAAAGACTCATATTGTTAATAATCTTAAGAACTATGTTAATTTACGTTTTATTTTAAAATTAACAAAACGTCGAAATATGATACCCTGTGGCCATAACTTGTCATCTAAATACATATGTATGTTACTTTGTGACACAAAGAACTTATATGCACTGTGTTCACATTTCCGTTTAATGTCTATTTTTTCAAGCTCCACATTTTCTCCAGTTTTCTTATAAATATAATTAATTATATCCGAATCCGAAGCGTCCTTATGTATGTTTGTTATAAATATGGGTATTTTTCTGTCGGCTGCTTTAAATTTCTCCTCAGATTCGACTATACCACAACCTAGGTTTCCTTTAAACCTACTTCTAGGGTTTCGTACATTTCTTTGCACCAATGTGAAATTGTCATTATCTTTCCTTGCCACAACACTCGCATAGGATTTACTCTGTACAATTGGACTCTGTATCTCATTATTGTCAGACAGCTGATCGCATGGCCTGAACGAACCGCTAATGCGAACGCCTCCACTTTTCACAACTGAAGGGGACGATGACATATCCGCCACGCCTCCTGCACTTGTTACGCGCTTTTCCCCTGAATGTAATCCTTCCCCCGAGTTATATTTTTCTACCTGACTAGTATGGTTCACATACTCGTCCAAATAAGCACCTCTCCTTGCGTTGACATTTGTTACCATGCGGTTTAGTGGTGGTAATGACTGCTTGTCACACTGGTCTTTTAGAATCTTGAGCTCATCCTGAGTTACATAAGAAGATTTAATGTTCTTTATTTCCTCCTGTACTAGTACTAAGTCCTTGAGTAGCTGTGAGACATCCAAATGATCGAAAGTGATGGGTGGCAGTTTATTTAGGTCACGAGCCACAAACACAGGTAGAGTATCAGGATCAGCCACCTTGAAAATGCCAATGATGTCGTGTAACAATCTGTTCTCTTTGCCTTTCCCTTTGCGCACAATACTACGCACCTCGGATGAAAGTGATTCTAACAGCAACGTTTTTGCTTTAAGAATTTGTTCACTTGTAAATGCTGATGCACATATTTTCACCAGACTCGCCTCATCAGCAACCGACACTTTATTTTGTATGTACGCTAACAGTTCATCAATAACAATGTTCTCTAACCAAAGATTAACGTCGACAAATACTCTCAGCAGATATATAACGTTCAGCAGATTGAGACTTGACGCAGGTAGCATCAGGGCTCCGTGTGCAGTTTCTGGCCTGTCATCGGAGGCCCAGGTGGCGAATAGAGGAACGGCCCTCAGATATGGGGGTTTCCGGTTTACCGGCGCGGACCAAAACCAGAAGTGGGGACCGCTTCAGCGGTCACACGTGCGGCGGGTTAGCCACCACTCCAGGTGGCTGACGTGACCCAAACTCCGGGTCACCGTCGGACAACCCGGGCTCCTCACTGAGAGGAGCTGGGGGTCCCGCTTGCTGCTTGCGCAGGCTCTGCTATTTCCCAAGACCCCGCCACTCAGGCGATGTCGTTGTGCCGCTGTGGTTTTAGTGGGTATTCCCGGTTTCGACTGGGCGAGTCCCACACACGCCCTTCGGGGTATGATACGTAAAGGCATGACCGCAGCGTCAAAAAAAAAAAATAGCATCAGGGCAGCCAGCGAAATTCAAATTTTACGTGTACCGAACCCTCCAAGCGCCAGCTGTTAGTCCTCAGACACTTGACCCGTCGCCATGTATTTGGGTCAACATTTTAATTAGTTCATACTACAAGTTTAATAACCAACCATGACAATTTTATCAACGGTCACCAGACTAATAAATGGATTGCATATTTTATGAACACGTATACCATTTGACCTGAATTAGTATGCAAAAACGTAATACATCGTAGTCGTTGGTCTTCGAGTCGCTATAATTAAGTGGCAGTGGGCGGGGTAGATACATTGCTCGCAGAACCGATGGCTGATGGGGCAGTCAGGTTCTGGAGTAGCGGCCACGTACAGGAAGACGCAGCGTAGAGAAGCCTCCAACGAGGTGGACTGATAACCTGGTGAAGGTCGCGGGAAGCCGATGCATGCGGACAGCACAAGACCAGTTATCGTGGAAAGCCTTATGGAAGCCTTTGTCCAGCAGTGGACCACTACTTCTTCAGCCTATTGATCGAGTGGCAGGCTACTGCTTATCATGTGAACCTGCCCATCTATTTCGTAAAAATCTCACCGTGAAAAAATAGAAGGAGTGAGCTTAGAGTGAGATGTCAGTAGTGTCAATCCTTAGCATTAGTGTGTACAACTTACAAGTTGTAGATCGTAGTTTCGAACAACGTCAGGCGCTTTACTTTTAAGGTGGTAGGCTATAACATCGGTCGCCGGCAGAAGTTACCACCCACCAGACAAAGCCTTGCCGCCAAGCGATTTGTCGTGTTCCGCCATGATGTCTGGTGAAGCCGTACGGAGGACGGGTCTGAGCAGTTGTGTTGCGATGTGTGCCGGGTACGATGCGCCAAATGTTGTTGTGTTGGGAGTTTGGTCGTGGAGGGCATTCATATCAATCTCCCTTTGGCGCGGCATCGTTAGTCGTGATGTTGGGTTTAACATTGCATCACCTCGCTCAACTGCCGTCTTGCTTCCTATTCGCTCAGTTTTTTTCTGAGTGAATAGGCTCTTAATAAACTAGCGCGCTTTACCATCAACGATCGCATCACTGCTTACCATCAGGCGGGATTGCGGTCAAGCGCTAGTTTATAATTAATAAAAAAAAAAAATTCATCACCTCCGCTCTCAAACCGGTGACGGAAAACATCGTGAAACTTGCATGTCCTAGAGACAAAACTTCGAAGACATGTGACATCTACCATCCCGCACTGGACCCGCGTGGTAAATTACGGCCTACTGCCTCTCACCGACAAGAGGCTTGTGCAGGGGCGTAGCTACCGCCGTATCTGCCGTATCAATTATACGGGGCCCCCGGGCCATGGGGGGCCCCAACTCACGTAAGCAAAAATTAATAAAAACTTTCCAACTTTTTTTTATTTCACAAATGACAAAAGTCAAAAAAGCAATTTCTCTTTTTCCCACGTAATGGCCTCTGCATAATGCGCACGACGAGCGACGGGCGACGAGCGATATCCAATGAGAGCTCTGATTTTCTGAACGGTTCCGGGGGAGGCGAAGTTCTCAAATTTGGGAAAAAGTGACAGACAGATAATTATGATGAACAAATATTTTTATTAATTTAATGCATTTTTTTTTCTTTTGTGCGTATTATTTACCCTTCCTAAGGGCCCCAAACAAATTTTTATACGGGGCCCCGCTAAGGCACGCTACGCTTCTGGGCTTGTGTCCCAGGAGTGGGACATTATAGGCTGATTATGTTATGCTACCATTAGTTGATATGTTATGATACCATTAGTTGTTATGACAGCTCATTCCACGCTCGCTTTACCTAAATTTATCCAATCAGAATTGTTACTAGCAATTATTTCAATATCTAATATATAAAATTCTCGTGTCACGGTGTTCGGCTTTAAACTCCTCCGAAACGGCTCGACCGATTTTGATGAAATTTTTCGTGCTTAACCGGTATCTATGAGAATCGGCCAACATCTATTTTTCATCCCCCTAAATGTCAGGGGTAGTCCACCCCTAATTTTTTT
The DNA here is from genome assembly GCA_037179545.1 of Sesamia inferens. NCBI lineage: Eukaryota > Metazoa > Arthropoda > Insecta > Lepidoptera > Noctuidae > Sesamia > Sesamia inferens. Next base: position 24,046,738 of record CM073928.1, on the reverse strand, counting down.
TTTATTTTTTAGACAAAATTTTTAATTTCTATTTTTTTATGATACACCATACAAAAATACATATAATCCCCAATTTTCACCCTTCTACGATCAACCCTTATTTTTTAATAGCCATTTTAGTAATTTAATCTATTATTTATATGGCAAAACAACGTTTGCCGGTCAGCTAGTAATATTATATTAATAGGTTACAGAATGGCTCGATTCCCAGATCGCTTAGTAGGTATTAATGGGTTTTCTATCGATAAATGCTACGCGTACTAGGCCCAACGCATCAAATACATATTTTTAGTAACTATATAAATTAATTTAAGTTTGATAATAATTGTATTATTACTTAATTTTTCTTTATTTTATTTTACCTGCGATTTTTGTACTATTCCATTTCATAATAGAAATTTGATAAATTTTGACCTTAGCAACACTTTAACATCACTATTTTGTATACCTTTTGGCGGAACGTAGTAGTATTCATAGAAACATAATATTATATTTTGAGAAATGTACCTTATTTACACAACACTATTGCCATCGACTTGAAAATAATATGAAGAGACAATTTATCACAAAAGTACAACAGCGATTCAAAATCGTACCGGTAATCATCAGTCCTTTACCAATAAAGCAGTGATTTCTCAAGAACACATATATCAAATTGCTGAGAGCCAGGCCTCCAAGCCTTCGGTATGATACGAGATTGAATATAAATAATTCAGGTCTGAATCGTGCGGCCCATCAAACGTTACAAAGCAGTGATTTCATAGCCTTATGTAAGGGATTTTATTAGAAGTTCACGAAACCAATTTCGGTATATTGTCTTTTAAATATTTTATGTTACCGTCAGCGTGAGCCTTAATCATTTCCCTGGATTGATATAAGACGTACATTAAGCCTTGGAGGTTACTGTATTGACGAAGTGTGATGCTTTAATAATTAGAAGTTTCGAGTGCGACGCTTCTTGATAAAATTGTAAGTACATACGTTGTTTTCTTAGTATAATGACGCTATTTTTTATTTGTTTAACTATTTTATCTCCAGAACAACCAGTTGTTTTTATTTTTGCATTTGATAGTTATTTTTTTTGAGGAAACCTAGGAATGAACAAAAACGTGGCCTGAGTCTCAGCAGGGTCAGGATCTACTATTCCATTCTGCAGGTATTTATATTTTTGATAAAACTTATTACAAAGAAATTTAAAAAAACTATGCAAAAGATTAGCGATGGGTTGTCTATAAAAATTGCCGCAATTACTTTTAATTAATTTTAGTATAATTAATTCTTTAATATAACATGCAACTATATATTTTTAATCAATTTAACGTCATTTCGAAGACAATTTTGCTATATTATAAGTACATGGCAACCCTAATGCTGCGGCTGACAGAGCTGGCAACAATTATTTTTTTCAATTAGAGACATTATTTTTTCTTAAATGATGTAAAATTGGTTGATAATTGTAAGTACAGTTGCAAGTAACATGAGAGAATTAATCACACTTAAATACTAATAAAAACAAATACCAAGAGAATCAGTGGGATCATAGATAATGCAGTTTCTACGGGTATCGAATCAAAAGCAAATGTCATTTATTGAAATTGGGCTGAGAATCATCAGTTTTAGACCTCAAAATTACAAAAGACAGCCTCGAAATCGCCCGCCCTTCATACATAATAACATGTAAGACAGCAGAGTTAACAAATTTTCACCTTATTTTCAAGTCAATCATTCAGTACCTACATGACTGCTCATTAGCAATAAGCTTACAAATGATATTTCCCGTAATTACAGCGTTAAGGGCGATGTTAAGGTTACCCAAAGATGAAATCGTGTTAACTTAAAACGCGGGCTTGAAAGAGTGACATCAAAGGTCAACTGAGAAAACTGAGTCATTTCACTTTTCAACTTCATTGACAAATGGAGTTGAAAAGTGAAATGGCTCAGTTATAAAATCAATACTCTGATCCTATGGAATCCTGTGATAGACTTCGGGTTAATGCGGATGGGTTCAGTCATTTTAGCATTAATGAACAACCTCTTAATCAAATCTCTTGTTATAACATGAGCTACATACATACATGAGGTTCAAATTCAGATTACACAATTTGAAACATCAAATTTTAACATCACCGCCTCGCTAAATTACTCTATTCAAGGAGTTTAGGCCCCATTGGTTTCTGTCATAAACCCATCTTACAGTATAGATTTGGCAAGTGACTATGATTCAAAGTCATTTAACTCGATAAGGGTAATACCGGTCAAAGTAAACTAAAAAAAAAGAAGTGTGACACTCGGGGACTGCCGCCGTAAAGCTATTGCATAGCGTTTTTTATCAACTTATGCAATTATATGATTATTTATTTATTTTATTTATGCAGTATCTTTTTCCTTTGTTTTTTTTTTTGTTTCATATTAATTCAACTTATTTTCTTTTTTGTAATTTATTTATTTTTTACCAGTAACGTCATCAAAACAGTACGAAAAATGGTGGCGATTTAGCTATTAAACTATATTCAATGTTTTATGTTCGACTTTGATAAAGAGATAGAAGCTATACAATAGCTTAAAAATGACGTCATTTTCGTAATGAGCGCCCACGAAAACCCTTGTCATGACACTCATGTCAAAATGTCATGAAATATGATGTCGGTCATCTTGGATTTAAAAAAATGACGTCATTTTCGTGATCAGCACCCCCCAAAACTCCTTTCACGACACCCATGTCGAAATATCATAAAATTGGTGGCGGCCGCGTCTTAATGAACTGTTTTGTATTTCATAATTCTACTTCTTATCGAAGACCTATTTCAGAGTGAAAATTATTCGCAAGTTTAGCACATCGCGACAATCATTAACTTGTCAAATGTGTGGAACTGAGATCGCGCCCAGCAAAATGCATGCTCTTTTTGAAAATCTGTAAATTGTTATGAAAAGATGTAGTCGCACGCACACAAACACACCGTGCTGAAGACTGCTGAGCAGAAAAAACCTTAGACAATGCATGGCTTTCAACACCTCACCGTTGTGTGGTCGGAGTGATTACAGAATCATATCGCAGCTTATTAAAAAAAAAAAGAATTTTGTGTATGACGTCTCAAAGTTAACATTATAAAAAACCCAACTAATGATGGTTTGATAAGTATTACCTATACACCGTGAGAAAATGTCTTGATCAAAGGTTCTCTAGTTTTGGTATCTGTATGAGAAAAGGTCTTAAATTTCATCTGTAGAAGGTTCATAACAGGCTGATAATATTTAGATTCTGCCTGAATTTGTAAGGCTTGTAATCAAATCTATTGAACACGATTTGATTACAAGGTTTACAAATAAAATATTAAAATCAGTATAAAGTAATTCAATACTTTTGATAAATAAACGCACATTCTTACCAAATGAAAACCTACAATAAATTGTTTTTTACTTCACATGATTTGGTGAATTGGGCAAGAATGGTTTCAATTTCAACATTAATTTTTAGATGATAAAATGAAATATTTCAAGTGCAATCAAGTTACCTATGTGTATCAATTGGATATTTAAACATTTAAACCGATGCCGAATGATGAATCTCCTAGATGCGGAAAGCACAGAAGCGAACAAAGCCTCTAATAGTAAAGCCTCGATGAAATTAACGAGCTTCATAGGAATATTCTACTTATTAGAATATCTAGCCATCCTCAACAATCCCGATTATAAGTTACCCACCCATGTTATTGGTACAACAGTGTTTGTAATATCATATCTCACAGTTATTAAATCTTGGCAACAGCTGGGAATATTTTGTCTCTCCAATAGAAATTTCTACGAATATGTAGTTGGCAGCCGGTGTACGCCAAGTGAGAAACCTTTCGATACAAGCTGATTAAAATGGTCTGTGAAATGGTTAATATTCAAAGGGACACAATGTTAATGACAGCCAAGTTTATGGCTTAATTTTGTATTTAATTTTAGTTAAGTTGACGTACAATATAAAATTACGACGGAATTATCTGAGAGGTAAAGGAATGATTAGAGGTACGAAATTAAAAATCTAAGTAACCAAGGTCATCAGATTTAGTTGAAGTTTAGTAAGAAACACATGGGTGTTTTTTTTTTTTAATGGTAAACTCCCTCCTGATGGTAAGCAGTGATGCAATCGTTGATGGTGAAACGCGCTAGTTTATTAAGAGCTTATTCACTCTAGCCTTGAAGACATTAAATGGTAATCAGACTGTAAGACACAGAACAGACCAAATTGTTCTAATCCTTCGATACACGCATTGTAAAAGAAGAAACGAAACGCGGTATCAACATCGTCAGGGTAGATACTCGCCATACCACGGGACGTCCGATGATGGAAAGTGGATGACGGAATTAAATCATGTAATTCCCATGCACACTTTCCAAAATCCTTCCCATAAAATACCGACAGACTGTACGTATACATAGAGATATCTACATATATGTAGATATATATCTATGTATAGATATGACTTTTAAACGTAATTTAATTTGATGAATTAACTGTTTGTTTTCTATTAATTAAATTAAAATTTATTCCGAAATATCAGTTGGTTATAAGCAAGAAAACAACAAGGATTACTGTGAATTATCGAGGATTAATTTATCGAGAGAGGGATGACATTAGCGTACACAGATTAAAAAGAAGTGACATGCAGTGTTTCGTTCATAAACTAACAATATCTATCCACCTTTTACTAAACATCGACTTTATGCGATGAGCCTGATTACCAATATCCTTTGGTGACCATAAATCCAAATTTCCCTAACAATTTTCACATCTCATAACATATGGGGCAAACATAATTATTCAAAATGAATCTGTCAGGAATCTGGGTTGCAAATTATCTATGGACGAACTACTAGACTTGGGATTGAACCAAGAACCCTATTCTCGGTTGACGTGCTTAAACTTTGTTTTTTTTTTATAATAGGGTTTTAGTATTATTATAGACTAAAAAAAACTAATTAGTTCGTCAGTCACATTTCCAAAAAATACTAGACAAGTTGTTGTTTTCTTTTTCATATAAACAAAAAATGAAGACGACACAGTGCATTGAAAACTCAAGTGACGTCACTGCACTGTACACTTTTCATAGAGCAGTGACGTCACCAGCCACCACTCCTGATCTTTGATGCCTTTTATATTTGTCATTTTTTATTGATTTAATAAAACAAAACATACGTATCCAATATTTTTTCTATAATCTGAATGACGGACTAAATTGAATCAATTTTTTTTTACCCAGGAAACATCCCTATTATAAACTAGTGCTTGCCTGCAATCCCGCCTGATGGTAAGCAGTGATGCAATCGTCGATGGTAAAGCGCCCAAGTATATTAAGAGCCTATTCACTCAAAAAAACTGAGTGAATAGGAAGGCAGGCGGCAGTTGAGCGAGGTGATGCAATGTTAAACCCAAAAAACAACACGAGCTACGTTGCTGCGCCAGAAAGAGATTGATCTGGAGACCCTCCACGACCAAACTCCCGACACAACATCATTTGGCGCATCGTACCCGGTACACATCGCAACACAACTGCTCAGATCCGTCCTTCATACGGCTTCAACAGACATCGTACACGACGAATCACTTGGCGGCAAGACTTTGTCTGGTGGGTGGTAACTTCTCCCGGCTGCCGATGTTATGGCCTACCACCGAGGAAAGTGATGAGTGAAGGAGTGAGGATTGGCGGTTGAAGCAAAATTATGACCAAACTGTCCGATAAATCCCAAAATAGTTGTATGCACTTCACAGATACGTACTCGTATCATTGACAGGAGAACTTTCCCTTAACAAAAGTAATTTGTTAAATAGTACGTACGTCATACTAGCTCGACGTGTAAATGTAGAACATGAATAATGTAACCAGGACAAAGTATTCACGCTTAGGTGAAGGCTTCTACGGGAGTTAAAACTACGCCATTTTAGGCTACGTTAATGTTTGTGTAGCTACTATACTCATATATGTGCTACGACCGTAGACGTGCTACGAGATTGGACTACAAGATTTTCGGTGCTACGAAAAGTTTAGTCGGCTTAAGTAGCCGAGAATTTTATTAATTTGAAATATATAATATGAATATATTTATTGTGTGTACATAAATAATAAAATAAATAAATATATATGATATATTTTTCGCAGGGTGCTGGTATGTAAGATTTCCTATGTAGTAAACCCAATCTCAACAACCTTGAAATAACAACTGGCTCTGTTATCACATTTATATAAAAGTTACTTTATTACATTATCTTGGTTGAGTATTAATTTTACTTTTTATATTAATTTAGTTACTCGTTTAAATATTTGTTATAAATGCTTTTAAAATTGTAAACCAGGATATTGGTTACGGAGATACAGGCTAGTTTCCGGCCAATGTAAAATCTCAATAAACTTATGAGCAATATTTTTGAAGTGAAAACTTCTTTTATCGATGTTGAGCACTTTTAGGATGGGGAAAAAGCATTGAATTCGCGTGAGCGTGACCGACCCGACACCGTGATCGTTTTTCGTTTTTAAAGTGTTGTGCATTTTTTTGTGGTTTCATTTATTCAAATTTCTCGGTGCTTGGGTAAATGAATCATGGGATTCCGACCACAAAATTAAGATCCGGTTAGAATTTGCTCGAGCATCTTTTAACAAACTATAGAAAGTTCTGTGCTGTCGTAAACTCCACATAAAGCTTAGAGTCAGGTTACCGATGTGCTACGTATGGCCTGTCGTTATGTACGGCTGCGAAGCATGGACTCTGAAAGAGGATACTACACGACCCTTACAGGCATTTGAAATGTGGTACTACCGTCGTATGCTGCGCGTAAGCTGGACCCAAAAGGTCAGAAATGACACCGTCCTTCAGCACGTTCAAATGCCTCGAAAGTTGTTGCCCACCATAAAAAAAACGCAAAGTAGAATATCTCGGCCACGAGCTCCGAAACGATAGATAAGCGCTACTCTAGCTGATTATAATGGGCAAAGTAGAAGGAAAGAGGCGCGCTGGACGATAGAGAAAATCGTGGCTGCAAAACATTAGGGAGTGGACCGGCACTACATTCGTCGAAAAACTGTACCAACTCGCGGATGACAAGACCGAGTACAAAAATCTGACTGCCAACCTTCAGGATTGAAGAGGCACTGGAAGAAGAACAAGAAATTTTCACTTCTATCTTTTAGTCCCACGACTTACAATTTTTTATACGTATTACTTTTATTTTGTTCAGTTTTTACTTGAGACGTTTATAAATGTGCATTTCATAATGTTGAATTAGCCAAAACAACAGCAATACTGCCACTCTAAATTAGTGCCTAAGATATTAAAATTTAATAAAATCCCATATCTATTAGTCCAATTAAAAATAAAATAGCGCATTACCTACATCAGATTTACTACTAAGGCAATTTAGCCCCAGGAACTCAATTTCTCGGTAATATTTCTCAAGCAACCCTCATTACACTGTCTTTATTATCCCTCTCAGTGAAAATGAACATACTTCACGAGGTAACCTCAGGCAAAGAATAAAGTGTATAGAAATAAAACCCCCTATCTCATACAATCTGCATTCCCAGATATTTGGAAGAACTTGAGGGAATGTTCACCACAGTCAGGATTTTAAGATTGTACCATAGGGTAGATGATACCAGTACTTGTGTCGAACTCCATCCATTAAAGATAAAGATAAACTTATTTGCTCAAAACATATGTGTATATACAAGAATATGCATGCTGGAAAACATAAAAAAATAAATAAGATCAGACATGTTTGCCACCTAGTATGGCGTGCAAATATAGCAAGCAATGTCTATATAACAAAGACCAGAGACTAGAGAAGGTTAGCGTGAGTAGGGCGGACCGAAGATCTGATGACAAAATGAATAAATTCATTTATTCTGGTGATGCTTTTAGGAGGCATCTGGATGGTGTAGTTGAAACCTACCAGCTAAATGATGATCACACACATAAGCAGATCTATACAATAATTTGCTCAAAAAGTAAATCATCATCAACATCATCTCAGCCAAATGAAGTCCACTGCTGGGCCTCCCAAGGATTTCCAAAAAGAATGGTTGGACGCGGCCAGCATCCAGCGCTTCCATGCGATTTTGGTCAAATCATCCGACCACCTAGTCGGTGGGCGTCCGTCGCTGCGCTTGCTGTTACGTGGTCGCCATTCAAGAGATTTTCTGCCCCATCAGCTATCGGCTGTATGAGCTATGTGCCCCGCCCACTGCCACTTCAGAGAGCTAATCCGCTGGGCTATGTCGGCGACTTTAGTTCTTCTACGGATCTCCTTATTCGATCGCGTAGAGAAACACCTAGCATAGCCCTCTCCATAGCTCTTTCTGCGACCTTGAGCTTTCTTATGAGGCACATAGTGAGGGACCATAGGGAGGGAGGAAACAGTAAATAATTAGTACATAAGAGGGTACCTTGGATTCTAATTGGCCAGCCGTATTAACTTGTTTGTAAATGTACTATGTAATTACCCACACTTTGGTTTTTGCATTGTTATATCTGCATGCTTCGTCACTAGACATATAATTTGTACGTTAAATATTAAATCTCATGTAAGTGAGTGAGTGCTGTATTATGTTCTTTTGAAATACAAAGAACCTTTAAACCTAATATTTCTTGCACGCAAAGATGAACCGATTTCTAAGGTATTTTCTTCCAGTCAACCAAATATGGTAAAGAGATCATTTGGCGGGTTCTCTGTTAATCAGGAGTAAAAAATAATAATAAATATTAAAAACATAATGTTATCATACTTCCTACTAATATTATAACTATAAATATGAAAGCTTGTGACTAGGGATGGATGTTTAATACTCTTTTACGCAAAGACTGTAGAATTTATTTTAGTGCCGTTTGATATACACTACTTATAACCAGTGGCTGAGCGATCGACTCCTTGGCCGCTACAAACACTGCTAATATTGATGTTGATGTATTTATCAATGAAACACATATTATAGAAACTTATTATCGTGATGAGGGCAGATTCAGGAGAATTATTTATGTGTGCAGGTAAAACTTCCTCTTTTTTTATAAAGAAAAACCTATTGTGTTTTACAGGACCTTTAAATATCCTATTACGCGATAGGGTAGTTGACTAAAAAAAAACTAATTAGTCCGTCAGTCAGATTTCCCAAAAATACTACACACGCATTTTTTCTTTGTTCATATAAACAAAAAATGAAGACGACATAGTGCGTTGAAAACTCGTATGACGTCACTGCACGCTACACTTTTTAGCGAGCAGTGACGTCACCAGCCACCACTCCTGATCTTTGACACCTTTTATATTTCTCAATTTTATATTGATTTGATACTCGTAAAACAAAATATACGTATCCAATATTTTTCTATAATCTGAATGACGGACTAAATAGATTTTTTTTTTTTACCCAGGAAACATCCTTAATAGTTGTTCCGGGTCTGGCATTGTCTATGTGAGTTTATATGTTTATAAACGCACCCAAGGATAAATTTCTAGTGTGGGGCAATGTTTTTGTTTTTTTTAATCAATTCTACGGGATTTTTTATTTTTATTCTCGGCATCTACACGTATGGGGGTGAAATTGCGGGGCGCATAAATCCAATACGTGCACAATTAAATACAATACGTGCACAACTATATACATAGTCATTTAGGTAGTATCGGTAAACAAGGAAAAGAAAAGTATAGGAGTTATACTTCTCTATGCTTTCATTATTCTACGTCTAAAGAGAATTTAGCTAAAGTGCTTTTATAGAATTAAAATAGCGTCAGTATTGCACCGAGTACGGCTAATGTAATAACAGTGTACTAAAAGGTGTGAGCAAGCCCGCATTACCGAGAGAGCTTTCCCACATAATAAAAATACTGAAAAAATCTACGTTGAAGCACTTTTCTGTAATTTTTCAGTGTTCGGGCGTGGACGATGTGACATGGTTACGTAGTAATTTTATGTTTTTCGGAGCGTGAATTTTATTTTTCCAGCATATGTGGGTTGCTTTTAAACTGACATGACATGAAGACTCTATTAAAGGAATAGGTAAAGAAAATTGCTTAGTAGGTGCACAAAAACGTACTACATGATTTCTCAATTAAATAAGTATTTGATTAAAGAAATACGTGTATGATTTTTGTATGCAAGGTTTTGCACATATTTGTGACGTCACCCTAAACCCCAAACTACCGTCATAGCAATGCACACACACATTTCAGTACTGCGTACGCTATTCATTTTCGACTACGCATATGTTATTTGATTTCTAAAACAATTCGCTTACTGTTTGTCGCAACTATTCATAATAAGAATTAAAATTAATTGCTGAGAGTTAATTTATATTTACTTTCTGTCTGTAAATAATACGCCTGTCGTTTCGAATGGTTTGGGCAGATATTCATATAACCTACTAACAGCAAAAAACAAAATGGTCAAAATATGTTAAAAGTAAAAAAAAAAAATAAGTTATACAGCTACCCTCGAAATGTTTGTTGACATTTTTCCACTTTACTTACCTGTGATTCCACATGAACTCTCTAATGTAAAGTTTTCATACGTTCAATTGGACGTAGTTATGCAAAAAAGATCCAGCCAGCAAACTTGCTTTTGAGAAAATGGAGTTTGAAGTAAAATTTATATATTTAAATTTCCTTTTAAAAAATGTTTATTTTCCTGTACTTTTTTGTGACTTTGATATTTTTTGCATATATTAAAGTTGATGTGTAAATTTCAGACATTTATGACAGTAACTCAAAAAACTGTTTTTGTGGGTTGGATCCATTTTGCATAACTAATATAGGAATGAAAACGTTACAATGGTGAAAAAAACTATACTAGAAATCGAACAGCTAAAAGGCATTTCATGTTTAGGATAGATACTTTCTGTGCATTTACAATATTTACATGTTTGGAATATTATTTTAATGATTTTTTTTTTAGTAAAATTTCAGTATTTTTCTAAATAAATAAACTTTTTAATGTAAAGTAATTGTAATAGTTTGGGAATGTGATTTTTTTATGATGAATATTGTATTTTAATAAATAAACGGTAGTAATATATAATATACCGATAAATAAAGCATTTTTATTTAGTGATGGTAAGCAGTGATGCTATATTTTCCATTCCAAATTATTCAATAATCCACAACGTTAAAGTTCAAAGACATACACGGAGTGCAACCCGAGTGGTAGTAACTACCCGTAATTGTGTGCAATTTAGTTTTATGATCTTTCTGTACGATTCACAATAAATAAAAACTTTTTCTTTATCCTAAAAATATTATTTTATTTAAACTAAGCGCATTCAGTGTCCGCTGAGCGCAGCAGATGCATGATTAAAACAATCGGCAATAGTCTAATGAACATAAATACGACTTATTACTAAAGCTAATATTTTGTAATTCGTTTACTCGACTGCTGCCCCTAATTTAATGCCTCCTTGCTTCGGAACCACGTCAATTCCTTGTCAAGTCAATTCATACTTCTTACTGACAAAATACATATTTTCGGTAGGTACTGTCGACATTTCACTTTCTTGCCGTTATCAAGATGTACGTGACCACTGTCGACCAACGGCCATCACGTATCTTTTCCGCGTGATATTGACGAGGTTTGTACGTGGAAAGATTTTGCGGGGAATAATACAGAATTGGGGTCCAGGTCGCCATGTCAACTGCCGGAAAAACGTCCTCTAAATGGTTAGTCAAAAGTTTAAGGATCCTTCACAATTTTTCTAAACCTATGTAGGAAATTACTTTAACGAATAATTTTCAATTATTATAAGATCTTGTAAGTTTTTTTTTTAAATTTTATTTCTAATAAACTTACATTTAGGTTCACAATTTGTTTTAGCCGCATAACTAAAACCTCTCAGGGTTTATCTGCATATCGGCGAGCCGCTCATAACTATACTATAAATAATTATTATTGTATACAATGCAATGCTAAGAATTCATTGGTATGTTAATACCTAGGTACAGTCGCCCGCACATCAAGCCACCACAACCCGTCAAATTTCTTCAATAGTTTCTAACTGCTGTTTTCTCTGGATCAGAAATAATCCTATACATAAATATTAATGTATCGTGTATATATTTACATAGAAAACGAATATATTTACCTGGGGGGAATCAAGTAACACATTATCAAAAAGAATCCGTTTCATTTTGACACTTCAGCAACATTTGTTACGTTATTTAAGTATTGAGCGGACTAATTTTTGGAATTTATAAAGCAAAGGCTTAGAAATTTAAACAAAGTATAACATAGGGCCTGTTTTTCTCGTAGGATTAGGTCGAGGTGTATGTACCTATAGTAAGCCCACAATTCACCATTCATGTTCGAATCCTATAAACATAATAGGGCCGAGCCTATTTCTAACTGCTGGTCCCAAATTCAGACTCCGGGCTGATAAAATTGTGATAGAAAAAGAACAAAACATTTTTCTGGACCTGAAAATTGAAACCATACCTCATGCTTACCTTTTAGCAGTAGCGTTGACGGCCTTATAATGAACGTAGCAGTTTTAGAGTAAAATAAGACTGAATTTTGTATTTACATGACGTTTGTGTCAAAGGAGGCCGACATGTAATGACGAAGTGACGTCACATTTTATACAAATTGGGCCAAAACCCAAAGCCTGCGAAAAAAAAAAATTAGTTACCGTGGTCCGGGAAAACCTTTTATTTCCCTACTAGCTTTCCGCCGGCGGCTTCACCCGCGTGGAGTTCGGTTATATCGACTTTTTAGATTTCCCTCGGGAATATCAAATTTTCCGGCATAAAAAGTACCCTATTATTTAATCCGAACTTCTAACTTTACATCTGCAAAATTTCAAAACAATTAGTTCAGTAGTTACGGCGTGAAAGCGGAACAAACAAACAAACATACTCACTTTCTGATTTATAATATTTGTAGGGATAATTTTTACTACTGCGCAGAATTTCCACGACAATTCCGTCAGCTGGTTTAAGTGGGAACATCTAGTGCGCAAGAAGGGTCACAAAACTTATGAAGTACTTGCTGCGCCTCGCAATTTTATCCGCGTAAGCTTTGATCCTGTGGGAATATCGAGCCCTGTTGTTATTTGTAGTTGTAAACTGTCTAATCATTCTGACTGTAGCTTCGCAATATATATTTGAAAATCTTATGTATGTACATAAAAATATATCTAATTTTAAGAAAATAAGCGATATTCATAATATAAATACCAGGAACAAACACGATCTTGCTGTACATCACACTCGTCTCCACAGAGTAGGCAACTCGTTCATGGGTCAATGTATACACTTTTACAAAAAGCTTCCCATGGACATTCGAAACTTACTCATTAAACGATATAAAACCTATATAAAGGCCAAACTTTGCAAAAAAAATTTATATTATAATTTTAAAAAATAAAAAACAAAAAATATTATAAAATCTCAGATTATTTAGAGGATAGAGAGGCTTGGGACTGAGCTGCTCGCTCTGTTAAGCATTGTTATTAAGCAATATGCGTAATTATAACGTAAATTATTGTAAACATTTTCATTTTTAATGTCTGGACTTTAAAAAAGTCCCTGAGTTTGTTTCGGCTGTTTCTTCTCAGAGGTAGTCAGTTAGGAAATGCCGGCTTCATCTAGTTTAAAAAAAAAAAAAGAAAAAAAAACATATGACGTGTAAAAGTGATCGGTGATCCTACTTGCTTAATAAACGATTTCATTTCATTTGATTTCTATATATTGTGTATGTGCCAACTTTCATCCGAATCTATTAAGTAGTTTTTTCGTGAAATAGTAACAATCCAAATCATCCATATATGTTGTGGAGGCATGAGGAACAGCACACCATATACACTTCACTCACTCATCCTCCTTAGAAAGGGAACCTCGGACCAGACGGATGTTATGTCTGGCGGATACTTGCCCGCTGGTTGATGTCGCGAACTTGTATGCGTGCTAGTTGCACAGTAAACTCTGCTTGCGAGATGCAGGATTTGCGTGACGTCAGTATGACGCGTTGTTCGCATGTTGCGCTGTATGTACCGCTAAAATTAATATTCTCACAAACTTTCGCATTTATAATAATAGTAGAATAGGAAGTTGGATCTTCCTAAATGTTATAGATACTCCTGTGGGGTATGACTCTGACTTACGTGGTGTAGGTAAGTAAAAAGGTACCAAAAGAAAACTGCTCGGTGGTAGGCCATAACATCGGCCGCCGGCAGAAGTTTCTTTTTTTTTTTAATTATAAACTAGCGCTTGACCGCAATCCCGCCTGATGGTAAGCAGTGATGCGATCGTTGATGGTCAAGTGCGCTAATTTATTAAGAGCCTATTCACTCTAGCCTTGAAGTCACTCAAATTGTAGTGTGACGGAAACACCGCCGCCGGCAAATTGTTCCAATCCCTCGATGACAAAGTCTTGCCGCCAAGCGATTTGTCGTGTTCCGGCATGATGTCTGGTGAAGCCGTACGGAGGACGGGTCTGAGCAGTTGTGTTGCGATGTGTGCCGGGTACGATGCGTCAAATGTTGTTATATCGGGAGTTTGGTCGTGAAGAGTCTTCAGATCAATCTCCCTTTGGCGCAGTATCGTTGGTCGTGTTGTTGGGTTTAACATTGCATCACCTCGCTCAACTGCCGTCTTCCATCCTATTCGCTCAGTTTTTTTCTGAGTGAATAGGCTCTTAATAAACTAGCGCGCTTTACCATCAACGATCGCATCACTGCTTACCATCAGGCGGGATTGCAGTCAAGCGCTAGTCATAGGTCATAGAGATATGGTAGCGTAGTAGTAAATACTTGGATGAACTTCAAAGTCATAAATAAAACACTTTTTTCATTGGCCGATTTAGAGCTCAATATAGCGTTTTTACCTACCGCTAAAAGGATTTAATGATAAATGAATAAACCTTTTTTTGTGGATGGAAAATCAATCATCTCCCACTGAGACTTTTACTGACTAAAATCCACCCGTTTTCCTTCACTTACCTACCTCTGTGCCAGGGCCACAGTTTCTTAAATGAATAAACATTATCTACAAACTTATTTCTACATACTTTGTCAGTCACAATCAAGTTGTTCTTAATTGAAATGAACACTATGTCTTTATCCTAATGCGCTAAGGGGTGCACAGAATTCGATTACATAAAAGGTTTAACGGGAGTTTAAGCACTGTGTCAAATTGTATTATAGTATCGAAAGCGCTTCGTTCCAAGCACGCTGATGCTTTGTTAACATTTTGCGGAAATAAAATTTATTTCAGTGTTTAAAAACTATAGCAAAGTTTTCCTTTTTTCTCTATTTACCTTATACTGCATTTTTATGGCTTGGTGCATGTACTTATATTAACTGGCGAAATTTTAGTGAACTATAGCTTAAATATTTTTTTTTTTTTTTGTTTAATCTATACTTGTAATCTAAAAATTAACTATATTATTAATAATACTATTGTACCATATTTTTTGCATGGAATAAAAGAAGCTTTTATTATTATTATAGCTTAAATATATTTACCTCCATCTTCCTCGTTTTATGTTTTCAGAATTCTGCCGTTGTTCAAAATAGCCCATAAAATTGCCACAATTAAGCGGCAGTGGGCAGGGCACAATGCTCGCAGAACAAATGCCCAATGAAGCTGAAAATGTTGGAAGTGGCGACTGAGTATCGAAAGACGTAGCGTTGGTAGATCTCTCGCAAGAAGGACCAATCAATGACCTTGTGGACGCAGGTATCCGCTGTATGTGAGAAGCATAGAATTAATCGAAGTGGAGATGCTTGGGGAGGCCTGTGTTTTTTTTTAATTTTCACCTTTCAGCTGTAATGATTATAGTAGTTATGATGACGATTAAGATGAGGTAGGAAACAAGTATCTTAAACACTACTTCGAAGACTAATGGTTTTGTTTAATAACTTTCCAATTAAAATTAAGAATTAGATTTTTTCAAAAGAGGGTATGTACTTATGGCTACACGATAGAACTGATATAGTACAACAGGAGTCGAGTGTAATTCAAGTGTCACCGACCCGAGCGTGACGATTTAATTTCTTTGACTATTCACGTAGAGCTCAAAATGAGCTTAAAAAAACCAACTTCCAAATTAAAACAACAACAACAATAACAGAGAGATAATTCTCATAATTTGAAAACGTTCTCAGTCTGATCTCAGTCTCGATATGTCAAAAATACTTCTAGTTCACAGTGTAATCGTCTCAATATGTCAAAAATGTGTATCTCTAATTCTCGTAATTCAAAAACGTTCAAAGTGTAATCTCAGCCTCAATATGTCACAAATACCTCTAATTATAGTAATTTAAGAACGTTCATAGGCAAATCTCAAACTCAATATGACAAAAATACCTCTAATTCACAGTTTAATCTCAGTCTCAATATGTCACAAATACTCTAATTTCCCAACAAGTTATTGACATTTTTGTTTGTAGCTGAGATAAGACTGCGACGAGATTTTCAACGTTTTAATTAAATTACTGTATTAATTAATTAAGTTAGAATTGATACACACATAATTAAGTTAAAATTGACCTTCAGTTTGTTTCTGAAACATACCGCGGTTACCTCTTGTTTGACTGGACTAAGAAAAACCTTTCGGTAACGAAGCCTGTTTTCATACCATGTTGCTAAATAATCGTGTAGGTTTCTATTTATCCACGGCATCTCACGGCTTGACGATTATAACAGCGTATTCATTACTAGAGGCTGCAAACCAAAATCGTGCTTACTTTATATCTCTTCGTTACTTATAAGGATTTAGGGTAAGCTTATGTGAATTACTCCTGAAGCTTAGTTTACTTTATTTTGTTTTATTTTGCTTTTCCTTTTATCGACATAAAGCTGTTCGCGTTAGCTTAATTTCTTAAGATATTAACTTAGTGAGAGGTTTGCTGCACACCGAGATACAGGTTTTACCTAGTTCGGTTGCAGATGTTCCTATTATGTAGCGTACGTATTACCTATATACTACTGTACACTGTACTGTATACTGTAGTTACTATGTTTTATGTTGTTTTGTAGTTCGTATATTTATTGGTGAATAAATTTATTTATTTATTGCTGACAGCAATATTTGTGAAGAGAAATTAATTTAATTTGAATGCCTATGACCTCTAGTGTGTTGTGTGTGGTCTAATTAAATTACTTTTGAATTGTCGTTCAAAATCATTGTAACTTATGCCTACAAAGTATGTAACTTTCTACTTAACCCATAAAAGAAAACAGGTGTGTGGTATGTGACACGGGGTGGTCTTAGAACATTGGAAGATTGGAACATGTTGCAACAATTTAAAAGACGATACACTTTTTGGTTTAATTATTTAGTGATGAAACTCATCGACATATGCATCCTGCACCCACGGTGCACAAAGTTCGTCACTTATTGAAGCCCGTATTCAAGATTTGCCAATGAGCAATGGAGCGCAGAATATTAAGTGTAGCATATAGATCGTATTAGAAACACTTTGGTTCATTCCATAACTCAATTAGAAAATGTTGGAAGACAAACAGCCAGACTGAAGTGGGAAGAGGCTGGACACGTTTCGGGAAAGCACCCACAAAGATGGACAAAGTTCGTTACTCACTGGAGACCTGAAGTCATCGCCTATAAGGTATACCACGGCAAAAGTGGTGTAATGATCTAGTACGTTTCGCGGGGCCAACAAGGCCAGAGATAGCACAAGACATGGAAATTTGGAAGAAAAAAGGAGAAACCCAGAAGTGGGACACAAAGGAGAGTAACAAAAAAATTGTGATGGGCATTTTGCTCGATGGTAGGCCATAACATCAGCTGTCACCAGACCAGGCAGTCTTGCCGTCAAGCGATTCGTCGTGTTCCGGCATGATGTCTGGTTAAGCCGTACGGAGGACGGGTCTGAGCAGTTGTTTTGCGATGTGTACCGGGTATGATACGCCAAATAATATTGTGTCAGGAGTTTGGTCGTGGAGAGTCTCCAGATCAACCTCCCTCTGACGCAGCATCGTTGGTCGTATTATTGGGTTTAATATGCATCACCTCGCTCAACTGCTGTCTTCCTTCATGTTCACTCAGTTTTTTCTGTGTGAATAGGCTCTTAATAAACTAGCGCACTTGACCATCAACGATCGCATCACTGCTTACCATCAGGCGGGATTGCCGTCAAGCACTAGTTTAGATTTTAAAAAAACATATAAAACTGGCGAAATGTGAGTGTATTATAAAAAATATGGCATTAAGTTATGGCGAGATTTGTTATGTTTTGATCACCTCTGCCTGGATGAAGACAATGCATTCACCAATAGTTAATCCATGAAAGTACCTTTAAGCCTCCTATAAAGTGAATAACTCGAGTTGATTGTTTGACGTGACGGTGGCGTGACGTTAACGTCATGAATAATTCAACGGCGCATAAATCACTTCATCTACGACGTTGACGTCAAAGCCGCGTGGTTACGTGAACGATGCAATTTTAAATTTTGACGGCATACTCAAATACAGATCGGTGATCTGACTGGAGAATATTTAATTAATTCGTGTTTATGTAAGTAAACTTATGCAGATTGGAAGCCATCAGGAGGCCGACTTTGCTAACAAATTCTAGCTAATTAATAAGATCACACCATCTTCTGCACAAGCTCAAGGTCACTCAAAGGGCAAAGGTGAGGGCTATGATTGGGGTTCACTGCGTGGTCAAATCAGGAATGAGACAACTGAACAAACTGACAACTGCTCAAACCCGTCCTCCGTATGGCTTCCCCAGACATCATGACGGAACACGACGAATCGCTCGGTGGCAAGACTTTGTCTGATGGGTGGTAACTTCTGCCGGTAGCCAATATTATGGCCTACCATTGACCTTTTTATTGGAAATTACTTCTTTAAAGCGTGGCTGTTTTCAACAGTCGATCGGTTCTGTAAAAATCTCACCGTGAAAAGTTAGATGAAGTGACCTTAGTGTGAGATACCAATAGTCTCAATTCCAAGCATTAGTTGTAACGACAGCTCAATCCAAGGTCAGTTAACCTAATTCTTCACGATGAGATAGTTCCAACGTCATATTGCTAAGCTTACATTCGGGCAAAGGCTTTACTGACAAATAAACCACCATCAGAAATGAGTAATAACACATCATTTATGATAATAGGTCTGTTGCAATCATAAAAATATAACCAATATTGTCTTTGGTCCTTCACCAATCAGTGCACAAAAATATAAGTGGTTGAATACAAGGCTTTTGGCTAATTTTATGTTTGTAGTGGTTGCGCTACGGTTCACCGGTTACGGTTACGGTTACACCCGCTTTTATTTTGATGTTTTGGTTGATCCCGCAGGAATATCGGAATAAAAATATCCTATGTTTTGAATCCGTCGAATTTATAATATGAATAGGATTAAAAGCCTGGTCTTTTCAGCGTATTTTCTAAAAATATTTATTTCATAGACACTTGTGTACGCAAATACAATGTTTTTTTCCCGATCTGTGTGGAAAAGTGGAAAACATTCCCCGCATTTGTGAAGCGGAGAAAGTTTGTTTAATCTTCAATCGCTATGCCGCGTGCACCGCGCACATGTAGTCACATCACGTCTGCACATCGATTCATAGGAGGAAAACCAATTCTTCAAAATCGGATTCAGACGTACATATGAAAGAAATTGTTCAGTCCAAGTAGGTCATCAATTTGTAGCAAATATTATTTGTGGTACATCTCAAATATTTATGGTAGGGACAACAACAGGCCAAGTTACCCGAAACTGTCAAATATTCCCAATCAAGCCCAAGTCTTAATGCTTTAGAGATAAAGTTGAAAATCTAACACTGTCAGATTGTACCAGCTTGAACTGTACATCTCAAAATTTCTTAATTCGTAAATTAATGTCTTCTAATTAACATCAAGTCTGTAATTATTTATACTAATAGCACGTCTTCCTTGGGGGAACTCGTTATAACATCTACACAAAATGTGGTAGGTATCTAAAAATATTTTAAATTAGTACGTAGTAGATTACTTGTGTATGAAAACAAATGGGTAAGGTTTGCGTACGAAGGGTACCATTATCTATAAAAATCAGTCTCTTCTAATCTGTTCTAAGGTTCTTCGTATACAACTGTACAGAGTGTATCTGACATCGTAACGCAAACTTCTCGAAAAGGTTAGACCGCATGCCACTAATAAAATTATGATAGTAATTTATGTCGTTAATGAACGGTTACAGAATTCATCGTGTTTAAAAAAGTGTTGGCTCGGCCTTTGAACGTTCCAAGAGTGCCGCCGTGCGGGTTTGTAGGTATGACGTTGATCCCTGATGTGAACTCTATTAAATCAGCTGATAAGATAGTTTTCGAGATTTGTTTTCATTTCACTTTTTTGTGTAATTAGCGAATTAATTAATTTTTACTTTGAAATGTTATTGGGTTATAAAAGTATAGCAATTATGAACGGTCTAAAGTAAAAAAACTATTTTTTATTTAAATCATGAAAAAGCCGACGCAAAATTCCACCACTGAGGGGTTCAGAATCATTTCTGGATCCTTGGTACTCGTTTGTGCGTCGATGTCAGATACACCCTTTATATCCTGTGAATATTTCAAGCATCTTACTGTTGCCATTGTATTAATTACTATCAAGCACAAAATGGCGAAAAATCACGTTGATCACATGGGAGCCCACACTGAATATTTATTTTATTCTGTTTTTAGTATTTACCTATTTACAGCAGTCAACACGTGTGTTCTGTGAACGTGTTAAATGTTTACCTATCACGATTTATAACATACAGCCTAGTGACAGACAGGGGAGTCTTATTCAGAATCTTAATTTTTATTCAGAAACAACCATTATTACGAAACTTAAACTATTTACAGCAGTCAACACGTGTGTTCTGTGAACGTGTTAAACATTTAGCTATCACAATTTATAACATACAGCCTGGTGACAGACAGTGGAGTCTTATTCAAAATATAATTTTTATTCAGAAACAACCATTATTACGAAACTTAAACTTTATCTGAATTGGTTTTTTACCTCCGTTGGTGACCGTAAATCCAAATTTTCTGAACAATATTCAAGTAAAACGAAGCAAACATAAATTATTCACCGTCAATTTGCCACGAATTTGGGTTGCAACCGATAAATTAATTGTAGACGAATTACCTGGGGATCGGAGCTTACACCTTATTCTCAATAATCATTTTTTATTTATTTTTCATTCTAACCAATTTGTAGTTTTCCTTAACTTTATGGCTCTTTCTCATTCCGCACAGTCCTCGCTCTGTGGAGAAGATCATGATCACCATCATTTCAGCCGAAAGACGTCCACTGCTAGACATAGGCCTCCCCCAAGCATCTTCACGACGACCGGTCCTGCGCTTCCCGCATCCAGAGGTTTCCCGCGCAAACATAAAATTAGCCAAAAGCCACTTACATTTTTTGCATTGATTGGTGAAGGACCAAAGACAATATTGGTTATATTTTTATGATTGCAACAAACCTGTTACCATAAATGATGTGATAATACTCATTTCTGATTGTGGTTTATTTGTCAGTAAAGCGGGGAAGTAAAGAAAAGTAAGCGGGAGTATGCTTAACAGTGTGATGTTGGAACTATCTCATCGTGGAGACTTAGGTTAACTGAGCGTAGATTGAGCTGTCGTTACAACTAATGCTTGGAATTGACACTATTCGACATCGCACTCTAAGCTCACTTCATAAAATTTTCACGGTGAGATTTTTACAGAACCGATCGGCTGTTCAAAACACAAAAAAGTAATTTTCAATAAAAAGCAGTATCTCGATGGTAGGTTCATCTGCTACCGGCAGTAGTTGCCACCCACCAGGCATAGTCATGCCACCAAGCGATTCGTCGTGTTCCGCCGAAGCCATACGAAGGACGGGTCTGAGCAGTTGTGTCGCGATGTGTACCGGTACGATGCGCCTAACATTGTTGTGTCGGGAGTTAGGTCTCCAGATCAATCTCTTTCTGGCGCAGCATTGTTGGTCGAGTTATTGGGTTTAAAATTGCATCACCTCGCTCAACTGCCGTCTTCCTTCCTATTCACTAAGTTCTTTTTTTTTAGTGAATAGGCTCCTAATAAACTAGCGCGCATTACCATCAACGCATTTTCACTGCTTAACATCAGATTGTGGTCAAGCTCTAGTTTATAATTTAAAAAAAAAAACTGAGAAATATAGATAAACTTCACCCATCTCCCAGTCCCTAAAGACTTTCTTTATCCATGAAAGTTCTACTCCGCCATCTTGTTCTCATTGAGAACAACAAAGTAAAGTCAGGTTTATGGTCAAATAGACAATAAAATCAAAACAGCACCACATTTCGTTCTCAATGTGGTTTCTAATGAATTATGTATGTGGGATTTGTGTTTCAGGTAGAGAGGATGTCATTATGCTGCGACACGGCGCTAGCCTGGTTTTGTGTGGCTAGGAAATAAGTGGTTTCCGCAGTGGTTATATCAAAATGGTAATAAGTATCGTTGAATTACAAATTCAATGCACGCACACACAGTATAGATGCCTAATAACTGAACAGATTGATTTATTGATGCATGAATGAAAGTATAATTTTCCGAATAATAAAATATTTTTTGTGATATTTTAATTTTTTTATTAAAAGAATACAATAATTTTTCAAGTTTGAAAGGTCACACAATAACATTTATATACATGCTAGTATAGCACTTGGATCCCAAAAAGATGTGTACAGGAACAAGGTTCCATTTTATTGTTTACAACCTTTGTATCTACCGACCAGGGGGCCGAGTCTGCTATTTTATATCATTTTGTCATTCCAGCACGTTACCATTGTCATTTTGGTTTTATCCCGTAATCTGCTAAGAACATAAAGATCGGTCATTGATCTCGTAACGGAATGATCATTGCTGTATTGCCATTATTATGAAACTCGTTAGTAGAAATGAGTTTCCAAAAACTACTACTCAATTTGAACATTTCGTAATGCAAGATTTTATTAATATATATTTTTATATATTAATTAATTTTTTATAAGCAGTCTGGAATAGTAAATAGTTCTTAAATAGCAAAAAACATTATTGTAAAACTATAAAACTAGATATTTTGTTATCTGTTAAAGTCAATGTGACATTAATACAGACTGACTGACGTTTATGTTTCTTTTAACAGCTGGTGTTTTGGTATTTATTTTTGTTTATATTATTAAAATTATAATTACTACGTAAAGAAAAACAATCAGCAAATTTCGGCCAAGATATGGCGACGATCAAAAAGTTGACTGCGGTCATTAATCGACAGAGCTCCATCACAGCAAAAATGGTTCAAGGTCATCGAGATATCCGTGTCAAAAAAGGTAATTACGCACTGTTTATATACATAATTATACGTAATTCATCTTTATGAAAGTTTAGTAGAATAAACCTAATTATCCTAAATCAGAACTTCCACTCATTGGGTGTTGTACAAACATACCCACAATAAGAATTAAGTAGCTTTGAAAACAATACCATAAAATTAAATATAACCCCCCAGCTAAGCTTGTGTTAGATGTAAGTTTACATCAGTAGTAGTACATTGGCCAGAATTTAAATTATTTATTGCAACTACATACTAAGCGCTAGGTACCAAACCATATTAGATAGGTATAAGAACTATTTATTAAAGTCAATTTTGTTTTACAGGAACTCTGCAGAATTACCTATAATGTCATCAGATTCTGAGTCAGATTTCTGGAGAATGCAAGAGGTAAATTTGACAATTTATTAAAAGCTAGTTTAATGAAATATATTTTAGGAGAGATCTCCTAAAATATTAAACAAACTAACCTACTAAGTATGTCCATATACTTAGTAGGTTATAGTTTGTTCATATAATAATAGTCCATAGAAGATAAACCCCCTTATTCATAAAAACTGCTTAAAGTTAACTAGTGATTAGCGATTCTTTAACCATACATTTTTGACCTTTTAACGTCACTTAACTTAAATCGTCCTTTATGTATAAACACCACAGTGTTTAAGGGGTTTATTCATAATCGATTATTAAAGTTAAGTGACGTGCAAGCTTCTAAAATGTATATTTAAAAAATCGCTAATCACTAGTTAACTTTAAGCAGCGTTTATGAATAAGGGGGAATATGTCTAGCGGTATGGGTTACAAATGGATGTAATAAGTAAATGAAACAGTGTTTATAAAAAGATTAATAATTTATTTTAAATATTTGTTTTGTGCATGACTGCGGTGGATCTGTAACAAAGAGTTAAATCATTTTAATAAAAATTAGAGCGTTTTCATAATTTCCTAGAATATTGAGAAGGGTTTACACTACATACCTGCTAATTTATTGTATGCATTTTTCCACAGATAGTCAACAAAAGCCTGGTGCAGTGCTCAACCTTCAAGAAGATCCCGGTTCATACTGCACTGGAAATTAAAAGACTGATTATTGATGTGTTAATATTATTACATTACGTGTTGTACCTAGGATTTGTTTTATTATTTAAATGACAAAATGTCTTTTTGTTTTGTATAATAATTTTTTTTGACTTAATGTAAAGTAGATATGTAGTTTATGAGAAAATAGATATATAGTTATAAATAATAAAATAATAAAAATGTTTTATTGAAAAAAATTTTACAAATTTTAACCTACGAATATATTAGAGTTATAAATAAACGTTGATTTTTAATAGGTATAGTAGTTTCATTTATGTTGCTAACAGCAAAAACAGAAATCAGATCTCCGGTCTGTCATACTATAAAGGTGCTGAATAACCTTATGGGTGTATGTTTGGTCTTCTGTGAAAGAAAGTATGCGAGAGAGTCCGCTGTTCCATGTTAGTTTTAGTAGTTGTTTTTAAGTTAATTAATGTAATTAGTGTACTGTTTTAGTTAACAATAAATAAATAACTGATAGAAGTCCAACTATGATGTACCTTTACCAACATAGTTAAAAGAAATTCATACCTGTCGCAGTACTTCTGCATAATGCTCATCAGGTGGCAATAATGCTATTGGCATGTTTGCAATATTTGTGGTTTATTTTTTAGTTTCAAAGTCTTTGTTCCTTCATTGATTGCTCTAGACACAGTAATTTGCGAAACTTTAAGGAGGGCAATGTCCTTGTCCAATAAAATTCTCTTAGGACTCTGATGCATAAAATGCAAGTGCTATTAGAATCTGCAATAAAAATATAACATTAATCAACCTATTTCGTGTTTGTAGCTATAGATTACAATAGATTAATACATCAATTGTCAAATTACGTTTCCTCACCTTAATTTCTGCCCATACGCTATCAATTCGACGCAGTCTGGTCATAAGGAGAATGAGTTCTTCAATTAACCCTCTTACTGAGACATATTCAAGGCAAGACGTTTTCAGAAATTCCGCTTTGGGAACATTAATAAAGGGATCTATATTCAAACTCGTCAAGTGATGTGTTCGACGTCTCCTGCATATTATCTTCCTTCTCTAGCATCCACTGAGTTGGCTAGTAATGAAAACATTCTCAAATATTCCACAAACACAATAGATATCACACTTTTTGTACAAAACCACCACCACCATCGAGCTGCCTTGCTTCGAAAAGCAATGTTTGTACAAAGACGGCATCATAACAGTTCAATGATCAAATGAACTGTCAAAATTTTAGCAGATTACCGCATATGTCAGTCATTGATTTGTCATTTTGGACAAGATTACCGTTTTATGCCATTTTGTTCAGTGATTGACCACTTGGCACGCCATTGTGTTAGTAGATTACGGATTTTGTCAAAATCGGTCATTATGACATTAAAAGTCGACAATTTTGACACTATTGCAATAGCAGACTCGGGGCCCAGGTGCCAAACTAGTAACAAAAATTTAAAATAGTGAATTTTACCTTCTTTAGGTAAAATGGTTATTTTGTAACCATTTTACCAAAATAAGATAAAAATTACTTAAATATGCCGAAAGATTTCTCTTCCATAAGTACCTATGTAAAATGTCTATGATCAAAACAAAAAAAAAGGCAAGGACCTGTCAGCAACAAAACATTAGGTATACCTATTACACTACATTGACATTAAATAATAGAAGCTTTTGTTAAAGAAGAGAAAGAGACAATCAGAGTAACGGTCTTAAATGAAATGTCACTTCGTTTTTGATTTTAACTAAATATGTCGCTCAGTAATTTTGAGTTGGAAATGTGATGTCATATAAATCGCTCGAACGCCTCGTAATATACATAATAATTATTAATTATCGTAACAACAATCACATAAATCTTAAGGTAGTCACGCACTGGAAGCATCATCAATATCTCAGCGTTAATCCCAGTCGCATCCGAAGCTTTTTCAGCTTTGGAGTCTGGGGTCCGCTTTACCAGTCTAGCTGCTGATTTGGCTAAACTTCAATATTTTCCATGAAGCGACTGCCGTCTGACCTCCACAACCCGAAGGCGATATCGAAACATCGCAGTTAGACCAATTGTAGGACTTTTGAGGGCTCCAACAACCCACAACGACTGCCATTAGATGTTCGTATGGCAACCGGGACCAACGGCTTAACGCTCTTTCCAAGGCACGACCAGACCAGTGCAAATATTCATGCATACAAATATTTGCACTGCACGGGGATAGAACCCGCACATCCTAGTGCAGCGGCCGCGTTTGCTACTGCTACACCACGGAGGCTGTCAGTCACTCACTGGAAGCATTTGCATGTAATGTAACTGTTCAGATTCGAGTATTTCAGTGAATGCGTCCTGGTATTCATATAATCGTTACAGGCATGGTCACTACCTGTTACAACACAATTTGTAACATTACGAATCATTAACAAAGTAACGTCCTGAAACACAGGCTAAAATAAACCTAGTTCCAGCGGATCGCTACCACCACTCCAATTCCAAACCAACATAACTTACACCTGTAAAAAAAATAGTTTGAGCTTATTTTTAGGCACTATGATTCTATGGGAAATTTTCTATGGACTAACAAAATGTATGTCCCTGTGTAAGAGTTCTAATAAAATAAAAAATATATATAAACACTAGCTGTCCGCGAACTTCCGTTTACAGCGCGCGGTGGTTCCCGTAAATTAAAAAGAGCTCATTTGATATAAAATAAGCGCCTGTTAAAATAATGGGAGCAATATGTAGTACGTCCGCGTTTGCTCCCGTTTTCGCAATATTTTTTGTTACTGCTCTGCTCCTATTGGTCATAGCGGGATATTATATAGCCTATGTCCTTTCTCAGGCTCTAGACTATCTGTGTACCAAATTTCATTACAAACGGTTCAGTAGTTTTGGCGTGAAAGCCGGACACACAGACAGAGACACTTTCGCATTTATAATATTAATATGGATTGCTACCAGGAAGGTGCTGGATCTGCCATTGTGGAGATGCTTTGGGGGGCTATCTCCAGCAGTGACGTGCATAGAATAGAATAGAATACTGTTTATTATGTACACCATATAGATTACAGAAACATAAATATATAGATTTTACAAAGGGTGACACAATGGGCGGTCTTATCACTAAGAGCGATCTTTTACAGACAACCTTTGGATGGAATACTAAGGGGAAGGAGAGAGAAATAGTGTAGGTAGTCTACAGTGTACTATTTACATAGAGTATACAATAAATATGTACGTTAAATTGCAGCAGTGAGGGCGTAAAACCGAATATAACATACCTAATCTCTCTCGGTGGTAGGCCACATCGGCTGCCGGCAGAAGTTACCACCCACCAGACAAAGTCTTGCCGCCAAGCGATTCGTCGTGTTCCGGCATGATGTCTGTTGAAGCCGTACGGAGGACGGGTCTGAGCAGTTGTGTTGCGATGTGTGCCGGGTACGATGAGCCAAGTATTGTTGTGTCGGGAGTTTGGTCGTGGAGAGTCTCCACATCAATCTCCCTCCGGCGCAGCATCGTTGGTCGTGTTGTTGGGTTTAACATTGTACCACCTCGCTCAACTGCCGTCTTCCTTCCTATTCACTAAGTTTTTTAAGTGAATGGGTTTAATAAACTAGTGCGCTTTACCATCAACGATTGCATCACTGCTTAACATCAGGCGGGATTGCAGTCAAGCGCTAGTTTATAATTATTAAAAAAAATAATAATAATAATAATAATCAGGCTATAATGTTATCACTCCTGGGACACAGGCCTCCTCTCAGTGAGAGGGAGTGGGCCATAATCTATCACGTGGCCCAATGCGGGTTGATAGATGCACATGTCTTCGAAGTTTTTGCCTCTACGACATGCCGGTTGTTTATGAATTATAAACTAGCTCTTGACCGCAATCCTACCTGATTGTAAGCAGTGACGCAATCGTTGATGGTAAAGCGCACTAGTTTATTAAGAGCCTATTTACGCTAGCCTTGAAGACACTCAAATTGTAGTAGCAAATTGTTACAGTCCCTCGATTTACGCGGTATAAAAGAGAGGCGAAACGCTTCGTCACCATGTTTTCCTGCACCGGTTTGAGAGCAGTGGTGATGATATACACACACATACACACATTCATACTCGTAGATATAAGGTTAATAAATACTAGATTACTTCACCGCTAAACTTTTTATCACGCTGGATTCAAGGCCCAACAGCGACTAAGACGTGAGGACAACATCTCTTGGCTCGTTACAACGCACATGTAAATTTAATAATAAATTATTTCCCGCACCGCGGGCTTCGTGAATGTACCTGTAATCCATTTACACGGTATATAACCGTCTTCCAAATCGTTCCGAATGATTACGATTATTATTTCAATTTTCACGTTGTTGTTTGAAATGTATCTTTTATTTTTTCTTTTTAATCTAATATCTCGACCTTAGAAGCATTAAATCTTATATTGCAACTTTAGAAGCATTAGGTCGAGATATTTATTTTTCAGACCCGAAGCAACTTAAACTATTTTCGACGTTAACTACGATAACAGCTGTTTAAGTATATGTTTTTGTTATCATTGATATTCTCATCTATTCTACCATTATTTACCATCGATCATCTTAAGGTCTATGTGTCGCTTAGTTAATTAAGAATTTTCATTGCCAACAAGGCATTTTCTCCTACCTCGGCCACATACCCAGAGGCGATGAAAATCTGTCACGAACACAATGGACCGATCAGACGAAGGAATCATCGTCCTCTAATTTCTATACGGAAATAAGGGAAGCGCTGGGCATCCGGAGGATATGCATCATCCGCTCTAGATGCAACTCCGGAGCCAACTACGATCTGACATGAGGTACTAATTGACTAAAGAGAGAGTTAGCCTTGATTCTATCAAATGAGAGCATAAACTTCTGTGGCAACAACAATAGGACCCAAATGGTATCCTTCCTTTAATTTTAATGATAGTAAAAATATTCTTACAAACCTCGGAAGTCCTTGTATGAAAACATGAATATTCCTAATGTTAGTCGAATACTTTATTCAAATGACAGCCCCTAAGCCCTTTACGGCGCTGAAAACCGGTCTTTGAGTCCATTCTGAAAAGTTTCTATAGGCCACCCTCCGAATTTCAATTACACCTGAAGGGTATATAAAGCTATACAATGATTATGCAATTATATTTTATGTAGGTCTAGAATTACAGTAAATAATCTACATTAAAGTTCAACTAAAGAAAAACTTCATCTATACTAGATGATAGTAAAATGCGTCAATGTTACATACATCTTTTTTGCCAAAGACAACAAAATTAACAATAAAGCTGGTACCACTGTTTGAATGCGTCGTGACTCCCAGTCGAATATGAGAAAATATTTTTGAATTTGATAGCCCAATTCTTCAAGAGGCTTATATACGTACATCGCTACGACTATTAAGATCCGAACAAAAAGAAACAAAGTCAGTAAATGTAGTGATAGCGAGCAGGCGACAAGATGCGGGGCGGAGGGTCCAAAATTTTATTATACGCTGACGAAGTTGTGGAGAGAAACTTTTATAATATAAAGGTAAAGATCATTTGTTTGTTTAATGTTGCTGCCGAGGAGTTAACTGAGTCTGGGTGTCGGGTCCTAGCAGAACATCAACGTTGCGACATTGATTTTTTTTTTTAACATCGCTGCATCATGCTGATATAGGAGCATTTTGGCCTCGCACAGGCAATAAATACTATTTCTTTATTTCCTAAAAACGGTCTGAAATCAAAGCTGTACCTACCTACCAAGTGAGCATATATGGATTTGAACTAGGCAAACACATAAGTGCACAACTAGGTAAACAACGACATGAAAACTGTACAAATTCTGGGAATTTGTTAGCTTGAACTTTAACATGACTTGCGACATCTGGCTATTGAGAAAACCAAGCCAAGTTCATACCAGACTAAGTAACATAATAAACACCCTAGTTGGAGTGAATTTATTGGTAGAAATTGTTCAAATTGAATTTATTCCTAGAAATTATTCAAACACAAAAACAAGCCTCCTGTATATTTCCAACTGCTCATGTAAGTTGATTAATTTGCCCCATCTATTTGACTGACAGTTTTCATTTTACTGATGCTGTGATATTTTCCACATATCAAAAGACAACCTTTTAGCATACATTTAGTGAACATAAATGATCACTTTTGAAATCTTAAAATTACGCAAACGATTATGGTCAAACGGACACATGCCCTTTTTGAACCACACGATGACGTAAACGAAAAAATTTTACAGCACCACTTTACATTTACGAAAAAAATATTTCAAGATTTTACTTTCCCACTTTATCGGCATAATTAATAATAAGAATAATAAATGTATTCTCCAATAAATATACAAACTACAAAACAACATAAAACATAGTAACTATATAGGTAATACATACGCTACATAATAGGAGCATCTGTAAGATCGTTTATGTAAATAAGAAAGGGAGTAGGCCCCAAAATACTGCCCTGAGGAATGCCAAAAGACACTACAAGATCACCGCTATCATGACGCCCTTCAAACACACTCGTCCGCCCAGTTAGATAGCTTTCGAAAAGCCGGAGTTGAATTCCTCTCACTCCAAGCTTTTCTAGCTTGGTAATTAAGGTGGGAATAGAAATAGTATCGAATGCTTTTTAGGTCCAGAAAGATACCTAAGCATTTTTGACCTCTGTCCAAGTTAGTACTAACATATTTAGTTAAATAATAAACAGCATCATCGTTAGATCTATTTGTTCTAAAGCCAAACTGATTGTTTGCAAGCAATGTAAAATACACTGCTTGCAAACAATCAGTTTGGCTTTCAGGTATTTTGTGAGTCTATTGTTAATTATCTTTTCCAGGAGTTTTTAGGTAGCGGGTAGGATAGAGATTGTGCAATAATTAGAGATGTCCTTTTTATCACCACCTTTAAAAACGGGCGGACTTCGGAACTTTTCAATTGGGAAGGGAACTGACCCGTCTGAAGGCATTGATTAAAAATGTAAGTAGGCGGAGGGACAAAGAAGTGAACGTGTTTCTTCAAAAATTTCTTTCATTTCATTCTCGCGGCCCACCGTACATTTTGTCTTTAGACTCATCACCAGACAAAAGACCTCTCCTTCAACCGCTTTCTCTAATACAAACGAGTTTAGTTGAGTACTAGTATGGAGGGAATCCGTCAGTAGCGGGGATGCAACATCAACTGTTTTGTGAAGGTTCAAGTAGTCTTCAGCTAAGGTCAGGCCTATATTTACAAAATACTGATTTATAGAGTTCAGGGATTTTTCAGGTGAGGAGCCAACCTTTAGAAGGTAGTTCGGATGACTAGGGACTTTATTCAAGCTAGAGATCTCTTTAAGAACTTTTCAGAGGTTTTTAGGATCGTTTTTTGTTTTTTCAACCGCTGATTTCTCATATTCATGTTTGACTTTCTTTAAAATGTTAGTGCAAAAATTCCGATATCGCATATAAGTAACCTTTAGAGTTTCATTATCTAGTGAGGACTTCAATTCATAGTGTAGTCTGTCTCTATTTATCGTACACCTCAATAACACAGGAGTTACCAATGGTTTGATGATCTTTTTACGCCTTTTTATTTTGACAACAACGGTATTATTATTTGTTGCGGCCTGTATTGTGCTGGTTAGGTAGTTGATTAAGGAAATTATTATAAAAATCATCCACAAAGCTGAGAAATAAACAAAATAAAAAGGTTCCGTTCTTCTTAGTAATATATGGTTTTTCTTCGACTTCTTAGTAATATGTATATGGTCCAGATATGTTAAACTCGCACAACGAGTAATTTCTGTATGGGCAGATAGTAATCCGTGAGACGCATTAAGAGTCAAATAATCCTCTCCAGTTAAATCAATTTTAGAATTGTTGATGGGAATATTAATGTCACCCAGACATCATTTTTTTGCATCCTTCTACTTTTAAAAGAGTCTCATGTAATGAGTCAAGAAAGGGATCAACGTTTTTGTATGGGGGAAAGCGGTATATAGAAACTATCGACTGCTTGCCAAATCGGGTTATAAGGCAGTTTCCTTCTTGAAAAAATGGTTCCTCAAACCAGTAACAATACAAGTCCAGAGCCGTTACAATTAACGCTACGGATATTTTGCGTAAGTATGGTCAGACGTTTGTCAGACGAAAAAGATATCACCTCATGACAGTCTTCAAGATCACAAACTGATACTTTTGAGACAGAGCAATTATCTATGTCCTTTGTTAAGCTATTTAAGTCACCAAAATGATTCTCTATAGGAAATGGGACAAAGTAAAAAATGGCAACCAGAATTAAAGATTAAAATCAAACAGTAAGCTAGTGAAGTGATACTCTTCAACTCAAAATAAATGTTTAAGTGTGTGTGAAGATTGATGTTCAGTGTGAATTAGCAATAATTAAATAAAATTATTAAAAATATTGAAGCATGCATAAACAATATATCAGAAATACAATATGACAAGATAGTTTCCAAGACTTGTCACTCATTAGAAATCAATTTTTCCACGTAAGATTCTGAAATTATTTGAATTTGCGGATCATTGACCTTTTTTCGATGATACACTATACCATTTGCAGTCCAGCAAAACTGGTAACCATGGCTCCGTTGGAAACCCCTGGTAAGATAAAAAAACTTTTGTGCTTTGTATGTGAGGCATAGTGAATGATGTATACCCATGCCAAACTACAGCGTTCTAGTACCTACTAAAAGTCTCCTAAGTCAAAACAGGAACAGACAGTTATATGGACGAGATGAGAATTTAGAAAGGTTAGTAATGAATACGAAACCCATAAAAACAGCAGCGATTGTGTACACATTTTCAAGGATCAAAAATGATTCATTGGATAAACTATTGAGTTACAGGTTACAAACAGCTGTATTCCTATGTTCAAATCACATAAAAAATATTAACTTTTCCATATCCGTACATTCTAGGAATAGCCATTGTTATGAAAACTTGAAAACCCACACCTGCTTCCATCGTTAAACGAGACACGAAAGAGGACGAATTGTATGAGATCATAAAATCTAAATTTATTGCACACAGGTGGCTATAACACCACACTTAAAAAAGCTTTATAATTATGACTCTAAATATATAAATATTAAGGATAAAATATATAAATAATATGATACCTATAGATATGAAGGAATAACTATTATGAATACGTCTACAAAAACGTCTAACCAACATATGGTATGACGCGTTGTTCGCATGTGGTGATGTGGCCTTGTTGATACCGCTACATTTTACATCAATAACATAATTTTTGGAATTCTTAATGTCAAATAGCAGGTTAGCTGCAGATTTTCTTTGTAAAATTGCGACTAGCCTTGAATTTTTGGGGTTTAAACATTAAGTTGCAAAAATGTTAATATTCTATAACTGATTTCTTGAACGTTGTTTTTTGATGTCTGTATTATTGCACTGATAACCTGTATGAATATTATAAATTGTTATAGAATAGAATACTTTTTATTATGTACACCATATAGATTTTTAGAATTCTTAATGTCAAATAGCAGGTTAGCTGCAGATTTTCTTTGTAAATTGCGACTAGCTTTAAATTTTTGGGGTTTGAACATTAAGTTACAAAAATGTTAGTATTCTATAACCGATTTCTTGAACGTTGTTTTTGATGCTTGTTTTTTGCACTGATAACACGTATGAATATTATAAGTTATCATAGAATAGAATAGAATACTTTTTAATTATGTACACCATATAGATTACAGAACATAAATGTAAAGATTTTACAAAGGGTGACACAATGGGCGGTCTTGTCGCTAAGAGCGATCTTTTACAGACAACCATCATTATCATCATCACCCGCTTAGCCTTTTCCTGACTACCCTTAACCACGGTTAAAGGTCTACAAATGACAGCGGAGATGAACGGGTTAACGGATCTCGGTATATAAAGATGGTCACCCGTCTACAGACCAAGCGTAACTTATCCTGGTCGATCGACATGTGCGGTTATTTTAAATATTATACGTATCTATTTTAATGGGGATGTTTCCTGGGTAAAAAAAACCGGCCAAGTGTGTTTCGGACTCACGCACAAAGGGTTCCGTACCATTGATTTATGAAATTAAAGGATTTAAGTTAGTAGGTATGTATGTATGTGTATGTTAGTATGAAAGATTACGCGGTAATAAGCGGTTTACAATTTACGAGGTATTAAAAAAAACTACTTAATAGATCTCATTCAAAACAATTTTCGTTGGTAGTTTTTTTAGTAATGTATATCATATATTTTTTTTAGATTTTTTATTTTCAGCAGCCCTCAATATTTATTATTATTTTTTCTTTATTTTTACATCAAAATCTTAATGCGGTTCACAGAATAGATCTACTACCTACCAAGTAAACGGACGGACAGACAGACATGACGAATCTATAAGGGTTCCATTTTTTGCCATTTGGCTACGGAACCCTAAAAATGATTCTATTTAGTCCGTCATTCAGATTGTAGAAAAATATTGGATACGTATATTTTGTTTTATCAAATCAATAAAAATTGACAAATATAAAAGGCATCAAAGATCAGGAGTGGTGGCTGGTGACGTCACGCTCGCTAAAAAGTGTAGCGTTGATGATGATGAAGCAACTGAATCGATTCCAATGATTTTTACACCATGTTATGTTTTTTCCAAATATATTTATAAATTGTTGCAGTGTTGTTACCGAGCGCACAATACAGTTCTCGGAAAGTCATAGTAATTGAAGTGGGCGCGCGCAGCGGGACGGGGCACCCGTGTCGCTGTACAGGAGTAAAATACGTGTTAAGTAAATTATACTACATCTTTTGTAATTTTAGTAAAGTACATAATAATATCAACCTACATGTGACTGTTGCGACAGTCTAAGGCCTGCAAGTATGATGAAAAATGTTATCACTAGTTTTTTTTTTTTAATAATTATAAACTAGCGCTTGACTGCAATCCCGCCTGATGGTAAGCAGTGATGCAATCGTTGATGGTAAAGCGCGCTAGTTTATTAAACCCATTCACTTAAAAAACTTAGTGAATAGGAAGGAAGACGGCAGTTGAGCGAGGTGATGCAATGTTAAACCCAACAAGACGACCAACGATGCTGCGCCAGAGGGAGATTGATGTGGAGACCCTCCACGACCAAACTCCCGACACAACAACACTTGGCGCATCATACCCGGCACACATCGCAACACAACTGCTCAGACCCGTCCTCCGTACGGCTTCACCAGACATCATGCTGGAACACGACGAATCGCTTGGCGGCAAGACTTTGTCTGGTGGGTGGTAACTTCTGCCGGCAGCCGATGTGGCCTACCACCGAGTTAATTAAAATGAAAACAGAAATTATTATCAATAAACGCAAGACGACTGCAACAGGCGCGGGCGAGCGGGCGTCCATATTTTTGTAGGGAGAACCAGATAACATAACAAGCTCATAACTTTGTGATTTTTCATTATAGCTTTTGAAATTTTGTACACAAAATCTTTACAGAAAAATACTGAACACGTATTTCGGGTACACACTAACAAATAGAAACCTCTTATCCTTAAAAAAACGGTTACATAGCATTCGATAAATCCATTCGCTGTATTATATTCACTGCGGTACGTTATCACGTACCACATTACCGAGTGGTTGGCCGAAACGCTTTTCTTGGTACATAGTAATATAAATGCAGAAGACTGTACGTACTTGTTCTTAGTTAGATAAGTACATATACGTGGGACACTCAGAAAGTGTTGCGATAATAAAAAAATGTATATAGGTCCATATATTTTATTACATCTTTTCAAAGTACTCTCCACGAGCCTCTATACAACGATGAGAGCGTATCATCCGGCGACGAAAATTGTATCCTTTTGAACTGATATTTTATTTTAAAAATAAAATAACGGCTAGTAAGTTGTTGATACCGCTATGATTCGGACGAAGCGTTTCGTCTCGTCTTTTATACCGCCTACATCGGAAGACTGGGACATTTCAACAACATTTATTGCGTGAATTACGTTGTTGAGCAGACCCATTTTTCGAACACATCGAACAATACAATTGTAATATTCTTCAAAAAGATTCTAATTGATATTAATAATGTGTTACGCATTTAGGATTCTGGGTGTAAATTTATTAACAACATAATGTTCTCACGGCTAGGACAAAAGCATCTTCTCTATTAATAAAATAAATTGGTTATTTCTCAGCTTTGTACATAATTTTTATAATAAATTTCTTAATTCTAAATAGCACTGATGTATAATTTGCCTGAACTAGGTAGAACCTGTGCTTCAGGCGTAAAAGTGCTTATTATAAATTTTTATTTTGCAATAAATTAACAATAAAAGTAGTACGTAAAAATCTACGACACAACGGAAATATACAGTGTTATTATTAGTATCCTATTGCTTACATAGTATTATTAGTCTGTTAATGTAATGATTATTTCTAAATTTATTTACATACTGTAAGTAGGTCTTCAGTCTGCTCATATGACAAACCTTGTAGATAATTAGAAACAACATTGTATAAAAATGAGCGCAGACTCTATGCGGATTAGTAAATGTCACATATCTTCTAAATTTTTGATTCTAAGCATGTTCCTCACAATGTTTTCCTTCACCATTTTGAGAGGAGTGGTGATGACATTAAAGGCTACTTTTCTACAATAGGTTCAAATCAATATCCCTGGGCAACCACTGTTCAGAATCCTTGTCTATCTCTCGATTGTAATTATGACCGAAATATCCATGTGCTTCAGTAATGTAAAATACGGCCCCAACCGCTATTTTCTCAACATTACCACAACAGAACTTTATATTGGTTTCAGGGCTTCTTTGAAATTATCTTGGAAAATCCACAACCTCAAAATCCTTTCCGTTCTTCCATAATCTTTATTTTGTAAAGTGTTTGATCCAATCCAGATTTATATTCCAAAGTAATAAGGATTATAATTCGAACAAATTGGAAACAAATTCGGTCGGGGATCAACCGCGAGTCTTGAAAGTTCTATTAAATCAAGATTATAATTTAAATATTTATAAAAAAATATTTATAATGATAAAATATTCGTTTGTTATATGACCAAGTCACGTTACTTGAGTTCAAAGTTAAAAAACAGTAGTAATGTAATTAAAACGACTTGGAAAATTATTAATAGTAAAACGGGAAGGTCCAGTGATAGAAATACTGACTATAGCCTGACTATTAATGACAACATAATAAAATCAGACTCGCAAGTCGCTGAGGTGTTTGAAAATTTATTTTCGGATATTCCTGTTTTAACTACTAAATCCCTAAACTCATCACCTTCTGTTGCTGAGTCTTTCCTTAAAGAAAATGTTAATGTTTGTAATTCAGAATTTTATTTTGAATATGTTATCAGTAAAGATATAATTAAAATCTTTCACACTCTCAATATAAAAAAGACTGCTGACCTATGGGGTCATTCGGTGGAAGTTGCTAAGTCTATTATTGATATTGTGGCACCCACTCTAGCGGTTATCTTTAATACTTATATTGACTGTGGAGAGTTTCCTGATCTCATGAAAAATAGTAAAATAATACGAGTACCTTTGTTTAAATCAGGTAGTACATCAGACCCCACAAATTATAGACCTATTTCTGTACTACCTACCTACCTTTAGTAAAATTTTTGAGAAATTAATTTTAAACCAAATGCTAAGTTTTTTTAATAAAGCTAAATTATTACATAGCAAACAGTTCGGTTTTACAAGGGGTCGTTCAACTTCTGATGCCGGTGTTGAACTTCTAGGTCATATCTATAATACATGGGAGGATAAATGCGATGCCTTAGCCATTTTTTGTGATTTGTCCAAGGCATTCGATTGCGTTCTTCACGAGACGTTAATCAGGAAACTCCGCCACTACGGGATCAGGAACTCTGCACTGGATCTTATTACATCCTACTTGAGTGGTAGGATTCAAAGCGTTGACGTTAATGGAAAAAGATCTTCCGGATCTTTAGTAACAATGGGAGTTCCACAGGGGTCAATTCTTGGTCCCTTTTTGTTTCTTATTTACATCAATGACCTGCCGTGCCTCATAAAGGATAATCACGCTATAGTGTTGTTTGCAGATGATACTTCACTTTTATTTAAACTTAAACGTCAGCAGCAGGTCACTGACAATGTAAATAGCGCGATATCCAAAGTAGTCCACTGGTTTAATGTTAATAATTTACTCTTAAACGAGAAAAAGCCCAAATGCATTAAGTTTACTCTACCTCACGTTAGGCAGGTGAAAACTAAAGTGTTGATAAAGGGCGAAGAAATGGAATCTGAAGACAGCACAGTGTTCTTGGGTATAACTCTGGATGCTAAGCTTCAATGGGGTCCCCATATAGAAAAATTGTCAAAAAAACTAAGTTCTGCTGCATACGCAGTTAGAACAATTCGTAATTTGACTGATATTGAGACGGCCCGTTTAGTGTACTTTGGCTATTTCCATAGCGTAATGTCGTACGGCATTCTGTTGTGGGGAAATGCCACTGATATTCAGACAATATTTGTTTTGCAGAAACGAGCTGTTCGTGCAATTTATAAATTAAGTCCAAGACACTCTCTCAGAGAAAAATTTAAAGAAATTAATGTACTGACCGTGCCGTCTCAATATATTTATGAAAATCTTTTGTATGCTCATAAAAATATAAAATTGTATAAAAAATACAGTGATGTCCATAATATAAATACTAGGAACAAGCACAAATTTATTGTACCTACAACAAGGCTCAAGAAAATAGGTGGCTCTTTTAGATGCCAATGTATACATTTTTACAATGGACTTCCAGAGGTGGTTCAAGATCTGAGCCTGAATAAATTCAAATCCTTCATTAAACGTAAGTTTTATCAGAAAGCATTTTATAGTGTTAAAGATTATATTGATGACAAAAAGGCTTGGGCTTGAGCTGCATCCGATTTCTATGGTTACACTGATTGTTCTTTGATTTTTCCTCTTGTAGTTTTAATTTGTAATTGTTTGTTTTTTTTTAACTCAAAGCCAGTACACACTATGTAGCCAGGTATATTATACGTTACGGAATTGCATCGCTGACAGGGGTATTCGGCACTGGTGCAGCTACACAGGAGCTAAACTTAGCATTCGGGAACACCGTTGGAGCTGCTGAACCTTGGACAAAACTGTCTTTGCATTATGTAGATTCAATTTCCTAGTATTGTATAATTGCATGGAACACGTGTGAGCACGATCTACTTGCTGTAAAGCATCTATTTGTTGGGTTAGTCGTTTATTGACTTGATAGTGCTATGGCTGTTGAGAGTATGTCATGCTCACTCAAATGTCTCGCTGGTGGTGGCGTGTGTGTTGGGTCATTAGGTTCCCTTCAATATGGTTGAGCTGAATGATGCTGATCCATACGTCATGTTCGTGAACGGACGCCATCGGAGGGGACTGGTCATCTCTTAGCTGCTACGGCGTCTTTTAATTTCTGAATTGTTGTTTTTTCCATAATGGACGCTCTCAGCGTACAATATATTTCTGCATCATTCTCACACGATTTATTTCAAAATGAATGATGTAATCAAATATTTGTATCAATAGCTTGATAATTTAAAAGAGTGTCCATGGAGTTTCTTGCCCGTTCTTCTCCATATGTACCTACTCTTTGGAATGGGCGACTAGCTTCACCTTACTGACTGACCGACCTTCTGACAATTCAAAAGTGCCTGTAACTGGTTTATTTGAAATAAATGCTTTGATTTTGTTTTTTTGATTATATAATAATTTCATGCTGAAACAACCCATACCTACATACATATATACGTTGTATAAATAGATAGACAAGCGAAACATAATTAAAATTTTTCAGATCACACCTAAAACGATGCCTGATGACTGATCTACAGGATGACCCACTCCAACCAATACTCAACTTTACCCAGACGAAGGTAATCCCTCCGAAGAAAATAGAGGAAGGCCGGGCAAAATGGATACCTTAAGGTATTTAAGGTCAGATCAGAAAAGACATACAATACAAAAACAAAATAATGATCACAAATCAGTCTATATTTATTGCTCTTACAAATACGAACATCAGTAACCATTAATATTTAAACAATAATCAACTGAAATTAAAGTTTTATAAAGTACGAAAGTATTCGTAAAGCGGATACAGTACTTGGGCAGAGTGGGTACCCGTATTCAATCTCTAAAAACAAAGACAATAAATAACTTTGACAAACTAAAAGAAACTTGATCATAAAATTACAAAATTAAGATTCTCATTTGTCTCAGGTATATCCTTGAGTGCCATCAAAAACAGAATAATCTTTGTGACACCATTGTTGACAAATGTCACATTGAATCCAATTTCCAGCTTGTTTACAAAACGAAAACGCATAAAATATCGTTAAATTCTTACATTTTCACTGGCTACTTAACTTTTTAGCAGTTTTTTGTCTTTGTCGAATAGTGTATTTGGAAGTGGATGTGGTATCCACTTTGCCCTGTTTACTTTGCCCATCTAGGTATGTTTTGAGTTTAACACATTTCATACAAAAACTAATAATTCTGATTTTCTGTTAAAATAACAACTTACTTTGATACGCTACCGAATTAAGAGATTCCTAAAAATCAAGAACTAGTAATACAGGAGAAATGATCAATGTGCTTACCGCGTTAAATCAATATTTTATTTACGAAAACACAAATCTCCACTCTGCGGACGGGACGCGACGCAGCATCTCACTTCGATGTATGCCGCGTACTAAACCAAGATGGCCAAACGCAATAGTAGTGACATGTTGAATGAAAAACTTATAATTTAGGAGTAGTAGGCAGTATTCACTTTACCCGGGGTATTCACTTTACCCGGCCTTCCCCTATGTAGCAAGAGCTGCTTTGTTTTATTACTGAATCATGAGAGGGCCTCCGTCAGTGGTCTTCTTGGGACACGCTAAATATTTCAAACGTTAGTATGCCGAAGTAAGGACAAGTGAAAGTTCATCTCTAAACGGACAATGGCTTACTTCTCATCTTGCACTGCATCCCATCACCTTCACATGTGAGCATCTAATGGCTGCGAACGAACGGCATTTGCGTTTCTGAAATATGCCCAACAAATGAAAACTATATGTGTTCGTGTTATTTTTGCTATCGATACGCTAAGAATAAGATAATCGACTGCGAGTATATACTAGGCCTAAACCACTAAAGAAACCTACAGAATATTTGTCATGAATATTGTTTTGCGTAAATCTAATCAGCATATACTGTTCCCACTATTGGGATACAGGCTTCCTCTTGTTGGTTGTAGGAGTGAGTCGTAATCCCACATAGTGCGGGTTGGTTGAAGTTACATTTTTTTTTTTTTTTTTATTAAAGTATAAACCAGCGCTTGACCGCAATCCTGCCTGATGGTAAGCAGTGACGCAATCGTTGATGGTAAAGCGCACTAGTTTATTAAGAGCCTATTCACTCTAGCCTTGAAGACACTCAAATTGTAGTCCGACGGAAACACCGCCGCCGGCAGATTGTTCCAGTCCCTCGATGTACGCGGTATAAAGGAGGAGGCGAAACGCTTCGTCCGGATCGTAGAGGTGTTAACAACATAAGGGTGGAAACTCGCCGTACGACGGGTCGTCCGATGGTGGAACGGAGATGGGGGAATTAAATCGTGCAATTCCCTCGCACACTCCCCAGAATGTATCCTATAGAACACCGAAAGGCTGGCTACTCTACGCCTGTGCTCTAGGCTTTGGAGACCATCTCGAGTTAAATCAGGGTCACCAATCAGCCTCTTCGCACGCCTCTCCACTGAATCCAAAGTGGCCAAGTGACACTTAGCAGCACCAGCCCAAATGTGGCTGCAGTACTCCACACACGAACGGACCTGTGCTTTGTACAACATTAGAAGCTGCCCTGGTGTGAAGTACTGCCGGACCTTTGCGATTACACCAAGTTTTCTGGCAGCCACCTTGGCCTGGGACTCAATGAACCGCCCAAAGTTTAGGTTCGAGGAAATCTCAATACCCAAAAGCTGAAGGCGGTCGGTACACTCCAAGGATACATTCCGAAAAGTAGGAGCCAAGGTGAACGGGCTCCTTTTGGCGGTGAAAAGACACGCCTGCGTTTTGGTGGCATTGAATGCTACAAGATTGGCATTGCCCCATTCGGAGACTGCCTGAAGTGCAACACTCGTTCGCTCTACCATGGCCTCTCTTTCGGACCGGATTGATTCCCTACTAGCCCGAGCATCCGGCAGGTATCTCTCCACAACTGTGCTGTCATCTGCATACCCATAGATACCGGGCATGAGCAGATCGTTAATATGCAGCAGAAACAGAGTTGCAGAGAGAACAGACCCCTGAGGAACACCGGCATTAGCCGACATGGGCTCAGATGAGCATCCGTCGACAACAACTCGGAGGGACCGTTCAGTCAGGAAGTCTTTTACCCAGCCAGTCAGGCTAGGGGAAATGCCGTACGCTGGAAGCTTACTCAAAAGACTAGCGTGCCATACCCGGTCGAAGGCCTTCGAGACATCAAGGGAGACAGCAATTGCTTCCCCATTCCTCTCGAGTGCCTCGCCCCACAAGTGAGTGGCATACACTAGTAGGTCCCCAGTTGACCGATTGCGGCGAAACCCGTACTGTCGGTCACTGAGGATACCGTTACCTTCCAGGTATGCCAAAAGGCGCGAGTTCAATACACGCTCCATAATTTTGCAAAGTATGGAGGTGATCGAAATCGGCCGATAGTTGTTAGGATCGGCACGACTACCCTTTTTGGGCACGGGCTGCACGTTGGCAAGCTTCCAGGACTTGGGCACTATACCAGTCCCAAATGAGAGGCGATACAAGCGTGTCAATACAGGAGACAACTCGGGCGCACATGCTTTTAGAACAATCGCTGGTATACCATCCGGACCACTAGCCTTATTCACGTCCAGACGACACAGTGCTCTCAGAACCTCCTTGTTCCGAATGCGAACCTCAGGCATTGAAGTGCCGCAGTGGGGTAAAATAGGTGGAGTAGCACTGCCAGTATCAAGACGCGAATTGTGGGCAAAGAGAGATGCAAAGAGACCTGCTTTCTCTCTCGCCGTATGAGCCAGTGTTCCATCAGGCCTAACCAGCGGAGGCAGTGAGGGCCGACAGAAGTTCGCCTCGACCGATTTGGCAAGGGACCAAAAAGATCTGCTACCGGAAGGCTGCGCAGATAACTTGTTGCCAATATGGGTAATACGGTCAAAGCGAGCCTTCTTTAGCGCCTTTTTGTAGGACATGGCAGCACGGTTAAAGGCTCTCTTCTTTGAGCTTAGATCCGGAGCTCCGCGGTCACGAGCGTCAACCCAGGTGAGAAATGCCGTGTGCTTACGCTGTTCAGCTTGGGCACAATCGGCATTGAACCATGGGCGAGCCGAGCCACCGACGGGCACGTCATTATAGGGAATAAAATATTCCATAGCTTGACGCACCACATCGGTTATAGCATCCGCACAGCTCGACGGATTGCTAGAAGAGAAGCAGACCTG
This sequence comes from Sesamia inferens, assembly GCA_037179545.1. Lineage (NCBI taxonomy): Eukaryota > Metazoa > Arthropoda > Insecta > Lepidoptera > Noctuidae > Sesamia > Sesamia inferens. The sequence goes on along the minus strand of CM073928.1, from coordinate 24,002,886 downwards.
CTGCCAAGGATAAGACGCAAAGAAATGGCGCATCTCATCCCAGTCTGCTGACCTGTATCGCCACATTCGCCGTTCACCACGAGAGTCGTGATCTGGTGGGGAGAAGGTCGACACAGACTTCATCAGACAGTGGTCTGAAGTTCCCAACGGTGAGGAAACTGTTACAACACACCTGTCCGGATCAGTGGTCAGCAGAAGGTCCAGACAATTGGCAGTATGACTAACTACATCAGGCACCCTAGTCGCTTGCTTTACCAGCTGGGAAAGGCCCATTGAAAGCGCGAAGTTTCGCGCTTCTCTTCCAGCGTGGTCGGTCTTCAGGTACGGGAAAAGCCAGTCCTGATGGCAGGCATTGAAATCCCCCAGAGCGACGAAGTGTGCGTCAGGGTGCCGCTGCAGTGCATTGTCAGCAGCCTCACTGAGGTGGTCAAATAAACGAGTTGTCTCCTGATCACCGCTGTGCGATCGGTAGACACAAGTGTAAACAATTTTGTCCACACCAGTGTCAACCAACAGCCATAGGGACGAGAAATGAGGGTCTTCGAGGTGACGGAGGCGCCGGCAACAAATGTCGTTGCGGACATACACACAGACCCCAGCACGCTGCAGGAAATGGTGCTCCAATGCGTATCCCGGGTAGCTGAGGTATGCCGCATCAGACGGACATCTGATCTGGGTCTCCGTCAAGAAAAGTAGATGGGGCTTCTCAGTCTCAAGGTGGTGATGTACTGCAATGAGATTGGAGTGCAGACCTCGAATATTAGAGAGGTGCACTTTGAAAGAGAGGACGTGCGCCCGCTGTACACACCTACTTTTCTTTTCACCTACATGTCTTCTAATTTAGATTTTGGACATTCGCTCTCCTCACGAATGGAAACTGTGAATGAAACCCAATCACCGTTTTGAGATCAATAATGATGAAATATTTATCGAATTACTTACTCCTAAGAAACAGGTATCCCCCTAGGGGGCAGGATTTATTGTTTTGTTACATAGAAAATTAATTTTATTATTTTCTCTCTTCTTGTGTCTATTGTTAGTTTTTAAGTTGTCTATGTATGTTTTTGTTCAATAAAGTTATTATTATTATAATCTTATACCTTTAAACGAGCAATTCTTGTATATATATATATAATTGGAATCTCGGAAACGGCTCCTACGATTTTCATGAAATTTTGTGTGCAGGGGGCTTCGGGGACGATAAGTCGATCTAGCTAGGTTTAATTTTCAGAAAATGTCTTTTTTCCTTGTTTTGAGGCACTGAACAATTGCTAAACTTCTCATAAGAAGCAAAATTTCGCCGCTGTCCTTAGTGGTACGAATAGCTGAGGGGCTTCGGCCTCTGATTCGGAGCTCGTAGACTTCGGGTTCAAATCCCTGACGATATAGTGTTTTTTACTATTTTATTTAGAGTTTTAAAAAAAAAATATGGCGTTGTCTAATGCTTTTTATTACATTTTACATATTTTTTTTGTTTTTTTTACGGACAAATCACACAGATTGAGCTAGCCCCAAAGTAAGTTCGAGACTTGTGTTATGGGATACTAACTCAACGATACCATATTTATAATAGATACATATGAACTAGAATTGTTCGTGTTTTCATTTAGTGTCTTTAACTAACAACTAAATATTTTATCAAACATTATATATTATATATTCGATATTTCATCGAAATATGTCGAGTAGTTTTGTGTGATGGAGTAACAAATCTCCATCCACCTTCACAAACTTTTCCAATTATAGCGATAGCTGTACCCCGTGGCTTAACCCGCATTAGGTATGATTCTGTGGAAATATTGGAATAAAAAGTACCCCTGAGTAAGGATAGATAGATAAACATCCAAGACCCAGGTCAATCAGGAAAAGATCGTTTTCCATCATGACCTAGCCGGGGATCGAACCCGGGACCTCCACGTCGCAGGCAGGCGTGTTGACCGCTGCGCCACGGAGATAATTTGAAACGGCATCAACGAATTTTCTTTTTCGTTTATTAAATCAATGGAAGAAATTTTGTTTTGCCTAATTTGTGGAGGTGCAAGGTACCAGGGTCGCACAAAAGTGTAGAAGTCGAAACAATTGTGAAAGAAATGATGTTGTATATAAACAACAATATTTTTTGTTGTAAATATATAATACCTGGAAGAACTTTTACTTTGCCTACTTTGTGGAGGTGCAAAGTACCAGGGTATTACAAAAGTGTAGGAGAAGTCGAAACAATGAAGCTCATTCATTTTAAAGATCAGCCTGAAGGAGCAGTCGAATTTACAACAGAATTTCTCAACAGTGTCAACATTTCAGACTTGCCACAACACGAACTGAAATATTAGTATTATTATTATTGCTAACCTTATGATACCTTGCACCTCCTCAAAGTAGGCAAAATAAAATTCATCCATATAATATGATTTAATAATAATGATGAAGTACCTGGGCGACCGAGCTTTGCTCGGCATCTTTTTTTTGTAATAATTATTTTTATTGATTTATTTACATCAGACAATTGTTCATAGTCTTCATAAAAACACATAAGTACACAGAATACATTTAAAGTAATTATGAACTATCATAAATATACATATAACATTCCAAAATAAAATAAAATAAAATTAAACTGATAAATTAATAGTACTTTGATTTGATATAGATGACGTTTACATTCATGGTACACGAAGCCAATGTTTGGTTTGAGGTTAGACCCAGAAAATTGCTCTTAAAATATCATGTGTCTTTTTTACACGAAAATGCCAAAAAGAACATTAAAAAAACGGTTACGAACAATTTAACTCCACGAAGCCGTGACTCATCTCAAGAAGCAGAAGAAAACCTCCATGAAAACAATCTTATTTTCGCTCGTCCCACACGTGTTTGTCAGACTTCGCACAGTGAAGACCCATTTGAAGAAGAACTTGATGAAAATCATCAGATTTCCGCTCATCCCACACGTGCTGCTAAAGTAAGATGCTTGCAAAACTTGACTAACATTTTAAGAACAGAAAGGTCTTATGATTTAGATGTTTCACGAGAGCGTGCAGCACAACGTGTGGCCGCCGAAAATGATGAGCAACGGGAGCGACGTCTGCAAGATATGCGGCAGCGTGCGTCAGAACGTGAAATGATTATTATTAATGAAAACCCTCAGCATACCCGCAATATAGTATGGAAGGAAGTATTAGGTTAAGACCTAAAACTATGTATTGATGATAATATATAACTGATGTAACTGATTGTTAAACTATAAGTACTTATTTATAATAAAATGTTAAACTAAATTGCACTCGTAATTTTTTATTTAAATAACAGTTAATAATATTTTTTTATTATTATGTCGGTATGATCGAAAAACATTAGTCAAAAAATATTGTTTAAAAAATTCGCTCGTTATGTATTTTTTTTTTTAAATATAGTGACACGCGATGTACCTAACAAAAAAAAAGATGCCGAGCAAAGCTGGGTCTCCCGGTACTTTATACAAAGTTCCGTGTCTCCTAGGTTCAAATTTCGAACCCCCGAATAATATTCCGCTTAGTATTGTTTTTCAATTCTTTTTTTTTTTCGCAACCAACGCTATCTCGACGTATGCTAATATATACACGTCTTCCAACTCCGAACATATTTCATGTTAAGTTGACAGAAGAATTAAAAAAGGGACTCTAAACCGAGGTTATTCATGTGACGCGAAAAATCCAACGAAAGAATGATTACTTTAATTAACTCAAGCGACGATTCCAACTGCGTTCTTAACAGCTGACTTTAATATGGGTGCTGGTACAAATATAACATTATTAATAGCGTCATAAGATCGAGTATAAATATTCTATTATTAATTTACAGTCAATACTCGAGAAATACGTACTTGCTATTATTTTATTATTGTTGGGCCATAAAAATTGTTACGGGCTAGGGGTACTAAAATACCGGTTAAGGGTTACGAAGTTTATTGGCAACGAAGGTACAGTCGATTGTAGGCAACGACAAGTAGAATGTTGCTGACGTTGCACCGAAGTTTTCACTTACGTCCACGAAGTCCGTGTCGTAAACACACAATAACACTACAAATGTTACTTCACGTAGTACTAGGTATTCTCAAAGATCGCTTCTTAAGTATCGCTTGTTTTCGTATCGCTAGTCGAATGCAGACTGACTCTGTGCTGGCGTCACGGCGCTATATATAGGCCAGCTGATCGAACATTCCAGAATCGTCTAGACGTAATAATAATAGCGCATAACTTCGAGTACATTCAGAAGGTACCTACGGTAATTCCCGGAAACGGGTTTCTAGAAATTTCGATGTCGTCACTTAGTTGACAAAATTGATGAAACCTGTACCATTCGATAGGCCACCCTAAGTCTAGCAATTCGTTTTTATATTGCACCTATACAAAGTCAGGTCTCGAGTTACAGGGCTTAAAAGTTACGCACTGCATGTCACGCGATATTGAACCTTATGCCCTCGACATAAGGTGCATTCGTAACAATATCTTATGGAAGAACGTAGGTATAACGTACAGTTCCTAGGTTAAGCTATCAGATATCTTGGATATAATTATTTATATCATACAAAGCAAGAAATAAATAAAACTTGTCAATGCCAAATTATGATGGCTCCTCGCAGTATGCATTTTCTTCCAAACATTTCTACAAGTCGTCTTCTCCATATTCACTTTCATTAACCAAATTTAAATTTTACACCGATGGCCTGAAAAGTTTGGGGACAAACTGTAAAGGAAAAAAGTAAAGGTTATGGTATTAAAAAGCAGCTTAGTAGAGACTTATGTCCAGCAGTGGAATACGATAGGCTCAGTTGATTGATTTATCAGTCTGCTATACCAATAATGTAAATTCCTTCAATATTTTCTTATGTCAGTCAGTACATCGAGCTTTTCTATTTATGTTCAAAATATGTACAACTTTTTCAAATATGTTTTAAAGTTACTCAGCGAAGTGGCGTATCGTACCTACCCGATACGCCACTTCGCTGAGTCACTTTTAGTGGGCCTCAACTTTTCAAGCCAGCAAGTCCAGTCATAGAATTTTTAAAATTGAAGCGGTGAGGTAGCTGCACATTCTTATTTATTTTTGCGCCATGTTTACTGCAAAAAGACATTTATTTTTAATTTTATTTTTTTTCTTTCTTTACCACTGTAAAGAAAGAAAAAAAATAAAAACTTTAATGTTCAGAAAAAAACATCCTAATATACCACTGTATATTAGGATGTTTTTTTCTGAACATTAAAGTTTTTATTATTGTTGTCACATACTTCTTTTGCATAGTCTACGTTCATACATCTGCTGGGTAATTGTGTAACACACTATCAGTAGCAATGGGTTTCATTTTGTCAGTTCAACAATATTCATTGCGTCATTTACGTTGTTGAGTAGATACATTTTTCGAATGTAAAGAGCAATGGATTAGCAATATGCTTCAAAATCATTCCAATTGTAAGTAATAGTGTATTAAGCAATCAGGCTCAGGGTCATATGTATATGCACGCCAACCACCACCTTCATAACTCATTGTCATTATATATGGCATATTCTTTATTATAAATGGTAGCCAGAACAGAAATCGAATAAATAAGTTACAAAAACCATGAGCAAAATGTTATTAATCATCATCATTCAATCGAAAGATGTCCACTGCTGGACATAGGTTTTCCCCGAGCACCTCCTCTTCGACCGGTTCTGTACTTTTTGCATCTAACGGATGTCTGCGGCCTTCAGAAGGTCGTCGGTTCACCTTGTGGTAGGCCTTCCAACGCTATTTCTTCCGCTAAGCAGTTGCCTCTTCAGAACCTTTCGACCCATTTAGAATTGCCAAACAAAAATGGCAGTGAGTACCGCGTTGCTTGAAGAAAACGTTATTTTATGCAAGTACATTTTTCTTAAATGATAAGCTAAAATACAAGTATCCACAATAATTAACTACAGAAAACAGATATACGTCTCTTAATAAGCTATGAAAGGATGTCACTAACGATACCACAATGAATGCTATTTCGAGGCTTTTAATGCCCATTGCTATGATGACAGTTAATTAAAATGAGATGGGTAACAAGAATAGACTAATAATTATATCTATAATTGACTGTCACCGGCACAGCTGATGAGAGGCTTCTCATGCATCGACGACAGGGGCAACTGGAAAGCCGCTGGCGTATTATCACACAAGCGACATGTTGTCGACGGCTGACACCGACACGCATCAATCGTCGTTTGAGTTACCTCTGTCGTTAACACATGTACTTTGTGTATGTACATGCACACTAAATGACCAACCACTAAATATCCAACAGATGCGTGACCATCACTTACCAGCTAGGATTCCTCCATGCATCCGAAATGATTATATTCTTCTATTAAATGATTCTATGCACCCACTGGAGGCCCTGACGGTACCACGGGCCCAATATTATTAAAAATGAGACTGAGCTGACACTTAATTGTGGGCGAATGATAAATAGTAGCCATTTAAAATTTTGATGGTAAGCTGCATCCAGTAAGGCAAGAAATAATAGTCTCCAAGTTGCGGAGATCCTTTACCCGCAGGCACATACCTTATACTTGATAAATTGACTGTGTATTAGTATGCGATTTGGGAGTAGAGACTGTGAATCAGTAAATGAAGAGATACTCGTAGCGGCGATCGGCGGCGATCTCTCGCGTTCGGACACCCTGATTCAGGCCATGGTCCGGAGCGAGAGTGCATGGCAGGCCGTCACCTCCTTCTGCGAAGCAGTGATGCTGGCAAAGGAGGAGGCGGGCTGCGTGAGGCAACGGGTATCCCAGCGCCCTCACGCCACTAGCCGCCGCAGGAGACGTCCTGGTCGGGAGACGACACCAAACTCCCAGCCACCATAGGCACTTGCCTGCGGGCGGTGGGTAGTGGGCAGCTAGCTGTCCGGTAAGGACCAGGCCCGAGTCAACTGCGCGTCGTGTTTCACGCGCGCCTCAAAGAGATGTCAGCACAGTCATCATGACGGGGTCCACGAAGACTGATGCCTCCTGGGTCAGAGTTGCGGGTTGGTTAAACAAGAAACCGTGGCCCAGGCCGTCGCACAGGCAAGTGAAGAAACACGGGTGGGTTTTAGTCAGTAAAAGTCTGACACGCCCTTCCGATCATTCATCAAATCATTTGATGATTTCCCATACCAACAAAAAAAAGGCAGGAGGAAGCGCCAGGATGACCTGAGCACGATGGAGCATACAGTGGAGGATACCGTGGCTTCTGGCACACTGGTGGGTTTTGGTCAGTAAAAGTCTGACAAAGCCGACCTTTATTTCTACGACAATAAACGATAATAATGTTTAAAATAGCAACAAAACCGCCTCTGTTTAGTTGCTTTTTTTAAACATTATTAGACTTCGCTTATCCTTGTAATTTTAACAACGTTCACAATCTGATCCCAGTTTCAATCTGTCAAAAAATACTTCAAATATCCCTACGTTTTGACAAGTTTTTGACATTTGCTTGTTACCGTGATGAGACTGTGGCAGAATTATGAAACCTGGTTTTCCGCTAGCTTACACGAAACTCAGCGATAGTATTTTATTCAGTAGATACATCAAAGAGCTCACTGTTGCCATTAGTGACGATGACGACTTTACTAAGCTAGCCTACTTCTAACATCAACAAATATGTCAAAACCGTTCAATAACAATATATGTATATTGTATTAACATCCAACCTTTTTAAAAATATTTTTTTCCATAATGTTCCATCACTATAACAGGCCCACAAATCATCCGTCCTTGAAAGTTCGTATACCTTTTCCGTTGCCATGCATTTGTGCTTTATACGAACCGCGACTGTCAGTTATTTTAATTAAAATACTAGAAGCGCGGGCAGCACCAAGCCTTTTGCGATCCAGGATGATAACTAAGTATGTAGCCTATGTCCTTACCCAAGTAAAGATCTATCTATGTGCCAATTTTCATCCAAATCCGTTAAGCCCTATTATGAAAGCGAGACAGACAGTTTAGTTTTTTTTTTGGTTTAGTTTAGTTTTGCATTTGTAAGATTAGTATGGATTCAATTTTAAATTATCAGAATATCTATTGGCCTCATGTGGAACTTAATATTTCTTTTATACAATATGTAAAGAAAACTCTGTCCGACCCATAAGGATAATAAAGGTTAGGTAAACACATGATCAAATATAATATAAAAGTTTACGTAATCATCATAGAAACAATACTAATAAATTTTGAAATAATCTTTTTTTCCCGCGAATTAATTCCAACTTCCCCGAAATTCGGTAATTTTTAAAAAAGTGACAACACCGGTATTGTTATGAGCGAATAGCGATGCGACCACGTGCCGCGTGCCCTGCCGCCCGCCGCCCGCGGAAGGTTTGCTTACCGCACATGTATTAAGTTACATCTTTTGCGAAATAATATTTATTTTTTTAAGGGGATTTTTTTTTTAAGTTTAGCCCGGTTTTGTATCCATTAGTACAATTAGTTATTGATACCTAACAATACCTTTACGGATCGGACAGGGTTTTCTTTACATATTGTATATGTACTGTCCGTTTATATATGTGTGTATATAAATGGCAAATAAGTATTTTTTTTTTACTGTGTGTAGTTTAGTTTCGAGGTCTTCCTACGTACGTAGGTACGTGTCGCAAATTTTTTTTTTCGTTATACTCAAAAATAAAAATATATTTCGACAAATTTTCATTTAAAGACTAACCCTTTTCAAAATACTTTTACTACAATAATCCTTATAAATGTGACATCAGTATACCGGACCCACAAATGATCCACCTTTCATAGAACCCTTTTCGTTGCTACCTGCAAAACGAGGTCGACTCTCTTCATTATCGATTTTTCTTGACTATCGGTTGGTAACCACCCCTATTTTTACAGTCCAATACATTTTACGTTCATGGATAATATACGGTTTTTCTATAACAAAAGAACGGACGAATATATTGCGGCGTTTTGTAATGCCTAGAAAATCGGTAAATTGTTACTTTTATTCTAAATAGTGTGATAGTGTTGTAATCATCAGACAAAAAAACTTAAGATTCGTGATTTATGTATTACACAGTTCGGGTTGTTAGTCGATTCAAACAAATTAATTTGCCAAAAAAGCAGTTGTGTTGCGATTTGTGCCGGGTACGATGCGCCTAATGTTGTTGTGTTGGGAGTTTGGTCATGGAGGGTCTTCAGATCAATCTCCCTTTGGCGCAGCATCATTGTTCGTGTTGTTGGGTTTAACATTGCATCACCTCGCTCAACTGCCGTCTTCCTTCCTATTCGCTCAGTTTTTCTGAGTGAATATGCTTTTAATAAACTAGCGCGCTTTACCATCAACGATCGCATCACTGCTTACCATCAGGCGGGGTTGCGGTCAAGCTAGTTTATAATTATTAAAAAAAAACATCAGTTTGAAATACTTAGCTAATATTATTGTCTTCATAGGTGACAGATAAATGATTTTCTGTTAAGTAGCTTTTTACAAACGCTATTAAAAGTCAATCATATTTGTGCGTAATTGTTTCTGGAATATGGTATTCAACCGGTTAGCTGGGTTTTTACGTTAACAAGTTTAAGAAACTAATTATGATTAAGTTGTAACAACCACGGGGACAGTTGCCACCGGCTTGGCTCATCGGAGCACTTTCATGAGACTTGGGTATGTTACGCATGAGGTCTTGATTGGAATAAAACAAGTTGGGATTTAGTCTTTCAAGAGTTTTAATGGATACAAGGCATACAGTAGTCTGACACTATGATTTTAGCAATTCATAAGATGGATCAGGTTAACACTTACAATGGGTTTGTTGTATTACCCAATGTAGATCAAGCCATGGACTCGACGTCGCAGACAGCATCTCCAGCCTGTGTGATCCTTATCGATTTTGCATGTGCCTGTTGCCTCACCTCAACGTTGCAAACTATCAATAGGCCTATACGCAGCCGTATTCATTCTTGAAGAGACCTTATTTTCTTTAAAGTACTTTAAAATAAACTATAATAATTGTTAATTGAAACACATCGTGGTCCAATCTCTAACACTATTTTTCATTTTAAGGCTGATTCCCTTCCTCTCATTCAATATATTTTAATCTTTATATTAGAGATTAATAAAAAAAAAATCTCTTTAAAAAAAATAGACTGCAGCTTCAGCTTTGACTATTATATCTTTCACAATAATAAAGTTCAACACCAATTACTTGCCAAGAAAAAAACCCTTTTTAGTCCTTTTATTACTGTATCAATAAATGCATCCATTATACAGTTCTTCTAATTTAAATTATTATTATCTTAAAGAAATCGATTAGTAAGCAACGCCATCTATACGAACCCATGGCATCGATCATTAATTCATTCCACAGTTTGCCGCTAGATGTCGCTGCTTATATCGTTTACAAGTTTTTCTGATTTTTATATGTTACAAAGTGTATTTTTGTAGTATGATGCTATCCCATGTGCACGAAAAAAATCTACCTTTACGGAAAATCATGTCTTCTAGATCTAACTGAAATAATGAGCTCCTTTTAAATCATTGCAATCAAACTATAGGACCAAATATTTCATAACAATTTAAAAGCTAAAATCCTAAAAAAAAGAAATAACTAAAGCGTCAAACGGGTCTCTGCGAGTGGGTCCCGAATCCTCGTATGCTTTGCAAAGGTCCGAGACCCCAGAGTCCCGAGATATGTCAAAGAAACTTTCAATAATAAATATGTACGAGTGTATAAATAAGGATGGGATAGAATCATAGGCATGTCATAAGTTGAATTGCAAAGCTAAAAAAACACATTCTTTTGATACGCATGAATTTAAACTCCTTCAGTTAGTTGAATCATAAAATCAGACTACAAATAAACACGTTGCGTATAAAATGTGGAGTAACGAACCATGTAGTTGATCGTGTTGTGTATACAAATGACTAGGCATCCATGTAGAAACGACTTTCAACATAAACGACTAGTAATCGTTTGAGTAAATATTGGCAGAAAATACGAGTATGTATGTATAAGTTTCTTATAATTTTTTTTTTTTTGTTACTCAAGCGGTCCCCGAGTAAGCCCACGATCTACTCGTACAACCCGTAAGCCAGGGCCGGTACCTCTAAGCCACTGCTCACTACTATATTGGGTTCGGCTTCCAGTGTAACCAGATTCAGCTAAATACCAGTATTTTACATGGATTGACCTCCACAACCTAGTTACTGGGTAATACGATACCAATTTGTAAAACTGGACTGACTTTCGACTTTTGGAATTCTGAAGAGCCGTAACGATTGTCAAAGATCTACAAGTGACAGCCGGAGTCAACGCCGTAAAGTGCTTTTCAAGGTACGGAGGTGTCTCGGTATGTAAATATGACCACCCATCCACAGTCCAACCGCGGGAAGCATAGCTTAAGCCGATTAACGATCTCGATAATGCTCGATCTATGCGGCTGCGTACTTTTTTAATTACGAGCCCCTCAATCTCGCAAGTAGGTGGTGTTAATAAACAATGTTACGAAAATACTGACACAAGCACGGAAACTATCGTCCTTCCCGTTGAAGTAAATATTTGACACTAACACACTATTGCATCACAATGTTGACCGCGACTTTGACCTCGCGTCCACATTTACCACCCTTGAAGCTGATCCCAAAATATTTACCCGTCGACCTTTTAGATATAAAGTGTTGATAATGTACCCTTTTTCATCAAAAGGACCTTAAAAAGATAGTTGTATTAGTGTTAAGCGGACCTTTGTGCGTATAAGTGGGTATAAAAGCCACGCGTGTCGATTGGTTTGTAGTTAAATTGCGCTTGTCGTGGTCAGTTCGAGGATGCGAGACTTTTCTTTATAATAGAACACAGTAACTAGGTATAAGTAGATAGGTATCTTAAACATCTCAGTATTCTACAAGGCAATGATGACATATGCAAAAATTATAGACTATACTAGATATACTAGAGCACAGGCGTAGAGTAGCTAGCCTTTCGGTCTTCTATAGGATTTATTTTGGGGGAGTGTGCGAAGGAATTGCATGACTTAATTCCCCCATCTCCGTACCACCATCGCACGACCCGTCGTACGGCGAGTTTCCACCCTTACGTTGTTAACACCATTACGATCCGGACGAAGCGTTTCGCCTCCTCCTTTATACCGCGTACATCGAGGGACTGGAACAGTTTGCCAGCGGCGGTGTTTCCGTCGGACTACAATTTGAGTGTCTTCAAGGCTAGAGTGAATAGGCTCTTAACAAACAAGTGCGCTTTACCAACAACGACTGCGTCACTGCTTACCATCAGGCGGGATTGCGGCCAAGCGCTAGTTTATAATTTTATTTAAAAAAAATATATATTAAAAACTACAGCTGATGAAATAATACTCACCTAGTTATACTTCTGTCTAATGTGGGTATTTGTTCCACTTACAATAAATTTAAATTCGATCAAATCCAGGCCATCCCACTAGGTACCCCATGTGCAAAACGATCTATACTGGGTAAGTTATATTTTATCCGGCTCGAAGGACCACTGAAAATAAAATACCTTACGTGACAAGGTATATCGGAACCAACAATAAAAAGGTTCTAGAAACATCGTTTTCTCATTACTAACAAGAACACCTACCTTTTCCGAATAATATAATATGAATATTCTGAAATATCGGGAGGATGTCAAATATTCCGAAGTATAAGGATTTATAGAATTTAACTTTAGGTATGTCGTACGTTTGCTCATTCTTAACGCAAACTTGATAGGCGTTCATAATCTTTAAGGAAATTAATTTTGTACATTCTAAATAATAGCAAGCAACAAACAAGCAGAAAAATAGGCACCGTTATGCTAAGCGATGGGCGTTTGGCACAAAAAAAAAAACAAGTTTGGAAAATATACATCACATCCATGCAGATGTGAGACATATTTTCCCCAACTTTTATTCTTTTGTGTTTGTGTTCTTTCTCTGTGACAGTTTTAACATAAAATTAAATAACTTTCTTTAGTGCCTTTTTTTCCTTTAAAAACTTAAATTTTCCAGAAGTGCGTGTAGATTTCCTTACCGTATCGTATTAACAATGCCAATTTAAATACATTGATCACACGATCATTTCAACTAAAAACCACATACCATTAATTATTCCCACATTATCTATACTTTAAAATTAAACACAGCATAACCACTCATTTATCTTGGTTAAATAATACGTAGTAAGTATTAATGCTTTAAATACATAAAACATTGTTAATTTATCAGTTTAATGGACATTATGCACAACCATAGTTACTCGCTAGGCTTAAACTATGTAGGGAGTGACCCAGTTAGTTCGCGGCTAGATAGTTTAAAGCTATCATTAGGAACTTTCACAATTAAAGTATTATGTTAATTAAGCGTAAAATAGCCAAAAAGTAGCCAGCCTTTCGGTGTTCTATAGGATGCATTTTGGAGAGTGTGCAAGGGAATTGCATGATTTAACTCCCCCATCCCCGTTTCATCATCGGACGACCCATCGTACGACGAGTTTGAAATTTAGACCTCAAAACGAATCGTGTGAGCACATGAAATGCTTAATAACGATCGTAAGCATAGGACACTCTGATGAAATCTGTATGTTTACGTGCGAGCTTCGCCAATTAGAACGACACCACTACGATCCGAAGCGTTTCACCTCCTCTTTTATACCGCGTCCATCGAGGGTCTGGAACAATCTGCCAGTGGCAGTATTTCCATCGGACTACAATTTAAATGTCTTCAATTTCTTAATAAACTAGCGCGTTTTACCATCAACGGTTACATCAGGTGGGATTGCAGTCAAGCACTAGCTTATAATTTATACAAAAAAAACGTACATATATTACCTTTATACATGAAAAGATGCTCTACGATCATAAACGAAATCTAAACTTTAACTACTGAGCAATCTCAGTAGTTAAAGTTTACATTTCGTTTTTAAAGTTTTCGTTTCGCTAGTTGTTGAATTATCCAGTAAATACTCACTTTCACTGCAATCTGCCCGGACAGTGCGCCATCAAAGGATGTTTGTAGCATCTGTGGAAACCACAAATTAAAATTCTGAGAATTGCAGGATTTGAATCCTGCAATTCTCAGAATTTTGGTGGAGTCGAATGAAGGAGATACGCCGTTAAATCAACCTAAATGAAATGAGATAATATCAAATTAAAAACTGCGAGACAACGCTTAACAAACACTTATTGTAAGTAGTTGAAAACATCATCATCATCATTTTTTTTATCATCCCACTGGTGGGAACAGGTCTCCTCTCATACAGAGAAGGATTGAGCGTAATCACCACTCTTGCTCAATGCGGGTTGTCGAATTCAGACTTAAAGTCCAGGTTTCCTTAAGATGTTTTTATTTACAAGGTAAGGTACAAAATACATACAATTTAGAAAAGTTACTTTGGTAGGTACTTGAGAGGCTGGTGTTTTAACCACTAGGCCACTACGACTGAAAACACACTTGAAAACATGCCTCCCATTTATTTTGCCATTATTACGACATTATTGAGGATAATTTGTCACCGTACACTGAAGTATTCCTTTCTAACATACAAATCAATTTATTCTGCAATATCCTTCAATTTACAACTAAATAACCCTTCTCATTCATACCAAGAAAATCCAAAGCATTTGCCCAAAACTCGAAAGCCGTATGAAAGAAATTGAAAAATAGTTCTGTAGAAGAATAATAAAGACGGGATAAAGAAAACGTCCCGGACATAGGACCGAAAGGGACCAAGAGGGAATAAAATTGAGCGACCTATGGAGCATCTATAATACAAGATAAAGGTAGGTACGAAGGGATACCATCGATCTCCTTCGAGGGCTGCTATTTGTATACAAGATACGCAGACAAGGTAATTTATTATATTGAATGTATTGCTTATTGCTTTGGGCGAATATATTAAAGCCTGTGGCAAATAGACTTATCTGTCTTGTTTGACGTGAAACCTATTTTCCTGATCGCAGTTTTGCTAAAATATACACATAATATCAAGAACTATTTCCCCGGAGGGTTGAGCAGAGATGTACCACATTTCGCCAGATACGGCGAAATGATTCTCAGTTTTGAGCCGGCAATGTTTCGGTTTTCAGAGTTTGCTAAAATACTATAATAAGTTCTTACATTTCCTTCACATTTTAATTCGACTTCACTTAAACTTGATACTACCTTGACCTTTTCATGCGAACTGAACCAAAGGTCTGTTTGCATAACGTACGCCATATTGTTGAGGTTGAATTTTAATATTGTCTCTGGCTGATAATTTTTATAAATAAAATTAATTCAAGTTTAGAATACAGATTCGGTAGACAGGAGAAAAATATTTTGTTATTTTGTAGCAGTTCTAAAAATGCGGTCGAAAATAATGGTTTGGTTACATATATATAAAAGAAATTATAAAATGTGATGTGAACATAATGTGTTTTTTATAGAGTCTTGTATTAAATATAAAGTGAGAATAAAGGAAGAATGAATTATAATGGATTTTATTTTTGAAGCATATCTAGCGTACTACAGGATCCCAAGAAGAGCTGCATCATATTTATATTTTCACATAATTACAACACATATGACTAACATCATTTGCCTAACTTTTTCCTAATTATGTTTGGGTTTATTTCCCGGCTATCTGATATAACCTCTACAATCCAGTAACAAGGTAATACGAAGCCACTTGGTAAGGGTGTCAGACCAACAGAACTTCTGACAACCGTGACGACTGTCTGCTTTCCGAGGCATAAAAGAATCTCACATCCTTCATATGTAAAGTTTATACCCTGTAGCGGTACCTACAAACGCCACAAAATGAACGACGCGTCATACTGACGTCACACGAATTCTACATCTCGCAATCAGAGTTTACCGTGCAATTAGCATACATACAACTTGCCAATTTCAACCATCGGGCAAGTGCCCGCCAGACATAACACCCGTCTGGTCGGAGGATCCTCCCTTTACCGTGCAATTAGCATACATACAACTTGCCAATTTCAACCATCGGGCAAGTGCCCGCCAGACATAACACCCGTCTGGTCGGAGGATCCTCCCTTTTCTATGGAGGATGAGTGAACTTTACTCCCTGTTCCTCATGCCTCCACAATAGCATACATACAACTTGCCAATTTCAACCATCGGGCAAGTGCCCGCCAGACATAACACCCGTCTGGTCGGAGGATCCTCCCTTTTCTATGGAGGATGAGTGAACTTTACTCCCTGTTCCTCATGCCTCCACAACCCTATCCACACACCAACTGCTGGAAGCAGTATCTTACCCTGATCGACCAACGCCTGCAGCTGCTACATGTTACTTAATCATAAGCCCCTCTCTTCTTTTCATGTTATTTTATTAACTAACAAAAATATAACGTTAAAATTCTTATCAACTTTGAAAGGTCTGCCCTATTGTGCTAAAATCCAATTTACCGCTGCCATCCCTTGTCAAAAAATATTGTCTGTGTCATCGTTTGGTTTAGTAAATCCTAAACTGAATGAAGCGTGTTCATTTTCTTCGACTTGGGTTGTTTTTATTGTGTGTTCTGTCCACCTGTAAATAGAATTACATACATGAGAAAGTTTTCTGTCTACGTCTGTACGACTAAGCCAGGAGCACTCCGAATTTTAAGTATGATGCTACAAGTACGTGGCAGGCTCGACCCACCGGTCCATTTCAGTGGGGTTACCGCGTGACGTTTTGATCACACTTTAGTTCGATACTCAAACACGTGTCGCATCGTCCGTCCGTCGCTTAGGCAATAACCGAAATCATATTTGGCTTTGGCATAAAATGAAGGCAAAAGCCGAATACTATGCAACACGCATCACATGCAGCTGTATAAATACCAGTAAGGATCCAAACCTCACGTTTTTCTCACCTCCAAAGATCATAGAAAAGTAAAGAAACGTCCGTCTACATGTACCTAATGTCTATATCTGTTATTCTAAAGTGAAAAAAACTGTACATACTCATCAATACAATGCAAGTATAAAAATGCCGAAGGTTTTGTGTTTATTTCTGGATAGCCCAAACATTCGGGCAAGCAGCGTAGGTATATTGCGGACGAAAAGAACAGAAATTAATAACTTTCAAGCGCGGCGATTAAAGGCAATTAAGCTTGCACGTTAGTGGAGAAGTAATTTTGTAGTGTTAGCGAGGACCGGCGCCCCACCCTAAGCTCACTATAAAAGGCGCTGCCTACCCGCGCCGGCTGACATACGCCCGATTATGACATACACTTGTCCAGTCTTCGCACATGCTAAGCCGCGTCTTATCCATAGGATGCAAGTAGTCCAAAACCGTTTCTTCCGTAAAGCCACAAATGCCCCTTGGTTCGTCCGTAATGAGATCCTCCACCTTGATCTCAAAATCCCCACTGTCCAGCAGTTCATGAAGCGTCTTTCCAAACGCTTCTTTGACACTGCTGCCAAGCACCGCAATCCCTTGATAGCAGCGGCTGCTAACTATACCCCCTCCACCATCTCCAAGCTTCGCCGTCCACGGTATGCCCTCACAGATCCCGAAGACCCCGTAACCCACCTCCAAGAGACCAATAGGGCCACCAGCACAACACATAAAAGACCGACCTACCGACCTCGCCGCCGAGGTCCATCGCGACGCATTCAACGTAGTAGTCCCCTCCCCCGTCCCGTCCTTTGTCCGATGAAGGCCAGCCCGTGCCGCAGCTGAATCTGGGAATTTATATTTACAGGCTAAATATAAATTCCCAACTATGACCTCTGAGTTTGTTTCGGACGTTTCTTCTCAGAGCTAGTACTACGAAATGCCGCGGCCATCAAACCGAATTAAAATAAAACTTCGATCCAGCCGTCCCTTACTGTTCTCTCCAGCGACACCCTAAGCCGAGGTTCGTATCCCATAGGGGGTGCCCTTAGCGTATAGTCGCTTAGTTTTTAGTTGTCCTGGCTGGAGGTTTTAAATTCATTTATGGCAGCCACAGGATAGTCCGGTTAAGTAGTCACGACCTCTCAAGGTCAACTACGAGATGCCATATCAAAAAAAAAGCGCCGCCTGACTTTTGGATAACGGACACTCAGACTGGTAACATCATGCAAACTCTGTGAGACCTATATTTTCTAAATTAATTAAGAGCTGCTAGCTATCGTTTAACATATTGTTGTGTGCTCAGTAACTATTATTGTGTTCCTATCTTATTTAATAAGTTCTGGTTGTAATTATTGTAATTCAAATGGATAATACACGAGCATTGGAACGTCCTGATTTGTTTCTCTAATAAATACCACTTCTGCTCGCTAACATCAGTAGTGGGATAAAGAACTACACCGCTCACATTCTCGTTATAAATCAAAGAACAGAATAACAGTCACTTTCAGCCATTATTATAATTTTACTTGTGTGTACCCCACTTACTTGTGTGGTTTGTCGTTTAGTTTGTTGTTTAGACCACAAAACGTAGACACCATTGTAGTTGCAGTCGTAACGGCAGTCGCAGTAATAGCTTACGTCGTGACTATAGTCCTCATCGCGATTCGCCTCGCAATAGTCAGGGACGACGAAATGGTAAGTATCGCGAGAGATCTCTGAATGAAAACAACACGATACAAATTATGATATCTCCCCTTAAAGCGCTTGAAGACAAGACGAGGGCTTCACCCTCGCCAGTGCGCTCGTGCAACCGTGATAAAACTTAGTGTCTAATAGTGTACGTGTACGTAAATACGTTACAATTTTGTCGAATAGAATCGCGTAACGTGCGTCGCAGCGTAACGTGTATCTGAGCAAAGTTCGTTGCATGAGGACCGTTTGGTTAGGGACTCAAATTATGATTTAAATACAGAACTAGCTACGATAACTGATCGTGCGGGTAGATCTCAACATTTTTACATTCCGAACTTGATCCTACCTTACGTAATGTTGATGATTGGCGTGTGAAGATCGGTCGCGCTAAAATTTTAAACAATTAAAGTGATTATGAATGCTTGTCGCGTATTGGTACCTAATTGCTTGAAAGATAACGCGCGATCGTGGTTAAGCCATGATGAATGGGTAACGAATGACCGATAAATTTAAGTCATTGTACCCGCAAAAGATTAACTATGCTCAAACGCTTCATGGGGTCATAAACACTACGTCAGATAAATTTCTATCTTGCGCGGAGTATGCGTGTCGTGCAGTACTAGAGTTACATACGGTAACAGAGCTAAGTGAAGAGCTACAGGTTCAAATTGTAGTGCACGGTACCGGTGAAGTGCGGATGCGCCCGGCAGCCACTAGTTTCGTTTTGGGTCACTTACCTATATTGGACCTGCCCGAAAATTTGATGGAAATCATAGTTTGGATAAATTTGCCTCATCTAGTGGTGGCACTCAGAGGCATCATTTCCATGGTTCTACTGGAACGGAAAGCGGGTGCTTTCGTTGCGGCCGAATGAGTCATTGTAGGGATGGGTGCCCGGAAAACATTTATTTGCATTGAGTTTGTGATTTTAATAATTTACAGCGCTCTGAGTTGGTAGATAATAAACACTACCCAGGCATGAGAGGAATGAGCTGACGCAGTCACTGTCTAAATCTAAAGGAGTAAAAAACTGGAACAGGCATTTCTCTCGCTCAAGGGGATGTAAGAAACATTCACCACAGTGTAACTATATCAGGAGATTGTATCAGTAACGCACTAGGAGGCTACAGTGATAAATAATAAACACTACTCAGGCATGAGAGGAATGAGCTGACGCAGTCACTGCCTAAGACTAAAGAAGTAAAAACTGGAACAGACATTTCTCTTGATCAAGCGGGTGTAAGAAAAATTTATCAAGGCGTCATCTAAGACTAAAGAACAATAAATAAAGATTTATAAACCACATAGCTTATAAGAAATGCGGTGCGTGATTGTGATAATCTGTTGCCTACAGAGCTGTTAAGCTACCTAAGTCTAAAGGTATCCTGAGTACTTCTGTAAATAGCGAGACATTAGATAAATAATGGATGTCATGACAGGCCGAGTCATGGATAAGTGACAACCTTGACTGATTTAGCCTAACCGCAAACTTTAAAGCAGGTTCGTCAGCAAGGATTCCCAAAGCACTGGGAAGCTGGACCCCGCTGGTACTTCGAGTGTGCCCACCACCCCTCCAGACGAGGTTGGCGAGCGGGCGTTCGACGTGCTTCGGAGTGCTTCGGATTAGGATGTTGCTGGCTGCGTGGAGATGGCGAAGACTCTGGACTCGAGTGTCTTATTGGAAAGCACTACTACGGATCGCGCGGGATCATCTTCTGGATCTGACGAGGACGTCAGAGTATCAGGAGAGGCCGTAGTAGCGAGGACCGGCGCCCCACCCTAAGCTCACTATAAAAGGCACTGCCTACCCGCGCCGCCTGACTTTTCGACAACGGACACTCAGACTGGTAACATCGTGCAAACTCTGTGAGACCTAATTTTTTTATATTAATTAAGAGCTGCTGGCTATCGTTTAACATATTGTTGTGTGCTCAGTGACTATTATTGTGTTCCTATCTTACTTAACAAGTTCTGGTTGTAATCGTAATTCAAATGGATAATACACGAACAGTGGAACGTCCTGATTTGTTTCTTTAATAAATACCACTTCTGATCGCTAACAGTAGGCATATAAGACTAGCTTTCTTCAATATCAAAACACAGAATCATTACGCTAGTACTATTATTAGTTATTGTCCACACAATAACTAATAATAATACTAGTGTAATGATTCTCTGCTTTGATTTCTATCAACATAGAGTGAACGAATTTCGATGTAACTGGTTCACAGATATACCAAGACCTAAGTTAAGATATACCTAGGATATTTTTATCCTATTAGCTAGTACATTTCCGTGGAATATAAGTTCCAACCTCCACGTCTCTAAGGCTTCTGTATATAGGAATAGCTTGGCGTTTCAGGTGGCACCGCCACCTGAGACGCCTATCTGAGCCGTGCATACGCCTCTGTTGTGCAGTTCATAATTTAACGTTGCCGTATTAACTCTTTTATTTAGCTACTTTCAGTTTTGTCTGAGCTAAGAAAAGTTTTGCGTTCAAACATACTTCGTTAGGTAGTTATCAGCACCTAATTTATTTTGTGAAAATCTGTGCGACTAATGAATAATAACTAATGAATAAATATAATGTCACACCTGTCATTCACGGAGGGCTAAGCAGACTGGGGTTGATTAATTATTTTTTTAACAATGTGGCGGCATCTACATCGCCTCATATGAATTATGTACACATCACATTGGCGTCATGCAAAATCTTGCATCGCGCAAGCAAAGTTTATCGCGAAACTAGTTTCTATACAACGTTCCGAGATCAAACGTAGGCCAGTTGCCTACCTGACACAAAACCCGTCTGCTCGGAGTACCCTCCCGACACATAGCTTAAAGTTCACTTAATCTAAATATACAGTATGTTAAGAAAACCCTGTCCGACCCATAAGGATAATAAAGGTTAGGTAAACACATGACCAAATATAATATAAAATTTTACGTAATCATCATAGTACCAATACAAATGAATTTTGAAATAATGTTTTTTTCCCGCGAATTAATTCCAACTTCCCCGAAATTTGGTAATTTTTAAAAAGTGACAACACCGGTATTATTATGAGCGAATAGCGATGCGACCACGTGCCACGTGCCCTGCCGCCCGCCGCCTCCGCCGCCTCCGCCGCCGCGGGCTTAAAGGAGCATTACGCACGTTTATTAAGTTACCTCTTTTTGCGAAATAATATTTATTTTTTTAGGGGGATTTTTTTTTAAGTTATCCCGGTTTTGTATGCATTAGTAGAATCAGTTATCGATACCTAGCAACACCTTCACGGGTCGGACAGGGTTTTCTTAACATACTGTATACGTTTGTATGGAGATTGAGTGAACTTATTTACTAGATACCCTATTCCTCATTTAATTCTATAATAACAATAACTTTTGGTTTTAAAAGTATTGAAATCATAATTAGTTTCAGTCTTTCAATTAAAGTAAAGTAATCAAATTAAGTTTTGACAGAATACTTCTCAAAATCATTGTTACATTCAGCGTATTTTATAATAGTATAAAATTATTGTAAAATTCATAATCATCATATTACGTTAATGAACCGTTTAACACCACAAACGAATAATTTTCCAAGACCACACGAAGGGACAAACATGGCTGAAGGTTACACTTGAAATGATTAATTGACTATCCTCGTTACTAAAATACCGTTAGCAGAATAATGTAATTATTCTCATTTGATTGATGATGGAGTAAGCTCACCTGTCGGGGCGGATCTAACAATTTTGGCGAGTTATATTTTAGTTACGCACGAATTTGAATTTTAACGGTTGAGTTAATTGCCGTAAAGTACAGGAAAAACCACAAGAAAAGACGAACCCTTTTTTGGGTGGGAAATCATCAAATGTTAATGACTTTCCGCTCTGGGTGAAGCGGAAGTACGTGTCAGGCCTTTACTGACTAAAACTCACCCGCGTTCCTTTATTTGCCTGTCGAGGAGCACGGTATCTTTTTGGAGCAACCTGCAGCGGATTCGGTTCAAATAACGTACCTATAATACTATAGTCCTATTTGCAAGCCCTGTGCTTGTCAAAAATCCTATACATAATCATAATCAGCTTATACTGTCCCCATACCTGGGCCACCGACCTCCTCTCCTTGAGAGAAAGTGTGCCGTAATCTACCACGCCGACCCATTGCGAGTTGGTAGACATCACATGTCTTCGAAGTTTTTGGCACTAGAACATGGCGGTTTCCTCAAGATGTTTTCCTTCACCATTTTGAGAGCAGTATAGAGTATAGTCGCTAACAATGGGCCTTATAAGAAGGCTCAAAGTCGCTCAAAGGGCAATGGAGAGGGCTATGCTTGGGGTTTCACTGCGTGATCGAATCAGGAATGAGGAGATCCGCAGAAGAACGAGAGTAACCGACATAGCCCGAAGAATTGCAACACTGAAGTGGCAATGGGCTGGACACATTGCCCGTAGGACCGATGCCCGATGGGGCCGACGGGTTCTCGAGTGGCGACCACGCACCGGAAGACGTAGCGTGGGTAGGCCCCCGACAAGGTGGACCGACGACCTGGTGAAGGTCGCGGGAAACCGCTGGATGCGGGAGGCGCAGGACCGGTCGTCGTGGAGAACCTTGGGGGAGGCCTATGTCCAGCAGTGGACGTCTTTCGGCTGAAATGATGATGATAGAGTATAGAAATATTGACTTTCTTATATATTTTTTGAACTTTTAACTTTATATAACCCACGTACACAAACATCCAGCCCCGAAACAACCACGTGTAGGTCATACGAAATATATTTATTTATTACAAAAATGTGTATCTAATTTTGGTTTATCTAATCCTATGATATAATGGCGCCGATTCTGTTGTTCGCAAACTAATTTTAGGTTAAATGTATCTAGTTCTTCCATTTTGTTAAGAAGAAGAAGAAGAAGATTGTAGATAATTTTTTTTTATTTAATTTATAAACCGGCGCTTGACCGCAATCCCGCCTGATGGTAAGCAGTGACGCAATCGTTGATGGTAAAGCGCATTAGTTTATTAAGAGCCTATTCACTCTAGCCTTGAAGACACTCAAATTGTAGTCCGACGGAAACACCGCCGCCGGCAGATTGTTCCAGTCCCTCGATGTACGCGGTAACGGTTAACAACATAAGGGTGGAAACTCGCCGTACGACGGGTCGTCCGATGGAGGAATGGAGATGGGGGAATTAAATCGTGCAATTCCCTCGCACACTCCCCAAAATGAATCCTATAGAACACCGAAAGGCTGGCTACTCTACGCCTGTGCTCTAGGCTTTGGAGACCAACTCGAGTTATATCAAGGTCACCAATAATTTTAATATTTTAGTCCTGTCAAATTAAGATACTCCATTGACAGTTTGACACGATTATAAACATGGCGACTACAAATACGCCAGTTTACGTCAGGAGCGCACTAATTTGACAGGTCTAAACTGACATTTTATCTTCTGTTCTTTTCTTAACGAAATGGAAATAAAAAGATCCACATAACTTAAAATTAGTTTAGTTTCTGAACAACAGAGTCGGCGCCAATATCTTTGCTCATGGTGAAATAATTACTATTACTTAAAAAATATTCCTCAAGCGTTCCAAATATAACAAACCTCTTGTATGATATTTATTAATTTGATGTATAAATTTATTTAAAATAGTATGATACACTTAACGTATATATTTATTGTATAATCTATGTAAATAGTACACTGTAGACTACCTACACTATTTCTATATCCTACCTCTTAGAATTCTATCCAAAGGTTGTCTGTAAAAGATCGCTCTTAGCGATAGGACCGCCCATTGTGTCACCCTTTGTAAATATTTTTATTTATGTTCTGTAATCTATATAGTGTACATAATAAAGAGTATTCTATTCTATTCTTAAATTACATTTTCGAGCCGTTTGCGGTTTGAACCCTCGGGCCCTGGGGTCTCAGTGTTCATTGCCTTTTCAATGAAAGAGCTCGTTGGCACTACCCGTGACCCAAGGGGTGGGCTTTAGTCAGTAAATGTCTGACACGCCGCTCCGCCCAGAGCGGGAGAAGTCATTTGATTATTTCCCATCCCAACAAATGCTTGGTAAAAGGTGGCAATGAAGCCAGTCTCTTGGGTACAGACGACAGCACATCAAGCTACTACAAGCTGCAGATTTTTTTTTTTTTACTGTGCTTCACACTAGGAATTACTCCTGTACTGTGGGTGCGTTTACAAACATTTAATCTCACATTCACAAACAGCCAGACTCGGAATAACTACCTGTAGGCCGTACAAATATTTGTTCCGTATGGGGATCGAACCCGAGGCACGCGGCGCAGTAGTCGTATCACTCAACCACTGCACCAACCGTGTCGTCATGATTCTCGTTTCTTCATTAGATTTTCAACTTTATCGGTAAGGCATTAAGGCTCAAGGTTGATTGGGAATTTTTTACAGTATCGGGCAACTTGGTAACTCGGGTCCATACATTATCAGTAGACAGCGATACTTAAGAATTTTTCGACGCTGTATTTTAGGTTGTTAATAGGCACGGTTGGTGCAGTGGCTGAGCGATCGACTGCTGCACTACATGTCGCGGGTTCAAATCCCGCAAGGAACAAATATTTGTATGGTCTCCAGGTAGTTATTCCAGGTCTGGCTGTTTGTTTGTGTGAGTTTAAATCTTGGTAAAGGCACCCACAATACAGTAGTAACTCTTAGTGTGGGGCAAAGTTTACAAAAAAAGAAAACAATGATTTATTCTTATTCTTCTTCTTCAGCCTATGGATGTCCACTGCTGGACAAAGGCCTCCCCAAGACTTTCCACGCCGACCGGTCTTGTGCTGCCCGCATCCATCGGCTTCCCGCGACCTTCACCAGGTCATCGGTCCACCTTGTTGGGGGCCTCCCTACGCGGCGTCTTCTAGTACGTGGCAACCACTCCAGAACCTTACTGCCCCATCGGCCATCGGTTCTACGAGCAATGTGCCCTGCCCATTGCCATTTAAGTTTAGCGACTCGCAGGGCTATGTCGGTGATTTTGGTTCTTCTGCGGATCTCCACATTTCTGATTCGATCACGCAGAGAAACTCCGAGCATAGCTCTTTCCATTGCCCTTTGTTGGACTCTGAGCCTTCGTAAGAGGCCCATTGTGAACGACCACGTTTCAGTTCCGTAAGTCATCACTAGCGACACACACTGGTCAAAGACTTTATTCTTGAAACACTGTGGTATCTTGGACGACGAGAAGATGTATCGTAGCCTCCGGAATGCTGCCCAGCTGAGTTGGATTCGACGAGATACCTCTTTCTCGAAGTTGGACCTACCTAGTTGGACTGTTTGTCCCAGGTATATATACTCGTCAACAACTTCGAGTGCAGAGCAACCAACTAGAATTGGAGTGAGTGCGACATGAGAGTTCGACATGATCTTCGTCTTATCCATGTTCATCTTTAGACCCACTTGATGGGAAGCTCTGCTGAGGTCATTGAGCATTTTGCCTAAGTCTATGATTTACTTAGGGTTTTCTATTTTTTTTTATAATGATACTTTAATTAGTACTAGCGGCCGCCAGTGACTTGTTCGCGTGAAGTTGATTATGCTCCGCTCCTATTAGTCGCTGCGTGATGTTATATAGCCTGAAGCCTTCCTGGATTAATAGGCATATCCAGTAGTTCCTGAGATTAGCGCATTCAAACAAACAAACAAAAAACCTCTTCAGCTTTATATAATAGTATAGATTAGAAATGTGTACATTTTTTTATTATTATTAATGATTATAAACTAGCGCTTGACCGCAATCCCGCCTGACGGTAAGCAGTGATGCGATCATTGATGGTAAAGCGCGCTAGTTTATTAAGAGCCTATTCACTCTGAAAAACTGAGCGAATAGGAAGGAAGACGGCAGTTGAGCGAGGTGATGCAATGTTAAACCCAACAACACGACCAACGATGCTGCGCCAAAAGGAGATTGATCTGAAGACCCTCCACGACCAAACCCCCAACACAACAACATTAGGCGCATCACACCCGGCACATATCGCAAC
This sequence comes from Sesamia inferens, assembly GCA_037179545.1. Taxonomy (NCBI): domain Eukaryota; kingdom Metazoa; phylum Arthropoda; class Insecta; order Lepidoptera; family Noctuidae; genus Sesamia; species Sesamia inferens. The sequence goes on along the minus strand of CM073928.1, from coordinate 23,976,353 downwards.
ACAACTGCTCAGACCCGTCCTCCGTACGGCTTCACCAGACATCATGCCGGAACACGACAAATCGCTTGGCGGCAGGGCTTTGTCTGATGGGTGGTAACTTCTGCCGACGGCCGATGTTATGGCCGAGAAGGTATCTTAACATTAGATAATAAATACAGTCTCTGATTTGTTCTTATGGTACAGACGCCAACGGGTTAAAGTAACCGAAAGTGGTTAACTTTGAACTTTAATGACCTGTGAATTAAGTTAAAAATCTATTAAGGAAATTGGACAAATTGTAGTACATAATATGATTAATTTTCAATCCTTTTTTAATTATAAACGGAGAAATAAAGTAAACTTTTCTTTAAACAATTGCTTGCCACCGGCATTCATCTAAGCGCACAAATAAACAACATACAAATACTTGAAATGAATGTTTAAAAAACAAACAAATGAGACCGCCAACATTTTTCAGAAAATAAAAAAGTAATTTACTCTCCCCCAGCGTCTATCTATTATTACTTTCCGTATAATTCTTTCTTCCTTTCTTTTTAATACATTTCTTCTGAACTTTTGATTTGAATTCTTCGATTTAGGTCACAGCATTCATTTTGCCATTTGTACCTTGAATTTTAATGGTGCTTGAAGGGAGGAATTAGTTAAGAACTCCGCCATTTCCATTTTCACTCCTCAATAATTTACTACTTTCGTACTTATCAGGCGTCGTAAACTTTTTGGTGTTCTGGATAATTAATGTGCAGCTTTAGTTAGTTCCTCTCACTGTTTTCTATCTCTGGACAATTTTTTCGTATATTCATTTGTTAGGCCTGTGAATAGGTTTGTTATCTATTTTTTATATGCATAAGAGCAATTTTCTACTAAATAATCGTACTACTACTACTTACGCAGGTGAAACTGTATTGCGCAGCTGGTAACTATATGAATAAAAAAAATTAATCACCAAAAATACATAAACAAAAACAGATACCTCCTCTTTTGAAGTCGGTTACAGACTTGCACCAACATTCCTTGAGACAACTCCGAACAACTCTCGGATCCCATTAGATTTAGTGACACAATGGGATTAGGCTGCTTTCATAGTGAAAGATGATACCAAAAATAATATTGTTCTATAAACACGAAAAATTTTATATAGTCAAAGTTTTTTATTTGTTTAATATTTGTATTTTTACGGGATGAATGTGCGACAAATATAACGATCATGATACAACATAGAAATCTGCGTTTTTTGGATATACTGGAATTCCGAAATAAACATTTGCCCGATCTGTGATCTATGACATTCAAAATGAAGGCCTATATGTGTATCTAACTCAGCCAAATGAAATTCACTGTTGGAAACTGCCACACTAACCTTTTCACTGTTTTCGGTACCCAGACAACCTCAGACCGCACTTTTTGCATGGGAATTCATTAAATGACTTTCCTCACTCTAGCGGACCGGAAGGGAGTGTCAGACTTTTACTGACCAAAACTCTCCCGTGTTCCTTCACTTGCCTATGCGTCAGGGGGTCAAAGTATCTCTTTCGAACAATCTGCGGCTTTGAAATCAAAATCAAAAGTCATTTATTCAAATTAGGCTGAGAATCAGCACTTTTTGAACTGGGATATTGCATGAGACAGTCCCCTCCCGCCTTTCGCCACTTCCTAGTGCTTTCGCTGGGAAGAAGTGGCGGAACAAACTCCCCACTTTGGCAGGCATCTGTCCTTGTGGATTCCGTCAAGGTGTCTGTCAACTTATTTGACTAATCTGTTCATTTCGGATCATCATCATCATCATCATCAACCTGTCTATTCCCACTGCTGGGCACAGGTCTCCTCTCATGCAGAGAAGAATTTCGTTTCGGATAGTAGCAATCATTTATTTATTTATTTTGGTCCACCAGCAATTTTTTACACTGATGTTGTGTGTGGTATGATTTAAGAAGGTAACAGTAGTGTAAAAATCTTTGTAAAACCACCTTTACAAAGGACATTATCCTGGCAAACCCCGAACCGTCATTTGAACTTTGAAAATGACTCTTTAAGACTCCGTTCGCAGTTTCCCGACCTGAGACTCTGCAAACATATTGAAGATTAGCGTCAGAGTAGATTTTGCTGATCCCATTGGTGGAAACTTGATTAGTAAAGGGTACCGAGTGCCCGTACCGAGTGTCTGTTTTATGAGATCTTAAACCAATTATGTAGTTGATGTAACTTGGCGACCTGCTAGTATGTATAGGTTTGGGAAACACAGTAGTAGTTTTAAGTGATTGAAGTAATATATTTGTCGTGGATCGTCGAAACCATTTTAAGAAAAGTTGCTTATAATTTGAGTTACATAGTAGTGGGGCAAACGCTCAATCATCATCTGACGTGCTTTACGAGGCACGACCAGATCAGTGCAAATATTCATATTCATGCGTACAAATATTTGAAAAGAAACCGCGCCTCCTTGCGCAGTGGCCGCGTTCGCGTTTGGACGATAAAAGGTTGATGATGATGATGATGATATTTTTAACCGCGTCAAACAGTTTATGTGTCTGAGTATATTAATTTGACAAGACTTAACTAGTATGTTATCTTCAGTAAAAGATGTACTGAATATAAAATTAGTTTCAGTTTTTAAAGAAGATTAGAAGCATTATAATACAAGCATCAGCTGAAGATACCAGACTCTTACATACGTGTCACATCGTCAACCATTTTTATCGTCCCACTGCTGGGCACAGGTCTCCTCTCATACAGAAAAGGATTGAGCGTAATCATTACGCTTGCTCAATGCGGGTTGGCGATTTCAGACTTCTTAGAGTCCAGGTTTCCTCATGATGTTTACCTTCACCTTTTAGTCAGTCATTGGTGTCCAAGATATACTTAGAAAGTACATATAACTTACAAAAGTTACAATGGTACTTGCCTGACCTGGAAGCGAACTCTTACATACATATTTGAGAAGCTGGTGTTTTAATCACTAAGCCACCACAACTATACTATACACGTACAAATATGTGTCACGCGCAACCTTAATTATAATGTCCTTTCTCATCTATACTTTCATCCTTTTGTCCTCATATACAAAAACAACTGTAATATCAATTTTAACAAACAATAACAGCATAAAGACTTTCTACAACTGTTATACAACAATAGTGGCGGCCTGTCGGCACAAAGATTTAATTAACGCAGTCATAAACAGTGCAAAAGTTGCGCCTCAACTGAACAGCAACAACTTTTAACTAGTTCAGCTTGTAAGTAAAAAACTTTAAAATTAGTTCACCACGGTTAAGGGAATGCAGTTGGAATGAAGTCCGACTTTGTTTATATTTTTGTTTTGCTGAACGAAAATACACTTTAATGCCTGTAATATGATGTTGAGATAGTTAAAGATTTCTGTACATATTTCTATTTAATATTGTATCAATATCATGCCATACACTTTAATTATGATATATACAGACTAATATAATTAAAAAATCGAAACAAAAGTAATTTTTTTTTTAATTAGGCTGAGAATCAGCACTTTTTGAACGTTAATATTACAGAAGACAGTCCTAGTAGATAATACGCAATTTTTACAAAGTACGCAATCCTGTGGGTCCTCAACTCGAGCGCCTCTAATAAAAGCCTCGAAAGCGCTCGTCCTCCATCATCTCCTGGTGCTTAAACTGGGAAGAACAAGTGGTGCATCATTCCCCCCAGATGTCACATATTCACAGTACAATGAACAGATAATGTGGAAATTTAAGAAATTTCTGCGAACAAGGTGGCAGGAAATCATGCGAAACCACGCGTCGCTACCCGCGAGACGAACGTTTCTGCGATATCACTGCTATTAAACGTAGCCGATTAACTGTGACACTGAGGCGCATTAAATATTTTATTAATCTCCTTAGTACATCTTACTAGTCGTTTTGTGTATTTATACTAAGTACCGGGCGACGGAGCTTTGCTCGGCATCTTTTTTTTTGTTAGGTACATCGCGTGTCTCTATATTTTCAAAACAAAAAATACATAACGAGCGAATTTTTTAAATAATATTTTTTGACTAATGTTTTTCGATCATACCGACATAATAAAAAAAAATATTAACTGTTATTTAAATATAAAATTACGAGTGCAATTTAGTTTAACATTTTATTATAAATAAGTACTTATAGTTTAACAATCAGTTACATCAGTTATATATTATCATCAATACATAGTTTAAGGTCTTAACCTAATACGTCCTTCCATACTATATTGCGGGTATGCTGAGGGTTTTCATTAATAATAATCATTTCACGTTCTGACGCACGCTGCCGCATATCTTGCAGACGTCGCTCCCGTTGCTCATCATTTTCGGCGGCCACACGTTGTGCTGCACGCTCTCGTGAAACATCTAAATAAGACCTTTCTGTTCTTAAAATGTTAGTCAAGTTTTGCAAGCATCTTACTTTAGCAGCACGTGTGAGATGAGCGGAAACCTGATGATTTTCATCAAGTTCTTCTTCAAATGGGTCCTCAATGTGCGAAGTCTGATAAACACGTGTGGGACGAGCGAAAATCAGATTGTTTTCATGGAGGTTTTCTTCTGCTTTTTGAGATGAGTCACGGCTTCGTGGAGTTAAATTGTTCGTAAGCGTTTTTTTAATGTTCTTTTTGGCATTTTCGTGTAAAAAAGACACATGATATTTTAAGAGTAATTTTCTGGGTCTAACCTCAAACCAAACATTGGCTTCGTGTACCATGAATGTAAACGTCATCTATATCAAATCAAAGTACTATATTCATTATCAGTTTAATTTAATTTTATTTATAATAGTTCATAAATAATTTAAATGTATTTTGTATACTTATGTGTTTTTATGAAGACTATGAACAATTGTCTGATGTAAATAAATCAATAATAATAATTATAACAAAAAAAACAGATGCCGAGCAAAGCTCGGTCGCCCAGGTACTTCATCATTATTATTAAATCATATTATATGGATGAATTTTATTTTGCCTACTTTGAGGAGGTGCAATGTATCATAAGGTTAGCAATAATAATAATACTAATATTTCAGTTCGTGTTGTGGCAAGTTTGAAATGTTGACACTCTTGAGAAATTCAGTTGTAAATTCGACTGCTCCTTCAGGCTAATCTTTAAAATGAATGAGCTTCATTGTTTCGACTTCTCCTACACTTTTGTGATACCCTGGTACTTTGCACCTCCACAAAGTAGGCAAAATAAAAGTTCTTCCAGGTATTATATATTTACAACAAAAATATTATTGTTTATATACAACATCATTTCTTTCACAATTGTTTCGACTTCTACACTTTTGTGCGACCCTGGTACCTTGCATCTCCACAAATTAGGCAAAACAAAATTTCTTCCATTGATTTAATAAAAGAAAAAGAAAATTCGTTGACGCCGTTTCCAATTATATAAAATGTAATAAAAAGCATTAGACAACGCCATCATTATTTTTTTTAAAACTTCAAAAAAAAAAGGAAAAAACACTATATCGCCAGAGATTTGAACCCGAAGTCTACGAGCTCCGTATCAGAAGCCGAAGCCCCTCAGCTATTCGTATCATTAAGGACAGCGGCGAAATTTAGCTTGTTATGAGAAGTTTAGCAATAGTTCAGTGCCTCAAAACACGGAAAAAAGACATTTTCTGAAAATTAAACCTAGCTAGATCGACTTATCGTCCCCGAAGCCGCCTGCACACAAAATTTCATGAAAATCGTAGGAGCCGTTTCCGAGATTCCAATTATATATATATATATATATATACAAGAATTGCTCGTTTAAAGGTATAAGATTAGACTTTCAACCTTACTGAGAAAAATTTTGAGGAAATATTATGAGATCTGTATGTATGTAAAAGTGGTTTTTTTATTGTTGTTACTATTTTCTTTACTTTTATTTTTTTCTTTCACATATTATTTGACATTTTTTTTACAGTTGACATTTTTTGATTATATTTTACATTTTCTAATCATAATGTATGTTAATTATTATTATTACTTTTTATTGTGACCACTTTTTTTTCCCCTTTACATATTTCATTATTTTACACTTCTTTGACATCATATTTGAAATTGTATTATATGACATTTTTATTGTTAATTTAATGACTCTAAATTGTGTAGGTATTTAATAATAAAATTTTAACGGGCTTCTGTATATTGTAACATTATCATGTCATTTTTATCAAGCTATGACATGAAATTATTCAATTGTATATGCAGTCTAAGTATAAATTTCCAGTACCTTTATCTTCAAATTATAATTTTTGCATGCCTATTGGTAAAATGTGGCTGAACCTATCGATAATCACACTATCACCATGTACTGTACCCATATTTGCAAAATAAATGACTTACTTACTTCTTACTTACTTACTTAACCCTAGAGTGGGTGCGCTATGAGCATTTTGCCGCCCGTGCGAAAAAAACTTTATTAATTTTTAAAACCAACTGTCCGTTAGGCTTGCGCTTTTTAGTAGCTGACCCTATTCTCGTTAGCAACGCGCACCGAAAAGCTGGACTCCGTGCGCAGGGGACCGCTTGAGGAGAAGGTTGTTACCAGCAGGTGTTACCGGGCGGCAAATTGCTCACCGCGCGCTCACTCATGTACATAAAATTAAGTAATGTATTTTTTGCAAACTTGAAATGTTGACTATATTTCATGGTGCATTTATGCTTATAACTAAAAAAAAACGTGTTTGTTTTAGCATTCAAAATATTAATTGATAATAAAAACTAAGAATGGACAAAAAGGAAGCTCAAATTGTATCTTGGCTAGAGGAAATATCTGATCAAGGGCAGTTCAACAGCAAACGCTTTAGTACAAAAATTATCCCAAATTATCACTATGCTATGGATAACAGTTTTACTTCGATACCTCTTGCTGATCAGTTGCTAAGTGATCTGCAAGATCTGCAGTATATGTCCCTCAAAGAAAATATGTAATATGTTGTTTTTCACTTGTAAATACTATTTCTATAATTAATTGAGATGTTTGGGTTTGTTTTATTGGGTTTGTTTTATTGTGTTTGTGATCGCTGTTAAGCGTGTTACGTATCGGTACCAGCACATGTCCCCTCAACGTGACCAGCACCTTGTCACGAGGCCCAAATCAGCCGAATCAGGATATTATACCTATTTTCATGCAACTGAAGCTATGCGGAGTATTACAACATCCCAACGGCTGAGTCGTCTCCTCGTATCGCCGCCTCGTGCCCAGCCGCGAATCGCTAAATCATCAATCACCTCATTAGACGTAAACCCAAAGCACATATATAGAGGAATCTCGACAGATGCAAGGGAATTAGATTTTAGACATTAGACATAATGTAGGATAGTAGAGTGTAGCAGTGTCGTCCTAACTTCGGACGCATTCGCACTTAGGTTAAGTAGATTTAGGAGTTACCATATAATCTTAACTATAATAAATGTAGTATAAGTGATTATAGTTTCCATTTGCACCCTCCGTCGTGGCCGAAAATGTAATTAGCGAGAACAATTAAAGTGTACATAAAAACAATTAGTTGTATTTATTTTTGCTACATCTGAGCCTAGTGTTGGAGACTATGGCGTCAACCCTGTTGACGTGGATCTGTCGGACGTTTCTACGAATTCCAATAACCATGGTACTCTGTTATATATCATTCTGTTATTTTTTTCCTATTTTGATAGTTTTATAGAGTATTGTGTAGGAAAAGGGAAAAAAGTCAATTAAAGTCTCCTATAGTCTTTTGTACAGCATAATTTTTAAGACGAAGTTAAATAAATATGTTTATTTATTATTACTTATTACTGTGTTATTTAAATTCTGAGAAATAAAATTGTTTAAATTGCTATATTACTAGTTAAATGGTCAAAGAAAACGGGCGACAAAATGCTCCCCATGCGCCCACTAACGTTTTGCAAATAGACGCGCCCAATCTAGGGATCCCACGCGATGTTCTTCATACATTAAGAAGGGACCCTCTTAATGTATGAAGAAGTAAGAAGATAGTAGATCGTGTTGCTTCCAACCTCTCCCGGTAAAGTGCGAAAAGGACAGTTGCAACTCAAGCTGATTTTACCTACAAAAATGTTGACCAAAAGACGTTTCGTATTCCGCTTTTTTCTTTTTTAAAACACGACGGATCTCAATTAGTTTTATATAAAAATTTAGAGGAAAAGTATACGTATGCTTCTATTATTACATTTTTTTGTCAAAAACTTATTAAGTTTGTCTAATAGTCATCTGAACATCACGGTAAAAATCGGTTATTTTTGCGATTTTGAAGTATCGTATTTCTTTTATTAATTAAGTTTCGGAAAAAATCAAATGATAGGGGCACGTATAATAACGGTGTAAAATTATAGAAAAAAAAATGCTCTAAAAGCATTATCCACGGAGAAAACAGCGGAATACGTTTGTATAAAGAAAGCACCACTAGAGTTCCCTCTTAAGGAGTAGGTATACCAAATTCGCAATAAGGTTCAAATTCGCTATTAATCTACTAACTAACTGAACTAACTGTGTCAACCATTTGATGTAAAATTTCCAAATTGAAAGAAAACTAATGACGTGGCTATTATGATACCAAAACAGTAATGCTACTTTTACCCACTCATCTTTATCCAACGGCATCCGCTCTATTGATTTACCTTTAACATCGAGTCTAACCACAAAAACTTTCACTTTGGTTTCACGTGTGTCTAATGTCAATGTTAAGTCAAAGTTCATGTAATAAGATCGTGTTTAAAATGTAGCTTAAAAATAAGAAAAAAAATAATGGTTTAAAATAATGGTAACTTTATTCTTTAAAAAAGTGTATACCACTTGCCGCGCCCCACTTAAGTATAGATACCGTGAAATATCCGGATAAAAAGTATCCGACGTGTTATCCTGATAGTTATTTTACAGTAAAGTTTCATCGAAATCCCTTCAGTATCCTTTACGTGACCCTTCACATTTTTAATATTAGGAGCCCGTCACGATTTAACCCGCATAATTCTCGATCCCGTGGGAATACCGAGGTTGGTGTTAATGTTGGTTATGAACTATCTCTTGTAATTTCGTTCAAATCCATTCTGTAACCTTTGAGTGAAACAGTTGGGGGACCAACCGATTCACTCATAGGTTACAGAGATTTGCCGGCGATGATGTCACGGGCAAAAACTGTACCGGTGGCGTAAGGAGGCGCGAGAGAGAGTCGACCGTCCTATGCAGCATCAGCTCGAGCAGCGTCGGTCGCAGCTCAGCGAGGTCTGGAAACCGGGACAGGCTTTCTCGCCCTACCTGCCGGCCGGCCGACCGGTACTGGCGGACTTGCTCGGGAGAAGGTACGGCTCCCTGACGTTTCGGGTGACAAAGGTGCTCTCGGGGCATGGTTGCTTCGGAAAGTACCTGTGGCGCAGCATACGCTGGCAGAGTGTGCCGCTTAGAAGGAGCTGCGCCGTGCCCTCTCCTCTGAAGTAGGCAGTGACTTGTCGCTGCCGGCCGTAATCAAGTCGACGGTCGGCAACAAAGAGTCTTGGGATGCGGTGGTTTCCTTCTGCGAAACAGTCGTCTCGCAGAAGGTGGCTGCGGAAGGGGAGGGGGATCTCGTCCTCTCACTCGGCACGCAGCAGGCAAACCGGTCGTCAGCGGAGGGCGGATAACGCCCTCTTCCAGCCCCCCTAAATGGGTCCAGGGGCGACAAACCCGGGGACATCTGTCGCCCCCCAAACATCAGGACCCGATGTTGCGGCGCGAAGTATTCCACGCGCGCCTCTCTTAGACGTCACAGGGGGAGTTCTACACCTCATTCCCCCCTGATCCTGGGTTGCGGAAGCAGTATTTGTTCACGCAACTGCGGTGTAAGTGTGAGATGGAACACCGAAACGAACGCAAAAAAAAAATCTTATTCATGACTCCGATTTGGACTGACGCTTGTTATACAAAATAATCAACCTGTGGATCATATTTGAAAGCCAGTCTGTTTCTGTTTGCTAAAATTCGATTGCGAACTCTATTTGTAGACAACTGCGGTCTCTCTGCCTGAGCTCTAAGTTGCTGCAAACGGCCCACACTCGACTCTCTTTCGCGCAACTAAGAGGTCCTTATATTTTGTTCATGAAGACGTTGAGAACGCTCCAGACTCGACTCTTGAGCGCGTTACTCGGAGGATCTCAGACTTTGTTCGGCAAGGCGTTGCGAACGCTCGACACTTGACTCTCGTTCGCGCAAGTTAGAGGTCCTTATATTTTGTTCGTGAAGATGTTGAAAACGCTCCAGCCTTGACTCTCGTGCACGTAACTCAGATTCTCAGATTTTGTTGCGCAAGGCGTTGCAAACATTCGACACTCGACTCTCGTGTGCGTACCTGAGAGTTTCTCTGATTCTGTTCAGCAAGGCGTTGTGAATGTTCAGGTGAAGATTCTCCCATACGACGTATTCTTGCTGCCCGTGCTTGAGAACTATGTTTAGAAAGATGAGACCTGGCTCTCATAGGCCTTAAATGTAGAAAATGTTAATAGCGTGTAATATAATTCTAGCTCTGAAAAGGACTGTCAAGTTTAGCCATGAAAAGAACTATTATTTAGCCCTGAAAAGAACTGTTGGTTTGCCCTGAAAAGAACAGTTGGTTACTCTTAAAAGAACTGTTGGTTAGCCCTGAATAGAAATGTTGATAATGCTGAGAAGAACTTTTGCGTAGGTGTAGTTTTAAGAACGAAATCTAAAAAAATCGCACGAAAATTATTAGACTTTGCACACGACCGCTGCGTTGGGAGCCGATCTCGCGTCTGAGCCGCGCCTGGGAGTCGGGACCTTACTCATAGATAGAGATGATAAAAAATTATAAAACAATAAAAACGCATACTTTTATATAAAAGGACAATAAGTTGCTTTTTAAAAACGCAGATCAACTTTTTTTATGGTAATCCTACCAATATGACTTATTAAATTGGAAAATGCTTTTGCGGAGCAACTTTTTCGTAATTTCGTATAACTTTTCTTTCACTTGTGCTTTATGCTTATTTATTTAGTTGCTTTTGCTTTTCTGCTTTGGCAGATCCTTCGAATCAGTTCAAGTTATTGAATTAGTGAATTATGTTTTTTTTAATTTGGATGCTTAATAGTAGTAGGTCCGTGTTGTTACGCGTTTAGTTATTGTTTTGTGACTATAGTGTGTTTTTAAATTGTGAAAGACTATAGGTATTAATTGAGTAGAGTTTAATTTAAAAAAAATCGTGTATTTTTAGGTTAAGTGTAAAATACTTTGTAAAAATATTATTTCATTTAGACTTTTAGAAAATGTCTCGCAATCGTAATAATAACGAAATTTTGAACTTTTTTAAAAGGAGTTCGTTTTCTGACAAAGTCGGGGAATGTTATTTTTGTAAATAATCGTTTTCGTATCGTCGTCGGTTACCAAAATTCGTGTTTAATAAAAAAAGCATAAAGTAAATAGCAAACAGCAATCATTAACATATACTTTTTGCACTATAAATTGCTTTCAAAGTTTATAAGCAATTAAGCAAATAAGCAGTTAACAAAAGCTGTTTTTTGTAATAAGTAAAAAGCATAACTGTTTTTTTATTTTTAAGCAGTTAGTCCCAAGTCTACTCATAGATCTAAACACCCCTCCTGCACGCGCACCCCCACCTTGGTGTCGCTCACATCGCAACGGGCCGTACAGCAGAAATAGTAATATTTTAATTTCGCCATAATAAAACTTCCAATTTTAATCATTCAACGACCAAATATTATCTACATAAACTGTACTTAGTGATGAAATAATTTATTTTAATAAAGATTAATAGCATGAGTAAAATAAATACGTTTAAATGTAATCAAAAAAAGTTCAAAATTTTTAAATAAAAAAATGTTTGTTGCGCCGCACTTAGATAGATAGATAGTATGTTGCGGACTTTTTTGTAAATGTTTATAAGATCTGCAATTAATTAGAACATTTTATGGTTCTATCTTTTATAGTGTAGGCAGCGGACGCAAAATAAGTAACTTTTCTGGTTGATTTTTTACACCTTGTGTTCAAAAAACCCAAATATGTTACGGAACCCTATTTTTTTCCAAAATAAAATTTAGCCTATGTTACTCGTCGATAATGTAGCTTTCGAATGGTGAAAGAATTTTTGAAAATGGTCACGTACTTTATGAGCCTATTCATTACAACCAAACAAACATATAAACAAAGTTTTCCTCTTTATAATATTAGTGTACACATATTAAGTAATATAACTTATTCAGCCTATAATGTTCCCATTCGTAGGTCACAGGCCTCCTCTCAGTAAGAGAGAGTGGGCAATAATCTAGTGCGGATTGGTAGATGTCATGTCTTGTGTTAATACATAATTAATAGCAATAATATTAAAATCGTAACTAGGTCCTTCGCCTTAACGTACCGTTGTGTCGCACAAGTCTCCACCGCCGAGGCTCGGTCGAAAACGGAAATGAATTTAGTATCGCTACGTAGATGTTTCGAATATCGGAACGAAACCCAACCCACCTTGGTATTAGTAAACTGGATTCTATATTTAATACTGAATCCCTACTTTGTGGATATTGGGACGAAGTAAGCTATGCCGTAAATTACGGTTTGTTATCTTGCTTTAATATCAAGTTGGGTTGAAAGACTGGATGGCTGAATTACAGGAAATTGCTTTCAATTCCGGAAAGATTTAACCTACCTGATTATACGTACTTACACGCAATATATCGGGAACGCCTAACCACGTTCTAATGGGCACGCCACAATAGCGGCGGTAAATCCTCTCTTTGAGGACTGGCTAGAGAGGCGCCATTGCGTCCTCAGATTCCGCCTGGCGCACCAGACACGGCAGTTTCGGGAGATTCCTGTTCCAGATCGATCGTCTTGAGGTTACGGTGGAGCTCACGGTGGGGGTCTGCCCAGCTTGAGTGGAGCATCGCCGTGTCCTCGTAGCGGTGATCGGCGGCTATCTCTCGCGTCCGGCCCTGGTCCAGGCCATGGTCCAGAGCGAGAGTGCATGGCATGTCATCACCTCCTTCTGCGAAGCAGTGACACTGACAGTGGGAATCTCAACGCCCTCACGCCTCTCGCCGCATGAGAAACCCTGGAGACCAAATCGATCTCCCGGCCACCGTAGACGCGGGGTGGCGGGCCTCTTCCGTAAGAACCCGGGTCGACAGCGCATGGTGTTTCACACGTGACTCACAAAGAGATGTCAGTGAATCGTGTGGGTCCACGAAGACCGATGCCTAGGTCAGGGTTGCGGGTTGGTCAAAATCGAAACCGTGGCCCTGGCGCACAGGCAAGTGAAGGAACACGGGTGAGTTTTAGTCAGTAAAAGTCTGACACGCCCTTCCGTTCCGATTAGAGCGGGAAAGATCATTTGACGATTTCCAATACAAAAAAGAAGTAGATTAGTGAACGTTCTTGATATTATGAGAATTGCAAGTAATGGTTTTTTTTTACACATTGGCAGGCTCAAAATTAAACAAACTTTTACAAAAATTCATTTCAAATATTTTTTAATCCCAACAACTCTCCATACAGGCGTCAGTGTCCAGTCTCGTATAAGTGACGCCCAGGGCGAGAGAGGAGGTTATTTGATGATTTACCATCCACATAAAATAAAATAGGTTCTAAACTAAACTAATCCTTTTTTGCACAGTCCCGTGTTGGGAAAATTCCCCATGTCTTTCCAAGTACTTGTTTTTTACTTTTTGACGAAGTAAACAGTGCACTCTCAGTAGTTACGGATTGGTTTACGTCAAATACCCTAGTTCTAAATACAAAAAAAACGAGTGTAAAGTTCGCCTTGCCAAACGTTAGAAATATGGGACCCAACATCGTTTTAGATAAAGAAGTGTTTTTCTGGGAATAACAATAGATGCCAAACTTCAGTGGGGACCATACATATCAATCAACCCTAGCAAGAAGGCTCAGTTCAGCCGCCTATGCCGTCAGGAAAGTAAGTACACTGACGTTGATACAGCGCGTTTAATCTATTTTAGTTATTTCCACAACCTTATGTCCAACGGTATTCTACTGTGGAGCAAAGCTGCTGATATACAAAATATATTTGTATTCCAAAAACGTGCAGTCCAAGCAATTTACCAGCTCGGTGTAAGAGTTCCTTTAAGAGATTTCTTTAAAGATATTGGTATTCTCACGGTTGCTTCGCAATTTATCTTAGCCAACATCTTATATGTTAGGTAAAATATTCACATTTACACCAAAAACAGTGAGATCTATGATGTTAACACCAGAAATAAGGACAAACTACGAGCAAGGGGCTCGTAGTTTGTCCTTAAATCTGACCTTCACCCACTTCAAAAGGTTCATAACTGTTTTGTTGAGCTTGGTATAACTTTTTATAACAAGCCGGCAGAAGTTACCACCCACCAGATAAAGTCTTGCCGCCAAGCGATTTGTCGTGTTCCGGCATGATGTCTGGTGAAGCCGTACGGAGGACGGCTTTGAGCAGTTGTGTTGCGATGTGTGCCGGGTATAATGCGCCAAATGTTGTTGTGTTAGAAGTTTAGTCGTGGAGGGTCTTCAGATCAATCTCCCTTTGGCGCAGCATCGTTGGTCGTTTTGTTGGGTTTAACATTGCATCACCTCGCTCAACTACCATCTTCCTTCCTATTCCTTCAGTTTTTCTGAGTGAATAGGCGCTTTACCATCAACGATCGCACCACTGCTTACCATCAGGCGGGATTGCTGTCAAGCGCTAATTTATAATTTATAAAAAAAAAAAACTTTCCTTACAATGCATTTAATGCACAAATCAAATCCAAGTTTTGTTCAAAGGTATGTTATTCTGTAAATGATTATTTAAATGATGATTATATCTGATCGCTCTGATTAACTCAAGACAATGTTTGTGTTCCTTCTCCAGAATTAGCTTAGTGACATATTATATGAGTTCATATAATTTGCTTTTTATAATGCATAAATATGTGGGCTGTCACGCCCTTTATACCCGGGGCTTTTATTTAAGTAATAAGTTTATACTTACTTACATTTCTATTTTAATGACATTCTGTTTTTGCTTTGCTGGTATTTTGGCGTGGGTAACTGGCAAATGATAAATAACTTCATTTATTTTTTGCTTGTGTTCATTACAGTACCTATAATGTATTGTATAAAGTCATGTGTTTCTTTTTTTAAATGAACAGACAGCTGTGCTGCTGGGGAGTTTGTTCCGCCACTACCTCTCTCCAGCCAAAGCGCTAGGAAGTGTCGATGGGTGGGCGTTTTGGGGGACTCTCTTATGTAATATTGACGTTTAAAAAGTGCTGATTCTCAGCCTGATTTGAATAAATGACTTCTGATTTTGATTTTTGTACCGGTATCTTTTCCAGCACTACTTCAATCTAACACACACGGTATGCGTCCAGGTCGTCTCGGCACTTCTTTCTCTAGGTCTCGATAGCGCTGCCCATCTTCAGTTACGCATTATTTGACTTTTCTCCAAAAAATTCTCTAAATGATTTTATTTCTAACTAACCTCGCTTTCACATGCAAATTGTGATATCTACAAGCGAAAACATTAATAGCATTTGGGACCTAAATTCTTGGATCATACGTCAGTGTTCAGTTCAATAGTTTTCGCAATAAAAAGCTATCATACAAACTGATTCACTTTCACAATTGACAAGTGTACGAAGAATTGCTTCGATGTATCAAAGACATTTTTGTCTTTGTTATCGTTTGACATCTTCAAAAGAATACTTTCACAAGTTAGCTCGAACATCTAGACTTAATCGAAAATATAAAAATGGCCTTGAATATCCGATTTTAATAAATAAATTTATTCAGGCCTCGCTTTACATTTTCCAATTTATCTTATAGGTTTCAATGGTTTAGTAGGAGCTTTATATTTGCTATTCAAGAAAAACAGAGCGATAAATTTGAAATTTTAATTTTCTTAACTGAAGCATATCGAATTGAAGTGGCTAGATGGATAAAATAATAAACTAGTTTTCCCGCTTAAAATAAGTCTAGAACCGCTTCGAATACCTACCTAAACACCTATCTTGGATATTTTATTAATTGGGTGATAAACGCAATTACTTTTTCCTTTCCCTGTTTTAATTTGCATCGTTTACTGTTTTGAACAATTTATAAATATTAATGTCTACTTGTTTAAATTTGTAGGTACACTGTTGGGGCAAAACACTGATTAATGTGACTTAAAGAAACAAACATTGATATGGCAGCATTGTAATATTTTATACTAGCTTTCCGCCCACGGCTTCGCTCGCGTGGAGATCGGTTATATCGCTCGTTTAGATTTCCCTCGTGAATATAATTTTTTTCCGGGATAAAAAAGTACCCTATTATTTAATCCGGACTTCTAACTTAACGTCTGCAAAATTTCAAAACAACCGGCTTAGTAGTTACGGCGTGAAAGCGGAACAAACAAACAAACAAACTCACTTTCCGATTTATAATATTAGGATATTTGGTGTACACATACAAATATTCCAGTAATCTCCCTTGGGAACTTGATGTTTTTTAGGACCAAAAGTAGCCTATGTTACTGTCCATCTTTTCAACTAACTCTATGCCAAAAATCTGGTCGATTGATTGCTTAGCTACGGCGTGAAGGAAGGACAAACAAACAAACAAACACACTTTCACATTTATAATATTAGTATGGATAAAGTTAATTCCGGACAAACTTATGATATTGTTATGGTAAAATACATAAAAAACATTTTTGGTTTTTAGATATGAAAATGACAATATTATATGTTATCAATAAAGAGGTTATAGCTTAATTACTAATTTTCTTAAAGAAAAGAGGCTTGAAGTTTAATATATTATTACAATCATAAAATAATGTATAGAACACAAAACAGAACTTTTTACGTTTACAGTTTTTTGCGTTTATAACATGTTACTAGTGCTGCCATCTTGCAGTGTCTTTTTTCGGAGTTTATAATGTTCAAGCGCTTTCTTACTTCAATAGTTAACGAACTTATTTCTTTTCGAATTCCGAAATTATTGTTTTTATAATTTACCAAAAGTAATTTGTTGGGTTTGAACTCACAGCCACTTTTACATTTAAAACACTCTGTAGGACACTTCTGCACTCTGATTGTTGTAGATTATGCCTAATCTCAGCTGTGTAAACCAGACCTTAGAGCCTACTGGCACGTTTTATTATTTTCATTGTGTTCTATTCTATTTTTATTTTATTTGAAAGCTTTGTTTACCTTAGCGCTTACTTCAATATAAACTTTTCACCAAACAACATCTTTCCTTTAAAATATTTATTTACCACGGTGCCACGAACCCCGTCGACCTTTATATCTACAAAACGTTATCAGCACGATATTGTGGAGTATAAAATCCGTGTGTGAAATATATACAAAAGTGTATTTTTTGGAAAATATTGTTTTGTATTTTGGTGTGCGTAAACATGTCACATGATACTGGTGATAGTAATGTTGTGGCGAAGTCAAGCTCTTCGTCATTACCAACCTTTGGCTTAAGAAACTACCTACTCCACGAGGATCTCTGGTTTGCCGTTACTGGATACCCAGAAGGTGACACAACTCCTCAGGCTATAAGGGTAAAGTACGATACAAAAGCTCTTGCTAAGATTTGCCTAACTGTAGATGGTGCAGCTATAACTCACGTTAGAAGTGCAAAGACTGCATCGGAAGCGTGGAAATCATTACAGAAAGCTTTTGAGGATAACGGTATAGGACGAAGAATAGCTCTTGAACGTAAGTTGTACCGCTTAAGTCTCGCAGATTATGCAGACATTGAACAGTACATAAATGCAGTTACTTCAACTGCACAGGATCTTGCAGATATTGGGAAGGTGATAGAAGATACGTCGATTGCCGCTATACTTTTAGGTGGACTCACTCCAAAATATGAGCCCCTCATTATGGCGCTTGAAAATTGCAATGTTGATGTAACTACTGACCTGGTAAAAATGAGACTCCTTAATGAAATGTCTAAAAGCGACACATTAACGACGGATTCGGTATTTCAAGCAAAAGTGAAACCTAAATCCAAAAAGAAGAAGGAATTAGTATGTTATGACTGTAATGTACCCGGACATAAAAGACCAGACTGTCCATTGAAAAAGAAGAAGGAAAAGGGTAATGTTACGAGTACAAATGACTCCTCATTAACTGCTTTGAATACTTCTGGATCTGAAAACAAGGATGTTTGGTATGTAGACTCAGGTGCAACTAAACATATGTCTTCAAGGCGTGATTGGTTTCAACATATAAAGTTGACTGATAGAGGAACCGTAATTGTCGCAAATGGTGAAAAGATCAAATGTTTAGGATTAGGAGATATTTCGATCTCGACACCTAAAAATAAAATAAATACAATTTCTGATGTTGCTTATGTACCAGACTTAAATGCTAATTTGCTATCTGTACAAAAAGCTGTAGATAAGGGTTTTATATGTGTTTTTAATAAAAATGGATGTAACTTTTATAAAAATGATACTTTTTGTGTTACAGGTGATTCGCTTCTTCATGCTTCGCCCTGTGGTGGATTGTATGTACTTAATGGCTCTACAAATGTTTCCAACACTGTGGCTGACAATTATTTAACAAAAGATGAGCACTCTGACTGTCAGGATAGGTATCAAATCTGGCATAAGAGACTTGGACACCTTTGTCGAATAGGCATGAATCGGTTGAAGAATCACCAGGTAGGGGTAGAATTTTCCGTAGTAGATAAATCAAGTTGCATCGCTTGTGTAGAAGGCAAACAAGCAAGAAAACCTTTTAAAAGGATAGCGTTTAATAGAGCAACTTCACCTTTAGAGTTGATCCACTGTGATCTGTGTGGACCTATGTCTACAACCTCTTTTCAAGGTAATAAATATATGTTAACTTTAGTTGATGATTATACCCGAAAAGTTTTTGCGTATTTCTTAAGTTCAAAGACCGAAGTAAAAGATAAATTTTGTCATTTTCAAACTTTAGTTGAAAATCTATTAAGTTTTAAAATAAAAAGGATTAGGACTGATGGCGGCACAGAGTTTGTTAATAAAGTTTTTGCTGATTATCTTTCATCAAAAGGTATCGCGAATCAAACAACGACGCCTTACAGCCCTCAACAAAACGGAGTTGCAGAGCGAACCCACCGATCTATAACCGAGAAGGCGAGATCGCTGCTGGCTGAAAGCTCACTACCTAAGGCTTACTGGGAAGACGCATTTCGCGTAGCTGTATACCTAAAAAATAGGTCCCCTCATCGAGCCTTAAGTGGGGATATACCCTATGATAAATGGTGTGGCAGAAGATGTGACCTTAGTCATCTAAGAATTTTTGGATGCAGAGCCCTTGTTCCTATACCTTCATGTAATAGAAAAAAGTTGGACATGAAAGCTGAAGAAGCTATTTTTGTGGGTTATTCTGAAGATCCAAATAGTTATATTTTTAGAGATCCTTCTAACCCACGGCGAATCCTAAAATCTAGGGATGTAACCTTTTTTGAAAACTGCTTTACATTTTTGAAACGAAAGCAGAATGAACCTGAAGTACAGTCAGATTCAGTTAAGATGGAACCTGAGGTACAGTCGGACTCAGTTTTACTTTTTGAAGAAAATGCTGAAAGAGACGAAAATGAAATTGAATTTCACGATTGTGTTGAGAGTATCGACCCTATAGCTGAAACGTCTTCACCAATAAACACACAGCGTTTTGATGAAGAACCAGCTAGTTTGGAAGAGCAGCCATTTATCCAGGAGCGTCGGTACCCCTCACGAAACAGGAAACCACCAGATTTTCTTACTTATAATGTATTGTCTGATGATTTGGATGAGCCGACGACATACTATGAAGCAGTTCATGCTGACGATGCCGAAAAATGGCAAAATGCTATGCAAGATGAGCACAATTCTCTTATGAAGCTCAAGACCTGGGATCTTGTTGACAGACCAAACAAGAAAGTAATACCATGCAAGTGGGTTTATAAACTGAAAAAGGACGCTAGTGGAAATATACTGAAATACAAGGCTAGACTGGTCGCAAAAGGTTTTAAGCAAGTTAAAGGAGTGGATTACGACGAAACGTTTGCGCCAGTAATTCATCATTCTTCCCTACGTGCCTTATTTGCGTTGGCTGCAGAAATTGGTTTAAAAATAAAACATTTGGACGTAGATACCGCGTTCTTAAATGGAAACTTGGAAGAGGAAGTTTATATGGAACAACCCTTTGGTTTCATAGAAAAGGGTGGCGAAAGTAAGGTTTGCCTATTAAAGAAATCCCTTTACGGCCTAAAACAGGCACCGCGTGCCTGGAATAAAAAGTTAAATGAAACACTTTTAAAAATAGGTTTTGTTCCAACTCCTTCTGAACCTTGCGTATACACTAAACTTTTTGATAAGGAACTCGTTATTCTTAGTGTCTTTGTCGATGACTTTTTAGTATTTTTTGACTCTGAAATGACATTTGACATTGTCAAAAAGGATTTGTCGAGTAATTTTTCACTAAAAGATTTGGGTTTTTTGAAAAAGTATTTAGGCCTGAATTTTAATATACAGGAAAATGTTATAGAAATTAATCAATCGTCATACATAAGTTCACTACTACAAAAATTTAATATGATAGAGTGTAAGACGGTAAATACTCCACTTGTAAAGAAATCGATGGAAAAGCGTTGTGATGATCAGGTTAGTGAGAATTTTCCATACCAAACTCTTATTGGTTCTCTTATGTATTTGTCTGTAAACACACGACCAGATATCGCGTATACGACGAGCTATCTCAGTCAATTTAATACGTGTTATACTAAAGAGCATTGGAATGCTGCAAAAAGAGTTTTACAATACTTGAAAGGCACTCTCAACTACTCATTGGTTTATAGAAAAAATGGAGAACTCTTAAAAGGATTCTGTGATGCTGATTGGGCAAACTGTACGATCGACAGAAGGTCATACACAGGTTATGTTTTTGTACAAGGTGGAGCACCTGTGTCATGGGAGTCGAAAAAACAACCCACGGTAGCGCTCTCCTCTGCAGAGGCTGAATATATGGCGCTTGCGTCCGCTACTAAAGAAGCTTGTTATTTACGCCGTTTTATCCATGAAATAACAGGTAAACTTACGCCAGTTAAGCTGTATTCAGATAGTCAGAGTGCCATAAATCTCGTTCACAATCCTGTACACCACAACAGGACGAAGCACATAGATACGAAACATCATTTTATTCGAGAAAAGGTCTCTTCTAATGTTGTTAAGTTAGAATATCTTCAGAGTTGTGATATGCCTGCAGATGTTCTCACTAAAACACTGGGGCCTATAGCACACAAGAGATGTGTAGCTGGTTTTAGGTTTAATTTAATTTTCTGTGCAGATTTTTTTTTGTTTCACAGCTTCGATTATGTGGGGCTGTTGTAGATTATGCCTAATCTCAGCTGTGTAAACCAGGCCTTAGAGCCTACTGGCACGTTTTATTATTTTCATTGTGTTCTATTCTATTTTTATTTTATTTGAAAGCCTTGTTTACCTTAGCGCTTACTTCAATATAAACTTTTCACCAAACAACATCTTTCCTTTAAAATATTTATTTACCACGGTGCCACGAACCCCGTCGACCTTTATATCTACAAAACTGATTGTTACAAATTGTTTTTTTTTTTTGCTCGTTAAGTCTCCGCCAGTCTCGCCAGTTTATTTTAAACCACAAATGCAACCTCCCTTCTTCGCACGATTTAAAGGTTTATTCAACGGTAAATATTGTCGTTTCGTTCCACTTGTCTCGACACTTTAAGCTACCTTCTTCCTCCAACCTCTTGACCCAACGGCTTACAGTATTTCTCTAAAACAATAACAATTTTACACATGCAACAAGCGATTGGTTTGCACCTTACCTAAATAATAATTAAAACAACTTACACAAAAGCCGGTTTGATATGATATTTGAGATATATTGAGTCCATTCGTAATTTATTAGCCTGCATATTCATTAAAAAAGTAAAACCATTAACACAAACTCGTCATTATATGTTCATCAACCAACAACAGCTAAGTAATATTATTAGAGTTATTGTAGCTAATATGAACTGAAATATTTTATGTGAACTAGTGATTCACTTTGTTTTAAATCTTTGTTTTTATAATGACTAACTGATAGAAAAAATCTTAAATGAAAGTATCATCGTTAAGTTGCGGATCGGTATTTTTACATATTTTTGTTGTCAGCATTTATAACTCACCGATAAACATTTAAAAAGAATTCTAAGTTATTAGATTTGAACGTTTACAGTTAGCGGTCAAGGTGGTTCGACCACCTTGACCGCTAACTGTGAACGTTGAAATTAGTAAGTAGTACCTACCAATCAAAAGCGGGCAGCAAGTTGTCAAAGTGTATGAGTGTGTCTCAAACTTTATTATAGAAGAAGGTCGTAACTACAACTACTTAGTATTGCTTAGCCATAGTTTTATGAGATTGTAACTCGACTTTTGGTCGTGATAGTACATACTAGTCACATGTGCCAAATAATCATAATAAAGCACTTTCTTTATTTCCATTCTATAAGCACTTAAAACGATAACGTTGGTGACTTACCATATTTTTAGTTATTCAAACATTCGTATTCTATAACGCCATCTGGCGACAATAATCCAAAGTATTAAGTTGTAAAGGTAGCTGTTTAACAATTAACTTCAAACTTCAATTTGGGCACTCACCAACCATGGTGAGTTCAAACAAAAGTTTCTTGACTCAAGGTTTTGTTTTTGAACGTAATAATTATCTACTGAAGAGGCTGATCTCAAGATTCTGGACTAGCAGACAGCTCCAGAGTGTCATGAAAAGGCACAGACGTACATAATTAAATACGGCCAGAGAGGGTATGATATTATTCGGCGGACCCTAATGCATGGTCGTATAGATAGAGGGCGCTAATGAGTGACATTAATGAAGCGACGATCGCGAATTTTGGTTACGATGCGGTGTAACGCTACAGATGGCTACAGCGAAAAGTAACTACTCGTCACCACCTAGAAAACTTTCATCGGGTTGTCGCTAGCGCGCTGTCAGCAATACGATAACTCACTCCTGGTGAACCCCATGTGATACCAGGTTTAGAATAGTACCAACCCATATCCTTTCGTGGGCATCGTGTTCGTGGGTGGGAACTCTCATCAGGGAAGCGGGCAGCAGCGCTTCTCAAGTTACTGCGATACCCAACCCGCCTGCCAAGCGTGGGGATTATGGCAATGCCCGCCAATGGAATGAAAGCCTTGGGGGAGGCCTTTGTCCAGCAGTGGAACTCTATGTGCTTGTTCACGTAGAAACGCGCGGGCGCGGGGGCGGGTTCGGGCGCGGAGACGTTGCGAGTTCGTGTTCACATTAGCCGCCAGGCGTTTGCGCGATTGCGATTCAAGCGAGAAGTTCAAACTGGTTGATCTTACCTGACGTCGCGGGGTAATCGCGCGCTTTGCGCTAGTTTAACGTGAACACACAGAAACATCTCTCGCGTTTGTAATTGTCGCGAGCGCGCCGCGCGCGCCGGTCGCCTGCTAACCCGCTACTTATACCGCACGTGCGTTTCATACGTGAACACTTTGATATTTCGTCATTTGTTTGATATTTCGTGACCGAGCCCGCCACCGCTCCCGCGAGTCTACGTGATCAAGCACTATAGGTTGAGAAGAAGACTGCTGGCACGCTACCGATGTGGTGACAGTTTTCTTTTACGACGTATGTAAAATTGTAAAGTATGGTAAGGATTTTATTTTTAATTTTCCATGCATTATTTCCCATAGTCCACCTAGTTGAGCTAAGCGGATGGCCCATTGGCAACATACGGCGCTTACTCATCAAACGTCCATTTCTGGTATCTAGTAGCACAATAAATAACAGCTCCACGACAGATGGCGTCACCATAGTGTAAGACATACGTATATGCTTGTTGGAATTGCACAACACTTCAGAATAAGATTATACATTAAATTAACCTTTTTTTGACAGCCTCCGTGGCGTAGCGGTAGTGACACGGCCGCTGCGCAAGGAGGGGCAGATTCGATCCCCGCGTAGTACAAATATTTGTATGCATGAGTTTGAATATTTGCACTGGTCTGGTCGTGCCTCGGAAAGCACGTTAGGCCTTCGGTCCCGGTTGCCACATGAACATCCGATAGCAGTCGTTACGGGTTCTTGGAGCCCTCAAAAGTCCAACAATTGATCTAACTGCAATGCTTAATATCGCCTTTGGGTTGTGAAGGTCAGATGACAGCCGAAAATATCGAAGTTTAGCCAAAATCAGCAGTTAGAATGATAAAGCGGACCTCAGACTCCAAAGCTGAAAAAGCCTCGGAAGCAACTGGATTAACGCTAAGATGATGATAATGATGATTTTTAAAGTCCATTCCAACGATTTCGACTTCAATTCCATTAGCAAGGTTGGCATAAGGATGGGAATAAAAGCAAAGACGTGGTTACAATTCCAACTTTTTACTGCAGCTGACAACGTTTGTCAAACGCAATAGAAGTAAAAATCGGTCTAAGGGATATTTAATTTCTAATCTCCCTAAGCTGCATCTTCCGGTACGTGGCCGCCACTCCAGAACCTTGCTGCCCCATCGGCATTCCGTTCTACGAGCAAAAGTTCTCAAAATGGTGAAGGAAGACATAGTTAGGAAACCGTATTAAAATGACCAATGATTAAACGTATAAGGACATGTATGATCTATAAACTGTCTTTGAGCCCACGTAGTGGGTAAAGGCCCTCTCCCTCTGTTTGAGAGAAGGCTTGTGTCAAAGCAGTAAGAACGTTATAGTCTGCTTTTATCAATTACCTGTATTGACGTCGGGGTCACTAGTGTGGAGCCATGAGAAACAGGGAGTAAAGTTCACTCATCCTCCATAGAAAAGGGAGGATCCTCCGACTAGACGTATGTTACTGACTGGCGGGCACTTGCCCAACGGTTGATTTTGGGGAGTTGTATATATGCTAGTTGCACGGTAAAATCTGCTTGCGAAATGTAGAATTCATGTACGTCAATATGACGCGTTGTTTCTTTGTGGCGATTATAGGTACCGCTACATTCAGTATAACCATCTACAACGAGGGTCAATAAATGAAACGATTATAACGTCGTATTATTTATTTTCGTTTGTGTTCCAGCCGCCCGGTACAGATATGAGCGGCGTTTACTCTTTACGTTAAGTTCACGTATGTAACGCTACTCTTTACGAAATTGTCGAAATACTGATATTATCAGAGGGACCACGGTCCCGCAACACAAACGTACAGCGGCATCAACTTTGAGAGAGTAACACTTGGCCATCTCTTCCACTAAAATTGTAACATCATAAAATCTATAACTTGAGAAGACCTTTAGAATAGATATACTTAGAAAAAACACGATAATCTAAATTTTAAATTTATATGTAGTATTTCGAGTTTGTACGTAGGCCAAATGATATAGACAAGTCTCATAACACAAGTTATTTTATACTTTGACGCTATATATCCATCAGTTTGCATATAAATACTCTAATACTGTGTATATCTCAACAAACAATTAAATAAATAATTAAATTGTTTCTCTAAATTAAATATATATTGCATCTATCAATTAAATCGTTATATTCATTTAATTTGGAATATATCTAGTTAAACTTTTAATTGTTATAATTTACAAGATACATGGGCGGGCAGATATCAAGTCAATGAATATGTAACTCTAATCGTGTATAATAAGTTTTATTTTCAATAAATCAATTTATATATAGATGGATTCTAACAAGTGCTAAAATTACAAAGACATGTAATAACTGTATTACAATGTAATTTACCGGACCTAGTTATAACATTTTATAACGTAGGCGTAACTTTTCAAAAGCTAGGTGTAACTTTTCAAACCTAGGTGTAACATTTCAGAACCTAGGAGTAACTTTTCAAAACCTAGGAGTAACATTTCAGAACCGAGGTGAAAGTTTTCAACGCCTAGGAGTAACATTTCAGAACCTAGGTGTAACTTTTCAAACCTAGGTGTTATATTTAGGAACCTAAGTGTAATCTCTCAGAATTATTGCCCCATTGAAGCCAACTTAAGCTGTGCGCCGTAGTCACTACACACTACCGCCGCATCGCGGCTGGCTACAGGACTGTCGAGCGACACTTCAAGCCACTCACAACATTTAGAGCGTGCTTACATTACTGAAGTTTTGTTTCAGACTTACTACTGTCACTTTAATTTGATTCTTACTTAACTTTTCA
Source organism: Sesamia inferens (assembly GCA_037179545.1). NCBI lineage: Eukaryota > Metazoa > Arthropoda > Insecta > Lepidoptera > Noctuidae > Sesamia > Sesamia inferens. The sequence continues at coordinate 23,950,194 of CM073928.1, read as the reverse complement.
AACATAATAGAAAGTATTATTCTTGCTTATTTTTTACGAGTTTTTCAATATTTTGTTTGACTTCGATCAATAACAATATTCTAAATCCATGTTAGTCCCTCTTTTGTATTCTTAAGCCCAATTTACACGATACAAATTCCTTCCTGTGAAATATAATAAAATTGTAGCAATAATTGACTTACATCGTCTATACTATGCAAATTTTATTGTTGTTGCACCTTATGGTATGCTCACTGGTAATTAAATCGTAGCGTGTAATCAAGCTTTACTCTCTGATCTCGTCATGTAAAAGTGACAGCATATAACTCATTCGACATAACATCGGTCATGTGAACACTCGTACAGCTATATACGTCCAAACACCACGCCTTAGTCATTAGATTAAATGTGAACAATACAAGTCATGATCAATCGTATCAAAGTCTAAAGTATTGCATAATAATAGGCGAGAGACCTACTGTTGATTATAATTTCTTATGATTATATGTGTATATTTTAAACGAATTTTGTTAAGCTCATAATTTTACTAAGACGAGTAAGGCGCAGCGAGTGGAAGCATCGGTTCTCATTGCCGGACAGCATCGTGATAACAGTCACAACTAGATTTTCGTCCTTCAGACCAAAAGGACCTCAGAAAAGACTCAAATCTTCAAAATATTCATATAATTATATCCCATTGAACGAAGAATTTATAATTGTACTACACTAAACACGTATCTGATCAATATGATCCATTTTGATCATTCTTCATTTATCTAAATTGAGTGTTTAAAACCCCTCTATTATCTAATATTTATATATTTTGCAATAGAAATTAGCATTCCACACGTATATAAATAACATCTAAAACATTGAGTGTCCGGAAATACGAACCGACCAGCATAATCTTCATGAAGGCGACCGTTCGATTAATACAATCCGCATGATCGTTAAAACTATCGCTACATATTGTCATCGATTTTCAGCCTTCATACAAGATAATGTTAATATTATTTATACACGAATTCCTTTATAATAAAAGTCTATGATCGAACGCGTCAGAGGCCCCTGCGAAAGATCAACAAATGAATGAGGATAAAGGAAATTCGTGCAGAAACATTGATATTATTAAAATTTATAGAGGTACAGCAAAGGCGAGGTTCTCCAACGAAGCCCTAGTATCATTTAGTACAAACGAGGAACAGGTACAAAAAGTAAAAAGTATCAAAAACATTTTGTGTCCCTTATCAGTCGTGTTATTTGTGCAATGCTATTTTTATAAACAGTTTAATATTTAATAACAAAATTTTCGTCTTGAAGTGTCGCTCAAAAGTAATAAGTAACCGTGTAGCCTCCGACAGACATATAAACAAGTGTATAATTATTATGCTTTCATATTCATATTTCAAATGGACCAATCATGGCAGTGAAAGTAGGATCAGTGCTGTCATTGGTCGATTTCTCCCACTCTTATATGTCTAGCAGACGCTAGTTATAAGAACTGAGGTTATGTTTTCGAATTTCGAATGCTAACGTACCTTTTTGAAGTTATATTGTTCTTTATTAAATTCAATTCGACCAGTTAAATCATCCGAACTTCGAACACAGCGCCCCTGATCTTGAGAATGCGACCGATCCAAACGGATAAATTCCATTCCTTCATAGAATTAGCGACTCGTAAAAATGCTTTACTAACACTATATTTAATTAATATATGTTATATATTTATTAATTTATTAAAGAACGGGGATTATTTGAATAGTACTTTAACATTCACAACAGCTTTGCGTTTGCTAGACGTTTTCAATATGCCACGTAATCGCTCGTTCTACGACGGATAGCCTTCGAGTCTACGAGCTACTCTGATATGGTCTCAGTCTCAAGACAGTCCAAACGTCTGATCTATGATACACTCTCCCTACTCGAGCTACTGACTTGTGTGCGTCGTCGATACTAAAATATTGTGATTTCGAAGTTATTTTTTGATCATCGCTAGTCTGATATTTGGAATCTGCATTGTTTGTGGATCTATAAGTCGATAACTGGAATATTTTCTTTCCATGGTGTCGATTCCGTACACAAGTCTCTGATATGTGGGATGATGTGTGTAGCGCCGCGGGCCGCCCGCCGCGGTCCCACCCGAATGGTACAAAATTGGAGCGTACCTACATATACATTTATTATATACAATGTACAATACAATACGATAAACACTATAGTGGCTACGGGGCGGGACGCCGGCGGCCGGCGAGGCGTGACGCCTCGCGCCTCAGCATGATACATTCTCACAGTAATATACATCGTAACTCGCTCTATATATAACAAACATTACACGAACGCGCACCACGCTCGTCGAATAAACAACATAATATACAGCAGAATCGTAGCACTCTTTCGATTCGATTAAAAAAATTGACTAGAAAATCTCAATTCGCTACGAGCACTATGCGTGCGTGGAGGACGAGGAGAATATGTCGGCAGCGCGCCACGCCTCGGCCTCCTCTTCCGCATCATACTGCTGCAGGAAGGGGTTGGTGGAGCTGTAGCGCGGGGACAGACCGCCGCGCCCCGGTGAGTTCAGCGTCACGGCCAGCCCGGCCGACGTGCCCGGGATCACCGAACGCGGGGACTCGCGAGACCCAGGCTCTCGCGGAGTGTGCTCGCGCGAGTGCTCCCGTGGGGTGTGCTCCCGCGAAGAGTCCCGAGAATGGTGCTCCCTCTCCCGTGGCGTGCTAGTCCGCGGGGAGTCGCGTGGGGAGGCTCTTGGAGACGCGCGCGGTGAGGACCTCGGCGAAGACCGCGGGGATGCGGTGCGCTCCGGTTGCCTCAGTATGGAGGACACAGATCCTCCATGTTTAATTGTTTCCGCAGGGCTGTGACTCCCGGAGCTACTGCTGGGCGAACCGGGAGAGGAAACTGTCACCTGACGGGACCGAGGTGGCGCGGGCAAAGGGCCTCTGAGCGGCGACTGCGGACGATATTGGCCGGCCCTGACTGATGAGAGAACCTGAAACATAACATGAAATATTCTGAAGGAATGTTTCTTGGCTGTATGTGTTTGGTAAATAGTATTATGAGAAGTAATTACATGTGCGGGCGGCGAGCGGTCTGGCGCGGGCCGACCCGAGAGAGCTGGCGGCGGAGATGCTGCTGATGCTGCCACTTGAGGCCGATATGGACTGACTGAGGGCGGAACTCGGCCTGTACAGAAAAGTAAAGGACTTTTAGAGTTAATTTCACCAAAACATCTGTATCCTATCAGCACATCTGCATAATATCCTTGTGGACATTGTTATCTAACCTAAACCTATAGGTCTGTTCCAACTTGCCCTCTTGTACTACTACTACTACTGGCACTCTCTAAATCATTTATTCTTCGGACATTAACCGCTGTTAACGTTCTCCTGAACACAAATCTAGATATGTTCACAAATGAATGGGAGATGATAGTGTCAGAATGTTTGAATTTTTGTGAAAAGAATGCATGACAGTTTTAAATAAATTAATAATTTAAATCGATGGCCCTACCGAATAAACGTGCAAGAGCACTTACACAAGATTTTTTTCTTGCATTTTTCATTTTCTTGGCCTATGCAGCACCTTGTAATTTTTTTTTTACTTTTTTTTACTCAAAATACGCCTATTATATCATTTGATTTGTTTATTCTAGGGAATAATCATGGAATTATATCACAAGTATAAAAGTATATGCTATTGTTAAACGCTTTTTGGTTCCCCCAGTTCATACGAATAAACGTGTTAAAACAAGAAAACCTAGTTGAAAAGACTTGTGCACTTCTTCGAGTTTGTATAAAGCAGCTTACGCGTTTATTCATGTTGAAAAATCATACAACGTTTATTTTTAACGTGTCAATGAAAGTTTTAACATATTTTTTATTTATGATTAAAGTATTGCATTGCCTCCTACGGTATTTAATCGGATTGTTTATTTTACACGAATAACCGTATAATGAAAGTTTACTGTGATCTCACACAGTCATAGAAATTCACAACAATAAAAAAATATTTTTCTTATATTGTCGGAAAACGGTTTAAACTAAAATATATCTATATGTCTAATGTAATAACATATTTTTTATCTTTAATTTGGTTTGTTTGTTTAACCCTATATACTACCAAACAACAGTTATTCAAGTATTATCGTTTTAATTTTTTCCTGAAAAGTTGCCGTTTTTGACTTACACATTTATTCTATAGGGCCATCGATACCTATGTTAAAATAGTGTAATTGTTTAAAGTTAATAAATAACATTATAATATGAAATATGAGAAGAAGGTTCAAACTACATGTATGTGCGAGTTAGACAAAAAGTAGAAAGTGATCAAAGCCTGTTGAGAATAATGATGACGAAGTAAAAATTAAACAGGCAACATTCTTATTCAGATCTTAAGCTAGAATTATCTAAGTTGCATGAAAAACTAGGTTTATTTTTTTTCTATTGACATTTAGCGGCTTTTCTTGTTTATTTCCTGCAGCCAGCAATTCCCATCTTATCCCATCTTAAAATAGACTTATATTTTAGGAGGTAGTATATAATACCTTGGGGGAGTGTGAGTGAGGCCGCTGGCGACGCACTGACTCTGTTTCCACGCGGCCCGGTTACTGACTCGCCGCGCCGAACTGTCTACAAACATACATGCGTTAAGGGACCGCTTAGCCTTTAGACATTCAGTGTTCTTGTCTAGTGTATAAGTATAGTATAGATCAGCTAAGGCATGCAGGACTTGGAGAACTAGAGGGTGTTCTTACGCGCATCGGGCTAATGTCTCAAAAGCAAAATTTATTTCAAAATCCCTAAAAATCGACTACGGATTTCTTTATTCATCTTTTATAATTTGAAATAATGCCAATTATCTGCTAATTTCATTACGGGGTAGATTTTCATCAGAATAATTGAGTCTATACTTTCTTCTGGAGGGACAGAAAAATGCTCAAACATAGCTAATATTTTGCAATGATCAAGAGCATCATGGAATTGAGCCCAGGCCCATTTGCGTGAGGAAAGATTATAAAAAGAGATGAGTAGGTACAGCAATATGTGAAAGTAGCATGGTGACAGGTGGAATGTTGTCTAGTTGTGTTTTGGGTCTATTTTCTGGAGTATGCTAAAAGGTGACTATGTGCGTGCTTCTGCTACTAATTAGCATGATGATGTAAAAAACAAGATCTATATGGCAGATAAAACGCCAGCTTGTCGACGTATTCCATTTTACATAAAAATCATGTTATACATTTGAAGTGTTTGATAATAATCTATGGTAGTAAAGTCATAATGTTTTTTACATCACAATCACTCAATGTAGTGTAAAGATTGACACAAGAGGTGACATTACCTGAACGCTTAGGAGCTGGCCATATCTGCAGAAGACACTGCAGTACATTTATAGACCTCTGGTAGTCCATTTCTGTTGGCGGTTGCGAGTGAAGCATCAATGGTGGTGCCAGAGCCACTGCAAGGTGCTGTGGAGACATCTTGTTTCGATCCTGAGCAGCCACGACTAGAGCTAAGTGGTCAAGTAAGAAGACCAGGGTGGCTCTTGATGCTCGAGGGAGTAGCTCTACTACTGAGGCCATCAATCGAGCGTTGCCTTCTCTATCGTCTGGGAGACATATGCCTGAAAGAAAAGTATGATGAACTATGTAAGAATATAGTTTTTACTCGTACTTTTTTTATCTACATATAGCCTTCTCAAGTATCTTCATTACCGGACATTGTATACAGTATGTTAAGAAAACCCTGTCCGACCCATAAGGATAATAAAGGTTAGGTAAACACATGACCAAATATAATATAAAATTTTACGTAATCATCATAGTACCAATACAAATGAATTTTGTAATAATCTTTTTTTCCCGCGAATTAATTCCAACTTCCCTGAAATTTGGTAATTTTTAAAAAAGTGACACCACCGGTATTGTTATGAGCGAATAGCGATGCGATCACGTGCCGCGTGCCCTGCCGCCCGCCGCCCGCCGCCCGCCGCCCACGGGGTGCTTACGCACATTTATTAAGTTACCTCTTTTTGCGAAATAATATTTATTTTTTTAGGGGGATTTTTCTTTAGTTTAGCCCGGTTTTGTATCCATTACTAGAATCAGTTATCGATACCTAACAACACCTTCACGGGTCGGACAGGGTTTTCTTAACATACTGTATAAAGTCTGCATGTTAAGACACCTACCCAGTGCATCAAGAGTCATCTGATACATGCAGCGACTGAACAGTGGTTGCGGCAACTCCCTCAAGTAGTCCTTTAACAGACCAGTGATGACGTTGATGTCTGGCACAGAGTCTGGAGCCAGTTCAACAGCTCGAGCATTTTTATCGAACGCTTCCCTTAGAATGCGCTTTTTACTTGCTGAGCCACATAAACGATATAGACCTGTGTCGAAGAAAACGGAAATATATTAATATTAAAATAATCATTAAATCATATATATATATGGCGTGCGAAGAGGCTGATTAGCAACCCAGATTTAATACAAAACGGTCCCCAAAGCCTAGAAGTACAGGCGTAGAGTAGCCAGCCTTTCAGTGTCCTACAGGATGCATTTTAGTGAGTGTGCGAGGGAATTGGATGACTTAATTCCCCCATCTCCGTTCCACCATCGGACGACCCCTTCTACGGCGAATTTCCACCCTTACGTTATTAACACCACTACGATCCGGACGAAGCGTTTCGTCTCCTCTTTTATACCGCGTACATCGAGGGACTGGAACAATTTGCCAACGGCGGTGTTTCCGTCGGACTACAATTCGAGTGTCTTCAAGACTAGAGTGAATAGGCTCTTAGTAAACTAGCGCGCTTTACCATCAACGATCGCATCACTACTTACCATCAGGCGGGATTGCGGTCAAGCGGTTTATAATTTAAAAAAAAAATTTTTTTCAAGGCACTTATTTATGACCTTCATACCTCTCCGCGTCTTGGAAAGCACCTGAAGATATTCATCTCAACTGTCATTCATCGATTTTTGGCTGTCGTTACGTATCATTAGGAGCCCGAAAGTTGAAGAAACCAACCTTGCAAACGGTTATCATAATAACCAATAAAATACTTTTCTGTAGGTAGTAGATACTTATTTTACTTACCAATAATATCCAAACCACGTCTTTCAATTTCTTCGACACATCTCCTCACTATCATAGGCACGGGGGGAGCGTGTGGTGGACGCGGTTCCCTTGCCACCACTGTGTCCAGTTCAACACCGAAGAGAGCCGAGCCTCGTGGAGGCGCCGGTCGTCTTCGGAAGAGATCGTGCGGTTCCGTGTGTCGCACACGAATGTATAGAGTGCCACGAGGTTCCATCTGCGAGAATATTTTTATTTATTATTTTCATTTTATTTTAATATAGTTTTCTTGCACTAGGTATAGGATGGATCCGTAATCCCGTATCTTATAAAATTATGTTTGCAGAGATTTACTTTGCTACTTAGCTAAAATTAGGTTTACCTTGACAGCCAGCTGATGAGAAGGTGAGCGTGACAGCAGATCAGGCAAGGTCACAGCGCTCCGGTAACAGAGCTTATGTCTATGCTGTGGATCCCAGGAGTAAACCAGGATGTCCAATTGTCTGTTGTCGACCAGATCCAGTTCGAACGATTCGTCCCAGTCGAAACCCAGCTCACCAGTACGGACCTATGATTATAAGGGAGTATTTTTATTCGTAGGCAAAAACAATCATAAGTTTTAAAACTATCATCCCTGCTTGTTTTTGCCAAAACAGTAAACAAATTTGTATAGTACATTCACACATCACATTTTACCAGTTACGTATAAGTCCTTTGTAACACCGAGTCTATTTTCATCAACCGTACCAAATTTAGAGCCTGTGCTACTGCAGTGAGAAATTCCCCACAAAGAAATTCAATAACACTGCCCGGCCTAGAGATTCTGAGACGAATTGAAGACCCGTTAGCAAGCTTAACAATACAGTTTGCGACCGCTTTACCAACCAGGCCATAACAATAAGTCGTAATAGAATAATGACATACACACCACAGTACGTGCTTTATGCACACGATCACATTCCAGCACGCAATACAGATCTCTGGGTGCAACTGCTGGCTGCGGAGGCGCCAGTGGACCCGACGGAGGGGACCCCGGTGAAGCGCCCGACGCAGTAGGCCGTAAACCACGACCCGCCAATAGATGCACCCATAACATGCCCGACACGCCGCCCGACAACCGTGATAAACCAGTCATGGACGCGGAAAGACCACCCGAAGTTGGCTTCTCTGCTTTATATTTTAGGAACTCTGTAAGAAATGTTATCCTCTCTATGAACATCGATGATTATTTCAAAGTCATTAAAAATTGATATTATTTCTTTTAGCATTTCCATATAGTTACTGGAGTAAAGTATATACGCTATATAACAGTTTATATTCAACATGCAATAGGTGTAAATACTTTACCATTAGGATTAATATCAAGGTGTCGTTGATGTCGAGAGCCCGGTGTTGGAACCGGGCTTGGGTTGGGACAGTTAAATCGAGACCCCAGCTCAAGCAACTGTCGAACCCGACGAGCTGAAGGAGACCCGCCGGGCCCTGCCCCCAGTTGTTGTGTGGCCCCCAGTTGCTGTGAAGAAACTGAGCGAGAAGGCAAGTGACGTGGTCTTTCCACCCGACGACCAGCTAGACCTAATGATGATCCGAAGCGACTAGCACTTTCCATCTGAAAATAAAAGGTATTAATCTAAAGGACAAATATCGATTAATATAAAGCAGATCGATTACTGTAAAACTTCTTACGTTTTTGAGTGCGTCGTGAATATTTTCAGCTGAATAGTGCGTTGGAAGTCTTGGACGCAGCGTCTCGTACAAAGCACTGGTAGACGGTGCTCGTGACAGCCACGCCCTATACTCGTCCGAAGTGAATACTGAAGGAGAGGACGGTAAACGACCTGATAATCAAATGGTCCCTTAGAAAGGATATCTTTGGTTATGGTTATTAGAAGTCAGTTTTGCAAAAAAGCGGTGGATTGGCTCACCTCTGGAAGAACGAAGGTCCAAACGCGAAGACAAAGGCTCCGGCTCATCTTGTAGAACACTTCCAGCTCGCCTACTCAGTCCCAACCTAATTAAAACAATAAAATTGGTTGACAGTACTCTTTTGATATACTAAAAGGTAAGTGGAAATTACGCTCACCTCTGACCAGTTCCTCTCACATCTCTTGGCAACGAATTAAACTTCGATCCAATATCCCTACCCAAAGTGCTACTCCTATAACCACTGAGCCCAGAATAATAAGGAGTTCTAGTTGGAGCCGTAGCCTCAGTATCTGATGAATAATCCAAACTTCGGTTCCTCCTAGCAGTTCCAAATTTACTACTATATGATGGTAGACCCAGACCAGTTGTTCCATATGCTCCTGAAAGTGCAGAGCCTAGGCCAGTTCCTCCTAAACCAGATCCTAGACCAGTGCTCGTTAGACCAGATCCTACGAGACTTGAGCCTGTCAGGCCACTGAGTCCTGTGCTTGAGAGCCCAGAAGGAAGCCCAGTTCCTAAACTTGTTCCTGCCAAGGCAGAATCCGTCAATCCTGTGCCTGATAGGCCAGATCCTGGCATGCCTACGCCGCCGTATCGTTGGCTGTATCTTGACTGTAGAGTTGACGCTGCAACATAAATACTGTCTGTTAGAAACCTCTAATGGAATTTGAAGAATCACATTCATATTAAAATTCTTACCCCCAGTTGCAGCTGAAGCTTTCAAGCTAGATCTGAGCAAGGAATGTCTTCCAAAATCGGAATGCGTTTCTGCTCTGGGCAATTGCTGTTCTGATCCCGATCGCGGCACACGACCACCAAAACGCGTACCACTGTAATGACATCAAACGTTTAGAGCAAAAGTCTAAACAGAATAGAAGAATATAGCCCTAGTCATGTCTGTAAAGGGATTTATCTGCCAAAATAACACTACTGTTTAATTATTTTACAAATAATTAAATAAACAATTTTATCTACTCTCATATTAAAAATTTAAAAATATAAAACTAAAAAGGAGTTTATATTGACGTACTTTACCCATAGTATATCGAAAGGAAATTAAAAAATTAAATTATAACATTATTTCTCTAACAAAATAATGTTATAATAATTTTTTTTTCATTACCGTACAGATTACAAACCATAGATAGCACTATTTCATTTTTTTGTCTGTGACTGCGCGCGCTTTGGCGCGTGCGCTTTTATGCAGGGTGCAGAATTTTGGCGCCAAAAACGTTTCTTTGCATTGCGAGTCGTTGTTGTGTTTCGCTGGACACATAATTGATTATTATTGTTTCTTAAAATGTATGAGATTAGATAAAGTAGTGTATGAAACTGTACATAATTAGGTATTACACACTCGTGTGATACTATTAAAAACCTCGCTTCGCTCGTTTTTTAAACTCACACTCGTGCATAATATCCCTCATTATGTAGCAGTTTCATAAACTACTATTATATTTTGATAGATACCTTGACGTGAGGGTCTTAGTAGTACTCGCGATTGCTATGCATGTATGACCAGATACAGGAACGTAAACGAGGCAAAAGGAGTATGGTAGACTCTACTCCTAAGAGAACAGGGCGTGAGTTTGAAATTTTGGAATATAGGAAAAACATGTTATGGAAACGAAGGTAAAATTTTAACCCAATTCCTACCATACTACTAACTGGAACTTAGGAACAGGTGAAACAGGATGAACAAAACAACTCTTATTACATACCTATCATACCGTCCGGTATCAGCTGGGTAGTAAGAATGCACTTTCTCCGCTAAACTATCCAGTGTGTTTGGATAGGATCGTTCGTATGGTACAAAATGAGTCGCTTGAGACTTTGGCTGCTCAGTTATCACCGGCGGCGGCGGACGATAGCTGTGAATGGAAGTTAGGCAAATATATAGAATATTATTTATTATGTTCACCATACATGTACAGATAATCGGGAAATCTTCATCTTTTCGTATCTATGAAACGCTTCTTCGATAATTAGAATTGTTTACGCCCAGTAGATGGCCAAGTAAATTGTGGTTTTGCAGTAGGTACTGCCAAGTTGTATGGCAATGCTTGGCCTTTGGTCAAGGAAAAAGAGCAAAATAATAATGATACTTTACCTCCATGTAGAATGATCAGATGGTGGTCTTGGGTTATAATATAAATCCAGGCCCGTGGAATCTGGCGACAGAGCTCCCAGTTGAAGACGACTTCTTTCCTCCCGTCCGTCACCGACTGGGCGAACCCCTCCGCCAGGTCCCACTGATCGAAGCGTACCATGTCTGTTGGAGTTTTTGAAAAAGGTTTTAATATTAGTGTCTTGATTCTTTAATGCATCGTATCCACACGGACTCGTATGAACGTGGATCCACGTTAGACAAAATGGCTTTTTAATTATTTCTATATTTATGGTACTTATTTACTCAATCAGTTAAGAGAGGCCATTCGTTTACGTATTAGCATCACGAAAATATCTCATTGGTCTAAATATGATACTTCACCTCGGATGTGTGTACGAAAACAACTTTCAGTGGGGCAACATCAGCAAATAAGTAAGAAGATGATCATGTAGATTAACGGCAAACGGCAAAAAAGACATATCACGTTTCATACAAAGTTGTGCCGTTGACAAGTTGCAGTGAAAAATAACAAGTAGGAGTTTCCTGACCAGAGTAATACATTTTTTTTTTCGTGTATTTTGAGTGGCATGTGGCTGATCTGTTATCTTGCTATTTGATAACACTAAGTACTTTATCAATGTATTCATAGTTTTAGTCGAGTTGGGATATAATTTTCTTGTTATAGTGTTAGCTTGTAAATTCTTGTATCTTTATAATTAATTATAATCACATTTACTTCGAGACTAGAGAGATACGACCAAAACATTAAAATACAAAGTTTCTGACATAATATGTATGTACCTACTGCTATATTCGAATTGTACGCGTGGTTTTTGTCCCTACAAGCACGTAGGGACAAAAATAATTGAATTAGTCCAAAAAAGTCTGTCTCTCACTGCGAATAAAGTCCATCAACTCGATCCCGTTCCCTCTCATCATCATCGCGACAATCCCTCTTGAGCACAACGACTGGCGGTGGTTTGTGCTCCGACCGTGGCATGGATGGCGAACCTGGTCCTGATTTTCCTGGTGAGAGGAACAGAACGATTATTAATTAATGCTTTTGTAACAATTTTTCAAGCAAAAAGAACAATTTTCCCGGAATGAATAACGCTCTTTAAGTTTTATTGTGAGCTTAGATTTTCGGGGAGAGAGAATTTCTTCGAAGCAAAATAATGGGAATTCTTGAAAATCTTATACCGCACTTATCCATAGTCTTAAAGATATATTCGTCGATCTATTTATTCAAGTCGAGTTGATAACACGGAATAAACAGTTCCTATATGAACTAGAATCAGTACTTCGGATATGCTACCATATTGCTCAGTTTATTAATGGAACAAATGAAAAGAATTTTTTTAAACGTTCTTCCAAGGAATTTGTCCTGTATCGTGCGTGTGTTTACACATATTTAAACTCACATACTCAAACAACCAGACCCGGGACAACTACTTGTAGGTCATACAATTTTTATTATATTTCATATAAACATTACTTTTGCACCCATTTTTCTTCTTTGGATTTTACAAATTGTCAATGAATGTAATTTCCTCAAATGAAACTAACCTTTCCTCTGCCTCGTACACAACAACAGCCTTCTGGGTATCGACATAATAATGACGACATCATCCAGCGACATTCTTCTAACATCCACGAGGTTCACAGCCAAGATTTCATCCCCCACTTTTAGACATCCGCTGTTGTAGACGGCAGACTCCAACGCTATCCGGGAGATGAACACGCCGTCCGTCCGTGCACCGCCGTCGCCTTCCCTGATGTACAGCCCCAGGGTTTGGCCGGGTCGCTTCACTATTTCCACTAGTTGGACTATGTGGCGGGAGTCCTGTGAAACATATGGCGGATTTGTTTTCAGAAGTTTTATGATATTTTAACCTACAACAAACAAAACGAATTGAAAAGTTGGGAGCAAAAATCAGGTGGTACTGATCTAAGCAACTTCAAAAACAATAAGAAAGTGCTCAATTCGACTTTTTTATGTTTGTTACCCATAAGTACTTTTTGTTTCTGTAGGTTTTTTATAATGCACAGTTTCCTTAAAATCCTAGTAGATAAGCTTAAGCCATTGAAATGCACGCCTGAATTCGTGCCTCAATTCCAGCATCGCCCAAAATTGATCCTCGTGAAAACTATCTGCTAGTTTGTACAATAATATTGGTTTTAATATAGGTCTCCACTATATTCTACCGTATACTATACCCTAAAAAGTCTTATAGAAATCTTCACTAATATTATAAAGAGGAAACATTTGTGTTTTTGTATGTAACGAAAAAACTCAAAAAGTACTGGACCGATTTTGATAATTCTTTTTTCATTAGAAAGCTACATTATCACCACCCAGCTCATCGAGTAAAAGTCCGCGATGGTATACATATGTCTATCTCTTATGAGTATCCCACAATGTCATTTTTTTTTATTTACTTATTACGACAAATACCGGCTAATTTTAGAAGCGATTTTAACCAATACAGCATTAATCCTTATCCAATTTATAATTTATATACCTTAAATACATTATTGATTTAATATAGATATCAAAAATTGCGGGGTGTCGCATTTGCGGCGGTACATGGTGTGGCGTTCGCGGCGGTTTTTTATACAACGTTCATAGTGTTTCTGAAGTGTATTTAGTATCAGCATTGCATCCGTGCGAAGCCAGGGCGGGTCGCTAATATTTTAATTATTAATAGTTTCAAAAACAGCAGAGCAACGTTCAACAATCTATTTCAATAAAAAATAGAGATACACACAGACGCTTTCGAATCACTACCAATCTGACGCCTTACGACAATAGTATTGTATTGCACAAAGCAACCGCGCTATTCAAGAAAACCGCAAATGGAATATACCACGAAATCTATACCGAACAATATTACATAGCTGTGGTATGAGCTGTATTGCACATCCCAACAATGCTGGGCTAAATTGCGTTCACATTCCCGGCGATCTAGGCCATCCCGACTCAAACAAAAGGGTTCACTAGAGTAACGTTCTTTCACAGTGGGTCCCGTACTAGGCTACGAGCAGACTATTCAGGTCAATGGAGCGGGAAAATTACCTGAGGATACTGGTGTTTAAAAAAAAGAAGTTTTAACACCGTCTTCAATTTCTGTTCTGAACTATTTGGGATATCTATAATTATACGTGTTATTGAAGAACAGTGAAATGAATAAATAGAATTACTTATACAATTATTTAACAGTCGTGGTGGCCAAGTGGTTAAAATACCAGCCACTCAAGTATGAGTGTGCGGCTTCGATTCAAGGTCAGGCAAGTACCAATGTAACTTTTTTAAGCTATATGTACTTTCTAAGTATATCTTCGACACCAATGACTGATTACAAGGTGAAGGAAAACATCTTGAGGAAACCTGGACTTTAAATCTGAAATCGCCAACCCGCATTGAGCAAGCGTGGTGATTACGCTCAATCCTTCTCTGTCTGAGAGGAGACCTGTGCCCAGCAGTAGGACGATAAAAAGGTTGATGATGATGATACAATTATTTGTGAGTTCACTGTGTTTTATATTAACGAATCACGAAACTGTGAAGGTTTCTACTCTATTTTCATAGTAGTTATGTAATGATCAGTATGCGTGGTGGCTGACGATTTGTTTTCAATTTATTGTTGTTGGTTTTGCTATTATGATTAACAAAAGACACCAAGAGTCTTAGCAATTAAGTTACGCTGGCTTGAGGAAACTGCATTGTTACGAGCTAAGATGGAAACGAAAACTAAATGAAGTCGTATTTATATTTATAAGTAGTAGTTAGCTTTATGGGGTAAACAACTTTAACAGAGATTTAATTACATATTATTCAATGTACTTTTAAGATAAAAATAAACGTAGTAACTTTAATAAATACTATTTCCGTCATAATGTTATTCACAGCAGTTTATTAAATTTACAACTTTTACTATATTAAGACTGTTTATGTGTATATAAATTTCTTAAATAAAAGCTAAAATAAACAGAGAGTAATTTAACTGGCATCGGAGGGTGGCGAAAGACAGCCCAAACTTACATTTGGTGCAGGTAAACTTGCTATATTTCTGCTCTTCTCGTGTCTTCATATAATAAAATTTTGTTTCAAATTGACGTTAATTCAAGTTATACAATTATCAACTTTATTCTAATAGCAAATAAATTGATTTCCGAGTGACTAGCTCTATAGAAAAATCATTAAATATTTTAAGTTGTTTTTATGTTTCATTTTATTAGGTTCACCAATGTTAGAAGCATACTACCTACCTTCCTATCTACCTACCTACTGCTTCTAACTTCGAGCTATAGATACGACCTAATGCTTCTAAGGTCTAGAACTGATTACACAAAATCAACCAAATACATTCCCAAAGGTAAAATAACATTAATTGTAAGTATCAAGTGCAAGTTGTGGGGTAAACTGAGTTATATTTTATAGGAAATAAAGCTATTTTTCAATAAACTCATACTTGTTTACAATTTTTGCGAAAATATCGCTATATTGTGGTGAGAATTTTCGAGGCTATGACGGAAATATTACCTACCCGTATTCTAGATAACAGCTACAAGTATCAGCAGGGCTAAATGCTTATCAAAGTATCTATTGCCTACTATATCTTTACAACTGTTATTTTCTGAACTGTCATCATTTGCTTAATCTTTTCTCATCTATGTTGGGGTTAGCTTCCAGTCTGAACGGATACAACTGGGATACAACTGGTTACCAATTACATGGAGCGGGTGTCTGACCTCCAATCCCTACTTATTGGTTAACTACTCCTTGATAAGACTGGTTGTCAAATTTTCCGGTTTCTAACGACCTCGTAACGTAACGTCTGACACAAATCCACGAATGACGTATGAAAAGATAGTCCATCCACGGACCAACAACGGCAAGCGTAAGTTAACCTGATCGAACGACCCCTGCGGCTGTTTTTTGTTTTGCAAAATCAAAAGTCCTTTATTCATATTAGGCTGAGAATCAACACCTTTTTGAACATCAATATTAGATAAGACAGTCCTCCCAAAACGCTCGCCCTTTGCTACTTCCTAGTGCTTACGCTGGGAAGAAGAACTAGCGGAACTAACTCACTAGTAGTACAGCTGTCAGTTCATTAAAAAAAAACACATGATTTATACAACGTTAATTTTACTATATACGAAACCTAAGTATAGTTTGTTCAGAATAAGCAATCGAATCGATTCCAATCATTTTTACACCATGTTATATTTTTCCCTAAAGTACATTTAGAAATTGTTGCAGTATGGTTACCGAGCGCGTAACACGGACGGTTGATCTTAGTATTAGGAGCACAGTGAGATAGGGCACCACAGCGCGGCGCCGCTCCAGACACAGGCGGGCGAGCGGTTCGTTGAACATGTTATTGTTGGGATAACTAAGTAAGATGACAAGCTCATAACTTTGTGGTTTTTCATTATATCTTTTAAAATCTTGTACATAGATTCGTTACTTAAAAATATTGGACTCGTCTTTCGGGTTTCGCATAAACAAAAAATTACGTTGTACATATTTCATTATTACTTATGTAGCTACAAGTCTTTCTTACCTGTAATGTGAAGAATTTCTTGGCGGCTTCAATATTGTTACGGCCCACTTGTCTGATTTCAAGGATCCGTACGATCATCTCGCCGCGGCGCTCCACCGCCTGGAAACATTGTGTCACAATATATTGAACACACTCCATAAACTGGATTTGAGGGAAAAAGTGTTTTTGCTACTTCCTTTCTATCGTGTAGGTATAATATATAAGGCTCTGTAGAACATATTGTTCGAAACGGAGAATGTTGACATAGAAGGTAGGTAGACAAGTTTAAATATACGAGAGCTGATACATCGACGTGGAAACCTGTTATCATGAATTAAAATAAATATTTTCTAAACCCAACATTTTTATATACCCGTGGGGTCTAAAATAATATTGGGACATATGTATTCGCCAAAATGTGAACAAGTATGTAATATTAACTTTAATTGCTACGCAATAAACGTCAGTTTACTCCATAACTGCAAACATTTTACAACGTTTTCAATAGCCCTAGTCAGTCTGAAATCAACTTAATTACCATTGATATAGAGTTGATATTTGTTTAACTTGAAAATTTTTAATATAGAATTATGTGTTGAATTCATAGTTACAGGTTGTGCTTCGATGCCATTCTGTACTTATTGTAATGTGAATTTGTAAACTTTCTAGTGACTCCGTTAAAAACCTGCCACTTATTGGTAAATATTGAAAGTTAACCATATTTCAATTTTGAAACCGGTATGATGCAAGAACTAACTTCATCGCATCTTACAATGACAGTAACAAAACGTCCCCTTAAGAAAACTAAGCGTAAACGTGAATCATTTCATAAATAAGTCTCCTCTCTAGGTACAACATCAAACTGCCAACATTTTCTCGAAGATATGTTTAGTACGCTAAGTATTTCAATACTTAAGAGAATGAATTAAATAACTTGGTACTAACCTCGAGCGCCGCGGCAGTTGTCGAATCGTGGTCATTCTCAACCATTTCAATCTGCCTGAATATTTCATTGCTTACTCCTGAAACCTGTGTTGAAGAAATAATAGTATTACGAAAGGATTAAACAGAGAAATACTTAAAACATAATATAACAATATGTCATACATTTTAAGAGTTATTTTTAAAAGTCTCAATTAATAGAAGACGAGCCCATTGCTATCAACCGGACTGTTACTTCAAAGTTCCTGATAGAAGGATCATTAATTCTTCCAGAACCAGAACTCACAACTTCGGTTAATATCCTGGACAATATAAATTCTATTGCATTTTAATGATAGATTGCAGGTACAGATCAAATATATGTGTGCACAAAATGCAGCTGCCCGCGATTTCGTTCGCGTGGAGTTAGTTATTTAAACATTTTATTTTGACCCCAAAATACACAGCATACATTTTAATTTTTTGTTATGCTCCGCTCCTATTGGTCGCAGCGTGATATTCTATAGCCTTCCTATTATTGCATGTGCACGCTAGAGGGTTTCAGTAGTTCTTATAATTTTCAAAGGTGTAAAACAAAAAGTTTCTGAGACATTTAACAATATCTAAGAACGTGCAATGATATTAGAGCTTGCTTAAGTTGAGGTATTGGAAATGAAGCACGTATATGCAGATTCAGTAATCATTTAGAAAGTGAAATGGGAAAAAGAAATAATCGCTTATTAATAAACTTTTGATTTGCCTGTGTTGATGTACTTACAGCAAATTTTTTAGCACCATTGCGCTCTATATGCCAGCTTTATTAAGAAATCAATTACATTTAAATATAGTATCATAAATCTCTTTGAAGATCACAGGCTTTAAAGAGTAACTCGTGGTTCTTACGAAGAGATATTTGGATGTTTATAGGTAGGGGGAATACGCAATGAAACGGACACTGACTGATGTCTTAAAATGTTTGCATGAAAATATTCAAGGCAAGTAATGGCTGCCGCGAGCCGTCATCATTGTTGCCAATAACCAAACGACATGAATATTTTCGTGCAAAAATTCTATGACATCAGTCAGTGTCCGTTTCAAAATACGTCCATTTCATTGCGCATTCCCCCTATGTATTTTACCTTTCGGAAGTCTGGCTGCAGCACGCAGGGTGGTGCGTGGTTGGCGCGCGGCGGCTGCGGCGGCCCGGGCGGCGCTCGGCCCGGCGACGCCGTCAGGTCCGGCGCCGCGCGCCCGTTTTCCTATTCACAAAGAAAGACAAACTGGTAAGCAAAGTGTAGCAAAAAGTCATCATCACAATCTTAGCGTTAATCCCAGTCGCAACCGAAGCTTTTTCAGCTTTGGAGTCTGGGGTCCGCTTTACCAGTCTAACTGCTGATTTTGGCAAAACTTCGATATTTTCCATGAAGAATGATTGATGAATTGATTACCGTAACTAATAAAAATAAGAGGGTTGAATTAAGTATTTAAAGGACAATCCATCAGGAGAACTGCTATGCTTTTTTTTAGAGAAACAGGGTGTAATGTTCTATATTAGAGAAAGGGGAGGTTTCTTCGACCAGACTGGTGTTTGATTGAGGTTCCGACGATTGTTGACGGGTTTCTGTATAAATGGTAATCGAGCGGATAATTAATATCGCGATGTAGGATGTTATTTAGTTGTGCGCTGTGTATATGTGACGGTACAGATATCGCCCTTGGTCTTTCAAAGCAATTAACGCTAACAAGCGTGGAAGTACGTATCTAATGATGTATGAATGACGAAGGGCAAGATCGGTAGGTATATTATAATGTCTAGTAATTGTAGGTTCGTGGCAGACAAAATTCCATGTCATTCGGTTTTCGGCACCCAGATCGCATCGAATGTCCAGACAAACACGTAGCAGGAAAATGAAACAAGAAGCCCTCTAGATGGTACCTACCATTTATTGAAAATGAAACACAATAGTTTCGTAATTTTGGAATTTTCCTTAGGCTTACAGCACAGGTCCCAGGAAAAAACCCTTGCAAATAGACCGATAAATCTCTCGGTCTTAGCTTCCTATAACTTAAAGTTACTCAGTAAGGCCTGCAAGTGACACTATTACTTATTATATTACGACGACGTACACAGTCTGCCAACTTGTAGCATATTGCGGGCCACTTCCTAACATTTTACCGCATTTTTCTCGGAATATTAACTTAACTTAGTAAAATATGTGACAGTAGTTTTTCATCAGCGCGACCGATTGTATTGATGAGTGTATGACGTGTTTCAACCACATTTAATTCAAAAACTACGTTTTTTTTTTTTTTATTAAAGTTTAAACCAGCGCTTGACCGCAATCCTGCCTGATGGTAAGCAGTGACGCAATCGTTGATGGTAAAGCGCACTAGTTTATTAAGAGCCTATTCACTCTAGCCTTGAAGACACTCAAATTGTAGTCCGACGGAAACACCGCCGCCGGCAGATTGTTCCAGTCCCTCGATGTACGCGGTATAAAGGAGGAGGCGAAACGCTTCGTCCGGATCGTAGAGGTGTTAACAACATAAGGGTGGAAACTCGCCGTACGACGGGTCGTCCGATGGTGGAACGGAGATGGGGGAATTAAATCGTGCAGTTCCCTCGCACACTCCCCAGAATGTATCCTATAGAACACCGAAAGGCTGGCTACTCTACGCCTGTGCTCTAGGCTTTGGAGACCAACTCGAGTTAAATCAGGGTCACCAATCAGCCTCTTCGCACGCCTCTCCACTGAATCGCATTAAGATTTTGATGCAAAAATAAAAAAATAATAATAAATATTGGGGGCTCCTCATACTTAGAACTGAAACTCAATTTTTTTTTCATCAAACACATACGTGTGGGGTATCTATGGATAGGTCTTCAAAAATGATATCGAGGTTCCTAAATTATTTTTTTTTTCTAAACCAAATAGTTTGGGTGACAGACCAAAGTGGAAAAAACTTACCCCCCCTCTCCCCCACCCTCTAACTTCTAAAATAAGAAAATGATAAATCTAAAAAAAACATATGATGTACTGTACTATAAAAACTACCAACGTAAATTGTTTTGGACGGGATCTAGTAAGTAGTTTTTTTTTAATACTTTGTAAATCGTAAACCGCTTATTACCGCTTAATCTTACATACAAATAGCCTTTTCTGCTAACTACTGCCAGCTATGTCGGGATCGGCTTTCAGTATAAAGGATGCAGCTAAATATCAATGTTTTTGAAGTGACTGCTTATCTATCACGCCCGGTACCTATTAGTTACTTTCCATTTCTAGACTATCCTATAATAGAATTTTTCTAGTCTATAATTACTGATTAAATGAAATACACGGTGGAGACGTTGGCGCAAAAACTGAGTAGATTGTTGTTAAGGATTGTGTCTAGACGTAGTGTAGAAATGTTACGACGGATTAAAAAAACAGTTGGTTCATAGGAAAATGTATGGAATAGTATTGTTTTCTTATAACCGACTTTAAATTTCAATGCAGGGAGGGTTAATCATGATACTGAATCCACGGTGACGGGTTACAAGTCGATGTGCCTGATATGCTGTATAACAAAATACACTCAATTTTAAATAGTTGGCATAGATAGAATTTCTGTGTAAGGATTAAGCTACAATATGGTATTTGACTAAAAGAACTAATTAGTCCGTCAGTCAGATTTCCAAAAAATACTAGACACGTAATTATTCTTTTTTCATATAAACAAAAAATGAAGACGACACATTGCGTTGAAAACTTATGTGACGTCACTGCACGCTACACTTTTTAGCGACCAGTGACGTCACCAGCCACCACTCCTGATCTTTGATGCCTTTTATATTAGTCAATTTTTATTGTTTTGATAAAACAAAATATACCTATCCAATATTTTTCTACGAGTATAATCTGAATGACGGACTAAATAAATCATTTTTTTTACCCAGGAAATATCCCTATTATTCAATCGTAATAGCTAAACAATACTCACGCCATACTGATCAAATAACGATGTTTTAATAGTTTTAATATTTCTATATTCAACCTCGATAACTAATCAGTTATTTTTGAGAATCTAGAACGAAGTATTGATGTATCTGTACATATATACATACATATAGTCCAGGCCAAACCAATCTTGAAAACCTGAAGAAATGGATTATCCAGAAAAAACTAATAAAACGGTTTTATGCATTTTTCTCCATTTTGATATTATGTTGGAAATTAATAAATAAAAAAATGCACATATTTTTTTTAAATTTAACTTTTTCTATAGGAGGTGTAGTTAAGCCGGTAATCCTAAAAAATCATTATTCACCGCTCAAAGCGAGTATTTTCTCACCCCACCCCACTTCCGGTACACTCACCAATCTCTCCCCTTTTTTTTCAAAATTATACTTAAAACAAAACTGCTGAGAAAATTTTATTCTGTCAAATATATTTGCCCCTGGATCAATAGTATTATATCGATGTTCAGACATTTCCTAATACTCTGAACTGTGTGACATTTATTCAGTATATGTATACTAGATAAAGGTTTCCCACTTAAATAACCATATCTACTAATATCTACTTAGTAATAAGACATTCAGCAATTTCTCAGAATACGATAAGACTGAAAATACTCATGTGCAAACTCTAGACACATGAAGATGAGATACGAAACTAA
The DNA here is from genome assembly GCA_037179545.1 of Sesamia inferens. Lineage (NCBI taxonomy): Eukaryota > Metazoa > Arthropoda > Insecta > Lepidoptera > Noctuidae > Sesamia > Sesamia inferens. The sequence goes on along the minus strand of CM073928.1, from coordinate 23,927,953 downwards.
TTAGCATATTGTATGTGTTCTATTTTCTCATAAAAAGAACAAGCCGGGAAAAGCCCTTTGAACGTCTTAATATGAAATTAAATACGTGCTCCGTCGTCGTTGTAGAACGATGATATTATCCTGTTTTGTGAAAAAAGAGGATAATATAAAAAGAGACGTTGGGATAAATATCTGTAAAGGGTACACATTTATTTTTCTTGGTTACTTATTTACTAATTAACGATGTCAACTGTTGTTTGAAACTGGAAAATGTCCTAGAGCCAAAACTTCGAAAAAACCTAGTGGTTAAAACACAAGCCTCTCAAGTTCGATTCCAGGGTGCAAGTTCGTTTCCAGATCAGGCAAGTACCAATGTAATTTTTCTAAAGTTATATGTATTTTCTAAGTATATCTTAGACATCAATGACTGAAGGTGAAGGAAAACATCTTGAGGGAACCTGGACTTATAAGTCTAAAATCGCCAACCCGCATTGAGCAAGCGTGGTGATTACGCTCAATCCTTCTCTGTACGAGAGGAGACCGATGCCCAGCAGTGCATGGGATGATAAAAGGTTGATGATGATCTACCAACTCCTGTGTCCCAGGAGAGCTGTACCAACATTAATTTAATTACAGTTGGCCAAACTACTTATCAGTAGTTTTTCACTTCTATGAATAGTTAACACAAATTCTGAATATTGAAATTGATTTATTGTGATAAGTAAATAAACTATAAAAAATACGCCATCTAGTCATAAAAGCTCATATTTACAAAAAGGCGTTTTCACCAAAGTGAGAATTGTTACAAACATACATTTGTACTATATTTCTATATTCAATACATCTATAACTTGACCGTTACATTGAATGCGCGGGAATAGTGCCTTTGTTACGTTTAAATGAAAGTTTCCTTCTCTTAACTTAAATCATTCTTAATTTACGGAAAGAGAAGGAAGATTAAGAATTTATGTCGTGTATATAATCGTTGAAAGAGTATTCTGTTCTACTTAAAATAGGCAAAAATAACGTGCGTGTGATCATTTTTTTACACAAAATGGTTACCGATACATACATACCGATATATGTACATTTAATTATTATAATGATTTAACTTCAAAAGCTAATACTAGCAAGAGATTTTTTCATTAAAATAACTAAAATACTTTCCAAAATATTACCGCCAAACTGAATAATATAATAATAACCGCAACAAACCAAACTTCAGATTATTCGAATTTCAAAGCGACCACCGAAACACCGAACATAATGTATCGAACGAACCCTTTTTCATTCAAATATTCTGACATCATAAACAAATATGACCGGCATTCTTATTTCCTTCATGCTTCCGTCGCGAGTAATATTGTCACTTTACTTGAATGTGGTCCAAAGAAAACTTGGAAAAGCCATTTTAAAGATAAATAAAGATTAAGGAGCTTGTTGGCTTTCCTTGTTTGTGATGTACTGTGGGAATGGGGAGTGAGGTATAACTTTCATTTGGATTCTTAAAACAATATTGATTAAGGGAAAAGTATGGGAAATGATGTAAAAGTATTTATTTTGTAAATAAATAAGCTAGATGACGTCAGCGTTTCAAGTCAGCGAAAAAAGAAAAGTCGAAACTAGTTCACAGACTCTGACTTCTTTAGATATAAATCATCAAGTCAAAACTCAAATTGGATACAACTCTTTAATGACTTATCGAAGAGTTTAAAGATGTATAGTATAAAAACATATTTAAAGCAAAAATGAGAAACGTAGCCTGTAACCAGCATACCAAGGGCAAATATGATATTATCATTTTTAAATAAGCACTTTGTATTTCATTTTATGAGATTTCTTATATCACATCTTATGAGAAATAAAATCTCTGTTATTTATTATATTTTATACGCAATCGTTTTTGACAGATTTGGTAAACGTTGTCTGATGCTGTCAGCTTTCAAGTTGAAGGAAATTAACACAACAATAGTAACGTAAAGAGGTACATTTTATTCAAATAAAGTTACAAAAGAATACATATAAACTCCATGGTATATAATCTATATGTTCTATTTGAAGAAATACAATCTTCTTGAATTTATGAATACAAGTGATCGACACACAAAAATTTAAACTAAATAAAAGGAATTCTAAATCATGTATCAAACAGGATATCAACCAGATTTCATAAATAAATCTTTGTAAATAGAATGCTTAATGAAAAACCATGACAATTTAACGTCCCATCGTTGAGAAAGTACCTACGTCAAATGAATGATAAATGAAGTGTGGGTAGATTCAAGTGCTGAATGTAATCATTCGTTGAAGAAGATAATTGACCTATAGAATACCTCAAAAAAAAAACACATTCCTTTCGTCAGTCCTCTTTACAGTAATTCTGTATACTGACAGAAGTTCTCGAATGATTTTATAACTGGTAAATATACAATTAAGTCAAGTATTATAGTTATCACAAAATAAAGTGGTGTGAACAGTCAAATTGAAGCAAAGCTTTTTTTTTTATTAATTATAAACTAGCGCTTGACCGCAATCCCGCCTGATGGTAAGCAGTGATGCGATCGTTGATGGTAAAGCGCGCTAGTTTATTAAGAGCCTATTCACTCAGAAAAACTGAGCGAATAGGAAGGAAGACGGCAGTTGAGCGCGGTGATGCAATGTTAAACCCAACAACACGACCAACGATGCTGCGCCAAAGGGAGATTAATCTGAAGACCCTCCACGATCAAACTCCCAACACAACAACATTAGGCACATCGTACCCGGCACACATAGCAACACAACTGCTCAGACCCGTCCTCCGTACGGCTTCAACCAACAAGCGAAATACCCATTGCCTCTGTGTAAAGTACAGTTGCGTATAGCACAAATACAAAACTCGAAACTTTCGAAACTGTACACGTCTGTACAAATCAAACAATGATTTGTCGGCCTATCATTGTGTCCTTCCTCTGATTTTCGTTTGTGTGAGCGTTAAAATTTTTGGCGGTCGATCGAGTGCGGGGCAAAGGGGGAAGAGAGTAAGGGGGCGGGTCCCTGACCTAGTTCCGCGTTCCCCCTGCGCCCCTCTCGCGTACGCATGAGGTCACTGTACTGCAGTTGCAAGACCCCAAATACCGCAGGGTGACTGGACTCATCCCACAATACGGTCCAACGACTGTAGTAGACACGCAGCATTGTGTGCCAAAAAATGGGAAAATTATACGGAGAATTGGATGTGCATCAAAATGAAAACATGGTTTTTAGTACGGAAAATGTTTCAGTTTTTATCGTGAAATATATCTATCAAGTATAGAGATATTATGTGTGTAAGTGTAGTATGTTCTATGATAAAAATTGTTTATTGATAAAGAGCAATATAGCTACATATTATTGTAGGGATGTATTTATTTTGTCTAATTGTATGAACGATCTGTGTTATTACTGTAAATATTATAAACAAATCTCATTTCATGTTTCCTGAATGTCGTAACAAAATATTGTACGGTAGGAAATAGTACATTCAGGACGCGGCACATAGGATGTCACTACATCCGTATATCGGCACATTGTGGTATAGCTTTATTTCCGAGCTACATGCAAATGCCTACGACTCGTAGACGCTGCTACGCTGCTACGAATGACTACAAGTATCGTAGCGGTGTCTATTTTTTTAAATTTTCCTTTGTGTTTTTATGTGTTTACACGACAATGTATTTGTATGAGCTCAATTTGTTCAAGTTTCTGAATAACGGTGCACAATGGAATAAATTGTACGGAATAAAGTAATAAACATTTGTACTGAAACGTTGGAAGTTATACAAAATACTTTACATTTTATGTTTTTGTTACTTTAAAGACTTTCATTGTAGTAGAAATGAAGGTAGGGTAGATATTCTTATCAAATATTGTTAAACAAACGTAATTGAGCCAGATTAAAACCACAATTTTAAAAAGTAAATTGTGTCTAGAAGTAACTTTGCGAATGCATTCTTTGTATCAAATGAAAATGGTGATAGAATATATATATTTCTGTGAGAGCTGATTTTAACAGTCAGATATTTTTTATCTGTGAAATAAAATTGTCTTCTGACAATACTACGAAAACTTTCAAAAGCTCTGAAGTTTATCTCAGGTAGAAAATTTGGTTGAAATTTAATGTAACTAGAATTCTGCACTCATATATATATTTCATTTAATCATTATAAACTGGTGCTGGACTGCAAGCCTGCCTGATGGTAAGCAGTAAAGCAATCGTTGATAGTAAATCGGGCTAGTTTATTAAGCTTATTCACTTAAAAAACTTAGTTAATAGGAAGGAAGACGACAGTTGAGCGAGGTGATGTTAAACCCAACAACACGACCAACGATGCTGCGCCAGAGGGAGATTGATCTGAAGACTCTCCACGACCAAACTCCCGACACAACAACATTTGGTGCATCGTACCCGGCACACATCGCAACAGAACTGCTCAGACCCGTATATAACAAACTTCTTATAAACACTAGATAAAATTTTCTTTATCCAAAGTTGAAAAGGTGGATTCCTCTTCAGGCATAAACCGATTTCCGGTATATAATATAGGTTATATTATATACCTTCTACAGCTCACGATTTCGTTTGCGTCAAATTTTTGGGCCCACCCATCGGCGTCGCTACGAATCACATGCCGCGCTGTAACTTCGTTTACGCTTAGAGACCTTTGTTACTTTTCCTTTACTCCTTCGAGTCACAGCTTGACGTTAAATAGACTATACCCTTCCTTAAAAATTATACTATGAAATTCTAAACGTTTTTTTTTTTAAATTCCGAACCTAAAAGGGAAGAATCGCCCATCATGCGACCTAATATTTAAATTTAGCAAATGTGCCTTTGAATCTGTACGCGCCCTAATGACCTCCGCAAAAAAAAACGTAAAAAAGGATCCGATTAAACCTCGCGATTCAGCAAAGGGGAAAACTAACCTCTCTATTTACATACCAATTATACAGCCCCATGTATTTACAAGAAACCGACGCACTGGATCCTATAATGGCATAACTACTCCACGACCTGCTGCTCAATATTAAATGTTAATACTCTGGCATAAGTCTCATATTCATTTGACGGATATTTTAATATTCTGGTCGAGGGATAATAGAGTTATGTTGGCTGGCATGCAATATTCAGTGCAATATGGCAGCTGGATCTAATCTTAGGTTTTATTAAAGAACTAGATTCGTGGTATTTTTAAATTCTAAGTTCTGAAGATAGCGATTTAACAACTTTAGATGATTGGTATATTATAGTTTTGATAGTTCGTTTGAACATTATACTTAATCGCTTGATTGTCATCAGTTTAAATAGTATGTCATATACGGATCGTTTTGCGTGTCAAAACGTTTATCTAGATGTCTCTCTTTGCAAATACTTTTGTACCTCGGGGTAGTTGGCAGCCTAAGATGAAGCTAAGAAATTACCTTTTTTATTATTTTGTTTGATTTATAAGCAATAATCTCCGGCTCGCGCTGGATTTTAACATGCTCGTAACATAATTTATCATTGCTTTGGCTGTAAATGTATTCTTAACTAGCTTGGTGAAGGCTGGTAGTTATCTCTAGGGAATCTGCTACTGGGATCAAAAGTCATGGTATACCCATATGCCAAAAATCCAAGGCTACTAAGGCGAAAAGGGTATCAACAAACTAGCGACAACTAACTTTAGAATTTAATTTTAATCTATGCTTACTTACTAATATATAAAGCTGAAGAGTTTGTTTGTTTGAACACGCGAATCTACTATCAACTAATCCGATTTGTAAAATTATTTTTGCGTTGGATATAACATCACGCTGCGACTAATAGAAGCGGAGCATAACAAAAATTTAAAATGTATGCTGTATATTATGATCTAGAAGTGTAATTATGTACACACATCAAAAGTGTCTAGGGATCAAGCATTTTTATGCGGATTTCTTGAGATTGAGATGTGGCTTTGTAATAAATTTATGATTTTATAAATTTATATGGATCCTTTTTGGTGCATTTCATAATTTGAATCAGGAACTGTGAATCAAATTCGAGTAAAAGATGAAAATCAGCTGTCAATATTTTCCCTATAAAAACATACAACGCATTGAAGACATTATTAGTGCTACTGTTTCCCTACTACTGATTAAAACCAACGTTATTATGGAGCGGCGACGTCATTTAAGCAGGGAAGAAATGCTCAGAGCCGTGGGAATGATAGAAGCTGGTTCCCGGCAACGTACTGTGGCTTTAGCTCTGAATACAAGTCAGAGTGTTATCAGTCGACTTTGGACACGTTACCGAAGCACTGGTACCGTGGCTGAGCGCCATGGAGGACGGTATCGCTGTACCACACGGAGACAAGACCGATACATTCAAATCTTAACTCGAAGAGCTCCAACAATAACCGCCATGATATTAGCCGTGAGGCTTCATCACTCTTCAGGGAACTTAATTAGCGACCAAACAGTCAGAAACCGCTTGCATGAAGTGAACCTTCATTCCCGAAGACCGCTACGGGTACCACCTATAGCAATGCACAATCGTAGGATTCGATATCAATGGGCTCTTGAACACAGAAATTGGGCAGAAGAACAATGGCGTTTCGTGTGCTTTTCTGATGAGTCTCGTTTTGGTATGAGACCGGATACAAGACGTATACGACACTGGAGAACCCCTGGAAGCCAACAGCGATTAAAATCCTGCCAGGAAGTCCATCCTTATAGTGGTGGAACCATCATGGTATGGGCGGGTATTTGGATCGGCGGAAGAACTGAGTTGATTTGGATCAGAGGCAACCTCAACGCTCAAATTTATGCTGAGACGATTGTATCAGACGTCATCGTTCCTCTACAAGTGCAAATCGGTCCCTTATTTCGGTTAATGCATGATAATGCACGACCGCACACCGCAAGAGTTGTAAGACAGACTCTCGCCGCAGCTAACATCAATGTCCTGCCCTGGCCTGCTCAGTCGCCAGACTTGCACCCGATTGAGCATGCATGGGATATGCTACAGAGAAGAGCTCTGCCGAATATGGAGGGTATCCAGTCGCAAGAAGACCTTTTTTTGTTGTTGCAACGAACATGGGCGGCCATTCCACAGCGTGATTTGGATGAACTCATTTTGAGTATGCCAAACCGATGTTCTTGTGTTGTTAGTGTTCGCGGTAGAAACACGGATTATTAATTGTTTAAGTTCCCCAATAAAATTTTAGAGAAAACTGTTATTTCAGTCTTTTTTTCGAACTTTTGTGTTAGTGGTTCAAATGTCAAATATCCCTTTATTAGGAAAATGGCAAATTTCTTTATTAATGCGAAGGTGACTTGGTTTATCGTTACTGTGACAAACGAAAACACTTTATTTGATGAATCCTTAAAGAAAATTTTAATTAATATCAATCAGGAGAAAAGTTATTGCAAAAATATATGTTGATCCCTAGACACTTTTGATGTGTGTATATATGGAAATTGACTCTTTTGGAATTAAAATAAAATGTTCAAATAACGCGAACGAAATCGCGATCAGCCGCTAGTATTTTTATATTATTTTAATACCACGTTCGTAAAATTTTCTTCCAGTGAATAATCTGCCTAAGGGAATAAAAGCTTGCTCCGTGGATGGGTGACCATCTTTACATACCGAGATCCGTCCGTGCCTCGAAAAGCACGTCAAGTCATTGGTCCAGCTGTCATTTGTGGATATTTAACAGTCCTTGCGGACCTGATATTAGACATAATGGTGCATTCCACTAGTTTTTGCGATAAATCCTTTACTGTACAAGCAGTTCGGCTGTGGAATGACTTGCCCATGTCGGTAAGGCGTGCTCAAACTCTTAAAACCATGGTAAAAAAAGCATTTCCTCTCTCTTTAAACATTTCATTTTTTTATTTGCTCTTATATGATGTTTATTAATTAGATGTATATATTTATTAGACTAGTATGATACACTCAACGTGCATATTTAATATATAGACTATGTAAATAGTACACTGTAGACTACCTACATTATTTCTCTCTCCTTCCCCTTACTACCTTCCAAAGGTTATCTGTAAAAGATCGCTCTTAGCGATAAGACCGCCCATTGTGTCACCCTTTGTAAAATCTTTATATTTATGTTTTTGTAATCTATATGGTGTACATAATAAAGAGTATTCTATTCTATTCTATTTTTGCGGGTAACAATGCTTAAAGCCTACCCTTTGAGACCTACCTATACTACAGAACCTAAAAGGTCAAATCAATGTCTGTATTTTCTTAGAACGCCCACAAATATATTACAAAACTAAGGCCTCTGAATAAATAGTATTCACGAACTACCCTCAAATGAGGCTAGACTTGTCATGTTACTTTGAAAACAAGCTTTTGATGGATTGTAAAGGATAATTAAGACATGCTTTATTAGGTTAAATTACATGCGTTGTAATATTTTCACTGTTGGAACACAGTCTTCGGCTCTGAGAGGGATTGAGCCATAATCTATCACGCGGGTTCGTTCGTATCGTCAGTGAATGTCACGTACCTTACCTTTTTTTTGTTTTAGTACGGTTTAGTTACTGGTTTGTTTTATATTACATTTAGTCAGTTTAGCCATTATGATTATTTGCTTTAAATGCATAAAATGAGGGTCCTTTATGTCATTTACATGAGTTTTAATAAAAATAATAACAATTAATACATCCAAAAACACAAAAATATATTTGACTTTTTGTATCTCGCGCCACATATTGTGAAACGATCCGGATTGGCTAATGTCACGATGACGTCATATTACGCCCATCAGCACTTGTTGTTGTTCTATGTGTACTCAGGTCTTTTATCGATGTATTTGTACAACCCAGTACAGCACACCGCTTGTAAACCATTTTATTAGATAAACAACAACAAATAACATTTAAATACAAATACCACTGTGGAATCGAATTCTTGCGACGTCACTTACAAGGCGCGACGCCATATTGCTGAATAAAGCGTTTCGGCGACTTATTTGAATTTTGAATTTTTATTTGCATGTTTCTTACGAAATACGTATTTAAAATTTTAAAAAAATACTTTCGGTGAACTTCTTAATCGCAACCAAGTAATTCAAGATAGGAATTATAAATCTGTCAAATACCCTATTGTATAATTTTATTTTATTATAAACAAATAGATGTAGTTTAGATGTGTAGATGTATTGCCTTCACATTTCCTACTTAGTATTTCATACTAATATTATAAATGGGAAAGTTTGTGAGGATGTATATGTATATGGATGGATATTTGGTACTCTTTCACGCAAAAACTATTAATCGTATTTGGATGAAATTTAGCACACCGATGATTTATGACAGGCATAACACATGGGATACTTTTTATCCCAATTCCCACGGAAAACGAATCGCAACATACACGGGTGAAAGCGTAGAGGGCACCGAGTAGATATAAAGGATGTCTTTGACATCGACGCACAAACGAGTACCATGGATCCAGTAGATGATTCTGAAACCCCACAGGTGGAACTCTTCGTCGGATTTTTCCTGATTTCAAAAAAAATAATATGCAGTTTGTTTTCACTTTAAACCGTTCATAATTGCTATACTTTTATAACCCAATAAGATTTTGAAGTAAAAAATAATTAATTTGCTAATTACACAAAGAAGCGCATTGTGAACAAAACTCGAAAAACTATCTTATCAGCTGATTTAATAGAGTTCACATCAGGGGTCAACGTCATACCCACAAACACGCGCGGCGGCACGCTTGCAACGTTGAATGGCTGAGCCGACACCTTTTTTTTAACATTGTTATTTCTGTAACCGCTTATTAACGATATAAATGACTATCATAATTTTATTAATGGCATGCGGTGTAGCCTTCTTGCGTTACGATGTCAGATACACTCTGTATAATTTCATAGAGTGAACCGTGCCCTCTTCACTGTGCAGTAAACAGTTTTACCCGTGTAATAGAAATGTTACTCGATAGATTACGACACGCTCGCGGCTCTTATTGCCTTTTTATCCGTTCATTAAATTGTATACAGTAAACAGAAATAGTCTTTTGTTTTAAACACTTAAAACAACTTTACTTTTTTCGATAATTATTCATAATTGTTGGTATTATGACCAATAAACATGACGTAATAATTTAAATTATTTTTATAACATAAGAATTATTTTTTGTGACTTGATTTTGTAAAAGTTAGATATATTTTGTTGGTGTCTTTTTTTTTTGTAGGTATTATATAGTTCTACAATATTTCTCTAAGTCAATCATATATCTCTGATCGTTAAGGCAGCGTTCATAAGAAATGCTTTCGTTCGTACCACAAAAGATTAATATATAGCTTATGACACTCATAAATAACTGGCTTTCTATCAGTAAAAGAATTTTCAAATTCTAATCAGTAGATCTGGAGATTACCCCTTTTTCCGTATAGGAAATCATCAATTAACTTCTTCCGCTCTGTGAGAAGTGGACGGGCGTGTCAGACTTTTACTGACTAAAACCAACCGGTGTTCCTTCACTTGCCTATGCCTCAGGGACTACGGTATCTATTTTGAAGAACCCGCGGTACTAGCATATAGATTAACCCTTACAATCTCACAAACTTCATTTCTTTATAATATAAGTATACATAATATTTCAAAACATTACGAAACGGGAAACTAGAATCTATTTTATTTTACATTATAGAATCACTTTTGATATATTTCTTTTGCCCTTCGAGAGCACTTTGTATGCCCCTAAAAAAAATTAATTCTCCGAATTTGACATGCTCAGTTTCTAAACGAAAGCCTATCCAATTCAATCCGTTGCCAATATAAAAGGTACCCCTTATTCACAATCAATCATCGCATACGTCACATCTAGCAACCCATCAACATAAATCTAGCACATAGAACAAGCACTTTCCATTCGTCTCCAACATAAAGTAATTTTCACTGGCTGTCTCGCTGCGGAAGCGCCGCTAGTTGTAATCACCGGTCTTCGTAATAAAACCGTCGCGTGTTTCTGGAGTAGATTTATTATGTAGTGTTCTAGTGTTCACATCAATATTATGATTTGTTGACCATAACTATTCTTTTTTCAGTTAGATTAGTAAAGCGGACCCCAGATTCCAAAGCTGAAAAAGCTTCGATTGCGACTGGAATTAACGTTGAGATAATGATGATAATGAACTCTTCTTTTTTCCTGAAGAGCTAGTGACAGGTGTGTAGTAGTTACAGTCATATTTCACCTAAAGGGCAGTAATGCCAAGCTTAGAAATTCTTAAGGAAAACGTCTGAGAAATTAGTTTAATAATATTAAAAAATATTACTGATGAAATAAATAATGTGAGTGGAATAGAGTGCATGCAGAAGACAGAGTTCGGAGTGTTGTGGGGCAGCCTGGGAACTCCCTTTGTCGCGCAGTAAGCTACAATAATCTGAGTTGATTGACTTAAAATAATAACTTCATATTTTGGGCACCCATAGATACTTAATTTCATGCATTCAACGTTTTAGAAAAAAGAAAAGATACCCACGTCAACAGTAACTCTTCCGACAACCATCATAACAACCACAAAAAGGCAGCAGCAGTATAGTTTTTAACTCTTTAACGATGGAACCAACTCAAAAATATGAAAAAAAACACACTTGGCACACGTCTCTAACATATTTTTAACTTGCCTGTCTTACTGCGGTAGCGCCGCTAGTTTTAATCACTGGTTCTCATAATAAAACCGTCGTGTATTTCTGGAGCAGATTTATTATGTAGTGTTCTAGTCTTCCACGTCAATATTGTTTTTAATTTACATGAAATTACGCATGTACTCTTTAAAGGATTATACGATATAGAATATACAATATGTAAAGAAAACCCGTCCGACCCATAAGGATAATAAAGGTTAAGTAAACACATGACCAAATAAAATTTGAAATTTTACATAATCATCATAGTAACAATACTAATGAATTCTGAAACAATCATTTTTTTCCGCAAATTAATTCCAACTTCCCCAAAATATGGTAATTATCTAAAAAAGTGACAACACCGTTTTCTACGGTATTATTATGAGCGATGCGACCACGTGGCGCGTGCCCTGTCCCATTTTGCCCACGCATGTATTGCTGACCGCACATTTATTAAGTTACCTCATTTTGCGAAAAATATTAATTTTTTTAGGGGGACTTTTTTAAGTTTATATATTATATTCTTTATTGTACACCAATCAAGCATCGAACAAAATATATTCAACACAAAACATACAATGGGCGACCTTATCGCTAATGCGATTTCTTCCAGGTAACCAAAGAATGGACAGATTCTCCTGAACCACAAATGGGACTGTCGTTGGTACAAACATCATTATTACAATATACTAAGGTAGAGACACAAATACAAACATATACATACATAAATACATAGATACTGAACATAACAGGTGAGCAAGTAAATTAGCCAAAAAGTGATTGTAGAACAAGATCATAACGACAAGTAGTGTTCCCTCACAAGTCTCTTGAATTCCTGCCCGGCTTTGTAAGCATTAGTAGAATCAGTTATCGATACCTAACAATACCTTCACGGATGTGGCAGGATTTTCTTTACATATTATCCGTATTTACTGTATACCAAAATCGTAATACATGTTAGCTTTAATACATATCGTTGTATACCACATTTCACCAGTAAAGTTAACGCGTCATGTAATAGAGGCTATAAACTGAACACAACTTGGGTTGTTAATTAGTTTCTAATGGCGACCTCCCCCAGCCTGAGAATTGTACCCCGAACCCTGTGCTCAGCAGTTTCTATTTCGACCAGTACTGAGACCAACAAGGCAGAAACAAAAAATACGACATCGAACTCCCAGCCACCATAGGCGTGAGCCTGCGACGGCTGTAAGGACCATGCCCGAGTCGATGGCGGGTCATGTTTCACGCGCGTCTCAATGAGATGTCGGCACATCGTGACGGGGTCCACGAAGGCCGATGCCTCCTGGGTCAGGGTTGTGGGTTGGTTAAAAAAGAAACCATGGCTCTGGCGCATAGGCAAGTTAAGAAAAACTGGGTTTTAGTCAGTAAAGTCTGATACGCTCTTCCGCTCCGCCCAGAGTGGGAGAAGTCATTTGATGATTTCCTATCCCAAACAAAAAAAAGGAAGGAACAAAATTTCGTAGTAAAACTGCCGCGCGACTTCCTTGAGTAGCAGTATCTACAAATGCACATGCGAACATCATACTGACGTCACACGGATTCTACATCTAACAAGCAGAGTTTACTGTGTAACTAACATATTTAAAACTTCCCATCATCAACCATTGGGCAAGTGCCCACCAGATCCACACTCGTCTGGTCGGAGGATTCCTTCCTTTTCTATAGTGGAGTGAACTTTTCTTTATTATGTACACTTTACATAAAAGCGAATAAAATGGAGAAATTTTTCTTTCGGTGGTAGGCCATAACATCGGCCGCTGGCAGAAGTTACCACCCACCAGACAAAGCCTTGCCGCCAAGCGATTTGTCGTGTTCCGGCATGATGTCTAGTGAAGCCGTACGGAGGACGGGTGTGAGCAGTTCTGTTGCGATGTGTGCCGGGTACGATGCGCCTAATGTTGCTGTGTTGGGAGTTTGGTCGTGGAGGGTCTTCAGATCAATCTCCTTTTGGCGCAGCATCGTTGGTCGTGTTGTTGGGTTTAACATTGCAACCTCGCTCAACTGCCGTCTTCCTTCCTATTCGCTCAGTTTTTCTGAGTGAATAGGCTCTTAATAAACTAGCGCGCTTTACCATCAACGATCGCATCACTGCTTACCATCAGGCGGGATTGCGGTCAAGCGCTAGTTTATAATTATTAAAAAAAAAAAAAAAGAAATTTGACGAGGCGTGACACAAAAAGCGGTCTTATCGCTAATAGCGATCTTTTTAAGACACCGCGTCGATTACCGACGGTTGAAAATGTTCCCTGTGTATGTCAATATAATTTATGAATTGTTATATTTGAAGACCTGATTAATGAACCGTAGCATGAAATAGAAAGTTCTGAGAACTCTGATAGCTGTAAAAACTCGATTGCCTGTTACGATTAGCAGTGTAATACGCCACACTAAAATAGTAAACGAGTTTTATTACTTTATATTCCTAAATGTTTTAATTTCAACTCAAAGAATTTACTTTGGTTTAACTATTTACAGACACTTCACATGCTGTCCTTTGTCTCCCTTTCTAAATTGAAGCCCAAATATGTAAAATTGATTCACACGTCAATAGAATTCACCTAACGTCGACAGATTTAATGACCTGCCATCCCGTAGGCAATACGTGGCGTCATCGTAGCCGAGATCAATGCTTCGTAGCTGAAGTGCTACGCGTGAGTGGTGCTACGAAGCAATTTTATATCCATTACTCGCTGTTTTGTGCACACCTGACGCGTAAAGGGTGAATATTCGATGCATAATTCAATGAATTTACGATAAGAAGAATTCTCGATGAGACAATAGCAAAACGTTTTAACCTTTAAGTGATGATTTTAATTAGCGATGAATGTTTACAGCTGTTTGGTTATTTGAAAGATTTTAAGCAGTCACTCTAAATAACATGTTCAAGCTTCTTTCTGATTGGCTCGCAAAGCAGAGTCATTTTGCGAGCCAATCAGAAAGAAGCTTGACCATGTTGTTTTGACTGCCTGCCAATCAAATCAAACGCCAGAAAGACGCCTGAAATTTAAAAAAAAAGTTTACTAAAACTGGTTTTTTTTTATTTAACTTTTTAACTAACTACTACATCGTCTAAATTAACATTCATTAAATTTACTATCACTTAGTTACTTTTGTGAAAGTTATTATTTTAATTAACTGGGATCGTTTATAAAAGCCAAAATTAATATTTATTGATTTTTTTATGAAACAAACTTTACTAATTACTGAGCAGCAGAAATAATTATAACCTAGTTATCACACGGTTTCATTAAGTAGGAGCCACGTGGTTACCTTTTTCTTATAATAGGGTATTTGACTAAAAAAAACTAATTAGTCCGTCATTCAGATTATAGAAAAATATTGGATACGTATATTTTGTTTTATCAAATCAATAAAGATTGACAAATATAAGAGGCACCAAACATCAGGAGTGATGGCTGGTGACGTCACTGCTCGCTAAAAATGGTAGCGTCCAGTGACGTCAGACGAGTTTTCAACGCACTGTGTCGTCTTCATTTTTTGTTTATATGAAAAAAGAAAAAATACGTGTCTAGTATTTTTTGGAAATCTGACTGACGGACCAATTAGTTTTTTTTTAGTCAAATACCTTATTATAAACTAGTCATCATCATAATCATCAACCTCATATAGAGAAGGGATGAGCGATATTGAAGATTTAAACTAGTGCTAGGCCGCAATCTCGCCTGGTGATGCAATCGTTGATGCTAAACCGCGCTAGTTTATTAAGAACCTAGTCACTCAAAAAAACTTCATGTTACACCCAACAACATGACCAACGATGCTGTGCCAGAGGGAGATTGATCTGGGGAACCTCCACGACCAAACTCTCGACACAACCACATTTGAGCCATCGTACCCGGCATTCATCGCAAAGCAACTACTCAGGCTAATATGATCGATATTAACAACAAAGCCTATTATAAAATACAGGCTGTATCTGTAACGCAAACTCGTAACCCAAACTTCGCGAAAAGGCTAGACCGCATGCCACTAATAAAATTATGATAGTCATTTATGTCGTTAATGCACGGTTACAGAATTCACAGTGTTTAAAAAAAGTGTCGGATCGACCTTTGAACGTTGCAAGCGTGGCGCCGTGCGGGTTTGTAGGTATGATGTTGATCCCTGATGTGAACTCTAGTAAATCAGCTGATAAGATAGTTTTTCGAGTTTTGTTTTCATTGTGCTTTTTTTGTGTAATTAGCGAATTAAGTAATTTTTACTTTAAACTCTTATTAGGTTAAAAAAGTCTTTTATATTATGAACGGTCTAAAGTGAAAAAAACCGAATATTTTTTTTTTTAATTCAGCAAAAAGCCGCGAAAAATTCTACCACTGGGGGGTTCAGAATCATGTACTGGATCCTTGGTACTCGTTTGTGCGTCGGTGTCAGATACACACTTTAACGTAAGGTTTATTTTTCCTAATATCGTATGCTTCGTAATAACAACCTGAGATTTTGATTTTCAAGGTCGACGTCATATTTTAGTTCCACAATAGTTTAAGTAGTTTATTTAGTTCATCATCAACCTTTTTATCGTCCCACTGCTGGGCACAGATCTCCTCACTCACATACAGAGAAGGATTGAGCGTAATTACCAGGCTTGCTTAATGCGGGTTGGCGCTTTCAGACTTAAAAACCAGGTTTCCACAAGATATTTCCTTCACCTTGTAATCAGTCATTGGTGTCCAAGATATACTTAGAAAGGACATATATTTTTTTAAAAGTTACATTGGTACTTGCCTGACCTGGAACTTACTTGAGAGGCTTGCCATGACTTTTATTATAGTTTCTTTAGTTATTATAATATATCTACTTTAATAATTTTATTAATTAAGAGTTATTTTAATGTACATTTAATTTAAATTCCACAGCATCCTATCCTACAAACTCATATTATAACAAAAGTTTACGAGGATGAATGATTGGATGTTTGAGACTCTTTAACGCAAAACCACTGAACTAGTTGATAGATAGTTGATTACAGCTTACTACAAAGAGGAGGCCTTATTCCCGACAGTGGGAACATGCTACGCTGGTGAAGGCGCCCGAATCCCAACTGAAATAGCTTCAATTACAACTTGACTTGCCTCTGTAATTGTATCAATAAATATGAGCTACCAATACTGTGTAATATAACATAGTTAACATAAATAACGGTCGGTATTAATTACGGACTCCAGCCCGTAGTAATTGCACTACGTTCATGAGAATTTACAATGTTGCGTCGAATCGTAGTAATTTGAGAGCAATAACAAGGCTTGTTTTCAAATGGAGCTGTTTTGTGTTTGTTGTACAGAATTGTGCTTGTATGTAGTATAGGACTTGTATATATTAGGTTTAGTCTATGTTAATACTACATATATTAATAGTAATTAATTACCACAGCATATTGACGAACGAATTGGGGTCATTAGCTAATAATATGAGAGACAGTGTCATTTCAGACAGTATCAACATATCACACACATTGCATGGCACACGTGTGAGCACAGTGTTCTTGCGTCTATTTGTTGGGTTAGTCTTTTTTTGTTGTTGTGTGTTTTCCATAATGGACGCTCTTAGCGTACAATATATTTCTGCATCGTTCTCACACGGTTGATTTCAAAATGAATGATGTAATCAAATATTTGTATCAATAGCTTGATAATTTAAAAGAGTGTCCATGGAGTTTCTTGCCCGTTCTTCTCCATAGGTACCTACTCTTTGGAATGGGTGACTAGCTTCATCTTACTGACTGACCGACCTTCTGACAACTCAAAAGTGCCTGTAACTGGTTTATTTGAAATAAATGCTCTGATTTTATTTGATTTGATCTATTTTAATAAAAGAACATGTATATACAGATATAATCAGGTAATATATAGGTATACCTTATGATTTTTTCGTTATTTGGGTTCTACGTCTCGGAACCCTTATAGATTCGACATTTCAGTCCGTCCGTAGTCGGCTTAACCATCAAACAACAAAGTGTTAAAATAAAATCACGAAAAGAGTTTTTTTTTTGTTAAGTACCTATTCGTAAAGCGGGGATGACTTTATTGGATCTATCACATGGGGTAGAGTATAATTTAAAAAAAAAACCGGCCAAGTGCGTGTCAGACTCACGCACATAGGGTTCTGTACCATTGTGATTTATGAAATGAAAGGATTTAAGTTATTTGTTTGAAAGATTACGCTGTAATAAGCGGTTTACGATTTACGAAGTATTAAAAAAAACTACTTACTAGATCTCGTTCAAAAGAATTTTCGTTACTACTTGTTATAGTAATGTACATCATAAGTTTTTTTTTTAATTTTTTATTTTCTCATTTTAGGAGTTAGAAGGGGAGGGGGGCAACTTTTAAAAAAAATATTTTAGGAACCTCGGTATCATTTTTGAAGACCTATCCATAGATACCCCACACGTATGGGTTTGATGAAAAAAATTTGAGTTTCAGTTCTAAGTATGGGGAGCCCCCAATATTTATTATTATTATTTTTATTTTTGCATCAAAATGCGGTTCACAGAATACTCTACCTACCAAGTCTCAACAGTATAGCTCTTATAGTTTCGGCTTAAAAAATGGCTGTGACATACGGACGGACAAACGGACACACAGACATGACGAATCTATAAGGGTTCCGTTTTTTGCCATTTGGCTACGGAACCCTAAAAAATTAGAAGTTGCTATGAAGATTTTTTTTATTTAAATATACGTTTGCGAAATGTTCAACTTGAAAGTGATTTTTTTTTTTTTTTTTGTTATAACAGTCATAACATATCTTTACTTTTAAAAAAAGGATCAGTTGTTTAGTGTTACGCGGCCTATACAGCATTATAAGGCCGTTTGTAATTATAACATCAACTCAATTTCTACTCCACTCGAAAGCCTGTGTCCCAGTAGAGAACACCCACTGCTAGAACATTGACCTCCTCTTTCCTTCGAGAGGCAATTGGATAACCCAATGTGGATTGGTAGTTGTCACAAATCTCCGAAATTTATTCGATGTTTTCCCTCACCGCGACCATTTCGAAAACAGCGATGACGAAATAGGGTATTTGACTAAAAAAAACATATAGTCCGTCAGTCAGATTTCCAAAAAATACTTGACACGTATTTTTTCTTTTTTTTTCATATAAACAAAAAATTGAAGACGACACAGTGCGTTGAAAACTTGTGTGACGTCGCTGCACGCTACACTTTTTAGCGATCAGTGACGTCACCAGCCGCCACTCCTGATCTTTGATGCCTTTTATAATTGTCAATTTTTATTGATTTTATAAAACAAAATATACGTATCCAATATTTTTCTATAATCTGAATGACGGACTGAATAGAATCAATTTTTTTACCCAGGAAACATCTCTATTATATTTTCATCATGTCTTAATTATCCTTTAGAATCCATCAAAACTATGTATTCAAAGTAACATGACAGGTCTCACCTCATTTGAGGGTAGTTCGTGAATACTATTTATTCAGAGGCCTTATGTTTGTAATCTATTTGTGGTCGTTCTAAGAAAATGCAGACATTGATGTGACCTTTTGGGTTCTGTAGTATAGGTAGGTCTCAAAGGGTAACCTTTGAAAATTGTTAAAATTTAATTATCTTGATTTATACTTAGCAGCGTAGCTTAGTGTCCTGGTGGCCTAGTGGTTAAAACACCAGCCTCTAAAGTATGAGTGCGCGGGTTCAATTCCAGGGCAAGCAAGTACCAATGTACCAATGACTGAAGATGAAGGAAAACATCTTAAGGAAACCTGAACTTTTAAGTCTGAAATCCCCAACCCGCATTGAGCAAGCGTGGTGATTACGCTCAATCCTTCTCTGTATAAGAGGAGACTTGTGCCCAGCAGTGAGACGATAAAAAAGGTTGTTGATGGTGATGATGATACTTAGAACCGTCAAACAAAACCTCAGCCACCTCAGCCATAGCCCTAAATAAGCCGATATCCATGAAAAGTTAAATGCCACGACATATAGGTCTTTAACAAGCCATCATCCACCTAGCCTGCCTAGGTCGGCTTCCAGTCTAACCGGACTGCCTATCTGACCTCCACAACCCAGTTATTAGATAATACGATACTCCTTGGCTTATCAAGGAGTATCGAAAAAGTCTGACCACCAGTCTTAACTGGTGGTCAGACTTTTGGACTTCTGCCGACCTGTAATGACTGTCAAAGATCTACAAACGACAGCAGGGACCAACGGCTTAACGTGCTTTCCGAGGTACAGTAAGGGTCAAAAGTACTTTACCACTTCTGAACTTTATCACTCTAACAATAAGTGTCAAAAGTGGTACTCCACTTTTGGACCCTTACTGTAAGTAGAGATCTCGATATGTAAAGATCACCCATCCACAGAGCAACTGCGGCGAGCGTTGCTTAACCTGATATATCGATCTGTGCGTGTTATTATTGACCCACGAGAATAGAATAGAATAGAATAGAATAGAATACTATTTATTATGTACACCATATAGATTACAAAAAAGGGTGACACAATGGGCGGTCTTATCGCTAAGAGCGATCTTTTATAGACAACCTTTGGATGGAATAGTAAGAGGAAGGAGAGAGAAATAATGTAGGTAGTCTACAGTGTATTATTTACATAGTTTATATATTCAATATGCACGTTGAGTGTATCATACTAGTCTAATAAATATATATGTACATCTAATTAATAAACATCATACAAGAGCAAATAAAAAAATAATGACATGTTTAAAGAGACGATGACGAAATTATATACACAAAGTAACTGTTACCTTAAAAAAATATTACTCTGAATGAAGCGAAAGATATCCTCATAATTGCTAAACTTTAGTACGTAGCAAGCGCGACTGCAATAATTAAGATTTTGGGTTTGACGTTCAAATAACCTGAAGCTTATTTGAGTTGCTTCCTCGTACTCTGTAACTTTGATCTACGGAGACTTTATAGACATGTATATGTCTAAAACCGTGGTTATTAACCGGTTGAACATATTATTCACCTAGTAATATATTGGCACCTCTGAAAAAAAATGTGAAACTGAGTTTATTACATATCCTAATATTTATTAGGATACTGAGTTTGATACAACATCACTACTATTTAGAGTCTATCCTAGTACCTCGGACTAGTTGATCACTGTGTTTGGTTACTAGTATAGTGCGGCTATCCGGAAAACCGGAATCTCGCCCGATTTTATCGTTTGTTAGCTGCACCCTGCGGTTTCACCCGCGTAGGGTTTTATAAATGATCCGCTCCTATTGGTCGGAGCATGGTGTTATATAGTCCTGGATTAATGGGCTCTTCAACGCAAATTATTATTAAATATTTTTTCTAATCGGACCAGTAGTTCCTAAGATGAGCGCGTAAAAACAAGCTTTATATATTAGTATAGATTTACGGATGAACCGTAATCCTTTTGAGACTGAGTTTATTACATATACTAACAAATATTAGAATATATAATAAACTCAGTCTCTACTATTTAGAGTCTACCTATACTAGTACCTCGGACTAGTTGATTGACCATTGCGTTTGATTACTAATATAGTCATGAATCTGTAAAAAAAAAACCTAAAATTGTGTCTGTAAAGTATGAAAAACGTAGAGGTGTCTATATATTACTAGGTAAGTGATATTATTTTAATAAATCTTATAGCCATTATCAATGACTTTCTTTCCTCAATGATAATCTTATAACCATTGATGATGATGATTTCCGACCGATTTCGGTCATGGTGACTACTTTAACCCCTAGTCAGCTCACCGATCATGTGCGCGAGAGTAGCCTATATAGCCAATCTTTGCTGAGAAACCTCTTGCGCACTAAGGGCACGTAATGGTAATGAATGGCTACGGATTGGAGGGCTTTCAGCTCGTCACTTTTAGCATCGAGATCTGCTTTGCGCTGCTCCTTGAAATCGCATATTCGCCTCTGCACCAGTCCACGCCATTCTGGGCATTTTGCTGCCAAATATCTCCATTGAGAGGACTCAATATTGCATCTTTTCATGTGACGCTTCTGAACGTCCTCGTACCTGAGGAGTCGTCCGCCATGCTTACGCCTGCCTTCCTCAAGTTCTGAGTAAAAGATGCGCTTCGCTACTCTTTCCTCCACCATTCGCGATACGTGACCGCTCCACCGAAGCTATCGACGCATGAGATAAGCTTCAATGTACTATCTGTAACCATTATATTGTGCTCAAATGGAGGTAGACCAAAATAATAATCGCCCTTTGAAATTATTTCAAAATATATGTAAGTTGGTTATCGTTCTTACTCTATGGATATAAATTTAAAAAGTCTAATGGTTAAAGACCTTTGTAACTTCAGATAAAACTTGCTATAATAATTATAATTGATGATAAGAAATCCATGGATTAGTCAATACATTCCCAAGTGATGTATGTTATCTACAATAATAAAATAAAAACAACGTTAAATAAACAATATACCTACTGTTAATACTGTACGTTTCAGAATGAAAACTTGATTTAGTTACTCAATTTAAATTATTTAAATGTGAACTTCATTTACATTAAGAACAAAGAAACAATTAATTTCATAATTGCATTCCATTATATCTGTCTGAACTAACGATAGTCATTATCAAGATGAAATTAATGAATGAATACAACCGAGCCAGAATGCGGTAAAATGAACTTTATATAATAAAGTCACGATTAAAAGTCATATAAAATAAAAACAGTTTATTTAGCTCACCATATACAATACAAGTTGACGGTATGAATGACCAGCAATTTGTAAATCATTAAGTAATACATGAATGGGGATTGCATTTTATGTTTAATGTTGTGAATATCAGTTGGAAGTCGAAAGTTTTAGAGCGGCCACTCCCCATGTTCCTACATTCACCAAATCAAAGTAACGGCTACGCCCTGAATGCCCCACATGTTGCGGTCTCATATTCAATGGTAAATCGAATGTACGCATTTCGTGTGGACATCACTTTCTTTGAACTATTAAAGAAAGTGTGGACTAAAAATACTAAAGAAACACAAGTGAGATTTTAAAAGTCATTGAAAAATAAACATTCGTTTAGACTAAGTAAACGATGTCCAATGTTTAATTAGTTAAAAAATACTGTAGACAAATCCAAGACGTACATTAAAAAGACGTTGTGAAGCACACAAGGGGCCTCGGATCGATGGTCCGTCGTACTCCTAATCGATAGCGCCGTACTACAACCTCAATGGGGTGCGCGCGCCGCCCGACTTACATAACGCGCAGAACACCACCTGTTGCTTAATACTACCACCCATTTATAACCCAACCACGTTGGAAAGGCTGTCTCGCCTCTACGTAGAGCCGATTTTCGTGTACTATCAAACTCGGGCGGGTAGCCGGAGTCAATGCACTTGGGCAACCTTCGGCGCTGCACTCAAGGGTGCATAGTAGGGTAGCGGTGTGTAGGTATGATAGTGATCTTCGTTACCGTTATTGGAAAGCGTAATGAAGAGTTTACGCTGTAAAGGGCATGGTAGTGTATACAGTTGCTTGATTCTTACCAGTAAAACATGGAGTCCTAACAAAATAGATTTGTACTTGCAGATTTTTAAGCTTGAGTGCGGTATGTTGTTGCAAGCTCTAAATAGGGATTGGGTGACTGTATAATGGAGTTATTTGAGTATCTTTTCTCGTATACTTGGATGATCAAACTTTTTTTTTTTTTTGGTCAAAAAGGTTTTCTTAACTAAACTTTCAAGAAGTGTACATGTATTTTATTTCCTCCTTATTTTTCGAGTAGAAGAGGATTACCGTTCATCCGTAAATAACCGATAAAATCGGGCGAGAATCCGGTTTTCCGGATGGCCGCAGAGATCAGACGGCGCTACACACAGGACCGGAAACTGTGCATGACACGGATGAACGGATCGGTCGTGTGCGTCCACTTGCTTAACTACGGGCCTCCGCAGTGAAGCGGGAAACACTCGGAAAAACAATGGAATCATTATATTTTTACGCTTGTTATACCCGACAAGGTAAAATAAGCGTAAAAATATGAAAGAAGAAACTTATTCCAATGACGATAATGGTATTTCACAGCAACAGTACTGGGTATTGTTTTATCCAGTAAATGGCTTGTGGAGGCCGGGTAGGCTACGTTTCATGTATGCATATTACTGGTTTTCAGCTACATCTGGTTAGACTAGAAGCTGACCAACATATACTCGTATATTGGGAAAAAGTTAGACAAATGATGCCGCCACCTCACCTCACCAACCTCATGCTTCTAGAACGAAAACTTTTGATTAGGCTTTTCAAACAAAATGTTCTAGTCTAAGCAAAGATCAACTTTTCGCGCATAGACAAAGAATTCTTTGCAAATAAGTAGGTACACAACACTTCACCTGAATTTTCAACCCAATATCTATAGCGCAAGCGACGTAAAGACGATTTTTCTTTATCATTTAACATAACCTCTATAATGTTGGGCCTCTATTGCGCAACTCCGCGGATCTGTCAGTTTCTTTTTTTTTTAAATTTCGATAACAAACTTTGTTGAATGTTTAGCATGTAATGTTTTATGCCTTTCTTATTCTTTCACCTGTCTATGTAAGTTAGAGTAAGAAAGGTACACTCTAGACAGGCGATATTTGTCTAGTTAAGACTACAAGTTTTAACTGGATGTTTACTTTACAATGTCACGTTCAAGTAACAGACGTATGTGAGCTATTTTGGTTTTGATCAGAAAACATCAAATTGACCTCTCCCGCCCTATGTGGAGCAAAAGGGCATGTCAGACTTTTACTGACTAAAATCCATCTGTGTTCTTTCACGTGCCTGTGCGCGAGGGACACTGTTTCTCTTTCAATCGACCCGTACCCCTGGCCCAGGGATCGGTCTTCGTGGGTTCTATCACGCGCCATAGACTTGAGGCGCGCGTGAAACACAAAGCGCCGTCGACCTGGGTCTAGTCCTTACCGGGAGGCGAGCTGCCCACTGCTCGCCAGTGCTACGCCCACTGTGGCTGGGAGCTCGATGTTGTCTCCCGTTTCCAGGGCGTCTCGCTTGAGGTGGAGGCGTGAGGGCGCTGAGATTCCCGCTCCCTCATGCGCTCCGCCTCCTCCTTTGCCAGCATCACTGCTTCGCAGAAGGAGGTGACGGCCTGCCATGCACTCTCGCTCCGGACCAGGCCTGGACCAGGACGCGAGAGATCGTGCCGAAGATCAGAACCGCTGAATTATTGGCAACTTTATATTATAACTTCTGCCCACAACGCCGTAGTGGCGTGTTACCCTTATTTGTGACGGGTGACTAGACATGCACGATGATTACAGGGTAATTTGCAGATAATGGCTAGCTGGGGTGTTATAAGTAGTTAGAGTTTTTCCTTGACATATGGCTGATTCACGTTTTTATTCTACTAGTAGCGAGTGTTGTAGCACTTAAAAAAACTTAGTGAATAGGAAGGAAGACGGCAGTTGAGTGAGGTGATGCAATGTTTAACCCAGAGGGAGATTGATCTGGAGACCCTCCACGACCAAACCCCCACACAACAACATTTGGCGCATCGTACGCGGCACACATTGCAACACAACTGCTCAGACCCGTCCTCCGTACGGCTTCACCAGACATTATGTCGGAACACGACGAATCGCTTGGCGTCAAGACTTTGTCTGATGGGTGGTAACTTCTGCCGGCAGCCGATATTAAGGCCTACCACCGAGAAATAGTTTGATTTGTTAGAAAAGATTCAAATAAACTTTAGCATAACAATTTTTGTTATAAAAATGTTATCTAACAAGCAAATACGTAATTTACTCAACAATGAATATATATAAACGGAAGAAACTACGAACATAACTGGCATACACGTACATAATACTAATATTACTCATAACATCTATTAAGTACATCATTGGTATATAAAATTACCACCGTCAGTAACCTTTCAGCCCACGGTAGGTCTAGTTCTCGCCCACACTCCACAGAATATTAGTTTAATAACTTCAGCCACCTCTTATATTTCTTGACATTATAAAAGCAAGTAATCCGTACCTAATAGGATAACAATTTGAATTTTGTATTTTTTAAAATAAGTATTTATTTTATTTTGTAAGCCGGCTTAGAGTAAAATGGGCGCCCGGTTAGGACTTGAGAGATAATGAGTTCAAAGTCCATCCATTAGTAAGTAAGATTTATTAATTAGAGAGCGCTTGGCAGGCATGATATCGGGAATACGGACGGCAATCATGAGCTAGTTCCTAGTGTCTGTCTAACAGCTTCTTCGAGTTATAACGGGAAAAAAACAAATAAGAAAACAAACAAATCTGTTAAACCACATAATTTATGCTAAAACATGTATCTAAGGTATCGTAACCTCGCATATAGTTGAAGTTTTGAGAGACACCGATGATGTGTGAATGTTGTCGAATAAAATTTGACTTAATAAAAAAAAATAAACAGCTAAATCTTTTTTGAGACTTTTATATGCAAAAATAAGCAAAAGATTTATGGGCATCAAAATATAAATAGATTATTACTTAATGGCCTTGATTGGTCTCCGTCACGACTTACTTTCTCCATAAAATAGGTGCTTAATCTCTCTTCCTGAATTAAGTAATCGTTCGTCTCAACTTCCGTAACTTGATTCGGCTAGCCGTGGTTCAAGCATTAATACCACTTAGATTGGCCCTCACCCCATAAGAGAATTAGAGCGAAAAGATAAGTCCGTTCAGTTTAATTACCCCATTCCATAAGACATGGAAGTCGGCAGAATTGGACGATTAAAATTGTTTATGGTTACTACGATATATGTTGAACACTATAGATTCTATGATATTTGGGATTGGTATTTAACATAAACACAATGATTGCATTAAGGAAAAGGTACTATTTATAGTCAAAGTGACATTCTATCAGCGATAACGATGAATGATGGAAAAGTCAAATAAATATATGTGTACGAGTGATGTTTTATAAGTAGTGTTCCGGAATTCATTGTACATAGTACATATATAATTATAATAAGTAAGAAAAGGTTTGAAAATTAAATAAAATTAAAAGTAATTTATTCAAATTAGGCTGAGAATCAGCACTTTTTAAAATCAAAATTACAAAAGACTGTCCATCAAAATGCCGACGATTCACTACTTCCTAGTGCGTGAAATCGATTGTCTCTTCTTATAATTATTAACTAGTGCTTGACCGCAATCCCGCCTGATGGTAAGCACTGATGCAATGATTGGTCGTAAACCGCGCTAGTTTATTAAGAACCTATCCTACTACCTATTTTACCTGTTCACTACTTAAAGAACCGAGAATATATTATCCTATGTTTTCTGCTAAGTAAAGTCTGGCCAATCTTGCCAGGATTTGGTTAGACTAGTTACGCCAAAAAAGGACAAATAATTCGCAAGGATAAAGACTGCAATTTTGTTTTTCTTAGACAAAGATTTAAGAAGCTTTTAAGGGAAACTTGGCACAGTATCAAGCAAGTAAGAATTATTTTCAATACGTGGGCTTTGAAAATCAATTTCTACTACTTTTAACATTAAAAACTAGTGCTTGTACGCGATCCCACTTTATGATAAGCAGTGGTGCAATCGTTGATGTTTACCATCTCTTTACGCGCACTAGTTTATTAAAAGCCTAATCAAAATGTTCCAGTCGTTCAGTGTAAGCGATATAAAAGACATAACAACGTATTGCGGGTTGATTACACAAGAAAACATGGCCCTGGCCGTCGCACAGGCAAGTGAAGAAAGACGGGTGGGTTTTAGTCAGTAAAAGTTTGACTTCCGCTCCGCCCAGAGCGGAAGAAGTCATTTGATGATTTCTCATCCTAAAAAAAAGGAAAAAAAAAAAGGTGGATACTCGACAGACACCGCTGTTTCAGGAGGTTCTATTGCGATTAAGGCCGGAGAAAACGCCAGCGTGTCACCTCTGTGGAGATTGCCGGCGGCAATCTCTCTTGTCCGGCCCTAATCCAAGCTAGGCTCCGAAGCGAAAGTGCATGGCAGGCCGTCACCTCCTACTGCAAAGCAGTGATGCTCGCAAAGGAGGAGGCGGAGCGCGTGAGGGAGCTGGAATCCCAGTGCCGTCATGCTTCTAACCACTGCTGAATACGCCCTGGTCGAGAGACAACATCAAATTCCCAGCCATCATAGGTGGCAGCGGCAGCCCGCTACCCGGTAAGGACCAGGACCGGGACGACGGTGCATCACACGCGCGCCTCAAAGAGATGTCAGCACACCGTGACGGGGTCCACGCGGACCGATGCTTCCTGGGTCAGGGTTGCGGGATGATTAAAAACGAAACCGTGGCCCTATCGTACAGGCAAGTGAAGGAATACAGGTGGGTGTTAGTCATTAAAAGTCTGAAACGCCCTTCCGCTCCGCTCAGAGCGGGAGAAGTCATTTGATGATTTGGTCATTTGTCGTCGGATGACGGAACGGTGATGATGGAACTAAGTCATGTAATTCTGCGCACACTCTCCAAATGCTATGCAATACCGACAGGCTGGCTACCCTACTCATGTGCTCCAAGCTGAAGATTGTCATTAACCAAAACTGGGTCGCTAATCAGCCTCTTCAGCGTGCCTCATCAGGTAAGCAAGGCTCATCAGGTACCAAATAGGTACTACTCTACTCCACACACAAATGGACCTGCGCTTTGCATAACATTGTTTATCATTTAATTTTACTTTGATGTTACTCATGAAGTCTGTTCCTATGGAAAATCATGTTATAGGTTTATGTAGTCCCTGGGGCAAATTATATGTACATCGAAACAAACGTTGATGGCCGAAGTAGTCGGATACTATCAGTAAAGGTTACGGGAGCAAAAAACCACGGGGTGAGCTTAATTTTGTCGTGAACCATGTGGTTTAAGTTTATAAGAAAAGAATAATAAAGATCAAAATATTCACGAGAACCAAAATCAAATTTTGACATAATTGTTTACTTAGCAGTATACAGGGCGTAAGGTTTTAAGTTCGATCTCCGGTTTTAAAGAAGATTTATTGATTGTTTTTTATAATATTCTAAGTTACAGACCACAATCTATTGGAGTGTTAAATAACGGTTTAGAATTCGGCCTACAGATAGGTTATTATTTACATTAATTTGTTTGTTTTTACACTTAACCATATGCATAGATGTGGTTACTTTTATAACTTAATTTCCATAACATCTTCTCCAGCTTCAAAATCTGGAGATACTTTTTCATGGAATTTCCACGTGAAGTACTTTAAGTGTACCCTTAGGTGCGAGTAAAGTGAAATTGCGAAAAATACACACAACCCTTATAAAATAAAACACCGCTACATGAAATGATTCAGTGTTTTCATGGGCCCGGAGAATAGGGTCGCGCAAAATAGACTCTTCGAAATGTGATAAACATTTCACGTCATTTTGACGTGTTACTTGAGAATAAGGAGTTACGGTTTGAAGACTGATACCCTGATGCACAAGCTAGGATAGAAATAGGTTTATTGCCAAATTCTGCTGTAAATTTAAATAATACTGTATCGTAACCAACAGCAAATTTATTCCATGTTTTTGGGTTATCCGAACCGCAAATTGAAACATACAATTTAAGTGTCTTTAAGATAACAGTGAATAAACTCATAATAAACTCGTGTGCTTTACAATCAATGTTTACATCACTGCTTACCATCAGGCGGGATCGCGGACTAGCACTAATTCAATATAAGAAAATACGCAGAAATGTCTTTTTTACTACTTTGGCTCCATGTATAAAATCCAGTTTGCAAATATCATTTTCAATAGAGAAAACTGTTAAATACAATTATGTAAATCAAATCCATAAATGATGTTAGGTCAAAAGGTACAAAGAATTTCATTTCAGAAAGCAAATCTGTTAAATGGACTTCAAAGCACACATTGAATATTTTTGAATACCAAACTCTTCTCGTCTTCGATCTTTCATCAAAATATTCAATGATATTGATTCTTTTACTAAATAAAACAAAACTAATACTAAAAGCTGCTTTAAACCTTACAGCGTAACCACAAAATCAATTTCCTATCTCTGCTTAGTAAAAAGCAGCGGAAAAAGCGCTTTCATAAAAAAGCAATCAAGTTTTTCAATCAAAACAGCTGCATGTAATATCTGCAACCTCGAGCTATGGGGTCGTCAAGGATATCGTCTAGACAGGACACGGACACACTGACGGTTCTGGTAATATCAATTGAGCTGTGTGCTATAACTTTTTGACACGAATTGCGGACATAATGCTATGCATATGCATAACATAATACTAAATAGAATAAATAATACTTTTTGACTTTTTATCAATATTGTTGAATGATTGTGACATATTTTGGTAAGACACTTTTTAATAATTATAAACTAGTGCTTGACAGCAATTCCGCCTGATGGTAAGCAGTGATGTATTCGTTGATGGTAAAGCGCGCTAGTTTAATAAGCCTATTTCACTTAAAAATCTCAGTGAATAGGAAGGAAGGCGGCAGTTGAACGAGATGATGCAATGTTAAACCCAACTACATGACCTTCAACAAACAAATTTTGGTGCATCGTACCCTGCACATATCGCAAGACAACTGCTCAGACCCGTCCTCAAAACGGCTTCACCAGACATCAAGCCGGAACACGACGAATCGCTTGGTAGCAAGAATTTGTCTGGTGGGTGGTAACTTCTGCCGGCAGCCGATATTATGGCCCACCACCGAGACTACAGTAGATGCGACCCCACGTAAGTTTTGAGCCCGTTAGAATATCGGGTTAAAAATTATATTATGTATTATTCCTGGTTATAAACTATCTATATGTTAAATTTTATCCAAAGTTGTTCAATATTTTTTGCGTGAAATAGTTACCAAACATCCTTCCATGATACATACATACGTCCCCACAAACTTTCGCATTTATAATATTAGAATGAAATATTAATATCCCACTACTGGGACTTCCTACTTCCTTTTAACCTCTCAAAGGTTGCCAGAGCTGCCAAAAATCAATCATTATGAATGGAATCTAGGGCATTCGGTCTGAGCCTGCCGTCATGTCGTTTCCCATTTTTCACCGTTAAGATTATTCGTAATTAGTTTATTTACAGATCTCGATCATAGTAATATACCTACTACATCATCTGAAATAATTTAGTTCCCGTTCGTATTTCAACGGAACAGATTAGCATTGTAGGATGAACCCAAATAACCCTGTTGCATTATTTATTCAGCATTTGATATATGTTCTCGATTTAATGCAATAAGTCATACCCAAAGCACACGAAACGAATGCACACGAATAACCAGAATCAAAATGATGGGATCGTAGTTTACGCTAAACAATCGATTATTGTCTCAGTCGAAGAACAGAATCAAGTAGACTGTAACTGCCTTATAATTAAAATAGGTTCAACTATAGCAATTATAGCTATCTATAGATCCCCATCATTTAGAAATCTAGATTCCTTTCACCATTTCCTAAACCAGGCTTGTCGTAGTCTTTCCACTTTTAAGCACATCATATTAACGGGTGACATTAACATAAACATCAGAGCAGAAAACGGTGATACAGGTACTCAAAATTACCTAAATTTATGTTCATACCATGGGCTTCACACCGGTCATACGCTATCGACACATCAAAGTGGCTCGTGTCTCGATCACATGATGATAAAAACTACCTTACCATATATTACCCTAGTTACTAATTCAACAATAACAGATCATAACGCCGTCCTATTAACAATGAACTTAACGCTACCTAAGCAAAATCGTCCCATGTCAAAGTCCAAATTAAATATAAATAAATTGGAACATGACCTGCATAACATTGATTTTAGCTCTGTGTACAATTCTGATGACGCTGATTTGTCTTTATCGTATTTAATTAAAAATGTCCAGCAAGCAATATTACATAATACGACCGTCACAACATTAACTCGTAAGTATTATAATATTAAACCGTGGATTACTCCGGGCCTTGTCCGATGTATAAGGCACAGAGATAAACTACATCAGAAGACCAAACTTTTTCCTGACAATAAAATGCTTCTTGTTACATACAAGAGATACAGGAACTATTGTAACAATCTCTTGAAAAAACTTAAAATTGATTACGATAAAAACGAATTACAGAAAGCAGGTAATAATAGTAAACAGATATGGAAACATATTAAAAACTTGACTTACAGAAATAAGCCACGGGAATCAGTTTCATGTTTACTGCTCACTAACTCATCACCGCTATCATCAGGTAATTTTGTAAATAACTTCTTTGTGAACGTAGGGAAATCCCTCGCTGAACCACTTCTGAACCAATCTGGCGACCAGTCCGCACATTATCAGACATCTCTAAAGAGCTGTGTAAAATCCTTTGCGCTGTTGGACACGGACGAAATTGAAATAGAACAAATTATCTCAGAGCTGAAGGATGATTGTGCGGTAGGCTGGGACAATATTAACAATAGAATATTAAAGCGTTTTAAACACATTTTGGTACGCCCATTAACGTATATATTTCAGATGTGCCTCAGAGAAGGAATTTTTCCTAAAAGTCTGAAAAAAGCGACGGTCATCCCTATTTTTAAAAATGGTTGTAGAGATGTAGTGAGTAATTATAGACCAATATCTATACTGCCTGCACTGTCCAAAATATTAGAAAAAATTATAAACAAGAGACTAGTCAATTACTTAGAAACGAACAACTTATTGTCTCCTTCACAATTCGGGTTTAGAAGCAAATTGTCTACAGCGAATGCTGTACAAAAGCTAACAGGCCACGTTGCACAAGAACTCGGTGATGGAAACCAGGTCTTAACTATCTTCCTAGACTTAGCAAAGGCTTTTGACACCGTATCTGTTCCTTTACTTTTGAATAAACTGGAGGCTTTAGGAATAAGAGGTACACAGCTGAAACTCTTCAAAGATTATTTAAGCGATAGATCGCAATGTGTTCGAATCGAGTACATGACTAGTGACGAAGAAAAAACTCTAGGTTTTGGAGTCCCACAAGGCAGCATCCTTGGTCCATCGTTGTTCCTTATATACATTAATGATTTATGTAACTTAAATTTAGTAAATGGCAAAATAATATCGTACGCCGATGACACTGCGATTATTTTCACCGCCAAAACGATTTCCGAGTTGTATAGCACAGCACAGGCAGGTTTTAACTCCGTTATTAACTGGCTTCGTTGTAATCTATTAACACTGAATGCTGAGAAAACAAAGTATATTCATTTCACTATGCGTAATGTTGATAACAAAACAATTGATTCCCATTTATACGCTCACCACTGTAACAAACCGTCTATCACTTCTTGTACCTGTCCTAGGATCCTTGAAACAAAGTGCCTAAAATATCTTGGAGTCTTTGTTGACAACACACTATCCTATAGACAACATATTGAAAGTTTGGTTACAAGAGTACGTAAACTCATGTTTGTATTCAAAAAACTGCGCTCCATTGCAGACACCAACTTAGTAAAACAAGTTTATTTTGCTCTATGTCAAACTATACTCCAGTATTGCATAACTTCATGGGGTGGAACATCAAAATCTATCCTTCTCTCCCTGGAACGTGCACAAAGAGCTGTTCTAAAAGTAGCAAATTCTCTGCCTTTCCTTTTCCCTACATTCCAGTTATTTAAATCCTGCAAAGTTTTGTCAGTTCGGCAAATTTATATACTGCACATAATACTAAAACAGCATGCTACGCTTACTTACAACGCTAATATAATTAACAAAAGGCGGAATGATATAGTGTGCAGCTCAACCTCTATCTCTAAATATGCATTTACACACAAATTCTATACGTTCTTAGGGTCCTTTTTATACAATAGATTAAATAGAGTATTAAATATTTATAATTTGAATTATTTTAGCTGTAAGAATGTTGTTTCTAATTATCTACAAAGTTTGTCATATGAGCAGACTGAAGACCTACTTACAGTATGTAAATAAATTTAGCAGTAACCATTACTTTAACAGACTAATAACACTATGTAAGCAATAGGATACTAATAATAACACTGTATACTTCCGTTGTGTTCTAGATTTTAACGTCCTACTTTTATTGTTTTATTGTTAATTTATTGCAAAATAAAAAAAAAATATAATAAGCACTTTTACGCCTGAAGCACAGGTTCTACCTAGTTCAGGCAAATTATACATCAGTGCTATTTAGAATTAAGAAAATCATTATACAAATTATGTACAAAATTGAGAAATGAACAATTTATTTATTTATTTATTTATTTAAAGCTAGACAGCAACACAATGTTTGAGCGAAAACGAGCGTTGTGGTCGCGGGACGCATAGAATGACGTAATTCATCTCAATGTCTCCTCCAAGGCAATAGAAAATTTATCAAAATACCCTCAGTTAATATATGCTACCCCTTGGCATAATTGTAGTAGAGCAGGCCAAGGAGATTGTCTAGACGGCAGACAACCACCATTATTAATAATACTGTCTCCTGAAATATATTAAAGTATAGTACTCCTCTGCTAGGATGGCAAGTGGATTTATGTCAATGTTAGACTCGGCGAACTTTATGATTTTGTCTTATTAAGTGAAGCCAGTAAATAAATTATCAGTAGGGTCTCTCTTCTATGTAATTGTACTAATAACTTTCTAAGTCAAGTAGCAATCTCATTTCATCAACAATCAATATAGTAAACCTGTCCAGATTGAGATTAGATAGAAAATACAAAAATTTAACAATCTGTGAACGCTAAATTTTGCAAAATAGCTGCTGTTACGCTACCCTTTTCACTGTTTGAATATCGAATGTATATATTTTTGAACAGTCTCGTAGTATTGTCATATCAAAAATGTTACAAGATATAAAAGCGACGGCTATATCGTATAATTATGGGCTAGGTGTGTACTTATCTCAACCCATGTGATAACACGCGATTAAATTCTCTAATATCCAATTTATTATTTATTGGTAGATTTACTGAATAAAGGATTATATTACATATTTTAAATATTATTAAAATAATGATATGGAAACTTGTGTAACTAACATTATTAATATTATTTTCTTATAAAATACAATCTGCCTTAAACTAAAACATTATCTTGCCCGTGCTATGGTATTGTATCAGATTTTTATCCAACACATCACTTACATTGAAACAACTTTGCCCTACTAAAATCTTCCACAGTTACATTCTAGATAACGTCGAGACAGGCGCCAGCCAGAACTAAACCCATTACAAGCCTAGTGACACCGTGACGTCATCACCATCGATAATTGACGCTTACGAGGACATCCCTTCCAAGAGGATTGACCTATTTTACAGATGAATTAATGGCTTGTTTTGTAAGTGAGGTTAAGAAGGATTTATTTAGTAAGTGTGGAGAATAGTATTTAGACTTGTTTTTTCCTTTCCTCCATTTCTTTGGTAGAAAATATAGGGTACAAACTTATCGATTGTTGTCTATTATTAAACCAGAAAAAGAATTCAGACTCGAAATAAACAAGCTATAAATAAAATTGCCTTTTTTGGGTATTTGGGCAATCATCAAATGACCTCTCCCGTTCTCGGCGGAGCGGAAGGGCGTGTCAGACTTTACTGACTAAAACCCACCCGTTTTCCTTCATTTGCCTGTGCGCCAGAGACCACGGTATCTCAATCAGACAACCGGTAGCCCTGACAGAAATAAAATGTCTTTCGTGGAAAGTAGTCGTGGTGGCCTAGAGGTTCAAACACCAGCCTCTCAAGTATGAGTGCGCGGGTTCAATTCCAGGTCAGGCAAGTACCAAATGTAGCTTTTCTAAAGTTATATGGACTTTTTAAGTATATCTTAGACACCATTGACTGAAGGTGAAGGAAAACTGGACTTTATAAGTCTGAAATCGCCAACCTGCATTGAGCAAGCGTGGTGATTACGCTCAATCCTTCTCTGTATGAGAGGAGACCCATAGGTCTCACTGCTGGGCCCACTGCTGGGCATACCCAGCAGTGGGACGATAAAAAAAAAGGTTGGTGATGACGTGGAAAGTCATAGGTATCTTAATTAATAAATAACCTATTTTCATATTTATTATTATGTCATACCTATACTTATTATAGTAAGTATCTTTATTAATAAACGACCTATTTTCATATTTCTAAGGTAAATAATTGTTAAAGAAGGTAACAAAAATAATCCTTCAATAATTATTCACACTAACTACGATCGCACCTAATTAAAAAAAAACATTTAAAGATCAGCCTGGTTTCCCAAGATATTCTTCTCTCTAGAATTGTGTTCTAAAATGAAATAAAAAACAGAAACTTACGGCTCATATAAATATTATACAGTATGTTAAGAAAATCCTGTCCGACCCATAAGGATAATAAAAGTTAGGTAAACACATGACCAAATATAATACATATAATATTTTACGTAATCATCATAGTACCACTACAAATGAATTTTGAAATAATCTTTTTTTCCCGCGAATTAATTCCAACTTCCCCGAAATTTGGTAATTTTTAAAAAAGCGACAACACCGGTATTATTATGAGCGAATAGCGATGCGACCATGTGCCGCGTGCCCTGCCGCCCGCCGTCTGCGGGCGGCAGGCGAAGGGTGGTTAACGCATATTTATTAAGTTACTTCTTTTTGCGAAATAATATTTATTTTTAGGGGGATTTATTTTTTTTTAAGTTTATCCCGGTTTTGTATGCATTAGTAGAATCAGTTATCGATACCTAACAACACATGCTGATCTGATAATCACCCTAATTGCAAAACACATTATTAATTATCTACTATCAATTTGAGTGATTTCGGAACATATTGCCGATCCACTGCTTCGTATGTTCGATAAATTTGCCTTCTCATCAACGTAAATACCGCAATGAATACTCTTGAACTGTCAAAATGAAACCCATCCCTACGGCTCGGTTCACCAAACATATTTACAGTCATTACTCTCAATTACGCCTGGCATTTATTCACTGTCAGTATTCTTCTGTTCTTCGCACAATTTCTTTTGTGCTCACGTAATGAAATCACAGGTACAATAGCAGGTACATTTGATAATAATATTCAGTCATTCTTATTAATTAGTCTGGGTCCCATCTGAGCCTTACATTATTTGATAATCTACCGAGTTTCGTCAATGTTTTCTAATTCGTTTATACTACGTCAATGTGACAGGCGGATATTTAAATTTTATAAACTGTCAATGTCTAATTGTCAAATAACATGACTGTGTATCTTTGACCCCGCGTTATGGGAGTTTTGACGGGAAAGCTGAGTGTCACGCGCATTTTTCATTAGACTTAAAATTATTTAGTGTCGTTTACTAAATAAAAGTACGTGATTTATGTCGTAAAAAGTAATAATTGACAAATAAATTGAGTAAATAATGAGTAAATAATTCACAAAGAACATTCAAATAATGCAGCATAGTGGCCACATCATGACTTTGCCTCAAACCTCCCTCATAGACGGTTCACGCGGCCGTCTTTATCAATTTTTATTGGCGATATCCGCCGTTATTATGAAAAAAAACTTTCAAAGAATTTCTATAATTTGTTACACGTGTTTTTGGCAAAATTGTGGTATCTATTCCACAGAGGCCATTGATCAAGAGTTGAGGTTGAATCTCACCTTGAAAAAAAAAGAGAAGACCCCGGTTATGACATCAGGAAAACATTGTTTTAATTTCGTCATTTTTGAGTACGAGGCTTTTAGTGAATTATATTTTTTTTTCTTAATTATGTGTTTATTATTATTTTAGCGTATTATTATTGTAATATGCGTTCTGTTTGTCCAGAATAATCATTTTTTTTTTCTATTTTAAATTTACGGATTGCTATACTGCAGGACTATGCATGAGTCTGAAGAATTGTTTTGCCATTAACTAGTACATATGCAAATGTCAGCAAATATAGATGACGCGTCGTTCTGAATATTAGAATTAGTTTGGGACTGCCAGAACCGCGGGATGTTCAAAAAAGATACCGTGGCCCCTGTCGTACAAGACATGTGAAGGAACGTGGGTGAGTTTTAGTCAGTGGAAGTCTGACACGCCTTTCCGCTCTCTCACCAAAACGGGTGAGATAATTCTATGAATTACCATCCTCAAAAAAAAAAGTATTAGTTTGTGTGATATCTGGTCTGGGAAAACTAGCGTATGAATAAGTAAATTAATAGAATGATTAAACACATACATTTCTGCTGAAATTTAGCATGAAGGAAAGGGAGAAGAATTATATACAATATCATATATATTATACATATATAAGATATTGTATTAAATTCTTACATGCTGAATATATCCTCGCGTCCTTAAGTTTCTGCCAACACTTTGCGTAACACTAAAAAGAATAAAAGGAAAATATAAGGTAATTATTAAATTAACTGTAACCGTTGCTGGTGGTGTGTTTTCTGTTGATAAAGTTAACTGCTGCCCACTGACTCGGGACTAATCCAATTAAAACGGAGACATTAAATTTAATAAAATTAGTATTTATTCCAAAACTTCGCTAGATAAAAAACCACTGTAAATATAAGTAAAGTTTCAGTAGGTACTTTTCTTTGCAGTTGCAGACATAATGCACTAAATAGAATAAATAATACTTTTTGACTTTTTATCAATATTGTTGAATGATTGTGACATATTTTGATAAGACACTTTTTTTAAATAATTATAAACTAGTGCTTGATCGCAATTCTCGCTGATGGTAAGCAGTGATCCAATCGTTGATGGTAAAGCGCACTGCAATGTTTAACCCAGAGGGAGATTGAAAAGCGAGAAAGCTTGGGACTGAGCTGCTCGCTCTGTTAAGCATTGTTTTTAAGCAATATGTACGCATTAAAACGTAAGTTATTGTAAACATTTTCATTTTTAATGTCTGGACTTGAAAAAAGACGATGATCCCTGAGTTTGTTTCGGCTATTTCTTCTCAGAGGTAGTCAGTTAGGAAATGCCGGCTTCATCTAGTTTAAAAAAAAAAGCATATGACGTGAAAAATAGATCAGTAATCCTACTTGCTTAATGACGATTTCATTTCATTTCATTGATCTGGAGACCCTCCACGACCAAACTCCCGACACAACAACATTTGGCACATAGTACCCGGCACACATCGCAACACAACTGCTCAGATCCGTCCTCCGTACGGCTTCACCAGACATCATGCCGGAACACGACGAATCGCTTAGCGGCAAGACTGTGTCTGGTGGTTGGTAACTTCTGCAGGTAGCCGATGTTATGGCCTACCACCGAGAAAATTTCACCACTCAACATCTCATTAGAGCCAACTCGATTCGCGCCCGGTATAAGGGGTTTTGTAAAATTTATGCAAGACACGGGTGGAAACCGTTTCCTGTTCCTGAGGTGCCAGTAACAATTACTTATTACTATATGTTTTAGCATATAAGTTTTATAGCCAGATGTAAGATTGCAAATATTTGCATACCGCTTTTTAACGACAATCATATACTCGTACAAGGTTATTAAGTAAACAATTTATGTACAACATTTCAAAAAGGTACCATGAAAAATCAAAAAGTTAAGAGCATGGTTGGCCTGGATGTCCCTACAAAAATATGGCCAACGTACCGCTCGCCCGCTTGTACCTGCAGCGACGCGGTATCGTCTTGCTTTATTGATAATAAGTAATTTTTGTTTGTATTGTAATTAACTAGTGATAGTATTTTCCACCACACTTGCAGGCTTTAGATTGTCGTTACGGTGTAGGTAGATATTATTATTAACTTTACTCGTAAATACAATCGTAAGTGACAAAATAAATTAATTTAGTACTTATAATTAACATAAAACAAGTTAATTTTACATAGATCGTATTGCATCCCTGCACAGCGAGACGAGTACCCCGTCCCGCTATGGCACGCGCTTATTAGACTATGATCCGCCCGTGTTGTAACCGTGTATATTGTGCGCTATATAACCACACTGCCACAATTTTCAAATATATTTGAGAAAAAATATGACATGGTATAAAAATGATTGGAATTTATTATTTCTCGGTGGTAGGCCATAACAATCGGCCGCCGGCAGAAGTTACCGCGCACCAGACAAGGTCTTGCCGCCAAGCGATTCGTCGTGTACCGGCATGATGTCTGGTGAAGCCGTACGGAGGACTGGTCTGAGCAGTTGTGTTGCGGTGTGTGCCGGGTACGATGCGCCAAATGTTGTTGTGTCGGGAGTTTGGTCGTGGAGAATTTCCAGATCATTTTCCCTCTAGCGCAGCATCGTTGGTCGTGTTGGTCTTGGGTTTAACATTGCATCACCTCGCTCAACTGCCGTCATCCTTCCTATTCCTAAGTTTTTTAAGTGAATAGGCTTAATAAACTAGTGCGCTTTACCATCAACGATTGCATCACTGCTTACCATCAAGCGGGATTGCAGACAAGCACTAGTTTACAATTATTTAAAAAAAAAGGAATCGATTCAGTTGCTGATGAACAAACTGTATTCAGGTTAAGTACAAAGGAAAAATAACGTTGGTTATACATATACTTATAAATAATACAATAAATTTCTAGCTTTCTCTACCTCCACACTTTTTTTTTCATAAAATCTTTATAAAACAATCAAACACAGAGTTTTACCAATAAACCGTTTAGCCGATTCCAGAGAACTGATCAAACAGAAACCCGGAGCACCGAAACGTTTCACATAATTGTTTGACACGACAAACGTTAGAAAGTTCCCTTTGAAACAGTTAATTTATTCCTCACGTATATACATACGTAAATATTTACATCACAAAAGGATGCCCTAAACAATGCCGTCAGAGGAATTCCTTTCACGAATAAAAGCTTTATGATACATCCCTTAACTTGATGTAATCGCTAGTATTACAGGATAAGTTGGAGATACGAGTAAGTTGAGTTCTCGTTTGTGTTCAGTTCCGTGTTTAATGAACAAGTAATGTGTGATAATAAGCGGGTGTCGAGCGTTCCTGAAAAACTTGAGTAATAAGTAGGCTTAGTAAGTTAAAATACTATTGTAGTAAGCGTGACTAATGTATAAATATTTTTCAGTTTTTATTTTTTTGTCCTTTTGACTAAATACAGTCTGCTTAATAAACACTAGTTATTAATTTTGACAATAAATTACAACCATTTTTCTTTCCCTGGAGTTGCTGCCTTGTTTGACACGACTTTTTTTTTAAATCTGGAGTAATTCCGTGGGTGCGTTTACAAACATTTAAACTCACATACATAAGCAGCCGGACCCGATATAACTAACTGTAGGCCGTAACAATATTTGTTCCGTGCGGTAATCGAACACGCGGCACAGCAGTCGATCGTTCAGCCATTGCACCAACAATCCAATAAAGCATTCAACTACTTATCCTATAAAACAAAGAACTTTTATTTCATTTAAAAACATTAAAATAAGTATTAAAATAGTAAGGCTTTGGGCTACCATAACATCACGCTGCGACCAAAGAGGGCGGAGCATATAAAAAAAATATATCGAAACCTACGCGGTTTGACCATGTGGCACAGCTAGTTTATGAAACACGACAGTCAAAATATTCCATGTCTTAGATCTAAGGTATTCTGAGCGGTCACACAGATATACACAAAAAGCGACTTTGTGCTATACAACAAATAACTACACTCAACTTTTGTTTATCTCTATTCCAAAAGCAATTATTTGATATTGAATGCGTCAACAAGCCAGTGAAAAGGGCTGTCCTCACAGGCCGGGACAGTCAGTCCCGGGA
Organism: Sesamia inferens; assembly: GCA_037179545.1. Taxonomy (NCBI): domain Eukaryota; kingdom Metazoa; phylum Arthropoda; class Insecta; order Lepidoptera; family Noctuidae; genus Sesamia; species Sesamia inferens. The sequence continues at coordinate 23,886,654 of CM073928.1, read as the reverse complement.
GTCAATAGTGCAGTGTGAAGCTAACCACGAAACATAGAGCCAGTGAAGCATACGGGCATTTCAAACAAACTGTGCTTCTTCATAACTGGGGATTTGTCAACAGTTTTCATCACTTACTAGTAAGACAGAGAAGACCATATTAAACCTACCAAGAATGTATTAAATAGTTCTAAGAAATACATTTGTAGACTAGATCATAACAGACTACACGGCACTATTAATAGATACTCGTGAAAGCTTAACTATTATATAGTACCCCCGCCTTCCTTTAATAGAATTACAAGCTTATAAATTATAAATAGTTTCTGAATTACGACAATGATTATGAGTGAATTCTAGGTATAATATTTATATATACGTGAATCTAACCAGCTATAACTGAAACTATGAAAATGTAATTTTAAATAAATACATAAATTTTAATAATAGCATACTTGCATCGTAAATTGGGATGTGCCTTATAGGTATTGTAAAAGACCAATTCCGGAACCCCTTCGGGTTCACTTGCTCTTTTAAGAGGAATCGAGACTTTTTCTACTAGTTTACTTCTAGTACCAGTTTCGGGAAAGAACTTAGTTCCACAAACTTTGTGACAAGAGTGTCTAACAAACATAGTTAGTAGGGCCTTATTCAAAGTCTATTTGTGTAATACTGTACTATTTTCATAGCCGACTGAATCAAACCTACTGTACATACGCTTGCATTGTTTTATTACGCTCTGTTAGTTTTGCCATCAGTCTATGTAAAGTTTTCATGCATATATAATGAAAACTCACTCACTATATTCTATGTAAGCTTAGATAATGTAACCCTCAAGCGAAATAGTACTTACGTATTGTTTTCATGTCTGTCGCAGTTATTATTGTCAATAATTGGTGCACATACAGAGGTGCAAACGTGCCTTAGGCATTCTCTATCCATAAACCTTGAATGGTGGATATCAAATTGTAAGTACATTACTTAAAATATGAAATAACACGTGTCTTCTATGATTTCTGCCAACTTTATTATACAATACGTAAAGAAAACCCTGTCCGATCCGTGAATGTTAAATATCGATAACTAATTCTACTAATGCCTAAAAAGCCGGGCTATACTGAAGAACAAAATCCAAAAAAAAATATTTCGGAAAAGGAGGTAAATTAATAACATGTATTAATTTAGCTCCTTTGCTGTAGACAATACATGAGCGGGCGAAGGGGGCCAGGGCACGCGGCATGTGATCGTTATTCACTCATAATAATACCGTCAAAAATAGTGTTGGCATTTATTAAAAAACAACCAAATGTGGGGAAGTTGGAATTAATATGCGGAAAAAAGATTATTTAAAAATTCATTAGTAATGTTACTATGATGATTATGTAAAATTTCATATTTTATTTTGTGATGTGTTTACCTAACCTTTGTTATACTTATGGCTCAGACGGGGTTTTCTTTACATATTGTATATTATTATAATATACATTAATAATGTTATCATAGTGGGAATATTTTTAGATTGACCCTCTTGTCGTTTTATACCGTGTAAGTGACATCCGACCTTAGAGTGATAGAGCAATTACTAGGTTGACTATACCTAGATACTTATCAGTATATCCAAGCCCGGACATTTACTTGTAAGAGTCGTATTAAATCAATTCTTCAATATTTACACCTAATACGTGAAGTTATGTACTACAAGTGAATCTCATGTGTATAACATCTTTAATGCTTTCCCTGGAAGTTCAATTACTGAGAGAGCAAAGTAAATTACGAGCTGCGCGTGTTCCTCAGAAGTAAATATAATATTGAAAAACGTTTTAAATCGCAAATATAATAAATTCAATCCTCTGTAATAAGAGGCTCACTTATTGCCATCAAATAAGGTACGCATTCCAACTTCGGGTTGATTTCAGAAATGTCACATGGAAGAACGAATGTCATTTTACTTAACTTGGGAATTGAATGTTCAGCTGCATCCGTTTAGAATCCGACATTCCACTAGGTTGAGAAAGGTAAGACATAATGATTGATATTAATGGAACATTTTTGTGATGGAATTTTCGTATTGCTACCCGACTCGTCACATCCCAGTGTACTAAATTCAACACAACAAACAGGTCCGTATTGAAAAAAAAAATCTTCAATTCAATATGACATTACTGTAAAAAAAAACTCAAGTTAAGGCAAGATTACTATTAAATCTGGCTGTTTCAAAACAAAATGTACGACCTATCATTTTCCCAGAAAATAACATAATTATTACTACAGTAACATAAACACACCAACTGAAACATCTAGAGAAAACATTTTTCTTTTTAACTTCAATTAATTTCTCTTTGCATTTACTTTATAGAGTTTCCTTGAACAAGTACAAAAGTATAAAGAAGCCTTAGACATATTGTGGGATTACCAGGAGACGCCAACATCACCCTAAGGCTTTGTGAGTCACCGGTTAAATTAATTCCTTTCTTTGTACAGTTTGTGTGTGCTCTACGTATGATTCAGGGTTTAAGGTTATGAAGAAGACAATGGTAGTATGTGTGTTAGTCATGACAGTTAGTAATGGTATTTCAATTTATAATCCATACGAATATTAGGTATAAATGTGAAAGTTACTTTGTTCCTCTATCTCGGTATTTGTCTTTTTTATATTGCGTTATCGTGCGTATCTATATGTCTAATTTATTGTCTATTTGTCTGTCTAATTTCCTGTGTGTCTGTCGATCGGGCGTACTGTTTTTTTTTTTTTTTAATAATTATAAACTAGCTCTTGACCAGAATCCCGCCTGACGGTAAGCAGTGATGCGATCGTTGATGGTAAAGCGCGCTAGTTTATTAACAGCCTATTCACTCAGAAAAACTGAGCGAATAGGAAGGAAGACGGCAGTTGAGCGAGGTGATGCAATGTTAAACCCAACAATACGACCAACGATGCTGCGCCAAAGGGAGATTGATCCGAAGACCTTCCACTACCAAACTCCCAACACAACAACATTTGGCGCATCGTACCCGGCACACATCGGAACACAACTGCTCAGACCCGTCCTCCATACGGCTTCACCAGACATCATGTGTTGGTGTGTCTCTCTGTATAGCTACCTATCTGTCTATCTAGTTATCTGCCTGTTTATCTGGCTATCTGTCTGACTGTAAAACTTCCTGTGTCTCTGTCTAGTTATCTGCATGCCCACTTATTCATACCTAAACCGCTGATCCGATGGTCAAGAAATTTTACGTATAGGTAGCCAAATAGCCTGAAATATAATATACATGCAGACGAAACCACAGGCAATGGCTTGTAGAATATAATTGTGTAAATTAGCCGTCCATCAAACTGGGGGAAACATTAAGTTGAATTACAACATTTTAAGTTGTAAGAGATTCAGATAACATCTAAGAAGAAATGGACGAATGACATTCAACGATACAAACACAGTTGATACCTATTTTTTTAGAATTTACTGTAGCGTCCTATCACTACGTAAAATAGGAAGTAACCCGCTAATATAGACACATAAACCGAAACACATACTAAAATACGCCAAAATTTTTTAAATCAAAATAAATGCGCAACCAACTACCTCTGCTCTGTTATCATTATTACCACCTAAAAATGACATCATCTCAGAGGCCTATGTAAATATTTACGACACAACACTCCCCAACTTTCGTACTAAAAGCTCCACGGCCCTACCGAAATTTTTAAGCGGGACATATTCGCAAGTCGCCTAATGTCCCGCGATGCTATTAAAGGCACTTCGCCCTGGTCCCACGTACGGCCCATTAAAAACTTCGTACCATATTACCCTCTACGTCTTGGGCCGGAAATTGAGGCTACTTTAAAAGGATTGCATTTTTCTTGTATGTTTTGAATTTAGGAGGAGTTTCATTTTTAAGAAAAAAAAAAGTCGCGTTGTTGGAGGCCTATAAACACAGCGAGAGATAATTATAAAAAAAAATATATGTAGAATAGAATACTCTTTATTATGTACACCATATGGATTACAGATCATAAATATAAAGATTTTTTTTAATAATCATAAACTAGTGCTTAACCGCAATCCCGCCTGGTGGTAAGCAGTGATGCAATCGTTGATGGTAAAGCGCGCTAGTTTATTTAGCCTATTCATTAAAAAAACTTAGTGAATAGGAAGGGAGATGGCAGTTGAGCGAGGTGATGGAGGAGATTGATCTGGAGATTCTCCACAACCAAACTCCCGACACAACAACATTAGGCGCATCATAACCGGCACACATCGCAACACAACTGCTCAGGCCCGTCCTCCGTATGGCTTCACCAGACATCATGCCGGAACACGACAAATCGCTTGGCGGCAAGACTTTATCTGTTGAGTGGTAAGTTCTGCCGGCAGCCAATGTTATGGCCTACCACCGAGAGAAAAGTGAAGTGAGAAAAGTGAGATTTTACAAAGGTTGACACAACGGGCGGTCTTATCGCTATTACGGGTCGTGGGTATCTCGAACTATGGTATGTTTGATTTCCTTATTAGATTTTCAACTTTATCTCTAAAGCCTTAAGGCTCAAGATTGATTGCGAATATCTTACAATTTGGGGTAGCTTGACCTGCTGTCGTCCGTACTACGTATTGAGCTGTGGAGGTCAGCTAAGTAGACACTCTATGTTAAAGTATTCAACTGCATCCGGTTAGACTGGAAGCCAACCTCAACTTAGTTTCCAAAAGGCAAATCTGGATTTGAATTTTATTTTTATTATTTTCCTATGTTTATAAAAAATATTATTTCTTTTAATAATCAATGATCAAAACATAAAAATAAACTATAGATTTTCATTTGGCTTAGTTTATCTAAACTCTATGAAATGAAATAATCACTGTCGTCTTATAAATAAAGGTCAAGTTAGAGGGTGGGAAATCACAGCTCATTAAGGACGCTTACACGTTTCTCTCCAGACAGCCACGCCCACTTAAGGCCTACACGCATTCTAGACAGATTTAATGGTATGAGAACCGAGAATCGATTTGCACATGGGTAAGTTTAAGATATTAACGGAAATTTCAAAAACATTAAAGCTTTGAAGATGCTGGTTTTGTTTACAAATAAAGAAATTTACTCGGTGGTAGGGCATAACATCGCCCGCCGGCAGAAGTTACCACCCACCAGACAAAGCCCTGCCGCCAAGCGATTTGTCGTGTTCCGGCATGATTTCTGGTGAAGCCGTACGGAGGACGGGTCTGAGCAGTTGTGGTGCGGTGTGTGTCGAGTACGATGCGCCTAATATTGTTGTGTTGGGAGTTTGGTCGTGGAGGGTCTTCAGATCAATCTCCCTTTGGCGCAGCATCGTTGGTCGTGTTGTTGGGTTTAATTAATTGCATCACCTCGCTCAACTGCCGTCTTCCTTCCTATTCGCTCAGTTTTTCTGATTGTATAGGCTCTTAATAAACTAGCGCGCTTTACCATCAACGATCGCATCACTGCTTACCATCAGGCGGGATTGCGTTGACCGCAAAGAGACCGCAAAGAGCGCTAGATTATAAATACTAAAAAAAAAAAATTATAGTGTAGTTAGATGCAGATTTTGTGTTAATAAAACATCAACTAACTAGATACTGCATTCTTAATCACAAAGTGAATAAAATATTCACATAAAGCAATGGTCGTTTTAACAGGGACACGTGTGGATTGAGATGTCAAGTGTCCATTATGCCCCGTCTACACGCTCCGTTTTACCTGCGAGCATGCCTGTGCAAACCAGTTTGCGCAGGTAAACGCGTGTGTGTGGACGGCAAGACGGTAGCGCGCGCAGTCCCGAATGTTCCGTCTTTTTGTACAGCCATGACTGCGCAGGCAAGAAGGAGCGGGTAGACGGGACTTTACATATCGAGACCATTTCGTGCCTCGGAAAGCACGTAAGTTTGCCGTTGGTTGCGACTGTCACACTTGTCACACGGACGACAACAGGTCAAGCTACCCGAAACTGTCATACATTCCCAATCAACCTTGAGCCTCAATGCTTTAGCCATAGAGTTGAAGATCTAATAAAGAAATTTGACAGATTGTAGTAGCCTACTTGCATCCATTATTGTATCCAAATTTGATATTCTTGGAGACGACTGCGGTATTTACTTGGCGGTGATAGGACCGTGGTCTGTATAGGATTTGAAGTAGGTACTGCACAAATACAATTTTGTTAAACGTGCATCTGCCCACACCCGCCGCCGCCCGATGACGATGCCAATGCCCGCGCGCCTGCGATACCGCCGAGTGTCTCCAACCAATTGTGGGTATGCCATGCATAGACAGATACCTGTTTTATACACTGAACACATATTTATTTACGATTTATGATTTATCACACAAACACAATAATTAAATAATTATGCAATCATTACAAGGTTCAGTTGGAAACCAGCGTCAGGCAACTGCTACGTAATTGTCTGACATTTATGCTGAACTGGACCTATTTGGCGCAACCGTTGGACTCACATTTGTTGATTGTCTTTTTTATCTGTTTCTCTCTCTTTTTTTTTTTGTTCTGTTTTCTTTGTTTAAAACTATTATTAGTCTACCACTACTGTCACTACGTATACTATATGTATTTATAAGGGTGTGGGCCAAATAAATGGTTTCTTTTTTTTTCTTTTTTTTTTCTTTTCTATCGTCTGTACATCGTTGACAGTCATTACAAGTAATTAGAAGTCCAAAAGTTTATCTACCAGTCTTACTCAAGGTTATCCTGTTATACAATTGCGGACGTGAGATAGGCAGTCGCTCGTTGTAAAATCAAATCAAAATCAAAAGTCATTTATTCAATTAAGCTGAAAATCTGCACTTTTAGAACGTCAATATTACATAAGACAGCTCCCCTAAAACGCCCGCCTTTCGCCACTTCCTAGTGGTTTCGCTGGGAAGAAGAAGTGACGTAACAAACTCCTCCAAGCAGCACAACTGTCTGTTCATTTAGAAAAAAAAAACACAAATGACCTTATACAATACTATGTAGGTGCAGTAATGAATACACACAACAACGATGAAATTATCTACCATATGCCAGCTAGCCACGCCAAAATACCAGCAAAGCAAAAACAAAAAATAAAATGCGCCGGCGCAGGCACATTTATATAAAATGAAATCGCCCCGTGGACGATACGCCACGGAATTCTGAATATCCATAAACGTAGCTGCCAGCATACCGAGGGGCATACTTAAAAACAAAATTAAAGGGGACGTACGATGTTCTACAAGAAAAAACCCGAATCAGTAACCAACCAATTTACAACTACATAGGAAATTCTATTGTTATAGCTGGTAAATGTATTACGGCCACAAAATACAGCACTGTTTTAAAATAAATTATATAAAATACTGTAAAATACATTAAATTACTGGTATAATTGCTAGATAAGTGAAATGGCGACCAGAGCTTTTAAGCGCTTTCCGCCACTAGTGTAACGGACTATAGTAAAAACTATTACGTTTGGATAAACGCTAACATTTTGTAGACAGTCGCCTACCCTTAAATATATAAATTGACCCTAAGCAAAATTCATATAAAGTTAGGTAGTTTATCAAACAATATTTTTTGCGTTCACATTTTTGACGTTAAATTAGAATTAATCGTAAATGATGTTGTAAAGTTATTGCTTTCATTTCATGGCCGCAGTACTTAACACCCAACGTTTTTATTTCCAGCGTAAATTATAAGTTACGAAGTAATGAAACAACTTGTAATCACGGTTATTTATTAGTTTTATCTCGCCAAGAGCTTCAAAAACCTTCAACAAATTTCCACGGTGTTTTTCTCAAGGGAATTCCATGCATCCACGTGCTTTAATATCAGTGAGTGTGACTGTGTGTACTAGTATGTATGTATAGTAGATATATATATATATATAAAGAGCTGAGGAACAAAACGCTTCGTCTCAATGTACAATGGTCCTCCCGTTCTGACGCCGAGCCTGCCCCCTCCCTCGCTCTCCCCCGCACATCACACCCCTTGCCCGCCTGTCTCAGTGAGCGGCGCCTAATGAGAAGCGTTGAAATCTAAAATTTGGTGCCAACTCGAACTCTGAAGTGCTGTAGACGGTCGACAGCTGAAACGCCGACAACTGGAACGAAACTTCCCTTTAAGTGACAAAGAAAAATAGCCCCTATCTCATCGCGATAAAGATAGAAGAGAATGCAGTAAGTAAATTTGTCAGTCTCGAGTGGCAAATGGTGGTATTGATAGAATTTTTACGGTTCTATTTTTAAGAGCTTTTATGTCAGCTGTAACCTGATTTTTCACTTAGAAAATCGACTGCTTTTACATGTACTTTGGGCCTGCATTTCTTTATAATTCCATGGCTCTTTACTTTCATGTAGTAAACATCTAGTGAAAACTGGTCTCTTGTATTTTAGATGTATTTTCAATTATTTATCTTGGCATTTTATACAGCCTAATGACTGTTCCCAAAATCGATATGAGAATAGAGTCAGAACGATTACTCAACAACACTTAACAATCATCTGACCTACCAATCGCTACATTGGTACATAATTAAGTGGAAAGACACAACACATAATTACTTTATACTAACAAAACAAACAGTAATTTATGTCAAAAAAAATAAAACAATTAATCATTACGTAAACAATATTAAAGATAGGACTATCGAAAAAGATGAAAGAACTCCTTTTCTGGCAAACAACGAGATTCATTAAATAACAAATACTTTGTATTGTTAACAAAAGCTTTTGCAGGAAATTTCTCAATCACGTGCCTTCTTATGGGTACATAAAAGAGCAAAAACGACTTAAAAGGTACAATACGAACACAGTTTTCAGTGTTTTTTTTTTATTAAAATGTATGTTTCTTATTACCTGGAAGCAAAATATAAAGATTTTATCAAAAGAATATCTAACAAAGAAAACATTTAGAACCTTCAGGGCTTATTAATATTTTCTGAGTTGTTCGAAGAATAGTTTTTCAGCGTAGTCTGCTACGAGAGCGCTACGGAGCTACGAACCTTCGTAGAGTCTATATATCGACTGTTTATACCGTGTACTTACTTACTGTATTATGTAGTTAAGTCTCCGTTCAGAATAAGTAAATTTAGCTATATTATAGGTCAACATTATTACATGCTGTGTTTAAGACTAAGCACTGAGAAGAGTGGGAAGTATAGTTAAAACCTCCCAAAGTTTCAAATACATTGCATTGCATTTATTTCAAACAAACCACTTATATACACTTTTAAATTTTATAGAAATGAAGCTCACCCATTCGAAAGCTTAAGAGGTACCTCTGGAGAAGAACGGGCAAGAATCTCTATGGACACTATTTTTATTTAAAATATTGGTTATATCGTGAGAACGATATAGAAAGACGCAATAAAAAGATAAAAACAGTTCAATAATTAAACACAATTTCTGCCCTATATTCTATCTAGGAGGTCATGCCACCTATTATTACTTAATACAAAATCGACCCAGACTTGTATTAAGTATTCCTTTACTATTATAAGTACAGGCTGTCAATATGATATGGACCTATGTATGATTCACTTTAAATTTTGTATTTCAGAAGTAAAATACAACACTTTCATTTCGGTGTATACTTACAAAATGGCCGTGGCATAATTTATACTACAAGAACGAAAAACACTAAAAACTAATGGGTTAATAATTGCATTCGGTTTCCATATCTATCGACCGGCAGTAATTTTTCTGACAGATAAGAATCGAAATGGATTAACATTCGGTATATTCCCGCGACTGACGACTTCACTGTTCTTTTAAACTACTGTTTCAACCGAGTTCAATTGGACGAACGTCTTCGGCAATGGATCAATTTTTACAATAGTTTTTGAATTGAATGTGGATACTTTTCTTAAGTACTTTTGAGAGTTTTTTTCTTTATTTTTTTGGCTTCGCACGGTTTGTGCATTTAGCCAATGTCACGTAATTATGAATTATTCATGTCGAAAAAGACGGCCGCGTGACCCGTCTTACGAGTGAGGTTTGGGGCAAAGTCATGATGTGGCCACTATGCTGCGATATTTCACTGTTCTTTATAAATTATTTAATAAATGCACAGTTTACTACATAAATCACGCACTTTTATTTATTAAATAACACTATAAATAATTTTAAAAGTCCAATGATAAACGAGCGTGACCCTCAGCTTGACTTTCCCGCCAAAAACCTACTTTTGAGTTAGCTTCGATAATACATAAATTCAACTACCTTTTTGATGCAATAATACTTCCAGTAACTGTTCTTTATATAGCAAGTAGGTACTGGTATACAAATTGGTGTGGTATAGATACCATAATTAAAAAGTAAAAATAATAAATACTTTTTGGTTTTTACCCACTGTTGTTTGTACAAAGTGTGAGTACGATGTAGAATATGATGCAATTTCCAATATGGCTGGAAATTTATTTGCAATCTAATGCAATTTTTATCAACAACTGAGGTATACTGACCATGTGCGATTGAGTATAAGTATTTTAGATGAGACGATTGCCATCTAACTTATATAAAGTACTAATAATATTCTTACATAAATAATTTTCTCGGTGGTAGGCCACATCGGCTGCCGGCAGAAGTTACCACCCACCAGACAAAGTCTTGCCGTCAAGCGAATCGTTGTTTTCCGACATGATGTCTGGTGAAGCCGTACGGAGGACGGGTCTGAGCAGTTGTGTTGCGATGTATGCCGGGTACGATGCGCCAAGTGTTGTTGTGTCGGGAGTTTTGTCGTGGAGGGTCTCCAGATCAATCTCCCTCTGGTGTAGCATCGTTGGTCGTGTTGTTGGGTTTAACATTGCACCACCTCGCTCAACTGCCGTCTTCCTTCCTATTCACTAAGTTTTTTTAAGTGAATGGGTTTAATAAACTAGAGCGCTTTGCCATCAACGATTGCATCTCTGCTTACCATCAGGCGGGATTGCAGTCAAGCGCTAGTTTATAATTATTAAAATATATATATATAATAACGAATCTTCTAATATTCTATTCTCAGCTGTCAGAATTTTAGACTTTTGACTATGGTATCTTTTTTAAGTGTGTATGTACATTCCATACCCTTTTCTCTATATTTTAAGAACGTTTACAGTCTAATCTAAGTCTCCATCTGTCAATATTATCTGTAACTTTCCTAGATTTTAGACAAATGTACATAGAGTGTAGCTGTTCTCCGTTGCTCCGTCCGACGTCCCGTCATACGGCGAGTATGCACCCTTGCGTCGTTGGCACCACTACGACCCGGACGAAGCGTTTCGCTTCGTCTTTTATACCGTTTACATCGAAAGACTGTAAAATATCTAAGTTTAACCAAAATCAGCAATTACACTGGTAAAGCGGACCCCAGACTCCAAAGCTGAAAAAGCTACGGATGTGACTGGGATTAACGCTGAGATGATGATGATGTCTTCGAGAGACTAGTCTGACGATGTCGAATTGAGCGCTGGCAAATTGTTCTAGAGCAATTTTCGCAAATCAATTAGAACAATTATATTTCAATTTAGAACAATTTGCGTTGTTTCCGTCTGACTACACTTTAAGTGACTTCAAGGCTAGAGTGAATAGGCTCTTAATAAACTAACGCGCTTTAACATCAACGATTGCATCACTGCTTGCCATCAGTTGGGACTACGGTTAAGCACTAGTTTATAATTTAAAAAAAACTGAGATGAAATTTCGATTAGACTTTGAACGTTTTTTTTTTTTTAATTTTGGCAATTGACCTTCTGGTTTTAACAAAGTATGTCTGCCAAAGTGTATTCTGTGATCACAAAGAAATACTTTATACTTCTAGATCTCTCTAGGTTGTTACATGTTACATACAGGGTGTTTCTGACATCGTAACGCAAACTTCGCGAAAAGGCTAGACCGCATGCCACTAATAAAATTATGATAATCATTTATATCGTTAATGAGCGGTAACAGAAATCACAGTGTTTAAAAAAATGTGTCGACTCGGCCTTTGAACGTTGCAAGCGTGCCGCCGCGTTTGTTTGTGGGTTGACCCCTGATGTGAACTCTATTAAATCAGCTGATAGGATAGTTTTTCGAGTTTTGTTCACATTGCGCTTTTTTGTGTAATTAGCGAGTCAAATTTTTCCTTTAAAATCTTATTGGTTTATAAAAGCATAGCAATCATGAACGGTTTAAAGTGAAAAAAACAGTATGTTATTTTTTTTTAAATCAAGAACTAACCGACGAAAAATTCCACCACTGGGGGGTTCTGAATCATGTACTGAATCCATGGTATTCGTTTGTGCGTCGATGTCAGAGACACCCTTTATTATTCTGTCCCAAATAACATCAGCAGACAATGGCAAACATCCAAAAAATATCTATAGAATAAAATATAGTTCCGAAAACTAGGTTATAGGGTCTAAGCAAATATTTTATTGTAAACAACATATGTAGCCTAGTTGGCAAGTATATCTGTTAGAGATGAACCAGATACTTATATCTATGCTACGCTGAACTTTAGCTTAAGTCACTAATTACGTAAGATATCTTAGTAAAAAAAACCCTAATAACACTTTGCACGACCCAAGAATCAAAACCAAAACCACAAACGAAAACGAGACCAACGAGACAGTCAGACTGCAAACCAAATCTATATTTAGTTTGCAGTCTGACAATAGAAAGAAGCCTACCTATGTAGGCTTCTTCCTATTGGCGCATTCTTTAAATCGCAGATTCAACTCCAGATGACGTCAGCTTACGATTGCTTTAATATTTTCAACACCTACGCTTATATAAGACACAAAAATACAGATCCATAAGATACATTTTCAAGTCAATCAATGATTCTGAACAAGCGTGAACAGAATTTTTTTGCTTGAAAATAAAGGAAAATTAGCTCTGCCATGCTTCTTGCCCGCGTATTTATTGCATTTTTCCATAGAAAATAATAAATAATATAGAAAAAATGGTTGCCTGTAAAGTCGGTTTTACGGGCGAAGATTTTACGTGACAACGTCTTTTTCTCGGTAGAATATTTATTGATATGAATATAATTAAATTGCACAATAGGAACAAGGAATTGAATGAAAATAAGAATTGCACAAATTTTAACTATAGAAATATATTTTTTAGTTCGGTGACTCATCGTAACGTTACCGAGCGTTACACTTTTTCATAAGTGACTCCCAGCCGCAACCTAATTTAAGACGTTGTCACGTCAAAAACGGTGTTACATAAAACGAGCTTCCGGCGACTGGGACCGCAATTAACTAGGACCGCGGTTCCAGTCGCCGGATTCATAAAAATTAAATTATTTTCTTCCGGCGACTGGGACCACTCATAGGTTACTTAAACAAATCTACTATACAAGCCAAAATCGGTACAGTCAAACGAATAAACATCTAAATTATTTATATTATTGACTCGTTCTAGACATGATTTTATCCTATGCGCTTATAGATTGTACTAGCCAGTTTTTTACATAATTCACACATGCAGGTAAACACACACAAAGGCATTGTATGATAGTATATTACTATACCTTGCTAACTCGTAAAATTTGACATACAAAATATTTACGTAGTTGGTATCGAGTATCGACGAATACTATTGGTTTAGGGCTATATTTCACTGGTACACCATGGTGGCGCAACCAGTCGCCGCTACCAACAAAATGTATACAGGGTTGCGCAACCAAACGGACACCAGGTGAGTAACTCTATAGAGCTGGATACGCCACCATGGTGTCCCGGTGAAATATAGCCCTTAAACTCATGGTAGAGTGCAAATCGGTCCAGGCGTGTTAGAGTAATCGGTGAACATACATACAAAAAAAAGATTACGACGAATTGAAAAGTCCCTCCTTTTTTTTTAAGTCGGTTAAAAAAGATTTTTTCTCAATTATCACTTCGTCGTTTGACTGTACATTATTTGATTTAAGCTATCATTTATGAGTGGTCCCAGTCGCCGGAAGAAAATTATTTAATTTTTATGAATCCGGCGACTGGGACCGCGGTCCTAGTTAATTGCAGTCCCAGTCGCCGGAAGCCTCCATAAAACAGGGGAATTTTTTATAATCACAACATATGTATGTAGTGTATGATTATAAAAAAAACCCTGTTTCATATATTAAAGTAATATATTCACAATAGGGATGCTTCCTGGGTACTGCTCGCTAAAAAGTGTAGCGTGCAGTGACGTCACACGAGTTTTCAACGGACTGTGTCTTCTTCATTTTTTTATATGAAAAAAGAAAAAATACGTGCCTAGTATTTTTTGGAAATCTGACTGACGGCCTAATTAGTATTTTTTTTTAGTCAACTACCCTATTGAAAGAAAGAGTGAAAGTAGACTCATTTTTTATTCAAAACTAGAGAATTATGGGTAAGAATTGAGTCAGTACCTATGTAATATAAAATAAAATAAAAAGTCATTTATTCAAAAACGTCATTATATAATCATATCGTCAATATATAACAATATCTCGTTGTCTTAGTCGTCGTCATCTATTCCTTTGAAGAGAGAAAGAGTGGGCTGTAAATTCTGTACTCTCATGTGAGACCAGTGCGGGTTGGTAGATGTCACGGTCTTTGAATTCTTAGTTTTAAAACATACTTGTATCATCACGATGGAAATCAACGTTTTGGAAGAAGAAAAGAAGAAAATTGTTTATACAAAATAAAGAGTCTCCCTGCATCTCATAAGTTAGGGCTGTTACCATTAGGCCCGCACTGCTCGATGACTACGACCTATTTTCCTCAAAATAAAATAGGCATGAATGAAAATTAAAAAGCATAGAAAACAAAGAACGAAATACATTTTTCTTCAAAAGTAAGTTATACAAAGTTTCTAAATTGGTTAAACGGCAGACAATAACGAGAAAGTCGGCAGACGATTGAATTTATTATCCTAAGCTATTGTGAATTGAGTCGCTTGATTTATTTAAATTGAGCTGCTTCTATGGAAACAGTCGGTAGCTACGAGCAGCGATACTTTGAATTTATTTTTATAATATCCATACTAATATTATAAATGCAAAAGTATCTCTGTCTGCCTGTCTGTCTGTCTGTCTGGATTTCACGCCAAAACTACTTAACCGATTGTAATGAAATTTGGTGCACAGATAGAGTCTGAGAAAGGACAAAGGCATAACATACCGCTATGATTGATTGAATGTTTGCAGTAATGTAGGCATTTATCTTGGCATTCCCACGGCGACGGGAAGGGGAACCACCGCGAGCTGTAAACTGAAGTTCAAGCGGACGGAGTCGCAGGCAACAGCTAGTTGTTTATAAGTTATAATGAAATAAATTAAACGTTTATGAAATTAAATTATTATTCCTTCAAGAGAAAATTACGAGCAACTTAGCCAGCTTTTTTTTTCGCCTCTGTCGCTGTTTCCTTGTCGAGATTTGGACTATGCGCACAACGATACTTTCTTTTTTAAATTTTCTAATGACCGGCAAATGGCCAATCGGCGACTTTTCGTCACCGACCGCGCACTTGTTTTGCAACTAATAGACGGACGACAGATTCAAGAAGTATATAAGAGTTACAGCAGGTATGACGGCGGTCTGCCTGACTTAGGCGAAGTACTGGCGTATCCTTGTCGTGGCAATCTCTTGCATTCGGTCGTGGTCCAAGCCACGGTACGGAGCCAGAGTACATAAGATGCCGTCAGTTTCTTTTACGAAGCAGCAGGAAGAGGTGAAGTGTGTGAAGAAAATGCAATTTCTGCTTCGTCAAACCCTAGTGGCCCGATGTCGGAAGTCAACAGCCGACTACGGGCCACCTTTGGCGCGGATCTGGCCCATACCGGGCGGCAAGCAACGGGTAGTTTGCCGCCCAGTAAGGGGCCCACATGGACGATGCATTGTGTTCCATGCGCGCCTCAAATAGATGTCAACACATAGTGACTGGGGTCGATGCCCACTAGGGCCGAAGCTGAAATAGAAAATGGCCCCTAGCACAGACAAGTGAATAAACACAGATGGGTTTTAGTCAGTAAATGTCCGACACACCCTCGCCCCATTTTACGATATCCTAAAAAAAAAAAAGAGGTAGCGGGTCCTTACTTCATTTACATTCATACTGGTCATACACGGATGCCAGTTACGGTTGTAATTTTAAGTGTATTTTATAATTAAAACTTCATTATAATAAAAACTTATTTTAAAAAAACGTAATTATTATACCCGGAACAATTAATTGTAGGCCATACAAATATTTGCTCCGTGCGGGAAACGAACTCGCAAGACGCAGCGCAGCAGTTGATCGCTCAACCACTGCGTCAATCGTTTTGTTTCGTAATAGAAACCCCATAAAGTCCATTGAACTTCAATATTAAATTGAAACACATAAACAAAGACAAAGCAATATTCGAATCAGACAGCAAATCGATGGCTTAATAAATAATAGTCCATGCACCATTATAGCAATCGAATGAAATATCGAAACGATCAGGAATAAAATCAGTGATGCATAAAGTTCTTGAATTTTACCCATTAACATTATTTGTTGGTACGAATATAAAATACTAGGTGCGCGTCGCGGTTTCACCCGCGTAAGTTTCGATATGTTATTTTTTTATATCCTCCGCTTCTATTGGTCGCAGCGTGATGTTATATAGCTTAAAGCCTTCCTGGATTAATGAGCTCTCCAACGCTAAAATAATTTTTCAAATCGAACCAGTAGTTCCTGAGATTAGCGCGTTCAAAACTCTTCAGCTTTATACACTATGTAACAAAAACCCTGTTGTTTCTTTCAGGGACATATAATTTTACCTACAAGCACATCATTAATGAAGTCATAATTAGAAAACAGTAATCATTGTCTAGTCGAGGGGTCACAATCAAATACATATTAAAACGGACAAATTCGATTTTTTTTTTTAGAATATCTGATTTTATAAGTTAAATAAATTGGCGGGAACGTTCTACTTATGTCTAGTTTCTTCATGCAGAATTGCAGAGCTAAGAAATCAGTTACAGATTATACTCGTAAATATTAATAATTAAACATTTATTTTAATTATTTTTGTTGAACAATTTTTATAAATTACCTGCTTTATTACGTTCGTATGCCGATTCTTAAAACGTAGGTTGAAGGAACAACAGGGTTTTTGTTACATATTGTATATTAAGTACAGATAAGAAAAAATGTTAAACGTCGTTAAAGGGGCGTTTCGTAATTTTTTGTGCCAAACGCTTCTGCTCCATTCATCTTTTATATCCTGTTTTTGTCTATACGGTAAAAAGGTCAATCGGTATAAACGCGTCAAGACCATAAAAAGATTGTGGAATAAACTAGACTCATTTTTCACAATTAGATTACACCGAGAAAACTGAAAACAAAGAAAAGACGCCTATTTCTACAGTAAGATAAAAGGCTTATAGTAACAGAATAGAATAGAATACTCTTTATTATGTACAGTTGTAGACCATATAAATTACAAAACATAAATACTTAATACAAAAAGTGACACGATGGGCTATGAGCGATCTTTTGCAGACAATCCATAGGTGGTAACAAATAATTAGATGGTAATAGTGTTTAGTTTAGAGTTCACTAACAAATAAATAAAAATACAGTAGCCTAGGTCGTGGTTAAAACACCTGCCTCTCAAGTATGAGTGTGCGGGTTCGATTCCAGGTCAGGCAAGTACCAATGTAACTTTTCTAAGTTATATGTACTTTCTAAATATATCTTGGAAACCAATGATTGCTTCAAAGGGGAATGAAAACATCTTGAGGAAACCTGGACTTTAAGTCCGAAATCGCCAACACGCAGTGAGCAAGCGTGGTGATTACGCTCAATCCTTCTCTGTATGAGAAGAGAACTGTGCCCAGCAGTGGGACGATAAATGGTTGATGATGATGATGGTAATAACCTAGCTGTAGGTATGTGATATACGGCACTTGGATAATACGAGTACATATTTTTTCTATTTTCTAATAGAAATGGTTGTTAAAATTTTTATAGCTCTCCGTTAAACTTTCTTTAAACCGTTTTTTTTATTTTTCTTAAATCGATATTTCGCAATGGAATTCGCACTTAGTGGTGAAGAGTTCTATAGACTGTCTTATATGTTACTAGCTTGCCGCCCGCGGTTTCGCTCGCGTGGAATTCGGTTATAACGTGCTTCTTTTTAGGTTTCCCTCGGGAAAATCATTTTTTTCCGGAATAGAAAGTACCCTATTATTTAATCCGGTCTTCTATCTTTAGGTATGTCTGCAAAATTTCAAAGCAATTGGTTCAGTAGTTACGGCATGAAAGCGGAACAAACAAACAAACTCACTAGCCCATTTATAATATTAGTAATGATTTTGATGTTGAAAGGTTTTATTTACGTACGTAGCGTACGGCATTTCCCCTAGCCTGACTGGCTGGGTAAAAGACTTCCTGACTGAACGGTCCCTCCGAGTTGTTGTCGACGGATGCTCATCTGAGCCCATGTCGACTAATGCCGGTGTTCCTCAGGGGTCTGTTCTCTCTGCAACTCTGTTTCTGCTGCATATTAACGATCTGCTGATGCCCGGTATCTATGGGTATGCAGATGACAGTACAGTTGTGGAGAGATACCTGCCGGATGCTCGGGCTAGTAGGGAATCAATCCAGTCCGAAAGAGAGGCCATGGTAGAGCGAACGAGTGTTGCACTTCAGGTAGTCTCCGAATGGGGCAATGCCAATCTTGTAGCATTCAATGCCGCCAAAACGCAGGCGTGTCTTTTCACCGCCAAAAGGAGCCCGTTCACCTTGGCTCCTACTTTTCGGAATGTATTCTTGGAGTGTACCGACCGCCTTCAGCTTTTGGGTGTTGAGATTTCCTCGAACCTAAACTTTGGGCGGTTCATTGAGTCCAAGGCCAAGGTGGCTGCCAGAAAACTTGGCGTTATCGCAAAGGTCCGGCAGTACTTCACACCAGGGCAGCTTCTAATGTTGTACAAAGCACAGGTCCGTTCGTGTGTGGAGTACTGCAGCCACATTTGGGCTGGTGCTGCTAAGTGTCACCTGGCCACTTTGGATTCAGTGGAGAGGAGTGCGAAGAGGCTGAATGGTGACTCTGATTTAACTCGAGTTGTCTCCAAAGCCTAGAGCACAGGCGTAGAGTAGCCAGCCTTTCGGTGTTCTATAGGATATATTCTGGGGAGTGTGCGAGGGAATTGCACGATTTAATTCCCCCATCTTCGTTCCACCATCGGACGACCCGTCGTACGGCGAGTTTCCATCCTTATGTTGTTAACGCCTCTACGATCCGGACGAAGCGTTTCGCCTCCTCCTTTATACCGCGTACATCGAGGGACTGGAACAATCTGCCGGTGGCGGTGTTTCTGTCGGACTACAATTTGAGTGTCTTCAAGGCTAGAGTGAATAGGCTCTTAACAAACTAGTGCGCTTTACCATCAACAATTGCGTCACTGCTTACCATCAGGCGGCATTGCGGTCAAGTACTAGTTTAGTGTTTATATAAGAGCCTATTCTCTCTAGCCTTGAAGACACTTAAATTGAAGTCGGACGGAAACACCGCCGCTGGCAAATTGTTCCAGTCCCCTGATGTACGCGGTACGCGGTTTAGGGTTAGGTGTATGGAAAATACTCTAAAAATTTGGTTTCGTAAAGACTAGTTTTATGTCTGTATGTTTTAAACTAGCTTTTCTTGTGTATTAATTTGCTGTTGCCTATAACAAAAGTCGCCTTTGTCTACTAAATAAAATTTGTCTAGCCGTATCGGAGACCAAGCTTAACAAAGTAGCACACAAAGAGATTTTTTTTTTTATTATATTTCTGCTATTATTGTATTATTGCACTTATTGATAAAATATATTCTTAAACGGACAAACGCTTTTCATAAATAATCAAAAAGATTTTTCATTGTGCCCAGTGAATGAACTACGGAACTCTTCAATATGAATTCGTCCTGCTATCAAAGTTTTAACAAAAAAGTGTCACACACTGCTGACACAGTTTGGTTATACAATATATTGTTCCAGCCAACTCTTATCAGTGTTTGAAACTAACAAAGTGCGACGATAAAAAACAAGGGTAACAAATTGCATGTTACCAATATCGAAGTCACTGTTGTGATAACATTTTTAATTTGGAATATGCTAATATGGAACGCTATATATACAGACATATGCTAATATAGAAACAGTTACGTCATTTCAACGAAACATCCTTTGGAAAAAAAAACATGGGCCAACAATTTAAAGCGGATAAACGGACCTACGAAAGGAGTAACTTAGCGGTATTTCAACTCCTCAACATAATTACCGTAACTATGCAAATCTACCCTTAACTGCCTAAGATACTTCATAATCAAGTTCCGTCAACAAATAGTTGTCAAGTGGTCCAACAGGCCTCATGGAAAGTTAGTTATTTATTCAAAGCGCGTAGGACTTTGATTATTGTAATTTGACGTAAGCCACGCCCGTCTTGGGGTTCTCAACCCTCCGTAAAGGTTGAATAAAGTGGAGTCACTTCACATCACAATATTGTACTGTGGGTGTTGATTATCTCTGACAGCCTCGAGTTGATTTGAATGCGAATGGAATTGTCGTGTGTGAAAAAAATAGGATAGAAAAGTGTAGTGAAACTTACTTAAAAGTTACACAGTGCGGGTTGCTGTTCAGTGCGCAGGCCCTGAGCTCTGTCTTTCATATTGTAGTTTCACTACTTACAAGTCATCAAATGGCTCATTTTAAGTAAACTGATCCAGTATTAAATCATGCAGCTGTCTTCCCATGTGACTTCAATTTAAGTATCTTCGAGGTTAGAGTGGGTAGGCTCTTAATAAACTAATGCGATTTACCATCAAAGATTGTATCACGGCTTACCATCAGGCGGGTTACTGAAAACATTTTTTTTTTCCACCACATAATGAAACATGAAGAAGAAGTCGTGGTGGCCTAGTGGTTAAATCACCAGCCTCTCAAGTATGAGTGCGCGGGTTCGATTCCAGGTCAGGCAAGTACCAATGTAACTTTTCTAAAGGTATATGTACTTTCTAAGTATATCTTGGACAACAATGACTGAAGGTAAAGGAAAACATCTTGAGGAAACCTGGACTTTAAGTCTGAAATCGCCAACCCGCATTGAGCAAGCGGGGTGATTACGCTCAATCCTTCTCTGTATGAGAGGAGACATGTGCCCAGCAGTGGGACGATAAAAGGTTGATAATGATGAATGAAACATAAGTTAACAAACATAAGTATACAAGATATCTTAATGTGTGGACACTGGAGTCTGTACTAGGACTACCTCTGTTACAGGTCTCCACGCCTCCTGACTACATGATCGTATCACAACTAATACCAACGATTATTTCCAGACAAAAGGCAAATGGTATAAGGGTTTTCTGTATTATATTCAGTATAAAGCTTCTATAGAATATTGATACTCAAACTGCAGCGTAATTGCCTAACACATTATCAGTAGCAATGGGTTTCATTTTGACAGTTCAACAGCATTCATTGCGTTATTTACTTTGTTTAACAGACACGTTTTCGAACATAGGGAGCAATGGAACTATGAAACAGCAATAAACTTCAAAATGATTCCAACTAGTAGTAATAGTGAACTGACAGTTACGCAATAGGGATGTTTCCTGGGTAAAAAAAAAATTATTATACTTATTTAGTCCGTCATTCAGATTATAGAAAAATATTGGAAACGTATATTTTGTTTTATCGAATCAATAAAAATTGACAAATATAAAAGGCATCAAAGATCAGGAGTGGTGGTTGGTGACGTCACTGCTCGCTAACAAGTTTAGCGTGCATAGACGTCACACGAATTTTCAACGCACTGTGCCGTCTTCATTTTTTGTTTATATGAAAAACTAAAAAATACGTGTCCAGTATTTTTTGGAAATCTGACTGACTGACTAATTAGTTTTCTTTAGTCAACTACCCTATTAGGGTGCCGGTTAGACTGGACGCTAACTCCAACGTGGTTGGGAAAAGAATAAGCAGAAGATGATGATAGACAGAGTAAAGAATATACAGTAACAGCTGCATTAAGTGTTCCAAATATCACTTACTAGTGGCCGCCAGCGACTTCGTTCGCGTGGGTTAGTTATGCTCCGCTCCTATTGATCGCAGCGTGATGTTATATATAGCTTAAAGGCTTAATAGGATTAATAGGCTATCCAACGCAAAAAGAATTATTGAAATCGGTCCAGGAGTTCCAGAGATTAGCGCGTTCAAACAAACAAACAAACAAAAAAACTCATCAGCTTTAAATATTAGTATAGAATCATTGTGAATTCTTAAAAAAAAAGTTATGTCATCCAGACTTAGACGGAAAAATATGCTACTCGCCATTACTTTGTTATGAGGATCCTACATATTTATATTAAGTACGTCATCAGCATAAGAAGGGAATAAATATCAAATGTATCCATAGTGGAAGCGTTTAGTAGAATTTGATATAAGAGGAAAACGAGTCAGAATCGTCATATCAGAAGCTTATATTTTATGGACAAGATTCTTTTTCAGTTACAAGGACGAGTTTTACGATTTTATTTGTATCATTGTTAGACGTCAAAGGAACCCTTTTTCTTCCTAATTACGGGTTGATGTAGAAGGCAAAAAGTATTATTTAAATATTTTTTCGTAGGTATAGTAGACCTAAAAGATTCCAATCCTGTAATCCTGTCTTGTAATGTTAGTTTTAATATTTTGTAAAAACTGATCAAACGCGTATTGGACTCGCTGCCAGAGGGTTTTAGGAACAAAGTATGTAGGTAAATACAAATCTGAGGCTGTCAGATTTTTTTTTTACTTGAGCGATAGGACATTGCTTCTTGCCAATTTCATGATTTCATTTCAACAACGGAAAATGCCCTATAGGTTTTTTTATTTCTCTGCGAGTGTCAAAGTATGGGGGATTAACGGAACATAAATGCTCGTAAAAACACAGAACAGATTGAGATAAGCTAGTGCGTTTTACCATCAACGATGCGTCACTGCTTACCATCAGGCGGAATTGTGGTGTGTGTACTGGTTTATAATATATAAAAAAAGACATATCTATTCCGTGGTAAAAAATAATATGATTGCATCGTCTTAAAAGTTTGTTTTTTTCACTGTTTCGGTGGATTGTAGCACTAAGTATTGGATATTTATTTCAATTTATACTTGCATGTAGTAGTCGTGGTGGCCTAGCGGTTAAAACACCAGCCTCTCAAGTATGAGTGTGCGGGTTCGATTCCAGGTCAGGCAAGTAGGTACCACTGTAGCTTATATAAGTTACATGTACTTTCTTAGTATATCTTGGACCCCAATGACTGACTAAAAGGTAGAGGAAAACATCTTGAGGAAACCTGGACTTTAAGTCTAAAATGGCCAACCCGCATTGAGCAAGCGTGGTGATTACGCTCAATCCTTCTCTGATGAGAGGAGACCTGTGCCCAGCAGTGGAACGATAAAAGGTTGATGATGATACTTGCATGTGTTCCTGAAAACAAATGCCTTGGTGGTTTGTCCAGCTGTCAAAACACTTTTTTCAGGAACGAGCGGTCAATAGGCGCAACTAAGTGACCTTGCAAGTGTTCCATTTTTCATTTTGAAATTCGAAAAACCTAAATGGCACATTTCCATACAATAATTTTAAACGTAGGTCTTCCAAATTTTTGAATTATTTTATGGCTTATTTATTGATAAGAACTTCGCTTATTAAAGAGCTGTTTCTCTAATTTGTATTGTTAAACGTAAAGAAATATTACTGTCTATCAAAATATTCTTTGTAAAATCATTAAAAAAAAATTATACTGAAAATTTTATGATAGTTAAAAACTTTTTTATTTTGTGTACTTTGCCCCATTCCACCCCATGTTACGGGTACTTAAGGGGCATGTCTGACCTACATACGTCACGACCAAACGTGGTTTGATTTTACGCTAATTTTTAGCCACTGAAACGCGTGTACTTACTTGATAGCTATTCTGTTTATCCAAATCTAAATGATTGGTTGAAATTTAAGAAGGATAGGTGAAATTCGGCGTCTATTTTAGAATGTGTATTTTTTAATAACTTTCTTTAAGTGATATGATATCAGTATATTTAGGTACCTGGATTCTGAATAGACTCTGTAGTAGATACCTTACTGATTTAATTTAAAAAAAAATAACGATGCCTTAAACAGTCACACAGTTTGCCCTTTAACAGTCTCAATGCAAAATCAGTTTTTCTTTTTATATTGTCAAAGCATCGAGCCCCTATCGCCAGTACCTATAATAAAAACACGTTCACGTTCGTTCATCGTGATTCGTGATGGCCTATCAGTCATGGTTGTCTGTTCTTTTTTCACTGTTGAGGAAACCTAGACTTTAAGCCTGAAATCGCCAACCCGCATTCAGCAAACGTGGTGATTACGCTCAATCCATCTCAGTATGAGAGGAGACCTGTGCCCAGTAGTAGCGCGATTAAAAGGTTGTTGATGATGATGATGATGAACGTGTGTGTATCTGTGTGTTTGTGTGTTTCAGTAACTACATTAAAAGAGAGAAGAAGGAATGAGAAGTAGGAAGGGATATAGTATTACCCACAAGCTGGGTTTCTGAAGGGCAAATAGGCTGCATGTAAAATATTGTTATAAAGCTTTAGCGGGTAGGACTGGAAGCCGAACGTAGGTGGATAAAGGTTAGAAACTTTAAATAACTGATAAATTATTCCGGCACTAAGTTGTAAGTTTGAGTGCTGACTTGTCCATAGTCCGATAACTTTTATTCGGAGAATACAATTGACGTTTGACGGTTTTTATATAAAATAACTGTCAAATTTTCAAAATAATTCCTCGAATGGGTAAAGTTATCTGGTGATTGAAAAAGTTCTAAATTCAAAAATATGATTGAGTAATTTTTGTTCATCGGTGTAGTTCGGTGGTGTACGTAGGTATCACGATTACAAATATTTAAACCTATAGATACAAACAGTCTGGCTGTTTGTGTCTATGAGTTTTCCGGGATCAACTATCTGTAGGCAATACAAATATTTGTACCGTGCGGGAATCGAACCCGCGAAACGTAGTGCAATAGTCCATCGTTCAGCCAATGCGCCAACCCTGTAGTCTTTGTACATACCATGTGTTTTTTAACACGTTAAACGCCGAACAAATAATGGCCGTTAGTCATTTGGGCCACGGGGGACACCGATGGGCCACCCTGTATTGAACTGTTCGGGCCACGGAGGACACCCGTGACCTGATCGAGGTGTTGAAACGTTGATTACAAGCCACGGGACAATAATATTAAATGAAAACGGTAAAGATGTGCCCTGCGTGTAGCCCTGTGCAACGACCAAAACAGCTTGGTTTAATAATATTTGAAAAAGAGTAAGACAGCGAATTTCTTAGGAGATGTTAGGGGTGCTCTAAAACAGGATAAAAATGTATATTTTTTCTTGGGTTTATATACATATGTTTAAAAATGGCTAACAATTAAATGCCCAAAAAAATATTAAAATAGAATAAAACAGAAAAAAACTAGTTCTTGTCTCGCCATTTCGTGACAGTTAATCATCAAAAAAATATTGTTTAAATCAAAGTAAATATGCAAATTTAGTAATTTTTTATCGTTTTGTGTCGATATTAACTTAAGCGAAAAATGATGGAATTGATGATTTCCACTAGGCCTGAATGGGTTTCTCGAATCGCCCACCGGTGGGCCACGTGGCGTTGAACGTGAGTTTGTTTCCTAATTGAGATAACATCATCATCATCAACCTTTTTATCGTCCCACTGCTGGGCACAGGTCTCCTCTCATACAGAGAAGGATTGAGCGTAATCACCACGCTTGCTCATTGCGGGTTGGCGATTTCAGACTTATAAAATCCAGGTTTCCTCAAGATGTTTTCCTTCACCTTCAATCAATGGTGTTCAAGATATACTTAGAAAGTAAATACATATAACTTTAGAAAAGTTACATTGGTACTTGCCTGGCCTGGAATCGAACCCGCGCACTGATGTTTTAACCACTAGGCCACCACGACACCTAAATTCTTAAGGTTAACTCCGTTAGGTATCTTATCGTATGGCAACCATAAGTTCTAGACCTTCGACTGTGTCAATAATTGTCGCGGGTTCGATTCAGGCACGGAAAAATAATCGTATGGCCTACAATAAATTAGTTGTTTCGGGTCTGGCTGTTTGTGTATGTGACTTTATGTTTGTAAACGCACCCACGATACAGGAGAAATTCATAGTGGAAACGTCATTAAAAACAAATAACAAATTACAAAATAACACTTGATTTCATGTGAAAATTATGAAATGAAGAAAGAGCGACTCTCGAGTTTCGCTCATGACTAAGATAAATAAAATATATACATATGTACCTACATATTACGTCATATCATTTATTTTTCATTTTATATTTCTAATAATAGGTCATATAATTTATCTTTAATTTTATATCTTTATTAACATGCTTTATCATTTATCTTTTCAATTTTGATTTTTAACCGACTCAAAAAAAGGAGGAGGTTCTGATTTGATTGATTCTTCGGAACCTTTTTATACATAGTGGTCTTGTAGCAGGGTCTAACCCCCATTATCCAAATTAAATATCCTTTAATTTCCTCAAACAAATCGAAATCTAGATACGCGAACTCACCTAGGCATATTTAAAAAGAGTACCAACTCCGATTCGTGACATGAATCATTACAACCATGTCACAATAAAACGCTACAAATAAAAGTCGAACATCATGCCGACGCGGCACGAATTATTGTCCATATTTCTGACATTACTGTTTGAATATAAAACAATTTTTCTTCAGTGCAGACCCTCACAGATGTATGTAACTTTAATATAACAGGTATACAAATAAGTTTTCGCAGTTTAACTAAAGAGGTCCTCACTAAGAGGTTAGGTACGTTAAAATAGGGTATTGGACTAAAAAAAACTAATTAGTCCGTCAGTCAGATATCCAAAAAATACAAGACACGTATTTTTTCTTTTTTCGTATAAACAAAAAATGACTACGACACAGTGCGTTTAAAACTCGAGTGTTTTAGCCACCAGTGACGCCACCAGCCACCACTCCTGATCTATGATGCCTTTTATATTTGTCTTTTTTATTGTTTTGATAAAACAAAAAATACGTGTCTAGTATTTTTTGGAAATCTGATTGACGGACCAATTAGTTTTTTTTATTCAAATACTCTATTGTCAGATGTAAAATGTGATATCGTAAGTTCGAACATCTGGTAAAAACATACACTTAGTGTTAGTAACTCTGTAACAGTATCACAAATTTATTTTTGTACAAAAATGTCAAGTTTTGTGACGAATAAGTGTCATTTGCAGGAACTTTTGATTTACCTACTTCTCTAATTTGAAGAGATCTGCAACTGAGGCCTATCGATTGCTTGTAAAAGTTATGGTGTAGCTGCTTTAAGCTAAAAAAGTTGTCGTGAGTGGTTGCAAAAGTTAAGAAATTGTGACTTTGATGTGGAAGACAAAGAACGTAGTGGAAAGCCGAAATCGTACGAAGACACGGAATTGGAGGCATTATAAGATTTTGACAGCCCCCGAGGCGTAGCGGTAGCAAAACCGTTTTGGATCACTCAGGACAACTGAGCGAATAGGAAGGGAGACTGCAGTTGAGCGAGGTGATGCAATGTTAAACCCAACAACACGACCAACGATGCTGCGGCAAAGGGAGATTGATCTGAAGAACCTCCACGACCAAACTCCCAACACACTGACGAAACTGCCATCATCGCTTGGCGGAATGGCTTTATCTGGTGGGTGGTAACAGAAGTTAAGTCAAGACAAGGTCTTGCCGCCAAGCGATTCGTCGTGTTCCGGCAGGATGTCTGGTGAAGCCGTACGGAGGACGGGTCTGTTCAGTTATGTTGCGATGTGTGCCGGGTACGATGCGTCAAATGTTGTTGTGTCGGGAGTTTGGTCGTGGAGGGTCCCCAGATCTCCCTCTAGCGCAGCATCGTTGGTCGTGTTGTTGGGTTTAACATCACATCACCTCGCTCAACTGCCGTCTTCCTTCCTATTCTCTCAGTTTTTTTGAGGGACTAGGCTCTTAATAAATTAGAGCGCTTCACCATTAACGATTGCATCGCTGCTTACGATCAGGCGTAAATGTAATCGGCTAGTTTATAATTAGGTATACATATATAAAAAAAAACATAGGCGTTTATTCGGTGAGAAGGAATGGACTGTAATCCACCACGCAGGCCCAGTGAAGCCCGGGACCAGTGGACCAACACTGCTTCGACTCTCATTCCTCTACATCATAAAGCTGAATACCAGTATTAAACATGGACAATAACTCATCTGACCTTTACGACCCAGTTATTGTGTAACACCATAATCCTGAGTATGACTGCTTGTCTAACATTCCGGATTCTGAGTCCCCTTAAAGATTGTCAAAGGTCTAGAAATGACAGCGGACTTAATGCGCTTCACGAAGCCCGAGTGGGTCTCTGTATACAGTATGTTAAGAAAACCCTGTCCGACCCATAAGGATAATAAAGGTTAGGTAAACACATGACCAAATATAATATAAAATTTTACGTAATCATCATAGTACCAATACAAATGAATTTTGTATAATCTTTTTTTCCCGCGAATCAATTCCAACTTCCCCGAAATTTGGTCATTTTTAAAAAAGTGACAACACCGGTTTTATTTTGAGCAAATAGCGATGCGACCACGTGCCGCGTGCCCTGCCGCCCGCCACCGGCGGAAGGGAGCTTAACGCACATTTATTAAGTTACCTCTTTTTGCGAAATAGTATTTATTTTTTAGGGGGATTTTTTTTTAAGTTTAGCCCGGTTTTGTATCCATTAGTAGAATCAGTTATCGATACCTAACAACACCTTCATGGGTCGGACAGGGTTTTCTTAACATACTGTATAACGAATGGACAGTCACCGACAAGCGTAGCTTATCTTTTGACTGTCCAGTAGAACTGTACAATGTACAGACGACAACACATAAAGCTTCTACAATCTGTCAGATATCTTTATTAGATCTTCAACTTTGACGGCACGGTTAGCGTAATGGTTAGATGTTTGACTGCTGCACTGCGTGTCGTGCACGGAACAAATATTTCTAAGACTTACAATAGTTGTTCCGAGTCTGGCTGTTTGTGTATGTGATTTTATGTGTTTGTATGTGGGCAAGGGGTTTATAACAAAAAAAAAAACTTTATCTCTTAAGCATTAAGACTCAAAGCTGATTGGGAACATTTAGCAGTTTCGGGTAGCTTGACACGCTGTCGTCCGTACATAGGGTCATAAGAACCATCACGGGTGGATAAGAAAATTATAAAAAGTAAAAATCATCATCATCATCAACGTTTTTATCGTCCCACTGCTGGGCACAGGTCTCCTCTCATACAAAGAAGGAATGAACGTAATCACCACGCTCGCTCAATGCGGCTTGGCGATTTCAGATATAAAGTCCAGGTTTCCTCAATATGTGTTCCTTCACCCTCAGTCATAAAAAAAAAGTAATAAGAAGTACTAATTTATTAAATAGATATAGTTAAAAATATGTATTTGGTATATATTAAACGGCACTTTAAGTGACAAGGATCACACGCCAGCGTATAATCATAAAATTATACTTCTAACCTTCAACTTTCTGTACGCGCTGCTGACCGCTTCCCTGGTGAGAGCTCCCTTAGTCGCCTCTTACGACACCCACGGGAAGATATGGGATGGTACTATTCTAAGCCCGATACCACACGGCTAAAAGGTCAAATCTTCCCACTCAACCTCGAACCTTAATCTTAGGCATTAAGGTTCAAGGTTAGGTTAGTATTAACTCTTTGTAAGTAATTTTATATACCTGCTTTAAACTGTTGGTAAAATTATTAATATAAGCGAGAATGTTTATATGGATGGTTGGATGACTGTTTGCTACTGAACTGGTTTGGATGGAATTTGGCACACAAACCCCCTTATTCATAAACGTAGTTTAAAGTTAACTAATGTTTAGCGATTCTTTGCCCACACATTTTTGACCTTTTAACGTCACTTAACTTTAATCATCGTTTATAAATAATTAATCACCGCAGGGTTTAAGGGGCTTATTCATAAACGATGATTAAAGTTAAGTGACGTGCAAACGTCTAAAATTTAGGTATGGTTAAACAATCGCTAATCATTAGTTATGAATAAACGGCAGAGAGTTTAACCAGAATTAACATACAGGATACTTTGAATCTCGATATTATTCGATATACAAGAATCTTCATTAACTTTTCATTAATATAATAAGTATATAATTAAACTTGGTACATATTTTTATAGTGAAAAATACCAAAGGGTAAAATTCATGTAATTACCTATGTATAAATTAAACCGTGATTATTTAATACTTCTAATAAATAATGAGTTTCAGTCTGATTAATGTGGATATATACCTATAGTATTATTAATCACCCTTTAGTCGATTTAAAATAACGGCAAAATCCCAACTCGACTAAAATACTACCCGCAGTTTTACTATTAGGTATAAGTGCAGGTTACTACCAGTCTTTGCACAAGATGGCGAGATGCTGCAGGTACTTAAGGCGTTATAGCGCTAGCAACCATTAGGTACAGTAACTAATAACGATTTACTATTTAAATTACATTATTGTGCCTAAAAGCTCCAGCATTTTATATTTGAACCAGTATAATATTAGAATGTTCAAAATTACATATCAGTGCACGGCGGGGTCGCATCAGGCTTAAAATAGAGTAGCACTACAACCTATTTTCAATGATCGTCGCACCACAATAGTCGATGGTTCAAATAATGATCGGTTTCATGGCCCACATCCATATGACCTACAGATTGATTACCCGCCCTTCAACGAAACTTCACTAATTGCCTGGAAAATGTGAACTTTTCAAGCGTTTAACGTCTTTGGCTAACTATACTGTCATAATAATTTATTAAGTCCACAACTATAGACAGTTAAGTAATTAACGATATCAAAAGCGGTAAATCAGGGGCACTCCTGAAATATAAAGCAAGGACCACGTAAAATTAGCTAAGGAGAGTTGCAATGAAATAATTTGATAACTGAACCCAATGAGTGAATTTCATGACAGAAACTTAGGGTAAGAAAAGATGAGAGTCAAGAAGAAGCATGATTTAGTGAGGCATTAGTGAGCGGGGTCGTCGAACGGCGTAACGAAACGGCGTCGGCGTCCGGGCCGGGAGGGGCGACGGTTTCGGCGCGCGCTATCGATCGGATTGCATACCTTCCTGCGGCCGCAGCAGAGCATCCTCCGAGCGCGCGACTGTCCGCCCGGCGAAGACTTCAACCTGGTAAGTTTTCGCCACTGCATGGGTACAGGTTAGCGCGGCGCTTGCGGGAGCGGCCGCGGGGCCGGCTGCTCGCGCATCGCGACGCCGCGGGCTGGACGCGGCCGGAGCGCGCGAGCCTTAATCGCGAAGTGCCCGCCGCACGCCCGCGCCTGCGCGCCGAGGCCACCCCGCCACCCTCA
This sequence comes from Sesamia inferens, assembly GCA_037179545.1. NCBI lineage: Eukaryota > Metazoa > Arthropoda > Insecta > Lepidoptera > Noctuidae > Sesamia > Sesamia inferens. The sequence goes on along the minus strand of CM073928.1, from coordinate 23,855,259 downwards.
GCCACCCTCTGACCCCCTCGCGCCCCCTTACTCCTCGCGATTAATAATTCCGGCTACGCTGCCAGTGCGTATGTGGGTTAGTTTTTTGGCGATCGATGCGATTATTCGGTGCGAGCCGCTTCCGGTCGCCAGACCATCGCGGTGCACCCCGAGACGCTAGACGACCTATTAATCGCTTTCTGACATCACCCCTTAAAGTGTCGCGTTGACGATATAGGTGTCCTTAATCGAGAATATAGGTCACACGCATAAGTAGTAGAAAATCACTTAACATGCAAGGAAATATTATGTGCCCTACTGAACTATATCGGCAGCTTTCATTCGAATGAACTGAATATTTAAGAAGCTTAAGAAGGCTCGATTGATTTAAAATTAAATAAGAGGGACTAAATAATTGATGAGTTTGGACACCAAACGTTAGCAGCTATGCTAACATAACAGTGTAAGATAGTAACTTCAACAGGTACTAATAATTACATCAATTACTGTATAAGTAAAGCAACTCACCGAAGGGCCCACGAAACCTAAAACTGTAAATAAACCCATCACATCCCATTCAACCATAATAAATTCATCGCAATCCTTTCTAAAGCGCCAATAATTAAGGGTATAATAATTACGTAGGAGGGCTAAAAGTCAAACGTGTTTGGACTGATATTAGGCTACAATACAACGGCGAGGGTCACATCCGACCGCATAAAGACCGGTCCAAACCACACGAGGCTCTCATCTGCCTCCACAGCCCTCCGAGAGGGATTCAAGGCCCAAAAATGGGACAAATGTGAATTGATCTCGCGCGCTAAGGGTCCGTAATACTAAACTTTATATTAGGTATATAGCGACGAGTATTGCATCACAGTGCCTATCGAAGTATTTTTCAACAACTGTTTTGTTTTTTAAATATCGCAGCATCATGCTGAGATAGAAGCCTTAGTAGCCTTGCACATATCATACTAGTTTTTTTTTTTTTTTTTGCTTTCGTGAAATTATTGTTCTTTATTTCATTTTATGGTAACATAAATATTTGAATTAAAATAAGTATATAAAATAGTAGTCTAACGTTTTCGGGAACAGGGTAGGTACAGCAGTAGCCTGTAGGTACCCGTAGGAGGTTTATGGCTCCAGAGAGAGGTACCTCCTGACAATGCAAGCCGTGTCAAGAAGTACCGCTTTCTGAATCAAACCCTTGTTCCAGCTGCCCGACCTCAAGTGTTGGTCGAGGCTCTGAGCTATTAATCTATTGACTGTCACGACTATCGGTACAATGATCGCTGAGTCCACATAATGATTATTGATTTACGAAAACGAACATTTTATGTAGACTATCCCAAATAAAATATCTTTCCTTCCGTTTTTAATAAACATTTTATCTACCAACCTATTGTGGTTAAAAGACACAGCATTGTAGCAGACTTTCATCCCTTGGGAACTGAACCCCAAAACTCGGATCGGTCCGAACTCGGATCACTTTCCTACTTAGGAGCAAATTAATGAAATTTTACTAACGTTTTTCCCGTACGCTGTTTTCCTTATACGGGATCCGTTATCGCAATGGCAAATCTCTTTGGAAACTCAACTTGAGGAAATTACTTGATAGCTTTGTGAGTTATCTGTTTTGTGGGCATTTTGAACTGGCTATTGTTGAGGATCAGTTGCGGTCATCGTGTCTTCAATATAGGAAATAGTAGGAAAGTGTCTGTCATTAATAAAAGTGAAAAACAAAGTTATACGAATTTTTTTTTATAAATTATAAACTAGTGCTTGATCACAATCCTGTCTGATGGTAAGCAGTGATGCAATCGTTGATGGTAAAGCGCGCTAGTTTATTAAGAGCCTATTCACTCTAACCTTGAAGACACTTAAGTTGTAGAGGGTTGAGGGTTAAGTTTACTCAGGGTTCTAAGCGTTTGGCTTTGTAGAATGAGGATTTGGGGGAAGTAAAACCACTTTATACCAGTTAATCATATTATTTTTGCTCCAGCAAAAAACTTTACTCTTAACAGAAGGATAATTTGCGTAATTTAAAATAAACGTTCAAAATCTTTTTTTTTTTCAAGGTGAGATTCAACCTCCACTCTTAATCATTGGCCTCTGTGGAATAGATACCACAATTTTGCCAATAACACGTGTAACAAATTGTAGAAATTCTTTGAAAATTTTATTTCACAATAATGGCGGCTATCGCCAATGACATTTGAACAAGACGGCCGCGTGAACGGTCTATGAGGGAGGTTTGAGGCAAAGTCATGATTTGGCCACTATGCTGCGATATTTCAATGTTCTTTATGAATGATTTACTGAATGCACTTTTTATTAAATAAATCATGCGCTTTTATTTAGTAAACGACATAAGTGCAATGAAAAATCCGCGTGACACTCATCTTAGCTTTCCCGTCAAAACTCCGTTCAAAATCTTGTTGAAGTCTCAACACAGCAACATACGAATGTCAAAAACCTGTAGATGTAAGAAATCCTCATTCACCCATTCATTCATTCATTCTCCTTCCCTTATCTCAATTTATTTGGTGTTGTCAACTAGACGTCATCTTCGGTAGTCACCCCCTTTCTAACTATTGAGACATTCCATAAACGGTTCCTTTGATCTTCGCCTACTAAATAAAATTTAAAAAATAATGTATTACGAGAAAATGTTTCTTTTAGTTCAAAAATGGCAGCCTGATAGAATTAAACTTAGAAACACTTTATATTGGTTGCAGCAGCCCAACGGAAACCTTATTATCACAATATTAATATATATCTGTAATGCAAAATAGTAGGTTTAACTGTAAATGAACTGTAGATCTTCTGCGGGAGCACCCTTACGGTTAGTCCGTTTCGAACTACACAACACTACTAGTAAATAAACAAACTATCGATTCCTTCACTCTTTTACGTTCTCCCGAATGACTACTGGATTAGACCTACTAACCAGTGACAACCTAGTGAAGGAGCGGTGCTGGGGCAATAGTATCGGCCCCGATGACAGTATAATGGGCTTGAACCCAGGTGCTTTACTCATCATCATCACGGCAGCGTTAATCCCAGTCGCATCCGAAGCTTTTCCAGCTTTGGAGTCTGGCGTCCGTCTTTTACCAGTCTGACTGTCGATTTTGACTAAACTTCAATATTTTCCGTGAAGCGACTGCCGCGATATCGAAGTATTGCAATTAGACCAATTGTTGGACTTTTGAGGGCTCCAACAACCCGTAACGACTGCCAGTAGATGTTCGTATGACAACCAGGACTAACGGCTTAAAATGCTTTCCGAGGTACGACTAGACCAGTGCAAATACTCATATTCATGCATACAAATATTCGCACGGCGCGGGTATCGAACCCGCGCCTCCTTATGAAGCGGCCGCGGTAGGTCACAGAGGCTGTCAAGGCTTTAGGTACTCTGTGTAAATAAGTGTAAATAATTTCATAACCACTGCCCCCAAACATCGTGAGAAAATCGAAATGGCCTAGTAGAACCTAAAATATGAAGACGTTTAACATCTACTCGTACCATCCTACACTGGGCCCACGTGATAGATTAAAGCCTACTCCCTCTCGAAGAGAGGAGTCATTTGTCACAGCAGTAGGACATTATAGGCTTATTATTTTTTACCATGCCTATTGTTACGATGCCGGTTGTAACAGTACTTATGGTAAAAAATAATAAACCGATACTGATCATCAACATTTTGTTCAGGATGCACTTTCACCAAAGAACTCAACTGAAAAGTATTAATGTAAATTATAACGGGCAGACAGTAGAATCTGTAACAAGTACAAAATTTCTAGGATTAAATATTAATTCCAGACTTTCCTGGACAACCCATATTGACAATCTCTGCAAAAGAGTCAATAAATCCTCATTCGCTCTTTACAGGCTCTCCAAAATAGTTAACAAGGAAGCGATTTTAACGGCTTATCACGGGCTGGTGGCACCATTACTGAGATACGGCATTATATTTTGGGGTGATTCGGTAGACAAAGAATTTATTTTTAAAGCTCTAAAGAAATGCCATTAGAGCGATGTGCCAAATAAATAGTACAATTAGCTGTCAATATTATTTTAAAAATCTAAAAATTCTCAATTTGCCTTCCCTATATATTTACGAATCAAATATGTTTGTCAAATCAAATCTAAAGTTACTATAAGACCGCTGTCAAAAGCTATTATTGAAAATTAAGGGATAAAAAAAGTTAGAGATACAAATACCTTATGTTAAAACGGCACTACTAAATAAAAGTACTTTATCTACTCTCATATCAAAAAATTAAAAATATAAAACTAAAAAGGAGTTTATATTGACGTACTTTACCCATAGTATATTGAAAGGAAATTAAAAAATTAAATTATAACATTATTTCTCTAACAAAATAATGTTATAATAATTTTTTTTTTCATTACCGTACAGATTACAAACCATAGATAGCACTATTTCATTTTTTTATCTGTGGCTGCGCGCGCTTTGGCGCGTGCGCTTTGATGCAGGGTGCAGAATTTTGGCGCCAAATACGTTTCTTTGCATTGCGAGTCGTTGTTGTGTTTCGCTGGACACATAATTGATTATTATTGTTTCTTAAAATGTATGAGATTAGATAAAGTAGTGTATGATACTGTAATAATTAGGAATTACACACTCGTGTGATACCTACTATTAAAAAACTCGCTTCGCTCGTTTTTTAAACTCACACTCGTGCATAATATCCCTCATTATGTAACAGTTTCATAAACTACCATTCTTTCCTTTCGGACCTTTCGGTCTTCTATAGGATGCACCCTGGTGAGTGTGCAAGGGAATTGCATGATTTAATTCCCCCATCTCCGTTCCATCATCGGACGACCCGTCGTACGGCGAGTTTCCACCCTTACGTTGTTGACACCACTGCGATCCGGACGAAGCGTTTTGCTTCCTCCTTTATACCGCGTACTTCGAGGGACTGGAACAATTTGCCGGCGTCGGTGTTTCCGTCACATTACAATTTGAGTGTCTTCAAGGCTAGAGTGAACAGGCTCTTAATATACTAGCGCGCTTTACCATCAACGATCGCATCACTGCTTACCATCAGGCGGGATTGCGGTCAAGCGCTGGTTTATAATTTATAAAAAAAAAAAAGACAAATGTTATTATTATGTCAGAGATTACTTGTGTGACAAAAACATTGTATTCCAATGACAAGAAAGGAAAAATAATGTATATTTTTTTAAATTTGTATGTAAGAACTAAGAATATAATTTGCAACTATAATTTTTAATAATAAATTATGACCAATATTGAATTTGTATGTATTTGTAATTTGGAGTATTTAAAAATGTATCTAGACTAATGTGACCAATTATTATTATGTTAATGATCATGCTTGATCAAAGTCGTTCATCAAGTTTTAAAGTTTACACAAAATGTAACTAGATGGCGTTGACGTCGAAATAGAAGTCGCAAGTGTTGTATGACAATGATTTGGTTGGGTCCTTTAGAATAATTTTAAGAAATATAAGCGCATATATAGAGCAGTATACAGTAGTTGTTTTATTTTGATTACGTCAACCCTACTTGTATACAAATAAAGGTCAACTTTTAAGTACTGGGTACCTTCGCGGTGTTCGGTATTTAACATTGGTCCTTCGAGCCGGATAACTTTTCCGCATTTTTGAGTTAGCGGCCCCAGCTTTGGGTCCGCTCTTCCCGAGGTACTCGCAGTGGATCGCTGCGGCAAGAGTACCCGGCTACTCGCATCGGCAGCGACAGCTTTGTCCAGCACGGTTGGCGAGTTCAGTAGCAGCGGAAGATAAGCGGTGACCGTGGCGTGTACGTCACCCATCCAGTTCAACGTGTAGTCGTCAGAAGTACCTCACACAGTAGTTCAACGTGACATCAGAAGCCCGACGTCACATCTAGTTCATCGTGTCGCCACCAGAGGGCGCCACATACATCATTCATCGTGTAGTGTGAGTGAAGTGCAAATTGTGAGTACATTTATTATTATTAACAAACCAGTTAAAAGTCAAGCCATTTTGAACTTTATTTATTCCAAGCTTTTAACTTTGAAGGTTGTTGAAGAATTTTGGACTTGTAAAATTTTAAGTAGATATTTAGATTTAGAAAAGTTTTGTTTAGCTATTAGAAATTGACTTATTTGTGCATGTTTAGTTTAGGACTTAGAATAGTTTGTTAAAAAACGACGGAACGGGGAACCTATGCCCGATTTCCGCCAGATTATAAGTAACTTAAAACACTTGTAAAATTTTGTGCGACTAAATAGAACTTAGAATATTATTGAAGGAACCATTTTACTTAGATTTAGTTTGCTTTATAGTAGTACTTTGATTGTTTACAGTTGTTGATTTTTATACGTCTTTAGTCATTATTTAATCGATTCACATTAACTTATACAATCACACAAATTATTTACATATTTACAGTTTTATTTGTTAATTATTAAAATTATTAATCAGCTCAAATATGGAGGGATTGATACAATGTGTTAAAAGGATTCCAAAATGTTATCAATAAAGGATTAGTTAATTTTAAAAAGTGTCCCAAAGAAAGGTTAACTGTCGAATATATTGAGACTAGACAAGAATTATTAGAAAAAGATGACAAAAATTTACCATAACTCCAAATTTGATGATATAGAACAAAAGGTTGTGGATATTTATGACACGACCGAAGATACGTATATAAATTACAAAAAATAATGAAGACAACAATTAATAAAATTAAAGTTGTAAGTGAACCAGTACCTCATGGAGATGGTTCTTTTAATAGTACGTCTGCCCATTCACAGGTCAAATTGCCTAAGATTTCTATCCCAATGTTTTCTGGCAAATATGAAGAATGGACGACTTTTCATGATCTTTTTGTATCATTAGTTCATAAGAATAAGTTTTTAGATAATGTACAAAAGCTGCACTATTTAAAAAGTCATCTAACTGGTGAGGCTGAGCAATTGATACGGAATACTCCAATAACTGATGCCAATTACAGTGAGTGCTGGGAGCTATTAGATAGGCGATACAGTAATAAAAGATATCTCGCCAACTGCATTTTGAAACGATTATTTAGTATTAAACGTATGCAGGTTGAATCAGCAACATCATTAAAGGAGATTTCGGATACCACCAGTGACTGTTTAAGGGCTCTAACAAACTTAGGTATAAATGTGAGTACATGGGATGTTATTATCATACACATTGTGACATTTAAATTAGATCCGGAAACGCGTAAGCAATGGGAATTAAGTGTCAGCATTAACGATTCCAACAACTATTTTCCTACTCTTGAACAATTAAAAATATTTTTAGAACAACGTTTTCGCGCACTTGAGTGCATAGAACTAAAAAAAAGTCCAGAACGCCAGATCAATAATACACTTAGATCATTGTTAGCAACAGTCTCGTCATCGCGAATGAAATGTGAATACTGCACAGAGGTTCATAAGCTTTGTTTCTGCAAAGGGTTTGCTAAACAATCTCGAGAGATTGTTTAGCAAACCCTTTATAGGTGTATAGTATAGGTGCATAGGTGGGATTTCGTTGCTAAGAACAAAATGTGCTTCAACTGTTTAGGCAGCAATCATACAGTATACAACTGCAAGAAAAATAAAAGTTGCAAAATTTGTCAAAAGCACCACCATTCCTTGCTACATTTAGACAATAAAGAGTCTGTAGCAAAGCCTACTACTGAGAATGCGATTCTTTCAACTAGTGCTACTCAGATAGTCTCTTGCTTATCCACAGGGAAAGTAGCTAAGCCCAGACAGGTTTTATTAGCCACTGCGCTGATAAAAGCTTCGTCAAAGACTGGTGAATACCAAACAGCCCGAGCCTTGGTAGATCAAGGTTCGCAGGCTTGTTTCATAACAGAGGCCGCAGTACAGCATCTTAACCTAAAAAAGATACCAATTCAACGACATGTGTCTGGATTAGGAAATCATAGGTCAACCATGGCAAAGTACATGGTGCAATTAACGATTAAATCTCGTGTCGACCCAAGCTTCAAGTATTCATTAAATGCTTATGTGTTAAAGAAGATCACCTCTTACCTGCCTGAGCGAAGTCTTCATCCAGACACTTTCGACTGGTTAGGTATCAGTAACGTATATTTAGCTGATCCTGAGTTTAAGGGCCTTAGTCTCATTTAGTAGCGTAAAATGGTCACTTTAGGAAGCTAATTTCTAATTAACGGCTTGGTTTTGAGATTTGAAAAAAATATATCTTGTCTATTGATTCATGTACAACATTTACTAAAGATGATTTTTTCGTAGGATTTTGCCTTTTGCCTTAAAAAAATAGTTACCAAAACGCTATTTTTGGCTAATATTCGTTATTACTTCTAAACGGCATTGATGTGTGGAAATATTTTTACACTGAAAAATTCGCGGTTAGAAGTGCTACAGATTTGCAAGAGCGTATTTAAATCCATCAACATTTGCCAAGAAAATATCCTTATTTTGAAACATAGGTTTAGAGGTGCTCTGCGCGGGCGCGGGCGGCAGTCGTGCGTTAGCATTCAGACGGGAGGGTTGTGTCGCTTGCTGCTCTGCTCCGGCTATCGCCGACTACGCGTGGTTGTCTGTGTGAGTGCAAATATTTACGAGCGAATCGTGTCAGTGTACGTTCATAGATTAGCTCGCAAATGAGAATTGAAGATGCGTCTGGTGGCGTAAGTATCTATCTACCTATACTCTTGTATTTATACCTACATATTACTGTATTTTTCTTTATAATTACTATTAGCTTTTGTAACCATTTTTCTTTTACAATTGAAGTTAAACAATTACGAATTGTTCCAGGAAATCTAGAAAGAAATCTTTAGACTTGAAAGGCAATAATCCGACTAACTACATCCGCTGATAATATAGAAGACTCTATTCAGGTGAGTAAACACTCGCACTTAGATTATAATTTATAGGTTTGTAAGGAGATTTAAAAATAAAAATCTTATTAGAAATTTACGTAACTTGAAAATGTGATTTTTTGTTTATGGTGATATAAACCAAAAATTAGGACTCAATTAAAGGTTTTGGTGTTAAAACAGTTTTACAAAAAGTTTTGAGTTGATAGGACTTTTAGTTTTTGCGATATTAGCAAAAATGTGTAATAAAAACTCTTACTTGGATTATTTTAAATGATTCTTCCTGTAAATATTTCATTTCTATATGTAATTGTTTAAAGTAGCCGAAGCCGATGGACGCGGGCTGGCGGGCTTGGAATGTCACAGTTATCAGTAAATTTTTTGACGTCCTCCGTGGCGCAGCGGTCAACACGGCTGCCTGCGACGTGGAGGCCGCGGGTTCGATTCCCGGCCAGGTCATGATGGAAAACGCTCTTTTCCTGATTGGCCTGGGTCTTGGATGTTTATCTATATATGTATCTATTATAAATATAGTATCGTTGAGTTAGTATCCCATAACACAAGTCTCGAACTTACTTTGGGGCTAGCTCAATCTGTGTGATTTGTCCGTATATATACAGTATGTTAAGAAAACCCTGTCCGACCCGTAAGGATAATAAAGGTTAAGTAAACACATGACCAAATATGATATAAAATTTTACGTAATCATCATAGTACCAATACAAATGAATTTTGAAATAACTTCCCCGAAATTTGCAAATTTTTAAAAAAGTGACAACACCGGTATTATTATGAGCGAATAGCGACAGCGATGCGACCACGTGCCGCGTGCCCTGCCGCCCGCCGCCCGCGGAAGGGTGCTTAACGCATATTTATTAAGTTACCTCTTTTTGCGAAATAATATTTATTTTTTTAGGGTGATTTTTTTTAAGTTAGCCTGGTTTTGTATGCATTAGTAGAATCAGTTATCGATACCTAACAACACCTTCACGGGTCGGACAGGGTTTTCTTAACATACTGTAGGATATATATATATATATATATATATATTCTGTTTTCCACAAATAATATTGTAATAATATTTTTCGACTTACAGAAAAGAAGAGAAAGAAACCAATCGATAGAACTTAAAAGTTTAATTTGCTTTTTAGGTCGAACACTAACGCAGTTGATTCTAGGTCAGACATCCATACAGAATGTCGTCAAGAAAATGATAATATTATATATCTCTATGTGCACAAAAAAACGATGCAAGTTCCATCATCATCATTCAGGTAAAATTATGCCTGCATGGCCTACAACCTATATTTTTAGTTTACAAATATATCATATACCTGTAAAATTATTTTTTTGTTAATTCTTAATTAATTTTTCTTGATAAATTCTTATTTCCTTGACATAAATCTCTAACAGTGTAGCAAGGGTTAATTAAAATGTATGTTATATCTTTTTTTAGCTCAAAATATCACCAAAACCTCAACAAATCTCAAGCTTGTTTCATCGAAGGGCGACGCATAATTAATATTGCTTACTTTTATTCAGAACTAAAGAAAATTGCCAAGCACGGAGAATTATAGACTGTGGCTTAGGATCTGTAGATATTGTTGGAGAACGACAAGTGGGACTACATTCCCTATTTATTTTTAAATGCCGTATGTGTATGGAAACATTTTGCACATCCTACAGAAATCAATATCAGCTGTGCAGTTGTAGGAACAATAGAAATAGACTGTGGCCATTCTCAACTGCAAGAAATTTCTGCAGCTTTAGATATGCCTATAATCTCGCATGTTATTTATTGGATCGAAGAATTAAAATTTACAGATTTTAAAATAACTCGTGTTTTATTTGAAACCTCATTACGACGAAGTACATTCAATCCGACGTCACTGACACAGTATAAATAGGGTACTATCTCTTTATGGAAAACGGCCGAAACTACGCGCTTTGTAATCTCAAGGCATCTATATAAAGCACGGTTAGCGCAGCGGTTAAGCTATTGACTGCTGCGCTGCTTGTCGCGGGTTCAATTCCCGCGCGGAACAAATATTCAGAACATGTCCTACAAGTAGTTGTTCCGGGTCTGGCTGTTTGTGTCTGTGAATTTATATGTTTAAAAATGCACCCACGATAAAAGTAATTTCTAGTGTGGTTCAACGTTTTTTTTTTTTTTAATAAAAATATCACAAAGTGCCTAATGCGCGTTTGGTTTACGTTAACGCGATGAACTCGTTTATGTTATTCGCATTAGTAATTAATTCAAGGACACTGCAAAGACATGATACTCATATACTGAAAAGTAGTGAAAAAAAAATTCAAATATGTTGAATCGGTAGATATTACCATCTACCATTATTTTTTATGTGAATGTTATGATATATTATAATGTGTGGGTACTTGTTTTCCAAATGTCTGTCAGTCTGCGATCGGCCATTAAACTGTGTAACGAGCACTCCTTGATTTTATTTAAACATTGATCAAGAATACTAAAAATATATTATAGTACGATATTACCATTTATTAATGCAAAATATACATTTATCGTCTTGTATCCATACCCCCGTCTGAAATCGTAGGCACAAATCGCGACCTACACGCGGCTTGTCTGCATCTCTGGATATTCTTTGATTGTCGTTTTAGTTTAGCGCGCCACCGCGCGCATTTTACGAATTCGGGAGTACGGCGTTTAGCTCCGCCCACATGCACAAGGTCATTGAGGCTACTATAACCGTTAAGACACCAAATAAAGTCGATATTCTGTTGGGTGCTGATGTTTATAGCTGCATTTTAAAGGCAGGTTTATTGAAGAACCCATCTAGTACACTGATGGCGCAGAACACTGCATTAGGGTGGATCTTATCGGGTGTCGTTGGTGCTAGAGAAACGCCTAGTACAACTTCTAATTTAAAGAACATAAATGTAATGCATTGCAAAGGACGACATGCCGCCAAGTCGTTGGTTGTTAGGTCGCGTAATTGATAAGCATCCCGGAGATGATAATATCACTCGTGTGGTCACATTGCGTACCTACCAAGAGTTCTGTTATTAAAAGGCCAACCTCTAAACTTTGCATTTTGCCGGTGACCGATTCACAAATTTTATATATGTACTTAGATCAAATTTTATATATTATGTACTTAGATCAAATTTTATATATGTACTTAGATCAAATTTTATATATGTACTTAGATCAAATTTTACCAACTTTTAATGTATTGAGTATTTTTACTCTTGTTTATTTACATGATTTTTTATCTGTTTAGATCAATTTATTGTTAGATTTTTAAGAACCTTTTTTACCATTGTTGAATTTCTACATTTTAAGCATTATATAATAATTATATCAGTAGCTTTAATTTACTAAGTACAGATTTATTTTTCAATATTATTAATATGTAGATCACAAATAAGTTGTCAAATTGTTAACCGTTCATTCAGACCCATAACCATTTCTAGAAGGACATTCCGTCAATAATGTACTTGGTGGGCGGTATGTTAATGATCATGCTTGATCAAAGTCGTTCATCAAGTTTTAAAGTTTACACAAAATGTAACTAGATGGCGTTGACGTCGAAATAGAAGTCGCAAGTGTTGTATGACAATGATTTGGTTGGGTCCTTTAGAATAATTTTAAGAAATATAAGCGCATATATAGAGCAGTATACAGTAGTTGTTTTATTTTGATTACGTCAACCCTACTTGTATACAAATAAAGGTCAACTTTTAAGTACTGGGTACCTTCGCGGTGTTCGGTATTTAACATATTGTATTTTGACCTCTGTTTTTGTATTTAATATTGTATGCCTCAACGGCGGAACATAGATGAACATATTTTAATTATTTAAGACCTGTATTTATGACGTATACCTACCTATAGTTCACAATAAAGATGATTTGATTTGTGTCTGTGGTCCCACTGACACTTCATATACACTAAATTTTAGTACTCATTTCACTATTTAGCATAGATGTTTAGTTATGTTGTGTAATTTATATGCTGTACATAATAATAAGTGTTCTTTTATTACCTTAGAACCGTGAAATAGGCGTCACGCAAGCCCGCAGAACAGTGACTGTAACAGCTAAGCATTCACCCGAATAACAGCTATTGGATTAAATGCTTACCCTCACTTAACTGTAGACAGCCTTCATATAACTTACACATGAAGATTGTAAATGTCTCCTAGTCGTTTAAAAGATCCTTTGTTCCTTACTGTCCGTGGCGGAACACGAAATGATTCGCAACATATCTTTTTCTTCCATACTCCTCTTCTCCCATTCTTCTTCTCTCAGTCATCTCAAGTATCATCTTTCACACACTCCATCTGTCGTTTCTTTGCTTTCCCCAAGTAGTCTCCCACTTATAAAAGTGTGTGAATTGAGTTTTCTAGTCCGAGAGAGTTTTCAGACCGAGAAATCTCGATTAATTTACGAAGGAACAAATCCAATGCACAAGGTTCATGCAAATGCGCTATTATCGACCATACTGAGTATGTTTTATTAAAAACATTGCCCTTCGCCAAAGAAAGAGACTTCGTTTATGTAGGACATATTAATGTATCTTGCACTAAACCTTTGCTAGAACCCTCACAGCTATCTATTATAAGGCAATCCGTTTCGCCGAAGCAATCACCGACGTAGTGAGCACGAGTTGGCAATTATGTGACACGTGCAACGATGACGTTCCTAACTCTTCCATAATATTATGATGCACAGCCGTCTGAAGCCTAATTTCCGCAGGTAATTAAAAACGTTGAGAATCTATTCACTATTCTATATCAGTGAAAATAAATGTCAAAATTGTAGGAAAATTTGGTGTATTTTTAACAGATTGAGACTAAGATTTTGATGTTAGTCGTGGTGGCCTAGTGGTTAAAACACCAGCCTCTCAAGTGGCGGTTGAATTGGCGGTATAACTTTTCTAAGTTATATGTATTTCCTAAGTATATTTTGGACACCAATGAATGATTACAAGGTGAAGGAAAAGATCTTGAGGAAACCTGGTCTTTCCCCAACCCGCATTCAACAAGCGTGGTGATTACGCTCAATCCTTCTCTGTATGAGAGGAGACCTGTGCCCAGCAGTGGGACGATTATAAGGTTGATGGTAATGATGATGAAACTTTTCAGAAACCCATACGAGTGTAGAAAAGGCTTCTACTCTATAGCGGAATTAGACGAGCGAAACTTACACTGTATTTACATAGTCATGGTTGGTTACTTCAGTCGATTGATTGTGTAAAAATCTTACCGTGAAAAGTAAAGCAAAGTAAGCGTAGAGTGTAGTGTTGATTCCTAGCATTAGTTGGACTGCCAACTCGCTGTACACTCACTTCACCTAAGCTTTCACGGTAAGATCTTTTCAGAACCTTACTGTTGTTAGGATAACGAAGATTTATTCTCGGCTAATTTTCGGAAACTGTTCCACTGAAATGATAAGACTGCAAATACATGAATCGGCAAACACCAAAATGTGCATAACAAAGTCACGACTCCATAATTTTAGAATAGCGTAGTCCTCAACAGAATTGACTGGGGCAATTTCGTAAATTACATATACACACATCAAAAGTGTCTAGGGATCAAGCATTTTTATGCGGATTTCTTGAGATTGAGATGTGGCTTTGTAATAAATTTATGATTTTATAAATTTATATGGATCCTTTTTGGTGCATTTCATAATTTGAATCAGGAACTGTGAATCAAATTCGAGTAAAAGATGAAAATCAGCTGTCAATATTTTCCCTATAAAAACATACAACGCATTGAAGACATTATTAGTGCTACTGTTTCCCTACTACTGATTAAAACCAACGTTATTATGGAGCGGCGACGTCATTTAAGCAGGGAAGAAATGCTCAGAGCCGTGGGAATGATAGAAGCTGGTTCCCGGCAACGTACTGTGGCTTTAGCTCTGAATACAAGTCAGAGTGTTATCAGTCGACTTTGGACACGTTACCGAAGCACTGGTACCGTGGCTGAGCGCCATGGAGGATGGTATCGCTGTACCACACGGAGACAAGACCGATACATTCAAATCTTAACTCGAAGAGCTCCAACAATAACCGCCATGATGTTAGCCGTGAGGCTTCATCACTCTTCAGGGAACTTAATTAGCGACCAAACAGTCAGAAACCGCTTGCACGAAGTGAACCTTCATTCCCGAAGACCGCTACGGGTACCACCTATAGCAATGCACAATCGTAGGATTCGATATCAATGGGCTCTTGAACACAGAAATTGGGCAGAAGAACAATGGCGTTTCGTGTGCTTTTCTGATGTGTCTCGTTTTGGTATGAGACCGGATACAAGACGTATACGACACTGGAGAACCCCTGGACGCCAACAGCGATTAAAATCCTGCCAGGAAGTCCATCCTTATAGTGGTGGAACCATCATGGTATGGGCGGGTATTTGGATCGGCGGAAGAACTGAGTTGATTTGGATCAGAGGCAACCTCAACGCTCAAATTTATGCTGAGACGATTGTATCAGACGTCATCGTTCCTCTACAAGTGCAAATCGGTCCCTTATTTCGGTTAATGCATGATAATGCACGACCGCACACCGCAAGAGTTGTAAGACAGACTCTCGCCGCAGCTAACATCAATGTCCTGCCCTGGCCTGCTCAGTCGCCAGACTTGAACCCGATTGAGCATGCATGGGATATGCTACAGAGAAGAGCTCTGCCGAATATGGAGGGTATCCAGTCGCAAGAAGACCTTTTTTTGTTGTTGCAACGAACATGGGCGGCCATTGCACAGCGTGATTTGGATGAACTCATTTTGAGTATGCCAAACCGATGTTCTTGTGTTGTTAGTGTTCGCGGTAGAAACACGGATTATTAATTGTTTAAGTTACCCAATAAAATTTTAGAGAAAACTGTTATTTCAGTCTTTTTTTCGAACTTTTGTGTTAGTGGTTCAAATGTCAAATATCCCTTTATTAGGAAAATGGCAAATTTCTTTATTAATGCAAAGGTGACTTGGTTTATCGTTACTGTGACAAACGAAAACACTTTATTTGATGAATCCTTAAAGAAAATTTTAGTTAATATCAATCAGGAGAAAAGTTATTGCAAAAATATATGTTGATCCCTAGACACTTTTGATGTGTGTATTTATTTTAGTTTTACCGTCTCATCGAAGCAATGTGGCATAAACCCTGGGATATCGAATGTTTACTTTGTTAATAAATAATAAGAAAAGAAATGTTTTAGAAAATAGGATTTAAAAACGGAATTCATCAAATTAACAACTCCCGCTAGCGGTAGAGCGCATGTGTCAGACTTTTACTGACTCTAAAAACCATCCGTGCTCCTTCACATGCCTGTGTATCAGGGACCACGGTTACTGTTTCGAACAACCCGCGGCCCTGGCAGGCATCGGTCTTCGTGGACCCCGTCACGATGTGCTGTCAACTCTTTGAGGCGCGCGTGGAACGCGCGCCGACGACCCGAGCCTGGTCCGGGCGTCCTTACCGGGCATGCCCCACTCAGTCCCTGCTACTACGGTGTGTTTACGGTGGCCATGACCAGGGCATCTCCTGCGGCGGCTAAAGGCGTGAGGGAGCTGAGACTTATAGAGAAAATAGTCTAGTTGACAGATTTTGGAAATATGTTATTATTATCAGAGGTTGAAAAATTAGTAGTAATTTAAAACTACATTTTTATTACTAACCCATCAAAAAAAACGTGTTCCGAAGTAGGTATTTTGTTAATATTATTAATAAATTAAAGTTCAGTATTTTGTTAATATTATTAATAAGTTAAAGTTCAGTCACGCATTTGTTTTCCAACCCCATCAAGCGATTACGCATTTATATTCCTTTATTACTAGTTTGCATAGCGCCTGCAAACAACATGATGCAATTAAGCTATTCATAATAATAAAATAGTTCTAACATTTACTTACAATGTGTGCAACTGGTAATAAAAATATGTACCTAGATGTTTTCCAACAGTGTTGGGGTTGAGTTTCTTTCTAACTGGATACTGAATACTCTAGATGAATACAAGTATTTTACATATAACTTCTACCTGTGTGACCTTTGCAATGCAACCCAGCAACATTTTTTTTTTAATAATTACAAACTTGTGCTTGACCGCAATCCCGCCTGATGGTAAGCAGCATAGAAATTCTTAAAAAAAAATATTTAATACAAACAATAATGGCGGATATCGCCAATGACAGTTGAAAAAGACGGCCGCGTGAACCGTCTATGATCCCGGTTTGAGGCAAAGTCATGATGTGGCCACTATGCTGCGATATTTCAATGTTCTTTATGAATTATTTACTGAATGCACTTTTTACTATATTTTAATTAAATAATTTTAAAAGTGCAATGAAAAATGCGTGTGACACTCATTTCAGCTTTCCCGTCAAAACTCCGCTTCCTCCTCAAAATCAATCGAAACTAGACTGGTTACCCAAGAGCTTCTAAGTACCCGTAACGACTGTCAAGGCTCTTGTAATGACAACCGGGGCCGAAGGCCTAACTTTTTTTTACGTTTTATAAACGTTACGTTCGTTTCATAGTGGTGTCAATAACTTAAGGGTAGGTACGGTGGCGGCATTAAGTCATACAATAAACAAACACTTGGTTTCCAAGGATATATGTATGATAGATGGGCTGGAGTCCATGAACTTACCTAAACTTCGTACTTTAAACTTGGATCGACTCTTGCGGCTGTTACCATTTGAACACCAGCCCCAGCTGCTTGTATTAAATTTTTAATTTTGCTGTAAGAATAAAACATATTGCTCCCTTGTGATAAAGCAATTACATGTATCAATAATTGCCTAACTCTAAACCAATTTCGTTTGATCTATCTTGATAAGAGTTGATCGACTTTTGAATGGACTTTCAAGAACTATTACAGAAATTGCTATTGATGACTTTGATGTGTAACTAGTTAGGTATATAGTAATACTTGTTTAACTTGAATGTTGAATAATGTTGGCTGTATTTAATTATTCGTATTTGTATGTACACAAAAACGAGTATTTCTGAGTCTGTGAAGTTTAGCTGACCTTAACTTGTGAGGGTCAATTCTCGTAATTGTAGGAGGTTTAGTCTGATCTTGGTGTCAATCTCTCAAGAGTAACATAAAAAGACTGGTCTCGCACTATGGTCCACTGCAAGGATTAAGTGCGAAAACTAAACCTGTAATATAGAACATGTCAAAAAGGTTGAACCGGCAGATCCCGGCTAGGTTTTGAACATTTCAATTACGGGAATTGGCTTCTATATTATAAAAGAAACACGAACTAAAAAGTTATTTAGTTAAATCATTGAATACCTAGATAAATCGATTGCAGCATATATATCTACAATAGGGATGTATCCAAGGTATGAAAATCAAAAAAATAATTAGTCCGTCTTATAGATAATAAAAAAAATTAAGACCCGTATTTTTTATTTTGTCGAAATTACCAAAAATTACCGAGATATAGCGTATTAAATTTACGGAGTGGGGGCTAATTACGTCACGCCATGGTATATTTTGTTACGACGGCGTGACGTCATGCGATATTTCAAATCAATATATCTTCCTAAGTATTTCAAATAAAAGAAAAAATAAAAAATACGTGTTCAATATTTTTTAGAAATCTATCTGATGGACATTAAATTATTTTTTAGGATACAAGCCAATTATATAAACTATATTCGCCATTTACTTTCTGCCCATATATATGTCGGAGACAGGGACGGCAGAGCGGTAGGGTCGACAGCATCTTGGTGTGGTGGTACAGATTCCATTTCGTAGGTGAGTTTTGAATTGAAGCACGACGTGTAGATATACCCTCCAATCTTCATAATAACAATTTGAATAGGCAAACCGACAGTTTCGGTTCGCAGAAGTGCCTTGGTCCGCGTCTCGATGCAAAGTGACCGTTCGACGAACCCCACTTCCCAAAGCGACTCTGTGACGCCATCAGAAAACGTCACAAGCGTTCGCCCCTCTACTACGTAAATCAAATCAGCAACTTCTATTAAAATTATATCGACGATCTCCGACACGGCCAGCCTGACGATTTGCACGTCCTCGTGCATCATCATCATCATCATCCCAGCGCCAATCCAAGTCGCATCCGAAGCTCCCTCAGCCCCGGAGTCCGGGATCCGCTTCACCAGGCCAATCGCCGATTCCGGCCAAACCTCGATATTTCCCGTTGCACGTCCTCGTGCATGTCTGTAACAAATTAAAAAAAAAACACAGAAAACCGACTTGAAACATTTTTGAGAACTCGGCCAATCTGACCGTCACACGTCACGTTTAGTTACAATGACTATTAGACCACCAAACAAGCTTAATTATTTTGACAACTTAAACACAAAAACTTCCTTCCAGCCTCATAATTATCAAATTTCAAAAAGAAAACACAAAAGGTACCTCCAAGCCTCATAATTATCAAATCATAATCATAATTATCAAAAAGAAAACACATCATCGCCCAGCTACCACAGTAGCTAGTGACAACTCGTTATTGACCTGACCATATCGTCATCACCTCATGTGATACGACCAACTCAAGAGGCCGCAACTCCCAGGTCAATACACGACTGTACAACTAATAGTCTCCTTTGAGATCCTGGTCCCCACCACACCACCATCTGCCCATCGTACCCTGAACAACTCCTCACTGAGTTTCAGTCACGACAACAGACTAGTCCATGCAGTGCGACCATATCTACCCAGGTCCTCGCCACACCACTAGCTGCCCATCGCCCCCTGAACAACCCCTCACTGGGTTACAGTTACGACTACAGACTAGTGCGTGCAGTGCGACCACATAGCCATGATACGTGTTCCATTTGCTGGCGGAGGCACCCTCCTCACCATCTTCTACTTTATGAAATCTAACTCAGCAGAAGTCTTTCGTATACGATCGTGGGGGTACTTATAAGTTCTGTTTCAATAGGTAACGATCGCCATCAAATAAATCACAAACATTACAATTACCAACACTACCTTAGCTTTATTTTTATCAAATCTAGATTTTTCGTAAATAGCACTCATTTCTATGTTCGTAGCGGCATGCTCTCTTGTCTTGTTGTTGTAGTATTTCTGGTTACACGATCATCCAATGTTAGGAGATTTTATGATCTAACCACACGTCCTATCAGAGGCTCAAGTGAACTCGTAACTACAGGCCACAGTTAACTTTAGTTTTGAAATAATCAAAGACAAACCAGACTTGACTATGGAGTTTCTTGCAAGTTCTTCTCCATAGAGATCTAAGCTTTGGAACATGCAATTTAGCTTCACTTTTCTTGGACTGACCGACATTGACTATTCAAAAGCACCTACGGATGGTTAATTTGAATTAAACAATTTTGATTTTGACTTTAGACATCATAATTTTGAAACCCTAATATAAAATTTCTCAGCCCATTATTACAAACAATAATCGGGTAGTACAAGAAATAAAATTTGCAAAAATAACTCTTATTATCATGGCGCAAAGAAATGGTTCAGTACACAACACACTGGCACAACCTTGTACACTATATATATACTGGCGCGTGTGTACGTACACCAATGAAATTACAGATTGCTTGACAAGAGAACATTCGGTCACGGAATCAAAATAAAAATAGTACGACTCACCGGATTGTGGCAATTTCTCGCAAACACCTGCCACTTGGCAGTTGTCAACCGTTGCACACCAGGAATCTGGGAGCTCTCATAAAGCCCCATTACGTTACCACAAACGTTTTGGGTATTTTGACATCTTCTCATCACCTGCAGAGTAGATGCTGTCCTGAAATCTTCTCATCGTCTGCAGAGTCTCAAGTCTTGAAACCTTGGGCGTTTCGCAAAGCGCACGCAGCTCTGACTCCGCGGTAAACGCCATTGATGTGATTCACCAAGCAGCTAGTTGCACGCTCCGCAAGCTCACTTTGCATGCTCCGCAAGCGCACCTCGCTCGCCAAGCAACAGCCAGCACTGGCGCGCGCAAAGCATCAGCCAGCACTGTCGCGCGCCAAGCATCAGCCAGCACTGTTGCGCGCCAAGCATCAGCCAGCACTGTCGCGCGCCAAGCATCAGCCAGCACTGTGGCGCGCCAAGCATCAGCCAGCACTGTCGCGCGCCAAGCATCAGCCAGCACTGTCACGACCGTTCGACGAACCCCACTTCCCAAAGCGACTCTGTCCATGTGACGCCATCAGAAAATAACGTCACAAGCGTTCGCCCCTCTACTACGTAAATCAAATCAGCAACTTCTATTAAAATTATATCGACGATCTCCGACATATACAAATTTGTAATTTAATAACCAACTTTAATTTCCACACATAAAATTCTATTTGAGTTACAACTTTTAATATTTTCATTCAAAAATCAAATTAATTTACTGTGTGTGTATATTCATTTGAACAAAGATTTCAATAGACTTTTAGATAACATCAAAACATGATGATTCCCATACGAGAAAAAGTATGAAAGCAGTTAGCAAGTTGATCCCCAAATGCTGGCTGCTATTGGATCTGCCAAACAGTGGAGTAATCCGGAAAAGAACAGAAAATATCGTCACAGCTTCTGCTTCAGCTGGCTTCCAGTGTAAGCAAACAAAATTAGCCGTGGATTGGTCATATTTGTCGAAAAGAACGACAGCCAGAACTGGGATAGAGTAGATACAAAAGGCGGAGGATACATAGGATGTTGAGGTGCAGCCTAGTAATGTACTCAAGGCCGCCTTTAACCTATTGGAAGCCCTGGGCGCTAGGCATCACGGGGCCTCTGTGTAGATTACAGATAAGAAGAGAAACATACCTACTAATATTTCATAACATTGCAAATCACTTATTTTGAATCATAATAATGCATAGAATGGAATGGTGACAGCAAAGAATGATATCTTATGGGACCGGAAAACCGCGGGGCCCTGGGCACTTGCCCAGAGTGCGCAATGAAAAAGAGGAGCCTGAATGGTCTGCAATTCACTAAGCCCTCCGTCCCAGTTACACTCTCTAGATATATTCACGTCTACTAGGTACTTATTTATAAATAAACTACGCAGCAACATACTGACACGAGTTGACACATTAGGTAGATGTGACTCTGTAAAAATAAATAATTACGTTCTGACATATGCTTATCTAGGTCAAAGATAAGAATGTAAATCGAGCTGACCCCATTTCAATAAACCATGTTCTTCACAGTTTCACACTTCACCTTATAGGACTACAGAATTATTCTTGAACTAAGTTATGCCCGCGACATCGCCTGCGTCAAATTCATCCCCCAATCCACCCCACTGCCCACCCTTTTACTTCGTTTTTTATTAAAATTGTTTCCGTTTTTTTTTATTTTCCTCGATTCTTAAGGATGATATTAAATATCTTATTGCCTTTCCCAAGAATTGAGGCCGGAATGCAAAATCAGAAAGTTTATGTAACTCGTAGTTTCGATCTATAATAATAATAAAACCAAAGAGGTTTCTTTGGTTTTATTATTACTATATTATTTGGCTTATTTTCATACGATTAACTAGACTACTTGGCTGAAACCGTTCCCATGGAATAACCTTTGCAATGGTGACCACACTTTATGGAGTATAACAACAACTTATTTTGTCGCCTATCTTTGGCCTTATTCTACGCAATCGTACGTTATACGTAATTAAAACACAACCTAGTAACTTCTATTTTTACATTAAACACTTCGGATTTCCCCAGTTTTTACAAGCAACATAATATGCTTAAACACAGATAAATATTCGTCCCTCAGAAAAACCATTAGCGATATGTATGTAGGTAACTATAATTAAAACACAACACTTGCTTCACATACATGAATAAATTATAAACTTAACAATAAAATTACTCATCACTCAACTTAGGTCCATATGGACCAACCGGTATATCTGGACACTTTTCCACACACTCGTGGGTGATCGAATTCCTCACAGTGCCTGGGTTACACCAGCAGTCGCAGTAGTGTTTTCTGGCGGTATGAGCGCTGGGTAGACCGCAAATGACCTCGAAGGTGCAGTTGGGACCAGGGTCGTATTGCCCAGGTGGGCACTCCGCTGTAAAAGTTGAATAATAACATATGATCAGGCCTGTATTCCTTGTTTCAAGAGCTTGGTTGTAGATACCTTAAGCACAAATTTCGCCAACTATGTTTACCTAATACAACTATTTCCATCAACCCGGCACAAATTAAGCTCCGGGCTGCTACTGAGAGATTTATAATTGCAAAATTCTAACAAAACTGCTTGATCTGGGACCCGCTAAGGACTTCATGTTTTTTTTTTTGTATAATTAGAAACCAGTGCTTGACCGCAATCCCGCCTGATGGTAAGCAGTGTTGCAATCGTTGATGGTAAAACGCGCTAGTTTATTAAGAGCCTATTCACTAAAAAAAAAACTGAGTGAATAGGAAGGAAGACGGCAGTTGAGCCAGGTGGTGCGACCTTAAACCCATCAACACGACCAACGATGCTGCGCCAGAGGGAGATTGATCTGGAGACCCTCCATGACCAAACTCCGGACACAACAATATTTGGCACATCGTACCCGGCACACATCGCAACACAGTTGTGTTGCGATGTGTGCCGGGTACGACAGGGTCAGTCAGTTGGTCAGTCCCGGCCTCCGTATGGCTTCACCAGACACCATGCCGGAACACGACGAATATCTTGGCGGCAAGACTTTCTGGTGAGTGATAACTTCTACCGAGTCCAGCAGTAGTGCTTCCGACAACTAGACTAAAAAGCAGCCATGTTGAAGACTGTAGAAACAATATCTCTTGTGAAAGCATAAAATCAGGTAGCTAACATGCATCAAAGTTTTTAACTACCAAAGTTAAAAACAGTTTCATAAATGTTAGTGGAGTAATTTGTAGTCTAGGCATCTCAGGTTCTCAATAATAAAAAGATTAATTTGCAATAAACAGTTGTTTGAGTAACTATCAATCACTGCCTAGCCACGGACAACGCCCTCTTCCGGCCCCCATGAATGGGTCCAGGGGCGAGGGACACGGGGAAGTCCCCGCCCCCTATCTGATGGACCCCGAGGCGGAGGCGCACGCGGTTGTCGGCGGGCGCCTCAGAGACGATGCACGGGGTAGTTTAACACCCCACTGCCCCGTGCAGGAGACGAGGCCCGGACAGACCGGACCAGCACGAAGGTGTGGGGCTGTAGAAGAATTTAGACTCCCGCGGCCCCACGGGAGCTCTCGTGATAGAAGAAACATCGGGATGGTTTTAGTCAGTAAAAGTCTGACAGACCCCGTCGCCCACCCCAGGACGGCGGACACCCTTTGAGGGTTTCCACCCCGGAAAAAAAAGTCTCCTCTCATACAGAGAAGGATTGAGCGTCATCACTACGCTTGCTCAATGCGGATTGGCGAATTCAGACTTAAAGTCCAGGTTTCCTCAAAATGTTTTCCTTCACCTTATAATCAGTCATTGGTGTCTAAGATATACTTAGAAAGTACATATAACTTAGAAAAATTACATTAGTACTTGCCTGACCTAGAATCGAAACTGTGCACCCATGTACTTGAAAGGCTGGTGTTTTAACCAGGCCACCACGACTACATTATATTACATGGAGCGACCCTTTCTGACCTCCACATCCCAGTTACTGGGTAATACGATATCTCTTGATAAAACAGGTTTTCAGACTTTCTAGCTTCACAGTATAAGTTCTAGTTAACGTTTATCGTTCACGATTTTTTATATGCTCCACTTCCATTGATTGCAGCATGATGTTATATAGCCTTCCTGGATTAATGGGCTATCGGCTATGGGATAGGAATTTTTCAATTCGGGCCAGTAGCTCCTGAGATTAGCGCGTTCAAACAAATAAACTCTTCAGCTTTATATATTAGTATATAGAGCATAGATACACGAATGACAGACGGTACCAACAGTTTCAAAGGCACTAATAACTAACTAACAATATTAGTAATTATTGTACCTAATTATTCGACATGGCATCATTGTCTGACGAGATGCTCTGTTCTGACATAAGCAGCACCTTTGTACTCAGATCTTCATTTTGTTGTATCTATATGTATTTTATTGTGTGTACATAAATAATAAAATAAATAAAAAGAGGTATAAAGATACTTTAAAACTATAAACAACTAAATAAAGATCGATAGTGTTTATTTATTAAAAAAACTTGAATTAATTTCTAAGAAAAGGTTATTTATATCATTAATCAAAACTGATCTCGAACAACGCGTATAAGAAAATTACTTAGTTATCTTTAGCATTGTTTTATCAACTCTTTTCGTAGTTACTCGAGCAAAACCATTGCATAATAGCATAATAAATTTGCATTAATATAATAGGTACTCACCAATAGACAGTTGGAAACCAATAAAAGACACAAATAAGACAATCGTCCAGAGTTTCATGTTGACGGTACACTCATACAAACATGAATGCAGTTTATCACGATACATCACTGTTTAAATAACTTCTTCACCTTGATTATCTCGCTACTAATTTATACAATTAGGTCATGCAAAAATCGTAAACCGAGCGCTTTTTGAAACCGCAGCAGTTTAGGGCTCATGAACAATTATTTATTTGAACTTAGGTACAATTCTGAGGTCACATTTCTTGATTAATTTACTAACTTTGATTGTAGTCTCATAAACAAATGACGCACACGTTAAAATGTGACCAGATTGAAACCTTTAATATTATCAAACGAATATTATATTTAGCTAATAAAATAAAATACTGGCAATAATAAATCTTAAAGAGACAAAACTTCGGATCATATTAAGAAAACTGATTTGAAAACCATTAACTCCGAGTGAATAGATGTTACTGGATTGACGCAAACTGGATTCTCACGTGTTCTACGCCAACGTAATTTAACAATAGAAGTATACGTGTATATTAGGTACTCATACTTTTAGTATGTTATTAACGCTTACGTTCACATACTCATTCTAATAACAAAAACACGAAAGCAACTCCTATCATTCTGTCTCTTACCTTTTCCGCTGAACCGTTGAAATGTTTGTAAACGCACTGAAGTAGGTAATCGTAATGGGTTTTTTTTAGGAATTTCACCCGTATCGTGCGAGCGTTTACCTACAATCATTTAAACCCACATACACAAACAGCCAGACTCGAAACAACTATCTGTAGTCCATACAAATAATTGTTCTGTGCGGGAATCGAACCGGCGACACGCAGCGTAGTAGTCGCTCGCTCGGCGACTGCACCAATCTTGTCGCCAATTTGACCAATAGGTAGAAAGAACTGGAAATATGCTGCTTTTTATTTAAGATAGATATTAGTATTAAAAATATTTGAAATATGAAGTAGGTACAGGCAAAGTTACACGGAAACGCTGTTTTTACATAAAACACTGGTAATTCACGTTCTGAAGGAAACAGATAGATTTAAAAAAACAATTAGTACCTACATTTTGTAGATCTTGCTACAGTAGTAGGTATTATATCATTCAAATGATACTATGTACGTTAACGATTATAGTCGTCACGGTGGGTAACATTAAATTAATTTTATTTTGCGCTTCGGTCATAGATATGACTTAACAGGAATTAGGAGCAATTGTTACCTTTTGTTACGCAGCTAATTATTTCTGCCAAGCATGAGCTCACAAAAGATTTTAAGTTAATATTTCCAGGTATATGTATGAATCCTACAAAATATTCTGAGATAATATTTTTTTATGATAAATTGTTGTGTTCTGGTTTGAATAAAAATATGATGTGATTGTGTAGTGAAATAAAAAATATTTAGTTGGTTTCTTGTTTTATATTTTTTGCCTTTTTTGCAGTCATGAACCCAATCATTGTGTTAAGAGGAATAGATGTAATTAGTCTATAAATAGTAACATTGTTACGACAAGAGCGTATTTTATTATACATATATATTATACATATTTATTGAAAATAAATATCCATTTATCAGATTGGCATAGATAGTGCCGTACAGCCTGATACCACAGATTCAATACGTTACTCTAGATATCAAAAGGTGCTAAATGATTGACTAACACTAGTTTCTAAGTCGTGTGTATTAGTATACAGTATAGTATAGTAGTAAAACATTTGGCTAGTGCCAAATGAACTCCATGGATGGATCCGAAACAAAAAATTTTGATTTGATTTCATAGGTGCACAAACTGCAACCATAAATTCATCAAAATAGTGTAGATAAATTATAAATGATCAAATGACTTATCCCACTCTGGGCGAGAATGCGTGTCGGACTTTTACTGGCTAAAATCCACCCGTGTTCCTTCATTTGTTTTTAAAAAGGGAAATTCTTTCGAACAATCCGTAACTTAATTACGTAACACACCATTACTATCAGTTGTAATCATTTCGAAGCATATTGCTAATCCATTGCACTATATGTCCGAATACATGTCTGCTCAACAAAGTAAATAACGCAATGAATGTTGTTGAACTGTCAAAATGGAACCCATTGCTACTGATAGTGATACACAATTACACTGCTTGGCAGGCACCCTGTATACCTATCGAAAGTTTACAGATATACCCGGCAAGCTTCATCATTATTTCAGCTGAAAAACGCCGATTGCTTTATATAGACCTAACCGAAGCACCGCCACTTCGAACGATTCTGTGCTACTCGCATACAAGAGCTTCCTGGAGCCTTAAACGTAACATAAAATTGGAATTGGCGTTTTTTGGCCTCGATGTCATCTAGAAGTAAGTAGCGAAAAAATCCCCAAAGATAGCAGGCGATTACAGATGAGTTTGTACCTATATATAGTTGGGTACCTGCCTAATGAGTCAAAAAAAAAATACTTTATAAAGATTCTAAAAGGAAAATGAACATTTCAATTTGCCTAATTGCTGTTACATTTAGCTCAAAGGAAATGAAACCTAATACCCACTAACTGGGAGAGCCACTATCTACTAGAAGTGTCGACTGAATTCTTTCATATTTGAACGCAAGAAGTCTTAGTTTTCAACTCTCATATTAAAAAGTATAAGAGTTGATAATTACCAACGATCAAATCTCCAAGAATTACCCTGTTCTTCATTTCGTTTTGATAAGAATAATTATCTTCTTACAATAATGTAGCTACAGGAATTGCAAAAAGACACAAAGACATTCAGCTTTTGTATTCTGTAAAATTCTCACCGTAAAAACTTAGGTGAAGAGAATTTGAAGTGACAAGTTTAGGGACTACACGTTCTAACTGACGCTAGATATTGACGCTATTAACTCAATCGACTTAGTTTTCACGGCGGGATGTTTTCAGAATAAAACGGCAGTATGTATTCACAGTAATGACAAACTGGTCATTGTCAAACAGGGATTCACATTATTGACAATCCAAGGCCAATTCCCGTAACTTAAAACGTTTAAAATCATGTCGCAGTCACATATCGGTAACAAACAAATGTCAAAAACTTGTCAAAATGGAGGGATTATGAAGATTTTTCAACACACCGTGACGGGGTCCACGAGGCCTGAAGCCTCCTGGGCCAGGGTTGCGGGTTGGTTAAAAAAGAAAACCGTGGCCCTGGCGCACAGGCAAGTAAAGGAACACGGGTGGGTTATAGTCAGTAAAAGTCTGACACGCCCTTCCGCTCCGCCAAGAGCGAGAGAGGTCATTTGATGATTTCCCAACCAAAACAAAAAAAAATTGGACTGTGAACGTTTCTTAATATTACGAGAATTTTTTTACACATTGGCAGACTCAAAAGTAAACAAACCCTTACAAAAAATCATTTTACATATTGTTTTAATCCTAACAACTCTCCACACAGGCGTCAGTGTCCAGTCTCCTATAAGTGCCAGGTAAGCACCAGCAGTCACAGGTATGCTTCGGATAAGCATGGGAGCTCTTCGTTGAACAGGAAGGCTCTAGACCACATTTTGGGCCTGGATTGTATTCACCATCGGGACAGGCCGCTGGAAAGAAGATATTTTTGGTTAATGGAGGTAAGTACATCCCGTGTTTTGGATAGGTTACTGTAAAGGTTATCATCCACCATTTGTTTCCCGTGGTGGAAAATCTTCATGGATGTCCGACGCTATGGGGTGAGGTCTCGCAGACTCTTACTGGTTAAAGACCACCACGTGTTCCATCTCGCACCTGCGTCTCCTAAGACTGATGTCGAAAGAAATACCATGGCCCCTGGCGTAATCGCGCACATTTGAAGGAACACGGGTGAGTTTTAGCCAGTAAAAGTCTGACACACCTATCCGGGAGAAGTTATTTGATGATTTCTCATCATTTTTTTTTTTTTTTTGCTATTTTCTTTACTGATAATATGTTGACGTGGCTAGCTGGCATATGGTGGATAGTTTCATTTTATGTTCTGTGTTAGTATTGCATAAAGTCATATGTTTTTTTTTAATAAACAGATAGCTGAGCTGCAAGGCAGTTCGTTCCGCCAATTCTTCCTAGCTAAAGCACTAGGAAGTGGCGAAGAATGGGCGTTTTGGGGGAGCGTCTTATGTAATATTGACGTTCAAAAAGTGCTGATTCTCAGCCTAATTTGAGTAAATGACTTTTGATTTCGATTTGGAAAAAAAGGTAAGAACTTACTAAGGCAAGGCTAAATAGTGAATAAATACATAGATAACATTATCATATAATATCAGATACACTAATATATGCATACAACAAACTGCAATTTAAATGAAAGTTTTGTGCCTTGCAGTAGTTAGTAGGTAACAAGATTTTGTTATAAGTTTGTGAGCAAGTTCCTTGTTAAAGTGTTCAGGTGCACCGCAAGAACAATAGTTACGTAGATAGTTAAAAGGCTGGACACAGTGAGGCAGCTCTTGAGACATAGGTAATAAATTAAAGTACCTACCAGTGGCGAAGAGTCCATACAAGCCGATTCCCACCGGGTTACCTTTCAAAAATCAGTTCCATATTCATACAAAAGTATTTACATTCTATTTCATTAACAAAGTATTATTAATCAAACGCCTGCGCGATTTACAATAGCAATAGTAATTCTTAGCAATACCCTAAGTATCACATTTCATTTTATAGTCGTAAATTAATCAGCGCTTCACTTTTTCGTACTTTACATTAAAGTAAACTCGAGGAATCACGGCTTACCTCAGTCAACGACGGCGAAAAGAGAGAGCGTGTCACACCATCTCTTTCTAATTCTCGCTAACCATCGGTAAAACTTGATAAATATGAAGCTACTCGCGGCCGGCTTATAGTACTCTCCTCTACTCATTAGAAAGAGACAAATTAACCACGTCACTAGGAGCGTTTGAGTTCATCGTCAGTACATGTTTCTCTATACCTAACCTACTGATGCGTGAGTTTTTCGTTTGTTTTTAATATTTGTGTTATTTAAACTGTGACGGATTCTGTAAGGTAATTTAATCGCAGATTTGGTTAAATACTGTGGATTTTGTTTGTTATTATGGCTTTAATTCATATAGAGTGCTGCTTAACAGATTACCTGCTTACAAATGAAACTTCATTTTCAAAACTAAGTTATGCATACAAGAAGCATGTTATTCAGTTAGGTCGAGCACTCCCACTTATGATTATTGATTGCAAAAGGCGAGATGGATTTTTTAAACATTTTCACGCGTCGTTATATGATAAATATACTTGGATGACAGGCAGTTGCAAACTGAACAAAATGTTTTGTTTTCCGTGTTTGTTATTTTCTGATTCGAAATCTGTTTGGAGCAGTACGGGTTTTACGGATATTAATAATTTGTCTAACTCAGCCAAAAAACACATTCAGACTGAAAAACACATCCGCAGCTGCTTGTTACTTCACGAATTTGGAAATAATGGCAGAATCGAGTCATTTTTTTCCAACGCTTTTGATGTACATAACAGAAAAGTTGACCGTAATCGCGAGTTAATGAAACGTTTTATTGACACGGTCATTCTTTTGGGGAAGCAAGAATTATCATTTCGCGGTCACAATGAAAGAGCAGATTCGGATAATCGCGGAAATTACATTGAAACGTTAAATTATTTGTGCAAGTACGATACAGTCCTTGATTCTCATTTGGAGCAATGTTCCTCGACCCAAAATTCTGTATTTTCAGGACTTTCAAGTGACATCCAAAATGACTTAATTCATTGTATCGCGTCTTCTATGCGTGATGAGATAAAGTCGGAAATAAATTCAGCTTCATTTGTATCGGTTATGATCGACGAAACACCGGACGTCAGTCACAGGGAACAGTTGACTGTTATATTGCGGTACTTGTCCAGCAGTGGAATTGAAGAGCGTTTTCTGGGCTTCTATGACGTAAGTGGTGGTCGAAATGCCGACATTTTGACCAGCATGTTAATCGGTATTCTCGATGACTTTCGTTGTAAAGATAAATTAATTGGCCAGTCTTACGATGGTGCGGCAGTTATGTCTGGAGAGCACGGTGGTGTACAAACTAAAGTTCGTGAAATCTGTCCCATGGCGATGTTTATTCCATGCTATGCTCACATTTTAAACTTAGTCTTGAGTCGGTCTCTTGAATTCGTACCCGAATTAAAAGCTTTTTTTGGTCATATTAACAGTATCGTACGCTTTTTTAATAAATCTTCTAAAAGATCGAATCTTCTGAAAGAAGTTGCTCATCGTCGTATGCCGGGGGTAGCAGAAACGCGATGGCATTATCACTCGCGCATAATTAACGTAATTTTCAACTGCAGAACCGACATGATCGAAACTTTGAATTGTATTTTAGATTCACCGGAATCATGGGACAGCGAATCAATTTCAATGTCCGAGTGCTTGTTACACAAACTGGAAGACATGCAATTTTGCTTTTTATTGCGTATTTTTTCAGACATTTTCGAAAAGACAGACGTTCTTTTTGCTTTGCTTCAAAGTAAGCAAGTAGACATTGAAGTGGCAAAGCGCGAAATCGATTCTTTTGAACGGTGGATTTCGGAAGAGTTTATTAATTCGTTTGATACCATTTTCCACAGCATTGAACAAATCTGTGAGCCGCCGCGGCGACGGCGCCGAATAAATACTGACACGGATCCCAAAACGGCGTACAAGCGTATTTTTTCCTCGATTATAGATAAAGTCAAAGCTCAAATTACTCAAAGGTACCGATCTTTTTCTCAGCTTGTATTTATTGATTTACTTAATAAATCAAAGTATCTTCAATACAACCAATCATTTCCAACTGAAAAAGTTTCCTCTTTGACAGCGAACTTTCCGGGAATTTTTGATTTTACCGCGTTGAAAAATGAACTTAAAGTCTTATTTACGTCAGCGTCGTTAAATAAATTGGACACCTATGAGCTTTTTTTACAGCTCCAGAATACGTCTTTGAAAGACGCATTTTCTCAAGTTTCGACTCTTTGCAGTTTAATTCTGACCCTCCCCATTTCAGTAGCTTCAGCTGAGCGGTCATTTTCTGCTTTAAAACGCATTCACACGTATGTGCGAAACTGCCAAAAAGAGCAGAGATTGTCCGATTTGGCTATGATGTCAATTGAAAAAAATTTGCTTAATAAAATGAAAAGTAATCCGAATTTTTATAACAACATTTTAGCTCATTTTGTTAAAAAAAACAGACGCATTGCATTAGAATATAAATAACGTTGTGATTGTGTATAATTTGCTTTATTTTTGCTTAATATTTTTGTTGGTTTTGGATCGGTGTTTGTGTGGTTCGGTTTTTAACACTTTATTATTTTTGTAATTTTTTATTTTATTTTTTCTTGACTCTTATTCCCTGACAATAGGTACTTAACTTAGTACTTACTAACAAGCATGCATGTGTGGTATAGAGATGCACGTCGAAAAAGGCTTTTCACAAAGCCGCTTTTATCATACTTGAAAGACACTGTTATCAAATCATCAGTCCTTTTTTGTATGGTGAAGGTGGGGCTTTTCATATTATTCTTATCTGAAGACCTCCTCCAAGATATCCTGCAGTAGGTAAGTGTTTAAGTGTTTATTTTTTTGGACCGGCTTCCCTTTGTCAAAATTTCACCCTTCGCCACTGGTACCTACACAATATATGTATGCGACGCAACTTTACTCGCGAACTTTCTTTGCATACTTTGCCTTCTTGACTTTCTTGTAATATTTAAAATACTTTTTGTTTTATAGCTGTCATATTGTAGTGCATTTTTAGTGATATTTTTGTTTATTATAGGGGTTTGTTCATTTATATCGTTTATTAACATGCTCTTTCAGCTCTACAAGACCATCATTGTATGTTTGTAGCTATGTGTATCAACACATACTGAATGAGACTCACACAAACCAGGGTCATCATCATCATCTCAGCCTTAATCCCAGTCGCATCCTAAACTTTTTCAGCTTTGGAATCTGGAGTCCGCTTGAGTCTAACTGCTGATTTGGCTAAACTTTGATATTTTCCGTGAAGCGACTGCCGTCTGACCTCCACAGTCCGAAGGCAACATCAACGCCTTTCAGTTAGATCAATTGTTATACTTTTGAGGACTCCAACCACCCGTTACGACTGCCATTAGATGTTTATATAGCACCCGTGACCAACGGCTTAACGTACTTTGTGAGGCACGACCAGGCCAGTGCAAATATTCATATTCATGCATGCAAATAAATGCACTGCGCGGGGATCGAAACCGCGCCTCCTTGCGCAGCGGCCGCGTTCGCTACCGCTACGTCACGGAGGCTGTCGAGAGCCTCACACAAACCATGGTATCATGGCATAACAGGGAAAGGCCTATACTCAGCAGAGGGAGAAAAAGCCTGCAATGGCGATACGGCAATAGTCTTAAGGAGCAATATCACAATGGTCTAATTGAAAGACTAAATAAATAAATATATACGGACAAATCACAGAGATTGAGTTAGCCCCAAAGTAAGTTCGAGACTTGTGTTATGGGATACTAACTCATCGATACTATATTTTAAAATAGATACACATATAGATAAACATCCAAGACCCAGGCCAATCAGGAAAAGATCGTTTTCCATCAAGACCTGGGCCTCCACGTCGCAGACAAGCGTATTGACCGCTGCGCCACGGAGGACGTCAAAGACTAAGTGTGACAACTGAATACATAATATACCTATAACATAGTCTCGCGGTTCAGGCAAGAAACGAAGTCCATATACAGTATGTTAAGAAAACCCTGTCCGACCCATAAGGATAACAAAGGTTAGGTAAACACATGACCAAATATAATATAAAATTTTACGTAATCATCATAGTACGAATACAAATGAATTTTGAAATAATCTTTTTTCCCGCGAATTAATTCCAAATTCCCCGAAATTTGGTAATTTTAAAAAAAGTGACAACACCGGTATTATTATGAGCGAATAGCGATGCGACCACGTGCCGCGTGCCCTGCCGCCCGCCGCCCGCGGAAGGGTGAACGCACATTTATTAAGTTACCACTTTTTGCGAAATAATATTATTTTTTTTAGGGGGATTTTTTTTATTAAGTTTAGCCCGGTTTTGTATCCATTAGTAGAATCAGTTATCGATACCTAACAACACCTTCACGGGTCGGACAGGGTTTTCTTAACATACTGTATAATTACATAACATAATACGCACATAATATTCCCACTCCTGAGACACAAGTCTCCTTTCGGTGAGAGAGAGTGGGGCCGTAATGTATAACGCGGGCCCAGTGCAGGTTGTCACATATCTTCGAAGTTTTGGGTTCAGGTCGTGCCGTTTCCTTACGATGTTTTCCTTTGCCGTTTTTAGAGCAGTGGTGATGAAATAATTTACTTAAAGTAAAGCGCCTGTTCCAATCTAGGATCTACAACTTGTAGCCTGTAGGCCACCACTAATAGCACGGCATCTTCCCCGACCGAGTAGACAAAATTTTTTTATACCCCACATTTTGTTAGCTTAAAGTATCAGTTGTATTTAGGTGCTTAAGCCTGCACGTACGCACGTTGATAATCAAAAACGCATTCCAGCACGTCAAAAAATCACTTTACAATTCTCAACTCTCGGCGCTAAGCATTGCGTTGAAAATCAATTGCGAGAAATAAGATCGCCGCGAGGAAAACACGCCCGTGCAAATCTGGGTAAATAAAGGACGACCTATTTACGCCTTCTATCTGGTCGGGTCGCCATCCAGTCTAATCATATGCAGCTGTGCGAATGCAGAGTCCAACAGCTAACAGTGCTATTCAAGACATGGCTCCTTCGGGTCTCTCTCCCAGTAGTTATGTATGTTGAAATTGAATTATCTTGGTAATTTTTTTAACCCCGAGCCCCTCATACAGACTATACCTCAATAGCAAATCAATATTAATTGGTTACTTACCCAAAGCTAACGACGTGACAAGCACTACACAAAACACTAGCGCCCAAAACTTCATCTTGCTTTGAATCAGATAGTCGTATGCAAATACAATGGGCCAAGCACCTTTATACTTCACTATAAGTAGAAAAAAGGCCAAGACGACCGGTCCGGTCACTCTCCATTGGGACTCTGGATTGTTTTATTTTAATACGTAGTCGATAAAGGGGTAAAGGACGTCTGTTAATTGAGTTTGTAATGGTAGCAGCAAAAGTGGGCTACATATAGCCCGTACTGGTTTTACCAGAATTGAAAATATGAAGTTTAAATGAAATCTTACTCAAAACTGTTTTGAAAGAAAACTTGTTCAAGTGATTTTCCTTTGCTATAAATAAATGTTACCTAACAAGTAAATAAATGAAATAGTACGGTCAGCAACGAAAGCCATTTAACGTTTAATTAATCTAAACAGGCCGAAAGTTAGCACATGTATTTAAAAAAATATATCATACTAATCCTATCCTAATAATATTATAAAAGTTTGTGAGGATTGGACCTTTGTTACACTTTCACGCAAAAACTGCTGAACGAATATTGATAAAATTAGGCATACATATTATTTCTAAGCAGGAATAACACAGTGGATGCTTTTATTTTTGATATTCCCACGGGATTGAAATCTACGAGAGTGAAAACACGTGACACTGCAAGTATTATACATGCGTAAGTTTGTGAGAAGGTATGAATGTATGTATGTATGTTTGTTGCTCTTTCACATAAAATAACTGAACGGATTTGGGTGAAATTTGGCACAAAGATAATTTATCAGGTTATTTTTATCCTGATATTCCCACAGGATTGAAATTTACAGGGATAATACCGCGGAGGGCGGAGTGCAGCTACTTTCGTATAAAAAGAAAATGTAAATCAAGTAGATACGTTTTTATATCGCTACAATTGGTTGGTTAGATTGTCTATATTGCAATTCTTTCTCAAAAACATGAATTCACTTATAATGCTCACTCTACTTTTATGCACCCATTAAATATTATGCGTACCTATATATAATTATTTACACTTTGATTACTAGCTACATTAGTAGATAATTAAATAGAAACATAATGAGTTCTTATCGAAATTCATTTATAGACAGACACACAAGTAGGTGGGTTCTGGTGATTGAATGGTGCATTCCAGATTCTCTAGTCCTTAGAACATTCTTAACTCTTTTTCACTGCCGCAAGGTAATTGCGTAAGCATTAATTTGTATTTCGGATTGATAATTAATGTTGAGCAATAGGGTATTTCACTAAAAAAAAACTAATTAGTCCGTCAGTCAGATTTCCAAAAAAATACTAGACACGTATTGTTTCTTTTTTCATATGCCTAAACAAAAAATGAAGATGACACAGTGCGCTCAGCGTTTTCTCGTGTTTTTTTTTTTTTTTTTTTTTTTTTTTTTTTTTTTTTTTTTTTTTTTTCAAATGAAAAAGTCAAATAAGAAAAGTAGGTGTGTACAGCGGGCGCACGTCCTCTCTTTCAAAGTGCACCTCTCTAATATTCGAGGTCTGCACTCCAATCTCATTGCAGTACATCACCACCTTAAGACTGAGAAGCCCCATCTACTTTTCTTGACGGAGACCCAGATCAGATGTCCGTCTGATGCGGCATACCTCAACTACCCGGGATACGCATTGGAGCACCATTTCCTGCAGCGTGCCGGGGTCTGTGTGTATGTCCGCAATGACATTTGTTGCCGGCGCCTCCGTCACCTCGAAGACCCTCATTTCTCGTCCCTATGGCTGTTGGTTGACACTGGTGTGGACAAAATTGTTTACACTTGTGTCTACCGATCGCACAGCGGTGATCAGGAGACAACTCGTTTATTTGACCACCTCAGTGAGGCTGCTGACAATGCACTGCAGCGGCACCCTGACGCACACTTCGTCGCTCTGGGGGACTTCAATGCCTGCCATCAGGACTGGCTTTTCCCGTACCAGAGGACCGACCACGCTGGGAGAGAAGCGCGAAACTTCGCGCTTTCAATGGGCCTTTCCCAGCTGGTAAAGCAAGCGACTAGGGTGCCTGATGTAGTTGGTCATACTGCCAATTGTCTGGACCTTCTGCTGACCACTGATCCGGACAGGTGTGTTGTAACAGTTTCCTCACCGTTGGGAACTTCAGACCACTGTCTGGTGAAGTCTGTGTCGACCTTCTCCCCACCAGATCACGACTCTCGTGGTGAACGGCGAATGTGGCGATACAGGTCAGCAGACTGGGATGAGATGCGCCATTTCTTTGCGTCTTATCCTTGGCAGCAGGTCTGCTTCTCTTCTAGCAATCCGTCGAGCTGTGCGGATGCTATAACCGATGTGGTGCGTCAAGCTATGGAATATTTTATTCCCTATAATGACGTGCCCGTCGGTGGCTCGGCTCGCCCATGGTTCAATGCCGATTGTGCCCAAGCCGAACAGCGTAAGCACACGGCATTTCTCACCTGGGTTGACGCTCGTGACCGCGGAGCTCCGGATCTAAGCTCAAAGAAGAGAGCCTTTAACCGTGCTGCCAAGTCCTACAAAAAGGCACTAAAGAAGGCTCGCTTCGACCGTATTACCCATATTGGCAACAAGTTATCTGCGCAGCCTTCCGGTAGCAGATCTTTTTGGTCCCTTGCCAAATCGGTCGAGGCGAACTTCTGTCGGCCCTCACTGCCTCCGCTGGTTAGGCCTGTTGGAACACTGGCCCATACGGCGAGAGAGAAAGCAGGTCTCTTTGCATCTCTCTTTGCCCATAATTCGCGTCTTGATACTGGCAGTGCTACTCCACCTATTTTACCCCATTGCGGTACTTCAATGCCTGAGGTTCGCATTCGGAACAAGGAGGTTCTGAGAGCACTGTGTCGTCTGGACGTGAATAAGGCTAGTGGTCCGGATGGTATACCAGCGATTATTCTAAAAGCATGTGCGCCCGAGTTGTCTCCTGTATTGACACGCTTGTACCGCCTCTCATTTGGGACTGGTATAGTGCCCAAGTCCTGGAAGCTTGCCAACGTGCAGCCCGTGCCCAAAAAGGGTAGTCGTGCCGATCCTACCAACTATCGGCCGATTTCGATCACCTCCATACTTTGTAAAATTATGGAGCGTGTATTGAACTCGCGCCTCTTGGCATACCTGGAAGGTAACGATCTCCTCAGTGACCGACAGTACGGGTTTCGCCGCAATCGGTCAACTGGGGACCTACTAGTGTATGCCACTCACTTGTGGGGCGAGGCCCTCGAGAGAAATGGGGAAGCGATTGCTGTCTCCCTTGATGTCTCGAAGGCCTTCGACCGGGTATGGCACGCTGGCCTTTTGAGTAAGCTTCCAGCGTACGGCATTTCCCCTAGCCTGACTGGCTGGGTAAAAGACTTCCTGACTGAACGGTCCCTCCGACTTGTTGTCGACGGATGCTCATCTGAGCCCATGTCGACTAATGCCGGTGTTCCTCAGGGGTCTGTTCTCTCTGCAACTCTGTTTTTGCTGCATATTAACGATCTGCTGATGCCCGGTATCTATGGGTATGCAGATGACAGCACAGTTGTGGAGAGATACCTGCCGGATGCTCGGGCTAGTAGGGAATCAATCCGGTCCGAAAGAGAGGCCATGGTAGAGCGAACGAGTGTTGCACTTCAGGCAGTCTCCGAATGGGGCAATGCCAATCTTGTAGCATTCAATGCCGCCAAAACGCAGGCGTGTCTCTTCACCGCCAAAAGGAGCCCGTTCACCTTGGCTCCTACTTTTCGGAATGTATCCTTGGAGTGTACCGACCGCCTTCAGCTTTTGGGTGTTGAGATTTCCTCGAACCTAAACTTTGGGCGGTTCATTGAGTCCAAGGCCAAGGTGGCTGCCAGAAAACTTGGTGTAATCGCAAAGGTCCGGCAGTACTTCACACCAGGGCAGCTTCTAATGTTGTACAAAGCACAGGTCCGTTCGTGTGTGGAGTACTGCAGCCACATTTGGGCTGGTGCTGCTAAGTGTCACCTGGCCACTTTGGATTCAGTGGAGAGGCGTGCGAAGAGACTGATTGGTGACCCTGATTTAACTCGAGTTGGTCTCCAAAGCCTAGAGCACAGGCGTAGAGTAGCCAGCCTTTCGGTGTTCTATAGGATACATTCTGGGGAGTGTGCGAGGGAATTGCACGATTTAATTCCCCCATCTCCGTTCCACCATCGGACGACCCGTCGTACGGCGAGTTTCCACCCTTATGTTGTTAACACCTCAACGATCCGGACGAAGCGTTTCGCCTCGTCCTTTATACCGCGTACATCGAGGGACTGGAACAATCTGCCGGCGGCGGTGTTTCCGTCGGACTACAATTTGAGTGTCTTCAAGGCTAGAGTGAATAGGCTCTTAATAAACTAGTGCGCTTTACCATCAACGATTGCGTCACTGCTTACCATCAGGCGGGATTGCGGTCAAGCGCTGGTTTATATTTTAATAAAAAAAAAAAAATAATAATAATAATTTAATTTTTTCATTTCCTTTCGATATACTATGGGTAAAGTATGTCAATATAAACTCCTTTTTAGTTTTATATTTTTAATTTTTTGATATGAGAGTAGATAAAACCTTTTTCGAACATATGGAGCAATGCATTAGCGATATAATTCAAAATTATTGAAATTGATAATTAGGATGCAGCAGGGTAATTGCGTAACACACTATAAGTAGGAATGGGTTCCATTTTGACAGTTCAACAACATTCATTGCGTTATTTAGGTCTTACCGTTGATAAGCCAACACCACTTTTGAACATGCGGAGCAGTGGATTAGCAATATGATTCAAATTGATAATTATAGTGTTACAATTAGGGTGCCGATGACGTACAGATGACAGCACATCAAGCTACTACAATCTGTCAGATTTCTTTATTCGATTTTCAACTTTATCTCTAAAGCATTAAAGCACAAGGTTGATTTGACAGTTTCGGGTAGGTTGACCTACTGTCGTCCGATACTGTAGGGTACCATTCACACTTGATTGATTGCAGCGCTGGGGTTCTGTCTTGCATGGGGTCGCAGCACACAATGTGATAGGCGTTTGACGTTGATGTGAAGCATGTTTTCTCCAATCACATATTATTTTTGGGTTTTATGTTCCTTTTTGTGTAATGTTTTTTTTTTTTTTTTAATAATTATAAACTAGTGCTTAACCGCAATCTCACCTGATGATAAGCAGTGATGCAATCGTTGATGGTAAAGCGCGCTAGTTATCAAAAGTTTAGTAAAAGTCTATTCACTCAGAAAAACTGAGCGAATAGGAAGGAAGACGGCAGTTGAGCGAGGTGACGCAATGTTAAACCCAACAACACGACCAACGATGCTGCGCCAAAGGGAGATTGATTTGAAGACCCTCCACGTCCAAACTCCCAACACAACAACACTAGGCGCATCGTACCCGGCACAAATCGCAACACAACTGCTCAGACCCGTCCTCCGTACGGCTTCACCAGACATCAGCCGGAACACGAAAAATCGCTTGGCGGCAAGGCTTTGTCTGGTGGGTGGTAACTTCTACCGGCGGCCGATGTTTACCGCAAATAAACGTATTTTTTTTCTTTATTGATATTTCGACCAGCAGTGCCACCTCCATCCACCATCTCCATCATCTACCATCATCTATGTTTCCTTACAAATCATAAAAATTAAATCCTGCCTAGTACCTACGTCGATAAGTGGAACTTGTTGATCCTATGAAAATCCATAACAATCTCATCACAACTGATATGAAATACAAATAAATAGCAACAGGCACACACACTATCACACGCAATCACACACATACAGCTATATTTTTGAGGTTTAAAATTTATATACTTACCTAGATAAAAAATACAATAAACACATCTCCGACCGGGAGTCGAAACCGGGATCATGCTCGGCATTCGTGCTTACAACCACGAGACGGATCAGATAGTGATAATAACTAAAGCAGAGAGCATGTAAATATTAAATAGAACTACTTTTATTACTGGCATCCATAATTTTTAAGGCAAAGCTCATTGATATATTGCTATGATACTCGTATATTGATAAGCTCATTGATAGATTGATCAATGGTCAAGTTACATTCGCTCAATGGAATTTTATTTTGCTATGTACCTACCTACAATATTTAAATAGGAAACATACTTAATCATTTTATATAATAGAAACCTTATCTAGCTGAAAGTTATCATATTCATATGAAATCGAAGTTTGAAGTTCAATAATGTTTTTTCTTAACATACCTACATAGTATGTATGTTAAGAAGCATCTCTGCCTTGTTGGGAAAGTAGGCTTCATCCTTTCTGGGAAAGTAGGCGACATGTTTTTGTAACCAATTCTGACCTATAATTAATTTTAAACAAAGGTTCTCTTTTCACATCATTTTATTTGAATGGAGTTACAATTGTATGTTGTGGTTGGTAATGGATATCTTTGTGTAAACACAATCTGTATAAAAACTTTATTGTATTAAAAGTTAGTAATTAATCTCTCACATAGTGACAAATAATAGTAACATAACAGATTAATTTTAAATGCACTATGATCACAATTCACAGATCTAAAAATATACTGCTGGACTCAAACCACTAACTATGCAACCCATGTGAAGTATAAAAAAAGTCGATAGTGGCCTAAAACATCAAATTATTGATATATGACAATGTGTCAAAATAAGTTTTTATACAAATTCGTTACCAACATATTGGCACCATTTTGGTGTTGTCATAGTTCCAAATTTAAAGTTACAACCATTTAAAAAGGTATAGAATTCTATACATATGTAGTTATGTTATTGATTACTTCCAAACAAAATATCAACGAGTATTTTAAAACCTAAGACTATATTGTTTTTGTATGTTAGGCATACAACAAGGTACTTACAAGTTAAAAAGTATGAATACTTTAAACATATCAGTAACATATCTTAACCTTAGAAGCTTTAAGTTGTATGTATAGGTCCAACAACTTATACTTTTACCTACTAATAAGTTACTTACTACTAATCAACATAGGTCACAGACAACTGCAAGGTAATCGCGTAACTTACTGTCTGTAGCAATGGTTTTCATTTTGACTGTTCAACAACACTTATTGTACTAATCAACATTATTTTTTCTTTATACAAAACCTGTTTGAGAATAAGCAACTGAATCGAATCCAATAATTTTTACACCATCCGCCGTTGCAAGTGCGAGCGGGCGAGCAGTGCGTTGACCATATTTTTGTAAGGATAACCAGGTAACATAAGAAGCTCATTACTTTGTGACTTATCATATCTTTTTGAAATTTTGTACATAAATTCTTTAAATAAAAATACTGGACACATGTGTGGATTTTCGGATATACAGAATGTATCTGACATCGTAATGCAAACTTCGCGAAAAGGCTAGACGGCATGCCACTAATAAAATTATGATAGTCATTTATGTCGTTAATGAGCGGTTACAGAAATCAGTGTTTTAAAAAAAATGTCGGCTCGCCCTTAGAACGTTACAAGCGTGCCGCCGTGCGGGTTTGTAGGTATGACGTTGACCCCTGATGTGAACTCTTATTAAATCAGCTGATAGAATAGTTTTTTGAGCCGACGAAAAATTCCACCACTGGGGGGTTCAGAATCATGTAATGGATCCATGGTACTTGTTTGTGCGTCGATGTCAGATACACCCTTTACACAATATCATTTTGTATATATGTTGTTAATGTGTTCATTATATCTGTCAGTTTTATACAAATGTATGTGCGTATTGCGAATTTGACCTCTATTCAGAATAGTAGTGCCAACAGGTGCCAGGAATACCATCTTGACAACAAGACTGTAAAGTTACATTTTAAAATTATGTACTACTACTGCTATTTTGTCTGTTAGTATTGTATTGCCGTAAACTGGCCCAGGGGTCTTGCAGCATTGAGGGGTGTAAGTATGCGTCAATGTTATGCCTTTCAAGACTATAGCTATTGTTGCTTGAATTGCTCTGGAAATAAATAAAAATTACATTAGTACATGAATATTATGTTTAAGTTATTATCACTTTTGTATTTAATTTATGTGGAGTAGTTGGGATATTGAAGCGCCAACCATAACCATGATAATTTGTAAGAACATAGTCCTTCTAGTAAACTATTGTGCGTGGTGAATTCAGCACTTGATTCTGCATACAAATGCACATGTAAATCAAATTTCTAGTCGAATATAAAAAAAAAAAAAACTATGACGAAATATATGGGACAATAATTTCAATCCTGGGCTTCAGAATCATGTACCTATTTAGTATTTGCGGAATCGTTGATAACAGGTCTTGCGCGTTGATGTGTATGCTAACAAAAATTTCCATGAGAATTACCTCGTGGATACTTTTAGTTTAGAAATGCGGAGGCTAGGTAATTCTTAGTATCTACTCACCCCATAGCTGCTATTCCGAGAGCTGTTCCAGTTGTTGTGACCACCACCTCGCCATTTGCCACTATGTTGTCGATTGTTGAATCTTTGTTGTTGTTGACCTTTGTCCTGTTGCCATTTGTTTTGAAGTGGCGTGCTTTGGTTTAAGGGTATGAAATTGTCTGACATTTTGATACTTGTTTGTTATAAATGATTTGTCTTTTCAGAAAGTATTTTTCTTGTTATCTATTTTTCAAAGCAATTTTTTGCCCGATGTTTGTAAATTGCTAAGCCAAGTGCCAAAAACATGTACGTACTCTGTGGTCAGTGCCCAGTGGCGCCAAACAATCTGACACTAATAGTGTAGTAATCTAAACATAAAAATTGGTTAGTCGAGTCTACACTAAATCTATTTATATTATTCAGTCAATAAAATTCCATAGAAATGGTTAGAGCCCATAGGCTTATAATAGCATAGACTCATAAGTAATAGAATGAAATTGAATGTAGTTGGAAATTTTCAAAGAATACTTTAGCGCATCCCCTTGTTATTATAATATACAAAAAAGGCTCAT
Source organism: Sesamia inferens (assembly GCA_037179545.1). Taxonomy (NCBI): domain Eukaryota; kingdom Metazoa; phylum Arthropoda; class Insecta; order Lepidoptera; family Noctuidae; genus Sesamia; species Sesamia inferens. Next base: position 23,811,228 of record CM073928.1, on the reverse strand, counting down.
AAGGAGAATACTTATAAGTTATAAGATATGTCTATGCTGTAATAAGTATTTTTAATATGTACTGTAATTTTAGTTATTTAGATAAAACTCAGTAATAAAATACTACAGTGACAGATGCATAATTTGATGACCAGCAATTTTTTTTTTTTTGAAATGGCAAAAAAAAAAAAAAAAAATTGCTGGTCATCAAATTATGCATCTGTCACTGTAGTATTTTATTACTGAGTTTTATCTAAATAACTAAAATTACAGTACATATTAAAAAGGTTACTCTCATCTTTTTATTATCAGTATTCTAGTGCTGAGAAATCTCAAAGATTAAAATATTGTATAATTATTTCCGTGTACAATCATTTTTATTTTTAATGAACACACACATAAGTAACTATATTATTTATATTCTTTATGAAAACCGAGATTTAAAAAAAAATATAATCGATTTCAGAGTCGATAAATGTGTACTCGACTGACAAACATAAATTAATTATCTGTTTTTTATTGTTTAGTTTTCTCACGACACTTCTGTCAAAAAATTTGATCGAACGCAGGTTTTGTTCGGAATTGATTATCTATTTTCGGATGAAACTAAGAATTCTTTAATTATGATTCACTGAATATTGTGTACGAAATTTGTAGAAGCTGGCAGCGTTTGGTGCGAAAATGTGGAATCCTACGAAATCACCAAAGCTAGCTGTTGGTAAGTTGTAATTTATTTAATCAATGAGCATTACGCGGTCCGGATACATCCTGCCAATTACAGCGGAAACGTAATAACATGTTATGAATTTTAACTATTTTAACAAGTTATAGGAAGGCGTACTAGATAGGCCCTTGATCTATTGATAATATCTCAAGCAACTTGGTTGACCACTGATTATGCCCATTGTTTGTCAACCATGTCTGTGTTTTCCTTACTTTCCGGCCTTGTTTTTAAAATCAAGCTGTTTTTTATTATGCCTATTTATAGAATAAGTCTTGTTTTTCAACCACTACTTCAGATTGATATCATATGTGATTGAAATGTACTGAAACACTGATAATTGTTAAAAGTAATGAATATTATTTTACTTATCATTCTTGAATACTTAATTAATTACTGTTGACTAAGGACAAAAAATATGTTGTCAGTGAATTGTAGGAGGGAAATCGATTGTATAAAAAATGATGTCAACTAATAGAAAATCTTTACAAGAATAAGTAAAAAAACATGTACTATTTATATATCTATAAGAGATAAAAAAGTGTCTGCAGATCTCAGCATAAGCAAACAACTTATCTGCCTTTGTTTAATTCAGTTCCCATGAGTTATGTTACTTTAAAATATTGACAATTCATTCCAATTAATTTATAGCTGACATTAATGATGCATACCTAAGGCAACTGCAGGAAAATTTACTGAACATAATTATAACAGTTTTTGTTGTGGTCAAGCAAGTATTTAGCTCACTAATACACCATTGTTAGACTATGAGACAATGAAATCTTCAGATAGTGAAAAAATATTATGTTAAAAATATTTAAGGCTAATTTATAAATAACCGGCTGTCTCTATTCTACTGTATCACTTGCATAAATATAGTTCCCATTGGCATATTAGGATAATAAGTATCCTATATGTTATTCATTGTTATAAATTGACAAGTTTCTTTAAAATTCCTTCAAAAGTAAATTGCTTTAAAGAGTAATAAATATCCATCTGTCCTCCCATACATACTTTCACACAATACTTTTTGTTCTTTGTTTTAAAAAAAAACTTGTTCTGTATTGTGGGTGCCTTTACAAACATAAACTCACATACACAAACTTGGAACAACTAAATATCTGTCCCTAGCGGGAATCGAACCTGCGGCACGCCGCACAGCAGTTGATTGCTCAGCCACTGCACCAATCGTGTCGACATTAGTAGGACATTACAAAACAAAAAATACAACTTTCAACTGGAAAAAAGAATTAAAAATAAAAAAAACATTAAGACTTATTGACAGAAAATTATAACATTAATTATTTTAATTTCAGCTGTCTATAACTGGAAGGGAGATGTCAGATCAGGATTGCCATTGGAAATTGGAGAGACCGTCCAGATATTGGAAGAAAATGGAGGTAAATGATTAAATAGTTACACCTTTCATAGATTGGCCAAAGCAGTTGGAGAGTCAGTTGCTTCAAGCTTAGAGAAAATGGTTATGAAAAAATGATTATGGAAAATGGTAACTTTATGAACTTGCATTTTAGGGATAAGAGTTTCTATGAGTGCACTCAGATTAAGTAATATGAGTAATTACATTTTTGTCATATGTAACATGCCCATATTTTTTATTTTATTTATTTATCCATTTATTTCAGGCATCAAAGCCAATATAAACATATAGAATTATTTTTATTATTATTAGACAAAAAACTTACAGACTTACAGACTTCATTAAAAATAAAATTGTTTTGCATACCAATGTAGGGAACAGAAATTTCTAAATCTACAATACCTAGACATAGATCACATAGGTATGGCTATGAAACAGTAGTTTTTTTTTTTTTTCTTTTTAATAACTGATGTATAATCTCTTTTGTAGGGGTTGCACATTGATGTCCCTCTGGTACCCTTTATATACATGTTAAATAAACATTTTTTTTATAAACTATTCTATTTAATTATAGTAGTTTTCACATGAAAGGGTAAGACACATTCATCCTTTGATCCAGGGAAACTTTAATGAATATTATTTTCAAATATTAGGAACATATTATAAAATCTAAGTTGTGAACATGTGACTAGTTCACTACATTACATCATTTTGTATAATATTCATTATAATGCATACAGATTGACACGAGAACACAATTTGAAATGCTAATGAGTTAAATACTAGTTCTCATTTTTAACGCTTATCTATAATGAAATAGAAACATAGTTGTGTACTGATATATCTATTTATTATCTTCCCACACAGTATTGTACAGTGTACATGGCATTTGACTGATAGGAACAGGCATACCTCTTCTAATTAATACTCTGGATCACTAATTAGTGTCATGGACTGTAAGTAAAAATGCCAAAATTTAAGTGATTAAGGCTGGCAACATTCATTGTATTATTAACTTTGTTGTGGTATTGTAATTCCCAGTATTTGAGTATTGGAGTTATTATGATATACACAGTTGCTCCATGTAAAATACTGGTATTGATATTGGACCCCACATAGTTGGAAAACAGCTTGGTAGATTTATTAACATTGTTTTGTGCACAATTTTTAGCAACCCACACAGGGCCTGCATGGTAGATTACGGCCCACTGCCTATTATGTATGTAGTATACATGTATTGTACATATGTATGTGTACAATTTTTTCAAACAAACAACAATTAAGTAGCAATATTCTTCAAAAAAATTCAGATCATGATTGATAGTGTTAATTAGTAAGTTACGCAATTAGGGTGGAGGCTCTGTAAAGCTAATCTCTTGTAAATTGATATGATAAGACTACTATTTTTGTCAATGAACAATATTACAACTGTTGACATGGTGTATGAAAGTAGATTTTGCGAATGGAATAAACATTAAGGCTTGTGGCAGTCTCAGAGAAACTTTTACTATCTACGAAATAAATTAAAAACCAGAAAATTTGAGTAACATTGTCAAGTAGACTAGCCGTGTGCTCAATGGGTTTCCACTGCTAAAATCCATAGAGACGAGATTCCATACAAACTATCGTCTCTTGTTCAGCTTCAGCTTCAAGAATTAAATTTTCAAATTAGACACGGCAATTAAGGCTGTGCCGTGTCTGTGAATGAATGAATTTAAGATTTTGTTAAGTATGTTAGTTAATCTGATTGTATTAGAATGGCCAGATATAACATAATAACAGCTTTCTTGTCCGAAGTTAGTTGGGACGAGAATATGGAGGCCTTTACCCAGCAGTGGGATAAAATATAGACATGCAAAAAAAACTCATCAATATTATCTCAGTGGCTAAACTGGCCATTACTATTTTTTTTTAATATTTAATCTTTTATGTCTTCTAGTCTGGTACCGAGGCTTCAGCACAAAGAACAGGTCATCGTGGGGCATATTTCCCTCATGTGTGGTCACGATCCGACCATGTATTGTGAAGGGATCAGGAGCTACTGCTATAGCTGAACTGAAGGATGATCCACTTGTCCGAGAGATAGCATGCGTCTTAAGAGAATGGGCGAGATTGTGGAAGAAGCTTTATGTGGTAAGTTATATTTATACATTATTAGTTTTTGCCTATGGCTTCGCTCGCATGGAAGTTGGAAATTGCATTGAAATCGGTTTAGCTGTTAGAATCTGAATATGTTACAGGCCGACGCACAGTTCTCGACCCGCACCCGTTAGCAAGCAACTTAGTAGAGTGTAAAAAAGTGCTTCCTCTCTCCTAACTTCACTTATTTTGTTGTGCCCGACAGGGTCCACATGAACTAATTTTAAGTATTACCATCTAAGAATACATGTGGAAAACAATAAAAGTATTGAGTATTGACGATCTGCCCGATGCCCGGTATCTATGGATATGCAGATGACAGCACAGTTGTGGAGAGATACCTGCCGGGTGCTCGGGCTAGCAAGGAATCAAACCGTTCCGAAAGAGGCTGTGGTAGAGCGTACGAATGTTGCACTACAGGCAGTCTCCGAATGGGGCGAAGCCAATCTTGTAGCATTCAACGCCGCCAAAACACAAGCGTGTTTATTGACCTCCAAAACAAGCCCGTTCACTTGTGTTCCTACTTTTCGGAATGTATCCTCCCGTTCGCCGTTCTTTGAGTTCAAAGCCAAGGTGGCTGCCAGGAAACGTGGCGTTATTCCCAAAGGTCCGGCGGTACTTCACACCGGGACAGCTTCTTATGCAGCCACATTTGGGCTGGTGCTGCAAAATGCCACCTTGCAACTTTGGATTCGATGGATAGGCATTCGAAGAGATAATTGACGACCCTGATTTAGTTCAAGACAGTCTCGAAAGCCTGGAGCATAGGCGAAGAGTAGCCAGCCTGTCGGTGTTCTATGGGATGCATTTTGGAGAGTGTGCGAGGGAATTGCATGGCTTTTCCGTTCCATCATCGGACGACCCGTCATACGACGAGTATCCACCCTTAAGTTGTTGACACCACTACGATCCGGACGAAGCGTTTCGCCTCCTCTTTTATACCGCGCACATTGAGGGATTGGAACAATTTGCCAGCGGCCGTGTTTCCGTCTGACTAAAATTTAAGTGTCTTCAAGGCTAGAGTGAATAGGCTCTTAATAAACTAACGCGCTTTACCATCAACGATTGCATCACTGCGTACCATCAGGCGGGATTGCGTTCAAGCACTAGTTTATAATTGATTTTTTAGTTTTTAATCTGAGGACAGGTCTGAGCAGTTGTGTTATGATATGTGCCGGGTACGATGCGCCAAATGTTGTTGTGTCGGGAGTTTGCTTGTGGAGGGTCTCCAGACCAATCTCCCTCTGGCGTAGCATCATTGGTCGTGTTGTTGGGCTTAACATTGCATCACCTCGCTCAACTGCCATCTTCCTTCCAATTTTTTGAGTGAATAGGCTTAATAAACTAGCGCGCTTTACCATTGCATCACTGCTTACCATCAGGCGGGATTGCGGTCAAGCACTTGTTTAAAATGATTTAAAAAATGAAAAAAAAAAACCGTCATCACAGGCTTACTTAATACAATAGTGAAGTTGTAGTTTATAAAGATACTACTAATATTGCCCATTAATAATATTCAAATAACAAAAACCAAGCGTACCTAATTACATAAAAACGGTCCGTGTGAAGTCAGAAGTAGATATTATAAAAACAAAAAATGAAATATTCCCCGTTTTACATAAACCTCTATGTAAAACGGGGAATAGTTCATGGGCACTTATTATAATATATATTATTACACACATACGCTTCTACGCTTCCCACTCAGTGTCCCAATGCGGTAATTAATATACAGGTTACATATCACGTGTAACGTTACTTTTGCGAACTCGCTCACTGGTCACAAGAAAACTTAACTTATAAGGTAGGATACGGTTTTCGCAGAGTGGGTGACTGATAGGGTAAAAGGGTTTAAGTTTCTGAAGGCGCGTTAAGCGTGGCGTAGCGTTGGTATTGCTCCACAAGATGAACTAATGACTCAGTAAATGTTGCCGAAATCCTATAAGCACTAGTACCATTCGGTGTGGCGATACATGTTCACAGTGGACACCTTTCAGCTGAAACGCCCGTATCAATTTAGACAGGAGGAAGTACGCAAGCCATTCCCAAATTAATAACATTCTGAAGTGACTAAAACAACGGAAACTGATGCAGTTACTTATTCAATTGAGCTCACAGCAGCTGAAGAGAATCATGATGACAAAAAATATGAAATAAATATTGTTGATAGCAATCAATACAGAGACTTCTCTGTATTGATTGCTATCAACAATATTTATTTCTGAAGTCTTGTTCAGTTTGCAGTCCCATGGAGTGTGGGAAAATATGAGCTCATTTATCATGGATACCCACCCACACAATGGTTAATTGTTTTAAACAGACAGTGTAGTGGTAGCTCTGTAGTTCTAGACTCTAGTAGCAGGTTCTGTTTCAAAAGGAAGGGCGTCTCAGACTTACTGAGTAAAACCACCCGTGTTCCTTCACTTGCTTGTGCGCCAGGGGCCACAGTATCTTTTTCGAACAAGTCGCGACCCTAGCAGGCGTTCTGTTTGAAGCACGCGTGGAAAATAACGCGCCGTCGACCCGGGTCTGCAGGGTAATTGCGTAATACATTATCAGTAGCAACGGGTTTCATTTCGATAGTTCAACAACATCCATTGAGTTATTTACCTTGTTGAGCAGACACATTTTTTGAACGTGTAGATCAATGGATTAGTAATATGCTTCAAAATGATTCCCACTGATACTACCTGTATGTTACGCAATAGGGTAGTTGACTGAAAAAACTAATTAGTCCGTCAGTCTGTTTCAAAAAAAAAAAAAAAAATAGGCACGTATTTTTTTCTTTTTTCATATAAACAAAAAATGAAGACGTGCGTTGAAAACTCGTGTGCCGTCACTACATGCTACACTTTTTAGAAACGAGTGACGTCACCAGCCCCCACTCCTGATCTTTGTTGCCTTTTATATTTGTTAATTTTTATTGATTTGATAAAACAAAATATACGTATCAAATATTTTTCTATAATCTGAATGACGGACTAAATTTTTTTTACCCAGGAAACACCTCTATTAGGGTGCTGCACACGGCGAGCTGCCCACTGCTCGCCGTCCACAAGTCCACACATTTTAAATTTCCTTTAAGACATTTCATTTGACAATGGAATTTAATACCTTGATTTTCGTAGATGATTTCTAGATTGCATTTTAATGACATTCAAAATGTATTTTGAACTCTTCTAAATAAAGATAAATGTCTTACTAATTCCCATTAGTGAGTGATGGCGTAAGAATGTAACATTTAACCTATAGGGTCATTGCGTTATTTACGTTCTTGACCGGACAAATAATAAATAAATATATATGGACAAATCACACAGATTAAGCTAGCCCCAAAGTAAGTTCGAAACTTGTGTTATGGGATACTAACTCAACGATACTATATTTATAATAGATACAAATATAGATAAACATCCAAGACCCAGGCCAATCAGGAAAAGATCGTTTTCCATCATGACCTGGCCGGGGATCGAACCCGGGGCCTCCACGTCGCAGGCAGGCGTGTTGACCGCTGCGCAAATTTTTGAACACATGACGCAATGGATTGGCAATTTGCTTCGAAATGATTCCAACTATTAGTAATTGCGCGTTACGTAATTAGGGTGCTGATCATAGTTTGTTTACACTTACATCGGGTATTTTTAGGACACATTTCTTCTTCATCTCAGCTTTAATCCCAGTTGTATCCGAAGCTTTTCAGCTTTGGAGTCTAGGGTCCGCTTTACCAGTTTAACTGCTCATTTTGGCTAAACTTCGATATTTTCCATGAAGCGACTGCCGTCTGACCTCCACAACCCGAAGGCGATATCGAAGCATTTCAGTTAGACCAATTGTAGGACTTTTGAGGGCTCCAACAGCCCGTAACGACTGCCATTAGATGTTCGTATGGCAACCGGGACCAACGGCTTAACGTGCTTTCCGAGGCACGACCAGACCAGCACTGCGCGGGGTCCGAACCCGCGCCTCCTTGTGCAGCGACCACGTTTTGCTACCGCTACGCCACGGAGGCTGTCAAAATCATGCCTTATATCTTCCCCCAATAATGCTTCCAATTCCGTGTCTTCGTGCTATTTCGGCTTTTCACTACGTTCTTTGTCTCCCACAGCAAAGTCACAATTTCTTAACTTTGGAAACCTAATTTAATTATCTACCCTTATTTTTTAGGACACACTACCTATACTATTGAGTTCTAATTGAGATAACAAAAAAATAAACTTCAACTTGTCGAGGCACGGAGGGGTGACTCGGTATGTAAAAAATGTGTGACCGCCAATCAACAGACCAACAGCGGCTAGCTAAGCTTAACTTAACCGATCGACCTTTGCGGGTGTTGTTATTTAGCTACGAAGTACCCTACGTATCTAATGTTGAAGTTGAACATCATTAACCTTTGCACCTTAATTGCGTAAAATAATATTACTATGAGTTGGAATCATTTCGAAGCATATTGCTAATCCATTGCTCCGTATGTTCGAAAACGTGTCTGCTCAACAACGTAAATAACGCAATGAATGTTGTTGAACTGTCAAAATTAAACGCATTGCTACTGATAATGTCTTAGGTACGTAATTACCCTGCTGATCAAACGCATCTCATCGTCGCAGCTGTGTTTATCTTAGGCGCGTGAAGCTGTAATTAAAGTATGGATCACTGATTGTATCAAGTCCCTACTTTGTAATGATTCATACTGCACAGTAAATGCCAAAGACAATTCTTTGTTTTATTATTAAGTTATTTAAGCCCTGGTTTGAACTGCTTTGATGAAATAGCAAATTTGGACAATACTGGCTAGAAATAAATTAGCTTTCTCTTCTGGAGTTTAAAGTAAATGAATTACATTTTAATTAGATGTTTTCTAACAATTAAATGAACGATCAGTCCTCACCGACCTTAATCGATGAGATGATAGTTTTTTTTTTTAATAGTACGAGGTATTTCGTCGAATTTAGCCAAATGTTTTTATATTGGATACCCCAATTATTGGGGTATTTAAAATCACGCTAGAACCCTTATGAGCCGAGCAAAGTCGTGGACTGAAGCTAGTTAAATTATTAAATCAACAAAGTTTACAATTAATGAACAATAAATTAATTTATTGTATAACGTGATTCATTATTAAGTACCACAAACAAATCTTTTCGCTGTCAAAAAAGTTTAACTGTCGACATACACACATCAAAAGTGTCTAGGGATCAACATATATTTTTGCAATAACTTTTCTCCTGATTGATATTAATTAAAATTTTCTTTAAGGATTCATCAAATAAAGTGTTTTCGTTTGTCACAGTAACGATAAACCAAGTCACCTTTGCATTAATAAAGAAATTTGCCATTTTCCTAATAAAGGGATATTTGACATTTGAACCACTAACACAAAAGTTCGAAAAAAAAGAATGAAATAACAGTTTTCTCTAAAATTTTATTGGGTAACTTAAAGAATTAATAATCCGTGTTTCTACCGCGAACACTAACAACACAAGAACATCGGTTTGGCATACTCAAAATGAGTTCATCCAAATCACGCTGTGGAATGGCCGCCCATGTTCGTTGCAACAACAAAAAAAGGTCTTCTTGCGACTGGATACCCTCCATATTCGGCAGAGCTCTTCTCTGTAGCATATCCCATGCATGCTCAATCGGGTTCAAGTCTGGCGACTGAGCAGGCCAGGGCAGGACATTGATGTTAGCTGCGGCGAGAGTCTGTCTTACAACTCTTGCGGTGTGCGGTCGTGCATTATCAGGCATTAACTGAAATAAGGGACCGATTTGCACTTGTAGAGGAACGATGACGTCTGATACAATCGTCTCAGCATAAATTTGAGCGTTGAGGTTGCCTCTGATCCAAATCAACTCAGTTCTTCCGCCGATCCAAATACCCGCCCATACCATGATGGTTCCACCACTATAAGGATAGACTTCCTGGCAGGATTTTAATCGCTGTTGGCGTCCAGGGGTTCTCCAGTGTCGTATACGTCTTGTATCCGGTCTCATACCAAAACGAGACTCATCAGAAAAGCACACGAAACGCCATTGTTCTTCTGCCCAATTTCTGTGTTCAAGAGCCCATTGGTATCGAATCCTACGATTGTGCATTGCTATAGGTGGTACCCGTAGCGGTCTTCGGGAATGAAGGTTCACTTCATGCAAGCGGTTTCTGACTGTTTGGTCGCTAATTAAGTTCCCTGAAGAGTGATGAAGCCTCACGGCTAACATCATGGCGGTTATTGTTGGAGCTCTTCGAGTTAAGATTTGAATGTATCGGTCTTGTCTCCGTGTGGTGCAGCGATACCGTCCTCCATGGCGCTCAGCCACGGTACCAGTGCTTCGGTAACGTGTCCAAAGTCGACTGATAACACTCTGACTTGTATTCAGAGCGAAAGCCACAGTACGTTGCCGGGAACCAGCTTCTATCATTCCCACGGCTCTGAGCATTTCTTCCCTGCTTAAATGACGTCGCCGCTCCATAATAACGTTGGTTTTAATCAGTAGTAGGGAAACAGTAGCACTAATAATGTCTTCAATGCGTTGTATGTTTTTATAGGGAAAATATTGACAGCTGATTTTCGTCTTTTACTCGAATTTGATTCACAGTTCCTGATTCAAATTATGAAATGCACCAAAAAGGATCCATATAAATTTATAAAATCATAAATTTATTACAAAGCCACATCTCAATCTCAAGAAATCCGCATAAAAATGCTTGATCCCTAGACACTTTTGATGTGTGTATTTGGCGACGGCATTACACTGGCGACAGGAAACGCATTACGCGGATAGAATTTCTAGCGTATAGATTCAACTTAATACCTATAATATACGTACCTACCTACTTACAATATACGTTTTTATTTTATGCGACAAGAAGAAACTTTTCCGTTTTCCGGTACAGATAGTGTGACAATAGCAATGAAATGTTTCATTGAATATTATTATTTTATGAACTTAAATGAATCATCAATGTGAATTACCTATGTATATAGTTACAGCCTATGCATATAGTACAGTTGATACCGCGTGGTACCGGGCTTAGAACAGTACCTTCCGTAGGTGACACATAGAGGCGACTAAGGGAACTCGCACCAGGGAAGCGGGCCGCAGCTCTTCTCCCGAGGTATAAAATTACTGCGATCACAGACTTGCCACTGCCAAGCGTGGGCATTATGGTACCCCCCCCCCTCTCCAACTTGGTGGGGGGGGGGTCTATATGCTGAATAAGAAGTTACAGCCGACCGATCGATTCGAGATGAAAAATTAAATGAAGTGAGCGTAACTGCCAATGGTGTCAAACCCTAGCATTAGTTGTTGCCTACAACGCAACATGCGAACATCGCGTCATACTGACGTCACGCCAATCCTGCTTCTCGCAAACCGGCAGACAAAGTGGCCCGCCAGACAATCCCAGTCTGGTCGGCATGGGGGTAGTAAGTACTACGTTGTACGTAGTGCTTATTACTTCCATCGTATATGGTCTATGGCTCTGGCTCTGACATCAAATTAACTCTGTTTATAGTTTTGCATGTTAGGATAGGAGATTTTTGATGATATTATTATTATTTTTTTTTTTCCTGTATTTTGTTTGGTTTTTATGCAGAGAGAGTATTTAGTTGTAAGGTGCGTTTTGTTTGTGCAGAATAAAACATTTTTCTTTCTTTCTTTCTTTCTTCTTTCTTACACAATCGCGCTGTTACTCAAATGCTTCTGCTTGTCAGTCCTTTACAGTCAAGTTTTGGTCTTGAAATTAGCATGAAAAAGCGGGAAATTGTAACTAGAAAGCTGAACTGATAGATAACCGCATAACAAATTATTTTGCACTTTTGACTCATCATAGCAAAACTATAAAATCAATACTCAGATGAAAAATAAACAATGAAATCTTTTTTCTTCTTTTTTTTAATAATATTAAACTAGTCTTTGACCGCAATCCCGCCTGATGGAAAGCAGTGATACAATTATCGTTGATGGTAAAGCGCGCTAGTTTATTAAGCCACTTAAAAAAATCTTAGTGAATAGGAAGGAAGACGACAGTTAAGCGAGGTGATGCAATGTTATACCCGATGCAGCGCCAGAGGGAGATTGATTTGGGGACCTCCACGGCCAAACTCCCGACACAACAACAATTGGCGCATCGTACCCGGCACACATCGCAACACAATTGTAGGCGCGTGCGCTCCGTACAAGCAGATAAGCTGTGCATACCCTAATAGTCTTCTAAAAAAATATATAATAATTTATAATATGCTACAGTAAAATAATTTATATACTACAAACTTAAAACTGAAAGATTTTGTTAATCAGTTATTGATAACACTGCCATCTATTGGGCCTAGTGCTAACGAGACACATCAGTTGCCAGTTGCCTTAGGCGCGACACCCACGCCTCTTACGGCGTAAGCATAAACAAAATATGCCTCTTCCGTATCTGTCTGTGTATAAAATTATTTGCTTGTGTGCCTGAACTGTTGTGTACGTGTGCGTGAAATTTCTTTGGGTTTAAAGCCCATGATAAGCACAGCTTCTAATAATGCGACGAATTTAAGAAGTTCAGAAATATAGCATGATTGTTGTTCGTTCAAATACCTTTTTATTTTAGCAGCTTATATTGTTTCATTATTGGTGTATTTGGATAAATATGTACCTATAATGATTGTTTTAAGCGGAATTGAATATTCATTTATTTTAGAGTTTTTGGTTTAACACAAAAGAAAGGTTGTCTTTATAAAAAAGTATTATGATAATTATATGTGGTTAGCAGGTTGTGTAGTGTGTACAAATAAATTGTTTTGTTTCTCGTATAGGTATATTATTTTATAACACGGCTTTGACAGTTCGACGTTATAAAAACTTAAAAGACCTTAAGTTTTTCAACCTACTTGCTTTTGAATTTCAATACTATACTTTATGTTGTAATAATTTTCCTGAAGTTTACAAATTAGCAAAATTTAATAGTTATGATTCCAGTGCATTACGCATGTTTATGAAAGATTTGTCTATATTTCCATTTTAAAAGAACTTTTAGCGATTTCAAAACAATCTTATATATATTTGATTTTTACAGAGTTATTTAAAAATAGATAGGCGCGTTGATTTAATTTATAGATAGTAAAATATTTTTTTTTTAGTTTTTTGAGAAATAAATTATTACTTATTTACAGTTGAGTTAGTAATACCATTTCATTGTATTTTGACAGCCTCCATGGCGTAGCGGTAGCGAACGCGGTCGCTGCGTAAGGAGGCGCGGGTTCGATCCTCGCGCAGTGTAAGTATTTGTATGCATGAATATGAATATTTGCACTGGTCTGGTCGTGCCTCGGAAAGCACGTTAAGCCGTTGGTTTCGGTTGCCATACGAACATCTAGTGGCAGTCGTTACGGGTTGTTGGAGCCCACAAAAGTCCAACAATTGGTCTAACTTCAATGCTTCGATATTGCCTTCGCGTTGTGGAGGTCAGACGGCAGTCGCTTCACGGAAAATGTCGAAATTTCGCCAAAATCAGCAATTAGACTGGAAAAGCGGACCCCAGATTCCAAAGCTTTGGATGCGACTGGTATTAACCCTGAGATGATGATGATGATTTCATTGTATTCATTTGGGAAAAAAAAAAAAAACCTAATACCCCACGTATATCATTTATTTCACTTGTTCTTATCATCAATCACATACTTAAGTAGATGTTCATTGTAGCCACGCACAAACATCAATTCAATGTTGACATGCGAAAAAGTACGCGACTATGTTAAATTGAAACTACGTCTAAGTTACGTTTTTTAAGTTTTACCATATATAAGCACAGAGATTTGGGTAGTAGGTATATGTATGCCTACCCTCAACAAAATCTTTGTGCACGCCCCTGCACAATTGCTCAGACCCGTCCTCCGTATGGCTTCACCAGACATCATGCCGGAAAACGATAATCGCTTGACGTCAAGACTTTGTCCTGAACCAAAATTCGTTCCGCATTTTGTTGTATACTGCTCAAAAAAGATATCATATTATACTGTTACTGGGTTGATGTCCTTGTGGCAGTCACTCGAAGTAAAATACTGGAATTCCACTGCATTTGGTTAGACTGTAAGCCGACCCCAATATAGTTGCAAAAAGATCAGACAGAAAATGTTTTCATAGTCCACTGCATGATTTCATAGTCCACTGCATGCTTCGTATCATATGCATTAAGATCATCATTATCATCAACCTTTTTTTTTATGGTCCCACTGCTGCACAGTTCTTCTCTCATACATAGAAGGATTGAGCGCAATCACCACGCTTGCTCAATGCGGGTTGATGATTTCAGACTTAAAGTCCAGGTTTCCTCAAGATGTTTTCCTTCACCTTTTAATCAGTCATACAATAAAATGTTCCATTTAATTCAAAATGTCACACTTCCAGCCTTCCGTAAAAACTTAGATGAATGCGTGGCATGAGTGGTCATTACCAACTAATGCTAGGGATTAACGCTATTGAATGTTCATTCTAAGCTTTCACTGAACTTTTTACAGTGAGATTTTTACAGAATCCATTGGATGCTCAATATAGCAACGTACCTACCTACTTAGATTTCTATCTTAAACAGAAATTGAACTTACAACTATTGAACCGACTTCATATTTGTTTGAGACGTAGGTACGGACGACAGCGGGCCAAGCTTCCCGAAACTGTCAAATATTCCTACTCTGAGAATTATTGCTAAATTTGACCGTTGGTAGTAGCTTGATGTGCTGTCGTCTGTACATACTTATTCGACATTCATCATCATCATCATCATCATCAACCTTTTTTTATCGTCCCACTGCTGGGCACAGGTCTCCTCTCATACAGAGAAGGATTGAGTGAATCACCACGCTTGGTCAATGCGGGTTGGCAATTTCAGACTTAAAGTCCAGGTTTCCTCAAGATGTTTTCCTTCACCTTCAGTCATTGGTGTCAAAGATATACTTAGAAAGTACATATAACTTTAGAAAAGTTGCATTGGTACTTGCCTGATCTGGAATCGAACCCGCGCACTCATACTTGAGAGGCTGATGTTTTAACCACTAGGCCGCCACGACTTCTACGTATTTATTTACGTTAAAGACATGGCTACTAAAAGTACGTCGATTTACTTCAGGTATGGACTGTTTTGACATTGCAAACATGTATGTAGCCTATTCACAGTTTTCTTTGTTTCTCAGAGTTATGTATGAATCATTTATCCATGCGAAGCCTGTTCTTACAAAGATAAATATGAATACATGAAACTAAAATATTGTATATCATAACTTTGTAAAGCATATGAAGGAATATGTAGTACTAATCTAGTACTTCATGAGTGTTTTGGTAGAACGTCTTCTGTCGAACTGCCAGAAAAAATTAATATATAGTTTTTGTAACCAAAGCAAAGATAGATATGTTACATAGAGGTCAATCTCTCACTCTCCTTTAAAATATTTTGTCAGCTGATATCTCTGTATGTGGCTGATATCATTGGGCAATTCTATAGTATCAACATACGTCATATTGTTATGGGTAATTTTGATACGCCATACATGCCTATAATATCTAACAATAATGACTTTTCGGTCAGTTCACTTTGACAATGTGTGCAGAATAAGGCAGTTGATATGTGTCTTTGTGTTTTAGCATCCGGTATTGTTACGCATGATTTTCGACTGCTTTGTTGGCTTGTGATTTCAAGCGCAAATTCTCGGTTTGTAGTCAGGGTAAGATTCCATAGTCGGGAAAAGTAAAAAAGGCATAACTTACCATGACTGCTATAATATGCGGACAATCCGTTTGTGTTGACAACCTGAAGAAACTAAAAATCACCACATTAACGATAAAAAAACCAACTAACTACGAATCGGAATTCGAGGGTATTTTACCTTACCATTAGGTATCTAGGTATAATTTTTTTTTTTTTTTTTTATAAATTATAAACCAGCGCTTGACCGCAAACCCGCGTGATGGTAAGCAGTGACGCGATCGTTGATGGTAAAGCGCGCTAGTTTATTAAGAGCCTATTCACTCTAGCCTTGAAGACACTCAAATTGTAATGTGACGGAAACACCGACGCCGGCAAATTGTTCCAGTCCCTCGATGTACGCGGTATAAAGGAGGAAGCAAAACGCTTCGTCCGGATCGCAGTGGTGTCAACAACGTAAGGGTGGAAACTCGCCGTACGACGGGTCGTCCGATGATGGAACGGAGATGGGGGAATTAAATCATGCAATTCCCTTGCACACTCACCAGAATGCATCCTATAGAAGACCGAAAGGCTGGCTACTCTACGCCTGTGCTCCAGGCTTTGGAGACCGTTTCGAGTTAAGTCTGGGTCGCCAATCAGCCTCCTCGCACGCCTCTCCACCGAATCCAAAGTGGCAAGGTGACATTTCGCAGCACCAGCCCAAATGTGGCTGCAGTACTCCACACACGAACGGACCTGTGCTTTGTATAAAATTAGAAGCTGCCCAGGTGTGAAGTACCGCCGGACCTTCGCGATGACGCCTAGTTTTCTGGCAGCCACCCTGGCCTTGGACTCAATGAACCGCCCAAAGTTAAGGCTCGAGGAAATCTCAACTCCCAAAAGCTGAAGGCGGTCGGTACACTCCAAGGATACATTCTGAAAAGTAGGAGCCAAGGTGAACGGGCTCCTTTTGGCGGTGAAAAGACACGCCTGTGTTTTGGCGGCATTGAATGCTACAAGATTGGCATTGCCCCATTCGGAGACTGCCTGCAGTGCAGCACTCACACGCTCTACCATGGCCTCTCTTTCGGACCGGATTGTTTCCTTACTAGCCCGAGCTTCCGGCTGGTATCTCTCCACAACTGTGCTGTCAACTGCATACCCATAGATACCGGGCATCAGCAGATCATTAATATGCAGCAGGAACAGAGTTGCAGAGAGAACAGACCCCTGAGGAACACCGGCATTGGTCGACATGGGCTCAGATGAGCATCCGTCGACAACAACTCGGAGGGACCGTTCAGTCAGGAAGTCTTTTACCCAGCCAGTCAGGCCAGCGGAAATGCCGTACGCTGGAAGCTTACTCAAAAGGCCAGCGTGCCATACCCGGTCGAAGGCCTTCGAGACATCAAGGGAGACGGCAATCGCTTCCCCATTTTTCTCGAGGGCCTCGCCCCACAAGTGAGTGGCATACACTAGTAGGTCCCCAGTTGACCGATTGCGTCGAAAACCGTACTGTCGGTCACTGAGGAGATCGTTACCTTCCAGGTATGCCAAGAGGCGCGAGTTCAATACACGCTCCATAATCTTGCAGAGTATGGAGGTTATTGAAATCGGCCGATAGTTGGTAGGATCGGCACGACTACCCTTTTTGGGCACGGGCTGCACGTTGGCAAGCTTCCAGGACTTGGGCACTATACCAGTCCTAAATGAGAGGCGATACAGGCGCGTCAATACAGGAGACAACTCGGGCGCACAAGCCTTAAGAACAATCGCTGGTATACCATCTGGACCACTAGCCTTATTCACGTCCAGACGACACAATACTCTCAGAACCTCCTTGTTTCTAATGCGAACCTCCGGCATTGAAGTTCCGCAATGAGGTAAATTAGGTGGAGTAGCATTGCCAGTGTCAAGACGCGAACTATGGGCAAAGAGAGATGCAAAGAGACCTGCTTTCTCTCTCACCGTATGGGCCAGTGCTCCATCAGGCCTAACCAGCGGAGGCAGTGTGGGCCGACAGAAGTTCGCCTCGACCGATTTGGCTAGGGACCAGAAAGATCTGCTACCGGAAGGGTGCGCAGAGAGCTTGTTACCAATGTTAGTAATGCGGTCGAAGCGAGCCTTCTTAAGCGCCTTTTTGTAGGACTTGGCAGCACGGTTAAAGGCTCTCTTCTTTGAGCTTACATCCAGAGCTCCGCGGTCACGAGCGTCAACCCAGGTGAGGAATGCCGTGTGCTTACGCTGTTCAGCTTGAACACAGTCGGCGTTAAACCATGGGCGAGCCGAGCCACCGACGGGCACGTCACTGAAGGGGATAAAATACTCCATAGCTTGACGTACCACGTCGGTTATAGCGTCCACACAACTCTATGGATTGCTAGAAGAGAAGCAGATCTGCTGCCAAGGATAAGATGCAAAGAAGTGGCGCATCTCATCCCAATCTGCTGACTTGTAACGCCATATTCGCCGCTCACCACGCGAGTCGCAATCAGGTGGGGAGAAGGACGTCACAGACTTCACCAGACAGTGGTCTGAAGTTCCTAACGGTGAGGAAACTGTAACAACACATCTGTCCGGATCAGTGGTCAGCAGAAGGTCCAAACAATTGGCGCTATGACCAGCCACATCAGGCACCCTAGTCGCTTCTTCCACCAGCTGGGAAAGGCCCATTGATAGCGCAAAGTTTCGCGCTTCTCTCCCAGCGTGGTCGGTCCTCTGGTATGGGAAAAGCCAGTCTTGATGGCAGGCATTAAAGTCCCCCAGAGCGACGAACTGTGCGTCAGGGTGCCGATGCAGTGCATTGTCAGCAGCCACACTGAGGTGGTCAAATAGTCGAGTTGTCTCCTAGTCACCGCTGTGCGATCGGTAGACACAGGTGTAGACAATTTTGTCCACACCAGTGTCAACCAACAGCCATAAGGACGATAGATGAGAGTCTTCGAGGTGACGGAGACGCCGGCAACAGATGTCATTGCGGACATACACACAGACCCCGGCACGCTGCAGGAAATGATGCTCCAAAGAGTATCCCGGGTAGTTGAGGTATGCCGCATCAGACGGACATCTGATCTGGGTCTCCGTCAAGAAAAGTAGGTGGGGCTTTTCAGTCTCAAGGTGGTGATGGACTGCATCGATATTGGAGTGCAGACCTCGAATGTTTGAGAGGTGCACTTTAAATGAGAGGACGTGCGCCCGCTGTGCACACCTACTTTTCTTTTTAAAACTTTTCATTTTAATAAACTGAGTGAATAGGAAGGAAGACGGCAGTTGAGCGAGGTGATGCAATGATAAACCCAACAACACTACCAACGATGCTGCGCCAGTGGGAGATTGATCTGGAGACTGCGGGGACGCCCGAACCCCCCCAGGGATCGCCATCGGGTCCTCTCGTCCGGTCGCCAACCGGCACGATGGGGCCACCCTGGGATTTTTCGCAGTTGGCGGGGCAGCCTTTCGTGTGTGGCTGGCACACTACTTGGGCCCCCAACTACCTGCGGTCGGCCAGCGGAGCACCGTGCTTCGGATCCCGCTACCCTCCAGGACCAAGCTCCCGACACAACAACATTTGCCGCATCGAGCCCGGCACACATCGCAACACAAGTGCTCAGACCCGTCCTCCGTACGGCTTCACCAGACATCATGCCGGAACACGACGAATCGCTTGGCGACAAGGCTTTAAAATTTGTAAATTTGTATGTAGTAATCTCTGAAATTCATAGTCCAATACAATTTTTTTTTAACTGGCAGAAAGCTACATTATTCCTGAGTGCTATAGGCTATAAATTGTTTCTATAACCTGTCTATTAACCGAGCTATCACAACTTTTGTCTAGCAAGTCGGAAAAAATACATCATAAAACAGAGTTAATTGCGTGCGCTGCCTAAACAGTTGCCTAAAATTAAAAACAATCTATGGCTACCGGGTTCGTCTTAATTATTTCTACAAAAAAGTCCCGATACCATATCTCTATCTTTTATATTTTATCTTTTATACTTCTTTTATTGCATTAATTTTTTTTTTCGGCATACTTACCTTTGGTTGATTATTTGAGCAACAAAATATTACTTCTTATGACAATAAATTATTTCAGTATCACATGAACATTATACAGATAAGATTTGCCATTTACAGTATATCAATTGGTCATACAGTTTCGGAGATAATATAAAATTACTAAAACGCAAAATGCCCCCCTAGCATAACTTTCATTGTGCAGACGTTCGCCGATTCGTATTGGATAAGAATTGATATTGAAATGTCAAGTACTCGTCACGTTTAGGCTTTGTTACATGCTAAAGGCGAAAGGTATACCCGACCCTCTCCCGTGTCTCAAATTAAATCTGTTGTTCTTTATTTATTAAGGATTATATTGGCTTCTTAAAATATATGCTATTCTATTACCTATCCAAAGTCCGGGTTGCTATTGAAAAAAACTATAGATGGAAACAACACTTTACCCGAACTAACGCCAACTAACCTGAGATCCAAGACTAGCGCTTGCGCCCACTAAAGCAGCCAGGCAGGTACCTACATCTTAAATATTTATCATTCAATACCGCTTCTAGGAGCGGGAGACCTACAGGTTCAGCGCAGTAGCAAAGGTGATGCGAGAACTCCTCAGCGGCAGACGAGCTCTGTTAGCCGGCACATTGACCCAGGACCAAACGAGAGCGTTAAGACTCAAGCTCGTCGCCAAACTGGACTGGGGAAACAGGTGAGTCTTGTCAGCATGGTTTTGTGAATAGAAAGCACGGTTTGGTGTGTCGAGTAGAAAATATAGTCACTATGCTGAAATACGGACGGGCGCACGCATTCTTAACCTGAGAAGTGTTTCTATTGCATTCTCAACTCAACCCTTGTCTCAATACCGAGAGTTGAAAATCAGTCCGCAATAAAAAAGTGTGGCGTTAAAATATTTGTACTATTAAAGTAATGGGTTCTAGGGTACATAGATGTGTAGCTATAAGTTTTAACAAAGTACCTAATATACGATGGTTGCAGAATGATTCATCTTGGGTACAGGTAGCGAGGTCGCTGATGCAAAATGAAGGATAAAAATTCCAACATGGCGAGCATTAAAAATACTAATTAATCGTCATGGCTATCATATTCATGGTTTTTAGGGGTTTCGAGGGTGATACTGGTGATGAAACTGAAGAAAACGTACAAATCCAGGGTGGCATACTAAACATACTAAACCTTTTGGCTTACGGTTTTGGAGGGTACTTAGGCAATAAATGAGGATTACTTGGAACTGATTCAATAAAAAAGTACTTAGTAATAGAATGCCGCACGCTTGCCGCATGTTACAGAAATGATAAAAAAAATACAGGGATACATATTTATCGTTATAGCTTTTCTTAATTTGTCATACTTTTGAGACTATGGGTGTCGCATATCTCACGGAAGATGCGTCGCCGACGTCGGTCGCGAAACGCTAGAACGGACAAGTAAAAGACAAGTAAAGAAAACTTCTTTAGCATCGTTGTGATTTTATACTCTGTGAAACGAAAAATGGACAGACACATACATAGGGAGTATTGTGACACAGTGTGTTTCATTATCTTAGAACCAATTTTTTTAAGGTTTCACTTTTACCACATCTCCTACGACATCTTCTATAACATTTTATTTCTGTAAGTCTGTTTGTACAAAACTTTGTACGGGTCCATTTTATTTTTAATTCAATGAGGTGTGTGTGCAGAATCGGTCGTCGTGGAGATCCTTGGGGGAAGCCCATGTCCAGCAGTGGACGTCTTTCGGCTGAAATGATGAGGATTTTTGATTTTAAGAAAGGCAAAAACAAATTCTTAGGTCTCTTATGTAATTTAGATATAATCTTGGTCGGATTATTTGATAACCATGTATATTGGTGCCTGAAATGGTTTTTGGACGAAAGAACTATATAGATTTAATGGACGCCTCTATTTAGTGCATGCGTCAGTAATCGTGCAGCTCACCTCAGAACTTTAGCTCAATGACTAGAAAGAAGAACAATACTTTTTTTTTTTTTTTGTATATACCGCATTATTTACTGAAACTTGGTCGGATTATTTGATAATCATGTGTATTGGTGCCTGAAATGGTTTTTGAACGAAAGAACCATATAGATTTAATGGACGCGTCTATTTAGTGCACGCATCAGTAATCGTGCAGCTGACCTCAGAACTTGAGCTCAATGACTCGAAGAACGATACCATTTTTTTTTTTTTTGTTTTTGTGTAGATCGCATTATTTACTGAAACTGGCCTTTCTTCTCAGAGCAGTCAGATAGGAAATACCGAACTCATCAAAAGAACGATTAACATGTACCTCAAAGTGTTTCTACATACCAACTTTCAGAAAATAAATCATTAAACATTTATGATTAAAAATAACTGAGAAGATAATAAATTTAGGTAATAAAATTATTCAACCAACACTGAAATGCGTTGATCGTCTAATACTAACGGAGTAACACCGAAGACATCCGTCAGATGTGCTAACATTCTAAATTTACAATTTTCTTATACATGTGCAACGTTATTTTTTTTATACGAGACCTGAATATAGTTTATTCAGAATAAGCTACTGAATCGATTCCAATCATTTTTACATCCTGCTATATTTTTTCCCAAATACATTTAGAAATTCTTGCAGTGTGGTTACCCAGCGCACAACACAGTTCACGGTAGATTATACAAAGACGGTATTACACGGTAGAGTACAAGGCGCGTGCGCACACTGAGACAGGGCCCCGCTCCGACCCTCTGTGCAGCGGTGCAATACGTTCTAAGTGATATTAACATGTTTTAAGTAAATTATACTACATTTTATTTTACCACTTATGGCAGAATTTACGAGTAAAGTACAAAATAATATCTATCTACACTTGACCGTTACGATAGTCCAAAGCCTGCAAGTGTGATGGAAAATGTTATCACTAGTTAATTACAAACAAACAGAAATTATTATCAATAAACGCAAGACGACGTCGCGCGGTGGGTTGACTATATTTTTGTTGGGACAACCTGGTAAGATAACAAGCTCATAACTTTGTGGTTTTTAATGATATTTTTTTGAAATTTTGTACATAGATTCTTTATTTGAAAAACCGGACACGTGTTTCGAGTGTCACATATACAAAAAATAACATATATATATTTTATTGTAAAGCTTTGGGTTCAGGTGCTGTAAATAAAACATTTGGCTTTTGATTTTCTTAATAAAATTGCATTATTATAAAATCCATAGCCCTCATGATTATTTCATTATTTTGTCAAATCTGTTAATAACATTCTCTTTCTACTGTGCTAACTCATCTACACACTGTTGTTGTTTGGTTTCTTGTCCATCAACGTTCTACAAAGTTTTCAGGATACTCATTCATTTAGGTTTATAAGGCTTTGTGTGATCTGAATTGTATAATAGCGCATACTGAATTTATTGATTCATGCCGATTTTCTTCCTTATTGGCGCCCAAAATACAGGGTAATTGATATTTTATGTGTGTTTCCTTTTCTTCTTTAGCGCATAATTATTCTGTATCTATATATATATATAATAAAAGCTGAAGAGGTTGTTTGTTTGTACTACCGATCAAATTTGACTCATTGAGGAAGGCCTGTGTTACATGAAAAAAAGTCTGAAATCACGTTAATGTGGTGGTGAAAATGGTGTACCAAGGGAAGAATAAATTACAGAATCTAATTATGACGTATTTTTTAGTACACAAATAAAACTAAAATGCAATTATTTGAAGTCATTTATTACCAAATATAATGTAGACAATCTTAACACATTGAAATAATGATTGTTGCAGTCTCAGAGATATTACGTAGGAAGTAAGGCAGTATCTTTTATCTACTACAATACATTTCATATAGGAATGGCAAAGTTTATATTAAAAACTAGTAAAAACAAGGCAACTGCAGAAGTCAGAGTTCCATTAAAATACTACTCGAGTGAATGGAAGACATTTTTTCGAGATTCCAAGAAAGTTTATCAATTCATACACACACATCTAATAAAATAATGCATGACTCAAAATCTTATTCTACAATAATATTTGAGATACATTGAGAATCGTGGATTTTCCCTCTGGACATCTTATTTCATGGCACATTTGGAACAATTTATGAGTATAATGTATTCACTTCGACTTATAGATAAACGTTCCTTGATTATAATCCATTCACACTTCATACAAATTTTATGATTCCCATTTTTCTTACTACCAGATATACTTTTGATATCAATCACGAGATTGGAGTAACATTATATAAAATTTGACTATCAGCAAATACTCCCAGACGTAGCTATCCATACATCATCGTCATAAAAATATTAGTTAAATGTATAAACACGTTGATTAAACCAATAGAACAAAAGAAAAGCACATATAATATACTCTAATAGTTATAATATCTACTTAATTATAAATGAAAACTTTCATTTAAAGTCGATATGTGTATTCATTCTGAAGCATTGTTATAGTTTTAACTCTACTACAATTAACTCACTGAACATTTCATATCAATTAGATTATCAATATTAAAGACCAGCCTATAATATTTCATTGGAGTATAAATCACTTATTTTATTTATTTTTAAAATGCATCGCTATGGTCTCAATATTTTATTATCCTTATCGATATAAAAAAAAAGAAAAAAATATAAAGAAAATGCTAAAATTAAAATGTCTTCTATATCTCACGTATGAGGTCACAAACACGAAGATATGGGCAAGTCAATTAATGATACGTTGTTAAAACATATAATATAAAAATACCTAGATGTTACTTGCTCAGATCCCACTTGCTGCGACCTCTATCATTTTCATAATATCCTAATACAAAAGATATGCTATACTAAATAATAAAAATGAATGTAGGTAGTGTATATTATGTATGTACTTTTAAATATCAATTGCATTTATCTGCGAGTTGCTTCGACTTACAAAACTAACTAAACATGTTATTACAAAAAAAAAATGTTATTCAGTAAAAAGTAAAATGTTGCTTATTCGCAAAGTCGGAGTAGCACAGCAAATTCCGTCATAATAACAAACAAACATGATTGATTAGTATGTTTTAAGAAAAGTTTCAACAATTTTATTCTAATAATAAATCGTATAGATTCCCTTAATTTAAAGCTCAAGGCAAAAAGGCAAATATTGTCTTATATAAACAGGTAAAATAAGGAATGTCATGGTCATTCATATCGTTGGAACTGAATTTCTTACATTACTGCGAATGAGCGTTACAACTACTTAAAGAACAATACACTGCGTCGTCCTATACCTTCTTCACGTAAAGTAGTCTCGGATACAAGAATCGAGATAGATCTAAATGGATTGTATAGGAATCTCATTTATTCTCATTTCTCAAAAGTCGTATTCGAGACAAAATTGCGTACATTTCCTAGGACTGTTCTGGGAGTGTTGCGTGTATTGTCTAAACTCAGTCTGGAAATTTACGTCTCTGTTTCCTTTGCGTACTTGTCAATGTTTGGGTAGATTGGAGCCATCTCGAGGGTCGAAGGGGCGGAGGGCGCATTTGAGTTCATGTGCAGCCGTCGAGACAACTCGTCCAGTACCTCGCCGAATACACGCAGTGACATGTTCTGACCTAGCAGATGCAGAAGTAGGAAGTCACCCACCTGGAAATACAATCGAGAGGTTTAAAATACAGCTGCCAAGTATTTACATATAAATCCTCAAGAGCTTTCAAAAGATTGTATGAACATTAAGATTAATCGTACTTAGGCAAATTCAAATCAAAAACTGTGTTGATCGTCGTCGCGATATCTACACTGATGCTACTATTACTGTTTATCTGTCCACATACGGGCTTTCTAAATATATTTTTACACAAACCTGAGTTTTCCTAACGAGAGATTCGACACCGGCCGGTGTTCCAAAACGGAAACGTCTCTTGAGGATCGTTTCGCGAGTGCTTGGCAATAGGATTACTGCTGCGGAGTATACTAGGGCCAATCCGGATACAACTGATAAGATGATAAACCTGTGGATAAATAAAAAAAATAGTAACGACACTAGGTATAACTTTGGTAAGTTACCAAGGAGTAAATATACCCTGGTATCTAGAAGTCAGGTAAGCAGACGACCATACATAAAATACCGACACCAACGTTGATGGTGAACGTGACTTAACGAAACGATGAAAAAAGTACATGAACATATCCCATTTTTCATATTAAAATTAAATTAATACACCAAATTTATGCAACTTTTTACATCCACCAAGTGGATGTAAAAAGATAAACATGTACAACAAAATTTTAAATTCACACAATACTTATTAGCATGCATGAAATCATGCAAAATAAAGTAAATGAAGGTCACGAACCAGAACCACAGGAAGATGAAAATCTTCTCATTGAGGATATTCAAGGCTAACACACAGAGCGCATCGTGTTTCTGGATCGTTCCAGAAGCTCCGAACTTGTGGAATGTACACTTTGTTATCCTTGGGAAGACTTCAATCTGTAAAATAAAGGGAATGACATTAAATAAATTTTCTTGAGCAAATTACTAGAAGAAAAAAAAAAATAGTAAACTATTTTGTATAAATTACGTTTGGGAATAAAGTAAACTTTGAATATTGATCTACTATTTGGGCCATATAAAGTCATATAACTTAAATAAATAATTGATTTGTTACCTAAAAGCAATTAGCTATAGTTACAACAAATTAGTTGTAACTATAGCTAACTGAGTAAAACATATAATAAGTGAGTCAATAAGTAAAGTAATGAGTAAGTCATATAATCTATTAGTATTTTTAATGACAAAAGAATTGATTACACAAGCAGCTAATGGTGCAATAGATCTGTGTCCTTATTTAGTTAAATGTGCATCAACTTGCAATAAAATTTAATACTAAATATAATACATAAATAGTATATTACTATATTATGAAACAATTAAAGGATGATATATATATTTTTTTACTTACCATAGGGTCGGTACGTTGCTCCTGGTTCATATTCGAAAACTTGACAACTTCAGTACCGTAAGTCAAGAATGCACCACCGAGGAATGTGTCTAAGAAAAATATGTTGCCAACCTGAAAAAAACAAATGTGGCTCATATATATGAATGACATGAATGTGGGATCAGCGTGAAATGTTGGTTCTATAGTTGGTTAGGCTGAAAACCAACCCAAACATAGTTGAGAATAGGCTTGGAAAGAATAATTCGAAAGGAATGTATTAAGATCTTTTCATTACTAGGAGATTAGCATATGGTTAAGACACGCCTCCTATTATAAGAAATCTAATCTTTGTAGGCGATCTGATGCTGCAGGACAATGCACCGTTGATATTTCATAGCGTGACGATACACGTTCACTAGTTGTCTTTAACTGACATATAACAATCGATATCTTGCGTAGTGCGAGTAGTCTGTCGGTACAATACTCCGTTGTCTCGGAATACAAGCGTGAAGTAAAATCAAGTAGTAATCCTAAAAGTACTCACCACATTAATAAAGTTCAGCATCTCACAGAAGAAGTAACCAAACGAATAAGTATTGTGCATGTGCCTGGTATCAACCAAATACTGGACCAGACGAGACTGTAATATACAAAAACTAATATTAATCTAGGAACACTATCAGAAAAGACACAGAATGTTACATAATAGACGTTCCAGGCTCAGTTAATTTGTCTTATTAGGGACGTCCATCAAGTTTCATTAGTATCGGGACTTATCTCAATTGTTCCACTTTATTAAGAAACAAGATACCTATGTATATTGGCCTTATTAATGTACTGGCATTATCTGTTAGTCTACTCGCACAGCAACAGGAATATTCAAGAAGTGTAGGGATTTATTTGAAGCTTACCAAACGGTTGCTCTTATCATCGGCTATGCTGGCAGCAGTTCCACGCATGCCATCTGAGATCATGCGGACCTTGCCTTCTTCCCAGTTCTTCCATACCCAATGGGGCACGTAGAACAACAGACCCTGAAAAATGAGGACAATTGTCAATTAGTTACATCATTTACTGAAAATGCTTTAGTCCGCATACGCCATTATGCGTTTGAATAGAAAATACATGCTTGAACTTTAAACCTGTTTGTTTCTAGCAACAAAAACTTATAAGGTGGCAAGTCATCAGATTTACTCACTCGTTGAAAAATTACATCATACTTTACGTAACGCATTACAGAGACCTCTCGATCGAGTATAAAGAAATCGCAATTTTTAGTTATCAATAACGGAGTACAGAGACCTCGATTGAGTACAAAGAAATCGCAATTTTAATGAACAAGTTTTATTATAAAAAAGTACTTACTTGGAAGAACAGCATGAAAGGCACCCACTGATAGTAAGCATGGATACGTCTTTCTTCGCCGTACTCATTGCCAAGACCAGGATGGGCGATGCCCCTGGTCGGGGTATTCGGAAGTGTGAACGTGTAGGTGATCCAGCAATAGGTGTTGAGGACGTGGGCAGGGACCGCTCCGTCGTTGATACATGAGATCGGGTCGCCTGAAAGGAAATAAACGATAAGTATTTCTAATGTATTGTTAAGAATAAACACGCTTCTGTCTACTGTTTCCGTGCAGTAGATGTGGTGACGTAGACCTTCGTATAAAACCTTTAACAGATTTATGCTAACAAGAGCTCTGTAGTCCCTGGAACGTGCCAAGTGCTTAGTAAGAGAAAGAAACAAGTTTTTCTCCGGAGTCTACAGTTAATATTTCAATGAAGTGTGAAACCAAAAACCACAGGTTGTATTGCGAAAGTCAGTCCAACCCTAACCAGGCACGTAGGCAAATCGTGTTCTGTGGTTTTTACCTGAAGTGAATTAAATGGAAGTCGTGATGATTCACTGTTACGCGATTTAGGATAGCTTGTGCTTGCATTTTCCTTGTTAAAAGCTTTTGACTCTGAGCTGTTGCTCGCTTTCTTAGACCATGACCCCTGAGTCATACTTCGTCTACTAACTACTGTGTTTTTATACGTTTTAAGGTCCGCTTAATAGTTATCGTTAATATTAAACAGCTGCCGCATCAGCTGACATTGTACTAAGGTAAATAATTCAAACAAAAATTCCATATAAAATAGCACTTCCAGATAACGCGATTTTCAAAATATTCGGGAAACTTGCCATACCTACACTTCTAATTAGGATTGCTATGAACATTTTAAAGCCAAATCTTTGCAACAGTTCTCAAGTGTTTTTGTCTATTTAGAAGATAGATGTCGGGCCTTGAAGGGCCAATGAAGCGCTTCAGGCTATAGGTATGTAGACTAATATTATTCGTTCCATGACCCTGACATTGCAACAGCGATTGCGGATGCGCTAATATCGTCACTAATAGTGCATCTGCCCCACAATCTGTCGCAATTTGTCGACCGTGATTCAAATCACCTTGGTCGTGTCGAGGGCTGTGGTCCGATGTTTATGTCCCCGTTATTTAAATATAAACGATTCAATCACGTGCAAAAGTTGTTGTATTTATCTCAAGAACGGGCCTTGTGTAAAAAAGGAGTCAGAGACTGTCGTTGATAAAAATTATTATAATGTGCCATTTAATTGGTTTTCTTAATCAAAATCTTGCAATGTTTTCAAAATACCTAGTTATAATATTACCTTGGATATATGCATAATCGTGTTGAATATAAATAAATGAACGAGAAATTAATTTATCCTCCAGTTTCATCCAGTCATACGCTCTCATTTAATTTAAACATGGGCTGTCTCGCATAGCATTGAACTGTACAATACCATGTCAATACCACAGAAATGGAGTGCAAATCTGTACGTTTAGTTCACATGACAATGTTGGGAGTGACCAGCTTGCTACATAACGGATGATGTAGGCACAGTCCTGGGAATGTCGTGTTTCAACCAGATATTGCACGTAATTCAAACCTAGCGTTTACCTGAATGTTCCGGTTTCCTCATAGGAAAATGTTGAATATTTCATTAATTGTTCTGATTAATTGTGATTATCATTGCCTTCGACGACTGCAGGAGAAGCAAGAACTTCCTCTATAATAATTTGTATTATTAAGTTTAGATAATATTAGTTGTTGTTAACTTATAACTCTATTTGATTATCTAAATAACAGACCTAAATATTTCACGTATATAGACAAAAGTACCTAAATTCCACTATCATATTCACAAATCAAAGCATCTTTATAACGATATGTATAAAGGTCATTTCACGTTGTGAAATAGTGTATCTTATATTATGAATACCGTTAACTCTGACTCAACAGCCGAGGTGTCGAATTGACTAAAGTCACATGCTTGCTAATTGCATCATAACGAGCACTTTACAATCATTGTTAGTGCATTTATCATCGTCTTGAGAATCTCTAACGGACATACAAATAAGAATGAATTAACAAACAACGTGGTTACATTTTTATAACTTGAAGAGTCGAGAGAGTGCTGTATCTGCTAATGTTGCTGTCGTCATAGTTAACCAAGGGACATAAAAGTCTAGTCCACCCGCTTAAATGTGCAGCTGTGAAATTGTAATTACGATTCTTTTTTTATTCTTTTTACTTAGGGACATTTTTGGGCGAGTCCCATCGTAACCTGAATATACATTTCTCATATCTGGGCCATAAACTTAAACATACTCTTCGTTTTTTTTGTGCCAGGATTTTATGGAATGTGCCTCCTTCAAAGTCTTTGAACGAGCTCAGTATCAGACAAAAAGAAAGATACCATTCACGAAAGTAAGTTAATTTTTATCGCAACAAAATTGCATTGACTTCATAAATTCTAACAATCGAGAGAAAACGCAAACGACACATAACTGCATTATTATCGTAACGGTTTGTAGTAAAGTTGTACATCAACAAACCAAGCAAATTACCTATTTATTGCTGTTAATGTTATCGTTAAGCTATTCCAGTTATGCTAATTCTATGTTACATACTATTGTACTGGTAAAAGTCGGCGATAAGGATTTAAAACTGTTCTATCAATAGTACCCTGAAAGACTCGTTTTGCTGTGATTGTCTGGTTATTAGTGGGTCATGGTGAGCTTGGCTGCATTGAACTTTACTGTCTATAAATTATAAATATACATATAGTCGCATACATGTGCATATATGGTCATAAAAATACATATAATAAATGTGGAATGGAGAATTTAGGTCGTGACGTTATATTACAATGTTCATCATGATGTTGGCGATTACAAAATGTGCTCACTGTCAGTTTTGTATACGACCAAAATTATGAACGTATTGTTTGCTATGAAGTACAAGGTTTTATCCGCCAACGCATCCCTTTTTCAATCCTAATTATGATAAAGTATTCGATGTGACTCACTTATGATGAACTAAACAACTTTTTCCCAATTGGGTTTTTTTATTATTCATCAAACTATGCGTGTAATATCGATACTATTATAATCTAGTATAAAGTAGTACGATAGAGAAAATAGCTTGCCCACAGTAGTGATAGTTCGATATCCTG
Source organism: Sesamia inferens (assembly GCA_037179545.1). Taxonomy (NCBI): domain Eukaryota; kingdom Metazoa; phylum Arthropoda; class Insecta; order Lepidoptera; family Noctuidae; genus Sesamia; species Sesamia inferens. Next base: position 23,779,891 of record CM073928.1, on the reverse strand, counting down.
CATTATTAAAAAGTAATATAAAATCTCGTTAGCTATTTCTCCCAGCATGATGCATAGTAACAGCCAATCTGCAACTGTTATCGTTGCTAACCACTGTGTTTTGATTACCAGCACCTGAGGCACAAATGTGATTGTTTAGGCTGCATGTAGGGCAAAATATCACGGACTGCAACGGTGCAATAAACTTCATATGGATTGCTGATTAAACTACCTATGAGACAATGTGCACTGAGTACGTGACCTAGCGTAAGGATCCAGGACGCTTTAGTATGCAGGTTTATTCGATATTACTATTGTTGGATGGTGCGTACTGACTGTGGTAATGTTGGAAAGTTACAGACAATGAGCTACGGCCTAATGACCCATTAAGTGTCTCGAGTCGTGTAAGTTACTAACATACTTGTACGTAATTCTTTATTTTAAATTACAGACTGATAGAGCTGATTTCTCTGTGCAAAAGTACACTAAATAGTTAAGGTTTTAAGGTGATTTGTTAAGGAAAACACGGGCTTTGCTAATTTGTCTGAAATCAAATTGTCCGTCACGAATTGAGCAACCGCCAGCTTCAATAAAAATAACTAATAATGAAGCAGTTACAGCACTGAAAGAGGATAATTAGAACAATGCCGTAAGTTCTAGTGAACTTATTACTTAATCATTTCAAATAAAATTCGAAAAATCACTCATCATATCTATTGAAATCAATACAAATCTTGAACATTTCATATGTAAATTCCGTACCTATCTCACATTTTATTTACTGAATAGGGTATTTGACTAAAAAAAACTAATTAGTCCGTCAGTCAGATTTCCAAAAAATACTAGACACGTATTTTTTGTTTTATCAAAACAATAAACATTTACAAATATAAAAGGCATCAAAGATCAGGAGTGGTGGCTGGTGACGTCACTTGCCGGTAAAAAGTGTACAGTGCTGTGACGTCACTCGAGTTTTCAACGCACTGTGTCGTCTGCATTTTTTGTTTATATGAAAAAAGAAAAAATACGTGCCTAGTATTTTTTGGAAATCTGTCTGACGGACTAATTAGTTTTTTTTAGTCAAATACCCTATTCTAATAGCTTAATATGCTATGTGTATCGTTCGCTCTCACAGCAATAATCATCAGGAGGTTAATAAGTATAACTTACAAGTGGCTATTAAGCAGTAGTTTGTTTGTGTTTATGGCTCATCGAATGGGGAGCATGCGATAACGTTAAGCGTAAACATCGTTTGTTCCACCGGCTCATTGGAACACTTCCTATCATCACGTTCTTCAAATAACAATGGATAATGAGTATCTTGGACTTGCTGAGAACTAATTTATTGCACAGTTCCTTTATCTGTAAAGTGTAGCTTTTATTTTGACAACAGTAAAAATACGTATACTATGACTTTTAGCAACAGATACTATATCACAGCATAATTAAAGGACGGCGGTGGTCCAGTTCTAAAATATGGTGAAGAAAATCATCGTAAGGAAGCTAGCATGATGCAGAACAATTGACTTCTACAAAATCACACTCGACCCATGTGGTGGATTTTGTGGCCCATTCCCTCTTACAGAGAAAAGGTCTGCGTATCAGCACAGAGAATATTATATTCTCATTATGCTAAAGTATAATAACTTTTACATGGATCATCATCATCATTATCAACATTTTTATCGTCCCACTGCTGGGCACAGGTTTCCTCTCATACAGAGGAGGACACATGGATATTCTTCGGTTAAATAAATAATGTTCAGTTATGCAAATTGATGCATCCAATTATGATATCCAGAATTAACTGGATGTCATAATCGCTTCAGTAACTACAGTATATCGTTAGGTAATTGGGGATAATGTACCTAAAATGTATACAAGGCGTTTAACGATTATTTACGGTCATTATCACATGTATGATAATAATAACTGTTCTGGTTCAAATAAGCCTCTGTTTGAATCCGTCCAGATGTGCGTTTCCTAAGAGAAACTTGGAAATGTGCGATTCGGAAATCAGGGACGACTATTCAATTGATAAACGGCGAAGATACACTAAACCTTCCAATGAAATAGTTCAGAAACTAAATTCCAGGAATGGCCAGTACTAAATAGTAACACTAGCCGTGGTTGAAGAACTAACGTTCACTAATACACTAATGCACTAAACACTCGTTAAAATCCAAGAAGTCGAGTACTTCCTAAAAATAAGATAATGGTGAAGAATAAATAGGATACAGTAAATCATGGGAAGGATTTCCACAGGATTTCACTAGTAACATAACATAAACTTCCGCAATAAAGGCTATTTATAAATTAAGTTCAACATGTAAACAGGAGCATAAACACGTTTTACATTGTATGTGACTTTGAACTGCAGAATAGTGGAAAACATCAGTCGAGCGTAAAAAGATTTCCATGGTCTTTAGTTTTCTATGTTTAGGTGATCAGTTGACACAATTAAATTGTGTAGGTTTTTTATATAAATTAGTTACTAGAGTTTCTATGTCAAGTGCACAAACTTTGATAAAAATTACTGGTGCAAATAATAAAAATAATTTAATTCAGGAGGAAAATAGGAAATATGCAGAAACTACAAAATTCAACGATGAGTGAGTGGCTGGACCTGTCATAACTTATAGGGATTCAGAGTAGATATGGGTAACTCAGAATTTCCCTTCGGAACTAGCTGATTCTGCAGTGCTTAAAAGAAAAATAGAACCGATGTTCAGTGCCTTCCCCATTTAGTACAAGTTGCACTGAAATATAAAGAACTATCCAAGAAAGACGGATCTGGGTCTGCTCGGTGTCACCAGTAAGTTGCTATATAAGCATCCAAGTTTCACTTCGCACACATTACCACATCAAGAAATATTTTTGACACAGATGCAGCCGCCGCTGTGCATCATATCTTTAAGCCGCCAACGCAAATCACTATGCACAAACTTTCCTCAATCAGTTCAATCTAATGCACTTGTTGCCTAATACATAATCTTGTTTGCTTTGTTAGTTCACTGACCCGTTTCGCTCTACTGAATTGAATCTTATCACGTATGATTACGATTCGTGTGTATGTTTGTACAATCAATTTGTCATGACGTCTCAATTTGGGTAACTGTTACACACACGGCATTCCTGTTCTGAACAATGACCTGAAAATGATTCACACTTTTACGGTAGTTACAAGATCAGACGAGACGGACTGTTATTTCTTATTAGACTCTTTGTGTTATTCGGTCTATAGGTTAGTGTCTAGGTCAGCCTTTGCATCTTTAAAACACAAATGTTTGCAATTAGGGGTTCTGTTTTAATAAGCTTTCACTTGAATGTAACAATTTCTCGGTTTTGTACTTTCTCGTTGGTGGTATGCTCAAGATAATTTTGTAGTTTATTACACACTTAATTTTATTTATAGTTGTTTTGTACGTTCTCAAGCTCGTAGCTTGAAATGATGATGGTTTAGATATTGCAATGATACGTTCGTAATGAGAGGGTGGTTGCCCATCGCTCTGGAAACTCGATTACCTCGTTAGACCCTTTGGACTGTGAACAATAATCAAGTCGGGGATTTTCATTGTAATGTCCGTATTACTTTTTGAGTATGAATTAAAAATGACTGTTTGCTCAATCGTGCCATTTTAAAAATACGTTACTAGCGTAACTTATTTCAAGAAATAAGTTGTGGATGTTAGATAAAAGATATAAAATTTTATTGCCAATTCTGTTTTTTCAAGCATGTCTTTATAATAACAATTCTTAAATAGGTAATTTATTTACAAGTAATCAGGTTAGCAATAATTAAATTACTCCATATTCAACTAGAATGCACCTTGTTAAGAAACAGGTTGTTTCTCCACTGAGCGTGAATAGGGGACTTAATTTAGTTAAGTGAGTAACTTGTGTTCATGGGAACTAAATTTCCTAGAATTCAATAGCTCACGAGGAAAAGCCCGAAGAGGCTGTGAATATCCAGTTAGTTTTATTGTCTATATAAACGTAAATATCAACCTATAATATTCGTATTGTACAAATAAACGGAATATTGAAGATGTTTGATTTTCACACGCACTCAAAACAGTTTATCACATTGATATGCCATCCAAATACCTTGTGGCATTCAAACTATCGCCAGTTTATATTCATGTACATTTCTCATCGTGCTGAACTTTATTGCTCGGTACTGTTCCACAAAATAAACTATATATAAACTGTTACAGGTTTCTATCCCATCGTATGTCTGTCTAACAATGCGACAATGACCCATATCCCGTTTATGACTTCCGTGAGCGAATCGCTAGCTGATACAATCAATTGCCCTATCAATATGAGATTGCCTTTCTTACAGATATTCTATTTATACGGGAAAAGTAAATTTATTTTCCTGTTATCTTTCTTGTAACTAGGATCGATTACAGTCTCTACGTCAACCAAATATAGTACAAAACTCTTGGGAGGGCCGCAGGGAACTATTTTAGGCCTTAATTGAAATTAAACGAAAAAAAAATGGTACTTACCAATAAGATTATTAGCGGTGACAAGTATACAGCACAGGAACAATATAGCTGATGTGATGCGATAGTGCATTCTGAACACCATGTTGTCGATGACAGCCTTATCGATGAGGTAGCGGACCTTCACGAAGCCCGCTACTGATGATACCAAGCCAAATACCGCCATCTTGGATGTGTTTAATTACTTCGTTGTCTGTAATACAAAAAATCACAATAAGAATGGACCTTTAATAAGCCAACATGATACAAATAAAAGGCTTAAAATATGCGCTTGTAAACATATTGCAAATGAATGTTTTACTTTCCAACCAAATCTAACAGCAGATAGTCTAAAGGAACCCTTTGTCTACATTAGAATACCAGTCACAAAAGACTACTATAAATACATCGACGCGACTTAACTAACTTCGTGACAAGTGCCATACGCCACCCATACGAAATTAGAACTTAAACGGTAAACTTTATTAGTGTTTTGATTCCACCAATGTGCGTAACAGCTGTGTTGAATCGTCGTTCTCATATCTTCATTATCGTTTAAATATTTGCTTTATAAGTTTATATCCAAATTCGATAAACAGTTATGTGAAGAGAACACGAATCCATTTGCTAGGGCTGGTCTTCTCAATCAATGGCCTCGAATATAAGTTAAAGTTATGGCTTCCACCCACACCTTGTCCAGTCGGGTCCAACGGTTTTTTATAAACCAATATTTTTTCAACGCCGCTAACACCGTGTCAATAATCTGTTGTCGACGTATTGACTTTTATACTTTACTAACAACTATGCTTGTGTTCATTCTTGTCTATTGCCGTAGGATGTGTATAAATGAATGGATAGGTACAGTCTAGGAGACAACTCATGATAAATGGATCTAACCTTGACGACTTCTTGATCTCGTTCTTACGCGGTCTCGCATGTAACATGTGCTATTTAGGTCACTCGCGGGGGGCGATATTAATTGATCATTTAAATGGGTTATGAAATCATATCGGTGGCGAACATTTAGTTTGACTATTATTGATAGAATTTACTATATGACTGTCATCTTATAGTTATAACTTTATGCCGGGTTACGAAGCTATTGAATATAGATTATACAATAAATTATGTTAATATGTTGCATGTATGTAACTCATTTTTTACCTATTTTGCTAACATAATCGTAATCGTGTTGGGATGGAGTGCGGTGGAGGCGAATGGTGCGCTGGCGCAGGGCATGTGTCGGGTCGTCGACCGGCCGCTGTTCGTGCGCCTCCTGCGTTTTTAACCTCCCGCCTCCCCCGTGCCCCGTCGCTGCTTTACCTCAACCGACCCTGGCTGATGCATCGCTTGGCAACGCAAATTTTACGCGGAAACCAGTTTGAGCGGCGACAATCGTTGCCAGCTTTGCATGTCGCGATTTCAACAATCGATTAGTTTCGCAGGATAGTTAGTTCGTTATAACTGTTAATATTCGATATCTTAACTACCGACTTAATTGCTAGACTGCAATATTATTTTCGGAACCAGTACTGCGATTCTTACATTCTTATATCAATCTGCTCCGTCACAGTTCAAATATTTGCTCATTTGATTTGTGTATTCGGCTGGATATTGATATGTCTTCATATTCCCCGAATGATAAATATTTTAAGGAACCCTTTGTTTGCTAACGCCGCCGTGACTGATAATGGGCAGCGGAGGGGGAGAGGTGAGGCGTACATTCCGCTGTTTATGACATACACAGGCGCCCAGGCACTGGCGGGTGGGCTCCGTCCCTGAACCTTTGTGTCGCTCTTAACTGCATATCCTTGTTCCACTCGCTTGTTACCGCATACCATTTATCACCGGCACAGGCGGCACTTCGCGTTGCTAACTCGGCTTTATTATCTTTCGTTCGTTTATAGATTCCTCTTATAAATCAAAATAATTAATCGCTGCATATGGAAATTCTTGTCAGTCTTTAGAAGTTTGATTTCTCTCCTAAATTTGTGATAATGAGCTCCATGCAGCTGCCGTGCTTATTTGACTCAAACGGCACGCGTCGACTCTCAACTGAATGGACACTAATTGCGGTAAATGTGAGCCGCTTCGACCTGCACGGCACACGTTCAAATTTAATACAATGCTGACTTTCGTGGGAAAGAATCTCAAACCTCTCGTATCGATGGCTCAGTCGGACAATAACCATTTCATAAGAAAGCGTGACTAATGTCGTGAAACGATTGGTCCGAATATTAGGTAACGTTGAGATTTGCAGAGCAAGTGAACGGCCCAGTTTGTAGCTTCTGTTGTAATTTACGTCTCAGCCTCGCGGCAACGCAACGGACTGATTCAGCCTGGTCGGCTGCTGTCATCTCGTGTCTGATATAATTAACTCTCATTGACTGCGTTGATTGTTAGTGACATTCCTCCCCACATTGTTTACATTGTAGAAAAACAATGTGAAAACACGTGGTACTTATTAACGCAAGTAGAAGAACCTGTTTAAATTGTAGGCGGTGCCCAGATAAGCCAGCGTGTGGGTCATATCATAACTTCCGCGGTGACTATGACTGCTTGCCTTTCGTCATGTATTGTGTCCATTCATGCGGAAATGCGCTTCTAATGCGGACCTGCGGTTGCGTTAATGCGGTCCAGCTTATGTTTCAGAGTCCTTTAAACTACACGCTCTGATAAAATTTTCAACATTATTTACGGAGAATATTGCAATTACAAAGAATCGATGTCCTACGGCAGATAATGATAGGTACTTATAATAATTTATAATTCTGCGTTCAAAAATGCACTTTGACATTCTCAATAGGTTTTTAATAAAACATGCTTTGTAAAACATATACGGGCTAATTGATAAGGAGTGCGTAGCATACGCCATGAGGGTTATAATAGACTTTCGAACATCTAATTATTTATTTGCATTTTTTTGCTATCTCTTCCAGTGCCAAGCATAATAATCCTGGAATTATTTACGCAACTTCCATTCCTTGAATTCTGGGGATCACTTGAAAATGTAAAATGATCTTTGGTGCCTTACAAAGACAACAATATCCGTGACTTTACTGCCAATTAGAGTTAGTATTATTTTGTGAGAAATACGAATACATAAACAAGTTTGCAAGTTTAAAGCATGTTTTAGAGGTTATCGCCAGGCGCTTCGGCGTCATCATGGATGCAGGTGCCGTGGCCGCGCGCCGTGACAAGAATAATATGTGAGACCGGTTAAAGATGCCCCCTTTTGTGGCATCATACCAAAGAAACTCACACGGTACTTAATGGGAAACTGATAATTTCCTACAGTCTTACAAGAGTTATTTAAAATTTAAATGAGTTGTTCGGTAAATGTTACGAAATCGCATTTAAACTATTTGATGTGTTGACCTTTTTACTCGATTGCTTTAGATAATGACAGTATTACGTAATTATATAAAAGTCATTACATCGGAAATTCCTGTTTAAAATTTGTTAAGTGCTCCTAATGAGACAAATTGTTATTAATTATGTCGCCTAAATGAACTCCAGCTGTTTCTACCTACCTGTGCAAGTTATTACGCGGTCGTTCAGTAGGAAATTATTTTCTACAGTCACTGACAATGCGATTGTTATTTTGTTTTGTACGCGAACATGTCCGGGTTGTATGTAACGAAATTGTGTTTTGATTGTTTTTATTTCTTTATTCACTGTGTCCTTGGTCGGCACATCTTCAATGAAGTTTCGTGGACCGTGAATTTCGCGTGTTTAATCACATATTACCGTTTTTTATTGAGATTTTAGCCATCACGTGTTGTAAAAACATGAATTCCAGATTTTTATGAATCAAAACGTGGTAATTATTTATCTAAACACGGTCGCGTTTAAACATGTTCGTCCCTTTGACTGAACTTGCTTTGTCCATTCTATTCAAATTGTGTTCCCGGTAAATAGAACGGCGTCCCTTTCCCCCTCAGTCATCGCTCAGGTAAACGGGGACACAGCCGCTACCTGTGACCATGAGAAACTTTACACTGGTACATCGAGGCGTCTTTAATTCATAATATCGATACTATTATGTGAACTCATTAATCGTACGTTCATTACTTAGCCGCCGTTCCTACCTTGCAGACGGCGGGCGGAATAAAAAAGAAATGTGATGACTATGCACAGGGCTTTTGTTCCCGCACATGTATGCTGTCAAACAACATTCCTCGCGTCGTCGATATGAGTTAAGCTCGACTCAATCCATTACAGTAAACTTTTGTGACACAACTCACTTACCTTTTAAACCTAACTGTTACTTTTCCAGCCACTCTGCTCTTTAAAATTTAGTGATCGCAAGTTGCTCGTTCTTTGTACACAACACTGAACACAGTCTCACTTATAATATGTCTAAAAATACTTTGCTACAATAGTTAAACGTCATTGTATTACAAGGGATATGTCATACAATATAATGAAGCGGAGTAAAGCGAGTTACAACTAGGGGCCCGCAGCAAACGCACCAGCTGCTCGTGTGTCGAAAACTTAACTGAACGAACGAGCGAGCGTCCGATTCGATCAACCTCGCGCGGGATTTTCTACCGATGTTGAACATCTATGTTGCACACGCGCATCTATAGCTATCTCTCTCTTCCGTAAGTCAAGTCTATAAGCGCACACATTTGTCGTCTTCTTCTTAATGCACAGTAGCCACTAGCTACGGGACGGGTTGCTGCTCGAGAGGATTTTGACTCCACGAGTGTGAGGTTGCACCGTGAGCCATACTTTGGATCTTCGTGTCGATTTTTTTGGCGAGATTTTGATGACTGGTTTCGACGAGTGAGGACCGCTCGCGGCTCTTAATTAACACATTTTCGGGCCATAGTAATTTACTTAAAAGGTTGCATTATTTTGTTTGTGCTTTAGTTAAATAATTATTTTATTAGTACAAAATCTTATCCTTTATTTGGGTGAATTCGGGCTGGTCCTGATAGGGTCCTCCTAATAATCAGCTGACCAACTAAAGACTTGCTTTGTTAATCTTGTTAAGGGATGCAGAGAAAACGTCTCAGTTCAACTTATAAGACCAAAATAACAATAAAACTTTTGAGAATCCGCTATTTATAAACAAGCGATCAGTAAAATGGTTGTCAAAATTGCCACGATATTTTGCATCTGCCCGAAGCTTGTAAGATCGTGCTTACAGTACATATTAGTTGTAAAGTAAATTATGTGTCTCAGTAATTACAGGTCCTGTCGCTGTAAAGCGCTGTCAGCTGCCGTAGTCTCATTGTACAGGCATGCGACCGTACAGGTAGACCTGTACGTCAAGCCTATTTAAAAAGCTAGATAGACAGCTGGGATGTGGTTTTACCTGATTGCCCATATTCAGTACCTTAGCACACGATTACGTAACTTGAACAGCCTATCGCCAAGCTCGGTGCGCTTATTATTTTTTATTTTTATTTGGACTTTTCTACGTTTTATCGTTGCGTAATTTTTAATTTTGAAGACTAGTTTTTGCTGACTCTGGTGTAGCTTGCAAAATATTCTCTTCTCATTCCTTTGAAAGCATTGGCGATGATTTATAATCTTTCGGGTTTCAGGTTTTTTAAACTTGATTAAAATCCTTTTATTATTTTTTGAGTCATGTGCTAAAATAAAAAAATTACTTTACTCAATAGGGGCGCGATTTTGTTACATACACAATAACACATTCTCCCAGTTGCACAACAGGAGAATGTGTGTACGTTGATCTTTTTTTTTTTTTCATTTATAAAATCAAATAGCATCTGCATTTGACTTCCAAAATGAGAACCTGTGGCCCGTATTTTGTCAACGTTAAGAATATTCCTTATTTTCAAATCAGTATGAACTGTAGTGAAGCTTTTAAAACCTATTAATTTCTATTTATATAGAAAACAGTTTTTATAACAAATGTCACTCCCACACTTCTGTAGTTTATTTAATTTTAATAACTGAGCTTATTTTGCTAAATTATAGCGTCTAAACTAAAGTTATAATTCTAAAATACCAATCCATTTTTTTTTGTCTAGATAACGCACATTATATTACTTTTCTGTACTTTAGCGTGTTAGTTACTTGATTAGAACTTCAGTTTCGCATGTAGTTCGTTCCTGCAGGGTAATTGCATAACACAGTATCTGTAGCAATGGGTTTAATTTTGAGTTCAACAACATTAATTGCGTTAACTAATACGTTTTTGAGCACACACATTTTATACTAAAAAATAATATTTTACAAATACTACTCGCTAAGTTTTCCAATTATTTACATTACTTTTTTTTAACTAAAATTTTTATTTACTTTTTTTTATGAGAAAAACATCTTCGAGCCACGTTTTCAAAGGTGATTAAATACTTAATGGATAAAAAGTACATATTTCATATACTTAATTACGAAATAATTTGTCTAATGAAACGTAATGTGATGAAGTTCGATGCGCCGGAGTTCTGCAAAACTTGATTTACCTGTTTGGTATGTCACGATGAAATCTAGCTTCATTTCTCGTTTATTTTCGACTGAGTCTGAGAGGCATTCATTCTGGTTTTGTTCGTAAGTTCTGTATAAATTTCCCAATTTTTAAGTTAATGTTATTGGATATTAAAACAATGTTAGCGTTTTTCATTAAATTTTTAAGTGATTTTGCCTGTAAACATGTCACAGATATACTAATTTTACAATGTTTTGATATAGGTACATTTACAATATTTATTTATTTTTTGCCATCAATCATTTTGAGATTAATCGTTGATGGTAAAGCGCGCTAGTTTATTAAGGGGCTATTCACTCTAGCCATGAAGACACTCAAATTTTAGTCCGATGGAAACACCGCCGCTGGCAAATTGTTCCAGTGCCCCGATGTACGCAGTATAAAAGAAGAGGCGAAACGCTTCGTTCGGATCGTTGTGGTGTCAACAACGTAAGGGTGGAAACTCGCCTTGCCACGGGTCGTCCGACGATGGAACGGAGATGGGGGAATTAAATCATGCAATTCCCTCGTACACTCTCCAAAATACATCCTGTAGAACACCGAAAGGCTGGCTACTCTTCGCCTGTGCTCCAGGCTTTGGAGACCGTTTTGAGCTAATTCTGAGTCTCCAATCAGCCTCTTCGCACGCCTCTCCACTGATCCAAAGTAGCCGGGTGGCATTTTGTAGCACCAGCCCAAATGTGGCTGCAGAACTCCACACACTAATGCACCTGTGCTTTGAATAACATTAGAAGCTGTCCTGGTGTGAAATTCCGCCGGACCTTTGCGATAATGCCAAGTTTCCTGGCTGCCACCTTGACCTTGGACCGAAGGTTTAGGTTCGAGGAAATCTCAACTCCCAAAAGCTGAAGACGATCGGTACACTCCAAGGATACATTCCGAAAAGTAGGAGCTAAGATGAACGGGCTTCTTTTGGCGGTGAATAGACACGCTTGTGTTTTGCCGGCATTGTATGCTACAAGATTGACTTTGCCCTATTCGGAGACTGCCTGTAATGCACCCGGCAGGTGTCTCTCTACAACTGTGCTGTCATCTGTATATCCATAGATACCGGGCATTAACAGATCGTTTATACATATGCAGCAGGAACAAAGCCCTGAGGAACACCGGCATTAGTCGACATGGGCTCCGATGAGCATCTGTCGACAACAACTCGGAGGGACCGTTCAGTCAGGAAGTCTTTTACGTAGCCAGTCAGGCCAGCGGAAATGCCGTACGCTGAAAGTTTACTCAAGAGGCCAGCGTGCAATACTCAGTCGACGGCATTCGAGACATCAAGGGAGACGGCAATCGCTTCCCCATTTTTCTGGAGGGCCTCGATTTCATTTCATTTCATGAAGACGCGAATTGTGGGCAGAGAGAGATGTAGCGAGACCTGCTTTCTCTCCAGTATGAGCCAGTGTTCCATCAGGCTTAACCAACAGAGGCAGTGTGGGCCGACAAAGTGCGCTTCGACCGATGTGACGTATTGAAACCATCATTAAACCGTTATGAAAAAGGGATAGCGCTATTTAACCTGTATATCTCCATCTTTGTTTGACACTGGAACCATGATGGTTTTAGCACGTCACAGTAACCTCCAGGTGCCGTATGAAATTAAAAGTATGTTTCATTATTCACATGTCATTTATTCACATTATTTGTATAGACAAATAATGTGAATAAATGAGAAACATACTTTATCACCTTTTTACCATTGTTTTAATCCTGGTGCCTTCAATTAAGATGAATTGATGAAAAGTGACAGGTTACATCACACTCATAGGAGTGTGATCCTTACGGGAGCAATACCAGAAGTTTGTTGCATCACCCTACATTTCCAGTTACGTTAAGCCTCAGAAAAGTTTCAACCGATTTACACGAACAAAATGTTAAGTAGAAATCCTATGATTACGATAATTATGATGAACGTTGCAGAATATACTTAACTTTTTACTAAATAAACGAGAAGACAAACATGAAAATGACTCATTTCCTAATGTAGGTCAACGCCTAAAAGTTATTATCTTCATTGTAAAAAGTATTTAATGAATAGTTAATTGCAGTAGTAACATTTTTGTTTATATAACTTTAATGAACGACTCGTCAGCATACAGATAAACTCTTGATAGCTTTTCGTTGTAAAACTTAAATCAAAAAACAGAAAACAGGGAAGGTATTTTAAAAATATAAATAATGGTGGGTACAATCTAGCTAGTCTACATTCCATCACCCAGTCATGGTGGCTAGGAGCTATGACATGCTACTCCTTTACCTATGCGCTCTCATGTGCCTGGCATATAGGATATACTATGCACATAAGACGCATATCCTATGTATGCTATAATTGGTCCTTAAAATTTAACAAAACCAATAGAGATTGCACTTAAACTGTGGGCAAAGTCATACATGTCATGCATGCGTAGATCATACAACTCATATTTTTCTGCTTTAATAAAAGTGATGATGAATAAGAAAAACACATCACCAAAGTTACTTGTAATAATGAGACTGAATTTAACAATCTTTGTTAAAGCCTTGCATAAAACGAGCTATATAATATGTACTGACGACAGCAAGTGAAGCCCGAAACTGTAAAATATTCGCAATCTACCTTGAGCCTTAATGCTTTGGAGCTAAAGTTTAAAATCTAATAAAGAAATTTGACAGGTTGTAGTAGCTTGGTGTGCTGTCGTCTGTAAATGTCCTATTCATTATAACTACATACAACATAATGTCGATTCACTATTTATACCCATCCTAGACTATGAAATAGCTTATTGTTTACGTAATTGATGTATGACGTTACAATGGGAGGATAAATAAATAAAATAAATAATACAGATCAATGACAGGTGTCCCTATTTTAATACTACGCCGATGTAGTAGACGTAGATGGCAAGCCATGTTATAAAAAACCGTATGGAAATTTAAATAAGCGAGCCGTTTTAATTGACGACTTATAAAATTAACAACAGATTGCATGTACTTTTAATATTTCTATGACAGTGATGTCATAAAAATATTAGAAATATTTCCAATATCTCAGGTATTGTATCCTGATATATTAGAAATATTGCCGATGTCATCATATGTAGACAGATAATTTTGTGATCTTATATCAAGCGTCGATTAGATGGGTCATTCAACTATGAATATTTAAGTAGGTGGCGATGCTATGTCAATTGGTCGTTGACCATGAGAATGAGGAAAGAATATTCACACTATCTATATGTAGCCAGTACTTTTCTGGTGCCTTCAATTAAGATGAATTGATGGAAAGTGACAGGTTACATCATGCAATGTTAATATTTGTATTTGAGCTTAGAATTCTGAAGAGCTTCCTTTTTAAATGTAAAAGATTTATCGATAAAATTTCATTATATCTAGATATTGTACCTAGTGTTTGACTTAGTACGCAACCACGTGCACAATTGTGACATGTAAGTCCTTTCTGACCATTCTCTCCGGACACAACTTACATTCAAGATACCAGTTACGTAAAAAGAAACCAACAGTTCTTTGGAAGTATCACAAACGTTGGATTCGAAGAAAAACCTCAACAAAGACACGAATTCCGTCCATACAATCATATGAAAATACAGTTAGGTACAGCAACTAAATATGTGCGTAGCCTTGAAATAATATCGAAAATATATCAGAACAATACTCGCCAAAAAGCTAATGAAGAATTTAAAAATGAATCATCATCATTCCGTGAATTCCTAGGTGAGGTTTCTTTGCAGACCGATTTAAAAATTTTCGAGTTCTTAGCCGCTTGCGCATTGGGTGGCGAGCGGTAACCACCTCCAGACATCAGCCAGTGTCGCTTGAATAACTGGTTTGGTGACCTTTCTGTGTTGCACATTGAACGGACCCATACCATAGATTTATTTAGGCAATCATCAGCCAATAAGAATACAGTATTCACATATTGGTTCTTATTAATGTCGCAGCCATTTTATAATGTCCAGTCGGTTTTTTTATCCTCAGTAAAACTTTTTGGTTGCTTACATAATAATTACACGAGCTTGTATATAATTTTGCTGAGCTGTCAACTTTCAAACTGCTTTGAGTCTGTCCCAGAATAAAAGTATACTTATGCATGCAAAAGACATTCAAATGGTGAATAATAAAACGATATGTATGGATAGAGGGACTTATTTTCAATACAAAGCTTATACGGCCTGATATACTTGCTACACATGGCTTGGGTTTTCTGATAATAATAGGTATCAGAATTACAATCTTGCAGATATTGGCCTTAGACAAATTGAAATGTCCTGAATGCCTCTTGTGTGGGAGAGCTTTTGCAAATACAAGCAAGCCGGTTATCTCGCGTGCATCGGAGACATCTAACATACTTCTAACCACGTGGCAACCTTTGTTAGTCTGGGAATTTCTTAACATTTTTTGTTTAGGTTAAACATATATGCGACAAATACTTGTACTTGATATCAAACTATACCAGTTTTATACTACAAATTGTCTATATTATGTAAGTAATCAGATAGGTACTATATACATCAAGCTTTTGGTCATACACGATAAGACATGGAACAGCATCTAATAACACATTAAATTAATAAGAAATAGTATAAAAAATAGTAGTAAACTCGTCTAGCGTAATAAGAAATTGATTCTCTTGAAAGTAGTACCTTCATTATTGCCATATTCTGAATGAAGGCAATTAAAGCAACGCTGGTTGTATTGACTAGTTCAGAAGCTATACGCAGTTAAAATTTTCCCTCTCTTTTATTGTTGCCACCACATTCCAGTACATTACCATTTGTTTATAATATATGTTTTGACTGCACCCTTCCAGGTTCCGTATTTTTATACCTAGGTTTAAGACTTGTGTAACATCTTTTTGTCATTATAGAATTAAATAATGAATATGAATTCATAGATCGGAGTGTTTATTGATGGTCATCCACAGTAGGTTATAAAAATATAGTTGCACAGACTACATAAATAAATACATACTTAATATTCATGATTTTATGACAATAAATACTACTTAGTTTTTATACACAAAATGCTTTAAGGAAAATCAGTATAACTGGCTTGCATAGTATTGACATTCTAGAATTCAAATTGGTTATATCAGAATGAACATACGTACGGTCTATCTAAACATAAAATAATATACCTATATGTATTTGTCTACAGTCTTCATTTTATTTCAATATGTTGCTAAGCTAACGTAAAAACAAAACACTTCTTTTAAATTCCTGAAGGAAAGAAAGAATATTAAAAGGCATGGTATATACACATACCTAGACTGTAAATAAAATAAAGTGTTAAGTGCTCAGAAGAAGGCATGCGACAATGTTCAGACCGAGCCTGTAACGGTGAAACTACCCTTTTTTTGTTCTGGTTGGGAAATCAGCTTGCTAGCTTCACTTGCGCCCGTGCGCCAGGGCTATGGTTTCTTTTTTAACCGACCCGCGCCCGTGACTCAGGAGGCGTCGGTCTTCCTGGACCCCGTCACTATGTGCTGACATCTCTTTAAGGCGCGCGTGAAATACAATGCGCCATCGACTCGGGCCTGGTCTTTACCGAGCGGCGCACAGCTCGCCGCTCGTGCCTGGGAGTTCGATGTTTTCTCCCGACCAGGGGGATTCCTGCGGCGGCCTTTTTTTTTCCGGATTCCTGAGAAGAGGCCTTTGTCCCAGTAGTAAGAACATTATAGGCTGTTAATGCTTGTTCCTAATTCTTCATTACGCATTAGCATGGCTATGACGCAACATACTCTGTAGTTGTTTGGTCCAAAACCATTGGCATTTTAGAATTATATTACAGCTATTGATGTTACAGCTCAGCCTATTAGGTTTTTTCAACTCTGAAGGAGTACCCATTTATTTTTATTATATGTATATATATGACATCTTCATTAATTCGCTTGATTTCTCTTAATTATTTTTTCCCCTAAAGCTATTTGTTTAGAGGGAATTACAACTGTCATATAGTGCATAATTATTCATAAAACAATATTTTGCTTGGACTTAAAAATCATGTGTCACAATGGTGCAATATTTGTTTTTGAATAATTGCAAAATTGTGTGAAATATCTCTTTTAAAGTTGCGGATAACATAGACATGGTGAGTCATCATAATAACTACTAAATGCAAACACCATTATAGAACCTGCCTTAGTAATCATCGATACCAAATTATCTTAAGGAAAACGATTTTATATGTAAATATATTGTACAGACACCAGCACATCAAGCTACTAGTATCTATCGAATTACACTATACGATTTCAACTTTATCGCTAAAGCTTTAGGTTCAAGTTTGATTCAGACACTTCAGTTTCGGTTAGATTGATGTGCTCTGGCGTCTTTTCTTACCGTATTAGACTTTGGGATCTGAGAATCCTCAGTGGGACCTTCGATAAATATTTATTACTAAGCATTATTGACGCTATTGTTCATAATGGCATAAAAGGTGAATAACACCACGTTTTTGTTCATATTTCCTCAATTTTGTAATTATTTATTACAATGCATTGCTTGTAACAAATAATTACTTACAAAAAAACGAGTGTGCTTATGACCACACGACTGAAGTGAAACTTCTTTCGCTCCATCTGTATGTATATATGTATGTATGTATGTTAAGAAAACCCTGTCCGACCCGTGAAGGTGTTGTGAGGTATCGATAACTGATTCTACTAATGGATACAAAACCGGGATAAACTTAAACAAAATATCCCCCTAAAAAGATAAATATTATTCGCAAAAAGAGGTAACTTAATAAATGTGCGATAAGCACCCTTCCGCGGGCGACGGGCGGCAGGGCACGCGGCACGTGGTCGCATCGCTATTTGCTCATAATAATACCGGTGTTGTCACTTTTTTAAAAATTACCAAATTTCGGGGAAGTTGGAATTAATTCGCGTTTTGTATTGTATTGGTACTATGATGATTACGTAAAATTTTATATTATATTTGGTCATGTGTTTACCTAACCTTTATTATCCTTGTAGGTCGGACAGGGTTTTCTTAACATACTGTATATGAGTGTACAATATATACATGTATACACATATACATATATTAATTTTCTATAAATATTAAAATTTATTTCATGGTTTAATTGGTAAATTAATATTTTTGCATAGATCTTCTATTTTTATTGAAAAAAAAAGGGGGGGGGAACTGGATTCCCTCGGGGCCAAAAGGTCGGGCTCTTCCTCCTGATTCAGGGGACCCCAAACTCGGGTGGTCCACGACCTTTGGTTCCCGAGATAATCCACGGGGGGGTGAGGTAACTAAAGGGGGTCGGGAGGGGGGGATAGGTTTCGTGGGGATGCGAGGGGGGAGAGTGGATTCCCTCGGGGCCAAAAGGTCGGGCTCTTCCTCGTGAATCAGGGGACCCCAAACTCGGGTAGTACTGGTTCCCAAGATAATCCACGGGGGGGTGAGGTAATCAATGACCGGCCGGAATGGTCGGGGGGTGTTCGCAGCGTCATGTTCTCGAAGAAATTCATAGTTCTTAATCAATCAAGGTACTTAGCTTAATAATTGAGCTTATGAGGCTCGAAAGCAATTTGTACTTTGTGTCCAATTATCGTATTGTGACGATATCTTCAAGCTTCTATACTTTCAATTATATCAGAAATGTTCAGCAAAAATATATAAAACAATATAAAGGCCAGAACAGAACGAAATTAATAAATTATTTGTGCTCTTAGGTAATCAATTGTTAACAAATCTTAAAAAGATCCAAAAAAATATATATTGCCTTCGGCGAGATGCGAACTCACAACTTCATACTCGACATGTCATGCAATATTTACATGAGCCAACGTCATGTTCTCGAAGAAATTCATAGTTCTTAATCAATCAAGGTACTTAGCTTAATAATTGAGCTTATGAGGTTCGAAAGCAATTTATACTTTGTGTCCAATTATCGTATTGTGACGATATCTTCAAGCTTCTATACTTTCAATTATATCAGAAATGTTCAGCAAAAATATATAAAACAATATAAAGGCCAGAACAGAACGAAATTTATAAATTATTTGTGCTCTTAGGTAATCAATTGTTAACAAATCTTAAAAAGATCCAAAAAATATATATTGCCTTCGGCGAGATGCGAACTCACAACTTCATACTCGACATGTCATGCAATATTTACATGAGCCAACTCCTTGTTACACACGAAAGTACAGGTACAGACGAAATAGGACCCCACTTAACTTCCGTTCGCCTTGCCCGATGATTTTTCGTAACGCTTTCGCCAGTTTACTCCCCAAGTCAAGCGTGCCTAAAGAAGTTTCACTTCAAAAATTCCGTTTACCTGAACTGAAATGAAATCCCCACAAAAAATTTGACTGGCCATTAATGTCCCACTGCTGGGAAAATGCCTCCCCCTTTCTCTCAAATATTTTCCAATAATTAAATACTTAAAATGCGTAGACCTAATATTCGAAAAAACTCATATTAACAATACAGCCTTCTTACAAAAAACATTTAATGGAAATTATACCTTATGCATTCATAATAAAGTTAATTTATTCGTGTCACATTATTTGAAGTATAAACAAGTTGAGCGCGTGAGTTGATTGTGAGCGACCACGACGGCTTACGGCGCGGCGTTACGTGACCGTTTACCCGATCCCCGTTCATCTAATTTGGCTTTAAAATAGTTTTTCTAAAACATATAATTATTATTTATTTGCAATCTCCGCCGCTCAACTAACTGCACGACCATTTAAAATTAGAACCGTTTACAGCAAATTGGCTTTAAAATCTTGATTGCCATTAATCTACTAGTTGATGTTTAAATTGGATCAATGTCTCTACTCCAACACAATTTGTATTGCAACATCTTATGGAATTGTTACCAGACCTTTTAGTATGTTCCCATGATACCTGCCGACTTGCAGCCGGTATCTGACTGAATGTAGATCATTTGATATACCTAATCTGCAAACACGACTCATTTTCCAAAAATATAAACAAGTATAAGTTTATGGAACTTAAACCCCATCAGAATAAAGTTCAGCTTATGCTATATCTTCAAACATTTTTATACCTTTTAAGGTTCACTCAAAAATAAACTTTATTACAATGAAAATAAGAGTCGATATTTGTTTAACTTGAAAACAATTTGAAATATTTTGAATAGACTTTTACCACGTTACGCCTTCATTAACTCTGTTATCTATTAACTGTAAATTTTATCTGTTGTATTTTTCCTCCTGTGTGGTACCAAATAAATGCATTAGGTTCTATTCATATTATTGTGTTGTGTTCTGGTGTGTCGCGACGTATTCCTGAACACATTTTTTTGATTTGTTAATCCCAAGTCACGACACAACCCGGTACAATAATGTGGCTGCGGCTTTATCTATAAACATGGTATATACATGCACCCTAATTACGTAACATACTATTACTAAACTCCATGTGTTCGAAAAAAGTGGTTTGCACAACAACATAAAAAACATGTATGTTGTTGAACAGTCAAAATGCTACTGATTGTGTGATTCGTAATTATCCTGCTGCTCGTTGTTATAAGATCTCAATTGTCACTAATGACGTATAATTACTTATTCTATACTGAACTTAAT
Source organism: Sesamia inferens (assembly GCA_037179545.1). Taxonomy (NCBI): domain Eukaryota; kingdom Metazoa; phylum Arthropoda; class Insecta; order Lepidoptera; family Noctuidae; genus Sesamia; species Sesamia inferens. The sequence continues at coordinate 23,759,391 of CM073928.1, read as the reverse complement.
AAGCTGTTTAACATACAAGGGGTTAATGGCCCTTCACAGTCTAAAATGTATAGGTAATTGTAATATAACCAACCAATACAGAGTCGTTATGTACTGAAATTTAAAACTTCTATTTACCTTGTAAATCTACGATGTGTCCAAGAATCATACCTAATACACGTAGTTAGCCATTGCCTTGTGTAGGCATGGCTCGTATCAGCTATTTGAAGGCATACATATCTATGTATGCCTCAAAGTCTGCGATTGCTTTTAGATGAAATATAGGAATGGCAAAAGTAAAAGTCGTCTGTTTAGACGGTTACCTAATCGACGTTAAGACAAAAATTAATACAAAGTCACAAAAAAAGGTTCTGCGGTCTGTCTCCTTTTATAAAAAAGGCCTTTTGGCATTTAACACAAAACTTCTTGCAACCTAAAGTTTTGTTTTCCGAGAACCTTTATTTTTTTATGAATCATATTGTTCGCACGGTCGGGTATGCACGTTAGCACGTATAAGGGGATTTTACTCAATACAAGGAAATTATTTTAATATACCGTTTCTCTGATCTGTCATCACTCTTTTTGCATTAGTATTCGTCAATACTGAGAGAAATATACCTTGTTTGACAATAACACAATTTTGTCTTGTGCTTAAAGCTAAAAGCTAAACAAGATCGCTTTAAAAAGTGATTCCCAAGTTGCAGACAGTGGAATCTTAAATACAGCTTTGACCTCAAAAAGCATGATTTCAGGAAATACTCATTCACAATTGACATTTGAGACATTTGTGTTGATAAAATTTTAATGATTATAATTCTAAACATACATATTTGATAAGGTCGCGAATCATATTTTGGCAAACATACAATGTGATCATTCATTATATCAGTATTATCATCATTTCAGTATGGAATCACCCACTGCTAAGTAAGCCTCTCTTTCTATATTTTCGTACGGTTCAACCTATTTAAAATTGCGGGCTGTCCTTGTGCCCTTTCACTTTAAACATAGAAATTCTTTAAACATCTCTGGTTTTAAAATATGCTTAAAAGCAAAGCTTAACTTAAAACGACATTTTGGCGGACGAAAACTTGAAAATGGATGACGCGATTAGGAAACCCTTCTATAAGGAAGAACTCATAGCTTCCTATGCAGATGTTTGTGCGTATATCCTAAGCTTATATCATCTCCGTTGGAAGATTTTCCTCAACGAATATTTTACAAATATATTTACAATAATACCTAACAGATGTTCCATTGTTAGCACATTAAACCTAAAACATATTTATTATGTTTGACTTTAAACAATTATCTCCATTTGGGCTTCGAAGTCGCAATGATAAAATATTGGCTCAACTTGACAGAAGTCTTTGGTCAGCAGATGATACGAGTAGTATTGGCTTACAATCGACTGAGTTAAAACCAATAGAATACTACGAAAATCAGTTATTACCACAAACCAAACAATTTTTTTTACTATCTCCAAATCCTATACCCGACCATTTTGAAAACAAAAAGGCTGTTGTTTTTTTTTCTATGACAAAAACAAGGGTCTCAGCAAAACCTGATACTGCAATGCTATTGGTTGATGAGCATAGGTAGGTCCGAATCTGTAGCGGCCGAGTGCTGCAAGCAGGAATAGTCCTTGCGCTGGTCAGCTGATATAAATTTTGGCAATAGTAGGTACTTGGATGAATAAAACCTTCTTGAATTATCCACGGAAATATCACAGAAATATTATGTTCAATGTCTCTTTTCAGAAAACTTGGTCTGGAGCTGGTGCCACGTCGTGGCGCGGAAGCGGTTGACCCTGAGGATATGAGTCTGGTGGAATTATACAGAGTACACGTTGAAAGCGCAGAACGGGCAGCAGCGGTGAGTTTCCTAACAATCGTTCATGATTTTGAATACTACGACACGAAGTTTAATAATTTGGGACAAAAATGTGCAGTAACATTGTCTACTCCGCTTCCTCGCGAGCATTAAATGTTAAAACCCTATTTAAACAGATCATCATGCAATTCGAAAATGAGCTGTAGGCCTAGTATGAGTTTTCATTACGAAACTAGTTCGTCGATATCGAGCGCGTTTGACTCAGCGATTGGCCCGCTTCAAGGTCGTAAGAACTCTCAACCAATGAGAGCGCCAAACGCGCTCGATATCGACGATCGAGTTTCGTATTGAAAACTCATACTAGGCCTACTGAAGTGAGATGAGACGACCTGTCCAACCTATTAATACAAAATGTTTAGCTCCACTTGTAGATGTGGCATGACCTAGTAGAGGAAAAACTCGTTTGATACTGAATGAGTCTATTTCCATTGACTTACTATTTGACAGCTCTGATCCTACACCTATTTGTAACTATTATTACACAAGCGTGGCTGTAAAGGTATGACGCCTATATTTAGTAGTGGGTGGAATCTTTATCATCATCAGATGATAATTGATGATGACTTATTTTTATTTCTGAACGTGGTTAGGTGATTGTTTGATTATAAACATCATCGTGCTGCTTTGACTTCATGAATAGGGATAAGGACGGTTCAATGAAGCTGATGATAATGTAGCTGTTTGATAAATGAAATTATTAACGATTTTTCCGCACGGGTCGATCGGTCATGTAAAGCTACGCTTGCCGCGGTTAGTCCGTGGATGGGTGGATCTTTACATACCCTTCTCGTCACCGAGGAGCCACGTTACGGGACGCTAGAAGGTCGAAAGTCTCACAACCAGTCTTACGAAGGAGTATTGTAACAACGTTGTGGGGGTTGCTTCATGTTCAGTATTGTTATTAAAATAAATAAATAAATATAAAGGGTGTATCTGACATCGACGCACAAACGAGTACCATGGATCCAGTACATGATTCTGAACCAGTGGTGGAATTTTGTGTCGGCTTTTTCCCGATTTAAAAATAATAATATGCAGTTTTTTCACTTTAGGCCGTTCGTGATTGCTATACTTTTAGAAGCCAATACAATTTTAAAGTGAGAATGAATTAATTCGTTAATAACACAAAAAAACGCAATGTGAACAGTACTACAAAAACTATCCTGATTGAATAGAGTTCGCATCAGGGATCAACGTCATACCTACAAACACGCACAACGGCACGCTTGCAACTTTCAAAGGTTGAGACGTTTTTTAACCACTGTTATTTCTGTAACCGCTCATTAACGACATAAATGATTATCATAATTTTGTTAGTGGCATGCGGTGTAGCCTTTTCACGAAGTTTGCGTTACGATGTCAGACACACTCTGTATACGGACAAATCACACAGATTGAGCTAACCCCAAAGTAAGTTCGAGACTTGTGTTATGGGATACTAACTCAACGATACTATATTTATAATAGATACATATATAGATAAATATCCATGACCCAGGCCAATCAGGAAAAGATCATTTTCCATCATGACCTGGCCGGGGATCGCACCCGGGGCCTCCACGTTGCAGGCTATCGTGTTGACTGCTGCGCCACGGACGTGCATTTGGTTAGACTGGAAGCTGACCCCTGACTGACTTTGTTGAGAAAAGGCAGCCACCAGAGGGACAATTCTCGTACGTTCTCAGTCTCAATCTGCCAAAAAATCTCGAATTTCCCTACATACTTAGTTAGTTTTAGACATTTGTTTGACCCTCCACTGCGACTAGATTTTGAACGTTTTTAACCACGAGTATTGACCTTCAGATTAATTTATGAAGAGAGACCGATTTATTTACTGGTTAAGATCAGTGTTCCGAACAAGTCCATTTCAAGACAACGACGGTCAGGTTAAATTAAATTATGAACTAAAACTACGCAACCGATGTCCTCAATTAAATATGACGAATTAATTTGGTCACCTATAAGGAAAATAAATAAAATATAATATGTTAAAATGTAAACATATGAAATCACCTGCAGTTAAGCAGGCGGTTTAAAAGGATTTACCCCATGTTGCATTTTCCTGATTAACTATTCAATGATGATGGGTTTCCTGTTTGTTTTGCTTTACCTTTAAATAAAGTATTGGTGACGTAAGTTTTAGATACATGGGTGTACCCAGGTGGGGGCAGGACAGGCAGATGCCCCCAACAAAATCTCTCAGAACATGTATGTTGTAGGGTATGTAACTCCCCTAATTATTAAACAAAGTATAAATGAGGACTTATCTCTAACTTTTAAATAACCCCGCAGTAGACACTAACAAAATGTACGGCGAAATTACCGAAACACCGCGTGCGACTATAGTACAAAGATAACCCACTCTAAAAATTTGCTTAAAATATGTCGATTATTATAGAATCGATTAAAATTGTTTTTTGTAAATAGCTAAATCAAATAAATCAACAGCCCACCCTTACGTTGTTAACACCATTACGATCCGGACGAAGCGTTTCGCCTCCTCCTTTATACCGCGTACATCGAGGGACTGGAACAGTTTGCCAGCGGCGGTGTTTCCGTCGGACTACAATTTGAGTGTCTTCAAGGCTAGAGTGAATAGGCTCTTAATAAACAAGTGCGCTTTACTATCAACGACTGCGTCACTGCTTACCAGCAGGCGGGGTGGCGGTCGAGCGCTAGTTTATAATTTTTTTTTTTTTTTAATAATCATAAACTAGCGCTTGACCGCAATCCCGCCTGATGGTAAGCAGTGATGCGAACGTTGATGGTAAAACGTGCTAGTTTATTAAGAACCTATTCACTCAGATTGAGCGAATAGGAAGGAAGACTGCAGTTGAGCGAGGTGATGCAATGTTAAACCCAACAACACGACCAACTATGCTTCGCCAAAGGGAGATTGATCTGAAGACCCTCCGCGACCAAACTTCCAACACAACAAAATTTGGCGCATCGTACCCGGCACACATCGCAACACAACTGCTCAGACCCGTCCTCCGTACGGCTTCACCAGACATCATGCCGGAACACGACAAATCGCTTGGCGGCAAGGCTTTGTCTGGTGGGTGGTAACTTCTGCCGGCGGCCGATGTTAAATACGATAGCCCTTGGCAAGACTGGTTGTCAGATTCTTGGGTGACCCTAACAACTATGTCAAAGTTCTACGAATGACAATCAGGACCATCTGCTTAACATGCTTTCGTATTACATATTTAGGTAAAGATTTCCACCCATCCACGAGCTGACCGCCGCAAGTTAGTTTAACCCGCAGGGTAATTGCGTAGCACACTATTAGTAGCGATTGGTTTTACTTTGACAGTTCAACAACATTCATTGCGTTATTTACGTTTTAGAGCAGACACATTTTCGAACATATGAAGCAATAGATTGGAAATTTGCTTCGAAATTATTCAAATTAATAGGAATGGCGCGTTAACTAATTGGGGTTCGGATCGATCGGTCTGTATGGTATTACTATTTGTTATGGCCATTCGAACTTACAGCAAATCAATAATTTCACATAAAAAATGATAAGTAAGTGACAAAAATACCTACCTTAAATATATAGGTATTTTTATCATTTACTTTTTTTTTATGTCACTGTCATAGTATTATTTGCATGCTGTGACTTCTTATAAGTGCAGAAGCACCAGGTCATATCCTGTTATTTATATTTTCTAGCATTTAATATGTTTTCTCTGTTAGTAGTCCAAAATAAATGTACTTGGTCACTCCATCGAGCTATGATGATTTCCATTTTGCTAATAAACTTCCATTTATTATCACTAATGATGCCTAACTGTACATCAAAACCAGTAAACCTAAGAATATACAGCCCCCAGCTAATTCAGGTTATACTAGTCAAACTTGCATATCCGTTTAACTATAGGTATACAGTATGTTAAGAAAACCCTGTCCGACCCGTGAAGGTGTTGTTAGGTATCGATAACTGATTCTACTAATGCATACAAAACCGGGCTAAACTTAAAAAAAAAATCCCCCCAAAAAAATAAATATTATTTCGCAAAAAGAGGTAACTTAATAAATGTGCGTTAACCACCCTTCCACGGGCGGCAGGGCACGCGGCACGTGGTCGCATCGCGATTCGCTCGTAATAATACCGGTGTTGTCACTTTTTTAAAAATTACCAAATTTCGGGGAAGTTGGAATTAATTCGCGGGAAAAAAAGATTATTTCAAAATTGATTTGTATTGGTACTATGATGATTACGTAAAATTTTATATTATATTTGGTCATGTGTTTACCTAACCTTTATTATCCTTATGGGTCGGACAGGGTTTTCTTAACATGCTGTGTATAATTTGTGATAAAAGTAACCCGTAATGCTTCTTGAAACAAGATCTAAACTCAACGGGGTGTTGCAGCCTTTAATATATAAGTACTTGATTTGGCTTCCTTGTTCGTGAAGATTTTTGTAGAAAATTTTAAAACAAGGTAATAATTTGTTTAAAACAACGGTAACACAACACATGCTCGTTTTAGTAACAAAAAAAAATATACTTTTTATCATTCTTCCTCTTAACCAAAGCGCTTAACATCTAATCTCTTCACCACCCTTGGTCGACTGGTTAAAGTTCGCCTTTGTTCCTTTTTCTACGAAAAGTATAAATTCTACAATGTAAATATAAACGTGAAAGTTTGTAGAGGGTTGTTTGTTTCTTTTTTTTTATGAAAAACGACTACTTAGTAACTAATTTGGCCCACTGGTGGCTTATAACCATGATTAACAACTAAGATACTTTTTATCTCAATATTGCTACGGACTTCTGTCCAGCAGTAGACTTCTATCGGCTGAAATGATGATGATGATTCCTACGGGATCGAAAACGCAGGGCGCAGTTAGTAAATAAATAAAACAATAATGAATATTCCCAGAAAATGAAAAATGAATTTCTAGGTATTCATTTGATGTAATAAATGTTTATGATCCATCCTATCGTCAACTGGAACTTGTTTTTTTTATTTGCCATATTATGTCATGCCCGCCCAAATTCCAGTATCAACTTACAAATGCATGCATTGCCATTTTGACCAACTGCTAAGAGATGATCGTGACCATCACATTTTAGAGTTGTCAAACCAGTTACTAACATGTTAAAATTCAGTGTCGCCTAAAATTATACCAAATATTACAATCTTACATTCTTCCATTTAACTGTTGTATCTGCAAGTTTATTTTTTTATCACTAAAGAAATAAGAATGATGTCCCAATTTGAGACAAAAGATTAAAACATAAACGTAAGAGTATTGTGTGGCTCACGACTGTTCCAAATAGGTATGCTCAGTTCAGTATACATAACAGACGACGAATACCAGTAATTGTTCCAACGTTAGGCGCACTTGACGATAGTATCTAGATTTCTACTACATATCTGTATATGATATCCCGCTACCAGATAATATTTCTCCCTTTACCCATTCATCGACATTTCTCTCCTCCTGGATGATTTTCTATGAGGTTGGCCTCATAGAAAAGCATCCATATCGGTTTATTCAGAGATATGTTATCTACATCATCAGGTAGGATGCAATGTCGATATGTTTTTATGAGCTCGCTTAAATCTACTTGCAATACATCAGCTTACGGTTATAAACGATCTGTATGGGAACATAAACTATATTTTATATCAGTGCCTCGCTTCCCACCGGAAACCTTAGGATCATTTACACCGTAACTAATATTTAATATCCTAACTGTTATACATGCAAGTTTATTGCTGCGTTTGGGATTTTAATGATAGTTTAGATACATACAAAGACTTAATTGAGGAAACTTCTATAGTATAAATTTCAATCTTGTTTTTATACCTATTAGTACTTACCTAAGTATATTGGTCATTGTGTTGTTCCTAAAGCTGAATAATTGCAGTTTACTGCATAATAAATGAATATTTATCCTTATTTTAGTCAGCTGAATTCCCAAAGTATGATTTAGGTATGCTATTTTTTTTCTTGGTGGGAATTCATCAAATGATTTCTCCCACTGGACCGTACGGAAGACCATAAATACACACTCGTGTTTCTTTAGTTGTTTATACCAGGGCCCTCGAATTCTCTTTCAAACAATCCGTGGTACTGGCAGGCGTCGGCGCGCCTGGAACACAACATGCCGTCGTACGGGGTCTAGTCCTTACCAGGCGGCGAGCTTCTCATTTGTTATTTGCCCGACATTCAGGGCATTCCCTGCAGCGACTAGGCGCCTCTGTCTCATGCGCTCTGTCTCCTTCTTCACGAGCATTACTGCTTCGTGACCGTTTCTGACGCACTCTCGCTCGGTATTGAGGCCGGATGCCAGAAATCGCAGCCGCCACGAGGGTGCGGTTGTGTTCCCATTTTTTTTCCGGGTGGAATATGGATGTTAGCTGTCCTTGGGTTAGCGACAGGGTCTGTGAGACTTACTGCTAAAAACCGCCCAGGTGTTCCAACTCACATCCACGCTGGGGGTCGTAAGAACATCCGATTATCCAGGCGAACCTCAAGGAAGAGATATCGCTGCAATTGTGGCGTGACCAGCACAGCGTTGCATCAATCGTACAATGTCGCCAAGAGATCCGGCTGGAGCTCTCCTCGCTGTGCCTTAATTTTTCGGAGAGTTATGCCCCGGCTTTTTGCTGTCTTTCGGCCCATTCATTTTTCTATTCGTAAAGCTACAATCAGTAGTAGATTGATTGCAGTCTGTTCACAAACATGGCTGGTGTCTTTTTATATAAAGTCGGCGAATCTGTGCTTGCGCACTTGTAACTACCATAAATATAATATAGGTACTATTTATTTATTTATTTATTTATTTATTTAAACTTTATGCACAAACATTGCACAATGGCGGACTTAATGCCTTAGGCATTTTCTACCAGTCTACCTTGAGGTGATGCAGAGACAAAACATGGTAGGTGCAAACAAATTAAAGTTAAAAGACAGAAAAAATATAAAAATTATAATAAATACATAAATACATACATACAAAATATAAACAGAAGAGAGAGTTAAAAAAAAAATCATAGATAGAGAAAAGAAAAAAAAAATTATATATGTGATGAATCTGCCAATTTCTTGCGTAGGTATTCCCGAGCTTTCACTTTAAATGTGTACCGACTTGCCTTCTATGGAAGGTATGTAGGTAGTTAAGTGAGTGATTTAAAAGGCCGAGTTTTGTAACTTAGTGGATATGTCACGCTTTATGTTTTCTGCTATGCCAAAGTTGTTTTTAGTAATAGTCTTGGAAAATTTGAATGACCACGAGCTGATTATAAGATAGATAGCCTTCAGCAGAAACTTGTAGACCAAACTAATTTGTAAACAGTGTAATTTTATCATCCTTCCGCGTTACTATTTAAGGAAACATATGTACAACAAATTGATTGATACTTCTTGATGTTCAATGGTACTTATGTAATATATGGTGACAGGGATATCGTCGCGTAAACAGTTACCATAGATTCAATGCATGATTCTGAAACATCTGCTTTGAAAATGTTCGTCAATTATTAAAACGTCAATTAATAGAACAACATTTTTTTTATTTCTACGATAGTCAAATCATACGCTGAAACTTTAACTGTGTAGTTTACTTTCAGCTTGTATAACGTAATTAAGTATAATATTTTATTCTAACTCTTCCAGCAACTTAGAATGAAATCTGTTTGAGATATGCGAACATCCATTCTATGCCCACACTTATAACCACTGTACTGCACAAACCCGGTTTCCGCAATAAATGCGGATGGCAAACGGTAGCCGCTCCACATAGAACTTGTCTCATGTCTTGTAGTGATACCAACTTGTATTTTATGGATGAAGAAACTTGTATGCCTAAGTAATTCACGACAATGTTTATATAAGTGAAGCGCGCATAGGATCTAAGCTAAAGACACTTTTGTCAGCTTTTTAATAAAGTCTATATCCGCTTAATCGATTTAGGTATCTAATTGGTGCCTTGATGCCAACCAATAAGTGAATGCTGATGAGTTAGATATGGATAACATTCCTGCATTGCATACAAAAGTTAAAAGTATCTAGGTAGTAAATACTTTTAATCTGTTTTAATTTATTGTTATAAATTTAATTAAGTTAGTTGTATAGCCGATATCAAACGCAACACTTGAGTGGAGGTTAATTTTTGTTTCACCACATTCCCACAACATTGACAAAATGATATAGGAATTAAATTTCATCTACTCTTTTCATGTTCTGTTCATTTGGAAGGTGGATGAAAGATGCCCAATGCCGTAATACAATGCCATTAGATCGAGATTTCAGTAATTTACAATATAATTAATGAAATGAAATTAATTAACAGAAAGTAACGCATCTGGTATCCTTTTTTGTAAGTATCTTCTTACCTACCCAAAGCGTTACTAAAAACTTATGTTTTTCTTCCTCAGTGGCGAGGCACTCTCCGTCGTGCAGGCGGATCAGGCAGCAGTTTCAACTCAGGAACTCTCACTTCAAACAGCTCAAACACCTCTACCACCACGACCGTCCAATCCCACCACTTCATGTGCAGCATGAGAGACTTCGGGCACACAGCGGGAGGAGATGAAGCAGAACTGCTGCTATGGCTTCATGACGCCAGGAGAGGTCAACCTTTGTCAGAGAGATTCCGTATCAGGATTGCTAGAGACGGATTTTCTAATTATGTGGATCGACTCCAGGCTAACACCACCCTCTTTGCGGTAAATAGTCATTATATCAACTTCTTCCTTAAGGCATTAACTGCAGTCACCAGTGAATTTCACCAATATTGATTGTTGTCGGTTGACAGTCTCCGTGGCGTAGCGGTAGCAAACGCGGCCGCTGCGCAAGAAAGCGCAGGTTCGATTCCCGCGCAGTGCAAATATTTGTATTCATGAATATGAATATTTGCACTGGTCTGGTAGTGCCTCGGAAAGCACTTTAAGCCGTTGGTCCCGTTTGTCATACGAACCAATAATGGCAGTCGTTACGGGTTGTTGGAGCCCTCACATGTCCAACAATTGATCTAACTGCAATGCTTCGATAGGTATCGCCTTCGGGTTGTGAAGGTCAGATGGCAGTCGCTTCACGGAGTATATTGAAGTTTAGCCAATATCAGCAGTTAGACTGGGGATGGTGATGATGTTGTCGGTAATATTTACTGACTTCAACAACAAAAACAACAACAGACAAAATAGAGTATAATTGTCTCTGTTGCAGACAGTCAATAACTAATTATTCGTTACCGACGACTCACATTCTGTGAGTTTACCGTTGCTTAAAACGCAGTTGTGTTACAAAAACAAAAAGCTGTTTTCCTTGCTTTGTAGTCATTCAAACTGCAAGTAAACCAGCGTTAATCTTTATCGCGGTCTTCTGAGCCACGATTACGTTTTAAGTAAAATGACATTTGTTTTATTATGGATCGTCTTCATCATCATCATCAACCTTTCTATCGTCCCACTGCTGGGCACAGGTCTCCTCTCATACAAAGAAGGATTGAGCGTAATCACCACGCTTGCTCAATGCGGTTTGGCGATTTCAGACTTATAAAGTTCAGGTTTCTTCAAGATGTTTTCCTTCACCTTCAGTCAATGGTGTCCAAGATATACTTAGAAAGTACATATAACTTTAGAAAAGTTACATTGGTACTTGCCTGACCTGGAAACGAACCTGCGCACTCATACTTGAGAGGCTGGTGTTTTAACCACGAGGCCACTACGACTTATTATGGATATTCTATTCTATTTTATTTATTTCAAGTGAAACGATGTCGACTATTCTGCCAATATCAAAATTGGATTGGAGAAGCAAGAGTGTACAATGTACATATAATGAATAGTATTGCATTGGTTATTTAACACGCCGTAATCAGAAATTGTTTAACGCTTTACTGCCAATATACTCCGCTTCAATAAAATGTTATTCAAGTTGAAACAATACAAGCTTTACACTATTGATATAACATTAAGATATCAGTACAATTCAATACCGTACGCGGTCATATCGATATTTGCAGTGGTGTTTTAGATCTGTTTTAGAATTTATGCTTTATGTTCAGGTAATCTTGAGAGATCTACTGCAAGTATTTATTGATACTGTCAATAGCTCTTTATTAATATTTACTTTTAGATTGCGCCGACTTTTTGCTGTGCGAAACTTGTGTTACCATTATATTTTGATTGATTTCTTGTATGTTTGAAAAAAAAAAAATGCACAAAGTAGCTCCCATAAATTGTAGTAGCCTTATTTCAACTTTATTTTTAAAGCAATAAGGCTCAAGGTTGATTGGGAACTTCTGACAGTTTAGGGTAGTTTGACCTGCTGTCGCCCGTACATGTAGCATCTTATTTTATGAATACATTTTATTATAATTAAGTTCTGTAATATATATTATCTCAAAGTAAGGTTAAATGGATAAGTACCTAATTTTAGTACATTACGAACTACTTTGTGGAGGACGTTATGCTAGCATTGCATCTAAATGTTTATCTTTTAAAGTAAACAAGGTTCTTACATTTTTTTTAATTGTAACTTGATCGTTTTGCAACACGTCATTGAGGTTAAGGCAAGGAAACTGGTTCAGTGCAGTATAAGGCAAGGTGTCGATAACAGAAGGTAGAACTCTTTTTAGTTGCTTTTGCTAAGGGAATAATGGCCGCTTCGATAAGAAGGGTTATTTACGAATAAAGTTATATTGGACTTGTTAAGTAAGTTATATTGTACAGAGTAATTATTAATTAGCAGTTGGCTGTAAGCAAACCTGAAAAATGAAAATTGGACCGCAATCCCACCTGATGTTAAGCAGTAATGCAATCGTTGATGGTAAAGCGCGATAGTTTATTAATTAAGAACCTGTTCACTCTAGCCTGGAAGACACTTAAATTGTAGTCCGACGGAAACACCGCCGCTGGCAAATTGTTCCTGTCCCTCGATGTACGCGGTATAAAAGACGAGGCGAAACGCTTCGTTCGGATCGTTGTAGTGTCAACAACGTAAAACTCGAAATACTATCTCGAAAAAACTCGCGATACGACGGGTCGTCCGATGGTGGAACGGAGATGGGGGAATTAAATCATGCAATTCCCTTGCACACTCACCAAAATGCATCCTATAGAACACCGACAGGCTGGCTACTCTTCGTCTGTGCTTCAGGCTTTGGAAACCGTTTTGAGCTAAATCTGGGTCAAACTCTTCGCACGCCTCTCCACTGAATCCAAAGTAGCCAGGTGGATTTTGCATCACCAGCTCAAATATGGCTGCAGTACTTCACACACAAATACATCTTCTTCTTCAGCCTATAGATGTCCACTGCTGGACAAAGGCCTCCCCAAGGCTTTCCACGGTGACCGGTCTTGTGCTGCCCGCATCCATCGGCTTCCCGCGACCTTCACTAGGTCATCGGTCCATCTTGTTGGGGGCCTCCCTACGCTGCGTCTTCCAGTACGTGGCCGCCACTCCAGAACCTTGCTGCCCCTTCGGTCATCGGTTCTACGAGCAATGTGCCCTGCCCACTGCCACTTAAGTTTAGCAACTCGTAGAGCTATATCAGTGACTTTGGTTCTTCTACGGATCTCCTCATTTCTGGTTCGATCACGCAGAGAAACTCCGAGCATAGCTCTTTCCATTGCCCTTTGTGTGACTCTGAGCCTTATTACAAATGCATACAACATAAAAACTATTATTATGTTCATTATTTCTTTTTATCGCTCAACTGTGCCAATTCGTCTTTGAGCATGTTTATTCAACGCTCCGAAGTGATAGGGTCAACTCGGATACAATTACTTAGTCGCAGACACGAAGTTTCACGCAGGTGGTTAAAGGCCAAGATTATCTTGTAGGTGAAGGGCTTCTGATAAATCCTTTGTTTCTGTTCTGGTTCTATACTACGTTGCAGATGCGTAGGATCGATCGTCTATTGTTTACTGCGATTCAGCTCGATGTTTGCTAGTGTGTTGTATGTTCATTACAGTACATACTTAATATTTGTGGATGCATGTGTTATTAATGTCCAACTTACTTCCTATATGATTAGTATGGATGGATGTTTATTACTCTGATGGTTTCATTAGGTACGGCCAACAGCAGGTCAAGCTACCCCAACTGTCAGATATACCCAATCAGTCTTGAGCCTTAATGCTTATGCAGGCCATAACATCGGCCGCCGGCAGAAGTTACCACCCACCAGACAAAGTCTTGCCGCCAAGCGATTTGTCGTGTTCCGGCATGATGTCTGGTGAAGCCGTACGGAGGACGGGTCTGAGCAGTTGTGTTACGATGTGTGCCAGGTACGATGCGCCAAATGTTGTTGTGTTGGAAGTTTGGTCGTGGAGGGTCTTCAGATCAATCTCCCTTTGGCGCAGCATCGTTGGTCGTGTTGTTGGGTTTAACATTGCATCACCTCGCTCAACTGCCGTCTTCCTTCCTATTCGCACAGTTTTTCTGAGTGAATAGGCTCTTAATAAACTAGCGCGCTTTACCATCAACGATCGCATCACTGCTTACCATCAGGTGGGATTGCGGTCAGGCACTAGTTTATAATTATTAAAAAAAAATCCCAATCATACTTGAGCCTTAATGCTTTAGAGATAAAATTGAAAATCTAATAAGGAAACCTGACAGATTGGAGTAGCTTGATGTGCTGTCGTCTATACTTATTTTTTTTTTTAATTTATTATTTTATTCCATCTTCAAGCCGATCATCTGCCTATGTTATGTACGCCATTATTCTCACATGCATCAGGTCATAAATTGAATAGTTTAAATTATTTTCAATGTTAAATGTTTACGATTTGGCAGTACTTCCTTTAAATAAATAAATACTCTTTCATACAACATGTACTGAACAGATTTGAAGGAAATTTAGCACATGGATGGTTCATTAAAATTAGGATTACCTAACATACAGTATGTTACGAAAACCCTGTCCGACCCACAAGGATAATAAGGGTTAGGTAAACAAATGACCAAATAAAATATAAAATTTTGCATAATCATCATAGTAACAATACTAATGAATTTTGAAATAATCTTTTTTACCAGCGAATTTACTGTAACTTCCCCAAAATTCGGGAAATTTAAAAAAGTGTAAACACCATTTTAGACCTTATAACTGTCGGCGGCGTCAGTGTGTCTAGCCGCCGACGCGCAAAGGAATAATTAGAGCTGTACTAGTTTTTGCGTAATAACGTTTTGTTTTTGTCGCTACTATTCGAAACGTTTACCTGCTCGAATGATTTGTTGTAAAAACGTAGATTACCTAATGGTAAAAGTACTTTTTTTGATTATCGATTAATTATTCATAACAATATTGTAACACAAGTACCTATTATTAGTAAATAGGAACTAGAAAGGCCTTATGAAATACGATTTTAGGAGAATATTATAAACAATGTAAAGCATTTAAGTTCACCTGATTTAAGTTATGTGAAAGTTCTAAAATCTAAAGAATGCCATGCGATGTTGAATCGATGCGTGAAATTCTGAAATACAAAATTGATACCAAAAATCGATACGAGAAATATTTTGAATACTTTCACACCTCTAGTCAAAGGGCACCGCCGTGCAGTTAGAGTACCTATTTTTATGAAATAAAAATCATTTTTATTTTAAATTTATTAGTTTCGCGTAGACATCGCGTCCGTGTAGATGTATCGTTTATTGTGTGATCATATAGTTTTCTAACGTAATGTAACCTGCTGATGGAAGGTACCTAGTAAAACTGCAATTGTGTTGTGTTGTGATCAGGTGTTGAACGATTCGGATGTGACTACTTCTTGGTCAATGTGGTTCCAGCATGACGGTGCCCCACCATATTTTTGCCGACCTGTACGTGAGTACCTCCACTATCAGTTCGGCGAGCAGTGGATTGGTAGGAGTGGACTAACGTTGTGAAACACCGTGCTAATCTCGTGGGACGGTGCCAGGCCGGTATCGTTCTTAGTGAACGAAATATGGAACAACATCTCCGCCACAGCCATTATGCTCATCGAATGAAATTCGAAGATACATTCGGAGGGTCAGACGACCTTCCTACTTAACGGCTATAGTAGCCTCAATGACCTTGTGCATGTGGGCGGAGCTAAACGCCGTACTCCCGAATTCGTAAAATGCGCGCGGTGGCGCGCTAAACTAAAACGACAATCAAAGAATATCCAGAGATGCAGACAAGCCGCGTGTAGGGCGCGATTTGTGCCTACGATTTCAGACGGGGGTATGGATGCAAGACGATAAATGTATATTTTGCATTGATAAATGGTAATATCGTACTATAATATATTTTTAGTATTCTTGATCAATGTTTAAATAAAATCAAGGAGTGCTCGTTATACAGTTTAATGGCCGATCGCAGACTGACAGACATTTGTAAAACAAGTACCCACACATTATAATATATCATAACATTAACATAAAAAATAATGGTAGATGGTAATATCTATCGATTCAACATATTTGAATTTTTTTTTTCACTACTTTTCAGTATATGAGTATCGTGTCTTTGCAGTGTCCTTGAATTAATTACTAATGCGAATAACAAACGAGTTCATCGCGTTAACGTAAAACAAACGCGCACTAGGCACTTTGTGATATTTTTATTAAAAAAAAAACGTTGAACCACACTAGAAATTACTTTTATCGTGGGTGCATTTTTAAACATATAAATTCACAGACACAAACAGCCAGACCCGGAACAACTACTTGTAGGACATGTTCTGAACATTTGTACCGCGCGGGAATCGAACCCGCGACACGCAGCGCAGCAGTCAATAGCTTAACCGCTGCGCTAACCGTGCTTTATATAGATGCCTTAAAATTACAAAGCGCGTAGTTTCGGCCGTTTTCCATAAAGAGATAGTACCCTATTTATACTGTGTCAGTGACGTCGGATTGAATGTACTTCGTCGTAATGAGGTTTCAAATAAAACACGAGTTATTTTAAAATCTGTAAATTTTAATTCTTCGATCCAATAAATAACATGCGAGATTATAGGCATATCTAAAGCTGCAGAAATTTCTTGCAGTTGAGAATGGCCACAGTCTATTTCTATAGTTCCTACAACTGCACAGCTGATATTGATTTCTGTAGGATGTGCAAAATGTTTCCATACACATACGGCATTTAAAAATAAATAGGGAATGTAGTCCCACTTGTCGTTCTCCAACAATATCCACAGATCCTAAACCACAGTCTATAATTCTCCGTGCTTGGCAATTTTCTTTAGTTCTGAATAAAAGTAAGCAATATTAATTATGCGTCGCCCTTCGATGAAACAAGCTTGAGATTTGTTGAGGTTTTGGTGATATTTTGAGCTAAAAAAAGATATAACATACATTTTAATTAACCCTGGCAACACTGTTAGAGATTTTTGTCAAGGAATTAAGAATTTATCAAGAAAAATTAATTAAGAATTAACAAAAAAATAATTTTACAGGTATATGATATATTTGTAAACTAAAAATATGGGTTGTAGGACATGCAGGCATAATTTTACCTGAATGATGATGATGGAACTTGCGTCGTTTTTTTGTGCACATAGAGATATATAATATAATCATTTTCTTGACGACATTCTGTATGGATGTCTGACCAAGAATCAACTGCGTTAGTGTTCGACCTAAAAAGCAAATTAAACTTTTAAGTTCTGTCGATTGGTTTCTTTCTCTTCTTTTCTGTAAGTCGAAAAATGTTATTACAATATTATTTGTGAAAAACAGAAAATATATATATATATCCTACAGTATGTTAAGAAAACCCTGTCCGACCCGTGAAGGTGTTGTTAGGTATCGATAACTGATTCTACTAATGCATACAAAACCAGGCTAACTTAAAAAAAAATCCCCCTAAAAAAATAAATATTATTTCGCAAAAAGAGGTAACTTAATAAATATGCGTTAAGCACCCTTCCGCGGGCGGCGGGCGGCAGCGCACGCGGCACGTTGTCGCATCGCTGTCGCTATTCGCTCATAATAATACCGGTGTTGTCACTTTTTTAAAAATGACCAAATTTCGGGGAAGTTATTTCAAAATTCATTTGTATTGGTACTATGATGATTACGTAAAATTTTATATCATATTTGGTCAAGTGTTTACTTAACCTTTATTATCCTTACGGGTCGGACAGGGTTTTCTTAATATACTGTATATGTTTATACGGACAAATCACACAGATTGAGCTAGCCCCAAAGTAAGTTCGAGACTTGTGTTATGGGATACTAACTCAACGATACTATATTTATAATAGATACATATATAGATAAACATCCAAGACCCAGGCCAATCAGGAAAAGATCGTTTTCCATCATGACCTGGCCGGGAATCGAACCCGCGGCCTCCACGTCGCAGCCAGGCGTGTTGACCGCTGCGCCACGGAGGACGTCAAAAAAATTTACTGATAACTGTGACATTCCAAGCCCGCCAGCCCGCGTCCATCGGCTTCGGCTACTTTAAACAATTACATATAGAAATAAAATATTTACAGGAAGAATCATTTAAAATAATCCAAGTAAGAGTTTTTATTACACATTTTTGCTAATATCGCAAAAACTAAAAGTCCTATCAACTCAAAACTTTTTGTAAAACTGTTTTTACACCAAAACCTTTAATTGAGTCCTAATTTTTGGTTTATATCACCATAAACAAAAAATCACATTTTCAAGTTACGTAAATTTCTAATAAGATTTTTATTTTTAAATCTCCTTACAAACCTATAAATTATAATCTAAGTGCGAGTGTTTACTTACCTGAATAGAGTCTTCTATATTATCAGCGGATGTAGTTAGTCGGATTATTGCCTTTCAAGTCTAAAGATTTCTTTCTAGATTTCCTGGAACAATTCGTAATTGTTTAACTTCAATTGTAAAAGAAAAATGGTTACAAAGAAAAATACAGTAATATGTAGGTATAAATACAAGAGTATAGGTAGATAGATACTTACGCCACCAGACGCATCTTCAATTCTCATTTGCGAGCTAATCTATGAACGTACACTGACACGATTCGCTCGTAAATATTTGCACTCACACAGATAACCACGCGTAGTCGGCGATAGCCGGAGCAGAGCAGCAAGCGACACAACCCTCCCGTCTGAATGCTAACGCACGACTGCCGCCCGCGCCCGCGCAGAGCACCTCTAAACCTATGTTTCAAAATAAGGATATTTTCTTGGCAAATGTTGATGGATTTAAATACGCTCTTGCATATCTGTAGTACTTCTAACCACGAATTTTTCAGTGTAAAAAAATTTCCACACATCAATGCCGTTTAGAAGTAATAACGAATATTAGCCAAAAATAGCGTTTTGGTAAATATTTTTTTAAGGCCACAGGCAAAATCCTACGAAAAAATCATCTTTAGTAAATGTTGTACATGAATCAATAGACAAGATATATTTTTTTCAAATCTCAAAACCAAGCCGTTAATTAGAAATTAGCTTCCTAAAGTGACCATTTTACGCTACTAAATGAGACTAAGGCCCTTAAAAAAAAGTTCTTTTCACGAGCTGCCTAAGTAGGTATCATTGTTTCTTTCTAGAGTCGATAAGCGTGGTTAGAGTACCAATACCTACATGCATGAGGTCAACTGAGGTCATGACCTGTGCCTGTGTTGCCATGAAATTACCTATTTATTTTATTTAAGTTATTTATTTTTAAGGGGGTATTTTTTTTTTAGTTTAGCCAGGTTATGTACGCATTAGTAGAATCAGCTAACGATACCTAACAACACCTTCACGGGTCGGACAGGGTTTTTGTAACATACTGTATAGGGCACATTTTATTTCGACATTACATCGGAATCGGACAAGGGCGAGCAGAAGTTCGAATGAAGGATTGACGCCGAAAACCCAAGGGTTCTGAAGCCGAAACCAGTAAAAAATAACAAAAGTAATAATAAAATTGAAGAATCCAAGGTCTTTGCATTAGGTAGCTCAGTTCATGAAGAAAATTTTAGGCTATTTAACATCATCCTAGGACTCTTGGGAGCTGAGCAAAAAGAAAAGAAAGCACGCTCAGCGAAAACAAAAAAAAATTGGGCAGGCGATGCGGGGCGATGGAGCGAATAATAATTCTTAGGCGGTCAAAGTTACACTAAGAAATATGTTTGCTTATGAGTAAAGATGCACTTAGGGAAAGGCTCAGCTGCAGTTCATAGTGCGCGTGTCCATTAGTCAAACGTTACCAACACAATACCTACTCACAGTTCTGCGATAGTTCATTTCGTTGAAGTGTCAATGTTGCTGTAGTCATACATTATGATCAATATATTATTGTCATAAGACACCGTGATCATTCTTAATACTGACGTAATACCTATCACAAGCTCATGTGGTAGTTTTAATTTAATTTTAAGGTATACTTAGTTTTGACTACACAAAAGACTACACCTACTTTTGAAAATCTTTGTTTTCTCGAAATAAATGAGGTTTGATTCATGAACAGCAAATTAAGACGAAATTCATGGGGCTTCCCTTCTGGTACATTCGGTATAAGCCTTTTTGAACAACTAAGTATTAAATCGTATAAATACGTGTCCACATATACAGTATGATAAGAAAACCCTGTCTGACCCATAAGGATAATAAAGGTTACGTAAACACATGACCAAATATAATATAAAATTTTACGTAATCATCATAGTACCAATACAAATGAATTTTCAGATAATCTTTTTGAAGTGAAACTTCTTTACACACGCTTGACTTGGGGAGTAAGCTGGCGAAAGCGTTACGAAAAATGATCGGGCAAGGCGAACGGAAGTTAAGTGGGGGATATAAGCACAGAGGCGCCCGTGGCGAGAGCTTGGTACTACAAGGTCTACAACGAGTTATTTTTTATTTTTTTTTTCAATAAAAATAGAAGATCTATGCAATTTTTTTTTTTTTTAATTTTGAGACACGGATACACTTATTTATTTATTTATTTACACTTAACACTATACATAAAATTTTATGTTGACTGACAACCATTAAGGGGGTCAGTTAACATAAAATTTGGTACCGGCTACTTCACAGTCCTTCCTGTACCCCCCTCCCTTACTCCCCCCTCACCCCTTAATATCCCCACGAAACTATCATTGATTACCTCACCCCCCCCGTGGATTATCTCGGGAACCAGAGGTCGTGGACTACCCGAGTTTGGGGTCCCCTGATTCAGGAGGAAGAACCCGACCTTTTGGCCCCGAGGGAATCCACTCCCCCCCCCGCATCCCCACGAAACCTATCCCCCCTCCCGTCCCCCTTTAGTTACCTCACCCCCCCGTGGATTATCTCGGGAACCAGAGGTCGTGGACTACCCGAGTTTGGGGTCCCCTGAATAAGGAGGAAGAGGCCGACCTTTTGGCCCCGAGGGAATCCACTTCCCCACCCTTTTTTTTTTCAATAAAAATAGAAGACCTATGCAAAAATATTAATTTACCAATGAAACCATGAAATAAATTTAAATATTTATAGAAAATTAATATAATATGTACATGTGTATACATGTATATACTGTACACACATATATATATATACATACAGATGGAGCGAAAGAAGTTTCACTTCAGTCGTGTGGTCATAAGCACACTCGTTTTTTTTCCCGCGAATTAATTCTAACTGAAAAAAAGTGACAACACCGGTATTATTATGAACGAATAGCGATGCGACCACGTGCCGCGTGCCCTGCCGCCCGCCGCTCGCGGGAGGGTGCTTAACGCACATGTATTAAGTTACCTCTTTTTGCGAAATAATATTTATTTTTAGGAGGATTTTTTTTAAGTTTAGCCCGGTTTTGTATCCATTAGTAGAATCAGTTATAGATACCTAACAATACCTTTACGGATCGGACAGGGTTTTCTTTACATATTGTATATTCTGACAGTTTAGAATATTATTTTTATACTTATTTATAAAACATGACCCCTAAAGGCTAGCGAATATTTGAGCGCCAGCACAATATACTGTAAATAACAATCATAAAGCCTGATACTGCGAGGTAGTAGCATATAATATAACACACTATCAGTAACAATAACTTTCATTTTGACAGCTGAATAACATTCATTGCGTTATTTACGTTCTTGAGCAGAAACTGATTGAATATATAGAGCAATGGATTAGCAATCGATAGCACATCCCGCCAAAATGGACGCTAACCTTCACATCGCCTTCAACAATAAATCGTTAATGTATTAGGTAACATAACATCCTCTATTCCAGGACCTATCAACAACAGATCTCACTCGCGAGCTATGGCTAGTCGCGTGGGTGATACGAGTAGGTCGTTGGGCAGGTGCAGGCAGCAGTGGCAGTGGGACTGGAGAACGAAGGGGCCCGGTAGCTAGGAGGCCTTTGGGGGCCGGAGTATTACCTCTTGCTGAGTTCCTAAGACAGCCGGGACAACATCCCGGAGAGAAGGAATATACGTTTAAAGTAAGTGAAGAACAAAGGAACACACGAGTCTGGAAAGCTTTTGAAGTCCGGATTATTATCTCTAGCTAATTTTCTTAGAGAGACATGTCAACATTCTTGACTGAAGGAGTACACGTTTAAAGTAAGTATGTAGTGTCAACGAACTTGAAATTTAAACCTTATTATAACCTTTTCTAGGGTTTAAAATTGGACTATCGTAACTCAAAATACGTAAGTATAGGTAAATGATTGCAATAGCTCTATTATATTAGATCTCATAATTGCGCGTTCGTATTTCTGAAGATGAACGATGATTGCCGAAGCTAATATTGTTACTTGAAGACTTTACATTATGAGCTTTGTGTCTGTCACTCAAATATAAGACATAGAAAATATACCATTAACCCAAATATTTAAAGAGCTTATTAGTATTATCATCAGTAGGTACTAACAGCATTTTGTACTGTTTCTTTTGTTTTATTAACTTATTCCTATTCCTCTTACCACAAAGACCATATTTTTGTAAAACCTACCACATAACTTCACATTGCAATAAACATGTATATTGAGTATGTATAATTTGCAGCACAATCCCTTTTAATTAACTGTATTTAATATCAATATATTTTCATTAAATTATCATTTTTTTCTAGGTCTATCAATGTGAAGAAAAAGACTTCCATCAGTTACACGAGATGCTAATAAGAAAACAAACTAACAAGTGTAATATCCTACCTGGACAACCTAATTATGGTAAGTTAATCATTTCTCACTAATCGACATAGTTCCCATAGCTCATAGTTCCAATAGTATCTACATTATTTTTATTTTTTTTTTAATAATTATAAACTAGCGCTTGACCGCAATCCCGCCTGATGGTAAGCAGTGATGCGATCGTTAATGGTAAAGCGTGCTAGTTTATTAAGAACCTATTCACTAAGAAAAACTGAGCGGATAGGAGGGAAGACGGCAGTTGGGCGAGGTGATCCAATGTTAAACCCAACAATACGACCAACGATGCTGCGTCACAGGGAGATTGATCTGAAGACCTTCCACAACCGAACTCCTAACACAACAAACAACATTAGGCGCATCGTATCCGGCACACATCGCAACACAACTGCTCAGACCCGTCCTCCGTACGGCTTCACCAGACATCATGCCGGAACACGACAAATCGCTTGGCGGCAAGGCTTTGTCTGGTGGGTGGTAACTTCTGCCGGCGGCCGATGTTATGGCCTACCACCGAAACATTATTCCTTTTGCTAATTATCTTTCTGTGGAAATATTAAGACATAGGCGCCGATTTTCTTGTTCTCAAACTAAACTAATTTTAAGTTACCTGCATCTTTTTCTTTCTATTTCATTAAGAAAAGGATAGAGGATAACATTTTAGTTTAATCCTGTCAAATTAAGGATCCCAAACTTAACTCGAAACGGTCTCCAAAGCCTGGAGCACAGGCGTAGAGTAGCCAGCCTTTCGGTCTTCTATAGGATGCATTCTGGTGAGTGTGCAAGGGAATTGCATGATTTAATTCCCCCATCTCCGTTCCATCATCGGACGACCCGTCGTACGGCGAGTTTCCACCCTTACGTTGTTGACACCACTGCGATCCGGACGAAGCGTTTTGCTTCCTTCTTTATACCGCGTACATCGAAAGACTGGAACAATTTGCCAGCGTCGGTGTTTCCGTCACAATACAATTTGAGTGTCTTCAAGGCTAGAGTGAATAGGCTCTTAATAAACTAGTGCTCTTTACCATCAACGATTGCGTCACTGCTTACCATCAGGCGGGATTGCGGTCAAGCGCTGGTTTATAATTTATAGACAGTTTAGACGCGATTATAAACATGGCGCAAAAATGCGTCAATTTATGTCAGTAGTCAACGATCGCATCACTGCTTACCATCAGGCGGGATTGCGGTCAAGCGCTAGTTTATAATTATTAAAAAAAAAGTAGACCTAGTATGAGATTTCATTAAGAGACTCGATCGTCGATATCGACCGCGTTTGGCGCTCTCATTGGTTGAGAGTTCTTACAACCTTGAAGCGGGCCAATCGATGACTCAAACGCGCTCGATATCCACGATCGAGTGTCGTAATGAAAACTCATACTAAGCCCACTAAAGCGCACTAATTTGACAGGTCTTAAGTAACATTTTATCTTTTGTCCTTTTCTTAATGAATTAGAAATTAAAAGTTGCACTGAACTTAAATTTAATTATGTTTGTGAACAAGGGAATTGGGGCCATAAGCCTCCTTATTACAAAACAATGTTTCATAATAAGGGAAAAAAGGATTCGTTTAGACCAGGCTTAAACAACCTAGATAGTTAATGAATTATGAACCTTAACATTATTTGGAATGCAGTTCTTTATATAAAAACGACAGCATAGTTCGGCGCTAAATGGCCACTTTAATATTAAGAAATTTGCCTAAATCTAAATAAAGTTCGAAATACAAATAGTCACTCAAAGGTTTATGCTAGAATTTGATTTCGTTTTATAATAATAGGGGAGGAGTTTAAGACTTAACCGGTTGAGTGTCTTATGTACAACAGAAAAGTGGCCCTGGCCTACAAGCAAGTGAAGAAACATGGGTGGGTTTTTGTCAGTAAAAGTCTGACACGCCCTTCCGCTCCGTCCAGAGCGGGAGAGGTCATTTGATGATTTCCTATCCCAAACAAAAAAAGGTGTTTGAGACTTGGGACTTGTTAAACCATACGTTCTCAATCATATTTTGCCCACTTTGAGATATTTTTTGCAAAGCCCCCAATATTTTGTACTTATCGTATGTTGCTAATATTTATTTATTTATTTATTAACATATACAGCCATAATTACAGGTAAACTTAACCTAATGCAATGGTTGTACCATTTAAATATATTTATGTCTAATTATACACACATACAATACAGCCATTGTCACGTTTATATTTAAACGGATAAAAAAAGGAAAAAATAAAAAAGGATAAAATATATAATTTCCCTGGATCTCTACTGCCTCCCTGGAAGTTTTAAACCCCCTAGATTATCGCCCACGTTGACAATTAGTGGGATAAATAAACTGCTGATTTAAATAACACGAAATATTTAATTTTCTATACCTTATTGAACTAAATCAATTCGAAGGTCAAAAAAAAACAAAAACTCCAACAGTCATAGAATGCTACTACCGGAAGTGATTGTATCAATTTAAAGTGTGTGATGATGTCATATCAATAGCTATATATATATTTTCATGTAATCTGTTATCGCCTTTTATTGCTTTCAAAGAAGATTTCAACGATTCATGAACAGCTTTTATCATTTGTGATAAATTAAAAATCTTCACTTTGACAGTTCAACAAAGTTCTTTGCATGATTTACATTGTTGAACAGACACATTTTTCAAACGTATGGATCAATGGATTAGCTATATCAAAATGATTCAGATTAAGAATTATAGTGTGATACGTATTATTTTTTTTATTTTTTTTATTTTAAATAAAACTTTTCTCCTCTCTAGGAATTACTCCTGCGTCGTGAGTGGGTTATCAAACATTTAAACTTACATACATAAACAGCCAGACCCAGAGCAATTACCTCTAGGCCATAGAAATATCTGTTCCGTGCGGTAATCAAAACCCCCGACACGCAGCGCAGCAGTCGATCGCTCAGCCACTGCACCAACCGTGTCGTCTTTTTTGAATTACGGCGCTGTTAACAGATACATGAAAGTTACCGAAAATCGAGGCCTATTTCCAGCAGCTCATCAATGATGATGGTGGTCAGTCAGAGGGTCGATTCCCGTGAACAGGACCATTCAGCCTGATCTTGGTCTAAAAATAATTTCCTTGCTTTTTTAAGATTTTGCATTTGTCGCCGAGCGAGATGATTTAAATACTATTTGTAGGTTTTCCTGTCGTACACAAAACAAACCTCTACAACATACACACTCTCTCTCTCTGTCTGTGTTAGTTTGAAAAAATAATAAATGTTTTGTCCACAAAAGTTACCTATAAGGATCATAGTGCTGTCACAAATATCAGAGATACAGCAAATCAAGTCATATAATTAAATCAGCGAATAAATTGTGAACATTAGATAACGTTACTTATTGGCGCCCAGAACCAGTCAGTGGAACCAGGTGTGTGATACGAGAGAATGATTGATGAATGAATCGATTGCATATTTATTAGATAGTCTTATGTTTACTATGTTGTTTAATACTGTTTGTATGTTTCTAATCTGCCAATCCGCGCTGGGTCTGTGTGATAGATTACTGCTCTTCCCTCTCATCAAGAAGGGGCCTGCATCCCGATTCCCAGACAATGTGAAAATATTATATATAGATATTGTCATGTTTAAGATGCGTATTTTTAAGAAATACGCATCTTATCCTATCCTGGGACCGTAAACCAGACGTAGGTACTAGGTTCGCGTATCGTAAGACCAAAAATTCTAAGACATTGTGACAATTACCAACCCACACTGGACCCAAGTAGTGAAATACGGCCCATGCTCTAAGAGGAGGTCACCGACACCGAGTGTGTTATGTGCACTGCGAGCTGGATGACAAAATAACAATGTATAGTTTACAAAGATCCCTTGGTGCGCGGCCAAAATTAAAACTAACGCCGCCATTTTGTTTTTCACACAATTTCACAAAAGCTTTTCCACAAAAATGCTAACTAAGCTATCTATGTGAAATTGTGTAAAATCATTTCTTTTACTATAACGATGCAAACCTAAGTACTTAATTTTTCTTAACCTTCGAATTCACAATAAAATTTTACATCTAACCACAAATTAAATAACAGCACAAGTAATTGTCGTCTTGTCTAATTATAATTTATCAACAACATCTCAAAGACTGATAAATGGTTTCCTCTCATGAACAAGTAAATGCAAAGAAGATAGCATCATCAAAAGATTGCAGGAAAAGGACAATTTATTTTACATTTTTAATTGAACTTCGTAGTGCCATTTATAAGTAGTCTTCATAAGAATAATTGATGATAATATGAATTATTAACGATATAAACTATACAAACATTACCCTAATTGCGTAACATACTTTTACTATCAGTTGAAATCAATTCAAAGCTTATTGCTAATCAATTGCTCCATTTTTTTTTTTTTTTAATAATTATAAACTAGCACTTTACCGCAATCCCGCCTAATAGTAAGCAGTGATACGATCGTTGATGGTAAAGCGCACTAGTTTATTAAGAACCTATTCACTCAGATTGAGCGAATAGGAAGGAAGACGGCAGTTGAGCGAGGTGATGCAATGGTAAACCCAACAACACGACCAACGAAGCTGCGCCAAAGGGAGATTGATCTGAAGACCCTCCACGACCAAACTCCCAACACAACAACATTTGGCGCATCGTACCCGGCACACATCGCAACACAACTGCTCAGACCCGTCCTCCGTACGGCTTCACCAGACATCATGCCGTAACACGACATATCGCTTGGCGGCAAGGCTTTGTCTGGTGGGTGGTAACTTCTGCCGGCGGCCGGTGTTATGGCCTACCACCGAGAGAAAATGTGTCTGCTCAATAATGCAAATAACGCAATGAATGTTGTTGAACTGCCAAAATGAAGTCCATTCCTACTGATAGTGTTTTACTTAATTACCCTGTGGTTATTAATAAATATTATGTCATGTAGCGAGGTATTGTATCGGAATTATTAATTGCGAAACAGTCAACTTCAATTCAATTTAGAGCTTGTTTAGACAACAATGAAATTGTGTAAAACGAGCAATAATGGTGTTATGGAGTCTTGTTATGACTTCCGAGGAACACGATGATTCTCACGTGTTTTATTCTGAAAGAGATTTTTTAGTTATATAAGTCGTGGTGGCCTAGTGCTTAAAACACCAGCCTCTCAAGTATGAGTGCGCGGGTTCGATTCCAGGCCAGGCAAGTACCAATGTAACTTTTCTAAAGTTATATGTACTTTCTAAGTATATCTTGGACACCAATGACTGAAGGTGAAGGAAAACATCTTGAGGAAACCTGGACTTTAAGTCTGAAATCGCCTTGAGCAAGCGTGGTGATTATGCTCAATCCTTCTCTGTGTGAGAGGAGACCTGTGCCCAGCAGTGGGGCGATAAAAAAAGAGGTTGATAATGATGATGATGATGATAAACAATTATAATAGGGGATTTGACTAAAACTAATTAGTCCGGCAGTCAGATTTTAAAAAAATACTAGACAAGTATTTTTCTTTTTTTTTATATAAACAAAAAATGAAGACGACACAGTGCGTTGAAAACTCGTGTGTCGTCACTGCACTGTACACTTTTAGCGAGCAGTGACGTCACCAGCCACCACTCCTGATCTTTGATGCCTTTTATATTTGTCAATTTTTATTGATTTGATGAAACAAAATATACGTATCCAATATTTTTCTATAATCTGAATGACGGACTAAATTGAATCAATATTTTTGTTACCCAGGAAACATCCCTATTGTCAATTCACAGGGATCAAGCGTGGTGAAACCCTAATTGCGTAATACACTTTCGAACAAAATCAGAATAACATACATAACATAATCAGAATAACATAAATAACATAATCAGAATAACATACATAACATAATCAGAATAACATAAATAACATAATCAGAATAACATACATAACATAACCAGAATAACATAAATAACATAATCAGAATAACATACATAACATAATCAGAATAACATACATAACAATCAGAATAACATACATAACAATCAGAATAACATACATAACATAATCAGAATAACATACATAACATAATCAGAATAACATACATAACATAACCAGAATAACATACATAACATAATCAGAATAACATACATAACAATCAGAATAACATACATAACATAATCAGAATAACATACATAACATAATCAGAATAACATACATAACAAAATCAGAATAACATACATAACATAATGAGCCTATAATTTTCTCTCTCCCGGGACATAGGCCTCCTCAAGGTGAGGGGCTGTAAACTACCACGCGGGCCCAGTGCGGGTTGGTAGATGTCACATGTCTTCGAAGTTTCAGTTCTATGACATAATAATAATAATAATTATCAGACAGTGCAATTATGGACGGGGTTTTGATGACGAACAATTACCGGAGATTTATTGTGATAGACGGCACAGTTGACATCTGTCGGGCATGTCACCGGCCGGGGGAATCAATAAGGCATATTATCTCCGGATGTTCTCGTCTGGGTAACGGGGAGTACTTGCATAGACATTAGACACAACCTCGTAGCCAGAATAATTAATCAGCAACTTGCTCTTAAATACAGCCTTGTGGAATCGTAGGTAGTATACCTACAGTATCGCCATACTGTAGGTATATACGAGTACCCGACCCAGTTCTCGAAAATGGCGAATCACATTGTGCTGGGATCGATCCATTATCACTGACAGGACTATTGTTACCAATAAATAAGCCTGATATAGTGATCGTGGATCGATCAGAGCGGCGTGCAGAGATTGTTGAAATAACCATCCCACATGATGAGAACCTCGTGAAAGCCGAGAAAGATAAACAAATCAAGTATCTTGACTTGGCTCGCAAGGTTGTCGACATGTGGGAGGTGGATTCCGCAATCAATGTACCGATAGTCGTAACGACCAATGGCTTAATAGCCAAGAGCCTCGATCAACACCTTAGAAGGCTCTCGTTAGGCAGCTGGATCAAGGGCTTGATTCAGAAAGCGGTACTTCAGGACACGGCTCGCATTGTCAGGAGTTTCCTCTTTCTGGAGCCCTGTCCACCGGTAGCTTGGTCCCTGTTCCCGATACCCGTGGGTACCTACTATTTTTTTATATTTTTAAATGTTTTTATATTATAATAAGTTAATATGTATTTAAAAATGTAATTCATATGTATTTAAAATAAAATAAAGGAAATAATCAGAGAAATCAGAACAATTTTGAACAATCATTATTCTTCTTAAGAAAGCTAATCATATGTTCGATAATGTGTCTGAATGCAGTTGAAATGTCAAAAGGAATTCTAATTTTGCTGCGTGTAAAGATATACCATGGACCCTGGCGCGCGGGCAAATGAATGAACACGGGTAGGTTTTAGTTGGTAAAAGTCAGACACCCATCCGCCCAGAGCGGACGGGCCATGTGATGGTTACCACCCATAAATAAAAATCTTATTATTAGTGTGTCAATACTGTCAACACTAAGCTTTTTTCAGGTATAGTAGTAGCTCTCCGGCTACTAGCACACTCTGGCAGCATATCAGAAGCCGTTAATTCCGGGGCCACAGTGACCGCTAAACGAGGCTTCCCTGATGTCATAATGCCTGGAGATGTTCGCAACGACCTCTATCTAACGCTAGAGAAAGCAGAGTTTGAAAGGGGAGGGAAAAGTACGGCGAAGAATGTTCTAGCAACAGTTACCGTGCATGATAGTACGGGGCAAGTTATTCATGTAAGTATGCTAAATACTCTTTCTTTATTCGACGCTCTAGGGGATCTGAATATGAGGTTTTTGGCTCGTTTCCCAGGCCGTGCAGTGTTATTTGATGTTTTATCAGACAATGCTCAAAAGCAGCTTGGCTGTTTAGTCTCGATTTATGCTCGGTTGATAGCTTACGCTCACCTATATTTATATTTCTACTTAACTTTTTGGGGATTACAGGTGTTATGTTGATACACTAGATCTTGCCGTCTCTGTAGCAGAATATAGAATATTATACGAAGTGATTGCAAATTAAAAGGAAAATGCGAAATGTGTTTTCCAATCTTAGTCACTAGACTGGTTGACCACAGTCGCAACCGCAGAATTCTTTCTAAATGGTGTAAGTCATTGCATAGCATTTTACTGACAGCGCCATCTATCGGTTGTCTTCTGAAATTCTTTATGGGACGTTGAATTTCAAAGAACTGCAGCATTCTCAAAAGTCCTCTAAGTGCTCAGTGGACTCTTGAGTTAACTAGATTATTATCTTTTGCTTTGAGTAATTCTCTTGAACACTATGAACTTTATATTGTTAGAAATATGGTATATTTTGCATTGCCTTAATAAAATTCTACAATTTTGCCCGATATAAACTATAAAATATTCTTACGCAGGAATGTGTATGGGGCGCTAGCGGTACCGGTGCGACGTCATACGAGTCAGTAGTATTATACCACAATAACAGTCCAGCTTGGGGTGAACATCTACGACTCACCGTGCCACTGGAGACGTTTACGAACGCTCATGTGCGGATAGAATTCAGACATTGTTCCAGTAAGTATTGTTTACCATAAACTTCATCGACATTTACTACTCGCGCTAGTTAACTGTGCACCTCGCTGGAATGCAGTCCATATGTATCAATTTAATTGCAAAACGTCATGAGCAAAATGACCTAATATTATAACGGTTTATCATCATAACGACCTTTTATTAACATAAAAAAAAATTGGTTGCCTGTAAAGTCGGTATACGGGCGAAAGTTTTACGTGACGACTTTGAGTGGTAAAATAATTTTAATGTGAATATTCATTCGTATAGTAGGAAGAAGGATGAAATAATAGTAACAATTTAAAACATTTATATTATTTGCCTTTCACTTTTTATGTCTGTCTCTCTCGCTCTTAGGCGGGCTAACCATGCCCGAGTGGAAGGGACGCGTGCCTCTCACTCGCTCTCATTGTGAGCGCATAACGTGAGCGGAGCGTAACGCAGTTTCTTGAAGTGTCACCCGGTAAACCAATTTATAAGACGTTGTCACGTCAAAAACTATAATTTATATTTTTAACATGATTATCATTTTTTACATATGGTACCGTCCGAATGACGTAACTGAGCGAGGTGCACAGTTAACTCGCGCGAGTTATAAGATTGGAATCATGCACTGCTGGGTATAAACCTTTCAATTCACTAAGGAACAATAAATCTTACTATCATTATCAGTCAAACAGGTGAGCCTTTTGATGATAGATACTAATCTAATATTCACCATCCATCCTTTTCTTACTGAAATAGGAAGAAAAGGATGCACTACAATTACATTTAGTTTAGTCTGTAAACAAGGGGATGCGCGTCATAGCTGCAAATGTCTGGTTTTTGTTTTGATATGTCCAATCGTAGAATAAGACATTTTCTGTATTAAGTACATTTTTATCATAAGAGTATCCTGTTATACTCAAAAATATTAGTTCCACAAACGCTCACGTTGCCATCAGCGCCTTAATGGCGAAATTCTAATGTTCTCATTTTTTTCATCGATTGGATGAAGTTCTAGTCGTGGTGGCCTAGTGGTTAAAAGACCAGCCTCTCAACTATGAGAGTGTGGGTTCGATTCCAGGTCAGGCAAGTACCAATGTAACTTGTTATATGCTCTTTTTAAATATATCCTTGGACACCAATGACTGATTAAAAAGTGAAGAAAAACATCTTGAGGAAACTAAAATCGCAATCGCATTGAGCAAGCGTGGTGATTAAGCTCAATCCTTCTCTGTATGAGAGGAACCCTGTACCCAGCAGTAGGACGATAAAAAGGTTATTGATATATGAAGTACAGCGTACTTATTTCATAGTCTGTTATTAAACCAGATAAAGTAGAGTTTTACTAGAAAGCTAGTGTAACAAGTTTCGAAAGAGACGTATCAGGAAAAACAGTTTATTATCGATATCGAATCTTTACCTTACTTAAAACTTTATAGTAAAAAAAATCTTGTATCATCGTCGCCATTAATCATAATGAGGCAATAAAAAAGGAATTGGTAATATTTAATGAAATTTCCAGCGAGAGATAAAACTGAGAGAAAGCTGTACGGCTTCGCGTTCGCTCGGCTGATGGAGGCGAGCGGCGCCACTTTGAGAGATGGAGCACATGAACTTTATGTGTATAAGTGCGACGACCCATCTAAGTAAGTGATTTATCATTGTTATTAAGGTGGGTGGGTATACTCAGTATGCACTCTTCACAAAGGAGTGGCAATTTAGGGAAGATTGCGCAAACTGTAACCATAAAACCAGTATATGATTGAAATATTTCATCGGTTATAAAAAACAAAAACACAGCAGCAGATTTTTTTATTTTACATTATACAGAGTGGTGCTGACAATGCGTCAATAAATTAAACATCGTGTACACATTCTCAGTCTACCCATAAAAACTCATATAAATATGTCCATTAGTTTAGTCACAGGAATTTATTTTACATTCTTCACATTTTCTACATGATGTACATGTTGATAAAGAAGCGCTTACAGGTTAATGACCGCCGCATCCTGCGATACCAATCTTTAATAATAATGGCCCTAAAAAAGCAAGTCGATACAGGATCGCGCTGTCGCCGATCGGAGGTCAGTGAACCCATATTGTTACAGGATGTTCTATTCCGTTTGCAATTTTATGCGATTTAGTTTGTTTGAAATTTTCATGGTTTTATTTTTGATGCTAGGTTTTTTTTCTATAGTTTAGGATTATTCCTATGAACCAGCATTGTTCGTATTTTCATTTATTGTCGTATTGTCAGCACCACTCTGTATATTACAGAGGAATGTATTCTAAAATCAAGAATGAAAAAAAAATCCTGTGACGTAAACTAATGGACATATTTATATGAGTTTTTATGGGTAGACTGAGAATGTGTTGAGGTACACGATGTTTAATTTATTGTCATATTGTCAGCACCACTCTGTATATTACAGAGGAATGTACATTCTAAAATCAAGTGCTGCATTCATGGCTACGGTTTTTGCACTGATTAAAAATTTATGCACATATTTTTTTCTTCGTGTTTAGGTATATCTTCTAATATTTATATCAGAACTTTCACAACAAAAAAAAACATGCTATTTATTATAGATATGCTAGTAAAACGGGAATGAAAACATGAACGCGAACATTTCTGTTTTCAAGGCATTTTACCAACGAATAAAAGACTCGGTTTAGAGGCACGTTTACCAGAACTTCATTCTGCACCAAATATTTGTACCTATTGCATCTACAGGTTAATTGCGTAACAAACTCACTATAGGAAACGCTTCCATTTTGACAGTTCAGTAACATTCATTGCGTTATTAACGTTGTTAAGCAGACAATGTTTTCGAGCATATGAAGGTACCTATTGGCATAGTCCTTCAAACTAACCAGATTGTCATTGATCGTTTGGTAAGTAAGCGGCGCAGTAAATCGCGGATTTGCGGGCGGTGAGCCTTGGGCAGCTCGCTGCCCGGTAAGGACCAGGCCCGAGGCGACGGCGAGTTGTGTTTCACGTTATTTTTTTTTTTTTTATATAAACTGGCGCTTGACTGCAATCCCGCCTGATGGTAAGCAATGATGCAATCGTTGATAGTAAAGCGCGTTAGTCACGTTAGTCACGTCTCAAAGAGATGCCAGCCCATCGTGACGGGATCCACGTAGACCGATGTCTCCTGTGTCAGGGTTGGGGGTTGGTTAAGAAAGAAACCGTGGCCCTGGTGCACAGGCAAGTGAAGAAATGGATGGGTTTTAGTCAGTAAAAGTCTGACACGCTTTTCCGCTCCACCCAGAGCGGGAGAGGTCATTTGTTGATTTTCCATCCAGAACAAAAAAAGGTGCAGTAAATTGCGACTTATCTGCGACTTCTTCTTCTTCTTCTCACCCTTCACCAAATCTAGATATCGTCAAACAATGCTTTCCAGGTTAACATCAGCAAGCTACCTATCATTACCATCATGCGCGGCCGACACTGCCCGGGCGGGCTCCATCAACGGTGTAGTGCCAACATTCCAAAGAAGCTCCAAAGAAAACTGCACTATCAGCACGTTACTATGCTCCACTAAGTTGACTCAAAATGGTAAGTCACTAGATGTAGGTATGAATTTGAATACTTGAACCGAACATCTTCACTGCTGAAAAATAATTTGTAAAGGTGAAAAGTTTTTGTTTTAATAAAGACCACTCTTCCTCCCACTCCCCTCCTTTATCTGTTTTCTAACTTATAGAGGGTGACAGGGACATCATTAGTCCTTGCCAGTTTCCAAATGTGCCTCCTTATTTGACCTATGTTCTTGTAAAGCAAGTAATCAAAAGAAACCTACACAAAGCGATAAAAAAAAAAAACATGCATTTGTAATGCAAATGATGCAATTTTTTCGTTCCTGTAGCTGTAAACAAAAATTCAGACACAGTAACAAATCCTAATGGCTAAACCACTGATTGTCAATCAAGAGGTTATGAGTTCAAACGTTTTTAATTTATCTGTCTTCTTCAATATATGGGTCATTGAAGTAGTCTTTATGAAGCCAACGTTCATTTTAAAGTCTTCACACTGATTTAGCAATGTTATAAAGAAAACGTGGACATGCCATACGGATCGATAGATCAGGTTAAGCTGCGCTTATCGCTGTCGGTTCGTGGATGGGTGACCATCCTTACATAAAAAGACTCCGTGCAAAACTCTAAGCCTCGAAGAGCCCCTTAAGCAGTTAATCCTGACTGTAATTTGTAAATCTTTGAGTCATTACGGGTCGTCAGAAGCCCGAAAGTCTGACAATCATTTTTACCAAGAATAAGTTGAAAGAGGTTTAGTCGGATAAGTAGTCGATCTCAGTCGACCCAAACTTGGTCGTGCGGCGAGTTACATCAACGTCTCGTAATCAGTCATACGGTAGTGGTCAACTATCGTTCTCTTAAGAACGAAACGAAGAAGAAAAAACTTGGTCTGAAAAATGTTAGGCAAATTGATTAAAGTAAATGTGACCCCTTTCCTACATTTTTTTTAAAAAATTAGAATATGGATAGTCTCTGAAATTATAATTAGTTAATTATGTAAAGGTAGATTTTTCAATCGCTCGATAAATTTTGTTCTTGGAACAATATTGATGTACAACAGTTTTTTTATAGATGAACTCTCAAACATTCAAAATTATTTCCCCGGAGAAGTTATAATTATTATTATTTATTTCAAACTCTTGTCCATAGTTTTAATACTCATACATTTAAAAATAATTTATATACAAAACTGATAAAAATCCAACAATAAAATTCATGTCACTATGACTCCGCTCTTTGACCATCTACCAGGTAGGCACTTTAAATTTTCGCAGTGTTTATAACTATGGCTGCTATAAAAACAAATAATAAAAGTAAAGACTTTTTTTTTTAAGTAATTAAGTACTTTTTGCCGTACGCTCGCGTCTCCCTATATCGTCAAAGATGCGACTCAGCACATCGGGTTACCAAGCCGCTACATACTTTTTGTACTCAAGTGCGACTCTAAGTCGGTAGCTTTTTTATTTTTTGCATCATTAGTCGTGGGAACTGTAAATGAGTATAATTGAAACTGGTAAAAACATACTTTTATTTATTATGGTATTAAGTCTACATATTATAAGTAACTCCACTCGTGGTCTGACACTCATCTCATGTAAACATGATGTAATGATGAGCAACACAAACAGTGTCATGAAATCGCAATTTTCTTTGCAGAGGATCTCCTAGCATTACTTCAATGGCGCGCCCGACCAGAGAAGGTACAAGAAACCCTACTACGAGTACTAAGGCTCGGTGACGGACTCAGTTGCGAAGAGCTCATTAAGTTTCTCAGAGATGTACTAGATGCATTGTTTGCATTGTTTTCTACTGAAGATGGCAACAGGTGAGTATTGCGTGAAATTTTATTTATTTCAAAGTACCATTTTAAGTAGCTATGTAATTAACCACGACTAAACTGTCTATTGAGGATCTTAATTTGACAGGACTCTGTAAATATTTATCTTCTGTTCGTATTTTAATGATATACTACGTGTAACACAAAGGGTATATACATACCAAGGGCATGGCATCTATACATGATATCAAATGATATCGGAAGGTTTTGAACTCAAAATAAAATACTCAAAAAATGTATACTAAATTTTCGGTTCCGTGTGCTTAAATTCAAATCATAACAAACGTGCACCACACTACATACGTTAATAACTAATCGTTACACGTCACATTACTTGGCAAAATCACGATAAATGTCTTCAAAAATTCTGTGTGCCTAGTATTGTAGTAGCCTATCACGGCGGTGTTTTTTCTCGTAACTTCCTAACATAAAAAGATAGGATTAAAAAACCCTTAATATATCTATTGATATCATGTAAAGATGCCATGCCCTTGGTATGTATATACCCTTTATGTTACACGTTGTATAAAGATAAAGTCTCGAAAAGAGCCTCATACGAAGGCTCAGAGTCACACAAAGGGCAAAGGAAAGAGCTATGCTTGGAGTTTCTCTGCGTGATCGAATCAGAAATGAGGAGATCCGCAGAAGAACCAAAGTCACTGACATAGCTCTTCGAGTCGCTAAACTTACGTGGCAGTGGGCAGGGCACCGATGGCCGATGGGGCAATAAGGTTCTGGAGTGGCGGCCACGTACTGGAAGACGCTGCGTAGGGAGGCCCCCAACAAGTTGGACCGATGACCTGGTGAAGGTCGCGGGAAGCCGATGGATGCGGGCAGCACAAGGCCGGTCACCGTGGAAAGCCTTGGGGGAGGCCTTTGTCCAGCAGTGGACATCTATAGGCTGAAGAAGAAGAAGATAAAGAAAAAGTTACACTGAATTTAATTGTAGAAGAAGCACTTATATCTAACATGAAATGTTGTCAGACTTTCAGTGTAACTTAACAAGTATAAAAAAATAAAAGTAATTAGTATTGTTTTAGGCCATATTACGACCTATAAAACCAACATATAAAATCTGTACTTAATTTATGAGATTAATAGATAATTTCTGCTATTTCCAGCACTCCCCACTCCGGCACAGTATTTCTTGTTCTCATATCAATATGCAGCCTACTAGACGAGCCACGGTTTCAGCATTTTAGACCAGTACTCGATGTTTATATCGAAGAACATTTCTCCGCGGCGCTCGTGTACAAGTAAGTCATTTTAGTCTTTCTATAGTCCTGTTGATTTTCCACGTTGCGAGCTAAGCTCGAAGTCTCTTTTATATTATATGAAATCAGGAATGAAATTTTCCGGAAGAAGTATCAGACTTAGATACCGATGTAGCTTGCAGAGTAAGCAAACTAAAGTGGCAGTGGGCTGGCCATCTCAAGACTTCTAAATTATTAGGCCAGCCCCCTAATCGGCGAACACATTTTTGTCAAATGATTGCGACTAGTTGAGATTATTTGGACCGAACGGACCAATGGGCGGCCCGAACGATACCAACTAATCCCAACTAGTCGCTATCATTTGTCAAAAATGTGTTCGCCGATTAGGGGGCTGGATTGCCTGTATCCTGATATAATCTCCCTTTTATTTCATCTCCAGGGGACTCCTCTCATCTGTCCAACATTGCGCCGAATGGGCAGCGAGCTCTGAAGGACAAGAGCCAATCCGCAAATGCCTCCGTTCCTTAGGCGCAGTGTTCAGACTGGCGGTGCGTTCCCGTCGGTTGTTCGCACGCGCGACCGGCGGACAATATGAAGATAGCTTTAGAAGAGATGTTAGAGCGGCGTTGCATGCGTTGAAAGCGTTTGCGCAACACCCTTATAAGGAACATCTCGCACCGGCACAGGTATGTTTTTTTTTAGTTAAAATAACAATTTCAAAGTCCGTTTCACAGTTTCGAGTTAATGATACCACACCACATAAATAACAAATAAATGTATGTCATTGATTAAGTTCGTACCAAAGAATAATAAGCAATAAGGTCGATCGGAAATAAAACTTTATTTGAAGAGAACGACGTCCGAGGGAGAAAGCGTCCCAGTAGCCTTCTGTCTCTTTCTAAGTGTTACCCGTATTTATTTTTTGTAATTTTGTTTGAAACCAACAATTTCGATTAGAAAAAAGATGGTAAAAACGGGTGCCATTAATGGCTGCTCAGGTGTGGTAGCTGGTGACGTCACTGCTCGCTAAAAAGTGTATCGTGCAGTGACGTCACACGAGTTTTCACCGCACTGTGTCGTCTTCATTTTTTGTTTATATGAAAAAAGAAAAAAACGTGTCTAATATTTTTTGTAAATCTGACTGACGAACTAATTAGTTTTTTTTAATCAACTACCCTATTCAATAATAGTATTAAAAAGTTCGCAGGCATACCTAAATATTCATTAAAACTCAGGTAATAAAAGTAAAAAAAAATTTACGCAGCAAGGACAGAGGGCTACTGTGAAGCTATCTCCTTCGGACCGCGTTTGTTCCTTGGTTCGTACTATATAACATGTAAAGAAAACCCTATCCGATCCGTGACACGTACATGTTTCTTACGTATTTCGAAAGAAACATGAAAATAACAACAAACAACTAACATCTGTTAGTCATCTGTTAGGTATCGCGACGCCATATTCCTGAATAAAGCGTTTCGGCGGCTTATTTGAATTTTGAATTTTTATTTGCATGTTTCTTTCGAAATACGTATTTAAAATAAAAAGAAATACTTTCAGTGAACTTCTTAACCGCAACCAAGTAAATCAAGATAGAAATTATAAATCTGTCAAATACCCTATTATGCAGAAGCTCATAGAGATTTTGAGACCCGCCCCCTAATCGGCGAACACGTTTTTGTCAAATGATTGCGACTAGTTGGTATCAGTTGGGATCGTTCGGACCGCTCATTGGTCCGTTCGGTCCAAACGATCCCAACTAGTCGCAATCATTTGACAAAAATGTGTTCGCCGATTAGGGTGCTGTTTTGCGGTGCACTCTAAGTATGAGTTTATCTAATAAAATGGTTTACAAGTGGTGTGCTGCACCGGGTTGTACAAATACATCGATAAAACACCTGAGAACACAGAACAACAACAAGTGCTGATGCGCGTATGACGTCATCGTAACATTAGGCAATCCGTTATTTTTATTAAAACTCATTTAAATGACATAAAGAACCCCCATTTTATGCATTTATAGCAAATAAGCACAAAAAAAAATCATACTGTCAAATAGTTTATTGCAGTCACTCCTACCCAAACACATCACACATTATAGCATGTTAAAATAATCTACATTAGTAAACGACATGATCGCACAATTCACGGAAAATCTACACTGAAGCAATGTTTACCTGGTAACTGACGATTTAAATTGAAAGTGATTTTTATTTCATACAAATAGGCAAGCACGTGCATGCTGCGGCACGCTTTGATTAGAGATGCACAACAAAATATTGATGGGTCGATCGATACGATTTACTCTCGTAACTATTTTAGTATCGATTTAGTATTGCAAATCTTATACATCGTTTCAACATCGCATGGTAACCACAGGTGGCCCTTATGTCATCGTGGGCGGAAGTGACTCGCGAAGTGTGCGGCGCACTGGGCGCCAGTGAAGCAGCGCGAGCGGCAGCGCTGGTGCTGGATGCGCCGCACCAACATCCGCCGCCGCCGCCGCCGCTGGCGCGCGCTAGGTTGCACGCCGCGCAGGACATACTCAAGGGGCCGCTAGGGGAGGATCTAGGTAACATACATACAGATAGTGTGCTCAGTTGTCTTCGTTATACCCAGACAGGCAGTCTGCTTCGTCTAATGAAAATATCGTGAAGAAACTAGCATGTCCTGGCACTGAAAGTCTATCAATAATATAATCTACCAATTGCGAATGAGTGATGGGTCCACTCCTTCCCGAAACTGAACTCTGTGTTACAGCGGTTGGAGCAGTACCTACAGGGAGTTATGCTAAAAGAAGTGAATGGATGACCAAACAGCCAACTTCTTTAATCAAATTATTTAACATCGGACCATAACATGTAACTATTCAATACTAAAGGGTTTTTCAATAGGGACGCTCGAACTTTGACAGCGCATAGCGACCATCTTGGTAATGCTATAGCTGTCAAATTTACACGATTCAACAACGCGTAGAAATTATTAAAATTTATTATCAAAATCAGTGCTCTATTCGCCAAACGTTCCGTGGCGACCGATATCGGACGATGATAACAATTTTTTGTGGCCTAGGGTAGGTGGTATGGATCTTACAAACATGTGGTTCCAACAGGATGGCGCCACTTGACATACAGCATGGAAAACATTAAATTTATTGAAAGAGAAGTTCGAGGGCTTCGTCATCTCGCGTGGTGGCGACATCAACTGGCCCCCGAGATCGTGTGACTTAAAACCTCGATTATTTTCTGTGTACAGTCAATTGCTGCCCTAAAGGCCAACATAACTCGCGTTCTTCGTGAAATTGAGCCCCATTTATGCGAAGACATCCTTCAAAATTGGTCCACCAGAATACACCATCTACAGCGGAGCCGCGGTGGCTATTTGGCTGATATTATTTTCCACACATAATGTCATTGAATATTCTTTAAAATGTAATAAAAATTGTGGGAATATCACTTAAACAGATTGTTTTATTTCATTTCAATATTCGAGCGCTCTTAATGAAAAACCCTGTAACTGACCCGTTCCCAATGAAATATATTGGTCGGGAAACATTTTTATTGAGATGAAATTCGACTACTACAAAAAGTAATTATTCTAGTTAATATTTAACGACGACATTTACAAATAATATGGCTTTCTAATTCTTCTTACAAACTCTCAAACTTATAAACTCTTTATAATAACAGAATTTGGTTGGTAGAACAAACTGTCAAGTGAATCTACAGTCGAAGATCAATTAATAATTGACATAAACGTCATACTTAGCATTTCATTCAACGATTATTGTCACACAGTATTTCTTGCAATTTAAAGCTTAATTGATTAATATGTCCTCGAAGTCGCTACATATTTACCTTGTACTGGGAATCGCAAATAACCGCAGCATTTTGCTAAATCTAATATGATTCAATCTTCATTTTGAGACTTTTCTTTTCAGAGGCTAGAAACATAATCCTAACAACCGCTTGCCACCACTTACGAGTGCACCTCGCGCGTCGTGACGAACTAGCACAGTGTGCCGAAATGATCGGAGAGTTAGTAGCGCTACTGTGGAAGAAATACGACCCCGACCAGCCTGTGGAAGATGACGAACTGGACCCAGATGTGGATGTACTGTGTTTGAACACCTTGGATGTACTGGTGGAGACTGTACTGCATCTGATTGGAGGAAACTCGCCTGTTCTTGTAAGTTTTATTTATTTTGTTGTAATCATTATTCTCCTACCCTTCTCCTAACTTATTTGGGGTGCGCGCAATACGTCTTTTTCTTTATTAGACTTCATCTCCTTTATAACCCCTGTAGCTGGCACCGCTACTACCCAACATTCGAGCAACGTCATACTGACGTCACGCGATCCTGCATCTCGCAATCAGAGTTTTCTGTGTAACTAGCACGCATACAAGTTCGCGACATCAACCGGTGGGCAAGTGGGCCAGACAATCCCAGTCTTGTGGGAGGATCCTCCCTTTTCTATGGAGGATGCGTGATCTTTACACGCTGCTCCTCATACCTCCACACTCCCTTATCTATATCATCATTCACACATTACATCCATCGTTTCTTTGGTCTTCCCCTACTCTTATAGCCATCGAAATTCGTACTCAAAACTCTCCATACAATATTTTATTTATTTTGTTTTATCTGAGTTTAATGGCCCCTCTATATTCGCCTAAGCAGAATAGACAATTTTGATTTTGACCGGTAAAACCCTATATTGTTTCTCCTGAGTGAATAGGTTCTTAATAAATTAGCGCGCTTTACCATCACCGATCGGATCACTGCTTACCATCAGGCGGGATTGCGGTCAAGCACTGTTTTATAATTTAAAAAATAAAATAAAAAAATATACCTTTAGTTCGGAGAAAAAAAATTATTCACGCAGGTGTCGGTCCCCCTTTATATTTTAGTAGCCCTGGAAGATGAAAAATGATTTCCTTTTTTTTAGGTCCTATTGTACCTGTAGCAATAAGTTTTTCTTAATAGATTTCCACTTCATCTGCCCAACGAACGCACTAGGAAGTATTTTGAAGGGCGGGCATGTCAAACTTACATAAGATAGCCCCTTAGAACTGTCTTATGTAATTTTAACCTTCAAATAGTGCTGATTCTCAGCCTAATTTGAATACATGAGTGATTTCTAAGGGTAGGACAAAGTTTTTTTTTTTTTTTTAAACCTGTCGTTCTCAAAATGGGATCTGATGTATTTGCTACTTGAAGAAGTTTTGAATTTGATTTAAAATTGTGGTTTTGCAGCGTCTACGTCTACTTACGTAAATGATACTTAAGTGCGACGTCACAACGTAATGTGTGAAGATAACATCGTTGTGCTACATTGAAACAAATGTTTCTTCTTTTTCTTCATCAGTCTTTGCATGCCCCCACTGCAAGGGCACCGGCCTCCATCAATAACAGGATGGGTAAATGTTTAATTATTTAATATTTTTGTTCTCAGGGTTCAATGGTAGCTGGCCTCCTCGGCGTGATGGAACTACTAAAGCCTGTTCACTACCAGCGACTTTGGAGCCATCTCGCACCGCACCCACATGATCGGAAACCTTTAAAGGACTTCCTGATGCGAGCCTTCTTAGTGTTCAGACATCTTATTGAACAGGACGTAAGTATTTCTGTTAATGTTATCTCTTCCGAAAGCTTCATAAAGGCTTTTTCAAGCTTTATGCAATAAAGGATACGCCTACACCTTTTAATTTCGGCTTCCAAATATCATTCCTGTTGACATTACAACCGAAATTGAAAATGTGCTGAATGAACATTTTACTTCCAATTTTAAATTACGAATATCCGAACAATAAGGTTATGATGGCATTGACAGCAATATAGTAATTCTTTCTATCATCAAGGACAATGTTTAAAAGTATTGTGTATTTTGTCAGGTTTTCCCAGCAGACTGGATGGTACTTCGAGTACAAAGCTGTAAAGTTTTGCTCTCCGCGCTGCAAGATCTCGCTCAACCACTTCTTGAAAGGTTCTTAGGAGACGAACCGCCTCAGTTTGATTCACAGGTAAGATACACGCTCTAGCTCAGCTGGTTAAGTGATTTTCCTCCACTCCTCGCTTGCTCGCATTTCCTCCTTCCTTAGTTTTGACGAAACCTATCCAACACATTCCTTCAATTATTAATGCATTTATAAAATAACGTTAACGCATGATGCCTGTTGAAGTTGTATGGAGGACGGGTCTGAGCAGTTGTGTTGCGATGTGTGCCGGGTACGATGCGCTGAAATGTGGTTGTGTTAGGAGTTTGACTGGGGAGGGTCCCAGATCAATCTCTCTCTGGCGCAGTATCGTTAGTCGTGTTGTTGGGTTTAACACTGTATCACCTCACTCAACTGCCGTCTTCCTTCCTATTCACTAGGATTTTTAAGTGAATAGGCTTTATAAACTAGCGCGCTTTACCATCAACGATTGCATCACTGGTTACCATCAGGCGAGATTGCAGTCAAGCACTAGTTTTATAAATATATATATATATATATATATATATATATATATATATATATATATATATATATATATAAACTTGCTCAATACTGATCCCACATGTGTTTGGAGTGCTGTTTGATTTGTTTATGGTGTGTTTGTGATGTTGCATGTTGGTAATGGTTGGAT
Source organism: Sesamia inferens (assembly GCA_037179545.1). Lineage (NCBI taxonomy): Eukaryota > Metazoa > Arthropoda > Insecta > Lepidoptera > Noctuidae > Sesamia > Sesamia inferens. The sequence goes on along the minus strand of CM073928.1, from coordinate 23,714,709 downwards.
TTTTATCCAATGTTATGGAAGGTCTACGTACAACATCATGTTAATCTCATGTCCCCCCACAGCTGTGGTCTGGCTACATGGAGCTGGGCGTGGCGCTGGTGACGTCGGCGGCACTGCAGCCCGAGCGGTGGGCGGGGCGCGGGCCCGACCGGCCGCGCATGCGCGCCGCCGCCGGCATGCGCGTGCTCGCCGTCTGGAACATGCTCGGTCAGCTCCCACTTCTAATGTATCTACTAGGCTAGCTACGCGCAACAGAGCGTGCACTGTAGACTACCTACATTATTTCTCTCTCCTTCCCCTTAGTATTCCATCCAGAGGTTGTCTGTAAAATATCGCTCTTAGCGATAAGACCGACCATTGTGTCACCTTTTGTAAGATCTTTGTATTTCTGTAATCTATATGGTGTACATAATAAAGAGTATTCTATTCTATTCTAGTTATCGTAATGGCTTAAAACAATATCTACGTCAGGAATTTACCATTGAAAATTATACACCTTTCCTAACAGGTCCCGCTCAACTACACCTGGTACCAGGAGCAGTGGGCGCTCTTCTAGAGATTACTCTCGTCAGCGAGTTGCGTCGGGCCGCTTTAGGCGCTTTAGTAGCGTTGATGGCAGCTGAACGAGCCCACACCGGCGAGGCGAGGCGAACGGAAGCAGCTTTAGTGGACAAACTTGACTCGCTCGTCGCTGATAATAAGGCTGACGACCATTATAGACGACTGTTTGATACTGTGTAAGTAATTTGTGGTTAAATCCTGTTTCTTTTTGTTGTTCGGATGAAATCCTCTTATATACCACTTTTTGGGTAGAGGAAAGGGTTGCTGGTTTTTCTCGGTGGTAGGGCATAACATTGGCTGCCGGTAGACGTTACCACCCACCAGACAAAGTCTTGCCGCCAAGCGATTCGTCGTGTTCCAGCATGATGTCTGGTGAAGTCGTACGGAGGACGGGTCTGAGCAGTTGTGTTGCGATGTGTGCCGGGTACGATGCGCCAAATGTTGTTGTGTCGGGAGATTAGTCGTGGAGGGTTTCCATATCAATCTCCCTCTGGCGCAGCATCGTTGATCGTATAGTTGAGTTCACCTCGCTCAAATGCCGTCTTCCTTTCTATTCACTCAGGTTTTGTGAGTGAACAGGCTCTTAATATACTAGCGCGCTTTACCATCGAATGATTGCATCATAGCTTACCATTAGGCAGGATTGCGCTCAACCACTAGTTTATAATGATAAAAAAGAGTTATTTGGTCTTTACTTGGTAAACTATAAGGTAATACACGTTATACTTCATCATTAACCAGCAGGCCTAGTATGAGTTTTCAATACGAAACTCGATCGTTCGATATCGAGCGCGTTTGGCGCTCTCATTGGTTGAGAGTTCTTACGACCTTGAAGCGGGCCAATCGCTGAGTCAAATGCGCTCGATATAGACGATCGAGTTTCGTATTGAAAACTCATACTAGGCCCACTGATCTTATCCCAATTATTTTGAATTCGGTTTCCAGTCCAACCGGATTCTGAATTCCAGTATTTTACACGGAGCGACTTTATATCTGACTCCTTGGTAAGACTGGTTGTAACTTTCGAGCTTTTGACTACCTGTGGGAGTTTTGGCGTGAAAGGCAAGATGAGTGTCACGCTCATTTTTCATTGGACTATTAAAATTATTTATAGTGTTGTTTACTAAATAAAAGTGCGTGATTTATCTAGTAAAAAGTGCATTCAGTAAATAGTTCATAAAGAACAGTGAAATATCGCAGCATAATGGCCACATCATGACTTTATCTCAAACCTCCCTCGTAAGACGGTTCACACAGCCGTCTTTTTCGACATGAATAATTCATTACGTGACATTGACTAAATGCACAAACCGTGCGAAGCTTAAAGAAGAAGACTACCCGTAATGACTGCCAAATTCTACGAATGACAGCCGGGACTAATGGTTTAACGTGCTTTCCGAGGCATGGGGGTCTCGGTATGTAATGATGGTCACCCATCTACAGACCAACCGCAGCAAGCGTAGCTTAACCTGAACGACCTGTGCGGCTGTTCTTATTTAACCACGGACCCCTTACTACAGCGCAGGTATTCTGCTGAATCTGCCGTGAAAAGAAATCACGACAGTAATATACGGTTGGTCTGCTATCGGACACCGATGCTCCGATATATTGTTATAAGCAAGCTAAGGGTCTACTTATCTAAAACTAGCTTTTGGCCGCGGCTTCGCTCGCGTATATTCGGGGTAACACGGTTTTCAGGTCGGTTAATACTCTACTGTAGACGATATTATTAAGGAGTTGGGGGCCAGATTCCAAAAAATATACATAATTTATTTATTAGTCACAAATAGTCTGCGTATCAATTTTTAGCTTTCGACGTTGAAAAACGCAGAAAGCTACATCTAAACTTCCACCCCCCATTTATGGAAGTGGGGGGTTAGAAGTGCACAAAAAGTAGCCTATGTCACTCTCCGTCCCTTTAACTATCGTTACTTTAAAAATCACGTCTAGTCGTCGCTTCCTTTTCCCATGGAAGACGAACATACAAACAAACACACACTCTCATTTATAATATTTGTATCGAAAATATATATTCCTATCATAAAAAGTGTAACTCAAGTTATTTAAACATACAAAACTCGACCTTAGTAGCAGTAGGTCGTCGTACCTATAAATACAACCTAAGGCTCCTAAAGTCTAGCTGTAGATACGGCCTAATGCTTCTAAGATCGATAAATATCTTATAACTTATTTCTTCACAAAAACTACTCATCTAATCATACTTGTATTGTCCACGCTACTCAGGGAACATTTGAGCTCAGTGTAAGTACAAAAACCGTTAATTATGACGTCACATTAAAAGACCACATCATTATTTTGAGTCCCAACTACAATGCAATCTAGTTAAACACGTTTTCACTTATATTAATTAGATACTCCATAATTACTTTGACACAGCTAGTCAAATTATACTCTGTCAGTAGTTCAGTGAATTTTATTGTTTCGTGTTTTGTGACGAATATTTTTATTGCATGTTACAATTTATTATCTACCAATATTTTAGTACCTATACTGCACGATTTATTATGCAAGTCGACTTTATGACGGTTCACGACGGGAAAACCATTAAAGAATTTGCTGCAAATGCCATCAAACTGACCGGGCCTTCATTTTCCTAAATCCGTATAGTTAATCGCAGAAGAACGAGAGTAACCGACGTAGCCCGAAGAATTGCAACACTAAAGTGGCAGTGAGCTGGGTACATTGCCCGTAGGACCGATGCCCGATGGGGCCGACGGGATCTCGAGTGGCGGCCACGCACCGGAAGACGCAGCGTGGGTAGGCCCCCAACAAGGTGGACCGGCGACCTGGTGAAGCTCGCGGGAAACGAACCGGTCCGAACCTTGGGGGAGGCCTATGTCCAGCAGTGGGCATCTGATGATGTATAGTTAATCCTATTATTGTCCTAAGAATTGCTACGGTTCAACTGTTTTTGTCTTTTTAATGACTGTGGAAGTTTTAACAGACATCTTGTGAAATTGAGACAGTCGACTTATGCAATGAATATTCCTGTATTCAGTACATTCACAATTATTTTACCTCTGAGATAAACCTTATGGTTAAGAGAATAAAGGTCATTGTGATACAAAATCAGAGGAAAAATATCTGAACGGGCATTACAATGCTATGTTTTGGCGTTCACATCTCGTGGTCAGGGTTGGTATTGATAACTAGTTGTTTTATGAATTTGTCTATGTTAGTTCCGGTTTTATTCACGCGTCAAAATATCCTTGTATGGTTATAAAACAACTCAATTTCTTACGTATTATCTTCAGTTTCTCTCATTTTTCTTATACCACCTCAGGTTAATGGAACGAGTATCAACGGAAGGATGGCGAGAAGCTGGTGCCGCGTTCGTGGCGTGTGTGACCCGCTTGTTGGAAAGATTGCTGGACTATCGCGCTGTGATGCAGGGCGCTGAGCACAGGGACAAGAGAATGGCGGCTACGGTTAATTTATTGGTAAGTTTACTCAATAAAATTCTGTGGTTTTCTTCGGTTTGTTTTGAGCATAATGGTAAATTTTGTATAATAAAAAATTAAGAATATAAAAATATCTTGCAAGAATTAAAACCTGTTATTCCACTTTGCAAGTCTATTTTATCGTCAGCATTATAAAAAAATTTAAACAAATTTAAACTAGCTGTCCAACGGTTCTGTAAAAATCTCTTGGTTCAAATGAGCTTAGAGTGAAGTGTCGTAATCTCATTTCCAAGCATTTACTTGGGAATACTAAATACCTACACTAAGTACAGAAATTAAGAACTGGCTTGTATCCTAAAAAATAATTTAGTGTTCATCAGATAGATTTATAAAAAATATTGAACACGTATTTTACTATACTTAGGAAAATATATTGATTTAAAATGTCGCATGACGTCACGCCGTGGTACAAAATATACCACGACGTGACGTAATTAGCCCCCCACTATGTAACATACGCTGTATCTCAGTACTTTTTGGTAATTTCGACAAAATAAAAAATACGGCACTTATTTTTTTTTTCCTTTTATTTTATTTATTTAGGTTAACCAACAATTGTTTACACTGTAAATTATTATGATTTGATGGCTAGGGTAACAGTTACAAGTGCAACAATTAATTATAGGTTAACTCCACATGCACAAAAAAAAACGGTTTACATTAGATACTTAACTAAAACTTAATTGATATTAAAATTGAAAAACATACATACAAAAATAATTAAATAACAATAGGCGGGAAGTTCAACAATAGGTAACATAAAAAAATCATTGGAATCTATAAGACGGGCTAATTGTTTTTATTTTTTTATTTTCATACCTTGGATATATTCCTACTACCGCATCTCACTGTAGGTTTACCATGCACATAAATAGTGGCAGTGGAATAGAATACTCTTTGTGATGTACAGTGACGAGCACAAGTATTTTCACTCTGTTTTATTCAAAAGCCATATGCACGTTTATTTTTTATATTTTTTATGCCATGTGTCGTATTCGGTTTGAATTTCCGCGTTGAATTCGGTGTTCTACGAAAAATCACAATTGAATGTTGCCAAGTGTTGACATTTTCGTTCTTGTGACTTTACACCATAAGAATTACAGATATAAATATAGAAATTTCACAAAGAATCACACAATGTATGGCAGATAAAGTCTTGCCGCCAAGCGATTCGTCGTTTTCCGGCATGATGTCTGGTGAAGCCGTACGGAGGGCGGGTTTGAACAGTTGTCACCTCGGTCAACTGCCGTCTCTCGTCCGTCTCCCATTCACTAAGTTTTTTTTTTAGTGGATAGGCTAAATAAACTAGCGCGCATTACCATCAACGATTGCGGATGCGGTCAAGCACTAGTTTAAAATTATTTTAAAAAAAGTAAGGTAACGATTAAAAAAATCATAGTTTTGTCGATTTTTATAGTTTTTCTCATCTATATTTCAGAACTTCTACAAGAACGAGATTGATCGTAAAGAGATGTACTTGCGCTACGTTTACAAGCTGCATGATCTTCACATCGCGTCTGATAACTTTATTGAAGCCGGTTGCACTTTATTGGTAAGTTGTATAAGAGAGTTTACCGACTATTTTCTTAATTAAGAGTTTATAGGCCTTCATGGACACCCTTTACTTAATGGATAAGCAATATTTGTTTGTTTTCCAAGGCAAAACATAGTGACACAACATAATATATATTTTTAAATCTACTACCTAGCATCATGTAACACTTTTACACCAAACAAATTTGAATTTGAATCTTTGTATTGAAATAAACTTCATTTCTATGCCCTATTAATATAAACATCCTTGACAGGCTCCGTGACGTAGCGGTAGCGAACGGAGCCGCTGCGCAAGGAGGCGCGGTTTCGATCCCCGCGCAGTGCAAATATTTGTATGCATGAATATGAATATTTGCACTGGTCTGGTCGTGCCTCGGAAAGCACGTTAAGCCGTTGGTCCCGGTTGCCATACGAACATCTAATGGCAATTGTTACGGGTTGTTGGAGCCCTCAAAAGTCCAACAATTGGTCTAGCTGCAATGCTTCGATATCGCATTCGGGTTGTGGAGGTCAGACGGCAGTCGCTTCACGGAAAATGTCGAAGTTTCGCCAAAATCAGCAGTTAGACTGGTAAAGCGGACCCCAGACTCCAGAGCTAGAAAAAGGCTCCGGATGCGACTGGGATTAACGCTGAGATGATGATGATGATGATTAATATAAACTTCCTACTCATTGCGTTGGTGCTCTTTAGTGAAGACAATTTAACCATGACTAGTGTAGGGGTAACTACCAACGTCACATGCGAAGATTGCATCATACTGACGTCATACAGATACTGCATCTCGCAACCAGAGTTTACCACGCAACTAGCATACATGCAACTTATCGATATCAACCTTCGAGCAAGTGCCCACTATACAAAACACTCCTCTAAGGAGGATCCTATCTTTTCTATGGAGGATGAGTGAATTTTACACCCTGTTTCTCGTACTGTACACTAACTAGCAAAATATGGTTGTAACCTCTAAATTTTGAGGAAAAGTCGTAATTCATTTATGTATTTTATAATGCTATTATCTTACTTGTAAACGTAAAAGTTTGTGAAGATGGATAAATCTTTGTTTCACGCAGGAGTACTAAACAGATTTTTATAAAATACTAGCGACCCGCCTGACTTCGCACGGATGCAATGCTGTTACTAAATACATTACAAAAAAACTGTTAACGTTTGTATACATATAAAACATAGCGGCCCGCCGCCCAACCGGCTGGTACCGCCGCAAATGCGACGCCCCACAATTTTTAAATTTGTAATATCTTCGAAACTATTTATTTAAATCATGTGCTGTAAAGGGCGATATAGATCTATATTTAAAAAAAAATAGGGGTGGATTACCCTTAACATTTAGGGGGATAAAAATAGATGTTGTCCGATTCTCAGACCTATCCAATATGCACACAATATTTCATGAGAATGGGGAAAGCCGTTTCGGAGGAGTTTAACCACAAACACCGCGACACGAGAATTTATATATTACATTACTGCTACTATGCTATTTATTAGCTTATACATCAGACACACAGGATACTTTTTATCACAATATTCCCATGGGATCGACACTTACACGAGTGAAAACGCAGTAGTAGATAATAATTCTCTTTACATTTTCAGTTGTATGCAGAGACTTTGAGTTGGGAGAGCGATCAAATAGGCGTGGACCCAGAGCATCCGGACATGCCCGAGTGGAAGCGAAAAGAAGCGCTGTACAACCAAGTGTTACAATATTTCAACCGTGGAAAGGTATGTAAAGATTTATTTCCTTGCTGTTAACCTACCATTTACTGGATAGGTGTTTCATTGACTTGAATGTCCTCTGGTGGCTGGGAATGTATCATGTTTCTTATAATGTCTCGCTGGGGGTGGCGTGTGTGTTTGATCAGTAAGTACCCTTCTAAATGGTTGAGCTGAATAGTACTGATCCATGCATCATGTTCGCCAGGACTGTCAGTCAGTAGGAACCGGTGGTCTTTCATTAGCTGCTACAGCTTATTTTATTATTTATTTAACTTATTTTTTATAAACATGTTTAAACAGACAAGATAAAACATAAAAAAATGTACAGAGGTGGTGTATTATTTTTGTGGTGGTGATTTCTGAATTATCCATACTAGTATTACAAATGCGAAAGTGAGTCTATCTGTCTGTCTATTACGCTTTCCCGCTTAAACCTCTCAACTGATTTTGATGAAATTTGGCACAGACAATCTTTTTTTTTTAATAATTATAAACTAGCGCTTGACCGCAATCCCGCCTGATGGTAAACAGTGATGCGATCCTTGATGGTAAAGCGCGCTAGTTTATTAAGAGCCTATTCACTCAGAAAAACTGAGCGAATAGGAAGGAAGACGGCAGTTGACCGAGGTGATGCAATGTTAAACCCAACAACACGACCAAGGATGCTGCGCCAAAGGGAAATTGATCTGAAGACCCTCCACGACCAAACTCCCAACACAACAACATTAGGCGCATCGTACCCGGCACACATCGCAACACAACTGCTCAGACCCGTCCTCCGTACGGCTTCACCAGACATCATGCCGGAACACGACAAATCGCTTGGCGGCAAGGCTTTGTCTGGTGGGTGGTAACTTCTGCCGGCGGCCGACGTTATGGCCTATCACCGAGAAAATCTCTAGACCCTGAGAAAGGACATAGGCTAACTTTTATTGAAAAATTTGATATTCCCGAGGGAAATCTAACAAGCGCGATATAATCGAACTCCAAGCCGCGGGCGGAAAGCTAGTTTTCTATAAGGGACGCTTTTAACGTGCAAGTATTTATGCCCCGTTCTCACGTGCATCAATTCAACTTCAATGATGTAATCACACAATATGTAAAGAAACCCTGTCCAATCCGTGAAGGTATTGTTGGGTGTCGTTAACTAACTCGTACTACTAATGCTTACAAAGCCAGGCTAAATTGAAAAAAAACTTCATGGCAATACAGGGGTGTGCGGACAACGGGCTGAGGGCACGCGGTACGTGGTCGAATAGCTTATCCAGTGTCGAAAGGTCATGAACTCATGCATGCATAACCATTTTCTCTTAAGACCATAACATCGGGCGTCAGCAGAAGTTACCCCCCACCAGACAAAGCCTTGCCGCCAAGCGATTTGTCGTGTTCCGGCATGATGTCTGGTGAAGCCGTACGGAGGACGGGTCTTAGCAGTTGTGTTGCGATGTGTGCCGGGTACTATGCGCCTAATGTTGTTGTGTTGGGAGTTTGGTCGTGGAGGGTCTTCAGATCAATCTCCCTTTGGCGCAGCATCGTTGGTCGTGTTGTTGGGTTTAACATTGCATCACCTCGCTCAACTGCCGTCTTCCTTCCTTCCCACGTTCGGATCGGATCGTGGGTGCATCAGCGCGATGCAGGCCATGAACACTGCCCATTACGTAGACGCGATTGTGACTCAGACGGCACCGGGATACAAACCGGATGTCATAGTCTCTAGGAGCTTCTGCATAATTGTAGACACTCCTACCCAGACCCATCAGCATCTTAAAATACTCTGCAATGAATGAATGTTTACGCGAAACTGATAATTTAAAGTAAAAGTAATCTTTATTTCATCAAAATACAAACTGGTGCGCGTTGCGGTACGCTTTGACTAGAGATGTGAAAGTACAACCAATCAACCTTGAGCCTTCTTTAGAGATAAAGTTGAAAATCTAATAAAGAAATGTGTCAGATTGTAGTAGCTTCATGTTCTGTCGTCTGTATATAACAGCAGATGTAGTAATTACGCTATTTAGGTTTAAAGTAACTTTATTTCTCAAAAAGAACATAATACAGTTAACTTGTAATATCATGTACTCCTTTTAAATATTTAATAGTTAAGTTTGTTTCCCCGTTCTGTTCACGCTCTTTGAGCTCAGTTTGGAGATGCTGTATAGAAGTCCTCTGTGCTGTGCTGTGCTATTTCGTGACCAAAACTAATTATTCTAAATTATTTTGTTCCAGTGTTGGGAGAAAGGCCTGCCACTTCTCCGAGAGCTGGCAACACTATACGAAGTAAAACTATGTGACTACCCTCGTCTGTCAAACTGCTTGCGAACACACGCGACTTTCTTAGATTCTGTGATGGAACAACTGAGGCCAGAGCCTGAGTACTTCAGGGTTGGATTCTATGGGAAAGGATGTCCTCTGTTTGTGAGGGTAAGAAAATATACTATTGTGATATTTTTAAAAATACGTTACTCTCAAAATGGAACATGCTATGTTAGTTCAGTGCTTTATAAAACACTTGTTTTGGTTTCAAATGTTGCAGCTTATGCTCCCTAAGCCCACATAGATATTAGAGAAGCGCCGAGCAGAGTTTCCGATTGAATTGAATAATATGCTTTACTTTTAGTCTTACAAAGTGCCAACTTGTATGAACATGATATCAGACATGTTCTCCAGCGTCTCGGATCGTACGAGCTCATAAGAACAAGTTGATGTCAGAAATGACTTTTGATGTTCATAGTTCGTAGTTACCAATAGCGTAAAAAAAAATATTTCCCGATTTCTACAACGTTATTTCTTGTATATGCGAAACCCGAAGCACGACTCAAATATTGTAAAGAATTTATGTACAAAGCTTCAAAAAGCTATCATAAAAATTCACAAAGTTATGAGCTTGTTATACTACCTGCTTGTCCCAACAAAAATATGGTCACCTCGCCGCTCGCCCGCCCGCGCCTACAGAAGCGTGGTGCGGCGGAGGCCCTAGGACACTATGGTTTGATGTGACCCGTTGTACGCTCGGTAACCACACTAAAACTTTTTAAATATATTTGGGAAAAAAAACATAACATGGTGTAAAAATGATTGGAATCGATTCAGTTGCTTATTCTGAACAAACTGTATTCAGGTTTCGTATAAAGAAAAAATACGTTGTATATTTACAGTAAATATGTAGTTTATTAAAGTTCTAAGTTTAGCTAAACATATGTTCACAGAACAAACAATTCGTTTACCGCGGTCATGACTACGAGCGTATCGGTGCATTTACTCAAAGACTGCAAGCGGAGTACGTCGCCGCTCACATACTGATGCGGAACACGCCGCCCGACGACTCCATTATCGCCAACGATGGACAATGTGAGTGTATACAGTGCTCTGAGTTATTATGAAATGAAATTCAATGAAATAAATAGGATTTTGGTATCACTTTTACAGATATACTTTCATTTATTGGTGTAACGATTATTAATTTTATAAAAAAGAATAATCAAAAAATAAAATAATTTCAACAAAACACAACATAACTATGGAAATAAAGATAATAATATCAATGTCAAATAACTTACATTCATTCATTTAATCATTAAGGAATTTGTCAATAGTATAATAACATTACCCCAATTATAGATAATGTCTTAATTTGTTTTTAAATTGAATAATAACAACTCCTTAATTTCAATTTGAAGTACATGAAATATTTTTGGGACCATGCAAAGTATTGCATCAAGGCGCTATAATGGTCGAGCATAAAATAATTAAAGTCATATTTAAAAAATAATATAAATATAAGCTAGAAGCCAAACAAATTTAAAGGTCACAGACTCAGTTTCTTATAAAGTCCATATATAATCTTGGGTACATCGAGTGAAGCCCACGTGTGACCACGATATAGGTCCTGAATGGAATAGACCAGTCCTAACAATGGAAGCATTTTTCAATAATCTCAACTAAAAACATTCACACTGGAGTAAGTCCAGTCATATCATTCACTCAATGAAGATATCGACACGTTTGTAATTTTTTTCCTGTTCTCAGAGAACAATAAAGTCACAAATATAAGCTTCTACAATTTGTAACCTTTAACCTGTAACCTTGTTTATGGTGAACATAAGTTGCTCAACATTGTTACAGCAACATGTTTTTGTATAAACTGTAACCAAGCGATTATTTTACAAAATGTGCCTAGCAGTACTAAATTACGTTGCTGCAACAAAATTAAATGCATCAAGTTGGTTTTCATATTAACAAAATGTTGTTCTGAAATTAAACGTGGTTTTCATTGAACTCTATGCTTCATTGTTAAAATTGTACGAAATATTTACAGACATACAAATCTGCAACGTAAAGCCAGTGCCTTCCCGTCGTCAATGGCCGTCAGGAACTCCTGATCAAGTAAAGCGTTTCTACGCGTGCAATGATGTAGACACGTTCCTCTGTGACCGACCACTGCAGAAGCCGCCTATTGATAAGGATAACGAATTCAAGGTAAACTAATGTTCTTAATTTGTAGTATAAAAATTCAAAGTTGTGTTTGTTAATTCAAAGATGAGAATTACTGTGTGACTCGATGTATGTAGTAGACTCGATCGTCGGTAACAACCACGTTTGGCGCTCTCATTGGTTGAGAGTTCTTACAATCTTGAAGCGGGCCAATCGATGAGACAAACGCTGTCGATATCGTTGGTCATGGTAGCCACATTGAAGCTGTGATAATTTTTTCTCCAATTACGTAGCAAGATGGAACAACAGATGCCTAACTAAACTACCTGTTTTTTTCTTGGAGATTTCCTCATGGGCAAGACGGGATAGGGTATCTATCTGGAAATAACGCAGGGTTATGTCGGGATCTTACCGACTAACCCCACTGTTCCTTCCCGTACCCTGAGTCGGGGGCTCGGGTGATACTTCTACATTCGCGGCACCCCCAACTGGATGGCTAACTATCTAAAATGCGTTAAGCTTAGTTTACTTTTTTTTTCTCGGTGGTAGGCCATAACACCGGCCGCCGGCAGAAGTTACCACCCACCAGAGAAAGCCTTGCCGCCAAGCGATTTGTCGTGTTCCGGCATGATGTCTGGTGAAGCCGTACGGAGGACAGGCCTGAGCAGTTGTGTTGCGATGTGTGCCGGGTTCGATGCGCTAACTGCTGTTGTGTTGGGAGTTTGGTCGTGGAGGGTCTCCAGATCAATCTCCCTTTGACGCAGCATCGTTGGTTGTATTGTTGGGATTAACATTGCATCACCTCGCTCAACTGCCGTCTTCCTTCCTATTCGCTCAATCTGAGTGAATAGGTTCTTAATAAACTAGTGCGCTTTACCATCAACGATCGCATCACTGCTTACCATCAGGTGAGATTGCGGTCAAGCGCTAGTTTATAATTATTAAAAAAAAATACTTTGTAATTGTTGGTAAGGGGTTATTTTATGCATATTACCTGATTTTTTCGTATTTATATTTTACGGACGACAGCAGGTCAAGCTACCCGAAAATGTCAAATATTCCTAATCAACCTTGAGCCCTAATGCTTGATTTTCAGAGCCTCTGGATCGAAAGGACGACATTGGTAACTGAAACTACGTTACCAGGCATTTTGAGATGGTCTGAAGTTATTTCAAGATCTGTTGAAGAAATACCACCAGTTGAAGTGAGTATTTTTGAATTTTTGCATACGGATTTACATAAAACGTTCAGTAGCGCCAGTCCACCGTGCTTTGGGAAAACTGTTAATCCCGGATGTCATTCGTGGATCTTTGATAAATAATCATTAAAGGTTGTCAGAAATCCAAGAATCTGAAAACAAGCCATAACAAGGGTTACCGTATTATCCAAATGAATGGGGTCAGATATAGTTATTTATTTATTTATATTATTTCATTAGGTTCACCAACAATTGATTACACAATCAAGTAATACATTCACAAAGGTAAAATAACAGTGCATCAATTACTTATAAGTAAACACAATATGCATACAATAAATTAATTATGGAGATAAGCTAACTTACTTAACAATAAGCGATAATATTGATAAAATTATAACATTGGTATGAAATTCCGAACAAAAATTAAAGAAGCAAAAAATGCGGTTTTTTAAATTATAACATTACTAGAATGGAGTGAAATAAAAATAAATTAGAAGAAATTCTTAATAAATTAATAAGTTACATTAAGTAAATTCATTTTTTAACAATTATATGTGTTTAACCTAAATAGAATTAAAATTAACAACAATAAATTGATTTCTAGAAATTGATAACCTTAATATAAATAAAAAATAAAATGTAAAATTAACAAAATAATAGAATAACAGTGGTAAACTTAACACATTCAAATTTATTATAGTTGGAAAAATGCTAGGCAGATGATGATGCTCCATATTGTTACGAATGCACCTTATGTCGAGGGCATAAGGTTCAATATCGCGTGACATGCAGTGCGTAACTTTTAAGCCCTATAACTCGAAACCTAGATATTGTATAGGTGTAATATAAACACGCATTCCTAGACTTAGGGTGGCCTATCGAATGGTACAGGTTCCATCAATTTTGTCAACTAAGTGACGACATCGAAATTTCTAGAAACCCGTTTCCGGGAATTACCGGTACCTACAGTAATTACTGAATGTACTCGAAGTTATGCGCTATTATTATTACGTCTAGACGATTCTGGAATGTTCGATCTTCTGGCCTATATATAGCGCCGTGACGCCGGCGCAGAGTCAGCCCCGTCCTCAACCCGCGTAGCAAACTGTCGCTCAAGTGCAAAATGCGCTTGTACACAGCGTGCATACGACCGATTATGACATACGCTTGTCCAGTCTTCGCACATGCCAAGCCGCGTCATATCCATAGGATGCAAGTAGTCCAAAACAGTTTTCTTCGTAAAGCCACAAACGCCCCTTGGTTCGTCCGTAATGAGATCCTCCACCTTGATCTCAAAATCCCCACCATCCAGCAGTTCATGAAGCGTCTTTCCAAACGTTTTTTGACACTGCCGCCAAGCACCGCAATCCCCTGATAGTAGCGGCTGCTAATTACACCCCCTCCACCATCTCCAAGCTTCGCCGCCCAAGGCATGCCCTCACAGACCCAGATGACCCCATAACCCTCCTCCAAGAGGCCAATAGGGCCACCAGTACATTAATCAAAAACAGACCGACCTACCGACCTCGCCGCCGAGGTCCATCGCGACGCGTTCAACGTAGTAGCCCCCTCCCCCGTCCCTCGTCCGATGAAGGCCAGCCCGCGCCGCAGCTGAGCCAGTAAACATAACTTCCCAACCTTGACCTCTGAGTTTGTTTCGGACGTTTCTTCTCAGAGCTAGTACTAGGAAACGCCGCGGTCATCAAACCGAAATAAAAAATAAAAATTCGATCCAGCCATCCCTTGCTGTTCTCTCCAGCGACGCCCTAAGCCGAGGTTCGTACCCCACAGGGGGTGCCCTTAGTGCGTAGTCGCTTAGTTTTTAGTAGCCCTGGCTGGAGGCTTTAAATTCATTTAAGGCATCCACAGGAAAGTCCGGTTAAGTAGTCACGGCCTCTCAAGGTCAACTATTAGATGCCATATCAAAAAAAAAAAAAAGGCGCAGAGTCAGTCTGCATTCGACTAGCGATACGAGAACAAGCGACAGTTAAGAAGCGATCTTTGAGAATACCTACTGCGATAACTGTAACAAGAACTGTGAGTACTACGTGAAGTAACATCTAGTAGTAGTGTTATTGCGTGTTTACAATACGGACTTCGTGGACGTAAGTGAAAACTTCGGTGCAACGTCGGCAACATTCTACTTGTCATTGCCTACAATCGACTGTACCTTCGTTGCCAATAAACTTCGCAACCCTTAACCGGCGTTTTAGTACCCCTAGCCCGTAACAATATAGTAAATACTTGATCACTTAATTTAGAACGCATTTAATAAAACCACTATTATCATAATTTCTTGCTTGCATTTGCTTCTCTACATTCATAGTTTGTTGCCAACCACTACATTTAATATGCCACTAAATTTGAATCAACCGATATTCACACAAGACTTCCCTTCCAGTTCGCCTGCGAAACAATGGAAGCGACGGAGCGAGAACTTCGCAGCCTGATCTCGCAGTACACAGCCGACCCGACGCTGAACATCAACCCGTTCTCCATGCGGATGCAGGGAACTATCGACGCGAACGTGCAGGGAGGCATCACGAAGTATGAGCAAGCTTTCATGACGGCAGAGTTCGCGAGGAATGCCAGTCCTAGGGAAGCAGCGGCTGCGGCGAAGGTATGCATTATATATTGTGTAAGACTAAAGTATAAATGATGTGTCTTACGACATCCACTCCGCCTCTTTGTAGTAGTTTATAGTCGCGAATAAGGCTCATTCTATGTACAGACGACAGCAGGTCAAGCTACGCGAATCTGTCAAATACAGTATGTTAAGAAAACCCTGCCCGACCCGTGAAGGTGTTGTTAGGTATCGATAACTGATTCTACTAATGGATACAAAACCGGGCTACTTAAAAAAATCCCCCTAAAAAATAAATATTATTTGCAAAAAGAGGTAACTTAATAAATGTGCGTTAAGCACCCTTCCGCGGGCGGTGGGCGGCAGGGCACGCGACACGTGGTCGTATCGCTATTCGCTTATAATAATACCGGTGTTGTCACTTTTTAAAAATTACCAAATTTCGGGGAAGTTGGAATTAATTCGCGGGAAAAAAGATTATTTCAAAATTCATTTGTATTGGTACTATGATGATTACGTAAAATTTTATACTATATTTGGTTATGTGTTTACCTAACCTTTATTATCCTTATGGGTCGGACAGGGTTTTCTTAACATACTGTATATTGTGTAAGACTAAAGTATAAATGATGTGTCTTACGACATCCACTCCGCCTCTTTATAGTCGCGAATAAGGCTCATTCTATGTACAGACGACAGCAGGTCACGCTACGCGAATCTGTCAAATATTGCCAATTAACCTTGAACCATAATGATTTAGCGATAAAGTTGAAAATGTATTGAAAGAAATTTGGCAGAAAGTAGCCTATACTATATAAAAGTATTCTATATTTGATGGTTTTGTTTACATCCTAATATAATTTATTCCTGAATAAATGTTTCTGTCTTTCAGTTGAGGCGGCTAGTGTCTTCGCAGCTCGCTGTGGTTGACGCTGGCTTATCTCTACACGGAAGGCTGGCACCGGAAGACGTTAAGCCGTTGCACAGGTTACTTTATTTCAATAGATTTAGCTTCCAAGGTGTAATAGCCAAAAAGAAAAACGCTATCAATACAGGCTTTTTGAATAGAAGTATTTAATTGTGTTGCCGTCTCATTTTCCAGGCGACTCGTGGAACGCTTCAATCAACTACGACAGAATTTAGGACCAGGATTGGCTCGTGCGCGAAGACAACTTTCTGAAAGTATTGTAAAGTAAGTATATTTACTAAACCATTTATACTATAACTTACTATATCTTGTCCATTTGGTTCACTATTTTTTTGACAGCAGTGTTAGAACTTACAAATCACATAAAATTTAACTGTAAAATGCCTAATAAGATAAATACATTAACTGCCTTATGACAGCCTCCGTGGCGTAGCGCTAGCGAACGCGGCCGTTGCGTAAGGAAGCGTGGGTTCGATCCCCGCGCAGTGGAAATATTTATATGCATGCATTTGCACTGGTCTGGTCGTGCCTCGGAAAGTACGTTAAGCCGTTGGTCCCGTTTGTCATACGAACATCTAATGGCAGTCGTTACGGGTTGTTGGAGCCCTCAAAAGGCCAACAATTGTTCTAACTGCAAAGCTTCTATATAGCCTTCGGGTTGTGGAGGTCAGTCGCTTTGCGGAAAATATCGAAGTTTAGCCAAATCAACAGCTAGACTGGTAAAACGGACCCCAGACTTCAAAGCTGAAAAGCTTCGGATGTGACTGGGATGAACGCTGAGATGATGATGATATTAACTGCCTTATCTTACTGAATTATTGTATTATGTGTTGCTGCAAATCACTATCTTCATATGTCAAAAACGCTTTAGCTAAGTCAGTAGTATAGCCAGGGTATAATAACAGCATTATTTATTAGAACTAAATAAACTGCTTTCTTAAACCGACTATTTGTTGATACCTCTATGAATAAATTAATGTCATTTATATTAAACTTTTCAGCACACCGTTACCGCCAGTTCCAGCATTAGATAAAAGATCTCAAAGCATTCAACAAAGTGATAACTACTATGACGATGGACATCTCTATGACAAACCAGTAAGTGTCGTCAATTACTAAAAACCAAGAAACACAACAATCAACCAAGTTCTCTATTGAACGCGGTATAACAGCTAGAATCATTCCATATTCCATAAACGGAGAACAAAATGATTTTAAATACACAAAGTAATATAGTCGTAGTAAGTAATATAGTCGTGGTGGCCTAGTGGTTATAACACCAGCCTCTCAAGTATGAGTGCGCGGGTTCGATTCCAGATCAGGCAAGTACCGATGTAACTTTTCTAAAGTTATATGTACTTTCTAAGTATATCTTGGACACCATTGACTGAAGGTGAAGGAAAACATCTTGAGGAAACCTGGACTTTAAGTCTGAAATCGCCAACCCGCATTGAGCAAGCGTGGTGATTACGCTCAACCCTTCTCTGTATGAGAGGAGACCTGTACCCAGCAGTGGGACGATAAAAAAGGTTGATGATGATGACACAAAGTAATTAAGATCATTTTCCAAAACTCAGCCTTCCAATAGGCTGGTTTCACTTTGCTCAGTGTTTACGTTGCGAGCGTCAGCGGTAATTCATAATTTCTTCTGTTTTACTTACCAACAATGTTTCATAGTAATAGCACCATATATATTATCCCTAAAATGATTTTAGATGTATCATACACTAGCGGCCGCCAGCGACTTCGTTCGTGTGGAGTTAGTTATGCTCTGCTTCTATAGGTCGCAGCGTGATGTTGTGTATGTGCCTAAAGCTTTCCTGGATTAATGGGCTATCCAATGCAAAAAGAATTTTTCAAATCGGACCAGTGAGAAGCTGTCGGGTAGACTCAGTTCTGCCGCCTTTGCTGTTAAGAAAATTAGACAGATAACTGATGTGGATACCGCCAGAATTGTTTATTTTAGTTAGTTTCATAGTCTTATGACTTATGGGATTCTTCTCTGGGGAACTTGTGCGGACATCAATACCATCTTTGTTTTACAGAAAAGGGCTGTTCGAGCCATTTACAACCTTGGTCGTAGAGATTCTCTTAGAGAAAAATTCAGAGAGGTGAACATTCTGACTGTAGCTTCACAATATATAATTGAAAATCTTATGTATGTACATAAAAATATATCGAATTAAAAAAAAATAAGCGATATTCATAATATAAATACCAGGAACAAGCACAATCTTGCTATTCATCACACTTGTGTCCACACTGTAGGCAACTCGTTCATGGGTCAATGTATACACTTTTACAATAAGCTTCCCATGGACATTCGAAACTAACCCATTAAACAATATAAAAACTATATAAAGGCCAAACTTTGTAAAAAGGGGTATTATAAAATCTCAGATTATTTAGAAGACAAAAAAGCTTGGGACTGAGCTATTCGCTCTGTTAAGCATTGTTATTAAGCAATATGCGTAATTATACGGTAAATTATTGTAAACATTTTCATTTTTAATGTCTGGACTTGAAAAAAGACGATAATCCCTGAGTTTGTTTCGGCTATTTCTTCTCAGAGGTAGTCAGTTAGGAAATGTGCGCGCGGCGCAAGTACTACGGTCTATCGTAACCGTTCGGTAACCACTGTGCAACAATTTCTAAATGTATTTGTGAAAAAATATAACATGGTGTAAAAATGATTGGAATCGATTCAGTTGGTTATTTTGAGCAAACTATATTCAGGTTTCGTATAAACAAAAAAAAAAAAGTATAAAAAAATGTTAAAGGGTGATAATGTGCGGTCTTATCTCTGACTTTACATTTAACAATCATTCTAATGTATACAGCTCTCAATGGAGGATGCAATGGAGCAGCAAAGTATTATGTCAAGCAGTCTACCAATCAGCGATAACCGTGACTGCATTGAAGATAACTCTATGATAAAGTCTGCGCCGCCGCTACCAATCAGACCTAAGTCTGGTGATCCTAGGAGTCCTACACGACCGCCTCTAGAGAAGTACCGGTAAGTGAAGACTTTTCTCTAATTTGTTTCACTGTCTAAACTGCTGCGGTACACTGAAAAACAATCATTTTATTGCAGCCTACTAATATAATGAAACGCCATATTGTACTAATATCAGAACTATAATAATGTACTAATCTTTTCATTACTTTTCTTTTTTTATATTAAAATTTTCAGCACACCGTTACCGCCAGTTCCAGCATTAGATAAAAGATCTCAAAGCATTCAACAAAATAATAACTACTACATCCATTACACATACATTTTCATAATTTTTCTTTTCTTTTCATAACGAGGGACTGGAATAGTCTGCCGGCGGCGGTGTTTCCGTCGGACTACAATTTGAGTGTCTTCAAGGCTAGAGTGAATAGGCTCTTAATAAACTAGTGCGCTTTACCATCAACGATTGCGTCACTGCTTACCATCAGGCGGGATTGCGGTCAAACGCTAATTTATATTTTAATAAAAAAAAAAAAAAAAAACTTTGGCACTATCTCCCTGCTGCGCAAACAGAACATCAACCCATGTATCTTACCCATTCAACACTTCTACTTATTTTCAGTGATTCGATCGACGGTGAATTAATGGAACAGTGTCGACACAGTCGCGCTTCATGGAGTGAACCCGGTGACGCACCACCGTTGCCGCCAAGAGTTTCTGGTAAGTTACCACCTATGGCTCTTTTCCTAATTGGCCTGGGTCTTGGATGTTTACCTATATATGTATCTATTATAAATATAGTATCGTTGAGTTAGTATCCCATAACACAAGTCTCGAACTTACTTTGAGGCTAGCTCAATCTGTGTGATTTGTTCGTATATATTTGTCCGTTTATGGCTTCAACTAAGTTAAGACAACAATAAAAGTTGCATTGTCTAAACACCATTTAGACGATGCAAGTTATTTGTTGCGTCAATTTTATTATATGCCATGGGTAAATTAAATTGCACTGTGTAAATCAGTCTTTCGATCCCATGGGAATAATCGGATAAAAATATTCTATAAGTTAATCCTAGTTATAAACAAGCTGTGCAAAATATCATAAAAAAACGTTATAATAGTCCTATACCCGTTACCTGTTTCTAAGCTATCTCCCCACTAATTATCAGCCTGATCGGTTCAGATGTTCATGATTCAATAGATTTTAGCACGACTTTCTTTTATATACAGGCTGTATCTGACATCGTAACGCAAACTTCGCGAGAAGGCTACACTGCATGCCACTAATAAAATTATGATAGTCATTTATATCGTTAATGAGCGGTTACAGAAATAACAGGGTTGAAAAAATGTGTCGGCTCGGGCTTTGAACGTTGCAAGCGTGCCGCTGCGCATGTTGTGGGTATGATGTTGACCCCTGATGTGAAATCTAATAAATCAGCCGATAGGATAGTTTTTCGAGTTTTGTTCACATTGCGCTTTTTGTGTAATTAGCGAATTAATTATTTTTTACTTTAAAATCTTATTGGGTTGTAAAAGTATAGCAATTATGAACGGTTTAAAGTGAAAAAAAACTGCATATTATATTTTTTTAAATCATGAAAAAGCCAACGAAAAATTCCACCTGTGGGGGGTTCAGAATTATGTACTAGATCCATGGTACTCGTTTGTGCGTCGATGTCAGAGACACCCTTTACAAACTAGCTTTCCGCCCGCGGCTTCACCCCCGTGGAATTCGGTTATATCGCGCTGTTTAGATTTCTCATTTTCGGGGATTAATTATCGTATCATTTAGCTTCTAAGTTTACATGTGCATATTCATTTGCAATATATTTGTTTTAAACGACACACAGCGCCACCCATCACCGAACTGCTATCAAGCTAACAATATTTTTGTTTTCCCTCGGGAATATCAAATTTTGCCGGGATAAAAAGTACTCTATTATTAAATCCGGACTTCTAACTTTACGTATTTTCCCGTTGTGTTCGTGTCGAGTGTTGGTTTGAGTTGATTGTGTTTATTTAATGGGCCGTATGTCCGGAATTCATGTTGTTTTTTTCGCAGTCATATGGTAGGTAATATAGATACGATAGCCTTTGATACATGTCACGTCAATGAAAAGTCACTGTCAAAATCTTATTTCGCTTATTGCTGACCACCATATTTATTAGTAGTTGTGTTGCACTCCTTGGCCGAGTTAAATTGTATATGTATAAAAACTAAGCCAAAATATAGGAAATTAACAACAGTTAACTATAGCGTAACTATACCTAGCATTACAATGTGCTGGCCTAGGCTCCATACATTTCTGAAACATCTCCTTTTCCATTGTTGGACATAGACAACATTTATGGGGTAACTCCATGCGAAACTTTCCTGATTCTAACTTAGATAAACATAAAGGTGATAAGCTTCCTTAATAGTAAATACATACTGCCTTTTCTCAGGAGACAAACGCTCCTGGATCGAAGCCCCGCCTGCGATCCCACGTCGCGGTACACGTTCTATAGATACTCCGGATGACGCACGAGATTCCGGCGTCAGTGTCGACCATGCGTATGGCAATGCTGATGACCACGCTCATCTGCACAAAGGTACGTATAATTTGGTAATCTACAGCGCTGTTCTTAACAGACTACGGGACTTAATAATTTCTGGGGGGAGTCTGGGCTAGTTGGGATCACCCTCGCTGGCCGCCATAGCCTACGCACATTGATCCACTAGAAGGACTAAACACGGAAACTGAACCCCTGACATAAAATATTCACATATCGTCGTACGGCGAGTATCGACCCTCACACTGTTGACATCACTACGATCCGGACGAAGCGCTTCCCCTCCTCTTTTATAACGCGCACATCGAGGGATTGGAACAATTTGGCAACGGCGGTGTTTCCGTTTGACTACTATGTGTCTTCAAGGCTAGAGTGAATAGGCTCTTATAAACCAGCGCGCTTTACCATCAACGATTGCATCACTGTCAAGCGGGATTGCGGTCAAACACTAGTTTATAATACGTAAGGTTGTTGTGTAACATACTATCGGTAGCAATGGGCTTCATTTTGACAATTCAACAACATTCATTGCGTTTTTTACGTTGTTCAGCAGACACATTTTCGAACACATGGAGCAATGGATTAGCAATATGCTTCGAAAGGATTCCAACTTATAGTAATAGTGTGTTTCGCACACACTATGTTACTCTAACGATGAATTTCACGAAACACAGAATACATCGGACTACAATTTGAGTGTCTTCAAGGCTAGCGTGAATAGGTTCTTAATAAACTAGTGCGCTTTACCATCAACGATTGCGTCACTGCTTACCATCAGGCGAGATTGCGGTCAAGCGCTATTTTATAATTTATTTAAAAAAAAATGTGGACGTATTTTATTTTGTTATTTTGTGATATTATATTGCACTTTTCGGGTAACAAAGACACTGTCCCACTCCACTGGAGTACCTCGATTGACTAAATACTACAAGAATCACATATTTTTCAGATCTCGACCTAACAGTAGACTCGCTGCGCTACGAAGAAATAATTTCAATGATGTCAGAACCACTACGAGTGGACGAAGGAGAGAAACCTCCCCCCATCCCGCCGAAAGGACTCGGACATCTCAGCTCCTTCGACTCAGGACATCATGAGAATGGAGAGTCACATTGTTAAGAAGTAAGGAAAAGATAAAAGATTTTTAACCTGGTTTCTGATTGACTGTTCAATAGATATTATTTTATGGCAAATAACAAAAGAATTGACTGGATTTGTTGATATAATTTTAGTAATCCAACAGGTAATTTAAAATTTGGTAGCAGTTTTATTTGAATAGACTTTTAGAAGACTGGGCGTTGGATAGCCCGTTAGCGCAAACGTGGTTTACCCGTCATCTTCATATAGATATTACCCCTTCGTGGCCGAGACTTAGATCCAAGCGAGACACGATGGCTTTTTTTTTATAATAACGGCATTAACCGATTAATATTTCTTAAATTGCACGAGTCATTTTAATTTGAACCTTCGGTCACTAAAGTACTAGTCATTCCATATGGTATGCAATGACTTATAAAAAAAGAAATTCAACATGGGTACCACCAGTTTTGCTCCGACGGTGCTATGTGTAGAAATCGACAACAAACCTGCATGTGATTATATCAAAAGTATGAAATGTACTTGTAACAATGGAAATTTGTTTAGATTTAAAGAATATGTATCTAGTAAATATATATACTTACATCTATCAGCTAATATGAACTGAGAGAGATACCTCTAGGTCAAAATGTCTGAAAAACTGCTTTCTTTGGCATCTTTATTGGCTTTCTGATGAAGCCGTACGGAGGACGGGTCTGAGCAGTTGTGTTGCGATGTGTGCCGGGTACGATGCGCCTAATGTTGTTGTGTTGGGAGTTTGGTCGTGGAGGGTCTTCAGATCAATCTCCCTTTGGCACAGCATCGTTGGTCGTGTTGTTGGGTTTAACATTGCATCACCTCGCTCAACTGCCGTCTTCCTTCCTATTCGCTCAGTTTTTCTGAGTGAATAGGCTCTTAATAAACTAGCGCGCTTTACCGTCAACGATCGCATCACTGCTTACCATCAGGCGGGATTGCGGTCAAGCGCTAGTTTATAATTATTAAAAAAAAAAAATAACAGGTAATGTTTAATAAAAAAAAGCTAGCGACCCAGGCCAGTCACACGGTGCGATAGAAATGTCGTTTCTGTATTTTTGAACAGTGAGTAAACTAATTATAACTAACTTACCGTCATAAAAATAAAAACTAATTTGTAATGAATTGATTAAATTAATATGATGTATGTGCGTTATTCAAATCAAATTGGTATGTCGTAATAATCTAATGACGCCTGTTAAAAGTTTCTTAGCAAGGAGTTGCTCGAATTCCCATTGCTTATTTTTATTCAAAAGGTGTAACATAGCGAAATACTATGGTATTATATTTCTTTAAAAAATATATATTAGTATGCATATCATTCCTAGAATGGGATAAAATTATTAGATTTAATTTTATGTGATTAATAAGATGGTATTTTTTGTTTTGGCACAAAAAGTTATACTTAGATTTTTTTATGTCGGGGCCATATAACAGTGATATAATGTTAATTTACCTACATCTAAATCTTGATAAAGTTAATAATAGATAAATCCGTTTTTTTTAAACTTTGTAATATGCTATTCTGTATTACAAAGAAAATAAAAGTAAAAGAGATTAAAAAATCATACTTACCTTTATTTTTTCTACGGCAACTACCAGTTTTTGCAATGAAGTAGTTTTAAAATAAAGATAACATTATTTTTTACATAAGTTTTGTTCTTTGTCTTATTTTTTTTCAGTTGTCTTATCATGTATTTTTGTGTCTTATATTTTTTATTTGTGATTATATTCGACAAGATTCCTATATAAAGTATTAATTTGGCATCGTTTTTAGAAATTGACGGTTAACAGGTTAATCGTAAGTAATGCATTTTACAATTATTTATATTATTTTTGTATGAATTTTATTTGAGCTATTTTTACAGGTTACTGTAATCAGTAACATTTATTTTAAACAGTATTGCTTTTGCATTATACAATAATGGATCATCAACAATTTTTTGACAACCAATTTTGGGCTTAATAGCCATGGTTTAGAGACTATATTTACGCCAACACATTTTAAAGCTTTTGTAGTTTAAATATATCTATCAGTTTAGTCCGTATTCCTTTGCTCAATATATCATTAATTTTAGTCCGTTTTTTATGTGGAATTGTATTATAAATTTTAGAATTCTAATATTCATAATCTAATTGTATGTAAGACGCAGTAAAATGGTTGATAGTTATATCCCTAGGGATGTTGTTATAAATCGTAAGATAGTTACATGAATGCAATTTATAATAGAGGACAAAACTGCAATATTCCACCACCAGAGTGCAGTACCAGCGCATACAGTAAATATGTTTGTAATTAATTTAATAATATTTTAAAAGAGCACAAATGTATTAATTATTTTTACTGTCGTACCTTTCCACCAAATCCTTCTTTATTCACCACGATCGCGAAGAAGTTTCTTCAGGTCTTCCAATTTTAAACGGCCGTAGCATGCCATAATATACAGAGCAGTGCTGACAATACGACAATAAATTAAACATCGTGCATCTCAACACATTCTCATTCTGCCCATAAAAAATCATATAAATATGTCCATTAGTTTAGTCACAGGAAATTATTTTTAATTTTTCACATTTTCTACATGATTTACATGTTGATAAGGAAGCGCTTACAGGTTAATGACCGCCGCATCCTGCGTACCGAACTTTAATAATAATGGCGCGAAAAAAGCAAGTCGATACAGGATCGCGCTGTCGCCGAACGGAGGTCAGTGGAGCATTTTTTTTAAAGGATGTTCTATTCCGTTATCAATTTTATGCGATTTAGTTTGTTTGATATTTTAATTTTTTATTTTTGATGCTAGGTTTTTTTTCTATAGTTTAGGATTATTCCTATAAAGCAGCATTGTTCGTGTTTTCATTTATTGTCGTATTGTCAGCACCACTTTATAGTGAAAATACAAAATTAATCAAATTTTTATCATACCTTTACAGAGTACTGAATACCCAGCTGTTACATATAAATAACTCAGTACGACAAGGATGTGTTTGTGCTATATGGCGGTTTGTTCACTGTATGTGCTTTTGGCGCCCTCTGCGCGTAGTTTGACGTAATATTCCATATTATCTTAGTTCGAATATGACTATTATATGACCACGATCTAATACATTACTAGATCGTGCTCATATCATACTCATAATTTGCCAGTAGGCCTAGTATGAGTTTTCAATACGAAACTCGTTCGATCGTATCGAGCGCGTTTGACTCCGCGATTGGCCCGCTTCAAGGTCGTAAGAACTCTCAACCAATGAGAGCGCCAAACGCGCTCGATACGATCGAACGAGTTTCGTATTGAAAACTCATACTAGGCCTACTGATGTGAATGAAAAAAAAAATCAAAAGTCATTTATTCAAATTAGGCTGAGAATCAGCTCTTTTTGAACGTTAATATTACACAAGACAGTCCCTCAAACCGCACTTCCTAGTGTTTTAGGTGGGAAACTCCCCAGCATCACAGCTGTCTGTTCATTAAAAAAAACACGTGACTACTACAATACTAACACAGAACACTAAATGAAACTATCCACCGTATGCAAGCTAGCCACTTCAATATACCAGGAAAGCAAAAAAGAATGATATAATTATAACTCTAGGGATATATTACATAACATTATCACGGCTTCAACCAAGTTACTGCTAATAGGGTAGTTGACTAAAAAAAAACTATTTAGTCCGTCAGTCAGATCTCCAAAAAATACTAGACACATATTTTTTTCCTTTTTTCATATAAACAAAAAATGAAGACGACACAGTGCGTTGAAAAC
Source organism: Sesamia inferens (assembly GCA_037179545.1). Classification (NCBI taxonomy): domain Eukaryota; kingdom Metazoa; phylum Arthropoda; class Insecta; order Lepidoptera; family Noctuidae; genus Sesamia; species Sesamia inferens. The sequence goes on along the minus strand of CM073928.1, from coordinate 23,687,843 downwards.
TCGTGTGACGTCACTGCACGCTACACTTTTTAGCGAGCAGGGAGGTCACCAGCCACCACCCCTAATCTTTGATGCCTTTTATATTTGTAAATTTTTATTGATTTGATAAAATAAAATATAAACGTATCCAATATTTTTCTATAATCTGAACGACGGACTAAATAGAATCATTTTTTTTTTTACCCAGGAAACATCTCTATTATACGCATTTTATTATTATGGATTTATTATATTTTGCAATACCCAAAGATTCTGTAAACTTATATGATGTCCTTAATAAAATTGAAAGGTATTTGCAATTCTCCCTTATCTAATGGTGCAATTTTGATTTAGTCTTTTGATGAATTTTAATACAATTTTCTTAAGCTATTTTTACACATAGTTTTTATAATATCTACTTTTCTTATAAATTATAAAATCTTTTTACATTTTTACCTTATTGACATTTCGTATTTAATGATACAATATAAAATGTAATGCTTTAAATATATTGATCTCTTGATTTATAACTTAAAAAAAAAATGGGCAGGAATTCAAAATGATCATGTTGTTCTAATTATATTAGATTGTAACTTTGTAATTTTTATATGACCAATTTATGGTCACTTGTTTCTTGACTTCTTGGTCTTTGTCTTCGATACTTTTAAAACTTCAGTTGTTTTGAAAGCAATTTACAGTAGTGTAAATCATTTCCATTACGAGAAAATTAAGAATCAAATAATGTTTTTCATTATTTGAAATTCAATGCTCTTTTTTTATTACTCTTAAAAATATATTTCGTTTATTTGTCCTATAACGTTTGCAAGTGACTGTACCTTCCACAATATAACTAAAAATGAACTATTTTAATGACAAAAGCAATGCAATATTAATACCAAATAATATAAGTACACAATGACTACTAATTCTTACTCCGAACGTCTTTCATAACAAGTCTTTCCGAAAATCAAGTGATATTTTTCATACGTTTACGTGTTAGATTTTTTAACTATAGCTCTTAAGTTCTAGGTATTAAGGTTTACATTTCCAACGAACAATTTCATAAGCTCTTTACATCTGTTAATGCCTTGTGTGTAATCTTTACTAATTGTATTGTTCCACATTTTATATTTTACTATTATGCATATTATACCTAGTTTCTATGACTATATAACTGTTGTGAACTTGATAAGTTTTCGATAGCCATCAACGTTATGCTATCTTAGGGAGGGCGCCCACGACCAACTTAGATGCCCAGCAACTTTTTAGTCTCTGTTACTGTCGTCTCGCTGAGATTTAGACTATCCACACGTGGGAGTGACAGACACGCTGTTTGTTAAATTTTTCATTGAGCTGCTAACTAGCCGGTAACTTTTTTGTCGCCGTGCACGCTATGGCATTGCATCCAATAGACGGGTGACAGCTTTACATTCAAATCCGCGGACATTATTTAAAAAACCCGTAGACTTGATGAGAGAGACATTAGTAGCGGTGACAAAAGTTGCTTGTAGGCCCCTCTTAAGCAATCTGCCCTCTTATTGTGTTACTCACAATTCGAATAATTTTGGAGGATATGTTTCAAAATAATCGAAATTAAGAGTAATAGTGTATTGCGTTATTTGGGTGCAGACCGTAACTGTCCAGTTGGTCTGCAGACATGTACTGACGCCACCATGTCAAGCTACCCGAAACTATCACAAATATTCACAGTCAACCATGAATTTTAATGCTAGAGGAAGGAAAGGAGACGGGCGAAAGTTCATAGAAAGTTGGGCCTGAATGTACAGCAACGATTATTGCATTAAATCATTTCAATATTATTACTATTTAAAAAATAAAACTTTATTTATAATGGCAGTATGGGAGAAAACCGAAATAGGGTATTATTAGCTTGCAAAAAACTAACCTCATTTGCTTTTTTATAAGTTTTCTTAGAAGCTGTCAGCGCTCATATGGCATATTTAAGTAATTATTCCGACTTTTTTGTAGACTAGATTTTATCAGAATGTATTTTTATTACATTAACACATCGTGAGTGTGGTTTCCAAAGGGCCGGCGACGCGTAACAGCATATTAAATGTTACAAAGATGGAGGTTAAAAAAGAATTAGGAAAACCATTTACAATCTAATTAAAGAAAAGAGTAAACGGAAATAAAAATCGCATTTCTCTTATATTGATTTATTAATCGTATTAATATACAATTAATGCTGGAAAAGGAGGCGAAGCTCGTGAGGGAGCGGGTCTCTCAGCGTCCTCACGCCTCTAGCCGAAGCAGAAAACGCCCTGGTCGGGAGACAATATCGAACTCCCGGCCACCATAGGCGCGGGTATGCGGAGTGAACAAAAAAAAAAAATCAAAATCAAAAATCAATTATTCAAAATAGGCTGAGAATCAGCACTTTTTGAACATCGTTATTACATAAGACAGTCCTCCAAAACGCCCACCCATCAACACTTCCTAGTGCTTTCGCTGGGAAGAAGAAGTGGTGGAACAAACTCTCCAGCGGCACAGCTGTCTGTTCATTTTAAAAAAACAAGACTTTATACAATACTATGTAGGTACAGTAATGAAGACCAGAAAACAACAACAATGAAATTATTTATCATATGCCAGCTAGCCACGCCAAAATACCAGCAAAGCAAAAATAAAAAATAAAATATCATTAAAATGGAAATGTAAATAAGTAAAAACTAATTACTTAAATATAAGCCCCAGGTATAAAGGGTGTGACAGCTCACATATTTATGCATTGTGAAAAAGAAAATTATATGAACTCGTATGTATCTTATATTTCTCCAGAATTAGCTTACTGAAATTCTGGAGAAAGATGTCATTTACAGAATAATATGCCTTTAAACAAAGCTTGGATTTGATTTGCGCTTTAAGTGCATTGTAAGGCAAGTCTAGCAAAGCAGAGGGTATTTTATACAAACATAACAACCAACTTCCAAAAAAAAAGCACTACAAAGTGAGATAAACGAATTTTGAAAGTCGGTGGCAAAAAGGAATGCATATGTTCACGATCATGATGTCTTTGGTTTTTATATATTCGTTTGTTAGCTACATCAATATTAGACTGTGAAGTTGATTCATCATGTTCACTTGATACATCTACTGATGCTAAAGATCCAGATGGTCCAGTCATTAAATGATGAGCATTTCTATCAGCTCTCACCCAGCAACGATGACATATGAGAGCTCGAGCTCTTGAAATCTAAAAAAAAAAATATATCATGAGTCTTTTTCTAAAAAAAGAAGTAATACATACATGACTCAGTAGTCTGTAAGCAATTCTGTAAGACCTAATATTTGTAAATAATGTAACTTCTTTGCTAGATACTAACTTAGATACACTGTTTGTTACAGTCCCACAGACAAACCGTGAAAACGGTTTTGCGGTTTTGTGCTTTTATCTCAATGTATTGTACACTAGATTAAGAAAATAAATAATAATAATAAAGTAAATCTCTTCTAATCTACACCTTCTGGAAATACAGGCTGTAATATAATTAGTTGTTTTTTTTACACTAACTTTTGGCCTAACTATATGATAGTTTCCTTTTCCATTTAATTTTTTCTCATGAATGTGACACTAATATACAAAAATGATTCTCTAAAGCTGACTGCTATTTCAGAGATTAGTGTGAAAAAAATATAAAAAATGGTAGTATAGATAGTGTGTGTGTGTGGTAGTACAAAATACAAAACAACTAAACCTAATAAAAACTTACCATCCATTCAGAAATGACTGCATGAATTCTTCTTTCACGTTCGGTGTTAGTGTGCAATGAATGAGATCTTGCCCGCAACACTGAATGTCCACAGTTCACACACACTTGGCGATGTCCAGTCATAAGAGATGGAAGTTGCTCATCTGTGCCCAAGGCAGTCACAGCTAAATCTCTGCATCCTTGGCAAATGTGATGAGATCTATTGACCTACAACAATATTAGATTGTTATTTACAGCTTCAACAAATAAAAATTACAGAATTAGGTATGATGCAGAAACAGCGAGAAAACTGTATCTTTCAGAATTGCATGTATACCTATTACTTCTTACTGACATCGTGGTCAAACTTGGATTATATTATATTAATGCTTTCATATAAGGTTATTCAATTTAACTATTGTTTCATTGAATTGTTGAATTCTTAAAGTTATAAAAAAAGAACTATCTTCCGTAATTGATAATCAAACTGTAAATCTTACTTGGAATTTAAATAACTCAAGTGCATTATAATGAGATATTAATATATATAGGAATATTATTATTGAAACTGGCTTCAATAATATACCTATATATAGTTATCCTTGTTATACTGTACTCGAAAACTGCTTATCACAAAATGAAGTTTTAATTAAATACATACGTTTTAAATAAATACCTACCAATTGAGGGGCTACCCAATGCTGTATAACTGAAAGAATGCTTTCCGCTTCTATTTGTCGTAATCCGATAGAAGGATTACTCTGTTGTATGCCGCAGTTGATGCAATGAAGACGTTGGTCACTCATTTTATGTTGAATCGAAATAAATGCGTGGGTCGTCGGTCAAAACAATAACCGTCAGAATCCTAAATGCGTAGCCAAAGCTGCAAAAAAATATAATAGCACACGAAAATACAACAAAATATGGCAAATTCAAAGCCGGAAGGGAATGATATGTGACGTTTGTCGTCACGTTGCCCACCAGAGTTTTAGTTGCCTGTATAATAAAAAAGTATAATTAATCGATTATCAAATCGAACCGTTGATCAATTTGTTTTAAGATGTTTTTGTTAATAACGAAATAATAGATAATATAATTAAGTCCTTTTATTAAAAGATTTTCTAAACCGAATCGGTAGAAATATACTGATTCATTTTTAATTTTATTTTTATTTTTGTAATAATTTGATTTATCGATTATAACTTATTAACGATTGGTATTTCATCTGGTAACATTGTTGAAAAGTGAAAGTAAAGAAAGTCAGTATTATTTACGTTAAATAATATCTTTTATATTCCGGCGATATCAGAATTAGTAATAAATGATTGAAAACAAAAAAATAAATGCAAATTATTGACAAATAATTCATTTGTGTACAGGTCAGGCCCAATTTCGCCCGTCTCCTTTTACATATTGTAGTAATTTGATGTGCTGTCGTCTATACATAAATTTTATATTATACATGCAGTTAGCCAAATGATTGTACTTAATAAAGGGTGTATCTGACATCGACGCACAAACGAGTACCATGGTCCAGTACGTGATTCTGAACCCCCTAGTGATGGAATTTTTCGTCGACATTTTCATGATTAAAAAAAAAAAACATATGCAGTTTTTTCACTTTAGACAGTTCATAATTGTTATACTTTTATAATCCAATAAGATTTTAAAGTAAAAATAAATTATTTCGCTAATTACAAAAAAAAAGCGCAATGTGAACAAAAGTCAAAAAACTATCTTATCAGCTGATTTAATAAAGTTTACATCAGGGATCAACGTCATACCTACAAACCCGCACGGCGGCACGCTTGCAGCGTTCAAAGGCCGAGCCGATACTTTTTTTTAAACATTGTGTTTTCTGTAACCGTTCATTAACGACATAAATGATTATCATAATTTTATTAGTGGCATGCGGTGTAGCCTTTTCGCGAAGTTTGCGTTACGATGTCAGATACACCCTGTATAACCCACACAATAAATTTGTTATGTCGATGGCTATTGAAAATATATCTACAGCACAAACTATATACCAATATAAGCAGTGTTTGTTCTTATAAATAGGAATAACTTCTCAAGTTAACTTTATACATTTTTATATTATACTCGTAACGGTACGTTTCACCGCCCTGAAACATAAAATAGATTACTCATTTATTCGTCAATTTTATACCAAATTTTTCCATTTTGAATATTCAGTTTGGTGAAACATACCCGAATAGAACAGTTTTTAAACATTTTGATGTTTCTATTAAGTAATTATTGTACTACAAGTATTGAGTTACCCAAGCTGAATGATTTCGACTGATATTCTACTAGTTACTGTATGGTTAGGTGTGATTATTGTATTCCTTTATGTTAATGTTACATACTTCTCAGTAGTTTAGTCCATTCGTATTTAAAAACTAATTTTAGTGTAATTAATTATAATCGTACCAAAAATTTCTTCAGCTATTTTTATAAATAATTTAATATTACAATATACGCATTGGTATTTATTATGTTTTAACATTGTATTTAACACATTCATTGCCACCGACTCGCCTGGAGAGCTTACGTGGACTATCCGGGCGAGTCAGTGGCACTGAATGTGTTACGATCGTACTGTTTGTGAATTGGTAAATATATCGAATACATTGAATAGTGTTAGGTGAATAGCTCGCCAAATGAAATTATTCAGTACAAAGCGTAGTTGAGTTTGAGGCGCGCTCACTAGTGATGAATCGTAGCCATTTGTCATCAATTTATATCGTAAACGGGCGAAATAAATATTTAGTTGGATGCATGAATATGTTGCGTTTTATTTTTACTTTAACCGTTTTGTTCCCAAAAACCTTGTCATGATTTATGAGGTTATTGCAAAGCAGCAATCTTAAGTTTGAACCCAGACAGAAATTTTGTGTAAATTATTTTATCACAACTGCTCTCAAAACAGTGAAGGAAAACATCGTTAGGAAACCAGTGTGTCCTATATAGAATCGGAAATAGAAAACATGTAACATCTACCCATCATCTGCCAACCCGCACAGGGCCCGAGTGTTGGTACGTCCCGCTCCCCTCTTCCTCTCACAGAGGAGACGCCAATCTATTGCTGGGACCCCAGCAATGGATTATGCAAAACAGCATTGATATCTGTTTTATAGCGCGTACATTGAAGGGCTGGAACAATTTGCCTGCAGCAGTCTTTCCGTCAATTTAAGTGCCCTCAAAGCTAGAGCAAATAGGCTCCTAATAAACTAGCGCGCTTTGCCGTCAACGTTTGCATCACTGCTTACCAATCAGGCGTGATCGCGGTCAAGCACTAGTTTATAAACTTACAAAAAAAAAACAAATCGCACGAATTTAAAATTCACAGTCATACCAAAGTAAGCAGACAAAATTAAATATCGATCAATCAAAGACAACAGCTAACCATAATATGTATACTTGATAAATAATAAGCTCATAATCCCGATTCGATACCTAATTAAGTCCTAACAAAACCGAAAGTGGGCCGCGGCATGCCGCCGGCGAACGCGTTGTCATGCGAAACGATTATTGTATTTACCGATTGAATTTCTAAATAATAAGCGCTCTTAGGCCAGTAATTGAAGGTAGTCGGCTCGAACGTCGCCCCGCCTAGAAGCATGGAATTAAATGGGTAGCGACCGCAGACGTGTCCGAAGATATGTATCGGTTATGACAGCGTCAACTGAACGGTTTTATTTTGAAGAATGATTCTACAGATACGTGTCGAATTTTGTCATAGCTTCACTTCAACTATAGGTAATATGACAATCAGTCGTAAACATATATTTCCGTACCTATTACCTACAGATCCACAGAAATCCGAAACTTAATCGGTCTTACCAAGTATTTTTAACAGACTTTATAAAAAAGGAGGTTATCAATTCAACCCGTATGTATGTAAGATTTCTAGAACTGCCCAGTTTTCGTATATGTTAGTCTACATCAGAGTCTGAACAAATGTGCCAAATTTCAAAAGTGTATGTATGTATGTTTTCATATTTGTGCGTGCATGTTTCCGGAACTACAAGTCCGATTTAAGTAATTCTTTTTTTTTTGTTGTAGGTACTAGGTATTGTCCAACTTAGGGAATGCTGCAAGTTTCATCAAAATCGGTTCAAAAGTTTTTGAGATAGGGATTTTTTTCGTATTTATGAGAACTTATTCTAACATGGGTTATGGCTGCCACTGTTGTTATGAGGTGAATAATTTTCGAATTTAAACTTTTACAAAAAAATAGAAACTGACTTCAAATAAACACTTAAAAGGAAAAATAATTTTATTTTTGTCATGGCTCTAGAAGTCGTGGCGAGCTAAACAACAGAAACCTCTAGATACCGTCCAACAGTTTTATCGTCCCACTACTGGGCACAGGTCTGCTCTCATACAGAGAAGGATTGAGCGTAATCACAACGCTTGCTCAATGCGGGTTGGCGATTTTAGACTTATTGTCCAGGTTTCCTCAAGATGTTTCCCTTCACCTTCAGTCATTGATGTCCAAGATATACATAGAAAGTACATATAGAAAAGTTACATTGGTACTTGCCTGACCTGGAATTGAACCCGCTCACTCATACTTGAGAGGCTGGTGTTTTAACCACTAGGCCACCATGACAAAAGTAAAATAACTTTTTCTTTTAAGTGTTTTTTTGAAGTCGATTTCTATTTTTTTTGTGCAGGTGGTGGCACCGATATTACATACATAAACTTAACTAATATTAAGTTCCGCGCATCTTTTGCTTTCACACACAGATTATAATGAATTAATTTAATGCTGTCAAATAAGTCCATACCTGTCGTAAAGTGACGTACATATGCATATATTTTTAATAGGCATGTTTTTTTGCTCACAATGGGCCTCATACGAAGGCTCAGAGTCACACAAAGGGCAATGGAAAGAGCTATGCTCGGCGTTTCTCTGCGTGATCGAAACAGAAATGAGGAGATCCGCAGAAGAACCAAAGTCACCGACATAGCTCTGCGAGTCGCTAAACTGAAGTGGCAGTGGGCAGGGCACATTGCTCGTAGAACCGATGGCCGATGGGGCAGTAAGGTTCTGGAGTGGCGGCCACGTACTGGAAGACGCAGTGTAGGGAGGCCCCCAACAAGGTGGACCGATGACCTGGTGAAGGTCGCGGGAAGCCGATGGATGCGGGCAGCACAAGACCGGTCAGCGTGGAAAGCCTTGGAGAAAGGCCTTTGTCCAGCAGTGGACATCCATAGGCTGAAGTAGAAGAAGAAGAGGCATGTTTTTAATCGCGTTGGATCTTAATTCGACACTAGGTACTAATATTTTATCTTCTGTCGTTTTCGAATTGAATTAGATGGAAATAGATGCATTGAACTTAAATTTAGTTTATTTTGTGATTTAGAGAATTGGCTCAAACTGACTTATATATTTTTTTTTTTTTTTTTTTTTTTTTATTAAAGTATAAACCAGCGCTTGACCGCAATCCTGCCTGATGGTAAGCAGTGACGCAATCGTTGATGGTAAAGCGCACTAGTTTATTAAGAGCCTATTCACTCTAGCCTTGAAGACACTCAAATTGTAGTCCGACGGAAACACCGCCGCCGGCAGATTGTTCCAGTCCCTCGATGTACGCGGTATAAAGGAGGAGGCGAAACGCTTCGTCCGGATCGTAGAGGTGTTAACAACATAAGGGTGGATACTCGCCGTACGACGGGTCGTCCGATGGTGGAACGGAGATGGGGGAATTAAATCGTGCAATTCCCTCGCACACTCCCCAGAATGTATCCTATAGAACACCGAAAGGCTGGCTACTCTACGCCTGTGCTCTAGGCTTTGGAGACCAACTCGAGTTAAATCTGCTAAAATCTACGATTGTCAGTAGGTGGTTACTTTGCCTAACTGATCGATTCTTAGAAAGACTTAAACTTGGCACCAGGATACGTCGCATTCCAGTAAGAGCCAAGTTGGTTTTGACTAACATAGCTTTGTTACTAATACGTTTAGATAAATAAAGTTTACGTATTCTAAAAATTTCCTAGTGATGAAAAACCCTGATCAGGTAAAATTCTTACACAATCACTATAATAACTAGGTAAAAGAGAGTAATACAAAAGTACTTAAGATTCATGTATTTAGAATTAGAAACCTAGGTACCGTTATTTTTCAGCAATAGGTAAATTATTATTTTGGATATTATTTAATTGTTATTGAAAATCATCTAGGTACTACCTATTCAGTTTGATAATCTAAACTCAATAATTAGTCTTTTGAAACTGGCCATAAATATTTTTTTTTTTTTATTTAGGATTTGTAACAAAAGAAAAATGATACTTAAAATAAGGGCAATATCAGATAATAAGTATGTGCACTCCTTCATTTATAGGAGACCATAGCATGACTTATACAAATAACTACTAAGCTATAACTAATCACCTATTATTATTATCATTTATTCACATTTCATAAAATTCGTCTAGATCTGTAAGATCTGTGAGATGTAGATATTTCGTTAAAAGAGTTATATGAACGCAGAGAGTTAGGTACATTGATATAATTTTGTAAATATTTTCGTGTGTATCTTGCAAGTTGCAATCAAGTAAGTAAGAATGTTTGAATTCAATGGGCCACCTTAATTTTTTTTTTTTTTTTTTTTTTTATTAAAGTATAAACCAGCGCTTGACCGCAATCCTGCCTGATGGTAAGCAGTGACGCAATCGTTGATGGTAAAGCGCACTAGTTTATTAAGAGCCTATTCACTCTAGCCTTGAAGACACTCAAATTGTAGTCCGACGGAAACACCGCCGCCGGCAGATTGTTCCAGTCCCTCGATGTACGCGGTATAAAGGAGGAGGCGAAACGCTTCGTCCGGATCGTAGAGGTGTTAACAACATAAGGGTGGAAACTCGCCGTACGACGGGTCGTCCGATGGTGGAACGGAGATGGGGGAATTAAATCGTGCAATTCCCTCGCACACTCCCCAGAATGTATCCTATAGAACACCGAAAGGCTGGCTACTCTACGCCTGTGCTCTAGGCTTTGGAGACCAACTCGAGTTAAATCAGGGTCACCAATCAGCCTCTTCGCACGCCTCTCCACTGAATCCAAAGTGGCCAGGTGACACTTAGCAGCACCAGCCCAAATGTGGCTGCAGTACTCCACACACGAACGGACCTGTGCTTTGTACAACATTAGAAGCTGCCCTGGTGTGAAGTACTGCCGGACCTTTGCGATAACGCCAAGTTTTCTGGCAGCCACCCTGGCCTTGGACTCAATGAACCGCCCAAAGTTTAGGTTCGAGGAAATCTCAATACCCAAAAGCTGAAGGCGGTCGGTACACTCCAAGGATACATTCCGAAAAGTAGGAGCCAAGGTGAACGGGCTCCTTTTGGCGGTGAAAAGACACGCCTGCGTTTTGGCGGCATTGAATGCTACAAGATTGGCATTGCCCCATTCGGAGACTGCCTGAAGTGCAACACTCGTTCGCTCTACCATGGCCTCTCTTTCGGACCGGATTGATTCCCTACTAGCCCGAGCATCCGGCAGGTATCTCTCCACAACTGTGCTGTCATCTGCATACCCATAGATACCGGGCATCAGCAGATCGTTAATATGCAGCAGAAACAGAGTTGCAGAGAGAACAGACCCCTGAGGAACACCGGCATTAGTCGACATGGGCTCAGATGAGCATCCGTCGACAACAACTCGGAGGGACCGTTCAGTCAGGAAGTCTTTTACCCAGCCAGTCAGGCTAGGGGAAATGCCGTACGCTGGAAGCTTACTCAAAAGGCCAGCGTGCCATACCCGGTCGAAGGCCTTCGAGACATCAAGGGAGACAGCAATTGCTTCCCCATTCCTCTCGAGTGCCTCGCCCCACAAGTGAGTGGCATACACTAGTAGGTCCCCAGTTGACCGATTGCGGCGAAACCCGTACTGTCGGTCACTGAGGAGATCGTTACCTTCCAGGTATGCCAAAAGGCGCGAGTTCAATACACGCTCCATAATTTTGCAAAGTATGGAGGTGATCGAAATCGGCCGATAGTTGTTAGGATCGGCACGACTACCCTTTTTGGGCACGGGCTGCACGTTGGCAAGCTTCCAGGACTTGGGCACTATACCAGTCCCAAATGAGAGGCGATACAAGCGTGTCAATACAGGAGACAACTCGGGCGCACATGCTTTTAGAACAATCGCTGGTATACCATCCGGACCACTAGCCTTATTCACGTCCAGACGACACAGTGCTCTCAGAACCTCCTTGTTCCGAATGCGAACCTCAGGCATTGAAGTACCGCAGTGGGGTAAAATAGGTGGAGTAGCACTGCCAGTATCAAGACGTGAATTATGGGCAAAGAGAGATGCAAAGAGACCTGCTTTCTCTCTCGCCGTATGAGCCAGTGTTCCATCAGGCCTAACCAGCGGAGGCAGTGAGGGCCGACAGAAGTTCGCCTCGACCGATTTGGCAAGGGACCAAAAAGATCTGCTACCGGAAGGCTGCGCAGATAACTTGTTGCCAATATGGGTAATACGGTCAAAGCGAGCCTTCTTTAGCGCCTTTTTGTAGGACTTGGCAGCACGGTTAAAAGCTCTCTTCTTTGAGCTTAGATCCGGAGCTCCGCGGTCACGAGCGTCAACCCCTTAATAAAGGCCGATCACAATCGTTTGCTAAATTGATGGCACAATACTGCAGCTACATTGTTGTAATAACGCGAACTAAACTTCACGCGCTCCCTCTCGCTGTGGAACAGAGGGTGTGCGAAGTGCAGTTCGCGTTATCGCGACAATGTTGCCGTAGCACGTCGGACTCTAAAACCCTTACGTCTGGGGCCGTTAGATACTCTCGTAAGCTAAATCCCATTATCTTAAGATACATCACTACTTCACTAATACCACGTACAGCCGACCCGATAACTTCTCAATATCACCGCCCACTCTTGCCCTTAATGGACGCGCGCTATATTTGACAATATTCGACACTTTAATAAGAGGGAAGACGTCTTAAGACACCCATTGAGAGCTCACTGCATGTTGCGAATACGTAGATGTTGCTGCAAGGATCTTGTGAAATGAGCTCATTGTGCTACGATACCGGTAATAAATTGTACGGTTACGCATGTGCCTATAAATTGTTATTGTAGTTTGCAAGATAATTTTATGCAGGCTGGTTCTTTTTGTTAAGGTATGAGATGAAATGTGTTGAAAGTTAGTAAGTTCTGGTTTGATTTCAAAGCGTGTAAATTAGTACTTATAAAGTTGGCATAGAAGTCTGCTACAGTTCTCTACAGTAGGCCTAGTATGAGTTTTCATTACGAAACTCGATTGTCGATATCGATTTGCAATCAATATGAGCGCTTCAAGGTCGTAAAAACTCTCAACCAATCAGTGCGCTAAACGCGCTCGGTATCGACGATCGAGTTTCGTATTGAAAATTCATACTAGGCCTACAGATCCGTCTGGGCTCTAGTTTGCCCGCGGGCCGGCCCGCGGCCTAGAGCTCGGACTTACTTACCTAAGCTGCCTTTAGATTTATGATGATGTTTTCATGATAGATACAGCTTTTTATATCAGCTGTTTATAATACCTATAATGGTGCCATTTTAACGGAACAGAACGTATTGTGATGGCGCTTTGTGTTGTTCATTATATGTGCAAGCGCAGATTCTAATCTGTCAATTTTTATGTGTGCCTATTACATTTTATGCCTTTTACCTTTACATATTATTCTCATAACCGAGAGCGTGCGAGGTGTAGTTCTTTTTATCACGACAATGTAGCCATAGTCGTATAACTACTTACAATATTTATTAACAATATGATAGGTATCAGTGGACCTACCAGTAGGTTCCATCTTGCATATTTACCAATAGCTGATGATTGGGACTGCCTTAAAAAATCTTCAATAGAAAGCTACTAATCTGTTTCTATAAAAGAACCCCCATTGAATACATCAATAAAATTGTCATAAACTATTAACATTAAAACATAAAATTCCATTAAACATTTTGTAGTTTAATAAAAAGAAAATATGATTAGAATTTTAATGCCCATGTCAATGTTCATTACAGTAATTGCGACATAAATTTCTGAAATGTATTAAAAATTATGTACCTATGGACGAACAGGTAACTAAGTGAATAAATGGAGTTATAGAGACACCTGCTTTTTGTACCAATTAATTATGATTACACATTTAAGCCAATAATATCTGCAAGCTGATACGAAGAGCGATAGTTGAATCAGATATGAAGTAGGTATAGTCGCCCTCGTTATTGCCCTACCGCTTTTGACAGAAAATACCAATAAATTCTACTTAGCGTGTCGATTACAAAAATCATGAAACAATGTTTTTAATTTTTTAAGTTGTCCTATATAATTGAATCTTCAATAGGATTGAAACTATACCTACTTAGCTGCTCAAGGGTAATTGCACAAAATAATGGCGAATGTCGGGTAAAGCTGATTCTAGATGGTGTGACCATAGCTATTTCTCTATAGCCTGCAAATTATTTGACATTTCGTTCACTCATTATAGTTTTTGTTTTTTTTTTCTCTTCATTATTTTTGGTGAATATTATAAATACCTAAAGTATTTTTCTTGTGAGCACAGAATTCGGAATATGATGGACTCTTTACGAACACATCAAAGGGTCATCGTTTCTCAAAAAGTACACAGTAGTGTTGCAGTGTCCCTTCTTAGGTACTGACATACACTCACAGAACTACCTTGTCGTTTTATGACATGTAAGTGCCATTCAACTTTAGGGCGGTAAAGCACTTACGAGATCCAATGTAGGTACTTAACTATATAGCTAGTTGCCTATAATATGGTGTAAAGTGCTGAATTAATAACCAGACCAGCCAAACTATTAGTCCTATTAACTAAAAAAGTCAGTTATTATAATTTTATACAGTGGGTAAGTAGTAGGGAAGCTTTTTTCTGACACGCGTTGGCGAAGTAGGCTTTTAATGCTGCATAAATTGCATTATAATGCGGTATATTATTGCGTTAATAGGGATGTTTAATAATATCTGTGTCATATCATATGCCTTAAGATTGTTTTGCTTAGGAGCACTTGCGAACCGTCAAATCAATTTGAATTATTTTGAACCATATTGCCAATTCATTGCTTCATAATTTTGAAAAATGTACCTACTCAACAACGCAAATAACGCAATAAATATTGTGGAATTGTCAAACTGAAACCCATTTCTATTGATAGGTCTTTACAGTTATGATAGTATTCGTTTTTTTTTCAAGTTATAATTAGGTACCACACACGCATTCAAACCTACTTAAAAACGATAACCTCTAAGGTTTCATTAGAAAAGCTAATTATTCAAGCCAAAAAATTGAAGAACTTTGACATCTATCGTGTGAATGACAAGTGCAACATATTGTTCCATAATATCCTTTAATTTTATTTAATATTTAATTCACTGATTGATTAAGAATAATTAGTCACCATGGCAGTCGCATTACCCATGGAATCCAACCCGGAAACCATGAATAAATATTTGCAGAAGTTGGGTGTGTCTGAAAAATGGCGCATGGTTGACGTAATCAGCTTAGAAGAAGACGCCCTGAGCTGGGTCCCGCGACCTGTTCTAGCCGTGGTCCTGCTCTTCCCGCTTTCCACAGCTTATGAACAACATCGTTGCGATCAGGAGAATGACCTACAAACCAAAGGCCTACAGCCCCCGAAAGACGTGTTCCACCTGAAGCAAGTTCTTAGCAACATCTGCGGAACCATAGCCTTGGTCCACAGCATCGCAAACAACACGCAGAACATTGAACTCAACGACGGTCTACTGAAGAGTTATCTAGACGAAGCCAAGGAGCTCGATGCATCTGCTAAGGGAGTACTCCTAGAGAACTCAGCCGCTATTCTGAACGCTTATAGAGAGATAGTGCGCGCGGGAAACGAACCAGGGGGCGAGGCCGAGGAAGCTGTCAATAACCATTTCGTTACTTTCGTCCACAAGGATGGCCAGCTGTACGAATTGGATGGACGCAAGTCTTATCCTATCAATCACGGCACTACCACTCCAGACAGTCTTCTGGAAGATGCGGTAAAGGTCTGCCGCCAATTCATCGCGAGGGATCCGGATAACATCGGCTTCAATGTCGTTGCTCTTGTGCCAACGAATTAATATGTCCCATTTATTTCTTTTGCATTTCACTTCATTTATTTAAATAAATATTAATTACATTGTCAGACGGTCATTTATGAACACGTAGAGTTAATGTGAGTCACATTCTTTTTGCTATAAGTATCATCGCTAATGAAATAATCGCATAGCAGTGACGTGACGGGGCTGCGCAGCGGCTACACGCGATCCTTCAATATGGCACTACGAAAAATGGCGTTCATTAATTCTCTTCATTAGCAAATACCGGCACATTCAGTTAGCGCACACCGCTGCACGGACGTCGATTTAAGTCTTTAATTCATAATTAATCTTGCAGTATTTAACAAATCGCCACTCTGTGTTCGAAACGGTGCGTTCGTCTCAATTAAGATATCCGCGAGCACTGCCAACACGGCTCCCGCATTCCTCCTTAAAATTCTCTATCTTCGGAAACTAATTAAAAATTCGCCTCGCCTCCCTGGTTCGGTGTTCAATCGGGACGATATAACTTCATTTAAAAACGAGCAATCTTGTCGAAGATAAGGGCTGGCGAGAAAACAACGAAGAGCAGCGCTCGCCACACGCGGCAGCGACGCGGCCACAGGATAAAAAGACAAACCAAAGAAAGAACTCCAAACTTTTAAATGGAACGCGAGAGAATTCACCGCGTTAACTATGTCGATACTGGGAAGGACGCGACATCGGTAAGTCACGTCACCGAATAAATGACGCCGGCACTGAAATAAATATATAAATATTGTGTAAATAAACAAAATAATACGGCGGGGACCCGAAATGCTTTAAATATTCAAATGAAGCGAGCCGAGGTGAAATACGAAGGTGCGCTCGCTCGAGTTGAGCCCAATTAAATCGGTGCCACTGAGGTAGAAATTAAAAACAAAAGGAAGATGACGGGGGTCCGGCGCGCATTTTTCTCATGAGTATTATTAGCGCGATGTCAACCCACAAAAAATGGAGTTAGAGGGTTGTCTTGGCCGCGATCATTATCGACTACAACCCGCGTTTTGTATTGTTTTGATAAGTGTGATGCTCTTGCGCTCCGACGTTTTGTTGACATTTTATATTCACCATACACATGTGATTGATATGCTCGCTTTTAAATTAATTATACTGACTTTTAAAGTGCATTCTTTTGCTGGCGGTATTATGTAAACAGTTTTACACAGCATGCTCCTTACATTCTCTTAAATACTGATTACAATTTCGAATCACATAAACTGGATCTTCGCTCATTTCAACATCTATTTCTATTCTACCTTATAACAAGTTCAGATGTCCTATTGTGCACAAAACAGTGCGTCAATCAACTGACAAGTGCGCATGAGTTGGATTAATGGGTGAAAAACAAAACCTTAAACAGTGTTGGATACGGTCATTAGTCATAAGTTGCCTGGCGAGAACAGATTTAATATTTGCCTATAAATCAATTATGGACGTGTCGAGTCGCTAAGCACTTAACGCTTTATTATTGAACTGCTTTCTTAAACAGCCGTGATAAATTACATAGGTACGTGTGTTCTCTTTAGTTTTGTGCACCTATGTATGAATGTAGATACATATGAAGTTGTCTGAATAGATGGATATGGACAGCAGGCCAAGCTACCCTAAACTGTCAGATATTCCTAATTAACCCTGAGTCTTAATGCTTTAAGAGATAAAGTTGAAAATCTTATAAAGAAATCTGACAGAATGTAGTAGCTTGATGTGCTGTCGTGTATACCAAATCATCATCGTCATCACCATCGACCTTTTATCGTCCCACTGCTGGGCACAAGTCTCTTCTCATACAGAGAAGGATTGAGCGTAATCACCACGCTTGCACACGCGGGTTGGCGATTTCAGACTTTAAAGTCCAGGTTTCCTCAAACTTGAATGACCTGGAATCGAACCCGCACACTCATACTTGAGAGGCTGGTGTTTTAACCACTAGGCCACCACGACTGTACCAGATATTGTATGTAAAAATCTCACCGTGAAAATTAGTGTGAAGGGAGATTAGAAAAAAAAAAAATGAAAATCAAAGCATTTATTTCTAATAAACCAGTTACAGGCACTTTTGAATTGTCAGAAGGTCGGTCAGTCAGTAAGATGAAGCTAGTCGCTAGAGCCTGTCAATAGTGTTAATCCCATAGCATTAGCGGGAATGAAGCTCACTCCACCCCGACTTAACCCCCCATAAGATTTATTTGATAGTTTCAAAATACTCGTATTTTTCTGTATTATTTCGTTTCTAAGTTACCAAACTTTCTGGCACATTATTACATAGAAATGTGGGTATAGATAGTTCAATCCACGAAGACGCGCCCCACTATTTCTCCTAACCGTTTATAGTATATGTGTGCAAGCTTCCGTCAATGTTTGAGTGTTATCCGTACACAATAATTATCTATGAGTGCACACCCACACTACAATAAATTGACTAATCAGGAGAGAGCGTCATGGTCAAAGTGAAAGATGCTCTACTTCAATTTTATACTCTTTACCCGACTGCAAGGAAAATTGAGGTGTGGATATTTTATGTGATTATTAGTTAATATACGATTATAATACCATTTTTATATAATAATAGGAGGTAATTAGAGACATAAATGAAATACGTGAAAAAGTTTTATGGAACTTTTTTTATTGAAATAAAAATCGTCAATCACTAGTTTCAGAAATGTCTGATTCAGATTCTGAAGTATCACTGACATTTATAATAAAATTGAAATCAAGATCACAGTGTCTCATGTATTCGTCTTCTATTTTTTCCACGTGCTGACAAGTATTGAACCAGACATCTTTATTTACTCGATCAAATGCTTCATTTAAAATGGGCATAATCGAAGTGTAGTTTTGATTGATATTGCGGCTAGCAACGACGTTTTTTATAATACCCCAAATGTTTTCGATTGGATTTAACTCTGGGTAATAAGGAGGCAGCCGAAGCACTGTGAATCCATATTCCTTTAATAATTCGTCAACTCTGTACTTGCGGAAGTTTTCTTTGTTTTTTAATATAAGGTCATAAAGTTCAGGCTTTTTGTAGGTTGGTACAAAATGGATATTTTTTGCATTCAGCCAAGTCTGCATGTCTAATTTGTTGGAGTTGGATGTGGGTATTTTTTCCGAACTAGTATTGTGATAGGCTGCATTATCCAAGACTACCACGGCATCATTTGGGAGATTTGGTATTAGTTTCTCCTTAAGCCACTTTAAGTAATTATCCGAGTTCATATTATCGTGGTAGTCTCCGGATTTGATCTCTGCTCTGTACGTTAACAACGCATTTGGTACGAAACCCTCAGCACTTCCGGCATGTACTATAATTATGCGCACACCCTTTGTTAAATTTTGTTTCATTGCTGTTTTAGAGCCTTTGTCGGCCCAAGATTTTTTTTGCACGTGGTTGGTATGAATATATGATTCATCTGTGTACACTATAGGTCTACCTGCATTACGAAAAGATTTTACCTGTTTTAAATATTTCAATCTTAACATTTGAATATCATGTTTTTCGGTTAGGACCTTCCTATTATTCTCAGTTTTTCTCCATTTATAACCAAGCTTAAGTAACAATGTTCTTAGGGTGGTTCTACATCCATTAAATTGTATACGGTCTTTCAAAATAGTATTAAGTCGTGATAATGTTGGAAATTGATGATGTTCTTTATGGCAGTTTTGGATAGTTCTTCGGACTACACCAATATCAAATTTGTCTAAATTAATTTTTCGTGGTCTTACCCTTCTCTTCTTCATAGGTGATGTAAAAATAGAAGCACTTCTGCCTGCTAAATTCGAATGCGACGTACTCGCTTCATTTTTAGAATCAATATCCATTTCCGTAGTCGGCTCTGTTGTACGCTCTTCACTTTGGACTACAGAAACTATCGCATCCGTCTCCATAGTTATATTAGACTCCATAGTAGATACTGTAGTTTGCTTTATTGTATCAGTATAAGCCTTTCTTTCGCGTAGAATTCTAGTCACTGTGCTTTCAGATATTCCAACAGCCTGTGCGGTTCTCCATCGAGCATCAGTGAGTTTTTCTGCAAAATTTTGACTTGCTTCTTTTTTCATGAAATCGTAAACTTTAGAAATAATTTCTCTTGCCTACAATTAAAAAAAAAAATAAAAAGAAATAACATTAGTCTTATTTTTAAATATAAAATGAAGTCTAGTTAGTAAAATTTAATTTTGAATTAAACTACTTTTCTTTTATTATTTTATGTGTTTCGTAACAATAATTTACATACCTGGCTTTTAAGTACAACACGCTGAGATTTTTTCGACATTTTAAAAAAATATAAAGTAGAGCAACTTTCGTGTCGAGTCTGGATTTTTGAAACACAGGTTGTACTACTTGTGTGCATCGAACCACTGACGGTCCGTGACTGACGCTCGGAGAAAACTCCCCGCGCCCCGCGATCCCCTCAACCTAAAATTGGTGGGGCGCGTCTTCGTGGATTGAACTATCTATACCTTTTCTAAAGGAGAAGCGGTCACGGGAAAAAAATAATAAGTTTTTCTGATTATCTGAGATATGATAAGACAGTTATAGACAATGACAAGTTCTATGCTAAGAACCTCAGGGAAAAGCCTTTGGAGCTGGACGCTATTAGATCAGGCTTTTGAATATACCGACTGTGATCTGATGCATTTAGTTGCATTTGTATTATGTATGTTTGTTGTTCCCATTCTATTATTAAGTTCAGATTCATTAACACTAGTCGCGACCTCCGCGCCTCTCGCACGATTTATCCAAACAAAATACATTTATTTTAGACAATGAGGATCTAAGTGCTTATTGGGAGAGCAATCTACCACGGAACATAAACCCCACTTTATTCAACGTGCATGATTAACATTCATTGCTACGTTTACGCTGTGGATTTTTCAAAAGGTGATATTGAACCGGTAATGGGGCGTGAAGACTCGATCGTTTGGTGAACGATATGGTAAGTGATAGTTAGTTGAGTGCAGGTTCTCTCCAGGGGTCCCGTCGAGGCCTACCGACGCTCATCACTATTCAATAAGCTCCATTTATTGAAATTACATAATTTGTGTGTGAATAATGACGATTGTGATGAATCTTCGTGGGCGATACGAGAGACTTGAAGCCGATTAACTTTTGACCGCTACACAATATTAATAAGCTGTTGGTTCGACACTCGCTCCGCTTAATGACATGGAAATGGAGTGCGCCATAAGCTGTGCGTTCATTCTGATTTCTGACGTCGTTTATTTGAATGGATCGTGTCGTGGTGTATGAGAAGCGTTTGGGCTAGAAGGAATGTTCTTTGTGGACTGTAAAGAGCAAGGGATAAGACGAGCTTAGTAAGTAGGTGTGTATATAGTAACAACACATTGTATGAAAAATCGTACACAAAATATAATCTTTGCAGTAGAGAAATCGATCGGAAAACTTAAATAAAACTAACCCATAATACCAAAAGGTAACACAAACTAGTTTTGTTTAAGATTCAAAATCAAAAGTCATTTATTCAATTAAGGCTGAGAATCAGCACTTTTTGAAAGTCAATATTATATAAGACAATCCCCCCAAAACGCCCACCCTTCGTCACTTCTTCAGTGCTTTTGCTGGGAAGAAGAAGTGCCGTAACAAAGCCCCAGCAGCTACCCCCAGACTGTCTGTTCATTTAAAAAAACATGACTTTATACAATAAGTACTATGCATAGAAATGAACACAAGAAAACAGAACAACAATGAAAGTATCTACCATATGCCAGCTAACCACGCCAAAATACTAAGAAAAGGAGAAAATAATAATTAAAATATCATTAAAATGGAAATGTTAAAAATAAGTAAAAACTTTAGGTAATAAGTTTTTACTTATTTTAAACATTTCCATTTTAATAAAAGCCCCATGTATAAAGGGCTTGACAGCTCACATATTTATATATACATGGTATAAAACGACAATTAGGTATATGAACTCGTATAACGTGTCAGTAAGCTAATTCTGGAGAAAGAACAAATAATAAGTCTTTGAACAAAGCTTGGATTTGATTTGTGCTTTAAATGCATTGTAAGGCAAGTCTAGCAAAGCAGAGGGTATCTTGTTATAAAAAGTAGGTACCAAACCCAACCCAGGTGAAAGGGGGTCGTAGTTTCTCCTTACTTCTGGAAAATCCCACAGTTTTTGGTGAATATAATTTTGAGATTTAAGATTGAGATTGTATATAAAATTAAATTTCTAAAATTATGAAATATCAAACAATATTATGTTCTTGGTATGTCTCTTTGAAAATATTTACCATTATTTTCTTTGATCGAGAAAATCATAGATTTAGGATTTCTTTGTACTTCCTATATCTATAGAGAAAATATAAAAACAGCTTGGTCTTGACACGATATAGAACTTCAAACAAATATTAACTTATTATTTACCATCACAATATTTATTATTATACCTACCATAGTTGTAGGACATTGCAGATACATTCGCGACGTACATTATAGTTGCTTATGAATAAAACATAATTCGCGTATACTTTACAAAACACAGGAATGCGACAACCCATCGCTAGATTTTGACATTTTGGTAAACATCGACTGTATTTATTACTCCACCATTATTTATTGTTATAATCGCCTCCTCATTCGCTCTTGTTGGTAATCTTTATCTTCTGTGGATATAGAATTCTCTACGTAATTCTTGGTTATGGTGCCTTTTAATAAGACGTATCTAAACGAATTTTAAATTACCTAGGGGAGACCGGGGACAATAGTACCATTTTCAAATCATCGGTCGATTACACAAATTTGACAGTCGCTTTTCATTTAAATATTATTATTTTACAGCCTTAGTTTATTACCTAGTAAAGAAAGTATCTAAAATTGGCCTAGATTAAACCAAACTTGGTCAAAAATGATTTTGATTAAAATGGCGGGTAGTGCTACAAATGACCCCCTTTAAGGATTAATTGTACCAAACCTGCATAGGGTAATAAAATGGGTAAAAAGGGTATTAATCACATTTACTCAGTCATTTATTTGTAATCCAAAGGGATTATTATAATCCTTCTTAAAAATTAGGAACAAAAAATCGTGAGATCGGTGTTTTAAATCAACACAAACGTAAAGTAATAACATCAACAATTTAACATATTCACTTAGAAAAAAAATAAGTTTTATAAACATATAATTAATCAATTTTGGTTCACACGTTGCAAATTTGCTATTATTTAGCTTTATATGAATTAAAAAACAGAAAAAATAATCAAAAATATATTAGTATGGAGGTACGATTGACCCCTGGTACAATTGACCCTTATAGAATATAAGTTACTCATAAAAAAATATTAATCAGATTTGCAATTGTGACAAACATAAACTGACTTCTGAAGTGACATTCCTGACATTCCTCGTGTGCCCATAATCCCTAATAGTCCATCTTTTTTATTCTATTTCGTGGCATCTAAAACAAGAACATGTATAATAAATAATTGCATATTATAATTATTGATTTTATTATTTCTACCACGGGGTCTATTGTACCAGTACTATTGACCCCGGCAAAGTTGGTACAATTGCACCAAAGTAACGAATTTTTAAAAACTATCTGGTAGTCACATATTTCTAACTTAGAAGTTACATATTTATTACAAATCAAAACTTTAATAACCATTAAACCCGGTAATAACAATTACTTGTCGAAAAGGCACTAGTAGTACGACCTACTGCCAATAATATTTTAGGTACAAAATTCCCGCGGCTTGCCAAAAATCAAAAATTCTCCACTAACACGTTCGTTTCACTCAAAATTCAGCGTGCCAAGTTTACACAGCATCCATTTCAGAAAGGTAAGGTAAGGTAAGGTTTATGGCCGCGGGCTTGCGGGCGGTGAGCAGTAGGCAGCTCGCTGCCCGGTAAGGACCAGGCCCCAGTCGACGGCGCGTTGTGTTTCACGCGTGTCTCAAAGAGATGTCAGCACATCGGGACGGGGTCGGAAGCCCAATGCCTTCTGGCCCAGGGTTGCGGATTGGTTAAAAAAGAAAACGTGGCCTTGGCCTACAGGCAAGTAAAGGAACACGGGTGGATTTTAGTCAGTAAAAGTCTGACACGCCCTTCCGCCCTGTCCAGAGCGGGAAAGGTCATTTGATGATTTCTCATCCCAAACAAAAAAAAAGGTAAGGTAAGGTGTTCCCATTAGGAATACCAACCATCAAATTGAACAACTTTCTCCACAAACACAACGTCCTTATCATGAAAAAATACCAACTGTCCCTTACAAAACTTTATTGCCAAATGTACATATGAGACGGCTGATTATTGTTCTGTGTTTACGGTGTTGAGAAAAGTTTTCAGTTTCATGGTCTGTAGGTACCACAGCCTTGAATATGACCATATGTTCCTGCAACATACTGTACGTTTATTACAGTCTTCGGTGAATCCTAATTACAAGGATTATTCTCCATCCTTCAGTTTTTGTAATTACTAGTTAGGCTAGTCCCATCCGCATGTAGGTAGTATGTGGTAGGTAGTAGGTAGGTATGAGTTGATGTGTACCAGTTAACCTTTGACAACGTTGTAATCATGATAAAGCTCTGACATGTCTTTCCAAAACTGGAAGCGAATAGTAATAGTAGAATTGCAGAGCGCCTTTTTTGAAGAACATGTAATAAGATTGTTCCTTCCACATCAGAAAGGGAGGAGAAAGAGAGAAGTTAGTAAGAGGATATGCTCAAAACTTTGTTTCAAAATCTGAAACAATGAGCAGCTTCACCTAACCATACAACAACCAACAGACAGCTAAAGCTAATAGAAACATAGATCTGAGAACAGCTAATCAATATTCAATTCTAGGTTACAATAACTAAGTACGAAGAAAAACAATTATTTTCTTCACCCGCCATTGTAATGCTAAGCGGATGCTCTCAGACACTGCGCACGTACAGGTTCAGTTATTATTTAGATCGACTGAATACCTATGCGGCATGCCTTCATGTCCAACTTTCTATGCAAAAACTAGATCTACATTATTAATAGCCAATAAATTATGACGTTTAAAGATCAGACTTTCCGCTAATACATTTTCCATATTTTCATGGTAATGGCGGAATTTAAAATGTTGGTTGTTGCTTTATATGGTGATGCGGAGTTCACAATAATGTGAGGAAAATTGATCATCTACATAACAAAGTTTCCGACCATAAGCTTGAAAGATTAGTGGATGAATATTTTGAGTAAATAATCAGGTCTTTCGTAAGTCATAGGTAAAGGTGTACCTACTAGAGAGACAAATTTAATAAAAAATTGGGAAGTACAGAGGATTTATCCATCCGCAGAGAAAAAGGGAAATCTTTAAAACAACCAAGGACTAGATAAGCAGAAGTTTCTAGAGGAAGGAACTAGGTAAACAGAAGATTCTAATCTAACGCAAAATGAGATCATTTTGTCAAAAAATGTCTTGGCTACACCTGCGTTGACCAACTTCAGTTATTCTTCATTGCGCCATTCCTGACTTCTTGGAAGCGAGACACCCACATCCAACCACTTTACCAAATCAAACCATTATTTATATTTTTTCACCCGGATTTTCGGGTAAACGACCGAAACGCCAACATCCAGCGACATATACGTAGAAAGCTGGATGATATGTACCTACCAATGCGCCCGCGCAGCCATGCCGAGCGTTTACGACTTCCGAGAATCGGCCGAAGGTACCCAACGCTATCCGAAATACGGTAAATCGTCTAAATTAAGTAGATGTGACCACTCCGACCCGTATTTATTAATATGAGGTATGTATTAATTTGGGTATTAGTTTTGTTGCCGCGGTCTTTATTTTTAATTATCACGATGTAAATTGGAAAGTATCGTGTGCTAATTGGTAATCCTCGGTAGTAGATTGATAAGGATATCGCACATTAGGAGATAAAAACCAAATATTATATTTTTTGTAAAGACTTCTGTTTTTCTTCGAACTTAATATGCTGTCTAATTACTCACAAAACGAATTGTAACTTTAGTTCTAGTCTTAACTTTTGGATCACTATTTATATTTCGAACTTTATTTACATTAAGGCAAACTTTACTTACCTACTACCGAACTAAGCTGTCAGTTTTATGTAAAGAAATTAATTTTTATAAATGTTAGGGTCTTAATTTAATAACTAATTAGGTGGTTTAACTTGGTTTACTTAAACAAAAGCCTTGTTTTGTAATAAGGAGGATAAAAATTAAAGAATTTACAATATATAGTACTCGAATAAGTCACACATCAAGTTTGTTGTTTTTTCAAAATTGCTCAAAATCTTGCTGCTTTAAAAAAGTTCCGAAAAGGCTTGAATATATTTAATATCAGGACTAGGAAAAACTTATGGTTAGCACAATGCCTAAAAATGTAGCTTCAGAGTTACATATTATGCAGCGTGATAGCAGTGCTGGTCCAGTGGTAAGTTCGAAGTCAGACAAGAGCTTTATTTTGAGTATATTATATACTGGTCATCGCCACTGCTCAAAACAGTGAATGTATTGCCATTGTGCGGAAATCGGCATGTCCGAACGCAAAGAAACTAATAGATACGTCATGTAACACATACTAACCAGCACGCACCGCATAGGATATTTTGGCCGGCTACGTTTTACATAGAAGAGGAGGCTGTGACCGACAACAGTGCGAACATTGTAGGCTAATTATGGTACTGATAATTATGTAACTCGATATCCAAAGCAATGGGTTTCATATTGACAGTTCAACAACATTCAATGCGTTATTTTTGTTGTTGTGTAGAACATGAAGCAATGGAAGCAAATTGAGAGTAATAAGTAGTGTGTTCCACAATTAAAGTGTGGGTCCTACAGATAGTTTTTCCGGATTCTACCCACACTATGAAGCCACCATGAAAGGCAAATTCATGAGGTTTTTTAAAAATGGTATCTTTTAAGGTATTTTATATGCTTGAGTATTGTGTTTGGCATGTCTTCCATGCACATTATTTCATATGCGCAACCACTGTATTGTATGGCAAGTAAGCACACAGTTAACAAGTTCCATTCCAGTGTTGTTAATCTGAAGTGGATGATGGATAGCGCTACTGACCACGATATATATTATCTGTGCGTTAAGCAACAAGAATGCTTAGACAAGTTATTTTATTTATTTTTACATTGAGTTCAGTCCTTACGCAGTTTTGTATCAATCATGGGACAACTAGTTTCTCGCTTTGTTTATTTTGATACCTAAACCTTTTCATACACATGGAAAATAGTTAACACAATTCCGATTTCGGAAAATCATAATTTTGCATTTAATTTTGCATTCGGTAGTCAACAAAGGGCATAATTAAACAGTTGTAGGTTCAAATTCGGCAGCGGCCGCCCGCGGCGAGCTTACTCCCTCAATGATTACACGAATGAATTCCATTAAACAAACGCAGCGTTTTACTGCTGCGTCATTAAGTCGACAGTACTCGTAAACTCGCCACTTGATTGATAAATTCTCTTCAGTAACTGCCGGAGCGTCGCCCGCGTTATGATTGCTACCGAACGACATTAAAATCGCTGTGTCCGCGTGTAATGTACCAACATAGTTATAATATGAAGACCACTTAAACTGGCAATATCAGTAAGTTGAGAACGTTATGAACCCTTATGATTTCCGAGGGAATAAGTATTCACTTAAATTCATTAGGTACCTTACGGTTTTATCTCAAAAATGTTCTTTTCCGTTAAAGAGTCCAAATCTTTCTGA
Source organism: Sesamia inferens (assembly GCA_037179545.1). Classification (NCBI taxonomy): domain Eukaryota; kingdom Metazoa; phylum Arthropoda; class Insecta; order Lepidoptera; family Noctuidae; genus Sesamia; species Sesamia inferens. Next base: position 23,660,331 of record CM073928.1, on the reverse strand, counting down.
CTACATGGCTACGTGTAAGATTAAGAACACTGCATGAACATTTGTTACGTAATATGGGCAATAATTTAAATTTTATTATCTTGGACAATGAAAGTGACGAAGGAGAATGAAATACGACTCTATAAAATATTTGACACTGACTGTGTCAATAACTTATTGAGAATATTTAAATTCCAGATTGCTGTTTAAATCACTCTTTTTAAAATAATGTAACTCGTTCTTCGGATGGGTACACCGGTAGCAAATAATTTGCTAACTTTTTTTGTAACTTCCAAATTGTAATTCAAGTAGCAAAGTTTTTGTCAAGCTCTTTTGAATATGTCAAATGAAATATGACTCACATAATAGGTGTCATAAATCTCGTAATATTGTCACATTGACTGTATCTCTTCTATTAGATATTAGTTGTTCTGTCAGATATTTTAGGATAACTGTATCTGTTTCTTGGAACCGTTGGTACCTATGTACAGTCGTGTCCGGTTAATTGGTAAAGTGGTGGGTTAGAGTGGGGAGTGGGTAGATTAATGAGCGGCTACCGCTTGCTTATCGCGCAGCATCTCGCGCATGACTGATCATCTGTCGTGCCCCTGCGCCTCTATGGGTTTAGTGATGGACAAAACACTGCCTCTTGACTTTTTCTATCGATCATTTTCATTTTATGTATATATATTTAAATAAACAATACTATTGTTTTTTTAAAAAGCTAAGGGTACGTAAGTATATATTTTACTTTACGCTAAGTTAACTCTACAGGTACAAAACGCAACAGTCAAACATAACAATTAAAATACTGCAAACCAGTCAGCTAGTCGTTCTCGCATAAAATAACAATTTCGCTATTTACGATAAATTTAAATAAACCCTTATTGGTGAATAATATCGATAATGGCATTCGTAAGACAGCGTGGCCTACCTTACGGTCGTGATATGACTGTGACCGCGTGGTTTCCAAGAAGTACTGGTACCTTACGACCGCCGTGCCACATTCGACCGGGCTTTTTTCTTTCCACCTTTTATCGGACGCATTGAAATATTTTTGTGGAGATCAAACGACGTTTAGATACGTACTTACATTAGGATTAATGTTGGACATCAGTTACTCTCGTGTGTAGGTACTGTTACCGAGAAGTTGGAATCGGATGTTGGGTTATTGGGTGTATGTAGGATTGTTCTCGCACGATTTTTAGATAGAATGCCCATTGTGTTGAGGAATTGTTGGTTTGTAAATTTAATATGGCTTCGAGAATGTTAGTTATTTTAAAACGGCTCCCATGTCCCGTCACACTCTGGCCCGTGGGAGAAAAGTTTTGAGCTGGGTCCATTTAGAACGTCATTTGTTATTTATTTATAGTTAACGATTAGAAAATGTAAAGTGAAAAGCTTAGCTCTTATTAAAGAACATGAAAAATATGAATGGAAAAAATCTTACAATTTATCATAAAACCACATTTAGGTATGCACGCCGTACTACTTCTTACTTACTTTTCTTTTCAAAAACTATATTATTTGTAAAGTTTATGCACTGAGCAGTCATTAATCAATTAGACCACAATCCACAACAATAATTTTAAAAATTATAGCAAGAAACAAAACACTTGTGCCAAAGTTGCGTGATTGGTAGCCATATTTCTTGAAAAGAAAATATATCTTCACGTTTTGTATTGTGGACAGCGTATAAATACAAAAAATACTTTAAATGATACTGATATTGCTACTGCACTTGAGAAGTATCATTTTCAACTTCAACTTCATAACAAATCTGTCATCCAAAATAATTTTGATATAAAGATAGTTAATTACACATGACCATTGACTTCTGTGTTTCGAAATATAAAAACGTTCCTAAATCATTCAGAAGCACTCATACGTATAAATTGATCGTTAATTTAAATACAAAGACTAATTTAATAAGTGACCCGACTCCTAAATGTCAAAGCGTTTAAAAAAAAGAATGACGCAAGAAGGATGGCTGCAAAGGAGGACGCCCAAGTCGGTGTCAGGAGAGATGTGACTTTTTTATATTCTAAATAAATTAGAAGTCATTTTTTAAGTTTTTTTTTAATTTTTTTTTTTGTTTGTTATTGAGTACAATGGGTGGACAAGATGGTCTGTTAGGTAACATTTTTAACATCATTATAAGTGAAAAGCTGTGAGTGATGGTCGTCGGTCGCTCGTTACTGATCGACTGGTCTTCTAAGAAGTTTGTTTGAACTATTGTCTGTGTGAGAAGTTATGTGCACTTGATAAATAGTTTGGATAGGGCCCTAAATGCTTCTTCCTTAAGTTTGTTTGATTTTTCAAATCAATGCCTTTTCATTTGATTATCTTTATCATTCTATTTGTTTCTAAGAAATAAAAATGTGAAGTAATATTACTCAAGCGCCGTGACCCCTTAAAATATAGATAATTTTAAGTATCTATATGACTGTTCGAATGTCCCTCTTTATCTATGATTTTCTATAGAAATTTTCCGGTCTGATAGTTATGATTACCCTTTTACGAGGGTTTAGAAAATTATTACACACAAAGGTACCTAACTAAAGCTACTATGACATTATTTATAAAAGACCGTCGACCATCACATTAGGTAATCAATCTGTATTGATGTTAAAAACAAATAAATAAATTGTGAATTAAGCAAACAAGTCCTTATTTTATCTTTTTCAATTGTTTTACCTCCTTTCCTTGTAAAAAGCTTTTGTTTTCAATAAATTAAATAAAAAACAACATCTAACAATCAAACTTTACCACAAAACTATGATAAAAATCTTGGCTCACTTCCGCTCGGAATTCAAAGCAAAAAATTACTTCTTTTTTCAAATCTAACATTCTTGAATATGTTGGTACCGTGGGATTGTCTGGGTGCTCCCCTGGGGGCCGGGGACTTCGGTAGCGCCACCGGAGCACCCCGCCGCTTCGCCACTTACAAAACCAATATTTAATTATGATAAGTTATAATGATTATAAATTAATTTTAGGAGGCTGGGCTGTTTAGGATTATGGATTCATTAAAAATAATGTGTGTTCACGCTTTTTAGTCGGTTAAATTTTACGGACTAGTCGTTAATGTCAGAATGAGAGGGAGGTTGATGCCTGCTCAAGGTATAAACATTTAGGAAGGTACTTATCAAGCTGGCTGTCTAGTCACAGCGTGTGACTAGAAAGGAGGGATGGATTATAAAGTTTTCATCTTAAATTCTTGGGACAAAACTCTTAGAAGGCTCTTTGTCTAGAGAAATAAAAATTATATGTATAATAACTACTTTATAGAGTTATAAAACGTCAAATTCTTATCCTAGACAATCACAGCCTTGCTGCCAACCGCGCAAGGTTGCTGACTACCACGCTAGGTTTAATTCTGCTACAGGTAAGTACATTTTAGTAGTTTTCGGAGCTGTTCCGAACACAGACAGAAATAGAATGAAAAAAGAAAATGGCAGTCGTGGGGCCAAATCGACAGAAGTGAAACCTGAAATCATTAAATGCCTACACAAAACACAGAATACACAAAAACGGTCGGGTACGCTTACGCAAATTCAATGTTTTTTTTTTTCCAATAAAAGTGCTCAACAGAAAGAAAAGAAAAGAAATGTTCACTTCAAAATAATACTCCTTGCTCGATTAAAACCAATAGAAGGTGATTACACACCCACGGTACCTATGAAGAATTGAAACAGAATTAATTACCTGATTTTTACCGCCGCCAACCATTTGGGTTATCCACCCAATGGGTGTAGATGTTGTAAGTACTGCTAAAACTGATCCATTGTAATGGTTAGGTACACTTATGTTGAAATGGTGTTAGAAATCACCAGATAGAATTTGAAATCTTAAAATGAATTCTTATAATATGATCTGTTCAGGTCTCAGGAGCACTCGGACAAATACCTAAATTATAATTAGAAAGCCAATAAATTACTTGCAATAATAAAAAGTTCTGAACTTGAAAAGTATGGAAACAAAATAATTTATTATACTTACATACCTACATAGATAAAGCTATAATGAAGCTTACTAGAAGTTACACAAGATGCTGTTACAATAATCCTAAAACATTAATTGTACGACAGAAAATTCATTTGGATAAACAACGTTTAACAGGTCAAATTTAGAGATTGTAATAAAATATCACTGAAAAGTTAAAACAATACTAAGTTATTGCAAACTGGACTCTATTGCAAAGCCATTGAGAGGACTTTGAAAAACTTAACTCGACCATAGAAACTGGTGTTCATATCTCAAACAAAACATGCAAAGTATTTCTTTAACGATCTCTTATTTTTTTATACGGATTTTTCGAATTCTAACCTCTAGTTACTGACTCCAACAGATCATGAGATAGGAGATGTTTAACTTTTTTTAGTCACTTAAAACTAACATAACCCTCTATGATATTTAAGTATCGACAGACACATCTGGGACGTTCGGCTCGGAACACAGTCGCTGCTCGATAAGAGATGATAAAGTAATGGCCGAGATAGCCGGCCCGCTACCGAATCTGATACGATACGGTAGCGAGCCGAACACTCACTCATACCATACGCCATTTAGTTTATTGAATTCCATTCTAATGACCGATCGACATCTCGGCCCGGCTCGGTATTTAACTCACATATAAAAAGTATACGACCGTCCGCGACAAAGCTAACACTACGCGCTAATTTTATTACGCAGCCAGCGTTCAGACGTTCCGCTGAAAAGCTAATCCGAAAGCCATCAATACCCCGTTATCTAGAACGGCGTCTGTAAACCAAGTATACGATCCATAAATGAGTCGACAAGTGCCGGCGCTCAACCCTAATCGCGTGTACTGATACCCACGAGGAAGAAACTGCCAATATTTATAATACTAAACATAAAATACCACAATAAAACGAAATGCGTCGACGCGCAAAACTTTATGCTAATCGCCACTAAAAATATAATAAAACTGTGACCTTGTGGACGCGGCGCGTTCCCGGCGTGCCGTTATTAACCTAAGGTGCTGTTCTCAACCACATTTAGTGTGCCTACAAAACTTCTAAAATCTGTCATCGTGAGTTAAACGACACATAAGTTGTGGACAATTCGACACCGCATGGGCAAGTCCTACTGATTTATCGCTTTCCTTTAACACGAAACATGATATGCGAATAGAATTCATTAAACGCTTAGATGTCTGCCTCCCGAGAAGATTTGGTAACAAGCGTTCTTTAAATTAATATAATGTATGATGCATTTGTTACATGAGGGCGCGGGTACAGTCGTGGCCATCGGCGGCTAATCACGAACACAGGTAGCGTATCACCATCATCTCGCTCGCGACTTACGATCCATTCCAGTTATTAATGAACCCGAACCATTTTCGAATTTCGCCGCCGCCCAGACAGGCTATTGACAGCTGTTTATTTATCAATGTCTACTTGACTCGGGCCGAGGCATCATCTGTTGCAAATATTTGAATTAGTATTCAATGAGCACTCGCTTCGCTTTCACAAGTTTGACTTGGAACAGCATAGCGACCTATTAATGTTCATAGAAGTGCACAATAAGAAAATCAAACAGAATCCCGCTGATTTCTTTGCTCGTATCGGTCGCAGTAAGTTTTTCCTCGAGAAGCCGCCGATAGCATTAACATTTCGTAACAAACCTGTCGGCAACTGCAGGAATTGCGTCTATTATTACGTAGACATAATGCTAATTGTCTTCTAAAAACTAAGCTTCGCCGGAAAAGCTATCCGCCCGTGTCCAGGGGTTCGCCTTGCCGCCGTATTACGATTAATTGATGCTAATTAATAAATTAATTAACCATGTTAATACTACGCTTGAGAGATTCCAGTTTTTCATGTGCCACGTTCGTATTTGTCCGAGCAGCATTTGTATTGCCAACCGCAGCATTCTACCTTTTTGTTATAGGTTCTTGATACGGCATGATCTCATTATGTGACCATGTTCATATTTCGATATTAATTTATTGAAATTAATTTTGAGTTTCGAGATGAACCACGCTCCTAATTAGGACTATGTTATGACAGTAATTCATATAATATTAATTGAATCGGGGCTGGATTTAATCATAATTTATGTCATATTTACTCATCGGTTTTCGCAATAATTAAAGAAATCCCGACTCGTGCGATGTTTTGTATCGGATTTCTGCATGTTAGCGACGTTAAGATAAGCAAAAATGATCTGCGGAACATCTTCTTGTTGCAATTCCTATGTCCGGAAAAATATTATTACGTGTCTTAATAGCGTTTCAAGTTTTTTCATTTGTCGTACGCGTGGATGTGAAGGTATATATATATTACGACAGGTACTTATAGCGACCGGTGGAAAAACTGGAAAAACATAGTGGCACGTGCGTGGCTCCATTGAAGTCTCGCCGCCGCTGAGTATGTTGTCACGTATAGGACACTTGACTGAGATTTCTTCTTCGAAATGCATTCAGTTTCAAGAACACGACAGAGTCGTTTCTTCCTAAATCTAGATTTGGAAATTGCAGTACGTGATTCAGCGAGCGCGATCGCTGCCGCGTGGGCGTACCACTATTTTGATAGCGTCTTTGAATTCTCGGAATGTTAGTTTGAATCTAATATGATAAGCAAATTATACAGAGAAAAGTTAACAATACCTCCGTGTATTCTCGTTACGACCGACAAAGATACAGCTTGTGTACCATCGTAAAAAATGTTCGAAGCTCGAAATATTAGAACAAATCATAATAAAAGTGCAGCGAAAACAAATTTTGTTGGGTCGCAAGAATTTACAAGAGTCGGGCTCGCAAGCGGCGAGCACGCGTCCGAAGTGAACATAAATACGAACTCCTCGGCCACATAATATAACGAGTATAGGAGGCCAATTTAACAGACTTATTGTCTCCGTGCGGGTACAATGCGAGACACGGAGGGAGACGCAAAACGAGCACGACGCCGGGGACCCCGAGCCTGCCGATACAAAACAATGGTATTTAATCAACGATGATAAATGCTGTATTCAAGCACGTTTTTTAACGATACTGCCGTATTGTTTTGGCGGGTGCTTACCGTTGAATACGGAGATAAGTCGCCGCTGAGAGTGGCTTAGCTGACAAATTGGAATAAAAGGAATATTTATTCGTGTTGGGAATCGTGGGGCCTTGACGTGGGGAGCTTGCGATTTCTTGAAATATTCTGCAGACATGAGGCAGACACGACACTGACCCTTTATAAGATGTTCGCCATAATTCAATTTAACATATATTACACTAACATATTATGGAAGTTTACATGCCGTTGTCATAAAAATTACAATGCTACATGTAATTCCATATCTACTACCCTTATATATGCTGTACCGATCTTCTTGTCATTATCGCTTACATAGTATAAATTTTGTACACAATTAATTTTTTTTTAAATTATGAACTAGTTCTTCACCGCAATCCCGCCTGATGGCAAGCAGTGATGCAATCGGTGATAGAAAAACGCGCTAGTATATTAAGAGCCTATTCACTCTAGCCTTGAAGACACTTAAATTGTAGTCAGACGACAACACCGCCGCTGGCAAACTGTTCCTGTCCATCGATGCATGCGGTATAAAAGACGAGGCGAAACGCTTAGTCCGGATCGTAGTGGTGTCAATAACGTAAGGTTGGATAGTCGCCGTACGACGGTCCGTCCGATGATGGAACGGAGATGGGGGAGAGTAACATAAATATACATATATTTTTCTGGACTGTATAAAAAAAATAACAGCGTGCAATATACACATACCCAAGACATATTTCGTAATTCCTCGCAAGATTGCAAACTGCACTTTCAACACTTCCAATCCCAATATTACGCCATAATGATATATTAGTATTGCGTACGATGAGTTTTGTATAAATCACATGCATTTTGTTGAAATAACGCTGGGAATACGATTGGCATCTGGTCTGCGAGAGGCATCGTAAATTTGTGAGGTTAAACAGCAGGACGCCGTATTGAGGCCGAAGGACGAAGCATAGAACAATGATTTATAAGTACCAGGCACTGGGAAAGCATGACGCACCTGATGTATTTGTTCGAGAACGTCGACACATGGCAATGACGATTGTTCTATAAGAGTTATGAAAGCGCAGATATTGGAAATTGAAATGTTGTTGCTATTTGCCAATGTTGGGCTTGGCTTATCAATATTAGTTGTCGTGACATTAAATAAAGGCTTGTTATGTTCTATTGTTATATTCAAGTTTAGTTTTAATATTTATTTACTTACTGGACTATGACAGGTCCTTACTTACCTACTATATCAATGTCTGTCCCACAGTTAGCCGGATTGAAAATTCGACATATGTCCTAAAGGAGAAATTCATAATTCAAAATCATACTTATTTGTAAAATGGGGAAATAAAAGATGTTGTACAAAATTAAATGTATACTAAGATTTCATTTTGCTCAGTTTTGTTGGATGATTAGAATGACATTGGCAATTTACAAGGATCTCGTAAGATTTAAATGTAATGTGTCACCTCCTTGGAAGAATAAGTGGGTACCTCTCGTCTTTATATGTGCCAAAAGGCTTATTTATAATTTAATTAAATATTTCAATTGTTTTTTAACCGACTTCAAAAGGAGGAGGTTACTCAATTCGACCGTATAAATGCTTTTTTTATGTTGTTCGCGAATAACTTTGTCGTTTATGAACCGATTTTGATATTTCTTTTTTGATGGAAAGAAGATATTTCCAAGGTGGTCCCATAGTAAAGACATCAGGATCTGATGATGGAAGACCAGAGAAATCAAGGGAGAACTTTCAAAAATCGTAGGGGCGACTAGTGCATTTCTTAGTATTTTCATTAAGTATTTTAAAGCACTATAATTTAATAAAGGTCTGGAGTAGATCCGATGATGGAGCCCGGAGAGAGTCGCAGGAACTCCTCAGTAGTTCACAGCAGCTACCGTGTGTTTGGACTTGATTAATTTGTATTGATGAGAACTTTGCACCCATTGGGTTAAAATAATGGTCTGCACTAAATATGATGATGAAGACCATGGGCAGTCAAGGTAATTCTTCAAAATTACGGCTAAAAATTAAAGTAAACAAAAATTACATAGTTTCCTAGCCATATTTGCGTCAGCTTCCTGTCTGACCGGATCCAACTGAATATATAGTACTTTTCACAACTAAACAGTGTAAAATAAAATCTTTTTTACAAAAATAAACAACCGATTTCCAAAAACCACCACAAAGTGAAAAATAACTAATTTCGGAAGTCTGTGTCAAAAACGAATATACAAAAACCAAAGACACCGACTTCCGAAATTAGTTATTTTTCACTTTGTGGTGGTTTTTGGAAGTTGGTTGTTTTTTTTTTTTTTTTGTAAAAAAGGTATTTTTTAAAATTTTCTTTAGGTACTCTACTCAGGTTCTGCGCCATTCTCCTGTGCACAATCTTAATATGAATTACGTATGTATGTAACCAAATTTGGATACCGTAATACACACCATACCATACACTTATTCACACACATGTCCATTTGAATAGTAAATGTGTGGTGTACACACCCAGACACATTATTTTGGGATATATCTCAAGTTATTATTACCATTAACATGGGTATGTAACTATGTACCTATGTATTTTACTTCAAATGATACCTCTTTTTGTGGAAAATTTATTGTAAAAGTTGTACAAGTCTCTGCAATGAACCTTTAATTTTTTTATAATATTATTATTTTGTCCGTGGAATCTTTCGACGGCTCTTCTTCATAAACACCTACTACGCTACGAACAACTTACATCTTTCTGGTTGACCGACCCCTGAGATTATTCAAAAGTGTCTGTATTGGTTTATTTGAAGTAAAGGCTAAGTTTTTTTTTTTTTTTAGTTTGGTTTCTGACGATGATTGCTAATTCTTCTTAGCCAACAGGAGGAACTCAGATATCGCACATTTCTATGATCATCACAATTAAGTCGTCCTAATATAGACACATCATCTAAATCATCCTTCAGAAACTGCAACAAACAAAAATACGTTTCAAAATAAAAATACTGTAAAGTGGGGCTAATTGGAAATCACGGGGTTATATGGAACTGGCGAAATAAAAGTTTTGTTCAATTATATTTTTTTATCTATTGGTAGTAGAAAGTATACACCACCTAGAGTGTGTGTCCCGGAAGAGCGGTTCGTGTGCCCAAATATTTATCTGTGCAATTTATTCATATTGTCGTCTCGTGGACTCTCCTTGAGGATTATAGGCTTGTATTTGATAGACATTAAGGTCCGTATTCCAAAAGGAAATTCAAGCACTGATCTCTGTTTAAGCATTACTTAAAACTAGTTTCAACCAATCAAAAGACTTCAAACGTGACTTAAGTAAAGCTTGAGTTTTGAGTGACGTTCTGTAATACGCACCTAAAACTGTCATACAGTCATGTTTCTGTCCATAATATTTGTCTATGGAATTAATAATTTAAGTACCTGTTTTATGAGGATGTTCTTTAGTGGATCAAAATATCCTGAATTATGTAGCTTGCAGTTACTATTTACAGTTATTAAATTTTTTTGATGACCTGTAGTGAAATTTTCGTTCCTTCTTAGTACTTTGGAATGTAATAGAAAGTACCTCTCTACCTATGTACCTAATTACAATTTGGTTTCAATTCTTTATTCGTTTATCCGGTGGCTGATGCTGATTTATTAATAGTCTGATAACATTAAAAGGTGGTTTGGTAAATTTTCTATTCACTTGTACCCTTGGATGTAACCATAATTATCTATAGGCTTTTTGCAAAGCGTATAGACATGACGGCCGGAATGTATCATAACTAAGGCTTTTTGTAAAATTCTTAGGATATTCTATTGTTCCAGCAGAGTAGCTCCTGTATATGAATTGGAGCGCGAACGAATATGAAAAAGGGATAAATAACACAAAACCTGATACATACAATGGGCTGTAGTATCAGAGCTGAGAGGATCGTTGTCAAATTTTTATATCCTTCGATATCAGGGTTGCCATGGCAGAGAAATGGAATTTGATGGTGATTGTGGTGAGGTTTCCACCTAATTTATTTCATGGCTTTGTTTTCGCATTAAATTTAGGTTGTGAAAAAAATAATTTCATAAGTTATTCCTGCTGTTTTATCGCCAACAACTGAAAATTTACAAAATATCTTATTTTTTTTTTATCTAGGTAGCTTAAACCATACACTGCAGAGATCATTTTCAGAATTAGAAACAGGTGCGTGATTTTCATATCCATTTAATATCTATGCTTTGTGGGTCGCTGTTTTATTAGATACCTACTAAGTTTTTAGATAAAACGTTTTAACCAAAATTAAAATATAGGTTCCTATACTTATGAGCATCGAGTCTGGCAACACTAAAAGCCATCAGTGTTGCAATAAATACGTCTGGCGGTGACAGGCAAAAAGGCGGGAATGCGCGGGCGGCAAGCGCGGCCGGCGGTCTCCGCGCATGCGTATGCCGTGACGCTTTTTGGCCAAATTCATATTTAGAAGCACGAGTTTTGTTTCTATTTTGGGTATTAACAAATCGTTTTAGTGCCATTGTGTTAGCCATATTAGTATAATTTCTGTATGTTGGTAAAATTGAAGACTTTCGACAACATATGTACATCGCTTTAGCGAATAGAATATAATGGAACAGGTAGGTATCTACTTTTTGAGGGGTTCGTGGCTAAAATAATAATAGTTACACAGCAGAGTAATTGTGTAACAAACTATCAGTAGCAAAACGTTTCATTTTGACATTTCAACAAGAGAGCTATGGTTAGCAATATGTTTCGAAATGATTCCAACTTATAGTAATAGTGTGTTACACAATCAGGGTGCAGGTCTATTGATCAGGTTAAGCTATGCTTGTCGCACTTGGTCTGACAATTGGTGATCATCTGTACATACCGAGGCCCCTCCGTGACTTGGAAAGCACGGTAACCCGTTGGTCCCGGCTATCAATTGCAAATCTTTGACAGTCGTTACGGGTTGTCAGAAGTCTGAAAGTATGCCCATCAGCTTTACCAAGGGGCATTGTATTACCCAGTAACTATGTTGTGGAGGTTAGAAAAGCGGTCGCTCCATGCAAAAAAACTTCTATACAGCTGAATCCGGTTAGATTGAAAGTCGATCCCAACATAGTTGAAAAGGAAAAGATATGATGATGAGGTACTACTTTTTAGTGTTCCGTAGCCAAATGGCAAAAAACGGAACCCTTATAGATTCGTCATGTCTGTCTGTCCGTCTGTCCGTCTATCCGTCCGTATGTCACAGCCATTTTTTTCCGAAACTATAAGAGCTATACTGTTGAAACTTGGTAGGTAGATATATTTGTCGGTCTCCGTGGCGCAGCGGTCAACACGCCTGACTGCGACGTGGAGGCCCCGGGTTCGATCCCCGGCCAGGTCATGATGGGAAACGATCTTTTCCTGATTGGCCTGGGTCTTGGATGTTTATCTATATATGTATCTATTATAAAATATAGTATCGTTGAGTTAGTATCCCATAACACAAGTCTCGAACTTACTTTGGGGCTAGCTCAATCTGTGTGATTTGTCCGTATATATTTATTATTATTATTATTTATTTATATATTCTGTGAACCGCATTAAGATTCTGATGCAAAAATAAAAAAATAATAATAAATATTGGGGGGCCCCAATACTTACTGAACTGAAACTCAAATTTTTTTTTTGCATCAAACACATAGTGGGGTATCTTTGGATAGGTCTTCAAAAATGATATCGAGGTTTCTAAAATATTTTTTTTCTAAGCCGAATATTTTGCGTGACAGACGCTTCCAACGTGGAAAAAATAAAAAAAAAACATATGATGTAAGTACATTGCTATAAAAACTACCAACGAAAATTGTTTTCAACGAGATCTAGTAAGTAGTTTTTTTTAATACCTCATAAACCGCTTATTACCGCGTAATCTTTCATACAAATAACTTAAATCCTTTAATTTCATAAATCAATGGTACGGAACCCTTTGTGCGTGAGTCCGACACGCACTTGGCCGGTTTTTATTAATGCATATCAGCCTATAATGCTTCCAGTGCTGTGCGACACAGGATTCCTCTATGTGGTAGGGAGTGGGCCGTGATCCACCACGTAGGTGCAGTGGTGGTGGGTAGATGTCATATACTTAGCTTCAAATTTTTAGTTCCAGGACATGGCGGTTTCTTCACGATGTTTTCCTGCAGCGTTTTAAAAGCAGTATTGATGAAGTAATTTACACCTACTAAGTAAAATGCCTTCCTGAATTTGAACGAACTTATAAGTTGCCACGGTTCCCACTGGCTCTTAATTATTAAAAATAAAATATGTATATCGATAACATATTTTTTTTTATTATTATTGTCTGTTCTAGGTAAATCCAGCGGCAAGGATTAAACACTTGATGCGCGAAATAAATCATCTGGACCTCGTAGTGTCAACGTTATGGAAATCAAACAAAAGCACCCGTTTGGTTAGGTTCACAACTTTTCAGGAATGCTAACGATAATACCTAAGGGTGAAAATTATTGTTAGTGGGATTTTTGGTGATATAATTACCAATCTTACAGATATTTTATAGAAATCAAATGAAACTACCTTTCCGGAAACCACGGTTCTTACTAACTGTCTCAGGTGCCTAAATCTAGAAGTGGCTACAATTTCGCAACTCACAGATTGCAAGTCGGCACAGCATTTGCGTGCTGGGCTTGCCCGAACGTGCAACATTCCCCGCGGCGGCCGCTATCAGATGTGCGGGCGCACGTGACGGAATCCCGCCCCCTCAAGCCCCCCCTTCTCGTTTTCCCAGAAACAGAGCATCTGAAAGCATTCGAGAGCAGGCGACGTGTCCCCACGTCTAAGTACAAGTCTAACGCTACTCCGGAATGGGGCGTGCGTGAGTCGTTTCGAGTCCAGCTTTATCTCGCCTAGATGACTGTGCTCTGGCATTTTTACGACCCGTTCCGTGAATAAGCTAATAAGGATATCAAATGTACCTGTTCGGCTACATGTGTGACCATGTAGGGATAAGAATTTCAAGTAAATAGTCTATCCACAATGATAAACATGGGTTACGAAATGAAAGCTCAAACTGCGTGCAACTAGTTGAATGCATCGTCGAAACGAACGCTAAAATTACACGTTCTTAGAAATCGGTATGTCCACAATGGCAGCAGGGCGCAGGGCGCGGGGCGGTCAGTCGGCGGCACAGACACAAGCTGGATGCCTCTCTTTGAATAATTCGCGTTGTTGTTCGGCGCCGGTGTTAGCAATTGTCGCGCGGTTGTTTTACGATAGCATCGTGCCGCCGCGAGTCGGCGCCGTTGATCTAGATCGCGGCGTCCGCTCACCAAAGACGTGCACTCGACGGATAAAGTCGTCACACACGAAGTTCGCACCCGCGCCAGGTATGCCTTTGAAAAACGCAGCGCAATCGCAAACTATTCAGCGTACGCTCGTGATGGCATCCTAGCAACACTGTCGATGGCTTAATTTACTGCGTACCGCATTTGTTTTAAGCTTTGAGAGTTGTAAAATATGTTAGATTTATAATCACTGGCAGTCTGTGAGAAGTTTGAACGTCGCGCTTTATAGACGTGTGCTATCTGGTATCGAGTTTTGGAGCGAAAGCAGGTGTCATACTATCTCCTGCTAAGGGAAAAAGATAATCATCGAGTGAAAATACAGATTTATTAAGAATTTTGTATACATAAAGCTTTTGTTAACACAACACGTAAGTTCACTGTCGTAGACGTGCGACATAGAGCTACGTCATCCGTAGCAATAAAGAAAATACTTACAGTTAAATGTATCAGTACTATTTCGTTATCTGATAGAACACCAACCAACCGATCAAGTCAGACACACCACCGTTTTTTCGCTCCCAAATATTAATAACCACTAAACAGATTATCGGCATAGCGTCGACACCAGTACAAAGTTTTTCTCACACGCTTTTGGCATCACTAATTCATGCCATCCTCTCACGTACGGTCTACAACATTTTATCTGTGTAACGACAGCATTCAAACCTTTCTGTTGTCCTAAAATTATTCACAAATGGCACGGAGAAGCGTAAGAAGTCCAATTGTTTTCACCGGAATGCAATAACATGGTTTCTTTTGGCCCAGGATTCGTCACCAGCCGTGTCGAATATGGCACAGCATGGCCCATGTTGGCGCATTCCTGCTTTTTTACAATTATCATGGCCGTTATGGGCTGGAACACATAACCGAGGTGTGTATTGTAATTTTATCTCTGCACGTAGGCATTCGTTGATAGGTACCTAATTTGTTGAATTGAATCACTTCGATATTTAATGTTTTTGGTTCAAGTTTTGGTGTTCTCGTTATGAAGTTGTTCTGAATCAGAGTACTTTAAAATACATACTTGTGACGTCGATCTTAGTATGTTATTTTATTTAATAGGTATCTACCTATGTCACTTTCTTCTAACAACTGTTTGTTGGGATCATTTTCAAAATGAAAATTTACTAAAAACAAAACTTGTTGTGTTGGGAGTTTGGTCGTGGTGGGTCTTCAGATCAATCTCCCTTTGGCGCAGCATCGTTGGTCGTGTTGTTGGGTTTAACATTGCATCACCTCGCTTAACTGCCGTCTTCCTTCCTAATCGCTCAATCTGAGTGAATAGGTTCTTAATAAACTAGCGCGCTTTACCATCAACGATCGCATCACTGCTTACCATTAGGCGGGATTGTGGTCAAGCACTAGTTTATAATAATTAAAAAAAAAAAACTTGGGATTTTCAAATTCTAGAGCTGTTCCTTGTAAATCTTTAAGAGACGACACTGTCGGTCTGGTGGCTGAGCGATCGACTCCTGCGCTGCGTGTCGCGGGTTCGATTCCCGCACGGAATTAATATTTGTTTAGCCTACAAGTAGTTGTAGATTTTTTTTTTTAAAAAAAGGCGTTAGCCCACACTAGGAATTTCTCCTATATCGTATATAAACTCACATACATAAACAGCCAGGCCCGGAACAACTACTTATAGGTCATACAAATATTTGTTCCGTGCGGGAATCGAACCAGCGACACGCAGCGTAGCAAGCAATAGCTTAAGAACTATGCTGACCATGCAGTCAAAACTCAGGTTTAGCTGCTGTGAAAGCGAAAGATTAAAAAATTAAGAATAACTCCTTTTTACTTAATTTACTTCTTTGAATAATTACTTACAAATAAGTTGTTGGTTGGTGGGTACCCGGCAGAGTAGAATAGGCCTTAGAAGGCGACTAACCCGCCACACTTATCCCAACCACTGCAACTCCTGAAAGCCAGAATCAACAGTGGCTAGAAGGCGACTAATGTAAATTCTGTGTAAAGTCACCAGCACACAGAGACGGAAAACTCTGCAATCTATACCAAAACCCTCGCCAACCCGTCTGCCAAGCGTGGGGAGTATGACATTTACCCCTCATGTTATTGATGGAGCCCAGTACCCTTGCAGTGGGAACGTAAATGGGCTGATGAAGAAGTTGGTTGGAACAAGTGGATATGTACTTAGTAGTTTTAATTCACCCGGTAAACTGATAACATAGGTGCAAATTTCGTAATTTTATGAACTTTCGTAATAATAAGTACCCGTAACATGCTATATTTATATATTTTTGCCAAGCTTTCGCCATTGACTGTCGCTGAGATGAGTTTGCGAGAAGATTTTATACGTTTTTAATAACAAGAATTGGCTTTTGGAGCTTGCGATACAGTTTTTTTTTTTAATTATTATAAACTAGCGCTTGACCGCAATTCCGCCTGATGGTAAGCAGTGATGCGATCGTTGAAGGTAAAGCGCTCTAGTTTATTAAGAGCCTATTCACTCAGAAAAACTGAGCGAATAGGAAGGAAGACGGCGGTTAAGCGAGGTGATGCAATGTTAAACCCAACAACACGACCAACGATGCTGCGCCAACGGGAGATTGATCTGAAGACCCTCCACGACCAAACTCCCAACACAACAACATTAGGCGCATCGTACCCGGCACACATCACAACACAACTGCTCAGACCCGTCCTCCGTACGGCTTCACCAGACATCATGCCGGAACACGAAAAATCGCTTGGCGGCAAGGCTTTGTCTGGTGGGTGATAAGTTCTGCCGGCGGCCGATGTTATGCCTACCACCGAGGTATAAGTATACTTATATTTACTTTTGCTCAGTACGTCTCTGTCGACTGTTATCGATCACAAGCGTCTCTAAACTCCCCAAATATTTGAATCCTCTAAAAAAAGTTGTTAAGCTCTCGTTCCCAAATTATAGTGTTCAAACATTTTAATACAACGCTAAGAAAAGAGCGTAAAACTTTATAAAATGGCGGGTCATAATATATGTACCAGTGCCTTCTGGCGGCCATTACTTAGGTCCGGGCTTGTTATTAAATTCGGCCTTATTTATTTATTTATGAGCATGTTTATTGTATGCGACGTAGCTCACCATTCTTGGGCTGTGAATCTCTTCGGAGGTTTGGGAAAATTTCTTTTCTGGGGATAGGGATACCACCATGAAAGCTTATATTATTGTTTTTTTTTCAGTATTTCGGTTTTTTACCTATTTAGAGAGAGATAAGAAAAGAAGGTACTTGCCTTTCGGTAAAGTATGGTAAGGAAAATACGTTATGTAAAAATTAAACCTTCTTTAAGTAACTTTCAGCTTGGCTATAAATTACCGCTGGCATAATTTCAGTGACTTTGGTTCCTGTTCAAGACATTATCTGAACAGTAACTAAAGCTTACATTACTAAAGCTAATAAGATTGACATTGCCACCCAAAAGTAATACCATTGTCATTGCCCCAAAAACAAATAACACGCACGACCAACAAAAGTGACGATTATAGCGCCTAGCGACTCGAGAACTTTAATCCAAACTTAATTACAGATGAGCGGCGATCACATGAAATATCGATTTGGGAGGAATATTCAAACGATTCAAACGGTCGGTACAGGTGCCGCGTCACGCCCTTCCCTCAGGCCCACACACTTACGTGTCGGTCTCAAAGATACTCAATACTCTTTTATTAATTTATTATCACCAATGGAACAGCAATTCGCATAGAAATATAATAAAACATGGGAGTTGTTAAAATTTAAATGAATATCACTGCAAGTTTCCTAACTACATATATGCAACGGACGTAGAAGTAAGAAAGTCTTTTCCCTATCTCTTAGATTTATCTCTAAAACCTACTCGGCTTTCTCGGATCGTTTGCAAGGAACATTAGCGAGGCCGGCGCGTCGTCGGCAGATGCATCGCGCACGAATCGAGTTTCCCAATAATTTCATAGTGAACGAGCCTCGATCGAAGAGCTTCAGTATCTGAGGATCCATCTCTCGCCGACGGCCACGCGGGCAGCTATGTACGGCCCTTATTAAATGCAAAATATTGCAGCTTTACATAACCGAGATCTCGTTAATATTACATTAACAATATTTTACAAGACGCCGTGTTTTCGCCCCGGCTTTGTACGTGATATGTTAGTAACGATGTGTAGAACATAAAGGTTCTATGATTTTGTATTCTTTTTGTTTTATACGGCTGGGGCTTGGGCCTAAGCTTTGTCGTTGCTTAAACCTTAGGTACTTACTTATTATTATAGTTCGCCAAAGGAATTTATGCAAAAGCACAAATATTCATAATACCTTTATCAATCTTTAAGTACAAATGTAGGTACTATGCTTAGTTTACCTTACAATATATATGTCGGAGATCGTCGATTAATTTTAATAGAAGTTGCTGATTTGATTTACGTAGTAGAGGGGCGAACGCTTGTGACGTTATTTTGTGATGGCGTCACATGGACAGAGTCACTTTGGAAAGTGGGGTTCGTCGAACGGTCACTTGGCATCGAGACGCGGACCAAGGCACATCTCCGAACCGAAACGGTCGGTTTGCCTATTTAAATTGTTATTATGAAGAATGGAGGGTATATCTACACGTCGTGCTTCAATTCAAAACTCACCTCCGAAATGGAACCTGTACCACCACACCGAGATGCCGACCCTACCGCTCTGCCGTCGCTGTCTCCGACATATACAATATGTAAAGAAAACCCCGTCCGACCCAAAAGGATAATAAATGTTAGGTATACACAAGACCAAATTAAATATGAAATTTTACGTAATCATAATAGTGACAATAGTAATGAATTTTGAAATAGGTAATCTTTTTTTTCCGAATTCCTTCAAAAAAAAACTTTCGCAAAATTTGGTATTTTTAAAAAAAGCGACAGCATCATTTGTGACGGAGCGAATAGCGATGCGATCACGTGCCGCGTGCCCTGCCCCCCTACACCCGCGCATGTACGTCTAACGTGTTGCCTACCGCACATGCATTAAGTTACCTCAATTTTTCGAAATAATATTTTTATTTTTTAGGGGTTTTTTTTAAGTTTAGCCCGGCTTTGTTGACATTATTAGAATCAGTTATCGATACCTAACAATACCTTCACGGGTCGGACAGGGTTTTCTTTACATCTTGTATATCTTTGAGAGCGTGAGGAACAGGAATAAAGTTCACTCATCCTCCATAGCAAAGGGAGGATTATTCGATCAGACGGGTGTTATGGCTGGCGTGCACTTGCTCAACGGTTGATGTTGGGAAGTTGTGTGTACATATGTTAGTTGCATGGTAAACTCTCCTTGCGAGATGTAGAATCCGTGTGACGTCAGTATGATTCGTTGTTTATATATGGCGTTGGTAGATACCGCCAATAGGGTAGTTGACTAAAAAAACCAATTAGTCCGTCAGTCAGATTTCCAAAAAATACTATACACGTATTTTTTCTTTTTTCATATAAACAAAAAATTAAGATGACACAATGCGTTTGAAAACTCGTGTGACGTCTGAGTAAAAAGAATCTGTAGTAAACTTGTGGATTTTGGGTTTAAGTATTAATGTTCAATAGGCCTAGTATGAGTTTTCATTACGAACCTCGATCATCGATATCGACCGCGTTTGGAGCTCTCATTGGTTGAGAGTTCTTACAACCTTGAAGCGGGCCAATCGATGAGTCAAACACTAACAATGAGTGTCAAAAGTGGTAATGCACTTTTGACCCCTACTGTATCTCGGCAAGCGTAGCTTAACCTGATCAATCGGTCTGTTGGTATTTAGCCACACATCATAGTATACTAGCTGTTGCCCGCGATTCCGTCCACGTGGACTTTAGTTTACAGCGCACGATGGTTCCCGTAAATTAAAAGAGCTCAGTTGATATAAAATAAGCGCCTGTTAAAATAATGGTAGCAATTTTTACGTACGCGTTAGCTGCCGTTTTCGCAACATTTTTTGTTACTGCTCTGCTCCTATTGGTCATAGCGGGATGTTATATATCCTATGTCCTATCTCAGGCTCTAGACTATCTGTGTACCAAATTTCATTACAATCGGCTCAGTAGTTTTGGCGTGAAAGCCGGACAGACATACAGACAGACAGACAGAGATACTTTCGGATTTATAATATTAGTATGGATTTACCAGTTTGTTAAGCAACAAAAATCTAAGTATGTGATGCATATAGAGAGGGTATTCAAAAAACGTTGATTTCCCGAATGTAACTCAGCCTTATCTATAACTGTATCTGTAGAACACCGAACATCAGTTACTTCCTCTGTATCAGTAATGTAACTAGTTTACTAGTTGTATTATTATCTATACCAGCGGTCGGCAACCTTTTGTCATTTACGGCCTGGGCCACATGGCGACAAAATGAGGTAAAGGCGGGCCGCGCTTTTACATAATTTTGATAACAGTTCTATCAATTAATATTCTTTATTGCACACAGAATAATACTGTGCGGACATACATACTTTTCAAATGAGTGAAAAGAACTCTCACACTGAACACTACTTAACTACTAAGTGATATTAAAATTCCAAAAAAACTTTTCTGGAAATACAAAAAAAAACATAAATGTGAACTTGTACTTATACTTTCAGTGTGATATCAGTGTGATAAGTAAGTCGGGAAGCATTTTTTTTTTTTCTATAAATGAAGATAGAAAGAAAATGTTTGCTCGCATATGTAAGTAGGTACTGCCAAAAATTGTAATAAATTTTTGAGCAAACCTTTGCAAATCGTCCAAATCAGTTGGCAAGCTGCCATAGAACTTAACTTGATCATTGATCTCATAAAATGAGCTTTTGAGAATGTCATGTAATGTCACACGAAAAAGGATTTGCAAAAATCTTCATTCCACTAGAAACATTTTCAAAGTCGCCCTGTCACTGAACTGAGTTTGCAGTTGTATTAAAATATCTTTCATTTTATCATTTTTAGAATTCTTGTTTATTTTACAAAACAGTCGCGGGCCGCAACGAAGAGGGCCCAGGGCCGCAAGCGGCCCGCGGGCCGCGGGTTGCCGACCACTGATCTATACTAATCTATATCTATACTCTATACTTTAATATATAAAGCTGAAGAGTTTGTTTGTTTGAACGCGCTAACCTCAGGAACTACAGGTCCGATTTGAAAAATTCTCTATGCGTTAGATAGCCCATTAATCCAGAAAGGCTTTAGGCTATATAACGTCACGCTGTGACCGCTAGAAACATATCGAAACCTATGCGGGTGAAACCGCGCGGCGCAGCTAGTTATGTACAAGTAGATACAGGTGACATTGTTGTTTGGTAAGTCGAGCTTAATTATTGGAATTGTTTCGAGTCCTTTATCCGAAGATCTGTTACTGATTTCTTTTGACAAGCTACATATGTAATGGGTATAAGGCCTTATATCTCTAGCACGAACGAATTCATTAGTAAAAGGAGCATGAGATTCTGACTAAAATTCGGAATTCTTTGTTTAGGAAAGTGTTTTCTGTTTATTTCATCGGAAAACTAATTAGGTAGTTATTAGTAGGGAAGTCGTTAGTTTTTATTCTGAAATGTTAATGCACTTAACAATTATATACATCAATAAGTAAGTTTATAGCGCTAAGTGACCATCTAGTGCGGGCCTCCATCCACTCCAGCACACCAGGAGTTAGTATATCACCTGAAGCCCCCTATAAGTCCAACCTCTTCATCATCATATTGTTTATATATATATATATATATATTTATTTATGATTTATCACACAAACACAGTAATTAAATAATTATGCACTCATTATAAGGTTCAGTTGAAAACCAGCGTCAGGCAACTGCTACGTAGTTGTCTGACATTTATGCTGAACTGGACCTATTTGGCGCAACCGTTGGACTCACATTTGATGATTATTTATTTTTTATATGTTTCTCTCTCTTTTTTTTCTGTTTCCTTTGTTTCAAACTGTATGTATTTATAAGGGTGTGCGCCAAATAAATGGTTTCTTTCTTTTTCTTGCCCGCGGTTTCTCTCCATATTTCAATTTCAATATATATATATAACGTGTGCCTATTTTATAGTCTAGGTACCTATATGTATATCGAGGGAATATAAATAACACAATATTTTAGTATTTTATATTAATATAGTGTGTATTAATTGTATACCTATGAGTCACTGTTACTCCAAATAAATGATTAGATTTGAATTGAAACCAAAACATATTATTTTTCGTCTTCTTCAGCCTATAGATGTCCACTGCTGGACAAAGGCCTCCCACAAGGCTTTCAACGCTGACCGGTCTTGTGCTGCCCGCATCCATTGGCGTCCCGCGACCTTCACCAGGTCATCGGTCCACTTTGTTGGAGGCCTCCTTACGCAGCGTCTTCCAGTACGTGGCCGCCACTCCAGAACCTTACTGCCCCATCGGCCTTTGGTTCTACGAGCATTGTGTACTTAAGTTTAGCGACTCGAAGAGCTATGTCGGTGACTTTGGTTCTTCTGCGGATCTCCTCATTTCTGATTCGATCACGCAGAGAAACTCCGAGCACAGCTAAACATATTATGTGCATTTAAATAGAAGGGCTTGTGATTAAAACTAACAGGCGCACTTTTCCACCAATCAGGTTATGCTATACTTGCTGAGGTTGGTTCGTGGATGGGTGACCAAGAATCACGTTAAGCACGTTAAGCCATTGGTCCCAGCTATCATTCGTAGATCTTTGACAGTCGTTACGGGTTGTCAGAAGTTCGAAAGTCTGATCACCAGTCTTACCAAAGGGTGTTATATTACCCAGTAACTAAGTTGAGGAGGTCTGATAGGCAGTTGCGCCATGTAAAATACTGGTATCGAGCTGCATCCGGTTAGATTAGAAGTCGATTCGAATATAGTTGGAAAAAGGCTGGAGAGATGGTGTGACGTATACCTACTAGGGTTGTAACGGAGGCCTTGTTAGCGGAGGCGGAGGCGGATGCGGAGGCGACATGTCTCACCTCCACGGATGCGGAGGTTAACGGAGGCGGAGGCGGAGGTGAAAGTAGTTATAGAAAAAATTTTTATGATTAATTAAAACAATTTTTTTATTTTAAATACGTACATTAATAGTAGTACACTTAGTAAAAAAATATTACCTTCTAGTGATGAAAATTAAGAAGAAACAAATTGAATTTGCCGTATTCCCGTCTCGCACTAGTTGATTCTTGTTCGCGCTCAAACGCAGCCGGACGGTTGTCGAGCGTCGTAGCTTACGCGTTATTTATTTTATATATACGTAAATAAACCTCCGTTATAACTCCGCAAAAAATCGTGCGGAAGCGATACGATTTCTTGCGGAATTTCCGCAGTAACGGAAGCGGAGGCGAAGCTCCGTCACAACCCTAATACCTACCTAGTGTCTAGTTACGGCCGACAACTGGTCAAGCTACCTTAAACTGCCAAGTATTCCCAATCAATCCTGAGATTTAATGCTTTGGCGATAATGTTGAATATTTAATAAAGAAATATGACAGGTTGTAGCTTGACGTGCTGTCATCTGTACCTTTTATTTCGGGGTGATATCTAGGTATCTGAAGATTTCAAGCAGGCTTATAATTATAATTCAGGTTTCGGGAATTCATATTTATTTTTCTTCTTCTCTCGTTTGTCGTCAAAGGGTATGCAATTAATACTTCACCTTAATTGCGTAACATACTATAGTTGGAATCATTTCAAAACATATTGCTAAACCAATGGTCCATATGTAAATAAAATGTGCCAGCGCAACAACGTAAATAACGCAATGAAAGTTATTGAAATTTTAAAATGAAACCCATTGCTACTTACTGATGGTGTGTTACGCAATTACTTATCTTGACAACATCACTAAGAAAGAAAGAAAGAAATATTAGTTATATCAGGGACAATAGTCTGCTATTTTTTTAAAGGAGATGTTTCAGAAATGTATGGAGCCTGGGCCAGCACATTGTAGACTTAATGCTAGGTAAAGTTACGCTATAGTTAACTTTTTTTAATGTTCATCATTTTTCATAATTATCAACCTTTTTTTTATCGTCCCACTGCTGGGCACAGGTCTCCTCTCATACAGAGAAGGATTGAGCATAATCACCATGCTTGCTCAATGCGGGTAGGCGATTTCAGACTTTTTAATGTTAATTTCCTATATTTTGGCTTAGTTTTTATACAGATTCAATTTAACTCGGCCAAGGAGTGCAACACAACTACTAATAAATATGGTGGTCTTTCTTTTCTTTAGAGTGAATTTGAACTACTTCAACTCTTCACTGGCCTCTGTGGTTAGATACCACAATTTTGCCAATAACACGTGTAACAAATTATAGAAATTCTTTAAAAATTTTATTTCACAATAATGGCGGATATCGCCAATGACAGTTGAAACAACGGCCGCGTGAACCGCCTACTAGGAGATTTATGCAAAGCCATAATGTGGCCAATATGCTGCGATATTTCAATGTTCTTTATGAATTATTTACTGAATGCACTTTTTACTACATAGATCACGCGTTTTTATTTAGTAAACGATACTATAAATAATTTTAAAAGTCAAAACCTGTCAAAACTCAATACGGTGGTCAGCAATAAGCGAAATAAGATTTTGACAGTGACATTTGATTGACGTGTCATGTATCTAAACCTATCTATATTACCTACCATATGACTGCAAAAAAAAAACAACATGAATTCCGAACATACGGCCCATTAAATAAACACAATTTGACCTAAAGGTCTTGGTTATCAGGTCATAAAATTCCAAAAAAAAAAAAAATAAACACAATCAACTCAAATCAACACTCGACACACTCGTCATTGGCTAACACAAAACGTGGAGTGCCAGAACAAGAAAAAAAAAAAAAAAAACACTCGACACGATCACAATGGGAAAATACAACTGTCAAAGTCGCCAATCAAACGTCATAACCACTGTTATGGCTACCTTAATAAAGGGTTGTCTCACTAAACAACGTTTCAAATAGTTAATTACATAAAGGTACTTATATTTTATTCAAATTACATTCAGTAGTATTTTTATGAAAATCTTTTATTTTTTTCCTTTTTATCTATATAGCGTACATAGTGGTGGCCCAAAATGAAATATCTCCTTTGTTATTCCAGCCCGATTCCATTGTCTTTGTGCTAAAAATGTGTAATCTGTAATTTTATAAGTAAATATCGGGCAGTCTTCTCGTAATGGAATAGTGATAGAATGACATTGCCGTATTGCCATTATTATAAAACACATTAGTAGAAATGATTTTCTAAAAACTACTACTCAATTTAAACATTTATTAATATGGAGTGGAATATCAGTGATTGATCACTTAAAAGTTATAATGACGCCATTTTGTTAGTACATTACGAAACTTGTCACAATTTATCATTATGAGATCATTTATTGACCATTCTGACACCATTATAATAGCAGACTAGGGCACTTGTTCGGTTGCTAAGCATGCCTGAAAATTTTGCATGTTTGAAATTTTGCAGACGTGAAGTTAGAAATCCGGCTTAAATAATAGGGTAATTTATATCCCGGAAAAAAATTGATATTCCGGAGGGAAAAGAAAAATATTGTGTAGCGCTGTGTGTCGTTTAAAACAATAGGTATATTATATTGCAAACAAAAATGCACATGTAAACTTAGAAGCTAAATGATACGATAATTAATCCCCGAAAATGAGGATATAACCGAATTCCACGCGGGCGAAGCCGAGGGCGGAATGCTAGTTTTATAATAAAAATATGTAAGTTTATTTCAAGGTATCATTACCCTGAGTTGCCTGAAATAAATGAATATTATTATATAGATCCTTCGACTACAGGCATTTACATGCTTACTTAAACAATGACTCTGTAAGCCAAAATAATATGAAATAAACTTATTTTTATTTTTGTTTATTATTGAAGGAAAAAGAAAGTCATGTTTTGCGGCGGAAATCAATGACCTGATAATTATATTAAAATAAATATTAGATCTACCAACCATGCGAAAAAGTATAATTAAAAAATTACCCTTTCGCAAACAAACTCCTAGCATTTCAGATTAAACGAAGATACCTAACATAACTACATGCAACGCATGCACACATACTCCGTTATCTGATAATAATTAGTTAATTAAAACAGCTATTTACCCAGTTATCTACAAGGAAATACTATTAACACAAACTATACAATTACCTACATTGCTCGCGCTTGTTGCTAAAATGGTGGGTATATAATTACAATAAATAGGTTTATCCTGTTTAACTATACTTGTAATAATACTAATTCTAATAGCTTATCTTATTCATATTGTACAAAATTTACTATCCTACTATATTTTTAAAAAAATTGCTCCACAGTTGGAGCTACGCCTGTATTGTGGGTGAGTTTACAAACACTGAAACTCACACATGTATACAGACCAGAGCCAGACCTGGAACAACAACCTCTACTTACGCCAAACAAATAGATATTTGTTCCGTGTTGGAATCGAACAATCGCTTAGCCACTACACTTGCTGTGTCGTCAATATTTTAACGCGAAAATTTACATAAGTATGGATTAATTAAGTACTCTTTCATGCAAAACTACTGAACGGATTTTAATGAAACATTACAGTAATATAATTTGTACATCAGAATTAAATATATGTAAGTACCTAGTATACTTATTATCCCAATAACCCACGGGATCAACACTTAATATGAGGGTGACACCGCGAAGTCCTGCTAGTAACGGTGCATAGTTAGATTAGTTTAGGTCGATTATTTCTAAAATCATAAGTCATTTATTATGAAGTCAAGAATCGGCACTTTTTGAAGGTCAAAATTACAAAAGATAGTCCACCAGAACGCCCGTCCTTCGCCACTTCCTAGTGCCTTCGGGGAAGAAATGGCGGAACAAGACCCCATATAAAGTAACTAACATTACAAAACACAGAACATTGAATTAAATTATTTACCTAATGTCACCTAGCCACGCCAGTATACGAGTAACCCATAAAAAAAAAAATTGAAGAAAGAAATCATCATAGTCCGCAGTAGTATGAGTAAGTAAAACTTATTACCTAAATAAAAGCCACCAGGCGTAAAGGACAGGCTAACATATTATCACACCTGTTATCCTCTGAGGGTAAGCAGAGGTGCACCCATTGTAACAACCATTTTTTATAGGGAAGTATAAAACTCAGTACTTACTTACGGAGAGGACATTAGAATGACTACCAGAGTTCACTCTCAATTTTAGGAGAATTAAATATGGCATAATAAAGTTTGTATTACATTTATAAGTACCTATCATTTGCACAGGTATGACCTCACACATGCCTACAGGCTACATTTGATGTTAAATAACTTGGGTGGCCAAATACTTAGCCAAGCCGTGAGACTTAAAATTATTAATAGGTAAAATTCATAATAATATCAATCTGTACTCGTATCAAGTTAAGGCCTCTGTAGCTAAACGCAACTCAATCACAACTTAAGAATAAATTAAGCATCAACTAGAATGTCAGTCAAGTCTATTTAAAATATTTTAATCCTATAAAAAAGTAATTACAGAAGTTGATATACACGACACCGGTTGGTAGCGGTTGCTGATTAGTTTTGAATTCTAATTAGTGACTCATGTTCATAAGCTTGTATACACTGTTCCTCTTTGGCTTGCCGATACCATAAACAATTTCTTTTTTGGAATTTTACTTTTAGAAAACTTTGCAACTGCTGGCTGATGTGCGTTCCCAATATAACGTGTTTTAAAATCTAATTTATACACATGAAATTACTTTTATTGTTTTACTTTACAAATGAAATTAAGGATCAAAATAAAACAAAAAAAAAAAAATACTAAAAATATTGTATAAATATTTTACTGTTCTAAGTAGTTTCTATTTTTGGTAGTTTTTTTTTTTTATTATACCTACATTATAAACTAGTGCTTGACCGCAATCCCGCCTGATGGTAAGCAGTGATGCTACCTTGAAGACATTCAAATTGTAATCTGATAGAAACACCGCTGCTGTCAAATTGTTCCAGTCCCTAGTGGTAAAATAGACGAGGCGACACGCTTCGTTCGGATCGTTGTGATGTTAGAGTGGAAACTCGCCGGGCGACGGGTCGTCCGAAGATGGAACGGAGATGGGGGAATTAAATCATGCAATTCCCTTGCACACTCTCCAAAATGCATCCTATAGAACACCGACAGGCTGGCTACTGTTCGCCCAGTGATTCGCCCTCATCATACAATATAATTTAGATAGCGATAGCGCACTAATCTAATGTCTTCTTCATAAACTATACAGGGTTAATTTTCGAAGATTCGAAGAAATTATATTATGTAGTTCCACGCACTGTTAACATTCGTAGTACCCGAGCAGGTGCCTTATTTGCTGTCAAAGGCTGTCGAAGTAATTCTGGGTTGCGCTGACCCATCCGTCGCATGGAAAAAAAATAAGATCAGTCTCAATCAAATTTAATGGTGTACCTACACTCTACAGATCATCAGCATGAACAAGTTTCTCCATTGGACCAAAATCGTAATCGCGAATAAATTTCAGTCGTCCGCCATCCGTTTAGGTCAAGTTTCGATTAAAGTTATCTATGGGACAGTAGATCAATTTTTCACAAATACGATATTGATTCCACAGAGAAAGTTGTCCAGCTTGATGGCAGTAGATAAATTTGCTGGCTGATTTTGAAAATAAACCCTGTATGTTCTTTAGATTACGGACATGAGGTGAGCAGTCGGTGTATACCTACTTAATAATAGTGAGGTGCCTAAACGGCTATATGCGGTTCTGTCGCTGTAATTCGAAGAAAAAATACTGAATACTGTGTGTAATACTGTCAGTGTCAAGGATGTTGAAGTCAATGCTTAACGTCATGTCATATTGTAGTGATTTGATATTCAGTTAGTGTAAGTTATGGACGTTATGGTTACTTTAGGGGCATTACTTTTGTATGTACGGCTTTTTTTAATAATTATAAACTAGTGCTTGATCGCAATCCTGCCTGACGGTAAGCAGTGATGCAATCGTTGATGGTAAAGCGTACTAGATTATTAAGCCTATTCACCTAAAAAACTTGGTGAATAGGAAGGAAGATGGCAGTTGACCGAGGTGATGCAATGTTAAACCCAACAACACGACCAACGATGCTGCGCCAAAGGGAGATTGATCTGAAGACCCTCCACGACCAAACTCCCGACATAACAACATTTGGAGCATTGTACCCGGCACACATCCCACACAACTGCTCAGATCCGTCCTCCGTACGGCTTCACCAGACATCATGCCGGAACACTACGAATCGCTTGGCGGCAATACTTTGTCTGGTGGGTGGTAACTTCTGCCGGCAGCTGATATTATGGCCTACCACCGACTCTTGAGTTTGTTTTATCTAACGGCTTTTGAGTTGGAAGTGTGTCGTTATCATTCAAAATAAATAAAATAAATAAATAAAATAAAAAGCCTTTTATTTCCTACTAATTAGTATTACATTTTTCTTAAGTTTACTAAATAACCTTACATGTTTATTGTATATTTATACAATATTTAAAACTATATTTATTTAAGTTAACTTTAGTATACATATTTAACATTGAAACTAAATTTGCTTATTTAAAAAACTAATTTATAACTTAAATTTGGAAATAGTTTGTTTCTTAAATTTATTTAAATGTACCTAGTTATTAACTTAACCTGATTTGCAGGAACCCCATTATTGGGTAAAGGCCTCCTCCAAAGCTGACCAGTTGTCTCTATTCTGTGCAATCTGCTTCCAGTGTGGGCCGGCTAACTTAGTGATATCATCGTCCCAATGTGTCAGTGGTCTTCCTCTGCTTTTTTTACCAAGAGGTCCTTTCCAAAACGTTACTTTTTTGGTCCATCTCTGGTCTTTAAGCCTTGCGACATGGCCAGCCCATTTCCACTTCAGTTTCTGTGCGTAAGTTAGTGCATTTGTTGCTTTAGTTATTGCCCTTATTTTTGTGTGTCGAATTTTGTCTAGTTTCTTTATTTTAAGCATGCTGCGTTCTAGTCCTCTTTGACAAGTAGTGATTAGGTTTTTTATTTTTGAAGTGGACTTCCACGTCTGGCATCCGTACGTCAAACTTGGTAGGAGGTTGGAATTCATCACTTTTGTTTTAATAGAGATAGAGAGGTTACTTTTAAAAATTTCCTTTAAACTCCAATATTTATTCCAAGTTTGTTGTATTCTTCTTTTCACTTCCAGTTCGTTATTACTCCGATCAAAGCTTATTCGCTTCCCTAAGTAGATGTATGAGTCAGTATAGTCGAGTGGCACTCCATTTATTGTGATTTGTCTTCTCCATCTATTTGTCATTGCCATGGTTTTAGAGAGATTCATTTCCAGTCCCACCCTGGCACTTGCTGACTGTAAAGTTTCCATCATTTGTTGTAGCTGGGTGCTGGATTCAGATAGCAAGACTAGGTCATCTGCGAACCTTAAATGGCTTAGGTATTCGCCATTTATATATAGACCTGACTTACTCCAGTCTATCTTGCTAATAACATCTTCTAGAATGGCTATAAATAGTTTTGGAGATAACGGGTCGCCCTGCCTTACGCCTCTCTTTATAGCAAAACTTGGTCCGAGAGTTTCTAGCTTGATTCTACCTTTGTTATTTTTATATATAGTTTTTATCACTTTTATATAAACATCTTCTACTCCCTGCCGTTTTAAGCTATCCCATATGCTAAAGTGTTTGACCGTATCAAAAGCTTTTTGATAATCAATATACGCTATGTATAGTGGTCTCTGTTGTTCTTGATACTTTTCTATAATTAATTCAAGTGTGTGGATATGGTCAACTGTAGAGAATCCTTTTCTAAAGCCTGCTTGTTCGACTGATTGTTTAAATTCCAATGTATTACTTATTCTTTTATTTATGATGGTAGAGAAAAGTTTGTAGAGGCTCGGTAGTAAACTTATTGGTCTATAATTGCCAATATCCTTCGGGTCACCCTTTTTATAGATAAGTATGATGTCTGATTCAGACCACTGTTTGGGTGTTTCAGATTTTTGTAATATTAAGTTAAATAGTTGCTCTAGGGGTCCGGCTAGTACTTTGTGTGCATGTCTTAATACTTCATTTGTGATATTGTCTGATCCAGGGCTTTTTTCTAATTTCAAACTTTTTATTGCTTCTATAACTTCCATTTCATCTACTGGTTTTATATAGCTTTCATTCTTACTTCCATTTGTGTTTGGGAGGTTATTCTTTTGAGTCACATCATTGTATAATTTCTTATAGAAGTCTGATGTCGCGTTGATGATGTCAGTGCGTTTGCATAAAATTCTGCTTTGTTTTCTTAGTCCCTCTAGCCAAGCCTTGTTCATTTTTAGTTCCTTAAAGGCCTTCTTCGAACTTCCAGTCTGCTGCAAATGTCTTTCTATTATATCTACTCTATATTTAGCGTAATCTCTCTTTATGTATTTATTTGTTACTTTATAGAGAGCAGAAAGCTCGTTTTTCATAGATCGCGACTTATTTTTGGTTTCTTGTAATTCTTTTCTTCTTTTCAATAGCAAGGCCGTGTGATCTGATAGTATTCTGTGGTGTCTGTGTGTCTCTTTCCTTGTTTCTCGAGCTTTTTGCAGACTCTTACTGATGGCGCTTACTATTTTATCGTGGTAGTTCTGTACTGATACATTTTTCAAGTTTTGGGTTGGGTAGGGTAGCATTGACATTAAGTTATTATTGTATCTTGTTATTTCTTCTTTAGTCATTAGTTGGAAAATGTTTTTATTTTTAAATTTTACTCTACTTTGCTTTTGTTGTTAATTAAATGTTGATGCTTAAAATGGTATTCTTTTTTTTATTAACAATTGCTTTTATATTGCAGTTACGAGCTTTATTATTTACGCCAACAGGTTCACCCCCATATAAATTACAGTTGATTTCAAACATACTTTTATTCCTGAAAATTACTTTTATTTCTTTACAACGGATAATTGTGGGGATTTAAAACCTTATTACTGGAGCGGTTTAGTGCTACTTCATGGCTAAACATTGGGTATTGGTATATAAATTATCGGTTAGGCGAGTTCGTTACATCTGTCACAATTACAGGCCGCACCTGCGCCGGCGCAGGCGCACTCGAACATCACATTTACATAAAATGAAATCGCCCCGTGGACGATACGCCACGGAATTCTGAATATCCATAAACGTAGCTGCCAGCATACCGAGGCCCATACTTAAAAACAAAATTAAAGGGGATAGCCGTACGATAATATGAATTAAAAATAATAAAACAAAAAAAAATAGGAGTCACGGATCGCCTCGAGTACGTTTTTTTCGAGTTTTTTAAGCGATGCCTGCGAACAGAGTTTGGCCGGTATCTTCTGACAATATCTTTGACGAGTTTTTTATGCGGCATTATTTTTAAATGAACAGATTATAAATGGTTGTTTGGCGATTTAACGCCCAATCTAATTAGGCAAATGATATGTGTTTTCTGGTAAAGATCGACGCGTGATAGCCTGCACTATTGTTGATTGATTTATATTCGGGATGATTGATATCGACTGATAACTTACAGTTACGCTGATAATATAGATTATTTTGTTTTAGATTGATTTGTAATTATAGTTTAGCTTTATTTT
Source organism: Sesamia inferens (assembly GCA_037179545.1). Taxonomy (NCBI): domain Eukaryota; kingdom Metazoa; phylum Arthropoda; class Insecta; order Lepidoptera; family Noctuidae; genus Sesamia; species Sesamia inferens. Next base: position 23,627,431 of record CM073928.1, on the reverse strand, counting down.
ATAGCTCATTATTATCATGTTGTTTGCGCATAATATTTGTGACGTTCCTGTAACTTGTTGCGATAGATTTATTTCTTTACTGAATGGTTAGTTATGGACGTCGAGTATAAATATTTTTATAAGTTGACATATGTGACAAGCTTTATAAATTAATGCACCTTAAATTACCAACTTAACTTTGCCTTGTAAGTTACAAGGCAAAGTTAAGTTACAACTGGACAGTACGCAAGTATTACTATCTATCATACTAATTCGCTATTTTACCTTATGAGCTTTTCTTGCTAGATTTGACATGGAAAAAATGAATAGACGACAGAGACAAAGGAAATAGGAAATAAGAAATGTTGGCCTTTACTGAATACTTATTCCTGTAGGTATTACTAAACCCTCCCAGGGTTTGGTAACTAGAATAGACAATGACATAAAAACCATCAGAAAGATTTTTTTACTTTCTCAACGCAACGTTGCGACAATAGTGATGATTCTAACAGTCTTCAATCCAACCTTTGTATGTTTTGTATTCCTGTTCTCAAAATTTACAGGATAACAGGGCTGATGTGAGTGTGCTAAGTCTGTTTCCTGACTCGATGTAGAAGCAAATATGGTACTTTGCAATTAAATAAGTGAAGTTTTAAAATTACCAAGTTTTACAATGCTTTCTTTGTTTTACTTTTTATTAGGTGAATGACAATCCATGGATTATATTTCTGTTTCTTAAAAAAATCAATCAACACGTCATAAACGTTTAGTGTTGATCATGAAATTCTCAATAACCTCGAATTTGCTAGGTTTTAAGTACCTCTGAGAAAAATGTCACTTCATCACGCTTAATAGCAGACTGATTATTTTTAAGGCTTATACCTATTTAGTGTTATACTTAAGGCTATGGGAGGGTGCAGTTGCCCATTTTATTATTATTATCTCCATGTTATTTTGTGATATTTTTGACCTTCTAGAACAATGTAGAAATATGCACGTTTAGCTGTAGGTTCTATTGAGAAAATTCTCGGTGGTAGGACATAATATCGGCTGCCAGCAGAAGTTACCACCTACCAGACAAAGTCTTCCCGCCAAGCGATTCACCGCCTTCCGGCATGATGTCTGGGTGAAGCCGTAAGGAGGACGGGTCTGAGCAGTTGTGTTGAGAATTGCGATGTGTGCCGCGTACGGTGCGCCAAATGTTGTTGTGTCTGGAGTCTGGTCGTGGAGGGTCTCCAGATCAATCTCCCTCTGGGGCAGCATCGTTGGTCGTGTTGTTGGGTTTAACATTGCATCACCTCGCTCTACCGCCGTCTTCCTTCCTATTCACTCAGTTTTTTGAGGCTATACTAGCGTGCTTTACCATCAACGATTGCAGCACTGCTTACCATCAGGCAGAATTGCGGTCAAGAGCTACTTTATAATTATAAAAATGTGAATGAATGTTTTTTACATTCGAAATGATATGCGGTGGTCCCCAAACGGCTCGATGCCTGAATCATGGAGACCTGCATGATTTGTGATACATACCTACCTACATAATAATATTTTTTTTAGATTTATTCTTGAGGGCTACTTATCGCTCAACAATAAATCTAAGAATATGCCTGCTCATCACCGCCACCATTGGAATGAATCATAAAGCTGAAATAAATTTTGAAAATATACCTCGTTCACAATTTAAATGGGTTAGCCCATACGGTCTCAATATTTATTTTATTTAGCTCCATAACTCACAGCACTTAAATTTTCCTATAATTAGAGGTGTTTCTACTTAAATATGTAATAACCTGTTTAAAAAACAACACTACCGAACATCTTGTCCCGTCAGCTGTGTTGTTATTCCTCTTGCTTTGCCTATCCTAAGTAGGTACCTATTGTGATAATCAAGTTGTCATTAAGTGAATAGCACTTACTTTCATCATCATGGACCTTTTATCGTCCCACTGCTGGGCACAGCTCTCCTCTCATACAGGGAAGGATTGAGCGTAATCACCACGCTTGCTTGCGGGTTGGCGGTTTCAGGCTTAAAGTGAAGGTTTCCTCAAGATGTTTTTGCTCCACCTTTGTCAAAGTTGTTGGTGTCAAAGATATACTATACATAGAAAGTACATATAACTTAACATTTGGTGCATCATACTCGGCACAGTAAACATTTTGCTCCCGTGTTAAAAATCTCTAAAATAGTTTTATTAATTGTTTTTACTCAAATATACAATAAAAGTGAATATAACAGTGCAATACGTTCGTGGAAATGTTATCTTGAGAAATTATTCACTATAAACAACATAAAGACAGTTTATAATCTGGACAATACATTGTGATGAAAACATTTTTGTGAGTGATAAAAAACCATTACTTGACGACAAACACTAACTACTTACTTGACCAATAGTCATATGACATAGAACTATATGGAAAAAAAAGGACTTACAACCTAAATTTTTAGTGTGACATTTTTGACAAAAAAAAAATTAATCTTTAAACTGATTGCTTTGTAACGTCTTTTGTCTCCAGAAGAGGCTAAAGATCAACAATTTCGTCGCTTATAGTATCTGTCGCGGTGGCTAATAACATAAGCTACCTCGCAACTTTCGTCGTGTGGCTTGAGTTCGAATCCCACTGACGGTTTCACTTTTTGGATTGTTTGTTGATTTCAATCGTTAAAAATACTTGTATCAAAAAGTACATTTTAAGTAGTCACTAATAATATACCACAATGAACTTTCTCGAAAACATTACTTTCCGTCGTGCACGAACCATATCCGACTCCAACATAAACAACACCTTAGATGAAACAAGTAACAGTCTACCCGACATTTCTGTGAATAGCAATGAAGAAGAGGTACAAAAGTTAAAAGAAAAAATAAATAAACTAGAACTTGAATTAAGTAGTGCTCATCAAGAAATTGAGTCTCTTTCTTTAGAGAATAATAATTTAAAATTAGTTAATGAAGACTTATTAAAGAAAAATGCTTTGTTCAAAAAAATCACCTGTAGTCCTGTAGCTTCTAAAAAAAACAAAACACAGTCGCCATTAATAAAGAAACAGAGAAAGGACAAAACAAAACAAACCCAAACATCACCAAAAACACCTATGATTGACAGTGAGAGGTCCGATGTTGATGCCAAAAATGTAAAACCATCTATGCATGAAACCGAAAAAACGAAATCAAGCAATAACTGTTTGAAAATAGTGCGCCCAAAAAAGCGAAAACTACACATTATTAGCAACTGTAACTACATCGACGCTTTAAAAAATATAGAAAATACCTTCAGTGAGTTTTTCGAGTATTGCCATTACTCGTCACCAGGTAGTGGATTAAGAGAAATCCTGACAAATATCAGTAATAAAGTGCGAAATTTTTCTATGAGTGACTATTGTTTAATTATGATAGGAGAAAAAGACTTTAGAAACGCAGGAGACTACCCCGAATTGATTACAGAAATAAAAGAATCGCTAAAGAAAATTAAACATACAAATGTAATAATATGCTGCCCCACCTATATAAGAGGAGCGCTAATTTATAATTACAGAGTAGAATTATTTAACAACTTGGTTTATATGGACATCCAGCACAACGACTATGCTTACTTCTTTGACTCAAATCGTGACCTTTCTTTGGATATGTTCTCTGATTATACCGGAAAACTAAACAGAGAGGGTACAAAATGCTTATTTCAAAATATCTTTGACCGTCTAATTATTGACATAAAAAATTATCCTATAGTAGACGCTACTATTGATAATACGTCAAATGAAAGTGATTTTTTTCGTTTATGATAAGATAAAAATATTACACCAGAATATTGCTGGATTAATAAACAAGTCTGACCTACTTACGGTTCAACTTCAGCAATTGTCCCGGGAAAAAAAAGACATAGATGTCATTTGTATCACAGAACATTTTGTTATGGCAGGATACGAAAAAATATTGAATGTTTCAAATTATAAGCTAGCAGCTATATATGCAAGACAGTCTAAGAAGCGAGGAGGATCGTGTATTTTAATTAAAAAGGATCTGGAGCACAAAGAGCTATTAGATATATCACGGCATTCCATAGCTAATGTCATCGAATGTTGTGGCATAGAATTGTCAAATCAAAAACTAATTATTATATGTGTTTATAGGCCACCCAAGTCCAATAATTTAAATATATTTTATGAAAAATTAGAAATTATTTTAAATAAGCTATGTACCAAATCGGATAAGAGAATAGTTATGTGTGGGGACTTTAATATAGACACATTAAAAAGAAACAGATTAACTTTGGACTTTGAATACTTTCTTTTGGGCTACAATCTAGAGTTAGAACTGCGGCAACCCACTAGGTTAGCCAGTAGTACCTGTTTAGACAATTTTGCCCGTAGCTCTCAATTAAGGTGTAATTCAGAAGTACTGGATTTTGCGTTGTCAGACCATACTGCCCAAATATTGGAAGTAAGGGTTAATAAATCATACAGAATAAACTCATGGACGATTAAAAAACGCGACCTATCTAAAGAAAATATGACTAGATTCAAAAATTATCTGAAGTGTCTCTCTTTCTCCGAAGTCTACCAAACCGAAAATGCTAATGAAGCATACAATTATTTTCTGGAGCAATTTAGCATGTTGTACGATCTTTGCTTTCCTTTTAAATTAATAAAAGTTAAGGCTAATAAAAAAAATAAATGGGTTTCAACTGGCATCAGAATTTGTAGTAGGAAACAAAGGAAATTACTATGGAAATACAGACGCGAACCATCGAATAGTAATAAAAATAACTTTAGAAATTATTCGCGCAGGTTTCGGAAAATTATTAAATTAACACAAAGAGCACAAAACAACTATTTCATTAACACATCAAGTAATAAAGCGAAAGCATCATGGCAGGTTATAGATAATAAAGTTCGAATCACTGAGCCTATTTCCCAAATTAAAATACATAATACTACCGTTACTGATCCGACAGAAATTGCAAATGTATTTAATGACTATTTTATTGACCAGACACTGAATAATATCACGAAACTACCGGACACTATAAATCTGTTAAATAATCCCAACTCAATGTTCATGCACCCAATAGTACCGCAAGATATTGTGAGAACAATACAATTACTTAAAAATAAAAGTAGCACTGGTTATGACGGTATATCAACAAGGGTTATAAAACTCGTATCAGACGACATTGCTTTGCATTTGTGTCATATTTTCAATTTATGTATCAGTACTGGGGTATTTCCGGATAGTTTAAAAACAGTCATAGTAAAGCCACTTTTTAAGAAAAACAATAAAGAAGATCTAGCAAATTATAGACCAATTGCTTTAATACCCATTTTTTCCAAAGTTATGGAAAAAATCATTTATGAGTCAATAAATAATTTCATATCCAAATATAATATCTTAAGTTCGGAACAAAAGGGTTTCAGAAAGAATAAAGGCATAAATACGGCCGTTTATGATTTGCTGAATGTCATATTGGAAAATGTAGATAAAAAAGTACCAGTATGTGCAATTTTTACAGACATGTCAAGGGCTTTTGATTGTGTTGATCATGACATTCTTTTAAAAAAACTATACATCATAGGCATCAGAGGAAATGTGCTTAATCTAATAAAATCGTACCTTAAAAATCGCAAGCAGCACACAGAAATATCTAGGATATGTCTAAAAACCAAGCATGAAAAAAAATACCTATCTAAGGCTAGAGTTATTAGATATGGCGTACCACAGGGCAGTGTGCTGGGCCCTTTATTATTTTTGCTCTATATTAATGATTTACCTCGCCACATTGAACATCAAATGGTTTTATTTGCTGACGATAGTACTGCCTTGATTAAATGTATTGACAAAAAAAAATATGAACATGACATAAATAATACTTTGATAAATATAACACGCTGGCTTGACGACAATAATTTAGTAATCAATATACAAAAGACTAATGTAATGCATTTTTATCAGCGAATTCCACCAGAAGACTTGCATTTACACTACAATGGACAAAAAGTAGACCAAGTACTAGTTGCAAAATTCCTTGGCATACTGATAGACAGCCAATTAACTTGGAAGCCACAAGCAGAAGCAGTATGCAAAAAACTGAGTACAGTTGCGTATGTACTCTTTAACCTATCTAAAAAGGTAAATATCGCCACAAGGTTAACAGCATACCACGGTTTGGTCGCGTCGGTCTTGAGATTCGGCATAATATTCTGGGGAAATTGTAGTCTAAAGGAACAGGTGTTCAAAGCTCAAAAACGATGCATAAGGGCAATGTGCAATCTAATGGTAACAGATAGCTGCGTACCTGTATTTAGGTCCCTAAAGATATTAACATTTCCATCACTGTATATTTTCGAACTGGCTGTTTTTGTGAAATGTAATATGCATCTTTTTAATAAAGTGTCCGCAAATAGGAACCGGCCAATTAGGAGACAATATAAAAATTTGCTTATTGTTGCGGGCTCCGATACCGCCCTATTAAAAAAAAGTATTATATGTATGGGCCCAATTATTTTTAATAAACTACCCGACGTAATAAAAAACGTGACACTTTCATTATTCAAGAAGAAATTGACAATTTTACTAAGAGACAAATGTTATTACTCAATTAGCGAGTTTCTGTCAGATGAGAATTTAGATTGATAATGTGACATCTCTGTATTACTGACTTGTAGGTCTGAACTGTACCTATTGACCATAAACCGGACATATTTTTTTTTTTTTTTTTGACTTGATGTAATGAATTGTGTTTATTTTAATTTAATTTGACATGTAATTTATATTTATTTGACTTGACAGTGTGTATTTATAATATGTAGAATGAGTTGGTTTATTGTTATTGGATTTTCATTAATTTTTGCTTTTGTTTGCATGCCTTAGTTAAGGTAGTCAGTATAAGGATCTTCTAAAAACTTAATATCTGTATTTTGTACCTACTTTCTACGCAAATAAAGAACTATTCTATTCTATTCTATTCTTAGATAAGTTACATTGGTACTTGCCTGACCTGGAATCGAACCCGCACACTCATACTTGAGGGGCTGGTGTTTTAACTACTAGGATACCACGACTATGAATATAACAGTAATAGCACTTACTTCACTTAGTTATTATTACCTACCTACTCTTTTGGTTAGTATTGAAGGTTATGGTTTCATTTCTGTAGACAAATTGCCATTGGGCACCTTATTTCTCACATTTACATTTAACTAATAATTTGTTTAGTACCTAGCTTACTTGACTATCATGACCTAGCGCTATGGTCTGAAAAATAGTCACTTCATTAAGTACTCAATACTTAATATCTTTATTGCTTTACCATAAATTCGTATAAGGGTGGTAACAATTTATGTGAGATCAATTATGGACCCTGTAGGGCACAGCAAAATATGGTAACAGGAGAGAGGAAGCTCTGTTTGAATATCTTAAAATAATATAATTATATTACAATTTAATTTAAAAATAAATAAAGTATATACGGAGATTTTTAGCATCATTTTACTTAATCTACAATTTATATACCTATTATTTTATCTTTGGTATCTGACTAATTATAATTAATTTATTTATTTTCATATTTGTGTTTAAATTACGAATAATTATAACGTTTCAGATGGTATTTTTATAGTACTTATGTTTAAGATAAGTATAATTAATTATTTATTTAATTTTAATTTCAATTATTTGTTTTTATCGCCAAGATATTCATTTATAGTGTAGTGAAATTTGTTTATTCGAATTTTTTAAATTTATTTACAAATATATTTAACTTTTCTTCTTCCTTTATTGTGTCCGGTAGTTTATTATATAATAAAAAAATATAATTGACATTACAGTACCTTTAACTATGAATAATCTTTTATGTAAAATAAACATTTCGCTTTTTCGAATTGTGTGATTTAGCAATTTGTGATTTATGGGCCTACCTATTCATCTTCCTGATCTTCCTAGATTACTTTGGATTACGTGCAGATCTCAAAAATTTAATAGCTTTTAGTCTTAGATTAAATTCTAGAATTGGTGGTATCAAAGTAAGTAAACACATTCAGCCCCGAGATTGGTAATTTAAACGGGCTACCAAATAATTCCTTAATTACCTAAACAAACTTCTTTACTAATTGTCGTCCTCCGTGGCGCAGCGGTCAACACGCCTGCCTGCGACGTGGAGGCCCCGGATTCGATCCCCGGCCAGGTCATGATGGCAAACGATCTTTTCCTGATGATCCTTGGATGTTTATCTATATATGTATCTATTATAAATATAGTGTAGTTGAGTTAGTATCCCATAACACAAGTCTCGAACTTACCTTGGGGCTAGCTCAATGTGTGTGATTTGTCCGTATATATTTATTTGTTTATTATTTATTTAATTAGAAAGTACGTATTATGTAGAGAAAACAAAAAAGTGTAGGTACTTAAGTAATAAATCAACAATTTATAACTTCACTGCAAGTTGAATCAATGTGTTTAGCCTATCAATAAGTTTAATGTGAGAATGAACTGAAGTAAGTGGCAAATAACTTAGATCTATCTTGACACTTTGCTCATTGCGAGCACGTTTCATACAATAAAAATCCAATGAAATTAAAATATAAGAGAGTCGCGAGCGCACCCGAGCTCTCCGTAAAAACTGTGAACCATTCAGCAGTGTTGGGAGCTGCTCCAACCAACATCATAATTTAACATCTCAAAAACGCGCGTCTTAATAAATAAATCAACGTATTTTTTCACCGTCCATAACTTAAGGAGCCGAGGCGGGAAATCGGATGGAAGTCGAGGGCGAAACTTTTAAAAAAGGAAACTGCTCTTGCGGCGTTCGCGCGCGTCGCCATTGGCCGGGCCGGCGGGGGCGGGAAGCCGCCTGCGCGCGATTGGTCGCCCGCCGACGCACCGTAGGCGCGTTCATCTCGAGACACGAACAAATAGATTTTTTTAAACAAAAGCAATTTTCCTATTCTTCTTGTTGTGGCTCCGTTTCTATAGTTTGTTTTTGCTCGGCGACGTTTTGTATTGTTTACAGTGGTCGAGTGCGCGACAATCCGCTGCCGGGTAATTCACAGTGATATTAACAAGTCGACTCCTCCGCTATATTGTTTCTACTGGCGCATGCAAATTTTGTAAAAACAAGCGATTGTTATGAAAAACAAGCACGCAGGTTGTTGCAACTACTCGGGAATAGGAAGGCTCGGCTCTGCGTGAATGTAATTAACAAGATACGAACGCATTGTGCGATGACAATGGGCGTCACCACTCACAATACAACTGAACATTTCTTGCCTGTGCGAGATAACATTTACATTAACTAAGTCCTCATTATTATACTTATCTATATTCAATAAAACTTTATGCTAATTGTCTGTAGATGATGAAACAACGAAACAATTCTGTGACAAACATTTCCACATTTACTTTTAATTTAAGTAGGTAGGTAGGTAGTTACCGTGGGAATAAATTTTTACACCTTCAATTGAAGACACTTCCATTACAAAATTATGTTTAAGAGCGTATTCAAGTAATAAAATTGCAATGTCTTTTTCTCAAAAACAAAAGAGGGATACCATTTCTGGAAACTCATGAAGTAGATCCTTCGACTCTTCTTCACCGGGAATCAGGAACCGTAAACATACCTACATGTTCCATGCTAACATTATTTCAGTAGGAAGTTATTATATCGTTATTTTTCAGCAATTCTAAGATAAACTTATTGGTTATGTTATGTTTCTGGTCTTGCCTTCCAATGAACACCACACCACACCACACCTCACTGTACCATACCACACCAAAATCAATAGCACACTCTATTCCTTCCTTTTATACACACAACAATTAATTACAGGTTTAATTAAATTATAGGCTTTGTTAACACTCGCACATTTATATGAAGATCTCTATTATACACAATGCTACAGTAGAACACTGACTCCTAAGTCACAGAGTCCCCCCTTGTTAAAGTTTCTCATTACTTGCAAGTTCAGCCTTTTATTTTCCCAAAATTTAATAGCTATGTATAATATGAGGTGTCTTAGCTTATCACCCTGTAATTGTAACGTAAGCACATGAGTGCCTACTTATTACTCATGTAGGCTCTGCAATAGGTAATGTGGAACATACCATCACTCACAATCTGAGCCATTTTGAAAGATATTGCGAACCCCATGCTTCATATGTTCGTAAAATTTGTCAGCTCAAAAACGTAAATAAAACAATGAATGTTATAGTACTGTCAAAACAAAATCTGTTGCTACTGTCAGTGTGCTACTCAATTACCTCGTTGGTATTTTATATGTAGGTAGGTAGCTATCCATCTCGTCTGACACAGATTGAGAGCTTGCTCAAAACTACAAGGGCTCAATCTCTAAAGAATGATCATTCGTCTAAGACATGACAGTGTCAATCGTGGCTAACTGTAATATAGATCAATCTACATATTAGTTGCTGTGTTAAAAGTGTTGTTTTGTAGGCTGTGTTTTTTCAATAGCAGTTTGTAGTAGACATTTCGAAAATGATTTCATTATCCTGTCTGAAATAAGGTCTACTGTTTTATCTTATTAAATATAATTAACACCTTTACTTTTTTAAAAGTCTCAAAAGTCTAACAATTGGTAGGTATAAGTGCAATGCTTCAATACCGCCTTCGGGTTGTGGAGGTCAGACGGCAGTCGCTTCACGGAAAATATCGAAGTTTAGCCAAAATCAGCAGTTAGACTGGTAAAGCAGACCCCAGACTCCAAAGCCGAAAAAGCTTCGGATGCAACTGGGATTAACGTTGAGATGATGACTTATATTATCGAATTATTTTCATGCCCTCTGAATGAATTCACAAAAATAATGTTATAGGTCTGATGTTATTTAGATATACTTAGGTTAAAATTTAGGATATAAAAATAGTATGTTTTTATTTTCTTTTCTTGACTTGTTTCTTGAGTTGAGATCGCGAATTGCTAAACATAAGGTGGGACGCCCTCAGGCCAGGTTGAGCGATGATCTTCGCAAGACGGCTGACAGTGACTGGGTGAGAGTAGCCGAAAACCGAGTTGAATGGCGTGAAATAGGAGAGGTCTATATCCAGCAGTGGACTGCTATAAGTTGATGATAAAATTTTATAAAATTTAGATTAAGGATTTGTCGTGTAAGGTCACTCTGTCACATTGGATCACAGATCTGTAATGATAGTTATTAATTTGAGTACATAAATCATATGTTATCCTTGAACTTATTACAATATTTTGATTCAAAAGAGTGTCCACTGAGTTTCTTGCATGTTTTTCTCGCTAGGTAACCTTCTAAAGCTTTGGAATGGGTAGCAAGTTTCATCTTTCTAAGTGACTGGTTCTGCTCTCACAATACAAAAGTACCGTACATTGAAATAAATGCTTTGAATATTTGAGTTCTGTGCTTTCGTTTAGGTCTAAGTATAATTATATATCTACTTATTGTATTTAAGCAGATGGCAGTTAGGAATTGACAGAGTTCTATGTTTTTACACGCATTCTTTGTAACCTTTTATTTTTGATATTTGATATCTAACACAGACTTCATTGTCCAAATTCATAGACATCCGAATTCAGGTAGCCATTCAAATGCCCGAATGAACTAACGTACTAATGACTAAGTATCATTGTGCTATTAGGTAGGTAAGTAAGTACCTACTTAAATTTTTCCTTTTACCAGATATTAGTACCAAAGACCTGTAGACCTTTTGCCATATTTGTTTCCATTAGATTCATACAAGGACTTTTCCATCTCGACCATAGATACCACAAAAGTCGTGTTTCATATTTATACAGAAACTCTGTAAAATATTCATTAGGTGAAATGCAAGTCGTGCAGCACAAGAGATGAATAATAAATATCTAGATTGATATCGTAATATTTTAATCTATATCAGTTCAAACGTGCTTGGAATTATACCGAAAATAGAATCTGAAATCTGACCTGGGCGTCACGACAAATGTGGACACACTTTAAAATATTTAATTCTGACCCCGAATTAGTGACATGAGGGTCACTTTGGTCAGCATCCTACTTACTTTGAAAGTTTTTAGAGGAACATATTTACTTATAGAGCATTTTTTATGGCGTGTAAAGATAAATCTGTTGTTCTGTAAATATAGAACCGTATTACCTTACCTTTTTTCATCCATATGAAAATCCAAGCTTGACGTTAAGTTCTTTTGAAGGCCAGTCACAAACAAATGAGTAATTAGGAAGTCTAATTTAGTTAGAGGCTTGCAGCAGAATCGCAAATAAATTTAACTAAGTAGATACCTTTCCTCATGAAAACTCTTCACGTCGACTAATAAACATCGTGAGAACGCCATAGCCATTCTAGACCTCAAAATCTAGAAATCCATAGACACGAGCAGACCATCCGAACTAAACCGAATTCATCCGAGATGTCCCGAGATCGTGGCCATTTTTCCTCCAAATTGCGCCCTTTGTTATGCAAAGCGCGGAGGCGCCGTGTGCGGGCGCAACAATCGCTCGTTTGTGCCCCGCGCCCGTGTGACACGGTCTTATCGACCATCGCACGGCAAACCACCACACTTTTTACAATGACTAGTGACTGATTAGAATATTTCATCAGTCCGTCTAGGCCTAACTCATTCTGTTTTTAATTACGCATTTAAATTCTAACTGGGAGGTCGTGTGACAAATCTGTTTTGTGGATGTTTATGAGCGTGCTTTGAGGATATGGATGTGATGATACCAGATTAAGATCTTAATGATATTGTGTTATTTAATTTGTGTCCATTATGTCTCCGATGTGTGAGTTATGATATTGTTAATCCATATTTAGAGGAAATATAATAGTATATTTTGCATAGGTTCCCGTGTATACCAACTAACTCCTACAGAAATGTTTAATGAAGTCATCATCGCCTTAATAACGTATAAACAATCGTCTAGGTGCGAGTTGAACTCGCGCACAAAAGGTTCCATATAAGTACTTATCTATACAAAAAATGTTTTATTTTGTTTTTAGTACTTTTTTATTAACATCAATAGAAATTCTATTAAATCTCTAACTAATAAGGTATTTGAATTTTTGCAGGAAGCTAAGTGTAGAATTTATTTTATAATTTGTTTTTAAAGTGGTTTTGATATGTATCATTCTTTATTTTATTTTATTATGGATAACTTAAAATACTCAGAGGGATTACAGGTGATCCTGATCTGCACAATGAGACCTGCAATGTGTTTGTCCCTGACAATTACTGCCGTGGCAGAAAACATCGGTTATTGGCTGTTCCGACCAGCCGAACTATTGCTCACTCCAAGTCGCCTATTCCTCGAACATTAGCAGCTATTAATGCTCTCCTGAACTCAAACACTGATCTCGATATTTTGTGGATGAATGAAAGACGATACTGTCAGAGTGTTTGAAGTTTTGTGAGATGAATGCATGACTGAATCAAATAAGTGTATGTTTAAAATATCCGTTTAATGTTTTTATTGTATTGTTTGTTATATGTTTCTCTTCCTTTTATTAATGTTTAGTGCCGTTCTATTTAAATAAATAAATAAATAACATCATGTTTAGTTTTTATGTTATTTGCATACCGAATTGTAAATTTAATACGGTGGTACCAAAACTGTTATAGGTAGGTATAGGTTCAATTATCACATGAATGTAAAACAATAGATAGCATATTGTTTGTCCATAATTGCAAATAAGTAAATGTTTTTGACCTTTTATACCTAATCCGTAAATTTATTTATTTTTATAACAACTTGCTACTTACGTTACAGGGTTTACTCTAAAGTATGTAACAGTTAAGAATTTTAAAATTTAAGTATAGATACTTTTTTTTAAATATTTTAAACTATGTATTAATTCCCTACTTGAACACAATCCCGCCAATGGTAAGTAGTGATGCAATCGCGGTTGGTAAAGCGCGCTGGTTAATTAAGAGCCTATTCACTATAGCCTTGAAGACACTTAAATTGTACTTAGTCAGATGTAAAGACCGCCGCTGGCAAATTGTTCCAGTTCCTCGATGTACGCGTTAAAAAAGACGAGGCGAAACGCTTCATCCGGATCGTAGTAATGTCAACAACGTAGGTATAAGGACCAGGCCCGAGTCGACGGCTCCTTGTGTTTCAGCCGCGCTTCAAAGAGATGTCAGCACATCTTGACGGGGTCCACGAAGACCGATGCCTCCTGGGTCAGGGTTGCAGGTTGGTTAAAAAAGTAAACGTGGCCCTGGCCGTCGCACAGGCAGGTAAAGAAACACGGGTGGGTTTTAATCAGTAAAAGTCTGATACGCCCTTCCAATCTGCCCATAGCGGGAGAAGTCATTTGATGACTTCCCATCCCAACAAAAAAAAAACTACGGACCCCTAAAAAGGCTAGATACCTACTCACGACACGACGGACGGGTCGTCCGATGATGGAACGGAGATGGGGGAATTAAGTCAACCAACCCGCGCACACTCTCCAAAAAGCGTCTAATATGCCTTACTAATCAAGTATTTCATTTTTTTTTTCAATAACTGGGTTGTAGAGCTCAGATAAGCAGTCATCACCATTACCTACCCTTTTTATCGTCCCACTGCTGGGCACAGGTCTCCTCTTATACAGATAAGGATTGGGCATAATCACCACGCTCAATGGCGATTTCAGACTTAAAGTTCAGGTTTCCTCAAGATGTTTAAATAAAAGATAAGCAGCCAGTAATAAGATAAGCAGTCGCTCCATATAAAATGCTGGTATTCTGCTGAATCCAATTAAACTGGAAGGCAACCCCAACAAAGTTGGGAAAAAGCTTTGCAAATGATGATTAATTGTTGCATACAAATACCTTTTTGATTGTAAGAGGATAACATTGAACCACATAGATAGATAAGTTTTACGTAAATACTTTTGAAAAAGATAGTCGTACATCAACACAAAACGCCGATCATTCATTTCGTGCATTCGAGTATTCTACAAAATGATACCTCATTGATTTTCCTACCTTACTAATTGCGATAGCAAAACAACAACCACGTTTCTTATTCCCTTTACGAACCACCCTTGTTATTTTGGAAACTCCTTATTATAGATGTAATATGGTTGATAATAGCTTGTTTATGAATTTCAATGGCTGCCACTGGCATACTTTAAACGATTCGACTGTTATCGTTGATCGTGCCAATGCATCATATTTGCTTCATGTTTCGTCACACAGATCGCCATCATATCGATAATGAAGCGGCTACATTAAAAATATTAGCTGCAAACTGAACTGGTCCTATATTCGTCATTGTAGGAATAAATTATAGGTACCTACATAGATAGGCTTCAATTAATTTCTCTTTGAAAAGTGATGTATCAATTTCTATCTAAATATTTGTTTATTTGTGTTAGTGGCTTTGTATGTTTGGTTAGAATTTCTTATTTGAATTGGCTTGTATCCTAAAAAATAATTTAATGTCCATCAGATAGATTTCTAAAAAATATTGAACATGTATTTTTTATTTTTTCTTTTATTCAAATACTTAGGAAGATATATTGATTTGAAATATCGCATGACGTCACGCCGTCGTACAAAATATACCATGGCGTGACGTAATTAGCCCCCACTCCGTAACTTTAATACGCTATATCTCAGTAATTTTTGGTAATTTCGACAAAATAAAAAATACGGGTCTTAAGTTTTTTTATTATCTATACTAATTATTTTTTTGAATTTCATACCTTGGATATATCCCTATTGTAACTAATTTTTGATCAATTTGTGGATAGTGAATCGACCGGACACTCTTACTGCGTAACGTATTATTATTAACAATTTTATTCATTTTGAAGCATATTGCTAATTCAATGCTCCATATGTTCGAAAAATGTGTCTACTTAACAAAGCAAATAAATTAATGAATGTTGTTGAACTATTTACACGACTTACAATGTTGCATAAATCTGCAATTGTGTATAGCACTACCATTTATTCGTTAACTAGTGATGAGCGATTGTTTAACCGTACATTTTTGATGTTTGCACGTCACTTAACCTTAATATTAGTTTATGAATAAACCCCTTAGCACTATGGTGTTTATTCATAAACGAATATTAAATTTAAGTGACTTCCAAACGTCAAAATGGTTTTCCGTTACTTCCGCGGACAAATCCCACAGAACAGCATACCTAAGTACGTGCTAGTTTTAGTAGCGAAGTACTTATTTTATAATATAAATATATGTATGTTTAGGTTAAGGTATTTATGTATGGGCCTGCGTCGCCTGAAATAAATAAACAGATAAAAACAAATAAGCCCGAAACTGACTACCTACACAAGGAATATCGCATTACCCAATAACTAGATAGTGTAGGCAAGACTGGATGCCCCAACATAAAGGGTGTATCTGACATCGACGCACAAACGAGTATCATGGATCCAGTACATGATTCTGAACCCCCCAGTGGTGGAATTTTGCGTCGGATTTTTCCAGATTAAAAAAAAATAATGTGCAGTTTTTTTTTCACTTTAGACCGTTCATAATTGCTATACTTGCATAACCCAATAAGATTTTAAATTAAAAAGTAATTAATTCGTTAATTAGGGGAGAGGGGGGCACCTTTGAACACTTTTTAAATAAATTATTATATTTGTCTTATTATGCTGCATATCAAGGTATATTATTTTTTTATGAATGGATATGCTATTTGTGCTACAAAATAAACATTGAATTTACTTGTTTTTACTCATTAAAGTAACAATATTATTCATTTTTAAAAACCTATTTTGTTCAAATGTGCCCCTAGGAAGGGGCAAATTTGATAACCCCAGGGGCAGTTTTGAAATACCTAATAACTAAGTATATATAGTAATTCAAAATAGAATCAACACTTTATTTAAGACATACAAATCTTATATTATAATTTGTATTGTCACGAACTTCGTACACTCACTATTGCTTAAGTAAACTTTATAAAACTAATAACAGCCTGGGGCAGTCTTGAACAAGTGTAAGTAACTTATCATTTTAATATATGAGATCTAGTTACATATTGCAATTAAAATCTTTGTCTTCATATTATCTTTATCTTAACATTATATTAAAAACATACTAATTAAAATGGCCTCAGTAAAGCATTTAGAAAAAGAACCCACTATGTAAGTTTCAAACATAAAATAAACAATCCAAATCGCCTAATTGGCCAATATAAAAGTAAATATTAAAAAAACATACAATTTCAAAACTTTCTAACAATATCATCGTTGACAACATACAATACAGCTCTCTCCGCGTCTTCTTCGTTAATATCATTTTCTTTCTTGTTTTTGTAATTTCTCGCCATTATGATTTATAACTGTAAAAGAATATAAAATGAAAATATTTTGTGTTATATTTATCAATTATTTTTAAAAATAAATATACATCGTTCGTTCAAACAGCGGAGGGCACTTACATTTTATTCATAACTGCCACACAGATTTTTTTCAAATCTGCCCCAATACCATCTTTCAGGAACAAAATTATCTAGACGACCAAGAAACTTGTATTTAATTAACATATATTGGTAATACACTTGCTATAATATACACAACACCCTAAAATAGTAAAAACTCGAAAAGAATACTTACGTTTTCAGAAATCCGCTTAAAATAAAAAGTAAAAATGTTTGCTTTCGTCTCCATAAAGTAACCGAACAATTTTATTCTGTTTGACACTGATATTAACTTAAATTGGCAACTGACGGACGTGTAGTTCGATGTTACCAGTGTTAAAAAGATATTGGAGGTTACTAAAGACAAAGGATGCGTTCATAAAACCAATAATTCAAAACTGCCTCTGTTCTTAACTGCCCCCCTCTCCCCTACACAAAAAAACGCAATACTATAAAAACTATCCTATCAGCTGATTTAATAGAGTTTGCATCAGGGATCAACGTCATACCCACAAACACGTACGGCGGCACGCTTGCATCGTTCAAAGGCCGAGACGACACATTTTTTTTAAACACTGTTATTTCTGTAACCGCTCATTAACAACATAAATGACTATCATAATTTTGTTAGTGGCATGAGGTGTAGCCTTTTCGCGAAGTTTGCGTTACAATGTCAGATACACCCTGTATAATAGTTGGGAAAAGGCTCTCTTCTTACTCGGTACACTCTTTCCAGGGTGGTCGTGGTCAACATTATGAATCACTATGAGTGATGATTTTAGTTATGCGGCGCCATTCAACACGGACTGCAGCCTTCAGGGCACATTCACAAACTGAGCACTTGGGTATATCGCATCCTTGATTTAGTCCGTCCATCTCATAGGTGGTCTGTCACGTGGTCTGGTGCCCTCAACCTTTTCCTGCACCACGAGACGTTCAATGGAGTCACTGCCGCAACGAGAAACATAACCGAAGAAAGTCAAAATGCGTGCCTGAACTGTAGTTGTCAGGCGCTGTCTAATGCCGAGTTCCATTGATATGGAATCATTTGTGCGAAACTCGGTACACGACACTCCTAGCATCTGTCGCCAGCATTACGTCTCCAATGCGTCAACCTTCTTCTTCTCGGTTTTACGAAGTGTCTATGTCTCCGACGCATAAAAGAAAATGGGGAAAATAGCCTAGGCAGATGTGATTTAAGTTTTAAAAACATACCTTATTAGATAAAATTGTTAACGAAATCAGCCTTAATCTTACAATAAAGGGAATTCTCATGTCAGATCTAAAAAATAAATCTACGTATTTTAATGTAATATCAGTTTATTTTTTCAAAATTTATTCTTATTAATAAACTATCTTATCAGCAGAAAAAAAAAATGGCGGAACACCACACAGATATCTAAGAAAACGAGAAGAAACTCTGACCAAGATCTCGTGAGATTTGACGCTATCTAGTGTTAGTGCAAAGTCCGTAAAACATGCATAGCAAACTTAAAAATAGTAGAAATTAAAGAAAGAAAACACCAACGGAATTCCTCCCATTCTTTTATAAGTACTATCATACGCTTTACATAGACGCGATCAATCCCATACACTAGTACAAAGGAAAGAGTTTGTATGTTTATTACATAATCAAGAAAAAACGGCTAAGCGGATCTTTTCAATGAAATTAGTCATTAATTTTGTTGTTGTGGAGGTATGAGGAACAGAGTGTAAAGTACGCTCATCCTCCATGGAAAAGGGAAGATCCTCCGACCAGACAGGTGCTGTGTCTGGCGGGCACTTGCCCAACGGTTAATGTTAGGAAGTTGTATGTATGCTAATTGCACGGTAAATCCTGCTTGCGAGATGTAGAATTCGTGTGACGTCAGTGTGACGCGTTATTTGTTTGTGGAGTTTGTACTTAGGTACCGCTACACTGTCATTGCTTCAGTTTTAATTATTTTTACCTAGGTATTGTGGCATAGACTAGGTGCATTGTCCTGACATATAATTTGTGTAAACAATTACATTTTAAAGGAGTAACGCTAGAGTTTCCTGTTCATTAGTCCCTATAAGACACGAAAGTACGTTTTGTAAGGGACACAAATAGAATCAATTAATTTTTTTTGGAAATTTTACATTCAAAAGTGCCTTTCTGGTAGGTATGTGCTTATTTGAATTAATCTGACTTTGATTTAGATAACACTAAGGATATTTTTTATTTCAGTGTAGGACTACAGGACAATTTTCAACAAAAACAAACGAAGCCGCGTTCAAGAGTTAGGTAGTATAAGTACTGAATACAACTCGCACAATCCAATCAGCGGTAAAAAGTGGAATGTCTATGGAAGACCAAAGGAGACCAAGATCACGTGAGATAGCACGCCTTGCCTTGTTTTTAGTCGAAGCCCGCCTTTACACGTTTAAAATGCATACTCGGCATAAGTTTAAATTTGCCGCGTTATCGAAATAGTTGGTAATTTATGAACGACGTGGTGCTGGATGAATTATGTGATCGTTTGTTGTAATGTTTAGCTGGTACACGCATGTTCTGTCTAATTGCATTCCTTGGTAGAGTTAACATTGTGCTTTTGTGTTCCTGGATTTCTTGAGTGACTTATTGTTTTGTAGTACCTAAAGCTATTTTGCGTGGTTTCACATGATAAACTCGCTATCTACTATTGTAAATTAGCTTTACTTTCCATATTTTTTTAACGTTGCCCCACACAAGGAATTCCTTCTGTATCGAAGATGCGTTTAACTTTAAACTCACATAAGTACTCAGCCAGTAAGCCAGTCCCGGAACGACTACCTACAGGCCGTTCAAATATTTGTTCCGTGCAGAAATCGAACTGTTTCGAATTTAGCTTTTGGCCGTATGTCATCTGTCAGAAGCTTAACGGAAAGTAAATTGAAAACTATGTTTTCAATACCTATAGACACTACCAACAGGCGCGACGCGACTAGTAAAACAACTTCTATTAAAACCTAATGGAAATGGTTCTTAAAGAGCCGTTTCCTGAGGTCCATTCTAGAACATATAAAACGTTCTATTTAAAAAAACTGATTAGTAAGTTTTAACAGAGTAAGCCCAAGGATAGAATTCTAATGTTCTTAAAAATATGGCAATAGCTCCTCAGGCTTCGCGTCGCGGCCACTGTGTATGGGAACATATGTTCAAAATGCATTTTTAACCCATTGGGAGCTCATTGCAAGATTTGATTGCAGAGTTTAGTTCCTACTTCATCATGTACATGAGACTGTTTACTTTTCCTTTATACAACAGCGTCGCCTAAAATTATACTTATTAGGTACTTTGGAGGCATGAGGAACAGGGAGTAATGTTCACTCATCCCCCATAGAAAAGGGAGGATCCTCTGACCAGACGGGTGTTGTGTCTGGCGGGCACTTGCCCAACAGTTGATGTTGGGAAGTTGTTTGTATGCTAATTGCACAGTAAACTCTGTTTGCGAGATGTAGAATTCGTGAGACGTCAGTATAACGCGTTGTTTCTTAGCGGCGTTTGTAGATACATACATAGGTACAAATTTTAACTATACAACGTTATTTTTTGTAAAGAATCTATGTATAAAATTTCAAACAGATATCATGAAAAACCACAAAGTTATGAGCTTGTTATTTTACCTGCTTGTTCCAACAAAAATATGGTTAACGCATCGCTCACCCGGCCGCGCTTGTACTGTCTCACTATGCGTCTAGTACTATGATCTAACGTCAACTGAGTTGTGTGCTCGGTAACCACACTGTAACAATTTCTAAATGTATTGAAAAAAAAAAATATAACATGCTGTAAAAATGGTTGGAATCGACTCAGTTCTTTATTCTGAACAAAATATATTCTGGTTTCGTATAGAGAAAAAATTATGTTGTACTAGCTTTCCGCCCGCGGCTTCGCTCGCGTGGAGATCGGTTATATCGCGCTTTTAGATTTCCCTCGTGAATATAATTTTTTTCCGGGATAAAAAAGTACCCTATTATTTAATCCGGACTTCTAACTCTACGTCTGTAAAATTTCAAAACAATCGGCTTAGTAGTTACGGCGTGAAAGCGGAACAAACAAACTCACTTTCCTATTTATAATATTAGGATATTTGGTGTACACATACAAATTTTCCAGTAATCTCCTTTGGGAACTTGATGTTTTTTAGGACCAAAAGTAGCTTATGTTACTCTCCATCTTTTCAACTAACTGTATGCCAAAAATCAGGTCGATTGGTTGCTTAGCTACGGCGTGAAGGAAGGACAAACAAACAAACAAACACACTTTCACATTTATAATATTAGTATGGATAATCACGCCCACACAAACTGACCGCGGTCTATTACTCAAGATGCCAAAAAAATCAACAAATTTTTATAAATTTAGTTTATAATTGATACACCAATAAGTCTGAACTCAACGCGGCGTTTGTGGTTAGGGCTCGTGTTGATCATGTTGATCACGCAAGCCGTCATCAAATCGTCAATGCGGTTGAAACAACCGGCGTCCAATCTACTGTTGATCGATCATTTCCTATCTGTGTTCCATCTTTAATGATATGGCTTTTAAACGACAGTGGTTAGAACTATATTTATTTTTAAATATTTTAGAAAAGTCAGACAAAACCCATGTAGAATAATGCTGGAAATAATAACATGAAATGTAATACGTGTTAAAACAAATGCGTATAAACGTTGTTACATTTCATGTTACACTGCATTCCACTCCAGCTTATTTTGGCCGGCTTTAAAATAGATCGCTTATAAAAACTTAAGAGCAATGTCATTAAAGTATTTTTCAGTTAATATGAACAAGTTTACACCAGCAGTATCTTCAACCAAACTAATTGAATTTCCACTATCTTTCAATCCTGGCGATCGTTATCAAGATTTAATCCTGGCTACTGTACCTACATTCTAGAGACAGTCAATACATTTTATGTATGTCAGTCAGATAAAAATTAGCCACATCTATCAATCATAATATTTAAAATTTTATAGACTATATAAGTAAATCAAATGTGGAAGGGCGGATGTATGCAAAATTATTTAGTAGTTAACTACCCAAGAAATAATAATTTTTTTGGGGATTGCATATTCATTAACTCCACAGCCTAATAAACGACAAAAAGTCCCAATAAATTACCTCATATTCGATACAGAGTGTAAATAACACGTAGATTATGTCATTAATGTTGCTCGTTGTTAATCAATTAATCTTAAAATGACAGTCAGATATGCAATTTTATTGTATCTACAATTATTGTGATAATATCCTTAAAGAATGGAGGTGTCGACACCTGCCTGTCTACCACTGACGTACACACTAATTATCTATTTACAAAATTGCATATTTCAGTATCGAAAGTATTCCCAATCAATTTTGAATCGTACCGTCCCAATTTTAAGGTAGAAATCCAGTTGGGTGGATAGTAAACGTATGTTGGCAATGCATTTTTCACACCTGACTAGGCTCTATTAAGAGATATAGAACAAAGTGGAGTGGTCGTCGCTGGCTGATTAAAATTATTATTGTTTTTAATTAATCATACGTAGTTACGTGTACTGTTGATAGTATCGGAACTTGCCAAGCTTTTTGCACGAGTAGGGACAGCAAAGTATGGCGGACAATTTAATGTAAGTAGGTACAAACAAAAATTCTGTGAAATTCCTTACTTCTGAAATCAATATAATGCATTTAAAAGACAATTTTCAGCCCTTGTGGGTGTGTGTGTGTTTGTTTTGATATAACGTAATGAATAGTGCTAAGTGTCTGTGTGATACTTAGCACTATTCATTAATAGTGCTAAGTGTCTGTGTGACACTTAGGTTGGCAGTGTCACCTATTCTCTTGTGCACAAACTAAACTAATTATAAGAACAGTGCATCTCTTTTTTTCTATTTCTTTAAGAAAAGGATAACAGATAACATTTTAGTTTCATCCTGTCAAATTAAAATACTCCATAGACAGTTTAGACGCGATTATAAACATGGCGACTAAAATACATCATTTACGTCAGGCGTGGACTAATTTGACAGGTCTAAAATAACATTTATCTTCTGTCCTTTTCTTAATGAAATAAAAAGAAAAAGCTGTACTGAACTTAAATTTACTTAGTTTTGATTGTAACCAAGGAAATCGGTACCACTGCCAAGCTAAAAATAGATGTGTATCTATGTGACACTTAGCTTGGCAGTGTGTGTGATATTACTGCGAGACCACAGTATACACTGTGGTCTAGGTGATCACTTCAAAATGTGCTCAGACACAGACTTGAAGTTATCTGTTACCTCTCTAAAATATCTTAGTAAGCTTAAGAATTTGATGTTCTTAATTCATACTAGCTTACATTTTTTTATTATGAAAATATAGGCTCTTTGCTGAAACTTGAGTAAATAAAAATATAAGTAGACCAACCTATTTTTGATCCGGCGTAGTAGTTTTGATACTTTGTTGTAGTTGTAAAGCAAGGTAAGACAATGTAGAAGAAAATATAAAATGATTTTTATTTCGGACCAGATAATCCATAGAGTGTTAGTAACATCAAAAAGAAAAACAACTTATTATCTATTGTTAGTACCCACCACCCTCTGTATAAATTGCTTTATAATTGGAGAGCCCAAAACTCTCCAATACAGTTCTTAGGATGCTTATTGTTATTTAAAAAAATATTTAATAATTACAGTATTTTGATTTGTTAATGTTAGCTTTTAAGTTTTCACATAAGAAATGTTTTGAGGTTCACCAGGCCAGGTTTTGTTATAAAATAATTCCAACATTTATTATCATTAAAGACCTCCTTTCACTTCTCTCTGTTTAAAGATTCTGAGCTCCAGTTCTTGTTGAAGGAATCCAGCTAATCCCACCATATCTCCGATTGGGCCTGCTACGATGTCGCATTTACCATTAAGAGGGCCTCATTAGAAAGGGATGATCCTCCGACGGGTGTTGTGTTTGGTGAGCAATTGCCCAACGGTTGATGTTGGGAAGTTGTATTATGCTAGTTGCACCGTAAACTTTACTAGTGAGATGTAGACGACTTCAGTATGACGCATTGTACGCATGTGTCATTTGTAGATACAGCTACTATCGAATTCGTACCCCGGCCAATAGTTGATACCCAGAATAAACTTTTGGTGGACCCCTGTTGATTTGTCAAAGACTATGTATGCCCACCATATCTGACGATAGGAAGTATGCTCACGTCAATGAGTCTACTCTTAAGGGACAAAAGCATGTTGTCTGGTGAAGCTGTACGGAGGACGGTAATAGATAATAGTATTGCAAAGTATGCCGGGTGCCATGCGTCAAATGTTGTTGCACACGCTTTTAACATGGTGTGTTGACACATGTAAATTTCAAATAGAAATATAGTTTACACGTTAGTAAAATTTATAACCGATTTATTACTAACAAATAGTGAAGAAAAAGCAGGTCTAAACTAGGAGTACTGTCTAAACTACTAACAAAGTGTTACCGCCAAGCGATTTGTCATGTTCCGGCGTGATGTCTGGTGCAGCCCTGCGGAGGACGGGTCTGAGCAGTGTGTTGCGATAAGTGCCGGGTATGATACACCAAATGTTGTTGTGTCGGGAGTTGGGTCGTGGAGAGTCTCCAGACCAATCTCTCTCTGACGCAGCTTCGTTGATCGTATCGTGGGTTTAACATCGCATCACCTCGCTCAACTGCCGTCTTCCTTTCTATTCACTCAGTTTTTTTTTATTGAATAGGCTCTTAATAAACTAGTGAGCTTTACCATCAACGATTGCATCACTACTTACCATCACGTGGGATTGCGGTCAAGCACTAGTCTATAATTACAAAAAAAGGAAAACTTTCACCTTTCACTTGTCACTTATAGCCCAATAGGTCTTCCAGACATTAATTTTTAATTAAATTATTTTTCCGTCTACCCATTACACTAATTTATTCAGTTATTTCCATGTAAAATTAAATAGTGTTTCTTACTTTCAAATATTTCCTCACCCTCCATTGCTGGCGGTACCAGGTGAGCGATTGCATCGTCTGCCTCGCGCCCCTACGCCCCTGCGCGACGCCAGGCGACGTTCCAACTCAACTGCTATGCTCGCACAGTTCACACGCAACATACATACCTACACTACACATATTAACAACATACATTTACAATTTACACATACCCAGGTGTATGTAATGCAATAATTATGATATTAATAACTAATGCTCCGTAATCAAGTTATAATTAAAGTGTAGACACGTTTTTATTGATTTTTATTAATACTAGATAAGTACGCGCGAATTCTTCGTGGTATTGGTGTCTTTTTTATTTTGTAAACTAGCTTCTGCTGGCGTCTTCGTAAACTTAAAATTTTAGTCCCAACATATCGCGTTGTATCCCATCACTATCCTGATTTATGTTCTTCGTATTGCTTTTTTTTTTGTTTTATTTTAATTTTATTTTTTCCTTTATCTTCTCTTGCTCGGCTCCTGAGGGTCGTGGCGTAATGTTAAATGGCTTAAAACCTTCCTCAAGAATTAGGCTATCAAGATTTATTCAAATCCAATTGGTAGTTCTGGAGATTACCAACCTCCTACATACATACTCGGCTTGGCTGTTATGAGGAAGCTACGAAGAATCTTCTCGTCCGTAATACCGCAGTGTCTCAAGACAAAAGTCTTCGACCAGTGTGTCTTGTCAGTGATGACTTATAGAACTGAGACGTAGTCCCTAACAATGGGCCTTATAAGAAAGCTGAAGATTACTAATAGGGCAATGGAGAGGGCTTTGCTTGGAGTTTCACTGCGTGATGAAATCAGGAATGTGGACACCCGCAGCAGAACGAGAGTAACCGACATGGCCCGAAGACTTGCAACACTTAAGTGGCAGTGGGCCGGCCATATTGCCCGTAGGACCGATGCCCGATGGGGCCGACGGGTTCTCGAGTGGCACCACGTAGGTACCGGAAGATGCAGCGTGGGTAGACCCCCGACAAGGTGGACCGACGACCTAGTGAAAGGTAGGTAGTGGTAGATAGAGGTAGTGTATTACGCAATTAGCCTACTAGTCAATAAAAATCAAGACGTAATTGATCCATAACAAGTTCCTGGAATACCTACTCGTATCCTCAATATTCTCTGCCTAACATCAAAATGAACCGATTGTAAGACACGATCTACTCATAAATTTTCATAAATGTCGTTCATACCCTTTTATAGACTTACCATTAATCTTTCTTAGCTTTACATCTAGATTTTCCTTAACTCTTTTTTGCTTAGATCCATCGGCTCGCCCGTCTATCTATCACACCATCTGTGGGTGGTCAAAGCCTAACCTTTAACTAATTAGACGAGGAACTGCTAAATCTTGATTGTCAATTTGTTTAGTTTAGAGTTGGAAAATCAGAAACCTTATAGATGAGGTTATAGGTTTTTATATAAAGGTTTTTAGTGTATTCAATAGCGTTGTAAGTCCCATTTGCATCCCAGTAGCATCCGAAGCTTTTTCAGCTTTTACCAGTCTAACTGCTGATTTTAGCTAAACTTTGATATTTTCCGTGAAGCGACTGCTGTCTGACCTCAACAACCCGAAGGCGATGCCGAAACATTGCATTTAGACTAATTGTTGGATTTCTGAGGGCTCCAACAACCCGAAAAAACTGCCATTAGATGTTCGTATGGCAACCGAGACTAATGGCTTAACGTGCTTTCCGAGGCGCGACAAGTGCAAATATTCATATTCATGCATACAAATATTTGCATTGCGCGGGGATCGAACCTGCGCCCCTTTGCGCAGCGGCCGCGTTCACTACCGCTACGCCACAGAGGCTGTCAGTTTTAGAATCCTTATCTATCAAGAAAATTAATCTCGCACCTTCTTCCTCGTTATGATTTTATGACTGATTCTAATCTTGTTTTGGGAAAACAAGATTAGAAAGAAAGCTTTACATTTGACTCTTGATGTTGTCTCAAGCCGTTGCGACCAATTGATTTCGAGAAGATTGAATTCAAATAGCTATTAATTATTACCAGGTTTACAGTTACATTTATTCCTCCATACTTTTTAACTTGCTATAAAGTTCTAAGAAGGAAGTTAGTTATAATTTATCGCAAATAATATCAAAGAGTCCGCACGTAGGGATGCACAGTTACGTTTTTACAAACACCGATACAGAGATACGTGACAATTAACCGATGGAATCGCGAATTCGAAAGCGAAAATGCTCATTTTAAAGTAATTTTTGTAGTTATTTGCATTGAAATTGAATTTTTTTTACGGCTGCGCCGCGTCCGTTCGGCTGGTGCGTACACGCATGTTCAAAGCGCATGTCCAATTAAAATGCGCAATAGTACTTCATTATGTTAAAATATTTTTATACGACGCTCAATGTGTTCGAGTTTCGTGTGAGCATATAAAAAAATGGTTTATTTTCGATACTTACATTTTAAAGCGTCGTAACCTTCGGCGCAGAACCTGTAAGTCGTTACTTTGACGAGCATTAAAGAAAATGCGTGGCGATAAGCATCTTTACGATAAACCATTTTGGGTAAACAAATGCTTAGTTTAGTTTTTTTCTAGAATACAAATAGAATTCAAAACAAAAGTTACCAATATTATTAGTTTCACTTGAAACCTCCTTTTAACCTTATGGAATTCAATTATATTTAAAATTCGCTCTAAAAATCTAATATGTACAAGTTAATTCTAGAAAACAAAATGAGCAAAAACGAACACTATTGTTTGTCAGGAAGCCCACCTCTATTTGTAGCCTATACAAAACGTTTATATTGATTAAACCATTTTTCAAACATCCAACAAGGCAATTAAACAACAGCAATGGGATTTTATTCAGATTCATCAAACCAATTCGAAATCATAATTGATCTGCCATGTAAAAAAATATAGAGGGCTGTTAGGAATGGAATAGGCGCCAAAAATACAAAACTAGAGCGATGACTGGTCGAAACACTTGGAGCCGAAAGTCAATTAACGATCGGCCGGGGCACGTGGAACAGAACCGACTGATAACGGAGTATATGGCAAAGCTTCAGAGCATTTAGCCGAAAAGTGTTTTTTCGGCTAAGTATATGCTTTTTATTTAATTCTTACGTTTGTTAGCTAACAAATCTGAATTTTATCTCCCACTATAGCAGCATTGTAAAAAAGGGAGCAAAAATGTTGGGTTTTATCAAGCGCACTACTAAAGACTTCAAGCGTCCTATTTCGCGCATAACGTTATTCAATGCTTTGGTTCGGAGTGTGCTTGAGTTCGGCAGTGTCGTCTGGAATCCACATTATGCAGTTCACTCCGATCGTATCGAGGCTATTCAACGGTCGTTCACTAGGCATCTGGCTTTTGTCACACCTGGTGTCAGCATGAGGTGTTCGTACGATGAGAGGCTGTCTCGTTTCGGACTTCATACCCTGCTGCATCGCAGACGTATGCTGGACTTGCTCTTTTTCCAGAAAGTTGTACGATGCCATTCGTTATGCGAAAACCTGTTGGAACGCGTCGCAATATGCGTCCCTAAAATAAACGCGCGAAGAAAATGTAGCGACTTGTTTGGTGTCCCCCGATATAAAACGAATCTAGAGTTGAATTCCCCAATTGCAAGGCTGCCATCAACCTATAACGCTTGGTGCAACATTCTCAACCTGGATATTTTTCATGACCACCCCACTCGCCTCAAACAAAAGTTGTTGGAAGGGAAAGGGAAACCTAAACCCAAACAAAATTGTATTTAGTGACATATTTAATGTGCATTCTCATATTTCTTCATCATTGTACAGAATTTTACTATATATATATTTTTTTTACTATATTTTTTTTTTGTCACATATTCTTATTATTTTATTATAGGTATTCAATGTTAATAAATTAATCCTCAATTATTATTGACTAGATTTAAATATTATTAGGTATTATATTTTTTGACATATTATATTCAATTTATTGTTATTGTATCTAGTTGTTTATTATTCATAATGTAAGTTTTATTTTTACGTGAATGTTGTGCACGTCTGTTATTGACACAACACTAAAATAAGACCGTTGAAATGTTAAATGTCCATGTTTGTGTTGTGTTGTTGATGTGCCTTAAATAAATAAATAAATAAATCTAGGGAGTTAAGCTTTAATTTAAGTTTAAAATTGGTTAAATTAGACCAATTTTAAACAGAGTAGTGGAAACTGAGACTATTTTATTCTAAAATATTATATTATCATTATTTGCCTAGCTTTCTTCAACTACTTTGAGATCAGTATCCAGTCTTATCGGAACAAATACCTGACCACTGTATCGATGTCTCATTATTGTTAAAATTGATACTTTAATACAAGCTATGATTATTTTCAGAACATCTGAAACTTTTGCATTTACTGTGTAGAATTTTGTAGTATATTTGGTCCCAGTTGGCAGGTTCGTGTCCGCCGCCCGATACCGTTCATCCGAATTTCTGCAATTCTGTTTAGACCACATGCACCAATCTATGCTGGATTTGATCAAATATTAAAATTACGTTTGATTTTAGGATGAGTTTAATTTAGCTATAAATTA
Organism: Sesamia inferens; assembly: GCA_037179545.1. Classification (NCBI taxonomy): domain Eukaryota; kingdom Metazoa; phylum Arthropoda; class Insecta; order Lepidoptera; family Noctuidae; genus Sesamia; species Sesamia inferens. The sequence continues at coordinate 23,597,571 of CM073928.1, read as the reverse complement.
GGGTTCTTGTTGAATGTTAAAAATTAAATATAAGACACATTTTATTTAAACTCTGACCCCAAGCGGCATCAGTCTTCGTGGACCCGTAACGATGAGCTGACATCTCTTTAAGCCGCGCGTGAATTACAACGCGCCGTCGACTCGGGTCTGTGGCCTAATCGGTTAATACACTTTTCTCAAATGATTGCGACTAGTTGCTATTTTAGTGTAAAATAATATCAACTGCAATAAAATAATACCAGTCGCATTCATTTGACAAAAATGTGTTCGCCGATTAGGCTGCTGGCTCCTTACCGGGCGGCGAGCTGCCCACTCAGCGCCCGCAAGCCGCGCGTGGCCGGGAGATTGGGATCCCTCTGTTCCTGATTCTCTTAGCAAACATCGGTAAACTCTTCACATGAATCATGAAATTATTTAATGAGACAGTTATTCCGAACTAATTTTAGTGAAGTCTACTTAGTTTTCTACAGCCTATCTATTTACGTTGTCCATTTATGAATCAACATCGATGAACTAAAAAAGAGAAATTGAAATTTAGGCACGACGTGAAATAATTTTTTTCGAGGTTCGGTTGAGTCACCAAACCTCGTTAAAAAATCGTATCCGCTTTACAACTATGTCTACTCCGAAAGATTACAATACATTTTACATACACGATACAACCAAACAGGCAGATCTTGTATCCACACCAAGATAACAATAACCCGTCCCTATCATATTACAAAAGTACATAACAACCGATATTTACGTACACAAGCCACTTTTCCAGCCATAATAATTTCACGAGCCGCCGACACGAGTGGCAACTGGCATCGCATCGCATCGTTGAATTTTGTTATCGGAACAACAATGAGTTTCTGACTCGCTGGCCATCTTCAAAAGTAATTCGCATTTTTCACGTAGAGAGGCGGGACAGACCCGTACCGTACTTACGTATACCATACTTATGTAGGCCTGTGTATCGGTGATGTATGGCCGTCCGTGATTGTGATTTGTGGGGACGGGTATTTAAATTTTGTGCGTGTTTTTTAATGTTTTATTATATATTTTAAGCGTTAATTCAAGCTCTACTGAATCGGTAACGGACTGGAGATCGAGATTGTTTTGTTCTATCTTTTGCAGGTATCTATGCAGGTTTACGGGTATTAGGGAAGCCGGGCACGGGGTAGGTGTGCATCCAGATTTGCTGGGGTAGGGGTTTTGATACAATCAGCACTAGGCTATGAAAATTGTTTATGATACACAATCCTTGCTACGAAAATCAGAAGACTGTTACAAACTTTCTAGAATGGCGTCTAATTTGGCTGTCAAAGTAATGAGCTCGCCCTCTATTATAGGGGATTTAAAGTTATGTAAGAAGCAACTCTGTCTTATCTTTTGTGGAAATAAGCATAGTTCTAAGACTATGCAAGGCGTAAGATTTCTCTCGTCATCCTCTAGCTAGCCTTTTGCCAACTAAGTTAGGGTCAGCTTCTTTTCTAACTGGATTTAGTTGAATACTACCTATCTGACCTCCACAATTCAGATACTGGGTAATACGATATCTCTTGTTAAGACTCGTTATCAGACTTTCAGGTTTCTGACTACTCGTAACGACTGTCAAAGATCTACGAATGACAGCCAAAGGCTTAAAGCGCTTTCCGAGACATGGAGAGGTCTCGGTATAATGTAGATGATCACATATCTACAGGGCAACGGCGGCAAGCTTAACTTAACCTGATCGTCTTTTGCAGCTGTTATTATTTACTCTCGGGCCCCTTTAAGTAAGATATGGATCGTGAGATTTCTTTTGTAATAATGATAAATATCATCATCATCATTTCAGCTGCAAGACGTCCACTGCTGGACATAGGCCTCCCCCAAGGATCTCCACGACGACCAGTCCTGCACCTCCCGCATCCAGCGGTTTCCCGCGACCTTCATCAGGTAACGACCTGGTGGTGGGACCGACGGGTCCACCTTGTCGGGGGTATCCACTCTACGTCTTCCGTTGCGTGGTCGCCACTCGAGAACCCGTCGGCCCCATTGGGCATGGGTCCTACAGGTAATGTGCTCGGCCCACTGCGACTTAAGTGTTACAATTCTTCGGGCTAAATATGATCGACATCAAAGACTCGATATAAATAAGTACTTATACTCGTAACCCTTGGTAGCGTTTCACAGTGGTCCAGTTATCGTCAGTTCACACCGTGATGCTCACCGGCATTGTGAATGGCCCTTCAGTGCCGAAAGGGTCGCGTCATGTTTGTGACTGATACACTTATTATTTATAAATATAATTATCATTAATTCAAAAGGACTTACTTAAAATATAAATTATTAAAGCTTTAATATTATGTGCCTTTCAAATTAATCAGTATTAAATGGTAGTTTTCCAATTTAATTTTAATTGAGAAGATTAAATTTGCGTTGTATTTGAACAATGTTTTTAGGATGCGTTCGGAAAACCTTTGTCTGAAGTTTCGTAACAAAATTATCGTTCAAAAAGGTAGCAAACGTTTCTAACTGTGTCTAATTTTGTTGTAGAAAGACCTTATCGCACGAAATAAAGACAGTTGGAGTGCTTTGTGCTAAAAGGACTTTATGGCCCCGTTTTCGAATGACATTACAATAGGTAAATATTTGTAATTATAGTCATAGAAATTATATTGACATAACAAAATGGCGGCTCAATTTCCAAAATCAAAAATGGAAGATGGTGATGTTTTTTGGGATTCGACCTGAAGAGTCTGGTACTGTTATATATAAAGTGCATCCTTGTGAAGACAGTCCTTATAAGTGGGCAATTGATGTCCATTATGTAGTTGAAAACTCAAACCTTCTTATTACAAAACGAAATTTAACTTTAGTTCCAGTTTCCAGTGTCTGTAAAAGATCGCTCTTAGCGATAAGACCGCCCATTGTGTCACCCTTTGTAAAATATTTTTATTTATGTTCTGTAATCTATATGGTGTACATAATAAAGAGTATTCTATTCTATTCTATTCTATTCTTAACCTTTGAGTGAGTATTTGTATTTCGAACATTGTTTAGAATTCATGCAAGTTCTTAATACGAAAGTGATAACTAAATAACGCACTAAGCTGTCATTTTTTATATATAAAACTGCATTTATATAACGGTTAGATTATTTAGGTGGTTTAAATCTGGACTAAATAAAATCCTTGTTTTATAATAATTAGGATAGCATTTATTTCAAGTAAGCCAATTATAGATACTATTGAATTGTCAAGAGGCCGGACAGAAAGATGAAGTTTCACAGAAGTTATGCCAGCCATAACTTCATTAAGTAAGCATTAGTGGAGCCTAACACATAAAGCCATATAGCATACAAGAAAGTCAACTGCATTTTCAGCATTCCTTAAACCAAAATATGAAAACACAAAATCCACACGACTTTACATACGTCACTGGAAAATTCTAAGAACTAGTATTTCACCACCTCATGACATTGAGTCGGCTTGCTCCAAGCGCCCATAAGGCGACCATATATTGTTCTAATTAATTGTTATTGCTTCCAGCATATACTTCAATGACCAGCCGGCATGAAAGCCTTAGGGTGTATTCATGTAGAACGCTGGCAAGTGTGCCACACGAGCGACGCCCGACGACGCGTCGGTGACTTCTGCCGACAACGTGCTGCTCGTGTATTGCCTGCATGAGACTTACGAGTATTGCCGACGGCACCTGATGCTAGGGGTGCAGCTGTTGACGTGTGTCGCTCCTGTTTAGGAGTACTAACCGGCGCCGATATGACAGCGGTTCTTAGCGCTGACAATTGCTTGTTCACAACGCTTGTGGGCGCTGGAAGTTTTCATACTTTTCCCAAATCAGCGCGAACCGTTGCCGACAAAATCCGATAGTATCTTGTAGTTTATCGAGCCAGCGCTTATAGGCGCTGAGTAGTTTTGGCATATCGGTTACTTACTAGCTTTTTTCTTGCGTGAATACATCCTTAGAGTCACCTACTTACAGTAGGCATTGTCACGAACGAACTGAAGATAAATTTTCGGTTTAATCACTTTAAAGCTGACGTTAGAAAAGGCTTTTTATTTCTTGTGAGGTTGAAGGCTTTTTTAGTTGTTTCGAATTTAGATGAAGGAATTTTGGAATGTTAGGTAGGTATTTGTAACTGTTGTTTTATTTGCTTTGGATTCGAACATGTACAAGAGAATGCCCTTATACTTAAGTGCCTGGAATAAGACATCTCTCTCATGGCTATGATCCCAATAGCTGACTTTTTATAGCCTTTATCCCACAGCTGGGCAAATCCGTCTCTCATATCCGTGCACCATTCTCCTTTATGCTGTGCCTTCTCTTTCTAATCAGTTAGGAGCTAGTCCAAATCGTCACGCTAGCTTTTCTTAGGCCTTAATTTTGAAAGAAGGTAATGATACCTGTGATTCATTTGATTTCTGTCTCCTCCGATAGGTACAGGCAATTCCTTATTTTAGAGGTAGGATTAATTGGTTTTTGTTATATAGACCATTATTTTAACAGACCATTATCAGCTTACCTCACGCAACTTTTCACAATGAGATTTTTTTGAATCGATCAATAGAAACTCATGTTTCGATTGAACGCAATAACTTATTAGTTGTTTCACTAATTTGAAATGTATGTTCTATTTATAAGGTATACAAAGACAGTAGCTACTAGAATTTAAATTCGGATGACCATATTATCGCGATCTACGAGATTTCGTAGCGTGCTACGAAAAACGTTTACGTATTCAAACCAAAATTTATTATCGACGCACTAGACAAAAAATCTAGTTAATTACTCTTCAAACCCTTTCGAAAAAAAACACGCAACCGAAATAATTATCCACCAATTACAGCAGCGTATTAAAAGTTTATTTTATGTTTAGGAAAACAATAAAACTACGTATACGACCAAAAACGAAGCCCGGTTGTATTGGGTCCGAACGACATCTCACTATTAGACAGGTCGAAAAACAAAAGTTCCACTACACTATTCGTGTCAGCAGTAGAGTTCCCCAAGTGGCAACTGACAAGTCTGTCTAAAGTTGACATATTTATGTATAGTGACAAATCTATGGTAGTTTGTTTGGTGCGTGCTTCTTCTTCATCAGCTTATTTACGTCCCCACTGCAAGGGCACTGGCCTCCATCAATAACACGAGGGCTAAATGCCATACTCACCACGCTTGGCAGATGGGTTGGCGAGGGTTTTGGTATAAATTGCAAAGTTTTCTTTCTCTGTGTGCTGGTGACTTTGCACGAAATTTACCTTAGTCGCCTTCTACGACATCTCGGTAAGGTTGAGGGTGGCCTATTCTACTCTGCAGGGTACCACAGGGCTTTAGGCGCGCTTTAGGGTATACTGTAAAAACAGAAAGCAGTTGTGAAATGATTACATAAACCTACAAATTGTAACTCGTAAGTTCGTACAATTTCAGGCATTTTACTTTGTATAAATTAATTCAACTCAACTGCTCTTAAAACGGTGAAGGAAAAGGTTGTGAGGAAACCTACATGTCCAACATGTAGAACCAGACATTGGGATATATGTTACATCTAGGGTTGTAACGGAGGCCTTGTTAGCGGAGGCGGAGGCGGATGCGGAGGATAACGGAGGCGGAGGTGAAAGTAGATATAGAAAAAAAAATGTGGTTAATTGAAACAATTTTTTTAAAATTTTAAATACGTACATTAATAGTAGTACACTAAGTAAAAAAATATCACCTTCTAGTGATGAAAATTAAAGAAAAACAAATTGTATGTGCCGCATTCCCGTCTCACACTAGTTGATTCCTGACCATTTCGCGCTCAAACGCGGCCTGACGGTTGTCGAGCGTTGCAGCTTGCGCGTTATTTATTTTATTAATACGTACATAAACCTCCGTTATAACTCAGCAAAAATTGTGTGGAGTCGGAGGCGGAAGCGAAGATACGATTTCTCGCAGAACTTCCGCAGTAACGGAAGCGGAGGTGAAGCTCCGTTACAACCCTAGTTACATCCACCAATATACACAGGGCCCGCGTGGTGTATTACCGCCCACTCCTTCTAAGTGAGAGGAGGAGCTTGTCCCAGCAGCAGCCCATAATGATCCCAACATTATGGGCTAATTCTGCATTTGTGCCAAATTTCTTATACATTTGTTCAAAAAACCGGCAAACAAACAGAAATTCGAAAAACCATATTTCGATAACACACTCGTTCTCCACACCTGGGAACATTAACTTTCTTTTAAAAACATTCAATTTACATTTTATATTTCGTTATTAATAAAGTCATTTCTGAAAGCCAATTACCTCATCTCAGCGTCAATCACTATCAAAAACTAGTCAAAAATGTAGGGAAATTAGAAGTTTTTGGACAATTAGAAAAATAGATCAGACTGTCAACCTTCTTAAATTACCAGAATTGCCCCTCTGAGTAGCTATAAAGTAACCGCTTAGCTCTTGACCATCGTTAGATTCAAATTAACCTTTTCCTCTTTCCCTGTACATGCAGCTGTCTTTTACCCAGTATAATTAAAAGCTAGCCGAACGATTACTATGCAAATACAAGAAGGTAATGTCGTAGCGACACGACTGCTGTACCCCCGAGTTTAGTGGTCGTGATAGTTATGTGCTTCTACACGATGTGTAGATAAGGTTTTGGTGATCGACGATGTTTGTTTTCTACTTCATTGGTTATGTTTCTGATAGGTGTAATGAGGCAGTTAGGTTTTATATTATTAGAATGTAGGTAATGGTGTATGAACATGTGCAATTTAATGCTGAAACTACAGTTTTTTTTTTATTTATAAACTAGCGCTTGACCGCGATGATAAGCAGTGATGCAATCGTTGATCGTAAAACGCGCTAGTTTATTAAGAGCCTATTCAGTCTAGCCTTCATCAACAACCTTTTTATCGTCCCACTGTTGGGCACAGGTCTACTCTCTTACAGAGAAGGATTGGACGTAATCACCACGCTTGCTCAATGCGGGTTGGCGATTTCAGACTTAAAGTCCAGGTTTCGTCAAGATGGTTTTCCTTCACCTAGTAATCAGTCATTGGTGTCCAAGATATACTTAGAAACTACATATAACTTAGAAAAGTTACATTGGTACTTGCCTGGCCTGGAATGGAACCCACACACTCATACTTGAGAGGCTGGTGTTTAACCACTAGGCCACCACGACTCTAGAGTCTCCTTGAAGACACTTAAACACTAACAAAAGATACTTAGGCTGGCAACTCTTCACCTGTACTCCAGGCCTTAGAGATTATTTTGAAACAAATCTAGGTCGCCAACTGGCCTCTTCTCATGCCTCTCCACCGATTCCAAAGTTGCCATGTGGCATTTTGCACGATCAGCCTAAATATGGCTGCAGCACTCCACACAAGAACCGACCTCTGCTTTGTATAACATTAGAAGCTGCCCAGGTGTGAAGTACCGCCGAACCTTTGCAATAACGCCAAGTTTACAGCCACCTTGGCTTTGGACTCAATGAACATACTATCATACTACATAATCATAATCTGAATGCTTTTGAAAGATATTGTTAATCCATTCCTATGTATATTCGAAAAATATGATGGCTCAACAACATAAATGACACAATAAATATTGTGGAACTAATATTAATAATCTTTATTTCAAAAGTCAAACTGAAAGCCTAATACTGATAATTTAATAATAATAATAATGTTTATTACATCAAGAAATGATCATATCATTTTTGAAGGGTTGCCGGGTGGAGGTCGGAGTTTCTCCCACCAGTAAGGCTCACTCGAATTGTTTAAAAGATGACACTGATTCGACCTCACCCAAGATCCCATCGGTGAAATTTCGGGGGATAGGTGACCGTAGGAGGAGGTAGGGAGTCCTGTCACAACAACCTATAATGATTACTTGAATAAAAAAGTTCACTAAGACGAAGGCATCCATCCGGACTAAAATACCCATAACATTATGTGTTATGCAATTATATCGTACGATCGCTAAAGACATGTAAGTTGATAGTAATAGCTATTTAATAGTGTTTATCGAAAGACATAGGCAAATGGCAAAAGACGGGGTTACATTCTTATGAACCACTGATTGGATCACATGATGCCGTCGTGCAGAGGTTGCTTATGAGACTGAGGGTGATGGCCAGGTATGCTCAGTCGCTGTATGCTTGTGGTCAGGATACCCGTTGAAGACTGCGCTAACTTTCATGCTCGGGGTCACCAGGTTAGAAGCATGAGGAACAGGACGTAAAGTCCGCTCATCCTCCTTTGAAAAGGGAGGATCCTCCGACCAGACGGGTGTTATGTCTGGCGGGCACTTGCCCAACGGTTGATGTTGAAAAGTTATATGTATGCTAGTTGCACGGTCAAATCTGCTTGTGAGATGTAGAATTCGTGTGACGTCAGTATGACGCGCTGTTCCATGTGGCGTTTGTAGGTACCTCTACATTACTCCCCTCCGGAGATCGGAGGTTGATAGTAGACTGACTGGTTACTCTACGCCTGTGTTCCAGGCTATGGAGACCGTATTAAAACCATACTTTGTATTTTTATTTCGAACTAGCAGTAATAAACTAAAAAGGTAGTTCGTTACTACTCTGTGAAAATATGTTAATTATCTGCTAACATTAACGTCCCCGCACGTTGATCAAATCAAAAATGGATAGAGCAATTAAACATTTCGCCCGTAGCGATGTTATGTGCGAATGTAACATTAACATTAGGTATCGGTAACACTATGTAGATGAGGACCAGAAATATACTTATTTTATTTGAAATGTGATCAACTTTTTAGATGACAGAGTTTTGTTTGGTGGAAACCACTGTCACTGTACTAATTTACCGTTACCTCAAAGCTAAGGGAAGGAGATGTGCTAGGTAGTATGAAGCCCGTGACATTAAAATTTTCTTACGTTTTTAGCAATTTTCAGGTCAGTGACTGGTTGTATGATGAACAAAATATGATACGTGAACGTAATAAGTACTGTAATCAATATAAACTAAGAAGTTGAAGTTTTCAAGATGAGAATTTTACAGAAAAAGTTTGGCATGTGGTATGATTGCGATGGTGATGATGGTCTCCGCTATGAATGGCTGGCGAATGTACTTGTGTCTTCTGGGCCCTCGACTCATGGTAGATACTAAAAGGAACACTGGAGTTTTAGTCGGCAGGAGTCCGACATAACCCTCCGTTATTCCTAGACCGTGAGTCGTGTAAGTTTTGGTGGCCTAGTAAGTCGTGGTGGCCTAGTGGTTAGAACACCAGCCTCTCAAGTATGAGTGCGCACGTTCGATTCCAGGTCAGACAAGTACCAATGCAACTTTTCTAAAGTTATATGTACTTTCTAAGTATTTCTTGGACACCAATGACTGAAGGTGAAGGAAAACATCTTGAGGAAACCTGGACTTTAAGTCTGAAATCGCCAACCCGCATTGAGCAAGCGTGGCGATTACGCTCAATCCTTCTCTGTATAAGAGGAGACCTGTGCCCCGCAGTGGGACGATAAAAAAAAATGATGATTCCTAGACCGCGGGTATGTATCCATGAGCAATTTCTCACTTTAAAAAATGTAATAAAACTAAATAGAATAAGGTTATTCACATAAGTTTTCACAAAATCAGCTTTAGACATATTCATACTGCGAAACGAAATTACGTGCCTAATTACCTAAATACCTAATTAGCCGATCATGTAACAAACAGAGTTTAACTCACAAACTCGCAAAATATACCTTCTGCGGCATACCTTTACAATTCCAGTCATTGATAACTTTGTAATACAATGATGTTTCCCTTTCACTAATGATTACCTTCAACCTATGACTCCAAGGTGATGAACAGCGAGGTGAATATCAAATCAGCAGGGGCACCGCTGACCTGGCTGACCGGTGATTGGTTATTAAAAGAGACCTGATTAAGAAAGGCGATTTCTTTTGTTAGTATGTAATATAAAGATAATTTTGTTGCAATTGCTAGGGATATTTTTTTTAATTGCGACGGGAAATCTTTGTGAATAGTAGTTAAAATTAACAACCCAAGCTACTGATATTCCTACTGTAATTATACAGGCGAAACTTTATGAGGATGTATGGGTGTTTTTTTCTCTTATACGTAAACACTACTCAACAAATATACACGAAATTTGGCTATATGGGATTTTACATTATACACTTTCGATTTGCTGATGATATCGATATCGATAGTCATGGCTGAGACCGTAGAGGACCTGACTACAATGCTCGAAGACCTCAGTAGAGCCTACGAACGAGTTCTTCTTAAAATGAACATGGACAAGACGAAAGTCATGTCTAATGCCCATGTTGTATGGACTCCTATAAAAATTGGAGACTCTAGTCTCGAAGTTGTCGACAATTACGTATACCTGGGACAAAGTATCCAGTTAGATAGGTCCAACTTCGAGAAAGAGGTCAATCATCGAATCCAACTCGGCTGGGCTGCTTTCGGGAAGCTACGTAGAAACTTCTCGTCCGAAATACCGCAGTGTCTCAAGATAAAAGTCTTCGACCAGTGTGTATTACCAGTGATGACTTATGGCTAACTCCTGATCCGCAGAAGAACAAGAGGAACCGACATAGCCCGAAGAATTGCAAGTTTGATCATGGGTAAGCCGCCGACAAGGTGGACCGACGACCTGGTGAAGGTCGCGGGAAACTAGTAGGAAGGGAAGGGTAGAGTTATTATTTTTTTGTTTATATTAATATTTTGTAAGTTATTTAGTATTAGAAGTTTGTAAATATTAGTTATAGTTACTTTATTTAAATAAATAAACCGTTATAATAAAGTATTGATATTTACTTCAATACCACCAAGCTGCACAGAAGTTAATGCAAATTGTAGGAATTTGCGTTAACTTATGTGCAGCTTTTAGAAAGAAGAATGTAGTATTTTTTATTCCGCAAAAATCGTTTTTCTTCTTTTGTACCGCGTACATCGAGGGACTGGAACAATTTGCTAGTGGCGGTGTTTCCATCAGACTACAACTTGAGTATATTCAAGCCTAAAGTGAATATAGGCTGTTAATAAACTAGCGCGCTTTACCACCAGCGATTGCATCACTGCTGCATCAGGCGGGATTGCGATCAAGCGCTAGTTTATAATTTATATAAAAGAAAACGCACATTACAAGTAAATATAATAAAAAAGACGTAAAAATAATAAAGTCAAAAGTCTCGTACTCAAATATGAAAACTTGTAAACAATGTTGAGTTGATGTCAAAGAAAATTAAGAATTAAAATTCATTAAGTAGACAAGTAAAACATAAAGGCAATAAAAAAAAAATTGTCGTTTTCTTTTGTCTTGTATTTCTCTATTGTTGAACACAAAAACAAATCATTTATATAAATTAAAAAAAAACTGCAAACACCTGAATAGGGCAGTTGCGTCACTGCACGCTACACTTTTTAGCGACCAGTGAAGTCACCAGCCACCACTCCTGATCTTTGATGCATTTTATATTTGTAAATTTTTATTGATTTGATTAAACAAAATATACGTATCCAATATTTTCCTATAATCTGAATGACGGACTAAATAGAATTACCCAGGAAATATCCCTATTCTCAATGAATCAGTAATTCAGAAAGATTTTAAAGCAGCATTGGATTGACGAGCTTAGATGCCAATCTGTTAATATAGAAGCACCACAACCACACCTTATTGGCCAAACATGTAAGGTTTATGATTTAGGTTCTCAAATGTATTAAAAACTAGTTCCGCCCCGAGTTTTCACCCGCATAACTTTCCATACTTTGTAAAATTAAGGTAAATATTCCTGGTTATAAACTATCTGTGCGTCAAATTTCATTCAAATCCGTTCAGTAGTTTTTGTGCGAAAAAATAACTAACATCTGTCCATACATACATACATCCTTATAGACTTTCGCATTTATAATATTAGCTGGAACTAGGACTAGTAAGTCGTGGTGGCCTACTGGTTAAAACACCAGCCTCTCAAGTATGAGTTCGCGGGTTCGATTCCAGGTCAGGCAAGTACCAATGTAACTTTTCTAAAGTTATATGTACTTTCTAAGTATATCTTGGACACCAATGACTGAAGGTGAAGGAAAACATCTTAAGGAAACCTGGACTTTAAGTCTGAAATCGCCAACCCGCATTGAGCAAGCGTGGTGATTACGCTCAATCCTTCTCTGTATGAGAGGAGACCTCTGCCCAGCAGTGGGACAATAAAAGGTTGATAATGATGAGGACTAGTAGCCTAAGTAGGATAAAGTAAATTAAAGACTATACTTAACAGTAATTTTAGCTTAACATGCTTTCCAAAGCACGAAGGTATCCTACACATAGATTCTGCATCTCGCAAGCAGAGCAACGATTGTTGTTGTGTCGGGAGTTTGGCTGTGGAGGGCCTCCAGACAAATCTCCTTCTGGCACAGCATCGTTGGTCTTATTGTTGAGTTTAACATTGCATCACCTCGCTCAACTGCCGTCTTCGTTCCTATTAACTCCGTTTTTTTTTAGTGAATAAGCTCTTAATATACTAGTGCGTTTTACCATCAACGATTGCATCACTGCTTATCATCAAGCATTCAAGCATTGCGTCAAGCACTAGTTTATAATGATAAAAAATATACAACTTCCCAATATCAACCGTCGGGCAAGTGGCCGTCTGACACGACACCCATCTATCTGATCTTCCCTTTTCTATGGAGCATGATAGAATTTTCCACCCCCTTTCCCATGCCTCTATACTATATCCGGGCTGGGGGTGGAACACAGAACCCCATTAAAAATGAAAAACAAACAGTAGCTCTTACGACCAAGATCAACGGACTAGTAAACCTAAAACCTCCCTATCTATATGAAAGTAGTTTCTTTTTAACCGACTTCCAAAAAGGAGGAGGTTACTCAATTCGACCGTATATACCTATGCTTTATTATGTTTGTTCGCGGATAACTTCGTCGTTTATAAACCGATTTTGATAATTCTTTTTCTGTTGGAAAGAAGACATTCCCAAGGTGGTCCCATGATAAGGACATCAGGGTTTGATGGTGGAAGACCAGAGAAATCAAGAGGAACTTTCAAAAATCGTAGGGGCAACCAGTGCGTTTGTAAGTTTTTCATTAAGTATTTTAGCGTCAGCATCCAGTCTAACCGGATGCAGCTGAACAGTACTTTTCACAACTAAAAAGTGTAAAATAAAAACTTTTTTACAAAAGAAACAACCGACTTCCAAAAAACACTACAAAGTGAAAAATAATTAATTTCGGAAGTCTGTGTCAAAAACTGATATACAAAAACCAAAGACACCGACTTCCGAAATTAGTTACTTATACAAACATCTTCTAAGTCACGACATATTTTCAAGAAAATTTCACAACGCTATCAACCCAACATTAAGCTTATTGTCTAATGAAAAGTAATTAACCGTCTACCATAATGCGGGGAGGGGAGGAGGAGGTATATTGACAGACAATGCCGAATGGAACAATCAGTGGGAAGAGTTAAAGAGTAGATGCTGAGTCAGCAAGTATCGCAGCTCGTAACTAGACTCGTGCGCCAGCGAACTAAGAAATTAGTTTTGTATAGAAATAAGCGGCCCGCCCCTGCTTCGCATGGTTTTATGACTTGATAACACACCGAGATTTCTTAATTATAAGTATGATTAATGTAGGTATATGCATAAATATCTGGTTATTTTAATGGTGATTAAACTAAGTCTAAATCTGTTGTATCATTTAATAGAACATCGTTGACACACGGGTAATGTTTTAAATAGGTCAGCTTGTGTACCGCTGATGTCTCGTAGACATTAGAAGTAAAGTGATAATGGCCATAATTTTAATAACATTCATACTCCGATCTCTATAATCTCAATCTATGACAGATTTTTTTTTTAATTTTCCTACATTTTGGCAAGATTCAGCAAATACATTCCGGAAGTAAAACAAAGGGGGAGTTTTTTGGCGGGAAAGCGAAGATGAGTGCCACGCTCATTTTTCATTGAACTTTTAAATTATTTATAGTGTCGTTTGAATAAAAACGCGTGATTTATGTAGTAAAAAGTGCATTCAGTGAATAATTCATAAAGAACAGTGAAATATTGTAGCATAGTGCCACATCATGTCTTTACGCTAAACCCCTCCTAATCGGCCTCACGCGGGAATCGAAAGGAGTTAGAATAGATTAAGTTAAGATAAGTTTAGGATAAATTAGGATAAGTTAGGATATAAACTTACTCAAGAAAAAAGTTACTGAAGTCTAGGCTGTATGGCGTACTATGTATTTGCCTTTTCCGTTCAAAAGGACGGAAATAATGAATAAAAAAAAAAAGAACATTTTGGCAAGATTTTGACATTAGTTTGTAGTGTGCGTTTAATACACCTGTAAGCACAAAATTTTGCGTGTGTTACATTGCGTACTACGCAAGCATTGAATTTTCACACCAAAAAGAAAAACCTTTGGAGCTATTGTTGTGGAATATTACCTAGTTTGATGTACGCAAAGCATAGTGGGTCTTTTTATATTCTGTATAATTTAGAAATCTTGATGCTTTGTTAAATCAAAAGCTCTACGAAACACAGGCTAAGTAATCGTTATTTCGAAATCATTAATATCATTATCATTGTGCGATATACTCAATTTATATACATATCTAGATAGTCGGTATGTACGTCAACTTAATAGCGTGTATGTTGATAGAAATAAATATTTTTAAATATAAAAGTGTAATTTTAGAAGAATTTTCCTAAATAACCAAAACTCTTTACCGCCTTTTCTTAATCTTCATCGAAATTAATTAATCGTTACTAAAATTCACCCAAAATATATTTCCAGTACCATCCAGACCGAAAGTTTTAAATTAGTTAAGAAGCAAAGTTGAAAAAAAAAGTTTCTAAATTAGCTAAGTTCAGGTCAGTTTCTTTTATAAGAAAGATAAGAGAATATACATTTTCGAGAACTACACGGAAAGGACTAGAACACTTAAAAGTGTCTAACTTATACCCATTATTTCATTTAAATGTTTCTTTTTTAGGGAAAACTTTACCATGTTTCTAACTTCTACCTTTTAAGGCAAGGTGAATGTTGATACCTTTATTGCTTAAAGAAAAAAAAAATTAACTAATAACTATATTGAAGCTGGACCAATTAGTAGTAGTGGGTAAAGCCTTCCTGGATTAATGGGCTATCCAACGCAAAAATATTTTATCAAATCGGAACTGTAGTTCTTGAGATTAGCGCGTTCAAACAAACTCTTCAGCTTTATATATTAGTACTTATAGATTACAGAATGTGACCTAATACTTGTCATACTACCAACATAACAATGCTATGTTATATAAATCTTAAGAAATTTCTTAATAGCCAATAAAGGTTGACAAATTAAACTTGCATTTCGATCAGGGTTTTTGCAAATTGGATATGATTTTCATTGGGTAATTTACACGTACAATTATCTCCGTCACGTACGATTATAGGTACAGTCTGGCTATCGAGAGAATGTAGTCTTGACATGACAGATACCTGTCAGTAAGTCGATTCAAGTAAGTAGCTATTAAAGACCAAATTCTCAAAATACGTATTCATTTGTATAAAACTGACTTTAAATATAGACATATATTTAAAACGCATTCTCTCATTCGCTGCACTATAGGTACCAATGTAGATACCTACTCGTAATACTGTAATAACGACCAATATTTTACTGGAATATTAATCCAATAATTCATCACAAACATTGTCCATTAAATACAAAATAACACAAATCTTAAGAGAACAACTCTCAATTTAAACCTACACGTAAAACTAATTTCAGCACAGCAATACGGTCCATACCACATCCATTCTCCGCGGGTACCTCCCAATGTGTTCGCTTAGTTAAACCATAAAGACGCCGACATAACTTCATTGATTAAAGTTCATGCTAACTGCACGTTCTGTGATTTGTGAATTTATTACAGAGGAACAAACTCGCATCGTTTGTTAGTTTATGTGGAACTGTGTAGCATCGTACGTTAGTAATTAGTGTCCGACCGAAACTGGTTTTTCTGCCGAAACCGAAACTGAAACCGAATCTTCGGCCAGGGCTTCAGTTTCGGCCGAAACCGAAACCGAAACCGAAACTCACGTGTTTAAGTATAAAATTTCTTAAAATACTGAAATTTGGAGAATTTTAGGTACCTATTATTTTGCATTAATAAGGGCATGAAATGGCAACACAATATATTAAGTTTGTTGTAATCATTTATTTAACATAATATAAAAAAATATATCTATTAATAACATTTTTATTATTTTGACAAATTAAGTTTTCATAGCAAAATTTTAATCATCATCATCTCAGCGTTAATCCCAGTCGCATCCAAAGCCTTTTTCCAGCTCTGGAGTCTGGGGTCCGCTTTACCAGCCTAACTGCTAATTTTGGCGAAACTTCGACATTAACACAATAATCAAATCAATAATTTGAAATTATGTTTCAAAATAATATATAATAATAATAATTATTATGTGTCAAAATAATTAAAATGTTATTAATAGATATTTTTTAGTTACCACATTATTAATTAGTTACTGTTTCATTAAATACTATGTATTGGTATTTTTTTTTAATATAAATTGAGACAACATCACATAGATTGTCCTGGAACCCAAATTAAGGTTTTCCCTTGTGTTATGGATGACCAGAAACAATTTTGAGGTCTTGCCGCGGGAAATGAAGTTAGGCGAACGCGATCGTGCGGAAACTTTCGAAATAAGTTTCGGTTTCGGCAAAAGTTTCGGCCTATTTTGACCGAAACCGAAACTGCCACCGAAACTTGATTTTTGGCCGAAACTCGACCGAAACCGAAACCGAAACCGAAATTTCGGTCGGACACTATTAGTAATGTTTATCGATTGTTGTAATAAGCTTCGAGATCGTCGAATATTCTGATATTTATTCAAAGATCTCGTACTTATTTTTTTATTAACAAATCTTAATTCATCATCATCATTATCAACTTTTTTAACGCCTCACTGCTGGGCACAGGTCCCCCTCATACAGAGAAGGATTCTACCACGCTTGCTTAGTACCTACTTAAAGTCCAAGTTTCCTCAAGTAGTTTTCATTCACCTTGTAATCAGTCATTGGTGTCCAAGATATACATAGAAAGTACACATAACTTAGAAAAGTTACATTGGTACTTGCCTGACCTGGAATCCAACCCGCACACTTATACTTGAGAGGCTGGTGTTTTAACCATTAGGTCACCACTGATTCAAACTGTTGTTCTTTAAATGTTATATTTGCGCCGTTTGAGGTTCTTGAATTTTCAAACAAAGGAACTTATTTGGTCAATATTAAGAATACAACAATGACAAAAACGTTGTCCAAATGACTTACTGAAAATCAAGTTTCGTTTTAGTAATAATTATTCGTCGTATATACTGGCTTCTTCTCACGAGTTGTTCGCAAATTTTCTCCTCTAGTACACCCCGTCACATGGCATTTCTCAGCTTTATTTTCCTTTTTCGTTTTTTATTCCTAGCCCGCCTAGTTTTTGAAGACTTATCTTTAAAAAATATGGAAAAAATCTCGTTATAGATTAGCGCGTTCAATTTAAACAAACGAACTCTTCAGAATTTTCATTTCCAAAAATAATAATAATATAATACGTTATATCTCAGTAGTTTTTAGTAATTTCGACAAAATAAAAAATATGGGTCTTAATTTTTTTTATTATCTATAAGACGGACTAATTATTTTTTTGATATTCATACCTTTGATACATCCCTATTTTATGAATCCTCCAAGAATTTGATTTACCAACAAATTGATTTCCAAAATACCCTCTAATTTATTTCAACTCCGGCCAATTCACCCCTTCCCAATTGGTTATTAAGCAGCGTCCAAACTAATCAACTTAGCTGTGGAAGGGGACCTCAGTCCGCACGCACGGCGCACGCGGCGTGAAGATGCCGCGATAGCAACCGACGCGCCGGCCGTGCTCATGACGTAGTAAGGGACAGAAGGAGCATTTACTTGTCAAGTTTAAGCCTATTTATATAGACTGTAACAGCAAAGTTTCGGCTGCGACTTTATCCGGATTGCCGACTACTTACTTTTGCTCTCGTGAAAAGCATGAGTCTAGAAGAAGTAGTAGTTTGGTAGGAATAACTCATGACCTAAGTGAGCTGTCGTGGTCAAAAGTTTACTGTTTAGCGTTTCTATAAGGTTCATTACGAACACTAGTACCAGCCCAGGTTTGAACCCTAAAAGATGCTTCACTTAGTTAAAATTATTTCATCACCACGCTGACATAACATTTTTTTTTTTCGTTGGGAAGTCATTAAATGACACTGAGACGCTAGAGAGGAGAGCATATCAAATTTTTTTACCAGTGACCACGGTCTTTCGCGAAGGAATACATCATCAGGAAACCGGCTGTCCTAGAATCAAAAATTCCAAGTCAAAAGAAAATATCGTAGATGACTACCCACTCTCTTTCACCGAGAAAACTTTTGTGTCCAAGAAATGGGAATATTATAGGCTTGTATATAGGTATGTAGATGTATAATCTATATCTCAGGAAGTACTGGTCCGATTTAAAAAAATCTTTTTTTTTTTGCGTTGTATAGCCCATTAATCCAGGAAGGCTTTAAGCTATACAACATCACGCTGCAAGCAATAGAAGCGGAGCATATTAAAAAAAACATATCGAAACAATACTAATGGCTGTGTATGTGTGCTGTTGAAACTTATCGTCGAAATACAAAACGTTTTCCTCTTTTCTAGGCCCTTTGAAGTTACTAAAATAAAACAGTAATGTGGTTGCTGCGGATTTAACTCTTTCCTATAGTATAATAATGATATTTGTTCCGGGAAATGTATGGTTTTCAACCTAGTATCAGAGTGAAATCAGACAATTGTAAGTCCCGGTAAAAGCCAGCTTGTTGGTGTTCTATAGGATGCATTTTGAGAACAACGATCTGAACGAAGCGTTTTGCCTCGTTTTTTATACCACGAACATCGAGGGACTGCAATAGGCTTTAATAAACTAGCGTGCTTTACCATCAACGATTGTTTCACTACTTACCATCAGGCGGGTTTGCGGTCAAGCACTAATATATATCGTGGTGGCCTAGTGGTTAAAACACCAGCCTCTCAAGTATGAGTGAGCGGGTTCGATTCCAGGTCAGGCAAGTACCAATGTAATTTTTCTAAAGTTATATGTACTTTCTAAGTATATCTTAGACACCAATTACTGAAGGTGATGGAAAACATCTTGAGGAAACCTGGACTTTATAAGTCTGAAATCGCCAACCCGCATTGAGCAAGCGTGGTGATTACGCTCAATCCTTCTCTGTATGAGAGGAGGTTTGTGCCCAGCAGTGGGACGACAAAAAGGTTCTTCATGATGATGATGACTAATATATAATTTAAAATAAATGCCGTTCTAAGTGCTTTTCTCTAAGTTTGTGCTTGTAATCGTGCATTGTGCTTACTTACCCTTCTGTAATTATATATTGAGGTGTTAACAACCGCTGGCCACATGACGGTGCGCCTGCACCGCGCGGTCGCACCTCGCCGCGCTTGCGTGTCACACTTGCGAAATTACTCGAAACTTTCTGGGGAACTATTTTTTCGTTTGGTGTCAGTTGTTTTAATTTGTTTATTAGGTCTTGTATGTAAATAGATTGAGTTAATTTACGTTTTGGAATTTGGTTATCTACGTGAACTTATTATTTTCAGTTGACTATGACTTCTGAGGCCACGTGTGACGGGTGATATTATCTTCCATCGTAAGTTTATTAAGGCATTGACTGCCACCGTGGTCACCGATGACCGCTAACAACAGATTTTTATTGTGTCTGTTGTTTGGCAATCAGTGTGTAAATGAAAAAACAATATGTGTGTGTGCGCGTGTGTGTATTATCTGATTACTTTGTAAATATCTGGTTTATTAAAAAATATATAAGTATTTCTTAAGAGTTTTCTTATTCTTTATATAGGAGTTCTATTGGAAAACATAGCGCACTATACCAACGCCAAGCTCGATAAAGAATAGAGGTAAATAAACCAATTTAGGGTTATCACAACTCACGTTTTACAAATCTCCTATTATTTACATGATTATTGCCTTTTACATGCTATTTATTTGTTAACAATTCCTATTGCAGCATATTTCAATAGAATCACTAAAATAACATGCATAATAACTTGGTATTTCGGAAAATCACTAAAAAGTCGACATTAATTTTAGGCGATAGTCCTACAACGGAAGAACGATGCATGAAATCCAGGTTTTAAACAGATTGTGTGGAATTAAACTATGAATAAAGTTGAGGCATTTGTCAATATAATTTTGCGTATTTTAATTACTTTCAAATCAACTGCATAACACATGCACTGTAATTCTTTCAAGTATGGACTAAGTATAATATATACATATGTATCAAAAAATTAACCTATTTGGAAATTAGCTTGCGTGCATGTGTGTCATATTTCCTTCAAATCAAGCTCTATGCAAATGATGCGTTCTATGCAAATCATAAATATCTAGACATATTCACATAATCACAATCACGCCTAAAAGGCTACTTGTTGCCTAGCAACGGTTTGTTTACCTCTATTCTTTATCGAATTTGGATTTTATATAGACTTATGTATAGTGAGTGTGCTACGTTTTCCGATAGAACTCTCCCAACTCATAATTAAGCCATAAATCTTTTTTAGGAGAAATTTATCATCTTTTCAATTTGCCTATTTTGGTGATACGTTACTAACTCCTCAAACGTTCTCATTTTTGTAAAATTTCGAACATATTTTAGAGTTTCCTCATGTTACGTATCCGAGAAACAGATCACGCTCGTGCATACGTAACCAGATAGAATTAACATAATATTTAGTCTGCCTAGTCGTTGCCTTGTTTGAAACTGTGACTTCTACGTGATGTTAATTTTTATTAGATATCCTACAATGTGAGCTATCGTTGAAGCTACTTGACTGACTTCTTGCGGAACCAAATTACATGTGAACTTATATATTAGGTCTACTGTCTAAGTCTTGAACATTCGCGAAAAATCTGTCTATCTGAACTCAAATCTTCCTTCTCATCCTTTAACTACATGATTCTCAAACTTAATAATTTCCAACAACACGGCCATATCAACAATTCTCCGTAACAATGATGGGAGGTGCTGTTTTACATCACATAATGAATCTCAGAACAAGGGGGGCAATCAAACATCGAGGAGTGTTACATACGCGCCTCACCAGCTTTCAAATTAAATTAATATTGTAACAAACGGTCAGACCGTATGTAGGCGGACTTGAAGCGCAGAATCCGATGATTGCTTTCCGATACCGTCTTACGAAATACACCGTTAGTAGACAAACTAAAAATTAAAATAGCTAAACGGCCGGTGGTGAGGCGGCTAAGCAGGGCAATTGTAGAGCCCAGCGGGCGGTTCGCCTTTCATTATTTTATAATAACTCGAATAGAGGGCGAGCGAAACCTCCATGTCATGCTGCCGGCCCACGGTAAATAAGCAACTCTTACCGAATTAATTGCCCCATTCTGGGCGGTAACGTCAATCTAGTCCGAGTCAATCGGCTTATTGTCGCTTCGCAGAAACGATAGACCCGCTACTTATTGTTAGGATTCCTGGATTTAATCTGATACCTAGCAACGCTTTAATCGATTAAAAATTGGGTCTTTTTCATCTACACAATGATATGTGACTCATTGAAAGTTCAAATGAATTTAGTTTGATAGGTTCGTCGTCTACTACATGGTATTTACGTACATATACCTATCTGGCGAAACGGTGTAGGAACAAAAGTGATAATTTCCAGTTTCTTATTTATCCTTAGTATCATCTAAATACTAAAATACTTAGATCCTTCGTTTTAGGATTTTGGCTTGATCTGCGGTTGCAATGAACAATACTTATTCACAGAAGTCCTATGGTTCATGTCATACAGAAAGTAAAAGGGGATTTCCATCAACATGACAACATTTTTATTTAAATTCGATTTCAATTGCATTCAAGTACATGCAAACGTAACGTTCACTTACACGACTTTTTCCTGTTTTATTTTATGAAAGTGGATCAACACAACGACATATTTTAATAAATTTTGCAGATGTTTTTTGCAATGTCATTTGTAAATGTGACAGAAAAAGAAACTAGTACTTAACGATATGAATTTAAAATAGCTTCCTTTAGCATACACGGATCGTTTCTTGAATTATTATATAGCAACAAAATATAAATAAATGACAAAGAGTTTCAAATCCACTCCTACAAGCACATAAAGTTATCATTGTAACCAAAGCAATCCCACCACACTAAAAAAGGAACATCGCTATATGAACACCACAGCAAGGATATTAGCCACAACTCGGTAGAACCCATCCCTAGTTCACATCGATACATGGGGACTCATAACCGGGCGCCGCAAACATCTGTACCGACCGATATAGCACTCGATCGAACCACAGATTATGCTAAGGCGATGTCGAGACGTGTCGAACGCCTATCTCAGATCGATATAAATCATCTTATTAACTATTGTTTTGGGAGGTGTGGTGTGAACGAGCCGATCTTATCGACACTCTGATGTGTTTTAAATTAACATAATAGGTTTTGTGAATGGATATTGCCTTTATGTTTGTTGTGACTGTAGGCCTATGGGAACGTTTAGGGGTTAGTTAAACTTCGTCTGACAGATGTTCTCTTGTTTTGATCGCGTCTTTTAAATTTAATTGCTGGTAATTCAAACTGATGTACCTACTGTGTACCATGAAATCCCCTAAATTAGTTACCCAACCATCAGTTGTAGCAGAATAGGTTACTTCAAAGATTAAAGTGGGCGTTTGCCAAGGATTACAACAACAAGTTGTGTTAATTAAAAAAAAAGCATCTTACATACTCCTCACTAATATATTTTCAACAACCCTTGTTTGCAAAATAAATAACTGAACAACGTTGCAAACTAAAATGAAAGAAAGCAACGATATTGATCGTTACAAATGTTAACCCCAGTAAAAAGTATACTGATGGAAAAACAGCTATTATAACAATCAGAAGAGGAGCCAAATGAACCCATGATTAATCATAGAACATTATAAACGGTCAGTTTTATTTTAGTACTTATATTTATAATCAAATGCCTGGGGCAATATGCTGACATAAATATTAGGTGTAAACTGAGGTATAGAGTAGGCGGAGGTTACGTTTGTACACCCACATTGGTAGATGAAAGTGTTAACTCCTAACACGATAGGAGAGAAGACTTATCGTTTTCATCTTTCACGAGGTGTATTTATAGTTTTGATGGAGGGTCAATACAGAGGGAATATCTATGGCAGTACCCACGAGTAGATTTGTGCTACGCAACAATATCCTTTAAGAGCAGTCAAAACAGACCCTTTAGTAGTATTCTCGTTTCTTTTATTCTCAAGGGATGTTCTTCAATGGATTTCAAATTATCTGCAAAGCATTGCGATTTTTGGAAGTTGTAACTATCGCTAGAGGAGAAAGCGCACATTTGCCTATTATATAATATAATCTAAAGCATATAAATTGGTTAGCCACTTGAAGGTATAGGTATATATTTAGGCTGTTGTAAAATTGCGGACCTCGGGCTCCAACGAAAATTCCGCAGATGCAACCGGGATAAACGCTAACTTTATGATGACGATGTGGTTGTTCTAAAAGTATCTATTGTAAATGTAAGCAATTGGATCAGAAAACGTTCCTATGGCTGCCAATTTGTAACGTCAATTATATACTGAGTGCTCTGAATTGATATCTGAATACATATAGGTACCTAAACGAAATTCTAATTTTAGTTCACCTTGGAGATATTTTTCATTCGACAATTTGAAGCTTAATTTCCGCCCATTTTTTAATAACAGTTAGAATAATATTATCCTAGGGATATTTTTTTTTCTATTTTTTACAAAAAAAAAAAAAACAACAGACTTCCAAAAAACACTACAAAGTGAAAAATAACTTATTTCGGAAGTCGGTGTCTAAGGTTGTTTGTATATTAGTTTTTGACATCGACATCCGAAATTAGTTATTTTTCACTTTGTAGTGTTTTTTGGAAGTCGGTTGTTTTTTTTTTTGTTAAAAAAATATTTTACACTTTTTAGTTATGAAAAGTACTGTTCAGCTGCATCCGGTTAGACTGGATGCTGACCCTAAAATAGTTAATGAAAAAACTTACAAACGCACTGGTTCCCCTACGATTTTTGAAAGTTCCCTTTGATTTCTCTGGTGTTCCACCATCAAACCATGATGTCCTTATGATGGGACCACTTTGGGAATGTCTTCTTTACAACAGAATAAAATTTATCAAAATCGGTTCATAAACGACGAAGTTATCCGCGAACAAACATAAAAAAGCATATATACGGTCGAATTGAGTAACCTCCTCCTTTTTGAAATCGGTTAAAAAAAACTTGGTGAGATATAATTTTTTAAGGTGTAAGCACAGATGATTGAGTTATTAAAAGCCTTTAATGTGCGATTATGTGAGAAATTATCCTGGACAAGGTGCTGAACAATTCCATCAGATAATGTTTACAGACTACCCTAGGTTTATGTCCAGGCATATGTTCGATTGAAATCCTGCCAAAAATATGACGCAGTAGGCCTATTTATCTAGAGAATGCACCGCAAAAAATCAAAGCGACGCAACAAACCTAATGCGGCGTACATCCGTTTTCTGCCTCTTTGTACTCACATATAGCCTACTTACACGTTTCTGATTGTAATGTGTCATCGGCAAAAAAACAAAGAGTTGAATGGCCGCGTGGTACAACGTAACATCGTATTAGTATGTATGGAACCCCGTCTAGCGGCGAACATGAGAAACTTATAGCGTCATCATTCGATGGCCTATCATCTCAGAACCTGTGCTGTGAGCGTTTGGAGATTTGCTTAAAGCTCTTGAATATATTTTGGGGTTTGTGTACTTACATTTAAAGAATTTTGTTTCGGAGTTGTGAATCAGTACTTGGTAGGTAGGAGATGAATTTTTTAGTCGGTCTTAGTCGTGACTATCTGGAAACCAGATTTCGTCTTTATAAAAAAAAATAATTAATAAGGAATTCCCGTAATAACTTAACATCTGAAGTAATAGGACCTAAATGTTTTTATTGAATATCTTAGGAAAAATGTTAACCAGCTGACATCAACTTTATTATTCCAACTGAAAAGCAGGATTTGTTCCTGATAAGACTCACATTTGTTCCTTCTTATTGTCCTACTGTTCCTTTTAAGAATGGGTCAAATACTCCTTCATTTTATTAAATCATCATTAATTGGGTTGTATCCTAAAAAATAATTTAATATCCATCAAATAGATTTATAAAAAATATTGAACACGTATTTTTTTTGTCATTACAATACGTCACTCGCCGTGGTACAAAATATACCACGGCGTGACGTAATTAGCCCCCACTCCGTGACTTTAATACGCTATATCTCAGTAGTTTTTGGTAATTTCGCCAAAATAAAAAATCCGGGTGTTATTTTTTTTTTTTTATTATCTATAAGCCGGATTAATTATTTTTTTGGTTTTCATACCTTGGATACATCCCTATTGATCACAATTTCGGAATTCTCGATAGTTTTTTTTCCTCACATCCTGCATGGTAACAAAACAATGCAGCTTGCTAAACAGTTCTTCGGATCAATTTTAATTAGCTTCATTTAATACCTCTGTAATCCTTGTTACTTTTTGTTGGTTGTAGTGATGTAGCCGAATTGTTTGGTCATAGTCATAGAATTTGTGGAAGAGGTAAGTTACGTAGGTTACTGAATCTTGGAATAACCACAGGGATTTACATAACTTGTAACTGTCAGTTGGCTGCGGTTTTACTGCATGATGTCTCTGTGAATTAATTGGTTGAATTGTTTTTGGTGCACTGTTTCTGTCCGCGGCTTTGGTTCATTGTGTTCGGAAATTGACCCACTGTTCAAAAGTAAAATATAGACACGGATATATTAAAATAACTAAAAATAGGGTTTAATATGGATATTTACCTTTTTAAAGAATGACACACATCCAAATCTAATTCCTACAGTGTTTATTTAAGGCCACAGTCAATTTCCTGAACAACATCCTCGGTTTTTCTTTCGAGATCATTATTTTTATTTGTACTTACAGGTCAGCAATTATTGAGGCAGGTTTCGTGTTAAAGGTAATCGTATTAAAAGTGTTTTTTGTTTATACCTAAGTAGTCTCGTATCCATTGCATCACCTCGCTCAGCTGCCGTCTTCCTTCCTATTCCCTCAGTTTTTTTTTGTGAATAGGCTTTTAATAAACTAGCGCGCTTTACCATCAACTATTGCATCACTGCTTAGCATAGGTGTGTTTGCGGTTAGGCCCAAGTTTCTAATTATAAAAAAAATCTTCCCTCTTGTTCAATAAACGTGTAACTCTTCTAGGAAAACTTGACATCCGCGTCGTGACCTTATTAGGAGCCGCGGAATGACGGGAAGTGATTGTCGTAAATATGATGAAGCTGAACAGTTACTTAACAGAATTTGTTATTGTTATGATTTTATATGGAAAGGTAATGGAACAATCAGCCTTAAAAAGATAAGACACAAATTCATATAATTGTCTGTAATATTTGTTCCATAATATTTACCTAGTGATTGTCGTAAATATAATGAAGCTGAACAGTTACTTAACAGAATTTGTTATTGTTATGATTTTATATTGAAAGGTAGTGTAATAATGGAACAGTCAGCCTTAAAAAAATAATACAAAAAATCATATAATTGTCTGTAATATTTGTTCCATAATATTTACCTATACAAAAACTGTCCGATCTGTGAAGGTATTGTTACGTATCGACAACTGATTCTACTAATGTCTACAAAACCGGGCTAAACTTAAAAAAAAAGTATTTCGCAAAAGGTAACTTAATACATGTGCGGTAGGCAATACATGGGCGGGCGAAGGGGGCAGGGCGTGCGGCACGCGGTCGCATCACTATTCGTTCATAATGATACAGTCAAAAATTGTTACTATGATGATTCTGTAAAATTTCATATTTTATTTGGTCATGTGTTAACCTAATCTTTATTATTGTTATGGCTCGGACGGGGTTTTCTTTACATCTATACTATGTAATATATAAAGCTGAAGAGTTTGTTTGTTTGGGGTAACTAAGGGTCCGAGGCTATATAAGGAGCATATAAAAAAAAACATATCGAAACCTACGCGGGTGAAACCGCGCAACACAGCTTGTATTGTATAATTAAATATGGCCGAAACTCTGTCAAACAGTGTAATCAAGGGGTATCGTATTAACCAGTAACTGGGTTTTGAAGGTCAAATAGGTGTCTACCTATTTCACCTCCACAACCCAGTTACTGGCGACTGCTCCATGTACAATATTGGCATTCAGCTATACCAGGACAGCTTCTAATGTCATATAAACCTCAGGTACGTTCGTGTGTGGCCGCCGCCACATTTGGGCTGGTGCTGCAAAATGTCAGCCGGCAACTTTAGATTCGGTGGATAGGCGTGCGAAGAGGCTGATTGGCGACCCAGATTTGGTTCAAGACGGTCTCCAAAGCCTGGAGCACAGGCGAAGAGTAGCCAGCCTGTCAGTATTCTATAGGATGCAGTTTGGAGAGTGTGGGCAGGAATTGTATGACTTAATTCCCCCATCTCCGCCCCATTATCAAACGACCCTTACCTACGTTGTTGACAACACTACGATCCGGACGAAGCGTTTCACCTGGTCTTATACACCGCGTACACCGAGGGACTGGAACAATTAGCCAGCGGCGGTGTTTTTGTCTAACTACAATTTAAGTGTCTTCAAGGCTAGAGTGAACAGATAGGCCCTTAATAAACTAGTGCGGTTTACCATCAACGATTGCTTCACTGGTTACCATCAGGCAAGTTCGCAATCAAGAATAGAATAGAATACTCTTTATTATGTACACCATATAGATTAAAGAAACATAAATATAAAGATTTTGGACAAAGGCCTCCCTCAATGCTTTCATCCCATTGGAGGGCATTGCTATAATCCCCACGCTTGCTTAGCAGGCGGGTTGTCGATCGCAATAATTTGTTATTCCACAAGAGAAGCGCTGCTGCCCGCTTCCTTTAGGCGTCTCTTACGATACCCACGGCAGAATATAGGTTGGTACTATTCTACGATCGGTACCAAACGGCAAATTTGTATGTACTGTTCATAAATGAACTGCGTATCGCGAGTCAGATATCTGCAAGGAACAATTGTATATATAGCCTAGGTACAGATAGTTGTTCCGAGTCTGGCTGTTTTTTAATATGAGTTTAAATATTTGTAAACGCATCCACGTTACAGGAAAAATTCCTAGTGTGGGGCAACGTTTTTAATTATCAACAATTCTCACCGATTTATACAGTTTTTGAAATCCGCTGTGTCTACCTATAATGTCAGGCAAGTAGACGTAGGTACGGCGATGCGAGACGGTGAGTCTGTACCTATACACCTACAACAAATATACATAAGGTTTTTGCCAGCACATTCATTGTGTGTACCGCTAAGGAGTGTGCAGCGGTACCTACAAAATGCCAATAATAAACAACGCATCAGACTGACGTCACACGAATTCTACATCTCGCAATCAGAGTTTACCGTGCAACTAGCATACATACAACTTCCCAATTTCAAGCATTGGGCAAGTGCCCGCCAGACATACACCCGTCTGGTCGGAAGATCCTCCCTTTTCTATGGAGGATGAGTGAACTTTACACCCCGTTCCTCATGCCTCCACAAGTGGAATTCCTTACTTGAGCCTATATTGCTGATAGCTATAACCTATGAGCTTTCAAGTCGTAAGGGATAGGTTCCTTCTAAGCAAACGGGCACACACCACCGTGAACCATCAGGGCCCTTACTACAATACAAAGAGTTTAACAACATAATAGCTAATAAATAAAAGTAAATTATACTTTGTTTTTTTTTTTCTTTGGAAACTGAGCTGATGTCGACTATTCTGTCAGTATTATGTCGAGACAGCCGTACAGTGAAGTGAGTCGTCGAACTTTGCACTTCGTGGTAGTTTTCTAAACATATCGCACCTTTAGAACAATAGAGACCTAATTCGAAATTTGAAGATTTCAATGTTGATATGTTGAACTTGTTGCAACAATGTTGAACAATAAAACAGAGACGGTTGTTCAGGAAAAGGACGAGTCCTTTCAGTCGATGAATTGCAAGGTAATTTTATGATT
This sequence comes from Sesamia inferens, assembly GCA_037179545.1. Taxonomy (NCBI): domain Eukaryota; kingdom Metazoa; phylum Arthropoda; class Insecta; order Lepidoptera; family Noctuidae; genus Sesamia; species Sesamia inferens. Next base: position 23,568,377 of record CM073928.1, on the reverse strand, counting down.
CAACATTCAAATCTTCAAATTTCGAATTAGGTCTCTATTGTTCTAAAGATGCGATATTGTGTAGTAGTGAAGTAAACTATACGTCAATATATACTAATCTTTATTTACATCATTTAAAACATCATACATATAGAATATGTGAAGAAAACTCCGTCCGACTCATAAGGATAATAAAGGTTAGGTAAACACATGGCCAAATAAAATATGAAATTTTATCTCTTCTCGAATCTTTTTTTTCTGCCAATTAATTCCAACTTCCCTAAAATTTGGTATTTTTTTCAAAAGTAACAGCACCATTTTCGACGGTATTAATGAACGATGCGACCACGTGCCGCGTGCCCTGCCCCCCTTAGCCCGTGCATGTATTGCCTTTTTTTATAAATCATAAACTAGCGCTTGACCGCAATCCCGCCTGATGGTAAGCAGTGATGCGATCGTAGATGGTATAGCGCGCTAGTTTATTAAGAGCCTATTCACTTTAGCCTTGAAGACACTCAAATTGTAGTGTGACGGAAACACCGCCGAAACGACACCGACGAAAATCTCAACTCTCAAAAGCTGAAGGCGGTCCGTGCAATCCAAGGACACATTTTGAAAAGTAGGAGCCAAGGTGAACGGGCTCCTTTTGCCGGTGAAAAGACACGCCTGTGTTTTGGCGGCATTGAATGCTACAAGATTGGCTTTGCCCCGTTTGGAGACTGCCTGTAGTGCAGCACTCGTACGCTCTATCACAGCCTCTCTTTCGGACCTACCTAGCCTACCGAACATGTCTTAAGTTACCTCCTTTTGCGAAATGATATTACTTTTTAGGGTATTTTTTTTAAGTTTAGCCCGTCTTAATACCTTCACGGATCGGACAGGGTTTTCTTTACATATTGTATGAACAATACAATACATAAACAATGAATAGGGATATTTTATAATTATGTATGAAATCAAAATTAATTTTATGGTTGAGGCTTGCAATACATAGAGTTATTTTCTGTACATGCGAAATCAGGACATGTGTCCAGTATTTGTATGTAAAGAATTTGTGTACAAAATTTCAGTAAGATATCACGAAATATCACAAAGTTATGTGATTTTTATTTTACCTGATTGTCCCAACAAAAAATAGAAAATGCATCCTATAGAACACCTATTACCTATTCTATTCCTGATTTCTTGAAATGTTTTACGATTCTTGTATTTTTAGGCTTATTTAAATTGGAACGTGACATTTTAATTATATTTTGACATTTTATTTGTACCTACTTTGACATTAATTGCATTTTGAACTTACTGTGACTGAATCGATTTGGTTTGTATTTAAGTTTTGTGTTTTTTTATCTGATAAATGATTATCGTTCTTATTACTGTAGGATCATATTGACATCATTTAGGTAAATTTTGCATGTCCCATCTGGGATAGAATGTAGGGTTCTTGAATTTCTCATAACCTTATTTATATACCTGCAGTCAGACAAATAAATAATTTGATTTGTTTTGGTAACACGAAAATGTTTAGGTACTTCTCAATATATTTGTTACATGAAGGTTTCAAATTACCTACATATAATTATGTCTATATATCACCTCGCCTCAATGAGACTTACATTCTATATACTTAAAGTAATTATCAAAGGTAAAACGTGAGCGATACGAATATAATGAACGTCCAAGTAAGGTAGGTCAGACCAGCAATTTTATCATTTTTCATTCAGAAGATTAATTTTCTTAAGCAGCTGTCAGACGGAGCTGTGATGTTAATAAGTCATAAACTCGTAATGGTTCATAGTTAATGGTCGAGTATGCTCATCGATAATGGAACTTGCTTCTACTGAATCGGTTTTAAGGTCTAGGTACACTTGTAAGAACTACCCATCTCATCATCATCGACCTCAGAGGTCTCCTCTCATACAGAGAAGGATTGAGCGTAATCACCACGCTTGCTCAATGAGGGTTGGCGATTTCAGACTTAAAGTTCAGGTTTCCTCAAAATATTTTCCTTCACCTTTTTATCAGTAATTGGTGTCCAAGACATACTTAGAAAATACTCATTTAGATATTCTGTAAAAGCTTGGGTGAGTGAGCTTTATGAGAGTTGTCATTCGATGATGACATTTATTTTTTTATAAATAATAAACTAGCGCTTGACCGCAATCCCGCCTGATGGTAAGCAGTGACGCAATCGTTGATGGTAAAGCGCACTAGTTTATTAAGAGCCTATTCACTCTAGCCTTGAAGACACTCAAATTGTAGTCCGACGGAAACACCGCCGCTGGCAAATTGTTCCAGTCCCTCGATGTATGCGGTATAAAGGAGGAGGCGAAACGCTTCGTCCGGATCGTAGTGGTGTTAACAACGTAATTGTGCAAACTCGCCGTACGACAGGTTGTCCGATGTTGGAACGGAGATGGGGGAATTAAATCATGCAATTCCCTCGCACACTCCCCGAACATGATGGTAGAGATTGACACTATTGACAGCGTGTTCACGCTAAGATTTCACAGAAGGTTTGCAGGTCCGCGGTAAATTGAAAGATTTTTTTAAAGAGAAAATGGGATGAAAAACGATGACAGGTAGTAGGCGTAGTTGTCGGTGTAGATTAACACATCTAACCTATCTTTAACGTCAGGCTTCGTAAAGAATCATGTCAAATTAACCTGGACCTCCCTAAGTGTACTAAATATAATTTGAATAATGAAATTTGAGAAAGTGTGGTGAACAATGGTCGTACCTTCTCTCTGTGAGATGAGGCCTTTGTCTTACAGTACCTAAGTGGGAAAAAATAATATCGTACATATTATTATCTGTTAATAGGTATGTGAAGTATACTGGAAACAACTTTTATATCTAAAGTGCTGATATTTTTTGCTGCAATTTTCTACAAAACTACCGATCATAGATATCAGTTGAACCATATTTATTAAAGGTCTGAAAAAGGACAGAAAATAAAACATTTGTTTAGTCCTGTTAAATTAAGACAATCCGCAGACAGTTTAGATGTGATTAAAACATGGCGTCTAATAAAACTTAATTTTAAACTAAAATTAATGAACATTTATTTTCAACTTTTCGAGTGAAAAGCATTACAGTTATCGTCATAAATGTAAAAAATAAGAATCAAACAGGCTCTCTGTTTAAACGTAGACTAATATGATGAGTTGTTCGTATTTATAATCAAAATGTAAGATATATATGTCGGAGACAGCGACGGCAGAGCGGTAGGGTCGACAGCATCTTGGTGTGGTGGTACAGGTTCCATTTCGTAGGTGAGTTTTGAATTGAAGCACGACGTGTAGATATACCCTCCAATCTTCATAATAACAATTTGAATAGGCAAACCGACAGTTTCGGTTCGGAGATGTGCCTTGGTCCGCGTCTCGATGCAAGGTGCTCGATCGACGAACCCCACCTTCCAAAGCGACTCTGTCCATGTGCCGCCATCACAAAATAACGTCACAAGCGTTTGCCCCTCTACTACGTAAATCAAATCAGCAACTTTTATTAAAATTATATCGACGATCTCCGACATATAGAATTAGATAAGTTTTAATAATTTAATAATTATTTTATAGAAAACTGAACATTGTATAAACATTCTAATCTGTAGTAGTGGTAATGGTAGTGTAATGTATTGAAATAAAAAATAATGCTAGCGGAACTCAACGGAAAAAAGTGTGTATAAGCAAAAGTATTTTTTTTTTTACATAACTGACAAAATGTTTTAACCAAACAATGTGAAAATTGTTATCAATCAATCGATCTACCCTTTTCCCCTTAACTATATTGAGGTTGGCTTCCAGTCTAACCGGCAGCAGCTGAATACTAGTGTTTTATATGGATCGACTGCCTTCACAACCCAGTGGCTGACCAAGGGAAGTTCCTTTAGTAAGACTTTTGGGTTTCTGACTACTCGAAACGGTTGAAAATGGGGGCCAACGGCTTAGTGTATTTTCCGAGGCAAGTTGAAGTCTCTATATGTAATGGATGTTTAACCAATCACGAGTCGAAGTAATGGATGTTTAACCAATCACGTGTCGAACGCGGCTAGCTTACCTTTGATATCCATGCGAATTTAACCCGTCCTCCTCCATGAGAATAATGTAATCAATAGATACTATTCTCTCCTTTACATCTGGATGCGGGAGGCGCAGAACCGGTCGTCGTGGAGAGCCTTGGGGGAGGCCTATGTCCAGCAGTGGACGTCTTTCGGCTGAAATGATGATGATGATGATGATCTATATATCTGTTCTTTGTCCAGTATTGAGAAAAAAAAACTGAAATTAGCCTACGTTAAAGTTTACATGTGTATTTCTGGTTTTACTAAAAATACCTACGGATACAATGTACTTCGACGAAATCACCTTAGGTATTTCAAGCCATTGCACATTTCATAATGTAATATGAATACAGCTTGTCCGAGGTGATTAGTAGTGGGATTGTCCAATAAATAACGTCTCATTATAATGGCGGCACCACAACAGATCGGTCGGTATTTCGCGCGCCCTCGCGCTTTGGGGCGCGCGCGCAGGGCCGTAGTTAAATCATGCATTGAAATATTCATATACAGTAAAAATATTTTAGATACTCTTGATATATAATTATCGTTAATTACAGTTAAAATTTAATATGCAATATAGGATTAAAACTGAAATGTAAAATACTTATTTAATTGAAGTTCTCATATAAATCCGTTTTCATTTTACTATCGTTGTTACACGGTTCATCACAGTTCTGTTGAGAAAGAATTCAGTCATGTTAGTTTCATCGATACAGCTGTAGGGCTCTTAGATATAAAAAAAATACGTACAAGACCATACACGTATTTACCAAAATATATAAAATCTGGTCAGTTTTTCAGGAGCCCGTCTGAGTTTGAGCTTTCGAGACTTCATGCTCTCTCGTCTAACTTAATTTTTAATGTACTTAGAACCTCGTGTTTTTTTAGCACCACCACGCAGTCCAGGTCCGTTCCTGCACAGGGCGTGGTGGTCGTGCAGGCCCCGCGGGCGGGGGGCGGGCGCGGGGCGAGCGCGTGCGATAAATGGCCCGTCCGAGCGCCGCCGCCGGCGCATGCTCTGCTTTGCGCACTTTTGTTATGAGTGCTGGGAGCGTTCCTCTGGCTGAGCGGTTTTCTTTCTGGGGATAAGTTTTCTTGAAAAGAAACGGTTTTGAATTAGTATGGATGCAGGAGTTGTTTAGCCTATAATGTTAATATGCTGGTAGGCCATAACATCCGCTAACGGCAGAAGTTACCTGACAAAGTCTTGCCACCAAGCGATTCATCGTGTTCTGGCATTATACAGGCTGTATCTGACATCGTAACGCAAACTTCGCGAAAAGGCTAGACCATATGCCACTAATAAAATTATGATAGTCATTTATGTCGTTAATGAGCGGTTACAGAAATCACACTGTTTAAAAAAATGTCTCGGCTCGGCCTTTGAACGTTGCAAGCGTGCCGCCGCGCGTGTTTGTGGGTATGATGTTGACCCCTGATGTGAACTCTATTAAATTAGCTGATAGGATAGTTTTTCGAGTTTTGTTCACATTACGGTTTTTTGTCTAATTAGCGAATTAATTAATTTTTCCTTTAAAATCTTATTGGGTTATAAAAGTATAGCAATCATGAACGGTTTAAAGTGAAAAAAAACTGCATATATATTTTTTTAAATCAGTTAATCAATTATCGTTTTGCGTAGATGTCAGAGACACCCTTTATCTGCTGAAGCCGCACGGAGAACGGGTCTGAGCAGTGAGCAGTTGTGTTGAGTTGTGTGCCGGGTACGATGCGCTAAATCTTGTTGTGTCGGGTGTTTGATCGTGGGGGGTCTCCAGATCAATCTCCCTCTGGTGCAGAATCGTTGGTCATGTTCTTGGGTGTAACATTGTATCACCTCGCTCAATTGCAGTCTTCCTTTCTATTCACTCAGTTTTTTTGAGTGAATAGGCTTAATAAACCAGCGCGCTTTACCATCAACGATTCCATCACTGCTTACCATCCTTACCATCAGGCGGGATTACGGTCAAACAAACTGGTTGATGAAATTACTTAATTATTTTGTTTGGCAATAAGCCCTGTTAAAAAACTAGGTAAATGTACTGGTTGCGGCTGGCGGAGAACTGCTCAGGATCGAGCTTGGCGTGCCATGAAAGAGGCTTATGTCCAGCAGTGGACAAGTAGAGGCTGATGATGATGGTGATGATAATGTTGTGAATCTATAAATACTTACTGTCAAACCAAAGATCACAAGAACACAAAGAAATTTCTTCTTCGAAAAGATGTTTTTTTTTTTTTTCAATTCAGTTATTTGATTAAATTCCATTTCTTATTGAATACATACAAGACCGTATGGTCTTGGACAATTAATTCTTGAATTGTATATAGATAAGTGTATACTTATCTATATAAAATTCAAGAATTAATTGTCTCTAGTTGTAACTACTCGACATCATTTCTCAGGTGTACGGATCCTATGCTCGTTCAATAAAAATCACTCTTAACTAAAAGTCGATCCCTGATTTGCTTTTTATCACAAGCGTTTGAGCAATGGTGGATATTTGTATCGAAATAGTTAGATATGGATACATGCTTATTACGACTTACAGCATAAATATCAAACTTTTATATATGTTCATACATAAACTTAGTCATAAATATAGGGGGCGTGTGAATAATAGTAACAATAGAAAGCTTGCTAAATTACACCTACAACTTACAAGGCTGTTGGAAGATCGTAAATCAGAATAAACTTTGCACTTCTAATATATTTGCGAGGAGTAATATCCGTATATGGCTGCGATCGGATTAATCTTTCATGTTTTAGTAGGTAGGTACAGTGGGTTGAATCTGAAATGTATATACATTATGTAATTTCATCGACTTTATGGATCAACTACACAAGTATTAAGATGCTTTTTTACTTACTTGCTTGTATTTCTATTTTCGACCTAAAACAAAAAACTAAAATACGGACGACAGCAGGTCAAGTTATTTGAAACTGTCAAATATTTCCAATCAATCTTGACTCTTAATGCTTTAGAGTTAAACTTGGTAATCTAATAAAGAAGTCTGACAGATTGTAGTGGCTTTATAAGTCATCTGTATCTAGATGATTATTTTCATGTTCTTTTCGTTCTTGTCGTAGACAATGGCGGCCATTGGCTTTTTCACAAACGAAACTAATTTTCAATTCAGTGCATTTCTTTCAGTTCATTTCAAAGGTCCGGCGGTACATCTCACCAAGGCAGTATCTTATATTGCACAAAGCACAGGTCTGTCCGTGAGTGGAGTACTGCAGCCACATTTGGGCTGGTGCTGCAAAATGTCACCTGGCTACTTTTGATTCAGTGGAGAGGCGTGCGAAGAGGCTGATTGGTAAGCCAGATTTAACTCAAAGCGGTCTCCAAAGCCTGGAGCGCAGGCGTAGAGTAACCAGCCTGTCGGTGTAGCCGACGTCTGATGACCCGTCGTGCGGTGTGTTTCCACCCTTATGTTGTTAACATCACTACGATCCGGACGAACCGTTTCGCGTCCTCTTTTATACCGCGTACATCGAAGGAATGGAACAACAGCGGCGGTGTTACCTTCGGACTAGCTTCACCTTACTGACTGACTGACCTTCTGACAATTCAGGTGATGATCGGGAAACCTTTTAGATTTAGACCCCACAGCAAAGCTCTATTCTGACTGCAAAGTTCTGACGGTACGTCAGCTGTTTGTCTTGCGATCTGTTCTCAGAGTCCATGGCTCTCTACTCTCACCTGACCCTAAAAAGCGTACATATGTTGCCCCAAGTGTAAAACACAAAACCTCTTTTGCAAAACATCAATACTGCGTGTTAAGTTCTACGTATACAAAATTGTACATAAAAATCTAAATATGATAAACCTAGATAAATTCGATTTGAAATCTAAAATTATGGACTGGCTCTTTCAGCAGGACTACAATAACACTGAATCCCTATTGGCATACATCGCTTAGCAATTACCATATAACAAAACATTATTCAATTTGGAACTCAAACTGTACATTTGAACAATCAACTCATAACACACGACACATACACTATCCAATAGACTCATATTACACTTACGAACACACATACTCTCTCTACTTCATACTCAAATAATCTGGAATTGAATGTTTATACCTATTTTTGTAATTAAACATATAATAACTTAAATTACTTTAATTTATATTTTTATTTCTCTATATATATATTTGTCAAGATAGTATTAGATGTAACATCGATACTCGAAACCAAGGGCCCAACATGTATGTACAGTTCAACTCAATCAGTTCGAATTACTGTCTCCTAAGATACAGGTATTCCCTAGTTTGGGAGGCAGGATTTATTGTTTTGTTACATAGAAATTTTTTTTTAAGGCATATACCTGCCAACTTTATTTATGTATGTTTTTGGTCAATAAAGTAATTATTATTATTATTATTCAAAATTACCAGTTTGTGAACGAGAAATCGGTGCCATTGTGGTTTTGGTAGCAAAGAAATTTTTTATATCTCCAGCAAATGGTACAAAAACAACATACTATTTATGTTTGATTTTAATTTGAATAGTGTTATAATGTTACCAACATATCTACTGTCTTCTACTATATTTTGAGAGGCCCTAGTCTGCTATTTTTATAAATGTGTCATTCAAACACGATTCCATTGTCATTGTGCTAAAAGTTCATAATCTACTAAATTCACAATGATCGATCAATTATTATCGGTCTGGAATTAATGGTACGGTGATAGAATTGACGTATTGCCGTTATTATCAAACTCGTTAGTAGAAATGATTTTCTAAAAACTACAACTCATTTATTAATATGAAGTGGAGTGTCGGTGATTGACCACTAGAAAGTCATAATGACGCCATTTTATTAGTAGATTACGAAACTTGTCAAAATCTATCATTATGAAATCACTGTTCGATCATTCTGACACTATTCTTATAGCAGAGTAGGGCCCCAGGTAAGACGGCTCTTGACCCTACTATCGCTTTCCTAATCTTCATTACCTAACTAGGGTTTCTTGCTAATCCCGCATTAGGAAGCCTAGAGCACAGGCGTAGAGTAGCCAGCCTTTCGGTGTTCTACAGGATGCATTTCGGTGAGTGTGCAAGGGAATTGCATGATTTAATTCCCCCATCTCCGTTCCACCATCGGACGACCCGTCGTACGGCGAGTTTCCACCCTTACGTTATTAACACGACTACGATCCGGACGAAGCATTTCGCCTCCTCTTTTATACCACGTACATCGAGGGACTAGAATAATTTGCCAGCGGTGGTGTTTCCGTTGGTCTACAATTTGAGTGTCTTCAAGGCCACAATGAATAGGCTCTTAATGAACTAGTGCACTTTACATCAACAATTGCATCACTGCTTACTATCAGGCGGAATTGCGGTCAAGCGCTAGTTTATAATTTATATAAAAAGGTTAGCAGGTACATTGCCAAAACATATGACATAAGTTTTAGCATGCAATATAACTTTTCCTCAACATTTTAACACTTGCCGGGCGAGTTATAGCTAAACAACAAAAAGTACCACGATTTTGGCACCCCATTCATCAAACCTTACAAGTCCAAATCCTGTCGAAGGTGTAGGTACCCGCCATCCAATCTCCAGTAGGTGTGAATGATAATTTCTTTCTACCTCCAGTGTTATCATTTAACAATGATTCATATCTCGCGATGTGAGCCTGGTTTAATAAACAGCGATAATTAAATGTTGTAACATGAGTTGTTTATGCCGTATGCTTCGGGACGCCGGTGGAGGCCGGGGCTCCGCCCTCTAGCGCCCGCCTTGTTATGACCGTAAGGGATTAACGAGGATCATACATTGTTGTATGTTACACTAAAAGGTTTTGTTGTATGTATGTTTGATTTGATTTTGTTAAGAGTTTTTGTACAAATTAGATCTTTTTAATTCTTCATTATGTGTTGGATGGTAAGCAGTAAAGCAATTTTTGATAGTAAAGCGCGCTAATTTATTAAGAGACTATTCATTAAAAAAAACCGAGTAAATAGGAAGGAAGACGGCAGTTAAGTGAGGTGATGCAATATTAAACGATGCTGCGCCAGAGGGAGATTGATCTGGAGACCCTCCACGACTAAACTCCCGACACAGCAACATTTGGCGCATCGTACCCGGCACGAATCACAACACACTGCTCAGACCCGTCCTCCGTACGGCTGCACCAGACATCATGCCGGAACATGACAAATCGCTTGGCGGTAACACATTGTTAGTAGTTTATTTAGACAGTACTCCTAGTTTAGACCTGCTTTATCTTCACTATTTGTAAGTAATAAATCGGTAATAAATTTCACTAAAGTGTAAACTATATTTGTATTTGAAATTTACATGTGCCAAAATACCGTGTTAAATGCGTTGAAGTAAAAGCTTGAAATTTTCCATCCATAGACTTCATCAGATGACAATGGTCACAATGATAAAGAGTTATTTTGCTCGTTACAGCTTTATTTTTCTATTTAACAGGAAAAGTAAAGGTATAGTTTTACATAACTTTATTAACTTTTCAACTTAAATATGTTTGTTTTTAACAAAATTAAACTTAAATACGAAGTCAAATAAACTAGAAGAACCAACTAACACAGTTCTATTATTTAAAAAAATCAAAGAACTGTTTCTTCTCCAATACATATTGAAGAAGATTGATCTCAAATGGACTGTACTCTGAATTACTTAGCTAATAAAATAGAGATACTGTTACAGGGTCGTTTGAAATACCCTTGTTTATTAGAATCATAAATATTAACACTAGCTGCGCCGCACGGTTTCTTTTTTATATATGCTCCACTCCTATTGGTCGCAGCGTGATGTTATATAGCTTAAAGTCTTCCTGAATTAATGTGCTATCCAACGCAAAATGAAATCCAACAAAAAAAGAATTTATCAAATCGGACCAGTAGTTTCTGAGATAAGGGCGTTCATAAACAAAAACAAACTCTTCAGCTATTAGTATAGCATGTTAGTATTAGTATAGAGTATAGATTAGTACAGATTTATTTTGAGTCTAATGGTGTAGGATCTGACTTACAAATTGTAGGTCATAGGCTCGAACCCCATCAGGCGCTATACTTTGTGCAAAGCATTTCATCACCATTGCTCTCAAAACGGTGAAAGAAAACATGGTGAGGAAACCGGCATATCCTAGTGGCAAAGGCAAAACTTCATGACATGTGACATCTACCAACCCGCACTGGGTCCGCGTGGTAGATTACAGATCGGTCCCTCTCACAGAGAGAAGGCCCGTGTTCCAGGAGTGACGACTTTTTAGGCTGATTATGTTAAAATGTATTTTACAGGTTGAAAAGTATAGACACAGTCTTGAACCTAGACATTATGAGGTTTTGGCGGGAAAGTCATTGGACCTTTAAAATTATTTATAGTGTTGTTTACTAAATAAAAGTGCGTGATTTATGTAGTAAAAAGTGCATTTAGTAAATAATTCATAAAGAACAGTGAAATATTGCAGCATAGTGGCCACATCATGACTTTGTCTCAAACTTCCATCGTAAGACGGGTCACGCGGCCGTCTTTTTCGACATTGAACAATTCATTACGTGTCATTGGCTAAATGCACAAGCCTTGCGAAGCCATAAAAGAAAGAAACCCTGACAATAAACCTATTCTAGACTCTTTAAAAACAAAATTTGAAACGCCTCATAAAAGTTCCAAAATTTATTTTTCAAACCCATTCTTTTCTAATCCTCCTCGTAGGTAATAAGTACTTGAAACGATATTATTACACTGGTTTTCATAAAAAAAACTTTATAAGTGAAACAGTTAAATGAAGCTGATCCGGCTGAGTATAGAACGACATTTTATGTCACCATCTTGTCAAAAACAGTGGTTTCATAAAATACAGGTTTTAAGATCACTATAATACCTATATTATAATGCATGAGTGATGTCAAACTATTAGCCCCTTAACAAAATGTCTGATGCAATAACAAGACACGTAAAAAATATAATTACTGGCCATTTGCATATTGCTACATTATGTAGATATTTTTATATATATCTACCATTATCCGTTATTGATGTACGTACAAACAGATATCATCCAAACTAAAATAAAAAGCCATTAGCTATGATAGTAATTATGCCATTGCAATCTTTTTAATTGCAAGATTTATTCACATAATGCATAATCAGGAGTGAGCTTGCGGTCGGAGAGCAGTGGGCAGCTTGCCGCCCGGTAAGGCCCGGGTCGACGGCGCGTTGTTTCACGCGCGCCTCAGAGAGATGTCAGCACATCGTAACAGGGTCCGCGAAGACCGTTGCCTGGGTTAGGGTTGCGGGTTGGTCAAATGAGAAACCGTGGTCCTGGCGCTCAGGCAAGTGAAGGAACACGCCCTTCCGCTACGCACAGAGCGGCAGAGTCATTTGATCATTTCCCATCCCAAACAAAAAAAAAAGACTAAACTGTCACCGTAAGATACAGCCATGCTCTCTTCGAGAGGTTACTGCTCCACATTGGGGCCTCTTCTCATACATTTACTACGACGAATAAAAATCAGATTGATCTAGGAGATATACATATCTTTGGATTTGTCAAAGAGCGGATTGTTTCACGTCTATTTGACGCATGCGCATGTCAAAAATAACGAAATGAAATATTGCTTTTTTGGTTTAACGATCATCATCTTCATCATCAACCTTTTATCGTCCCAATGCTGGGCACAGGTCTCCTCTCATACAGAGAAGGTTTGAGCGTTACCACCACCAATGTAACTTTTCTAAAGTTATATGTACTTTCTAATTATATCTTGAACACCAATGACTGAAGGTGAAGGAAAACATCTTGAGGAAACCTGGAGTTTAAGTCTGAAATCGCCAACCCGCATTGAGCTAGCGTGGTTTAACGATAGTTATTTCAAATTACAATTACATAATCATGACGTTGTCAAATGTCAAATAATAACTAGTAAGTACCTAATCGTTATTATTTCACGGTTCGGCCCTTAGTAGGTAGATTTACATCTAATGCTCGTCAATCGATATCAGCACTCACAGACACCAAACAGTATCAGCGTGCGCGTCTTCGATTTAGAAAAATTCTTCAACATATTCTTAAGCATCTAAGCATCCCATTAATTATTAAATTTATACCTTATTTATCTTTAGCTGAATAGCTTAACAAAATTAAGGTCAATCCTATCACTTGACGTAAGATGGGTTTAGATAGAACTGAAATATTTAACGGGTTCCATAACATAAGATAACCAGCCTTGTTCCCACTCCTGGGGCATTGGCTGGGCTTCCCTTCTGTGAGAAGGAGTGGGCCGAAATCTACTCACCGTGTTTTCCTTCATCATTCTGAGAGCAGTTGTGATAAAAATAATTTACACAAAGTCGAGCGTCTGATATGGTTCGAACTATTCTATACTGAAACCTAACTTGCTTAAAGTAACACACACACAGGCTTAATCTAGACAAAAAATATTACCATTATAAAGAACACAAACAATTCATGCAATATAACAATCTAAATGAACATCCATAATACTAGAGCCAGCAAAAGCATGTAACACAAATACGCAAAACGAATTTTAAAGTCATTTCTGTTCCAAATCTCAAGCATATTGCTAACAAATCACAGGCGAATGGGTCGTTTAGCCACCATTTGTTGCCCTGGGAGCGACGCAGGGTGGTAATTGTGTTTACAATACATCCCCCCTCAGCTTCCATCCCCCTTCCGTTCATTTCTCATCCTCAAACATCAGGGCAACGCTTAGCGATTTCACCTCGGGAAATCTGGGGAAAAGTGGAAAATGCGGTGTTATGAGAGACGCTCCGATAACTAAATGTTCTTCGTGCTCGGGTTCGCTTTTGTGTTCCAACGAGCTGGCTAAGTTGGGTTTTGAATTGAGTATGTGCATACTTACAGGTATGTTGGATGGTTGTACGATTAATGGTAGAAGTGATGGCGTTCTACGTTGGTTGGTCTTGAAGTAGGTACAGAGTTATTGCCGAAGGATTATTGTCAACTACTGAATTTGGTGTAATGCCTCCAGTTTTCATGTCAATACTAAAAAATACTTGATTGATTGAGTTGGTTCAACGTAGTCACGCAATAAGCATCCAAGCTTAATTGGGACTAGCCGGATACGTTTGCCGCATGCCGAATAAACTTATGAGCCTAATTTGCCTGTTGATAAATTTGACCCATGACTTGTTCATAAGTTTTCTGTTACCCATATTGTTTTGGGACCCAGATAACTACCGGCGAGATCCACGAGATGATGACGGAACGAGCTTGACGCCTACATGTTGGTAGCTGGTGTAAACTAGCTAAAGACAAAGATAAGTGGAAAGGAGAAAGGGTGGCCTTTGGCCTGCAGTAAGCTAAAAATAAAAAATAATAATAAATACATTTTCATTCAGTCTTACCTACGCATTTTTTATGATACTTCTTTATCATATTACTACTTACTATAAAACAAAGAATATTAATGCTTGATTTTATAATAAAACATGCTTAGAACAATTTTTCAGGACTTCAACGATTAGTCACGCTTGACAAATAAAACACTAATGTACTTGCAACTTGCTGAGTACAATAGTTTGAACTGTGAGGTATTACTTCAAAAATGCCAAAAAAATCTTAAACAAACTTTAGCAGCTGACAAGGATTTGGTAACCTGGAGTACTCGATTAAAAGTGTCACCGAAAGTTAAACCAATATTAATTTTTCTATATTCTAGGTGGAGAGGACTTTGTAAATAGCCAATTAGTAAATAATATATATACTATAGTACTAAATTACTTCATATTTTCACTGGTTTTAATTCATCTCATTTAACATAATAAAATATGTTCAATTTTCTCATCGACTTCGAAAGAAAAGAGGAAGAAAAAACTTAACCGTTTTCTTTCAATCACACCTATTTTGTCCCGATTCTAGGTAAATTTCCTCCCTATTTTTCAAACCTCCATTTAAAATAAATCTATTGCAATAATGTAGGTTCCAACTAAGCATCTTAAAAGGTTCGTCCATGAAGCAAAACTTTTTTGTACTCCATCATCGTCATCAACCTTTTTATCGTCCCACTGCTGGGCACAGGTCTCCTCTCATACACAGAGGACCGAGCGTAATCACCACGCTTGCTCAATGCGGGTTGGCGATTTCAGACTTGTAAAGTCCAGGTTTCCTCAAGATGTTTTCCTTCACCTTCAGTCATTGGTGTCCAAGATATACTTAGAAAGTACATATAACTTTAGAAAAGTTACATTTGTACTCCATACTTTTTTCTTAATATGCATATTTACCAAGAAATTATATTTAAAATGATCACCTTATGAAGTTGTAATAGACGTTTCATTATTTTGCATATATACACATGGCAAAAAATGTTCAAAGCGAACACTTCATTTGTACTATCCTCTTTCTTTCATAACCACCTTTAACGAGTCTGGGACGATCGTTCTCATGAAAATCCCATAAAAAATAATAAACAATTTACGTTCACCGACACGCTCCGACTCTGTCGCCTCACCTTTCGTATTAGCTGAGAACTTTACAACGCTATTTTTTTAAGAAATCTCCTTCCCCTTCTAGATAATGTGGGTGGGTTATAAAAAAATAATTGCAATGGATGCGAGGAAAGTTGATGGAGAAAACGAGGGTTATAGTAAAAATTGATGGAGAAAAGAGTGGATTTACTGTAGGATTCTGCGAAAGTGTCATCTATAAATAATATAGGTGGAATAATTACAAAGTTTAGTTGTATTTATTAGGTTATTTGAAAAATAAAAATATTTGGTCTAGTGCTGCATAATGCCATCTGGCTACTTTGCTAATTGGCGACCCTGATTTAGCTCAAAACGGTCTCCAAAGCCTGGAGCATAGGCGAAGAGTAATAGGTAGCCGGTCGGTGTTCTATAGGATGCATTTTGGAGAGTGTGCGAGGGAATTGCATGATGTAGGTAATTCCCCCATCTCCGTTCCATCATCACGAGTTCCCACCCTTACATTGTTGACACAACAACGATCCGAACGAAGCGTTTCGCCTCATCTTTTATACTGCGTCCATCGAGGGATTGGAACAATTTGCCAGCGGCGGTTGTTCCGTCGGACTACAATTTGAGTGTCTTCAAGGCTAGAGTGAATAAGCTCTTAATAAGCTAGCTCTTAGCTACGGTTTACCATCAACGATTGCATCACTGCCCTAGTTTATAATTTATAATAAAAAAAAATGCTTTGGGTTTGAATTCCATTTTTGCCTATAATATATTCAAGAAGACCCATTTTGCATTCACATGTTTTTTATCTTACATTTTTCTTTACATAACCTCTAGGCAATTATAGTTTTTACAAATTCATTTGTCCCGGCACATTGAGCGGGTCTCGATTGGCTCAATGCCGCGTGTAATCCCGGGATTATAGGACAGTCGCCAGCGGCAGTCATTAGTAAAGCAGGTGGAGTGTGCCATGTATGATGTCCAGTGCTCATGTTTGTAGTAACAAGTTTTTTTTTTTTTATAATTAAATATACAGTTATCATTAAGTTTGAAGTCGAAAGTGCTTTTTTGCAAGTACAAGCGACAGCACATCAAGCTACTAAATTCTGTCAGATTTTCAACGTTATCCAGAAAGCATTAAGGCATTTTTGGCAGTTTCGGTTAGGTTGATTTGCTGTCGTCTAAAATATACTAGTTACTACAAACTATGTTACGTAAAATTTAATTGCAAAAAGACACATTCCGCCACGTAATAATGTCACAAACATATATTATATATAAAGCAGTTAAGTTGTAACATAGAGTAATGGACAAATTGATAACAATTTTTAGTTTTTAGTCTATTATTTTCGGTCTTAGTCTAAGGTGGAAAATAACAAATGATTAGAAATCAATGTAATTAAAATAGAGTACTACTTGAATGGAAAAATAATGAATAATAAAACCACTTTTGAACATATAACTAATTTTTAAATTCGCTAAGTAGGTACCTCCTCCTTTTTATGAAGTAATTTCATATCAAAAATGATAAAATTGATTACGGTAATACTACGGTAAGATTTATTCTCCAGCAGTGTTCCTAAACTAAAAATAAACTAAACTTTGTAAACTAACTAAACTTTGTAACTAAACTTTGTTAATCACTTTAACATTTGCAGTCTTTATTAAATACTCTCCGAGTGCAATAGTTTTTTTGATTTGACTATCCTGTCCTGTGTTTTACCTGTTACTGTTTCTTGTGCTAACCTAATATTGTCCGTGGAAACTTTTAATTGGCCTTCTTTCAATGACTACTTATCTTCTACCTGTATACATGCTTGCTGTGGGTAAGTTTCCGTAAAATTTAAAAATAAATAAATAACTAAAATAAGTCCTATAAACGATCAACAAAAATCAAGCGATTAATTTACTGAACTTGTAGATTAAACGGGTTAATTTCTCGTTTAATTAATTTAATTGATTATAGCTAACAATACAACATAGCAGCTTGTTTTCACACATTACTATTTATATGTCTATGTAGTTACACACCTACATGATAACACATTAATAAAACTTGATTCACAGACAAAAACGCTGGCACATAAAACTAATAAGGCTAGGCCTACATTTTTCATGACTATTTATCGAAACTAAACTCCAACGAAATACGGAGAAGCAATGCGATATCTCATCTATCTATCTCGTTAGACCATTCATTACTGGACACTGAAAATAAACCGACCCCGTCCAGAGTCCAACAAGTGTATAATTCCTGGAATACCTAACAAATGTTACGTTTTTTCCGACGGTCTGTACATGGCCCAATTAAGGGCCCAACAACGACCAGCCGACTCTCTATATAATTTATTCGCTAAGGATTTTGTCTTGTGGCACGTTTTTCGAGATCAAAATCGGAATCGTAAACACCTTGTTTAGCTCTTTTGTTATCAATAAAGTTTTGTAATGGTTTATCGATTGTAATCGATATTGGGTTTCATTAGGTTTCGGTTATGATGACTTTTATGGGGGCGTTTTTGAGATAAATGTTGGAAATTAAATGAGATATTTTTAATTATATTAGTTCTGTAATCTTTTATTATAATGCAATTACCGTTCCGATAAAATGTCGTAAGATCGATATAATTGACATTATGCGACCTTAATTTAATCGAATCAGACTCTTTACTGATAAGTATGCAATGTTGATTAAAGTCGACCACTTTTGGAGCTTCCATGACAAGACGGTCTTGCGTCATCCTCATCACGGGGCATTCCTGGGACATCAAAGTTGATCAACAAATAATTCTCAAAATAATTAAAATTTAAGTATCCAATCTTTTTGGAAATCAAGATATAAATCGGCAAGAAAGAAAGAATTAAACATACACTTAAAGTTTTGCGCTAGATTTTTAGAGCCACATAAGTGTAGGCTAATACTTACCGTACCTACTTACCTCCTTGCAATTTCAATTAACTATATTAAAAAAAAAAGGTTAGTGTCAAATCACTTGTCATATCTTATCTACAGCGCAGACCCTTGTGTATTTTAAACTCTTGTTTCTTTTCTATATTTTTTATTAATACATCTATTGTGCCTTCTAATATAATAAGGTTCCTATATAAGCATTGTCTCAGAGAGTAAAAATATTAGTTCAGTAACATTACAACTTAAGCATATAATGTGCATTGCGTTACATATAGATATAATTATTTTTATCCCCTGTTCATACGAATGGCGTAACTATATTCGTGCGGGCTCCGTGCACTCCCAAGCATCGATTCTCAGAACTCTTTAATTGCACCCACTCCGACGCAGATCGAACGTTTAAAATCGATTTTTTTATTCGATTTATTTCATGTGAGCCTCGAGTTCAAAATCGTGTTTTTGTTTTGCGATAGCGAACGTTGTGTATATGCAAATTTTACACGCATCTACTGAAACTTCTCAATTAATTAAATTGTGTGACAGTTTTAGTTTTTGTCATAATGTTATGTCAACATTAATTAAGTTATATGTAGAATTTGCGTCTGACTGACAATTTGTCGTTGACATGAAAAAGTAATAACCTGTATTACAACTTATATGTAGGTAAGATATCAAGTTATTTTACAAAAATAAGAACTAAAATAAAATGCCGTATTCAGATCTCATGAGACTTAATCAAAAAACGCATGATATAAAATACTGGTATCATATTTCTCACCATTAAAAATTCCAAAACTGGTATAATCGCATAACTGGAAACGATTTAATTGGTAACATAAAAATAGCGAACCATTAGTCCCACTTCTGTATTCGAATGAGCAAAATTGTCGCATTCACCCTACGTCCGAACAAACGGCCAGCTTGTGTTTTCACACCTAAGAAATTCTACGGCATCCAAAGAACTTTAACCTTTACTGTTTCAGGTTTAGAGTTCGAATCCGATTACGATATTCCACATAATCAGGGCAGATATAAAATCAGGCAATTCAGAAATTTCTAGCCCGAACTTTTGAGTTGAATTTTGTATAGTTACCGTCTTCGACGGAAGCCAGCATGCATGATTACCGTTTGAAAATTAAACTCTATATTCAATATGGTTAAGTTGATATTTGGTTGATAAATAAGCATAAAATCCAAGAAATGCTGGTGATATTCGTGCACGTAATGAGGTGAAACAATTCAAAGTACGAATGGACAAAGACTTATGGAGTTTTTATTTTTAAATAAATGAAATTAAATTCGCTACATTCCCGAAGCTTGTCACTTTGAAACTTTTTCAATTTCCTTCCTCAAAATATTCCAATAAGTGGGTAGGTTTTAGTGTGGGTATTAGAAAAAGTTGAATTGTGGTATGTACTTAGGTAGGCTTTATTTAACTAATTACGAACACCTCAGGATAGGACACACCATAACACGGGGTATCGTTAATTGTAGTGAGTCATGGACAAAACCTTTTTATGGGCAATTGTCGTATTTTTAAGAACATCATCAAATTTCATAATCTCCAATAAATATAGAACATCTTCAATTAATATAGAACTATTCATATAAGTAGGTATTATCGAAAACCGAATTAAAAAGTTGAATTTAAACTATATTTAGATGCTAACTAGAGGACACAACAATCTGTCCATCTTTACTGCAACTAGTAGAAACGAAGTCAGAAGGAGATAGTAAGCTGTAAAAATCATGATGATGAGTGAAATAGATGTATCTTTTACAATGTGTGCAAATCTACAGAAGAGTCGTTCTCTTGTGCAGGAAAATCTGCTGAAAATGTAATTTACTATATATAACCAGCTTCTGCCTACCTCTTCCGACTGCGTGAATTACATAATATAATAAAGTCGAAAGTTTGTGAGTGAATAGTTAAGTTACTTCTTCACGATCAAACACCTGAACAAATATCGATGAAATTTGGCACACGGGTACAACCAACCAACAACAACCAGTATTAACATATAAAAGTAACAACCAGTATTAACATATAAAAAACTTTTAATCCGATATTTACTTGGGATCGAAACATAAACTAAATAACCACCACCACTTGGAATACTTATGGGAACTTAGTGTAGCTTTTTATCAGTGTACGAAAAATTGTTCCAGGATCTGTAGGTACCTACTTCCTGAGATATACTTCTTAGAAAAAACAAACAATTTAAGTACTTCTTTATAATATTTGTAGGTTTATATAAATACAATAACTTAGAAATAAAGTACTGTAGATACATAATATACAATTGACTATTTATTTCATAAAAAAATATGTGGCTTGCAACTAATTATTTTTTAAAGTTGTGCTAAATAGTAGTTCGATTTAACCTTCTATTATTCAAATTTTATGTGGCAACACTTAAAATTTGGAGCAAGGTGCAGCGAACGCCATTGATCAGGTGTATTTGTTTAAACAAGGTGCACCCAAACTGAATGAAGTTAATTTATATAATAGTTAGTTCCGACTTTGTTTTGATTAATAGGGTATTAGACTAAAAAAAAGTAATTAGTCCGTATGTCAGATTTCCAAAAAATACTAGACGAGTATTTTTTCTTTTATCATATTTAAAAAAATGAAGGCGACACAGTGCGTTGAAATCTCGTGTGACGTCACTGCACGCTACACTTTTTAGCGCGCAGTGACGTCACCAGCCACCACCACATCTTTGATGCCTTTTATATTTGTCAATTTTTATTGTTTTGATAAAACAAAAAATACGTGTCTAGTATTTTTTGGAAATCTGACTGACGGAATAATTAGAATCATTTTTTTTTAATAATTGTGTAAAATGATGACAAGGTTGATGATGATGACAATAATTGTCATCATCATCAACCTTGTAATTTTCCCACTGCTGGGCACAGGTCTCCTCTCATACAGAGAGGGATTGAGCGTAATCACTACGCTTGCTCAATGCGGGTTGGCGATTTCAGACATAAAGTTCAAGTTTTCTCAAGATGTTTTCCTTCACCTTATAATCAGTCATTAGTGTCCAAGATATACTTAGAAAGTACATATAACTTAGAAAAGTTACATTGGTACTTGCCTGACCTGGAATCGAACCCGCACACTCATACTTGAGAGGCTGGTGTTTTAACCACTAGGCCAGCACACTGAGAGGAGACCTGTGCCCAGCAGTGGGACGATAAAAAAAAAGGTTGATAATGATGATGATGATGATACTTGTAAAAGTGTTAGTACAAACTTACAGTAAAATAAATCATTTATCATTCGGTATTTATGGCAGAAATGAGAACTTTCATATTGATTTTGATTTAGTTATGACATATCTATAGACAAAAAAATTAAATGTTTGTTTATAATGTCAAAAAAAACAGCTTCTTACTAAATTAATTTAAGGAAACTATATGGTACTTAACAACTTTTAACAAAATTATATTTAAAATAAAATTTAAGGATTGAGTGGACAAAGGCGTTATTCGAATATCTTTTTCTTAGCCTATTGACATCCACTGCTGGGCAAAGGCCTCCCCCAAGGCTTTCATATTAATGACCGATCTTGTGCTGCCTGCATGCACAACGAATTCAAAAATATAAAAAAACAAAATTTATTTTATATTATCATAGATTTTTGATAAAACGATTCATGCAAAAAAGTCAAATTATTTAATTTTGTCGGATAACACTTTTGTCCATATAGGTAACCCTTCAATTGACAAAAAAAAGTCATACATAGCGATCACCGCTAGAAGACTATCTTACTTCCTACTATGGATAATTCTATTTCTACTAATATTATACCTGAAAGTCTGTATGGATGGATCGATGTTTGTCACTCTTTTACGTAAAAACTCTAGTACGGATTTGGATAAAATTTGAAACACGTGTTTTATAACAAGGATTAACATATACCTATGTTATTAACATCCCGATATTTCTACGAGATCGAAACGTACGCGGGTGAAACCGCGAGGCTAGCTAGTCAGCAACCTTGATTCTTATTGCTTTAGGGATAAAGATGAAAATCTAATAATGAAATCTGTCAGATTGTACTAGCTTGATGTGCTGTCATCTGTACCTACGTAGGGCGCGTCTAATTATATCTTGAAATATACTATTGAATTGTTATCTTAAAAGATGAAGCAGGGGATATCTGATGATATATTTAGTTCTGGAACAATAAACTCAATCGTAAACAAAACAAAGTGCAAACTGCTTTCCAACCAAAATTTATTTCGAACCTTTTTACTAAATATGGTCACTCAAAAAACAACCTTAAGTATTCACACTCTGAATAGTTGAGTGTCAATGAGTCAAAAAACCAATGGATGTTAATTAAGAAATGGATGTGAATTTAATTGATATTGTGAAGTGAAGTATACCTACTGTTTTCTTAAGTAACAATGTAATAACAGTGATTTAACTTCAGTTTATTTGTTAAAAACATAAACCCATAGCCGAATTCCTATCGTAATTCGAGCAGGTGCGTCGCACGCGTCCCGAGTGCGATGATCCGAGTATAATCTCACCGGGTGATGCGGGGGCGCAGCTTGTATCGCGTTACCTTACATTATACTCACTAATTTGTGGTGAAAGAGGGATAGTTTAATATTGTTATTCATATTTTAGTTCAGTTTACACGATGACTTTATAATATATTCACTTAAATCCAACTGACACTTTAAGTGTGAAATATACATAGATTAGAACGTCATTTATTCAGCCTAGCTAAATCTTCCTCTTCTTCTAAAGCCTATAGAGGTTCATTGCTGAATAAAGGCCTTCCCCAAGGCTATCCACAATGACCTTGTGCTGCCCGCATCCATCGGCTTCCCGCGACCTTCGCCAGGTCATCGGTACACCTTGTTAGGGGCCTCCCTACGCAGCGTCTTCCAGTACGTGGTCGCCACTCCAGAACCTTACTACCCAATCGGCCACCGGTTCTGCGAGCAATGAGCTCCACCCACTGCTACTTAATTTTAGCGACTCGAAGAGCTATGTCGTCACTGATTCTTCTGCGGATCTCCTCATTTCTAATTCGATCGCGCAGAAAAACTTCAAGCATAGCTCTTTCCATCGCCCTTTGTATGGATGAGGGCCATTGTGAGCGACCACGTTTCAGTTTCAATATCATCACTGGCAACACACACTGGTCAAAGTCTGAAAAAAGAAGACAGCCCAGCTTAGTAAAAGAGAAACCAGGAAAATAAGCAAAGACGGAGCCTATGTACTTATGGGTAATAAAGAGCATGCACTGTTCTTGGGTCTGTTCAGACTCAAACATAGTTTGCAGATCTATTGGATACAGCAGTCGAGCGATTCCGTAAAAATCTCACCGTGAATACATAGGTGAACTAAGCTTAGCGTGGACTGTCAATATGTCAATACCTAACTTTATTTGGAATGAGCCGTGTGGTACCGGGCTGAAAATAGTACCAACCCATATGATCCCGTGGTGGGTGTCGTAAGAGGCGACTAAGGGAACTCTTACCAGAGAAGTGGGCAGCAGCGCTTTTCCTGTGGAATATCAAATTAACCCCCAACCCACCTGCCAAGCGTGAGGATTATGGCAAACCTCCCAAAGCAATGCAAGCCTTGGCAGAGGCCTTCATCCAACTGTGGACTTCGGTAGGCTGAAGAAGAAGAAGAACTTGGAATGACAGCTCCCTCCATGCCCACTTCACCTAAGGTTTAGCGATGATATGGTTGCAGTACAGACCGGCTAAGCCTCTTTTACTCTAATTCTTCTATGTCTACATACTTAGATAGTATTCCTAGTATTTAATTTTCCAGTATATTTATATACTAGCTATACCCAACGGTTTCACCCGGATAAGATTCGATCCTGTGGGAATATCGGGTTTCCCGTCTATTAATAGGGTATTTGACTAAAAAAAACCTAATTAGTCCGTCAGTCAGATTTCCAAAAAATACTAGACACGTATTTTTTCTTTTTTCATATAAACAAAAAATGAAGATGACACAGTGCGTTGAAAACTCGTGTGACGTCACTGCACGCTACACTTTTTAGCGCGCAGTGACGTCACCAGCCACCACTCCTGATCTTTGATGCCTTTTATATTTGTAATTTTTTACTGATTTGATAAAACAAAATATACGTATCCAATATATTTCTATAAACTGAATGACGGACTAAATAGAATCATTTTTTTTGCCCAGGAAACATCCCTATTCTGGTTATAAACTATCTATGTGCCAAATTTCAACCAAATCCGTTTAGAAGTTTTTACTCTTTCAAGTAACAAAAATCCGTTCATCGATATTTTTTAATAGTATAAGAAGAAAAAATAAGTACAGACGTCAGCACATCAGGCTACTAAAATCTTACAGATTTCTTTATTAGATTTTCAACTATATCTCTAAAGCGTTAAGGTTCAACGTTGATGGGGAATATTTGACAGTTTGGGGTAACTTGACCTGCTTTCGTCGATACGATTAACAGGATAGTAAAATAGAATAGATACATTCTTCCAGTTATGTTACAAGAAAGGAATTGATGAGCATAACGACAATAATTGTTTACAAAATTGGTTTCATCACCACTACTCTCAAAACCGAAATAAAAGAAAAGAAGAAAGAAAGAAATAAAAACATCGTGAGGAAACCAGCATGTCTTAGAATCAAAAATTCGAAAATATGGGGCATACATCAACCCGCAATGAGTTTTCGTGGTGGATTACGGCCATTCTTTCCTCCCCGCAGCCGTCTGTGTTTAATTAGTAGGAATATTACTGAATAAAACTCGCGTGTACCTGTAACCTGGTAGTTTAAACTCTTGTTACTAACGTATACCATAAAAATATCATAATACTAGCTTTTGCCCCCGGCTTTAATTCAAGGTAACATGGTTCTCCTTTCCTGATTTAGAATAATACCAACACAGAAGAAGTGAAGAACACAGAAGAGAACTCGGAACAGAAATTTATTTTAAAGGAGGTATGGCCGGATTTCCATTAGGGTATTTGACTAAAAAGAAATAATTAGTCCGTCATTCAGATTTTAGAAAAATATTGTATACGTATATTTTGTTTTATCAAATCAATAAAGATTGACAAATATAAGTGGCATCAAAGATCAGGAGTGGTGGCTGGCGACGTCACCGGTTGCTAAAAAGTGTAGCGTCCAGTGACGTCACACGAGTTTTAAACGCACTTTGCCGTCTTCATTTTTTGTTCATATGAAAAAAGAAAAAATACGTGTCTAATATTTTTTGGAAATCTGACTGACGGACTAATTCGTTTTTTTTATTCAAATACCCTATTTTTTGTTACTCACAAATAGTCCGCATACCAATTTTTAGCTTTCTAACTTGAAAATTGCTGAAGGCTCCATAAAAACTTCCACTCCCATTTTAGGGAAGTGAGGGGTGAGAAAAAGACAAAAAGTAGCCTATGTTACTCTCCGTCCCTTCAACTATCGCCACTTAAAAAATCACATCAATTTTATACAGGGTACATACCGTAAAATGCTACAACATTGCCACCACTTTACAACATTGCCTAAATCCTTAAAATGTTAAATAATTCTCGTACAGAAACGATTTTACAATATGTCGTACTACTAAGAGCAAGTCGGTAATATATATGATAACATTTACGCATCATTCATTCAAATAACCCGTCAGCAAATTGTCAATTTCAATTGTTATGTCAGTGGTCGTAGCCCTCTTTTATCGGATAGGTAGAATAATTTCATTTGATGAATTTTTATCCTTTATTTACAATTGGAGTAAGTTGAATAGCAAAGAAAATATGCTGTTTTTTGTTTTTTACCTCGTTTTTCTGCTACAAATGTTATTTTGAAGGGTCAAATCATGGCCGGCAGAGTTGTAGCAGGTTTCGGAAAAAAAATACTCAACTTTGCCTAGGGTTAGGGCTGCCACTCAAACTTTTTTAACTTAGCTCGTAACGTCACTAGCATAGTTTGTTATTTTTGAGTCTGATTTATTTATTTATTATTTATGAGTCTCGTGTAACATTTGCTTTTGCTACACAAAAAGCACAATTCTAGACTCCGTTCTATTTCTGAGAATTTGTTTGTTTGTTTGTTTGTTACCTTGTCACGCCCAAACAGCTGAACGGATTTTGATGAAATTTGGCATACACATAGAGGGGAAACTGGAATTAACACATAGGCTACTTTTTGTCCGGATGCGGGAAGTAGTTCCCCGGGGATGCGGGTGTAACCGCGGGAAACAGCTTTTATTAGTAGGATTGGTAGGTAGGTAGTAATATAATGTTTTGAAAGGTTTTACGTTTATTTTTGATTTAATTTTATTATTTCAGAAATATATATTAATATTATATTTTTAGTTTTTTATTCATCTACCTTGAGTAGCAACCCTACAGACCTATTCACTGTTGTATGAGAGTTTTACAATTAAGTGTTCAACTTTGCCTACCACCGTCAAAAATGTATATGTATTGCAATTATAGACTAAATAAAGTCTAAAATAGAAATCAAATTATAAGCAAAATAGACGCCTAATCGTCCCGTTTGTATCCATAATAGTCTATGATATTTCTAGCTAGGCAATGTTGCAGTTTGTAACGTAACTTTGCCTACGGTTTTAAATGCATTTTATGGTGATTAATAGGAGGTTTTTTGGCTAATATGAACTCTATCCCGATAGCTTAACATACCATTTCGAATAGTGATTGAAAACATATATGACTTTCTCTAAACTGAAGAATTTATGGAATAAAAACCTCAAAATACAGGCAATGTTGTAGCATTTTACGGTACTACACCCCTGTGGGGATCGCCCTGAGGACACGGTGGAGCATATCGTATGCTCCACCATGTCCTCAGGAGGTCTGACCGGCTTGGGTAGAGCACCGCCGTGTCCTCGTGGCGGTGATCGGCGTCGATATCTTGCGTCCGTCCCTGGTCCATCCCATGGTCCGGAACGAGAGTGCATGGCAGGCCGTCACCTCCTTCTGCGAAGCAGGGATGCTGGCAAAGGAGGAGGCGGAGCGCGTGATAGAGCGGGAACACCAGCGCCCTCACGCTGCCAGCCACCGCAGGAGGCGCCCTGGTCGGGAGACAACATTGAACTCGCGCCCATCGTAGGCCCGGGCTTGTGGGCGGGGAGCAGTAGGCAGCTCGTCGCGCAGTAAGGACCAAGCCTGGATCGACAGCGCGTTGTGTTTCACGCGCGCCTCAAAGAGATGTCAGCACATCGTGACGGGGTCCACGAAGACCGATGTCTCCTGGGATAGGAGTAGATAGATAGGAGTTGCAAGTTGGTTAAAAAAGAAACCCTGGCCCTGGCGCACAGGCAAGTGAATAAAACACGGTTTAGTCAGTAAAAGTCTGACACACCCTGCCGCTCCGCCCAGAGCGGGAGAGGTCATTTGATGATTCCATCCAGAACAATAGAAGAGTGATCATACTAACACATCCAGACTTTTTTATACAATTACTATCAGGAGAAATTTGCCTAATTATACCTAATAAAGGGTTTTTCAATAGGGACGCTCGAACTTTGACAACGCATAGCGGCCATCTTGGTAATGCGATAGCTGTCAAATTTGGCATGAATACATATTTAGTCGTGACATTTCACCATGGAACGCTAGACGGTTCAACAACGCGTAGAAATTATTAAAATTTATTGTCAAAATCAATGCTCTATTCGCCTAACTTTCCGTGCGTTGCGTCCAATTTATGGTGTTCATGGCCGTCCTGCAGAGTCCACAATCAGTCGTTTGATAAAAAAATTTGAGACAACCGGGTACGTCAAAGAAACGCAAGATCGTTGGAGAATATTGTTGCCGTTCGAGACAGTGTACGAGAAAACCCCAGACAATCCATTCCACGTCGTGCGCAAGAACTGGGTCTTTCTGCGACATCAACATGGCGAATTTTGCGCTTAGATTTGGGTTTTCATCCATATAAAGTTCAATTAACTCAAGAACTAAAACCTAATGATCGCAGGCAGAGCCGTGTTTTCGCTGATTAGGCGTTAGAGCATCTGGCAGCTGATGCTGCTTTTGCAAAAATATCATCTTCACTGATGAGGCTCATTTCTGATTAAGCGGCTTTGTTAATAAACAAAATTGCCGGATTTGGTGCGATGAAAATCCGCGGGAGATCAGGTGCCTTTACACTCTGAAAAAGTAACTATTTGGTGTGGATTTTGGTCCGGCGGTAATATCGGCCCTTATTTCTTGGAAGATGCGCAAGGAGCCGCGCTCACTGTCAATGGCGACCGATATCGGACGATGATAACAATTTTTTTGTGAACTAGGGTTGGTGGTATGGATCTTACAAATATGTGGTTCCAACAGGACGGCGCCACTTGCCACACAGCACGGGAAACATTAAATTTATTGAAAGGGAACTTCGAGGGCTTCGTCATCTCGCGTGGTGGCGACATCAACTGGCCCCCGAGATCGTGTGACTTAACACCGCTAGAATATTTTCTGTAGGGCTACGTGAAATCTCTAGTGTATGCAGATAAACCACAGGCAATTGCTGCCCTAAAGGCCAACATAACTCACGTTCTTCGTGAAATTGAGCCCCACTTATGCGAAGACGTCCTTCAAAATTGGTACACCAGAATACACCATCTACAGCGGAGTCGCGGTGGCCATTTGGCTGATATTCTTTTCCACACATAATGTCATTGAATATTCTTTAAAATATAATAAAAATTGTGCTAATATCACTTAAACAGATCGTTTTATTTCATTTCTATGTTCGAGCGCTCTTAATGAAAAACCCTGTAGATGTACCATAGATCTATAGACATTAAAGGGCAGCTGCACACGTTGTCACCGAGCTAACGACGAAGATTACTACTACACCACAGTTATTAATTACTGCAGATTGTATTGGCATTAATTGTATAAACACAAAATTAAAATACTAGGCTGACAGCGATAAGAAGACGTGTTGTTTATTTTTTTGTGCTAAATTATTGAAGTAGAATAATATTTATTGGTGTCAAATAAACTTAAGAAAATATGCGGTTTGTACAGACGACGGCATATCAAGCTACTATATTTCTTTATTCTATTTTTAACTTTATGTCTAGAACATTAAGGCTGAAGGTTCATAGCGTTTCTTCACTAGCACAGGCAAGTGAAGAAACAGGAGTGGGTTTTAGTCAGTAAAAGTCTGACACGCCCTTCCGCTCCGTCCAGAGCGGGAGAGGTCATTTGATGATTTCCCATCCCAAACAAGAAAAAAAAAGGTTCATTGGGAATATTTGACAGTTTCGGGTAGCTTGACCTGCTGTCATCGGTACCATCAAATAGACCCCCATTCGTCAAAACATACGACAACCCTTTATCTACTCTTCTAGTTTCAAAAAGTACAAAACCGGCCAAGTCCGCGATTATATCTTTGCACCTACCATGTTTTGTCTCTACATCACCGTAAGCTACACTGGTAGAAAATGCCTAAGGCATTGTGCAATGTTTTTCTTTGTGCATAAAGTTTTAATAAATAAAAAAAATTAAAAAATTAACCCGGTAACTGCTTCATTTTGACAGTTCAACAACATTCGTCGCGGTTTTCAGTAGGTATTCCCGATGTTATGCAGACAAGTTTTTGAGCATATGGATAGCAATATCCTTCAAAATAATTTTGTACTAGATAATGATTGATTCTATGGCACGCAATTATAAGTGTAGGAGTACTTAATGTGAATCAAGTATGTACTTACTAACTGCAATATAAGAAGAGATACTATTTATTTGCGCTACACCATCAGAATATAACAAATAATGAAGACGGGCAGGTTACAATAACCTAAACCCAAATCTTCCCTGTCAATGTTCTCCACAAAGCATTCTTAGGGCCCTCTTAGACGGCTGCACATTACACCTACTACATTGCTAGTAATTTAAAAATAAATAAACTGCCTACATCTATTAATCCACTTCAAATTTTATGCACAAACCGCCTCAAACCAAAAAACAAGCGAAAACAAAAGCTTAAACACCTTACGATGAAAACACAACCGCTGTAGGTAATGTAACCAGGTCAAAACTGTATAGTAGCCACTAAAAGGTGCGTAGTACTTCCGCTAGAGGGTCGGAAATGAGGGTGCTTTCGATCGGCACACAAACTGGCTAGTAAAATACCTGGCACAGGTGCTAGCATTATCTGTGCCTCATTTCTAATAAGGATTTTTACTTTCTTAGTCGTTTAAAAAAAAAATTAAGAACAGTCTTTTTTTTACAAGCTTCTTTTTACATGCTTTTTATTAACTTCACTTGTATGTTTGCTTGTCCGTATCTAACTCAAAACTTTATCAACCTTACCTTACATTAATTTGTGCAGGCAAAATATTTTTTCGTTTAGATTTAGATTTAGTTACTTGGGTAATGCATCATTACGAATTTTAGCACTTGCTATTCTGTCTGTTGGAGATCAAGAAAAGTTTGATAAAAACAAATGAGCACCACTTAAGCGTTTTTTTTTTTATTCTTTCTTTTATGGCTTTGCATGGTTTGTGAATTTAGCCAATGTCACGTAATGAATTGTTCATGTCGAAAAAGACAGCCGTGTGACGCGTCTTACGATGGAGGTTTGAGACAAAGTCATGATGTGGCCACTATGCTGCGATATTTCACTGATGAATTATTTACTGAATGCATTTTTTGCTACATAATTCACGCACTTTTATTTAGTAAACAACACTATAAATAATTTTAAAAGTTCAATGAAAAAAGAGCATGACACTCAGCTTGACTTTCCCACCAAAAACCCCCCACTTAAGCGTTCGTGTGGTCTGTATATTATTTAAAAAAAGAATATCGAAGTAAATGAGAAAAAAGCGTGAGGCACTTAATATACAAAAATTATGGCACCAAGCGCCTCAGGCTTTTTTCTCATTTTACTAGTATTGTTTATATACTATTGTCATAAATTAAATTTTAAAATTATTTTTAACTTTTTAGTTTGATATTCTTTAAAAACATGTTTTTTTTTAGTTTTTTTAAACTAAGTACATTTATTATAATTATAAACTAGTACTTGACCGCAATCCCGCCTGATAGTAAGGAGTGATGCAATCGTTGTTAGTAAAGCGCGGTAGTTTATTCAGTGCCTATTCATTCTAGCCTTGAAGACACTTAAATTGTAGTCAGACGGAAATACCGCCTTTAGCAAATTGTTCTAGTTCCTCGATGTACGCGGTATAAAAGACGAGGTGAAACGCTTCGTCCGGATCCAAAGATGATCCTTAAGTTAAACTTCTTCGCTTTAGTTAAGGATTGAGATTTTTTTTCAATCTAATCATTTCATAAAACCGTTAAAGAATTACTGTCATGTTTTGAATATTATATATAGCTTGTCTATAAAGTCGTGAAAATGGATGTTTCTTGAACTATAAATTTTAAAAGTAGGGCAAAACTAAATCTTAGTAAGTACAAGTACTATCGAATATCATCGGCAGTCGTCGATTTGTTTTGTGACTTGTTATTTATTCAAATTTGTATTAATTTTCAATTCTATTTAGACAAAACATCGAAGAAATGTGTTAAATATGAGAAAAACAAACCGAAGTGGAGCTCGGGAAATTATTTTTAAAGTTTATCATCAATGTTTGTTAATACACCAAGCTGAACAAATTTTATCAAATATGGATGATATTTATTCTTGAACAGCTGCTAAAACAAGTATATGTAATGATGTTACTGTTTGTTTTTATCTACTAGAAGTTTCAAATTTACTAAGTAAACGATTTTAAGACTAAAATGAGGATTGTTTACATTGCGCATTTATAGGTTAGATTACAAATATTTCAGACCATATTGTAGTGCGCTTTGATATTTTAGGTTATTTTATTTACCGCTGATTTTAAAAATTAATTATATCATGTTGGGAATTAAAATTAGTGCTATCCATCTTCTGATTGAAATTACATATTATTATTGTTAAATTTCAGGAAAATGTGACCCTATATCAAGATATAGGTAGATGAGTCAGTTATTCGCCTAGGCGAAGGTAGCAGGCTGATGATAGCAGTAGCGGAGACGTTGTTAGTGACGCAACTGACAATGAAAATACTTTTTAACTAAGAATATTTAGAATCAGATGATGAAAGCAATTATTGTGTTTTGGAATGCTTTTCATTGGTAAAAACACGTTAAAACATAAATATGTATGTTTTTTTTTTGTTTTACTCATTTTATTGGCGTCCTCCGTGGAGCAGCGGTCAACACGCCAGCCTGCGACATGAGGGCCCGGGTTCGATCCCCGACCAGGTCGTGATGGAAAACGATCTTTTCCTGATTGGCCTGGGTCTTGGATGTTTATCTATATATGTATTTATTATAAATATAGTATCGTTGAGTTAGTATCCCATAACACAAGTCTCGAACCTACTTTGGGGCTAGTTCAATCTGTGTTATTTGTCCGTATATATATTTATTTATTTTATTTATTAAAACACCAGAGGCCATAGATTTATTTTTTCATTAAAACCAATTGTGCTTCTAGTAAAAAATAATGTGCTAGTATCAAAATGATTACAATCAAGTCAACAGGGTTGCTATATGCACAACCGCAGCGCCCTCATTTATTTTCAAGACTTTATAGACAAACTATACATATTCTGTTGATAGGCAATTAGTAATTTATTCCCTGGCTTTACATTTGCTATTAAAATTAGGACAAGGGTTACTTGGAGCTGAGTATTGGCAAGGTTTTAAATGATTAAAACCTTGTGTAAAAAAATAACTGACAGCTTTAAAAGATTAGAGGCAAACAGACTTAGTACCTGTGCCTTTATTTAAATTTAAAAAAAATATGCAACCAGTTAAAACGTTTTTGTTTTGTTTAATTTTATTTCGAAACAAACGTAAAATGGAATGTTTTAAGTTTCAGCTGCTTGTCATTTGTTAGTCATAAAAACCGAAAGGGGAGAATTGTACTTTTTAGTAGAGAAATAACCAAAATAGAATCTACAACTTTAAAGAGTTGGTAACTGAGAGATATAAAAGCACAGCCAACTTAAAAGGATACAGGTATCCATGTACGAAAAAATAAATTTATTTCGCATTTTTATTTGTAGGGTCATCGATCGCATCACATAAATTATGAGTTAAGATTTTTTTATGAAATCCTCAGACTTGATTGGTGTCGATATTTAACCATGATAAAACAGTTTTTCGTAACACATACTTCAAGTAACATTACTAGCAGTAGTCGTTGACCTCACAATGTTTAGGAGTTGTTTAGGCTATACAACTTTTAAACACGACATTATTATATGGACTTTAGCGTCACTCTGACACTAGACACGCGTAAAACAATTGTTTAAGTATTAATAAGACTGTAATTACTCGTCATTGGCTAACACAAAACGTGGAGTGCCAGAACAAGAAAAAAAAAAAAAAAGACTGTAATTCTGTTTATTTTATCGTGTTTAGATATGATATGCATTTCTAAACAAGATAAAATAAACAGAATCTATCGTTCTGGGGCGTTTAGCTAGCCAATTTATAATAACCCTGTGTAAACTATCAAGTACCTAATAATAAGTTGATAACGTAAATTCGAATAATTTTTAATGGAATATACTACTTTTCCCTTATGTTAGAGTTGCAGTTGATTTTACATGGTCAGATCGCCACTGCTCAGTCACACGAAGGGCGATGGAAAGAGCTATGCTCGAATTTTCTCTGCGCGATCTTATCAGAAATGAGGAGTTCCGCAGAAGAACCAAGCGGGAAGCCAATGGATGCGGACACAAGACCGATCATCGTGAAAATCTCAATCTCCTAATGGCTCAGCCGTTCTAGAGATTAGCCGGAACAAGCAAGCAGACTGGCAGGCAAAAATTATTAGAATTTTTTTTTTGTTATATTTTTTTTATACTAATACTATTTTTTTTTTTTCATTTAGTAAAAATCTGTCATTTTGACATTACAAACATTGGTATTGTTCTGCATGTATATATTCTGCATTGTTTTGTTCTGTTTTGCATAGAGTTGCAGCATAATGCTGAGCGACAGCCGCGTATTCACTCAACTATTTCTTATTTTAAAATTACTCGAATTTATTTTACATGCGCTCGTCCCAGGCCCACTGGTTACAAATGGAATCAAATTACTAGAGAAACTACCTTTTCTGTAGGTTAAACTATTATACAATAATTAGCAAGATTTATATCAAAATCAAATGTCACATACAAATGCCCAGTTAGTCTTTCAGAGCCTCAATTGTTAAAACATTGTGACATTCCTGTAAGCAAACCCGCATAGTGTGACTTAATGAAATTCTGACAACATACCTAATTAGAATAGCAAATACGTACGTGTCGGTCCCCAAAATAACCTGATTGTACTTTTAATGTAGATATTTTGCAATTTATTACATACCTCAATATACAATTCAAATATCTAAAGAAATAAAGAAAGAAAACTTCTTTATTCCACACAAACAAAACCCACATTACAAGTATACCTATAGTAATATTTTTTTTAAAATAAATTATACACTAGGGCTTGACCGCAATCCCGCCTGATGGTAAGCAGTGATGGGATCGTTGATGGTAAAGCGCGCTAGTTTATTAAGAGCCTATTCACTCTAGCCTTGAAGACACTCAAATTGTAGTGTGACGGAAACACCGTCGCTGGCAAATTGAGGAAGAGAGGAAGCGAAACGCTTCGTCCGGATCGCAGTGGTATCAACAACGTAAGGTGGAAACTCGCCGTACGACAGGTCGTCCGATGGTGGAACGGAGATGGCGGAATTAAATCATGCAATTCCCTTTCACACTCACCAAAATGCATCCTATAGAAGACCGCAAGGCTGGCTACTCTACGCGTGTGGCTGCCGGCTAGCCGGCTTTGGAGACCGTTTCGAGTTAAGTCTGGAACGCCTGGTCAATCAGCCTCTTCGCACGCCTCTCCACTGAATCCAAAGTAGCCAGTAGTAGCCATACGGCTAACGTTTGTAAGAGGTCACATGGTATCTACGGCCAGCTGTCGAGAGCCGCCAGGGTCGAAAATAATCCCCGCTAATAAATTTCGACCGCTACGGTAGAGCCCATTATCACGTACGCGGCTAGCGCCTGGTCTACGGCATCAAAAAAGTGTTGGGAGTACAGCGCCGCCTAAATGCGGTCCAGAGAGGCTTTGCACAAAAACTATGCGGCGCGGGGCATATCGCGCGACCTCTCTTCACTCAGCGCTCGTACAGCCACAACAACCAGGCTATCAGAATTTTTACCGATGGTAGCCGAATTGAGCGTAAAGTCGGAGCAGCGCTATCTGTCTGGGATAGTGCAGCAGAAATCAAAACCCTCAAACTCAAGCTGGCCCCATATTGTACGGCGTACCAGGCGGAACACCTCGCAGTGTGTAGAGCCACTGAGGTGATAATGCGGAGAAGCGAGAGAAGTTACGGTATATACAGTGACTCTAGATCGGCTCTGGAGACCGTATGTAACTTCAGCACAACGCATCCCCTGGCAGTAGACACCCGCAATAACCTGAGAGCCATTGAAATCCAGAACAAAACTGTGTCTTTGTTCTGGGTCAAGGCACACGCAGGCCTTGTGGGAAACAAGAGGGCGGATGAGTTGGCGAAGGATGCGGCTCTCAAATTAAAAACCAAACCCGATTATGACTGGTACCCGGTTTCATTCATCAGGTGACAGAACCGTATTGCGTCGATTGATGAATGGAACCGAAGATATAAACTAAGTGCCAGGCCCAGAGTTGCTAAGCTCTTCTTTCCAGACATAACTATGTCGTATAAGATAGTTTGCCAAATGGTCCCCTCAAATATCGTTACCCAAGTGCTGACGGGGCACGGCGGGTTTTCTGAGTACCTGAATCGTTTTAGGTGCAAGGAGAACTCTTCGTGCATCTGTCAACCTGGAATACCGGAAACGGTCGAGCATATTTTGACTGACTGTCCAGTTCACGCTCCAAAGAGACTTGACGCTGCAAGTAAGATGGAATGCGAAATAACGGTCGAAAACTTCCCGAAGCTCATATCTAGCAAGAAGCATAGGCAGACTTTCATAGACTTTTTCATTGATGTCGCAAAAGCTGTTATTATAAGAAGTAAGTAGAATAATAAATAAACGCTACAAACATATTAGGATTAATATATAGTTTAGCACAATTTAAATAAAGTATAAAATAATATGTTAGACATTTAAGGCATTCTAAGTAGTTATGTTAGATAAAATTATAAATAATAAGATATGTGTCGGTGTAAAGTATAGCAGTAAAAGAAGATTATAATTGAATAATAATTAGACAAATAAGGACTCTAATAATGTTAGAGGGGCTATCAGTAAAAAAAGGGAAAAAAAAGTAGCCAGTAGACAGCACATCAAGCTACTAAAATCTGTCAGATTTCATTATTAGATTTTCAACTTTATCGCCAAAGCATGAAGGCTCAAAGATGATTAAAAACATTTGACAGATTCGGGTAGCTTCACCTGTTGTCGTCCGTACACGAAAACGGTTGATGTCAGTGCCAGAGTCATAGATAATGATTAATCTCAATTGTCAAATAATGTGTGACAATTGACATTAACAATTCACAATAAATCAAAAAGATTAAATTAAAAGATTTTGTAAGTTGTTAATTGGCACAGTGGTCATTGCTTTTGCTGTATGCTAATTTCTAAACATATATATTTTTTGACGGTGGCTTCCACTAAGTCAAAAAAACTCAAAATAGCAAAACTGTTGCTTATCAGACTGAACAGTTTAGAATAAATAGTTTTGCTGTTTCTAATAACCGCATATGCACTTCTTATAAACCCTAGATAATTGCGTACCACACTCTTAGATAATAGCAATGTCTTATTTTGACACTCATAGCGTTATACGTTGTTGAGCAGGCAAATTTTTCGAACATATCAAGCAATAATTCCATATAGTTCAGACTGAGATTGAATACTTCAAAATTACCGTATAATCGTTATAAATGACGTCATTATGACTTTCAAGTCAAGTGGTCAATCACTGACACTCCACTTCTTATTAATAAATGTTCAAATGGAGTAGTAGTTTTTAGAAAATTATTTCTACTAACGCGTTTTATAATACCTAATGGCAATACGGCAATTCATCCTATCTATTGATATATCATGATGAATTCAGCAGATTACAAACTTTCAGCAAAAACGACAACAGAATCTTGATGGAATGACAAATTTAAAATAGCAGACCCTGATTGATCGGCCCGTACGGGTAGGTATTATCGTTTAGCCACGGGCGCCTCCATAGGTATATTCAAGTATAATTATAATAAAAAAGGAAAGAGTTTATACAGTTTGAAGTCTGATCATATTGAAATATAGTAGAAACTTCTAACTCAAATTATGTTACATCAAAAGTAGGATTTATATCACAAGTTTCCACTAGTTCACACAAATTAGTTTTATTAAATCTATTATATTATTGTCATACAATAAAACAAAATGTGTAGACATATAATTCAATTACACTACCTTTCAATCTCCCTGTTAAATTTAAAGCAGAGCCTTCAAAGTTGCATTTAAAATTGCCACAAAATTCGGTACCAACCGTTTTTGTTCATTCACATCGCAATAAACAATTCAAAAATATGACTGCATCATTTCATCAAAATTCTGTCAGTTTTTGTCATCTGTGTCACCTGTCTTAAGACCCTTGTACAACGTCCGTTACTACCGCTGCGATTAGCATATTTTGGCCTCAAAAAAAGATTATTACTCGCCCCCAATACTGGAGTTAATATTCAATACGTTTACACCAAATAATAATTACAGCAGTTCGTCTGCCGAATGTATTAAAGGGTCGTTTTCCTTGTATATATTATAATATTAATGTGTGAGGGAGGGCGCGGGCAGGTGCATCCAATGTTATTAAGTTACAGATACTCAATACCCACACACTTTGTTTATTATTATGATCTGCGTACGTAAATAACATATTATAAGTTGTAATAACTTACATATACTCTACGCTGCATTCGGTTGTCGACTGGTCTTTGCCGCTGCGTCATTTCAAATAGGTATTTTATGCGTCTCCGCCTCACAGTTGAATTCCGTCTGAGAGTTAATCGTTTCTGTTTAATTTAAATGATCTTTGATCTGTTATCTAATAGGAGTAGTTCCAGGAACTGAATGTTCTGATTCCAACGAGTCGTGGAACGGGTTCCGTCATCATATGTTACACAGTTTAATGATCGAGTTTACAATATGAAACACTTTTATATGTAGTGTTTTTAAGTAACTGTAAAACGATATCAAAAGGTACATCGCAAGTTTCTAGTATCTGTCATGAAAGTAAGAAATTAGAGTTATTGAAAGCATTGGGCCTAGATTTAGCGACGGTCTAAAGTAGCGTACACGCTTGAGTGGATCGGTATGCACTTTTTGTGATCAGTACTTACCTATGCACTCAATTATGCACTTTTGTATATTGGAAAAAGAATGTATCACTGATGATACATTCTTTTTTCAATATATAATGCATGAATAGTATTTGCAGAAGACTTGGTTGTAATCTACAACGCGGATCCACTGCAGAACATGCCGGGCGTTTCTTCACGACTTTTTCCTTCATCGTTTTTAAATTAATTACAGTAGTAATGAATTATTTCATACAATGTCTTTACTTTGTATGAAATAATTAATTTGTAAGATTTGGTGAAAGCACCAGGCTGGATAAATCTGAGCCAGGTGAAATAATAATATGCTTCCTATTTTCTTTTGTCAATTTATTGTTTGCTTAAATGTATAGTGTGCCAAACGGTAAGTAACCGCTTATTAGATCCATATCGTTTATGAAAACGTTGTTATAATAATTACATGCAGAAAATAGAAATGGTAGTTATGACTCAGTCATAAAGATTAATGGCTCATTTAGCTACTGGGTACATTTCTAAGCATTTCAGATATTTACTGATTAACTTTATTTTGAATTTGAATTGAACTTAGGGAAAATTATTTCGTGCCAACTGCACTGAAACCTGTGAAGAAAAATATTTTAACGAAACTATTATGTTCAAGAATCAAAAATTGGAAGAAATTTAACACCCAACGCGCACTGATTGCTGCGGCACAAAGCCCAGAGACGATTGTAGGTACCCCAGCAGTGAGAACATTAAGTATAATATTAATCTAAGAGTTTGAATAATTTTAATATTTTGGATAATTATTTAAGTTACTGGCACACATAAGGCTGTTTTTAATAATGGAGGTCGTTTCCTAAGAATTCCAACACCCATTATTTCCAGGGCCTAAATATTCCTACTTATTTTCAGCAAGTATGTAAATTATACTATCTACAGTTCTACATTATTACAGCGAGAAGCACAGAACCGGTCGAAGTGGTGGTGCTTGGAGTAGGTCTATGTTCAACAGTGTACGTATTTACGCAAATGATATAATGACAGTAGGTAGATATTACTTTAATAATTTTTAGCACAAACTCCACAAAATCCTTTTCTTTTGTAATATTTCAGACGTCTTTACACCCTAACAAACATCAACGGTCAACAAAAACTCTTCATCCTGGTCACCCCGATAGTAAAAATCACTTTGCGTACCTCTAATTCATACTCAATGAACCGGCAGAAAGAATAGCCAGTACAAAATTGAAAAGCAAATCAAACGCGTCGTGACACGGCGCGGGGTCAGCGAGATAACGCCCTCTAAGTCCCGGATTGATTCCCGGATCAGCCGGATAGTCGCGGGCGCTCGAGTGTGTACGATCCCTTACTCACGACTCGGTGACTATGAGGCGTCCCTAAGGATTTGTGGACGTTACATTTACTTCTTTAGGTTCAGAGGCTTTAGTTTATGTTGTGTTTTTGTTGTTTGAATGTTTTGTTTTCAACATCCATGAAGTTATGTTACTGTTGTAATACAGATCCAGTGCGATGGGATCACACATAAGCGAGTTTTTGGTTCAACTGCATCTCAGTTTCCTTAGGATGTGTTCCTTCTCCGATCTGAGAACAATTATTGTGATAACACACTTTACACAAGGTAAAGCGCTTGCGATGCTGGAATTAATAACAGCTTAATAGCTTGTAAAGAACTCGGTGGCAGGCCATAACATCGGCCGCCGGCAGAAGTTACCACCCACCAGACAAAGCCTTGCCGCCAAGCAAGATATCTGGTGAAGCCGTACGGAGGACGGGTCTGAGCAGTTGTGTTGCGATGTGTGCCGGGTACGATTCGCCAAATGTTGTTGTGTTGGGAGTTTGGTCGTGGAGGGTCTTCAGATCAATCTCCCTTTGGCGCAGCATCGTTGGTCGTGTTGTTGGGTTTAACATTGCATCACCTCGCTCATCTGCCGTCTTCCTTCCTATTCGCTCAATCTGAGTGAATAGGTTCTTAATAAACTAGCGCGCTTTACCGTCAACGATCGCATCACTGCTTACCATCAGGCGGGATTGCGGTCAAGCGCTAGTTCATAATTTTTAAAAAAACTAAATTTCAACGAAGATCATCAGCTCTTCTGAAAAATCAATGCAGTTGCTATAGCGAATCCGATATGCATCAGTCAAAGTATGCATGACAAAAAGGGTATTACAATATAGGTAGGTATAATAAATGAGCTGAAACTCGTGCATTTCTAGAATGCGACTGTCACTGGACAGTCGTATTCCATACAGAAATTATAGTATACCGTTGCTAGAATAACCACAGATAATTCTTTGATTTTATGATAAGTTTCTTTATATTTCACGACCCATTCAATTACTTTCAATCTTTTCAAAAGTGAAAGTTTCACGACTTTTTAATCGACGTTATTTACGAAAGCAGAAGTTCCACCACGCGCGCTTCCATATCCACATATTCCATAGAGTTTTATTAAGTTGCTTAGATAGGTACTTTTAGAGTCAGCTTTAATAAATGCGTATTTATAATTTGCCACTATATTAAACGTAGGTCATTGTTAAGGATGATATTCTCGTAGTTTATATATCATGTTTGTCTCTTATATTCCTATTCGTGTTTGTTTAAACTATTCTCTCACTATCTAGATTTACACTTTTATTTATTTATTTTATTATTTATGTACACACAATAAAATACATAAAGAGAGGACAAAAATAAGATAGATTTTTTTGTTATTATTATAATTACATTTTTATTTTTATTGTACCGGTTCGGTCTCAGTTGTAATTGTTTGCTGCACCGGGTGACGTCTTTACGTCGGCGCCGACTGTCGCTGAAAATCAGCGCTGGGCTCTGTTTTGCATAGGGTCGCAGCATTATGCTGAGCACGACAGCCGTTTTGCGTGTATGTGTCGCATGTTCCCTCAAATATTTTCACTCAACTGTTTTTATTTATTTTTTATTTTATTATTTATGTTCACACAATAAAATACATAAAGATACGACAAAATTAAGACCTGAGTACCTTTGTACTCAGGTCTTAATTTTGTCGTGAAATTTCTTAAGAAATAAGCAGCACCTTTGTGCTGCTTATTTCTTAAGAAATTTCTTCCAGCAGACCTGCGAAAGGAGAAGTAAAACAGAAATGTTTTCGTAAACTTTTCTTTCTTTTCTTATGTTGATAATGTTATTAAACTTTATATTATGGTTTACATATCAAGTAGAGTTATACTAATTGTGTGGGTTAAGTACGACAGGTAAAAAGAGAAATATAAACAAAAACTTCACATAAAATCAAACGAATAATGGTAAAAAAAACCCACTTCGTTTTTTTTCACCTTTTCTGGTTTATTTATAAGAAAAGTTTCTTCATTTCTAACGCTGTGCTTCAGTTACTTTCTATCCTGTCAGAAATGACAATTGGTGTAAGTACATTTGTTTTCGTGACTATAAAAGTCTTGATTTGATTTTATATTTCTTTCCAATTACGATTGTCTTACTTGACACACAATTATAACCACAGTTTCTAATCTATAAACTGTAACAAAGTAAGCTTGATATACATTATAAACAACCAATTATTTCCATCTCGATAGTTTGGGAGCTACGTAGCTATTGTCAAAAGCTTTTTCAGACCGTTACTCCACAAGTCTGCCGTCTTCCTAGTACTGTGGAAACCAGAAATGGTACAATGGGCCATTTCAATTTTATCTTTCACAGGCTCTTGCAATTTGTCTAAAATGAATTGTGTTCACGTTTGTAACCTATTTGGTTGATGTTGCTCCTTACCCGTGTGAATACAAGCCTGCTTTTTAATTACAATCATTATCTAGTTTAAAGCCTTACGCATGTTTTGTTGCTTTTATTGTTGGGAGGTAACAAGAGAATGTGAACACATCTGTGAAGCATGGG
Organism: Sesamia inferens; assembly: GCA_037179545.1. Lineage (NCBI taxonomy): Eukaryota > Metazoa > Arthropoda > Insecta > Lepidoptera > Noctuidae > Sesamia > Sesamia inferens. The sequence continues at coordinate 23,525,703 of CM073928.1, read as the reverse complement.
AGTGAAGCATATTTCAAAGCTTCTCCGTCAGTGCATTTGTGACTGTCAGTTTCAGTATCAATCGAAGTCAATCAGATTGAAACGTTTATTTCGCGAATGATTTTTCAATTTTATTGACATCAACCGCGACGCGTGCCCATTCGACAATTATACGATATATTACACGTCATTCAATAAAATTAAACAAATAAATCGTACAGTGTGAACATACCGGCACATGAACGCTCGTAATTTTGCCAAGTGCGAAGTTCCATCACATCGGGGGGTACGTCGCATACCGCTTTAGGTGTAAGAATATTCGTCCAAGTGTCGGCTCTCGAATATTCCGCGGTGTTGCCGTGTGCAATAAATCGCAGGGAGTGATGCCGCGGTTTTTGCCTGGCGACATTTTTTCCCGCGCTAGCGGTGCATTTATCACCACGCTGGACTGGCCACGCCGCTCGCCGGTGACTTATGCCCGCTCCAGCAAAATGCCGTTTCATTTTTAAAACTACAAACAAGCCACTTCTCGATTTGTTTTGGGAAAAGATATAAGTAACTATAGGAGTGGAGAAAGATCGTTGTCTTGGTTTTATTTGAATAACTTCTGTCTGTTAGTCAACTACGGATTTTATACAAATCTTTTTGTAAGCTTTTTATTGAGGAATTTTATTACTTCTGACACTTACTGTGAATTGCTAAATAAACACATATAGGCTATAGAAGTATCATATATGTACATAGATATAAGTATTTTAAGTAATTTCCTCGGTATTTAAAATAGAATGGGTCCTTTACTAAAAAGTACCTAATACTCACATTATTCTTTACCTTGTGATATCGGGTAGGTAAGCACTTTGTGGTTCCCCAATACACATCAACAAAGAATGTATCAAAATTTATAAGGAAGTCTGCAACAGAAATCTTTACAAATGTCAAGTTGCACGATAACAGCTCCACCGATGCATGCGCGCTAGGCGTCCGCAAAATAACCGTGCAACTTAAAAAGATCAAAAGCAAACAATAATTGTGGACCAACAATGGCACCCTTAAAATCCGTCGGAATGAACCGCAAATAAAACCAAGTTATTAAGTAAGGCCTATCGAGGCCCGGGAACCATTTTATAGGTACTTTTATCCAATGTCCATTCTTCTGAAATGCGATTAAAATTGAATAGGTCCATATGTCGACGGCATCGGGCCCGTTGCGTCACAATCACACGGCCGGCTGCATTTTCAATTTGCCGCGAGATAAGCGCTACTTTTGGACGACTTTTTCTGCAGAATAGCGGAATTGATCCTGTGACTTATGGCGGGCCACGTATAAGACGACGTAATTGGATGGTCAATTGATCTGCTTTCCAATTTAAAGGGACCTTCTCTCTTTTCATGGGGACAGAGGGAATTACGTGCATGTTTATCAATTCAATGAGCTTAACTTGTCTTTGTTTGCATCGCAGGGAGCGAAATGAAATAAACGTTTAATATCAATATTGATAATTTATTCACAATTTCATTTAAAATACACAACTTCACAATGTTTTGTTTTAAAAACTAAAAACTTTAGGTACGGGATATCGTTATAGGCTGTTTTGCAGTGATTTCTAATTTACATTTTTTTAAATCTGATAGTCTTATAATGATTTCATTTATTTTCTACATGTTTCATTTACATTTCATATTTACACATTTTGGGGTACAGGAGTATGTTTGTGGTTGTAACTTGTGATTGTGTTCAATGGTCATGACTCAGCTCGTGCAGGAAGATTTGATTAGATCGTAATAAACCATGGATTAACAAAGATAATGAGCCATCGTACCATGTTTGTACAAGGTGCACGGTCATATTAAGACATTGTGGTACCACCACCTTGCAAAAATAACTTTCTTTTGTTTTAAGCTCAGTGTTACAACCACATACATAGCTCCGTAATTTTAAAATTTATGGCCACTCAATATTCTTAATTTTACAACGGTAATGTGATACAAAACTTTATAATACAACTTGTGACAAAAAGAAATTAATACATAAATATTCAATCGCTAGATTTCGTGACCACTCGAATAATTTATTTAACAAAATTATGGTTAATGCGCTAACAAAATCAGTTCTGCGAAACGTCACTATTAAAAACTGCTATTTATTTACAAATTGCATGTATAATAACTATTACATAAATTACTATTGCATTTCATTCATATAACATCTACACAAATAATAAAATGTACAAAAAAAATCATCTTCGCTTTACCTTTCTGAACACATCACAATTCCTATCGCGAAAAATACGTTCGAATTAAATATTTAAAAAAAATCAATGTACACAGGAACGGAATATAACTTATAGAGATATGTACACATACACAAAATTATTTCATCTTTTTTGAACTATACTTATATGATAAAGACTTTATAACCGACCTTAACTAATATTATAATACTGTACAATTTCGCTAGTTATTTCATGTAAAACACTCTTAATTTAATACTTGTAGGAAACTGATCGTGGTATATCAAAGTCTTTCATTGGGAACGATAAACTGGGACAAAGTTTCATTGTGTTCAAAATCAGGATATGTTCAGTACAATTCAAACTGTATGGCGAGGTGCGACATTAAGCTGAGCGGGCGACGACTTTGCCTCTGGTCTTTTCTTACATTCAAATCAAAAGCCTCGTCAATCACAGTGTGTTCGCCGTCGCTTTCCGCTCTGGACCTGAGCCTAGTTTGGTTTAGATGTAAATGTCAATTCTGTTCAACAGTCTTATTTATTAATGTGATGTGTCGAGTTGATTACCTACGAGTGAATACTCATAAATACGAAATCACAGCGTGTTTTGTTGCCTCTGATTTCTTTGCAAGGTCATTATGTCTGTCCTTTGGGGACAAGACTCTTTTACGAAAGACATTATATTAATAACTGCATTCTCCTGTGTTTGGTTGACTTATCACGTATACTCACTCCTCCAGCCAGTCTGTAAAGAAGAAAATATCGTTAATAATGATAATTATATATGTATACTCAAAGTAGATATAGCTGTTGATGATCTATCGTTAGGTTCTCAGTAAAATACTGCTTTTAGCGATAAGACCACTCACTGTGTCTCCCTATGTTAAATTTCTTGAAAGGTGTACATAACAGAGAGTATTCTGTTCTATGATAATTTTTCATTATTAATTTACATACAAACATATATTCCTAAAATTGATCTGCAGTTGAAAATGTATGAAAGCGTATCTTTTGCTTTATTTTTACCGAAAACCATATTTATTTAAAATATGGTTTTCGGCTTGTATTCAAGAGGCAATCTTCGAACCTACTAAACAGATTTCTAAATATCTTTAACTAGTAGGAAGCTACAGTATTGCCGACACTCAACATATTTTATGTTGTTAAACACGAAATTTCACGCGAACAAAATCATGAGCGGACGCTAGTGACAAAATGGTCGTCCATGCTTAGCTATGTCACCAACGCTTCGATATTATTATTATACAAAGATTATAGTATGTTAGTGCAATTGCTAATGTTTTAGGTACCCATGATTATTGGTTACTAGCGGCCGCGTATACGGCCGTATACTCCGATCTTATTGATCGCAGTTGATGTTATATAGCCTAAAGCCTTCCTGGATTAAGGGGCTATGCAAAGCAAATTTTCCATTATCTCTTTGTTGATAGAATTTTAAAAGTAACTTGCCGAGATTTTACATATTTTATTAATGAACCTACTCTGATTTAATGGACGAAAAAATATGTTTTTAGTTATTTTGTGTTTTGAGTTTCGCGCGTTTAATTCTTGTAATGTATAAAATAATAGTTTTTATTGACTCTGTAGGTATAGATACGTCATTAATGTTTTAGGTGTTATACCAAGCCAAGGTGAATTCTTCAAAAAAAGTGAGCCAGATTAACTCTTAGAGTAGTCTGTAAGAGATAAAAATAAAAAAAAAAATCTGGATAAAATCTGGCTCACTTTTTTTTCAAAGTGGAGAAGCAAATTTAGTATGGTGTCCGAATTAAAATTGTGTGGATCGTGTAATTTTTCTAAAGAGCTATCAAAATTTTCTTTACTCAAGACGAATAACAAATAATTGGTTTGATAAACTGTTAATATTGTACGAAGCAATGGTGAATCGAGTTAATGTCGAAAAGTTATTAGTTAAGGCTTATAGTATATAGGTAGATGCAATATTTGTTAAAAACAAGAAAAACAATACTTTCTTAGTTTGTATGTGAAAGTATTTATAGTTAACTTAATAATAGGTAAGTCTTTTTAAGCACTTATTGAGAAATACATTTATTTAACGGTAAAGTACTGAGTTTGGATCATTGTAATTAAACTCACCATAGAATTGAGCTGCGCGAGGTGGTGATGATGGTAGGGGTTGTGCGAGGCAGGCGGAGGGGCGAAGCCCTGGTGCGGCGCCCCGTACCAATGCGACATGTGCGCCGCCGCCGGGTGCACCAAACCCACTTGGTGCTGACCTGTTAGAAAGATGACATGGATTAATTTGACGATCTTTTCAATTGATTACTTAAGACCTAAAGGGCATCAAAACGTGTATCTAACTACCAAAGTCCATCCTATGTTATATTGTATTATTGTCTCTATGTTAATTGATGTAATTGGTATTGTACCGTTTTCATTAACTTAAAATAAATTAATGATTGTGTAAAGCCAAGCATCCCTCTAAAGTCTATAATCAATATTACTTAAGATAATACTCCTGATTTCGCTTCGGTATTTAACTCGCATAAAATATAAAGTCTCCGTAGAATTTATTTACAGATTACAAGTAATGGTCTGAAAACCAGTCTCCAACTTAGAACCTATTCATCTCTATGCGTCCTCAGATAACACACTGATACGCTTAATATTTTCCCTTCATTAACTCATTACTTAGTTAAGTCTTAATTAAGTTAAAACTGTAAGGTTTTTTACTTGCTAGTTAAAGATTAAGGACTGTTTCGATTTAACTTGGAACGAATGGGAGGTATTTTAAAAGTAATTAGGGTAAGTATTTCTTTCTTCTGGAATAGCTTGGATATTTTTATTTTTAAGAATTTGTTAGTTCGCAACATGGAGAATGAAGATTGGTATTAACTCAAGAACTGTAGTAATATTACTACAGTTCTCGAGTTAATTGCCTAGTTTAAAATTATACCACTGAAAGCCGACCCCATCATGCTTGGGAAAGTCAACTATGTTCGACGACTGGTGAGGTGGCTGGGTGATCAGCTGACGCGCTGCGTGCCGCGGGTTAGTTTCCCGCACGGAACAATTATATTTGTATGGCCTACAGATATGTAGTTGTACCGAGTCTGGCTATTTGTGTATGTGAATAGAAATGTTTGTAGACGCACCTACGATACAGCAGTAATTCCTAGTGCAGGGCAACGTGTTTTAAGAAAGAAAAAAAAAAATAGACACCTACTGCATTTCCTAATTATTATTCTTGTGCCAGAGATAACTAACTGGGTATACAACTCCAACTGTTTTGCAATTTATTAGGCGGAGTTCAGTATAGTACCTACATATTCAGACTCACCTGAGGTAAGATATTCGGTAAAATTAATTGAACTGTCCATTCAATGACGCATGCAAATTGTAACCTTTTTAAATCTGTTAATTCCATAGACAAATATATGGACGTATTGACAATCAATATTTTAATAAACCCATAACTAGGTACTAGTCTTAATCATAAATATTAAATCAATTGTCGACTTTGTTAAATTTAAATAATGACGATGTTTATTGCATAAATGTCATAAAATAGCGTGATTATGTTTTTGTTCCGACATTATGAAATAAATCAATAATTTTACATTTTTTATGAATACTGATACTATCCTTACTAATATTATAAATGGGAAAGTGAGTTTGTTTGTTTGTTCCGCATTCACGCCCTAACTACTCGACCGATTGCTTTGAAATTTTGCAGACGTAAAGTTAGAAGTCCGGATTAAATAATAGAGTGCTTTTTATCCCGGAAAAATTTGATATTTCCACGGGAAAACTAAAAAGCGCGATATAACCGAACTCCACGCGGGCAAAGCCGCGGGCGGAAAGCTAGTATATTATATGACCATAATTGAGACAAAATATCTTCTAAACACAATGCTATGAATATTTGAGTAGGCAATTTAGGATTTAAGAAAAAAATTACACGTGTGGTTATTGAACTTTATCAATAAATACCATTAATAAGCATTTTTAAACCGTAGACGGAAGTGTCATATTACTAGTGTCTGTTGTATGTTGTTGTGTGATGCTAGCGTATCACAGATCAACTGGCTAGTGGTCGCAAGTGTCAATGCGATCCTGATTCTGACTTTGGTCAGTAGGTACGGGTTTTTTGAGAAGACCATTCTCAGTAGCAGCGTATGGATTTGTCCCGCTTAGAAGTAATGTGCTCACCATCTATTACAAAGGATTTGTAAAGATTGCTGGTGAAATGAGTGTTTCATATTTTTCACCGTTGTTTCACAGGTCGTCCTAAATTTCTCAGAAATAACATCACATTTTCCTTACATAAACTACATGCTACACTACCTTATAAAAATAACTTACTTAGCCTCGCTTAGTAACTTACAGTACTTACCGAAGTCCATGGCAGAGGGGAAGGCGGACCCGCCGAAACCCTTGCTACCGTCTCCTAGGGGCTTGATCATATCTCCCATGACTCCTCCAAGAGCCAATGCGCAAGCGCCACCCCCTCCCATGCCCATTCCACCCTTCTTCTTCTTACTCTTACTACTTAGCTTGCGGTTTCTTGTTTGAATACCTTCTTTCTTCATTGTAAGGGGTCGGTTTACCTGTTGACAAGAGATTTTGAGGTTTAGTGTGATGGCTATAAAGGTCAGTTTTGTGAGTACCGATTTGTGAGTACAGTATGTAATGAATAGAAATAAAATTGTTTATCATTGGGAATCAGATTCAGTTTTACTCGTCATTTATTACAAAAAATAAGCTAAACGGAATTGATGTTTTCTTTTTGACTACTCCTGAGAAAAAATTGCGACACCAACTTAAGGGTCAACATGATCTGTTGAGTTTTTCTTTATAGTTATAAACTACTAGCGGCCGCCAGCGACGTAGTTCGTTCGCGTAGAGTTAGTTATACTCCGATCTTATTGATCGCAGCGTGATGTTATATAGCCTAAATCCTTCCTAGATTAATGGGCTATCTAACGCAAAAAGAATTGTTCAAATCGGACCAGTAGTTCCTGAGATTAGCGCGTTCAAACAAACAAACTCGTCAGCTTTATATATTAGTATAGATAAGTGTTTGGCTGCAATCCAGCCTGATGGTAGGCAGTGATGAAATCTTTGATGGTAAAGTGCGCTACTTTATTAAGAGCGTATTCAGTCTAGCCTAGAAGACACTTAAACTGTAGACAGACGGAAACACCGCCGCTGGTAAATTGTTCCAGTCCCTCGATATACGCGGTATAAAAGACGAGGCGAAACGCTTCGTCCGGATCGCAGTGGTGTCAACAACGTAAAGGTGGACATGCCGTATAATGGGACGGAAATGGGGGAATGAAGTCATATGAACATCGACAGACTGGCTACTTTTCGCCTGTGCTTCCAGGCTTTGCAAATCTGGGTCGCCAATTAGCCTCTTCGCACGTATCTCCACCGATTCCAAAGATTAAAAGAACATACCTAAACGGGTCCAGATTTCAACCGGGATTGAATGATGTTAAAAAGTACCATAATAGGGAAAATCATTATCATAATAGCAAAACAAAAGACGCACGCCAACTATCATTGTCCTGAATGAGAATGACATTATGACGTGCAGCTACCATTAACATAAATAAAACAAAGCAACTAGGATTTACATGAACAAGCAAATCACGTATCGGCCAAATTATTCACTCTGAATATAATATTTTGCTTAATTGACCCATCACAGTATTGTGTACCAGACTAATAAGTCGTAATTGTCCCTTGTTGAATCACACAATTTTGTTAACCGTCAGTATTCCGTTTTATTGCTCTGACACGACATTTAGCGGTATGAAAAAACGTCTGCGGTACCAATTTAGAATGCTAACTACGGAGTATAAAGGCAGGCCGAAACCATAAAATGGTATCACAATAGTTGTGTGCGAATATTCAGCTGTTTGGTGTCCAATGCCGCCGCCGTCGGCGTCACACTGTGCATCCTAATTAGTGCAGCGATGCACTATGACGGGTCTCGTACAAGTTTGATGGGAAACTGTGGTGACGTGCGATTTGAGGTTAAGGTCCTCACACTATATGGATCGGGAATTTCCTGTAAGAAAAAGTCGATGGAAACTGCATTTGATCAAACATTGAAGAAAATGCGCGATTCTTATAAATGATCTTGAATAAAATAAAGGGATAGGTAACGAGGAGGCTGTTTATTTATTTACATGTACTGAATATGAGGGACGGCAACTCAGTCTTGTCCATGATTACGTAAAGATAAAGTCCGCAGCGTACTTTCCCCATCAGATAAGCTCATATACATTTCCATAATTGTACAATTTCTCTGCCAAATTCTCGGGTCAACTATGTCGGTCACTTCTGCTTTGCATCGTGTTGTTCTTAGAACCGTGCGTCACGACGGACGGACGGACGGACAATGAGTTATTCATCGCCTTCCAGGGAACTTGGCGGCGGCATGTGGGCCCTAAACGCACGATTGCATTGCGCCTGCGCGAACACAGCCCATGCGCATGACCTGGCCTTGTTTGTGTTGTTTTTGGCGATGTGCAGTTTACTTGTGTCGTGGTCTTTTGTGAATCACCACAATTGCTCTAAAAACAGTGAAGGAAAACATCTTGAGAAAACCGATATATATGATAGCTAGAACCGAAAAATTTGACGACATGAGATATCTACCAATCCGTACTGGGACCGCTTAGTGGATTAAGGCCCACTCCCTCACTCTCGCAAAGAGGAAGCCAATGTCCCAGCAGTGGAAACATTATAGGCAGTTTATGTATGTTGAATGTCTTTAAATTGAATGATGTGGAATTACCGCGCTGTTTTTCTAGGGCATTGACATTAGTCTTATCTAATCTGGTCTAGACTGAGACACGTGTGGTGACTGTGTCTAAACTCAATAGAACAAACAATTCCTCAAACTAAATACAAAGTGCAATTTCTCTAGACGGACAGTGATAAAGCTTCATTAATCTGTTGCTAAAGTACCTACTGCGTAGTTCAGTGCGTGCCAGATCCCGACGTCCCTAATGCGTTCCCGCGAATCGCCCACACAACGCGCATACCGCGCCGGCGCGCGTCTCTCCTCCCAATTGAACCAATATAAAATGCATTAACATCACTGCATGCCGGCAGATTTAGACTGCAGCCAAATTAGGTCATTGCGAAGCCTTTACTAGCAATATTTTTTCTTAATTGCCCACTCGAGTGCGCAAACGTAAAACGGTCTGGTAGCTTTTATTTTTCCGTATCAATTATTGCAAATTAGTTCCTTGTTAGAATAGAAAGTACGTACCTGTTTTTTATTGCCCGTAATAAATGTGCGTAGAAGTAATAAATAATATTTATACGGCTGAGATGCAAACGCGAAAACTTGTATAAAGAAGATGACTTTAAGATAAAGATCAACTCAAAGTCCAGATTACGTGATTTATTTCTTTCCGCATCTAAGTCATATACTTAGACGTATAAATATTGAATGCCAAGCAATCTGTAACACAATCCGCTAATTCATTCCATTTCATAAATAAATTAATAGTCATCATCATCATCTCAGCGTATAATCCCGGTCGCATCCGCGGCCTTCGCGTTGGAGCCCGGGGTCCGCTTTCCTACTATTACGCCTCCATTTCGCACGATCTCTGGCATCCTGTGGTGTGAGATTGTTGGCACGCATGTCATCTCTTACAACGTCAAGCCAGCACTTCTTTGGCCTGCCTCGCTTGTTCCGGCCCGGCGGAGGCGCCATGGCAAGACATTTGTTACCCACGTAACATGCCGGTTTACGTAAGACGTGGCCGTACCATCGTAGGCGACTCTCTTGCAGTTTGTCTGCTATGTCACGGACATGGAGACTGCCACGAATGCGGGAGTTCCTGATGCGGTCTTTCCGCGTAACTCCACACATCCACCGCAGCATACTCATCTCCGTGACACGCAGCTCCTGCTTGTGTCGCTCAAGCACAGGCCACGCCTCACTGCCATACAGAAGGACAGGTCTAATGATGGTCTTATAGACCTGTCCCTTAAGCTTAACCGGCATTTTGGGGTCACAAATGACACCTGTCATCTCACGCCATTTTGCCCAAGCTGCGGAAATGCGTGCTTTAACGTCGCAATCAATGTCGCCGGACGCGTGGAGCACAGACCCCAAGTATTTAAATTGGTCTGTGCACTCGACCTTGTCTCCGCCTATGCACACAGGCATAGGGTCTGTGGTGTTGCTGGCCATGTACACAGTCTTCGCCACATTGAGTTTAAGACCACCGCTCTCAAGCGAGTTCTTCCACGCATTTACCCGCCGCACCAATCGTTCCCTGTCCGCGTCTGCCAGCGCGATATCATCAGCATACATGAGCAACCAGGGTGGTTGCTCATGTGAATTCTTGATGCTGTCTGACAAGACGTCTAATATCACGCTGAACAGGAACGGACTAAGGACGGATCCCTGGTGTACACCGACGGTGATCGGGAAGGGTTTAGTGTCGCCAACAGCGGTCCTAACAACGGAATCGGAATTGAGGTACATGTCTCGAATTATGTCAACATAGGCTTCTGGTACCCCTTTGGACCTCAGTGCCCACCAGATCACCCCCCGAGGGACACAGTCGAAGGCCTTCTGCATGTCTAAAAAGAGCATATGCAGAGGCGTGTTCTTCGATCTATATCTCTCCATGGTGATCCTTAGGGCGAAGATAGGGTCCATGGTTCCGTACCCTGGACGGAACCCATATTGACACGTCGAGACAGCACACTCCTGCCGGATCCGGGAGTCTAAAATCCTCTCAAAGATCTTCATGGTGTGGGACATGACCTTTATACCGCGGTAGTTACCACACTCCTGTACGGAGCCCTTGCCTTTAAAGACTGGAGTGATAATACTCAGCCTCCATTGGCTCGGGATTTTCCCGGACAGGAGCACGCGGTTCAGAAAGTTAGTTAACATGCCCACACCGCAAGGACCCATCGCCTTCCAGGCCTCAATGGGGACTCCGTCAGCGCCGACAGCTTTCCGATTCGCCATGCGACGAAGAGCCGTGTGGACTTCCTCAGGCGTTATCGGGGGCACTAATCCAAGGTTCGGAGGGAGTTCCGGTGTCTGCACCTCTTGGTGCTGCTTATTCAGCAGCTCGTGGAAGTACGTACGCCATCTCTCCTTCACCGCGCGATCCTCGCAAAGCAGGTTGCCAGTAGGGTCTTTTACACAACGGCACTTGGATATATCCTGTGCCGCTTTCACCCTAGAACGTGCCAACTTGTAAATGAGCTTCTGCCCCTCAGACGATTCCAACTTCTGGTAGAGCGGTTCTAAGTGGTCTCGTCTGGCTCTGGCTACAGCTCTTTTAGTGGCACGTTTGGCAACCTTGTATGCGTCGCGATCTTCAGGAGATCCGGTCGCCTGCCACGTTTTGAAGAGGGCTTTCTTCACCCTTGTCTCCCTCTGGACTGTGTCGTTCCACCACCAGGTCTCCTTGTCTCTTTTGCGACCGCCCTTAGACACGCCGAGCACCACTCGCGCCGCCCCGGTAATAGCTGCCTGGATTCTGTCCCAGTGATCTTGGACAGATTCTCCCTCGGTACCAGCGCACTTGTCGCCAATAACCGAAGCGAACTCCTGGTACTTATTTTCAACAAGCAGCCACCACCGGATCTGGCGTCGGCAGCGCTCTACACGTCTACGTTGGGCCTTAACGCAGAGATCCATGACAAGGAGACGGTGTTGTGCAGTAAGACTCTCACCGGGTATGACTTTGCAGTTGGCTACTTTGCCGATGTGGTGTCTCCTAGTTAGTAGGAAGTCGATCTGGGTAGCGCTTCGTCCGCTCCGGTAGGTAACAAGGTGCTCCGGTTTCTTTTTGAAATAAATTAATAGTATCATAATGAATCAGCTTTGATTCTTGAATTAATTCATATGTCTATACACTTAGTGGAGTATTTAGTAGGCATGGTTAGTTATTATGCGAAACAATAGCATCTAAGGATTACATTCATCCATAGGTCTGTAGCGGACGAGGGCAGAAGTAGTGGGGTATGTAGCTGACAAGACATCCGCCTCATTCGCGCAGAAATTGCTTAATAACTGGCCTTTATGCCAGGTAATTACGTCTGCTTGTTTCCACTGTCCGTGCTGCAGTTAGATGGGTGGAAGTGTGTTATGCTATATCATATACCTAGTAGATCGTGTAAGGCGACGCACAAACGAGTACCTACCATGGATCTAGTACATGAGTCTGAACCCCCCAGTGGTGGAATTTTTCGTCGGCTTTTTCATGATTTAAATATATATATATATATGGAGTTTTTTTCACTTTAGACCGTTCATAATTGCTATATTTTTATAATCCAATAAGATTTTAAAGTAAAAATTAATTAATTCGCTAATTACACAAAAAAGCGCAATGAAAACAAAACTCGAAAAACTATGTTATCAGCTGATTTAATAGAGTTCACATCAGGGATCAACGTCATACCTACAAACCCGCACGGTGGCACGCTTGCAACGTTCAAATGCCGAGTCGACACTTTTCTTTAAACACTGTGAATTCTGTAACCGTTCATTAACGACATAAATGACTATTATAATTTTATTAGTGGCATGCGGTGTAGCCTTTTCGCGAAGTTTGCGTTATGATGTCAGATACACCGTATATACGGACCAATCACACAGATTGAGCTAGCCCCAAAGTAAGTTCGAGACTTGTGTTATGGGATACTAACTCAACGATGCTAATAGGTAGTGTATTGGTAACTACGTGTGTCTACGAATGTGCTTAGATAATTTGAATAGACACAAATACATAGAAATACAGCAAATTAAACTAATATGTTATAATGATGCTTTGTCGAGTTTTTGTGGTATTGGGATAGCGCTGGTTTCTATGCTAAAAACTATCCTAGAGTCTTTTAGTGTTTGCGTCGTCATCATCGATTCTGCTTACCTTGTAAATTTATAGGATCACAGGCGTGACAAGCTGATTAATACAAGCTTGTTTTATAGATACATAGAACATACCATATATAAAAGCGGACGTGTTTCAATCGCTACCTAAACCCTTTAGCATCAACAACTTCCTCATCCAATTTTTGCGTTCCATATTCCTCGTTGCTACTTAGTATGCGCTTAACGTTATCAGCACAAAGTTTCCACGGACTCATAATTACGGTCAGAAATACAGCGGTCACACGGCAATGAATCTGACCAAACACGGTCTTTGCATGCAATGATACGGGCAAGAGACGTAATCAGCAAAAAGTGGGTTGGTAGTAAAAAGGATAATTTAGGAAGCAATGGTTAATGTTTGGTATTATGTTTAATAATTATAAACTAGCGCTTGACCGCAATCCCGCCTGATAGTAAGCAATGATGCGATCTTTGATGGTAAAGCGCGCTAGTTTTTTAAAAGCCTATTCACTCAGAAAAACAGCGAATAGGAAGGAAGACGGCAGTTGAGCAAGGTGATGCAATGTTAAACCCAACAACACGACCAACGATGCAGCGCCAAAGAGAGATTGATCTGAAGACCCTCCACGACCAAACTCCCAACACAACAACATTAGGCGCATCGTACCCGGCACACATCGCAACATAACTGCTCAGACCCGTCCTCCGTACGGCTTCACGAGACATCATGCCGGAACACGACAAATCGCTTGACGGCAAGGCTTTGTCTGGTGAGTGGTAACTTCTGCGGGCGGCCGATGTTATGGCCTACCACCGATTATGAGAATATGTCAATTAAAGACTTAATCGAAATTTTAGATAACGAATTTCTAAGTGACGCCTGGAGCCTGGATTTGTGCTCAGATAACAATGATAGGCCAACACTCTACTAATACAAGTGACATGAAATGTATATACTATATATATATATATAGATAAGGCAGATATATATTGGTTATATAATGGCGGGAATAATTGACCACGTGATTTTTCGCGTCACGTGGTCAATCGTTTTCGTTATTGGTTGGTTTGGTATTCGATTTCGCTTCGCTACGAAGCGATGTTACATTGGCTACTGGTCCTGGTATAGTATCGTATAGACTTAGAGCAACGTACTAACTGTATAAGTAGGTATCTGTAAAGATAAAGGTGCTGTTGCATTGAAATTCTCAGTAAAAATAAATTAAATTATGTAAAGTTTATTCTGTTACATTGACAAGCGTATTTATTAGAGTTTAGCTCTGTTTATAGCTTTGTAGAGGTACTGTACCTATTGTCTTACCCACCATTTTTGAAGACCCTTTTATAACCCATATCAATAAATAAACTACAAGAAATCCTAGTTTCGAGATATTCAAAATTGTGAACAAGTAGACGCAATCCTCAAGTGAACCGTAGCGTGCGGTTAACTCATTACAGTATGCGCTCATTCTTGTCAAATATACCAAATATACATACTTAGAAGTACTAGTACATAGCTAACTTGATTAGGATTTGAAGAAATCAAAATATTATACAATATGTTAAGAAAACCCTGTCCGACCTATAAGGATAATAAAGGGTAGGTAAACACATGACCAAATATAATATAAAATTTTACGTAATCATCATAGTACCAATACAAATGAATTTTGAAATAAGTAATCTTTTTTTCCCGCGAATTAATTGCAACTTCCCCGAAATTTGGTAATTTTAAAAAAAGTGACAACACCGGTATTATTATGAGCGAATATCGATGCGATCACGTGCCGCGTGCCCTGCCGCCCGCCGCCCGCGGAAGGGTGGTAACGCACATTTATTAAGTTACCTCTTTTTCGAAATAATATTTATTTTTTCAGGGGGATTTATTTTTTTAAGTTTAGCCCGGTTTTGTATGCATTAGTAGAATCAGTTATCGATACCTAACAACACCTTCACGGGTCGGACAGGGTTTTCTTAACATACTGTATAGCAGGTTAAATTGTGGAGGATGTATATGTATTTTAAGATAAGGTACAATCACCGTCACAAAACTTGGCAAGAATCGTCAGATGTGATTTTCATTTATACACCTTTCTTCTACAATAAAAACACTTACTTGAAAAGTTATGATACCTATACTTACAACATAATTTTTTGTTAATGCGAAACCAAAACACAGCATTTTTAAGTAAAGAATCTATGTACAAAATTTCAAAAAGATCTAATGAAAACCCACAAAGTTATGAGCTTGCTATTCTACTTGGTTGTCCCAACAAAAATACGGTCAAAGCTCTGGTCTGGTGGGCGAGCGCGGTGCATTGACCTCTGGCGTCAGTTGTTGCACGCGCGAGTACTATGATCTAATATATAAAGCTGAGTGCGCGCGCTCGGTATCCACACTGCAGCAATTTCTAAATGTATTTTGAAAAGATATAACATGGTGTAAAAAACTATATTCAGGTTTCTCATAAAAAAAAAGTTGTATATAATAAAATACACACTATGTTACGTAATAATTATAGAATATTATCTTGTAACATCAGGTAACAAAAACAGTTTGGATTATCTAAATCGGGAAAAGTGAATTTCCAAGTTTTTCGCCGTATTCTTCTACACCGAGGTTGAGACATTAAAACTGTAGTTAAGTATAAAGTAGTTATTATTAAAAGATAATAAGTTATCGATGTTTGTGATGTAACTTCTACAAAGTGATTTATTTAGTAAGATTAGCAATCAGGATGACTAACTAATCGAATTGCAAAATAATTTTAGGAGGCAAATAAGATTTTATATTTACAGTCGTAAAGTAAAACAAAATACAGTAACAAGAATTAAAAACAAAAATACAACGTAACTAGTAATTTCGATTTAAAATTCCACTTTTGTCATTTGATAGAGTTTCGTGCAGAACAGTTCAGGGTTAGTAAAACAGCGGGTAGGTACAGTCGGCATGCACAACATGCATCTAGTTGTCAATGTAATATCGCCTGAACACGCTATACTGAATAAACTATGAATTATACCTACCTGCACTTACCACAGCCAATATAAAGTAGCAATGTAGACGGTTTTATAAATGGTTTATTTTTTAATATTGAATTCTTTCTATGTTATTAAGCGTCGTTTGAACTATACTGCACTAATTAGAAAACTGTTTAAAAGCACACATTATTTGATGAAAATGTACATATGTACGCATCATGGACATGCCAGTGAAATATAACTAACTAGTAATAATTAATTGTTTTATACTATATGCGACAGCTACCGTGCATTTAACACATACATAGACCACCAATTTACGCAGTCAAACTGTGTAGCTGTACCGTGTTTGCAACATTGCACGTATTACATCGACTGCTAACATCGAATAGGGGATAAAACATTAGAAAAAACTGTGCGATGGTAGCGTGACAAAGCGAAATATTCGCGAAGAACAAACGCGTATTGCGTCTCGTTGTGCGTGCGAATAATTGCGTTATGTTTCTAGGACGGAGAGTGCGCTTATTACGCTATCTGCGCTCATCTGCACAAACACAGCCATAAAACCGCTCAAATGGGAAAATAACAGGCTCATACCACAATGCCATGGAAAATGTTGCTCACGGCCCCTCGCTGTAATTTTTTCCAACCGCTAGAAAGCTTTATTATGTCGTTAATTGTTGGAAAACGGCGAACATGCCTTTTATTGGACATAAATATTGTAATGAAACGGAACAGGGACGTTCGAACCAATCGCAGAGCTGTAAAATTGTGCTGTAATGTCCGATAAAACAAAGTGACACGTATTGTTCTGAAACAAAGTGCTGTAAACGAGATGTAGCCACCTAACATGATATCTAGATGGGGTTAAGTAGCCGAAATAACGGTTGTATTGATATCAATCATGAAGGTAAATTATAAACGCAGGTAGCACTTAAGCAAATGTACTTATATGTTTGTTCTTTTACGTTTTCCATTTAATTTAACCAAATCTGAACATGAGATCCGCCCTTCTTTTCACATCTTCGTCTTGGTGTCACAGGCAAAAATAGGTTTTTTTTTTAATAATTATAAACTAGCTCTTGACCGCAATCCCGCCTGATGGTAAGCAGTGATGCGATCGTTGATGGTAAAGCGCGCTAGTTTATTAACAGCCTATCCACTCAGAAAAACTGAGCGAATAGGAAGGAAGACGGCAGTTGAGCGAGGTGATGCAATGTAACCCAACAATACGACCAACGATGCTGCGCCAAAGGGAGATTGATCCGAAGACCTTCCACGACCAAACTCCCAACACAACAACATTTGGCGCATCGTACCCGGCACACATCGCAACACAACTGCTCAGACCCGTCCTCCATACGGCTTCACCAGACATCATGCCGGAACACGACAAATCGCTTGGCGGCAAGACTTTGTCTGGTGGGTGGTAACTTATGCCGGCGGCCGATGTTATGGCCTACCACCGAGAAAACTGAGATATATATGTTTGATTTTTTAAAAGTGTAAGTATGGCCCAAAATTCGGTATCTAACGCGAATAGGTAGGCAATCTGTCGCGGTGATAGATAGTTTTTTTTTTTTTCGAAATAACGACATATTTTCCTCTCTAATACTGTATTATCAATAAACAGAAATGTATGCAATGAATAGCTAGAGTGCCAAGTTCAGCTAAACAATAGATAAAGATCTAATAAAAATAAAGCGGGCAACATCACATACTTTAAGTATTATCGCCAATTATACAGTAAAAACACTTTACACCTATTA
The DNA here is from genome assembly GCA_037179545.1 of Sesamia inferens. Classification (NCBI taxonomy): domain Eukaryota; kingdom Metazoa; phylum Arthropoda; class Insecta; order Lepidoptera; family Noctuidae; genus Sesamia; species Sesamia inferens. The sequence continues at coordinate 23,507,864 of CM073928.1, read as the reverse complement.
ACGAGCAAAAACTATTAAATTGCCATATTGAAACTGATGACGCCATTACCTGTGGGACTTTAGTTTTTATCTCAACTGCGCTATGACAATGTTTACCTAAATAACGCTTCGACTTGGCAGCAGTAACCCGCTGCCGCTAGTAATTGTTAAACTATTAACTTTTTGTATGCTCTGTTGATAAGTTGGCTATTTTTTCCTCTGTAATGCACCTATTAGTTACTGTGACGAATGATTTATAGCCTAAAGAGTGTATCTACTGATAAATTGGTGTTAAAAAACGTAAATGTTATGGGTTTTGACAGCGGTACAACTTAATTAGTAGTTTTTCTTGCACTTGCGCGAGTTATTGCGTTTAGGAAATGTTGAGTAACTCTGCAGTTGGCTCGCTATACCTGAAAAAGTACGCGAATCATATTTATTATCCCCTGTTTCGAAAGATATTATCGTAACAAAGTGCCCACTTGTTTATCAACTTTAATAATGTTTTAATCAAATGTATAAGTCACTGTACTTACTCGTACGAAACAAGTGAACATGCATATCAGACGTTCGTTCAGCAAGAGTGTTTCAAATTAACGAAAATTAGACAGATTTGAATTTAAAAAAAAAATGTGTTCGATAGTCCATTTACCGAAGAAGACTTTAAGCTAAATAACGTCACGCTATGTACCTACAATAGCAGCGAAAAATCATTGGAAAATGTGAAAAAGAAAAGGGAAACATTATTAATCTTTGAAGGCTTCCGTTGCGTGTGCTGCGTTAACGGTTCAAGTTACCCAAAAATATGATATGAAACTTTTTAATCGCGATCAAAATAACAGATATTAACACGGAGTCGTGGCCAGCAGCTAGTAAGTGATAAAAAACAGTTTTCAGTAGGTACTTATGCGGACTGTCTGTCCGTATCATTTAGTGGAGTTATTAGTGATACTTCACTTAAGATCGTTAAGGCGACAACGTCTACTGCTGGAATAAAGCGCTTTACTTTTTTCCATTCAAATCACAACACTCACTCTTGCAGCTAAAATCGCAACATTAAAAGGGCGTCAGGTATTTAGCGCGCGATCGTGATAACTTCAGCAAGAAGTTCTTATGATATAAAAGCTATTGTCACATCGTTAAATGTACATGAAAATATAAATAATTGTATGCCATTCCAATGTATTGTCTTATTAATTTGCCGCCACTTGGCGACACCTTAACCGTCGCGTGCAAGTTTTTCCAGCGTATTTTATATATCAACTCATTAGAGTAAGAAATACTGTTCGGTGTGCATTTTCACAAGACTTGTGAATTGTGAGAGCAACGTTTGACAGTTTCAAAGTAAGAGAGAAAGCGTTAAATACTTCACGATCAGCAATGTACCGGTTGCTTTAAATAAATTGCTTGGAATATGGACGGTTACTGTGAGGAGATTGCGATGAAGGAGAGAGCAATAAATATTCTTTCGCCAATCAAAAGAAGTGTGATTGGATTTTATTTGCTGTCATTGATTGTGGGGAAAGATTTCGTTATCTTCATTGAAACTATTTTCGAAGCGTCAATTAATTTTAACCATTTAAGTTAAACTAAATATACAATGTTAGTTTTTGTTAATGCGAAAACTGAATAGGTATAGTTTGTTCAGAATAAGCAACTGAATCAATTCCAATCATTTTTACACCATTTTTGTAACATGGTGTAAAAAATATTTAGAAATTGTTGCAATGTGGATACCGAGTGCGCACACGCAGCTTACAATAGATCAAAATACTCGCGCGCTCAACAGCTGACGCCAGGGGTCAACGCACCGCGCTCACCCGCCCGAGCGGAGCTTTGACCATATTTTTGTTGGGACAACCAAGTAGGATAGCAACCTCATAACTTTGTGGTTTTTCATGATATCTTTTTGAAATTTTGTACATAGATTTTTTACTTAAAAATACTGGCTACGTGTTTCGTGTTTTACATAAACAAAAAATAATGTTGTATAGTGATAGAAAACAGTAAATTTTATAAAAATTTTGTTAATTTTAAGTAGGAGCTCTATTATTCAGGCAGCTTTAGATATAGTGAATAAAGACAATCGACTTAAACCTCCAATCGTAACGAATTACCTAATCACACCGATACCATCAGCCTAAACACCAACATATTCAGTAACTGCTCGCTAAACTGATAATTTCTACGAAGCTTCTATCTCGCAATAGGATATTAACAAGTTGGCCATAACTCGTCGCTCGCATCTTGATAATGTTTGTGTAATCGCTCTCAGCTTTGGGAATGGAAAGCAGTTTAATTTTCAGAATAGACATTTTGAAAACAGTGCTAGAAACCCTCTAATTGGAAAGCTTGAATGGAACAGTTCAGGCTAGGATACGAAAAAGACAATTCGGTTTGTAGCTCAGAATTCAGGAGCAGGTACTTACTAGATTGTATCTAGCCTGAAGCAATTCAACCAACACATAATACTTAAGAGTACCTTAACTTATTCAAAACGAAAATATCCCAACGCTCCCTTACCTCGCAAGCTAAGCAAGGCAAAGTTTATAGTCACCTACCATTAAAAGTAAGTAGGTAAGTCGTAAAACCAGTCAACTTAAAATTTATTTAGGTTAGAAACATGCTATTTCTTCTAACATCAGGGTTTAATAACAATAGCAAGAAATACACAGCTGACTAAAAAAAGTAGTCCCGACAATCGTGTCGAAAGTTGCAATTAAGAGCAGTGTAGGATATGTGGCGTGGAGCAGAAACAAACAAGCCGTTGTCAATTGGCCGCGGCGGACGCCAGCGGAGGCCACACAGATACTACGGGGAATCATGCGGACGGGTGAAATTTTATTATAAATAATCGGTAGCTTGTTTTTCAAACCGTCATTGGCCCCGAATGTCTTGTTTACTAACTAAATTATTTTTAAGTTAAATGCATATTTCTCTTTCTATATCATTAAGAATAGGATAGAAGATAAAATATTAGTTTAGGCCTGTAAAATTGAAATACTTCATAGACAATCTAGATGGCATCTAATTTTAGTCGCTTTGTTTTTTATCAAGTTAACGGTCTATGTAAAATCAGTAAAATCTTAATTTCAGAGAATTAAATAATTATTATTTATTTTCTGTTTTCTTTCTTTAAATTTAGTTTAATTTGCGAACAAAGGAATCCACGCCACTGTATAGTAAGGGTCAAAAGTGCATTACCACTTTTGAACTTCATTGCTCTAACAATAAGTGTCAAAAATGGTACTCCACTTTTGAACCCTTACTGTACTTTATTTGGTACAGAGTACCCAATGAAAGCTGAAATATAGTAAGGTGTATTAAATACGGTAATTTTCGAGTCTGCACCTGTTGTATAGAAATATGGGTCATACTTACTTCCAAAATTGCACCATGATTATCTAGATTAGCTTTGAAAAGTTAATTTACTTACTTTTCAAAGCTACAAACATGGTGCAGTTCAAACTCCTAAAAATATATTTCTGTTATCAGTTTCTTTCAGCTGAATGCTTCATCAAAAACCAACCTAGTGTAATAACCCAAAGGGTTCGAAAAGATATCCTAGAAATAGATATTTTTTTCTTAGAAAACATAACTCAAACAAGCATATTTTCGTTGACGTGTGCAATGAGCTAATGACAAAAAACGGCTCCGGTAATGTCTTTGGTGAATTAGTTCCGCATAGTTAGTCCGCGCCGCAATCAACCGTGCCCGGCGCCCGCGCAGGCTACTGAAAGCTCCACGTAGAGAACTGTAGCGCAGAAGTAAAAATATTTCAGTATTCATCTTTATTACGGAAAAGACTTGTTTGTACAATCACCTTACGAAAAAGCTGATCACTTTCGGATTTGTCATAAAATCTCGTTATTAATTAGTACCATAGGGCTTCGTATTTTCGTCCTAGCTATGCGTGTCGCGTCGTATAATATGACAAGGTTCCTAATATGACCAAGGCTTTTTAATCCAATTTGGATTTTTTTCTTAGACAGAAAATATCTTATAACTTTGTTTGATCGCTAAACTAATTACCTATATAACCTTTGCAACAACAAAAAATACGAAATGCAGATCATCTAGGTAACCGTCAGTTTTTACTACATTTCAACGTAAGAGTAAGTCATTAGGAAATACCAGGCTTTTTCTATTCGAATTCCACATTTTAACTTGGATCCACGTACTTGGCGCACTAAACGTTCTCAGCTAACTAAGCGCCTTTTAAGTATTCCTCGTAAAGGATAGAGTCAGTTCTGATACTTTATATGCGCGTGTGGCAATGAATCAAATAGGTCGAGTGCTTTTAATCAAGTGGCGCCACAACTATTTAACACCACCTAACGTTTGCCGGATCACGCAACTAATTTAATTAGGAAAAATAAGGAAAAGAAATAAACATAGGGTTAAATTATAGCAATTACTTATTTATGCAATTTCTCCTTTTATACCGCACCCTACATACACTTAACGTATAGGTATGCAATTTAAGTCAAATTGAAACTGAAGAAGTAGAATAAGTAAATTTCTTAATTAAGGATGTGTTGCAAGAGATGTCGATAAAACACGGTCGTGTTTGATGTGTGCACGTGATTAAAATAAATACTCCGGGCAGTAGTCGGGAGTGCGCCGACAGCTGCTACTCCGGGGGATAATTGAAACGACGATTTATACACCCGCCAAATTTATCGACATACACGATTTATAGTGTGAGCGAGGCCTTATGCATCGGTTATTATTGCAACGTTTCATTTTTGCCTTGCTCTCGATCATTTCACGTATAACGCGATTCAAATACAGATAAATTCGTGAAGTAGGTATACAGTTTCTCAATAACCTTGTGTAATTAAACAACGCAATTAAAATGTCACTTAATAATCATCGTTTAAACAAGACAATCAGTGAAATGCAATTATTGTAGTAGATTAGTTGCCTTTGATATCTAGTGAAATTAAATCGTTTCTTTACAAAAGTATCATTATGATTTATTCTTATCTTAGTTAGTACGGGTATGTTTTGTGGCACGGATTTAACAAATTATTATTAAGTCAATTATCAGGTATCGATAAAAAAGATCGACATTTCCAATTTACTAAGTTGATAATGATAATAAAGTTATGTTTGGCGTTTTAGTAACACTTTAGATAAGGATTAAGAAATACAAAGTCTGACAGTTGTGCAATAGGTACATTAAGTGAGGTACTTATTGTCACGATGGCTTTCAAATGAGATGTCATTACTTTAAGAACGTAATTTCATTTAACAATAATCTAAGTTCTATTCAATGATAAACGTAACGGTATAATTAAAAGACATATTTGCAATGAAGATAGTATATATGGCAGGCGCACCGACTTCACATCTCAAAAACAATTATGGAAACCAATAAATTTAAATGTTTCGCGCCTGTGGCAGTGAACCCGGTCCAATTAGAGTCTGGCGGCGTCCGCACTAAATCTCACGATGCTACCACGCTACACTAATTCATACGAGCCTGCAGCCCGCCAACGAGACCTCGTAACTGTCCACGTCGACACAAACTTTAGCAGCTTCTCGATTATCGATAACTTCTGCTTCCCAACACTAATGTTGCGTACAGCTGAATATTGAACACGGAAGTTTTTAGTGCAGTTATTTTGATCTTATTTGTGCTATAATTACTATTTATTTTTTGTTGATACTTTTTAGATAATTTAAAGGATGCATCACGTTTACGCACGTGTACATGAGAGAGAAGAAAAAATAACACGTTCTTTCTTTTTTATTCTTTTATTTTTTCAGAAGTTTCACTTCTATTAATAGTGTTTAGGTTATAAATTAAAACACCAATAAAATATCCTACAAATAAAAATTTAAAGCTGCCAGTGCTTTTACAGCGTAACAATACTTAATTCACCACATTTTATACTGCCGTACAATAAACCGTCATATAACGCACTAAGGAACAAAAACCACTATCTTATATCATGTAATAGTCATTTGTCTTTCGTTCGGTCAGCAGTAAAAGCGGCTCGTATCGACGCGTGCGCAAGGCACCTGCTCCTAAACCCCCACTAATTATTCCACCACTTATTATATGATTACGAGACTTTTTTGGTGCTTTCAATCAAATTACACCTTGGCTTGGCCACTTTGTATGAGTGAGATGTCATAAAAGTTTTTTTGTAAGACCAATTATAGTTCGGCCGTTGCGTGTCAGAGTAAAACGAAGTATTATCATTTTATCAATTATTACCAATTTTAAAGTATTTGGGGTCAACTGAAGTAAGTGAATAAGTGCTCCGCATAAGTTCTTAATGCATTCTTTTGTCAAAACTTTTCGGCATCGTTGAAACGGAAAAGTAATCTCAAACAAAAATACAAGTGAGCAAGTACTTAAGGATTAACATACGGTATTGTCAAATACAGTATACTAACAAAGACATTTCTTTGTATTTACGTACGGGGACAATAGGAACAGATTAACACAAACATTGTCACAAACAGTAGCACTGAGTCGAGAGCAAATCCCGGATTTACAACACGACCAAAAAAAAAAGAACACTAAGACTTTGCGCTAATTTCAGTTTGAACTGTCACCGAGATTACCTACATGATAACGAAACGGTGTTCTAAATATGAATTCGTGTAATGCCCGCACAGTTTTGCACTCAAGCGCATCGATGGTGTGATAGGAGGACATAAATAAATAATTAGACGGAGGAGAGGAAGTCGGGGGCGCGCCGCGAGTGGTGTGGGGGGAGGGTACGATAGTTTTGAGATACTATCTCCCGCAACCGCGCTTTGTGTCAAACGTCAGATGTTTATCGGGAAGATGTTTACAGATGTACTAGAGGGGTAACGGACCGAACATCTCATGGAAGCAATCAACCGTACAACACTAATACGCTTGATAGACTGTCCGTTAATTATGTGCTTTGTTTTACTTGCCACCGTCATTTACCATTTTTTTAGCATACCGAGTAGTAAATTTAACTCTTTAAAAAAATCTAATGAAAAGTAACGTTCATGCGGATTATTCCAGTGCTCGTAGATCACACTAGATGGCGCTGATAGGGTGGCGCAGTGCCAGATCTGCGATCATCTCATTCCCGGCGTTTCATCGCCTAATTACAAGACATTCACGTTGCTAAACTCAGTTATCAGATGATACATCTTTCCTCTAATAGTTTTTCTATTTTTATGGAGTTTAACAAGTGACTGTTCTGATAAATAACATGTAGGTAGGTCATTGTGATTGCCATCTAACATTAAGACTGACGTCCTTCTAAAATTCATTTTTTTTAAAGAGCCTTTTGTATTTACTAAGTAAGTCAAGGTTTTGGTCAATGCTTTTGACCATTACCATAGATAGCTATTAATATGTAAATATGCAAATAATTTTGTCCTAACTGAAATCTATATATTCAAAACATAAAATAGATTTCTTACTGGCCAGAATTATTCAAAAGAAGGATAATCTAATCGATACACAAGATCTAATAAAAAGTGCCGAACGAAACAAGAGTATCACTCGAATAATCGATAGTAACAAATATCGCGACAAAAGCTTGCGTACAATGAGTATTGCGAAACTCTCGGTGCAAGCGCAAGTAATTGTTTTGTAGAAGGACACACCGAGTTATCGCGCCAACGATCGCCGAGTGACATGCAGCTGCTATTTCGGTTCCTTTTTTAAATATCCCCATGGAACTAGTGAAAATGGAAATTGGTTTGACCGTTACGTTTGCACTTCTGATTGCTTTTTTTTTGACAAATTAAAGCTGGCCAGTCTTTAGCACTTCAGTCAGCTTTGTGAACTTGGCACAAAGTGTAGATATAAAATTATGATATCTAAGTATTAACGCTTTTAGGTACCTACTGACTACTGCTCATTTTTTTTTATTTTATAAAAGACATATAGGAAATAGATGTTTATATGACGCTTTTAAATCAGAGCCAATCAGCCAGAAGTGAAGTATGATAAATGATATTACAGGAAATTTCACTAAATCTTATAGGTACTAATTCTAGGTTTTCTTTATGTAATAACACTTATATTGAATTAAATTAAAAGCCTCAGAACTCCTATTTTTTAAAACATATTCGTTTGTTATGTGCCTACTTTAAATAGAATTTAATTGCTTTTGCGCAGTTTCGTGAATAATTCTCACATTTTCACAAAATTTATATCCAAGACAGTAAATCAGCGGGACCCGCTCACTAAACAAAATGGGAGCTTAAGGCTCATGAATAAAAACATCCTATTTAGCGCTACACTCACCACGTCCTCAAGTATACCGAAACATCTGACCAGAAGCTTGATACGCGATACGTTACCCTAAATCTATCAGTCGCAAGAATCAAAATTGCTTATAAACTTATTGGAAATAACGCTTTTCGGCAATGTAGAGTAGTTCTACGCAAACGCATTTCCGGCCGAACGCTGCCGGGAAAAAGCCATTTAAAACAAAAAAAGAAAAAAATAGTAACGCGCCGCGCGCCGCTCGGACACTTCCGGTGGGCGCCATTTTTTCTGTATTGCCAACAGATAAAATCTTTCCGGCCTACTGCGCGAACGCCCGCTTTTATTCCTTTTATTTTATGTGATCACTTTTTGGCAAAATTATACACATTTGTAAAAAAGTAACGTTGAGTTTTATTGAAAAAAATAACTAGGTATGTTAGTTTTATTGATTTCTATTTGATAAGTCTGTGTACATATTATTATGTAGACGTCCAAATAGAAATCAATACAGTTGATTTAACATACGTTTAACACTTCTGCCTTTTAGTAACTTCATGGGTTTATTCAAAGACAAGAGATAATTTCTCTTGTTAACAAACTAAACTAATTTTAAGTTAGTGCATCTTTTTCTTTCTATTTCATTAAGAAAAGGATACAAGATAACATTTTAGTTCAATCCTGTCAAATTAAGTTGTTCCATCGACAGTTTAGACGCGATTAAAAACATGGCGACCCAAAATACACCAATTTAGGTACGTCAAGCGCGGACTATTTTGACAGATCTAAACTGACATATTATATCCTGTCCTTTTCTTTAAGAAATTAGAAAGAAAAAGATGTACTAAATTTGAATTTAGTTTAGTTTGTGAACAATGGAATTGGAGCTATTATCAGTTCATTATACTAAGTTAATCTTAGAAAAAGACGGACCAGTCAACCAAACTCACCTGATTTGAAAATTGCCCAATAAGAAGTCAACAAAGAAGGCCCTAACATGTTCAAAACAATAAGCACAACTAACTAACATTAAAAATATTAACTGGAACAATGAACATCACAATTAGTGTAGCGAATAGCATTTGCATCGCCACAAAATTCAACGGTCGAACTTATGTAAATGGGATAGCTGTTCAATGTTGAATATTCAAATTGATGTCATTATAACATTCGGCCAAACGCGTCGGCCGTTTGGCCGGCAGCCAGCCGCACCGACGAATATGTAATGTGACGTAATGAGTAAATTAAATGTACCTCGTTTTTTTATCTCACACGCGAGTTAAAGCCTGGCTGCCTAAGTTCTACCACCGGTGGCCATGTTCTACAATGTTTGGCGGTTGCGAAGAGAATTTTAACAAGCCTAACTTTCGCATGTTCGCTGCGATTAACTTAAGTCAGCTTGCAAATGCAAACTTCATTTTGCGAGACTTGTAGCGCGGCAATGAACTAAATCATAGATTACGCGTCCCAAATGCAAACTGCTTACTAAGATTTCTCTACGACTAGAAAAGGATTGTGCTTTCGTGAGCGTTTTGTTACACAGTTTCACAGTAAGTACTCTAGACAAATAAACATCTCGCTAACAACAAGAGTAGCGGACAAAATCGTGAAGATATCCTTATCTCAAACACATTGTATCCATAGCCTAGCATTAAATCTAATGTCAGTGAAAAAACAGTGACTGTCAAATTCCCTCGGATGTTGGCTGAACAAAACAGCACTTTAGACTGTAAAAAAAAGAAAACTAGAAGAGCGTTCTCGATTCAAAAATTGAATTGATCGCCCCATTGTATTCCAAATGTATCATTTGAGCTGTTATTATGGTCGCTCTCTCTCTAGCTCCATACGAACTGGTAATCCAATACTTTTGTATGGCAGGCACTTAACAAACCGCTCCAGGAACAAAACGTCCGAAGTGTAATAAGGTTTTCATTTGTTTAGTGTTTTATTGGCTAGCGCTTAAGAAACTTATTGTATTAAGAGTGTACTATACATCTTTACAGATGTTTTAGAGTGTATACGATGATAGTTATTAGCGATATTACAAGGCTCGTCTTCTTTATTAGCTCTATGAAGTATGACAAGCGATTTAGATTGAAAAATTACCGAATATCGATTATTGCTTATAGGAAGCTTGAAAGGTAACTTAACTTCCCTCGCCTGTCGGCTAACCAAGCAAAAAATCGAAAACAATCGATGGTACCGCAAAAACTTAATACCAATTCATTGGGAGCAAAAGGTTGGTCGAAAAAAATTGAATACAAACCACAAAAAGCTAATCGGCTATTACACGAAGGAAGTAACGTATAAACGAGCGTGATAAATTAAATAAACAAATCTATAAAAAGTTAGTCGAACATACGGATGGTTCGTTTTGTTGCGGTGGGCAGGTACGGGACTCGAACCCACACTCCGTACGGTAATCCTATTAACCGGCCATTGTGGATGGCCAAATAAATAATTTATTTTCAATCACGTATTTATAGGTACCTACTGAGTTAAGTTTGAGCCCTTGGGAGTTGTAACAGTTTGTCAACTCATCCGTGTTGGCAAATTTTGCAATTCATTGTCATGTTTTTTGACGTAAAACTCTGCTTTAATCCTGAGGGTATTTCAGTGTTGCTACACCATTTGTTCTGTAATTTCACGAACTAAAGTTACCCAAGTAAAAAAAATAAATTGTAACTAAAAGTGCAAGTTTATAAAAACTAAAACATTCAATTAGTTTCCCACATCGATCAAACAACACAGTATCACAATCCAATAAATGTTCTTATTAAAACAATAATACAAAGCGTTATGGCCTCTCAGGCCAAAATAACAAGACCCTTGTCGGCTTCTCGGGTCTATATGGCCTGTATGAGGGCAATTGGGGCGCTTATGGGCATTTATAGTTAAGTTACACAACCGAATAGGCCCACTAAAGAATATATTTTGAGTAAACATACTTGAGCGTTGTTTGAACAACACTCCGCCCGAACGATGTTGATATTAGACCTTTTTCGTAATTTTAGCATGAAAGAATAATATCTTCATAAAGTAAGACATACCAGTTTGCAGTTTTACATAACATGCTAATATAAAAAAAGGAATCATATGCTATTTCAAATCTTATTGGTCATAATTTGCTAGGTCCAATTCAATCTTCAACATTAAAACAACATTGAAACAAAAACTGAACAACATTGAAAGAAAAACTGAGCCATTTTTATTGAAATGTTTTTTTTTTTTTTTGCATTGTTTTCATAGACTATTAGAAATTCTAATAAATATCGCAAGTATCGTATTTCCAGAGTGGTGAGAAAGTCTTAAAATATTATGTATATATAAGAAATTAAAAATAAAACATCAAACTTTGGATAATCCACAGGTAGTGCCGTTGTTCAAAATAGTCTAGTCTAATTTTTATTATCTACTAGCTGCCGCCAGTGTCTTCGTTCGCGTGGAGTTAGTTATTTGAACATTTTATTTTAACCCCAAAATATACAGCACACATTTTAAATTTTTGTTATGCTCCGCTCCTATTGGTCACAGCGTGATTTTATACTAGGGTATCCAACGCAAAAAGAATTTTTCAAATGGGACCAGTAGTTCCTGCGATTAGCGCGTTCAAACAAACTCTTCAGGTTTATATATTAGTATAGAAAGATGTACATTAAATAGGATTTTGTTTAAATGACTTTAACAAAACTTTAAAAAAAAATTGATTTTTATAACATAAACAGTGTTTAATGTTCCCACTCCTGGGCACAGGCTTCCTTTCGGTGAGGGGCAATGGGCCGTAATCTACCACGCTGGCCCAGTGCGGGTTGGTTATTATTTCATAAAGAGGTATAAAAATAATGGGAACTTATGTTTTAATCTCTAATTGACTACTAATTATCAACCTTACTAGGTACCTACTTAACTAATAAATATTCTTTTTAAAACTTTTCCTTGAAGATCTTTATTTAACAAAACAATTTTTTTATTTATTTTTAGTAAAGTATCAAGATTACTAAGCCCCACGTGGGAGGGTGACGTTGGCTCAAAATCACAATGCGCTCATGCTTTGTTATATGAATTGCGTTTTTTGAGTGAAATCGATCACGACGTGTCCGCCTCGAGGGCTGGCTGATATTATACTGTATTTATTTACACATTGTTACTGTAAATTTTTCTTTTAAAATCTCTATACATAAGCAATCAGCTTCCTAAACCGCTTTACACACAGAGTATACAAAAAAATGTATTTATGACTGTTCTTTAGTTCTGTTGCAATTTTCTCATATAATTTGATCATGGTAGAACCAAAAGTAGTTTTGTGACGCATATGAAGCCAGTTTATTAGACCTTGATATCGTAATTAATATCAAGAATGCAGATCATCTCAAACTACGATGACGACTATTTTCTAAGCGTCTTTCACACGACATATTACCTAACACTAAATTTACGAGGCCATTAAAGTAAGTATGTTACATTCATTTTTTTTTTTGGGATGGGAAATCATCAAATGACTTCTCCCGCTCTGGGCGGAGCGGAAGGTTGTGTCAGACTTTTACTGACTAAAACCCACCCGTGTTTCTTTACTGGCCTGTACGACGGCCAGGGCCGCGGTTTCTTGTTTAACCAACCCGCAACCCTGACCCAGGAGGCATCGGTCTTCGTGGACCCCGTCACGATGTGCTGACATCTCTTTGAGGCGCGCGTGAAATACGACGCGCCGTCGACTTGGGCCTGGTCCTTACCGGGCGGCGAGCTGCCCACTGCTCACCGCCCGCAGGCCCGCGCCTACGGTGGCTGGGAGTTCGGTGTCGTCTCCCGACCAGGGCGTCTACTGCGGCGGCTAGTGGAGTGAGGGCGCTGGGATTCCCGTTGCCTCATGTTACATTCACCTGAGATCATCATCATAATCAGCCTGTAATGCCCCCACTGTTGGGATAGAGGGTTCCTCTCAGTGAGAGAGAGTGGGCCTTAATCTAACTCGCTGGCCTAGTGCGAGTTGGTACATGTCACATGTCTCAGACACTTTTTTTTTTTGACTCTAGGACCTGCCGGTTTGATCATGATGTTTTCCTTCACCGTTTTGAGAGCAGTGGTAATGAAATAATTTACACAAAGTAAAGCGCCTGACGGGGTTCGAACTTACGATCTACAGCTTGTAAGTCGCGACCGATATAAATAGGCCGCTGCTCTCATTTGAGATACCTACATATGTACAGGGTGTATCTGACATCGTAACGCAAACTTCGCAAAAAGGTTAGACCGCATGCTACTAATAAAATTATGGTAGTCATTTATGTCGTTAATGAACGGTTACAGAATTCACAGTGTTTAAAAAAAAGTGTCGGCTCGGCCTTTGAACGTTGCAAGCGTGCCGCCGTGCAGGTTTGTAGGTATGACGTTGATCCCTGATGTGAACTCTATTAAATCAGCTGATAAGATAGTTTTTCGAGTTTTGTTTTCATTGCGCTTTTTTGTGTAATTAGCGAATTAATTAATTTTTACCTTAAAATCTTATTGGGTTATAAAAGTACAGCAATTATGAACGGTCTAAAGTGAAAAAAACTACATATATATTTTTTAAATCATGAAAAAGCCGACGAAAAATTTCACCACCACTGGGGGGTTCAGAATCATGTACTGGATCCATGGTACTCGTTTGTGCGTCGATGTCAGATACACCCTTTATATTAATGTATACGCATATGATAATTCCTAAATTATTCTATTTCGTTGAATAAACTGTAATATACCGACTACGGTGCTAGTTTACAATCCGGGTATCAATTTTATATGTCAACAACTAATATCCAAATTTGAATCTCCGCTTCTATTACTATTCATGTATTCATTATTATAAAAACTGCGTTTTAGCGAGTGTATTAGATTCGTTATTTATTGCATTTCGTATGGGTGTCTTAAAGGGCATGGAATCTGTAGCGAATGTGTAAGTGAGCCGTGTATAAATATGTATGAAGAGGCGGGTACAGACCCTTGACAATGCTACTGCCATTCCTGTATTGTGCCCCCGTCATTATGCCTTCAACGTCTGAAGTAGCAGGCACTCCCATTCGCTCCTTTGTCGCTCCTTCCGAATAATTAGAGCAAACAACATCGTTGCTCTGATACTTGTAGCCGGCAATAAAGTATACATTTCAATGTAAAAAATCTCGAGAGTCCTCAGCGAAGGGTCGGTTTGACAGTTAATTTTTGTCATTGTTGCTCCCGAGTCCCGCATAGTGTTTGTACTTTTTCCGTACGAATGTACAGCGGCGGGATCGTGTGAGGGTTTCTGTTTGTTGTTTCGAAGGACTGTGAGAGTCGTGAGAATTGTTACTTAGCCCTACTTGACATTTAAACTTAACATCTTGTAAAATCTACTATAAAACGGGTTCTATTTTTGCGGGCGTAGCCGGATATTGGAAACGTGTATATTGTACAAAGTGTTCGGTAACACTTTATCTTTTAACTATCTTGGCGCGAATCTTGGTTGGTTTAATTTTTGTGCCTCTGTACCTCGTCTTACGTAATACGCCTAATTGAATAACCTTACAATGTAACAGTCTTTTGTTGTTTTATCTAATGCCTTTCTCTCTGCTCTTACAAATCACTTGTAATTAATAACTAGCTTCTGCCGACTTAGTCCGCTTGAAAATTCTTGTTCCCCGACCTTGTCGCATCGCATCGCCTTTCCGAGCTATTACTTTGTTCGTTTTTTAGTGCTTCGTTTGCTTTTTAGTCTGTTGTTAAGGATCCTAGCGTTATGGTAAATAGCCTAGAGCTTTCCTCAAGATACATTAAAATTTTTAGAGACGAGCGCATTCAAACAAACACAATCTTTAGTTTTAATATTCTTTATTGCTAGATTGAAAACTATGTACTGGTCTGATAATAGACACCTAATTTCTGAAGTCTTCCATGAAAGACGATAGACAATTATTTCAGTATAAAGTGCCACCACAAACCAAAATATATTCGATACTAATTTTTATTTGCAATACACACACATCTTAGGTACCATAAGTCGATAGCTTATTTTTTATTGTTACACACAAATAGAGAGAGATACAGTGATATGTTATTATGAAAACATAAAATCTCTACAAGTTTTGTAACTAATGTGAGATTTTTTAAAGCAGGGATAATAAAAATTATCCATTGCTGCAACATTGGGTAACGGTTACAACAAACGAACTATAAGTTTGAACCACGACAGCAACCTTACTATGTGTAAATTATAACATCACCTATAACTCACTAACTACCAAACGGTAAAAGATAATATTTTGAGAAAACCAGCATGTTCTACAATTGAAATTTCAAAGATATGTAACATCTACCAATGCCCTCTAGGCCCGTGTTGTAGATTAACTCCCACTCCCTCTTAAAATAAGGAGGCCTGTGTCCCATCAGAGAGAACATTATAGGTGGATTAATTACTATTTCTTTCTTTATTTTTAGGCTTCGCACCGTTTGTGAATTTAGTCAATGTCACGTAATTATAAATTATTCATGTCGAAAAAGACGGCCGCGTGACCCGTCTTACGAGTGAGGTTTGGGGCAAAGTCATGATGTGGCCACTATGCTGCGATATTCACTGTTCTTTATGATGAACTATTTACTAAATGCACTTTTTACTACATAAATCACGCACTTTTATTTAGTAAACAACACTATAAATAATTTTAAAAGTCCAATGAAAAACGAGCGTGACACTCAGCTTGACTTTCCCGCCAAAAACCTTCTGATTAATTATGTAAGGAATATACCTATGTATACACAAAACCAGAAATTACACTATTTTTTTATGCAAATGCTTTTCATACACGTGTACATAATATTGACAGCCTCCGTGGCGTAGCGGTAGCAAACGCGGTCGTTGCGCAAGGAGGTGCGGGTTCGATCCCCGCGCAGTGCAAATATTTGTATGCCTGAATATGAATATGTCACCCACCAGACAAAGCCTTGCCGCCAAGCGATTTGTCGTGTTCCGGCATGATGTCTGGTGAAGCCGTTCGGAGGACGGGTCTGAGCAGTTGTGTTGCGATGTGTGCCGGGTACGATGCGCCTAATGTTGTTGTGTTGGGAGTTTGGTCGTGGAGGGTCTTCAGATCAATCTCCCTTTGGCGCAGCATCGTTGGTCGAGTTGTTGGGTTTAACATTGCATCACCTCGCTCAACTGCCGTCTTCCTTCCTATTCGCTCAGTTTTTCTGAGTGAATAGGTTCTTAATAAACTAGCGCGCTTTACCATCAACGATCGCATCACTGCTTACCATCAGGCGGGAATGCGGTCAAGTGCTGGTTTATAATTATTAAAAAAAAAAAAAAAAAAATGTGCACTGGTCTGGTCGTGCCTCGGAAAGGCACGTTAAGCCGTTGGTCCCGGTTGCCATAAGAACATCTAATGGCAGTCGTTACGGATTGTTGGTGCCCTCAAAAGTCTAACAATTGGTCTAGCTGCAATGCTTCGATACCGCCTTCGGGTTGTGGAGATCAGTCACTTCACAGCAGCAGTTAGACTGGTAAAGCGGACCCCAGACTCCAAAGCTGAAAAAGCTTCGGATGCGACTGGGATTAACGCTGCGATGATGATGATGATGATGATACAGGTTCATAATATACCTACTTCTGTATATGTATGCTGAAACTTTGCCGGAAAAAAATTACTACAGGAATTGGCTTGTATCCTAAAAAATAATTTAATGTCCTTCAGATAGCTTTATAAAAAATATTGAACACGTATTTTTTATTTTTTCTTTTATTCAAATACTTAGGAAGATATATTGATTTGAAATGTGTCGCATGACGTCACGCCATGGTGCAAAATATAGAACGGCGTGACGTAATTAGCCCCCACTCTGTAACTTTAATACGCTATATCTCAGTAATTTTTGGTAATTACGACGAAATAAAAAATACGGGTCTTAATTTTTTTTATTATCTGTAAGACGGACTAATTATTTTTTTGATTTTCATTCCTTGGATACATCCCTATTATCTGGCACTGGATATTTCTCCTTATTTGTTACTGTAAGACTTCATCTAAGTCTCAAAGCAACCAAACCACCCATAGTTAAGAAATTAATCATTCCCAAACACTATAACAAAACGTTATTTAACCGTTTAGAGAAGGTACCACAATCGTTATTCATCTGAGACAATCGTATTGCCCTTTATGACGCATTACAAGCCCAGAATACCCCCGTTATCTGTCACCAAGATACCGTCAACTGTCCCGGGGGATCGCGGGACGCCCCGGGACACCCCGGGATTAACCGGCGAGGGACCGATTTAGATTTGGAACGTTATTAGAGTTATTTTATTCTTGTTATAGACGATTTGATTTTTAATTTGAATTTTGGGGTCGGGGTGTTATTTATACTTGAAGTAGTAGGGTTAGATATTTAGGGTTATTAAAGGGGTTTTCTACCAGTTAGGGTGCAAAATATTTAACTTTATCTAAAAGTGAATCTTATCAAAAAGGAATGAAACGTAGAAAATTGGTAGAAGCTTATCAATCAATCATCATCAACCTTTTATCGTCCCACTGCTGGGCACAGAAGCTTTCAAAGTAAGGAAGATCTACACCGTATCTCCTTACCCCAAAAACTTAAGAGCGTCGACATTAATTAGGTATATCCTTTACAATGAATCTGATATTTAATTATACCTATTCTTTTTAACACTTGAATTTAAACATTTTCCCTTACTTAATGGATTTCGATATTTCGGCCATTTCAGCTTAGAAGCCATGTATGATTTTAGAACTATAAGTGAATTTCAGATTCGTTTGACAGCTTTATAGTTACATCATCTCAGCGTTAATCCCAGTCGCATCCGTAGCTTTTCAGCTTTGGAGTCTGGGGTCCGCTTTACCAGTCTAACTGCTGATTTTGGCTAAACTTCGATATCTTCCGTGAAGCGACTGCCGTCTGACCTCCACAACCCGAAGGCGATATCTAAGCATTGCAGTTAGACCAATTGTTAGATTTTTGAGGGCTCCAACAACCCGTAACGACAGCCACTAGATGTTCATATGGCAACCGGGATCAACGGCTTAACGTGCTTTCCGAGGCACGACCAGACCAGTGCAAATATTCTTGCACTCTGCGGGGATCGAACCCGCGCCTCCTTGCGCAACTGCCGCGTTCGCTACCGCTACGCCACGGAGGCTGTCAATTACATATACATATATATATGTGCATATAATACACCCATGTCAAATATAGCTTCCTCGTTTTTTTAAATTATTCTGTTTCTATGCTAATATTTTGTTACTACGTGAAGTGCTACGTTTTTTTTTTTTTTTTTTTACTTTGCTTAATAACTTTAATGGCTCCTGTGATGTTGTGTTTCAGAATATTCTAATAGAAATTACATACAGCGTACTATCGAAAATTATTCGAAAGATAAAGTGTAACACAGAAGTCGTTTCAAGAATATGTGCGCAGAAATAAAGAGACAGTTAGTGTAAATTATGGCAGAGTTTACAAAGAAAAAATATTTCGCGTTGTAAGTCCGTTTCTTCTAGAACTTTCACATATTTTTAGGTAAGATTTTCGCCATTTAAAGACGGTATGTATGTGTACAAATAAATAAAATTAAATTTGAATTTTTGAATATTTACTGACATACACTTTTTTTGTTAGACTTTGTTTGTTGTCACTCTTTTAGTCTTGGAACAAAAAAGGCTTGGAACGGTACTGTAATAACATAAAAGAACGTGTCATTGTGGCAAAATGGTTAATTAAGTAAGCTTAATTTGGTTGGGATTAAATCTCCATGAAAATAAGTTATATTTGTTCCTACATTAAAACATTATAATTCTATCGACCATGTAAAGATAGTCTTCGTAAATAATAATCTTTGGTAGTTTGTTAACAGTAATTGTTCCAAATTAAGACGATCTGCCGATCGAATCTGTAAAAATTTCACCTTGAAAAGTTAGATGAAATAAGCTATGTTTCCAGCGTTAGTTGGAATGACAGCTCATTCTACGATTACTTCACCTAAGTTTTCACGTTGATGATGGGTACAGAATCTCGCTTCAATTCTCGTAATTTAAAATGTTCCAAATCTAGTCGCAGTCTCGTTCGTTTTTTCGTACTGGCCACTTTGGTCTCAAATATTTCCTCATTAGTTTAGAATTCCAAATTCAAATTTATACAGCTATTTACTCGTTTTTTTTTTTATTTCTTCGGTTTTCGCGTTATTTACGAATATGAGTTCCGCCATGGCACCAGTGCTGCAGAAATGGCTCAAAGAATTAATGATGTGTATGGCAGTGGTTTTGCTAAAGAAAACACAATGCGTTTTTGGTTCCAAAGTTTTCGTTCTGGAAATTTCAACCTACAGAACAATCCCCGTGGACGGCCGGAGACCAAAGTCGACAATAAAGAATTGAAGGCTATTGTTTAAGCGGGTTCATCGCAAACTACGTAGAGGAGCTTCAATTGGTATTTTAAAGACATCACCGTACTCCCCAGAGCTTGCCCCAACAGACTACCAATAACTTTTTGCAGTGGAAAAATTCAACTCCGATGAGGATGTTTTTTTTGGAAAAGGCATAAACGAGCTACCTATGAGATGGCAGAAGTGCATAGATAGCAAATAATCATACTTTGATTAAATAAATATATTATATTAAAAAAATAAACGATTTTTATTCCAACAAAACGCTAATTTCATATTAGGTCCTTACCTAATACAAACGACAGCAGGTCAAGCTGCGCCAAACTCTCAAATATTCCCAAACAACCTTGAACCTTACTTTAGTGCTAAAGTTAAAGATCTAATAAAGAAATTTTACAAATTAAAGTCGCTTGATGTGCTATCGTCTGTACATTTCCGAGTGTTAAATAAAGGTCCACTCACATTATGTAGTTTATAGTAAAGCCCGCACGCGTTGCAGACCGGCTCGCCGTTCTGGTTGCGTCGCCATAGCGTTGTCGTCGTCGTCTTGCAATTGGCACACGAGGTGCCTGCCCGTCGAGCTGCACTTTGTAGCGACTGTAACAAACATAGAGAGAGGTTAGCTTTATTATTCAATAAGTAATTGTATACAGTTCATATTGTATGATGGAAAAAGTAAAGACTGACTTTGACTGCGCGATTAGCGCTGTGATGACCTACGAGTAGTTGTTCCGGGTCTGGATGTTTGTGTATGTGAGTTTTATATGTTTGTAAACGCACCACGATACAGGAGAAATTTCTAGTGTGGGGAAAGGTAAAAAAAAAATCGTTTTTTTTTTTTATTTCATTAATTAGGAACAAACACAGTTATATATGCTACTGAAAAAAGAAGCAGCCTCTCAAATGTCCACATAGTCTATAATGTTATACTATTATTTGTATTTTTTTTACATTGTAGCTGTTTATTGTCCCATAATAAATAAAATAAAATAGACTGTGATTATCAATGCAGGAATTATGTTGAGTATGGTAGGTATCTAGACAGAGACAAGAAATGAAGATAGTAAGAAAGAAAATGGCGGATCTTCAATTACCGTTCTCAATTACTATGACTCATTTTTTCTTTAATGTATTAGGACAATTTTCTTTAATATTTCGAGATCGACCAATTATTTGTGAGTGGCAAAAGTACCAAGAAAAATGCATTTAGCGGCGCTACTACTTTAATAACCATATAAAATCGGTAGCTGAAACGGTGAAAGTAAATTTCATTTTGATAGATTTTATGAAACCATAAGTTGTAAGAACAATGATGATGAATTTCCTTATATGAGATTTTATGTGTGCGGTATATGTAACAGCTGATCAATTCACGCACGTACTTACATGGAAATGAAACTGTATTTTAATTTTATTGTATGACAACACTTTTGTTATTAATTGTGCCCGTTGAAGAAGTTATTATGCAGTGAAGTGACAGTAATGCTTTTATTATTTTAATTTATTTTATGTGCAATTTTTTGAAAGGGCATTGGAATAATAAAGATAAAATAAGAATACGCGACTGAAATTGTTGAATACGGAGTGTTTAAAGTTCCACAGATGTAAACAATTTATGATTATGCTCATTGCTGGTCTCACAAAAGGATATATACGAAATAGCAATGATTACATTAAAACTTGAATATTTTTCACTTACAAATTAATAAATTAACAACCCTACAGAGAAGAGAGAAGTCAACTAAGTACGCTTATATATGCGCTTATAAATATTATCACCGAAAACATTATAGAGCCAAAATTTAGTACCCTATTAATGGACGTTAAAACAATCAACATAAAATACTCGTCGTTGAGTCGCAAAACAACGCGACCGACAAAAAGTGAATATTCGAATATCGAAACGAAAAAGCGAGGTAGCTATCGGCGGCTTTCTTACGCACCTGCCCATTACTACCCGTCAATCAGACAAAAAATATCCACGGCATGCGGTGGCCGTTTTATACAGTCCACAAAAGTGCCTCACTCAATTAAAAATGCATTCGTCCTAAACCGACACCAAAATAAAAAGAGCCGGCGCAATCCGACTCATAATAAATCCATTAATTTGTCATGTCATTTATCGAATAAAAAGCATTGAGGTCGTAAAACATTACGAGAAGAACTATTCGGGACAGCGGTGGGTTCTCGGTAACTAGCATCGAATACTACCAAAGATTATCGTGACCGCACCGCGCCGTATTGTCCGATTTAATATCGTAAGTGACTGTGTCGGTCTCAACCCGTACATGCGAGCACAGAAGACTTCACAGACGGCATATTACTATAGATCAGTGTTTCTCAACGAGTGGTTCACAACCCCCTGGTGGTCGCCAAGTCTCATTGAAGGGGTCCCCATTTTCTTTAAAATTAGGTATAGAAGGTTCCAAATGGAATCAAACACTTTAAAGTTTCTGTGATTGATTATGGGTATTCTGTTTTACTGTTTAACCAAATGATACCCGAAGAGACAGAATAAATTCAAAGTTAAAAGCAGCAGGGAAGGGGGTCGCGAAATATTTTTGATACTAAGAGGGTCGTGCCATGAAAAAGGTTGAACACACTGCTATAGATGAATCTCATATATCTTGTTCGTTTTCACTTCTCGCAAACATATTTCAATGGAATTCGAATAGAAATTACTTTTGATTTGAAAGTTCGAATATCGAAGATCGTAACATTGATAACACAAAATATTAGAGATTCATACTAAGCCATAGACAATATCGAGCGGCCATTATTGTTTACATGTTCGTTTGACAATTTTTGAAGCGCTTGATCTTAGTTATCATGTGAATTCAGTACTGCGCAATACCAAATCAGTGTACCTCTATAGTCTGTTTTAATCCACTATGAGCATTATCTTTGAGATAATGTAACATTCAATTATTTTATCAATTCTCAACAAAATTTTGATTTTATGATAACATTATCTTTGTCATGGCCTTCACTATACCGTTAATAATATTTAATCTTGTAAAGAAAAGAACTGATTTGTAAATCACGTACCTACCTACATGCAACTAATGTAATGTAATTGATTTAAAAGTTATCATTTTAGATAGGTATCCATTAATAAAAAACATACATTTTCATTTAACAGATTTCTTGTGAATTTTTGTAAATTCCCCCTAATCTACGTGGCCTTGGCATTTTTGTTACAGTGATTTTGATAAGTGACTCTTTATGATTGTTATTCAGACATTTTTAAACTATTGAGGCCTTATAATCATCCTAGGAAAAGACTTCATAAATTAAAATTCATAGGATGATTTTCTTTTTTGCTTTTTTAATACGTATTATTTAATATAAAAATACGAGCACATGATTAATAATAAAAGAAAAAATATTGTTTACAGTAACCACCGCTCCACCCATCAGTACTTACTTGCATATTGGAATACCTAAATATTAAATGGTTTGCGTCAATATCTGCCGCGTCATGGCAGCTCCTTTGTGCCAGCATAAGATTAGAGTTGGCCATATTAGCCGAGCCTATAACACACACTTTTTCTTCTCACTGTAAACTCGAATGAAGTTCCATTTGTGACATACGAGCTGCGGACTTTTTTGTGTCTTTTTTATACCTTTTTGTGGTATACGTGTCTTATTGAGAGATGTTTTAAATAAATATAAATATGTTGCGATCTGACAGCTGTAATGACAAAGATGGAACCGAACAAAAAAAAACCGAGAGAAAAATGAGACCTGGCTATCAATTCCTAATATCGATGTAGATAGTTGTTATTCAAGTGCTAACTATATTTAAAAACTCAGTGCAACAAAGAAATTTTATAACTCTACTTTATCCACAATAATAGCAATGGATTCTTATTTAAAAATAGGTATATTTTTGTTTTCATTATTTCCTGTTCAACTTTTTCGGACACGAGAGATTATTCAGATTCGTAACAATGACCTTTTAATTGTATAAGTTACTCTATTAAATCTAATTTTACTAAGTATAGAATACACCTAAGTTATGTCCGATCCAATGTATGGACCTATACAAATGAAACTTCGCAACTCATATCAGCTCAATATCAAAATTAACTTCACGAGTTTACAACTCAATTACCAGAATCCGATTATATTAAGCGAGATAAGAGTTCCCATCAAGTTATAACTGTTGGTGCATCACGCATGATCCCAGGGGA
The DNA here is from genome assembly GCA_037179545.1 of Sesamia inferens. Classification (NCBI taxonomy): domain Eukaryota; kingdom Metazoa; phylum Arthropoda; class Insecta; order Lepidoptera; family Noctuidae; genus Sesamia; species Sesamia inferens. Next base: position 23,484,073 of record CM073928.1, on the reverse strand, counting down.
AAAGGGGGTCAAATCAGAGGGGTCCAATGGTAAGCCGATTACAGGAGTCAACCCATAACCGTCCCCACCAGTCACCCCCGGTTTTATTTCAATGGAAAAACGGCTGTTTACTCGTAATTTTATGGACGAATTACTTTCTCTCCTCAAACGCTGAAATGGCTGGAAAACCTCGCAAATTTTACGAGTCGGATTATTTTTATTTGGGTCATTTTTTATAGCGCGGACCTTGCCAGTGAAAACGTTGTATTTGGATGACCCAGAATAAATAAAGGTTTGTCACAAAAACAATACGTATTATCGTCTATAATGTATTGTATTTACACATATAAAATCCTTATCAGAATGTGAATGCCTGCACTGTAGTGATTAATCATAGCTACCTCCCTGATTACATAGCATGCCGACTTAAAAAACGATACAGCTAAATAAAATACAAAGAATCCCGAGTATTCGAACACTTGTCCTCTATGCCAGAGAGGTTTATTAATTGTTAAACCCATTTCACTGTCAACGACATTCTTCTTGGATCGATATCTTACATACACGCCAAAAAAAATACCAAACAAACGCCGACAAAGATAAAAAGCATCAGGAACAGACAGTACATATTGTTGGCCACTTTAATTTCCACTGTAGTGTAAACTGAAGAGCTGTGACAACAGAGGACTCTATTGTGAATGTGACGCGAACAAAAACATCGCTTTTGTGCTTTACAATCAGAATTATAGCATATAAAGATGTATTATACTGAAGCTGACCGTATCAAGTGGACAGCGTACAATAGTATCTACCTAATTTTGAGCAATCCTGTGCTTCTATATTTTCAAACAGCTGCGTTATTAAAACAAGATTCCAAACAAAATTCCTATGGTTAGAAAGCGATTAGGGCCCATATTAAATATCTAAATTATATTACCGACCCATTGAACATCAAGTTAATTATCAACAGCTACGTATCAAACGGATTATTCCCGCGTCGCTTCACACTAACTCCCGCTAATTCAATAAACCACCCACATTAAAAACATATTTCCATAAAGTCATGCCCCCCGAGCGATCCAATCAGCGTTATCTCCCCCGTTCCTACTGCAAACACCTCCTAATCAAATCAAATCACAGCCTCCGTCTTGCCTAATCTATCTACCTATCTACGCTACAACGTAAAATTATATTGCAAAAAGGGATACCTACGTCCCCTCATATATTTGCTAACACAAGCAAAATTTATCCAGCCCGGAAGCAGCCCTCTTACAATACATACCTACACAATTTTGTAGCCGGAAAACACAAAGCTATGCGCTACACACACACCCTCACAGACACGACGCAGTCACATCGCGCGCACACTCCGCCGCCTATCAGCATATCTACACCATCTAGATCCCACTATGAGAACCCCCAAGGGGGAGGCAATCCATTTACCAGGCCCGACACCACACTGAAAATTTCCTCTTATCCATATAAAGTTAGAGATGACAATCGCGCGGCAAAAGCAATGTTTTTAAAGGTTTACACGGCCCCTAGCAGTGAAAGCGCGGAATCGATGTAGCCTTTACCCCTCGCCCCGCGCCAGTTTTTCCGGCGCTCCGTCCTTATCTGACCGGGGTGATTAGATAAAGAGAGATAGAGCGTGAAAATAAAGATTTTCATCGTGTTCACTCACACCACGATAGTTATAGTCATGTAGTAATGTAAATGTAATAGCGATATCGTTGTGTGTGTCGTTCACATAGGAACGGGAACGTATAGACGGAAGGGCTTTCCGAATAGAGCGGGGGACGACAAAACTTTGATGTTGTGTGTAGTTTCTTTTGAGGCTGCCATCGTACCTACATATTTATTCATAAGATTCTACATTCATGGTGGCGTTGGGTGATTAAATATTTTTTGAAGTATCTTATATCCATAAAATGGCTAGACAGAATTTGTACACTGTGACATCTTTTTGTTTATGCTTAATTCTAATATATTCTGCCATGAAATGGTTGAAAGTAAACGTTGATTATATTGCAAAGACAGGTCATTTCAGTGTACGAATGTTGTGTGGACGGCTATAAAGTAATTTATAACTTGCCGATCGTGTCTTGGTGGAAGTTTATCACGTCGGTCGACGGGCGCCTGCGAGCATCGTCGAAGCGGTCATAAAAATAAAAGCGGTGCTCGTAATTTTTTAAATTTTCACACGAAGATGCATCGCCGCGCCGCCCCCGCCCCGCACCGCCCCCTGCCTCCCATTGGCCGTATCCGCGGAAGCCATGTTGGGAAATTCGCTTAACGATTTATTTGTGTGCGGATCGTAGCGCCGGCCGGCCGCGTACTCGATTACCGTGTTACAAGCAGAAATAGGACGCGTGAAACTCATTCGAGACCTCTAATTGTCGCGGTCTGTTGTCTATGTAAATTGAGGCTTCATGGAAATATTTATTGGAAAGGCGGACGGTATTGTCCGCTCGGTATCTGTTCATGGGCCGTCGAATTTTATAAGTCCGTTAGGATAACAAAGCGTGGCGGTTGCCCAATAGGAGCTATCGGCTGATAGCGATCGACGCTTGCTCGGATTGACACATCAAACCGCCAGTCGCTCGGTGAGATTACCATCGAAATACATTCGCCTCGTAATCGACACGCCGACGTCACGCTCCGCCTCATTGATGCTGCCAAATATCTCTCGTGCATCCTTATTCGAGATCAATAATAGAAACATCCTAGTTAAGATTTCCAAGATAAATAGGTATTTTATATCTCTGACACCTAGAACGGACGGCTTCATGAATATAATAATGGCATAAAGTTGCAATGAGAAGATTATGTCACTTGCAATTAGGTAGAATGGGCTGTATAAAATCTTCGCAATTATTATCTTGTTCCGACGTTGATTGATACTTTACTGCATGTTTTTACAGCAGTCACACTACGGTTACATTACAGCGGGTATAGAATTTAAAATCAATTCAACATGCTTCTTCATACTATCCTACTTAATACTAATCATGAAGCTTTTTCTGTGGTCCGCTTTACCAGTCTAACTGTTGATTTTGGCTAAACTTCAATATTTTTCGTGAAGCGACTGCCTTCAACCCGAGGGGATATCGAAGCATTGCAGTTAGACCAACTGTGGGAGTTTTGAGGGATCCAACAACCCGTAATGACTGCCATTAGATGTTCGTATAGCAACCGGGATCAACGGCTTAGCGTGCTTTCCGAGGCACGACTTGACCAGTGCAAATTCATTATATTCATGCATACAAATATTTACACTGCGCGGGATTCGAACCTATGCCTCCTTGCGCAGCGGCCGCGGTGCTCCTACTATATTAAAGTTTGAAAGAATTGATGGATGTTTGTTACTCTTTCATTTAATAACTACTGAAGAGTTTTGGATGAAATTTGCCACATTTTTTTATCCCAATAAATCCCCACGGGATCAAAAGTTACACGGGTAAAACAGATTTTTTATAAAAAGTTCACAATCTCGAAAAAACTGAAGATCCTACACCTTATTTACTTTGTTTCTAACCGGAATAGAAGTAGCAATAAGTCGTTAGATCCTCACCACTGCCCTCAAAATGACGAAGGGATGCATATGAGGAAACCAGGACATCATGGAACCAACTATTTGAAGACATATAGGTACCTAAATTTCTGCGTGAAGGATTACTGTCCACTCCCTCTTAGAGAAACGAGAACTGCATCTCAGCAATGGAAATGTTGTACCTACATGTGTTAGATAAAGACACTTATAAGTACCATTTAAATTAATACTTCTAATTGACAAGCAACAGCAGCATAGTCGACTAAAACCTAGTTAAAAAAAAAACCTAATTTGTGTTATCTACCTTTAAAATTTTATAAGTAGATTTATTCTTGAGTGCCAGAATCTATTCACCTGCTAGTGCCCTGCCTACACCATTGTAACTTAGCAAAAATCGCAAAAATCAATTCAATGTATTTATTACTCAAACATTATTAATAAAGCCAATCACTCATCCACAAACCCACCCATTCCATAGCACGATAATGACAAACGACAAACAAAATTACCTATTCGCTATCTTCCACAAAACATGAATGAAGGATGTGCTCAGGCGCATTCAAGATGGATGACAGTTGCGCAGGCGTCAGTGCATTATACCTACGGTGTCACCAGGTGAAGGACCAATCTTGATACTGGATAGATATACATGTTAATAGCCATTAAAATTTATAGCTTGAACTAAACAAAACAATACTGATATGAATCTTACATAAGTAATTTTCGTTGTGTTCTATTACAAATTGTCTTACCTACCTACTTAGCGCACATATAATTATATGTAGGTTGGTATGAATGTGTGTGTTTGAATTTAGTGAAGCACTATGCTCACACATAAATATTTGTACAACTGTTATGTATGTCTGAAACTAAGTTCATAAATTGAAACGGAATGCTCAGAGATATAATCGTATATCACTCAGGCAACATATTTGGCTAAACATCTTAGCATATTTTTAGCGCTTAGCTATGATAATAAAAAATTAAAACAAGAGATTAACTCTTAATGACTTTTTCTAGGAAATAAAGCAGTTTTAGTTTCTGATGTTAATTTTTATATTTAAATTAGTTGCATGATATTAACATAATATTTATGTCAACTACATATACGTAGGTACCGTTATAGGTATTATAAATTAATACCTTTGTATAAGAAGCAACTGATTACGTGATGTTATAAGCCCAGCGGCAAGGTTTTGAACTTCCAATAGATAGGTCGTGAGCTTAGATCCGTTCACAGTAAACCATTGTAATGAACCCACTTGAAGCCTTGTTCATAAATTAGTAGGCTGTACTCAAAATAATAAATTACTAATTTCAGGTTATAATGATCTTTAAATTGTACCACAGAAGCCAGTAATTTATTTACAAAGAATATGCTTACAAATTAACCAGTTAACAATGCTTTCATACACGATCACACTTCTCATTCATTATAAAACATTCATTTAAAAACCGCATAAAACACACTATATTTGCATAATCTAATAATTCAGTTAGCAAGCCACAAGTTTAACGTTACCTCATAAAAGACAGGTGTAACACTTAAAAAGAAATATAAACAACTTCTAAATTACACAAACAAGGCGTCAGTCCTGCGAAATTACAAAGTTACTCGGGAATTATGTCCTGGAGGCGACTAAACGCTAGTAATTCTACCTCGAAACGCTTCTTATAACATATGAATTTGCATTGAATGGCAAAGGACACTGCGGGCGTTTTCAAAACTGACACACACAGAATTCCGTGTACCGCCGTACCGTGTATCTCACATCTCATCCTCGAACACCGTGTCTTATACACAGCTGGAAAACTGTTTGGGAATGTATTACCCGAATGTAGGCTTCACGACTGCCGTTCGAGCTTTGATTTAACTTAGCAAACACTTTATTCGAAATGACGTAATTCATATTTGTTGAATATGAAATGAGATGAATATTTTAACGAAGTAATATGGCTTAGACGTAATACTTATTACAATAGAAAAAACGGTTGCCGGTAATAGCCCATTGTTAGAAGAGCTGCTGCAGCCGAAGTCGTTGGTATTGCTAGCCATTAGTAGAACAATATACGGAACAGTGATATTATTAACTTTGAAATACCTTCTATTTTTTTATTAAAAAAACGAGTTTAAGGTCAGCTGTTACCTAGGATTTGCAATAAATGTAACTTTCATTAGGCTTTTGAATTATATCGAGAATAAATTCAAGCTGTCATCGTAAAAAATTGTAATATAGCAGCGGTTCTTCAAAAACCCATTTCACATCAAAGTGTTCTTTCTTAACGTGTAGATAATGATACAATTATATGACAGGCCAATTGGTGTAGCAATTAATCAAGCGAAACAGGTGCATAAAACAGTGCAAGTGAGCGAATGCCCCGGGTTGTGTAGTAAAGCTGCGCCCGCGCCTGTGGAAGTCGTAAATACGATGGCAGCTGCCCCTCGCCAATCCCCTTAATATACAGTTCTACCTTCTTGATGATTTGACATTTGTATAGAAATTGTATGCAGTATTTGAAAATGTGCAAATGAACATCCAATTCCAACAACTACTAAGTTCGTTAACATACTGTAAAAGAAAACTAATAAAACTAAACTGCAATGCTTAAAACAAAACCCTGTAAAGGCGTTCTTAGATTGAATCGTCGGTTTATCTGATTTAACACTTTGTGCTAAGGGTCGTTTTGATAAAACACACGCTAGATGCGAGTACGCACGCATTGCGCAGGAGTGCGAACGCTGGTCTCGAAGGGTCGGCGGGTCAGTTCGCACAGTTTAGCACCGCGTCATATTTATAATTACGGCAGGCGGGCGCATGCGCACTAGGCACTATCCCGCGCAGCGCCCGCGCCGATAAATCAAAATTTTAAATCACCGGTGGGCGTACCGAACCGCTCGACCAGCGCCGAATAAAATGAATTAAAAATAAAATAACGCGAGGGGGCGAGCACGTCCTGAGAAAATTTAAAGATATTTCGCTTTAGTTTTTTTAATTAATACCTTGTTAAAATTTAATATTGAGGGCGCATGCGTTATTACAATGGGTGTGCGAGAGATTTTAACTCGCTTTCGGTAACTTATTGAAGCTGCGAGACCTTTTAATTGGATCATTTTTTTAACGAGAAATGATAACATGCGATCACGGGTGAGACGAGATCATTACGCGGGTCCATCGATCTCGTCAAAATTTATTGCGGAATGTTGTTGAACCTGTATAGATATATTTTGATACATGAAGGTCCCAATGGGGTGTACGATGAAGGCTACCACAGACTACGGGAGGCCTTTTGACTCTGTGTAATCGGTTCTCACAACTGGAATGTGAATACAAACGTCACGCGTTACACGTGAGGCGATCAAAGTAGACAAGCATTAAACTCGGTCCCACACTGTTACGTCGTGTCAAATTTTAGTTCCACTCAAGTTTTCTAATAAACTTATTGTAATTTGGTAAGAATATAAGTAATTTAATGTTTTTGTTAACATAATTGAGGTTGGTTTACGGGGCATACGACTCGTTGAAAATAAAGAAAAGTACTACAGAATAAAATTATTGACTATTTTAAATGGGAAATGACTAGATACATACAAGGGTGTAACTTCCAACCTTAGCTAGTTAGAAGGATGTAGAATATCATTTACCTAGCACTTTTCTCAAAGACTTTATTTGGCAGATGCGGGGTTGACAGGATGCTGACCCCGACATAGTTGAAATGGGGTTAAGCAGATGGAAAAGATATATTTTCACATGGCTACAGTGTTCCGCTGCATCAAAAACAAGATTCACCACAAGATGAAAAAAGCATGTTAATTTATTAGGTTTCTGGCATTTTTTTATATACTTATAATTATAAACTAGCCAGCTTTGCCGCAATCCCGCCTGGTCGTAAACAGGAATGCAATCGTTGATGATAAAGCGCGCTAGTTTATTAAGGAGCCTATTCACTCAAAAAAACTGAGTGAATAGGAAGGAGGATGACAGTTTAGGGGGGTGATGCAATCATAAACCTAACACGACCAACGATGTTGCGCCAGAGGGAGATTGATCTGGAGACCCACCACTACCAAACTCCCGAGTCCCGACACAACAACATTTGGCGCATCGTACCGGCACACATCGCAACACTCCTGCACAGACCCGTCCTCCGTACGGCTTCACCAGACATCATGCCGGACCACGTCCAATCGCTTGGCGGTAAGACTTTGTCTGATGGGTGGTAACTTCTGCCGGTAGCCGAAGTTATGGCCTACCACCGAGAAAAAATAAAACCATAAAAGTAACAAAGGAGATTTTTAATTTTTTTTAACCTATTATGTGCAAGACTTTGAAACTTTTCTATCGTTGTAACTTAAATTTCGGTAATACACATAGACATAAATATTGAACTTAATAACTGTTCAAGGAAATATCAAAATTTCCGTCTCAAAATCAGCACCCACCACTAATTTACCCGTATCAACAATGCCCATCATTGCCCGTCTTAACCCGAAGGTCATGGTTTCCACGTGAGCTGCCGTCGGTTGGTAGCCTTCACTCCTGACAGCTCATCGGGTAGACATAATGTTGATGAGTGTATTTTTTTAATAATTCTCTTTGCCGACGGTGCGCAGTGCGTAAGTGTGGAGTTTCTTTTTTATTTATAATCCGTTTGATTTTTTCTGTTCGTGTTCCTGGCCAGTGTTTTTAACTATCGTAAGAACATATTTTTTTAGATTACAATTCGAATTTTGAATTTGAATTTAAACAATAAAATCTTTGATTTGCTATATTATTGATGAATGGGTTTATCTAGTTTAATAGATCACATACCTACCTTTTCAATAAGCCTTCTTCGGACATAAAACATTTGTTAATGTTGATAAGCTCCTTCTGTCAGGCCTATATATATTCTTATAAGTTCGACTTTATAATAAATACTCAATGAAAAATCACTAAATACACATTGTAAAGTATGGCAACCTTGATAATATGATAAATATTGCCATACTTATATTTAAATCATCAACATAAATCTTTATGAACTAAGTACACACATGTAATTGAGCATTCTTATCAATACGATAGTCATTTATCTCTTAATCGATTAACTAAGTATCGAAACTCTGGTAGTGTTGATTGATAAATAATTCAATAAAACCGCTTTATTTCGCGAGTGCAACAAAGCATTGGTAACAAAGATAAAATATAGTACTTAATAAACACATTTGTAGTGAATTTATTGATCCGACCCGACTTTATGTTAATGTTAAAAGCTACTGCATGTTTTGTTAAATATGATGAATGAACAGGATTTTGATGTCCTGGTATTTCTGTAGCACGAATGATGTAAGAGGTTTCATTTATCATCAAGTTTAGGTAAACTTATCGAACATTTACAGGACATTTATTTTTTGTTTTGCTTGATTTTTGATGTACCTGCATTAAAACAAACTAACCATCTGTCAAAGAGAAAACGGAAGTAGCTGTGAGTATCAACTCAATATCAATATATGTGTACCTACATATGGACTGCATCCTGATTTGCACGACTATGCAGTTCCCAACTCCAATATGGCAATTTGTTAGGTTTAAGATTTGAAACGATATTGCGAGTCCCACAGTGATAAACATCTAGTTTGTCTCTAATTAAATTAGTTGGTGAATTCAGTGAATACGGAAGTGGTGAAATAAAATCGTATAATCATAATCATTTATTGGAATTACGCTGAAAATCAGTACTTTTTCAACGACAAAATTACTTTAAGTCAGACGCAACCAGCCCCCTAATTGCGTTACATACTATTACTAACAATTTGAATAATTTTGAAGCAAATTGCTAATCCATTGCTCGGTATGTTCTATAGATGTGACTGCTCAACAAGGTAAATCACGCAATTAATGCTGTTGAACTACACCTACCTACCCTACAGTTTTCCATATCATATTGTGTGTAAATTACTTATTTTCTACTTCTCAAAGTTGTTTGCTTACCCCTAGCTCGTACTTGATAGCAAGGAGGTTCCACAAGTTACACACTGACCAAAGAGACGAGAATTTATTTAAAAAATATTTTAATTCCATCGATATTCATTTATTTTTTTAATGTTGTCACAACAGTACATAGGCATACTGACTGATTTAGTACCGTCGTATATTGTAGAAAGGTACAGGGGCAGGTGAGTTCCGTAGGTCGTTCAAGGTGGATGGCATTTTGGTTTATCGCTCCCATTTAGTGGGGCTTACATTCAATAATATTAAATAGTGTTGACGATCAGCACGCGTGTATTTGTTTTATTTTGAACAGGTGACAATTTGGTGTAAATTGCTTTGTTTTATTGAAACTTGTGGGGTGCATAAGTAATTGTCTTAGTAATTTTTACTTTGAATTTAGATACATTCTTAGATTCCTAAAAGGTTTGTAATTTGTGTTCAAACTAGCCAGTAGCATAGTAATAAATTACTTTAAATAAGTCGCTTAGTTATTTACCAACTCATAGCCTCAAGGGAAAGGCATACAAATAAATCACAACTGTCTTTACTATGGGAATTGTTTTCTTTGGAAAATAAACAGGATGTCCAGTTTTGTAGTTCCAGTAAATGAAGCTTTAAAAAAATGAAAGTTTCATTTTCTTTCTAGTCTTTTCCTACTGCGTTGCGGTCATTTTCCAGTCTAAGGAAATAGTGAACACCTACTTAGTAGGTACAGGTAGCTATCAATATGTTAATAGGACCTACTAACATATCGATAGGTATAATATGAGATTGATTCTCAAACAATGTTCGACAGATCTCTACGAAACTTGGAGCGGAACAATGTTATATCACTATGATTTTTATACTGTGGTTATACACTGACTTCTTGTCGGAGTAAACTCCAGCCGTTTAAAAACTAAAAAAGGTTACAAATCAATAACACTTGCTTTCCAAAGCACCGCTCGTAAGTATAGATGGGAATACGTGGTCGTTAAAGTAAGTTACTTAATTGACTTGTTAACTAGATAATCTAGCAAAACCAATGCACATTTCTTTAGTACGTAAACATACACACAAGTTACATCGCAATTACGTTAGGTACCAAATAGATAAGAAAAAGTACTAATTAATGTAAGTACCTACCTATAATTTAATTGCAAAACATAGTTGACCTTTTTATAAAGAATATGAATCGAGTTAAATACACGTAGAAAAGGCGTAAGTAACGACTCTATTAAGTATAATAATAACAGAAATATGTATCATAAAATTATATTTTGTAAGGAATATACGCTCAGTATTATTCTTTTTAAATACATAAACTCACGAATTGTGAGTGCCCTATGGGTACCCTCTGCCTAACCATTTGGGTAGAAGAGTAATGTTGGATTGTGTTTTTTCTATGAATTTGCTAGTGATAAGTGTTTACACATGAAAAAGTTTAATAAAACAAAATTCTATGGGTGACTTTTACAAAATGTTTAAAAATACGATACTTACTCAATATTAATAGCAGTTTTTTAATGTTTACTTCCCCGAGGCCAAACGTGCTCCCGTGAGCTAGTTAACTCCAGATTAACATAATAATATTTATACAATACATGTACCAGCAGACTTATTACAAAGGTCACCGTAAATTACGCAATAAATATTGCACTATCTGAGACAACAATGTGAAGACAAATAGAGCAAATTAGTGCGTCCACGCAACAATTACTCAACTTCTTATTACTGAATTGCATTAATATAAACTTAATTAAAAAAGATACCCGTAGCAGTGCTCGTTCACTAATACAATAATAATTAATTAAATCAACCTCCGCGTGCCCCAAATGACCGTGAAATGACATTCGAATAACATAATGTTTATTTGTTTCATAAAAACGTTTTCAGTTTTTATGTGCATAACACGTGAGCAAGCGCAGCACAAACATACCACACTATTCAATTAATGAGCGAAACATTAGACTTCGTTGAATCCAACATTTTTTCGCAAAGTACTTTAAAAGATGGGGTGTTATTCAATTTTATGTTGTAGCGTGCATCACAGTGCATCCTATTCATAAAATTTTATACCGCGCGAATAGTGGAATACATCAGTTTTAATTAAAGTATAATTACATTCTTACTCTTTACTTCACATACGCCTATTGACTTTTCATTGGCGTATTAAATTCTTTAGATTTATATTGAGAGAGGGAGAGAGAATGTATCATGAATTCAGAAGGAAAAACAAAAAGGATGCACAAATTAAAAGTATGGTAACAGGACAAAGGGTCGGGATGTTCGATTGGTAAACAAGGGTGGCCCGTTTCAGTAACAATACGGATTAATTATCGGCCGAAATCGACGACTCAAATATACCTGTCACGAGTGTAGAACGTCGCGGTCCAATTTATATGGGCCTCGAGTCCCCGAACAATGGTAAAAGCGGTAAACACAATGGGAAACGGGTGCAAAATGAGCAAAAGTGGAGCGCCCGCGCCGCGAGTGCTCGTACAAATGTGGACTGCGGCACAAATGTACGAAACGATTAATTACTTTAATAGACTTTGTTACTACCAAACGCAGCTTCCAAACAAGGAATCCACTTCAATTTTTCATTCCTTTGAACACTCCAACTTTATAGGAAAGTGTCTTTAACATTTTTCCGTACTTAGATATTTTCAGCTAATGACTCCTTGTATGAAAACAATTGTTTTAACTGCCTACATGTGGGGCTCTGTATGTAAATTAGGGTTAGGGTTGAAATACATGCGAACGCCGCGGAGCACGCGCGTGTTGTGACGCGCGGACCACCAAGCTGCGGTGTCAGCCCTTGATTCACTGACGTATAACTTAGGGTTGGCGCAGGCATTTAGGGAAAAATGCGTTATTATAGTATTATACCGTCTGTTCACTTGTATGGTCATATTGGAGCTGATTGGACTGATAGCTTTGAGCAAATCAAAGTTGGTAAGGAACACTTTGTAAGTATTTTCACAAAACACCTTTGCTTCGCTAATGAACTAGTTAATGTGAACGAGTTAACTACTAAAGTGGTATGTCGTAAGCCTTTTACTGTGAGTGTGTTTGGTACTTGAGTCCTATTATTCGCAATAACAACCGCCTTATTGTGAAACTTGTTGAGCCAGCCCTGTGCGAGCGGCGTGGCGGCAGCGACAAGCGTAGCATTGTTAGGCGGAGGCCGCCCTCAGCCCTGAATAAATACATTCATATTGCCACTCTAAATATCTGCGATCGATGCTCCGTACGCCTCTCAAATGCCGACGCACCACAAAAAAAGATCATCCATTAAACAACACATTATTACGTTTTATTTGTTCCAGAATTCATTATGGCTTAGCTCTTTAATTCTCCCAGCATCAGCACTGACCAGCATCTACGACAACGCCCATAAAAACTATCTAATTCATCCCTGCGACAGTAATGTCAGCCAGTAATCACTATTACCCATATAAAACCATATCAGCTGAGGTGTTTGCGAACGATTTAGATCGTTAACACTAACAACTTATTCTATCGACCTCCCGCGTTTAATCGCGCAAAATCTACCGCATCGCGTCGCATTCGGCGCGCCAAAATGTGCAGAAAATGGAAAAAACATGGCGCTAAACCGCGAATCCGTATGTATTTAAACGCCGAATTCGAGATTCCGATTCTCAAAAAAGCGGCCAGCGCTCGGTCATTTAAATTTTTCCAAAACGTGAACACAATGGAACAGATTCAGAAAGTTTGTTGATTTTTCTTGTTTTATTTTTAATTTTAAATATAAAAAAGGTATTCGGTTCGGCAAGGGCTGTCACATCATTCCAGCGCTGCTAAGTGACGCCGGACGCACGTCAGTCCCTGGATGTGTTTTATTTTCATACGAATCCGACTGACTCGACTTGTTTTTTGTTATCATAGTTGTTGTAACCGAGTCTCGTACCTAATACGGATATTTTTATAATTGTTTATCGTGTGATCCTTTGTTGAACTTTTAATTTTATTGTGAGCTTTGATTTTAAATTTATTCGTGTGGTCGTCGCTAACATTCCAATAACATTTCAAAAAATGTTTTTGGAATGACATGTTTAGTATTGTTTATTATAACTATAAGGTATAGCCGATAGGTACATAATTTCAAGAAATATTTTACAGATGGGTCTGGCAATAGCACAATTAATATTCATAAGTTATTTCTCTCCATCGCAGCCTAGATTATGAAATGCAAGAAATGCGCGACGAAACAAGTTTAGAAACGCTTACAAGTTTTACGTTCATGGCATAGGTCGGCTATTCGTCATTTAGTATCAGATCACAAGAATTTTCACGAGACTGATTAAAAGTAACTGTAGCCGAGATAGAATATCGGTAAGACAATAAAGGCTTGCGTTCAGAGGTGACACGACGCGTCTTGGCGCGATTGACGTCCGAGCACATGACGCTAAAAGGTCTATTGTATACGAAACGCTCGTTACGACGCCGTCCAACCGGTCTTTAACACACTCGGACAATGATCACTCTATACATAGTAGCTGTTCATCTTCCACACGGTAAAACATAGCTCGAATTAGACATATTAGCTCACCGACCTGTTTTAATTGTGGAACCCATTTCTTTGCGTTTATTTAAATGTGTTTGTGGGCGTGGTTTGAAATGGAGTTAATTCTAATGTTGATTGGTGTATTTTGCGTGTTTTGACGGCCTTATGTTTAATTTATATAGTTAATCCTTTGTATTTTTTACTAAATTTAAACGACATCGGCGTCCAAAACTATTAATCGCACAAATAAATAAAGTGCGAAAATTTTCATTTAAATCTGACATACGGGTGCTAACTGTTACCCAAAAAAACAGTACATAGAAGTAGTAATAACAAATTATGCTAAACCAAAGCTCATTAAACAATTCAAGGGTAAATACTGTCACAGTCGATAAGGCTATCGCATCGCGATGCGTGATCTTACATCGCGGATAATATCGGATTGCGTCAATTACGCGATCCGCATCGATCGCGCGATACATACAAATGTATTGTATGCAACGACCTTTATTTAGCGGACGAGTGGAAGCCTGTGTACAACCGCTTTACAATACGAGTAATAAAATAAAAGGCACAATAATCCCACTAATAGTAACCCGACCGAGGATTTAGTGTTCTTCATAGAAACATGAATCGTCGTTATAAGCCTGTTTAGTATCTATTTATTTATAGATTTATTGTATAAGTACTAAGTACTGCATGAATCATTTACAGTATTCCACGGTGATTCCGCTAGATTTTCTTATATAATAAAACCATATAGGCCCTCAATGTTGACCATAATAAATGCCAGTAGGAATTAACCCTGCCACTACCGACCTGCTCTCATTTTATTAAGATAGGCCGTTAGAATAATAGCCTTAACTTTTCATATAATCCTGATTGATGAGACTTGCTCCATTAGAACGTTTATTTCTATCGCAAAATTTGTTCCAGAATAGGTACATTGTCCGAAAATGGCAGGGACCGTATTGTAATTTAATCGACATTTAACTGTCACTAATAAGAGAGCGGCAGCCAACTATCAGATTCTAATTTGACCGGGCGACGGGAGTGTCGTTTGTTCCATTTAGCGGAGCAGTAGCGAGACACGGAAGTGACCGGAGACCCCAAGTAGGTCCCGGAGGCTTGTACACCGCCTGCGTGGGACGACATTACAACGTTGACAAAACACTCGGCTTTACTCAGTATTAACGTTTCTCGAATACAGTTAAATGGAATTATATGCGCTCCGAGATACAACGCAAACTCGCTTGCACACCAAGATTAATTTGTAGCGATTTTTCACATTGATAAATAACTTTATAAAACATGCAATTAAAGTGAATGATTAAAATCAAAACAGAGGTTTTTGAATCCCGCGGCATATGTTGCTGATATCAATAATTGAAAAAGCGAACTTATTAAATATGCTCATAACACGGTGTTGGCATTGTTCGGGAGTCGCATCATTAGTCAGGGAGACATCGCGCTCAACCCGACAATTTAAGCGCGGCGCGCACTCGCCGAACGCACCAGTAAATTGCGGGTTGCCACCTCGCACCGCTACTTTTATTTATTTGTATTTATAAAGCATTCGAATCCTAATTATATTGGCGGTGAACGTAAACTGTGATTCAAGTAATGCTTTTTGGAACAGTTGGTGGTACCGCGCGCTGACGGGTTAATGACAGCCCGAGCTTCCTGCTATGTTAATTGTGTAGAGGAAGTCAATAGGCGCGGGCGCATCGCATTATTTATTACATCTAGTTTTAGTTTTGTTTTCTTGCGTCACGTTCAGTAGCCGCACTTACCCGTCTGTCAGTTTACCCGGGGCTTAGTCCAGATTATAACGTAATACGGTAGTTTGCTTGTCTGTTGTGCCATTCAAGCGATTGCTTAATGCATTTAATTGCTGGACGACGAACAAAAAGTTAGTGACGAATTTTTGACACTCACGGATAAGATTTTTTCGACGGCACTTGTTCACGGGCTTGTTTTTTATTATTAGAGTGTAAGATAAGATCTAGATACCTGTTAGATTTTTGAAGTGAAACTTCTTTAGGCACGCTTGACTTGGGGAGTAAACTAGCGAAAGCGTTACGAAAAATGATAGGAAAAAAAATGATGAAGGCGAACGGAAGCAGAGCATAGTCCTATTTCGTCTGTAATACAAACAAGGAGTTGGCTCATGTAAATATTGCATGACCTGTCGAGTATGAAGTTGTGAGTTCGCATCTCGCCGAAGGCAATATATATTTTTTGGATCTTTTTAAGATTTGTTAACAATTGATTACCTAAGTGCACAAATAAATTTATAAATTTCGTTCTGTTCTGGCCTTTATATTGTTTTATATATTTTTGCTGAACATTTCTGATATAATTGAAAGTATAGAAGCTTTAAGATATCGTCACAATACGATAATTGGACACAAAGTACAAATTGCTTTCGAGCCTCATAAGCTCAATTATTAAGCTAAGTACCTTGATTGATTAAGAACTATGAATTTCTTCGAGAACATGACGCTGCGAACACCCCCCGACCCCCCTCATTGATTACCTCATCCCCCCCGTGGATTATCTCGGGAACCAGAGGTCGTGGACTACCCGAGTTTGGGGTCCCCTGAATCAGGAGGAGGAGCCCGACCTTTTGGCCCCGAGGGAATCCACTCCCCCCTCTCCCCCTCCCCCCACCCCCCGCAACCCCACGAAATCTACCCCCCCTTTAGTTACCTCACCCCCCCGTGGATTATCTCGGGAACCAGAGGTCGTGGACTACCCGAGTTTGGGGTCCCCTGAATCAGGAGGAGGATCCCGACCTTTTGGCCCTGAGGGAATCCACTCCCCTCCTCTCCCCCTCCCCCTCCCCCCGCAACCCCACGAAACCTATCCCCCTCCCCGACCCCCTTTAGTTACCTCACCCCCCCGTGGATTATCTCGGGAACCAGAGGTCGTGGACTACCCGAGTTTGGGGTCCCCTGATTCAGGAGGAAGAGCCCGACCTTTTGGCCCCGAGGGAATCCACTTTTTTTTTTTTTTTTTAAATTGGAGGTCTATGCAAAAATATTAATTTATAAATGAAAGCATGAAATAAATTTAAATATTTATAGAAAATTAATATATGTATATGTGTATACAATATACATGTATATATTGTACACACACATATATATATATATATATATATATACATACAGATGGTGCAAAAGAAGTTTCACTTCAGTCGTGTGGTCATAAGCACACTCGTTTTTTTTTTTTAATGTTCTAAGCTGATTGATTTGTTTGGGATTTTTTCGGAGGAATGTAATTTGATTCCAAATAATATTTTACATCGTACAAACAAGACGGCTGTACCTGATTCGCATACAAAAGGTATAGAAGTGTTGATTGCACATGATGTTAAATCGAGATGATTGCTCCGGTAATCCCGCGCCGTGCAATTTGAGGCTCTAAATCATTGGGGACGTTTCGCTTCTGCCAGCAGCTACTGATAAATAACAGCGGAGCCGCGAGACGATTAGTGTAACAAGAGAATCATTCATTTTTAACTGCAAAACGGCTTTTATTAAGCTATTATGGCATTGAACATTAATAATACCGAATGTCAAGTTGAAGAACATTAAGAAAAGACGTCACAAACGCAAGTCTTGATTGCTTTTAGTAAAAAATTTAATGACGTATGTACATTATGATTTCTTTTACCATTTCATTTAACTATCTTTATTAAAGGAACTCATTGACAAAAAACGTGCAATGAATTATTTAACATTTATTGCTAACCTAATATACCTACCTACGTTCTATGTATAAATTCTATCTTCCAATTAAAAAGGTAATAGGTATTATTGTGTATTCTATTAGCCTGACATGTGCAGGCCTAGTTACTGGGCTCCTATGCTCGTGAATGGAGGCACGTTCAAACCGAAGAATCGATTTCCTCCGCTTCGCCGCGTGAAATCGGGCGCGCGCTCTCATTTACAATCGATCGCCATTTACTCGACCGCCTGATTCGATTACACAAACCCTTATTCGATAAATCGATACCGACTAAATATAATATTGGTTACGCTAATGAAACTATGGAGGTGATGGGAGTAGCTATTAAGATGACTAAAGCAGCGGCTTACGGAATGCTCGCGAAAGGTGATCATAACTCATTTTTTCGGTAGATTTTGTTTCGGACCAAAAGCTTTAAAAACTTTGAGTAACATTAATCTTTTTAAATCACATCTTAATAAATTCTTGATTGAAAAGGCTTACTATTCTATCAATGGGCTTTTAGATGTTATAATTATAATCTCTGATTTTGTTCGCCGTGTTTGTACGCCTTGCAAGGCAGAATGTAGTGATACAACACACATTTTCTACCATGCACCATGTTAATGCACATTTTTTTTTTTTATTTATATATAAACCAGCGCTTGACCGCAATCCCGCCTGATGGTAAGCAGTGACGCAATCGTTGATCGTTGATGGTAAAACGCACTAATTTATTAAGAGCCTATTCACTCTAGCCTTGAAGACACTCAAATTGTAGTCCGACGGAAACACCGCCGCCGGCAGAATGTTCCAGTCCCTCGATGTACGCGGTATAAAGGAGGAGGCGAAACGCTTCGTCATACATCAGTTATCAAGCATATTCAAATATTTCCGGATTTTTTTCTCAACCTTATTGCCTGGCGGAGCATCCAATCCGCATTAAGGAATGGAGAACCAACAAAACTCAAGAAGCTTTCCATTCACTCGTCATTATAATAGATATTTTCTCTTTCCGTAACTCAAATCTAGTAACCAAAATACAGCCACTACCGGCCGGTGAGCTTATCGGCAAGTCATCATCATCTCAGCGTTAATCCCAGTCGCATCCGTAGCTTTTCAGCTTAGGAGTGGGGGGCTGGGGTCCGCTTTACCAGTCTGACTGCTGATTTTGGCTAAACTTCGATATTTTCCGAGAAGCGACTGCCGTCTGACCTCCACAACCCGAAGGCGATATCTAAGCATTGCAGTTAAATCAATTGTTAGACTTTTGAGGGCTCCAACAACCCGTAACGACTGCCACTAGATGTTCGTGTGGCAAACGGGACCAACGGCTTAACGCGCTTTCCGAGGCACGACCAGACCAGTGCAAATATTCATATTCATGCATACAAATATTTGCACTGTGCGGAGATCGAACCCGCGCCTCCTTGCGCAGCAGCCGCTTTCGCTACCGCTACGCCACGGAGGCTGTCAAGGAGGTGAGCTTATCGGCAAGTCTATAGTGATAAGTGAACATCCAAGCACACCAGGAGTATGTCGCCGGAAGGCCCCTGTAAGTGCAACCTCTTCATCTTTGAAAGTGCTTGCGCCAGCAAACCGCAAGGTATACCTAGATATACCTAACGTGTGTGTGTCAGTCTATAATATATCTGGGGAATATAAATACCACAATATTTTTTGGCTAATCTAGCCGAAACCAAAACATGGTATGTTTTGGTTTTGGCTAGATTACTATTGCCTACGTTTAACAAATAAAATTCTTTGACAATTTGAAAGTCAAAATATAGGCTACGAAAAAATGTCAAGCGATATTTTGACAAGATATGGGCATATTTCTCCGTTGCACTCCATCATGTAAATTTATTGCCCCCACAACGTCTGTTTCCTCGTTATTAATATCAACATTAATTGTGTCCCAATATCCTGACCATAAATGTCATGGCCACTGGCGCCTAGTGCAGGTACAAAAAAAAACTATAAAAGTACCTACAAAAACTTTCAATTCCCCACACAATGAACGGTGAGTCAGGTGAAAAAAAAACTCCAAAATTTATAACACCCCGGCCACCAGTATAAAAATCCTGAGAATAGTAATTTTTCTTACAAAATTTAGTGATATGTCAAACCTGTTCGACGTAGCAAATAAAAATGTACGAAGCGATGTAGAAAAAAACAAAACTAAAGACTTTGGGTTATTGCTAAAACAAGGGAGGGTTACCATATCAATCAAGGCGTTGACAAAAGTGGATTTTTTTCCTCGTACAGGCCGTGGGATGAAAAAAGGGTCCGTGTTTATGGAAATGCAATAAAAGAGAAGCAAACGTTGCGCGGGCGCTGCTCGGCTCTCCCCCTCCGTAGCGTCACTTGCTTTAAGTGGATGTTTGTTTAATTTTTCTAGTGTTTTTATGGAGGTTTTTCAGTAAGTTTTAGATTGATCGTAAACAGCTGTTGTAATAAAATAAAAGGTTACAAGTAAAGAAATAAATTATCAATTAAATCTAACTACTATCGAGACAAGCAAGCAATTATATAAAAAACAGTGTTATGTATATACTATTTTTTATATAATTCCTGTACCTACAAATCAAATTGTAATAGTGAGCGAGTTATCCAATTTCCAAATATTCAATCCAGAAATCGAACCTAATCCTTCCGAACCTCCAACAATTCGACCAGATTGACATACAGTCAGGTAGGTTAGATGGAGTGCGAGAACAGTAAAAATGTTAGTGCGACGCGACCCCCGCGGCGCGAATAGTCCCGTGTGTCACTCACGGTCTCACGGATACATTGCCTTCGATCGACCGTTTTTTGCCGGACTCACTCAATGTTTTGGCGTTTATCATGTCATTATTAAGGTATTTTGATAGAGTTTCGTACCTTTAATTTCAAAGAATCATATTCAAGCAAAAGGAATTTAATTTGACATTTAGACTTTCGGTCAAAACGTGCTATAAAATTAGACTTAAAAAATAAAGCTTTTAAGTTATAAAACACCAAAGAGTAATTAATATAAAAAAATAATAATACCATTTAATGACAAAAAAAGAAATATTAAAAAAAACGCTATCAGCTCATACAATGCACCACACCAATACGGCCTAGGTAAGCCATCATTTTATTTTAGCATACAACAACTTTCCATCTACTCTTTTTAATTGAGCATTACTTTCTAGATCAAATATCTCAACCAACATGCAAATACTATCTAATATAATTAGGTTACACAAAAACTTACATAACTTTCTGACCGTACAAATAACAATTAGTATAAATTATTTGTTCTACTTTTCTAAAACAATTAGTGTACACTGTCAAGTCATTTCAATTAAAGTTTGAAAGTACTTGCAGACAAACTTGCATACATGTCTGCAAGGATTATGATATTGATCTTAAACTGCAATATTAATTCAACAGCCCGTTGTAATTTCAATCATAAACAATAATAGAAATCAACATATCATAGAGTAATCCTTAATAACGGGTGACCACAAACGTGAGCGAATGAGAGACACAATGAGTTGCCGGTGACATGATATGAGTCAGATGGTTGTCTAATAAACTGATATTGTTCATATGGGTTCCTTGTGCTGTGGCTTGATGAAATTTAGAGGTCAACAGCAATAAATGAAAAGTAATTTAAAGCCAACATATCTTGTTGTTGTTTGTCTTCGATTTCTGAAGGTTTAGAGACACCCTAGGGTTTTTATCGAGTGTGAAAGGATGGATTCATATAGTTTTCCAGTTTTAATACTCGTAGGTATATTATAGTGACAACAATCACAATTTGGGTTTAAAAGTAATATTTTTTAATGTCTACAAAATAGCAGTAAGTATAGAGTCAAAGATAGAAATAACACAAACACTTCAGCCGTAAGCAAAGGAAACAGAGACAGGACAAACATTTGCAGAAAGATAATGAAATATGAGCCTTAATGCTTAATAAAGTATGTTTTCTTAAACTTAACTTAAAATATAGTATTTATTCTAAGTTACATGTACTTTCTATGTATGTCTTGGACACTAATCACTGATTAAAAGGTGAAGGAAAACATCTTGAGGAAACCTGGAGTTTAAGTCTTAAATCGCCAACCCGCATTGAGCAAGCGTGATGATTACGCTCAATCCTTCTCTGTATGAGAGGAAACCTGTGCCCAGCAGTGGGATGATAAAAAAGATTGATGATTATGATGATGTACTATGTAGTATTTATTTAATTCAGTAAAATCGCTCGTAACCCCTAACTAGGACCACGCTTACGGCTACAATTTATTCAACGGCGCGCGGTGATCGATTGCCGGCGAGACTTGTCCGGCCACCGAGACACGGACAACGGCCACTACCGTTCCTAATGTTACAAAAAATATTTTACCACGATCCAAATAAGAAAATTTTAATTATTTCTTTATTTTATTTACACTGCCTGGACACATTTTGGTGGGAGTAAGAGTTTCGTGGGTATTACGAGGAGCCTAATAATTTTGTCCGTAAGTGGATTGATTTTTAGCAAAACACAGAGGAGCTTCATCGAGTTTTTGGCGGGAAAGTCAAGCTGAGTGTCACGCTCATTTTTCATCGGACTTTTAAAATTATTTATAGTGTTGTTTACTAAATAAAAGTGCGTGATTTATGTAGTAAAAAGTGCATTCAGTAAATAATTCATAAAGAACAGTGAAATATCGCAGCATAGTAGGCCACGTCATGACTTTGTCTCAAACCTCCATCGTAAGACGGGTCACGCGGCCGTCTTTTTCGACATGAACAATTCATTACGTGACATTGGCTAAATGCACAAACCATGCGAAGCCATAAAAGAAAGAAAGAAAGAGGAGCTGCATACAGAAGGGCTGGCTTTTACCTTGTCGGAGGCTAAGAATCATAGTCAACAAGGCAATGTAACCAGTCTCTCGAGTACATTACTGAGTAGTAAACAAATATACTTATGTGTTTGTATGGCCTACAGGTAATTGTTCCGGGTCTGGCTGTTTTTGTGTGTGAGTTTAAGTGATTGCAAACGCACCCACGATACAGAAGTAATTCCTACTGTGAGGCAAAGATTTAAAAAAATCTTTACTAGAGTCACTAGTGACAGACAGCGATGCGCATGAGTTTTTCGATGCATTAGTTTAGGTTGTTATTATTTTTAATTAAGTTAGTTAGATTATAATACACATTATTCTTATTTTCTAGTGGTTATTTATGTACATTTCGTCTTATGTTTGAATAAATGAACCATAATTATAAACATCTTTCTGGACATTAGTAAATAAGAGGTAAGAAATATCTTTTCTTTTTTTTAATTATAAACTAGCGCTTGACCGCAATCCGACCTGATGGTAAGCAGTGATGCGATCGTTGATGGTAAAGCGCGCTAGTTTATTAAGAGCCTATTCACTCAGAAAAACTGAGCGAATAGGAGGGAAGACGGTAGTTGAGCGAGGTGATGCAATGTTAAACCCAACAACACGACCAACGATGCTGCGCCAAAAGGAGATTGATCTGAAGACCCTCCACGACCAAACTCCCAACACAACAACATTAGGCGCATCGTACCCGGCACACATCGCAACACAACTGCTCAGACCCGTCCTCCGTACGATATAAGTAATAATGATTGCACCTGAAGAGTTTTGTTTTTAAAGACATTCACATTCAAATCAGTCGGTAATAAGCCCACTGTTGGGACGCAGGCGTCCTCTCGGTGAGAGGGAGTGGGCCGTAATCCACCTCTACAATCTACGCTGGCCCAGTGCGGGTTGGTAGATATCTTATGTCTTCGATGTTTACTTTCACCGTTTTTAGAGCTTATTATATGTACCTACATATAATCATCATAGTATATATTCTTGGTCTCAATCTGTCAAAAATACTATACAATATGTAAAGAAAACCCTGTCCGATCCGTAAAGGTATTGTTAGGTATCAATAACTGATTCTACTAATGGATACAAAACTGGGCTAAACTTAAAAAAAAACCCTCTAAAAAAATAAATATCATTTCGCAAAAAAAAGAGGTAACTTAATACATGTGCGGTAAGCAACCCTTCCGCGGGCGGCGGGCGGCAGGTCATTCGGCACGTGGTCGCATCGCTATTCGCTCATAATAATACAGGTGTTGTCACTTTTTAAAAAATTACCAAATTTCGGGGAAGTTGGAATTAATTCGTGGGAAAAAAAGATTATTTCAATATTCATTAGTATTGTTTCTATGATGATTACGTAAAATTTTATATTATATTTGGTCAAGTGTTTACCTAACCTATATTATCCTTATGGGTCAGACAGGGTTTTCTTAAAATACTGTATATTATGTACCTACATATAATAATCATAGTATATATTCTTGGTCTCAATCTGTCTAAAAACTATATAAGTAATTCTTTACATTAATGACAAGATTTTGACATTGATTGGCGCTGAGTTAATTTTGAACAGTTTTATATGAGAATTATCTTTCTAATGTTAACCACCGCCTGCTAAAGACATGTGTAACAGCTCGAGCATCATCTGAAGTCAAATGTTTCGTACGGAGGACGGGTCTGAGCCGTTGTGTTGCGTTGTATGCCGGGTACGATGCTCCAAATGTTGTTGTGTGGGGAGTTTGGTCGTGGAGAGTCTCCAAATCAATCTCCCTCTGGCGCTGCATCGTTGGCGGTGCTGTTGGGTGTAACATTGCATCACCTCGCTCAACTGCCATCTTCCTTCCTATTCACTCAGTTTTTTTGGAGTGAATGGGCTTAATAAACTAGCGCGCTTTACCATCAACTATTGCATCTTTGCTTACCATCAGGCGGGATTGCGGTCAAGCACTAGTTTATAATTTAAAAAAAAATGCACCTCTTCATTCATCAATCGGAATCATTGAAACATATCGGAAAACTTGGCACCGATCACGATACATTATTCTTAATTATGACATCACACCGATTAATAGATCAGGCACAAGCAGACAGTGTGGGACCGATTCCTGCCTCAACTTTTACGGCACAGAATTCTCATTGTAATCGTTTATTTGGCACAGGCTCCAGTCTTGAATGCCAAATAGGAAAGTTCTATGACCGTCGGTTTGGTGTATTTTAAATATGTATGTACTACATGTACTGTGGTATATTTCGTATTCACAGTACAAATGTTAAGCAATAAAAATTAATTGAAGTGTATTGTATATTTTATTTTAGTTTCATTTATTTTTCAACGAAATATGTGTAGTAACAAGTCTTGTTTCTATTAATGACTTTTTGTTTTTTAGTATCCTACTATGCATGTTTCCATATTTAAGACTAAATATATTGTGTTATTTTATATGTAAGTACGACCTATTGTGTATATATTGTTTCAAAACAAAAAAAAAGATCCTTGTTGCAAAATAGAAAATTGGATCCTTGTTGCGATTTTGTTGTGAGTTACACCAAAAATAAAAAAAAAAATAATAAAATAAATGCTATTGCTTGAATATTGCTGAAATCCGTGTACATATAAGGCAAATACTAAAAAAGAAAGTTATTCGTTACGGCCGGTAAACTTAATATTATGTTATAAAACTGTATGAAGCTACAGACGGAAATTGCGCTGGTACTTTACATTATTATAATAATTTACATAATCCCTGATATTTAGCTTATTACCCGCACATAGTCCCCAGTGAATATATTTTAATGCAATACCTATCATTCATTTTATGGTAATGTAATTTAATGGAAATGAGATCAAAAATGTGTTTTAGATATTCATTAAAATCAAATACTAAAATGTAGAAACGCAAATCGACAGCCTCCGTGGCGTAGCGGTAGCGCAATGCAAATATTTGTATCCATGAATATGAATATTTGCACTGGTCTGGTCGTGCCTCGGAAAGCTCGTTAAGCCGTTGGTCCCGGTTGCCATACGAACATCTAATGGCTGTCGTTATGTGTTGTTGGAGCCCACAAAAGTCCAACAATTGGTCTAACTCCAATGCTTCAATATCGCCTTCGGGTTGTGGAGGTCAGACGGCAGTCGCTACACGGAAAATATTGAAGTTTAGCCAAAATCAGCAGTTAGACTGGTAAAGCGGACCCGGGGCTTCAAAAGCTGAAAACAGCTTTGGATGCGACTGGGATTAACGCTGAGATGATGATGACTAAAATGTAGAAACGCAAATATTAGACCGCCTCTGAAGATTTGTGTAATTAAAATATTTATTAAATATGAAGAATAAATATTCAGATACCAATTTTAATACAAGACTATTTAGAATCTCTCATAGAACTTAGAGCTTTGTATGTCCATACTGGTTAAATAAAACCTATTTAATTTCATTTGTATGTTTTCGCGTATAATTTTACACGAAAAGATCACAGTAATAAATACATTACGCGGCTTGTTAAGTTTTATATTGCTGTAAGTAAGTAAATAGTTGAGTTATACATGTAACATAATCGCATGGGATACGTGTTCACACTACTGTACACTTATATTTTGTGCTCCTGCGCAGTGCGATATATCGCCATTCGTAGAAACGTTCTTTATTTTATGTCTGCGTTTTGCGAGGAGAATAGTGGTACTAACTTTGTTTGTTTCCTCTTAAAATGAGAACTGAGATGGTAGAAAGAGTGTGCGATAGTCGATTTTAATGGAGTGCGATTCGCGAAAGAGTCATTTATCTGGCAATAGATTGCCAAATATTGATGCTGGAGATTTTCATCTGGACATAAAACAAAATTCGGTTCATTGTACTTATAACACTTGCATTTATAACTTTAAGAACGCCCGGATCGATTTTATGATATTTGATTAGTTGAAGTTGTCTCCGCCCCGAATAGCAGGATAACTATTATGGGAAAAAACTATAAAAAATATTAAATGAAAATTGTTTCTGAGGCAGTACTAAGTTAGACAGAAACAAACAAGCAGGGAGGTATGTCTTCTTTTATCTGAATGCCAATTAATCATCATCACTTAGGCGCCTGCGCAATTGGATCATTTACTTAACATAACAAGTGAATTTCACAAAGAGTAAAGTCCTTGGAGGTAAATCCAATCAGCCATTTTCCTGTTGCCATTTCAGCTCATTTAGATCATCAAAACACGCAAAGAGCAGCATTTTTCCTTGTAGCATGAAGAGAATATATTTTTAGGTGTACTGTGCTAAAACAACGTGTATGGCCAACAATCCAAGTGCTCATATATTTGTGCTGTTCGCGTTAACCCCAGAGGCACCTGCAACCGTCGACGTGTGGAAAAATTTCGACGCCTGCCGTATGTATGACGTCTAAGAATAATGTACCTAAGTTTATTAAGTTGGCAAAGGTTTGGTAGTAGGTGGGGAAGTTCGCGCAATCACAATTTCATAAATTTTTACATGCCCTTTCTTTCCCCACTACAAAATCTTTTGCCCACTTACATACGTGCCGGTAACTATATACCCAATTATCATCATCAGCCTTCATCAGTCCATTGCTGGAAAAGGGTCATGCCATTCACCTCGATGCTCTGCACCTCTCAACGAGGTACCAATTACCATCACAATAAAAACTCTAGTCCCCAAGGTTCTATGTCCAGCGATCCTGCTGACGGTGATCGATGGCTTGAACCATTCAGATAGATCTTGTATGGTGCAGGCAGCCGGATTACGTTCATCGATCCCTCATCGATTATATTTTGAGACGATCAAATTCAGTATCGACTATGCGACTTTAATCAATCTCAGTGCATTCGGGTTTTATTTATTGTTTCTGGAAAGAGATGGAAATCTAGACGAAACCTTATCCATACTATTATGAATTCGTAAGTAACTCTATATACTACATTTTACGCGTAAATCACTGAACCGATTTGTATAAAATTTTGCAAGGAGAAAATAAATTGACATCCTGGGGAAAGCTATACAGACTAGGACCAGGTGCCATTTTCCCGTGGTACCAATTCGTTATTTCGCAGTTAAATCGCACCAACTCGCTCTGGGCCGGAGGAGGCCGGTATTCCAACAGAGGGAACATTAGAGACTGATTATAAAGTCGCAGACAGAACTCATTAATGTAAGCAAATCTAAAATCGTCAATCCACCTTAAGCACACGTGGTGGATAATGCCCTGTAGTGGAACAATAATGGGTTACTATTATTATTATTATGACAATTAAAATCCCAGCAATTTAAAAACTTTGTTCTTATAACAAACTTCATATAGCACATATAAATAAAAACGTATAACATTAACACTAGTGTCCACTTATATTTCTGTCGGCTCCCGGCCCGGTGACCGGCGATATATTGCGAGATGCTCCTCGTAATGCATGAAGCTCTTTATAGTCGCCAGCGCAGCTTTATTGCTTTTTAACTTAAGATGTCGGTACACTGTCTGGCATTTTCAAAACCGAGAAAAAAGAGACTGGAGTTTGGTTTTCAAACGAAAAACTAGACCAACAGGATAATTGAGTAACACGCTATCAGTAGCAAATGGGTTTAATTTTGAAAGTTTAAAAATATTCATTGCATTATTTATATTGTTGAACAGATACATTTTTCGAACAAATGGAGCAATGGATTAGCAATATGCCTCAAAATGATTAAAATTTAAAGAGTTTAGTTTTAAATGCAAATTTACGCAATTAGGGAGTTGATATACTATATTATGTGTTCAACTGGAACTGTTTTATGTGCTATGAATAAATGAATGATCTACGTGACACAAAAAAGAATAACTGTGTACAAGAAATTATACTAATTCTACCATCAATGAGGACTTCATTACATGTCTCCTCGTGTATAATTATAACATAATGTACATGTACCTATGTACACCTATAACTGTCCCTGTAATTTATTGACATCTGTTGTTGTTGTTACTAATATTATAAATCGGAAAGTGAGTTTGTTTGTTTGTTCCGCTTTCACGCCGTAACTACTGAACCGATTGCTTTGAAATTTTGCAGACGTAAAGTTAGAAGTAGGAGATTTAATAATAGGGTACATTTTATCCCGGAAAAATTTGATATTCCCGAGAGAAATCTAAAAAGCGCGATATAACCGACACCACGCGGGCGAAGCCGCGGGCGGGTCGCTAGTTGAATAATAAAGCAACATACCATAAGGAATATTTTTCCCCACATCAGAAAGTTGTTTCTAGACTATCTTTATCTTAAAACATGAATTGACTATCATTGATTACCGCAGAAGAAGAAAATATGTTAATATGCCAAAAAAAAAACATGTCATACATCTATAGGCAAGAATTAAACATGTTTTAAAAACATACTTTTCAAACGTCAAAGTTGAAGTTGAATATTATTTCCCTACATCAGGAAAGTTATTTCTAGACAACTTTATCTTAGAACATGAATTGACTATCATTGATTACCACAGTAGGAGAAAATATGCATAATGTAACAAAAACATGTCATAAGTACATCTGTAAGCAAGAATTAAGCATGTTTTAAAAACACACTTGTCAAACGTCAAAGTTGAAGTTCGAACACGTGTTTTTGTCTAGTGGGCATGGTCCTTTATGTGTTCAGAAATACAGGTGCACGCGCATACTCTTTTATTTTCCATAATTCTATTTTATACTTCTACAATTTATTGTTCACGTTGTGAGTACTGACAAACAAAGCTTGCCGACCGAGTTTGCGCAAAGTAAACATTTTTATAAATTATACTGCAAACACATAAGTATCAAGTTAGTTTTGTGTTTTTAAAATGGTTGGGATTTTTAAATGTAAATGTGAAAAATTACTTTTAAATTATTTTTAAAGGAGTGAATTAATTATGAGGTTTTAAAAGAATATGAAATTCAGTACCTAATGTTTTAAATACAAATTTGCTATATTAAATTCATATTTTGATGCAAAGTAAAACGGAATACATACATACCAAAGCAAATTAAAACTTATGGTTCATGGTGAAATGTTTTAATTACATTTCAGAAACAATCACAAAGACATAAAAAGATTCTCTTGAAATTAATTCTTGATTTTAAGACCACAATTTGAATATATGTAGCTACAAAACACCACATTCTTGGTAAAACTCGTGAAAAAAGCATATGTATATATCAATTTCACTAAAATTGCTTTATTTTGGTAATAAAAATCTTTATCATAGACAATCTTAGGTTTTAACATAATATATAAATAGTTGCGTTCGCTACAGCAGCATATAGTTGTAGCACTATTTGCATTTTTAATTTAGCAAAGTGACAGGAGTTGTGTAAGCAAATTAATCCTTGTCTCTGGTCCCACTCGTAATTTAGTTTGATTTATTGGGCAGAATTCACTGGATTAAAATGCTAAACATTTTGTATTTACAAAGAAAAAAATAGAGAAAGTGTGTCTTAAAAAAAAAACCGTGGGGTTAATTTATTTCAGTTCTTTTTAATTTAACGCAGACTTTTTATCCATGGCAAGGATAATGTCGTTCAAACCACACTTCACAAATTGCTTGAGGGCTTGGAGGAAAACTTGTCTTTACTTTTTCACCTTTTAGGTGTTATTTTACAAAGTATTTTTTTTTTTTTTTTATTAATCAAGAGGTTCTTCAATGGTCATAAAGCATCGCTAATGTTGAACGAATAAACCTATTTTACTAATTAACGTGTGCAATATTGCGCAGTGATTACGCAAAGGTTACATAGTTTTGTAAATCTATTGTCTTAATACAAGGTTACCGCCATTACTTTATTAAGAAAAATAATTATATTTATTCCACACATTAGACTGCGTATTGTGCCAAGTTTCCCACTTAATTCTATTTCATGTCAAGTGCAGTTTATAATTAGGCTAGTCCAATTATTATGAATAGAAATTATTGTTTTAATTCATTGTTGTGCTTGCATTAAATATTCAACGTATTGTCCAATTAGTCAGAACAAGGTCGTTGTTTCTTAATGCCTTAATTACCGTCATTTTGCCTGTAACAATTTAGTTTTAATTAATTCTAATAAGAATATTTGCAGATAGATGTTTGAAGGGGCTAGTTTGTAAAATTGGAATACTATTCTATCTAGGACATGAAGTTAAAGGGCTAGGTTGGGCCATTGTTTTGCAATCGATAAGTTTGTTTGTCTTGCCAATGAGGTACTGGAAATGATACATTCGTATTGCGATATCGAATCTACTTCAAAAGTGGGTTTAGAGAGACAAAAACAGCTGCTCTTGTATTTGCTATGTAGGTAAAGGAAACCAACCTACTTAGCAACAGTTAGCACTATTGTAACGCCATAAAAATAAGCGTTATCTTGGTTTCTAAATAACGTTATTAGAGGCTTTGTGCCAGCAGACGTACCTCAGGATTAGCCAAGAACATGGGCAGCAGCGAGAGGCGCGCATTGTCTTACATTTCCCACAACGAAAATAAAAGTGAGAATTCAATCTTTCCCCGTAGCACATTAACGGTATCTCTCCACACTACAGTGAATCTAAATATTAAAACCGCGTTACGAACATCCGGGTTTAAAAACCATGACTTCACTCTCGTAGAAGTTGTTTTACAAAATCGCTCCTATTATGCTATTGTAGTTACAAAAAACGTTACTTTAACTTACTTTATCAATTTAACTAATCGTTAAACAGGAACGTTATTATACGCATGTGGCCCGCAGCCATAACGCTGTACGTTGCAATGAAATCATATCGCTGGTATTACGTAATTTGGCCAACAAAAGGCAAATATTCCGAGCCATTCCGCTAGTTTATGTCTGCGAGACGGGTATTAAGGTAAATTGTACGTACAATTGCGCGCACGGGCCACTCGTTAACCAACATGGGCTGACGTGACACCGAGCGGGCCGTATGTCGCATTGTTTCAGTTTTATGCGTGGGGACCTTAGATTAAATGTGAACTCCAAGATTTATGGCGGTCATGCAGAGGCTAGTTTAGTGGACGCTGAGGTCTTTCGTCGAAACGTTCAACTTTCATAAGAGCCCAATTTGTGGGAGCGCTTAATGCGGTGTCGTGCTCGGGCGGGCATGCTCCGCCTTTTTATTGCTGCCCCTTAACTGTACAACAACACCCATTCTCTCCGAGATTGTCTCGCTATGCTATTTGTAGATGAAGGAATGTTATCTCGAACACACGTGACTTGGAAAAGGTGCACTGTGGGTAACAGGGTAACAATGCGTCCAAATGTTAATAAAACGGGTTTTTGATGGGATCGTAAAAACAATCGCTTTCATTACGACTATGTATACCTATACTCGGGAATGATGCATCGTGGTAAAAAGTATTATAGTGAGCCAATACATCATAGTTGCACGTTAATTTAATTGTTATAATAGTCTGTTAATAAATGCACATACATTAGTTCTAAACGGGATTGATTGGGATTAACGAGTCGAATCGAATACGTAACAAACGTCTGGAACTTAATTAACACATGATGTACGAACGATACTTAGCAGGTATTTCAATGTTGTAGCAGTAAAACTATAAATTTCATAGAATTCCAAAAAGTGTCTAAGATCTTGTCTAGATAAACCGATCTAACATGCTTTTCTAGATAACATGCTAAACGTCAGAATTCGTATTATTTATAATGTTACGAATATGTCTACCGACGGTCGTGGTTTCACACACATTGGGCGCATTTTTTTCACCTCTGTATTCATCCATATTTGACCAATTATGCCTTTAAATGAATAGAAGAATATTAAAATTTGAATTTAAATAAGGCCACGACTGTGAAAATGGATGGAAAATTAAGGATTGTCAGTTTTTCCGTGGCTGTCTAAAAACGTACGCAGATTTTAGTGAATTTTTATCGTGCGTTGCATCAGTTATCATTCTTTAATCGGTTTATCCAGACAATCAAAAACAACAAAATTGGTCGGATTCTTACACTCACCAATCTTCGCTTGGGCTTGATCAAGGGTCGATTCTGTCCGTTCATCTTGTAGTAGAGACCGCAGGCGTTGCAGAGGTAGTGTCCTGTGCCGTCGCGTCGCCAGAGAGGTGTGCTGGTGGCGCCGCAGTTGACGCATTCTCGCCCCTCTGTGTTATAGACAAAATAGTAAGATCAGGCACGCAAAGGGGTGAGATTCGTGTCTTTAGTAGAGGCAAAATTTGAATTTAGAAGTTAATAATTTGTTTTTTTTTTTGTGATTGCAAAGAGGTTTAATATTAGCGGTTAGATAAATGAAAATAGCATTTGTAATGGAATATTTCATTTTAAAATAAAATGAATTTATGCAAGGCAAAAATAATGGACAAGCGAAACGATAACACCAAAACCGAAGTCGAAAAACTGCCGTGTAAAATGAATTTAAGTACCAAACCATAGGTAACTTAGCATTTTATGGAAAGGTGGAAATTACCTGTCTCCTGGCAGGCTGGGAAAGATGAGAGAAAATCACATTCAGAAACATTACAAATAGAATTTCACTAACTAACAAAGCATGCTAACACCAAGCACTTACATAAATGTTCTACATCATCCTTCACAACACATTATCTTAGATCAACATAATTGCAATTACTACGAAAAAAATAGTAAAATATTCAATTAACTAGGGAAAGCGCGACGAGTTTCACTTTGAAGAAAAAATATCAAGATTTTTTACACGCGAAGGAAAACTAAGAGAAAGTAATGCTTGCATCGGTATGGCAGTGATGTTTGACGGACAACTAAGAAACGCCCTTACCGACATCGTCATTTGCATATTAAAGAAAACCTTCGAATTAAAAAAGTTTAAACCATAAAGAAAATCATCTTTTCTTACTAAACTGATAGTAGATAAGCTGGAAAAAAATACATCCTAATTCATCTACTTACAAAAGTACAAAAGTAATAGAAAATTTCAAAAATAACTATTAACTATAGATCAATAATAATTTGGACTGCAACAACAAAAGCAAATTGCTACAAAAATAAATAGTTGTTGCAAAAACATTGGTGAGCGTCTAGTGCCAAACAGAGCAGAACCAGAGCTGTAAACTATTACCCACATGCTAATTTTCGCTGTGTGTAATTGTACACCTACGTCTAAAACAATTTCAAACTCAAGCCATCGCCCCTCATCCATGAACCGACTTGAATTGCAAATCTTCGTAAACGAATCGAAACAAAAAACTATCTCATAAATTCTACGTTTGACACCTAATTCATCAAACTAGCCAAGCGATGAAATACAGAACTAAATAAAACGCTAAGTCGATACTTTACTCATGCGTTAAGTTTAAAAATTCATGCAAATCTGACCCCAGGATGAGCCGTCCTCCGGGGAACTTGTTAATACGATTTTTAAAGATCACAATAAGCAATTTTACTAAAGTGCTTACATGGTTAGTAAGAGGATGTGTTCACATATGGGATGCGCGCGCGCCGCCCACAATCTTTCTCTAAACTCGATTACACGACCGATGATTTACCGAGATCGAATTTAAAATCTCGTTACACCTTCGCATCCTCCTCAGAGGCGTTCGATAACAAACTAACTGCTATCAGTGTGGGAAATCAGAGGACGCGTGACAAACACGCCCCGTACTTATCTATTAGTGTTTGTATAGAACTGGTTTGAGCCGAGCATATCGATCGGAAGCGTATCAATAGGTATCGTAATAATTATGTATCTAGATCTGATTATCCAAGTCCCCAGACGCAGGGCGGTGCGCTGAATAAATAACAACACTCGGGAACTTCTACGAAGGTGAAAGTGCTCAAATATCTGATAGAAAAAGTACGTTAAACGTTCCGAAAATGTTTTACGAGCTTTAGGCAGTGCAGCCATTCATCTTTTTTATGTAAAACCAGATCAAAACCGGCAATTAAATCGCCCGGACTTTATCGAAAACTTATTGCGATCGGGCCAACGACTCACTTTTTGGACTAACCCTTTATATTTTTTTGGAACATCGATAAAACCTGTAATTTGTATCGAAGTTTGTAATAAATAAACACCAATAACGATTATTAGGAAAAAATAACAGGATATTACAAGAGCCGCAATGTTTTATGATAGTGTCTCTAGCTTTAGAGACGGATTTAGTTCATTAGTAACGTCTCTATTGGTCAAAACGTTTGTGAAAGCCCGTGGAGCCGCGGGCGGCGACGTTTCACAAGATTTACAGCGGCCAGCCCCTCATACATCGACATTACACGTATTATTAAAGAGAACACTCTTCTGATTAATTACTATCCGATATAATTGTCCGATCCGGTTCAATGGTAACGTTTTAATACATTCACATCGAAGAGTTATTTCTTAATTTCCCCTGACGGATGATCTTGGCTGCCCGGGCAGCTCCGCCCGGCACGTGATTTAGACTCGACATAAAGATATCATTTTATTTCATCCATAACGGTACGAGTCCACAGAGACTGCCTATCCTGATCTACTGCAAAACGTATGAGGCTCAGCGAAAAATTCCAGTGTTTATTCAAAATTAGAATGCGGCGCGTTCTTTATAGCCGGAGTGACATGCGCTCGTGATGCGGCGGCGCTACGTGACCGCGATAAAAGATTTTCATCTGCCATATTTACGTAGGCGAGTGGGCGGTTTTTATTTTTCGAGAGTCTCCAGGCACTCGGTCCCGTCGAGAACTCGCAAAGTTTTCACACGCTCACGGCGCGTAGGGAAAACACTGCACACGGCGCGTTTCGCTGAGAGTGCAGCTCGTGCGCCACTCGAGCGATGTTGACCTCGGAGCTATCGATGCGTTCGTAACAAGCGAAGCCCGTTACTGTTCGATGAAACTACAAAGTAAAAACTCGTACATAGTCACGTATAACGTTAATGTGCACCAGGGTAATGTAATTTAAATGAAGGACTAATTCGCTCTCCTGTACCGTGACGCGCTCTCTCGGCGCATCGGCCCATCAACACGTAACGTTGAGGCTATTTTGCATACAAACCATTAAATTATTGCTCAAAACTTATTCTTTGTTGCGCCACAGAGGCTGTTATTACGCTTTAATTATATGCCTGTATGCAAATAGAAAAATTTAATGGAAGCTGATGGTCTCGCTCGAGGTTTATTTTTATTGAGCATTGTGTTGCCAGGAAATATGTTAAAAGAAAAAAAGGGATGTTACAAGTCATTGACTGGCTAATTGTATTTTACTTTTGTTTAATCATTTAGTGTTGTTTGATAGTTGCTAGATACAGTATGATATAACGGGCAGTGATCAGGAATGGAGCCATTTTTCACGGCGCTTGCACTGCGCGGACCGACGTTGTGTCGGTCGGCGGTCGGACGCTCGTATTTGCATTTGTTATTAGCATACTGCGAGATAATTACCTGTGACGAGCGATGCGATGCCGCTCAGTAGCAACTTGCACTGAACCCGATGTATAATTATTATATACCGGTCAAGTGATGTCCGAGTCCACACACTTACGACCAGTCTACACTACGTCTTTTTGCTATAACTAGACTTTAACTGTTCGATTTGCATGAAACCATGAACCGTTCGGAAACAACATGTATTACAACCTGAGCAGGATAACATAACATCTCTGTCCTCTAATTTTATAATTGAATTAATCGCTCCGCGGATGTCCAACGTAAAATGCAAATTTCATGTTGATGCAACACTGCGGGCAACAATACCCGTCGACAGACCGTGACGAATGTACTATACTTACCAACAATAACTTTGTACAATAAACTGGGAAACATTCATTTTAATACGCTCGAATTAAATGAATTTGTAGGTAAGTTACTAAGTAAGTATAAATACAAGTCGAAACGTGAGAGAAAGATTTATTATTTGTATTTAGTGTTGTCTGTTAATATTATACTGGACATGACAAAAAGTATTGCGACGTCGAGGAAAAATAATAACATATTAAGAGTTGGCCGAAGCCTCATTCCTGTTGTGTGGCGGTCCGTGGCGCGGGCGCACGTCAGCGCTAATTGGTTGCGCAACCGATACACGCGCGTGTTGCTGCAACACGGCACGTGACTCGCATCCAAATATTACAAGCGAAATTTTCTCCAATACTGTCAATCTACTGATATCTTCTAATTAATTATTGATTTTCGCACGGATTAGTCGACATATGCAAGCGTACGAACTCTCATTGCAAGTTTTCTGCCGTATTATTATGTCAAATTTACATTATAAGGCTCTCTATGAATATCTTACTCAATTCCTGACTTTACCCAAAGGCTGTAAGAAAATAATCGCAAGGTACTCTATCAGTCGAACAAAGCGGCTGCATTTGAATTGTTATTGAACACAAAATCATTGAATAATTTGAATACAGTCTAAGTGAACGCAACATTGTTTTAGAAAGTGTTGAATGGTACTGTTTAAGAAATAGCCTGTATAATAACAGGTTACCATTGGAACTGACCGTTTATTATTCCAATTGCCCTTTCCATGACATTCTTCAAATACAAACTACGTTTTAGGTCACGATTTTTCGATTGTTCGATCTAAATGCTACGTTGTACTTAATCTTGTATCATTAATTCGTAATGTACAATGAATTGATACTATAACATTATCCGATGTTCAGGACCGAAGGCCGAACTACTTGAGTACCTTGGTTTACCTAACAATTAACATTGATAACCTTTTACATTTAGCCTTTGAATCAGTGACTATATTTGAGCGGAACGGATCCAACTATCAATTGTAGAGGCTCCTATCTTTATGCCAAAAACGGAAAACTATAGTCCTTAACATTACTATCAAATGCTGCATTAATTTGTCCTAAAGTCCGCGTATATTGTAATAGGCAGGAGGCTCGAGGTCAGGCGATCGCTAGCACAATGGAATGGTCCACATCCGGCCGCCGCGCATTATCATAATACCGCTTCCACCAAGGAACTGCCACCTACTGCCCAAGATACATATATTCAACGTAGTATATACTGCTGCGGCTCAAACATATTTGATGTCCCTATAAGCACCTAATGTGTTTCGACACTTAGCTAACAGGATAACGCAATCCATAGCAAGTTTTTGTTGAAAATGGAAAATCATTCTTCGACTGTAGATACTGGACTTTAAGTCTGAAATCGCCAACCGGCATTGAGTAGGCGTGGTGATTACGCTCAATCCTTCTCTATATGAGAGGAGACCTGTGCCCAGTAGTAGGACGATAAAAAGGTTGATAATGATGATGATGATAATTTACTGTCATTACCAATACCAATATATAAAGGCAAAATAGACAGTTGTTTCGTGATAATTAATTATGAAAAAATATATTAAAAATATATTATTCAGGCAGTACATCGGACTACTTAAAAATTAAATAAGTGAGCTAATAAACTATTTCCAATTACAAACACACAATTACATAGCGGGTGTGTATTGAGTTTTTTGCGACAATTATCAAGAACAATAAATTAATTAATTTTTATTAACAAAAAATTAACGATGCGTGACATTGTGTAAATTTAATTAAAACCTGAAGATTCTTTCTTTGCGATACTTTTAACCAATGAGGGTTTTTGAAATTATCTCTTAGATGGCAGCTCTGAGGCTTCAGATCCTGTCCAAAATGCCAAAGCGCCTAGACGAGTATTTTGTATTCGAGATTGAATGATGAACGAATGGTGAAAATTATCATGTATTTCATATTCATTGTCGAAATTGACATACTTTTGCCTAATCTCCATTATTTGAAAATTGAATACTAATTGTCTGTGGGAGACTTTATAGTTTGTGGGCGAGGGCTAAATGTCAAATGACATTTTTAATCAGCTCTCTCTCGTTGCAATGCCAATGATTGTATTCAATCTATTATGAATATTAAATTAAAATGAATTGTTAGGACAGACAATAGACGTAATTACTGTCGACATCTTAAATCACAACAAATTAGCTTTGTTGTATAACAGTTGAAAGAATTTGCGAAACGAATTCTTTGGAGAGATTCACATTTTCATAATACACGGAAGTGTAAGTAAAAGAATAAATAAATGACTACTTAGTTAATGGCTTTATCTGACGCAATGAACGCTACCCCTACTTTTTTTCAATACGATTCTAATTATATCATGAGAAATCCATTGTAACAGTTAAGCTGCGCCCGCGTTCGTGAGCCATGCTAATCCATTTGAATTTCCACAAAATATTGAACAAACATAATTGTAACGGGAACTATTTAATTGTCTGTCTATATTTTACAGTCATTGTACATAATTCTGCACATTCATTATTCTAATATGAGACAATACGCCGCCATTTTGGTTCCCGTCCATTGTCAAAGTTTAACAAGTAGTGGAGATATAATTACATTTTCAAATATAAAATAAAGCTGCATTATGTGGTGTTAATACAATTTAGTGTTGTGTAATTCATTGTGTTAGCAATGACGTGTTGGCTCATGATGGATTAGAGTGTTCTCATTACGAAAACGCATCTAACAAATAAAAGGTCATCATTGACTTAGTTTGACTAGGTATAATTATGTAGATCCTTCCATATGAGACCTCTCGTCCCGTCCTCTCATAAATAACTTTAATAGACTCAAGACTTTTCCTAAGCAAGAAAGAAAGAGAAGAAGCATTTCATTTAATTGTGAAAGTGAATAAGAACCGTGTCTCCTAATTTAGAGGACTGTCACGAAACTTAATAGAAATCTGCTTAAGAGAACTTATTTAATTATCTAGTTAGGAAACAATGGCAGGTCGCAATTAAATAATGAGAAACGTCTAGTTTGTTTGGTCAACATCAGTCGAGGCCGCGTCAGTTCACATGTACCGCCGTAACAATGAAGTGCACACCGCCCGGCCGCCGGTTACACCGTAAATATATTAGACAAGTTAATTGGGGAATTCCTGCTCTCAAATACCAACGAAGATTGATTAAATTCGCTTTGTAACTATACGTTTTCCAACAAAAAACTAACCACGATTCCCGCACTCTGAGAATTTATCACGTTCAGTAACTGCAAAGAGCCAATATTATAAATTATTAGTACAACACCTTCACCGTTGAGCAGTTAGTAAGAGAAGCGTTAGTACCGACATGATCCCAAGCCCTAGTACCGTGTCAGAGACTCGTGAGGCGCCACAACCCCCGGTGCAAGAGCCGCGCTTATCCGAACACATCGCGATATCACTCGACAATGCCATTTCGAAACCAAATGAAATATTAATCTTGCTACGTTTATCGAATTAATATATCTCAATTGTCGATGAGACAATCTGTAGAGATTCTAATTACGCGGGATATCTCAGCTGCCATTCTGTAAAGGCTTCTATAAGGCCTTGGATGGTCGCCTATTTGATTTATTAACTGATTAGACACAGTTTAAAAGAAAGCTTTACTAGGCGTAATGCGAGTAGGTATCGTGAGCGAGAGAATTTGATCTTTTGAACGTTTACTGTGATATCTTGAGACAGAGATTCAGTTATTAGTGATCGGATAAGCGCGTGTGGTGTGTGTGGTGAGTGCACGCAGCGGGAGCGGTGCAATGCGGTGCGGACCGCGGACTCACCGGCGCTCGTTCGCGTCTTGTTCGGGCGTGGCTTGCTCTGCTGCTGCCCACTATACCCCTTGCCCTGGTAGTTGTAGTAGTCGCCGCCGGCGGCGTTGTACTGCGCGTTGTATTCCCCGGAGGGCTGACTCGACTCCTGGGGGCACGAGTCCGGCTGCGCACCTTCACGCTGCTTGGATGGCGGCGCGCCCATCATGGGCTTGACATCGCCACACAGTGGCAGCTCCTGCTGCTGTTGCATGAAGGCGACGCTCATGGCGGTAGCGTGCGCGACGGCGGCCTGGTAGTCCTGCTGACCAAGCGCAGCCGCGGCCACAGAGTCTGGCGTTGAATCCTTCGGCGGCGTCGGGGGGAAAGAGAACAAGGGGTGCGGGTGGTGGTGCTGGGCTGGCGACAGAGGCTTGTCCGCCTGCGCCGCATCCTGCTGGAAGCCGCTGCCCCACGCGCCGCCGCTCAACGCCTTGGACTCGAGCCAGGGGTGCAGCGGCGTGTGGAAGTGCGGCCGGCACACTTGCCCGCTGCCGCCACTCAAGGTCCGACCTGCACACAAAAACAACTCCATCAAAATCAACCATAATAGTGATGACGCCTCAACAATTTGTTTCCGAAATCTCTCATATTTATACGCGTTTAAGTAACCATTATCGTAACAGATCCAACGATAGACAGTCATTGTAACTTTGTAACACGAGTCTGAAACATCAAAACTTGTTGTCATTAAAGCGGACAATTTGGAGGCGTTTTGTTACCCCAGCGAGCTCACCTAAATTAATATCATTTGTATCTAACAACTGGTCTTTCACAAGACATCTTCATTCTCAAATATTGTAATTTTAATCATGAATATTCCGGGTTCTAATGGCTATTTGATAAACAAATAATGGAGGCATTACGCGGGTCTCGATGACTGCGTCCGTGAACAAAAGGCCTTACTTTTCCGAAACATTTCAAAAGCGGCGTATCACAACAGTGAACAATTAAAATTGTAGGCCAGCTGGAAATTTCATTAATTATGTACGTAGTGGTGTTAGTTTTGATTATACACTGTGTTCATTAGTTTGCATACGCGCTTCGTAAATGTTTTGATCATTATGCTTAGTTTTTCATTCGGATTTAGGTGCAGTTGAACGTTGCAAAGAATATAAAAACGTGGGGATTTGAAATGCTCATGTAGATTCGCTCCCCATTTTAATTTCCAAAGTAACATTCATCAATTATTATTTATAGAAGTGAAAGCAAACATATGTACGTACGGGTGCATTTGTTAGGGTGGCGGCAGTAATGATATCTGTGTTGGTGAACTGTTCGGCGATTGGTTGATATCAGTTAGGGGCGCATCCCTTCACGCTATTCCCTACGGTAATGCAGCAGGGAGCTCACACACCGAGCAACCCCGCCGCGCACTGCGGGTACTTAACAACTGGTTACACTCAACTTACTTCCGAACATATGTTTAATACTATGTGATTTTAACCAGATACGATTGATCTGCGACTAAGACCAAGTGCATTTACAATACCTATGCAGATTCTATAACGAGATTAATGGATACAAATTAATACCTCGACCTTCCGAAACTAAGCTGACCGATAAATAATAAAATGGTATCGTTGCGTCAATGAATTCGTCGCAAACAATGTTGTCGATATATCTACACAAGCCCGCATCATGTCGATCCAGGTGTCGATCGCAGTTTGAGATTATCAGCGATCGTTATCACAAGGGCACCCGTACATTGCGGCCTAGTCACGGCTAGACCAGCTGGGGGAATGAACCTTACCAACAGCGAACGTTGCTGAATGTTGAAATTACATATTTAATTAGTGAAATCAGATAAGTCGAGCACCTGAAACCTTCAATCAGACCGGTGTGTCCCGAAAGCATTTGACAGATTGTAATGACTGTAAATCTGATAAAAGTTTTAAAAATAAAATCACAAAAAAGTTGCTCATGACATATTCATGAGACAATTGAAACATATAGATTTCAATCAGTCCTCTAGTTGCGACTATCGTAATTATGTTAGAGGGCCAGTTTGTCTGAATCCAATCGCGTTGGACGAGTTAACTGTTCGATAACATCGCAGTAGGCTTTAGTGAAATAATCGAACATCGGCCTGGAGTCATTACGGTAAACAACACGGAATAAAACAATAATCAATCCGTACGGGCGTCACATTAGGACGAATACACACAACAACGTTTTGACAGCGTCCGCGACAACCGGGAGCCACCCCTCGCGCGTTAGGCCGCGTTCACAATAGCCCCAGCGATGGCGGACCGATAACGCGCGTATGAATAATTCCTGTTATCGCACCATCTCGCCACATGCCCTACCTGGCCGCTACCAAGCTCCTCCAAAACAGCCATTCCGATGCGACAGTTTAATCCGTTCCCCCACAATTATACAGCAAACCAGATTTTCCGGCGATAGCGTGGTACCGGGTGGCCACCGGCGCTTTTTATTCATTAGAGGGCTGCAAGTTTCGGCCATTGTACTAGATACGCAGTTTGTATACCACTAAGCCTTGATTGTTATGGGATTTCGTGTTTTACAAGCACGCGGGGCTAATAGAAAACAAAAACTATGAACATAATAGTAAATACATAAAAGGAAATTGAATTAGGAGATCCTCTTTAGTCATTATTTGTGGATCTCTGTGCTAATATGAAGTCCTAATGCGGGATTTTAAAACTAGCATCTTATTGTTGGTGATGTTAGTAATTGCGAAAAATTGTACTGCACAATGAAATACAGAGTTAAATTTTTTTAGCAAAATGTTCTCAAAATCCTTACACCAGAAGAGTGTTAAATACTGTCTCTTTGCGGCTGGCTACATAAAAATAAATTAAGCAAAAAACATAGTATTGTACTTTCAGCTAAAATTGACCACCACAGTTGACACAACTCACCATAGTTGAAGTCAAAACCAAAACTCATACGGGTCTATAAATTATAATTAGATAAAAACCCCCATTTCTCACACAGTAATTAAAGCCAGTAAGTAAATACGAAAATCAAATCATAAACCAATCATAGCTAAGCCGTTAGTTCCCACAGACGGCGCCGAAACAAAACACCGGAATTGAACCCCGGCCCCTGCCTTGCCTACCCTCGGCAGATGCAGCAAGAGATCTTATCACCGCGCCACAGGGCACTAACACTGTGTTCAAATTGACGATGTACACCCGCCACATTTACTGTAACGGTTTTCGAACCCTTCAAATTTTTTCGGGTTGCGAATTTTTCACAT
Source organism: Sesamia inferens (assembly GCA_037179545.1). NCBI lineage: Eukaryota > Metazoa > Arthropoda > Insecta > Lepidoptera > Noctuidae > Sesamia > Sesamia inferens. Next base: position 23,440,696 of record CM073928.1, on the reverse strand, counting down.
ACTCATTGCATGGGTTAAATGAGAATAATTAAGGAACTGGCTGGAACGCACTTTCAAGCGTGGTAACATTTTTTGTATTTAAAAGCTCTTTGGTCGGCTGACATAGAACTGCCTGTATAAACCAAACATACGGGATTCTATTTTTGAATAATTTACGGGTTCAATTTAAACGCTACAAAAGATTCGTGAAAACTCCTTGGGAAAAATCTATCGTAATTTTTTTCATGTATGATGGAGTAAGAATAGAGATTAGAGAGTAAGTAAAATTGGATGCTTATATGGAAACAGTCTGTTATGCAGTGAAGACAATCTAATATTTCCTTTAGCCAATCTAATGCTATGTAGTCTAGAAAAATGTGCATTGTACTGGTTTGAATGGGTTTATTTCGACAAAAAAAAATGTAACTGCCGAAAAACTTAAAAAAAAACTATTACCACTTTTAGTTTAACTTCAAACTTGTTGATGTGCGATACAAAAAGTCATGTTTTCCCTTTACATCCCACTTTTAAGATACGCTAAATTTATCGCAATCATATTGGATTTCCGTAAAAATTCATTGAGTCCATTAACCCGCCCCTTGGTCTTGCATCCACACAAGCGTTGAGGCGTGGTTACACTGAAACCGAGCTCCCTCCTTTATGCTCCTTGCTTGCGGCGAAAATTGCCCCTTACAGCTCAAAGTGCCTCGTAACTGGTGCATATGTACGTAATAAACTATAATGTGTGCTGTGCCCGGCGTGACGTCTTCCGGTGACAGTTACAACTTGTAATAATTATAGCCCTAGAGTTAGGTGATTTTATTGCGTCCGTATACACGCGTTCTAATGGAACAATTATGTTTTCTGCGAAATTGGAAGAATATATGAATTACAAATACAATTAAATACATAGACTGGCAAAAATTATAGTTAACATGGAATAATAGTTAACGAACTTTTATAATAGTTGAAATAATTAATTTTGTTTTCAACTAAAACTGTCCATGTGTTGTGATTAGAATTCGTGAACGAAAAGTTACAGGCATCGTGAGAACTTTCCCGGGGCGCGTCAAGGTCACACGGCCAGCGTCGTCCAGTCTGCCGAGGTTTATTTGCACGCCGTGACATCAGCCGCATCCGCATGCGAGCTGCGTGCCTGTGCGTGTGTTCACGCCTTTACAACCGCCGATACGCACGCCATCTTATCCCTTCCACTTATTGTATTTAGACGTGTTATCCTTTGTTCCCGCGGTGGATCATTACGTGCCCGATCATCACGATGTCTGTAATCCCTATGTACATTGTCATAAAGGACACATTCCCTCGACGAACGCACCCTGTGAAATGTCCGACGTGTTAGCGAATGATAAATGTAGGCGTCGGTATCGCGTATCGGATCTCACCGTTCGCACGCCGAATTAATTTTAATTTATTGATCGTCGTATCGACGACGAGTATTTTAGGTGCCTACTAACGTCGCAACGCTGTTTTGCTTTTAAAGTATTTATTTACAACATTGTCTTTTTTACTGGTTTAATATATTGCCGGTAAAGTTGAGCTACTTCTCATGATCCTTTTGTTGTGTTCTCACCTTGTTATCGACCAAATTGTAACATTTAACCGACTTTTCACAAACTAAATTTAAGAGCGGTGCATCTTATCTTCTGTCCTTTTCTATATGAAAGAGAAAGAACTATTATTTAAATGAATTCCAAATATTCATTCAATTCAAAACATAGACTTTTTACGATTGCCATTACGCAACTTCTGGTGCAAAAGCCTACCTACAGCAGTAAACTTTATAATTGCCAGTAAAAATTAATATGAAATCGTAAGGAACGTTTGCGATTCAGCAAAGATGGTCAGATAGAAAATATTCACACGTTAATTGGTCGGATTTCCCTTATTATGAAAGCATGTAAATTATATTTAGAGCAATAAAACACCTACCTTTATTTCAAAATTTGGTAGATGTTTTTATTTTACGATGCTCGGTAACTTTATACCTAAAAAGTGAAACCCAAACAAAACCAGTTGCAAAGTGTCGTTGTTTTATGCTTATTTTACTGCATTTTATGCAGTGGTTACTCTCTGCCACGAGCACTATGGTATACTAAACAGAGTTAGCATACTCAGAGTAAAGCTTTACGTTGAGACTTTATTGATCAAACATCCCTACTGTGATTGTCACTGGCTTTTGCAACAATGATCGAAATCGCGTTCGAGAACGTCAATGAACTTAGTCGAGATTACGGGGAACGCAATCCGCAGCTGAAGCCGAAAGTGATCGAATGTAACTGCAGGCTTACGTCCACTCCCACCGCAACGTGTGTGTCTTACACAGTTATAATGGCCATTTACTAATAATTCTTCATCCAAAATTATTTTATGATCGACATAACCGCGTCCCGAATGATAAACGTGCTCACGGGCGGTCACTCCTCACCTTACCTCCTGATTGGATTATAATGCTTTTATATTACAATTCTTATTATTACGGATGGGTGCTACCGAGTGGCGTGTGACAAGTGACGTAGGGAATAACAACTAGAGTCGAAGACGAGCGGAAAAGCTATCTTGTCGAACGTAGTCGAACGTGTCGAACTTCGACAAATTCGACACAACAATATTCATGGTTTTAACAACAATCGAGCTTGACATGTCGCTAATTAAAATCTATAGGATTGGTTCAGATATTTTATTATTAAATTAATAGGGGTAACAGAAAATGTGTCTGAATCTAAGTGCAGAATAAATTACAATAATTGTGAAATTGTTAGCAAGTAACGATTCAAATGAGAGATAAAATAATATCTATTACAATTTTATCTCACATATTACCACATTTTCGAAATGTCACACCACTGTTCGCCTGTAACGAACGCGATTTTCGACACGACACGATCGGTTAAGCCCACTCAGATTAGAGTCCGCGTAGTCGAACGTCGTCTCATCGTGGGTGTCTCTTTGATTTATGACGACTCACATCGAGACGGTTATAGACTTTCTATATAATAAATACCATCAAAATCCTGTTGTTTCATGGTAAACATAACTAATTAACGAACAGTAAGTAACTGTTGTATAACTTTAATCTACCATTTATATTTATAGAACCAAATAAATGTTTACGTAAGAAATTCCATAGCCTTTATGCTTATATTACTCACTTCCACAATTTCAGTATTTCTTATATCATTAAGTAAATAGGTAACTATCTGGAATTTCGTCGTATCAAACTAATAGATGACTGGCAGTAAATCACTTAAGATTCTAATATATAATTCTTTTTATTTTTTTTATTTTATATAATTCTTAGTAAATATCTTAGGGTTAAGACGTTATCTTTTTCAGATGTTATCAAACTCTACAAATAATGGTTGGTCAAAGCTACTTAAACGCTTCGGTTAGGTGTTGCATCAATCGATTCTAGATCTTGTTAATCGATTAGGAAGCAATGCATTGTTTGATTCTCGCCTAAATGTGGTGTAGTTAAGGTTTAATTTTGTAGAGGGAAGTAAGGAGGTTCATACAATTAATCATACATAAATACAGCAATAGGTTTATCATAATACCGTAGTCTAATACTCGAGATGAGAGGACAATTTCTTCTGGATTGCAGTGACATGGTGGAAGGAATGTCTTGCATACAGGACATGTAATTTCAAGCGCATGCGCGGTGCATACCGAATACGCCCGCCTCGTTGGAACCCGGGGTGGGTACATTGTATTTTTATTTTATTTTCTGACGAACCCATCACTTCTCATTAAGTGGCGTTTGGAGAATAATTTAACATCAATAATGTCCGGACACGAATTTTATTGTTATTGCATTTTAATAAATTTTCATTGTTTCAACTTGTCAATGGCCCTCTTGATACATTTCCGAGTATTTAGGAAGGAAACCTACCTTTTGTTATTGTTTATTGGTGAGATTTAAAGGCGTTTATTGAATATGAATACATTAAGAGACACGAATCAATTGGAATATGTCAATCGACATAAATCAACGGTACCCACAACAAATATCCAATTTCTTCTATGCGACTAAACAATTTTTATCGTAAGGTAATTCTACATCAAAAGCTACGCAAAACGGATGTTACAGTCAATCGCATTACGCCCAGACATAGCAATAAGTAAATCCAATCTATCACGAGTTAGAAACCCGAATCCGATTCAACTCGATTCTTAACGGACAGATATCGATATGCCAGTAGTGAGACATCGGTACTCTTGAAAGCGTTCATGGATCCGTAAGAAGTCGGCTGACTGCAGAGCTGCCACATAATAAGGTAACATACAGAAGTAAAACTGCTATCGACATCGAAGCTACGCAATACGCGGATATAGCGCAGCGACTACGATCGTCGTCGTAGCCGATGACATCCTACGTCACGCTCGTAGACGATAGTTCTGGATCTAAGCCGCTACGGTTTTCGTAGTCGATTTTAAGTTGAGTAACTACAACGACGCACCGCTGCGGCCTCCGAACTTCACAAAGTATTACGATTGTCGTACTTAATAAGTATTGTAAAACGCTACAATTGAACAGTTGATAGATAGATATATTTTTGTAATTTTAAAAGCAATGCCCACTAGCATATTAATCAATTACCAAAGGCCTTATTGATAATGTCAATTGAGACTGACCTACTTGTTTATTTTGAAAATTATCTACTGTTATTTATCTTTCTTGTGAGACCGACGACGACCGTCATTGCTCAAACTAAACCTTCTGCGTCTTCCTTCATAGTCGGTATTCTTAAAAGCGTGCATAGATCCGTAAGAAGCCGGCTGACCACAGGGCCACCGTGGGCCAGTATGTCACGGCACACAGCATTAAATGATCAAAAGAGCCGTACCTACTCCGCGTACTAACCACTTTCCGCTACATTTCACTTGACAGACCAAATAGCTGACTTAGTTATGAGTGCTTATGAGTTACATACTTCGGTTTTTTCTTTGTAACTTCTCAAGTATCTTTTATCTTCTCATAAAGTCATAAAGAGATTGAAGAAAAACGTGTGTTGTAAATTTGACATGGATATTAGTGGACATATTCTTATGTCCATGCAGTAATGTCAAATATATATGCAGTAGTGGTGTATTTTACAAATCCAGAAATCTTTAATTTATTCGTTTCTTTATCTAACTTTTCTCACAAAAAGGTACAAAGGCGGGCTTAGGGACTCTCTACCATTGAACCAATGGTGGTAGAGAGATTATAATAAATAATAAATATATACGGACAAATCACACAGATTGAGCTAGAACCAAAGTAAGTTCGAGACTTGTGTTATGGGATACTAACTCAAAGACTCAAAGATCCTATATTTTATAATAGATACATATATAGATAAACATCCAAGACCTAGCTGGGGATCGAAGCCACCCCTCCCCCCCCCCCCATTTGATTTGATTTGATCACTTCTTGAATCTTAGTACTATTGTAAGGTACTTATCGACACGTTAACAACGCAAAGCCATCTATCATAAAAGACTTTACTACTTTATTTTAATAAATAATATATAAAATGCAGACTTATGACATGTCTCAACAATAACACCTGAAAGGATCGCTTTGCCGAATTCGAAAATTCGAATCTTCGATGGATCCATACTTTTTGAAGTTCTGTACCTACCTCGGGAAGCACGCTAAATCATTGGTCCTGGCTTTCTTTCGTAGATATGTGATAGTCGCTATGGGAAGTTACTTAAAAGACAAATTCTTTGATAAACAGTCTTACCAAGAAGTCCAGAAACTATTAATTAGGTCAGATAGGCAGTTGTAAAATACTAGAATTTAATTTAGACTGGACTGAACGGACCGACCGTTGAGGTCGGCCAGTCCAGTCCAGTCTAAGCAGTCGAAAAAGGCGTGGAAGATTGTATTCCGGCATTAATTCAAAGTTTAGAAAGCCATTCAAAAACGAACCACCTATTTATTTATAAATATAGCTACATACAGTTACAGTTTCATAATATTACCCACATATCATCTGAACAGAAATCTGTTCAAATTGATAAAACAATTCAAAACATGAGCTGATAATCCACATCTTACTAAAATGATAGCTTATCTCAAGAGTGTCTAAATCATTCGGCGGCTACTATCTATAAACACATGCTTAGGTACTTTGCGCAAACGCAAGGGCATGTACAGACGAGAGCACATCAAGCTACTACCATCTGACAGATTTCTTTATCCGATTTTCAACTTTATCTCTAAAGCATTAAGGCTCATCGGTTGATTGGGAATATCCGACAGTTTCGGGTAGCTTGACCTGCTGTCGTCCTTACCTAAGGATAGGAGGAGTACAAGCAACCGCATGTCCATGGTAACAGTGACATCGGCTTTATCTCGTTGCACTAAGAGTCGTTTTTTTGTTTGTGTTTTCTACTGACGCGTGACTGTTCATATGTCTCTAATGATAAACGTTGTTTGACGTGTTTGTGATAACAATTGACGGTAGTAATATTAACTCATACGCACCCATGAGACACTTGTTCGTAAATCAGAACAAATCTCGTAACAACAGTGGTGAAAACTGATTAGATAAGTTGTTTGGTCGTGTTCCTTGGTCTCCTTTCATATACAATATGTAAAGAAAATCCTGTCCGATCCGTGAAGGCATTGTTAGGTATCGTCAACTGATTCTAATAATGCCTACAAAGACGGGCTAAACTTAAAAAAAATCCCCTAATAAAATTAATATTATTTCGAAAAAGCGAGGTAACTTAATGCATGAGTGGTAGGGAACACGTTAGGCATGCGTGCGCGGGTGAAGGGGGGCAGGGTACGCGGCACGTGGTCTCATCGCTATTCGCTCCGTCACAAATGGTGTTGTCACTTTTTTAAAAATTACCAAATTTTGGGGAAGTTGGAATTAATTCGCGGAAAAAAAAAATTCAATGTTCATTAGTATTGTCACTATGATGATTACGTAAAATTTCATATTTTATTTGGTCATGTAACAACCTAACATTTATTATCTGTCCCTTTGGGATGGACAGGGTTTTCTTTACATATTGTATATTGTTTCTAAAAAACCATGTATGTATATGAAATGAGATCCATGCCAAACCCATATTGTGATTGTTTAACGAAACTTAAAGGTGTTGCTAACATTGTGTATAGAATCTATATTATTCTTGATAAATACGAGAAGGTAAGCAGCAAATTATAAAAATCGTGTAACAAACTCATGCTTCCTCAATAAAAAGAGGAAAATAAATAAAAAGATCTTTCAAAAACACGTACTCATAAAATGAATTAAGTTACCAACGTAAGCACTCAAATAAGCCTTATAACTCGCAGAAAATATAGCAAATAATGACAATAACGTACCACGCGCACGACATAAGAACAATATGAGTCGTCATAATCATTTTCATAATTAATAACCGTGTACGAGTCACGATGCCTATCATAGAGCGTGATCTAAGAAGCAAAACGTACCAACAGCTTGAGTTTCCATCACCGAACACGAACAAATTGTTTTACAAGCTACGATTTATTGGGTTATAGGAATTGCGAAATTACAAGTTGGCTAACATCGTCCGGGGTCTGTCTGACCCCACAATCTTGACAATGGCGGGCGAGAGAGCGAGTGTTCCTGTAATAATGCCTATAATGACGGCGCCCGCGCCGGCCAGCAGCATGCTTACATAACAGTTCGTGACTTGCGCATTACGGTATCGGGAGAAAAATACGAGTCCATAACATACAGGCACGCATCTAACGTCAGTGTGATATCTATATTCCATTATTTATTCTTAAAATCCCATCAACGACTCTATATCAATAGCGATATCTCTGAAGAAATGCAATGAATTCTACTAATATTATATTATAAACGTAAACATTTGTACGAATGTACATTTGTAATTATTTCAAGCAAAAACTGCTGAACAGAATTGGATGAAATTTGGCACACAGATGGTTTATAAGCAGTATTACCATATACGTTAGTTTTTATCCGGATATTCCTACGGGATCGGTACTTGTGTAGATAGTATAGACAGAGATAGATCACTTAAATAAGTAACGAACCAAAACAATTATTATTTAAAACCGCCACAATTATGTTCTTTAAAATATTTCACAGTTCAATAACGATATTAGATCTTTATCGTCATGTTAAACTTTTTATATTTATATTTTATTTAACATTTTAAATTACGCCTGAACTTTTATATTAAAATCGCACAGCAAATAATAAATTTCTAAAATAATTACTGAGCTATAAATTGTAATAGAATATTATTAGAATCAGCTGTATGTAAAAAAGTCATTTCTAACACGCGATCGGGTTAACACTTTGATCATTGGAAAGAAAACGTTAAAACGGTCCTTAATTTATTGGCTGCGGTATTAATTAATCAATATGTTTCTATATTAATTTATATTAATCGACGTTTGCAGTCCGCCCCTGTGGACGTTGGAACTCGTTCGCAGGTCGTCAACTAGCTATAACTTAATCCTACTAGATAAGTTTGACCGACCTTTCGTATGATTCATGGACACGCTGTTTCTGTTTGTGGTTTTAGACATCAACACTAGAATTTGCTTATAACATTACTACTCGTATTCACAGACATTACTTTGAGGTCTCACAGAACGCGCGGCCGCACAGGGTTCCAAAAATCTATTCATAGACAATACTTGAGTGGCAATCCGTGCTAAGTTTACGTCATTTGAAATGTTTTACTTCGCATAACATTGCTAGTTTACTAAAGCTTGATTTCTCAGTCGATGGATAAATTTTATTCGGGTAATAAAATTGGCATGTGACATACCTACCTAAATTCCGTTTTCTGGTTTGTTTTTTTTTTATATTAACCTCTGGATAAAATTATCTGTCGTTCGAAAAATCTGGGCTGTAGACAAATATTGTTTATGACTACAGGTGACATTTCCTTTTCGTGATTAGGTATGTTTAAATGACACTTTATAAAACTATAAAAAATGTTTGCAAATAAAATCTTGGATATAAAAGTTCTAACCTTCTGAATGCTTAACAAGTTCAATAATGGGATTATAGGATTGCTATCAAACGTATAGTTTTAATGACATAACTAGAACCAGCAAGACGTACACTTTGTATTGGTTACTGTGTTGATTAATATTTCTGCTACGACCTGTCAGCCCTTTCTCTTGTCTGGCTGGATTAAATTAATTTGTCTTTAGACTTGAACAGGACAAGGTAAAGACACCGTATTTGATCCTTGACTTAGAGGTCAAGTGTATAAACAGTTGCTAAAAGTATTTTAAATGTAAAATTGTCTATCTATACCTATCCATCTATTCTAATCTATCTATGCCCATTGTGTCACCCTTTGTAAAATCTTTTTATTTATGTTCGGTAATCTAAATGGTGTACATAATAAAGAGTATTCTCTTCTATTCTAAATATACACTTGATTGTTTTTAAATAATTATAAACTGGTGCTTCACCGCAATCCCGCCTGATGGTAAGCAGTGGTGCAATCGTTGATGGTAAAGCGCGCTAGTTTGTTAAGCCTATTCACTCAAAAAACTTCGTGAATAGGAAGTAAGACGGCTGTTGAGCGAAGTGATGCAATGTTGAACCCAACAACACGGCCAACGATGCTGCTCCAGAGGGAGATTGAACTGGAGCCCCTTCACAACCAAACTCCCGACAGATAAACATTTGATGCATCGTACCCGGCACACATCGCAATACAACTGCTCAGAACCGTTCTCCGTATGGCTTCACCAGACATCATGCCGGAACACGACAAATCGCTTGGCGGCAATACTTTTTCGGGTTTGTGCTAACTTCTGCCGGCAGCCGATGTTATGGCCTACCACCGAGAAGATTTCGTGATTTAGACATGCTTTAAAGTTAGCCATTTAAAGTTTGCATAACAAAACTACTTATCACAATCATCATTTTCCTGTCATCATCGTCATCATCACCATTTCATCCGAAAGACGTCCACTGCTGGACATAGGCCTCTCCCAAGGTTCTCCAGGTCCTGCCGGTCCTGCGCCTCCCGCAACCAGCGGTTTCCCGCAACCATCACCAGGTCGTCGGTCCACCTTCTCTGTTGCGTGGTCGCCACTCGAGAACCCGTCGGCCCCATCAGGCATCGGTCCTACAGGCAATGTGCCCAGCCCACTGTCACTTTAATGTCTTAATTCTTCGGGCTATGTCGGTTACTTTCTTCTGCGGATCTCCTCATTCCTGATTCGATCGCGCAGTGAAACCCCAAGCATAACCCTCTCCATTGCCCTTTGAGTGACCTTGGGCCTTCTTATAAGGCCCATTGTTAGCAACCACGTCTCAATTCCATAATTCCCTTTTCATTCCATTTTCCTCTACTTTTCTGAATTTATTTGGGGCGGCACCACATGTCTTTTCCTTCCATACTTCTCTATTAGTCGTCATCTCCTTAGACCTTCAACCGTTCACACTCACACATTACATCCATCGTTTTTTTGGTCTTCCCTACTTTTATAGTCATCGACATTAAACATATTAAATCAAAAGACTACTTATAATGATCTTATACCAGCCTGCTAAGTCAAGCCTCGATCCTGGCCAAATCGATCATAATGTTAAAATATTGATCATAACAGTTATCTTTTATCTATTTTGCGACATAAATCGATCATGTAGATAAATTTTAATCCACCGAGAGCGTTGATATAAATAATTATGTAAGAATGGGCTAAGGGAAACTAAAAAAACAAGGCATGTCCTAGATCCAAAAGACATGTTAGGTAGGTACAGCAAACAACTCGTACTGGACCCGCGTGGTACATTACGACCGAATAATTTACAGAGGGGAGGCTTGGAGAGTTATATGCTAATTATATTATTTATTTCATTTACGGAATTGATTGTAATACTACAAAGACAGTATTAGTTCAATGCCGAAACTTCCCAACTGAACCAAGTCTTCAAATTCCTCGAAACACTAATTTATTATCATCAACCCGCCACAGACAACTATGGCGTTACATTGCAATCCAATACAATAAATCAACAGCAACATTATTACTTACTTAGTGGACATTTTAATCAATGTTATGCCGATGACAGATCGCCGCGATCGGCTGCAGACTGTGATCAATATATAGCCTCTATAAGTCACGAATACTGGCCATAGTTGCTTATAGAAAATATTATTTCATGGCCCGTTATACGTAGGTTGATGACGTCATCATAGTTAGTACTGTAGGTTATAGTTCTATGAAGTAATGTGCATGGAGGGTTTTAGAATTTGATTTTAGAAGTGGATAATTATAAACACGTTTTAGTTTTTTATGAACTTGTGTTTAGAACACGTTTGACGTCTTCACTTAGACGATTTCACCCAGAATATCTTATGTATTATAAAATTAGATACTTGAAAGTAAAATGTATTGGTTCTTGGAGTTCTACAAGCTGCTAATTAGGTAGTAAACGCGTCGAGAACATTAAAAATTGTCGCTTAAAACCGATTTTTCTTCTGCATTATTTATTTTACAATGTACTTGATCATAGACCACAATTTTCCTCCTCAAACACTATCAAATACTTTCATCCTCGTTAAGAGTTCTAACAAAAATGTGCAAAATCCCGTCCATACAACACTAACAAGTGAACAAGTCGCCTTAGTACGTAACAGCACACCTGCGGCCGCGCCGCTGCCTGATGACGGTTATTGTGCGCACTCGCAAACTGTGCTCTTATTACCAGAGTACACAGACTGGGCGAATTATTGGCTTGTCAGGTGCCGTATGGCTGGGGTCAATGGTTTGATGGTCACAGTGTAACTAGTTAGGGGCTACAGTATAGCCACCGTAAAGGATCAGAATCTTGCTATATAGTGTTGGACTTCTATTTTAGTTATACTATATTTTGTACTACCAGAGCTACATTTTCATAATGATGTCGTTATTTGCAGAAGTAAGTTGTAGCTATATGCCTGTTAATTTGGTAGTCTCCAAACTTCTAAAATAGATATCCAACAGACATGGCTGCTGTCACAATAATGCTAAAGCCATTTCTGATTCTACAACTTTTGTCACATCGTAGTCTCTTAAAGAAACTCATTATTTTCATTTCATAGGACCTAAAAATCTCTGCTTACCCCTATTAAGAATACAGGCATAGTATTATGTTAATTTTTAAGTTAATTAATACTAATTATCCTTTGTTTAGTAGTGTAAGTTAAAAGAAAAGTCTAAAAAAGGTGTCACTCCTGTAAGCACATAATCGTTAACAGTCTAGGTTACACAGGCACTCTAATAATCAACACTACAAACGTTATCTTTTAATTTAATTAACCGCTTCAATTAATTAAATTACAGTAAGAGTACCAACATTCATTAATTGTAATTACATATGTAATGAGCTTTAAACTAATGAAAAACAATCGCTTCCTCAAACATAAGTAAGTAAAAAAACGACGCTTTTATTTTATTATCAAGCTTAACCAATATAAATTTAGATTCGCAATCAAATGCACTCACTGAGAAAATTAATAAAACGTTTCAAGTAAAACCGATCGTTTTTTTACAGCCCAATCAATAAAGAAGTTAATTTATTCTTAAACTTAAATATATTTTAAACTGGGCCTTAACTCTATTAGAATTTGCCCTCTGTTGTTAAGAATCTGTGGTAAGCGAGCGGTACTTGCGTCCCCACAAAGATTAACGACCGAATAATTCAGATGCGTCATTACGGCCACATTATAAAATTACAAGATTAAAAACAATGTTTGTTTTAATTAAATCTTATTATTTATAACTAACTGTTGCCTATAATTTCATATAAAAAGCAGCCTATGTCCTCCATATCACGAAGTTTGCTTGTGCCAAATTTGTTTAGCTATTTTAGCGTAAAAGCGCCACAAACAAACATACAAAAAAAATATATGTTTTATCTTATAAAAACATTATTTTCATAGAAATAGAAATAGATTCATGATTTCATCAACATAACTGTTGTAATCAATATACCGACTTTCAGTAGCTGATAGTAATCAGTTAATAAAGCTCGGGTATCCAAAGCGATGGTTATCTACACTCAAAAGTACAAAGAAAGACAAATGCCACACTTTCCTTGCACAAAGGAGTGTCCATTCTTTACAGGCGTTGCGGTAATGAGTCTATGTCACTGGCCCTTGGTAGCCGGTACAGAACAGTGGGGCATAAATCATGGCTGGCCAGGAAATCATTCATCCTCGGTAATGTGCTGCGAAAATAGGCTTCCACTCGGAACGGCGCCGCGACGCTCACGCCCCACGCCCCTAATGCTTTATAAAGTAAAAAGAAACGAACAATATTAATGAAAATATAAATCTGAAATTCTCGGCAATTTACACTACAACAGATTTTTTTTACTCTACAACAAATTCGCAAACAGATCTAGATTATAAATTTGATTGATATAAAAAACGCTCCAATTATTAAAAGGACAAAAGTAAATTGACTGAACCAAATTGATCAACAAGATCTTTAATACATGTATTTCATTCGAAGGTTAACGTAAAGTTTAATGACAAGCTACCCCAATGTATCTACTATTTAGGTATACTCGGTCGCGAACCCGATACACTTGTAATCTCTTCACCTAAAACAAAAAAGCAAGAGCGGACACAGCTAACTGTGTTCGTAACAGTCGAGAGTTGAAAAACAACAAGCTCCTGAGGTAACTGCTTTATACTTTATTTATAGTTGTTATCTCATCAGTTTAACTAACGATTCTCTTATCTTTTATTGTTAGATACACTGTCTATAAAACACAGTAAGATATATATAAATCGTGAATTAATAATTAAGGCTCAGTTTATTGTAGTCGCTCAGTTAACAAGTTATTTTGTTGTGGCACGATCGCCATTACTCGGACATTCTGCCCAATCAATTAAAAAGAGTACAGCCACAGTTCGTTGGCCGTTCCCACGACATTTTTGTCATAACTTCTGCTTAAATTTTGAGCTGTAACCATTCCTAGGGACGTCCGTAACCGCATATCGATGTATGACAAATCGTGACAAAACCACCGACTCATCTACACTAGTTAGGAGTTCAAAGTTGTCTAAAACTGGCTACAATCGATTATCAATCTTATTCACTTGATATAAGAAACTGATGCGCTAGAAATGTATCGTTACGGGAAGAAAAATAAAGTTGGCATTTGTGTACACGAATTCATGTGGCTGAGCCGCATGCCTGCGCCTGCGCTGGCTTCATCCATCAAGCTCGGCGCGCATCACCTTCAGCGCGGCAATCGACCGGAAACATACCCTGCCAGCCTCTAACTTGGGCAGACCACGTAATTAAAGAGCGTTTGTACCTAATGCGAAGACATGCAATGAAGTAACGAACATCAGAAGGATAGAAGAAAGAATACATTTTGAAAAACATTTTTCTCAGTGCTACATTGTATTATTCAGCATGTTTACCTTTTTTTGCTACATGCCAAGTGTATCGCAACTTGATACGATAAAGTAAATATGACATTTAGATATTAACTATGAAAACTTAGCGCTAACATAATATTATGTGCACGCGCACATTAAGCGTCAAGCTGATAATAACTTCATCGTGAATAAAAAGATAAAGCTTAAAAGAACATTAAGTTTTACGATAGTACACAATTCACAAAAAACGCAATTACTTTTAATTTCAAATGGCAGATATCATTTTCATTACTGGGATTTTTTGTCGCTTTAGAAAAACACTTCCTAACATAACATGTCCCATAGGCGATTACTATTCATTATCATGCGAACGGCGCGGAAAATATGCCGTCCTTTTTCGTCCCATGTCACTGTGTACTTCCGTCTCAGTCGCGAAGCGGTCGCCAGAATTTAATATCAAATATCAATATTTGGATGCAATCAATCAAAGTTAATCACGCGAAAGATATAAAAGCAAAATGAATACATTAAGTTCTTTGGTGAACGGCGTCGGGTGCATTCGAGCGAGCTGGACCGGCATTATTTTTTTGTACAGGGCCTAATAATGACCGATTAGGATAAAAAATACACTGGGAACTCCGTTGCCCATTGTATTAAATACATTGTCATGACGTAAGCACATTTAAATATTAATTAGCTTAGATTAGAATGGTAAGCCAGAGGTAATCAAATGTATCCAATGGTTCTCAATCCGACCAGTCTCCTTTATATGTAAATTCGTAGGGTTGCTAAGTACAAATTAAAATAATGTTTATTGGCTGGATAGAACTCTTCTAGTTACTTTAATTTGTGATATAATTGGTTTAGTAGACTTAGCGGCAGCATTAAGATACCAGGCTTAATTAAAACTTTCCTATTGTCGCAGTAAAAGAAATGCGTTTCTAGTGTAGAAGAATCATGACTGACCACTATTTTTTCTGTGTCTTGTAATGTTAATTACTTAACATTCCTAATATTGTATACAAACAAATATTTGCTAACTAAACAGACAGCTTTGTTGCTGAGGAATTTGTTGCGCAACTTCTTCGCAGCGAAAGCGCTAGGAACCGATGAAGGACGTGCGTTTTGGGAGACTGTCTTTTTTAACTTAGACTTAGTTCGAAAAGTGCTGACTGTCCTTTCCACAAAAAAAATTAAGTTTAAATTATTATTTTTTAATGTTTTTTTTTTTTTTTTGCTAACCCAATAAGAAAACATAACCCAATTTCAATAGAAAAAATCTACGTTACAACCCTATAATAACTCTAAAAGCATGATATCAAACCCACAAAGTCGTACAATAATTTCCACCACCAATTTCGTAACACATTACAAACTCCACCAAGTGCACGATTTGTTTAACTAACAACACAGCTTAAAATAAAAGGAACATTAAGAACTAAAGTTCTAGACAAAGAACAAATGTGTGGTAATTTAAAAACTTAAGTAATTAGGTCAACTGTTTTCCCGCTCGATCGATGCTATGGAAACACGCCAAACTTTTAACTCGCGCGAACGTCAATAAACCGTGTTTTCTAGTTGTTTGTTAGTGGCCAGCAATCGATACTTGTAAGCGTTGTTGTTTGATTGTTACCGTGGATTGTTTGTTGGTTTGTTTAATACTTTGTTGGTAGAACTTTACAGTATGTTATTGTTTAATGGCTGAACTGTATGTAAAAGGGGAAACTTGTTTTAGGTTTAGAAGCGAAATCGGGAAAACTGGATTGATTGAGCATTTTATAGATAATGATGCGTTAGCCGTGTTTTACTGCTTACCCATATAAATCTTAAAAATAAATATTAAGCCCTAAACTCATGGTCTACCCATGCGAAGCCCAAAGCTTATTCAACAAACATACAAAAACTTTACGATTTCTTTTTATATTATTAGATTAGACAAAAATTCTGTGGTCAATGGCTTAAACCTTAGTTAGATTCTTGCCATGCAAGAAGAGAAAGACGGCAAAACAAAAAAAAAAAAAAAAAAAACATTAGTTAGAATATGACAGGATGTGTTTAGTTTAGGTAATAATCTCTCGCTTGAACTTCGCTGCGGTGAACGTAAAAAAACATTACTTTTTGCCACCTAAGTTCTTACACGTAGATTAGCTTAATTGTTCCTGCCAATAAGTAGTATTTTCTTACTCAAAAGCACTTCTCAGTTGCATTAACTATGCATAATAGATAAAAGGTAAAAACTAAATAAAGTGCTTCTACATGTGGGGGCCAATAGACCAAAGTAACTTAACAGTGTTATCTAAGTACTGTTTTAGCTTTCCTCTACGTTTCCCGTGCGGTAGGTAAATACGGGTTGATCATAGAAAAACTGATAGCTTACTTTTAAGTAAAAACTGTAACTATGTACTTTAGTAACTGGTCTTTGGCCATTCCTGGATGCTATTTTAATTTCCATTTCGTCTAGGAATTTCAATGAAAGGTCGTTTAGAATAGGTTGAGTGCTTAAAGGTGCCCCGGCCCACGGGGTAGATTAAGGCTCACTCATTCTCACCAAGAGAAGACCTGGGTTCCAGGAAAGGGAACATAGGCTGATTATGTTATGTGAATGCTAATTTTGTTCTGGTGGTGGCGAGGTCATGATTCTAAAAAAATCATAACGTTTTTATGATTTGCCACTTTGTTAGACTGTTGTACGTTCCCATAAGTTTTTAATAGATGTCTACAAATTAACAAAATATCAATTTTGCTGTTAGAAAATGTTTTTTTTTTTTTGTGTTAAGCCCTCACAATTTTAGCCAAATTCTCAACGACAATCAATGTAGGTAACTATAGATTTTTATTTTTATGACAATTTGGAACTGGCTGGAATGAAAACATTCTAAATATACATATACATAATATAAAAATACGGGAATGATCCCTGAGATATTATTTGCCTTTCACTGGCTTACTAAGAGGAGATTGTGCTACGCTTCTTAATTCAAACGTAACTCAAAATGGCTGCCGTTAAATGTGTTGCGACGTTTAATAATAATAAGGGGCCAGTATAACGGACAGTTTGACTTAATTAATTGTGAAGTGCTTCTGTGCAGGGTAAGTCTACTTTCGATTTTTATTTAGTAGGTAATGATTATCTTTACATCTGATCTCTGAATATTTTTGGTCAAATTCAGCGGTGCGTTTCAAACAATGTGGTAACCCTCAGTACAATAAGTAGATAGTTAGTACAGTTTTGAAGAAACTACGCAGCTATTTTAATTATACTTGTCATTAATTATAAAAACACTGAACACTAGTTGTGAGCGAGGCAACTGCCATTGCAGTAAAACTCTTAGTTACAGATTTTTTTCTAATATGTCAAAATTATTGTTGTCCCTTTCTTTGATCTGAACTCTATCGTCGTTAGAAAAAACTAATGTAACACATTTTTCGTTAACTTCTGCTATTAAATTTTATTATTTCGTCAAGTGCTGTCATTTTCTACTTCTACTTCGAGCCTATGTTCTAAGGCTAATAAGTAGTAGAATTAGTATTTATTTTATCCAGTCACTTAACTAGTAAGTTCTCATCATCATCATCTCAGCTACATGAAGTCCACTGCTGGACATAGGCCTCCCCCAAGGATTTCCAAAAAGAACGTTTAGACGTGGCCTGCATCCACCGCTTCCCTGTGATTTTGTGACCACCTAGTCGATGAGCGTCCAACGCTGCGCTTGCCAGTACGTGGTCGCCATTCAAGAGCCTTTCTGCCCCTTCGGCCATCGGCTCTACGAGCTATGTGCCCCGCCCACGGCCACTTCAGAGAGCTAATCCGCTGGGCTATGTCGGCGACCATAGTTCTTCTACGAATCTCCTAATTCCTGATACGATCACGTAGAGAAACACCTAGCATAGCCCTCTCCATAGCTTTCTTTAGAACCTTGAGCTTTCTTATGAGCATAGGCGAAATCGGGAGGTGACAAGGGGTGGCAGTTGCCACCCCAAACAATTCTATGTCAGTTCTTTGCTACCCCAAGATGTAAACAAAATATGTATACTAAACTAACATTTTAAACAAAGTTGTAAGTGTGTGACATTGGTAATTGATCCTGTAGAAGTAAGTGTTGGTTTTGAATTTGTCCTGTAAAATTTACGATGTTGATAAGTGAAAATACCACACCAGGTCAAGCTAGAACAAAGTTTTAGTTCATAGCGAACTGCCAATCCACCGAATGCTTATGCCTTCATCGAAATATGTATAATAATATCAGTGGAAATATTCTGACAAACACTTGGGGAATAGCTGAAAAAACCACTATTATGACCGATTTTTTCAAAATATTCCCGGGGGTGGCCGGACCGTACTTTCCCATGGGATGTATTCTATACAGGAAAATTTTGCCACCTCAACTAAAACAGTGAAATAACGCCCATGCTCATGAGGCCCATAGTGAGGGACCATGTTTCTGATCCACATGTCATCACCAGTAACACACATTGGTTAAAGACTTTTGTCTTTAGGCACTGAGGTTTTCTGGGCGAGAAGACACTACGGAGCTTCCCGAACGCTGCCCAGTACTAGTGTAAGTACTAATTAGTAGATACTATTTCGTACTAGTTAGCACTATTAAGTACTAGTTGGTACTAGTTAGTACTAGTCAGTACTAGAAAGTCCTAGTAAGTACTAGTAAGCTCTAGTAAGTACTGATTAAGTAGGTACCTATAAGAAGTTAAAAGCATTGTCAATAGGCATAATTACCTAGGTATTTATTTCTTTCTTTTTTGGCTTGGCAAGGTTTGTGCATTTGGCCAATGTCACGTAACGAATTATTCATGTCGAAAAAGACAGCCACGTGAACCGTCTACGAGGGAGGTTTGAGATAAAGTCATGATGAGTCCACTATGCTGCGATATCTCGATGTTTTACACTTTTATTTAATCTACAACACTATAAATAATTTAAAAAGTCCAATGAAAAATGAACGTGACGGTCAGCTTAATTTTTCCACCAAAAGTCCCCATAATTACCTATATGTGAGTAATCTGTTGAATTCTGAACTTCACATATTTTAGGGATGGCACATCTTAGGGTAGGTGTCAACTACTAAATATTTATCATGAAAATATTCCAGTTTTAACTAAGTATAGTACCTTGACATAGGAAGGTATGGGTTATAACTAAAAAGAAGGTATTATTTTATATGAAAAACAAAACTACTCTTGGCACAAACAAATAAACTAAGAAATTCTATACCACCAATAATCTCACAAATCTAGAAAATTTGGCCACATTCATTGTAACCTATGAGCAATAGTCGTACAAGTGCAAGTTACTTATGTCTATTTTACAGCAGCTATGTTTCCACAACTGATGGCTATTCCGTTCTCTGCCGATCGTTGTCGACTGTCCGCTGCGTATCGATTATGTGGCAGCCCTGAATGCAAGAAGAAATAAGTACTACCGTGAATAAAAGTCCTTTGAGAAATAAGTACATATTTATAATGTTAACGCCAGCCTATCATTGTGCCACTGTAACCTACACTAGACCTTTGAGAGGAACTGGTCCATAATCCAGTCCCTCTCATAGGGAATAAACTACTGTCATGCACATGACTAATAATGCACTGCAAAAGCCTCTTTTCATATTATGTATAGAATTTAAACATGCCTAGAATATTTATTAAAGGTATAAATGTTCAAGCATTTATTTTCATTCTATTTATTTTCTAAAAAAATTAAAGCTATCATTTTAAGTTTTTGAATGCAGAATTTATTAAAATAGCAAAAATATTTCCAGCCAGACTGTTAGACTTTAATCAAATAGCAGTTTCAGTAATAACAGTCTCATTTTAACACTTTCTACTATTCGATGTCGATTTATCTGAATCAATGCTAGATAATAGGTAAAGAAAACAATTATGTTAAAAAGAATGCAAAGAAGTGCTAATTTAGACGCCTGTGTGGTTCTCAACTCCGTTGTTTTTCTAGCAAATACTCAATACATGCGGTTTAACTATGCATGTCGCCAGCCATGGGTCTGGTTGCAAAGTACAGGGGGAAATAATTAACCGTCGTTGATGGCAACATTATTTTGTGGCATGATTACGGGTAACGCAGCAGTGTGCGTCTGGGAGGAGATGTCGCGGCGTGCGCGGGCGCAGGCCCCACCCCCGCGCACTAATTGCGCCAATCTGCGGGACGCAGCGCACGCACACACGCACCGCGCACGCACACAGCGCCCCTGCGGTGACAAACACTGCATTCGCCAAATGTATGTACGTTACTAGTGTATGTAAATGAAAATGTACAGAGAAGCACGAGGAAACAACAGCAGTCATTATACGGGAGCGCTGTACAGCCACACAAAGGTGGGATCATAATATGAGTGGGAATTGTTCGTGTTTTATTTTTTTATGTCGCAGACATTCAATTATTTTTAATTATGCTATATTTCGCACAATTACTTCCCATAATAAGGGTTTGTTGCACTCCTACATGAAGGATTGGAGTCACTGAAAAATGACACGTCTGTCGAGCTGCATAGGCAACACGAATTTGTAAAAGAATGTATTAATCAATTAAAAATTGGATCAATTGAATTGGAAGCTGGGTGTGGGTAGTGGATAAGGCATTCGAACGACAGACAGACGACCGGTGCTGAGACACGTTACTACATTCATTTATTTAACCAACAGAACGCGGTAATTGAAAAAATCTCATTTTCTCCCGTCTAGTGACGTAAACTTGTGTTAAAGGAATAATAAAAAAAACAAATGAACGTCTGGCGTTCGGTCCTGCCGCCATGCCGACCGGCTACTTGTTTGCTCATGTTTTACTGTACGTACTTACTAGTTCCTACATTTTTACTCAACCACATTATTCAGCCAAGCGAAACTGTAAGTGTTAGGACCTGCACGGGATTTTTATAGGTTTCTTTTGCATAAACATTCCAGTCTACAGACTTGTAGCAAAAACAACACAGGAATAGAAACAAATAGACTTTACAACTGAAGGCTATCATTTTTCATAGGAACGTCGTAACTAACTACAATTTGCTGTCCATAACAGGTCAGTTCAGTAGTAATTTCAATCCACTTATCCACATGTGGAATTGCGTAACTACACACAAGCCAGTAATTTAAAACAACGTATCATAACAATTACTATTTTTTGTAGAGAAAAGGGACATTGAAATTTAAGCTCTATGTGCACTTGATAAGGCTGTATTTCAGATATCTTCGTGGAGATTATGAGTAGCCTGATGTTTGTCATTGCTCAATAGGTGTGAAATTGGCGATGAGTCGATAGAGAACACTGGATTGAATAATGCGATTGTTTTGTTTGTTTTTTTTCATATGGTTAGGTACTTGGTTTTCAAGAGTGAATAAGGATGGAAATAAGACTTTAAGAAAAATAATTGTATAAAGATAAATTTAAATAGGATAGCTGAATTGCGTTTTAGTAATTTTTTTAGCTTTACCTGTTGTGTAGTATTTAAAAGTTTTTAAACATTACAAAAAATCAACGTTTCACATACCTACAATGAGCAATAAGAACTATTTACGATTTTTATTTAATAACATTAAGTAAATATAACTAGTTAAATAAAGAAGTAGAAATATAAATATTTCTTAAGTGCGTCGGAAAACTCATGACGTCCGAACCATTCAAATTAGGTAACAAAACAAAAACCTTGAGAACCAGACAGTTTTATTTTCATTTGTCGTCCGTCCACAAATCACATGAAATATAAACCCGTCCTCCATTAAGTAGGTATCGCGCAATAGGTGTAACATTTCAGAAGTTAAACCGAATAAAAACAACAATAAAAGTGAAACTCTCTCAGTGGAATAAATAATTTCCACTATGTCATCAATCGCTTCACTAAACCATAAATTGGGAGTGCGCGTCAAGCGCGCGGTCGCATTACAGGGACACACTCCCGTCACCATAGCAACCGAGCTGTCATTAAAAAAAAAACATTTCATTAGCTCACCACCACAGCTCAAAGAATTCCACCCAAATTAACATAAATTGTTTTCTTTAAGTCTAGATAACTTCTTGTTCTTAGATACTTTATGATCACGAGCAATTTTATATGAACACACTTCAAGCACGTTCATACAGTTTAATTCGTAAATAAAATAGCTATAATAATGTGAGACATGCTGGTGACGCGCAGAGGGATAAACTTGGTAATAAAGTTAGTGACCAAAGTGAAAACGATCCGAGTTGTCATCGTAGTAAATTTATGTTCATCGCAACACGGTTAAATACACTTTTTATAACTCCATGGAGCTGGCTCCGCGATGAAGCACCGCTTCTACAAAGAGAAACATTCCAAAACATTCAAGTAATCCGTGCTTATTTAATATGAGAGATAACAAAAGTGAGCAGCGATATTCCGTTAATATTTTTTAATTTACTTATCTGTCTGTAGGAATCAATGTTTCACATAATTTTATATGTAAGTAACCTAATCGAAAAGCCGCCGTGTGTCGACGGACGAATTTAACAGATTCCGATATAATCAGAGCGACAAGAAGCCGCATCGGACTTCGACACTAACACGTTAACAGTGTGGGTTTACAAACAGGACCCTGCCCGAGAGGATGGCGGGCGGTCGGCCCGTGTCCAGCGAGCCCCTGGCACACATAAACTAACACACATAACTGCTGTGAACGCGAGGAAATCAATTCCCAGTTCCGATTCCGAGAAGTGACACAGTTTCTTAAGTGTCGCATCACTACCGACGGACCGCTAAATAAATTCTAATCGTTCCCATAGCATCCACATGCCAATCTAGTCCCTAACACCACGATATAGACGAACTTTTGTACTCGCCCGTCGAAGTAGTTTGAATATAAAGAAGAGCCACCTGTCCCCACGAAAATCTTTATAGCCGCCATAAAATTTAAACCTCAAAAGAAAAAACAAAAAGTATGGAATCATTTTTTTTTCCTTTACGAGTGGGGCCCATTTTAGATCGTGTTTACCTAAGCTGTCACCTTACAGAATGGCGATTTTGACTGGTCGGGTCCGTTGAATTAATTGTGGAGTTTTGGAGAGATATCGTCTGATGAGCGATAACGTCAGATGGACGAGCTGCCTGCCGTCGGTGGGAGCAATTTGCTTAATTCTGACAGTTTCGCTCGAGGAATTAGACGTCCGCTTAACATGCTTAATTGTTACGACGTCCAGTTCTGAGAGCCAATGTTCGTAAATTGTATGTAATGCGAGTGATTTAGAGATTAGGCAGTATTATCAATTAAACGGGTGCTGTGAACTTGGGACCGGCTTTCGACTCCGCAGTCTTCCAACTTTCTGTTCTAAGTACTGCACACTGGCTGCAGAGCAACATCACTGTTGGACTGTCTACAGGTAGAACATTGTCAATTTTATACAAAACTAAAGTAGGTATAACTAACCAGTCATACCTACTTTAGTTTTGCTCAACCGAGGAGACTTGTAATAAGAACTTACCGTGCGAGCCGACAGCGGCGGAGTAGGGGGCGTGCATCTGTTGATGGTAGTAGCGGGCGCGGCTGTGATGGCCGCCTTCCAACGGGGAGTGGAAGAAACCGTCGCCATTGGCATCGGCGTTGACGTCACCGGCCGCGGGACTGCCGTTGACGCGGCCCTCGTACCACCGCTGCTGCAGCGCGCTCGCCCCCGCCCCCGCGCCCTCTCCACTCATGTCCATGGCCGATCCGACCTCACACACCATGCATCGCTTTTATACACACGCACTATAAGTCCACTCCCCTATCAACATTCCTGAAGTCTTGGCTTGGTGTATGATGAACCCGAACTAAAGAGCAATCGGCCCACTGTTTGGATTCTTTGTGGGCCTCAACTTGACACGGTAGTTGTCGACCAGTTCATATTGCACGTATCTGTGGAAGATAAAACATAATTAATGCTGATACTACAAATGATAGTAATTTTAATAATTGTGATGCAGGACAAAGAAGGGGTACCTACAACTACATACTACAAAAGAACAGATATTATTTGTTTTCCTTATTTTTGTTGCTTGACTATTTGTACTGTAGGGGGGAGCGGGGCCTTTAACTACAGGTATTTCTAGTATGCCTAAATGGAGACTCCTTGATATGAAGTGTAAGTCAAAATTATATGAAATGAACTTATTTTATTTTATTATTTTATAATATACGGATACCATGAAGTCATTTAAGTCGACATCAAAGAACTGCACACGATAAATCCAAGCCGGTGTTTTGTCAAAAATAGACAATCAATTAAGATAATACTGGTGTGGTATCAAATACGTCTGCGATATCGACACGCTCCCAATTTGATTAAGTGATAAGGTGCAAACAACACTTGAACCGCCGCGATAAGCGATAACCGGGTATTAAGCGTTGTTAGCCAACCGAGCAGTGATTTTTATTACTACCGAAAAGCTTCCAGAGATATCTTTATCTGCGTCAGAAATATTTGTATAATACTCCAAGATATACCAACACCTTTAAGACAGTGTATCAATGTAAAGTGACAACTTCAACATCAACTGTCAGGCATTCTGCACAATATGGAAGGAATGATGCTAAGTATGGAGAAATGCTGCACTTGCAAGCTGCGTGAGTGAGCGAAATCCACTGCCTCTTGTTCGATGTCCATCGCACACAGAATGGATTGTAAGCAGCACATGAAGTGATTTTTGGTCC
Organism: Sesamia inferens; assembly: GCA_037179545.1. NCBI lineage: Eukaryota > Metazoa > Arthropoda > Insecta > Lepidoptera > Noctuidae > Sesamia > Sesamia inferens. Next base: position 23,415,667 of record CM073928.1, on the reverse strand, counting down.
ATTTGCGCAATTGCCGTTCTTATGGCTTTCCGGTACGTATGCCAGATAAATCAATAATAATAATAACCGGCCACAATATCTTCTTCTCAGCTTATAGAGGTCCACTGTTGGACAAAGGCCATAATCCCCACGCTTAGCAGGCGGGTTGCTGATAGCAGTAATTTGTTATTCCAAAGGAGAAACGCTGCTACCCGCTTCGCTGGTGAGAGTTCCCTTAGTCGCCTCTTACGACACCCACGGGAGGATATGGGTTGTACCTACTATTCTATGCCCGGTACCACATGGGACACGAACCACAATATGAACATTATATAGGTATTCACATACCTACAAGATATAGATACTGTTTACAAGATTGAATGCTTGCAGAAAGTGACTTATTCATGTCCTGGACTGATTTCATAACCAGATCTGTCTTTTCGTGTCGCGTTTGACATTTTACAAGCTCATAAAGTGTTGCAATTGTTGACATTTCATACTAGGTGTACAAATATGAAACTTGATACCCCATCGCCACACCCATAGAGTATTATATTAGTGAACTCCCAGCTATGTGTTAACAATAAAAGAACTTCATGGACATGCTAAATATATCCGCTATCGTATACATAATAGAGGTGTTTTAATGTCATTGTGTGCACACTAAACAATTTATATAAATGACATATAATTTTGGCTCTTTATGTTATGTGAGGAGGTAGATAACTAAATTGAATAATACATCAAAGGTACCTACTGTAGGTAGCAAACTACGAGACTTGATGATTCATAATATGATGTCAAAGTAAATTTAAATAATACCTTTTTCTTTCTTTGGGGATTATTAATGTTTTGCAAAGTAGTCAATGTCAAAGTTAATGATCGTGACTGAGTAACAAACGTCCCAACTCTCAAAAAAGTGTATAAAGTAACAGATATTAATATAATTAACATTTTTCACATTAAGAATGATATTTAAAGAAAAAGATCTAACATTAATCAATTTTTTTTTAATAATTATAAACTAGCGCTTGACCGAATCCCGCCTGATGGTAAGCAGTGATGCGATCGTTGATGGTAAAGCGCGCTAGTTTATTAAGAGCCTATACACTCAGAAAAACTGAGCGAATAGGAAGGAAGACGGCAGTTGAGCGAGGTGATGCAATGTTAAACCCAACAACACAACCAACGATGCTGCGCCAAAGGGAGATTGATCTGAAGACCCTCCACGACCAAACTCCCAACACAACAACATTTGGCGCATCGTACCCGGCACACATCGCAACACAACTACTCAGACCCGTCCTCCGTACGGCTTCACCAGACATCATGCCGGAACACGACAAATCGCTTGGCGGCAAGGCTTTGTCTGGTGGGTGGTAACTTCTGCCGGTGGCCGAAGTTATGGCCTACCACTGAGAAATTAAATGTAATTTATTCTAGTTAGGCTGAGAATTAACACTTTATGTGCTATAGTCGAAAAATAGGTACTTATAGTCCTACAAAACCCAGCCCAACACCATTTCTAGTATATATTTTAGTTGGGAAGAAAGAAGTGCCTAAACAAAATCCTTAGCAGAAAGATTTTTATTTTCATGAATTGGTTTCAAGAAGTGCGTACTTATTTTTTTAATTATAATATAAATATATTGATCTCAGAGTAAGACATAGTTTCCAAAGAAACTAAGCCTAAAGGTACTACTAAACAATTCACTATTTCATAATTATTGGAGTTTATTGCAGGATCTAAATTGTTTATTGTATGTCAAATACCCGACTAATATACAACTTCAGTAGATACTTAAAGATGAGTTCTGAAAATTCTACTAGCAATGCCTTTATAGAAACCTACTAAAAACCAGTAAACTAGTTGCAGAACAGGAATGCGAAAGGCTTCCTATTAACACCGTAAAAGGGAAATACGGAATAAACTCTGAAACTAAAGAGGCATAAGCCGTCGTTTGTATACTAATAAACAAAATAAGTACATACTACGAAAAAGGAAAGCCAATGGGCATGGTATCTTTATGTCCGCGTATTATTATGCATATTTTTATTTAGTGTTAATTTAAAACATCGTTATGTTTCTATTCATCATCATTTCAGCGGAAAGACATCCACTGCTGGAAATAGGCCTCGCCCAGTTACTCCACGAGGACTGGTCCTGCGCCTCCCGCATCCAGCGGGATTGCTTCTGGTCAATCAATTGAAGATGACAATCATTGATGACAGACAAAATGATATTTCGGGCGCGCCTCGGTGTCAGGTTTGATGTGTCGAATAAATCCAAACGGATATTCCTGTATCGTGACTTACTTGTACACGAGGATAGCCAGTCTGTTGTGGGTTGTGGTAACGTGCCACAAAGTATCTATAACCACCAACCAATATGTAACTTACTATTGACAAACTCAAGGGCTTGTGACAATATCCCCATGGTGTTGTACAAATGACATCAAGCTACTACAATCTGTCAGATTTCGATATTACATTTTCAACTTTATCTCTAAAGCATTTAGGCTCAAGTTTGATTTTGAACTGGATATTCAATAGTTTCGGGTAGCCTGACCTGCTGCCCTCCGTACATGCCCAGGAGTGCGCGGAATCGGGGATGGAATGATAATAATTCATCATCATCATCATTATCAACCTTTTTATCATCCCACTGCTGGGCACAGGTCTCCTCTCATACAGAGAAGGATTGAGCATAATCACCACGCTTGCTTAAAGTCCAAGTTTCCTCAAGATGTTTTCCTTCACCTTCAGTCATTGGTGTCCAAGATATACTTAGAAAGTAGGTACATATAACTTTATAAGAGTTATATTGATGCTTGCCTGACCTGGAATCGAACCCACGACCATGATGATAATAATTAATAACTTCAAAAGGTCAATTCACGTAATTTAAAACATCCAAAACATAGTCAATGTCTTATCTTTAACAAACGTCTAAAACTTGTCAAAATGTAGGGAAAATTGGAGGTGCTTTTGACAGACTGTGAAAAAAGCCATTAAAAATATACTGTGAACGTTTCTAAAGCTATGATAATTGGCATTCAGATCTCCGAAAATATTTGGGACCCCACAGGTGGGGCACAGGCCTCCTCTCGGTCATAGGGAGTGGGCCCTAAGACTACCACGCTGGCACAGTGGTATACGTCACATGCCTTAGATAGCCATGCCATACCTATTATGGGAATCAATTGGACCCATTAACTTAATCAAACTTTATTCCGTGGTGCTTGGCAATCTTGGCTTCTCCCATTTGCAATAATGTGCCTTTGTGCCGATTGGCCTAGTTCTGTTCTGTCTCCTGCTTGTTATGGAGGGAAGTGGAAAAAATATTTTTTTTCTTACTCCTCCGCTATTCTTTTCTGATTAATTTCGTCGCGGGACCCAAGACAGTTGAATCGTTTCTCCGGGACTCGTCGAGCTTCATTGCTCGGCGTTTTTCTGGCGGTCTCCACTGTTGATTCTGGCTTTCAGGAGTTGCAGTGGGTGGGAAAAAGTGTGGCGGGTTTTGTCCTAATTTAAAAAAAAAATGCCTTAAATAGACATTTTTTTGGTTCTAAGACATGTCGTTATCCTCGCGATTTTGAGAGCAGTGATGATGTAATAATTTACATAAAGTAAAGCGCCTGATGGTTAAAACACCAGCCTCTCAAGTATGAGTGTGCGGGTTCGATTCCAGGTCAGGCAAGTACCAATGTAGCTTTTCTAAGTTATATATACTTTCTAAGTATATCTTAGACACCAATGACTGATTACAAGGTGAAAGAAAACATCTTGAGGACACCTGGACTTCAAGTCTGAAATTGCCAACTCGCAATGAGCAAGCATGGTGATAAGGCTCAAACCTTCTCTGTATGAGAGGAGACCTGTGCCCAGCAGTGGGACGATAAAAATATTGATGATGATGAAAGTGCCTGATGGGGTTCGATACTACGACCTACAGGCTACAGGTAAGTAAGTCGCGGCCCCGATGCTCTCCGAAATATCTGTAGCCATTTTCAAAATATCTGTAGCCATTTTCAAAATATCTGTAGCCATTTTCAAAATACTCACGAATTCATTTACAACAACGACTAAGTGCTTAATTATTTAACAAAATGTTTTTTTTTTAACAATTAATCATCGTTAAGATAAAGTATGTACCTCAGATAGCCCAATCGCGATAATATCGATTAATATTATCGTTTAAAGAATTATTTCATTAAAAGCAAATTCGATCACTTGACTTTACTTATCAGACTTATTATTTGATAAAATAATTTTTAATGTTTACCTAATTTCTTGCCTCTTAGATGGAGTAAACAATTTAACTATTAAATAAAAAAAAAGAAACTCAATAAAAAGATCATTATCTACTTATATTATTATAAAAATAGATAGATACTATAAATTATATTTGAGTTACAAAAAAAAAGCTATTATACCTACAGCGTGATTGTATTTCTGAAAATGTTTATTTCAATTATATTAGGAAGTTTTATTGACATTAAAACGACAAAAGTACATTTTTATTTTGAAGGCCTGAATCCCGCGCTAGGTGGTACTTACCTGTTTTAAAGGAGTCTGTGTCTATAGGTAATCATTTCTTAATGTTAAAAAAAATAATTAAATTTTTATTATTCAATCACATACATGATATCTTTTTAGAAATATATGAATTATTGTATCCTGTTACCCTTAATAGTGAACCTAGAGTGTAAAAGAAATCGCGGATAAGAGTACTGATAAATTGTTCTTTTATCTCGTATCTTGGAATATCCAACGCAACGGATGCATGTTTTTGTAACATTTGGCTTATTTATTAATCTGTCAATAAAGTAGGTATCTCGTTTTATTGCCACTGATTTTTCATTGTGTTTAAGAACATTACTTATTAGTATACTTATTATATATCTCTTATAGATGTTCACGAAGCACTTTTTCCAATGCAAATGCGTAAATGTTCTCTTGAGAGATGGATTTTATCAATAAAACCGGCATTGTGTTACAGTATATAAAATGTCTATATTTAGATCTGTTATTTCGGATGGTATACAATAAAAATGTTCTTTTCTATTGTATATGTTATTGTGGAAGCATGAGGAACAGGGAGTAAAGTTCACTCATCCTCCGTAGAAAAGGGAGGATTCTCCGACGAGACGGGTGTAGGTATGTCTGGCGGGCACTTGCCCTACGGTTGATTTTGGGAAGTTGTATATATGCTAGTTGCACGGTAAACTCTGATTGCGAGATGTAGAATTCGTGTGACGTCAGTATGACTCGTTGTTACATGTGGCGTTTGTAGATACCGCTACAGTTATTATTTTCTATTCCATGTTCTATGTTACGGGTTTGGTTTCCGCGCTTAATCCTTCCAGTGGATCATTGTGCGTGGTAATGGCGACAGTTGGTGGTTATTCCAACCAGCCCACCTATCTCTTTAAGCCCATTAAGTCTTCTGGCTTGTTGTGAACATCTGTGTAAGATCTTGGTGCCCCTGTGGTTTTACTTCTTCTTTGGGTGACGCCTATAAATTCGGAGAGTAGGTAGGTACATGCGCAACTGTCTCATCATCTGTCTCTGCATAGAGGGTTCTCCATGAAGTAGGAGGGGTATTCTATTCCATTTTATTATACTAATTTCTATTCTTTGACTGCAAACTTCACATAAATAAGAACGTTGACTTTATACTAACAATGTTCTTGAACACAATGAAAAATCAGTGGCAAGAAAACGAGATACCTACCTAATTGACAGTTTAATAAATAAGCCAAATGTTACAAAAAAATGCATCCGTCAGATATTTCAAGACACGAGACAAAAGAAGAATTATTTAATTTGCTTCTCTTAAAAATATAACGTTGCCATGTGCGTTTGCGAATACATAATGCCATGATACATTATGACCTAGCATAGCCAAATACTGGAAATGCTTCATCAATACTAAGTAGCTAACGAACTTCAAATAAAAAGTACATTATGTACAGAAGGCTATAAAATGATTTGTATCAATCATTGTTTTTCTACTTAATACGGAGCTGTTACTTACCTACATAGTTTATTCATAAAGAGTTGTAACATAAATACAGGCGAAACCCTCAAAATAAATCAGTAATTTAAAGACTATGTTCATAATAACAACGTAAATGTCTTTTAACTGCTCTGAAATTATGATGTATATTTTTACATACTTACTTATACATAATCTTTCTATTGCTTAACATTAGGTATATGCAGGCAAAGTCCGACCATTTATTATTGGTTTTAACGGCAATCATGTCACGAGATTGTAATACATTTTTATATATTTTCTTTTTAATTTTTTTAAATGTTATGAATTTTTAGGCCTTGTAGACTTTACATATTTGTAGAGAATTTCTTTTTTTATCAAGTGCCTGGTTTTGATAAGTCTACGCTATCCTCCTATACCTACCCACTGTGAATTGAAAATATTATATGCAGGCAAAGTCCGACCATTTATTATTGGTTTTAACGGCAATCATGTCACGAGATTGTAATACATTTTTATATATTTTCTTTTTAATTTTTTTAAATGTTATGAATTTTTAGGCCTTGTAGACTTTACATACCTATTTGTAGAGAATTTCTTTTTTTATCAAGTGCCTGGTTTTGATAGGTCTACGCTATCCTCCTATACCTACCCACTGTGAATTGAAAATATTATATGCAGGCAAAGTCCGACCATTTATTATTGGTTTTAACGGCAATCATGTCACGAGATTGTAATACATTTTTATATATTTTCTTTTTAATTTTTTTAAATGTTATGAATTTTTAGGCCTTGTAGACTTTACATATTTATAGACAAATTCTTTTTTTATCAAGTGCCTGGTTTTGATAGGTCTACGCTATCCTCCTATACCTACCCACTGTGAATTGAAAACATTGTAAGTAAAAGCCAATTATTTTAAAAGAGTAACCATGGCATTTTATGCCGGCTCTTCTGCATTGGAAAGGAAAATTTGGGACCGTTTGTCTAAGTTGCTTCTTTAGAAGAGTTAGATTTTTTAAATTTTGTTTATAGTGTTTTATGATAAGTATTTACATAATTTGAGAGTCAGATAGGCAATTACTGCATGTTAAACAATAGTATTCAGCTGACGCCGGTTAGAGTGGAAGCCGACAACAGACTTTGGAAAAGGCTTGTAAGATAATAATGATAATTATTAAAGATCTTAAATATTAATACGTACAAGTTTAGGAGAATGGGTGCGAAGAATCGATGGAAGGGTATCTAAAGATGGACCAGGGTTGCAGGTTAAATAAGAAACCGTAGCCCTGGCGCACAGGCAAGTGAAGGAACAAGTGTGGGTTTAGTCAGTAAAAGTCTGATACGCCCTTCTGCTCCGCCCAGAGTGAAAGAGGTCATCTGATGATTTCCCATCCAAAACAAAAAAAAAGGGTATCTGAAGATTCGGTCAAGGAAGATTTTCGAATGACCAAAATCTTTGCAATGTTTTTATTAGCATTGCACAGTATTGTATGGCTATCCATAGAACGCTGTGGTAATGCTGTCAAATACAAATACATACTATAGGTCTGTGGTCGACAACCCGCGAACCGCGGGCCGCATGCGGCCCTGCACCCTCTTCCTTACGACCCGCGACTGTTTTATAAAATAAACTACAATTCTAAAAATTATAAAATGAAAAATATTTTAGCACAACTGCAAAATCAGTTCAGTAACAGATTTTGCGACTGAAAAGGTTTCTAGTGGAATGAACATTTTTGCAAATCCTTTTTCTTGTGACATTGAGGATGTACAATGTCATTTACAAATGAACGTGATTGATCTTCAATCTAATGACATTCTCAAAAGATATAATATGAGATCAATGATCGTGTTAAGTTCTATGGCAGTTTGCCAACTGATTTTGACGATTTGAAAAGGTTTGCTCAAAAGTTTATTACAATTATTGGCAGTAAGTACTTACTCAATTATAGAAAAAACATGCTTCCCGACTTACAGATGAGCACTTGAAAGCTATTCTTAGAATTTCAACGACAAATATGAAATCTGATGTACAAAAAATAAGGACTCAAATACAGTCTCAGACGTCCCACTGAAAGTATATGTACGAGTGCACAATTATGTCCTTTTATCTTTCCTCATTTAATTTCCATTTATTACTGATTTGTCGTTGGCATAATGCAAGTTTTGGGATTTTAATATCACTTAGTAGTTAAGTACTGTTCGGTGTGAGAGTTCATTTCACTCATTTGAAAAGTATGTATGTGCGCACAGTATTATTATGTGTGCAATATAAAGAATATTAATTGATAGACCTGTTATCAAAATTATGTAAAAGCGCGGCCCGCTTCTACCTCATTTTGTCGCCATGTGACCCGTAACTGCCAAAAGGTTGCCGACCGCTGCTATAGGTAATAAGTTATGCATCAAATACTGGCTAAAAAATCAAAGCTTTGGTTTGTATTTGTTTGGAAAATATAATTAAGTACATATTTTTTAAAAATAACATGATATTTGTAACAAATACAATAAGAATTTAGAAATAATTTTCAAACCGGAGGCATTTTTAGTCCTACCTATGCGGTTTATTAATGTAATAACAAGACTTTTAAGGATACAAATACATGTATATTGATAAAGTATGAAGGAAGTTATGACCGACAAAAAAGCCCTTGAGAAATCCTTACTAATATTAGAAATGGGAAAGTGAGTTCCACTTACAGTTTACCCACAGTTTGAAAAGCCAACTTGTTTAAATTACAATAACTTTTATGATCATATCGAAAAAGTAATTTTATTTAGATGCCTACTTGTTTTAGAAAAACATACTACCTACTTAGTTTCAAAATTCACTACAATACTGCATTGCTATCTTAGAGAAATTATGAAACTGCATACTTTCAAGTACCTACCGATAGTTATGAATTTAATGACAAGTTGTTTCTTGAATCTTTTTTTAAACAACAATATAAAAGAAGGAGCAAGACTATTAAAAACATTGAGATACTTTAAATAAATGTAAGCAAATCTACATACCAACACCTCTGCCGTTGTTACATTGTAAAACAAAATTGTAATGTAACTAATATTCAAATGAACTAACTTTTATATCTTTTATACAACTCATTATATAAAAAGAAATATAAATATAAACTATAACGGTCACTCCGATCAACACAAATAACTTCAGCTTTACGACATTGTAAAATAACTATTTCATTATGAACTCGTTCTGTCCACTATTCAAATAAAATACAAATTTCTTCCAAGTCCAAAACAATCACAAATATACAAAATAAATTCTAATATTCAAGTAGCCAAATCTCTTACCGCGATAAGATGAAAATCTTCAGTTTGCTCGATAACTCCTAGAATATAAGTAGAACAGATATAGTCCAAGTAATGATCTATCACAACCAACACATGCGCTATCTGAACATCGACTGAAAAATGGATTTAGCGATAAAAAAAAAGAAATCTCACGTTTTTATCGCAAATTACGTCGATTTTGTGTGATTTCCTCGTAATATCACGCGATAAGGCAACTTATCGGGCGGCACCATTGCTCTGTAATCACAATTTTTCACTAATTCAACGATTTTAAACTTTATCATAATATACCAATTGATTTAACGAACGCTGAGTACTTAATTATATTTTTCGTATCTTAGAAATTACACTGACATAATTACATTCACTTGCACTTAAGAGTGCAATAATATTATAGGTACTTATTTAATTTGTTTTTATTCCTTTAATACCACTCAAAAGATGGTGCGACGATATTACTAAGATAGCGGAGCAGAATCGTCAGAGACAGAACAGCTCGGATATAGGTATAGGGTGTATCTGACATCGTAACGCAAACTTCGCAAAAAAGCTACACCGCATTCCACTAACAAAATTATGATAGTCATTTATGTCGTTAATGAGCGGTTACAGAAATAACAGTGTTTAAAAAAAAGTGTCGGCTTGGTCTTTGAACGTTGCAAGCGTGCCGCCGTGCGTGTTTGTAGGTATGACGTTGACCCCTGATGCGGACTCTATTAAATCAGCTGATAGGATAGTTTTTCTAGTATTGTTCACATTGCGCTTTTTTGTGTAATTAATTAATTATTACTTTAAAATCTTAATGGGTTATAAAAGTATAGCAATTATGAAGAGTCTAAAGTGAAAAAAAACTGCATATTATTTTTTTTACATCGGGAAAAAGCCGACGCAAAATTTCACCACTAGGGGGTTCAGAATCATGTACTGGATCCATGGTACTCGTTTGTGCGTCGATGTCAGATACACCCTTTATGTAGCAATGTTTGTATGTACATAAACAACCTTTTTTGGTGTGGATAGGAGAGATCATCAGATGACCTTTTGGCTATGATCAAAGTGTACAAAAACAACTTAAGTTCATAGTACCTTTTCTAAGGAAAATAAGCTATTTTAGGTACACTAAAAGTTAGCAATCCACTTTGACTATTGATTTGACTAAACTCCACATCTTCATAAAACGTAAAAAAAGTTTCCAAATTACAGAACTATTTCAATTGGCCCACTCCCGGACCAGGCAATTTCCAATTCGGAGGCATAAATTCACACCCAATACTGTTGAATCATCATTAATAAGGATATCATATAAGTAATAGATTATAATAATTTTGTGTTTGACCATATTTTCACAAATAGCTAAATCGCCCATGGAACTCCTGCTGTGAAATTGCCTCCCATACATATAAAGCGACATTTATCAAAAAATCTAACATTATGAATTATATACTACTCGAAATAATTACATGTATACAATAACGAAAGTCTATTTCTATACAATCGAACCTTTATTACTGTAATTTTATATACATACATGTAGGTACGTACGCTCATATTAAATTATTATACTTAATGACTTGGTTTAAGCCAAAAATAGTTCAAATATTAATTAAATAGGTATGTCGAATGACGAGTATGTTTTAGTTTTATTTGCCGAGCCCTGCATAAACTGGTCTTACAATTGATCCGGCAAACGCTAGTGATCGATGCGCCCGCGCCTGTTACTTATCTATACGGTACGTAGGCCTATCGCGGTTGGGATCGAGCGATCGCGAGCGGTAGCACATTCAAGTTATAAATCATCGCTGATTGCCTATAACTCGGTACCAATGATAAACATTGTGATTTTACACCCGTCCACTGGTTTAAATTATAACTTTATGAATATTATTAGCGTCCAGTCGGGTGTTGCTAAAAATTTTGAATGTGTTGCGGAGAAAACTAGCATTAAATTTAGGCGATTCAACAGTAATTAGTCGGTTTTAAAAAAGAAATAAAATTAATACTAGGTACAGTTGTAGATACTGACGTGCCTATCAAATTCTAAAACAAAAACGTAACCTTGCAACAGTCACTGTGGCTTATTAGAAACGAAAGCGGTTTAGATCTGTCGCTGATATCTGATACCTACTATACGATACGACAACCGCGCAATCTGCAATTCAGCAGATCACGCCACACATTTATCTCAACTCATATTAAGTAATTTATTTCGCGCTGGACTATCAAATCAGTCAGGCGTTCTCGTAACAGCCAACAAAGACCGCGTCACTCAAGTCATTTCCATATCATCAGTTCATAAATCTCACCTTTACCTTTAAGTGTCTTGGCACAACACAAGACGTGTTCTTCTAATACATCGTTTTCATTAATTACATTCATATCTCATCTAAAAGTATAGTCTAGCAAGGGATTATACAGCACTATGCACCACTTGTGGGCAGGGCACATTGCTCGTAGAACCGATGGCCGATGGACAGCAAGGTTCAGAAGTGGCGGCCACGTACAGGAAGACGCAGCGTAGGGAGGCCCCCAACAAGGTGGACCGATGACCTGGTGAAGGTCGCGGGAAGCCATAAAGAAGAAGAAGAGTGCACCAGTTAGAGCAGCCATGGCCTAGGGGTATCGGCCGCGACTTACAAGTAGTACTAACTGTAGGCTCTCACCAGGCGCTTAACTTTGCCCTCAAAACTTCGAAGACATATGACTTCCTATCACCGAGAGCGGTACTGAGTACCAGTAGTGGGAGAATTATAGGCTAATTATTATGATATGCACCGCTACTTTCTTGCCTTTAGTTTTATCACTTTTGACCATAGGATTGTACCTTTTAGTACTGATTTCATAATCGGACTCCTAAGGCACACGTTCGTTGATCAAGATAAGGAATCTGGGTACTCAAATATTGCCCTACGTATAAAGCCTTTCATTGTAGAAAGAAGCTCCTTTTTGGGATAATTTTATTCTTATACAGAGTTTCTTATGGATAGTTATTTACATTTTGAAGAATTAAAGCGTAATTCTTATTACACCTTTGAAGCACATACGTACTCAAAAATAAAATACTAGATGAAACAACCCTTAACACTTACCTAAAATATCAAACAAGGAACCCAGAGTGAAGGTGGGACTGACGCTTGATTACTTCACAATCAGTTTCCCTATTAGCATCAAACAGTGTTGCACGCAAAGTTTGTATGTATTCTGTACGTACCTACAAAATGATACTATTCAATTAACAATGTATCCAAGAATGCTTTTAAATGATTATTTATCAGTTTTTTAAAACTAGTCAAAAAGCTAAGAAAACAGTTGAGTTCTTTCTAAATAAACGTGTTTTTATTTTCATAAGAGTTTTGTCTTTTGATAAGTACTTATAGCACCAGCAGTAATCGAATACGGGTTAAGGAAAGAGTATTGAAGTCATCACACAAGTCAGCCACGGCTGGGAAACACACACCTCCTCTCAATAAAAGGGAACGGGCTGTACCTAATCTACGCGGGCTTAGTGCGAGTTTGTTTTGTAGTGTGGATTAAAAATTCAGTTCTTTTTTTTAGTGAAACAATATTAGGTGATAAATATTAAATGAAATAAAAGGAATATGACTTTATTAAATCTGTATAATCTCAGTGGTTTACAAGAAATATTACTAAAGCTTATATGATGAAACTTAAAGAAATGATGAGCCTTACTTCCGAGGCTGTAGTGTACCAACGCAACTATATTTTGAGTATAAGGATTCTTTTAATACATAGATACCAAATGACTACTTTATAAGACAATGTAAATCAAAACAAAATAAAAAAAAAAACTGTATCATAGCTAAACTTTGCCAAATTCTAAAACTATCTGACTAAACACACAGATCCTTATCACAAAAAGATAAACAAATTAATCTAGCAGTCGAACCATCTTAGCTTACACACACGTTCACACTCTCCTATCACTCTTATTAAGATTAGGCCAAACTCCAATTAAGATAATTGATTTCCCTCGGACCTCCCAGCCCACGAGGCCTAAATCTTAAAAAATAAACAAGCGCGACCAGAAGCGAGCCGGACTCGCTCCCAAAGAGTTCCGTACTACCGCTCAGTATTTAACACTACATATAGTTTATTACACAATTCTATTTTTGAGGAAATATCACTTTTATATATGTTTAACCTTATTTTATTTTTATTATTTGTCGTTATACCAGCAATAATGCTGCTGTATATTCTGTGGAAATTTCAAACATTTCTACCTATGTATTACGGTTCAAAAGATACAGTCCAGCGCCAGGCGGGTGGATGGTCGGAGAACGGAGTCATAGTAGTACCGTTGGCGCCCTTTGGGCACGGGACCCTAAAAAAAACTTGTATTATCTACGACCTTTATCTGCTCGCTTCGATACTAAATCGATCAAGACTTTGGCTATAAAAATATTTGGTGTAAACTTTTTTGTTAATAGTTATTTCATAATTTTTATTACGATCGGAGATTTCGTTGGAAATGGCGATGTTAGTAAGTAGATATTGGACTTTCTTCCCACGTGTCTTTGCTTTAAAGCCTCTAGGCTATATATTCTATATAAGATAAAGAAAATACTACTCCTAACACTTACCTACACCTAACACTCATTTAATTTTGACATGTTTTCAATAGCGGCGAAGGAAAACATCGGGTGGAAAATAGCATGTTCTACGACCAAAAATTCGAAGCCCTAGTGTGACATCTACCAGCCAGCAAAGGATTAAGACCCCCATCCCTGTGGAAGGGAGTTCGCCATCCCTCCTTTCCTCACACTAAGAAGAGGCCTATGTCTCAAAAGTGGTGGATACATTACTAATACATTACTTAGGTGGTAATTTAGAATTTTATGAGAACGTTATGGACCCTGACGGTTATAACAAAATAGTGGGAGAGAAGAAAGTTTTACATTTTAAATTGTTATATTTATGTTGTTGTATTGTATAAATTGACCATATATCAATATATCACATATCAGTATTGAAAGAACTTTCATACCACAAATAAAAAGGGCAACACCCATATTCATCATCATCATCAACCTTTTTATCGTCCCACGGCTGGGCACAGGTCTCCTCTCATAAAGAAAAGGATTGAGCGTAATCACCACGCTTGCTCAATGCGGGTTGGCGATTTCAGACTTAAAAGTCCAGGTTTCCTCAAGACGTTTTCCTTCGCCTTTTAATTAGTCATTGATGTCCAAGATATACTTAGAAAGTACATATAACTTAGAAAAGTTATATTGGTACACAAAAATAGTATTAGAACCAAGTAGGTATTTACTGGGCAAGATAATTCTAGGATTCAAAGCCATAACTAACCTTTAATGTAGTAGAAGTTCAGTAAGTGATATTGTGAAGCAACTATACTACACAGGAAGCCATCTTACAAACTGACTCCAGTTACCAATAAAACCAAACAAAACTGTTTTACATTAGCCGGTACATGTCACAACGATTCTAATAGCTTCATACAAAAGGCGTCGAAACAAAAGGCTGTACGTGTAGATCGACCCTTAATAACATACTAGAGAAAAAAAGACAGTTCGATCCACACTTTAGGGACAACCTTCTTTAACAGACTAGCGACCCACTCCTACGTCACAAGATGTTTATGACTTTACAAAATATCGATTTACTAAGTAGACACATGAAACTTCCAGAATAAATACTCTAAACATAGTGACAGTGTGATCAGTTCTCAAGGATTGGTACTTGAAGTTGCACAAGAAGGCGCGGGGTCAACCCCCACGCAGTGCAAATATTTGTGTGCATGAATATGAATATTTGCACTGGTCTGGTCGTGCCTCGGAACCATACGAACATCTAATGGCAGTCGTTAGGGGTTGATGGAGCCCTCAAAAGTCCAACAATTGGTTTAACTGCAATGCTTCGATATCGACTTCGGGTTGTGGAGGTCAGACGGCAGTCGCTTCACGGAAAATATCGAAGCTTAGCCAAAATCAGCAGTTAAGCTGGTAAAGCGGACCCCAGACTCCAAAGCTGAAAAGCTTCTGATGCGACTGGGATTAACGCTGAGAAGATGATGAGTGTGATCTGTTCTTATTTCTGGGCGACAGGCCTCCTCCTAATCATAGGTACATATTAGGCAGATAATAAGCCGTAGCCGTAACTTAAGTGGCAGTGGGCAGGGCACATTGCTCGTAGAACCGATGGCCGATGGGGCAGTAAGGTTCTGGAATGGCGGCCACGTACTGGAAGACGCAGCGTAGGGAAGCCCCCAACAAGGTGGACCGATGACCTGGTGAAGGTCTCGGGAAAGCGATGGATGCGGACAGCACAAGACCGGTCAGCGTGGAAAACCTTGGGGGAGGCCTTTGTTTGTGACCCGTTTAATTACGTATTTTTTCTGCTGTCCTTTTCTTAATGAAATAGTCTGACTTAAATTTAGTTTTGTTTGTGAACAAGGGAATCTGCTCCACTGTTCACCAATTCACTGACACTTTAATAGACAACATTTTTTTTATGCGAAACACACGTGACCAGTATTTTTAAGTAAATAATCTATGTACAAAATTTCAAAAAGATATAATGAAAAACCACAAAGTTATGAGCTTGCTGTTCCACTTGTTCCACTTGGTTGTCCCAACAAAAAAATGGTCAAAGCTCAGCTCGGGCGCGCGAGCGCGGTGCGGTAAACCTCTGGCGTCAGATGTAGCGCGCGCACAAGTACTATGATCTATCGTAAGCTGCGTGGCGGGATCGAAAACCACACTGCAACAATTTCTAAATGTATTTGGGAAAAATTATAACATGGTGTAAAAATGATTGAAATCGATTCAGTTGCTTATTCTGAAGAACACAACACAACAACAAACAATAATCAGGTTTGGCATAAACAAAAAATAACGTTGTAAGTATACAGACATACAGGGTGTATCTGACATCGTAACACAAACTTCGCGAAAAGGCTACACAGCTTGCCACTAATATAATTATCATAGTAATTGATGTCGTTAATGAACGGTTACAGAATTCAAAGTGTTTAAAAAAAGTATCGGCTCGCCCTTTGAACGTTGCAAGCGTGCCTCCGTGCGGGTTTGTAGGTATGATGTTGATCCCTGATATGAACTCTATTAAATCAGCTGATAACACAGTTTTTCAAGTTTTGTTTTCATTGCGCTTTTTTGTGTAATTACCGAATTAATTAATTTTTACTTTAAAATCTTATCGGGTTATAAAAGTGTAGCAATTATGAACGGTCTGAAGTGAAAAAAAATACATTTTTTTTTTAATCATGAATAAGCCGACGAGAGATTCCACCACTGGGGGGTTCAGAATCATGTACTGGATCCATGGTACTCGTTTGTGCGTCGATGTCAGACACCCAGTACAGTATTTTGAAGGGGCGGCTGTGTCTACGACTAGATAACATGAATGGAGAATGTATAAAAACTGCTGGTTCTATGCAAACTAAATTGTCGTTTTGCCCTAAAATTGCAGGTGTGGTAATTTGTTGGCAATATGACAGTCAGCGTAACTCAAATTTGAGGCCTAAACCATGATTTATAGATCGATCAATTTGTGACTAAAACGAACCGATACAACAGTCAAATCGATTACCTGCGCTGATCACTCAGATTGATCGATGCATTTTAAAATAACGGCATCGAATAATTTATCGATTCTAACCAATTTTCATTGAAATCTTATAATCGAATGTTGATGGGTGTTTATTCAACCGTTTGAATTTATTAACTTAACAATTTGTAGACGATTGTGTTAATTGAATGATTAACTAATGGCTGTATCGATTAATATTATCGATCGTTGAACACTATGTTTGCATATTTACACCTTGTTGACATCAAATAATAAATGTTTAACGTTTGATGTACATAAATGTATGTAAATAAATTATGTAAAATATCAACACAAACTAAATTATTATGTTTAAAATTTATAACCGATTTTTAATATATTAAATAACAAATTTTATATACCTCTAAAGCTATATTGAACTGTAAAAATAATTTAGTATTTGATTAATATGTACTAAAATTTTATTGATAAAATTCTCTACCCACTTATGCACTAGTAATATTCTTATCTACATTTCTATATATCATATATGGTAGGTGTAAGGTATCCATATCTATAGGTAGTAGGTACCTGTTTATGAAGGAAGAGATTCGTAGAAGATATAATAAATGCTGGCTTCTGCCTGCGACTTTGTGCGTGTGAAATGTTTTGTTCCCTAAACCTCCCAGTCGCATGGCATCGACTGCCCGTGAGATTGCTTCATTTTCACTTAGTGTTCCTCACTCTATAGTCAATTCCTTATTGCATACCACAAGGCTAGGCTAGGCACCATAGGCTTAGGCAATAAATATTTGGCAAAAGAAATCATCATGGACTCTGTTAGGCACATCAGAGAAGAGATAAGTGGCCTCCGCTTATCTCTCCTTATTATTTTTGTTATTTTCTTTAGCTTTATTACTTGCACAGGTTTGATTGAAAAGGAAATCTGGACTTCAGGGATTTTACTACAAAAACTTAAACACTTGTTTAACTTGTGTTTGGCGTGTCGTGTTTATAAGGTGGTTTGCCTAAACAACTGCTAAACAGTATTTCTGATAATTAGGTTGATTTTTAATATTATGTACCTAACTGCCTACACACTTAAAATTTTAGTGTTATTTTCTAGTGTTTATCAACTAACTAGTCACATCAATTGAAATACAAAAATTTTAACACTTCAAATAGGTAGCTAAAGTAGTCGCATTAACAATTTATTACTACCATGACATTTGACGCATCAAAGATATGGAAAAAATGTATCCTTTACGATATTTGTATCACGTACATTTACATAAATAGGTATATAATAATTGATAGCCACGTATTTGTAATTCAAAGTCAAACACTTTCTTAACATATCAGTAATAAAATCTGTGTATTACAATAATACGTAGGTATTTACTTGGATTTCTACCCATCTATCAATTTAGGTCATGGAAGCAAGGAGTCTCATGAAAACGACCTTTTAGTAGGGACGACTATACCTAATCAATTATATTCAATTTTTTTTTTTTACGAAAAACTGTGCATTTTATATGCCTATCTGAAATAATTCTATGACTGACGTCTATTTTTAAATATCACGAAATCACTCGGTATTTCACCTCATTATGTCGAAATGCCCATCTTTCATCAAGTTTTTTTTAATCACGCCATTATTTATTTAGTTTATAATTATTAATATATCATAGCATAAGTACGCAGGATGTGGCCAAAAATAGAATCTCCAGCGGAAACGTTTACTTCATAATACACTCACACATACATAAAATGTGAAGGCTTATCGGCAGCTAATCGATTTGCGTTTGCGCATCTCGGGGCGCATTCAAATTTCGATCGCGAACTGTCATGGCGGCTCGATTGGCCGAAAACAGCCGAACGGCCGATATGAAACCGAAGTGGCATTGACATTGATTGGCTGTTGGGAAACATTAAACAAAGGGTACTTCGCTTCTATTCGGTTACAAACTGCCATTAATATAAATATATTCAGATTATAATGCGCACATACATTTAAATCTGTTATCCTTGCATGTGAATGTTATATCGTATATCTACATAGTACATAGGTACCTAGGTACTTACGCTGGTGGCATATTTATGAAATATATTTTTTTTTTATAGATGCTTTAATACTAACCTTACCAAAACAATAAAGCGAGTATCAGTTCTTTAGGCTAAACACTTATTACTTATACCTAATATTATTATATGGACTTTGATATAACACTGACACTAAACACGACATAAACAAATGTTTAAGTTTTTGTGGTAAGACCCTAAACGTGTAAATAGTGTTTTTCCTTAAAAATAAATAGATGATTAAACTTTCTTTCATAAAAAAAATAACATTCTTAGGTTTAAACTTTAACGTGACGCATACAAACAAAATTTGAAAAAGGGTTAGATATGTGTACCTGAAAGTCCTACTATAATTTATTTCATTTTTATTTTACCTGCTTCTTATCTTTATAAACAGACAAGCAAAAAGGAAAGATAAGAAAAAAAGATTGATTTCATAAAAAAATATCTCTTACAAACCTATCTATATAGGTAGATAGATAACTAGGTAGGTATATTGAAGAATTATAGTTACGTAGGTAGGTAGATAGGTATTATAGAATTGCAGGTGGTAACACTTTTCTTAGATTAGATTAATTTTGCGTCCTTGATTATTGTTTAAACAGCGTTTATTTAAATAAAATCATATTTTATAATGACTTTAAATCCAGACAGTATTTCATTATTTAAAATTCAAACAAATTTCATAACCTGTTGTAAAATAAAAACAAATCATTATGTAGGTAGACACATAAATAAATATTAATTAACTAATAAAAATAACTGAATTAAGATAGATAAGAAATTAAAATTGCAAATAATTTAAGAGATGAAATTCAAAAAGTTTGCAATGCCCGTTTATGTCTTTTACTAGAGCAACACAGATTTTATACAAAATGTAGACCTTAAGACATTATGATTAGGTATAGTTTCAAATATAAATTGAATATAAATAAAATACTACATCGGATAGAAAATTTGAGTTATTTAAAACGATAATTGTTATTTACATTACACTGATAATAATCATACCTATATGATAAAAGTAATGGATATTTATTGTCGTTCAATAAAATTATTAGATAATCCTTTCAGTGTTTCAAAACGTTATCTAAGTGTTTATATTTTTTAAACATTATTTTTCATTAAAACTAATATTTTTCGCTTTTGCGCTCTTCCCGACGGGTCGTAGAGTCGACTCTGTATTTTGTGCGCGACAAATAGCAACTTAGAAATGTAGTCTTAAAGTTATTTTTATTAGCGATAAGTTTTTTGTATGCGTATCTAATATGTGAGTTCATATGTTATTGTTTTCAGTATATATTATTTGTTTTTGCAAACTTTATTTCATTAGTTTGCATCAAAACATACGGTCAAACTGATGTTTTTTTCATAAAACTGCACTTTAGAAGGTTTTTACCCTAAGAAGGACTTTTACCCTTCCTAAGAGGGATTGGAAAAACATGATCACTTCATCATCAATAGAAAAAACACGATAATATTTGCTCTACATTTTCATAGTCTGAGGAAAACTCTTACATGTTGCAACGCAAATAAAATAATAAAAACGATTAAATACCTCGAATGTCCTTATCAGATGCTTATCACAATGTAGTTCACTATCACTATTTATCACTTTAAATACTGTGCAGATGCAAAAACACACTGAAATCATGAGCTCCATTCCGTTTGCATGTTCATTTTCATCGGAAAATTCTTAATATCACAGGTCACAACTGGTCCTATTATCTACGATAGTATATGTTGATAGTACTAGATAATACTAAAACGCGTTGATATTGTGTTTAAAATTACAAAAACAGTCCATGTTAAGAGCGCAAGCGCAAGTGCGGCGTTGAGGCGTACGGCGCGTGATGCGGCGTCGATGGGACGCAACCCGACACTAAACCAGTCGTGTGACTTTTTGTTGTGAACGCCACAATCGTACGCCTTCGGAAACGCTCGCCGCCGACGACTGCCGTTCGGGTGTCGCGCGCCGCTGATAGGCTGAGGCGAGTGAGCGAGGGAGGAGTCTACGACGCGATGGGAGTGTTCTTCTTTTAAAATTTTCTTTTTCTCTTTTTGGGCGGTAGTGCGGTGTTGTGCGGTGGTGTGCGTTAGTCGGGGCGCGCGCGCCGCGAGTGATGGATGTTTCAGCGGTCGCTCGCACTGTATTCTGTTATATGATGGCGGGCCGACGCCTCCTAACAAGAATATCGACTGTATCACCCCAAGTGCCCTTACCGCTACTGAGCTGTACTTTGTTACCATATACTTATAATTGAATTATCGCTTTAATGTTCACTTACAGCCTTATTAGAAAAAATAAATACAGTTGTATAAAATAAAAATCACAGCAGTTTTTAGTAGGTATTAAGCCTTTCTAATCATTAAGCCACTTGATCCTCTGAAACAGAGTTTAATAATTATAATTAGTTAATACGGAAGCTGTGAGCGACATAGTCATTATAAAACCAGCCTATTTATTGTCCCACTACAGTACAAAGGCCTCTTCTTATATAACTATTGCATTTAAGCATTAATCACCACGCTCACTGAGGATGGATAAATTCAGAATTAGGTATATTGGCGCAGAAAGAAGAAGATGCACTGTAGGTACTTAAATGTAGCTTAGTTTGTGAATAGACGAGGAAAGACGCCATTAACTACAAGTCTATGGTTCCTTACTAGGTACGAGTACGTGTTCCTTCGATGTCAATAATGTTTAAAATGAACTCTGATTCTACGTACTTATATTAACCAAAGCCTTAACTAAACCCTTAAAAATCATTTATCGCCTGAAATTAGTGGTACTTTCTTAATGAAAATGACACTCCATTAAACAATAGCGGTCACATTATTTAGAAACAGTCTATTTTAATGCTTATTTGTGAGTTTGTTGATAAAACAGACACTTTACTTTAAAACTTTCTTATAAATAGGGACTCAGATAATAAGTGATTTGTTTTTATTTTTTACTAGTCCCTTTGCTTACACCATACAGCTACAAAATAAAGTAAAAAAGTAGGCACCGGTACGGTATGATACTTATTAAGTTAAGGAAAGTGGAGTTTCCTAACGTAGGCTTTTCTGCTTAAGGAGGCTCCAATCACTAGATTGTAAATATTAGTTTATTAAAATAATAAACTATTATTATCTCCTTTATTTTATTTTATATAGGTAGGTACATATAAATTACCATTTTAAATATTAGATAACATGTTAAAATATAAAAGCATTTAGAAATATAAAAAATAGTAACCCACAGGTAGCTTTCGGGAATTCTTCCTTCTGGCTAGAAGTACCGCTTTCTGAATCAAGCCCTTGATCCAGCTGCCTAACGAGAGCCTCCTGAGGTGTTGATCAAGGCTCCTAGCTATCAATCCATTGGCTGTCACAATTATTATTACATAATAAGAACTAAAGTCGTGGTGGCCTAGTGATTAAAACACCAGCCTCTCGGGTAATAGTGTGTGGGTTTCATTTCAGGTCAGATAAGTAACAATGTAACTTTTCTAAGTTATATGCACTTTTTAAGTATATCTTGGACACCAATGACTGATTGGATTACAAGGTGAAGGAAAACATCTTGAGGAAACCTGGACGTGGAGCCGCATTGAACAAGGGTTGTGATTAGGTACGCTCAATCCTTCTCTGTATGAGGGCAGACCTGTGCCCAGCAGTGGGACGATAAAAGGTTGAAACTTACAACTAGTTTACAAAATCAAGTATCCACTAGTCGCAACGCTGAAACAGGCAGACATTATGTTCTGCCGAGCCTGTTCCCAACTATGTTGGGTTTGTCTTCCAGTCTAACCATATGGAGTTGAATACCAATATTTTACATGAAGCGACTGCCTATCTGACCTTCATACCATATCCCAGTTACTGAGTAATTTATTTAGATAAGTATAAAATTAAAGTTGTTCTCTAGTTCTCTAGGAGTTTTAGTAATAGTAGATCATACGCGCTGTACCTAAATTGTAAAAAATAAAAGGTGTTCTCTAGGAGTATTAGTGGCAGTACAACCAGTAGGTAAATAGTTAAAAAAATGCGTTAAAAAAAATTTACTTTTAGATTTTTTTTATAATTATCAAGTAATGTTTAGCCGCAATCTCGCCTGATGGTAAGCAGTAATGCAATCGTTATTTAAGAGCCCATTAACTCTAGCCTTGAAGACACTTAAAGTGTAGTCAGACAGAAACACCGCCGTTGGCAAATTCTTCCTGATGTACACCTCCGCTTCCTGATGTGTAATTCTTGATGTAAGCGGTATAAAAGATTACTTAATCTATACTAATATATGTATAAAGCTGAAGAGTTTGTTTTGAACGCGCTAATCTCAGGAACTACGGTTCCGATTTGAAAAATTCCTTTTGCGTTGGATAGCCCATTAATCCAGAAAGGCTTTAGGCTATATAACATCATGCTGCGACTAGTAAAAAATATGATCTTAGTAAGTTTAATGATGGTTTATACTTACCTATATAAATATTATAAAGCGGTAAAATTTGTTTGTTTTAAAGTTTGAGTTGAGGATGAAATATCCCGAAATTAAAAGATAAAAAGAAAGATATGAAATTTGTTATACAGATAGTTTATTTTATAATCATACATACCTAGGTATAGGATAGTTTTAATCCAGATATTCCCAAGGATTTAAAGTTATGCGGATGAAACTGCAGAGGGCAGCTAATATTCAATATTTTCATTGCACTTACAATTATTATGCATTTATTGCTTAACGGTTTAGGTATGTGTATAATTCAAATGATAGCACAAATAGATACACACAATCGTAGTTAATTTAATTAAATCATGGAAATTGTTACCTACTTATATTATGAGTTATCGTTTCCTGCGATAGGAAATTAGGATTTTGTCTAAGAATTCGTTAACTGGGAAGATACTTTAAATGGAAAACAGTCTCCGTGGCGTAGCGGGCGCTGCGCAAATAGTCTTACCAAGAGATATCCTGTTACCCTTTAACTGGGTTGTGGAGCTCAGATAGGTAGACGCTCCGTGTAAAATACTGATTCAGCAGTTAGACTAGAGGCTTACTCTAAACAGTTCCATGTGCCAAATTTCATCCAATCTATTCAGCCGTCTTAGCGCGAAAGCGAAACAAGCATACAATAAATCAAATTTTGCTTTTGTAATAAATATTGCATTATAGCTAGTACGTTTTAAACAAAAGTAAACTTATTTGGATACTTTACCAAAACCAGGCACATGAAAACTGTCAAAGCCCACGACAGAAAAAAAAGACAATGGCTCCCCAGAATGTCTAAGACTACCCTCCGTCTGACCGTGATTTATTCTATGTGCCCGCGTTATAAATCTGTCGGGCACAACACTATCGCTAGTGCTGCGCGGTAATGGCTAATGACATAACACCCGGCTGCCAAAGTTCAAGCTAAAAATGGCTTCTTAATCGGGTCATATGGATAAATATGTATGTATATAAGAAGCTGATTACTTTATACTTCGAATATTTTTATTTAAGTAGATAATCTTTTGGTTTTTGGAGTTCAATATTTTCTCAGAATAAAGGACCAGGAATCTAATTGCGTAACAAACTATCAGTATCAATTTGAATCGTTTTGATATTGCTAATCCTTTGTTCCACGTGCATGCAAAACCCATTGCTACCATTACACCCATTATTACTTATTAGTAATAATGGGTGTAATGGTAGCAATGGGTTTTGCCGCAATTTGGGGCACACTATTGTGTGTAACGCACCCTGCAGTACCTCAATAGGGTAGTTGAATAATAAAACTAGGTAATTAGTCCGTCAGTCAGATTTCCAAAAAATACTAGACACGTATTTTTTCTTTTCTCATATAAACAAAAAATTAAGACGACACAGTGCGTTGAAAACTCGTGTGACATCACTGCACGCTAAACTTTTTAGCGAGGAGTGCCGTCACCAGCCACCACTCCTGATCTTTGATGCCTTTTATATTTGTCATTTTTTATTGATTTGATATCATTACGTATCCAATATTTTTCTATAATCTGAATAATGAATCTAAATAGAATCAATTTTTTTTTACCCAGGAAACATCTCTATTCTACTCGCTGTCTGTAATAATTCGGAGGGTTTTGAAAGAAAATCCCAATCCATTGTTACATAATTATGTTCTAAAAATTCGTCTGCCCGACAGCGTAAATAACGCAGCGAATGTTATCGAATCATCCTAATATCATACTCCCTAAAGGTTGACCACCTAGGGGCAGTTGTTACGGGTCGTTGGAGCCCTCAAAAGTTCAACAATTGATCTAATTGCAATACTTCAAAATCACCTTCGGGTTGCGGAGGTCAGACGGCAGTCGCTTCACGGACAATAACGAAGTTTAGCCAAAATCAGCAGTTAGACTGGTAAAGCGGACCTCAGACTCCAAAGCTGGAAAAGCTTCGGATACGACTGGGTTTAACGCTGAATTGCATTGCAATTTTTTTTTTTTACGCAATCACCAAATAGAAACGTGTTCATCTAATGCAAATATTTACTCTTCACTGTCTGTATCTATTGTAATAGTGTCTTGAAGATAAGATTATGAACCAACAATTTAAACTTTTCTTCACGACCTCAAGATGTAGGGTTTAGTAAGTAGATTTTGTTATAATAAATCCGAATAATATTTCACTAATTAGTAGCGCGATTTATATTAGTCGATGGGAGTATCTAGGCAATTAGTGAAAATCGAAATTCATTAGTAGTTTAGACTTATTTTTGTGCAATCAATAAAACCCGTAGATAGTACGAGTACTCACTAAAATATTTTTAAGAAACACCTACTGTGAGGCTGTTTTACTTGTAAGTAATCAGCCTGCGTTTTTGGTGTGTTTGGTTGATTCTAATGTAGTTCGCCACAAAACACTTCGTTCGTTTAGCTCTAAACATGTTTAAAACGTCGTTCTGTTTCTGTCAGTTGTTTAAAGATGGCAGAGTCAGAATGATGATTCCATTGACATCGCTTAACGTTTTAGGGCATTTGCGGTGCAAATTGGCCTAAATCACTAAGACGCTTAGAAGATATTAAAAAACTTAACTACTGCCTTTTTAAAATACAAAACTGATCTAGATACCTAAACAGACCTAACGTAGGACTAGATTTTTTCTAATTTTTTTTAATGATAAGCAGTGACGCAATCGTTGATGGTAAAGAGCGCTAGCTTAGATATTATAGTAATAGTATCTATGTGTGTATATAACATGTTTATGTATTTGTGTACATAGATTTAAGTTTACCATTGTTCCTATCATCCAGATCACCTGCACTGTAATCGCTTCGCCACCCTTTTTTTTCTGGATGGGAAGTCATTAAATGACCTCTCCCGGTCTGGGCGGAGCGGAAGGGCGTGTCAGACTTTTACTGACTAAAAACCCGTGTTTCTTCACTTGCCTGTGCGCCAGGGCCACGGTTTCCTTTTTAAACAACCCGCAACCCTGCCTCAGGAGGCACCGGTCTTCCTTGACCCCGTTACGATGTGCTTACATCTCTTTAAGGCATCTCTTCACCAACCTTGGTTGATTGGTAGAGAATACTATAGGTATTAAGTCCGTCTTTGGAACTTTTTTGTGTCAAAAGTTTAAATAAATAAACGTAGCATCTAAACTACAATACAAGCATTAAAACAAGTCTATCCACATACAAATGATATAATTTTAAATGATAAGTACCTCTATCCATCTCATTATCTAGTTATAATTGTCTGAGCGTTATCTCATAAATAGTAAATTATAACAATAAGTGTGAATCTCACACGTAATCTAATTAACAGTAGCTACTCGTGGTTAATAGTCAAAACAATTAAAATACTTACCGTTTCGTCAGTAAATCTGTAACATAATTACCGGTTCTGTAGAGCGGTTATATTAATAGACTCAAATTCCTAAAAAAAAAATATATGTAGTTGAGACCGAAAACGCCCATCTGACTTCCACAGACCCAGCTACTGGGTCTGGGTAAAACGTAACTATCCGTTCCATAATCGGACGATCCGTCGTACGGTTAGTTTCCACCCCTACGTTGTTAACACCACTACGATCCGGACGAAGCATTTCGCCTCGTCTTTTATAGGTACAGCGTACATCGAGAGTCTGGAACAATTTACAAGCGGCGGTATTTCCGTCTGACTACAATTTAAGTGTCTTCAAGGCAAGAATGAATAGGCTCTTAATAAACTATAGCACTTTACCATCAACGATTGCATCACTGCTTAATATCAGGCGGGATTGCAGTCAGGCACTAGTTTATAATTTTAAAAATAAAACAAAAGAAATCCGTTGGTAAGACTGGTTAATAATAAAAATACAAACGTTTATTTTCTCCGTCATGTAATGAAATATATGTTCAATACATAATGAAATACCTATACCTACAAAAATACATTAATTTTGTGGAAACTGGAACCTGTAGGTAAGTACTACTAGTACTGTCTGTGTTACAGGATGTTTAAAGATTCAGGAATATTAGCCAGGGCCATTTTAAACAAGCTGTCTAAGGGACGGAAGGGTCTTGGAATGTAAAGATGCTTACCTACCAATCCACGAATTAACTGCGGCAAGAATTGCTTTTCCTTATCGGTCTAGGAAACAAATCAAAGGGAGTATGTTAAGACCCCAAGGAAAGAAGCTGTGCGTAGTACCTAAAATAAATACATAAAGTATATATTATATGTAAATAAATGAGTGATTTCAGAAATTTCGTCCTTTTTATCTAGTTTGGAAATTGATTAGTTATATTTACATATAACACAAAAAGTAAAACATACCTATCCTTGGCATTGCTTTCAAACACATATAGATATGGGAGAGTTCTCTAGGCACCAGGGTCTCTGCTCAAATAAATCATCAATTGGCCCTAAGTATTGGTGCTTATTTGATTATTTTTTTTTTGTACTTAATAAATCCTTTACTTACACAAAATATTCAGAAATCTGTGATTTGCAGATTTTAATTTTATTTAGGGAACACAATAAAATTAAAATGAATATTAAGTAATAATTATATTTCTACAGAAGGAGCCACATATCCAAAGTGTGGTTCCTACAGGACAGATTGAGGCAGGCAAGTTGAGCAGGCGCGTGCGCTCCTTACAAGCAGAAAAGCTCTGCATACCCTAATAGTCTTCTAAAATTATAATATACTGTAAAATAATTTATATACTACAAAGTTAAAACTAAAAGACTTTGTTAATCAGTTATTGATAACACTGCCATCTATTGGGCCTAGTGCTAACGAGACACATTAGTTGCCTTAGGCGCGACACCCACGCCTCTTACGGCGTAAGCATAAACAAAATGTGCCTCCTCCGTATCTGTCTGTGTATAAAATTATTTGCTTGTGTGCCTAAACTGTTGTGTACGTGTGCGTGAAATTTCTTTGGGTTTAAAGCCCATGATAAGCACAGCTTCTAATAATGCGACGAATTTAAGAAGTTCAGAAATATAGCATGATTGTTGTTCGTTCAAATACCTTTTTATTTTAGCAGCTTATGTTGTTTCATTATTGGTGTTTTTGGGTTAAATATGTATTGATTGTTTTAAGCGGAATTGAATATTCATTTATTTTAGAGTTTTTGGTTTAACACAAAAGAAAGGTTGTCTTTATAAAAAGTATTATGATAATTATATGTGGTTAGCAGGTTGTGTAGTGTGTACAAATAAATTGTTTTGTTTCTCGTATAGGTATATTATTTTAAAACACGGCTTTGACAGTTCGACGTTATAAAAACTTAAAAGACCTTAAGTTTTTCAACCTACTTGCTTTTGAATTTCAATACTATACTTTATGTTGTAATAATTTTCCTGAAGTTTACAAATTAGCAAAATTTATTAGTTATGATTCCAATGAGTAGTGCATTACGCATATTTATGAAAAGCCAAAGCAGACTCATAGATTTGTCTATCTGTCCATTTTAAAAGAACTTTTAGCGATTTCAAAACGATCTTATATATATTTGATGTAAAAATCAAATATATATAAGATCGTTTTGAAATCGCTAAAAGTTAGAGTTATTTAAAAATAGATAGGCGCGTTGATTTAATTTATAGATAGTGAAATATTTTTTTTTAGTTTTTTGAGAAATAAATTATTACTTATTTACAGTTGAGTTAGTAATACCATTTCATTGTATTTTGACAGCCTATATGGCGTAGCGGTAGCGAACGCGGCCGCTACGTAAGGAGGCGCGGGTTCGATCCTCGCGCAGTGTAAGTATTTGTATGCATGAATATGAATATTTGCACTGGTCTGGTCGTATCTCGGAAAGCACGTTAAGCCGTTGGTTTCGGTTGCCATGCGAACATCTAGTGGCAGTCGTTACGGGTTGTTGGAGCCCACAAAAGTCCAACAATTGGTCTAACTTCAATGCTTCGATATTGCCTTCGCGTTGTGGAGGTCAGACGGCAGTCGCTTCACGGAAATTGTCGAAATTTCGCCAAAATCAGCAATTAGACTGGAAAAGCGGACCCCAGATTCCAAAGCTTTGGATGCGACTGGTATTAACCTTGAGATGATGATGATTTCATTGTATTCATTTGGGCAAATAAAAAATACCTAATGCCGCACGTATATCATTTATTTGACTTGTTCTTATCATAAATCACATACTTAGATGTTCATTGTAGCCACGCACAAACATCAATTCAATGTTGACATGCGAAAAAGTACGCGACTATGTTAAATTGAAACTACGTCTAAGTTACGTTTTTTAAGTTTTACCATATATAAGCACAGAGACTTGGATAGTAGGTATATTTATGCATACCCCAATAAAATCTTTGTGCACGCCCCTGACGTTGAGTTACTAGAATCTGTCTACATTATTTAATATATTTTAAACTTTATCGCTAAAGCATTAAGGTTTAAGGTTGATTAGATAAATTTACAGTTTCGAGTAGCATGGCCTGCAGGCGGCCTCTGTAGGTGGGTACCTACATAGTGATTATTGAAAGAAAGGAAAACAAAAATTTTACCAACCTATAATCCGTTAAAATAAAATAAATTAAATAATACAATCAAAGTCCAATGTGTCAGTGATCTTTAGTATCCACACAAAAATCGCAACATATTAGAAAATAGCAAACACATTTATGAATTAATGGTTTAACAACTTTAACTCCTACACAATGGAATTTATGCTACAACTTCAAACATTTTTATAGTATTTTTAATAGTGCTGGTCACTTTAAAATCAACGTAATTTATCATTAAAACAAAGTCGATTTTTGTTTAAGGGGTGTGCAGCACCAGGCTCCTTCGCTCGGCCGTAGTAGGTACCTTAGTATTTTAACTAAGGCGATGATTAAGACTAATTTACACGGTGCAATTTAATTGCCAATGGCATACAATAAAATTTATGCAACAGATGACTTGCATCGTCTAAACGGTGTTTAGACAATGCAACTTTTATTGTTGCTTCAACTTAATTGACGCCATAGGCAATTAAATTGCACCGTGTAAATCAGTCTTTAATTTCGCTTGGAAAGTACAAGATTTAAAAAAATCTTGTACCTACTTTCCAAGCGAAATTAATCAACTCATTTTCTCGTACACTATAGTTTATATGCTTGTAGATACATGTATCTACTACATAAGCTCTTCATCATCAACAGGCATCAAACACCGACGTATGTAGGTAATACACACATACAAACACAGGCATAGGTATACATACATAGTATACGTATGTCTCCGCACCAGTTAATCAGTGCGAGGTCGTGTCTCAGAATTACTGAGTGAACACGGGAGCGTATTAATATCTACGCCTTAGAACTATGTATAATTATATCGGTATATTTAGCCTATAACTATGTTTATTTAGCTAACTACTAACGGAACCGGCAAAATGTCGTCCTGTCCTGAAAAGCAAGGCCGCTTACTGTCACCCTAATAGGGTAGCTGACTAAAAAAAACTAATTAGTCCGTCAGTCAGATTTCCAAAAAATACTGGACACCTATTTTTTCTTTTTCCATACAAACAAAAAATGAAGATGCCACAGTGCGTTGAAAAGTCGTGTGACGTCACTGCACGCTACACTTTTTAGCGAGCAGTGACGTCACCAGCCACCACTCCTGATCTTTGATGCCTTTTATATTTGTCAATGTTTATTGATTTGATAAAACAAAATATACGTATCCAATATTTTTCTATAATCTGAATGGCGGACTAAATAGAATCAATTTTTTTTTACCCAGGAAACATCCCTATTGCGTAACACACTATTATTGTAAATTGGAATCATTTTGAAGCCTATTGTTAAACCATTGCTCCATATGTTCGTAAAATAAGCCTAGTCAACGACGTAAATAACGCAATGAATCTTGTTGAATTGTCAGAATGAAACCCATTGCTACTGATAGTGTAGGTATTACACAATTACCCTGCGGGTCCAATTATATTTACAAGCCATCCACAATTACTCATTAAAATATGTATATAAAAATACCCACCTATAAAGAAGGGCTAGTGGCTAAATAATAACAGCCGCACAGGTCGATTGATTTAAGTTACGCTAGCTAGATGTACGGCCCCTCCGTGCCACGGAAAGCAGATTAAGTTATATATATTTATGGGGAATTTGATCGGCCACTTCTTCTTCCCAGCGAAAACACTAGAAAGTGGCAAAGCACGGGCGTTTTGGGGGACTGTCTTACCTACGTAATATTGACGTTCAAAAAGTGCTGATTCTCAGCCTAATTTGAATAAATGACTTTTGATTTTTGATCCCTACAAAGTCGGGAAAGCGCTAGGCGGATGATGACGCCTCCCCTCTTGAGTAGGAGTGGGTCATAATATACCACTCGTCTCCAGTGAGGGTTGGTAGGTCTTAGAATATTTGGTTCTAATTTCTGGCTAGTGTCCTCAAGAAATTTTCCTTGACCGTTTTAAGAGCAGTGATGATGATGTCTGAACGGGTTCAAATCTAGGACATATATAAATCGCATTCGTATATATGCATATGTTTGTAAGTTACTATATACTAGGCCTCCACTACTATATAGTTATGTATTGAATAGCATTTTTACGAAAACTGAAGGACTTAAGTAGCACATCCTCCAACTATTGTCAAATTGGATTAACCATTGGCGCCGATTCGACCGTTCACAAACTAAACTAAATTTAAGTTTAGTACATCTTTTTCTTCCCACT
This sequence comes from Sesamia inferens, assembly GCA_037179545.1. Lineage (NCBI taxonomy): Eukaryota > Metazoa > Arthropoda > Insecta > Lepidoptera > Noctuidae > Sesamia > Sesamia inferens. The sequence goes on along the minus strand of CM073928.1, from coordinate 23,383,602 downwards.
TCATTAAGAAAAGGACAGAAGATATATTTCAGTTTAGTCCAGTCAGATAAGTGAGCGCTTAACAACTACATTGACGTGGATTTAGTCGCCCTGTTTTTAATCACGTCTAAACTATCAAAGGAGTATCTTAATTTGACAAGACTTCACTAATATTTTATCTTCTGTCCTTTTGACTGAACATAAAATTAATTTGGTTTGTCAATAAGGGAATTGGCGTCATTTTGTCTTTTTATATCCTCAACCTCTCCTATTTAAAAAAAATACCGGAATGTCTCAAGACAAAAGTCTTCGACCAGTGTGTGTTGCCAATGATTACATATGGAACTGAGACGTGGTCGCTAACAATGGGCCTTATAAGAAACCTTAAGATCACTCAAAGGGCAATGGAGAACGATATGCTTGGGGTTTCACTGCGTGATCAAATCAAAAATGAGGAAATTCGCAGAAAAACGAGAACGAGAGTAATAGGGATGTTTCCTGAGTTAAAAAACAAAAATCTATTTAGTCCGTCATTCAGATTATAGAAAAATATTGGATATGTATATTTTGTTTTATGAAATCATTAAAAATTTGCAAATATAAAAGGCATCAAAGATCAGGAGTGGTGGCTAAAAAGTGTAACGTGCAGTAACGTCACACTAATTTTCAACGCACTGTGTCGTCTTCATTTTTTGTTTATATGAAAATAGAAAAAATATGTGTCTAGTATTTTTTGGAAATCTGACTGACGGACTAATTAGTTTTTTAGTCAATTTTCATGTCCAGCAGTGGACGTCTTTCAGCTGAAATGATGATAATGATGATGATGAGATTTTTTTTTGTATGTTGGGATCGGGTTCAAATCTAACCAGCCCCCTAATTGCGTAACTCACCATTACTATCCATTGGAAACATTTTGAAACATATTACTAGTCCATTGCTCCATATGTTCGAAAAATGTGCCTGCTCAACAACGTAGAAAAGGCAATGAATGTTGTTGAATAAATATATACGGAAAAATCACACAGATTGAGCTAGCTCCAAAGTAAGTTCGAGACTTGTGTTATGGGATACTAACTCAACGATACTATATTTATAACAGATACATATATAGATAAACATCCAAGACCCATGCCAATCAGGAAAAGATCGTTTGCCATCATGACTTTGCCGGGGATCGAATTCGGGGCCTCCACATCGCAGGCAGGCGTGTTGACCGCTGCGTCACGGAGGACGACAAAATGAAACCTATTGCTACTAGTAGTGTGTTTACACAATTACCCTACTGATATGTTACGGCCTACCCCTTTCTCGGTGGTAGGCCATAACATTGGCCGCCGGCAGAAGTTACCACCCACCAGACAAAGCCTTGCCGCCAAGCGATTTGTCGTGTTCCGGCATAATGTCTGGTGAAGCCGTACGGAGGACGGGTCTGAGCAGTTGTGTTGCGATGTGTGCCGGGTACGATGGGTCAAATGTTGTTGTGTCGGGAGTTTGGTCGTGGCGGGTCTTCAGATCAATTTTCCTTTGGCGCAGCATCGTTGGTCGTGTTGTTGGGTTTAACATTGCATCACCTCGCTCAAATGCCGTCTTCCTTCCTATTCGCTCAGTTTTTCTGAGTGAATAGGCTCTTAATAAACTAGCGCGCTTTACCATCAACGATCACATCACTGCTTACCATCAGGCGGGATTGCGGTCAAGCGCTAGTTTATAATTATTAAAATAAATGATGCAACTCAATACCAGGATTTTAAATGGAGTAACTGCCTATTTGACCTACACAGTTCAACTACTGGTTAATCATCATCATCATTTCAGTCGAAAGAGACATAGGCCTCACCCTAGGATCTCCACGACGACCCGTCCTTCGCCTACCGCATCCAGCGGCATCCCGCGACTTTCACCAGGTCGTCGATCCACCTTGTCGGAGGCCTACGCGTCTTCCGGTGCGACATAGCTCGAAGAATTGTAACACTTAAGTGGCAGTGGGCTGGACATTGCCCGTAGGACCAAGGCCCGATGGGGCCGGGGGTGTACACGCTCCTGAACTATTAGTTAATACGATACAAAATGTATTTTTATATGCATAAGAAAAAGTAGGTATTATTAAAGATGATCCGGAATCTAATAAACCTTCTAAATAATATAAACTTATTTATTTAAACTTTGACTGAATACTCTTTATTAACAAATTGAGAGTGAAATATACCTCATTAACTAACAGAACTTTAAATTTACATCGAAGTAAATCTTTCCAATATTCCGCTTTCCGATTCCCAAAGACAGATTCACAATGATATTCACCTCCTCGGTTTCCGATTTTCACTTAAGCGAACTCAGAAAGCAAAACGATATCTGCACAGACCTACAAATCCTACAATAACATCACAGTACGGAATTTCCTTATTATCCTACATTATCAGGCCGTAGGTACACGAATATAGGTACATTATCTACCTAGTATCTATTACGTAGGTACACATGTACGTATAGATTAATATTTAGACATATCTCGTTACCGCAGAAGAGTGACCTGAGGTGGCTAATCGATGTCTGAAAGAGAAGTCGTAAGTAATTCTTTTGTTAAGTAATTTTTAACACAAGTAAATTTAACTTAGAATATTGTCTATGAGCTCTGTTAATCCCCTTTATTCATAAGCTCTAGTGATTAGCCATTCTTTAACCATACATTTTTGACCTTTTAACATCATCATTATCAACCTTTTATCGTCCCACTGCTGGGCACAGGTCTCCTCTCATACAGAGAAGGATTGAGCGTAATCACCACGCTTGCTCAATGCGGGTTGGCGATTTCAGACTTAAAGTCCAGGTTTTCTCAAGATGTTTTCCTTCACCTTCTGTCATTGGTGTCCAAGATATACTTAGAAAGTACATATAACTTTAGAAAAGTTACATTGGTACTTGCCTGACCTGGAATCGAATCCGCGCACTCATACTTGAGACGCTGGTGTTTTAACCACTAGGCCACCACGACTTTTAACATCACTTAGCTTTAATCATCGTTTATGAATAAACACCACAGTATTTAAGGGATTTATTCATAAACCATTATGAAAGTTACGTGCAAACGTCTAAAATGTATGATTAAACGATCGCTAATCACTAGTTAAGTTTAAGCAGCGTTTATGAATAAGGAGGAATATATACAGAATGAAGTGTACACAGGTATGCTTCCCAAGACCTAAGTAGCGTGACTTGATGAGTCGAAAATCATCATCGGCTCATGAAACTCCAAGATATCATTTGTCTCTGAGCTCCCAAATTAAATGGCCTTCAATATTATTTTCGCCATTTTTTAGGTACATTGCCTGTAATCGGGTAAATCGGGTGTAGGTTAGCTTCCCATAATGTTTTATATATCTTAAAGTTATTAACAAAATCATAATAAGAATTTTAAGGTAATCAAAATTCTTAGTTGGATTCTTTTGAATTTGGAATATGTACAACTCAAAACACATATTTCATATCTTGACTAGCATTCAGAAAAAACAAAATTATATTTGAAAACAAAAATTTATACCTACGTATGTAAGTACTTATGATACGTTGTTTATGGTATCTAGATCAACATAATGAGAATATTAATACATCTGTTGTGTTGTACTAAAATTATTAGCTGCGACCACCAACGTTGAAGTGCCTAATCTTATTTACAATCAAATTTTATGTCCTCAAGATAATATCAACGATTTGCGTTAGTTACGTAATTAACATATTCAACGACTTCTGTTAGAATTTACATTAGGTACATTTAAATGTATCAAGAAGTCAGTAAATATGAATACAAGATAAACCCTTTAAATGTTTATGTACTTAGGATTAATAACAGGGATGACAATCAAATAAATACACACATAGGTGTAAGTAAAACAGTAGGTACGGTGCGGGTTCCAAGGCCCCACGACACCCACACATTTTCTAAGCGGGCAGCCAGTCTGAATAACATTTAACCCCTTTGAAATGTAAAAGCATTACGGAATGAAAAAACAGCACTTATGTACCCCGCGACTCAGATAAACCATCTCCCGTACAAAGAGCACAAAGATACAATGCCTCTGAAAGGGTTCAAGAACGCACTTTTAAATTAACCACTATGAATTCCAGAACGACTTATATCATAAACAAACTACAAGCTATTTTCAACCTTAGTAACTTTTAGACGCAAATATTAGACGTCACAATCGTATGCACCAAAAGTACGATATAAAATATTACTCGGTACAGTACGCCTATTTAAAATAGGTCCGTTTACATTTTTCCTTTTCATGTCATTGTCTCTGGCCGAGAGCGCTTGCAACCGTCACGTTCCAATTTTGAAAAGTGTCGGAACAAAATGGTAGTCGCTTTGTGTAGCGCCCTCGCTCCTGACTCGAGTTTGGTAATTTAGCAGATGTTCAGAGAGCCTCGACTACCTTTGAAGTCGACTCGAGCTTCCAACTAAAGAAAATGGACTTTCAACGTTTGTTTATTTGACCGAGAAGTTAATGCGAAACGATTTCTAAGAACTGTGTTCGGTAAGTTGTCGGTACATTTGGAATCATTTGGAACATGATTCGTAATTATTCAAACCGCATACCGACGTCAAAAACATCATCCGACATACACGAGGAGTCATAGATCCAACCACCCATCAGTGGAGGCTGGTAACCAAATTGGAACATCACTGTGCCGTGTTTACAACTCGACAAAAAAAATAATAACAAAGGAGCCGAATTTAAATTCCAATCGAACTTTGACACATGTCTGCCACCATAAACAATGGAAATTCAAATCATCGTTGCAGCGGGCTGCGGCGGACTAATGCGATTGTGGCGTGAGCGAGTCTATTGCTCTTCATCTATAAATAGGAGCCTTTTCACTCGCTTTTTCTTCACAGAATCTGAGTCGAGATCGGCCGATAAGCTATCTCGTGTGAGACGGTCTCAATATCCACAGATGGCCTTGCTCTGAAGTAATCTCTGTTCCTGACGTGGATATTTTTGACATTTTTTTGCTTGTGATTCTTTGAAAATCTCGCTTTGTGCTCTAATAGGGACATTATTTTGACGTGGAGCACGCCGCTGTAATATTGTAAACACTGATTGAGTATAGATAAGTAAGACAATCGGACATTTTGTCCTTGGTTGTGGAGTTCTTTTGTGGTGGCGCGAATTTAAGCTTTATATCATGACATGGCTTGATGTTACCGGGAAATACTTAGCAGCTGTCCCCTGGAGTAAGTGCGGTATTAAGTACATTTGTAGGTACCTACTATCTACTCTGACATCGAAATAAGACACGAATGTTTTTCATTTGTTTGGCAATCTCAGCACTACGGAAAGGCGGCGATTTAGAGATATGGTCAAACTTAGTTTAGTAGCAAACAGGAAAATAAACAAAAATATTTTGAAGTTAAGATATCCTTGTTTATATCGTGTTAAAAATAAGTGGGCCAGAGTGCACAAAGCTGAAATATTATGTTATATAGTTTTGAATGCAGATGAATAGGTTTCATTATAATACGATTTGTAGTGGAAAAAATTTAATGATGCTACTACACACAACAAATTGGAATCGTTATCCGAACAACTAGTAGGTAGTAGGTAATATATGCACAATATAGTTCCTAGTATATCAAAATATAAGTCATATAGTTTTAATTTTGCTGTCTAGCTTGATAATTATTTATAAAATTATCCTTAGCATAACCCATGCCAAAAAAGGTTAAGGTTAACGTATACTACTTGTTAAACAAGTTATTTAAATATTTTATGCCCAAAAAAGCAAAGACATGTTCAGAGTTATCCAATAAGGCGATAAAGTGTCTGTTTTTATGAAAACCTCTGTCGAAAAGCTCGGGGGAAACAATCGACGATCGACGCTCCAGTTAGGTACGGTTAGTTTTGTAGAATTAAGCGATAAACTTGTACCAAACAGGACTCAGGAGTTTACAAAGCGTTGAACGTCGATACGCCACACATTTCAAGCAATACAAGACCTAATTAATGTACGCTCAAAAGACGTATTCGATACAGTAATACGCCTTGTTTATAAATTCGCTTCGTGTTAATCTGATAACGTTTTAATTTCACGTCAAAGTTCGTTAGCTCGGCAAAATATTTCACGTTAATCGTGTATTTTTTTCAAAACTCATTTTCATATTATTTTATGTTTTGTATACATTTTTCGGTAATACAAAGCAGGATTTAATGCGACTGTATCTGAAATATTTCACATTACAAACCAGTTTTTCTTTGTTACTCGCGTTGCACTTAATACGTTTGAACGTAAGACATTCGGATTAGAATTAATTCTAGCTCGTATATAAAGTCGCGGTATTTAAATGAGTGTAAATAAAAAGGAATATTGCATGAACTAGTGCTAAGTGAAAGTGCGATAACCGTCTGACTCGTAGGTAATGCTAGGTTCTGCTCTACGGTTGGTCATTTAAACAGTTTCATGACTTTCCTCACGTGCCACGAGCTTACTCGTGATGGATTGTTTGTAAATGAATAATTAATTTTATTTCCCACAAAGCTGCGACGTAGCACGTAATAAAACAATGACGAACCGAAATAAAAACACGAGTAGGTGGTTGACAAAAATACGGCGATACACGTCGTCCGGCCGCGCAGACAATCTCATTCTCCGTACCTACATACCTATCCCTTATCTGTGCAACTTAGCAAACAAAACATCGCAACGGGCAATAAGCATAAAACAAAATCGTTTCGACCCCACACACGCCGTCGCCCGAACACTTGGAAAAATCCCTATGGATTTTCCGCGCGGGGTGACGAGGGCGACCGGCGGCGCGCGGGGGCAGGGGGAAGGAACGTAAAAGAGAAAAGCTGCGAGTTTTTATCTCGGCGCCATAAATTTTATTCGTAGCGTGATTTAGTGCGCAGATTGCCCCCCGCGCCCGCCCGCCCCGCGCCTACGCCTCGCCCGGGTAAGGCTGCTAGTCATTGTCAAAATTATTGCACCCCTATCTACTGAAGCTTTAAATATATGTCCCCGACACGTAGTTATGCCTACAACCCGTTCTTACGTTGGATACGATGCCTTGATGTAAATTTTATAAGATGTTCCACATGAAGAATTGCTTTTACACAATATTATATCTAACATTTTAGTAAAAGTGAAAATAAATAGAAGAAAGCGAACAATTGAACAAAGGATACAATACAAATGTATGCTAAGCAATTACAAAATCCATTTGAATTAAGCCTATTCTTTCTATTGTATCAGTTATGTTTATTGTAGTGGATAGTTACGCAAGCTTCGCTTTCCTTAGCTCTCGATTGCATCCAAGTTTCCACTTGATTTATTTAGAGTATTGCTGCTAACACTGCATAAGCATCGAACCGACGGCAGAATAATGCAATATTGGAGCAAGGAATGGCGCCAAACATTTCTAAGAGAACACTTCAAAAAAACTGCACCGTCCTAATCCCTCAATCTTACTCTGAGAGCAAATCTTACTTATTTGTCAATACTGAACCACAAAGGTGTCCAAATACCCTTACACTGGATGAAAAGCATAATACACGCCTCATAATAGTGTAGCAATTCAGAAACTGTTAAAATTATAATGCGCTTTTGTTGTGCTCTTGACAGCTTGGTTTTTTCAATAGCGGTTTCGTGTTGCCGGCCAGTGCGTCGCGAAACTGACGTTCACGATTTCTAGCGAATCGATCGCTATCTACGGGGCGTATTTTATGTAAACACGACAAATTTTCGTGATGTAAAATAGTAGCCGCAGATGCGGCTGTGTTATTTTTATTGTCTGCGCGAGAGCTGTGGGTTCGGAGGATCGCATTTGATCCGGGACTCACTCCACACTGTGTCTTATCTCGAATCTGGTTTTATGAAACCCTAAATTTACGACTGCGGCTAGGGGTGGGGGCTGTATTAAGCCGGCTCTCGTAGCTTCGCTGCGACAGACACTTTTGTCACCAACAATTCATGGCTGAAGCACGTTCGGCAAAAATTTTGCGTGTCAAATTACAACGCAGCGAACAGCCGATTGATGACGAGATTAGGCAATACGAGTGTCGTTATGAAACGTACTTCATTTTACGATTATTACTTATGTAAATGATGGCATAAAAGATTCTTTTGTAGCAAATAAATCGAGGTTTAGGTATACTTAAGTAATTTTGTTGTTCAGAATGGATCAACGACACCAGACTACTTGTCTGGTGCCAAAAAGTTTTATTTATGTGAATTCCTATAAAGAAAACTTTTTTACAGATAAGTCTAGTAAGTTGAACAAACAGGTAAAGCTATAAAGTAACTTCTCAGAACATGCAACAACGCTCTTCAAAAACATGTTACGTAACACTTCCACTCACCTTAAACTAAAAAAAAAAAAGATTTTTCTCTCATTCACAACCAAAACTGTTGATAAATTATTATATTATAGATTATAGCATCTTAATTAGGGGAGGAGGTTAGTCTTAATTGCGGGCCGCTTGCCGGGGCGGGCGGGTTAGCCCAGATACAGACCGATCCTCTATAAATTACAAGAATAAATCCCGGGAAAGAAAAATTGCCCTCTGGAGCACATAATTCTTGCCTTGTCACAAGCTCTCCTTATCTATAGCCAATACCGGATTACAATGTGATTTTTATTTCATGCTATATTCGTTGGTACTTCCAACCTACTTACGTTGTCTTTATGTTAAGTTATTTATGTTACCTATGTGGAATTTGTTTTTATATCTTTGGGGTTGTGAAAAATATTTTTCAGTCGGTTTTTCAAGAGTTTCTTTTGGTTCTGTTTTGTATGAAGATTAATTAGTGGCATGATGTAGTTAAGTATAGGATATAATTTGCTGTAGGATAGGGGTAGTTAACAAATAAAGTCGATCAAAATAAAAAAAGGTTTCTCTAAAACTGGCCTCTTGGGTGCAGGTATAAAAATAAGCAATAAAACTTTGACTTGAATTATACATTCATATTAATAATTCAACAATAATAAATTACTGTATTAAGTATTTGTTAAATTTCAAAATATGTTTTCATTAGGTATTATTTTTTTTTATTAATGATTCTATTCTATCATCGATTCGATGATCTGCCTATGTTATGTACGCCATTATTGTCACATGAATCAGGCCATAAATTAAATTATATAAGTAGTTTAAGTTATTCTAAATGTTGAATGTTTGTGATCTTGCAGTACTTATCCTTACTAATATTACAAATGGGAAAGTGAATTTGTTTGTTTGTTCCGCTTTAACGCCGTAACTACTGAACCGATTGCTTTGAAATTTTGCAGACGTAAAGTTAGAAGTCCGGATTAAAATTAAATTTGATATTCCAGAGGTAAATCTAAAAAGCGCGATATAACCGAATACCACGCGGGCGAAGCCGCGGTCTGAAAGCTAGTTTTAAATAAATAAATAAAAAGGAGATTCTTAACTTAGAATAAACAGAAAACTAAACTATGTACGGACGACAGCAGGTCAAGCTACACGAAACTGTCAAATATTCCTAATCAACCTTGAGCCTTAATGCTTTGGTCATATAGTTGAAGATCTAATAAAGAAATTTGGCAGATTTAAGTAGCTTGATGTGCTGTCGTCTGTACAAGAACTTTTCTATAAAAAACAGGAAGATGAGAATATGAGATAGGAAAAGCTACACATAGATGTAGTAAACAAGAAAATAGGTAAACGTGTAGGGAGGATATCTTAGATATACTCCCTACACTTTCACCTATTTTCTTGTTTATATTCTAGTGAGTATATTCTAGGAAGCATCAACGTAAAAATATATTTACTACCCAGGTACAGACTACACAGTTACAGAGATGACATAAAATATTACTTACAGGTCTCCCAAAGTGATAATGCGCAAAGAAATCATCGTCACTGTTCGGCAACGGTCGTATTCCCCGAGCGTTCGGAAGAAGATATGTATATAGAGTGGTTAAGTGCATAAAAAGTGGTTAAGTGCACCACTCTATATTTTGATTGCTTAACCACTTTTTATGCACTTAACCACTCATTATTCGCCAGTGAGATCCAAAGTTAAAACATACATATTTATATCTAACGGTATTTCTGTAATTCGCAATTGTTTTGTATCTATTAAACAAAACAGTTTTGAATTCTACTTTATTCATTTGTTTGAAAAATATGACATAGCTTATAAATCTCGTGTCTACGTTCATACATTCCCTGGGCAGATTAACTACTGCAAAATAATCTGCCCAGATAATGTAGAATGCAAAACTTACCCATCTGTTAGCACCTTCAATGGCTTCAATTATAGAGACTCTGTAATTCCTTACTGGTTTTAGAATGATGTTCTTTTGTGAAACTCGTATTTTCACCCTAAACAAATTATAAAGATCAAATGTTTTGATCAATGTCATCGCATTGGGTGCTTTTGATTGCTTGGTTCCAAAACTTCTACAGTGCCTTAGTTCAAAATTATCAGGAAAACTGAAATCTACCATTTATTTGAATCGTGAGCAAACCTGTAGATACTCGTAGTTGCTGAAAGGGCAGTGGGTGCAGTTGACAAGAAAGGAAATGAATAGGAAAAGTACAAATAAGTACTTACTTCTCATATTATATTATGTTACTCAATCAACGTATGGTTATGATTTTTTTTTATACAGATATATTTTGATAAATATTATTCAAAAGCAAGCAAGCAGAATTTTGCTTTGTGTGTGAATTTCACACTACACTTTCTGGTTCACAATTTCATAAACAAACCTATTTGTAAATCTATAAACTTAACAACGCAGGGTACTTCAAAATAAACTTGAACATCGTTGCCAAGTGTAAAATCAATACTTGAGCTAATATTTTATAATGTTACCCAACAATATCGTCTAATGGACAATGACAAATGATTCCCTTTGTATCGAATTGAGATGTCACGGCGCTTTGTACGTCAACAAACGAATTCACGAAATGTACGAGAAAAAATACGACCTTCTCAAAATTTGAACAAAATATTTTGACAACATAATGTAAGGGCAGGTATCGCTGAGTGACTAGCTAATGATCGTTTAATAGTTATCTGAACGTGGGCGAAATTCCATGATTTGGCAAAAAAAAACTTTATTTTTGTGGATCATTTCTGAATACTTTCACTGTTTTACCGAACTCAGAAATGAGAACATTCCAATGCGAAATTATTACCCTGCACATTTTCTGTATTTGGAATACTTTAAAGGTTAAGAGAATAAGTTTAAGTATCTAAATCATTTATCAACTTTTAGGCAAGCAAAAATACTAAATATAAAAGTAATTGATTTAACTTGCACATGGCTTTGTTTTCCTAATGTGTACATCTGGAGATGATGCATGAAATTATTCATCTAGTAAAAAGACATACATAATGAATAATCTGACAAGTTTTTTAAGAGATTTTTTTACCTCTGTAAAAACACGAAAATTCTTTCGGCAAAGACATTTTCCGTAACTCAAAAAAATAACAACCTAATTATTTCACTTATTACGTATGTATTATAGCCGCAGCCACATTCGTTAGTAAATTCCTTTGCGTATCATCTCGTTCGATCTTAAAAATCGAGCATTTTAATCTCAACACACCGCTCTTAGTAAAGTCCAGCATAACTTGAACCCAGCCCGAATCGCTGCCCGTCAAGAGAACTGTCAAAATTAGCGCAATAAAACTTAGTTCTGTATTTTGCCGTGGGTCATAATACGCTGGACAGCTGAGCTTGACATTCATAATGCATATAAACTTGTTTTATTAATTCCTAAGTTTATATTAATTAATATTAATGGATACAGAAGGGATGACTGTTAGAAATTTAATAGGCAAGAACTTCTTTGATTCATATTTTGGGCATGCATTCGTACGTCAGAAGCTAATTAGTAATTACTCCCTACTTTTAATGTAATTACTTCTATAAACGTTACTATTAAATAAAGATGCAAATTAATTATGTTTCCAGCAAGTTTCAAGTCATGATAAAGTACCAAATTCTTTTATGTGTATATTTATATTCATGTTGTACTCAGCATAAATCACTTGTTCAAGTTTTAGTCAAAATAGTACAATATTACAACTGTGTAATTAACTACTAGTAGTACTTCTTTTTCTTCTCGGTCTATAGAGGTCCACTGCTGGACAGGGGCCTCCGCCAAGGCTTTTATTCAATTGGGGGGCATTGCCATAATCGCACTAATTTGTTATTCCATAAGAGAAGCGCCGCTGGCCGCTTCCCTGGTGAGAGTTCCCTTAGAGTGTGATGGTACTTTTCTATTCCCGTTACCACACGGGTAGTAACGCTAGTAGTACTATTTTGAGTAAAACTTGAATAAGTGATTTGCAACTTACATCTGATGAGAAAAACAATATAGGTAAGTACACACATCAAAAGTGTCTAGGGATCAAGCATTTTTATGCGGATTTCTTGAGATTGAGATGTGGCTTTGTAATAAATTTATGATTTTATAAATTTATATGGATCCTTTTTGGTGCATTTCATAATTTGAATCAGGAACTGTGAATCAAATTCGAGTAAAAGATGAAAATCAGCTGTCAATATTTTCCCTATAAAAACATACAACGCATTGAAGACATTATTAGTGCTACTGTTTCCCTACTACTGATTAAAACCAACGTTATTATGGAGCGGCGACGTCATTTAAGCAGGGAAGAAATGCTCAGAGCCGTGGGAATGATAGAAGCTGGTTCCCGGCAACGTACTGTGGCTTTAGCTCTGAATACAAGTCAGACTGTTATCAGTCGACTTTAGACACGTTACCGAAGCACTGGTACCGTGGCTGAGCGCCATGGAGGACGGTATCGCTGTACCACACGGAGACAAGACCGATACATTCAAATCTTAACTCGAAGAGCTCCAACAATAACAGCCATGATGTTAGCCGTGAGGCTTCATCACTCTTCAGGGAACTTAATTAGCGACCAAACAGTCAGAAACCGCTTGCATGAAGTGAACCTTCATTCCCGAAGACCGCTACGGGTACCACCTATAGCAATGCACAATCGTAGGATTCGATATCAATGGGCTCTTGAACACAGAAATTGGGCAGAAGAACAATGGCTTTCGTGTGCTTTTCTGATGAGTCTCGTTTTGGTATGAGACCGGATACAAGACGTATACGACACTGGAGAACCCCTGGACGCCAACAGCGATTAAAATCCTGCCAGGAAGTCCATCCTTATAGTGGTGGAACCATCATGGTATGGGCGGGTATTTGGATCGGCGGAAGAACTGAGTTGATTTGGATCAGAGGCAACCTCAACGCTCAAATTTATGCTGAGACGATTGTATCAGACGTCATCGTTCCTCTACAAGTGCAAATCGGTCCCTTATTTCAGTTAATGCATGATAATGCACGACCGCACACCGCAAGAGTTGTAAGACAGACTCTCGCCGCAGCTAACATCAATGTCCTGTCCTGGCCTGCTCAGTCGCCAGACTTGAACCCGATTGAGCATGCATGGGATATGCTACAGAGAAGAGCTCTGCCGAATATGGAGGGTATCCAGTCGCAAGAAGACCTTTTTTTGTTGTTGCAACGAACATGGGCGGCCATTCCACAGCGTGATTTGGATGAACTCATTTTGAGTATGCCAAACCGATGTTCTTGTGTTGTTAGTGTTCGCGGTAGAAACACGGATTATTAATTGTTTAAGTTACCCAATAAAATTTTAGAGAAAACTGTTATTTCAGTCTTTTTTTCGTACTTTTGTGTTAGTGGTTCAAATGCCAAATATCCCTTTATTAGGAAAATGGCAAATTTCTTTATTAATGCAAAGGTGACTTGGTTTATCGTTACTGTGACAAACGAAAACACTTTATTTGATGAATCCTTAAAGAAAATTTTAATTAATATCAATCAGGAGAAAAGTTATTGCAAAAATATATGTTGATCCCTAGACACTTTTGATGTGTGTAGTAGTAGCAATAGAAGCTGCAAACCTACCTCCTACAAAATAATAATTGGCAACTAATTTTTAAGTGTAGCACTAGTACACTTACCTATTATTGTAATTTTATTATACTAATAACTAAACACTGTAATTTATAAATATTAAAATTGTATTTTTTTTTTTTATTATATTCTATAATTTATAAATATTAAAGTTTTTGTTATCAATTCTGTAAATACAAGATATTCAATCACATACTCATCACGCCTCATACACTATCCAATTCCAAATAATTGCATAACGAATGCGGTGACACAGCATTGTATTAGAATTTATTATTTTCTTTTGTTGGCAACACCCAACCCAGTGGGTCGCGGTTGGCAACACAAACCGATAATGCCGATATTTATTTGTGTCGATGAGATTATTTATTATTTCGTTCAGATACAATGTTGATGTTTTGTTGTTGATTCAATGGCTGTACAAATTATTTCCATTGCTCCTGTAGTGCGCAAACACTAAGCTTGTTATGTTATTTAAAAAAGGTTGAGAGGTTTACACTTATCCTTTATTGCAAGTCTGCAAGATTCGAAATTCAAAATGATTATTACCTACCAGTAGATAGAACTGACACTTCAAATAAAAATAAATCGTTGGCAATAAACTAAATAGATACCTAACCTGAAAGCTTTTTCCGGGAATGACATAAGTCAATACTAAAACTATATCAATAACATTTTTGGAAATGTTTAAATTCTTTTCTAATTATGTACTTCAAAAAAGATAAGCCAATATCCGGCTGAAGATATCAGCAAGATAACGTCTAGCATCTTTTGATAATTTTATTGCTCATCGTAGGTATCTAGATACCTAGATACTGATAGATAGTATCTACGTAGTACTGATCTAGATAGTATCTAGATACTGCAAACTAACTGTGAAATTCCGTTATGATACATATTTAATCCTTATTAATATTAAAAGCAACTGAATTTTAGGTTACTTTACGTTAACTTGATCCATTTTATTATTACATCACTAGGACGTATGTCTAATATAAAATAAGTATATATAATATAACTCATCAACTAATCCTATTATTTTGGTGCCAATGCGTCATTTTACTCCACCATTTTGTTCAATCTAGAGTGCTGATCTTTTTTTTTAAACATGCAAGAGTGCAAAAAACAAACAGCCAGCAAGCTTGCCTTTATCTGTCGCTTGGTTTGATGCCTTTGTCTCTGTACCTCGGACGAGCCCCGTTAAATGCTCTGTTAACCATCACATAACAAAGGATTCATGAAGATTATAGCTATGTTTTTATGTAATGGGACTTGGGCGTGAGTTTTCTTTTCGGTGAATTCGGGTTGTAATCTGGAACAAGATTATGTGATGCTAAATACAGAAAGTGAATAAATACGTACTGGAAGAAAAGTAGTCGTGGTGGCCTAGTGGTTAAAACACCAGCCTCTCAGGTATGAGTGTCCGGGTTCGATTCCAGATCAGGGAAGTACCAATATAACTTTTCTAAGTTATATGTACTTTCTAAGTATATCTTGGACACCATTTACCTACTGATTACAAGGTGAAGGAATACATCTTGAGGAAACCTGGACTTTAAGTTTAAAATCGCCAACTCGCATGGAGCAAGTATGGTGATTATGCTCTATCCTTCTCTGTATGAAAGGAGACCTGTGCCCAGCAGTGAAATGATAAAAAGTTTAATGATGATGAAAAAAAGTTCTGATTATAAAGAAACACAGAGTAGAGTTTTCTTCTGATTCTTCTCCGGAACCGTCTAAATTAGATATATGTATTTCCATAAAAGTTAAAATTATATTTTTCTTTTTTGTATTTTTTGTTTAAGATCTAGGTTATCTATGCCAAGACTTAGATTTACAAAGAAATAAAACGTACAGCAAAAACCTGTATTACAATCAATGTTTAAACCTCTACACATAATTATTAAATAAACAAAATAAATTATAATTTAATTTCTTTAACAACAGTTAAGTACAAAGCAATCAAAATTACGCAACCAACCAAAAGCACAAACAAAAACAGACAACGCCGAAGTGACAACTATGTTAGCCATCCCAAATATTTGCACAAAACATTATCTCAAGTTAAAACTCAAACAGAGGAACAATAAATCAAAAAACAAACGCAAAACCAGAAATAATTTACAAGGAAAAAAATATTTCGACCACCGGGACGAAGTATCCACGGCTCATGGTTACGGCCCAAACCCCACGTTTGCACGCTCTAATAGACCTAATAGCATTCGGCATGGCCCGCCTTGTTACCAAACAGACATATTTATTGCAATATTAGAATTAACGATGTGAACATGGCAACATTACCCCTAAATAAGAAGATAATTCGGTCAAACTTTAATACGCTGACAAAGATCGCTCAACTTCGTTATCGCTTGGGCGTGTTGCTCGAGCTGCGATTTCAATTTTATGTGTCGTTTAATTGTGAGAAAGTTGTGTTCAATTATTTTGTTGTAAAATTAATTACGGAAGAACGGGTGCTATCTCGCGGCTATAAAAGTTATATGATAACGTCACAGAACCAATGATTCAACTATGGGTGCAGGAGAGGCAGTAGGGAGTGTTACCCAGCAGTAGGACAATAATAACAATAATAACTATGATTCCGGCAGAAATAGTTAATGAGATAAATAAATAGGTAAAAGATAAAAGATCAAAATGCACTCGGTGGTAGGCCATAACATCGGCTGCCGGCAGAAGTTACAACCCACCAGACAAAGTCTTGCCGCCAAGCGATTCGTCGTGTTCCGGCACGATGTCTGATGAAGCCGTACGGAGGACGGGTCTGAGCAGTTGTGTTGCGATGTGTGCCGGGTACGATGCGCCAAATGTTGTTGTGTCGGGAGTTTGGTCGTGGAGGGTCTCCAGATCAATCTCCCTCTGGGTTAAACATTGCATCACCTCGCTCAACTGCCGTCTTCCTTCCTGTGCACTCAGTTTTTTGAGTCAATGAGCTTATTAAACTAACGCGCTTTGCCATCAACGATTGCATCACTGCTTACCATCAGACGGGATTGCGATCAAGCACTAGTTTATAATAATTAAAAAAAATAAGCAACTGCACCATACGATTTTCAGACATTCTTGCCGCCATAAGTTTTAAGGCTCTGTATATTAATCCAGCTCCAGCGGGACAATTGCGTAACCCACTATCAATAGCAATGGATGTCATTTTGACTGTTCAACAATATTCATTGCGTTAGTAACGTTGAGCAAACATATTTTATCGAACACTAGCTGCGCCACGTGGTTGCACCCGCGTAGGGTTCGATATGTTCCGCTCCTAATGGTTGCAGCATGATGGTATATAGCCTAAAGCCATCCTGGATTAAGGAGCTATCCGATGCAAAAAGAATTTTTCAAACCGGACTAATAGTTTCTGAGATTAGCGCGTTCAAAGAAACTCTTTAGCTTTATATATTAGTATAGATATGAAGCATTGGATTAGCATGAATTGGTTTAGATTCGTGCTAATCCAATCTACTATTGTGTTGGTAACCAGTAGGCCTAGTATGAGTTTTCATTACGAAACTCGTTCGTCGATATCGAGCGCGTTTGACTCAGCGATTGGCCCGCTTCAAGGTCGTAAGTACTCTCAACCAATGACAGGGCCAAACGCGCTCGATACCGACGATCGAGTTTCATATTGAAAACTCATACTAGGCCGACAGTAGTTATAACCAAGTGTTCCAAGGTCAGGTTTAATACGTACACGAAACTTTTTATCCTTATACTACCTATGCTGGTGAAACTGCAGGGCGCAGCTTTGTAAATAGTGAATTCATATTAATTAGCTTAAATCTAATAAAGATATTTTTATGTTCGAACAAAGAGTAAAAATTATGTCAATAAGGGGCCGGTAGGTATAGTTACCGGCCCTTAATTCTAGGCTAGTGCCTAGGTACCCTTTGCGGTTCCTGTTACCAACATGCTTACTGTTGTTCATTAATCTTAGGGACGACATATCTTCCTTTCTGTCAAGTACTCAAGTGCGGTTCACGAAAGTGCTGTTAAAATCAGTGCTCTTAGCGTAATACCACAACTTACTTAGGTACTTTCTGAAATCTTTTGCCTTTATTCCTAATTTTGATTTCATTTATTCCTAATACAATGTAATACAAACCTATTTCGTAATCTACATTGTCAATCGTAACTGATGAACATATCTAGGAGCATAAGATTATAAATTATCTATCGTATTATCATTCGTCGGTACTTTGATATCAAATATTTTATGGCGCTTATCTCGTCTCCACGTCTTCGCCATCGTAAAATGTTGATTTTCATGAATTTCTTATATTTTGTTATATATAAAAGGATTTTATTTTATTGCTTTTTTTATTGCTTTTTGTTTAGTTAATTAATACAATGTGTTAATATTTTTAAGACTTATGCGACCTTTGCCTTTTTTAATTCACTATTGACGTTTGAGTACGCGACAAGTTTTGCTTAAAACGGGTTTCTTGCTGATAACTGCGTTGTGTATCCGGGATGTGGAGTTCACTAAAATAAGGTTCAACTCAAAGAGATTTTTTGTAAACTAGCTTTTCGATTTCGGTTATATCGCGCTTTTTAGATTCCTCATTTTCAGGGATTAATTATCGTATCATTTCATTTAGCTTCTAAGTTTATGTTAAGTTCATTTACAATATATGTACTTATTACCTTTTTTAAACGACACACAGGGCCATCTATCACCGAACTACTGTGAAACTAAACAATATTTTTGTTTTCCCTCGGGAATATGAAATTCTTCCCGGATAAAAAGTACCCTTTCATTTAATTTGGACTTCTAACTTTACTTCTGCAAAATTTCAAAGCAATCGGTTCAGTAGTTACGGCGTGAAAGCGGAACAAACAAACCCACTCTCCGATTTATAATATAAGAGTAAGGGTAATTTTAATGTCTTTTGTTCAACTACATTGTTCGGAGAATTTTGTATCCGTCTGGTGAAGAGAGCTTGGAATGAGCTGTCTAGGAATGCTGTGCAGCTTTCTAACTATAGTTATATATATGGACACTGTTCAGTTCAATCCAATCTCATTTCACCTAACTTTTCACGGGGATATTCTCACAAAACCGATAGGCTGTTAAAGCCTTTGAATGTTATGTCATCTCCATGACGATCGTAATAACGTTCAGCCGTCAAATATTTCTGTTTTGTGCTCTTGTTTACAGAAATATTTTCTTTTTATTATATTTTTCTATGCACGTGTTTCTGTGATAATTAATGTTTCTTTTTTAACCGACTTTAGAAAGGAGAAGGTTAGTCAATTCGACCGTATATATGCTTTTTTTATGTTGTTCGCGGATAATTTCGTCGTTTATGAATTTTTCGATTTTGATAATTCTTTTTTTCCTGGAAAGAGGACATTCCCAAGGTGGTCCCATGGTAAGGACATCAGGGTTTGATGGTAGAAGACCAGAGAAATCAAGGGAAACTGCCAAAAATTGTAGGAACGGCTAGTACATTTGTAAGTTTTTTCATTAGGTATTTTAAAACACTACAATTTAATAAGGGTATGGAGTAGATCTAACAATGGAGCCGGGAGACAGGCGAGGGAGCTCCTCAACGATTCACAGCAGCTACCTAGTGCTTGTGCTTGAAAAATTTGTATTGAAAAAAACTTTACACCTAGATGGGTTGTGACTGTCATTAAAGGGCTGATAATGAAGACAAAGGTCAGTTCTGGGAACTCCTCAACGATTAACAGTTACTACCTTGTGTTTGAACTCAATTCATTTATATTAATGAGAACTTTGCATCCATATGGGTTGTAATGAAGGTCTGCAGTAGACCTGATGATGGAACCGAGGGACAGTCAAGGAAACTCCTCAACCCTTCACGGCAGCTATTTTATGTTCGTGCTTGGTTAATTTGTATTGATAACAATCTTACCTACGTCTAGATGGTTGGGGAACTGATGATGAAAACAAAGGTCAGTTCAGGGAACTTCATACAGTTAGGTACAGTAAATACCTTGTGTTTGGACTCAATTCACTTAATATATTGATGAGAAGATTTAGATCTGATAATAAAGACCATAGACAGTCGAGGGAAGTCCTCAACAATTTATAGCATTGAAGTTTAACGTAAGAAAAATACTAGCCACTGCTACTCGCCATGCTGATGCGACAATCAAAAAAATCAAGAGACTGAATTTAAATCGCTTAATCGTGTCATCTCTAGCAATGCTCATACATTCAATCCAGTCCCAGAGAAATATTATAAAAATCGGTTCAGTAGTTTGGTATTTAAACAAAAATTACGGGTAAAAATTCAAATGCGTCGTTTGCTTTTTAGCCTATTTCCAACTATGCCGGCGGCAGCGTCCAGTCTGACCGGATGCAGCTGAACAGTAATTACTTTTTGCAACTAAAAATTGTAAAATAAAAACTTTTTTTTACAAAATAAAAGCAACCGACTTCCCAAAAAAAACACTACAAAGTGAAAAATAACTAATTTCGGAAGTCGGTGGCCAAAAAGAAAATACAAAGACCAAAGACACCATGACCTTTATGGTCATACATTCGTTTTTGCCACCAACTTCCGAAATTAGTTATTTTTCACTTTGTAGGTACCTAGTGTTTATTTTTTTGGGAAGTCGGTAGTTTTTTTTTTTTTTTTTTTTTTTGTAAAAACGTTTTGTTTTATGATTATAAACCAGTGCTTGATCTTAATCCCGTCTGATGATAAGCAGTGATGCAATCATTGATGGTAAAGCGCGCTAGTTTATTGAGAGCCTATACTCTAGCCTTGAAGACACTTAAATTGTAGTCAGACGGAATCACCGCCGCTGTCAAATTGATCCAGTCCCTCGATGTACGCGATATAAAACACGAGACGAAACGTTTCGTCCGGATCGTACTGGTGTCAACAACGTAATGGTTCACACTCGCCGTACGGTCGTTAGATAATGGAACGGAGATGGGGGAATTAAGTCATGCAATTTCCGCGCACACTCTCCTAAATGCATCCTATAGAAGTATAGAATGCCGACATGCTGGCTACTCTTCGCCTGTAGTCCAGGCCTTGGAACATCAATCTTCTACAATAATCTTTACATATTTAGTCTTTCTGACTTCTTCGCTCTGACTAAAAGACCTTCTTTGGACATTTAGTCCCTTGCATTACCTACATTGTAAACAGTAATTAAATTATCTTTATTTGAAATAAGTTACATACATACCTAATAATATACATGAAATCCGTTTAAAAATTTCTAAAATACTTGCACCGACACTTAAAGCCACAAAAACTATATAAATCCTACCTAATCACCAATTATAACTGTTAATTTCGCCTAATTACCACAGTTTCGCACACAAGGTCGCACTAGTGGCACACTTTAAAATTGGTTTGCTCAACTCAATTTTGCATAATATATGCCATAACTCTGGTTACAAAATACGTAACGGCAATAAAACGCAAATTATGGCTGTGTTTAGGGTCCATGATTAGTCGCGGTCCATCAGAGATTTGCCATGGCTGGTGATAAACTTAGGGGCGGTCCGTAAGCAAATTATTATTTATCTGTTTCGGGTTTGTTGGTACCACGCGTTTGTAGCTGGTTCATTAAATTAGACACGAGTTAAATTGGGGAATGTGTCGTTAACTGAGAGCCTGTATGGTTTTATATCAATTGATACTACGCCCATTGAAAGAGCGGCTAATGTATTATGTTTCAGGTTTTGTTAGCTTTTGTTTGTGTCATTTTTCTTTTCTTTTTGTTTAAAAAAAAAACGTTGCCTCACTCTAGGAATTTCTCCTGTATCGTGGTGCGTTTACAAACATATAAACTCACATACACAAACAGCCAGACCCGGAACAACTAATATTTGTTTGTTATTTTTCGCTTGAAATCTTGAGATAAAAAAGTGCGGATCAAAGATTTTCGTACCATTATGTATTACACTTGTGTTGCATGGTAAAATATATGTTTTTCTGTATTTAGTATTAGTGGTAATATTCTTCTGTCTATAGAGATCAACTGCTGGACGACAAAGGCCTCCCCAAGGCTTTCCACGATGACCGATCTTGTGCTGCCCGCATCCATCGGCTTCCCGTGACCTTCCCCAGGTCAGCGGTTCACCTTGTTAGGGGCCTAGTTTTCCGGTACGTGGCCGCCACTCCAGAACCTTACTGCCCCATCGGTTCTACGAGCAATGTGCTCCGCCCACTGCCACTTAATTTTGGCAACTCGAAGAGCTATGTCGGTGACTTTGGGACGCGGTATTAGAGACAACAAAAATACATCATCTGTGATTTTTTTTTCTATGCCTTTTTCACAACGGTTTAATGATGGTTTTAACACGTCATATAGTAAGGCTTCTGGTCATGTTTTTGAGTAATGTAACATGGATCTCGTTTTGTCTTCGTCGACTAGTCTAGAGGTATGTGAGTTTTTCACACTGGTCACTAATTAATTATATTAGGTGTACAAATAAGTTTCATTTAAAGAGGGTTTTCGTAATTATAAGAGGTTTCGTTGAAATTGTCAGATCTTAATGTGATATCGTAAGTTCGGACATCTGGTAAAAACATACACTTAGAGTATTAGTGACTCTGTATCAGTATCACATATTTATTTTTGTGCAAAAATAACAAGTTTTGTGAAGAATAAGCGTCATTGGCGGGCTTCTGTAATTTGAAGAAATTTGCTGCTGAGGCCCATCAATTGCTTATAGAAGCTTATGGTGAAGCTGCTTTAAGCGAGAGAAGTTGTCGTGAGTGGTTTCAAAAGTTTAGAAACTGTGAAGACAAAGAACATAGTAGAAGACTGAAATCGCACGAAGACACGGAATTGGAAGCATTATTGGAGGAAGGTAGAAGAAGAGAAAAAACGCGCACATTACTACACTAGATATGATAAAATTATTCTCTTACATGATAATGCCTGTCCGCATGTTCAAAAAACGGCGGAAACTTATTTGTACACATATTGTAAGAATATGTCAAATAAACAAATTCCCTTTTACGCTTACATAGCTCAACAAAATCAACAACTAGCTTAATCTTCTGTAAGCTGTAAGCATTTACGAACACCGATCTTACCCACTAAGTACCAGTAAAATATTCACATCCTGTATAAATAAAGAAGTCAATTATCTAATCCAATACAAGAACATTACCTATAACATACTCTTCTTACGACCACGGACGGTCGTAGTGACATTAAAAAGATATTGCAATTACAATTTTATTTCCAATTCCGTCGCCAACTCAATTAAAACAGGTTCTAAACGTCAATTACGTGTCTATTATTTTACGACAAAATCTTCTAATTAGTCTCCCAACTAGTAAGCACCATATGCTTCCATATGAATTATTAATTTAAAATTTTATGGCCACGTAATCCTTGTCAAAAGGCAATAGAGATTACCATCGCTTCCGAACCCATCTCGATTTCTTTCATGACATTTAATTAGTCTAATTATATTTCTCTCTGAGAAGGACGGTAACCGACTTGTAAATTAGTGTAACGATTGAGTAATGTAACATAAAATTCACATTTGGAAGCCGTTATGACAAGGTTAGGTCGTATGTGCACATTCCGGATGCAAAAATGGACAACCTCATCATAAATCCAACGTACTACATATTTTTATATATCTCTCGTTCCATAAATATTATTTTCGTCATATTTAACAATTTTTTTTTTTTTTTTTTTTAAATAAATAAATAATAAATATATACGGACAAATCACACAGATTGAGCTAGCCCCAAAGTAAGTTCGAGACTTGTGTTATGGGATACTAACTCAACGATACTATATTTTATAATAGATACATATATAGATAAACATCCAAGACCCAGGCCAATCAGGAAAAGATCGTTTCCTATCATGACCTTGCCGGGGATCGAACCCGGGGCCTCCACGTCGCAGTCAGGCGTGTTGACCGCTGCGCCACGGAGACCGACAATATTATTATAATTAATTTCCGTTTTAAAAATTATTAGTATTTATATTATTTATTTATTCTTTGTTGATCTTAGAACAGAATTAAAAATATCCGTAGTTATTTACTTTACTACTTTTCATACACAATCAGCCTATCATGTTACCACTCCTGGGACACAAGCCTCGTCTCGATGAGAGGAACGTCTATAGTGCGTTTCATCTAAGAGTTCCTTTGACGTCATGTTGGCACTAATGCAAATTAGTGTGAGAGAGAAAGAGACGCAGAGTGCGTTTACCTTGTTTACGATAGTGACAAAAAATTAATGCCAACATGACGGCAAAGGAACTCTTAGATGAAACGCACTATACCACGCGGGTCCAGTGGGTTGGTAGACGTCACACGTCTTCGAAGTTTTTGCTTCTACGACATGTCGGTTTCCCCACGAAGTTTTCCTTTACCGCTTTGAGAGCAGTGATGATGAAATAATTTACACAAAGTAATGTACCTGACGGGGATCGAACCTACAACTTGTAAATCGCAGCCGATACCAATGTCAGAACCACGGGGTCAGTTACCACCGGCTTGGCTCATCGGAGCACTTTCATGAGACTTGGGTATGTTATGCATGAGGTCTTGATTGGAATAAAACGAATTGGGATTTAGTCTTCTCAAGTATTTTAATGGATACAAGGCAAGGGATACACTAGTCAGACACTATGATTTTAGCAGTTCATAAGATGGATCAGGTTAACACTTCCAATGAGTTTGTTATATTACCCAATGTAGATTAATTCATGGACGACGTCGCAGACAGCATCTCCAGCCCAGTGTGATCCTTATCGATTTTGCATGTGCCTGTTGCCTCACCTCAATGTTGCAAACCATCAGTAGACCTATACGCAGCAGTATATAATTTTTGAGGAGACCTTATTTTCTTTAAAATACTTTAAAATAAACTATTATAATAGTTAAATGTACCCTGTTAACAAGATAAGACCATATGTGAGTTTCCCAATGTACGTTTTACCAACGGCATTACAGTAAGAGTTAAATCGACACTATACGTACACATCGTGGTCCAATCTCTAACACTGTTTTTCATTTTAGGGCTGATTCCCTTCCTCTCACGCGACATTCAATATATTTTATTCTTTATATTAGAGTATAATAAAAAAAAAACTTCTCTTTAAAAAAATAGACGGCAGCCTCAGCTTTTCTTCAAAGATTAAAAATACTATCTAACGACCACATACTATTATATTTTTCACAATATTAAAGTTCAACACCAATTAGGACTTGCCAAGAAAAAAAACTCTTTTTAGTCCTTTTATTACTGTATCAATAAATGCATCCATCATGCATTTTTTCTCATTTAAATTTTTATTATCTTAAAGAAATCGATTAGTAAGCAATGCCATCTATACGAACTCATGGCACCGATCATTAATTCATTCCACAATTTATATCTCAATTTATATAGTATGTTAAGAAAACCCTGTCCGACCCGTGAAGGTGTTGTTAGGTATCGATAAATGATTCTACTATTGGATACAAAACCGCGATACAATTAAAAAAAATCCCCCTAAAAAATAAATATTATTTCGCAAAAAGAGGTAACTTAATAAATGTGCGTTAAGCACCCTTCCGCGGGCGGTGGGCGGCAGGGCACGCAGCACGTGGTCGCATCGCTATTCGCTCATAATAATACCGGTGTTGTAACTTTTTTTTAAAATTACCAAATTTAGGGGGGGTTTCGGAATTAATTCGCGGGAAAAAAGATTATTTCAAAATTCAGTTGTATTGAGTACTATGATGATTACGTAAAATTTTATATTATATTTGGTCATGTGTTTACCTAACCTTTATTATCCTTATGGGTCGGACAGGGTTTTCTTAACTAAAACTAAACTAAAAATCAGAAAAAACGAGTGTGCTTATGACCACACGACTGAAGTGAAACTTCTTTTGCATGTATATATATATATATGTGTGTGTACAATATATACATGTATACACATATACATATATTAATTTTCTATAAATATTTAAATTTATTTCATGCTTTCATTTATAAATTAATATTTTTGCATAGACCTCCAATTTAAAAAAAAAAAAAGTGGATTCCCTCGGGGCCAAAAGGTCGGGCTCTTCCTCCTGAATCAGGGGACCCCAAACTCGGGTAGTCCACGACCTCTGGTTCCCGAGATAATCCACGGGGGGGTGAGGTAACTAAAGGGGGTCGGGGAGGGGGATAGGTTTCGTGGGGTTGCGGGGGGGAGGGGGAGGGGGAGAGGAGGGGAGTGGATTCCCTCAGGGCCAAAAGGTCGGGCTCCTCCTCCTGATTCAGGGGACCCCAAACTCGGGTAGTCCACGACCTCTGGTTCCCGAGATAATCCACGGTGGGGTGAGGTAATCAATGAGGGGGGTCGGGGGGTGTTCGCAGCGTCATGTTCTCGAAGAAATTCATAGTTCTTAATCAATCAAGGTACTTAGCTTAATAATTGAGCTTATGAGGCTCGAAAGCAATTTGTACTTTGTGTCCAATTATCGTATTGTGACGATATCTTAAAGCTTCTATACTTTCAATTATATCAGAAATGTTCAGCAAAAATATATAAAACAATATAAAGGCCAGAACAGAACGAAATTTATAAATTTATTTGTGCACTTAGGTAATCAATTGTTAACAAATCTTAAAAAGATCCAAAAAATATATATCGAACTCACAACTTCATACTCGACTCAATTGTTAACAAATCTTAAAAAGATCCAAAAAATATATATTGCCTTCGGCGAGATGCGAACTCACAACTTCATACTCGACAGGTGATGCAATATTTACATGAGCCAACTCCTTGTTTGTATTACAGACGAAATAGGACTATACTCTGCTTCCGTTCGCCTTCATCATTTTTTTTCCTATCATTTTTCGTAACGCTTTCGCTAGTTTACTCCCCAAGTCAAGCGTGCCTAAAGAAGTTTCACTTCAAATACTGGTAACCTATACAGTATTGTATAGGTTACCAGTTTTTCTGATTTTTATACGTTACACCACTAAACCACCGCTACCTCACCGCGCCGTACTTTTCATAGCTTTGCCCTTATTTGAAGTCAGGAATCATACTATTGTAATGTAGGAACATACATCCGGGTTAAAAAGTATCCTGTACATTAGGTAATCCAGTTTATAAACTAGCTGTGCTAAAATTCATTTGTTTCGTTCAAACATCTCAGTCAGCGAACCTTCACATAATTTGTAGTAGAATGAATCGACATGAAATGAAGTAATAGTTCGAAGTATGCAAAACTAAAAATAATAGACGGATTTTAACCGGATATTAAGTCATAAATAAAGGTCAATCAATTAAACAGGTAGCTAAGTGCACACAGTCTGTTCCGAACTTTATACCTAATATTTTAATGATTCATAGCTTCGATAGCCTCACCTTTGCTTTTGTTTTACTTTAAATTACGCTTGTCTTTGTCATATATCCCCTGATGAAGTTAAGCGACGATGCTGCTTGCGGGGTATTTGCGTAATACACACAAAATGGCAATGGATATCAAACGATTTCATTTTGAGAGTCCACATTCATTCCGTTATTTATGTTATTGAGCTGATGAAGTTTTCAAATAAATGAAGCAAGGGATTATCAATATCCTTCATTCTCCAATTGGCATTGAAAACATTTTGCTCAATAAAAGTGCAGTTTTCTATGAAAACTAATAGCTAGTGAGAATATTATAAGCTGATTTTGTATGTAGGTACCGTATACGTGTTTTATTTACATTATGAACTAGTGCTTGAACGCAATCCCGCCTGATAGTAAGCAGTGATGCAATCATTGATAGTAAAGCGTGCGAGTTTATTAAGAGCCTATTCAGTCTAGCCTTGAAGACACTTAAATTGTAGCCAGACGGGAAGACCGTCGCTGGCAGATTGTTCCAGTCCCTTG
This sequence comes from Sesamia inferens, assembly GCA_037179545.1. Taxonomy (NCBI): domain Eukaryota; kingdom Metazoa; phylum Arthropoda; class Insecta; order Lepidoptera; family Noctuidae; genus Sesamia; species Sesamia inferens. The sequence continues at coordinate 23,355,807 of CM073928.1, read as the reverse complement.
ATGTACGCTGTATAAAAGCCAAGGCGAAACCCTTCGTCCGATTCGAAGTGGTGTCAACGACGTAAGGGTGGATACTCGCCGTACGACGCGTCTATAGTATGATTCCTATAAATAATCTATCCAATGGCCAGTGGCGTAACTACAGGGTGGCAAGTCGGCAAAATGCCACGGGCCCCCAGCCTGAGGGGGCCCCGGTCAGATGAAAATATTAATTCCCAACATTTATCATAATTATAACACATACACAATAAATAGAAAAATGTTTTGATTTTTATAATGTGGGGGGCACCGGGCCCATCCGATGAATTTTGCCACGAGCCTCGAACGTTGTCGTTTCGCCACTGCCAATGGCATACATAAATGTGAACACAGCGCTTACGAACTCCGTCACAATGACATGTAGACAAGTATCATTTCTTTGTTAAACAACTCTTCAATCAAATCCCCATAAGCCACCATACGCATGGACCACATACCCTCATACTGCAGGTAAATGCATTTAAATTAATTAAGGGAGAGTCAGACCGCCCGCACGGCTACCGTCCCGGCGGGGCGCCGTGACGACTTCATGCGGCTTCCCCGAACCAGCGTAGTCCGGGTCAGAAAGGGACGCGGGATTTAGTGTAACTCTAGTACCTGGCTACGTGACACGAATGCAACTAGTTACGTCACAGATGTACGGGTCAGAGGACTGGATAGTTTGGATGCTGGCGTTAAATGCAAACGTTTGCTATTTCAAGTAGTTTAGTGCTACAAATTTCACAAGTGTAGGCTGTTTTAACACCTAATACACACATCAAAAGTGTCTAGGGATCAAGCATTTTTATGCGGATTTCTTGAGATTGAGATGTGGCTTTGTAATAAATTTATGATTTTATAAATTAATATGGATCCTTTTTGGTGCATTTCATAATCTGAATCAGGAACTGTGAATCAAATTCGAGTAAAAGATGAAAATCAGCTGTCAATATTTTCCCTATAAAAACATACAACGCATTGAAGACATTATTAGTGCTACTGTTTCCCTACTACTGATTAAAACCAACGTTATTATGGAGCGGCGACGTCATTTAAGCAGGGAAGAAATGCTCAGAGCCGTGGGAATGATAGAAGCTGGTTCCCGGCAACGTACTGTGGCTTTAGCTCTGAATACAAGTCAGACTGTTATCAGTCGACTTTGGACACGTTACCGAAGCACTGGTACCGTGGCTGAGCGCCATGGAGGACGGTATCGCTGCACCACACGGAGACAAGACCGATACATTCAAATCTTAACTCGAAGAGCTCCAACAATAACCGCCATGATGTTAGCCGTGAGGCTTCATCACTCTTCAGGGAACTTAATTAGCGACCAAACAGTCAGAAACCGCTTGCATGAAGTGAACCTTCATTCCCGAAGACCGCTACGGGTACCACCTATAGCAATGCACAATCGTAGGATTCGATATCAATGGGCTCTTGAACACAGAAATTGGGCAGAAGAACAATGGCGTTTCGTGTGCTTTTCTGATGAGTCTCGTTTTGGTATGAGACCGGATACAAGACGTATACGACACTGGAGAACCCCTGGACGCCAACAGCGATAAAATCCTGCCAGGAAGTCCATCCTTATAGTGGTGGAACCATCATGGTATGGGCGGGTATTTGGATCGGCGGAAGAACTGAGTTGATTTGGATCAGAGGCAACCTCAACGCTCAAATTTATGCTGAGACGATTGTATCAGACGTCATCGTTCCTCTACAAGTGCAAATCGGTCCCTTATTTCAGTTAATGCATGATAATGCACGACCGCACACCGCAAGAGTTGTAAGACAGACTCTCGCCGCAGCTAACATCAATGTCCTGCCCTGGCCTGCTCAGTCGCCAGACTTGAACCCGATTGAGCATGCATGGGATATGCTACAGAGAAGAGCTCTGCCGAACATGGAGGGTATCCAGTCGCAAGAAGACCTTTTTTTGTTGTTGCAACGAACATGGGCGGCCATTCCACAGCGTGATTTGGATGAACTCATTTTGAGTATGCCAAACCGATGTTCTTGTGTTGTTAGTGTTCGCGGTAGAAACACGGATTATTAATTGTTTAAGTTACCCAATAAAATTTTAGAGAAAACTGTTATTTCAGTCTTTTTTTCGAACTTTTGTGTTAGTGGTTCAAATGTCAAATATCCCTTTATTAGGAAAATGGCAAATTTCTTTATTAATGCAAAGGTGACTTGGTTTATCGTTACTGTGACAAACGAAAACACTTTATTTGATGAATCCTTAAAGAAAATTTTAATTAATATCAATCAGGAGAAAAGTTATTGCAAAAATATATGTTGATCCCTAGACACTTTTGATGTGTGTAGAAGCCAAGCATTTTTTCCTTTAAGTGGAATGAAATAAACATCTTCTTTTGTTTTTGTTAATAAATTATAAACTAGTGCTTGACCGCAATCCTACCTGACGGTAAGCAGTGATGCGATCGTTGATGGTAAAGCGCGCTATTTTATTAAGAGCCTATTCACTCTAGCCTTGAAGACACTTAATTTGTAGCCCGACGGAAACACCGCCGCTGGCAAATTGTTCCAGTCCGTCGATATTTTGTTAGCCTGTAAGTATTCCGTGCAGGTGCTGAGCAAACGACTCCCCTTCCAAACCTCGCCGTATTTTGCGTACTCGGGTTATGTTACTATTTTAAATAGAATTTATTATTAATTTGTTGTTAAATGCAATATTACCTTTTTGCCTGAAAATTGTATGGTTGTGCCTTAATTGTCGCCATAGATGTGTTGTGAATGGCACAACTACGGCGCAGCCATACAATTTTCAGGAAAACGGTTTTTTTTCTAGTTTGTTAACCTACACTGTCCCACTGTTGAGTAAAGACCTTCTCAATTCCAGACATCTTTTTCCAAAGACAACTAGCGATCGAACCCTTACGGTACTCCCATGTTTTTCATGTAAAATAACATCTTATCCTATATATTCTTGGATCGACCACAAATTCATTTCATAAACGCCCAAGTTAGACTTGGGCAGCTTGGAGGAGAACACAGACAACATCGACTGTCAGACATATGTGTACGGACAAACGTACATTAGTTTTATATATATATATTTTTTAATAATTATAAACTAGCGCTTGACTGCAATCCCGCCTGATGTTAAGCAGTGATGCAATCGTTGATGGTAAAGCGCACTAGTTTATTAAACCCATTCACTTAAAAACTTAGTGAATAGGAAGGAAGACGGTATAAAATACATAATTAATTTGTATGACATAGCATAGCATCGATCATGCGCGACCTACATTTAATATTTCCTTATTTCATGTAAAGTGTGTATCATCAGTGAATTAAAGACACTCGCTAGTAAAGGTCGTTTTATCTTGACAACATCCACCACTTCCTACTAGCTAACATCATTTCATCTCAACATTGACATTCGTGTATCGTGGTCACACATCCCGTGCATATTGACATTTCGTGTAGGTATGTGGTCACACAACCCCATACAATGTATGACTATCGGTAATGATAATTTGATTTCTAATATTTCGGAGGTTAAAAAATATCAAATGTTAATAATAATGATGCTATTGTTACGAAATTTGGCAAGCCCTCACTGGACACTAAATATCAGGAGCAAGATTGACTCTTCCGCGACTGTTTTACTTAGACAGGCAGATGAGTTATTCTTAAATCAGTTAAGGTATTGGGAGTAAACCACAGACCCTGCGAAAACTTATAGACCTAAATTATTAAACTATTAAAATTATTATTACATGTGTGTCAGTTGAAAGTATCAAACCTCCTTTTCAATAATCAGAGAGTCGCGGGGGTTAAAAATGTCAAACGATAATATATTATAATGGTGCTGACACCGCAACATATCTAATACAAAACTATAAACAACAAAATTACCCAATAACAAACTACTGGGACGAACTGGTGAAGGTCGCGGGAAACCGCTGGATGCGGGAGGCGCAGGACCGATCGTCGTGGAGAATCTTGGGGGAGGCATGTGCCCAGCAGTGGACGACTTTCGGCTGAAATGAAAAATGAAAATGAAAAACTACTGGGTACGAAAATATCAAAAACTGTCCTCATACAAGGCGATAATTTGTATGCCAACTAAGCAATTAAATATCACAACTACAAGGATCTCATGAATCTCACGAGTTGGTTATCGGCTGCCCACTGTGCGGCTACCTGTGCAAACACTGTCACAATAGGCGCTCGCCCTTAACTCACCCGCTATGAGTTACTGCGACTGCTCCTTAAATATTTCATCGATTTTATTGTGGCACCAATGTCAACCCCGTCTCGACGATAGCTATAAAGACTGTCGTTAATTTTTTTATGCAATAACGCAAAAGTTTCGCACCGAATTTTATGTTAATCACAAATTTCAGTAAGATTTGTTTGTTTTCACTATTTAGATAAAACTTAGAGACAGTTTTTCAGAAATATTTCAAATTGGATTAAATTCGAACTCATTTATTATATTTTTTTCATAAGCTTTCTGGTATTTGAATAAAATTGTGCGAAAATACAACGCCCGTGAAATTATGCGACAGAATTGAAAGCTTTAAAAATTCCTTTAACAGTTCCGCGGACTACCTTATCCTGTAGGTACTCAAACCATATAGGATTATCTTGAATAAAAAATGAGGCCCACCAATGCGTAACACTACAACATAGACACATAATAGGATGTATAGAAGGCTGTATGGAGTTAACCCGTGCTCACCTGGCGTCACCCGCGCTCTCCCACAGATAAAAAACTCTTATAAAGAGATAAATTATTGCGTTATGGCTTTTTGAAAGAGTCCACTGCTGCTGAGAAATGACAATATTATTAAAAAGTACGCGTCTTTGTCACAATATCTTTTTGTGTTCGATATATTGTCGCCATAATAAATGCTGCCCCTTTATGGGTCGAGCATTGTGCTCCGTACCTTTGTGGACATTATTAAATATATTTTAAAGAGTTTTATTAATGGTGGGCGTCGTAAAGAGAATGTTTGATTTATTTTTTCGACGCGTGTGCTCGATGTTAGTTTGATAGCCTTCAATCATGAGAATAAATTATGGGAGAGGAATAAACGACTTCAGAAGACAGACGTCGCGCTCGAAGTCATTATAGAAAATCACGAAATATCCCAAATTAATGACTAATCATCAGGAATAACGTCTAACGCTTATGTTTCCATTGCAAATGCACGGATAATGCAAAAGCCACGCAATAAAAATATTCCCGCGGTGTCAATAAACATAAAACTTGCGAAAAATTGACATATCAAATTCGCTGTTTTGAAATAGGATTCGCTTACCTCCTTCAAGTATCTTCACGCCTTTGGTACCTGTATAAAGATATTTTTATTATGTTGATTTTGTTTATCTCGTTGTATAGACGGGAATACGAGATCTTGTTACGTGAACAGGTATGTGACCACAATTTAATTTTTTGCCCCCACCTACGAGTAATAAGATAAAATGTGTTTTTATGTGATATTGTGATGTGTTTAACACCTGCGAGATATGATCAGAAAAAAACTAGTGCGTAGCATCATTTTGATATGCAAATGTTCTTGTTAAATAATAGTTAGGTATCATTTTTCATAAGTGCGAATGCTTATCAAAAGACGTTATTATAACAATCTTTTATGCAGTGTGTGTCATAAGTATAATAATGGATTTAATGTTTTAAAATAGTACGAATTTAGAGCTATCTGAAACGTCGACCATTTATCAACATGGCACCATAAATCGTAGTAGTACGATACATATATTTATTTCTATTAAGAATTTTCAATGAAAATAAATCCCCAAATTTTCCTAAAACAAATCTTAAATTCCCTACCCATTTAATTTCCTATCCATTAAAAATGTGTCACTTAATTTAATACCAATTATAATAAATCAATGTTTACCTGCAGTTAGTATGTTGTCCAAGTTTGCAGGTGCAAAAGACTCGCCTTAGGAAGACGGAAACTGTCCTTTTCTGTGTACACATTTGGGAATCAACGTTCTAAACAGCTGCTTTTGGCATTCTAATTCAACTTATTAAGTAAGTAATCTATCACAAGTAATAAATCAAAAATCATCATCATCATCATCAACCTTTTTATCGTCCTACTGCTGGGCACAGATCTCCTCTCATACAGAGAAGGATAAAAAATCAAAAATACCCATCCATAATCCAACCGCGGCAAGCATAGCTTTACCTGATCGATCGATCACTTCGACTATTATAATTAAGCCACGAGTCACAAAACGAATAAACTCGTAGCAATAAAATGTGAATACAATTATCTCTTAATTGTAATATTATGACTAGCGAGAGTACTTGAACTGTCTATTGTATACATACCTACGCCTTATTGTATATATACTACCCTTCACACATCATGCGGGTGCCCTGGCTGGAGGCTTTAAATTCATTTAAGGCATCCACAGGAAAGTCCGGTTAAGTAGTCACGGCCTCTCAAAGTCAACTACGAGATGCCATATCAAAAAAAAAATCATGCGGGTAAACAACACATAGTCTTCTCCAGGGAAAAGAGCAGATGTTCCATTCTTTACACACTATAAACTAAACACATAACAGTCTATCAACAAATCTATTATCTGAATCTAGTACAAAACTTACGCTAACTTAGCCATCTCTAAAGACAGACTAATTCATGCATCCTTGAAGCAGTTGTAATGACGTAGAAGCCTGCTCGCCTGCCCGGTCTCATCGGAAGTCGTGAAGGCCAATAAATAATATAGTACCATCACGTGGTGCTTAACAAATGGTCACTTCGTGCTTTGCCACCGGTTCACCTGACTTGGGACATAGATTATAGGAAGAAGAGATGGGACAGTGCAGTATTGAAGATTGGTACCTATTAGAAATACCTAAACTAAATATTTAATCCTCTTGTTCTTTTGCTTCGATCTTCTTCTGCTATCAATATCCAACCTTATTTGTTTTAAGTTTATTTTATTGTATAACCCAGTGTATTGTTTGCATTATTTTTAATTGGAACTATTTGGCATTAATCTGTTCGCATACTTTATAATATATGTATATCCTAGTTAAACAGGGAAACCTATAATTGACCCTAAAAAAAATTTAATACTCATATATTTCAAAATATATTATGTATCGCTGTTGGTTACCTAAATAAATAAAAATAATAAATAAATATTTAATAGGGATTGAGTTTGTCATATTTCAGCTGGAAAGGAATACAAAGGTAATTTCCACAATACTTACTACCAAACAAAATGGAAACTCTACAGACTCATATAACTACCTAAATGTAAAGGTAGCCACTTCCCATTTATCGATGAGCGTTTTAATGCAGTCTTTCAATAAGAAATCAGCGTTATTATTTGACCAAATAATAAGTAACCAAATCCAAACCACTACCGGCGGGTGAGCTTATCAGTAAGTTTATAGCGCTAAGTGAACATTTGGTGGAGGCCTCCATCCACTGCAGCACACCAGGAGTACATCACCTGAAACCCCCTATGAGTCCAAACTTTTTATGACTTGGAATTGCTTGCTCGCGGTTTCTCTCTGTATTCCAGTTACCATATACCTAACGTTCGCCTATCTGACAGTCGAAGGAATATCAACCAAAATTTTTTTAGGTCTACGAGATGAATTACAATTTTTAAGCTATTGCATAGCTTCTATCGCGGGCCTTGAGCGCGGGGACCGAATCCAGAAATTCCGTAACGAAAAAACCTCACGCTCCCCATCGTCTAACGTCGTTTCAGTTCGGCAGTCTTCGGCACGGTATGTTTATGTGCGTGCGACTACATCTTTTGAAAACAATTTATAGATTTTCAAAAAGAGCATGCATATTGCAGGGCTCGAACTCAGTTCTCCACACTTGCCATGTTACTGATAGTCGCGATGTGCTAAACTTACGATTAATTTTCTCTCTGAAATAGGTCTTGTATAGAGATATGTCATAGACGTCATCGACGTTGTCATGGCTACCTTAAAAACTTTTCATATAATTAATTATTAAGTACTTTTATTCAAATTAATTTAGTAGTGTTTTTATAAAATAGCTTTTTTTTAACGGAAAAGCTAAGATGAATGTCACGCTAATTTTTCATTGGACTTTTAAATTATTTATAGTGTTGTTTACTAAATAAAAGCGCGTGATTTTATAGAGTAAAAAGTGCTCACGCGGCCGTTTTTTCAATTATTGCAAGAATTCAAAAGACTGTCTTTAAATAGTGTTCAGACGAATGCTCAAAGTGTATTAGATTTCGTTAGTAATAGAAATGGCATTTCAATAATGACTTTCAACTGCCAAAGTCTAAATAGTCATAAATACGATTTACAAGATTCAGTTACGAGACAAACAAATGTGTTACTTCTTACCGAAACTTGCATGATGCATGATAATCCAATTGAAATACCTAATTTTAATTGCATTGTTCAGTTCAAACGAGATACTGTTTCAAAAGGTGGGGTAGCTATTTACCAAAATAAAAATGATATTACTAATATTATGACTCCGAATATTGAAATAAATATTGTACACGTTAGCGATGTTAATGTTAGGCGCTCAGTTGTTGGAGATATTTGTGCGTGCTTATGCAAACTTAGAAATGGCCTACAAATAGTTATGGTAGCAATTTACATTTCTCCGAATCCAAAATTGGACGAGGTAGAGCATTTTATTCATCGCACTTTACTGGAGTACACTGAAGAAGGCTCGAAAATACTTGGTACAAATGGTAATAAATTTCCACTTATCTTGGCTGGCGATTTCAACATTAACTTCGCTGATAAAAAATCAGAGCGGTTGACAACTTTTCTATCAAAAACATTGAATTTGAAAATGAATAATGATCCACAAGAGTCCACAACAAAATATGGGACCACCATTGACGCGGTATTTTTTCTAGGTATTTAGAGGATATTAAGTCGCAAACTTATGTTTCTTATTTCAGTTATCATAAACCTATAGTTTCAATGATAAATATTCCTGAATAAACAACAGCTACTGTAAGGTAATAAAACCCACATGTATTGTAAAATAATAAAAATATTTTAAATAATATTAACTTTTTATTTATTTAATAAAAGAAAAATTTGTTTTCTTATCGGTCACCACGCTCAAAAAGTGTAACTTGAATTAATATCAAAGAAAAAGAAATACTGCATAAATAAAATAAATAAATAATTATAATTGCATAAATTGATACAAAATGCTATGCAATAGCTTTACCGCGGCAGTCCCCGAGTGCCACACGTCTTTTTTTTTTTTTTTTTGTAAAGGACTAAGTTGATAAAAATTACAATCGTATTTAACATAACCTTTCAAACTGTGAGTTTGAAGCAAAACAAACAACAACAATGAGACATTCATTGAAAGTATTACAGTTACTGAACTTGCAAAACTGTTGCATTCAAAACCAAACATAAAATATTGTTTACAACCATTTAAAAAAAACTGGGTTTTCATCATCTAGTTTTCCAAAATGGCAATAACCTATATTTTGTATCTCTATGAGCCATTTTTGAGCACATTGTTTTTTTTATAATTATAAGATTATTGCTTGACCGCAATTCATCCTGATGGTAAGCAGTGATGCAATCTTTGATGGTAAAGCACGCTAGTTTATTAAGCCTATTCACTTAAAAAACTTAGTGAACAGGAAGGAAGACGGCAGTTGAGCGAGGTGATGCAATGTTAAACCCAACAGAACGATTTTATTGATACATCCACGTACTACATACACAACGAACGCTATGAACCTTGTTGTCCACTATAATCTCCTACATACCTGGCTAATCTTAAGTGAGACTGGTTACCGTGACTGAAATCGATCGGGAAGTTACTAGAAAATAAATCTTAGCTGAAGATTCTTGGCTATGATTTGAGCTGAAGTTTTAAATCCAGCCATATCTTATACCATAATCCTATCTGTCCTCAAACCTTCTACTCTATTCCGGGACCCCCGCGATTCGCCGGCAGCTGGTGTGTCTCTGCCGTTCAATAGTATCATTAATATCGTCCATACTAACATTAAATTGATTTTAAAATACATTCGACTTTCCTATGGGCAGGTATTCTTGGCAGTTTCATATGCGGGAATGTTTGCTTAGCGGTTCCTTATGTTGGCCGATTAGCTTGTCAGAATATTAATTATTTTGTATTAAAATTACGAAGTTTCTCTGTTTAATGTTCTTTTTGTCATTGAAAATTTATTTATTTATTTAACCATTTATGTACACGTCATAATATATAAACAGAACAGAAGAATGGTACAGAGTTAATGCTTATTTCATAAGAAATCTCTTCCAGCATACCTGCAAAAGGGCAGTAAATACAGAGATATAGACAGCGTGTGAAAAAAGTAAAGGACAATAAAGATAATACAAAAACAAAACGATTCACAAAAACAAAAATTACAAGAATGTATATAGTAATACATTCAAAATACATACTTAATTGTATAATAAATATAATATACAACTATGAAGAAGTGCAAAGATAGTGTTCTTTTACTCTTCTTTTGAACAGTACAATAGTTTGGTAGTCCCTAATGTCAGGCGGTAAAGAATACCACAACAATCATGTACTGTGAAGAAGTAGGAGTAGGAATCGGTGGAATGGAGAGTGGCCATGAGAACGTTTTTAAGATGCGACCTGCAAGGTGTATCAGAAGGGCGGGTGTAGGAAAAACGTTCCCGTAAATAGGATGGTCTTTTAGGATTTGACTGTTGTTTGGACTTGTTTGATATTTATAAATGTCACTTAAAAGGTCGTAATAGATTTTTTTTTCTTTGACTTATTAGAAAGAAATAAAGAACAAACAGTAAGTTTATTAAAAACACGAGATATACAAACAATTTGATAACTCGAATGTTATAAACAAAAAAGGTACATTCTTTAGTCCCGAGCACAAAAAAAAATGACGTCAGCTGCATATCATGACTACGACAATAAGCCTTCTGCTCAACATGCTGATGCTTTGCAGACACAGTCAGTACTTCCATAGTAATTTAAACTATTCTAACGGCTATTCTAATTAGATCTCCGTAAATCTTTTTTATCTGGTTTTGTGATTCTTTATAAGTTTCATTCCTAATACATGGCGTAGGTAATAAAATACAAGTAGAATATTTATTTCTTTTAATAGCATAGACAAACAAGATGCTATAAAACCTTCTAACCAGCCAGATCTAACTCGTATACATTCTTACAAGATTCCAAATCACCATTCATTCTTTCTAAAAGAAATTTACATTTTGCTTCTTATAATAACCACAACACAATGGCGCCGATTCTGTTGTTTACAAACTAAGCTAATTTTAAGTTATGAACATCTTTTTAGAAGATAACAGGCACATAGGCATTTTAGACGCGATTATAAACATGGCAACTAAAAATACGCCAGTTTACGAGAGGAGTGCACTAATTTGACAGTTCTAAACTGACATTTTATCTTCCGTCCTTTTCTTAACGAAATGGAAAGAAAAAGATGTACATAACTTAAAATTAGTTTAGTTTGTGGACAACAGAATCGACGCCATTATCATCCAAGCAACCGCTGCTTCTTAAAAAGCATCCACGAACAATTCCCGCGACTCGCCAATAACATTTTAAAGTCTATTTAGACTCGTTATCTTTACTGTTATGCTCTATGCTCAGCTAACTTAGACTCGTTATATTTTAGACAAAAGATGTCCAAGACCCTAGATTTAGAGCTAACTTCAGAAGAAAGCTGAATATTTGAATCTTTATTGAGTGCAAAACTGCCCAGTAATAATCTCAGTTTGTTGTTATTAGTGACTAGAGGGGCGTTATAAGCATACATGGAATTTGTATTTATTTACATAACATAATCAGCCTGTAACGGTCTCACTGGTGGGACTTCTCTGTGACAGAGAACGGGCTGCAATCTACCACGCGGGGCCAGTACGGATTGGTAGATATCTTCGAATTTTTGTTTCAAAGAAATTTTTGTTTCCTCACTATGATTTTCTTCCCTACGTCGTTCGGTCGTTCTGTTTTCCTTTCGTCTATTTTTTTAAGTGAAAATTTCTTTAGTCGTGCACTTTTTGGCATGGGTTAAACTCGTGTCTTTTACCGGCACCCAGTTTTTAGTTAGGTATTAGAATTATCTTGTTCATTTTCTTGTAAGATAATTATTATGTAATTATTATCATATCCTATTAGCTTCTTACACATTTCCAGATCTTCATCATCATTTTATCGTACTACTGCTGGGCACAGGTCTTCTCTCATACAGAGAAGGATTGAGCGTAATCACCACGCTTGCTCAATGCGGGTTGGCGATTTCAGACTTTTTTTTTTTATTTATTAATATATAAACCAGCGCTTGACCGCAATCCCGCCTGATGGTAAGCAGTGACGCAATCGTTGATGGTAAAGCGCACTAGTTTATTAAGGCCTATTCACTATAGCCTTGAAGACACTGAAATTGTAGTCCGACAGAAACACCGCCGAAACGACACCGACGAAAATCTCAACTCCCAAAAGCTGAAGGCGGTCGGTACACTCCAAGGATACATTCCGAAAAGTAGGAGCCAAGGTGAATGGGCTCCTTTTGGCGGTGAAAAGACACGCCTGCGTTTTGGCGGCATTGAATGCTACAAGATTGGCATTGCCCCATTCGGAGACTGCCTGAAGTGCAACACTCGTTCGCTCTACCATGGCCTCTCTTTCGGACCGTATTGATTCCCTACTAGCCCGAGCATCCGGCAGGTATCTCTCCACAACTGTGCTGTCATCTGCATACCCATAGATACCGGGCATCAGCAGATCGTTAATATGCAGCAGAAACAGAGTTGCAGAGAGGACAGACCCCTGAGGAACACCGGCATTAGTCGGCATGGGCTCAGATGAGCATCCGTCGACAACAACTCGGAGGGACCGTTCAGTCAGGAAGTCTTTTACCCAGCCAGTCAGGCTAGGGGAAATGCCGTACGCTGGAAGCTTACTCAAAATGCCAGCGTGCCATACCCGGTCGAAGGCCTTCGAGACATCAAGGGAGACAGCAATCGCTTCCCCATTTCTCTCGAGGGCCTCACCCCACAAGTGAGTGGCATACACTAGTTGACTAGTAGGTCCCCAGTTGACCGATTGCGGCGAAACCCGTACTGTCGGTCACTGAGGAGATCGTTACCTTCCAGGTATGCCAAGAGGTGCGAGTTCAATACACGCTCCATAATTTTGCAAAGTATGGAGGTGATCGAAATCGGCCGATTGTTGGTAGGATCGGCACGACTACCCTTTTTGGGCACGGGCTGCACGTTGGCAAGCTTCCAGGACTTGGGCACTATACCAGTCCCAAATGACCTTGTGCCATTGATGTCCAAAATATACTTAGAAAGTACTTATAACTTAAAAAAGTTACATTGGTACTTGCCTGACCTGGAATCGAACCCGCACCCGCACCCGCACTATTGCCATACGAACATCTAATGGCAGTTTTAACTTTACGGGTTGTTGGAGCCCTCAAAAGTCTAACAATTGGTCTAACTGCAATGCTTCGATATCGACTTCGGGTTGTGGAGGTCAGACGGCAGTCGCTTCACGGAAAATATCGAAGTTTAGCCAAAATCAGTAGTTAGATTGGTAAAGCGGACCCCTGATTCCAAAGCTGAACAAAGGGCTTCGGATGCGACTGGGTTTATTGCTATGTGGGATTAACGCTGAGATGATGGTGATGACTTTTAGTACTACATATTGCATTAGGTACCTACGCGATTAAAGTTGATATATGATGGAAGCTATATTTTATTCTGTTTAATTTTTAAGGGACTCGTTATAGTAAGATAATCAATTAATTCATATTCTAATTAGACTATTTGTCATGTAAACATGTGCAGATGACATAAAAACCCTTCATATATGATATTCATAATTAAAACAATTTATTAACTTAATTATCTGCAGCAAGCTCTCATAATAGTCGATGAGCTAGTAAATAGTAGGTAAGCTACTACTTTGTGGTCGTACCTATTTATTTATTAGTATAATCAGACTATGATGTTCGAATTCGTGGTGGCCTAGTGGTTAAACCACCAGCCTCTCAAGTATGAGTTGCGATTCCAGGTCAGGCAAGTACTTTTCTAAAGTTATATGTACTTTCTAAGTATACTTGGACACCAACTGATTACAAGGTGAAGGAAAACATCTTGAAAAGTCTGAAATCGCCAACCGGCATTGAGCAAGCGTGGTGATTACGCTCAATCCTTCTCTTTATGAGAGGAGACCTGTGCCCAGCAGTGGGGCGAAAAAAAGGTTGATGATGATGATGTTCCACAATAATTTGACACAAGGCTCCTCGAGGGAGTGGGGCCAGTACAGGTTGATATTCACCCCGTCTCTGTTGGAGGGACCGTAATCTACCACGCAGGGTTATTTATTCATTTATGTCTCCGAATTTTCAGTTCTAAGATTGATTTGTTGCATTGCAGTCAAGCACTAGTTTATAATATACAATATGTAAAGAAAACCCTGTCCGATCCGTGAAGGTATTGTTAGGTATTGATAACTGATTCTACTAATGCCCACAAAGCCGGACTAAACTTAAAAAAAAAATCCTCTAAAAAAATAAATATTATTTCGCAAAAAGAGGTAACTTAATGCATGTGCGGTAGACAATCCATACGCGGGCGACGGGGGGGGCACGCGTTACGTGGTCAAATCGTACCGTGAAAATGGTGCTGTCACTTTTTAAATTTTCGGGGAAGGTGGAATTAGTTCGCGGGAAAAAAAGATTATTTCAAAATTCATTAGTATTGTTACTGTGATGATTACGTAAAATTTCATATTATATTTGGTCATGTGTTTACCTAACCTTTATTACCCTTATGTGTCGGACAGGGTTTTCTTTACCTACATATTGTATATATAAAAAAAAGACATGCCAGTTGCCCCACCATGTTTTCCTTCACCGTTTTGCATCTAGTAGTCATACTTCTTACTTATCTTAACTAATTCTCCATCTAGGTACTACATTATATTCCTTTTTCTATTGTTGAATTCCTGTTCTCTGTAACTCAGATATTATCGGTCTCTACTCAAATTATATAACTAATGTATATAACATAACTTAGTACAACATTTGAAAAGAGTAACGAAGGAGTTTCACATCTCTTCTCCATTTTGGATGGCGGACTAAAGTCAATTATTTTTTATGTGCTGCAAATTTTTACGTTCCAAAGTGTGTCATGTGGCATTTTCATTTTTTTTTTATGTTTACACAAATTCACAACACACACTTCCTATATAAATGGAACACAACATAGCTTTTAATTTAATGATGACTAACTGTGGTCGTATTGCAATTTCTGCAAACAAATCTTAGGCGAGGACGCTGGCACCATAAATACAAGTGGGTGCCAGAGCATATCGAAATCACTACTTCCCTAGTTTCAAAGCTAAATAGTTTTTAGGTAAGTGTTTTTTGTACAATTGGTGGTAACAAAACTAGGTATATTATGCCTATTTGAAATAAATGCCTTTCACTTTATAACCGAATACTTAACATCGATCATTAAAACTGCTAAAAGTAACTGCTTTCTTCACAGTTGAAGCTAATAAAACTTATTCTTACTGTATAAGCAGATCAAAATCATGTAAGCAACTACCGTTAAGTGATTGATCTGTTCCACAGTTAAAATTCTTGTGTGGTCTTCCCCTGCGGCTATGGCTTGTTTATCAATTTGGACATTAAAGAAAAAAGATTTTGTGCGAGCGACGATGGAAGTGAAGATAGTCACATGTATCGTCCGTTACCGTCACTCTAAACAAAGAAGAAGAAGTACTGAATGGCTACCGAATGAGTTTTCATTACAAAGACTCGATCATCGATGTCGACCGCGTGTGACTCATCGATTGAAGAACTCTTAACCAATGAGAAAACTCATGGTAGCCACCAAAGCAGCCCTCGTACTTAAGGCATGTTCTGTTCGGACTTGCGGCCGGCGTGAAGTGGGCAGCTCGCCGTCCGATAAGGACCAGGCCCGGGTCCACGGCGCGTGTGTTTCACGCGTGCCTCAAAGAGATGTCAGCACATCGTGGCGGGGTCCACGAAGACCGAGGTCTCCTGGGTCTGGATTGCCGGTTGGTTTTGCCGTGGCCCTGGCGCACAGGCAAGTGAAGGAACACGGCTGGGTTTTAGTCAGTAAAAGTCTGACGCCCTTCCACTCTGTCCAGAGCGGGAGAGGTAATTTGGTGATTTCTCATCCAAAACAAAACTAAAAAAGGCATGTTCGGTTTTCGCAATACGCGACGTAAATCGAAACGACGTAAGTCAAGGACTGCCTGCATCTTTGGAGGACGTCATAATGAACGGTTTAAAAAACTTGTCGGTTCTAGCTCTCTCTGAAAAGTGCGTCACAGAAACATGCAAAGTACTCCAAGTTAGATAAAAATGGTAGACGTAAATTAAGTCGGCTGTGTCATACTTTGGATGAGTAGTCTTCACCTTCCTCGCCTATGTCTTCTTGTAATCTCACGTGAACCAAGTAAATAATCGATGTGGAGGCATGAGGAACAGGGAGTAAAGTTCACTCGTCCTCTATAGAAAAGGGAGGATCCTCCGACCAGACGTGTATTATATCTGGCGGGCACTTGCCCAACGTTTGAAATTGGGAAGTTGTATATATGCTAGTTGCACGGTAAACTTTGATTGCGAGATATAGAATTCCTGTGACGTCATGATAACGCGTTGTTCCATGTGGCGTTTGTAGCTACCGCTACAGTCGATATCAACAATTACACTCATTTTTTTAGGGTTTCGTACCCAAAGGATAAAAACGGGACCCTATCACTAAGACTTTACTGTCTGTCTCTCTTTCCATACAACGCTATTTTTCGTTATACGAAACCTGAGTACTGTTTGTTCAGAATAAGCAACTGGATCGATTCCAATCATTTTTGCACCATGTTATATTTTTCCCAACAACGTTTAGAAATTATTTCAGTGTGGAGACCGAGCGCACAACTCAACTGACGTTAGGTCATAGTACTAGGCGTGTGAGACAAGACGCCCCCGCGCCGTACCGCTGCAGGCGCTGCGATGGCCATGTTTTTGTTGGGATAACCAGGTAAGATAACCATCTCATAACTTTGTGGTTTTTTCATATACTTAGATATCTTTTTGATATTTTATACATAAGATTCTTTACTTAAAAATTCTGGACACGTGTTTCGGGTTTCGCATCTACAAAAAGTAACGTTGCATATCTGTCTATCTTTCAGTTTGTCTATTCTATCACCCAAAACCTGTATCTTATGAAGCATGATAGTAAGACAGTTAAAATTTTCACAAATGATGTGTTTCTCCTGAGTTACCGTTCACACCAAATACTTTTTTTTTTTACAGAACATGATACGGAGCAGCTTTCGCTATTTTTTTTTTTTAATATAAACTCCGGCTGGAATTGGGCTTCTGCTGCTACTAGTTGTAGGTATGCCTTCGATCAGAACTGATCGAAGCTATACACACGGTTACATAGTATATTCCCAGAAGATTAGTGCGCACTTCCACAGTAACAATAACAACTAAACTTAACCAAAGTAATGATCAAACACGGCGCTGACATTAGTCCGCCCCTGATGTAAATTGATGTATTTTGGTCGCCATGTTTATAATGGCGTCTAAACTGTCTATGAAGTATCTTAATTTAAAAAAAAAAGTTATTTATTACCACTGGTTTGAACATAACAACATAAAATATCAATCACTAAACTTATAACAACGCAAGTGTTTTAGATAAACTCTGGCACCCAATTTAAGATTTAACTTGTGCTTAGGGTGCCAGGGTCCTCGCCTGCTAATTAAGCCAAATGTAACAGTAGATGTTAGCCAAGCACAACATAACATAAGGTCACTAAAATAAATGAACTATCTAGCCAAGTACCTATGTATCAACCTGGTAAACATGTTGTAACAAATTTTTTTACATCTTCATCAAATAATAAGTTATTAAATAAATAAATTAGTATAATGTGTGTGTGTGCGCTTCATAATTATGTATAAATGTATACCACCATATAGTGTGTAAATATATAGTTATGCGTGGGTGTAATTATAGTGTTAAATGATAGATACTAGTGTATTACCCCGATTACTTTAAGCGATTGACATCCGCAGTAAATCTTCAGTATTATTATAATTTCGAGTTGTTAACCACTTAGTCACCTCGGTCTTACATTTCGTTCGGCACATAGGAGCAATGTCGCAGAATTTATTTATTTTATTATAAATATAGTTTGACAGCACTTCATAATGACGGTGAGTAAAGGCAGTTCTACATCCATGAGTGGAGCATACTTCATAGTGTCTACGCTTTTTGGTTGCATTTGGGTTATATACCACCGAGGGATGCTTGCGTAGAATTGTGCCAAGAACAAAGAGCTGCCTCACCGTGAGGACACCCGACATTCATTGTAAAGTGACGTGGTGGGGTATCTAAACGGTTTCGAGGTCATAACTTTGAGGACAGCCCTCTGTGCTCGTTCCAGAGGTAGCAGGGTTGTCTTGGCCGTTCCACCCCACACAGTTATGCAATAATTTATTAAACTTTGGCATAAAGCATAATAAACGGTTTTTAAAGTTTCTATGCCTGCAGAGTGCCTTAATTCTTTTTAAAGAAATATACATTTGCGGACTCGTGGTATAAGAGCACTAATTTGAGGTTTCCAGCTCAAGGAACTATCCACATAGACTCCGAGATACTTGACAGACTCAGATCTTGAGAACAACCACATTGTGAAGAAGACATACCAAGTGTGCAAGTATGAGCTCTAAGCACCATTGAGTCAGGCGGTGGGAGTTTGGAAGATTGCAAGGAAAAAGGTAAGAATACAGTTTTTTTAAGATTCAAGGTCAAGATGTTATTCGACAACCATTTCATCACTGAGTTTAGGGCGTATTCCGCGTATTTTATAGCCTCTAACCAATTACTACCACAGTTTGACTGAAGAACAGTTTGTTAGCGACATTTTACATAAATTATTGATATAAATAAGAAATAGGGAAGGTCCTAAGATCGACCCCTGGGGAACACCATAGGTCAACAATTTGGTGTCACTAATAACATCGTTAATTTTAACGCACTGGGTCCTATCATGTAAGTAATCCTGAAAGATTTTCAGGGAATGGCCACGAATACCAGTAGCTTCTAGCTTAGATAACAAGTGCGGAACAGATACGGTGTCAAATGCCTTGGAAAGATCAAGGAAGATGGCCAAACATTTCATTTTACTGTCCAATTTAGATACTACATGATCTACCAAGGCAGCAACAGCATTTTCGGTCGATCTGCCACCTCTAAAACCGTACTGATTGTTGCTTAATAATTTGTGTGACTCGAGAAAGCTAACTAACCTTTTGACAGGATTAAACTAAAATGTTATCTTGTATCCTTTTCTTAATGGAATAGAAAGAAAAAGACGCATTGAACTTAAATTTAATTTAGTTTGTTAACAAGGGAATCGGAGCTATTGATTCACGTAATCTTTTTTTTTTGTTCCGTGGTGTGGAAAATCCTCATGGATGTCCGCCGCCCTGGGGCGGGCGACGGGTCTGTCAGACTCCTACTGACTAAAAACTTCCCTGGTGTCCCTTCTGTCACATGCGCGCGGGGCCGACTCAACTAATGTAACCCAACTATGTTGGAGTCAGTTTCCAGTCTAATTGGGTGCAGTCATGAGCGTACCCAGCTTCTGGCCTAGGAGAGGGGGAGAGGAGGAGAGGGGGGGGAGCAAGTCAAATTTTTAGAGCGGGTTATCTTTGTGCGCTATAGTCGTACGCGGTTTTTTAGCAATTTTACCGTACATTTTGTTAGTGTCTACTACATGGTTTGTTTAAAAGTTAGAGATAATTAAGTCCTCGTTTATACTTTTTTTAGTCATTAGCGGAGTTCATCCATGTTCTCCAAGATTTCCAGAGAGGGGCAGCTGCCTCACCCTGCCCCCACCTGGGTACGCCCATGGATGCAGCTGAATAAAGCATGTAAAGCACTGGTTACATAGAGCGACTGCCTATCTGATTTCCATACCCTTTTCTGGATAATACGATACCCCTTGATAAGACTGGCTGGCTGACTTTCGGGCTTCTGACAACCTGTAACGACTCTCAAAAATCTACGAATGACGGCTAGAAAGAAACTGCTTAACGTGCTTACCGAGGCACGGAGAGTCTCGATATGTAAAGATAGTCACCCAACCATGGATCAACCGCGGCAAGCGCAGCTCAAATACAAAATCAATCAAATCAAAGCATTTATTTCAAATAAAATAGTTGCAGGCACTTTTAAATTGTCAGAAGGTCGGTCAGTCAGTAAGGTGGAGCTAGTCGCCAATTCCAAAAGAGTAGGTACCTATAGAGAAGAACGGGCAAGAAACTCCATGGACAATATTTTCAATTACCAAGCTATTGATACAAATATTTGATTACATCATTCATGTTGAAATCAACCGTGTGAGAATGATGCAGAAATATATTGTACGCTGAGAGCTTAACCTGATCGATCGACCCGTGCGGCTGCTATTAAATTTAGCCAAACCCCTAACAAACTAAATCCTCTCAATTCTACAACACTATACTGCTATAGGTAAGTACGTCTGTCTACACCGGTGGTCTGACCACCGGGTGATACCACGTGCCCAAATCTAAGTACCCAGCGCCACTTCTCCATAAAAACTTCCGGAACGACACATACGGAGCACCCTTTACACTAAGTATTTAATAACAATACCACACAATAATAACGGTACATCTCGGTAATAATTATTTGGTTTTCGAGACGTATACTTACTAGAATTACTGAAATCAAGTACCTACACATAAATGTCATTAATCCTTCAAACTTAAAATCTAAGTAGGTATTAACAACATCATTTTTTGCAGACTGAAAGAAGCTTCCAGACTAGGAAAACGAAAGAATATCAAGACTCCATTAGGTCCACCATTTCTTGTACAGGCGACAGCAGGTCCGGCTACCCGAAACTGTCAAGTATTTTCAATCATCTTGAGCCTTAATGCTTTAGAGATGAAGTTGAAAATCTAATAAAGAAATCTAAAAGATTGTTGTAGCTTGATGTGCTGTCATCTCTACCTTAACAACTCAGATATTAACTCATGGAGCCCTATTTCCTGTAATGCTTTTCCAATACCCAAATAACACCACCGGTGGTCTACCTCCACGTAGCACGCGCCTCAGTTTGCCCACTCCAAGCCACTTCAGTGAACTTCCGCAACAATACACCAAGTGAAGCGTTAAACACCAAAGTATGTACACCGCTTTATAGCAATACACCGCGTATTAGCAGCTGCGCACGCGCTCTCAATGACGTTATTGTTTCGAGTGTCAAGTACTTGTCGTGGTGGTCTGTTTCCATATTGATGGCCACTTAATAATTTCCCTGTTTGTAATAAATTGAATTCCCTTCGTATTTTTGTATAGTTTTAGCACGCGATCTTTAGCTTTCATGGCAGTTCTAATGACATTATTAGGTTCTTATAAGATAGCTAATAAACTATTAGCTATTTTGTTTTTATAACGCTATTACTTATGTTTGCATTTTGAATCGAATTGAGAGTTAAATGAATTTCTTTTAGATAGTTTCAATTCACTTTTATCCCCAACGGGCTACCAATAATCCTCAATCTATAAGAGATAGTTATAATGACCAGCTGCTTATTCTTTTAAGAGATTATACCCCAGCTATAGGCTGCAATAGTCCAGACTAGAAAGAGTACAGTTACGTCAGTATACATTATATGAAACACAGCGCAAACTTCAACACAAGCGCAGCTGCACGTGCCCCCAATGATGTCATTGTTTTGAGTGTCAAGTATTTGTCGGCGTCATTACACGGTGGTCTGTTAAGTATTAACATATTGATAACCACTCAATGAGTGCCGTAGTTTACAATCAATTAAGCTGTAACCACAATATAGGTAAGTTGTTGTTTTGCTACGAGCTGCTACGGATCGTAGCGCGTAGCAGTAATATTGTTTTATTTAAAACTATCTAGTTATGAAACTATCAATTTACTAAATTTTTTTAAACAGATCATTTCTTAAAGGCATATCCATGTAAATATTTTAATGATAGCAATAGTGGAGAAGTGGTCGCGAATTACAAGTGATAGGTCGTGCGAACTCTATCAGGGCCTTCATACATACATACCTATATTCATAATCAGGCTGTAATGTTACCACTGTTGGGACACAAGCCTCCTCTTAGTGAGACGGAGTGGGACCGTATTCTACCGCGCTGGCCTAATGCGCGTTGGTAGATCTATCAGACCCTTCACTGAGTGTAAATTTATTTCATCACCATTATTCTCGGTGGTAGGCCATAACATCGGCCGCCGGCAGAAGTTACCACCCACCAGACAAAGCCTTATCGCCAAGCGATTTGTTGTGTTCCGGCATGATGTCTGGTGAAGCCGTACGGAGGACGGGTCTGAGCAGTTGTGTTGCGATGTGTGCCGGGTACGAGGCGCCTAATGTTGTTTTGTTGGGAGTTTGGACGTGGAGGGTCTTCAGATCAATCTCCCTTTGGCGCAGCATTGTTGGTCGTGTTGTTGGGTTTAACATTGCATCACCTCGCTCAACTGCCGTCTTCCTTCCTATTCGCTCAGTTTTTCTGAGTGAATAGGCTCTTAATAAACTAGCGCGCTTTACCATCAACGATCGCATCACTGCTTAACATCAGGCGGGATTGCGGTCAAGCGCTAGTTAAAATTATATTTAAAAAAAAAAACTCAAAACGGTGAAGGAAAATATGCTGATGAAACCGACATATCCTAGATCCAAAACTTCGAAGACATGCGACATTTTCTAATTCGCACTGGGCCCGCGTGGTATATTGCGGAACGGAGGCTGTGTCCCTTGTTATGATGTGTACTTATGTTCTAAAACTTTAATGAATTAATAGCTTGTATACAGGGTGGCAAAGACATGAAGGCATCTACAGTAACCATCAATTTAGGACATGATGACAATCATTCGGTGGTAGGCCATAACATCGACTGCCGGCAGAAGTTACTACCCACCTGACAAAGTCTTGCCGCCAAGCGATTCTTCGTGTTCCGGTATGATGTCTGGTGAAGCCGTACGGAGGACGGGTTTGAGCAGTCATTTTCTAACGGTCTGTATAGAAAATATTATGATCAGCTGTCATAATGGGTACATATGTTTCAGTTAAAAATAACTACCTATTGCTTAATCTTCTCCTTGAATAACGGGTCTGATTTTTGATACGTCTCCCGTACAAAATCTTTCAGATGTCAATTGTATTTCTAGAAATAAAACAATGGAAAAAGTGGCCTTATTTTAATTAATCAGCAAATAATAATAATATTCATTTTCATTCTCTAAAAAAAACAAAAATTCCTTTGGTTTTGTGTTGTTTGTGACTTGAATCATGAAGTTCTTATGTAAATAAACACAGTGCCCTTGACCCAGTCATTAAACAGTGAGTAAACATTAACACCGTAAAGTCCCGAGAGACAAACTGTCATCCACGGTATATGAACGACACTGAGTCTATTTACCATTAATCGTCCACTATTCTGATTTGCCAACGATTTTAAATCACGTTGGATTTGGACGTTGAATAACTTGAAATTGTCATCATTTATTTATTCATTTACCTTTTCCCAGCTAAATTAGTTTCGGCTTCCAGTTTAACCGTTTGCAGCTTAATACCAGCATCTCTTTTAGATGAAGTGACTGCCTATCTGACCACCGCAACCCATTTACTGGGTAATACGATACCCCTTCGTAAGACTCGTTACATATCATATTTTCGAATTACTGAGGGCCCGTTACCCGTCCCGTGTGGTACCGGGAATAGAATAGTACCATCCTATATCCTCCCGTGGGTGTCGTAATAGGCCACTAAGGGAGCTCTCACCAGGGAAGCGGGCAGCAGCGCTTCTCCTGTAGCATATCAAATTACTGCGATCCCCAACCTGCCCGCCAAGCGTGGGGATTCTGGCAATGCCCCCAATGGAATGAAAGCCTTAGGGGAGGCCTCTGTCAACAGTGGACCTCTATATGAAATGAAATGAAATGAAATCGTTTATTAAGCAAGTAGGATCACCGATCACTTTTACACGTCATATGCTTTTTTTTTCTTCTTTTTTTTTTTTTTTTTTTAACTAGATGAAGCCGGCATTTCCTAACTGACTACCTCTGAGAAGAAATAGCCGAAACAAACTCAGGGATCATCGTCTTTTTTAAAGTCCAGACATTAAAAATGAAAATGTTTACAATAATTTACGTTATAATTACGCATATTGCTTAATAACAACAGAATTAACAGAGCGAGCAGCTCAGTCCCAAGCCTCTCTATCCTCTAAATAATCTGAGATTTTATAATACCCCTTTTTGCAAAGTTTGGCCTTTATATAGGTTTTATATCGTTTAATGGGTAAGTTTCGAATGTCCATGGGAAGCTTGTTGTAAAAGTGTATACATTGACCCATGAACGAGTTGCCTACTCTGTGGAGAAGAGTGTGATGTACAGCAAGATTGTGTTTGTTCCTGGTATTTATATTATGAATATCGCTTATTTTCTTAAAATTAGATATATTTTTATGTACATACATAAGATTTTCAAATATATATTGCGAAGCTACAGTCAGAATGTTCACCTCTCTGAATTTTTCTCTAAGAGAATCTCTAGGACCAAGGTTGTAAATGGCTCGAACAGCCCTTTTCTGTAAAACAAAGATGGTATTGATGTCCGCACAAGTTCCCCAGAGAAGAATCCCATAAATCGTAAGACTATGAAAATAACTAAAATAAACAATTCTGGCTGTATTCACATCAGTTATCTGTCTAATTTTCTTAACAGCATAAGCGGCTGAACTGAGTCTACCCGACAGCTTCTCAATGTGAGGACCCCATTGTAACTTGGAGTCAATAGTCAATCCAAGAAAAACTGTCGACTCGACAGGGATCAACTCTACTCCATTCAGTTGAACATTGGTACTTAACTGCCTGACATTTGGCGTAGAAAATTTAATGAATTTAGTTTCTTTTTCATTCAAAAGAAGGTTATTTACATTAAACCAATGGACAACTTTCGAAAGTGCATTGTTAACTTCGTCAAAATTTGCTAGCTGAGGCTTGACTTTAAAAATAAGAGAAGTGTCATCCGCGAACAATACTATGTTGTGATTATCCCTCACGTGATGAGGTAAGTCATTAATATAAATTAAAAACAAGAAAGGACCTAGAATTGAGCCCTGCGGAACGCCCATGGTGACCTCAGATCCTGCAGATTTGTTGCCATTAACATCAACCTATAGGCTGAGAAGAAGAAGAAGAGGACCCGTAACGACTGTCAATGACCAACGAAACACAGCTTTCACTCGGTGGTAGGCAACAACATCAGCCGCCGGCATAAGTTACCACCCACCAGACAAAGTAATGCCTCCAAGCGATTCGTCGTGTTCCGGCATGATGTCTGGTGAAACCGTCGGAGGACGTGTCTGAGCAGTTGTGTTGCGATGTGTACCGGGTACGCTGCGTCAAACGTTGTAGTGTCGGAAGTTTGAAATTAAAGACTGTGTTCTTTTCCCTCAATTTTTACAGCATGTCCATTGTTTACAAGAAGATATATTGTTTGAAAACAAGGCTGAACGGGTGAGATGAAGTGTTTCAAACACAGAATGTCAATTCAAATTCATGTTTTAACATGCTAATCCAAGTAGCGCCAGTAATTTAGTCTGCGCCTTTCCATACAAAATTCTCAGAGTACCTATTCGGGCAGAAGCACCGACCTTCTCTGTATGTATGTAGTTTATTTAAATTATTGAAGTGAAATAATGTTCCTGACTACTTTCAAACATAAAATCATATTTCATTCATGTGCATGCGTATACTTTTTTAGGTTCCATGTGCGAAATTGCATAAATCTATCGGTATACCCGCCCTAGGATGTATTGGATCAAGTTCTTTAAAAGCACTCTATAAAGATGCCTTTAAGATTAAAAGACTGATGATGTGCGAAGATGAGGCGTTACCGTTTTAAAATTTGCGATACCTATACCACTGTTCATTTGAACCATTACAAAGATAATATCATAATTTTTCATTTCCATGTCCTTATCTCATTTATTTAGGGTCGGCAAACTCCTTTTTTATACTTACCTGATACGTGCTTCGCTACGTATAAAGTGAAATAATAAAAACAAATTTATTGGATCATCAAAATTATTCCGTCCATTCTTGAGTTAGAAAATTACAAAGAAAGTGGCTTTGATTTTTATATATATAGATGAGATGATGATCCACCGTTCATTGAATTCATTTGTTACAAAAAATGTGATAAAGGTACCGTAGGAACCGCTTGACCGATTCTGTTCAAACTTCACATAAACCAACCACTAGTCTAAACAAAGCCTAAACATTTGGTTTGGATAGGTGAGTCTGTTCTTGAGTTATATAATTACAAAGAAAGTGGCATTGATTTATATATATATAGATAGGGAAAGTTCACATACTTCTTACTTACGATGGATAGACTGTATTAAAGACGAAATAGCTAGAAAAGGAGCGACTGCCGAAGAGCAAACTAATTCGTAGTTTTATTTATGATCCATAACTTAATAGAAGTTCTTGTTTTTGCTAAGTTACTAAGCTTATATACAGGTCGATTCCTTTTACAAACAACCACAAAACTGCAGATGACAACACAGGAACAGGTTGATAACTCAAAATAAAATTTTCCCGTTATGTCTTTGTAAATAAGCAAGGGCGGATCGCCGTTTGAAGTGGAGGGTACAAAGGGATGGGGGACAGGGGGGACCGCAGATCCTATCGCCGTGTCCAAACTGCCACAGACAGATAACTGTGCGTGTGTGAGTTGAATTTTAATACACCCTGTTTTTGTTGCGGACTAAATGCTTAATTGAAACTTATTTTATGTTGCTGGCTTTGTTTTATGTAATTTGAGTTGAATGATGTTTTTTTTTTAATTTTATTTTAATATGGAAATTATTTTTATCGAATTTTTAACAGCAATCTATTGTACTGTTTTTTGTTGTGTATTATTGTAGTAAGGTAAATTGTTGGTGACGTGTTTTCCAATACCTAATTTAGATACATGCGACATCTATATTACCTACTACAGAGATAGTGATTTAATGCTGTGTTTCTTATTATTTGGTTTTTTTTTTATAAAATTATAAACTAGCGCCTGATGGTAAGCAGTGACGCAATCGTTGATGGTAAACTAGTTTATTAAGAGCCTATTCACTCTAGCCTTGAAGACACTCAAATTGTAGTCCTTTAAATAAATGCCAATTTATTTAGTTGACAAACAAAGGAGGTAAACTATGCCCTCTTGCTACTAAAAATAAATCTTTTGATCAAAGCTCGTTTTTTTGGATCCAAAGATTATCCCATTGTAAGTATTAAGATTTCAGGTGCTTGTTCGATTTTAGGGTTAATATCTATTACTACACTAACACTGGTTATAACCTTAGATTGTTCTTACTTTCCTGTCCTTAACATAAAAATTTGTTATTTTCACTCATATGGTACACCTAAGCTATACTAGTGTGATGAATTTCCGAGCGTTTTCATATGTATTAATAAATATATGAAAACATCCTAATAAACTTTTCTAGCATATCTAAAATCAAGATAATAACCAAAACACCTTTATTTGATAAGATCTTTATCTAAAACTAAAAATAAATAATAGAACAAACATTTTCAAGTTTATCATGAAAAATGTGCAGGGTCGGCAACGGGTCGATACTAAAGCACCCCCCGCGCCCCGCAGGTGCGACGAGATAATCCAAGATGGCCGCCGAGATAGGACGTGACGTCACAGCGCAGCCCGCGTGCCCCCCGCACGCCTCAGCCGCCCCCGGCGCATCCTCGAAGCCTCTCGCCACCCTCCTTAGATCCTTTCAGAAATCCGCCGAGTACCGTCAGAAGGAAAATTCGGTATTTTTATGAAGATATTTTCTTCGTATAATAATGGAGACTTATACTTACATACGTGATAAGAACATAAATCTTAAAACCACTTTTACAACTTATTTAAATTAAAGGTTTACATCAGAACCAGCCTTTTCCACATTTTACGGCCAAAAGTTTTTTCTCTCAATGTCTTTCTAGCAGTAGAAGTCGTCTTCACATTTTGAAATGAATTTCCTCTTTTTTGGTAATATGTACAACAACCTAATTGGCACTCAAATTCTTCTAATCCTACTTCCTACTAACAGTAGTATCTATCCTACCCTATCTTATAATCCTATTCTATCCCATTTAGAGTCGATCGAGGTCTCTGTCTCGATCTCGGCATTCCAATCGAGAAATTTGTCTCGATTCTCGCCTAATAGCCGACATTCTCGGTCATGGCCGAGGTTTTAACTAGCTTTCTTAGAGCCAGGACTGCAAAAAAAAAAGTGCTGATATTTTTGAGTTAATAGTTTTCCTCACCCTATTAGTATTAGGTGCTTAGTTAGGCCTGCAGCAAATAAGTTTTTATCTGCACCACCTACTAACGTAGCAAGTGAACAACTGTCAAGCAAAGCCAATTGTACGACGAGAGGCGACACTATTTTAAGGCTGAAAATATCGAAAAATTGCTTTTTATGTCATAGTATGTATATGTTAATTTTGTTACACAGTTCTATATTAAAAAGTTAACAACATTTTTTTTTATACTTTGTCTATTCTACTAGGTCTCGGCTCTCGTTCCCGGTATTATTTTTTTGCCTCGGTCTCGGTCTCGGTCGAGAACGAAAATCCCATCTCCATACTTCCTACTAATATCTATGTATTGGGTATAAATGCGTAAGTTTGAGACAGCCTCCGTGGCGTAGCAGTAGCGAACGCGGTTGTTGCACAAGGAGGCACGGGAACTATTTGTATGCATGAATATGAATAATTGCACTGGTCTGGTCGTGCCTCGGAAAGCACGTTAAGCCGTCGGTCCCGGTTGTCATACGAACGTCTAGTGGCAGTCGGTACGGGTTTTTGGAGCCCTCTAAAGTCCAACAATTGGTCTAACTGCAATGCTGCGATATCGCGGTCGGGTTGTGGAGGTCAAACGGCAGTCTCTTCACGGAAAATATTCGTTTAGCAAAAATCAGCAGTTAGACTGCTGACTACTGTAAAGCGGACCCCAGACTTCAAAGGTGAAAAAGCTTCGGATGCGACGGCTGATGATGAAATTCGAAAGTTTATGAAGATGTATTTATAGATGTATGGATATTTGTTACTCTTTCACGCTAAAACTACTGAACGGATTTAGGTAAAATTTGGCACACAATTTGGTTTATAATAAAAAAAAATTTTAGTGTCAAAATCATTCGAAGGTTAAAATACTTAAGGAAATTCAATATTTTTACAAATATTTAGTGACAGCAGGCATGTCATTATTTTAACAGATTGCTTCGAAAAACGAGGATAAGTCTGCTGTCATCATTTTGCACACGCATTACCAACAAAAAAAAATACTTTCACAAATATTGCACCTGTATCAAAAGATATACTTAAATATTTTTATTATGACGCGTGATATAACAGTAGAGTTTGTTTGATTACATCAATATCTTAAATATTTTGCGAACTTATTAAACTTTCGCTTAATTTCACTTTTCTTAATATTATCTTGACATTTGTTCGCGGAAATCGATCTCACTAACTGTACAATCTAGATGTATGTATGTAAATGATGTTATTAAAATTAAGTGGTTATTGCTAAAAATATCGAATGAGAACATCCGAAAACGATTAACATAAGCATAAATAATAAAAAGTAAATAAAATCAAGTACAAAAGCACAGGATTTCATCAATGTCTTGACATACATTATGATCATTTAGGCTTCCTTTTGCCGTAACTTTATACTTTAAAGATTTTACATTTATTAGTGCTTAAGTGCAAACTATGGCTTCGTATTAAGAATTAAATTATGTAAACCTTTCATTGAAATGAATTCGTTTTATATAAAACAAGTACCTTAATGAAACTTATTAAGTTATGGAAGAGCGGAGTCTCCTAACACAAGCTTTTCCACTCAAAAGGAAGCTCCAATCGCAAGATTGTAATGTTACTTATTGAAATAATAAACTATTATTAATTAAAGAAAGAAGAAGATCCTTTATTCTTCAAAAAAACAAGAAATAAAAGCAAAGCTTCAGATTTTTCCCTCACGCTTTTATTCTATGCTTTTGAACTGACGCGCCTGTATCACCCCTCATTTAGGACTGGTATAGTGCCCAAGTCCCGGAAGCTTGCCAATGTGCAGCCCGTGCCCAAAAAGGGTAGTCGTGCCGATCCTACCAACTATCGGCCGATTTCAATAACCTCCATACTCTCAAGATTATGGAGCGTGTGTTGAACTCGCGCCTCTTGGCTTACCTGGAAGGTAATAATCTCCTCACTGACCGATAGTACGGGTTTCGACGCAATCGGTCAACTGGGGACCTACTAGTGTATGCCACTCACTTGTGGGGCGAGGCCCTCGAGAAAAATGGGGAAGCGATGGCCGTCTGCCTTGATGTCTCGAAGGCCTTCGAGCTACGCTTCCAGCGTACGACATTTCCGCTGCTCTGACTGCCTGGGTAAAAGACTTCCTGACTGAACGGTCCCTCCGAATTGTTGTCGACGGATGCTCATTGGAGCCCATGACGATCAATGCCGGTGTTCCTCAGGGGTCACTCTCTCTGCAACTGTGTTCCTGCTGCATATTAACGATCTGCTGATGCCCGGTATCTATGGGTATGCAGATG
This sequence comes from Sesamia inferens, assembly GCA_037179545.1. Taxonomy (NCBI): domain Eukaryota; kingdom Metazoa; phylum Arthropoda; class Insecta; order Lepidoptera; family Noctuidae; genus Sesamia; species Sesamia inferens. The sequence goes on along the minus strand of CM073928.1, from coordinate 23,325,037 downwards.
ACAGCACAATTGTGGAGAGATTCCTGCCGGAAGCTCGGGCTAGTAAGGAATCAATCCGGTCCGAAAGAGAGGCTATAGTAGAGCGTACGAGTGCTGCACTACAGGCAGTCTCCGAATGGGGCGAGGCTAATCTTGTAGCATTCAATGCCGCCAAAACACATGCGCGATTACAATTTAAGTGTCTTCAAGGCTATAGTGAATAAACTCTTTTTTATACTTATAAATAGTTTTTGACCGCAATCCCGCCTGACTTTAACACTGATGAAATCGTTGATGGTTAAGCGCGCTAGGTTACTAAGAGCCAATTCACTTAAGCCTTGAAGTCACTTAAATTGTAGTCAGACGGAAACACCGCCACTGGTAAATTGCACGCAATATAAAAGACGAGGCGAAACGCTTCGTTCGGGTCGTAGATCGAATTTAATAAACTAGAGCGCTTTACCATCAACGATTACATCACTGCTTACCATCAGACAGGTTCTTCATTAGTTTACAATGTTAAAAAAAAATGTTAAAGTACCTAACTGTATACGTATATCTGCCTAACTATCGAGATTCACAGGTAGCCTTTTATTCTGGTATTACTTTCCCATAACTTCCTCGCGTAAACCGCGTTACCACGGACAGGAGCTAGTAGTAAAAATAAGCACTTCCATAAATTTTCTAAAGACTAAATTTTTTCCCCGAAAATCACCTTTTTGCCTAACGCTACTAGGGTGGGCAGGCGTTATGTGCTCTGAGCTATGTAAGGGGTTATCTCACCAGCGGCGGCTGTATCTAAATCTGTATTATCGCAACACGCCGAATAATTATTACTACATGTATAAACTGTACTACTGTACTTATATAATTATATTTGTAGACACATCTATAGTACACATTAATATGAGATGTCTCGGCTATTCAACTTTGATTCTTATCTGCAAAGTTTTTAAGGGTTATACTCGTACCTATGTCATTAGATTTAGGGATATAATGTTATACCTTAAATGTAAATGTATGGTTTAACAGTTGAGGATGACTTTCAGTCGGTCTATCAAGTTTGAAATGTTATTAATGGAATGTCTAAGGAAAGATTAACAACATTGCTGTCCAATTGTAATGACAGATATTTTGTTTTCAAATAAAGTTACCTTTAATGTTACCTTAGATGCTGTGTAATTAAATGATTTTTTTTTTAATTTCATTAGGGACAATAAACAGCAGTAATATAAATACATACACAGAAAGAATAATTAATAATAATAGCAATATTGTAGCCCACTACATTATCCACATATTAACAAAAAAAATATGATAATGAGTGCCACTGGATAGGTAATAAGTATCTTATTAAATATATCACATTAATGACAAAAAAATATATAAAACAATTAACAATCATTAAATAAATAAATAATCAAAAAAATTAATAACATCATATTGAGCCTTGTCTGACTTTATCTATTATTACCGCCATGTATTACTGATGTAATAAGTACATAGGTTTTTAATAATATCTTACCTATAAAGTTAAATTAAATAAGCCCACCGGCTGTAGTTAACTAAGCCATGTGCACATGAGGTGCTTAGCACGTGTCTGGGTAAGATAATATTGTCTTCATCTACGACTAACTTAAACGCTTACGTTAAAGTACCTACATTACCCCACCATAAACCATTCTCAACAAAGCATTCCCTTTCAGACACCTTCACTCATTCACTGAACGCCTCTCGAACCGTACTCAGACTGAAAAATCACATAAAAGCATAATCCCTGTAGAACAATCCTGTTTCCCTCTTCAGGAACAAAGGAGGAAGGAGGTACCAGGTCCTCAGCCTACGAGAACTTGAGGATCCGTCTGCCTTATCGATGTCATCGGTACGTACTCAGTATTGATTAATTTCAACCTGTATAATGTGTTTAATCAATGGGTTTATGTGGTAATGTTGTTGTTGAATTTATGTGGAGTATTTAGTAGTACAATTAAGATAGTGGGAAGGGTGACAATGAGATATTGTGACCTAATTCAACCGACTAGGTACTGCAATTGAACTGACATGATCCTGAAACAGTTGAAGCAGCTGGGTAATTGCTTAACACACTATCAGTAGCAATGGGTTTCTTTCTGGCAGTTCAACTACATTAATTGCGTTATTTATTTTGTTCAGCAGAATTGTTTCACGAACTTACGAAACAACGGATTAGCAATATGGTTCAATTTGTTTTTTTATAATTATAAACCATTGCTTGACTGCAATCCCGCCTGATGTTAAGAAACGATGCAGGCGTTTATGGTTAAGCGCGCTAGTTTTTTAAGAGCCTATTCACTCAAAAACACTGAGTGAATAGGAAGGAAGACGGCAGTTGAGCGAGGTGATGCAATGTTAAACCCAACAACACGATCAACGATGCTGGGCCAGAGGGAGATTGATCTGGGGATCCTCCACGACCAAACTCCCGATACAATAACATTTGTCGCTCATACCCGGCATACATCACAACACAACTGCTCAGACCCGTCCTCCGTAGGTACGGCTTCACCAGACATCATGCTGGAACAGTACAAAACGCTTGGCGGCAAGACTTTGTCTGGTAGGTGGAAACTTCTGCCGGCAGCCGATGTTATGGCCTATAGGCCGTAACATCGGTTATAACCGAGAAAAATTGACAGCAATAGTGTGTTGAGCAATCAGGGAGCTGGTTATGATATTAAAGGTTTGCTTAGCTTAGTATAATTTATTCAAATAGGGTTCTTTCCTAAGACACATCACATTGATTTACACGTAAACGCCTACCGGATGACGTAGAGTTGGAAGGCCTCCCGTAAGGTGAACGGATGAACTGATGAAGGCCGCAGGAGTCCGCTGATTGCGACTTTTGCGAGAGCACAGAACCGGCCGACGGGACGTGGCTTTATGCCTGGAGACTTTTATTTAAGTTATAAGTTTTTACTTACATTTTTAATTTTAATACATTTCCTTTTTGTATTTTTGGCATTGCTAATTCTGCTTTATATAGTAAATATATTAATTTAATGTTCTGTGTTTTGTAATGCCTAGTCAGTAGGACTATAGAGGGGGCAAAAAGTGCTGATCCTCAGCCTAATTTAAATAAAAACCTTGCCGCCAAACGATTTGTCGTGTTCCGGCATGATGTCTGGTGAAGCCGTACGGAGGACGGGTCTGAGCAGTTGTGTTGCGATGTGTGCCGGGTACGATGCGCCTAATGTTGTTGTGTTGGGAGTTTGGTCGTAGAGGGTCTTCAAATCAATCTCCATTTGGCGCAGCATCGTTGGTCGTGTTGTTGGGTTTAACATTGCATCACCTCACTCAACTGCTGCTCGCTTTACCATCAACGATCGCGTCACTGCTTACCATCAGAAGGGATTGCGGTCAAGCGCTAGTTTATAATTATTAATAAAAAAATAAAAAATGACATTTGATTTTGATTGCGAATCACATGCAGCTTTGCTCCTCTAATTTGGTAGCAGTCTGTTGTGCAGTGTGTAGTCTCGCGTTGTCCTGAAGCAGCAGTGGCCTTGTGCGATTGACCAGTCTCGGTTGTTTAGCGGCTAGTTATCCATCGTCCTCCGTGGCGCAGTGGTCAACACACTTGTCTGCGACAAGGCGAGGCCCCGGGTTCGATCCCCTTCCAGGTCATGATGGAAAAACAATCTTTTCCTAATTGGCCTGGGTCCTAGATGTTTATCTAAATATGTATCTATTATAAATATAGTATCGTTGAGTTAGTATCCCATAACACAAGTCTCGAAGTTACTTTGGTTCTAGCTCAATCTGTGTGATTTGTCCGTATATATTTATTATTATTTATTATGGGGAGCTGTTCACAGTAGAGATCTGCAGTAATCGTCTGGCCAGATTTAAGGAAGCTGTAGTGCACCACACCGGCACTAGCCCACAAATGCTGACCAATAACTTCTTTCCAGTAAATTATCTTATCTTCCCAATTTGTGTAGATTTTATGGAAGTGAATTAAACAATTTAATCACTAACTCAAATTTGACAGCTATCGCATTACCAAGATGGCCGCTATGCACTGTCAAAGCTCGAGCGTCCCTATTGAAAAACCCTTTACTTAGAAACACATTAGAAAATGTGTCTCTAATAAATATAAATAAATAAAAATTTCTTTTAATCACAGCTCTAATATGGAACACATTGTTACAATATGCCAAGTCTTAGCTATCTATTAATATAACATAGCACCACAAATCACCTATCCAAAATCACGGTCTAGTATCAGTAACTAAAGGCATCCACACACGCGCGTCGTCTCGCGGCGGAAATGGCGTCTAACCGGATATTGTATCGCGCCTTCATCTCCGGCGCGCTTCCGGTTCCGGCGCCCACCTCCCACCGGCTCGTGCGTCGCCTAATTACTACCACATATATGTACTGTGTATAGGGTTGGTTAAAGAAAGTGGTGCACGATTAGATATGAGAGGGAGGTAGGCTCAGATTGAGAGATTATATAAAACATGTCTTCGAAAGTTTTAAGTTTATAAACTTCTTGTACAAAGATAACTACAAAAGTTACCTCTTGCCAGAAATTAGCATTTCATCATCATCATCATCATCATTTCAGCCGAAAGACGTCCACTGCTGGACATAGCCCTCCCCCAAGGATCTCCACGACGACTCCTGCGCTTCCCGGTTCCAGCGGCTTCCCGCGACCTTCACTAGGTCGTCGGTCCACCTTGTTGGGGGCCTACCCACGCTGAGTCTTCTGGTGCGTGTTCGCCACTAGAGAACACGTCAGCCCCATCGGGCAGCGGTCCTACGGGCAATGTGCCCGCAAATTAACACGGCTGCATAATTAACTATTATTTGTTCAGAGTATTAGATAATACAGGCTGGTATAAGCAACTACACGCCAGTGCGAGTATTTAAAATAGATTAGAATAGAATAGAAGCGTACTTACGGGTGGGAAAACCGGTCACCTGAACTCCTCAAGGAAGGCCAGCAACGCCTTGATGTTACTGACCGTCTCACGTAGGGTACCTGCGTTACCGAAATACTTTGCCCTGAACATGGCGACCACCGGACATTTAAACAACACATGCCGCTGTCTCGGTATCCTCCGTGACCCTGCACAGTGGACTGTTTCTTACTCCTATGACAAAAAGGTGTTCACGGTAAGTAGGTACTAATCTCGACCTGTTATTTACTTAGGTATTCATTTCATTACCAAATTGAATATTTATTATAGAATTGTATAACCATTTTTATTTTCTACCATACCCATCTTGTTGATTTGAATTTTCAACCCTTGTCTAAAAAGTGTAGGTAATTCAGGGATAAATCAGTAGGTACGTATACTACAAGTAAACTAGTAAACTACAATAAAAAAACTCCGTAGGATATGTCGAAATATTTTAATTCACCTTACCATATTTGCTAACTATAAGTAATATTCCGCCTTATTCATAAACGCTGCTTAAAGTTAACTAGTGATTAGCGATTCTTTAACCACACATTTTTGATCTTTTAACGTCACTTAACTTAAATCATCTTTTATGAATAAACACCACAGTGTGTAAGGGGTTTATCCATAAGCGATGATTAAATTTAAATGACGTTCTATCTACATGTTTAATCACTAAAAAGACAAGTTAAATAAAATATTGTAACCAAAAAAACCGTTTTCGAAAAATAATCCTATTTCCAATTTTATTCTAAAATGCTTGTCTCTTACCACAGTCAAACAATTCATTTGTTTACCCATTCCCGTTGCCATATGACCGAATCAATTAAAACTACCCTACACACACCACTATTTCCCAAACGCACAGTGAGAACAAGCCAAACAAATGTCTCGCTATAACTGACCCCCACTACTCAACAGGGCGCAAACGCAAGTTTCATATATGAGGTCTGTAATGCGTGTTACATTGACGATAATTGGCTAGAGATGTTGGTGACATGTTTTTAATACAATAGAACTAAAAATCTATATAAATAATAAACCAAAATTGTGTTACTATGGTTTTTATGGTCTCTGATTTATTGGAGTTTATGCGTGAGCAGTAAATTATCGAAAAATCCACGAAAAAAACTTTCTCGTAATTGGAACCGAAGGGCGAGACGGTTTTATTATGATATCTCGAGAACGGATTGACTGATATTTCGGTGGCAGTACAAAATTCGCCAGGTCAGCTAACAGCGTACTATATAAATTAACTCTGTAATCTCAAAGGCAGCTTCTGATTCCGATCCAACTTGTTCCTTATTGCTCTCTCCCAGCGATACCCTAAGCCGAGGTCCGTACCCCATAGAGCTTCCACGCTTAGTTTTTAATTTTTTTCTGAAGTCGCTGGAGATCTTAATTTATTGAGAAACCCATATGCTAACTCGGTTAAGCAAATGACAACCTCTTAAAGAAAATAAAAAGAAAACATCGCGATGCTACTCATAAAAAACAGTAGTAAATTTCATATTGGTGGGTTAGTATAGTATTAAGTGTAGCTACTTCAGTCCTCCCAAAATTACGTTGTCGTAAAGATTGTTTAAATCACCAAAAAACTTTAAGTTCAGGCACTTCTCCAAAATGATAGATCATATAGTTTTATACCGCAATGCTCTTCTACTTAAGATAAACAGTTATATTGATGTAGTTACTTACTGACAGATAATGCCGAGCCCGCAGTCCACTAAACATAGGCCTTAGGCCTCTCCCACGCTGTCCCCAGAACACCATATACTGTGCCTTCCACGTACATTCTCACTATGGTACTGCAGTTAGGTCGCTTTAGCTGGGGACGTCGCTGGACTACGCTTACTGGTAAGCGGTCTCTACTACAGGACTCGTCTGCTGCAGCGGCCATCGGTGCAAATATAAACATGGCCAGCCTACTGCTACTTCGGTTTCCTTAATCTGCAAGCTATGTTAGTAACTGTACCTACTCCGAAATGATGAAAGCAGCAAAAGTGCGCGTGCAATGATCTGCACTCGACCCTATTAAAGCCTATGATTTAAATAAAATATCTTGCTCTACTCTGTGGTCATTACTACTTTACTAGTAGAACGTAAGTATAGCATTTTGTAGTAAATAAAGCTTTGCTAACTTTTTTAATAACCGATGACGATGATCGATGTTTTCATGTCATTTTGGTTTTTAGAAATCCATTCCGTACAAGGATTAAATACCTACTATTTCAAAGTATTTAGAGAATTCCACCTGGCGCTCGTCTTGGATATGCCCAGTGTTTTCAGTGGCTACTTAGTGATTCATTAGGTACCATTTATAAAAGAGTAGCTTAACTTGGGTATTTATACGTAAATGGCTGAAGGTCAAGGCTTTACGTATCGGCTAGGTATCTTAAAGGTCATAAGTTCAAACCCTATTTCGTAAAGGCTTATTCTAGCGTAACTGTATGTTTTTAAAGAAGCAAAGTAATTAGTGATGTCAGTACATCGCGTATGTAAATACATTATATTTTATATGAATTATTCTTGCTCGCAGTTGAAGTAATAATAGAATACAATAAATACTCGTTATACCTTTAGAAATCTGTACCTATGGCGTTTCTAGTTATACAGTATGTTAAGAAAACCCTGTCCGACCCATAAGGATAATAAAGGTTAGGTAAACACATGATCAAATATAATATAAAATTTTACGTATTCATCATAGTACCAATACAAATGAATTTTGAAATAATCTTTTTTTCCCGCGAATTAATTCCAATTTCCCCGAAATTTGGTAATTTTTAAAAAGTGACAACACCGGTATTGTTATGAGCGAATAGCGATGCGACCACGTGCTGCGTGCCCTGCCGCCCGCCCCCCGCGAGCGGCAGGCGAAGGGTGGTTACCGCGCATTTTTTAAGTTACCTCTTTTTGTGAAATAATATTAATTTTTTTAGGGGGATTTTTTTTTAAGTTTAGCCCGGTTTTGTATGCATTAGTAGAATCAGTTATCGATACCTAACAACACCTTCACGGGTCGGACAGGGTTTTCTTAACATACTGTATAGGGCTAGCTATGAAGCGTCTACGTCCTACGAATGTATGTATAATGCAAATAATCGTCTCAATATCGCGCTATTCTATGACCTTAAATTCAAAAATAAATGATAAAAAAATATTGTAACAATAAAAACAAACGTGATAAATAAAAATAAAACAATAATTCATGTTTTTTTTTTTCATTTTATTTAGCTCTTAAAACTTAAAAATGAACGCTCGAGCAGACACATAGAAATTAGGTATTATCTGTTTCGATTACATTTAGGTATCTAGTGTATTTTAGTTGTTAATTAATGTGTAGAAATCAAGATCTAAAATAAGTAAAATATCTTATTTTAGATTCTTATTTCTACACAAGTCACCATGTACGAGTAAAACAACAGGATATATGCCCTTCATAAAATCCCTCAAAATGCATACAAATCTTCAAAGGCCCTCCTAAACCAAATGAACACACATTATCTTGAAATCACAAACCCTTCAAACTACATGCCGTGCCCTATCTGTCACAGGTCACAAGTTCACTCCAGCTTCCCATATCTGGTCAGGAAGCGAGAATTAGCTCAGTGTGCGCGGCGCCACGGCGCGTGCGGCGCCATTGTTTAACGTGCGTTTGCACGGGTGATGTGTGCTTCCCCCTAGCTGTCAAATATATTAGGTAGTTAGTTCGCAATTGTTTTGGACTGTATTTGAAATGCCTGTTGGGAAATAGGGCTTTGATAAAAAAAAAATGGGATGAGACGTATTTGTGTTACCTACTCAACTGAATTGTATAGAGACTTCGAAGGAACGGGGTCAAATTCGATACTGACTGCTGTACTAATTCCTGACTGACACACATAACAGAAAGCTTAGCTAACTTTTTTTCTTGCTTAACAACTAACTAAGTAGATGAGGACCTACAAATTTTAATTATCATTATCATTAACATCGTTGAAGGCAGCCTGCGAATATGTTCTTTTGCAAATTTTTTTCAGTATCAGGTTGGAAGTATGTTGAACACAATATTACCTGATCCCCCCCCCCCCCCCTTAAGATAAACTAACTAATTTACTGCTCTAACTACCTACTTACATTTTAATATTCTTTAAACGTTCCTTTAAGCCATTTTAATTTCGAGTATAGATGGTAGTTTATCACGCGTATGAGTAACATTCATAATTAATTGAATTCATAAATAGACAAGTGATTCCAAACAGTTATACCTAGTTATGAACTCATTATTCTTCTTCGTGACAGATGGTTGGTTAATTTATTTTTAAAGACTCGAGCGCATCAAAATTATCTCATAATTAAGTGCAGATGCAAAGGGACGAACCTTTTGATATATTTGATGGCTAACAAAGTTGTTCTTTTCGATTCAGCACTAGAAAGTAACGAAAAAAGTGCACTTTTTAGGGGTTTTTATGAGCACGACAAATGTCATTGTATATTTAATTAATAAACTACTTAATAAATGAGAATTAATATGACTAAGAATTTATTTAAAATGTATTGATTACCTTTTAGCTACCAACGGAAGACATTCAATCATCTCCATACGTTGGACGTTTTCGTCTAAAAACATTTAATTCTATAGAAAATCGTAGCCGTTGCGAAGCTAAGGCATCAAAATGTCGGTGCATGTGTAGGTACTTGTAACATCTTTTATATTTTTGTAGATTTTTGTTTTTTTTTAGTTGCCGTTAGTGGGTGCGTTTACTGACATATATACCTACACAAACAGCCAGACCCGGAACAACTAATTGTGGATTATACAAGTGTTTGTTCCGTGCGGGAATCGAACCCGGGACAGCAGACTGCCCCAATCGTGTCGTCGTAATATTTTTACTACAACATTATTTTTTTTTTCAGTTCATGACTCAACCACTAGTGGCTCTTGTACAAGGAGTTCCGGTATTACAAAAGCCACAAGACATGTTAGAACTTTTTGTAATCTAGTAGCTTACATAAAGTAGGTATTGGCTATTGTGAAAAATCCCGAATATCACAATAAAACAAATACTTCAATCTTAGTTACCACTACCACCTACCTACTGTGCGACTGGCGGCTTGCCCCACAATGAATTTGATTTACCGCCGTCTCCCGTTACACCCCTTGTTGCTACCCGCGATGTGGCTACACCGTCTATATTGCACTACAGCTATCTATATTGACACTTAATAAAGATTGTGTTTAAGGTAAGTATTAGTGTTTTGTTGAGGCAACCCTGAATGCAATGCAGCAATGATTTTATAAATTAATTGCTAAAGACACTTTTTATTACGATATACTGTACCTAAATGTCATTTACCTACATTACTGACACTTTTATCATAACAAACGGAAATTTTGCAATAAGTAATTGACCAATTTTCATGCACAAAACATCAAAGATCTTATTATTGACACGCAAAAGTGACGAAAACCAAAATTGCAAAGCGCGGCCAATAAAAAACAAAACTGACTATTAATGGCCAGTCTCCCACAGCGTTAATTACGCGACATTCCTTCCACTCGTTCGATTCTGTTCATTCATTCACAATTACGTCTGTTAACTAAACTATCGCGTCACCCTACACTGTGGGGTTCATTTAACCCCTCGAATATAAAAGGAACAATAACAGTAACTGGTCCGCTCCAGCAACTGATTGCGCAGTATCAAATCAAAGGCGTTGGTGTTTTAATTTTCTTTTGTAGAATGTTTTGTTATTGTCAGTGTCATTCAGCTTCGCTATCGAGATAATTCAATTATTAATAGATGAGTATTTTTGTATGAACGATAAGGGAGTAATGGAATTCATTAGACTGAATTATAAAAGCAAAAATAATGTTATGAAGTTCTAAGACAAACCCCGCTGATCCCTTAATCGTCCTAGCAGACAATGAGGATTTCATAAATCAATCAAACTTTCAAACAAAGATCATAACTCCAACGCAACGACTCTTCTGGAAAACTTAAATTACTCTTTTTTCCGCAATGCGAGTGCGAATAATCTTCTTGACGGGCTGAGAAATTGATGGCGTTGAAAAAACGCCAACTCAAAATCCGACAAACTTTTTACGTCAGCCGAGTTTCACTTAGAGAAGTTTCTACATCCATTTAGAAGTTACTCCTATACGACAAGCTGACAAATTTTAATGAGCCCAAGAGGGCTGCTAATGTCTGCGACTTGCGTAATGGGAAAACTTTGACGCGTTCCCCAGCCGCCGAGCAAGCAACGCGCTGCGCATTTTTCCTTCACATATTCTATTGTTTTCAAGACATATTTACCAAAGTCATGACAAAACAGCGATTGTAAGTTCGCCAACTCATATTACGAACACAGAATTGTTTGATTACTTTATCCGTTAATTTTGGACCGACGCAACGTGTAGGTACATTATGGGAAGTGAAATGTAACGCTATACCCCTGGGTGCACTATAATAAAAAGCGCAATCATTTCGACGTGTGCCATTTCAACTCTTTCACTGAACTCCGCCTAGTATAAATTACATTATAAATTTTAACCTAATCGTTCAGTGACCAACGAAAAAATGTATTAGGGGTGACATGATTGTGATTTAAACGGCTAACCCCCGCTTAAGGGCGGTCTCGCGTCATCCATCATACGCTTTACATATGTTTGAATAAAGCTCGTGGGAAAAGGATTTCCTCTCAGAAGTCAAAGCGGTATTTTGCTACATTGTAGGGTGGCCAACTGAGCGAAAATAGTGAAGGAAACGGATAGGTCTTATGAATGGCGAAAATACTTAGTGACTTTGACATATTCACGTAAACGCTTAGAGTGAATACTTATACTTAAGTGTGTGCTGTAAATCTGTTAGGGTAGGTAAGTGGATACTATTATCACATAATAAAAGATTTAATTCATTTATTTACAACCCCGCCTGTATGGCAGCAACTATAGGATTTAGGAACTGTATCACTTGACATCTTCCACCGTACCGTCGCAAACAATAAATACCAGATATTGGTTTTATTTTATTTTGAACAATCTTTAGATTGCAATAGCTAAATAGAAAAACAAAATTCTTAATTAATTAAACACGCTTTACTTTCTCACCGCTTGCTAACCCGTGGCATCCCTACCCTACAAATAGCGGATTAGGGCAGTTTGGCAAACAAGGCGTCGCCGGCGCGTGCGGCGCTTATAACTAATGCTGTATTAATGTCTATTAGCTTCCCGCCATTGTTCTGCACCTAGCGTTAGCTATTTGTTTGGATTTGTGCTAGTAATGCGACAGTGAGGACTAAGCCGTTAAATTTCGCACGAGAGGCGTTAATAGAAGTCAAGTATGCACGTTTGTTGTGATTTCTGAAGATTAGAGCATAATACTGTTACGGGCTAGGGGTACTAAAACGCCGGTTAAGAGTTACGAAGTTTATTGGCAACGAAGGTACAGTCGATTGTAGGCAATGACAAGTAGAATGTTGCTGATGTTGCACCGAAGTCTTCCCTTACGTCCACGAAGTCCGTGTCGTAAACACACAATAACACTACAAATGTTACTTCACGTAGTACTCACAGTTCTCGTTACAGTTGTCGCAGTAGGTATTCTCAAAGATCGCTTCTTAAGTGTCGCTGTTTTCGTATCGGTAGTCAAGTGTAGACTGACTGGGCGCCTTTTTTTTTTTTTTTTTTTTTTTTGATATGGCATCTCGTAGTTGACCTTGAGAGGCCGTGACTACTTAACCGGACTTTCCTGTGGATGCCTTAAATGAATTTAAAGCCTCCAGCCAGGGCTACTAAAAGCTAAGCGACTACACGCTAAAGGCACCCCCTGTGGGGTACGAACCTCGGCTTAGGGTGTCGCTGGAGAAAACAGCAAGGGACGGCTGGATCGAATTATTTTAATTTTTATTTCGGTTTGATGACCACGGCGTTTCCTAGTACTAGCTCTGAGAAGAAACGGCCGAAACAAACTCAGAGGTCATAGTCGGGAGTTTATATTTACTGGCTCAGCTGCGGCGCGGGCTGGCCTTCATCGGACGAGGGACGGGGGAGGGGGCTGCTACGTTGAACGCGTCGCGATGGACCTCGGCGGCGAGGTCGGTAGGTCGGTCTGTGTTTTGTGAGTGTGCTGGTGGTCCTATTGGCCTCTTGGAGGAGGGTAATGGGGTCATCTGGGTCGGTGAGTGCATGCCTTGGGCGGCGAAGCTTGGAGATGGTGGAGGGGGTGTAATTAGCAGCCGCTACTATCAGGGGATTGCGGTGCTTGGAGGCAGTGTCGAAGAAGCGTTTGGAAAGACGCTTCATGAACTGCTGAATGGTGGGGATTTTGAGATCTAAGTGGAGGATCTCATTACGGACGAACCAAGGGGCGTTTGTGGCTTTACGCAAGAAACGGTTTTGGACTACTTGCATCCTATGGATATGACGCGGCTTGGCGTGTGCGAAGACAGGACAAGCGTATGTCATAATCGGGCGTATGCACGCTGTGTACAAGCGCATTTTGCACTTGAGCGACAGTTGGCTACGCGGGTTGAGGACGGGGTGGAGTCGACCCAGAGCGTAGGCGGCACGTGAGCGGACCGCCTTAATGTGCTCTGAGAAGTTGAGGTTGCGGTCGAGGATCACACCGAGATATTTGGCTTGCTTCCCCCAGGGGATCAGCTTGCCAGACATGGTGATGGGTCGTGGGGTGGGGACGTTTAGTCGCGGCTTTGTGTGGAGTACCGCTTGACTTTTTTGGGGGTTAACTTCGATCCTCCATTTCTTGAACCAGTCAGCCAGTTTGTTGACTGCGGTTTGGAGATGGTGTCGAATTCGGTCAGGGCTGAGTCCCGAGCAGTAGATGGCGGTGTCGTCTGCGAACAGAGCGACTTGGGCCTTACCACCTTTCGGGATATCGCTTGTGTACAGCGTGAAAATAAGGGGGGCTAGCACGGAGCCCTGGGGAACACCTGCACGGATGGGGCGGGGGGAGGAGTGTGCTCCTTCGATTTTGTAGCGGAAGGTGCGGTTTGACAGGAAGTCCCGTAAGATGAGAACGAGACGGTCGGGCACTCCGAGTTTGTACAGCTTATAGATTAAGCCGTTGTGCCAGACTTTGTCAAACGCTTTCGCTATATCGAAGTAGACTACGCCTGTGTACATACCACGCATGAACCCTGCGTGTATATGTTCAGTGATGCGTAGGACTTGTTGTGGACAAGAGTGTTGGGATCGGAACCCGAACTGCTCATTGGGAATGAGGCCCTTGTTCTCGGCGTAAGCTCTGAGACGCTTATAAATAAGCCTCTCATAGATTTTGCCGAGAACTTTCAGCAAGCTGATGGGACGGTAACTAGTTGGTTCGGCTTTGGGCTTGCCGGGCTTGGGAATGCCAATCACTGTGGCTTCTTTCCACGTTTGTGGGAAAATGTTGTTCCCCATTGCACCATTGAAGATGGTGGTCAAGAGGAGGACTAGGTGGGCTGGGAAGAGACGGACCACTCTGTTGGTGATGCCGTCTGATCCGGGTGCTTTCTTGGGTTGAAGGCCTTTGATGATGTCCTGCACTTCATCTGGAGTGATGGGAGGCAGGGGATCATCCGGGTCGTCAACGGGCGGGAGGGAGGTCCTACGTTCAACTTCAGCGTCGACCTCTAGGAGGTGGGCTTGGTCTACTGGTAGGAGGCTGGGGGACTGACTGGGCGCCGGCGTCACGGCGCTATATATAGGCCAGCTGATCGAACATTCCAGAATCGTCTAGACGTAATAATAATAGCGCATAACTTCGAGTACATTCACTAGGTACCTACGGTAATTCCCGGAAACGGGTTTCTAGAAATTTCGATGTCGTCGCTTTGTTGACAAAATTGATAAAACCTGTACCATTCGATAGGCCACCTTGAGTCTAGGAATGCGTTTTTATATTACACCTAGACAATGTCTAGATCTCGAGTTATAAAGCTTAGAAGTTACGCACTGCATGTCACGCGATATTGAACCTTATGCCCTCGACATAAGGTACATTCGTAACATTGCCCCCTTCTTAGTCGTGCTCGTCCCGAGCATGATTTGAACCATAATAGCGGGCTAGACGGTCTACGTGTACGATCTTCAGCTTCCCTCTAGGTCCTTTCTTTATCCGGTAGGTGACATCGTTTATCCTCGTTACTATCGTGTACGGACCCTCCCATTTGGCTTGAAATTTCGGACTCTTTCCTTTTCTCCTAATGGGATTATGTAACCATACCAAAGTTCCCTCTTCAAATCCGGGCACGTTAGCTTTGCGGTCGTATCGGATCTTCATTCTCTCACTGGTTTTCAGACCATTCTCTCTCACTAGCTCATGTATTCCATCTAGTTTACGTCGGAGGTCGGCCACATAGTCGACGGCTAGGATAGGGGTATCGGGGGGTGTTCCGGTTAGTGCATCTATGGGTAATCTAATTTCTCGGCCGAAGTTGACTTTCGCCGGTGTACAATTTGTGCTATCATGTGTTGCAGAGCGGTATGACATTAAGAAGAGTGGAATGTATTGGTCCCAATCCCTCTGGTGTTCTTCAACTACTTTGGCCAAATGATTCTCTAGCGTCTGGTTGAATCTTTCGACCATTCCATCTGACTGAGGGTGATATGGTGTTGTACGAGTCTTATGTATCCCGAGTAGTTGGCAAACCTCTTGAAATAGTGAAGACTCGAAGTTTCTACCCTGGTCAGAGTGTAATTCCAAGGGAACGCCAAATCGACAGAACACCTCGTGAACTAGCTTTTTGGCGACGGTATGAGCTTCTTGGTTGGGTACTGCAAAAGCTTCTGGCCATTTGCTGAAATAGTCTTGCATGACGATGATATACCTATTCCCTTCTTCAGTAATAGGGAACGGCCCAGCTATATCGACAGCAACTCTTTCCCATGGTGCACCAACATTATACACTTTCAGCCGACCTCTGGCCCTCGTTTGCGGTCCCTTTACTGAGGAGCAGGCTACACATTTCCTACACCAGTCCTCTACGTCTTCGCGGCAATGCACCCAATAGAACCTTTTTCTCACCTTCTCCAGAGTTTTCTTTACTCCTAGATGTCCTCCGGATACTCCGTCGTGCACCTGTCTTAGCACCGACGCGACCTTCTCACAGGGGACAACTATCTGTAAGGCGACCTCCTGTCCACTAGGTGATTCCCATTTCCTCTTCAGAACTCCATTATCAATTATGAGGCTGTCCCATTGAGCCCAGTAACTTTTTGCTGTTGGACTAATCGCTGATATTTCACTCCAAGCGGGCCTCTGGCCACGTTTCTTCCATTCGATTACTGTCTTCAAGTTACTATCTTCCTTTTGTGCCTCTTCCAATGATCGATTATCCCAATCTTCATCCAAAGCGTTCACCTGGATAATCCTTACGTTCTCTTTCTTTTCCTGTTTGGCACAATGTCGGCAAGTTTCTTCGCAAGGCCGTCTAGATAAAGCATCAGCATTATTGTGTGACTTGCCTTTTCGATGTTCAGTGACAAAGTCAAATTCCTGCAGCTGCTCTATCCACCTTGCTACTTGCCCTTCTGGGTCTTTGAACTGAAGCAACCACTGTAAGGCAGCGTGATCGGTGCGAAGTGTAAACTGTCTCCCAATCAAATATTTCTTGAAGTGCTGTAAGGTCTTAACAACGGCTAGAAGTTCTCGGCGGGTAACACAGTAATTTCTTTCTGGCTTGGAAAGACATTTGCTGAAATATGCAATAACGACCTGCCGATCTCCTTGTGTTTGAGAGAGAACTCCTCCAATGCCAACATTGCTGGCATCCGTGTCCACCAGAAATCGGCCTTCCCGACTAGGGTAACCTAATACAGGAGCCCCACACAAGTGAGTTTTGAGTAGCGCAAATGCCTGTTCGCAGTCAGGATTCCATTCAAATTGACACTTTTCTTCTGTTAAACGATGCAACGGTTTCGCTAACTCGGAGAAGTTCTTCACAAACCGACGGTAATATGCACACAAACCCAAGAAAGAGCGTACCTCAGTTTTGTTACGAGGGGTAGGCCACTTCGACACGGCTTTTATTTTTTCAGGATCTGTTCGAATTCCTTGCGCCGAAATAATGTGTCCTAAGTATCCAACCTCTTTCTGGAATAGTGTACACTTACTAGGACTGAGTTTTAAATTCGCTTCACGCAGTTTTTGGAACACTTTCTCCAAATTGCGTAGGTGCTCTTCGAAGCTTCGTCCCATAATGATGATGTCATCCAAATAGACCAGGCATGCATCACCAAGCAACCCCACCAAAATGCGCTCCATTAGGCGCTCGAATGTAGCTGGAGCATTGCACAGTCCAAAAGGCATGACATTGAATTGCCAGAGACCGTTCCCAGGACCAGTGGAGAAAGCGGTCTTTTCTTTATCCTGCTGACAGATTTCCACCTGCCAGTATCCACTTTTGAGGTCAACTGTGGAGAACCATTTCATGCCACTTAGCAAGTCCAAAGTGTCATCTATACGTGGCAGAGGATAACTGTCCTTTTTCGTGGCATCATTCAACATCCTGTAGTCAACGCAAAACCTTGTACTGCCATCCTTTTTCTTGACTAGTACAACTGGAGATGACCAAGGGCTGGTGGATGCTTCTATAATCCGGTTTCTCTCCATATCTCTTAACATTTCCGTGACTTCCTGTTCTCTTGCAAAGGGAATACGACGTGGTCTCTGTCTTATCGGCTGTGTATCATCCGTATCTATATGGTGTTTAACTAGCCCGGTCCTTCCCACGTCACCGTCGGTCTTCGCGAAGATGTCATGGAAGTTATGTAACAGTTGCTTAACTTTGTGACTTTCGAACTTGTTTAAATTGCCCTTACAACTTTCGAGTAGTGTCGATACATGTTCCTGCCACTTCTTATCAAGTTCCTTTTCGTGCACCTCTGTTTTTCTCAAAAATGCTACATTATCGCACACACCCACCATGTGGTTCTTTTCGAGAATTATTTCTTTGTTACTAACGTTGATTATGCGTATTTTTGGTTTATCGGAAATCATCGTCAGTGTCCTTGCCGTTATCCAGTCTGGGTGATCTCCAGAATCCTCTATTATAATACAACGTTTGCGGGATCCTATTGGTGAAAATCTAATATCTACTAAAGTTTCTGATCTTGGCGGTAATACAGTTTTCCTTAAACAATACGCTGACCCTTGTTTTGCACCTTGAAGAAAGACTTCTTGTTCTGGAAAACTCAATACTCCTTTTGCTACATTAAGGACGCACTGTTGTTTCTTCAGAAAGTCCAGTCCTATTATGCAATCATCTGTAATATTCGCTACTAAAACAGGATGTGTAAATGTCTTATCACCCATTTTCAAGGTCACATTCGTTTCCCCAAGGACGAGTACTGGTTGGCCGGTGGCGGTTTGTAACCGCCATTGTGAAGATCCTCTTTTCCATACTATGGTCCGAGGAAATAGCTCCGGTCGAGCAATAGTTCTTGATGCACCAGTATCCAATGTGAAACTGCAGGATTTTCCGTTCAACTCTCCTTCTACAATAAGACTGTTTCCGTCGCCCACTTGTGATACTGTTATTATGGGGGCTTCATGTCGACCAGCCAGTACTCGCCCCATAGCCCTGGCTGTTCCTAGTTTAAATCCTCGGCTTCCACCTGTGTCCCAGAAGTACTTCTTCCCTTAGACTTCCTGGGACAATTGATCCGAATATGCCCCTTTTCGCCGCACTCATAGCAGGTTGGTCCTTGTCGGGTTTTTATTGGTGCGGTGACCTCACGAATACGGTGGTGTTGTCGGCCGTCTTGGCGTACTGCTTCCACCTCTAGAGCGTGTGTCAAGGCTGCCTTCAGAGTCTGGTGGTGACCTAGACGAACTGCAGCCCTGACTTCTGCATCACGAATCCCATCAGTAAAGGCTTGCACAGTAGTAGCGTTAATTAATGCTGGTGTTGATGCATACGCCCTTCGAACAATGCGTTCTATTTCCGTAGCCCATTGTTGCAAACCTTCACTGCTCTTCTGTGTACGGTCGCGGAGTTGAGCCCTGAAGACATGTTCGAGGTGTTTCTCCCCGTATCTAGACTCTAACGCTTCCAGCAAACAGGCTAGGGTATTGCAATCGTCGGAAATATTTTCGAGGATTTGTACCGCATCACCACGCAGAGCAAGCGTAAGAGCGGTTACCGCTTGATCATCGTCCCAGTTGTTGCCTTTGGCGACCTTCTCAAACTGTAGACGGAAGGCCACCCATGACGTTGTTCCGTCAAAATGAGGTACCTTGAAAGTCGGCAAAGCACTGGGTACCGGTACCACACTTTTAATAACTCCTTTCTGCACAGCTTTATGGAGAAACTGTATTTCTTTCTCACACTCCACGATGGTACTGTTTAGTTCCTCCATACGCTCATCTTGTTTGTCTATGCGCGTATCTTGCTGGTCCATACGCGAATCTTGTTTGTCTATGCGCGTATCTTGCTGGTCCATACGGGCATCTTGTTGAAATGTTTTTATTCTAAGTTCGTTGACTTCTTCTTTGGTTTTATCCCATTTTTCATTTAATTCTAATATCAATTGCTGGGACTCCTTTATTTGTGACTGGGTTGATGCCTGGGATTGTGCTACACTTTTAATTTGTGCTTGGATTTCTGCCTGAGATTGTTTTATTTGCGCCGTCAAGTGAGTCATTAATGCCGATAAATCGCATCCGCTGGTTCCGGGAATAGTGGTGGTACTAGGTGTACTCACATTCGTCGGTGTTACGACGGCCGCATCTTCTAAGGGTGCAGGGACACTAAGCAATTCTTCCTCTTGACGCGCCAAATCCATCGCTGCTTGTCGTCGCGTACGAACTCTTTCGTCTTCCCTTGGCGTGACCGGCATTCCGCTTCTGACACCAATTGTTACGGGCTAGGGGTACTAAAACGCCGGTTAAGAGTTACGAAGTTTATTGGCAACGAAGGTACAGTCGATTGTAGGCAATGACAAGTAGAATGTTGCTGATGTTGCACCGAAGTCTTCCCTTACGTCCACGAAGTCCGTGTCGTAAACACACAATAACACTACAAATGTTACTTCACGTAGTACTCACAGTTCTCGTTACAGTTGTCGCAGTAGGTATTCTCAAAGATCGCTTCTTAAGTGTCGCTGTTTTCGTATCGGTAGTCAAGTGTAGACTGACTGGGCGCCGGCGTCACGGCGCTATATACAGTATGTTACGAAAACCCTGTCCGACCCGTGAAGGTGTTGTTAGGTATCGATAACTGATTCTACTAATGCATACAAAACCGGGCTTTACTTAAAAAAAAAATCCCCCTAAAAAAAATAAATATTATTTCGCAAAAGGAGGTAACTTATTAAATGTGCGTTGACCACCCTTCGCCTGCCGACCGCGGGGGGCGGGCGGCAGGACACGCGGCACGTGGCCGCATCGCTATTCGCTCATAATAATACCGGTGTTGTCACTTTTTAAAAATTACCAAATTTCGGGGAAATTGGAATTAATTCGTTGGAAAAAAAGAATATTTCAAAATTCATTTGTATTGGTACTATGATGAATACGTAAAATTTTATATTATATTTGGTCATGTGTTTACCTAACCTCTATTATCCTTATGGGTCGGACAGGGTTTTCGTAACATACTGTATAGGCCAGCTGATCGAACATTCCAGAATCGTCTAGACGTAATAATAATAGCGCATAACTTCGAGTACATTCACTAGGTACCTACGGTAATTCCCGGAAACGGGTTTCTAGAAATTTCGATGTCGTCGCTTTGTTGACAAAATTGATAAAACCTGTACCATTCGATAGGCCACCTTGAGTCTAGGAATGCGTTTTTATATTACACCTAGACAATGTCTAGATCTCGAGTTATAAAGCTTAGAAGTTACGCACTGCATGTCACGCGATATTGAACCTTATGCCCTCGACATAAGGTACATTCGTAACAATACTATGCGTTTTTACCTTTAAACAAATGTGAAATTGCTATTCTTACATTTTGTGTGAGTTAGTACCTACTGACACTAGCTTATTCTTTTTACAGACTTAGGTAGCGTCTAACTCTGCAGTTTTAGGAAAGATCTTCCTGGACTGACCTTACAATCCCCAAACAAGGAGCTAAAGTTCAGAGGACGTTTCCATATTAAATCTGTATATAAAGGTTCCGAGACTCGGCCCAGTCTATACTTAGCCTTTAGGAGAGAGGCCTAGGCAAAGGTGCTACAGCCACATTTACCAGTTTTTTTTTTAATTTTACAAGGGGGGCGGCGGTGAGAAATCACCGCCTTGTCTGCAAGATGTGGCTTAGGTACTCAATAAATAAATAACCCTAAATGATCAGAGAATCAAACTGCTGACACCACTCTAAACAGCTACGTTTGGAGCCCTGGTCATTTAGTTATAGGTAATACCCAGTAGAACAATCTAACTACAAATGACTAGGTATGTGACATGATATTTCATTTCGTTGTTGAATCAGAAACCTTAGATGCGATGTCGAGCAAA
The DNA here is from genome assembly GCA_037179545.1 of Sesamia inferens. Taxonomy (NCBI): domain Eukaryota; kingdom Metazoa; phylum Arthropoda; class Insecta; order Lepidoptera; family Noctuidae; genus Sesamia; species Sesamia inferens. Next base: position 23,303,655 of record CM073928.1, on the reverse strand, counting down.
CATAACTAGAGTTCCTAGTCAACACGGCCAATACAAAGTTGCAACAACTTTACAAGGCCAATGCCGCAGATCGATCCGCTTCTTGCCTCACGATATTTGCGATAAAACTGCTAAGTAACAGGGGCGAGCCTTATCGCAGGAGACACGTGTCATCAGCTAACTCAATGCACCCCATCATTGCTGTGACGTCATAAAATAGCATTCAGGTCATTGCTATTGTGAACTTGGCAGCTGAAAGCGGTGATTCTCTTAAGATGTGGTTGTATTTACTTATTAGATTTTGTATTTACTTATTATACTTTATTCCTAAAGCATTAAGGCTCAAGTTTCATTGGGAATATCTGACAGTTTGGGATAGCTTGACCTGCTGTCGTCCGTATCTACCTAGAGAACCTACGGAGCTTAAGGAAGTCTTGTAAGTTGTACTATATAGCGTTTGACTGTAAACATAAAATAAAATAAAACGCTAAAGATTTAAATATTTATCTTGGTGTCATTTTGAAAACATTCGGATACACTTTATTAGGCCTCACACCATCTTTCTTTCTTGCAAATAAAACTTACTGATGGTAATATAGGAAGATACATAAAATTAGATATTAAACTATAGGGTTTAAAGGATTTTGGACAAGACGCTTCAATAAATCCCAATCACACCGTGTGTATCATCATAATAGAGGCCGAAAACCGCTTAATGGCAAACAATAACATTTTATTTCCTATCTCATTACATTGGTCCTCCCACAAAGCGTTCTCATTACCGGCGTTTCACTTTACACTTCCTGCTCATTCGTGTGCAATCTGTAGTGTGCAAATCCGTTAATCTTATTTGGTGGGTAGTCGGAACGCACGTGGCGCCACGTGTCACAAAATCAAACTAATCTCCAGGCCGTACGCGTCGGCGGGCAGCGCGCGTGCGCCGACCCGATAACGCCAAGAAACGCCATTCATTCGCGCTCTTTTGTAGTGAACAATCACTTATTTATTTATGATATTTGCTACTAGTCAACCTGCCACCCTCGTGAGTTAATGTGTACTTAACTCGGCTAAAGCTCCGCGTCGTCGTATAGGGTTTCTTAAAATAGGTGTTATGTCTAGTTATCGTTTATGTAAATAGACTTATAATACTGATTGTATATTTGTATGTATTTTTTAATACTTAAAAATGTGTAACTGAAAATAAAATTACTCTGCTTGATCTGAGAATCGAATCCTAGACCCCACGATTAGCAGTGACACTTTCAACAACAAGCCTATACCTACCTACATAGTAAAAAGCATGCGTCGACTTTGAAATTAATCAATTAAATTTGAAAACTAATTAAATTTTTAATTAGCCGTTATATGCACATCAATTCAGAAAACACTCCTAACGCCTTTTTATACATATTCTCCCTTATTGATAAACACTGCTTAAAGTTAACTAGTGATTAGCGATTCTTTAACTTTAATCATCATTTATAAATAAACACCTTAAATACTGTGGTGTTTATTCATAAAGGATGATTTAAGTTAAGTGAAGTTAAAAGGTCAAAAATGTATCGTTAAAGAATTGCTAATCACTAGTTAACTTTAAGCAGCGTTTATGAATAAGGGAGATAATCTGTATGAGTAAAATCTGACCGAAACCGGAGCTTATGAAGTTTACGTCACCGTCCCGATATGTACGTAATAGCCATCTCTTGAATTCAGAATCTAAACAACTCTATAACAAAAATATTTCTATATACTGTACTATTATATACAGATACTTATTATATACTTTAATAAAAACATAAATATGTATAAGGATTTAAAAAAAGGTTTTTTTGCTCGTCTATCAAAGGTAAATTCGTATTCGCACGTTTGAAAAATCCTTGATTTTTCCGGTGTAGCGGTCCAGCAAAGCATTATGCAGCATTTATGTACAGACGACAGCACGTCAAGCTACTACAATCTGTCACATTTCTTTATTAAATTTTCAACTCTATCTCTAAAGCATTAAAGGTCGAGGTTGATTAGGAATATTTGACAGTTTTGGGTAGCTTGACTGCTGTCATTAGAGATGGGCATTTACCCGGTAAAAGTCCCAACTTTGGTTAAATACCCATTTATACCCATTTTTACCAACCCATTTTTAATTTTTACCGGGTAAAAATTATAATCAGTTTTATTTAGGATACATCCGTAGTTACATCGTTATTATTATTGCAGATCATATTTTGATCAAGTTACAACCTGATACTGACCAGTAAATTGCAAAAAAATCGAGAAAATCTGAATTACACGGGCTGCCACTACGGAACTCTCCCACTCTGGGTTGAGCGGAAGGGCGTGTCAGACTTTTACTGACTTGTTTCTTCACTTGCCTGTGCGCACGGCCATGGTTTCTTTTTAAACAACCCACAACCCTTTTTTTTGTTTCCGGGGTTGGAAATCCTCATGCGATGTCCGTCGCCTTGGGGCGGGCGACGGGTCTGTCAAACTCTTACTGATTAAAAACCACCCCGTTGTTTTATCTCACACCTACACTGGGGATTGCGAGAACGATAACTGCTTCCGCAACCCACGATTGGTGCTGGCCCGCCGCTGTGGGCCCGGTCCGTCAAGTCAGCCACCCAATTCACACGCCGCACCAACCGTCTCCTGTCCGCGTCAGCCAGGGCGATATCCTCAGCATACATGAGCGACCAGGGAGGTTGCTCATGTGAATCCTTAATGCTATCCGACAAGACGTCTAATATCACGCTGAACAAAAACCGAAGACTAAAGATTTAGTCGTAGGGTAGTAGTAGTAGGGAAAGGTTTAGTCTCGCCAACAGCGGTCCTAACAATGGAATCAGAATTAAGGCACATGTCTCGAACTATGTCAACATAGGCTTCTGGTACCCCTTCAGACCTCAGTGTCTACCAAATCACCCCACAAGGGACACAGTAGAAGGCCTTCTGCATATCTATGCACGCCTCTGCATAATTATGCTCCTTCCACACTCTCGAGACAGCACAATCCTGCTGAATCTGGGAGTCTATAATCATCTCAAAGATCTTCATGGTCTGGGATAAAACTTTTATATCGCGATAGTTACCATACTCCTATAGCGAGCCCTTGCCTTTGAAGACTGGAGTAATAAATAATACTCAGTCTCGAGATTTTGCCGGTCAGAAACACGCGATTCAGAAGGTTAGTTAACATGCCCGCACCGTGAGGACCCATCGCCTTCCAGGCCTCAATGAGGACTCCGTCAGTTCCAACAGCTTTCCGATTCGCCATGCGACGAAGAGCCGTTTGGACTTCCTCGAGCGTTATCGGGGGCACTAGTCCAAGATTTGGAATGAATTGCGGTGTCTGCACGTTTTGGTGCTGCTTATTCCGCAGCTCGTGGAGATACGAGCGCCATCTCTCCTTCACCGCGAGGTCTTTACATAGCAGGTTGCCAGTAGGGTCTTTTACACAACAGCACTTGGATATACCCTGTGCCGCTTTGACCCTGGAACGTCCCAATTTGAAAAAGATCTTTTGTCCCTCAGATGATTACAACTTCTCGTAAAACGGTTGCAAGTGGTCTCATCTGGCTCTGGCTACAGCACTTTTAGTGGCACGTTTGGCATCCTTATATGCGTCGCGACCTTCAGGAGATCCGGTCGAATGGCACGTTTTTAAGAGGGCTTTCTTCACTCTAGTCTCATTCTGGACTGTGTCGTCCCACCATCATGTTTGCGGCCGCCCTTAGAGACGCCGAGCACCACCCGCGCTGCCCAAATAATAGCTGCCTAGATCCTGCCCCAATTGTCTTGGACATATTCTCCATCGGTACAAGCGCACTTGTCGCAGAGATCTATGACAAGAAGCCGGTATTTTGCAGTGAGACTCTCACTGGTATGCTTTTGCAGTTGGCTGCTTTGCCGATGTGGTGTCTCCTAGTCAGTAGAAAGTCTATCAGGGTAGCGCTTCGCCCGCTGTGGTAGGTGACAAGGTGCCCCGGCTTCTTTTTGAAGTAGGTGTTCACGATTGCATGGTTTGCGGTGCGGCCGCCGTACCCAAAGCCGCCGTACCCAAAGCCGCCGTGAACACGCCCAAGCCCAGCACTCTTCTCACCCACATGACCGTTCAAATCACCACCCAGAACCACTCGCTGGGATAACGGGTTCAACGTGGCGTCACCGCACTCGGACAAGTGAAACGGATTTTCCTGGTTTGGACTTGCTTCTTCAGCCGTGTTCGCCTCTGACACGGTAGCCCTAGCCCACAAGTCACAGGAGTCGGGCGTAGCCGTTTCTTCTTCTGCGCGCCGTTTTTCGGCGGTGCATTAACTGTGTCACGTGCATTTCTTCCTTTCTTGTTCATAATAGTTTGGCTTGTTTTGCTTTTACGAGTGCGATTGCCGTCAGACCACCCAGCCCCGAAGGGAAAGCTGGCGTCAGCAACCCGTCCGTAAATCAGCAGGTGCACCTTCTGGCAGGTGGGGTTGACTTGGGTCCCAAAGATGATGGTAGGACCCCAAAGCACTCCAGTACCTGATCGTGGTATTGATTACGAAGTCAATTGAATAACAACTCATTTTATACCCGGTATTTTTTATAAATACCCGGTATAAAAGGGTATTTTTTCTTTTTTACCTATTTTACCCTTTTCTACCAATTTTTACCTTCCCATTTTTTACCCACCCGCCCATCTCTAGCTGTCATCCGTACATGTACCGCCAAAAACAACGCCCTTAAGAAATAATATAAGTACATATATAAAGTAATAGTTTTCCCAAACCAAGTCCATTATCAATCACAGATTGATAATTTGTACTAAATGAAAATGGGTACTCGGTCTCTCTTTTATACCAAAAGCTTAGTACCCAAAATCTCTTTAATTTAAAAATAGTGTTGTCACTTGTCAATCTGACAGATGACAACCTGTGTCACAGTGACGCTGACACTAATATAATGTACTGCTACTGTATTATTGACAGACAAACAGTGAACTAATATACCACTCTGTGTAATATACTATTGTGGTGTCTTAAATTGTTTTGGTTTTTATAACATTAGAAATTGTGAAAATATAAATACATTACACAGCATTTAAAAAATCTGTCTTATAATGGGCGAAGAGGACGAATATGCATGCGTCAACAGAGCGCACCTAAAAATCAAGGACACATCTGGAATCAAGAAGAAAAAGAAGAAGAAGGCTAAAAAGGAGACAGAGAAACTAATAGAGAATGATATAAAACAACAGGTTCAGCAACAACAACAACAGCAACAGCAGCAACCAACTCCCACGCTTGTTAACACTAAGACTAAGGCAGAGATGGCTTTTCAGAAGATGCAGGAGAAAATGGTAATTTGACTATCATGATTCATCTGTGTTTGTGTTATCTTTTTTGTAAACTAGCCCCTAAAATAATCTTCCGATTGAAAATTATGGTAGTCTAACAAACTTACCATCAATCTTACCAAAATAATATATCATATATATGTACAGACAAATCACACAGATTGAGCTAGCCCCAAAGTAAGTTCTAGACTTTTGTTATAGGATACTAACTCAACAATACTATATTTATAATAGGTACATACAGTTAAAACCGTTTATGGCGACATCATTTACAACAACATACCGGTTAAAATGGTAAAGGCATGGTAAGGTATGGTAAAGGTCCTGGCTGAATGCTGTATGACCACCTTATCAAAAACATTGGTTTTTACGACATTGTTTACTACTACATACCGCATTTAGGGACCACATTTGGTTAATGTTTCTGAGAATTATATCTGTAGAACAACCAGCTCAGCTGTATTTCAAGCAATTTGAATAGGTAACTGAATCCTCATCTGGCACATTATAATGGTCAATGGCTATCATTGTAAAAGTAAACAAAGTTTAGGATCTTTTGCAATTTTTAGAAACAAAGCACATGCATGCTGTAGCCTCAAAGCCCGGTTCGTCATATCTCTTAAGACAGTTTGTTACTTATCTTTACACAAGAGGCACCAAAACATATTGTTGAGGTAACTGTGAAAATTTTAACAAGTCGCAAACAAAAAGAAAACTAATCAATATCGAAGAAAAATTGCATATTATTTCAAAGCTAGAGAAAGGAATTCTAAACAAAGACCTGTCAAAAGAATATAGTGTATCACACTTGACAATTTCACCCATTTGGAAAGAAAGGGAGAAAATTCAAATCTTTTATGACAATTTTTTTTTTTTTATAATGAAACAAGACAGAGTAGAGAATAGCTGTCACTGGTTGTTACAAATATCGGTTTTTACAACTAAATATAAGCAGTCCCTTTGATGTCGTTAAAACAGATTTTGACTGTATATAGATAAGCATCCAAGTCCCAGGCCAACCAATCAGGAAAACATCATTTTCCATCATGACTTGGCCGGGGATCGAACCCGGGGCCTCCATGTTGCAGGCAGCCATGTTGACTGCTACAGCATGGAGGATGGCAAAATCAAAGTTAAATCATGTATTTCAAATAACCCAAGGATGCATCTAATTATGTTAATCATTATTAGTCTATAAAACTTCTTTTGTATATTTGGAAGCATTTTAACTTCAATATCAACAAAAGTACATTTATGGTCAACTCAATAATAATATAAATCAAAATATAATAGGGTAGTTGACTAAAAAAAACTAATTAGTCCATCAGTCAGATTTCCAAAAAATACTAGACACATATTTTTTCTTTTTTCGTATAAACAAAAACTTAAGACGACACAGCGCGTTGAAAACTCGTGTGACGTCACTGCACGCAACACTTTTTAGCGAGCAGTGACGTCACCAGCCACCACTCCTGATCTTTGATGCCTTTTATGTTTGTCAATTTTTATTGATTTGATAAAACAAAATATACTTATCCAATATTTTTCTATAATCTGAATGACGGACTAAATAGAATAATTTTTTTTTCTTACCCAGGAAACATCCCTAATATGTTAGTTTGTTACAAAATTTAGCACTATAACCTTGATTAAAACTTTCACTCTTTATTCCGATATTCCCTAGTCTCATTCCAATTAAACTGTGGGTAGGTATAACTATTATTAAATGTATAATTATGATTTTATACCTTGTAATTACAACGCCAATCTTGTTTAAATATAATGTATTTTAGGGTGTACAATGTTTTAGCCAATTTCTGGTTAAAAAAATTACTGTTAACTGTCCTTACATAGGAAGTTCTACTTATAATCAGTATTATATTTACTAACTAAACTATTTTCTCATTACAGCAAAAACAGAGAATACAGCAGAAAGCAGAGATGACTCACAAACAAAGAGTGGAGAAGTTCAACCAACATCTAGACAGCCTGACTGAACACTTTGATATACCTAAAGTATCATGGACTAAGTAAAATAACAAATGCACTCACATCGAGATGTGTGATACTTTTTTATAAGAAATAGGTTTAAGTATGTAATTAATATATTAAATTTAATGAATGCATCATTTTTTTTTATTTTTCTCAAAATACCCAGAATACTAGAACTAGTTACAGACGACAGCACATCTAGCTATTACTAACTGTCAACATTTTTAAAAGATCTTCAACTTCATGGCTAAAGCATTAAGGCTCAAAGTTGATTCGGAATATCTGACAGATTCCAATAGCTTGACTTGCTGTCCTCTGTGCTTACATAGACAATATAACTGTCGTTTATGAACCGATTTTAATAATTCTTTTTCTGGTGAAAAGAAGACATTCGCAAGGTGGTCCCATGATTAGGACATCAGGGTTTGATGGTGGAAGACCAGAGAAATCAAGGGGAACTTACAAAAACTGTAGCGATGGGTAGTGGATTTATAAGTTTTTTCATTAGGTATTTTAAAGCACTACAATCACCTAAATAAGGGTCTGGAGTAGATCTGATGGTGGAGCCGGGAGACAGGCGAGGTAACTCCTCAACAATTCACAGCAGCAACCTTGTGTTTGTGCTTGAATAATTTGTATTGGTAAGAGCCTTACACTAGCAAAGGATGCGGCGGTCATTAACCTGTAAGCGCTTCCATAGAAACATGTACATTATGTAGAAAATATAAAAAATGAAAAATAATTTCCTGTGACTAAACTAATGGATATATTTATATGATTTTTTTATGGGTAGATTGAGAGTTGAGACTGTGCTGAGGTACACGATGTTTAATTTATTGTCGTATTGTCAGCACCACTCCGTATATTATTATAGTTAATAATATACAGAGTGGTGCTGGCTTTTGGCGCGTTTTTTATACTCAATAACTATATTGAGTATAAAAAAACGCGCCAAAAGCCGCATAACTATACTGCAGAATTTGCACGATTATGCAGCTCTGCACTCCTGAACCTGCAACTGCATCGTCACGCACACCGCAGAATAGCTCGGGCTCGGGACAGTACCTATGTAGAACAATTATGATACCATGCCATTGTTTATTTGTTTGAGTGCCGCTAGGCGCTAATGGCAGTTTTGCTCGAAATCTATACGAATAACAAAGACATTAATATCTTAAATCTCTTTTACTCTCTACATCTCTGTAACCACTAGTCAAACTTGAAAAATTCTTTGTGCAATTGATAGCACAATCCTTGAAAAAGGTCCTTAAGAGCCGAGTAAAAAGGAAAAATTCAGAAAGAATAAATTAGTCCAAACAGGTGAAGCTATGTGGGCCCGAGTAACAAAAAAAACTTGTGGAGGAAGTCAAAACCTACTTCATTAATGCTACTCAAAACGAAACAAAAGGTCAGAAGCTCCATGCAGTGGGCTGCTAGAACACTAGGTACCGAATAAAAAGAAATAAAACGAAGTTATTGCTTTAACATTTTATTAAGACATCTACACGAAACATGTACATTATGTCATATTTTGGACGGATTTCATTGCAGAAAGGTAACACAATGCTCCTATAAATAGATGATAAAGACATTGCACAACAGCTCATTACTCAATAAAGTAACTATAGAATTTCATATTTACCAGCATACATTCTTCTTTAAAGTTTGGTAGATTTACATATCGCTAAGGCACACAAAAGTAAGGCTTACCGTAATATACATAGATTTGATTTTGTACTGTTATAAAAAGATATCAGCACTTCAGCAGTTAGAATATAATAAGGATATATTAACATCATAGTTACACAAGCTTAAATCTTATAGAAAGAAAATCTTTAATGTCAGTCATTAATGTGTTTTTTTCTAAATGTCTGATTCACAAAAATAAAGTAAATAATACCTAATATTTATATAAGTATATTGATATTAAATACTAAACTTATTCTTCAGTTGCAGTTGGTTAGACTGTAAGACAACTCCTAAAAGGCTAGGCATATAATGATGATGAATCTTATTAAAGTAAAAAGACTTATCCTAACCAGATCAAAAGTGCGTATAAACAAATATTAGAAGTACCTAATTAAATATAAGGTACATTGATTTGTTGAGATTCGATTCTCTATAGAGATGTACTCAAAAACAAATAGAAAATAAATTCATTAAAAAAAAAACTGGAATGATTCAAGTCATCATCAACTGATTGGACTAGTTAAAAAACATAACGTACCATCAAGGTAAAAGTCAAAAGATTAGGCATAATAAGCATTTATAGTGTACCCACATTTTGCCACTATGTATAATAGGGGCTAAAACAAAAAGGAAATAAAATAAATTCATACTTCTAAAAAACTAAAATTATATAATCATAATTGGACGGACTGAATAAAAAGCAATCAATAAAATTAAGTAGCATTTCTACAGCAGAAAACTTCACATGACGAGAGGTTGAAAGTCATTGTTTTGACATCTTGGGTATACCGCCATGTTGGATTAAGAATGGCGTCACATATTTAACTATGCATTGTCATCCAAATAGAACGTATATCCAATAATTCTGCGCAATTGTTTATAGATAGATATCTCTTCCAAAATTGAGTTTCAAGATATCATCCAAACATACTTTCTTACATTTCAAGCTAATAAAATGCTTGTATTAAAACGACTTCGATTATGACAACCTACTTGTAATCTACATCAGTCTAATCGCGAAAACTCAAATGCTACATAACTTTACAATGTTTTTAAAAGTTTTCGTCTCTTCAGTACGTTTTAAAATAGACAGCATTAGACCGCGTCCTAATCAATGCGATCGTCCTAATTAATCGCGCGAGTATGCAGCAGTCGCCTCTGTGAAATCGAATTTATGCCCGCGTCTTCCAGTATTCCGAACATATAAGTGACATTCAGCCTATACCGTCATCATTAATGGTACACAGGCTCTTTTTGAGGGTAAATAGGCTGTAATATACCACGTGAGCCCAGCGCAGGTTGGAAGATGTCACGTGTCTTACATTTAGTTTTTGTTCTAAGACACACTTTCACTATTTCCCTTCACCGTTTTGCAGAAGCAATGGTGATGAAGTTATTTACATAAAATAAAGCGTCAGTCTGGGTCCGTGCTTATGACCTTACAATAGTGTAGTTGACTAAAAAAAACTAATTAGTCCGTCAGTCAGATTTCCAAAAAATACTAGACACGTAGGTATTTTTTCTTTATTCATATAAACAAAAAATGAAAACGACACGGTGCGCTGAAAACTCGTGTGACGTCACTGCACGCTACACTTTTAGCAAGCAGTGACGTCACCAGCCACCACTCCTGATCTTTGATGCATTTTATATTTGTCAATTTTTATTGATTTGATAAAACAAAATATACGTATCCAAAATTTTTCTTTAATCTGAATGACGGACTAAATAGAAACATTTTTTTTTACCCAGAAAACATCCCTATTCGCAAGTCCCGCCACTGCTCCCTATCTGAAGGACATTTACCTGGCAATCACGAATTGCCCAAAATATATTTCTAGTTGGAACCCGTATTTATCTATTTTTTTATATTAGGGATTATATTACGAGGGAGAAAGCATGAGGCGTAGCTAGTATATTTATAAATGAGCTTTTTTGAGGACGGGGTTGCCTGTTTTCTTTAAGGACCCTGTAAGACCATGACACAACAGTGCACGTATAAACGTTACAAACTAAGACAAGTTTATGAGTCATAAGAAACGATCGCGTAATCGCGGGACGATCGCTTTCTATTAGGACACGCGGCAACACCCGGCGACGTAAAATTAAGTAGCGTTTGTGAATTCGACAGTTCACTTATTATTTACTGTATTAACGTGAAAGCTACCAAAAATATCGTTACAGTATTAACGGCCATGGTGTGAGCAGAATTGCTGCCCCAAAATGAAAAGCTGAACACTTTTATGTAATTTTCCTTGGTGGACCAAGGGTCGCTGCCGTCGTCGAAGTGCATCGGACATTGGTCTCGTTCCCTTTCGTACTCTTCCATTTCTATGGCGACTGCCGCGCCCTCTGTGTAGTTCCACGATGTTACGTCTTGTTTCAAGTCACAGTATGGGCCTAAGGCTTGAGACATTAGTACTCTGTAAATATAAAAGTAATACTTTATCCCAGAGGCGAATCACAGTTATCTTTTCTTATACACACTTCTTCAATAAAATAAATATTCGGAAGAGGTTGGCTGTGGTTTTCTTTGCTTTTTAAATTTTTGCTAAATTACAGTGGATTTTTTGGACTTAGTTTTTTTATTAATTATTTATCTTCCCGGTATTTACTTCAATAAAATTTATATACCACTAATTCAATGTGAAGATCACAACATTATCATCATAGAAAAACTACAAAGTAATTCAAACTATCAATAACATTGGGTTTAATATTGATATTTCAGAAATATTTATTTTGACGACACGGTTGGTCCAGTGGTTGAGTGATCGATTGCTGCACTGAATGTCGCGGGTTCGATTCCCGCACGGTTTAATATTTGTACGGCCTACAGGTAGTTGTTCCGGGTCCGGCTGTTTGTGATGTGAGTTTAAATCTTTGTAAATGCACCCACGATACAGAAGTAAATCCTAGTGTGGATCAACGTTTACATATATAATATATATTACATATACAAGATGTATTTGACATCGTAACGCAAACTTCGCGAGAAGACTACACCGCATGTCAGTAATAAAATTATGATAGTAATTTATATCGTTAATGAGCGGTTACAGAAATAACAGTGTTTAAAAAAATGTGTCGGCTCGGCCTTTGAACGTTGCAAGCGAGCCGATGCGCGTGTTTGTGAGTATGACGGATAGGATAGTTTTTCGAGTTTTGTTCACATTGCGCTTTTTTATGTAATTAGCGAATTAATTATTTTTTACTTAAAATCTTATTAGATTATAAAAGTATAGCAATTATGAACGATTTAAAGTGAAAAAAACTGCATATTTTTTTTTTTTATCGTGAAAAAACCGACGAAAAATTCCACCTGTGGGGGGTTCAGAATCATGTACTGGATCCATGGTACTCGTTTGTGCGTCTATGCCAGATACACCCTTTATAAACTGCTGTTCGCTTCCCAGGTGAGTTCCCTTAGTCGCCTCTTACGACACCCACGGGAGGATATAGGTAGATACTATTCTAAGCACGGTACCACATGGGGAGTGTGTTACGCATTTAGGATGTTGAATTAAAAAGCTATTATTAGCGTTAACGTTTTTATAATAAATACGTACCGATTCAGATCAGCTCTCTGGTACACCCAACACCTATATTTAGAGAAAGGATCCAACTCATCATAGGTAATCAGATAAGACTTCAAATTCTCCTTCCAATATCCAATACATTTCATCCTGTAATCGGGATCACTGTAGATATCAACAGGTCTACCCAAGTAGTCCACAGACAAGCAGTAATTCTCCTTGATCTGTATAGTTTTCTGGTCTATATCGCATACTGAGAAGTCACTGATATTCAGTTTGCAGTACAAGTTTGGTCGAGGACTTAGTGTAACACCTCCCAATATCCTCGTTTCGAATCGTACGTCGCCTTTTTGTGTGAAGTTGAATTTTCCTGCGACAGGACAGCGAATGGGTGAGGGGTCCTTTTTCAAGAATATATCGTAGCGCCATTCTTGTTTGTTTTTGAACTGTACCCATGAACATACTGTATGGAAGTTGCTCTGGATCATGGCCAAGCCTTTTCGGTATCTATAAGAAAAAATACAATACGTAATAAATGCACAATTGAAACTTTTTACTGTTACACGAATGCAAACTTTATGCTGTATTTATAAAGGGTTAACAAACGTCTACCTTATAATATTGTGATGTTGTGGTACAAAGTCGAAACACACATAATCCTTTTGGCACCCATCAACTGTGAGACGAGCCATCATAACTCGACTGTCACGTTGTTCTCTGTAATGAAAATAAATTTATAAAAGACATGACAACAAATGTTCGGAATTCCCTAATTGTCAGGACATCATGCAGCGAAGCAGCGAGGCAGTGGTCAAGCTATTGACTGCTGCGCTGCGCTGTGTCGCGGGTGCGATTCCCGCACGGAACAAATATTTGTATGACCTAGTGGTTGTTCCAGGTGTTTGTGTATGTAAGTTTATATGTCTATAAACGTATCCAGGACACATAGGAAATACAAAGTGTGGGGCAAACTTAAAAAAAAGAATTGCTTTAATTTTGACAGCCCAATAATTCACTGTATATTTACATTGTTGAACAGATAAATTTATCAAACATTATACAATATGTAAAGAAAACCCCGTCCGACCCATAAGGATAATAAAGGTTAGATAATCACATGACCAAATAAAATTTGAAATTTTGCATAATCCTCATAATAACAATACTAATCAATTTTGAAACAATCTTTTTTCTCCGCGTATTTACTGTAACTTCCCCAAAATCTTGTAAATTTCTAAAAAGTGACAACACCATTTTAGACGGTGTAACTGTCGGCTTTCCTTTCATTCTTTGGCGGTGTCAGTCTGTCTGGCCGGCGTAGTTATTTCGGTGACGTCAAAAGAATGACTAGAGATGCACAATTTTTTGCGTAATAACATTTTTTTTTTCGCTATTAATCGAAACTTGTACCTGGTTCAATGATTTGTTGTAAAACACAGATTACCTAATAGTAAAAGTACTTTCGTTTGATTATCGATTAATTACTAATAACATTGTTATATCACAGGTATTAGTAAACAGAAACTAGAAAGGTCTTATGAAATATGATTTTAGTAGAGTATTATAAACAATGTAATGCATTTAAGTTTACCTAATTTAAGTTATGTGAAATTTCTAAAATCTAAGGAATGCCATGCGATGTTGAATCGATGCGTGCAATACTAAATCAATACAAAAAATCGTTACAAGTAAATCGTATCGATCGATTCATCAATATTTTGAATACTTTCACACCTCTAGTCAAAGGGTACCGCCGTGCAGCTGGAGTACCTATTTTTATGAAATAAAAATCATTTTTATTTTAAATTTATTAGTTTCGCGTAAACATTGCGTCCGTGTAGACGTATCGTTTATTGTGTGATCATATCGTTTTCTAACATAATGCAACATGCTGATGGAAGGTAGTAACTGCAATTAGCTGTGTTGTGTTGTGATCAGGTGTTGGACGATTCGGATGTGGCTACTTATTGGTCAATGTGGTTTCAGCCGGTTGACGGTGCCCCACCATATTTTTGCCGACCTGTACGTGAGTACCTCCATTATCAGTTCGGCGAGCAATGGATTGGTAGGGGTGGACTAACTTTGTGAAACACCGTGCTAATCTCGTGCGACGGTACCAGGCCTGTATCGTTCTTAGTGAACGAAATATGGAACAACATCTCCGCCACAGCCATTGTGCTCATCGAATGAAATGATACATTCGGAGAGTCAGACGACCTTCCTACTTAAAAAAAGTTCTTTTCACGAGCTGCCTAAGTAGGTATCATTGTGTCTTTCGAGAGTCGATAAATATGGATAGACTACCTATACCCTACATGCATGAGGTCAACTTAGGTCATGACCTGTGCCTGTGTTGCCATGAAATTACCTACCTATTTATTTTATGTAAGTTATTTATTTTTAAGGGGGTATTTTTTTTTTTTTTTTTTTAGTTTACCCAGATTATGTATGCATTAGTAGAATCAACTAACGATTTCTAACAATACCTTCACGGGTCGGACAGGGTTTTCTTTACATATTGCAATGTATTAACAATATCCTTCAAAATGATACTGATTTTGATTGTTAGTGTGTGGTGCGCAAGTAAGGTGCTGATAGTAAAATAATGCTGTTATTTGTAATTATTGCGCAATAAGTCCTTAATAACAGGGATTCTTCCAGGGTAAAAAAAAAATATACTAATTAGTCCGTCATTCAGATTATAGAAAAATATTGGATACATATATTTTGTTGTATAAAATCAATAAAAATTTACAAATATAAAAGGTATCAAAGATCAGGAACGGTGGCTGGTGAAGTGGTGACGTCACTGCTCGCTAAAAAGTGTAGCGTGCAGTGACGTCACACGAGTTTTCAACGCACTATGTCCTCTTAATTTTTTTTGTTTATATGAAAAAAAAAATACGTGTCTAGTATTTTTTGGAAATCTGACTGACAGACTAATTAGTTTTTTTTAGTCAACTACCCTATTGCGTAATAGGATATTTAAAGGTCCCGTAAAACACAATAGGTTTTTCTTTCTAAAAAAGGGGGAAGTTTTACCTGCACACATAAATAGTTCTCCTGAATCTGCCCTCATCAGGATAGTAAGTTTCTATAATATGTGTTTCGTTGATAAATACATCAGCATCAATATTAGCGGTGTTTATCCAATCTCCAGAGAAGTTTTGTGGCAATCTACATCCCGGTTCTACTACCTCAGCCTGAATAAAAAATAAAAGAATATTATTTAATTAGTTCACCATTAAGAAGTTTTGAAGTGAAAATATAATATAGAATTTGATCCCTTGCCTAGGGTTCGAGTCTTAATCGAACACTCACCGAAATGCTAATTACTGCCAAAACTGTCGAAACCATCATAACAATAAACCTTGTCAACTCCAAACCATAACCATTTTACCGAACTTAGTTATAAAATATACCATTTCATATAAATAGTGTTATAACTAATACAGTAATACAGTAATAATGTATATAAAAAGTGTTATAGATATATCAGATAATATAAATTTAATATACATACCTAATTCCCTAAATATTCAAGACTTAAACCCGTATTCCAGAAGCTCAATCAAAACTCGAGCATTACTTTTAAACACGTTTGAAGGCATTTGATTGGTTGAAACTAATTTTTAGTAATTACATGCTTTTTATTAGCTTCACTTATATGTTTGCTTATCCGTCTCTAACTCAATTTTTTTTTCAACCTTACCTTACATTAATTTGTGCAGGCAAAGTATTTTTTAGTTTAGATTTAGTTTTAGATTTAGATTTAATTATTTGGGTAACACATCATTACGAATTTTAGCACTTGCTATTCTGTCTGTTGGAGATCAATAAAAGTTTGGTAAAAACAAATGAGCACCACTTAAGCGTTCATGTTATCCGTATATTATTAAAAAAAAAGAATATCGAACTAAACAGTTGAAAATAAATACATATAGTATAAAAAACTAAAGAAACAAATGCTTTTAAAGAATACCAAACTAAAAAGTTAAAAATAATTTTAAAATTTAATTTATGACAATAGTATATAAACAATACTAGTAAAATGAGGAAAAAGCGTGAGGAGCTTTGTGCCATAATTTTTGTATATTAAGCACCTCACGCTTTTTTCTCATTTTACTAGTATTGTTTATATAAATTATTTGAAACTTTTTAGTTTGATATTCTTTAAAAGCATGTTTTTTTAGTTTTTAAACTATATTTTATTTAAACAGAGATCAACGCTTGAGTTTGTTTCTGGAATACGGACCCTAAACTTTTACCATATCCTATCAATACAACAAAGGCATTTAGGTCGCGGAATACTACTTTCTCATAGGCAATGTAATCTTGTTTTTGCAAGATCTTGAGCCATTGATGGTTAATTAATATAACGTACAAGATTCTGAGACAACGCTCGCGTCTTAACATACATTACTACTATTATACTTAAATATTATAAGATTATATAAGAATATAACCTTATAATACTTAAGTAATTAATTAATGATTTGTTTTGCAGATGATTATTAGTTAAATTAGCGTAGCATTTTTGTTTTCAATACAATCAATGGTTTTATTTACAGAATATACTTAACACTGATATGAAAATATAAAAGCCAAACAACTACAGCTTAGTAAGTAGGCCTAGTTTTTGTTAAAATTAAGCATTTTTATAATTAGATCTCATAAATCTAATCTCGATATCGCGGGATTTAAGGCCATGGTCTTCACGATTCCAGCAGACAGGACATTCGCTAAATGGTACAACAAATGTGCTTGCAACAAAAAAATAAATGATTTTGCTTTACCTTGACTGCCGTAACTCGATATCTTTCAGGCGATTTCTCCACAGTCTTCAATGTGTTACATTCTGGTGTTATTGAAGCACCAATATACAGATCATCATCTCTGTTCTTTAGGAAACAGCGATATCGTTCATCTTTACGAGATTCTTTCGTGTTTGCAACCGCAAAGAAGTGATTCTTGTTAACAAACCAATGTCCTGAAATAAAACACACTTTCTTAATGAGCTCTTAGGCCAACCCAGGTCTGCCAGACTGGAAAGGCCCACTACCGCGTTGTCCACATGGTGCGGGTGATCTGTCATTGAAAATGCGTGGAATGCTGTCTGCTCTTTTTGTTCTTCAACTTTTTAACATTGACTTACACTAGTAATTACTCCTATATCATGGCTGCATTTATAAACATTTGAACTGACATCCAGAAACAGCCAGACCTAGAATAACTACTGGTAGGTCATAGAAATAATGGGTCCGTGCGGAAATCGAACCCGCTACATGCTGCGCAGCAAATGGTCGTTTAGCCACTATGCCAACTTATGAGGACCAAGAGTCCAGTATAAGGAGGGCCTTGTAAGTGGTAAAATTAGGGGTGTGGTGTCTATCAGTTATTCAAAGAGGCGCAAATGGAACACTGCCACTTTATGGGATAATGGTTGGCCACGAGTTAGGCTGCACTTGGTGATGGGGCCTGCTAGGCACAGCGGGCAAATACCAGGCAGGGGCGCAGTAAATACTAAAGTATTTCCCTGGTCTAACTCGGAGCAGGAACAAAAAATTATACACTGCACAATAACTCACCTAAACAGCTGTATTCCACAATACCATCAAAAGTATTTGACATTCCAGGGCATTTTCTATATGTAATATTGAACTTCTGATTAGTGATCAAGAATTGAGTTCCAGCAGTTTGACAAGACTTGATCTGTGCATCGGGATGGTTACATTCCCCTGTGAACCGAAAACGGTTCTGATATGCAAACTGCCATACCCCTTCCAGAGATGAACGGCAATTGACCTAGAATTCAAGGGACAGTTTTATTGACCACTAGGTTTCACATACAAAAAGTTATATGTAGTGTGCCACCAATAATGTGAAAATAATTTAAGTAATGATACTTGTATCCTAACTATGTATGAAGGGCAGAAAAACATTTACTCCATGTAAATAAATACAAACTTATTTTAATTTTATGAAACTTACAGGCACATAGTTCTCAGAGAACAAGGTAATAAGTCCCTGCTGGTCAGGATTAAGGTTTCGACACACCCTGTCAACGGTAGGTTCCTCATCAGGGGCCAAGTTCACACAAGGGGACTCAATCTTCTCCAGTACATTCACAGTTCTCACAATCAGTTTTACACAGTAGTAACACTTGGTATATGAAAACACCATTGTGTAGTTAACTCTGTATTCTGCCTTTATGTTTACACATACACCCCTGAAATTTTGATATTAAAAAGCATAAGACATTTTTTTTTTTTATTGCAAAAAATGGTCATAAAGTAATTAAAAATATTATGTATAATTTGCCGGTATATTCTTATGATTTTTATTTGATCTCTAACCACGGTGTTAATAATGACTCATAAAATACCAATAAGCAATAAATTACCTTGCAGTCATATCACTAGCATTGATATCAGTAATAGTTTGCTTGCCATTTTCAAAGGAAAACCAAGTGTTTCTCAGCACTAACGGTATCATACATTCTGCGACAACAGTAGCAACTAAAACAATACAATAAATACGTTAGGCACTGGGCGTAACCACTAACGATAAATGAAAATTTAAAACATTCTAAACAACTTACTGCCAAGTGATAGGTAAGATATCACAAGGATTATGGCTAAGTTGCGAGCCATCTTTGTGATAGTATTTATTTTATAGAAACATTAAAAATAAATAAAATGTACACAAACTTATCAACCTAAATTTTGACAAGCTGACTACTGGAGTGCCGCAAGGAAGGATGCAGTATGACCAACCTTAAATTAGAGATCCTGCCCTACTAGACAAGAAAACTGACAAATCCTGCCAAAACCAAAAGCACAAAATGCCAAAATAATGCCATATAATCTAAAAGCTTAAAATAAATAAGCACATTATTTTTTGAAGTTTTATTTAAAATAATTGATCTTAAAGTCTTAAAGTGAACTGAATTAAATTACGCATTCGTATTCTTCTTGATCACTTTCTTTATACATCGCCTTTGTCATTTGTCTAATCATTTCGTTAGTTGGCTGGAATGAGACACAATCACCATATTCACTAATGCCCTGTTTAACATGTACGAAAGACAGCAGGCCAAGCTACCCCTAGCTGTCAGATATTCCCAATCAACATTGAGCCTTAACACTTTACAGATAAAGTTGAAAATCTAATAAGGAAATTTGACAGATTGTAGTAACTTGTTGTGCTGTCGTCTGAACATTAAACAACATTCCAGATTATTTTTTATTTTATTTGACATAAGAATTTTGTTCTAGACACATTCTAGATTTTTTTCTTTTGACATTACTTTTTAGGATTTTTATTATTTGGATTGTTCCTAACAGCAAATTGCTCTGTTCTCTGGTTGTAACCGACGATTTGAAAGTGCTTGTATATAAGCCTACTTGAAGAGAGAGTATTATTTGAATTTGAATTGGATACTGAATCCTAATCTTTTTGTGGGCTGTAGCGGCTAGCGGCTATACTGCCGAATTTGTCAGCTTTTTTTTTTTTATAAATTATAAACCAGCGCTTGACCGCAATCCCGCCTGATGGTAAGCAGTGACGCGATCGTTGATGGTAAAGCGCGCTAGTTTATTAAGAGCCTATTCACTCTAGCCTTGAAGACACTCAAATTGTAATGTGACGGAAACACCGACGCCGGCAAATTGTTCCAGTCCCTCGATGTACGCGGTATAAAGGAGGAAGCAAAACGCTTCGTCCGGATCGCAGTGGTGTCAACAACGTAAGGGTGGAAACTCGCCGTACGACGGGTCGTCCGATGATGGAACGGAGATGGGGGAATTAAATCATGCAATTCCCTTGCACACTCACCAGAATGCATCCTATAGAAGACCGAAAGGCTGGCTACTCTACGCCTGTGCTCCAGGCTTTGGAGACCGTTTCGAGTTAAGTCTGGGTCGCCAATCAGCCTCTTCGCACGCCTCTCCACCGAATCCAAAGTGGCAAGGTGACATTTCGCAGCACCAGCCCAAATGTGGCTGCAGTACTCCACACACGAACGGACCTGTGCTTTGTACAACATTAGAAGCTGCCCTGGTGTGAAGTACTGCCGGACCTTTGCGATCACACCAAGTTTTCTGGCAGCCACCTTGGCCTTGGACTCAATGAACCGCCCAAAGTTTAGGTTCGAGGAAATCTCAACACCCAAAAGCTGAAGGCGGTCGGTACACTCCAAGGATACATTCCGAAAAGTAGGAGCCAAGGTGCACGGGCTCCTTTTGGCGGTGAAAAGACACGCCTGCGTTTTGGCGGCATTGAATGCTACAAGATTGGCATTGCCCCATTCGGAGACTGCCTGAAGTGCAACACTCGTTCGCTCTACCATGGCCTCTCTTTCGGACCGGATTGATTCCCTACTAGCCCGAGCATCCGGCAGGTATCTCTCCACAACTGTGCTGTCATCTGCATACCCATAGATACCGGGCATCAGCAGATCATTAATATGCAGCAGGAACAGAGTTGCAGAGAGAACAGACCCCTGAGGAACACCGGCATTGGTCGACATGGGCTCAGATGAACATCCGTCGACAACAACTCGGAGGGACCGTTCAGTCAGGAAGTCTTTTACCCAGCCAGTCAGGCCAGCGGAAATGCCGTACGCTGGAAGCTTACTCAAAAGGCCAGCGTGCCATACCCGGTCGAAGGCCTTCGAGACATCAAGGGAAACGGCAATCGCTTCCCCATTTTTCTCGAGGGCCTCGCCCCACAAGTGAGTGGCATACACTAGTAGGTCCCCAATTGACCGATTGCGTCGAAAACCGTACTGTCGGTCACTGAGGAGATCGTTACCTTCCAGGTATGCCAAGAGGCGCGAGTTCAACACACGTTCCATAATCTTGCAGAGTATGGAGGTTATTGAAATCGGCCGATAGTTGGTAGGATCGGCACGACTACCCTTTTAGCTGATATTGTTAATACTGCCAAATCTTGCCAGATTTCTAAAATGTCAAACGAAAGTGCCAGAGTAAAATAAAGGACTAAACCTGCCAAAAAGGCAGCATTCTGCCACATTTGGTCACACTGGAAGGATGGGCGTGAATTTTTTTTGAAAGGAGTTTTTGGCTTGGTTGCTAAGACCTTTGAGCAATTTCTTCGTTATTCCTGTCTTCTTTCGTAACTTATCCTAACTTAAATTAACCTATCTCCTTTCGTTTCCCGCGAGAGCCGATTAGGAGGGGTTTGGGGTAGATGTGGTTGTTATTTCACGTAGCTATTATAGTTACAATAACCAGCGACGCGATGTGTAACTGAATCACTAATTAAGAATCAAATTAAAAAGTAGTTATTTTTATAAATGCGTTATTTCATACACACGTTATGCCGTAGCGGGTAGCCGTATCGTGCATCACACCGACGACGCGCGTCGCTGGTTATTGTAACTAGTTACGTGAAATAAGGACCACGTCTAGTTTCGTTTCGCGTGTAACTGTATAGTTGATGGTTATATTTAACAAACACAGTAGCTGAATTAAAATAACTAGCCACAAAAATAACTAGCCACAAAAATAACTTGTTTTATAACAGGTGACGCCGTTCAAGTAACTGGTTACGTTACGTTTCTTGAAAAAGGCGTTACGACCCACACCTAGTTTGGGGTAAAGTCATGATGTGGCCACTAAGCTACAAATATTTCAATGTTCTTTATAAATTATTCACTGAATGCACTTTTTACTACACAAATCGCGCGTGCTGTAGGGTTGTAAAAATTTATCGATTATTTAAATAATCGATTAAAAACCATTTTTTCATTTGCAAAAATCGATTTTAAAACTGATTATATTTTTATAATTAATTGATTGATAATCGATTTTTCTTATAATCATACAATAAATTATTACCGATTTTTCATATGCACCCCGAAATTCAGTTTGATCTTCTGGCACCGAGTCCTATCATCATTATTATCTGCAAACGCCATTTTTGCATCTATGATTCTGTGCTTTTGAAAGAGTTTAATTGATTCATTAAATGAATCAACTAACAGACATTAAATAGATGGAATTAGTTAAGGAACTGTTCTATTTTATATATACAGGTTGATATGTCATTCATTATTCCTTGGTATTTGGCAATTTCAAAAGGTTTTCGGGACAAAAAGTTTTCAGTGATAATTAAAAGTCTCGTTTTTAAAAATGTCTACGACTAAAAGAACGTCAAGTACTTGGCGTCAATATTTTCATATTGACAATAAATCTGGCAATGTGAAATGTAAACATTGCGCAAAATTTTTAAAAACGTGCAGTAATGCTACCAATTTAAAACAGCACATAGAAAGGAAACGCTCTAGTATTATAAGAAGTATTCTTAATCCTTATACTTTCCTTCCTAATATTATAAATCGGAAAGTGAGTTTGTTTGTTTGTTCCGCTTTCACGCCATAACTACTGAACGGATTACTATGAAATTTTGCTGACGTAAAGTTATAAGTCCATATTAAATAATAGGATACTTTTTACCCCGAAAAAAAAAATGATATTCCTGAGGGAAAACAAAAATACCGAATTACACGCGGGTGAAGCCGCAGGCGGAAAGCTAGTTGAAAATAAAGAGATGAGTACCTACAATTTGGATTTAATTACAACAACTTCGGCCGCTGATGATGTCAATAATATTGACATTTGGGAAACACACAACAAGCTGTTATTGGAGACTAAAAGAATCAGTCGAAGTCACATTCAGACATCTGAATTAAGCTTGTACATAGCTGCGCTTCTAATAGGATTAAAAGAAGACGTTTTAGAATCCTCGAAAATCTATGAGGGAACCCTGTTGGAGTAGCAATGTTACATCATTTATAGTCTGTGGTTTTCGATTTGTAACATGAATCCCCAACCTACACAGTTGGCGTGTAAGCACGTAAGCACCTATTGGTACCGGCTTCTTCGGATCCAGCAGGGAGATTGTTCTCGCAAGCAGTCATTATATTAACAAAGACCAAGGGCCGAATATTATCCAAACGTTTACCTATGATTTTATTCTTGAACTCGTTGCCTACGGATTTCTAGTTTTTTATTTGAATAATTTGATTTGTATGTAAAAAACATTTTCATTTGAACCTTTTATAATTTGATTGCTCTAAAACAAAGACATTAAAATTATATTTACAACTCTAAAACTATAATTTGTGTAGATAATATACAGATATAAGAACTTACTATTTCTGTTGTTTATTTTTAATGAATATATATACTTATTTTAATATAATATTAATAGCAATTGATTGAAAATTATTAAAACCATTAATTTATTAATGGTATTATAAAAACGATTATTTATTAATCGATAATGGGGAGAAAAAGCACCAATTTCTCTCGGGAGGTGGCGTCTTGTCGTTGGTACCTGACGCACTGTCAAAACTTTGTCAAAACCAAACATATACAGTATGTTAAGAAAACCCTGTCCGATCCGTAAAGGTGTTGTTAGGTATCGATAACTGATTCTACTAATGGATACAAAACCGGGCTAAACTTAAAAAAAAAACCCCTAAAAAATTAATATTATTTCGCAAAAAGTGGTAACTTAATAAATGTGCGTTCACCCTTCCGCGGGCGGCGGGCGGCAGGGCACGCGGCACGTGGTCACATCGCTATTCATTCATAATAATACCGGTGTTGTCCGGTGTTGTCACTTTTTTTAAAATTACCAAATTTCGGGGAAGTTGGAATTAAAAAAGATTATTTCAAAATTCATTTGTATTGGTACTATGATGATTACGTAAAATTTTATATTATATTTGGTCATGTGTTTACCTAACCTTTATTATCCTTATGGGTCGGACAAGGTTTTCTTAACATACTGTATGTGTACTTTAAATGATTAAAATTTTTGCATTATAAAAATAACGAAATTCCGCGATGCTGTGCTTATAGTTGTGAAAATATTGGAATTCATCGTTTTCTTAGAGATAAAAAATACTTGCAATCTTGGAACAAAGCAATACGTCGGAAAAATTGGAAGCAGACTCAGACTTTGAGGTTAAGTCCAGGTTGTATGACGTACTCTGCCTTTGCCTTTTCCGTTCAGAAGTACGGAAAGAAGTTAATCAAAAAAAAAAGTCTATTTTTTTTAGTCACTTCGGCTGTCAAAACACAGAATAGGTACATATTTGTCAAAACTTGACGTGTTCGTGTTTTGGGTTGCGGTATATAACGACAGTATTTTTCTCGTGTCTACCTACGAATAAATAAGTAAGTAATACAGTTATTTATTTAATTATCCTGTATTGAGCTGAAACGTTGTATTTTGTCCGTATCAAACATCTGTAATCAAGCTATGCATAAGATCTACTAAATAATTAACTTCGTTATAAAAATTTCAGGCATGGGTCGCCGAAAATCAAAACGAAAGCCGCCACCAAAACGAAAGGCCATCGAGCCTTTAGATCAGCAGTTCAACTGCCCATTTTGTAACCACGAGAAGTCTTGCGAGGTGAAAATGTACGTATCCATCAGCTGATGTGTGATGAAATTACCTATGGTGTATATTTATGAACCATTTCTAATGTCTTGTTTTTTTAGGGATCGCGCTCGTAATACGGCTCGGATACAGTGTCGAGTTTGTTTAGAAGACTTTCAAACTGCAACTAACGTGTTATCCGAGCCAATAGATGTCTATAACGACTGGGTGGATGCCTGTGAAAGCGCCAACTAGTTTTATGCCATTGGTTACTTTAAGTTAAAATATATTGTAAATCTCGCCAATGTTTTAGTCTACTAAAGACGCATTTTCAAGTAAGAGTTCTTGACATTATACATGATGATGATGTATATTAATATACTTTAATAATATACCTTGTAAAGACTATGTGACTGTTTTATAATAATGTAAAGGATATTGAAATAAATTCTCAAAGAACTTGAGTTTGTCATTCACTTTATTTATCAACAATAAAGCTTACAGGATAATGTGACACAGCCACTGTAAGCAATGTTCCTTACATTTAAGCAATTTCCACTCTAAAAGCTAATTTTTTTTTTAAACATTACAAAGTCTCATGAGCAAGAAACTGACTTTCGTTCTGATCAAGACTATGTAAATTGTAAAATCATCAATTTGATTCGAATTTAGTACTTACATATAACAACATTCATATAATGTAACATTCAATATTTTATGAAATAAATAGAAGCTTAATTCTTATATTCAATTTTATTGCTTTAATATTTTCTTTATTTTTTTTTTCATAATTATAAACTAGCGCTTGACTGCAATCCCGCCTGATGGTAAGCAGTGATGCGATCGTTGATGGTAAAGCACACTAGTTTATTAACCTTTTGAACGCCAATCACTTCTATACAAGTTCGAGATTTTCGTGCCCTCAGCGCCACTACTTGATTAGAAGTAATCACAGTATAAAATAAATTTAAGACTTTTACAAGAGCTTTTATTTTGTTTTTATGGAAAATGGCCCTGTTATCAACCATATTTTTAACTTTTTCACACATAATAAGTTCTTATTTGTTTTATTTTCAATAGAAACAAAAACGCCAGAAAATATTTTAATGCCCCCAGCGCCAATTACTTGATATCAAGTAAGCCAGTGATGGGACACGATGAAGACCTCGCTATATTTCATCTCGTCGAAATGATCATAAATACTATTATTGCAAGAAAATGACGTGAATAAATAATATTTTATAAATATTGTAAACTATAAAAACTAAAAACTAGGTTTTATTCACCTTAATCAAGAATAAATAGGTTTTCTAATCATTGTCGATAGTGAAACACCGTTTGAAAAACCCATCCCTACAAAGTTAGTTATTTGTCACCCCGCACGCGCCATCGACGTGTATAGAAGTAACACTGTGACGTCATAAGCGGGCAGGTTTCAAGGTCATAGTGACTTTGTGCATTTTAGTGTAGTGCAATGTTTACATCTTAAGTTGACGCACATGTTTTTACAAAAAAAAATTGTGATCACCGTCACAATTTTTTTTTATGATGATATGACGAATTATTGAGAGTTGTTCAAGTCTGAATCTGAATTTTGATATAATAGTTGGTCGTCTTGACATTCCGTTAAGTCGACCAGAACCAGAAAAATAATTGTGAGTATTTTGCGAAACCATTAAAAATAGGTCTGTAACATCTGTGTAAAGCAGTAATTTTAATAAAAAGATATCGGCCAAGTGCGTGTCAGACTCACGTACAAAGGGTTCCGTACCATTGATTTATGAAATTAAAGGATTAAAGTTATTTGTATGAAAGATTACGCGGTAATAAGCGATACGAGATATTAAAAAAAACTGCTTACGAGATCTCGTTCAAAACAATTTTCGTTAGTAGTTTGTATAGTAATGTATGTACTTGTACATCATATGTTTTTTTAGATTTTTCATTTTCTTATTGTAGAAGTTAGAGGTAGGGGGGGGGGGGGGGGGGGCAATTTTTTTTCACTTTGGAAGCGTTTGAAGCGCAAACTATTCGGTTTAGAAAAAAAATATTTTAGAAACCTCGATATCATTTTTGAAGACCTATCCATGCATACTCCAATCGTATGTTTGAAGAAAAAAAATTTTTTTTGAGTTTCAGTTCTAAGTATGGGGGGCCCCCAATCTTTATTATTATTATATTTATTTTTGCATCAATACCTTAATACGGTTCACAGAATACATCTACCTACCAAGTTTTAACAGTACCTATAGATCATATACAAATGGATTCTTACAGATTCGTCATGTCTGTCTGTCCGTCCGTATATCACTACGGAACTTTAAAAAAATGTAGAAAACCACGTATTTAGCTTCTATTAATTGTATTTGTTGTAACTAAACGAAATAAATTATGCAGGAATCGGTTGAGTTTATGCACGTGTAACTCGACCACAGTGAATATAAAAATAAATACCATAGAAATACATCGACAAGAAATACGTCGACAAGACATCCTTATATCAGAATGGATTTTGACGTGCCTCGAGCGCCAACTACTTGATATGAAGTAAAAGGATTACATTCGGAGACAAATAGGGATGTGAACTTCTAGAACACACGTCTAATAAATTTATAATTCTTTTCTTTATTATAGGAAATATATCCAAGTTTTCATATTGATTTTTTTATGAAATAAAATAAAATATGAAAATACGGTTACAGTTTTTATTTAGCTTCGTAAATTGGTGAATAAACATTAATTTAAACGTATAATATTATTTGTCGATAGGACATTAATCCCATCCCTACGTTTTACTATAGATACGTTATACATTTGTAGCGTGGCGCTGGAGGACACATCGCGTATTATGTAGATTGGCGTTCAAAAGGTTAAGAACCTATTCACTCAGATTGAGTGAATAGGAAGGAAGACTGCAGTTGAGCGAGGTGATGCAATGTTAAACCCAACAACACAATCAACGATGCTGCGCCAAAGGGAGATTGATCTGAAGACCCTCCATGACCAAACTCCCAACACAACAACATTTAGCGCATCGTACAGGGCACACATCGCAACACAACTGCTCAGACCCATCCTCCGTACGGCTTCACCAGACATCATGCCGGAACATGACAAATATAAAATACCTATCATGCACTTTGGAGGCAAGTTTATTCATAATATTATTAGGCAAAGGACTTCAAGAATATAATAATACATCTTAAGAGCCACTTGATTACCTGTGGTTCTAGTGTAACGGAGAGCCTCCAAATCAACAACAAATAATACCTGTAACAATAAAAATTATGCCTCTAATAAATTAACAAAGATTTCCAGAACATTCTTAGCAGGAGCTATGTCTCAACATCATTTTACAATTCCACAATTTCATAGTTTTTTTTTTAACATACATACATATAGAAGAAAATATATGTTCGCGGTTAATATATTAGAAGCACTAATGCTAATTCATGGCCTAAAAGCTTTATAAAGTTATATGAAATTTTCAGAAAGATTTTTATCTATATAAATAGTTGAGATTATGTATTTCTAAAATATAGTACTACATTGACTCGGTTTGAATGTGTGACTGGAATGTGAATCTTGTAGATCAAATACAATAACAGTAATAGCTAACCAGTAGAATATATCAATAAATAACTACAAATATATAGCAACAATATTATACCTACGGTTCGTTAAATATTAGACATAATTTTTATTTATAATCGCTAAGAAACCCAACATTCATTTACTTTACGCACGCGCTACATAATTTATTATGTATTAAATATTTACCACCTACATAACAGTTATGTAAGGTGCTCTTTTGACATCTTCCTGATAAGCGTCTTGTTAACATTTCAATTAAGTTGATATATTCTTAGTGGTGTTCGATAATTGACCATAAAATTTACTACAGGTGCATGTAAGTACTTAAAACTTTAATTGTACTATCGCTCAAGTCAAAGCTTCGAGCTCTACTGAATTATAACAACAATATTCCTCAAATGTTTCACATAATACTACGTTTTTATAGACATTATAATAGATCATTATCATTCCCTTACAGCTATCGATATTACACATTGATCAAAATATCCCTATTTAAGTATTAACACAATAGTCAGCATCAAGCTGCATCACATTTCAATAAAAAATTGAAATAAATAAAAAATCACTCTATAAAAATAATATAATACATTGTAGATAATTGAGCTATTGCCTAGACTTACAACCCAGGGATATCTGTAACCATGTCATCGTTCACGTAAGATTGTATAAATACTTAATTGCACGCACTATGGGCACATTACGTAATATTTACAAAAAGACTATGAAGTAGTAAAACTATAACAATTCGTTTATATTAAGAGACATGACATGGTTACGAGAGCCGCATACCACCGATCCCCTCTGTGCACAAGCTGTGTTGAGAAGGTATATAAGGTGTCAGAATAGCTCGCACTAAAGTTCACCACACTGGCGTACTAAAACAGGACCTACTTTAATCAAATCCTTCAACAGTTCCATTGGAATGTTTATGTTGAAACAAATAAAAATAATAACCATTCACAACTAATATGCAATGTTAAACAGCAATCTGCATTACACGTGTTAAAATCCTTTATAGCGTTAAATAGAAACATCCACAGAGAAGCACAATTAGTTAATGCGAAGTTTAAATATGTTTATATAGGTTTTTGAATATTAAAATTTGCCCATGTCTATGAAAGAGTCGTACTGTAGATCGTAGCCGTCCCCGGTGCTATTATCGTCGGAGGAAAAGTTGCTACTGAGACTTGTCAGATGTTGTATTGGAGCGTCTGTGTCGCACGTAGCCGTGTTGTCAGAGTCATCAGAACTGTCGCTATTACTATCAATGTATTCATACAATCTTGCCGCTATACTAGAAACCTCAGACATCTCGTACGATTTCATCAACGCCGATGTGTTTTCAACATTGATCGCATCAAAGGAGTTGGAAAGTAAAGCATCTTGGATGGGAACCGTCTCGAAATGAGACGAACAGGCTTCTTCTGTGAAGCGACCTGAGTCGCCGATTTC
Organism: Sesamia inferens; assembly: GCA_037179545.1. Lineage (NCBI taxonomy): Eukaryota > Metazoa > Arthropoda > Insecta > Lepidoptera > Noctuidae > Sesamia > Sesamia inferens. Next base: position 23,273,661 of record CM073928.1, on the reverse strand, counting down.
AGATACATTGGGCGACAAAGTCTCGTCGATGGGTAACGTGACACTTTCACTTTGTACGTGAGAAGGTTCTTCGACGTCTTGGAAACTTATTAGGGGAATATGAATTTTAGGAACATCTTCGACGATATCCTTTGTTAGTGAGACCGAATTATCATCTGACAAATCTCCATCAGCGTTGAGCGTCACGGAGTCGTAGTTAGGATCTTTCTCGATGTTCAAAGGTTCTAAATCATCCACACATTTGGTGGAATCGTCACTGCTGTCAGACACTATTAACTCAAGGCTCCTATCCAAGATACCGGTGTCCGTGCAAGTGGACATTTCATCTTCGAAAACAATTTCAACGCTCCTAATCCTCATGAGTGGCATTTTAGACGGTGACATTTCGTTGCCTCTGGCTGTCATACCTTTTTTATGATGACTAGTATCGAGTAACGACTCGGTGCATTCGCTGATTTCGTCGTAATCGATTTCGTAGCTCCTAAGATCGGAAACGCAGGGTGAGCTCTCGGTTACTTTGACCGTTGGTGTTTTAGATGTACAGATATGTGCAGTAGTGTGATCGGGTGAGGGCGATAGTGTGGTATGCGCATGGTGTCCCTAAGGTTGCAATGATTCTTATTGTACGTTGGTGCCTAGATCTAGACCGCCCTCCTCTTGCATTTTCGTGAGGAACTTGAAGACTCTGCACGATTCGTCTGTTTGTTTCACCATGTCAATTAACGCTAGCAGCTTCTTGATGCCAATGAAGATCCTGGGGAAGAAAAGACATTAAGTATATATTTTTTTTTTTATTGAGTGTGAGGAAACTATTCTTAATACTATTTTTTGTATAGGTTGGTTACTTCATAGGATTAATTATTTTCTTAATTCTTGATACTAGATTGATACTAAGTAGTTTTTTAAACCTTTTTTCTAAGTAGATGCATTTTTCAAATTAGTATCAAAGCAGAATTAAAATCATTTTTAAAAAACCTGGTTTTTGTCGTAGTAGCTTCAATATGTCTTAGAGAGGTCTCGTTCTAGGACTAGACTATAGTGATATACAGTATGTTAAGAAAACCCTGTCCGACCCGTGAAGGTGTTGTTAGGTATCGATAACTGATTATACTAATGCATACAAAACCGGGCTAAATTTAAAAAAAATCCCCCCAAAAAAATAAATATTATTTCGCAAAAAGAGGTAACTTAATAAATGTACGTTATGCACCCTTCCGCGGGCGGCGGGCGGCAGGGCACGCGGCACGTGGTCGCATCGCTATTCGCTCAGAATAAAACTGGTGTTGTCACTTTTTAAAAATTACCAAATTTCGGGGAAGTTGGAATTAATTCGCGGGAAAAAAAGATTATTTCAAAATTCATTTGTATTGGTACTATGATGATTACGTAAAATTTTATATTATATTTGGTCATGTGTTTACCTAACCTTTATTATCCTTATGGGTCGGACAGGGTTTTCTTAATATACTGTATATTATGAAAACAAACTCTACGTACCTTGCCCCCCTGCAAATCGCCAATTATTGTTTGCCGTTTCTCTAATTATTGTTTTATATAAATCCCGATTAATCCACATACAATTTCTTACTTATGTGTCCAAAAACTTATTGTTTTCTATCTAGTGGCCTAGGATTCTTATTAAAACAAACATCAAAATAAGCAAATAAAAATGTGGCGACAAAAAAGAAAGTACAAAACTCAGTGACAAGTGTTAACTACATCACCTTGGATTTTCCGCAGCCAATGCAATTTCTTCTTTAGTTGGTTTTGGCGCATTGCTCAGGAACCTTCGGAACTGCTTCATACGTGAAGGTCTAGATAAGACAGTAGTTATCATAACCAGTAATCAGGTTGCTGAATCTCGAAGCTGTAGACTGATCACATCCAATTGGGTTCGGCAGAGTCCGCGGTTTTACCTAACTTAACTATGCGAACCCAAGTAATATACAAGTTTCTAGTTGAAACAGGGTGAAGAGGCAGTCTCAATAAATCATTACACAATCCAAAGGTGACCAACAGACATACATGCAAACTTTATTTGTTTCAGATTGATGTTATTTCAAATATACCTGTATTTTAATGGTGGTTAAGTTGATTTCATAGCGACTATCACAATTGATGAAGTTTTAAAATATTTGTAAACTGCGTTATTTTTCCAAAAACTCATATTTGTTTACGTTTTTGGTGAACACGTCGCAATATTATTATACCTTTTCTAATTTAAAAAATGTACACAAAGACCAAGAAACGGCAAAAATCTCGCGTAGAAATGCTACAAGCATACACCCTATATCATAAGACTGTTACAAAGGAAGATACGCAACACATTACATTAAATACTTACCGCGGATTAAAATAGGTCTTTAGAGAAAGTTCTGTTGCCTACCATAACCTCGACGACATCAATTCGTCCAGATAAAAGACCGTCTTAGTATCCTATAGAAAATTACCTACCTTCTCAATTCCTGCAGTAAGACTTGAGACACTTTTTCTGCATTTACTATACGTCTAGCTTTGGCAAGCTAGTTTGAGCCGTACATTTCCACCCTTATTTTACGTATCAAAAAGTTCAACTTACCTAGCTCCTCGGAAATCATGCTGTATCTTTAGCAAGTCTTGCTTGGAGAAGGCATCGCTCTCTTCAAGGACCGCCATGACGTGTTCTGGTTGAGAGAGGTTCGGTACATGAAGAACGCCCGTGAATGCTGATAACATCTCCATATCTTCCAAGACTTGTCTAGTGATGAAATTATTGATTTATTATTCTGTTGTCCTTTGCGTATCTTTTATGAATAATATGACACAAATATTATAAAGGCGATGGTCTGTGAGCGTATATTTATTACTTATTTAGGCTCAAACGGCTACACAAGTTTGATTAAATTTGGGATGCAGATTTTTTTTAAATAAACTAGTGCTTAACCGCAATCCCGCCTGATGGTAAGCAGTGATGCAATCGTTGATGGTAAAGCGCGTTAGTTAATTAAGCCTATTCACTCAAAAAAAAAAAATTAGTGAATAGGAAGGAAGACGGCAGTTGAGCAAAGTGAAACAATGTGAAACCCAATAACACGACCAACGTTGCGCCAGAGGGAGATTGATCTGGTGACCTCCGCGACCAACCTCCCGACACAACGTTTGGCGCATCGTACCCGGCACACATCATCATCATCATCATCATCATTTCAGCCCAAAGACGTCCACTGCTGGACATAGGCATCCCCCAAGGTTCTCCACGACGACCGGTTCTGCGCCTCCCGCATCCAGCGGTTTCCCGCGACCTTCACCAGGTCGTCGTTCCACCTTGTCGGGGGCCTACCCACGCTACGTCTTCCGGTGCGTGGTCGCCACTCGAGAACCCGTCGGCCCCATCGGGCATCGGTCCTACGGGCAATGTGTCCAGCCCACTGCCACTTCAGTGTTGCAATTCTTCGGGCTATGTTGGTTACTCTCGTTCTTCTGCGGATCTCCTCATTCCTGTTTCGATCGCGCAGTGAAACCCCAAGCATAGCCCTCTCCATTGCTCCCCGGCACACATCACAACACAACTGCTAAGACCCGATGGTTTTCATAGGAAGCTTTTTATGCCGAAATTACCATGGGATCTAAACTTATATGGGGAAACCGCGGCGCAGACAGTACATATTGATCAGTATTCTTGATTATAGTTTACTATACTAGTGATGAGAGTCGTCGCAGACGTCGCGCCGCAAAAGGCCATAACTATTTCACGAATTTATTATAGCCGGTATAATAAATTGGGTTAACTAAGCTGTTTACGCAATCACATCTGCGACCTATTTAACTCTATATCCATATCAATCAATTTCAAGGATATTGTTAATCCATTGCTTCATATGTTCGAAAATACTTATGTTTAACAAACTTAATAGCGTAATGAATGTGGTTAAACTGTTAATGTTTGTGGTTTAACTGCAAGACTTACGAATTGGAGAGTTCGAAATATAGTAATGCCAGATTTCACAAACATTAAGTTACTTACAACGATTTATGTTGAAAATATACATAGGGCGCAATTGCGTTGAAAATATTTAGGCTTCATTTTGGTGAACAGCTTCAGCTATGCTGCTGGGGAGTTTGTTCCGCCACTTCATCTTCCCAGCGAAAGAACTAGGAAGTGTCGATGGGTGGGCGTTTTGGACGACTGTCTTATGTAATATTGACGTTCAAAAAGTGCTGATTCTCAGCCTAATTTGAATAAATGACTTTTGATTTGATTTTTTGTTAGTGAAAGCAGGCAGTAACTAACACAGTACTTTATTAATCTCTCTTGGAATGCTAAAATAATACATTTCTTGTAATTTGATTTACGGTTAGATTACAACAAATTATTTATCCTTACCTCCGACTGCTAGTGCAAAGAATAAGCAGCTTCCGTCCCTTAGGCGGCTGTTTCTTCAACAACACAAGCAATGCTTGCAATGTCAGGTTGGAGTAGCGAGGTCCGATGGGGCCGTAGTCGAGAAGACGTTCGATGTTGTCTACTAGGATACAGGACAGACTTGAGCGGTAGGCGTCGTCGAAGTACTAGGAAAGAACAAAAATTGATGTATAATATGAACAGCTTATAATGTTCCACTTCTGGGACACAAGCCTTTCGAGGGAGTGGGCCGTAAGCTACCACATGGTCCAGTGCGGGTTGGTAGATATTGCCTGTCTTCGAAATTTTGTCTCTAGGACACGTCGATTTCCTTCACCGTGGTAAATCAATTTACACTAAGTTAAGCGCCTGATGGGGATCGAACCTATTTTTTTTTCCAAGTTGGAAAGATTCCTCATGGACTATCATCCGCTCGGGGACGCAGAGGGGTGTGCCGGACTTTTGCCAGCTCAAAAACCACCTGGGCGTTCGTCATCTGCCTCCCCAGGGTACCGAGTCCTCCCAATACTACGGCACACGGGGTTCACCTTACAAATTGTAAACCGCAGCCGATACCACTGGGCCACCACCGCTCTCTAAGTTTACGTATATGTGTCCGATGTGTTCCAGAAGGCTAAACCTTTTCCCAAGTATTTTGAGTCAGATGCCAGTCTAACCAGTTGCAGCTGAATACTAGTCTTTTACATACAGGGTGTATCTGACATCGTACCGCAAACTTCGCGAAAAGGCTACACCGCATGCCACTAATAAAAGTATGATAGTCATTTATGTTGTTAATGAGTGGTTACAGAAATTACAGTGTTTAAAAAAAGTGTCGGCTCGGTCTTTGAACGTTGCAAACGTGCCGCCGCGCGTGTTTGTAAGTATGACGTTGGCCCCTGATGTGAACTCTATTAAATCAGCTGATAGGATCGTTTTTCGAGTTCTGTTCACATTGCACTTTTTTTTGTAATTAGCGAATTAATTATTTTTTACTTTAAAATGTTATTGGGTTATGAAAGTATAGCAATTATGAACGGTTCAAAGTGAAAAAACCTGCCTATTATTTTTTTTTAATCAGGAAAAAACCGACAAAAAATTCCACCTGTAGGGGGTTCAGAATCATGTACTGGATCCATGGTACACATTTGTGCGTCGATGTCAGAGACACCTTTTATGTGTTCGGTGTGTTCCAGAAGTCATTATCTGCTTAGCCTTTTCCCAAATATTTTGAGTCAGATGCCAGACTTAACTTCTTAACGTCTTTTACATATAGCAACTGCCTGTCTGAACTCCACAACTCTATTGCTAGGGTATATGATGATACCCTTTGGGTAAGACTAGTTGTCAGGTTCATTCCTTTAGGTCGAACAGTAGATGTATTTTTATAGACAAGAAGTAGCTCTTTAGTCTTTTCCATTAGCTTTCATATAACTCTATAACCTATTTTTCCTAAAACAAAATAATTCTGCTTTGTTTACATTTATAGCCTCACAGTTGTGGACAGACAATATCCACTTACCTTTCTGATCTGCAGACATTTAGAAGCCTCCGTGAATCCGACCATGTCTTCTGGGGAGCAAACCTTCACGAACGGGAAGTCTGATACCTTCGCCAATTCTGCTGCTAACGCGGTCTTACCGCTGTTCGGTGGTCCTTCCAACAGCACTGATACTAAACCTGTAGGAAAACTCCTTTATTAGGACCAATTTCCTATTCAGGCAATGTCATGGGAAAAGGTGTTAGTTTGGGTTTGTTTGTAATTTAATTTAACACATTAAAATATATTACTGCAACTAGTCTATAAAAACCAATGTGGAGACATTAGAAACAGTTAGTAACGTTCATTCATCATTGACAGCCTCCGTGGCGTAACGGTAGCGAACGCGGCCGCTGCGCAAGGAGGCGCGGGTTCGATCCCCGCGCAGTGCAAATATTTGTATGCATGAATATTTGCACTGGTCTGGTCGTGCCTCGGAAAGCACGTTAAGCCGTTGGTCCCGGTTGTCATACGAACATCTAGTGGCAGTCGTTACGGGTTGTTGGAGCCCTCAAAAATCCAACAATTGGTCTAGCTGCAATGCTTCGATATCGCCTTCGGGTTGTGGAGGTCAGACGGCAGTCGCTTCACGGAAAATATCGAAGTTTCGCCAAAATCAGCAGTTAGACTGGTAATGCGGACCCCAGACTCCAGAGCTAGACAAAGGCTTCGGATGCGACTGGAATTAACGCTGAGATGATGAGTAACGTTCATTCATCCTCCATAGAAAAAGGAGGATCTTTCGACCAGACGGGTGTTAAGTCTGGCGGACGCTTGCCCAACGGTTGAAGTTGGGAAGTTTTTTGTATGCTAATTGCACGGTAAACTCCGCTTGCGAGATGTAGAATTCGTGTGACGTCAGTATGACGCGTTGTTTATTTGTGGCGTTTGTAGGTACCGCTACAACCAATATTTGAACAATATTTAACTGTCGCACTGTAAGGACCAACTTTTATGTTATCTTATCATGTGATTTAGGATCACGACGTTAACGCTTTTGAATAAGTTAACATTAACAAATAAGACAGCCCTAGTAATCAATGATAGTTTGAAGCAAATCTAGTATTTATTAAAAAGAAATCTCTTTATTCGATCAAAAAATAAAACATTTCTTACCGCTAGCTTCAGTAGCGCGCGCCTGCTGAATGTAAAGCTGTCCATCTTCAAGAAGTGACGACACCGGGTTACCCCAATTTATAATGCCACGACTCAAGAAATGTTCCAATGCTTCTGCCGCAGTACCGAAGGCTGGCTTTATATCATTCTCAAGGGCGTGAAGAAAGTCGGTTCGTTCAACCATGAGTTTTTCCATCGCTTCAGGGTCTACCTCTACCTTGCTCGAAGCTTTGATCAGACGGTTCATAGCGGTGGATTGAGCCGCGCGGACTAAACCTTCGAGCTCAGCACCGGAGAAGTTCTTCGTGAGAGCTGCGAGTTCCTGTAGATAGAATTGTCAGATTCCTGTATTAGATTTTCAACTTTATCTCTAAAGTATTAAGGTTGATCAGGTATATTTGGCAGTTTCGGGTAGCTTGTCCTGCTGTCGTCCGTACACTCTTGCTTCTCCAATCCGCTTTTGACATTGGTAGAATAGTCGACATCGGCGCCACTTACCATAAATAAAAATAAAATAGAAAATAACTAGGTTATCTACCCATGCGAAGTAAACCACTGGAATGTGAGTAATTTGTACATTTTTCCGGTGTAGCGGTCCAGAAAGGTTTAAAATAATGATCTTTATCCGACAAAAAAGCCCTTGGGAAATAATATATATGATATAATCATCTTCATTAAAGTCGTAATAAAACAACCAACTACTAAGCGCTAGAGCTTCAATAATCTATAAATATTTCACAAACCTTAGAATCAACGTCCTCCGCAATCTTCTTATATTCCTTCATTCTCTTGGTATGGATATTCAGGATCTGAACCCTACCATTCTCGTCGGGTAGACCGATCTCCATCTGGACCTCTAGACGACCGGGTCGCATTAACGCCTCGTCAATCATGTCGCGACGATTCGTCATACCAATGACCAGGATGTTGTTGAGTTGGTCAACACCTGAAGAGAGAAACATTATTTTCAGAATATTCGGTACAGTCCGCCATATAATAGTTAAAACCAAGGCCCATTGAATGGTTCCAGAAACTGCATAGAATGTGTAAGCAATTTGTAACAACGGCCGGAAAAAATGTTATAGGTGTGTCTGATACCGACAAATTTAAAGAAGTCATAATATTGGTTAAACATTTAACCAATATTATGACTTCTATTTGATTAATAAGCGGGTGCTATGACTTACCATCAATCTTTGAAAGCAGTTGGTTGACAACTGTATCGTGCACCCCAGAGTTGCCTCCCACAGATCCTCTGGCTTTACAAATAGCGTCGATTTCATCAAAGATGATAATGTGGAGACCGCTATTTGGGCCACACTGCAAGTAAATAATGATTTAAGTAAATCAAGCTAGGTTTTCTCAACTTAAGCTATCGTAACGTGGTCATTTAAGGTAGCATTGGTCAAATATTTGACCCAACAAGTAGGCACCTCTTACCCTTTTCTCTTCCTCTTCAGCGTCGGCGAACAGTCGGCGAATGTTGGCCTCGCTCTCGCCCACGTATTTGTCCAAGATTTGGGGACCGTTAACAATCTTGGGCTCACGAGCATTCAACATCTTTCCGATCTGACGAGCCATGAGGGTCTTACCAGTACCGGGTGGACCGTACAGTAAGATACCTTTAACGTGCTTGCAGCCTAAAATAATATGAAGTAAATTAATAATCTGATGTTTCGAAAACTCAATATATGTAGTAATATTAAGTGCCTTTTATTTGTTACTTATTTATACACAACGTAATTTTTAATTTATACGAAACCTGAATATATAGTTTGTTCAGAATAAGCAACTGAATAGATTCCAATCATTTTTACACCATGTTATATTTTTTCCCAAATACATTTAGAAATTGTTGCACTGTGGTTACCGAGACATTACAGTTGACGGTAGATAGAACTTCGCGTACAGAGACACAGGCACCACGCGCCGCGCCGCTGCAGGCACGGGCGTGCTAACGGTGATTTGACCATATTTTTTATGGAACAACCAGGAAAGATGACAAGCTAACTTTGTGATTTTTCATGATATCTTTTATAAATTTTGTACATAGATTCTTTACTTAAAAATAATGGACACGTGTTTTGGGTTTCGCACATACAAAAAATTACGTTGTTTACTTTATTGTATCACAGTAATACATACTTAACATAAAAATAACATTAAACACAACAAAATGTACAATGGTTGGCCTTTTAATAAATGTATTTTTTCCTTTCCTTTTAGAAGCTATGATTGACAATCAATACATGAGCGTTACTTCATATTATACTGTTGAGTTTATACACTCAAAATTACTATATGAAGTACTTTAGCTCCGGGGAATATTTTTAAAATAACGTGTACATAATAGTCAATTATTTTTATATTTACCTAATTGCTCAACTACTTCTGGAGGAAACACTCGAGAAGCGAAAGCTCGTCGGAAGATAGCGTTGAACTCCCGGTCCAGACCACCAATGCCCATCTTTCCGAAATCCCAGTCAGGGTTGATGATAGACTGGCGTGGCTGTTTCCTATATTGTAAACATCATTTAGGAAATGTGTACCAATTTAAAGACCAGATGGCCTTCTTTTTTAGTAATGCCTAAGGACCTTGAGGAAAATTTAGTAGCTATTAATCACGCATTTATCACGACCACCATTAAATACAAAATTTATTAGCCTTCTATTTTACGCCTAATTACCACAAGAAACATAGACGTTTCCATATTAAAATCATGACTCAAATTTCAATTCAAAACAATATGTAGGTACTTATACTTACCCTTTAGCCTTTCCGACTAAATTGAGGGAAGAGTTTTCAGCTTTGTCGAATTGAATGTTGCCATCAGGAAGGAGTCGCCCCATTCTCACTCGACGAGGTACAGCTTTAGCGCCGGCCGCCAAAGCTTGGACGTCGACAGCTGTAATAAATACACAACTGGCATTGTACAGCTCTGTAAATAAAGTATACACTTTGGGAAACATTGACTATTTTCGGAAATAGGACGTATGTCCGATGATGAAATCGCTATACCTAGAGTTGTTACAACCATAATAGTATTTGCCAAAGTTGTAATACCGTTATTAAAAAAAAATAGATTAACAGCGTTCTGAGATTGGAACCTAGGATAGACGAACTACATAAAAAACGCTCAATGATGGGATGTCTTAACTAAACAAAGCGCTGTATTAAAAAAACGTAGAAGTATCGTCTATGCGAGGGTAACTCTATGTCATGCTGTTCGGGCTATTCCGGTAATACCAACAGTACCTTCTCGGGTTATTCTGTACACAGACCAATAAAAGGTGTTCTTGAACTTTAATTAGAGTGCTCAAAGTGTGCCTATACCTGTTTATAGAACATAAAAAACTTCGCTGATGCCCTAATTGACGTGGTCGACTGGGCCCAAGTACCTTAGAAAAGGAATAAGTACAACCAGCGATTCGAAAACACGGAGACAAGCCATAAACGATGGAGAAAATTTGTCTGTCCCGATCTAGTAGCTTTATATTAGTATTATTAGTAAACGTTTACTAAAATGCTATACTACATATTATAAAACAAAGTCACTTTTCTTTCCCTGTGTCGCTTTGTATGATTCAATCTTTAAAACTACGCAACGGATTTTGATAGGGTTTTTTAGATTCATCTTGTCTATCTGTTCGTCCGTATTTCACAGCTATTTTTTTCCGAAACTATAGGAGCTATATACTGTTGAAACTTGGTAAGTAGATGTATTCTGTGAACCGCATTAAGATTTTGATGCAAAAAAAAAAAAATATTGGGGGCTCCCCATTCGTAGAACGGAAACTCAATTTTTTTTTAAAGACACGTGTGGGGTATCTAAGGATAGGTCTTTAAAAATGATATCGAGGTTTCTAAAATATTTTTTTTCTAAACCGAATATTTTGCGTGACAGACGCTTCCAAAGTGGAAAAAAGTTGGTCCCCCCCCTCTAACTTCTAAAAGAAGAAAATGAAAAATCTAAAAAAAAAACATGATGTACATTACTGTAAAAACTACCAACGAAAATTATTTTGAACGAGATCTAGTAAGTAGTTTTTTTTTTAATACCTCGCAAATAAATCGTAAACCGCTTATTACCGCGTAATCTTTCATACAAATAAATCCTTTAATTTCATAAATCATTGGTACGGAACCCTTTGTGCGTGAGTCCGACACGCAATTGGCCGGTTTTTTATAGATAGAGTGATTCAATAGGAAGGTTTTTATGTATATAACATGCATAACATATAAGAGGAACACTGATAATTTTTGAGGTTTCTAACACGTCGCAAAATAAATCCATTTTTTTGAGCTTACATTGCAAACGCTGGCTGAACCTTATGAGATAGATCAAAATAATGTACTACAGTATTGTAGACCTTAAAAATGCCTACAAAATAGTCTGTCACACCATATTTCTGCCTACTATAGTTTCTTCATTATGACAACTTTTTAGGTTTGAAAAGTTAATTAAAATGCCAGTCGAAATCAGAACCCACTATTTGTTCCTTATTATTATTCCTTATCCAAATAAATTACGTCATATCAAAGATAATTTTAGTAGCAGCAGAAGTCTTTTTCAATCATTGGAATTGGTTGTTTCATTCAGGAGATATCACGATTTATTCAAAACTAAACACTAAACAGCGGAGTGAGTGGGCTGGAACGGGGGACCATTATTTCAAACAAACTTGCTATCCCGGTAGGCTTTCATTCTGTTTGAAGGTGGTGGAACTGGCTATCCACGGACAATAAGGTCGTTTCTTGCAGAGTCAGATATTGCCTGATGAGCCACCGTCCCTTGAGGAAGGCTTAGGTACCTATATGATTTGTCCACGTGCGAAGCCGGGGCGGGTCGCTAGTAATAAACAAAATTGCCCTACTTTTGCAATTCAAATATTAAAGCAGAAAAGTTTGTGGACAGATATTATAAGGTATTTTATTAAATGATTTTTGTTTTTAAGCAAGATTGTATAAACATATTTTTGAAACTAGATGATGTCGGTATTTATCTAATTACTCAGAGGAGAAAGGACGAAACAAACTCAGAGGTCACAATTTATTTTAAAATCCAGACATAATCTTTACTTAATTGACCAAATCTTGTTGAGATTTAGCAACTAAATGTTTGAACTTTAAAACAAACTGTGACCTCTGAGTTTCCGAACAAGATTTGTCGATTAAGTAACGAAATGCCTGAATCCGACCAAATCTTGGTCGGTTCATGTAACAACCATATAGATTGGTTTGATGATGTCTGAAATGGTTTTTTGAGGAAAAGTGAGCGACTGTGTGGACCTGTAGGTAAGTCCACGTATTTGTCAGGAAACTTAACTCGTTCAACCAAGAACTTCAGAAACGACTAATAGTGAAATATGGAAAAAAAAGATGTCGCGTCGACCCCAAATAAATTGGGATAAGGGCAGAACATTGATAATGATCAGATTACAAATCCTCGAATATATAGTAACAAGATTTTACCTTCCAAATTCTTCACGATGAGAGACAAAACCTTCTTATCTTGGAAAGAGAAAGCTAACTGCTGGCCAACAGTGAAGATCTGGTTGGAGAACTGGATTAAGAAGTCGCGAGCCATCTGCTCCGAATCGTAGGGTTCCATGGATGTGCTGAAAAAATATTAATTACTAGGTATGGACGACAGCAGGTAAAGCTACCCGAAACTGTAAAATAATCCCAATCAACCTTGAGCCTTAATACTTTAGAGATAAACTTAAAACCATAATAGGGAATTCTGACAGATTGTAGTAGCTTGATTTACTGTCGTCTATAATAATAATAATAATATGATTTTTATTTCGGACCAGGTAATCCATAGAGTGTTAGTAACATCAAAAAGAAAAAACTACTTATTATCTAGTGTTAGTACCCACCACCCTCTGTATACAATGCTTTACAATTGGAGAGCCGAAACTCTCCGATACCGTTCTTAGTATACTGTTGGGACTGTCTCTCACTCTCCGCAGAAGTGACGCTGTTTTTTTGCGCATAATCGCGTGAAAACCGTCGGTACGAGCAAGCGCAAACATTTCCGACGCGCTGCAGTAGCGAGGAAGTCCCAACAACATCCTGTGGATATAGGAACATATTCCACAGGAACATACAACCTGTTCTACCAGGTTTTTCATATCAGTATATTGGTTTACCCGGTGAAAAAAAAACATTCCGGCGGGGAACCGTTACTGGGCGGGTGTCCAGTAAAGGTTTCCCGAAAAATGTTAAAATAAAATATTTTAAATTGTCAGTATATTGAAAAATAACTTTAATTCCTACATAATAAGTTTCAGTGGGTTTACTCAGCAACTTCAACATTCCATATAACTTTTTTAATAATTAATAAATGCTCTGAAATCAACCTAATTACCATTACAATATAGTTGATATCTGCCTAACTCGAAATAATGGCCATTTATACAATAAAATTTAAAATATACTTACCTACGTCCTTTGGTGAAAACCGTAAGAAAATACGTTAAGATATTTTTTCGAGTTAATCGCGTTGAGACAGGCGTGGAGGGGGGTACCGACTGTTTTTTTTTTATTAGGTATATAAGTGGCAATGAAAAAGGTTTATTTAGCCTTATTTCGTATACATGTGTCAATACGAAAAAAATAAGTACGTATTTGACGTAGGTAATTAATTAGTAACGTGTAGCAAACGGTCATGATCACAAATAAGACATTTTATGAAATGACCAAAAAATATTGCTATCGCAAATACTTAGATTTACTTACAATTATAATAACATCACACCATTGTTTCCAAGATGACACTTGGTACTGATTTTTTTTTATAAAATTATTATTAAACTAGTGCTTAACCACAATCCCGCCTGATGGTAAGCAGTGATGCAATCATTAATTGTAAAGCGCGCTAGTTTATTAAGAGCCTATTCATTATAGTCTTGAAGACATTCAAATTGTAGTCCGACGGAAACACTGCCGCTGGCAAATTGTTCCAGTCCCTCGATGTACACGGTTTAGAAGAGGACGCGAAACGATTGGTCCGGATCGTAGTGGTGTTAACAATGTAAGGATGGTAACTCGTCGTATGACGGGTCGTCCGATGGTGGAACGGAGATGGGGGAATTAAATCATGCAATTCCCTTGCACTCTGCCCACTCTTGGCCACTCTACGTCTTTGCTCCAGGCTTTGGAGACCATTTTAAGTTAAAGCTGGGTCGTCAATCAGCCTCTTCGCACGCCTCTCCACTGAATCCAAAGCAGCCAGGTGACATTTCGCAGCACCAGCCCAAATCTGGCTGCAGTACTCCACAAACGAGCGGACCTGTGCTTTGTACAACATTAGAAGCTGCCCTGGTGTGAAGTACCGCCGGACCTTTGTGATAACGCCAAGTTTCCTGAACTCAATGAACCGCCCAAAGTTTAGGTTCGAGGAAATCTCAATTCCCATAAGCTGAAGGCGGTCGGTGCGCTCCAAGGATACAATTCTGAGGAGCCAAGGTGAACGTACTTCTTTTGGCGGTGAAAAGACACGCCTGTGTTTAGGCGGCATTGAATGCTACAAGATTGGTTTTGTACCCATTCGGAGACTGCCTGTAGTTCAGCATTCGTACACTCTACCATAGGCCCTCTTTCGGACCGGATTGATCCCTACTAGCCCGAGCTTCCGGCAGGTATTTCTTCACAACTGTGCTGTCATCTGCATACCCATAGATACCGGGCATCAGCAGATCGTTAATATGCAGCAGGAACAGAGTTGTAGAGAGAACAGACCCCTGAGGAACACCAGCATTAGTCGACATGTGCTCCGATGAGCATCCGTCGACAACAACTCGGGAGGGACCGTTCAGTTAGGAAGTCGTTTACCCAGCCAGTCAGGCCAGCGGAAATGCCGTACGCTGGAAGCTTACTCAAAAGGCCAGCGTGCCATACCCGGTCTTCGAGATAACAAGGTAGACGGCAATCGCTTCCCCATTCTTCTCGAGAGCCTCGCCCCACAAGTGAGTGGCATACACTAGTAGGTCCCCAGTTGACCGTTTGCTGTGAAACCCGTACTAACGGTTACTGAGGAGATCGTTACCTTCCAGGTAAGCCAAAAGGCGCGAGTTCAACACACGCTCCATAATCTTGCAGAGTATGGAGGTTATTGAAATCGACCGATAGTTGGTAGAATCGGCACGACTACCCTTTTTGAGCAAGGGCTGCACGTTGGCAAGCTTCCAGGATTGGGCGCTATACCAGTCCTAAATGGCAGGCGATACAAGCGCGTCAAAACAGGAGACAACACGGGCGCACGTGCCTTAAGAACAATCGCTGGTTTACCATCTGGACCACTAGCCTTATTCACGTCCAGACGACACAGTACTCTCAGAATCTCCTTGTTCCTAATGCGAACCTCCGGCATATTTAGGTGGAGTAGCACTGTTAGTATCAAGACGCGAATTATGGGCAAAGAGACCTGCTTTCTCTCTCGCCTTATGAGCCAGTGCTCCATCAGGCCTAACCAGCGTGGCAGTGTGGGCCGACAGAAGTTCGCCTCTACCGATTTGGCAAAGGACCAGAAAGATCTGCTACCGGATGGTTGCGCAGAGAGCTAGTTGCCAATATGAATAATGCGGTCGAAGCGAGCCTTCTTAAGCGCCTTTTTGTAGGACTTGGCAGCACGGTTAAAGGCTCTCTTCTTTGAGCTTACATCCGGAGCTCATAGTCACGAGCGTCAACCCAGGTGAGAAATGCCGTGTGTTTATGGCGTTCAGCTTGAACACAGTCGGCGTTGAACCATGGGCGAGCTGAGCCACCGACGGGCACGTCACTGAAGGGGATAAAATATTCCATAGCTTGACGCACCACATCGGATATAGCGTCCGCACAGACATGCTGCCAAGGATAAGACACAAAGAAGTGACGCTTCTCATCCCAATCTGGCGGGGAGAAGGACGACAGCTCGACGGATTGTCAGAAGAAAAGCAGACATGCTGCCAAGGATAAGACTCAAAGTAGTGGCGCATCTCATCCCATTCTGGTGGGGAGAAGGATGACAGCTCGACGGATTGTCAGAAGAGAAGCAGACATGCTGCCAAGGATAAGACTCAAAGTAGTGGCGCATCTCATCCCAATCTGGTGGGGACACAGACTTCACCAGACAGTGGTCTGAAGTTCCTAACGGTGAGGAAACTGTTACAACACATCTACCCGCATCAGTGGTCAGCAGAAGGTCCAGACAATTGGCGGTATGACCAGCTACATATAGGATTATTTACCTTGGAACAACAAACCTTACGGTGATTAAACCAACCCATGACCATTCGGTACAGTCAAGCTTTCAGGCACAGTACAATTAAGTATCAACCTACTTGTTTAGTTAGAAAAGGTTCATTCAACCAATAAAACTTTTATCGTCACAAAGTAACAAGCTTGTTTATCAGTTACCTACATTTCGGAGAGAACGTATTGGAATTGCACAACTCCGATTCATGTAAATACAGAGTTCGCGTCGTTGAGTGTTCTTAACGCTAAGTCCTTTTTTGCGGATATTCATTCATACGCACAAAACGCTTGTAAAACATTTTTACTGTGCATGTGTTGTGTTTATTTAGGTATAGTTTTAACCTGGGATCCAATATTCAGTATCTAAATTAGTAAGTACTTCTAGCTACCTCCGTCAACCGCATGATGAGGTTGACGGAGACTATGGTTGACTACCATACTGCGTAAGCGTCATCCATCGTAAATCCTTCGATGTCCACTGTACGCATGATGGATGGAAAGAAGCACATGAATTGTCTTTGCCCCATTGGTGTAATTGCTGCATGGCGTTCCAGTGTGAGGAAAAAATAAATAAATAAATGATAGCTGAACATCAGGTGAGAACGGGTTTAGGGCATATTATTTTGAATGCTATTTAAAAATGGAATGCTATTAAGAGTAAATAAGGGGTTTTTGGCGGGAAAGTCAAGCTGAGTGTCACGCTCATTTTTCATTGGACTTTTAAAATTATTTATAGTGTGTGCGTGATTTATATAGTAAAAAGTGCATTCAGTAAAATATTCATAAGGAACAGTGAAATATCGCAGCATAGTGGCCAAACCTTCATCATAAGGCGGGGCACGCGGCCGTCTTTTTCCACATGAACAATTCATTACATGACATTGGCTAAATGCACAAACCGTGCGAAGCCATAAAAAAAAAGAAAGAAAAAAAAAAGAGTGAATAATGTTAAGTACATAACTCCGTTTATTTGTCACTTTTACACGCTTTACGGGCATACCCGGACGTTTTGTATTGTTGTGCTGCTACATTATAATGTTGACGCTTGCATTCAAGGTGCGGTGCAATGCGTTCTATTTGTCAATTAATTACATTGGGTTATTTGAATAGACAAGTAGATCGTCGACGAAACAGAATACGATGTTGTCCAGTCCTCGTAAAACTTCATGCATGAAACGTTGAAATGTTTGGCCTGAGTTGCGTAATCCAAACGTCATGCAGTTGAATTCGAATAGGCCGAAAGGTGTTATGATTGCGGTCTTCTGTGCGTCTTGTGCAGCTATAGGAATCCAAAAGTATGCCATTTTCAGGTCCAATTTTGAAAATATTTTCTTGCCGTGTAATTGGTACGTAAAATCCTGAATACGTGGAATGGGATATCTGTCAGGTACGGTGACTGCATTTAGTCTCCGGTAGTCTCCACATACACGAAGTGACCCATCCTTTTTCTTGACGACGTGGAGAGGACTTGCCCACGGACTTTTTGACGGCTTGCATATACCCATCTCTATCATGCGCTCGAATTCCAGTTTTGCCGCTTTGTATTTGTCCGGCGGTAGAGGGCGCGGCCGTGCGTATATCGGCGGTCCTGTAGTCTCAATATGATGTGTGACGTCATGCTTCACTGGAGTCTTGAGTGACATCGGCCGCAGAACATCAGGGTATTTCTTCAATATGTCGTGATATACGTGGTCTCGGTTGACCATGTGTATAGTTTCTTCGTTGTTATTTATTTTGATGGCGTTCACGCTGAGATCGGTAACGCGGTCGATAAGTTTCCTCTGGTGCAGGTCGACTAGCAGTTTGTGGTAAACTAGGAAGTCTGCACCCAGTATTGAGGTTTTTACATCGGCGACTACGAATGTCCATTTGAAGCTTCTTCGTAAACCTAAGTTGAGTTCAAGCGTGCGCTCTCCGTAGGTACGAATCTCTGTTCCGTTTGCCGCGAACAATTTGTAGGTATCCTTGGTCGGTTTATTTTTCTTATTTCGGACGGCTAATACCGATATGTCGGCTCCTGTGTCGACGAGAAATCTTTCTCTGTTGTTGATGTCGATCACGCATAGGCGGCGAGATGTGTGGTTTACATCGACACCCGCCACAGTCGATGTACTTTTTAGTTTTCCTGCTTGCTCTTGGAACACGGGAATTCGCATTTACGAGCATCGTCGCCGTATCGATAGTGATAACGGCATAGCCAGTCGGCGTCCCTCGGTGTACGTGCGTTACTAGCGCGCGGGCTTGACCTTGAGTGTGAGCGAGAGCGGCTATGTTGACGGCTAGCAAAGTGCGAGCGGGAACGGCGATGTGATGCATTTTGCTGATTACTTCGTAATTCGGCGACTTCGAGAGATAGCTTTTCAATTTGTTTGCAAAGCATGCTGATTTGCAGATTTGTGACGGAGTTCTGTTGAACTTCGTTGACCGATGCTGGCGGGGGAATTACGGAGACTGCGGCGACTGTTGGTTCGAAGTGTTCCATCATTTTGTCGGCCATCGCAGCTAGAACTTCGAGTGTAGATTCTGTGTTCACGGATAATACTGCGCGAACATGGGCGGGCAAGTGATTGAGCCACATGACCTTGAGCGCTTCGTCGGACAGAAGTTTGCCACTTAGGTCGCGCATTTTACGTAGCAGCTGGCTCGGTTTCTGATCACCGAGTTCGAGACCGCTGAGGAGTTTCTGAAGCTGGCGATGGTCTGATTCTTGATATGTGGAAATCAGTCTCTCTTTCAGCGCGCTGTATTTACCGGTGGCTGGCGGTTCCAGTATGATGTCGGCGATTTGTTCCAGGTCGCTGCAGCCGAGTAGTGGGACGACAAGGTTAAATTTTTGTTCGTCACCTATCTTGCTGGCGGCGACGGCGGCTTCAAACTGCGCGAACCAAAGACGCGGATTTTGGCGCCAAAATGGTGGTAGTCGTGCAGGCAGCGATATCGTAGCTACGTCGTTCTTCATTGTTGTGACGCCTAATGGATCGCTGAATTCTTCGCTCCTCGACATTTTTTTTAATATAATTTCTGCAGGGATTCAGTCTTGATATTTCTTCTTTTCTTCGGGGTCACCAATTTGGAGGAGGAATCTTCTTAGGTAGAATAAAACTGCGTGTCCGATATGATCTGTGTATTTTGACTTCAAAACCCCTGCTTATATCTACATTTTTTATGGCACAAGTTGCGGTATGGCTAATTATTTACAATTATAAAATACAATATTATTACTACGATCTTAAACACGCGTCGCGTCTCGGAGAGGGGCGCGGGGCGCCGCTGGCCCGCGCTGTGAATCTATAAATATAGGTAGACGCGCTGAGTCGTTCCTTTTCGTCGAGGGCCGCCCGCCGTGTCAAGATCTCCGCTGCGCTGCGCCAGCTTCGTGTGTCGTCTTCGCGCCAAGATTCCACTGCGATGTATCCTTCGTGTGCAGTCTTCGTGTACAGATCTCCGCTGCGATATATCAACTCCGTGTGTCAAAAACGTACTTACCAGTGATGTCGTTGAACCCACGCAACGCATCACGTATCATATTCCTTTGACAGTAAACGCCTTTTTCAAGGCGGCCTCTTGTTCCTTTCAACAGATGTGTCAAACGTATAGCGTCTCTCTCGAGACGACGTTGTTCGATTATTCCTGAATGGATGTTGTCAAAACGTATTGGTAATAAGGTGTTGTTGGTATTCCTTGGTAACTGGTAACTGTTTGGAGGTAACTGGTAACTGTTTGGAGGTAACTGTTTGGAGGTACGGTAATTCTATGAGTGCTGTATGTATGTTCCTACAGTACCAATAAATCTGTGTAACAGTAAACAAATTTAATACTGATCAAATTACCTAACGTGAGTCGCGACGCAGTACTCTTTAATATTTTAACATTAACGATTCGTTTTCGACCAAATTTCGTACACAGGTATATCAATTCTGTCCTGGGTTTAGAGATAGGGTACTTTTTATCCAGATAGAATGTTCCCATAGGATAATTTTAGAAGAGAGTCAAGCCGGATACAAAAGCTAGTAATTAATCTGTAAATAGTTTGCAATACACCCTCCTACTTACTCATCACATCTATATGACATCACAATGTACTGATTACTCTACACATATGACTCACATAAATTGGATTATACCATAGATACTCACGTTTTCTTCAACATGAAGTCTGCCTCTAAGGTCACACTGCACAGACATTCTGCATTCTGAGGCTTGAAAGGCTTTACATCAATTGGCTACAGGAAAAAAAATCCAATTTAAATTCTATCCTGTTTTTTTTTTTTGTAAATTATAAACTAGCGCTTGACCGCAATCCCGCCTGATGGTAAGCAGTGACGAAATCGATGATGGTAAAGCGCACTAGTTTATTAAGAGCCTATTCACTCAAGCCTTGAAGACACTCAAATTGTAGTCATTCATGCTAACAAATACAAATAGAAATTCTTTGTTGGCATTGTTTCAAAATATGGAAAAATTATATAATAAGTACACTATCTAATATGGCTTGTAAAAGACTCAAACAAAATATGATTTAAAAATTAAATCTTGTTTTTGAGCTTTTCTATTTTCTTTTTCAAACGATATTTATTATGATAGTTTTAAATATAATAAGAAAAATTATGAAATTGAGATAAGACTGCTAGTTTTTATTATTATTATACAACTTACCTGACCAATAGATAGGGTAGCCCATTTTCTCTGCGGGGCAGAAAATCCAACAGTGCCACGGTCAACACCATTGTAGAACCTGATGCTGAACACAAAATGCTGTGATGGTCCTGTAGATACCTCAATATGCCTGAAAATGACAATTCATTAGCCAATATTCTGATAGAAAAAGGCTGAAACAAAAAAGGGTTGTTTTTTTAGTCCTGTGATGCTTGACAAATGAACTGCTTGTTCTTCGTTAAAATATATTTAAATATTTCATAATCAGCCTACAATATTCCCGCTGCTGGAATGATGAGCCGTAATCCACCATGCGGGATCAGTGCGGATTGATAGATGTCACTTATCTGATACATTAATTCACCAAATTGGCAAACTCCACATTTAGCTAATGTGTAATTACTAAAAACATGATAGTATTTTAATTCATAGGTATAAAGGGGTCTACACTATCAAAAATACTAGCTTACCATATTATGTAACAATGATATCCCTTAAGTGATGTATAAAAAATATATAGCTGAAAAAGTTGCTTACAAGGAGTTAGCTAATGTAGTAATTAAGATATTGATATGAACAAATTTTTGTTTTGACATGCCCATTGTCTTCATAGTTGTGAGAGCTATGGTGATGAAATAATTTACACCTGATTATCATTCTCTGTATGAAAGGAGACCTGTGCCCAGCAGTGAGACAATAATTTTAAAAAAAAGTTTGATGATGATGAAAGCACCTGACACAGTTCAAACCTACTTTGCTTTACCCAACTTGAAAGTTGCATTCATTACTACTGGGCCATCTGCTCTCCATAATAAATAATATCCTTTGAGTTTATACTAAACACAATGACCCTGGAAAATCAAATCATGGTGTCTTTTAAACTTTGCAGGACAAAAAGGAAGGACACAATTAATACCACTTAAATAGCCTGCATTGTCCCTATGTTCAAGAAGGATACATGTTAATGTACCTTTAATCACAGCTGAAATAAAAGGTACTGTGGTTTAATTGTATTTAAGAAGGTATAATGTATATGTAATTCATATTATACTGTTTGAAATCCCACCAGTTTGTACCAGTTAGTGATTCATGACATTTCTAATTTAGTACAAATGTGTATTAAATCAACTTGACTGTTTTATTACCCTAATTAATGATATTAATGTTTAGTGGTAGCTGGAATGATATCCACTACTTTCCGTATTATATTTTTAGGAGCAATACCTGAGCTATTTCTGATATACTTCCAAGTATTAAGATAATTGTTTTCTGGCTAGTTTCAACCAAATGTTCTTTTCCATGGTGATGATGTTGAAAAACTTACTTGACATCACTGTTGAAGTCATCCGGGTTGATGAGTGCACAGTTTGTAATAGCAAGCTCGTCGGAAGGACATTTCGCTGCCTTCATTCGCTGTGAAGAATAAAATATACTATTGAAAAGATTGTTCATAAAATGTGGATTTCCTGACATGATAAGGCTGTTTGTGATTCCTATGCTTTGTGATAAGGATATAACATGAATTTTAATTGCAACATTATGAGCATTGAGATAAATTTTAATTAGTCTACTATTTTAACTCTAGCATGAATGATTAAATACAGTTAGTATACTGTACTCTCGGTTATTCAATCTAATAAATTTGATAACATCTGAATTTTGTACTGTGAGACAGACTGGTCTGTGACAAGAGTATAACAATATAACTCTGTGATGATGACAGATCAAAGTTGTTCTAGTTTTCGGTTCCAATTAGCAAAAATCGACCTTATCCAGGTGTTTCATTCGGATAAACTAATATCGCGTATTGCTTAAGTAGCAATAATAAATAAAAGAAAAGTTGTTATTTCGGTAATACATTCATAAAGGCTCGTGGAAATAGTATCTATAATATTATTATAGAAAAATTAACTTACCATTGAAGACATTTTGATTTGGATTCCTTTATTTTATAAAGTACTATTTTGAGTTGTTCCTTGATTCTGACAAATGATTTACGTCGACTGATTTGACATCAGCCTACTGATCCGTCACCGCTAAACAACGAATGACTGCATTGAATTTATTTTGCCTGAAAACTTATTGGTCCAGCGATCAATACTCGACAGAGATCCATGGAACAGTGTTGCCATCCTAAATATTAAATTAAGGATGGGACTACTTTCTCCTTATCGATTTTTTAAAGTAATTTCTACTTGGTATAAACATTTTTATGTTTTCCTTCTCTAGTATTTTTTAATCCCAAAATTGATTCATGTCATAGCTCAATCTTAATTGTTCCGTAAATTAATCTACGAATCCTTGTTCACGATCTATTTGATGCCATTTCTGTGATTACCGATTGTCTAAGTATAAGTCTCTTCACTTCACTCACTCCAAAATTACAAATGGCCGAAAAAATTGGATCGGTGTCGAAGAAATGTTATTTTGGCGACAAGTTACATTCACAACTGAAACACGAAAGTGATTTGTAAGATTGTTTTACTAGGACAATAATGTTTTAACGACGTGATGTTTGTAATTATGAACGTTACTTAGTATACAGTGCGGAAGAAAGAGATAATTTTCTACTAACATAACCTTATTTAACTATTAAAATGGAGCTTCCACAGCCGCCACAAGGTGCGTCCTAATTCAATCAAATAAATTTTCTTTGGTCACGTATTACGAGTGCCTCAGTAGCTAAAAATAAGTTATATTTCTAGATCAAGACCTGCGCAACATAATCGACAAACTTGCACAGTTTGTCGCTAGAAATGGACCCGAGTTTGAAAAAATGACGAAGAACAAGCAAAAAAACAATCCAAAATTCAGCTTCCTTTACGGCGGGGACTACTTCAATTACTACCAGTACAAAGTGACAACGGAGCAAGCAAGTAAGCATAATGAAATGACGATGGAAGAGTTTTTGATATTCCAATGATCGCTGATTGAGTGTTGTTATAACCGATTAAGTGAACCTCCGCTGTTTATAGTTCTAAAGCAATCGGCCGGTGGCCAGCCGGCTCCTGCTCCCGCCGGGGCTTATATGGCACAGAACAGGCAATATGTAATGCCCCAACAGGCCGGAGCGACTCCCGCTCAGCTGGGCCTAGCGGCGTCGATGGCGGTGGCGCCCGCGCTCCAGCAGTGGCTTGCGGCCAACTCGGCGCCGCCTGGCACTCCGCAGCACACCCACCATGACCTCGACAACATCTCTGCACAGATCAACATGTTCAAAGAGCAAATTACTCAATCTGAGAATAATCTTAATGCTCAACACACAGTGAGTTTGTTATGCTTTGATTTTTTCCCTTTTTATTATGTTAACTCATATTTTCATAAAAAAAATATGATTGATTAGATATAGTAGTTACTGGTTTGTGAAGTTAATAATTATCAAGATAGGTAATTCAAAGTTAGTGACAAATGCATGTTAATGTTAAAATGATTGGTCAGTGTTGTTTTATATTTTGTGTGAATTGCTGGTTAACAAATCAATAATTTATTATTTACAGGCTGTATTGTACTTTAGGATGGTTCTACAGATCACATATGTGTACTTTATTTTGCTCTGTTTTTTCTATTTTACACAATGTTTTCTCTTATTAGGCATATTTAAATTAAATGTTTGGCATTTGTTTCTTATTATTTTTTTATATGAATTCAGTTTTAGTTCTGAAAGGATCAATTTGAAAGCTGTATAAATGTTTTAGGTGTTGATTCAACAACAGCAAGCTAAAATCAACGAATTGGTGAGCAAGGCTCAAGTGGAGACAATCCAGATGATGGCTGAAGAGAACCATATCAGCCTAGGTGAACTGGACAGCATACTTCAACCAATCATTGACACGTGCACTAAAGATAGCATATCATCAGGTAACAAGTTGTTTGTGATATTGCCAATCAACAATACTATAGTTTGCTTTTTACAGGATTATTCCATTCAGTGTACTTCCCAACCTAACTTACCTAACCCATATTTTGATCTAGCTTGACAATTAAGTTGAGGTCAGACAATGGAAATGGAATAGAGTAAGGGATAATCATTAATTATCTTATTTATAAACACCTATTATCACCTGGATATATTTAAAACATTCAAGTACCCCTATAAACATTTACTCATATTTCTGCTTATCAATTCTCACCATAGGCAAGGGCTGGATATTACAGCATGCAACTTCACACGACGCGGGAAAAGTGATATCGCAGCATCTACTAAGAAAAGTGACACAGCCGGGTGCAGCATTCACGCAGAAACTCCACATCATTTACTTGGTCAATGATGTCTTACACCATTGGTTAGTACCAAACACCAGTATAATTTACACCTAAACTCATTTTTTCATGTTAAGGGGCCTAATGTTTGTTGATAACCTAACTTTAGTTATTTTGCTTTAAAGTGTTTGATTAATTCATGGTTCTTACTGCTTTCTTGGCAATAGAGTAAATGGTATTCTTACGTCTTTCATACCTAAATATTTTGTTTAGAAATAATCAGTTTGTACCATATCTATAGAAGTTTAAATTCACATCTATTTATTCAAAGTAAGCATAACATGCAGGTATTTCATTCTAATTTCTTTACTTATTTATATACAAAACTAATGTGAAGAGATATGTTAACCATATTTTACTTATTATAATATTAATTTATTAAAAATCAGAACTTGTGTACCTCCCTTTACTTCGTGTCATTATCAAATCGGTGTCTATGATGCTATTATTCCTAATTACAGTGCACGCAAAAACGCAGAAGATCTCAAGAAAAATTTGGAAAATGTGGTGGTTCCAATGTTTTGCAATGCCAGTATAGGTAACATATTTATAATAATGCCCTCAAGATGTAGGTCTCTCTTGTTCGATTGTGCATTCTCATCTTCAAGTTAAAGCATTTTTAGTACATCATCGCCTGTGGTTTGTGCCAGTCAGGTAACTTGCTTAGTGTCAGCCTGGCTCGTATGACAACTCTTTAATCATTTTGCTGTTTCAGCCGTCACTGAAGAGCAGGAGGCTAAACTTAACAAATTGCTTCGACTCTGGGAATCCAAGTCGAACTATTTCGAGACTGCAGTCATTGAGAAAATGAAGAGTCCCACCAGCTCCTACCAAGAGTACCAGAACAATCTGATATCTCAACACTCAAATGCTATTGCCCATTTAACACAACAAACTAAAGCTACCTTCGAAAAGTAAGTGGAGTAGAAGTTACAATATAAAATTAAAATGGAATCTAAAAAATTCAGACATAACGTTTAATTTTACAGCTATCAAACTCAACACCAAGCTTTTGTTGCGCACACAATGCAGCAGATTCAGCAATTAGAAATGCAGAAACACGCAATTGAATTACAGAACAACCACGATCAGAGTAAAGACAATGTACAGCAAAATAACATGCAAAACAATTTTCAAAATAACAGTTTCAATGAACAAAGCTTTCCACCAATGGGTAGCTATGAACCAGTCTTTAATTCAAATAACCAATATGGCAGTGAAAGTGGGGATAATTATGCATCTAACAATAGTCTTAGTGGTAATGAGAACAGTTACGATAGTCAGACATTTGACCAAATCACTAGTCAGAAGAAGAAAAATGAGATTAATGAAGAGCCAGACCTGTCTAATCTTCCAAATATAAACTTCTCCCAACCACCTCCTGGCTTCATACCTAATGATAATCCAGCACTGTTAGCATTCCAAAATGGTCTACCAGATCTAAGTAAGCCCCCACCAGGATTCCCGCCATTCCCTGAAGTAAACAATGAAGATCTAATGCCTTCTGTACCATATTTCGAACTACCAGCTGGTTTGATGGTCCCACTCATTATGGTAAGAAAATAGTTTTTTTTTTTAATGACTGATGAGTAACAAACATATTATGGAGAGATAATCTATGGGCAAATGATATTTGTTATCTTGATATTTCCATAGAAATCATGTCAAGAACTAAGGCCTATCTCTCTGCTTGTCTCTTAAATTGAGCTAATTAGAGTAAAAGAAAAAATATTATTTAATCTCCTTTTGTTAACTGCTCCATCTAGCCGCAATAGTTTTCTTATTAAATATCTTTTTTTAGCTGGAAGATGACAGATATCGACCATTAGATCCAGCAAAAATTCGCCTGCCTCCTCCTGCCCCGCCTAATGATAGGCTATTGGCAGCTGTTGATGCATTCTACGCCTCACCTAATCATGAGCGACCTAGAGACAAGTAAGTACATTTCTTATTTGTGCAACAAATATTCTTCTATGGATAGTCACTTTGATCATTTCATATCACCAGATTAAATTAATATATGTGCTGAAGAAGTAAGTACCGAAAAATCTTAATTGTTAAGTGACATGCAAGTTTTGTGAATGTATAATATGTAAGCATCAACAATTTATTAAGCTTATTTAAATCATCATCATCTCAGCGTTAATCCCAGTCGCATCCGAAGCTTTTCAGCTTTGGAGTCTGGGGTCCGCATTACCAGTCTAACTGATGAAATTGACTAAACTTCAATATTTTCCGTAAGCGACTGCCGTCTGACCTCCACAACCCGAAGGCGATATCGAAGCGTTGCAGTTAGACCAATTATTGGACTTTTGAGGGCTCCAACAATCCGTAATGACTGCCGTTAGAAGTTCGTATGGCAACCGGGGCCAACGGCTTAACGTGCTTTCCGAGGCACAACCAAAGATTGCAAAGATTCATATTCATGCTTACAAATATTTGCACTACGCGGAGTCGAAACCGCGCCTCCTTGCGCAGCGGCCGTGTTCGCTGCTGCTAAGCCACGGAGGCTTTCAATAAATATCTCTCTTTTTTTTTTGCAGTGAGGGCTGGGAGAAATTGGGCTTGTATGAATACTACAAAGCCAAGAATGCTGCTAGAAAAATGAAGGAGGAAGCAGTGGCACAGGGCTTTCGGGAAAAATCAAAATCCCCTAGTCCTATACCAAAAGACTTGCAGAAACAACCCACACCTCCTGGCCGGCGATATAGGTATGAATTTCTCTCAGCTAAAACATATGCTATAAGCAAATTGACTGTCTGATGTGACTTAATTTTTTCTTTCTCTCAAATATATGGTAAGATATGTCAGAGAAATAATAATTAAGAACACTCCATTTACTCAGTCCTCAATGTCAAATCAGTACACATCAGTTTAATAATCAAAATCTTTCAATTTTTTGTTTATTTTGTAGTTCTTTCTTTAACAGGATTAATCAACAAAATTAATTCGATTTATTGTAAATTCAGATCAAAAAGTAAAACACCAGAGAAACAATCGCCAACAAAATCAAAATCCAGGTCGCCGTCTCCAAGAAAAAAGTCGACGTCATCTTCCTCAACATCATGGAGAAGAGACAGAGATAATAGAGAAAGTAAGTTTTAGATTAGGCTAATTTAATTTCCCCTTAGCTTTTGATTAAGAACAGAACAGAAGTTATACAGTGTGGAATTCTAGTTATCTTACAAAGACTATATCTACCTAATGACTACTAAACATTAGTAAAAAAGAAAGGCGATTTTTTAAAAAGATTAAAAATTTAATTAATATTAATTTTTGTGCAAGGGTGGATAAACTCTTGTAAGATATTGTCGCTTTATTCCGCGTGCCCTTGGAATGTAAGACTAGGTTTAAATCATCCAAACGTCGCTTTTTTTTTTTTTAATCTTTAGTAAGTAGTCTTTGTATAGGTGAAGTGTAAAGACGACTTTAAATCCTTGGTGTATAAGTATTAATTTAGTGTCATCAAATTTAGATACTTCACAGGAAGTTTAGATGTGATTAAAAACATTCTTCATTCAGGGACTTTTGTCCGCTAAAATAGATCGCTTACAACTGTATCTAGTAACGCAAACGAGGGATTAAAAGTACCGCGTGCGAAAAGTCCCCCAAATAACCGAGAACATGAGAGTGAATTGGACAAAAGTACGGGGGAGTCCCCGAATAAAATCTCTCTTAAGAACTCTTGTCACTCGGCGAAGCAACGCACATGGCGGACTTTAGTCCGCGTTGTGTGCTCCCACTTCTCTACATTTCTGTGTAGCTACCATGAATTGACATGACGAGACTCGATCGTCGATATCGAGCACGTTTGGCGCTCTCATTGCTTCAGAGTTCTTACAACATTGAAGCGGGCCAATCGATGAGTCAAACGCGCTCGATATCGACAATCGAGTCTGGATTTTTTATTCGCGGAGCGTAATTTTTTCTCCGCCGCGGAGGAAACTCCGTCGTCTTAAACGCGCAGGCCCTTGGGCTGAATCATCAACAACCTTTTTATCGTCCCACTGCTGGGCACAGGTCTCCTCTCATAGGCTGAATGGCCAGGACTAAACTTATTTATATTTTGTACTTTTTGTAATGAAATAGGAAAAGATGCACTGAACTTGAATTTAGTTTAGTTGCTAACAAGGGAATCGGCGCCTGTGTTTTGTGATCATTACAAAGGGTGTATCTGATAGTGTCCGACCGAAACTGGTTTTTCTGCCGAAACCGAAACTGAAACCGAATCTTCGGCCAGGTCTTCAGTTTCGACCGAAACCGAAACCGAAACCGAAACTCACGTGTCTAAGTATAAAATTTCTTAAAATACTGAAATTTGGAGCATTTGAGGTACCTATTATTTTGCATTAATTAGGGCATGAAATGGCAACACAGTATATTAAGTTTGTTGTAATTATTTATTTAACATAATATGAAAAAAATATATCTAAATCAAAATCAATTTTATTTTTATAACATAGGTAGTGAATACAGTCAACAACAATCTATTAATGACATTTTTATTATTTCGACAAATTAAGTTTTCATAGCAAAATTTTAATCATTTCACAATAATCAAATCAATAATTTGAAATTATGTTTCATTTACAATCTCTTCTTTACATGTGACTTGATTTGTTAATACAAAGTTACTGACTCAATATTTAATTAAGTTACTATATAAATCATTTAAGTGTAGAAACAAAACAAAAACTTACTTGTAATCAGTTTCATCAATGTTTACGTCGCGTCGGGCGCACACACACTAAGTTTTATTGCTACAGAGAGCCATCCGAACGGCGCACGACAATTCCCGGACAGGGCCAACCTACAGCGTCCGTCAAGGCGTTGCCGCTGGAAATGAAGTTGGGCGAATGCGATCGTGCGGAAACTTTCGAAATAAGTTTCGGTTTCGGCAAAAGTTTCGGCCTATTTTGGCCGAAACCGAAACTGCCACCGAAACTTGATTTTTGGCCGAAACTCGGCCGAAACCGAAACCGAAATTTCGGTCGGACACTAGTATCTGACATCGACGCACAAATGAGTACCATGGATTCAGTACACGATTCTGAACCCCCACAGTGGTGGAATTCTTCGTCGGCTTTTTCATGATAAAAAAAAAAAGTTATTTTGACTTTAGACCGTTCATAATTGCTATAGTTTTATAACCCAATAAGATTTTAATGTAAATATTAATTAAGTCGCTAATTACACTAGAAAGCGCAAAGGAAACAAAGCTCGAAAAACTATCTTATCAGCTGATTTAATAGATTTCACATCAGAGATCAACGTCATACCTACAAACCCGCACGGCGGCACGCTTGCAACGTTTAAAGATCGAGCTGACACATTTTTTTAAACACAGTGAATTCTGTAACCGTTCATTAACGACATAAATGACTATCATAATTTTATTAGTGGCATGCGGTCTAGCCTTTTCGCGAAGTTTGCGTTACGATGTCAGATACACCCTGTGTATACAGTTATAAAACTCATTGTAATACAATTAATACTTATGCCAGACAAATTGATAATGTTTCAATGACCAGCAAAAATATGTGGCTAGTATCATTTTGCACTTGGTGATAAAAACTTTTGTTTTTTGCCATTACACTAATAATAGACGACACGATTGGCGTAGTAGTTGAGTGATCGACTGCTACTCTGCGTGTCTCGGGTTCGAATCCCGCACGGACCAAATAAATATATGTATGGCCACAGGTAGTTTTCCTGGTCTGGCTGTTTGTATGCGAGTTGTAAATGTCTGTATAGGTACCAACGATACAGGATAATGCCTACTTGCCTAGTATGGCGCAACATTAAAAAAAAAGAAAACTATACATCTTTGGGGGCGGCCTATGTCCAGCAGTGAACTTCTATAGGCTGAAGAAGATACATCATTTGGTCAACCACAGAATTGTTTTAACTTCTTTTTAAATTCTGCAATTTTAACAATGCATTTGCCTGTCATTTGCTACCCGCAAATTTGTACAACAGTAATAATGTGATACCACACTTTCTGCATAACATTTTTAAATATTCAATAAGGTACTTTC
Organism: Sesamia inferens; assembly: GCA_037179545.1. Classification (NCBI taxonomy): domain Eukaryota; kingdom Metazoa; phylum Arthropoda; class Insecta; order Lepidoptera; family Noctuidae; genus Sesamia; species Sesamia inferens. Next base: position 23,242,429 of record CM073928.1, on the reverse strand, counting down.
TAACCATGGTATAATATGAACATATTATATTTCCTTAATTATAGATTCTTCTAGTAATTAAATACTTTTCATACAATATGTTGGACCTTGGCATGTTGTGTAATTAAGACGTAACTGTAATCAAATCATACTTGAGAGGCTGGTATTTTAACCACTAGGCCACCACGACTTTCTTCTCTGTATGAGAGAAGACCTGTGCCTAGCAGTGGGACGACAAAAAGGTTGTTAAGCAGTTGTGTTGCGATGTGTGCCGGGTATGATGCGCCATATGTTGTTGTGTTGGGAGTTTGGTCGTGGAGGGTCTTCAGATCTATGTCCCTTTGGCGCAGCATCGTTGGTCGTGTTGTTGGGTTTAACATTGCATCACCTCGCTCAACTGCCGTCTTCCTTCTTATTCGCTCAATCTGAGTGAATAGGTTCTTAATAAACTAGCGCGCTTTACCATCAACGATCGCATCACTGCTTACCACCAGGCGGGATTGCGGTCAAGCGCTAGTTTATAATTATAAAAAAAAAAAAAAATATTCTGCTACACTACAAGAATCTTGTGGTGCTTGAATGACATAGACGCTAATTGCAATTTTCTAGAAGTACTAGTACTATTGTAACAGATAGAAATGAAATAAAATAAATATGACTAATAAGCAAATTTCTCTTATTAAATAATAATTCATGATTGTTTTCATTGATTAATACTTATCACCTGTATGCTTACAATTTACATTATAGATTGTAATAAGTATTAATTCACTCAAATTAAAAGCGCTCACCTTTCTCTTAATTATTTAAAAAAATGCTGTCCCCGCTGGGTCCATAATTGTTTCTATAAGGTGACTGACTATTTTTTTTTTTTTTTTTTTTTATATATATAATTATAAACTAGCGATTGACTGCAATCCTGCTTAATTAATACATGATTGTTTTCATTGATTAATACTTATCACCTGTATGCTTACAATTTACATTATAGATTGTAATAAGTATTAATTCACTCAAATTAAAAGTGCTCACCTTTCTCTTAATTATTTAAAAAAATGCTGTCCCCACTGGGTACATAATTGTTTCTATAAGGTGACCGACTATTTTTTTTTTTTTTTTTTAATAATTATAAACTAACGCTTGGCTGCAATCCTGCCTAATGAATTTATGATTTGTTCATTGATTAATACTTATCACCTGTATGCTTACAATTTACATTATAGATTGTCATAAGTATTAATTCACTTAAATTAAAAGCGCTCACCTTTCTCTTAATTATTTAAAAAAATGGATGTTCCCCACTGGGTCCATAATTGTTTCTATAAGGTGACTGACTATCTTTTTTTTTTTAATAATTATAATCTAGCGCTTGACTGCAATCCCGCCTGATGGTAAGCAGTGATGCAATCGTTGTTGGTAAAGCGCACTAGTTTATTAAGCCCATACCTTAATGAATAGGAAGGAAGGACTGGAACAATCTGCCGGCGGCGGTGTTTCCGTCGGACTACAATTTGAGTGTCTTCAAGGCTATTGTTTTATTTAGCGCGATCACCCCCCAGGCGGGATTGCGGTCAAGCGCTGATTTATATTTTAATAAAAAAATAAAATAAAATGGAAGACGACAGTTGAGCGAGGTGGTGCAATACCCAACATACTATATACTATTAAACCCAAAAACACGACCAACGATTCTACGCCAGGGGGAGATTGATGTGGAGACCCTCCACGACCAAACTTCCAACACAACAACATTTGACGCATCGTACCCGGCACACATCGCAACACAACTGCTCAGACCCGCCCTCCGAACGGCTTCACCAGACATCATGCCGGAACACCACGAATCGCTTGGCGGCAAGACTTTGTCTGGTGGGTGGTAACTTCTGCCGGCAGCCGATGTTATGGCCTACCACCGAGAAATTACCATAACCGAGACCGTATATTTGCATTATGGATTAATTGAATAGAATCGACTCCGTCTAGCTTACAACGGAAGTTGCGAAAGTCCATCATTTTTACCAGTATTTGACATAGGGTATCAAACAACACTATTTTGACATTACGGCAGAGTCTCTCTAGAAACTTTTCTGAACTGAAACTGCAGCTTTGTGTGACCAGGCGTCAAAATATACATATACAATATGTAAAGAAAACCCTGTCCGATCCGTGAAGGTATTGTTAGGTAGCGATAACTGATTCTACTAATGGATACAAAGCCGGGCTAAAGTTAAAAAAAATCCCCCTAAAAAAAAATATTATTTCGCAAAAAGAGGTAACTTAATACATGTGCGGTAGGCAACCCTTCCGCGGGCGACGGGAGGCAGGGCACGTGGCACGTGGTTGCATCGCTTATAATAATACCGTGAAAATGGTGTTGTCACTTTTTTAAAAACTTCCAAATTTCGGGGGAAGTAGGAATTAATTCGCGGGTAAAAAAGATTATTTCAAAATCCATTAGTATTGTTACTATAATGATAACGTAAAATTTTATATTATATTTGATCATGTGTTTACCTAACTTTTTATTATCCTTATGGGTCGGACAGGGTTTTCTTTACATATTGTATAATATAGCTATACAAACGTGCCATCACGACCAATGTTATACTTAGCCTCATTACCCTCTTAGATAGATGGCTTTGTTTTTGAAATGTTAAGTGTGTGCGTGTTATAAATCCCCGTTTCACAGCTATAAAGTTAAACAATGCTTTTATTAGGTCGGCGGCGATCCCGTTCAAGGTCAAGGTCGCGGTCACGCAGCAGATCGAGGGAGCGAGAAAGGCACCGGGAGTCACCGAGGTCACGGCGCATCGAGAAATCTAGATCACCCACGCCGCCTAGTTTCCTGTGAGTATGATATACTTATTATAGATGACACGCGTAGGAACCCAAACAATCTTTATATAGGTTTTTCGTAATTAAAACAATGATGTTGAAGGTTGCGGAATTCATTTCAGTTTTTGAAATAGAAAATGCAGGCGGGTCAATGACCGCTATTGTCTTGCTAAAACGCGACAACAATCAATTCGCTTTAAGACAGAAGTCTCGCGGATACTGCGCAACAGTCTTGTCACATTCCACTAAATAGTACATATTCAGTTCCCGTATTTTTCCAGTGAAACAGACTATATGTCACATTAAGTTGCAGATGGAGAGTAATTTTAAACAGGAGTGGATGAATTTCGTTTAAAAAATGTGTTTATTTGAGGCTTTCTTCAGTTATCACTAATTATAAGCTTTTGGAGGTACAACACTCCTAAATAAAAGTCGTGGATACGGGAACAACAGTTTAGTCTAATCTGTGTGATTTGTCCGTATATATTTATTTATTTAATTAACAATGGTAGGAAGAACTGAGAACACCGAGATGAGTTATGAGAGTTAAAGTCTACTCTTTTATAACCGACCGCTTGTCGTAAGGTTTGTATACGTACTGGTGGCAATGCAAGCCGCAAGCGGAGTCATGTGTATTTAATGTCGGAAACCATAAGTGTTTAGGGTTGTAACATTAACTAGTGTTGTGACACTATACGCCACAAGCTCAAGGCTCGAAATTTATTATATCGAAAGCCACGCAATTTACTCAAGAATCAAAACTAGCGCGGTTCTGTCGCCTAATCCCTAAAATAACACTAGTTTATTATGGGATTTGTACTTTGAAGTCGACAGAGATATTGATACCTCTTTATTCTTTGAAGCAGTATTCGTATTTGCAACTTTGATTTATACAAAGTTCTTAATTACTAAAGTGACAACTTTGTATGGAACTCTTGCTATCATTTTTATATAAACAACTGCATTTCTAAAACGGTTAGGTTCATAACTCAATAACTATTTAAGTAGTTTCAACCTAGTCTAAACAAAACCCGTGTTTCGTATAATAAGAGGAAGGGGGATTATGTTTAGCGAATTTTGTTATTTTTAGTACAAGTGGGCCACTTTTGAAACAATTCTCCTTTAATACCATTTTCTTTCAAATTCTCAGTGGCGGAGCTTATCCGAGTACGTCAACGTCAGGTCTGGACTCGAGCAATAAAGGTCATCAGCTGTTACAGAAGATGGGTTGGAGCGCCGGCGGCTTGGGTGCCTCTGGGCAGGGCATCGCTGAACCAATCAGTGGTGGCATTGTAAGAGATAGACAAGATCAGTATAAAGGTATATTGAGTCTCTAAAAGGACACCACATCATCCATTAACTTCCTAAATTTGTTTTATTTTCTTCCTCTATCAAAATTTTAAGAATGACATAAATCGGCTTAGTAGTTGGTTTATATTCTGCTAAACAAAATAAATAGCTTTGAATTATTTTACTGATGTCACTTTCATATGGAGAGTTTTCGTCAATTTTTCTTTCTTTTTTGTTACAGGTGTAGGTGTAAACCTTAATGATCCTTATGAGAACTTCAGAAAGAACAAAGGTGCAGCATTTATAACGAGAATGAAGGAGAGAGCATTGGAGCGTTCATCGTGATCACTGGTATAACTAAATAATAAATTGATGTAAATGTTGTATGTATGTTAGTGTGGATGAGATATGATTTATTTTATTTAAATCATCTTAAATAAAGTTTAAGAATTTTCAAATATGCTTTTATTTCATAAAATACCATTTATAAATTTGTTTACAAGAATATAGAAAATATTACATTTATTTGAACCAACCACTCAATTTTCTATCTAGTTTGTAACCCACATTCTGTACCATCAATGGTAACAAAAATTGTAGAGTTTTGTTATTTGGGCAAAGTTTAGATATACCTTTAGGTATGTGATTCAATATAGAATGACTATAGAAATTCCTTGTACTTCGTTTGGCTATCAAGCCTGTTTTATAACATAATAAGTATTCCCTGACAGCAGTTAGGTATACAAAATATACAGTAAGTATATACATTAAGTATGGAAGCAATATGCCCAGCTCTTAAAGTGCAGTCTTTATCATTAAAAAGTAGTATATAGAAGAAAAGTGTAAAAAAAAAATGCATACAATAGTTTATCATTGTTAATAAGGTTATCAATTGTGGCCCAGCGCCCAGTTCATAAATCTACAGATATGCATCAATAGGGTCATGTAATGCAATAAAAAACAAACATAAGTTTGATGTGATACAGCTCCAGCTTGATGATATACCTAGAAGAATCCAAAGCAGTGGTAAACACACAAAAACATTAGTTTTACAATACAAACTGGAGCAGTCAATATGTTAAAGCTTATTATAGCCATTTTAATGAAGGCAATTAGTAATGAGTCATGTTTTAGTTTTCATATACATATATCTTAATACTAATCAACTTCTCATAGTAGGTCTTTAAGCTTGGACGCTTGGTGTGTCTAAGTTCTTTTCCAGCAACTTCCCATTGTTTCCTTTCCAACGCCATTCTTTGACTTGGGAGCAATTTCAATTCATCTTTTCACTTCGCATTCTTGGCTCCTAAACCAATCTCTCTAATACCAGATTGTAACCTGTTTGTGGCAGAGCATATGTCCCTGTCCATCTCAATTTTTGTTGGTTAATAAAAATTCAGTAAGATTAATATTATTTGATTACAGTTCAAAGTCATCTTCATAATTATCTTTGAATTCTGCAAGCTTATCTAAACTTTCAGTGTACTCAGAAGCTTCAAACCCTTCTTGGATAAACTTGTGTAGTTTGGAAAACTTAATTCTACTAGTTTCTCTGTGTAATTTTTCAATCATGTCTGACATGAAGTTACCATTGTGATATCCTGCAACAACAGCACAGCTCTCAACTTTCTCTTGGTTGGTATGACTTCTTACAAACCCATATTTATTTAGTTCGTCTGAAAAAAACTTTGGGTAAGGAGTTTTGACTTCTAAAGGCTTTTCACATACTGTTATATTTGTTGCTGAAAGGAAATTATTTGCTTGGAAATATAATTCAAACATCTCCTTCACAGTACTGCAACGATATGCTGGTATATTCATTTGTTCTTTGGCTTCTTTCAAAGGAGCTTTCAAGTAAGTCTCAGGAACTCCTCTCACTGTGATTAATTGGAATATTTTATCTGTAGCAATTTTACAACTTGGTGTAATACTTGTGTAAATAGGTTTTGTTGTACTATTCAAGTGATCAATCAAATATTCTGATTCATTTAATGGTAATGGCATTCCTAATGAAGCAGAAGCCATTTTCCTGCCATAACCTGTGAGATCAGCACAAATATCTGACATTGTAAAAATGTTGCTTTTGCTTCTGTATTTCTGGCTCAATGTGTCCATGGCCGATGCTAATAATGCTGAGCTATGGTAGTATAGTTCAGGGTTATAATTAATAAAGTCAAATTTTCTTGGATTCCCTGGTTTCCTCCATCCTTTATCCCCAGTGCAAAGGGGTACAAATAATGTTGCACTTTCTGCCAGCTCTTGAATAGAGATTGCTATATTTACCAGCCTAATGGTGTCTTTAACATTAGCTTTATCTCTTTCTTCTTGTGTTGTAGGATTGTTATCAGGGAAATGTGAAGGTACAATTGGGTATGCTAGTATACATTTAGAATATTCATCATCAAGATGCTCTATACAACTAAGAGCCAGGCCTGCAAATCCATCAACACAGTCAAAGTTGACTTGGAAACCTTGCATGCTGTCACACTCTTCCACATATCGTCTAATATTATCCATAAATGCTTCGCCATAATCATGTTTCCACAGTGATTTACCAATATGATAAACATCCATAGATTGCTGAAAACAAAAAATAATTTAAATATTTAATTACATGCCTTTGTAAGCATATCGAAACACTACTTTAACAATAAAACTTACCGTATCCTCTCCATGAACATATTCTTTTACAATATTAATTGTTCTCTCATGAAGCCTAGGGTATAAGTAATCTGTCCAAGTTTTAACATCTTCTTCAAAGTTGTATTTCTTTGCTACACTTGGTCCCTGCCCTTCAATATCTACCAGATACTCATTTTTTGGTGGAACTGGCTCTTCTATTTTTTCAACAGCATCCCATGTATATTCAATATCATCTCCGTTAATAGACAATCCGCCACTTTCGGGCAAAGTTTTTAGGGAACCTTTAAGATCAGCTAAAAGGAGCCGAGGTGTGTAAGTAACTTCACCCTTCGCGGTTGAACCTTCACGGTATAAAATATCGTGGTTAACTTCGGTTTTTATAGCTCCTGTATAATCAAAACTAAGTTCTTGTAAATTCCAAAAGTGTGCACCAATATAGTTCGAGTAGTGACCAAATTGTAAGGTGAGTATTTCACGGGTAGACATGATATAGTATCGTTGGAACTACAAGGGAGAACTACTACTACTTAAAGGAGATAAATATATTCCCTATTAACATTACTTTAATATAAGAGAACCAAAAAATGTGACTATCACCGACAAATACACAACACAACTGAAGTTGAAGTGACATTTATTTTTTTATAATTTTAATTCATGACCATGGATACAAGTCCTTCAGTCGCATACCTAAATGGTATTTAACTTAGTAACTTAACTTAACCTAACCTACCTCTTATCCTAACTTAACCTAACCTAAACCTATCTCCTTTCGTTTCCCGCGCGAAAACCGACACTATAGGAGGAAGATTTGGGACAAAACCATGAGGTGGTGTGGTTATTTATAGTGTCGTTTATTAAATAAAAATGCGTGATTTATGTAGTAAAAAGTGAATAATTAATAAAGAACCGTGAAATATTGTAGCATAGTGGCCACATCATGTCTTTACGCTAAACCCCTCCTAATCGGCCTCACGCGGGAAACGAAAGGAGTTAGGTTAGATTAAGTTAAGTTAGCATAAGTTTAGGATAAGTTACAAAAGAAGAAGTGAAACTAAAGTGCTAAGTGAAGTACAAATAAGACATGGCTTAAAGGTCTTAGAAACCAGGCTATAAAGTCACAAAAATAAATGCCGCATGCGCGCATTCTCTTGTTGTGACAACTGACAGTTGGGGTAGGCACATTCCGAATTCGGCCATAATCACTGACAGTGTTCACATCAATAATATTGGAGTTCCAATTTAAATATTTATAGTACGTCTATAAAGTCGTGAAAATAAATGCGCTGCGGTCTTGCATATAGCAACCCTGTTCACTTGTCTGAAATAATTTTGATACTAGCACATTATTTTTTACTAGAAGCAAAATTGGTTTTAACGAGAACACAAATCTATGGCCTCTGGTGTTTAAATAAAATTAGTAAAACAAAAAAAAAAATCATACATATTTATTATTATATGTTTTAACGTGATTTTACCAATGAAAAGTATTCCAAAACATAATAATTGCTTTCATCATCGGATTCCAAATATTCTTCGTTAAAAAGTATTTTTACTGTCAGCTGCGTCACTAACAACGTCTCTGCTACTGCTGTCATCAGCCTGCTATCTTCACTTAAGCGAATAACTGACTCATCTAAAATGTGGCGACCCAATGGTGACAGTAAATTAACTCACGAGTAGGGCTAGGGCCCACTAAGCATATTACTTTGATATTTTCTCCAGCTTCACTCCGGTTTGTTTTTCTCATATTTAACACATTTCTTTGATGTTTTGTTTAAATAGAATTGAAAATTAATACAAATTTCAATAAATAACAAATTACAAAATAAATCGATGACTGTCAATGAGTGATGACATTCGATGTACTTGTACTTATTAAGATTTAGTGTTGCCCTACTTTTAAAATTGTTAGTTCATGAAACATCCATTTTCACGACCTTATAGATAAGCTACATCTAATATGATAAATTGATAATATACATAACATATACACACACATTTTTTATGAAGTTTAAAACGTAAATTATGCTACACAAGTGCCTATAGACAAGATAAAAGACGCAGTGGTTAATATTATTAATAAGCATAAAAGTCACGTTGTTCCAAAAATATAAAGGGTGTATCTGACATCGAGGCACAAACGAATACCATGGATCCAGTACATACATGATTCTAAACCCCCACAGTGGTGGAATTTTTCGTCGGCTTTTCATGATTAAAAAATAATATATATGCAGTTTTTTTTTACTTTATACCGTTCATAATTGCTATACTTTTATAACCCAATAAGATTTTAAAGTAAAAATTAATTAATTCACTAATTACAAAAAAAAAAAACGCCATGTGAACAAAACTCGAAAAACTATCTTATGAGCTGATTTAATAGAGTTCACCTCACGCTTGCAACGGTCAAAGGCCGAGTCTATTGGAGGTCGCATATAAAACTAGTGTACTGGCATGTGCCTGTTTTAAAAATAGTATGGAATAATCTAATTGACACATGCCTGTCACCTATGTCTGTGTGAAAAATATAGTGTTCTCACGTTAAGCTATATTTTATTATAACCACCTTTTTCCAATAGGTTATGGGCCCAGATAAAAGGGTTGAGTAATTTTATTAGCAATAAAATTATGTGCCTGTGGAATTAAGGAATTATGGCAACTGAAGTTGGCATAAGTGGTATTAAAAAGCTGAAAGGATCGTCTGACTACCCAAATTGGAAGTTCTTGGTGCGGAATTACTTAGAAAATAAAAACTGGTGGGGAGTAATTTCTGCAGATGTAGTGAATGCTGACGTAGACCGACAGGCACGAACGACAATATGCTTGTTGCTGGAACCAGAGTGCTTTACCCACGTCTACAATGCGAAGACTGCAAAAGAAGCATGGAACAGCTTACAGAAAGCATATGAAGATAAAGGTTGGGGAAGACGTATACAAATTCAACGAGAGCTTTTTAACTGTAAGTTAGAAATTTTTATTTCTATGGAGAGATATTTATCTAGGATTACATTCTTGACGCAACAATTGACAGATATTGATGCCCAAATCCCTAATGATTGGATCATATCGATTTTGCTGGGTGGTTTGACCGGTGAATACAGCCCACTCATAATGGCTGTTGATAATAGCGGTAAAGAGATCACATTAGAACAAATAAAAACAAAATTATTACAAGAAGGAAGTAGACAAAGTAAGTTGAACACTGAGCACGAACAAGTGTTAATGACACGTAAAGTACTGAATGATGTAAGATCTAACACAAAAACTAACGGTCTCAAGCAGAAGTTCATATACAAGTGTTTTAAATGCCATAAGCAAGGACACAAGGCGTCCGAATGCAAGGAGCGGATAAAAACCGCGAATATCTGCCTGAATACAAAGGAGGCGATAAATAAAGACAAATGGTATTTAGATAGTGGGTGTTCAAACCATATAACACACGACAAAAGTAAATTGTTGTCTTATAAACCAGAAAAGAGCAACATAAAGATCGCAGTAGCAAACGGCGAGAAGTTAGTGGTAAAAGGACGTGGAAATGCTGAGCCACAAGTCAGCGAAAATGAAAAATTAATTTTAGAAAATGTTTTACACGTTCCTGATTTATCCATGAACCTAATTTCGGTGAGCAATTTGACCAAGAAAAATTATTCGATGAATTTTGACAAAGGAGGTTGCATGATTCAAAACAAGAATCGAATCGTTGCAAGATCTCAAGAGGTCGATGGAATTTATGAGTTGACAGAAAAGAAAAACAATGTCGTGAATGTGACACTGTCAAAACAAAATGAAAATATTTCAAATATTTGGCATAAAAGATTAGCTCATTTATCGCGTAATTATATGAATAAAATGAAAGTTTTAGTAAGCGGTATGGACTTTAAGAGTACCGATTTACGCGAGCCATGTATTACATGCAAAAGTCCCTTTAAGAATGAAGGTACGAGAGCAACTGAAGTTTTTCAGTTGGTTTTGAGCGATATTTGTGGACCAATGGAAGAGCCATCCTTTGGAGGTGCGAGGTATTTTCTTCTGTTTATAGACGATTATACTCGGAAAACTCATGTTTATTTCTTGAAGAATAAAAGTGAAACTTTTGATAAGTTCCGTGAATACAAAGCGGAAGTTGAGAATGAGACAAATAAATCTATTAAATGTCTGAGAACTGACAACGGCGCAGAGTAGGTACTGTAATAATAAATTTAAATGTTTTTTGAAGTCTGCAGGTATAAAACACCAGACGACTGTACCTTACACGCCGGAACAAAATTCTATTGCAGAAAGAGCGAATCGGACTATAATAGAAAAGGCAAGAACGTTATTGTCAGAATCGAATCTGAGCAAAAAGTTTTGGGCTGAGGCTGTAAATACTGTTGTTCATCTAAAGAACAGAAGCCCAACGAAAGCATTGAAAAATGTTGTGCCAGAGAAACTTTGGAGTAATAAAGATATCGATGTTAGTTATCTGAAAATCTTTGGTTGTTTGGCCTATAGATTGATACCAAAACAAAAGAGACGTAAACTGGACATAAAGACGGAACCGATGATTTTTATTGGATATCCTAATAATCAGAAGGGTTATCGTCTGATGAATCCTAAGACAGGTGAAGTGACAACTGCGAGAGATGTCAAATTTCTGGAAAATGTCTTTCTCCAAAAAGAAAATTTGGAAAAGTCAGAAGAAATCATAAACTTGAACACAGATTCTGTTCCTAACAGTTTACCCAACGGGCAAACAAGTAATGAACCCTTAGAGGCACACGATGGTTTGTATCGTGATGCTGCAGATGAGAATGTAGAAGTATCGGAGGTGATAGAATCCGGAATCTGTTACACTAGAGCAAGTACCTGATGGTGTATTACCTGAAGAGGTAGCGATAATACCTGAATCAGTGAGAAGGTATCCTGTACGAGAACGCAGACAAGTCGATCGGTATGGATGCAATGTTATGTATAGTGCCGAGCAGAGTAATCTTGATGGTGATCCATTAACTATTAATGAAGCGTTGGAGAGACCCGATGGTAACTTATGGCAAAAAGCGATAGATGATGAACTGACGTCACTAAAGGAGAACCAGACTTGGACATTGGTGGATCTTCCAGCTGATAAGAAACCTATCCAATGTAAATGGGTGTTCAGAATCAAAAGAGATAGGGACGGCAGGGTAACTAAGTACAAGGCTAGATTAGTAGCAAAAGGTTTTACACAGGTATGTGGTATAGACTATACAGAGACTTATTCTCCTGTAGTTAGAAGCTCAACTTTACGATTGTTGTTCTCGCTAGCTGTTGAGTACGGATGGTTTATTGACCAATGGGATGTCACGACTGCCTTTTTGTATGGCAAGATTAAAGAGGACATTTATATGCTGCAACCAAAAGGAGCAGTAGTCAAAGGTCAAGAAACTAAAGTATGTAAGTTGCAGCGTTCTTTGTATGGATTAAAACAAGCTTCGAATGCTTGGTTCAAGGAATTAGACAAAGAGATGTTAAGCATAGGCTTTGTACAATCAAAAATAGAACCGTGTTTGTATCAAAAGCAACTTAAAAACAATAAGATCATAATTGTCGTTATTTATGTAGATGATCTTTTCATTTTTGGAAATTGTGATCAAGAAAAGCAAAAATTAAAAAAATCTTTGCTGGAAAGATTCAAAATAAAAGATTTAGGTGCGGCCAGGCACGTCTTAGGTATGAGGTTGAGGAGACATAAAAATAAAAATAATATTTGTCTAGATCAGCAACAATTCATATCAGAAATTTTAAAAGATTTTAACATGGATGACGCCAAACCTGTATTAACCCCAATGAAAGTCGGTTTGAAATTACAAAAATCGACAAATTGCAATAGCAATCTACCATATCAGAGTTTGGTAGGGTGTCTAAACTATTTAGCCTGTAATACGCGACCAGACATGGCACATGCGGTAAGTGTGCTTTCACAATTTAATTCGTGTTATAATGAAACACATTTTAAATGTGCGAAACGAGTCTTAAGGTATTTGAAGGGTACGTCTAACCTTTGTCTAACTTTTAGGAAGTCGGAAGATTTTGATTTACGAGGGTACGTTGATGCAGATTGGGGTGGCGCACTTGATAGAAAATCTTTCACGGGATTAATTTTCAAATTAGGGAAAAATATAGTGTCGTGGGAGAGTAGAAAACAAGCGACAGTATCTTTGTCCTCCACAGAGGCAGAGTACGTAGAATTAAGTCAAGCTTCAAAGTAAGCTCTTTATTTACGTAGTTTACTGAACAGTTTGACAACAGCAACTGTGAATAGTAAACCAGTTGTCAAAATCGGTCATTATGACATTAAAAGTCGACAATTTTGACACTATTGCAATAGCAGACTCGGGCCCCAGTAGTTATCTATAATGACAATCAGTCGGCGCATAAAATTGCAGCTAACAAAATGATGCATAATAGAACAAAACACATTGATATCAAATATCATTTTATTCGTGAGTGTGTACTGGCTAATAAAATTGAGATAAGGTACATGTCAACGGATAACATGATAGCCGACATCTTAACGAAAAGTGTTCACAGCCCGAGGCTAAGAGATTTTTTAAAGGATTTATCCCTTTCAAATGTATCTATTAAGGGGGCGGATGAGTAGTTTGATGTTTTGATGTTTTTATTTATTATTTTTTGTTTTGTGTGTATTTTGTGTAGTAGGTAATAGATAATTTTCTCGTGATCATGCGCATGTGTAATAGATTAAGGGGGCGTATTGGAGGTCGCATATAAAACTAGTGTACTGGCATGTGCCTGTTTTAAATATAGTATGGAATAATCTAATTGACACATGCTTGTCACCTATGTCTGTGTGAAAAATATAGTGTTCTCACGTTAAGCTATATTTTATTATAACCACCTTTTTTCCAATAGAGCCGACACTGTTTTTTAAACATTGTGATTTCTGTAACCACTCATTAACGACATAAATGACTATCATAATTTTATTAGTGGCATGTGGTCTAGCCTTTTTGCGAAGTTTGCGTTACGATGTCAGATACACCCTGTAGGGTGAAGTGTCCAACAGTGAACCATGAAAAGGTTGCACATTCATTGCTCAGCTGTTTCTAAAGATAATGAAGATTTTTTTGACGTGAATACGTCTTTAAAATTACTTCCATAAGCAGGCAATCCAAAAAAACGAATGATAACAAAATCGGGGGATACAGTTTACTGTTGTAGCTACATATCTATCCAAATTTCAGTTACACCACTGGATAGCTAAAGAAACAAAGAATTTATTACGCTAAGTAAGGGCTGTAACACATCGCGCGCTGGGGAGGGGGCAGCCCCGCCATTTCGAAGGTCATTTTGCTGCGTATCGAGATTTCCATTTAGTATAACTTTAGACTCGGTGAAGCTACGACGTTTATTCAAGTTTCAATCGTCAGCTCTCTTCAAAATCTATCGATTGTATATATAAAATTAGTGTAAAATTATAACTGTTAATATAATAAGGTGTTAAAATAAAAAAATAATATCTTAAAATATATAATGTCGGCCTATACGCGTCGAAAAGCCAAATCAAAATACAGAGATCGTATACGGTTGGAAAGGGCATCTCAACAGCAATCGAATGGTACCAATAAAACACCATATGATCGAGTCAAGCAGTCATCATCATCATCATCATTATCAACCTTTTATCGTCCCACTGCTGGGCACAGGTCTCCTCTCATACAGAGAAGGATTGAGCATAATCACGACGCTTGCTCAATGCGGGTTGGCGATTTCAGACTTTTAAAGTCCAGGTTTCCTCAAGATGTTTTCCTTCAACTTCAGTCATTGGTGTCAAAGATATACTTAGAAAGTACATATAACTTTAGAAAAGTTACATTGGTACTTGCCTGACCTGGAATCGAACCCGCGCACTCATACTTGAGAGGCTGGTGTTTTAACCACTAGGCCACCACGACAGTTGCAGTTGCACGTTGCAGTGCCGGCAACGTAAAGCAATGAATGCGGCCGAGCGGATAAACGACGGTGCCAGTACATCTGCAGCTGGGACGGTTGAAATTACGCAGATGGATGATGAAAATGCAACATGTGTTCTTTTGTGTGGACTCCAATTTTCCTAGGCGCTGCTTTGATTGATGAAATTGATGAAAATTGTTGTTGTTTCAGCATAGGGCGACCTATGCTGAAACAACAACAATTTTAGTCAAGTATAAAATTAACCGGCTCACTGATTCAATTATGTTCGTGGCTCATTGTGTACTACACCCACTATTCAACGTTTAAGATGATGTTAAAAACAAATGAAAAAAGTTACTGTAGTAATTTCCAGGGCCCGATCTAGAGGGGGGGCAGGCGGGCATTTGCCCAGAGCGGCAAAATTGTAGGGCGGCAAAATTGACTTATTCTTATCTAGACAATTACCCTTCTATCAAAGTAAACAGAATTGTTCTCTTGCAATAAACGTATCTCAAATTATTTAGTCTCTTTATACCGTTCGTTCACCGACCTTTCCACATAATCAGCTCCTCTACTCTACGATAAAACAATCGTAGAGTCAACACAGTCTGCTTACGTTTGATGGGAATTTCCCTCAGATTTTCGGGGGAATACCCTTTATCTACATTCGTACAACGTGACATTTTAGGGGAATCCCTATATATTAACTATAAGTAAAAGATTTAACTATTTGTCCATTACTGATTTTGAAGCCACCTAGTAAAAACGTTCTGCCAAAGAGGCAAATTTTCGTCATATTCATGAGTAATGTAGTGGTTAATAAGTGATACAGAATTAAAATGTTTTATCCATTTATGTGAAATATATGCTAAGTCTACAAGTCGGTTCTATTCTTAAAAGTGACGTGATTTTTGTGGTACAGATTAATCATATAAATATTGAAGTGAAGAAGAATTTACTACGTAAGTACTTATCTATTATATTAAGTAAATTGAAGAAAAAATACGTAATATTGAACACACCTTGCTAAAAAGTGTACTTACTTACTTTTTGTTCCTTGGTAAATAGATAAATATTAGTTTTAGTGCCGATTTCACCATCTCCGGTTAGCCTATTCGTCAATTAAATTTTCAGTTTTTTGACAGTTCTTGTATGAGTTTGACAGTTCTTATAGGCTATTCGGGTCTTTAATAAGAGCTCTTAATTTAACATTGACTGCAAGATATGTTAAAAATGTTCTAAATGGTATGTAAATAATATGAAAATTAACATTGCTCCTCTTCCGGCTTGTTAAATTCCACTCGCCCACCATAATTATTATTTTTGTGAGAATGCGTAATTAAAGTAGCCTATGTCAGTGTCCTTTATATCTAGATACCAAAATTTATCCAAATTGATTCATTGGTTTAATCAAAAAAACGTAGCAGTCAGAGTCAGACAAACAGAATAACTCTCGAATTTTAAACATTAGCAATATTATTAGGTACGTCTATTTAAATTTATTACATATTTTTATTTTATTTACCATACAGAATGGCTGACGGTAGATCACGCTTGTCGGGACACCAATATAAAAAACGAAGGCTGGAAAAAGATGCAGAACGACAAAAGCAAGCGGGGGCATTAGAGTTCTTTTTGAAGAAAGGTGAGCTTAACAAACCATCGACACCCATACCAGAAACCAATGCTATAGCTGAGATTCCGCTTAAACCTCGAGAAGAACATACATCCGATTCCAATACAATTTGTGAACCTGGCGCTTCTACTTCTGGGTCAAGCGCTATGGCAGGTGAAGCTGTTATTGTTGGTGAAGGTGCTATTGCAACTCCAAGTGTTTCTACACAATTAAAATCTATTTTAGATTTCGACCCAGCTACGTGGCCCAATAGATTAACAGATGCAGAAAGAATATATTTGGTAAATAGAGGTCCTCCAGACCCACTGCATGAATTTGAATTTCCGCAAGATATCAATGGGCGGAGGTTTACTTCGAGATACTACAAGAGAAAGCTTAATAACGGTGAAGAAATTTTGAGAGATTGGCTTGTATATTCTGTGGCAAAAAATTCGTTGTATTGCTTTTGCTGTAAAATCTTCAATACAACTACAACTTCCGGTCTATCTAAAGATGGCTACAAAAATTGGAAGCATGTAGGTGATATGCTTAAATCTCATGAAACATCACGAAACCATGTAGAAGCTGTAAAATCTTGGGTAGAACTTTTACTTAGGCTTAAATCGTGTCGTACGATAGATACCGATTCACAGAGAATAATTAAATCAGAAATAGAACACTGGAATGGAGTATTACTACGAATTGTCTCAATCATCAAAATGTTGACTAAAAATGGCTTGGCTTTTCAAGGTACTTCTGATAATCTGTATCAACATAACAATGGTAATTTTTTAAAACTAATAGAGTTGTTAGCCGAATTTGATCCCGTTATGCAGGAACATGTACGTAGAGTTTTGAAAAAAGACGAGAAACAAGCAACCTACTTAAGTAAAACAATTCAAAACGAGTTCATTAAAACAATTTCAGAGGGCATAAAAAAACATATTGTGGAAGCTATCAATACATCGAAATATTATTCTATTATTTTAGATTGTACTCCAGATGCAAGCAAAACAGAGCAAATGACCATGATAATTAGGTATATTTCTAATATTCGATCCCAAAACCATTCAAGAACGTCAGAGATTGTGATAAATGAAAGCTTTTTAGGATTTATACCAATAGAGAAATCTACAGGTCTGGCACTAACAGAAATTATCCTGGAACAATTATCAGCACTTGGAGGTATTCAAAGTGGTGTTCAAGCCAGGATTAGAAACATTAATCCACGGGCATTTTACGTTCCTTGCAGTAGTCATTCTTTAAACTTAGTGGTAAACGACATGGCAAAGTCCTCACTGGAAGCTACAATTTTTTTTAATACTGTGCGAAAAATATATGTTTTTTTTTCCTCTTCAACATTAAGGTGGTCGATTCTTTTGAATAATGTAAAAGGTCTTACTCTAAAACCACTTAGTGCCACGAGATGGGAAAGTCGAATCGAAGCAATAAAACCACTAAGACATAAAGTAGGACAAGTTTATGATGCATTGTTTAGTGTTTACCAAGACACAGATATGGATTCCTCCACACGAGATGAAGCTTCGAGTTTGTTGAACCAAATTAAACAGTTTAAATTCTTATGTTCCATTATAATTTGGTACGAAACTTTGAATCGCATAAACCCTGTTAGTAAATTAATGCAAAGTAAAGATTTTGACTTAGTTTCCGTTATTAAATTACTTAAAAATACAAAAGATTTCTTTGAAAACTCGCGTTCAGATGAGTATTTTACTCAAGTTCTTGAAGATGCCAAAGCCTTAGCTTCTGAAATTGATTGCGAGGTGTTAGACTTTGAAAATGTAGCTAGACCTCGTGCACGATCCAAGAAAAAACAATTAATTATGAGTGTATTGACGAACCAATCATTGAGCCTCGTCAAAAATATAAAATTGAAGTATTTTTTCACATTATGGACACAGCTATAAACTCCTTAGAATTAAGATTTTCTCAGATTTCTGAGCATAGTAAGCATTTTGCTTTTTTGTATAACATATATGCTTTAAGAGAACTCCCAAAAGATAAATTGTTAGAACTTTGTAAGAACCTCGAGGCTATATTAACTCATGAGAACTCGAGCGATATAAATGCATTAGAACTTTATGAGGAATTGTTAGTCCTTAGTATGTTTTTAAATAGTAATTTATCTCCTCAAGATGTTTTGAAATTTGTAACAGATTTAAGATTTGGTCCAAATATCAGTATTGCGCTCAGGATTCTTTTAACTTTACCGGTAACAGTTGCAAGTGGTGAAAGAAGCTTTTCTAAATTAAAAATAATAAAAAATTATTTGCGATCCACCATGACACAAAATAGATTGTCTGGATTGGCTATGATTTCAATAGAACATAAGGTTTGCGACAGTATAAATTTATCAAATATTGTTAAAGATTTTGCAGAACAAAAAGTGCGAAGAAAATTATTCTAATTAAGATAGGATTTAACACTTATTCTCCGAAAAACTGTTTAATTTACACAATTTCATTATTTAAAAAAATAACTGTTTTGTTATGTTGTAACATAATTGTTTTTTTATTACCTATTAAATTTTAAAACAAATCTTTTGTTGTGTCTTTTATAAACGTAGGTACCTACCATATGAACCTCAACTTAAATACATTATGAACCGATTAACTCGACAAACTAAATGCTTGGACCTAAGCTTTTTAACTTCTGAAACGATTTTAATAAACAATGTTTATTGTTCCCTTAGTTAAAGGACCATTATAGGTACATAAGCAAGATTATACCGAAACAGTAAGAAATAGCACAAGAAAAAAGAGGCCCATATGAAGTAATGAGTCGCAATAGGTGTATAATGATGATAAAGTGGAAAGGTACATAACTATGTCGGTAAAACATATCAATCCATTCAGTAGTTACTGTGAAATTCGTTTAAAGATATACATTGTATAGTTACTAACATAGAAACACTCATCAACTTTCGTATAGGTACTTCTTCAAAGGCCCAATAGACTGATGTGAACACGTGAATAATAATATTCACGTCAGTCTATTGGGATGGGCCTTCTGTATACTTAACATCCCCCAACAACACTAGCTCATGACTTATATGGTTTTTTGTATGTAAAGGGCGGCAAAAATTATCTTTGCCCGGAGCGGCTAAATAGCTAGATCGGGCCCTGGTAATTTCAGTTGTATACGATACCCAAATAAACGCTATATTGGATATAATAAATGTCATATAATAAAACTACACAAAACAGAAGTAATACGAAAAGGTAATACTTACGTTTTATCGCCGAAAATCGTATTGCGATCCGCCACACGGACGTCTTTGATGCTAGCTAGTTCCCGACTTACCAGCAGACGACGCAGTAAACACTGATTTTATTCGTGTCCAAGCACGGTTTGGAAACGTAGCGTTTACAAAGTAAGAAGGGTGGCTCAATGTGTACCACTGGTTCACTGTTGGACATCTCACCATATAGGTAGACACAGCTTTAGACTGCAGTGACATCTGAAGAGAGCAAGTGGCAGTTTCCCTGCCCAATCGGAACATTTAAATGGATTATAGCACAATTCGGAACGTACCTTAAATTGCGGCTGTCGTCGAAGACCTGGAGAGGTTTTGGCGGGAAAGTCAAGCTGAGTGTCACGCTCATTTTTCATCGAACTTTTCAAATTATTTATAGTGTTGTTTACTAAATAAAAGTGCGTGATTTATGTAGTAAAAAGTGCACTCAGTAAATAATTCATAAAGAACAGTGAAATATCGCAGCATAGTGTCCACATCATGACTTTGTCTCAACCCTCCATCGTAAGACGTATCACGCCGTCTTTTTCGACATGAACAATTCATAACGTGACATTGGCTAAATGCACAAGCCGTGCGAAGCCATAAAAGAAAGAAAAAAAAAAAAAAAGAAGACCTGGAGTTTTGGCGGGAAATTCAGGCTGAGTGTCACGCTCGTTTTTCATTGGACTTTTATTTATAATTTATTATAGTGTTGTTTACTAAATAAAAGTGCGTGATTTATATAGTAAAAAGTGCATTTAGTAAATAGTTCATAAAGAACAGCATCCGGCATTTCCCGATCCTGGAAATCTCGCAGAACATGTATGAACTCCCCTGATTACTAAACAAGGTATAAATGAAGATTTATCTCTAACTTTTAAATAAACCACGCAGTAGACCCTGGCCAAATGTACGGTGTAATTGCCAAAAAACCGGACCCGACTATAGCGCACAAAGATTACTCACTCAAAAAATTTGACTCGCCCCCAAGGCCGGACTTTCCTACCCCTAAGCCTGACTTGCCCACCCCTAGCCCTGAAAGGGCCCAAAGATCGATACGCCCATGAGTAAGAGAGTTACGTGAAGAGAAGGAAGATTTCCGTAATTATTTCAGAATGCCTGAACTGCTGTATGAAGAACTTTTGCGGTTCCCGGCTCGCAGCGCTGCCGTACGTACGTAGGAGCCGAAACGAGCTACGAGTAAGATTTCAAACAGGTTGAATCGCCGGCGAACTTGCGCGGCAAGTTTAAAGTACGCGTTTTTAAGGTGACACACAGGCGAGCAGGGCGTCGAGCCACAAGTCCGCGTATTTACTCGCACGTCTATCACCTACTTTATAGGTATCTATGATGAGTCATAATTTTAAGGAGTTTTGTAATGTGGAGGAGATATGTAGAGTGAGGAGTAATGTAATAATTTAAGTTTAGTTGGTTTTGTTGAAAATATGTGAAATAAATAAATATGATGTAGCTCTTCTGGGATAATTCTTTCTTCGTTTATTCTCACTTTATGTTTAATAAAAGATTCTTTATAAAATCACATTACGTTCACATCACATCTTATAATTTCAGTATCTATAAGTAACCAAACCAAACCATTCTTTTCGACCGCATTTTTACAACTACTACAAAACATTTTTCTCCTGTCTACCGAATCTGTCCTCTAAACTTGAATTAATTTCCTTTATAAAAATTATCAGCCAGAGACAATATTAATATTCAACCTCAACAGGTTTCAAGGGTAGATTCGATTGTATAGACCGAAATAACGGCTCGATGCGATGAGGGTACTCTAATATTGTTACTGTCTATAAATAGGGAATCCCGATCCTAGGTGGGGGTTCTTCTTCATCCACAGAGTACATTATATATATGTCGTCATCCAGCCGTCGAACGGAGTACACTACCAGTTAAGTAACTCTTAATGTTTCAATATAGGTATTATGTACTTCATGTCTTATATTCTACTTGTGTTTTGGTTCACACATTATTGTGATTTGTGCTTGGGCTGCTGTCGAAGAGATAGAGGGTAGTGTATTTTAAAGATAATATTGACAAATAAAGCAACGTATTGATAGAATACTCAATACGTTAATACTGTTTCCGAAGAGTTTCTTGTCCAGTTCTTCTCCTCGATGACCTAGCTTTGCGAACGGACAACTAGTTTTCTGATAAATTCCTGACAAGCCGAAATTGAAATAAAATATCTAGTCTTGTCTGTCTGTGCTTTACTTTATCTCCTACAATATACCTACACTCTGATATCCTAACACGTGCGATACGTATAACGTAGAAAGTCGGACGGTTAACTGCGCGAGGAGTCTAGCAACGAAGCAATGCGACAGTGGCGGGAGTCAGGGTTTTGTGTGACACATAGTACAATGGCGAGTCGCGGGTACACTACTGTAAGAAGCTAACTACTCACTGCGATAATAAACACGGCTCATTTGTACGTCGTTTTCTGTCTCAATGTCTTAATGTTACCCGTATATTGTCACTAAAGTGCAAATTGAGCCTCTACACCGAGATTATCCGTCCCTTCATGACTTGATGTGCTTGCATCATCTTCGCTAACGCTAAGCCCAACTATCTCTATACAATGTAGACCCTCCAGAACCGTTTCCTCATAGACATCACGGGTCACTTCTATGTCCGCAATGAGTCTATACCCGAGACTGCCCATCGTCTAGCAGTTCATGAAACGCCTCTCCATTTTTTTTTAAATTTTACTTGACGCTACCCATTGCTGGGCACGCCACAAGTGCGGCGGTAAGTCCCCTCTGAGGAGTGGCTAGAGGCGCCACAGCGCCCTCGCCTTCCGCCTGACGCAGGTCCTCACCGGACACTGTTGTTTCGGGAAGTTCCTCAGCAGCATTAACATATCATTTAACCATCTCCCTAGTTTCTACAGGCGCAGTGGATCCAGCAGAATAATGTTTACATATGTATGAGGCGAGAGAGAGAAATTCCATTTAATGTTTTTGTAAATCCACTACATCTTCCTTTAGCGCTGCACATAATAAATCTTCTTTCAACATTCAAGGATATAATGCCAATTTTCTGAATAAAATGTCACTATTGCTATAAATTTTAATGGAATTTTGAAGCTTATTACTCAATTGCTTCATACGTTCGAAATATTGTTTTGTAACAACGTAAATAATGCAATAAATGTTGTTGAACTGTCAAAATGAATCCCATTGTTGCTGATAGTGTGTTACGCAGTTACCCTGCTGGTCTTGGCTTTGTATTCGGAACCGTAAATACGCTTTCAGTAAATAACTATTTGTAAGATGCAGTAATTACTGCAACAAGGCTTTAATTAAACGAAACAACTAAACTTAGGTACGCATTGAATTTTATTACAAAAATGTTATGAAAAATTGTTTACTTCATCTAAGTTTACTTAAGTATATGTACTAACAGCTAAACTAATGGCTACACTTATTTTAAATGATTATTAGTTGAATGTCGCAATACTGGCAGTGGAAAAATACGTTAAATATTTTGTATTGTACGGACGACATCAGGTCAAGCTACCCCAAACTGTCATATATTCTCAATGAACCTTGAGCTAAGCCTCAAGGTTGATTGAGAATATTTAGAGGTAAAGTTGAAAATCTAATACGGAAATCGACAGATTGTAGTAGCTTGAGGTGATGTCGCCTGTACAAAATTACAACTAAATCTGGGCTAGTGACAAATTGTTAAAAGATGTGGCATTTCCAAAATCTTTTTTTATATCTTGTATGTTTTGAGTCTGTATTAGTTTCTAAAGCGTGGCTGCAGTCGTTATAATTATCAACTATAGATACCAAATATTAACTATGTATTACAATACTTTGGGAAATGGCATCTACAAATACAATTTAAAAACACGATTAATTTATTTAATTAAATTTACACGCATCCTGACACTGGCGCCGATATCGTTGTTCACAAACTCGTTTAGTTTGTGAACAGGAGAATCGGCGCCAACCGATTCCCTTGTGTGCAAACATTTAAGTTCAGTACTGTTTAAATAAAGAACATTTAGTCCTGTCAAATTAATCAACACCTCGACAGGTGTTGATTAATTTGACAGGACTAAATGTTCTGAATATGTCAATTTACGACTAAATTGACATATTTTTAGTAGCCATTTTTTAATTACGTCTTAAACTGTCAACTTGACATAACTAAACTATTATTCTTATCTCTAATGAAATATAAACAAAAGTATGTATTAAATTTAGTTCGTGAACAAGGGAATCGGCGCCACTATCGAATCATAGCATGAGATAGCAAAACGCACTATAAGTAATAATTTTATATACACAATTGCACTGCTGTGTCGAAGTATACATAGAGCACCTAATTTTTAACGCATTTATTGAGGATATTTCATGGTGTTTCTCTTTTTGTTGTTTTAAGAGCATATTGTAATCTATATCTACCTATATTATTACTATTGCTATTGATTCAAACTTTTTATTTAGGTACATACGCAAGCAAGTCAAGCTACCCCAAATTGTCATTTTACTGCCAACTTTGTCCTCAAAGCAAACACAACAAAGTTGAAGAAATTTGTCAGATTTTAGAAGCTACTACAATCTGTCCGATTTCTTTTTCCGATTTTCAACTTTATCCCTGAAGCGTTAAGTCTCAAGGTTGATTGGGAAAATCTGACAGTTTCGGGTAGCTTGACGTACAGTCGTCCGTACATAACCAATTTAGGGTCGCTACTGGTAAAAGTGCGTCAGACTTATGTACCGTATTGAACTAGGGCTTGTCAAATACATTCCACTAATTATAGGGACAATCTATAATACGCGGTGGCTATCTTCTGTCTTTAGTATAACTGCAAACATCTATTTCAAAAGCGCAAACGCCACGTTACATTCTTCTAAACTACAATATAAGGCATTATTTTGTACATAGTGCTGGAATAAGCATTTAGCTGTAAATCATTTCTGAATTTTCTAATGCGAACGAGGTTAAGCGTTTGGTAAATATAAATAGTTCACCAAGTAGCAACCCTTTAAGGACATCAAGTAAGAAATGACGACGGCAACACGTGAACAGAAAATTATAGCAAAACTGAACTTCAATTTATGCCATACTAGAATTTATCCAATAAGAACGCACTACCGGGATTTAAAGTGCTGTATGTGTGAATCCAGAACAAACTATTTGTGTCAAATCGGGTTCGATTCCCGCACGGAACAAAAAATTGTATTACCTACAGATAGTTGTTCAGTGTCTGGCTGTTTATGTAAGTTTAAATGTTAGTAAACGCACCCACGGTACAGGAGTAATTTCTAGTGTGGGACAAAGTTTAAAAAAGAAAAATAAAAGCTTCTAACATGTATTTTCCAGACATCTTCAACAACCATATTTCATCACAATAATCATATTTCAGCACTCCGTCAGAGCTGTATGAATATCCGGTTTCAGACACACAGCACAGCAGACGCGGCGGTAGACTTCGATAAGTAGCGGTGAACCTAATTACGAAATTAAAATAAAAAGCTATAATGTTTTCCTACCTTTCGGTACTTGTATTTCTTTTTACTTTGCTGCCTTTCCTTGTATATAGAACGTAGTTTTGCCTTCGTCTAACATATTATGTAATTGCAAAGCAGATAAAAGTCTACAAACATAGTTAAACTTCAGTTTTATAATAATTTGTGATAAATATGATTAATTTCCATAGTAGTGATTTCCATATTGCTTCATATCACAGAATCATCTAATCTATAATGTATATAAAGGAATTGGGCTATATTTGAATATTCATTATTATGTAATAACGTAAAAATATGTAACGTTGAATAACATTAAATATGTTATTTGTCTGTAAATCTATCTGCTCACTGCAGACCAAGATCGCAATAACACATCGCCAGCGAGCGAGTACGACCGAGGCGGTCTGTGTGGCTACCATGAGTTTTCATTACGAAGACTCGATCATCGCTATCGACTGCGTTTGACTCATCGATTGGCCCGCTTCAAGATTGTAAGAACTCTCAACCAATAAGAGCACCCGGTCGATGCGTATGACAGAGTCTCGTAATGCAAACTCATGGTGGCCACACTGAGCATGGTTACAAATAGATTTTAAGGATTTTAATAATGTGGTTAACTACAAATGTCGACAGGAAAAAATATAACAATGACAATAAGTATTGTAATTAATTTTCATTTTGAAACCATTAAATGAAACTACGATTCATGCTCTAGTGGCGTTTTCCATACTTACACTTAGGTACAATTACAATTTTATTCTAAACTCACAATTTCATTTACTACATTCGAGAGATCCACTAAACACAACCAACTACAAAGACCAAGTCTAATCCATTCCATCATTTTTATCTATTACACACTAACCAGAGTATGTTTTTCGCAATGTATTCATAATGTTTAATCAACCACAATTTATTTAACGCCAGGTCATGTGACAAATTGTTGTTAAGAAAACATAAGGAATGATTGACCAAATGTTTGGTTCACATAATTTTTCACAAAGTCTATGCTTTTTGTATTAATGTTAGAGTAACCAATTACACAGACACCTATATTATCCACTGAAATTGCACATCTTACAAGTAAAACAGCAACAATAAAAACTAAATTGATGTTTCTACAGTAGACAATTAAAATACAGGCACAAGGTTATCTATAACAGGTACAACGTAAAGTAACTAAAAATAAGTTGTGGAGCATATACCCCCTTATTCATAAAAGATGTTTAAAGTTAAATAGTTATTAGCGATTCTTTAACCATACATTTTAGAAGTTTGCACGTCACTTAACTTTAATCTTCGTTTATGAATAAACCCCTTAAACACTGTTGTGTATATTCATAAAGGATGATTTAAGTTAAGTGAGGTTAAAAGGTCAAAATTGAATGGTTAAAGAATCGCTAATCACTAGTTAACTTTAAACAGCGTTTATGAATAAGGGGGAATGTGTGTTGTCGAAGTTAGCTAAAAGACATAATCATAAGGACAAAAGGTTTTTATATGTACTTCTTTCATAAATAAAATATTCCTGCCACTTTGTAGCTAGGTTCGAACATAACTATTACAAGTTCTTGCCCGAATACAACTTGATCTAACCTTTTTTAAACCACATAAGTATATAAATGTCTTGTTTAGCTACAGTCGACTTACGGCAGCACTAATTTACTGATATTAAATGTTCTGAAAAAAAAAAGCTGCCTCTAACAACAAATAATATGCAAATAAACTACAGAAGTAATAGACAATATTTACATATATCAGCGGTGGGAACTTCACATACCCGCTATAGCCTTTGCTGCTAGATTGAGACATCATTTCATGTGTACTTTCCTATTAAACGCTAACAGCTTCTCGTACATCAGTCCATACAAACGAATTAACAATAAAAGAAAACATTGTCAAGTCTTCGAACAAAAAAAAGAACTTTCTCCATCATGATACATAAAAAAAAATGTGGTCAGTTCGTTTATATGAAATATTTCGTACTTCGGCTTTAAGTAACTTTCTAAGCTAAACAAACTTCTATAATACCTTGTTTTAAACGCAATTGGGCAATATGCAATGTCACTTCTCAGACCAAATCAACATAAACCTACAGCAACCGATAATGACGTACAGTCACGAGTAACAATGTGTCAACACTTAAGAACTTTCAAGTTTTTTCTTATTTTTTTTTGAAATACAGCGCTGTAATACGTGACATTACATGAAACCTACGGGTTCGAAAGTGCAATGTTCGTAACAAATTAAAAAATAAAACTGTAAATAGCTTTTGAATAAAGCCGAGTGCATAAGTACATACTTTTACTTGTGACTGTACATATCAAAATCTAGGCGCTTCTTCATTCAAGTTTTCGCTTAACAAATAATATTATTTTACAGTGTAAGATATGTAACAAGTGTTCTGTTTTTGTAAAAACATGTAAATACACTTATCTGGTACAGACTATCACGATCAAATTTGATACAATAATATAAACATTCAGCACTCTGAGACACATTCACAACTAATCATTACAATTCGAATTATTAAACGTAATCTAAGTTACCTAATAATGGAACAATCACTGGAGACACTACGCTATGTACTATCGTTGACCCCATAACGTTATGATCACAATTTTCTATGAATAAAAGTCTTAAGTTGTTTAGGAATTTCGCTTATATTAATGCGACTCTGTTGACGAGTGGCGTTTTTCTTCTATTAGTGTGCGTCTGAGTTGTCACTGGTTGATAGATAAAGCTTGTCTTTGCTCGTTTTGTTTGATGTACTGAAATATACATAAAATAAACAATATTTACTTAAAGTTACATTTTCGACAGTAGTATGGAAGGAAATGTGCTAGATAAGAAACAAAGGCTTGGTAAGTCTGTCAAATATTATTGCAAGACTGTTCAAACAGACATATCACGCTTGGGATGCAGGACACGATTACGCACCTCTGGTGTTTCCATGACCACATAGTCCCACGCCCCAGTAAGTGAACACGTCCATGTAAGTCAATTGACACAATCGGTGCGAGCGAATTTTGTCCTGCTTCCTGCGCGGGATTAGCCGCATTTAAAATCCACAATCCATTATGTGTTATTGGGCAGTGAAATCGCATAAAATTAAATTTAAAAAAAAACCATATTGTGTGTTTTAAACGTGGTAGAAGTCTCACCTATAATTTTGGTTTTGGTGAGACGAATGTAAAATTTCGGGAAGATTATAATTAGGTTTTAGTGATGATGGTAGTGATACAAAGGTAGTTGATTATTTTACATTTTATTCGTATACATATTACATAGATTAATTCAGACTCCGCTAATTTTAAATTAATTACGCTCAATCCTTCTCTGTATGAGAGGAGACCTGTGCCCAGCAGTAGGACGATAAAAATGTTGAATTTGATGATGAATTCACAATCCGCTTACATTTTCGATAAATAATACTAGATGTTTATTGTATGTAGGATATCATTCCTGCCATTTATTTAGATATTCAACGTACTTTTCAATGCTGTATAATACTTGTGAATTCCGAAAAACATATTGGACATTGTCTTATTATATATCATTACTCGAAATAACAGAGTAAGTAGTCAAAACTTCAGATATCCTTGTGTCATAATTCTAATTTAACATCAGCGCTCCTTGTATTCTTTATTTGGAATTATTTCAACGAGCTGCCTTCTGACGAATAGCCCTAGTAATTCACATAATTCTCGAAAGATAGTGTTTGTGTTCAAGTATAATACTTTCTATCTCATTTTCTTCCATGTTAAATATTATGTCTGTCTTTTCTTACTGTCGCTTTTTCGTTTCATCGAATGTAAAATTACAATGATGTTAAAGAAGTTTTCTCTTCAAAAATGCAATGTGCTAATCATCACTTACTTGTATAATTTTCCGTCATAGACAAATCTAATTTCATCGGTTTTGTAACGTCAATGTCAATTTCTTCATATGATTGATCTAGTATCTGAAAAACAAAAGAATAGCGAATTAAGAATTTACTTAATTAAAATCTTAATTCATCCTTCACTGACAGACCACGCACAGCCTAAAGACCGGGTCTTATGTTTTTTCCTTATTATAACGAATGCATTTTGCGAAAATACACTGGGATTTATAAGATATTTTTGAAAGGGGATTAGTATTTATAAGATATTTTTGAAGTTAGCATGTATGCTTTTGTTTATGACTTAGGTGTAGCTGACTTTTTTTCGAAATTTCATTCAGTAGGCCTAGTATGAGTTTTCATTACGAAACTCGTTCGCCGATATCGAGCGCGTTTGACTCAGCGATTGGCCCGCTTCAAGGTCGTAAGAACTCTCAACCAATGAGAGCGCCAATCCTCTCAACCAATGAGAGCGCCAAACGCGCTCGATACGAACGAACGAGTTTCGTATTGAAAACTCATACTAGGCCTACAGAGCTCCTGCACACACGACAAACTTTACAGTTCCTTATATAGCTTACAGTGTAGCTACCATGAGTTTACATTACGAGACTCGATCGTCGATATCGGGCGCGTTTGACTCATCGATTGGCCTGCTTCAAGGTTGTAAGAACTCTCAACGAATGAGAGCGCCAAACGCGCTCGATATCGACGTTCGAGTCTCGTATTGGAAACTCATGGTAGCTACACAGGTCTGTAAACATTTGAATACACGTTTTACTCACTTCAATGTCGCTGACTTCGTCGCCAGATTCTATGTCGGTAATGTATGAGGTAAGTGATGATGGCCCTGTAGCAAGCAATCGGTACGTACCACCGACCATGCCTGTTCCTTCTACCACTTCTTCAACTTCCAACTCCTGATCAGACACCTCCTACGCAAAATTACCAAGAGTTACTCAAAGGCATAAAAACAAGATATATATGGCATTTGTGATAAATGCCAAATATTTCTTCAGTCAAACACAAATATGAGGTTTGGGCAAAAATAAAAAGACTACAGATTTTACATATCGATGCACCTGTTTTAACAATTCATGGGTGAGGTCTTTGACCGCAAAAGTAAAAACACGTCGTATGAACAGCATATTTATATTGGACCTTGTTGGGACTGAAGTTTAAAGAAATATAAAAAAAACCAGTTTGTTACATTATTGTTAAGTGGTTGGTGTATACCTAGGCTGTTGTTTTTGCACACAAACCTAGTGTTATCTTGGGAATTTTTAAACCATAGATATTGAATAGTGTGCAATAAGAGATTTACAAGTGTAGATACATGTGCGTCAGATGCCAAAGGTACCACTTCCTCGAAAGGATAATATTTTTACCATGGCGTAAATTACTCTCATATTCGTGTCGACAACTCACTTGCTCAATAATAGCCTCTTCCTCTTCAACTTCTTCTTTGACTTCGGGGTCTAATTCAACATCCGCATCCAGTTCTGGGTCAGCATCAACATCCCCGTCATCATCTGCGTCCGTTTCCCCGCTTACGCCGCTGTATTTCATTTCACCCCTTTCCAAAGCCTCTAAGTTTTCTGTAAATATTAAACTAAGGTTAGCAACGTCTGACGAATCATGATAGCCATTGAAGCAGACGATTACATCGAAGTGCAGAACAAGTGTCGCATGGTATTTCGTTGGATGACCCGGTGAACCTTAAAAAGGCGAATGAGGGCGAACCCAATGCGAGGCTGGCTTGGAATATTGGGTAAAGGGACTGTAAGTTGTGTGGCACTAGGTTTATTTTAAATATTATTTAAAAAAAATACATAATCGTACCTGGATAAACCATCGCCTTCTTGATAGCTTGTGGATCTTTCCGTGACCATTTTTGCACTTCTTCATCCATCTTTCCTACTTTTGAAGGATTCATAGCCCATAGGCAACCTGAAAAACAAATTGTTTACATTGTGATACATTTATAATATTTTTAATGGTCTGTCAGCGTTGGTTGGGAGTGAGGCTGCTGATTTACAAGACATGACAGTTGTTGTTCATACAGCTTCATATCAACATTACAGGTAATAAGCTATTATATCAGCATTAGTTTTAATATAGGACTTTGGATTAAGTTGCAAATATGAGAACAAAAAAACCCACCTTTTCTTTGACTACCATTTGTCGATGGTTTTTCAATCTTCTCAAAACATTTGTTCAAACTAAGATTATGCCTGACTGAATTTTTCCAACCATTTGGTGCAGTTTTGAAATAAGGAAAATGTTGGCTGAAAATAAAAATAGTTTTATTAATACAACCAAAACATTTATTATTCATTATTCCCAATTCAGTATTAAACTTACCACATGAAGTTGTAAATCTCTGATACGGGTAAGCTACCTGTTCTTGAATTTTTTAGCGCCATTGCTATTAAACATGAATAGGAGTACGCCGGCTTAGGAAACTCTCCGACATTACTTTTGCTAGTAGCGTTTATATACTTTGTATGGCTAGTATCTAACGTAAAACCTCCACTAATAGAGGTTTTAATTATTTGCCTATTGTTATTTAATGACGAATTATCAATTAATATTGTTGCTTGGTTTTTGTTACCATTAGTTAAAATTGTTCTAGTATTAATTTGTTGAGGGTCCAGTATCTGTATATTACCAGATATAATTGTTTTAGTTCCTAATGAGTGTGTAACTTTTTGGCTTGTATTTAAAATCGAACAGCTTTTATTATTAACTTTTATTAATTCCGATTGACTTTTTATTCTGAGTGTTGGAGTTGACAAATTCGATACCTTAGATTTGTCCAAGTCTTTTAACAAGTCTTTTACAACACTTTTCTCTTGTTTCCTTACATAAATCACCATTTGTGTGGCTTCTTCTAATTCCTTGCCTTTTTTGACTTTTGGTTCTTCTGGTTCCTGTACTTTTGATACTTTGATTACATTTGGTGAAAAAGTTAAGTGACTCTTTTCTTCTTTGGGACTTGGAAGTGATATGCTATTATTGCTTAAATCGTCGGTTGCTGCCGCCGATGTTAGCAATAAGTTCGAGGCTTCCTCTTTCACTATGCCTTTTACAGGAGTTTCTACAAACGTGGAAGGCATTACAGAATTTGGATTGACCATTACCGCATTTGCCTCTGAGCCATACAAATCCAGGTTATGGACAAAACTAGAACTATTATTAAGCCATGTTGAAGAATTATCGGTGTCCATGTCTAATAACGGTGGTAACTCCGAAAAGTGTGATCCTAAAGTGTCCTGAAAAGGTTAATATCTATGGTAAAATATAGGTTGATGAATAAAAAGGAAAAAATGTATTAAGTATAAAATATGGATTGATGACTAAATTTATTTATTATGGTACTGAAAAACAACTTACAGTAGTAAAATCTGTCATACTGCTAAGGTCCGTTGCTATTTCATTTTTTATATCCATGTCCAGCATATCCTGGAGGGAATCTGTGATATATAAATCCATGTCTGAGCACCACTGAAACAAAAAAGTTCATTTTTATACGCGACACGTTACCTCCATATACATAGGATCCATACATAGACATTTAAATTTCTTAATATCATACATAAAAATTACTATTTATGTCTATGTTGAGATGACCGATAAGTTTTTCGTAAACTTAGTATTGGATTTCGCGCCAATTTCTTATATGATACAGTTTGTATCTACTGAACCGTGAGACGGTGGGACGGGAGAGGCGGTACAATGAAACCACTACGTAGTACAGAAACCTGTTTGTGTCAGGTATGCGATACCCCAACAGCGACGGAGTACAACCGTCTTGTTTACACTATAATGAAACATAATTTATTATTAAATATTCCTTTGTTACTTGTAAGTTGCCAGGATATTGTTTTAGTTGACTATATGCTATGTATTCAAAAAATAAAATTTATAAATCGGTTAATTATCAATGTGAGATGATCGAGCTAAAAGCATTTTTATATCCCATTCTATCCTTTTTTATGCAGACCTACACCAACCCACGAGCACTTGGACGAGGGTTCGAGCAGTCCGGAATGGGTATCTTACTAACAGACGTATATAAAAACTTAACGAACGGAACCATTCGGAAGGCTTCCAACATTCGGGACGAAGTTTTTTGTCGTCTCTATAAATAACTTGTTCTGGTATGCTGTTATGTCCGTGATCCATTAAATTGTGTATTACATGTTGTGTGTAATAGTTACCTAGATAGAACTTTCATCTTCTATTGATCAAGTATGAATGATGTTTAAATTATTATTAGTTTGTTCTGCAGATTTTTGATGAACATTTTCATTATTTTCAATGCCTACATAAGATAAGAGTAGTTAAAATGTACTAGGACAGCACCTACATTAGTAACTAAAGTCCTTGATAAAACAAGTCTTACTGCTTTATCTAAATGTAAGGTAAAGTATTAACTGATTTTGATTGAGGTTTTAGGGATTTATAGGCTGTATTCTTTACAACGTGCGATTGCACGAATGGTATGACTTAAATCCAAAGAACTTGTGTTGTTCTTCAAGCGACATCTCGTTTTGGTAACAATCTACATTTATCTAAATTTGTACTTGTTCCTTACACATTTCTTAAATTATTATATTACAAGGTTATTTCATCAACACGACAGTTAAATTCATACGAGTGCAGTGACTGATAATAAGCGGCCATGTCATATAAATAAAGTATGCCTACCAAATTCAATTCATTCAACTCGATTTGGTAGGATTTATAAGTCGGTTATATTATAGTAAACCTATTGTATTATATAAAATAAATATGTATTTGTTCATCAGCAAAACTATTCTAAATAGGTTGGTAGAAAAACTCTGATATGTCTGGTGTCGAATGTGTCGCATGATAATAGCATGGCGATTATAATCAGTTCGAGGATTATTCCTTTTTCCATATACAAAAAGGCACGATTATCGAAGTATGTACCATTTTTTCCCGCCCAAACAGGATAACAGGATCGAAAATTGGACACACCTTACTCCACAGGCAGAAAAGGGAAGGGTACAAATGGGGTGAGAAAAAGAGATAGCTATATAGAACCGAAAGAGGGGTGAATCAACCCCTGATACATTGCAGCCACGCCGAGTGCCGCCGTGCCGCTCCCTTTTGAAGTTTACGCAAGCATTTGTTTTGAGTTACGTACTAGGATGTTGGTAGGTATAAATTTTATTTGACAGACAAAAATATTCTGTAGAGAACGCAGTTAGAAATGCAAAATAAGGTTAAGTGTTAGAATAATCCAACAAGGCAATTTGTGTTGTTGTACAATCGAATATGTCTATAGACTATAATAGTACATAGCGAACTCCGATGTCGTGGCATTAAGGACCATGAACTCAAAATTTAATGTATCTCGAGTTCGTCATACTCACTCACGAACGAACGACGTGCTAGCTATATGAATCGAAAAACAAAGGTTTTTGCATCGGTCAGGTAGACGTAAACGGTATGGTATAAATATAAACTATAACTAATAATAATAACTTTATATCCCTTCATTATTAATTTCATGTTATAGTACTGAGTTGCCAAAGAGAAATGGCTAGGTCCCTATACTGTTATTAATGACGAAAGAGTTCCTTAAGCTAGCTAAGTTAGTTCTAAATGAGTGAACAGTGGTCAATTGGTTCATTGAGCTTAGGACATTGATATACTTAATATTATATCAATGGCTTAGGACTAGAAAATAATGTGTCGCCTAGGGATCTATCGTTGTGTAGGTAACGGTTGTACTAACAGTCCGCTTTTGTTCAAAACTAGAATGGGACAAATTTCATAGATTTTTCGTCGATTAATATTATTCAGCCCCTACAAGTTTCAGTCGAGTAAGTAGATATGGTGGGGAGATGTGGAGGCGCCGCAAGGGGCCCCGCCGCCGCCGCCGTGTCCTCGAACCTGACCGCGCGCGTTCGCCTTGAACTCATCGTGGTCGGCTCTTGCGCCGATGGTCGGCACGTCGGTTCGTGCACGAGCCATGGAAACTCGACGTCTCGGAAAATTATATTCAATAGATTTTTTTTAAAGTATTTATTTCATAAACGGAGCTGCAAATAATTTTTAAATAATTCAAGTTCACCAGCAAGTAAATTTACTAATATATAATTACCTATAAGAAGTCTTAAAATCTTCTGCTTACGGTATCACCTTGATAATTTTACTCTTTACCATAGCAAACAGCAGTAATTTATTTAGTTTTAGAATATTATTTGGCGCGAAAAATGCGCATTGGGATAATATTGCGCGCGCAACCTCAATACGAAAGCATCTGGGTGGGGTTCCGTATTGATTGCATGCGCGAGTTTGTCCCCTCACCTCAGCTTTCTCGAAGTTGCCCGTTTTAAACGTGGGGAGAGAACTGAAATATTACAGCTCAACTTCTATAGCTAGGTATAAAGGTGTTCAAATATACATAGAATCTAGACCGGAAAATGACATGGCAAATTATTTAAGTTGTCGAACAACAGTTTTGAATGTTATTCGTTCAATAACAGAAGGGAGGTAGATGGTTATTCTTAAAACATCATCTATATACAATTTTGCCATTATGTAGGTATAATTTAAAGTTTGCACAGCATACGTGAGGCGGTCGGAAAAGACAGATGGCCGAGGTCAATGGCCGCACTGTAAATTACTGACAACGATCTATGAATAGGAATATACGTACCTTATTTTACATTTTCCGAATAGTAGTAATTACTAGGTAGATACCGAGTTATTGTAGTTATAAGGTATGTGCTTTTTAATTGTAAATTGACAACAAAATTTCATTGATCTAGTAATGGAAGAACACCATCTTCGATCTTTACTAGTAAGTAGGATATTACCAAATGATTCGATAGCTTTTAACAACTTGGTAATATTATTATTTTCTCAAAATAGGAATAGGCAGCTAGTGACGTTCAGTTTTTTTATATGCAGTGAGCTAGATAACTTATCAAATTAAATAGCACAATTAAGTAAATTTACCAATTTAATACCTACCAAAACCGAATTATTCCTTAGAGACACTTCTGAAAAAAATTCGCTTCTATTTCGTATAGGTACCTACCTAGATACACTTTAGAGAACAGAATACCGATAACTAGTTAGTGTCAAATATAATATCTAGGAGCCTGGGTTATTTAATATCCTAGACCTATATTTCTAGTGGATTTAATAGACTAACTAGGTACGCCAGCGGGTTTTTGAGTTCTGATCTCAAAATGTTCCGATTGATTTTGTTCACTTCTACCTAAGAAGTAGGTGTGGCTACTTAGCCGTTGTACGCACGGGAGTTTTTTAAGACGTTTTTACTACACTTCCTCTATACTTGCCTTCTTCATTCATGTGGAATCCTCACGTTAAGAATCAAAAGGAGATGAAAACCACTCGAGTCAGAAATTACAATATTTTAGAGGTATTCCGCCTATTCAGTTTTTCTTCCCACATTCTCAGAAGACTGAGACAAAAAGGTCAAACCGCTCGCTAAAGATCTGCAGTATTATTAGGTACCTAAGATAGCAATGCTCGGGGGTAACCAAAAATATTAATGATGTTATTATTTTATGTTACTTTTTCTACGTCTTCCAACAGTTATCAGTTTAATTCAGAGTGCATGCTATTGATAGCATCAAAATATTTACTGTAAACGGGGCATCTCGTTGTTTATACCTACATAGAAATGCATTGATAAACTCGGCGCATTGATAGTTGAAGTAAAACGCCACCCGGGCCGTCTCGCTGAGTGCACTACCACACGCACACACGCTCACAATGCAAAGCCACACCGATACGTGCATTCACAACTACAAAAGCACGTTGCACTCATTGTTCAACGTTTTGAAATTCTCGCTCGCTCAAAACCGGCCGTGGGAATAAATCGCTTCGTGGATTTCCGTACGTTATACCTATTATACAATAACGAAAAAGTTTTATTATTTTCTGAGCTGATTTATTGTTTTTTTTTAAGCTATGAAAAATTAAAATAGGTAGTTTTTTCCTAATAAAGTACAATGATGGTAACTTATTTTCTTGGAAGCCCAGTTGTAATGGATTTGCATAGCTGCATAATAGTTAGGTATTTACTAGTAATTTATAAATGAATTAATTAATAGTTGGTTCATTAGGTAGGCTACTTGGATACGTGGAACATAAAAAGAATATGACATTCCTTCCTGTTTACCTGTAAAACGAGGCAACCCTAGATTGCAATTAGAACAGGAATACCTATCGGGCTATGTAGGTATACTATACCTACTACAATTTTACAACCGCTCGTGGAGCGTGTTGTAAGTTCATTGACGACTAATTGCCGCCGTAACTACTACCTTTCTATATTTAGTAAAGATTACACTATTTCGTAATAAACTAATCTATCAACATATTTTTAAAATACAAATAGGTACAACACGAACAAAATAATAATAATTTTTATGCTGTCGTTTCGTTATCAATAAGACATTGAAGAATTGGGAGGAAAAGAGATAGAATGTAAAATATTGAATGTCCGTTATTTATGTTTGTTTAGCGAAATTGGTTTCGTGGAACACAATTTCATTATAGGACATAGTATTTTAGACATTTTAAAAATCTGTTAACAGGATTTCTATAAACGGTACGTTCTCAGATATTACCTAATCAATTAGGTAGGTATTTGGTACGATGTTACACCGTCCATGAGAGAAAGAGCTGGAATGATTTCCCGCCACTTTGACAGTGACCAACTAAAATCGAATTGGAAATAAATCGAAGAAAAATGTTGTACTTATACCAATTGAGCTAATTTTGTTTCACTGATGACAACAAAATTGATAATTATGACATCAAAAAGAGCGGGACATGTTAATTTGTTGGACTTTCCCATTACCTACAAGTTCCTTGTTTTACAGACCCAAATGAATTGTAGGCTTTATGTATAATTTTAATATCACTTACCGAATATTTATTGTTATAAATATCCTTAAGCTCGACAGAATAATCCTGAATTTCACACATTTACGCTTTTAACGTCATTAGATTGACAGATATACACCACTCACTCCTATAAAAACCACAATCTGTTTTACTATTCTGCGAAAAGGTACACAAAGAATGGTCTTCTTTTCTATTGGACGACTGAACCCACGTGACTAACCGTAACCAGTTCCTATTGGTATACACCTCGGCATGAATTGACGTCACTACTCAATCTGTATACTTTTACAGAAAAAAAAATATTGAAATTGCTTTTCAGCGTTTCTTTAAGATAGATAATTTTTAAAATAATTTATTATTGTACACCTTTACCTTTAAATGCATTTTTAATTATACTTACGACAACACTTACCGGTAACATGGCTAGTCCATTCACAACAACATGGCGGTTTGTTTACACCGGCATGATAAGGCGGGAAGTACTTCTGCCGTGTGTGTAAATTTATTTCGAAGAAAGTCTAGTTCAAAATAACCATTTCTTTTTAAAGAATATTTTTATTGAAGTACATAATAGAATGTCCAAATAATAGTGAACGAAATGGGAAACTGAAGGCACATGGGCGATACCACTTTTTTCCGACGCTAGCGCTCTCTAGTGGTAACTAACAATAACGTTGAACATTCTGGCGGTAAACTTAAAAATAACAAAAATCAGTCATTATGCATTCATTTATAATTTAAATCAATTGAAACATTTCAAAATTGTTATTGTTTTTGGCACACAGATATTTAAAAAAAATGTTATGACTAAACACAACAAGACTCGAACGACGTACAGTAAACCATCAACAAAGTCTTTATATGCCTGGAACCATAAGCTTTCCATACTGCCTTCTGTAGCGATTTATAAAAAAGCTTTGTTTCCAGGCATTTTTAAATACATATATAACTAACACAAAAATAGAATAGTAATAAAAACAAAGATCGACCATGCTAAACAGAAATTAGTTTTTAGTCAACTATGAAAGATTTAAAATGATTTAACACAATGCTCTTCGAAATCTTCACTTTTGGCCGTTTTTAACTAGCAACAATTATATTAACATCTAAAAATATCAAACAATAAGAGATTACAGTCTAATAATGAGTAGAAAAGATAAACAGCCTATACATTAAATTAACGTTGGAAAGTAATCAGGCGGTATTGTGGCAAAATAATTATAATCCTCCAAAGAATGTTAAAATTTGGCTATTTTAATATTCCTTTGTCTTTTATATGTTTCATATGTCCCTAATTTCTTTATCCTTTTCTTAAGGAGGTAGTCGTTTTTGAAGTTGGGTATATCGCTAGATTGAGCAACAAATTTTGTTTCCTGAGAAATTATATTGACCCTAAAGTCGGTGGTAAAACCACGGTCTGACGTTGATGCAGTTGGTATGAAAGGCAAAACCTTAGGGATCTTGATCGAAAGCTTGTGCTTTTTGTCATCGACATCGTCATTTATACAATAAACACTTTCTTCCAAGTAGTTCGAAGGTTTAGTTCTTTTTCTTTTCGTTTCTTCCACGACGAATTCTGACGTAGATACCACTTTTGTTTTCTTTGATTTGACTACATCTGTATTAGGTTTGTCATCTAGTTGCTTCAAAATATTTGAAGGCAATCTTGGAACATAAACCTTGTCAAAGGAATTTTGTTTTAGAATCTGCAAAAAAGTTGATATATAATTACAGTAATTAAGTGGCTAACCTGAGAAGGTAAAAAAAAAAATACTCCACCTTTGATACTTTACTGGCATCGTCATCTTCCCTGTCTTTCCTTTTTTTGTTCTTTTTCGTAGGTCCTGAAATCGAATAATATGTTTAATACTAACAGACAGTATCACAGTGATTATTCATAATTTAAACTCAGTTTTAGTTTACGACTCAATAGTTTACAGCTATTTCAAGTTTTGCTGGCTTGTTTTACAACAAAATTAAAAAAATATACCTTCATCAATTTTATTCCCTTTTTGATATTGTACTTTACTTGTCTTTTTAATATTTTCAATGGATGTTTTTTGTTGTTCTTGTGTTTCGGTAACCGCAGCTAAAATTGATTAATCCATATTAAACTGTGAGTTGAACCTCGGGGAGAGATCATCTCCCTTTGAAAATATTGACAATAATTTTAGTCGTTAGATTCATAGTCTGCCATTCTTCACAGATCAGTTACAATCTTGTGAATAAAATTCACGAAATAATAAAAAAAGAAAACTAAAATTGCCTTTATTCTGCAATGTAATGTACTGACCTTCAACTTTAGTCTCGACGTCTTGGTTATTATTAGAAATTTTCCGTTTCTTTTTTTTATTTTTTGTCGTCATAGACTCGTCATTAGGTTTTACGTCATCTGTAATATATAAATTTATATGTTTCATAAAATAACATAACGCACTACACATATTCCCCGGAGGGATATGCAATGGCGTTTATTACAAACATATTATACCCGTAATGTTATATAAGTAGTCTCTAATTAAGTTCCGCCGAGTATAATAAGATAAATTGATTAGAAAACGAGTATTGGTAGGACTAAAATATTTTTCTGGAAATGAAACTAGTCTACAAACTTTTAATTATTATTTCATCAATTGTTTGATTGCCAGATGATTTACGTTTGCGCTTCTTTGTGACCAATTC
Source organism: Sesamia inferens (assembly GCA_037179545.1). Lineage (NCBI taxonomy): Eukaryota > Metazoa > Arthropoda > Insecta > Lepidoptera > Noctuidae > Sesamia > Sesamia inferens. The sequence continues at coordinate 23,201,873 of CM073928.1, read as the reverse complement.
TTGCTTCATTACCTCTTCATTTTCTGAAAAAGAATAATAATTCATGTAAAGTGGGATATAAAATATAACGGTGTCTATTTAAGAATAGTAACATTTAAAAAATATCTACCTTTGTTTACAGTCGGTGTATCGACTGTAGTACTTTCAGAAATAGTTTTTTGCTTTTGTTTTTTTGTACTGCCCAAAGATACATTTTGGAGAACCGATTCAGCGGTTGTCACATTATCTGTAAATGAAACATTATTTTTACTTGACTGGCGATATTTCACAGCTCTGCAGGGTTATCATCACCTGGCTATCATCACTTTAAAACTTAGCAAAGAATTGTTTCGTTTACATTTTTATCTTAAAGTATTGAAACACTCTTTATAGCAAAACAACCACTCTCAATAGCGAAACAATACACCACTATTTAGACCCCAATAAACATTTGTTTCACTGACATTTAAACACATTGCTGATGCAAGGTTGTAAATATTTCGTACAATAGGATTCTTAGAAATGTGTTCATTTATTCCCTAGCACCTAGCACGTGTTTACTTATTGGACTTCCTACTATGACTATCATATTATTATAATATTTATTTATTTTCTCACCACAATATTCATTTAAAATAATAACAAAAGAAAAACAATGTTGTCCAGTTATGGACTCGTTGAAAAATATTGTGGGAGAGACTGGTGCCTAAGCTAAGTTGAAGCCTATATTTCAGGCCACTAGGTCTCCACCCTAGATAAACATATTTATTATTTTAAAGAAATTTATTAACAATAAACATATTTATTATTTTAAATTATATTATTGTTATAATTAGGTACCTGTTTCCATTTGACTTTCGGAAAGCCTCTTCTTTTTCTTTTTAGTCACAGACATGTTATTAGACTTTTCTGGAATATCATCTGAAATAAAGCATAGCAAAACTTGAAATAGGGCAGAGACAATATATATTACTAGATGCGCCGCGCGGTTCCACATGCGTTTGTTTCCCCGTGGGAATATCAGGATAAACAGAGATAAAAATATAATATGTGTTATTCCTGGTTATAAAACATTAGGCCTAGTATGAGTTTTCAATACGAAACTCGTTCGATCGTATCGAGCGCGTGTGCCAAATTTCACCCAAATCCGTCCAGTAGTTTTCACGTGAAAGAGTAACAAACGTCCATCCATACATTTTGCCTTTATAATATTAGTAGGATGTGGGACATCTATGCATAATGGACATCTCAAACAAATAAATGAGTTAATATCCTCCTAGTGGTACGAGAACTAAAACGCGGTGACTCGATTATAGTGGACTTTAGTAACACAACCCTTACGTTGTTGACACCACTACGATCCGGACGAAGCGTTTCGTCTTGTCTTAATACGCATCAAGGGATAGGAACAATTTGCCAACGGCGGTGTTTCCGTCTGACTACAATTTAAGTGTCCTCATAAAATAGCGCGCTTTACCATCAACGATTGCATCACTTCTTAAATCAGGCGGGATTGCGGGCAAACACTAATTTATAATTATAAAAAAGTAAGTACTTATAAATTCAATGAAGAGACTCGAGTCAAGAAGTATGCAATAGCTCAGTAACGTGGAACATGACGTAGAGTAGTGGGCACATTTAACCCCTCTAAACCCGCGGTCACTCAGTGCGGTGTGATATTCTCGGCATTATAAATTGAGACAGCAAAAGTCATCAATATTGACAGCCTTAACCCACCAAGCACTGCCTATAATCCTCCTCCTTAAAGCGACAAGAAATGAACCGGCTACAGTACCTTGTCTACTAGATTAACTGTTTTTTGATAGCTGTCTTAGCACGTACCGATTTCAAATTACGTAAAAAGTTACTTTAAAATGTGTGGTATAAATGAATGTAGAAACTGCCATATTTGTAGCATCATGTATACATTATAATACCATACGTGAAACAATCAATGTGTTCATGCCATCACTAGTTAGTTCTGGTTTACGTAATGGACAGGAGTATAGTACGAACAAATGACAACATACCAGATGTTACAGTCTCAGTAAACTCTGCAACATTTTGAGAACTGTTCAGTGCCTTTTTATTTTTATTCTTATTTTTAGCACTTTGGTTTGGACTTTCAACAGAGGCAATACTGTTTTGGTTTCCTTCATTATTTCGAGTTGTATTTAGGTCCTGTTTTGATTTATTCTTTTTGCTGTGATGTGAAACTTCAAGTGGAGCGTCATTGGAATCGTCTGAAAATAATAAAGTCTATTAACCAGGTGATTGCTGAAATCATAGAAACAATTTAACAGCCATTATCTCACGTGGATCTATTACGGAGGGTTTGCTGCGCTTTCACGCCGTAACTACTGAACCGATTGCTTTGAAATTTTGCAGACGTAATGTTAGAAGTCTGGATTAAATAACAGGGTACTTTTTATCCCGAAAAAATTTGACATTCCAGAGGCAAATCTAAAAAGCGTGATATAACCAAACCCCACGGGGGCGTAGTCGCGGACGGAAAGATAAGTTTAATATAAATTGTTTTGAAAACGGGTATTTGTAGAAACTAGTCTACAAACCTTTAATTATTATTTCATCAATTGTTTGATTGGCGGACGACTTGCGGTTGCGCTTCTTTGTGACCAAGTCTTGGTTCATTACCTCTCTATTTTCTGAAAAAGAATAATAATTCATGTAAAGTGTGATATAAAATATAAGAATGTCTAGTTAATAATAGTAAAAAAAATAAAAATCTACCTTTGTTAACAACCTCTGTACCAACTGTAGTACTTTCAGAAATAGTCTTTTGCTTTTGTTTCTTTGCACTGCCAAAAGATACATTTAGGACGGCGGGTTCAGCGGTTGTCTCATTATCTGTAAATGAAACATTATTTTTAGTTGATTGGCGATACTTCACAGCTGTGTAGAGTTATCATCATCTGTCATAATCTATCAGCTTTTTCCTCAACTATATTGAGTACAGTTTCCAGTTTAAACAAATAAAGCTAAATACCAATATTTTACACGAAGCTAATCCCTATCTGACCGCAACCCAGGTACCGGTAACGCACTATTACTATCAGTTGCAATCATTTCGAAGCATATTTCTAATCCAATGCTCCATGTGTTCGAAAATGAGTCTGCTCAACAACGTAAATAACGCAATGGATGTTGTTGAACTGTCAAACTGAAACCCATTGCTACTGAGTGTGTTACGCAATTACCCTGCTGGTTATACGATACTCCTTGGTAAGTTAGGTTTACTAGGTTTGCCATCATATACCATAATAGGCATGTTTCCTGGGTAAAAAAAAAAAATGATTCTATTTATTCCGTCATTCAGATTATAGAAAAAGATTGGATAAGTATATTTTGTTTTATCAAATTAATAACAATTTACAAATATAAAAGGCATCAAAGATCAGGAGTGGTGGCTAGTGATGTCATTGCTCGCTAACAAGTGTAGCGCGCAGTGACGTCACACGAGTTTTCAACGCACCGTGTCGTCTTCTTTGTTTGTTTATATGATAAAAGAAAAAATCGTGTCTAGTATCTTTTAGTAAACTACCCTATTGTATTTGTTATAATTTTACAAGAAACAAAACTTTTCATAGTATGTAAACAATATGCAAGAGTTGTCTAAATAATTGTGTGAAAGAACCTGTCCAATTTCATTAGTACAGCATTATATTTTTAATTTTCAGTCATGTCTTTTTCCATATCATATGTTCATCATTATTTTCATTTGCCCAGCCCATACTAGCGCAACAATGTTAATTAACAACAAGCGCCTGTAATTTATGATGTTATGATCATTATCATCCTCTGCCAAAAAACGTTCTCTAGGGTAAAACATCTTTCATCAGTAACGTTATAGTGACGTCATTTACCGGTAAATTGCCGACACTATATGGCAGTCATTGCAGCCTTAGAAAACTCTAGCTTTATTGGACTATTTTAAAGTAAGTTATATCCCTTTATTTCATTATATACTTATAAATTACATTTTTAAATATTTCTACATAAAAAATAAAAAAATTGTAGTCCCCCGGTATCGGGAACAGGGTCCAAGCATGCATAAAGTGCGTGATAGCTTACATATTTCATAGTATTACTACATATTATAAAACAAAGCCAGTTTCTCTTTCCCTATGTCCCTTTGTATGATTAAATCTTTAAAACTTTGCAACAGATTTTGATGCGGTTTTTTGTAATAGGTAGAGTGGTTCAAGAGGAAGGTTTATATGTATAATAACTTCCATTAAATCGTGAAGAAATACAATTATTTTTGAGGTTTCTAATGTGATGTCGTAAATAATTAATTTTTTTCAGTGAAACACAGGCTGAACCCTACGAGATTTATCAAAATAATGTACTAAGTATTGTACACATTGAAAAGGTTTACAAATAAGTCCGCGATGGTATATGTCTATCTCTTATGGATATCCCACAATAACATTTTTTTATCATTTACTTTTTACGACAAACACCGGCTAATTTTCGAATCGATTTTAAGGTATTCCTTAAATACATTGTTGATTTAATATAGATCTATATCGCCCTTTATAGCATATGATTTAAATGAATATTTTCGAAGATATTACAGATTTAAAAATTACGGGGCGTTGCGTTTGGAGTGGCGTTGCGCGGGCCGTATGTTTTAATAGATCGTTCACAATTTTTTTGCACACGTGCGAAGCCGTGGCGGGTTGCTAGTAGTAAAATAAATATCTTCTGTGTGTGATCTTATTTATGGCGTCTTACATTCGTTGTGATACCGTACGCGCAACAATCAATGTATTGTGTGTTGCTGCCATCACTAATTTTCGGTTTACCTAATGGAGAGAGTAAGTATATAGTAAGAACAAATGACAACATACCAGAAATTACAATCTTGATAAACTCTGCAACATTTTGAGAACTATTCAGTCCTTTCTTATTTTTGGTACTTTGGTTTGGACTTCTAACGGAGGCGCTAATGTCTTGAGTCCTCTCATTATTTTGAGTTATATTTAGGTCCTGTTTTGATTTGTTCTTTTTGCTGCGATATGAAACTTCAAGTGGAGCGTCGTTGGAATCGTCTGAAAATGCAAAAGTCTCTATTAACCAGCCCCCTAATCGGCCAACACATTTTTGTCAAATGATTACGACTAGTTGGAATCAATTGGGATCGTTCGGACCGCCCATTGGTCAGTTCGGTCCAAACGATGCCAACTAGTCGCAATCATTTGACAAAAATGTGTTCGCCGATTAGGCGGCAGGTGATTGCCGAAATTATAGTATCAATTGAACAGCCATTGTCTCAAGTGGATCCACGCGGATACGAAGAGTAATACTTTTAAGTTTATCAAGAACTTTGGAATAATAACAAAAGTTTAAAAATATTGCGAAGAATGAACTCTCTCACTTGATTATTATTTACTATGTCACTTCTAAGGTACAACTAGATATTGAAGATGCCATAGAAAGTGTACTTCGTCATCAACATTTTAGTCAAAACGCATCCACCATTGGACATAGGCCGCCCCAAGCATCGCCACTTCGACCGGCTGGGTAATTGCATAACACATTGTCAGTAGCAATGGATTTCATTTTGACAGTTCAACAAAATTCATTGCGTTATTTACGTTGTTGAGCAGACACATTTTGCTACATATTAAGCAATGGAATAGCAATAAACTTCAAAATAATTCCAACTGATAGTAATAGTTTGTTACGCAATTAGGGTGCTGGACGCGGTCGTCAATCTAGAACCTTTCGCTTCGAAACTATAGCCTTGACGGCTACCTTAACCAAGGGTAGGCGGGCAGCTGGGAACTAGAGGTCCGTTCTGTAGTAAGTCCCTTAGTTGCCTTTTACGACACCTACCGGAAGTATAGCGCTGCTATTCTTCATGTCCGGCAGCATATGCTTAGGAAGCTTTATCAACTAAACCTACCATCGAGTGGAATGCCTTCTCTGTCAGCGAGAGATATGCTATTCTTTTGTTTGTTCTTTTTTGCACTGTTTTTGATGGACGTATTTGCTTCAGACTTATTTTCGTCAGCGTGAGTACCAGAGGTGTCAATAAAGAAGCCTAAATTATCATCTTCAGTAGTACCTGAAATTGACAAATAACACAAATCTCTAGTTTATGGTCAGCACTCTAATTACGTAATTCAATACATTTTCATAATTGTTCAATAAAGAAATTTAACACTTCTGTAAATTTTGAATATTTTGAATGCATTGTAAATGTTCCACATAAGGAGTGTACTGTAATTTTATAAATTGACTTTGATTAAAAAAAGTAACGAAATGCTTATGAAGTTCGAAGTATTAAAATAAAGTGCATAAACATTAATTGGTAAGTGTTAATGAGTGGGAAAGAGTGGGAAGTGAAAATGATTACATAAAATATCGAAATTAAGAGATACATACCCATACTTTCATGAATGTTTGTTTTGCCTAGGCTTCTTTTTAGAGGTATAAAATCCCCAGGAGACTCTTCATCATCATTTTTCTGAGCGATTTCCTTTCCAGCCTGTTTTTTCTTACCTATTGCCATTTCACTGTCATTACTATCTTCATTGAACAAGAGTTTCATGTCAATTGAATCTGAAGAACCTTCAGACATGCAGTCTTGTTTACCAACTTTTTCTTTACTCTTGTTCATAGATTTATCTTGTTTATCAGTCTCTGCAGCATCTTCAGTTGCATTCACTTTATTTTTCTTCGATTTCTTGACCTGTGTTAGATTCAATTGGTCTACAATTGGTTCTTTAGTTGGTTTTTTCTTTTTGTTTAGGTCTAAAGAAATGTTTGAAGATTTAATCTTCTTTGAGGCAGATTTGTTCAGATTGCTCAGAACAGATTCATAGTTTTCTGTTATTTCTTCATTTTCGCTTATTGAACCTTCATCAGTGATATCCTCATCTTCATTTTCTGCAATAGTAGCTTGCAATGGGTCAGATGTTTGATTCGCTTTCATGATTGATACATTCTCATCAACATTTACTTCTTCAACTTCATCCAAATTGTTTATAGCAACTGTTGAAATGTTTAGTTCTTTCTGTGGAGTTTTTGGTTCTTTTTTAATAATGTTGGGCAAAGTCAGAGGATCAGTTTTGTCTGCTTGGTTTTCGTCTAAGATTGTGATTTCTTTTTCATTTATTTCATCTTCAACACACAACGACTCTGACAAACGTTTAGCCTTATGTTTCTTTGACAGTGTCTTTAAAGCGCTTTCTTCATGACTGGAATCTATTCTTTGACGCCTATTCTTTTTAGTATGTGTAGTGAATTCTTCATCCGATTCTGATGAAGATGTATCAAAACGCTGGCGATGATTTTTCTTCGATTTAGCTGACCTTTTACTGTTATCAGACTCGTTTAATTTATGTCTTGCTTCATACATTTCTCTGGATGCTTTTTTCTGTTCCTTTATTTTACGTTCGTTGAATTTCTTTTTAGATTTTGCGGACATTGTGAGTTCGTCCGCACTTAGGGAAAGGTCTTCGCCCGTGCCACTAAGCAAATCGTTATCTTCTTCATCCGAACTGACGATAAATGAGTCTTTTTCGTAATCTGAGTCATTAGAAAATTCTGCTTCATTTGAATCTATAGTTTCTCCTTTTTCTCTTATTTCGTTTTCTTTTTCATACTGTTTTTCTTCCTCATCCCTACTATCCCCCGATTCGTAATTATCACTGTCTTCTTCAGCCTCGTCGTTCATCAGTTTGCTCTTTTCCGAAGACGATTCTTCTTCCGTATCTTCTTCGACGTCCTCCTCTTCTGATGAATACGAACCCTCCTCTTCTGACATGATAGATGTTTCTTTCTTAGATTTATTAACACTGTCATTTTTTTCTATTTTGTTTGTACTGTTAGGGGCAATAATTGAAGTGTTTAGATGCAGACCTAACTTTTTAACAGATTTTGGTTGAAGAGGTGTACTTGTAGAATAAGTAAGCGAAAGATTTTTTTTATCGGTATCATTTGCCGTGTTAACATTTGGCACATTTACAGATTTCGACAATTGTTCATTTAAATCTTTGTCTACATGTACTTCATTTGTTGACACATTATTCATATTTAAAATGGATGACTTTCTTTTGGACTTGTTGGAACTTTTATTTTTCATATTCTCATCATCAGCTAAAATTGTAGTGTTTGTTTTATCCATGCTAACTTCAACAGCCATAGTGGTAACAGATTTTCTTTTAGATTTATTTAAGCTATTTCCCATATTCTCATCATTAGACAGGGCTGTTACTGAAGATTTTCTTGTAGATTTGTTGGAAGTTTCATTGGTATTTTCATCAAGAATCCCATTTGATAGTAATAACTTTCCCTTTGATTTATTGGAGGAATTCATTATTTCATCAAAGGACTCGTTATTTGCGGTTAAGGACTTCTTTTTAGAAGTATTGGAATCTTCTTCTTTTTGTTCAATTACATTTGATATGGAAGACTTTCTATTGGATTTATTAGCCTTATTATTAGCCTTATTATTGGCCTTTTTAGTATTACTCTCATCGTGATTATCTGTATCATCTACTGTAGATTTGCAGCTAGACACATTGAAAACTCCACCTGTAGTATCTTCAGAAACTTCATTGGTTATAGACAACTTCCTTTTAGATTTATTAGATTCTAAATCATTGATCATGTCTGTTATGATAGATTTCCTTGGTGATATGGCTGAGTCAGATGTTCTAGACTTCCTTTTAGACTTACTGATGCTATCATTTTTTATCTCAGATACATTCATCGACTTTCTTTTATCGGACATGGAACTATTTTTATCCATAAAATTTGTAATTGATACATTTTCTGGCATTGTTTCATCAATATCCATTGGTTCGTAGCTGAGATTACTTTGCGGGTTCTTGTTTTCACTATCTACTATCTGATGATCAACAACCGGCACACATTGATCTTCACTATCAAATTTTTTATCATTAATTTTCGTTTCTTGATTAGAATTTGAGTCTTCAATAAAAACAAAAGATTCGACAATGCCACTTGGTGCTTGCTCAAACAATTTTTGAGTTCCACTGATGTCCAGTTTTTTTGATGAATTCAAGTTATTACCTTCTTCTTTAGCATCTTCAGTAGAGTCTTTAGATTCAGTAAGTTTTTCCATTGCTTTGTCCGCAGAAGTATTGAAAACAGAAACTTCATGAACAGATGTTTCTGTCTCAACTGTCATGGCCAATTCAAGTTGTTTCTTCTTTTTTTTGTTAGACAACATAGGTGAATTCAGAGAAATGTTATTTTGTTCTTTCTCTGTTTCATTATTTTTACTGCTTACATTCATGATACCATCTCCTGAACCAGATGTATTCAAAAAATTAAGTGAATCATTTTTCTTCTTTTTTCTCTTCTTAGTGGTCTCACTGTCGCTACAGAAGCTGCTCTCCTGAGGAGATTCAACAGAAATTGTGGTCCATGACTTGGTTCTGTTTCTCTTAGTTTTGATCTGTGGTTCTTCAACAGTTGGTGCGCTTTTATTGAATATGCTTTTGACCTTTTTAGGTACTTCCTCTATTTCTTCAATGAGATTCTTACTTGTCACTGATAGGTTGATGTGTTTTGATGCCGTTTGGTCAGTCGATTCTGCTGTGTCAGATTTAGGTTCAGATTGAGATTTATCAGCTGCAGGAGGCGTTTCGCTTGCTTCTTTATCTGCCTGCGGTTCATTTTCTTTGTTATCATTATCTAGTGAAGAACTCTTCCTGCCAGGTTTGCCAGCCAGCCTGGGACTTTTTCTAAGGGAAGGCGAGTCTTTTTTGGATATGTCAGTAGTTTTGGTGTCATTGGCATTATTCTCAGATTCTTCTACAATTACTTCCTTAATTTCATCGCCTAATTTACCAGCACTGGATTCAACTGAAATAGTAATTGATAAAAAAATAAATAAATATCTAAATACCTGTATTGTGGTACTTAGATAATAGGTGTACAAATAAGTCTTCGCCTTTTAACAAAAGATGTCCTAAGAGGGGACGTTGTAATTGTCAGATGTAAAATCTGATGCCGTAAGTTCGGATATCTGATAAAATAAACACTTACGAGTATTAGTGACTGTATCAGTATCACAAATTTCTTTTTGTGCAAAAATTACCAGTTTTGTACCGAATAAGCGTCATTTGCAGGAAATTTTGATTTACTTCTTTAATTTGAAGATATCTGCAGCTGAGGCCCATCGATTGCTTGTAGAAGCTTGTCGAGAAGAGAAGTTGTCGTGAGTGTTTTCAAAAGTTTAGAATCTGTGACTTTGGTGTGGAAGACAAAGAACTCAGTGGAAGACCGAAATCGAGGAATATATAGTGCGTTTCATCTAATAGTTCCTTTGCCGTCAGGTTGGCGTTCATTTTTTGTCACTATCGTAAACAAGGTAAACCCACTCTGCGTCTCTCTCTCTCTCACACTAAGTTGCATTAGTGCCAACATGACGGCAAAGGAACCATTAGATGAAACGCACGAAGGAAGAGGAAAAACGCGCCCATTACTACTACAGACAAAACAAAATTATTCTCCTATATGATATTGCTCGTCAGCATGTTCAAAAAACGGTAGAAACTTACACCTAAAAGATAATTAAGTATTTACAAATAACATCAGGAATAAATATTTTCTTACATAGAAAATGTCGAGTATGCATATAATCACTACATATTATAAAACAAAGTCACTTTCTCGTTCCCTATGTCTCTTTGTATGATTAAATCTTTAAAAGTACACAACGGATTTTGACGAGGTTTTTTTTTTTTAGTAGATAGAGTGATTAAAGAGGAAGGTTTATAATTATGTATAATAACATCTATTAAATTATGGAGAAATACTATTATCTTTGAGGTTTCTAATGTGATGTCGTGAATAATTACATTTATTCTGCGTTTGTAGTGAAACGCAGGCTGAGCCCTACGAGATTTATCAAAATAATGTACTAAATATTGTACACATTGAAAAGGTCTACAAAAAAGTCCGCGATGGTATATATCTATCTCTTATGGATATGCCACAATTACTTTTTTTTTTTGTTTTACTTTTAAGACAAATACCTGCTAATTTTGGAAGCGATTTTAACCAATACAGTATTAATTCTTATTCAATTTAATATCTTAAATACATTGTTGATATGACCTTTACAGCATATAATTTAAATAAACCTTTTCGAAGATATTACAGATATGATATAAAAATTGCGGGGTGTCGCGTTTGCGGCGGTACGCGGCGGGGCGTTCGCGGCGATTTTTTATACAACGTTCACAGTTTTTCTGTAGTGTATTTAGTATCAGCATTGCACCCGTGCGAAGCCGAGGCGGGTCGCTAGTTTGTAATAAAGTGTAAAAAATAAAAACAGCCTTATAAGTCTGTTAATCTTAAAGTGAATTAAAAACCATTATATTCCGAGACCCTTCCATGCCTCTAAAATATAGAATACTCTTAAAATGGCTGACATTAAATAATCTACAAATTAATTTATGTAAAACACACCTAATGACATTTAAAAATAGAATTCCCCTAATGACGAATATTAATATTAACTATAATGACGAAACTATTACTGAGGTAGATACAATTAAATTTTTAGGACTTAACGTAGATGGTAGACTAAATTGGAAAGTGCACGCAGAGATCCTTTGTAAAAAGTTGAGTACTCAATCGTATGTATTGTATATGCTCACAAAAAAAACTTAGCGATTTCGCAGTTCTGACAGCATATTATGGGAACGTAGAAAGTATTTTAAGATACGGAATCATATTTTGGGGAAACTGTACCGAAAAAGAGCAAATTTTCAAAGCTCAAAAAAAGTGCATAAGGGCAATGTGCAAGCTCGATCAAATGGATAGCTATAGACCAAATTTTAAAAAATTCAAAATTTTGACAGTAGCGTGTCTGTACATATATGAGTTGGCAATATTTGTCAGATATAATTTAACGATGTACGAAAATTATAAAAGTAAACGTCACAATTTAAAAGTTAACTGTCCTCAACACAAAAGTGCATTAATGAAAAATAGTGTACTCTGTATTGCGCCACGCGTTTATAATCACCTACCAAAAGAATTATTAGAAAGCATAAGTTATAATATATTTTATCTACTCTCATATCAAAAAATATAAAACTATAAAGGAGTTTATATTGACGTACTTTACCCATAGTACATTGAAAGAAAATTAAAAAATTAAATTATAACATTATTTCTCTAACAAAATAATGTTATAATATTTTTTTTTTCATTATCGTACAGATTACAAACCATAGACAGCAATATTTCATTTTTTATATGTGGCTGCGCGCGCTTTGGCACGTGCGCCACATATAAAAAATGTGGTGATGCAGGGTGCAGAATTTTGGCGCCAAATACGTTTCTTTGTATTGCAAGTTGTTGTTGTGTTTCGCTGGACACATAATTGATTATTATTATTTCTTAAAATGTTAAGTGACAATGAAGAAAATTTGACGCCGCCCGATATTTTAGAGGCTGCGACAGCAGTCAGTCTTAATTTACTACCAATTAAGTCAAGAAAATTATACGATAAATGTTATCAAGATTTTTTAACATAGAAAAAATTAATAAAAGTGCTACTTCATATATTCAATACAATGTATGAGATTAGATAAAGTAGTGTATGAAACTGTACATAATTAGGTATTACACACTCGTGTGATACAATTAAAAAACTCGCTTCGCTCGTTTTTTAAATTCACACTCGTGCATAATATCCCTCATTATGTAACAGTTTCATAAACTACTATAAACATAAAGCTAAAAAAATTCTCGTGGAAAAAGCCTATTACAGTGTAAACGAATTTATAAATGACCTGCAATCTAATAGGTAATGAGAGCTGACATTATTGTATTTGGTTAATGACTTGATTTGTTTTTAAATAGTGGTTATTTATTGTTTGACATATTTATAAATTTTCAATTGACCTGTCCATGACGAAATTTCCTGACATTTATTATTTTTATGACTTAATAAATAAAATAAATAAAAAAAATAAAGGAAAACCCTTTATTTTTTTTATTTATTTTGTTTCGAATGAATTAATAAAATTTAGATGATTATTTGTAATTGTACAATAAGTAAATAAATAAATATATACGGACAAATCACACAGATTGAGCTAGCCACAAAGTAAATTCGAGACTTGTGTTATGGGACACTAACTCAACGATACTACATTTATAATAGACACATATATAGATAAACATCCAAGATCCAGGCCAATCAGGAAAAGATCGCTTTCCATCATGACCCGGCCGGGGATCGCACCCGGGGACTCTACGTCGCAGGTAGGCGCGTTGACCGCTGCGTTATGAAGGCCGACAAGTAGAGATAAACATCAATTAAAATTGTATGCCGTCAGGCGGATTATGGAGATGCTAAACTATTTTATGTATCGATGTTTCTAATACCCATTTTCGCAATAAATGAGTTTGAGTTTCTTTATTATGTATGCCATAATAATAAAATTTACAGAGATACCATCTTTAAAACATTTCCATATATTAAAACTAAAATAAATGCTAAATAAAGAATATGAATTTTTTGGTACTGAATTAAAATACGATTAATATTTTACATTTTTAGTTTTTTTATTCAATTATCAAAAACAAATAAAAGGTTGGGTATTGTCTTATTTCATAAAGCTAGTTCAGGTTTTTTTTAAGATTTTCTTAACTAACCCTTTTTCATTGTGGTCCAGTACCTATACATTACAGAACATATTTATGATGATACATCTTTGACAGCGGTATCTACAACACCACATGTGAATTACGCGTCATACTGCACTGCGAAAACAGGTTATAGTGCGCAACTAGCAGACATAAAAACTTTCCGACATCAATCGTTGAGCTGTCGCCCACTAGACACAACACTTGGATTGGAGGATCCTCCTTTTTCCATAAAACTAGACTGAACTTTACACCCTTTTCTTTATACCTCTATGTTAGTGATTATTAACCCCGACTATGAATGTCAGCACAGCCTTCGTGTAAATACTTCAACATCAAATCAAAATATTTATTTACGAGAAAATACACTGTTCGACAATGGAGTCTTAAAGCCCAAGAGTTATTTGTATTCTGCCTGCAAGCAGGCGTGCAAATTACAATTGGCTTGTATCCTAAAAAATAATTTAATGTCCGTCAGATAGCTTTATAAAAAACATTGAACACGTATTTTTTATTTTTTCTTTTATTCAAATACTTAGGAAGATATATTGATTTGAAATGTCGCATGACGTCACGCCATGGTGCAAAATATAGAACGGCGTGACGTAATTAGCCCCCACTCTGTAACTTTAATACGCTATATCTCAGTAATTTTTGGTAATTACGACAAAATAAAAAATACGGGTCTTAATATTTTTTATTATCTGTAAGACGGACTAATTATTTTTTTGATTTTCATACCTTGGATACATCCCTATTATGAAAAACCAAAATAGCACAATAATATAAATTTAAATGTCAACACTCAAAATCTAAAATGTCATTAATCAAATAAATTTATGCATATTATGTCAATATCTGTTTTTAAAAAAGTCAATATCATATACCTCTATTATGGTTGTAATGAGTTGCATTTAACAAGGGGTAATGTGGTACCCCCCAGGAACTGGGTTGTGGATGGTCTGATAAGACAGTAAGTCAATATAAAATACTAGTAAATATTCAGTTGCATCTAGTTAGACCGGAACTCATATTATAACGAAAAGGCTAGGCAGATGATGTCTGTATACACTAATAAAATAGAGTAAAAGTTTTGAGTTGTCCCTGAGAAAGCTTGAGCTGCTGCTTGAGTACTGTTTCCAGCAATATGATTTCTGTCACATTGCAACATAAATAAATTACAAATAATGTATATTTATTTATGGTAGAACTTTAATGAGTATGTCTGCACCATCTAAAAGGTATAACTTTATGTACTACATAATAAATTTACCTGGCTTGTCAATACTAGAAGTGGAGTTATTCCTAGTTCTTCTTGTTGTTCTAGCTGGTGTGATTGGAGTTTCATTATCACTTCCTGTAAATATTACAACATCTTGTTGAATTAACTGTAGACCTTGTTAATTATTTGTCAATATAATTACAAAACCTCTAGGTCTTGTTAATTATATTGACATATAATAAAAGTAATACTGAGTAATTTTTTTCCTTATACAGTATAACTCAAACTATCAAAGAATAGATGTTTACCCTTGTAATACAATCACATAAAACATAATGACTAACATATGATAAACAAAATTTTATAAAATCTATTACATGCCTTGTCACTGTTGTAATGATCAATCATTTCAATAGGCCAATCTATTTTATCTAGTGACAATGGTGTGGTTTCCTTTTTTATAGTGTAGCATATTTCATACCAATAAGAAACAATTTTGTTGTTACTCACTATCCTAGTTATAAGTTATATTTTGCTGGCCAGATTTGTTTTGCTACACAAAAAACAGTTCAATGACCTTCAAACTTGTAAATAGAAATACAAAAAACCGTTCAACTCGTTCCTTACCAACTAGTGAGGTTCTTCTGGCAGCCCTCTTTGCTCTAGGGGAGTTGACATTGACAGGCTCTGCTATAAGGCTGGTATTGGATTTAATCCGAGTGGTACGTCTCGATGGTGTGGCTTTTTCTTCAGCTACATCCCCAGGAGTCTCAGATACAATGCTGGTGTTTGACCTGATTCTGGTACTGCGTCGAGACGGTGTGACTGTTTTCTCTTCAACAGGCTCTGCTACATCTTTGACTATTGACTTTCTTGTTCTTTTGGGAGCTGCTTCTGGAGCTGTAAAGTTTGAGTTTGAGGTACAAAATTTATTCTGGAACAGATGTGCCTAATTCTCCAAAGATAAATGCTGTATTTCTGGGTTGATCTGATTTTTTTAAGTCCAAATTTCAATATTTTTTGATGGAATGAAATGCAGTCTTTATGATAAATTTATTTTACACTAGCTGTCTCGAGGTTTCACCCGCGTAGGTTTCGATATGTTTTTTTTTATATGCTTCGTTCCTATTGGTAACTGATCTTATATAGCCTAAAGCCTTCCTGGATTAATGGGCTATCCAACGAAAAAGAATTTTTGAAATCGGACCGGATAGGAGTAGTTCCTGAGATTAGCGCGTTCAAACAAACAAACACACAAACACTTCAGATTTATATATTAGTATCGATATTATGCAAATCATCATCATCATCATCTCAGCGTTAATCCCAGTCACATCTGAAGCTTTTTCAACTTTAGAGTCTAGGGTCCGCTTTGCCAGTCTACCTGCTCATTTGGCTAAACTTCGATATTTTCCGTGAAGCGACTGCCGTCTGACCCCCACAACCCGAGGGCGATATCGAAGCATTGCAGTTAGACCAATTGTTAGACTTTTGAGGGCTCCACAAACCGGAACAACTACTATCAGATGTTCTTATGGCAACTGGGACCAACTGCTTAACATGTTTTGCGAGGCACGACCAGACCAGTGTAAATATTCATATTTATGCATACAAATATTTACATTGCGCGTGGATCGAACCTGCGCCTCCTTGCGTAACGGCCGCGTTCGCTACCACTTCGCCACGGAGGCACTCAATAGATATTATGTAAATACTACACAATATTATGTAATACTGTTTACTACTATAATGAATTTATGTTATAACAAAGCAGTACATATTAAGAACTCAATATTAAGGCTTTGGATGCTTACAGCCAGACTGCTATGTCCAGTCTGGCTATGGCCTTTTGGTACTACCCATATTACAAGGATACTCAATATACAAAACAATGGTATAGGTATAATAAATATATTAAAAGGTATATCAACTTATTCATTCGACTGAAAAAAATCCATAATAGAGCTTATGGTTTTATAGAACTAATGATTCTACCATGTGGGGGTAGCTTAAATTTTCTGGTTTCTAATATATATATTTTTTATTATGTGTATAGAGAATTCCAGTGTTATTAATACTTTTGAATTAATGTTACTTGTGTAGAAAAGCTTTCTAATGTTACTGGTTTATGGGCATTTCTCATCATACCAGTTGACCGTTACAATAAAGGCTTTTTTAAGAGATACATCTTATATGCTAACCTACCAATAAACAAACAGTTTAACAATTGTACCACATTGATTAAATAAAACCAGTAAACATCTGCACATAGTTGTAAAGTAAGCTATCAGAATAGGACAGGATTTAATTCTTACCATTTTCATCAATGAGTTCCAACTGTGGCTTGGCTGCAAGTCTTCCACCTCTTTTCTTGGTGGGGGTGGATTGTGTTGAGGGTGACTTTACTTCATCAGCCTCCACAGAAAGCCTCCTTCTCAGCCGTGTTACTGTGTATACATCATTATCCTTACTTAAAGACAGTTAAAAGACATTTTTTTACAAGTTCTTTTTTCCAAATTTATAAATGGTGTACTTTTCAGGTTTGTGTAATCTTAAAGTTTGAGTTTAGTATGATATTCTGTCTAAGAACCACATTTTTTTATAACAAAATTCTGTAGAATATGATAACAACTAATTACCCATTAAATAAAATAGAGACAATTTATTTTACCTAGCAATTACTTCCGAATTTGTTAAGTAATACAGGTAAAATGTTTTGATATTGTAGTCTGAAAGTTATATTGAAGACTGCCAAGATTTGGTAGTAAAAATGTATCCCTAAAGCCGTAAAAATACTTAGAAAACTGAACCTACAACGTAAGCATTGTGCCCATTTTATTGTGCGCGTCGCGCGCCTTGCTATGCGACAATCGATTTTCACAAGTGAAGATAATAATCTTTGTATCGAGAAATACTACAGCATCCAGGAAAAGCGAAACGCATCTGATGGTAATACTAAATAGCGTCCCACGCCGAATTGCGCCGCTGATAGTGGGCAAGAAAAAAAATGCTAATAAAACAAGTGGGGACGTATCTACTCTACTAGATTAAGAAGAAAATATGTAAGATATAATACATTTGCATAGTCTTGGTTCTCATCTTCTAGAATGCTTTAGACTACCGGTAGCGTGATCACCTTATCACAAAAACTAGCGTACCATGCTTCCATGCCTTATTTAATGGTTATTAAGTATTTAAATTTACCTTTAATGCCGACTTCTTCCTCCATTTTTAACACTTATCAAACATGAACAACAATACTATTTTAAATTAACTTCCAGACACGTGCAAAGAGCTCAACCGAATTTAAAATCGTGCGTTTTTGAAACAAATGGTAAATTGGTAAAACAGCTGTTAGGACGCGACGAACTGTCAAATCAAATTCGACGCGTGCTTTGATTATGGCAACACAGCTGTTTCCGCCACAGGTTTCCGTCTAATAAGGATGTACTAAAATTAATTATTCGTTTTGTTACGGTTTTTACCGCATCGAAATGACGATTGAATTTTTATGATTCTTGTAGCATTGCAATATGGATCATCCTTGTAAATTGCTGAATAGGCCTTCATTGTACGGTGAATATTTTCAAGATCAAAGTTTTTTATTGGCTTGCATGTCTCCTTGTTAATTTTCCTAGAATTTATAACAAAGTTTTGGCTGTTTCAAGCATCATAGCATGCTAATGGACATGCCTTAGAGATGAGAATTGTGGCACTCCGAAAGAAAGAGAGGAAACGAAGTTTCGGCCTATCTTTATCTCTCTCAAAATCATCAATTATCTACGAGGACAGAGACAGTGCTTGATCGAAACCATAGGCAAGGAAATATAAGCATACGGCATGTCCATTAGTAGGTATAAGCCGATGGTTTCAAGGGTACGATTTTCAAGTCGGTATTTTTTTAGGTTTCTGTACAACTCCACGGTTTTTTTCATGACGCTCCTATGAGCATCATGAGAAAAACCGTGCAAGATATTGAGAAGATTATCTAAGTCTTTGACATCTTTAAGTAGCGTTGGTAAGTTGCATTATGAGATTTTGTTATTAAATACCTCTATTAAATAACAAAATCTACTACTCTCTCAACAATAAATGTACTCACACAACGTACCTACGTTGTGCGAGTACATTTCCAGACGTTTAACAAAATACCTATTTTGTTAAACATCTGGAAATTGTCTAAAGCACTGGATCCGATAATCCATTTGCGACAGCTGCACGAACTTCAACATACAGACCGTCCGTCAGACCGGGCTGTCTTCGCAGAGTTCAGTCCATTCTGTGTAGATGGAGCCACTGTTATCTCAGACAGCTTATTCTAGTTTATAAACATTACTTTTTTTGTTACCCGTTAATATCCCACTGCTGGGCAAAGACCCTACTCTCCTTCTACTTCTTCCTGTCCAGCCTGCCAAGACCTGCATGTTATCTTTGGAAATTGGAATTAATTTATAAATTTTGCTTAAGCGAAACAATGGCGCCGATTCTCTTTTTCCTACACTAAACCAATTTTAAGTTAAGTGCATCTTTTTCTTTCCATTTCGTTAAGAGAAGGATAGAAGACTGCCCGGGGGAGCTCGTACAGGGAAGCGACGTTGATAGCCACGGCTGCGGTGTCACAGGTGGTGAACCGCATCCGGCGCCTGGGCCTGGAGGTGGCCCTTGACAAGTCGGAGGCCATGGTTTTCCAAGGCCCCCGGCGTGCGCCGGCGCCGGGATCACATATTGTGGTCAGTGGGGCCCGGATAGCTGTCGAGTTCACCATGAAGTACCTGGGATTGGTGCTCGACAGCCGGTGGGATTTCGGACCCCACTTCCGGCGGCTGGCGCCCAAGCTGATGGGTGCAGCGGGCGCACTATCAACGTTGCTTCCCAACATGGGGGGCCCGAGCGCCGCCTGTAGGCGGTTGTACGTGGGAATCGTGCGGTCCATGGCCCTGTATGGGGCCCCTGTGTGGGCGATGGACTTGACGGCCGGAACACTCGCCATTCTGCGCAAGCCGCAGAGGGCGATGGCCGTCAGGGTCGTCCTCGGGTATCGCACGATATCCTACGAGGCGGCTTGCGTCCTGGCCGGATCCCCGCCCTGGGACCTAGAGGCGAAAGTACTCGCGTCGTTGTACCGATGGCGCGAGGAAGAGCGGACACGGGGCTCCAGTCCGGTGCAGAGGCAGATCGAGCTGCGCCGAGAGGAGCTCCGTCAGGTCCTGGTGGCGGACTGGCGGCAGAGGCTTATGCGCCCTACCGCCGGCCTCGCTACCGTCGAGGCGATCCGGCCAGTACTCGACGACTGGCTCGGGAGGAGGCACGCCTCCCTGTCGTTCAGGGTGACGCAGGTACTGTCGGGGCATGGCTGTTTCGGCAAGTACCTGCGTCGCTTAGGCAGGGAGCCGGACGCTCGGTGCCACCACTGCGTCCAATGCGGGGAGGACACGGCGCAGCACACGCTCTCCGAGTGTGTAGCTTGGGAGGAGCAGCGCCGTGTCCTCACGAATGAAGTAGGAGGCGACCTGACGCTGCCGGAAGTAGTGCGGAGGATGGTCGGCAGCTCAGAGTCGTGGGACGCGGTGGTGTCCTTCTGCGAGGACGTGATGTCGCAGAAGGAAGCTGCGGAACGGGAGAGGGAGATATCAACTCTCTTCCCGGGCCGCAGAAGACGCACCTGGCGCCGAGGAAGGGCGGATAACGCCCACTTCCGCCCCCCATGAATGGGTCCAGCGGCGAGGGACATGGGTGCCCATGGGTGCCCATGGGGCGAGGCGGAGGCGCGCGCGAGTGTCGGCGCGCGCCTTTGAGGCGATGCACGGGGTAGTTTAACACCCCACTACCCCGTGCAGGAGACGAGGCCCGGACAGACCGGGCCAGCACGAGGGTGTGGGGCCGTGGAAGAATTTAGACTCCCGCGGCCCCACGCGCGCTCGTGATAGAAGACACACCGGGGTGGTTTTAGTCAGTAAAAGTCTGACATACCCCGTCGCCCACCCCAGGGCGGCGGGCATCCTATGAGGATTTCCACCCCGGCAAAAAAAAAAAAAAAGGATAGAAGATAAGTAGTAACATTTTTGTTTAATCTTGTCAAATTAAGATACTCCAAAGACAGTTTCTGTGGCTGGCGGGGAACTGCTCAGGATTGAGCTCGTTGCCGTGCCATGAAAGAGGCCTATGTGCAGCAGTGGACGTGTAGAGGCTGATGATGATGATGATGATAAACAGTTAAGACGTGATTATAAACATTGCGGCTAAAATACGCCAGTTTACACTAGGAACGCACTAATTTGACAGGTCTTAACTGACATTTTATCTTCTGTCCTTTTCTTAATGAAGTAGAAGGAGATAGATGCACGGAACTTAAATTTAATTTAGTTTGTGAACAAGGGACTCGGGACAATGATTAGTTAGTAAAATTTAAAGGTCTCTTATTTTTATGCAATACCTATCTATAAACAAAACCTGTAAATGTTTATGTGATTTATGCCAATATGTAGGTACTACGATGATTTCAGTGTTAACATTTGATAAAAATCAAGAACAAACGCCTCCTCCTTTATACCGCGTACATCGAGGGACTGGAACAATTTGCCAGCGGCGGTGTTTCCGTCGGACTACAATTTGAGCGTCTTCAAGGCTAGAGTGAATAGGCTCTTAATAACCAGCGCTTTACCATCAACGATTGCGTCACTGCTTACCATCAGGCGGGACTGCGGTCAAGCGCTGGTTTATAAATTAATAATAATAAAAAAGAAAACAAAATAATAGTAGATACGTTAACCTTAGAGTACTTATACATAAGCAAGACTGTTCATCTTTTCTTAACTCCATATATATATTAAGTACTACTTGGCCAATTTACCGGAAAAACATTTGGCGTAAAGTCGCGAATGATTAGCAACCTACCAAAGAGTAACGTTAAAAAAAAAAAAATAGAACAGTAATCGTTGCCATTACTATGTTTAAGCGAACCACGACCACGGTGTCGGTGGGAATAATACATACAATTGAAAATATTAAAAGCTCCCTGAATTCCATTAGTTTTTCTGAGTTGACAGCGAATAGCAGCAAACTCCGCCCGCGTTAGGGTTAAGTGGGTCCGCACTTAAAAAGACATCAAGGGTACAGAAATGGCATTATATCTTCCTGATGACCCTCTTCAGAAATTACGTTCAACGATGTTAACCCCATTTCTCTCTGGGGACGTCCGTCTCGAACACCCTCGAAGGGAAATTCTGGTAAATGCGACGAGACTGATATGACATTGATTGTATAAAATTAGGGTTAACCACCTCACCACGCGACATTACTTGTGACGTAAATAAACGAATAGAAAATATTGAGCCTTCATCTTCTTTGCTGATCCCTCATACAAAGCTAACATAGCAGATAGGTAGGTAGTATGTAGGTATTAATGTGTGCCACAGATAGACAGTATATTCTCGCATAACATTACATCTGTATTCGCCTTTCTAAGGGTTAAGCAGAGTTCTTTCATGTGCAGACCTACGTACTTACGGACGACAGCAGGTCTACTGGTCAAGCTACCCGAAACTTCGTCAAATATTTCCAATCAACATTGAGCTTTAATGCTCTAGAGATATAGTTGAAAATCTAATAAAGAAATCTGACAGATTGTAGCAGCTTGATGTGCTGTCGTCTGTACATCATCTACCATCTGTCAAATTTGTTTAATAGATTTTACATTTTATCGTTAAAGTATTAAGGGTTCAAGGTTGATTGGCAAAAGTTTGGCGTTCCTTTTTTAGGAGATATGTTTAGTAGGTAAAAGTATGTAAATGCAAAAATAAAGTATGCAAGGGTAAAAGTTGGAATTTCCTATTAAACGGTCCTTGCTTTTTTTTCTAGGTTGTAGCTGATAATTTAATTACACGTAACTATCGCAAATTCTTATCACTACGGCACCTTGAAGAATGCAAATTAACTAAATCTAGTTAGTATTGGGTTCTGCAACTAAAGCACACAATTTCCTTAGTTGCGCGGCATAATCCATGGTTTGGGTGTAGGTATGAAAATAAATACATAGGGTACATGAATAACTAGCTACTTATTTTAATAAGACATAGGTATCTGCAGATTTTAGTCCTTGACAAACATTCAAATATTCAAATTTAAGGTTTGCCAATGTGTATCGTCATAGAGCGCAGCATTGTAGGTGTCAAATTGACAGACGTAATTCGTGTACGTCTACAGTATGCCCGGTAAGCTGTGGGTCAAAACAGGCCTGATACAGATAGAAAACGTCATGGCCGTCGTGGCCCACAGAAGATGGTGGAGCGAGCTGGACAAAACAAGCGACCAGGGTCTACTTTAGTCATGGATCGTAAGAGATGGAAGTCATGGGGAGGACTTTCCCCAGTAGTGGGATGATGTATAATGTTGGGTAACAGTAACAGTAAGTACAGAATATACATAAAAGTACCAGGAAGCTTTTAATAAAAATGAATTGTACTTAGTTTAAATTTCATTTCATTTCATTTAAAAAACCTAAAAAAGCAACACGCTTTAATAGCAATCAAACATTTTTTTTTCTATTTTTTTAAAGTATTATCTTGTCATCGTCCTTTGGCCCCTGTGCTTTTCAAGTTAATCGGACTCATAGAAGTATGTAGGTGAAAATAACGGTAAATGATTTCGTTACATACATAGTACCTACATACAGGTGAAGCTAATAAAAGTGTATACATGCAGGTGAAGTTAATAAAAGTATGTTAATAGTAATAATAAAAATCTTTATTATAGAAATGATTGTAAATTATATGTAAAAAAAAACAATCATCTGACCAAATTAATTTTAAATTGTTTATGGAAGTTATTGTATACTAAAACTTCTCGTCGTCCAAGATACCACAGTGTCTCAAGACTGAAGTCTTTGACCAGTGTGTGTTGCAAGTGATGACCTACGGAATTGGAACGTGGTCGCTCATGGGCATCATAAGAAGGCTCAAAGTCACACAAAGGGCGATCGAAAGAGTTATGCTCGGAGTTTCTCTGTTAAAATTAAGTGGCAGTGGGCGGAGCAAATTGCTCTTAGAACTGATAGCCGTCGGCCAATGGCGCAGTAAGTTTCTGGAGTGGAGGCCATTTACCGGAAGACGCAGGCCCCATCAAGGGGCGATGACCTGGTGAAAGTCGCGAGAAGCCGATGGATGTGGGCAGCACAAAACCGGCCATTGTGGAAAGCCTTGGGGGAGGCGCTTGTCCAGCAGTGGACCTCTATAGGCTGAGAAGAAAACTGGTGTAGTGTGAGCCGGACTTCCGGACGAATGGTTCCATACCATTATCTAATGGCAACAGAAATACATCATCTGAGAAAATTTTAACTGTCTAGCTATCATGGTTTAATTATTTATTTATTTAATCTTTCGCACATGAAATGTAGGTACAGAGGCGGACTTAATGCCTTAGTGCTCGTTCACGTAGACTCGCGGGCGCGGTGGCGGGCTCGGTCACGAAATATCAAACAAATGACGAAATATCAAAGTGTTCACGTATGAAACGCACGTGCGGTGTAAGTAGCGGGCTAGCAGGCGACCGGCGCGCGCGGCGCGCTCGCGACAATTACAAACGCGAGAAATGTTTGTGCGTGTTCACGTTAAACTAGCGGCAGAGCGCGCGATTACCCCGCGACGTCAGGTAAGATCAACCAGTTTGAACTTATGAAATCGCGCAAACGCCTGGCGGCTAACGTGAACACGAACTCGCAACGTCTTCGCGCCCGAACCCGCGCCCGCGCCCGCGCGTTTCTACGTGAACAAGCACTTAGTGCTTGATCACGTAGACTCGCGGGCGCGGTGGCGGGCTCGGTCACGAAATATCAAACAAATGACGAAATATCAAAGTGTTCACGTATGAAACGCACGTGCGGTGTAAGTAGCGGGCTAGCAGGCGACCGGCGCGCGCGGCACGCTCGCTACAATTACAAACGCGAGAGATGTTTGTGCGTGTTCACGTTAAACTAGCGGCAGAGCGCGCGATTACCCCGCGACGTCAGGTAAGATCAACCAGTTTGAACTTATGAAATCGCGCAAACGCCTGGCGGCTAATGTGAACACGAACTCGCAACGTCTCCGCGCCCGAACCCGCGCCCGCGCCCGCGCGTTTCTACGTGAACAAGCACTTAGGCATTCTCTACCAGTCAACCATAGGTGGTGAAGAGATAAGATGGTAGGTGCTTTCGTTTGAAAATGAAATTGTAAAGAAAGATAAAAAAAACCTCTTAATACTATTAAAAAAAATACTTAAATAAGTTAAATATACATACATACTATTACCAAAATATATACTTATAATATATACATACAGACTAAAATTTGGGAGAGAGGTGTAGCAATAACTCTACCCTAATTGTTGCGAAAATAACTCTGCAATTTCCGCTTAAATGCAAACCGAGTGGCGACCATCCTGGTATCAAGAGGAAGCGCATTCCACAGAAGAATGGATTGAATATGAAATGAAGAATGAACAAAGTCAGACGTATGTGAAGGACAGAGTAAGAGGAGATTGTTAGAAGAACGCAGATTCTTAGTGTGAGAAGAACATAAATATTGGAAGTGAGTCACAAGATAAGAAGGAGGAGTGGCTGATTTAAGAAGGAAGAAAAGCGTGGTTAAGGCGCGCAAATTTCTTCTCTGACGAATGGGCATCCATGGTTTATTAGTTACAGCCTGGTGCCGTAAATAAGGTGCCGTTTTTACCCTATGGCTACGACACTCTCAAAATTGCTAAGTCGGAGGTATAGCATTATCCAAACCTTGCCCGATATAGGCCAGCCCGCGCCGCAGCTGGTCCCGTAAATTTTTAACTCCCGACTGTGACCATTGAGTTTGTTTCGGCGTTTCTTCTCAGACATAGTACTAGGTAACGCCGCAGTCATCAAACCGAATTAATAATTTCGTGCCCTTAGCGTGTACTCGCTTAGTTTTTAAGTTATCGCCCTTGGCTTTAAGTTTTCTTAAGGCAACAACAGGTTGATCCGGTTAAGTAGTCAGCTACGAGTACCATAGTAAAAAGTGGCGTTTTTTAAAAATAATATAAACTAGTGCTTCACCGCAATCCTGCCTGATGGTAAGTAGAGATGCAATCGCTTATGGTATAGCACGCTAGTTTATTAAGAGCTTATTCACTCTAGCCTTGAAGACACTTAAATATTAGTTAGACGGAAAGATCGCCGCTGGCAAAATGTTCCAGTCCCGATATATGCGGAATCAAAAATGAGCCGAAACGTCTCGTCCGAATCGTACTGTATGCCTAGTATGAGTTTTCATTACGACACTCGATCTTCGATATCGAACGCGTTTGACTCATCGATTGGCCCGCTTCATGGTGAGACCTCTAACCAATGAGAGCGCGAAACGCGCTCGATATTGACGATAGAGTCTCGAATGAAAACTCATACTATGCATACCTAATGGTCTCAACAACGTAATATACTCGCCTTGACACTCAAATTGTAGTGTAACGGAAACACCATCGCTGACAAATTGTTCCAGTCCCTCGATGAACGCGATATAAAAGAGAAAGCGAAACGCTTCGTCTGGATCGCAGTGGTGTCAACAACGTAAGGGTGGAAACTCGCCGTACGAAGGGTCGTCCAATGGTGGTGTGCACTTTTCCCAACTATAATATTGTGTCTAATAATACTGCTGAATACCAATAAATTACATAAAGCAACTGACTAACTGACCTCTACAACCACATTATTCGGTAACACGATATCCCTTGGATATCAGACTGATTGTCAGATTATCGGCTTCTAACGACTGTCAAAGACTTCCGAATGAAGGCCGGTACTAACGGCTTAACGCACTTTCCACGGCACGGATTATATTTGCATACAGGTAAAATGAAAATGGTAAACAACGAACGCGTAAAATGCCATATAATATATGTAAAGTTGATTGCGTTCACCTAATTTGATTTTCAAATATGCTGATAGCTGCAGACATTCTGCAAAATGCAGAGAAGCCTATAAACGACCATACCTTTTTATCTTTGCGGTGAAAAACAGAACTTTTTCATAGACAAAGCGCAGGGGCACAATAGGGGGAGGAACGATGGCACCGAGATCAGGCATTTTCATGGAACAAAACCAGTTTTGTAGTCCCGGCCGTAGTCGGACTTTATTGCAGCAACGGATTTTACAATTCGGAGTTGCTGGCTAATTT
This sequence comes from Sesamia inferens, assembly GCA_037179545.1. Taxonomy (NCBI): domain Eukaryota; kingdom Metazoa; phylum Arthropoda; class Insecta; order Lepidoptera; family Noctuidae; genus Sesamia; species Sesamia inferens. The sequence goes on along the minus strand of CM073928.1, from coordinate 23,174,825 downwards.
CAGTCCTCATTAAAGAGCTTCCTTGCAAACTTAGTAAATGACGTACGAAACAACACTGGCCGTATTAAATGGCTTGGACCAAGTTTTTCGTTCTTTGTTTGATCATTTAAGTTTTATAGATTCCGTTTATATTTTCATCATCGACCTTTTAATCGTCCCACTGCTGGGCACAGGTCTCCTCTCATACAGAGAAGGATTGAGCGTAATCACCACACTTGCTCAATGCGGGTTGGCGATTTCAGACTTAAAGTCCAGGTTTCCTCAAGATGTTTTCCTTCACCTTCAGTCATTGGTGTCCATGATATACTTAGAAAATACATATAACTTTAGAAAAGTTACATTGGTACTTGCCTAACCTGGAATCGAACCCGCGCACTCATACTTGAGAGGCTGGTCTTTTAACCACTAGGTCACCACGACACGACGTTTATATTTTAGCTATTAGATAATATTTTGACAGAGTACCTTGTATTTATAAAATAATATGTAATATTCTCTTCATCAGATTGGCTATATGGTTAGCTACACAGTAGTATCTATAGAAGCCAGCAGGTCAAGTTACTGTCGAATTTCCCCAATCAACATTGAATCTTAATACTTTTGTGATACAGTTCAACATCAAGCTACTACAATCTGTCAGATTTCTTTTTTAGTTTCTGAATAGAATAGAATACTCTTTATTATGTACACCATACACATAGAATACAGAACATAAATATAAAGATTTTACAAAGGGTGACACAATGGGCGGTCTTATAGCCAAGAGCGATCTTTTACTTGGACTTTATCTCTTAAGCATTACGGATCAAGGTTGATTGAGAATATTTGACAGTTTCGGGTAACTTGACCTGCTGTCGTCCGTACATTACGATACGTCATGTGATTTAAGAAATCTGCATTTGCGACTTATTGGGTTAATATGTTAAAAAATATGATTTTATGAAAAGTTCAGTTTAAAATACAACTTCAAACATTTTTATATATTTTTTTTCAATATTTCTGGTCATTCTGACATCAAGTTATTATGCATTATTTTAATTTCTGAATCCTTGTTTTTATGTGTTTTCCATTATGGACGCTTTCAGCGTACAATATATTTCTGCATCGTTCTCACACGGTTGATTTCAACATGAATGATGTAATCAAATATTTGTATCAATAGCTTGATAATTTAAAAGAAGAGGAAGGAGAAGAACGGGCAAGAAACTTCATGGACACTCCATGGAGTTTCTTGCCCGTTCTTCTCCATAGGTACCTACTCTTTGGAATGGCGACTAACTTCATCTTACTTGACCGACCTTCTGACAATTCAAAAGTGTCTGTAACTGGTTTATTTGAAATAAATGCTTCGATTTGATTAAAATAAAGTTCATATTTGTTTCTTCTTCTTCTTCTCAACCTATGGACGTCCACTGGTAGACAAAGGTCTGCCCCAAAGGCTTTCATTCCATTGGGGTCAATGCCATAGACCCTACGTTTGGCAGGCGGGTTGGGGATCGCAGTAATTTGTTATTCCACAGGAGAAGCGCTGCTGCCTGCTTGAAACTTGAAATAATAACGTCGCATAATTCGAAACATAAATAATATTGGTTGCAAAACGCCATTGCACGGATTTTAGCCACCTTGTTTGGACAATAAGACCAGACTAGCACCCTAATTACACACTATAAATCCCAATTTTATTTTCTTTTTTAAAAACGTTGCCCCACACTAGGAATTTCTAATAATAAATAGGTAAATCAATCACCAAAGAAGAAAATTGCTTCTGGTCTTTCCACGTAACTCCACACATCCATCGCGGCATATTCACCTCCGTGACTTGCAGCTCCTGCTTGTGTCGCTCAAGCACAGGCCACGCCTCTCTGCCATACAGAAGAACAGGTTTAATGAGGGTCTTATATACCTGTCCTCAGGGAACATTTTTGGGTCACAAATGACATTTGTCACCTCATGCCATTTTGCCCAAGATGTGAAAATACGTGCCCTGACGTCGCAATCAATGTCGCCGGACGCGTGAAGCATAGACCCCAAGTATATAAACTGGTTTGTGCACTCGACCATGTCTCCGCCTATGCGCACAGACATGGGGTCTGTCGTGTTGCTGGCCATGTACACGGTCTTCGCCACATTGACTTTCAGACCTCCGTTCTTGAGCGAGTCCTTCCATGCGTTCACACGCTGCACCAACCGTTCCCTGTCCGCTTCCGCCAGCACGATATCGTCAACATAGATGAGCAACGAAGGCGGTTGCTCATGTGAATCCTTGATGCTGTCCGACAAGACGTCTAATATCACGCTGAACAGAAACGGACTGAGGACGGATCCCTGGTGGACTCCGACGGTGATGGGGAAGGGCTTAGTTTAACCATGGATTCTATCTTCGCACTAAGGATCACCATGGAGATCCTTAGTGCGAAGATAGGATCCATGGTTCCGTGCCCTGGACGAAACCCATATTGACACTCCGAGACAGCACGCCGTATCACCGCATAAGTTCCGATCTCGTGGGAATAGCTGGTTTAAAGTATTCTGTATTATCCTGGCTATAAAGTATCTTTATGTCAACTTTCATCAAAATTGGTCTAGTATTTTGAGGGTGATGAAGTAACAACATACAAATACCCACACCCACACATTCACAAACTTTCGCCTTTATACATATCTAGTATTACTGTGTTTGTCCCTTTTGTGTTTTGTTTCTTACGTTGTGTGAGTTTCATCCAGGTTTTACTACCTTTGTACGAGTATTATATTTGGTCTGCTTGACATGTCATAAATCATTATTTGAGTAACTTCCCTATTGTGCAGCTATATTCTGTATTAAGCTCGGGTTCCAGTCTGACATAATATAACCAAATACCAGTATTTTACAAGGTCTGGCTATTCTGACTGACTGGGTAACACAATATTCCTCAGTAAGACGCGATGTCAGACATTCGACCTTCTGATGTCGTAACAAAGGCCGTGCTTCTCAAGCTACGGAAGAGTCTCGGTATGTCCCCAATAGTCGGTCAAGAAAATGGTATTAGAGGTCGAGCAATAATGGCTCCGATTTCCTTGTTCACACACCAAATTAAATTTAATATCAGTGCATTTTTTTCTTTCCATTTCATTAAGAAAGGGACAGAAGATAAAATGTCAGTATAGACCTGTCAAATTAGTGCGCTCCTGACGTAAACTGGCGTATTTTTAGTCGTCATACTTGTCATGTCTAAACTGGTGCCGATTCTATTGTTCACAAACTAAACAAATTTTAAGTTAAGTGCATCTTTTTACTTACTATTTCATTCAGAAGATAAAAGTCAGTTTGGACCTGTCAAATTATGCGCTCCTGTCGTAAGCTGTCGTATTTTTTGTCGCTATGTTTATAATCGCGTCTAAACTGTCTATGGAGTATCTTAATTTAACAGGATTAAACTTAAATGTTATCTTCTATGCTTTTCTTATTGAATTAGAAAGAAAAAGATGCACTGAACTTAACATTAGTTTAGTTTGTGAACAACAGAATCGGCGCCATTGTCTATGGAGTATCTTAATTTGACAGGATTAAATTAAGATGTTATATTCTATCCTTTTTCTTAACGAAATGGAAAGTAAAAGATGTACTTAAGTTAAAATTAGTTTAATTTTTGAATAAGTGAAGCGGCGCCTATGTCCTCATTGTTGGGACACAGGCTCCTCCCGGTGAAAGGGAGTGGGCAGTACGGGTTCGTAGATATCACTGCCAATTTTTGGTGTTAGGGCGTACCGGATTCTTCACGATGTTTTCCTTCACCATTTTAATATAAACGTTTATTATTATTGCTGTATTGTAATTCGTTACTAATTTTGAGAGCAGTAGCCATGGATTAATTTACATTCCTTAAGTGAAGTATCTACGACCTAGAACTCATAAGCCGCGGCTGCTACCATTAGCCCAACACTGCTCTCCACATTAGGTATAAGTAAATATAAATAGTATCTACTTACATATAAATGGTCGTTAACTTATAACATGTTCAGAAGTCACACAAGAGTAATACGAGTTGAAATATCTATTAAATCGTACATAACTTTCTACCAAAGTGTTCAATTCCCATTATTGTATTGGTCCTTATTTATCCGATCAAAGAGGTTTTATTGTGATGTTTCTATTGATTGCCTAAACTCAAATACTTATACGTAGTGTTACCCTTTACTTTGATTTATTTGATACGGACCTGACGATATCCATTACCTGATTACATAAACCGTTGCCGCTGGGTTCTTTATGAAACGTCCAATATATTGGATTCAAAATTTTGTTGATGAAGATTAAGCCCACTTTCAACTCGATATTTTTAGTTTATTAAATCTGTTTGTATCGCAAATATCGAGTTTTAAAAACATTTCTCTGGAATTATGACGGAGCTATCAGAATAAAATATTATTAAAATCTGAGGATTTCTGTACTTGTGATGTGTTTAGAAACATGGCGCTTAAAAATACTTCAATTTACACCAGGGGGTGACTAATTTGACAGGACTAAATTAATACTTGTATTTTGTCCTTTTCTTAATAAAATAGAAAGCATAGATACTTAAATTTAGTTTAGTTTGTGAACTAGGGAATCGGCGCCATTTGACGTCTACAGACGTCTCTCCTATTTACTAAAATAAAAAACATAAACAAAACCATCGCAAATGTCTATCATATTTGTCTATTATTTCGGAAATCCCAAAAAGAATTTGGTAACTTTCTACATGATTACATTCAGGGGTCGTTTAATGTCGGAAGTAACCAGTCTGCGAGCTTTGCCGTTGGGACCGAGCGAGCGTAGTTCGCTCTACCATGAAATTGCACCGCCGAGCCTCGCTTAAATGACGTGATAATTTACAAGTGTGTTCATCCACACTTCTGTCGTCCTGTAAAAGCAAAACTTTCATATTAATTTTAGCCGTCGAAAACTAGAGACACTCAGATCTCGTCCATTTATGTGTGTGCTTTAAAATATTTTGGTGGTTGCAATTTACATAGAACTTTTATTTTAATGGTGTGGTGGAAATCTGTTTTGTCCTCAGTTTTTTATATAGCTATTATTTTGTTAAGTAAATGCGCCGGGAAAAATATTAAGGGAAACGAAATCATTGTTGAGCAAATTGACTACCAATTTAAATTGTCTGTATTTAAATCACTCAATCAATAGTGTAATAGTAAAAATATGTTGGCTGTACATTTAAATCTGGAACAATCTGAGACTGGTATTTACAAAAAGAAACCATCAAAACACCTAACTGGGCCATACGAAGTACAAATCTGGCTTGAAACGAAACCTTTTTTAGTGCTATTGATAATTGACCACACCGTGGCCTGCCAGTTTTAATTGCCACCCCGTATTGTGGTTAATTTGAAGAAGAAGCCTAACGAACCAACCCAGTTAGGGAACTGGTAAAGGATTTACCTGGATTTTTATACAGTTGGAATAAAAATGAAACGCTCGGAAAACTTTGAGCTATTCGATGCAAGTTTTCTTGAAACGAATAGCTCAAATTATCAAAGTATTATCTGTCTTATCTGTATCTCGTCGTGTCTATCATAATTACACAAATGTCTATTAACTGCTTTATAATTAAGATGTATATTTTTTTACATGCTCCTTTGACATAACCTTTTTATTATCTGACATTATAGAAACTTACAAAATTCTTTTTTCAACTCTTTTACTTATTACTTTTTATTACTTATTTATTTATTTACTAACTGCGTAAGTTTCGATCCCATAAGAATATCGGCATAAAAGTATCCTATATATGTTAATCCTGATTATAAACCATATGTGTTCAGTAGTTTAGGCGTGATGTGGAACAAACAAACAAGCTCACTTTCACATTTATAATATATATATTTATTTTTCTTATATATACGGACAAATCACACAGTTTGAGCTAGCCCCAAAGTAAGTTCGAGACTTGTGTTATGGGATACTAACTCAACGATACTATATTTATAATAGATACATATATAGATAAACATCCAAGACCCAGGCCAATCAGGAAAATATTGCTTTCTATCGTGACCTGGCCGGGAATCGAACCCCGGGCCTCCACGTCGCAGGCAGGCGTGTTGATCGCTGCGCCACGGAGGACGACAAATAATATTTGTAAGGATAAGGATTTAATTCTTACAGAAAGCTTACAGACTTATATTTACAATGGAAACTCATTCGTAGGCAGTACAATTTTTTAAATTACAAGCATCCACATATACAGCAGTCTCTCACAAAGGTGGAATTCAGTTGAGACATTTTATTTTTATATACACTAATTTTAAATTAACTCTGTGAACAGATAATGAACGATACATTATTATTATTATACGTATAATAGTAATAGAAATCTCGTCGCTTTTATTAAGAATTTAATAGGTTTTTATATTTTATCTATCCTTTTGAGATATTCTGCTATATTTTGTGCGTACTTTAGATCTGTAGAGTAGGTATTTTATGAAGTTCCTATTATTATAAAATTAATAAGAAACCACGGCCTTGCTGGCTGGCTTGCGCACAGGCATGTGTAGAAACAGCGGGAGAGGTCATTGATAGCGGAGGCATTTAATGATTTTCCATTCAAAGCAAAAAAAAAAGGACTTTGTAGGCCTACAAGGCCTGCAGTCTTTAGATCTGTAGAGTAGGTATTTTATGAAGTTCCTATTACTTGTATCCAGGCCTACCTCAGCTGACAAATACAATACGTAAAGAAAACCCCGCCCGACCCATAAGGATAATAAAGGTTAGGTAAATACATGACCAAATAAAATATGAAATTTTACATGATCATCATAGTAAGGATACTAATGAATTATGAAATATTTTTTTCCGCGAATTAATTCCAACTTTCCCGAAATTTGGTAATTTTTTAATAAATGACAACACCATTTTTGAATAGCGATGCGACCGCGTGCCGCGTGCCCTATCCTCGTTCGCCCGCCAATGTATTGCCTACCGTACATAAAATTAATTTACCTCCTTTTGCGAAATAATATTTATTTTTTTTGTTTTTTATCGATACCTAACAATACCTTCACGGATCGAACAGAGTTTTCTTTACAAATTGTATATCTATTGTTTGCGTATATATTGCTTGAAAAACTTGTAAAAGCCAATTATTTTTAAAGTAGTAACTGTGGAGTTTCTTACCGGCTCTCCTCCATAGGACACGACCGATTCATGCCGGACACCTCTGACGTTTTATAAGTGCCCGTATAGGTTTAGGTGAAATAAAATATTTTCATTTTGAACAACATTTATTGCGTTACTTACGTTGTTGTTAAACAATTATTTCGAACATATGAAGTAATGGATCAACATTGTCCTAAATATATATGTCGGAGATCGTCGATATAATTTTTATAGAAGTTGCTGATTTGATTTACGTAGTAGAGGGGCGAACACTTGTGACGTTATTTTGTGATGGCGTCACATGGACAGAGTCGCTTTGGATAGTGGGGTTCGTCGAACGGACACTTTGCATCGAGACGCGGACCAAGGCACATCTCCGAACCGAAACTGTTGGTTTGCCTATTCAAATTGTGATTATGAAAATTGGAGGGTATATCTACACGTCGTGCTTCAATTCAAAACTCACCTACGAAATGGAACCTGTACCACCACACCAAGATGCTGTCGACCCTACCGCTCTGCCGTCGCTGTCTCCGACATATATATATTAGCCCAGTCATTTTAGGTAAAAAAAGGGGTCAACCTCGGAATGAAAGATAATTCAGATAAGTTTAAACAAAAGTTGTAGGGAATTTTATAGTCTACAACTTTTATATTTAATGCAATCTCATTTAACCGATGGGAAGCCAGATATTCGCGAAAAACCGATTTTTGTGACCTTTGACCTTGAATATCTTGAGACGCGGACACGATAACGATTGTGACTTTTGAGACAACATTTAGAATGACAAAACAAAGGTTCATACCAATTTGCAGCTTATTATCTTTCATTCCGAGGTGAAAGCCCTAATTTGACTGGGCTATATACATATGTAATTATTTTATTCAAAATTTGCCCTACACTAGGTTACTCTTGTATCCTGAGTGCGTATACAAACATTTAAATTCACTTACACAAACAGCCAGACCCGGACAACTAACTGGAGGTCAGTAGGCAATACAAATATTTATTTGTGCCGTGCGAGATTCGAACCCGCTACACGCAACGCCGCAGTCGATTGCTCAGCCATTGCAGTAACCGTAGCATAAGTAAATTAAATTAAATTATGATAATTAAATTAAATAATGGTTGATAATTTGTTACGTAATTAAGGTGCTGTTTTGGTTTCTAAACACAATGATTTAACGTAGCCTTACCTTTTCTTGACTTGAAAGTAATACTTATGTAGTTTTCTAGGCTATCTAACCCACAGTTTTGCGAAGAATTACGGACCGCTGACAGTAACACGTAACACTAACGTGACAGCTTGCAACAGAACACACAAAGGGCTGAAAGATATAATCTTTGAACTTGTCTAGTCAGATTTACGATTACTACTACTTGCTTCTTTGTAGCTTTGTTTATTACCGCAAAGTAAATAGGCCAAGATATGCCTGGTACTCCTCTAAAAGAATGCGAGAAGTGCTTTAAAGAAGACTTGGAAACATTCTAGAGCTTGAAGATGGCATAAAAACGGTACAGTTTGTGGAATTACTCCCTATCACGTTCATATTCTCCGGAACGGGTAAAGGCGAAGTTTCGTAGACTCGTAACTACTCTTAGTTTGCTAATGACGACATTAGGTCCCTCCCAATGTATCTAAAAGGAGTCCATTGCTATTTTCTCGGGCGTAGTCCTAATCACTGACTAATACTGAGAATTTCCTAATAGGAATTCGCAATTACATTTGGACGTTGGGATCGAATCCAGAACCACATAAGCGGGGGCGGCCCGAGCAGTGATTAGGATCCCCGTACAATGACGCAACACATTATGTACTCGTACCTTACTACTGCACCGTAGCTACATATTTCATGACAAGATTTGTAAAGCTGTGTAAATGTTACAAATCAGTGATTCTGTTACACAATTAACACTGTGTGTTGCAGTGTGTAGTGTACGAAACTTTTTTTTTAATTCTTGGCCCACTCTTGGAATTACTTCTGTATCGTTCACAAACATTTAAACACTTGCACACATAGCCAAGCAAGGAACCAGTACCCTATAGGGCATACAAAAATTTGTTCCATGCAGGAACCAAACCCGCGACACACAGCGCAGCAATCGATCGCTCAACCACTGCACCAACCGTGTTGTCATTCACACTTCATTAGAATTTCCTTAAACTATAACTTTGTTTTTCATTAATTATAATTTTATTAATGTAGGTACTTAATTACACTAAAGTATATGACTAGAGATAGGCCTCGCGTGATTTGAACCAAACACGAAGTTCGGTTGAACACAATCTGACAAGCCATTTCCCAATAATGTTGTTGTCGGTTTTTAGTCATAGATATGATACGATTTTAACCACCTCTAAGACTGGTTGTTAGTCTTTCGGGCTTCTGCCTACCCATAATGAGTGCTAAACATCCGTGAATGCCAGCTGGAATCAGCGGTTTAACATACTTTTCGTAGCACGGAGGTGTCTTATGTTAGGACGAACTCACGTTCTGTAAGGGTCCACTTCTGACACTTATTGTTAGAGCAATAAAGTTCAAAAGCGGTAATGCACTTTTGACTCTTACTGTACAGAGCAATCGCGGCAAGCGTAACTGAAAAAGATTGCTCGACCTGGGGCCCTAGTTTGCTATTACAATAGTGTCAGAATAGTTGACCAGTGATCTCGTAATGATCGATTTTGAAAAATTCAGTGATCTACTAACAGAAATAAGTCATTATGACTTTCCAGTGGTCCATCACAGACACTCCACTCCATATTAATAAATGTTCATATTGAGTCGTAGTTTTTAGAAAATGATTTCTACTAACGTTTTTTATAATAATGTCAATACGGCAATGTCATTTTATTACCGTTATATTACGAGACGTATAATCAAATTGATTGATCATAATGAATTTAGTAGATTATTAATTTTTGCCACAATGACAAAGGCACTCGAGATATGTCAAAAAGTAATAGTAAAATAAGTATAGATTCATTTTGGACGGAACCAGTGGATCCAAGAAACACAGAACTTGTATAAGTGGAGATGCTTTTGTCCAGCTGTGGGAAACTTTCAATCAGAGCCACAAAACGATGTTTATAGAAAAACACTGTATTGTACGAACGCTTGAAAGTTACGTTCTACCCGGCAAAATTCTCTCTTCCCTCTAATGACAAAACATACGTATAAATTCATACAAAGTCTCACATACCATGGGGATTAGATACAGAAGTCTGTCGGAAAGTTAGTGTTGTTATGTCAAGGTAAGTTTTATACGTCCTTTCGCTTGCCTTATCCGAGCGGGGAGGAAGGAAACTTGCTCCGGGTCGCGCTACACTGATTCTATAGTTGTGTTGCTGTCATATGTATATGTACATACGTAGTTAGCAGGTACGTATGATGAGGGATGTGTTGAATTATTATAGTGTTAAATTTATGGAATATTTTTTTTATAAATAACGGTGGAACGGAGCTGTAGTACAAATCTGAATCCATTTCAGCGTCAAAACTTAGGTGAAGTGAGAGTGAGCTGTTATTTCAACAATAATGTTAGGGATTGACTATAACACTCACCTAAAAGAATTGATTGGCTGTTTAAAGTATATTTACTAAATTAATTTGAAAGTACTCGGTGGTAGGCCATAACATCGGCCGCCGGCAGAAGTTACCACCCACCAGACAAAGCCTTGCCGCCAAACGATTTGTCGTGTTCCAGCACGATGTCTGGTGAAGCCGTACGGAGGACGGGTCTGAGCAGTTGTGTTGCGATATGTGCCGGGTATGATGCGCCTCATGTTGTTGTGTTGTGAGTTTGGTCGTGGAGGGTCTTCAGATCAATCTCCCTTTGGCGCAGCATCGTTGGTCGTGTTGTTGGGTTTAACATTACATCACCTCGCTCAACTGCCGTCTTACTTCCTATTCGCTCAGTTTTCTGAGTGAATAGGCTCTTAATAAACTAGCGCGCTTTACCTACGACGATCGCATCACTGCTTACCATCAGGCGGGATAGCGGTCAAGCGCTAGTTTATAATTATTAAAAAAAAATACAGGTACGGTACTTAAAAAAAACTTTCTTTTCTTTTTAAACTTTGTTTTTGTCTATTAATCTTAGAAAAGGCTGGACCGATTATGACGAGACTTTCACTAGCAGGTTTTATTTTAGAAAAATAGGAAATTAAAAAAAGATACATAGTTTATTTATTTTCCGACATAACTACACGGTAACTAAGTCGCGGTTACAGCTAGTGAAAAACAAAGAGTGAGCATTGCTATATAGTGCTATATATGTCGGATAGAACTAAGTATATACTTAGTTATTAACATTGGTAGATAGATAGAATACTTCTTATTATACAATATGTAAATAAAACCCTGTCCGATCCGCCCGGTATTGTTAGGTATCGATAACTGATTCTACTAATGCCTAAAAAGTCTGGCTAAACTTAAAAAAATACCCCATAAAAATAAATATTATTTTGCAAAAGGAAGCAATGGTCATAGCAATAAATGCGCGGGCGACGGGGGGTGGGACACGAGGTCAAACAAAATGTCCCCAGTATTGTAAATCCATTCATACAAGCTACCAACCTACAACCTACAACCTACCAATAATACCGTCGAAAATGGAGCTGTCACTTTTTAAAAATTTACTAAATATTGGGGAAGTTGGATTTTATTCGCTGAAAAAAAAGAATATTTCAAAATTCATTAGTATGGTTATTATGATGAATATCTAAAGTTTCAAATTTTATTTGGTCATGTGATTATAATAAAGGTTAGGTAATCACCTAACCTTTATTATCCTTATCGGTCGGACGGGGTTTTTTACATATTGTATAGGTGTACCAGGAGTTTCTTGCCCGTTCTTCTCCATAGGTACCTACTCTTTGGAATGGGCGACTAGCTTCACCTTACTGACTGACCGACCTTCTGACAATTCAAAAGTGCCTGTAACTGGTTTATTTGAAATAAACGCTTTGTTTTTGATTGATTTTTGACCATATGCACCATAGGTATAAGAGTAGAAATCTTACATTTAATTGGGCTACAGAATGGGCGGTATGATTTATATTGTTAAATTTCTCTGTGTATTTTAAACCTGTTAGAGCCTTTTATAACAAATCTATCGATCAAAGTTAGAATTAGAATCTTGCTTCTCACACACACAGTTCTCACAGAGCAAAAACCCCAAATAAGTTATACTTCAAGAGTTCAAGTGCTTCCACGCTCAAGAGAAGGAAATTGATTTTCATTTTAAGACTTGCTTACTGAAAGGTTTGCATGAACATAAAAATCAATTTCCTAGGTGGGTACTCTTACCTACTGGCAAAGAATTGGAAAGAAAGATTTAAACGACGACAAAGAGAGTACCTACCTCCATAAAAAGCCGCCGATGACAATAGATTTTCGTTGTATAGGCTAAGAAATTCTCGTTAAATAAATTCTGGGTCTCATCGAATACAGAAAATGTGCTTCAAAATAATGATTCATATCCTGCACTGTATATAAAGGCTATATAGCCTTGTTTACATTTTGTGTTACGAGGCCGTTCGACATCATTTAACAGGAAACTCGAGAAAAGAAACATGGTTGAAAGATAATTCGTCGTTCGAACGAGCCGAGCCGAGGCCTACTTCTGATAATAAGCTGCATCCGCCATTGAATAGCATGTGCTTATACTGCTTTGATAAAAATAATGGTTGAATATAAATCAGTGTGTGTTGTCTTGAAGAATTCTGTGCGACGCGTCCCACCCGAGCACACACAAAGCCTTATTTATTTATAAATATTTGTTTACTTCGTGAGATCATTCTTACGAGGGCCTGAAAGCTGAGCCTCTAATTTTTTTGGCTTACACTGTAAGTATTGTTACTTTAACTTTCTCGTGTACACATAAATTTGGACTTATTTTTGCCAGTTTTTGGGTTACAGAATGCTTATTTCTACTTGACATGTTAACATGTTTCAAACGGTGTACGTTTGTCAAAATGGTGCTGAAATTAATAATGAGACTGTTAAGTGTGTACAGTTTCAGTTAACAAATTTTGGTTTATAAATGAATGTACATTTAGTTGAAGTAGAGCTGAGTAGGGTAGCGTTAGTTGATTAATTAATATTTATTTTAAACTGTCTAATTATTTACAATCTCATTGATTTGGGGGTTACGTACTTTTCAATGGATTGTTTTTGAGAAGCTGAGAGGAAGTGCTCACTTTTGTTATTGAATCAAGTAATCGAAGTTCATTAGGGTTTCCTATTATTTTTTTCGCAGAAAATTGCAGAAAATGAATGTTTCAGAGAAGCAGTTTTTATATCATTTTAAACTTGTGTTTGAGCGTGATCCCGCCTGATGGTAGGCTTGCTAGTTTATTAAGAGCCTATTCACCTCTGAATCTTTAATTAATTTTTATTTTTTGGCGCACACGAGTGACCGACGACGACGACGACTCAAATCAAGAAGAGTTGACTTGGTTTCTCCAAAATGAGGCTTTCAGGTTTGTATTTTGTACGAAAACAGATTAAAAAAATATTGAGCACCCTACAAAAAGATATGCTTGAAACAAAAAAAAAAAAAAACAGATTTAGAAGACTCACTGTCAAAAAGTTATCACATCTAATGTAGAGACAATTCCCCAAATGAAAACGCGATGCCAAAATCTACCAATCTTAAGAGGGAACTGTAGTTCCCTCTTAAGATTGGTAGATTTTGGTGCTTTCTGTATAAAAACGTATTCCGCTGTTTTCTTCGTGGATAATGCTTTTAGAGCAATTATGTTTTTTCTACAATTTTACACCGTGATAATTCGTGCATTTGCTAACATTTGATTTTTTCCGAAGCTTAATTAATAAAAGAAGTACGATACTTCAAAATAGCGAAAAATAGCCCATTTTTGACGTGACAACGTCTATTAAATTGGTACGGCGTGGAGTCATTCTCGAAAACACCGTAACGGCCGAATCTGACGCCACACGGAGTCCACGCCTACTTTACCCCCACCCCTAGAGCGCCCGAAGGCATACTCGGGAACATAGGCATAGACGTAGTCACGTTCAAATATCGGCAGTAGACGGAGTTCTACAGACAACCAATTTTTTTACCGTGATGTTCACATGACTATTACACAAACGTGATAAGTTATTGACAAAAAAGAAAATGGAAGTATAGGTACACTTTTCCTCTAAATATTGATATAAATATGATTGAGAACTGTCGTGTTTTGAAAAAGAAAACATCGGAATACGAAACGTGTTTTGGTCAACGTTTTTGTTGGCAAAATCAGCCTGAGCTGCAAACTGTCCTTTTCGCACTTTTCCGGGAGAGGTTAGAAGCAGCGCGACGGCAATAGTTTCTACATTTTCTATACTCGTATTTTCAAACTTCCTCGGCACTAGAGTCCCCTCTTAATTCTTAGTAAAATGCATGATTTGAAAATCAATCAAAAATGGAATAACATGTTTGACATAAATATAGATTGCTTAGTGGGACAGCCTCCGTGGCGTAGTGGTAGCGAACGCGGCCGTTGCGCAAGGAGGCGCGGGTTCGATCCCCGCGCAGTGCAAATATTTGTATGCATGAATATGAATATTTGTACTGGTCTGGTCGGAAAGCACGTTAAGCCGTTGGTCCCGGTTGCCATACGAACATCTAGTGGCAGTCGTTACGGGTTGTTGGAGCAATCAAAAGTCTAACAATTGGTTTAACTGCAATGCTTAGATATCGCCTTCGGGTTGTGGAGGTCAGACGGCAGTCGCTTCACGGAAAATATCAAAGTTTAGCTAAAATCAGCAGTTAGACTGGTAAAGCGGACCCCAAACTCCAAAAGCTGAAAAGCTACGGATGCGACTGGGATTAACGCTGAGATGATGATGATAGATTGCTTAGTGGGTAGATACTTGCACATTAATAACAACATAAGTATTAATCCTAAAAATAAAACGAGCTAGACACAGACAATGCGTATCAATGTACAATAGGTCATAATATCTATCTATCTAACAAATTGAGATATTTCATAGACAAAAAAAAAATCTCAACTTTGGCGCCGACTAATTTGATGGGGTTAAACTAATATTTATCTTGTGCCCTTTTCTTAATGAGACAAAAAGAATAAGATGCTGTAAACAAGGCAATCTGTTTGTGAACTCACACCACTATACTGTACCGGTGCGAGTTTTTTTTTTTTTGTTATGTCATCTCGTAGTTGACCATTAGAGGCCGTGACTGCTTAACCGGACTCTCCTGTGGATGCCTTAAAAATTAAAGCGTCCAGCTAGGGCACTTAAAACTAAGTTAAAATTAGGCGACGCGCTAAGGGAACCCCCTGTGGGGTACGAACCTCGGCTTAGGGCGTCGCTAGAGAGGACAGCAAGGGACGGCTGGATCGAAATGGACCGGTGTGAGTGTGTTCCACTTTATCTTTCTTACATTTATTTATATTTCAAGCTGCTGGTTTACACTTTATCTCTTTTTTATATAAATTATAAAGTAGTGCTTGACCGCAATCGTGCCTGATGGTAAGCAGTGATGCAGTCGTTGATGGTAAAGCGCGCTAGTTTATTAAGAACCTATTTACTTTAGCCTTGAAAACACTCAAATTGTAGTCCGACGGAAACACCGCCGCTGGCAAATTGTTGCAGTCCCTCGAAGTACGCGGTATAAAAAAGGTGGCGAAATGCTTTTTAACAACGTAAGGGTGGAAAGAAAATCGCCGTACGACGGGTCGTCCGATGGTAGAACGGAGATGGGGAATTAAATCATGCAAGAATGAATCAATCAATCTGCAGGTGTAATACTACGTTGTGTTTTTATTTGGTAAGTAAATACTGAATACTCTCTATAAACTTTTAGCTTTATTCCGAAACTAGCAATACATTGCTACACTTCTTCGAAATTTAAAACGAATTATCCGTCCAGTTTTAGTGCAAAGATTCAATAAGTACGTTCTCAGTGTCCATGTAAGAGATCTAATGAATGAACCTTATTCTCCGCGCACTTTCGTAGCGAAAGCATTCGAATTGAATTACAAGTCACCCCGCTACACGTGAACGAAGTATTTATAAGATTAGCGCTGAAACGGGGAGCTAGAAAGCAAAGTCGGCAGCGCTACTTATATGCTAAACTTTAAACTGCTTGAATTATCTGTTGAGTTATAGATTTTTAGAAATATAATAAGCGGAAAATAAGACGTTTAATTTGAAGTCTCAATTGAGCTTATTATTGTGGTCTTTCTTTTACAAAAGTCAGGTTATATTACTTTTAAGCTCATTAGTGACGGCACAATGTTAAACAATCTCATGAACGATGTTCATGTACTTAGGGACATATGTATATAGCATACATCTACCATGCGGGTCAGTTCGGGTTGGATGTCACATGTTTTCGAACTTTTTGCCTCTAGAATATGTCGGTGGTATATATAGCAGTGGTGAAGAAATGTTTACACATAGTAAAGCGCAATTGTTGATTTGTAAGTCGCGACGGATACCACCGCCACTACTGCTCTTAGGAACATAATAATGGCTATATAAAGGGTGTCTCTGACATCGACACACAAACGAATACCATGGATCCAGTACATGATTCTGAACCCCCAGTGGTGGAATTTTTTGTCGGTTATTTCCTGATTTAATAAAAAATATATGCAGTTTTTTCAATTGCTATACTTTTATAACCCAATAAGATTTTAAAGGAGAATTAATTAATTCGCTAATTACACAAAAAAGCGCAATGTGAACAAAACTCGAAAAACTATCCTGCCAGCTGATTTAATAGAGTTCACACCAGGGGTCAACATCATACCCACAAACACGCGGGCCGGCACGCTTGCAACGTTCAAAGGCCGAGCCGACACATTTTTTTAAACACTGTGATTTCTGTAACCGCTCATTAACGATATAAATGACTATTATAATTTTATTAGTGGCATGGGGTCTAGCCTTTTCGCGAAGTTTGCGTTTCGATGTCAGATACACCTTGTATTATCCACCCATACTAAGCTACTTTAGCACCCTAGTTCCCTAATTGCGTCACTATTAATCTAAATCTGAATAATTTTGAAGGATATTGCTAATCCATTGCTTTATATGTTCCAAAGCTGTGTTTGCTTAATAATGTAATGGAATGTATGTTGTTGAATTGTCAAAATGAAAGCCGTTGGTACTGATAGTGTGTTACGAAATTGTATCATAGGTTGATTGATTACTTGAGGTAAATTAATTTAGGAAGTATGGTGTTTCTGTAAAAATGTTGAATAGTTGATGACAGGACTTTGTACCCATGTCGCCAAACCCCTTTATTCAAAATTGGACGGATCTCAACCTCTTTATTCAAAAAAGGTAACATATTGAGTGGAAAATAAGTACAAAGCGTACACTAGGGGTGGGATTGTCGGCGCCTCTCTGATCTACTGTGGGTCCTTCCTGATTTACGCCCCCGTTATTTGGTTTTCTTAATGGATTTTTGATACACATCTGCCGTTTTATGGAAGGAAGCTGGGTATGCCAGATGCGTTTATTTTTGTTGTTTAAAAGATGATGGATAATTTAATACGCAGATTGGCTACGCTATAATTGACTTCGAGGGGTAATTTATGCAAGAAATAAAGCTAATAAACCTCCTATTTCCTTTTAGCTTGTTCTTGATGACTACGAATAGGAATAATGACTTTATGTGGAGGCACTGGATGAAGACGATAGTGTTGTACTAAGAACGAACGGTAAGTGAATTCAAAGTAATAGTGTGAGACGGCGATATTATACGACGGGGTGGGTCGAGGGACCAAACAATTTCACGCGGACTTAGGGCCGATCTTTGGATCCATAGTTAAACTCAACCAATTGTTAAAAAAAGTAATCAAAAGTAAAATTTCTTTTTGAATAACCTAATGAAATAAAATCGAAGGTAACGGTCAAATAACTAACTATTAATGTACTGTTTATGTATAATATTTTATATTTGTATTTATCGTTTTTTATTACAAAATATTATTATATTTTAATATGGGCCTTTGTTGCCTAAACTAAATAAATAACTCATCATCATCATCATCATCTCAGCGTTTATCCCGGTTGCATCTGTGGCTTTCGCGTTGGAGCCCGGAGTCCGCTTTCCTGCTTAATTTCCTCCATTTCGCGCGATCTTTAGCATCCTGTGGTGTGAGATTGTTGGCACGCATGTCATCTCTTACAACGTCAAGCCAGCTAAATAAAACTAAATAAATAACTATTAGGTAAACATTACCATCCGCAAACTGCTGTTTGGAGATCCGCAGAAGAACCAAAGTCATCGAAATAGCTCTTTGAGTCGCTAAACTTAAGTGGCAGTGGGCAGGGCATATTTTTTATTTTTTAGTAATTATAAACTAGCGCTTGACCGATATAGGGTATTTGAATAAAAAAACTAATTAGTCCGTCAGTCAGATTTGCAAAAAATACTAGACACGTATTTTTTCTTTTTTCATATAAACAAAAAATGGAGACGACACAAGCGACACAATGCGTTGAAAACTCGTGTGAAAACTCGACCATTGACGTCACCGGCCACCACTCCTGATCTTTGATGCCTTTTATATTTGTAAATTTTTATTGTTTATGTATTTTTTGGAAATCTGACTGACGGACTAATTAGTTTTTTTTAGTCAAATACCCTATCCCGCCTGATGGTAAGCAGTGATGCGATCGTTGATGGTAAAGCGCGTTAGTTTATTAAGAGCCTATTCACCCAGAAAAACGGAGCGAATAGGAAGGAAAATGGCCGACCGATGGCCGATGGGGCAGTAAGGTTCTAGAGTGGCGGCCACGTACTGGAAGACGCAGCGTAGGGAGGCCCCCAAGAAGGTGGACCGATGACCTAGTGAAGGTCACAGGAAGCCGATGGATGCGGGCAGCACAAGACCGGTCATCGTGGAAAGCCTCGGGGGAGGCCTTTGTCCAGCATTGGACATCTATAGGCTGAAAAAGAAAAAGAAGAAATATTACCATAAGTGGCAATTAGATGAATTAAAAGTAAACAACTTAACCTTTACTTACTATTTAAAAAAAAATGAGTTTAAATTATTGGATTAAAAGATCAATCGTTCAATATCTATTTAAATAAGTATAGGTCGCAAAATTGATCAGACACTTATCCTGGCGGATATTAAAGATGAGTAGGATCCAGAAGATACACGAAACTCCCACAATCTATGCCCGCATTATGCATAAGGAACGAAAATAGTCGTCAAAGTTTATTCGACGGTTTGCGAACAGTAGGCGAGGCGAGCTACCCTTTTATTCGAGAACTTTCCCCATAAATTAAACTGTGAAACACCTCGGGTCTTCCAAGTAAATACACAATGATTTAGTAACGCCTAAATAAAACGAAGATGAGCTATTCAGTTGAAGATGTGTCGAGAATTGTACATATGTATGCTAGGTCTGTTCCAAAAGTGACTGACTCTTCTCTCTATTGGCTATTGAGTTGTAAATTACGTTCATTGCAGAATAACTACCAGTATCTATTAAAAAATTATAGACACTTTTGAAGTTATAGCGGAAATTGACTATATACGCGTGTTAAAGTGATTTTATTCAAAAATTCTTATTTGTTTTCATGTTTGGAAACTAAATAGCGAACGCACATGTTGGTACTGATGTAACGTTCACATGAAGTAAGTCAATATTTGTATGTGCCTACTGAAGGCTGGGAATAGTCGGAGATTTTATAGGTTGGTGTTGTAAAGATGTCTGAGGATTAATGTAAACCGGTATTTATCGTAACTGCGGTGATTGCGGGACACACTAACCAAACCAATATCTCTCATTATGACTTTTCTCTCGGTGGTAGGCCATGACATCGGCTGCCGGCAGAAGTTACCACCCTCCAGACAAAGTCTTGCCGCCAAGCGATTCGTCATGTTGCGGCATGATGTCTGGTGAAGCCGTTCGGAGGACGGGTCTGAGCAGTTGTGTTGCGATGTGTGCCGGGTACGATGCGCCAAATGTTGTTGTGTTGGGAGTTTGGTCGTGGAGGGTCTTCAGATCAATCTCCCTTTGGCGCAGCATCGTTGGCCCATCACCTCGCTCATCTGCCGTCTTCCTTCCTATTCACTCATTTTTTCTGAGTGAATGGGCTCTGAATAAATTAGCGCGCTTTATCATCAACGATCGCATCACTGCTTACCATCAGGCGGGATAGCGGTCAAGCGCTAGTTTATAATTAATAAATAAAAATAACACTATAGCAAAATAGATCTTCATTCATGAAAAAATTAAAGTAATAGTAGTTTTTTATTCTAGGATGAAAGTTTTTAGACTAGGAGTTGATTCTTTACGCGTGTTAAACACATAATTACATATCATTACAAATAGGTATGAGGAAAATAAATCTAGTTATTTATTTAAACTTTTTTTTTTTTAATTTCGCCGCAGATGCATAACAGATTAGGATATCCTGCCAATTTATGTAGACTTTTTAAATTTTAAATAAGGAACTCACGGCGTAATTGTTGCGGCTTATTCCGCTCAAAGAAGTTTGCGCTAAGTTCACACTGGCTGTTTAGAAACTCAGATGGCCGCAGAATTTTTTTAATTAGTTTTTTTTTGTGTAAAACTCTTCACACCTGACAGCAGTTCTAATTTTAAAGTTCATTTTGACTTTTAGGTAGGAAGTAATTTGTATGAATTTTTCCCTCTAGGGCGAGAAGCAAAATTTTCCACCATATAATCTGATCAAAACAACACTACTTTCCGAGTATGAGACTTGAAAAAGTAATTTATTTTATCTTGGCAAAAAAAAAAAAGATATTTAATACATATGTATATTTTTTACAATTAACATTGTAATAATACCATTTACAAAAGAACATCCGCGGCCGTTACCACGTAGTTAAACTGGCGTTTAAACAACAGTTACGCTAACGAGGCATGCAAAACAAACTATCCTGGACTCATATGCCTAAGTACCTATGTCTATTTTTAAATTTAAATTTATAAATAATGCACTATTTTGTCATAATTTGACATGATGTTATGGTATGGGTTGAACTGGAGATGTTTTAAGTTCTTGCAGCCTAATAATTACAAATTCTGGCGCTTAGTGCGTGTTTTATGATTAACTGATCACACTGTCTGCCATCTTTTGTTTATATATAGAACGACGTCAGGTAAATATCTAAAGGAAAATATCAAACAAATTCCGATTTGCGTAAATAACGGGTATTTATAATATGCATAGTACACGACAAAGTTAGCGCAGTCACTGAGCGATTGATTGCTACGCTGCGTGTCGTGGGTTCGATTCCCGCACACGCATATGTGAGTTTTGATGTTTGTAAACAGGAGTAATTCCTAGTATGGCGCAACGTATACAATATAATAACTACACGCTTGGCAAGCATAGTACAACATGCCAGGCATATCATCTCTACGTTCATGAAATTACCCAGTATTTATCCAAATTTGAAATCCTACCTTTATTTGTATGTCATCTATTCAAAAGCAACCTGCGGCTCCCTAAGATATAAACGACGCGAAAGCTAAATCGCAAAAGTAAAGAAAACTCCATGTAGTCTTCATAGAAATTTTTCCGACAGAATCGTGTCGAGCTTGTCTCTCGGGACGCGTGAATGAATGCAGAATTTGCGTGATTAGCTAAGAAATTGGTTTTGAAGTAAAGAATCGTTAAGTGGCCAAGGGCCCTGGAGCTTTTAGCAAAATGTTTGTTCAAGAATTAATAAAGGGTTCAAAGAAAGTAAGGAGAACAAAAATACTTTTTCGCCTAATAGAAAGTTTTGGGTTTCAATGTTTGGTACTTACCAATTTTTAAGACTTTTAGCGCACGTGTAACCGTTAGGTAGGTAGATTATTATTACGTCTTTGAAGACATTTGGCACTAAATCTTAAACGTGTATAAATCAGCTTTACCTACAGTTCAAAAACGAAGTATAAAATGATACAGAATATAATATATATTCTGTGCGACGATAATGGCTTTCAGAAAAATTACCAGAAAAAATTACATACGTAAAAATTGCCTAGGCGGAACTGGAAAGATGAAAAGGGTTTTCAGAAAAATTACCTAGGTATAGGTAATTATTCTGAAAGGCCTTTTCATCTCTCCAGTCGTGATTGTGATTGATGATCATAGTACAGGATAATAAGAGTAAAATTAAGCAAAAAGATCCATGCATAATCTGTTTCTTCTCTTTAAAAGCCATAAATGCCGGCGAAACTGAAAACGCTGCCCAAGTGATATTCTTATTTCTTAATGTAAGTCGCACATTATATTTTGCAGCGGCAAATTCTCTGAGAATTAAACCAGCGTTAAACCACGGTTACGCTAATGACGCCATGCAACTGCGGTGTGTAAGTCACGCCGGTGACAGAACAGCGCAGCCGGCACTCAAACTACTTCTGCAAGGATTCAACTTCTAACCAAGCGTAATGGAACGTGGATTTAGTTGAGATATTGTTATATTGTTTTTTGTTGGCTTATACTGTAACTTTCTGGATTAGGTAGGATGGTACTATAGTAGGGTTTCGATAACGGCTGAAATGGATTACGTACAATTATGAAGAATGAAGTTTAGCCAAAACCAGCAGTTAGACTGAACATTTTGACTGTAGCTTCAAAATCTATATTTGAAAATCTTATGTATGTACATAAAAATATATCGAATTTTAAGAAACCACGCGATATTCATAATATAAATACCAGGAACAAACACAATCTTGCTGTACATCACACTCGTCTCCACAGAGTAGACAACTCGTTCATGCGTCAATGTATAGACTTTTACAACGAGTTTCCCATGGACATTAGAAACTTAGCCATTCAACGATTTAAAAGTTATATTAAGACCAAACTTTGCAAAAAGGGGTATTATAAAATCACAGATTATTTAGAAGACGTTAAAGCTTGGGATTGAGTTGCTCGCTCTGTTAAGCAATTTGCTACAATTATGACATTTTGATCACTGTTTTTTTTTAAATCACGTAAATTATTGTAAACATTTTCAATTTTAATGTCTGGACTTGGTAAAAGCCGATGATCCCTGAGTTTGTTTCGGCTTTTCTTCTCAGAGGTAGTCAGTTAGGAAATGACGGCTCAATCTAGTTTAAAAAAAATATGACGTGTAAACGTGATCAGTGATCCTACTTGCATAATAAACGATTTCATTTTATTTCTTAACATGATCTGATCAATATTACGTCTAGATTTTGAAATTGACTGCGACCACTATTTACATATATGACTTTCTTTCATGTTTCTTCACATCGATGTAAAGTTATATAAACCTATTTACAAACTATTCTTACTACTTCACTTAGTGCAAATATCAATTTGTTACCAAAACGGTATTAACTATGTGTGTATATGTTAGTTGTTTTTTCGAAGAGTTTCAAGGCCATGTTTGCTATTACTTCCAAATTCACCCAATGATGGTGATATTCTTTGTTATATTTAGAAGCTTTCTGAAAGCTGTAGTTGGCTAATAAAACTGGCGATGGTAGTATTATCTTTAACAGCTTATTGCCTCTTGAAAAATGATATACATAATTATGTCATCAGCATCATCATCATCAACCTTTTTATCGTCCCTCTGCGTGGCACAGGTCTCCTCTCATACAAAGAAGGATTGAGTGTAATCACCAAATCAGACTAAAAGTACAGGTTTCCTCAAGATGTTTTCCTTCTCCTTCAGTCATTGGTGTCCAAGATATACTTAGAAAGTACATATAACTTTAGAAAAGTTACATTGGTACTTGCCTGACCTGGAATCGAACCTTGAGAGGCTGGTGTTTTAATCACTAGGCCACCACGACATCGTATAAAACAGAAAATATATTTCTAATAAAGTCAAATAAGTATTAGTTATCGTAATGTGATTCGTCTTCGTAATCCAAGCTTTGTTCAAAGGCATATTATTCCGTAAATGATTACTTAAATGATAAGAATAACTGGTCGCTCTGATTAACTCAGGACAATGTTTGTGTTATTTCTCCGGAATTAGCATACTGACACGTTATATGAGTTCATATAATTCACTTTTTTACAGTACATAAATATGTGAGTTGTCACGCCCTTTATGCCTGGGGCTTTATTGAAGTAATAAGTTTTTAGTTATTTACATTTTCATTTAAATATATATATATATATTGTTTTGCTTTGCTGGTATTTTGGCGTGGTAGCTGGCATATTTTCAATAATTTCATTGTTGTTGTTTTTTCTTGTGTTCATCTCTATACATAGTATTGTATAAAGTCATGTGTTTTTTTTTAACTGAACAGACAGCTGTGCTGTTGGGGAGTTTGTTCCGCCACTTCTTCTTCCCAGCGAAAGCACTAGGAAGTGTCGATGGGTGGACGTTTTGGAGGACTATCTTATGTAATATTGACGTTCAAAAAGTGTTGATTCTCAGCTTTAATTTGAAAAAATGATTTTTGATTTTGATTTCTTCATCATCATCAATATTTTTCATAGTACATAATCAGCCTATAATGCTCTGCCTCCTGGGACACGCCTCTCGGTGCCATAATCTACCACGCGGGCTCAGTGCGGGTTGGTAAACGTCCCATGCCTTCGAAGTTTTGCTTCTAGAACATCAACACAGTAACAGTCAACCTTCACCGTTTTGATAGCAGTGGTGATGAAAAATACGAGTGTGCTTATGACCACACGACCTAAGTGAAACTTCTTTCACTCCATCTGTATGTATATATATATATATATACGGTATGTTAAGAAAACCCTGTCCGACCCGTTAAGGTGTTGTTAAGTATCGATAACTGATTCTACTAATGGATGCAAAACCGGGCTAAACTTAAAAAAAAAAAATCCCGTAAAAAAAATAAATATTATTTCGCAAAAAGTGGTAACTTAATAAATGTGCGTTCACCCTTCCGCGGGCGACGGGCGGCAGGGCACGCGGCACGTGGTCGCATCGCTATTCGCTCATAATAATACCGGTGTTGTCACTTTTTTAAAAATTACCGAACTTCGGGGAAGTTGGAATTAATTCGCGGGAAAAAAAAAGATTATTTCAAAATTCATTTGTTTTGGTACTATGATGATTACGTAAAATTTTATATTATATTTGGTCATGTGTTTAACTAACCTTTATTATCCTTATGGGTCGGACAGGGTTTTCTTAACATACTGTATATATATATGTGTGTACAATATATACATGTATACACATATACATATAATAATTTTCTATAAATATTTAAATTTATTTCATGGTTTCATTGGTAAATTAATATTTTTGCATAGATCTTCTATTTGAATTGAAAAAAAAATTGAAAAAAAAAAAAAACTCGTTGTAGACCTTGTAGTACCAAGCTCGCGCCACGGGCGCCTCTGTGCTTATATCCCCCACTTAACTTCCGTTCGCCTTGCCCGATCTCTTTTCGTAACGCTTACGTCACGCGTTCGCCAGCTTACTCCCCAAGTCAAGCGTGCGTAAAGAAGTTTCACTTCAATAATTTACACAAAATAAAGCGCCTGGCGGGGTTCGAACCTACAACCTACATCTTGTAAGTCGCTACCATTAGGCCGCCACTACTATTAATTTTTATCCATACGACACATCAATCTTAAGTCTTCAGATCAATCTCCCTTTGGCGCAGCATCATTGGTTATGTTGTTGGGTTTAACATTGCACCACCTCGCTCAACTGCCGTCTTCCTTCCTATTCGCTCAATCTGAGTGAATAGGTTCTTAATAAACTAGTGCGCTTTACCATCAACGATCGCATCACTGCTTACCATCAGGCGGGATTGCGGTCAAGCACTAGTTTATAATTATTAAAAAGAAAAAAAAAACATCAATACATTTTAATAACGGCATTCTGTGACACAACACATCTACACATATTTCCAAAGTACCCGCCAATAGGACTTCGTCTAAGAACAGGCAACGAACTCAAATGCCAAGCGCTCAGACTTTAGATCGTGCCCTAGACTGTGAGCCAGGTGAGCTAATTACCTATTAGTTTGAGAGCTCCATGAGTATGCACTTTGTTAAAAGCGAGTGTGGAAAGAGATAGCCCGGGTAATGGACCATAAATACATCGGGAGTTTTAAGGAGTTGAGCTGAAAGAACTTGCGTAATGAGTCGTTTGGAAGTGTTGATGCACAAAGAGAACTTAATTATCGCTGAAGATTTATCTCGAGGAAAATACAACAATTTTTTTTGAAATGCCTAAATAAGGCTGTCACGCCCTTTATGCCTGCAGCTTTTATTTAGGTAATAAGATTTTACTTATTTACATTTTCATTGTAAGGAATTTTTAATTTTTTTTTGCTTTGCTCATATTTTCGCGTGGCTAGATGGCATATAGTAAATGATTTTATTGTTGTTTTCCTATGTGTTCATGCCTGTTCATAGTATTGTATAAAGTCATGTGTTTTTTTTTAATGAACAGACAGCTGTGCTGCTGGGGGGTTAGTTTCGTCATTTCTTCTTCCCAGCGAAAGCACTAAGAAGTGTCGAATGGCGGGCGTTTTGGGGGGACTGTCTTATGTATTATACGTATTATATATAGAAGTGTGTCAGAACACACTTCTAACGTTTACCGCTTTTAGGGACAGGCTTTCTCTTTCCCCCTAAAATAACGAAGCTAGGCTAGAGTGCAATCGCAGTTGGGGGACTGTTCTATGGAATACTTGTTTATCTAGCTAAGAGGTCCAACAACTGCGATTGTTCTACTTGTTTCTGCCTTAAAAAAAAAAAAAACATATTTACAAACAAAAAACCCGCCTGCATAAAAATCTAACATACTGAAAAGGCAGAAACAAGCTGAACAATCGCAGTTGGGGGACTGTTCTATGGAACACTTGTTTATATACTCGTAGCTAAGAGGTCCCCCAACTGAGATTGTTCAACTTGTTTATGCCTTTTCAGTTCGTTAGATTTTTATGCAGGCGGGTTTTTTGTTTGTAAATAATATATTTTTTTATTTCTATATTTTTAGTTTTCTCATGTATTAACACGTTATATACATATTTAGAATCATTGTTTAAAATCATTTATTGTGATACTCGACTCGATATGCTTGTTAGATTTTTTATTTTTTACCTCACAATATGGCGTCAAACATCCGCCATTTTGTTTTTTTATGTATACCTATCTAAGAACACTTGGGTTATTAAGAAAAATCTAACGATACCACAAATGTGAAAATCCGTTTAGCAATTCTGGAGATACAAGGTAATAAAGAATATTACATACAAGATACGCGCTGAAAACATAACCTTTCCTGGTACTCGCGTAAAAATAGTGTTCATATATAGTTTTCTATATGTACATAGGTCCATCTTTCAACCTAACCAACTGATCCCTTGACGCTAAAAAAGTGAGTATAATTGCTTTTTTTAAAATAAATATTTTGAGTTTTTAATTGAGACAAAGGTGTACATAATATTATAGGACACACATGAAAATTACCATTTAGTCATACTGAATGAAACAATTGAAATTTCCATTTTTTTTTGTGGGTGGAAAAACATCAAATGACCTCCCCCTCTCTGGGCGGAGCGAGCAGAAGGGTGTGTCAGACTTTTACTGACTAAAACCCACTCGTGTGCCTTCCCTTGCCTGTGCACCAGTATCACGGTATCTCTTTCGAACCACCCGTAGCGCAGGTTGGAATTGAAATTTCCTTATACCTCTATTATGCCACACGAAGTTGGCAAAGTTCAACAGTTTTCCCCTGAGTTCAAAAGCCACCGAATATACGCAGATAATAGGCATTTATTTTGGTTAGTGCGAATTACTCGTATATGCACATTAAGTACCCAGCGGCTAAAGAAATATGCAGTTACATTTACATTACTTGAAATATGTACATATAATTTTTTGTGCCGTTTTTTGTGGCTCTTAGTGCATGCTACTTCTGTTTTTTTTAAAGTGCTTTGCAGGCCTGGTGCTAGTAGTGTGCGGTTTTTTCCATTGTGGGCGCAGGGGGCGCTCGTCCCGACAACCTAAACAGAACATAATGGCAAATGTACATTTTATATTGGTGCTTTATTATGTTAATTTTTGAAAGAGGAAACGTTTTTGATGTGATCTTTATTGCACACAATGTTCACTGGTTATAATTACATGATTACAGGCACATGTCTATAAGTACATATTTATACGATGACCAAAAATAATGACGCCAATTCCTTTGTTCACAAACTAATCTAAATTTAAGTTCAGTGTATCTTTTTCTTTCTATATAATCAAAAAAAGGACAGAAGATAAAATACTAGTTAGTCCTTTCAAATTTAGATACTCCATAAACAGTGTAGATGCGATTAAAAACATAGCTACAAAATACCTCCATTAACGTCAGCGGCGGATCACTTCACAAGAATAAACTATTATTAAACTTCTGTCTCATTTGTTAATGAAATTGAAAGAAAATCATGCGCTGAACTATGTTTGTTAAAAAGAGAATCTTGCCCAGTGCCTGTCAGATACATAATCAGCGTTATTTTATGTTGTTCCTTCGGTAAGTACCATCTCCAAAAAGCTCTCTCTGACCTTTTTGAAAACAAAATCAGACCACAGCTGCGTCCGAAAGTAAAACAAAAGAGGCTCACTTTTAGGTGGACTAATAATATGCGTTGCACGCAGGAATAGTCGTTACGGTCGTGGTGGCCGGACATATATGTATTTTGACGATAGTATGTAGATACTATCGTCAAAATACGTATATGTCCGGCCTAAAAATTCATTGATCGTATGAATCGTGACTGTATGCGCTGGTTTTCAAGGGACAAGGGTTTCAGGTAAGGGTAGGTAGTTTCTAGAGAAGATACAAATACATTACTTACCTCCTTTATGCAGTCCTGTTCTAGGGAGGTTTCCGTACAATATTATTATGTAGTTACATAAAGGGGGACTGGAACAATTTGCCTGCAGCGGTCTTTCACTCTGACTACAATGTAGGTGTCTTCAAGTTTAGTGTGAATAGGCTCATATTGAACTAAGTCGGTTTACTTGCATTACTGTTTACCATCGTGGTCAAGCAGTATAAAGCATAAAAAAGATATTTACTATCACAAAACACGTTACATCGTATTCTTGTTATTGGTTTAATTATTTACATGTAGTTATATATAATTATAAACTACTACTTAGTACCAACTATCTACTACTAACTAGTTATAGTTATATATATGTAATTATAAACTAGTGCTTGACTGCAATCCCGCCTGATGGTAAGCAGTGATGCAATCATTGATGGTAAAGCGCACTAGTTTATCAAGCCTATTCACTTAAAAAACTTAGGAGTAGGAAGGATGACGGCAGTTGAGCGAGGTGATGCAATGTTAAACCCAAGACCAACACGACCAACGATGCTGCGCCAGAGGAAGATTGATCTGGAGACTCTGCACGACCAAACTCCGACACAACAACATTTGGCGCATCGTACCCGGCACACATCGCAACACAACTGCTCAGACCCGTCCTCCGTACGGCTTCACCAACCATCATGCCGGAACACGACGAAACGCTTGGCGGCAAGGCCTTCTCTGGTGAGTGGTAACTTCTGCCTGCAGCCGATGTTATGGCCTACCACCGAGTTGAAAATCAGTCAATTATAAAACGAAAGAAGTCATAGCCAATCCAATACTTTCATTAACTAAATCAAAAACAACAAAATCAAAGTATCACAAAACTGTTACTAACTCCACTAAATTGTCCCAGTGAGGATCTCTCCACATACAGAGAAATGCGAAACAAGTGTAATTTAGAGCATTCAGCTACTTCACAATTTGCAGTGGCGTTAAATTTAGTTAAAATTCCGTGCCCAAGTTGAGCAGGCATTGGTGGACTTAATAAATGAACCTCCTTATTTCTGCGATTCAGGAATGAAGGAGAGAACTACGACTTGTACATTGCACTGTACTGAAATGTTCTCATGTAGGTTTGTAATGTTGACATTCTGTATTATCTATCTATATACTGAGTGGTAGGTATGGAGAGTAATAGATCTTGTGCTGAATTCAAGTTACAGGTTGTAACTACACGATTCGTTTGGAGCGTGGTCGAAATCGGAACTAGCCTTGTTGTTATTTGAATACATTTCAAGTGTCATTTCACAAAACAATGATCAAACTGAAATAATTAATTTTTATTTTATCATATCAAAGAAAAGAAAGAAAAGAAAAGAAACCGTTTATTTGGCGCACACCCTTATAAATACATACAGTATATGTAGTGACAGTAGTGGTAGACTAATAATAGTTTTAAACAAAGAAAACAACAAATGTGAGTCCAACGGTTGCGCCAAATAGGTCCAGTTCAGCATAAATGTCAGACAACTACGTAGCAGTTGCCTGACGCTGGTTTTATGCCAATCTGCGAAGAAATATTTTTTATTTTTTAACTTAACAAGAAATATATTATTATTATTTTAATTCGCGCTAAATACTCTCCAGCGTTTGATGGTTTATGAATAGTTCGCACGCGATATTGGCAAAATTGTGGCGTCTCTCTCACAATGGCCATTAATCAAGAATTGAATTGAATTGAACTGAACCTTGTTATGAGTGTATTTTTTTTTTTTAAGCTATTCCATAGCTTCTATCGCGGGCCTTGAGCGCGGGGACCGAATCCAGAAATTCCGTAACGAAAAAACCTCACGCTCCCCACTCCGACGGGCACGGAGGTGTGGCTTGAAGGCCGTACATCGTCTAACGTCGTTTCAGTTCGGCAGTCTTCGGCACGGTATGTTTGTGTGCGTGCGACTACATCTTTTGAAAACAATTTATAGATTTTCAAAAAGAGCATGCATATTGCAGGGCGCGAACTCAGTTCTACACACTTGCCATGTTACTGATAGTCGCGATGTGCTAAACTTGCGATTAATTTTCTCTCTGAAATAGGTCTTCTATAGAGATATGTCATAGACGTCATCGACGTTGTCATGGCTACCTTAAAAACTTTTCATATAATTAATTATTAAGTATTTTTATTCAAATTAATTTAGTAGTGTTTTTATAAAATAGCTTTTTTTTTAACGGAAAAGCTAAGATGAATGTCACGCTAATTTTTCATTGGACTTTTAAATTATTTATAGTGTTGTTTACTAAATAAAAGCGCGTGATTTTATAGAGTAAAAAGTGCTCACGCGGCCGTTTTTTCAACTGTGATTGGCGATATCCGCCATTATTGTGAAATATTTTTTAAAAGAATTTCTATAATTTGTTACACGTGTTATTGGCAAAATTGTGGTATCTATCCACAGGGACCAGATCAAGAGTTGAAGTTGAAGTTTTTATTAAATAAAATATTACAGAAAGATGTCGGTGAACAATGTTAATACGAGTACATTTAAGTGTACGAGTTGTAATATTGTTATCTCCGAAACGAAACAACGAAAGTTTAATAAAAATATGCTCGTCGGCTTTTTCTGAGGAAGACATTGATGAGGCAAAAAAGTTATTGTTTGTTTCTAAGAATACAAGACAAAAACATGTATCGAGGCGTAAGAACAAAAAACAGAAAGACCTAAAATATACGATTACGGTGTTTAAAATCACGGATCCCGAACAATCCCAGTTTTTGTGGCATATGACCTTCACAAATTGCCACCAGTTTGCTTTGACTACGTAGAACGTACGTAAAGAAGTTGATGAAGGATTTATTAATTCTACGGTCAGATGTTAACGCAATCAGAAGTGATTATGTTACTAAAGATCAGCTCGAAAATATTAAATTGATAACAAATAATTCGACACCGACGCCGTTCATCATCAACAACCTTTTTATCGTCCCACTGCTGGGCACAGATCTAATCTCATACAGAGAAGGATTGAGCGTAATCACCACGCTTGCACAA
Source organism: Sesamia inferens (assembly GCA_037179545.1). NCBI lineage: Eukaryota > Metazoa > Arthropoda > Insecta > Lepidoptera > Noctuidae > Sesamia > Sesamia inferens. The sequence goes on along the minus strand of CM073928.1, from coordinate 23,142,881 downwards.
TGCGGGTTGGCGATTTCAGACTTATAAAGCCCAGGTTTCCTCAAGATGTTTTCCTTCTGGTGCTTTAAGCTGGTGTTTTAACCACTAGGCCACCACGACAAAACAGTGGGGTATATTGAAAAAGAACCTCGGAGTATTTGAGTATATTTCGTGGTGCTCCCTGTGCGCCGTTTCCGAGTCAACGAAATACCAGTTGGTGGAGTCATAAGGATACTATAGCTGTCTTGCCTGCCCCTCAGTGCCCGGCCGGTCTTGCGATTGCACCGAAACAGCACACAATGACAGAGATTATAAGTAATAGCATAGACAGACCTTACGGAGGAATTGCCCTATTGTAGAGGAAGTCCGCTTTCTCAAAGGTATCAGTGTTGTTGTGTAATAGTGATCGTTTAGTTCTCACACGGATCGTTCTATGTTAGTTTTCTCATTTTTCATGCTTACTGACTCGAGTGATAACTGTACTTGTAAAATTTGTGTATAAAGTGTTTTGAATATGAATGAACAAAGTGCATTTATTATTAATGAAGAAAGTCACGAAAAAATAGTGAAAGAAAATGAGTGAGTACTCTATATACATACATTTTATTATTCACACCAATGCAGTATTAATTTTGAATTGAAAATATAATACTGCTATAAAGATAACCTAAATTTTTGATATTAAAATGAGCGATATTAAAAGTAGACCTCTTTTATAGACACAAACACACACACGCGTATAGTTTAAATTCTCAATTTAGATTCATATACATAATGCACATGAATGTCGCGCAGAAAAAGTATATATGATATTATCTATATATATAAAAGAAAGTCGTGTTAGTTACATCATTTATAACTGAAGAACGGCTGAACCAATTTGACTGAAAATTGGTAAGGAGGTAGCTAAGAACTGGGAGAAGGACATAGGGTACTTTCTATGCCGCTCCCCGTCGTTCCTGTGGGAATAAATGAGCTTCTTTGTTTCGACTTCTCCCACACTTTTATGCTACCCTGGTACATTGTAAGTCCACAAACTATGCGCAATAAAACCTCTTTCATGTATTATGATGATTTGATAACGATGCATGAGCTTTTTTATTGTTTCGATTTCTCCTACACTTTTGTGCTACCCTGGTACATTGCACGTCAAAAAATTATGCACAATAAACCTTCTTTCATGTATTATGATGATTTGATAATGATGAATGAATGAGGTTTATTGTTTCGACTTCTCCTACACTTTTGTGCTACCCTGGTACCTTCCACGTCAAAAAAAATATGCACAATAAACCTTCTTTCATGTAATTATGATTATTTGATAATGATGAATGAATGAGGTTTATTATTTCGACTTCTCCTACAGTTTTGTGCTACCCTGTTACCTTGCACGGCCACAAACTATGCACAATAAAACCCCTTTCATGTATTAATTATGGTGTTTTGATAATGATGAATGAGTTTTTTTATTGTTTCGATTTCTCCTACACTTTTGTGCTACCCTGGTACCTTGCACGTCAAAAAATATGCACAATAAACCTTCTTTAATGTATTACGATTATTTGATAATGATGAAAATGAGGTTTATTGTTTCGACTTCTCCTAAACTTTTGTGCTACCCTGGTACATTGTACGTCCACAAACTATGCACAGTAAACCTTCTTTCATGTATTATGATGATTTGATAATGATGAATGAATGAATTTTATTGTTTCGACTTTTCCTACACTTTTGTGCTACCCTGGTACCTTCCACGTCAAAAAAAATATGCACAATAAACCTTCTTTCATGTAATTATGATTATTTGATAATGATGAATGAATGAGGTTTATTATTTCGACTTCTCCTACAGTTTTGTGCTACCTTGTTACCTTGCACGGCCACAAACTATGCACAATAAAACCTCTTTCATGTATTAATTATGGTGATTTGATAATGATGAATGAGTTTTTTTATTGTTTCGATTTCTCCTACTCTTTTGTGCTACCCTGGTACCGTGCACGTCAAAAAATATGCACAATAAACCTTCTTTCATGTATTACGATTATTTGATAATGATGAAAATGAGGTTTATTGTTTCGACTTCTCCTAAACTTTTGTGCTACCCTGGTACCTTGCACCTCCACAAAGTAGGAAACACGTGCCCAGTATTTTTAAGTTAATAATATTATGTACAAAATTTCAAAAAGATATAATGAAAAACCACAAAGTTAAGCTTTCTATTTATTCTACTTGGTTGTCCCAACAAAAATATGGTCAAAGATCCGCGGGCGAGCGAGCGCGGTGCGTTGACTTCTAGGGTCAGCTGTTGCGCGCGCGCAATACTATGATGTATCGTACGTAAGCTGCGTGACGCGCTCGGTGACTACACTGCAACCATTTCTAAATGTGTTTGGGACAAAATATAACACGGTGTAAAAATTATTGGAATCGATTCAGTTGCTTATTCACTATTTATATATAACTCAAGAACGGCTGAACCGATTTAGCTGAATATTGGTGTGAGGTAGCTAAGAACCCGTCCCCGTCGTTCCCGTGTGACGTGACATAAGACATGGTGTAACAAAACGCAACTGACATGGAATAACAATCCAACTCATTCAAAATGTAAGTCAGAAATTCATATACCAAAAATGGTATAACAAAAAGCAAATGACAGCTGAGCATATTTAAAAAGAAGTCTAACCGGTTGAAGCAATCGTTTAAAGCAAAGAATATAAATACTTTCTGGTGGTTTAAAGTTTCTAATAAAAAACCACAAAGCCAACTTTAACTTCAAAATTTCTAATATTGTATTGCTGTGCCATTTATCATCAATAAAAATATCATGCCGTGACCAAGACCATCAAATCTTTCTCGACAAAGCGGTAATGCAAGAGTAAATCGAAACATTCTGAATGAAAGCACTGAAGAAGAGCAAGAAATTGCACGTGCAGAGCGCCGCTTTAGTATGACTCGACTTCGTGCTTCTCACTCACAAGAGCAAAGGCAGGCGGCAGTCCGTGAAACTGTTCCGTTGACAATGCGAAATCGGCGAACAAACCTCAGAGATCATCATCATCATCATCAATCTTTTTATCGTCCCACTGCTGGAGACAGGTCTTCTCTCATGCAGAGAAGGATTACGCGTAATCACCACGCTTGCTCAATGCGGGGTGGCGATTTCAGACTTATAAAGTCCAGGTTTCCTCAAGATGTTTGCCTTCACCTTCAGTCATTGGTGTCCTAGATATACCTAGAGAGTACATATCACTTTAGAAAAGTTACATCGATACTTGCCTGACCTGGAATCGAACCCGCGCACTCATACAAGAGAGGCTGGTGTTTTAACCACTAGGCTACCACGACATCTCAGAGATCAACAGCTGGATAATTTACCAAGCAAAGGTAGAAATTCATAATTTCTTTCACAAGGTGCTACAATAAATAAATGACAAATAAAAAAAACATGGATTTTTTACTTTTTCAAGTAGGAACTGATTTCAATTAGAAATAATAATATTATTTTATTTATTTACAATGTTCCTAATTGAAAAAGTAAAAATGTGATCATGTGATATTTATTGCCTTTAAGGCGGAACAAAGTTCGCCGGGTCAGCTAGTATCTATATAAATGTACATCGCGCGAAATTCGATAATCACTTCTTAATATTGTTATTTTTTTTATAAATGAATAATTTTGTTTTGGTGTGTCATTACACTATTTATACCTAATTATTTATACCTATTATTTATACCTAGATATTTTCCTTTTATAGAGAAGAAAAGCGTAAAGAGCTAAAAAGAAAAAAAACGAACGCACGTCAAAGGGCATATTATCAGCGTCAGAAAGATTTGAAGAAAAATGAAGAAATAATAAAAACAGTACCAAAATCAAATGCTGAACGTCAAAGGAATTTCTTATCGGTCACCACGGTCAAAAAGTGTAACTTAAATTAATATCAAAGAAAAAGAAATACTGCATAAATAAAATAAATAAATAATTATAATTGCATAAATTGATACAAAATGCTATGCAGTAGCTTTACCGCGGCAGTCCCCGAGTGCCACACGTCTTTTTTTTATAAATTATAAACCAGCGCTTGACCGCAATCCCGCCTGATGGTAAGCAGTGACGCGATCGTTGATGGTAAAGCGCGCTTGTTTATTAAGAGCCTATTCACTCTAGCCTTGAAGACACTCAAATTGTAATGTGACGGAAACACCGACGCCGGCAAATTGTTCCAGTCCCTCGATGTACGCGGTATAAAGGAGGAAGCAAAACGCTTCGTCCGGATCGCAGTGGTGTCAACAACGTAAGGGTGGAAACTCGCCGTACGACGGGTCGTCCGATGATGGAACGAAGATGGGGGAATTAAATCATGCAATTCCCTTGCACACTCACCAGAATGCATCCTATAGAAGACCGAAAGGCTGGCTACTCTACGCCTGTGCTCCAGGCTTTGGAGACCGTTTCGAGTTAAGTCTGGGTCGCCAATCAGCCTCCTCGCACGCCTCTCCACCGAATCCAAAGTGGCAAGGTGACATTTCGCAGCACCAGCCCAAATGTGGCTGCAGTACTCCACACACGAACGGACCTGTGCTTTGTATAAAATTAGAAGCTGCCCAGGTGTGAAGTACCGCCGGACCTTCGCGATGACGCCTTGTTTTCTGGCAGCCACCCTGGCCTGGGACTCAATTATATATTTAAGTATAATTATTTAATTATTGTGTTTGTGTGATAAATCATAAATAGTAAATAGATATGTGTTCAGTGTATAAAATAGGTATTTGTCTATGCATGGCATACCCACAGTTGGTTGGAGACACGCGGCGGTATCGTAGGCGCGCGGGCATTAGCATTATCATCGGGCGGCGGCGGGTGTGGGCAGATGCACGAACTGCGCGGGCCTCGCGACCTGAGCGCCGTGGTCGGAGCCTATTTCAAATCAAAACCACTACGAAGACGCACGTTTCACAAAATTGTATTTGTGCAGTACCTACTTCAGATCTTATACAGACCCCGTACCTATTTTATTTCACCGCCAAGTAAATACCGCAGTCGTCTCCAATAATATTGTTACGAATGCACCTTATGTCGAGGGCATAAGGTTCAATATCGCGTGACATTCAGTGCGTAACTTTTAAGCCCTATAACTCGAGACCTAGACATTGTATAGGTGCAATATAAAAACGCATTCCTAGACTTAGGGTGCCCTATAGAATGGTACAGGTTTCATAAATTTTGTCAACTAAGTGACGACATCGAAATTTCTAGAACGTAGGGACTTACTGAATGTACTCGAAGTTATGCGCTATTATTATTACGTCTAGACGATTCTGGAATGTTCGATCAGCTGGACTATATATAGCGCCGTGACGCCAGCGCAAGTCAGTCTGTATTCGACTAGCGATACGAAAACAGCGATAGTTAAGAAGCGATCTTTGAGAATACCTACTGCGACAACTGTAACGAGAACATTGAGTACTACGTGAAGAAACATCTGTAGTGTTATTGTGTGTTTACGACACGGACTTCGTGAACGTAAAGGGAAGACTTCGGTGCAACGTCAGCAACATTCTACTTGTCATTGCCTACGATCGACTGTACCTTCGTTGCCAATAAACTTCGCAACCCTTAACCGGCGTTTAAGTACCCCTAGCCCGTAACAATATCAAATTTGGATACAATAATGGATGCAAGTAGGCCTGGACATAGGGTAAGTTAACATGAAAATATTAAATTACCGTCGTATTATATTTAAAACTACAAAGTAACTTATATACTCATACTACTTACTTCTAATTCCTCTGTGGTACCGGGCATAGAATAGTATCAACCCATATCCTCCCGCGAGTGTCGTAAGAGGCTACTAAGGAAGCTCTCACCTGGGAAGCGGGCAGCAGCGTTTCTCCTGTGGAATAACAAACCCTACCCGCCTGACAAGCGTGGGGATTATTGTAATAAAAGTCTTGGGCGAGGTCTTTGTCCAGCAGTGGACCTCTATAGGCTGAGAAGAAGATATCAAATACAGGCACTTTGCAATGTCAAAGAGTTAATCAATTAGTCAGCAAGCTGAAGCTACAACTAGCTTGGGCAACCCCAATGCACATTCTAAAATAAGTATCTGTGACGAAGAACGGGCAATAATCTCCAAGGACAATATTTTAAATCTAGATGTTCTAGTTGTTTTTATTATAAATATGACTAGACGACTCAACCATTCTGTATTGCACAAATGTTAACCAAAAGTGCCTTCTTTCTTTCTTTCTTCTTCAAAAGTGTAGGTGATTTTATCTATCTTACAGAAGATTATGACCCGCAAATGTCGGTCAAAATCTATTTTTTTTATAAATTGTAAACAAGCGCTAGACGGCAATCCGGCCTGATGGTAAGCAGTGATGCTATCGTTGATGGTAAAGCGCGCTAGTTTATTAAGAGCCTATTCACTCTAGCCTTGAAGACACTCAAATTGTAGGCCCTCGATGTACGCGGTATAAAAGAGGAAGCATACCGCTTCGTCCGGATCGCAGTGATGTCAACAACGTAAGGGTGGAAACTCGCCATACGACGGGTCGTCTGATGGTGGAACGGAGATGGAGGAATTAAATCATGCAATTCCCTTGGGGGAATTAAAGCGTCGAACGGTGAAAATCCAACGGTGCGCTAATCTTTACGTATTTAATTAGAAGTCGTCTAGTGTTAAAATCGGGACCGAGTTACTTGAATCAACAAGAGTCTTTCTCTTTTTGAATGTTTCTTGCACGGGGGATTCAGTGCGTAATACACTATCCTTAGCAATTGCTGTCCTTTTGATAGTTCAATAACATTCATTGAGTTACTTAAAATGTTGAGTAGATATTTTTTTCGAGCATATGAATGTATTATCAGTATCCATCAAAATGATTCAAATTGTTACGTACTAATGGTGTGTTACGCATTTAGCACAGCAGGGTAAATGTGTGACGCATTATTAGTACAATGGGTTTCATTTTGACAGTTCAACAGCATTCATTGCGTTATTTACGTTGTTGAGCCGATACATGTTTGAACATAGAGAGCAATGGAATAGCAATAAGCTTCAAAATGACTCCTACTGATAGTAATGATGTGTTACGTAATAAGGGTGCTGGTGTGCCCAGGGTTGTTACTACGCCTATCTGAGGGACAGGGCCGTCATCTGCCCCGGTCATCGAGGAGTGTGGAACCGGCGAGAGACGTCGTGCTGTCTCCCACAGAGATCGGTCCTGGGGCCGCATCTGTGAAATATCGGTACGACTGGGTGCTGTTCCCCGACCTCACTATCGGGGTCAGCGTAGTTTGTTACGCTAATGACACGTTGGTCCTGGCACAAGGGAGGACGCACCAGACCCTCGGGGTTGCGATAACCGTCGAAAGGATTCGGTAGTTGGGACTCGAGGTGGCCCTGTACAAGTCCGAGGCCATGTGGTTTCATGGTCCTCGGAACATGCCATCGTCGGGTTCCCACATAACGGTAGGAGGGGTTCACATCGGCGTCGGATCGGCGAAGAAGTACCTGGAACTAGTGGAACTTCGAGGAGCACTTCCGACGTTTGGCTCAAACCACTGGAACGGGTTAGGGCTGCCCTGAGGCGGCTCCTCCCCTATCTAGGGGACCCAAACGCCTCCTGTTGGAGGCCCTACGCGGGGGCTGTGCAATAGATAGAACTTTTAGTGCACAGCTTAGCGAGATAATCTAATTTATAGGTTCTTTATTGTAATCTTATATTTTTTTTTTATTTTTTAATGTTATTTTAATGATTCGTGAGAACTAAGCTGTACCTATCTGGCTACGTGAATAATTATTCAGAAGCTTATAATTTATCAATGTAATCTGCGACATTTGAGACGAAAGAAATTATACCTTACCTAATCCTGTATATACAACGTGTAACATAAAGGGTATATACATACCAAGGGCATGGCATCTTTACATGATATCAATCGATATTGGAAGGGATTTTTAATCCTATCTCTTTATGTTAGGAAGTTACGAGAAAAGCACCGCCTGTGATAGGCTACTACCATACTAGGCGCACAGAATTTTTGAAGACATTTATCGTGATTTTGCCAAATAATGTGACGTGTAACGAGTAGTTATTAACGTATGTAGTGTGGTGCACGTTTGTTATGATTTGAATTTAAGAAACACACGGAACTTAAAATTTAGTATAAATATTTTGAGTATTTTATTTTGAGTTGAAAACCTTCCGATATCATTTGATATCATGTAAAGATGTCATGCCTTTGGTATGTATATACCCTTTATGTTACACGTTGTATACTTTAACTCCTGCACAGATGTTAGGAATTTATTACTGATGTAAATCAGAGAGCAATTGAGGTCTAGTGGTAACAGGATCGACTTATTGTACTTATTGCAGGTGGGGGCTACGTACAGACGACGGCACATCAAGCTACTATAATCTGTCAGATATCTTTATTCGATTTTCAACTTTAATACTAAAGCATTAAGGCTCAAGGTTGATTGGGAATATGTGACAGTTTCGGGTAGCTTGACCTGCTCTCGTCCATACTCAGCAAACTCAAACATGCATTGTAAGAAAACTAGTCATGTCTTAGGAACACATAATCGAGGATATGTAATATCAAGCAACTCTCAGTGGGTTTGCGTCACGCATTACGGTCTTTTCACTCTTACAGAATAATGAAGTCTGCATCCTGGCAGTGAGAATATTAAAAAGACTGATTATGTTATAAATACAATTAATAATATAAATAAATATTCGAATAACTTTCAGAACATTGATGGACTATTTTCGTTTTTTCTTAAAGAAACGTTGCGTACGTACTAGGAATTACTCCTGTATCGTGGGAACGCTTACAAATATTTAAACTCACATACACAAATAGGCAGACCGGGAATAAATACTGTTACGGGCTAGGGGTACTAAAACGCCGGTTAAGGGTTGCGAAGTTTATTGGCAACGAAGGTACAGTCGATTGTAGGCAATGACAAGTAGAATGTTGCTGATGTTGCACCGAAGTCTTCCCTTACGTCCACGAAGTCCGTGTCGTAACCACACAATAACACTACAAATGTTACTTCACGTAGTACTCACAGTTCTCGTTACAGTTGTCGCAGTAGGTATTCTCAAAGATCGCTTCTTAAGAGTCGCTGTTTTCGTATCGGTAGTCAAGTGTAGACTGACTCGGCGCCGGCGCCACGGCGCTATATATAGTCCAGCTGATCGAACATTCCAGAGTCGTCTAGACGTAATAATAATAGCGCATAACTTCGAGTACATTCGGTAAGTACCTACGGTAATTCCCGGAAACGGGCTTCTAGAAATTTCGATGTCGTCACTTAGTTGACAAAATTGATGAAACCTGTACCATTCGATAGGCCACCTTAAATCTAGAAATGCGTTTTTATATTGCACCTAAACGATGTCTAGATCTAGAGTATTAGAGCTTAAAAGTTACGCACTGCATGTCACGCGATATTGAACCTTATGCCCTCGACATAAGGTGCATTCGTAACATTGCCCCCTTCTTAGTCGTGCTCGTCCCGAGCATGATTTGATCCGTAATAGCGAGCTAGGCGGTCTACGTGTACGATCTTCAGCTTCCCTCTAGATCCTTTCTTTATGCGGTAGGTGACATCGTTTATCCTGGTTACTATCGTGTACGGACCCTCCCATTTGGGTTGGAACTTCGGACTCTTTCCTTTTCTCCTAATGGGATTATGTAACCATACCAAAGTTCCCTCTTCAAATCCGGGCACGTTAGCTTTGCGGTCGTATCGGATCTTCATTCTCTCGCTGGTTTTCAGACCATTCTCTCTCACTAGCTCATGTATTCCATCTAGTTTACGTCGTAGGTCGGCCACATAGTCGACGGCTAGGATAGGGGTATCGGGGGGTGTTCCGGTTAGTGCATCTATGGGTAATCTAATTTCTCGGCCGAAGTTGACTTTCGCCGGTGTACAATTTGTGCTATCATGTGTTGCAGAGCGGTATGACATTAAGAAGAGTGGAATGTATTGGTCCCAATCCCTCTGGTGTTCTTCCACTACTTTGGCCAAATGATTCTCTAGCGTCTGGTTGAATCTTTCGACCATTCCATCTGACTGAGGGTGATATGGTGTTGTACGAGTCTTATGTATCCCGAGTAGTTGGCAAACCTCTTGAAATAGTGAAGACTCGAAGTTTCTACCCTGGTCAGAGTGCAACTCCAAGGGGACGCCAAATCGACAGAACACCTCGTGAACTAGCTTTTTGGCAACGGTATGAGCTTCTTGGTTGGGTACTGCGAAAGCTTCTGGCCATTTGCTGAAATAGTCTTGCATGACGATGATATACCTATTCCCTTCTTCAGTAATAGGGAATGGCCCAGCTATATCGACAGCAACTCTTTCCCATGGTGCACCAACATTGTACACTTTCAGCCGACCTCTGGCTCTCGTTTGCGGTCCCTTTACTGAGGAGCAGGCTACACATTTCCTACACCAGTCCTCTACGTCTTCGCGACAATGCACCCAATAAAATCTTTTTCTCACCTTCTCCAGAGTTTTCTTTACTCCTAGATGTCCTCCGGATACTCCGTCGTGCACCTGTCTTAGCACTGACGCGACCTTATCACAGGGGACAACTATCTGTAAGGTGACCTCCTGTCCACTAGGCGATTCCCATTTTCTCTTCAGAACTCCATTATCAATTATCAGGCTGTCCCATTGAGCCCAGTAACTTTTTGCTGTTGGGCTAAGCGCTGATATTTCACTCCAAGCGGGCCGCTGGCCACGTTTCTTCCATTCGATTACTGTCTTCAAATCACTATCTTCCTTTTGTGCGTCTTCCAATGATCGATTATCCCAGTCTTCATCCAAAGCGTTCACCTGGATAATCCTTACGTTCTCTTTCTTTTCCTGCTTGTAACAATGTCGGCAAGATTCTTCGCAAGGCCGTCTAGATAAAGCATCAGCATTATTGTGTGACTTGCCTTTTCGATGTTCAGTGACAAAGTCAAATTCTTGCAGCTGCTCTATCCACCTTGCTACTTGTCCTTCTGGGTCTTTGAACTGAAGCAACCACTGTAAGGCAGCGTGATCGGTGCGAAGTGTAAACTGTCTCCCAATCAAATATTTCTTGAAGTGTTGTAAGGTCTTAACAACGGCTAGAAGTTCTCGGCGGGTAACACAGTAATTTCTTTCTGGCTTGGAAAGACATTTGCTGAAATAGGCAATAACGACCTGCCGATCTCCTTGTGTTTGAGAGAGAACTCCTCCAATGCCAACATTGCTGGCATCCGTGTCCACCAGAAATCGGCCTTCCCGACTAGGGTAACCTAATACAGGAGCCCCACACAAGTGAGTTTTGAGTAGCGCAAATGCCTGTTCGCAGTCAGAGTTCCATTCAAATTGACACTTTTCCTCTGTTAAACGATGCAATGGTTTCGCTAACTCGGAGAAATTCTTCACAAACCGACGGTAATATGCACACAGACCCAAGAAAGAGCGTACCTCAGTTTTGTTACGAGGGGTTGGCCACTTCGACACGGCTTTTATTTTTTCAGGGTCTGTTCGAATTCCTTGCGCCGAAATAATGTGTCCTAAGTATCCAACCTCTTTCTGGAATAGTGTACACTTACTAGGACTGAGTTTTAAATTCGCTTCACGCAGTTTTTGGAGCACTTTCTCCAAATTGCGTAGGTGCTCTTCGAAGCTTCGTCCCATAATGATGATGTCATCCAAATAGACCAGGCATGCATCACCAAGCAACCCCACCAAAATGCGCTCCATTAGGCGCTCGAATGTAGCTGGAGCATTGCACAGTCCAAAAGGCATGACATTGAATTGCCAGAGACCGTTCCCAGGACCAGTGGAGAAAGCGGTCTTTTCTTTATCCTGCTGACAGATTTCCACCTGCCAGTATCCACTTTTGAGGTCAACTGTGGAGAACCATTTCATGCCACTTAGCAAGTCCAAAGTGTCATCTATACGTGGCAGAGGATAACTGTCCTTTTTCGTGGCATCATTCAACATCCTGTAGTCAACGCAAAACCTTGTACTGCCATCCTTTTTCTTGACTAGTACAACTGGAGATGACCAAGGGCTGGTGGATGCTTCTATAATCCGGTTTCTCTCCATATCTCTTAACATTTCCGTGACTTCCTGTTCTCTTGCAAAGGGAATACGACGTGGTCTCTGTCTTATCGGCTGTGTATCACCCGTATCTATATGGTGTTTAACTAGCCCGGTCCTTCCCACGTCACCGTCGGTCTTCGCAAAGATGTCATGGAAGTTATGCAACAGTTGCTTAACTTTGTGACTTTCGAACTTGTTTAAATTACCCTTACAACTTTCGAGTAGTGTCGATACATGTTCCTGCCACTTCTTATCACGTTCCTTTTCGTGCACCTCTGTTCTTCTCAAAGATGCTACATGATCGCACACACCCACCATGCAATTCTTTTCAAGAATTATTTCTTTGTTACTAACATTGATGATGCGTACTTTTGGTTTATCGGAAATCATCATCAGTGTCCTTGCCGTTATCCAGTCTGGGTGATCTCCAGAATCCTCTATTATAATGCAACGTTTGCGGCATCCAATTGGTGAAAATCTAATATTTACTAAAGTTTCTGATCTTGGTGGTAATACAGTTTTCCTTAAACAGTACACTGACCCTTGTTTTGCACCTTGAAGAAATACTTCTTGTTCTGGAAAACTCAATACTCCTCGATGGTACTGTTTAATTCCTCCATACGCTCATCTTGTTTGTCTATTCGGGTATCTTGCTGGTCCATACGTGAATCTTGTTTGTCTATGCGCGTATCCTGCTGGTCCATACGGGCATCTTGTTGAAATGTTTTTATTCTAAGTTCGTTGACTTCTTCTTTGGTTTTATCCCATTTTTCATTTAATTCTAATATCAGTTGCTGGGATTCCTTTATTTGTGACTGGGTTTCTGCTTGAGATTGTTCTATTTTTGCCTGGGTTTCTGCCTGGGATTCTGCTACTATGTTTTTTATTTGTGCTAGTAACGCCGATATATCGAATCCGCTACTGCCGGGAATAGTGGTGGTAGTGGGCGCACTCACATTCGTCGGTGGTACGACGGCCGCATCTTCCACGGGTACAGGGACACCAAGCGATGCTTCCTCTTGACGCGCCAAATCCATCGCTGCTTGTCGTCGCGTGCGAACTCTTTCGTCTTCCCTTGGCGTGACCGGCATTCCGCTTCTGACACCAATTGTTACGGGCTAGGGGTACTAAAACGCCGGTTAAGGGTTGCGAAGTTTATTGGCAACGAAGGTACAGTCGATTGTAGGCAATGACAAGTAGAATGTTGCTGATGTTGCACCGAAGTCTTCCCTTACGTCCACGAAGTCCGTGTCGTAACCACACAATAACACTACAAATGTTACTTCACGTAGTACTCACAGTTCTCGTTACAGTTGTCGCAGTAGGTATTCTCAAAGATCGCTTCTTAAGAGTCGCTGTTTTCGTATCGGTAGTCAAGTGTAGACTGACTCGGCGCCGGCGCCACGGCGCTATATATAGTCCAGCTGATCGAACATTCCAGAGTCGTCTAGACGTAATAATAATAGCGCATAACTTCGAGTACATTCGGTAAGTACCTACGGTAATTCCCGGAAACGGGCTTCTAGAAATTTCGATGTCGTCACTTAGTTGACAAAATTGATGAAACCTGTACCATTCGATAGGCCACCTTAAATCTAGAAATGCGTTTTTATATTGCACCTAAACGATGTCTAGATCTAGAGTATTAGAGCTTAAAAGTTACGCACTGCATGTCACGCGATATTGAACCTTATGCCCTCGACATAAGGTGCATTCGTAACAATACCAATAGGACATACAAATATTTGTTCCGTGCGATTCCCGAACCCACGACACGCAGCGCGCATCCAGCCACTGCGTCAACCGTGTCGTCACATAATAACAGTAGGTGAGTAATAATCATGGGCGTATCCACCTCTGGGATAGGGGGTGGGTGGAGTCAGGGCATTTTGGCAAATCAGCTTTTTGGGGTCGAATCATCCTCGGATAGTTTTTTTTTTTTTAATAATTATAAACTAGCGCTTGACCACAATCCCGCCTGATGGTAAGCAGTGATGCGATCGTTGATGGTAAAGCGCGCTAGTTTATTAAGAGCCTATTCACTCAATAAAACTGAGCGAATAGGAAGGAAGACGGCAGTTGAGCGAGGTGATGCAATGTTAAACCTAACAACACGACCAACGATGCTGCACCAAAGGGAGATTGATCTGAAGACCCTCCACGACCAAACTCCCAACACAACAACATTAGGCGCATCGTATCCGGCACACATCGCAACACAACTGCTCAGATCCGTCCTCCGAACGGCTTCACCAGACATCATGCCGGAACACGACAAATCGCTTGGCGGGAAGGCTTTGTCTGGTGGGTGGTAACTTCTGCCGGCGGCCGATGTTATGGCCTACTACCGAGTCTCGTGTCTTACAAACTATAAAAGCACATCTGCATGAAACATTAAGTACCTATTTGTAGTTGTAGTTGTCGTTTATACTTCGATTAGTAATTAGGGGAGTTCATACATGTTTTGCGAGATTTCTGGGGGGGCAGCTGCCCCCACCTGCCTCCCTTTGTACGCCCATGGTAATAATCAGCTTATCAGTCAGGATATCATGCCGTTGGTTATCCAACAGGATCAACCTGGCGGGATAAAAGTATCCTTTGCCCTCATTTAGGTCAATATCTACTTATTTAGGTGCAAAACATCCACATCCGTCAAGTTATTAGAGCGTGAACAGGTAACAGACGGACGGATAGACAGATAAAGTGCCAATCTCATTAATATTACTAATGTAGTCATACAAGCGGAGCTAATCACCTACATAGACCTACATAGGTCGTCCTCCGTGGCGCAGCGGTCAACACGCCTGCCTGCGACGTGGAGGCCCCGGGTTCGATCCTCGGCCAGGTCATGATGGAAAACGATCTTTCCCTGATAGGCCTGGGTCTTGGATGTTTATCTATATATGTATCTGTTATAAATATAGTATCGTTGAGTTAGTATCCCATAACACAAGTTTCGAACTTACTTTGGGGCTAGCTTAATCTGTGTGATTTGTCCATATATATTTATTTATTTATTTTATAGATATATCAAGCTGCCTAAAAATACCTTGCATATTCCTTCCTTAATAAAATATTGATACGTATAGCTATTTCCGACCAACACACAATAATACGAAACACTATAATTACAAAACGGAACTTAATAATAAGTGGTGACATTCAAAAAGGGTGGCTTATTGATCTGTAGCCGTTAACCAGACCGGAGGCTCGAATATAAAGAGTTTTAATAATATATTAGCTAGACGAAGTCTGTAGTCCATACATTACTTATGAGTGTTATATACGCCCTAAATAGGTATACATAAAAGTTTAATACAGTTTTTGTTTAACGAAACAAAACAAGGCTTATACAAAGTTTTGGTATATTTAATGGAGGTCTTTATTAATGTGTTTATTAATAGTTTCAGAGTAGCCTTACTAGTTTATTAAGTAGGTATATGGATATTATGGATTTATTAACTGCGCTCCGCGGTTTCACCCGTGTAGATACTAGCAAATTAGCAAAATAAAGAATAGATAAAAACCTATAATAGGTAGTAGGAAACTAATGTTGGGACCACCCGAACTAGGTTCATTTAAACCTGATGAATGAATGAAATTTCATTAAAATTGGTTCAGCCGTTTTCGAGGAGTTCGAGGACAAATACAGTGACAGGACAATTTTATGTAATAGATTAGTTGACTTGGATTTCATATTATAGCCCGAACGTAGAGAGAATATGTTTTTCACCGTCAATTTGATACAAATTAATACGTATTTTGAGAATTTGAATTTCTATATTAGTTGCTAGAATCATCATACAGGCAGGTGTCAGGAACGCATTTCCCGTTCTCTCGACGGCCGCACGCACTGCAGAATAGCAAATATTATTGTTGATGTTTTATGATATAATCAAGTATGATAAAATCGGTTTAAAAAAGATGTAGGTCACGGCTGTGATGCGGAGCAATATGGAAAACGAGATGAAGAAAATGTGGAGTATACTGTTAGTATGGATGAAACTAAAGAAGAGGTAGATGGACTATATAAAACATGATATAACTAGAAAGGGGGCTCAGAGGAGTAATACTGTCTAGCGTTCTTGATTTAAATACTATTTCTCTATGAAAAGAACATTACCTTTTCTCTGTACCGGGAGAATTTAGAACTATTTACTTATTTATTGTCTTTTTTGCATTTAGCATGATTGACTAAAATTTTTTAATGTTTTGCATGCAAGTATGTATATTTGTATGCTTCTTAGCATAACATAGCGACCTATAAACATAAATTGAAGAACTGTATTCACTACCTATGTTATACAAATAAAATTGTTTTTTTTTTTAATTAATATAAACTAGCGCTTGACCGCAATCCCGCCTGATGGTAAGCAGTGATGCGATCGTTGATGGTAAAGCGCGCTAGTTTATTAAGAGCCTATTCACTCAGAAAAACTGAGCGAATAGGAAGGAAGACGGCAGTTGAGCGAGTTGATGCAATGTTAAACCCAACAACACGACCAACGATGCCAAAGGGAGATTGATCTAAAGACCCTCCACGACCAAACTCCCGACACAACAACATTTGGCGCATCGTATCCGGCACACATCGCAGCACAACTGCTCAGACCTGTCCTCCGTACGGCTTCACCCGACATCATGCCGGAACACGACAAATCGCTTGACGGCTAGGCTTTGTCTGGTGGGTGGTAACTTCTGCCGGCGGCCGATGTTATGGCCTACCACCGAGAAATTGGTGATTGATTTTATTTAAGTAAGTATATACAGGGTGTATCTGATATCGTAACGCAAACTTTGCGAGAAGGCTACACAGCAGCCACTAATAAAATGATTATAGTCATTTATATCGTTAATGACCGATTACAGAAATCACAGTGTTTAAAAAAATGTTCGGCTCGGGCCTTGAACGTTGCAAGCGTGCCGCCGTGCGCGTTTGTAGGTATGACGTTGACCAATGATGTGAACTCTATTAAATAAGCTGATAGGCTAGTTCCCATTGCGCTATTTTTCTGATTAGCGAATTAATTAATTTTTCCTTTAAAATCTTATTGGGTTATAAAAGTATAGCAAATATGAAAGGTTTAAAGTGAAAAAATAGCGTATTATTTTCTTTAAATCAGGAAAAAACCGACGTAATATTCCACCACTGGGGGTTTCAGAATCATGTACTGGATCCATGGTACTCGTTTGTGCGTCGATGTCAGATACACCCTTTATATTAAATATTTTTAGTTTTAGGCTTTACACATTCATATTTTTCTCTTGTTGTTCTGACAAACTATTGTCTAAATTTTCGGTTTTATTTCTCCTTTCACAGGTCTGCTAGAAGTTTTTTTTAAGAAATAAGTAGTACACCCTCGTAGTCATATCTGAATGTATTTTACTGCATGTAACATAAATCCTTACTAATATTATACGAGTAAATCGGAAAGTGAGTTTGTTTGTTTGTTTCGCTATCACGCCGTAACTACTGAACCGATTGCTTTGAAATTTTGCAGACGTAAAGAAGTCTGGATTAAATAATAGAGAACTTTTTATCCCGGAAAAATTTGAAATCTAAAAAGCGCCATATGACCGAATTCCTCGCGGGCGGAAAGCTAGTAATAAAATAAATAAATACTAGAGAAGTGTGGGAAACGAAGACATCGAAGATGATGCCAATGGGTTGAAAGGACAAGTGGATAATTATTTAAATCATTACATCAATATCACAAGTCACTCATACTGACCCTATATTGATCCCACTGTTGGGACACAAGCCTCTCCTTGGTGAAAAGGTATGGGCCGTAATACACCACGAGAGCCCAATGCACGTTGTAGATTTTTTTTTTTTATTTTGTTTTTTTTTAATCACACAGATTGAGCTAGCCCCAAAGTAAGTTCGAGACTTGTGTTATGGGATACTAACTCAACGATACTATATTTTATAATAGATACATATATAGATAAACATCCAAGACCCAGGCCAATCAGGAAAAGATCATTTTCCATCATGACCTGGCCGGGGATCGAACCCGGGGCCTCCACGTCGCAATCAGGCGTGTTGACCGCTGCGCCATGGAGGACGACAAAAGATGACACATATGAAGATAACCATCAAAGTCCGTTGCATAAGTCATCAGGTACATATTACAAGACAAAGGAAGTCCAGACGGGGATTTCCATACGGTTTTCATCAATAGGCGGGGTGATTTATGCGGAATTTATTGTTCTGTACTTTGTTGTGTTAGTTACTTTACATGCATTGTATAAAGGCATATGTTTTTTTTAATGAACAAACTCCCCAGCAACATCTTCTCATCCATCCATCCATCCATTTCTTCATCCCAGTGAAAGCTGTAGGAAGCGGTCATGACGGTCGTTTTGGAAGACTGTCTTATGACGTTAAAGAAGTACTGATGATAAATTTATTTGAATAAATGATTTTGACTTTGATTTTGAATGTGAATTGTTTGAAGGTGAATAATTACCTACGGTTTTTTGTAAATTGGCTGTAATATGACCATGTTTGTGGAAGTTTATATGTATACCTCTATTGTTTTCTATATAGAAACCACACAATAAATGAACTCGGGTAAAAAATGATATGAGTGTAACAGTACGTACTAGGTATAGGACATATCTAAAATTGAAAAACCCGACACAAAATTGTCCCCGAACATATTGTAGAAATTCTATAACACCGAATGGGATGGCGGCAATCTCGAAGATATACTGTAAACAATGTTTTCAAACGTTTTCTACAAACATTTTCAACATTGTAAGTTTGCACGCAGACCGCGTTTTATGACCCGGACTTGTATACTTCGTGGAATTGATAATCTTTGAACATGTTATAAAAATTGATAGAATTCAATGGTTCTGTATAATTGAATTGAACTTCAAAAGCTCTCATAAAAAAGTTTTTAATAAATTAGTCAATTTTATTTCGATCATAGGAACCGCAAAATGTTTTTTAAGATATGACCAAGGTAAGTCGACTCGTCTCTTGATCAGATGGCTGGTCTATTTTTAGACCAATGAATTGTACGCCAAATGCCTCTCTTTTTATTTTTAATAGCCTTTAATTTCCCACTGCTGGGCAAAGGCTCCCCCTTCCGCAGACCAAGAGTCTAGTCAAGTCCAGCTCATTTTGCAGCTCCATCAGGGCCTGCCTCAACGTCTCATCATCATCATCTCAGCGTTAATCACAGTCGCATCCGAAGCTTTTTAAGCTTTGGAGGCTGGGGTTCGTTAATCCTTAATGTGAGAACATGTATTGATTATTATTATATTGGTATGATTAGCTTATTAATCACGCAATTCAGTATAAAGAAATTGATAGAAACCCAACATAAAACATCCAGGTCGGATTTTTAGAATGACACTTCTTAGGAGTAACTGGAGTCAGAATTTCTGCCTGGTTGATAGCCATATTGGTAATTGGTTCTCTTCCATATACATAAGACCTTTATACAGTATGTTAAGAACACCCTGTCCGACCCGTGAAGGTGTTGTTAGGTATCGATAACTGATTCTACTAATGGATACAAAACCGGGCTAAACTTAAAAAAAATCCCCCTAAAAAAATAAATGTGCGTTGAGCACCCTTCCGCGGGCGGCGAGCGGCAGGGCACGCGGCACGTGGTCGCATCGCTCATAATAAAACCGGTGTTGTCACTTTTTTAAAAATTACCAAATTTCGGGGAAGTTGGAATTAATTCGCGGGAAAAAAAGATTCTTTCAAAATTTATTTGTATTGGTATTATGATGATTACCTAACCTTTATTATCCTTATGGGTCGGACAGGGTTTTCTTAACATACTGTATAACTGGCAAAATTGAGTACATGTAAGTACTTACCTACTATACAAAGATAGAAGATCCAAAGCTCTTCCTGTCCTTTCAGGAAATAAAAGTGTAATATTATATGTGTATGCTTTAGTAGAACTAATTGAATATCCATCGATGCCAATAATAGTAATACCTAATTACATGTAGGTACGTGTCTTACAAATTGAATTAATAATATTGTCCGATCACTGGCTTATCTCATCCGTCGAAAGCATAATTACCGCTTCCCTGCACATATAGCGTTACATCTTGGCCACAAGCTACACGCTCACGTGACGTGCGCCTTTCGACTGGGAATACGGCGAACAAAACTAATGAAAGAAGTTTTTTACAAAGAGCACGCGAGCATGCCACGAGTCGAGAGAGGTAACTTACAGAGGGATTGCGACGCATGGAAAAAATACAGCCGCTAAACCATTCAGTCTTGTAAGAAGATAAATATGTAACCGTACTCAAACGGAACTATTTGCCAAAACACACCACAGCGTCGAAGTAATCGCTGAAACGTGTGATTTTGCTATTGTGGGTGCACGCATGGTTGCTTAGATGCATTGCTGTTGTCGTTGCATGAGAGGTTGTATTATATCAATTTTCCGGAAAATGTAATAAACCGCATATCTGCGATGAATCTATCTATATGATTTCTAGGTATAAGTACTTAAGAACAATGTTTACCTACGTTATCTGACTATCGGTTAGTCGTTCGTGTTATATCAAAACCGATTGCTTAAGAATGCCATAAGTCATTTTTGGTTTGACCGAAGATTCAGTCACTTTTTATTCGGACCCGAAACTATGGCCGAGCCCAGATTTTTTTGGGGAAACTGGCTGAAAGCGAGTACTGCAGCCACATTTAGGCTGGTGCTGTTAAGTGTCACCTGGCCACTTTGGATTCGGTGGAGAGGCGGGCGAAGAGGCTGATTGGTGACCCTGACTTAACTCGAAACGGTCTCCAAAGCCTAGAACACAGGCGTAGAGTAGCCAGCCTTTCGGTCTTCTATAGGATGCATTTTGGGGAGTGTGCGAAGGAATTGCATGATTTAATTCCCCCATCTCAGTTCCACCATCGGACGACCCATCGTATAGCAAGTTTCCACCCTTACGTTGTTAACACCATTGCGATCCGGACGAAGCGTTTCGTCTCCTCCTTTATACCGCGTACATCGAGGGACTGGAACAGTTTGCCAGCGACGGTGTTTCCGTCGGACTACAATTTGAGTGTCTTCAAGGCTAGAGTGAATAGGCTCTTAATAAACTAGTGTGCTTTACCATCAACGACTGCGTCACTGCTCACCATCAGGCGGGACTGCGGTCAAGCGCTAGTTTATAATTATAATTAAAAAAAAAAAAATTAAAAAAAATCAAGCTTTTCTAATATAAACCTGTTATTAGTTTCATGTGACGTGTGCACTTGTCGCTTGAGGCAAGACACATTGCAAGTCGAGGTGCTCGGGGCTGTGAACTTGGCTTTGGAAAATAGTCAAGACAACATACCGATATATTAGAAGGTGTATGACAAGGCTAATACCACGCTAGGGTTGGGGTAATTCCACATGTCACGTTTATAAACTATCGATAGCGTGCACACAGCGACAGCGGGACGACACAGACGCGTGATTAATTATAGCATCCCTTCGCAGGATCATCGTAATGATAGTTTAATTTATTCGGATAACCTACTTCTATTATTGGCTATTGAATGGAAATAATGTGAAATTAATGAGCGGTATAGCTGATTCGTAGCTTATAGCATGCGCCATTATGATAATATTAATATAAAAACTGACTGACCTATATTAAATTTAAATGTGATATTTTATTTATAATGTAACACATTGCATGCCATATCTATAGATATTCATGTTTTGGATCGTGATAGGATCTTGTTTCTAGATACATCTATTAATTCCCGTAGTCATTATCATCAATCAATATAATAGATTTGTGATCAGCGCAAATCAAAATATTTCCTTAGTTAATCTGACGGTTTATTTGAGCCCTTGGACTTATCAGAAGAAGTAAAATCAAACAACGGTTTATTCCTATAAAATATACATAGTTACTATTACGTTTCTTATACCTTAATTCTTTTGCTTGACAGACTAGACACTCTTATATTTTTATGCTCTTTGGACAAATCTCATATATGACACTCCGTTCTAAATACGCTTCAAAATTCGAAAGAAACCGCGCTGTATGACGCCAGCTTGCACTATATAAGGTTGAATTTGATGGGCAACTTTACAGTACCTATCAGTCGTCATCTCAGGATCGCTTATACCTTCTTAAATTATAAGGTTAAAAAATAACCTGGCAAAACGTGTAATTTTTTGAACGCGTCTAAATGCATGAATTTCTAAATTACGTCCCGACGAAGGGGAGTATCCACCCATATGTTGCTGACACCACTGCGATCCGAACGAAGTGTTTCGTCTCGTCTTTTATACCGCGTACTTCAAGGGACTGGAACAATTTGCCAGCGGCGATGTTTCTGTTTGACTACAATTTAAATGTCTTCAAGGCAAGAGTGAATAGGCTCTTAATAAACTAGCGCGCTTTACCATCAACGATTGCATCACTGCTTAACATCAGGCGGGATTGCCGTCAAGCACTGGTTTATAATAAGTATGTAAAAAAAAAATTACATTCATTATAACCAAAGGTTATCGATGAGGTGCTTTGATTATTTTAAGTACCTACGAAAATCAGCTTTCTGGTCTTACAAACAGGAAACATCACAATAATCTTGAGAGCAACTCTAATTAATGTATGTTTATATAATCTCGTTCTACTTTAATTAGCCGGGTGTTGCCAGCTCTCTATTTCCGTTTCAATCTCACTTGGAACACGATGCTACGTTTATTGGATCTTACATCCTCGTATTGGGTTTCACAACATACAACAAGATGCGCAATTCCTTGTTCTTATTATCATCAGTTATCTATACTCTATACTAATATACAATATGTAACAAAAACCCTGTTGTTCCTTCAACCTACGTTTTAAGAATCGGCATACGGACTTAATAAAGCAAGTAATTTATAAAACTTGTTCAACAACAATAATTAAAATAAACGTTTAATTATTAATATTTATAATCTGTAACTGGCTTAGCTCTGCAATTCTGCATAATGAAACTAGACATAAGTAGAACGTTCCTCCAATTTATTTAACTTATAAAATCAGACTCCTCGACTAGACAATGATTGCTGTTTTCTAATTATGACTTCATTAATGATGTGCTTGTAGGTAAAATTATATGTCCCTGAAAGGAACAACAGGGTTTTTGTTAAATAGTGTATAAAGCTGAAGAGTTTGTTTGTTTGAACGCGCCAATCTCAGGAACTACTGGTTCGATTTGAAAAATTCTTTTTGCGTTAGATACCTCTTTAATCCAGGAAGGTTATGCCTAAAGGCTATATAACATCACGCTGCAGCCAATAGGAGCGGAGTATATCAAAACCTACGGGTGAAACAGCGTAGCTCAGCTAGTCTATTAATAATAAGGGAAAATTATAACAGCAGCACAGAGGGATCGATCAGGTTAAACTACACTGTGCGCGACTGGTCTGTGGATGGTTGACCATTTTTTACTTTTTCGTACCTTTGTACTTCAGTTAAGGATAAACAGAGTAAATAAATCTGGATTTCTAGTTTATGAGATTGAAATCACTAACCCATTTGACCATTGCTTGCGCCATCTCTGTACGAGAATTAACTTATGCTAAAAATATAAACAAATTTGAGTTTACAGCAAAATAACTTTAAGTACTACACAATAAAACCAAATATAGAATTTAGATTTTTGTGAAGTGGACTTGAGTTAAGGTAAGTTACTGACTAGCTTAATCGGAATGGAAGTTGTCGAATAGGAGTGGATATATATATTTTTTTAAAAAACGTCGCCCCACATTAGTAATTTATCGTGTATCATGGGTACTTTTACAAACATATAAAGTCACATACACAAACAACAGGCCCGGTACAACTAAATGTAGGCTATACAAATATTTATTTGTTCCATGCGGGAATAGAACCCGCGACACGCAGCGCAGCAGTCGTGCGCCACGTCAATCGTGTCGTCGTATTGGTTGGTGACGTGTGATTTGATACATAGCTGTATTATGAATGTTGAGACACCACTCATACACAACATCGCATAGCCACTGGCTGGGCGCTTGCACAGGTCATAGAAATGTAGTTCTTAGCATGCCACTGGAGTTTTGAGCGTTTACTGTACCAAAAGTATAAAGATGTAAATATGAATATCTCCAGAAGAACAAATTGAAAAAGTTTTCCATTATATTTCGGTACTACAAAGTTTTCAACTTTCTATCAAGTTATTATATGCCATAAGCTTAAACTCAATAAAAATCGATTTTTTTTGGAGACTACTTATAAAAGAGTGAATACAAAAATATCTTAAATTTGTGTTACTAACTAATTTGTATCCTGTGTATACAAAAATATTTAAAACGTTGAATAAAAACTCCTACACTTTCATTCTTACTTTCGTTTGAGCCGAGTAGGTGACCATGCTAATTGCGGCATCATACCACTGATGGCGGGCTCAAACGGACCAATAAGTCATCCCAGGTGCTACATTTGCCCACTTCTAAGTGTCCGTTCACTCAGGGCTGGTCTCAAACAATATAAAATATGGAAGATGAAAAATATCGACACGAAAATAAAAAGAACCTTTCGTTTCAATGTGAACGATTTTCGGAATAATAAAATGAAACTATTTCTTGATTTTCACTGTGAGAAGTTTAATGCAAAAAAATACAAAATATATTTTAACAAAAATATCTAACTAAAAATCTTATTTACGATATCGATAAACTTGTCAGTAAGACGTCAAGGTGACAAAATAAAAACGTGACAACAATACCGAATATTTTTATACGCAACAATAGGTGTTAGGAAAAAAACGTCTAAGTTTTTTTTTATTTACGATAAATCTTAGCGCCTCTTAACTGTATATCAAAGAGCTATGTATTCCAAGATGGAGACTGTAGGCACGTACTAACTTATGTTATAGTGTTGTTCTCTGCTTATTGTTGTATCGGGAATACGACCGAGTGCCTGATTGTGCGGTTTTATTAAAGAATTTTCTCCAAGAAAACTAGCAATGCGTGATGGTTCAGTAATTTTTATTTTTGTTGCTTTTGTAGTGCAGGGAAAATCCCCATTGTGCTTACCTAATATTACTGACTTATTCTAAAATTTAACAAATATACAACGTTAATTTTTGTTTATTCGAAACCTGAATATATGTAGTTTGTACAGAATAAGCAACTGAATCCATTCTAATCATTTTACACCATGTTATATTTTTTCACAAATATTTAAATTTAGAAATTGTTGCAGTGTGGTTATTGAGCGCGCTACGCAGCTTACGCTTGCGCAAGCCCGCGCAACAGCTGGCACCACAGGTCAACGAACCCAGCTCGCCCACCCGATCGGAGCGTGGACCATATTTTTGTTGGGACAACCAAGTAGAGTAGTAGCTCATAACTTTGTGGTTTTTCTTTATATATTTTTGAAATTTCGTACATAGAATCTTACTTAAAAATGCTGGAAACGTGTTTCGGCTTTCGCATAAACAAAAAATAATCTATACTAATACGAGTATATAAAGCTGAAGAGTTTGTTTGTTTGTTTAAACACGCTAAAATTAGGAACTCCTGGTCCGATTTGAAAAATTCTTTTTGCGTTGGATAGCCCATTAATCCAGGAAGGCTTTAGGCTATATAACATCACGCTGTTACCAATAGGAGCGGAGCATAACCAACTCCACGCGAACGAAGTCGCTGGCGGCCGCTAGTATTGTATAAACAAAAGAGTCCATCCATTGTATATTTTGTAGATGTATTTGCATGCATGACAACGTCCTTACCTTAAATGCAGACAAGACTAAATACATCAACTTCTCTATGCGAAAGGTTTCTCAGGGTTTGGCACCCCAGTTATCTATCACCGCCCATAAATGCCCCATCCCTTACGGTATGAATTGTACGTGCACCAGCTTAGAGAGAACGAACTCTATAAAATACCTTGGAGTGTTGCTGGATCCCTGCTTGAGCTTCTATCCGCACATCGACACCCTTACCTCCAGGATACGTAAATTAATTTATGTATTCAAGAACCTAAGACACGTGGCGGGTGAAAGCCTTAGGAAGACGGTCTACTACGCACTCTGTCAGTCTTTGTTAACTTATTGCATAACTACATGGGGTGGCGCACCTAAATCGACTCTTCTTCAACTCGAAAGGGCGCAGAGGGCAATTCTAAAGGATTATTCCTATCTTTTCGACCATTCCGCTACCCCACAACCGACTTGTATCGAGAAAGTGGAGTTCTTACGGTTCGTCAACTGTTCATTCTGCAGACTGTTATGAGACAACACGCACTTCTTTATTGCAGTCCCTCACCTATGATCGGTAAAAGGCGCTACGACCCCGTCGCCCGGTCCATTGACAGACTTTTAACTTGTTTCTCTGAACGATTTTTTTGTTTTCTTGGAGGCTACCTGTATAATAAAGTTAACAAAATTCACAACATCTTTCCACTCACGAAACACCTCTGTAAGAAAAAGCTCAATGGATGGCTAAAGACTCTTGACTACGATACTACCGAAAACCTACTATCTATTCCAAAATAATCACAACATTGTCTTACTGTTTTTCTATACATATGTTACCACACGCACATACTCGTAGAACATGCAATATAACAAGCACCGATTTTCCATCACTCACACTTACACTCACACACCGCACACACTCACCCTCCCACACACTTACATATCCACACACTCCCCACAAAACTCCTTCCTATATGTAAAATTTAAATCACTGTTTAATTCTTGTAAACGGAAAGCTATAATAAAAATGTATATCTGGGGTGGAGACCCTGGTGGCCTGAAATACAGGCTTCGGCTTAGCTTAGGCACCAGTCTCCCACAGTCTTTTTGTATAAGCCCATAACTGGACAACATTATTTTTATTTTTATTTTGTTATTATTTTATATGGATATTGTGGTGAGAAAATAAATAAATATTATTATTATTATATATTTTGTTATTTATTGTTGAGGTGGACAATAAAGAACATGATTATACCTAAATAAAAACGAAGAGGCCTTACGATAAATTTCTAAGATACCATTTGAAATCTTAGAAGTACTTAATTAAAGCTTATTAAGCAAGTATTTCTAAATTCCTTCATTATGAAAATAATCAATTTGTTATTTTATAAGGTAGGTAACGCCCCAGTCGCCTCCCCACAGCCATCAAGGGTGTTTAGGTGTTGTAAACAAACTATTTGTTATTGATAACGATCGCTACGTAATTATATTGGGCACAGCAGGCACCGATGAAGGCATAAATTGTCATGTATCTACGTCGATCTTAATTAATGAACATCTAACTTTGTGTTGTAAATAATGTTAAAAAAGAGTAGATTAACTATAAGTTATACATATTAGGGACTCTCCTCTATCTACCTTCGAAGAATTTTGGAATATTTTGGCCATATTACCAGAAAGGATGGAGACAACCTCGAACATCTGGTTACTGGGAAGGTGGATGCATGACTTTCTAGAGGTCGCAGTTCATTATGGTGGACTGACCAAATTCGTTCATCTCTGGAGTCCGGCCTGCATGATGCTATACTCGGGGCCAGGGATCGTAACAGATGGCGAACTATTGTAAAGGAGAGGATAATTCAACAGGGAAATTACGACGTTTACTGAGGGATCCACCTTTGTGTTGTAAGTAATGTTAAAAAGAGTCTATTGGTATTAGTTTTTCATTAATGGTTATTATTTATAGGGACGAGTGGCTAAATAATAATAGTCGCAGAGCTCAATCGAACAGGTTAAGCTACTTTCTATCTTTACTTAGTGAGAAAGAAGGGAGGGGCTGTTCCTCGGAAAGCAAGTCAATACATTGATCTCGTCATTCATGGATTTTTGATAGTTGTTAGGGATGGTCAAAAGCACAAAATTGACAACCAATCTTACCTAAAGGTATAATATTACCCAGTAACTGAGATGTGGGGGTCAGATAAGCAGTCGCTCTATCTACTAATAAATAAAGCTGAAGAGTTTGTTTGTTTGTTTGAACGCGCTAATCGCAGAAACTACTGGTTTGATTTGAAAATTCTTTTTGAGTTGGATAGCCTAGGAAGGAAGGATCCAGGACGGTTAGGCTATACAAAATCACGCTGCGATCAATAGGAGCGGAGCATATAAAAACATATCAAAACCTACCCGGGTGAAACCGCGCGGCGCAGCTAGTGTAAAACACGTTAGGCTGTAAACCGACCCCTAAGTTGGGAAAAGGTTAGGCAGTGATACAGAAGAAACACAAGATCAGTGTATCATATGCTATTGGAAGTACCCAGTATGCCCATAACTAAAAACGTTGTTGAAAATCATCAAATGATTTCTCCCGGTCTGTGCGGAGCGGAAGTGCTTCCCAGATTTTAACAGACTAAATCCCACCCGTCATGCTTCATTTGCCTGTGCAATTTGCGGCCTTGGCAGAATACCTATATCCTAAGACCCTAAGGCCCGTGTGATACCGGGCTTAGAATAGTATCAACCCATATCCTCCCGTGGGTGTCGTAAGAGGCGACTAAGAGAAATCTCACTAGGAAAGCGGGCAGCAGCGCTTCTCAGCTCCTGTGGAACATCAAATTACTGCGATCCCCAATCCACCCGCCATGCGTGGGGATTATGGCCCCCCAAAGCAATGAAGGCCTTGGGGGAGGCCTTTGTTCAGCAGGCTGTGTGTCAGACCTCTATATGTTGAAGAAGAAGAAGGCCCTTTGTACACACACATTTCTTAACATGGAAAACTATGGTTTACTTACCATCTGTAGACACAGTCGTCAGTATTGTATTGATCACTATTTGAAGCTGTACACAGACACGTTTCTACGATGATGTATAAACTAAATACACCGGGTGAAGCCATGGTTCGTCAGTGTTGCATGGAAGCTTGTTGATAGAAACATTAATTCTACGGTGTGTATTATACGTCGTACCGTAAACAAACCATGCCGGGTACTAAGAAGTGTCAAGTGACCCCCGCACGGTTGGGAATGATTGCTTCATTCCCTCTTCCATCTTGATAATATATTATTATAGTTCTTGCAATTCACGAACGCGCGTGGCTCTTAGTTGTGTTCAAGTCGTATCTGTATACGTGTAAATGTGTGCGTGAGCGTAGACGCGCTACGGTTAGCATACAAATAATCAATGTTAAAATTATTTTTTCTTTGAAACCAACAATGATAATAAAACAAATATTTTAATAGTAAGTTTTATTAAAATTAATTATTATTCATCGTCAGAAGTGTCACTATCTTCAAACTCTTCAGTGTCGCTATCAGTTGATTCTACATTAATCGTTAACTCGAAGTCCAAATCGAAATATTTTCTATATTCTTCTTCAAGTTTTTCGACATGCTTGCAAGTTTTACGCCAGGTATCATTGTCGATATCGTTCATACACTCATTTATTAAATTTTATAAAATAGTCATATTTTGCCCGATATTTTTAGTTGCAATTTTATTTTTTAAAATTCCCCAGATATTTTCGATACAGTTCAACTCAGGGTGATAGGGCGGCAAACGTAATATTTCAAAATTCTTGCTTTTAACTATTTCGTCGATTTTGAATGTTATGAAACGATGTTTATTATGTTTTATTAAATCATAGAGTTCGATTTTTTTTAATCGTTCGTCACATAAAATTCCGTTATCAGTTAGCCATTTTATCATATCGCTCTTCCTTGAACTGGACGTAGGAATTTTACTGCTGCGGGCGTTATGACAGGACGCGTTATCCATCACAATAACTGCCCTTTCTGGCAAATTTGGCATAAGCTTCTCTTCTAGCCACTTCTCATAATTTTCAAAACTCATATTTGAGTGATAATCTCCAGTTGTGGAGGATGCTTTATATACCAATGAGGCATTTGGAATGAATCCACCTTTAGTACCTGCGTGCACTATAATAAACCGGCTCCCAGTACCTAATTTCTTCATAAATGGAGTATCTTTATCCTTTATGCCCCATGTATTTTGTCGAACGTGGGACGTTAAAACATATGTTTCGTCAGTGTAAACAATAGGACGTCCTTCTGCACGGCACTGAGAAATCTTTTTCAAATATTTTAAACGCCATAGTTGTAAATCATGCCTTTCTTGTAATACTCGTCGGTTACTGCTAATCTTTCGCCATTTATAACCAATTTTTATGAGCAATGAACGTAAAGTACTTAGACACCCGTCAAAGTCTATCTTTTCTCTGAGAACTGACCGAATTTTGTTTAAAGTTGGAATTTCCTTAGTCCCTTAAATTAGTGTCGAAATTATCAAAATCAAATTTGCTACTTCTTTTACGACGTTTTTTTATTGGTGATAGAAACTTGGCAGATGTAGAGGGCATCTCTTTTTCTTCTTTCAAAATAGAAGTTACAGTACGTTCACTGACCCCTGTTGCTTCGGCGGTTCGTTTTCTTACGTTAGCCAAAGGACTCAAATCACAATTATCATTATTATTCGCCTTCATGAAATTATATTCTTCTTGAAGAAAATGAAAAACTCGGGCGATAATTGCACGACCCTACAAATAATAAAGATAATACAATGTTCATGATCGTTGATCCATACAAATAGTTTAATATTAAATTAACGCTATAAATGCATATTTAAATAACTCACCTTACTACGAATAATTTTTCGCTTTTTATCGTTATTTGACATGCTGACGGTACTTCGTGGCGGATAGCGACGTGAAAACAATAAGCACAAGTGACCTGAGCGGGCGACCGCTCGCTACTGAACGCTCCGTCAGGCACACACACTAACGCATTGTGCATGTACACAACATATCACAAGCAAGAGTCACGCGCGCTCGTAAATTGCAAGAACTATAATTGAATATGATTCTATCTGATAGCAAATATTTGTCCATAGAAT
The DNA here is from genome assembly GCA_037179545.1 of Sesamia inferens. Taxonomy (NCBI): domain Eukaryota; kingdom Metazoa; phylum Arthropoda; class Insecta; order Lepidoptera; family Noctuidae; genus Sesamia; species Sesamia inferens. The sequence continues at coordinate 23,111,963 of CM073928.1, read as the reverse complement.
ATACGAAGATACGGACTATAGGAGAAAAAAAAAACAAAGTAGCTTTACATTAAATCACCGACTTTATATAATACAAACTTATAAAAAAAGTAAATGATACCAGCCTGCTCAGAACGATGAAAAATTGCAAAACGTGTCTAATAGTTTCAAGAGGTCGTTAGTTCTTGAACAAAGTGTTGTCTCATAATAAAGGCTTGCCTAGGACGCTTTGTAATAACTTATTTGCATAATAGATGCGCGAGTAGTTTCAGCTGTTACTGAGTTAAGAACTTGTTACTTAGGAGTTGTTATTAAATAGGGCTTCATTAACTTCTGCAGCAAGTTTATGAAGCTGGCCGTGCGGCTGTCAGGACTGTCAGGGTACAAATATCCCGGAATCCCGTGGCCACGGGCCACACGCTCAAGCGACACGAGTTTTGTGACAGCGACCGTGGAGAAAACAAATGAAATAAATTTTTTAAAGCGCGACGATTTACCAATTTGCTGTGTGATGGACGGACATAGTTGAAGCGCGAGTCTTTCGCTTGATGCAAGATGTTTGACGTAAGTCGTTTGATGCAAGACGCTTCACTAGTCGCATCGCTCGAGTACATAAAAAGGGGTACAAAGCTACGATTTCCTAGAAAAGTGATGGTCGACATGAAAATCTGTAATTTTCACTGATATTTGACATTAAGATTTAAAAAAAAAAACACCGTATCACACGTGCCATCCGAGGCAGGACTCGCATAATTTATGTAAACCCAATATAAAAAAATAAATGTCTTTTTTGTAATGTTAAAATAACAGCTTTTGAATAAATATATACAAGTATATACGGTACGTTGGACCGAATAGAAATAGAATACGCTATATTATCTACACCATATAAATTATAGAACGTAACTAAATATGAAGATTTTACACCGTTTTTGCTGAGACTTTCACTAGTTTTATATAAAATAATAAAACCTCTTTTTGAGAAACGCTGACAGCTTTATTACTAGCCACGTTATTGGTAGCAGCCATCGTAGCTCAACAAACTGTAGCCATAACTGAAAGCTAAGCACATTTTCTCAAAGAACTTCAACAAAAATCTCATCACTCTTTTAATACATATTGAAATTTTAATATAACATATTCTATCAATGTTGGAGCCTAATATTACTGGGAAAACGACTGGGGCAATACAATTCGCGTTAGTGTGAAATTGCCCTCCCTCCGAGCTATATAATAAAGTCGAGGGTAAGGACTAAAGCGGGTGCATGCTACACCAAATAGAATTTTGCCAATATGCTACTTCATAAAAGCATTAAGCACCCTTTGGTTTTGATTTTAGAGTATTAGGGATGTGATTGCCTTTTAACTTGATTTTATTATGTATTTCGGTCAATTCGAAGGTACTGTAGGGTACCTATATGAAATAATAAAAATTATATTTATTCTGTTTATTTCATGGAAAGGTGTTTATTTGTACGAGGCTTCTATATCAGTGTTCATCATCGTCTGCTTTTTATTGCCATTACATAAACCCCCTTATTCATAAATACCGCATAAAATTAATTAGTGGTTAGCGATTCTTTAACCATACATTTTTGACCTTTTAACGTCACTTAACTTTAATCATCCTTTATGAATAAACACCACAGTGTTTAAGGTGTTTATTCATACACGATGATTATTATTAAGTGACGTAAACAGGTCAAAAATGTATGGTTAAAGAATCGCTAATTACTAGTTAACTTTAAGCAGCGTTTATGAATAAGGGGGAAAGAGACTATCTATCTGACCTCCACAACCCTTTTGCTTATAATCGTTTGGTAAGACTGGTTGTCAAATAATCGGGTTTCCGACGACCCATGAATACAGCTATAAATCCACGTTTGACAGTCAGCACCGACTGTATTATCCTGTTACATTGCTGTTCTTTATTCAAAATTGAACCTAAATAAAAAAAATATTTCAAAGTTGATTCCAAATACGAATGTAATTAAAATAAAAATAAAATCGGTTTATTTGAGATGTTTTATAGCCGAGTTAGAAATAATTTAGTAACAATATGTGCTTATTTGCTATGTTAGTAGAGAACTCTGATTTTTACCGTAACCAAAGCCAGGAGGTAAAGAATCTGGTGGAGGTCCACCAGATTCTTTTGGATGAGACAGTTTGGTCTCGCAACATTCATCTTCAGGACGCCATTACGATTAAAATAATAACTAAAGTTGAAACGAATGTAATGAAAGTTATTTCTGCCAGCCTGCCCATGATAAGGTCGCCTTTAACCTTCACAGTACTTAGTAAATCTTTACTTCCTTACTCTTATTATAAATAAGAAAGTGAGTTTGTTTGTTTGTTTCACTTTCACGCCATTACTACTGAACCGATTGCTTTGAAATTTTGCAGACGTAAAGTTCGGATTAAATAATAGGTTACCGGAAAAATGTTTCCCACGGGAAAATCTTAAAAAGCGCGATATAACCGAATTTCACGCGGGCGAGGCCGCGGGCGAAAAGCTAAATTTTCATATTTAAAATAAAATGCTATTGATTAGGCAATCGTTGACAGATGACCTGGTGAAGGTCGCGGGAAGCAGATGGATGCGGGACGCATAAGACCCGTCATCGTGGAAAGCCTTGGGGAAGGCCTTTGTCCAGGAGTGGCTTCTATAGGCTTAAGAAGAAGAAAAAGGCAATCGTTATATATGTATGCATATATGAGGCCAGACATCTTAGACAGGCTCGATTTCCAGTAATCCTCTTTATATGAAGGTTGTCTGAGTTTAATATGCTCATAGCCATATGCTACCCTGCTCGCACAACCTTCATGTTCACACTGATAGAAAATCGCCTTAGTCTTGATTCGTGTGTAGGTATACAACGAGAATTCCACGACTCAATTTGTTTAATGAAGTTTTATTTTTTTAAATTGGTTAAAATGCCATTGACATTTTTGACAGCTCACTTCACCTCAGTTCATACAGTGATGATGAAAATAAATAATTACCTATAAGTGACTTAATTTCTGTAAGTAGGTAGGAAAAATATGATTGACTAGCGGCCGCTAGCATCTTCGTTCGCGTGGAGTTCGTTATGCTCCGCTCCTATTGATCGAAGCGTGATGCTATATAGCCTAAAGCCTTCCTGGATTAATGAGCTATCCAAGGCAAAAAGATTTTTTCAAATCGGACCCGTAGTTCTTGAGATTAGCGCGTTCAAACAAACAAACTCTTCAGCTTTATAGATACAATAGAATCACATTTTTTTTCAACTAGTATTAATTCGGTGAGATTTGTACAGAATAGATACAGAAGCAAAGTACAGACGATAACACATCAAGCTACTACATTCTGTAAAATTTCTTTATTAGATTCTTTATTAGATTCTTTATTAGATAGATATGTAAAGAAAACCCCGTCCGACCCATAACAATAATAAAGGTTAGGTAAACACATCACCTCCACCAAGAAGTCGTGGTGACCTAGTGGTTAAAACACCAGCCTCTCAAGTATGAGTGCGCGAGTTCGATTCCAGGTCAGGCAAGTACCAATGTAACTTTTCTAAAGTTATATGTACTTTCTAAGTATATCTTGGACGCCAATGACTGAAGGTGAAGGAAAACATCTTGAGGAAACCTGGACTTTAAGTCTGAAATCGCCAACCCGCATTGAGCAAGCATGGTGATTACGCTCAATCCTTCTCTGTATGAGAGGAGACCTGTGCCCAGCAGTGGGACGATAAAAAGGTTGATGATGAAACACATCACCAAATAAAATATGAAATTTTACATAATCACCATAGTAACAATACTAATGAATTTTGAAATAATCTTGTTTTTTTTTCCGCGAATTATTTCCAATTTCCCCAAAATTTGGTCATTTTTTTAAAAAACGACGACACCATTTTCGACGGTATTATTATGAGCGATGAGACCACGTGCCGCGAGCTCTGCCCCCCTTCGCACGCGCTTTATTGCCTACCGCACATGTATTAAGTTACCTCGTTTTGCGAAATAATATTTATCTTTTTAGGGGGATTTTTTTAAAGTTTAGCCCGGCTTTGTAGGCATTAGTAGAATCAGTTATCGATACCTAATAAAAATAATACCTTTACGGATTGGACAGGGTTTTCTTAACATATTGTATATATATATTACCATTATTATATTACAATAACAAAGCGGGTCTATTTAATTAACAATTAGTTTTACTGGCTGTTCGTTTAAGACGCAGCACATAAAAGAAAATACTCTAGCTCGTACGACACCGGCGACAGGTAACGCCATCTATACATATTACACTAATCATGAATCATCGAGGCACGTGAGTGGGGTGTATCGCACTGACATTGTATTCATTTTCTCACCTTACCGAGTATGAAAGATAGACTGTGTCGTGTATATATCTTATATTATATACAATTCTCCTGTTTGTCCTTGAACTCCCCAGAAGTGGGATCAGCGCCTCGCTGGCGCAGTGTTGGAGATCCAGCAGCGGAGTGTGATGCAGTTGATCGAGGCTATCATCCTCGTCGTCCGGGATCGCTCTGCCGGAGGTCGGCCCACAACCCCCAAGTGCCTGGTATGCAACGGTTGACGGATTCCAAGTATTTGCGGGTAATTGCAACAATCCGGTGAGTCGTACTATTTTTATTTGATTACCGTGCTAAATGTTCTCTTGTTAAGCTATCTGTAATTTCATTGGTGTGTCGCGATAGTACGTATACAGGATATAGTTTGTGCCAACGTATTGGGTACTGAACAATTTATTTCTTTCGTGATAATAGAATGCAGACTTACCCTCGATTTGCAAATTTTATTTAGTGTGTAATCAATTATCGGGTAATAATAGTTTAAAATACGATGTGAAATTTTAATACAGGGTTTTACAATTATGACGTTTGATTTGTCTGTGAATGTTTCAAAACTAAAGTTTACTGTGGCCTGTAATTACGTGCTCACTTGAGCTTCTGATAGGATGAGTGACTAGACTATTAAATCTTCTCAAGAGAACAAGCGGTAACGAACATAGAAAAGAGTGCTATTTACGAAAAATCTAGATTTGATAGAAATAAAGCTAATGTAATGAAGTTGGTGATTTAGTGATAATCTATATACACACATCAAAAGTGTCTAGGGATCAAGCATTTTTATGCGAATTTCTTGAGATTGAGATGTGGCTTTGTAATAAATTTATGATTTTATAAATTTATATGGATCCTTTTTGGTGCATTTCATAATTTGAATCAGGAACTGTGAATCAAATTCGAGTAAAAGATGAAAATCAGCTGTCAATATTTTCCCTATAAAAACATACAACACATTGAAGACATTATTTGTGCTACTGTTTCCCTACTACTGATTAAAACCAACGTTATTATGGAGCGGCGACGTCATTTAAGCAGGGAAGAAATGCTCAGAGCCGTGGGAATGATAGAAGCTGGTTCCCGGCAACGTACTGTGGCTTTAGCTCTGAATACAAGTCAGAGTGTTATCAGTCGACTTTGGACACGTTACCGAAGCACTGGTACCATGGCTGAGCGCCATGGAGGACGGTATCGCTGCACCACACGGAGACAAGACCGATACATTCAAATCTTAACTCGAAGAGCTCCAACAATAACCGCCATGATGTTAGCCGTGAGGCTTCATCACTCTTCAGGGAACTTAATTAGCGACCAAACAGTCAGAAACCGCTTGCATGAAGTGAACCTTCATTCCCGAAGACCGCTACGGGTACCACCTATAGCAATGCACAATCGTAGGATTCGATATCAATGGGCTCTTGAACACAGAAATTGGGCAGAAGAACAATGGCGTTTCGTGTGCTTTTCTGATGAGTCTCGTTTTGGTATGAGACCGGATACAAGACGTATACGACACCGGAGAACCCCTGGACGCCAACAGCGATTAAAATCCTGCCAGGAAGTCCATCCTTATAGTGGTGGAACCATCATGGTATGGGCGGGTATTTGGATCGGCGGAAGAACTGAGTTGATTTGGATCAGAGGCAACCTCAACGCTCAAATTTATGCTGAGACGATTGTATCAGACGTCATCGTTCCTCTACAAGTGCAAATCGGTCCCTTATTTCAGTTAATGCATGATAATGCACGACCGCACACCGCAAGAGTTGTAAGACAGACTCTCGCCGCAGCTAACATCAATATCCTGCCCTGGCCTGCTCAGTCGCCAGACTTGAACCCGATTGAGCATGCATGGGATATGCTACAGAGAAGAGCTCTGCCGAATATGGAGGGTATCCAGTCGCAAGAAGACCTTTTTTTGTTGTTGCAACGAACATGGGCGGCCATTCCACAGCGTGATTTGGATGAACTCATTTTGAGTATGCCAAACCGATGTTCTTGTGTTGTTAGTGTTCGCGGTAGAAACACGGATTATTAATTGTTTAAGTTACCCAATAAAATTTTAGAGAAAACTGTTATTTCAGTCTTTTTTTCGAACTTTTGTGTTAGTGGTTCAAATGTCAAATATCCCTTTATTAGGAAAATGGCAAATTTCTTTATTAATGCAAAGGTGACTTGGTTTATCGTTACTGTGACAAACGAAAACACTTTATTATATGAATCCTTAAAGAAAATTTTAATTAATATCAATCAGGAGAAAAGTTATTGCAAAAATATATGTTGATCCCTAGACACTTTTGATGTGTGTATATAAAAGAAAGTCGTGTTAGTTACATCATTTATGACTGAAGAACGGCTATACCAATTTGGCTGAAAATTGGTAAGGAGGTAGCTAAGAACTGGGAGAAGGACATAGGATACTTTCTATGCCGCTCCCCGTCGTTCCTGTGGGAATAAATGAGCTTCTTTGTTTCGACTTTTCCCACACTTTTATGCTACCCTGGTACCTTCCACGTCAAAAAAATATGCACAATAAACCTTCTTTCATGTGTTATGATTATTTGATAGTGATGAATGAATGAGGTTTATTGTTTCGACTTCTCCTACACTTTTGTGCTACCCTGGTACCTTCCACGTCAAAAAAATATGCACAATAAACCTTCTTTCATGTAATTATGATTATTTGATAATGATGAATGAATGAGGTTTATTGTTTCGACTTTTCCTACAGTTTTGTGCTACCCTGTTACCTTGCACGTCCACAAAATATGCACAATAAAACCTCTTTCATGTATTAATTATGGTGATTTGATAATGATGAATGAGTTTTTTTATTGTTTCGATTTCTCCTACACTTTTGTGCTACCGTGGTACCTTACACGTCAAAAAATATGCACAATAAACCTTCTTTCATGTATTACGATTATTTGATAATGATGAAAATGAGGTTTATTGTTTCGACTTCTCCTAAACTTTTGTGCTACCCTGGTACCTTGCACCTCCACAAAGTAGGAAACACGTGACCAGTATTTTTAAGTTAATAATATTATGTACAGTCAGAAGCAAAAATATGTATACATTGCCAAGGCTCCAAAAATATGTAAACACTTCGACTTTAAAACGAAGTGCTCAACTTGAAGAGCATAAAATTGTAGCCACCGGTTCACATCATAAATATGTATACGCTCATTGCTTCATTAAATTATGCCCACCACGAAAGGAACAATACTATGTACATAGTAAGCGATGGACCTCGGCGGCGAGGTCGGTAGGTGGGTCTTTTTTTGTGTGTTGTGCTCGTGGCCCTATTGGCCTCTTGGACTCCTCCAAGAGGCCAATAGGGCCTCTTGGAGGACCCCGATGACCCCATAACCCTCCGGTTATGGGGTCATCGGGGTCTGTGAAGGCATGCCTTGGGCGGCGAAGCTTGGAGATGGTGGAGGGGGTATAGTTAGCAGCAGCTACTATCAGGGGATTGCGGTGCTTGGCGGCAGTGTCAAAGAAGCGTTTGGAGAGACGCTTCATGAACTGGTGGATGGTGGGTATTTTGAGATCAATGTGGAGGATCTCATTACGGTCGAACCAAGGGGCACAATTCTATGTACATATTATTGTTCCTTTCGTGGTGAGCATAATTTAATGAAGCAATGAGCGTATACATATTTATGATGTGAACCGGTGGCTACAATTTTATGCTTTTCAAGTTGAGCACTTCGTTTTAAAGTCGAAGATGTTTACATATTTTTGGAGGCTTGGCAATGTATACATATTTTTGCTTCTGACTGTACAAAATTTCAAAAAGATATAATGAAAAACCACAAAGTTATAAGCTTGCTATTCTACTTGGTTGTCCCAACAAAAATATGGTCAAAGATCCGCGGGCGAGCGAGCGCGGTGCGTTGACTTCCAGGGTCAGCTGTTGCGCGCGCGCAATACTATGATGTATCGTACGTAAGCTGCGTGACGCGCTCGGTGACTACACTGCAACAATTTGTAAATGTGTTTGGGACAAAATATAACATGGTGTAAAAATTATTGGAATCGATTTAGTTGCTTATTCACTATTTATATATAACTCAAGAACGGCTGAACCGATTTAGCTGAATATTGGTGGGAGGTAGCTAAGAACCCGTCCCCGTCGTTCCCGTGTGACGTGACATAAGACATGGTGTAACAAAACGCAACTGACATGGAATAACAATCCAACTCATTCAAAATGTAAGTCAGAAATTCATATATCAAAAATGGTATAACAAAAAGCAAATGACAGCTGAGCATATTTAAAAAAAAGTCTAACCGGTTGAAGCAATCGTTTAAAGCAAAGAATATAAATACTCTCTGCTGGTTTAAAGTTTCTAATAAAAAACCACAAAGCCAACTTCAACTTCAAAATTTCTAATATTGTATTGCTGTGCCATTTATCATCAATAAAAATATCATACCGTGACCAAGACCATCAAATCTTTCTCGACAAAGCGGTAATGCAAGAGTAAATCGAAACATTCTGAATGAAAGCACTGAAGAAGAGCAAGAAATTGCACGTGCAGAGCGCCGCTTTAGTATGACTCGACTTCGTGCTTCTCACTCACAAGAGCAAAGGGAGGCGGCAGTCCGTGAAACTGTTCCGTTGACAATGCGAAATCGGCGAACAAACCTCAGAGATCATCATCATCATCATCGATCTTTTTATCGTCCCACTGCTGGAGACAGGTCTCCTCTCATGCAGAGAAGGATTAAGCGTAATCACCACGCTTGCTCAATGCGGGGTGGCGATTTCAGACTTATAAAGTCCAGGTTTCCTCAAGATGTTTGCCTTCACCTTCAGTCATTGGTGTCCTAGATATACCTAGAGAGTACATATCACTTTAGAAAAGTTACATCGATACTTGCCTGACCTGGAATCGAACCCGCGCACTCATACAAGAGAGGCTGGTGTTTTAACCACTAGGCCACCACGACATCTCAGAGATCAACAGCTAGATAATTTACGAAGCAAAGGTATAAATTCATAATTTCTTTCACAAGGTGCTACAATAAATAAATGACAAATAAAAAAATCATGGAATACTCTTTTTTTTATTTACAGTGTTCCTAATTTAAAAAGTAAAAAATGTGATCATGTGATATTTATTGCCTTTAAGGCGGAACAACGTTCGCCGGGTCAGCTAGTTGAGAATAAACAGAGAAATCAGAAAAAATTAGACCCGAAATTCAAGGGACTATTTAAAATCGTTGAATTACTTGATGGCGTGCTTTTACTATTGAAATCTTTGACCGTTAACAGAACTTAGTACGCCCACGATCGCGTATGAAAGATTTCTCCAAGAAATGTACCTGCTGAGTTAGATTTTCATAATTAGTAGATGGTGAGGAGGGTGCCTCCGCCAGCAAATGGAACACATATCATGGCTATTTGGTCGTATTGCACGCACTAGTCTCTAATCGTGATTGAAACTCAGTGAGGAGTTGTTCAGGGCACGATGGGCAGATGGTGGAGTGGTGGGGACCAGGATCTCAAAGGAGACTATTAGTTGTATAAGCATGTATTGACCTGGGAGTCGCGGATTCTAGAGTTGGTCGTATCACATGAGGTGGTGCTGATATGGTCAGGTCAATAATGTGTTGTCACTAGCTACTGTGGTAGCCGGGCGATGGTGTGTTTTCTTTTTGATAATTACGAGTATGATTTTGATTTGATAATTATGAGGCTTGGAGGAACTTTTTGTGTTTGAATTGTTAAAATGATTAAGTTTGTTTGGTTTTCCAATAGTCATTGTAATTAAACGTAACGTGATTCTGACTCTAATGTGTGCTTGGAATACGCACAATAGAGTCGGAATGTGCCGATAATGGCTCATTCCGACTGGACTACCCTGTGTGGCAATGACTAGCCTGTGTGACAATGACTAGCCTGTGTGACAATGACTAGCCTGTGTAGCTGTGATCATGCCCAAACACAGTGGCTCTTATCTGTTTTAATCTGAGATTATCATTTATTGTTCAACGTTTTCTCGAAATACCGCCCACGATGGATGCTCATGCGGATGAGAAGACAACTCAACTATCCGGAATCTTTGGCCCCGCCTTCCTGTCGGTCTTCCCTGTCAAATATTTATTTTTAAGGGGGTATTTTTGTTTAAATTTAATCAGGCATTGTTTAAATTGTAGGCATTAATAGAATCAGTTATCGATAACTAAAAGCACCTTCACGGGTCGGACAGGCTTTTCTTTACGTACTGTATAACTCTTTAGGCATGAGAATAGGTTTTCATCTATTTCATATTTACTAATACTTACGCGGGTGAAACCGCAGCACGCAGCTAGTCAACTTATAAACTGGTATTAAGTAGTGTAAACCAGGGCACGTTCAAAATCTGCAACTCAACGAAATAATAGCGAAATAAAGCTCCTTCAGTTACATTCAGTAAGGTTTTCTATAAAAGAAACCTTACCATTTTCAATATTCGATTCTTCAATAAGTCGTTGCCCAGTGAACGAACAATGTGGGTTTCGCTCACCGCGTTCGAAACCACTCTTAGCTGTGCATGGAATAGTATTTCAATAGTAGCTGCGAAGTGCGTCTGCGCTATTATCGAGCAATTGGAATAATTGAAACTATTCAAAACACGTATTGGAAGTTGTTCAGTTAAGGGTGCTTCGGAAAACAGATAAAATTCAATTATGTAAGTGATATTCTTTGTTTTTATTATTAAACTAGCTTTTATCTGCGGATTCGCTTGAGTTGAGGTAGGGAAGTCGATGGACGCGGACAGCACAAGACCGGTCATTGTGGAAAGCCTTAGAGAGTCCTATGTCCAGCAGTGGAGTGGAGGAAACTCAAACACCTGCGTCAAAATAAAAAGTGGAAAAAAATGTTTAATTAGGTTAACTCCACTTATAAATTGGGGAGAGGTTCTTTTCAACCCTAATGTGTATTAATTGTGTAATATATTGTCGGTCTCCGTGGCGCAGCGGTTAACACGCCTGCCTGCGACGTGGAGGCCCCGGGTTCGATGCCCGGCCAGGTCATGATAGAAAACGATCTTTTCCTGATTGACCTGGGTCTTGGATGTTTATCTATATATGTATCTATTATAAAATATAGTATCGTTGAGTTAGTATCCCATAACACAAGTCTCGAACTTACTTTGGGGCTAGCTCAATCTGTGTGATTTGTCCGTATATATTTATTTATTTTATTGATTAAAAATGAATATGGGTTTACTTAAATCATGTTTTGATAATGTTAATATTTCCGGAAATAATCCCTCCAAAAGTAAAAAAAAATGAGTCACTCCGTTCTAACTTTTGAAACATAAGTTTAAAAAATATGACAAAAATCTCCAAAGTAGAACTTTATAAATGCTTTCTACGTAAATTATTTTAATTTTGATAGGATGAAAAGTTTCTGAAAAATTGTCCAAAATAATTTCTGAACTAAGTTAGTAATTTAACCGTATATGCAAACATTTCTTCTATAATATTTTACATATTTTAATATCCTCAACGTATCTTCTTTCAAATAAAAACAGAATTGCTAAAATCGTTTCACTCAAACCAAAATTATTATCGAAAATAGATAATCCGTCTAGTTTCTATAGGTAACCCAAATTCCTGAAAGATGGATTTTACCGGCGAAAATTTTAAATGTCCTCCAATGTCCCATGGATTGGAAGTTTCGTTCAGAATCATGTAATGTAATGAATGAACTCACACATATTTGCATTGATTTCTGCAGGTCAGAATAAGTATTTCAATGGAAAATGTATATTCCATTATAGTGCAAGCATTCATGGAAACAGCATCCCTGCCTCAATTTATGGTATATTAATTAGATTTTATCGATTTATACTCCTCACCGATACCTTCTCGGAGGAGTATATAGTACAAACAATGTGTTTTTATAAAGTTCATACAATCATACTCAACTTGGAGTCAGGAAATGATTTACAAAATTAATGAAAATGAGAAGGCCGTTTGTTCAACATAAACAGCAAACTTAATCAACAATCTTATTGTTAAACACAAACAACAAGAATCGAAATTCTATTAAATAAACTAAAGAAAAGAACTTTAAAAGTTAACAAGGCAGACCGTGAGGATGGACTATTAAAGAATAAAATGGTTTTGTACATCTGGTCTCCGATATTGAGGGTAGAGTATTCCCGCTTTCTTAAAACTCGAATCAAACTCGACAATTTTCTTATTCTTTCTTATGCTTTAGGATGAAAGAGAGGCTGTAGCAAAAAGTGTTCGAAAGGTGTATTGGACCGTTCTGTTGCACTATCGGTCGTGAGCTATGACTCAAAAGACAATCCAATTACAGCGAGATATAGCGAGGAAGCTCTAATAAGATTGCAATCGTAGGTCGGCCAAATAGAAATGTGCACGGACAAAGATCAGTTTTGATTTTTATCTATTATTTTCTTAATTGATAGCTTTTTAGCTGGTTTGCTGGAGCAGAAGAAAGGGTACTTAAAATACTACTCGTGTACTTTTGATGTTATCAAAAGACATTTACCAGATGGAGTCGCTTTCCCACCCGGGGGTTTCATAAAAGTGTAATATAGGGATAAAGCCTGCCTATTTTTGTCTTTTTTTATAATTATAAACTAGTGATAGACTACAATTACGCCTGATGGTAAGCAGTGATGCAATCGTTGATGGTAAAGCGAGCCTTGAAGACACTTAAATTATAGTCAGACGGAAGGACCGCCGCTGGTAAATTGTTCCAATTCCTCGATGTACGCGGTATAAAAGACGAGGAGAAACGCTTCGTCTGGATCGTAGTGGTGTCAATAACGTCAAAGTGGATACTCGACTTACGACGGGTGGTTCAATGATGGAACAGAGAACGGGTGGCTAATAAGATAGGGAAAACTTTCTTATATGTTATACTAGCTGACCCGGCGAACTTTGTTCCGCCTTAAAGGCAATAAATATCACATGATCACATTTTTTACTTTTTAAATTAGGAACACTGTAAATAAATAAAAAAAAAGTATTCCATGATTTTTTTATTTGTCATTTATTTAGTGTAGCACCTTGTGAAAGAAATGAATTTCTACTTGTGCTTCGTAAATTATCTAGCTATTGATCTCTGAGATGTCGTGGTGGCCTAGTGGTTAAAACACCAGCCTCTCTTGTATGATTGCGCGGGTTCGATTCCAGGTCAGGCAAGTATCGATGTAACTTTTCTAAAGTGATATGTACTCTCTAAGTATAATATCTAGGACACCAATGACTGAACGTGAAGGAAAAAATCTTGAGGAAACCTGGACTTTATAAGTCTGAAATCGCCACCCCGCATTAAGCAAGCGTGGTGATTACACTCAATCCTTCTCTGCATGAGAGGAGACCTGTCTCCAGCAGTGGGACGATAAAAAGATTGATGATAATGATGATGATCTCTGAGGTTTGTTCGCCGATTTCGCATTGTCAACGGAACAGTTTCACGGACTGCCGCCTCCCTTTGCTCTTGTGAGTGAGAAGCACGAAGTCGAGTCATAGTAAGGCGGCGCTCGAGAAAGATTTGATGGTCTTGGTCACGGCATGATATTTTTATTGATGATAAATGGCACAGCAATACAATATTAGAAATTTTGAAGTTGAAGTTGGCTTTGTGGTTTTTTATTAGAAACTTTAAACCAGCAGAGAGTATTTATATTCTTTGCTTTAAACGATTGCTTCAACCGGTTAGACTTTTTTTTAAATATGCTCAGCTGTCATTTGCTTTTTGTTCTACCATTTTTGGTATATGAATTGCTGACTTACATTTTGAATGAGTTGGACCATGTCTTATGTCACGTCACACGGGAACGACGGGAACGGGTTCTTAACTACCTCCCACCAATATTCAGCTAAATCGGTTCAGCCGTTCTTGAGTTATATATAAATAGTGAATAAGCAACTGAATCGATTCCAATAATTTTGACACCATGTTATATTTTGTCCCAAATACATTTAGAAATTGTTACAGTGTAGTTACCGAGTGCGTCACGCAGCTTACGATACATCATCATAGTATTGTGCACGCGCAACAGCTGACGCTAGAGGTCAACGCACCGCGTTCGCTCGCGCGCGGATCTTTGACCATATTTATGTTGGGACAACCAAGTAGAATACTCGTAGCAAGCTTATTATAACTTTGTGGTTTTTCATTATATCTTTTTGAAATTTTGTACATAATATTATTAACTTAAAAATACTGGACACGTGTTTCCTACTTTGTGGAGGTGCAGGGTACCAGGGTAGCACAAAAGTTTAGGAGAAGTCGAAACAATAAACCTCATTCATTCATCATTATCAAATAAATAATCGTAATACATGAAAGAAGGTTTATTGTGCATATTTTTTGACGTGCAAGGTACCAGGGTAGCATAAAAGTGTAGGAGAAATCGAAACAATAAAAAAGCTCATTCATCATTATCAAATCACCATAATACATGAAAGAGGTTTTATTGTGCATAGTTTGTGGACGTGCAAAGTACCAGGGTATCACAAAACTGTAGGAGAAGTCGAAACAATAAACCTCATTTCGTTCATCATTATCAAATAATCGTGAAAGAAGGTTTATTGTGCATATTTTTTGACGTGGAAGGTACCAGGGTTGCACAAAAGTGTAGGAGAAGTCGAAACAATAAACCTCATTCGTTCATCATTATCAAATAATCGTGAAAGAAGGTTTATTGTGCATATTTTTTGACGTGGAAGGTACCAGGGTAGCATAAAAGTGTAGGAGAAATCGAAACAATAAAAAAGCTCATTCATCATTATCAAATCACCATAATACATGAAAGAGGTTTTATTTGTGCATAGTTTGTGGACGTGCAAAGTACCAGGGTATCACAAAACTGTAGGAGAAGTCGAAACAATAAACCTCATTCGTTCATCATTATCAAATAATCGTGAAAGAAGGTTTATTGTGCATATTTTTTTGACGTGGAAGGTACCAGGGTTGCACAAAAGTGTAGGAGAAATCGAAACAATAAAAAAGCTCATTCATCATTATCAAATCACCATAATACATGAAAGAGGTTTTATTGTGCATAGTTTGTGGAAATGCAAAGTACCAGGGTATCACAAAACTGTAGGAGAAGTCGAAACAATAAACGTCATTCATTCATCATTATCAAATAATCATAATTACATGAAAGAAGGTTTATTGTGCATATTTTTTTGACGTGGAAGGTACCAGGGTATCACAAAACTGTAGGAGAAGTCGAAACAATAAACGTCATTCATTCATCATTATCAAATAATCATAATACATGAAAGAAGGTTTATTGTGCATATTTTTTTGACGTTCAAGTTACCAGGGTAGCATAAAAGCGTGGGAGAAGTCGAAACAAAGAAGTTCATTTATTCCCACAGGAACGACGGGGAGCGGCATAGAAAGTATCCTATGTCCTTCTCCCAGTCCTTAGCTACCTCCTTACCAATTTTTAACCAAATTGGTATAGCCGTTCTTCAGTTATAAATGATGTAACTAACACGACTTTCTTTTATATATATAGATTAACAATATGCTATATTATCAAAAATAATAACAAATTTAATATAAGTTTGGAAACTGGCGGTTAGACACTTCCGTGCGAAAGTAAGTAAAGCCGTTGGTGATAGATGACAGTAGATGGTCTTCCCTGCCGTGTCGGGTTACCGTCCTATGGGACTATTTTAGTAAAGAAACAGAGTATAGCAGGGTTTACGCACACACTTGCGCACTGTCATATCTCCTGCGTACCTGGCTAATGAAATGAAATGAAATGAAATGAAATGAAATGAAATGAAATCGTTTATTAAGCAAGTAGGATCACCGATCACTTTTACACGTCATGTTTTTTTTTATTTTTTCTTTCTTTTTTTTTTTTTTTTTAAACTAGATGAAGCCGGCATTTCCTAACTGACTACCTCTGAGAAGAAATAGCCGAAACAAACTCAGGGATCATCGTCTTTTTTAAAGTCCAGACATTAAAAATGAAAATGTTTACAATAATTTACGTTATAATTACGCATATTGCTTAATAACAATGCTTAACAGAGCGAGCAGCTCAGTCCCAAGCCTCTCTATCCTCTAAATAATCTGAGATTTTATAATACCCCTTTTTGCAAAGTTTGGCCTTTATATAGGTTTTATATCGTTTAATGGGTAAGTTTCGAATGTCCATGGGAAGCTTGTTGTAAAAGTGTATACATTGACCCATGAACGAGTTGCCTACTCTGTGGAGACGAGTGTGATGTACAGCAAGATTGTGTTTATTCCTGGTATTTATATTATGAACTTCGTTTATTTTCTTAAAATTAGATATATTTTTATGTACATACATAAGATTTTCAAATATATATTGCGAAGCTACAGTCAGAATGTTCACCTCTCTGAATTTTTCTCTAAGAGAATCTCTAGGACCAAGGTTGTAAATGGCTCGAACAGCCCTTTTCTGTAAAACAAAGATGGTATTGATGTCCGCACAAGTTCCCCAGAGAAGAATCCCATAAGTCATAAGACTATGAAAATACCCTCCATAAAGGTTGGCTACCGTGGCCAAAATCTGTCAGGGGGATATTTAAAGATAAAATATTGACAGGATTGGGTTTCAAGCATTTCTCTACTTTGTTGTGTTTCTGGTTGCAGAGTAAAGTTTATAAAAAAATTAAGGAGAAAACGCACAAATACAGTTTATTTTCAACAGCAAACACGAGGAGCCTCTCAACCCATAGTATCGCATCTTTACCTTTTATAATTCCAGTTTTTTTCTTCTTGAGCTTATAGAAGTCCACTGCTGGACAAAGGCGTTCCCAAGGTTTTTCACGTTGACCGGTGCTGCATCCATCGGATTACCGCAACCCTCACAAGGTCATCGGTCCACCTTGTTGGGGGCCTCCCTACACTGCGTCTTCCAGTACGTGGCCGCCTCTCCAGAACCTTACTGCCCCATCGGCCATCGGTGCTACGAGCAATGTATCTCGCCCTCTGCCACTTAATTTTAGCGACTCGAAGAGCTATGTCTGTGTGACTTTGGTTCTTCTGCGGATTTCATAATTTCTGATAAAAAGAAATTCCAGTTTAATTCTAAACAATTTCGGTTAAATAAAAATATAAATTTCTCACCTAAATTGAATCAACGAAAATAACATTGACATTTGACATCTGTCTGTCTGTTTCAGATCAAGAGAATATGTTTCGATGTTGATGGAATGTTTTTAGGTCAGCTTTATTTAGATTTAGTACTTTTGTACTCTTTTTCCTTTATTTTATCTAGCTTTGGTATATTACTGTCTTGATTTAAATAGAGATACTGCAATCTTAAAACCGCACTAAATGCGTACATACATTAGTCATTAATTGGTAAACTTCGAAAGATACTTCGCCCATTTTTACAAATACTAGGCGGCACTTAAAGCATGATATTGAAAGTCATATGGTATGGTAGTTTGGTGACCTAGTGGTTAAAACACCAGCCTCTCAAGTATGAGTGTGCGGATTCGATTCCAGGTTAGGCAAGTACCATATGTAACTTTTTTAAAATTATATGTACTTTCTAAGTATATCTTGGATACCAATGACTGATTACAAGGTGAAGGAAAACATTTTTAGGAAACCTAGACTTTAAGTCTGAAATCGCCAACCCGCATTGAGCAAGCGTGATGATTATGCTCAATCCTGCTCTGTATGAGAGGAGACCTGTGCCCAGCAGTGGGACGATAAAAAGGTTGCTGATGATGATGATGATTGAACGTCATGTTATATTCATGAATAAGTTATATATGAACATCAGATTACCATAGGTCATCCCAATTTCCACCCAATTTCTATCTATCAAAAAAAATTAAGAGAAGCTTTGTTAGTCCAATAACAACTTACGATTTGTATGTAGGTCGCAGGTTCATTCGAACCCACAGAAGGCACTTTAATTTATGTAACTTTTTTCATCATCATAGCTCTCTAAACAATGAAGGAAAACAACGCGAGCGAACAAAAATTTTAAGACCTGTGACATCCAACTCGCATTGGGGCCGCGTGATGAATAACGGCAAACTTACAGAGAGGAGGCCTGCGTCCCAGGAGTGAGAAGCTGATCAGCTGATTATGTAAGAAAGTTTAGAAATATGAGGTAAAAAATATACTTCTCAAGGCTATTGAATTCTGCCTTAATATTATAACTTAAGTTCTAGTGACACGCTCTAGTTACGCACGATTTTTATGAAAAGAAAAATATTTTGGGTTTTCTTTATTTTAGTTAGATTCATGTTCACTAAGTTTTTTAAGTGAATTGGCTTAATAAACTAGCGCGTTTTACCATCAACGATTGCATCACTGCTTACCATCAGGCGGGATTGCAGTCAAGCACTAGTAGATAAATATATATAAAAAAAAATTATAGCCGCACGGTTCGATCGATCAGGTTAAGCTACTCTTGTCACAGTTGGTCCTTGGATGGGGTTTTTTTTTTTTTTTAATTAAAGTATAAACCAGCGCTTGACCGCAATCCTGCCTGGTGGTAAGCAGTGACGCAATCGTTGATGGTAAAGCGCACTAGTTTATTAAGAGCCTATTCACTCTAGCCTTGAAGACACTCAAATTGTAGTCCGACGGAAACACCGCCGCCGGCAGATTGTTCCAGTCCCTCGATGTACGCGGTATAAAGGAGGAGGCGAAACGCTTCGTCCGATATTCGTGCTAAATGTGCTTCCAATTCACTCAGTTTTTTGAGTGAATAGGCTCTTAAAATATACTAGCGCGCTTTACCATCAACTTTTCCATCACTGCTTACCATCAGGCGGGATTGCATTTTAATCGTTTATCGAGAAAATATAGAATTATTTTTTACCTTAATCAAATTGTAATATGATAATAATATTTTAAAATACCTCAACACGGACGAAGCCAAAGGCAAAGATAGTTTTGTATAAATGTTTTCCCCTAAATGATTAAAATTCAAAATGTCTGTTTGATTTTCCATGAGACTAGACATAGTTAATTTTGGTAAATTATAATTTCCGGTAGACATATAATTTACTTGTAGATATTATTTGGCAAGTTAAATTAAGGCTTGGCCACATGGTGACACCACTATTGACGTGTTTATAGTTTTATTTTAAAGTGTGAGAAAAATAGTGAGTTTTTTCGGCAGTATTTGGAAGTACGAGTACCTACTTGAAAAATTTCAACCATTTAAATGGCTGAAATACCCTAGTTGTAGAATTACTAGGGTATTTCAGCCATTCAAATGGATGAAATTTTGGCATATCACAAATTATTTGACCAAAATATATTAACAATTCTGGCTCAACACGTCATATATTTTTATCAATCAATGCATCAGCTTCAGTGACACCGTCATGACACCGTCTTGTTCGACAGTAGCGATGTCGTATTGTCAACATGTGTCCGAGGCCTTATATAAACATCTGTTACTAAGCTACTGTAATTTAATATCAAAATTATTGGCTTTACAATTTCGGTAGTCTAAATAACACAAACTTAAGAGCATGATAATTAATAATGTAGTGTAAACCGTATTCGCTAAGCGTTACATATTAGCAAACAAAGGTATATCATCACACATGACGGCAGACTCATTTAGCGGATCTCTGAAATGGAAATATAGCGGGGTGTGTCGGCGTGGGGAAGCCAACAAACGGTGACTGGCGCAAGGGAACAGTTTCATTTCCTTTCGCACATATTCACGAGGCGACGAACAATATCTCAGTAACAATAGCTTCGTAATTTGGACGAGATGGCGCCCACGGGACAATACGTCAAGTGACTCATTATTGCGGAGAAAAGCTTCGGGCAGAAATCATTCTTCTCGCAAGCACACAATGTGTGATGCGTGCGTGTGAATACGTCGCAAACGTTACCTTGACGCGAAAAAATGTATACCAGACAAAAAACAATCTTATGTCGTTATCTTTAAGGACCATCAGGATATAACGAGGCACTTCTCGAACAGAAGTTCGCTTTTATTCAGTATTGAGAGGCAGTGGCCGCGCTCTTCCTCGCTAACCATTAGACGAGTCGTGAGTCGTGACCTGTTCGAGAGGACTGTTGTTCCCACCATTATAGTGAAACATGCAATTATACTATCGATCTGTTTTGAGACGACAATAGAAATTATTATTATACCGAAAACTATTATAATGAAATGAAATGAAATGAAATGAAATGAAATGAAATGAAATGAAATTAAATGAAATGAAATGAAATGAAATGAAATCGTTTATTAAGCAAGTAGGATCACCGATCACTTTTACACGTCATATGTTTTTTTTTTTTTCTTCTTTTTTTTTTTTTTTTTTTTTATACTATACCTATACCTATACCTACATAGACCGTATATTTTAGACATGGTTCGATAGCAACAGCCTCAATATAATGCCATGAAAAGTCAGGTGAAGTGAGCTTAAAGTGTAAAGAATTAGTTGAAATATGACCGCGTGTTAGGTACCGAGCTTAGAATAGACCAACCTATATCCTCTCGTGGGTGTCGTAAGAGGCGACTAAGGGAACTCTCACAAAGGAAGTGGACAGCAGGTTTCTCCTGTGGAATATCAAATTACTGCGATCCCCAACCCGCCTGCCAAGCGTGGGGATTATGGAGAGCCCCTCCTAAGAAATGGAAGCCTTGCGAGAGGCCTGTGTCCAGCAGTGGACCTCTATAGGCTGAATAGAATACAATAGAATACTCTTTATTATGTACACCATATAGATTACATATATATACTAGCTGACCGGCAAACGTTGTTTTGCCATATAAATAATAGATTAAATTACTAAAATGGATATTAAAAAATAAGGGTTGATCGTAGAAGGGTGAAAATTGGGGATTGTATGTATTTTTGTATGTTGTATCATAAAAAAATAGAAATTAAAAATTTTGTCTAAAAAATAAAAAATAAAATTTAGGGGTGGACTACCCCTAACATTTAGGGGGATGAAAAATAGATGTTGGCCGATTCTCATAGATACCGGTTAAGCACAAAAAATCTCATCAAAATCGGTCGAGCCGTTTCGGAGGAGTTTAAAGCCGAACACCGTGACACGAGAATTTTATATATTAGATATATATAAACATATAAAGATTTTACAAAGGGTGACACAATGGGCGGTCTTATCGCTAAGAGCGATCGTTTATAGACAACCTATGGATGGAAAACTAAGGGGAAGGAGAAAGAAATAATGTAGGTAGTCTACAGTGTACTATTAACATAGATTATACAATAAACTAGCGGCCTTCAGCGACTTCGTTCGCGTGGAGTTAGTTATGCTCTGCTCCTATTGGTCGCAGCGGGATGTTTTACAGCTTAAAGACGTCACTGCACGCTACACTTTAGAGAGCAGTGACGTCACCAGCCACCAGTCCTGTCTAGTATCTTTGATGTCTTTTATATTTGTAATTTTTTATTGATTTGATAAAACAAAATATACGCATCCAATATTTTTCTATAATCTGAATGACGGACTAAATGGAAATATTTTTTTTTACCCAGAAAATATCCCTATTGTTACTATATAGAACTCTCATACTGCTTAGTAATTTGCATTCCGCATAACTGTATACCAATTTATTGTGCTACCTTGAACTCTTGTACATTCGCTTTCCAATTTTATTTTAACCACACACCACAAATTTAAACCACGTTTACACCATAATTAATCAAGATTAGTCCTGACGTTAAGTTGTGGTGGCCTAGTGGTTAAAACACCAGCCTCCCAAGTTTGAGTGTGCGGGTTTGATTCCAGGTCCGGCAAGTACCAATGTAACTTTTCTAAAGTTATATGTACTTTCTAAGTATATCTTGGACACCAATGACTGATTAAAAGGTGAAGGAAAACATCTTGAAGTAACCTGGCCTTTAAGTCTGAAATCGCCAACCCGCATTGAGCAATCGTGGTGATTACGCTCAATCCTTCTCTGTATGAGAGGAGACCTGTGCCCAGCAGTGGGATGATAAAAAAGGTTGACGATGAAGTCCTGTCGTTTGTGTACGGAGAAGTTACAAATATACAAACCTATACACACTCACAAACGCCTTAGTGTGATAAGTCTGACATCGATAACCCACCTTGATCTAGCGTAGTTATCAATACTGCCTTCACTGTATGAGAAGAGATATTTGAACTACAGTGAAACTATAATAGGCTGGTATACGGTATAACTGTGTGTGTGAAAAACCTACTTACATTAAAAGATATCACCATTTATTCGTATAAATAAACCTATATTTCGATGTATTTCTTTCTTTCCTCGAACTTCGATGATATGCGTTTTCAACGTGTCGTTTACTTCGTTCTCTCTGTTCGTAACTTTTCTGATCAACATATTGTTCAACTATTATGTGTGGTTACATTTATTTTGATGAAATACATGTACGTAACAGTACCAGCTGCGAAAGTTCGGTTGTTATTTCAGCGGTATTACGGCTCGGTATTGTGAGTGGTACAGGTCGTACATATTGTCTCGTTGGGACAATACGACTCACGCCAGGTAATCTCTGCGAGGGCAAACACACGTCGTTTGTAATTAGCCATCTCACATCGCCGCGACAAAAGGCAGGCCTAAAGCCATGGCCTTTGAGTCGTGTTCCGGTAGGCGCGCTCCGTAAGCCATGCGTGTAGAATGATGCTACGACGATACGTAGCCGGCGTAGCGAGTAGTCGCTACGAACGTAGCAATTCATTACAGACTCGCGTATTAATAAAATACACGTTACGCGGATTTCTAAGAGAAGTTCTTTTTTATTTCGAAATATTTATATGTAGTATATATTTATATATTTAGTATTTTTTAGGTAAAGCTTATTTCTATTTAAAAGTTGTTTTCGGTAGAGTGTCTGTCAAATTAAAGCTAAAAAGGCTCGAAAAGGAATATAAAAAGAAAATATTTTTAGTAAATAATACAGAAAAAGTTAGATGAAAGTTACGTGATTAACTCATAGTATGTAATAACGAAAGGTTGTATAAGTAAATATACATCAAAGCTTAAATATAATATTAGAAATTTTAACAGCCTCGAAGGATAAACAAATATTTTTACTTTATATTCCGGGGTAGAATCAAAGAGAATTAATTTGTTATACGGACTTAGTTACCGACCCAAATATTATTAAATAGAACCTTTTACCTATGCGTACTTACATCTTAGTATTAGTATATGTGTGGGAGTCTTGGATCACATCGGGTAGATATATTAGAGTTCCTGGTGGGTCTTTGAATGTCGTGTTACGTTCATACCTTTGTATAAATCAAATATACGGCTTGCTATTGAATTCATACATTTCCATATGAGACGTTCTAGAGAGGTTATGTCGATATCGCATTGATGAAAGGAAATTTTACCAAATTAGGTAGAATGATAAAGGCTTTGAGAGTACTAATAATGTTTCTTAATTACTGAACATAATATTTTATCTTACATTTATTTGTTAAATTCAAAACCGAGGCGATCTCTAATTAAACAGCTATTCTTTTGTTCTCTTCTTTAACTCTTAGCTGTATAATGTAAAGTACCGGGCGACCGAGCTTTGCTCGGCAACTTTTTTTTTGTTAGGTACATCGTGTGTCTCTATATTTTCAAAACCAAAAATTAAAAACCAGCGAATTTTTTAAATAATATTTTTTGACTAATGTTTTTCGATCATACCGACATAATAATAAAAAATATTATTAATTGTTATTTAAATATAAAATTACGAGTGCAATTTAGTTTAACATTTTATTATAAATAAGTACTTATAGTTTAACAATCAGTTACATCAGTTATATATTATCATCAATACATACTCGTAGTTTAAGGTCTTAACCTAATACTTCCTTCCATACTATATCATGCCGGGTATGATGCGCCAAATGTTGTTGTGTTGGGAGTTTTGTCGTGGAGGTTCTCCAGATCAATCTCCCTTTGGGGCAGCATTGTTGGTCGTGCTGTTGGGTTTAACATTGTATCACCTATCTCAACAGCCGTCTTCCTTCCTATTCGCTCAGTTTTCCGGAGTGAATAGGCTCTTAATAACCTTTTTTTTTTTTGTACCCTCTGGGAATGCTTTGTTTACGCACCATACCCCGAAGGGCGCGTGTGGGACTCGCCCAGCCGAAGCCGGGAATACCCACTAAACCCGAACAGCGGCACACCGACATCGCCTTAGTGGCGGGGTCATGGGAAATAGCAAGCCTGCCGACCAATCCCCCGCCGGCGATTCCCGCCCGAAGGCAGGCCCACAGTGGGCCCTCCATGGGGAGGGGCCCGGCTGGGTACGTCTTCTTGTGCGAGAAGACGCAGCAGCCAAAGGTTTTTTAGCGAGGTATCCTTCCTCTTAGCCCCACTCGTTTGCCCGGAAGCAAACGGGGCCCCCAGCTCCTCTCAGTGAGGAGACCGGGTTGCCCGACGGTGACCCGGAGTTCGGGTCATGCCAGCCACCTGGAGTGGTGGCCGACCCGCCGCACGTGACCGCCGAAGCGGTCCCCACTTCTGGTTTTGGTCCGCGCCGGTAAACCGGTAACCCCCATATCTGGGGGCCGTTCCCCTGTCCGCCACCTGGGGACGCGTCCGATGGCAGGCCAGAAACTGCACACGGAAGGCTCTTAATAACCTAGCGCGCTTTACCATCAACGATCGCATCACTGCTTACCATCACGCGGGATTGCGGTCAAGCGCTAGTTTATAATTATTAAAAAAAAAGCAAATCCGAGCAAAGCTCGGTCGCCCAGGTACTTCATCATTATTAAATCATATTATATGGATGAATTTTATATTGCCTACTTTGAGGAGGTGCAAGGTATCATAATGTTAGCAATAATAATAATAATAATAAAGATATATTATGAAGGACGGGACGATTGACGTGTGTCGGGCATGTCACCATCCGGGTGAGTCCATCAGACATATTATCTCTGGTTGCTCTCGTTTGGCTAATGACGAGTATTGCACAGTCATAACCAAGTAGCTAGGATTATCCACCAGCAACTTGCTTTGAAATATAAACTTGTGGATTCTGAGGTACCGTATTATAAGTATGTGCCCGACCCAGTTCTTGAAAATGGCCATGTCACGTTATACTGGGATCGGTCTATCATTACTGACAGGACTATTGTTGCAAACAAGCCTGATATAGTAGTGATAGATCGATTAGCGCGCCTCGCAATGATTGTCGATGTTACCATTCCACATGACGGGAATCTCGTGAAAGCTGAGAAAGATAAACAAATTAAATATCCCGACTTGGCGCACGAGGTTGTTGACATGTGGAATGTGAACTCGGCTGTCATTGTACCGATTGTCGTATCGGCCAATAGTTTGACAGCCAAGAGCCTCGACCAACATCTATTGAGGCTCTCGTTAGGCAGTTGGATTAAGGCCTGATTCAAAAGGCAGTACTCCTCGATACGGCCCGCATCGTGAGGAGGTTCCTGTCACTGGAGCCCTAACCACCGGAAGCTTGGACCCCGCTCCCGCCATCGGTGGAACACTATTTTTTATATTTTTAAATGTTTTTGTATGTTTTTATATAAATATTTAAAAATGTAGAATAATATGTATGTATAAAGGAATAAAGGGATTAAAAATATTATTTTAGTTCGTGTTGTGGCAAGTCTGAAATGTTGACACTGTTGAGAAATTCTGTTGTAAATTCGACTGCTCCTTCAGGCTGATCTTTTAAATGAATGAGCTTCATTGTTTCGACTTCTCCTACACTTTTGTGCGACCCTGGTACCTTGCATCTCCACAAATTAGGCAAAACAAAATTTCTTCCATTGATAAAATAAACGAAAAAGAAAATTCGTTGACGCAGTTTCCAATTATATAAAAAAAAGAAAAAAATAATAAAATTAAATTAAATAAATTAAATTAAATTTTTATTAAATAAAAAAAAGCATTAGACAACGCCATCATTCTTTTTTTTAAACTTCAAAAAAAAAAAAGGAAAAACACTATATCGTCAGGGATTTGAACCCGAAGTATACGAGCTCCGAATCAGAGGCCGAAGCCCCTCGGCTATTCGTATCATTAAGGACAGCGACGAAATTTAGCTTCTTATAAGAAGTTTAGCAATTGTTCAGTGCCTCAAAACACGGAAAAAAGACATTTTCTGAAAATTAAACCTAGCTAGATCGACTTATCGTCCCCGAAGCCCCCTGCACACAAAATTTCATGAAAATCGTAGGAGCCGTTTCCGAGATTCCAATTATATATATACATATATACAAGAATTGCTCGTTTAAAGGTATAAGATAATACAATGTATGTACAATGTATTTATTGGCATTTAACAATAAATTATAAAATGCCAATAATACATTATAAAATCATATCATGTTAATCAACTTTTGTTGCTAATCCTAACATCATGAACACAAGAAAATATAACATTCGGTTACGCAA
This sequence comes from Sesamia inferens, assembly GCA_037179545.1. Lineage (NCBI taxonomy): Eukaryota > Metazoa > Arthropoda > Insecta > Lepidoptera > Noctuidae > Sesamia > Sesamia inferens. The sequence continues at coordinate 23,085,244 of CM073928.1, read as the reverse complement.
TCATTTGTGCGGGGTTTTTTCTTGTGTTTTTGTGTCTCTGATCCCTGAAAGTTAACCAGGGATATAATTTATTTCTCAGAACCAAATCCAATGATGACAGCAGTCCTCAAGAGACCTTATCCTCATTTACCGGAATAATTCTAACTTGGACTGTAACCGATTGCCAATAGCAAAACCCAATTAAACTTTGTTAGTACTGGGATTCGAAGTCCGACCTCAAATTATTCAATGCGCGTATCCTGGAATAGCCGATGGCCGTGAGCTTCTATAGTCTTTACAGTATACTATACAGCCGAAAAAGAGATAGGTGTACAGGTCTCCTTTTTTTTGTTGGGATGGGAAATTATCAAATGACTTCTCCCGCTCTGGGCGGAGCGGAAGGGCGTGTCAGACTTTTACTGACTAAATTGGTTGCCTGTGCGACGGCCAAGGCCACGGTTTCTTGTTTAACCAACCCGCAACCCTGAACCAGGAGGTATCGGTCTTCGTGGACCCCATCACGTTGTGCTGATATCTCTTTGAGGCGCGCGTGACACACGACGCGCCGACGACTCGGGCCTGGTCCTTACCGGAGGCACCGCAGGCCCGCGCCTACGGTGGCTGGGAGTTAGGTGTCGTCTCCCGACCAAGGCGTCTTCTGTGGCGGCTAGTGGCGTGAGGGCGCTGGGATTCCCGTTGTCTCACGCGCTCCGCTTCCTCCTTGGCCAGCATCATTGCTTCGCAGAAGGAGGTGACGGCCTGCCATGCACTCTCGCTCCGGACCATGGCCTGGACCAGGGTCGGATGCGAGAGATCGCCGCCGATCGCCGCTATGAGGACAAGGCGGTGCTCTATCCAAGCCGGGCAGACCTCCACCGTATGATCCATCGTGTTTTCAGGGCGATTCACACAATGGTGACACCCTGGCGTTTCCTACCGCCTAATACGGAACAGGAACCTCCCGAAACAACCGTGTCCGGTGAGGACCTGCGTCAGGCGGAAGGCGAGGGCGCCGTGGCGCCTCTCTAGCCACTCCTCAAAGAGGGGACTTACCGCCGCTATTGTGGCGTACCCAACATGTCTACTTTGGCGTCACGGTGGTAAAGCCATTGATTACTCCTCTGCGTGTCGTAGTTTCGATTTCCGTACAAAACACATATTTGTATGACCTACAAGTAATTAATCCGGCAGAGTAATTGCGTAACTCATTATCAGTAGTAATGGGTTTCATTTTAACAGTTCAATAATTTTCATTGCGTTATTTACTTTGCTGCGCAAACACATTTTCAAACATACGCAACAATTTATTAGTAATATGAATAGTAAATAAATAGTAATAGCGTGTTAGGTTACAGAATTAGGGTCCTGGTCTGACTGTTTGTGTATGTGAATTTAAGTATTATTAAACACATAATAGCACCTTATTCGTAAACACTCCTAAATCATCCTTTATGAATAAACACTATGGTGTTTTTTTTAGGGGTTTATTCATAAACGAAATGTGAAGTTAAGTGACGTTAAAAGGTCAAAAATGTATGGTTAAAGAATCGCTAATCACTAGTTAACTTTAAGCAGCGTTTATGAATAAGGTGCTATTATGTGTTTACTAATACTTAATAAGGGGGCCGTTTTTGAAAAAGTATCGAAATTGCTAATGTATCGCAACGATTTCAAAAAAATACAAACAATTTTTACTCGAGCGCGCGACAGTAATATCAATGTCGTTTCTACATAGTTATGTATTGGGATTTGTATTGTATTGTTTTATATCCTCGACGCATTGTAACAACTGGATAGTTTTTATTAAAGTTTATCGACTCCTCTAGATCGTACAATTTTTTTTTTTAATAATTATAAACTAACGCTTGACCCCAATCCCGCCTGATGGTAAGCAGTGATGCGATCGTTGATGGTAAAGCGCGCCAGTTTATAAAGAGCCTATTCACTCAGAAAAACTGAGCGAGCAGGAAAGAAGACGGCAGTTGAGCGAGGTGATGGAATGTTAAACCCAACAACACGACCAACGATGCTGTGCCAAAGGGAGATTGATCTGAAGACCCTGCACGACCAAACTCCCAACACAAGAACATATGGCGCATCGTACCCGGCACACATCGCAACAAAACTGCTCAGACCCGTCCTCCGTACGGCTTCACCAGACATTATGCCGGAACACGACAAATCGCTTGGCGCCAAGGCTTTGTCTCTTAATTTTATAGTTAGTATAAAAAGCTCGATATTTAGGTTTAGTTCTTCAATTTTTACTATACATTTAGACTATACTGGACAAAAAGTTTGCTTTATGAGTGTATTTCTTTTTAAAAAAAGAATTGATCTGTTTTCATGAATAATACCTGAGTATTATTGAGCTTGCTGTGTTTAGCGTAGGCTCCTCACGTTTGTACGTGAGAAGATTACGCTGTTACGAGTTTCATATGACGATAGCTCATCCCATAACATATATATTGGCCAGTTACCAGACACTTTGGTTCCTGTATTGATAGCTCCTGAACCTAAGGGACATTTAAGTGCCTGCAGCGATTTCGGTATGTAATCGGTATAGTCTGCGTAGTAGGCACAGTCAGGCAAACTAACTGTTAAATAAATTGACACCCTACGGCAATTTATTGTGATTTAGCTATTCATTAGACTATCCAAGAATGAAGACTGTAATACATATACCTACTTATGTAAAGTGACGTAATACTGTTATAGACTTTACATATTCGCAATAAGGTTTTTGTATTACCTTCATACCAATTTTATTGACTGTAGCAGGCTGACAATCATGCACAGCGCAGATAACGGATGGTTACTGGTACGTTCGGGTCGTTTGTGAACATATTAAAAAAAAAATGAATGACTGGGGTTTATCAGTCAGCGGTACTCTTTTTTTCCATGTACCGTGTAGGTTTTCCCTGTTAACGAATTCTAGTTGCATGTCAGTCACGTTTGCGTTAATACGTGCCCCTATGCTGCGATATCAATTTTGAGGTGGTTTTACTCATAGTGTGGCTTATGGATCTTTCACTTATAGTCGTTACGGGGCGTCAGAGGCCGATGAAGAATGTTTCTAGTGTTACGTAATTGGTACTCTGTTTCCAAGTAATCAAGTAATTACAATTTCTATTTTGCATGATGTAATTAATTAATGTTAACGTGTTGTACTTAATCATTTATTACGTATAAAATAACCCTCATTTTCATATTTTCTGTTGGTAATATTCGGATAATGTGTTGCCGTTATGGGTGGCAATATTTTTAACATTTTTTCATAATCTTTTCTCTGTTCCAGCAAAAGTGTAGCCGTTATTTGTCTCTGAATAAATAAAATTATTAAAAGTAATCGTATTACGCAATAATTGGACTGTCAGATAAGCAGTACTGATATCTAGTATCTTACGATATTAGACTGGACACCGCCCTAAAGATAGTTGGGGAAAAGGCTAGGCAGGATTATAGTAAAGTACAGGAAAGTTCATATGTATGTGTGGGTATGATACTAATAATTAATTTAGGACAGTATCCATATTCGGTTAGTACTACAAAAAATCTTAAGCTTATGTTAGTTGAAATAAAAGGTAAAATAATATTTATTTAATTGCGAGTTCAGCCAGACAATACTATCTAACTAGGTCTCCTATGAAACACTGCATTATTTTAGAGTCGATCTTATCAGCGACTGTCTTCAAAATGCTGTTAGTGCTACCCCGCACTCTACGTAGCAAGGAAGCAGTTCTCTTGCGTATAATGGCATGAAAGTTACTAATATGAGTTTCCGCGAACATGCCAGGTGCACTACAGAGACGGTGTAACCACAGTAACATCCTGAAACCGTTGTTGTAAGGTTACAGTAGCAAATCAAATACTTAAAACGTTTTTTAATCATCATTCTGGTAACTAAGCCTGATGATTCGCGTACTGGTATTTTAAAGTATAATTAGTCGGCCAAGGGGCCGACCTGGGAGTTTGGGGGCTAACCATCAGATGATGTGTGACATCTACGTGCCATCAACGTGCCCTTGCACGTTGGTAGATGTCGTTTTGAGAGAAGTGGTGGTGAAATAATTTTTGACGACACGGTTGGTGTAGTGGCTGAGTGATCGGCTGTTGTGCTGTGAATTGCGGGTTCGATCCCCGCACGGCTGTTTGTGTATGTGAGTTTAAATGTTTGTAAACGCACACACGGGCCATGATACAGGAGTAATTTCAAGTGTGGGATAACGTTAAAAAATACAAAAACTTTTAGTTATAAGTTATGATAAGCACGACGTGTTTTTTTTTCTGATATACCATAAATTTTTACTAAAAAGTTTTTGCTAGAGTAAAAGGTCAAAAAATACATAGTTTTTAAGACATGCGTTTAATTGTATCTAAATTTCAGTGTTAAATACGAGTAAATAATTTTCATGCAAATACCAATAACATACCAAAACCGTATTTAAAGTTAACACATTGCAATGTTGTCATATTTTACTTAAGGGTGTTTTACATTAATATAAAATATATGTAATTGGATTTATATTAAGATGATTTCTTCATAACACCTAATTTTTTTGAGTAAGGGGATACAAAAAAACATCCGCGAGGAATATTTAAAAAGTTGGTGTTGTGTATGATTAAATAAACCTAGCTTTTGTGATAGCCATGGATTGTTCATTTCATATTCCGATTGTAACTCGTATTTATTCAAGCTGTCGTATAAACTTCGGTATCATAATGTGGGAGAGGCGCCGGGATGTGACGTCACTACCGGTTTGCAAGTTACATACATACATACATCATATATAGTTTTATAACTACATATATATATACCACAATACACGCTCCGCTACCGTCATTCAGTATTCATTGTACTTTAGTTAAATATTTACAGGATAGGAAAACGACACAATAATTGTATGTTTATTTTTTTCAATATCTGTCTGCATCATACTTTATGCACTTGTAGTCATTTTGTATTATTATTTTAAGACTTTAAATATTAATGGGTAATGGAAATGGTAAACTTATCAGATCAGACTAGATTTATGAACGTATGCAATGTATTGTAAGTTCAAACCTTAACAAATTGCATTTTTGTAACTTTACCTTAACCTACACTAACATAATAATTTTATAATTAAATCATGCAGACATTAGGTTTTCCGGACATTAAAACCAGAGACAGATTGGTTTTCTACCTCCAGTATGCCAAAACTGGTGATAGATAGATAGTTCAAGCAGTCGGTATTGCAGTGCAGGTCTCCCAAAGTGATAATGCGCATAGAAATCTTCGTCACTGTTCGGCAACGGTCGTATTCCCCGAGCGTTTGGAAGAAGATAAGTATATAGAGTGGTGTACTTAACCACGTGGTGCACTTAACCACTTTTTATGCACTTAACCACTCTATATACATATCTTCTTCCGAACGCTCGGGGAATACGACCGTTGCCGAACAGTGACGAAGATTTCTATGCGCATTATCACTTTGGGAGACCTGTAGTGGCGTTATAGATCGTAGGTTCGATCTCGGACAGACGCTTTACTTCAGGTAAACTTTTTCCTCAATACTGCTCTCGGAGAAGAAAAATATCGTGAGAAAACCGGCAAGTCCCAACATTAAAAATTCGAAGAAATGTGACTTGCGCCAACTCGTAGTAGTCCGCGTGGTAAAATATGGCCAACTCCCACCAATCGGTAGGAACCGTCCCAGCTGTGGGATCATTATAGGCTAATTAGGTAAAACCAAGACGTTGAAGTAACTTTAGGGACAATACTCGAAATTTAAGGATCATGTAAAATCTGATTTCAGTCTCAATCTGTCAAAAAATACTAGGATTTCCTTACATTTTTACAAATCTATACTAATATATAAAGCTGAAGAGTTTGTTTGTTTGTTTGAACACGCTAATCTCAGGAACTACTGGTCCGATTTGAAAAATTCTTTTTGCGTTGGATAGCCCATTAATCCAGGAAGGCTTTAGTCTATATAATATCACGCTGCGTCTAATAGGAGCGAAGCATAACTACCTCCATGCGAACGAAGTCGCTAGCGGCCGCTAGTATTATATAAAATGTAGTGAAATTCAAGGATTCGAACGTTCTCCAAGATACTAGAATAACCTCTCATTTTGAACGATTTAAATTGCCTTCTGCTTTTAACCGTGTCGATGTTTTGATCAGTGGTCAATTGTTCTTTGTATAAAAAGCATTATCCTGCAATAGAGAAAATTCAGATTTTTTTAGTCAAAATCAAAATCAAGAATCATATATTCAAATTAAGCTGAGAATCAGCACTTTTTGAATGTCAATATTACATAAGACAGTCCCCCAAAAGGCCCACCCATCGACACTTCCTAGTGCTTTCGCTGGGAAGAAGAAATGGCTTAACAAACTCCCCAGCAGCACAGCTGAATTGTGATTAATGAAACTGATCAAAATTTTTCGCATCACTCACTTAATTCTGATGTTCAGATCTCCATTTCACTTGGGGTAAACTAACGCGAATAACATCATACATAAACCTCATGACCGGCCGTCTTCCTTCCTATTTACTCAATTTTTTTGAGTGAATAGGCTCTTAATAAGCTAGCGCGCTTTAACATCAACAATTGCATCACTACTTAGCATCAGGCGGGATTGCGGTCAAGCACTAGTTTTTAATTATTTAAAAAAAAAATGAACCTCACAGGATGTCAATTATGGCCATTGTTGTAATAGCTTTCGTCTCTCTTTGTAATATAAAGTATATTTTAAACACGGCGTTTTACACTTGACATGCTACCCCTTGCTGCTATTATTAGCAGATCGAACGCGTGATTCGTATTGTCGGAAGCAGGTAAGTGCTTTCCAGTTTTTGTTTGCCTCCATTATCTCCCCTCTGACGTTATAGACAACCGCACTACATAAATGTTAGTTCCCATCGATCTCCGGTGCCATACATTACGTCATTTTTGCTCCATATATTACGCGCCGCGGACATCCCGGCGCTGGTAGCCGACGAATGCGACCATAAAGTAAAGTCACATAGACAACCTGTTATCAATCTGAATTGTAACCTGGGGTCTATGCGGGTGGGACTGCGGATGGGATTTTGTTGGAAAATGCTGTGTTTTTTAGCGTGTTTGATATGGAAAGCGAGGTGATAGACTTTTTTTTAATATTGCCTACGCTAGTAATTAATCCAATATCGTGGTTGCGTTTACAAACATTTAGAGTCAATTCACACGTGCCACCACCACACGACAACAACGCCACGTGGTCGGGCGTATATTTTGTATTCAAAATGAATATTACAATTTACACGTACCACATTTTGCGGTTGTTATCGACCACCTGTGTAATACGAACACATCGCAACTACATCGCGACGGCAACGTCACCACCGGCGGCGGCTCCGCGGCCACATCGCCACGACATGATGTCATCAATAGCGCGCGTCTATAGTCGATTTTTAATTAGATGAAGTCAACTAACGTTTACTGTGTTGTCAGTTTTTGATGAAATAAAAATAGTGTTGTGACAAAGTGAATGTAAGACAACGCAACCACATCGACATTTTGTCGGTACCACAATGCAACTGCAAAAAGCCGCTGCTACACTATTCACACGTAACCACAGCTTGATCACATTTTGTCGCTGCGACGTGGTGTGGTTGTGGTACGTGTAAATTGAACCTTAATCTCACATACCTACACAATTCAAAAGCCAGACCCGGAACAATTATCTTTAGGCCATACAAATATTTATTCCGGACGGGAAGCGAACCTGCGACACGCAGCGCAGTAGTCGAACGTTCAGCCACTGCACCAATCGTGTTGTCAGTTTTGATTTCTTAGACAACCTAGTAACATAAATAGCGCATAAATAGTGCAACGCAAACATGAAGTAGATAGGTAGTTTGAAAAACTCTCCAGCATGATCTCTCCCGCTCTGGTAGGAGCGGAAGGGCGTGTCAGATTTTTACTGACAAAAGCTTACACGTGTTTTTCAGTTGCCTGTGCGGTACGGTATATCTTTCAAATATCCCTCAGCCTTGGTATGCATCGGTCTTCGTGGACCCCGTCACGATCCCCACGGTAAGTGGTGCATCTTTGACAGGCTTAAGAATATTTTGATTTCGTATGCGTCTATGACTAAATTGTTATACATACATATTTTATTTTATCCACATTTTCAACAAATCTCAAACATTTTGTAGTCAACCTGTCAAGTTTTAAGGGATATTTTATATTTCCATAGGGATATCATGTCAAAGTTCACACGTTAAATTAATAAATCGTAAATCCAACAACAACGACACTAGATGTCCAGTACCTGTTGACAAGTAGGAAAACCTTCATAACAAATGAACAAACTGAAAAATTAATGGACATGCTTTATATACATACAAGGCCAATTTCAACTAAAAATATATATTTTTATGTTTCGATATGCGCTGACAATTTGTTTTTAGTTTCCTTTTGTTACACAATGTTTGTATTTATTGCGATTGCTCGCTGTGCTTTATTGTCGAAAAATGGCGTCACACGATTTTTTTTTACGGACAAATCACAGAGATTAAGCTAGCCCCAAAGTAAGTTCGAGACTTGTGTTATGGGCGAGACCCAGTGGCCATCATAAAAAACATCGTGAAGAAACCTGCTAATTTTAGCCTTATATTAATTGTAAACCCAAGGAAATTTACTGTAATAAAGTCCAGTGGAATTATAATTAATATTATTTGATCTGAAATCGGCAAGCCGCCATGAACAAGCGTAGTTACAGAGACGAGATTTTGCCCGTCAGTGACACAATAATAAGCTTTTATTATGTTAATAATTTAGGAATGCAAAGTCAGGTTCACGGGTTATGGGGTCAATACCAAACAGTATAAACAGTTAAATATCCAAAAAAAAAAATTGCAAAAGGCCCGTGTTTCCATAACTTTGGAGAAATATGAATACTCAATGAATTTTATAGATATCAATGCTCGTCATTGCAAGGATACAGAACACTTTTCTTATGTATGGATAAGGTGCAAACATGCTGAATCTTTTACAGCAACGGTACCATAAATCCATACTGATGTTATAAAATCTAAAGTACATAACCTTGTCTGTCTTGTGTTGATGTTACCTTTTCACGCTCATACTGAACGAATTTTGATCTCTGGGAAGGAGACTTAGAATACCAAAACCTGTTTTATAATAAAAAGATGATTTATTGCATTTAATATCTGTCTATCTGTTACCTTTCACGCTTTAATGGCTGACTGGATTTGAATGATAGGATAATTTTTTCCCCAGTGTATTGCCGGGGGATAATTTCCGACATCCACACGGGTGAAGCCGCGGGCGGAAACTAGCCTATGCAAGGTTTTTTATTAGTTTGTTATATATTAGACGACACGGCTGGTACAGTGGTAAGGCAATTGATTGCTGTGTTGCGTGTCGCGGGTTCGATTCCCACACGGATAAATTATTTGTAGTTGTTTCGGATCTGGCTGTTTGTGTATGTGAGTAATAATAATAATAATCTTTATAAACGCGGTGTTAAAAAATATAAAATAATAAGTAGTATTGGTAATAGAAACATAAAGACTCAGGGGGTTGTCTGTTCTTTATTCTAAAGTTACGAAAAAAGTGTTTTCTATGTTACAAGTTTGGTTTTTTTTTTTTTTTTTAATAACTATAAACTAGCGCTTCACTGCAATCTCGCCTGATGGTAAGCAGTGATGCAATCGTTGATGGTAAACCGCGCTAGTTTATTAAACCCATTCACTTAAAAAACTTAGTGAATAGGAAGGAAGACGGCAGTTGAGCGAGGTGGTGCAATGTTAAACCCAACAACACGACCAACGATGCTGCGCCAGAGGGAGATTGATCTGGAGACCCTCCACGACCAAACTCCCGACACGACAACACTTGGCGCATCGTATACGGCTCACATCGCAACACCACCCAGCCCACCTCACTCCAGAAGCTTATTAAGTCTCCTGGCTTCGAAACTGCTTTATTTCATGTTGCATTCTATAATTTATTTCATCATCATCATGATCAGCCTTTACTCGTCCACTGCTGGACATAGGCCTCCTTCATGGCACGCCAACAAGCTCGATCCTGAGCAGTTCTCCGCCAGCCAGCATTTATTTATTTACATTTATCTAGGAAGTTATAAGGTTTAATACGTGTTTTTATAGAATCGTTGAACTTTTTATGTATTCTCTACTACTTTCTTATTTAAACTTATGAAAATATCTTAATAAGATTTTTCGACAAACGACAAAGAAAATTGATAGAATATTATTTTAAAGTAAATATAGAAATTTCACAAAGGGTGACAGAATGAACAGTACTAAACTAAACTCGATTATTGCAAAGGTCCGGCGGTACTTCACACAGGACAGCTTCTAATGTCATACAAAACGCAGCCTGTCCGTTCGTGTGTGGAGTACTGCTGCCACATTTGGACTGATGATGCAAATTGCAATGGCAACTTTGGACTCAGTAGAGAGGTGACAAGAGGCTAATTGGCGACCCAAGATTTGGTTAGGAACAATCTCCCACACAGGCACAGGCGTAGGGTAGCCAGCCTTTCGGTATTCTATAGGATGCATTTTGGAGTGTGTGCAGGAATTACATGACATAATTCTGTTGTACGGCTAGTAATCCTTACGTTGTTGACACCGCTACGATTCGGACGAAGCATTTCGCCTCATCTTTTATACCGCGTACATCGAACAAGACCGCCGCATGAAAATTGTTCGATGTATACACAGCAAGCTGTGTGATGACAATTTGAATGTCTTCAAGACCGGAGTGAATAGGCTCTTAATAAATTAGTGATCTTTACCATCAACGATTCATTATCAGCATCACTGCTTACCATCAGGCGGGATCGCATACATGAACTAGTTTTTATGTATATTAAAAAAAAATGATTACCGTTACCAATTGGTTAAGTAATGGCACAATTATGGTTGGTTTTTCCAAGACAAGAATTATTTTGAATTTTTAACAGAACTCATATAAGAAAAACGGTTAGACGTCAAATTTATTCATTTATAAAAAACTAGCTGACCCGGCGAACTTTGTTCCGCCTTAAAGGCAATAAATATCACATGATCACATTTTTTACTTTTTAAATTAGGAACACTGTAAATAAATAAAAAAAAAGTATTCCATGATTTTTTTATTTGTCATTTATTTAGTGTAGCACCTTGTGAAAGAAATGAATTTCTACTTGTGCTTCGTAAATTATCTAGCTATTGATCTCTGAGATGTCGTGGTGGCCTAGTGGTTAAAACACCAGCCTCTCTTGTATGATTGCGCGGGTTCGATTCCAGGTCAGGCAAGTATCGATGTAACTTTTCTAAAGTGATATGTACTCTCTAAGTATAATATCTAGGACACCAATGACTGAACGTGAAGGAAAAAATCTTGAGGAAACCTGGACTTTATAAGTCTGAAATCGCCACCCCGCATTAAGCAAGCGTGGTGATTACACTCAATCCTTCTCTGCATGAGAGGAGACCTGTCTCCAGCAGTGGGACGATAAAAAGATTGATGATAATGATGATGATCTCTGAGGTTTGTTCGCCGATTTCGCATTGTCAACGGAACAGTTTCACGGACTGCCGCCTCCCTTTGCTCTTGTGAGTGAGAAGCACGAAGTCGAGTCATAGTAAGGCGGCGCTCGAGAAAGATTTGATGGTCTTGGTCACGGCATGATATTTTTATTGATGATAAATGGCACAGCAATACAATATTAGAAATTTTGAAGTTGAAGTTGGCTTTGTGGTTTTTTATTAGAAACTTTAAACCAGCAGAGAGTATTTATATTCTTTGCTTTAAACGATTGCTTCAACCGGTTAGACTTTTTTTTAAATATGCTCAGCTGTCATTTGCTTTTTGTTCTACCATTTTTGGTATATGAATTGCTGACTTACATTTTGAATGAGTTGGACCATGTCTTATGTCACGTCACACGGGAACGACGGGAACGGGTTCTTAACTACCTCCCACCAATATTCAGCTAAATCGGTTCAGCCGTTCTTGAGTTATATATAAATAGTGAATAAGCAACTGAATCGATTCCAATAATTTTGACACCATGTTATATTTTGTCCCAAATACATTTAGAAATTGTTACAGTGTAGTTACCGAGTGCGTCACGCAGCTTACGATACATCATCATAGTATTGTGCACGCGCAACAGCTGACGCTAGAGGTCAACGCACCGCGTTCGCTCGCGCGCGGATCTTTGACCATATTTATGTTGGGACAACCAAGTAGAATACTCGTAGCAAGCTTATTATAACTTTGTGGTTTTTCATTATATCTTTTTGAAATTTTGTACATAATATTATTAACTTAAAAATACTGGACACGTGTTTCCTACTTTGTGGAGGTGCAGGGTACCAGGGTAGCACAAAAGTTTAGGAGAAGTCGAAACAATAAACCTCATTCATTCATCATTATCAAATAAATAATCGTAATACATGAAAGAAGGTTTATTGTGCATATTTTTTGACGTGCAAGGTACCAGGGTAGCATAAAAGTGTAGGAGAAATCGAAACAATAAAAAAGCTCATTCATCATTATCAAATCACCATAATACATGAAAGAGGTTTTATTGTGCATAGTTTGTGGACGTGCAAAGTACCAGGGTATCACAAAACTGTAGGAGAAGTCGAAACAATAAACCTCATTTCGTTCATCATTATCAAATAATCGTGAAAGAAGGTTTATTGTGCATATTTTTTGACGTGGAAGGTACCAGGGTTGCACAAAAGTGTAGGAGAAGTCGAAACAATAAACCTCATTCGTTCATCATTATCAAATAATCGTGAAAGAAGGTTTATTGTGCATATTTTTTGACGTGGAAGGTACCAGGGTAGCATAAAAGTGTAGGAGAAATCGAAACAATAAAAAAGCTCATTCATCATTATCAAATCACCATAATACATGAAAGAGGTTTTATTTGTGCATAGTTTGTGGACGTGCAAAGTACCAGGGTATCACAAAACTGTAGGAGAAGTCGAAACAATAAACCTCATTCGTTCATCATTATCAAATAATCGTGAAAGAAGGTTTATTGTGCATATTTTTTTGACGTGGAAGGTACCAGGGTTGCACAAAAGTGTAGGAGAAATCGAAACAATAAAAAAGCTCATTCATCATTATCAAATCACCATAATACATGAAAGAGGTTTTATTGTGCATAGTTTGTGGAAATGCAAAGTACCAGGGTATCACAAAACTGTAGGAGAAGTCGAAACAATAAACGTCATTCATTCATCATTATCAAATAATCATAATTACATGAAAGAAGGTTTATTGTGCATATTTTTTTGACGTGGAAGGTACCAGGGTATCACAAAACTGTAGGAGAAGTCGAAACAATAAACGTCATTCATTCATCATTATCAAATAATCATAATACATGAAAGAAGGTTTATTGTGCATATTTTTTTGACGTTCAAGTTACCAGGGTAGCATAAAAGCGTGGGAGAAGTCGAAACAAAGAAGTTCATTTATTCCCACAGGAACGACGGGGAGCGGCATAGAAAGTATCCTATGTCCTTCTCCCAGTCCTTAGCTACCTCCTTACCAATTTTTAACCAAATTGGTATAGCCGTTCTTCAGTTATAAATGATGTAACTAACACGACTTTCTTTTATATATATATATAGATGTCTGTCAATTAAGAAATCTAACTGGACTGATAATGACCAGTAAGATTTCTTAATTGAAACAATGGTTTGCAATGACGGAAAGAGATAAGTTCCTGGAAGGTAAGGTTGAAATTTTGACTTGTGCTTCAAAATTCCTAAGTAAAAAAAAAGGAAATCGGCGAACAAGGTAGATTACAAAAAACAACAAAAACCTTTGTGATCACAACCAACATTACAACCTAATAAAGGTACTTAATTCTTGGAATCATTTTTTATTTCTCATCCAAGACAACCGTACGATCCACATTACAGCGCATTACAGAAAAAACACCTCTGTGACCCAACGACCGAATCCCGAAAAAGTGTGGAATATGTACTCGTAATACGTTCACCAATATCTGAAATGCCAAGCTATGGCGTGATATGAAAGGATGCCGGCGGAGGCGTTAGGAAATAGGTTCCCGCAGATTGATGGAGGGCTTTTTCTGTCACGACAACATGGCCGCACATGAGACTACGTTTTTCCCGATTTTCCAAACTCATTGTTTGCGGTGTCCTCGTATTTCTGGGGTTGATGACATCAATATTTTCACGTTTTGCATTTGTTTTTGTTGACGCCCTGTTTTCGGACTCTTCAATCATTTTCTCTCCATTATACGAAGTAGCCTCTAATTTTTTGTTCCGACTTCTCTAGATTTATTGATTTGGTATTTCAACTATATGTTCGTTAATATTGTCGATTGGTTCGATTTGAATAGCATTTCTGGGGATAAGGTTATTCAATTACGATGACAAATACTCGTATTGGTTAAGTAACAATAAGGGTTCTGGTCGGCCTCATTTCTACTATACCAGAGTTTTGTGTGCTCCAAGTACAATAGTACACTATTTACTGAGAATACATTCATAGTATGAATGTAAATAATCTCTTCAAAAATATTATTGTATTTATTTCTGTCTCCCGATGTTTCGCAGACAGTCTGATAGGATTTTGTTTCCCAGAAAATGTTCTATATCATATGTTTTTGTTTAACAAGCTTATCAAAGATGGGAATTATTTTTAGCAAATATTATTTGTTCGCTGTTTTTTCCGTGGTGTTTCAACGTCGAAAAATAGATGTTATTCAATTTGTGATTTTATAAATAAATATGTACTAAATATTCACTAAGGTTTATATCTTAGTGAATATTTAGAACATATTTATTATTTCTTAATTTTATGTTTTTCAATGCTTAGATAATAATAAGCATTAAAAAATATAAAATTAGATAACAAAATAAGTTGTTTGCTTGAATTCCTCTGTATAATAAAATATTATTATTAATAAAATGAAATCATTAGTGTTATTATTAAATAAATAAAAATTATTATTATCTAGTATAAAACAAAAATTAAATTAGGGTCTTATATGAAACGCTACAAAAGTTACAGTAATGAATCAGTTAAGATTAAGATTACATGTTAAATCCGCGTAAGTGTTAAGGGCTGCCCGCGGACTGAGGAGAAGTTGGTTTAAAACTAGTCGCCGAGACCGAAACTGCCGTGACAGAAATTATGCCTCTTGCTTGCTTGCACGCAGCATGTTGCACGATGCAGAATAAAGAATATTTGATTTGTTTTTCTATAATATAATATTCTAACATTAAACTTCATGTGAAATAAAAATTAATGATTTCTTATCTTCAAAGGAAATATATGGCGTATTAAGAAGAAGAAGACAGAAAAGGCATCATGTATCCGCGGCCAGTCTAATAACGCATTTGGGCCTTTGGGCGGTGATGGGGATGCCCCGATACTGTAGCGATTCAGGTATGTTTGCGGAGGCGCGCACCGACTGCTTTCACGCGATCATGCTCAAGCGTGCCGCATCCTTAGTGCACAGGGTAAGTGGTAGCTGCAATATTTTACTAATGATGATTACGGGGGAGTCTGAACTTTCCCTTCATCGGGCATTGTTCCAGCTACATGTTGCTGTAGCAGTGTCGGAATGAATGAGAGAATGAAAATAAAATCAATTACGGATGACAGTCAGATCTAATTGTCAAATAATGAAATCCTAAATCTATGGTGCTGTCTATGACCCTGGTTTTGACATCAAATTAACTTTGTTTATAATTTGGTAGTTTGCATGTTCGAGTACCTACTTGGTGATATTTTTTTATGTATTTTTTTTAAATGATTTTATTGTATTTAGTTGTAATGTGCGTTTTATTTATGCGGAATTAAAAAAAAAAAAATCTTTTTTCATACCTTCTGTATTGATTTTATTTATATGTTAATTTAATATGATATTTATTTCTACATTAATTTGTTCTTATTACTTGTTTATTTTAATGTGATTTATTTGTAGCGATTTTATTTGAATTTTATGGTTTATTTAATTTTAATTGATTCATACTTTAAGGTGGCAGGCCATAACATCGGCCGCCGGCGGAAGTTACCACCCACCAGACAAAGCCTTGCCGCCAAGCGATTTGTCGTGTTCCGGCATGATGTCTGGCGAAGCCGTACGGAGGACGGGTCTGAGCAGTTGTGTTGCGATGTGTGCCGGGTACGATGCGCCTAATGTTGTTGTGTTGGTAGTTTGGTCGTGAAGGGTCTTTAGATCAATCTCCCTTTGGCGCAGCATCGTTGTTCGTGTTGTTGGGTTTAACATTGCATCCCCTCGCTCAACTGCCGTCTACCTTCCTATTCGCTCAGTTTTTCTGAGTGGATAGGCTCTTAATAAACTAGCGCGCTTTACCATCAACGACCGCATCACTGCTTACCATCAGGCGGGATTGCTGTCAAGCGCTAGTTTATAAACATTAAAAAAAAAAAAAAAAAAAAAACTAAAAATATCATACTAATTAGTTCTCACAGGTATAATGTGTGTGAACTAATTAGTATGATGTACCGAAAATATATAAATTACAATTAGTATTTGATTGATTACTCTATGAAATGAAAATATGAGAAAAAACTTATGTGAAACGAAATTCTATAAATTATTTGCTATAAAACAACGTACAACCATTTATGTTTCATAGTGATTCTGGTAAGAATGAATTGTTTACCTCGTCCTTCCGAGAGTAATAAATAAATAAATATATACGGACTAATCACACAGATTGAGCTAGCCCCAAAGTAAGTTCTAAACTTGTGTTATGGGATACTAACTCAACGATACTATATTTATAATAGATAAATATATAGATAAACATCCAAGACCGTCTAAATTTCTTAGCTTTTTCAGGTAATATGTACTTCGTCCTTGTCATCGCCAAAGTTTGTAAACTAGAGTACCACAGGAAGTCATCAAAGCCAGTCATCCAGAATCCAGACTGGCTTTGATCGGCTGACACCCGACGTATCTTCATTGCTCGTCCGTTATTCACAGTTAAGACCTGTCTATATCGTTTAAATGCCGGTAGAAGGAACACGTTAGGCACCTCAATTGAGGGGAAAATTGTGATTTCCTTATGAATATTTATTTACTTTACTTTGCGTTTGGCGTGGTGGTGCTGGTGCATATCATCGCCTTGTATCTATATGGCACCTCATAGAATTAAACAGTATGAATCGACAAGAGAAAAGAATAAGTGGTTGGAATATGTTGATATTTATAAATATAGATTTGCCACGAGTTTATTTGGTGAGGTGAGTAGCTGTCACAGGTCATCGATTGTAAAGATTAACTATTTTTAATCTATGGTGAGCATAGAGTAGAGGTGGATTCTCTGTTATTTGTTATCTGTAGAAAGTGTAAAAAGGTTTGTCCGTCAGCGGTAATTATCTATTCTACTATAATAGACATCGTTGGTTCTACTTGGTGGTACTACGTGGTTATTACTGCTCTCAAAGCAGTCGAGGAAAACATTGTGAGGAAACCGCCATGTCCTAGAGCCAAAAAATCGAAGACATATGACATTCACTAACCTGCACTGCGTACGCTACATGACTAATGGCTCACTCTCTCCCTCAGAGGCCTGTATCTTAGCTGCGGGAATCATAGAGGCAGTTTATGTGATATATATACATATATATCAAATAAATTAATCATATACAAATATTTGTACTCCGCGATCGGTCGATCGCGCGCCTCCTTACGCAGCGACCGCGTTCGCTACCGCTACGCCACGCAGGCTGTCAAGTGCGCGAAATGATGTAGCAGTTCAGAGAGAGAGAGAGAACTCTTAAATATTAGTATTATTACCACCCCGACTGTCATGTCCAACAAAATAACCTCACAAAAACGGAATACTGTCAATGATACCTGATATGAAGCCTAATGCTCTATGAAAAAGCAAAATTTACTCTCGAGCGCGATATGCAGTATACAGGAGAGATCCCCATCCGGTATTCTAATGCCGTGGTATCTTTATTGGGCAGTATAAGGGTTCCGTAGCCATGCATCCTTATTTTATTTTTTTAAATTAAAAACTAGCGCCTGATGGTAAGCAGTGACGCAATCCTATTATATATTAATAGCCTATTCACTCTAGCCTTGAAGACACCAAATTGTAGTCCGACGGAAACACCGCCGCTGGCAAATTATTCCAGTCCCTCGATGTACGCGGTATAAACGAGGAGGCGAAACCCTTTGTCTGGATCGTAGTGGTGTTAACAACGTAAGGGTGGAAACTCGCCGTACGTCGGGTCGTCCGATGGTGGAACGGAGATGGGGGAAATAAATCATGCAATTCCCTCGCTCAGTCACCAAAATGCATCCTATAGAACACCGAAAGGCTGGCTATCCTACGCCTGTGCTCTCTAGGCTTTGGGGATCGTCTCGAGTTAAATCAGGGTCACCAATCAGCCTCTTCGCACGCCTCTCCTACTGAATCCAAAGTGGCCAGGTGACAATTTGCAGAACCAACCCAAATGTGGCTGCAGTACTCCACACACGAACGGACCTGTGCTTTGTACAACATGAGAAGTTGCTCTGGCGTGAAGCACCGCCGGACCTTGGCGATAACGCCAAGTTTCGTGGCAGCCACCTTGGCTTTGGACCCAATGAACCGGCCAAAGTTTAGGTTCGGAGAAATCTCAACTCCCAAAAGCTGAAGGCGTTCGGTACACTCCAAGGATACATTTCGAAAAGTAGGAGTCAAGGTGAACGGGCTCCTTTTGGCGATAAAAAGACACGCCTGTATTTTGGCGGCATTGAATGCTACAAGATTGGTATTGCCCTATTCGGAGACTGCTTGTAGTGCAACATTCGTTGGCTCTACCATAGCCACAGAGGCTATCTATTTATATTCGGAGCGGATTGATTCCCTACTAGCCCGAGCATCTGGCAGGTATCTCTTCACAACTCTGCTGTCATCTGCATACCCATAGTTACCGAGCATCAGCAGATCCTTAATATGCAGCAGGAACAGAGTTGGGGAGAGAACAGACCCCTGAGGAACACCGGCATTAGTCGACATGGGGTTAGATGACTGCGATTCCGCTATCCGTCTTTTAAAGATGTAGGTATACGTATATCTCTAATCGCAATATACATATCTTCTTCTTCTTCTTCAGCCTATGGATGTCCACTGCTGGACGAAGGCCTCCCCCAAGGCTTTCGGTCTTCGGTCTTGTGCTGCCCGCATCCATCGGCTTCCCGCGACCTTCACCAGGTCATCGGTCCACCTTGTTGGGGGCCTCCCTACGCTGCGACTCCAGTAC
Organism: Sesamia inferens; assembly: GCA_037179545.1. Taxonomy (NCBI): domain Eukaryota; kingdom Metazoa; phylum Arthropoda; class Insecta; order Lepidoptera; family Noctuidae; genus Sesamia; species Sesamia inferens. The sequence goes on along the minus strand of CM073928.1, from coordinate 23,065,969 downwards.
GTGGCCGCCACTCCAGAACCTTACTGCCCCATCGGCCATCGGTTCTACGAGCAATGTGCCCTGCCCACTGCCACTTAAGTTTAGCGACTCGAAGAGCTATGTCGGTGACTTTGGTTCTTCTGCGATCTCCTCATTTCTGATTTGATCACACAAAGAAACTTCGAGCATAGCTCTTTCCATTGCCCTTTGTGTGACTGTGAGACTTCGTATGAGGTCCATTGTGAGCCATTGTGTGCCATTAATATACATATATAAATTTGAAATTTCGACAGTGTGTTCAACTACAGTCATTATGATAAAAGAATATTAATGAATATAATAACACCGAAAACGTACAAAATGAAGTATGTTTGTGATTTTTTCGGCGTTTTAGTAAATATCACCCCCATAAGTTTCTATAACGTAGGAATATCTAATATATAAAATTCTCGTGTCGCGGTGTTTGTGGTTATACTCCTCCGAAACGGCTTTCCCGATCCTCATGAAATTTTGTGTGCATATTGGGTAGGTCTGAGAATCGGACAGCATCTATTTTTATCCTCCTAAATGTTAAGGGTAATCCACCCTAACTTTTTAACCGACTTCAAAAAGGAGGAGGTTACTCAATTCGACCGTATATATTCTTTTTTTATGTTTGTTCACGGATAACTTCGTTTATGAACCGATTTTGATAATTCTTTTTCTGTTAGAAAGAAGACATTCCCAAGGTGGTCCCATGATAAGGACATCAGGGTTTGATGGTGGAAGACCAGAGAAATCCAGGGGAACTTTCAAAAATCGTAGGGGCAACCAGTGCGTTTGTAGTATTTTAGCGTCAGCATCCAGTCTTACCGGATACAGCTGATCAGTACTTTTCACAACTAAAAAGTGTAAAATACAATCGACACCAAAAAACAACCGACTTCCAAAAAACACTACAAAGTGAAAAATTATCTAATTTCGGAAGTCGGTGTCTTTGGTTTTTATATATTAGTTTTTGACACCGACTTCCGAAATTAGTCATTTTTCACTTTGTAGTGTTTTTTTTATACATCTATATCACCCTTTACAGCACATGATTTAAATAAATATTTTCAAAGATATTACAAATTTAAAAATTGTGGGGCGTCACATTTGCGGCGGTACCAGCCGGTTGGGCGGCGGGCCGCTATGTTTTTTATACAACGTTAACAGTTTTTTTTTGTAATGTATTTAGTATCAGCATTGCACCGTGCTTAGCCGGGCGGGTCGCTAGTAAGGATATAAATATTCTAGGCTAGGTATGTTATTCTGATGTATCAGCCGTAAACCGTTAAGCAGTTTTTGTGAGAAACCGTCAAAAACATTCACCCTTCCATCCTTACAAACTTTCGCGCTTACAATATTAGTAGGATTGTATGGTACTACAGAACCCTACACACGCAGTCCGATTCACACGTTGCCGCTTTTTTCGATTTCCCGGACTGTGCTCCCGCCGATTTGATTTACGGGTCAACGGCGGTCATATACGAAAAAAAGTAACACGTACAAGTTCACGTATAGCATAGTGTAGTGCGCTGATTCGTACAATTCAGTCTGATAATTGACTAGCTCGGAAAATGAATTACTTTTAGAAGGGCACTTGGATAAATAATAACAGTCACGCGGATTGATTGAAAACTAAGCTACGCTTGCCAAGGTCAGTCAGCTGATGGGTGACATCTATTACATATCGGCCTTCTATGTTACGGGGTTTCGAACCCTTCCGGAAAGTACTTTATGCCGTTGGTCCTGGCTGTCATTTGTAAGTCTTGACAACCGACAGCCGTCACGATTAGTCAAAAGCACGGAACCTCTTACTAAAATTTTCATTTCAGTATTACCTGTAACTCGGTTTTGGAGGTCAGATAGGTGAAACGAAATGAAAATTAATAGTATACAGTACAACAACAATCTATTTTGTATTTCTTTTCTATTTTTTTTAAATTGGTGGACATTTTATAATTTCAGGCAAGATTTTTTTTTATAAAATACTCTAAATTCCGTTTTCATTTTATTTTTAAAATTCACCAGCCGAATCTTTCAAAAATAAAATTTGTCGACTGAAACTTCCATACAGTAAAAATGTTAAACATTTCGGTAAAAATAAGATTCCATTTTATGAAAAAAGATCCTGAACTTTGATTTATATTAGACAGCGAGCGCTTAAATTGAATAGATAAGGGGCATGGAATGACAGGTTCCGAAAGTAATTTCAGGATAACTCACTAGTACTTACTCGATCTACAACATGTGGTCAAATCTAGTACTCACAGCACGAAAACGAACCCGTATTTTCTTTGGACTGGCATTTCAATATTGCCGCTGCCGAATCTTAGACAAAAAGATTTTCTTTTTAATAAAACTCGTACATAATTTCGCCAGCGTATCTATTGTTTGCCGAACAATAGTACGTGTAATATCATAGTGCAAGCTTCATTTCATCAAACCATTGTTTTAGTAGAGTTATGAAAAATTCGACTTCATTCATCATTCTGCGTTGAATGCTACCTGATATTTTCATTTTGAATAGAGCGCAGTCGGCGGCTGAAGTGTTCGCGAGTAACCGAAATTAATCAAAGCTGCACACGTGAATTCCAAATGGAAACATATGTAAAGTTATTTAAATTTTTGATGATACAACGGGGAATGATATCTTTATTCCCCTGGTCTTATAAAGGGTTTTACAATAAGGACGCTCAAATTTTGACAGAGCACAGCGGCCATCTTGGTAATGCGATAGCTGTCAAATTTGACATGAATACATATTTAGTCGTGACATTTGACCATGGATAGCTACACGCTTCAACAACGCGTAGAAATGATTAAAATTTATTATCAAAATCAATGCTCTATTCGCCTAACGTTCTGTGCGTTGCGGCCAATAATTTTTTTGTGGCCTAGGGTAGATGATATCGATCTTACAAACATGTGGTGCCAACAGGACGGCGCCACTTGCCATATAGCATGGGAAACATTAAATTTATTGAAAGAGAAGTTCGAGGGCTTCGTCATCACGCGTGGTGGCGACATCAACTGACCCCCGAGATCGTGTGACTTAACACCGCTCGATTATTTTCTGTGGTGCTACGTGAAATCTCTAGTGTATGCAGATAAACCACAGTCAATTGCTGTCCTAAAGGCCAACATATCTCGCGTTCTTCGTGAAATTGAGCCCCATTTATGCGAAGACGTTCTTCAAAATTGGTCCACCAGAATACACCATCTACAGCTGAGTCGCGGTGGCCATTTGGCTGATATTATTTTCCAGACATAATGCCATTGAATATTCTTTAAAATTTAATAAAAATTGTGGTAATATCACTTAAACAGATTGTTTTATTTCATTTCGATGTTTGAGCGCTCGTAATGAAAAACCCTGTAGGAGCACATCGTTAAAGTTGCTTTATCATACTGTATGTTACTCATTCTCAATTTTCGCGACATTAACTTATGCCTTGGTTACTTAACTATATATGCATCATGAAGAAAGCGTTAAGAATAAATATGTATAGCTTTAAGAAGAGAGAAAGACCAAAGAAATGATGAATGAACTGTTTGATATGACTAGAAAATGGGTGATTACCGAGATGACAACTAATACAGAATAGGGTATTTGACTAAAAAAAAACTAATTAGTCCGTCATTCAGATTGTAGCAAAATATTGGATACGTATATTTTGTTTTATCAAATCAATAATCGTACATTTTGGCATTCCACAGGGATCAATATTAGGGCCGCTATTATTCCTGATCTACATTAATAATATACATGCAATTGGACTGAAGGGCGATGTATCGTTGTATGCAGACGATACAGCTTTATTCTACTTTGGACACTCCGTGGACGCTGTCATGTGTGACGCTCAGGATGACTTACAACTCTTAAATATGTGGTTTCAGTGCAATCTACTCACCATAAATATAGCTAAAACCAACTACATAATCTTCGCTGCAAAGAATAAAAAAACATTGTATAATTCACCTTTAACGATAAATAACCAATCAATAAAAAAAGTTGACCATGAAAAGTATCTTGGATTAATTTTGGATAAGAACTTAAGCTGGAAGCCGCATATAGAAAAGGTTAGGAATAAATTAACGTCTCTCACGGGAGCCCTACGAAGTGTCGCCCAGTGTCTTCCACGTCAAGTACGATATAATGTATATAACGCTCTTATAAAACCTCACTTGGACTATTTGATAGAAGTATGGGGGACATCAGCCAAGACAAACATTCAAGCATTACAAACGGCACAAAATAAGTTAATAAAAACACTCTTCCATTATGATTACAGTACACCAACACAAAAAATATACAATGAAACCAAACTAATGAATATATCACAAACATACATATACAATAACTGCATATTAATTAGAAAGATACTCAATAAAAACATTCACACGCAAATACATTTCACAAAAAAACATCAAATACACAAAATTGGGCTTAGAAATGCTAATGATATACAATTATACTCACCACGCACTAACTATGGCAAAAAAAGTGTAATGTACGAAGGTGCAGCATTGTACAATAAATTACCAAAAACAATTAAAAACGAAAAGTCTATGTCAATATTTAAAAAGCATTTAAAATTTCATATATTCAATCAAGCGAGCGCACCTTAGTACATGCCACATCTAGTTGTGCGTGCTCCCTGTGTTGTTGGCAATCTACCCTACATATTTTTAATTTTTATTTCTGTATAGTGTTTTACTGTTACTGTACGTTTTAAATATTTGTTTAAGTTAGTATTTAAAAATTTCTCATGTAAGTGATTAATTTCTTATGAGAAATAAAGATATCTCAAACCTCAAATCAATAAAGATTGACAAATATAAAAAGCATCAACGATCAGGGGTGGTGGCTGGTGACGTCACTGCTCGTTAAAAAGTGTAGCGTCCAGTGACGTCACGCGAGTTTTCAACGCACTGTGTCGTCTTCATTTTTTGTTTATATGAAAAAAGAAAAAATACGTGTCTAGTATTTTTTGGAAATCTGACTGACGGACTAATTAGTTTTTTTTTAGTCAAATACCCGAGTAACCGAAGAAGAAGAATTATAGAAGGAAAAGACTTATTGTGGCAACAATAAATTAATAAGCATAAGGGTAGGAGAAGAAAGATTACGATAATGGTAGTTTTTTTGAGGATGGAAAATCACCAAATGACCTCTTCTGCTCTTGGCAGAGCGGAAGGGCGTGTCAGATTTTTACTGACTAACCCACCCGTGATTCTTCACTTGCCTGTGTGCCAGGGGCCACGGTATCACTTTCAAACCATCTGCGGCCATGATGATCTACCTTACGTAGTCATCATTCACGAACTGTCTTTTACCATATCCAAAACCAGGGTAGTTTTTTTTAAAATAATTATTGTTATGTTCTGATTTAATTAAACACTTGTGTTCATTTTTTATAATCGTTTACTATATTCAGAAATACAAGTTGTCGTCCACACAGTTACAAAGAGAATGAAGCCGACATGCATATAGTGATGTGACTTCAGTACATCTTACTAAATAGGGATGTTACAAGAATTATAAACTACTGCTTGACCGCAATCCCGCAGCGCAGGTAAGTAGCGATGCAATCGCTGATGCGCTAGTTTATTAAGCCTATTCAAAAAAAAAAAAAAACTGAGTGAATAGGAAGGAAGACGGTAGTTTAGCGAGGTGATCATCGCACCCGGCACGCCACGCAACACAACTGCTCAGACCCGTTCTCCTTACAGCTTCACCAGACATCTGTTCACCGATTCATATGTTGACCGATTATTTATTTTCCAATTTGTTACAGAGCGATGAGTTACGTACTAATCAATATGGTAACCGCGATTATTACAGCAATTTCCTCTTTAATTGTTCATCACATACACAGCTTCTAGCGACCTAATGAATGCTGATAAGTGCGTCTTGCCAAGTAAAGGGTGTGAGACGTTGACCCTTCTCTGATTATTTACGTGAGATCGATTCCCTATTTCCGTTTTAATATATTTTTCGTACAGAGATTGCGAACGCCCCTCTCGAATGGAAAGGTAATTGAATTAGAAGTTAATTGGCTTTTTTTTTAAATCACACAGGTATTTCAATATGTACTTCAAGATAGACTGGAATTTAGAATCAAAATATGTTTTGAGTCTGTTATATCAGTTCATTGAAATAAGTAAATACATCGGCCAACAAACATAGTTTGCAGTATTGGTAAATATTTAAAACAATGATTTCAAACCAAGTATCTCTACATACATTATAAAAAAAAACCAACATTAGGGAGCCACAAAATCTTTTGCCAAGTATGCAATTATGTCTAAAATTACTTTAGGTACACAATCTATACTGATCTTCGACTAAAGCCCACTGCTAGAAATTCGCTTGAACAAACTCCCAACACAATTTTCTTTGTTCGCGACTGTAATACTTCAAAACACAATAGCGGTAAGGAATAGTTAAGTATCGAATAGTATAAGAGTAATAACTTGGGTTGGCTTACATAGAACTTGGACTTAAGTCTGGTTTACATTGGTGGAGCAAGTGGCTCAGCGGGAGGTTGATAGTAGGTTTAGTTCAGTTCATAACTTGCCCAATGTGCTAGACGAACGCTTTTGTTTTGAGAGCGGTGAACGGCCACACATTAATGGTTGTCCCAATAGATAGCTTTTTTTTAACAAAACTGGTAAAATTGTTGTCGTCTTGATGGCCGTTATACTATGACGGACACCACTCTTTTACGAAACCATAATTGTAGCTTTCGTTTCGGGCTGAAAGGTTTTGAAATAATCTGGAGGGTTCCCTAGTGGTGCTTTCTTTATACAAACGCATTCCGCTGTTATCTTCGTGGATAATGCTTTTAGAGCAAACATTTTTTTCTACAATTTTACACCGTGTGTGTCCGTGCCCCTTTCATTTGATTTTTTCCGAAACCTAATTAATAAAAGAAATACGATACTTCAAAATCGCGAAAAATAACCCATTTTTACCATGATGTTAAGACGACTATTAGATAAACGTGATAAGTTTTTGACAAAAAAGAAAATTATAGAAGCATAGGTATACCTACTTTTCCTCTAAATTTTGATACAATAAAAATAGTTGAGATCTGTCGTGTTTTGACAAAGAAAACAGCGGAATATGAAACGTCTTTTGGTTAAAGTTTTTGTAGGTAATATTAGCCTGAGCTGCAACTGTCCTTTTCGCACTTTGCCGGGAGAGGTTGGAAGCAGCGCGACGGCAATAGTTTCTTCAAATACCTATTTTCCAAATTCCTCGGCACTAGAGATCCCTCTTAATGACCTTCTACTTCTTACATACATACATACATATTTATTCTCGGTCAGAGGAGTGGGCCGTAATCTACCATGCGGTCCAAGTGCGGGTTGGTAGATGTCACATGTCTTCGAAATGTTTACCTCTAGGTTAGGACATGCCGGTTTCCTCAAGATGTTTTCTTTCGCCGTTTTGAGAGCAGTGGTGATTAAATAATTTACAAAAAGTAAAGCGCCTGACGGGGTTCGAACCTATGACCTACAGCTACCACTGGGCCACCGGTGCTCTCCACTTCTTAGTAGCAAGGATTTTCAATTAGGAGAGTGGGCATTAGATTTTTCAATCACCCATAACCGGCATTGTGCTGTTATCATGTTGTGGATAACTGAAAATTTCTGAAAATTCTAACTACATACTACGAACTAGGCTTATCTGTAAATACGATCCCTGTTGCCCTTTTGTTTGGCGACCCTTCATTGGGTTATTGAGTTCAGTACTCTACTGGATTACTTACCCGATCAATGTAAACTGAGCCCTAAGGACAAGCCAGCGCCTTCTGTTTGCGGTAATTAGATAACTTGGCAAATATACCACCGCTGTGCTACTTCGTTGTAACATGACTACTTTGTACTTGTTACTAGTAGTTAGGACATTAGCGCTGTCCCTTAAAAAGACTTGCTGTTTAAAACAGTTATTGTTTTAAAGTTAAAGGGTTATCTTGTTGACGTTAAAATTAGATTATAAAACGAAACAGAACGTTTTGAACTTTGTATGGAGTCTTTGGAAGTTGTTTCGACTGTTAAGCAAACCAGACTATATAGAGTTTTAATTGCAGAAACATTTTGAAATATATGTGGTAACTTCAGGAATTAAACAATGCTGCCAGCCTTTTAGGTACTGTTCCTCTTGTCAGCGTTGCCGGTGAATTTTCGATGATTATTTTTTCACATGTACATATTATTATTTTAAATGTTAGCTTAAATAATATATGTATTATCGCTAGCCTCATTAAAACTCGAGCAAACTTTTAAATACTACTTTAAGATGTAAAACGGTCCTTGTTTATATTTTTTGCAATTATCACCAGTTTGATACTTTGTTGAAAATTTAAACGAGGAAAGCGTAGAATGACGAACAAATTGTTCCATGAAAATGGAAATTAAAAAAAAGTTTAACGTTTTCACGAACTTTTCCGAGTAAGCAAAATAGGCATACTTTTTAACGATTCCAAACGAAAAGAATGTTCACATAAATGAAAACCACTCGTTATTTCGTATTATGTCGTTTGAATCTCTGTTCACAATAGTACATTTGGTATTATTGCCATTATAAACGTAAATGTTGACAATACTGTCCCTTTCCTCGGGCATATTTTTTGTTAACAAGGGTATTATACGATTTAACGTGTTCCCTTGAAATACGAATATTTCTGCGACCTTTGTCAGCATTTATTGGGACCCATTTTATTCGCAACGGGTCGTATTAAGTTTCCATTGGATGCGCGTCCTAATTTGCATCATTTGAAGACGAGCATGCCTTGTGTTATACCAACAAAGGATTTCAATAATCCACCATAGCTCTACGGACGTCTTTTCAGAGAAGCGGGTATGGGTATAGCGTTCTTTTATTCAGAGCACGCCGTCAACTTTCAGAGGAGAATCGGTCGACGCCTGCAAAAGTTAACCCAAGTGTCATTCGGCCTGCACCAAAAAAACTTGTCGCAGTGTATTCTCGCCCTTTTTCTATATTACGTTATTTTACACTCGTATGCTCGCGAAATCGCAGTCGCCAGGGAAATTACGCAAAGGTGCTTACGTCAAATTGCCCAATATCACGTAGATTGTAAAGAACACTAATACACACGCACTGGCGTAGTTTCGGGCAGTAGACATACATTCTGTGTCTTCTGGGTCAAATTAAATTAGTTAAAAAATAACTCCAGACGTTAATATCATCTGGGGTATCGATTACTTATACCATAAAATAAAAAACGATTTGATGTTTTTTTTTGAAAGTAAATGCTGGAATTTTTTTGGTTGTGGTTTGATAAAATTAGTTTTCCCTTGTTTTTTCGTTTCGTTTGTTCTCTATAAATCGAAACATATCACGACTGTGATATGAAAGAATATTGCTAATGTATTCATTACCTAACCATTATCGAAGAACCCACAAAAAGTATCAATTTTTTAAATTTATTAACCGACTTCAAAAAAGGAGCAGGTTCTCAATTCGTCGAAATATTTTATTTTTTATGTATGTTCCCCCTATTCCTCGAAGACGCCTGGACCGATTTACAAAACTCTTTTTTTGTTTGAAAGGGTATACTTTCCAATTTGTCCCATAGTCACCAGATCAGGATCTGATGATAGAAGACCAGAGAAATCAAGGGGAACTTTCAAAAATCGTATAAGCGACTAGTGCATTTCTAAGTATTTTCATTAAGTATTTTAAAGCACTATGATTTAATTAAGATCTGTAGTAGATCTGATGATGGAGCCAGAAGACAGTCGAAGGAACTCCTCAGCGATTCACAACAGCTACCTAGTGTCTATGCTTGATTAATTTGTATTGAGAAGAACTTTCCACCTCGGTGGTTGTGATTGTCATAAGGGCTCTGATGATGAAGACAAACGCCAGTTCCGGGAACTCCTCAGCGGTTTACAGTAGGTACTTTGTATTTGGACTTAATTCATTTATATTGATGGGTACTTTACACCCGTGTGGGTTAAAATCAAGGTCTGCAGTAGATCTGATGATGAAGACCCTGGACAGTCGAGGGAACTCCTCAACGATTTACAGCATCTACTTTGAGTTTGTGCTTGATTAATTTGTATTTATAAGAACTTTACATCTAGATAGGTTGTAATTGTCATTAAAGCTCTGATGATGAAAACAAAGACCGGTTCGGGGAACTTTTCAACGGTTTTCAGTAGTTACCTTGTGTTTGGACTTAATTCATTCATATTCATGAGCACTTTGCACCTATATGGCTTATAAAGGTGACCAGGTTGGTGACCTGTAACACAGGTTTCATCAAAAACCTACTTCAGTCACCAGTCTCTTCCAATGGTGGAATATAAGTAAAAATATTGTTTGTTAAACCAATGTTGTGAAGAGAGAAATAAATAAATAAAATAAAATAAAATTAATAAAGGTCTGCAGTAGATTTCATGATGGAGCTGAGAGACAGTCCAGGGAACTCCTCAAAATTTACAGAAGCTACCTTGTATTTGTGCTTGATTAATTTGTATTGATAAGAGCTTTACACCTAGATGTATTGTGATTGTCATTAGGGGTCTTATGATGAAGACAAAGGACAGTTAAGGGAACTCCTCAACGGTTTACAGTAGCAACGTTGTGCTTGGAATTAATTCATTTATATTGATGAGAACTTTGCACCTACATGGGTTAAAATTATGGTTTGCAATAAATCTGATGATGAAGACCATTGGCAGTTGAGGGAATTCCTCTAATTTTTAAAATTTACTGCATTGAAGTTTAACATAGGACAACTCGTCACGCTTATGCAACAATCAATTATAATCATGAGACTCAATTTAAGTTCCGTTATCACGTCATATCTAGCATTGTTCATACTTTCATTTCGGTTTCATAGGAATTTTATAGAAATCGGTTCAGTCATTCAGTGGCTCCATTTTTAAACTAAAATTGCGGATAAAAATTAAAGTAAACAAAATTACGTCGTTTGCTTGCATTCCTTTTCCCAACTATTTTAGCATCAGCATCCAGTCTAACCAGATGCAGCTGAAAAGTACTTTTCACAACTAAAAAGTGTAAAATAAAAACTTTTTTTACAAAAAAAAAAAAACAACAGACTTCCAAAAAACACTATAAAATGAAAAATAACTGATTTCGGAAGTCGGTGTCAAAACGAATGTACAAAAACCAAAGACACCGACTTCCGAAATTAGTTATTTTTCACTTTGTAGTGTTTTCTGGAAGCCGGTGTGATATATCATGTTTAGAAATTGCGAAACTCTGATGTATAGCAAGGTAACTTAATTTGTAGCAGCATCTCACACTGACAGCCACAAAATTTTTTCAGGCTTTGTATGGCGTGGTGATAAATGTAAATTACTTGTATTAATTTCACGATTAGAAACTTGTGTATAAGTAAATTAAAAGTTGGTCACGAGACCCTCTTTTCCAAATTATCGCGTCGTCGCTCGTCCAACTCTTAGTATTCGGAAAGTTGTAAAGTTCTAATGGATACACGTATTTTGTTTGCCAGTGGGGTAATTGCCTAACAAACCATTAGTAACAATGGATTTCATTTTGACAGCTCAACAGCATTTATTGCGTTGTTTACGTTGCTAATTAAGTACATATTTCGAACATGTGAATCGATGGATTAGGAATATAATCAAAAAAAAAAAAAATCGTTATTAATAGTGTGTTACTCAATTATTTTTCTATTCATATATCTATGAACTATTTTAGTGCAGAGGTTGGTACAGGTGCATCTGAATAAATCACTCAATATGAAAATGGAGTGATTTGTGATGAGCCTGTGTGTACCGTGTTGTGTCGCTTGGCAGTCGGGGCACGTCGCGCGTCGCTCCAAGTTCTAGCACTCGGTGGCTTTCTGGGTTCCAGATATTTGTCAGTGCTCAAGCGTACTAAGTATATCGGACGCTCTTTTAAAACTTGGCAGCAGATACTTTTGGTACTGCTCTAAAGGCACAGGTTACAAAGAACATAGTTTTGTATGCAAATTGTTATGACTTTCTTTCTTGATTCCTTTGGAGCGACTTACATTGGCTAGATAAAATGTTTTATTTGTTTTCGAAGGTGGATACCTAAGTTAAGAAGTAAGATAAGGCCGGGAAGAAAAATATTTCAAACATTTGTAAGTGAACTATTTCTTGGTGTATTACGCAAGTACGGTGCGAGACATAAAACTTACTAACTTGAGAATACTTCAAAAACAATATTATTGTACATATCATGTGCCAAACAACGTTTCGTCCCCACCTAATTTTTAAACACACATTATTTTTAAACACTTTCACTCCACATTATTTTTAAAAATTTTCGTGATAAGGTCAGTTCATCGATATTATGAAGAGCCATATTTTTATACGACTCCGATTTTATAACAAACGTATCTGCGTTAAGTCTTTTATTTTGCAATAAAAATATAATCACCGAAACTGAAGGGAGATGGACCATTTCTTTTTTGTGTCGAAGTCAATATATCCTATGGCTTACCATAAAATAACCTTAAATTTTTATACTGATTTCTTATCGCTCGTATAAAATATAGATCAGTACCTATTTTTATCTCTTCTGCTTATTAACATAATCTCTAAATATAGTAAAAAAGCAATATATTATAAGATAAAAAGTCGGAATCTTTCATTGACTGTGCAAAATATTCAATGTAAAAATTTGACTTTATACGAGGCCTGTATGGACACGAATTTGATGTCGCAAATGTATTTAGGTTTAGAATGTTTCATTCGTTTATCTGAAATTATATTCCAATTAGTCGCAAAAATGCCTGAAGAAAATTGAATGAATTTCATTCAATTCTCTTCAGGAATTTTTGCGACTAACACAGTTAATAAAAGAGAGAAAGCAAATGTGCATGTCTACTTGCGGTAAACATAAAAGCAGTTTGACAGCGTCCGTGGCGTAGCGGTAGGTTCAAACCCCACGCAGTGCAAATATTTGTATGCGTGAATATGAATATTTGCACTGGTCTGGTCGTGCCTCGGAAAGCATGTTTAGCCGTTGGTCCCGGTTACCATACGAACATCTGATGCCAGTCGTTAAAGGTTGTGGAAGCCTTTAAAAGTCCAATAATTGGTCTAACTACAATGCTTCGATATCGCCTTCGGGTTGTGGACGTCAGACGGCAGTCGTTTCAGGAAAAATATCGAAGTTTAGCCAAAATCAGCAGTTAGACTTGTTAAACGGACCCCAAACTCCAATGCTCAAAACCTTCGGATGCGACTAGGATTAACGCTGAGATGATGGTCATGACTTGCGGTAAACATGGCGCATAAAAACACAAAACAATGACAAGTTGGGGAAAACATGCGTCGCATAGGGGCCACCGCTCAGCGCAATGCTAAGTTGTAACCTAGATAAAATCCGGTAGTACCGAACGAAGCCGCGGGCTAAAACTAATAATTAAATAACATGACAATTATAAGAGACGATATTTTTATATCCTTAAATAGAGTTACAAGACATTAAGAAAATTGGAAATTATTACATAAAAGCTTTCCAATCTCGCATATTTTTTATTTTTGTGATAGATTAAAAATAAAAATAGTAGGATTAGTATCCTCCTAATTTTATGAATGTAAAAGTTTGGATGGACGGATGGATGAATGGTTCTTACTTTATCAAGCAAAAACGGATTTTCGGGGAAACAGATGATTTATATTTATAATCAGGATTAAAATATAGCTTTTTATTCGATAAACGAAGAAACTAGTTTTAAAATTAAAATTTTAAGACTGCGTGAATATTACTAGTTTACTTAATGAGTTCATTAATAATGTACCAACGGTAATCAGTTGTAAAGTAAATAACCTGCGGTAACATAGCTCATTTTTATTGTTTCAGAGAAACGGTGTTTCGTTATTTATAAGTAGGTAAAAGTTTAGCCAGGCTGAATAGCAGATAGTTTTATTGCAGAGTCAGGGTACGTCTGCCGAGTCAGCGCATGAAAGGCAGACTAGAGAAAGCTGTTCCATAGACTTCAGCCTTGAATGCAATGGACGGTACAACTTTTCCTCTAGTCTCTCCCCTTTACGCAATATAAAGTCAGTTTAATTAAAAACATTGTTTTATTAGGTATCAGCCATTATCAAAGCGGAGCAAGCAAAAAGTTTTTATGTTTATTCAAAAAAGTACATTTCAAATTAAATGTTTGTTCTGAAGTTAAACGTTTGTTTTTCCTGAGATTTTCTTGTCGGTATTTTACCGGTGTTATTATGATTTACAAGAGATGAAGATGGCTAAGTTTTTTTTGTAGCGTACAGTTTAAGGTGGTTTCCATGGTGGAAATCCCAACGGAAATTATTTGGGATTCCATAATAGGTATAACTGCTATGGAATACCAAATAATTTTCATTTGGATTTCCTAAAAATACTTATCGTGACGATCTAATCGTTGGGATTGGATGTCCATTTAAGAAAAAAAAATCATTCACAGCCTGATGTTACTAATTATCTCACAGAAATAATAAAGCTAAAGAGTTTGTTTGAACACATTAATCTGCGGAATCAGCAACTAACTAGCTGAAAAAATCTTTTGCATTTAATAACGTACTAGTTTTCCGCCCGTGGCTTTGCCCGCGTGGAGTTCGGTTATATCGCGTTTCCAAGAGAACAAAAAAAAGATCATCTTCAAAAGTCCGGAATCAAAACTATCCTATGTTATTTCTCAGCGTCAACTCTATCTTTGTACCAAATTTCAATAAAACCAGTTCAGTGGTTTAGAAGTGAAAGCGTAACAGACAGACAGACAGACAGAGTTACTTTCACATTTATAATATTAGTTGGGATTACTTACGACAGTTACTATCAAGACCAAAAGTCGAGTTACAATCTCAATTTTTTTTTCCAAGCAATACAAGTTACGACCTTTTTTTTATAATATATTGCATTATAATATGTTTATTGTTTGTTATTATATTACATTCATAGTAAACTAAAACATATATTAAAAACCTTTTTTGGTAGAAATATTCAATAAATTTTCCTATTCGTTTAAATATTATTTGCAAACATTTTTACTTTAAAATACAAATCAATTATCATAATTTTAAATTATATGAAACAACAAAAAGATTTGCCATTATTAAGGATCGAACCCACAATCGCACGCTTATGACAGCACCATTGATAAATGCAGCCGCTAACTTAAGTGCAAATGAAGTAACGAAATTTTGCATTACTTTAAAAAAAGACGAAGACTGCGATAAAAAAAATAATGCGTTAGTGTGCCTGGCTGGTTTAGCGCAGGCGACAGTAGTCTTTAAGGTGGAAGGGGACTTCTGACTTCTGACTGTACATGCTAGAAGACAGAAAAACAAGGCCAGAAAGAACGCTACACAAAGGCGGGCGATGTAATGCGACGCGATGGGTCGGAAGAGTAATAAATTTCACACGGAGGATGTTGCGGGAATATTTGCACTGGTCTGGTCGTGCCTCGGAAAGCACGTTAAGCCGTTGGTCCCGGTTGCCATACGAACATCTAGTGGCAGTTGGAACAAGCTCTCTGCGCACCCTTCCGGTAGCAGATCTTTCTGTTCCCTAGCCAAATCGGTCGAGACAAACTTCTGTCGGCCCACACTGCCTCCGCTGGTTAGGCCTAATGGAGCACTGGCACGTACGGCGAGAGAGAAAGCAGGTCTCTTTGCATCTCTTTTTGCCCATAGTTCGCGTCTTGACACTGGCAGTGCTACTCCATCTAATTTACCTCATTGCGGAACTTCAACGCCGGAGGTTCGCATTAGAAACAAGGAAGTTCTGAGAGTATTGTGTCGTCTGGACGTGAATAAGGCTAGTGGTCCAGATGGTATACCAGCGATTGTTCTTAAAGCTTGTGCGCCCGAGTTGTCTCCTGTATTGACGCGCCTGTATCGCCTCTCATTTATTACTGGTATAGTGCCCAAGTCCTGGAAGCTTGCCAATGTGCAGCCCGTGCCCAAAAAGGGTAGTCGTGCCGATCCTACCAACTATCGGCCGATTTCAATAACCTCCATACTCTGCAAGATTATGGAGCGTGTATTGAACTCACGCCTCTTGGCTTACCTGGAAGGTAACGATCTCCTCAGTGACCGACAGTACGGTTTTCGACGCAATCGGTCAACTGGGGACCTACTAGTGTATGCCACTCACTTGTGGGGCGAGGCCCTCGAGAAAAATGGGGAAGCGATTGCCGTCTTCCTTGATGTCTCGAAGGCCTTCGACCGGGTATGGCACGCTGGCCTTTTGAGTAAGCTTCCAGCGTACGGCATTTCCGCTGGCCTGACTGGCTGGGTAAAAGACTTCCTGAATGAACGGCCCCTCCGAGTTGTTGTCGACGGATGCTCATCTGAGCCCATGTCGACCAATGCCGGTGTTCCTCAGGGCTCTGTTCTCTCTGCAACTCTGTTCCTGCTACATATTAACGATCTGCTGATGCCCGGTATCTATGGTTATGCAGATGACAGCACAGTTGTAGAGAGATACCTGCCGGAAGCTCGGGCTAGTAAGGACACAATCCGGTCCGAAAGAGAGGCCATGGTAGAGCGTACGAGTGCTGCAGTACAGGCAGTCTCCGAATGGGCCAATGCCAATCTTGTAGCATTCAATGCCGCCAAAACACAGGCGTGTCTTTTCACCGCCAAAAGGAGCCCGTTCACCTTGGCTCCTACTTTTCAGAATGTATCCTTGGAGTGCACCGACCGCCTTCAGCTTTTGGGAGTTTTCCTCGAACCTTAACTTTGGGTGGTTCATTGAGTCCAAGGCCAGGGTGGCTGCCAGAAAACTAGGCGTCATCGCGAAGGTCCGGCGGTACTTCACAAAAAGGCAGCTTCTAATTTTGTACAAAGCACAGGTCCGCTCGTGTGTGGAGTACTGCAGCCACATTTGGGCTGGTGCTGCGAAATGGTGCTGCTTGCCACTTTGGATTCAGTGGAGAGGTGTGTGAAGAGGCTGATTGGCGACCCAGAGTTAACTCGAAACGGTCTCCAAAGCCTGGAGCACAGGCGTAGAGTAGCCAGCCTTTCGGTCTTCTATAGGATGCATTTTAGTGAGTGTGCAAGGGAATTGCATGATTTAATTCCCCCATCTCCGTTCCATCATCGGACGACCCGTCGTACGGCGAGTTTCCACGCTTACGTTGTTGACACCACTGCGATCCGGACGAAGCGTTTTGCTTCTTCCTTTATACCGCGTACATCGAGGGACTGGAACAATTTGCCAGCGTCGGTGTTTCAATTTGAGTGTCTTCAAGGGTAGAGTGAATAGGCTCTTAATAAACTAGCGCGCTTTACCATCAACGATCGCATCACTGCTTACCATCAGGCGGGATCGCGGTCAAGCACTGGTTTATAATTTATAAAAAAAAAGAACGGGTTGTTGGAGCCCTCAAAAGTCCAACAATTGGTCTAACAGCACTGCTTTGATATCGCCTTCGGGTTGTGGAGGTCAGACAGCAGTCGCTTCATGGAAAATGTCGAAGTTTCGCCAAAAATCAGCAGTTAGACTGGTAAAGCGGACCCCAGACTCCAGAGCTGGAAAAAGGCTGCGGATGCGACTGGGATTAACGCTGAGATGATGATGATGATGATGATGTTGCGGGCAAAACATGAATTGATTGTGACTAACCAGAAAAAGCAATAACATGTTTATATTTGCAAAAAAAAAAACACCTTTTTATTTTGACATGAAATTGTTCATTAATATTTTATGGCTTTCGAAGGCTTTGATAAGAAAACTTGTATTAAAATCTAATCCAAGATGGCGGCTATTCAATTTTGGAATTGATCCGTGATGGGTGAAGTTTAAAATTAGTTTTCTGTTCAATCAAATATTAATTTATATTTGTAAAATTAATTATATTTGTTCAGTGTTGCTTAGCTTACGTTAAGCCTTTGCAATTGGTTCGGGTGTTGTTCGTGGATCTTTGACATTCGATACGGGTTGTCAAATTATGGCGTGACCGCAACATCTCACGAAAGACTAAGATGAAACTCATCAGACCTATCATCTTCTCAATCTCCAGCTACGGTTCGGAGACGTGGACAATCAAAAAAGCCCATCGAGACCGCATTAACGCTTTCCAGATATGGTGTTGGAGAAAGATGCTTCAAATTCCTTGGACAGCATTCTGCAAAAATCAGTCAATCCTTCGAGAGCTGGGTGTCACAATAAGACTCTAATCTAACTGCCTGCGAAGAATGTCAAAATATTTTTGTTATATTGCCAGAAAAGATGGAGACAACCTCGAACATCTGATGGTTACTGGGAAGGTGCATGTACGACATTCTATAGGTTGCAGTCCAATAAGGTGGACTGACCACATTTGTTCATCTCTGGACACCGGGTCAAAAACCCAACAGTCTGACAACCGGTCTTACCAAATGGTGTCGTATTACCCAGTAACAGGGTTGTGGAGGTGAAATAGGCAGTCGTTTCATAAAACATACTATATTCAACTATATTCAGTTAGACTGGGAGCTGACCTCATCTTACTATAACTAGATATATGTACATAGATCAAACTAAACAAATCATTGTATAGCTTAGGATTCTATATTTTGTCATTTATATATGGCGTGTTTTCATTAGTTTTCATAATAAAGGGGAAGGCATTGTCGTTAAATTTGAGTTCAGCTAGAAACAAAGTTCAATATCGTCCGTAATACAAACGAATAAAAATAACAATGTTGAATGTTTGTGATTTATTGAAAAATATTTTTCATGTTTATAAAATAGTACGTACGGCACATTGTCGTCACAATATAGAAAACAATAATAACGACTTAGTATTAATTACTAAAATCAAAACCGATCTAGTCCATGTTGGATATCCACGCACAGTGAAGATTTAGCTAGTCGGAATGATTATTTATGAATGCACGGTAGTCTTCGACTAAAATAACTGTGCAACATTTGGACGGACAGTCGGACTGGCTGAAATTGTAAGGCTTCAGTTTTAACTATTTGGCTACGAAACTTGTCTAAAACGTCAATGTTTTCAATCATGATGCTTGTGAAGTATTGTTTTATAGTATATGACATCAACATTCTGGACTTCCTCGAAGAATAGACATGTATGGCTGGCACCATTTTACCATTTTTATATTCTAAAGTCCCTACATGGGACTATAAAAAGGGGGTGATAAATTCATTTCGTTCACAGCAAAAGTAGAAAACCTTGTCTACCGTAAAGGAACAAAGTTACAAACTAAATGGAGATATTTGTATGAGAAGCAGCTGAATCCATCTGACCTTTTCTTTGCCCCAGATCGACCATTTTCCGGTGGCAATTATTTCTTATGAGCGCTCGTTTCTAAAGTAACATACAGCGTGACCAGCATATCTCGACACCTCGCGACAGCGCAACTAGTAGAGTCAAATGCCAATGAACTGTCAAAATATAATACACACATCAAAAGTGTCTAGGGATCAAGCATTTTTATGCGGATTTCTTGAGATTGAGATGTGGCTTTGTAATAAATTTATGATTTTATAAATTTATATGGATCCTTTTTGGTGCATTTCATAATTTGAATCAGGAACTGTGAATCAAATTCGAGTAAAAGATGAAAATCAGCTGTCAATATTTTCCCTATAAAAACATACAACGCATTGAAGACATTATTAGTGCTACTGTTTCCCTACTACTGATTAAAACCAACGTTATTATGGAGCGGCGACGTCATTTAAGCAGGGAAGAAATGCTCAGAGCCGTGGGAATGATAGAAGCTGGTTCTCGGCAACGTACTGTGGCTTTAGCTCTGAATACAAGTCAGAGTGTTATCAGTCGACTTTGGACACGTTACCGAAGCACTGGTACCGTGGCTGAGCGCCATGGAGGACGGTATCGCTGCACCACACGGAGACAAGACCGATACATTCAAATCTTAACTCGAAGAGCTCCAACAATAACCGCCATGATGTTAGCCGTGAGGCTTCATCACTCTTCAGGGAACTTAATTAGCGACCAAACAGTCAGAAACCGCTTGCATGAAGTGAACCTTCATTCCCGAAGACCGCTACGGGTACCACCTATAGCAATGCACAATCGTAGGATTTGATATCAATGGGCTCTTGAACACAGAAATTGGGCAGAAGAACAATGGCGTTTCGTGTGCTTTTCTGATGAGTCTCGTTTTGGTATGAGACCGGATACAAGACGTATACGACACTGGAGAACCCCTGGACGCCAACAGCGATTAAAATCCTGCCAGGAAGTCCATCCTTATAGTGGTGGAACCATCATGGTATGGGCGGGTATTTGGATCGGCGG
Organism: Sesamia inferens; assembly: GCA_037179545.1. Classification (NCBI taxonomy): domain Eukaryota; kingdom Metazoa; phylum Arthropoda; class Insecta; order Lepidoptera; family Noctuidae; genus Sesamia; species Sesamia inferens. The sequence continues at coordinate 23,045,699 of CM073928.1, read as the reverse complement.
AAGAACTGAGTTGATTTGGATCAGAGGCAACCTCAACGCTCAAATTTATGCTGAGACGATTGTATCAGACGTCATCGTTCCTCTACAAGTGCAAATCGGTCCCTTATTTCAGTTAATGCATGATAATGCACGACCGCACACCGCAAGAGTTGTAAGACAGACTCTCGCCGCAGCTAACATCAATGTCCTGCCCTGGCCTGCTCAGTCGCCAGACTTGAACCCGATTGAGCATGCATGGGATATGCTACAGAGAAGAGCTCTGCCGAATATGGAGGGTATCCAGTCGCAAGAAGACCTTTTTTTGTTGTTGCAACGAACATGGGCGGCCATTCCACAGCGTGATTTGGATGAACTCATTTTGAGTATGCCAAACCGATGTTCTTGTGTTGTTAGTGTTCGCGGTAGAAACACGGATTATTAATTGTTTAAGTTACCCAATAAAATTTTAGAGAAAACTGTTATTTCAGTCTTTTTTTCGAACTTTTGTGTTAGTGGTTCAAATGTCAAATATCCCTTTATTAGGAAAATGGCAAATTTCTTTATTAATGCAAAGGTGACTTGGTTTATCGTTACTGTGACAAACGAAAACACTTTATTTGATGAATCCTTAAAGAAAATTTTAATTAATATCAATCAGGAGAAAAGTTATTGCAAAAATATATGTTGATCCCTAGACACTTTTGATGTGTGTATATAACATAGTTCCTTTAGTTGCCGTGTGTCAAGATACACTGGGTATTCTGTTCTACCGCTTCAGGTGTCGTTGTTGAAATTCTGTGAACGTGTAATCTGTATATATTGATTATATTTCAATATTATCGTTGTGTTTGGGGAATTTGCTAGTAACTGTTATGAAAGCGATTCCCGGATTTTTTTTTTGTTATTTCTGTCCATTAAGGTATTGGTTCCCGTTAATTATAAAGAAATGATTTTTATATATGTATAAATGCCATAGATATAAAAATCTATTACTTTATCAGAGACTCACACAGACTTTGACCTATATAAAACGTGGGACGAATTTGATGACGATCTTCGCAGGGCAACTAGTAGCGTCGTTCCGTACAAGAGGTGTTGAATGGTTTGCAATTGGAGAGGCCTGTGTTTAACAGTTAACTGATTTAGGCTGATGATTGAATAGAAAAGAATATTCTTCATTATTTACACCATAAATCATCATCATCATTATCTCAGTGTTAATCCCAGTCGCATCCGAAGCTTTTTCAGCTTTGGGGTCTGGAGTCCGCTTTACCAGTCTAACTGGTGATTTTTGGTTAAACATCTATATTTACCGTGAAGCGACTGCCGTCTGACCTCCACAACCCGAAGGCGATATCGAAACATTGCATTTACACCAATTGTTGGACTTTTTAGGGCTCCAACAACCTGTAACGACTGCCATTAGATGTTCGTATGGCAACCGGGATCAACGGCTTAACGTGCGTCCCGAGGCACGGAGGCTGCCATTATGTACACCATAAATATAATCACATATTATAAATGTGGAATGATGATGATCATGATGTAAAGTGTGCATGATGAAGCGAAACTTGCCACAAAATATCTCATACCTACGACATGATCACACCTTATTGATATAATCTTTCAATGTCTGTTATCAATGAACCAAAAGGAAAATTCGTGAATAATCCATCATTTACTCACACATGTATCTATATTTGATTTCGTTTCCTCTCAACATACCACCGACATCCATATTGTCTGCAAAAAATCCATTTTGTGCCACATTTTGTTTTATATCAATACTGATTTGGTTTCCTATTATTGACATGAAGAATAAACTAGGAGACTGAAGCCTCGGGATCACAAAGCGGATCAAACAACGTAATCCTGAAGAACGATCTTTCATATCAATACAGTACGTCAGTTTGTTTCCGATCAAATGGCTTGTATATCCAGCGGCTTCATAGAAAGCCGAACAAGACACAAAGGGGGCCAAGATAAGCCGTGTAAATCTTCAAGCATACAAATGCGGACTCACTGGGCAGACGGATACGTTTGCTGATCTCTTTCGGAGAGTTACTATCATATATCATTCTGAAATGTAGCCAGTTATCAAGTTTTGCAAGGTCACCTTTGTGGGTTTGTGTAATGTGAAGGGGATTTTAAAGTAAATTGCTTTCCTGTGAAATAAATCGTGGTGGTCTAGTGGTAAAACACCAGCCTCTCAAGTATGAGTGTACAGGTTCGATTCCAGGTCAGGCAAGTACCAATGTAACTTTTTTAAAGTTATAAGTACTTTCTAAGTATATCTTGGACACCAATGACTGATTATACAATGTGCAGGAAAACATCTTGAGGAAACCTGGACTTTGAGTCTGAAATCGCCATCCCGCATTGAGCAAGCGTGGTGATTACACTTAATCCTTCTCTGTACGAGAGGAGACCTGTGCCCAGCAGTGGGACGACAAAAAGGTTGATTGATGATGAAAGAAATGAAGAAAAAGAAAATCGTTCATATTTTTAAATGTGGTATACTGGGTTTTGCTTGTAACTTTTTCAGCAATCTACGATGATAGCAGCCTAGTCCTTCTCCAGGTCATTTACCATGTGCCGAATTTTATTTAAAACTGTTCAGCAGTTTTAGTGTGAAAGCGTAATAAAAAAAAAAAGACGTGTGGCACTCGGGGACTGCCGCGGTAAAGCTATTGCATAGCATTTTGTATTTTTTTTCCTTTTTTTTTTCTTCATTTTTTTTTCTTTTTTTTAAATATTTTTTTCTTTTTTCTTTTTTTTAAATTATTATTATTATTTTATTTTAATTTTTTAATTATTTATTATTTTCTTTTTTTTCTTCATATTTATTTCTCTTCTTTTTTTTTATTATTATTTCTTCATTATTTTTTTTTATTTATTTTATTTTCAGCTATTCGATATTGTACATAAATACCTATATACCTATATACTTTCTCATAAACAGCTGCTTATGTATTCGTCCGATTTCGGAGCAGCTCGTCTCGATTCGTGCGAGTTTCGTAGAGTCGTACAATACGTCTAATCGCACGCACACAACGCCGAAGACTGCCGAACTGAAACGACGTTAGACGATGTACGGCCATCAAGCCACACCTCCGTGCCCGTCGGAGTGGGGAGCGTGAGGTTTTTTCGTTACGGAATTTCTGGATTCGGTCCCCGCCCTCAAGGCCCGCGATAGAAGCTATGCAATAGCTTAAAAACCCATGAAATCTATTATATTATCACTCGAGTCAGTAAGCATGTAAAATGAGAAAACTAACATAGAACGATCCGTGTGAGAACTAAACGATCACTATTACACAACAACACTGATACCTTTGAGAAAACGAACTTCCTGTACAATAGGGCAATTCCTCCGTAAGGTCTGTCTATGCTATTACTTATAATCTCTGTCATTGTGTGCTGTTTCGGTGCAATCGCAAGACCGGCCGGGCACTGAGGGGCAGGCAAGACAGCTATAGTATCCTTATGACTCTACCAACTGGTATTTCGTTGACTCGGAAACGGCGCACAGGGAGCACCACGAAATATACTCAAAGACTCCGAGGTTCTTTTTCAATATACCCCACTGTTTTGTCGTGGTGGCCTAGTGGTTAAAACACCAGCCTATCAAGTATGAGTGCGCGGGTTCGATTCCAGGTCAGGCAAGTACCAATGTAACTTTTCTAAAGTTATATGTACTTTCTAAGTATATCTTGGACACCAATGACTGAAGGCGAAGGAAAGCATCTTGAGGAAACCTGGGCTTTATAAGTCTGAAATCGCCAACCCGCATTGAGCAAGAGTGCTGATTACGCTCAATCCTTCTCTGTAAGAGAGGAGATCTGTGCCCAGCAGTGGGACGATAAAAAGGTTGTTGATGATGAACGGCGTCGGTGTCGAATTATTTGTTATCAATTTAATATTTTCGAGCTGATCTTTAGTAACATAATCACTTCTGATTGCGTTAACATCTGACCGTAGAATTAATAAATCCTTCATCAACTTCTTTACGTACGTTCTACGTAGTCAAAGCAAACTGGTGGCAATTTGTGAAGGTCATATGCCACAAAAACTGGGATTGTTCGGGATCCGTGATTTTAAACATCGTAATCGTATATTTTAGGTCTTTCTGCTTTTTGTTCTTACGCCTCGATACATGTTTTTGTCTTGTCTTCGTAGAAACAAACAATAACTTTTTTGCCTCATCAATGTCTTCCTCAGAAAAAGCCGACGAGCATATTTTTAACTTTCGTTGTTTCGTTTCGGAGATAACAATATTACAACTCGTACACTTAAATGTACTCGTATTAACATTGTTCACCGACATCTTTCTGTAATATTTTATTTAATAAAAACTTCAACTTCAACTCTTGATCTGGTCCCTGTGGATAGATACCACAATTTTGCCAATAACACGTGTAACAAATTATAGAAATTCTTTAAAAAAATATTTCACAATAATGGCGGATATCGCCAATAACAGTTGAAAAAACGGCCGCGTGAGCACTTTTTACTCTATAAAATCACGCGCTTTTATTTAGTAAACAACACTATAAATAATTTAAAAGTCCAATGAAAAATTAGCGTGACATTCATCTTAGCTTTTCCGTTTAAAAAAAAGCTATTTTATAAAAACACTACTAAATTAATTTGAATAAAAGTACTTAATAATTAATTATATGAAAAGTTTTTAAGGTAGCCATGACAACGTCGATGACGTCTATGACATATCTCTATAGAAGACCTATTTCAGAGAGAAAATTAATCGCAAGTTTAGCACATCGCGACTATCAGTAACATGGCAAGTGAGTAGAACTGAGTTCGCGCCCTGCAATATGCATGCTCTTTTTGAAAATCTATAAATTGTTTTCAAAAGATGTAGTCGTACGCACACAAACATACCGTGCCGAAGACTGCCGAACTGAAACGACGTTAGACGATGTACGGCCTTCAAGCCACACCTCCGTGCCCGTCGGAGTGGGGAGCGTGAGGTTTTTTCGTTACGGAATTTCTGGATTCGGTCCCCGCGCTCAAGGCCCGCGATAGAAGCTATGCAATAGCTTAAAAACACTTTCACACTAAAAGTAGTACTGTATTTTTAGCATTTATTTAGGATATTAGTTATGATTCTGTGGGAACGAGTATAGTTATTCAGAATTGTTCAAAACGTCTACTATTTTGGACAATTTTGAAACACTTTACTTTTTCGATATTCGATAGAATTTTACTTAATAGCTACGGGGTAAAAATACATGCATGTATTCGCGTGGAAAACATTCCACTTCGACGTTCCTATTATCTACTGATGGAGGGATGGACAGACTGACAGAGGGATGGACAGGTGAGCTTTATTGAGAAATACTTAGTGGCGTAGACAGACGTAGGTAACGGTTACAGTTTATTTAATAGAAATACAAAGGCAACCATTCAAAAGGCTTCAACAACTTAGATATTATGACATTATTTGTGCAGAGGTGGCTAAAAACATCGTGAAGAAACTGGAAAGTCCTAAAATCGAAAATTCTAACACATTAGACATCTATTAATAGCACTTAGCCCGAATGGTGGATAATGGCCCACTCCTTGTCACAGACAGGAGGCTTGTGTCCAAGCAGCGCGAACATTATGGACTAATTGTGATATACATACGCACTTATTGATATCAACGCAAACCACTCGTGTTTTATAAATTCACGAAAGTCACGAAGTAATGTACTTTTATTTTACGCCTGAATTTAAGATGTGGATAACGTCGTGAGCTACACGTAATGTCTTTTTTCTCACCACTTGTTTACGATTTTTTGTGTAGCTGTTTGTTTTCTCGAATTAAGTATATAGATAAGTTCTTGATCTCCTTCTGTTTTCAGCCCGTCAAGGTAAAGAATTGATCAGGCAACCATAGATATTGATCCAGGGATAACCAATTTAAATATTTGGTTATTATTTGCGGATGACAGTACGGTTATCTATAATAGTGGTAGTGACAAAGAAATAGAGAATGACATTAACGCTAGTTTGGTTAAGATTATTGACTGGCTAAATGCAAATAATCTTAAAATTAATCTGACAAAAACGAAAATTATGAACTTCAAAATTGGGCAAAAAGGACAATCACAAATTAAAGTCACTTATAATGGAGCTTCAATACTACAATCGAATGTAACAAAATTTCTTGGCCTATACATTGACAACGATATGTCTTGGAGGACGCAAATTGACATTGTGTGTGGGAAACTTAGCAAGTTCTCCTATGCTCTTCGGATGCTGGGTAAAAGTGCAAACATGACCGCACTGTTAGCAGCTTATCATGGTTATGTTGCCTCCACCCTGCGATATGGCTTGATATTTTGGGGCAATGGTACTAAAATTGAGCAAGTACTGATTGCACAAAAGAAATGCATTCGAGCTATATGCAAAATAAAACGGACCGATTCATGCAAGCCACATTTTAAAAACTTAAAAATATTGACTGTACCATCCCTCTACATCTATGAGGCCTGTATTTTTATTAAAAATAATAAGGATCTCTATAGTTCTGTCGAAAGCCAACGTCGCTCGAATAAGTTACACTTGCTTTTCACAAAAACTAAATTTCTACATAAAAGCATATATGCAATGGCTCCCAAGATATACAATAAATTACCAAATGAAATTGTATCAGCTAAAAACGTGAATATTTTTAAGCGTCAGCTTTTTAAATTACTTATTGAAAAGACATATTACTCTATCAATGAATATCTTAATGACAAACTTTATTAATTAATTTAAATTTGTATGATATTATCTAAATTTGACGACCCTTGACTCTGTTGACTATATTTTATTTTTTGTTTAATATTTAAAAATTGTAATTTGTTGACATTTTATTTTATTGTTTCTAAGACTTTATTGTGTGTTGCTGCCTATTGAGTTAATGTGCCGGCTTAATTTATTGACATATTATTTTGCATGAAACTGTGACATTTACATTCGTTTCCTATAATATTTTGTATGCCTTTTGGCGGGACATAGCATGGACAAAAATTCTTTGTACATAACATCTGTATAACTGTAACCTGTGTTCACAAGATTAATAAATGAATTTGAATTTGAATTTGAAATAGTTATCTTAGAGTCAGTCCTAAATTTAATCAAGACAGAGTGTAATTGGGTTTCTCTATTTTGAGATAAATTTTATTGTTAAATACAAAGTCATTTAATAAGTTGATCGTAATATGTGGTTATCCTTGCCTGAGCAACCAGCAGCAAGTTCGTCAACTTCCCTTAGATGTTACTGCTCGCGGTAGCGTCTGGGGTCGGCTTGCCTCCTTGCCAAAAATATGGCGAGGGGGTAATGGTTGACCTTTGCGTTATGCTTTTGAACGAACTTGTTATGAACGGATGCTTGATGGTGACAGGTCGTCTTGCTGATCATGGATTTATTGTTGTTATCAGTATTAACTTGTTTATTTATTTTACTTACATAGATAATCCTATTTTAACAATTGTGACTTCAACTATTTTTATTGAAAGTGTTTTTTTTTTTATACTTCTAACCTATTAAATATAGTCAAAAGTTGATGAAGAAGATTTTTCCATCGATGATGTGCCCTTGTCCCCAATTATATAAAGTAGGTAGTCATAAGTAAAAAAAGATATAAATGAATTGGCATTGTCCTGTTTGAGGACGAAAACCACGTTCTTAATAAGAAAACAAATGATAAAAAAGTTTTTTCCAAAAATACAACCGACTTCCACAAAAAAGAATCACTACTGTAACTAAGTGAAAAATAACTAATTTCGGAAGTCGGTGGCAAAAATGAATATACAAAAACCAAAGACACCATGATCATGAACATGTACATATATCCATATTTGTCACTGGCTTCCGAAATTAGTTATTTTTCACTTTGTAGTGATTTTTTTTTCGGAAGTCGTTTATTTTTTTGGAAAATAGTAGATTGTTAACCGAGGGTGGAAAGAATCAATTCCCGAGGTATTTAGATGCCCGAGCGTAGCGAGGGCGGCTATAGTCCGAGTAGGAATTGATTCTTTTACCCGTGTTAAACACTCTACTTTTCATTTCGAATATGAGGAAAATAAAACTAGTTGTTTATCTGAACTTTTTATGGATAACACTATATAATAGTGGTAGTACTATTTTGACTATTAATTTTAAATAGGTACTCTATTTAAAATTAATAGTCAAATTTGGACAATTCGTGAAATTATAAGTTACATTTTTATTTGGAATGTTTATGCTATTTGATATATTTCAATCTCAATTCAATTCGCGCTCAATATTTGTTTTTGTTTTAGTCAGTTTTACTAAGTCAAATTTGTGAGTTCACTGCTTCTGCAAGCGCCGCTTATACCGAGTATCAATACCACCTGTGAAAACATATATTTTTTTAGTATTTGTGTAATAAATACATTCTTATTTAGAACAAATCCATAAATATTTAGGTAAACTTACCTTCACTGTCAAATATATCTTGTCAGGAGCATCATTTCAAAATTTTTCCACTTCATGAGAGGTAAAAACCTTAGATTTGATTGATTAGATTACTCTTGAACCCCTGAGACTGTCTTTTCAAAAAGGATGTTAAATTATGGATTTTTTTCAAATTTACATTGTGTTTTACACTAAGTATACTCTTGAGCATTGAATATCGGCTCCATAGCGTAGAAGGTTGTAGTTTGCTAGTAGACAGTCCTTTAAAATATGTAAGAAATACACTTTCGGAAAATGATTTTATATTCTTCTCTGCTCGCCACTTCATAAAATCATTGTATGTCTTTTGAGATTTCTGGTAAAAGATTGTCAATAACACAATTTGCCTCGTCTTTAATTGAATCTGATGTCAATATTTCAGAATCACTTGAACTCATTTTTAAATTAAAATCTTAGCATAAAAGATTAGGTATTAACGTAACTATTTTTTTAATTCCGTCACAGATACATAACAGATTAGTATCCCGCAAATTTATGTCCAATTTTTAAATTTCAAATATGGAACTCGCCACGTTATTGTTGCGACCATAGAATTAATAGTAGTACTTAGTACCATCACCGTACAGAGTACCTACTTAGGTACTATCGTACTTCTTAATTCTATGGTTGCGACCTATTTCGCTCAATGAAGTTTGCGCTAAGTTCACACTGGCTGTTTAGAAACTCACATTGCCGCTGTATTTTTTTTATTAGTTTTTATTACACAAATTTCTTCACAGCTGACAGCAGTTCTATTTTTAAAGTTCATTCCGACCCTTGGGTGGGAAGTAATTTGTATGAGTTTTTCCCGCTCTAGGGAGGGAAATAGCACTTTCTACCCAATAACCAGATCAAGAAAATACTGCTTTCCGAATATGAGAAATGAAAAAGTTTTTATTTTACAATTATTAGTTGCAAAAAGTACTGTTCAGCTGCACCCGGTCAAGCTGGACGCTGCCGCCAACATAGTTGGGAATAGGCGTAGAGTAGCCAGCCTTTCGGTATTCTATAGTATGCATTTTGGTGAGTGTGCAAAGGAATTGCCTGATTTAATTCCCCTATCTCCGTTCCACCATCGGACGACCCGTCGTATGGCGACTTTTCACCCTTACGTTGTTAGCGCCACTACGATCGGGACGAAGTGTTTCGTTTCCTCTTTTATACCGCGTACATCGAGGGACTGGAACAATTTGCCAGTGGCGGTGTTCCCGTCACACTATAATTTGAGTGTCTTCAAGGCTAGAGTGAATAGGCTCTTAATAAACTAGCGCGCTTTACCATAATGATTTATAGGGACTTTTACGCATAGCGTATGTCAGTTCCATCTTTTTTTTTTTTTTTTTCCGGGTTGGAAATCCTCATAGGATGCCCGCCGCCCTGGGGTGGGCGACGGGGTATGTCAGACTTTTACTGACTAAAACCACCCCGGTGTGTCTTCTATCACGAGCGCGCGTGGGGCCGCGGGAGTCTAAATTCTTCCACGGCCCCACACCCTCGTGCTGTCCCGGTCTGTCCGGGCCTCGTCTCCTGCACGGGGTAGTGGGGTGTTAAACTACCCCGTGCATCACCTCAAAGGCGCGCGCCGATACTCGCGCACGCCTCCGTCTCGGGGTCCATCAATGGGGGGCGGGGACTTCCCCATGTCCCTCGCCCCTGGACCCATTCATGGGGGGCGGAAGAGGGCGTTATCCGCCCTTCCTCGGCGCCCGGTGCGTCTTCTGCGGCCCGGGAAGGGAGTTGATATCTCCCTCTCCCGTTCCGCAGCTTCCTTCTGCGACATCACGTCCTCGCAGAAGGACACTGTATGATTCTTGCGTTGGTAAATATTAAAGACTTTAGATAATTAGACTGGTTTATTTCACTTGTAGAATTATATTGGAAACGACCTCTTCTAGGTCAGATCCTAAGTTACAATGACAAGACTATAGACTATATTCATAGACACTAATACATAGAGATGGTATTAGTTACTCGACTACAGAGTAGTGATGTATGATACAACATCCCCCCCGTTCAAGCTCAAATCAACCCTTGACAAACAATATTATAGAGACCTGACCCAGTTACAATTTAGACAATGACTTAAGCCTATGGTTAGGTCTTAATCTAGGATACAATGCTCTACTTAATCTATTTCATCAATTAGCCTTCTGGTTGGCTTTACAACTCTTCCAGAACGAGTTACATGTTGACTGACTGAGGATTGAGATGAGAGCTCTTGAGGTCTAGACTCCTGCCTGTTACCTTCCTCTCTCCCCTGCGACGAATTGGATAGCATAGGAGAATATTTGTGTCTTAAATGAACCCTATTCCTCCTATACCTAACTCCATTGACATCCTCAACGACATATGACCTATTATTAGCCAACCTTAGCTTGACAATGGCCTGCTCCCAATTGCTATCAGGCTTTCTTTTAAAGTATACATGATCATTGGGATACAGTAATGACAATGACTTTGTATTTCTATTATAATATTTAGACTTATTTTTATTATTTTGCTTGACACATTCTTCATAATTTTTGAATGTAACCACTTTTGGTTTTAATTTCTTATAAGACATAGGAATGTTATTTCTTAAATTCCTGGACATTAACAATTGAGCTGGAGATGGTAAATTGTTCTTAGGTGTGTTTCTATACTGTAATAAAGCTATGTATGGATCAGATGAGTTTCTTTTACATTTTTTTAACATATTTTTGATAATTTTGACTGAACTCTCTGCTTGACCATTTGACTGTGGATGATATGGGCTAGTTACAATGTGTTCTATGTCCCATTCATGCATAAAATTCTTAAATTCTAATGACTGAAAAGGAGGACCACCATCAGACACTAAAGATAAAGGTATTCCATGACGAGCAAAAATGGACTTTAAATGTGTTATTACATTCTTTGCTGTACTGTTTTTATTTAACAAAGCTATTTCTATAAATTTAGAATAATAATCTGTGACAATTAAATAAGTAAGGTTATCAAAATACATCAAATCAACACCTACTTGTTGCCATGGATATTTATTTATTTCAAAATTTTTTAGTGGTTCCTTTGGATTATTAGGTTTAAATTGTGCACATACATAACATTGTTCTACCAAGTTTTTAATATCAGCTGACATGCTTGGCCAGTACAAAGACTCTCTAGCCAGTTTTAAGCATTTATTTATACCTTGGTGACCTTCATGAATTTTACCTAACATTTCCTTATACATTGACTGTGGTACTATTAATTTTGACCCTTTGAACAACAAATCTTTGACTACATGAATTTCAGCTTGTATGTTCCAAAATGGTTTTATTGACAGACTGACATTATTTTTATTTTTTGGCCAACCTTCATAATAATACTTTTTTAACAATTGCAAAGTATCATCTTTCTTAGTGTTCTGTAACAATTTTGTACAGTACTCCTTTGTGACTGCTAGACTAGAATGCATTAAATTGACATGACAAGATATTTCTGACTCATTCTCAGGTATATAATGTTCTTTCAATGCTGCTCTAGACAGAGTGTCAGATATAAACATTTCTTTACCTGGAACATGTGTAACTTCCAAATCATATTTTTGTAAAGTTAACATCATGCGTTGCAATCTTGCTGGTACATCATGTAATGGCTTTTTAAAAAGATAGACTAAAGGTTTATGATCAGTATGAACAGTTACTTTATGACCGTACACATACTGGTGAAATTTTTCACAACCAAACTGAATGGCTAACAATTCTTTCTCAATTTGAGCATACCTTGACTGAGTTTGAGTTAATGTTTTTGAACTATAAGCAATAGGTTTATTATTCTGCATAATGACTGCTCCTAATGCTGACTTTGACGAATCGACTGACAAGACTAATGGTACATTGGGATTATAATGAGCTAAAACTGGTGAATTTGTAATTTCATCGATTAAACTCTTAAGACATTGACTATGATTTTCATCCCAAGTCCAGACTGAATCTTTCTTCAAAAGATTTCTTAAAATTTGAGTTTTTTGAGACAAATTGCTAATAAAGGGACCTAAATAATTGATCATACCTAATATTCTTTGCAATTCTTTGACATTTTTTGGTGTGGGCATATTGACAATTGCTTTTACTTTCTCTTCATCAACCCTAGCACCATCTTTACTAAAAACATACCCTAAAAAACAGACTTCTGAAACTAGAAATTTACATTTAGACTTATTGAACTTTAAATTGACTTCACGTGCTCGTTGCATGACTTTATGTACTCTCTCATTATGTACTGACTCGTTTGGTCCATATACCAAAATATCATCGATGAATATTAGAACTCCTTCTAAATCACCGAACAAATTCATCATGACTCTTTGAAAAATTTCAGACGATGCATTAATACCAAAAGGTAACCTTAAATATTTATATCTACCGAAAGGTGTTTGAAATGTACATAAATCAGAACTATATTCATCTAGTTTTAGCATCCAAAATCCTGAAAATGCATCTAAATGAGAAAAACAAACAGCTCCTGCTAGTTGAGATCTGATCTCATCTATTGACTTTAGTGGATAAATTTCCCTTATAATATTCTTATTCAAATTTCTAGGATCTAAACAAATTCGTAACTGACCCGTGCTTTTGACTGTTATCACTATACTGTTCACCCATTCTGTAGGTTTAAAAACCTTTTCAATGACCTGCATTTTCTCCATGCGATCCAATTCATCGCGCAGTTTGTTCAGTAAAGCGAAGGGTACTCTTCTCGGAGCATCCACGCATGGCACTGCTTCAGGTTTGAGTTTCAGGCGACAGACTTGAGGTAGACATCCAAGACCCTGAAATACATCATTGTATTGTGTAAGAATTTGTTCACTAAAATTTTGTTGAGACACAGAGAAAACTCTTTGAATTATACCTAATTTTTCACAAGTTGGTAGACCTAAAACATTCGGACAAACTAAATCTGCGACTATAAACACTATATTTACACTAATAGTGCTATTATTTAAAGATAAACTACATTTTACATTGACTTTGCCCATAATAGGTATTGATATACCACCAAACCCACTAACGTTTATTTGACATTTCTCAAGTGACATTTCAAAAATTGAAAAGTTCTCTTTGACATAATATTGATATCAGCTCCCGAGTCAATAATGCAATTAATTTGTGTATGACCAACTAAAATGTTTATGTTCCATGACTGTTTAGAATAGTATTTGTTTTGTTTTGACTCGACTGTATTGACCTGTTTACTATGTGCTGACTTTACTGTAATAATTCTACAAGTGTTTATTGTGTGAGATTCCTCAGACTTGTGTCTGTACTCATCATTCAGATATGAATCTCGACTAAGACTTTTTGACTTTTTTGACTTGACTGTGAATCTCTCAGACTGTTTAGTGTTTTCATCATTGAGATACGACATATGACAAGATGAGTCTTCATGAGATCTCTCGGACTTATCAGTCACCAGACTTTTTTCATCACTGAGGCATTTTTTATTAGACCTCTCAGATATGACATTATCACCACTTTCATCACAGAAATATGACACAGGATATTTTTTATGACAAGATGAGTCTTCATGAGATCTCTTAGACTTTGACTGCGACTGGCCTATGTGCGACCTGACCGTTGATTGTAACTTAGGATGTGACTGTGACTGTGTGTATGACAACCTGCTATGTCTGTAATGATTTTGATTGTGATGACTTTGTGACTCTAAATGACAATTATATTGACTAGACTTATAACTATGACTGAAGTTATGACAATTTAAAATTCCAACAAAATTATCTTGACTACCAGTTGAACTAAAAGACTCTAAATGACTGACTTTTTTATTATTTGAGTAACAAAATTTTGCAAAATGACCATAAGAGTTACATGACCTGCATTTAGCTCCCTGCGCTGGACATTTGTAGCGGTGGTGTTGTCCACAGCGGCTACACGTCCTCGAGCGCTTCTCAGGACTGGGACTTGACTTTGACCTCCCTGCGCTGGATCCCTGCTGACTGACTGGTGAAGCTCGCCGTCGCTGACGCTCCACTCGACCACGGCTCCTCCGACGCAGATGCATGACTTTTTCAGACTCTTCACTAGTGGACCTCTTGACAATTTGGTCTGCATCCTGCTGTGCGACGATGAGTGTCCTAGCTAGCTCTCGCATCCTCTGATATGTCAGATCAGGTTCCTGCAGCAGTCTCTGACGTACATGTGCTAAGTCCAAACTCAAGTTGGCGATAAAAATATCTCTGATAAGAGATTCTCTGAGCGTTCCAAATTCGCAATCTTGGCTCTTATTTTCGAGATCGGTTAAGAAATCCTCGATGCTTTCCGATTTCTGTTGACGTGTGGTAAAAAACATGTAACGATACATGGTAATATTTTTTCTGGGTTGAAAAAATTCGTCGAATTTGGCTTTGACGTCATGTAATGTGCTTTCTCCAATATTTATGTTGAATGTGTTGAAAATATTTAAGCATTTTTCACCAATGTGATGTAATAAAATGGCGATCTTGCGTTTCTCACCGGACTTGTCTAAACCCGTTGCCAACAAGTATAATTCGAACTGTTGCCACCAGCGCTTCCAGGTTTCGTAATTGTTGTTTGTTGCATCTGACGATATTTTAAGCGCCTTCAAGCCACTGTTCATTGCAGCTTCGGTGTCATGGCCGCCACCGACGCCATCCGACTTTTGCATTTTATGAATTTTCTTTCTTCGTATTGGGTTTTTTCACTCTTCTGACACCATGTATGATTCTTGCGTTGGTAAATATTAAAGACTTTAGATAATTAGACTGGTTTATTTCACTTGTAGAATTATATTGGAAACGACCTCTTCTAGGTCAGATCCTAAGTTACAATGACAAGACTATAGACTATATTCATAGACACTAATACATAGAGATGGTATTAGTTACTCGACTACAGAGTAGTGATGTATGATACAACAGACACCACCGCGTCCCACGACTCTGCGATACCTAAACAATTACACTTTCATAACACGTGGGCCATGAATTTGAACAAAACTTTTGGATCGCCACCATTAGTTTATAACGTATAAAAAAGCAAATGACGTCTTTTTTATTTCAATTTTTACCCGCAGTTTTGCTTTAAATACCAAACTACTATACCAATTTTTATAACATTTCTAGGGACCAGACTGAATATATGAGCATTGTTAGAGATGACACAATTACGCGACTTCATTTCAGTCTCTTGATTTTTTTGATTGTCGCATCAGCATGGCGAGTAGCAGTGGCTAGTAGTTGTCCTAAGTTAAACTTCGATGCTGTAAATTGTTGAGGACTTCCCTCGACTGTCTATGGTCTTTATTATTAGATCTACTGCAGACTTTGGTTATAACCCACATGAATGCAAACTTCTCATTAACATAAATTAATTGAGTCCAAACACAAGGTAATTATATGCTGTAAATTGTTGAGGAGTTCCCTGAACTGACCTTTGTCTTCATCATCAGCTCCCTAATGACAATCACAACCTATCTAGACGTAAGGTTCTCATCAATACAAATTAATCAATCACGAACACTAGTTTGCTGCTGTGAATCGTTGAAGAGTTCCCCCGCCTGTTTCCCGGCTCCATCATCAGACCTACTCCAGATCCACCAAAACCCAAGAGGCCTCCAGACTAAATTGTAGTGTTTTAAAATACCTAATGAAAAAACTTACAAATGCACTAACCGTCCCTACAATTTTTGAAAGTTCCCCTTGATTTCTCTGGGCTTCCACCACCAAACCCTGATATCCTTATCACGGGACCAAGTTGGGAATGTCTTCTTTCCAACAAAAATGAATTATCAAAATCGGTTCATAAACGACGAAATTTTTTTTTTTTTTTATAAATTATAAACCAGCGCTTGACCGCAATCCCGCCTGATGGTAAGCAGTGATGCGATCGTTGATGGTAAAGCGCGCTAGTTTATTAAGAGCCTATTCACTCTAGCCTTAATTATCCGTGAAGAATCAGAAAAAAACATTTATACGGTCAAATTGAATAATCTCCTCCTTTTTGAAGTCGGTTAAAAATAAATCACAACGATTGATTAGTTTCGAGCGCCTAAATTTTTTGTTTCTTCGCCGTGTATGAGTGACGAGACATAGGAATAACACAAAAAACATATATAATATGTATAAAGTATATTAATAATAAAAAACTCAAGAACCAGCTCCATCAACCCACCACTACATACAACTGCAATAATAGTTTAAAAACAAATCACATTCGCCATAAACAGAGCCATAACATTTATGCACCAACTTCGTGTATCATGTATTATTTATATCCTCACGGCGGCCAAACGTTGCCAATTCCTCAGCAAGGTTACTAGGCCAGCAAATGTTTTTTACCATGGAGTATTGGACTTGGAGGAGTGAGAGATTATGTCCAAATGATGTGCTGGTTACTGGAGGACCGCCAAATCTGAGCGCCTCGGGAACAGCGCAGTGTTGCCAAAAGCTAAGTGATCGATGGCCTTAGGAATTTGCAAGCGGACTCAGGAGTATAGATAATGTTTAGGTTAATAATAGGGGAGGATGCCAGGTAGTGTTGCATTATGTTATCATGATTATGGTTTGTTTGTGCCTAAAATATAGGTCACGCTTACATGGAATTGAGCTGGACACATCTGTCGCATTACAGACTATCAATGGGCTGAACTTATGACCAGTGAGTCCCGCATAATGGCAGACGATATCATGGCAGGTACCTGTAGAGGCGCAGTCAGGTGGGATGAGTTGGACTCCTTTGATAAATATTGGTCCTTTCAGCTTTGCACAGAGAAAGTTGGAAATAGAGTATAGAGACCTTTGGCCAGTATGGAGGTACTAATGGCAAAAAATTCTTATTTATTATTATTAAAAGCCTGTGATGTCCCACTGCAGGGCAAATGCCTCTACTCTTCTTCCACTTCTCGTTATATAAAGTCTCTCAGCATCAGTTCTTTTTGATGGAGTTCAGTTCATCCCGCTCTGTGTTTCTGGGCCTGTCACGATGGAGTTTGCCATTCATTTTAGCCGAAAGACGTCCACTGCTGGACATAGGCCTCCCCCAAGGTTCTCCACGACGACCGGTCCTGCGCCTCCCGCATCCAGCGGTTTCCCGCGACCTTCACCAGGTCGTCGGTCCACCTTGTCGGGGGCCTACCCACGCTACGTCTTCCGGTGCGTGGTCGCCACTCGAGAACCCGTCGGCCCCATCGGGCATCGGTCCTACGGGCAATGTGTCCAGCCCATTGCCACTTCAGTGTTGCAATTCTTCGGGCTATGTCGGTTACTCTCGTTCTTCTGCGGATCTCCTCATTCCTGATTCGATCGCGCAATGAAACCCCAAGCATAGCCCTCTCCATTGCCCTTTGAGCGACTTTGAGCCTTCTTATAAGGCCCATTGTTAGCGACCACGTCTCAATTCCATAAGTCATCACTGGCAACACACACTGGTCGAAGACTTTTGTCTTGAGACACTGCGGTATTTCGGACGAGAAGATTCTACGTAGCTTCCCGAAAGCAGCCCAGCCGAGTTGGATTCGACGATTGACCTCTTTCTCGAAGTTGGACCTTCCTAACTGGATAGTTGTAGTTTGCCATTAAGAGGGACAAAAGGATCTTAAGTTTGGTTCATTGATTGTCTGACATGCGACAGATGTGTCTAGCCCTATTCTATTTTAGCGTGTCAGGTTTCGAAGTGACGTCAGATATCTTTGTGATGTAACGGATGGACGAATTCCTAACCCTGTCTGTTAGTTTGGAAGAAAAAAAATAATAATTATACAATCATTTTATCAGGTGAAATAGTTAATATAACATAATACCGCGCCACTTTACCCCAAAGGCAGAGGTGCAGTACAACCACAACAATAATATTATAATCGTTAAGTTTGTCGTACTCTAAAGATGTTGAATGAATGAATGATCACATTCAGGGGAGAACTCCTGAATGTGTACTGCTGCATTAAAATTATGCGTATATTCGTATACCTAGTATGAGAGAAAGTATGCAAAAGTCCACTGTTCCATGTGAGTTTTAAGATATATTTTGTCAACGTAATTATGGTCTCTATGTTGATGTAATTTATGTTAGATTGTTTTAATTAGCTGTAAGAAATAGTGAGAAAAGAAAAAAATAATAGTGAGTAAAGTCGAATTAGTGACTAATAATTAGTCAATGGTAAGTAGAGAAATAGTGACATATCCCGGTCGGATCCACTGATCTGTTCCGAAATTGTTTATTATAACGTTTAAATTTATGCCTGAACTACTATATAAGCCTTGTCATTCCGGTATGGTACAAGTATGCAAGAAACTGACTGTGATTAGAACTGCGGGCCAGTTCCAAATTGTATATGTAATGACAACTACGAGCATAGTTTCGCCGAATATTTTACGTATATAAAATTATATATGTATATTACGGTAAGAGTGAATAGTTGAAGATTATTAATAATTATCTATTATTATTTACTAATTACCGAAAGTCGAGGCTAAAGTGATAATGTAATCACATTTGTCAGTTTTTATTAATAATTTAACCCTAGTAGTGATAAATGTAATAATTTTTAAAATAAATGTGATGTGGCCGAGGAGTTTGCAAGGAAAAGTTTGTGAGTAGATATTGATGAGGTTCCTAATACAATTTGCAGTCTGCGAGAATGAGCCTGCAAATACTCAAATTTGGGGGGGGGGGGGGGGGGGGGGGGCAAGCCTTTCAACAATACAACTGTACTGGCGAATGCAACTCTAATCGTTGCAAATGCAAAGAATGCACGTTTTTTTGCAATTCTAAGTGCCATAAAAGTCTTTCTTGCAAAAACAAATAATATTATTAGCTTCTTTCTTTTATGAGTTTTTAATTGTTTTATTTTGATGTTATGTTTATTGCAATTTAAATGGCAATATCTTTTACTTGCAAAACAAATATTTGTTGAATTCTATGATAATACCTTTAAAATTTTAATTTGTTGAATTTATAGGTGCTACAGAAGATTTACAGGCAAACCAAATATGATTGTTAATGATTGCTTTTAGGATTCGTGTTGATTTTGTTAATGAAACAATAAATGTTTAATTTTATTTTTGTTACAAATGTAATGAAATGAAATACGGAATAATAATGAAATGAAAATACAGTTTTATGTAGCACGAAAGACTTTCTTGCATAAGTTTGATGGTAGATTTGATTTTTATAAGAATTTTATTGTTAATTTTGTGTTAAATGTGCCTTTATAGTTTGATTTATTTAATATTCTAGTTCAGAAGATGTGATACCTGCTGGTCAAAAAACATTGGGTTTTTATTTATTTTATAACTTTTACCAATATGTGTTTTGAATTATTAATAATTACTACTAAAAGTAATAAATTTCAATATTAATAATTTTGAAAAAATATTAATAATTTTCAATTAATCAGATCTTTTTTCTCATTCACGTAATTCTAGCCCTTGGGACTACCGGTAAACTATGTAAATTCCGTTGAGCTCGGTTAGTTAAACTAGTGTGGAATATATAATTAATAGACAATTATATTATAATTTAAGGCCTATATTCATACACTTAGAATTAAATTCCGAGAAATATGTTTACAAAGCCCACATGAAAAGTTAACATCTTGTTGTTACATCTTGGGTATGGCAGAGAGGTACCTCAGTGTAGCTCCACTTCACCAGAATAACATAACTGGCTAAATGTAGGTATGGAGATTCCACCTTGAATGATCTATTAAACTATTTCAGCGCAGTGAGTGATTATGTTTGATAAAGTGTTAAAAAATATAGAATTTTACTTACCTGTATACAGACCCGTGTCCGCAGAAATTTCCGTGTGTATGTGTACTATTTGTAGTTCTACTATGTATGAATAAATATATATGATACGAATAAGATACTTATAGGTGTTCCCCGAATGGTCTGAAGACATCCTTCCCGACGTGAAGGATGTTCAGCCCACAGCAATTTCACTAGACGCCCACACAGACATCATTTCATGATCGTTCTATTCTAAACAGATTAACTATTTTACTGGCACAAATTAGAGACATAACCACACTTGAATTGCTTTTTAATGCCCATTCAGAGAAGGCTACTTGGACTTAAAAGTTTCAAACGCGTGGCAACCAAAAATCGTAGCACGGTTAGCTACGCCGTAGCACTGCGCATTCTGTTTTGATAACTATGCGCCTTCGCCGAATAAGATAACGTCTCATAGATTTCTATTCTATTCTTCTAAGGACACAAAGTTGTTCTTTTTCGCCAACTGCAATGGTCTACCATTGCAGTTGGCGAAAAAGAACTACTTTGAGTTCCTGGTTGTATCAACTCAAACATAAAAAATAACATAACATTTTATATCATTTGTATAAACATACCGTTTGTGAGAGTCGTATCACGGCAGTCTGGATTATTCAAAGGAATTAATACCTCCGCGAAGGAACGAAAGTAAACGAAGGTAAGATAAGGCGGTTAAAATATTCACGAGGGCACGAATCCAATATTCTTGTTATCTAGTTAGCGAACAGCCGAGGCTTGCACTGAAATAGAACCATAATTCCTGTGAATAATACTGAAAGAATAAGACATACTTATATCAATATATTTTGTATTTTATAAGGAGGCGTGGTGGCGTATTTGTATGTGTAATATATACACATAATCGGCCTAAGTTCCCACTGCTGGGCCACAGGCCACATCTCAGTAAGATGGTACTGGGCATGACACGGAACGACGTGGATTGATAGAAGTTACACGTGTTTGAATTATAAATTCAGTACATGCCAATTTTCTTTTTTCTTTCAATTAGAGAGCAGTGCAGCCTATGCAGCGTGTTGTCAGACAGGGAGATGTTATCTCCCCGAAACTGTTCACCGCTGCATTGGAGGATGTCTTCAAGGTTCTGGACTGGAAAGGACTGGGCATCAACATCAATGGCGAGTACATGACAGACCTTCGGTTTGCTGATGATATCGTAGTCATGGCTGAGACCGCGGAGGACCTGAGTACAATCCTCGAAGACCTCAGTAGGGCCTCTAAGCGAGTCGGTCTTAAAATGAACATGGGCAAGACGAAAGTCATGTCTAATGCCCATGTTGTACCGATTCCTATAAAGATTGGAGACTCTGTTCTCGAAGTTGTTGACAGCTATGTGTACCTGGAACAAACTGTCCAGTTAGGAAGGTCTAACTTCGAGAAAGAGGTCAATCGTCGAATCCAACTCGGCTGGGCTGCTTTCGGGAAGCTACGTAGAATCTTCTCGTCCGAAATACCGCAGTGTCTCAAGACAAAAGTCTTCGACCAGTGTGTGTTGCCAGTGATGACTTATGAAATTGAGACGTGGTCGCTAATAATGGGCCTTATAAGAAGGCTCAAAGTCACTCAAAGGGCAATGGAGAGGGCTATGCTTGGGGTTTCACTGCGCGATCTAATCAGGAATGAGGAGATCCGCAGAAGAACGAGAGTAACCGACATAGCCCGAAGAATTGCAACACTGAAGTGGCAATGGGCTGGACACATTTCCCGTAGGACCGATGCCCGATGGGGCCGACGGGTTCTCGAGTGGCGACCACACACCGGAAGACGTAGCGTGGGTAGGCCCCCGACAAGGTGGACCGACGACCTGGTGAAGGTCGCGGGAAACCGCTGGATGCGGGAGGCGCAGGACCGGTCGTCGTGGAGAACCTTGGGGGAGGCCTATGTCCAGCAGTGGACGTCTTTCGGCTGAAATGATGATGATGATGATGATGAGAGAGCAGTGATAGCGTGGTGGTGGTATGTGTGTTGGATTATTAGGATCCCTTCAAAATGGTTGAGTGTAATCCTGCTGATTCATGCGTCGTGTTCGTGAACGGGCGCCGTCAGTAGAGACGGGTTATCTCTCCTATAGGCATATTTTAATTTTGTTTTAGTTGTGTTTTTTATTTTTGTTTTCTTGTTTTTCACGGACGCATTCAATGTCCATCTTTATCAACATAGTCTCGCATATATAATTTCAATACGAGTTATATTAACAATATTTTGATCTTGCCTGTTTTTTTCCTATGAAGCTTTCGAACTGGCAACTATATTTTTTTATCTATCTGACTGATCGAACCTTTGAAAATTTGCAATCGTCTTTAATGTGACTTAATACAAATAAATGTTTCGTGTTCTTATACATATAATTCTTATTTTTACCTACTTCTTTTTGCCTGAAACACAGGATAACCTAGTTCAGTAGCAGTCTGGATTTGTGCCCAATAAGGTATTTGACTAAAGAAAACTAATTAGTCCGTCAGTCAGATTTACAAAAAATACTAGACACGTATTTTTTCTTTTTTCATATAAACAAAAAATGAAGACGACACAGTGCGTTGAAAACTCGTGTGACGTCACTGCATTCTACACTTATTAGCGCTCAGTGACGTCACCAGCCACCACTCCTGATCTTTGATGCCTTTTATATTTGTCAATTTTTATTGATTTGATAAAACAAAATACATGTATCCAATATTTTTCTATAACCTGAATGACGGACTAAATAGAATCAATTTTTTTACCCAGGAAACAACCCTATTCATAGCAATACACTCGCCACCTATTACATAGAAATTAAAGACAAAACACCTCTGCCTAATCCTTTGAGAAACAAGCCGATATATTATGTAATATTATCAATATGTTAAAATAGATAGTGGTTTATTGTCGTAACGTCCTAGAACTTTGTAGTTGATTAACTATATCAACTATGTTTCACTCCGAATTTATTTGGAGTCCTCCGGGTTATTCTAAATCCGTGATTTCCCTAGGTAAGAGGGATGTTATGGTACGAGTATCTGATTGTAAGTGACAGCGCCAGTGTATAGTTTTTTAAAAATAGAACAGAAATCTGCTTTTATGTTTGTAGAGTTTTTTTCCGATTACATAAAAATGCTTATTTAAGCGACTTTATGGAAATAGAAGCTCTATTTACAAATTTAATTGATTATACCTTCTTATATTGTTTTCTTTAACATAAAAGTTTACCAACCCTACTAATACAATATTTTAATGACAAGCTTTATTATTATAAAACTCTGAATCATGATATTGTATTATAAAATAGTAAAATATTGTATACAATTTAATATACACGGTTTCTCTGTTTCGGTGTGGGAGCAGAGTGTAGGCATGTCAACTAATAATCAGTAAAATATTTTTGTACAGACGTTCAGTGTTATAATAACAACAGAAGAAAAAGGATATCGTCGTATCAATAGCCAAAAACCAACACCGTTAATGTAAGGGGATCGGTTGCAATATGAAACCGATATCACAAGGGGAGGTTATATGCTGTATATAGTAGGCCCATACACTGTGTAGGAACAAATTTATGTGTCTGAAAGGGGATTGGTCATCCCCAACTAAAGGTATCGAGAGAGAAACGCCGATGTGGTAGCTTGGTAAAACCCAGAGTGGCGGGGAACTGGACGCCCAGCCTGTGAACCTTGGATTCGGTATGTACTGTGTATAAGAAAGATGTTCTTTTTAAATTGCTATTATATGTATAATAGCAATATTATTTTTTAATTGCGTTTTTTTATTTAAATTTAAATCCGCTTCGATTTCCATTCTATTCTATATAAAAGGTGTATCTGACATTGACGCACAAACGAATACCATGGATCCAGTACATGATTCTGAACCCCCCAGTGGTGGAATTCTTCCTCGGCATTTTCATGATAAAAAAATTATATATAGAGATTTTTTCAGTTTAGACCGTTCATAAGTTCATAATTGCTATACTTTTATAACCCAATAAGATATTAAAGTAAAAATTAATTAATTCGCTAATTAAACAAAAAAGTGCAATGAAAACAAAACTTGAAAAACTATCTTAGCAGCTGATTTAATAGAGGTCATATCAGGGATCAACCTCATACCTACAAAACCGCACGGCGGCACGCTTGCAACGTTTAAAGGCCGAGCCGACACTTTTTTAAACACTGTGAATTCTGTAACCGTTCATTAACGACATAAATGACTATCATAATTTTATTAGTGGCATGCGGTCTAGCCTTTTTGCGAAGTTTGCGTTACGATGTCAG
Organism: Sesamia inferens; assembly: GCA_037179545.1. NCBI lineage: Eukaryota > Metazoa > Arthropoda > Insecta > Lepidoptera > Noctuidae > Sesamia > Sesamia inferens. The sequence goes on along the minus strand of CM073928.1, from coordinate 23,021,209 downwards.
ATACACCCTGTACATATGTATATACTAGCATAGGCGGAGACATGGCTGAGAGCACAGACCAGTTTAAATACTTGAGGTCTGTGCTTCACGCGTCTGGTGACATTGTTTGCGACGTCAGGGCACGTATTTCCGCAGCTTGGGCAAAATGGCGTGAGGTGACAGGTATCATTTGTAACCCCAAAATGCCGGATAAGCTTAAGAGACTGGTCTATAAGTCCATCATTAGACCTGTTCTTCTGTATGGCAGTGCGGCGTGACCTGTGCTTGAGCGACATAAGCAGGAGCTGCGTGACACGGAGATGAATGTGTTGTGATGGATGTGTGGAGTTACGTGGAAAGGCCGCATCAGGAACTCTTGCATCCGTGGCGATCTTCGTGTCCGTGACATTGTAGACAAACAGGGTCGCCTACACAGGTGCGGCCACGTCTTATGCAAACGGCATGTTACGTGGTTAACTAATGTCTTGCCATGGCGCCTCCGCCGGGTCGGGGTAGACCAAATAAATACTGGCTTGACGTTGTAAGAGATGACATGCGTGCCAACAACACTTACCACAGGGTGCCACAGATAATGCGAAATGGAGGAGAATGTGCAGGAAAGTGGACCTCGGGCTGCAACGAGAAAGCCGCGAATGCAACCAGGATTAATGACGATGACATACATCACTATATATTAGGCGGTTAGGGTAGTATAGTCGGTTGCTTTTTTTTTTGTAAAAAGTTTTTATTTTACACTTTTTAGTTGTAAAAAGTACTGAGTGCAAACGACGTCATTTTGTTTACTTTAATTTTTACCCCTAATTTTGGTTCATAAACGAAACCACTGAACCGATTTCTATGAAATTCCTGTGAGACCAAACTGAAAGTATGAGCAATGCTAGACATGACGCGATTACGGAATTTAAATTTATTCTCTTGATTTCAATTGATTTTTGCATAAGTGTGATGAGTAGGTAGTGGTTGTCCTATATTAAACTTCACATTTTTGAGGAATTGCGTTGACTCCCTATGGTCGTCATCATCAGATTTACTGCATACCATTATTTTAACCCATACAGATGCAAACTTCTCATCAATATAAACGAATTAAGTCCAAACACAAAGTTGCTACTGTAAACCATTGAAGAGTTCCCTGAACAGGCCTTTGTTTTCATCATCAGAGCCCTAATGACAGTCACAACCCATCTATGTGTAAGGTTCTTATTAATACAATTTAATTAAGCACAAACACAAGGTCAAGTTCGATGCCAAGACCTTGTTTTTTTTTGTTGTCGCTGGGGAAAGTGACAATTACGCATCCCCGCCCGTCGGGGGACGGGAGGGGTAAGTGGGACTCCCCGGGAGATAGGCTCCCGGTATACCCACTAAAAACCCCAGCGGCACTCCGTCATCGCCTTAGTGGCGGGGAAATGGGAAACTAGCGGAGCCTGAGCTACCACTCCCACGCCACCCACGTGGTGAGCGGTGCAAGGCGGGCGCGGGCACCCCCGTGCCTCACGCCCGCCGCTAACCTCAGGGAGGAAGAAAGCGGGCGAAATCCCGCCTTCCCCTGCCCCTACGCTGCCTGCGGAGCGTCGAAGCGAGGGGATCCTCCGGCCTCCTTCCGCGACATCACGTCTTTGTAGAAAGAGGCCATCGCCGTCCAGGCCTTCTCACTCCCCACCATCGCTCTGACGATGGCGGGCAGCGAGAGGTCCCCTCCTACCGGCTAGACGTTTTTTTTTTTTTTTGACGCTGTGGGAATGCATTTACGCACCATACCCCGAAGGGCGTGTGTGGGACTCGCCCAGCTGAAGCCGGGAATACCCACTAAACCCAACAGCGGCACACCGACATCGCCTTAGTGGCGGGGTCATGGGAAATAGCAGAGCCTTTCTACCAATCCCCCGCCGGCGATTCCCGCCAGAAGGCGGGCCCACAGTGGGCTCTCCATAGGGAGGGGCCCGGCTGGGTACGTCTTCGTGTGCGAGAAGACGCAGCAGCCAAGGGTTTTTTAGCGAGGTGTCCTTACTCTTAGCCCCACTCGTTTGCCCGGAAGCAAACGGGGCCCCCAGCTCCTCTCAGTGAGGAGACCGGGTTGCCCGACGGTGACCCAGAGTTCGGGTCACGTCAGCCACCTGGAGAGGTGGCCGACCCGCCGCGCGTGTGACCGCCGAAGCGGTCCCCACTTCTGGTTTTGGTCCGCGCCGGTAAACCGGTAACCCCCATATCTGGGGGCCGTTCCCCTATCCGCCACCTGGGGACGCGTCCGATGGCAGGCCAGAAACTGCACACGGATCCTACCGCCTAGACCTAGGTCAACTTAGATGTCGTGGTCAACTTTGTTGCCAAGGACAAGTTCGAAGCCAAGGTCAAGTTCGATACCAAGGTCAAGTTAGATGCCAAGGTTAAGTTCGATGCCAAGGTCAAGTTTGATGGAAAGGTCACAATATGTAAAGAAAACCTTATCCGATCCGTGAAGGTATTGTTAGGTATCGATAACTGATTCTATTAATGCCTGAAGTCGAGCTATACTTAAAAAATCTCCCTAAAAAATAACGTTATTTCGCAAAAAGAGGTAACTTTATACATGTGCTGTAGGCAATGCATGCGCGGGCGTCCCTACGCATGCACGCGGCTCACAGTCACATAGGATAGGATATTCTCATTTACCTACTTCTGAGTTTTCTTCCTCATCAACCTTTTTATCGTCCTACTGCTGGGCACAGGTCTTCTCTCATACAGAGAAGGATTGAGCGTAATCACCACACTTGCTCAATGCGGGTTGGCGATTTCAGACTTAAAGCACAGGTTTCCTCAAGATGTTTTCCTTCACCTTGTATAACTTAGAAAAGTTACATTGGTACTTGCCTGCCCTGGAATCGAACCTACAGACTCATACTTGAGAGGCTGGTGTTTTAACCACCAGGTCACCACGACTACCGTCATTACCCTTTACACAATACTAGAACCCTGTACACGTACCAATTTCCCTTAGACCAACAACTGTTCCTTTAACAAAGTGCCGGTATTCCGTATATTACTTTTTTTTACGATTGCTCCCATTCAGTGATTGGCTCACTCCTTTTGTGAAGGTAAAGTTGAAAGGTATAATAAATAGTCATTTAATACAATTGTGACGGATGCGAAAAGCAATTTAGTACGACATTTCTTTCGTGACTTTTAGGAATTCATAAAATATATTACAAACAAGAAGATACGAGTTCAATGGTTTGAGTTCATATCAATAAGTGTGTATGTGTGCACATTCAGCCCATAGCGTTCCACTGCTGGCACACAGACCCATGTCTGTGTGAAGAAGTGTGTCATAATTCACCATTCAGGCCTAGTGCAGGTTTGTGGATCTCTAATATGTTGCAATTTTCGGTTCTAGAACATACCGGTTTCTCCACGATGTCTTCCGTCATCGTTATCAGAGAAATTAAATTAAATAAACAAAGTAAAGTTCAGCTCGTAAGTCGGCTCCAATACCACTGGTCCTCTTCTGCACAAATAAATATACTCGTATTCAACGGCCGCCCGCGACTTCGCGAGTTAGTTATTTGACCATTTTATTTTAACTCCAAAATATCATCATCATCATCATCATTTCAGCCGAAAGACGTCCACTGCTGGACATAGGCCTCCCCCAAGGTTCTCCACGACGACCGGTCCTGCGCCTCCCGCATCCAGCGGTTTCCCGCGACCTTCACCAGGTCGTCGGTCCACCTTTTCGGGGGCCTACCCACGCTAAGTCTTCCGGTGCGTGGTCGCCACTCGAGAATCCGTCGGCCCCATCGGGCATCGGTCCTACGGGCAATGTGTCCAGCCCATTGACACTTCAGTGTTGCAATTCTTCGGGCTATGTCGGTTACTCTCGTTCTTCTGCGGATCTCCTCATTCCTGATTCGATCGCACAGTGAAACCCCAAGCATAGCCCTCTCCATTGCCCTTTGAGCGACTTTGAGCCTTCTTATAAGGCCCATTGTTAGCGACCACGTCTCAATTCCATAAGTCATCACTGACAACACACACTGGTCGAAGACTTTTGTCTTGAGACACTGCGGTATTTCGGACGAGAAGATTCTACTTAGCTTCCCGAAAGCAGCCCAGCCGAGTTGGATTCGACGATTGTCCTCTTTCTCGAAGTTGGACCTTCCTAACTGGATAGTTTGTCCCAGGTACACGTAGCTGTCAACAACTTTGAGAACAGAGTCTCCAATCTTCAAAAAAGGGAAAGGAGTCGGTACAACATGGGCATTAGACATGACTTTCGTCTTGCCCATGTTAATTTTAAGACCGACTCGCTTGGAGGCCCTACTGAGGTCTTCGAGCATTGTACTCAGGTCCTCCGCGGTCTCAGCCATGACTACGATATCATCAGCAAACCGAAGGTGTGTCATGTACATGCCATTGATGTTGATGACCAGTCCTTTCCAGCCCAGAACCTTGAAGACATCCTCCAATGCAGCGGTGAACAGTTTCGGGGAGATAACATCTCCCTGTCTGACACCACGCTGCAGAGGTATTGGTTTCGAGGTCTGGTTCTGTATTCGGACTGACATGGTGGCGTTTTCGTACAAACCCTTCAGCGCTTCAATATACCGGATAATATACAACCCCAAAATATACAGGATACGTTTTAAATTTTTGTTATGCTCCGCTTCTATTGGTCGCAGCGTGATGTTATATAGTCTAAAACCTTCCCGGATTAATGAGGTATTCAACGCAAAAAGTATTTTCCAAATCGAACCAGTAGTTCCTAAGATTGGCGCGTTCAAACAAACAAACTATTCAGCTTTATATATTAGTATAGAAATCTAACTTGTTTAAGCCTTTTGATCGTTACCTTTGTATTTCTATTAAATAAACTGTAACCGTTACCTACGTCTGTCTACGCCACTAAATATTTCTCAATAAAGCTCAACTGACCATCCCTCTGTCTGTCTGTCCATCCCTCCATCAGTAGATAATGGGAACGTCGAAGTGGAATGTTTTCCACACGACCACATACATACATGTATGTTTACCACGTAGCTACTAAGTAAAAGTCTATCGAATTGTCTACTATTTTGGATAATTTTTAATTGCTCAACTCTTTCCCACAGAACTGTAACTAATATTATAAATACGAAAAGCAGTTTCTTTCATGCTAAAAGAGCTTAACAGATTTAAATAAAATTCGTCACATAGAAAATTAGCTGAGCGAGGACTAGGCTAGGCTTTTCATGCTGGATCGCAGAAAAACTCGAAAGGAAGAGCCAGATTCCTATATTTATTCGTCTTTCACCGAAAAGCAATTTCCTTTGAAATCCTCTTCACATTATACAAATTCACAAAGGTGACCTTGCACAATTGATAACTGGCTACATTTCAGAATGATATATGATAATGATAATTTCACCAATACCTAAGTAATTATTAAAACTAAACTTCACATAGCAATAGATTAATGATAAATGATTCTTAAAGTTGGCTTGGTAGCTGTCGATCGACTGCTGTGCTGCATGCCACGGGTTCGATTCCCGCAAACAAAAAATATTTGTGTAGCCTACAGAGACTTGTTCCGGGTCAGGCTGTTTGTATGTACATGTGAATTTAAATATTTGTACATCCACCCACAATACAGAAGTAGTTCCTAGTGTGGGGCAATGTTTTTATAAAAAAAGGTAGTCGCCAACCTTCACAGACAGTCAATTAATCTTTTTAAATAATTACTTCCTCAATTAACCTACATACGTGAGTTACAATTACTTAACGGTAAAAGCATTGTTTTTCAGATGACAGTATTAAATTTGACAATTGAATGCGTGTTATGGGTAATTTACACCAGGATTCGAATTACCAAAACTGCGGCTTAACAAAAGCTGGATCGACACGCAATTTTGCATCAAAATGTCGACCGACGACGGCGGTACGCAATCGCTCGCGACTGAACTTTTTCACGGTCAATTTTAGTCACCCGATGTTAGATGACGACCCGACCTGACGCTGCAAAAAAAGTCCGAACCTCTTCTAGTTTGGAACTTGCGATTTAAGTCACCTGCGGTCTAACTGTATTTCCATTCAGACGTATGCGCTTTATTTAAATCTCCTTGTAAAGCCCGCATAAGGCTAGATATAGGAAATGGTCATCAGTCTGCAGCCGGCAGAAGTTACCACCCACCAGACAAAGTCTTGCCGCCAAGCGATTCGTCGTGTTCCGGCATGATGTCTGTTGAAGCGGTACGGAGGACTTATATGAGCAGTTGTGTTGCGATGTGTGCCGGGTACGATGCAACAAATGTTGTTGTGTCGTATGGAGTTTGATCGTGGAGGGTCTCCAGATCAATCTCCCTCTGGCGCAGCATCGTTGGTCGTATTGTTGGGTTTAACATTGCATCACCTCGCTCAACTGTCGTCTTCCTTTCTATTACTCAGTTTTTTTAAGTGAAACAAACTACCGCGCTTTACTGCCAATGATGGCATCACTGCTTACCAAGAAAAAGGTGAAGTTTATAAGGTTAAAAAAACCTGCTTACTATGCCTTACTTATTACGCTAACTCGAATTTTTGTTTTTAAGATATATTTATATAATAACAGCGATTTTCGAACCTAAAGTCCTAACTTTAATGCACAGTTCAGCTCGATCGAACCGAATACTGTGTTCTAAGATACAAAGCTATTCTTACTCTAGGCCATCTTCACATTATTTCTATTATTTTTGAATTGTTTCTTCCTTTGTGTCCATTGTTAGTTAATTTAGTTTTTGTACCTTGGTACCTAGTATATTACCTTTATCTATGTTTATCTTTTGGTTTAACAAAACTTATTATTATTTATTAAAAGACAGCGCACTGCCCTCAACGATCTCTCTCTCGGGGAATTCTGTTTCTTTCCGTCCACTACACATACATAAAACACTTTCTTCCCATGGATAGATACAACAAGGTGGGTTGGTATTAAAGAATGTCGCCCTGTCACGATCCTTACATACGACCAAAACGGAACAAAAGGTGCAAGGCGGATGTAAGTGAGAACGCCGGGGATTGGACGCCGTGATCTTATTAGTAATGTTTCCCAGAAAGGTCAGGTGTGAGGTACAAGTAATCGGCGTGCGTGTTTGACCAGAAATATATGGACGAAGCAAAAAGTAAAGATTTTGTTGTGTTTGCCTACTCTTTTGAGAAGAAGGCAAGTATTTATATTATATATTTATAGGTAAGTATTTTATGTGCATTTGACGAACTAAAACTTTCAATAAATATTATTCTAAGGGGTAGTGTTGTTTTTCGACATTTCAAGAAATTTATGATCCGCCCGTGATCCAGTTCCACTTTCCATAAAAATGGCATTACTGACATGACCAATATTGAAAGTATAATAATAGATCTAAATGACTGAACATAAATTGAATCCGATGATAGATTCTACCTCGTATATAGTATAGATTCTCCACAGGGTGAAATGGGGTTGCGTATGCTAGAATTTTTTGAGACTGCGGTTGTCGCCACGTAGCGGCCGCAAATTTATCGTCGAAAGACGTCACTGAAACGTTATTTATGAAAGTAATATTTTAGTTTAGAAATAAAATTAAGAGCTTGTTGTTCATAAACGATCCTAGGCACGAGAGGACAACCCCTATTCACAATTGTATTGTTTGATTTCAATTACACCAGCCCGTATTACCTGATTATAAAGTGATCGGGATTTCAGAGTTAAATGAGACATTTTTTTTTGTTTAAATCCTTGCTCTACACCAGGAATTTCTCCTGCATAGTGAGTGCGTTCACAATCATATAAAGTAACACACATGTAAATAGCCAACAAATGAAGTTAGGGAGATGATTCGGACGATGCGCACACGGGAGCGATAGTAACGATTATTACATTTGATTGAGCGACCATTGATTAGCTGGCAACTTTTTTGTCGCCGTGCACGGCCTGGCTTTGCAACCAATAGATGATTGTAAGCCCGCGGATAAAAATATCTCTTCGCTACACGAGCGCTCCTTCATACAAACCTATAGACCTGAAAAACCAATTAATTGCGGCGACACTCACACGACAGTTTGTCGTGGGCGCTCTCCCGAAGATCAAAACCGTATTTACATGCTTGTTCGGAAATCAATCGTTCGGTTGACATCGGTATACCGTGAGCTCTCGAGTTAACCGCAAAGAGGTGTAACCGGGTTGTATTGTCAACGACAAATGTAAACACGGTCCCTAGTTCTTGTACACCAAATACCTATGGACGTCTTGACGTTAGACTGTATGAGAACTATTTAATATTGATGCTAATAGAGACAGATAATAATATTCTTTATTACATTACATTATCATTAGCAGGGTATATAGTGCATACTGGAATACTTGTCGGTTGATGTCTCCTCTATATTTATAATTGTCTAAACGGCCTCTGAGAGTTGACTTCAGCCCCTGGTACGTCTTCCAAAGATCAGCAAATCCGTATTTATAATTGTTCTTTTTTAATATGAAATTGGTGAACTATCCCAATGAACAGGAATGTGATCAGCAGATCCCTGCGGAATAACAAATATCCGTAGTCTATGACAATTGATATTTCCGATAAAACATTGTCACGAATGCACCTTATTTCGAGGGCATAAGGATCAATATTGCGTGACATGCAGTACATAACTTTTAAGCGCTATATCTCGAGACCTAGGTATTACAGAGGTGTAATATAAAAACGCATTGCCAGACCTAGGATGGCCTATCTAATGGTACAGGTTTCATCAATATTGTCAACGAAGTTTCGACATCGGAATTTCTAGAAACTCGTCTCCGGTGAATAGGGATGTTTCATGGGTAAAAAAAAAATTGATTCTATTTAGTCCGTCATTCAGATTATAGAAAAATATTATATTTTGTTTTATCAAATCAATAAAAATTGACAAATATGAAAGGTATCAGAAATTAGGAGTGGTGGCTGGTGACGTCGCTGCGCGCTAAAAAGTGTAGCGTGCAGTGACGTCACACGAGTTTTCAACGCACTGTGTCGTCTTCATTTTTTGTTTATATGAAAAAAGGAAAATACGTGTCTAGTTTTTTTTGGAAATCTGACAGACGGACTAATTAGTTTTTTTTAGTCAACTACCCTATTACCGTAGGTACCTGCTGAATGTACTCGAAGTTATGCGCTATTATTATTGATTCTGGATGGGTCTGGAATGTTCGATCAGCTGATCTATATAAAGCCCCGTGACGCCAGCCCGTAGTCAGTCTGCCTTTGACTATAGAATCGGAAGAAGCGACATACGCGAATACCTACTACAACTGTAATGAGAACTTTGAGGACGACGTGAAGTAACATCTGTAGTGTTATTGTGTGTGTACGACACGGATGTCGTGAACGTAAGGGAAGACTTCGGTACAACGTCTGCTACATTCTACTTGTCCTTGACTGTACCTTCGTTGGCCCTTAACCGGCTTTTTAATACCCCTAGCCCTTAACAATATTATAATTTCAATATGACCTTTACGGCGACGTCTCCTTTAGATAGGTACTTTGTTTTTTATTAAAACACACTTTCCCTGACAAAATGACAATGACATTGTACTTATAAGTAAGCAGAAAAAACGAAAACTTTTTTCTATTAAAGTTTTCTCTAGAATTATTTTTGTGTTGTCTGTGGTTAGGACTGATGTGGAGCCGTGTGGAAGAATCTACTATAATTGAGCTTTACAAACAAAACAATGTTTTATATTAGCTCTGCACCAAGCTTAGCAATGTAATGAAGAAGGGCAATACCAGCGTTAAAGCTGACTTCTTATTCTCTTGTGTCAGCTCGGTAACGTAATAATGTTGTAACTCAATCGACCTTATTTACCTCGTGTAAAAGCTTGCTACCAAGTCAGATATTAAAGCTAAGAGCCCAAGATAGACTTAATTTTAATATAGGCAAGAATAATAAGAAATAGGTATTTCTTATTATTCCTGCCTATCTTGTCCCACTGAATCTTACCAATCTATATAAATGTGAAAATTTGTCACGATTTATGGATGTTTGGTACATTTTCAGGCAAAAATTTTTTAACGCTTTTGGATCAAATTTGGCATATAGTTAGTTTATAACCAAGAACAACACAGGATATTTTTTAGCCGAATATTTCCTCGGGATCGGAACCGTGGGACCCTGCTAATATAGATATTAATTACAAAGCTAGCAAAATAGTCGGATTTCAAAATTGTATTTGCATTTTTCCCATTCTCGAGAAGGCTTTTGCGATAGAATCCTTAGACACTGAGCAAAAACAGAAAAGCAAAAAAGAACTCTAAGCGTAAACAAAGTCATAGCACGGCCTAAAAAAAAGACAATTTCAGTCGGATTTTCTGATCTGTTCCCTTGTCTTCATGTCCGTGATATAGCGGAAAAACGCGGAAAAACTGCAGGAGGGTCGCCTACGTTAGTACGGTCACGTCTTAAAAAACGATGTTACGTGGGTCACAAATGTCTTGCCATGACGCCTCCGCCGGGCCAGAACAAGCGGGGTAGACCAAAGAGGTGCTGGCTTGACGTCGTAAGAGATGACATGCGTGCCAACAATCTCACACACATCAACATCACCACAGGATGCTAAAGATCGCGCGAAATGGAGGAAATTAAACAGGAAAGTGGACCCCGGGCTTCAACGCGAAGGCCGCGGATGCAACCGGGATAAACGCTAAGATGATGACGATGAGTCAGCAACAGCATATACGATGTAGGTCGGAGAAACGAAGTCGCAGGCAGAAGCTAGTATTGTACGGATGACAGCAAGTCAAGCTACCCGAAACTGTCAAATATTCCCAATCTATGTAATAAAGAAATTTGAATGATTGTATTAGCTTGATGTACTGTCGTCTGCTCTACTTGCAATAAGACACACAATATAATACAGGAGAATTTTTTTTAACGTTTATTTATAAGTAGATATAGGACCATTAAAACTGATAAAAACAAAATATTGAAAGACCAACAATAGCTTTCAATGTTTCTACATACCCTGACTAGAATTAAAGTTTGCTAATCATATGTATAAGTAGTCTGCGGAAAAAAGTTTTTTTTTTTGGGCCGGCAAGTCAAGCTGAGTGTCACGCTCATTTTTCATGGGACTTTTAAAATGATTTATAGTGTTGTTTACTAAATAAAAGCGCGTGATTTATGTAGTAAAAAGTGCATTCAGTAAATAATTTATAAAGAACATTTAATATTGTAGCATAGTGGCCACATCATTATTTTACCCCAAACCCCTCCTAGTTGGCCTCACGCGGGTTACGAAAGGAGATAGGTTAGTTTAAGTTAAGCTATAATAAGTTAGGATTCCGTGTGCTTTTTCTGGCCTGCCATCAGACGCGTCCCCAGGTGGCGGATAGGGGAACGGCCCCCAGATATGGGGGTTACCGGTTTACCGGCGCGGACCAAAACCAGACGTGGGGACCGCTTCGGCGGACATCCGTGCGGCGGGTTAGCCACCACTCCAGGTAGCTGACGTGACCTGAACTCCGGGTCACCGTAGGATAACCCGGGCTCCTCATCGAGAGGAGCTGGGGGCCCCGTTTGCATTCGTGCAAACAAGTGGGGCCAAGAGGAAGGACACCTCGCTAAAAAACCCTTGGCTGCTGCGTCTTCTCGCACAAGAAGACGTACCCAGCCCGGCTCCTCCTTCTGGAGGGACCACTGTGGGCCCGCCTTTTTGGCGGGAATCGCCGGCGACGTATTGGTAGCGCAGGCTCTGCTATTACCCAAGACCCCGCCACTAAGACGATGTCGATGTGCCGCTGTGGTTTTAGTGGGTATTCCCAGCTTTGGCTGGGCGAGTCCCACACACGCCCGTCGCGTATACGCACCATACGCGACGAGCGTGTGTGGGGGAAAGGAAGTTCCACAGCGACAAAAAAAAGGATAAGTTAGGATATAAACTTACTCAAGAAAAAACTTACTCAAGTCCAGGCTGTATGGTGTACTATGCCTTTGCCTTTTCCGTTCAGAAGTACGGAAACAAGTGAACCAAAAAAAAAGTCTGTGGAAATTTCATAATCAGCCTATCATTTTCTCACTGTTGGGATACAGGCGTCCTCTGGGTAAGAGGGAGTAGGCCGTCATCTACCACGCGGGCCCAGAGTGGAGATATTTTAGCCGGTTCTCTTGCTCACAAACCAAATTAAATCAGACAGCGCCTGACGTAAATTGTTTGTATTTTTAGTCGCCATCTTTTTCATCACGTTTAAAAAGTCTATGAAGAATCATTTGACAGGAATTAATATTTACCTTCTATCTTTTTCTTGACGAAACAGAAAAAAATGGATGCGCTTAACTTAAATTTAATTTGCTTTGGTAACTAGAAAATCGGCGCCGCTTTGTGTATTTTCAGTATATACCATTATTTGCTTTCTCTACACAAATAAATAAATAAATATAATATGAATATATATATAGGATATATAAAATAATTTTTCTCGGTGGTAGGCCATAATACCGGCTGACGGCAGAAGTTACCACCCGCCAGACAAGGTCTTGCCGCCAAGCGATTCGTCGTGTTCCAGAATGATGTCTGGCGACTCCGTACGGAGGACGGGTCTGAGCAATTGTGTTGCAATGTGTGCCGGGTACGATGCGCCAAACGTTGTTGTGTCGGGAGTTTGGTTGTGGAGGGTCTCCAGATCAATCTCCTCCCTCTAGCGCAGCATCGTTGTTCATGTTATTGGGTTTAACATTGTATCAACTGCCGTCTTCCTTCCTATTCACTAAGTTTTTTAAGTGAATAGGCTTAAGAAATTAGCGCGCTTTTCCATCAACGATTGCATCACTGCTTACCATTAGGCGGGACTGCGGTTAAGCACTAGTTTATACAAATTAAAAAACATAAAAGATTAAAATATGTCCATTATATTAAACCGGCTTCTAAACTAAGGAGCTTTAAAAACAATCGCAGTTGAAATTAACTGAACTGATAACAGCAACGCAAAGCTAACTAGTTTATAGAACAGTTGTTTAGTTTGACTTTGTTGTTAATAAATTACGGACATTGTAGGTTCGGGCTATTTTATGTGTGAATACATTTTATTGCATTAGTTATGTGTGCCAGACTGGCTCGTTGATTTAGTGGATGCAACATTATCAATTTATAGTCTGTTCCGTTACTGCTCGCATGATAATTTTCGTAGCGAGTCATTTTGTAATGCTTTGTGTTTTGTGAAATTATGAGTACGAGGTCATAAAATCCAGGTATGTCATGTGTATTTTCAAAAAGTTTTCGGAAGTAGGTCGGTGTCTGGGTTTCGTGACCTACCAACTCGCAGTGGGCGCACGTGCTGATAACGGTCCATTCCCTCTCATAGAAGAGAGAAGACCTGTGTCCCAACAGTGGGAACATTTTAGGCTAATTATGAAGTTTTCCACAGACTACTTACACTGACAAAGTTATTAGTAAGTAACGCTAATTGTAGTCAGGGTATGTAGAAACATTAAAAGCTAATGTTGATCCTTCAGCATTTTGTTTATTATAAAGGGTTTTTCAATAGGGACGCTCGAACTTTGACAGCGCATAGCGGCCATCTTGGTAATGCGGTAGTTGTCAAATTTGGCATGAATACATTGAATACGTATTTAGTCGTGACATTTCACCATGGAACGCTACACGCTTCAATAACGCGTAGAAATTATTAAAGTTTATTATCAAAATCAGGGCTCTATTCGCCTAACGTTCCGTGCGTTGCGTCCAATTTATGGCGTTCATGGCCGTCCTGCAGAGTCCACAATCAGTCGTTTGATAAAAAAAAATGAGACAACCGGGTCGGTGATCGATGAAGCAGTTCCTGTACGTCAAAGAAACGGAAGATCGTTGGAGAATATTGTTGCCGTTCGGGACAATGTGCGAGAAAACCCCAGGCAATCGATTCCGCGTCGTGCGCAAGAACTGGGTCTTTCTACGACATCAACATGGCGAATTTTGCGCCTAGATTTTTTTTTTTTTTTTTATAAATTATAAACCAGCGCTTGACCGCAATCCCGCCTGATGGTAAGCAGTAATGCGATCGTTGATGGTAAAGCGCGCTAGTTTATTAAGAGCTCATCCATCATCATCCATTTTCATCCATTTAAAGTTCAATTAACTCAAGAGCTAAAACCCAATGACCAACATTAAATTTATTGAAAAAGAAGTTCGAGGGCTTCTTCATCTCGCGTGGTGGCGACATCAACTGGCCCCCGAAATCGTGTGACTTAACACCGCTCGATTATTTTCTGTGCTGCCTTAAAGGCCTAACAAACCTAACTCGCGTTCTTCGTGAAATTGAGCCCCATTTATGCGAAGACGTCCTTCAAAATTGGTCCACCAGAATACACCATCTACAGCGGAGTCGCGGTGGCCATTTGGCTGATATTACACTTCTGGACACATCTATTGGCCCACCTTGCATTTTCAGTTTCGTTTGGTCCTTCAAATTTTATATTAGGTCGAGCAAAAAGTTTTTATGCAGTTGTGAACGTGGCACATTCACAATTTCAGTTAATAGTCTTTTTTTGAATTTCGAACACAGATTTTAAAGAAACAAAAGACAATTTGGAGTCACAACTGAAAGGCAGGATCGATTCATCGTGACGACCAGCTTGAGAAATCGTCACCTTACCTTCATTGAGATACAAAACCAACTTCGCGACTTCCACGGAGTATCTGTGAGTACTCGAACTGTTCGGAGAGGGTTGAAAGAACGCGATATGATACCACACGAGCCAGCTAATGGGCCCAAACTAACGCGAGCCCACCGAACAGCGCGCCTTCATTTTGCACGCACTCATTTAAATTGGACACAGCAAGATTGGAGCTGTGTACTCTTTTTGATGAGTCTAAAATTATGTTACATAGCAATGATGGAAGGAAGAAGGTGTACCGACGTAAGGGAGAGCGTTTTGCACAATGCTGCTTTGAAGAGAGGGTTGCTTATGGCTGTGGCTCATGGACAGTCTGGGGCGGTATATCCGCGAGCGGCAAAACTCAACTTGAGGTTGTTACAGGACCACGGCTGCCAACATTAAATGCTGAAAGGTACATTCGTGAGTTCTTAAAACCTCATGTGATACCATACGCGGACTATGTGGGCCCAAATTTTCTTTTTATGCATAATAATGCAAGAGCCCATACGGCCGGCATCGTCAGGGAATATCTTCGGGATGTAAACATCACAGTTATGGATTGGCCAGCCAGAAGCCCAGACATGAACCCCATTGAGCACACGTGGGACGAGCTAAAAAGACGTGTTAGGGCTCGTCAGCCAGTTGCCTAGACGATGCAGAAGTTGAAAACTGCCATAGAAGAGGAATTCCCATTCCTCTTCTATGACAGTTTTCAACTTCTGATGATCCCTCAAAATTTCAGAGAGCGGTTGATTAACTCTATGCCTAATCGTATGAGAGCTGTGGTAGATGCCCATGGAGGCAACACGCGTTATTAAATTAAACCTTTATTTGATAAAACATGTTTTTTTATTCAAAAATAAATTGCCTTTAACAAGGCGCATATCCGACTTGTTAGGCGTAGTTCCATGTCGTATGGTATTCTGAATTCAAATTTAAAACAATACGATCGAAAAAGTATATCTTGGACACCAATGACTGAAGGTGAAGGAAAACATCTTGAGGAAACCTGGACTTTAAGTCTGAAATCGCCAACCCGCATTGAGCAAGCGTGGTGATTACGCTCAATCCTTCTCTGTATGAGAGGAGACCTGTGCCCAGCAGTGGGACGATAAAGGTTGATGATAAATATGATCGAAAAATATGGTAAAATGTATCAGGTTTAAAACTGCATCAATAGTTTTTGTTCAATCTAGCAATCATATTTCGGTAGGGCCCATCGAAACCTAAACTCTAAGGTGGGCCAATAGATGTGTCCAGAAGTGTATGTTCCACACATAATGTCATTGAATATTCTTTAAAATTTAATAAAAATTGTGGTAACATCACTTAAACAGATTGTTTTATTTCATTTCAATGTTCGAACGCTCCTAATGAAAAGCCCTGTATATGGCTGATTATGCTATGGCATGCTTTGTACACTGGAATTAAATACAACTAGAGAATTTTTGGTGAACTACGGGTTACTACACCTCTGCCTACTACTTCATGAAATACAGGCATATGTTATATGCATACAGGCTTAGACGAATATAAATAATGTAAGTGTAGTACTTTGTCAGTCAAAATAAATATCTAGTAGTTTTGTTTTTTATCAATAAAATAATTATAATAATTGGTCTTTAAAATGGAGCTATTAAAGTTGATAATGAAGGATTTTGCTAAAATAAAGTAAAAAAAACCTATTTAAAAACAAGCGGCTTTATGAAATGCTAAAACTTTTACCGTTAACTTTTAACGTTATTTCACGCTTGAAACAATTTATATGATATAAAAGCTTGTCGCGAGATTTAAGTACTCGTGTTTTCTTAGTATGAAAGCTTCAAAAGTTAACTATACTAGTAAATCTCGTGACAAATTAGACAGTAAAAATTTTAGTATAAACATTTTTCTTTTTAGAGCCTTTAATAAGAAACTTGATTTTGCTTTTAATGATTTTTATATAATACTAGCGGCCCGATACGTGCTTCGCTACGTATAAAGTGAAATAAGAAAAATAAATTTATTGGATCATCAAAATTATTTATTCAAACATAAAATATTTTTTTAATCCAAAACATGTAGATTTTTAAACAAACGACGGGGGGTACCGACTCTCGAAAAGGTAACATAAAGTTGGCCATTTGAAAAACATGATTCCTCCAACTTCAGACCACAAACGTGAAATAATTGCCCTTAGGCTTTGTTGATGGACATAGCAAATGATAAACGCACAGGATATTGTAATCGTTTGAACTCAAACATCATAACAGTTGGGATCATGGGGAAACAAACTTCTCCTTTTGATTTGCCAGTTAAGATTGTAGCTTCAATTAAATTTGGCAATAAGTTTTACACTGCCAATCTGGTGCATACACAGTTTTGGTGGATTTTAAAATTAAAAAGAAAGTGGCATTGATTTTTATATATAGAGATGAGGTGAATGTCCACCGATCATTGAATTCATTTCTTACAAAAAATGTGATAAATGAAGAACTGCTCGACCGATTCTGTTCAAACTTCACCCAAACCATCTACTAATTAGTCAAAACAAAGCCTAATTTAGTTTGGATAGGTGAGTCCGTTATTGAGTAATAAAATTAAAAAGAAAGTGGCATTGATTTTTATATACATAGATGAGATGAGGATCCACTGTTCATTGAATTCATTTGTTTAAAAAAATGTGATAAATGAAGAACCGCTGGACCGATTCTGTTCGAACTTCACATAAACCATCTACTAATTAGTTAAAACAAAGCCAAAACATTTGGTTTGGCCAGGTGAGTCCGTTCTTGAGTTATAAAATTACAAAGAAAGTGGCATTGATTTATATATATATAGATTTTAGTCATCGCTGGACACGTTTCTCAGTCTGATTATTTCATTTAGCGTATCATTCTGCAAGGTCCTTTGTCGCTTAATTTCGAAGAGTCTAGCTTTTCAAGTTTCCCACGGACATTCGAAACTTTAAACAATTTAAAAGCTATATAAAAGGGAGTATTATAAAATCACAGATTATTTAGAAGACAATAAAGCTTGGGATTGAGCTGCTTGCTCTG
This sequence comes from Sesamia inferens, assembly GCA_037179545.1. NCBI lineage: Eukaryota > Metazoa > Arthropoda > Insecta > Lepidoptera > Noctuidae > Sesamia > Sesamia inferens. The sequence continues at coordinate 23,003,573 of CM073928.1, read as the reverse complement.
CTAGGCAATGTCATTAAACAATATCCATGCATTGTCATCAAAATTGATTAAAGATGTCGGCTTCAAAATTGCGTTGCAAGATTTCACCCGGGCATACTTACATTGCAAGCTACAAGTACATTTACATGGAACAAAATCACATGGAGCGACTTGAAAAACGTTATTAAATAATTTGAGTAAAAGCGTGGAATTTGTATGTAGAAAAAATACAAATAGACACAGATACAAATAGACACAGATACAAATAGACACAGATACAAATAGACACAGATATTGGCGCTGATTCTCTTGTTCACGAACAGCGAGCTTTGCGAGGTATTCAAAGGTAATCAGGAATATAAGTGATGAGTTTTATTAGACATGCTCAAAACACGTCGAATAGTTTTGTTCTTATTGGCATTGTTTAGTTCAGAGCTAGTAGATTTTAGAATTCACTGTTGATAACAAGTGTAAGTTAAACATACAACTGAATAGTTAAGATCGTGAACTATTTCATTTTGGTAGTTTACCACCCTCATAAAGCCGAGGCGAAAATTCACGGGAATCGACAAAATTTCCCAGAATACTTTACTAAATATAACTTTCAAAATTAATGATCTTCATTGCTAATGTATGTTACCTAATGGAATGGCAATGAATATTATCAATTTGAGACTTTAATAATTTTAGTTCGTTAATAGTTTTGTCACCATATTATTTTTTAGTTTATTTATTCATTACTTTAAGAGTTGTTTGTTTGTTACAAAAATATATTGTATTTTGACACAACAAACACCTCAGCAAATAAAATTCGAGATAAGCCGGGTTATATACAGGCACACAGATAGAGTCAACATGTCCTTATGACGTGCAGTGAATACGATGAAACATGCGAATGATCCCATATGTCACCTTGTTCACCCATCCGCGGCACATTTTTATGACTGACTTGTTTTGAGGGATATTGCGCTTTTAAATAATTTATAGCTAACCCGTGTCCACTTCGTTGGGCGGTAAACATTTTTATTTGTGTTGAAATCCGACTAACACGAAAAAGTAGTTTTATTTATCGGCTTATTATATATATAAAATGTTTATTGGTATTATTATTGTTATTTATTTTCTTAACCTAGTTTACAAAACATTAAGATAAAAGCCATGCCCCGCAAAACCATTTCCACGGTTTGTCTGTGGGAACGGAACAAATAGTGCATCAACAATAATTAGTATCTAGCAGAGAAGTTACATTATTTACAAATATTAGGTCTTACAGTATCGCTTACAGACTACTGAGTAAGAACATTTTAAGTGATCTGGCAAATTTTCCTTTTGTTCTCTGACCTCTTATGTCAGCAGGCAATTGGTTTTGTCCAGCGTTCGGTGGCCAAAATAATTGTTATCTCGTGGTAGAACAAGGTTAGTTACAAACAAAACTCTTGATTGGATCCTCCTTTTAGACAGATATTGATTGGCGCAGATTTTCTTTTTCAAAAACCAAAACAAATTTCAAGTTCAGTGCATATTTTTCTTTCTATTTAATTAAGGTAAGGATAGAAGATAACATTTTAGTTTAATCCCGTCAAATAGACAGTTTGGATTTTACGTCAAGCGCGGACTAATATGACAGGTCTAAACTTACATACAATGTTCTGACTTTTCCTTAATGAAATATAAAAAAGCAGATGCACTGAACTTAAAATTAGTTTAGATTGTGAATAAGTGAATCTGAGCCATTGCCTGTATTGAGAGAGTCAGCTCTTCCATAGCAAGATGTGTTAATACAAAAATCTAATCGTACAATGTTAAGATATCGGAGGGGTAATTTTACTAATTTTAAGAATGTTTACAGTCTCATCCCAGTTTTAATCAGTCGAAAAATACTTCTAATTTCCTTACATTTTGACGAGTTTTTTGTGACCGAGATGGGACTGCGACTACACTTTGAACGATTTTTTCATTGGGCACTTCATAGTTACAAGCCGGAGGTTGGATGTTGGCGGTGTGCTACCTCCGTGCATCTGAAAGCACGTTAATTCGTGGGCCCTGAGCCTTATCTCTCTCTGATAGTGTCGTCCTACCTCCGTGCCTTTGAAAGCAAAGTTAATTCGTGGGCCCTAAGCCTTATTTCTCTCTGATAGTGTCATCCTACCTCCGTGCCTCTGAAAGCAAAGTTAATTCGTGGGCCCTAAGCCTTATCTCTCTCCGGTCGTATCGTCCTACCTCCGTGCCTCTGAAAGCACGTTAATTCGTGGGCCCTAAACCTTATCTCTCTTCGATCGTGTTGTCCTATTTCCAAACCTCTGGAAGCAAAGTTAATTCGTAGACCCTAAGCCTTATCTCTCTTCGATCGTGTCGTCCTATTTCCATGCCTCTGAAAGCAAAGTTAATTCGTGGGCCCTAAGCTTTATCTCTCTCCGGTTGTGTCGTTCTACCTCCGTGCCTCTGAAAGCATGTTAATTCGCAGGCCCTAGGCCTTATCTCTCTCCGGTCGTGACGTCCGACCTCCGTATCTCGGAAAGTAAAGTTAATTCGTGGGCCCTAAGCCTTATCTCTCTGCGTCGTGTCGTCCTACCTCCGTGCCACGTTAATTCGTGGGCCCTAAGCCTTATTTATCTCTCTCCGATCGTATCGTCCTACCTCCTTGCCTCTGAAAGCACGATAATTCGTGGGCCCTATGCATTATCTCTCTCCGGTCGTGTCGGATTGTCATCCATCCGACTTTAAGCGATGGAAGTGAGTGCTAATATCTACAACGTACATGACTAGTCTGCGTTAAGATTGACAACCATGACCGAAATTCAATCTGGAGTACCTTGTCACCACCACTATTCTACATTTGTTAAGGAGACGGCTTCAAGTTTTTGCGTGTGCATTTTGGAGGACATTTCCTTAGTTATATACCTAAAGTTAGATACACCCCTTTCTGGCATCCATTCACAGATTGTCGAAATTGCCTATTTTTTTACTAGTGTCTGGCATTTATCACGATAGATAGCAATAATCTATTTGAAGACTACTCAAATCCTTTTTGACCCTGCCACGATTCTCACTGCGATAAAGGCCTTCTAAAAGTAGCGTCATTGTTCTTTCGAGCCGAATCAACTGGTTTTATATGGGGAATTATCCATAGAACATCGAACTTTCCTATATACGGACGACAGCAGGTCGAGCTATCCAAAACTGTCAAATATTCTCAATCAACAAGAAAAAGTTGAAAATCTAATAAAGTAATCTGACCGATTATAGTAGCTTGATGTGTATATATATATATATAACTTGGGTATTCTACGTCGGTTTCTATTTAAAGGTGTTAAAACCTATGTCCACAACACCCTTCACAAATAAACCCTCAGAGAACTTATGAATTACAATACATACGTCAATAAGTTATGCTATCCACAAAACCCCTGGATCCTATCGAAGTCAAATGTTAAAAAAATCCGCTTAAATACCACTGGAACTCGCACACCGAGGGTTCCTTCCAAATTAGTAGGAATATCACTATAAATTTACAATTTTTTCGGATTTTCCTTTACATGGGCTTTATTACATTGCTTCTTGCGAAATTTCATTATCCTACGTCAACGAGAAGTACCCTTTAGGTGTTGATTCCCTTGCAAGTAACTAATTATTCGGCATAAACGAAACATAAACACCTGTCTCTTTTGCCTACGTTTATTTGGAGTTTTGAGTTGTTTACTACTTCAAGGGATGCTTGATTGAAACTTGAGTATTTGATATTAATTTCAACTTGATAACTACGTAAACTGATTCTGAAAAAAAGGGAGACCTATGGAAAGTGACCTATACCTAAGGCTTCCATTCCGATTCCTGAAAGTGTAGAGAACTTCGTTCTTTTTGTTTAGTCACGTGCCCCTATTCCACGGCGAAATAACTTTGTTCGCTACAGTTCGAAGTATACATCCACTAACGGAAAATGATTGTGGGTTGATCCCTGATATTATGAGTTATGCCTTTAGCCGATGGTTTATTACAACTTAGTTTTACTTTCTATGGAATGCTGTAATTTTTGTTTAGTTTTTCTAATCTAAGAAGGGGAAATTATTAAGATTCTTTCTAAAGTTTGAATACTAGATCCAAACTCTAGAAAGAATCTCAATACTTTCCCCTTTTTAGATTCGCATAACACGATCCTAAAAGTACCATCAAAGGTTGGAAACTTGTTCAATATTCGAGTGATTTCAAATTTCTATCGAAAAATAGTTTTAGTTGGGCTTGCCCGTTCATTTCCCGCGCAGCGAAGAAATTTCGAGTAAATTTTGCAGTAGTTCTCTATTACTTTATAATACAAACTTTCGCTCGTATAGCACTTACAAGGATCCATTTGCGCCGAACCTTAGTATGATTTATATTGATAAAATGCTTTCTATTATTTTAACAATGAGGAAATTAGAAATTCGCCTTTTTTGATCAATAGTCGAGAATCATGTCGACTAAAGTGCGTGTTGTCACACTGTATTTCCGTAATTAAAAATATAAAAATCAATGTCAAAAACTTGGAAAAACTGAAAGGAAATTAGAAGTATTTTTGTCCAATTAAGATTGATATACTTTCTTAAAATAACGAGGATTATCTCTCACATATTCGATGCATGCGAGAAGCCAGAACCTTTGGACGAGTCAAGCTTGGAGTTGTACCGGGTTACCCACTAATAGCTGCACTGATAGCTGACTAATAAAAACTAATTAATCCGTCAGTCTGATTTTCAAAAAATACTAGACACGTATTTTTTTCTTTTTTTCATATAAACAAAAAATGAAGACGACACTGCGTTGAAAACTCGTGTGACTGCACGTCACTGCACGCTACACTTTTTAGCGAGCAGTGACGTCACCAGCCACCACTCCTGATCTTTGATGCCTTTTATATTTGTCAATTTTTAGGGATTTGTTAAAACAAAATATACGTATCCAATATTTTTCTATAATCTGAATGATGGACTAAATAGAATCAATATTTTTTTACCCAGGAAACATCCCTATTGGCAATGTTGCATTTTAGTGTCATATTTCGTGGTTTAATTTTTTTTTTTATTAAACTAGAGCTACATTTAAAAAAGTGTTCTACTAACTTTGTCGGCCTTCGTGGCGCAGCGGTCAACACGCCTGCCTGCGACGTGGAGGCCCCGGGTTCGATACCCGGCCAGGTCATGATGGAAAACGATCTTTTCCTGATTGGCCTGGGTCTTGGATGTTTATCTATATATGTATCTATTATAAATATAGTATCGTTGAGTTAGTATCCCATAACACAAGTCTCGAACTTACTTTAGGGCTAGCTCAATCTGTGTGATTTAAAAAAAAAAAAAAAACTTTTAGAATTAGGTGAATAGTAGATAAAACGTAAAACCGTAATGTTTACAGTTATTTTACTATGAAAATAACGCCTTGCAGGTTTCCAATGCATTATTTGCATACTATAATTATGTAAATAGAACTATAAACGCAGTGATTTATTACCTTCTATACATTTTTCAACTAATTCTAATCAGTTTACTAACTATGACCTTAGCGACTTGCCAGTCGCGCGTAGTAAACGCTCTTAAGCCTTCTCAGAATGATAAGATAAAGTATAGTTCATACAAAAATAATATTATGCATGTTTTATTAAAAATACTACCATTAACATTTCAATAATATTTTATGTTATCATTCTCTATGAAGGATTTTTTTTTAAATAATTATAAACTAGCGCTTGACCGCAATCCCGCCTGATGGTAAGCAGTGATGCGATTGTTGATGTTAAAGCGCGCTAGTTTATTAAGAGCCTATTCACTCAGAAAAACTGAGCAAATAGGAAGGAAGACGGCAGTTGAGCGAGGTGATGCAATGTTAAGCCCAACAACACAACCAACGATGCTGCGCCAAAGGGAGATTGATCTGAAGACCCTCCACGACCAAACTCCCAACACAACAACATTAGGCACATCGTACCCGGCACACATCGCAACTCAACTGCTAAGACCCGTTCTGCGTACGGCATCACCAGACATCATGCCGGAACACGATAAGTCGCTTGGCGGCAAGGCTTTGTCTGGTGGGTGGTAACTTAAGTTTATTTTATGTAAACTTTTACTGTCTGGGTTTTTTTTTTTTAAAAAAAACGAGTGTGCTTATGACCACACGACTGAAGTGAAACTTCTTTCGCTCCATCTGTATGTATATATATATATATATATATGTGTGTACAATATATACATGTATACACATATACATATATTAATTTTCTATAAATATTTAAATTTATTTCATGGTTTCATTGGTAAATTAATATTTTTGCATAGATCTTCTATTTTTATTGAAAAAAAAAAAAAAAACTCGTTGTAGACCTTGTAGTACCAAGCTCGCGCCACGGGCGCCTCTGTGCTTATATCCCCCACTTAACTTCCGTTCGCCTTGCCCGATCACTTTTCGTAACGCTTACGTCACGCGTTCGCCAGCTTACTCCCCAAGTCAAGCGTGCGTAAAGAAGTTTCACTTCAAAAAAAACGCTTCGCCACACTAGGAAACCAGAACCGGAAAAACTAATTGTAGGCCATACAAATATACATATGTTCCGTGCGGGAATCGAACACGCGACACACAGCGCAACAGCTGATCGCTCAGTCACTGCGCCAATCATGTCATCAACTAATGCAAACTGATCGTGAGAAATACATTACATGGACAGGAAGCCATAACAACTACCACAACCACGTGGTGGATATGTAGCCTCTCGAGGAGAAGAGGCGTGTGTCCCAGCGGTGGGGTCATTATAGTATTATGGTAAGGTCGACCGGTCTAAGGACACAAGGCAACATCCAAATTTAGATAATAATTTATTTCAGACGTACGGAGGACAGGTCTGAGCAGTTATGTTGCGATGTGTGCCGGGTACGATGCCCCTAATGTTGTTGTGTTGGGAGTTTGGTCGTGGAGGGTCTTCAGATCAATATCTCCCTTTGGCGCAGCATCGTTGGTCGTGTTGTTGGGTTTAACAATGCATCGCCTCGCTCAACTGCCGTCTTCCTTCCTATTCGCTCAGTTTTTCTGAGTGGATAGGCTTTTAATAAACTAGCGCGCTTTACCATCAACGATCTCATCAATACTTACCATCAGGCCGAATTGCAGTCAAATTCTAGTTTATAATTATTAAAAAAAAAATGTTAGTCATACAAAAATTGAAATACTAATAAAACCTTATAAATCTATTGTTAGTACACAAAACAGAAATACAACCCAATCAAATGGAACCACACAGAAGTGCCAAGTTATGCTAAGCCCAGGACGCGACCACCCGTAGTGCGTAGTCGCATCCAGTGCCGCCATATCGGCGAGTCCCAGCGGTCCACGAAAACACCCAGAAGGCTGTTCGGGCTGGCCTGCATTCGCTTCATGAGAGATGCACAGCGCTTTCGCATGATGGCATGGAAACCATCCACTCTTTTCTCAGCAAACATTGCTAAGCGATGTAGCAGCCGTAGTCCGAACAGTATTCTGAACGCATTATTATATTGGACTCGCAGAGCGGTGCGTGTACGCTGCGTGTACTTAGTCCACAGGCTGCAAGTGTAAAAGGACTGGCAGAAGGCCTTAAATAAAGTCACCTTGACTTGCTCGGTACACCGTGCAAACCTGCAGGCCAGCATGTTACAGTTTTGCATAATGTACAAAAGTTTGAACATAATAGTTATTGTTATTCTACTCGTATTCACGTATTTATTAGTCCGTCCTATTATTTGTTTTCGTATAAACTTTTGGGTTTGAACTGAGGTAAACTATTTAGTTATTTAAGGTATTATAAATACGGGTCCCACCTACGGATAGCCGTAAATCTAATAGGGCTTAAGTTAATCTTTATTTATGGAATTTAACGGAAGGTGCTTATAGACCCTAGGGTTTAAGTGACATTCAGGTGCTGGGTCGAAAGCTATGCTCCATCTCTGTATGCTTCATGCTGTGAAAGTAGTGAAGTTTTGTGCTAACTCGATATCTGAAATACAATTTTGCCAACAACAAAAAGAAGAAAAAGAAGCGGTAATGATGATGGTTAATTCAAAAACGTAATCAGAAACGTCACGTTTTTGAAGTGAAACTTCTTTACGCACGCTTGACTTGGGGAGTAAGCTGGCGAACGCATGACGTAAGCGTTACGAAAAGTGATCGGGCAAGGCGAACGGAAGTTAAGTGGGGGATATAAGCACAGAGGCGCCCGTGGCGCGAGCTTGGTACTACAAGGTCTACAACGAGTTTTTTTTTCTTTTTCAATAAAAATAGAAGATCTATGCAAAAATATTAATTTACCAATGAAACCATGAAATAAATTTAAATATTTATAGAAAATTAATATATGTATATGTGTATACATGTATATATTGTACACACACATATATATATATATATATATATATATATACATACAGATGGAGCGAAAGAAGTTTCACTTCAGTCGTGTGGTCATAAGCACACTCGTATTTTTTTTTTAAGCGTGGCCCCACTAGGAATGTTTGATGTATCGTGGGGCGTTTACGAACATATAAAACTCACATACACAAACATCCAGACCCGGAACAAGTACTCGTAGGTCATATAAATATTTGTTCCGTGCGGGAATCGAACCCGCGACACATAGCGCAGCAGTCAATAGCTTAACCACTGCTCTAGCCGTGCAATCATAAATAAAGTGGACGTAGATTTAAAACTGTGATATAGAATTGTAGTGTCTGTCAGCTGTCTTGATGTTATTTTTAACCCACTTCAAAAAAGGAGGAGCTCCTCAATTCGTGGAAATTCTTTATTTATTTATTTTTTTATGTATTGTGCACCGATTACTCTAAGGCACATGGACCGATTTGCAAAATATTTTTTTTATTTGACAGGGTATACCTAACAATCAAACGAACTTACCAAGTGCAGTTCGATGATAATTATGTGAGCAGCTTTCGACGCGATTTGGTTAACAAATTGTAGATGTGTACCACACATCAGCCTAACACACGGATTTTTTAAACATTTTTTTTTTCTTTAACTGGCAACTTACTTTTACCCTCACTACCCCCACTCTGCTGCTCCTACCGGTTCGAACGGTCGGCACGATCTGCTCCTCATTTTAGTTGAAAGTATAATTATATATGTATATTTTGTATTGGTATGTATGTTAGGGTAAGTACTTATAGCAAAAGGTAATGTAATTGGGTGGGTGCTCATATCATCGAACTTCACTTGGTAAGTTCGTTTGATTGTTAATTATGTTTGGCAGCTTCTTTCTTTGCGATTTGGTTAACAAATTGTAGGAGGTTTAGAGGTGACAAATATAAAATATACCTATATAGGTACTTAAGTTTTTAATAAAACAAATTATTTCTTAATAAATGAATAGTTTTTATTAATATTATATGAAATTTTCGAACACCCCTTACCTACATACCATAACTTAACAGGTACATGCAGACAAACCCTGAGAGGTTTTCGTTGTGCGGCTAAAACAAATTGTGAACCTAAATGTAAGTGTATTAGAAATAAATAAATAATAAATATGTATTAATCTGTAGAATTTAATATTGAGGTTGCAAAATTATCCTCGACAATCGGTCTGTTATAGAATCTAGCGTAAGTAGAGGAAGACTGGCTCCACCCGGCAGTATTTTTAATCACATCAATACTGATACCTGACCTGTTGGCTCTGGACGTGGCTGAATGACGAGTACTATACCCACTAAATATACAAATATCAATACTACTCTTTTGTAATATTTCTTTAATCCAATGACTCAACCGTTGGGATGATACCTTCTTATAAAGTTTTTTGTAACTGATGAATAAATAAGTATTATTGGTCTTTCGAATGGAATTTGTTTTATTTATATAGTCATGTAAACAGGTAGGCAGCTGGACATATACTAAGTTTTTCATTAAAGAAAGGTAATTTCAAAAAGGGTTGAAAAGAATTCGGTTTCGAGGTTTTTATTAAATCTGGAATTTTAATGGTAATTAGGTTTTGATTAATGACATTAATATTGCATATTTTTATTTGTGAAAAACAATGTCAAGTAATATAAGTTAAACAAGAAAATGATGATGACCGACATCTGCTTCCAGATTCCATACCTTCAGTCAAATTAACTGAAAATATAAAATCCAAAAACAAATGTCAGTCAAGTCCTGCCAAATTATACAAACCGCCCCTAACGGGTCCCGGTGAAAAGATGCCCGCAACGCTTGCCGCATTGCTGGGTGCTCTGGGGTCCCACCACCATCTTTGGGACCCAAGTCAACCCCATCTGCCAGACGATGCACCTGCTGATCAACGAACGGGGTTTAGTGATCAGACGGCAGTCGCACTTGTAATTAGCCAAATAAGCCAATCTACAATGGACACGAAAACTAGAGCACATGTCACAGCTGGGGCGCCGCTGCAAAACGGCGCGCTGGAGCCTCGCCCGACTCCTGTGACCTGTGGGCAAGGGCTACCATGTCAGAGGCGGACATGGCAGAAGAAGCGAGCCCAAACCAAGAAAATCCGTTTCGCGTCGTTTTAGCGAACCCCGGGCTCCAACGCGAAAGCGGATGCAACCGGGATAAACGTTGAGATGATGATGATGATGATGATGATGAACGCTTGCCGCATTGCCGCGCTGAATTTCGATGGCTAACCTTTGCACCAAGAACGAGCCGGAGCGGCAGTCACCCGTTTTGTCACGGAGTCTATGTCCTATCTCACTAATGAACTTCTTGGCCTCAGTACCTGTTGTATATGTGTAGCTACTTATATGCAGTAGCTACGCCACCCGTCATCCTCGAATAAACGTCAGTGCGTATTCAACCGCTAAGTGTTTTACTCGTCCCCTCGCTCACGAACTTAACATTGGCGACGAGGTACCCTCACGGTTAATTAATAAAAAAAAGCGCAGTATCATGGCTCTTTTTGGACTATTAACCAGTTTTAACCATGAATCACAAGCGTGGCAAGAGTATAAGGGGCGATTGACACAATGGTTTATCGCCAACGACATCAGCGGGACCAACGATTCGGCTGGCATCAAACGGCGGGCAGTCTTGTTGAGCGCACTCAGCGAGCCAACATATAAACTTGCAGCAGATCTGGCGCTGCTTAAAGACATACAGGTCGTGCCATTTGAAGACATATTGAAACTGTTGGACAATCATTTCACACCACAACAATGTGGGTTTGCCGAAAGGTATAAGTTTTATACAGCGGGGCAAGTTGAAGGTGAAAGCTACCCTCAGTGGGCAGCGAGGTTGCGCGGATTGACAGCACATTGCGGATTTCTAAACGTGGAGGAAGCATTAAGAGACCGTTTTATAATGGGAATGCTGCCGGGAGCGGAGCGAGAAAAATTATTCGCTCAGAATCTGGAGACTTTATCGCTAGCAAAGGCAGTGGAGCGGGCGGGGAGCGTGCGGTGTGCGCGCCTGGCGGCAGCGGCTGCGGCAGCGGCTGTAGCGGCATCCGCGCCCGCCGATCAGCTCTTCAAGATCGGGTCGAAAAACGGTGGTGGTGATAAAGTGTCGTGCTCAGTTTGTGGCTTCAAAAATCATACATCAGTGCAGTGTCGGTTTGCAAAATATAAATGTAAAAACTGCAATACAAAGGGCCATTTGCGGCGTATGTGTAAAAAAATTAACTATGTGGCAAATGAGAGTGTTGATGATAACGGCGATGACGGTAGGCTTTACAATATTTGTACTTATGACGGCGAACCAATGACCGAAGTAGTAAATGTCCGAGGAGTGCGAATGAGGTTTCAGATCGATAGCGGATCAGCTGTTACTGCGATTTCCGAGAAAACCTACTTGAAACTGTTCAAAGATGTGCCATTGACCAACACAACCAAGCGTTTATTTACATATACCGGAAATAAAATTGAGTGCATAGGATTCGTACGGTTGCCTTTTACTTACACAGGCATTAAACATACATTACATATAAGGAAAACTATATTGTTATCTAAAGGGGGGGAAATGTTGTATATGTGTAGCTACTTATATGCAGTAGCTACGCCACCCGTCATCCTCGAATAAACGTCAGTGCGTATTCAACCGCTAAGTGTTTTACTCGTCCCCTCGCTCACGAACTTAACAGTACCCCAACTTCCCAAGGTCTTCACGGCAATAGGTACAAAGTGGTACCGGCCCGCCAACGGCGCATACTTCACCTCTTCATTTCAGCGGCGTCTTCAGCTGCCGCCGACGGTGAAGCGACCGTGCGATCAAGATGGCTAGTGGCCACAGTGTTGACGCAAGTTGCATCCCATATTAGGCACTTGCCACTATTCCAGGGCATCAGGGTCAGGCCATCCGGCCTCCTGGCGTCCGTCCTGCACAGCCCCGGGGGCTCCAGCACACAAGGAACATCTGCCGATGCAAACGCCCTCCGCACACTTTGTGAAAGACTTTATACTTTATGAGCAGTTACTAGAGCCAACAAGCGTTTTCTTTGACAGAGTTTCCAGGTCAAGGCCCTCATGTGGCCATGGTTCAAATAAATAGCTAAGAACAGTATCCCAAGTCATATTGTACCTTGGTTGACATGATCTTGATCTGAAAACTCCTTTTATAAACCTTTTTATTTGCGAGTCCTCTAATATATTTGGAAATAATAGTGACCAAGCAGATTTGTACGAATTAATTGTGCCATATTTTGCACCTTTATCAATTACTATTGTATGGAAATCTAAAATTACGGTAACCTTGGTATCCAAATAAGTAGTCACAACCGCTTTGTTTACAATATTCTAACCAGGGTCTAATACAAGTGTCATATTGTTTGTACGTGTTATTTAAATGCGAATTGTTCATAATGCTAACCGTCCTCTCTGGTATAGACATCTTCAGATATTTTTGCCTGATAACTTCGCGGCAACTAAGTAAAGTGTCTTGTGAAGGTTGTGGGATGTTCTGAAAGAAGATGACAAGAGATTAACGTCAGGACTAAAATGTATAAAGGGCGGGCAGGCTAGTCTTTTATACAAAGCCAGTCTTTTATAAGAAACCAGGGTTGTGATGGCCAATATGGTACAACTACTACTCCTTCTGGCTTGTCTGCTATTATTTTTCGTAACACTTAAAATTAAAGTGAAGAGGGGAAAAGCATAAAAATATAATTTTGCCCAGGACACAGTAAAGGCGTCGACCGTTCATGCGTCAGGGTCGATCTTCCATGTAATATACATGTCGGAGATCGTCGATATAGTTTTGGTAGGGGTTGCTGATTTGATTTGCGTAGTAGAGGGGCGAACGCTTGTGGCGTTATTTTGTGATGGCGTCATATGGACAGAGTCGCTTTGGAGGGTGGGGTTCGTCGAACGGTCACTTTGCATCGAGACGCGGACCGAGGCACTTCTCCGAACCGAAACTGTCGGTTGGCCTATTCAAATCGTTATTATGAAGATTGGAGGGTATATCTACACGTCGTGCTTTAATTTAAAACTCACCTACGAAACGGAACCTGTACCACCACACCAAGATGCTGTCGACCCTACCGCTTTGCCGTCGCTGTCTCCGACATCAGAAGTTGGATAAAGAAGTACACTGCTCACAATCTGGTTATAAATCAAGGAACAGAATAATAGTCACTTTCTGCCAATATTTTTATAGTACTTGTGTGGTAGTTGTTTATTGCCTATGACCTTCTGTAAATGCTGGATGTACTGGTAGTGAAGCTGGAAGTGAACGTCATGTCACGAGGTGCGCTCAATTGCTGGCGCAGAAATCGCTCCGCGTGATGGTGCGCTGCAGAAGTGCGCTGCAGGCGTGCACGTGCTGCTGGACGCGGCGCTGTCGCGACAGCGCTGGCTGATCCTTGGCGCGCGACAGTGCTGGCTGATCCTTGGCGCGCGACAGTGCTGGCTGATCCTTGGCGCGCGACAGTGCTGGCTGATCCTTGGCGCGCGATAGTGCTGGCTGATTCTTGGCGCGCTAAAGTGCTGGCTGATCCTTGGCGCGCGACAGTGCTGGCTGATCCTTGGCGCGCGACAGTGCTGGCTGATGCTTGGCGCGCGACAGTGCTGGCTGATGCTTGGCGCGCGACAGTGCTGGCGGAGCGCGCAAGGTGCGCTTGCGGAGCGCGCAAGGTGGGCTTGCGGAGCGCGCAAGTTGAGCTTGCGGAGCGCGCAAGGTGAGCTTGCGGAGCGCGAAAGTTGAGCTTGCGGAGCGCGCATGGTGAGCTTTTGGAGCGCGCATGGTGAGCTTGCGGAGTGCGCAAGGTGAGCTTGCGGAGCGCGCAAGGTGGGCTTGCGCAGCGCGCAAGGTGAGCTTGCGGAGCGCGCAAGGTGAGCTTGCAGAGCGCGCAAGGTGGGCTTGCGGAGTGCGCTTCTAGCTGCTTGGCGAATCACATCAATGGCGTGTGGCGCGGAGTCAGAGCTGCTTGCACTTTGCGAAACGCCCAAGGTTTCAAGACTAAAGCTTCTACTCTGCAGGCGATGAGAAGGTTTTCAAATGCCCAAAACGTTTGTGGTAACATAATGAGGTTTTATGAGAGCTCCCAGATTCCTGGTGTGCAACGGTTGAAAACTGCCAAGTAGCAAGTGTTTGCGAGAAATTGCCATAATCCGGTGAGTCGTACTATTTTTATTGTGATTTCGGTGCTGAATGTTCTCTTGTCAAGCTATCTGTAATTTCATTGGTATACGTACACACGCGATAGTACGTATACAGGGTATGGGTAGTACCAGCGTTGTGTACTGAACCATTTCTTTGCGACATGATAATAAGAGTTATTTTTGAAATTTTATTTCTTTAATACCCGATTATTGTTTGTTATAATGGGCTGGGAAATTTTAAATCAGGGTTTTAAAATTATGATGTCTGGTTTGTCTTTATTTCAAAACTAAAGTTCACTGTGGCCTATAGTTACGAGCTCACTTGAGCTTATGATAGTATGTGTGGCTAGACTATTAAATCTTTTCAAGAGAACAAGCGGTAACGAGCATAGAAATGAGTGCTATTTACGAAAAATCTAAATTTGATAGAAGTGAGCTAAAGTAATGAAATTTAATATTGGTGAGTTGTTTGATGGCGATAATGGCGATCGTTACCTATTGAAATCGTTGATTGGAAACAGAACTTATAAGTACCCCACGATCGCATAGGTACGAAAGATTTTTCCAAGTAATGTCTGCTGAGTTAAATTTTTAAAATGTAGAAGATGGTGAGGAGGGTGCCTCCGCCAAAAAATAGAACACGTATCATGGCTATGTGGTCGCGCTGCACGCACTAGTCTGTAGTCGTAACTGCAACCCAGTGAGGGGTTGTTCAGAGCGCGATGGGCAGCTAGTGGTGTGGCGGGGACACTAGTAGGTATGGTCGCACTGCATGCACTAGTCTGTAGTCGTAACTGCAACTCAGTGAGAAGTTGTTCATGGGGCGATGGGCAGCTAGTGATGTGGCGGGGACTCTGGTAGATATGGTCGCACTGCATGCACTAGTCTGTAGTCGTAACTGCAACTCAGTGTGGAGTTGTTCAGGGGACGATGGGCAGCTAGCAGTGGCGAAGGGTGAAATTTTGGCAAAGGGAAGCCGGTCCAAAAAAATAAATACTTAAACACTTACCTACTGCAGGATATCTTGGAGGAGGTCTTCATATAAGAATAATATCAAAAGCCCCACCTTCACCATACAAAAAAGGACTGATGATTTGATAACAGTGTCTTTCAAGTATGATAAAAGCGGCTTTGAGAAAAGCCTTTTTCGACGTGCATCTCCATACCACACATGCATGCTTGTTAGTAAGTACTAAGTTAAGTACCTATTGTTAGGGAATAAGAGTCAAGAAAAAATAAAATAAAAATTACAAAAATAATAAAGTGTTAAAAACCGAACCACACAAACATCGATCCAAAACCAACAAAAATATTAAGCAAAAGTAGTGGCGTGGTTTCTTTATCTCTTTCTAATAGAGGAGAGGAGAGAACTGCAAGCCGCTTGGCATTAGCCTATATTTATCAAGTTTTACCGACGGTTAGCGAGCATTAGAAAGAGATGGTCTGACACGCTCTGTCTCTTTCCACCTCATAGTAAAACTTTAACCGAGGTAAGCTGTAATTCGTCGAGTTGCCTTCAATGTAATGTACGAAAAATTGAAGCGCTGATTAATTTACGACTATAAAATGAAATGTGATACTTAGGGTATTGCTAAGAATTACTATTTGATTAATAATAATTTGTTAATGAAATAGAATGTAAATACTTTTGTATGAATATGGAACTGATTTTTGAAAGGTAACCCGGTGGGAATCGGCTTGTATGGACTCTTCGCCACTGGCAGCTAGTGATGTGGCGGGGACCTGGGTCTCGGAGGAGACTGTTAGTTATACGGTCATGTGTTGACCTGGGAGTCGTGGACTCTAGAGTTGGTCGTATCACAAGAGGTGATGACGATATGGGTGTCAACTATGAGTTGTCACTAGCTACTGTGGTAGCGGGCCATGGTTTGTTTTCTTTTTGATAATTATGATTATGATTTGATAATTATGAGGCTTGGAGGAACCTTTTGTTTTCTTTTTGAATTTTGACAATTATGAGGCTTGAAGGAAGCTCTTGCGTTTAAGTTTGTGGCGGATATCTTTTCCACCGTTGCCCGCCACTTTCATCCGCTCCGCTTATGGCAGTAGCACCGTGCCTCATCGCTATGACGCAATGCCTGCGTGCGCGCTGGCTCCGCGCGATCACCTAACGCGGCGCCCCGGCACTCGATGAATACCTTCGATGCGCACCGTCCAAGCCGCTCGCGCTCGTGTTTTCCGCCGACTACCTCGCTACCATATTAGCATACTACAAACTGTTTTCTTGAGTGTTCGTGTTGTGACTTTGGTAAACTTTATAAACTGTGTAAGAACTAAGAACTCTGTTAGAATAGTGCTTCATAATAAACAGTGTTGCTAAATAAACATAAGCCTAATTGCTACTTCTACAACTACTACCTACCTCATTCTATCATCCTTAATCTTCACCATTTCACCTCTTCCGCTTGGCTTCGCTATCTGCTGTCGCTTCTCCTGCTTGCCACCTTGGATGCTGCTTCGTTGGAGGAAGAATTAAGAATCCGGTAACGTACCTTACTAAAACTCCACAAGTTGTTAAAATGATTAAGCTTGTTTGGTTATCTAATAGTCATTGTAATTAAACGTGACTTGTGACGGTCAGGTGGGCCGAGTTCGCAAAAATGCTTCAAAGTCGGTTTTCTGTGTTTTTTTTTTTAATTTGTTACAGAATGCACGAGGACGTGCAACAGGAAATATCGAAGTTTGGCCGGAATCGGCGGTTGGCCTGGTGAACCGGATCCCTGACTCCGGGGCTGAGGGAGCTTCGGATGCGACTTTGATTGGCGCTGGGATGATGATGATGATGATGATGCACGAGGACGTGCAACTCGTCAGGCTGGCCGTGTCGGAGATCGTCGATATAGTTTTGGTAGGGGTTGCTGATTTGATTTGCGTAGTAGAGGGGCGAACGCTTGTGGCGTTATTTTGTGATGGCGTCACATGGACAGAGCCGCTTTGGAGGGTGGGGTTCGTCGAACGGTCACTTTGCATCGAGACGCGGACCAAGGCACTTCTCCGAACCGAAACTGTCGGTTTGCCTATTCAAATTGTTATTATGAAGATTGGAGGGTATATCTACACGTCGTGCTTTAATTCAAAACTCACCTACGAAACGGAACCTGTACCTCCACACCAAGATGCTGTCGACCCTACCGCTTTGCCGTCGCTGTCTCCGACATACATTTTACATTTGGCATTACAGCGACTCGCAAATAAATCTATTTCAAATAGGCCAAACACCTGACACAACTTTTCGAAAGCATAGTCTGCCAATTCCCATTCAGTGTCCTGAAATACCTTTCTAGACAGCATATCGGCTTCACAATTATCTTTGGGATTTATGTAAGATGCAAAAATATATATCTTTCGGGACGCACACCATTGCCAGATTTCTCTGGTTACGTTGTTTAAACGTGGGTACTGCACGCTTCCCATACGGTTGATGCAACAAATAGCCGTTGTATTGTCGATTCTCAATAAAATGTCTATATTATATAGATCTTTTGTACGAAGACAGCAGCTTAATTCTAATTCATTTATGTGTAAACAAGATTCGTCATTTTTCCTATATCCGGACGCTTCTTTATTATTACAAAAAGCGCTCCAGCCAGTTAAACTCGAATCGGAAAATATTTTGAAACTAACCAAGTATATTGAACCGCAGGGCATGCTGATACTAACAGACCAATTATTCTAGCAAAGTTTAGTCTAGTTAAGTTTTGCATTTTCGTTTATGTGTGAAGGGTTCTAAGTTATTTTTTATTATTAATTTCTTTTCGTTAGGAAAGGTATAGTGTCATAAGTTTTGAACCGTAAATAAAACCTAAAAATTTGCATTGTTGTTTTGGGGTAAGTGAACTATCTGTTAAAACTGTCACTGTGTAATTAACGTAATCGTTACATTCTTTATATGATTGACCGAAACAAATGATATCGTCTAAATATATAACGGATATGTAATCTTCAGAGTAGTGGTGGTCTAGTGGTTAAAACACCAGCCTCTCAAGTATGAGTGCGCGGGTTCGATTCCAGGTCAGGCAAGTACCAATGTAACTTTTCTAAAGTTATATGTACTTTCTAAGTATATCTTGGACACCAATGACTGAAGGTGAAGGAAAACATCTTGACGAAACCTGGACTTTGTAAGTCTGAAATCGCCAACCCGCATTGAGCAAGCGTGGTGATTACGCTCAATCCTTCGCTGTATGAGAGGAGACCTGTGCCCAGCAGTGGGACGATAAAAATGTTGTTGATGATGTAATCTTTATTTCGTAAGTATTCTGTTATAGGTTTAAGTAATTTAGTAAAAACGTATGGTGCTGTACATAAAAAAAATGGAAGGCAAGTGAATTCGTACAAGCACTCGCGAGAGCTTTGATAAGTGCGGTATTTGAAACGTAAGTATTTCCGATGTGATTTAGTAACATTAATTAAAAAATAAGCGTCCTTTAAATCAATAGATGCTTTGAACAGTTTCGTGTTATTAATTTTGAGGCAGTGCGATAATCTTCCATCTTAAAATGACTTGTTTTAACGAATTTGTTTAGTTTTTTTAAGATTCAGAATAAATCTTTTTTTCCGTTAGGTTCCGGTACTAAGAATACACTAGATACTAATTGAGAGTTTCCGTGAGTACATTTACGAATTGCTCCAATTTTCATTTAAACATTTTTGAAAATCTGCATCTCGGGATGATTTTGGATATGAAACAATACTGTTACTCTGGACTGGTGGGTTATTGGAAGGAATAGTGTAGCCTTCGACCCATGATAAGACAATAGGATCATTTGTAATGTTTGTAAGAAAAAATGTAAACGTCCTGCGTACAGTACCTCTTTTTGCGTCAGCGGCGAGCTTGGACGTTCCTGCCGCGACGCGGTGGTGAGGCGTGCGGCGGCGGTGAGCGCTTGCGGGCTGCTCTGCGCGGCAATGGCGGCGGGGCCCGGCTGTTCTGCTGCCGGTGCTGACGGTGGTCGGGCTGACTCTTCTTCCCTGCATACTGCTTGCCCGCTACTTTTTGATGCAGGGATTTTAAGTTTTTTTTTTTCTGTTGTAACTATTAGTGCAAGATGATTTTTGTGTCTTTTGCGTAACCTTAAGGGCCTCTCCCGATTTTTCCACATTTTAGGCATGTTTAATTTTTTCGGACCTATCATCGCCAAAAAGATATTTATCTGTGCTTGAATTTACGAGGGTAAATCGAAAACCGGTACTTATGGATGAAATAACAAATTTGTTTCACAACAAAAACATTTTTTGGTTTCGTTGTGATACATATCGCACAGTATTCTGCCAGCGTCACTTACTGCTTTTAATAACTTTTGTTGGTCGAAGTTTTTCGAAATTAGACCTTCAATAACCGGAGCTAACGCTGCGAGTGCAGTACTTGTTTGTTTCTGCCTGTACATAAGCGAATAATCCCGTTTTAAAAAGAGTTCCGTTAATGCGGCTTTAGCCTCTGGATTTAATAGAGGCGGTACCAACAATTCGCAATTTTTGCGTACAAGAACTGTACAACAAAGACACAACTGTACACTGACAACCGTACCCTTGCTAGTTGTTCCTTGACCTCCTTGCTTAAACATTTTTTAACAATTTCTAGCCACCTTGCCGCGACGTCCTTGAGGATGTTCTCACCAAGTTTAGTCACCGGTTCTGGCGCTTCACCTAGCAAACGCTAGGATGTCAGTATCCAGGATGGCGTCTTCGACTGCGCCCGTCAAGCCAACGGCGTCAGTACGTTGCATTAGCGGCGGGTCAGGAACCGTCTCCACGCCAGTCACTGCAGCTTCAGTCTCGAGTTGGTATGAGCATCCAGGTGTTGGCTCCAGTTCGATGATTTCTGTCTCTGACGGTGGATGAGCATTGTCATGTTGCTCGTAATGTTCGTCTGCAAGAACGAAAAGTTCTTGTAAAACTATAAAATTGAAATAGCTCCGAATAGCTATTCGCAATTTATTTGTATTTGTATAAAGGAAAAGTATCGTATCAATGTTCATGCTTAAAAGATGGCAGTGGTCTCTTGTAAATCTCACAGTCATTTGTAAATTACCAGCTACTACCTAATGTAATTTTCAATGCTTTCCAAATAAATAGGACCCTGATTACTGTTTTATTACGGCAAATAATTGCAACACAATTGTTTTGACTTTTTAGAACGCTTTTCAGATATTGTTCAATGTTATAATCAAAAAGTAAGAAATTATGTTGTTATTGTACGGCTAGCTGCTACTAGGTCGAAATTAAAATACATTCAACATATAATTATGTAGTTTTATATCAGCAATTTTAGTGAAAGTTTATGAAGGATTTAAAAAGTTATTGAAAGGTGCATTCAAGGGTGGCTATTTTATATTATGGCTATTAGATATTTTACAAAGGTTCCGGGCGTAAGCATATCCCAAATTACGCAAAACATTGAACGCCGCTTACGTTTGCTCCTACCTGTCCACTTTACTTGTTTATATCATCTTAAACACATTCACCTTTAACATAAATGGGGATTTGATTCGCGTATCAAAGGAAACGACTACGATTGACTTTTGAACGTTTGTCTCATAGACTATCAAGATTATTGGAAAGACATTCCAAGAATCGCTCTCTCAGCTAACCGATACTGTTATTAAACCAATGAAAGAGGTTTCTTTATGCCAATACACTTCAAAAAAAGCTAAAGTGCTGTCTTGAAATTCATGTTCCCAACTTTTATGTTTCTTGCCGGTTGCCATTGTACGTCTGAAGCCCTGACTGGCTAAATTATCGTAATTTCTATGCATATCTTGTGACGTTTAAAATTTTATTGGTTGCTCTATAGGTACGGCAAAGTTTTTCGAAGGTGTTTTATGCTCTTGTATCAGGATATAAGAGCATAAAATACCTTCGAAAAACGCACGCAACTACGCATCCTATTGAAAAATATCATACTAATTTAAATACTATTCTATCATACCAATTGCTCTTTTGTTTTGGCGGCTTACATTTGCTAGTATATACGCAGTCTTTCATCATTTCAGTCTTTTCTTTTCTTATAACAGTAATAAAACTTCTAACTAATATTATATTAAAAACATATCTGTTACTCATGTTCGTATAAACCAGCATCCCCATACGTACTGGGCGTCAATTAAAAAAAAAAAGTCTTTCTAAGCTTGCTCTTATTCAAAAGCATTTAAATATTTTGACATACGCGTGCTATTAAGAAGCACCTGCTCGAAAGTATTATGCTTTTTACTATAACATAGCATGTGTATTCCAGCCTTTGTTTCGGCATGGGAAATCATCAAATGACTTCTCCCGCTCTGGGCGAAGCGGAAGGGCGTGTGTTACTGACTAAAACCCACCCGTGTTTCTTCAGTTGCCTCCTGGCAAGTGAAGAAACACGGATGGTTCACCGATGCCTCCTGGCATCGGTCTTCGTGGACCCCGTCACAATGTGCTGTCATCTCTTTGAGGCGTGCGTGAAACACAACGCGCCGTCGACGCGGGCCTGGTCCTTACCGGACGGCGAGCTGTGTGTATCTGGAATACACACAGCTCGCCGCCCGCCCCTTAATTTTTGTTCGTAATGACATCCAATTAGAATAAAAAATTAAATCAATAACGAAAGATTCAGTAGCGCTACCATGAGCTATTAAATTACTTACATAAATGATCGTGCAGAGTCTATTAAGTTATCCCCAAGGTGAGAGACTTGAGAGGTTAATTAGATGTTAACGCAATAACGTCCGCCATTTTGTGCCGGTCCATGACTGACAAGGTGCTAGGGGATCATGTAGATGTAAATTATTCCCGTAAATACATTTTAAATTGAAAATGTTTGAAGATAACTACGACTACTAGCTTTGTATTCCTTTGAAATTATTTTTTATATTATTTTATTAAACGCGTAACAAAGTTTAAAGTCAAATACATTTATTTTTGCTTTGTTGAAATCTACATTATATTTCTCAAGAAAGAGTTTAACTATGGGCAATTTTCAGTAGTCAATTATGAACAAACTACTTCCAAGATTTGCGTTTATTGCTGACACTACCGGCGCACCTCTGCCATCCTTCGGGTAATACAAGAGTGATATCTATGCGCTTGAGATAAATGAATATCATTAAGTATGATGATTATGAAGTTTCTGCTATGTTTATAATATGTTATGTGTCTTGTCAATTTTAAATATTGTTTAAAAATTTTCCATCACCGCCTATCCCAGTTTACTTTACTTACCTATATTATAATTATTTAAACATACTATTACCACTGGTAAGTGATATAATGAGAGTGATAAACCGTTTATATTAATAGTTAGTATATAATATTAAAGCAGGTGTCAATGCTGGCTGGAACCCCCGGCCTGTCGTAAAGTCATTAGCGTGGCTCTTTAGACCTCCAGATTGCATTAGACACGTTCTACACATCGGCCGTCTTGACGCCACGGCTTTAAATATAGATATAGGGCTGCAACTCTTGGCTTAAGTGATACATAATGAAGTATAGGACGTTGTGTGAATTAGTCAGTTTTGATCAAGTTCAAGAAAATCAGCTTTGAGAATATTTAAATTCAAAAGAGATTCGTTTTGTTAGAGTCCTGCCTTTGAGGGGACACTTTGCTTCAACCGACTTTTTTGTCGAGTATTCAAAAGCTTCTCGCTTTTAGTTTAAAACAAATAGATATGCTTAAACTTTTTGTCAGAAAAGGTAAACCATTACCGAAATGACAGTAGCTCATGAGTAGGTAGGTACGTAAGTACATTGTACACTGATCTAAAATGTTAGGTTTAGGTATATTTATAAATATATATGTCGTGAGTCGTCGATATCATTTCATTCAAAGCTGCTCATTGTTTTGAACGTTACGTGGGCAGAGTCGTTTTAATCGTCGTACGGTCACTTCGGATTAGGGCGCGGACTAAAGCACTTCTCCGGACCGAAACTGTCGGTTTGCCTATTTAAATTGTTATTGTCAAGATTGGAGGGTATATTTACACTTCGTGCTTTAATTGAAACGCCACCTACGAAATGGAGCCCTTACCACCACACCAAGGTGGCGAGGACCCTATCGCTCCGCCGTCGCTGACGTCAACATATATAAAACTGGTGTTCCGTTCGCTGACTCTGTGAAGTTTACGGCGCTCGTCCATGAAGGCCAGCAGGCGCTCCATCCAGCCGCGCCGCTCGGGCGCGTCGTCCATCTCGTACAGCTTGCCCAACAAATTTATCAAATGAAACCAAAAACGTCTTGTGGGCTTAAGGCAGCATTAAGTGTTGATAATTGAATTTTCTTCATTTCTTTCAATGCAACATTTGAAGAAATTACTTATTCAATACAAGCAGTAACAATCATTTCACCATTACATTTGGTATACGCATTCATACAAGTTTGTTTACTTTGTTTGCCAACTCCAACATGTCTGCGTCAGAGAGCACACGAAACTTTCCCCAGCATCCTTCCGCCTGATACAGTTTTCTCGTGATTTCTCTCAGCACATAATCATGTCCTTTTGAAAAATAATGGCCCTCTTTATTCTGCAAAACCTGCCACGATGAAAAGTTACTGCAGATTGAATCGCAGAAAAAGACGACGGCTTAAATAAGAATATTCAGAGTTTACTTTTTAAATAAATTTGATACATCTTTTGCAGTTTAGGCAAATAGAAAATTATGCGGCAATCCAATACGGATACAGTTTGTATTTCAACGTATTTTCGCAATAAAATGTAAGTTTAAAGATATTTAATTGTCACAATAACTAACAGTTCACTTAAAATTACAAGCAGCTTAGGTAAGCTCTTTTTTCATTATAATAATATCATGTTTACCTCTGGAGCGTTGGCGATGTTACAACGTAGGTACATGTTTCTTATGTTTTGTCTTTAAATAATATGTTTGTAGTATTAAACTTCATTAAAATAAAAAAAATATATACGGATAAATCACACAGATCGAGCTAGCCCCAAAGTAAGTTCATCACGTTTCATCTTGTGCTGTATGTTATTGCTTTTTTATGTAAGTAGGAACCTAGTTGTATGTTTTATTGTATGGAATTTGTGGTGTTTTTTATTAAATGAGAATGCAGGTGTAATATGTGTACAGTTATGTGAGATTTAGTAGCTTAGTGATAGTGAAATAATATTTTAATAGTTTTCTTTTGTATTCTTTGTTTTGAATTAAGATTATATTTAGCGACTGATCACCAGACTTCGATTCGATTCAAGGTTTGTTTGCACTAGATATTTTTTTTCTTAATACTTTACGTACCTAACGCTCCTAATCAGGACATTAATTTTGTTGTGCAGTTTCCAAGTGAGTTCGTCATCTACTCACAGTCCGAAGTGTTAATCGTGTCTACACCGTTTCACTATTATTCCGTTGATCGTAAGAGGTGAAAACTTCAGTAACTGCTTATTTTTGCCGAAGAATATCATAAATGCCATTTTTGACATGTTAAGAGGCAATAAGTTATATTTTAACATTATCACATCATCACATTTTGATTCGTTGAGTAGGCTCAAGTTAATTTTCGGTATAAGTCGATTTATCCGAAGTAAAAAGGTAAGAAAGTGTTATCAGCGTATAACGTTAGATGTCCTGTTAGCCCTACGATATCATTTATCAATGTTATTTATGTAAATTATAAATATGAGATGATAATTGAGCCTTACGAGCAGCCGAGTTATGTTTTGTGCCGAGCTGGTGACATAATCTATCTTAATAACTTGTCTAATATGAAGTGAACATGCTGGTGGTGCTGCCTCAAATAGCTATGTTAACTAATTTCTGTAGAGGCTTTTGATGGCTTACCGTATCTTACGCTTTTTTAGTTAAATGCCATTTTAAATAACGTTTTTTTTATAATTAAAAACTAGTACTTGACCGTACTCCCGCCTGATGGTCAGCAGTGATAGAATCGTTGATGGCAAAGCGCGCTAGTCTTGTAAGAGCCTATTCACTCAAAACAACTGAGCGAATAGGAAGGAAGATGGTAGTTGCGTGAGATGATGTAATGTTAAACCCAACAACAACACCAACGATGCTGTGTCAGCAAATTCCCGACACAACTACATTTCGCGCATCGTACCCGGCACATATTGCAAACACAACTGCTCAAACCCGTCCTCCGTACGACTTCAATAAACATCATGAACACGACGAATCGCGGCATGGCGGCAAGACTTTGTCTGGTGGGTGATAACTTGTGCCAAAAGACGACGTTATGGCCTACCTTCGAGAATTTCAACCATCAAATATTTTTTAAAACAATATGAATTGAGAGAGCATTGATTTAGAGCGGAAACCATATTTCTGATCAATTAGGATATTTTTCTCAATTAAATATTCATTTAGACGTTATACACCTGTGTAACACTGTATCGAATATTTAAAAAATAATGGGTCAGTTTTACTTCCAGATTTGTATATTGGACTAATCCTTGCAACTTTAAGTGAGTAAGGGAAATTGCCGCGCAACAAATACATATTTACACTGTTACTTAATCTTTCAATAAGGCCTTTCATAGCTGTTCTGACCAAAACGGCATCCTAAATGCGTAACACACTAGTAATATCAATTTGAATAATTTCGAATCGTATTGCTAATCCATTGCTCTGTACGATCGAAAAATGTGTCTGCTTAACAACGTAAATATCGCAATGTATGTTGTTGCACTGTCAAATTTAAAACTTTAAAGTAGGAGTAGGTAGCTACTGGTAGTTTGTAACACAGGAGAGTAACTTCTGTACTCAAGTTAGTGTCAAGTTGTTCGATTTTTTTTTATATTTCGTCATTGTTACAAAGGAAAGTCCTTTCAAAGATAAATATGTATTTATCATGTAATGTGTAATTGTTTTTTTTATTCACATTAGATGAGGCAGTAACTGTCAGAATAAAATCTCGATAGGAGACATTTTGATAGGATTGACTTACATATATAATCAGTCTGTAATTTTCTAGTTAACTGCTAAGGCACAAGCCTCCTCTTCTGTGAGAGAGAATGAGCCTTATCTACCAAGTGGACACATTGGAGGTTGGAGCATGTTGCCTCACACACGTGAATCTAATAATATTGAATCAAGTATCTTTCATATACTAATAAACATTCACTTACGTTGATTTTGAGGAGGACTGTCGGGCATACAGAGCGATTAATGAAATTATCATAGTCATTTATGTCGTTAATGAACGGATACAGAATTTAGTGTTTAAAAAAGTGTCGGCTCGGCCTTTGAACGTTGCAAGCGTGCCGCCGGGCGGGTTTGTAGGTATGACGTTGATCCCTGATGTGAACTCTATTAAATCAGCTGATAAGATAGTTTTTCAAGTTTTGTTTTCATAGCGCTTTTTTGTGTAATTGGCGAATTTATTAATTTTTACTTTAAATTCTTATTGGGTTATAAAAGTATAGCAATTATGAACGGTATAAAGTGAAAAAAACTACATATATGTTTTTTTAAATCATGAAAAAGCCGACGAAAAATTCCACCACTGGGGGGTTCAGAATCATGTACTGGATCCATGGTACTTGTTTGTGCGTCGATGTCAGATACACCCTTTATATAAGGTAAGGAAAAGTATATTAGACCGTATAGTATGCAAGTGGCTGAGAGAATTCGACGCCGGGCTCTGGGGCCGGGCGGCGAGCCCGCCCGCTACCGTAAACTCACTACTTTACGTAACGCCCGGGTTACACAAGCCTAGTTTTGACGTGAATATGTTGTCATAACCTTTTTGCTACGTAATCAAAATTTTCTTTTTATAATCCTCTAAGGTTTAAAAAATACGTCTGTGGTATTAATTGTGTCACTATGACTTCAATAAAACTTACAGCAAAGAACATATGTGTTTTCCTTTCCAGCTCTAAAGAACCCTTAATATTATCTACAAATTACAACAAATACGTTTTGATAACAAAGTAGGGGTATATAGTTTGGTGTTGCAACTTTATGTCAATAATTGCTATCCAAAATTCATTTACATCACCGGTTAGCTAAAGAATCAACGAATTTATTACTGTAACGATGGGCATACATAGCGTGAGGTGGAGAGGGAAGCGTTGCCATTTGGAGGCCAAAAAGTGTTGCGTTTGAGATTTCTATTTATTCCTTTTGACTCGGAGAAGTTACGATGTTCGTTCTTGTCTTAATTATTAGCTCTTGAAAAAAAACCTATCAATTCCACATAAAATAATAATAATTCTTAAAAATATAATATAAAATTTATACAATGCCTAATACCTATATCTACGTCAAAAAGGTAGATCGAATTATAAAGATCGTATAGAAACGGTTGAAAAGGGCTTTTCAAAAGCAATCGAATGGCATCAATCAAACACCATATAACTGATATTTTATATGAAAAATATCACCTATTACGTGAGGTATTCATGTTACAAAATACGGTCGTGTCCATGACATAACCACACCCCATTTTGTTTAACCTAGGATAGCAAACAAGTAATACCGCGCAGAGCAATTGCATAATACCTACTTGGCTTCAAATATGGCATAATAACAATTTGATTGCGTTATCTACATGGCGAGCAGGCGAGTTTTTGAAACTTAAATAGCCACAAGCCTCTTGATATGTACAGATCACCTATCCACGGACTCATCGCGGCAAGGGTAGCTTCACCTGATCAATCGACCCGTACGACTGTTATTAGTTAGCCAGAAGCCACTTTATTGCATTTTATTTTTACTGATTGGATGGGTTTTATGCTTCACCGGTCACAGAGGCCAAACAGGCCAGCTTAATAAAATCTGTGGTCGTGGGTTCCTAATTGCTTAAAAATATGTCAACGTATAAAATTATATGAGTTTTAAATTTAACAAAGTTCGGTGACACGAGCAAAGGACATGAAGCTGCTAGGGTTACTAACTAGAGTGTTTGCACGACACAATAGCGGCGTAAAGAAACCGTGGCCCTGGCTGTCGCAAAGGCAAGTAAATAAACAAAAAAAAAAGTCCCCTCTTTCAGGAGTGGCTAGAGAGGCGCCACGGCACCCTCACCTTCTGCCTCAGGCAGGTCCTCACCGGACGCGGCTATTTCGGGAGGTTCCTGTTCCGGATAAGGCGGGAGTAAACGCTACGGTATCACCACTGTGGGGATAGCCCTGTGGACACAGTGAAGCATACGGTGGAGTTCTGCCCGGCTTGGGTAGAACACTGCCATGTCCTCGTGTCGGCGATCGGCGGCGATCTCTCACGTCCGGTCCTGATCCAGGCTATGGTCGGGATCGAGAGTGCATGGCAGGCCGTTACCTCCTTCTGCGAAGCAGTGATGATGGCAATGGAGGAGGCGGAGCGCATGAGGGAGCGGGAATCCCAAGTCCTCACGCCTCTAGCTGCCTCAGGAGATACCATCAGGAGGGCCACCGAAGGCGCGGATAAACGGCGTGTTGTGTTTCATCGCCTCAAAGAGATCACATCACATCGTGACGGGGTTCACTAAGACTTACCGCCTCCTGGGTCAGGGTTGCGGATTGGTTAAAGAGCGGGAGAGGTCATTTGATGACTTCCAATCTAGAACAAAAAAAAAAAAATGGGTACTAGCTAGTGAGGTATTAGCTCTCCTAACTTCATAAACCAGCCAAGAGATAAGAAGGCACCTTTTTGCTTTGTACTTTATGATTAATAGTTTTGTTCTTTTTTTATATTATGCTCTTCAATTTAGTTTATGTTCTGAATCCCTAAAGGTCATTTTTATTTCATTCTTCCACGTGTAACCTGGGCATAACAACCAACTCTCCGCCGTCAGTGCTCTCATATTGGCTCCCTTATGTATGCAGTGACCTTTTCGTGAATGCACGACTTAAAGAGTTTTCAGCATTCTATTCTGTAGACTCTCTTAGTTAATACAGCCTTATCGGCGTGAGGATTTTTTATTTTTTATTCAACTTGTGAATCCAATAAAATAATCTCGGGCCGGGCTTTGTTCCACACTTTGTTTGTACAAACCTACAGTGCGGTATCCCTCTGATCTCTGGTGAGTGTTGACAGTGACAGTCGATGAGCCGGGCTCGCGCTGTTGGTACGCGTGCAAATTCCGCACTGTGTGTGCCAGCCCCGCGGTAATTACTGTTTCGCAGTACTGACTGTTTTAGGTTCAAATCCTTTATTGTTTTCGCATTGAATAACCAATTTGATTAAATTCTTCGAATACAATTGAGAGGTTTCATTCACAACTGTGTGATTGTGTATTTGAATCTCACAACAAAGAACATTTTATTCCGTAAATTCATATAAGAATATTTTCAATGGTGTTGAAATAGCGGAACCCTTTTAATTAAAATGCGAACGCGGCTTTAAATTAGCTGCTCGTCTATGGGACAGTTGACGAGAGGGGGGAAATAAACCAACTTTACATTTTAAATGTACAGAGGCATAAGTAAACAGTAAAATGAATACGAGGGAACTCGTTTGAATGGTCTGTGCAAAGCATAAGAGTATTAAGGAGTTATATTTACTTGCAGTAACACACAGTTTTCATAAATGGTGAGCTTACATTTTTTCCCGGAGAAGAGCACCTATTTTTCTAAAGACGAAAATTTTCACAACATTTTTTTGGTTCATTATTCTACCTTGATACACTGCTTAACGATTCATGATGAAAGCCCTTTTCCGAAAAGTCCTTTGTTGATCAAAAGCTGTTTACTGTGAAATCTATAAAGAAGAGCGGAAATAATGTGGGTTATCAATGACTTGCAACGTATGTTGAATGGGATATGTGGAAAGGAATGCATCCCCTTTGAGGGTGGACTTAAGAGGATTAGTGGGTAAACGCACTCGTTTATTCAACCTTTATACCTACAAAAGCCTGCGCTTTAACTTTCTTTTTTACTTTTTAATTCATGCCTTATACATATTCTTTTTAAAGGAGGTCTAAACAGATAGGATATCTTTCATTTTTCTTAAGAAGTCAATAATGTAGTCGTTGTTATATAAGGATGTTGTTTTCAAATAGAAGATAGATAGCTAGATAGAATACCTACTTTATACTTATCTTCTTATTTTCATACACATATACATTACTTTTTTTTTAATTATTATAAACTAGTGCTTGACTGCAATCCCGCCTTATGGTAAGCAGTGATGCAACCGTTGATGGTAAAGCGCACTATTTTATTAAGCCTATTCACTTAGGAATAGGAAGGATGACGGCAGTTGAGTGAGGTGATGCAATGTTAAACCCAAGATCAACACGACCAGAGTTTTCAGCATTCTATTCTGTAGATTCTTAGTTAATACAGCCTTATCGCCGTGAGGATTTTTTATTTTTCATTTCTGATTACAGAGCACAAGTATGAAAATTCAGCAATATTATTACAAAGGACTGTAGTTGTATAACTGCCACACGGTTCGATCAACCATGTTGATGATGATAATGATGATGTAATCCGGACCGATTTTGGATCTTCAACTCCGGTTTTGCCATTGATGTACTCGCATATGGCTTATGTAGCCAATTTTGTTTATAAAAATCCTCGCAAATTGCGGATATGAGAACATACCGTTCACATAACATAACTGTAACTGATAGCCGCACGTGATCGAGGTTTCAGCTCATCACGTTTTGCATTCAGCTGAAGAAGCCGCCGGTTTTCAAAGGCTTCAATCATGTTAAGCTAGGCATGTCTCGGTTAGTTCCCTGTCGTACAGTACAGTTCAGTACGTACTGTCGGAGTACGGCTGCTTCGGCAAGTACCTGCGTCGCATAGGCAGGGAGCCGGACGCTCGGTGCCACCACTGCGTCCAATGCGGGGAGGAGATAGTACCCGGTGCACATCGTAACACAACTGCTCAGACCCATCCTCCGTACGGCTTCACCAGACATCATGCCGGAACACGACGAATCGCTCTGATGTTAAGGCCTACCTACTAAGAATACTTAAAAAAGACATAATCTTGATCATATAATGTGCCCTCTGAGTATATTTTGGCCTTTATTCTCAGAGTAAGTATTTAAAACGTGATTGCGACAACATCTTTACAGAGCCGTACGTAGAAGTAACTCCCAAACGTGTAATGAATACTTAGAAACTAGTGTTTTATGTTGTTGGTAATGTAACAAAGGAAACTCCCAACCTAACTACGTGGGCGGAGTCGTGTGAAAAACTAATTCCGTGATAAAGGGCTATACTTTAATGCTGGCCACACACGTTACAATATACTTGCGGAAAATTGGACTTGCCAAAGTACTTACATATGTATACTTTAACGGATGTGGGACGATAGCACTACTTGTGCTATCCGGACCATAAGATATCGTGCAGACTTGTGCAAGTCTAAACCACCATAAGGTTACAGAATTGCCCGAAGAAGAAATTGTTCGGCAAATACTTCGTTCCAACAATTCCTATAAGATCACATCTCAAAATATAAAAGCTTTCTAAGTAAACCTTTAAAAAAACCTGTAAAGTAAACCTCTGTTCCCACTGATGGGACACAGGCTCATATTTTTTTTTAGAGAGATTGGTCGTAACCCACCACGCGGGCATCGTGTGGGTAGATTCCACGTGTCTTCATATTTTTTTTGCTAGGACATGTTAGTTTCCTCGCCCTGGTCCCGTCCGTCCCGTCCTCGTACCGTCTCAATGCTTTCCTTAACCGTTTCGAGAGAATGATGAATGAATAAGGAACTGAATCGATACCCACCATTTTTATTTATTTTTTCTCAAATATATTTAGAAATTGTTGCAGTGTGGTAACCGAGCGCGCAACACAGCTGACGGTATATGATAGTACTAGGCGTATGAGACAGGGCCCCCTCGCGCCGCGCCGCTGCAGGCGCGGGCTGGCGAGCAGTGCGTTGACCATATATTTGTTGGGACAACCAGGTAGGATAAAAAGCCCAAAACTTTGTGGTTTTACATGATATCTTTTTATTCATGAAATTTTGTACATAGATTTTTTAGTTAAAAATATTGGACGCGTGTTTCTGGTTTCGCATATACAATATGTAGGTATAGAAAACCCTGTCCGACACATAAGGATAATAAAGGTTAGGTAAACACATGACCAAATATAATATAAAATTTAACGTAATCATCATAGTAATAATATTAATGAATTTTGAAATAATCTTTTTTTAATAATAATTATAAACTAGCACTTGACCGCAATCCCGCCTGATGGTAAGCAGTGATGCGATCGTTGACGGTAAAGCGCGCCAGTTTATTAAGAGTTTATTCACTCAAAAAAAACTGAGCGAATAGGAAGGAAGACGGCAGTTGAGCGATGATGTAATGTTAAACCCAACAACACGATCAACGATGCTGCGCCAAAGGGAGATTGATCTGAAAACCCTCCACGACCAAACTTCCAACACAACAACATTAGGCGCATTGTACCCGGCACACATCGCAACACAACTGCTCAGACCCGTCCCGTGAAATAAATCCAAATTCTCCGAAATTTGGTAATTTTTAAAAAGTGACAACAGCATTTTGACGGTATTATTATAAGCGATGCGACCACGTGCCGCGTGCTCTGCCTCCCGCCGCCCGCGGAAGGGTTGCCTACCGCACATGTATTAATTAAGTTAACTCTTATCGTGAAATAATATATATATATTTTTAGGAGTATTTTTTTTAAGTTTAGCCCGGCTTGGTATCCATTAGTAGAATCAGTTATCGATACCTAACAATACCCTCACGGATCGGACAGGAGTTTCTTTACATATTGTATAAAAATAACGTTATATAACTGCTGTACGTTCAATATCTCTTTAAGGGTTACAAAATTGAAGTGGTTCGTTACGCAGGAATTATTATCTCTGAGGCTTATTAAAATATTACAAGCAATTATGTGGGTTCATAAGGAAGTTCAGGATAAAGTGCTGATCGGCTTACTGCGAGCGTGAAACATTTCGGTCAAGTGCTCAATGATTTTAACCGTCGTTATGAAATGTTGAGCACGTTAAAAGGTGCTTATTTTGTGTTCACCATCGGTGTATTATTTAATACACGCTTTTCGCGTAAGTATGAAATATGTTATATTATTAGCTTCTATGTTCCGCGACTATGTTCGCAATGACGTCTTAAGAAACACAATGCCTGCACTAAAATTAATGTAGTTAATTTATTCTATTTGAAATGGTAATTGTACAAAATGATGACTCTACTCAATGGCTAGCTATATCTTGTGGCTACTTTGTAAGGGTTTGGGCGCTGATAACTGAAACACAGGCTTTTGCATAGTTCGGTTACAGATGTCTAACGCGATTGTAACAATACATTATAGCCTATAATATATTTTTGTGTAAAATTGTAAACAATTCCTGAATAAACTTATTACTACTAAAGTCATCATTATCATCATCAACCTTTTTATCGTCCCACTGCTGGGCACAGGTCTTTTCTTATACAGAGAAGGATTGAGCGTAATCACCACGCTTGCTCGATGCGGGTTGGCGATTTCAGACTTATAAAGTCCAGGTTTCCTCAAGATGTTATTCCTTCACCTTCAGTCATTGGTGTCCAAGATATACTTAGAAAGTACAATAACTTTGGAAAAGTTACATTGGTACTTGCCTGACCTGGAATCGAACCCGCGCACTCATACTTGAGAGGCTGGTGTTTAACCACTAGGCCACCACGACTTATCTATTAAAGTACCAGCAATATTTTTATAAAACTCTCCGTTGGCATCGCTATTCTAATTGTATACATATATGCGCTTCGTTTTCATTTAACGTTATTTATTATTTTATCCAGTCTCTTTTTTGGATTTAGTATGATGTTACATTATACAGGGGGTCTATTGCATGGCCACCTCGGTCGCCCGACCTTAATCCAATAGACTTTTTGTTTGGGGCTATTTTAAAGAAATAGTATATCAAGGAGAGAATAACAGCGAACAAGAACTACGACAAAAGCTCGAGTTTGCTAAGTTATAAATTCGTAATAACAGAGGTGCATTCCGCCGATTACGTGCGAATTTTATTAGGCGGTGCAGATTGTGTATTATGGTCAGAGGTAGGAACAACTTTGAACATTTGATGTAAAAGATTGTTTGTATTTTAATAAAATTATGAAATCGTTCTTTTTATTTCATGATGGCTTTTAATGCTTGAGGCGTAATTAATACGTAGTATGTATGAGAAAGAATCTAAATTTTTCTCTAAATTTACCATTTTATTAAATTTGCTCCTTGATATGAAAAACGACCATAAAACCAAAACTAAAGGTCAAGAGTGTTTAACCTCATTTGAATCAGCATTAAATCAGCAAGAATTTTTAATACAGGGCCATTTTTCTGTAATACATTTTTTTTCAAACTGTGCTCTTAAAGCTAGGAGTAATTGTTTGTAACACTCCAAAATTTACGGAAAATAATGAATTGCTCGTTAAATTTGGTACCAAGATCTGCAATACAGTTTTTGTAGTATTGATAAATTATAGAATCATAATACAACATTTTTAGTTTTATTGTTTTTATGATGATGAAATTGTAAAATAACTCGATAGTTTCATTCAAAAAAACATAATCATTCATAACTTTTCGTGCGATGAAGTTAATGCGATGCTGTCGAAGGATTTTTGTTGGAAATTACCTCCTTTATCTCCCTGTTTCGTTTGATCCACGACTTTTTTGCCACCCTGTATACCTTCCTAAAAATTAGGCTATAAATTACAAAAATAATTTTTAAAATCCAGAGATTAGCGCAATAAAAAACAAACTTGGCTTCATTATTAGCACACAATTATGTATGTTATGGCAAGAATGATTATTTGTAAATTATTAATAAACACTGAAAGTCGAGGCAAAAGTAAGAAATTGATATATATTGTTTGGTGATTATTAGTTATGCAACTTATAGTACCAAAATGTAAGAATATTAAACGCATGAGTATTCGCAATACGCGATAAAACTTTCTTAATTTGACAGGACTAAACTAAAATGTTGTCTTCTATCCTATTCTTAATGAAATAGTAGCATTTAACTTAAAATAAGTTTAGTTTGTCAACAAGAGATTGTCGCCAATATTCATAGATTTAGTTAGATGTGATGCGTTGTGGTTTTATATGTTATTTAGGGATGGGTTGTTGTTGCCAGATGGCTTTGATCTGTTAATGGATCTACCCAATCTTTTAGAAGGCGGTTCTGTTTAAGTTTTCTTTTTTTTAATTTCAATACTAAAGCCACAACACATGCTGTTAGCCAGAAATCCATGGAGGAACTGAAAATTTTAGGCATAACGCCAGACGCAGTGCGTGTTCAACTAAACGGATTGCGTTTAATCGCAGTGCGTGCTAAGCCTTATAAAGGATATCATTCAATTCATACAAAAAAGTAGGTATAGCTTTCTCATGGAAAATAATATCTTGAGCATTTTTGTCTAAAATTAACACCATTTTTTATCACCTGGTGCAAACATTTATGGTCGCAAAACTTGTCAAAATGTAGGAATAGACAGCTGATTCTTTTTTCTCGATTTCAGGTGTGGTCAGGTTTGGTTAGGTTATTCATAATGATGAGTACAATGACCTCTTAAGAGTACAATGGTACCCATCATTATTTATCCTCTTCATTCATTATTTAACGGATACCCTGTAGGTATTATTCGCGTATTCAGAAACGTTTTCAAGTGTTTGGTTCACAAAAAAGTGATGTTGAAGTCAAATGGGTTTCTTTTCTCTGAGATTCAGTTCTGTCTCCGAGTTTGTTGTCTTCGTATTTCTTTCTCGTAGTTTATGTACAAGTGGGTCGGCTGAAAATATTTTCTATTAAGTTGTGTGTACCTACGCAGTAAGCTTTGACTCAATTATTCCACTTTCAGACCAGAAAAGCCAGAGCGAGAATTATGAGACCAAAGTGTCAGAAAAAAAGTGGCGCATCGGTTCCGAAGATCGCAATAGTGCTTAGATAGAGTGCTTGTTTATTGCTCACCAATGGCATCGTAATCTATTCCCCGCAGTTCACTTTTACGACCTGCAACTGATATATCTGTTTGGTTCAAAACTCACTTTCTACTTGTGACAATTCACACTTTACTGTCAATATGGCTGGCTCAGTTTTTCACGAATCACGTCAACAGTTCCGCATAGCATGTGTGCGTATTCCTTATAACATACATGCTATACAGAACTGAGCGTCATAGAAACAGATAATTTTCAGTATATAGGTTCATAGGTTGCCACCTATATACTGAAAATTATCTGTTTCAACTGGACATCGTGTGCCATTAATTCAACAAATGATAAAACAAATTCCTGTTGCCATCGATCACTTATAGACTAGCCTCCTTATTCATAAACGCTGCTTAATGTTAACCAGTGATTAGCGATTCTTTAACGATACATTTTAGACGTTTGCTCGTTTTTTAACTTTATTCATCGTTTATGAATAAGACCCTTAAACACCGCGGTGTTTATTTATTGCCGTCAGAATAATGTAGATACTAAATTGGTGGTAACGGGTTGCGTGTCCATGTTAACTATAGATTTATTTAGAGCTATCAACGCGATATTGGACAGGTACCCTTATTCACAAACTAAAGTAAATTTAAGTTCAATGTAGCTTTTTTTCCTATTTAATTAAGAAAAGTATAGAAGATAAGAATTAGTTTTGTCCTATCAAATTAGTAAATTGACATATTTTTGATTGCCATGTTTTTATTCACGTCTAAACTTAATTTGGCAGGATTTCCTAGCCTAATATGTTATCTTCTATCCTTTTGAGGTAGAAAGAATTAGATGCATACATTTATAACATACATCAACATCATCTCAGCGCTAATACCAGTCGCATCCGAAGCCTTTTCAGCTTTGGAGTCTGGGGTCCGCTTTACAGTCCAACTGCTGATTTTGGCTAAACTTCGATATTTTCCGTGAAGCGACTGCCGTCTGACCTCCACAACCCGAAGGCGATATCTAAGCATTGCAGTTACACCAATTGTTAGACTTTTGAGGGCTCCAACAACCCATAACGACTGCCACTAGATGTTCGTATGGCAACAGGGACCAACGGCTTAACGTGCTTTCCGAGGCACGACTAGATCAGTGCAAATATTCATATTCATGCATACAAATATTTGCACTGTGCGGGGATCGAACCCGCGCCTCCTTGCGCAACGGCTGCGTTCGCTACCGCTACGCCACGGAGGCTATCATACATATATAACATAATCAGCTTATAATGTTTTCATTCCTGGGACATATCACACAGGACTCGTTTCGGTGAGAGGGAGTGGGCCATAATATACCACTTGGACCTAGTGAGGGTTGGTAGATATCACATGTGTTCGAAGTTTTGGCTCTTGGATAACTGTTCCCGCCTGATGGTAAGCAGTGATGTGATCGTTGATGATAAAGCGCGCTAGTTTATTAAGAGCCTATTCACTCAGAAAAACTGAGCGAATAGGAAGGAAGACGGCAGTTGAGTGAGGTGATGCAATGTTAAGCCCAACAACACGACCAACGATGCTGCGCCAAAGGGAGATTAATCTGAAAACCCTCCACGATCAAACTCCCAACACAACAACATTAGGCGCATCGTACCCGGCACACATCGCAACACAACTGCTCAAACCCGTCCTCCGTACGGCTTCACCAGATATCATGTCGGAACACGACAAATCGCTTGGCGGCAAGGCTTTGCCTGGTGGGTGGTAACTTCCGTTGAATAAGATGTACTGGCCTTAAATTTAGTTTAATATGTGGATAAGGAAATCAGGCCATTTACAGAACGGATAAACTCCGTGGCCCCACGGAGTTTATCCGTTCTGTGAATGGCCCCGATTAAATTTTCAGGAAAAAAGTTGGCATAAGTACACAAACCTACAAATAGTTGCTTTACGCTGCAAAAATCCTGTTTAACTGCGCGCTGCAAAGTCGTATATCATTTTTAAGAGCAAATGAATTATTGCTCGATTAAAATAAATTTCGAATAAAACGTATCTACCTACCTACCAACGCAGAACTACCCTAGAAAGATGACAGAGAAATTGCAAGGAAAACTGAACTAAGAAAACAAACTTGTTAATTCACATTAGAGTCTAATGTGACTTAACGTCTAATGATAAGACGATCAAATTCCGCGGTGTGCGGACCAAGACTGATGGAGATTGGAGATAGTCTAGATTTTAAACAATTTCAGTGTAATTCGAGGGTGCAGGTAGATTCGTCATCGAAGTGTCCAAAAGCAAGCGCCCGCATTTTTGTTTTCAATAAGCACGGATCACTTGGCAAATTGTTTGTAGGTAGAGGACGACCACTTACGAGACGTTACTTACCTTACCTTACGAGTTATTTACCCGTGTAACATGCGCTCCTGCTAATGTTTTCAACACGAAATGGGCTAAATATTATGAATGGGAGAGATATAAGCTATGTTTTATACAATTTCATGTTCGTGTGTGGAGTACTGCAGCCACATTTGGGCTAGTGCTGCAAAATGCCACCTGGCTACTTTGGATTCAGTAGAGACGTGCGAAGAGGCTAATAGGCGACCCAGAATTAGCTCAAAACGGTCTCCTAAGCGACGACCCGTCGTACAGCGAGTTTCCACCCTTACGTTGTTGACACCACTACGGTCCGGGCGAAGCGTTTCGCCTCGTCTTTTATACCGCGTACATCGAGGGACTAGAACAATTTGTCAGCGGCGGTGTTTCCGTCGGACTGCAATTTGTGTGTCTTCAAGGCTAGAGTGAACAGACTCTTAATAAACTAGCGCGCTTTACCACCGACGATTGCATCACTGCTTACCATCAGACGGGATTGCGGTCAAGCACTAGAATATAGTTTATATAAAAAAAAAAATTGAATTAATACTAATACTGTTAAATATAAAATACTACACTATTAAATACCCATAACTAGGTACGCAACTAAGATAGTGTCAGCAGGTAAATTTAATGTATAAAGTTAACAATTATTTTGACGACCGAACGCTGGACAAAAGAGTAGGTACATACAGGCTCTACCAATTGCCTGCTGACATAAGGGTTCAGAAAACAAAAGGAAAATTTGCCAGATCACTTAAAATGTTCTTATTCAATAGTCTGTAAGCGATTCTGTAAGATCTAATATTTGTATATAAAGTAACTTCTTTACTAGATACTGATTTAAATATTCGCGCTAGCAATAATTAATTATTATTTATACACCGATTGCTCCGTTCCCACAGACAAACCGTGGAAACGGTTTTGCGGGGCATGGCTTTTATCTCAATGTTTTGTAAACTAGGTTAAGAAAATAAAAAAATTAAATAAAAAATAAATAAATAAAATAACGCCGAAAATATCTCTTCGACTCTTTTCTATCTTTGGTATTAAGAGATGGGTTCAAAAAAAAAATGATTAAAAAATACAGTCTAATTCTTTAGGATCTTTGTATAAGGAGCAGCGATAAATTAAATCAGAAGAAACGCTTAGTGAAAACGAAGTAAGTAACGCGGCCAGGCGATGCGATGCGACGGGGTGGGTGCGCCGGGGAGTAACAAATTTCACGTAGACGAAGTCATGAGCAGAAGCTAGTTTGTTGTAAGGACTTTTCGATTCGATATTAGCTACTCTTTTATACATGACTTTCTCACTTTCGCTTTGCAAACACAATATTAGATTTTGGCAACACAGCGTTGCTGTATGTAGGTGGCTTTTAGAGGTTTTGGAATTATACAAAGGTTTTCGATTATAATAATAGTTATTCATTTATTTTACAATGCAGTATGTAAAGAAAACCCTGTCCGATCTGTGAAGGTATTGTTAGGTATCGATAACTGATTCTACTAATGGATACAAAGCCGGGCTAAATTTAAAAAAAGATCCCCCTAAAAAAATAAATATTATTTCGCAAAAAGAGGTAACTTTATACATTTGCGGTAAGCAACTCTTCCTCGGGCGGCGGGGGACAGGGCACGCGGCACGTGGTCGCATCGCTATTCGCTCCTAAAAATAACGGTGTTTTCACATTTTTTTAAATTACAAAATTTCGGGGAAGTTGGAATTAATTCGCGGGAAAAAAAGATTATTTCAAAATTCATTAGTATTGTTTCTATGATGATTACGTAAAATTTTATATTATATTTGGTCATGTGTTAACCTAACCTTTATTATCCTTATGGGTCGGACAGGGCTTTCTTTACATACTGTATATTATTGCATTATACATTCTTATAAGTGTAATCGAAGTTTTGCCTCTAGGATATGCCGGTTTCCTCAAGATATTTTCCTTCACTGTTTTGAGAGCAGTGGTGATGAAAATATTTACACAAAGTAAAATGCCTGACGGAGTTCGAACCTACAACTTATAAATCGCGGCCGATACCACTGGGCCACCGCTGCTCAAAAACTTCAAAAACATGTGACGTAGTCATCTACGGCCCACTCCCTCTAACCGAGAGGCCCGTGTCTCAGCAGTGGGAACATCATAGGTTGAATGTGTATACAATATGTAAAGAAAACCCTGTCTGATCCATAAGGATAATAAAGTTTAAGTAAACAGTAAAAAGTATTGTATGTATGTATAAGTGTAATACTTATGAGTAGGTACATATATAACGAGGGCGCATGTGTAACTGAACTAGGACAAGTATCTTAAAAGAGAGAATGTATCTCTATACAGTATGTTAAGAAAACCCTGTCCGACCCGTGAAGGTGTTGTTCTTGTTAGGTATCGATAACTGATTCTACTAATACATACAAAACCAGGCTAAACTGAAAAAAATCCCCCTAAAAAAATAAATATTATTTCGCAAAAAGTGGTAACTTAATAAATGTGCGTTAAGCGCCCTTCCGCGAGCGGCGGGCGGCAGGACACGCGGCACGTGGTCGCATCGCTATTCGCTCATAATAATACCGGTGTTGTCACTTTTTTTAAAATTACCAAATTTCGGGGAAGTTGGAATTAATTCGCGGGAAAAAAAGATTATTTCAAAATTCATTTGTATTGGTACTATGATGATTACGTAAAATTTTATATCATATTTGGTCATGTGTTTACCTAACCTTTATTATCCTTATGGGTCGGACAGGGTTTTCTTAACATACTGTATACGAAGCTAGACTCCTTAAAACAGACAATAATCTAAATGATGGTGTAAATAAGAGTATTCTATTTTACTCGGTGGTAGGCCATAACATCGGCTGCCGGCAGAAGTTACCACCCACTAGACAAAGTCTTGCCGCCAAGCGATTCGTCGTGTTCCGGCATGATGTCTGGTGAAGCCGTACGGAGGACGAGTCTGAGCAGTTGTGTTGCGATGTGTGCCGGGTACGATGCGCCAAATGTTGTTGTCTCTCTGGCGCAGCATT
Organism: Sesamia inferens; assembly: GCA_037179545.1. Lineage (NCBI taxonomy): Eukaryota > Metazoa > Arthropoda > Insecta > Lepidoptera > Noctuidae > Sesamia > Sesamia inferens. The sequence goes on along the minus strand of CM073928.1, from coordinate 22,961,794 downwards.
GTTGGTCGTGTTGTTGAGTTTAACTTTGCATCACCTCGCTCAACTGCCGTCTTCTTTCCTATTCATTAAGTTTTTTAGTGAATATGCAAATAAAACTAGCGCGCTTTACCGTCAACGATTGCATCACTGCTTACCATGAGGCGGGATTGCGGTCAAGCACTAGTTTATAAGTATTAAACACTAGCTGCGCGCCGCGGTTTCACCCGCGTAGGCTTCGATATGCTCCGCTTCCTGCCTTCCTGGATTAAGGAGCTATCTAACGCAAAAATAATTTTTCAGATCGGACTAGTATTTCCGGAGATTAGCGCGTTCAAACAAACAAACAAACTCTATATTAAAACAAACTATATATTAGTATAGATTAGTATAGATATATATAAATACAAAAATAAAGATATAAAAATGTGTGTGAAAAGTGTTGGGGTATTGGTTACTATAATTGAAATAATCGTCAGCATCATCATCAACCTTTTCTTTTATCGTCCCACTGCTGGGCTCAGGTCTCCTCTCATATTGAGAAGGATTAAGCGTAATCACCACGCTTGCTCAATGCGGATTGGCGATTTCAGACTTAAAACTCCAGGTTTCCTCAAGATGTTTTCCTTCACCTTTTAATCAGGCATTGGTGTCCAAGATATACTTAGAAAGTACATATAACTTAGAAAAGTTTCATTGGTACTGCCTCACCTGGAATCGAACCCGCACACTCACATTTGAGAGACTGGTGTTAGATAAAGATAAAGATTCATTTATTGCGTAACTGTGTACATATTGATGTTATTTAATTATGTAAATACAAGGCTTTGGATCAACAGTCTATCCAAGTCGAACATGCAATATCAAAGGAATAAAATATTTACAAACAATACGACAAGTCTAAGTTACATTATTATTTTTTACCAAAATATTCATTTAAATTATATAACACATTATCAATTAAAAATTTAACCACTAGACCACCACGACTATATTATTTGAATAATGCTTTATTTTAAATACGTCAAATAGGTATGTGAACCATTCGACGTGATAACCGCACGTTATCAACGCACGACTGTTGGAAAATGGAGCATGACGTGCCTACATCAAAAATTAAAATCATCCTGCACGATCAGATAGAAACTATTCCCCTGGGTATGATATAACTATGACAAGCTGATATCATGTCGTATCCACCGAAAAATACAATAGTGAGAGTGAGATAAACAGATTATCCCGGTAATTTACCCTTATCAGGAAAAGGGTTTTACTGAGTAGGTACCCATCCAGTTTATTATTGGATATGGATCAAATCTATTGAGAAATTTTGATCATTATGGCTGCTATAAATTAGATGTAAGAATAGAATAGAAAACTTTTATTTTAGACAGGAGTCCATAAGGTAAGTAATAATTTCAATAAATCAATGTTGATATTTTGCATACAAAAATATCCAGTATAAACTAAATAAAATACACTTCTAATACCTCAATATAGTTGGCAATAGGCTGGATAGATGGTGATGTATGTAGACTGGAATTGAATAGAATTGGATAGAATAGAATTGATTTGGACTCAGTTATTTTTTTAAAAGGACTGGAACAGGCTATATTTTTTAAAATAAATTTATTTTACTTTTTTTATGATGGATGTTTATATTCGAAACTCACAATAAATAATGTATGAACCATGTAATTATATGATGATACTATTATGAGCAAAACATTGAGCATGTTTTTAAGCACCAACTCTGTAACTACTTATGTTATAATATGTAATTAGTTTTACCCATACAAAGCATACCTCTCAGGATTTCTCGTGCGATGGTCAGCCGTTCCTTTCAATCTTAGAACTATAGGCTAGACCTCGTAATGATTACTATACCTAGTGAGATGATTACTATACAGGGTGTATCTGACATCGTAACGCAAACTTCGCGAAAAGGTAACACAGCATGCCACTAATAAAATTATGATAGTCATTTACATCGTTAAAGAGCGGTTACAGAAATCACAGTGTTTAAAAAAAAAATTTCGGCTCGCCCTTTGAACGTTGCAAGCGTGCCGCCGTGCGCGTTTGTGGGTATGACGTTGACCCCTGATGTGAACTCTATTAAATCTGATGATAGGATAGTTTTTGGACTTTTATTGACATTGCGTTTTTTTGTGTAATTAGCGAATTAATAAATTTTTCCTTTAAAATCTTATTGGGTTATTAAAGTATAGCAATTATGAACAGTTTAAAGTGAAAAAAAGCATATTATTTTTTTTTAATCGGGAAAAAACCGACTAAAATTCCACTACTTCAGACTCAGGGGGGTTCAGAATCGTGTACTAGATCCCTGGTCCTCGTTTGTGCGTCGATGTCAGAGACAACCTTTATGTATAATGATGCTTTAAATATAATAATTTCCCAAAAAAAAAAAACTACTGGTACAACGAGCTAAATAGGGATGAAGGAGTACATCGACACGTATCTTTATAGTAGGTACCCTTTACAGTAATAATAATAACAACAATATTTTTACTTTTCGAAAGTACAAAGACGTTACAAGAAAGAGTAGTTAATATATTTCGGTAAGGTAAAATGTACAGAAGTAAATAAATTTAAGACGATTCCCAAACTGAGACATGCTCGTATCTTGGGTCGTCGGCGGTCGGCCGTTTTAAATATCAATATATGTATACGTATCACCGCCTTTTTTAATTTATTTATAGATTTATGTTTTTATTTTTACAGTACGGCGTACAGGTAAAACTCGCTCGGGTCATGCACAAAAGGCCTAAGTCTGCCAAAGAAAACCATTTATCTAGTCAGAATCCGTCCTATAAAGAAGTAAATTTTGGAAAATCTCTGTTAATGGCTAATTATGCTATAAATCATAGTCTCCGGAATGGTTACAAGAATCATCGTTGTGTGAATTTCATCTTCGTAATGTAAAGATTATGCAAATAAGAAAATAACACTGTATTCTCATATTAAATTTAGTTTCAGAAAATCTCATTTAGTTCTAATACAACCGCTCATACGTCGGCGGGGAAGAAAATATTTTTGTTACAGCTAAGGTTTTAGCACGACGAAGCATTATTAAATTCATTTTAAATTAGATGGCCTGCATGGTTTGCAACTTTTACAATGGATCCTCATTTTCAAATAGTAATTTATTTCCCTTTTGGGTTTTAGGCAATTTTCTTTCGAAATATCGATTTCCAACTGTGGCCGAACAAATTAGTGCGTGGCAAATAAATACTATTAATTCAGCAGGGTAATGCGTAATACTCTATAAGCAGAAATGAGTTTCATATTGATAGTTCAATAACATTCATTACGTTAATTACTTTGATGAGCAGACACATTTTTCAAACCTATGGAGTATTGGATAAGCTACAAAACGATTCAGCCCAAATGTCTACAACCATTATTGTCTAGGGGTTTCATTTCATTTACATGTTACCCAGTAACTAGATTACTCTGACCTCCGTTACCTATCTAGGCAGTCTTTCCATGTAAAATACTATTATTGAACTGCATCAGTTTAGACTAGTAGCCCTCCGATATAATTAGGGAAAGTTTAAGCAGGTTCAAAAGTACAAACGAACCGTAACAATTGACTTCGATAGCGAATTTAGCGGATCGGAATAGCTGGTCAAACGTAACTCATTCATCATCATCATCTCAGCGTTAATCCCAGTCGCATCCGCAGCTTTTGCAGCTTTGGAGTCTGAGGTACGCTTTACCAGTCTAACTGCTGATTTTGGCTAAAGTTCGATATTTTCCGTGAAGCGACTACCGTCTGACCTCCACAACCCGAAGGCGATATCTAAGCATTAGATTAGATTAGCATTGCAGTTAGACTAATTGTTAGACTTTTGAGAGCTCTAACAACCCGTAACGACTGCCACTAGATGCTCGTATGGCAACCGGGACCAACGGCTTAACGTGCTTTCCGAGACACGACCAGATCAGTGCAAATATTCATATTCATGGTCAAACGTATCTCATTGTATTATACAAACTGTAACACTTACATACACTGTAAGAATAATAATAATAATAAAGCCCTTTATTCCCAAATATAACATATTTCACTCTTGTTACATTCCTTATAATTATACACTGTAAGAATACATATTACTAAATCCGAGTAGGGTAGTAGTAGTAATTAAAAAACAGGTTGTCTGTAAAAGATCGCTCTTAGCGATAAGACCGCCCATTATGTCCTATGTATCCCATTGTTTCTTTGTAAAATCTTTATATTTGTGTTCTGTAATTTATATAGTGTACATAATAAATAGTATTCTGTTCTATTGTTGACACTTATCGTGACGACACAAGAGCTGGCTTTTTCTTGGCCAGAGGCTAAGCATTGCCATTCGACGCGGCAATGCTGCCAGTCTCTTGGGAACATTACCAGTCGACAGCGATGCCGAAGATTTTTAGCTATTTTTATTTAATAATTTGTAGTTTATTTAGTCTCATAAGTTTGTAATTCTATTCTAATTACTTCCATATTTATTATGCCTGTCCTTCTTTTCTTAACCATCGATTATTTAAGATTTTTCGAGCTGTCATCTCATATCTGTGTTCCCAACCCACGGCAAGAGCATGTAAACCTGTGTTCATGACGTGTCATAGATATGTTACTTATTTCTATGCCCATATCACAGAACCATGGTTACATAAAATCAGTTTAAAATCGAAACTTAATTAATAGCTCTATCAAAAGGACAAACGGTATCGTCATTAGTGTTTGACAGTGATTTGGACAATTACCTACCTTGGTGAATTTATGTCGAGCGCATTATGAGGGTGATTTGTTATCGGGGGCTTTCCATCTGCGCCTGACCCAACTGAATTATTATCTGCGAGGTAAGTTATTCCGGTGTTTGGGCTATATACTGTGGCCACGGTTATGTATTTAACCAAACATATGAAGGTGCATTTTTTGTTCCTCTTTATCAGGTTCCTTACGCAAAACCAGAGCTGGGTTATGATGGGAGGATTGTAGGGTCATTTGTTCCTTCATAGATAAATCCTAAACTATGAACTTCGTTATATATAAAATAAAGAACTTAGTCTTTTTTTAAATAAAGAATCAACAGGTTGCACTCCGCGAGTGCCGGCAGTAGTAAACACTGAAACAGTAACTTTGTGCATTTTAGAATACTTGGGAATGGTTAGAGAATAATTTCTCACGAATTGCATTATTGCTTTATATGTCGAGCCATCAGCAGTCACCATCTGTGGTTGCACTGCGCAAAAACATACACTCGCGTTAGCGGTCTGTGCCGCTTGAACGAAACAGCAGGAAGCATGAGTATGTTTTCGCCGCGTGGTAGAAAGAGAGGGGAATATTAGGCCTCTACCCCCGTCTTATGAATTTTCAATCGGTCATGTGTCTTAACGCGAGTGGTTTTTAACTTCAGCTAAACTCGTCAACCTGTAGGTGAATGAGTTGATCGTTGAACTGAGCAGCAGACCAGTTGAGTGCAAAATAGATGGAACTAGCGTCATTAATTTAAGTTACGCTGACGATATGGTGCTGCTGGGTCCAACGGTTCAAGCAAGGAGATGTAGATGCTATGAAAGGTATGCGGCATCCCACGGCCTGTTATGAGGGAATATCTGATCTTTATTGCTCCTGGTACGGGTAGATCGATCATGTTAAGCTGCTGTGATTGTTCTGTGTATGGCAGGGTTACCAGCTTCACATACCAAGACCTCACCGTGCCTGGGAAAGCACGTTAATGTTACAGGTCGTCAGATGTTCGAAAATCTGACAAACAGTCTCGCCAAGAGCATCGTAACTGGGTTGCGAAGGCTAGATAGGCAATCGCCGCTTATTGGTGTTCAATTGCATCCATCCGGTTAGATTGCAAGCTGACCTTAACATAGAGATAGGTAAAGGGAAATATGCTAATATTCCATATATACTACAAGCACTATCACGTAACTCCAAAGATTAGCGGATGTTCCTTCCGTCTTTCTTCTTTCCTTCGAGCACACGATTTGATTTTTTTTGTCCATTATAATTGTCTAAAAAGGAAAAATAAACAGCCCCAATTGAAAATATAACCCGGGTGCGAAATGCGACTTTATTTTAGTATATCGTGGTGTCTTATGAGTTTATGACATCCCCTGCCCGCAAGGATAACTAGCTCCTATATTATGTTGTAGTGTGAACGGAAATATTATAAATTATTCATTCACTCAATTGAATCATTCACTATCGGCTTTAGCAATGACTTTGATAAATACCTATGTATAGCTAGAAATGGTATGGTTATATATATTTCAACTACACTTTCCTGGTAGTTTTTTTCATTTTTATTTGTTGCTGATGTCTGATGTATGATGTATGCTGGTATTTTGTAGTTTGTGCTAAATAATATTCTCTAAAAAAATTCTTCCTTTCTATTTCTTAATAAAAGCCAACAAAAGTCCGGTTGTGCTAATCTGAAAGTTCCCAGAAGTATATTCTTATCTTAAAAGATTTTGATTTGATCCTTATAAATTGGTAGGCATTCCAGTAAAATATTGGGCTTTCTAAAGATTCCCTTTGTCGAGTTAGCCACAATAATTTTCAATAAGACCAGCTCAAGCAACTAAAAGTAAGTAGGTACTCACAAAATGAACGACCCGCAGTATTTTCTAAGTGGGGGATATATTCTATCGGTTTACGGTCCACAATATAGCCGTCCACTATTGCCTAACACAACTTTTATATCCCAGTTATTAATCAGCGAAATTAAAACGCTTAGAAAGCCACGAGGAACGCAACCACGAATTTGTTTCCAAACGATTATAATTATCAAGTCTTTTGTAAACGTTTACCCTTGCCGTATCGTTCGGAACATTTCTATGTACAACAAGTAATTATTGGACAATCGGCCAAGTTATTACCATTATAAATTCCGTGTTCTCAGCGGGAAAAAGATCCTTTTAATGCGTGCTTAAATCATTTTTATTAACTTGAAAAGGTTGGATTTATGTGGGAGGCCTGGTGTTTGTAATTTGCGAGGTCTCGGCGGAATTAGAGCGATGTAAGTTCATGTTGTGACCGCATTTTGGTTGAGTCTCTAGGAATAGATCAGAGGGCGATTCCCGTAATTTAATGGATGTTCACTATCTGATGATAGTCTCAATCTATCAAAAATAAACTCTGATTTCTCTACCCTACAAAAACACCAGGAATTACTCTTGTATCGTGGGTGTGTTTACTAATATCTTAACTCATATACATATATAGACAGCCAGACCCGAAACAACTACATGTATGCAATACAAATATTTATTCTGTGCCCGAATCGCATCCCCGTCACGCAGCGCAGCAGTCGATCGCTCAACCACTGTGCCAACCGTGTTGTGAAATTATTTATTAGTTAAATGTTAATCTTAATTACTCACAATTCATAAAATTGTATTTGCCTACTGCATTAAACAAATGCACCGGAATGATACGAAATACGGCACTATGATCTTAAATAATTAATTAAAGCTACCTAATAATACACTACCACAAGTAATAACAGATGCCAGTATCGAACTAAATCCGTGTTTAGTATTCATCCTATTATTTAGCTATGTATGATCAATATTTTCGAACAAATCTATCCTTTGACCTATATTACTAAATGTAACTATTGTTTAAACTACAAAGTTGTGATACAAAAAGGACATTCTCAATCGTACCGTTACAAAAAGGCCAACCGAGAGATGTATCGTTGTTCCAAAAGGGAGACAAAGTTGCCGTAGATGACTTGCAAGTTTTGTGATTGCGATTAGTTTAGAGATCGATCGGAGTAAACGAAGTTCGGAACAACACTGTTTAAGAAAAGATAGGAAGTTTGATATTAGTGCGGTTACAGAGAGTTTATCGGAATAATGTTTATTTTCTTAGTTTAATACTCATATGTCTTTATTGTCTATAATTCATCCTATTGCCGGGACACAGGCCTCGACTCTATGGAGCATAATTCACTAAAAGAAAAATTAGAATAAGTATTTCTTGTGACTCTTACAGGAAGATCATAACCCTAAAGTAAACACATTACAACAACACGATGTTACCAGTGTGGTTTGTCACATGTCTTAGAATGTTTGATTCAAGGACTCCTCATGATGGATTTGCTTTACCGATTTTAGAGCAGTGGTGATGAAATACATAAAGTAAATGCCCTACTGGGGTGTGAACTCATGAACGTACTCTTTGATTTTTTTTTGTTCCGACGTGGAAAATCCTCAATGGATGTCTGCCGCCCTGGGGTGGACGACGGGGTCTGTCAGTCTCCTACTGACTAAAAACCACCCCGGTGTCTCTCCAATCATGTGCGCACGAAGCCGCGGGAGTCCTTAATTCTGCCGTGGCCCCACACTCTCGTGCCGGCACGGTCTGTCCGGGCCTCGCCTCATGCACGGGATAGTGAGGTGTTAAACTACCCCGTGTGTCGCCTCTGAGGCGCGCGCCAAAACTCGCGCGCGCCTCCTCCTCGGGGTCCAACAAATAGGGGGCGGGGACTTCCCCATGTCCCTCGCCGGAAAAGGGCGATATCCGCCCTTCCTCGGCGTCCGGTGCGTCTTCTATGGCCTGGGAAGGGAGTTGAGATTTCCCTCTCCCGTTCTTTCTGCGACATCACGTCTTCGCAGAAGGACACCACCGCGTCCCACGACTCTGCGCTACCGACCATCCTACGCACTACTGCCGGCAGCGCGGCGTCATGACCGTACTCTAAACCAGGTAACGTTGGTCTAGTACTGCTCACATGTGCAATGTAAGTCCGGGTCGATAGCACATTTCTCACATGTACTTATAGTATGTTTTACCTAATCTTCTTCAATTATTGCCCAGTTTCCGAAACTGAAACTATAGACGTTCCAAAATAAAACGCAAATCAAGTGATGCGATTTGATGCTGATAATTCATTGAACCAATCACTCGCGCTTGATAATTTGTTTGCTAATTTTTGTGTTGAGTATCGTTCTGAAAATCCTTTGTTCCTAAACAGTATTAGATATAATAACAGTATGAATTAAATCACAGCACAACCAGTTAGGAAAACCTTTTATTCCGCTAACATTTTTTTTACTCAGCTAATCAACTCAGTAGTCAATGCAATTTCCCCTAAACATATCAAGTTGCACACTTGCACATTATATAAGGCCGAATTTAGGCCTGCCGCAATGTTTCAAATCTTAATCCCTGTTAGCTAGCATGCACGGGCCCGGACATTTTTGTTTCAGCAAACGAACGGCCGCAGACCGGCTGTAAACCTTTTATGATGGAAAAATGTAACAAAGAGGAAAATTGCTAAGTGTCCGTTATAAATGACATTTAATTTTGCAGAATGGCCTTTTGGTCAGTTTGGGGGTCGTTCGTGGTTGTTCAGTACCCATTGGTAATTTATGCATGACTAGCTGTGCCCGCGCCTTTTTTTTCCTTTTTTTGTGATTATTGTGACCTCTTATAAGCCTTTACTGACACAGTCGTATGGATCTTAGTTTCTATAGCTGAGAAGCTGCGGTTTTTTTCTATACATACATATATTTAAGGTTACTTAAGATAACTATTTGAATTTATATTCATTTTTAACGTGTTAGTAGCTTATTAGGACACAAAAGTGTGTGCGCTAATAAGTCTCATACACTCCCTCACTCACACAGATGGGACAATCCGACACGACCGGGGAGAGGTCAAGAGCAGATCCAACGGCTTCATAGGGTTTCCGAGGCATAGGTGCATTACACCACCAGCTTATAATCTCTGATAGCTGCTTCTGTGGAATTCCTAATGGAAAATACACACAAACATCACTGTGTCCAGAACCCAGGACCCGCGTTCAACAATCAAGTTAAACTTAATAAAGTCCTATTACTAAAACAATGAATAAAAAAGTAATAACTTCTCAAAATTCGATATCACTACATAAATCGACATTCCAAGACACAAATTGAAGTATTAGAGCCAGGAAAAATGTTCGAATAAGTTAGAAAGTGATTGGAAATATTTATGATACAAAATACTGTCAACTCTTCGTCGATTCGATTCAACAAACATTAAATATGAAACATAAAAGTAAAACACTGCTCATAAATATCGAAGTCACATGATGTATAGTATCTGAACACATTATCTTTAAGGAAATTTCCTTAATATCTAATATTTGGGCTTCTAACGGCCGAACTTTTCCCCCATTATGGCCAGTAATAAGAATAATATTTCGCTTTGTAGGTACACTTTAGACCTTAGTCGTCAGCGTCTAATAATTGTCTTGAAAACGGCGTCCATAAATACAGTAAGAGGACAGTGAGACCTGGAACTAAGAAATTCACTGTTGTTGAGTATGAAATTCTTTTCTTGGATCGGGCAGTGTTGTTGGATATTTACATCATCATCGTCATCATATCATCCGAAAGATGTCCACTGCTGGACATAGGCCCCCAAGGATCTCCACGACGACCCGTCCTGTGCCTTCCGCATCCAGCGCTTTCGCACGACCTTCACCAGGTCATCGATCCACCTTGTCTGGCCTGGCTTGCGGCCTAGCCACGCTGCGTTTGCCGGTGCGTGGTCGCCAATCGTGAACCCGTCGGCTCCATCGGGCATCGGGCCTTTGAATTGATCGAGACCTAAGAGAATCGGTATATTGAAGCACTGAAGGGTTTGTACGAAAACGCCACCATGTCACAACACATTTTTTTTTATAAATTATAAAGTAGCTCTTGACCGCAGTCCCATCTGATGGTAAGCAGTGATGCGATTGTTGATGCTAAAGCGCGCTAGTTTATTAAGAGCCTATTCACTCCAGCCTTGAAAATACTCAAGTTGTAGTGTGACGGAAACACCGCCGCCGGCAATTTGTTCCAGTCCCTCGATGTACGTGGTACAATAGAAGAAGCGACACACTTCATCCGGATCGTGGTAGTGTTAAGAACGTAAGGGTGGACAACAAACACCATCATAGGCCTGTACGGATAGGCCTGCAATAATTCAAGATCATGCTTCCCAGCAATCTGAGTTCTGACTGAAGAACAACATTCAATACTTATGGATTATTGTAGATTAGATGGCAAACCCAGCTTCCTTATGAGCGTCAGCTATCAGTGAAAAATATTTGTAGGTACAGTACCTACAAAGGACTTATAAACAATTATTTTTATTAAAATTTCTCAAAGCATTATTTTGCTAAGCTCCTTCTATTCTATTATGCAAATGACCAGATAACATGAAGGTAGCCAATTATAAAACTCCAGATGTTTGTCTGACGTCGTAGATCTAGTTAAAAATTGGTTCAAAAACTCGTTAGAGGTAACGCCATAAATCTGTTAAAATATACAAATTAAAATACGATACAAAATAATAAATTCACTTGCTTACGATGAAGCCCGTGCCTTCGCGTCCAAAGAGCTTGGAAGCCATTGTATACAAGCTATTTCAAAGTGCCTTATCATAAATAATACTTTTTCCTCCCTAAGATAATTGAAATTCTTTAAAATTCATCTTTTATTTTTCACGGCATCTTGGGAGATAATGCCCTATTTGTGAGGAGGATTTGGCAAACGGTTTTTGGGATCTGAATCCGTTATTCACGGCAAGGACTTTTCTTGGTCGGCTAAAATTAAGTGTAAGCTTTCGCAATCCTATGGCATTACCTTAGATGTAGGTTCAGCGAGGCCACTTAATACTATGACCCCGAGGAGACCTACAGTTTTATCGCCTATTTCAAATTATCCAGCGAGCAACTTCAATTGTAATTCATTAATTATGTTATTATCTACACACACTACACACTATCTATCTAATATTATAAAGAGGAAAGATTTGTATTTTTGTATTTAACGAATAAACTCAAGTACTGAACCGATTTTAATAATCCTTTTTTCATTAGAAAGCTACATTATCACTGAGTAACATAGGCTAAATTTTATTTTAGAAAAATATAGGTTTCCGTAAGATATTTGGATTTTTTGAACACAAGGTGTAAAAAAACAACCAGAAAAGTTACTTATTTTGCTTACGCTGCCTAAACTATAAAAGATATGCCCATAAGATGTTCTAATTAATTGTAGATCTTATAAATATCTAAAAAAAAGTATGCGACACACTGTAGCTATCTATGTCATGTGAGGCACAACAACATTTTTTTTATTTAGAAATCTTTTTTTTTTTTGACTACATTGAAACGCATTTATTTTACTCATGTTATTTATCCTTTTCAAAATAAATTATTTCATCACTAGGTACAGTTTATTTAGATAATATTTGGTCTTTGAATGATTAAAATTGTACACTCGGTTTTGAAGTTATGGCGAAATTAAAATATTACGCATGCGGGTGGGGAGTTTAGATCTATGAGTAAGGTCTCTGCGCGGTTTGTTTTTAGATTTCGTTCTTAAAACTACACCTACGCAAAAGTTCTTCTCTGAACTAAACAACAGTTCTTCTTATAGCTAATTAACAGTTCTTTACAGGGCTAACCAATAGTTCTTTTCAGGGATAATCAACAGTTCTTTTCGGGGCTAACCAACAGTTCTTTTCAGGGCTAAACAACAATCCTTTTGAGAGCTAGAATATTACACGCTATTAACATTTTCTTAAACATTTGAAAATGCCTAAGAGAGCCAGGTCTCAACTTTTTAAACATAGTTCTCAAGCACGGGCAGCAAGAATACGTCGTATGGGAGAATCTTCACCTGAACGTTCACAACGCCTTGCTGAACAAAATCAGAGAAACTCTCAGGTACGTACACGAGATCTGAGGACCTTTGAGTTACGTGCACGAGAGTCGAGGCTGGAGCGTTTCCAACGTCTTCATGTACTGGTACTACATATAAGCAACGTTTATGAATTAAATAACCCCTTTATTTAATGACCCTGATTTAACTCGAGTTGGTCTCCAAAGCCTAGAGCACAGGCGTAGAGTAGCCAGCCTTTCGGTGTTCTATAGGATACATTCTGGGGAGTGTGCGAGGGAATTGCACGATTTAATTCCCCCATCTCCGTTCCACCATCGGACGACCCGTCGTACGGCGAGTTTCCACCCTTATGTTGTTAACACCTCTACGATCCGGACGAAGCGTTTCGCCTCCTCCTTTATACCGCGTACATCGAGGGACTGGAACAATCTGCCGGCGGCGGTGTTTCCGTCGGACTACAATTTGAGTGTCTTCAAGGCTAGAGTGAATAGGCTCTTAATAAACTAGTGCGCTTTACCATCAACGATTGCGTCACTGCTAACCATCGGGCAGGATTGCGGTCAAGCGCTGGTTTATACTTAAAAAAAAAAAAAAAAAAAAAGACGTGTGGCACTCGGGGACTGCCGCGGTAAAGCTATTGCATAGCATTTTGTATCAATTTATGCAATTACATACATGCCTCGATACATGTTTTTGTCTTGTCTTCGTAGAAACAAACAATAACTTTTTTGCCTCATCAATGTCTTCCTCAGAAAAAGCCGACGAGCATATTTTTATTAAACTTTCGTTGTTTCGTTTCGGAGATAACAATATTACAACTCGTACACTTAAATGTACTCGTATTAACATTGTTCACCGACATCTTTCTGTAATATTTTATTTAATAAAAACTTCAACTTCAACTCTTGATCTGGTCCCTGTGGATAGATACCGCAATTTTGCCAATAACACGTGTAACAAATTATAGAAATTCTTTAAAAAAATATTTCACAATAATGGCGGATATCGCCAATCACAGTTGAAAAAACGGCCGCGTGAGTACTTTTTACGCTATAAAATCACGCGCTTTTATTTAGTAAACAACACTATAAATAATTTAAAAGTCCAATGAAAAATTAGCGTGACATTCATCTTAGCTTTTCCGTTAAAAAAAAAAGCTATTTTATAAAAACACTACTAAATTAATTTGAATAAAAGTACTTAATAATCAATTATATGAAAAGTTTTTAAGGTAGCCATGACAACGTCGATGACGTCTATGACATATCTCTATAGAAGACCTATTTCAGAGAGAAAATTATCGCAAGTTTAGTACCTTGCGACTATCAGTAACATGGCAAGTGTGTAGAACTGAGTTCGAGCCCTGCAATATGCATGCTCTTTTTGAAAATCTATAAATTGTTTTCAAAAGATGTAGTCGCACGCACACAAACATACCGTGCCGAAGACTGCCGAACTGAAACGACGTTAGACGATGTACGGCCTTCAAGCCACACCTCCGTGCCCGTCGGAGTGGGGAGCGTGAGGTTTTTTCGTTACGGAATTTCTGGATTCGGTCCCCGCGCTCAAGGCCCGCGATAGAAGCTATGCAATAGCTTAAAAAAATCATAATAATTCAAATTTTAAACAAAAACAATTGTTTGTATGAAGTATTTATACCTACGAGGCCTTTGATAGCCTGAAAGACTTTTTCACAAAATGCAAGCATACTTCCCAAATCCTATTGTAACAATATAGAATCAAATCAAAATAGGTAATACAATTATAAAACCGCGGGTGGTAGACGGACAGAGGTGACGCTCATTGCTAGCCCTTAATAAAATTAGAATGAGGCTCGCTTTTGTTGAGCCTGCTGAATTATTAATGAAACAAGAATAAGAAAACTTTTACAGAATTTTTCGAGTAATGTTAGATCTGGTTCATATAGATGTCGCCTGAATGTTAGATCTGATTCATTCAGATGTCGCCTGAATGTTAGATCTGATCCATTTAGATGTCGTCTGAATGTTTGAAAATCTTGTTATCTTAATACTGGTATCACGTCGCGGGAAGTTTTCGGTGTAAGATAAAAATTACACATCGGAAGAAGTGTACCGCGCACGGGAGGCGGTGAGCGGTGTCGCGGCGCAAGTACCTAGGGTTCGTGACACGCGCTCATAAAATCTACATCTCTCGTGTATTGCAAACGTATTTACACAGTATTTTTTCCCAATTCCTCTCATGAATGTAACAACAGTCTCATGAATTTTATTGCGCTCCATGGTCGAGAGCGTACTATTGTAGCAAGAATAGCGGTCTCTACTAGTGATAATTGAATTACAAATCATAGTGGAGGGTGAACGGAACGGTGCGGTACGGTGCGGTTACTGAACAGTGCATGGTCCGTCATTCAGCAATCGAGTCCAATATTCGAACCTATATACGGCCGCAACTTTGATATTGCACGCTCCATTCGTGCCAATCCGCAGCCGCAAATTGTGAACGTGCCTGTCGGTCGGCTAATATGCCTACGAAATTCAGGCGAAAAAATCAGAAAACTGATACATGGACCATATAAGTGTGTTCCCAGAATAATAATCAGAAATATATTTATATGTTTATGTATCCTACATTCTACATTCCTATATGCGGCTTCTATGATTCGTAACTTACATAGCCAATGTAATTACCAAAATTCAACAGTCTAGATTACCTACAAATTTTCCAGTAAGTATATATATTAGTAATATATTTTTGGTTGAGGTTCTCTTCTTCTTCTTCAGCCTATAGAAGTCCACTGCTGGACGAAGTCCTCCTCCAAGGCTTTCCACGATGACCGGTATTGTGCTGCCCGCATCCATCGGCTTCCTACGACCTTCACCAGGGCATCGGTCTTGTTGGGGGCCTCCCTACGCTGCGTCTTCTGGTACGGGTGAAAGTGCTTTAAACTTCTGTAATTACAGACCTGATTCCAGGCAGCTCACTGTGATTAATCGCTACTAATCTTCATAAAAAACAGGATCAACCAAAATGCAAATTATCCAGCATCGCGTGCGCTGATTAATCGCACGGTCAGCTAATTAGATCAGGAGTATAATGAATTGAGTCGTTGCGATCGGTGGAGAGCGCGCAAAGTATTGCCAACTGGGTATTGGGATGTGTGACGGCTTTATAGAATCTAAAAAGGGTGAGATTTTACAATCAAAATTAGCTATATTGCTAAAATATAAAAAGGTGCATTTAGAAAACGAATGCGCCGCGTTGGCGGTACAGCCTTAATGTAAGAATTCTGCGTAATGTGAATCATATAATGCAGCAGACCTCTTCTCTTTAAAAATTGTTCCTCGTCGTTTCGATGTTTCAGATCTGCTACGCGTCCCAGGACAGCAAAATATTTTGTCCTATTGGAAGGAGTAACAGGCAATAAATAACCAATGATATTTTGGGCCTATATTTGTGGCCATGTGGTATATATGGAAAAATAGTGGCTGAAAGACACAAAAAAGGGCTAAATAGAGCTGAGAGGGCTACGTTGGCATCAGCGACCGTACGCACTCCCTCCGACTGTCAGGACCTTCAACTATCGCCAGCTCGTTCAAATACACTCCAAACGAAATCATCGGTCAATTGAGTCAAAACCACACGCTAATGTATTTTATAGTGTTTATTATTACTGAATTTTCAAGTACATACATAATCAGCTTTTAAAGTTCCCACTGTTGAGACACAGGAAACCTTTCTTCGTGAGAGGGTGGGCTGTAATCAACCACGCGGGCAAATTGCGGGTTAGTAGAAGATATCTTCGCATTTTTGGTTGTAAGACGCGCCAGGTACTATGATTTCCTTCACCGTTTCGAAAACAACGATGATGAAAATAATTTACATAAAGCGTCTGCCGGGCTAAGGACTGACGCACGATTTGTATGTCATGGCCGTTATCACTTGGCCTACACATTACATATAGAATATGTATAGAAAACCCGTCCGACCCATAAGGATAGTAAAGGTTAGAGGCAAACACATGAACAAATAAAATATGGAATTTTACATAATCATCATAGTAACAATAGTAATGAATTTTGAAACAATCTTTTTTTTCCGCGAATTAATTGCAACTTCCCCAAAATTTAGAATATTTTTAATAAGTGATAACACCATTTTTGATGGTATTATTATGAGCGAATAGCAATAAGACCGCGTGGCGAGTGCCCTGCCCCCCTTTGCCCGCGCTCATTATTAAGACAATGTATTAAGTTAAGTTTTGCCCGGCTTTGTAGGCATTAGTAGAATCAGTTATCGATACCTATCAATACCTTCACGGATCGGACAGGGTTTTCTTTACATAATATATATTTATAAGATACGCAGGCAAATAATATTTTCACTGCGATTTTGACACCGGTTTTGATATATGTAGGTGTGGACTGATTAATGAATGGGTGGCAGGCTTATTTTAGGGCGACAAACAACAAAGCACCTAATAAATATTCAACATAGCAACAATTGAACTGTTTGTTTCTATGAACGCAATTTTATATCTAAAATTGTTTTAGCTCTTTATTGCTAGAATTTCCACGGTAAAGTGTAGCCATGCATTCACGTCTTACTGTTGTGGCTAAAACGTTGTTTGGTTGAAATATTATGCCTGAGTCTCGCCTGTATTGACAAAATTTATTGGACACTAAAGTTTTCATACGCTTTTATGTTTTCGGGAGATTACGACACCAGCAGTTTGCCGGTGCCCCGATGTTTATAAGAGTCCTTTCTCAGAAGGGACGCGCGAAATTGCTTCTTTTCCAAACAATATTTGCCTTTCAATGTTCAGCTGAAATCAAATTTTTACAACCTGTGCGTTTTTGATGGGAAACACGTTTTCTGTTTTGATCTAAAAACACGAGATAACAGTTACAGATTTACCTTTTATTACAAAAAGTGAAGGCGGAACTTCGAAACAAATTAAAGTTGGGCAGCGAGGTGTTGTCCGGTAGCGTCAGCGCCTGCCCGCGTCGCTCGCTTTCCGCTCAATAAACGCTTGCAGGCCTCAAATTTCGCCCTCAGCCAGCCAACACAACTTTCGTCACAACTTTTTGGCAGAAAGCTTCATTCTACTTTACGTCACCTCGCTCTCGCTCAGGAACTGTGTTCCGTTTGAGTTTCAAGTTAATTGGCGTGCAGACAAATTCGTGTAACAAACTTTGAAAGATGTTTTAAATGTTATTGATTGATGACAAATGGATTATCTGTCAGTAATTTGTTTTTTTTTATAATTTAAACTAACTGCTTGACCGCAATCCCGCCTTATGGTAAGCCGTGATGCAATCGTTGATGGTAAAGCGCGCTAGTTTACTAATTTACTGAGTGAATAGGAAGGAAGACCACAGTTGAACGAGGTGATGCAGTGTTAAACTCAATAACACGACCAACGGTGATGCGCCAGAGAGAGCCCCTCCACGACCAAACTCCCGACACCACAACATTTGGCGCATCGTACCCGACACACATCACAACACAACTGCTCGGACCCCTCTTTCGTACGGCTTTACCAGACACCATGCCGGAACACGACGCGCTTGGCAGCAAGGCTTTGTCTGGTGGATGGATTTTTGCGTGACTCTTCCTCCTATTGAGGTATAGTGATTTAGGTTACCGGAAAAGGGTACTGAAAATTGTATTTGGCAGAAAGCTATTCCATTTTTGTATCAGAAAAATAAATTCGATATTTCTAGGATCAATTGAATCAACATAAATATTCGGGCAAATAAAAAAAATATGATAAATCGTTTTAGTAAGTATCATTTTCAAGGAATCCTGCTTTGTTATGTTAATGTTATCTAGTCTAGCAGTAAGAGATCCAATACCGCTTAAAATTGATAAATTTCCTATTTCGTAAGAAACATAATAAATTTTTTAAAAGTAAAATCGCAGATATTGTCCATCGACATTTACAATAGGCGAAAACGGGATATTCAAAGTTTTATATTTTGTAAACTGAGTAACGTAAAGAAAAAAAAAACAATAAAGGAAGAAAATGAATGATGGTTTTCAAATCACAAAATCATGATTAAATAGCTGAATAAATTTGAAATTGGAATTCCCTACCAAAGAGGAGATATTTGATATCAAAGTGGCTAGTAGGCACAACAAAACACCAATTTCATATTTAAATAAGAAACTGTGGCCCTGGCCTACAGGCAAGTGAAGAAACTAGGGTAGGTTTTAGTCAGTAAAATTCTGACACGCCCATCCGCTCCGCCCAGAGCGGGAGAGGTCATTTGATGATTTCCCATCCCAAACAAAAATAGGACCTAATATTTGCGACTCAATATTAAGTTACAAACTTTTGATCACAGGTAAAATAATCAATTTCCGTCCTGATTCATTGAAAAATAAATCATGTAAGTATAGCTAAAAACAAAAGTCGATTTACACTTTAGTTCTCGAAATTTTCATCATCATCATCAACCTTTTTCATCGTCCCACTGCTGGGCACAGGTCTCCTCTTATACAGAGAAGGATTGAGCGGTATCATCACGCTTGCTAAATGCGGGTTAGCGATTTCAGACTTAAAGTCCACGTTTCCTCAAGATGTTTTCCTTCACCTTCAGTCATTAATGTCCAAGATATACTTAGAAAGTACATATAACTTTAGAAAAGTTACATTGGTACGTGCCTGACCTGGAATCGAACCCGCGCACTCATATTTGAGAGGCTGGTGTTTTAATCTTATACTGAGCGAAATAACATTTTTATTAAAATCGTAACTGAAGTGACATTTAATTAAAGAGACAGCACTTTGATTTCTTTGTCTATCTTAACTCCTAGCTCCTATTATGGAATGCCAAAAAGTACAGATGACAGCACATCCAGCTACTACAATCTGTCAGGTTTCCTTATTAGATTTTAAACTTTATCTTTTAAGCATTAAGGCTCAAGGTTGATTGGGAATATCTGACAGCTGTCGTCCGTACATTAGCGAATAATTTCGTGTTAATCGAATTTTTTGCTGACCGTACGAGATAGGAAGCCCATCTGTATTGTATAACGCTTTTCATAATTATCTAACAAATTTCAATAATTATCTTTATAATAAGTATACACACAAGGGCAAATCAATTCATTTGAATGTGATTATTCCTTTAATTTGCATGTTGAATCATTCTAATAAAAGGTGAGTTTTTCACATAACTCCATATATTATTATTATAGAGGGACTTTAATACTCATAACCTGTGTTCGGAAAATTGAATCTCTCTTGATTAATTATCGGTTCGCGTTTAGCGAACTACGCTTGCATTGATTTGATAGGTGTCACTGAGGGTTAGCCGGATTGACGCTTCAAAAATTGATGTTTTAATCACCGTAAACGCGGTTATACTGCATCTGTATTATCTAGGTTGTAGTGGGAGTGTTACGTAGCTTAAAATATAGGTAATTAGACTGTTATTTCTTTTAGATGGTTACACTATTGAAAACTGATTCCATGTTATTTGTTGTTCCTCGGTGGTAGGCCATAACATCGGCCGCCGGCAGAAGTTACCACCCACCAGACAAAGCCTTGCCGCCAAGCGATTTGTCGTGTTCCGGCATGATGTCTGGTGAAGCCGTACGAAGGACGGGTCTGAGCAGTTGTGTTGCGATGTGTGCCGGGTACGATGCGCTTAATGTTGTTGTGTTGGGAGTTTGGTCGTGGAAGGTCTTCAGATCAATCTCCCTTTGGCGCAGCATCGTTGGTTGTGTTGTTGGGTTTAACATTGCATTACCTCGCTCAACTGCCGTCTTGCTAACTATTCGCTCAGTTTTTCTGAGTGATTAGGCTCTTAATAAACTAGCGCGCTTTACCATCAACGATCGTATCACTGCTTACCATCAGGCGGGATCGCGGTCAAGCGCTAGTTAATAATTATAAAAAAAAAAAAATATTAGAAACAAATTTTCAAAATATATAATCACGAGAAAATATTTATATAATAACCTATTCGGCATTCTATTTCCAGCCATTACCACGTCGTAGCAATGTCTAAGTACTATGTAGCTACGCCGCTACGGCGACCTGTAGGGACAACGCTACGACAGTGCAATAACGTAACATTGTGCTACGAATCTTTAACTTTACCAAAAGACTGCAGCGTTTAACCTTTGTATGTATAGGTACATTAAAATAACACGACTCGGTACAATTAGGGTTGCTCGTGCCTTTTGTCTTGAATGGAGTCACACTTAGCCACGAGTTGACATCTTTTGTGAGTATTCAAAACGACGTGAAGATGCCACTGATTTATGAGCACCCATTATTCTTACTTAGCGTGACGTAAACACATGCCGTTCATTCCAACGCCCGATACGTAGCGGAATAAAGAGAACGAGACTTAGTAAGTACTACGTGCGTTTCGTATTTTTTTATATTCGAGAAATGTTTAATGGCAGCTTTCGCTGCGGCTTTTTTATGTAGCGGGAAGATTATGGCCATTACTTAGCGTCATAATACGAGATGGAGGCCAACTTTTATTTAAATTCCATTTTTTTTTTTAACTCGGGGTATTGTTTTCTGAGTACGCGAGAACTTTAAGTCATATTGGAATATTCGACATCCACAAGAACATTTCGTACGCGACGAGCCTTCCCAGATGGATACCTTCGTCACGAAATGTAGGAGAGGGGAATCTTGGCAACACAAATAGTAATAAGCTCGAGAAGTCGCTCAAACTCTGCCGGGGCTTTCGGAGTCTTGGCAAATATTACGACAAAGCGACACAAACTTAGATATTGTTTGTTGGCCATCCTTCTGTCGTAGATTGCGCCACAAGACACGCCATCGTATTTATTAGGTAGGCAACAATCAACTGTTTGTCTTGTCATACCCTTCCTTTAAATTATACTACATAAGCAAACTTAGGGTAAGTTTACACAGCTTTAAGAGTAGTCTAACTTTAGAGCTTCATTAATATTGTATAGGTATTATATAATTATGCAGATTCCTAATAGCGGCCCAATGGCACCATTACTTGGTTGCTGAATTAAAACACTGACCTTGATCCGCAATAAAATGGCCCTCTTTATGTTTTTGCTTTCGTAAAAAGGCTACAGAAATATTTTATTTAACTTTAAAGACGTATGTCATTTTTGAAGAATTGTATTAAGATCAACATTTTAGAGTTCGTTACTCATCGAGTGTGTTAACTGATTGTTGTTGTTACATACATACTGTAAGCTACAGCTCAGAAATGAAAAAGGGTTTGCAATAAAACTGAACACGTTACTAATACAAAAACATATTTATTATCCTTTCCACATTAGTCGAATAACAGTACATTACCTAAAAATACTTACTTGCAAGATTTAACCTCCAAAAATAACAGTAATCAAATATGCTTGTCGCCGGTCCGCGTCTCGAGGAAGAATGGCGGGCTGTCAGTTGTCTACCATAGATAATGACAGGCCATGTCGTATGGCCAGAACGAATAATTTACTGTAGGGTTACCAGATCCAGTCAGAGAGACAGAAGCTAATAATACATTTATATATACTAATATATAAAGCTGAAGAGTTTGTTTGTTTATTTGTTTGTGTGCATGCGCTAATCTCAGGAACTGCTGGACCGATTTGAAAAATTCTTGTGTTGGATAGCTCATTAATCCAATATGGCTTTAGGCTATATAGCATTCCGCTGCGACCAATAGTAGCGGAGCATAACTGGCTCCACGCGAACGAAGTCGCTGGCAGCCGCTAGTCTATACTAATATGTAAAGCTGAAGTGTTTACCTATTTGTTTGTTTGAACGCGCTAATCTCAGGAACTACTGGTCCGATTAGACAAAAACTTTTTGAGTTGAATAGCTCATTAATCCAGAAAGACTTTAGGCTATATAACATCACGCTGCGGCCAATAGGAGCGGAGCATATAAAAAAAAAACATATCGAAACCTACGCGGGTGAAACCGCGCGGTGCAACTAGTTTTTGATAAAGTTTAAGTGATTGTGTAAAGAAATACTCTTTATTTCGGTTTTTGTCTGTCTCCGTGGCGCAGCGGTCAACACGCCTGCCTGTGACGTGGAAGCCCCGGGTTCGATCCCCGGCCAGGTCATGATGGAAAACGATCTTTTCCTGATTGCCCTGAGTCTTGGATGTTTATCTATATATGTATCTATTATAAAATATAGTATCGTTGAGTTAGTATCCTATAACACAAGTCTCGAACTTACTTTGGGGCTAGCTCAATCTGTGTGATTTGTCCGTATATATTTATTTATTTTAATTTGTTTTAGTAAATATGGACCTAGAAAGATACAGTATTTTATCAGAACGTTTTGCTTTCCAATCTTGCTATATCTAAGCGCATTCTTAGAAAGTAATGATCAGAAGGACATATAAAACTTATAGACTTTGACACAGGTCGAGATGCTCGTCAAATTCGCGTTATCACCAGCACTAACAAATACTAGGCAGGTGGGAGTAAAACCTCGCCGGATCCTCTTTCCAAATACTGCTTTTGAATGGACGTATTCTGCAGTCCGTATTGCAACTCCATAAGACACATGACATATCAAAGACCAAAGATCTCAGAATTTGGAGCGACGTTATCTCCGTCCTTGTAATAAAGCTCGCTGGCGTCGGCATACCATAAAACGGCAAAATGTTTCGTAATCAGCTACATCTAGGCACCGGGTAATACGGCTTCCCGTATAATTGGTTGATGCAAATGCGCCCCTGTGCACATTCTAAGACATTTTTATTACTCACGGGAAAGAGTTAATATCGCTTTATGTAAAATGATTCAACAAGCTTAATTTCATTTTATTCCGCCTTTATTAAATCCGTTTATTCATAAAAATAACTAGCTGGGAGTTTTCTTGCGCGCTAATTTTATTACAGCTAGGTGCAAACTGTACCTACATTGTACATACGTAATGTCCACACATAACTGTCATGCTAGGGATTATATACCTGATGCGTTATGGGAAGTGGTTTAACATAACTGTAAAGTACGCGTAACGTATGGTACCTACACCATACTTATGTATGCGATTTATCAAACAATATAAGTTGTATAGGTATCATACACGTGGTGATTGTAATTGTCAAAATATGATCTCTCCCGCTACGGGCGGAACAGAAGTGCGTGTTAGACTTTAACTGACTAAATCCGACTCGTAGGTATAGATGTCTGCTGTCTAATGCCTATGGCATGGGGGTAGTAAGTACTACGTTGTACGTAGTACTTATTACTTCCATCGTATATGGTCTATGGCTCTGGCTCTGGCATTAAATTAACTCTGTTTATAGTTTTGCATGTTAGGATAGGAGATTTTTGATAATATTATTATTATTATTTTCCTGTATTTTGTTTGGTTTTTATGGTATTTAGTTGTAAGGTGCGTTTTGTTTGTGCAGAATAAAAAATTTTTCTTTCTTTTCTTTCTTTCTTCCTTCCTAGGTATACCTTCACTTACCTTTGCGTCATCACTGCGGAACCCCGGTACTTATCTCTTTCATACAACCCACGACCCTGGCAGATGTACCTAAGACCATCATTGCAAACAAATGCTGGATCTTATTAGACCCCAGAATTTAACTCTGTTATTAAAACTGTACCTAATCTGTTAAAAATTAACGTGGAGTAAAGTTAACCATTACATTCGTTAAAGAATAGAGGTAAACAAACCGTTGCTAGGCAACGAGTAGTTTAAACCTAAAAAACAGATGTTAACAACCTTTTCTAGATAGACGATTTTCATAAAAGTAATAATTCTACTTCCTATTAATGTAAACATTTTATTTGTTTAGATATTTATGATTGGCATAGAACGTTTTACCGATTTCAATGAAATATGACACACATGTAAGCTAATTTCCTAATTAGTAAAATTTTTTTTACATGTATATTATACTTGGTACCTACATACTTGAAAGTATTACAATGCATGTGTTATGCAGTTTATTTGAAAATAATTAAAGTACGCAAAATTGTATAGGCAAATGTGAGACATTTGTCAAAACTGTATTCATTGGTTGAATTCCACAATGTGTTTAATACCTGGATTTCATTCATCTTTCTTCTTTTGTAGGGCTAGCACGTAAAATTAATGTCGACTTTTTAATGGTTTTTCGAAATACCAAGTTATTATGCATGTTATTTAAGTAGTTCTATTGAAATATGCTGCAATAGGTATTGTTAATAAATAGTTAGCATATAAAAGTTGATAATCATGTAAATAACAGAAAATTTGTAAAGCGTGAGTTGTGATAACCCTAATTTGCTTTGTTTACCTGCATTGCTGTTTTTGCTTTCTTTATGGAGCTTGGCGAGAATATAAGTACGTTACTTAATGCTTATTAAGAAGCACATAAATAAACTTGTTTTCGCACTATAAGCGTATAATTTACAAATATAAAGCAAGCCAACATGAGAAACATATTGACGCCGCTAGAAGACGTTACCATAACAACATTTTAACGTGTCAATTTATAGTTAGTTTGATGAAGCAGCCGCGCCGAGCATCAGGCGGACCCTTAATCGCAGATAAATGAATTATGTAGGCACCAGCCATCCATCACTGTCGTAATTTTAAGATAAAAGCCATGATGCGAGCTTGCTTCTTCAGTGACTTATGGTAGGGTACTCTGCCGTGAAGAAGATCAAATGCTTTGCAAACATCAGATGAGAAATACCTAATCTTAAGAACCGTCACATTCTGAGGGGCAATAGCTGTAGGTATGGTTGAAAACGTTCGTATTCTAATCTGTACCTACATTTTGCGCAGTTTTTGGAATTTGTTTGTCGTCGAGATGAGATTGCGACTAGGTTTGAAAAGTTTTGAATTAAGTACGAGAATTGGCCTTTAGAATATACCGTGGGTAATACTCAGTTTTTGGTTATTTACCTGTAGCTACCTACTCTCTCATCGTCATCATCATCATCTCAGCGTTAACCCTAGTCGAATCTGAAGCTTTTTCAGCTTGGCCTTCGGGTTGTGGAGGTCAGTCGCTTCATGGAAAATATCGAAGTGCTACACTTCAATATTTTCTCTTATGACACAAAACCAGCAGTTAGACTGGTAAAGCGGACTCCAGACTCCAAGCTTTGGAGTCTGTGGTCCGCTTTACCAGTCTAACTGCTCATTTGGCTAAACTTCGATATTTTCCGTGATACGACTGCCGCCTGACCTCCACAAACCGAAGGCGACATCGAGGCATTGCCGTTAAATCAATTGTTAGACTTTTGAGTGCTCACGTACGTATTTTTTATTTTTTTATATTAATTTATAAACCAGCGCTTGACCGCAATCCCGCCTGATGGTAAGCAGTGACGCAATCGTTGATGGTAAAGCGCACTAGTTTATTAAGAGCCTATTCACTCTAGCCTTGAAGACACTCAAATTGTAGTCCGACGGAAACACCGCCGCCGGCAGATTGTTCCAGTCCCTCGATGTACGCGGTATAAAGGAGGAGGCGAAACGCTTCGTCCGGATCGTAGAGGTGTACGTTTACGTAGTCAACGTATCGCAACCATTAGATGTTCGTATGGCAACCGGGATCAACGGCTTAACGTGATTTCCGAGGCACGACCAGACCAGTGCAAATCTATAAGTAGGTATATAAAGCTGAAGAGTTTGTTTGTTTTTTGTTTGAACGCGCTAATCTCAAGAACTGCTGATCCTATTTGAAAAATTATTTTTGCGTTGGATAGCCCATTAATCCAGGAAGGCTTTAGGCTATATAATATCACGCTACGACCACGACAGTGAAACCGCGTGGCACAGCTAGTATGCAAATAATATTCATGTATACAAATATTTGCATTGCGCGGGTATCGAACCCGCGGCTCCTTACGCAGGGGCCACGTTCGCTACCGCTACGCCATGGAGACTGTCCGCAGCTACCTACACTCAGTTTCTATTTACGTGTTATTCCTTAGAGCTGATTTTTCAGTAGACAGTCAATTTTTATTCGTCTAGTAAAACTGACGCTGACGTACGGCAGAACTGTCAAAAACAAAAAAAATGACCTCAGATAAAATTATCTCTTAAAATCAGCAATTAAATTAGTAAGTTTTATCTTTTTGTATAATGGCTCCTTCTTGTTGGAATTTGTCGTCATTTTGTGTGAATTGAATAAAAGTTGTTTTATCCATCTTTATTTTCTTTTCCGCTGAACTGGCGTAAGAAGCAATACTTTAGAGAACATCCGGTAGGTAAATGCATACGTTGCATTTATAATGAGGACTGGTACGTATTTCTCAAGCTATTTGCATAGTAAGCATAGCAAGAATAGTTGTCAAAGTAGCTTGTGCAGCTACTTTGAAAGCCGCTTTCTTTTCGCTCTGAAAAGTAGAAAAATCATATTTTGTAGTTCGTAAGCTGCATGCCTTTTGCTATTACGGGTCTTAAGTATACGTAACGGGGAAGTCGGGTACCTAACTTGCGTCCAACGTATGTAGATACCTGTAGGTATGTATGATACCTACGTGTGTGTAGTGCTATCTGGTGTATCCAATCGAAACTCCAATGCTAGTTGCGAACTAGGGCGTAATACGTGCTTTCTTACTAATACAGGTAGGTTCATTTATAGGCTTAATAAGCGTTTCCGGAACTTTCTCTTGCGAAATAGTTGGATAACTAGTTACCTACTTAGGTAAGTACTGAAAAATTGAATTCATGTTATGCAAAGTGTAGTGTTGGTATAGATATCCACGATTAGAAATTAAATGAGGTCGGCGTTTCTTATCTGACTACTCTGAGAGGGACGAAGCCACCTCAGAGGTCACTGTCTCTTTAAATACACCATTGCGTCTGTGGCCAGCTAATTCAATTAGATCCCAAAAATGGGGCAGGTATCCCTACACAAATACCAAAACTGTAACGCTATTGGCCCAAAGACCGGTTTCGCCCAGTGTCCTTTGTCACGCCATTCGTGTTGGACTGATATTTCTTCAACCTTCTATTGCGACTCACGTAACACAATACCTATCTATCTTATTACTAATCCAGTTTCTTATTAACTTTTCTTCTATTGTATTGCAGAGTCACTTCCTTTCATTTTTCACTCTAAAGGATAACGGAACAAAGGAAACTAATGCGTTTCTTTTGTTTAAGTATGCACATATCGATACCGCAAATTATGGCGGAGCATATTTCCAGCGCGTTCTGTATCGAACAATGCTAGCAGTGGGTAATACATTTTTCAAGCCGCCCGGGGGCGGTTAGGTTGTAACTCCGCACAATTGCACTCGACTGGTAATGTTACGTAGGTACTTATTACTGTTTAAGGTACGGAAGGATATTTAAGAGATTCAATATATCTACATGACACAGTTAAACGGCATAGCAGCGCAGACCCCAGTCGTTATCCTAAGGTTTAGAGAGACCATTACCTACACTGCTAATCATTTGAATTAATTTGAATTAGGTTGCGTCTACATTTGTAACAAACATGCTAACAATTCTCCATCCAACAAAGTCACCAACACACTTATACCCTTACAAAGTTCATGTGCACATTATGCGTACTTAATACCGACGAAAAATGTGAACATGAACGCCTAAGAAGTTTTACGATTCCGTCGTTTGAACCGCTTAGTTTATACTTCACAGAATGTAATGCTAAAATGTTATTAATTCGGGGATTTCATCATATACTTAGAATGAAATGTATACTGAAGTGTCAGTCGCAATATTCAGTTGTTATGACAAACCAAACGGACAAAACGCGGCGTCTTGTTCAGCGTCCTACGCGACGGAAAGTTACGTGGCGTCATCGTCAGTCTGTTTGTGTCGACACTTTATGGTGTGCGGTTTTTGTAACGTAGGTACCTGAATTGCCCAGAAAAATTGATTTAATTAGAATATTGGCTATTATAGAGGGCTTAGAAGACGTTGCCGCTATTCGCTACCGCCATGCGCGCGATGTACAACACACGCCGCACGTTCAGCTACGCCCGCCGAACTTTCGGTCGCGCAACGCATCGTGTCGCATCGTGTCGCTTGTTATTCAAAATACATTAAATGCGTTTTAGCTAAAAAAAATTGCCCTAAGAAAGGTTAGGCCCTACGCCGGACGCGGCGTAATTTCGGCTGATTTGTCATAGTAGGTACTTAAAATACACTGCGAGCGTATTTAGCCGAACTTTCGGCGCCGTACGTTCCGCAGATGTGTCGCATTCTGTTACGATGTGAGATGTAATTGCTTAATAAATGAATTTTGAAAATCTGTCACAAATAAAAAATCAGACGTACCTTAAGAAAAAAGGCCTAAAACGAGATAGTAAAATTGAAATTTACTCTAGCATTTATTTTACCGCATAGCTTCTAAATAATGACCTACTGTAATGTCGCCGTGGATTAGCTGCATTTGCATGTCAATATTTTCGTCGTCTTTTTCGATTTTTCTTCGTTTTTGAATAGTATCTAACGTTTTCTTGGAGAACTTCAAGGAGTTTTGCTAACGTTACTTACATAATTTTTGTTTATGAACTTGTTCAATAAAGAATGCCAGCTCTTGGGAATCGCAGAATTCATTTATAAAATTTAGATATGTTATCCATGTTCTTACTTCAAAGTCGAGTGGGTCCTCTTTAGTTTGCACTTGTAGAATACTTACCATGTAGCTTCCCTACAATTTATCTTAGCAAAATGGTCCACTTGCATGTCCACAGCAATGTTTGGTGGTACCATGAAAAAGCGAGAGGCGCAGGACCGGGTGTCGTGGAAATTCTTAGGGGAGGCCTATGTCCAGCAGTGGACGTCTTTCGGCTGAAATGACGACATGATGACTCGACTATGAGTCGTCATGTTGAAGGCGGTGTAAAAATAGCGAAGCATGGTTTCGAGTGATAAACTACCGTAATATTAAGGTTCGGTCTGTCTAAAACGGCTCTAAATATCGTCAATCAAAGAACTATCATTTCAAATTAGGTACAATTAAAAAATTGTTTCCTTGACTTACGACAAACGGTTACGTGATCGTTACTATTTGACGTACATACGAGTTTGTTACGTCAAACAACCGGGCCTTACTGTATCTCAAACATTTTCTTCAAAGGTCAAGTTCCTTACCGGTTACCGTGATGATGGAATTATTTCGTAGTTTGAGACTTTAATTAACTGGTCTTTCTGCGTTATTTGTGGTTTTCTATGAGTTTGGAAGGATAGCCGATAGCTGTGTGACGTCACATTTTGCTACTCTTGTTCCAACATGTTAAAGTTTGTTGGCGAACATGTTACAATTACAAGTGGGGACGAAGCTTTTAGAGGACACAGGAATTTGTCGGAGGGTTGAACACAAACCAAGTTTAGAGGTTTAAATCATTTAATAAAATAAGTGATGTATTAATTTCTTATAAAGAACACATTTTAAGAGCAGTCATTGGCTGTAGTTGTCGATATCAACGATTCTCTAATAAAATAAGATCTATTTATGAGAAAAGAAAAAGGATGAACTCCAATTAATTTCACACCAATACAAACTTGATATTTAAGGCTACTGTGGACAGGCGCGACGTGATTCTGATAGGATAATTTTCATGTGCTTTCATAGTCATCGTTCTACTAGAGTCGCAACGCGTCTGTCTGCGGAGTCCTTTTCAAATGAAATATGAAATAGTTAAGAAAACAGATGTACACGTTCCATGTCGAAACATGTTCACAAATTGCACACCGTAACAAGTTGCGTAGCTCGCTTCTAAACACTGTAAGGCCTTTTTCTACGTAACACACATCTTCACAATATATCAAGAACATCAGAAGTGTTATATAAATTTAATATAAAGCCCCCCAACAAACATCGAACGAAAAAGTTAATAAACGCATGTACCATAAAAATATTAATATTTAACACTATAATCAAATATCCATTTCGTAATAATTATTTTTCTGTACTCTTCTATGCATTTCTCACGAGAAAAGAATTTTATAAGTTTTAAGTACCGACATCTATTACAACATATATTAAGAAACATTCTATAAATGAATCAATTTTACAAAAACTTTTGTCTTCCTTGCCGAGTTATCTCGCCAATAAATTTATGCATATCAAAATATATACCAAATTTGTTTCATTCATTGGGTCGTCATTGACATCATTCCATTAAAATATAACGCGACATCTTTAATATGTATATTAAAAATTCTTATGGCTAATTCGGTAACTAAACTTAAAACGTGATGTGTTGTGTGTCTGCATTCATAGTTGTGTCCATGTTCATGATAATGTCCATCTGTCCATGTTCATTTCCATGTCCACGTGCATGTCCATGTTCATGTACATGAGACACGAACTATCCACTTGTGCATCTGTTCAACGAAAGTGATTCTGCCGCATTAAATAAAAGACTAGTGTTTTATTCTATTGTAAAATATATGTAAACATTAAAATAATAATTAAAAAAAAATAAAATAATTCAGTGCCATTTGCGTCACTTTATAATTATGGCACAGAAAGACAAGGAGATTACAAAAATAACGTTAGACCTACACTAATATGAAACGTACAAAAAATTAACTACAAATGTACAAATTGCATCAGGTACGTACATTGCAATTAAACAAAAAATTAAAACAAGCGTGTTGCGTCGGTCGGTTAGAGCATGGAATGAAAAATTATTATGAAACCATTTCCTAAGTATAACATAAAATATTAATAACTAAACCTAATTATGAAGCGTTATCAATTTAGCATGAACATAAAATATGACGGGATAACAACATAATGGCGTCTAATACAAACAAGATGAATTCGCAAAAACCGAACATGTATAAGTTGAATGAAACTACTAACAAATAGCACCTAGACCGGCGCCGAAATGCCGGACACTGTCCATATAAATATGGCTAAGAAACAACATGGTCAGGCAAGCAAAGTCGAATTGTTTCACTGGGAACACACAGTCATTCACTACACCCTACGTAGAGTCAAAATTAAACTAAAACAATAATATAATTCTCCATCTCGTTCAAACAGATCAAGAACTTTAAGTCGTTTAATATCACTCTATAAAACATTATATTACAAGAATCGATAGACAAAGAGATTTGTTCACATTGAAACACTTTGAAAGAACAACATTGCGTAGTGCGCGACTCGCGGCGACGCCCACGGTTCATAACTTGAGGACTGTCGTCTGGTCAGCGACCCTTGGCCTCGTCAAGGCATACTGATAACACAGACTTTGATCAAGTCGTGTAACACTTTCTTGCTTCGTCTCAACCTTATAGGTTGAAAGATATGCTATCCGTTGGACGACAGTTCGTCTTTGAGCCACTGTGGAACAGTCCTGCCTATCCTCACGAGGAGTTTCGATAGCGCTGTGTTGTGAGGTGTATAGTACCGCTTCAGGAACTTGGCAGACTTTTCTTCCATCGGTGGATATATGCGTCCTTTGGATTTACCGAGACATTTCGTCCTATCGTTGCCTACTGCTTGGCAGAAAAAACCTTTTTTCGCATCGTATCTGAAATAAAAATATGAAGTCAAATATTTGTATAGAGCGTGCTCATACATCACGACCCTTAACCAATTGACGTTGAGTGTAAATAGGACTATTATTTATGGGACAATACGTAAACGATCCATCATCTACATTATTTACTACGTTTCTTGTATTAGATTATTCAGTCTTTCAATAATTTCATCACCCATTTACTAGAAGCGTTTGAACTAACGAAGCAAGCGTGCGTTTCTGTTATTGGAAACCTACATACTATTTTGGTAACATAAAGACCAAAATATATGCTACTTTATAATATATGCTAGAGTAGCTGTTATATCGATGCGACGCGAGCAAAGACCTGTTTGACGTGGCTTAAATCTAAACCGTTCTATTTCAGTGTTAAATTTAACAAGTTTACACATTGATAGTACGAATACAATACAGAATTCTCTTTGAAGGAAAGTCCAACAGCGCAAAAGGCTATTTTCCTAAGGAATGCTTAGAATTGCAACAAGCTGCTTTATGTAGATAGGGCATTATGCAATGATATTAGTCCCAGCGACTTGCTTCTGCGTAGTTGTGCGCCTAGAGTTTAGGGGGCCATTGTAGCTAAGTTATCGCCAATTGCAGAGGTTGCTGGTCTCGCCGGAGACCGTACAATACCACTTTACAAGGTGTGGACCAGTTTTATGTCTTCGTATCTTCTCGAGTTTGTTGTCCGAGCACAAACAATGCCGGGCCGAGAACACGGTGTGAGTTTATATTTTTAAGCAGAAACATTTTTTTTTACATTAATTCCGCGACGTTATTATTTCACAGTGACAAGACGGATTATCGAATTATAGCTATGGAAATACTAATAGAATAAATTAGTACTTGCGACATTTCAAATTGGTCCAATTCCGGTGTAGAAGTGCTTTGCATGAAGGGCATTTCTATAGACCTATAACGTAATCCAGTATCCTTTTTATAAAGAAGTTCCAATCATGTAGATCATTACCCAATCAACCAATTAAGCATAAACCACTCGCAATCCACTGCTGGATATAGGGCTCATAAGGGTTGCACCAGAACACCAATTATACCAATTATGCAATTTTTTTCGCGGGTAGGTGTAGAAAAGTTAACACGCAAATTTTGCAACTCGTCTTTATTTAAATTACTTTTATATGGTTTATTTACTTTAGTACAGTTATTTTTTTGCATAAACCGATAACTAAGATAGCAACTACAATTGTGAAATATTCCATGTAACACAGGCGCTTACATTGGACCACCTGCCAGTTCAACACTTAAGTACAACACTTCATATTAGTCACAAGATTTACGTTTCTGCATATTATATGATGGCATCTCAACTAGATGATATACAAGCAGCACAGAGGAATCTGGAGGAATGCTTCATCAAGAAGATGGGTGAGCTCGAGGCACAGATCCAGTGTGCGGGACCCACTAAGGACACTGTTGCAAGGGTTGCTGAAGAGTTCCGGTCCTTTCGCGAGCTTATGTTTGGCATGCTGGGACTTCTGAAAAAGCAGATTGCGGAGTGCACTGGTCTCGTTGATGCACTGGAGACAAGATCTCGTAGGAAGGCTCTCATCTTCACAGGGTTTCCTGAAGTGGACAAGGAGGATTGCAGGGCTCGTGTGTTGGAGGTTTTGAACACGAAACTGGGACTTCCTGACATCACCTCATCCTCCATCAAAGTTTGCCACAGACTTGGTTCATCCAGCAAGGGTCCAACTTCCAGTAGGCCTATTTTGGTAAGATTCACCAATGTTGACCTGAAGTCCACTATATGGAAGACTAAGTCTGCGCTGAAGGGCTCCTCAATAACCGTTAAGGAATTCTTGACTCGGTCTAGACAGGTAATATTCAGCAGGGCGCGCTTGCACTTCGGGATGACATCATGCTGGACGCAGGACGGGGTTATTGTCATCAGGACCCAAGATGGAACACGGCACAAGATTTCATCTATTGGGGAACTCAATCCCTTGATAGCTAAGTACCCCAAGAAACCCGGGGAATCATCTGGTTCTGGTGGCAGGCTAGGCAGTGGAGAGCGTAATATCTGAGTGTTTGTTGTTGTGTTTATACAGCTTACCTATACATAGCAACTTATATTATTTGAAGAACTTACTTAAATCTTAAGTTTTTTGTGCTCGGTTATTACTTTAACTTATTACGATGGGTAATTAATTAATTATGTTTTTGTTTATGTTTCGTCATTAGTTACAATAGTTACTGTCATGATCACAACTGTCTATAATGTCAAATGTCTACATGTTGACGTATCTATTTCCACGTCTCACGCTTAGTTAATGACTTAGCTTTCCGTAACTTGCGTTCCATTTGTAATTGTTCATGTTTCGTTTTGTTTTTGCTTGTTCCTATTTTATAAATATTTTTCTTTTTCTTTGTGTTGTATTTTGTGATGCTACAGCTGTTACTGGTGCTACTGGCGGGTGGTGCACAGATAGTGGTAGTGTACCTATACAAAGGCAATCCTAGTTATATTTAATTTTATATTTGTAGTTTTAATTATATTTTATTTGGGTATTTAATATATATATATATATTTATTGGTATATTATTTATGTTATCTGATAATGATTCTTTTCACTCTGCTGTTGATTCCTCTGGTTCATCCGCTAATGCTAGTTTCAGCTCCTTGACTGATAGACTTGGCGACTTTGTGCGTAGTAGCTTCAGTCAACCGAAGAGTTATCTGTTCAATGTTTGCCATATTAACGCGCAGAGTGTCCCGAGTCATTATAGTGATTTGTTGGACACGTTTGCTGACACCAATGTCCATGCCATTCTGATATCTGAGAGTTGGCTTAAACCGTCTCTTCTCTCTGCCACCTACTCTCTCCCAGGTTTAACTCTTATTCGCAATGATAGAATTGGAAGGGGAGGGGGTGGTGTAGCCATCTATCTTCGTAGTGATTTCCCTTTTAAAATCATTGCCTCATCTCCACAACAAAACAATGCTTCAGCCGAGTACCTCTTTTTGGAGGTCTGCGTAAGGGGCGTTAAGACTTTACTTGGTGTTGTCTATTGTCCGCCCACCGTTGACTATTTTTCCAATCTTGAATTGGCGCTTGAGTTGGTAAGTTCAGAGTATGCACACTGCGTCATCATGGGCGATTTCAACACTGACCTAACCCATCACTCTCCCCGATCCCGTAAACTCCTTCATATCATTGAGTCCGTTAGTCTTCATATACTCCCACTTCAACCAACTCATTTCAATATCTCAGGAGATGATACTTGGCTCGATTTAATTCTCACCTCTGAACCCTCCCTTGTTCCCTTTCATGGTCAGTGTCCCGCACCTGGTTTTTCCCATCATGACCTCATTTACCTATCTTATGTCTTAAGGCCGCCTAACCCCATCCCAAAAGTTCTGCACATGCGGTGTTTTGCGCGCATGGACGTTGAGAGGCTTCGTCAGGATGCGTCAGACCTCAATTGGGAACACCTGGCTGTGACGTCATCGGTTGAGGATAAACTGCACATTTTTGATCAGGCGGTCCTTTCACTCTACGATAAACATGCTCCTGTCAAACGGATTAAACTTCGACGTCCTCCTGCTCCCTGGATCACGACAGCGGTTCGAATGGCGATGAGGCGTAGGGATCGAGCTTTTCGAAAATTTAGAAAGGATCGCAGTGAGGAGAATCGGAACTTGTACAAAGCCGCTCGAAATAAGTGTAACCAGATGATACGCAATGCTAAACGCCGCCATATTCTCGAGAACATATCTTCTTCTTCACCTGCTGATATCTGGAAGTTCCTTGGTACTCTTGGTATCGGCAGGCCACGGCATGTGGATTTTCCTAATTCGATTGGCCTTGATGATATCAACCGTCACTTCTCAACCACTAGTCATTTGGATCCCCAAATTTTGGCTCAAACGGTTGATTTCATTGCTGGCCTTTCAAGTCCCCCCATAGAACCATTTCACTTTTCTCCGGTGACTGTGGACGAAATTAAAAAGATCATTCTGTCAATAAAGTCCAAGGCTGTGGGCTGTGACGGCATCAGTCGTAATATGGTTGTTTGGATCCTTGATAGCCTTCTCCCTCCGATCACCCACATCATTAACTATTCTCTCGATTCCAGACAATTCCCGTCCCTGTGGCGCATGGCCTATGTCCGCCCACTCCCTAAAATTTCAAATCCTTCCCAACCCAGTCACTTTCGTCCCATTTCTATTCTCCCATTCCTGTCTAAAGTGCTTGAGGCTTGCGTACATAAACAGTTTTCAAGTTTTATTTATCGGAACAGCCTCATCAGTCCCTTACAGTCTGGTTTCAGACCTGGACACAGTACAGCCTCCGCTCTCCTTAAAGTGATAGGTGACATTAGAGAGGCTATGGAGGATACCAAAGTTACTGTTTTGGTTTTAATTGATTTCTCCAATGCTTTTAACGCTGTCAGCTACGATATTCTCCTTGCTATTCTCTCTCACCTTATGGTTTCGTCCGAGGCACTGGAATGGTTCTCTTCATATCTTCGGGGACGACGGCAATCGGTTCGCGTCGATGAGAGCTCATCGAGTTGGCGTGAGCTGGATGCTGGTGTTCCACAGGGCGGTATTCTTTCTCCATTATTATTCTCCATTTTCATTAATTTCATAACTCACTGTCTTCGGTGTTCGTATCATCTATATGCTGATGATCTTCAGTTATATACTGCTGAGCGGGTCGAAGGTATATCGAGCGCAATAGCGGAGGTAAATCATGACTTGGAGGCTATTAAAGATTGGTCTGATAGGTTTGGAGTGTCTGTGAACCCCTTAAAGTGTCAGGCTATTATTATTGGAAGCTCACGCATGATAAGCAGATTAACTCTTAGCTCTCTCCCTCCGCTTATCTTCAATGGTACCGTCATACCCATTACCCCTATTGTTAAAGATCTTGGTTTGTATATTGACTCGACGCTTAGCTGGCAACGTCAGGTCTCCTGTGTTAGCCAAAGAGTCAACGGTACCCTGCGTTCGCTGTATCGCCTGAGAAATTTCTTACCCGCTAAAACAAAAACCATGCTTGTGCAGACTCTGATTTTCCCTATTATTGACTATGGTGATGTGTGCTACTTTGATCTGAATGCGGCTTTGCTGGATAAGCTTGATAGATTGCTCAACAATGGGATCAGGTTCATATTCAATCTCAGGAAATATGACCATGTGTCGAGCTACAGGTCTGAACTCAAATGGATGCCCATTCGCCAGAGAAGAAATTTGCGCGCTTTGACCACGCTTTTTTCCCTTCTTAACTCACCCACTCCTCCTTCTTATCTTGTGACTCACTTCCAATATTTATGTTCTTCTCACACTAAGAATCTGCGTTCTTCTAACAATCTTCTCTTACTCTGTCCTTCACATACGTCTGACTTTGTTCACTCTTCATTTCTTATTCAATCTATTCTTCTGTGGAATGCGCTTCCTCTTGATATCAGGATGGCCGCCAGTCGGTTTGCATTTAAGCGGAAATTGCAGAGTTATTTTCGCAACGGTTAGGGTGGAGTCATTACAATAACTGTCTCCCAAATTTTTAGTTTTGTATGTATATATTATAAGTATAATATATTTTGGTAATAGTATGTATGTTTATATAGCTTATTTAAGTATTTTTTTTATATAGGGTTAAGAGTATGTTTTCATAATAATTTTTTCGTTTAAAGCACCTACTACTAATCTCTTCACCACCTATGGTTGACTGGTAGAGAATGCCTAAGGCATTAAGTCCGCCATTGTACAATTTATATGCGAAAGAATAAATAAATAAATAAATAAATAAATATGCCGCCTTCCACATCGTCACTTAACGACGTTCAAAGACATATCAACAGAACATAATATCCTTATTTTAAAAGCACTTACTTGAGCAACTTATTGTAGTCGATATGGGGCGATATCTTGAGGAACTTCTGCAGTGTGTTCATGACTGCAGCTGGCTCCGAGCGCAACTGCGAGCCGTCGATGATGTGGAGCTGATGGCTGCTGTACTCCGCCAGCCAGCGCTCCAGGTAGTGGCTGTACTTGCCCGGGTTCAGGCACCGATTTCTACGGAGGTAGGGAATATTTATTTATTATATTCTAGGTTCCGCCGGCGACTTCGTTCACGTAATATTTTAAGTATTAATATATCTATAGTCTTTTTCTGATTTTTTTAAATTTAATATAACCTTCCTCAATAACTGGGCTCCTCCTCAATAAATGGAAGGAGATTTCTTAATATGCTATTCGTAATACTAGCGAATGAAGAAAAACTCTTTTTTAGTATAGCCATTAGCCACTAATACTAAATCGACTAAATTCTTTTACACAGTCTCTTCGAAGAACCACAAACCTAGCATCATCTTTCATTTATCGGTATGTTCAATATTTTCCCGTAACACAGGTATTTTATGCCTTTGTTGGGTACCGTCTCTCACATTGTATATACAATGTTAAAGATTAGGGCACTTCCTGCTCACGAGAAGATTTGGGACGAGGATATAAATAAAATCTTATTTGAAATAATTGGGAGATTATTTTAAAGCTGAATTAGAGAGTCAGTTACACGTTGTGCAGAGAGGGTCGTGTAACAGATATGCGGCATTAGAATTGTTTGTAGGCTATGCTGTATTGTACCATCGTAGACACTTATGGCCAACCTTAAGACTAAGGGCATAAGGGTGAAAAGTGGTCAATTACTTAATGTCCGCAGCTATAACTACATGATGACAAATAATAACGCAACAGAGTAATACATTTTATGAAAGCAAATTTGTATAACGTACTTACAAAGAAAAGACGGTATACAGAAGCAAAAAGTGTCCTAAAACACGTCAATTCACCGTTAGACGAATTTCACAATATTTAGGGCGAAAACGCAAACAATATCAATTTTAATAATCCATTCTGAGCACATTAGCTTGCGGAGGAAATGCGCGTGATGCCTGATAATAAATTCATGCCGCTGTCAAGTACACAATAATCTTTGAGGCGCACGCTCACAAATATAACTGGCTTATTTTAATGTTAAATGGATTTCGGGGATGTACTGCCACGTAGTCTTGGGGAGCTGAGCTGGATTACAAACGTTATAAGGACTTGTTTCATGGTAAGACGGCACTTGGGACTGTGGATATTGACGATGTGATATACAATATGTAAAGAAAACCCTGTCCGATTCGTGAAGGTATTGTTAGGTATCGACAACTAATTCTACTAATGCCTACAAAGCCGGGCTAAACTTAAAAAAAAAAAACCTACAAAAGTAAACATTATTTTGCAAAAAGAGTTAAATTAATACATATGCGGTAGGTAATACATGCGAGGGCGAAGGGGGGCAGGGCACGCGGCACGTGTGAGCGTCGCTATTCGCTCATTACAATACCGGCCAAAATGGTGTTGTCACTTTAAAAAAAATACCAATTTTTTTAAATTAATTCGCGAAAAAAGATTATTTCAAAATTCATTAGTATTGTAACTACGATTATGTAAGATTTCATATTTTATTTGGTCATGTGTTTACCTAACCTTTATTATCCTTATGGCATGTCCATCCTTATGTACAATTACATCATCATCATCTTAGCGTTTAACCCGGTTGCAACCGCGGCTTTCGCGTTGGAGCCCGGGATCCGCTTTCTTGCTCAATTTCCTCCATTTCGCGCGATCTTTGGCATCCTGTGGTGTGAGATTGTTGGCACGCATGTCATCTCTTACGTCAAGCTAGCACTTCTTTGGTCTACCCCGCTTGTTCTGGCCCGGCGGAGGCGCCATGGCAAGATATTTGTGACCCACGTAACATGACGGTTTTCGTAAGACGTGACCGTACCAACGTATGGGACCCTCCTGAAGTTTGTCCGCTATGTCACGGACAAAAAGACACGACACGGACATAAATATTACCACGGATGCGGGAGTTCCTGATGCGGTCCTTCCACGTAACACATTCACCGCAGCATATTCATCTCAGTTCACACGCAGCTCTTGCTTGTGGCGTTCAAGCACAGGCCACGCCTTACTGCCATACAGGAGAACAGGTCTAATGATGGTCTTATAGACCTGCTCCTTAAGCTTACCCGGCATTTTGGGCTCACAAATGACACCCGTCACCTCACGCCATTTTGCCCAAGCTGCGAAAATACGTGCCCTGACGTCGCAATCAATGTCCCCGGACGCGTGGAGTACAGACCCCAAGTATTTAAACTGGTCTGTGCACTCGACCATGTCACCGCCTATGCGCATAGACATGGGGTCTGTTGTATTGCTAGCCATATACACGGTCTTCGCCACATTGAGTTTCAGACCTCCGTTCTCGAGCTAGTCCTTCCACACATCCA
Organism: Sesamia inferens; assembly: GCA_037179545.1. Lineage (NCBI taxonomy): Eukaryota > Metazoa > Arthropoda > Insecta > Lepidoptera > Noctuidae > Sesamia > Sesamia inferens. Next base: position 22,921,380 of record CM073928.1, on the reverse strand, counting down.
CACGCCGCACCAACCGATCCTTGTCCCCGTCCGCCAGCGCGATATCGTCAGCATACATAATCAACCAAGGAGGTTGCTCATGAGAATCCTTGATGCTATCCGACAAGACATCTAATATCACGCTGAACAGAAACGGACTAAGGACGGAACCTTGCGACGGTGACGGGGAAGGGTTTAGTGTCACCAACAGCGGTCCTAACAACGAAATCGGAATTGAGGTACATGTCTCGAATTATGTCAACATATGGTTCTGGTACCCCTTTGGACCTCAGTGCCCACCAGATCATCCCCGGGGGACACAGGCGAAGGCCTTCCGCATATCAAGAAAGAGCATATGCAGAGGCGTGTTCTTCGACCTGTATCTCTCCATGGCGATCCTTAGTGCGAAGATAGGATCCATGGTTCGAGACAGCACACTCCTGCCGGATCCGGGAGTCTATAATCCTTTCAAAGATCTTCATGGTGTGGGACATGACCTTTATACCGCGATAGTTACCACACTCCTGTACCGAGCCCTTGCCTTTGAAGACTGGAGTAATAATACTCAGTCTCCATTGGCTCGGGATTTTGCCGGTCAGGAGCACGCGGTTTTAAAAACCTAGTTAAGCCCATACCGCGAGGACCCATCGCCTTCCAGGCCTCAATGGGGACTCCGACAGCTCCGACAGCTTTCCGATTCGCTATGCGGCGAAGAGCCGTATGGACTTCCTCAGGCGTTATCGAGGGCACTAATCCATGATTTGGAGGTAGTTCCGGTGTCTGCACCTCTTACGAGCGCCATCTCTGCTTCACCGCGAGGTCTTCGCATAGTAGGTTGCCAACAGGGTCTTTTACACAGCGGCACTTGGATATATCCCGTGCCGCTTTGACCCTGGAACGTGCCAACTTGTAAATGAGCTTTTGCCCCTCAGACGATTCCAACTTCTCGTAGAGCGGTTGCAAGTGGTCTCGTCTGGCTCTCGCTACAGCTCTTTTAGTGGCACGTTTGGCAACCTTGTATGCGTCGCGATCTTCAGAGGATCCGATCGCTTGCCACGTTTTGAAGAGGGCTTTCTTCACCTTAGTCTCCCTCTGGACTGTGTCATCCCACCACTAGGTCTCCTTGTCACGTTTGCGGCCGCCCTTGAAGACGCCGAGCACCACCCACGCCGCCCCAGTAATAGCTGCCTGGATCCTGTCCCAGTGTTCTTGAACAGGTTCCCCATCGGTACCGGCGCACTTGTCACCAATAACCGACGCAAAATCCTGGGACCTGTTTTCATCTAGCAGCCACCACCGGATCTGGCGCCGGCAGTGCTCTACACGTCTGCGTTGGGCCTTTACGCAGAGGTCCATGACAAGGAGAGGGTGTTGTGCAGTGAGACTCACCGGGTATGACTTTGCAGTTGGCTACTTTGCCGATGTGGTGCCTCCAAGTTAGTAGCAAGTCGATCTGCGTAGCATTTCGTCCGCTCCGGTAGGTGACAAGGTGCTCCGGCTTCTTTTTGAAGTAGGTGTTCACGATTGCAAGGTCAGCGGCCGCACACGTTCGGAGAATGTTGTTCCCTTTCGCGTTGTGGCTACCGTACCCAAAGCCACCTTGACACGCTCAAACCCGTCACACTTCTCACCCACATGACCGTTCAAATCACCACCCAGAACGACTCCCTGGAATAACGGGATCCCGCGAAGCAATCTTTCGAGCTGGGACCAGAACAACGTCCTTTCGACGTCACCGCACATGGCCTGCGGAGCGTAGGCACTTATCAATTGGATTACAACCCCATTGACAAGCGCCCGCAACGACATTAGCCGATCACCGATGCGATTCACCTCCAAGACGTCATCCTGGAGCTCGCCAGACAACACCACGGCGACCCCATCCATTTCTCCCACTAGGTGCACCCGTGTAGATCATTTTGTAGCCATTCCCAATAAGCCTGGATCTGCTGCCTTTCCACCGAATCTCCTGCAGGAACGCCACGGCCACCCTCCGCTTGTGGAGAGTCTCGGCCAGTTCTCTCGCGCGTCCAGATAGCGTGCCAACGTTTCACGACGTGAAACGGATTTTCTTGGTTTGGGCTCGCTTCTTCAGCCGTGTCCGCCTCTGACACCACAGGTCACAGGAGTCGGGCGAGGTTCCTACGCGCCGTTTTGCGGCGGCGCCCTAGCTGTGACATGTGTATCTCTTATAATCCGGTCATTGTTGTTGATTGGCTTATTTGGCTAATTACAAGTGCGACTGTCGTCTGACCACTCAACCCCGAAGGGAGAGCCAGCGTCAGTGCCCCGTTCGTTAGTCAGCAGGAGCACCGTCTGGTAGGTGGGGTTGGCTTGGGTCCCAAAGATGGTGGCGGGATCCCAGAGCACCCAACAATAACAACAACAGTGAAATCCATAATGTTAACACCAGAAGTAAGGACAAAGTACGAGCCCCTTTTCACTGACTTCAAAAGGTTCATAACTCTTTTGTTGGGCTTGGTATAACTTTTTATAACAAGATACCCTCTGCTTTGCTAAACTTGCCTTACAATGCATTTAAAGCACAGATGCTACTACTATGATGCTACTTAAAAGATAAGAATAGCTGGTCGCTCTAATTAACTCAAGACATTTGTTCCTTCTCCAGAATGTGCTTACTGACACATTATATGAGTTCATATAATTTGTTTTTTTATTTTTTTACAATGCATAAATATGTGAGCTGTCACGCCCTTTATACCTGGTAATATTGACCTTCAAAAAGTGCTGATTCTCTGCCTAATTTGAATAAAAGACCTTTGATTTCATTTGATTTAATGGTTGCACCTCAAGACATTCCCGCTCTATCCCGAATGGCAACTAGACGTGCCCTTTGAGCTGTGTGTACTTACTGATAATAGGGAACTTGCACTTGATTATTTTTTTGGTGCAAAGCAAAGATCTGGGCTTTTCTTAAATAATTTTAAAACTCAAATTTAGAAAAATGCTATATTTATTTTAATAACCGCGTGCAAAATATGATTTTTCAAATTTCGCTCCATAACGCCAAGTCACGTGACATGACGTCACTGCATCGATTTTGTTTTATCAAAGGTTATGGTTAGCAGATTATTAAAAGTCTGAATATTAAATTAATCTCATGTGATCTGTGATTAATCTTATAAAACATTAATACGGAACTCCCAAAATGGATTGCCCTTCGACGATTATTTTGTGTTTTTACTTTAAACAAACATCTAAAGTAACATAACCTCAATTCAACTCACCGCGCAAGTTTTTGCCCTTTCATCTCCACACCCGTATAGTTTTTATTTTCCATGAAGAAAAACCTCACCATATCCATGTCTACCTTCGGAAGATTTCTCGAATCTGCTTTAATAAAGCCTATATCCATATTTATTATTTTCGCTAACACCTAAATACAATCCAAAACAATCCGAAATCGATGTAGTGACGTCACTGCTCCCTGATTGGTGTTTCAAATTAAGTTCCATTTCACGTAATTTATACTTAAAATATTAAGTAAAAATAGCATTTTTTTTCTTATAAACCTTCCAGTTTAGCAATATCATATCTTGTTGAATTTGAATATCAATATAATATCAAATTATAAGTTTAATGCATGTACCCCATTGGTGGTTATTTTAAGTCCCAAAATCCTTATAAGTGATTATAGTGTAGCTAAAATATTTTAAAAAGTTAGTTTCATTGAAGTAAGAATGAAAGAGAATTTTGTTTAGTCTGCTACAAAACGCAAATCTATACTAATATATAAAGCTGAAGAGTTTGTTTGTTGGTTTGAACGCGCTAATTCAGGAAGGCTTTAGGCTAACTATAACATCACGCTGCGACCAATAAGAGCGGGCATATCAAAAATTTAAAGTGTATGCTTTTAAGAAGTGTTATTACACTTCTTAAAAGCATACACTTTAAATATTAACCCCAAAAGAATTGATTTCTATATATACATTATTATGTATATATAGAAATCAATTCTTTTGGGGTTAAAATAAAATGTTCAAATAACTAAATCCACGCGAACGAAGTCGCGGGAGGCCGCTAGTTGCAAATAAAAATAAGTCTCAACTATTTAAAGCATTCCACTGAGTATGCCTTAGTAATATAGGATTAAGATTCAGGATTATAATTTCAATAGTAAAAGTAAAGAAATGCGGTAATAATTTCAGATTCATTCATTCAGATAATGATTTTGTTTAGATATAGATAGTTCAATCCACGAAGACGCGCCCCACCAATTTTAGGTTGAGGGGATCGCGGGGCGCGGGGAGTTTTCTCCGAGCGTCAGTCACGGACCGTCAGTGGTTCGATGCACACAAGTAGTACAACCTGTATTTCAAAAATCCAGACTCGACACGAAAGTTGCTCTACTTTATATTTTTTTAAAATGTCGAAAAAATCTCAGCGTATTGTACTTAAAAGCCAGGTATGTAAATTATTGTTACGAAACACATAAAATAATAAAAGAAAAGTAGTTTAATTCAAAATTAAATTTTACTAACTAGACTTCATTTTATATTTAAAAGTAAGACTAATGTTATTTCTTTTTATTTATTTTTTTAATTGTAGGCAAGAGAAATTATTTCTAAAGTTTACGATTTCATGAAAAAAGAAGCAAGTCAAAATTTTGCAGAAAAACTCACTGATGCTCGATGGAGAACCGCACAGGCTGTTGGAAAGAAAGGCTTATACTGAGACAATAAAGCAAACTACAGTATCTACTATGGAGTCTAATATAACTATGGAGACGGATGCGATAGTTTCTGTAGTCCAAAGTGAAGAGCGTACAACAGAGCCGACTACGGAAATGGATATTGATTCTAAAAATGAAGCGAGTACGTCGCATTCGAATTTAGCAGGCAGAAGTGCTTCTATTTTTACATCACCTATGAAGAAGAGAAGGGTAAGACCACGAAAAATTAATTTAGACAAATTTGATATTGGTGTAGTCCGAAGAACTATCCAAAACTGCCATAAAGAACATCATCAATTTCCAACATTATCACGACTTAATACTATTTTGAAAGACCGTATACAATTTAATGGATGTAGAACCACCCTAAGAACATTGTTACTTAAGCTTGGTTATAAATGGAGAAAAACTGAGAATAATAGGAAGGTCCTAACCGAAAAACATGATATTCAAATGTTAAGATTGAAATATTTAAAACAGGTAAAATCTTTTCGTAATGCAGGTAGACCTATAGTGTACACAGATGAATCATATATTCTACCAACCACGTGCAAAAAAATCTTGGGCCGACAAAGGCTCTAAAACAGCAATGAAACAAAATTTAACAAAGGGTGTGCGCATAATTATAGTACATGCCGGAAGTGCTGAGGGTTTCGTACCAAATGCGTTGTTAACGTACAGAGCAGAGATCAAATCCGGAGACTACCACGATAATATGAACTCGGATAATTACTTAAAGTGGCTTAAGGAGAAACTAATACCAAATCTCCCAAATGATGCCGTGGTAGTCTTGGATAATGCAGCCTATCACAATACTAGTTCGGAAAAAATACCCACATCCAACTCCAACAAATTAGACATGCAGACTTGGCTGAATGCAAAAAATATCCATTTTGTACCAACCTACAAAAAGCCTGAACTTTATGACCTTATATTAAAAAACAAAGAAAACTTCCGCAAGTACAGAGTTGACGAATTATTAAAGGAATATGGATTCACAGTGCTTCGGCTGCCTCCTTATCACCCAGAGTTAAATCCAATCGAAAACATTTGGGGTATTGTAAAAAACGACGTTGCTAGCCGCAATATCAATCAAAACTACACTTCGATTATGCCCATTTTAAATGAAGCATTTGATCGAGTAAATAAAGATGTCTGGTTCAATACTTGTCAGCACGTGGAAAAAATAGAAGACGAATACATGAGACACTGTGATCTTGATTTCAATTTTATTATAAATGTCAGTGATACTTCAGAATCTGAATCAGACATTTCTGAAACTAGTGATTGACGATTTTTATTTCAATAAAAAAAGTTCCATAAAACTTTTTCACGTATTTCATTTATGTCTCTAATTACCTCCTATTATTATATAAAAATGGTATTATAATCGTATATTAACTAATAATCACATAAAATATCCACACCTCAATTTTCCTTGCAGTCGGGTAAAGAGTATAAAATTGAAGTAGAGCATCTTTCACTTTGACCATGACACTCTCTCCTGATTAGTCAATTTATTGTAGTGTGGGTGTGCACTCATAGATAATTATTGTGTACGGATAACACTCAAACATTGACGGAAGCTTGCACACATATACTATAAACGGTTAGGAGAAATAGTGGGGCGCGTCTTCGTGGATTGAACTATCTATACATAATAAGACGCGTCAATTCAAATGGTTCCAACATTTAGGTGGGAACCCAAAATATTCATCAATATAGACGCTGTCAGGCCCTGCAAAATAGTAGGCGAGGAAGCTTTAAAATCAATTCAAGTAGTTATCTTGATCTATTCAATAAGTCAAAAATGCTTACAATAAAAGTCAAAGGCAAGCATTTTCAATAGATCGAAAGAAGCAATAGCGACGTATCTCTTCCCGGTTTACAGGTCGCAATCTGTCCTTCAATCTTCAAACTCAGGTCTTATTATTTATCTGAACAAATTATTACTCTGAGAAATGGTTAGCGTATTTATTTAACTATATAATAAGAAACATAATAAACACCAAAACTTAAAAAAATAGTTAATTCACACACCCTAGTTATCCATTAATTTATGCATTTATAATTGGGCCTTATATTCTTAAAATAAGATTACATTTTCTTTGAATAAATTGAGGAAGAAATTGTCAAAACACATAATTACTGAAAAAAAAAAAACTATTAAACGACGTGGAAATAAATTTACAGTTCAATTATGAAGAAACTACTTTCAGGATTTGATTTTTTTACCCTGTTACATCTTGTATAAATATATCATCATCAACCTTTTTATCGTCCCACTGCTGGGCACAGGTCTCCTGTCATACAGAGAAGGATTGCGTTGTAATCACCACGCCTGCTCAATGCGGGTTGGCGATTTCAGACTTAAAGTCCAGGTTTCCTCAAGATGTTTTCCTTCACCTTCAGTCATTGGTGTCCAAGAATACACCCATAAGGTGTATAAATATATAATAAACAGAAAATATTGCACTTAACATGAATAGCACAATATATTTCATTATGGCAAAGCTCCACTGTTAATTGAAACTAAATCGTTTGCATGCCTATATTCCCCGAAACGGGATTACGTAAGTCAATAACTCCCCCGTTTCATCAGTACCGTTATGGTATGAAGTTAAGGAACCAAATGGTATAAACGAGTAGGGGGGTGAAATAATAGTACAGTGAAGGCATTACATTTGTTATTAATGTACAAGAGCCGGGGCTTGTGCGAAAAATCGTAATCCAATATGAGAGGGTCGAAGGCCGACGTAAAATACGCCTTTGCCTGAGATCGAAAAAAAAAAAAACTATATTAAGAAATCGTTGCTGCTTCCAAAGTCTACGAAATGTTTTATTACTGTGTAAAACAAAAAACATATATTTTATGTTTGTTTTGGACACTTAGCTATGCAGTAAATTAAGTTTTAATGGTTCACTGGTGTAAAAGAACGTGACATCGCTGAAGGAGGCAAATACTTAACGCATAATACTTTTTATTTACAAAGATTACGTAGTAGTAAAATTTTCCTAAATAGCCTTGCATAAGAAAAATATTAACGAAACTGAAACAATTGCAAACTGACGACGCAAATATGTAAATTATAGTGACAGATCTAGAATGATGTAACTACTATCTATCTATAAGTACCTACTTGTAATTTCTGTAATTTTGTGGTCTTTACGGACGACAACAAGTCAAGCTACCCGAAACTGTCAAACATTTCTAATGAACCTTGAGCCTTAATACCTTAGTGATAAAGTTGGAAATCCAATAAAAAAAAAACCTGACATATTGTAGTAGCCTGATGTGCTGTCGTTTGAGCCAATTTGTAATGATTCCGCGTGTGGAAGATTACAGCAACTTCCTACTAGAAGAGAGGGGGCTAATGTCTTAACAACGGGAATATGCTATATGACCCACAACACACAAAATCATAAAGTAACCTAAAAAAAAAAACAATTTTTTATGTAGTAAATATGCTTACCTTAAATCTCTGAGGGATTTCGGTGCGGAATCATTCGCCGCGATGACTGTGTGAAACGAATAGTTGTTCGCGACCGCATCGCCGTGCGAACGAATATGCTGGTACCACGAGTACGCCCTGAACAACAAACACACGGATTTTTATGTGAATTATTCAGAGCATGACACTACAGTGATATTAAAAATATTTGTTAATTTCTGCAGAGTCTGATTGCTTTTTTTTTTTCGTTTGCAAATAACTTTGAGTGGAACTGTGATGTTAATAACTACTTACTCGTACTTTCGTGCTTTCAAACATTTACGATTCACAGAAATTATTACTGAGATTGAACGAGCAAATGATCGACTTTTATAACGTACATACTTTAGCGAGCAAGCATTTTTAATATCCCGAATTATACAACAAAAGCTATTGTATATGTAGATCATGTAGATGGACTTTATGTTCTGCAAACTAAGTATAATAATTGCTTAATTGGAATAGAATATCGATTTTACATTTATGACTAAGTACATATTGAAACTTCAAATAACATAACACCTCGTCTTGTGTCTTTGAAGGGTTAGTCGACATTTATGTGTATTCCACCCACGTTTAGCCAATTACTAAAAAGCTATACTGCACATATTTTATGACATTTGATAAAAATACAAATGCAAAGTCTTGCAAGGTTTGGTATAAATTCAAGACGTGTACCCATTCCTTGACACTGCATAGCAATACCATTTCGGATTTGAGCAAGCAGTTTTACTGGCTTGAGTTACGAGCTTTCTTTGAGTTTCACGTTTTTCCTCAATGGACAGTAATTTACTTAAGACTACTAATGACGAATTAGACGAAATAGCTTTTCCTTAGTGTGTTTTATTTATTTAAGTATTAGTTATACATTCTACCTTAGGTAGATAGGTAAATTGCGTTTTTCTTTTGATGTATTTGGTAAACAAATTAAGAGACATTTAGATTCACGTAAATTGACTCTCTTAGGTGGGTAATTCCAAACAGTTTTTAATTTTTCCTAACCATAAAATTCCTACTTAAATTATTAAATATAATAAAACTTTAAATTTTATAATTAACATAACTTTATCTCCAGACTTAACCTTTGAGTCAGTATTTATATTTTAACTTTATGGAGGTTAAGTCAAAGTTCTAAATATAAGTGACAACTTAGTGCGCTCAGCTTCTATATTGGTTAGGTACATAATTCAATAACAATTTAGGTGGTTTAAACCTGATCTAAACAAAATCCATGATTTGTATTAAGGGGTTTGTGTATCAAATAAGATATATATTTTGATGAGAAAGATATAAAACTGTAAAAAAACTCTGTTCAGGTTAAATTCTTCACTAACTAAACAGTATTATTACTGGAAAACATTCCTTTACATTAACAAGCAGTTTTACTGGCTTGAGTTACGAGCTTTCTTTGAGTTTCACGTTTTTCCTCAATGGACAGTAATTTACTTAAGACTACTAATGACGAATTAGACGAGATAGCTTTTCCTTAGTGTGTTTTATTTATTTAAGTATTAGTTATACATTCTACCTTAGGTACATACCTATGTACCTAAGGTAGAATGTATACATCAAAAGAAAAACGCAATTTACCTAAATTGCGTTTTTCTTTTGATGTATTTGGTAAACAAATTAAGAGACATTTAGATTCACGTAAATTGACTCTCTTAGGTGGGTAATTCCAAACAGTTTTTAATTTTTCCTAACCATAAAATTCCTACTTAAATTATTAAATATAATAAAACTTTAAATTTTATAATTAACATAACTTTATCTCCAGACTTAACCTTTGAGTCAGTATTTATATTTTAACTTTATGGAGGTTAAGTCAAAGTTCTAAATATAAGTGACAACTTAGTACGCTCAGCTTCTATATTGGTTAGGTACATAATTCAATAACAATTTAGGTGGTTTAAACCTGATCTAAACAAAATCCATGATTTGTATTAAGGGGTTTGTGTATCAAATAAGATATATATTTTGATGAGAAAGATATAAAACTGTAAAAAAACTCTGTTCAGGTTAAATTCTTCACTAACTAAACAGTATTATTACTGGAAAACATTCCTTTACATTAATAAGAATGTTTCAATCGAAAATCTCACAGTCACTAAAAATATTGTTTGAATAATTTGTTTAAATACATTCTGCAATCAACGACGAAAACTAAGGTTCGAAAATTAAACTCAAATTAAAAAAAAGTGTATATAACTCTATGGTGATTTAAAATTAGATTTTCGGGTATTTAAATAAATCAATTCAGATCACTGGCACCACCACGATTACGTTTTTGATCCATTTGTTTACAATTTCATCAAACACTGCTAGAACAAACCACAAGGAAAATCACTCTGCGGTTACCTACTCGAAGCGCTCTTTCTGCAAAGACATTCTTTGTTAACTCAATTCATAGATGCTTAACACGTACCGTAATTAATTATACCGTATCTACTTTAGGTACGTATTTTATTCTCCTTTGTCGTGTACTATAGATTAGAGCATATTAAGTATGATCATAAATAGTGTTATTCATAGTGTTGCCCCAATTAAAAACAAAGGCATCCGTCACGTGGCGTGTTTTTGCACGAATGCTTTTATTTAGGACGCCTTCTAGATTAATTAGTAGAAGTATTCGGGTTAGCAGTTTAACTGTGGACTATTTTAGTGTTAACTGATTAGTCAACGATGTTAAAGTATTGTTTTATTTTTATTAAAGAGATAGTGCAATACTGGGAGTATATTTATTACGCTATACTGGCTTAAAGGTCTAGTAATCGAGTCAGAAACTTAAATAAAAAAAAAAACGCTTTACAAATATTAATTTTACAAAGGAATCTAACCCTTAACCAAGAATTAATAATTCAAACGCTGATTTGAAACGCTAAATAATTGCTTTGTTTTTATTTTATGACCATGAGAACTATATAAAAAGTTCTTACTAAAAGCAACGCGGGACAGCACATTTTGGTGCCTCTAAGAAATGTAATCAAAATAGCTTTATAAAGGAATTCAAATAAATTTTCTTGAAAACTTTTGTGGATATAAATTCAGATTTTAAATTTGCATTTTGATGAACGAGGCGTGACAGACGGCTGATAAAATATTTTCTTTTAAAATCTTCTAATTACGATTATGGCTATAAGATGGATGTGAATTTTCCCATTTTAATTGCCTTCTCGTTGTGTGGTTTTATGGTTCGAATCTTGTAGATTTATAAAGTTGTTATCATATACATACATCTCAAGAAGTTATAGAGAGTTCTTTTTTTATAATTATAAACTAGTGCTTGAACGCAATCCCGCTTGATGGTAAGCAGTGATGCAATCATTGATGGTAAAGCGCGCTAGTTTATTAACAGCCTATTCACTCTCGCCCTGAAGACACTTAAATTGTAGGCAGACGGAAACACCGCCGCTGGTAAATTAAGTAGAATTCAATGAAGACAGAGATAAGCTGGTTTAGGTCATGTTGAAAAGGTCATTGAAGTATCGGAAGAGCTGCACTACAATAAATTAAGTCTATTGACTTCATTTCGGAATCAGCCTATTGTTAATTTTATTTTTTTGTACAATTTGATTTCACATTTATTATTAAAAACTCTTAATAGGTTTAATGAAGTTAGGAATATGGATAAAGCAATTTCATTTTCCCCAATTTGGGAATAATGGCTACTTTACAACTTGACACCGCAGAATTGGAATCCAACTCGGTTTGTTACGCATTCCGGTACGCGGTTGGATCGCCAATGCGTTAAGTCCTAGATCCTTGGGATTTACATACAAACCAGTGCGCACGGCACGGTGGCAGGCTCGCAATGTATATGCACTTGTGCAGCTGCCGTATAATTCTCTCTCAATTGTTTTTACATTTACATAAACGCGAGCCGTTTACCGTGGAGGTAGGTACGAACTACTGAACGCACTGTGCTTCGATTATTACACTCTTTTTTTGTTGCGTTGGTCTAGGGTCCATGGGCGAGGGACTTGGGAAGTCTCCGCCCCCTACTCGATGGACCCGACGCGGAGGCGCGCGCGATTGTCGGGGCGCGCTTAGAGGTGCACGGGGCAGTTTAACCCAGTTTAACCAGTTCACCTCACTACCCCGTGCAGAAGACGAGAGTGTGGAGCTGCGGAGGAATCTGGACTCCTGCGGCCCCGCGCGAACGTGAGAAGAGATAGCGGGGTGGTTTAGTCAGTAGGAGTCTGACAGACCCAGTCGCCCACCCTAGGGCAGCGGATATTCATTGAGGATTTTCCACCACATATAAAAAAGGATAGTACCCAAGTAGCAGTTGGCGTTCTGTAATTTTTGCCTACCCGATGGGAAGAAGACGTGATATCATGTACATATGTATATATTACTTTCCAGTTGATTAAAAGATTGACTGACAAGGTAATGAAATCTAAACTGTTGGATCTAGAAACATGGAATATTTAATGAATCTTACAAATTATATTTTGAAGCTAGAAATGTTGAAAATCGTACTTAAGAAAGTTAGTTGTATCATCGCTTTTTGGGAACTCAGCCTCTTGAGAATTTGCAGACGGTAAATCCTCTTGGGCACTCAACTTTTGTAACATTAAAGCCTAAATGTTTGTCTTACCTTTTAGATGGGGATATGAGGATGGCGATGACTTTAGCGTTGGGTAGCAGAGCGTGCGCTCTCCGCGGAACCAGATCGCCGTCGAAGTAGGTGGCAGACTTCTCAAACGTGATCTGAGTGCTGGAGTTGCTCATGTTTGGCGGGAAGAAGTTAAGGTACCTGGTGGAAGAACAGTGATTTTATTACAAGCATTAAAAACGGACCGGATAAGTTATACCTACTTAACAGAAGTAAAATTTTTGTTTCTCTTAACTTGAGACACATTTCACTTTTGTACCGTAGTATATGTATCCTCAAACAGACAGGCTGCAACCTGCATAGCTATTCACAGTACCGTATCGAACATTGATCAGTGTTTTGTAAAGTCCCTTAAACGCTGTTCACAAATCCAAGCCCTGAAAATACGCCAACAGTCAGACCCGGAATAACAACTTGTAGGTCATACAAATATTTGTTCCGTGAGGGGATCGAACCCGCGACACGCAGCGCAGCAGTCGATCGCTCAGACACTACACCAACTGTGTCGTCAAAATCTATCTATGGTGGTTGGATAAAACGCAACTTCTCCGAACGCGTTTAATATGGACTGTATCAGCATACATACAGCTCCGGGGTATACACTTCAATTTGTCTTCTCTACGTAGTTAGAGTTTTCTATAATAGTAAAAATACTTTTAGTATTACTGTTCCGTCATGCGATTTATGCAGTAGCGTTAGTACAGACATCAATCGATTTTCCTTTGTCTGCTTCATGTCGTACGTAATGGCTCAAGCCATTGTACTTAAGTATACCTTTTGATAATCAATGCTGAGAAATATTGCCCAATGTTAGGTACGTTGGCCAATAATTCACAACATTGATTTTTCGCTACTATGACTGAATATAAGGAACACGGTTTTATACAATAATGTAAGTAGCAATAACTACCTGTTGAATCGTAAACCCTGTAATTAAATCGTTAGTCCCGAAGCTATAATAACATCCTCCGTAATTATGTCTGTTTAGCATATTCTATTTATTGTAAAATTAACATAGATTTAGAAATCACACAACATTACTACATGTTTCTTAGAAGGGTTGGACAAAAGTGTATGTTTATTAACCAATTTAAAAAAGGGGGAGTTTTTCAATTCTACTGTTTTTTTAATGTTTGTACCTCATAACTTTCAACTTTTGATGATACCTTTTTTATTTTTTATTTGAAATTTGGTGCTTCATGTATTGTTCTATTTATTATTGTGGAGGACTATGTCATAGTATAAAGAGGGAAGTAGGTTATCTCCGACCCAATCCGCGATTTAATTGCCTACTGTCTTAGGGTTGTCACGTTTAGCTAAATTTTAATTCAGTGTCTATAAATTGACAAAGGTCGGAAAGTTGACGACTGTCCGCGCTTCGTCGGATTCGGTTGTCGCCCAAACCGCTAACAAATATTTATAGAATAAAAGCTTATGTTTAAATTATTTGTTTAGTATTTCGTATGCATATACTAGTCCGTTTTTTGTATTTCTTTATTTAGTAATTTAATAGTAGTTTTGTACACATAAAGGACCATATTTATTTTTGTTTTAATTTAATACAAATATAAATAAGCTACAAACATATCTATTGAATCACACATTTATTACAAAATTACAAATTAGCTACAGAAAAATACTTTCTTCAGTTTCGACTATTACGAAACGCCTTGTTATTAAACTTTAATGTGTAATATATCCGCATCCTTATAAATAACTTTTGCAAATATAATTTCGGAAAGCATGGACAGGACGGTGAAAAATGTAAATCTTTTATTTGTTCATAAATAGGCATTGCACTTTGCAGTTTATGTGATCATTTGTAAATACTTTTTTCAACATCTGCTCCATCCTTCTAATATTTTCTACAAAGTCGTCAGTTGGAACCACTAATAAAATTTGGTTTCTAGAATAGTTTTTGTAGTGAAGGTAGCTAGATTCTACACTTAAATTGCAAACTTGCTGTTGTTCGCAATCCTCGTGGAGATCCATGCATTTTTTAACAAGAACACGTGACGCGCGAACTTCGTCCGGTGCTAGCCACGACTAGCGCACTGATAGCACTCTAATATTTTGTTTAGATGTGCGTGCGGCGACGCATAGATACATACTATGGCGCACACACAAGCCGCACGCGGTGCGTTTGTATGAAGATAACCTACTCTGTTCCTCTTTATACTCTGACTATGTGGCAAAAACGTAGACACAGATCTCTAAAATTAGTTATTTTTCACTTAGTGGTGTTTTTGCAGGTCTAACATTTTATCTAAAAAATCTTTTTTCTTCGAAGGACAAGCGTGTATCTTCGCTAATTAATGCTCACGTTTCACTAGTTATGTTTAAATCCGATGCAATAAGGGGCCAGCCTATTGTTATCAAATCCAGAGTCGAGACTTGTACTGAGAGATTGCTAAGAGAAAATTCCAATAACACACTTTGTCCTTTGCTCTCTTTTTTAGGAAACTAACTCAGGAGCTCAGCTCTTACGACCACTAAACTTATGAAGCAGGCAGTGAATAAAGCAATTCTTATTAAAGAAGTTACATTTCGTTCAAGACCAAGTTTCATGAATTCGAAAGAAAGTCACAACAGGCTGAGTCTGAATGTCTAATTAGCGAAGTATTGATCGAGAAATCTCATTGGTTATCAAATAAACGCAGAATGTTAAAGGCGTGCCTGCTTGCAACACACGTACCATATTAACAAGGCAATATACGTGTCTAGCTTCACCTAGTGGTCTACAACTTATCTAGGCTACACATTGGATAAACATGAGTCTCTTTATGGGCTCATTATGCAGAATCTTGCGAGGAACTGGAGTGATTTATATCGATCGTTGTTTCGAATAAATTGTGTTGATGTGTTGGGAGAGTTTTATACAACTGGAAAGTTTAATTAGTTGCAAGGTATTGTGAGGTGATAATTTTAAACTGTCAAAACACATGTTTAGACAATATGTAAAGAAAACCCTGTCCGACTCATAAGCATAATAAAGGTTAGGAATTTTACATAATCATCATAGTAACAATACTAATGAATTTGAAATCTTTCTTTTACCGTGAATTAATTCCAACCTCCCCAAAATTTGGTAATTTTTAAAAGGGACAACACCATTTTTGACGTTATTGTTATGAGCGACTAGCGTGCCGCGTGCCCTGCCCCCTTTCGCTCGCGCATGTATTGCCTATCGAAAATGTATTAATTTACCTTCTTTTACGAAATAATATTTATTTTTTAGGGTTTTTTTTTTAAGTTTAGCCCGGCTATATAGGCATTAGTAGAATCAGTTATCGATACCTAACAATACCTTCACGGATCGGATAGTTTTTTTTACATTGTATATTTTACATGATGCGACTGCCTAGCTCACCTATGAAGCCCAGTTAGTTGGTAATATGTTGTAAGCCTGGTTGTCAGACTGTCAAGTTTCTGACTACCCGTGACGACTGTCAAAGACCCATGAATGAGAGCTGGCCCCTAACGACTAACGTGCTTTCCCAATCATAGAGAAATTACGGTATTTAAAGATAAACCTATCCATGTGCCGACCACGGCAAGCGTAACTAAAATCTTTAAATGCCGTTAGCCACGAGTCCCTCATTTTACCAGTTGCTGCATTAGATAAAGAATTGATAAAAAAAAACAATAATATTTCTACCAGAATTAAGACATAAGGCGAAATAATTTATAATAACCACTTTTTTCATGCTTAAAATGCGCCTTCCATCTGATTTTGAAAATAGAACTACAATTTCAGGACGAGGATTAATGTTAAATGAACACTTCTGCAAGAGTAAAACCTATTTAAATTCATTTCACCAAAATGCACATTAACATGCACCAGGCTAGCTCTTATATCAGCATAGTAACATTCTGTGACGTCTTCAAATAAGTAGAAAAGCATTCGCTAAAAGCATTAAAATCTTCTGTAGCCATTCTATTTCAGTGTTCAGTTGATTCAGCTTCACGGACCTCTGACGAACACTGCCATGCTTCAAAGCTACCGCTGGTTCTGTTATTAAACTTTATGATATTAGATAACGCATCAGTTATTCAGTTACTTTTTCACAAAGCGTTACTGGGAGGAGTTGAGAACTTAATGCTTTTAAAATTAAGCGTTGAACATTTTAATTACGTACTATCGTTAAATCTGTGTAAAATTTTACCGCTAATGACAAAGAACGATGAAGAGACGTGGAATCTGTCTCGTTATAAAAAAAAAAAAATTGTAAACTACACTGCTGTAGGACAACAAAGGCAAATGTTTAATCAATTTCAAAGCGGAACTTCCGCACTTCAACTTTCAAGTTGAACGCAATGTGCAAAGAAAAGGGACCATTACCATGAGACTAAATTCAAAGAAATAAAACAGTACGATAACACTATCGGGTAAAGATCGATTGGAGATCTGAATGACAATAAGTACAGAAGGTACACTCAATTGAAGGTCAACTTACAACTAGGGAAACTTTTCAGAAATGATAAGTATCAATATCCTAACAATAGGGTGTAATAAAAATTGACAAATATAAAAGGCATCAGAGATCAGGAGTGGTGGCTAGTGACGTCACTGGACGCTACACTTTTTAGCGACCAGTGTCGTCTTAATTTTTGGTTTATATGAAAAAAGAAAAAATACGTGTCTAGTATTTTTTGGAAATCTGACTGATGGACTAATTAGCTTTTATTTTTTTTAGTGAAATGCCCTATTAGAATAAAAAAGATTTGACTTTTCTTTTGTTTCGGGGGGTCAAAGATTGGTAGCGTTCTTACCAGAATTTTATTTTTTAGATATTTAAATATCGACGAATCAAATATGTGATGTATAAAAAAAAATTAAATTGATATTTCAAATAGTATAAGTGTAGATATATTTATAGTCTAAAAACACTAACAGCGGTCTACGACTACATAAAAAATATCAATTAAATATCGGTACGTGACGTCCCGAAACTTGGAGCACAGGTTAAATCTATTACCCCGAGTTTTCTGTTTCACTTATTGATTGGGTTCGAATTTTCGCTTGGCCTTCGGTATTACATTTTTTTTTTTGTGATCAGGGCCTCTATTTGCCGTAAGTGCGGCTGCATTCGGTTTACCGTTACCCGTTCGATCGCTATAACAACCTTCAAAGCCATAAACTTCTCATACCAATTTACAGATGCCAGCACATGAAGCTACTACAATCTATGAAATTTCTTTAATACATTTTCAACTTTATCGCTTCAGCATTAAGTTTCAAGGTTGACTAGTAAAATTTGACAGTTTCGAGTAGCTTGACCTACCACAACATAGTTCTTACTTCTTCAGAAATATAAACTACAAAAATGTAGTAAGTACTAAAAGTCACGATACACAAGTTACAATTTTATTAAACCTTTAATGGTTATTGATTTTCCGGGTATTGCCAAATTGCAAAACCCAATAACGTTTTGTGGTAAAACGAATAATTTTGGTAAATAAAAGTTTTAACATCGGCAATATTAATTTCCTGGAATATTTTAGCCGCATAAATTTATTATTCGCAGGGATAATTAATAGTCATAATGACCGCTTAATTGGACCCGTGGTCGTGTATGCGGCTACTAAAGTGAGAAGCTTTGGCTTCAATTCCTAGAACGACAGTGTTACCATGGATCCTGCGTAGAAAATTCTCAGTATCGGCCGCTCAGGAGTGGCATTATGTCCGATTAGCGAAAATAGGCTTGTATCCACACACATGAGGCCTAACACTTTTAAACTTGGTAACTTACTCATTATTAACTATTATTTTATTTTTGGCGGCGTGGAAAATATTCATAGATGTCCGCCGCCTTGGGGCAAGCGGTGGGGACTGTCAAACTCACCGACCAAAAGCCACCCCGGACTTCCACATCATACCTACGCGCTACTTCCGCAATCCCCGACTGACCTACCGCCGCTGGCCTCCTCGGATCAGGGGAGTGGAGTGTTTCACTCCCTCACAACGACTAAGAGGGGCGCGTGTGAAAACCTTCGTGCTGCCACTTCGGGTCCTCATGTTTGAGGAGCGACAGACGACCCCGAGCTAGCCGCCCCTGGACCCCTTTACCCCCTGCGTGTCGGGTGAGTGGACGAGATTGTCCTTTTCTTTTCCGCAGCCTTCTTATGCGAGACGACTGCTGAATCTACCGCGTCCCAGGACTCTTCACTGCTGACCATCGACTCGATTATGACTGTCAGGCACAGGTCACTGCCCACTTCTGATGTCAGAGGATGGTGCTGCTCCCCCCAAGTAGCACACTTTGCCAGCGTATGCCGTTCCGTGTGCTCCCTGCACCGACGCAGTGGTGATATCGGGCGTCCGGCTCCCTGTTTATATGACACAACTACTTCCCGAAGAAGCAACAATGCCCCGAAAGCACATGTATCATACGAAACGAGGAGCCTCGCCTTGTCCCATTCTGCCAGCACCAGCTGGAAACTACCTACTACCTAAGCCAACTCAACTTGACAGTTTTAGTGACGTCTAATTAATAGCTTCGTCGTATTTCCTTAGAAGTCTCGTTAGAATATTAACAGAATCTCGTATAATATGCTTTAATTTAAGCTTAGCCCGCTGTTACATTAATGAGATGTAACGCGTCACGCCACTTTTGAAATAAACGTGGGCTTTGTAACCGCCTCCGCATACATAAACAGGTAATACTTTTTATTTTTACCCAAATGAGAACCGCGTAGAAAGAGAACATTAAAAAAAAGTAAATAGAATAATTAACCCCGCACACCCTAGATACATATCTTGTTTTAAAATATATTTTTTCCGGAAAACCTGTGTTGGCCGTGCCTAATAAATTGGTGGGAAAAAGTGAAATATATTGTGGGAATTTTTCACATGGCTACAACGTGGACATTTGTTAACTTTAACAGCTTTTTGAAATGTTTGTTAAATGTTGCGTCTCACGTTGCTCGACATTTCGATAAATTAATATTGTGCGTAAATTCCCGGGGAAAAATGATGTTGTAAAAAGTATTTTTGTTTGCTTTCACACATATTTCGCGTGTTTTTAGGACTTGCGAGGAAAATCTCGACTGCCGAGTGTGTGGCGAGGAATATTTATAGTGCGGTGCTGCAGACTGAAGTGGCCTCTTTGCCAAGAACCGCAGTAGAACACCACAGAGCTTGATTTTCAAAACACAAGCTCTAATAAATGAGCAGCGCAACATTCGCAACCAAGAGAGTGAACGATGGAGCGGACGTTGTATACGTGGTTACTTCAACCATTACCTCTGGTATTCAGTTTGTAACGCTAAGGGGGGTAACAAAATGTTGACTGCTTTATTTCGAATGAATTGACTTACCAATCAAGCCCCTTCAAGTAGTTGTTGTTATTGAAGAACTGGAGCTCTTCATAAGTAGTAGGACTCGGCAAGTTCGGTGCCAGAGCCGGGTGCATTGCCAAGAATGTATAAAGGGCAGTGCTTCCCGTTTTCTGTGGCCCTATGACCAGTACTCTTGGAAGGGTTCCGCACCATTTACTCTTCGACCAGATTCGACGATGGCGGATGTCGTCGCATGGATTCTAGGAGAAACAAAATATTGATAAATTATTTATTTCTGTAAGAAGATTTGTACAAACACTTTTAAAAGTTATTTCTTATTATTATTTAAGATTAAGAATTTACTTCACTAGAGAGCACAAAGTGATTAAACATATAACCCGAAAACACAACAAGCACACCTCTATATAGAAAAAAAAACAAAATTAAACAAATTACCATAAAATCATTCACTCAGAGTTAAAAAAAAATGTGGGATCCATTACTTAATGGCAACCGTTTCAGTTTCTTCGAGGTTTTTTTATATGTTTTTTTTTTTTTTATAATTATAAATTAGTGCTAGACCGCAATCCAGCCTGATGGAAAGCAGTGATGCAATCGTTGATAGTAAATGAAGAGCCTATTCGGGCTAGTTTATCAATAGCTTATTCACTCGCTTGAGCGAGGTGATGCAATGTTAAATCCAACAACACGATCAACGATGCTGCACCAGAGGGAGATTGATCTGGAGACCTTCCACGACTAAACTCCCAACACAACAACATTTGGCGCATCGTAAGCGGCACACATCGCAACACAGCTGCTCAGACCCGTCCTCCGTACGGCTTCACCAGACATCATGCCGGAACACAACGAATCGTTTAGCGGCAAGACTTTGTCTGGTGGGTGGCAACTTCTGCCAGCAGCCAATGTTATGGCCTACCACCGAGAAAAAATTATATACATAAAATTATAGTTATTAGAAATGGAAGTAAACAGATTCAGCTCTAAAATATCAAAGGCATGTTATAGTTTCAACGTGTATAAATCGGTGGTAGCTCTCTGCTTTATTATAAACATGAACGGTAATGAAAGATTCTGGGAAACGAGAAGCAATATGAGTATGATGAACACAGACTTTTTTTCTTGTTTCATAAAACAAATTAATATGGATCGTAAAAGTACCGTAGGTACCTAATACTCGTAATGGTCGGTTCCTATAAACAAAACGAATCTGTTTCCTTGCCAATGGTAGCATTTTTACTGCCAAACTGAATATTTACTTCACCAATACCGTAATCTATAGGAATGGACTACAAAATTCTATGAACTAATTTCCTACTCGTGAATCTTAAAGTTGAAAATTTCAAATATCCTCTTCGAATGAATGCAATATATATCCTAGTTCCTTCTGAGCAATAAATGATAATAAGAGCTTTAACGTTCTGTCGTACAAAATATAATGTATTTTCAATTTCTCTGTCGTGTACCAATGATATTGCATATATCTCGCTGCCCAATAAAATATTAGAATTCGCGGCATGCATATTATGTCTCACAAAGTTCGTGCGAACAATATATGACTGAATATTCGTGCATATAAGAATGGTATGAATAGCGTATAAATTGTAATACATACCAAAAAAATAAACTCACGTCTTGTTCCCATAGGCGTAGGCAGAAACTACAGAATGCCATATGCTACGGATCTTTTCAAAATCCCTTTTTTTTCGTTTACTTCATACACACATCAAAAGTGTCTAGGGATCAAGCATTTTTATGCGGATTTCTTGAGATTGAGATGTTTTAAATTTATGATTTTATAAATTTATATGGATCCTTTTTGGTGCATTTCATAATTTGAATCAGGAACTGTGAATCAAATTCGAGTAAAAGATGAAAATCAGCTGTCAATATTTTCCCTATAAAAACATACAACGCATTGAAGACATTATTAGTGCTACTGTTTCCCTACTACTGATTAAAACCAACGTTATTATGGAGCGGCGTTATCATAGAGAAGATAACATGAATATACTTGATTTTAATATTTTTTGATTTATTCTAATTTCACTGACATTTTATATAAGTATGACATTTTAATATTTTTGATTTATTCTAATTTCACTGACATTTTATATAAGTATGACATTTTAAACATTAATTATTTTTACCAGGTGACATTTTTAATTGTATTGTGGCTAGTTTGACATTTTGATTGTATAATTTCTATCTTGATCCATTTCTATCTTGATTCCAATCAGCACATTTGTTTACTAGATGACATATTTAATTGTATATTGACTACCTTGACATTATCTTGATATTACTATTTCTATAGCTTCTGTGACGACATTGTTTTATTATTGAAATTTAATTTATCTTTTTGAATAGAAAATTGTTATAATATAATTTATTGAGTTTGCAGCTTAAGAATGTGACATTTTTTGCATACCTGATAATGGTTGAATATGACGGACAATATTTGTAACTACCAGCTAATGTATTTATACTCGTATTCTAGCAAAATAAAGAATTATTATTATTATTATTATTATTATTGGAAGAAATGCTCAGAGCCGTGGGAATGATAGAAGCTGGTTCCCGGCAACGTACTGTGGCTTTAGCTCTGAATACAAGTCAGAGTGTTATCAGTCGACTTTGGACACGTTACCGAAGCACTGGTACCGTGGCTGAGCGCCATGGAGGACGGTATCGCTGCACCACACGGAGACAAGACCGATACATTCAAATCTTAACTCGAAGAGCTCCAACAATAACCGCCACGATGTTAGCCGTGAGGCTTCATCACTCTTCAGGGAACTTAATTAGCGACCAAACAGTCAGAAACCGCTTGCATGAAGTGAACCTTCATTCCCGAAGACCGCTACGGGTACCACCTATAGCAATGCACAATCGTAGGATTCGATATCAATGGGCTCTTGAACACAGAAATTGGGCAGAAGAACAATGGCGTTTCGTGTGCTTTTCTGATGAGTCTCGTTTTGGTATGAGACCGGATACAAGACGTATACGACACTGGAGAACCCCTGGACGCCAACAGAGATTAAAATCCTGCCAGGAAGTCCATCCTTATAGTGGTGGAACCATCATGGTATGGGCGGGTATTTGGATCGGCGGAAGAACTGAGTTGATTTGGATCAGAGGCAACCTCAACGCTCAAATTTATGCTGAGACGATTGTATCAGACGTCATCGTTCCTCTACAAGTGCAAATCGGTCCCTTATTTCAGTTAATGCATGATAATGCACGACCGCACACCGCAAGAGTTGTAAGACAGACTCTCGCCGCAGCTAACATCAATGTCCTGCCCTGGCCTGCTCAGTCGCCAGACTTGAACCCGATTGAGCATGCATGGGATATGCTACAGAGAAGAGCTCTGCCGAATATAGAGGGTATCCAGTCGCAAGAAGACCTTTTTTTGTTGTTGCAACGAACATGGGCGGCCATTCCACAGCGTGATTTGGATGAACTCATTTTGAGTATGCCAAACCGATGTTCTTGTGTTGTTAGTGTTCGCGGTAGAAACACGGATTATTAATTGTTTAAGTTACCCAATAAAATTTTAGAGAAAACTGTTATTTCAGTCTTTTTTTCGAACTTTTGTGTTAGTGGTTCAAATGTCAAATATCCCTTTATTAGGAAAATGGCAAATTTCTTTATTAATGCAAAGGTGACTTGGTTTATCGTTACTGTGAAAAACGAAAACACTTTATTTGATGAATCCTTAAAGAAAATTTTATTTAATATCAATCAGGAGAAAAGTTATTGCAAAAATATATGTTGATCCCTAGACACTTTTGATGTGTGTAGTTACATCTATTTAAACAACGTATAAGGGATGCATACCAAGCCCTGAGGACACGGTGGAGCATACGCTGGAGGTCTGCCCGGCTTGGGTAGGGCACCGCTGTGTCCTCGTGGCGACGATCTATCGCGTCCGACCCTGATTCAGGCAATGGTCCGTAGTGAGAGTGCATGGCAGGCCGTCACCTCCTTTTGCGAAGCAGTGATGCTAGCAAAGGAGGAGGCGGAGCGCGTGAGGGAGCGGGAATCACAGCGCCCTCACGCCTCTAGCTACCGCAAGAAACGCCATGTAAGCCTAGTATGAGTTTTCAATACGAAACTCGATCGTCGATATAGAGCGTGATTGGCGCGTTGTGTTTAAAAGAAAGAAAGAAAATTTTTTATTCCGCACAAACAAAACACACTTTACAACTAAATACCATAAAATTATAATAACAAACAAAATACAGGAAAAAAATAATAATAATATCACCAAAAGTCTCTTTCTTTCTTTTCTTTAGAGTGAATACTACTTCAACTCTTCAATGGCATCTGTGGTTAGATACCACAATTTTGCCAATAACACGTGTAACAAATTATAAATTCTTTAAAAATTTTATTTCACAATAATGGCGGATATCGCCAATGACAGTTGAAAAAACGGCCGCGTGAGCCGCCTACTTGGAGATTTGATGCAAAACCATGATGTGGCCACTATGCAGCGATATTTCAATGTTCTTTATGAATTAATCACTGAATGCACTTTTTACTACATAAATCACGCGTTTTTATTTAGTAAACGACACTACAAATAATTTTAAAAGTCCAATGAAAAGTGCGCGTGACACTCATCTTGGCTTTCCTGTCAAAAACCCTAGTATCTAGTCAATCCTTGGAATTACAATTTTTGACCAAAAGTCTCGTCCTCTACTTGCAAAACTGCCAAACTATAAACAAAGTTGATTTGATGTCAAAGCCAGGGCCATAGACCATAGACGATGGAAGTAATAAGTACTACGCACAACGTAGTACTTATTACCTCTATGCCATAGGCATTAGACAGCCTACATGGAAGTTTGTTTCACGCGCGCCGAAAGGACGGGTCCACCGATGCCTCTTGGATCAGGGTTGCGGGTTGTTTAAAAAAGACACGGTGGCCCTGACGCATAGGCAGGTGAAGAAACACGGGTGCGTTTTAGTCAGTAGAAAGTCTGACACGCCCTTCCGCTCCCGCCCAGAGCGGGAGAGGTCGTTGATGACTTCCCATCCCAAACAAAAAAAACGGCCAATGCATGTCGGACTCACGCACAAAGGGTTCCGTACCATTGATTATGAAATTAAAGGATTTAAGTTATTTGTATGAAAGATTACTAGCCCAGTCATATTAGGGCTTTCACCTCGGAATGAAAGATAATAAGCTGCAAATTGGTATGAACCTTTGTTTTGTCATTCTAAATGTTGTCTCAAAAGTCACAATCGTTATCGTGTCCGCGTCTCAAGATATTCAAGGTCAAAGGTCACAAAAATCGGTTTTTCGCGAATATCTGGCTTCCTATCGGTTAAATGAGATTTGCATTTATTATAAAAGTTGTAGGCTATAAAATTCCCTACAACTTTTGTTTAGACTTTTTTTTCATACGACCAACCGTTTTGAAGGTAGAGCGCGAAGAGTGCACATCGTACAGTCATATACGGCCTAATGCAAGGTCAAGCGTGAGTTATGGTTATCAGTACATTATAAAGTCAATTATTTACTTGGAAATTATAATTATTAAACAATGCCCATTATTTATGTACTAACTATTAATTATTTATATTTAATTAAAGTAAGTAACTTGATAATTTATATATAATTATTCATATTTAACTATAAGATAGTGTAGGTATAGGGTTTAGGTATTTAGGTAAGTTTGTTGGATAGTGTCGGTAAAGCTTTAGGTAATTATGTAGGTATGTAGGTTAGGTAAGTAGCCTACAAACTAAAATATATAATCCAGAATTAATAATATTTTATACTTAAATAGTTAAATATGAATAATTATATATAAATAATCAACTTACTTACTTTAATTAAATATAAATAATTAATAGTTAGTACATAAATAATGGGCATTGTTTAATAATTATAATTTAAAAGTAAATAATTGACTTTATAACGTACTGATAACCATAACTCACGCTTGACCTTGCATTAGGCCGTATATGACTGTACGATGTGCACTCTTCGCGCTCTACCTTCAAAACGGTTGGTCGTATGAAAAAAAAGTTTAAACAAAAGTTGTAGGGAATTTTATAGCCTACAACTTTTATAATAAATGCAAATCTCATTTAACCGATAGGAAGCCAGATATTCGCGAAAAACCGATTTTTGTGACCTTTGACCTTGAATATCTTGAGACGCGGACACGATAACGATTGTGACTTTTGAGACAACATTTAGAATGACAAAACAAAGGTTCATACCAATTTGCAGCTTATTATCTTTCATTCCGAGGTTGACCCCTTTTTTTACCTAATATGACTGGGCTATACGCGGTAATAAGCGGTTACGATTTACGAGGTTTAAAAAAAAAAAAAAAAAACTACTTACTAGATGTCGTTCAAAACAATTTTCGTTGGTAGTTTTTATAGGGTAATTCCATGAAAAACGCTACCACAACATAAATTTTTAAAATACTGTTTTTAAATTAAAATGTGTCTTAGGATAATCTTAAAACCCCATATTTTAATAATATATCATTATTTTTTCGATAAGTATTTAATTTTTATTTTTTTTTAACATATTTAAGTTAGGTTACTATGAACGATTGATAGTTGATAAATTTAATCAAAATTGGATACACTGAAAAAAGAAAAGTATTGTTAGTTTGGCATTACGCTTCCCGCCATTCGAAAAGAGAAGTTTTCAACAGCTGTTGCGTGTAATATTATTTCGTAAGTTTAATTATTCTTTCCATTTATTTAACTTTTACATTATGCCTCCTACCTGTAACACCCGTTACAAAAAAAGTGCATTCGTTTGTTTGGCGATTAAGTTATTGCACGCATTATAAAATGCTTTTAAGAAAGTAAGGATATGATTGATAACTACTTAAATTTGCTATTTATATGAAGATTGACCTTTTTGTTTGCGAAATTTTGGCGGGTAACAGTGTGTAACACCCGTTACGTAACGGATGTTACCAAATTTTGAAATGCCTTGATAAGAACTAATAAAAACGTAATGGCTCTAGTTTAGTGATTTTTTTAAGGTTTTACGTTTAGGGGTCCTCCATATATTATAATGATACGTTTTTTGTGTTGTCAACAGTTGACAACATTTTCATTTTGCTGTGTTGAATAAAATATTTGTATTTTATTCTTACTTCCTATCTTGTTGGCAAATGGTAACCTGTAATGTCAGAGTTATTTGACCCATTCACTAGCCCCGAATCCCTTATTCACAAACTTGAACTAAATTTAAGTTACTAGAAAAAGACACTTAGATAAATTATAGTTAGCTGTTTTCAAGCAGCTTTTGACAACTCGACAGATCTCTGACACTAACTGTTGCAATTCAGCAAAATACCGACAATTTAACTTAGTAACGTGATTTATTGGCGGGCCCCAAAATAATAATTATGTCTGATGCCTAATGCAGTATGGCGTACTTTGCTTAGGTTGAGCTAGCTTTTCTTTTAGATTGACGATGTCTTCAGCGAAAAATAGAATGAAAAAAAATATAGACAAAGATTGAAAATGACCTCTGGAAAACATGCTGAACACCATGCATAAAGAAAGAGAGAGGGACAGAAAATGAAAAAGAAATGGTAAAGAAAAAATTGTACAAGATCCAAACTTAAAATCTTAAAACCAGACAAAGAATCAAAGAGATCGCGTAGAGAGACTTTTGATTTTTGTTTTTTAGTCAAAATACTCTCTCTGAAAGCAAAAAGAAAAAATAGTACAGGGGCGCAAGGATATGCCAAATTTGTCCATGCGAAAGAGCAAATATTATTATTTTCACAATAATATTAATGTAAATTAGCAGTAAACATGATTATTTCACTACTATTGTTATTAAAATACCATTATTGGTACAAATATTGTTTTAATTTCGTACTCGTAACACCCATTACATTCAGCTGTAACACCCGTTACAGTTTTAAACTTCGATAAAAAATCATGTTTGTATTTTTGTTTTAATCCAAGTGGACTACGAAGTAATGAATTTATTTAGCTACGTAGTTCCAATTTTTGACTAACGTAAAGTAAAGAAATTCGCAGAGATTTGCTATCATTTCGGTTAAGCCCGAAAGCTTAGACAAAATCGTGTAACGCCCGTTACACACATATCTTACCTTTCATTTCTTTACTCCTGTTTGTAACTGTCCAATTTATTACAGATACCGGTAAACAGTCCTAGATGGGAGGTGTTAAGGTCATAAAACTCAATTGTTTTCTTATTGCATCATTAATTAATTGTCAAGTAGAAGTGTACAACCTGTAACACCCGTTACATGGAATGACCCTATATAAAAAACATATGATGCACATGCATCATATGTTTTTTTAGATTTTACATTTTCTTATTTTAGAAATTAAAGGGGGGGGGGGGGGCTCTACCAACTTTTTCATTTTGGAAGCGTCTGTCCAAAAATATTTTAGAAACCTCGATATCATTTTTGAAGACCTATCCATAGATACCCCACACCTATCTATGTGTTTGATGAAAAAGAAAAAAATTGAGTTTCAGTTCTAAGTATGGGGAGCCCCCAGTATTTTTTTTTATTATTTTTGCATCAAAATCTTAATGCGGTTCACAGAATACATCTACCTACCAAATTTCAACAGTATAGCCCTCATAGTTTCGGAAAAAAATGGCTGTGACATACAAACGGTCAGACAGACATAACGAATCTAGAGGGGTTCCATTTTTTGTCATTTGGGTAAGGAACCCTAAAAAAAAGGATGCATACCAAGGGAACAACTTTAATGACACGGTTAGTGCAGTGCCTGACGTATCGACTGCTGCGTTGCGTGTCGCGGGTTCGATTCCCGCACGGAACAAATATTTGTATGGGCTACAGGTAGTTGTTCCGGGTCTGGCTGATGGTGTACGTGAGTTTGAATGTTTGTAAGCGCACCAACGATACATGAGAAATTCCTAGTGTGGGGTAAAGTTTTTTTTTTTTTCAAAAAACGAACGGAACATAGAAAGAAAGCTTCTTTGAATGATATCAAACGATATTGGAAGGGGTTTTTAATCCTTTCTCTACATGTTCGGAAGTAATGAGAATTTTCAATAGATTGATACCAGTAATCATACCTTTCAAATTGAAATAAACACATCGCTAGCATTAACTTGATCGTGATATTGGCAAGTAGGTAACGTAAAAAGTAATGGCTTACGTAGTACGGTGACACGTTTTTTTACGAATTAAATTTAAAGAATCGTATGAAACCGTAAATTTGGTATCAATTAAAATATTTTGAATTGAAACCACTCTAATACCGATAGGCCTTGGCCTTAAAAAAGGCATCCCCACCTCCCGACTTTTCCGCTTACATGCCTTGTTTCTTGTGGCATCTTTTCTAGCCTTTAATTCATTCCACCGACAACAAACCGTCTCAACATTCGCTTTTCAAGTAATATTT
Organism: Sesamia inferens; assembly: GCA_037179545.1. Classification (NCBI taxonomy): domain Eukaryota; kingdom Metazoa; phylum Arthropoda; class Insecta; order Lepidoptera; family Noctuidae; genus Sesamia; species Sesamia inferens. Next base: position 22,891,877 of record CM073928.1, on the reverse strand, counting down.
GTGTCAAAACTAGCTAGCATTGATTTAATATATTTATGTAACACGATAACATTATGATTGGAGACCCTTGCCCTTTCAATCCTCTGATAGTGAGTGGTTAGGATCGTTGTTTGATGAACCGTTATCGACAAAATTAATTACCCACGGGTCGGTTGTTGCATTGGCTTTTACAGTACGTTATCACTTTAAAAAATAAATTTCAAAAATATTTGAAAGTTGTATTTTAGTTTATAAATACTTTAATGATTACACTCATTACAAAGTTAAATTGATAGTGATTATATTGTGTAACTATAAGATCATAATCTGAAAAGTGCAATATAGATCCATAGTTATATTCTCAATGATTTAATTTTTGCTCGCTCTACCTAACCTATCTACATTGTAGCATTTTGTAAGCACCTTATCAAAATTCCAATACCTACAATAATTATCAAGACTTTCAATTGGAAAATCTGTGGCTTTAAAGATCCCATTCCTTCCTTAGAAACTCATCATAAAGTAGAACAGTTAAAATGAAAAGGACACCTTATTTTACGCTAAGTCATCCATTTGTTTAAACCGAAATTTGAAGACCACGAAAATGTTACTCAATATTCAAAATACGACAAGACAATGATAGAAAATTTATGATGAATATTTTCCAACTTTGTGGTCCGAATGTATTGAAGCGGAAATGGGGAGAGCAACTGTCAAACAGTACCAGAAAGTTAATTGATTCTACTACAATAGCTCCTCAGCTGACGTCTGTAAAGCGTAACAGTCTATTTTATTTACATTAAGAGACTCATCGAAGTTTGTTAAATAGAATAACTGATTAATAGATTCAGAACTCCAACTGTCAAAGCCATGAAAGGATTCAACTTTGTGTGCACTCAGATGTAAGAATCGTGTTATATAGTGACTGAATAAAATCGAGTTCCTTTGTTTTACTCGTGACGTAATGGAGGATAGGATGAATATGAAATTTCCTTGGAAGCGTGGGTACTCGTACATAATTGTGGTTGAGATCCTCGACGTGTTTGTTAATTTGATGGGCAATGTACAACGTTAACCTTCCCAAGGTACGGGCTTTGTACATTATTACATAAAAGCCTTGTTTCAAATTCTCTAGAAAACCACACTTTGATAAAGGACAATTTACATATTTGGGTCAGCTCAATGTTGCATGCTTCAAAGAGATATTATCAACAAAAGAGCCTCTATATAAACGAAAATATTATGAACCACTAGATACGCTAGGCCGCCCTATATTACTAAGCTGTAATCAATAACAAAGTTTGACTTTGAAAGACTTATTTTTGCCGCACTATAGCGATATTATATTTTGATTGGTAGGTCAATCTGCCTAGACTTTTCTAAACCATATTGGGGTCGGTTTCCAGTTTAACCGGAGCAGCTGAAAACCAGTGTTTAACATGGGGCAACTAGACTATCTCCGTACGAGTGAGAAAATTTTATTTTATTATAAATTATAAACTTGTGCTTGACCGCAATCCCGCCTGATGGTAAGCAGTGATGCAATCGTTGATGTCAAAGCGCGCTGGTTTGTTAAGAACCTATTAACTCTAGCCTCGAAGACGCTTAAATTGTAGTCTGACGGAAACAGCGCCGCTGGTAAATTGTTCCAGTCCCTCGATGTACACGGTATAAAATAGAAAGAGAAACGCTTTGTTCGGATCGTTGTGGTGTCAACAACGTAAAGGTGGAAACTCCCGTACGACGGTTCGTTCGATGATGGAACGGAGATGGGGAAATTAAGTCATGCAATTCCCTCGCACATTCTCCAAAATGAATCCTATAGAACACTGACAGTCTGGCTACTCTTCGCCTGTGCTACAGACTATGGAGACGGTTTTGAGCTAAATATGGGTCCCCAATTATGCTCTTTGTACGCCTCTGCACTGAATCCAAAGTAGTCAGGTGGTATTTTGCAGCACCAGCCCAAATGTGGCTGCAGTACTCCACACACGAACGGTCCCTCTGTATAACATTAGAAGCAGTCCTCGTGTAAAGTACCGCCGGACCTTTGTTTTTGATAGTATGAATAAACACGGCTGCAACGAAAATTTAAACTGACACGGTATGCTTTTAATCCATAAATCAGACATAAACAATTGGCCAGCAAATTGCGCGGATGAGTTGAGCACAGGACGCGAGCGACGGACTACAAATACATCGAATTGATCGATGGCAATACATTAGCGCCGCTATCTATTTTCAAGTTGTGTTTAGGAATTATTCTACTTCATCACATGCTGATATCGGGTTATTTTCGGGAAATAATTTTGTTATTTTTGTAAAATCCGGATCTTTTCAAGCATTTTCCATCGTCATAAAATTACTCGTTACCGATTCAATGCGGATGATGCCGCAGAGGCACCATGTAAATCTATGGCGTATGGCATATGGTGCCCGGTGCCGGGAGGAAGCTGCACGGAGGACGGGTCTGAGCAGTTGTGTTGTGATGTGTGCCGGGTGCGATGCGCCTAATGTTGTTGTGTTGGGAGTTTAGTCGTGGAGGGTCTTCAGATCAATCTCCCATTGGCGCAGCATCGTTGGTCGTGTTGTTGGGTTTAACATTGCATCACCTCGCTCAACTGCCGTCTTCCTTCCTATTCGCTCAGTTTTTCTGAGTGAATAAGCTCTTAAGGAACTAGCGCGCTTTACCATCAACATCATCATCAGGCGGGACTGCGGTCAAGCACTAGTTTATAATTATAAAAAAAAGAAAGAAAATATTATTACTCACCCCCCACAACGGATTTAGTTCATCAGGCCTCAGTTGGAAGTACTTATCGGCTAATGCAAGCGGCGGTGCAGACGCAAGCCTGACATTGGTCCAACATCGCAGAAACTTCACCACCGACTCGAAGGTGTACAGCGCCAAGCGATCGTTGCCGTAGTTTGACATGTGGGTCATGAACACGTTGATCTACGAAGAAAGACATTGTTAAATTTCATTATCAGGAACAGCATCCTAATTGTATCACAATCTGAATTGTTTTCTAGAATATTGCTAATCCATATCTTCGTATGTTCGAATAATTTGTATGCTCAATAACGCAAATAGCGCAATGAATGTTGTTCCCTACTGTTAAGTGTGTTACGCATTTTTTTCCGTAGGTTATGCATGGCACTAAAGAAAATTAAACTCTTCCCCACGATTTCAACGTTAAAGTTCATACGAACGTCAGTTAGTCAAGCCACTCGAAACTGACAAATTTCCCAAATCAAACTATAATCTTAATACTGTAGCAAAAAAGGTGAAAATCTATTAAAGAAATTTGGCAGATTGTAGTAACATGATAGGTTAGCGTCCGAACATATAAGTGAGTATTAAACCTTAGATTTTCTGGTATGGTAAACACATTCATTACCTTTTTCGTACCCGTGACAAAATAAATCCTTAGTTATAATTACAATATTTATACTTTAAGAAATTAACGGCTGTGTCACCTTGACACTTTTAGGCACTAGAAGTTCGTGTATCATAAAAGCCAGTTTCATGAAAACGCTATTGCCTTCCATACAACATCTTGGATTACGGGAAAGCCATACACTTAATTTTTAACACTCACTGCATTATACGATTTGACGACACGACATTTGGTTCAGTGGATGAGCGATCGACTGCTGAGCCACGTGTCGCGGGTTCGACTCCGGCACCGGCGGGTAGTTTTTTTTTTTTTTGACAGATCACACAGATTGAGCTAGCCCCAAAGTAAGCTCGAGACTTGTGTTATGGGATACTAACTCAACGATACTATATTTATAATAGATACATAAATAGATAAACATCCAAGACCCAGGCCAATCAGTAAAAGATCGTTTTCCATCACGACCTGGCCGGGGATCGAACCCGGGGCCTCCACGTCGCAGGCAGGCGTGTTGACCGCTGCGCCACGGAGGACGACAAAGTTGTTCCGAGTATGACTGTTTGTGTATGTGAGTTTAAATGTCAGTAAAAGCACTGACGACACAGGAGTAAAACCTAGTGTGGGGCAATGTTTTGTAAAATAATAAAAAAAACCGTGTTTATCAGATGTTTAGACCAAACACCTATTAGACAAGAATATGATTATAATATGGACTTAAACGTAAAGCTGACACTAGATACGTGTAAAACAAGTGTTTATGTTTTTGTGATTAGACCCAGAGGGTATTTAAATCACAATGCCAGGCAAAGCTTAGCAACATTAAATACGGCACTAAAACTAGTGCATGATGAGAGCAATGACCCTGTATCCCGTACGCAGGATTTTGTTTTCCAACAAAACGTGAAACCACACAAGTAGTCATAATATTTATAAAACCAATAAACGTAATTTATACGTTTACGGCTCATGTCAATTCGGTTACAAGTGGTTCCAGTATCAAGTACTGTAAATATTTTAACGATAATAAAGGGCTGTTATCTTTCGATGAACTTTATATATCTTTTTTGATTCATAATAAATGTTTACAGTTTTAATTGCCGTTCGTGAGGCTGAAAGTACCATTAAAATAAAAATACTGTTCCAAAAACGTAAACAAATACGATTCAGCGAACAATAAATTAATCTTTCTGAAAATTACACAAAAGGGAAAGAAAGGTATAGGTATTATGACCCGCCGTTTGAAGTAAAAGGTTTCACGATGGTTAATTTTATTAACATTAAATTAAAACATCCCCTTGTTTTCATTCTTGGAATAGAAAATACAAATATAAAACAGACTAACGAAAACTGAGAAGATATTCTTCAAAGTGCGACATTTTAAAGGTAAAGAAATCTGACACCGCGCCATTTATTAATATCACAAAGAAGTTGGACAGGCTTGATATTAGGGCGAACATGTCAAGAACTCAGGGGTTATTGATGACCTTATAAAAGAGTACTCGGGATGAATGGAGCGGACGGAGTAGCCGACCGGCACACAGTATCTATCTCTAGGTACTGGGTATAACGATTTTGACGTAAACAGCTTTGAAAGGCAGCACGGGATAGAGTATTTTAGTTTTTCACAGTTCAAATCTGGCTTGGACGACTGTACCTATAATTTTCACCCAGATTCAGAATATCATGGATAAGCCATTTGAAATTCGATTTGATTTAAACTGTGCTGCTAATTAAACGGTCGTTTTCATTATGTGTAATATTGTTATTGTCGTGCGTAGGTACGGTAAAAAGTTAGAAACTATACAAAACATCTTGAGGAAACCTGGACGGCCTGGTGATTAAGCTCAATTCTTCTCTGTATGAGAGGAGACCTGTGCCCAGCAGTGGGACGCTAAAAAGGTTGTTGATGATGATGATGATATCTACTAAATTAATTTATCACTTTATGTGTATGTACTTACAGGATTATTGATGACCGTTTGAAAGAGTTCTCCTCCTTGAATGGACCGGTCAAGACGGTGACGTCCGCCAGGGTATCTCTCTAGAAGAAGTGTATGTGTGAATAGCCCGCAGGTCTGTCGCGGAAGCACCATCACGCCTCTATGTCTAAAGCCTCGGCGTAACCTATAGGGAGATATAAAATTAGCCTTCAGTTGTTTATAATTGCATAAGGGTCAATTCACACGAACCACAACCACACCACGTCGCAGCGACAAAATGTGGTCAAGCCGTGGTTACGTGTGAATAGTGTCGCAGTGGCTTTTTGCAGTTGCGTTGTCTTTCATTCAGTTTGTCACAACACTATTTTTATTTCATCAAAAACTGACAAAACAGTAAATGTCAGTTGACTTCGTCTAATTAAAAATACGACTATAAGCGCACGCTGTTGATGACGTCATGTCGTGGCGATGCGGTCGCGGTGCCGCCGCCGGTGGTGGCGTTGCCGTCGCGATGTGGTTGCGATATAGTCGTATTACACAGGTGGTCGATAACAGCGGTAAAATGTGGTACGTGTGGATTGTAATATTCATTTTCAATATAAAAAAGGCCCGACCAAGTGGCGTCGTTGTGGTGTGGTTGTGGCTGTCGCATGGTTGTGATACGCGTGAATTGACACTAAGAGTGCGGATTCAGAAAGTTGGCAACGACGCGTATAGCTGTCAAATATTACTTCTTTGATTTGTCAGTTTTCAATAAATATTTTAGGCCATTACAAAGCGATATTTCTACATTTCATTCAGTTATGCTCAATTCATCAAAACTGGAAATATTTGACAGCTATTTGCGACGTTGCCTACCTTCTTTCAAAATCTTCCCTTGAGAGTTTCATTTACGTGGTAGGTGTTTGTCCTACTATTATGGGCTAAAACGAAGCCTTTATTCATGAGCTGATCAGGCAAAACATGTCGGTGTAAACAAGTGGAAAAAAATACGTGTCGGGTTGTTTATTATAAATAACTTATGCATTATACTAAACGAGCGGTGCGCCCGTCCGATGATGGAAAAACCCATCGACAAAAAGAAACAAAATTTAGTACAAACTTTCATTCATCATTTAACCTGTTTACATCAATTTTCAAAATCCTTATTTTAGGGCTAACCCTTGCCACAAAATGTCCTCTTGTGGAACATTTCATGTTTCTTATCCTGGTTGTTTAGGCTCTTTTCTGTTAACAAGTTTTTAAGTTAAAAAGTTCTTTCTGTTAACTGATTAAGTATGTCTGATGTTTTATATTAGGTATATGGTAGGTAATTTCAAACAAATTATTTTCGACTTTGTTGAACTGCTTTCCTAGATAGTCTCTAAGTTAGTCATTATATTCTTGTCACATTGAAACGGTTTGCTGTCCTAAGTACATTAATGTATTTTATCTTATAAATTATCTAAAAGCAAATAAAACAAGCACTAGAATTATACTGCAAATTTATTCCCTCATGTTCTGTACAATATTGATGTTTCCTGGGTAAAAAAAAAAATATTCTATTTAGTCCGTCATTCAGATTATAGAAAAATATTGGATACGTATATTTTGTTTTATCAAATCAATAAAAATTAACAAATATAAAAGGCATCAAAGATCAGAAGTGGTGGCTGGTGATGTCACTGCTCGCTAAAAAGTGTAGCGTGCAGTGACGTCACACGAGTTTTCAACGCAATGTGCCCTCTTCATTTTTTGTTTATATGAAAAAAAAAAATACGTGTCGAGTATTTTTTGGAAATCTGACTGACGGACTAATTAGTTCTTTTTAGTCAAATACCATATTGCAGGTGTTGAGACTACATTCGTTCAACTTGAAAATTTCATCACCATTCATGCAGATATAACTTTTAATTCGCCCATATTAGGTTCACATTCGACGCTGCAAGACTAATTCGTTTCGTACATACATGGAAATGGGAACGCATCAGTATACAGTACTATTATCTAATTGCAGAGCGTGTACCGAGAAACAAAGCAGTCAGGTATTTACGTTTGAATGCATTTATGTACACCCGAGCACAATATTAAACACACACATAATTTTAACGACACATGAATATGTAAAGCTGCATATTAGCGCATATATTTATGTAGGTACATTCTGTATCGTGAAACTGGTGTCCCTTGGGCAGTGAGCAAATTAAACAATTTTAAACAGCAGCATTGGTTTAGGATTTCGAATAGTTCAATGACCTGGATTATTATGAAATCATCGCGTATAGCGCATATAAAACAACGTCGATTATCGTGTCTCTCTATTTGATCGACTTGTTCTTATAAATCGTCTTGATGTAATTTTCACCATTAATTTTACGTCCGGAAAAGATTGAAATACAAATATTTAATTTAACATAAAATATAATTATCGTCATGATTTGCCATGTATGTGCTTGTCGTATTAACAAATACACATAAGTTATTATATTTTATGGGTATTTAATGTAAGCATGAACTTATTACATTACTACTGAACCTTATGTGTATATTATTCTTTTGAAATGCATACCCATTTTCGACAATCTTAATATTAGAATCGTGTCATATCTTACCCCCTCATATCATCACATATAGAGTAAGATTTTTTAGTAACCGTCCAAATTTTTTCTAGGCATTAGGTATCATTCACTAATTCCATTAAAAAAAAAAAAAAAAAAAAAATGATACATAAAATTTTCATATTAAATTATTTTCTCGAAAGAATTATCCGCTCTGCGTGGTCAATGGTTTAAAACGATTGTGTTCAATGAATTTTGGCGGAGCGTGGGGTGAGCTGGCCGATGGCAAGGCGCGATGTCAACAAACATCAACTTTTCATATTTTTTTTTATCAAATTTTGATAACTTTGTGATGTGATATCTCAATATTTTTGTATTAATTGACGCTAAAAGAAAAAAACACGTATTCAATGATTTTCGCCAAAGATTAATATATCGAAATTTGGACGGTTCTTATAAACTCATCCTGTATATCGTCATAGCGGACCCTTAGTAAGAAATCAATCCTTGAGAGGCTATTAGGTTTGGTTTTTATACCGGCCAGACAGTCTAATTATCAAGTGAAAGTATTTAGTACTTTGTAATCTAACCCACTGCATTCAGTTTTTATGTGATATGGTGCACATTACCTGGATACAATTACAGTTCAGGGTTATCAATTAACAGAATAATAAGACTCTAATTGGACCGAGACACCATCGTTATTGCGATGCTACACCGAAAGAAATGAAAATATTTAACATAGATATTTACATATAAATTTATACAATTATTATAAACATATTTTGGACGCTATTGAAGGTGCCAAACGTGTTGCGAAATTCTGAGTCGACTGTATATAAATTGATATCGACAAGCTAAGAAGATTGTAACAAGTATTGATTTTGTGATTAATGGGAAGGATGCTAAAAGCGGATACTAAAATTAATCCTCACAGACTGTGATGTTCGAAATTTCATTACAGCACTGTGTGGCCAACACCCGAGCTTAAGTTAATTATGCATTTAAATCACACGTGGTATAAAATAATATACATAACTTTTTTATTCTCTTTTTTCATTAACCTATATTGTGCCCCACTGGTGGGCAAAGCTTCCCTTTTTCTTCCAATTATACTCGTATTATGCTATCTTTCGCCACGATTATTCGGCAAATGATATTAGATCGTCACACCACCACCTCCTTGTCGTATTCGACTACACCGTGCCATAATAGACTAAGAAACACGTATCGTATTGTACTGCTACGGAACCCAGAGCAATAACAGCACAGTTCCCACTTATGTAACAATGAGACTAAATATTGATCCATATTCAGTAAAAATCCACAAAATCCAAGAACATTAAAACCACGTTCAGTCCGAAACCGAAACACAGCCACACGAAACTGTAAGCACTTAAGCATATCAGTTTTATTTTATACATTTAAAACAGACATACTTTTGCACAGCGATACCCGCGTGCAGTATTAATATAATTTTGGAATTCCATTGTTGGGGCCTGAGTAAAGAGATAGTAGTTGCCGCAACGCAACGTTTGCGGTCGACATGAGTTTGGGTGAAGCCGCATAGTGGCCGCAAACATTTGGGTGAACAGGACACTTAATGCGTACGTTACTAGTCCGCTGTTAGCAATATATTATTAATGATTTTGGGTGATGAGGCTTGATTTAATTGGAAATGATAATTTATAGATATTTTGAGTGAAGTGTTTATAATTACTATAGAGCTTTTTTTTTTAATAATTATAAACTAGCGCTTGACCGCAATCCCGCCTGATGGTAAGCAGTGATGCGATCGTTGATGGTAAAGCGCGCTAGTTTATTAAGAGCCTATTCACTCAGAAAAACTGAGCGAATAGGAAGGAAGACGGCAGTTGAGCGAGGTGATGCAATGTTAAACCCAACAACACGACCAACGATGCTGTGCCAAAGGGATACTGATCTGAAGACCCTCCACAAACTCCCAACACAACATTTGGCGCATCGTACCCGGCACACATCGCAACACAACTGCTCAGACCCGTCCTCCGTACCGCTTCACCAGACAACATGCCAAATCACACACACGACAAATCGCTTGGCGGCAAGGCTTTGTCTGGTGTGTGGTAACTTCTGCCGGCGGCCGATGTTATGGTACGAGTGGTATTGTGACTTATTGCCCTTTTGATGTCAAATCACGCACCCTACCAACCCGCACTGGGCCCGCGTGGTAGATTACGGCCCACTATGTTTCACCGAGACGAGGACTGTGTCCCAACAGTGGTAACATAATAGGCTGATTATGTATCAAATAAAAAATCCCAGCCGTGTTGCTTCATTTGCCTGTGCAACGGGCAAATGAAGCGCTTGGAAGCTTGCGCTGTCCTACCATGACCGGGATTAGGCTGATGACTCCCTATGTTATTGACAGCCTTGTATGTTTTTTTTTTTTTAACCTAAATAAATAATTCACACAACATCATCATCATCATCATTTCAGCCGAAAGACGTCCACTGCTGCAGACATAGGCCTCCCCCAAGGTTCTCCACGACGACCGGTCCTGCGCCTCCCGCATCCATCGGTTTCCCGCGACTTTCACCAGGTCGTCGGTCCACCTTGTCGGGGGCCTACACACGCTACGTCTTCCGGTGCGTGGTCGCCACTCGAGAACCCGTCGGCCCCAGCATCGGACCTACGGGCAATGTGTCCAGCCCACTGTCCACTGTCCACAATTCACACATATAAATCTTTAATTCTTAAGTTCGATTTCAAGTGCTCAAATCACAGGGACAGTCAATATCAAAATGAAATTAGAGATTAGACTTTGAAATAAAAATAAATTACTAAGAAAAATGTTAAGAACATCCATACGAATTGTATAAAGGCGCGCTTAAACCAAACGAGCGCAGCGCAAGAACATGAATTCCTCCAAAAATTCCTTCCTTGCTACATCGTTAATTACATCTTTAAGTCCAAATTGCAAGAACTGGTCGGAATTCGTATTCTTATCATGTCCGTTTAGAACAAAATTTAAATTCTCTGTTTGACGCCTCTTATGGGGAATGCACTAAGTAGCCCGTGTTACTGATATTTATTTACAATCTTCTAATCATTTTATCTGTGTATGTTGATTAAAAAGTGATATTCGTGACAGTGACAAATTATGACTTTAAAGAATAATAATATAAAATATACGGACAAATCACCAATAATTAATATCAGCAAACAACTACTTAAGTTAGAAGTGATTTCAAATGACATACTTTCATGAAATAGACATTCAATAGGGTATGGTCAATCTGGGTAGTAAGAGTAACTTTGATTGGTTCGGGTAACATTGACATTGGAACCATGAATTAGTTTGGATTCTTTTTTGTATGACACCAACATAATTTACAAATACTTCTTGTAGCTTTGTATTTTTAAACTAGCTCCGTAAACGTGCCAAACATCAGACTGATTTTATTGATTATTTTATAATATATATAAGACAAAACTGGAAATTAATGTTTTATTTCGTCAGTCATTACGTGGGTAACTTTGACAGACTAGAAAATCAAGTTTTTTTATGGACAGATGAGTTTTTAGATAATTTCATTAATCTTTACGGATGAAAAGTGTTATAAGAGCACTAACAACATAAAACACATTTGTGTGATTAAAATTTTAAAATATATACTGTGTGAAATACCGCATTTATTTATCAAAGTTATCCAAATTGATGGTAATAAAAACTTACGGCGAAATACTTTTTTTTATACTTATTATTTTTATGATTAAAATTGTACAAATGACGAAATCATCGTGAGGAAACGGGCTCGTCCTAGAACCACAAATTTTAAGGATTTGACAACCCTGCGTGGTGGTGGATGAAGCGCCAACTCTCACCGAGAGGTGGCCGATATCCTAGTTGTGTTAGTTTATGTATTTTAGGCGCTTTTTTGTATAACAAGCTCAACAAATTTATTATTAGATATATGCAGTATAATTTATAAAAAAAGCTAATGGTTTAATAAACCTAACTTGGGCATATCGCTGATTTTACGTGATTCTCAAAATACGTTCTTTATGTCCTTATTTATATTTTTTGTGACACACACCTAGTCATGAGTTAGGCAATAACATATCTGTAAATATTTGTATAAGAATACCTTTGTAGCTTTTATGTTACAATGTTGAGTAAAGTTTGAACATAGTTTATTATTATTAGAATAGAATAAAATACTCTTTATTATGTACACCGTATAGATTACAGAACATAAATAAAAATATTTTACTAAGGGTGACACAATGGGCGGTCTTATCGCTAAGAGCGATCTTTTACAGACAACCTTTGGATGGAATTCTAAGGTGAAGGATAAAGAAATAATGTAGGTAGTCTACAGTGTACTATTTACGTAGATTATACAATAAATATATACGTTAAGTGTTTCATACTAGTTTAAATAAATTTATACATCTACTTAATAAATATCATGCAAGAGCTAATAATAAATGGAATAGTGGAAAGCATCGGCATGTCTAACATCAGGTTTTCCGATGACCTCAGATATCTATTATATATTATTAGATTATTGACTAATTATATTATGTGTGTATTATGTACTTTTCCAATCATATTTAGATCAATATACAAAACCTGATACAAACCTGCAAATTAAAGTATAGTAACAAAATTGATTTGTGTAGGCCTGTAACGCTGTCGCCTTAACAGCTGTATTAGTTAGAACAAATAGACACAGTAGATCAAACAAAACTTACCTAGCTGGTCTTAGATGCGGGTATTCCTCCGTACTGGTCACTTTGACGTCCCACACTTTCCTCCATGCTTCATACAAAGGCTCATGTACTGGGTAAACTCCTGAGTGATGAGGGGATACGGAGTAGCACGAGTTTGTGGGGATGCCGTGTTCTATGGCGAATTGTTTGTTCAGCATCATCTCTGACTCCAAATGTGTTACGTTGTTGTATAAATGCGGCTGCTGGTGGTTCCACATGTGGCAAAACCTTGGGGCAATAAGGAACAGTGTTAGATAGTTGCGTAGATGTCTAAGATACTAAGTATTGAGGTAGGGCAAGGATCAATTGTTGCGTTGATATAACCCTGTATGTTATCTGCCATAAGTAAAATCATAATGAAGGCATAATATAAGAGAAATCTACCGCTATGTCCTGTCCAGTAGGAACCCGATTATCCGGATCCCAGTTATCTGGATTGGCGATTATCCGGACTGCCAACCGTGTCGAGTTTATTCCAACATTAACGTGTCGGAACTGGCATAACGCCACGCCACTCGTACCGCCCGCGCCCTCCGTGCGTACATTACGTACGATTTCTTAATAAACGTTGATTTTCGGTTATATGTATTTGTTTTCAAAAAACACCTGAGATTACATATGTATGTACATAGATACGTTTTTTTTTTTAAATTATGAATTACTGCTTGACAGCAATCCGGCCTGATGGTAAGCAGTAATGCAATCGTTGATGGTCAAGCGCACTAATTTATTAAGGGCCTATTCACAAAAAATAAAACCGCAAACGCAACCAACCAACGCAACAAACCAACTGCAAACGCCTAAAATGAATGTTTAAACAATCGCTAATCACTAGTTAACTTTAAGCAGCGTTTATGAATAAGGGGGTTTATGTTTTCCAAGAGAGGACGGTAATAACGCAATGAACTCGATACTTTTTACAAAAATTGCCAAGAGGAGGCACTGACGACAAACCAAGAAGTTACGTTTCCTTCAAAGGAAAACAAGGAGACAGATTATCTGTTAATTCGGATACAAGGATGACTGCGTTAATTTCCTCCAACGGCCAGTAGGGTCTGCTCAAGGTAAACTGACATAATGCAATAATGTGTGCAATTGAGACCACTTAGCAAAATAACTGCCTCGTTAGTTTAGTAGCCACAATTGTTACTATTGAGCATGACATTCTGGGTTCGATTACTGGGTGGGAGAAAGTGGTATTTGATTTTTCCGGAGTCTAGATTTGTGTCCAGTTGAGGGCAATAACCACGCCTCCTACTACAAGGAATTTAAACATATTTATGTTTAAATTGCATGCGGAATGTGAGTGTACCAGGTCGGAGAAAGTGTTATTGGTTTTTTTCGGAGCATGGATTTGTACTCGGTTGTCAAAAGACTCGCCACCCTTTTTTTTGGGATGGGAAATTATCAAATGACTTCTCCCGCTCTGGGCGGAGCGAAGGGCGTGTCAGACTTTTACTGACTAAAACCCACCCGTGTTTCTTCACCTGCTTGTGCGACGGCGAGGGCCCCGGTTTCTTAGGCCCGCCACCATTAATGGGACTAAAGCTTTGCAGGTTAAAAAGGGTTTACTTTTGACACACCTCTGCTCAATCCCTAAAGAATACAAACGTGATTCTATGTTATTGAGACCACTTAACACAATAACGCGGGTTTTGTGATGAGATGATAACACAGTGGTTCGTCCTAATAAGGTTACATGAGCAGACTAATGGAGAACATTATTCCGTTATCTGTTTGTTGAGACAGTGATAATGTCGGCACATTACGTGACATTGTGTTAATTAAATTTAATGTATGATTAAAACAATTTATTCTAAGTCTTATTGTTTACTCGTTTTTATTCTCAGATTCGCTGGTGTTTGTACGATGTAAACTAATAAATGGTTTCAGTTTTATTTTATTTATTATTTATTTTATTAGGCACAAACTGTTCATTGGGCAAATATCTGCCAATGGTTGAGGCTTGCAAAGTAGAGACAATTGTTTATTTTCATCTCCTTAAATTATGTCTATAATTCTTTCGAGATTCTATCGAAAAGTGAACTGCAAAGATCATAAAAGAATTGCAACTGCATCCTAATTGCGTATCAATCGAATAATTTTCAAGCATACTGCTAATCCATTGCTCCATATGTACAAAAAAATGTGTCTGGTCAACAACGTAAATAACCCAGTGAATGTTGTTAAACTTTCAAAATGAGACCCATTGCTACTGATAGTTTTTTACACAATTACCCTGCTGGTATCAAACCAGCAAGCGACTGATCGAATCTTGCGTTAATATTTAATAACTCCCACAAACGGTCAAGTTTTGCTAACCGGCCGCTACTGCTGCACTGCTTAGCTTGCTCAACTTGAGCTCGGTTGGTTAGTTCTAACCTAAACTAACCCATTTGGTCCAAGGAAGCTAAGCCATGCCTGGATGACAGGCTAACCAAAAGACTGTTGCACCTGAATAGGAAAGGCCTGCGATTGATGACGGGGATCATCACGGGCCACTGCTCGCTGAATAAGCATCTCCACACAATAGGCTTAACGGACAACCCTCTGGGCAGAGCCTGCATAGAGGCTGATGAGACAGTTCCGCATGTGCTCTTCGATGTCGTCAACCAAATTAGAAGCAAAACCATAGGGGCACCAAGATCTTACACATAAGTTCTCAACAGGCCAGGAGACTTAATGGGCTTCTGGAGGGAGGTGGGCTGGTTGGAATAACCGTCAACGGCCGCCATGGCCCACGTGCAATGGTCCACTAGAGGCACTGAGTGTGTAAACTAAACCCGTAACATAGAATCTAGAACCCATTTGGTCGGGGTGCTCAGGCTTAATTACTGCGATCAATTCAACTACTGCCAACATCACCAAGGCAGGGATAGTTCACAATTTGCAGGTTCGGTTATAATTTTTATTCTCTAAGACCTGACATTGTGTCTTTCTATTTATTTATTTTATTACACATTACTTACTACAAAAAAAAAAAAAAAATCCGGAGAAGTGAGTAGCTTTTCTGTAAGTATTTGGTATTTTGACTGTGAAAATGAAAACCATTTTCATGTATCAGCTTTAGTTTTTGAGATATAAAATATGTGTAGTATAGAAAGAAAACACTACAGACACATGCAAAAAAAAAAACTGAATCCCCAAAAGCAGCCAAAAATGATCTTTTCAATGATTTTCTTGAATGAGATGCTTGGGGTAGGTCTCGTTTCAGACACCAGCAGTAATCGGGCATCTTATGCACATTCCACCTACCCTTGTATCATTCCTCCATAGTACGTATTTCTTGATGGAATCTCTCTCCTTGTCCATCACTAACGTGGCCGAGATTTTCAGGAAAATGGTCCAAATGGGAGTTTAAATAATGAAATTTTACACTCATGTTGCAACCAAGATCTTTTAGACATGACAACATATGTTGGACCAAGTGTCGGTGGTTTGGCGCTTTATTATTACCAAGGACGTTTTTAATTTTATTACTGACACAAATTAATTCCATGCATTGGCCTCGATTTTGTTCATTTTTGTAACAAAATTAACATCATTAACTAGTAGTCGTATTTGAGGTCCATCAAATATTGCAAATTTTAATATTTCTGTAGTTAGGTCAGGAAACTTCTGTGCAATATACTCAAAAGAGTCACCATTTTTATTAAGCGCCTTAACAAACTGCTTCATTACTCCAAGTTTTATGTGCAATGGTGGCAATATAATGTGAATAATGGAAAGTGTTATATTCTGATGACCAGGTATTAACCGTTCTCTTGAAGGCCACGCTTTCCGAGTCCAATGATGCTCTTTATCTCTGCTGTACCAAAGACAAATAAAACACGGATATTTAGTAAACCCACTTTGCTTTGAAGAAAATTTACCATTTTAAAATCGACACATATTTGTCAGTTATGTCCATGGTATTTCATTTTTTACTGCGCCTACCCACATGTAAAATACGAAGCTGTATAAAAACACAAAAACTTATAAATGAAAACTAATGATAGATTCAAATTTACCATACCGAAATATAGAGGAAAAAGAAAAAAAATCTCCGGAAAATTTAAAAAAGTGAAATTTTGTAATTATGTGTTATTTATGTACACACAATAAAATACATAACGATATGACAAAATTGAGTGCGCGGGTTCGATTCCAGGTCAGGCAAGTACCAAAGTAACTTTTCTAAAAATTATATTACTTTCTAAGTATATCTTGGACACCAATGACGGAAGGTGAAGGAAAAACATCTTGTGGAAACCTGGACTTTAAGTCTGATATCGCCAACCCGCATTGAGCAAGCGTGTTAATTATGCTCAATCCTTCTCTGTATGAGAGGAGACCGGTGCCCAGCAGTGGGACGATAAAAAAGGTTGATGATGATGACAAAATTAATATCTGAGTAAAAAGGCGCTGCTTATTTCTTGATAAATGTCTTCCAGCAGACCTGCGAAATGACACAATTTCCACATTCATATCTGTATTTTTATTGTGTAGGTAAATACATAATACAGATACTATCTATCTCGCATTAAATTCAAAATGATAGTATATTCTTAGATGGAAACTAAATATCTGAAGCAAAATTGCTTCCATATTCCAATAAAACTCTCAATATACGCATATTTGATAAATGAACTGACAAAATACAGACAGTAATGTAGCGAAATTTGGCGCTCATATGCATATTAAGTTTGCGAAGACTTACCAGGGTTGAAACTAAGACTATGTATATATGTAAGCTGGTTGCCTTAGTTGCTAATAACGTAACAACGAACAAAAGTATATCTCTGATTCTAATATAATATATTTACACGAGAGCAAATTTAGAACAATAGAGAACAAAGAATGATATAGATGTAAATTCCTCAACGTCCTAGAAACAAAAACTGGGAGATATCTATCAGCCCGCACTGAGCCAACATGGTCGACTGAAGCTTACAGGCCATTTTTTTACTGTCGGGGCACACCTTCAAAAGGCACTCGATATCTGGGGAACGAGGTCGGGGAGTGTGGGATTTTTATCTCATTAAAACCACCCCGGTGATCACCAACCGCACATGGGTGTAACTCCGGTTCCTCTTAAAAGACCAATTCCGGATCTGCCCCTGTGCAACACCTGTAAAGGGCCCCCCTAGGCCTCGCCGTGTACGGCAGCACGTGACCACTGCGCTACCGTCTTCCCTGGGGTCACTAGATGGGTGCACAGAGGCCCCACTCTATGCACCCGCGACCCGTAAAGCTTACAGGTCTGAGTCCCAATTGTGGGAACACTATTGATTGATTATGTTTTATACCTACACTTGTGAGATGTAAATTAATGATAGTTTCATATTTTGCATCATATAAATTGCGGGTTAAAAAAATTATGACCTTTATGAAACATCAAAAAGTATCATTGTTTAATTAAACTATAATGTACCTATACAGCGCGAAAAACTTCGCGAAAAGTCTAGACCGCATGCTACTAATAAAATTATGATAGTCATTTATGTCGTTAATGAACGGTTACAGAATTCACAGTGTTTAAAAAAAGTGTCGGCTCAGCCGTGGAACGTTGCAAGCGTGCCGCCGTGCGGGTTGGTAGGTATGACGTTGATCCCTGATGTGATCCCTCTACTAAATCAGCTGATAAGATAGTTTTTCGAGTTTTGTTTTTTATTTCGCTTTTTTATGTAATTAACGAATTAATTAATTTTAACCCTAAAATCTTATTGGGTTATAAGAGTATAGCAATTATGAACGGTCTAAAGTGAAAAAATCTACATATATTTTTTTTAAATCATGAAAAGCCCACGAAAAATTCCTCCACTGGGGGGTTCAGAATCATGTACTGGATCCATGGTACTCGTTTGTGCGTCGATATCAGATACACCCTTTATAGTCATTTGGGAATCAAAATCTGGCTAGGTTTCTGGCAGAAACAAAATTTATAGAAGTTTGTTTCGATATAAGAGCTGCACTAGTGTGTTCACTTTTACGCTTCATCTATCACAACGCCACTCCTACGCCGGCTTTGGTCAATCAAACTCACGCTAGCGCTAGTTGGAGGGAACTATGGACGCTATTGGGATAAAGTACCTAAAGAACGACACGAACACGATGTCCTTGGTTTGAAAAAGGAGGCACAGTTCAGATGAATATCACATTATTATTATAGGCATATTCATTAAAGGCAATACAATGATAATTGATTTATTTGCCGTAAGTAGGTTTGCACAAATACAGTTGTTTTTACAGTCAATAATAAATTTAAATTAAATTTTATTGTATTGTAATCATAATATTTTTTCCACATTTTATATTTTTATTTTTGATTCGTGGATTGAGTAGTTTAAGTTTTAATTTTATTTTGTTGTTTAAATTTAAATTTTGTACATTTATTCCAATTCTGATTTAATTTTTATTGGTAACACTATTTCTTCTACAATTTTTATTTTTCATTTTAATTTTGGGTGCATATTTTTTATATATTGTTGTTGGTAATTTATATGCTATCTCTATGGTTTGACAATAAAATTTATTATCATTATATTATTTTTATATTATTATTATAATATCTATCTCTATTTCAAGGTACGGTCATGATAATATATGTAATTGCAACTTAGTTTGTAATTATGCACTACATAGCGTGTTGATAAATATGAAAGTAAATATATTCATTCGAGGATACTCTTATTCAGGTAAAAAGTAAGTACTTCCATTGAATTTGAGTCAAAGCGTGGGTAAATGCTTAAAATAAAGCATTTATTTCAAATAATTACAGGCAATTGTGAACTTTTAATGAATCGACCTATTCCAACGCGTAGTAGTTACCTATGGAGACGAAATGGCAAAAAAATCTCAATGGACACTCAATTTTACGGTGGTAACTTCATTCAATACTGAACTGCGAACTTTGATACAGCAATACCAGATAAGATGATGAGCATTATGTAGTAAGTTACTCACCAATTAAAATGTTCCCTATTCTTTAGCAAGGCATCATCGCCCAAGTTTTCGAGCGATGTCCCGTGATGATAGTACTTAGCGCTGTAACCCAAGTTGAACCTGAACCCAGGCACTAATCGTTGTAGCGCCGCTTGCGACGCCATCATTGCTGCTACGTCTTCTTCGTGAAGACGGGTTCCTACGAAAAAAAAGAAGTATTGTTTATGGAAAATTTAACCAATGGATCTAAATACGATCAGCAGATCTAACCTGTGTTGAAGAGCTGTCAGTGCCCTTACTATGACGTCTTGAAACCATCATTAAACCGTTGTAAAAAAAGGGATAGCACTATTCAACTTGTATAGTTACATCTTTGTTTAACACTGGAACTATGTGTCTTCATAAGTGAAAATTACCACAAAAGAGCACCTTAAGTGTTTTTGTCGCTACAATACGCATTAAAATGATAGAGACGGTTTAATATGAGACTAAAACGCAACAAGTTTGACTTTGCGGTAAGTTCGATACAATGCTAAATGATGTCAGATTATAGGCACTACGTCACTTCTATGCATAGTAGTCGGTATATTTGGATTTGAATTACAATACAAGTAACTAAGTTATTCCAAGGTTACAAAGCGAGTTCAATAAACTTGTTAAACATTAATTGCTAGTCGCTGTAGGGTATCTATTTAGCACAGTCTAGCAATTTCATTAGACATGAGAGCCGTATCTGTGCATAGGAATATTAGTTACCATTCTATAACAAACGTATAAAGGGCACTTATTGTTATTCAATGCACCTAGGTGCTAATATTATTCTGATCTTGCGCGCATACTATTAGCTAGGACAAAGACAGCTAAACGTTATACAATGTTGGATTGATTGAGCTCTGTATTAATTTATTCATGTTTATGTGTGGAAGTGCTTAAGATTCCGCCCATACATTATTCTGCTCAAATATCGGTTTCTGGAAATGAATATGGGTAATTGTCGATATGTATTCAGTGCTTAGAGTGCGCGACGTTTGACTTGGACTTTGTTAACACAGGAATGGTAATAAAAGAAATCGATTGTACTGTTCTCTGGGTTATGTTAATACGAAAATGGGCTGTAAAAACATAATGGAAGTAAATTTTAACATTTTACCCAATGTGTTAAGCGCTTATTATTTAATTGCTAAGTCGTAATGACCTAGTGGTTAAAACACTAGCCTCTCAAGTATGAGTGCGCGTGTTCGATTCCAGGTCAGGCAAGTACCAATGTAACTTTTCTAAAGTTATATGTACTTTCTAAGTATATCTTGGACACCAATGACTGAAGGTGAAAAATACATTGATGTCGTGGAAATTGGAGCCTATACTGTGTTACAGGCCTCCACATAAATTATGTTCGATGATAAATCAGACAGGGCATTCGTTTCACGTCAACGCAATCACGACTTATACGAATCTGCTTTTGACCTAAACAATGATTCACACGAAAAATGATAAAAATTATAACATACCTCTTTCTCCCACGAAAATATCATCAATATCGACGAGTATCCACCTGTCGAGGCTCAAGCTAAGCTGGCCATGGCTGAGGTAGCTCAGGGCGTCCAGGAACAGAAGCCTATGCAGCCAGAATTGTAGGCCTGAGCCGAATAGAACTCGTTGGACGCCGTCCAAACGTCCGTGGTCTTGTATCACTGTCGCAAGCGGCATACGCTCCTCTGTAAACATTGCTATAATTTAGTGTACTGCTTTATTGACACGGTTTCGTGCTGTTTTGCCTTTGAGAGATCGATGGCGTAAACAGTAAGGGTTATTGGCATTCCAAGAGAAGATCTATGTATGTATTTGACTGAAGAATGCTGTTTAACATTTCTTGTATTTTTGACCTATTGTGCTTTGAACAAAATGAAAGAAATTTGAATTACGTTAGTTCAAAAGTAAGTAAAGTACATCAGAATGCAACGTTATTTTTTGTTTATGCGAAACCTGAATATAGTTTGTTCAGAATAAGCAACGTAATCAATTCCAAGCATTTTTAAACCACGCTATATTTTTTCACAAATACATTTAGAAATTGTTGCAGTGTGGTTACTGAGCGCGCTACGCAGCTTACGCGTGCGCATGCCCGGGCTCAGCTGACGCCACAGGTTAATGCTCCCGACTTACCCGCCCTAACGGAGCGTGGACCATATTTTTGTTAAGAAAATAATGTTGTATATTAATATTACAAATGCAAAAGTATCTCTGTCTGTCTGTCTGTCCGGCTTTCACGCCAAAACCACTGAACCGATTGTAATGAAATTTGGACACAGATAGTCTAGAGCCTGAGAAAGGACATAGGCTATATAACATCCCGCTATGACCAATAGGAGCAGCACAATAACAAAAAATGTTGCGAAAACGGGGGTGAACGCGGGCTTACATATTGCTCCCATTATTGTAATACGTGCTTATTTTATATCAATTGAGCTCCTGTAAACTGAAGTCCACGCGGACGGAGTCGCGGGCAACAGCTAGTGTTGTATAAAAGTGGGCAGTCCAATAATATTGAAACTGAAACTCCATCCCAACACAAATGTAATGGGTCCAAAAAGACACTTATCTAAGCTGACAGTAACATGTACGCCCGTCATGGTAATTATTTTCTCCTTTTTTTTTTGTCCTGGTCTATACTTGGCCTTCTTTTTACGAAGACATTGGTGTCGGTTCTCTTATTTACAAACTAAAATAGGTAATTCTAAGTTCAGCGCATCTTCTAATTTCTATTTCATTAAGAAAAGGATAGACGATAACATATCAATTTAGTTCTGTCTAATTAAGATACTCCATATACAGTTTAAACGCGATTAAAAACATGGCGACTAAAAATACGTCGATTTACGTCAGGCATGGACACATTTGACAGGATTTAACAAATTTTTATGTCTATGGAGTATCTTAATTTGACAGGATTAAATAAAAATGTTATCTTCTATCCTTTTCTTAACGAACTGGAAAGAAAAAGATGCACATAACTTAACATTAGTTTGTGGACAACAGAATCGGCGCCATTATAAATTAAACTCGCTTTTCGTGTCTGTTTGTGTAACCACATTGTTCTTCTAAACCGCGGATTTTAACAACATTTAGAAAATTTATTCCAGAAGCTTTTGTTTTCATGGACGTAGAACAATATTTCCCCTGCCTTCATCAGCATAGAAATTATTGTTGCGAGGAAGTTAATAGCATTACTGGCTATAATGTTCTGTAATAGTTCGTGCATTTCGAAAGGATATAGTTTCTTAAACAATGTGAGGAAACAGAATTAGCATAGGTACCTATTAGACCTATAATACAATGATGTCTGAAAGTTGCACACTTAAATTGTAATAAATGATTATGATTAGAATCTTTATTATCCTATTAGTCACATATTTTTTTTTTTTTTTTTTATTAAAGTATAAACCAGCGCTTGACCGCAATCCTGCCT
This sequence comes from Sesamia inferens, assembly GCA_037179545.1. Taxonomy (NCBI): domain Eukaryota; kingdom Metazoa; phylum Arthropoda; class Insecta; order Lepidoptera; family Noctuidae; genus Sesamia; species Sesamia inferens. The sequence goes on along the minus strand of CM073928.1, from coordinate 22,868,871 downwards.
GATGGTAAGCAGTGACGCAATCGTTGATGGTAAAGCGCACTAGTTTATTAAGAGCCTATTCACTCTAGCCTTGAAGACACTCAAATTGTAATCCGACGGAAGCACCGCCGCCGGCAGATTGTTCCAGTCCCTCGATGTACGCGGTATAAAGGAGGAGGCGAAACGCTTCGTCCGGATCGTAGAGGTGTTAACAACATAAGGGTGGAAACTCGCCGTACGACGGGTCGTCCGATGGTGGAACGGAGATGGGGGAATTAAATCGTGCAATTCCCTCGCACACTCCCCAAAATGTATCCTATAGAACACCGAAAGGCAGGCTACTCTACGCCTGTGCTCTAGGCTTTGGAGACCAACTCGAGTTAAATCAGGTTCACCAATCAGCCTCTTCGCACGCCTCTCCACTGAATCCAAAGTGGCCAGGTGACACTTAGCAGCACCAGCCCAAATGTGGCTGCAGTACTCCACACACGAACGGACCTGTGCTTTGTACAACATTAGAAGCTGCCCTGGTGTGAAGTACTGCCGGACCTTTGCGATTACACCAAGTTTTCTGGCAGCCACCTTGGCCTTGAACTCAATGAACCGCCCAAAGTTTAGGTTCGAGGAAATCTCAATACCCAAAAGCTGAAGGCGGTCGGTACACTCCAAGGATACATTCCGAAAAGTAGGAGCCAAGGTGAACGGGCTCCTTTTGGCGGTGAAAAGACACGCCTGCGTTTTGGCTGCATTGAATGCTACAAGATTGGCATTGCCCCATTCGGAGACTGCCTGAAGTGCAACACTCGTTCGCTCTACCATGGCCTCTCTTTCGGACCGGATTGATTCCCTACTAGCCCGAGCATCCGGCAGGTATCTCTCCACAACTGTGCTGTCATCTGCATACCCATAGATACCGGGCATCAGCAGATCGTTAATATGCAGCAGAAACAGAGTTGCAGAGAGAACAGACCCCTGAGGAACACCGGCATTAGTCGACATGGGCTCAGATGAGCATCCGTCGACAACAACTCGGAGGGACCGTTCAGTCAGGAAGTCTTTTACCCAGCCAGTCAGGCTAGGGGAAATGCCGTACGCTGGAAGCTTACTCAAAAGGCCAGCGTGCCATACCCGGTCGAAGGCCTTCGAGACATCAAGGGGAGACAGCAATTGCTTCCCCATTCCTCTCGAGTGCCTCGCCCCACAAGTGAGTGGCATACACTAGTAGGTCCCCAGTTGACCGATTGCGGCGAAACCCGTACTGTCGGTCACTGAGGAGATCGTTACCTTCCAGGTATGTCAAAAGGCGCGAGTTCAATACACGCTCCATAATTTTGCAAAGTATGGAGGTGATCGAAATCGGCCGATAGTTGTTAGGATCGGCACGACTACCCTTTTTGGGCACGGGCTGCACGTTGGCAAGCTTCCAGGACTTGGGCACTATACCAGTCACATATAGTCACATATGTGTTCGTGTCTCATGTCATGGACATGACACAAGCACATATCACATTGTTGTTTAAAATATTATTACTATAAAAGTATCTTAGCATTGGCCTTTAATAGTCCCTGCTTAAAACTACTGAAAATATGACGGGCTTATGGCAAACGGTGGCAGCCGTACGGATCGTTGCAAATTTTTCCGGTATAGCGCTCCAGAACAGCTTAAATATGATTTATTTATTTATGTATATTGATAAAGTATGAAGGAAGTTATGACGTACCGACAAAAAAGCCCGAGAGAAATATTATATAATATAATACATATATTTTATTTTATTTTTATTTATTTGGGACAAAAAACAGTTACATGTTACAATATTAACAGTCTAGCTAATGTATAATACACAGTAAACAAACATATAACCCACACCAATGTCCACGGAATCATATTGATTGTACAAGACATAAGGAAACGGACGTATACAGAAGGGGACAGTGAGAAAGTAACGAATGATAAAACTAAAACTAAACCCTAAAAATCACACAAACTAATTCAAGACAGCTTGCCTCGTCCAGATATGGTCCATGGGTACAATCACGTCACACCAAACATCAGCAAGAAACAGTAAGAGTTAAGGATTACCAGAAAGTAAATTAATAGCCATTTTTCTGAAATCTCTCTGGTTAAGAGCGAAAAAAAAAATTGCAATTAAATTCTAGCAAATTATTAGGAATTTCATTATACCAATAGTCATATAGGTGACACACATACATACGTATGTCATGTCACGTATATGTAAACATCTTTCAATACGGAAGAAAGGGGTTATCTCGTTGCCTTCTTTAATTCTTACTTAAAGACTTAACGGTCATAAGCAGAAATTCCAGGAGCCTGTTCTCAATGAACAGCCGGGTAATTGCGTAAAACACTATCAGTAACAGTAAAAATGTATCTGCTCAACAAGGCAAATAACGCAATGAATGTTGTTAAACTGTCAAAATGAACCCCATTTTGACAGTTTAACAACATTCATTGCGTTATTTGCCTTGTTGAGTAGATACATTTTTCGAATACATGGAGCAATGGATTAGCAATAGGCAAAAAGATTCCAACTGATAGTAATGGTGTGTTAAGCAATTAGTGCAGGATGCGGTGTGCAGGGTGCAGAGTGCGGGTGCAGGAGTGATGTATGATTTTTTTTTTAATATAAACTAGTGCTATCCCGACTGATGGTAAGCAGTGATGCAATCGTTGATGGTAAAGCGCGCTAGTATATTAAGCCTATTTACTTAAAAAAACTTAGTGAATAGAAAGGAAGATGGCAGTTGAGCGAGGTGATCCAATGTTCCCGAGGCGGAGGCGTGCGCGAGTGTCGGCGCGCGCCTTTGAGGCGATGCACGGGGTAGTTTAACACCCCACTACCCCGTGCAGGAGACGAGGCCCGGACAGACCGGGCCAGCACGAGGGTGGGGCCGTGGAAGAATTTAGACTACTGCGGCCCCACGCGCGCTCGTGTTAGAAGACACACCGGGGTGGTTTTAGTCAGTAAAAGTCTGACATACCCCGTCGCCCACCCCAGGGCGACGGGCATCCTATGAGGATTTCCACCCCGGAAAAAAAAAGGTGATCCAATGTTAAACCCAACGAAGCTGCGCCAGAGGGACATAGATCTGGAGACCCTCCACGACCAAACTCCCGATACAACAACATTTGGCGCATCGTACCCGGCACACATCGCAATACAACTGCTCAGACCCGTCCTCCGTACGGCTTCACCAGACATCATGCCGGAACACGACGAATCGTTCACAAAAATTGTTAGTCTTTAGTAGGGTGTCCGCGCCATCATTTTCCTCTTTTGTAATTTTAAATGCCAACAGTTGCCTTCAGCTTTTAGGCTTATGTTAAAATTAAACAGATTATTTAAATTTAATTAATTCATTGTTGCCTTTTACTTCCTGGAGGACCTCCTTTTAAAGCATAAAATTAAAATTTCGTCGTAAGCGGTACTCAACAGTCATTTAATTTTTAACGTGATTTTGAGAGTAAGCTCGCAGAATTATATTTTAGCTTTTGATTCATAAAAGCTAGATGAAGTACCAAACAATTTTCTTTTAACGGGTGGCATATGCCGTGCATAGCCCTAAGATATAGAATAACTATCTAATTTGGGGCTCACTAGTATGTATATAATATATTGTAGTCAAGCTTTAGGTGGTATATTTGTAACTTGCTGTTAACCTGTGAACCTGTTTACTATGTTATCTGGACAATAAAATATTTTATACTTTCTCTAACTAAATTGAATTATTACTATGTGTATACATATGAGCTACTTGTGAACTTGCGAAGTCATAAAACTCGACGAAGACCAATGCTTATTACTTGGCAACTCTGGAACTAACTGATTAAGGGCATAGAATTGATAAGTATTTTCTGCAGTACGGCACCTAAATTGCAATATGCTTCAAAATAATTCCAATTACTATCAATTGGAAGCATTTCGAAGCATATTGCTAATCCATTGCTCCATATCTTCGAAAAATATGTGTGCTCAACAACGTAAATAACGTAATGAATGTTGTTGAACTGTCAAATTGAAACCCTCTACTAATAGTATGTTACGCAATTACCCTGTAGGTCACTTGTCAACTATGAAGCCATATTTAGCCTTAATCCGTTTTTCAGAGATTATTGACTATGTAGATTATGTTTTCTTCAATCTGATTTCCCAAATAGGAAGCCCCTCGAAGGTTTTTGTATAATCGTATAAAGATTACACGGAGAGCAATGTGGTCTTTTATTATTCTAACGAACAATATTACTGTGGTTGTGGCGTCCACAGAATGTATGGAATAACCTGCACATGTTATAGTGGACGGAATTTTTTAAAGAGTCTTCATATAATTTCATAAAAATTAATTCCCTGAGTCCTCTCTTATGTTAAAGAACGTTTCAAGTTCCTTCATGACACACAAAATAGATATCTGAGGTCATCGGAAAACCTGATATTAGAGATGCTGATGCATTCCACTAGTTACTATGATAAATCCTTTACTATACAAGCAGTTCGGCTATGAAATGACTTGCCCGTGTCAGAAGTACTTCCTCTCTATTTAAACATATTGTTATATTTTATTTGCTATTGTATGATATTAATTACTTAGATTTATACATTTATTTAAACTAGTATGATAGACTTAACGTATATATTTATTGTAAAATCTATGTAAATAGTACACTGTAGACTACCTATATTATTTCTCTCTCCTTCCCCTTGGTATTCCATCCAAAGGTTGTCTGTAAAAGATTGGTCTTAGCGATAAGACCGCCCATTGTAAAATCTTTTATGTTCTGTAATCTATATGGTGTACATAATAAAGAGTAGGTATTATATTCTATTGTAATAATAAAAATACACAATCCTTTATTTCTGCCCCATAGGTAGGTATAATTCATTTAATAAACATAATTATGTCTTAGAAACCAGTGTTAGTACTTATACATATGTATGTATATACCGGAAAAAACAACAAACTACTCATTACTATACCACAGTATCATGCCGTATCCAATGGCTAAGTACGGGGCTGTCTCACGTATAGTTTCAGTGGTGTTTGGTGCCAACTCTGTTGGGTTTGCACCAACCACCACGTTGGAAATTATAATACACAAAGGTACTTGTAGCTAAGTTCGCTTATAAAGGGTGTATCTGACATCGACGCACAAACGAGTACCATGGATCCAGTACATGATTCTGAATTTGTCGTAGGCGTCTTCATGAATTGAAAAAATAAATATGTAGTTTTTTTTCACTTTAGACCGTTCATAATTGCTATACTTTTATAACCCAATAAGATTTTAAAGTAAAAAATAATTAATTCGCTAATTACACAAAAAAGCGCAATGAAAACAAAACTTGAAAAACTATCTTATCAGTAGATTTAATAGAGTTCACATCAGGGATCAACGTCATACCTACAAACCCGCACGGCGGCACGCTTGCAACGTTCAAAGGCCGAGCCGACACTTTTTTTTAAACTTTGTTATTTCTGTAACCGTTCATTAACGACATAAATGACTATCATAATTTTATTAGTGGCATGTGGTCTAGCCTTTTCGCGAAGTTTGCTTTACGATGTCAGATACACGCTTGCCATGTTCAGTCCCTTTATGGTTTACCATATTTTCATAGCGAGACCCCTCCGTCCTTCGGAAGGCGCGGTAAGGTGTTGCTCCCGGCTGTCAATTATGGATCTTTAGCAGTCGTTTCTAGTCGTCAGAAGTCTGAAAGTCTGACAACCAGTCTTAACAAGGGGCATCGATTCACCCAGTAACTTGGTCGTGCATGATAGGCAGTCGCTCCCTATAGAAGACAGCTGTGTTCACTTGGGCTAGAAGCCGACCATAACATAAAAATACTAGGCGAATCCTAACAAAAAGAAGATGTAGGAGGATACTTTATCTCAAAACAACTCCTTAAAGAACCTTGACAGAAATACTGTAATATTATGAATAGATTGCTCGAATGTATGTAAGTGTTATAGCATTCCTTCCATTAATTAGGACATGATGACGGAGCGTGATTAATATTAATTGACGTTATTCGAAACTCCAACCATTAGATTTGAGCACGATAAAACATATCGAGTAAATGGTTGCTTAATACAATCATTCTTTATGTTTGGTAGGTTGTGTTATATTGCTGAATTAAGGTTTTGGTTGGGAAGTTCGACAAATGAGTGAAATATTGAGTTTTATGTGCCTGCAGTGGTACAGTTAACAACGAAAGGCACAACTCTTTTACAGTTTCATGAATGACACTACATATGTATGCCAATGAACAAAATAAAATACCATCAGATTTTCATTAATGTAATATTAACCCTTGATTGTCAGCATGTTTATGAAAAGTGATGAAACAATGTTTCATATAATTTTCCGTTAATTTCGATAGAAGCGGTAAACAACTTTTGTTGCTAACCATACCTTTCCAGTTTGGTAAATTAATAGATAAGGCATCGATTTCAGTTTCCAATACCCACATAGATCACTTGAATGAGCATGTTTGAATGAGAATGGATTCATTGATTGATGAATTCAATTTAATGGGAAAATACGGCTCTGAAATTAACTTGGTAGGCAAATATTCAATAGAATATTATTTTATAAGCCTGACTTAATTGTTTGTATCTAGTCAATCAACTGTGTTATGGATAATAGCGACTTGAAAGAAGGAAATTATTTGAGATTATGTACTTACTGAATCGAAAATTTACAGTGTAACCAAATACCATAGCTAATGTCAATTAGCAATAGCTTGACGCTTAATTTGACTTACGTCCTTTTTGTTTAAAGGAAATATAAACATTACACATGCAGCATTCTGGCTATTATTGCGGATAGGCTGGATAGATACGCGTTACGTTCAGCACTAGGTTTATACCCATATTAGGAAATAAGCACCTAATTATAAATATATTATTACACTATAACGTCTTTTAATTATTTGTTTTTATTTCGTTTTATATTACTTACTAGCTTTCCGCCCGCGGTTTCGCCCGCGTGGAGTTCGGTTATATCGCGCTTTTTAGATTTCCCTCGGGAATATAATTTTTATTTCGTGATAAAAAGTACCCTATTATTTAATCCGTTCTTCTTACTTTACGTATACAAAATTTCAAAGCAATCGGTTCAGTAGTTACAGCGTTAAAGCGGAACAAACAAATAAACTCACTTTCCGATTTATAATATTAGTAAGGATTTATTTTACTTTTTATATTTTCTACTAATACTAGTTTCGTAAGTTTTACTGTACTAACAATCTATGGATTGTAAAGTATGAATTAAAAATGTTTTATTTTATTTTTTATTTATTTATTTACTGTCGTCAACAAGCGATTGTAGTTCATGTTTTAAATGTTATGATATGATTCAAGTTGACCTAGCAGTTAGACGCGTGTAGATAGATAGACACGCAGATCAATGAGGCATGAGTTTAAATCTCACGCAGTACATAAAACTTTGTATGTTTTACTCGATTGGAAGTTATGAGCCAGAAATATAATATTTAAAATTTTTCGTAAAGATCGTTCAAGTAGGAGGTAAATTATAGAATCAACATTTTTATCGTCCCCTGCTGGGCACAGGCCTCCTCTTATACAGAGAAGGATTGAGCGTAATCACCACGCTTGCTCAATGCGGGTTGGCGATTTCAGACTTGAAAGTCCAGGTTTCCTCAAGATGTTTTCCTTCACCTTGTACCTAATCAGTCATTAGTGTCCAAGATATACTTAGAAAGTTCATATAACTTAGAAAAGTTACCAACATTTGTATTGGCAACATGACTCAAAAATAATTACTAAGTAACTTAATCGGAATTAACGTTGTTATTTGGTTGTAGTCATTGGATATTGACGTGTGATTTTATAGATAACGGTATTATATTTATTCACAAAATGCAGACAAATATTGAGGCGAGGGCGACTATAATTATTGTTGTTACATGGCCAGTGCAATTACCCGACCTCAATCCCATAGAAAATTTATAGGGTTTGAAGGGGCAAAGGTAATAGATGGTAGTTACGGGTAGACAGGTGTGTATATAACAATTAAAAACCAATTGAATGGAGGTGTGGGAAAATTTAATAGAAACCGACATATTATGTGGTAATATTGTAGGTTTTATGCGCAAACCATTTACTTGACTGTATTGAAAATAATGGGGGTTGTTAAAATATGTATACCCTACCTCTTTTGATGTTTTGGTTCTAATAATTAGGCGGTGTAACTAAAAATTAGCAATACATATAATATATTTGTAGTAATACATATATAGTATACACTATGTAACAAAAACCCTGTTGTTCCTTTCAGGGACATATAATTTTACCTACAAGCACATCATTAATGAAGTCATAATTAGAAAACAGCAATCATTGTCTAGTCGAGGGGTCACAATCAAATACCTATTAAAACCGATAAATTCGATTTTTTTTAGAATATCTGATTTTATAAGTTAAATAAAATGGCGGGAACGTTCTACTTATGTCTAGTTTCTTCATGCAGAATTGCAGAGCTAAGAAATCAGTTACAGATTAGATTATAAATATTAAGAATTTAACATTTATTTTAATTATTTTTGTTGAACAATTTTTATAAATTACTTGCTTTATTACGTCCGTATGCCGATTCTTAAAACGTAGGTTGAAGGAACAACAGGGTTTTTGTTACATATTGTATAATATCTACAATTACAATTATTTAATGACTATAAATTTAGGTTACTTTTCATTTTTCTTTACGTCAATAAATAAACACTTAACCTATAACCTCAATACATTCATATAGTGAAGTTACAAAAAAAAACATGTTTATTAACTCTGCTGAATATCGATATCTATAATAAGTGGTTAACAACAATTATGTTTGTGTCATTAGGATATCCCCTCCTTGTTATGTTATTGTGGGTTTAAAACAAAAAATCTTCATAAAAGTTTGTATTTTTTTTTTAATAAACTTATAATACGAATAAACAATTTTTTTTTCCGATTATTACGTTATTATAATGCTATTTTAAAAAAAAAAAATTTATAGAGTTCATTGTAAGTTAATATATTTGGCTGTTAAGCGTTACATTAGCACGAAAAAACGTCATCGCATTTTTTTTGGTCTGTTCCACAGTCCTTGTAGGTATTTAATATAAAATGCAATATTATAAAATGTAAGCATTGATATAAATAAAAAATATTACTAAAACTAGATTAATTATTAAAAGTCTTTTTTAAAAGGCTGACGGAGACGATTAAGATTTCGTACAATGTATGTGTTCGAGAGTGTAAGTGCGTTCCGAATCAATATCAGCACACTAAACAAGCTTAAAAAAGATAAATGTTTATTCTTATTTTACAGACATACCTACTGATAGTACCTAATAACATATTGAATAAGGTTCCGAGAATTTTTTTATAATTTTATGTTGCTATACGCAACTAGTGCCAAAGAGTTCATTGTAAGTTAATATATTTGGCTGTTAAGCGTTACATTAGCACGAAAAAACGTCATCGCATTTTTTTTGGTCTGTTCCACAGTCCTTGTAGGTATTTAATATTAAATGCAATATTATAAAATGTAAGCATTGATATAAATAAAAAATATTACTAAAACTAGATTAATTATTAAAAGTCTTTTTTAAAAGGCTGACGGAGACGATTAAGATTTCGTACAATGTATGTGTTCGAGAGTGTAAGTGCGTTCCGAATCAATATCAGCACACTAAACAAGCTTAAAAAAGATAAATGTTTATTCTTATTTTACAGACATACCTACTGATAGTACCTAATAACATATTGAATAAGGTTCCGAGAATTTTTTTATAATTTTATGTTGCTATACGCAACTAGTGCCAAAGTTGCATCACCCTTTTAGATAGCAGTGGCTGATGGTCTAGCTACACTGACCCGCGCGGCATAAAAGACGCGACCGAAGCGACGGCGACGGCGCGCATCGATTGTTTTAATGATTAAGAAGTCACGCGACTTTACACGCCTGTTGAACACGTCTATTCAAGCTAGTTGACTTAAGTGACGTGAAGTATTGCTTCGGTTCAGCTAAAGCTTACAACAGATATTATTGGGGATTTACTCTAGGTTGATTTTCGTCGTACGACTGGTCGCTTGCCAAATCGCCATCCCATCTACACAGGTCGATAAAAATCACAGGTTTGTATATGACTATACGACCTATTGCCGTACGACGACAGTCGATACCTACTTTGTTATAAAACTTGCGATTTTAGTCACCTGCAGCCTAGCCGAATAGCCATTTACCTAGACAGGCTGTAGCCAAGCTATAGCCACCCGTCATAGCTTACAATATCTTCATCAGCAACAATACATCAAGTCATAACGTAATCAATACAATGGAGTTTCATGACTTACGCCAGTGTTCTAAAAGCCCGATCAAGCCTCCAATTATTAAAAAAAAAAATGGTTAGAGCTATTTTGAAAAACATTCGATTACCTCATCGCGAGAACATGTTGCTTTTAAAAATGTTAAACACACAACGAATACAAGGATAATTTATATTATGTTTAGAGTAACGGAAGATCAATATTTTACAATCAGAACGTTTTTTGTTTCATTTGAATTTTTTTGGCTGCCAGTGATATGCTAAAAATAAATACAGAAATCTTGCTCACCAGTTGAACCATATTCGTTTTGTCGGAGCGCCCATGCAACGGGCTCGTATGTCGAACTGTTAGCCCTGAACACGGCCCAGTGATCTCCAGGAAGTGCCCCCCACGCCGTCTCACCGGCTCTTGCTAACCGGAGAACCGGTGACGCTGGGTTGAGTGCGGCGTCCTAAGAAAGTACACTAAAATTAATAAACACTTACCTATAATAAGATAAATATCTAAAGTCTCGTAAGTATTGTTAATGTATTTTCAATCATCTTATTTAGGTAGATTTTTTCGGAAATCTGTCCATTAATATAAATCAATCATGAAAAATATACTTAATCAAAGACCCGTGTACCTATATAACTAATATATAAAAGTCTTTGATTCATGAGTAGTCTTTGATTCATGAGTAGTCTTTGATTAGAAATACCCATAATTTGGGATTTAGATGTATACATCTAAATTAGGGAGTATTATCGAGGGGTTTTGTACCTATTACTCAACAACTGGGTTGTGGACGTCAGATAGGCAATCGCTCCAAAAAATACTGGTATTTATTCATTTCAATCCGGTTAGACTGGAACCCGAACCCAGCATAGTTGGTAAAAGCCTGGGCAGATGACGATCTGAATCTCAAACTGATGGACAGGTGGCACGTGATGAATGTGATATTTAAAAGATAATAAAATACAAGTGCCCGTGTTCACTAACATTAGGCGACACATATAAGTCATATTAGTAAAAACGAGAAAAATAATCTATGGATTCATATGACCAAAGCTTACTTTTAAAAATTCAAAAAAAGAAACCTATTTCCATTAGCCTAAGAGTGCGTAATGTCGAGGACTAAGAAGAAAAACATTTTAATTAATAATTCTTTGTCTACCTACTAAGCCTTATTGCTAAGTCTAGACTGAATAAATGGAAAGCCCTTGTTTTTTCTCAGTTTCAAAAAATTAAACAAATGTCTTAGGCATAGGTACATAGTGTACGGTCTGTTTCAAGAGTATGTGATGAAACAAACAGAAGTAAGTACGAAATCCATCTATGTATATTTAGAAGATCTATCAGATTTTCCAGTAATTATTTTGTGATAACATTATTAATCAATCAATTTGTAAGGAACACTCTAAATTGACAACGACAGCCCACGGGTATACTTTCTGATCCATTTGTTTAAATATTTCACAGAATGTTTTGAAATACATTACAATTCAAATAGACGACATAAAGACATCTTTGTTTAATTTAAATAAGCAATACATTGTACAACTTATTATCTCAGAGTTATTGTTCTAAATCAGTTTGTAATTCGAGTTCTAAGAAACCCGAAACGGAATTTGTTTAAGACCTGTGTATCTTGAATTACTTTAAATAACCAAATTCGTCACAAAATATAATTAAAACAGAATTCCTTTGAAAACGAATAACATTATATTTGACTTCATTTTATTATAGAAATAAGTAAAAGCCGTAAGTTAAGGTCAAAATAGGCATATATTTATATCCAAACGATGTTCTATAATATTTGAACACAATGGATGTAATCAAACGTATATGTAGAAACTTTTATATTTGTACATAAGTACCAAACTTTTGCACAAAGTTCTAGTCGTAAGGAAAGGGCTCCCTTGCGGTGTTTGGGTGCTATTTATAGACGGCAATATACACAGGCTAATTTTATTTTCCACCATTATTATACCTACTATGTATATAAAACTATAAAGATGTAAAATTTGTTTGTTTGTATGCATCCTTAAATACAGACAAACAAATTTTCGCAATCTCTGGAACTAATAGTTGGATTTGAAAAAATCTTTTCATATTTTATAGCCCATTTTTAAGGCTACAGGCTACACAATCTCACCCGAAGACTGTTGACACTTTGAAAGCCTAGCAAATAGAAAAAAATTAGAAAGAACGCTAAGTGAAAACAAAGTCACAGCGCGGGCACATGATACGATGCGACGGGATAGGTCGGAGGAGTAATAAATGTCACGTGAAGAAGCGGATAGAAGCTAGTTTTTAAAACATACTGTGAAAAAGATAAAATGTGTCATGTTTCAAATACGAGGTAAAATGATGAATAGTGTACGGAGAGAACTCACCTTTAGCCTCAAATTAGTATGCATGAACAAAGGAAATCCTTTCAGCTGAGCGCCGACAAGAGTCTCCTCGCCGGGCGTTGCGAACGCAACAACACCCACGGAATATTCCCTGCAGTATTTATCGAGAAGTTCTCGGTTCCACTTGTCCATGTTGGCATATTTCGATAGCGATTCGAACACGATCACGCCGTAACGCCCCTTGTCCAAAGTGGTAAGTACGGGCAGACTCTTGCCCGCCACTTCCACCTTGTACCTGAACAATAACAAAACAAAAACCAAAAATTATTGGCGAAAGTATAGTGAGAAAACTTATTTACTTATATAAATAAAGAAAATTGCTTTTTGTAGCTAAATTTTTCATAGTAAGGCGCATTGTTATGAGTCAAGTTGTGTGGAAAAGAAAATATTTTTAAACAACCAAAAAAAAGTTGAAAACTGGGAAGTTCAGAATAATGTAATGAATTCATAGTTACTGCTTGGACACCAGTTCAAAATTTATCTTTTATAATAAAAATTAAATGCAGTTAGTTGGTAAGCGCGTCACATGCGAACCGCTGGTCCGGCAGGCTAATTTTTTTTTTTAATGTTCTTAATAGTCCAAAACTGGTTTTTTAAAGAAAAAAAAATGGTATAAAAAAGATAGGGAAAAATAAACTTTGTTTTATAGCAATTAGCCGAGTCAGCTAGTAATTAATATAAGCCTGAAATTCCTCGTCTTGAACAATCGTAGAAACCACTACCTGCTTCTGTGTGAGAAGAAGCCGTTATCTTGCAGTGGAACACATAGGCGGGTGTGATGCACATACACAACGCGCAAGTGTAGCGTCGAGTGACGTCACTCGAGTTTTCAACGCACTGTGTCGTCTTAATTTTTTGTTTATATGAAAAAAGAAAAAATATGAAACTAGTAATTTTTGGAAATCCGACTGACGGACTAATTGGTTTTTTTTAGTCAAATACCCTATTGCATTTTTATGTTAACTGTACCTAACCGTAATAGCAGGACAGTTTAAGTCATATCAGCTTATAATCAAAAAACAAAAAATATATGTCAGAAACTTGTCAAAATGTAGGCAAATTTGAAGTTCATTTGACACATTGCGACTGAGATCAGCAGGGTAATTGCGTTACAAACTATCAATAGCAATAGGTTTCATTTTGATAGTTCAACGACATTCATTGCGCTGTTTACGTTGTTGAACCAACAAAGTTTTAGAACTATGAAGCAATGGACTAGCAATATGCTTCAAAATTATTCCATTTGTTAGTAATAGTGTGCTATGCAATTAGGGTGCAAACTGTGAACGTTCTTAAAATTACGAGAATTACCCCTCTAAACAAGTCTCCCCTTTTTAAGAGGGAGCGGGCAAAATTCACTAGACGGGACCAGTGCGAGTTCGTAGATGTTACGTCTTAGAATTTTTAGGTCTCGAATGATGTGCCGCGGGTTACTCACGTAGTTTTCCTTCACTGTTTTGAGTTCAATAATTTGCTAAATAATGGCAAATACAATTAGAATAGAATTATATTTCTCTTTAATATCAAAGACAATTATGATATTAATGTTTGTAATTTACATGGTGTACTTATAGCTTTACGCACGCGGCTTCGCCCGCGTGGAGTTCGGTCATATCGCGCTTTTTAGATTTCCCTCAGGAACATCAATTCCGGGATAAAAAGTACCCTATTATTTAATCCGGACTTCTAACTTTACGTCTGCAAAATTTCAAAGCAATCGGTTCAGTAGTACGTCGTGAAAGCGGAACAAACAAACAAACTCACTTTCCCATTTATAATATTAGTAAGTGTAAAGTTTACAAAAAGACAACCTTGAATTATATTGTTAGGGTTCCGTACCTAAAAGGTAAAACGGAACCCTATTCATGAGATTTCGCTGTCCGTCCGTCCGTCTGTCACCAGGCTGTATCTCATGAACCGTAATAGCTGTTTTCGTAATAGTTGAAATTTTCAGAGATTATGTATTTGGTGGTGGCCTAGTGGTTAAAACACCAGCCTCTCAAGTATGAGTGCGCTGGTTCGATTCCAGGTCAGGCAACTACCAATGCAACTTTTCTAAAGTTATATGTCCTTTCTAAATATATCTTGGACACCAATGACTGAAGGTGAAGGAAAACATCTTGAGGAAACCTGGACTTTAAGTCTGAAATCGCCAACCCGCATTGAGCAAGCGTGGTGATTACGCTCAATCGTTCTCTGTATGAGAAGAGACCTGTGCCCAGCAGTGGGACGATGGAAAAGGTTGATGATGATGATGTATTTCTGTTGCTGCTATAACAATAAATACTAATAATAAAATATTTAAGGGGGTTCCCATACAACAAGCGTGATTTTTTTGCCGTTTTTTGCTCTATATTAATAACGGAAATAGATAGACGCGTGAAATGTTCACAGAGCATTTGTTTATATATTAAAATCAAATTAAAATAAATATTGAAGGGGGGCTCCCATGTAACAACGTGATTTTTTTGCCGTTTTTAAAGATAATGGTACGGAACCCTTCGTGCGCAAGTCCGACTCGTACTTGGCCAGTTTTTTATGACTACTCGCATTCACATGCAAATAACACTGATAGTAAAACTACTTTATTTATATCGATTTCGATTCGAGATATCAGTGTAAATATCAACGCTACGGTAAAGTTTCATGTATTATAATAATTGGACGTAGTTATGCAAAGTGGATCCAACCCACAAAAACGGTTTTTTGAGTTACTGTCATAAATGGCATCTACAAAACAACTTAAGTATATGCAAAAAAAAATATCCAAGCCGCAAAAAAGTACAGGAAAATACCCATTATTTAAATATATCAAATACAATATGTCATTTTAATTTAATATATCAATTTTACTTCAATCTCTATTTTTTCAAAAGCAAGTTTTTGGGGCTGGATTCATTTTGCATAACTACGTCCAATTTAAATTAAGACTACTAAGGACACTCCGTTTTGATAAACGAACTAAGTCAAGTTATCGGAATCTGTTGATTTTTTTTAACCATAAGCATATAATTAGAACAACTTCCAAGTTAATAGCTATATATACTAGCTTCAGTTGGCGTGACATTTCTTGCTTCCAGAAACCCATTCCTTTGCTATCGCATAGCTGCCATTCAGACTTCTTTTTCTTTTTGCTCATCACCTCAGGGTTCATTATAATGTTAAATGCCTATCTATATCTATATAGCCCTCCTCAAGAATTGAACTAAAAATACAATAAGATCTTTCCAAATCGGACAGGCAGTTCCAGAGAATAACGCGTTCAAATAAACTCTTCATTTGGTTTTATTAGTATAAATGAACAGTCTAATTTAATAAAAACATGGAATACAGCACTTCAACATCAAAAATAACCGAGTTCCACTGTAATTATTAAGCCATTATTTTGCAATCAGCTATCCTTTCAATGATCAATTTATATGAATTATCTTTAATACAATTACTGACGCTCCTGAACTAAGATAAGAGTCGTAATAGCATTTAATTAAAAGTTATTGTAAAGAATAATGGTATAGTAGTAAATAATAGGGCAGTAAAGCGCTGCAGATGAGAAGAATCTGTTCGAGATCAATACGGTAAGAGTGTAATGGCTGGTAAGGTTTTTAAATCTTTTTGCGTTGGATAGCCCATTAATCCAGGAAGGCTTTAGGCTATATACCATCATGCTGCGATCAATATAACCAACTCCACGCGAATGAAGTCGCTTGCGGCAGCTAATCAGAAATATGAGTAGAATCGATGATTGTTAAGATAGCAATAAATGGATTCATGATTTTAAAAACGTTCAGGGGACAGACACGTGCGTCGCTGTTTTTTTTATATGAATGCGTAGAAATTGTCCGAATGTTATCAATTTGACTGAGATCAGATTGAATGTTCTTAAAATGATGAGAATTGCCTCTCGCATCTCCGTTTCATTCTGTCGAAAATATCTCTAATTTTCTTACATTTTTAACATCGATATTTGCTGAAATGAGATTGTGACTACATTTTGAACGTTTTTGATTACGGGAATTGACCCTCTGGTTGTAGCGAATTCAGCATAAAGCTGAGTATACCTCTATATTCAAGACCGCCCTTTGCAAAATTTCTTCATTTAGTACCTATTTTTTTACTTGCACCGAATAAATGACATCATCAGATCAGGTCATTCATATGGATAAAATTATTGATAGATTGAATCGATCGCAAAAATAAATATTAGTAAGATCCATAGAAAAATATACAATATTTGAAAGACCAATTAGTAATATTAATCAGATAACACGCACAATGGTCCACTGGAGGGACTGAGTACGGTAACCAAACCCGTAACATAGAACATATCAATCAGATAAACTGTCTCAGCTTGTGAGTAATTTCAATTATTTAAACGTTTTAATATCTACGGTCTGCCATCTGACTTGCAGGTAATGCAACCTATTTTATGGATCCGAGTAGCCACCATTTACTACTGCCGACTGGTTATTATAGTTCTAGTTATAAACAACAGCATCTGACGATAAACTAAGTATTTTACTTAGGTACACCGTGCGAGAATTAAATAGTCACAAGTTTCTTAATCAAACAACTAAGCCACATTATGAAGAAAATGAAGAGTGCTACGCTTCAGTTTCCAACCTATAATGTTACTACTGCTGGGTCAGAGGCCTCTCTTTTAGAGAGGGAATAAGGTGTAGGTAATTATCTATGCGGGCGCAGTGAAGGTTGGTGGAAGTTACATGTGATCGAAATTTTGGTTCGATTACGCGGCAATTTCCCACTGGGCCATTGAAAGTAGCACCTAGCAATGAAATTAATGGCGGTTTCGCCCCGTGTTATAAAATTCTACAGTTTAAATATCAGACAGCGATGGAGTCCCCTTGCCAAACAGTGAACAAGCCGCCGAAGTTGATTGGCAATATTGGAAATTGAACTGTCCAAACATTCGCTTTTAGTATACTTTCCAATTTTCAATCAAAAATACACATTTCATCGATATTGGGAAAATCTGAGAAGTCTTTGAGTTCAATACAGAGCAATAAACGTAAAAAAGACTGCACCGTGCGACTGATGGAAAGAGTAGCGAGTAACATACAGGTATCGGGACCAGGTCGTTCATTTTGCTCCAGTTAAGACTCGTTCCAATTTGGCAGCTTGAGCACTTCAGACCGAGTTTAGGGCGAAAAGCAACTTGCAAATAGCATTTACCCACTTGAGCCGGTCCGTCTTTCCGTCTAATGTACGGTGCACTCGTTGCCAACTTTGCACAGGTTCTCGTAAGTATACGAGCATTCGCAGAGGAAACGGTCCGATACAAAAGTTTGCCATTTTCATGCGCATTTTGAAACGCGGTCGCTTATGTAAAGTTCGGTCATAAAGCTACGTCGGCGACGAAACGACGGATGTGAGTACTGCGTCACTATTTAGCTTGCGCTAACATGTTTCTAATTACCTTAATTAGTGTCCTGACATTAAAACGAGAGAGCGCTCAGTTTAAATTAGAGAGCGCGAATCGGCCTACTTTGTCCGTGAAGCGAATGCGAGGAGGGCTAATTCGTGATAAGGGGAGCTCGAGTGAGTTCAATAAAGGGGAGCAATGTCACGGCGTGCGACCTCGGTGACCTGTCGCCCCTTAGGATAACGGCAGTTATCGTAAAGAGGCCGGTATAACTGCGCTACGGTTAGCCAGAAAACGGAAAAAATTAAGCGAATCTTTTTATTATTCTCAATTACATCGCCCGTCGCCAGGAAACCATATATTTATATTGTAAGCTGCAAGCTTAGTTTTATGCTATTAACCCCGCGTATTTACAAACTATCAAGAGTTCTAGGGTTTGTCAGCCATAGTAACTGGTAATTACATTTGCGTCCGTGTGTTTTATAATGTAAGACTTTTCTAGAGATGCGACGGATATCCGGTAACTATCCGGTATCCGGCCTATCCGGCCGTCCTAATACTATCCGGCCGAATACCGGATAGCTAATATTCGGCCAGATGTCCGACTGAATAATTAAAAAAAACTGGATAAAAGAATCATATTTTTGAGTAATTATTTGCTTTATTTAGTTAGTATCACTTTAATATAATTAGTTTAAGTTTTATATTTTTAATCACACAATGGTAAATTAACGTAATACAAAGAAAATTAATGAGGTAGCATGCGGTTGCATTTCTCTTCATAAATAAGGCCAGCTTCAGAAAAAATCTTTCACTATACACACTGCTGTAAGGTGCAGAAAGGTAGATTTTAGCTAACTTTGTTAAATTTGATTATTGTTTGGCGTTAACTGCCCACCAAGGATAAGGGTCGCAATTGCGATCAATTCGCACTGACTTGAGATAAAAAATCAGCTTACAGGTTATCGCCGCCTGCGCAAATGGCTAAGTTTCGCCGGATGTCCGGCTATCCGGCCACATGGTCGACCGGATATTCGGTATTCGGCCAAACTGCTATCCGTTACATCTCTAGACTTTTCTCAGTGGATGTGTATATGATAATTAGGTATGTTTCAGATAGGTATGTACGTATGATAAAGACCTGTGAACCTGTGACTTTTATGGAAGTAGCATCGTTCTATGATACTATTAACGTGAATAACTGAAGACACAATAACAATTAGCAGCCACCCCGTATCAATTGAGGGCGAGTTGCCAGCGACCCAAGACTTCACTTCTTTATGTTCAGTACTTATGGTAATTTGTGACTTCTAAACGAACCGTTTCGTCGTTATATGTCCAAGAAATGGTACCTACTTGAAAAAGTAGAGCCTTGTAAGACACGAACTCAATTAAGGGCATACATTACCTAGCCTGAAGAAACTGCGGCCTACAATATAAAGTTGTTAGAAGAAACTTTTATTACGAGACTTTAAATTGGTCAATATAAAATTCACTCACTTCCGCGAAGTTTTATTGTTAGCAATTTTATTTTTCCTAATAAAAGATAATGTTCTTGGAAGATAAAAGAAATTGAACGAGGAGTTCGTCAATTCTTAAGGGTCCGTTATGTAAGTTAAACTGCATTGAATGTGTTTGAAGGGCCTGTCTGAGGGTTGGCCCCTGACACTATAGGAAAGTAACCATAAACGCTCTATTAAAAAAGCGGTTTACCCCTCTTGTGAACTATAAAGCAGAGTTTACGAGGTCCGGGAGTAATAAACGGCGCCAAAGCTTACATCACATGAGGGTCAAGTGAACGTTGGCAATCAAACTAGAAAACAAACTAGAACACATGTGAGAGTCATCAAATAACGTTAGTTAAAATACATTGTCTTAAAGTTCCTACGACAGAAGTGAGCAATGTTGAAGCTGTACAACATTTTATTAAGCAGAACTACTCTGGTTTATGTAAAAGCACGAATAAAAGTGCTAATCTTTCTTTCACACTCAATTAACTGTAGCCGTTGTCTCTGCGTTTAAAAACAAAAGAGAGACTCGATGAAACGAATCTTCGTACCTTTATACGCTTGCAGTAGCAGTTTACTCGTATTTACGAAGGTTTCGGGCAGGATTAAAGGAAACAGTGTCAAAATGGCTTAATTACTTTATATTAAGTCGTTTTGACACAAACGAGCATTAATGGGGAACGAGGCAGCGAGATAGGGGGCGGGATGCCGCGGGCTTGCCTCTAATGGCACTACTAACTAACTAACTGTCGCCACAACGACTCGCCGTAGACGTCGAGTTTGCAAGCCTCGCCTCGCAAGCTTCGCGCCTCAGCTGTCACCTTACACCTTGCTTTATATTTAATTAAGTTTACATTACTCGTACGTACCATGCTGTTTGTTAGCGACATATTTGATAATTAGACCGCACTGCATTACCGGGTCGAGGTAATTTTGTTTAAGCAACAATATATGGGTCAATGGAATTCATAATAAAGAGGAATTTGTACAATGTAACTTTTATTTACATTCGGAATTGAAACCATACTGTGTGTTTTGATGCTTGCACGAGTCAGCTATCGTATATGGCGCGCACATTACGTAGAGCAGCACTTTTCCGTCGCCTTGCACAAATTATAGTGTAAGGCGACAGTAGACGATCAGCGTTCATAGATTGTACTCATTTACTACTATACTAATATATAAAGCTGAAGAGTTTGTTTATTTGTATGTTTGAACGTGCTAATCTTAGGAACTACTGGACTAATTTGAAAATTCTTTTTGCGTTAGATAGTCCATTTATCCAGAAAGGCTTTAGGCTAGGCTATATAACATCACGCTGTGACCAATAGGAACGGAGCATAACAAAAATTTAAAATTTATGCTGTATATTATGGGATTAAAATAAAATTTTCAAATAACTAACTCCACGCGAACGAAGTCGTCGGCGGCAGCTAGTCATTCATATAGCATTTGTTACGAGTTAGTTAAATATATTCAATAAAGAAATAAAATAAGTCGTGGTGGCCTAGTGGTTAAAACACCAGCCCCTCAAGTATGAGTGCGCGGGTTCGATTCCAGGTCAGGCAAGTACCAATGTAACTTTTCTAAAGTTATATGTACTTTCTAAGTATATCTTGGACACCAATGACTGAAGGTGAAGGAGAACATCTTGAGGAAACCTGGACTTGCAAGTCTGAAATCGCCAACCCGCATTGAGCAAGCGTGGTGATTACGCTCAATCCTTCTCCGAATGAGAGGAAACTTGTGCCCAGCAGTGGGACGATAAAAAGGTTGATGATGATGATTCAATAAAGATCATCTTTGGCTATTCGTGACTATCATTTAAGCTAACAACCATGGTGTGTACGAACCATTCGGCAGCGCATACAATGCATAAATCATTCTATGACAAAAGTACAGTTGAACCGAATTACGAAATAGCAGGGTGCAAGAAGTTTTTGTATGTCACTTTATAGACACGTACCTAAACCCTATATGTAATATTACGCACGTTTATGTCCCTGTTAGGAGGATACGTCATAGTTTTTCTGTGTTACGCACTTTGTTTTTATTTTGGGTACGGTTTTATGACAAGCTCTCAGGACAAAATAGAGCCTTTCGTTTTATGTGTGTTCTATGTATGTACATGTAACAAAAGGTGATCCTTCATTAAACATCTGACTGGATCCACGCCTTTTATGGGAGTGTAAGTTAATTAGCAAATTAAAACTCAATTGGGCAAGCTTTCAACACTCTCATGTAAATGTATTTGTGAAACAAAATATAGGAAGAGTTATCAAGTGGGATTACATACTAGGCACGCATTGGTACACATCAAGCTATACATATCCAGTATGAGCAATCGATGATTGTATGATCTTACTAATATTCTAAATGCGAAAGTTTGTGAGGATGTATGTATGTATGAACGGCTGGTCGTTTGCTACTGACAACTACTGAAGCGATTTGGATGAAATTTGGCACATATATTTTATCCCGATATTCCCATTGGATCGAAACTTACGCGAGTGAAACCGCAGGGCAGAACTATTTTATAATAAATGTTTTCGTTACAATAAAAATAATAAAGGTATGTATTATTGTGCATATACGAAGCAGTCATATACTCGTATCTTGGTAGTCGTGTTGCTAGGTTACCGGGTCCAGACAAATCTCCCCCACTAGAGTTATCTCGTTCACTCATAACTTTTAAGGCTAAAATGCTTATGTATGTAGTCAGGGGCGTGCACAGAGATTTTGTTGAGGGTATGCATAGATCATCATCATCCTCATTATCAACCTTTTTATTGTCGCACTGCTGGGCACAGGTCTCCTCACATACAGAGAAGGATTGAGCGTTATTACCAGTGTAGTGTTTTAACTGAATGTATTGTAGTACAAAAATTATATTATAATACGATTGGGGTGTTCCGAATTAGAAAATTATTAGGGTATGCAGTGCTTATATGCCTCTATGGAGCGCACGCGCCTGTATGTAGTTAGGACGGTGCTCTACAGCTGGGATGTTATGATTTTATGAATAGGGATTCTAATAATGTTATACTACGTAATTTTAAACGTAAGTTATGGGCTTTTTTAGTATTTTTGATTTTATGAGACCTACCTAGCAGGAAACCTAAACTAACGGGCTCCTATTATCAAACCTCCGCTTTCCGTCTGTCTGTAGATCAGCAAGTTTGACAGCGGCCGTCATGAATGTTTATATGTAAAATTTTCTCAGTGTATTTATTGTCGCTTTAACAACAAAAAACAAAGCAAAAAAAAGTTAAGACCCCATTTAATTCATAAGTTTACTTTATTTTATACGTATTTTTATTCGATGTTTTCTGTCGTTAACACTTCGCGTGCGAGGCCGATTCGCACTTGACCACTTTTTTCATTAACGTCCGTTACTTATGTATGGGTTGCAATTAGTAGCAACAATCATGATTGATATTTACAACAATATTGTTGCCAAGCACAACAAATAAAAACATATGGACCAATTAACTCAACACATACTTAATTACCTACACTAATGTATGTAGCTTTGATTGATAACTCGTTTCGGTGATAGTGTTTTGTTTCCTATAAAAACGCTTACAGTAACGGCTGTTTGAATATCCGCAGGTTAGTGACATACTTATTTGGAGACAAGACGTATATTCAGACCATTAAAGCTGACTGATTACATGTAAAGTTTCTATGAAATGGCGTAAGCACTATAAGCCCATAAGTATCTTATAGGTACGTAAGTAACTTGTATGTTAATATTAAAACAGTATAATATTGCGGCCAACTAGTTTAATTAGAAGTTTAGATAAGCGCCTAGCGTTTTAAACAAATGACGGCAATTTAACTAACGGTCTGAATTTTATTTAATAAATCAGTTTAGGTTGGAAAAGTAACCATTCACGTGCGAACTGAATTAGTCGCAGTAATTAAGGCAGGCTACCCAAACGAAATGGATTATGATTCCAAATGGATGGAGACGGCAAAGCGAGATGATCACTACTTCTAAATGGCACGTGGTTTTGACTAAACAGCTATTTAAACCATCTATAACTCGCGCACGTTAACTGTGCACCTCGCTCTGTGTGTAAAACATGAGAATCATGTTAAAAAATATACAGGCTGTGTGTGTAAACACCGGTGCTCATGAAATCAGTGGTTTGGTTTCACTTTCAGAATTCAATGAAAAACGAAAACTTTTTTTTAGTAAAATGTCCCTTTTTCACGTACTTATTTTCACACTAGCCGCTAGCAGATCATATATTTCGTGAACGCTAAGGGTGAACGACCGCGCCTCGCCGACTCGCGAACACGTCGACTGCGCACGCGGCGCCGCGGCCCTCTCCGTCTCCCCTCAGTTCGGTGCAACCACGATTTGGGAAGGACGTGCGTGCTCGCAGCGCAACGCTCGCGACGCGAAGTCCGAAGTCTGCCCGTCACCGGTCATTTGTCGTGCAAAGTGTGTCTTATGTGTATTATGTAGTGTAATATTTTGGCGTACACAAAACTACAGTGGACCGAAATGGTTCGGCTTTACGCCGTGACTGGTGATAACCTGAACGAGGCCCGAAGAATTTACGTATTTACTATGTTCATAATGAACATTACGGGAGCCGGGTAAATCACATACGGCACGAACATCGAATACGGCAAAACAGTTACCACCATCGTTTTTCATCGTCTTTAGAGGTTTATGTAAGTGTAAATTATTCAATCGATGTAAATTTAACAAGTAATTTTTAATGAAACTGTAGATAAAAATGTGATTAACATTTAAATACCAAAGCCAGGAAAAGTTTGAAGGGAAAGTTACATCACAGGTTATGTGTATTGTGTTTTTATTGGAAATTAGTTAGTTAAAACTTACGTAGGTAGAAGTTAGAACGGACAGCCAGTGCAAGAGGTCAGCGCCCTTTGCACTGATACGTACCTCGGGCGCATTGTATCTATGAGTTTACGGCCGGTATCGATAAGAAACTTTTTAAAATTTTTGAAAGAAAAGTCGTTTATTTATTTTTCAATTCAGATAAACATTTTTATAATTAAGAAAACTACCTATGGTTTTTACCCTTGCAGGCTGTATATTACATTTTTTTATGTTAATAAAAGGTAGCTTTGATGATAAAGCGTCATAATACTAGGTCATTTTACTCATGATGTTTTGCAATTAAACTGATACATATGGATTGCATTCCAGCGAGGTGCACGAGTTATAGCACACGCTTCAACTAGGAAACCTGGTGTCCAAGATATACTGAAATCCTGAACCTATGCAGCCTTACTACAAAATATTCGTTGCTTCTAACCTAGCTCTTCCTATAGACAAATAGGAAGAGCCAGGTCAAAAGCAACAAACCGTTTTTTATTTAGAACTTTATTTCGACCACTAATTCAAAGTTCTAATTACAAAAACTGACTTGCTTGAAAATCAAGTTAAATCAAAAATTTTGAAACGTAATCTTTAAATCTTTATTGTAATAAGGTTTGAAATACAAATATTGGCTTGAAGGTTAAAGCTACAATTAGAAAAGTTAGAACTATCTTCGTATTAAGACGGATATACTTTTTTACGTCCGAAAAAAAAAAACGATTTTAAAAACATAATTAAATATTAAAGGTCGTACGCACATCCTACGTGAAATAAAAACCCCTTTTATAAACACGAATATGGCTACGAATTCATTGACAGAAATTATATTAAATTTTTAAAGGAAACGTAATCTGCGCCACAAGCTTCTACTCCGCTCACCTTTTAAACCGTTTTTATCCAGACTGTAAAAAATGCCAAGTTGTAGTTACTAATATAGATTCTATCACTGAAAAAAAACAGTCTCAGTCTGCAGCAAAAGAACGGAAATGATAAAAACCTCGGGCCTAAGGAAAAGGTTCCGTTAGGAAATATCAAGCAGGAAAAGTAATTCCTGACCCGTCAAACATTTCATAAGCAAGCCTAGAGTTCACTAAAGCACGGCGCTACTGGAGAAGAAACCGATTTTTACCAGACAGAAGCAAAAAATCTCATATTCCTAACGCAAGTAGGGCGGGCGGCCGTCCGTGACACGATATGCAGGCCGGAAAATAGCCGGGGACATTTTAATTCAGCTCGATTTATGAATTAATTTAGTCAATGATGAATGGCCATTGGAATATGTATAGGGTACTTTAAAACTCAAGTTAGATATTCAGCAGTCTCAGGAGTGGGGGCTATTGATCGAATAATAAAGTTCTTGCTAGGGTAGTGTTCTTTTATCAATGGACAGTAATTTAAGTACGATCACGGTTTGATCCAGTCTCTCAATCTGTCAAAAATACCTGTAACTTCCCTGCAGTTTGACAACTTTTGATGTTTGCTTGTTACTGAGATGAGGCTTCGACTAGATTTTGCACGTTTTCAATTACTAGAATGACCTTTCATGTCATTACCAGTTATAACAAAAGGTATATGTGCTGAAGTTATTAAACCGTGCCTCAACAAAGTTTGTCGTAATCAATTTAAAGTCTTAATTTGCACAACAATGTTTTTATATTCTGACACTTAACCATAGTGGCAATTTCTCACAAAAAAAAAAAAAAAAAAACTTAAATTAGGAGTCTGAAAATTGCCCAATCCAATTGCAAACAGCTGACCTGTTATTGGATAATGAATTGGCTAAAAAATTCTTATAGACACAATCTATCTATAGGGCAATATTGTTACAAAGAAACAACCCAGTAAATGAGATAAATAATACGATTGTGGAAAAAGTACCCGGTGGTTTTAATAATTACAAATCGGTTGACTGTGCTACATGGAAGATTCGAACGATATTGACAACACGAACTCGGAGTCAGGGCCGTTATTACTAGATACTATCTTAGTTCCCTAGATTATAATTTTATTAATAAACATTAGGTTAATTGCGTAACACATTATGAGTATAATAGGTTTCCCTTTGACAGTTCAACCACATTCACTGCGTCATTTACGTTTTTAATCAGACACATTTTTAGAACATATGGAGCAATAAGCTTGAAAATTATTCCAATTGATATTAATTTACCTATTTATTTCAAACATCAAGGCCCATATAAACTTATGGAATACTATATACTATAGCATAATAATTTAACATACCTAAGTACTATAAATCAAATCAAAGGAGATGTTTCATTTTGGGCCACCACTATGTAAGCTATATAGATAAAAAGGAAAAAAACAAAACAATTTTCATAAAAATACTATCTACTAAATTAATTTGCATAAAAATACAAGTATATATAATTAATTATTTGAAACGTTTTTTAGTGAGATAACCCTTTATTAAGGTAGCCATGACAATGGTTATGACGTTTGATTGGCGACTTTGACAGTTTTATTTTCCCGTTGTGTTTGTGTCGAGTGCTGATTTGAGTTTTGATACTCTTATTAGGAAACTGTAGCTTCAATAATAGATGTTATCGCACCTTTCTTAGCAATTGTTTTTAATTCTTGTGTCACATCTGGTGTATTTCCTGATTTGATGAAACTTAGCAAAGTAATTCCACTGTTCAAATCTGGTAGTACAACTGATCCCACGAATTTTCGGCCAATTTCCATATTACCAACTTTGAGCAAAATTTTTGAAAAATTAATTTTGAAACAGTTGTTGAGACACTTCAACTTATATAATTTATTGCACGTGAAGCAATTTGGTTTTACAAAGGGTCGTTCAACTACCGATGCGGGCGTGGCGTTGCTAAAGAACATATTTGGGGCCTGGGAGGAATCGCAAGATGCTCTTGGTATTTTTTGTGATTTGTCCAAGGACTTTGATTGCGTACATCATGATACTCTTATTAGGAAACTGTACCATTATGGTTTAAGGGACAGAGCTCTCGACCTTCTGACTTCTTATCTGAATAATCGAATTCAGAGGGTTGATGTTAATGGCAACAAATCAGCAGGATCTGAGGTCACCATGGGCGTTCCGCAGGGCTCAATTCTAGGTCTTTTCTTGTTTTTAATTTATATTAATGACTTACCTCATCACTTGAGGGATAATCACAACATAGTATTGTTCGCGGATGACACTTCTCTTATGTTTAAAGTCAAGCGTCAGCTAGCAAATTTTGACGAAGTTAACAATGCACTTTCGAAAGTTGTCCATTGGTTTAATGTAAATAACCTTCTTTTGAATGAAAAAAAAACTAAATTCATTAAATTTTCTACGCCAAATGTCAGGCAGTTAAGTACCAATGTTCAACTGAATGGAGTAGAGTTGATCCCTGTCGAGTCGACAGTTTTTCTTGGATTGACTATTGACTCCAAGTTACAATGGGGTCCTCACATTGAGAAGCTGTCGGGTAGACTCAGTTCTGCCGCTTATGCTGTTAAGAAAATTAGACAGATAACTGATGTGAATACAGCCAGAATTGTTTATTTTAGTTATTTTCATAGTCTTATGACTTATGGGATTCTTCTCTGGGGAACTTGTGCGGACATCAATACCATCTTTGTTTTACAGAAAAGGGCTGTTCGAGCCATTTACAACCTTGGTCCTAGAGATTCTCTTAGAGAAAAATTCAGAGAGGTGAACATTCTGACTGTAGCTTCGCAATATATATTTGAAAATCTTATGTATGTACATAAAAATATATCTAATTTTAAGAAAATAAGCGATATTCATAATATAAATACCAGGAACAAACACAATCTTGCTGTACATCACACTCGTCTCCACAGAGTAGGCAACTCGTTCATGGGTCAATGTATACACTTTTACAACAAGCTTCCCATGGACATTCGAAACTTACCCATTAAACGATATAAAACCGATATAAAGGCCAAACTTTGCAAAAAGGGGTATTATAAAATCTCAGATTATTTAGAGGATAGAGAGGCTTGGGACTGAGCTGCTCGCTCTGTTAAGCATTGTTATTAAGCAATATGCGTAATTATAACGTAAATTATTGTAAACATTTTCATTTTTAATGTCTGGACTTTAAAAAAGACGATGATCCCTGAGTTTGTTTCGGCTATTTCTTCTCAGAGGTAGTCAGTTAGGAAATGCCGGCTTCATCTAGTTTAAAAAAAAAAAAAAAAGAAGAAAAAAAAAAACATATGACGTGTAAAAGTGATCGGTGACCCTACTTGCTTAATAAACGATTTCATTTCATTTCATTTCATTTCATTTCAGTTGATTGTGTTTATTTTATGAGCCGTATGTTCGGAATTCATGTTTTGTTTTTTTCGCAGTCATATGATAGATATACAGTATGTTAAGAAAACCCTGTCCGACCCATAAGGATAATAAAGGTTAGGTAAACACATGACCAAATACAATATAAAATTTTACGTAATCATCATAGTACCAATACAAATGAATGTTGAAATAATCTTTTTTTCCCGCGAATTAATTCCAACTTCCCCGAAATTTGGTAATTTTTAAAAAAGTGACAACACCGGTATTATTATTTAGTGAATAGCGATGCGACCACGTGCCGCGTGCCCTGCCGCCCGCCGCCCGCGGAAGGGTGAACGCACATTTATTAAGTTACCACTTTTTGCAAAATAATATTTATTTTTTAGGGGTATTTTTTTTTTAAGTTTATCCCGGTTTTGTATCCATTAGTAGAATCAGTTATCGATACCTAACAACACCTTCACGGGTCGGACAGGGTTTTCTTAACATACTGTATAGATACAATAGCATATTAGTAGTTGTGTTGCATTCCTTGGCAGAGTTAAATTGAATCTGTATAAAAACTAAGCCAAAAATTAACAATAAAAACAATTAACTATAGCGTAACTATATCTAGCATTAAGTGTACAATGTGTTGGCCCAGGCTCCATACATTTCTGAAACATTTCTTTTATTAGAGATCCCAATTATATTACATTAGTTGGTGATTGGAACTAAAGTTAACGTACACGAAGTAATAATAGTGTGTTACGTCATTACAGTACTGCACCTATTGCTCCATTTGATCGAAAAATTAAGTCCGCTCAACAATTTAAATACCGTAATAAATTTTGTTGAACTGTCAAAATGAAACCCATTGCTATTCATGTATTACACAACTACCTTGCTGGTCGATCTAAATGGCAACATATTATTATTCTAAAAATGTTACTCTTTATTTACTAAAACACCTATACAGAATGACCTTTAACATAACTAATATACCAATAGGACAAATTGCGTAAGAAGTCAAAAACACTTTAAAATTGTAGTTTTATTACTTTTATGATAATTAACACATCTTGTGCAATAACAATTATCAGAATTCATTAAATACATCATAAACTTCAAAGTAGGCAACTGATAAAAAAAATCCGCTCGTTGCAGTATTTACGTCTGTATCGCGGGGTTAATATGTTAATTTCATATCGCAGAGATAATTTAATATTTACATGCTTGATGCCGCCATTCATTTAAACAAGGGCTACATGTTTATTCAGAAACGTGATAACTTCTTAGAATACAAAATAACATTAAGGAAAATCGTGTAGTACGTAAAATAAATAGATGATTTTATCTGTCTGACCTATTCCCAACTATGTGTGGCTTCCAGTCCAATCTGATCTCCACAATTCATTTATTGGGTAACACAAAACCCTTTGGTAAGACCAGTTGTCTGACTTTCCCTAAACTCTGTCAAAGTCGCGGGCAGAAACTGGTCTTATTTATGCTTGCTGTAACTTATGTGTAAACGCTGCATACACTTGAAAATTAAAAACATAACAATGATGTCAATTCGTTGAAACCGACTATAAAATAAGGCAAATATTTCAAAATTTACAGATGAAAACTGCTAGTTCTCAGCTGCAACAAAACAATGGTTATTTCCCCAATACGCTGCCCGGCGCAGTACATCATCTGCGCGCATATTAGCTGTCAACGGGCACTACAGCCGATCGATTCTATAAAAATCTCACAGTGAAAAGTGAGCTTAGAGTGACTTAATAGTGTGAACCTAGCATTAGTTTAAATGATATCTCACTCCACATTCACTTCACCTAGTTTTCACGGTGTGATAGCTACAAAATCGCACTGCAGATTGACTTGCACGGAAACGCATAGAATAAATAGGTGCAGAAGGCCCACTATAAAACTAGACAAAACAGCTGCATTGGTGCGAACGTACTGTCACATCATTTAATAGCACATAATAATTAATTACAAAACAGTATCGAGCCTAAAATCTCAAAAAGTTCAACTCAACAGTGGATCTGGTGTGGAGTCAACAAGGTACATTATTCAAATGACGTTTCCTTTATACCAATAATTTTAGAAGTATTTCATTTGTATCAGGTATCACCCACTGCAAGGTATAAGCCTCTTCTTTGCTGTGCCATGCTTCCCAGTTCTAGTTATTGAACGATTTAGTTAATAAACGGTTACTTATTAAGTATTATTTCGAATAAGTTTACTCCTATTCTATGCAAACGCGACTACAAGAGCGTGTGTTTTCGCTCGTGTTATTAAGCTGACTTTCTGTATTTATCTATTCTATGGCTTCCAACTCTCTACAAGGAAAAATAAACAAAGGGAGGAAAGCCCCATAACAGCTATCAAGCGAGCCGACTCAGTAAATATTTACATGATAACTTTAAGAAATTGGTTCTTAAAAAGTTATGTGAATTTGTATATCGAAATATGATGGGTTAATTTGACTATTGACTGTCAAGAGTATTATTGCGAGATACATATTAATTGTATTTGATCGTTTCAGAAGTGAAATGAAGATTATAAGTAGATATTTCCTATATGACTACTCTGAGAAGAAAGGATGAAACAAACTCAGTGTTCAGTCTCTTTTAAAGCCCAGACATAAACTTCATCAGATCATGTGCAGACATTGTACAGACTACTACAACCTGTCAGATTTCCTTATTAGATTTTCAACTTTATCTCTAAAGCATTAAGGCACAAGGTTGATTGAGAATATTTGACAGTTTCGGGTAGCTTGACCTGCTGTCGTCCGTACATATTAGATTAATGCCTGAAATGGCATTTTAAGGAAACAACCAAACTATCCTACTGGCCTGTTAAACATCTGTGCCAAGAGACATTTGTATTCTAGTAAAGATTCATGCATTAAAGTGGAAATGAGCAAGTGTTGAATGCGACATGACTTTAACTGATTTTATTGTCTCCTTGTCCCTGTTTGGGAAAAAGAAACGGGATAATATCGAGATTTTATTTGAAAAATACGTGAGAGAGCTACTATGGGTAAAATTTAGGTAAGAACTGATCACGTGAAGGTTGAACGCATTGGGAATCCGAAGTATCAGATCAGTTCCATTATTGTATACGATTTAGGTATTTGGGCAAGACATGGCAACTCCGCAAAAGTTTTTTTTTTTAATTATATACTTTTTAAAACTTAGAATTAAAAACATGTAATAGATATCTGTATCAAAATCTTACGAAAAAATTAAACATAGCCCGCTAAAGTGGATTTATATTGTGAAACTAGTGATTAATTAAATGATTAGCCTTAGCGTCCCGATTTTATCCTTCGCTCCTAAAGCAACATACCTTTTTTATTAGGGTCCCGTACCGTAGTCAACTAGGAAGCCTATAGTTTCATATGTCTGTCTGTCCGTCCGATCGCGGATATTCTCAGTGACCGTTAACACTAGAAAGCTGAAATTTGGTACCAATATGTATAACAATCACGCCAACAAAGTGGTAAAATAAAAAGTAGAAATAAATGTTGGGGTACCCCCTATATACGTAAATGGGAAGTGATTTTTTTTTCATACCCATCCTAAGATTACCGTACCTGACCCCTCAAGATAGGTATTATACCCCTAAGAGAGTAAAAATGCATAGGGGTTCGCCCGAATGATTTTTTTATATTGTTAATATTTTCGGAAATAATCCCTCCAAAAGTAAAAAAAAGTGCCACTCCCTTCTAACTTTAAAAACATAACTTAGAAAAATGAGAAAAAAATATCTCAAAAAAAACTTTGTATAAATGACTATTAAATTTATTTTTGAACTTGATGGGTTGAATATTTCAAGTATTTTGTTTTAATCTTTGTTAATATATTTTATTATTCTAAACATGTCTTTTACAAATAGACTAAAATCGGTTTTTCACAATCCAAAATTAGCACCGAAAATCCAACATACATAATCCGTCTAGTTTAATAAATTAGTAAGCCAAATTCCCGAGAGATAGCGCTGTACTTTAGGCTACTTCGCGCTGGTAGATTTTTCCTGAGTTGATGGGGTCGGGATGAGCATAGAATAGTTGGAATCTAAAACCTACGATCTTGACGCCTATTCTGATGAGATCCGGTAGCAGAGAATCGCTCAATAACATATTGCACGAATCTGAGCGAACATTTCATGGTTTTAAAAATCTCTACTTCTGATTTCCCTTGCTCATGGAGAACCTGTATCTGCACACGTTTTTCTAAGGAAAGTCTGTTTCTTTTTGGCATATTATAACGATATTACTCCAATCTTCCGAAAACAATCACTAAAAGCACAGTACCCCACTGGATGTATCCAAAACGAAGGGCACTAGCGAACTGATAAATAAAGACAAAATTTGGAAGAATAACGGACTTGATGGCACCCAGGTTTTTTATTACTTTTTGCGGCGCAAATGATTATTTTTAATCCCATTTAGATGTCGACAAAAGAATCCTTAAACAATAGCTTTGTTTTTTTTACCACACTTGCAGTGCAACAGCGAAATTTTTCGGGAGCTCAATCCTTTTGACCAAGGCTGTATGTAAACCATTTATCAACTCTTACGAGCGAGCAACTACAGAACCTTACACCTTAAGATTTAAGAGCTTAATGCAAGTATTAAGCTCTTAAAACTAAAATATTAAAATATTTTATGAATCTTTTCAG
The DNA here is from genome assembly GCA_037179545.1 of Sesamia inferens. Lineage (NCBI taxonomy): Eukaryota > Metazoa > Arthropoda > Insecta > Lepidoptera > Noctuidae > Sesamia > Sesamia inferens. The sequence goes on along the minus strand of CM073928.1, from coordinate 22,835,423 downwards.
CGTTTCAAAAATTCTGAAAGTAAAAGAAACTGTTAAATATGTATTTCGTGAAACTAGTTTTATTTCAAAGAGTTAGTACATGTTACGTAGCAGTCAAAAGTTTAATGTTCATTTGAGATTCGAGCGCTTCATGCTGAATTTGTTCGTTGGGTAGGCAGATTACTAGTATAGCTTCAAGTATATTGTTACATATATATGAAAAAAGAATTCTTGTCTCTTGAAAGAAATTCAAAAACTTCTCTTGAAACATTTATTAATTCCATAGTTGCGTAATTGTGTGCCTTGTTTCTTATACATATACAACAGAAGATACATACATACATATTATAGTTACATATTTAGATACCTGTATAATCCTTGCCTATTATTGTTAATCAACCATGCTGGCTCAAGGTGAGCATTGACCGAATAACACAAAACATTTTTATTGTTAAAAACATTTTGTGTATATCATAAAATCTATTTTGTTTTAGTTGGTACGACAGCAGAGCTTTTTAGTTATTTTTTGTACATCAGTTTTGCTTCAGAACTATCAGGCTCTAACCATTTGTAAGTATATATAATGGATTGTTACTTGACTTACCGTATACGGTTGGCGACAAGCAGCTCGGCGATATCGCGCCCAAGTCGCGAATAGGCCGACTCGACGATCACTAACACCTTCGCGTCAATGCGTAGACGCGCATCCGACCGATGGTCGCGGGCCGCTTGTTGTTGCGACGCGAGCAATGAGCATTGCGACAGCGGTCGCGGTACGCGGTCGCGCCACACAAGACTGGAAACAATCTTTCATTTTAATCAATCATGGGAGGACTTATTTTCAGACAATCGTTAACAATAATAAAAGTGCCCACTGCTGGGACACAGACCTCCTCTCTCTGAGAAGCAATAGGCCATAAATTACCACGCAGTACGGGTTGATAGATGTGTTCGATTTTATGGTTCTAGATATACCGGTTTCTTTAGGTTCTTTACAGAAAGTAAAGCTCCTGTCGGGAGACAACAAATCTGGAGAAACAGCCATGAAGACTTTAAAATTCCTAATTTCTAAAAAAAGCTCATGTTTATTCGGGTTTCAATTAAAGCCACAAAGTCATATTTTTCTTTATACGAAACCTGAATATAGTTTGTTAAGAATAAGCAACTGAATCGATTCCAATAATTTTTACATAAAGTTATATTTTTTCCCAAATACATTTAGAAATTGTTCTAGTGTGGTTACCGAGCGCGCCACGCAGCTTACGCCGCAGGTCAACGCACCGGTCACCCGCCCACGCGGAGCGTTGACCATATTTTTGCTGGGACAATTTTTGTGGTTTTTCATGATATCTTTTCGAAATTTCGTACATAGATTCTATACTTAAAATACTGGACACGTGTGTCGGGTTTCGCATAAACAAAAAATAATGTTGTTTCTTTTATATTTTGTTCCAAGTATAACTAGTGCTGGACTACTATGCAGTTTGATGGTCGTACGCTTCTAAACTGATAGACAAAAAAAAATGTCATCTAGCAGCTTTGGAGCCGCTAAATTGCATTTTGCATTTGCCGATAGTTTGTGGATCTGATAATAGCTCCACAAACTATCGGTCCTTTGTATAACATTAGAAACTGTACTAGAGTGTTGTACCGCTGGACCTTAACAAGAATGCAGAGATCCCTACCAGTATCTTGGTTATGGACTCAATGAGCCAAAGTTTAGGTTTGAGGAAATTTCAACCCCCAAGAGCTGAAGGCGGTTGGCTCCAAAGATACATTCGGAAAGGCAAAAGCTAAGGAGAATCACTCCTTTTTACGGTGAACATATAAGCCTGTGTTGCGGTGTTGAATCCCAAAAGATTAGATTCGCCGCATTTGGAGACTGCCTGAAGTGCGACATTCGTATGATCTACCATTGCTCTAGAATATCAAAACTATCAAAGATTTTTTAAATATGTTTTATTACAAAGAAATAAACTATATCGGTGCTATCAAGTAGAAATTTTGTTTTTAACAAACAACAAAAAAATTAACAAACCGGAAATCGGGAACAGTAAAGACGTGATTCAAAAACGATCAGATTTCCTCAAGAATCACCTAGCCCTGTCATAACACCATAAAAGGTAATCATTATGCACCTGAAGTGTCAGGTATTATCGAAGCCTGTACTGAACTGAACTGCATAAAGGTGTAATTGCAGTGCTGCATACCCCTACACTATTTCAAGCTAAACAAATATCAACTCGTATTTCAATTAGAATTAAGTTGATTTAAGAGTGACTAGCAATATTGAAAAGTAAAATAAAAATGTTTGTAGTTATAGTGTAAACTGAAATTTATGGTATAGGAATGAAACTGCTTTTTTTCCTACATTCATATTTGTTTACTTTTTTGGCGAATAAATTGCGAATGCAGGATAGGTATTGAGTGATCTAGTCGCTGTGTATTGTTATCGTGAATATTTAAATAAAGATAAATGGACTTTCCTTGTAGTATGTATTTATTTTATGATGATTCCCTATTTCGTCTCCATATAATGTATTTTCCTGTTCTTGAAAAATATGGATTACAACCATTCAATAAAAATACTGTAATATTACTTATATATACCGTGGCATGAGTTTTGGTATCAAAAGCAAAAATATTCATGAGAAAAGTTTTATTAAAAAGCCAATAATCAATTACTTTCCCGCACCTGAACAAATGAACCGGCAATTAAAACCCAAGTTACACCATTTGCCTACTAAGTCACCCCCGAAACGAATTTTACAAGAAAATCAATCAAAGACTGCCAAACTTAAAGCTGAGTTCCAAGTAGGAGCCACATCAAAGCGCCATTAAGGTTTATCTCAATAGCGAAAAATAAATAAAGGCAGGAGTCTGTGGAAATATTTTATTCGTAGGCGGCAGTGGTCCTGTGGCCTTTTTGCTTTAATGAAAGCCACGCCTGAATTAACCGAGGGGAACTTCAACGACAACGTTTACATAACATAGGTACCTACCGATATTATTTTTTTTGAATCAGTCGTTTACGTTTCAGCTGCTAGAACACAAGCCTCTCTGCGAAAGAGAGTTGGCTGAAATACACAACAGGTTGGAAGGGTAGTTTTGGTTCTAGGACATGCCGGTTTCCTGGCGATGTTTTCCTTGACCATTTTGACAACAGTGGCGAAGAAATTAAAGAGTCAAAGTTTCTGATTGGGTTTGAACTTCCGACTCATAATTTGGGACCGATGATTGAGCACAAATAATAACCAATTACCACAAACATGTAGGTGCAATAAACTAGTCAATTAGTCCTGATTAGCACCAATATGGTTAGATTTGCATTCAAATTAGGAAGCCGGAAATTTCGACGGTAAATTCGATAACCGGTTAATAGTAAATAAACGTTTATAAAGTACTACGCCTTTAAATCAGCGAGTTGGCGGCCCGTTAGCGAGGCAGCTTCCATTAATTAGCCAGAACACAAGTTTTGCTATAAATCCAACTGAGTCGGCGAAACTTGCAGCCCCTACCGCTCATCTCGGGCGATGTAATTTTAAGCCGATAAAATAAAATATTATGGGTCCTAGCTACACGCCATCTGCCCTAATTACATAAAATCACGTTATAAATTACTCTGAAATATTCGCCTTCTCGTCCTAATTTAGCTGCGAAAAGCTGCCAAACAAAGGGCGACAAGGACGCTCGGCACAAAGTAAAACGTCTTTAATACTTCCGCGAAGCAATTTCCTTTAGGTATTAAATGTCAATTTGATGCATAATGAATTCTTTGGTATTGAAATAAAAGATAAACATTGTAAAGTGAACGAGTTCGATGTTTCTAGTCGAATGTTTGTGTCACTTGAATTTGTTCCCAGGCGACTGGCTAAAGACCAGGAAAATGGAAGCTTTCTATACGGTACGTGTACTTTAACAACATGAGAATAAGAATAGGACGAGTTTATGCAAATACGTTTCCATAAAATCTTGAAAGATATAAAACGAAAATGTCTCCTGCATGTAAAAGGGGAAGTGACCCTTTTAAAAATGAAGGTAAATAGTAGGAAAGAATTTTGTGCACATGAAAAGTAGGGACTATTTTATGGCCGTAATGAAAACACTATAGAAACCATAAAGAGACAGCACTAAAACCACTTAGCTCACAACTAATCCCAATAAATAACACTGTGACAACGACGAGCTGTCCGAATGCGATAATTTCATATTATTAATTCGTGTCAGCTTCGTGTTTGCTCCCGATAGGAAGCAAATTGGATTTTATGCGAATGACGTATATTTTCAACTAGATTAATTAATTAAATTCGGCGCGTTGCGCTTAAATTTTAATGAATATATATAATGAGAAAAGTTAACCATTCGTTTGGATAAACTGTGTAATACGATTAACTAACATATCGGTGAAAACCCTAATGCATTCGAATTGGAAATAAATGTCAAACAATAATTCATTGGTTAAGTCATCAGTCTGAGTATCGTAGCGTGCTTTGAGTGATTTGTACCACAATACGTACGTAACACAATACAGACAATCCACTTTTGCTTTCATATTTACGTTGTTCATTAATGAAACTAAATTGATGCGCATCAGTAAAGACGAATGTGAAACGTGAACATACTGAACATAGGCTATTGACTTACCTAGTGAGAGGTACTGTGACATAATATGTATAGAAGAATATGGTGAGGACGGATAGCAGCATAACGCCGGCGACACACTTCCTCACATTAACGTGGCTTGCCAGCCAGAAGCAGCACCTCGGCGCTGACGTTTTGTGCGGATGGGCAAACTCAGCTCCACCGCACTCCAAAAGAGGCGCACGTGCACCTCGACTTTCGCCCGCCATCCTTAACATTTATACACCACTATATTTACACACAAAAGTAACACTTAGGCCTCTAAGGATTTCACTATACAATGTTTCTATCTGGGAACCCTAACGGCTGCGTTTGTCCTTGGTGGTGACGTTTTCTGTCGCCACTTGCCGTGTTTCCACATTTCATAGTGCCGCGGAGGAGAATGGGACTGCGCGTGCGCGGGGAGGCTGGATGCGCGTACGTCGCGATTGACGGCCATGTCGAGCCGACAAACGCGTCCGTTCCCGGTTTAAAATGGCCGCCGACGCATTATGGCGGGTTGTGCTCATCACGCCGACGTCGTGCGCTCCTTGGGATAGAGCTCACGGCATTCGTCTCCACGACAGCTCGGGATCTGCTACGCCTCGGCTCATCGGTGATGTCTGCAACAATAGAAATACCAACTATTAGTGAAATGCGTACGACTACAACTCCTATATTTTCGCCCTTTGGAAATACTTCATCTCAGGTGGGTACGACCGCTCGACGGTGGTAACACTCAAACCTGGAGCTGGGTTAATGCACTATCCAAGGAGTTTAAATAGAAAAATAGGCCAACTTATACTGGTTTTGTCACTCACGTTTTACCAATAACGACGAACGAAGTCACAATCCACCGTAGACAACCGGAAGAATACATCGCTGATAAAGCTTAAAACCTAAAGGAGTATATAATTATCATAGCAGATAGCAATATACCTACTTGGGTCTTAGTTATAATGTAAATCAGATCCACAAGCATTTAACTTTAGTTTCTACAACCCAAAACTCGATAAGTATCAAAATGGTGAGACAAGAATATAAAATAGTCCCACTATAAACGGCGCTATCATTTATCCATGGAAACTGTCATTAATTACAAACGGACTAGTCGTAAATTTTAATTATAATAGAACAAGTGCTTGTTTATAACTTTCCTTGGGGTAATAAGTTATTCTGCGAAGGTTTTATTGCTGCTAAAGACAGGAGTCCCAGGTTAGATCTATCATTTTCATGGTTATTATTCCAACACTTGCCAGTTATTATCTCGGTTTTTAGATTGGGTAGTAGGTAATTGCTATAAGTAATACATATTTCGAAATGTTAAGTAATTTTAACTTAAAGGAGAGTGTTTTCTCCACGTGGACCAAAGGACCAAATATTTAAATACGCACACAAAGCAATCCAAAAATAAATACTTTATCAATTAGTAATATTTCGATTTATCTTTGAATCTCTGTGTTTAATCAGCCGTGAATACTTTGCTTGGACCGGCCGCTCCTGTAAATCCCCCTTCGCATCATTTGAATGTAGGCTTACATTGAAACATTTCTTTGCAGTCCCGAAACAAATACATTCAACCGTGAAATTGGACGAACAATCCTCAAAATTCGGAATTTAATTTGTTCAAAAAGTTAAGTAATGATCGTGAAATCAGATTTATACAATAATGAAATGATCGACAAACGAGATTTGTGGAGTACCACGTTTTCTCAATTTGTTAATTTGAATACGTTAAATTAAATGATATCGAGTAACTTAGGAGTTGCATAATGATTTGCCTTATGTAAAAAGGTAGTATGTATTATCAACATAACATGCGCCTTGTAACGGTAAAAGAAAAGTTATCAATAGAGCCCTTGACTATCTTAGAAGTTTCACTTATCTTCTCAAAGTAGGATATCTCAGGGGAATCCCAGGGAAGGATGTTAGAAAATGCGTTCGCGTTTATTTATAGATAACGTAAAGAAATGGTACGGGCAAGTCAGTTTATCGAACTCCAGCGGCCTTGATTACACGAAAAAAGTAACACTTTCATACTTTACTTTGGTGTCTGTTGATAAGAAAGAGAATTTTTATGCGTCAGTCTTTGTGTTCAGTAAACGAACGAACCGTAATGGAGGGTCTCAGGCTTATGTGAATATTCTGCCATACCCATTGTCCGAACACATGCTTCAGCTGTAATGAAATTTCATGTACGCGCTCATTCTACTGTTGGCGAAATTTTTGTTTCGTTTGACTAAATTGTCTACGTAATTTTCTAGACAAACAGTGTAGGTAGTCTATTTGGTAAGTAAAAGGGAGGTTTTCGGGCGGTCGCAGTGAGCGTCGGTGGAGCAGAGACGCGTACGGAATCCGTGATTGTGCGACCCTTTGAATATTAACTAGCAGATGACCCGCTCGTAACCGGGCCACGAATCTACAAGGCTACTCGAAAGGTTAATTCAAACTGCTCACTGTCGGGACGTGCTTTATTTCTTCACCCCGATAAAATCGTAGGGACTGATGTAAATTGAAAAAGAATACCTATCTACATATTGTGCCGAGATTAGGACATGTCTCTTCAATGCTTCATCAGGTTCAGAAAACCTTTTTTTTTAATAGCCAATCTAACTTAATAACTTTGAAAACTTTATAGTGAATGTAAATTAAATTATTCCACAAGTATTCAACGGTAAAGTCGGACCCAAGAAGTTTAAATCGAAATTACAGTCTTTTCCAGCTGCAAAAGATAACCAACCCTTGTAAAATGTTATTTTTATGCGAAAATGAGAAGCAACTTTAAAACAAAATTATTTAGAAATAAGAATGATTGCTAGGAAATGAGTTGAAGGCGAAGAAAAAGTAGAGTAGTTAATTAAAGGGAACGTCCATCTAGAGCGTAGCAATGGCTCCGACGATAAACTTCGCGTAACGATAAGTACAAGAAGCAACATCAAGTAAGATTACAGGTAAAGTCTTACATAATAATTGTTATATCCCAGTTTCAATAACATTACACGTTACAAAACTCTTGAAGAGTCATCAAAGTTCCAATCCTAATAAAAATATCATGTAACGGGGGTTTACGAAATTATATCAAAACTTTTTGCAGCTACTACATTAAATAGATCTCCCCCAATCCAGACTACGTACAATAACAGTGATTGTATGCGAAACCTGAGATTTACGAGACCGTGTATAAAAACACCATATTTAACGCTCTCAAATATTAGCCTCAATATAAATAAAGTGGTGTTATCTAAATGAAACACGTACGTGTATATCACGAGAGAGAAACAAAGTAAGATAGTGATGCATTAATCTCATTAAGGGAATGACCGTAAACGATCTGGACGGGTTACAGCAGTACGGGGTAACGGGCGAAAACAATTATTAGTTAACCCTTGCCCCTTTCACGAAAGATAGCGGACCGAATTACCTATTAATGATTAGGGTTAGCCGGACTTTGTGTGAGATGACTGGCGTAATACGCGTTTTATAACACATGCTGTAAGCTAATTTGTGAAGAGAAAATGTAGGGTCTGTTATAAAAACATTAAGTTACGTAAGATTAGATGCTTAATTTTAATACAGCATTCTGAAAAAGACGATTCTATTAAAGACTGATCCTTCTCATACGTGATAACATGAATAACAAAAGAATAGTGTAACTTATTTTCAAGCCAAAAAACAAACATATGTAGTGTTAGCGCCTTTATATCGGATCAAAAGACAATGGCCTCGCTCCAGAGATGAAGGGACAAACTTATTATAACTTTGCTCGTTCACCACACCTCGTCGTCACAGGGCCTGTTCAGAAAACCCGCATAATAATGCTACCATGAAGCTAGTCTAACACGAAGATCAAACTTGTAAAATATTGAACTGTGAATCAGACGATACGCTGGGAATGACAGGGGTCTTTCGGATACTATTAGATATTTTCTCAAAATGAGTATCTTGGTATTGCTTTCGTACTTTTTGTGGTATGTCATGACTATTATATGAAAACATTGAGCCATAGCTCCTGTCAAACTGAAATATTGATCGAATATAAATCACACCACATACAAAAATATCGATGCGGAAAAATGTGACGGTATCGAAACTAGAATACCGTTTGTTTGTTTTATGTTACTTTTTTATCAAATCAAAATAGAAATATATATATGACGCATTAGTAGTGAAATATATACGTGCATTTAGTAGGTACGTTTAAAACGAACTTTATTTTTTGTATATTAAAGCTGGAGTGGAGCGGCATGCAAGGCTTTAGGACATCGCAGAACCGTCGCCATCAGGCCACGGAGGCGAAACCCACAATTCGCCCGCATATTTGGTCAAGATTAATTGCCCTTAACATCATCTGTCAACCCGAGGGACATTCCGTGGACATTTGTTTGCTGTACAAATAGCTCAACATATTCGTCTTGTAGCAGGTTATTAATTGTACTGCGTCTGGCTTTTAATACATATTATCTACATGTTATGGAGTATTATTACGAACATAACGTACTATATCATGCTATTCGTTCAAACCAATAGGACTTTGTGCCCAAATAGTATTACTGAAAAATATTATAAGGAAACCAAAGTGCAAACACATCGAAGCATCCATTACTTAGATAAAATATTGCATCATTGCGGTGGCTACTGCAGGTAATATTGAATTCGTTTTTGCAATGAACACAATAGAGGGCACGACTGAAGGAAAACAGAGTGCCGTTCCATAATTTATTTGTTGAATCTCTTACCTGGTAGTTTCATTTGCTAAATGGAAGTTGCAGGGCGAACAACAATTGAGCGCTAATTGTGATTCCACTAATTTGCATTGGCGCAACGACTTACCCGTGCTTGCCTGCCACACCCGCACAACTTCTCTATGGCAAACACGCTCACACCATGCACGGAAATTTATTCAGGAACTCACCAAATCTGATTAAAATTAAGGTTTCATATCGCAGCGCGCCTTAATTTAGATCTACTCTTGATCAGACTGTCTCAAAAGTTTCGCACAAACTATATTTAATGGATTATCAAGTTCGCCATTGTTCTCACTTTAAAATCGTGTGATTGAGCAATACGAGAACCTGGTATTTGCGAATAGCCCGCTTGATGTTTCTAAAAGTAATATTAACTACAAGTTAATATACAGACTTCGGCACGTTTTTTAGGGTTCCGTAGCCAAATGGCAAAAAACGGAACCCTTATAGATTCGTCATGTCTGTCTGTCCGTCCGTATGTCACAGCCATTTTTCTCCGAAACTATAAGAGCTATACTGTTGAAACTTGGTAGGTAGATTATTCTGTGAAGCGCATTAAGATATTGATGCAAAAATAAAATAATAATAATAAATATTGGGGCTCCCCATATTTAGAACTGAAACTCATTTTTTTTTTTCATCAAACACATTCGTGTGGAGTATCTATAGATAGGTCTTCAAAAATGATATCGAAGTTTCTAAAATATTTTTTTTCTAAACCGAATAGTTTGCATGACAGACGCTTCCAAAGTGGAAAAAAGTTGCCCCCCCCCCCCCCCCCCTCTAACTTCTAAAATAAGAAAATGAAAAATCTAAAAAAATACATATGATGTACATTACTATAAAAACTACCAACGAAAATTGTTTTGAACGAGATTTAGTAAGTAGTTTTCTTTTAATAACTCGTAAATCGTAAACCGCTTATTAACGCGTAATCTTTCATACAAATAAATCCTTTAATTTCATAAATCAACGTCATGGTACGGAACCCTTTGTGCGTGAGTCCGACACGCACTTGGCTGGTTTTTGTTTTATAAAAAAGAATGCTTTCAAGCTGGCCATTTGCAAAAAGTGTGTGTTCAATTTTATTGTACGAAACACTATTCATTCATAAGTGCTGTTTAATTGAACAACGAAATCGTAGCAATATTGATTCCTCAAGTCCAGGAAAATAAAATAACCCATTCCAGTTTGCAAGGTAATGCAAGTTGCAAACAGGTTTCTCTGCATAATTAGTGGATTCACTTTACAGAAGTGGAAATGTAGTCTAGTAGTGCAGCTGTTTTAAAATGTCTACCTCTAATGTTTTTAATGTAAACACCATTGCTTGCATTAAATTATGCAAGTGGCACTGGCTTGTAAACGATTACAGTAAATTTATGCAAGACATTATCCGAGGACAGCGACGTCGCATAACAACGCCTTCAGTGTCCGAGCGCGCGGCTCCCGTCGGCGTCGCCTCCTTTATGAAAACCCTCACTATGATATATGGCTGTGTGCCGACACGTTATTGCCTCCCTCGACGTCTTTTGTATGCGAAAGTCACTATTTTTTATATAAGTCGGTGCAGATATCGGTTTGTGTTTTGGCAATCAATTAATTCGCAGGCATAGTTAAAGCGACGTTATATCCGCTAATGACGACGGGTGGGGTGAGCGCGGGACGTGGACGCGTGATAATCTCCCGACCATTAGGCCCGACCACTCGCTCGCAAATCGTCCGCATATTTTGCCCAAGATTAATTGTTCTCGAATATCATCTATCACGGTGAGCTCTCTCGTGACCGTCGCCGGCAGTGCGTACGACGTTTTATTTAAGGCACAATAGGCCCCTAGAGCACCGCAGTTGAGGTAATTAAATTTTTGTTACCATAATGATACCGCTCCGTAAAAACACGTTAAGTATTTTGGTAGAAGGTAAGGATTCGCATAGAGCCATTATGCTTTATGAAGGTGAAACGAGGGGTGGTAATTAGCAAATGACTATTTAATTTTATGGGCGGATTTAGAAAATTATTGGATAGGCTGGGAACTGAATTTCTCATAAAATTTTCGCCGAGATACTTAGGCGACAGTGAAAGCGCCAGTAGACTTTTAAAGCTATTAATTAGTGTATTTTTTTGGTTAATCCCTAATGTTATGTAATCCCTAATGGGTAGGTACAGATTTATCGTAACATTCATTAACATAAGCTGTACTATAAATCTAAACCATTCCAAATACTAATTTCGCGTAGACGGGCCTATTATGGACTCTCCCGAAACATAAATCCGTAGTTAAAAATACCCTTCGTCGAGTTTATTTCGTAACGGACAAGAACAAATTGAGTCAATCTTTTTTTGCCAGAGACGAAAAACCGAAACGGTTCGCATTTCACCATTTTCAACGTGTAAAGTTCGAATATCAATCAAGCCGACCTTTTTTCAATAAAGCTACCACAGGGATCCCTTCCGAACCAATTTTTCGAGTAATTTCGCTCTAAGATACAGTGTCCATTGGCTTTCACTGACATTGAGTTTGTTTGCTTCTAACAAAACAATTTGTTGATGGATTATTTTTCTGTGGATGTCACAGATTTTAGTGTCGAATATACGATACAATTACATTTTACTAATTTCGTTGTTTTCATGCTTAATTGAAAAATATACGCAAGTTACTGTATTACGCGCCTAAATCGCAGAACTTAATAATGTGTGAAAAGACCAGTATTAATATACATGTTGGTATTCATTATTACAGTATGGATTTACTTAAGTAAATTAGTAATTAGAATGAGTTACTTTTCAAATCTACATATTTGGCGGAAAAGTAAACAAAAGTTAACAATTTTGTTATGTTTTGACAACCATTATAGTTTGGTCTCATTGCTTGACTGTTTACATAGGATAAGATAAAAAGATAAAAAGATTAACAATATTCAAATACTCGTACATTTTTTTAAGTACGGTTTTATCGGTCATTCATACTGGAAATGTAAAAATAAACCGCAAAGTAAACAATTGAAAAATAAAACAAGTCTACAATTAATTTATTGCTTAAAAATTCTGCAGCCACATTTACGGTTCAAAGGACCGTAAGCCGCGAAAGGAGTTGATTAAAAAGCACCAACTGAGTGCGCATGGCGACAATGAATATTCAGTGCATAAGCATAATACGGCCGCAATCTTAGTAAGCTCCGGCGTCGCTGTCTCGACTGCATGGTTGCCCATTTCTCATCTTAAATGGTGAGAGCAACTCCCGAACTATTTATTATACAGCCTTTTTTCATAACTTTTCCTTAGAAAGGCGCAAAGCAAAAGGACCAAACGTAACTCGCTCAAATCTAATCCGCTAAATGACATCGATCCCACACAAATTGCGCCCCGAAATAGGCTCCGACGTAATCATATCATCAAACATGACAGACATGAATGAGATCCATCACCGTTCCAAAGAATACCGATATGGAAACTTTGTACGCGTAAGGGATACAGCATAGTTTTTTGTGGCCAAGTTTTACGATGCTGAATATTTGCGGACGCCAAAAGATATGCCTGTAAGTAACAGAATAATGCATAGCTGAGAAAATGCTGACATCATATTACATAAAGAGAATTTACATATAAATAGCTAAAAGACGTTTCATCGACAAATCTTCGGCAAAAAAAATGTAAACACGCTTTTAATTTACTTAATTCTCAAAATGCGAACACATTTTGTGTCACGAACACCAGTAATGAGGATAGTTTGACCAGTATTTTATCTCTAAACACCATCGTTAAGGAGTAATAAGCTCGTGTGAAAACCTAACAGGGTTGACATATATACCACTTAAAATCTTTCAACTCTCCCAGAGTGTAACTAGAGCGCTTTATTTGTCCATTGTAGCTTAGTAGTATAATTTTTGGTACATAAATACAAATTGTGAATAATGACAAATTGTGTCTTGATCGTTTGACTTTGATCAAATAATATAAAAAAAACCCGTCTACGTGATGACTCAATGATGGAGGCAATATGGAAAATCACAAACTAATGTGCGATGAAATCATAAAACGGTCGCGTGCGTACTACATTGTTCACTACCCGCCCGCCGAGAATTCAAGGACAATATTGTTTTAAATGATATGCATTTATTCTAAACTATTTGTGTGAAATAACAGAATATAAAAATAAAAACATAATAAATCTTTTTTTAAATTATCTTACCCTCTTTCGGTTGATTACATTCGCAGACCGGATAAAGCAGTATTTACACACTTAATATTATTAACTACAATCGTTATATATTTAGAAGTTATAAGTATATTAACAGCGTTGTCTATCTATAAACACATCAAAATTTTAGATAACAAAGAGGAAGCAACACTTATTGTCACACATTTCGTATGCGAATAATGAGTAAGATCGCAGCGCGCGCCACACGTCCGACCTCTGTTGTGTCTGGGGGCATACTGACTCGGCTCGAGACTGAAATTTTATTGGTGATACCGAAGGCAACCGGTGATATCAAAGCGGGCGGTTGGTCTGTAGGGCGGGTGCGGCTACGAGACCTCTACGCTACGCGCTACGAGGCCTACGCCAAAAATATTAAATAAAATAGGTAGGAAGATTGTATCATTGAATGTGAGTTTTAGATGAAACAATCTTCTTATGAATTTGACATACTCTCTTATGTTAACGGTAGGAATAAAACCGGAAGTAAGAAGCCTGTATAAGGAAAACAAAATGTAGACAGCATTTAATAAAAAGCTAAATTAACTCAGTAACCTCATTTTTCACCAGTTAAAACCTTTACCTACTGTAAACATGGGTCTGGAAAAATTATTCACGGTGGAAATATTAGGCAAGCTCCGACCGCGACAGTCCATCCATTCGCCGCCGACAACGTACGCTCGCGTCCCGCGATACAAAGGCACGATCCGCCCCGATTAATACTAAGCACGCCAATAAATATTGATACTAGCTTCTTTGTCTTGCACGGAAGATTCGTTCCCTTTTATTAATGGGACACTCACGTTTGCCTGACAAATCGCGAGCCTCAGATACGTTTTGGATTTCACGTTATTTTGCTTTTGGCGTTGGTTTCGGAAGGTTTATTGTATCGATACATTCACATTACTTATTACAGTAATGAAAGCACATTTTGATGTTATTGTAATGTTCTTAGTACCCACTTTAGTAAAGGGATGTTTCCTGGGTAAAAAAAAATGATTCTACTTAGTCCGTCATTCAGATTATAGAAAATATTGGATACGTATATTTTGTTTTATCAAATCAATAAAAATTGACAAATATAAAAGGCTTCAAAGATCAGGAGTGATGGCTGGTGACGTCACAGCTCGTTAAAAGGTGTAACGTGCAGTGACGTCACACGAGTTTTCAACGCACTGTGTCGTCTTAATTTTTTTTTATAAATATGAAAAAAGAAAAAATACGTATCTAGTATTTTTTGGAAATCTGACTGACGGACTAATTAGTTTTTTTTAGTCAACTACCTTATTCGATGAAGAGATTTTGTACATACCTATATTGATTGAATTTTGGTAGTCAAGGAATTGGAGTATTTAAGTAGTATTTCAAGTAGGTATCGTTATATTTTGAGGTGAAAGTAAGATATAACCGAAAGCGTCTTTGAACATCGAAACGACAGATCACTGAACAAGAGCATACCAGATGGTATGTTATAATCCTCTTCTAATTTATATAATTATGAGGCTTTGTTGGTGGGTACATACATGTTATGACTGTGATGCGCAGTTAAAAATACTTTAGCTAATATTTCGTATTGGGAAAATTATATTAACACGTGTATAACTTTTGGAGTTGTCATTGTGGACGACCTAGACTATACTATAGACTTCTAAATAGGTTTGATTTTTAAAACCTACTCCCGTAGAACTATTTTGTGTATAACTATTAATAGAGAGCATGAATTTAGCACACACATTACTTATTGACTTGTACTTTCGGACAAGGTTGCCTGGGTTCGATTCTAGTATAGAGTTCATCTGTTTGACAAGTCGTTTTTTAACTGAACAGACAGCTGTGCAGCTGGAGAGTTCGTTCTAAGACTTTTTCCCAGCGAATGCACTAGGCAGTGGCAAAGGACGGACGTTTTGGGGGACTGTCTAACGTTCAAAAACCAATACTCAATTTGAACATTTATTAATATGGAGTGCAATGTCAGAGATTGACCACTGGAAAGTCATAATGACGCCATTTCGCCATTTTGACGCTATTACAGTTTTGTCATAATGGTCGATCAGTGATCTCATAATGATCGATTTTAACAAGTTTCGTAATCTACTAACAAAATGGCGTCAATATGACTTTCCAGTGGTCAATCACTGACACTGCACTCCATATTAATAAATGTTCAAATGGTTTTAGAAAATCATTTCTACTAACGGGTTTTATAATATTGGTAATACGGCAATGTCATTCTATTACCATTCCGGTACGAGACGACTGCCCGGTATCTACAACCGCTACATGCGAACAACGCGTCATACTGACGTCAAACACAATTCTACATATCGCAAGCAGAATTTACCACGCAACGAGCATCCATACGACTTCCCAAAATCAAACGTCGGGCAAGTGCCCAAGTCCGTGCAGACATAACATCCGTCTGGTCAGAGGTTCCTACCTTTTCTATGGAGGATGAGTGAGCTTTACTGCCTGTTCCTCAACCCTCCACAGAACATTATGAAGCAGATTATGAGCTTTTAGCACAATGAGAGTGGAATCATGATGAAATGACGAATTTATAAAAAATAGCAAACTAACGCCCCTGCACGCTACCGCAATAGTCAGCAGCCAGATGATCACCACTTTCTAGAACCTGGAACCTTCTACGTCCTGGAACCCTTCTATGTGATACAATTGTAACGGGAAAACCCTGAGCTGAACATTAAAATCTAAATGCTTGATGACTGCACTCATAATTCAATTTGTTTTTTGAATAACAAACCCAGTCTAATTGACCTCACTAGTATTTTCAATTTGAATTTCAATTAAACAACTCGTGCATCACCTTTAATAAAAGCCAGGCCCGAATTCAGCTTTATTAGAGCTGGCAACACTAATTACAGCTCACTCTCGGCCAACAGGCGAGAAAAGGCAAAAACGAAAAATGGTCCTACTTCTTTTATTACCTCTGGTCTTACACAATCGACTCTACGGCAAATGCATGAAGATGAGAAGGCCCGGAGGCCTTACCTTTTTATTGGTCATTAAATCCAATGAGGCTTCCTCGGAAACAATAAATCATCGATTTATCTATGTGACGACTATGATGCCGTAATAAAATAGGCAATAAAATTGGCAAGTACCGATTACTCCTGATCGAGATTGCGGAATCATAATCACTTTGTTATTCGTAGGTTATAGTCATTGTATTGCTTAAGGAGGAATGATCAAGGTATTTTTCACCATGGTACTTTTTAGAGGTTGTTGCCCTTTTAGTCAAAGCGAAAATTGTAATCGTATATTTAAAAAAATTCACTCTGCCATATATTCTCACCACGTAATTATAAATACGCGTAATACACTTTTCCGTGGTGCAAATGGCTTTTTCAATAAGGTTATTTGTACTTACAGTACACTATACTATAGGTAACGTGTAATGTAATGTACTGCTGTTAATATAATTAATCACTATAATCCTGTAAATACATACTCGTTACATACACGAATCATTTTTGTTCATCTAACAAGTTCACAGTGATCTGCAAATGACAAAAAAAAAACTTAAGATTATTCTAATTTCTTACCACGACGTATGAATGAATTATACGGTATAAATCACAAGCATCTAAATAATTTATTTAGAAATTACTTGTAAATTTATAATTCCTTGAAAATGTCTGACAACTTAATTTATTTAATGAAATATCAACTTTCGATTGAGGTTAACAATTCGCAAACAATGAACGTAATATTCTGTTTATTTTTTGTTGTCCAATAAGAAAGACAGCATGCACAACACCAATTAAATGACAAAAACAGCAGTTTATTCGCGTGGAAAAACACGCCTGTTAAAGAAAGTGATAAATGTATTAGCGGTGAGTACGTTTGTAGCAAGCAAGGATGGGTATCAGTGCGCGTGATGATCGCATGTACGGTTACATTCACGCTATCACCAGCGCGGGGCGGCACAAGCCATCCTCACGCGATGTACAGTCCCTACACTTTGCATTCATAATCTACCCTCTCTTTCCCGCATACAAATGGTGAACTCGTAAAATATTACTTTTTATTTTCATTGCACGTAGATAATACTGGTAATGTATGATAGGCATGAATTATTTCCTTCGTTATTACAGTAGCTTTCTTGCGCCTTCCTGGTTTTGCCACAATAAATAGTTGCACACTCGTTATAATTTAATGAACTGAACTAAAACCTTATGAAGGTAATAATAGTTTTGACATTTGTGATTGTTGTATCGAAAGTCCATTTTTCTTAATATCGTAATGCTTTAAATACATAAAATCAACTTTAAACCAATTCATCCATGCCAGATCAGCTCCCTAATCGTGTACCACAGTATTACTACCAGTTGCAATCTTTTCGAAGCATATTGCTAGTCCATTGCTCGAAATGTTCGAAAATGTCTCTGCTCTCACTGTCTACCCGACAATGTAAATAACGCAATGAATGTTGTTGATCTGTCAAAATGAAACCCATTGCAATTGATAATGTAATTACCCTGCATAAGCAAATACACCTACAATAAAAAAAATGGAACCTCCACCCTAAATACGTCTATATTATGAGATAATAGATTACAAGAAAGTATATACCCTACAACTGTAAAAGCATGTGGAATTAAAGACATGTCAATTACTACAAAATAAAAGCAGTGCGTAGATGTCAATAAAGTATTGGCGGACCAAGGTTTTAAATACACCAAAAGAAAATTGAACTAGCAACAAAAAAAAAAGTTGGAATCAGTCAAGAAACTACTTATGGATACAACACAAGGGAGATCTTACATAAAGAAATGATAGAAAGAATTACAAAATTAATACAAAATACGAAAGGTCGTGGTGGCCTAGTGGTTAAAACACCAGTCTCTGAAGTATGAATGTGCGGGTTCGATTCCAGGTCAGGCAAGTACTAATGAAGTTACATGTAAAACAAAGTATATCTTGGACACCAACGTCTGATTAAAAGGTGAAGGAAAACATCTTGAGGAAACCTGGACTTAAGTCTGAAATCGCTAACCCGCATTGAGCAAGCGTGGTGATTACACTCAATCCTTCTCTGTATGAGAGGAGACCTGTGCCCAGCGGTGTGACGATAAAAAGGTTGATGATGATGATGATAATGACGAAAAGCTCATACTGCTACAAACTAGGTACTTACAGTTTGTAAATAATTTTAAAATTCACAGCCGCCTGATAAGCTACTTGGGACTTCTAATTGTATATCGGAACGCCAATATCAAAGACAATATAGACATGAAAAATGTTCTTGTGTGTTTATCGATTTAGAAAAAGCCTTTGATATCGTAAGTCAGAACATGTTAATGGTAGTGGTACACTTAAAATGTTTAAATCCTACCTAACAGATAGTCAAAATTAATAACATCGAAAACAATATTTTACTATCTACTCTACTATCTCATAGGGTCTCACGTGGATCCATATTGGGACCGTAATTATTTTAATATACACTAGCGACCCGCCTCGGTTTCGCAGGTGGACAAATGATATAGGTATCCTAAGCCTTCCTCAAGAAACGGTGTTCCTTCAATAAAAATAATCCCCCTTATTCATAAACGCTGCTTAAAGTGATTAGCGATTTTTTAAACATACATTTTAGACGCTTGCACGTCACTTAACTTTAATAATCGATTATGAATAAACCCTTAAACACTGTGGTGTTTCTTCATAAAGGATTATTTAAGTTAAGTGACGTTAAAAGGTCAAAAATGTAAGGTTAAAGAATCGCTAATCTCTAGTTAACTTTAAGCAGTTTTTATGAATAAGGGGGAATGTGTACTGTGGCGCCCATCAGCCAATATCTAACTTTGCAAGATACATCGACCTTATTGTCCATGGATATATATGTCCAGTTCCACCACCTTCAAACAGAATGAAAGCCTACCAGGGTAGCAAGTTTGTTCGAAATAATGGTCCCCCGCTCCAGCCCACTCACTCCGCGGTTAAAGCAGAGAAACACTCAAGTAGCAGGCGGCCGGCAGAGGCGCGAGCGGCACGCAGATTTTTTCTGGTGTTTAGTTTTGAATAAATCGTGATATCTCCTGAATGAAACAACCAATTCCAATAATTCAAAAAGAGATCTGCTGCTACTAAAATTACCTTTGATATGACGTAATTTATTTGGATAATCAGAGGTCTACAGAATATGCACAAAAAAAAATCATAAAATATGGTTAAGTCGTTTCGGACTAAGTATGGTTGTCACAGGAGAATTTCATAAATAAAGATTTAATATCATACATATAAAATTGCTCATTCGGAAATTTTAAATAACAACTTTTTTATTATATATTTTTAACCACTCGATAATAATGTTACTAGACCTAACAATGTAATTCAGAATAAAACCAAAAAAAAAATGTTTCTAAGACTTTTTATTGTGTACTCAAAATGATTTTAATGCGCTTGCTTTCTTATGTTCTCATGTAAGTGGCTCTTTTGACTTTTTGAGAATAGAGGATTTGAATCAAAACACTGTTATCTTTAAATTTTATAAAGTAACTTTATGTTAGACGTGTACAGACGACAGTACATCAAGCTACTACAATCTGTCAGATTTCCTTATTAGATTTTTAACTTTATCTCTAAAGCATTAAGGCTCAAGGTTGATTGCGAATATCTGACAGTTTGGGGTAACTTGACCTGCAGGCTGCTGTCGTCCGTACTTCTCCTAGCTTGTTTGGTCTCCTATAATCTCCTAAGTAAGTGTGTTGGGGGCAAACGCAAAATCTTTTAGCTGTAATTATGTAAACTAAACTTTTTACTAAAACTGTCATTATTGTTGCTAATGACGGTATGTGATTACGCTTTGGGTAATAATCAGATCGAAACCTATAATGTAAACCTATCGATATAGTGTAAGTATTACCTGCTGTAGTTGTCTGGTGAATAAATAAATGAACGGATACGGTATCTGAAATGTTTGGTAATGTGTCACTTACTCCCTTCGAAGGAATAATTAAATTTTAATATTTAAGGCGGTGTCGATAGCTCGTAATGAAACTCAGTCATCGACAACACAAATGTCAGGTCTGCCCACATCGCGTGATTAAACCCAAGAATGAACAGAGTATTATTTTTCATTGACTTTTGTTTCTCAATTAGGAAAACTAAAAATGTTTTACGGCTGAGTGATAAAGGCCTTCCTTACAAAAGAGGTAGCTCCATTGCAAATTTTCTATTTCTAGAGAGAGCTGTAAGTACAATAATTGAAAATGCATATTTAAATCGAGGGGAGCCTAGAGAGCATAACCGTTAGCAGGGAACATCCCCCAGACTGTCGTCGACAAGTTAAAGTGGAGTTTTCCAATAACAGCGTGAGAACTTGTAAACAACATGCATTAATGATGCAACGACTGACAGTTAAGACGTACATGCAACATTAAATGCAACGTTCAAGATACTCCAAACATCCTTAAGTACTTACGAACTAGTAGTAATAAAATGGAAACCATGCGTGTCCTCCAGTTTTCGTATAGAACTCTGGGAAAATTCGATTGTTCCAATGTTTACTGTTAGCTTAAGTTGTCTTATAATGTACTGAATATATTAAGTAGGTACATTTTCAAACTGACATTTACTTAGCTTTCCAGCACAATAATAAACATTCACTAGTACATCACATCGTGATGACGGGCGGGCTCATATTCAACGCGTCATGCTTTTAATGTGTCGCTCAATGGGTACGTCTGCTTCATCGCACCCAAGTATAAAGTTTCATACACATAACAACGAAGGCTTTTAGCCACCTTGCACTGAGCACCCGCTGTAGTAGGTTCATTTATGAAAAGCTTTCAGGTTCGACACGGTTAACGGGAAGCTCTATTCAAATCGCCTTTCCTTTCGACAAGCCTTTACATAAATCAAGTATTGAATAAACTAGATTTTGTCGTAAAGATTTGTTCTCTAACAGTCACTTGTCTATTTAGTTCACGTATTTTTCGGTCATAGTATTTCATGGAAGCGCCCACATTTACGTATAGTAAATGAAATAGGGATATATGTTTTGGAGTACCTAGTCGAAAAACATTCATATATTCGTAGAAGAAAATTGAAAGTTTTCCACTCATAAAATAAAAGTAAATTAAAGAAAATACAAAACGGATGGTTATAACAGAAATGTGATTCCTAGCTCTTGGGATTTCATCAAATAGATGATAACCAAACATAACCTAGAACAAACTAACCTAAATGGAATCCCTGGAGTCTTTGTCAAGATAGAGATTTCGTAAAAGGGATTTGATCAAGATATTTACTTATTTTTCCGGATCCCTGCGTCGGCGAAATAAACATTTTTTTGCACAGGGATTAGCTGTGTGTGATCCCATGAACTAATACCACGTAAGGGTTTTGGCATGATATTATAAAATATTTCGCGTCATCAGTCTACGTGGAATCTCTTTTTTTATTTCGCTATGAGATTCTCTGAAAAGGTTGCTTTGCCTTTGTGTGTTTGGAGTAACAATTATTTTATCCATATCAATATTTCTGCCTTTCTTTTTTACGCTGTATGTTTTTGCTTTTGGAGAAATTATGGCATGGTGATGAACTGCGGCGAAGTGGAATTAGTATGTTCTAAGTTCGACCCGAGAAAGACACTTTCCTTCGTGTAAATTTCGTCGACATACAATCTCAAAGCAGTGAAAGAAAACATCATGAGGGAACCGCCATGTCCTAAAACCAAAATTTCACTAGGCCCACTTTATGAATTACGGCCCAATACCTCTCGTCGAGAAGCAGCCTGTGCCTCAGCAATGGGAACGTTAACGCTGATTATTTAAAATAGAATATTATAATTTTATTTGGATATGACTTTTAGATATTTCCTGGAAAATTTTGGATACTTACCCAGGATCTCAGAGATATTTAAATACACAATTTAGGAAAATTGGTATCCGACCGGGAAACCTTTGGAGGTTATCTACGGTTTAGGAGAATTGAGTCCTAACCCAATTCAAAATAAAAGAAGTTTAAAGTAAAAATATTGTTTGAATCGATATAACTGATTGGACGCCTGCGCCAATAGATACGGCGGTCCAGCCACAACGGAGCATAATCTTCAGGACGCGTTCGTGACGGAGGTAAGCGGCTCAGTCAAAGTGCTACACATATAGATCTTCAGGAGTGTACGATGAAGAAGCTTTAACCTGAGAGCTGTAATAAGACAAACAGTGCTTATATTTTTTTCTTTGGCTGATTCATTGTCTCAGTACGTATTATACTTCTATCGTCTACGTGTGTAGCAGAAAACGGCTTCTTTCATTTTCTCTACTTGCCAAGTCTGAGAAATTATTTTTTAAGCACCTTTCATTGTTTGCCATGTTATAGCCATTTCATGCAACTGGCAATAAATTACAGTTATAAGTAAGGACAATAAAGATGGTAAACAATTTGAAATCAAATAAATTCTTATGCTTCCACCAACTTGAAAAAATGGTTTAATTGATATATGACTTATTTCTGTAGGTAGGTTCGTACAAACACTTTAACAAGTCCATAGATATAAATTAATATTTTTTATGTTTGTTTAATATTGCGAAACAGCCCATTTGAAACTTAATATTTGATTCATGGCTTATTTGGAATTAGGTAAGTAGGTAATACTATACAATTGTTGCAAATGTTAATTTTTAAGTGATAGATAGAGCCAGTTTGTTGGCTATTGAAATAGAATGCCTACTTTAGGTACTAATGTCTATTTACTACCTAACAGGAAAATTCCTTTTCTTTTTTTTTCAAAAATATTAAAATTTCGCCCGCGTGGAATTCGGTTTTATCGCGCTTTTTAGATTTCCCTCGGCAATATCAAATTCTTTCGGGATAAAAAGTAGCCTATTATTTAATCCGGACTTCTTACTTTACTTCTGCAAAATTTCAAAACAATCGGTTCAGTAGTTACAGCGTGAAAGTGGAACAAACAAACTCACTTTTCGATTTATAATAGTAGTAAGGATAAGTAAGGATTTAGCTTCTAAGTTTACATGAGCATATTCGTTTGCATTATATTACCTTGTTTTAAACGACACACAGCGCCATCTATCACCGAACTGGTATGAAGCTAACAATATTTTTGTTTTCTCTCGGAAATATCAACTTTTCTGGGATAAAAAGTTCCCTATTATTTAATTCGGACTTCAAGTTTACGTCTGCAAAATTTCAAAGCAAACGGTTTAGTAGTGACGTGAAAGCGAAACAAAAAAACTTACTTTCCGATTTATAATATTAGTAAAGACTTAAGTATATAAAATTAAAATAAAGCTAAGACTGATACTACTATATTTCGAAATTTAAAAATAGTTTGATGGTTCAAATCTATTAAAGATAAACATTCTTCTGATTTAAGGCCGAATGGCGTGCTCTTTGTTCCCTGCAGAGTATCTGCAAGTTGAACAGAGCGTTCATCTGTCCATATACATATATGGGCGTTATATCATTATTATTCATACTCTAAATGTGTCACAGACTTTCGTATAAGTCCTGCACCAGATTTCGAGTACAATGATTTTTTTTTTTATTATTTTAAGTAGAATACCCCAAGTATTTTACCATAACAATATTGGTCTGTGGAATTATATTCCGGGCGAACGAAATTAAATGTCACAGTTGTTCGTAATGTAAGTGACTTTAATAAACAGCGTGCTTTATCACATTGTTAATATGTTTGGTTTCAGTCGGTGGATGATAATCTGAGTAGCGACTTGATTAAATTGTGGTTTTAATGTTATGCCAAATTGCGCGTACTGAAACAGATTGGTAAGTACGTACACAGTATTTCACCTCTTGAGTTAAAAGCGATGTAAAGCATTTTTATATTATATTACCTATTAATTTCTTTCTCAAAGTATCCATTTAAGTTTTTGTAATATCCCACCGGTGGGCAAAAGCCTCCCTTTATACTCGCTTTATTCCTGACTCGGTCTAGAGCTGCCAAAGACCAGTTTTTATTACAGGAGCTCACAATTTAAGGAAAATCATGAAGAAAAACTTATCTTCGATAAATTGGTTGAGCATGCATCCGAAAGGCATAACTACGTCGACGAAGGCGGTCTAAAATGTCAGACACAAAAAGGAACAAGTTGGAAAAAATATGATTCACACCCTAGTTGTGAAGCATATTTTACCTTTTAGTCTGTTTTTTCTGAATCCTGTTCACAGCAGATAAATTTATTTTATTTCATTAAACGACTTATTCGATTTCCAAAATATGCATTTTTAATTAAAAAAAAAAAGTTTCAATACAATATACACATATCTACCAAGCATTTTATCAGTAAACATTGTATTAATTTCGAACAGGAAAATTGGCTTATTACTGCACATGTATAAATGTACAAGATTTGTAGCGAACAAGAATTTTCCGAAGGCAAAGCCCGTAGTTGAGTGCAACGTGTAAAACTTTTTTCATAAAAGTACAACGAGGCAGTGGGCTACGAAGAAAGACCGAACAAGTGAACATTTGTCGAGGTTACTTATTAACTTTTATAACTTCAACATTTTATATTATTTACGTTATTGCCAATACTTAGGTACCAAGTCACTAGACATAAAACGATAAACAAGAAGGTTTTATCAATATGCTCAAATAAAATTTCATCTCTGCTATAATATAATTTCATCTGCCGAATCATATAACAGATCAAATGAAATTATTTGTGTTTTATTAGAAATGTATAAGGATAAAAAAATCGTTTTCATGTGGTTGTAAAACGAGGTAGACAAACGTACATAAATGGAGAATAAATTCAACCAAGAAATGGAAGAGACAATGCCAAGAACTTAGAGGAAAGTTTTTTCATAAATGTGCTAGGAGCGAACAGCTGACGACTGGCTCCGGGCGTTGCTGTCTCACTGTACCCGACTTTCTAGCAAATGTGTTAAACGGGGAAGTATCTTGAGAATTCTATCCTTAGCCCTCGGCTATATCTTACGAAAAAACTGTTAAATGTTCCGCCCGGAAGGCGAAAACGATTTCATGAAAGCAACATCAAAAGGGAAGTTTTGGTATATCCGACCTGATTTTAAATTTTTCATAAATGTTGATCTGTGCCATTAAGGGCGGTACGTTTCAAAGCATTGGTTTACATATAAAATTGTACAGTTGAAATACGTTTGGGATAACAGAAACAGAATTGACTTTGATTGATGACGTATCTAACCTACGCTACGGATTGTAAAATGACTTGATGATTGATGATAAAAAGCTGTGACAAAGTATCACAGTCAGCACAGCGATTTATCTGGGATATTTTAATGGGCTTGGGATAAAAAGAATCAGAAATGCAATACATAGATATGTAGATAAATATAACATTTGTTAAGTGCACACAAAATACATAAGTAACTTAACATACAAAAGCACTATTAAATAATAGCAAATTGTATGACTGTAATAAAAACAAGGTGCACTTAAAGAAATATATTGGACACTATAACGTATTTAAATATAATATTAATTGACATTCAAGCTGCGACGTGCGTCTTAAGGTTTTGCACCATATGGAAGTTAAGCTCAGTTGTATCAAGCTAATATACCTGACGCTGATATTCAGCTAAATCCCAGAAGCAACATATGGATATCGAGTAGATTTATAAGCAAATGTTATTTTTCAACAAATATACCACACGTAGGTCTTGCAAACAATTCTCGTAATTTAAAACTCTCAAAATCTAGTCATTATATCATCTCGGCGACAAACGAATGTTAAAAACTTGTCAAAAGTGTAGTGAAATTGAAGTATTTTTGACTGATTGAGACTGAGGTTACACTGTGAACGTTGTTATAATTTGTAGAATTACCCCTCAGAATGCAATAAAAAGAACATTTCCTGTTACATTTGTGATACCTGTGGGACTTCTGCTTACGTTATAAAGGGTTGATGGCGTTGGCTGAAAAATGCACCGCTTCAACTTTCCATAAATAGGTTCTTGCTCGGTAGCACTTTCATTGGTTTTTCAATAATATGAGCATTCGTTAGAAGTTTTTGCAAACTTTATTTATTTAAACAAACATTTAGTTCGCAATACCAATTTAAAATCAATACATTTCAAAAGCCAAGAATTCTCAAGTGGCTAAATAAATCTTCCACATGAACCAGCCAGCATAAGAGCAATATTCAACGCCAAACGAGGGTAACTAACCACCTATAATTGGATTCGTTACCATTACAACAAACGGATTGTCTGTCTAAACTAAATCAAACTTTGCTTCCGCCGGGAGTCGCCGTCGAGTTGCCGTCGTTACTGGGATATTGGGAACAAACTATAACCCATTTCGGTTCATTATCATACTACTGTTAGACTGCTACTAACAGACGAAACTGTGGATGGAGCGCTTAAATTGCGCAACACCAGCAAGATATGAATAGTTCAAGGCTCGTTGAAAGTTTAACGTGCACTGTAATTACACTGGGGAAGCATGTCAATCGACATTATATTCTGAGAAACAAAAAAGAGTTTATATGTTCCAATCGATTACATTTACGACGAACTACATCAATTGAAATTCAAAGATGTAAAATTAAATGTCAGTCGCATTGTCAATGTGACATGTGTCCGAATTAATTGTATTGCAAAAATGAGCCGCACAAATAATGAATAATACATGAACGTATCGTAGTTATCCATGTGCATCGGTGCAGCTACGATGGCGGAGAGAGTGAACAGCGCAAAAGTGAAATCGTGTAAATGTCATATCTTCAGGCCACTCAATCGTTACAGACGCAAAATAAAACTTCGACTTAGTGATCCTTGAAAAGAAAATGACGCTCGCTTTTCTCATATAATATGAAAAAATACACGAAATAAATGATGATTTCAATAGGAATCGTAAAATATTATAGCGAGGGGCATTAGACACAAATCTTGAACAGACGTCGCCACTTAAAATAAGCTGGCACGATTTCAAGTGCCGCCAACCTGAATGCGAAGTATTCAGTTCATCAAAACCAGATGTTTCCAAGTCCTATGTAAACACGGACATTTACGCGGCACGCATGATTAAATATCATCCTATTATAAGTGTTTACGGAACTATTTACAAATTAAACAGTAACATTTTAGTATCGATAGCAACCCATGTCATTCGTTCTGTAAATATCGGCGTTTAACCGGTTCCCGAACGGAGTTGGAATAATATCAGAAAAATCTTTTGTATGGTAGGTACACATAATAATAGTTGTTGAGGTACTTGTATAATAAATATTGACCTTAGGTTTCCTAGAACTAATGGGTAACCTTCGTGTTTAACTTCAGAACAATTACGAGTACACCGTCATCAAATTTTTATTCCTACAAAAGAAAAAAAGAAACGATGTAATTTATTTTTTATTTATTTATTTATACATCCATTTCAGGCATCACAGCCCATAACAACACAAACAATACAATATTAAAATAAATCCAAAAATACAAATAATAATCAACTACATATACATATATTATGCAAAATACAAATAATCACCAACTAGATATACAAATATATTATGCAAAATTTATGATTGAATATGATAAAAATTTATGATTCTGAGAGCTTTATTATTTTCCGATCGACATGATAACAGTGTAAAATGTGTGTATACAATAAGTATAATGATACTTATTGTATATAAGATCGAAACACTAAAATCGGAAATGGGTTCGTTTGGCTTGGTGCCTTCACGATTCTGGAGGTTTCAAAATAGACAACCTGCGGAATGTTAAAAAAAAAATTACCGTGCCCACGTTAGAAGAGGTTCGACGATATTAAACGTTTTAATGTTATAAACAAAACATTAGATACTGGCGGCAGTCCAACTGGGCTGGGCGCCGGCGCCATCAGTTAGCACTGCGTCCAGTTTAAGATACACATATTATTCTATCGCCTAGTAGATATCAAATTCTTTAATTAATGTAAATAATTGACTATATAAAATCAATCAAGTGTTTTTATTTTTTTTAAATACACACGAACAACAAATATTAACTTATCCTATTATTAGTTTTACGCAAACGATAACTGAAAACATAATCCCAAAATGCAATAAAGGTATTGCCTTGGTTGTCTTTTCTTCGTTAAACAATTAAATTATGAAATTAATCCACAAAGAGGTTGCCTATTTAACTAAACTTGCCCAGTTTATTCTCGGCTTCAATTAAATCGTGGCTAAGCTCACAAGTTACGCAGTTATAGAGGTACTATTATCTGCATGAAATTTGACTGACAAACCGCAGTCTCTCTAGTGGTAGTGGGTCGACATAACTCGACCCAAGTTGAAAGCTTTAATTACGTGAACTGAGTTGTTCACGCAGGTGACTCCTTAATTACAAGGACGAAATTGAGCTGCCCATTCAACTGACACGTTTGCAAATGGATTATCATGACCTATATCCAAACCAATTGTACAGAGGCTCGTGATTATGAAGGCTCCATTGTTGAGCACACACGTCGACAATGATGGTGATTAAAAACTAACTTGAATCGTGAATAATTAATGCAAAACGCAATGGTTAAACAATGCAGGTATACCCCCATTGTGGTTTGCACTGGTGGTGGTGAGCGTGATTTCAAATTATCGCACGAAAACGGACGGAACTGTCGGAGTAAAAAATACCCTATGTCCAAACCCAAGTCGTGGTGTACATGTGTGACAAATGTGAACGAAGCCCATTCAACCGGAAAGGCGTAAAAAGAACTCACATCTATAATTATAGAGCATGGATTAGATGAATCAAGATGGCACGGCATCTCATTAAAACATGATCTTACTTCAACTGTTTTCTCTTTCTGTTTTGCAAGTTTCCGATCCTAATTGCAGGTAAAATTTATTACTGCTGCAGAATTTGAGCGCTAACAAATTTCGTTAGGAATAGCAATTAAAAAACTTACATTTATTTACTTGTAAAACTGCTTTGATGATTTATTTTTCGCCTTATAATGAGGGTTTGGTAACTATGTATATCAATGTGTCTCATCTCAAACTGAAGATCACTTCACATACTCTGGGTGACAAACAAAAGATAACGTAAGCGGATACAAAGTTTTAAAAGGATTATTATTATTGATCTATTATAATTATAACAGTGACATTTAGAGCCAATTGCATCAAACTTTTGGTCAAAGCAACATGCAGACGTCAAATAATAAAATACTATGTACCTACCGGCAGGGGCGTGCACAGAGATTTTGTTGAAGGTAAGCATACATATATCTACTACCCAAATCTCTGTGCTTATATGTAAAACTTAAAAAACGCAACGTAGACGTAGTTTCAATTTAACATAGTCGCGTACTTTTTCGCATGTCAACATTGAATTGATGTTTGTGCGTGGCTACAATGAACATCTAAGTATGTGATTGATGATAAGAACAAGTCAAATAAATGATATACGTGGGGTGTTAGGTTTTTTTTTTTTTTGCCCAAATGAATACAATGAAATTATCATCATCATCTCAGGGTTAATACCAGTCGCATCCAAAGCTTTGGAATCTCGGATCCGCTTTTCCAGTCTAATTGCTGATTTTGGCAAAATTTCGACATTTTCCGTGAAGCGACTGCCGTCTGACTTGTGGGCTCCAACAACCCGTAACGACTGCCACTAGATGTTCGTATGGCAACCGAAACCAACGGCTTAACGGGCTTTCCGAGGCACGACCAGACCAGTGCAAATATTCATATTCATGCATACAAATATTTACACTGCGCGAGGATCGAACCCGCGCCTCCATACGCAGCGGCCGCGTTCGCTACTGCTACGCCATGGAGGCTGTCAAAATACAATGAAATGGTATTACTAACTGAACTGTAAATAAGTAATAATTTATTTCTCAAAAAACTAAAAAAATATATTTTACTATCTATAAATTAAATCAACGCGCCTATCTATTTTTAAATAACTCTGTAAAAATTAAATATATATAAGATAGTTGTGAAATCGCTAAAAGTTCTTTTAAAATGGAAATATAGACAAATCTTTCATAAATATGCGTAATGCACTACTCATTGGAATCATAACTATTAAATTTTGCTAATTTGTAAACTTCAGGAAAATTATTACAATATAAAGTATAGTATTGAAATTCAAAAGCAAGTAGGTTAAAAACTTAAGGTCTTTTAAGTTTTTATAACGATGAACTGTCAATGCCGTGTTTTAAAATAATATACCTACACGAGAAACAAAACAATTTATTTATGTGTACACACTACACAGCCTGCTAACCACATATAATTATCACAATACTTTTTATAAAGACAACGTTTCTTTTGTGTTAAACCAAAAACTCTAAAATAAATGAATATTCAATTCCGCTTAAAACAACCAATATAGGTACATATTTAACCAAATACACCAATAATGAAACAACATAAGCTGCTAAAATAAAAAGGTATTTGAACGAACAACAATCATGCTATATTTCTGAACTTCTTAAATTCGTCGCATTATTAGAAGCTGTGCTTATCACGCCCTTAAAAGCCAATGAAATTTCACGCACACGTAGACAACAATTTAGGCACACAAGCAAATAATTTTATACACAGACAGATACGGAAGAGGCACATTTTGTAACTGCTTACGCCGCTACGAGAAGTGGCGCGAGCGTCGCGATGAAGGCCAGTGATGTTTCGTAGTTAGCACTAAGCCCAATAGATGGCAGTGTTATCACTAACTGATTAACAAAGTCTTTCAGTTTTAAGTTTGTAGTATATAAATTATTATATATTTTTTTAGAAAACTATTAGGGTATGCAGAGCTTTTCTGCTTGTATGGAGCGCACGCGCCTGCCTACCGGTTATTATGCCCTGCGTCAAGCACGTCAAAACAATACAATACACTTGTAATTGTAATCTAAAGTATTTTTTTGACTCGACGATATCGTAATTTATGACGTATACGTAGTACGTTAGTAAAGTTCGTGGTTGAAAGATTGGCTATTCAAAAGTGCCTAGAGTCTAGTCCAAAAACTTGCAATATCTACTCTAAGATGTCAGCCACTTAATTAATTAAAGCTCTTCATAGATAGAACGGTGGCTTTCAGTGGTATTATAATGTACGCATTTAACGGGTACAGAAATTAGCATTCAAACAGGCAACTGTTCCAACAAGTGAAACCGTTTTAGAGTTAACGACGCAGCTTTGCCGAGATAACAAACGAAATTGTTATGATTCAGGATCAGACTCTGATACTGTTTAAGACTTCAAATGTTTTGACTGCGAACAGGGGTCCATCAAATATTCGATAAGTCATCGACAGATACAGCTAGATATCACTTTTATTACTAATATTTTCAAACAATTTATTTTCGGTGTTTTAACCCTCTAAGAAGAATCGAAACAAATTTAAAGGTCACAATCTCAAACTCAGATACAACCAAGATTCCTGTAACGACCATGCAGTTGTGTCTAAAATGGTATTTTGGGGACAGACCTACACAAACTTGAATAAATCAGCCTGCGCACGTATTTCTCAACAACTTTTCAAAGTCGCTTGATGCCCATTAACCCATAAATAATAGATTAACTAATCAAATTGCTAAGGAAGCTAGTATGCTATAAGCATACATAATAATTACAGAATACTACAAATGACAAACGAATCGTCTTTGCAATAATAATAACCATTAAATTACTTAATAGGTCACACTTTAAATTCAAACTACATTACAGGATGTGTAAACCAATATAGACTGACATAGATGAACAGATTACCCACACGTCCCATACAAAGGTCCCATTCGAACTAAGCGCCGGCCCAACGTAATGTCGGGTTAGATTTCAGTCAGTATTTTGACATTAAGCTAAAAAATGATTCATAGATCGCTGGCGAATATTTATGTAAACAACACAGTAATAACAACTCTATAGAAAGATTCGTAAGAAAATATCATGGTATATCAATAGCGCCACATAAACTAAATCTATTGGGTATAGCCGTATGAGTGCAGCTAGATGTTTCCCGCGGCTTTTCCTCCATATAATAGTAGCAAATAGGTACCCACATATTTGCTATTCCGCCTACGTCTGCCTGTTTGAACAGTCAATTGACTCGTAGCAATATGTTTTGCTTTTGGTACGTACTTCAGACTTGTACGCGCTTCAGCTATTTAATACGAGCACTGTGACTTTGATTTACATATGTTAAGTTTTGCTTAGTATTAAATTAACCCTGTGTAGTACTCTGGTACAAGTTTAAGGGTTACAGGCTTAGTGGTACAGGCTATCAAACTGAACAACTTTTTCCATGAAACCAATAATACCAAACCATTGCATATATATTTCAAAATATTAAACGATTCATGAAAGATGAGATATGTAATTCAATATACGGGAAATATCAGAAGCCGGTGCAACGAACAATACTCCCTCGATGCGTTGCGTGACATTTACCTTTCGCCGAATGTCACGTTTTCATGATAAATTCGAAACTCCAATTTGTTTTGTTCTAATATTGCGGCCAGAAGGCATAAACACGCTGTTTTATGCAGGCACATTGTACACTATATTCTACGGCAATGTATTTTAGTCAATCGCAAAATATAAATCTTTTAGTTTATAAGAAGTTGTTAGTAAAACTTGGCATGTATTCGCTTATATATTTATAAAAATATAAATAAATCAATGCCAATATCAGACACGCTTCATTAGCTTGTTTTGTACAGTCAGGTAATAACAGTGAAAATTGATATTAAAAACACTGAAAACCAATATCGTAATTCAAACAATGAAATCAGTCTGGGCTTTCGTTAATTTTCTGGATTGTGAAACGCAGAGAAAGGATTCGAGTATAGACGTGTAGGTACTAAATTTTCACATAAATTAAAAAGGTTGTATGTAGCGTCGAAGCCGCATTATTTCGGCCCGTCCATCCCTCGTGAATCCAATTTGCGGCCCCGGACGCGACGTCTCTTGTAATGGGATTTCGGCCTCGTTCTAAAAAGGCTATTTACACATTTCAACTACCTCATAATACGCTATTAGCCGGTTGTTAACAAAAAACGACCAGTGTTGATTTTTAATTATTTATTGAGGAAACCGGAATTGTAACAAAATAAGATTACCAACTTGATTCATACATTTAATTTCCTGCCAAAAGAGTCCACTCATATTTTCTATTTAAGACCTTCTGACCATCTTCTTTAAACTCGTTGGTGTAAATTCACATAACGCAACACATTTGGATGAAGCTCATTTAAAAAAGCTGATTTCCTTGCCAGTTTAATTGCGCCTGAAAATTAAGCGGGGAAGTTGTCCCGGAACGAATCAATGGAGAGAAAAATTCTTGATTGGACGGCGAAGTTTTTTAATAGGCGAGTTAATCAACAGGCGTATTTAGCAAGTGCTTTTCTGTAACATGCAACCGTAATCCGGAATGAATAATATTTTGAAAAACGAATCGGTTAAGTATATTTTAAATGGGAATTTTATCAAAAGTAATAGATATGGTGGCTAAACGCAGATTTATCTATTGTCTCAGTGTCTTACAAAAAGAAAACAAGAGTGAGCCCTAAATTTGAAAGATTCAAGTCATCAACTAATAAATGTATTTTTGTAGATTTCGTTTCACATGTAAGTCTAGAGAAAATAATCTAAGGGGGTAAAATCCGGTGACCTCGCAAGTCATGGCACAGGACCATACGTTCATTTGACTTGTTCGTCAACTGGAGAGTGTCAAAATCGCGGGAGTGCGGGGTTGGCACCTTTCGATTTTTACACTCGCCATTTGTCGAACAAATCCTTCATTTTCCTTAAGTTTGCCATATATCATTACTTCCCAGACTTTGAACCTTATTGGGGCGCATTATCGAAGCGTATAATAATACAGTATTTTATTTTAATCAAATTCTATGGATTCGGTACCTATTTGGAGAAAAACATTTATCAAAAATCTAATAAGCTTTAGTTTTGCTCAAAATCGAGAGCAAGACTTCTTTAAGTTTAAATGCTATTCTTATAGTTTCGGATTTGGCCACAAACGCCTACGTGAGTAGTTGTAGAGAGTAGAGATGTAGTTAGCCTGACATAAAGTAAGGACCAGTATTTACAGTCACTTTTAAATCAGCCCTTATAAAAAGTTAAAAATAATAATAAGTACAAATAATTACCTGCTAGGTTACCGTATACACGGTAACCTAGCAGGTAATTATTTCTAAAGTAGGACTGATTTGAAACATTTAATAAAATCGAACCTGGTTCGATTTTATTAAATGGCAAGCATCCGCTAGGTGATTCTGAGTGACAAACGAGCGGGTGAAAACCGGTTGCCTCTCAGCAAAGTCCGTCACGTGCTCTCCCTAGATAAAATACGTTCAAGTAAGCTGGCTCGGCTACTTGCCCACAACCAAACTCGGGATGATAAATCTCATTCTGTACGTAAATTTCGCGGTCTCGTCTTGAGCGACCTTTATGACGTTTACCCTACTGAATTATAATTTTTATTATACTTTGAGAATAGCCCTGGTAAAATGTGAAGTTCACTATTACATGAGTGTGATTTTTCACGTGGTCACGAAAGAGGGACTTATCCGCAAAGCGTGGACGCATGCTGAATCACAAAGTAGTAAATCAGTCCATTGTTGTGAACGACAGAATATTCAGTTACCCACGGCATTTTGGCGAAAAACATTTACATCTAGATAAGTCTGCGGAAGTAATCGCATGACCTATTCACGGGATTGTCTTGAAGAAAAATGTTGCTCAAGTTTTCTGGGTTAAATTTAAAAGTATTCCGTGAATTCCAAATGAATAGCAAGAAAATAAGAAATGATAGAAACAAAAATGCAACTTTATTCTGAGGAGTTTTGAATACATGAACACTTAAAAATATATGTATAATGAAGTCCCTCGAAAAAAAAAGCTGAAGTAGAGCAAAAGCTGTGGCTGCGGCACAGTGGTCCGCGTGCATTAGCGCGTAGGAAACTGATGTTTACTCAGAGTTACTTTGTGTTTATCCAATAAATAGACTTTGTCGGCCCTGCCGCTCCTCTAACCTGTTGGGTTCTTTGCATTTATCTGTACACTCCAAACGAGTTTTCGTTCACGATTCTAAACACTTCTACTCATAGTTGTCATGCTTGCGTCACTAAGTTGTTTAATGTTCCAACAAACTATTTCCTGAGTGGACTGTAACTTGTCCTGTCAATAACTTGCCCCGTTTCGAATCCCCCAACGTAACCAGAGAAGTTTGCGACTGTGACGTTTAGAAAACGGAAATGTAATTTAACTGTCAGTTAGCCTGACCCAAGCAACATGTCACGGGACAAGCGAATGTCCGCTTTTTATAACTCCGGCTAGAAAACTAATCGCGTAAAGGATCGAAAAATGCCAATCGCTTGTTTTGATATCTCGTTCGAAGTTAAACTGAGTTTACTTTGGGTGTGAAAACGGAATAAACTGGGATACAGGCGCGTGCGAGCCGGAAATCGTAGTCGTCGACGAACCATCATCGTGTCGTGGATTGGCCCGTAACGCGGGGCCCTATATCCGCCGCGAAATGGAACGTGATTCCACTTCCAATATAGTGGAATACAAACCTACAGATTCACAACAAGATTTCTGCTATGTGAATTGGCAATACTTAAAACTTTAGAACAGTTTGTCTCTACAATAGAATTTATTATTAAATTATCCATTCTATAGCACAATCCTCTATAGGTACTGGCATATCACATAATTTCATTTGAATACTGCGCATAAATCATAGGAGTTCTCAAGTACTTCAGACGTATTATAATATCGATAGGTCTTTCCAAATATAAATCGATAGTCAAGATATGAGATCGCGCGAAACTAAGTTTATGATTTATTGGATCCACCTTTGCGAGGTTTGGGTAAACAGAGATTCAAAGGGTGTGGTATAAATAGACAATATGATTTATGTTCCCTTAAAAATAAATAAGATGAAACAATATCGAATGTTAAAAGCAGTGATATGAAAGTGAACTTGAAAAAGATTTATCGGAATTTGCCGTTGATTCATGGGAATTTTATGGATGTGTCTGTAATAGATTTTCATGACGTAAATGCTTTGTGGTTGTACATATAATACATGGAGGTTGACAATGGTTTAGTGTCACGTGCCTGCTCGAATAATGGCCAAACAGCTGGCATCACGGATGATACACGCCGCACTAATCGCTACTAGAGTTCATGTTTAGTGCTAAGCTGTGACCTAGAACACATGCAAGATATCATTAACAGTTAATGTGACGTAGTTTATGGATATTATGCGATAACCAGAGAACGCTTGCTATATCTTCATATATCAAATGTGAAAATATACGAGATTTGTTTTAGTTATTTATAACGCAGCATAAATCAGCTAACAGAACAGAACCTATGGTGACTTCGGTGATCTGTATTATACTACATATATCAAAGATAACTGTTGTCCGTGCATAAATCTGGTTGGAATATACATAACTCTGAATCAGAACCACAAAAATAAAAAACACACCAGAAAAAAATTAAAAGTCTACGAAACTATAAGATTCAAATCAAAGTCAAACCACAAGTGAAAAACAGTTCATAAAAGCCTCATTTTATTCAATACATTTTATAAAAGGCCAACTTCAATCATGAATTTAGTATTTGGACTAGGTATTTATTTTCATTCCAGCAAAGAGCGAGATTTCATTAAACGTAGGTAATTGTTAACAATTTGAAGCGTTGTGTTCAATGAATCCGAGTTGAAAAGACGACAGATGTTTCCTCTCGAGAAACTTTAGTTTTAAGTTTTCAGCTAAAAGAATTCTTCGGGAGCAGCGATGTGATCGATCTTTGTTCACATTTTATGGAAAATTGTTCAACGATATTGGAGCTAAGACTATGGCTATTGTTAAAAATTGGGAATAGTTTTTATTGTCCTGATTGGAACACTTTTTAGTTGTGTTTTTTATTATTTATTTCAAGCACAGCCACTTCACATACATGAAACTTATGCTAGAATAAACTTAACAACTAAAGGACTAATGTACATGACAATTACGGTGTAGATAGCATTGATTTATATGTCTTGCTGCCTTGAACAATATATTATGCTAAACTAAAACTAATACAAACAAGACAGACTTTAGTGAATCAGACGGTAACAAATATTTAGAGCAAAAGTTAAGAATATATAAAAAGCACTTAATGATTCTACGCGAATTTTTTCTTGGTAGTTTGTTTAAATAATTTGATTTGTGAAGATTTTTACCTGCTTATATTCAATGTTAGGCGCAACTAAACATTTATATAATTAAAATATTAGTTACATAAACATAGGACTAGGAGAAAGTTAGACAATGGCATTCAAATACAGCGAGTGATTTTCCTTAACATAAATGTCAGTTCCTACAAAATGAGTACAACAACCAAATATACAGTTTACATTCGGAATGTCTAGGACACAATAAAATCCGTTCTTGGTTACATAAAATGTAGCGGCAATCGCTGGTTGGACGTCGCACCATGACACAAGCCGTCACTCCCCGGGAGAAGAAACACCCGAATTAAATTCCTGTCCTCGACGCCAAAGCGCATGTTGCGGCTCCATAGCACAAATTTCGCTA
The DNA here is from genome assembly GCA_037179545.1 of Sesamia inferens. Taxonomy (NCBI): domain Eukaryota; kingdom Metazoa; phylum Arthropoda; class Insecta; order Lepidoptera; family Noctuidae; genus Sesamia; species Sesamia inferens. The sequence continues at coordinate 22,797,347 of CM073928.1, read as the reverse complement.
AAACTTCAACAAACCTGTAGAGAGATTTCTAAAATTAGGTACATATTTCACTGTAGTGTGACGCCTCGGCACGACTCGTTGTAAAGGAGAGCAGTCGTATCAAATTTCGCGCTAACGACTCTTAGACTGTTAGTATAGCTGAAACAATCGTGGCGTGGAAAAGCGAGTTATGGACACAGTGAAGGGAGAGGACAGGCGAGTGCATTAAGATAAAGAGCGTTGGGCGGCAGCCAGAGCGTTTCAAGTGTCCGGTGGTGCCAAGACGGGCAACCGTCAGGCGGATGCAGCCACGCTCTTACTTCTTGCACCATCAAACAATAATTTTTACTCAACGTTTAATAAATATTTATTTTTTGTTTCTTTATTCTCCCCTTCATAATTCTTAAAAACTCTACACGTAATGTAGCGCGCAATCAACTCCAATCTTAATTTGCATAAAGAAAGTCAACACTTGAAGTTTTGTGTACTGTCTTTCCACTAACGTACGTTGTAGAAACAGCTGGCTTCCAGAATAATTTACTAAATCATCTTGAGCACAGTCAAGTGTTACTCTCTCATAAATTCCGAGTCGTGTGTACCTACCGAGAAGATGAACGAATTTTAATTAAAGTCCCGGCGTAGTCAGCCTCATCTTATTAATAAAATATCAGATTCTTAAAACTAATGTAGCGTGGTTTTGCATGAATAAATCTTGTGGTTATGTAGCTGTATGCTGAGTGAATTATACTTTATAATAAGTAAGTTCCTAGAAGAGTTTTTAAATTCCTGGTAGTTACAAAGACAAACTGTCTTATGATATTTAATGTCCAGATTTTAAGACATAGAAATACTTTGGGAGCATAGCATACTTGTTTTCCATGTAATCGAATGTAGTTTTTACCAAGGCCGATTTTAACTTTAAAGGCACGTAGCTCGATTAACTACAAAAGTACAATATTTAATAAACCAACGTCTTAAGTAACTTTGATATCAATAAACGAAGTCCCGAAAGCGCAATTGACCGTTGAACTCTCACACGGGTCGACATAGAGTGGAAGTCAGCAGTTTCTTTGAAGCGCATCCGCACTTAGAGGACAATAATGAATTCAGGCCCGAGGAGGTGAGGCGTGCGGGGGCCGGAGTACTACAGCGTACTCCTACGCTCCACTTTGCACTTCCTCTCTTATAAAGCGATTAATGACAGTGCGACCTTTGAGGAGTCTGACGATCAAAATAAAAAGGAAATAAAATCCAATCACGGAAACGACTTCAGACTTCCTCGATTCCGATGGAGTTGTAAAATTTTAACACTTTCGAGTTAGTTTTTGCTATTTGTGTTCCTGTTCCTCTTTGCTTCGGTTGGGTGTTTACAAATACCGTTCTACGAAACAGTTTATATGTTTACCCAGAACATTCAAAACTATATAATCCACTGAAAACTCTGAATGTTACAGTAAGTGAAAATTCAGCAATTTGCAGTTGGTATAACGAATGATATAAGCAAATGTTTCGTAATACTACGAATTTAAGGTTATCTCTTTTGCGCTTATGAACTATCAACGTAGACATATGTATGGCCTGAGCTCGGAAATACATTTCCCGGCTTATAAACATATTCGAGGAAAAGCGCTGAGGTAATACAAGCAGACGTACGGAATCATACTTTGATGGGGGAGGTACACTCCAGTGTTTACATTTATCAGAAACGTGTGCCCGTAATAAAAGTGAGGCGGAGAAGCAGAGTCAACGAAAGAAAATAATAAAATTTATGGTATATAATATTATATTACGTGTTTTTTTTTTATAATTGCATGTTAATGTTTTGTGAGATGTATTCGGAACACCACTTTGAGTTCCAAAACTGTATGAAGGAAAGAAGCTACCAGATTTAAATAGACTGGATGGATGACTTAATTGGGCGGGTCACAATATTCACATCAGCCGCATGCACGATGACCACTAGGGAAATTGTCCACACAATGAGTACCTAAAGATGGATGGCGCCGCCGAGGCCAGCCCTCTACATACAGCGAGATGACCTGGGCGCGTACCACAATTTCGTGGTGGCGTAAGAAAGGAGTTTCTGGAAGTATTTGACGAAGACCTTTTCTCAGCTATGAGGTAGAATAGACTAATAAATAAGGGCCAAGTGCGACTCGTACTCGAGCACGGTTCCGTATCATTATCAATAGAAATCACGTCTGTTGTATGGGAATCCCCTTAAATATTTATTCTGCATCTGTGAAGACTTCGACTGTCCAGCTATAAGAGTACTTGAGATAGGTACAGTCTAGTGACAGTCAGACAGCAGAGACTTAGTATTGGTAGGCTCGTTTTTACCTTTGGATACAGAACCCTAGAATAGAAGTCACCTAGATTGAAACGAAAAATAAATTTGTAATTTTCATTGCTAGAGCACTACTACAGAATAGGAATCTAAAGCAAATTTTTTATTTTTTTATTAAAATATAAACCAGCGCTTGACCGCAATCCCGCCTGATGGTAAGCAGTGACGCAATCGTTGATGGTAAAGCGCACTAGTTTATTAAGAGCCTATTCACTCTAGCCTTGAAGACACTCAAATTGTAGTCCGACGGAAACACCGCCGCCGGTAGATTGTTCCAGTCCCTCGATGTACGCGGTATAAAGGACGAGGCGAAACGCTTCGTAAGGATCGTAGAGGTGTTAACAACATAAGGGTGGAAACTCGCCGTACGACGGGTCGTCCGATGGTGGAACGGAGATGGGGGAATTAAATCGTGCAATTCCCTCGCACACTCCCCAGAATGTATCCTATAGAACACCGAAAGGCTGGCTACTCTACGCCTGTGCTCTAGGCTTTGGAGACCAACTCGAGTTAAATCAGGGTCACCAATCAGCCTCTTCGCACGCCTCTCCACTGAATCCAAAGTGGCCAGGTGACACTTAGCAGCACCAGCCCAAATGTGGCTGCAGTACTCCACACACGAACGGACCTGTGCTTTGTACAACATTAGAAGCTGCCCTGGTGTGAAGTACTGCCGGACCTTTGCGATTACACCAAGTTTTCTGGCAGCCACCTTGGCCTTGGACTCAATGAACCGCCCAAAGTTTAGGTTCGAGGAAATCTCAACACCCAAAAGCTGAAGGCGGTCGGTACACTCCAAGGATACATTCCGAAAAGTAGGAGCCAAGGTGAACGGGCTCCTTTTGGCGGTGAAAAGACACGCCTGCGTTTTGGCGGCATTGAATGCTACAAGATTGGCATTGCCCCATTCGGAGACTGCCTGAAGTGCAACACTCGTTCGCTCTACCATGGCCTCTCTTTCGGACCGGATTGATTCCCTACTAGCCCGAGCATCCGGCAGGTATCTCTCCACAACTGTGCTGTCATCTGCATACCCATAGATACCGGGCATCAGTAGATCGTTAATATGCAGCAGAAACAGAGTTGCAGAGAGAACAGACCCCTGAGGAACACCGGCATTAGTCGACATGGGCTCAGATGAGCATCCGTCGACAACAACTCGGAGGGATCGTTCAGTCAGGAAGTCTTAATATATTAAGTTATTAGTGCCTACAGAGAAGCCAGTGGAGTACAGGAGTAATCTATATAGATTGAAGGTTCTTACAACTGCTCGCTTCTACAGGTACCTAAAGTTATACTCAATATACAAAAAAAAAACTCTTGAAAATCAAACTGGCAAAAGTGGCGAGGGCAGGTGCAGAGCGAGGGAATCGAACAAAAACTATTAGATAACGGCGTTTGTGCATTTCCACATTATCGAGTAAAATGGAATGTCGCCAACAATGCAATTAACTTTTTAAACGTTGGAAACTTTTAAAATAGATACCAAATGCGGTGATTTAGTTGCAGCATCCATTTAAATCTACTAGTACATTTGCTAGGTTGTTATTTCCTTTAGATGGTAGTGCGCTGTGTACTCTGCAGTACAGATTCCATTAGATGAGAGTGTTGTTGTACCATTAGTCGTGACTTGGCATCGAGTTAGCTTGCTAATGTGCAATCAAATAGCGCCGCTGACGGCCACTTCATTATGCGTACGCTCTATGAATTCAAATCGACCGTGTAATTACTACAACAATGTCTTGTTTTGCGTATCTTGTACAAAAATCTTGATGTACACTGATATCATGCAATTAGCCTAGCTCCAATCGCCAATAGAACTTACCGAAAAGTGTGTCAAAAAGGTATTTATAAGTTATAATATATAGTCCAACCATAATGCAAATACGACAGAGTTATAATCATTTAAATAAGTAAATACATAGCGGAATCTAACTTTATAAATTATGATTAATTTACGTAAAATAATTTCAACTCTGCACTGTAGGTAACCGCAAAAGTTTTCACAGATTAAGACAGAATTTCCACTTTTATTTGTTTAATGAGCAAACATAAACAAGAACTTGTTCAAAGGGTGGAAATGTCTCCGCTTAACCGCCGCGACCCGGATTTCGTGCCAAATATTTATTTTAATTACATCTCGGTTCCTTCAAAGACCAAGTTAAATGTCTCTACCACCTTCCACGCCAATATTTTAAAACTTATTTACACATTTTTCATTTCTTTCTTTTAGTTTTCACATAGTTAAATAGGTAGAATTGATGTAATCTATGACCTATTTGCTATTATTTTTCATAATGCATTGAAAGAAAATGTTCATTCACAGTAAAAAAAAAAAACTGTAGTGATTCTGCAACAACCGCTAGCCACCTCGATAAACATTTGTTAAATGTAGTAAAAAGAAAATGGAAAATCGCGAAGAAATAGTTGCCTGCGGGCTATCGATTGAGGAGTTCCTCTGGGAATTACCGTAATATGACTAGCTCATAATAAGGTGGAGACCAGTTACAATAAAAATAAAAGAATGGAGCTTTGTACATAGCAGGCTAGGTTCGTACAATCGGAAATGAACAGTCAAAGCGAACTTAATTAAAACTAACCGCGTGCCTCAGGGACAATGGGTGTACGAGACAACAAAGCGATGGGAGCCGTCATAACGGCTGTCAGCTACAACCACTAAATACGGTCTTAAATTACTTCACAATGAGTTCATACTAGCAGACTTGCCTGGAGAACTGACAGGGGTCTGAAAATCGGACTAACTCTAATAGTGCTCGGTTAGTTGAGAAGAAGATATGGCATCTTCCGCCGCAGCCTTGATAAGCTAAGTACGAAATTACTTAAATATTTACAAATTATATCTAGCCATTATCATAGGCACTGTTTGTGTGTTGGATATGTCGTTTAAGATCAAAATCACTTGTAAGTAGTTAAATGGTGTCAAATGAGGCAAACACCATTACTTATGATTATAATTGTACAAAATTGACAATAATTGGACAGTTACCTGTAATAAAGCTGGTTAGCGGGTTAAAGTAAACAAAAACGACCTGCTTTGCTCTTCGTGTTAATTAAAAACTAATTAGCGGAAATTAAAAGTTTAGAGAAGAGATCGGGTGAGGAGACATCTGGTGATGGCACCAAACGATGAATTTCTTACGGTTGCAAGGGCGCAAACTAAGAAAACACATCTGCGCATAAATTCTGAACACGTCCGGCTATATAAATTCATAACTTCGGAACGAACCGGAGACAGACGGTGCGCTGGGGCCTCTACGAATTTATTAAATAAATTAATTGAGCCAAAACGAACATAACTGAATACTGAACCAACTGTTGCAAAATAGCACATTAACAACAAAAAAACTCTGGTAGACTTGTAATGCTCGTCAAGAATGTTGGTTAAACGGCATGTTAGTATCAGAAAGTACAAATTCAAGGGGCAGTTTATAAAACTAAAAGCCTTTCATCATTGGCTCAACATGGTAATCACAAAAAACAAACCAGCCGTGTCATACTTATATTTATTAGGATCGATTAGGCATTGAAGTTTATCACAATTTTGTATACCCTTTCTGATACATAGATAAGTAGATAAATTATGTTTAACGCTTATTTCAGTTTTGTTTTCCCTTTTCTCTGCATTTTCAAATGGAAATTCTTGATACAATAACAATGGACAAAAGGAATGAAATAATGAAAAGCACAATGGTATACACACCGGAAAGAAAAATAACAAAATCAGATAAAAAGATTTGTTGTATCCTCAATACATAATAGCTAGTTTTAGAAACAACTGTTGTTACAGACCCAATTATACGATCAACAAAAATTTATGAAGCATTCGTTCGCATAGTGGGGTAGTGGTCCCATCGTAGCGGTGTAGTGGTGAGGCCCAATAAACCACCCGGTTGAGTGCATAACGCGCCGAGATTACTTATAGCCCGGAGTAAACCAAACAACAATATTTGTTGGTGCCAGGCACCAGATTAATTTTTCCTGAGGCGTTTTACTTAACGTTATCTAAGAAAACGTTCATCAAAATATACCCACAAATTGAACTTGAAGATTTTCATTCCATTGCTTTCACGTAATGAAGCGAGAGATTATATTAACGATACTTTTTTATTACCACGAGGCTCTAATAAAAATGTAAAGGACATTTTAATATATTTAGCGTTGTTTTTCTCGCCAGCGGCTATTTTATACCATTTATGCTCGCTCGTAAAACTTTAGAATTGAACTTTTCTATTTATATCGCAGGCAACGCCTCCAACAGGTTGTAGTCATGTTGTTAGTTACTTCCGTAATTATAACAGAAACCAAACAATGGAACGCTGCAAAATGCTGTCTCTACATAAGTTAAAAGTATTGTTTTCTCGTTTTTAATGTGGCTTTTTAATTCCAAGAGAACAAAGAGTTTCATATAATTATATAATACATGGCTAATGTTTTCGTGATAATGTTGGTAATATGATTTACTGAAAATCGGTGGGGTATCAGTGTAACATGCCACTCCGATTAGTGTTTAAAATACGTCAAACTGTGAAGGCCGTTACAGGTAGTCCTTCTGTAGATACACGGCAATGTTTACTTTTACTGACTAAAACCCACCAGTGTTCCTTCACTTGCCTGTGCGCCAGGGCCACGATTTCTTTTTTAACCAACCCGCAAACTTGACCCAGGAGGTATTGCTCTTCGTGGACCCCGTCAAGTCATGTCAGCGCATCCCCACGATACGCTGACATCTCTTTGAGGCGCGATCTCTTCGACCCGGGCCTGGTCCTTACCGGGTGGCGAGCTTAGTGGCGTGACGGTGCTGGGATTCCCGCTCCCTCATACGCTCCGCCTCCTCCTTTGCCAGCATCACTGCTTCGCGAGGGAGGTGACGGCCTGCCATGCACTCTCGCTCCGGACCATGGCCTGGACCAGGGTCGGTCGCGAGAGATCTCTACTCAATCCGGGCAGACCTCCACCGTTTGCTCCACCGTGTCCTCGAGAGCGATTTCCACAGTGGTGACACCCTGGCATTTTCTCCCGCCTTATCCGGAATAGATATATCCCGATACAGCCAGGTCCGGTGAGGACCTGCATCAGGTAGAAGGTGAGGGTGCCGTGGCGCCTGTCTAGCCACTCCTCAAAGAGGGGACTTACCGCCGCTATTGTGACGTGCTATCAACTTTCAATTTACCTCATTATAAGCTTCAGCAACCATGGAACCCCCCCTCCACGCACTCTCTTTGACTATGTACCTAATAATATATGTACTAATGTAATATGTACCTAATAAAAAAGTCGCGTAAACGAGACAAGGCTTTTTCGGTACATGACGATTTCTCCAAGATTAGTCCTAACGCAAGCTCTGTTAAAGGACTTGGTTCAAAAAAAAAAAAAAATCTTTCACTTCTTAAGACATCTCATCAGACTCTTCGTACAAAAAGAATGTGTAGGAATAAGCAGAAAAATAAAAAGACTTAAGGCCCACGATCTACCGCCGACGAGGAAGCGATTATTTAGTGGTAGTTATCAACGACTTTTCTCGATCAAGAGACCTATAAAGGATTGTACAAGTAGATCCAGTTTAAGTAAAAGCGCAGGCTGAGATCTTAGCTAGCGATCAAATATGCAGTGACAAGAGCTATCACGGAACGTACTCGTTCAGCAACGCCGCTTTGACGGACCGAAAACTTGCTGAGAGACTCATGTCTAGCACATACCAACGAGTAATTGCTCGTCGTTTCCTCTACTCGCTTTTCGATAATCGCCGACGGTGGGCCTATGAGGTAAAATGTTACACAAGTTGTTATTTAAGAATAAACCAACTTGGACAAGTGCTTTGGATCACGAAGTTGAAGTGAGCAACTTTATAATGGACAAATTTCACGTACAAAAAATAGGATATTTGGTAAAAATTGAAGAAAGAAGGAATATCAATCTGGATATGATAAAGATTAAGCCAAGCATGCATTGATGAGCAGTCAAGCTGTTTTAGGTATATTATGATTATTAAATAGTGAATAAATAATGTAATGTATAATAATCAGACAAAGAAAATGATAAAGCCTAATGATGAAAACCATGTGAAAAAACATGGCATTTACGGATTTAAATTTTCGACACATAATATTTTGCGTCGCTTGCTAAGGAAAATGACAAAATCGTGTATCATTAACGTTCAAGTATGTAAGAAAAGCTTTTGGTCTTGTCGTACACGTCATATGTAATATATCTAACGTATACTGAATAAAATACGAACATTAACCTAATTAGGCAAATTACTTCAATAAACAATATTGTAAAGGACAATTTGATACCCAAATTCATTAAATTCAGCAATATCAATAATACTTAATACGAGAGCAGAAAAGTTGCTTTTTTAAGCTTAACTTTTGAAGAAGGCTGTACGTTATTTAACATGTCGCTAGCACCTTTAGGAGTAGAGCAAACAAGAAAACAAGTCGTGTAAACTTGACCGTTCTTTTTGACTATTTTTACTCGGCTCATAAGTCGGCATCAAAATAAGTATAGATAGATACTTCTAGATATAGAAGACGAAACCAGCGATAAACGCACAACTTCCTACCATCACACAGGGAAACTTTCAGACGAATTAATAATTAAAAACATTGAGCGATACGTTTCGAAAATTTTAATGAAGTCCTCGCAGAAGACGCGGCATGGTATTAATTTTCTCACAGGTGGTGGATAGTAGCCTTAAGACTAAGAAACAATTAATTTAGCAGACAGGTGCAGTAAAAGTGTCTTAACATTATCAGTAATAATTAAATATCTAGTACGTTTTACGTTTTTACGAACAGCATACTAAAGCAACGGATTCCTAGAAGAGCGGTGATCGCCACATGTGGTCGTAATGTCCAAACACAGAGCGTTTTTTGTCACCTCAATGCCAAATACTGGTGTGGAAATAACAGATTTTTATGACATCCGTTGTAAATATGACGAAATTGTCCTTCACCACATCTAAACCGCGTTCAAGCTACCATTGTACGTTGAACTTAGAAGATTGGGACTGTTACCCGTGCGAGTGTCCGAATTGGTCGCAAAAACTAAGCCAGAGCACCTTAATCAAATGCGTTAAGTTAAAACTATCGATCAACCGTCCGAGCCGAGAGAGCGAAGCAAGGTGAGCACTACTTCCAAAGGCCAGGCGATTGACTAAACGGCTAATTTAACCAGTTGGCTGCGACATATTATATTTGAACAATTTATGTTGCTCTTGCATGCCTTTAAATATTCATAACCTTTTTTGCCTCCACTACTTTAGTTTATTCCAAAAATAATATGATTAACATCAAAAAGGCAATTTTACTTAATTTATATTCTGTGTGAGTTTTGTTTAAAGAAAATAGTAGATAGGTAAATTTAATTTTGAGTTATAAAAGTGGATCGACTAATTTTATTAGTTCGTATCCTAAGAGAGTAATAAAAAATAATAAATTAGGCTGTCTGTAAAAAATCGCTCTTAGCGATAAGACCCCACATTGTACCACCCTTTATAAAACCATCATCTTTATGTTCAGCAGTGCAATTCTGTACATCGTGAAAAGTTACATTTGGTGAAAAGAGCGTGCGTGACAGAACATACACCGAGGTGGTTTTTAGTCAGTAGGAGTCTGACAGACACAGTCGCCCACCCCAAGGCGGTGGACATCCATTGAGGATTTTACACCCGGGAACAAAAAAAAAAGTGAAAAAAGCGTGATCTGTCATTTTAACTAACGATAAAGGATTGAGACCATTGACAGTTCACTCTAAGCTCACTTTACCTAACTTTTTACAGGATCGATCGATACTAATATATTATGTTGTACGTACATAATAAAGAGTTATCTATGTTTAAGTTAATAAATGTGTGGAGGTAGATGGAAATCTTATGCGAAAGAAGTCACGGCCAGGTTAGTCAGATATCAAAAAGTGAATAGATTAGGTACATAGTTTAAAATTTAATAATATTAAGTTTTAACGACATAATTAGTAACAGGTGGGTATCGGTAAGATCATAATATATTTTTTATATCATGTAATATGATCAATTTAAGAAATATACGTACCTACTTATTTATACACAGGCTTATGACTAATCGTGCCAGGTGTTCACACTCAAAACATAAAATATAAGCAATCTTCTCTACTACCAATGTATTTATATATTCTGGAATACATATGGCTTTTTAATTGTCACAGAAATCATTTTTTATATCGTATTAAAACGACGAACATAAAAGTTTAATTGTTGTGGTCATAGAAAATGTTTATTTGCTTTAAAACATGGTATATTACGACCTAATAAATATAATTATTATTTTTATAACATATTTATCCAATGTATATATTATGTAAGCGTTCTTATTATCATCAGTTATCTATACTCTATACTAATATACAATATGTAACAAAAACCCTGTTGTTCCTTCAGCCTACGTTTTAAGAATCGGCGGCATACGGACGTAATAAAGCATGTAATTTATGAAATGAAATCGTTTATTAAGCAAGTAGGACCACCGATCACTTTTACACGTCATGTATTTTCTTTTTTTTTTATCTAGATGAAGCCGGCATTTCTTAACTACCTCTGAGAAGAAATAGCCGAAACAAACTCAGGGATCATCGTCTTTTTTCAAGTCCAGACATTAAAAATGAGAATGTTTACAATAATTTACCTTATAATTACGCATATTGCTTAATAATAATGCTTAACAGAGCGAGCAGCTCAGTCCCAAGCTTTTTTGTCTTCTAAATAATTATTTAGAAGACAAAAAAGAAAATATTATTAAATCATAGATTATAATCTATGATTTAATAATACCCCTTTTTGCAAAGTTTGGCCTTTATATAGTTTTTAAATCGTTTAATGGGTAAGTTTCGAATGTCCATGGGAAGCTTGTTGTAAAAGTGTATAAGACGTGTGTTTGTTCCTGGTATTTATATTATGAATATCGCTTATTTTCTTAAAATCCGATATATTTTTATGTACATACATAAGATATTCAAATATATACTGTGAAGCTACAGTCAAAATGTCCACCTCTACGAATTTTTCTCTAAGAGAATCTAGGACCAAGGTTGTAAATGGCTCGAACAGCCCTTTTCTGTAAAACAAAGATGGTATTGATGTCCGCACAAGTTCCCCAGAGAAGAATCCCATAAGTCATAAGACTATGAAATCAAAAAAACATATGTCGTGTAAAACTGATCGGCGATCCTACTTGCTAAATAAACGATTTCATTTCATTATTCCCAATCATCATTGAGCCTTAATGCATTAGGGATAAAGTTGAAAAACTAATAAAGAAATTTGACAGATTGTAGTAGCTTGATGTGCTGTCATATGTAAAAATTAATTTGTTAAAACCATGATACGAAAATGTGTAATAATTTTAGTGAATTCAATACGGTACTTACTAAAAGTTGTAAATACAAACTGGTGACGACAATACGACAATAAATTAAACATCGTGTACCTCAACACATTCTCAGTCTACCCATAAAACATCATATAAATATGTCCATTAGTTTTGTCACAGGAAATTGTTTTTCATTATTCACATTTTCTACATGATGTACATGTTCGTAAGGAAGCGCTTACAGGTTGATGACCGCCGCATCCAGCGGTGACCAACCGTTCTTTTTATGGGGCCACAAACACATTTCGGCCTTGACTCTTGATGTTCCCTTGATGACACTGGTTATGGTGGTTGTTACATATTTTATCAATATTTTTTTTTCATACCATAAAAATAATCACTAATATGTCAGTTATATAGTTTGGGTTAAAAGTATTCGAGTACAATATGTGCACTTAATTGCTGTAATAAGATAGCCTAATCCGTTTCAATATTTCTGCTTGAAGTTATTTATTTCTAAGTTCAAACAGGTGTTTCCTAATTGTTGTATACATCATCAACACTATTATTTAGGAATATTGCTAAATATTTTAATTGCTGTAATAAATACAGCCTAATCCGTGTAAATAAATAACTTCAAGCTGAAATAGCTTGAAGTTTACTGTCAAATTTTCTAAGTACAAACAAGTGTGTCAAGTGTTTTTATTGATGAAACAGAGATGGACTGGATGACGTAGTGGGTTGTTAATGCCATACGTCTCCTCAATAGATGGGGCTGTTTTCATTATTTTTTGTTTCTTGAAACTAAATTAATATATAATCATATCCAGGCTATGAATGGGTATCGCCTTGAGGACACGGTGGAGCATACGGTAGAGGTCTGCCCGGCTTGTCGTGAGGTAAGAGGTGTGCCGTGTCCTCGTAGGCAAATGAAGAAACACGGATAGGTTTTAGTCAGTAAAAGTCTGACACGCCCTTCCGCTCCGCCCAGAGCGGGAGACGCCATTTGATGATTTCCCATCCCAAACAGAAAAAAGGCTATGAATGGTTGGCGCGAAAAACATTACGATCGGTAGTATTTGCAAACACCAAACACCTTGACATCTTTGTTTTCTTATATAGGTGGTAAAAATCATTCTACTTTCGTCCTGCTAATAAGCAAATCAATTAGCCCAAATTCTGTCCGTTTTGATATGGAAGCCTATGGAATATTTATGTATTCTCCAGTCCCTATCATTAGGGTATAAGGGTGGACAGTTAATAAAATAATAACAAGAGTTAAAATTCAGTGAAAAAGCACTAAAAGTAAGAGCAAAGAGAAAATAGCGTACAAATGTGGGTACACGCAAAAAGCAAGCAAAAATATGATTATTATCCGCGGTAACAATTGCGAGGACATTGCGTTATGGCCACATATGGCATGAAGTCATTAACGCGCCGTAGCAGCAGCGCACCGAGCTAACTGCCGCAATCCAGGTCTTAACGGAAGGTAATTTACCATCTGCCATTTGTGGCCGGCTACCACCAGTGTATCGCTTTTATGGAGCACATTACATGAAAAACGACAGTAAGCCTATGCTTAATTCCGATAGGCTTATTCATATAACATGGAAACGTGTTTATTAGGTGTTTGTTACACTAGTATACGGAGCGTAGAGCAACTGCCTGTCTGACCTCGGCAACCCACTTACTGGGTAGAAATGATTATCAGACTTTCTGGTTTCCGACCACCCGTAACGACTACCAAAGGTTCTCGAATGACAGCCAGGGTCAATAGCTTAACGGGCTTTACGAGGGGTTGCGATATTTAAAGATGCTCACTCATCTGCGAAACGTCGTCGGTAATTATTTACTTACTGACATCATAACTTTAACGCCAACCCGCATTGAGCAAGCGTGGTGATTAAGCTCAATCCTTCTCTGTATGAGAGGAGACCTGTGCCCAGCAGTGGGACGATAAAGAGGTTGATGATGACGATGAATCTTAACCTTATAATAGGTACGGTTAGAGAATTACAAAATGGATCAAAGTAACAAAAAGAATTACAATAACTGGCTTACACAAAAACCAAAGAAATCTCATATAACATGTTGACAACGCAGGACCAGCATTGTCCCCCACAAAACTAACATGATAATGTAACCTGTCTCCGTATCTTAAAGAAGACAAATATTCTTTTACGCACGTGTTGTCGCCCTAATAACTTATCTAGTTACCTGTGTCAGTGATAAATAGACAACACGCGACATTATCCCAAGATTTCGGTGCTGAATATTGTAAGCGTTAATTGTATTTTACGTGTCCAATTAGTACGTACCTGGTTTGTAATGTTTTGAATTTTCCTCCGATCTCAACAAAGTAACCCTTGCTGTGTACAACAGATTGCGATAATGTTATATACTTCGTGATTATTCATTTTGGACGATAAAATCTTGTTGATTAGGTGAGATCACAGTAATTTACCCCTATAAGGTAAATTACTGTGGTCTTGTCAAGCAAAAAGATAAATGGATTGGGTGGCAGTAAGCTAAGATTTCTAAAGAGCGGGGGCCGTTGTATAGTATCCAATATTACCGGCGAAAGATATCACTGAAATGTTATTTATGAAAGTAAATATGTGTTATTTTCGTAGACAGCGTTTTTTAACATCATAAAGTAAGCCCCGTTGCCATTATTTTCATGACAGCCGTCACTGCGAACGTTACGGCGGTCACCGCTCACCTTCTTTAAAAACTAATACTGTAACCTCACTCCCTGTTGGTATTTCGTGGTCGTTATAAGGTAACTTTGTGAGGCATATTATTTGACGACGTGGACCATTTGTGGCAAACGGGTTCGCTAGACCGGCGACACGTGTTTAATAAGATAAAGTAACGTGCCACCGTACCCCGGTAGAACAAAGGTGCCCCGATGTCGACGTCGTCACGAACAATACATGCAACATGTTCACCATACTGTTCTCACCCACTTACTGTCCTGTTCAACTATGCTTGTCACATTATAGGGAGCATTATACGGAGCTTCGACTCTGACTCCGTTGAGTCGGAACTTCATACCTTCGGTTCAGATACTTTTAAATCTGAGGTTAAATCATAACATAGCGGCGACGGCCCGTCGATTGTTATGTTGTGAACAGCCTCCCTAATCGGCGAACACATTTTTGTCAAATGATTGAGACTAGTTGGGATGGTTTGGACCGAACGGACCAATGGGCGGTCCGAACGATCCCAACTGATCCCAACTAGTCGCAATCATTTGACAAAAATGTGTTCGCCGATTAGGGGGCAGGTTCATACATATCACGCGGGGAATTCCCCGACTCCTGCTACGTCACACGTGCACTCTATCGTCAATTTTTTTTTCACTTATTATTATTAGTTTGTTACGCACACGAGTAGGTACACGACACGTTCATAGGTTATATGTACATTTGTTTTGATTTTTCATTAGTTTTGGAGTCAACACATTTGATTTAATTTGTTTCAAAGCTTTTGTTCATAAGCAGTGATGCGATCGTAGATGGTAAAGCGCGCTAGTTTATTATGAGTGAATAGGTAACTCAGAAAAACTGAGCAAATAGGAAGGAAGACGGCAGTTGAGCGAGGTGATGCAATGTTAACGTCATTCAATTTCTTGTTCATTCTGAAACATACCAATTTTCTTTTCATTGTTTGTGTTTAATTTTACAATAAAAATATTAAATGAAAAAGTTGACTGAATAATGTTTTTTGGGGTTAAGTAAGAAATCTCACACCTACCACCACTTCTGAGCTTGCCTCCGGCTCCGGTTCCGACTCCGATAAATCAAATTTAAAAACTCCGACTCCGGTTCCGGTTCCGATATAACTACCTCCGTTACATCCCTAATAGGAACACCGAGACGATATACGGGAAGGACATTTACCTAAGCTTGGCAATTAGGTACTAAATTATTAAATATTATAAATACCTTATATTACTAGCCAAAATTTAACGACAACACCGTGGAATTTGTAAAGTTTTACAAAAACAATATCTGAAATACAGCCGTGCCAACGAGACCAATAAAAGTAGCCAAAATTAAAATAAATTGCTACATAAGTAGACTACGGGCTATTCCTGAGCATACATGTAAAAATTAATAACATTGCGCATGAGGCCAAGAATTCACTAACCTAACCTAATGAATACCCATGTCAATAGAATAATGCTGCAGTACTGAGATGAATTAACCTTTATCCTAATTTATCAATAAGCAAGCCTCTTTTTGTTCTACAATTTAACTATTGTAAAATCCAAACTCTCAGGGGCATTCATTTCAAATATTTATTTAGATGACTTCTACGTTTTAAGCATCCAAATCAGCGGAGCCGTCAATTTGAAATTAAACCTTAATTCTACTACGAATAACGGCTAGTTTGGCATGCTGTTTCAGGTCAATGAAAGCCCCGACCTTAATAAATATGGATATAAATTAGAGCTCTCACTTTATACCAACAATACAAATTGACAATAAGAATTTCTGCCGAATCCCTAATTGCAGTTCATTACCGAATCGACAGGAGGTACGCAGTTTTTGGAATTCTAATTCCAACACTTGAACTGGATCGTATTCTATGGAGAATAAATAAAATCGTTTTAGAACCGCATGACGACCAATACTTTAATGACGTCCAATACTCTCGTGCTAAATAGACTGATTGATATACCTATGGAAATAATTTAATTGATAATATGATTACCATGTGATGGCAAAACATTCCAGAACATGTTATTATAAGAGTCCTCCATGTTCCAGTAAAACATCTATTTACTAAATACCACATTAGCCAATGAAAAAATAATTTGATTTGGTATTATAAGTAGGCATGAAAAGCTTTCACCTTTTTGAGAATAAGAAAAAACAAATATGCGAAATAAATTTAAACAGAAGTGAATTTCCGTTTCCATAGCGTAAAAGTTGCCAATTCGATTAGCACTGCTGAATCCCATGGGTCGAAGAGTCATCAAAAATTCAGCGGGTATCCTCGATTGTACTAAATCCTTAAGGTAAATAGGTCGCAACGCAGATCGCAATGACGGTTGGGTAAGTTTAGCATAACTAAAATCAATTCTGTATAGTATTTGACTTGCAGGTATTTGGTCCAAAGATATTTGCCTCCGCAACGTCGTCACGACATTCCGTGCCGACAAACTCGGTGTGTCGTGGTATTCCAAGTGTCAAGCCAGTTGACATTTAGAGGTCATTGCGAAAGGGGTCGTCGGGGGACGACCTGTCACTTACTTTTAAGCGATTAAACAACTGGGTTTTGTACGCGTAGATATTAAGACAGACATGCTTTAGTCAAAAGAACATCATTTCGCTATTGATATACAGGCCCAACTATAGATCGATAGCAAAGATGTTACAGGAAATTCTAAATTCCAGAACACTAAGGGATTTTCATCTTATTTCTTCCTCCTTGAAACCAGAAACTATCGGGAAACTCCCTTATTAATTTTCTTGGATAAATTCCACCAGCGAAATATTTTATCGTCTCTTAAGCTTATGTATTTTCTCATTGTGCTTTTAAAACATATCTATTTAATCATTTACGTTTCATTTTTTATGTAAATGATTGAATAGATGGGTTTTAAAAGCACAAAGAGAAAAATATGCAGAACCCGTAGATAAGTAACAAAAGGGAGGTCAAGACATATCTGCGCAGAATCGTACGCCTTTCAATAAAATTATGATGAAAACTTACGATAAAACTCCTTTGGATAACTAGAATTCTAAAAAGTTGTTCAATGGTTTTGTAGCGTAACTGAAAAGAAAAATCATAAATATAGAAGTATGTATTTTGAAACCAATCCTTAGCATTACGATCAAAACGTAAAAAGATTATTACTAAAGGTTGTATCCATGTTTAGTAGGCGCTATCGCGGACCACAATCCACGAGAGGCACATATTTAACGCTCAAAGCTTATCTCAAACGGCAGGCTGGGTGCGGGAGGAGGCACGTGCTACAATATCGAGCCTATCTTTCTACTAATGGCCTACATGTGAAAGGTGAATAGCTCCATCCTAACGCAGAAAGTAGGATAAGCTTCTCCCACACGAGGTTAGATGACGATTTATTAAGTTATCTAATCTTTATGATACCGTGCGCGCACTATACACTACATTAGCCGTAAATACACACATCAAAAGTGTCTAGGGATCAAGCATTTTTATGCGGATTTCTTGAGATTGAGATGTGGCTTTGTAATAAATTTATGATTTTATAAATTTATATGGATCCTTTTTGGTGCATTTCATAATTTGAATCAGGAACTGTGAATCAAATTCGAGTAAAAGATGAAAATCAGCTGTCAATATTTTCCCTATAAAACATACAACGCATTGAAGACATTATTAGTGCTACTGTTTCCCTACTACTGATTAAAACCAACGTTATTATGGAGCGGCGACGTCATTTAAGCAGGGAAGAAATGCTCAGAGCCGTGGGAATGATAGAAGCTGGTTCCCGGCAACGTACTGTGGCTTTAGCTCTGAATACAAGTCAGAGTGTTATCAGTCGACTTTGGACACGTTACCGAAGCACTGGTACCGTGGCTGAGCGCCATGGAGGACGGTATCGCTGCACCACACGGAGACAAGACCGATACATTCAAATCTTAACTCGAAGAGCTCCAACAATAACCGCCATGATGTTAGCCGTGAGGCTTCATCACTCTTCAGGGAACTTAATTAGCGACCAAATAGCCAGAAACCGCTTGCATGAAGTGAACCTTCATTCCCGAAGACCGCTACGGGTACCACCTATAGCAATGCACAATCGTAGGATTCGATATCAATGGGCTCTTGAACACAGAAATTGGGCAGAAGAACAATGGCGTTTCGTGTGCTTTTCTGATGAGTCTCGTTTTGGTATGAGAACGGATACAAGACGTATACGACACTGGAGAACCCCTGGACGCCAACAGCGATTAAAATCCTGCCAGGAAGTCCATCCTTATAGTGGTGGAACCATCATGGTATGGGCGGGTATTTGGATCGGCGGAAGAACTGAGTTGATTTGGATCAGAGGCAACCTCAACGCTCAAATTTATGCTGAGACGATTGTATCAGACGTCATCGTTCCTCTACAAGTGCAAATCGGTCCCTTATTTCAGTTAATGCATGATAATGCACGACCGCACACCGCAAGAGTTGTAAGACAGACTCTCGCCGCAGCTAACATCAATGTCCTGCCCTGGCCTGCTCAGTCGCCAGACTTGAACCCGATTGAGCATGCATGGGATATGCTACAGAGAAGAGCTCTGCCAAATATGGAGGGTATCCAGTCGCAAGAAGACCTTTTTTTGTTGTTGCAACGAACATGGGCGGCCATTCCACAGCGTGATTTGGATGAACTCATTTTGAGTATGCCAAACCGATGTTCTTGTGTTGTTAGTGTTCGCGGTAGAAACACGGATTATTAATTGTTTAAGTTACCCAATAAAATTTTAGAGAAAACTGTTATTTCAGTCTTTTTTTCGAACTTTTGTGTTAGTGGTTCAAATGTCAAATATCCCTTTATTAGGAAAATGGCAAATTTCTTTATTAATGCAAAGGTGACTTGGTTTATCGTTACTGTGACAAACGAAAACACTTTATTTGATGAATCCTTAAAGAAAATTTTAATTAATTTCAATCAGGAGAAAAGTTATTGCAAAAATATATGTTGATCCCTAGACACTTTTGATGTGTGTAGATAAAACACTGACACAGACAACTCTAAAATGTTCACATATACGTGAATATTTTAGATGAAATCGGAAGCTATCCAAAAACGGATCGAGTAATGTTTAAGCAACGCAAAAACCATTAGGTAGAGGTGCGACCATCAATTACGTCCATGTTATACGAACGTCCGCTGCCGTACAGTACGCGTCACGGATGTCCATTTACGATGAAACATGTTGGTCTAATTAATGGACACGGTCTATTATTGTGCGGGAACCACGTGCCGAGCTTGCTCATCTATCGCGATCTTTACATAAATACCTATCGCTCTATTTCGTACTTCGTGAAAACACGATAGAATACTGCGCGTATTTCGTAAACAATGGCTAGTAAAAACATGTCATGCTGTAATGAAATGTCCATTGCGTTTTTAAAAATAATTAATTTATAATAAATTATGTATGTTGTGTGAAATCAATAAAAATATGTGCTCTAATGAAAGTGATTTGTGTGTATTCTACTGAAAGGTCTTCAAACGTTGTTGTGGCCGTCATTTAAAGCCTTTTCAAGCTATAAGAGGTGTTCCGCTAGGTTCCCATTTAAGCCCAATCCTCTTCAACATTTTCATAAACGACATTAGGCTCTTCTTTAGACACTCAAAATTCTATGTGTTTGCCGAAATTGACTCTGCCTTACTGCAGAAAGATCTGAACAGACTGATGGACTGAAGTAAAACTAACGAAATGCTTCTTAACGTCTCAAAGTGTACCTACAATAAAATCATCAAATCTAGTGATTACATGATCGGTCAACAATAATTACAACAAGTAGAGGAAATACGTGACCTGGGAGTCACATAAGATAAAAAAACTTAAAGACAAACACATTCTAAATATTTCATCAAAGGAGTTCATTGGATGTAATCTTACTTAACAGTAAAATTAGTGTTTTAAAAAGGCATCTACCTGAATTAAATTATTTAACACACCTCTCCAGCAGCCTAATCGGCAAACACATTTTTGTCAAATAATTGGGACTAGTTGGGATCGTTTCGACCGCAGTTGATATGGTACGCCAATTAGGCCACAGATTTGGAATCCTCACTACGACTTATACATTAACCACCTGGGAAGTATCTATATCATCTTTGTTACAAATATTGTTCAGCTAGTAAAGTTATCAGCTATATAGATAGATTGGGGCACTACAAAATAGTCTCACTTGAAGACAGACGAAATACGGCAGACCTGATACTACTGCACAAGGTTTCAATGGAGTCATAGACTGCAGTAAACTGTTACGCAAACTGCATTTGAGCGCGCCATCTCGTCTGCCGCGAAAACGCAGCTATAACTTATCCTGTGTGTCAGGACTCTAAGGTGTCAGGATCTAATAGGTGAAACTGTGGCCCTGGCCTATAGGCAAGTGAAGAAACATGGGTGGGTTTTAGTCAGTAAAAGTCTGACAGTCCCTTCCGCCCCGCCCAGAGAAGGAGAGGTCATTTGATGATTTCTCAACCCAAACAAAAAAAAAATTAATAGGTCCTAATATGAGACATTTCGCCGCCCTTTCAAGACTCCTGCAGGAGGTACAAGAGTTGGATCCTGGACATTACTCGAACCCATTTCAAAGTACAAAAAGAATTTAGCCACCACTTAATTTTGTTTATGGTAATTTTATGTCATGTTTCAAATTTTATAGTTTGTGCTCATCTATACTACGAATAACAACGCTGAAAAATTTGTTTGTTATTTGTTTGAACGCGCTGAACTCAGGAACTACTGCTCCGATTTGAAAAAAGATTTTTGCGTTGGATTAAGTTCATTAATCCAGGAAGGCTTTAGACTATATAACATCACGCTGCGATCAATAGGAGCTGAGCATAACAAAAATTTAAAATGAATACTGTATATTATGATCTAGAAGTGTAATAATATATTTATCTATAGAAAGAAACTCTTTTGGGGTTAAAATAAAATGTTCAAATAACTAACTCCACGTGAACGAAGTCGCGGGCGGCCGCTAGTCATTTTTTTTTTCAAATTTTCACTATTTATATCTTCTTCTGTAATTGAAGGAGCACACGTAAAAGAATCTTCCTCTATTATCGTGATTTTTTATAGAACATGTGTATCAAATAAGTAAAAAATAAATAATAATAAGTAAGCTTTTCTCTGTAAAAAGTTCCTTATCTAATCAATATCAGTGGCAATTTAGTGATTGACATTTGGTCCAAGACTTACAATAATTAATTTGCCCAATGCCTTGTATCTACAAAAAACAATAACAGGAATTGTAGGTCCGTCCATTATTGTGATCGTAATTAGTCACTAACTGGAATCCATAAAATAAGTTTGGTTCACTTGAAATATCAGATTGTTACAAATAATCGAAATGGAAACCACAGCCACAGTGGATTGACACTCAGATATTAATATTACTTTCTGGTACCCAAGCAACAGGGAACATGAAACAGTTGCTATAACGTTATAAGGTACAAGAAATGCAGTTAATTCCGCAAGCTGTCTAGCTAAACCATCTACTGCATGGTTAAGGATGGCAAGTGTCGCACATAACCGCATAGACTATTACGCTTAAACCCATTTTATTGCTATGTTGTTCATCTTATGCTGTAGATACTGAGTATAACCATGGCTTTGCTGTCTTTACTCTGAATTCAGAGCTCTTGAAATTACAATTACTCTACGAGTTATTACTTCAATAATCTTTAAAACTTGTACGTGCTAGTCTATTTAAATCTCGATTGCTGTCTTTAAAGGTGCTTATTTGTAAAAAACCGATCATTCAGTTTAATTCCGAGCAAAACGGGGTAAGGCAAACAAATAATAAAGCCGTAGTGTAGAGTAATATGAATCATGCGGTCGGTTGGTGGGGTGATTGAAGACGACAAGGGCTTGGCTGTTGTCGGGCGGCTCGGGCGCCGGCGAGGTGACGGACGGACCAGCGGCACCTGAGTCCGGCGACGAAGCGCCCCTAATGGCCTGTCGCCCGTCCATCCGCGCCCGTGATTGATCGACACACCCCGTGACGTGTGCACACACATCGCTTACATCGCCTCCACGATATCGCGCGTAATCCATCACCAATTCCAAATTTGTGCCATAAATGTAAGTGCAAAAGTCAAATCGTCAATTCATTCGTCTGTGCATTCAGTCCAATCATGAAAAAATAGGTACATAAGTCATTGGTTTATTTTTGTACACAGAGCAAATATAATGGATAATCAGTCCCTAATAATCGATAATTTTCTTCTTTTCTATTTCTGTTTCACAGGCCTGTGTGAGGGAGTGGACCGTAATGAATCAATTTTTTTTGGTTCTGAGTAACCAACCAATTTTTGTTTCTGAGAATGGCATATCTCCAAACCAAAAATACGAAGTTTCCGAAGGATATTTTCCAACACCGTTTTGAAAACAGTGCTGATGAAATAAATTACACAGTAAAGTAGCGTAAAACGCTTTCATGGGTTCAAACTTTGGACTTTTAAGTCGGGGCAGCTATTCCACTGGGGAGTTGAGAATATTTACAGGAAATATCGATTTTCCCCCGAAATGATGGCGTACGGAGAACGAGGAAAAGTACTGTTAACTTTTAAAATAAAAATGTTCCAAAAAGTCCATATCTGCAAAACGTTTGAGTACCTAAGTATTAAGACGGCAATCTCGTATTTCACTAAGAAAAGAAGGAGACTAAATTTGTATTTTATTAGTAAACTTTTCTACTTTAACTACGGCAAGATAAAATACACTTTGCCATGTGATTTTATAGTCCCGATCCTATATAAATAGTCCTCTTTTACATTAGGTAAATACAAGTACCTTTTAAAAGCCAAATAAGTTATAGACGTAAAAGGGTTTGGTAGTTTGAGCAAACGCCTACGAAAGTAATTATTCGATAATACACCACATTACCATAAAATTGAAAAAAATGTAAGTCTTACCTACAAAGTGTTTTCATAGTTTAATCAATTATTTTGCAACATAGTTAAGACCCTTTTTTGTAAGAAACATTAAATATCTAACCAAAAATACACATTAGGCCTGAGAAACAAACAAAGCTGATAACGAGTTCTGCAGTAACAAGAGCGGCTTGCTCGAGTGGAAGTGATCAATTTTCTCAACAATTTCACCGTCATCTTGAATCTTTTCAGAGGCACAAAACATTTAGCCAATTCAGCGCACAGGGACCGACCGTGATAATAGAGCCTGTTGGCTGCGAGGGACAGTCATCGCAAACATAAGCCATTAGCGTATTGTTAGCGTCTTTTCAACCGTACCCTCCATTTTCGGGGTTTTTGTTGAGTATCTTCGAGTAGGTATCTATATCAAAATAAATTACATTTTGTCACAACGAAAACTCGATATTGGAAAATAAACAAGAAACATTACAAATAGAAGATACAATAACTTTACTTATTATCAATTCATTCATCCTAAATATAAGCTATCTTGAAAGACAACGCACAGCCTAAGCGATTTGGTCTGGAAAAATGACACGTGCGCACGTTCCTTAAGTATCGAAGTAAGCACCAAGATATTTATCCCCCATAGGGGGAAGCTGAACAGCTGAAAATTTGCAGCTGTTTAGGCTGTAGAAATTTAGGCTGCAATAGATCAAGGTTGCATGAAAGTCGGTCAATTTTAACTGTGGGAAATCCCGCCTTTCCTGATAGCAAATAGGATATCAAAGCAAGGCAAGCTCCAGAATTCTGTACCTAAAATAATATATGCTGTGGTCGCTGAGAAGGATGAAACGGGTATACCTGTGTAGCCGCAAACTCATGAACAGGTTGCGTGCAGCCGACAGACGATAGCAATGCGAAACCGGCCATTCTCCTCTGAACAAAGCTCCCCTGATCTAATCAACGCAACAATACACCTCGGATAACTCCACAATTGAGCTGGAAAATAAACCGTCCGCCACTCGTGCCAACACGTCCGATATTTTAAATTACAAACAATATTATACAGCAGGGATACAAACGAGTCCATTGTAGGCCGTGTGCGTCCGACAGCTGGTTTAGATAACGTGTGACCTCTCTAGAATAAAGCGTTTCACGAACGATTACACCAACAATGATGGCGTCCGCGCATCAGAAGCCTAAACACAACGTTACAAGACAACGTGTTGATTATTGAAATAATTATTTAAACTTTAATGTTTCAATAAAACACCACCAAACCACCAACAACGCAGCAACTTGTATGTACATGTCATAGCTTACGTTGTCTATGTTATTGCGAGTTTGCTTCTGTTGGTTGACTCACGAAAAAGTGCTTACAAATTGTTTTTTTTTATTTCACTTTTATATAGCCTTTAGTGTCCACATTGTAATGGATTTTAACATGCACGGGAGTGTCGCTCCGATGAGATAATGAACCACACTTTGATTCAAAAACAGTTTTATGTCTGTTCTAGCTGATAGGGCACCTAAATTACCTTGAAATAAGTATGCAAATGGAAGCATTCTCAGTAGGAGTCTCAATCGCCTGAAAGCGTTAGAAACGACTTATATTATGGAAGTCTGTCGTATTATTCAGGCGATAAGATACTAACGACTTAAACAACGTACCACCTGGCGACAAAATTCTCTTGACTTGATATTGCAATTTCTGCGCGAGTAAAAAAAACTGTTAAACTATAAGAGCTAGTTGGGCGCAAACTAAACGGATTACGACCCGTATGGAATAAAGGAAGAAAAGTACCTATCTCTTTTTATTTATTCGCTTGAATAGCTTTGATTTTTTCTAGATTTGATTGACGAAATTCTAATGTTCTTAAGTTGTTCGCAATTTATAGAGCTCTTTATCAGGTTGTATGTCGCGGCCGTAAAAATATTTGGTTATCTATACTAATATATAAAACTAAAGAGTTTCTTTGTTTGAACGCGCTAATTTCAAGAACTAATGGTCCGATTTGAAAAATTCTTTTTGCGTTGGATAGCCAATTAATCCAGGAAGGCTTTAGGCTAATATAATATCACGTTGCGACCTATAAGAGCGGAGCACATAAAAAAAAACATATCGTAACCTACGCGAGTGAAACCGCTGGGCGCAGCTAGTAGAATTATAAATACGTGACCCATGCGAAGTATTCGCATATCAAATTTCAATCGTAAATTTTAGAAAAACCACTGATATGTGACTAGGTATATATTTTTCCGGTGTAGCGGCCCAAAAAAGCTTTAAAATTATGTTTTATGTATATTCATCATCATCATCAACCTTTCCATCGTCCCACTGCTGGGCACAGGTCTCCTCTCATACAGAGAAGGATTGAGCGTAATCACCACGCTTGCTCAATGCGGGTTGGCGATTTCAGACTTAAAGTCCAGGTTTCCTCAAGATGTTTTCCTTCACCTTCAGTCATTGGAGTCCAAGATATACTTAGAAAGTACATACAACTTTAGAAAAGTTACATTGGTACTTGCCTGACCTGGAATAGAACCAGCGCACTCATACTTGAGAGGCTGGTGTTTTAACCACTAGACCACCACGACTTTTACTTACTTGACTTTTTATGTATATTGATAAAGTATAAAGGATATTATGGACGTACCGACAAAACAAACCCTTGGGAAATAATAGATAAGATTATCAATACATTAATAAATAAATAGTAATTAAAGGTAGGTAAGTAAATTAGTAAATTGAATTTAGCGGTCTACCTTAGTGCATCCCCATTAAAATTCTCAAAATACTTTAATTATAGTATATTAGAATATACATTTGAATTATTATGCGTGAAGTCATCCATTCTTTGAACTTCACGCATAGTAATTTGCATTGGCTTTTAAATGCAATACATGAGTATTGCATTTAAAAGCCAATGACACAGCTGATTTACTTATCGAAACGGTATTCCAAAAAAGGTTCCAATGTTTTAGAGACCCCATCATTAATGCGGAAAAAGGTATAGTGAAGCAACGAAGCGGATCCAATTGACCAGTTTTGATGATAACTTATGCTGGTGTAATGAAATACCTAGATACAGTGTGGTTCAAGTTATAAAAGTAGGTAATCAATAAGTAGCTTAATGTTAACTTTGTTCTAGTGGTTAGCACCCTAATTGCATAACACACTATGCATCTCAAAAGAGATTTTTAATTTTGGGCCACTACTATGTACACTATATAGATAAAAAGGAAAAAAATAATAGATTTTCATAAAAATACTACTACATTAATATGAATAGAAATACAAGTATATATAATTAATTATTTAAAAGTTTTTTAGTGAGATAACCCTTTATTAAGGTAGCCATGACAGTGGTTATGACGTTTAATTGGTGACTTTGACAGTTCTATTTTCCCGTTGTGTTCGTGGCGAGCGTTGATTTGAGTTGATTGTGTTTATTTTATTGGGCTGTATGTTTGGAATTCATCTTTTGTTTTTTTTTGTTTCGCAGTCATATGGTAGATAATATAGATACGATAGCCTTAGATACATGACACGTCAATTAAATGTCACTGTCAAAATTTTATTTCGCTTATTGACGACCACCATATTTATTAGTAATTGTGTTGCACTTCTTGGCCGAGTTAAATTGAATATATGTATATAAAAACTAAGCCAAAATATAGGAAATTAACATTTAAAACAGTTAACTATAGCGTAACTATACCTAGCAATAAGTGTACAATGTGCTGGCCCAGGCTACATACATTTCTGAAACATCTCCTTTGGATCATTTTGAAGGATTGCTAATCTATTGACTATATGCGTACAATCTGCCTTATTCATAAAAAAAAAAACTCGTTAATCACTCATTAGCGACTATTTAGCTAACCATTTAGTTAGCTCTTAATCAATGCTTAACTTTTCTTTCTTCATAAAAGCTACTTAGTTAGCAAATGATTAGTAGTGATACGAAGTAGAGGTGAAACTATGCGTTCGGCACAGATTATAATCAAAACAGTTGACTAAAAATGGATTTTTTAGAAAAAAAAAAATGGAGCCGTCACGGGACGCCTGGTAGATGTGAAACATCGACGTTATTTCGTAAAAGTAGTATGCAGAAAAGAACAGATTGTGGTAGGAACTAAAAATGTCAATAAAATAAAATAAAAAATATAACGATTTTTTTTTCTAGATAACGATGATTTTTTATTAAATAAACATTCATTTTCATTGAATACAAAAATTTACATATTTATTTTAAATCGAAACTACTCAATTAGTTTAATCAGTGACTTCGGTAATAGTTACATTCGATGTTGCCTCTGAGAACGGTATTACTGTGACAATTGGTCGATGGTAACTGAAGTACGATACGAAAGTATTGGACATAACATTATTAAGATATCTAATAAATACAGCATCTATTGTCAAGAATCTTAGCTAGTTATTTCAATATACTACTAAAGATCGTAAATTATAAATATAAATAATGAATGTTTCACTATAAACTCCATTATGATTAGAAAAATTAATTAATTTTTTAAAGTTTAAATTAATAACAAATAAGAAAAAGATTCGTGCGCTGCACGCCATCAGCTGATTTTAAAATAAAGTTCTGTCAGTCTTAATAAATTTATTCTCTAAGCAATTGTTTTAATGCATTAATTTCAATAAGAATGAAATTAAAATTAATAATTAATTTAAAAACATGATATGCAATGAAATTTATGTGAATTTTAATCTACCTAGAGAGTAGATTTTACATTTACTGGCGCTCAATACACACCAAATATACGCGTGCTAAATGCACAGATAAATGCATACTTTAATTATAAAAATATAATTAACTTACTGATGACTTGATAATGTGTCATAGTGTGATTTTGCTTTCTTTGCAGGAGGCTGATCACTTCCACTCTCTAAATTATCACGGTCAGACATTTTATTATCAGAACAGAAAAATGATTTATTTACCAGAAAAACACAGGTTATGAGTACTGTAATAAACAGAGTATACACTATAGGTATCCGAGTCCGAGCTCAGTGGAGCGAAAGAGATGGCTTAACGCCGGATCGAGTGAGAGAGAAACGCACAGTCGATTCCGAGCTCAGTGGAGCGAAAGAGATGGCTTAACGCCGGATCGAGTGAGAGAGAAACGCACAGTCGATGCGTCGCCACGCCAGAAATCGGTCTCACGTGCGCCTATAGATGTTTCACATCAAAACTTGTCAAAACTACGATTTTTTATCGGTCGTGTTTGACAGAAAAATGTCAGAAATTTCATCTGATAATATTTGAATATAAATAAAATGATTTATTAAAATTAAATAATTGTATTTGTGATGATAGTAGTGAAAGTAATAAACTACAATAATATTATAGTAAACAGAAAAAGGTATTTATCTCTGTATTTATATGTAATTACTAATCTAAACTGACGAAATTAATGTTAAAGCAGTAGCCGATAATAACTGTGTATTTTCCTGCTCTTTATGCTTGTAAACACCCCTTTGCTATTTAAGAAATTTAAGTGGGTTCTTGTGTATATAGTACATTACTTCCTACTGATTTTGTACTGCTTTTTACAATATTATTATACTTGTTTACAGGCACACGTTTTATTGCTATAAACGAAGCGCCACCATTAGCACCTAGCGGCGTATATTATTCAACCTCGCAATGACGGCGAAGGAGAAGACCATACTGAGTGAAAAAAGATGAAGAATGAGGGTCGCGTGAGTTAAGAATGGATCTCATGTTTATGTAAGAAAAGTATTGGAAAACAAAAACAATGAATTATTTTTAGAACAAAAATGTAAACAGTTTTATTGCGTATCAAAATAAAATATTTCTAAAAAAAATATTATTATTTGTGTAGGTCTTAATTACTGCCTCAACATGACTTTTTTTAGTCCTGTGCCTTAGATATGACATCATAGGATATCACAAGGAAACATAGGATAGCATCTAAAATTAGCACCACCTTTTTTATTATTGTTATTATAAACCATTGCCTGACCGCAATCACGCCTGATGGCAAGCAGTGATGCAATCGGTTATGGTAAAGCGCGCTAGTTTATTAAGAGCCTATTCACTCAAAAAAACTGAGTGACTAAAAAGTAAGACGGCATTTGAGCGAGGTGATGCAATGTTAAACCCAACAACACCACCAACGATGTTGCGCAAGAGGGAGATTGATCTGGCGACCCTGCACGACCAAACTCCCAACACAACAACTTTTGGCGCATCGTACCTGGCATACATTGCAACACAACTGCTCAGACCGGTCTTCCATACGGCTTCACCAAACATCATGCCGGAACACGACGAATCGCTTGGCGGCAAGACTGTCTGCTGGGTGGTAACTTCTGCCGGCAGCCTATGTTATACCTACCACCGAGTAAAGCTTATAAGGCCTCTTTCATCTACTTCCCTCCGACGCACTATGGAAAAGCCCCAAGGCCGTCTCAAAACCGTTTCACGTGAAAGTCGTCGTTATCGAGTAAAACTAATTAATTAATTTAGTCTTATAAATAAGCTTTGTTTTCTATATTTTTTTAATTATTTTTTGCTAACCATAATGTATATAAAACGGCAGCAAAGCTAACTCATGTTCAATGATGTGATTTTGGCACAATACATTACTATAATTCAACGCCACATTACTCGAAAGTTTTCAATATAAATGTATAAGTATTATACATTTTTGAAATGCTTATGATCTCCTCATAACGTTTTTTTAAATAATATTACGTATAATAAATAAATAAATAAATTAAAATTAACCAATATAGTTTAAGATGGTATAATTTTCGGGTTACTTTTTTTATACGAGACTTACCCGTTTGCCGCTGTTGAGATATTTGTTGTATTACGATCTTTATACATTAGTTTACACAAGGAGAAAAAAAAATTGCGCATACTTGCGCCTTTTCTGACACAGTGCCAAAACATATGACGAGATAAAATTTTTATTTTTTTCTAATCTCTTTTATTTTTTTCATCTGTTATCTATTAAGGCCCAATTGATAAAATGGTCATTACAGTGATGAGTATTATTAATAGTTATTTGTGGTTTTGATATAGTTTTGACCACCTAATTTGATAAAATATGGTCACTTTATCTAAAACCTGTCTCCTTCCGTGATAAATAAAAATGGTGAAATAATTGAAATTACTCATAAGCTATTTTTAATGGATAGAATGGATGTAAAGTATCACAAGTTTTAACTGAAACTCCTTCGAGCGCTTCTTGTACAATTTGTGGTGCTACTCCTCGGCAAATGAATAACTTAGAGGCAGTTAGGACACGAGATGTGAATGAAAGTTCATTTCAATATGGACTGTCAACACTACACGCTTGGATTAGAAGTATGGAGATGATTTTACACATTTCCTATAACTTGTCTTTCCAAAAGTGGTCAGCCACTACCTACACCAGAAAATAAAAAAAAAACAAAGACGAAAAGAAAAATCTGGTACAAAAGCGGTTTAGGGAGGAAATGAGACTGCATACCGATAATCCTCGACAAGGCACTGGAAATAGTAATGACGGAAACACGGCTCAGAGATATTTTCAGAATTACTCTTGCTCTGCAGACATTACAGGTGTAGACGTAGAACTTATAAAACGAACGTACATTATACTACAAACTATGTCATCTGGACTGGCTATTGATTCAAAAAAGTTCGATGAATACGCATATAGTACCGCCCATCTGTACGTAAATATTCATAATTGGTATTATATGCCTTCCTCCCTACATAAAATACTTATACACGGAGAAAAAATCATTGAGTACTATTTTACCTATCGAATAATAGTCCGAAGACGCTCAAGAATCCCGCAACAAGGATTAATTACAAAAAGTTTAGACTTAATTATTCTAGAAAGTGTTCAAGAGCGGCTACCAATACAGACGTGTTCCATACCTTATTGTACACTTCTGATCCATATATTATATCAAGTTTGAGAAGTACCTCAGAAACAATATCGAAAGAACTTTTCGATGAAGCCAAGTCCATTCTTGCTGTCAACAAAAATCTGTAGGAGCTTGTTGAATTTAGGTACATTATTTTTTTCTCGTTAGACACTGTTTATACAATGATATTTAATTCTATTTTATGTAAGTAAATTACAAAAAAAAATATGATTAAGTAATTTTTAAATAAATTACTAAACATAATTTTCAATGTTTTTATTATACCTTATACTTTCACGTATATGTGTGCAAAATTACAGATCATATAGTTTTGAAATAACTGAGATACGAAGTTTTGAGACGAAACATACGCGATTTTCCCATAGTGCGACGTTTCAAAGCTACATACTACGTCGTTTTGGAAATTTAAAAAAAGGTTTTCGACATCCATATTTACGCACTATTCGATATTATAAGCAAAATAAACTCGAAGCATAATGCTCATATTAAATCAATCAGCTGATTCAAATAAAATCCGCCATATTGTTGCCTCTTAGCATCCTCTTGACAGCGGTTCGGTGATATTTAATTTTGACAGCTACTAATCAATTGCTTAGCGTCCTCTTAGCGTTAAACAGCTTTTTTGAATAAAAATTTTGCTAATCAGTTGCTTAGCAATTGATTAAAGTTTTATGAATAAGACTGATAATGTCTAATCTACGATATAAATACCAAATGTAATTAATGTTTTTGAACTGTCAAAATGAACCCTATTACTAGAGAGTGTTCACACAATGACCCCGATGGTGCACTAAATTACCTATATTGAAATAAGACCAAGATTTTTTTAAATAAAATGACAAAGTGAGGTGCCTTGGGATTGGATTGGCCTTCACTGTCCTTTGCATTTATTTAGACTATGTTCCATACCTACAACACAAAATAAAGGTCACAACCTACTAGTATAACTAGGAACTTTGGATACTAGTGTTAATACATAGACTACGATATAAATGAATCATAATAACACATGTAACCACCAAGGTCGACCAGTCATCATAGGCAATAGTCGTAATACTCGTGATTCCTGTTAATAGCTTGAAATAAATGTCTAATGGGTTTACTAACGCTTACAGTTCCTAATGATCAGCCTATAACCTATTCCTACTCCTGAGACACAGGCGTCTTCTTTGTGAGAAGTAATCGGTCATAATCCAGAATGCGGGTTGGCGAATGCCACATGTCTTAGAATTTTTGGTTCTTGAATACACCGGTTTCGTCACGATGTTTACCTATTTGCTTGAAAGAAGTGGCGATGAAATAATTAACACAATGTAAATTTTCTGCTGAGGTTTGATTGAACTCATGACCATTCAGAAATCGCTGCCTTTACCATTTGGGCTGCCACTGCAATATTTCCTCACGCTAAACCAAATGTAACATGTAGCTGCTCCTAAAATGTTAAATTAAACCCAAACATGGTCAAGTTATTTAAACTACTGCAATATATCAATCTGATTTAATTCTCAGTCCAAATTCCTAAAGCGCCGTATGAAGTTGCCTTGGAAAGCATTTGGCAAATTGAAAACACGAGGAAAGGTTAGCAATAATGCTATTCAAGAATGTTTGGCACAAATAATTTGCCCGAATTACAGGTACCAGGCATTTTAGGATGAGTTTTTCCGATAATTCAACTAGATTGACAGTAAAAGTCATAGAATACCAAGATTGATCAATAATAGAAGGCGTTACTTCTCGGCTAGATTGAATGAGTGCGACAGCTGAGAAGATGTACCATGTTCTCGCAGAAAGAAAGATTCGCTTCATTTGGTCATGGCCCGGTCTCCAGAATAACCAACGCCGTAATAAGATAACTTCTGCAAGAACTTTTCACATTACTCGGAGAAGGCACACAAATTCATTGTATTGCATTACTGTGTTCATTGACGCCGGATGTATGCGACATCTTTGCGAATGTTGCATTAATTTCGATGTCCTATTGTGTTATGCAATACAATCATCCCTGTCCGTTCCGGGCTCATGGTCTAGAGCTGTGAGATGTCCGACGTCACAAGCGGGTCGAGTGTGACTGACAAGCATCCGAGATAATGCGATCGCTGCCTAAACAAAGCGACGGCGGCGCCTGATTTAATCAACGATTCTATACGAAGATCCTATGTAAGCACCTATTCGGCCAGTGACAGATATAGTAAGTGGAACGTGACGGTAATTCCTAATATAATTCCGACGTAATAAATTATGTATACGAGTAATAAATCGAACATGGCTTGAGTGTCGAATCCTAATTCGATTCGACATTTCTTTTAACAGCTTTATTATAAAGATCGTAAAAGTTATGCAGTTGCGGCAATATAAATTCAAGTATTGACGCTTCAGTTTTTAATGGGTAGGTACATTAGGTAGTGTACAAAAGCGTAAGTCGTTATGTAAAGGCTGGTTTAGGAAGATATTTAATTTTTGATTGAAATGATGTAAGTAAGTGGAGAGCTAGAAAAATACTACGTAGGTATTATGGAGCGGGATGTTGGGTGATTTCTTTTAACTGCTGTCGCAGCGTCAGTTGGCGTCATAAGCGTGAAATCATGTAAAATGTTTATGACGTCGTCGGCGGCATGGCGGTGTTGGCGAGCACGGCGGCAGGGGCGCGCAATTGAGACGTTACGTTGTTTAGCATGCGGTTCTGTGGAGCCCGTAACGAGCGCGCACAACTTGCTTAATGCACGCGACAAATTACCCTCCAGAACACACGGCGAGAGGATGGGCCCTTTCTTAATTAACGTATTTTATCACCTTATAAATTGTAAGGCAAACGGCATTGTGGCACATGTAGTTAGTTCACAAACAGACGGTAAATGGTGGCAGAATACCTTCTAAGAATTTGGTGCCCTACATTCATGTACAGATGTTGTATAAATATTGACATACTTTAGTTTGAAGAAATACTCTTACTTATTCAAGTACCAGATAACTTAAGCTTTTTATATCAAATATTTCTAATGCAAACAACAAACATATCAACAAATCATATATGTTTACTTAATATGTTATTTTTTACCTCATAGGTGTAATTAAATAGTAAATATAAAAACTAAAAAAAAAATTGAAAAAGAAAAACAATTTGATTACATGATTGTGAGTGGTTATTAAATACAGACATATTTATATGTAGATAATATGAGAAGCTCACTTTTAGCAAAATAATAACTTTTTCTTTTATTTACTTAAAAATAATTACTTGATAAAATAAACATTATTCAATCATTGGCCTTCACCCAGCAGTAAGAGGCCTCCAAAATCTGTAAAAACTGTGCCTGTTGTATGGGAATGTCACTTAAATATTTAATTTATTCTGTTTTTAGTATTTGTTATCATAGTGGTCACAAGAATACATCATCTGTGAAAATTTCTTAACATTTCAATAGTGAGAAACAGACAGTCGTGTTTTAGTTATAGGCAGCCGTTTTTTCTCATTGGGTATGGGACCCTAAAACGATAAACAGAAAAGAAAAACTCTTTCCATCTGTGATTCAAACATCATAAAGGATATTACTCAATACTATAAAAATAGAGATCGAAGTCAACCAAGTGAAGCATTTGGCTAGTAGTGGAATACAATACTGCCTAAGAAAACAATAACAAGTACTTATTATATTTAATTTCCTTTTCTCTGCCAAGAGTTAGGCAAAGGCGTTGCTACTTTAGTACTGCTACATTTAGCCATAAACCATTAAGTCCCATGTGAAAAAGGGGGGGAGGGGCAACTCTGTCGCCATCTTTCATTAAGTAAATTAGTTGCAAATAAAACCGTTTATAAAGTAAGCAAAAACTAAGTGGTCCACTATGAATCAATAAATACAACCAATTACTGGTTGCACACTGCTTAGTGTTAAAGTCAAGGTCATAATAAAACTATTAAAAATTACCTACATAATATTTACCTGTAATAATAAATTACTTACCAACCAATAGTACTATCAGAGTCCTTTGTTTAGTTATGTCTTTATCTGTGTATTAAATTATTTAATTACAGAATAATATTGGTGATAACAGTATGTATTATATTGTTCTGTTAAATTATAATAACTAACAAGTAACACTATGTTTTATAATATCATTGAAGTGTGCTTTTTAAGGTTTGGGCCCATGCCAATAGAAATTATTTTGTCCATAGATATCAGAAATAAGAGATCGGTTCTAATGCGCAATTTGTTCTAGGTCCTATGTCGCCAAAAAATTTTACACTCACATGCACATAGAAATAAGTACACTGCACCGCGCATATATTGACAAATCTTGACCAATCATTAATCAACGCACACATTGAAACTCACACACACAAACGCTGCTATTGGCCCTTTCAACCGCGTAAATATGCACTAAAACATTCAACAATTTTACATCAACGCTAGTGCTTGAAAGTCGATAAACTAATTATCGATATGCAATATTTCTTGAGATTTACTAAATAATTTTACTTTTGCGAATATTGCTAATTTATTTTTATATTTACTTAATATTTAAAGGAATAAAAAAAGAACATTTTAACAGGAGAATATTATAAGCAAGAAACTTTGTTTTTCTTAGTCCCACCTTTCTTTAATATTACAAATAAGTGTTTTAATGCAATCGTTGTTGGTGGATGGTTACATTTATTTAAATAATAGTCTTCTGGAATCACAATCAACAATATAATACACTGTTTAATATATTCAAACAAGATAGGAAATCTAAGTATAGTAAATATATTAAATAACAGTTTTTTTTTTTATTTTACTGTCCACTAAAATGTAAATATTTACAAAGTACTTGACGCTTGGATAGTTTTGGTGCAGCATTTTTCGTTAAATACTACCTGAAACACTTAAAGAATATTTTATATTAATACACAAGGATAATTTTAACTACTATTTAACTGTGACACAGGTATTACAAGTTGTACGACATTATTTGCATAATAATTTTAGCTGTATCATTTTATTTCGCGACAAAAAAGAAATGTTTATAAATCTAAAAATAAATATAAAAATATAATTGTCGATAGTACAAATTTACTAGCTACATCTCTAGCTCACGCCGTCAAGCTGCGGCCGTACCACGATACCGACCGTTTTGATTCGGGCGATATTCATTACCTGAGCAAAATATTATTGTTAACATAAGTACAACACCCGGCAAGCAATGGAATGCGTTTATTTGTTCGATTAAAGTTTTATCGCGTAATAGTTGACCGAAAATTTTTGGAACAATATTTTTGTCAAACTTTATGTTTTTGTTATAATATACGTAATAAACGAAATTATTATAGTACTTACTTATGGTATGTGATACCATGACGTTTTAGATTACTTGTAGCACTTCTATTTTTGCACACAATCACAGAACAAGTCGGCATTTTAAAAAAAATACTTCCGTGTTACGCATACGACGTACAATTTCTGACTGAATAGCGTTTTGAAGGGATTTGCCCATTTTGCACAAATTGTGTTCTCACGGGTTACGACCCCGTGGCCACTCTATTAAATTTAATATCTCTGTGATTTTGTCAATAAAGTAAGTTGGTGACTACAACTTTTGATTAAGCTTTGAACAAGTGTTACCTTTAGCTCCAATGAAAAGGATGTAAAAACAATAGTATGGCTTTTTAAATCATATACATTTAAATTAATTTAGTGTCAAAAATCATTGGTTATGTTGTCACAAAGGTTACACACATATAGAAACCTACAAGTTGAAAATAAAATAATTGGTACTATGACTTTCATGTAATGCACTTATTCTACAAAGGTAGTAATACGAATTATTGTTTACATTTTTTTTTTTTTTTTTTGTAATCCATTCCACAAAACAAAAACACGCAAAGTAGATTATAAATAATCAAAAAAAACGGATCTTAATAGTCGGAATTACTTCTACAATAAACCAAAACCACGAACAGGTAAAAATATTGAGTACCTACTAAACAAAAGTTTCATAAAAATAAAAGAAGTGAATGATGTTTGTACCTTTCAAAAAGCTTCCTTTACGATGATGGAATCTTCAAAAATAACATACACTACACAAACTGTTCAGTATTTCAGTCATATGAACACCAGGAGTACATCAAAATGCACATAAATAAATCGATTATCTTAATTTGTTTTCATCGTGATTTCTCATAAAACCGAGGAAAATGCGTCCTTTTAACCACTGGCTCCATCCACGACATTATTCAACTCCTACGTTTAATTGTTCCATACGAGTTTCGACTGTCAAAATATTTTATTTCTGTCATGTATTGTTTTACATCGTTTCATAATGGGTAATTATATATCTAAAGCAGTTTCATCAGTTTCTAGGACTTATCTTTCCTTTCCTTTCTTAGTATCTTTTTGTACCGATAAGTAAGGAGGTACGTAGAGTGAACTGAGCCACAACATTGAGTTTTTCTGTTTCCCATGACTTTCAGGTGTTTTGCTGAAGAGCTAATTTGATGGACTACTGTCGTCGTTTATTGCTCTATTTAATTTTTGTAATTGGCAGTTTGCGAATATGTAAACATATTGTTAAACATATTGTATTACAGCAAAAAGTGATGTAAGCTAAACGTAAATTCAGCTGTCAAAACGATGTCGTTCAAAAATACTATAGTCGCACACTTAATCTCAGCGATTATGGTGACCCTAAATGAAACCTCCATAGGACACTTCAACTGTCTCGGTAGTACATTCTTGCGGGATAATTTCTGTGTAATCTTCACGTCAGCGAAAGCCGCTGGCTAAAGCTAGTATATAAATAAAATTTCAGAACTGAATTCTATTCTATTCTATTTTTGTTTATGGGAAAGATATTACAATATACCTAGAATTATTACGAGTAATAATAATATCTAAACAACAACATTCAAAAATAAACCTAAAGCTCACTCTATAAAGCTTGTATTGCCACAAAGCTTACGCATAAATACCTAAAGTTCCGATGAGAGGCATCGAAAGGACCCTGTGTCCCTTTCCCGCAGACTGCCAGTGTGAAATAAAACTACTATTTAGTAACTTTGATACATAAACTTCATCCACTCGTTTTGTTATTTACGCTGATATACAATATTATATCAGTGACTCGTGATTGTTTAAGCATTAAAATAACTAACTGCTTAGCTCAACATTTAATAAATGCATTTATTGTGATTAAACAATAAACTCAAACTCATTTATTGCGATAATGGGTAATTGAAATAATGCACATCGATAGACAAAATAGTTTGGCATCTCCATAATCCGCCCGAAGACATGCAATTTTACTTGGCGTTTGTCTCTACTTACAATTGTATGTACACAACTAATAATCACTTAAATAATAAATTCATTGAAAACAAAAAAGATATAAAAAGGTCATAAAAATAATAAATGTCAAAAATATTGTTATGGACAGGTCAATTGCGAATTTATAAAGGCGTCAGATAATAATTACAATTAAAACAAGTCAAGTCAATAAGTAAGTGCCAAATACAGTAATGTCATCTCTCATTATTAGATTGCATGTCATTTATAAATTCATTAACCCTGTAATAGGCTTTTTCTACGAGATTTTTTTTTTTACTTTATGTTTAAATATATTACAGCTTAGGCTTCTAATAATTGATTTGGTAGGTGATTATAAATACGTGGCGCCATACATAGTACACTATTTTTCACTAACGCACTTTTGTGTTGAGGACAGTTAACTTTTATAAATAAAAATAAAACAATATTAGCAGATAGTAAACTATAGAATGGCAAAACCGATGACATATTGGGTTAAATAATCAATATGGTCGATGCAAATTTTTCTTTGTCGTATTTTTAGGGTATCACGCTATTTTTTCGAAGGTTGAGGTAAAAATTTTATTTAAAATGACAAGAATTTGTTGCGTGCGTGGATGTAACAGTTATTATTACCCCGGTTGTGATCGTTCAATGTTTAGGTATGTCTGTACCAGTTTGTTTACAAAATATATGGTGTAGGATGAGTATTGGCACGGTGATTAGGCCTCCGGGCCGATCCCGTGTCACTCTCAACGCAGGGGCCGAGGGTAACCGAGTGGTTTTAGTGGGTATTCCCGGCTTCGGCCGGGCGAGTCCCACACACGCTCGTCGCCTAGCTAGCGACGGGTATGGTGCGTAAAGGCATTTCCACTCGTAAAAAAAAAAAATGGTGTAGCATGAGTATAATGTTCTGTAAAAAAACAAGGCAGCTAAACATAGAACCTCTTCCTTTTTTTTAAGTTTGTTTAAAAAGTATAGACTTACTAGAAACAAATTGTATATTTTCTTGAAAATTTTTATGCCTAATATGTACCAAAGAAAATGTAAAAAACAGCGTATCAGTGTATATCAACTATCTGTATTAGCTATACTTACCTTACACTTTTACAAAAAGTTTAACCTACTTGAATATCTAACCTAACCATTTTATTATTAATATATGTTATGTATTTTTTTTAATAAAATTATAAACTAGCGCTTGACTGCAGTTCCGTCTTATGGTAAGCAGTGGCGCAATCGTTGATGGTAAAGCGCACTAGTTTATTAAGATCCTGTTCACTCTAGCCTTAGAAACACCGCCAGCTGGCAAATTGTTCCAGTCCCTCGATGTACGCGGTATAAAGGACGAGGCGAAACGCTTCATCCGGATCGATATTGATTGATTGTTGGTGAACATAATTTTCTTGCAGTTTTCCAAGTGATGATGGAATTCGAGAATAATGGGCTGAAGTTATTCCCTTTGAACCAACAACTAAAACAAGGTTTTATATATTTGCAGTATGATGGTTGACAATTTTTTGTCTTTCAAAGTGTATTGTATTTGTTACGTCTGTAACACTTTGTATAAATAAATGTTTGGAGGTAGACTCCTAAATAAAAGACGTGGATACGGAAACAACAGTTTAATCACTGAAATGAAATGAAATGAAATGAAATCGTTTATTAAGCAAGCAGGATCACCGATCACTTTTACACGTCATGTTTTTTTTTTTTCTTTTTTTTTTTTTTAAACTAGATGAAGCCGGCATTTCCTAACTGACTACCTCTGAGAAGAAATAGCCGAAACAAACTCAGGGATCATCGTCTTTTTAAAGTCCAGACATTAAAAATGAAAATGTTTACAATAATTTACGTTATAATTACGCATATTGCTTAATAACAATGCTTAACAGAGCGAGCAGCTCAGTCCCAAGCCTCTCTATCCTCTAAATAATCTGAGATTTTATAATACCCCTTTTTGCAAAGTTTGGCCTTTATATAGGTTTTATATCGTTTAATGGGTAAGTTTCGAATGTCCATGGGAAGCTTGTTGTAAAAGTGTATACATTGACCCATGAACGAGTTGCCTACTCTGTGGAGACGAGTGTGATGTACAGCAAGATTGTGTTTGTTCCTGGTATTTATATTATGAACATCGCTTATTTTCTTAAAATTAGATATATTTTTATGTACATACATAAGATTTTCAAATATATATTGCGAAGCTACAGTCAGAATGTTCACCTCTCTGAATTTTTCTCTAAGAGAATCTCTAGGACCAAGGTTGTAAATGGCTCGAACAGCCCTTTTCTGTAAAACAAAGATGGTATTGATGTCCGCACAAGTTCCCCAGAGAAGAATCCCATAAGTCATAAGACTATGAAAATAACTAAAATAAACAATTCTGGCTGTATTCACATCAGTTATCTGTCTAATTTTCTTAACAGCATAAGCGGCAGAACTGAGTCTACCCGACAGCTTCTCAATGTGAGGACCCCATTGTAACTTGGAGTCAATAGTCAATCCAAGAAAAACTGTCGACTCGACAGGGATCAACTCTACTCCATTCAGTTGAACATTGGTACTTAACTGCCTGACATTTGGCGTAGAAAATTTAATGAATTTAGTTTTTTTTTTCATTCAAAAGAAGGTTATTTACATTAAACCAATGGACAACTTTCGAAAGTGCATTGTTAACTTCGTCAAAATTTGCTAGCTGACGCTTGACTTTAAAAATAAGAGAAGTGTCATCCGCGAACAATACTATGTTGTGATTATCCCTCACGTGATGAGGTAAGTCATTAATATAAATTAAAAACAAGAAAGGACCTAGAATTGAGCCCTGCGGAACGCCCATGGTGACCTCAGATCCTGCAGATTTGTTGCCATTAACATCAACCCTCTGAATTCGATTATTCAGATAAGAAGTCAGAAGGTCGAGAGCTCTGTCCCTTAAACCATAATGGTACAGTTTCCTAATAAGAGTATCATGATGTACGCAATCAAAGGCCTTGGACAAATCACAAAAAATACCAAGAGCATCTTGCGATTCCTCCCAGGCCCCAAATATGTTCTTTAGCAACGCCACGCCCGCATCGGTAGTTGAACGACCCTTTGTAAAACCAAATTGTTTCACGTGCAATAAATTATATATGTTGAAATGTCTCAACAACTGTTTCAAAATTAATTTTTCAAAAATTTTGCTCAAAGTTGGTAATATAGAAATTGGCCGAAAATTCGTGGGATCAGTTGTACTACCAGATTTGAACAGTGGAATTACTTTGCTAAGTTTCATCAAATCAGGAAATATACCAGATGTGACACAAGAATTAAAAACAATTGCTAAGAAAGGTGCGATAACATCTATTATTGAAGCTACAGTATATACTGACAAACCCCAATGATCGGCAGTTTTTTTTACATCAAGATCCTTAAAAGATTCTATAATGTCTTTAGCAGTCGCAAACGTAAATTCAAAGTGTTTGTCACATTCTGGAACACATTCTTTTAGTATGGCGTAGGCAGAAGTGGAGGAAGAAGACAAAGTTTTTGTTGTTATTATTGGAATACTAGTAAAAAAATTCTCAAACTCAGTTGCTACCTCCAAGTCCGCCTTTATATCTTCATCGTTAATTTTAAGATGGAAATCGCGATTTTGTACTTTGGTTCTTCCAGTTTCAGAATTTATAATTTGCCAAGTTGTTTTGATTTTATTTCTAGAAGATTTTATTTTATTTTTAATGTGTATGGCTTTTGCTGAGGAACAGGCTCTCTTAAAAGTTTTTGAATATTTTTTAACGAATTCTTGAAAAGCTACATCATGGTTATATGTTTTGCACTATCACATTTATAGGCGTAACATAACGCTAGTTAGCAATGGTAGGAAGAACACTGAGAATACTGAGATGAGTTATGAGAGTTAAGGTGTACTCTTTTATAACCGACCACGTGTCGTAAGGTTTATATAAGTACTGGCTGCAATGCAAGCCGCAAGCGGAGTTATGTGTAATTAATGTCGGAAACAATAACCCCCTTATTTATAAACGCTGGTTAAAGTTAACTAGTGATTAGCGATTTTTTAAACATACATTTTAGACGCAATTTAATAAAAATCGATTATGAATAAACCCCTTCAACACTGTGGTATTTATTCATAAAGGATGATTTAAGTTAAGTGACGTTAAAAGGTCAAAAATGTATGGTTAAAAAATCGCTAATCACTCGTTAACTTTATGCAGTTTTTATGAAGAAAGGGCTAAGTGTTTAGGGTTGTAATATTAACTAGTGTTGTGACTTGTGACACAATACGCCACAAATGTGTTGATTTCTTGAACATGGCTTTTTGTTATTTTTTAATTATATTACGCAGCATAGCGCGTCGTGTCGTCTACTTATCACAGCGGTGCGTGCGTGACTACTAGCTAGACTGCTAGAGTACCGAGAGGGCACCCGAATTGAGACGTGTGAGTATGACTTGCATTTCAAGCGCTGCTATTAAGTCAACGTACTGAAGAACTTATTCTCTAAATTCATATTGCATTTTATATATATGAATATTGCCTTTTACAGCATGTAATTTAATAAATATTTTCGAAGATATTACAGAGACATAGAGGCTGCGGCGCGCAGGGGAACGCGAGCCCGTAACTGTCCCTATGTATGTTTGTGATTCAAGATAAAGTTATATATATACTTAATATTATACATTTATTCGAGCGAAGCCGGGTCGGGTCTCTAGTATACAATATAAATATAGTTCATGTTTTATTATGTAGCTATCTTTTACTGTTATTAGATTTTTACTCAAAACAATTTTGAAGTTTATTAAATGTCCCAATTTTCTTATGTACTGTGTACACCCTACTAGAAAGGGACACAGAGGTCCTTCGTGCGTTTCTCTTTCTAAGAACGCCTTTGCCGGCTCGTCAGCATTCTAGGTATTTATGTAACTTCTTTGGTTCAGAACAGAATAATTTTTTTTTTTTTTTTTTATTATTTTATAAACCAGCGCTTGACCGCAATCCCGCCTGATGGTAAGCAGTGACGCAATCGTTGATGGTAAAGCGCACTAGTTTATTAAGAGCCTATTCACTCTAGCCTTGAAGACACTCAAATTGTAGTCCGACGGAAACACCGCCGCCGGACTTGACTTTTGGGAAGCATAATCAAACTAACCTAAAATATTTTTCTTCTGTGTATAAAAATAAAAATTTTAAAATGAATACTTCGGTTATAAGTAATTTGTTAAGAAATACTATAACTCGATGTTTGAGCTCTCAAAATGCTATCAAAGTTGCAGCTTCTACAATCGTGAGACGAGATCTACACACTACAAGTCCTGCTAACGATCTAATGGAATTTTTCGACGCTAAGAAAAATTGGACAGAAACTAATATTCGAGTTGGTAGATCATGGAAGTTGGATGAATTGAGAATTAAATCGAATACAGATTTACACAAACTGTGGTATGTACTGTTAAAAGAGAGGAATATGTTGTACACAATGGAGCATGAATGTAATCTTAAAATGAGATTGTTCCCTAATCCTGAAAGAATTGACAAAGTTCAAGAATCAATGGATAATATAGAAACTGTTGTTAGAGAACGCAACGTCGCTTATTACAAGCTTGAGACAGGAGAGACTGGAGAACGACCTGTCGAGGATGTAGTGAACCTTTTTGGTTTACCAGAGAAGTATCAGAAGCAGGAGTACTATATTCCCAAGTTTATGAACACACGTTGGGTGAAACCATACATTGAAAATGGCTTTATAACCAGTGCAGCTGTCAAGAAGTTTTACAGACTGTACAAAGAAAAGCAGTATAATATTGAAAGAAAAGCTCGCAACAGGGATTTCAGTCACGTGCAGCATTTGCTGAAGCGCTTCCCCGACATGAGTATGGAAGCATTGAAAGCTGAATATCCCAATGTGGACATTGAAAAGGCTAAGCGATCAAGGAAAGCTAGGGGACACTTT
Source organism: Sesamia inferens (assembly GCA_037179545.1). NCBI lineage: Eukaryota > Metazoa > Arthropoda > Insecta > Lepidoptera > Noctuidae > Sesamia > Sesamia inferens. The sequence continues at coordinate 22,752,865 of CM073928.1, read as the reverse complement.
ATGCCAAAATATTAATTAAACAATAATGTTGTAGTAACTTGTTTTATTTATTTTTATGTTGCACATTCTAATATAAGAAAATTTACTGTATTCTGCAATGATAAGGATACCAATAGGTACCACATACTTAAGATAAAAGATTTAATCCAACATTAAAATTATGTAACATCTTTTTAAAAATGTAGAAATACAGCAATCGGTGGGAACGAAAGTAGAATTTACATAGGAGTTTTACAATAAAAATCAAAACTTATTCATAATATATATAGAAGCAAGTTACAAATCTGAACATAGTGAAGTACTTATTCAATATAATTTATAAAAAAAAAAAAGATTTTTTAATTTTGTCCCTGCTAAAAGGGACTAGTTCTCCTGTAATAACTGGTCCCAAGCTCTTATAGGATAATTTGAACAACACAACCTAAGATTAAACAGTTTAAGTTAAGATAACATAGCATTTGATTGTCTATCATTTCAGCCAAAGAACTTTAATTGCTTCAGGATTGTTCCAGATTCAGTAGGTACCTGTGGCTTTCCAAAGGAATGACCTTGGGAGGCCGCAGGAATCCACTGGACCTGGTTAATTGGTCCGCAGCAATCTCTTGCCAACAGTTTCTTAGTTTAACAACTTATAGGTAAGAATTCACTAAGTCATGGTGGCGAAGTGGCCTTTCAAGTATGAGTGCGCGGGTTCAATCCCAGGTCAGGCAAGTACCAATGTAACTTTTCTAAAGTTATATATGTACTTTCTAAGTATATCTTGGACACCAATGACTGAAGGTGAAGGAAAACATCTTGAGGAAACCTGGACTTTATATGTCTGAAATCGCCAACCCGTATTGAGCAAGCGTGGTGATTACGCTCAATCCTTCTCTGTATGAGAGGAGACCTGTGCCCAGCAGTGGGATGATAAAAGGTTGATGATGATGAAGAATTCACTGAGTACAGTAATTGAGAGTGGAGCAACCTTATTCTTTTTGTGTTTGTTATTTATTATTTAAGTAATCAATGCCAGCATTTTTTTATTGTCCCACTGTTGGGCACAGGTCTCCTCTCACATAGAATCATTGAGCTAACAATGCCAGCATAAATGAATTTATTTAGTTAAGATACAAAGGAAAGAAAGAAACAAAGCAGAGAAAATACGCAACCACCTGATTAGAGCCCTTTTTGTTCAGATAGATTATTCAGACAGTGTAAATACGATGCTGTTCCACTAATGATGGGACACTTAACATTGTGTTCTGTCAGAAACTGACATTCAGAAATTATTATACAATTCACCTTTTTTTAACTTTTAACAACATGCCTGTACATTTATCAACTGTATTCTAGAATTTCAACTTTCATCTAACAAAGTCCCACTGCAAATTTTACTTTTATCCTAGCAACAACCACAGTGTTCACAGTAGTAGGCTCTAGCATAGCTCATGTCTTAGTGACTCGCCAATATTGCCAGCATTGTGTAATCAGACCCTATAATGCTATACTATAACATACCAATGTATGGATTTATCACAGGTTCAACTTACTTACTATTCGAAAAGTTCTATATTTGTAAACACTTCTAACATGTCCGCTAAATTACCACTGCTCTTCAAATCTTGAAATAGGGTATGTAATTCCTTGAATGTCTTCATTGCATTTTTGTACTTCTTGATAAAATCTTCAGTAACATAATAGGAGCTATTTTCTGGCAATGTTTCACTATTTGTTTGACTTTCATCAGATACTTGTTCATTTAATTTGTTCCATGTTTCCTCCACCTTTTGTATGTCATAGGTTTCTAGATAGGCTTCTAATGTTGTGTATAGAGTATGAACAAGATGACTAAGGTTGAAATCGTCATTAGTACTTAGTACCAAATATTTTAATTCTTTTTTATCGAGTTTAGGATATTGAATTTGTTCCTCACTTTCAGGAGACATGCAATTTTTGATAACATAATTGAGTATTCTCTTTATTTTCTTGGGTTTAAAAAATAGCTTCTTGGAGATTTCTATGTTATTATCATCTGGTGGATATATTCCCGACTGGAAGTCCTTGATACTATTAATTACAATGCTTATGATGCAGTCATTATTTGTTTTGGTTAACTTCTTGATATGTAACATGCCAATGAGATGTCTCATATATGCTGGTTCAATCCTTTCCACAATTCTGTTGATGGATTCATGTGGCATTTCTGAAAATTAATTTTATATAATTTATTTACTCACATTAACAAACTGAGTTAATCATATTTATATCAAAGTTGCATCCTCATTTGAAAAATAGAAATATGTAGGTAAACTGCTATAGTAAACATGAAAACATACTTTTTTTAATTAATTTACAAACCAGCGCATGACCGCAGTCCCGCCTGATGGTAAGCAGTGACGCAATCGTTGATGGTAAAGCGCACTAGTATATTAAGACCCTATTCACTCTAGCCTTGAAGACACTCAAATTGTAGTTCGGCGGAAACACCGTCGCTGGCAAATTGTTCCAGTCCCTCGATGTACGCGGTATAAAGGAGGAGGCGAAACGCTTCGTCCGATGGTGGAACGGAGATGGGGGAATTAAATCAAGCAATTCCCTCGCACACTCCCCAAAATGCATCCTATAGAACATCGAAAAGCTGGCTACTCTACGCCTGTGCTCTAGGCTTTGGAGACCAACTCGAGTTATATCAGGGTCACCAATCAGCCTCTTCGCACGCCTCTCCACTGAATCCAAAGTGGCCAGGTGAGACTTAGCAGCACCAGCCCAAATGTGGCTGCAGTACTCCACACACGAACGGACCTGTGCTTTGTACAACATTAGAAACTGCCCTGGTGTGAAGTACTGCCGGACCTTTGCGATAACGCCAAGTTTTCTGGCAGCCACCTTGGCCTTGGACTCAATGAACCGCCCAAAGTTTAGGTTAGAGGAAATCTCAACACCCAAAAGCTGAAGGCGGTCGGTACACTCCAAGGATACATTCGGAAAAGTAGGAGCCAAGGTGAACGGGCTCCTTTTGGCGGTGAAAAGACACGCCTGTGTTTTGGCGGCATTGAATGCTACAAGATTGGCATTGCCCCATTCGGAGACTGCCTGTAGTGCAACACTCGTTCACTCTACCATGGCCTCTCTTTCGAACCGGATTGATTCCCTACTAGCCCGAGCATTCGGCAGGTATCTCTCCACAACTGTGCTGTCATTTGCATACCCATAGACACCGGGCATCAGCAGATTGTTAATATGTAGCAGAAACAGAGTTGCGGAGAGAAGAGACCCCTGAGGAACACCGGCATTAGTTGACATGGGCTCAGATGAGCATCCGTCGACAACAACTCGGAGGGACCGTTCGGTCAGGAAGTTTTTTACCCAGCCAGTCAGGCTAGGGGAAATGCCGTACGCTGGAAGCTTACTCAAAAGGCCAGCGTGCCATACCTGGTCGAAGGCCTTCGAGACATCAAGGGAGACAGCAATCGCTTCCCCATTTTTCTCGAGGGCGTCGCCCCACTAGTGAGTGGCATACACTAGTAGGTCCCCAGTTGATTGCGGCGAAACCCGTACCGTCGGTCATTGAGGAGATCGTTACCTTCCAGGTATGCCAAGAGGCGCGAGTTCAATACACGTTCCATAATTTTGCAAAGTATGGAGGTGATCCAAATCGGCCGATAGTTGGTAGGATCGGCACGACTACCCTTTTTGGGCACGGGCTGCACGTTGGCAAGCTTCCAGCACTTGGGCACTATACCAGTCCTAAATGAGAGTAAATATCATTTTTTTTTTCTATGCCTACTTGTAGTTGACCTTGAGATGCCGTGACTACTTCATCGGACTATCCTGTGGCTGCCTTAAATGAATTTAAAGCCCTCAGCCAGGGGCATCTAAACACTAAGGGACAACACACTAAGGGCACCCCCTGTGGGATATGAACCTTGGCTTAGGGCGTCGCTGGAGAGACCAGAGATGGCTGGATTGATATTTGAAAATATTAGGCTAATTACATGATAAGATAATGTTACTACAATTGTAAGAATTGTGGAAATAAAAGTATTGATATGTGAATTGTCAAGCAATTATGGAATATGTGTTATGTAACTAATACTGTTAAACTGACTTAATCTGCAAAGGGCTATAAATCGTTTTATTGTACTAGAATATGAAGAATGGACAGAATACTACTTAACAAATTAGGTACAAACCTGAGATTATTTTGTAGAATTCATTTGCAAAAATTGTGCAATATTTTGATGTGTTTGGATAGTTACTGTTTGAGTCTTGCTCACAGATATAAAATGTTTGAATCATTATATTCAGCCAGATCTGAAAAATACAAAAACAGCATCTTTGATCAATGAATATAATAAATTAATTGTTATAAGTTATAATTATTATGTCTTCTAAATACTTTCAAAAAATGCTATCATAGTAATCTACAATAAAGTTTAAAAATAAATTGTTTTTGTCTTTATAAATTCTTTTGCTCTTTTCTTTCTTTTTAAAATATGTTGCCCCACACTAGGAATTTCTCCTGTATCGTGGGTGTGTTTACAAATATATAAAGTCACATACACAAAAAGCCAGATCCCAAACGAATGCTTGTAGGCCATACAAATATTTGTACCGTGCGGGAATTGAACCTGCGACACACAGCATAGCAGTCAATCGCGCAGCCACTGCATCAAATGTGTTGTCAATGGCTTCATGAATAGAATAGAAATAATTAAACATTTATTTGTGCATGGATATCTTTTGTTATAATAAACTTATTATTTAGGTACTCATAAACTTACTGTAATAATTCTTATCATGGACTCTGGGTACTGTAGATGTATTAAATGCACAAAAAGCCTAATTATTTGCCTGCAGTTAGCAGTTACAGACCCTGTGTACATTGGTTGCTCTGACCATAAGATATATGCTATTAGAGGCTTATGGGAACCCATGATATGTCTTATTAAATTAGTTTTGTGCCTGAAAAATAATATGTCATTAAAATTGATATTTGATTGTGTTCATCAAATCATTTAATTGTGTCAAGTACCTTTTTGCTAAGTACTCTGTGACATTATAATTACCAATAAACATTTATTTTAGTTTTCAATAAAAATTTATATCAGCCATCGTACCTGGTGTGCCAAATGGCTAAATCAAACTGTAATAATTCTACAATACTTTCTAGCACAGCCATTAATCTTTCTATCCTGTCTGATCTATTTAGAAGTTCAAAAATTTCAAATTTCTCTTTCTGCCAATGTAGACCTTTTAGGCTTAATTTCATTTCTTCCGGAATATGCTCAGATTTATTAATTAAAGGGCCATCTAGACTGTCGGAACTGATTTCATTCTCCAATCTATTCATACAATACTTCACAACGCCACTCCTGTACTCATATTGTACTCTGTTGGTATAAGTCTTCTCCTTGGGGTCCATGGATGACCTTAGAAAAGAGTTGTAACACTTTTTTAAGCTTCTAGTGCATGGTGGGTGGGTGCTAAAGTTTTGAGCCAGTATCTGTTGACACTTGTCTATGAGGTCAGGCACTGTATGTTCAGATAACTTATCCTCATGGACATTCTGAAATGTAACAAAGTCAATGCTAAATTAAAGAAAATCAAACACAAAAGAGATGTTAATAATACTAGTCATGTGTACTTGAAGTAATGCAATAAGTTACAGCTAATTAGTCATATTTACCAAGATAATCTCCACAATCTCTCTGAGCACATTTGCGGATAAATACTGTATGGGAGTAATGCACATTTGGCAAACTTCTAAAGCTTCATACCACATATTATTCTTCATTTCTATTGTGAACGACTCTCCTGCATAATGTGGCATTTCTTTGATATCTATCTGAAACATATCATTGTCATACAACTATTTTTAGAATTGTGTATAAGCTTAATCACACATTTCTCAAAATATTTTGGTAAGTACATAATTCAAGATTTCATTAAAATCTCCATGGTCATGCTTAGTAAATTCAATGAAATTAATCTGGCTTTCGGAGGCATGAGAAGAAAGTTCTTCTTAGATTTGATTTCAGTATTCACAATGGTTGCTTTATGACATATTAGTACTTACTCCGGTGCTATCATTGTGTTTGCAAATACTTTTCTTCATACAAGACGGGGAATAGTACAATAACAACAATCTCGCGGGGTAATCGGAATAGGCTTTACAGGAGACTTGTCGGCAAGCTACGACAAAGTTTTTCTTTTTTGTAGCCTTGAGTTCATCTTCTTCGTTACTAATTACTTTTGGACGCTTACAAGTTACCTCTTCAGCATCACTTTCCCGCTTTAAAGTCTTTCGAGGAGACTGTTTAGCTTTTTTCCTTCTAGGACTCATTATTATATTCTCTGTTTATATTGGTTTGAAATTGTATGTTATGTTAAGAACATTTAATTGAAGAAAAGTTCTTAGATGTTATACGTTTATTCAAAACGACAAAAATTTTACATTTATCTAACTGGAAAACTTCAAACTGAAACTGATTACTGAACTAAATTCAACTGGCAATTGGCATGGCATGGCATTGGCAGCAGATAAGAAACAAATCAAATGTCAACTGTTGTCAATATTGACATTGACGCCAATTCTCTTGTTCATAAACTAAACTAATTTTAAGTACATCTCTTTCTTTCTTTTTCATTAAAAAAAAGCATAGAAGAAAACATATTAGTTTAATCCTGTCAAATTAAGATTTATTTATTCCTTTCTTCTTTGGCTTCGCACGGTTTGTGCATTTAGCCAATGTCACGTAAACGTAATTATTATATTTTTTTCTGTAGTGTGGCACTAGTTATGACTTTGTGCCAATTTCAGGTAAAATAAAAATCTTCAAAAGTTCTTCATTCTTTCTTTTTTGGCTTCGCACGGTTTGTGCATTTAGCCAATGTCACGTAATGAATTATTCATGTTGAAAAAAACGGCCGTGTGAACCGTCTACTAGGAAGGTTTATTCTAGGAGGCAAAGTCATGATGAGGCCACTATGCAGTGATATCTCAATGTTCTTTATGAATTATTTACTGAATGCACTTTTCACTACATAAATCACGCACTTTTATTTAGTAAACAACATTATAAATAATTTATATCTAAGTCAAATGAAAAATGAGCGTGACACTCAGCTTAACTTTCCCGCTAAAACTCCCGACAAATTAAGATACTTCATATCCAGAGTAGGCATGTCGATTTAAAATAGATTAATCTATTAATTAGAGTAAAATAATTCATAAACCTCCCGAATGGCGCTGCCCCCTCTGGAATTCTCGCAGAAGATGTATGAACTCCCCTAATCAGTAAAGAAAGTATAAACGAGGATCTCTAACTTTTAAATAAACCGCACAGTAGACACTGACAAAATGTAGGCTGTATTCCAAAAAACCGCGTGCGACTATAGCGCACAAAGATTACCCATTCACACTAAAAAATTGACTCCAAGGCCTGACTTGTCCCCCAAGGCCAAAAGCTGGGTAGGTACGTCTATGGATGCTTCCAAAAGTGGCGTAACTTGCATTAAGAAAACAAACCTGTCTATTCGTGTGAGTGAGTTTATTTATCGAAAATGTTTTGTGAATGTGAAAAATTTATAGTAATCCAATAAATAGTATTGTGTTCATATAGCATTCATTCTAACTTGCAAAAGTAAGTAATTAGATTGAAACCGATGGAATAACGCCGATTGCCAACAAGTCCATGTGAAGGATTTTTTTCTGTTACAGGAAATATTGCTATGGACGAAAGGAATCGTTTAGATCCTGAGCGATTAGCAAAGTTATTTCATTTGAAGTCACTCGAAATATAATTTCTTGTTAAATTTGTGTTTCAGTACAATAAAATTGTCGAAACAAAATTTGATTAATTTATTGACTAACTTAAGAGTACTTTACTTAGGTGAGACTAGAAATTAAAAACTGTCACATTACTTAAGTGGTCATAAGCACTACTGTTGAGCAAAAGATCCTGAGTTCAATCCCAACCTCAACCTTTTCTTTTGAAGGAATATAGGCGTGTTAATATGTTTATTAATTTATTAATATTTCTATCCAATTAATATTTGCGTCTATGATGATGCGTCGATCATCAATGATGTTTTTTGCAGCTATATTAAGCAGTTTTTAGCGGCATATTTGACTGATTAGAAAAAATTGGCACGATTAACCAGAAATCGATCTTTAAATACCTGATTTAAACAAGAATAAATTCTACTTCGATTTGAATCGACTCCGAGATCGATATTTTTTGAAGAGAATCGACATGCTTAATCCAGAGACAGTTTAGTTAAGCATAGCGACCAAAAATACGTCCATTAATGTCAGGCGAGGGCGAATTTGACAGGTCTAAACCACGGAGCAAATAGAGAAGGGGCGGCCTAAGTAACTATGCCCTGTGATCCTCACAAGGTCCTAACGTCACAGTTGGCGTGGCTATATTCAGTGTACTTGTCGTCGTTCGTACTGTGCACAACTTTGTAAACGGTGGCATTATCGTGTTGTTTTCATGTTATTAGGTAAATAAGCTCTAAACTTCGACGACAAAATCCGCATGAAATCTTGCGGAAGACCCTAGAGCAAGATTAACCCAACATTATATCGAAGATGAGATGAAGAGATTCGATTGGCTCTCAATCAGCTTAAAAATAATAAGGCGCCGGGTGATGACGGAATGACGGCTGAGTTACTTAAGGCGGATAGTGAACCGATCCTTAGGGCCCTTCAGAAGTTATTTAATTCCGTTATAGTCAAGGGAAAACGCTACAGGCATGGCACAGAAGTGTGGTGGTACTCATTTCAAAAAGGGTGACAACACCCTTTTGAAAAACTACAGACCCATCTCACTCGTGAGTGATGTGATGTTTAAAAGTTGTTTCGAGAGTCCTCACCTGTAGGTTAGACGAATTCCAGCCTCCCGAACAAGCCGGTTTCCGAAAGGGCTTCAGCACAGTAGACCACATACATACGCTGCGGCAGGTTATACAGAAGACCGAGGAGTATAATCTACCCCTTTGCTTGGTGTTTGTGAACTACGAAAAAGCCTTTGATTCGATTGAGACCTGGGCTATACTGCAGTCTCGCCAGCGGTGCAAGTTGACTATCGGTATATTGAAGCGCTGAAGGGTTTGTACGAAAATGCCACCATGTCAGTCCGAATACAGGGCCAGACCTCGAAATCAATACCTCTGCAGCGTGGTGTCAGACAGGGAGATGTTATCTCCCCGAAACTGTTCACCACTGCATTGGAGGATGTCTTCAAGGCTCTGGACTAGAAAAGACTGGTCATCAACATCAATGGCGAGTACATTACACACCTTCAGCTTGCTGCTGACCGCGGAGGACCTGAGTACAATGCTCAAAGACCTCAGTAGAACCCCCGAGCGAGTCGGTCTTAAAATTAACATTTACAAGATGAAAGTCGTATCTAATGCCCATGTTGTACCGACTCCTATAAAGATTGGAGACTCTGTTCTTGAAGTTTTTGACAGTTACTACAAGCTATCCAGTTAGGGAGGTCCAACTTCGACAAAGAGGTCAATCGTCGAATCTAACTCGGCTGGGATGCTTTCGGGAAGCTACGTAGAATCTTTTCGTCCGAAATACCGCAGTGTCTCAAGGCAAAAGTCTTCGACCAGTGTGTGTTGCCAGTGATGGAATTGAGACGTGGTCGCTTATAATGGGCCTTATAAGAAGGCTCAAGGTCACTCAAAGGGCAATGGAGAGGGCTATGCTTGGGGTTTCACTGTGCGATCGAATCAGAAATGAGGAGATCCGCAGAAGAACGAGAGTAACCGACATAGTCCGAACAATTGCAACACTAACTTGGCAGTGGGCCGGGCACATTGCCCGTAGGACCGATGTCCGATGGGGCCGATGGGTTCTAGAGTGGCATCCACCGGAAGATACAGCGTGGGTAGGCCCCTGACAAGGTGGACCAACGGCCTGGTGAAGGTCGGGGGAAACCGCTGGATGCGGGAGGCGCAGGACCGGTCGTCGTGGAGAACCTTGCGGGAGGTCTATGCCCAGCAGTGGACGTCTTTCGGCTGAAATGATGATGATATTATCGATTCATATTTTATTATAAATTCAAATTTTAAAGATTCCAATCTTTCCGTCATTCCATCCCGATTTTATTTATATAGAAGAAGTTAAAACTTTTTACATTATTCCCTCTCTTTCTACATTTTTAAAATATGTTTTCTGGCCAAGATAAAAAGGCATTCCTCTTAATTTTCACATGCTGTAAAAGTCAAGGTACCTGTTTAGAATTTTCCTTTGCGTCCACAGGTAAGTATCACTCAGATTAGATCTCCCGAGAAACACAGAACTTACACAAATGTCCTTGATAGGCCAGGAGACTTAGGTAATCAATTGTGGAGGGAGGTGGGCTGGTTGGCATAACCATCAACGGCCGCCATGACCGTACCATGGCGGCCGTTCTCTTCGAACGCAGAATTATCTAGGTACTTGAAGGACTCAGTGTAGAAAGCAAACTCATAACGTAGAAACATGTTGGCCTAACTGCCCGGGTGTGTAGCTCCCTCGCCCCATATTCACTATACTGAAAAGGAAGTGAAAATACCCAAGGTTTTCATTATAAACAAACAATTGACCGTTCAAAGAAATCTACGCAACTTTATTGTAACGTTTGGCTGCGTACCCAGAGCCGAATATTGAAAATTATTGATTCATAGTTTGCTGCAATCGTAGTGTACAAGTTCACGATTGCACTTCATTCGAATCGAGGTGACAGCTAGTATAAAACCACAACACTTGTGGTACAGTCATCAGTTCCGCAGGAATCATTGGGAGACCACCACGACACTACCTCTAACAAAATGGCTTTCATATACAAGGTATTTCGTATTTTTTTATATTCATTACGATTAAATTTTCTGTTATCCAAGCTTACTTCTAAATAATACATAGTATAAATTGAAATTTATCTGTCAACACCAACCTGTCAACTACAACAAAAATTACTGACTCATCTGTCTCCAAATTAAACCCTGAAAATCATTTCCCAAAAACTAAACAAGAACTTCCACTTATTTAAATTTTTGCCGCCAAGCGATTTGTCGTGTTCCGGCATGATGTCTGGTGAAGCCGTACGGAGGACGGGTCTGAGCAGTTGTGTTGCGATGTGTGCCGGGTACGATGGGCCTAATGTTGTTGTGTTGGGAGTTTGGTTGTGGAGGGTCTTCAGGTCAATCTCCCTTTGGCGCAGCATCGTTGGTCGTGTTGTTGGGTTTAACACTGCATCATCTCGCTCAACTGCCGTCTTCCTTCCTATTCGCTCAGTTTTTCTGAGTGAATAGGCTCTTAATAAACTAGCGCGCTTTACATCAACGATCGCATCAATGCTTACCATCAGGCGTTAGTTTATAATTATAAAAGAAATGACTCTTAAAATCTTTTATAATAATTTATCGCCCATAAGATAATTTTTAGCTCTTTTCTCTATACTCCGAGGAGTGCTGAACGTGTGCCATTTTTTGGTTGGTGATTCTTCATATGACTTCCCCCGCTCTGGGCGGAGCGGAAGGACGAGGCTTTTACTGACTTAAACTCACCCGTGTTCCTACAAATACCTGTACCTGGGGCCGCGGTATCTCTTTCGAACAGTCCGCAGCTCTGGCAGGCATTGGTCCAAGCGAACATCGACATCTCTTAAGACGCGCATATAACACGACGTCGGGAGTCGGTTGCTAACTCTCAACGTTAAGGGCGTCGCATTCAGGGCGTTCCTGTGGTGACTAGAGCCACAGAGACTGCCTCTCCCTCACGCCTCCGCCTCCTTCTTTGCTACCATTACTGCTTCGAGGCCTCATGCACTCTTCCTTTGTACTATGGCGGATGCGCGAGATTGCCGCCGCAGATCGGTGCTACGAGGACACGGCAGTACTCCACCCAAGCTGGGCAAACCTCCATGGTATGCTCCATGGTGTCCTCTAGGTGATTTAAACAGTGGCATTTTCTTTCATTTTACCCTAATCTGGTGAGGCCCTATATGAGGTGGAAAGTGAAGTCCTCTACCCATGAAACGCCGTTGTGTGCTTACTGCATTAGTAGTCACGCCTAACTCGAGGTATACCAGTGTCTGGTTATGAACCTACAATAAAAAACCTCAATTGTTCTTAAACATGTAGCTAGCAGGCTACACGTGCCACCTAACTACTTTTAATGTTCACCCAGATCACCTTATCCTATTTTCAAATAAAAATAACAATCAAATTAGTCTCGTTGACTTACTGCAAAAAAAAAACAGTGGTCTCACTTTCTTCGTGGTTGATTATTTTTCATTGTCGCTATTGAGTAACCAGTTAATAGGCACTGACCGTGAAGGCCGCGGCTTTTTGTCACCAGCGAACTGGAAGTGTCAATAACATAAAGGGAAATTAACTCCCACGATCTATAATCATCGCAATATACGCATCACAATTAATTGTTATTTGGATTAAGAGTTTCAAATTATGATTGTTTATTATCTTTGTATTTTGTTTGTATCAAATTATGGTTCTTTATCATCTACATAAGTTAGGTATGGCGTGCTCTACTTCTATCGCCACATGTGAATTTCAGACACTTTTACATGGAGCAGCCATATGCCAGATACCAAGGAGCATCGTGTTACCTACTACTAACACTATTTCGTACTTGCGTTGATACTAATTCTTTTTCCAGTTTCTCATACCGGTTGCGTTAGCTACAGCGGTGTTGTCAGGAAAACATGGAGGGTACTCATATAGCCGCTTCAGTGGGCCAGTTAGTGGTAAGATTGTGGAGGTCCAGGTGCCAGCAGCTGAGGGGATTCCGGCCCAGCAACACGCAGATTATGGCTACGACCACAACTCAGGACAAATTCACCCAGACACTGCTAAATACGCACATTTGAAGACTGTTGACTATGTGGTAAGGTTATTTAAGTAGTTGTGATTTACAATAAACAGCAGTGCATTAGGGTTGCATGCACTTTTTTATCACTCTGCATTCTCTGATCTCTACTAAATTATTCCAGGCCAAACCTGACTACGCTTACTCATACGGCGTAGAAGACCCTCATACTGGTAATCTTCAGAACCATAAGGAACATCGCGATGGCGACGTCGTCACCGGTGAATACTCACTGGTCGAACCTGACGGCTCCATCCGTCTTGTAAGATACACTGCCGACCCCAAGAATGGTTTCCAGGTACTTTTTTTTTATTTCACAAGATTTGTGTGCACAACAAAACATTCGTACTGAGTGGAAGACGCCCACTCCCTTACACAAAGAAAAGACCTATGTCTCAGCAGTGGGAAGCTTGTAGGCTCATGATTTTCCTGTAATAACTTACTTGTAATGTCATGCCAATGCATTTATTAGATGTACTGAAGCGAAATGACGTTACCTAATTTCTTACATAATTTGCAGGCTACCGTGCATAAAAAAGCGGGCGGTCAACCTCAGAAACTTGTACATCATGGCCATGCAACACAAGATGACGACTCCAGAGAATACTAGTCCTGTTACGTTGTTTTAGTTTAGTGTTTTATACTTTGTTGACTATTTATTAGTGCAATTGTTTAATAAAAAAGGAGTGATACAATAACTATGTCATATAATTTACAAATCCAAATAAATGTTAACTAACATTACAGCTTCCTGTTATTCACTTGAATAATTTCTTCAACGATTCCGCTGAGAAAGGCAAAACAATGGTGTGAGTCTTCTCTCCGGCGATCATTTGTAATGCTTGTAAGTACCTTAACTGAAAAGTTAGGTTAGAATTTACAATGATTGAAGAATAATCGATGTGGACTTTCAAATCGAGATCGAAATCATGATTGAAATGATCCTGTTCTTACTGAGACAAATTTTGTTGCAAATTAGCAACTCGTTCTACTTATGTAGGTAGTACTCATATACCTAAAGTATATGAGGACTGCTATTTACTGCTAGAGCGGCGTCACTGGCTGTAGCTTCTGCTGTTGGCAACGTGCCGTAATACCGTCCGTGTACACGAGTACATACCCAAAACATATGCGGCGGGATTTCGCCGGCAGCCGTAGATGTGTGTAACTGGAGCCGTCACCAGTGCCACTGACCAGTGCGAATGGCTTAAGCTTCCTCTGGCGTTAGCAACTTTCCGCTTATATTTATCAGTACTCAATGAATTTATACAATTTTCTTTTTTCGTAATAAATTATATAAAACCACGTGAAAACTGAGTCAAAATGCATTGAAAGAATTAAGCAGGCACTTATTATTGAGGTACTTTTATGATTATGGAATCAAAATGTTACTAACCTGCACTCCATATTGATTATCCATAAGTAACGTAGTAGCTTTCTGGAGATTTTTCGTGGATTCTATTTCAGCTTTGGCTACAATGATTTTAGCATTCGCCAATCTGTACGACTCCGCTTCTGTAGCCATTGCTCTTTGCAGTTGTAAGGGTAGGCGTATATCCTTACTATGAGTAAGAAAAAGAAAAGATTTATGAAATAAATAAATATAGACAGGATGATTGGTTAATGTTCGATTTTTCGATGATCAAATAACTTTCAACCGAGGAATCATTAAAAAATTATCAGTCGTGGGACTGACTGACAGAAGTGAAAACTGAAAACATTAAAAAATAGAATAAACAATTAGAAAAAACAAAATAAAAAATGATTACTTATGCGAAGTCAATACTTTTCCCCATCAAAGTTTTGACTTCAATAATTAATATTAGTAGTAATAAGATGCGTTGAACTTGAAGGACATGGCTAAACTGAAGTATGTAAGAGACCCCGCAATGAAAACGCATGTATAAACATGATTTCTAGCAATATAAAATGGTGAATAGCTGAAAATTAGTATTTTGTAAATAAAAAGATTTAGGAACTTTAAATATCTGCACAGTACTGAAAATAATATCGCGTAACTCCTACGACAAAGGTACAAAAACTTCAAACAATAACATTTCTATGAACTACTATCTAGGTGTTTTAAGGTATCTGCGACGATTTTTATTGTTATTTGTGATATTCACTGGTGATTTTGCGCTAAGGTACAAAGAGGTAATTGCAAGTCAAGAGCTTGATACAACGGATTTACAATACTCCCTGATCTTGTTCATCATCATCATCATCATCATCATTTCAGCCGAAAGACGTCCACTGCTGGACATAGGCCTCCCCCAAGGTTCTCCACGACGACCGGTTCTGCGCCTCCCGCATCCAGCGGTTTCCCGCGACCTTCACCAGGTCGTCGGTCCACCTTGTCGGGGGCCTACCCACGCTACGTCTTCCGGTGCGTTGTCGCCACTCGAGAACCCGTCGGCCCCATCGGGCATCAGTCCTACGGGCAATGTGTCCAGCCCACTGCCACTTTAGTGTTGCAATTCTTCGGGCTATGTCGGTTACTCTCGTTCTTCTGCGGAGCTCCTCATTCCTGATTCGATCGCGCAGTGAAACCCCAAGCATAGCCCTCTCCATTGCCCTTTGAGTGACTTTGAGCCTTCTCATAAGGCCCATTGTTAGCGACCACGTCTCAATTCCATAAGTCATCACTGGCAACACACACTGGTCGAAGACTTTTGTCTTGAGACACTGCGGTATTTCGGACGAGAAGATTCTTCGTAGCTTCCCGAAAGCAGCCCAACCGAGTTGGATTCGACGATTGACCTCTTTCTCGAAGTTGGACCTTCCTAACTGGATAGTTTGTCCCAGGTACACGTAACTGTCAACAACTTCGAGAACAGAGTCTCCAATCTTTATAGGAGTCGGTACAACATGGGCATTAGACATGACTTTCGTCTTGCCCATGTTCATTTTAAGACCGACTCGCTCGGAGGCTCTGCTGAGGTCTTCGAGCATTGTACTCAGGTCCTCCGCGGTCTCAGCCATGACTACGATATCATCAGCAAACCGAAGGTGTGTCATGTACTCACCATTGATGTTGATGCCCAGTCCTTTCCAGTCCAGAACCTTGAAGACATCCTCCAATGCAGCGGTGAACAATTTCGGGGAGATAACATCTCCCTGTCTGACACCAAGCTGCAGATGTATTGATTTCGAGGTCTGGTCCTGTATTCGGACTGACATGGTGGCGTTTTCGTACAAACCTTTCAGCGCTTCAATATACCGATAGTCAACTTGGCACTGCTGGCGAGACTGCAGTATAGCCCAGGTCTCAATCGAATCAAAGGCTTTTTCGTAGTTCACAAACACCAAGCAAAGGGTCGGTCTTCTGTATAGTATTCTACTCCTCGGTCTTCTGTATAACCTGCCGTAGCGTATGTATGTGGTCTACTGTGCTGAAGCCCTTTAGGAAACCGGCTTGTTCGGGTGGCTGGAAGTCGTCAAACCTGCAGGCGAGACGATTCGTGAGGACTCTGGAAAACAACTTATAGACATGACTCAGAAGTGAGATCTTCTGATCTTCTGATCTTGTTATGTCAAACCAAAACAATGCATAAAACAATTGAGAAACTTTTTTATGAGTTCTCGAAAGTTATAAAAATATAAAACATTGGACATATTATATGCTGGGAGCCATTTAGCCATCTCGTTTAGCCCTGTTAAACAAGTCAATAGGGTATTTGACTAAAAAAAAAAAACTAATTAGTCCGTCAGTCAGATTTCCAAAAAATACTAGTACGTGTCTAGTATTTTTTGGAAATCTGACTGACGGACTAATTAGTTTTTTTTTTTCATATAAACAAAAAATGAGGACGACACAGTGCGTTGAAAACTCATGTGACGTCATTGCACGCTACACTTTTAGCGACCAGTGACGTCACCAGCCACCACTCCTGATCTTTGATGCCTTTTATATTTGACAATTTTTATTGTTTTGATAAAACAAAAAATACGTGTCTAGTATTTTTTAGAAATCTGACTGACGGACTAATTAGTTTTGTTTTAATCAAATACCCTAACGACGTATTTTTAGTCATGTTTATAATCACGTCTAAACAGTCTTTGGAGTATCTCAATTTGACAGGAAAAAATAACAATTTCCTTCTAACCTTTTCTTAATGAAATATGTAGAAAGAAAATAATGTATTAAACTTAAAGTTCCTTTAATTTGTGAACGAGGCAATCGGCACCACTGTGCCAAAAGCCACATAAAGTCTGACACGATGATATTAGCAGGCTTAAGAGGACCGTACTCTAGTGGTGCTTTCTCCATACAAACGCATTCCGCTGTTCTTCGTAGATAATGCTCTTAGAGCAATCATTTTCCGAAACTTAATTAATAAAAGAAATACTTCAAAATCGCGAAAAATAACCCATTTTTATCGTGATGTTCAGATGACTATTAGGCAAACTGATAAGTTTTTGACAAAAATGAAAATAATAGAAGCATAGGTATACTTTTCCTCTAAATTTTGATATAAAAATAATTGAGATCTGCTGTGTTTTGAAAAAGAAAACGGCGGAATACGAAACGTCTTTTGGTCAACGTTTTTCAACTGTCCTTTTCGCACTTTACCGGGAGAGATTGGAAGCAGCGCGACGGCAATAGTTTCCAAATTCCTCAGCACTAGAGTTCCCTCTTAAGAGGTTAGTTTAATAAAGAATCTTATTATAATGGGACAGTTTTTTAATGTCACGCTACCGAGATTCTATCGCCTGGGTAGGTAGAAAAAAAATGACGTCTGTTAGTCATTTTACTTTTATCCAACAATTACAAAGAAAAAAAGAACGGTTATATTTCTAGCAGCCTCAATGTAAAAATAATAATAACTATACATAAGTTTCTTCCACTTACACCTCAAATCCCACGATCTTCACTCCCCAGTTCAAGGTCACATTTTTCATATTTCCAAAGACCTGAAAACTAACTGCGGATCGGTCACAGAGGACGTCAGATAGTTTTCGTGTTCCAAGAGCATTGCGCAGAGTTGTAGCTGCTAGAAATTGTGTGGCTATTCTGTGTGAACAGAAATTTGTTTTATGATATGTCTGATGCAGTTATCTAAGGCATTGGGGAATGTTATTAAGACTGAAAAGGGTCACGACGTAAAAGGTTAATATTACATGCATGCTGGAATGGTTAGATCAGATGCTGCATATCCTGAATAGAGACTATCAGTGGGTTGGCCTCTGGATGAATTCGAACAGGAGAAAAGTCATGTGCAATTCACACGTCCAGCTAAATTTAGTTGACATCGAAGGGTGGTGGTTCTTTCCATCTCGATAGATACAAACAACTATGAGAAAGAAGCCGACTGTAAGATGCATTTAGGTCCTGAATCGTTGTGCAAAGTGTGCTGTCTAATAAAGTCTTTTTTCTTACTTATAATCAGCAATGTTAACAACCGCCCAAATCGGATCGTAAATCTTGTAATAAACAACTGCGTCCACGGCAACCGTCAAAGCATCTTTTGTTAAAGCCTGTTAAAAAGTTTGATAGTTAGTTCATTTTTGAGACTGCTTCGTTGCGTCCATAACTGATAAGTATAGGGTTCAAAAAGTGTTATCAAGTTTTTCCATTAGAAAATTCTCCGTAGCTGCCCGAACTCTGAATTTGCGCCTTATTAATAGGGTCACCCTCCTATAATACAGGACTTAACATAAGTGGTGAATCAAATGTGCATCTCTCGGCCTATGCTGTAGCAATAAAAAAGTACATCATATAGACGATATAAGTAATGAATTATATGATTATAAAGAGACTCTTTACCTCTTGAGGCGGTACTGCATAACAAATGATCCTCAAGTCTGTAAACTTAACGGTATCAACGCATGGGAGGTAGTGGATGAGACCAGGTCCATAGGGTATGCTGCTACGCAGTTTTCCATTTCGTAAAATTACTGCTCGTTCAAACTGTCTCACAACCTGTAGCAAACATGAAATCAGTTTGAAAAATCAAATATTAATATCACTCGTAGGCTAGAGAAGAGGTCTTCCTGTTCGTGTAGTGTATTGGATTATCATTATAACGTCATGTGCTACCATGGGAGGTCTGAGGGTTTTTGATTTTGAGTAAACGCGTACGCAGGATGATAGCTGAGTATATGTAGCATGATGAAAGGAAATCGAAAACTTATTTGAAGAGTTACAGCGAGCCCCATGGTATGTTCATACTTTCAGGTTTTGAAAACGAACAAAAAACTAACACGATCTAAGGAGCCGTTGATTTTGGTATGCTCATACAAGATTCTTCATAAGATTTGCCTATTTACGTCACTACTTACATAGATAGGCAAATCAAATAGAGAAATTGTGGGTTTTTCATAAATCTGACGACTTTAAGAGTTCAGATTAAACAAAAAAATGAATGTTCGTTCAGGGTAGCGGAAAGTGTCACGACGCCGCGCCGACGTAAACAGTTAGTAAACGTTTCATTAACGCCATTTTAATACCGCCGCAAACGCTACATCCCGCAACTTTTTATTGTGTAATATCTTCGAAAATATTTATTTAAATCATGTACTGTAAAGGGACGCATATATTTATATTAAATCAGCAATGTATTTAAAGTATTTAATTGGATGATTATTAATGATGTATTGGTTAAAATCGCTTCGAAAATTAGCGATCATTTGTCTTAAAAAGTAAATGACAATTTTTTTTATGGGATACCCATTAGAGATAGACATATACTATCGCAGATATTTATTTCTGTAGTCTTTATGAATGTGTACAATACATACTAAGTACACTATTTTGATAAATCTAGTAGGGTTCAGCCTGCATTTGCAATGTAAGCGGAAAACATGAAATTATTTACGACATCATATTAGGAACCTCAAAAATAACAGTATTTTTCCACTATATAATGGATCTTATTATACATATAAACCTTTCTCTTCAATCAGTAATCGTATTTTTAAAGATTTAAGCATACATAGGGGTATAGGGACAGAGAAAGCGTCTTTGTTTTATATTATGTAGTGTCGACATGCAACATCGCGTTGAACCAAGTTGATAGAAAGAACATCTACATATTTAATTCAAAACGGAGAAATAAATATTTTAATCTTACCACGAAGATAACGAATAGCGAAAGGGGAAACGTCACAATAACAAAGAGATACGACAGGATCACAAGGCATTGCTCGATGGAGTTCACTCGGTAATCTGTAAAGAAATAAATTGAGTAGGTCCAGCCAGAGTCAAGCCTTACATTCAAAACCAAATCTAGATCAGACCATCTATATATGATTTCTATCTTAAGAGTCTAATAATTTCATGATATTTTTTATAGTTTATTACATACGTTCAGCAGCATCAACTTGATCTAAATTGTAGCCTTGGTATATCCTAGATACGTTAGGATCTTTATCTCTTTCTCTATAATTCAAAGGATCTTGTGATTGTCGATGTAAAGAGGCGTCTGACCTTTGCAATTTAAGTTTCAAATTAGACATTACTACATTATTTGATTAATTTAGATTAGTCAGAACGGATGAAACTAAGTGATAATCCAGAAAATGTGAGGTTTAGTGATACATTGTTATATTCTTTAATGATTGTGATTTAGTGATGAAAATAAACTGTCAACGTGATATAGAGCGACTACTTAATTTTTTTTATTCATAGAGAATTCACTGGAACCTCAATTAAAACCTAAATTATAAGTTAGGAAACATCAAAGCAGATTCCATACTTGCTCAATGTTGTCTCCGCGCTGCACTAGTACAGTTCGTTAAAAATACATTTTCGAAAAGACAATTCAAAAATTCTGCTGCCCTATATACAGGGTGGCCAAAAAGTGGTGGATCAAACAAAAAGGGAGATAAAGGAGGTGATTTCCTACAAAAAAATCTTTCTCCAGCATCGCCATAACTTTATTGCACGAAAAGTTATGAATTACTTATTATGTTTTTTTCAATGAAACTATCGAGTTATTTTACAATTTAATCAGTAAAAATACTAATTGATTAAAAACAATAAAACAAAAGGTGTTGTACTATGATTCGTTAATGTATCAATACTACGAAAATTGTATTGCATTTTTTTTTCCGTAAATTTTGGAGTGTTACAAAAAATTACTTCTCGCTTTAACAGCACACTTTGGAAAAAAAAAGTATTACGGAAAAATTACCGTGTATTAAAAATTCTTGCTGATTTAATGCTGATTCAAATAAGGTACAACACTTTACTCTTTGACCTTCAGTTTTGGTTTTATGGTCGTTCTTTCATATCAAGATGCAAGTTTAATTAAATTAACCTTATTTTAAAACTTTCATAACCAATGATAGTATTCCAAAACATAATAATTGCTTTCATCATCTGATTCTAAATATTGTTCGTTAAAAAATAGTTTCATTGTCAGCTGCCTCACTAACAACGTCTCCGCTACTGCTGTCATCAGCCTGGTACCCTTGGCTTGGGCGAATAACTGATTAATCTATATCTTGATAAGTTGATATAGGGCTCACTCTCATATTTTCCTGAAATTTTAAAAATAATAATATGTAATTTCTATCAGAAGATGGATAGCACTAATTGTAATTCCGAACATGATATAATTGATTTTTATAATCAGTGGTAAATTAAATCACATAAAGTATCAACAATTGCAAATCATACACAAACATATTTATAGAAATGCGCAATGTAAAAAATCCTCATTTCAGTCTTAATATCGTTTACTTAGTACATTTGAAACTTCTAGTAGATAAAAACAAACAGTAACATGATTACATACCTGTTTTAGCAACTGTTCAAGCATAAATATCATCCATATTTGATAAAATTTGTTTAGCTTGGTGTACTAACAAACATTGATGATACACTTTAAAAATAATTTCCCAAGAGTTTGTTTTTCTCATATTTAACACATTTCTTCGATGTTTTGTTTAAATAGAATTGAAAATTAATACAAATTTCAATAAATAACAAGGCACAAAACAAAGCGATGACTGCCGATGACATTCGATGTACTTGTATTTACTAAGATTTTGTGTTGCCCTACTTTTAAAATTGTTAGTTTCAGAAAGATCCATTTTCACGACTTTATAGACTTTATATACGTCACGTACGTCAATGGCATTAGGTTCAATATTGCGTGACTTACCTTACGTAACTTTTAAGCCTTATATCATGAAACCTAGACATTGTAGAGGCACGATCTGAAAATACATTGCTAGACCTAAGGTGACCTATCGAACGGTACGGGATTTATCAATATTGACAACGAAGAGTCGACATCGAAATTGCTAGAAACTTCGTTTCCTGTGAAACACCAGGTAGTAAACAGGAATATTCTCGAACAATATTATTATTATTTCGAGATAGATCTGAAACATTCCATCAGCTTGCATATACAATATGTAAAGAAAATCCCGTCCGACCCATAAGGATAATAAATGTTAGGTAAACACATGACCAAATAAAATATGATATTTTACTGATACTAATGACTTTTGAAATAATCTTTTTTTTCCGTGAATTAATTCCAACATCCCCAAAATTCGGTATTTTTAAAAAAAAAGTGACAACACCAATTTCGACGGTATTATTACGAGCGCTGCGACCACGTACCGCGTGCCCTGCCTCTTTGCCTGATTGCCTACCGCACATGTATTTACTATTTAGTTAACTCCTTTTGCGAAATAATATTTTTTTTAAAGTTTTTTTTTATATGTAGCCTGGCTTTGTAGCCATTAGTAGAATCAATTATCGATACTTTTAATTATTGTATAAAGCGGTGTGACTCAGTGCACCAGTATTTCTACATTTGACTATCGAAGCGAAGCAAGCTATAAGTAAGAAGCGATAATTGAGAACATCTACGGCGGCAACTGCAACGAGAACTTCGAGGACTACATCAGTATGCCTAGTATGAGTTTTCATTCCGAGACTCGATCGTCGATGTCGAGCGCGTTTGAACGAGCCAATCGATGAGTCATACGCGCTCGATATCGGTGATTGAGTTTCGTAATGAAGACTCAAGTAACTTCTGTAGTGTTGTTGTGTGTACGATACGGACTTTGTGGACATTAGGGAAGACTTCTGTGCGACATCAGCTACGTTCTACTTGTCGTTGCCTACTCTCGACTATCGTTATTAAAAAACCTCGTAACCATTAACTATTTTAGTTTTTTATTGAAGATCGGGGCCTCCTAGCACAGGTGTATGTTTTACTTTGGAGGTCCCTATATAATAACCCGGTTATTTTTTATTATTAGCGATGTTTGTTTAGCAAGCAGAGCACTTGCTGAGAGTCTTACGTCAGGTGCTTACGAACATCAGTGAATAATTGCTGCTACCGTGAAGCAATCGTTTTTCTTTGCTTGCCAACACGCTTATAGTTGGTAGCTCTACTCGCTTTTCATTTGTCACCAGTGGTGGTACAGTTGTCAGACCCACATGACCTACATTTTCGGGTCGGCAAGATGCGGCAGCAGTGGTGTATAGAGCGTAAAAGAGCAGTATTGGCCTAACATGAGCAGCGGTGACCTAATGGCCGCGCCATACAAGCCGTAGGTCGTAAGTTCGAACCCCGCCAGGAGCTATCATCATCATTCATCATTATCAACCTTTTATCGCCCCACTGCTGGGTACAGGTCTCCTCTCATACAGAAAAGGACTGAGCGTTATCACCACGCTTGCTCAATGCGGGTTGGCGATTTCAGACTTGAAGTCCAAGTTTCCTCAAGATGTTTTCCTTCACCTTCAGTCATTGGTGTCCAAGATATACTTAGAAAGTACATATAACTTTAGAAAAGTTACATTGGTACTTACCTGACCTGGAATCGACCCCGAATACTCATACTTGAGGTAGGTAGGCTGGTGTTTTAACCATTAGGCCACCACGACTACAATCATTGATACCTATAAACTGACTGACGTGGCAAGGTGTTTTTCGAAATTCTGGAAGCCCATATTATGATGTACATTCTGCTTATAGCAATAATTAATTAATATTAAAACAAACAGTATTGATAGAATTATTGGCATTTGATCAACATGATCTGCTTAGCTTTTTCACTACTATGTTGGGGTCGGTTTTCAAAAAATTAATATGTGTAGGTGAATACTGCCTAATTAACCTGCAGGACCGGTCGTCGTGGAGATCCAAGATGGCAACATATATGTACTTGGAAAGTACAGTAAGTAGGAGCTTTATTTTGTGTAAATTATTTCATCACCACTGGTCTCAAAACAGTGAAGGAAAACATCGTGAGGAAACCGTCATGCCCTAGAAGCAAAACTTCGAAGACATGCAGTGACATCTGCATACCCTCACTGGGTCCGCGTGATAGATTATGTCCCACTAAGTCTCACCGATAGGAGGTCTGTGTCCCAGGAGTGATAACATTATAGGTGATTATTTATGTATGTTATGTAAGATTCGGCAGGCAGCGCGGTTCAATATGCTTATAGTAAATAAATAATATAAAAGGTGTATCTAACGTCGACACACAAACGAGTACCATGGCTCCAGTACATGATTCTGAACCCCCCAGTGGTAGAATTTTACGTCGGCTTTTTCATGATTTAAAAAAAAAACATATGTAATTTTTTTCACTTTCGACCGTTCATAATTGATATACATACATCAAAAGTGTCTAGGGATCAACATATATTTTTGCAATAACTTTTCTCCTGATTGATATTAATTAAAATTTTCTTTAAGGATTCATCAAATAAAGTGTTTTCGTTTGTCACAGTAACGATAAACCAAGTCACCTTTGCATTAATAAAGAAATTTGCCATTTTCCTAATAAAGGGATATTTGACATTTGAACCACTAACACAAAAGTTCGATAAAAAGACTGAAATAACAGTTTTCTCTAAAATTTTATTGGGTAACTTAAACAATTAATAATCCGTGTTTCTACCGCGAACACTAACAACACAAGAACATCGGTTTGGCATACTCAAAATGAGTTCATCCAAATCACGCTGTGGAATGGCCGCCCATGTTCGTTGCAACAACAAAAAAAGGTCTTCTTGCGACTGGATACCCTCCATATTCGGCAGAGCTCTTCTCTGTAGCATATCCCATGCATGCTCAATCGGGTTCAAGTCTGGCGACTGAGCAGGCCAGGGCAGGACATTGATGTTAGCTGCGGCGAGAGTCTGTCTTACAACTCTTGCGGTGTGCGGTCGTGCATTATCATGCATTAACTCAAATAAGGGACCGATTTGCACTTGTAGAGGAACGATGACGTCTGATACAATCATCTCAGCATAAATTTGAGCGTTGAGGTTGCCTCTGATCCAAATCAACTCAGTTCTTCCGCCGATCCAAATACCCGCCCATACCATGATGGTTCCACCACTATAAGGATGGACTTCCTGGCAGGATTTTAATCGCTGTTGGCGTCCAGGGGTTCTCCAGTGTCGTATACGTCTTATATCCGGGCTCATACCAAAACGAGACTCATCAGAAAAGCACACGAAACGCCATTGTTCTTCTGCCCAATTTCTGTGTTCAAGAGCCCATTGATATCGAATCCTACGATTGTGCATTGCTATAGGTGGTACCCGTAGCGGTCTTCGGGAATGAAGGTTCACTTCATGCAAGCGGTTTCTGACTGTTTGGTCGCTAATTAAGTTCCCTGAAGAGTGATGAAGCCTCACGGCTAACATCATGGCGGTTATTGTTGGAGCTCTTCGAGTTAAGATTTGAATGTATCGGTCTTGTCTCCGTGTGGTGCAGCGATACCGTCCTCCATGGCGCTCAGCCACGGTACCAGTGCTTCGGTAACGTGTCCAAAGTCGACTGATAACACTCTGACTTGTATTCAGAGCTAAAGCCACAGTACGTTGCCGGGAACCAGCTTCTATCATTCCCACGGCTCTGAGCATTTCTTCCCTGCTTAAATGACGTCGCCGCTCCATAATAACGTTGGTTTTAATCAGTAGTAGGGAAACAGTAGCACTAATAATGTCTTCAATGCGTTGTATGTTTTTATAGGGAAAATATTGACAGCTGATTTTCATCTTTTACTCGAATTTGATTCACAGTTCCTGATTCAAATTATGAAATGCACCAAAAAGGATCCATATAAATTTATAAAATCATAAATTTATTACAAAGCCACATCTCAATCTCAAGAAATCCGCATAAAAATGCTTGATCCCTAGACACTTTTGATGTGTGTACTTTTATAACCCAATAAGATTTTAAAGTAAAAATTAATTCATTCGCATATTACGCTAAAAGCGCAAAGAAAACAAAACTCGAAAAACTATCTTATCAGCTGATCTAATGGAGTTCACATCAAGGATCAACGTCATACCTACAAACCCGCACGGCAACACGCTTGCAACGTTCAAAGGTCGAGCCGACATATTTTTTTAAACACTCTGAAATCTGTAACCGTTCATTAACGACATAAATGACTATCATAATTTTATTAGTGGCATGCGGTCTAGCCTTTTCGCGAAGTTTGTGTTACGATGTCAGATACATGCTATATAGGTAGAATAATTAGTGGCTACTTACGTTTATATTTTGATCGGTGGATCACTGAGAACGTGTACCGTGTTTTGAGAACTATAGAATAAAGAGAGGATTATTATGGTAATTCGGTACAACATTACAATATTTTCATTTAAGTAAAAAATAAACAGCAGTGTAATTACGTAACACACTATCCGTAGCGATGGATTTCATTTTGGCAGTTCAACAAGATTCATTGCATTTTTTACGTTGTTGGACAGACAAGTGTTTCGAATATTGTTAATCCATTGCTTATAGCAATGGATTAGCAATATGCTTCGAAATGATTCCTTCTTCTTCTTAGCCTATACAATATGTAAAGAAAACCTCGTCCGACCTATAAGGATAATAAAGGTTAGGTAAACACATGACCAAATAAAATATGAAATTTTACATAATCATCATATGTAGTAACAAATTAACAATAGTAATGATTTGTGAAATAATATTTTATTTCCGCGAATTAATTACAACTTCCATAAAATTTGTAAATATTTATAAATATAAATGTTAGGTAACACATGACAAAATAAAATATGAAATTTTATATAAACTTCATAGTAACGATACTAATGAGTTTTGAAATAATCTTTTTTTTCCGTGAATTAATTCCAACATCCCCAAAATTTAGTATTTTTAAAAAAAGTGACAACACCAATTTCGACGGTATTATTACGAGCGCTGCGACCGCGTACCGCGTGCCCTGCCCCTTTGCCTGATTGCCTACCGCACATGTATTAACTCCTTTTGCGAAATAATATTTTTTTTAGAGTATTTTTTCTAAGTGTAGCCTGGCTTTGTAGCCATTAGTAGAATCAGTTATCGATACCTGACCATGCCTTCACGGATCGGACAGGGTTTTCTTTACATATTGTATAAAGCGGCGTGACTCAGCGCACTAGTATTTCTACATTTGACTATCGAAGCGAAACAAGCTATAAGTAAGAAGCGATAATTGAGAATATGTACGGCGGCCACAGCAACGAGAACTTCGACGACTACATTAGTATGCCTAATATGAGTTTTCATTCCGAGACTCGATCGTCGATATCGAGCGCGTTTGGCGCTCTCATTGATTGAGAGTTCTTACAACCTTGAAACGAGCCAATCGATGAGTCATACGTCATAGTCATCTTCATATGCAGTAACAAAATAAAAATAGTAATGATTTGTGAAATATTTTTTTTCCGCGAATTAATTACAACTTCCCCAAAATTGTAAATTTTTTGATAAGTTACAACACCATTTTTGACGGTATTATTATGAGCGAATAGCTATGCGACCGCGTGCCCTGCCTCCTTTCACCCGCGCATGTATTACCTACCGCACATGTATTAATTTACCTCTTTTTGCGAAATAATATTTATTTTTTAAGGGTTTTTTTAACTTTAGTCCGGGTTTGTAGGCATTAGCAGAAACATTTATCGATACAATTTAATAAAATACTACAATTTGTCTTCAAGGCTAGAGTGAATAGGCTCTTAATAAACTAGTGCGATTTACCATCAACGATTGCGTCACTGCTTACCATCAGGCGGGATTACGGTCAAGCGCTGGTTTATAAATTAATAATAAAAAAAAAGATACCTAACAATACCTTCACGGATTGGACAGGGTTTTCTTTACATATTGTATAGGTCCACTGCTGGACAAAGGCCTCCCCCAAGGCTTTCATTCCATTCCACCCCATTGCTATAATCCCCACGCTTGGCAGGCGGGTCAGGGATCGTAGTAATTTGTTATTCCACAGGAGAAGCGCTGCTGCCCTCTTCCCTGGTGCGAGTTCCCTTAGTCGCCTCTTACGACACCCACGGGAGGATATGGGTTGGTACTATTCTAAGCCCACGCGGGACGCTTGATGAAAAGATTCCAATTGATAGTAATAGCGTGTTACGAAAATAGAGCGCTGAATTTTTATTTTAGAATTAATTCTATCTAGTAAAGAAACGAAAGGAAAAGCACATGTAACATAAGGTGAAACCCCATGGTTAGATCAGCCTATTAGCCGAGCTATCTGCTCGACTTAGTTCACTTCCGTTCAACTATCCATTTAAAACTAACAAAAGCCTGGACGATTGACAGAAAAGCGTGAACAAATGAATGGAAAGATTTACGTGTATTCTAAAATTTATTGATCAGCGTGGACGCCAACGATGCGAGTTGGTAAAGCGGACAATCAAAAAGAGCACGTCAAAATCAATAAAATCGCACGGTTTTTCCGCCATACCGTGAAGAAACCGTGTGCAAAGGGCAAAATGGGCCAGATATACTTATCCAAAATCACGAAAACTTTATATACTTAACTTTATATATTTTAGCTTTACTCATCGTGTATCCAAAACGATTGCTTGTTTATCCTTTGAATGGCGAATCGCTAGTTTAACACTAATTAATGACCTGTCCGCACCTCAATACTTACTGACATTGATCCAGGAGTTTCAATCGGGAAGGGAAACATTATTGTTGTATGCTGATTGGCAGCAATATAATTCAATGTTTGCAGATACCGGAGCTGAAAATTAAGGATGTGTAAAGGAAACAGTTGTATATGAACATGTCTGTAAAAGCCTAACATCACGCGAGATATCGTCATCATAAGCACAGTTTAATGCCCGGCGTAATTTAATTGCCAGTTGTATATAAAAAGTTGATTCTACTGTAAAAACACCGTGTAAATAGTGTTTAGACAGATTATATAGCTTATTTTTTGGTTTAATTTAATTGTATGCCACAGGCAAGAAATTAGTGTCATGCGTATGGGAGTGTATAGTATGGGAGCCATTGAAATATGTATTATCAACTTTTAACCCGTCATGTAAAATCACCTGAACCTATGAGGGACACAATGAGTCATGCAACAAAGTTATTCAGGATGCGACAAATTAGTTGAAAAATAGTTTGTTGTGCTGTTGGAACGAAAAAAGAAATAAGGATATATGTAGAAATGTATAGTACATTAGTTGCGCCAAGTAGTTTCACCTGCATAGGTTTCGATATGTTTGTTTTGTATATGGCCCGCTCCTATTATCATAGAGTGATATTATATAGCCTACAGTCCTTCCTGGATTAATGGGCTATCCAACACCAAAAGAATTGTTCAAATCGGACCATTCGTTCCTGAGATTAGCACGTTCAAAAAACAAACAAACTCTTCAGCTTTGTATATTAGTATAGATCACTGCGTAGTGACATGGCATGGCAACTCTCATTTCTGGCAGTGGTTGATAGTGTCGGAATCGAAGATATGTGAGGTATTGTCGCCTCTTTTTGCGACGAGTTGAAGCATGTAAAGGAGGTGACGGAAGAGAAGGAAAGCGAGGTGTACTATAAGGTGAGGCCTGTCATCATCGAAATTGGGGTTCGACCGTACTTGTTGATGTGGCTCGCTAAGCAGTGGATACGGTACAGTGAATTTCTTGAAAAACATCTTCCCAGACGGAGAGTGCTAAGACTGATCCTCGAAAAAAGTATTTAAGCCAAGCAACTGACTGCTACTCATGAATTAGAAATACTATCACTGATATCCACTAATGAAAATGTAATATATGCGTACTGTGAATACCACGAAAACTAACTTTTATTCTTTAAAGGCAATATTTACTAGCATAATAGGCGGATTATCCATAATTATTTGAGAAGCTTCCTTGAGGTTTTCAGCAGCTTTAATTTCAGCCTCTGCTTCAATCACATTGGCTTTAGCTATGCGAGTACCCTCAGCTTCAGCGGCCATTGCTTTTTGGAGTTCAAAAGGTAAAAATACATCTTTTCTGAAATGAAATAAATAGTGAAATGCAAACTGTGACTCTCGTAATAAAATAGCAAGTGTGCAATTCACACATGGTAGATGTGAACCCTTCAAAAATGTTGCTTTTAATATAATGAGACGAGTGTAAATTTGCTACTTTCACTTTTTCCTTTATCGACTTTCGAAACATAACGATGATAAAGAAGTTGTCACTTCAAACATAGATTCGATAAATACTGAAATATAATGAGTCTTGTAAAGCATATAAAGACAAATTAATATCCGAAAATTAAGGTAAGCTATAAACATATAACTAACTACTCTAATCGGTAAAGACGCTGAGTGAGAGGAAAAATACATTTCAACTCGTTCTATGACAACTCCCCATTTCATTGTGGTCTTGTCTATTGCCGTTTTGCACTTGAAACTTATGGATTCTCGGCTTGTTAATAAATTATATAACGAGTGACCTCCAAGCACAGTCCTTATCGTAGCAATAGTTATTAACTCTGTAGCGTATCTGCAATAAAGATTTGGCGATATTGAGAAACTACATAAATAACAATCTTATATCAGTTGTGACTGAAACAATTTAATAGTTTACTTGGTATTTTGAATGTTCAATAGGCAAGAAAGTGGCCTCTCTATGTGGAAGTAAACGACTGCGTCCACTGTCACTGTTACTGAATCTTTTGTAAGAATCTGAAATGAAATTATAGTCTTTCCTTAGTTTGAATTATATACCGTTGAAGAATCTCATCCTCGTCATTTCTTTCGAAAGGCGAATATAGTTGGACATAGGCCTCCCCCAAGTACGGCCTCTTCGACGGCTCCTGTAACCCACGCATCCGGCGTAATGTTGCGGTTTTCACAATGTCGCCAGTGCAATTTGTGGGAGGCCCTCCAAACCGGCACTATCGGCCACTTGAAGGGTGATTCCCGCAATTTTAAGAACGATCACAGTCTGATCTGATTTCCTTACATTTTTGATGAGTTTTTGACATTTTATCTTTGTCGAAATGAGATCGTGACTTGATTTTGAACGTTCTAACTTACGAGAATTGGCCTTCTGGTCCGCGAGCAATGGGTATTATTATACCGTATTACACTTATTTTACTATCACTTAAGTTTGTAAATTCTTCGGGCTCCTTGGGTTCACCTACAAATCTATTTATTTCTGATTAAATCACGTAGAAAATCTACAACATAGCCAAGGAAGCTCAAGGACATAATATTTTACTGTTTTTGACTTTAAAAACAACTGGATTGATTAAAATGAAAATTAGATGTGTGATCCTTATTTTAATATTATAAACAAAACTTTACTTCTTGGGGCGGCAGGTTGAACGATTGAGTTCTAAGGTCAACCATTTGAACAGAGTCGGTGCAGGGTATCACCCATATTATTCCAGGCCCAGCTGGCGAATCTTTCCGAATTCTTCCGAAGCGCAAAATAACTGCTCGCTTGTACTGTTTTACTACCTAAAAGAAAATATACTGGCCAAAATATCAATGACAACAAGGGATGGAAATTATATTTAGTGCTTAAATGTAGATTTTACTGGTTAAAATTCGAAGAAATGCAACATCTACCAACCCACACTAGGTCTACCAGGGAAAATGCATGGGTGGGTTTTAGCCAGTAAAAGTTTGATATACCATATTCCACTCCACCAGAGCAGGAAAGGTCATTTGGTGATTTCCCATCTACAAAAAGGCCAACTGTCTCTCATAGACCCTATTTATAAGAAGGAGTGCGCCTTTTTTTAGGCCTGTGTCCGAGCAGAGGGAATATTATAGACAGGATATGAAAATATAGTTTCATGTGTACGTATTGCAGCGTGCTTCCGTAACCATTTCACCGTGAAAACTTAAGCGTAGTGAGCGTGGAGCGAGCTATCAATCCAACCAGTACTAGGGATTGATATACAGCTCATTCTGAGCCCCCTTAACTTAACTTTTCAAAGTGACATTTTAACATAATCGATCGGCTGGTCTGTTCGTGGGTCAGTTTGACTTATGCCAAGATGAACATAGTTCCACTGTCGCTGGCCGCAAGGATCTGTGAATATTGTTATACTCTTTGGACCTGTTTCACAGTCCCACAGATGACATTAATTTTCTTCAAAGGCTATGTTTGTATGTATCTGTATCCTGACAGAGAACCTTGTACGCTACACGTATGAATTACTATGAAGTAGTTTGCCTTAGCTAAATAAATCAATTCAACAAATACAACTTACCCTAAAACATATTAATAGAATCACTGGAAAAAGGATGATTGCAAATAAAGCTATTATCCGGATAACTTTTTCTGCAGTAGATTCTTTTTGAGATGCTGGAAAATATATAAGATTACTATATACTTACATTAAATATTTAAATTTGGTTACATCTACAACGTGGGGTACTGATTTTTCACAAAGTTTGAAGCAAACATTTTCAGTTAGAGACTTTATGAGAATCATAACGGTAATTAAGGCCCACAACTTTTAGGAATGAAATGAATTTTGTATATTATTGTAATAACATAAGTGTAACTCATTAGTTACAAATTTAACTGAACTTTTAGGTGTTACCTAATTGTAGGGGTAATTCGGGGATACTTGAAAAATCTGTTGTTGACCGCTTTTCTGCCGTTGATGACGAAGGTACGCCGCGCATAATTTATGAGAACCAAATGAATGTTAGCATGAGTAAAGCACACTAAAATATTGCTCAAGATAAACACCAAATATATGACAATTAATGTCAATCAAATTCCGTCAACTTCATAAAAAGTTGCATTCATTTTGGGAAAGATATTCAATTAATAAAAAGAATGTTATAATTTTTATTATTTCGCTTATGTTAATTTCTTTACAGACATTTGATAAATAATATTTTATAAATTGACTTGGTGGTGTGAGCTTGGTCCAGGTCCTCCCATGAATGACTTCAAGAAATCCATCGGAAACGGAAAAATTATTGTGGAATTTTTTTCGGCCGATATAGAACTGAGTGACTGGAGGTACCGCAACTGAAATAGATGGACAAGTTTTATTAAATAAACTGTCAAACAAAGTCATGCACCTAAGGCCCATGCTGGGAAGAACCCACAGGGAAGTCTCAAGATTTACACAAAAGTTGTGGGGATCCACTGAATGCGGGCAGTACTATATGGCAATTTTTGACCATAACCCATTGGAATGTGTCTTTTAACTGACACAATATCTGACCTCTTTGGTCAGATATTGTGTCAGTTAAAAGACCGGATAGATTAAAGGGACGCACAAAAAACACCTCAACTTTCTTGCGAAATATATGTTTACCATTTAAATGGCAGTGCCAATGCACAAAGTCAATACACAGAGGCTGCGTTAATGAAATCCTGGGACGGATGTCGACAAAAACATTTTTTCATAAATATAATGCCTAAGAGTTTTGTTTTTTATTCTGATGAAAAAATATAAAAAAAAATCTAGGTTGAGCCAAATAGGACGCTTATTATGGGTGACGAAGAGCTGAAGCATGTGTGTTTTTGGCAGTCCTTATGCAGTCTTTTTTCGTCAGTCCTTACAGCTCACTTAAATATGAATATCATTTTATAAGGATTAATTTCAACTCCAAAGCGTTGTGTCAATCACAAACACCTTTTAATACTTCATCGATTATAGCTAAAAACATCTAACTTAAATTTATTAAAGCCATGTAGCGTGCTTTGGAGAGCCCTAGCCCAGATAAGTATTATTTTTACCTGCAATGCCATTGGATTATCTATCATGACAAGTGAAGCTTCCTTCAAGGCTTTAGACGCTTTTATTTCTCCTTCTGCTGCGATGATCTTAGCTCGAGCTTCACGATCTGCCTCGGCTTCTGCGGCCATCGCTCTTTGCAACTGCACAGGTAGTCTCACGTCCTTTCTGGAAACAGTCAAACAGAATAAATGCTTAAGGGGTACATGACTTGAATTATAACAAAAGTGCCTAATTTAAGGGGTTTGATTTAGGTTGCTAAAAGGTATAATACGATACATTACCACCAAGTCCGTGAGTCTGCAAACCTTTAGTTGTCTGTTGTAAATTCTCAATATCTTCACAACGACAAAAATCCCGTTTTGCTAAGAGTAGATTAGCAGTAAATTAATGCACTTGTAGTAATAATAGTAGCAGTGTCTAGTTTCCTCTCTCATTCTCTTACTGAGAATAGCTCCTCGGGGAGATTAAACAGAGAGACTGGAAATGGAAGTCAGTATTTGAGACATATGTATTGCTTCTTGAAAAGAGAATAATTGAATTTGAGGAATGAGGAATCGGGACTTAAATATTGGCTTGGGCAACTGACAGATGGAGGTCAATTAACTAATTTGTTGGGAGAAGTGCATAGGCTACTTGTGTATCCAAATTCTCTTTTAAAGGAGAAATACATATGACTTTCACGTGAATCGTTTGTAAGGTATTCAAATACTGGCTTACATTTCGACCCTCTCCACTTCAACTCCCCAAGGATCAGTCGCTTCATCAAGGCTGGCTTGCATCATGTGACTTATTGCTTCTCTGTCTGACAGCAGCTGTGCCAAATCTCGCATTCCAAGAACATTCCGAAGTGTCGTTGCAGCTAGAAGTCGGGTTGATGCACTGGAAAGTAAAATACGGTTTAATGCAGACGAAAGATTCGAGTTGGTTTATTAACTTATTACGAATACAACATGAAAATTGATTAACGCATTTCCTGAAAACAGCTTGTTCAGAATCGTTTACCGAATCGGTATATATCATTTTTAATATAGGTTATTTTTTATCCCAAAAATAATTAAAGTTATGAAAATTATTGTCATATTAACCCTGTTGTTTGTACAGACTTTTAAAACCGCAGTTTTACTTGTATTCATATAAATTTAATCATTCACTACAAAATAAAGAAAAAAAAAACCTTATGCCAAAACGTTAAGGTCTTCGTTCTCTAAGGATAAGTAGGTATAACAAATTTAATAAATATGCATTATATAAAAGTTAAATTAAAAATCATGTGTATGTTTTATGATTATAACATAATATTCTAATTGGGGTGTTTGAGGCTGTGCGTTAATTGCATCACATGTTGTATATTACAATTATTCTGGGATGGGTTTTAAGAAAAGGTCTGACACGAAGATGTTCATGTACGCTGCACGGCAGTGGTAACATCACCAGCTGATCGGTTCTGTAAAAATGTCATGGTGCATAGATAGGCCAAGCGAGCTTAGAGTGAATAATAGTGAGTTAGCAATAGTGTCAATCACTAGCCTTAGTTGGAATGAGTAAAGCATGTTACCTATAATCAGCAACCCGAACCACGGCATTCAGAGGTTCCTTAATCCGGTAATAGACCACTGCGTCCACTGCCACCGTTACCGAATCTCGCGTTAAAACCTGAAACATTGAGTAAAGATTTTATTTAAGATGCCTGTTATCGATGTTCATTAACGCGAGTTTTTCTAAAAATGAAAAAAAGTATTAAAAAAAAAAACACGGGGGCCGGCACAGTATCAAAACGACATGCGCATGTAAAAATGTGTGTTCTCAAAGCTATGGCTAAATATGATACTGTATCAGATAATAATATCAACTTATCTGGTGATCAGCTTAGTTCAAGCGACTTTAGTTTTTCTAAGTCATAAAGACTTAACTAATAATAATGATGTTGATAAATTCCTCAAGTAACGTGCCCTAGAGACGGACGGTATTGCCACGTCATGTGGCAATGGTTAGCCTCCGGCCAGCTTTTGTGGGAAGAAGCGTCAACCGGCCGTTTGAAGATTTTATTGAACAAACCACGAGAACCCCGTTCCCAAGGTCAATAAGTACGTAAAATAGCTGTTTCAGTATTTAGTACAATTTCAAAACGGCCATTACTCATACCATATACCTTGTAGTAAATTAGTAGATAAATGTAAATGAACGTGTTTGACTCGAACGAGAGGATGTAATTGTAACTGTTAGGTAGCTAGCTACTAGTGGGATGACATTTACCAAGTTCAAATGTCGTGGGAAGACCCCGCTCTCCTAGAGACATCACGACCGCGACGCCACGGCTGATTATTATGATCAAAACATTGCAACGAAGGAAATAGAACTACTTGTGACATAACATTGACATGCACACTCTTACACTTCGCATAGCAAGTCTTGGGGCGGGGAAAGGGTTAAAATAGTAATAATGTATAAGGTTCCTTGTAAGAAGTGTCAGTGTGTCTGTATCTGTGTACACACTTGTATACCTACATACAAGACTGAGTATTGTCTATTCATTTACGTCTATACATCTAGGCAGGGCATATCAATATGCGTGTATATACACAATGCGTTGCATATATAACTATAACTATAAATCCAATAATAACTTTTCAAAATTTTGGAAATCAACCAACAAATTGAATATACAGCCTAGCCGGCCCTTGAGCGTCGGGTGAACACGAGCCGGATGCCATCGCAGAATTATTTCGGCAGCATTTCAGAGTTGAGCCGTTTGTGAACCGTGCACGGTCTGAGAATTGAGATGATGTCGGTGCCTGATGCTGGGGCTATACATGGAGATATAAATGTAAAGTACACTGCAAAGGATATTGATGTAGTTATCAAATCTATGAAAAGAGGAAAATCTCCAGGTCATGATGGCCTCAGCATTGAGCACCTGCGGCATGCTGGGGTACACTTGCCTAGAGTTCTGGCCCTACTGTTTAATCTGTGCATTAGCCACTCCTGCCTGCCTGACGATCTCATGTATACCATTGTTGTCCCCATTGTGAAAAACAAGACCAGAGATGTCTCGGACGGGTCTAACTACAGGCCTATATCCTTAGCAACGGTTATAGCGAAGGTATTGGGCAGTTTGCTTGACGGCCATTTAACCAAACATATAAAACTGCACGATGGCCAGTTCGGTTTTCGAACTGGTCTATCCACTGAAAGTGCGATTTTGTCCCTAAAGCAGACTTGCAATATTACACCGCTCGTAAACCGCCCGTATACGCATGTTTCCTGGATCTGTCCAGGGCATTCGACTTGGCAAAAATGAATCAAGACACTTATCTACCCCCTGAAATTATATCTATATTTAAGTACTGGTACAATAATCAGAATAATGTTGTTAGGTGGGCGGCTAGTAAGTCTGAGGAATTTAAGTTAGAGTGTGGGGTGCGGCAGGGAGGGTTGACCTCAACGAAGTTATTTAACTTATACCTGGACCGCCTGATTGGTGAGCTGAGCGGCACCGGCATCGGGTGTCACATAGATGGAATTTGCGTAAACAATATTAGCTACGCGGATGACATGGTCTTGCTCAGCCCCTCAATCGGTGCGTCGCGTAAGTTAATCAGTATATGTGAAGAGTATGCGGAAGCCCGCGGGCTCAGATACAATGTAAAAAAAAGTGAGTTTATGGTATTTAAAGCACATAAAAAAGAGGTCACAGTGGTATCTCCCGTCTCACTCTATGGTACACCATTGAATCAAGTCACTCACTTCAAGTATCTGGGCCACTGGGTCACTGAGGACCTTAAAGATGATATGAATGTGGAGAGGGAAAGCAGGGCGTTGTCTCTTCGCTGTAACATGTTGGCTCGCAGATTCGCACGGTGTAATGAGCAAGTGAAGGTCACTCTGTTTAGAGCTTTCTGTCAAACCTTCTACACGTGCAGTTTGTGGGCCAAATGCACGCAGAGGACATACAACGCTCTGCGTGTGCAATACAATAATTCGTTCAGGGTGCTGATGGGGCTGCCGCGGTACTGTAGCGCCAGTGGTATGTTCGCAGAGGCGCGCGTGGACGGCTTTCACGCCGTCATACGCAAGCGAAGTGCGTCTTTAATGGTGCGGGTACGCGGCAGCCCCAACGCCATCCTGGCCGCGTGCGCAGGCCGATGGGATTCAATATTAATAGCGCACTGTATAGGCCTACACGCAAAAGCGAGTGCCTGAAATATTTTCATTGTTTTGTTTTATTATTATGCTGTTACTAACATAGGCTAAGAATATTGTCACTAACAAATTATGGAAGCAATTCAGAAATAAAGTTTATTATTATTATATATAGCTAGTCTCTGCTAAGATTGGCTACTATGACCGAAATGCGATGACATTTACCAAGTTACACCCGCGTAGGGTTCGATATGTTTTTTTTATATGCTCCGCTCCTATTGGTCGCAGCGTGATGTTATATAGCCTAAAGCCTTCCTGGATTAATGAACTAGCCAATGCAAAAAGATTTTTTTAAATCGGACCAGTACTTACTGAGATTAGCGCGTTCAAACAAACAAACAAACTATTCAGATTTATATATTAGTATAGATATGTAGGTAAGTCTATTATCGCTAACCCGTTTTGTGCAAGCATGGTGGTCCATGTGCAAGCATGGTGGTCAACGCTCATGTCTTATCTGTATGAGAAGAGCCTTTGACCTGCAGTAAGACAGTAATAAGGTAGTTTTATCCATACTAATATTATAAATGCGAAAGTAACTCTGTCTGTCTGTCTGTCTGTTTAGCTTTCCCGCTTAAACCTCTCAATCGATTTTCATGAAATTTGGCACAGGCAATCTTTAGACCCTGAGAAAGAACATAGGATACCTTTTATTGAAAAAAAATGATATTCCCGAGGGAAATCTAAAAAGCGCGATATAACCGAACTCCACGCGGGCGCAGCCGCGGGCGGAAAACTAGTCATTTATTTGTTTCACCAAGAAACAAATGAAACTACCTAAATACTGATGAAAATGGTTGAATGAAGATGTTTTACAAAGTATTGTACACTCTCCAGAGCAAGACCAGCTGTCAATCTTATTCAATTTATGTAAGCAACGCCGCATGTTCCAGTGCCTTCAAGTGTTTAATATTACTTTTAAACTCTTTTATGAAATAGAATAAGTTACTTAATGATATCGTAAGTATAGAGTATAAGCAATAAATATATCGCAAGTAAGCAAAAACTAGGTAATACGACATCAAGTTTCTATGAAATTGAACAAAAACTGGGCTATGCTCATAATAGTTTTACTGATTTGTTTTTTGCCCACAAGTGCCTGACTTAGTTTCAACACTTCTGATTTTTAAAACTTTCCTAGAAACCTAAAAAGCAGGAATGTAATAATATGGCAGCGGTGGCCTAACTGGCATTATCTAGTACGAAAAAATCGAAGATGTTCTATATGAATGAATGACATCCACAAAGCACTGCGTCTGCTTGGTGTATTATGGACCACTTCTTCTCACGGAGACGAGCCCTGTGTCCTAGTGTAATCATATGCAGAAATGTGAAATTACATAAATATGCGATAACTATGTATATAAGCAGTATATAATTATTACGTTCACAGCACGAGTCGATCTCTCAGCACCCTAATTGCCATTGGTCGGAATAGGTAGAGTGATTTTTGGTACTTGTATCATAAATGTTCACAGAAAGAATAACGTGGATAAGCCGTTTTCCCGGAATGTAATTCCAGATCGAAGTAAATATTGTAAATGTTGGTAGTGACATATTCATTTGAAGGAAGGTAACAAAACTAAACTAATTTATTATTTACTTGTTGAAAAATAAAAACAATCATTAATTAGTAACTGGGTAGTGGAGGTCAGATATGCAGTTGCCTCATGTAAAATAGTGGTATTCAGCTGCATCTAGTTGGACTGGAAGCTGACCTTAACACAGTAAGGAAAAGGGTAACCAGATGATGAATTATCACGTTACTGTAAAATGTTCAATGCTCTAATTCTATCACTACGCCTGTGTAATCAACGTTAATTCCTCTGGCA
The DNA here is from genome assembly GCA_037179545.1 of Sesamia inferens. Classification (NCBI taxonomy): domain Eukaryota; kingdom Metazoa; phylum Arthropoda; class Insecta; order Lepidoptera; family Noctuidae; genus Sesamia; species Sesamia inferens. The sequence continues at coordinate 22,712,989 of CM073928.1, read as the reverse complement.
AATATAACGTATCCAGGTCAAAGAGGCCGTCTGTTCTCGCCAGAACAATGGATAAGTTAAAACAGTCTGTCTTGTATCTTTCATGATATTGACCAACTACTAGGTCAAATGAAATTAGCTAGAGAAATTACCCAGATGTGACGGATCGATAACGAAGCGTTATAAAACTGTAAAAATACTATGTAAACTTTACAGCTGTTGTTGGTCTAAACTTCAAGTAAAGTCAATACTTATTTTTTTTCTTAACCTTTTCCCCACACTAGGAACTTCTCCTGTATCGCGGGTGCGTTTATAAACATATAAACTCACATAAAAAGTCGTGGTGGCCTAGTGGTTAAAACACCAGCCTCTCAAGTACGAGTGCGCAGGTTCGATTCCAGGTCAGGCAAGTACCAATGTAACTTTTCTAAAGTTATATGTACTTTCTAAGTATATTTTGGACACCAATGACTGAAGGTGAAGGAAAAACATCTTGAGGAAACCTGGACTTTAAGTCTGAAATCGCCAACCCGCATTGAGCAAGCGTGGTGATTACGCTCAATCCTTCTCTGTATGAGAGGAGACCTGTGCCCAGCAGTGGGACAATAAGATGGTTGATGATGATGAAAATCACATACACAAACAGCCAGACCTGGAACAACTACTTGTAGGTCATACAAATATTTGTTCCGTGCGAGAAGCTGCGGTAACCGTGCAGTCACTTATTGAAACTGTAGTGTAGATCTTAAGAATTATATTATATATTATGAGTTCTTGAACATGTCTTTTTATTTTATTTCACATTATATATTTTGCCAATATGATTTATTATTTGACGTCACGATTTAGTATTTTCGATATTTTGACTTTCGGCATTTTTTAATAAATCCCAACCAGTCTGCATTTACATGCCTTTTAATATTTCTACATAAAACATGGTAGTGTGAAACAATGTTATTTTAACACGTAAACGTACCATTACACTGAAATAAAACAAATTCATAAATACTAGAAATCGACGACCACTAAGAAAAATCACGACAACAGAGCTTTGCAAGCTAATCTAATTTGACCGTTTATTTACATAGGAACGGCCCAAGAATTGTTTTTGTACAACGTTAATTGGAGCGACTTCCACGGCCAGATATAAATATACGATAGTTATGAGAACATACACATGGAGGTCAGGTAATATATTAAGTGCAAAACTAACAATGTTGATTGCAGGATTTCATAACATGAAGAATTGTGATGGAGACTGAAATAAACCGAAAAAAGGATGCAGCCTCCGTGGCGCAGCGGTAGCGAACGCGGCCGCTGCGCCAGGAGGCGCGGGTTCGATCACCCCGCAGTGCAAATATTTGTATGCATGAATATGAATATTTGCACTGGTCTGGTCGTGCCTCGGAAAGCACGATAAGCCGTTGGTCCCGGTTGCCATACGAACATCTAATGGCAGTCGTTACGGGTTGCTGGAGCCCTCAAAAGTCCTACAATTGGTCTAACTGCAATGCTTCGATATCGCTTTCGGGTTGTGGAGGTCAGACGGCAGTCGCTTCACGAAAAATGTCGAAGTTTCGCCAAAATCAGCAGTTAGACTGGAAAGCTTTTCAGCTCTGGACTCCAAAGCTGGAAAAAGGCTTCGGATGCTACTGGGATTAACGCTGAGATGATGATGATGATGACTGAAATAAACCAGCACCCTGATTGCGTAACACACAATTACTATCGATTGAAATCATTTCGAGGTATATTGCTAGTCCATTGCTTCATAAGTTCGAAAAATTTGTTAGCTCAAAAGCGTATACAATTCAATGAACGTCGTTACTCGTTGAACTGTCAAAATGAAACCCATTGCTACTGATTGTTGCTTACGTAATTACCCTGCAGACCGTCGAATGGTAAGGATCTGAGTTATTGCAGAACCGATGTGCAATTAATGGCCGCTGTTTAATTCTGAAACTGTGGATTTATCATTGAGATTGGCTTAGTCTTGCTGTGTCCTCCTTTTGTACTGTCTGCTATCGTGATTACTTTAAGTTATTCTGTACCAATATTTGGTGCTGTCTGTGGATCGTCTTAACTAATTGCACCAGCACTTTGATTGCTTAAAATACTATTGATATCAATTGGAATAATTTTGAAATATAGACAATCCATTGCTTCATAAATTCGAAAAATGAATCTGCTCAATAACCTCAATAACGTAATGAATGTTGTTGAACTGTCAAAAGCACTGTCCAAGTTACAGTAATCTTTATAAATATACGTTCAAATAAGGTTGCTGTTAGGTTGCTGCTTATGATAAATTTGCCAAAATCTTTGTGACCTTTATTTTCATTACAGTAAGATCCAAGGCTATCCGAGTTAAATAACTGTGGAAGGATCAAAAGCCATTGTTTGTTAATCTGGTCGAATGTGATGTAAAGATAACCTTCAATGGCCTTCACTTCAAGTATCAACAATATTTATTGAAATTGTTATGTAGATCTTAATAATCTTCCTTTTGCCGTGAAATCTTATTGAAATTGTTATGTATGTAGATCCTAATAATCTTCCTTTTGGTGTGAAATCTTATTGAAATTGTTACGTAGATGTTAATAATCTTCCTTCTTCCGTTAAACCTTCAATGGGTGCTAATTAGGACAATGCATAGCCACGAGATATATTGAAAAATAGTGAACTCGATTCATTAACATCATTCATCATTATCAACTTTTTTTTTATCGTCCCACTACTGGGTACAGATCTCCTCTCATACAGAGAAAGATTGAGCGTAATCACCACGCTTGCTTAATGCGGGTTGGCGATTGCAGACTTATAAAGTCCAGGCTTCTTCAAGATGTTTTCCTTCAATTTCCTTCAACTTCAGTCATTGGTGTCCAAGATATACTTAGAAACTACATATAACTTTAGAAAAGTTACATTGGTACTTGCCTGACCTGGAATCGAACCAGAACACTCATACTTGAGAGGTTGGTGTTTTAACTATTAGGCCACCACGACTACCATCATTGATACCTATAAACTGACTGACGTGGCAAGGTGTTTTTCGAAATTCTGGAAGCCCATCTTATGATGTACATTCTGCTTATAGCATTAATTAATTAATATTAAAACAAACAGTATTGATAGAATTATTGGCATTTGATCAACATGATCTGCTTAGCTTTTTCACTACTGCATATGTTGGGGTCGGCTTTCAAAAATTTAATATGTGTAGGTGAATACTGTCTAATTAACTTGCAGGACCGGTCGTCGTGGAGCTCCTTAGGGGAGTCCTATGTCCAGCAGTGGACGTCTTTCGGCTGAAATGTTTATCATGATGATGAACCTGGACTAGTTACTAGGTAATACCAGTTCATAAGATTGATTATCAGAATTTTGGACTTTTGGCTACGATTGAATAATTTCTACGAAATATAGCCGGAACCAAAGGCTTAACGTGGTTTCGAGGCACGGAAACCTCTCGGTATATAAGCCACCCATCGACAGACCAATCGCGGCAAGCTTAACCTTATCGATCGACCTGTGCGGTTGTTATTATTTATCTACTTACCTAACAAATCCTGCTAATACTTTTCTTCATCTCAGCGTTAATCCCAGTCGTATTCGAAGCTTTTCAGCTTTGGAGTCTGGGGTCCGCTTTACCAGTTTAACTGCTCATTTTGGCTAAAGTTCGATATTTTCCATGAAGCGACTGCCGTCTGACCTCCACAACCCGAAGGCGATATCGAAGCATTGCAGTTAGACCAATTTAAGGACTTTTGAGGGCTCCAACAACCCGTAACGACTGCCATTAGATGTTCGTGTGGCAACCGGGACCAACGGCTTAACGTGCTTTCTGAGACACGCCCAGACCAGTGCAAATATTCTTATTCATGTATACAAATATTTACACTGCGCGGGGATTGAACCCGCGCCTCCTTGTCGTCCTCCGTGGCGCAGCGGTCAACACGCATGCCTGCGACGTGGAGGCCCCGGGTTCGATCCCCGGTCAGGTCATGATGGAAAACGATCTTTTCCTGAGTGGCCTGGGTCTTGGATGTTTATCGGATGGTTAGTATCGTTGAGTTAGTATCCCATAACACAAGTTTCGAACTTACTTTGGGGCTAGCTCAATCTGTGTGATTTGTTCGTATATATTTATTTATTCCTTGCGCAGCGGCCGCGTTCGCTACCGCTACGCCATGGAGGCTGTCAAATCCTGCTAATACTATAAATGCGAAAGTTTGTGAGTATAGATGAATGGATGTTTGTTACTCTTTCTCAAAAACCACTCAACGGATTTGGTTGAAATTTGGCACATATTTATTTATTTAAAAAAACTCTAACCTCCAACTACCCTTACAGATCTGCGATCCAATACGATAGCGGGACCTTACATACTAATCCTTAATCTAAATCTTATATAAAATTGTACACTTTAACTAAAAACTTAACCTACACTGAAGTTACATTATGATATGTAGTGTAACCTTTGCGAATTCACTCAAGTTGCACCACAGTACATCAACTCTCTCATGAACTTCGTTCACTACCCGCATGGCTCTAATAAGAGGATATTTCGCCAGTAGATTGGTTCTGGCCGCTGGCACAGCAAGCAAGGGCGGGCGTCGCCGCCTCCATACGTACCGATATGGCACGCAGAGTTCCAGGTGCCGCAGCACTCCCGGGTTATACGCTTCGCCACGCAGTAGCTTCACTGCATAAGCTGCGAGCGCAAAATCCCGTCGCACCTTTAATGTGTTGTACCCTACCATACCCATTCATAGATAGTTTATAACCAGAAACAACTCATACGATAGTTCTACGAGCTCGAAACGTATACGGGTAAAACCGCGGGCTGTTGCTAGTATAGATATAAAACAATACCAACCACGTTAATCTAGGCTGCTATATTTCCAGAACATGTTAAATTTTGCTTCAACAATAACGTAAATAATTGTTTCACGTGGTTGCTACTAAAACGGCTCCGGTATGGCATTGGTATTGAAAATCGTTAACCCAGTTGTTACTCGCCATTCAGTTGGCTAACGATTAATTGATGTGGCTGTAAACTATCAATCAAAGTTTAACGACATGTAAAACAAACGTATCTTGTAAGCCAATTGTCTGGAAATCGACCTACTGATCAGTTACTATTTGTAGACAAGGGATTCGTTGATTTACACTGTTGTACAGTTGGTTGTGGTTGTCTGTAAAAGATCGCTTTTAATGTTAAGACCGCCGATTATGTCACCCTTTGTAAACTCTTCATTAATTTATTATATATGGTGTTCATAATAAAGAGTACTTCATACTATAGGTACTGGTATTATGTTTTTTAGGATACATCATTCACCAATAAGGTGCTGGACCATCTTTTTTTTTTTTAATAATTATAAACTGGTGCTTGATCACAATCCCGTCTAGTCTGATGGTAAGCAGTGATGCAACTGGTGATGGTAAAACACGTTAGTTTATTAAGAGCCTATTCACTCAAATTAAACTGAGTGAATAAGAAGGAAGATGGCAGTTCAGCGAGGTGATGCAATGTTAAACTCAACAACACAACCAAAGATGCTGCGCCAGAGGGAGATTGATCTAGAGACCCTCCACGACCAAACTCCCGACACAACAACATTTGGCGCATCGTACCCGGCACACATTGCAACAGAACTGTTCAGAACCGTCTTCCGTACGACTTCGAAAGAGATCATGCATGGAACACAACGAATCGTGAATATTAGGATTCCCTTGTATGTCCTAATACCAGATTTTTAAGGTTCGGCACAGCATGGGCTATAAAATATCTTAGTCAGATTAAAAAAAAAAAAAATCAAAAATATCCGCCTTCTGGAATCGGTTTTCGGCCCTGGAGGCCGGTGTTCTGCGCCCTCCACTCGCGGCGAGCCAGCCAGCGGAAGGTGGCAACCTACGCTGCTGCCGCGGCCACTACTGCTACAGCTGCAGGGAAGGGGAAGGCCAAGAGTGCGCCCGCACAGGCTCCGGCTACGAAGGCCACAGTCCCTGCGGCAAAAAGGCAGCCTCCACCACCACCTACAACCCCTGCAGCCGATGCTGCCTGGCGGGCGGCTAAGACTGCAAGGGCGGCCAGAAAGCGGCAGCGGGAGCGTAGAGTCGCGGCTAGGCTTCGTGCCCCGAAATCCGCAGCTGTAGTGATAACACTACAGCCGGAAGTCACCTCGGGCCTAAAAATGAGAATCACCGCGACCGGAGCCCGCATGATTGAGGTTCCTGGTGGGGCTAGCGGTCCGATGGCCGACTGTCTGGCTGAAAAGCTAAGAGCGTCCTTAGATGCAGTCAAGGCCAAAGTGTCCAGGTCCACCAAATGCGCTGACTTGCGCATCTTGGGTCTGGACGATACGGCGACGAAGGAGAAGGTGTTAGCTGCCATCGTCAGGACTGGAGGGTGCTCTGCCGAATAGATTAAAGTGGGAACCCTCTGCCCTGACCGCACGGGGTTGCAAACCGCTACGGTGAGCTGCCCCATGTCGGCAGCCGAGAAAATTGTCGGTAAGGACCGAAGACTTCTGGTGAGCTGGGTGTCAGCGCAGGTGAAACTGCTGGAACCCAGACCTCTGAGGTGCTACCGCTGCCACCGGTGGACCGTAGCGGTCTCTGTTTCTGCTATGGTCAGCCCGATCACAAGGCCAGCTCGTGTGAAGCCGCTCCACACTGCTCAGTTTGTGCGGCAGCTGGTAAGCCGGCCGAGCACCGGGCTGGGAGCAGGGCCTGCGTCCCACCCGCTGGAGGCAAAGCTAAGGGCCGGGTTAGGCCCTCCGCCACCACCGCCGTCGTCGCCGCAGCCGCAGCCTCTGCCGCTGCCGCTTCCAGCAACGCTGTTGCTGTCGCCGCCGCCGCAGTCACCGCAGCTGGCCCCTCGAGCCTCGACTATGGGGGCTACTAAGCGCATGCTTGGAGAGGGGCCAGTTCCCACTTCGCTGGAAGACGGGGAAACTGGTCCTCATAAAGAAGCCAAGGCGCCCAGCGGACTCTCCGTCCGCTTACCGGCCCATTGTTTTGCTCGACGAGGTGGGCTCTTCGAAAGAGTCATTGCAGACCGCCTCGTCGAGAGCAGAGTGTTTTGTAATTTATTTGGCAATATACCTATAGTGTATACCTATTAATAAACTTATTATATTGCTTAGGCTTTGGGAAATACTGGTAACTCTAATTCAGGTCAGGTATCGTAAAATCAAAACTGATTAGAACTTATAATTGGCAAAATTTTGCTCACTACTCTTCAGCACTATAATTACATAAAATATTACCTACCGAAAGATGTACATATGTATATTAAATAAATGTTTAGGTACGGGTCATGTATTTAAAGTATGGACGTGTTTATTTCTATTCTGAAAGCCATTGACCTCTTGGTCATGCTAAGGTATTTACGTGCAGTTTTGAACATGTGGCGAGCCTGCCAGATATGTAATGGACGATATCAAAATGTTATGACCAGACGTCTGAGTTACACTAACACATTTATTTATTTTTTTAAACCATTGTGTAGATAGGCACGTACGGGTCTTTTTGTTGTCAGTTTAAAATGTAAAATTTAAAACTGCCTGTTGAGGAAAAGAGTGGAGACAGTACTGAGCTTTTTAGAATGGGATGGCCACAGCTACTGCAGAAAAAAATCTGGTGTTGCTCGAGAGTTAAGCACCTGTCGTAGGTACATCCACGATTCGTCAGAAATGTTTAAGTGCCAATGTGCGTAATGCATGCATTTCAACTGGCCACAAATCCTTTGAAATAAAATAACACTGCCCAAACTAAGAAACGAACCCAGGACCTTAAAATCAACGATAGCGCTAGCAAACATTTAACCAACGCTGCAGTTAAATGGAAAAATAATTACAATAAGTAATAAAGTAGCCATTAATTCTGCTTATGACATTCAAATATCTGGAAAACTCGTACTCGTATTTGTGAAATGTTAAGTTTTAATCCAATAATTTCTAGGTATGATAAGTATTTTTAATGTTAAGTAACGTTAAAAGGTCAAAAATGTATGTTTAAAGTAAAGAATCGCTAATCACTAGTTAACTTTAAACAACGTTTATGAATTAGGGGGATAATGTCCAATGTAGCATCGTCATTGTTTGGTTTTAGTTTTTATGATTATTATTTTTTATGTACACTCTTGCTTCTCCAATCCACTTTTGACATTGGTAGAATAGTCGATATCGGCTTCACTCGCCATAAATAAAAATAGAATAGAATAGAATAATTTCTAGATAAAACTTCCAACTATGGGTAGGTAGCTACTGTAGAATTGTACATTCATTATAATGCTTTTGAATAAGGTGAATAAGCACACTTACTTCTTGCGGAGGCACATCGAAGGAGACAGTTCGTAAATCCACTTTCCTATAAGTGTCGATGCAAGGAAGTACGAAGAACAGGCCAGGACCCCGTGCACCACCTTTTCTCACCCGACCGAGGCGGAATATGACGGCTCGTTCAAACTCTTGAACCACCTGGAAATTTGTATCCAGCAATGTTCAAAAGAAAACTTATCTTTTACTTAAAGATTTTTATAGGTAGGTCGACAAAAGTGGGAAACAGCTGCTTCACTTTTTCAATTGCATTTCCTAATGTAAAACTTATCCACACTAATATTTTACCAGTACTGATAAATAAAAAAGAAATTGGCGCATTTAGTCGTAAACTGTTTAGCAGCGAAGTATAATTAATTATTTTCACGTAAATAATCCCGAAAAAGTTCTGTACATTAATTTAGATTCATGGATTTGAACCGATTAACACTGTAGGCGATGATCGACATTATGCATTAAAAGTAGGGTATATTATTTGTTTACCTTGAAACATTCGAAAAGTGAAAACGGAAAAGTGATGATCACAAGCAGGAACGATAGGAACGTTGCAAATCGCTCTATGCATCCCACTGAGTCTGGATTCGCTGCCACACACAAAACATTTCATAAATTAATAAAAAATAACCAAAACAACCAATACCTATATCACTATATTCCATCATTACAATTAATATCACGATACTCCAATATCACAAATACACACGCATTGAAAAAAGACAATACACTTGCAAAATTGAACAATCGGTTAATACAACTGCGACGAAAGCGCCAATTATTTTTCAAGCTTCCTTGCAAGCTTCACTCTTACGCCAAGGTACTTACGCATTTGTATCGTGATAGCGCAAGAAGTACCCGTATCGCAATCTAAAATATTCAAATGTTAAAAATTAGAGCTTATTTCATTTGTGGAGACCGCATGCGCATTAAAGTCAGTGTTTACTCACGACTGGGCAGGTTGTCATGTCTAGTACTTATCGTTCTTAGCTCCGTGCGCATTTTGAGAGCCCGCCGAACTCTACTGTATTATATTATTATAATATCGGAGGGAGGAGCATAAATTCGCATTAACAGCGTTTTACTCGACTAACAATCGCGGACTGCACTGACATACGGACTAACTTACTGTCAGAAGAGTCCAGCTGTTTACACGACCCAAAAACTACACTGATTCCAACTAAAAATATCAATTACAATGCGATGTTCCACAACAATAAGAAAGCTATAAATCACCGTTGATAGCGTTTAGTGAAAATGTATTTACGTATTTCGAGGTAGCACTCCACTTCCCCTGAATCCTTGTCGTAGCAACCGAAATCCATGTGGTACAAGAGAACGCGAGACGTCAACCGCATTGACCGGAATGTCAATCGTGGTAAAGTGGTCGTGTCTTCAAACCGCTGTCTATATTGATACTAAGGTGAGACGCGCCGAAGATCAGTTTGTTGATAAAAATAAATAAATAACGCACTTTGAGTCATAACGATGGGCGGCGCGGGCGTATACCGGGCCGCGGCGCTCCAAATTGTGAGAATTAGGTATATTGCGGAGTTTCACGCGGCGCTGCACTACATAAATTATAACAGGATGTTTGGATAATAAGTACGCGAATATCAGATTGTTTTACGACAATGCGCGAGCGCCGGATCTGAAGACGAGTCATTAGGACAAGTACACACTGATTTTATGTTTTATGTCTGTTTGCAGTATTCATCATCTGTATAGCACTCGTTCTGTTTGGAACAGATGTATGATATAACGATCCCGCTAAGAACTATTAAATATCGCAAATCAATTCGCTGTCTAAATATTGTATATCATTATGGTAGTAATGTGTTCACTGATCTCATTACACGTAATGATTTATAACACTTGATCTTTACTTTCTAGACGTTTATGTACCCTATATGAAGAAAACTACGGCTATGCAAAACAGACCTTATAAGTAGGCTAATAAGGTCTGTTTTAATCCTGTCAATGCCACTGAAATAGAATTTTCTATAACAATAATAATATTATGGAGCTTTAAGCTCTCAAATATAGGTATAACGAAAAAATATAGGTAAAACATGATCAAAGAAGGAATAAGAAAACTTATAATTTTATTATGTGGTCATTATGTTTCACAGAAACTAAAAATACATGTGCGATCTTTGCATAAATACGGGATTATGGGATTCTTCTCTGGGGAACTTGTGCGGACATGAATACTACCTTTGTTTTACAGAAAAGGGCTGTTCGTGCCATTTACAACCCTGGTCCTAGAGATTCTCTTACAGAAAAATTCAAAGAGGTGAATATTCTGACTGTAGCTTCACAATGTATATTTGAAAATCTTATGTATGCACATAAAAATATATCGAATTTTAAGAAAATACGCGAAATTCTTAATATAAATACCAGGAACAAACACAATCTTGGTGTACATCACACTCGTCTCCACAGAGTAGGCAACTCATTCATGGGTCAATGTATACACTCTTACAATAAGCTTCTATGGACATTCGAAATTTACCCATTAAACGATTTAAAAGCTATATTAAGACCAAGCTTTGCAAAAAGGGGTATTATAAAATCACAGATTATTTAAAAGAGAATAAAGCTTGGGATTGAGCTGCTCGCTCGGCTAAGCAATGTCATTAAGCAATATGCGTAATTATGCTACAATTATGACATTTTACCCACTGTTGTTTTTTTAAATCACGCAAATTATTGTAAACATTTTCATTTTTAATGTCTGGACTTGGAAAAAGACGATGATCCCTGAGTTTGTTTCGGCTTTTCTTCTCAGAGGTAGTCAGTTAGGAAATGCCGGCTCCATCTAGTTTAAAAAAATATGACGTGTAAAAGTGATCAGTAATTCTAATTGCATAATAATAATAAACGATTTAATTTAATTTCATGCAACCTCACCTCTTTTCCCCAATTTCCCAGTTCGTGCATGCAGTACGCACTGAAAATTATTTACTTTACCATAATATTATATTAGTGCATATTTCGGTAACAGAAAACCAGACTAATATTCACGTGGAAAATATGTTTTTTTTTGTAAACCTGCGTGATGTAGGTCAGCTCTATCAAAGTCGGTCGATGTCCAACTCACAAAACGCTATCTTTGATCTCAGTCTGACGTCTCCCGGCTTAGGGCTATTTTTGTTCTCAAATATATTGCAGTTTTATCTAAATTTGATGGGAAAATATTGGTAAAAAAATTGGCTACTAAGGACATCACTGTTAATCACTGTAAATGCAATAAAAAACAACAAGATATAGGCTGATTCTATGATTGAACGCGATGATATGCAAATGGAGAAGCCTATATCCAGAATTGACCCGTAGATGTTCCTTTTCTCTGGAAGCTAAATCTCTCTTACTTCACTTTTAAAATAGGAATGAGATTAGAGGGGCAAACACTTGTAATTTTAAGAACGTTCTCAGAGTCTCGTGAATCTCATTCTATACTAATATATAAAGCTGAAGAGTTTGTTTGTTTGAACGCTCTAATCTCAGGAAGTACTGTTTCGATTTGAAAAATTCTTTTTGCGTTGTATTGCCCATTAATCCAGGAACTCTTTAGGCTATATAACATCATGCTGCGACCAATAGGAGTGGAGCATATAAAAAAATATCAAAATCTACGCGGGTGAAACCGCGGCGTGAACCTAGTCTGTCATAAATACCACTAATTTCCCAATTTTTTTGTCATTGATTGCCGCTGACTTTAGCTTGAGACAAGATCTTGAATGATTGTAATTGCGAGATTTTGCATTCTGATTACCAATATCGAACTGTGGGAGGTGCCGAGAGAGAACTGCTGTTGTGGTGCAACTTTTAAAGTTACCAGCGTCCTATCCGTTCCAGGCCATATCAGAATACCAGCGCTGAGACATTTACTTTTAAATGTCAAAGCATTATGATGTAATAGCCTATATATGACTTAAGGGACTTTCTGAATTTTGTTGCTTTTTTTTAAATGTATATAACTTGATAGGTATTTCAAGGAATTGCAACACTAAGGTAGCAGTGGGCCGGGGACATTGCCCGTAGGACCGATGCCCGATAAGGCCGACTGGTTCTCGAGTGGCGACCACGCACCGGAAGATGCAGCGTGGGTAGGGCCCGACAAGGTGGAACGACGACCCATCGTGGAGATCCTTGGGGGAGGTCTATGTCCAGCAGTGGACGTCATTCGGTTGAAATGATGATGATAATGCTGTTGATAGGTATTTAATTTGAGTGTTGTTTTTACAAGGTCCAAGGTCAAACAAGTCCAATTTGGACTTGGACCTTATTATCCAATTATAGCGTAATATATGTGACGCACGACATCCAAGTAGCTGCGTTCGCAAAGTATGTGATGAAAGGTATGATTGATGAGTCTTTACACTATTATACACAATTATACATCGTAAGCAGAATTAGCCTACATAATTATAATGTTCTCAATACTGGATGTAGGCGTCGTCATAGCGAGGGGATCTATTATTATACTTCATCTATATTCCACTTCTACCTAAAATTTTACCGAGCTCCAGTCATCAGCACCATATTTATTTACCGATCTAATTAAAATACGGTTAGCATACTGGCACTAGACGTCGGCTCCTACAATAAATCTTTGTAATGTTTGAGTTCAATAGCTCGTAAGTTCGATTCTCACCTGTTACACGTATTTTAACGAACTAATTCTTGCTACAAATATAATAATTAATGTTGCTAGGTAATAAAAAGTATCTGTAGTAAGTTTGCATTCTTCAGTTGACTTCAGTTAATGTCACACAAGCAAAATCTTTATCGCAAGTATTGTGAACATCCTCCTGCTTCTTCTACTTCAGCCTATAGATGTCCACTGCTGGACAAAGGCCTCCCCAAGGCTTTCCACGCTGACCGGTCTTGTGCTGCCCGAATCCATCGGCTTCCCGCAACCTTCACTAGGTCATCGGTCCACCTTGTTGGGGGCCTCCCTACGCTGCGTCTTCCAGTACGTGGCCGCCACTCCAGAACCTTACTGCCCCATCGGCCATCGGTTCTACGAGCAATGTGCCCTGTCCACTACCACTTTGGTTCTTCTGCGGATCTCCTCATTTCTGATTCGATCACGCAGAGAAACTCCGAGCATAGCTCTTTCCATTGCCCTTTGTGTGACTCTAAGCCTTCGTATGAGGCCCATTGTGAGCGACCACGTTTCAGTTCCGTAAGTCATCACTGGCAACACACACTGGTCAAAGACTTTAGTCTTGAGACACTGTGGTATCTTGGACGACGAGAAGATGTATCGTAGCTTCCCGAACGCTGCCCAGCCGAGCTGGATTCGACGAGACATCTCTTTCTCGAAGTTGGACCTGCCTAGTTGGACTGTTTGTCCCAGGTAACATCCTCCTAGCCTCATCCAAATCTATTTGGAGTGTGCAGTGCGTGTTATACTTCCATATAATTTAACTATGTACAGACGACAGAACATCAAGCTACTACAATCTGTCAGATTTCTTTATTGGATTTACAATTTAATCCCTAAAGTATTAAGGCTAAAAATTGACTGGGAATATTTGGCAGTTTGGGGTAGCTTGACCTGCTGTCGTCCGTACAGATCTCCCAAAGTGATAATGCGCATAGAAATCTTCGTCACTATTCGGCAACGGTCGTATTACCCGAGCGTTCGGAAGAAGATATGTATATAGAGTGGTGCACTTAACCACTTTTTATGCACTTAAGCTCTCTATATACATATCTTCTTCCGAACGCTCTTGGAATTCGACCGTTGCCGAACAATGACGAAGATTTCTATGCGCATTATCACTTTGGGAGACCTGTACCTCAGTCATCATATCACTGTTTACTTCTTTCATAGCCATTAAAATGATTCTGGCTGGCCGGATTTAACGGATAATAATGACTAAATCTTTATCCTCCGTTAAATAACAGACATCGCTGTATAGGGTGGGTGGGTATAAAAAACTATGACCCAATTGTTTAACATCTTGCAAACCACGTGGAAGTCAACTACCGGATTGTAGTATGGCACCTTGCCAAGTAATCAGCTACCTGATTAGTACGGGAACGGTTGTAGAAACATTTTCTTTAAAAACAAAAAATAGGGTTCCATATCATCAACATGCATCACCTATGTGTCATCTTCGCATTCTTACGAGTTCTTAGTTTTGATGGCACTATGAGATCAGTATTGGCTGCACGGTTAGCGCACTGGTCAACTTATTGGACTCCCGCGGCCCCGCGTGAACATGAGATGAGAGACACCGGGGTGGTTTTTAGTCAGTAGGAGTCTGACAGACAGCGTCGCGTGTCCCACGGCGGCGGACATCCATGAGGATTTTCCACCCCGGAACAAAAAAAGTGGTCAAGTTATTGACTGTTGCGCTGCGTGTCGCGGGTTCGATTCCCACACGGAACAAATATTTGTATGACCTACAAGTAGTTGTTCCGGGTCTGGATGTTTGTGTGTTTGAGTTTATGTGTCTGTAAACGCTCCCACTATACAGGAGCAATTCCTAGTGCGGCGCACTGTTTTTTTTTTGTTATTTAAAAAAAGTATATTATTCTTAGTTCATCACTGACATCCTTGATAAAAATGTGGAAGTGTTGGAAACAATCAATAAGATTTTGTTATTCGCTTTTGTGGAGACTGGCCATACTCAACCATCCCGCTAAACTTACCAACAGGGTAGGAGGGACATCAATGCGAACTGTAAC
Organism: Sesamia inferens; assembly: GCA_037179545.1. Lineage (NCBI taxonomy): Eukaryota > Metazoa > Arthropoda > Insecta > Lepidoptera > Noctuidae > Sesamia > Sesamia inferens. The sequence continues at coordinate 22,697,957 of CM073928.1, read as the reverse complement.
CATTTAGCACGTGATTCCACATTTTCAAGTAAAAGTTGCAAATCATGAAATGAAATCCCGAGATTTACCAATACACGCATCTTCGATCAGCTGCTAACTAACATTATTTTTTGTTTATGCGAAACCCGAAACACGTGTCCAGTATTTTTAAGTAAAGAATCTATGTACATAATTTCAAAAAGATATAATGAAATGCCACAAAGTTATGAGTTTGTTATCCTGCTTGACTGTCCCAACAAAACTCGGCGTTTTTCTGGCGGTCTCCACTGTTGATTCTGGCTTTCAGGAGTTGCAGTGGGTGGGAAAATGTGTGGCGGGTGTCCCAACAAAATATGGTCCACGCTAAGGTCGGGTGGGGGAGCGGTGCATTGACCTCTGGCGTCAGCTGTGGCGCGGGCGATGATCTTCTGTAAGCTACGTTTCGAGCTCGGTAAACACACTGCATTAATATATAAATGTATTTGAAAAAAAATATATCATGGTGTAAAAATTATTGAAATCTATTCAATTGCTTATTCTAAACAAACTGTATTCAGATTTCAACACAACTATCTTCGTATATTATATACAAGTATGTACCGTAAATGTCGTTTCATAACATCTACGATACAATAATCGAGTCGTGGGTCTCAATCGATTATTGTAAAATTTTCGCATCCATTGTGATCGAATTGTCGAAGTATCTCTGGAATACACGATTTTTTGGCAGCAAGAATGTCTATTATGACCAATTTGTTTATTGAAAACTCATGTCAATGACCCAGCTTGTGCATAAAGTTAAATATTTTGAGATTTTTGATGATTTGATATTTGGTAATGCAAAGGGCAGTGAAAAGAGCTATGCTCGGAGTTTCTCTGCGTGATCGAATCAGAAATGAGGAAATCTGCAGAAGAACCAAAGTCACCGACATAGCTCTGCGAGTCGCTAAATTTAAGTGGCAGTGGGCAGGGCACATTGCTCGTAGAACCGATGGCCGATGGGGCAGTAAGGTCCTGGAGTGGCGGCCACGTACTGGAAGACGCAGCGTAGGGAGGCCCCCAACAAGGTGGACCGATGACGTGGTGAATGTCGCGGGAAGCCGATGGATGCGGGCAGCACAAGACCGGTCAGCGTGGAAAGCCTTGGGGGAGGCCTTCGTCCAGCAGTGGACATCCATAGGCTGAAGAAGAAGAAGAAGATATTTGGAAATTTAACTTAGTCATCTATTTCCGTCAGCTGCCTGATAAGCAGTTCATACACTTCACAAGCATGTGTATCTAGAGTTTCATAACTGCTTGCTGTATACAAGCCTGGCATACTGATTTGTGCGTGGTAAAATACTAGGTGAGAAGTTTCAGAATATTTATTTCTGTGAGATATTAATCAGAAAGGGATAGCCGGGATGTCTTCTCTACCTGCAATCTTCGATTTAGTTTTACACTTATTCAGGACCTTAAGATAAATTAACGGGCTTCTATTTAAGATAAATGATTGTTAGTATCTAAAACTTCAGATATATTTTCTAAGTATATTTTGGACTCCAATGACTGATTCAAAGTTGAAGGAAAACATTTTGAGGAAACTTGGACTTTAAGTCTGAAAACCAAACAACCCACATTGAGTAAGTGTAGGTAATGATTACACTCAATCCTTCTCTGTATGAGAGGAGACTTGTGCCCAGCAGTGGGACGATAAAAAGGTTGATGATAATAATGATGAAGTGAAACGTCATTAAAATAAAATAAATAAAATCACTCAGTATGAAGTTAATTTCGATTAATTCTAGCATACATTTTCTTTAAGCGTAACCAGTTCAACAGAGTATTTTACAGGTTATGTTTTAATATTTAGCCATCAGGCGGCTAGCGTGTTGTTTGATTGCTTCTTGACTACCATTTTGTAGATATTGTATTACGTAGGACTGTATGTTTACACCTTTATAAATTATTGGGTAGTATCATATAATAGTAAACTTCAAAAATGTGTTTTCAAGGCTCGCGTGAATTGGCTCATAATAAACTAGTGCGCTTTCCCCTTAACGATCATTACTGCTTGACATCAGGCGGGATAGCGAAGAGCACTTAGTAATAACACTAAAAAAATGATGTAGATATAAGTTTTGTTAGTTATTTCGCCAACTACACACATCAAAAGTGTCTAAGGATCAAGCATTTTTATGCGGATTTCTTGAGATTGAGATGTGGCTTTGTAATAAATTTATGATTTTATAAATTTATATGGATCCTTTTTGGTGCATTTCATAATTTGAATCAGGAACTGTGAATCAAATTCGAGTAAAAGATGAAAATCAGCTGTCAATATTTTCCCTATAAAAACATACAACGCATTGAAGACATTATTAGTGCTACTGTTTCCCTACTACTGATTAAAACCAACGTTATTATGGAGCGGCGACGTCATTTAAGCAGGGAAGAAATGCTCAGAGCCGTGGGAATGATAGAAGCTGGTTCCCGGCAACGTACTGTGGCTTTAGCTCTGAATACAAGTCAGAGTGTTATCAGTCGACTTTGGACACGTTACCGAAGTACTGGTACCGTGGCTGAGCGCCATGGAGGACGGTATCGCTGCACCACACGGAGACAAGACCGATACATTCAAATCTTAACTCGAAGAGCTCCAACAATAACCGCCATGATGTTAGCCGTGAGGCTTCATCACTCTTCAGGGAACTTAATTAGCGACCAAACAGTCAGAAACCGCTTGCATGAAGTGAACCTTCATTCCCGAAGACCGCTACGGGTACCACCTATAGCAATGCACAATCGTAGGATTCGATATCAACGGGCTCTTGAACACAGAAATTGGGCAGAAGAACAATGGCGTTTCGTGTGCTTTTCTGATGAGTCTCGTTTTGGTATGAGACCGGATACAAGACGTATACGACACTGGAGAACCCCTGGACGCCAACAGCGATTAAAATCCTGCCAGGAAGTCCATCCTTATAGTGGTGGAACCATCATGGTATGGGCGGGTATTTGGATCGGCGGAAGAACTGAGTTGATTTGGATCAGAGGCAACCTCAACGCTCAAATTTATGCTGAGACGATTGTATCAGACGTCATCGTTCCTCTACAAGTGCAAATCGGTCCCTTATTTCAGTTAATGCATGATAATGCACGACCGCACATCGCAAGAGTTGTAAGACAGACTCTCGCCGCAGCTAACATCAATGTCATGCCCTGGCCTGCTCAGTCGCCAGACTTGAACCCGATTGAGCATGCATGGGATATGCTACAGAGAAGAGCTCTGCCGAATATGGAGGGTATCCAGTCGCAAGAAGACCTTTTTTTGTTGTTGCAACGAACATGGGCGGCCATTCCACAGCGTGATTTGGATGAACTCATTTTGAGTATGCCAAACCGATGTTCTTGTGTTGTTAGTGTTCGCAGTAGAAACACGGATTATTAATTGTTTAAGTTACCCAATAAAATTTTAGAGAAAACTGTTATTTCAGTCTTTTTTTCGAACTTTTGTGTTAGTGGTTCAAATGTCAAATATCCCTTTATTAGGAAAATGGCAAATTTCTTTATTAATGCAAAGGTGACTTGGTTTATCGTTACTGTGACAAACGAAAACACTTTATTTGATGAATCCTTAAAGAAAATTTTAATTAATATCAATCAGGAGAAAAGTTATTGCAAAAATATATGTTGATCCCTAGACACTTTTGATTTTGATAGGAAGAATATAATGATGTTAAGTTCTAATTTTTCTTTGTGTTAACAGGCGCGACGTGACTGGTGTAACAATTTCTATGGAAACTTCATGGTAATTGTTCTACCTGGGTAACGTCACGCCTATCCGCGGAATGCTACTAAGAAGCTATAAGTTAAGAATCATAGAATTACTTCCTATATATCTAAGATTCTAAGGTAGGAATAACAGGCCAGTACAAAGATTAAAGTGCTATAAAACTATTATGACTACTGGGACTCAATGAGAAAAATACGTTATTTGTAATCTTGAACAGACGGCAGAACACCAAGCTACCGGAAACTAAAATTGAATTGTAAGCATAACTTTATTTAGTTCTGAATGAGAACTAAATAAAGTTTTGATTAAATTGATTTGTAGGCCTCAGCCAGAATTGAATATAGTATTACTTTAGAAATTACATGCATTACATGCATGTAATTTAGTTAGAAAAAATTACGAATTGTTTCTATCTTTCATGCAGTAGCCGTAGACCTTCTAAAACGTGTTATTTTTTTTGTTCATTAGTTTGATATAAACATACTCATTGATTGATGAACCAATATTATTTGATAGCTTACATCATCAACCTTTTTATTGTCCCACTGCTGGGCACAGGTCTCCTCTCATACAGAGAAGGATTGAGCGTAATCACGACGCTTGCTCAAGGCGGGTTGGCGATTTCAGACTTATAAAGTTCAGGTTTCCTCAAGATGTTTTCCTTCACCTTCAGTCATTGGTGTCCAAGATATACTTAGAAAGTACATATAACTTTAGAAAGTTACATTGGTACTTGCCTGACCTGGAATCGAACCGGCGCACTCATAATTGAGAGGCTGGTGTTTTAACCACTAGGCCACCACAACTTTTTTTTTTGATAGCTTAAATATGTGTCAAAATGAAAGTTCGTTCACTGGTATAAAGTTGTTTCATATTCAATAGTGGGTAACTCAGCCGCAGGTAATTATTTACAGGCTCGTATTTTAGCATGCCAAGGCGAAACGTCCTAAATTATTTTGATACTGATGTTAGTTCGTCATCGTATGCGTTGTTATGATAACACATACGACGAAATAAACTAAGGGTACTCTTTTAAATTGTCATTACCTACTATATTTTCTTACTTTACGACCTGGTTATGCAACGTTAGATACCTACCTTCTATAGCATGAGCATAAAGTACAAATTCCAAATCCTTGCTTCAAAAACTTCTCTTTAAGGGTCTTCTCACAAGATCACATCTACTGACGGACAAGATTGTAGTCAGCAGACCATTAAATTGACTTTGCTAAATAAATGTGTCTAATACCATTGCTTCATATAGGAAAGGCTTGTACTAGTTATTTACTATTGCAATATTTCAATTTTAAAAGTATGTGAGTGCCAGCTACATTGCGGTCTCAGGTGATAATATTTACTCCTAGGTGTTATTACTAGTTTAGCCGCTACTTATGAAAAGTATCATGTTTAAGTTTAATTGCTTTTAAACTGTTAACAAGCAGAGATATACAAAATGGTTTTAATGAAACATTTAAATACAAAATGCAAAATACTTTTCAGATTTACAAATGCAAAATACCAAGTAGTTTTGCGTTTTGTATTTGAAATGCTAAATGCAAAATAGGTATTTTCAAAATACTTTTTCAAAATAAAATAACTTTTGACCAATTCTCAGATATATTTATTTATTTTGTTACGCTTTTTAACAATACCAGTTGTTCGAATACCCTCTCTCATTTTTCTTCTGTGAGGTCTCATAATCATCCCACCGTACGAAAAAAGTCTTTCTACTGGTGCTGAACTTGGTAAGGAAGTGGTGTATTTAATAAATACTTTTTTTATTGTAGGATAAGCGTTTAGCATCTCCAGACTTATGCACTCATCCTTTAAATATTGTAGGGTTTCCAGGTCAATTGTAGTGTTGGTATTGGCACTATCATCCTCACTAGTTGCAGAGGAGTCTTAATCCTGGAACATGTAGTAAGACTCGCTTTTTTCTTTTCTCCTTTCTGATGTCTGTGATTGGAGGTCACTTTTTTAATTTTAATTTTTCCCGACATCTGTGAAAAACAGGTCCTTAACATGCTCCTGCCTATTTCTAAGAATGGATATGTTACTGCTGCCAGAATGCTGTCCTTAGAGCTTAGCCTGGGTCTTCTAAATCAAATTTTTGGAAACGCTTTTCAATACTTTCCTTTATTATTTCAATCAACGGTCTACAATATACTGGGTTGTCCATGTGTAATGAAGCTAATATTTTTTGCATTTTTATCAATTCGGGTTGTAGACATCCATAATATATATTTGTCACCTTCTAAGCTCCTGATGGCCTCAGCTATGGCTTTGGAAGTTCTAACAGATTCAACCAAGAACTGTATTTCAATTTCTTTCAGGACTGATAGTCCCAGTTTTCTTATAGCTTCATTTATGGTTTCTTGGACTTGTAATATATCTGTTATACAATTGTAATAAGAATTCCACCGAGTTGGGCAGGGGCTAGTTGGAGACTTACCAGTAACTTCTAAGTAAATTTCAGATGCTTTCGGTGACCTAGAGCACACATTCCAAACAGCCTGACATTTAGGTATGATGGTATGAATTATTTTGATGTCTGGCTTTATCAATGTCCCGTGCCGGAATCAGATGTAAGGTATGGGTTGCACATCTTTCATGGTTGGGCAGTTGGTATAAATCATTATCTTGAGGTTCAGGAAACTCAAGCAGGGATAATATCTCATCATTATCAACATCATCTTGCCGATTGTTATTGTCAAGGTTTTCATTTATGTTCACGTCAAAATTTTCTAAATCAACATTCAACAGGGGTCTACCGCTTGTATCAATTTCTAGATCAGGTTTCCCAAATATTTTAAAAGCTTTTACCATGTTAGAGCTATTATCTGTTACTGTTTTAGTTATTTTGGACAATCTTAAGTCATATTCTTCATGTATTTCAATTATGAAATACATGAAGAATTATATATATACATGAAAAAGATTCTGCTATCTTATCGAATGTGTGGGATCCCTTGAATCTTCTGCAGGCAAGAGAAAAACTGTTCCTTGAAAATGTGTCCGAATCTATCCAATGAACAGTACCTAAGTAACTGCGTCTCGAAGATGACCAAATCTGTTGTGGTACAGAAATATTGAGCAGCTTTCATTTTATTTTTTAGATTACCTTTACATTCTGTATATGCATCAGCAATTTTATTATTACATGTACATCAATTTCGGTGAAAGTCTAAATTGCTGAGCTCCCTCAATTAATGCTCTAAATTACTTATTTTCTACTATAAACATAGGTGATATTGTGTCTACAACAAAGTTTACTATTAATTTATCCAGATTTATTGACTTCTGTGGACAATTTGTAACAATACTTTGTTTCATTTTTTTGCAGTACTTGCGGTACTATTGTTATCAGATTCTGCAAGACTATACTTTCGCCTCTTTGTTTGTTGGGGTTTTAATTCTTCATACTCTTTCAGAAGATCGCCGTGGCCGTTTCTCTAAAGAAAATTCAACAACTATTCCACAGGGGCCATTGATCAAGGGTTGAAGTAGTATTCAATACTTGATCGTAAAGAAGAAGAAGAGAAGTAAAAATGGCGCGAATGGCTACAGGCGTCTCTATCGGTCAAATTCGGCAATACAGGCGTCATTCGTTCATTTTGACTGGTAATGTTGGCAAGTATTTTGCATTTTGAAATGAATATTAAAAATGAAAAATATATTTCGAAAGGTATTTCAAATAAAATACAAAATGCTTTTTACTAAAAAGCATTTAAATGCAAAATAAAAAATAGCTATTTTGCATTTTGTATTTGCATTTTAAATAGAAGTATTTCAAATAAATCGCATCTCTGTTAACAACCTGACATTTACATTATGAATAAGAACTTATGAATGACATTTTACTCACATAATATTTTTTGAAATGCTATCCATACAATACAGAAAAATTGTAAACATTGTAAAAAACATAATGGCCCGCCGCTCCCGCCGACCCGGCCGGTCGGTACCGCCGCAAACGCTACGCCCCCCAATTTTTAACTCTGTAATTTTTTCGAAAATATTCATTTAAATGATGCTGTAAAAGGCGATATAGATCTATATTAAATCAGCAATGTATTAAATTGGATAAGGATTAATGCTGTATTGGTTAAAATCGCTTCCAAAATCAGCTTATTACCTGTGATTATTAATTCTGGCCGTCTTCTATACGTCAATTTAATTTAAATCTGATTTAGATGACTGGTGGTTCTTTTTATAATAATATATATAAAAAGATGTGTGCTTCTCTTATGACATGTTATTTCCTGGGGTTGTTACAAACAATCTTGTATCGCACTTTCGTCTACCGAGGCGGAGTGTATAGCTTTGTCAGAAACTGCTGAAGAGGCGGTATACATTCGTGCGATTCTTGGTGAGTTGACAGGTAGATGTAAGACTGTAACTCTGTATAGTGATAACCAGTCTGCTGCAAAGCTTACTTCTAATCCTGTGTTTCATAAACAGTCAAAACATGTTGACGTTAGGTATCACTCTATTAGGGGGGCTATTGATAACAATGTCATTGAGCTGAGGTATATGCCTAGTGAACATATGATTGCTGATATGCCCACGAAGGCGTTACTGTACAGTAAATATATGTTGGAAGTCGTCCAAGATTAAGAAGGCGTTTATTACCTGTGTTTATTAATCCTGGCCGTCTTTTATACGTCAATTAAATTTAAATCTGATATAGATGATTGGTTGTTCTTTTTACATGCTTTTAATTAACTTCACTTGTATGTTTGCTTGTCCGTCTCTAATAAACAATTTAATTTATGACAATAGTATATAAACAATACTAGTAAAATGAGAAAAAAGCGTGAGGCGTTGAGGAGTTCCCAGAACTGATCTTTGTCTTCATCATTAGCCCTTTAATGACAGTCACAGCCCATCTAGGTGTAAAGTTCTTATCAATACAAATTATTCAACCACAAACACAAGGTAGCTGCTGTGAATCGTTGAGGAGTTCCCTCACTTGTCTCCCGGCTCCATCATGAGATCTACTCCATACCCTTATTAATTTGTAGTGTTTTAAAATACCTAAGCTTACAAAACAACACCTACTTACAAAAACTTAAAAAAACTTACAAATGCACTAACCGTCCCTAAAATTTTTGAAAGTTTCCCTTGATTTCTCAGGTCTTCCACCATCAAAGACTGATGTCCTTATCATGGGTCCACCTTGGGGATGTCCTCTTTCTAACAAAAAAAGAATTATCAAAATCATCGGTTCATAAACGACGAAGTTATCCGCGAACAACATAAAAAAAGCATATACGAGTATGCGAAGACGACTGAAGTCTGGGAGGACCTCTTATCCGAATGGCAAAGTAGGTGGGATAATTCCATCAAGGGCCGGCACCTCCATCTATTCTTTCCATCCGTTGGCGATCGGCTGGCTAAGACATGGCTGGAGGTTGACCACTGCGTTGCCCGATTTCTCACAGGTCATGGCAACTTTAAAAGTAAACTGTATTCTTTTAAACTTGTTCCTTCCCCTTTGTGTCAGTGTTCTACATCGAACTGTGAATTTGAACAGTCCGCACATCACATCTTGTGGGAGTGAGTTCTTTGGCAGAATGAACGCAATATTATGTTGGATAGTGTACAAGTTACATCCGGAGTCGTTTATTATACGGACCTTGTAGAAACTAGAACCAATTTCCGTGCGTTCAGGCGCTTTTGCCATACCTATTATTGGAATCAATTGTAACAGCTAATACCTACTTAGGACCCATTAACTTAATCAAATTTTATTCCGTGGTGTTTGGCAATCTGGGCTTCTCCCAGTTGCAATAATGTCCCTTTGTGCCGATTGGCCTAGTTCTGTTCTGTCTCCTGCTTGTTATGGAGGGAAGTGGAAAAAAAAATTTTTTTCTTACTCCTCCGCTATTCTTTTCTGATTAATTTCGTTGCGGGACCCAAGACAGTTGAATCGTTTCTCCGGGACTCGTCGAGCTTCATTGCTCGGCGTTTTTCTGGCGGTCGCCACTGTTGATTCTGGCTTTCAGGAGTTGCAGTGGTTTCCGTGTGCAGTTTCTGGCCTGCCATCGGACGCGTCCCCAGGTGGCGGATAGGGGAACGGCCCCCAGAAATGGGGGTTACCGGTTTACCGGCGCGGACCAAAACCAGAAGTGGGGACCGCTTCGGCGGTCACACGCGCGGCGGGTCGGCCGCCACTCCAGGTGGCTGACGTGACCCGAACTCCGGGTCACCGTCGGGCAACCCGGTCTCCTCATTGAGAGGAGCTGGGGGCCCCGTTTGCCTTCGGGCAAACGAGTGGGGCTAAGAGGAAGGACACCTCGCTAAAAAACCCTTGGCTGCTGCGTCTTCTCGCACACGAAGACGTACCCAGCCGGGCCCCTCCCTATGGAGGGCCCACTGTGGGCCCGCCTTCTGGCGGGAATCGCCGGCGGGGGATTGGTTGAAAAGCTCTGCTATTTCCCATGACCCCGCCACTAAGGCGACGTCGGTGTGCCGCTGTTGGGTTTAGTGGGTATTCCCGGCTTCAGCTGGGCGAGTCCCACACACGCCCTTCGGGGTATGGTGCGTAAATGCATTCCCACAGCGTCAAAAAAAAAAAAAAAGACGTGTGGCACTCGGGGACTGCCGCGGTAAAGCTATTGCATAGCATTTTGTATTTTTTTTTTCTTCATTTTTATTTTTTTTATATTTTTTCTTTTTTTTATTTATTATTATTATTTTATTTTAATTTTTTAATTATTTATTATTTGCTTTTTTTTTCTTCATATTTATTTCTTTTCTTTTTTTTTATTATTATTTCTTCATTATTTTTTTTTATTTATTTCATTTTCTTTTTATTTTCAGCTATTCGATGTTGTACATAAATACCTATACACCTATATACTTTCTCATAAACAGCTGCTTATGTATTCGTCCGATTTCGGAGCAGCTCGTCTCGATTCGTGCGAGTTTCGTAGAGTCGTACAATACGTCTAATCGCACGCACACAACGCCGAAGACTGCCGAACTGAAACGACGTTAGACGATGTACGGCCTTCAAGCCACACCTCCGTGCCCGGAGTGGGGAGCGTGAGGTTTTTTCGTTACGGAATTTCTGGATTCGGTCCCCGCGCTCAAGGCCCGCGATAGAAGCTATGCAATAGCTTAAAAAAAGAGTTGCAGTGGTTGGGAAAAGTGTGGTGGGTTTTGTCCCAAATAAAAATATACGAGTATACGGTCGAATTGGGTAACGTCCTCCTTTTTGAAGTCGATTAAAAAAAACCCCCATCAAAATCCGTTGCGTAGTTTTAATGATTTAATCATACATAAGGACACAGGGAAAGCAAAAGCGACTTTGTTTTATACTAGTATGATGTGTAATATTTTATTTATGTGCTCCTCACATCTTCTAAGTAATTTGTGTTCCATTATATTTTATTTTATTTTAACGAAGTTATTGATATCCTAGTATTAGTTTATAAGGAAATTCTGTACATTTTTTTTCTATGAATGTTATGTACACATATGAGTTTGAGTTGTATATGTATATACATTATATCTTTCATAAATAGTTATGCTGCTGGTGATCTTTATTATACAGTAACGAAGGAGTTTCTTACCCATTCTTCTCCGTACGGAACTACAACTAGAATAAATTTTAAACTTTCGTCGTTCAAAAGTCGGATTAGACACCATTTATAACTCAAAAATAGTTATTTGGTTTTTTATAATCTTGTAGTTGTAGGTACATACAAGAAAAAAAAAGGCTTTACGCAGTCTTCTTTCTCTATTTGACTTTAGAAAAGAGCTAATTCTCTGTCCAATTTGAATACACGACGCCTTTTCAAAAGTCGCAATACTACTGCTATCCGTCTTCCTCATCCAGTCTGACCCAGCCTGCTGATCAAACTAGTTAGGGAACTACACTATGTTCGCCGATACCTGGTGTCTACTGTAGGACCCGTCTACTCCGCTTCTGGTCAACGGTCCTTCGACAAATATTTACTTAAGTTTAAAAACACATATAACTATCATCACAAGCTTACCTAATACGATAGTTATAGTTTATAAAGATACAATTATTACCTACTAATAATATAACAAAACCAAGCGTCAGTACATTAAAAATAAACCGCCCGTTTGAATTCACAACATGGCTAGTCCTCTGCTGAAGTGGCCGAAATTACTTAGTTGATTGCGCGGTTAGCGCAGTGGTTAAGCTATTGACTGCTGCGCTGTGTGTCCGGGTTCGGTTTCCGCACGGAAAAAAATATTTGTATGACCTATAAGTGGTTTTTCCGGGCCTGGCTGTTTGTGTATGTGAGTTTATATGTTTGTAAACGTACCCACGATATAGAAGAAGTTACTAGTGTGGGCCAACGGTAAAAAAGAGAAACCTTACAACAATGCCAATCTTAAAATAACATGCAGTATATCGAGAAGTACTTATAAAACCATTTCATCATAAATACTAAGTATCAGTATTAAGTTAGGTAAGTACTGGTTTGATAGTGGCGTACTTTAAGTACGAAATAAGTGTGTGACATAACTTGATATTATTTCATAGAAACATTAGGTAACTGAGCATCGATTGTTATTATATCATAATAGAAAGGGGTTCATACAAATAAACAATACCTATTGCTTACTATCATGTTCTAGTTCTACTGGAATGCAGAACAATTCGATTCTGAATCGATTGAGCCGAATATCGATAATGCCGAATTAAACGACTATGAAACGCAAATTTTGAGAACAGATTTTCGACATGTTTCCTTCGATGATTATATCTTTATATATACTTTTGCTATGACAACTAACTGTATTTTAACGTTAAGCAGAACTATGATATAACTTACTACCACGACCTAATAGGGCTATTTATTGGGTTAAAAAAATTATTCTATTTAGTCCATCATTCAGATTATAGAAAAATATTAGATACCTTTATTTTGTTAAATAACAATTGATAAATATATAGGAGTAGGGGCTGGTGACGTCACTCCTCGCTAAAAAGTGTAGCGAGGAGTGACGTCACACGAATTTTCAACGCACTGTGTCGTCTACATTGTCATCATTTTTTTGTTTATATAAAAAATTTAAAAAAAAATTCAAATATGACTGACAGACTAATTAGTTTTTTATTAGTCAACTACCCTATTGTATATCAAGAGCAGACGAAAATTATAGTACTGATAATCTCAAGCATCATGTGCACATCATAGTTCACGTATTCGCCTTAGTTTCCCAGTCAAATGTTAATGGTGAGCTATTATACAGTATTAGCCATGCTATAGTGTAAAAACCTTTTTTTTTTCGTTCGGGATGGAAAATTATCAAATGATCTCTACCGCTCTGAGCGAAGCTGCAAGGCCTGTCAGCCTTGACCGTGTTCCTTGACTTGCCTGTGCGCCAGGGCCACGGTTTCTTTTTAAACCAACCCGCAACTCTAACCCAGGAAGCATCGGTCTTCATGGATCCCGTCACGATGTGCTGACAAGAGGCGCGCGTGAAACACAACGCACCGTCGACCCGGGCCTGGTCCTTATCGCAAGCCCGCGCCTGCGGTGGCCGGGAGTTCGATGTAGTCTCCCCACCAGGTCGTCTCCTGCGGCGGCTAGAGGCGTGAGGGCGCTGGGATTCCCGCGCGCGCAAAGTTGAGTTGTCTTCTCATCCGCATGAGCACCCATCGTGTTCGGTATTTCGAGAAAACGTTGAACAATAAGTATAATGTGATGTTCGATTCTTATTATTTTAACTGTACAGATACTTAGATCACTTTAATATTAAGGGATTACAATGATAATCTCAGATTAAAACAGATAAGAGCCATTGGGTTTGGGCATGACCATCACACACTCGATCGAAGCTCGAGCAAAGACTGCCCGCGCTAACGGTCGATCGCTATGTCAAACGCAACTCCAGTCGGTGTTATTATTCGTTCCATGGTGTTACCCGCTCTTAGTAAATAATTCATAATTTATCCGAATACCGATTGATTAATCGACATAAAAAAATAATAGAGTAATTTACGGACAATTTATACTGACACAAAACAGATCACAGTATTCAAAATAAAGCAGTCACGCACCGTTATACATATTATTTAAGTACCAAAACAAAAAGTTACTACTATAATTAAGCAAGTATGTAAGTAGTTGATAGTGTAGCGGTACCTACAAACGCCACAAAAATGAACGACGCGTCATACTGACGTCACACGAATTCTACATCTCACAATCAGAGTTTACCGTGCAATTCGCATACATACAACTTGCCAATTTCAACCATCGGGCAAGTGCCCGCCAGACATAATACCCGTCTGGTTGGAGGATCCTCCCCTTTTCTATGGAGGATGAGTGAGCTTTACTCCCTGTTCCTCATGCCTCCACAATGGTGACCCCGAGCATGAAAACAGCGCAGCCTTCGTGCAACAACTTGAGCGTGACTTCATCATCATCACTCCCGCAAGCTTCATCGGCGAATCACCCACCCAGCCAGCACCCACTTCTTCAACGGGTATCCTGACCACAAACATGCAGCGACCGCGCATACCTGGTTATCACCCTCAACCTCATCAGCAACCTCGACGCAGCCTCAATCCGGCGCTGTACGACATCCAACGTACTGGAGTACAACGCAGCGCCACCACCCCGACTCACTGGGGAATCTTCAAAGACAGTTCCGACTCACCGTGAACTAAGCGGCAACCGGTTCCGACTCACTGGAACCTCAGCTGGCCTAGCAAGAATCACAAGATACAAGACTCAGCCCACTATCGACCTCCGGTCTCCGGAGGGGAGTGATGTAGCGGTACCTACAAACGCCACAAAATGATCGACGCGTCATACTGACGTCACACGAATTCTACATCTCGCAATCAGAGTTTACCGTGCAATTAGCATACATACAACTTGCCAATTTCAACCATTGGGCAAGTGCCCGCCAGACATAACACCCGTCTGGTCGGAGGATCCTCCCTTTTCTATGGAGGATGAGTGAGCTTTACTCCCTGTTCCTCATGCCTCCACAATAGGTATTCTTTAGTTAATATTTATGTATAGTGTATTTTATCTACAATGTGTACATTAGTTATGCTACGTGTTTGATTTCCGCAGTTAGTTCTTCAAGTGGACAATGGTCAACTTCAATGCTCAATGTGCGTGGTCTATAGCGGTATACATTAGTTATATTCCACACGTTACAGCAGTCAAAAGCAGAAATAATAATCCTACATTACATTTAAGCCGCGTGTGAGATATTTTTAGTTTATATCATAATGTACATCCTGCGATGTAATATACATTATGATTGCCGTGTGTGACAAGCTTAATGCGCCGGCGCAGTCACAAATTTAACTTGCTACACGGCCACGCATCTAGAGTGAGTACCTAGGCACAATCTAGAGCGAATTTCAACATGAAATACTATGCCGGAATCGTACGTTTTATTACTTTAATTCTATTTAGGAATATAGGTCTCATTTTCTTTAGTATTTAGTTTATTACTTTTACATAGATTTTTGGAATCATATTAAGATGTTTACAAACATTTGACAGAACAAAATTCATACATTTGTTAGGAACTCCACTCTGAGTCCCACAACAGGTTAAAGACACATGCGTCTTGTCTTGTCTTGCAAGAAGGCTGTTTCTGAGGGGCCGCGATGTGTTTATGTTGGTCACACCCATCCGTGAAACAACTACGCTAAGCAAAGCTTGATCTTCTGTCTACCAATGAAGCTATTAATATTTATCAATGAACCACAATTTTTTTATTAATAATGAACGTACAAAATAAACTAGATATCCCAAATCTACGGAACATTATATGTGTAGATAGGTAGTTTAATTCTCACATCGTTTTAGTTGCAAAATATCAATTTCCGCTTGCTAATTATATAAATAAACCCTTATTCAAATCGAACTACGGAACGTATTCTGTTGTCAGCATCCGCCGCTAAAATACCGTTTCTTAAGAATTTTAATGTTCGTAAGAGATGTGACGGACAGCTTCCTTTTAAGAAATTCCACGCAGGACAGTAATGACGTAAAACAGAGTTAGTACGTACAAAGGTACACTTTGCATAAGAAGTGGTTCTAGACGACACAGCTCCGGCCGCGTGTGCTAAAATGCTGCTTTTGTAACAGACTGTAGATTTCCGAAAAATACAATGATCAGTAGGGTAATTACGTAACCCACTATCAGTAGCAATGGTCTTAATTTTGACATTTCAGCCATATTCATTGCGTTATTTACGCTGTGGAGCAGGCACATTTTTCTAACATAGGGACTTGTTATATCGGATTAACTATTACTTGGTATATAAATTAAAATGCTGAGTTTCCCATTGCATTTACGTCAATGCAATAGGAAACCGTTGTTATTCTCGTAAGCGATTCTAACCGTTTTTCCCATCAGTTTGGATTGAACTTCCGTCGGGCATAGTAACTTGTAATACGTGTCTTATAATTGAATATATCTTTCTTTTAGCTAATTAAATTGTCTTTTTTAAAAACCGTCTTCCGACCCGCTCCGTAACAGTGGTGTCAGAAGTGGGATACCAGTGTTGATATCGCCGTAACCGTTCCGCTGGTATCCCCTATCGGGTCGTGGTTATCCTGAAGTGATCATATGTGAACTTTACGTTACCGACGAGCTAATCCATCTCCGGGGTGTTCTTATTTTCGCTAAGTGAAAACACACCTCGACAAAGTCAGTGCCATCTCCCTAAGACGAGTCGCGACAGTAAGCCTTACGAGTATCTTACGTAAGCCTGCCGATCATCCAGAATTCTCAGTGCTTCTACATCCAGGGGGCTCAACATACGCAAGCCCTGTTATCGTGATATCGCCGCAAGGAGCAGGTGATTGCCCTTGCTGCCCTTACACGCGGTGCTGCCGCGTGGTGCTGCCACGTGCAAGCGTTGATGACGCTCGGGTGACGTGCGCCGCCACCTCGCTGTCCCTGACGTCCCTGTTGGTGCTGGCCGCGAATTATCGCGCCGCTGTACTCCTGCTCCAGTAATCGTGCTAATCCAGTGCCAAGAAATGCGTATCGAATACTTCGTGTTCCTGTGTCTGTGAGTAAAACACATCTGTTTACTGTTATCGCTACAATATTTTAAATTACGCGTAGGCATTCCTATTACCTAGGGTATCGCATATCGTAAACTCTATCCATACTTGTATCAAACATTTACCTTTTAATTTTCTTTGTAATAATAATACTTTACTTTCTTTATCATAATGTCTACAGAAACTAACGAAACTACTATGAGTACTTCTAAGAAAACGGCAAAAATTGTGTTGAGCGAACAGTTTCCTATCAATGTGCTCTGTAATTTTATTAGCCCTTATAAGGGAGAACGCGAAACTCTTACCGCTTTTATCACCAATTGTCAGAACGCCTTAGATCTAGCATCACCGAGTCAAACGGTTTTATTAACAAAATATATTTTATCGCGCCTAGAAGGCAAAGCTCAGATCGCATGCTCTAATAAAATTTTTGAAGATTTCGACCAATTGAAATGTTTTCTTAAACAAAACTTCGGTGAGAGAAAACATTATAATCATTTGTTGCTAGATTTACAGTCGTGCAGGCAATTGGCAAATGAAACTGTTGCGCAATTCGCACTTCGCGTAGAAAGTTGCCTTACCGATCTTCAATCGGAAATTTATAATTCTGAATCCCTAAAAAGGGATATACCCGGTCGTATAGCTATGACCGAAGATTTGGCCTTATTTACTTTTACTTTAGGGTTACATCCCCGACTTAGTAATGTCAGATGCAGAAGCCCAAAATCACTTAATGATGCGATTAACGTGGCTCTCGAGGAAGAAAAGATACAAAACCTCCTATACAAAACATCTATGAAACCTAAATGTAGGGTCTGTGGTAAGCCCGGGCACTCGGATTTTGAATGCCGGGAGAGACAAAAGCGCACGGGGCCACCGCACGCTCCGTCGGACCCTCAACCATCAACATCATTTAATAACTCGAGGTCATCATCTAATAATCAACTTTTCTGTAAATATTGTAAAAATAAGGGTCATCATATTACTCAATGTCGTAAAAGAAAATATAATAATGAACGGCGTAATATATCTAATTCTGATAATCGCGACAGACCGGCTGCGATGAATCATATTACATTCGATCCGCCGATGTCACCGACACCTTATTATATTCCGTGTGAAAATGATGACGACCCCAATAACTCTTTAAACTAAACCCACGGATTACGAAAGCGTGCCGTCGTTATCCGGATAAATTAGGCACTCGTAAAAAAACGCATAAAAATGACATTTCATCTCAACACGCTCTTACGAGAGTCCCTGAATCGTTGAGTCAAAAACATATTTCATCTCAGCATGCTCCAAAGAGAGTCCCTGTTTCGCTGAGTCGTGCCTCTGTTTCATCTCAACACGCTCTTACGAGAGTCCCTGAATCGTTGAGTCAAAAACATATTTCATCTCAGCATGCTCCAAAGAGAGTCCCTGTTTCGCTGAGTCGTGCCTCTGTTTCATCTCAACACGCTCTTCCAAGAGTCCCTGAATCGTTGAGTCAAAAACATATTTCATCTCAGCATGCTCCAAAGGGAGTCCCTGTTTCGCTGAGTCGTGCCTCTGTTTCATCTCAACACGCTCTTCCAAGAGTCCCTGAATCGTTGAGTCAAAATCATATCTCATCTCAGCATGCTCCGAAGAGAGTCCCTGTTTCGCTGAGTCGTCCCTCTGTCTCATCTCGACGCACCCCACAGAGAACCGCTGTTCCGTCGAGTCAAAATACTATTTTACCTCAACGCGCTTCTAATAGAGCCGCTGTACCGTTGAGTCCGAATCTTCCCTCTCACAATGAATCCGCTGTGCCGCAGTCTAAGGAAGAAATTAAAACTAATCCTGAAATCCCTGTCTATGAGATATCTTCATACTCGAAGAAAGTGTCACTGCCTCACATATATATAACTACTTCGCTTTCTGTCCATCCGTTGCGTCTTCTTATCGATACGGGAGCGAGTATTAGTTTGATCAAACTGTCAAGTTTAACCAATGCGCCTGAATTGTCTCGCGAAATAGTTAAGATAAAAGGCTTTAATAACATTGGCACTTATTCAGAAACTTTAGGTACATGTCAATTAGACTTTACTTCAGAAAATAATTGCCACGAGTATAAATTTCATGTAGTTGACGATAATATTAACTTAGAGTATGATGGTATCATTGGTAGCGACTTTTTAAATCATTTCAAAGCCAATATAGACTATAACTCACAATCGGTTCATATATGCGGACAGAGTCTGGACATCAACTATATTCAACCGACTTACGTCATTCCCGCTCGCTCCGAAGCGGTCATCGAATGCGCAGTATCTAATTACTCGCGTGAACATTATGATAACAATGAGGGCCTATTATTAGATCACTCTATAAGCGAAGGTATTTATTTTGCAAATTGTCTTGTTACTATAAAACCGAATAAAAGAATTAACGTAACCGTCTTAAATACTACTGATTCTGATGTCCAAGTCCAAAACTTTAAAGTCCAATTAACACCTCTTGAACGTAATATCACCACAGATTCAAACGAATCCGTCAACGCTTTATCCTATTCCGAATCTGACAGACCGCAAAGGGTCTTAAATCTAATACGCTGTTCTCATCTAAACTCCGAAGAAAAAGAAGCTTTGCTTGAATGTTGTTCTGAGTACACAGATATTTTTCACTTAGAAGGTGAACCTTTATCATTCACAAATGCGATCGAGCATACTATAGATTCGGGTGATGCGCCCCCTATTCACGTAAAATCGTATCGTTTCCCCGAGTGCCACAAAGAAGAAGTGGACTCACAAATTCGCAAGATGCTTGATCAAAATATTATACGCCCGTCAACATCACCTTGGAGCGCCCCTGTTTGGGTAGTCCCTAAGAAGATGGATGCTTCTGGGAAAAAGAAATGGCGAGTAGTAATAGACTACCGCCGTCTGAATGACGTCACTGTCTCTGAGAGTTATCCCTTGCCGCTTATCACTGATATTTTAGATCAGTTAGGTCACTCAAAATATTTTAGCACATTAGACCTGTCAAGTGGCTTCCACCAGATCAAAATGAATCCTCTGGACGCACAAAAGACGGGGTTCTCAATAAACACGAATTCTAGCACTGCAGGGCACTACGAATTCCTGCGGATGCCTTTTGGGCTTAAAAATGCTCCATCAACCTTCCAGAAGTTGATGAATACTGTCCTTTCTGGTCTCCAAGGCCTCCACGCATATGTGTATCTTGATGACGTAATAATCTACAGTAGCAATTTGATATCTCATATGGAAAAAATCAAGTTAGTCTTCGACCGCATCCGAAAGTTTAACTTAAAACTTCAACCGGACAAGTGCGAGTTCTTACGACGCGAGGTCGCTTATCTTGGTCATATAATCACAGATAAAGGCGTCTGTCCAAATCCCGAGAAAGTCAAAGCCGTCTCTCAATTCCCTACTCCCAAGAATCCGAAGGATATAAAATCCTTTCTAGGGTTAGTCGGCTACTATCGTCGTTTTATTAATAACTTCTCTCAAATCACTAAACCACTGACCGCCCTTCTGAAAAAGGATGCTATATTTCAATGGTCACATAGTCAAGAACAAGCGTTCTCCACCCTCAAGGATAAACTAACTTCAGCGCCTCTGCTTCAATATCCTGATTTTACACAACCGTTCCTTTTAACAACCGATGCTTCCAATTATGCGATAGGAGCCGTACTCTCTCAAGGTGCAATCGGCTCTGACAAACCTGTCTCGTATGCATCGCGTACCCTAAATAAAGCCGAGGGTAACTATTCAACTATTGAAAAAGAGCTCCTAGCGATTTTATTCGGCGTAAAAACATTTCGCCCTTACTTGTTTGGTCGTAAATTCAAAATAATTACAGACCACAAACCTCTAGTATGGCTTTTCAATGTCAAGGACCCAGGATCTAGACTCATTAGATGGCGTTTAAAACTTGAGGAGTATGACTACGAAATCGTTTATAAGAAAGGTAAATTAAACGCAAACGCCGACGCTTTATCTCGGTTCCCCGTAAATGTATTACAAGATAATGAAAGTTCTGATTCGATTATCTGCAACCCTGCAGAAACATCTAATAACGAAGAAGACTCACATAATCCAGCATCCATATCAGAAACTTACGAGCAGTTTCTTAAAATTATAAAACAATCCGATGTGTCATTCGACACCGTCGTCCAAGAACACAACGAGTCATTAATGAAAGCAAAGTGTAAACTTATTGCCTATCCGACATCCATTGACTTAGACGAATCTGTGCCTTACTGCAAGGATATTATGGATGCCTCCACTAGCGAACCTAATATTTGCTACATAGAACGCGAATTAAACACTTACTATTCCACGTCTAATAATGATCATTTATTCACTCATTTATTTCTAAAAATAAATCATTATGACGAAATGAGTTATAAAGATATATTTAACCTCCTTCGTGATTATAGAGACATGATAAAGTATTGGTATATAGAAGAGAAAGAATTCGCGATATCAGACTTTACAGATCCTTACACAAAACTATCATACACAAAATTTATAATATTTTATCATTTCTATTCCACAACACGAACATTAAAGTCAACATCTACCGTAACTCTATACGATACCCGACCCCTGACGAGGTCAAACGTATTCTTAGAGATAATCATGATTCTCCTCTAGCTGGCCACCCAGGTATATCGCGCATGTTTGAAAGAATCAAAACTCAATTTTGGTGGAAAAACATGAGGCAAGATATCGAGGATTATGTGAAAAATTGTCGCTCTTGCCAAATAAATAAACCTTTAAGACAAACAAATAAGGCCCCTATGATTATCACGTCAACGGCATCTCGGCCTAATGAAAAAATCTATCTTGATTTAGTCGGCCCACTCCCTGAAACACATGAATACAAATATAAGTTCTTGCTTACTCTGCAGGATGACTTAACTAAATTTTCTCAGGCCTACCCTATGCAATCCTGTTCTGCCGAAGAAACAGCGAAATCTTTAGTCCTATACATATCCCATATGGGAATTCCTAAACTAATAATATCCGATCAAGGCACCAACTTCTGCTCTGATGTCTTCAAACAACTTGAGAAGCTGTTTAGCATTAAACACGTGTTCGCATCTCCTTACCACCCTCAGACATGCGGTGCCCTTGAACGCAGCCATTCTACTCTAAAAGAGTATCTCAGATCATATATAGGTGAGAATCAACACACTTGGGACCTCTATATCCCTAGTGCTATGATAGCATATAATTCCAATATACATAGCACCACAGGTTACTCACCCCTGGAATTGCTTTTCGGGTTCAAACCCTACTTGCCTTCAAGTATCGATACACTTGATACTAATACCTATACGGATTACATCCGGGCCCTTAATCACCGACTATACTATAGTCGTCAGAAGGCTCTCCAAAATATTCAATCCTCTAAAGAGAAATCAAAAACTTATTATGATTCCCGCACGAAACCATTATCCTATAAAACAGGAGATATGGTATATGTCCGTTGTCACCATAAACAGAATAAGGCACTATCTCCAGTATGGAAAGGCCCTTACAAAATAATAAAGTTGAATGGCAATCATTCTGTTACACTACTCATTAATCGTAAACATGTACGTCACCATTACGACGAAATCAAGCCGGCCGGTGACGTAACAGTCACAAGTATAACATTAGCGACGTAATGAATGATACACGAGCGCTTCATTGCTATTTCAGATCTACGCTGCCACCGCCGATCATATGCGAATATGTTTCTTCTATCGTCAGCAGTCCCGGCCTCTACTTTGATAAGCTCTTAGATATTAAGTTTACTAATAATGATTGGAATGTTATAGCATACGTAGATATAAGTCATGTACAACCTAACCTAGATAAAGTCGAATTTTTATTTGAAAAACTTAACGTATTTTGTAACTCACTAACTTCTTCTAAAATACAGTCCGACTGTATTAATTCGTTATCCGCTTTAAAAAATCGTCATATTCTTAACGTAAGCAAATTCTCTTCTATATCATATTTATTGGCTGATGAAAAACCTAATACGCGTTTTAAAAGAGGTCTCATAGACCTCGGTGGCTCACTGCTGAAAACCATTTTTGGCACTTTAGACTCTGAGGACGCGGTAAAGTTCTCAAAGGCCATAGAAGAAGTACAGACGGATGAAAAACGTCTTGCTCATCTCATGAAAGACAATATTCACGTAATTAAATCGACTATATCATACTTCAATAACACTATATCTAAGGTGAATGAAAACGAAAATCACATATTACGGAATATGGAAACAATCTATAAAATATTAGAAACTGTTACAAATAGTAACGATAAATTAGAAATTAAATCTGAATTAAGTTCTTTATTACATTCATTAGAGTCTATCATAATCACATTGTCTTTCGATATCGAAGATATTAATAACGCTATTCTTTTCGCGAAACTCAACGTTTTGCATCCTACTGTACTCAGTCCGCACCAGTTGTATAGCGAATTAGATAAGCATAGGAATAACCTTCCTAACCATTATGAACTCCCTGTACCTTTAACGTTACAGAATATACACGCCCTAATAGATATTTCTCAACTTGCGTGTTTTTTCCATTTAAATAGAGTTATTATTGTCGTTAAGATCCCTCTAATATTACCACAAGCCTATGACCTATATAGGATAATTCCCCTACCTGTTCCTTACGATATGTCGAAACCCGATACCTACGTTCTTATCGAGCCAACTAGCTCTTATGTGGCGATTACAGCTGACCGAATGTTTTATTCACTCATAACAGACATAGACAAGTGCAAAATAATAAGTGATAAGTGTTATGTGTGCGTATTAACTAATGTGTTTTCAGTGATAACCAGCCCTACGTGTGAAACAACTCTCTTAAGTGACGTAATTAGCAAACTTCCCGACGTATGTGTAACGAAACTTATTCATGGCTCAATCGATCTATTTCATAAGTTAACTTTAAACCGTTGGATTTTTGTACAGTCTGAACCTGGCAAGTGTCATGTAACTTGTAAAGATAAAGACACAAACTCCGACGTCATTTTGTTTGGTACTGGTATCTTGACCTTGCCCAGGAGCTGCAAGGCTTTTTATAAGACGTTGCAATTCGCCGCTGTAGGCGAAACATTCATTGGAAATATAACTAATAAAATATCAAACTTCAACATCTTACAAGATGATTGTTGTGAGCGTTCTAAGTTGAATAAAACCTTACAGCGATTACCTTTCTCAAAATTAAATAACTTAGATAACCTTGATTCTCTGCTACAAGCCAGCATCCACTTAGATACTTTTGAGGAGGAGATTAATAAGATAGAAAACCCATCTCATTTTCAAACTTATAGCACTCACTATTTATCCTTTAGCCTGTGTATCTCTGTGTTAACCTTGTTATATATTATATACAAGAGCCGCAAATCCTTTTGTTCTACTAACGCCCCATGCTGCATTCAAATATTTAACCAATGTCATAATACAAAAAATAATTCAGTTCCCGTTTCTCAAACCACATTTCATGGTGATAAAGTAACAACAATCAATAAGGATGAGTCAGAGTCTGTAGAAGACTTAAGGGTGACACCAACCCCTATTAAAAGAAACATTCTGTTTAGCAAAACTCACGATAATTAACTTGTGACGAATGCACATGGCTGGTTCCATCTATATTGTTATCCTCACTGAATCTAGATAAACATAGATAAATATTGTTTAAGCAATTTTTACTCTTAGTTTTAATCTTAATAATTTTTATAGTATTGTATCAAATCTTAAATAATGATAAATCAATTGTAATAATCATAATTTTAGAATAATGTTCTATTTGTTTCCTACTAGTAATTTTCATGTCTTCCTATTTTATATAAATCTTAAAAAAAGGGTTGTTATCTCGGTGTTTTATTCTTATTATAACTATGTTTCTTTTGTTTTTAATTGTCATAATATGTTGTAGTGCTTCGACGAAAATCCAATTTAGCATCCAAGACTTAGCAAACATTAACCCTTACATCTCTCATCACTTTGAGATGTGATGATCGATCTTAACGGGGGGGTTGTTATATCGGATTAACTATTACTTGGTATATAAATTAAAATGCTGAGTTTCCCATTGCATTTACGTCAATGCAATAGGAAACCGTTGTTATTCTCGTAAGCGATTCTAACCGTTTTTCCCATCAGTTTGGATTGAACTTCCGTCGGGCATAGTAACTTGTAATACGTGTCTTATAATTGAATATATCTTTCTTTTAGCTAATTAAATTGTCTTTTTTAAAAACCGTCTTCCGACCCGCTCCGTAACAGACTAATAAATTACCAACATGCCTCCAAATGATTCTAATTGATAGTAATAGTGAGTTACACAATTAGGGTGGCCCAGTGGTTAAAACACCAGCCTCTCAAGTATGTGTGCGCGGGTTCGATTCCAGGTCAGGCAAGTACCAATGTAACTTTTCTAATGTTATATGTACCTTCTAAGTATATCTTGGAGAACAATGACTGAAGGCGAAGGAAAACATCTTGAGGAAACCTGGACTTTAAGTCTGAAATCGCCAACCCGCATTGAGCAAGCGTGGTGATTACGCTCAATCATTCTCTGTATGAAAGGAGACCTGTGCCCAGCAGTAGGACGATAAAAGGTTGATAATGATGATGATGATGATGACACAATTAGGGTACAGCACCTTAATATTTAACACCACCGGTTTGCTCTACATGAATATGAATGGTTTTCATTTTTGTTGCAGCAGTGCTTATATACACGAACGACACGCGTAGAAGATAGAGGTGACTGCGTCCATCAACATCCGTCGACGCTCACCATCGACGTGTTGGCGGCTGCATTCGACAAGGTGTCGCTCGTGTATTTTAGTACAGTGCTCAAATACATCAGCGGCAGGAATGTAGTTGCCTCTGTCGTCGATGTGTCGAAAGCACTTATTGATATCTTAGAAAGTACATGTACGAATAACAGAAGTCAGGCTACCCGAAACTATGAAAGATCCTCAATCAACCCTGAGCCTTAATGCTTAAGCGATCAATTTGACAGATGGTAGTTAGGTTGATGTGCTATCATCTGTACATCTTTTCATAAGTTATGATATATTTAAAAAATCCATTTTTGTACAGGGGGTGGCAAGAATATGCTGATTTATTTCAATATATTTTCATTTATATAATTTATACGCACTGTTATGTATGTAGATCTCATAAGAAGTAGCCTTTGAGCGGACGGTCTAACTAATAATGGCATTTTAAGCACCCTAAGTTCTTCTCAAGTTAGAAGGGATGTAGTTAGTAATAAATAGCGGAGTCAAGAATAGTGAATGTGTTATGTTGCACATAATATCTTATGATGTCTTCAATACCGCTTTTTGTATGACTACATTGGAAACCTAAACGTTTGTTCTTATTCTTAATATTGAACAAAACCCGGAGAGGGTTTTGTTCCACCTAATCTAACCTAACCATGTTAAAAGTTAAATAATTGATTTTAAGAATGTTTGTCTCTATAAATAAAATTGAAGTGTCTGTTTGTCAAGTCTAATATCAGATTTTTATGAAAAGCATATTATGAAAAAAAAACTCCTTATACAAAAAAAACTACTAACTGTAGTTTTGTCTATACATATGTCGCTGTCTGTGACAGCCTCCGAGGCGTAGCGGTAGCGAAGCGCGGGTTCGAACCCCACACAGTGCAAATATTTGTATGCATGAACATGAATATTTGTGCTGGTCTGACCATGCCTCGGAAAGCACGTTAAGCCATTGATCCCGGTAGCCATATGAATATCTAATGGCAGTCGTTACGGGTTGTTGGAGTCCTCCAAAGTCCAACAATTGGTTTAACTGCAATACTTCGATATCGCCTTCGGATTGTGGTCGCTTTACGGAAAATATCGAAGTTTAGCCAAAATCAACAGTTAGACTGGTAAAGAGAAAAGAATGAGAGGTGAGAAAAGTAAAAAAAATCTACTATAAGATCTTGCCCGACACTCCGCCGCTGGCTACACCTTTATAACTACTTACTGTATGTAGGTACTGTCTTGGCTATCTACATACCATTTTGAAATCTAGGCCCCCACAGAAAAGATTTACAAAATCTAAGAGTGCTGGTCAATTTACAACTCGATAAGTACCTAATTTCTCTAGGTATCATTATCTGAAGGTTTGTGTATGACAGGCGGGTCACTCATGTCTATAACTGCTGCTATAGGTACATTATATATGCACTAATGTGTAGCAATTAGCTGAAACACACTTTCTAAACCTCAAGTATATAAAATCAGTGCAACTGGCGTGGGACTATATATGTTTCGTAATGAAATATTTACGCTAAGCAATGACAGTTATATATCGGTCAAGATGTAGAACAAATACTGGACAGCATTCTGCAACAACCTGTACATAATTATGTGATACTACATTTTTCTATGTACGTACAAGTTTTAGTGCTGTTATTGAAATCTAAACACGGATGATAGTTGTCAATTATATGAAAACTAGCTGCATTTTCAATCGTATAAGTCTTGATACCGAAGGAACATCGGAATGAAAATGTGTTTCATCCTAATATGTTGAGAATTTTTTGCGCATTTATAATATTTAAGTATATAATTAAAATATTAAACGTCCGATTCTGGTATTCAACTGCATCCGCAGGGTGATTACTTACGTAACAAACTAACACTGTATATTGACAGGTTAGCAACATTAATTGCGTTATTTACGTTCCTGAGCAGAAAAAATTCTCGAACATATTATACACTATGTAACAAAAACCCTGTTGTTCAAGCACATCATTAATGAAGTCATAATTAGAAAACAGTAATCATTGTCTAGTCGAGGGATCACAATCAAATACCTATTAAAACCGACAAATTCGATTTTTTTTTATAATATCTGATTTTATAAGTTAAATAAATTAGCGGGACCGTTCTACTTATGTCTAGTTTCTTCATGCAGAATTGCAGAGCTAAGAAATCAGTTACAGATTATAAATATTAATAATTAAACACTTATTTTAATTATTTTTGTTGAACAATTTTTATAAATTACTTGCTTTATTACGTCCCTATACCGATTCTTAAAACATAGGTTGAAGGAACAACAGGGTTTTTGTTACAGATTGTACTCGTATAGCAATCTCATTCAAAATTATTCAAAGTGTGATTGAAAGGGCAGTTAGGATGCAGGTTAAACAGGAAACCGACCCCAAAACTAAGAGACTGAGATTTGCAGGATTAGGCGGTTATTACTGAGATCCCCAACCTATCTGCCAAGCGTAGAGATTATGGCAAATTTCCCTTTTTTTTTTTTTTTTTTTTTTTTTTTAACGAGTGGAAATGCCTTTACGCACCATACCCGTCGCTAGCTAGGCGACGAGCGTGTGTGGGACTCGCCCGGCCGAAGCCGGGAATACCCACTAAAACCACCCGGTTACCGTCGGGCCCTGTGTTGAGAGTGTCACGCGGGCGACCCGAAGGCCAAGTACTCCGTGCCACTCTCAGGGCTTGCCGGCCCTCCCCTGTAGGGCCGGTTTCCGCGCCAAAGGGGGATTACCCGGTAACGGAATAATCCCCAGACGTGGTGACCGTTGTGCAATGCACGTGCGGGAGCTACCCGCACGCGCTGGTCACACCCTGGGGCTAAAGGAGACGGGGGTTCGTCCCCCGCCTTCTTCGCCCCACCCGTCTACGCCGGAGGGGAGCGGCAAGTACGTCCTCTTCCCGCTCCCTCTCCGCAGCCTCCTTCTGCAAAAGGACGGTTTCGCAGAAGGAGGCGGCAGCCTCCCATGCACTCTCCCTTTCAACCATGGCTCGCACCATGGTTGCCAGGGAGAGGCATGGCAAATTTCCCTAATGTAATGGAAAACCTTAGGGGAGTCCTTTGTCCAGCAGTGGACCTGTATAGGCTGAAGAAGAAGAAGGTGGTTATTTCGGATTAGGCTATTCCATCTTAAGAGCTAGTCTTACTACTAATCCACGAATTTATATTAAATATTAAAGATGGAGAAGTCCGAAAAATAAAAAAGCAGAAACATTACACAATTGGGTTGTATCCCAAAAAATAATGTAATGTCCATCAGATAGATTTATAAAAAATATTGAACACGTATTTTTTATTTTTTCTCTCATTCAAATACTTAGGAAGATATATTGATTTGAAATGTCGCATGACGTCACGCCGTGCTACAAAATATACAACGGCGTGCCGTAATTACCCCCCACTCCGTAACTTTAATACGCTATATCTCAGTAAGTTTTGGTAATTTCGACAAAATGAAAAATACGGGTCTTAATTTTTTTTATTATTTATAAGACGGACTAATTATTTTTTTGATTTTCATACCTTGGATACATCCCTATTAGGGATTTGGGCGAAGATAAAATTTAATAGGTAACGCGAAGATAGGATTCCACTGCAGTTTGCACGTCGTAGTCTCTGTAATCCTGTATAATTTCGCCAATTATCCGCCTAATTTGACTAAATAACTTATGATTTATAACTAAAACTAAATTAATGAGAAGCAAGAACTGACCAAAACAAGCTATTGATTACATACATACATTGTTGGCTTGCTGATGGACGATGCCAGGTATTACTTCAGGAATTTCAAGTATTATTAATTTATGAACATAATTTAGATGTTTATTGCAGTGCTGTTTATACTGCACGTGAAAATGCATGATCGATTGGTACATCAATAAGCTTTATCCGAACTGTTACTCCAATTCTTCGATGGGAAAACATTTGATAATTTTATTACATCTGCTTGTGAGTCATTCTTTAAGTAGAGTAATACTGAAACCAGCTACGCTATATCTATCGATTGTGCATTTTGGAAGATCTCCATTGTCCATAATATATTCAGCTACTTTACGAATTTTTCTTTTGAAACTAGAGGCCAGTCAATAACAAACGATAAGTGTTTCGATTTATAGGTATAATTAGGATTGTAAGACCCCTTTTATATATCAATCAATTGATACAACCCACGGTATTGTTGGCTTTTGATGGGTATGTAGCTTCTGTGTTACGATATGGGTTCATATTATGCAGAAACTCAACAGACAACCAGCGGGCTTTTATATCTCAAAAATGTTGATAAGAGCTATTGTTCGATTATCTCCATATGAGTCTTATAAACTTTAGAAAACTCAAAATATTACCTTTACCAATTATGTACATTTTTGAAATTTGTGTGTCCGTAAAATCTAATCCAAAGCTGTTCCTAAGAACATATCTTCATTTATAAGACCTTTCCTGACCAGACGACAGTACATCAACTTACTACAATCTGTCAGATATCCTTATTAGATTTTCAACTTTATCTCTAAAGTATTATGACTCAAGGTTGATTGGGAATGGGTCAGGGTTGCGGGTTGGTTTAACAAGAAACCGCGGCCCTGGCCGTCGCACAGGCAAGTGAAGAAACACGGGTGGGTTTTAGTCAGTAAAAGTCTGACACACCCTTCCGCTCCGCCCAGAAGCGGGAGAAGTCATTTGATGATTTCCCATCCCAACAAAAAAAAAAAGTTTGATTGGGAATATCTGACAGTTTGGGGTAGCTTGACCTGCTGTCATCCGTACCATATGTTTTAATGCAAATAAATATTCTTATTTTTCTCTAAGCATATTTTAAAACCTAGATGAGGATGGCGTTTCATCTCTGAATACTCTGAGATGAAAGGCCGAACCGGACTTAGAGGCCTCATCTAGTTAAAAAAAATAATGATTGAGATATAAAAGTGTTTACTACAAACCTACTTACTTATTTAAGGGTAAAAAAAACAATTTTTGTATCCAAATTCATGTCGATGATGAAATAAGTATATAAATGATATAAAGAAATTGAAAGGTGATTATTTATTTGATGTGCAATTAATAATATCCCCTTATTTAATGGTATTATCTGTCGGAGTGCCAGCTGTTTTAGAACCCAATGGCTTGGCACGCGATAATGGGAAAAGACCAGATGGAATGACCATAATGCCTTGAAAGGTAGGTAGGTAAGCCTTTTGGTATGGTGTGGTGTACACTCACGCTTCAATCTCTTTGGAATTTATATTTTTGGAATCTCTTTGGAGTTTGAGCCGTTTGGGGTTGAAACACTAGGACCATGGGGTCCAAGTGTACGCTTACTATTTCGAGATATCGCAAAGCGGGTTGATCGACTCTTTACGTGCACAGAGAGCCGGATTATTTTATGGCCAATGAATCAGTATTGCCACTTGTATGCCAAGTCACGGTTCCTGTTGACAGCCATGCGGCGATGTTCAAAGCTAAAAGGAAAGGTTATTAGCCTATGTTATCAGTTCATTGCTTAACTATTCGAAGTATTTTCTTTTATTGATAGAACATTCCGTGATTTTCATATTGAACCATTTTAGGATGATCGGTTTGAATCCTTTCCAAAATCAAAATATTGAATTGTGTTGGCATTGTAGCTGTCAAAACAAACGAATAGTATCAAGTGTATCTATGAATGTGTCCTCGTAAGTGCATTTAAGTCAGGTGCATAGAGTGGGGTCCTATATTTATAAGGCGCTTGCGCTGACTCAAGTAGCCGGGAGTGTGTTGTGTCGTTGTGCACCTCAGATACGAATATGCGGGTGAGTTGCGTCATTTAACTTTGAAGGACTTTCATGTATTTCTGGAAAAGTTTTGCATATTTTAAATGATATAACATTTTATTTACTACACATTTTTTTTTCTACTTATTTGCGAATTTAATATTAATTTGAATGAAATTGATATAATGTTTGGTTTGTGCTGACATTTAATTTCAAACAGTTATTTTTAAGCCCAACTAGATTTATGGTTAGTGTCAAAATGTTAGGAATTATATAAAATTGTTAATAATTAAATGACAGCTCATGTAAACCCTAATACTTTTATTTTTAACCCCCACTACTGCAGTTAATTAGTTTAATTTAACACGCTTTACCATCAACGATTGCATCACTCCTTACCATCAGGAGGGATTGCGATCTAGTACTAGTTTATAATTATAAAAAACTACTTTTATGTTTAGTGCTTCAGCTAAGTTATTGAGATTTCTGATGTATTAATAATAATCACCCATATTTGGAAACAATTCGCAACTGCTAATATTATGAGCCAAGTTTAAGATTCTTAAAAGGGAGCTTTTATGATGCAATACTCTAGCATCTCTCCGTTTAAGTTAACACGGAAACAACTAGGAGATATAAATCATGTCCGTAGGCAACAAACAGGTTGGTATCTCGGCATTAAACCTCTTTTGAAATAATTAAATCAATGTTAAATCTAGCATCTTTTTACTATATCCACGTTATGTAAGGTGCCTTTGGCTAGGAATAAAATAAGGTGCCTTACATTCTCTATGCCAATCAAGATCCTCGTTATGAAGAGAATTATCTGAGTCTAATATTTATTCTAGTTTTTTTGTTACTTATATATTACGTAGTTCACTATTAGTTCCTTAGACAATGGCTCCAATTCCCTTGTTCACAGACTAAATTAAATTCAAGTTCAGTGTACCTTTTTCTTTCTTCTTCTTCTTTTTTTTTCAAGGTGAGATTCAACATCAATTCTTGATTAATGGCCTCTGTGGAATAAATACAACAATTTTGCCAATAACGCGTGTAACAAATTATAGAAATTCTTTGAAAATTTTATTTCACAATAATGGCGGATATAGCCAATGACAGTTGAAAAAGACGGCCGCGTGAGCCGTCTATGAGGGAGGTTTGAGGCAAAGACATGATGTGGCCACTATGCTGCGATATTTCAATGTTCTTTATGAATTATTTACTGAATGCACTTTTTACTACATAAATCACGCGCTTTTATTTAGTAAACGACACTATAAATAATTTTGAAAGTCCAATGAAAAATGCGCGTGACACTCATCTTGGCTTTTCCCTAAACATAATTTCATTTTTCTTTCTATTTCATTAAGAAAAGGACAGAAGATACAATGTCAGTTTAGACCTGCCAAATTAGTGCGCTGCTGACGTAAACTGGCGTATTTTTAGTCGCCATGTTTATAATCACGTCTAACTGTCTATGGAGTATCTTAATTTGACAGGATTAAATAAAAATGTTATCTCTTCTATCCTATTATTAACGAAATGGAAAGAAAAAGATGCACTTAACTTAAAATTAGTTTAGTTTCTGGACAAAAGATTCGACGCCAATGTTTAGATTTCCTATTTAGTATTTTTATTTTAGTGCCCTTTCCATTCTTTATATCTGTTTTTTTTAACGTTACGATTTTATTAATTTTAATTCGTTTAAACGAATATCATAAAGCGACAGAGGTGGATGCGACTTACGAATTTTTAATCACTACTGCGCTCATTATGATGAAGGACTACATCGTGAGAAAACCGTTACCTCGAAGAACCGAAAATTCAAAGATATTTTATAATATCCGCCAACTCGCACTGGGTCAGCAAGGTGAATATGGCCCATTCAATATTCACTAGATATTAGAAGAGTTTTGTGTTATGTCCCAGAAGTGGGAACATTACGCTGATTGGGCGTGGGCTAATTACGCTTTATGCCATCATCTTACACAGAAAGAAAGAAAATACATATATTATATACTAGCGGCCGCAAGCGAATTCGTTCGCGTGGAGTTATTTATGCCACAGTGTGATGTTATATAGACTAAATTAATGGGCTATCCAACGTAAAAAGAATTTTTCAAAACGGACCCGTAGTTCCCGAGATTTGTCGTGTTCCGGCATGATGTCTGGTGAAGCCGTACGGAGGACGGGTCTGTGCAGTTGTGTTGCGATGTGTGCCGGATACGATGCGCCAAATGTTGTTGTGTTGGAAGTTTGGTCATGGAGGGTCTTCAGATCAATCTCCCTTTGGCGCAGCATCGTTGGTCGTGTTGTTGGGTTTAACATTGCATCACCTCGCTCAACTGCCGCCTTCCTTCCTATTCGCTCAGTTTTTCTGAGTGAATAGGCTCTTAATAAACTAGCGCGCTTTACCATCAACGATCGCATCACTGCTTACCATCAGGCGGGATTGCGGTCAAGCGCTAGTTTATAACAATTAAAAAAAAAAACACACACAAACTCTTCAGCTTTATATATTAGTATAGATTTTCCTTATAAACTCATTAATATATGAATGCTAATCTATATCTAGAATAGAATAGAATAGGATAGAATACTCTGTATTATGTACAGCATATAGATTACATAAACATAAATACAAAGGGTGACACAATGCGCGGGCTTATCGCTATGAGCGATCTTTTACACACATCCTTTGGATGGAATAGTAAGGGAAAGGAGAGAGAAATAATGTAGGTAGTCTACAGTGTACTATTTACATAGGAATATGATATAAGAAGAGTATCGCTAACATTTACTTAGATTAATATTACTTCCTTCCATAATCATTACTTTATTTTCTTCTAGATGTTTTTGGTACTAGCGTGCGTGAGCGCAGCAGTAGCGGTGGCAGTTCCGGTGCAATATGGCGGGTATATCGCGCATTCACCCATTGCACTCCAATCACCTGTGGTTCATGCGGCTCCAGTGATCCACGCAGCCCCCGTGGTACATGCAGCACCGGTAGTCCATGCCGTGCAGGCTGAGCCAGTCGTAAGTACTTTAAGAAATATGGTTGATGGATTGAACCTTGGGTGCCGCCCTTGTGGTATATACCAATCAAAAAAGTAGATCGTGTTCTGTGGAAGACACGTATTCTCAATATAAGCCAGTAATTTGGTCGGAGGAATGAAGTAAGGCATAGACAGCAGGCACTAATGTATTCTGCGAACCTGGTAATTCACTGGCGCTCTACATTGTCTATTGTACCCAAGTTTTTGTTCAATACGTAAGTTCTAAGTGTTCTCAATAATTAAGTCTTTTAACTAAAAACATTTTATGATATCCGCGAACTCGCATTGGGTCAGCAAGGCGGACATGGTCCATTCCCTAGACACTAGAAGAGTTCTGTGTTATTTCCCAGTAGTGGGAACATTATTGGCTGATTAAGAAACTAAGCCACAGACAGAAGAGTCTTGAGATATACGTGTTATTGCCCCTCACAAGGAATTACTTCAGTATCGCGGGTGCGTTTATAAAAAAATAAACTCACATTCACAAACAGCCAGACCCGGAACAACCACATAACATGCCTGTAGAAGTGTAGACCATATACATATTTATTCAGAGCGAGAATCAACCCCTTTTTTTTTTACTAAAACCCATCCATGTTTCTTCACTTGCCTGTGCGACGGCCAGGGCCACGGTTTCTTGTTTAACCAACCCGCAACCCTGACCGAAGAGGCATCGGTCTTCGTGGACCAGCGGGAATCAAGCCCTTGACACGCAGCGCAGCAATCTATCTATCACTCAGCCACTGCACCAGCCGTGTTGTCATATTGTTTATTGATTCAGAAGCCGTGCGACGTAAGGGATTTTACACTGATAAAAATATGAACTTCCATAACTTTCGTTCCCTATTTTCTTTGTAGGTATATTATGTATTTCAAAAGTTGTTCGGAAGAATACCCAGCGGTTAAGACTGTGTTGACTGTCACTGAATTATATACGTTTTTTTTTTTAAAGAAAGCAAAGGATAAAATGTCATCTGCTTAGCCTCTTCCAAACTATTGGGTTGGCTTCCATTAGTACCAGATGTAGCTGAATACCAATTTTTTATATTAAACGATTGCCTATCTGACATCCACTACATAGTTACTGGGCAATACAATGACACTTAGTAATACTTGTTGTCAGACTTTCGGGGTACTGATGATCAATAACGACTACGAAGATCCACAGATAATGCTTAACTATTCTTTGACGAAGAAAGAAAATGAATGATATTTATAATATAAAGGGTGTATCTGACATCGACGCACAAACGAGTACCATGAATCCAGTACATGATTCTGAACCCCCCAGTGGTAGAATTTTGCGTCGGCTTTTTCTCGATTTAAAAGAAATAATATGCAGTTTTTTTCACTTTAGACGGTTCATAATTGCTATACTTTTATAACCCAATAAGATTTTAAAGTAAAAATTAACTAATTCGTTAATTACACAAAAAAGTGCAATGTGAACAATACTAGAAACTATCCTATCATCTGATTTAATAGAGTTTGCATCAAGGGTCAACGTCATACCTACAAACCCGCACAGCGGCACGCTTGCAACGTTCAAATACCAAGCCGACACTTTTTTAAAACCTGTTATTTCTGTAACCGCTCATTTACGACATAAAAGACTATCATAATTTTGTTAGTGGCATGCGGTGTAGCCTTTTCGCGAAGTTTGCGTTACGATGTCAGATACACCTTGTATCATCATGCGCGTGCGAGCCCTTACGACAGGGGCTGCTGTGGCCCGGGGTGGGGTAGTCTTGGCGGTGTCTCTAGACATCGCCAACGCCTTCAACACCCTACCCTGGAATTGCATCAGGGAGGCATTCCGGTATCACCGGATGCCGACCTATCTCTGTCGAGTGGTCGAGACCTATCTGACGGACAGGGCCGTAATCTACCCCGGTCACCAAGGAGTGTGGAACCGACGAGAGATGTCGTCCGGTGTTCCACAGGGATCGGTCTTGGGACCGCATCTGTGGAACATCGGGTACGACTGGGTGCTGCGCGCTGACCTCCCTATCGGCGTCAGCGTAGTTTGTTACGCTGACGACACCCTGGTTCTGGCACAAGGGAGGTCACACCAGGCGGCGGCTGACGCAGCGACTCTCGGGGTTGCGACAATCGTCAACAGGATCCGGCAATTGGGACTCGAGGTGGCCCTGCAGAAGTCCGAGGCCATGTGCTTTCATGGTCCTCGGAATGCGCCACCCTCGGGTTCCCACATAACAGTAGGAGGGGTTCACATCGGCGTCGGGTCGACGATGAAGTACCTGGGATTAGTCCTCGACAGCCGGTGGAACTTCGAGGAGCACTTACGACGTTTGACACCCAGACTGTAACGGGCCGGGGCTGCCCCGAGGCGGCTCCTCCCCAATCTAGGGGGACCAAACGCCTCCTGCCGGAGGCTCTACGCGGGGGCCGTGCGGTCCATGGCGCTTTACGGGGCACCGGTGTGGGCGCGGTCGCTAAGGAAGCGACCAGCCCGATGCCTGACCGCGTCCCAGAGGGTCATGGCCGTTGATACCGCACGGTCTCCGCTGAGGCGGCGAGCCTCCTTGCCGGATTGCCTCCATGGGATCTGGAGGCCAAAGCCCTCGCCCACATGTGGGAGTGGCGAGAGGAGGCGAAACTCCGGGGCATAACTAACTCCGCTGCCGCGAGAAATCGCGGTACGGCGGACAGAGCTCCAGCGGGATCTCATGGCGGCATGGAGAGTGCGATTATCGCAACCCAGTGCTGGGCACGCCACAATAGCGGCGGTAAGTCTCCTCTTTGAGGAGTGGCTAGAGAGGCGCCACGGCGCCCTTACCTTCCGCCTGACACACGTCCTCACCGGACACGGTTGTTTCGGGAGGTTCCTGTTCCGTATTGGGCGGGAGGAAACGACAGGGTATCACCATTGTGTGGATCGCCCTGAGGACACGCTGGAGCATACGGTGGAGGTCTGCCCGGCTTAGGTAGAGCACCGCCGTGTCCTCGTAGCGGCGATCGGTGGCGATCTCTCGCGTCCGACCCTGGTCCAGGCCATGGTCTGGAGCGAGAGTGCATGGCAGGCCGTCACCTCCTTCTGCGAAGCAGTGATGCTGGCAAAGGAGGAGGCGGAGCGCGTGAGGCAGCGGGAATCCCAGCGCCCTCACGCCACTAGCCGCCGCAGTAGACGCCCTGGTCGGGAGACTACACCTAACTCCCAGCCACTGTAGGCGCGGGCCTGCGGGCGGTGAGCATTGGGCAGCTCGCCGCCCGGTAAGGACCAGGCCCGAGTCGACGGCCCGTAGTGTTTCACGCGCGCCTCAAAGAGATGTCAGCACATCGTGACGGGGTCCACGAAGACCGATGCCTCCTGGGTCAGGGTTGCGTGTTGGTTAAACAAGAAACCGCGGCCCTGGTCGTTGCACAGGCAAGTGAAGAAACACGGGTGGGTTTTAGTCAGTAAAAGTCTGACACACCCTTCCGCTCCGCCCAGAGCGGGAGAAGTCATTTGATGATTTTCCATCCCAACAAAAAAAAAAGATACACCTTGTATAGTAACTATCTTTTTTTGTTTTCGGGGGGACACCTTCAAAAGGCACCAGACCTTTGGGGATTGAGGTCAGGATTATCCTCACTAAAACTACCCCGGTGATCACTATTTGCACATAGGGGTGGTAACGGGATCTCTTAAAAGACCAATTTCTGTACTGACCTAGAATCGTGATTTAAAAATAGGGATTGATGATAAAGGGATAAAAATTTAGTCTTGCATCAATAGTCGAACATCAAGGGAGACGATAAAAAACTCGACATAAGAATTTCGACTTAGGCGGATTTTGATTCGACATAAAGAGGTTAAGATTCATTTACATTTTAGAGTTACAATCAGAGGTATAATAAATAAAAACTCAAGTTGACACTTATATTTTTGTTCTTAGACTGTTGACAAATTGTTAAAGTCAGTAACTTATTTATTATTCGAACTTTAGAGATCGAGGTGAGTCTCAAAAATCGAATTGTAAAATAAAACGTAACTATGTTGGCTGGAGGGACTCACTGATTATTTGGACTAATAGAGGGTTGAGATTTCGAGTAATGGAGGTTTTGGTGTTTGAAGGGAAAGTAAAAAACATTTTTTCGAAATTTGGTGGTTCTCGATTTATCGAAGTTCGAGTTAACGAGGTTCTAATCTATTTTTAATGCCAAGTTATAAAAAATATAAATATTTTGTCCAAAAACTAAATGTAAGGTGTGGACAACTCTTATCAATTAGGTGTATGAAAAATAGACAGTAGCTGAATCTCGGATCTAATGAACATGCAAAAAAAAAAAAAAACATAAAAATCGGTGAAGCCGTTCTGAAGGAATACTAATAATGTGACACGAGAGTTTTATATATAAGACTTAATTAATAATGTTTTAAGTACTGTAACGTGTGTGTAGTATTTTTTTTAAAACCTTCCCTCCTTTGCGGGCCTGTTTACAAATGTATACAGTTTTCTTAGTAAATACAAACTCTACTTAAATTATGCGCACGAGCATTGATCTTATCTTTAAATGTCGGCAGTAAGCTACTTGACACGTAATAGTCGCCATCCTCAATTCTCATCTAGCCTTAGATTCCACGTTACGAAACCAAACCTCTACCTAATGTGGTAAATGTGTTTAGGTTAGATAAGTTTAGAAAGTAAAGGGCTCGTGGTTGAATAGTAACCGTAGCACAGCTAGATCGATCAGGTTAATAATAACAGTAGCACAGCTCGATCGATCAGGTTAATAATAACAGTAGCACAGCTCGATCGATCAGGTTAATAATAACAGTAGCACAGCTCGATCGATCAGGTTAATAATAACAGTAGCACAGCTCGATCGATCAGGTTAATAATAACAGTAGCACAGCTCGATCGATCAGGTTAATAATAACAGTAGCACAGCTCGATCGATCTGGTTAATAATAACAGTAGCACAGCTCGATCGATCAGGTTAATAATAACAGTAGCACAGCTCGATCGATTTGGTTAATAATAACAATAGCACAGCTCGATCAATCAGGTTAATAATAACAGTAGCACAGCTCGATCGATCAGGTTAATAATAACAGTAGCACAGCTCGATCAATCAGGTTAATAATAACAGTAGCACAGCTCGATCGATCAGGTTAATAATAACAGTAGCACAGCTCGATCGATCAGGTTAGTAACAACAGTAGCACAGCTCGATCGATCAGGTTAATAATAACAGTAGCACAGCTCGATCGATTTGGTTAATAATAACAATAGCACAGCTCGATCAATCAGGTTAATAATAACAGTAGCACAGCTCGATCGATCAGGTTAATAATAACAGTAGCACAGCTCGATCAATCAGGTTAATAATAACAGTAGCACAGCTCGATCGATCAGGTTAATAATAACAGTAGCACAGCTCGATCGATCAGGTTAAGCAACACTTGCCGGGGTTGATCTGTGGATGGATAACCATTTGGACATTCCAAGACCTCTCCTAGCCTCGGAAAGCACGTTAAGCCTTTGGTCCCGGCTGTCATTCGTAGATACAGGTAGATGCTCCTCCGAAACTGCGTGACAGTCATTACGGTTCATCAGAAGTCCGAAAGTTTGGTCACCAGTCTTACCAAGATGTATCGTCTTCATCATCATCATCAACTTTTACTCGTCCACTGCTGGACATAGGCCTCTTTCATGGCACGCCAACAAGCTCGATCCTGAGCACTTCTCCGCCAGCCACTACCACCTTTTTGATGTCGTCGCTCCATCTCGCCCAAGGGCGTCCTACTCTACGTTTATCGTTTTTTTTACATATAAGTGTATCGTATTACCCAGTAACTGGGTTGTGGAGGTCACATTGGCAGTCGTTCCATGTAAAATACTGGTATTAAGGTGAATCCGGTTACACTGGAAGCCGATCGCAACATAGTTGGCAAAAGGCTGGACAGATGATGAAGTTTAGAAAGTAAGAAGTAATACAGGATCCGCTGTTTAAGTTCTGGACACCGGAAAGAGACCTTCACTTTCCAGTTAGCTGTCAGTTTTGCAGAACTGGACCTTTTTGATGCAGCCACAAGGATGCACCAAAAAAGTTCAGTTTTACACTGATACACGACTGAAGGAAAACGCGGAGAGAGCTGTTATTCCAAGATTAGGTGGATATCCCTAGCTACATATTACATAGATAGTATTATTATTATATTATATTGTACACTAGCTAGGAATGAACACTGTTGATAGTTCACTCTAAGCTCTTATTTTTATTACTGTTATTTTTATTTTACATCGGGTTTTTTTTCCATTTGATTTTTTTTTATTTTGTTGCTACCTGATGTATGTATATTTATTTTAGATGTATTGTGTGTCTTTATGTCTGTGCTGAATAAATGTACTTATTTTCTTTCTTTCTTTCTTCACTTCTAAGGTTTCACGGTAAGGTGGTTACATAATCTCACTGCAGTTTAGTTCCAAATAAGCTCAAATGGCACGTTAACAGTAACATTAACGCCATTTTGCTAGATAACCGTGTTAAAGGCGACGTAAACCAGTCGACAGAAATACCAGGAATTACTTCACAGTGGTACACTTGAGCTTGTACCTATTACGGAGTCTCTAGTGAACTTATAGTGTGATGAAGTTGTCTGAGTATTGACGCCAGTGGTTATACCTAGGTACTGTAAAGGACTTAGACTAAAGGAAAAGTATTTCAAGATGCAGGGAAATATAATAAAACAACATTTACATGTCTCGTCAACTTCCATAATAATTCCTATATAAAAATATTAGGTATTTTTTTTACATAAAAACTTATTTTTTATTTGGAAATGGAATCCCATATGTTAATTTTATGAAGTCTGCTTTGGATAATAAATACGTTTTTAATCCACTTTGTGTATATTGCTGCTGCAATAAAACTTCCTGTGCCTTGTTCCTGTTGTTTGTTGTTCTTTGCATATCAAGTAATTGTATATTGATTCACGAGTTGTATTTGTGTGGGCATAATTAAAAAAAAATCAACAATACAAGAGAATTCATACAAATTTAATAAAAGTTTCATATTGGAAGTCGGTGGCTAATAATAAAAATATGAAGACATTTATTAATAGGAAAAACTAACTACTTAAATTTACGAGTACTTTTAGAATAGAATAGAATAGAATACTCTTTATTATGTACACCATATAGATTACAGAATATAAATAAAAATATTTTACAAGGGTGACACAATGGGCGGTCTTATCGCTAAGAGTTCTTCTTTGAAAGGCTCTTCTTACTTTAGCCATATCTTTCAGTATTCAATTTTTATTGGGTTTAGGCAGGTGCTTTTAACTTTGGTCTGATAGTTCAATGTTTATTTTCGCAGTCATATCCAAAGTACGCGTTTAACTACGGGGTGAAGGACCCGCACACCGGTGACATCAAGTCGCAGCAGGAAGAGCGTGATGGCGACGTCGTTAAAGGTTAGTAGAACCATGTGCTATAACCTTTTGTTCGTAATTGCAATCTTAATGCTACTGAACACGGGGATCATAAAGTCTGTCTTCTTAATTGGAGTCAAGTCGCCACGATTGGCTCAGTGACTGAGCAATTATCCTTAGATTCCTGCATGGAGCAAATATCTATCCAGTATGTTAAGAAAACTCTGTCCGAAACATAAGGATAATAAAGTTTAGGTAAACACATGACCAAATATAATATAAAATTTTACGTAATCATAATAGTACCAATACAAATGAATTTTGAAATAATCTTTTTTTCCCGCGAATTAATTCCAACTTACCCGAAAATTGGTAATTTTTAAAAAAGTGATAACACCGGTATTATTATGAGCGAATAGCGATGCGACCACGTGCCGCGTGCCCTGCCACCCGCTCCCCGCGGAAGGGTGCATAACGCACATTTATTAAGTTACCTCTTTTTGCGAAATAATATTTATTTTTTTAGGGTTTTTTTTTAATTTAGCCCGGTTTTGTATGCATTAGTAGAATTAGTTATCGATACCTAACAACACCTTCACGGGTCGGACGGGGTTTTCTTAACATACTGTATATACGACCTACAATTAGTTGTTCCGTGTTTGCCTGTTTGTGTATGTAACTTTATTTGATTGTAAGCGCACCGATACAGGAGTGATTCCTAGTGTCAAAGTTATGTATTTTTTTAAAGAAAAAAATAAAATAAAGTTACCTACCGTAGCTACGACTACCTTTAGGATAACTCGAAGGAGTAAGGGAAAATAGATATTATAATAAATAACGTGCCACTGCTGGAACACAGGCCTCCCCTGTGAATGGGAATGGGCCATAATCCACCACGTCGACCCAGTACCGATTGAAAGATGTCTTGAAAGACATCCGACATCTAACGAAAGACATCGTGAGGAAACCGGCATGTCGTGGCTTGTTCACAAGCTAGGTGAACTATAACGATTGGTTAATTATAAACTAGTGCTTGAATGCATTCCCGCCTGATAGTAAGCAGTGATGCAATCGTTGATGGTAAAGCGATCTAGTTTATTAAGAGCTCATTGACTCAAAAAATTGAAAGAATAGTAAGGAAGACGGCAAATGAGCGAGGTGATGCCATTGCATCACCTCGCTCATCTGACGTCTTCCGCGCAGCACGCGGCGCACATCGCAACACATTTGCTTAGACCCGTCTTCCGTACGGCTTCACCAGACATCACGCCGGAACACGACGAGTCGCTTGGCGACAAGACTTTGTCTGGTGGGTGGTAACTTCTGCCGGCAGCCGATGTTATGACCTACCACCGAGAGAAAACACAAAAGGAAAGCGCCTGCTTGGGTTCGAAAGTACGACCTATAACCCGTAAGCCGGGGTAACTACCACTGGACCACCTCTGATCTTAATCACAAATTCGGCCAGAGAATCAGTATTAGTAAGGAGTTAAAGTATGAATATCTTTTACTAGCGGTCGCCAGCGACTTCGTTCGCGTGGAATTAGTTATGCTCCGCTCCTATTGGTCACAGCGTGATATTATATATCCTAAAGCCTTCCTGGATTAATGGAGTATCCAAGGCAAAAACATTTTTTCTAATCGGACCAGTAGTTACTGAGATTAGCGCGTTGAGACAAACAAACTCCTCAGCTTTATATATGAGTATAGAGTATAGATAATATTATTTATTTAGAATTTTAGATTTACTTTATTATCCCCATCTACCTCTCCTCCTAAGGAGGTATCTGCAAGACCGCTTTAAAATTAGTTGAGGTCGCCCAGAGAGATATACTGAAGGTTAACTCGCTTAAATCGATGCGCTTTCCTATTAATACCCTGTTCCAGTTTTACGAGGTTTGGACAGTAAGATCATTATTCATACTTGAGATATCTTGCAAAAACATAAAATCAGCCATAAAACAATGTTACTACAGACGGCGTAAAAATCATGTAGGTATGTATGTGACTTTTAAATACAAATTTGGAAAAATATTTGTACGATTTCTAAGATTTTCTCCCTTCTACCTAGCTTAGCAAATCAATAAATATATACACCTTGACCAGAGAACAGTGCAAACTAAAAGTACGCCAATATTTAGAAAAAATAAGGAGTAGGTATGTGTGGCAATATTTACAGAAATTAAGCTACAGGGAGATGGAACAATTAAAATACTTAATTATCTAATAATTCGACTAGGAGGTGTAGAAAACAACGATACACTCACAACATAGTTTACCAAAACACTTATACCCTTATGTATCCTCATAACCACACACCACATGCTTATTCTCACATACACATACCTACGTAAGCACCTACACAAACACGTGCGAACTCACACACCTACATACGCACACGCACCATAAACTCTGACACATATGAACACATGTACACTTGATAATCTTAATCTATTCAATTAATTTCATTAAAATCACCTACCTACCCATTTAGGATTATAGCAAAATGCTTATCTAAATTACTAAACAACTATTATCCTGTATTTCTGTAGTACTGATTTAATTGTGTTTGCCTCAAAGGAGGCAAACATAATTAAATGAGTACTACAGAAATGAACTATGTTACAAGAAAAGTTATCGAGAAAAAAAATAGTTATCGAGGGGAATGGTGCTGATAGCCAAAAAAAAAGTCTATGCCTACGCCTAGTTCGGCTACAGAT
Organism: Sesamia inferens; assembly: GCA_037179545.1. Taxonomy (NCBI): domain Eukaryota; kingdom Metazoa; phylum Arthropoda; class Insecta; order Lepidoptera; family Noctuidae; genus Sesamia; species Sesamia inferens. Next base: position 22,653,448 of record CM073928.1, on the reverse strand, counting down.
TCTAATCTTTGTACTTTAATTGAAATTGGTGCCACTCTGTCATTGTAAATTAGTACTCCCACAAAAAAAAAAAAAAACATAAAACACGACAAAACATATCTATAAGAAGCACAAGTATTGATAAGAAGGTTAGCTCAAGCCGGGTTAGCGTTTTAAAAATATGACATTTTTATATTAATCGAAAATGTCATATTTGTAACTGTAGAACTCACAACCTCGTGTGTGAGATGCGAGGCCTTAAACACTGAGACATCTTAACCAAAACTGTACTTTATAAATACTACTAAGCATATGTGAATATTTACTTCTTCAGGAAGCTACTCGTTAGTGGAACCAGACGGTTCGACTCGGACAGTTGCGTACTCCGCAGATGACCACACCGGTTTCAACGCCGTCGTGCACAAATCCGGACACGCCGTTCATCCGGTAAGATTCATTAACTAACTGTAAAATTAAATAGTAATAGCGAAAGTAAATTGAGTAATCTGTGATGATAAAGTATAGAATAAAAAATAATGAAGATTTTAGATGCTTTTAGTTTAACGTGTATTAGTGGAGACAAGTTCAAGGAATACTCGTACACATATTAAATGTCTATTAAGAGAATTAGAAACTTGTGATAATTTCAGTACTTCATGTCTTCTTTTTCTTCATCTCAGCGTTAATCCCAGTCGTATCCGAAGCTTTTAGCTTTGGAGCCTAGGGTCCGCTTTACCACTCTAACTGCTTATTTTGGCTAAACTTCGATATTCTCCATGAAGCGGCTGCCGTCTGATCTCCACAATTCGATGGCGATATCGAAGCATTGCAGCTAGACCCATTGTAGGACTTTTGAGGGGTCCAACAACCCGTAACGACTGCCATTAGATGTTCGTATGCCAACCGGGACCAACGGCTTAACGTGCTTTCCGAGGCATTCCAGACAGACCAGACCAGTGCAAATATTCATATTACTTATATATTATTACAAATATATGCACTGCGCGGGGGTCAAACCCGTGCGGCGGCGCTCGCCACCGCTACGCCACAGAGGCGGTCAATTTCAGTACTTAATGTAATTAATCAAAATATGGAGTTGAAAAAGCAAGTACAACCAGATATAGAAACTTCTGCATCTTCAAAATTGCTTATCATTCAATTCAGGAGTAAACAATATGATGTAGCATAAAAAGACCTCATTTGAATGTAAGGTACTCCATAACCCCGATAGCGCCATCTTTTACTTAGTCACAAGTAACTCAAGCGATAGGTACCAATAAACTGGAGATGAGACATTCACCATGTTGCTAGATAGCCATATAAGGAAGTTATTGACTTTCTATTAAGGCCCTTTTACAACATTTGTAAGAATTATAGGCAGTTTTCGGATCACCAGCCCGTGCTAAAACACGGGCTGGTGATTTTTACGATTTCATAAAACATCGACATTTCCCTTTTATAAAATTCATTATTTATAGTTATACTAGCTTTCCGCCCGCGGCTTCGCTCGCGTGGAGATCGGTTATATCGCGCTTTTAGATTTCCCTCGTGAATATAATTTTTTTCCGGGATAAAAAAGTACCCTGTTATTTAATTCGGACTTCTAACTTTACGTCTGCAAAATTTCAAAACAATCGGCTTAGTAGTTAGGGCGTGAAAGCGGAACAAACAAACACACAAACTCACTTTCCGATTTATAATATTAGGATATTTGGTGTACACATACAAATATTCCAGTAATCTCCCTTGGGAACTTGATGTTTTTTTAGGATCAAAAGTAGCCTATGTTACTCTCCATCTTTTCAACTAACTGTATGTTAAAAATCAGGTCGATTGATTGCTTAGCTACGGCGTGAAGGAAGGACAAACAAACAAACACACTTTCACATTTATAATATTAGTATGGATTAATAGAGCTAGTTGTGTAGCGGTACCTACTACGCCACATGCGAAAAATACGTCATACTGACGTTACACAAATCCTGCATCTCGGAAGCAACTGCGCAACTAGCGCAAATTTAGCTGCATTTGCGCCCCAGATACAACACCCGTCTGTCAACACCTGTCGAAGGATTTCCTTTTTTTTTTCTATGGACCATGAGTGAACTTTAGACCCCGTTCCTCACACCTCTATAGTTGTATTTAGAAGTTGTTGTTTTCTATTTATAGATATAGGAGAGCCAACAAAAGAAAAAAAAAAAAACATTTCCTCATTTATAGAAGTACTAGCGGTCGCCAGCGACTTCGTTCGCGTGGAGTTAGTAATTTGAACATGTTATGCTCCGCTTCTATTGGTCTTCTATTGGTCTAAAGCCTTCCTGGATTAAGGGTATATCCAACGCAAAAATAATTTTTCAAATCGAACGAGTAGTGCCTCAGATTAGCGCGTTCAAACAAACAAACTCTTTAGCTTTATATATTAGTTTAGATGATTTATCACTAATAACTGTCATAGGCCAACATTACACAAACCCGATTTCTCTGCGATTGCTAGCCGAACGGCGACTCTTGCGCAAACAGTAATGGCGCGTGCGCTTATAAGGAAACGCCACAAATTGTGGATATTGGTCAAACCACTCCGAATTTCCTAGATAACCTAAGCCGTAGGGCGTTCCGAGAAAAATGCATGATAAATAGTTTAATCTTTTACTCATTGATAAACTGTCTTGAAGACTTTTAAGTATATGGAATGCCTTATTACCATTAGTACTTTGGCAGTTTTTCTAAGCTCATTTACTTTTTCACCTAACTACGACTCTGATTCTTACCTCGTTTCATGTCTGGTTGATATTTTTGACGTATGGTACACGTCAAAAATATCCTGATACAAGTCTTAAATTATTTTAACGCTCTAAAAGGTCATTTTTATTCAAGTCTGCGCGCTTTACGTGGTAATTGCGAGCGAAGTTTGTTTATAAAAACTATTTTAGGAACTAAGTATGGGGTTAAAAGAAATGTTCAACTATGGAGTCAAAAAGGTACTTCTAATTCAAATAAAAACACCGTACGTATGTATCGTATTGTACTTATTCTTTATTTAAATGCTATGAAAATTATATCAATAAAAATAATATCTACCTGAACCGATCTTTTTTAGTTTACATTCCGCGAAACAAATTAAACCTGAACAGCTCTATTACGTGGGTATTTGTAGATCTGGGAAACCAACAAAGTGATGAATAGGAAAGATGAATAGAGGAAATAAAACGAAAGTAGTAATAGAGTAAACAGCTGTAAATAATCGATTACAAATGAAATGCAATGGTTGAGTAGCCACAACCTTGAACCGGCGCCGGCGACACAACAGGCGCGCGCGCATAGAAATTATTTGGTCTACTACAGCTTCGGAATTTACAGTTTCAAAATAGGTTGACGACTTTTTTTCTTTTGTAAATGTTTATGAAATCTCATGAAATTACAATTTGACCTTCAATACTCTTGAACACTTTTAATAGGATATCCGGATGAAGGGTACTTTTTTATCCCAGTTGGATATAGTACACTACCATATCCTTTTGTCATTTTTGTCCACATATGTCCAGATCCATGTTATTGGATCTAGATAATTGTGTTACTCTAGTAGAGAAAATTCAATGAAATATCAGATATTATAGCAAATTCTATTGACTGACACACTTTTGACAATACACATACATAGTAATGTTATCTTTTTAGATTTTTTTTTTACTAGCTAGCAATGTAAGCATGTTCGGATGATATCTTGCAACTCAGTTATTTTTATTTTATTTTATTGGGGAAAACAAGCAATTGTACATTACATGATAAATATAGGTATACAATGTTTTAAACAAATGCACAATCCATTAATTGCATTGTGCATTATGTTTTAAGATACAGTTATTATCATTATTGATTATGCTGAAATTTTGACAATGCATATAGTTAACTGTGTTACGTCAATTTGAATCCGATATGGCGGCATACCCAAGATGGAGGACCAATTATTTATAATGAACTTCATCAATATGGATATCAAAAAAAAAAAAACAATTCGGCTTTGTTTTTTTGTTTAAGTTTAAGTTTGTTTTAAAAGGTTTTTATATTTTCTAGTTTGGACAGGTTTTGCGAGTTAAAAGAAAATACTTACTGCAGTCCAACTAGTGTCCGTTACTATATCCTTCAGTCCATAGCGTAACAATAGCATAAGGAGTTTATGATATTCCCACTCTAGGGACACTAGTCTTGTCTACGAGAAGGGATGTGCTCTATCCATACTTATACAATATGTAAAGAAAACCCTGTCCGATCCGTGTGCAGGTATTGTTAAGTAACCATAACTGATTCTACTTATGCTTACAAACTCGGGCTTAACTTAAAAAAAATCCCTTTAAAAAATAAATATTAATTCGCAAAAGGAGGTAAATTAATACATATGCGTTAGGCAATACATGCGTGGGCGAAGGGGGCCTGCCCCTTCGCCTGCCCTGGCACGCGGCACGTGGCCGCATTGCTCATAATAATACCGTCGAAATGGTGTTATCACTTTTTAAAAATTACCGAATTTTGGGGAAGTTGAAATTAATTCACAGAAAAAAAAAGTATTTCATATTCTATTTGGTCACGTGTTAGCCTAACCTTTATTATCCTTATGGGTCGGACGGGGTTTTCTTTAGATATTGTATAAGAAAATCTTGAGCAAAATGATGTTTTCAGACCAGTTTATCTATTATAGGTCAAAAAAGAGTGATGAGTATTTTTTTTTTTTAAATTTTATATTGTAAACCATTTCATATCTTTTTCCAGCAACAAGTAGCGGTTGCGCACGCGGCTCCAATCCACTACGCTCCTGCGCCCATCGCAGTGGCTTCCTACGGCCACGGCTACGGGCTACACTAAGCACCTACTTACCACCTAATGTTAACGACTCAAATACTCCGTAGATGTTATGTTAATACCATATGTTAATGTTAAGGGTAGGTCTCAGGTCGCAGGTTTAGAATGGAGCCGTTTGATGGATCAGAATTGCGAAATAATAAAAATTGCCGAGGTAATGTTGCTGCTGATGACTAAGATTTTACTTACTGATGACGTTAAGTACTAAGAATGATACTTTTAAGCAAAACGGCTACTTTTTAGACACAGTTAAAGCTAGCATCAGACGGTTCAAAATGGATATGATTATGAAAATTAAGTGTGAAAGGACTATTTGATTAATAAGAGTCTGTGGATATTTATTCACATAAGTGAATAACTTGCCATTGTATATGAAGCATCTGAAGTACAATTATCGATATTTATATAATTAAATCGCTTTAAATGCTTACGTAATAGTATTTAGAGATCACTTATAATTTATTTATCAATAAATAAATGAGTCTTTTGTACCATTCATATTATTGTGTTTAAGTTTTTATTAGAAGTGTTTCTAAAACTGCTCAGTTTCATTTGCCATGATCTCAATATTTTGACATTGTATTTTGTTTTGTTTTTACTAAAAATCCTGTCAGTTGTGTTTTGGAACTATGTATTAAAATGTTTAATTTTGTAACTATTAAATAGAATCACTTTATACAAAACGCCATGTTTTATTATGTTTATCGATTACTAGCGGCCGCCAGCGACTTTGTTCGCGTGGAGTTTGTTATGCTCCGCTCCTATTAATCACAGCGTGATGTTATATAGCCTAAAGCCTTCCTAGATTAATGGGCTATCCAACGCAAAAATATTTTTTCAAATCGGACGAGTAGTTCCTGAGATTAGCGCGTTCAAATAAACAAATAAACTTTTCAGCTTTATATATTAGTAAGTAAAAAGTATAGAAGAGGCAACGAATCTCGAAGTTGCGTTAATGCTATGTGCATTTTGCCTGTACACATTAGTTGATCGTTCACCAAGTCTAAAGTTCGGTCATGGAGTTTGAACAGAATATTCTGGGTGTCAAAAGACAGTACATTATTTGAATCACCACACTGCGTTCCAAAACGATCATACTAGATGTAGGAAAGCAGACTAATAGACTGAAATGGGACTTGGTGAGTTACAGTAGCAAGCAAAAGTCTCCTAATAATAGGTGCTTGAATATGAATGGCGTGACGTGACGAGAGTGAGGGAGATGATGTGGAAGCGTACTATAAGGGCTTGTTAGAGGTGGCGCGAGAAAAGAGTTCCTGGAAGGCCTCTGCCCAGCATTAAGACAGCATAGAAAAACAAAAAATAAACTAATACAATTTTTTCCACGAATAAAACTATAAAGCTCAGCACCGATTAAATTATCGGTGCTTGGGAGAGGCTTATATGTAGCAGTGGATGTTATGATATTATTTAAATTTTAGTTTTCATGTAATTTTAATAAGAGATCCAACGAAATCGACCATCGCTGACGCGTCGACGACTGCTGTCTTTGCATGTCGACAGCAATTGCTATTGCAGTTGTCTCATGCCGGTCTTGTATATGTGCGGTTAAGAAATGTCTTACTTATACTTCTTCGTATGAAGTTGCATCTATAAGGTAGCATATATAAGGTCCAACTTCGAAAAAGAGGTGGCTCGTCGAATCCAGCTCGGCTGGGCAGCGTTCGGGAAGCTACGATACATCTTCTCGTCGTCCAAGATACCACAGTGTCTCAAGACTAAAGTCTTTGACCGGTGTGTGTTGCCAGTGATGACTTACGGAACTGAAACGTGGTCGCTTACAATGGGCCTCATACGAAGGCTCAGAATCACACAAAGGGCAATAGAAAGAGCTATGCTCGGAGTTTCTCTGCGTGATCGAATCAGAAATGAGGAACCAAAGAAACCGACATAGCTCTGCGAGTCGCTAAACTTAAGTGGCAGTGGGCATGGCACATTGCTCGTAGAACCGATGGCCGATGGGGCAGTAAGGTTCTGGAGTGGCGGCCACGTACTGGAAGACGCAGCGTAGGGAGGCCCCCAACAAGGTGGACCGATGACCTAGAGAATGTTGTAACGGATGCGGGCAGCACAAGACCGGTCAGCATGGAAGGCCTTGGGGGAGGCCTTTGTACAGCAGTGGACATCCATAGGCTGAAGAAGATGAAGTAGCATTAGCAGGAGACTTTCATAAATGCTGTATACAATTGAGTCTACAGCAGTCCAGGACTGGATGTTGGGTTATGTGCAGTTCTGGACGGCTATGGTCAGCACCTCTATATTTGCTCCATGGTTAGCACCCTAATTACGTAACGCGCTATTATTGTTAGTTGGAATCATTTCGAAGTAAATTGCCAATCCATTACTTCATATATTCGAAAATGTGTCTACTCAAAAACGTAAATAACGCAATGGATATTGTAGAACTGTCAAAATGAAACCCATTGCTACTGACAGTGTGTTACGCAATTACCCTACCGATTTGATTACATTTATTTATGAAAAGAGACAGGATTATATAATCTGAAGGACCATACAGCATAACTTAATGATGCCGACTCATAGCTATTAAAATAAATATTATAATCATACACTCAAATTGTTAATAGCGAAGTGAACAAATAGTCCACTATCAATCATAAACCAAGTTCATTACCATCTTTAGTTGATATAAAGAAATTAATTTAAAACACGTACACATATAAAACAGCTTAGTCAAGTTATTAATATTAATTATAAAGCAAATTGCTTATCAATTTAAAGTGTCGGTAAATTCAAATCACAATAGCCTTTTACAATTGCATGAAATGGCAACTTTACCCAATTTGCCAAAGAAAATATTGACCATCAAACACATGTGTGTAATGTCATAAAAGTTCTGATTACAGATATAAACAATAAACCCTTTATTAATAAACGGTGCAGAAAGCTTATTAGTGATTGGTGAACATGTAACCATGCAATCTTGACATTTTACTTTAAGCGTCGTTCATAAATAAACCCCTTTTTTTGGATGAGAAATCATCAAATGACCTCTCTCGTTCTGGGCGACGGAAAGGCGTGTCAGACTTTTACTGACTAAAACTCACCCGTGTTCACTTGCCTGTGCGCCAGGGGAAAGGGTATTTCTTTTGAACAACCTGCAGCCCTAGCATGATGCATAAAGCTTTAGTAGTGATTACTAAATGCATAAAGCTTAGTAGTGCTAACCATACATTTTTAACATTTTTTTTACTTGCAACTTCTGCATCTTTAGCCCAAAGAGTTCCACTGCTGGACAAAAGCCTCCCCCAAGGCTTTCATTGTTTTGGGGGGGTTTAGCCATAATCCCCACGGCAGGCACAACTTGGCAGGTGGATTGGGGATCGCAGTAATTTGATATTCCACAGGAGAAGCGTTGCTGCCCTCTTTCCTGATGAAAGTTCCCTTATTCGCCTCTTACGACACCCACGGGAGGATATAGGTTACTTGCAACATTCACAAATCAATCCGTTAGTTTCAATTCAGGGAGTATTTTCTCAATCTAAATAATAAATCTTTTCGTCCCAACAAGACTAAAGTTCGGTAACCCCTGTTGACTTATTTAGAAGTATTTAATTTACTAGGTGACGTCTTAATTTATTTGGTCGTTTACCATAAAACCAGTTTTTAATAGAAACGCTGTTATTTTGACTTATGTTTTGTTTCCTTTATGTTATACTAGCTTTTACTCTTGGTTTCGTCCGCGTAGAAGTCGTGAATGGTCTATGTAATACTTCAAGTTATTATTAATGTCTGTTTATAGAATTTTACGAAAATTCGTTTAGCCGTTTTAGCTTGATAGATTAATAAACATAAAAAAAAAACAAACTTTCACAGTTATAATATCAGTAGGATCCTTATTTGAAGTGGAAGTTAATCTCCGTATCGTCGAATATAATAGTCTTGTTTTGCTATATAGGAGTTAATTCAGTGAGTATTATTTCATTGTTATTGTTGTTTTTTTTACATGCTTTTTATTAGCTTCACTTGTATTGTCAGCTTGTCCGTCTCTAACCCAAAATTTTTTCAACCTCACCTTACATGTTTAGATTTAGTTACTTGGATAACACATCATTACGAACTTTAGCACTTGCTATTCTGTCTGTTGCAGATAAAGAAAAGTTTGGTAAAAAAGCGTGAATTAAAAATATTAATTAGTTGTGCCTGCATAAAGTTTAGTAGTGATAACCACAAATTTTATCCACTGCTCGTATTCTTTTTTCTCATTTTACTAGTATTGTTTACACAATATTTAAAGAAAACCCTGTCCGCTCCGTGTAGGCATTGTTAGGTATCGATAACTGATTCTACTAATGGATACAAAGCCGGGCTAAACTTAAAAAAAAAAATCCCACAAAAAATAAACTGTATTTCGCAAAAAGAGGTAACTGCGGTAGGCAACCCTTCTGCGGGCGACGGGGGGCAGGGCACGCGGCACGTGGTCACATCGCTTATAATAAATACAGTCCAAATGGTGTTGTCACTTTTTTAAAAATTAACAAATTTCGGGGAAATTGGAGTTAATTCGTGGGAAAAAAGATTATTTCAAAATTCGTTAGTATTGTTACTATGATAATTACTTAAAATTTTATATTATATTTGGTCATGTGTTTACCTAACCTTTATTATCCTTATGGGTCGGACAGGGTTTTCTTTACATATTGTATACTATTGTCATAAATGAAATTTTAAAATTATTTTTTACTTTTTAGTTTGATATTCTTTGAAAGCATGTTTTTTAGTTTTTTAAACTATATTTATTTAGAGAATTCCTTTCTAAAAGGTGTAATTGAATTTTGATGAGACGTTTTTGAAAGTCTATTACTTATGGCTTTATCAAGGTCTATAAAACTTAACCTGCAGAACACACTCATTATGGCACTGACGTTCATTGCTTTATTTACTTTTTGGAGTAAACGATATTATCACCAACGAACCAATAAAATAGATTATCATTTGTTGATTTAAAAAATATCCATGGAGGATTTTACACATCATTCTCCACAGGCTTCTACGCTTAGGAATGAGCAACCATTTTGAAGTATCAGACTGACCCATCTCTTGACTATTTAAGAGTACTATAATTTACATTGATCGATATAAATTATTATTATGACAAAAAAAAGGCGTGTGGCACTCGGAGACTGCCGCGGTAAAGCTATTGCATAGCCTTTTTTTTATCAACTATAACTTGCAATTATAATTATTTATTTATTTTATTTATACAGTAATTTTTCCTTTGTTTTTTTTTTTCTTTGATATCAATTCAATTTTTCTTTCTGTTTTGTAATTTATTTATTTTTTATCAGCAACGTCATCAGAAGAGTGCGAAAAATGGTGACGATTAAGCGACTAAACTATATTCAATGTTTTCTGTTCGACTTTGATAAAGAGATAGAAAGAAGCTAACCAATAGCTTAAAAATGACGTCATGTTCGTTATCACACCCATGTCAGAATGTCATGAAATATGATGTCGGCCATCTTGGATTTCAAAAATGAAAGCATTTTCGTGATCAGCACCCTGAGTTTTGGCGGAAAAGTCAAGCAGAGTGTCACGCTCGTTTTTCATTGGACTTTTAAAATTATTTATAGTGTTGTTTACTAAATAAAAGTGCGTGATTTATGTAGTAAAAAGTGCATTTAGTAAATAGTTCATAAAGAACAGTGAAATATCGCTGCATAGTGGCCACATCATGACTTTGTCCCAAACCTCACTCGTAAGACGGGTCACGCGGCCGTCTTTTTCGACATGAATAATTCATAATTACGTGGCATTGGCTAAATGCACAAACCGTGCGAAGCCAAAAAATAAAGAAATAAAGAAAAAACCCATGAAATCTATTATATTATCACTCGAGTCAGTAAGCATGTAAAATGAGAAAACTAACATAGAACGATCCGTGTGAGAACTAAACGATCACTATTACACAACAACACTGATACCTTTGAGAAAGCGGATTTCCTCTACAATAGGGCAATTCCTCCGTAAGGTCTGTCTATGCTATTACTTATAATCTCTGTCTATGTGTGCTGTTTCGGTGCAATCGCAAGAGCGGCCGGGCACTGAGGGGCAGGCAAGACAGCTATAGTATCCTTATGACTCCACCAACTGGTATTTCGTTGACTCGGAAACGGCGCACAGGGAGCACCACGAAATATACTCAAAGACTCCGAGGTTCTTTTTCAATATACCCCACTGTTTTGTCGTGGTGGCCTAGTGGTTAACACACCAGCCTCTCAAGTATGAGTGCGCGGGTTCGATTCCAGGTCAGGCAAGTACCAATGTAACTTTTCTAAAGTTATATGTACTTTCTAAGTATATCTTGGACACCAATGACTGAAGGCGAAGGAAAACATCTTGAGGAAACCTGGGCTTTATAAGTCTGAAATCGCCAACCCGCATTGAGCAAGCGTGGTGATTACGCTCAATCCTTCTCTGTATGAGAGGAGATCTGTGCCCAGCAGTGGGACGATAAAAAGGTTGTTGATGATGAACGGCGTCGGTGTCGAATTATTTGTTATCAATTTAATATTTTCGAGCTGATCTTTAGTAACATAATCACTTCTGATTGCGTTAACATCTGACCGTAGAATTAATAAATATTCCATCAACTTCTTTACGTACGTTCTACGTAGTCAAAGCAAACTGGTGGCAATTTGTGAAGGTCATATGCCACAAAAACTGGGATTGTTCGGGATCCGTGATTTTAAACACCGTAATCGTATATTTTAGGTCTTTCTGCTTTTTGTTCTTACGCCTCGATACATGTTTTCGTCTTGTCTTCGTAGAAACAAACAATAACTTTTTTGCCTCATCAATGTCTTCCTCAGAAAAAGCCGACGAGCATATTTTTATTAAACTTTTGTTGTTTCGTTTCGGAGATAACAATATTACAACTCGTACACTTAAATGTACTCATATTAACATATTTCTGTAATATTTTATTTAATAAAAACTTCAACTTCAACTCTTGATCTGGTCCCTGTGGATAGATACCACAATTTTGCCAATAACACGTGTAACAAATTATAGAAATTCTTTAAAAAAATATTTCACAATAATGGCGGATATCGCCAATAACAGTTGAAAAAACGGCCGCGTGAGCACTTTTTACTCTATAAAATCACGCGCTTTTATTTAGTAAACAACACTATAAATAATTTAAAAGTCCAATGAAAAATTAGCGTGACATTCATCTTAGCTTTTCCGTTAAAAAAAAGATATTTTATAAAAACACTACTAAATTAATTTGAATAAAAGTACTTAATAATTAATTATATGAAAAGTTTTTAAGGTAGCCATGACAACGTCGATGACGTCTATGACATATCTCTATAGAAGACCTATTTCAGAGAGAAAATTAATCACAAGTTTAGCACATCGCGACTATCAGTAACATGGCAAGTGTGTAGAACTGAGTTCGCGCCCTGCAATATGCATGCTCTTTTTGAAAATCTATAAATTGTTTTCAAAAGATGTAGTCGCACGCACACAAACATACCGTGCCGAAGACTGCCGAACTGAAACGATGTTAGACGATGTACGGCCTTCAAGCCACACCTCCGTGCCCGTCGGAGTGGGGAGCGTGAGGTTTTTTCGTTACGGAATTTCTGGATTCGGTCCCCGCGCTCAAGGCCCGCGATAGAAGCTATGCAATAGCTTAACAGAGAAGGTTTTAATGACGACAATTAGCTATCTGATTTCAAATACGCCAAATGTCGACGGAGAAAACTCTCAGGTAAACGCGAGGAAAGTTTTCTTGTTTTTATATATTCACCTCACACGTGTGAAAGACATAAAACACCAGTTATCATGGCAGCCAACGATGTACTTTTCTTAAAAATATAAAATATTTTCTCAAAAATGTAGTCGCTAAAACCTTTTGTGTTGTTCTGCGTAGGTGATTCGCCTTTGTTGGAGCGTTCCAAAACAAAACATTTACGGTATCATACCTTTTACGTCAAATGGTATTTTTATTGATCCCTTAACATTGTTGAACATAGTTATTTTTAACCGAAGAACAATAAAAGCACCGTTAAAGTGAGGACTTAGGTTAGATCATCTTATCATTTGATAAAGCGGTTCCTACTAAAGTGTTGGAGTCGTTATAAATAATTTACATACAAGGCTATTAAATGAGAGTAATAAAATGTAAATCGAATTAATAATAATGACAGTGATTAAAACAAGTAATATAATTAAAAATAAATGACGTATGTAGGTGCATTGAACTTTCCTAATAAGCTAAGTCTCATCTTAAATTCTCGACTCGATTAACATCTTTATAAAAACCATGGTTTCCGTTGGTCGTCGCGAATCTGCAAACCGTATAAGGGCATTTCTATTAAAATTAAATTTAATTTAATAGCTGCCATTCTTTGCTTATGACAACTTCTATATAATTGATTACTAAAGTCACGTCCCAGCATTTTCTGTCATATATCTAACTTTTATCGCGTAAAAGGTGATACTGTCGTATCCTGTTGTACCTAGTATGACATCACTTAAGCGAATACGGGCGAAATTGTCTTCACCCACTGAGTTTATGAACACCGTGCGTGGCCGTTGTTTTTTACCAAAGAAAAACTACTAAAAGGAGAGGCGATTAAATATACTCATTCATGTGAACGAAGTTCTCAGCACTGTGCAGACTCTCCAAGTTTATGTGAAATTGTGATTAATTTGAAGGGATATGGACGGCATTTTCAAGGTATGTTCTAACGTGTGTTGTAAGGGAGAAAATTTCAGCTTGGTTTTTGCTAAAGTATTTTTATAAATTACTTGATCTGTGCTTGAGGACAAAACTTAAAATTATCTATTAACATTTTGTTAATGATTGCCATTAATTTTAAAGGTGTCATTAAATATTTTGTGGGAACTATATACTCGTAAAATGTGAAATTAACATGGAATACTATAAAATATTTAAAAAATATATGTTTTTAAATATTTTTGGACATATTTAAAATTGTATTACCCACTAATATTATATTCATATTCATTTATTGCATTCCTTAAAGGCATCAATAATATCTTAACGATATTCCATGACGATTGTCGGCTTCTTCATGAGAAATAGTATAAGCAAGCATTGTTTATTTAAAACATTTATTTATTTTTCTCTAATAAGCACCTACGGGCATAAATATAAAAAAAGATAAATCATCAAACTTCATATAAAAACTACAATTAAAACTTCTTTGCGTTCATGCGTATAATATTAACGGACAGTTAACTAATGGTTTACATTACTCAAACTGACTTTAATATAGACAAATGAGAGCGTTTAAACTCTGTCAAAAAATAAACGCTCGCGAACCTTAAATGCTGATCATATTATAAAATCTGAAGATTCATTGATATCTGGGCTCTCCGCGGATTCAGCCAAATAAGTTTCGTTGCCGTGGGAATATCGGAATAAAAAGTATCTTATACATTAATCCTGATTATACACAATACGTATGCCTAATCGCCAAGTGTAGTCTTAGTGGCTTAGTATTTAAAACACCAGCCTAGGCAAGGTTAGGCAAGTACCAATGTAACTTTTCTAAGTTATATATGCACTTTCTAAGTATATCTTGGACACCAATGATAGATTACAAGGTGATGAAAAACTTGTTGAAGAAACCTGGACTTTAAGTCTGAAATCGCCAACCCGCATTGAACAAGCGTGTTGATTATGCTCAATCCTTCTCTGTATGATAGGAGACCTGTGCCCAGCAGTGGGAGGATAAAAGGTTGATAATGATATGCCCAATTATAGCTAAACCTATTCAGAAGTTTTTATGTGAAAACGTTATATTTTTAGTCTTTCGCCGTCTGATCTTAGTCTCAATCTATGTCAAGAAAGTTTTTCTCGGTGGTAGGCCATAATATCGGCTGCCGGCAGAAGTTTGGTAACTTCTGGGTGGTCCCAGCAGACAAAGTCTTGCCGCCAAGCAATTCGTCGTGTTCGGGCATGATGTCTGGTGAAGCCGTACGGAGGACGGGTCTGAGCAGTTGTGTTGCGATGTGTGCCGGGTACGATGCACCAAATGTTGTGGTGTCGGGAGTTTGGTCGTGGAGTGTCTCCAGATAAATCTTCCTCTGGCGCAACATCGTTGGTTATGTTGTTGGGTTTAACATTGCATCACCTCGCTCAACTGCCGCCTTTCTTCCTATCGAGTGAATAGGTTCTTAATAAACTAGCGCGCTTACCATCAGGCGGGATTGCGGTCAAGCACTAGTTTATATTTATTAAAAAAAAAACAAAAAAAGTAAAAAAAAATCGTAACACATTATCAGTAACAATGGGTTTCATTTGAACAGTTCAACAACATTCATTGCGTTATTTACGTTGTTGAATAGACATTTTTGAACATAGGGAGCAATGGAATAACAACAAGCTTCAAAATCATTCCAACTTATAGTGTGTTACGTAATTTAGGTTAATAGGTCTGTCATAGTAATTCTATGCAGTTCATAAAACTAACATGAAATCGAAGATTTAATGTCAAAGACCAAACTCACCTTACAATAGAGTAGTTGACTAAAAAAATTAATTAGTCCGTCAGTCAGATTTCCAAAAAATACTAGACACGTATTTTTTCTTTTTTCATGTAAACAAAAAATGAAGACGACACAGTGCGTTGAAAACTCGTGTGAAGTCACTGCACGCTACACTTTTTTGCGACCAGTCTTTGATGCCTTTTATATTTGTCAATTTTTATTGTTTTCATAAAACAAAAAATACACGTCTAGATTTTTTTTAAATCTGACTGACAGACTAAATAGTTTTTTTTAGTCAAATACCCTATAATACATCCACTCTCAAATAATATTACAATTATATTTTTTTTTTGTTGCAGATCTTTCTGATCTTCTGCATTCTGACGCAGGCGTATACGGCTCCAAGGTATCCGAGGCTTACTTTGGCTGAACATGGAAACAGTTACATTTACAACAATTTTGATGGTAAGACGCTGAAAGCTTATAAGAATTTTTTTAACTGAAACAGATGAATGTAACAATTACTAACTAATGTACAATTATCTGAAAGAGCGAATGGGCAGCTGGGCACGCCACAATAGCGGCGATAAATCCCCTCTTTGAGGAGTGGCTAGAGATGCGCCACCGCGCCCTCACCTTCCGCCTGACGCAGGTCCTCACTGGGCCCGGTTGTTTCGGGAGGATCCTGTTCCATGTAAGGCGGGAGGAAACGGCAGGGTGTCACCATTGTATGGATTGCCCTGAGGGTACGGTAGAGCATACGGTTGAGGTCCGTCCGGCTTGGGTAGAGCACCGCCGTGTCCACGTAGCGGCGATCGGCGGTGATCTCTCGCGTCCGACTCTGGTCCAGGCCATGGTCCGGAGCGAGAGTGCATGGCAGGTCGTCGCCTCCTTCTGCGAAGCAGTGATGCTGGCAAAGGAGGAGGCGGAGCGCATGAGGCATCGGGAATCCCAGCGCCCTCACGCCACTAGTCGCCGCAGGAGATGCCCTGGTCGGGAGACGACACCGAACTTAAACAGCCAACGTAGGCGCGGGCCTGCGGGCGATGAGCAGTGAGCAGCTCGCCGCCTGATAAGGACCAAGCCTGAATCGACGGCGCGTCGTGTTTCACGCGTGCCTCAAAGAGATGTCAGCACATCGTAACGGGGTTCACGAAGACCGATGCCTCCTGGGTCAGGGTTGCGGGTTGGTTGAAACCGTGGCGCACAGGCTAGTGAAGAAACACGTGTGGGTTATAGTCAGTAAAAAGTCTTACATGCCCTTCCGCTCCGCCTAGAGCAGGAGAAGTCATTTGATGATATCCCGTCCCAAAAAAAAAAGAGAGAGAGAGAGCACCAGTGGCCTAATGGTATTGCCCGGGACTTATAGTTCGAACCTCGTCAGGCGTTTAACTTTGTGGAAATTTTTTTCATCACCACTGCTCTCCAAACGGTGAGGGCAAACGTAATGAAGAAATCGACATGTCCTAGAGGAAAACTTCGAAGACGTGACATTCCCCAACCCGCACTGGGCCCACATGTTAGGTTATGGCCCGCTCCCTCTTACCGAGAGGGGCCCTGTGTCCTGGAGTAGGAACATTTTAGGCAGATTATGGTGTCCAATTATCCTCTGGCATCGCTATGCTACCTGGTAAGTAATATTCAGTAATTAAAAAAACATAATATTGAAAAAACTAAAACAGTATTTGAAACTTTGCATTGTGTAGATTCAATTTCTTAGTATTGTAAAGGGTGTATCTGTCATCGTCGCACAAACGAGTACCATGGACCATCATCCAGGACATGATTCTGAACCCCCCAGTGGTGGAATTTTTCGTCGGTTATTTCCTGATTTAAAAAAAACAATATGCAGTTTTTTTCACTTTAAACCGTTCATAATTGCTATAATTTTATAACCCAATAAGATTTTAAAGTAAAAAAATAATCAATTCGCTAATTACACAAAAATCGCAATTAGTTGAAAACTTGAAAACTATCCTATCAGCTGATTTAATAGAGTTCACATCAGGGGTCAACGGCAGACCCACAAACACGCGCGGCGGAACGCTTGCAACGTTCAAACGCCAGGCCGATACATTTTTTTAAGCACTGTTATTTCTGTACGACTGTTCAATGGTCCATTCGATGTTCCTTAAACCAGTATCTGAAAACGAAGTTAAACAGGAGATAATGGCATTGAGAAACACGAATCCCGAAGGCAATGATGAGATTAATACCAAAATCATTAAAGCATGTACTAATGAAATTCTTAAAATCGTAACATATTTAATAAATTTATCATTTTCAACTGGCACTTTTCCAGAAGCACTGAAGACGTGAATTGTGAAGCCCCTTTATAAAACGGGTGAAAAATCAGAGGTTAATAACTACCGCCCAATTACGTTGATACCTGTTTTATCGAAGTTATTAGAAAAGTGCATGTATAAAAGATTGATTGAGTTCTGTAATAAATTTAACATTATAAGGAAGGAACAATTTGGCTTCCAAAAAAATAAATCCACTACCTTAGCAATCTACAGTCTCATTAAAATAGTATTAACCAGCACAAATAATAACTTTTATACAACCGGGCTGTTCTTTGATTTATCTAAGGCCTTTGATCTCGTCTCTCATGGCCTATTGCTTCAGAAATTAGAGGCAGTTGGAATTAGAGGAATTGCACTCCAATGGATATCATGTTATTTAAATAATAGACAGCAGCGCGTTGCCATTACAAGAATGGATAGTAATAATGATATGACATCGCACTATTCTGATTTAAAATCTAATCAATGTGGCGTCCCGCAAGGAAGCGTACTAGGCCCTATTTTATTCCTATTATATATAAATTCTATAACTAATATAACAAATCATAAATGTATATTATTCGCTGATGACATCGCTATTATTGTGACATCTGATAGACAAAAAATACTATTAATGACCATGAGACTGCAATAAATAATGTGATAGAGAGACTGATTGAATGGCTGAATGAAAACAATTTATCTATAAATTTAAAAAAAATCTGTTTATATCCAATTTACACACACGATGCAATGCAAAACACACGATTAAAATGAATATACATAAAATTCACGAAGTAGTTCAAACTAAATTTCTAGGCGTGACTTTGGATCAAGACTTTAACTGGAAAGCCCATGTTGATACAGTTTCCAAAAGAATTAATAAGTTTGTATACGCACTGAGACAGATCAGTAAAATAACAAACACCAAAACAGCAATTACTACATACCATGCATATGTGGAATCTGTATTATGCTATGGTCTAATCATGTGGGGTAATAGCACCGATCAATATAGAGCATTTGTCGCGCAAAAAAAATGCATTAGAGCTATATATGGGCTTCAACCTGACGAATCTTGTAGGCCGATATTTAAAAAACTTGATTTGTTACCATTACCGTCTCTTTATATTCTAGAAATTTGTATGTTTGTGTGGAGGCATAAGGAGTTGTTTACTAAAGCGAGCGATATAAATTCTCGTAGCCGTCGTGACCCTCACGGGCTCGTGCTAGATGTCCTACCAAGACTTGCAAAATATAATAAAAGCTGCATGTTTATGTGTGTCCGGGTATACAATAAAATACCAGATGAATTTAAAATGTTAAATAAAAGATTGTTTAAACGTAAATTATATAAATGGTTGTCGGCTAATAGTTTTTACAGTGTCAGGGAGTTCCTAGAGCATGAAACAGTAGAGTTAAATAAATAAGTATTATCTGCATGTAAAGTTTGCACGCTTCTATGAAGCAAAACATGTATGTTCTACTATGTATGTTCCACCTTTATACCATGTTTTACGCAAATAAATGATATTATTATGATATTATTATTGTAACCGCTCATTAACGATATAAATAACTATCATAATTTTATTAGTGGCATGCGGTGTAGCCTTCTCGCGAAGTTTGTGTTACGATGTTAGATACACCCTGTATAATAAACTAGCTTTCCGCTTGCGGCTTCGCCCGCGTTAACTTCGGTTATATCGCGCTTTTTAGATTTCTCTCGGGAATATCAAATTTTTTCGGGGTACCCTATTATTTAATCCGGTCTTCTAACTTTACGTCTGCAAAATTTCAAAGCAATCGGTTCAGGAGTTACGGCGTGAAAGTGGTACAAACAAACTCACTTCCCGATGTATAATATTAGTAAGGATATATTTGGTGTACGCATATAAATATTTCAGTAATCTCCCTTGGGAACTTGATATTTTTTTAGGACCAAAAGTAGCCTATGTTACTCTCCATTTTTTCAACTAACTGTATGCCAAAAATCAGGTCGATTGATTGCTTAGCTATGGCGTGAAGGAAGGACAAACAAACAAACAAACACACTTTCACATTTATAATATTAGTATGGATTGCATGGCACACGTGTGAGCACAATGTACTTGCTGTAAAGTATCTATTTGTTGGGGTATTTTAATTTCTGAATTGTTGTTTTTTTGTATTTTCCATAATGGACGCTCTCAGCGTACCAATATATTTCTGCATCGCTCTCACACGGTTGATTTTAACATGAATGATGTAATCAAATATTTGTATCAATAACTTGATAATTTAAAAAGTGTCTATGGAGTTTCATGCCCGTTCTTCTCCATAGGTAGGTGCCTACTCTTTGGAATGGGCGACTAGCTTCATCTTACTGACTGACCGACCTTCTGACAATTCAAAAGTGCTTGTAACTGGTTTATTTGAAATAAATGCTTTGATTTGATTTCATTTGAAATATTTTTTTGATAGATCTGATACCACATATTGACCATGCAAAACATTTATGAGAAATCCGGTTTTATTTTTTTCATACGATTAGACGATGGGGATGGGTACGTCTACGTAGGCTTGCCACTTTAGTAAAATTGGTAATTACGAAACACAATAAAATCACAACTCTATATAAGATTCTGTATGAGAAATGTGAAACCCGATTTCTCATAAGTAATAATAAATTAATGCTACCACCATCTAAGCACTGCTAAGTGTACAGTGTGAGTGAGTGTAGGAGTGGCTTTATTTTAGGCAGTAAAAGTACATAGATAAAATATACAAATTAGTTTTATACGATAATATACAAATATGTAATTATACATAAAATCTTATTCTACATTTTTCCTATAAAACTTTACATCCATAATTTTTTGTTGCTTGTTATTGTTATTTGTATGTTTACATGGTGTCCTAGCCTTCTAAGGCCGTACCGTACGCTTCTTGCAGTAGGAATGATTGCGACAGCCAACCTTATAAACCACCCTATAGAAATATGATAATTTTAAGATTCATATGAAGGCTCAAGGTCACAAAAAGGGCGATAGAATGAGCTATGCTCGGAGATTCCCAGCGCGATCGAATTAGAAATGAGGAGATTTGCAGAAGAACCAAAGTCACCAAAATAGCTCTTCGAGTCGCTAAACTTAAGTGGCAGTGGGCGGGGCACATTGCTCGTAGAACCGATGGCCGATGCAGTAAGGTTATGGAGTGACGGCCTCGTACCGGAAGACGCAGCATAGGCAGGCCCACAACAAGGTAGACCGAGGACCTGGTGAAGGTCGCGGGAAGTCGATGGATGCGGGCAGCACAAGATCGGTCATTGTGGAAAGCCTTGGAGGAGGCCATTATGCAGCAGTGGACCTCTATAGGCTCAAGAAGAAAAATAATTTCAAGACAATTTTCTTTTACATTTCAGGAAGTCAACAAGTATCTTCCTTCGGTTACGATATATCAGACCCAGAAACTGGCAACAATCAGTACCGATCTGAAGAGAGACATCCTAATGGAACAGTTATAGGACGTTATGGCTACATAGACCCCTACGGCAGACCGATCAAATTCAAATATATCGCTGACAAGTTTGGTTACAGGTAAGAAGATATCCGTACTACTGTTCTGAAGCATATATAAAATATAGTGGTCCTTGGAGGAAAGATAAATTAAGACACGCTAAGAACCTAAGCATTTCTAAAGGATTAAATTTGTTTGTGAAGGAGTCGACTTCAGAAAGAAAATATGTTAGTGGTGCCAATTCCTTTTTTTAAGAAACTAAACTAAATTTGAGTGCAATGCATGTTTTTCCTTCTATGTCGTTAAGAATAAGACAGAAAATAAATACTATTTCTCGGTGGTAGGTCATAACATCGGCCGCCGGCAGAAGTTACCACCCACCAGACAAAGCCTTGCCGCCAAGCGATTTGTCGTGTTCCGGCATGATGTCTGGTGAAGCCGTACGGAGGACGGGTCTGAGCAGTTGTGTTGCGATGTGTGCCGGGTACGATGCGCCTAATGTTGTTGTGTTGGGAGTTTGGTCGTGGAGGGTCTTCAGATCAATCTCCCTTTGGCGCTGCATCGTTGGTCGTGTTGTTGGGTTTAACATTGCATCACCTCGCTCAATTGCCGTCTTCCTTCCTATTCGCTCAGTTTTTCTGAGTGAATAGGCTTTTAATAAACTAGCGCGCTTTACCATCAAAGATCGCATCATTGCTTACCATCAGGCGGGATTGCGGTCAAGCGCTAGTTTATAATTATTAAACAAATAAACTAATTTAGTCTTGTCTAATTTGTCAGCGGCTGATGTATTTAGAGACGCCATTTTTTTTTAATCAGGTTAAAACGTCTATGGAATATCTTAACATCTCCTTATTGAAATAGAAAAAAGAAGGAGACTGAATTAAAAATTCGATTAGTTTGTGAACAATCGAATCCGGGCCAATATCAAAATTTTGCTGTATAACGTTAAAATTGACTTTCTAAATAAAACAGCAAAGAAAACGCTAAAGTATTATTGTGTGAGTAGATGTTACTTTTTAGTTTTTAAGACAGATAGTGGCGTCATTGTCCTTTTTCACAAACACTAAATTTAAGACACTCGAAATAGTTCGGATGTGTTTAAAAACATGCTTAATAAAATTACGTCAGGCGCTGAACTAATATTTCTTCTTAGTCCTTTTCTTAATGAAACAGAAAGAAAAAAGGGGTACATAATTAAAAATTAGTTTTGTTTGTGAGCAGTGCCTAAAAAAGGAAATAGCAATATATACCTAATACAGCGTAAAAATTGTAGCATAAGCAACTACCTACTTATATTCTTATGGTACTCATACTCATTCCGAGTGTAAGTTAATTTAAACCTTACCAAAGTTACAGAAGAAATTCAGAGTAATAATTTAATTAAGTATGGATGTATGAAGTAAAAATAGCGCCTGTACTAAAAGTGAGAACACTTGTATCGCTTCAGCGGCTAAGAAGGAACAAAATACTCAGTTTCATTTGATTTAGGGCTGTTTTTTCCCACACCAGATACTTTATCCGAGGAACAGCTCTGTATTTTTTTAGTATGAATTTTTTTCTTCTTTACAAAAATTGTAAGCGGTCAATTTTATTCTACGAATAAATAAAATAATTATTGTACTATTGCTATTAAAATTAAAAAAGAATTCTACATTATACCTCTAAGGTGTACTTAAGTTGTAACTAGAGCGTATACCGTTCATTAATTTCAGAGTTTACTCCGACGTGATGACTCCACGACCTACCCCAATGGCACTAGCTCAGGAACCAACGGAACCATCTGTCACGTGGACACGACCTCCTAAGTCAAATAAGAAAACAGTCCTGCACGGTATTTCGACACAACTGGGAACATTGTTCCCTGACCGGAATAGCAATAATGTGATGATGATTACAATATAATTATATGAAGACGCAGGGACAATTAAAAAAAACATTTAATCGTTATTTAAAAAAAACTGTTTCATTCATTTTGATCGCGCAGCATGTAGGTAATGCATTTTTCTTTGAAATGGCTGTTCTTTTTTTAAATAAATAACGAAAATTTCTACGGTACTTCTAGCGTAGACTTTGTTGTAGAATCATGCGCTGAATTCATGGTTTCATTTCTTGTCCAGCTACCACCCTGTATTGTCGAGAACCACAAAAGCATTTAATAATCCATCCATCTTAGATTATAAGTAAGATCAAAGTAATGCAATAATTTATTTAATTAACTACTAATAAATTATTGAGCACAAGAATGTTTGCTTGTATTTTATTTTCTCCGGTCTTCAAGAATACTTTGGAGGCTAGCTGGTAAATAGAGGATAGTAAAGAACTTCTGAGTGGTACGGCCGGGTACTGGATAAGTGATCTGTTGATGATAATAGGCTCGCTCCCCGTATATTACAAGGTTACACCTCCGCCCAAATCCTCGGGGAAGCAAGAACATGATTTCGTTGAAAGTGCTTTGTTGAATTTCAATCAGTTCACTCAATAAATCAAGCAATATAGATTCACTATTTACTGTGATTCAGAAATACAGTGGGACGTTAAAATTGCAGATTTGAAAGAAAAACAAACAAAAGACATTGGTAGTATTTTTGATAGGTTGAGATTAAAATCTGATTGTGAATATTCTTAAAATTTATTACGAGAATTGTCACAAAGATGTTAAGACATAAAATACCGCCTCAACCTCAAAAGAAGTTTCCAAGGCATGGGAGCAATTAAATAGAAACTAGAAAAATAAAGCTGGCTAAACGTCAGATTGACAATTTGTAATGTGAAAATAAATATTTTTGTCAAACGGGCCCAAAAGTTGGGTTTTGATATTTTGCTGAAATGAAACTTATGCAAGGGCATAAAAGCCATTTGTGGAACACCTATGTTTTTCCTTTGGTGTTCATAACTGCTGTATCGTGTAAGTAACAAAAAATTAAATTGTAAAAAATTTCTACATTTGATTCATTTAAACCGTCATAGTTATCGAATCCTCCGTGTGGTCCCTGACTTATATAGGTCCCGGAATAGTACCAACCTATATTCTCCCGTGGGTGTCGTAAGAGGCAACTAAAGGAATTCTCACCAGGGAAGCGGGCAGCAGCGCTTCTCCTGTGGATTACAATATTACTTCGATTCCCAACCCGTCTGCCAAGTGTGGAGATTATGGCAAACCCCCCAAATGTAATGAAAAACTTTGGGGAAGCCTTTGTCCAGCAGTGAACTTCTACAGGCTGACGAAGAAGTTGTCGAATTGTAACCTAGCACCCGATATGACTGGAAGCTGACCTCAACGTTGTTGGAGAAGGCTATGCAGATGAAGAAGAAATTAAAGCTAAGTTTTTGATCTTACTTCAATAACTTTACCCAAAAAGCCATACCATCTCCAGGACCGGACGGGCTGCATAACTTTTGGATAAAATGGTTTCCAAGGTCGCACGCTCGCTTGGCATCTCAATTCCAGACTGCTTTAGTGTCTGGTTCGTTACCTCAGTTCCTAACTACTGGAATAACCCACCTGCTCCATAAATCAGGTAGCACCGCGGAACCCAAAAATTATAGACCGATCACCTGTTTACCGACGGTCTATAAAGTTCTTACATCCGTTTGAAAACTAAAATTAACAAACATATTGACAGCAACGCTATCATGTCTGCCTCTCAAAATGGATGTAGGAGCGGGTCCCGCGGTACTAAGGAGCTACTCCTCATTGATATGGCCATTAGCCATACTCTACTAAGCCCCCGCCAGACGATTTGAGAACTCGATCCCACGCTACGACTGATACCATCCGTCCGGCACAGTTCTAAAAGATTCCACAACCGAGGAAAACGGTTCGCTGTAAGCTATGGTTGTGTTTTGTGTTAGTGTGCTTAGTCTAACCGTATGTAGGCCTATGAGATAGGGCCAGTTAGGATGGACGACCTACGAAAGATCTAACTAATCGTTAGTACGGAAGACTCGCACAGACCAAGGGAGCATGGTACAAAAGAGAGGCTACCTATACCCAGTAGTGGGTTGAATAATGCAATTGATGATGATGAGATTCATATTGTAGTGTATAACTGACAATTGTAGTATTTTTAGGCTATCCCATTCAGAAGACAGATTTACAGTTGCGACCCGATTTAGGGAATGAGAAGCAATTCCCCAATGGAACTACAATTGGTAAATACACTTATATGGACAATGAAGGGAATCCTGTTCAAGTGAAGTATTATGCTGATGATGCAAGCTATGGGTAATATTTTATTCAAAGTATAAAATCATATCTTTTGTTGGTCCGTATTGATG
Source organism: Sesamia inferens (assembly GCA_037179545.1). Lineage (NCBI taxonomy): Eukaryota > Metazoa > Arthropoda > Insecta > Lepidoptera > Noctuidae > Sesamia > Sesamia inferens. The sequence goes on along the minus strand of CM073928.1, from coordinate 22,628,042 downwards.
AGTTTTGTAATCCAAAATAGAAAAAGAATAATCCAAGAAGAGAAAAGGAACATGGGTATGTTCTAAACCCAGCAATAAGCTTAGATGAAAGGCTTACTTTATGGTAATGGTGGTGAATGTTAAATCCATTATAAGCATTGAGAGACTTAACTCTCTTCGGTGTATCCTATACTAGCTGCGTCTTGCGGTTTCACCTGCGTAGGGTTTGATATGTTTTTTTATATGCTCCACTCCTATTGGTCGCAACGTGATGTTATATAGCCTTCCTGGTTTATTGGCCCATCCAATACAAAATAATTTTTCAAATCGGACCAGTAGTTCCTGAGATTAGCGCATTTAAACAAACAAACTCTTCAGCTTTATATATTAGTATAGATAATTTTGTTCCACACAAGGTTATTTTAAAATGGTTCCTAATTCGTTATTGCACATTTCTTTTGATCGAGATCTCATTCAGCATATTTTCAGAGAACTTTTTGCTTCAGAGTTGAGATGAAGAGCTTAAAAATGGTAGATACAACTGGCGAACCATTTACGACAACGAACATTGTTAAGAATTCTAAGAATAGATTCAACATTGAACCTGATGCGAAAACCGCTTCAGATTTATTGAACACTAAGAATCGTCTCGATAAATTCAAAGCCCACGAGTTCATGAGTCCATACGATTTTTTAAACAAAGAAGTAAGTAAAACTAACCGTTACAAAGTTGAGACACCTAACCCCGATTATGATAGTTTCTATCAAAATGATCTGAAGGGTCTCGAGAAATGCATCAAAGATAAAGTTCGTGTGTATTTCGATAATAATGAAAATCGAAAGATGCGGAGTGTTAATGAATTTGCTGAAGCTGCAAAATTTTGTGAACCATTTAAGAATTAGGTCACAGTTAGCAATAAAATATGTTTTTGGTTATAATGTATTTTATTAAATCATCCTATGAAACTAACTATAGCCGTAATCTGACCTTTGGAGTCAGAGAGGCGTTTGACAGCAGATGCTTTGACTATGAGGCATTCGGATCTATCGTAGAGTAAAGAGGGATCTTGTTTTTCTCTTACATGAACTGCATGACCAATGTAACAGAAACCTTGTCTTTTCTCTTCTCCTAAAAGAGTTACCTAAAAAAATGGTAAACTAGAATTATACATACTCTTATACAATGGAATAAAATTAGGGTTAGGTTTTATGTAACGACTAGTAAATATTTTCCAAACAACTTTTTGTTTTTATTATATAAAACTGGATAGAACATGAAACAGGATGCTGATAAAGTTAATACAAAGTATCTATTGATCCTGTTTACTTACACTAAATATTCTTGACAGCCTCCGTGGCGTAGCGGTAGCGAACGCGGTCGCTGCGCAAGTAGGCGCGGGTTCGATCCCCGCACAGTGCAAATATTTGTATGCATGAATATGAATATTTGCACTGGTCTGGTCGTGCCTCGGAAAGCACGTTAAGCCGTTGGTCCCGGTTGCCATACGAACATCTAGTGGCAGTCGTTACGGGTTGTTGGAGCCCTCAAAAGTCTAACAATTGGTTTAACTGCAATGCTTAGATATCGCCTTCGGGTTGTGGAGGTCAGACGGCAGTCGCTTCACGGAAAATATCGAAGTTTAGCCAAAATCAGCAGTTAGACTGGTAAAGCGGACCCCAGATTCCAAAAGCTGAAAAGCTACGGATGTGACTGGGATGATGATGACTTACACTAAATATTCTCTCTGCCTCATCTAATTGGCAGAGCCATAATAGAAAAACTTCATCCATATCGAGCGAAGTACTACTAGTGCAAGATTTGTAGTCGCTACCACTCTTGCTGATGAATCTTGTACTACCCTGAAATGGTATGCAGTTTTTTTAATTTCTAGAACTATAAAAAACCTCGTGTGTACTAGAGGGCAAATGTCTCGTAAGACTTGCCGCTCATTAGATGTGTCGAGTTGTGTCAACGCGTGAAATATTTGGAAAAATCGAAAACTATGATGAAAAACCGTAAGACAAAACTGATATCTTTGGCGACTCGTCTTACGGGTCAATTGTCTCCCACTGAATATGCGAATATAGCACAAGTTCATAAGTTTCGGATACCCCTGAATCAGCTTCATTCATTTTTTCTGTTTGCGTGTGAATACTTCTCGTGAAAATTGTCGATGGATCACATTTAACATTTGGTAATCTTACAGAACTTGTCGGCAATCTCACAGACAATAATAGTAATAATTTGTTGTCCTTCTTAATATTACCAGTAGAAGCTGCTGATGCCATTTTCTCGTTGATTGTCTGATTTGGTCTAAAATTAAAAATTATTTCATGAATAAAAGATATTTTTGCATGGACAGCTACACAGTAAGCATGCATAATCAATATACGCTGATTTCTGGTTTTAATAAAACTTATACAATGCGCGGTCACTTAAAACTGGACCTGTATGATAATACGTGTGAGTACAATGTACTTGCTGTAAAGAATCTATTTGTTGGGTTAGTCTTTTTTGTTGTTGTTTTTTTTGTGTGTTTTTCCATAATGGACGCTCTTAGTGTACAATATATTTCTGCATCGTTCTCACACGATTGATTTCAAAATGAATGATGTAATCAAATATTTGTATCAACAGCTTGATAATTTAAAAGAGTGTCCATGGAGTTTCTACCCGTTCTTCTCCATAGGTACCTACTCTTTGGAATGGGCGACTAGCTTCACCTTACTGACTGACCGACCTTCTGACAATTCAAAAGTGCCTGTAACTGGTTTATTTGAAATAAATGCTTTGATTTTGATTTTGAATAAAAAAAAAGACGTGTGGCACTCGGGGACTGCCGCGGTAAAGCTATTGCATAGCATTTTGTATCAATTTATGCAATTATAATTATTTATTTATTTTATTTATGCAGTATTTCTTTTTCTTTGATATTAATTCAAGTTACACTTTTTGAGCGTGGTGACCGATAAGAAAACAAATTTTTCTTTTATTAAATAAATAAAAAGTTAATATTATTTAAAATATTTTTATTATTTTTCAATACATGTGGGTTTTATTACCTTACAGTAGCTGTCGGTTATACAGGAATATTTATCATTGAAACTATATAGGTTTATGATAACTGAAATAAGAAACATAAGTTTGCGACTTAATATGCTCTAAATACCTAGAAAATACCGCGTCAACGGTGGTCCCATATTTTCGAGCTGATCTTTAGTAACATAATCACTTCTGATTGCGTTAACATCTGACCGTAGAATTAATAAATCCTTCATCAACTACGTACGTTCTACGTAGTCAAAGCAAACTGGTGGCAATTTGTGAAGGTCATATGCCACAAAAACTGGGATTGTTCGGGATCCGTGATTTTAAACACCGTAATCGTATATTTTAGGTCTCTCTGCTTTTTGTTCTTACGCCTCGATACATGTTTTTGTCTTGTCTTCGTAGAAACAAACAATAACTTTTTTGCCTCATCAATGTCTTCCTCAGAAAAAGCCGACGAGCATATTTTTATTAAACTTTCGTTGTTTCGTTTCGGAGATAACAATATTACAACTCGTACACTTAAATGTACTCGTATTAACATTGTTCACCGACATCTTTCTGTAATATTTTATTTAATAAAAACTTCAACTTCAACTCTTGATCTGGTCCCTGTGGATAGATACCACAATTTTACCAATAACACGTGTAACAAATTATAGAAATTCTTTAAAAAAATATTTCACAATAATGGCGGATATCGCCAATCACAGTTGAAAAAACGGCCGCGTGAGCACTTTTTACTCTATAAAATCACGCGCTTTTATTTAGTAAACAACACTATAAATAATTTAAAAGTCCAATGAAAAATTAGCGTGACATTCATCTTAGCTTTTCCGTTAAAAAAAAAGCTATTTTATAAAAACACTACTAAATTAATTTGAATAAAAGTACTTAATAATTAATTATATGAAAAGTTTTTAAGGTAGCCATGACAACGTCGATGACGTCATGACATATCTCTATAGAAGACCTATTTCAGAGAGAAAATTAATCGCAAGTTTAGCACATCGCGACTATCAGTAACATGGCAAGTGTGTAGAACTGAGTTCGCGCCCTGCAATATGCATGCTCTTTTTGAAAATCTATAAATTGTTTTCAAAAGATGTAGTCGCACGCACACAAACATACCGTGCCGAAGACTGCCGAACTGAAACGACGTTAGACGATGTACGGACTTCAAGCCACACCTCCGTGCCCGTCGGAGTGGGGAGCGTGAGGTTTTTTCGTTACGGAATTTCTGGATTCGGTCCCCGCGCTCAAGGCCCGCGATAGAAGCTATGCAATAGCTTAACTTGTTTGAATTGAACAAATCACAGTCAAATTTGAATTGACGCAATCGCTTAAGCAGTGATGCAATCGTTGATAGTAAAGCGGGCTATTTTATTAAGAGGGGACTCTAGTGGTGCTTTCTCTATACAAAGGTATTCCGCTGTTTTCTTCGTGGATAATGCTTTTAGAGCAATTATTTTTTTCTACAATTTTACACCTTGATTATACGTGCTCCTATCATTTGATTTTTTTGGAAACCTAATTCAAAATCACGAAAAATAACCCATTTTTACCGTGATGTTCAGATGACTATTAGACAAACGTGATAAGTTTTTAACATAAAAGAATATAATAGAAGCATAGGTATACTTATCCTCTAAAATTTTATATAAAAATAATTGAGATCGGTCCAGTTTTGAAAACGAAAACAGCGGAATGCGAAACGTCTTTTGGTCAACGTTTTTGTAGGTAATATCAGCCTGAGCTGCAACTGTCTTTTTTCTCACTTTACCGGGAGAGGTTGGAAGCGACGCGACGGCAATAGTTTCTTCAAATACTTATTTTCCAAATTCCTCGGTACTAGAGTCCCCTCTTAAGAGCCTAATCACTCAAAGAAACTGAATGAATAGGAAGGAAGACAGCAGTTTGTGCAAGGTGGCGAATGTTAAACGCAACAACACGATCAAGGATGCTGCGCCAGAGAGAGATTGATCTGTAGACCCTCCACGACCAAACTCCCGACACAACAACATTTGGTGCATCGTACCCGGTACACATCGCAACGCAACTGCTCAGACCTCTCTTCCGTACGGCTTCACCAGACATCGTGCCGGAACATGACGAATCCATTGACGGCAACACTTTGGTGAATGGTAACTTCTGCCGGTAGCCTATGTTATGGCCTACCACCGAGAAAGAGAGTAGCCATAGGTATCTACGCAACGAAACGCAAGAAGAACGAAAACGAAATTTCTTTAGCTTGATGTGTAGACGTAAATACCTTTTTTGGGGTTCAATGATGAATGTAGAAACACATTGTATTTCCGTAGTAAAATTTGCAGATTTGAGGATAACTTCTTGAGGCATTGTGTCATCCAAAGTCGCTCTTGGGATTTTGGAGTGATCAAAAAGAAAATGTAACATGAATGAATCAATTGTCACAATTCTTGAGCAGATAGTTACTGGGCACACCACGGGTCTAGAAAGAAAAGTAATTAACAAAGTATGGTAAAATTGGTCCTAATATAATAGCTACATTTCAGAAATAAATATTTAAATATAACCTTGGATCTTTGTTGCTACTTTCCACATCATCATCATCATCATCATCTTTGCTCTCAGTATTTTTTGCACAATCTTCCATTATAGCGGTTTCGCTTATTGAATCTTGGTAGTTAGGATTTTTATATTCCATAATTGTTTCAATGTTTTTCTTCGGATGAAGTTTCTGAAAGTTTAAAAAAAAATATTCAGGAATTGTTCATAAGACGTTAAAGACTACACTGTGAAAGGTTTGTACCTTATTAATGAATAATTTATCATTAGTTCTGCAGGATTTCTTTACTTCATCTTCTAATTCTGTTTTAAGTATTAAAGAAAGTAAGTATTATTAATTAATAAATTATTAATGTATTGTAAAAGGTAGGTAGTATGAATAAAATGTCAAAGTACACAGATATATTTCATTACACTTCATTTCACCTTTAGCAGTCAGTTCTCTTTCATGATCTCCACTTGCTAAATCTATTGCTTTTTTGTTGATTTTTTTTATTTCTATTGGTGGAATTTCAGTATCAGGATCGAATTCCTTTTCAGGTTCATAGTCATCACTTTTATTACCGTCGTTGATTACAGCATCTATATTGAAAAATTTATATGCTAAATTAATTATCTATTATCCCTGTTATCCTCTCTTCCTTCATAGATTTATTTTTTATGAAAGGGCTTTGAAGCTCTATAGTAGGTATGCTCCGCGCGCTTTCCAACAATTAAAAGTGGGCCAGGTGTGAAATTTAATGCCCTTAGTAACTCGGAAACGCAATACTTTGCGAAGTTTCTCTTTTGTTTACATTGATTTGCTATCGATAGTTTCATGCGATGCCGCCATTTTAGAAGAAAATGAAATGGCAGACAGCTAGATATGGCAGACAGGCTTCATATAAAAATATTCAATGTCTAATTCTGGTGTCTAACGAATAGTACAAAATAACGATAAAATTGTGTTTTCTTACCACAACGGCAACGTTGACAGCTTTTGCAATTAATATGGCCGGACCCGAATGCATCAACAATAGATATAGATTTTGGCGGTACTTTGCAAAGTAAGCATTGACTTTGTTTCTTTTCCGTGCTTGATATTACAGAAGGCTTAAGGACAGGAACCTTTAATTGTAAAAAAGTTTGAATTAAAAAAGCCCCAAGAGCATAATAAACTCTAATATGATCTGCTCCAATCTGCAGACTGACTTATTTTTTTAATGAGATCAGTGTTTCTTATCCCCGTATTTCTTCCAGTCTTTTTAGATTACATTGCATTATATTCTATATGACGGGGAAAAACCGTCAAAAAGGCGGGGCCGAAGTTCCAGATAAATAAATAAATAATAAATAAATATATACGGACAAATCACACAGATTGAGCTAGCCCCAAAGTAAGTTCTAGACTTGTGTTATGGGATACTAACTCAACGATACTATATTTTATAATAGATACATATATAGATAAACATCCAAGACCCAGGCCAATCAGGAAAATATCGTTTCCCATCATGACCTGGCCGGGGATCGAACCCGGGGCCTCCACGTCGCAGTCAGGCGTGTTGACCGCTGCGCCACGGAGACCGACTAAAATAATCGACTAAAAAAATGACCAACTAAAAGACCAAGTATCTTCTCATTCGCATGAGCATCCGTCGTGGGCGGTATTTCAAATATAGTGTGATGTTCGATTCTTATTATTTTAACTGTACAGACACTTAGATCACTTTAATATTAAGGGATTACAATGATAATCTCAGATTAAAACAAATAAGAGCCACTGGGTTTGAGTATGACCAACACATACTCGATCGAAGCCATAGATAATATATTATACCTGGATCGAAGCTTGAGCAAAGACTATGTCCGCGCTAACGGTCGTTCGATATGTCAAACCCAGTCAGTGTTACCCGCTCTTAATAAAAATCATAGTTTATCAGAATAGCGACCGATTATTCGACTTCAAAAAATAAGTAGAGTAATTTACGGTCAATTGATACTGATACGATAAAACAGATCACAATATTCAAAATTAACCAGTCACGCGCCGTTATATATATGAATCTACATGAGTATTTAATATATATCTGTATAATATATGAATATTATACAGTAATATAATTAATTTATTAATTTCGTATTAAATGCTGGTGTTTTATATTATATAACTTTAGTTTGCATGCAACAGTGCCTTCATTGAGGTCCATTCGATCCAGATGTGACGAGTTAGAAATACAGATGAGGCATAGTGGGCAACACGTCTATGTTATTTAACATGGTCTATAAGTTTAAGGCAACATTTAACTTGTTAAACTTAACAATACTGTTTTCTTGTTTCTGTAGCGAGATGAGTACTAATAGATTGATTGTTGGAATACTAATAGATTGTCCCAACCGCATATATTGTATCTATACAAACAATATTGTATTGCAAATTAATTAAAACTTATTTATATGATTTCCCTTTGACTTAATTTATATATGTACATAAATTAAGTCAGCAGATAATTATTTACATTTGTATAATAATATAATATGTATTTATTCATTGTCTCATTTTACAAAAAATCGTATGGTTATAAACAATAATTTGGCGGTAGATTAATATTAATATTTGAGGCTTATCATAAATGAACAATACAAATATTCTGACTCCTTAACTAGGCGTAAGCCGTGACATAGGAGTCAGTGATTCTCCGGAAGATACAAGGCCACAATTCTCGTGAAATCCATTAAAATAACCTTGGGCGTTTACGCTATTTGATATTGATAGACATATTTGGTATTGAGGCAGATATATTTCCCTTCTATATTCACAAAACGACATTACGAATAATCAAAAGTGTACGGAGCACTGCCGCTTAACGAGCTGTCACCCACGGTCTCCCACTCGACATACACTCAGATCTATACAAAGTACCTAGGCCTAGCGAAATGGCTTGTTATTCCATTTACTTACATATGCTAATACAATTCTTCACGTCACCACTGGTTTATGTTTTGAACATAGGAATTTATTGATATGTAGCGAAAGTCTACTATTCCTCTTGACAGTATTGCCATGTATCGCTTTGCATCCGGACGCTTTGATGAAATAACATGCGCAAAACGAATACTAATATTTAAATCGACCTGATTAGTCTAGTAGCGATTAAGGAAGATTACGTTACCTTCTTAAACATACTTGAATGAATTATAATAGTACAAATAAAGCGTTCTAAATCGTTCAATACTAGAAAATATGTTTTAAAAAAAACTACTAGAAACATTAACAAATCGTGGCATTGAAAAAATTACTACGAATATGTCAGGCGTCATAGACAAATAAAAATATTAAAAAAAAGTATTAATACCTACGCAATTGGCTTGAAGAACTTGTAAAGAGTTTACTTGTTAAGAATTACTTTGTCGGTGATAGGCCATAACATCGGCTGCCAGCAGAACTTATCACCCACCAGACAAAGTTTTGCCACCAAAGAATTCGTCGTGTTCCGGCATGATATCTGGTGAAAGCGTACGGAGGACAGCACCCTAATTATGTAACACACAATTACTGTCAGTTAGAATCATTTTGAAGCATATTGCCAATGCATTGCTCCATGTGTTCGATAATGTGTCTACACAACAACTTAAATAACGCAATGAATGTGATTGAACTGTCAAAATGAAACCCATTGCTGCTGATAGTGTGTTACACAATTACCCTGCAGGTCGGAGCAGTTGTGTTGCGATGTGTGCCGGGTATGATGCGTCAAATGTTGTTGAGTCGGGAATTTGGTCGTGGAGGGTCTCCAGATCAATCTCCCTCTGGCGCTATATTGTTGGTGGTGTTGTTGGGTTTAAAATTGAACTTCCTATTCACTCAGTTTCTTTGAGTGAATAGGCTCTTCTCTTAATAAACTAGCGCGCTTTACCATCAATGATTGCTTCACTGCTTACCATCAGGTGGGATTGCAGTCAAGCGCTTGTTTATAATAATAATCACTTATGAATTCTTCAGTCTGTGATATCGTTTTATTAAAAATTGCATGACCCTTCACTGTCTGTATACACATTTCAAATATTTGTCTAAAATTTTTAATGGAGGTACGTGCATTTTATATTGGACGATATCTGGACATGTGCTGCAAGAAGCATAGTCGCACAGGGTCATCCCTGTGCCACTATGCTTTTTATAACAACGAGAAGGTGAAGGCGTATGAGAAGATTTAGTATCATGTATAATAAATCTTTATGGGAAACAATCTAAGACGAATGATAATAAAGAAGTTGCATATAACAAAGTAAACAGTATAATTATTAATTACCGGTACCATTCTGTAATCTGTGCCGGTACTCCATCAAGCAATGTGCTTGCCGCCAGTAGCAGAGGTTTATTGCGGATGCTATTCAAACATTTGTGTACATGTAAATTAAAGTTTCACATCTTTGCTCTTTTCTTTTTAATCTCAAACAATAACTAAGAAGTAGGAAAGAGTAAAATTTCTTAATAATTATGATTATGAAGAAATGCTGTAATTTAAGTATTCACATTTTATGCCGTCGTATGTATTATTTTCATATGGTAGTGCTTTAAAATTGAATCAGCGTAATATATCTATTACGCTGAATTGATCGATACCTCAATCAAAATCAGACGCGAACATAACTACCGGTCATAATAGGCATAGGTGTCAAAAAACAGTCCCAATTATATTTTATTGACTTTAAATGTGATTTCTTCGTGTTGATAATTTTATAATCATCCTCTTTTACTGAAATGTACATAGTCTAGTTCTGACATTTTTTATAGGCACTGGTAAAAAACCAAACCAACCAATTATTGTATTTAATTAAGTGAAAAATGAAGTGTGCGTTAAAATTGAATCAGCGTAATAGATACACTAAATTGATCGATACCTCAATCAAAATCAGACGCGAACATAAGCTACCGGTCATAATAGGCATAGATGTCAAAAAACAGTCCCAATTATATTTTATTGACTTTAAATGTGATTTCTTCGTGTTGATAATTTGATAATCATCCTGTTTTACTGGAATGTACATAGTCTAGTTCTGACATTTTTTGTAGGTACTGGCAAAAAACCAAACCGACCAATTATTGTATCTAATTAAGTGAAAAATGAAGTGTGCGTAAGCACATGTCTGTTATGTTATAGCTAAAGCAGGCCAAGAGCAGTGCTATAATATGCAGTTGGAACACATAAAATATATTATTACTTGTAATTAAAATATCTATTATATAATTAAATTAATATATCTCTCTTTAAACATATCAGCTCTTGTATGATGTTTATTAATTAGATGTATATATTTATTTAAACTAGTGTGATACACTTAACGTACATATTTATTGCATATTCTATGTAAATAGTACATTGTAGCACTATTTCTCTCTCATTCTCCTTAGTTTTCCATCCAAAGGTTGTCTGTAAAAGATCGCTCTTAGCGATAAGACCGCCCATTGTGTGACCCCTTATAAAATCTTTATATTTATGTTCTGTAGTCTATATGGTGTATATCATAAAGAGTATTCTATTCCATTCTATTCTAACTAATTAGATGCTTTTTTTAGGATTTTTTTTTAGTTTTCTCTATGATGGCGTAAACCCATGAAATGTAGTACATTACGTAACAAAGTGAGTTAGGCACCAAAGACTATGGCTGTATAATTTCGCTAACTAATAGTTATCGTAAGCGTAATACATTAAAATTGCATTTAGTCATTATAGATATTTTATTTTGTTGATAATACCAATTTGTAATTTACAGTTATTTATTCGACTAAGATTTTGTAATGAACTTGGGGGGAAATTACTTCTGTTCCAAATCTCAGGCACTTGTGCTAGATACTTAATTTTTGCAACCTTTAATGTACATTTTAAAATATCTAATTTTTCATCATTTCCTTGTTTTATGTTGTCCATGTAATTAATTTCACAAGTATAAACAACAATAATTACACGAAAGGTGCAATTTTACTCTAGGTCTATCATAGTCTTTTATTTTTTTACTAATTGTTAACTCTACCGCTCTTTTAACAGCGACTGCATCAGATCTTTTATCAGTTTCAAATAACCAAGTAACTTCCTACCACAAATAATCAATCCACCACGACAAATTGGTGCCTCCACTAATCTTGAACACAATATCAACATCTTTGTTTTACGTCACCTACATTATTTTCTGGACACATAACGTACATTACCTCCATTGTCACATAATTAGGTGTAAGGAAAGTGGGCTAGCAATCGTGCGCGGCTTACGTAAATCTCCTCGCGTATTAGTTGCATATTGTAATAGAAAAACCATGTAAAAGTTACTTGAGCAAGAGACCGTAAACATATTATGAATAACTGTCAAAAGGATTCTTCTTTGAACGAAACATGAGCGACCTGTTGAAATTATCACAGAACGCTTACATTAGCCTAAAAATTATCGCTATTGTCATCAACTTAATGAAATCCACTGCTGAATGTAACCCTCTCCTATCTAGTATAGGAACACATTTACAAAGTTAATTTTTTTTATACGAAACCTGAATAGGTATAGTTTGTTCAGAACAAGCAACTGAATCGATTCCAATCATTTTTACACCATGTTATATTTTTGCCCAAATACATTTGAGAATTGTTGCAGGGTGGTTACCGAGTGTTCAGTTTACGGTATAGTACATGGCGTGTGAGCACGCCCGCGCGACAGCTGACGCCACAGCGGGCGGAGTAGGACAACCAAGTAGGATAACAAGCATGATATCTTTTTGAAATTTTGTAGATAGATTCTTTACTTTAAAATACTGGACAAGTGTTTCGGGTTTCGTATACACTAAAAATAATGTTGTATATAGATTAATAGACATATATAGAATTATTTATTAGTAGATACTTCAAATATTATCCTGTTTTATAAGTAGCGAACAATCGATAATGTCAAAAAATCAGTCAATGAACATCTGCTTTTCTTACATTTTTAAAGTCATGTAAGCTACTTAGGCGCTTCCCTCGGCGCAATAGTAAAAAATAACATGATCATGATTGAAACATACATAACATTGTTCGTGTATGATCTTTTGATCTTAGATGAATGTCTTCACATCAGGATCTTCTTTTTTTTTGTTGTCTGACGGAAACACGGCCCCTGGCATATTGTTCCAGTCCCTCCATGTACGCGATATAAAAGAGGAAGCGAAATGCTTCCTTATCGCTATCGTCTGCGGTTGTACTCGTATTTTTGTTCACCAACTGACGTAAGTACATATATCAGACATCGTTATTCAATACCTATCACTACTAAGTTAATCAACATCGACTTATATATTGCTGTCGGATTCATAACTATGGTTAGTGAAAGAGAGGTCAGTTTCATGTCGATTCGTAATGGCTTCTTTGGGATGGTAATTCATGTTTTATGGCTGGCTAAACAGCGCACCGCCTGTTTATTGCATGCAGTGATGATAATCGCTGGTCGCAGTTGAATGTAATGAGAATATTTACTAAGTGATAGGAGTACAAGCGTGATATAACTTGTAATGTAAGTAGTAACGCGATAGTGGCTTATTTTTTTTTTTTTTTAATAATTATAAACTAGCGCTTGACTGCAATCCCGCCTGATGGTAAGCAGAGATGCAATCTTTGATGGTAAAGCGCACTAGTTTATTAAGCCTATTCACTTAAAAAACTTAGCTTCACCAGACACAATGCCGGAACGTATTGATATATTATACACATTTTATATTGATTATCGATTGTTGTTGTAATTATATGTTCAGGAAGGAGCTAGGAACCATTTTCGTATAATTAATGTTTATGAAATGTTTTTGTTTCTCAATCTGTTTTTTATGACATGATTTTAGTAAACTGCAAGCAACTTACGAGATTCTCTTACTTTGAATTTGCTGAAAAAAAAAAAAAACTTTAACCTAGCTCTGGAGTCAGTGTTAGGGGGCACTTTTTGCTTATTAGGTACTCTTATATATTTTTTTCATTTCCTGTTCTTTTTATCTTTTATATTAGCTTTTATGTATCTATCTGTTTGTACGAGTCTTGGTACTTACTTGAGAAAAAAAACTTAATAATATCAAAATTATTGTGGAAATAATTATAGGTACTATTAATTTATATTCTAATCGGTATGATTGTACATGTTATTTAGATAATGTACGTCTTTAAACAGTTTTAGCTGCAAATAGATCTTAGGGTTTCCAATACTATGAAAAAGTTAATGTCTTTCTAATTATGGTATAGCTACTTGGTGTTTTGAATACCGAGTAGGTTTGGAAAACAAAATTTACAAGGCAGTTGATTTATATATTTTAGTTTTATGTAACTATTTAAGTATAGGTACTTATGTAATTATTTTTGGTAATATAAAAATAATTTAATAATCTTATTATTCCCACGATAGGTACAGGAGAAATTCCCAGTGTATGGCAACGTTTTTATTTTAAAAAATCATAAATACGTTCTTTTTTTTTTCTTCTTGGTCTACATTTCTGTCTTAGTTCTCCTTTTGCAAGTCTGCTGGAAGAAATTTCTTTAAAAATGAGCAACACCTTTATACGCAGATTTTAATTTTGTCATATCCCTATGTATTTTTATTGTTTTTACGTAAATAATAAAAAAAAAATATACAAAAAAACTCTACTTTTTCCTAAAGTTTTTCAAAATATAACTTCTAAAAGAAAAATTAATATACATAACAGGTAAAGTAACACGATTCAAATGAATATTATTAATAATATAGTTTTAAATCTTTAGCTATTTTAAATATTTTTGCTCAGGCTATGCAGCGTACCCACCACTCTAGCAATCCACATACATATATATCTAGCGTGTAGTTTCTCTCACCACATTCGATAGTCAGCCTTCGAACGAGTGTATCATTCGATTTTGTTGTATTAAATCGATTAAGAATCGAGTAATCGTGTGCTGGTGCATTAGGTAGAAGTAGTGGTGTTAATTACAAGTACATTGAAAATGGCCCTCAAGGTAAGCCCTTAATCAAAGTTAAAGATACCTACATAAAGTTAGGTTAATTTTTTTTGAAAAGTTTTATCAATATTATTTTCCTTTTTCAACTTAGCAATTAATTTGGGTCGGTGCACCATTGTATAAATCCCTATTAGATATATTCTAGGTAGTCCTTTTCTAACAATAAACAAGATATTTTTTCGCATACTACCTACATAAATAAAAGGCATACTTTGTACTTCAATGCTACTCGTGTGAACTTCATTAAGTTCATTGAAATACATCTATCTCATTTAAAATCCTGACAAATCTTCTATTCTATTCTATTTTTGTTTATGGCAATGGTGCCGATGTCGACAACTGTCAATGGCGCGAGACAACTAACAATAGAAAGCATTGTAAATACTGTTAAAAAAATATCAGTTATATTGTATGCAAATATTAAGTTTATTCCAAGGTTTGCTTATATTCCTTTACGCTGCTTGTGTAAAAAGAAAATCTGATGACAAACCATGTAGGTATCAAAATATGAAGAAAATATTTTCCACAAATTTATTTTTTACAAGTGATTTCTTCTCCTTCTTCCTAACATTGTTCCTATTTGTATTTTCACATAATTTTAACGACTACTTAACTATGTAACAATATTTAACATTTTATGTTGAGTTACTCAAATTCTTTATCAAGACCAACACATGAAAACTGAAAGGGTTCTCAAAAGCAAGACCAAGTTTTCAAGTTCTTGCTCCGAGAGCATCTGGCAGAATTTTTAATAGAACGGTTCCTACCTACCTACTTATACATACAGTACTCTGTATAACTATAAAATCCTAAATAATTGCAAACAGAACTTCCATTAAGCACGTAGTACGCACGTACTACACGTACGGTAGTTCTTCTCATTTCACAAACTCTGAACAGATCCTAGAGATTCTCACACTTCAAAACATTGATTCCAATCGAAATACCATCAAGGTATCAACAAAAAAAAAATGCTTCACATAAGGTCATTATAACTAGGTAGGTACTTATATCTTCCAAGTGAAAACAAAAGTAGTAGTTATTGCAAACGTATTAAGCAAAAACGTACCCATTCTGGGTAACCATCAATGGAGGCTTGAAAGCGTGTGTGAGAAATTTCATAAAAAGACTAAGAACATACCATTGTTTCATATAAGATGGCTCGAAACATTTATTATGGTTGCATTGTGCTCGAGTTCAGACTAAATGGTGACTGTGAAAAACGTTTCGATTCACCATTTTGTAGTGTTTATGTTTTGCCTTATGTAATGGCTGTTCTGAAGAATTTGTAATGAGTTGTTTTATTGTTATACAACTCATGGGACGGCCTATGGGAGAACGAAGAAACTATGGAATACTATCTGTTATGATCCTAATATACTCCTTTTGTTTCGTTTATGTTTGT
Source organism: Sesamia inferens (assembly GCA_037179545.1). Taxonomy (NCBI): domain Eukaryota; kingdom Metazoa; phylum Arthropoda; class Insecta; order Lepidoptera; family Noctuidae; genus Sesamia; species Sesamia inferens. The sequence goes on along the minus strand of CM073928.1, from coordinate 22,612,090 downwards.
TCATAATCTGTACTCTGATTGCGTAACACACCATTACAATTGCATTCATTTTGAAGCAAAGTGCTAACTCATTGCTGTAATTTTTTTTTTTAATGTGTCTGGTCAACAAAGTAGATAACGCAATGAATCTTGTTGAATTGTCATAATGAAACTCATTGTTACTGATGATGTATTACGAAATTACCCTGCTGGTTATAGGACTCTCCCAGGCAGCGCCACAACACCATATCTTTCGTCTTTAGCATCCAGCCCGTCATACCTTCTTAAGATCGTTGGTCCATCTTTCTGGGGCTTCTCATACTTGGTTTGTCCTTACGCGGACTCCACTCACTTGTGTCCTCCACCGACCATCGGTCCTTCGAAACCTTCTACCTATTCTTATATAAAATGTACATTTGACACCGAAGTTCAACAAATTGTCAGCCGACTGCTATTTCAGTTCGCTGACTCTACTAGCTATGTCGGTTATTCTCGATCTTTTCCGGATAACCTCATTCCTGATTAATTAAATGTGCGTTTTCAATTCAATTTAATCAAGAATCAAACCATACTGACAGTGATTACGATAATGTAACAGCTCATAAAATACTACGAAAAGGCTATAAAGTGTTTTAAATGCCCGCAGTTTTTAGTAAGATATATTTTTATGTTAACGTTACTATGTAAAATAAGATAATTTTATTATAAAACTAAAACTAGCCACGCGGCTTCATCCGCGTAGGTTTCAATATGTTTTTTTTATATGCCTTGCTCCTATTGGTCGCACCGTGGTGTTATATAGCCTAAAGTCTTCCTGGATTAATGGGCTATCCAACGTAAAAAGAATTTTTCAAATCGTATAAGTAGTTCCTGAGATTAGCGCGTTCCTATAGGCTTTGACTCCGGACTGTGACTACTAAGATATTCCTGTTGCAAAGACCCAACTTATGTTTAATCCTTTGGCCGATAACCCATGAACCTAATTTTGTTTAATTTATTATATTCCTTCTGGCTATTTTAGTTAGTTCTAACATTTCTAACTCCAACAATTTCCAGATGGTGATTATAGCTCTGACAATAGCCGCGTGCGTACACGGGCGGATGTTCTATAACCTGCGACCAATTAGGGTGGTACATTCCGATCTGCAGCCGGCCGCAACTATCGTGCATCAAGAACCTAGGCCCAGCTATGAACACCATCACATCTCGGAAGATGAACACGTAGATTATTATGTAAGTACCTAACTTACACAAGTAATTAGACTTATTATAGAGTAAGCCAAAGAAACTTCTGCTAAAAGCATATTTTATTACTTACTATGAATTTATATACAAAGCAGACATTGATAGATATGATGAATTCCGTCATCAAACGTAAACTGTAAGGTTTACTCTTCTCTGCGATGGCTGATAAATCCTAGCTATTATATACACCTGTGTGCCAAATTTCATCCAAATCTGTTTAGTAGGTTTTGCAAAAACTAATAATAATAATATAAGGAGGATTTCTAACACTTTATTTACTGGTCATTCATCGTCATTTATTTAGAAGGTCATTTTGTTTTCTTTAATAAAAACATGTTGCCTGAAGTGTAATCTAGCATTACGATAAAGTTACAAGTGCACATGCACTGTTACGTTTAAGTGTGTAACCATTTAATAATTACGGAGCCACTTCAGACATGGGTAAAAGTAGATAAGAAAAAAGTGGAGTGAAGTAACGTTTGTTATATATAACACAGTATTGGCCAGTGTTGTGTAAAACTTATCGATTTATGATAGTAATCGTAATTGACTTGTGATTTAACGTCTTCGAGCGTACTTAACATTATCTAGTTGTCTATGTTCTGAACCCCCCTTAACTATATCATCATTTACCACCAACATTTGAAACAGCAGGCCTACGTCATGTAAAGATGGACTTAGTTTCTGTATATCAATTTCTCGTGAACTTTGCATATACTATATTCCTATATTCTAAGGCGTGACATGATACTCAAATATTTAATGTAACATTGCACGCATATTATTTTTGACACTACTTTGACTACTTTGGTTGTATTAACAGAACCGTTCCGCACTAGTGTTGTTTATATTATGCATAAAGTTTTAAAAGCATGTGACATACCAAGTTTTTTTTTTTAAATAACTTTGTTTCACACTTGCAATTACGCTTATATCGTTACAAACATTTAAAGTCTTAAGTTTCCATTCTGTGAATGGAAGTTCTGTCGACTTTTGTCGAAGAAACTGTGTGGAGCTTTGTGTACCAGTAATTTCGATGTTTTGCAAATGGATTTGCAAAACACAGAGGCTTTTTTAACATATTTATAGATAACTAAAAATAGAATCGTAATCACAAAAAAATTATCAATCGTTCCATAGAAAACTAAAATAGATGCCCCATAAGGTATCTGAATTTTTATTCGTTATTGTGATGTTGATTCCACGGAGAAAATTGTTCAGTCTGATAGTCTGTACCATACTATTTGGGTGGGTATACATTTGGCTGATATTTGTAAATGAACCCTGTGTTGTATTGCATACTAATGGTTTTTTTTTAAATGACACTTTTTAATGGCAAAACGTAAAATCGATGTTGGTATCGATGTTATATTTTTACACCATCTTATATGTTTTCTTAAAAATATTTAAAAATGGTGCAACCATTTTTCAATATTTTCAAGTGTGATGGGAATGTTATTACTAGTTAATTACAATACAAACAGAAATTAGGTATTATCAATAATCGCAAGACGACGCCGCGCCGCTGTAGGTTACGCCGGACGGGTTAGCCGTGCTTTGATTATATTTATGTAGGGATAAACAAGTAAAATGATAAACTCATAGCATTTTCATAATAACTTTTGAAATTTTGTACATAAATTATTTACATAAACATACTGGACACGTGTCTCAGGTTTCGCATATGCAAAAAATAACGTTATACATATATAAAATTATGTAAAGACAGTTTAGGTGATTAGGTACTGAAACATGCATAATATTGCGAGACTTAATCCCAGTTAAAGCACCATTTTATAGCAGGTAAAAGAAAATATCTTGCATAACCGTACGAATGACAGGAAATGCTAGTGCGCCAAGAACATAAAATTATATTTCTATGAATTACAAGTAATCGTTTTGTGGTAGATATTTTTTTTATTAACTTCTAAGACACTTAAACTTGGAAAACAATAATAAAACGAGCCATAAAACAATTAGTAAACATGATAATTCGTTACTTCCTTACTAACTTCCTCGGTAACAATAGCTTCTTTGAAACGTAAAGAAGTCACATCATTATTTGCATTTACGTCTACAACCTCGACTCTTTATAAATGAGCAGGAATGGCAACAAGACCGCGTTTCCTGAGCGACGTTCCGCTTCTTGATGAACTGTGGGCGCGTGCGCAAGTAACCCGCGTTTGTGGTCTAAGGAAGAAAACAATGACTATAAGTGGTTTTACAATAAAGTAAACAAGTCATCATTGAATAAATAAAGTACATGCTGAATAAAAGAATTTTCTCTCGATTTCATTGTTTTTATTTGGATTAAACGAAAATTCATACCACACTCATTTACGGAGGACGGGTCTGAGCAGTTGTGTTGCAATGTGTGCCGGGTACGATGCGTCAAATGTTGATGTGTCGGGAGTTTGGTCGTGGAGGGTTTCCACATCAATCTCCCTCTGGCGCAGAATTGGCGCGTTGGTCATGTTGTTGGGTTTAACATTGCACCACCTCGCTCAACTGCCGTCTTCCTTCCTATTCACTAAGTTTTTTTTAAGTGAATGGGCTTAATAAACTAGTGCGCTTTACCATCAACGATTGCATCACTGGTTACCACCAGGCGGGATTGCAGTCAAGTGCTAGTTTATAATTATTAATTATTAAAAATAAAAACATCCTAAACACAAAACAAGTCTACGACTCTCCAAGGAGGATGACAAATATTTCAATAAGAAAAAACTCTTGGTCGAGTCTCGTGTCCCTCGCTCTGTCGATTTATGACCCATATCTGTGTCTGCCAGAAACCTGGGCCTTTAGTATATAATCTAAATGTAAACAATCGTATAGAAGAGGATCTACGTTCTTCGCTTATAAATTAACCGGCAAAGTATCAAAATGACACCGGTGTGGGCATGGCACTACATATATAAACGTTGTACTTAGCATAAAACTGTTGCGTAATGGACGTGGTTCAAACGGTTTCACTGCATGCAACTCGTATGAATGATATTTCCGGGCACTTCATGTATTTCCGAGTTTGCATGCAGGTGAGATGAGACACTGAGATTATATTATAACTTTAATAGCTTCGTTTTAGAGGTGATTATTTTGATCTGCATCGTCCTGATTGACTCATGCGTCACGTTTTATTGATTTGTTTTTATTTCAGATGCCTTTTAGACTTTAACTTGATTGACTTTTTAACTTCCAATTGGGCGATAGGTAGTACTGATGGTCCATATAAATCTCCCGGGTTCCGGAAAACAGGTTGGTCGATGCTGGGTAAATCTTTTAAGGATTCATATTCGGTACTGGTGCAGCTACACAGGAGCTAAACTTAGTATTCGGGAACACTGTTGGAGCTGCTGAACCTTGGACAAAACTATCTTTGCATTGTGTAGATTCAATTTCTTAGTATTGTATAATTGCACGGCACACGTGTGACCACAATGCACTTGCTGTAAAGCATCTATTTGTTGGGTTAGTCTTTTTTTGTTGTTTTTTTTTGTGTTTTCCATTATTAACGCTCTTAGCGTACAATATCAGCATCGTTCTCGCACGATTAATTTCAAAATGAATGATGTAATCAAATATTTGTATCAATAGCTTGATAATTTAAAGTGTCCTTGGAGTTTCTTGTCCGTTCTTCTCCATAGGTACCTAATCTTTGGAATAGGCGACTAGCTTCACCTTACTAACTGACCGACCTTATGACAATTCAAAAGTGCCTGTAACCGGTTTATTTGAAATAAATGCTTTGATTTGATTTGATGTATAAATGTGGTACCTACTATTCAACAAACGGTGCGTCTATTAATATCAAGTTCTGCGTGTTCTATTAGCTGCAAATTATAGGAACTAATAGACACTGATGATAAGAATTCTTGCCCGAGAGCAATTGGATAGCTATCGATCGATAGAAGCTCTAAGAAGATATAAATAAATCTATTTTCAAGCAGTAGGTTCAGCTTTTATCCAGTTTCCATAGAAATAATAAAACGCTAATGATTATTTCAAAAGTTCCGGTCGTAAAGTATCACTTATAAAATATTGCTTGTTTAAATTTTTAATTTGTATTTTCCAGGCGTACCCGAAATATGTCTTCAAATATGGCGTGAATGATTTCCACAGTGGTGACATCAAGACTCACCATGAGAGTCGGGATGGCGATGTCGTCAAAGGTAATACTTTTAATTTCCTATGCTTTTTATCCTATCTGAAGCACCAGCAGGATTACTTGATCGGATGATGTTAAAATTATTTAAATTTTTGTAAAAATTCGAATGTTCGTAGTTAGGTATTTGTATAAACATTAGTTGATACCCATGACATTGCACGTTCAATTATATAGAACATTATGACACCCCGTGTTTATAGCTCTGTTATAGCTCGTCTGCACTAAAGTCACTATTGAGTTATGTTTATATGTAAAAACCCTACTACACACAAAATACTGAAGTCACAGAAAAGTGTGGGTTTCCATCACATAGTTTTAAAAAATTAATTAAAAATTAAAAAAAAAAAACCAAATAAACGTTGCCCCACTAGGAATTTCTCCTGTATCGTTTACAAACGTATAAACTCACATATACAAAGAGCCAGACCCTGAACAACTACTTATAGGCCCTAAAAATATATGTTCCGTGCGGGAATCGAACCCACGACATCCAGCGCAGCAGTCAATAGTTTAACCACTGCGCTAACCGTGCTGTCAAAGTATGTGATCGACGTGACTGAAATTGATCAAACAAAAAAAAAAGAACAAAAATACCATACTTTATCTTTGAACCTAAATTTTATTTCTAAAAGATTTCTCCGTCTAACATCTAACACTAGTTAATACTATAACGAACTTTCTTTCCAGGTCAATACACGGTGGTTGAACCCGACGGCTCCATCCGTACTGTGGACTACACCGCCGACAAGCACAACGGTTTCAACGCAGTGGTGCACAAGACCGCACCCTTGTCACCCCATGAGGCTGCTCATCTCCACCACTAACCAATTAAAGATGTAGGAGAATCAACTGGATTTGCAATTGAAACTGACCGTAGCCCAAAATATGTTGTGACATACAAACTTGTTAAGACGTAGAATTAATTGGTGACAAAAATTACCTAAAAATTGTATTATAAGTCTCGAACATCAACAGCCAAGGGCACTGTCTCAGATTGACCAAACTGATCGAAATGAAAAAAAAGCTTTAACTAAAAGTTTTTACATTTATCTCTATATGTTTCGTCACTATATTTTGGGCAGAAAGTTATTACCTTTCTACCTTTCTTTCGAAGTTCATGTTGAAACAACTAAATAATCATTGTATAAAATTGGATATAAACATTGAGTCCATGTTCAATGAAGGCCAATTTTCAATATTTTCATTACTGCCTTAGTTTTTAAGTGCTTAATTAATGATATAAGTATACTTGTAAAAAAATGTTATTTGAAAGGGAAACCAAATCTCTCGATCTCTAAGTTATTTGATTGTTAAACCTTTCATTTATTTATTGTTATTGTTAAATGTTTCCACAAGAAGTACCTGAATTGTTATAGGTTAAAGTAGTCTTGGATGTTATGTATAATAAGTTCTATGTTGTTTGTATTGTTATCTGTTTTCCTTTGTAATGTTATTGTCTTGTTAAGAAACAATTTAATCAAATAAATAAAAAAATATTTAATATTCTTTATTATTTGGAGATGACACTTCTAAACAAAATTCTACTCAGTGTTGGTACCAAGTACATAAATATTAGCTCTTTATAAAACTCCGTTTTTGTGTTATTGATCAACGAGTGGTCTGTATTCACTCTCATAGCGGGTGTATTATAAAGTAACTTTTTTGAAAAAAATAATGATATTACGCAAGGCCCAATTACTGATAAATGTGTGAATGGACAAATTTTATGGAAGAAAAACCCATGGCGGACAGGAATGAATTATATTTACATTATTTATTCGGCGAGATCAATATCTATGGTGATTACGCCTAAAAATACCACAGGGGCTTCAATTTATTGTTGATGCCTAGCGCAGGATAAAAAATAAACTATGTATACTGGTAATATGCACTCAGCTCCCAACGATTCGGCGGCCGTGTATGCATGAGCAGTAATAATCTTCAACACATTGTCTTCCTTCTCTTACTGGGTTTATTAAAAGATATCTGTAATATTCGACTTAGCCAGTCTTAAATGATAACTGCCCATTGTGAACAAAATTAGTTCTTCATAGGTTAACAGTGGCAAGTCTCTAAAATCGGGATTGTTTCCATCTAATGGCATGAAAGCAACCCTTTGTCTATTCATGTTATTTTCAATTACGTATTGTGCCAGTCCGTCTCTCTATTCATTCTGCCATTTATAATGTTAATAGACTGTTCGATGTTTAAACTATCTTCATACTGAAGTCTGGTTATCTGGTAATGTTGATAATGCCGCTGTGGTTTTGAAGCATCACCTCACTCAACTGCCGTTTTCCTTTCTATTCACTAATTTTTTTTTCAACATAGGTTTGTCAAGTTAGGTTGCGTATAATGGGAGAAAAAGGGATTTATACAACAGAAATCTATACAAAAATCAATGCCACTTTCTTTGTAATTTTATAACTCAAGAACGGACTCACCTATCCAAATCAAATATTTAGACTTTGTGTTGACTAATTAGTAGATCGTTTATGTGAAGTTTGAACAGAATTGGTCAAGCGGTTCTTCATTTATCACATTTTTTGTAACAAATGAATTCAATGAACGGTACTGGTAAATCAAAAGGAGAAGTTTGTTTAATACCGCGTATCCCTATGATCCCAACCGATATGCCGCTTGAGTTCAAACGATTTGTGTGTTTATCATTCGCTATGTCCATCAACAAAGCCCAAGGGCAAAAACATTTCACGTTTGTGGTCTGAATTAGGAGGAGTCATGTTTTTCAAATGGTCAACTTTATGTTGCCTGTTCGGGAGTCGGTACCCCCAGTCGTTTGTTTAATAATACAAATGTTTTGGATAAAGTTCTAAAATTGCTAGCAATTAAAAAAAATATTTTATGATTGAATAAATAATTTTGATGACCAATAAATTTGTTTTTATTATTTCACTTTATACGTAGCGAAGCACGTATCGGGCCGCTAGTATGTGTATAAAAATTAATGACACTTTCGTTGTAATTTTATAATTCAAGAACGGATTCACCTATCCAAACAAAATATCTACGCGTTGTTCTGACTAATTAGTAGATGGTTTATGTGAAATTTGCACAAAATCGGTCGAGCGGTTATTCATTTTTATCACTTTTTTTTTTTTGTAACAAATGAATTCAATAAATGTGAATGATCTACCATTTTGAATAAAAACTTTTTTCAGATGGGGATTGTTTTGTCAAATTGAAACTTTTTCAGTATTGACAGTACCAGCATGTTGTTATGTCGTTCATGCTGTCATTTCATTTTGGACGTGCTTCGATTAAAGCAAATAGTCATCGGTAATTATCGCAGCATACTGGCCATATCATGACTTTGCCTCAAACCTTCTTCATAGACGTCTTTTTCAACTGTTCTTTCTTCTGTTTTTCAATTGTGAAATAAAATTTTCAAAGAATTTCTAAAATTTGTTAAACGCAAATACTTCGCTTTCCCCCCGGACCTCCGTTGAGATCGGACGCTCATTCAGTTGCCGCGTACCATATTTTTGAGTTTATTTAAATTGATTTCTAATTAACATAATAAGTTTACGAAAATAGGAGTGCATAAACAGCGAGAGGTTTTACTTCGGAGCTATATTCGGGGCGACAGCGAGCGACATACGGCTGTGGAAAGAGACAGGTACGCATCGTTTTGTCTACGCTTACGCATTGCTGTCAACGCCTACGCTATCTGCCAACGCCTACGCACGGCTGTCTACGCCTACGCACTGTTGATATCCTGCTTTGCCCCAGCCCTTGGCGCTATCTTCTATCTCTGTCGCTGGGCGGTTGCAATATCGCATACAACTTCATTGACAACACCTGCAAATTGCTGCTGCCCTGGTACCTGGCTCCGGGTGCTGCTCCTGTGTTTTGGACTTATTTCAAAGTTTTTGAAGATTTACTTACCTACCTGTTGTTCCTGCCCGTGTGTGGCCAGCTCATGCGAAGACGGAGCAACTTTGTTTTTGATGGTACGCCAGTTACATCTTCTACTTACTGTTGTCCTGGTACCTGTCTACAGCTACGGCTACTTGCTTTTTGTCGGTCTGGCATTGCGATCGTGAGGGAGTAACAACATCGCTTTACGTATAACTTCTGTGGATTGTTGCCGCATTGATTGTGATCCTTCCTACCCTCCTACATATAAAATAAAAATGAGCCGCACTCCTAATTCTTCTTCACCTCAACGTGTTGCGTCGGAGCCGAACATGCAAGTCATTGTTGGAAGCACTGATAGTAGCAATATTAGCTGCAGGTATAAACGTAAACATGAAGAGGTTGATGAGTACGATTTTATGAAGGAAATGAAGGAACTTTTCAGGAGCTTTTCTGTGCAGCAGGATGCAAAATTCCTCTCACTTCAGGATTCCGTAAACGGCATTATTAAGCAAAATAATGAATTTCAAGCGTCGTTTTCTATGTTTTCGGAAAAGTACGATGAAATGAGGCTAAAGCTTGGAAAGCTGCAGCAAGAACGCAAAGAAGACCTGACTTACATACGACAGTTGGAAGATAAAGTTGAAAGTTTGGAAAGGAGTAACAAGAGTTCCAGTATTGAGATTAGGAATATACCTGCAAAGAAAGGAGAAACAAAATCGGACCTTCTGCAGGTTGTTTCTGCAGTTAGCAAAGGATTAAACTGCCAAATTTTGAATTCCGAAATCCGTGACGTTTACCGCACTAATACTAAATCCCCAATTGTCAAACCCATTATTGTAGATTTTGTTAGTGTCCTGCGGAGAGACAACTTGTTGACTGTATACAAGAGTTTCAACAAGGTGAACAAAGGAAACAGGTTAGGCACAAATCACTTAGGACTCCAATGCCCGCAAGTTCCCATTTACATTGCTGAAAACCTGACACACAAAACGAAGCGGTTGTTCTACCTGGCTCGGGAATTTGCCAAGGTCAATGAGTTTTCCTTCTGCTGGACAGCCCATGGTAAGGTGTACCTTCGGAAAAGAGAAGGTACGCAGCCGATACATATAAAAGTGGAAAGTGACTTAGGAAAAATAGATTGCGACCAATGACTGGAATTAAATTGTGGAAATTGCGCTCGGCTGTCTCTGAACTTTCTATTTGCATGCTTCTTAAAATGTATTTTGTCTTTATATTATCCTTGTTACTTATTTAAATTACTTTTAACAGCCACATATTTTACAATATTGCATAGCACATATTACATATACACACTCACACACGAAGAAAACGTCTCAAAAAAGCTGAGTAGGAACACTAATCTTGCTTTGCTGTTCCGGTCACTTCTGTTCCCTAATAATTTTGAACTTCAAATTCACCGTGGATAACATAGCCGAGATATCTAATGACTTGGAATCTATTAGTGTCTCTAGGTCTTTCTTCTGTTCTCCCCATGATTGTACCAAATACATTGATAACACCGGTAAAAAACTTAATATATTTCATATGAACATACGCAGCTTAAACTCAAACTTTAACGAGCTTACTATTCTCTTAGACTCAATTAAGACAACTTGTGACATAATTGTTCTGACTGAGTGCTGGCTTAGTAAAGTTCTAAACGCACCTTCTTTGGATGGCTATATCAACTACCAATCATCCTTCTGTAATCAGAACGATGGTGTATGTGTTTATGTAAAATCATATTTAAAACATAAAATAATTCAACCTTTGTTACTGGATGCTAATTGCTTGATATGCACTAGCGATGAAGTTGCTATTGTGGCAATATATCGTTCACCGGCAAAAAAGAACTTAGACAACTTCCTTACAAGTCTCAATGAGGTGTTAGCGTCTCTAAATAGCTATAAAACATTAGTTGTCACAGGAGACCTAAACATAGACATCATGCCTGATCACTTAAATGTCCAATCTGAAGAATACCTTAATATAATTTCATCTCATGGTATGTTACCTGCTCACATCTTCCCTACAAGGGTGCAGGCGTGTCTTGATCATGTCATGTTAAAGTCGCATAAATGTGCAACCACACTAGTGTTGGATACAATGATCACGGATCATAACCCAACGATACTCAGTGTCGGCACGACAAATACGTCACCCAAATCAAACCACTATATTAGGCGTACTGATCAGGAAGCTGTGTTGGATGTCTTGAGGAAAACAGACCTGACTTATTTATTTAGTATTAACGATTCTAATGTAGCCGCTGAATCTCTAATTCAAAAAGTTTCATCCATAGTTCATTTACACACTAGAGAGGTTTTAATTCCGCACAAAAAAAGGATCATAAAGCCTTGGGTCACCCCCGGACTTCTGAAGTGTATAAAAAATAAAGACACACTTCATCGTAAAGCTCAAAAAGATCCCGATAACCTAATACTCAGTATTACCTACAAACGCTATCGTAATTTTCTCAACAACTTATTAAAAAAGCTAAGAATAGTTTATGATCGAAACCTACTTGAAGAGGCCAAGGGTGACTCTAGGGCAACCTGGGATGCCATCAAAACTATTACGGATACAAAGCAACAAAATACCTCACCAAAGGACTTATTGAGTTTGAGTGAAAATCCTATAGACTCAGTCGATATAGTTAATAAGTACTTCGCAAGCATAGGGAAATTATTGGCAGACCAAATCCCAAATTCCGTATCTCCCACGTCACAAAGCGTGAAAGTCCCGTGCTGCTCTATGGGTGTTTTTGAGGTTTCTGAGCAGGAGCTGGAGATTGCTATACTGGGCCTGAAAAGTAACTGTGCGGTCGGTTGGGATGGTATATCTGCATCCGTCCTAAAATCAGCCCGCCACCTCCTGATACCAGGGTTAAAACACATATTTAACCTTGCAATAACTACTGGAACTTTTCCTAAAGTATTTAAGAAAGCCATTGTGCACCCCATTTTTAAGGGTGGTGATCGACACTGTGTCGGAAATTATAGACCAATTTCAGTACTCACAACCATTTCTAAAGTTTTTGAAAAACTTATAAATAAACAACTGATAAGTTTTCTAACTAAAAATAATATAATTTCTCAAAACCAATACGGGTTTATTAAGGGTAGGTCTACTGAAGACGCTGTGATAGATTTAACAACTACTGTAATTCAGTCTTTAGATAACAAACTAAGAACCATAGCAGTATTTTTGGACCTATCGAAGGCTTTCGACACGGTTTCGATTCCCATCCTTTTAAGTAAACTGGAAGCAGTTGGAGTAAGGGGCATGGTCCTGAAGATTTTTCATAGTTACCTCACTGAACGTAGTCAGCTTGTAAGGGTTGGCAATTACACCAGCAATGAAGAATTTCTTACATATGGAGTCCCTCAAGGCAGTGTGCTTGGTCCCACCTTATTTTTGGTGTATATCAACGATCTGTGTCAACTGATAATTAACAACTGCAGAATTATAACATATGCGGATGATACGGCGCTGATTGTGCAAGCAAGGGACTGGCAGCTGGCCTACAAAGAAACAGAAAAAGCCCTCTCAATCATAACATCCTGGCTAAATGACAACCTGTTAACCTTAAACATAAACAAAACCAAATTCATAACATTTTCTGGTTCATCAGCGTCTAAACCTCCGGACTCTCTAAAAATTATTGCTCATAACTGTCTTCACACTGGTCTCAATTGTGACTGCCTACCTCTCATACGCACAAACGAAATGAGGTATTTAGGAGTTCAAATCGATTCCCGTTTAAGCTGGGACAAGCACATAGGAATTTTAGTTTCCCGAACAAGAAAACTTATGTATGTCTTCAAAAAATTAAGATCATCTGCGGACCTACCGACATTGAAGTTGGTTTACTTTTCCTTGGTGCAGTCGATATTAATGTACTGTATACCGGCGTGGGGAGGCACGTTTGCTAACAGTATGCTGCGAGTGGAGAGAGCGCAAAGAGCGGTTCTAAAAGTGCTTTTAAAGAAGCCTATTAGACATCCGACTGCTGCCTTGTACCAGCAATGCTCTGTACTCACAGTAAGACAACTCTATGTTCTTCAAACCATCCTGCGTAAGCATGCTACAATCCCATATAAACCTAATAACAAGCGCAGAAAGGACATAGTATGCGAAATTCAGTCACATAAAACCGCTCTCGCCGGTAGACATTTTTATGTAAATAGTTCTCGTCTCTACAACCGAATTAATAAAATAGCATACATCCATAATTTAACAAAAAACAAATGCAAAAAGGAATTACAAGTTCTTTTATTAAAGTTAAATTATCAGGAGACTGAAGATCTGCTTAAACCAATCCGATAGATGTACCTCTAAAATAGACTCATACCTACATACACTCACTCTCACACCTTCACATATCTACACTCACACACCCTCACATACACTTACACATACCACCACTACCTACATGCAGAATCACTCTTGCACGCACATACGCATAAATTAATCCATGTAAACAAGTGGCTTAGTTCAAATCAATTTTTTTTTTTTTAATTCTTTTATTGTTAATTTTGGTATACCTAGATTAATTGTAACCTTTTCTTTATCTTTATATTTTAAATTAATTATTTTTATTTTGCTTTATTACACTTTTCTGATTTACTATTCGGTACGCTCCAATAGTCCTATTTTTTGTTTAACCTAACTTGGAAGGCGCTGGTGGCTGTGATACAGTGATTTAATTCATTAGTACAGGCACCAACGACACATTATTTTCTGTACTCTTTGATTTCTTAGTTAAAATATTATTTGTGTACCTTGAAATGTATATTTTTGAAATAAAAATTATTATTATTATTATTATTATTACATTAAAATTATCTGTGTTATTCATAAAAAACTCGTTAATCACTCATTAGCAACTATTTAGCTAACCATTTAGTTAGCTCTAAATCAATGCTTAACTTTTCTTTATTCATAAAAGCTAGTTAGCAGATGATTAGTAGCGATACGAAGTAGAGGTGAAACGATGCGTTCGGCACAGATTATAGTCAAAATAGTTGACTAAAAATTGGAATTTTTTGAAAAAACTTGTCATAACTGCGATTTTTTATCTGTCGTGTTTGGCAGAAAAATGTCAGAAATTTGATCGGATAATTTGAATATAAATAAAATGATTTATTACAATTAAATAATTGTATTTGTGATGATAGTAGTGAAAGTAATAAACTCCAATAATATTATAGTAAACAGAAAAAGGTATTTATCTCTGTATTTATATGTAATTACTAATCTTAAACTGACGAAATTAATGTTAAAGCAGTAGCCGATAGTAACTGTGTATTTTCCTGCTCTTTATGCTTGCATTTGATATTTAAGAAATTTAAGCGGGTTCTTGTGTATATATTACATTATTTCCTACTGCTTTTGTACTGCTTTTTACAGTATTATTATACTTGTTTACAGGCACACGTTTTATTGCTGTATACGAAGCCACTATTAGCACCTAGCGGCAATATTATTCTACCTCGCAATGACGGCGAAGGAGAAGACCATGCTGAGTGAAAAAGATGAGGAATGAGGGTCGCGTGAGTCAAGAATGGCTCTCGTGCTTATGGAAGAAAACAATGAATTATTATTATAACAAAAATGTAAACAGTTTTATTGCGTATCAAAATAAAATATTTCTAAAAAAATGTTTTATTATTTGTGTCTTGCTGCCCCAATATGACTTTTTTTAGTCCTGTGCCTTAGATATGACATAAGATAACACAAGGAAACATAGGGCAGTATCTAAAATTACTGTCTTTTTTATTACGAGTAAGTACTGCTTTTTATAAACCAGTGCCTGACCGCAATCCTGCCTCATGGCAAGCAGTGATGCAATCGTTGATGGTAAAGCGCGCTAGTTTATTAAGAGCCTATTCACTTAAAAAAAAACTGAGTGAATAAAAAGAAAGACGGCAATTGAGCGAGGTGATGCAATGTTAAACCCAACAACAGGACTAACGATGCTGCGCAAGAGGGAGATTGATCTGGAGACCCTCCAGGACCAAACTCCCGACACAACAACATTTGGCGCATCGTACCCGGCACATTTTGCAACACAACTGCTCAGACCCGTCCTCCGTACGGCTTCACCAGACATCATGCCGGAACACGAGGAATCGCTTGGCGGCAAGACTTTGTCTGGTGGGTGGTAACTTATGCCGGCAGCCGATGTTATAGCCTAGTATCGAGTAAAGCTTGTAAGTCAAAAAAGTTTCAAAGCTAATACCTATAACTTTACTACGTCGCTTTGGAAATTCAAAAAGGTTTTCAACATCCATATTTCCGCACTATTCGATATTATAAACAAAATAACTTCGAAGCATAATGATCATATTAAATCAATCAGCTGATTCAAATAAAATCCGCCATATTGTTGCCCCTAACCATCCTCTTAACAGCGGTCCGGTGATGTTTAATTTTGACAGCTACTAATCAATTGCTTAGCATCCTCTTAGCGTTAAACAGCTTTTATGAATAAGAATTTTGCTAATCAGTTGCTTAGCAAATGGTTAAAGTTTTATGAATAAGACTGTATATTTAAATCTCTTTGGTTACACGTGTTATTGGCAAAATTGAGGTATATGTTCCACAGAGGCCATTGATCAAGTGTTGAGGTTGAATCTTACCTTGAAAAAGAAGAAGAAAGAAGTCAGCAATAATTATTGGTTTGTGTTTATATTTTTAAACATATTGTTGAGCCATCATACAAACGGTCAGTCTTGAATTGTTCAAATGTAGGTACTATGTATATACTGTGTTATTCATAAAAAACTCGTTAATCACTCATTAGCGACTATTTAGCTAACCATTTAGTTAGCTCTTAATCAATGCTTAACATTTCTTTATTCATAAAAGCTAGTTAGCAGATGATTAGTAGCGATACGAAGTAGAGGTGAAACTTTGCGTACGGCACAGATTATAATCAAAATAGTTGACTAAAAAATGGATTTTTTAGAAAAAACTTGTCAAATTTACGATTTTTTATCTGTCGTGTTTGGCAGAAAATGTCAGAAATTTCATCGGATAATTTGATTATAAATAAAATAAATAATTGTATTTGTGATGATAGTAGCGAAAGTAATAAACTCCAATAATATTATAGTAAACAGAAAAAGGTATTTATCTCTGTATTTACATATATGCAATTAGGTACTAATCTAAACTGACGAAATTAATGTTAAAGCAGTAGCCGATAGGAACTGTGTATTTTCTTGCTCTTTATGCTTGTAAACATCCATTTGCTATTTAAGAAATTTAAGTGGGTTCTTGTATATATATTACATTACTTCCTACTACTTTTGTACTGCTTTTTACAGTATTATTATACTTGTTTACAGGCACACGTTTTATTGCTATAAACGAAGCCACTATTAGCATCTAGCGGCAATATTATTCAACCTCGCAATGACGACGGCGAAGGAGAAGACCATGCTGAGTGAAAAAGATGAGGATTGAGGGTCGCGTGAGTCAAGAATGGCTCTCATGCTGCTTATGGAAGAAAAGTATTGGAAAACATAAACAATGAATTATTTTTATAACAAAAATGTAAACAGTTTTATTGCGTATCAAAATAAAATATTTCTAAAAAAATGTTTTATTATTTGTGTATTGCTGCCACAACATGACTTCTTTTAGTCCTGTGCCTTAGATATGACATAAGACAACACAACGAAACATAGGGCAGCATCTAAAATTAGCACTATCTTTTTTATTACTGCTTTTATAAACCAGTGCCTGACCGCAATTCCGCCTCATGGTAAGCAGTGATGCAATCGTTGATGGTAAAGCGCGCTAGTTTATTAAGAGCCTATTTACTTTAAAAAACTGAGTGAATAAAAAGAAAGACGGCAGTTTAGCGACGTGATGCAATGTTAAACCCAACAACACGACCAACGATGCTGCGCAAGAGGGAGATTGATTTGGAGACCCTCCAGGACCAAACTCCCGACACAACAACATTTGGCGCATCGTACCCGGCACACTTTGCAACACAACTGCTCAGACCCGTCCTCCGTACGGCTTCACCAGACATCATGCCGGAACACGACGAATCGCTTGGCGGCAAGACTTTGTCTGGTGGGTGGTAACTTCTGCCGGGAGCCGATGTTATAGCCTACTACCCAGTAAAGATTGTAAGTCAAAAAAGTTTCAAAGTTAATATAACTTTACTACGTCGTTTTGTAAATTCAAAAAAAGTTTTTCAACATCCATATTTACGCACTATTCGATATTATAAACAAAATAACTTCGAAGAATAATGATCTTATTAAATCAATCAGCTGATTCAAATAAAATCCGCCATATTGTTGCCTCTAACCATCCTCTTAACAGTGGTCCGGTGATGTTTAATTTTGACAGCTACTAATCAAATGCTTAGCATCCTCTTAGCGTTAAACAGCTTTTATGAATAAGAATTTTGCTAATCAGTTGCTTAGCAATTGATTAAAGTTTTATGAATAAGACTGATATTGTGCACGTGTATTATTATAAGTTTATAGCAAGCCGTCGGTCGATGTTTTATATCGTTTACAGATTTTATTTGAATTAAATTATCAAATACATTTACAGAAACTGTAAGTTTTGCACTGATAAAGGATATGACGTACATATGTAGGTATGTGTCTCTTTATTATAAAAAAAAAAACATTTTGTTTGCAGACGGGTGATTTATTCTTTTGGAACAGATTGTCCGATATTTATTTTTAACCGACTTCAAATAAAGGAGGAGGTTCTCAATTCGTTGACATTTTTTTTTATGTATGTTCACCGATTAATCTAAGACGCCTGGACCGAATTGCAAAATTCTTTTTTTTTGTCCGAAAGGGTACCTATACTTTCCAAGTGGTCCCATAGCTACTAGGTCGGGAACTGATGATGGAAGACCAGAAAACCAAAAATTGTAGGGTCAACAACATCATCATCAAACTTTTGGCCCACTGCTGGGCACAGGTCTCCTCTCATACAGAGAAGAATTGAGCGTAGTCATCACGCTTGCTCAATGCGGGTTGGCGATCTCAGACTTAAAGTCCAGGTTTCCTCAAGATGTTTTCCTTCACCTTCAGTCAATGGTGTCCAAGATATACTTAGAAAGTACATATAACTTTAAAAAAGTTACATTGGTACTTGCCTGACCTGGAATCGAACCCGCGCACTCATACTTGAGAGGCTGATGTTTTAACCACTAGGCCACCAAGAACGCACGAACGGGTCAACAACGAATATACAAAAACCAAAGACACCAATTTCCGAAATTAGTTATTTTTCATTTTGTAGTGTTTTTTTGGAAGTTCGTTATTTTTTTGTAAAAAAGGTTTTTGTTTGGCCGATGTCATCAGTTCTTTGGACATATGTACAAAAATTTACACTAAACATTAATATGCACATTCCCCTACAAAATGGTCCAGCTGCCCATGAGTTTTCAAAACTATTGTTAGAAATTGGTGATGGCAATATAAAAATCGACAGCATAAACGGATTGATCGCTGTACCGAAGAAATTTTGTACAATGTCGCAACCGATAGATGTGTCTTCAGAATTACAGGTATCATGTTTGGTTGAGAGAAAGCGCCATTTTAGCACTTACATAACTTTATGTTGCCTATTCGAGAGTCGGACCCGCAGCCCTTGTATATTATTCATACTCAAAATGGAAAAATAAAAAAAAATGTTTATCCAAATGTTTTTGATTAAGTTTTAAAACAGCTAGCAATTAATAAAATATTTTTTTGTTTCAGTAACTAAATTTCATGTTCCAATTTTTTTTATTGTTATTTCACTTTATATGTAGCGACGCACGTACCGGGCCGCTAGTAATATATATAATAGCGACAGTGTGTCCTTACTGATTGAAATATATAGTAATATACTTTTGGTACATGTATATAGTAGTATACTTTGTATTACATATATAGTTATATATTTTGTTTGATGTGTGTAAAAAACGGGTGGTCTAAAAATTACTGGCCAAAAGAGAGGCTTAGCGCTTGTCGTTACAGACAGATTGGAACTTGATGTAGATAACATGAAGAATTTACTTCTAAAGACTTAATACCAGCATACTCAACCTTATATTTACCTACATAAGTACCTTAAATAATTCGTTTCAAAATTGTAATTAATACCGTACCACCAATGTGAGAAAAAACTGAAGGACTTTATCACAATGCTATGATACATAGTCAGAATATGTAAGGATAAATCGTTTGTTAGTACCGTGGTTCTGTGTGAATAGAAACAATGGGATATAAAGACGTTTGTGATAACAATGGTGCCGGTGGTTCTGTCCTTATGGACATTGGTGTTTAGCGAACCATATATTGTTATATACGTGTCACTAAGATTATTATATAGTTATGTATTCAGAGCACGTACTTTTATTATAACTTATTTTATCAGATAGTTTTAACTGTAACTTAAAAATTCGTTACAGATGCCTGCCTGTATTATTCCTATTTTATTTTTTTTTATTTTTTCTTCATGATTTTCAGTTTTTTCGATCAGGGCTAAAGAGGACATATCCACACAAACAAGCAATGATAAGTTATGGGTCCTACAAAGCATACCTAAATATTGTATAATTGTATAACAAGTAAGCAGCCTATAATATTAGCACTGCTGGGACCCAATCAATTCTCCTCTCTACGAGAGAGAGAGTAGAGTCGTAATTTACCAGCACGCAGGCCCAGTGCCGTCACATGTCTTAGAATTCGTTGTTTTACGACGTGCCAGTTTCGGAACATTGTTTTCTTGCACCATTTTGAGAGAAGTAGTGTTGAATTTATTTACACTACCACTCCCTCATGCGCTCTGTCTCCTCCTTTGCCAGCATCACTGCTTCGCAGAAGGAGGTGACGGCCTGCCATGCACTCTCGCTCCGGATCATGGTCTGGACCAGGGTCGGACGCGAGAGATCGCCGCCGATCGCTGCCACGAGGACACGGCGGTGCTCTAAGCAAGCCGGGCAGACCTCCACCGTATGCTCCACTGTGTCCTCAGAGCGATCCACATAATGGTGACACCTTATCGTTTCCTCCCGCCTTATCCGGAACAGGAACATCCTGAAACAACCGTGTGTGGTCAGGACCTGCGTAAGGCGGAAGGTGAGGGCGCCGTGGCGCCTCTCTAGCCACTCGTCAAAGAGGGGACTTACCGCCGCTATTGTGGCGTGCCCAGCACTGGGTTGCGACAATCGCACTCTCCATGTCGCCATGAGATCACGGCGGAGCTCTGTCCACCGTAACGCAATTACTCGTGGCAGCGGAGTTATGCCCCGGCGTTTTGCCCTCTCTCGCCACTCCCACATGTGGGCAAGGCTTCCAGAAAGGGACAAGTCCTACGATCATATTTACTGCGCAAATCTACCCAGACAGCCGAAAATTGACAGGTACTTGAAGCTTTTCATCGCGATAATGTGCGCAATGCATAGAAGCGTAGAAAACTGTGTATACAGCGTGTATCGTTTAACATTGTACCTGTCAATTTTCGTCTTTCACATGATTCCTGTAATTCTGAAGACACATATATCGATTGCGACATTGTACAAAATTTCTTCGGTAGAGAGATACTTTTCATCACGATAATGTGCGCAATGCATAGAAGCGTAGAAAACTGTGCATACAGTGTGTATCGCTTAACATTGTATTGGGCCAATACAATGCTAAACGATACAGCCCAGTGTTGACATTGGGCTTATCATATCGCCAACCTGTACTGGGCCCGCGTGGTGGATTACTGCTCACCTTCTCCCACAGAGAGGCGGCCTGTGTGTGTTTGTATTCTAATTATTCCCATCCATAAGATTATGAGTAAAACTTGAAGGGTAGGTAAATAACCTGTCATCTCATCTGCTTAGGTTTGTCTCACCTATATTGGAATTGGCTTCCACTCTGACCGGATTCAGGTGAATACCAATATTTTACAATGAGCGACTTCCTAACCAGCGTAACCAGCTTCTGGCCTAAGGGGAGGGCAAGTCAGGCCTTTGGTGCAAGTCAGATTTTTATCCGAATCGTCCCCGGCTATTTTGTCCTACAAACTACACAAGTCCCCGTGCATACTTTGATTAGTAATTAGGGGAATTCATACTAATTTTGCGAGATTTCCAGGGGGACAGCTCCCCCACCTGACCCCCTGGGTACGCCTATGCTTTGGTTGTCAGACTATTGGGCTACTGACTACTCGTCGCCACTGTCAAAGATCTACGAATGACGTCCGGGACCACCGAGGTATCGTGCTTTCCGAGGCACGGAGATATGTCGGTATATCAATCTTGACAACACACACACGTCGGTATGTCAAGATTGACATACCGACGTATGTGTGTTATTTGTGGGTTTTGTTTGTGCGGAATAAAAATATTTCTTTCTTTTCTTTCTTTAAGATGGTCAGTTGTTACCCATCTACCGACCAAACGCGGCAAGCGTAGCTTGAGCGGGTCGATCGATTCGTGCAACTATTAGTATTTAGGCACGCGCCCCTACTAGATAAACTAGCTACATAATATGTTATTCGCTGTTTGTGTGTTTAAACCAAAGCAGGTTATGAAAGGCAGGGTCCAGGGAAAGACAAGTGCGACAAGGATGGATTTATTAATGTAGAGAAAAGGAATAAGGAACCCCCTTGTCGGAATCAGTGCGGTACCGCTCTGACAGGACCCAACATGCTGCTGCGTTCACAGTACCGTCGACGTTGCTCTATTTGTTCTAACTGCACCACTCTACGAAGATTGAGTAGATCGTGGAGTATCTGTGCGTCAAGGCCAACTGGACTTTGAGGGTCAAGAGCTTGGAGCCGCGTCACAACACGAATTTCAAGTCATTCGTTTTGCCTGTTCCGACACATCATATCGAGAAGTTCCTCAAAGAAGAGTTTTGGCCGAAAGGTGTTGTGTACTGCCGGATTCGTGGCCAGCTATGTGACACCTATCAGCGAAACACGACGGCGATAGAAGTGTAATGTATACGAAGGTATATATTAGGTGTTTTTAATAATGTTATACAGAGTGGTGCTGACAATACGACAATAAATTAAAGATCGTGTACCCCAACACATTATCAGTCTACCCATAAAAATCATATAAATATATCCATTAGTTTAGTCACAGGAAATTATTTTTCATTTTTCACATTTTCTACATGATGTACATGTTGATAAGGAAGCGCTTACAGGTTAATGACCGCCGCATCCTGCGGTACCAAACTTTAATAATAATGGCGCGAAAAAAGCAAGTCGATACAGGATCGCGCTGTCGTCGATCAGAGGTCAGTGAACCAATATTTTTAAAGGATGTTCTATTCAGTTTGTAATTTTATGCGACTTAGTTTGTTTGAAACTTTAATTTTTTTTTATTTTTCATCCTAGGTTTTTTACTATGGTTTAGGATTATTCCTATGAACCAACATTGTTCGTGTTTTCATTTATTGTCGTATTGTCAGCACCACTGTATGTATTTATAGAATTTTAAGTTTTTATGTCATTAGATATATTGTTAGGTATGTTTTATTGATATAGTATTGTATATATGTTTATATGGGCCTTGATGCCTGAAATAAATGGATAAATAAATAAACATATTATCTACATTTTTCGAAATTCCGCTCTTCGTAATTACTTCATTAGCCCTTTGTTGTTAGCCACTTGAGAATACGAAACAAACGGACATTATGCTAATCCGCCATTTTGTTATCGTGAGGATAATCGAACATTCAATGGCTTATCTATTAGCAGCGACGTTTACTTTTAAACAAATTGTTTATTTCCTACGTTTTGCATATACAGTTTTACACGTATATGTATAAAGCTATTGGCTATATATCTATATTCCCGCCGCTGTGACACATGCGTCCTCTTTATAATAATAATAATTTACTTAGGTATATTTTAGGGCGATCGTTTGAGTCAACTTTGGTTTTGCTTAGCCTTGAATACTCTAAGTATACTGGTGGATTCAGGTCTAGGCTGAGGAGAGGTTTTTTTTTTTTATTTTATTGGGACAAAACCCGCCACACTTTTCCCACCCACTGCAACTCCTGAAAGCCAGAATCAACAGTGGAGACCGCCAGAAAAACGCCGAGCAATGAAGCTCGACGAGTCCCGGAGAAAACGATTCAACTGTCTTGGGTCCCGCAACGAAATTAATCAGAAGAGAATAGCGGAGGAGTAAGAAAAAAGATATTTTTTCCACTTCCCTCCATAACAAGCAGGAGACAGAACAGAACTAGGCCAATCGGCACAAAGGGACATTATTGCAACTGGGAGAAGCCCAGATTGCCAAACACCACGGAATAAAATTTGATTAAGTTAATGGGTCCTAAGTAGGTATTAGCTGTTACAATTGATTCCAATAATAGGAGAGGAGGATTGAGGAGAGGTTGTCAGGTAATATCGCACCTCCTCCTACATGGATGACATGAAACTCTTTGCACACATACATAACATCATCATCAACCTTTTATCGTTCCACTGCTGGGCACAGGTCTTCTCTCATACAGAGGATTGAGCATAATCACCAAGCTTGCTCAATGCAGGTAGGCGATTTCAGACTTAAAGTCCAGGTTTCCTCAAGATATTTTCCTTCACCTTTTAATCAGTCATTGGTGTCCAAGATATACTTAGAAAGTACATATAACTT
Organism: Sesamia inferens; assembly: GCA_037179545.1. NCBI lineage: Eukaryota > Metazoa > Arthropoda > Insecta > Lepidoptera > Noctuidae > Sesamia > Sesamia inferens. Next base: position 22,588,175 of record CM073928.1, on the reverse strand, counting down.
TAGAAAAGTTACATTGGTACTGGCCTGACTTGGAATGGAACACGCGCACTCAGTTCGCTCACTCGCACAAAGTTAAATTTTATCAATATTCAATCCTTTTCTTAGTATATAATGGGAAGAAAAAGATGCACTTAACTTAAAATTAGTTTAGTTTGTGAACAACAGACTCGGCGCCACTATCGGGCATGCCACCGGCCGGGGTGATTACCCCATGATTAAAACATGAGCCTGATTGATTAATCAGAAACATTTTTTCCGGTTGTTCTTGTCTAGCTAACGGAGAGTACTCGCATATATACAACTATGTAGCCAGGATAATTCAGCAACTTGCTCTTAAATAAAACCTTGTGGAATCAGAGGTATATGCCCGACCCAGTTCTCGAAAATGGCAATATCATATTGTACTGGGATCGATCCATCATCACTGACAGGACTATTGTTGCCAATAAACCTGATATAGTAATGGTGGATTGATCAGAGCGGCGTGTAATGATTGTTGACTGACCCATCCCACATGATCAGAACCTGGATCGCAAGATTGTCGACATTGTCTGATAGTTGTGGCAGCCAATGGCTTAATAGCCAAGAGCCTCGACCAGCATCTCAGGAGGCTCTCGTTAGGCAGCTGAATCAAGAACTTGATTAAGAAAACGGTACGTTTGGACACGGCTCGTATTGTCAGGATGTTACTCTCTCTGTAGCCCTGACCGCCGGTAGCTTGGACCCTGTTACCGATACCGGTGGACTTCAATTTTTTTACATTTTTATGATTTAATATGTAAATATCTTGAAATAAAGGAATAATTTATTTCTTTGATTTGACAACAATGGTCCAGTGGTCCGTACAATAACTTATCAAGTAGGATTAGTTACATATATTATATTTCATTAATATAAATTACTCCACATTAAAATAAATAAAAAATAAAAGACGGTTAAAGTAAATTAAAAAATATTAAATTATATTCAATTAATGATAATCATCTCTGTCGCACGAGCATTTTCATTCACTGTTTTTGAGAACAGTGGTGATGATTTTATATATAGGGGAAAGGAAGGCAAAGCGGACCACTTAACAAAAAACAACTATAAAAAAGAAACTATTCGGTTTTATTAAACTTCTTCAAAGTAATATTAATCAACATTCTTTACTCTACATTAGGTACGAATCAGACTTTGATAAAATCACAGACAATGAGGATATTAGTTGATTTCTAATACCTTCAATATGTCCGTTTTACCTTCATGTGGTAGGCAAAATGGACCACACATGAAGGCAAAACGGACTTACATAAAATTAATCAGTTAGCACATTTTTCACACGTAAATTCTGTCTCCTCGTCCTCATCTTCGACTCCTGCGCAAAGGCAGTGTGCCCATAAACGACATACTGGACATTGCACCCAACCCCTGGTTGATTCTGAGTACAAATGAGAACAGTACAGACACTCAGTGTCATCTTCCTCAGATGGACTATAATTGTTTTTAGTTTTTGACCTTTTTACATCAGACGTCTTGCTAGCTTTTCTTTTTTCTGAAATTTTTCGTTTATTTTTCTTGATTTTCTTTTTTCCTGTCTTACTTTTTGCTTCTCTTTTTGTAGGTCTCATGTCTTTCTGGAAAATAAGTGCTTTCTTGATCTTCTCAGCCTGTTTATTTTGAGAATCTTCCACTTCAAGGCGGTAGGGTGATGACGTAATAATTGCTGTTTTACCTCGTTTGACGTTAGCTCTTTTAGTCTTAGTTGTTTTCGGGAAAGGCATTATATCTTTTGGTCCGAAATGAAATACACTGCTAGTTTCATTGTCCATAATTGTAGAGGAAGTGGAAAGTTCAGTATCACCTTCATTCAGAAGTGATGGCCGTGAAACTGTTAGTTCGCCAGCATTTTTTGTTGGAGTGGTAGACAATGCAGGTTGGTTGTCAATTTGACTATCATTTAATATAGACGGCGATGACACCCTTGAATCAATATCCTCGATGGAAGGAGTAGTGGATGCTGAAATATTTTCAACATCGTTTGCTGCCTCGTTAGCCCTTGATGTCGAGGGCTGGTTATCTCGTGATACTAAGGGCTGAAGATCTTCGGTGCTCAAAACTGGTGGTGAGGGCTGACTAGCTTTTGATGTTGACGGCTGAGGATCTTTGGCGCTTGAAACATCTGTCGAGGAATACGGGTTCGAACTTGGATTCGGTAGCTCGATGTCAGTAGTTGCTGCTGCTAAAAAGTCAGCTTCTGTGAATACATCACGATTTAAAGGCCAGATTCCTGTGGCACGAAAGGCATTGAAAGCTGTTGTCATTGTAGCAGCTTTCTGAAAAGCTCTGTCAACCAATTCTGCAATCTGAAATTGTGTAATAACCTTTCCTGGGTTCATCCTCAACCAATTCTGTGCTGCTTCTGAGTAATAAGTTGACAAAGGTTTCATAAAAGCCACATCCAGTGGTTGGAGACGGTGAGTGCAGTGCGGTGGGGTTGCCAAAATTTGGACTCCATTCTCTCGCCCTAGATCAATAATGTCAAGATTCATAGTATGACTTTTATGTCCATCTAATATCAACAGCACCGGGTTGTCTTTGGAAGCTCTAGAAAAAACAATGAATTTCCGAAACCAAGAGGTAAAAATATCTTTCTGAATCCAGCCACTCTCATGGCACTCAGCCCAAGATCCACGAGGTGCATTATTCATCAATTCAGACTTCATCCTTTTACGGGGAAAAATAAACAGAGGTGGCATATAGGACCCATCTGCTCCAAAACAAAACACTACAGTGACTAGTTGACCCCGCTCAGCAGAAGTTCATAAGCCGATTTGTTTTTTCCCTCTTGTGCCAATAATTCTTGATATACTCTTGGGGACTGTTGTGATTCCTGTCTCATCTACATTAAAAATTTTATCTGGAGTCAGATGATAAGTTTCAATTGCATGTGACAGCAAATCAAAAAAATTATTAACTGCAACTTGATTGAAGCCAGCTGCTCGGGCTGCAGATGTTGGTTCAGGTTTACGCAAGCTAAGATCTGGGTTACGTTTTAAGAAGTTTTCTAACCAAATTCTACCTGCCATCTTCTTGCAAGTATCAAAATTGTGACTTATGTTATTTCTCTCAGCTAGATCATATGCCAACTTCTTTAGATTTTCCGTGGTTAATCCAAACAAACGACTTTCCATCTGTTTCACATAAGTAGCTAATTCAGTCTCTTGAGCCTTAGTAAAAACTTGTTCAAATCTACCCAGTTTCTTATGTGTGGCTGTATCAATATTTTGAGTAGCCTTATATTTCTCTAATTTTCTCTTCAGAGTAGTCTTTGGTACCAGGAATTGATTAGAAGCCTTATTGAGGCCCATTTCTCCAGCTGCCACTTTCTCGATTGCATTTTTCATGCTGGCTTCATCCCAGGAATTTCGATTGGATTTTCTTTTATAATTATTTACCATCTGAAACCAAATCAAAAAAACAAATGAAAACATTATTTTCTTCTATTTTTATTGCATTTAGATTTATTAACATTCACATTACTTTATACAAGGCAAAATGGTACACCGGTCCATTCTGCCTGGGTCCGTTTTGCCTTTTTGGTACTTACAAGAAAATCGAATAATTTAAAGGTTATAAATTTGAGAAACAGTATGCTTACTTTGTTATTCGTTTAATCGTATATCAGTTTACATGTGGTTATCATAAGATCACCTTATTACAAACCTAATCAAACTGTAGGCTAATTCAAAAATGCAATTTTTACATCAAAATCTAAAAAAATCAACTTACCTTGCTAAATCGGTGCACGTGCGGCCGGTGGAACTGAGTACACTGACCGAAAACGGCAACATGGCTTCCAATAATTTGACGTAACAATCAGATAGATGGCGTTACATATTTCATTATAATCAAGGTGGACCTTTTTGCCGCCAGGGTCCGTTTTGCCTTCCTTTCCCCTATACTAGCTGACCCGGCGAACTTTGTTCCGCCTTAAAGGCAATAAATATCACATGATCACATTTATTACTTTTTAAATTAGGAACACTGTAAATAAAAAAAAAGTATTCCATGATTTTTTTATTTGTCATTTATTTAGTGTAGCACCTTGTGAAAGAAATGAATTTCTACTTGTGCTTCGTAAATTATCTAGCTATTGATCTCTGAGATGTCGTGGTGGCCTAGTGGTTAAAACACCAGCCTCTCTTGTATGATTGCGCGGGTTCGATTCCAGGTCAGGCAAGTATCGATGTAACTTTTCTAAAGTGATATGTACTCTCTAAGTATAATATCTAGGACACCAATGACTGAACGTGAAGGAAAAAATCTTAAGGAAACCTGGACTTTATAAGTCTGAAATCGCCAGCCCGCATTGAGCAAGCGTGGTGATTACACTCAATCCTTCTCTGCATGAGAGGAGACCTGTCTCCAGCAGTGGGACGATAAAAAGATTGATGATGATGATGATGATCTCTGAGGTTTGTTCGCCGATTTCGCATTGTCAACGGAACAGTTTCACGGACTGCCGCCTCCCTTTGCTCTTGTGAGTGAGAAGCACGAAGTCGAGTCATACTAAAACGGCGCTCTGCACGTGCAATTTCTTGCTCTTCTTCAGTGCTTTCATTCAGAATGTTTCGATTTACTCTTGCATTACCGCTTTGTCGAGAAAGATTTGATGGTCTTGGTCACGGCATGATATTCTTATTGATGATAAATGGCACAGCAATACAATATTAGAAATTTTGAAGTTGAAGTTGGCTTTGTGGTTTTTTATTAGAAACTTTAAACCAGCAGAGAGTATTTATATTCTTTGCTTTAAACGATTGCTTCAACCAGTTAGACTTTTTTTTAAATATGCTCAGCTGTCATTTGCTTTTTGTTATACCATTTTTGGTATATGAATTGCTGACTTACATTTTTAATGAGTTGGACCATGTCTTATGTCACGTCACACGGGAACGACGGGGACGGGTTCTTAACTACCTCCCACCAATATTCAGCTAAATCGGGTCAGCCGTTCTTGAGTTATATATAAATAGTAAATAAGCAACTGAATCGATTCCAATAATTTTGACACCATGTTATATTTTGTCCCAAATACATTTAGAAATTGTTACAGTGTAGTTACCGAGTGCGTCACGCAGCTTACGATACATCATAATAGGTATTGTGCGCGCGCAACAGCTGACGCTAGAGGTCAACGCACCGCGCTCGCTCGCGCGCGGATCTTTGACCATATTTATGTTGGGACAACCAAGTAGAATACTCGTAGCAAGCTTATTATAACTTTGTGGTTTTTCATTATATCTTTTTGAAATTTTGTACATTAAATACATTACATTACAACTTAAAAATACTGGACACGTGTTTCCTACTTTGTGGAGGTGCAGGGTACCAGGGTAGCACAAAAGTTTAGGAGAAGTCGAAACAATAAACCTCATTCATTCATCATTATCAAATAATCGTAATACACGAAAGAAGGTTTGTTGTGCATATTTTTTGACGTGCAAGGTACCAGGGTAGCATAAAAGTGTAGGAGAAATCGAAACAATAAAAAAGCTCATTCATCATTATCAAATCACCATAATACATGAAAGAGGTTTTATTGTGCATAGTTTGTGGACGTGCAAAGTACCAGGGTATCACAAAACTGTAGGAGAAGTCGAAACAATAAACGTCATTCATTCATCATTATCAAATAATCATAATTACATGAAAGAAGGTTTATTGTGCATATTTTTTTGATGTGGAAGGTACCAGGGTATCACAAAACTGTAGGAGAAGTCGAAACAATAAACGTCATTCATTCATCATTATCAAATAATCATAATACATGAAAGAAGGTTTATTGTGCATATTTTTTTGACGTTCAAGGTACCAGGGTAGCATAAAAGCGTGGGAGAAGTCGAAACAAAGAAGCTCATTTATTCCCACAGGAACGACGGGGAGCGGCATAGAAAGTATCCTATGTCCTTCTCCCAGTTCTTAGCTACCTCCTTACCAATTTTTAGCCAAATTGGTATAGCCGTTCTTCAGTTATAAATGATGTAACTAACACGACTTTCTTTTATATATATAGATATATATATATATATATATATTACACCTCTTCTTCTCTCCGAATCCGAATCTTCTCGTCCGAAATACCGCAGTGTCTTAAGACAAAAGTCTTCGACCAGTGTGTGTTGCCAGTGATGACTTATGGAATTGAGACGTGGTCGCTAACAATGGGCCTTATAAGAAGGCTCAAAGTCGCTCAAAGGGCAATGGAGAGGGCTATGCTTGGGGTTTCACTGCGCGATCGAATCAGGAATGAGGAGATCCGCAGAAGAACGAGAGTAACCGACATAGCCCGAAGAATTGCAACACTGAAGTGGCAATGGGCTGGACACATTGCCCGTAGGACCGATGCCCGATGGGGCCGACGGGTTCTCGAGTGGCGACCACGCACCGGAAGACGTAGCGTGGGTAGGCCCCCGACAAGGTGGACCGACGACCTGGTGAAGGTCGCGGGAAACCGCTGGATGCGGGAGGCACAGGACCGGTCGTCGTGGAGAACCTTGGGGGAGGCCTATGTCCAGCAGTGGACGTCTTTCGGCTGAAATGATGATGATGATGATGAGGATATATTACACCAATTAAAGCGTCTGTCTGGCTTCAAACCAATGCTTTAGGCCACCTCTTTCGTATGCTTCACTTGAAGTCAATGCTCTGAAGAAAACAATCATCATCATCATCATCATCATCATCATCATCTCAGCATTAATCTCAGTCGCATCCGAAGCTTTTTTCAGCTTTAGAGTCTGGGGTCCGCTTTACCAGTCTAACTGCAGATTTTGGCTAAACTTGGATATTTTTCGTAAAGCGACTGCTGTCTGACCTCCGCAACCCGAAGGTGACATCGAAACATTGCAGTTAGATCAATTATTGTTGGACTTTGAGGCCTCCAACAACCCGTAACGACTGCCATTAGATATTCGTATGGCAACTGAAACCAACGGCTTAACGTGCTTTTCAACTTTAATACGAAAGTTAAAAATTAAATTTGTATGATTTATGAGGTGGTAAGGGCTTGTTGCATTTGTAGACAGTATATATATTTTTGAATTTTGTTTTATTCTTTATATTTAGTAATCTCACTTTGTCCCTTCTATTCACTCCAATTACGCTCCTTTCCATCCCATTTTGGCACACTTGGACTTTTTGTGTTGTTTCTCGGTTAGTGACCATGTTTGACATCCGTATAATAAAAACGGGAGAATACATGTGTTGAATATTTTCCGCTTGTCTTTGATAGGCATATCTTTATCTTTCATAACCTCACTTAGGGACCAAAACCGTTTCCAGCTGTTTGCTATCCTCCTATCTATTTCCTTTTGCATTGAGTCTTCTCTAGATATTAGTTGCCCCAAGTATATATATTCATCCACATACTCAATTTATCCGCCGTCTATTTTAATGTCTTTTTTAGTTGAGTTTGTCATTATCTTCGTTTTAGTTGTGTTCATTGTTACCTTGGCACTTTCATCTGATAGTTGTTGTAGCATGTTTTCCAAGTCATCTGGGTTTTTCGAAAATAGGACAATATCGTCTGCGAAGCGTAGATGGTTAAGTTTGTCCCCATTGTATGATTGTCCCGTTGGTAAATATTAAAGACTTTAGATAATTAGACTGGTTTATTACACTTGTAGAATTATTACATTGGAATCGACCTCTTCTAGGTCAGATCCTAAGTTACAATGACAAGACTATAGACTATATTCATAGACACTAATACATAGAGATGGTATTAGTTACTCGACTACAGAGTAGTGATGTATGATACAACATCCCCCCTGTTTAAGTTTAAATTAACCCTTGACAAACAATATTATAGAAACCTGACTTAGTTACAATTTAGACAATGACTTAAGACTATAGTTAGGTCTTAATCTAGTATACAATGTTCTACTTAATCTATTTCATCAATTAGCCTTCTGGTTGGCTTTACAACTCTTCCAGAACGAGTTACATGTTGACTGACTGAGGATTGAGATGAGAGCTCTTGAGGTCTAGACTCCTGCCTGTTACCTTCCTCTCTCCCCTGCGACGAATTGGATAGCATAGGAGAATATTTGTGTCTTAAATGAACCCTATTCTTCCTATACCTAACTCCATTGACATCCTCAACGACATATGACCTATTATTAGCCAACCTTAGCTTGACAATGGCTTGTTCCCAATTGCTATCAGGCTTTCTTTTAAAGTATACATGATCATTGGGATACAATAATGACAATGACTTTGTATTTCTATTATAATATTTAGACTTATTTTTATTATTTTGCTTGACACATTCTTTATAATTTTTGAATGTAACCACTTTAGGTTTTAATTTCTTATAAGACATAGGAATGTTATTTCTTAAATTCCTGGACATTAACAATTGAGCTGGAGATGGTAAATTATTCTTAGGTGTGTTTCTATACTGTAATAAAGCTATGTATGGATCAGATGAGTTTCTTTTACATTTTTTTAACATATTTTTGATAATTTTGACTGAACTCTCTGCTTGACCATTTGACTGTGGATGATATGGGCTAGTTACAATGTGTTCTATGTCCCATTCATGCATAAAATTCTTAAATTCTAATGACTGAAAAGGAGGACCACCATCAGACACTAAAGATAAAGGTATTCCATGACGAGCAAAAATGGACTTTAAATGTGTTATTACATTCTTTGCTGTACTGTTTTTATTTAACAAAGCTATTTCTATAAATTTAGAATAATAATCTGTGACAATTAAATAAGTAAGGTTATCAAAATACATTAAATCAACACCTACTTGTTGCCATGGATATTTATTAATTTCAAAATTTTTTAGTGGTTCCTTTGGACTATTAGGTTTAAATTGTGCACATACATAACATTGTTCTACCAAGTTTTTAATATCAGCTGACATGCTTGGCCAGTACAAAGACTCTCTAGCCAGTTTTAAGCATTTATTTATACCTTGGTGACCTTCATGAATTTTACCTAACATTTCCTTATACATTGCCTGTGGTACTATTAATTTTGACCCTTTGAACAACAAATCTTTGACTACATGAATTTCAGCTTGTATATTCCAAAATGGTTTTATTGACAGACTAACATTATTTTTATTTTTTGGCCAACCTTCATAATAATACTTTTTTAACAATTGCAAAGTATCATCTTTCATAGTGTTCTGAACAATTTTGTACAGTACTCCTTTGTGACTGCTAGACTTGAATGCATTAAATTGACATGACAAGATATTTCTGACTCATTCTCAGGTATATAATGTTCTTTCAATGCTGCTCTAGACAGAGTGTCAGATATAAACATTTCTTTACCTGGAACATGTATAACTTCCAAATCATATTTTTGTAAAGTTAACATCATACGTTGCAATCTTGCTGGTACATCATGTAATGGCTTTTTAAAAAGATAGACTAAAGGTTTATGATCAGTATGAACAGTTACTTTATGACCGTACACATACTGGTGAAATTTTTCACAACCAAACTGAATGGCTAACAATTCTTTCTCAATTTGAGCATACCTTGACTGAGTTTGAGTTAATGTTTTTGAACTATAAGCAATAGGTTTATTATTCTGCATAATGACTGCTCCTAATGCTGACTTTGACGAATCGACTGACAAGACTAATGGTACATTGGGATTATAATGAGCTAAAACTGGTGACTTTGTAATTTCATCGATTAAACTCTTAAGACATTGACTATGATTTTCATCCCAAGTCCAGACTGAATCTTTCTTCAAAAGATTTCTTAAAATTTGAGTTTTTTGAGACAAATTGCTAATAAAGGGACCTAAATAATTGATCATACCTAATATTCTTTGCAATTCTTTGACATTTTTTGGTGTGGGCATATTGACAATTGCTTTTACTTTCTCTTCATCAACCCTAGCACCATCTTTACTAAAAACATACCCTAAAAAACAGACTTCTGATACTAAAAATTTACATTTTGACTTATTGAACTTTAAATTGACTTCACGTGCTCGTTGCATGACTTTATGTACTCTCTCATTATGTACTGACTCGTTTGGTCCATATACCAAAATATCATCGATGAATATTAGAACTCCTTCTAAATCACCAAACAAACTCATCATGACTCTTTGAAAAATTTCAGACGATGCATTAATACCAAAAGGTAACCTTAAATATTTATATCTACCGAAAGGTGTTTGAAATGTACATAAATCAGAACTATATTCATCTAGTTTAAGCATCCAAAATCCTGAAAATGCATCTAAATGAGAAAAACAAACAGCTCCTGCTAGTTGAGATCTGATCTCATCTATTGACTTAAGTGGATAAATTTCCCTTATAATATTCTTATTCAAATTTCTAGGATCTAAACAAATTCGTAACTGACCCGTGCTTTTGACTGTTATCACTATACTGTTCACCCATTCTGTAGGTTTAAAAACCTTTTCAATGACCTGCATTTTCTCCATGCGATCCAATTCATCGCGCAGTTTGTTCAGTAAAGCGAAGGGTACTCTTCTCGGAGCATCCACGCATGGCACTGCTTCCGGTTTGAGTTTCAGGCGACAGACTTGAGGTAGACATCCAAGACCCTGAAATACATCATTGTATTGTGTAAGAATTTGTTCACTAAAATTTTGTTGAGACACAGAGAAAACTCTTTGAATTATACCTAATTTTTCACAAGTTGGTAGACCTAAAACATTCGGACAAACTAAATCTGCGACTATAAACACTATATTTACACTAATAGTGCTATTATTTAAAGATAAACTACATTTTACATTAACTTTACCCATAATGGGTATTGATATACCACCAAACCTACTAACGTTTATTTGACATTTCTCAAGTGACATTTGACTTTTACATTTCAAAGATTGAAAAGTTTTCTTTGACATAATATTAATATCAGCTCCCGAATCAATAATGCAATTAATTTGTGTATGACCAACTAAAATGTTTATGTTCCATGACTGTTTAGAATAGTATTTGTTTTCTTTTGACTCGACTGTATTGACCTGTTTACTATGTGTTGACTTTGCTGTAATAATTCTACAAGTGTTTGTTGTGTGAGATTCCTCAGACTTGTGTCTGTACTCATCATTAAGATATGAATCTCGACTAAGACTTTTTGACTTTTTTGACTTGACTCTGAATCTCTCAGACTGTTCCGTGTTTTCATCACTGAGATATGACATATGACAAGAGTCTCCATTGGATCTCTCAGACCTATCAGTCACCAGTCTTTTTTCATCACTGAGGCATTTTTTGTTAGACCTCTCAGATATGACATTATCACCCCTTTCATCACAGAAATATGACACAGGATATTTTTTATGACAAGATGAGTCTACATGAGATCTCTTAGACATTGACTGCGACTGGCCTATGTGCGACCTGACCGTTGATTGTAACTTATATAGTGTTACGGGCTAGGGGTACTAAAATACCGGTTAAGGGTTACGAAGTTTATTGGCAACGAAGGAACAGTCGATTGTAGGCAATGACAAGTAGAATGTTGCTGACGTTGCACCGAAGTCTTCACTTACGTCCACGAAGTCCGTGTTGTAAACACACAATAACACTACAGATGTTTCTTCACGTAGTACTCAATGTTCTCGTTACAGTTGTCGCAGTAGGTATTCTTAAAGATCGCTTCTTAAGGATCGTTGTTTTCGTCTCGGTAGTCAAGTGCAGACTGACTCGGCGCCGGCGTCACGGCGCTATATATAGTCCAGCTGATCGAACATTCCAGAGTCGTCTAGACGTAATAATAATAGCGCATAACTTCGAGTACATTCGGTAAGTACCTACGGTAATTCCCGGAAACGGGCTTCTAGAAATTTCGATGTCGTCACTTAGTTGACAAAATTGATGAAACCTGTACCATTCGATAGGCCACCTTAAGTCTAGGAATGCGTTTTTATATTACCCCTAGATAATGTCTAGATCTCGAGTTACAGAGCTTAAAAGTTACGCACTGCATGTCACGCGATATTGAACCTTATGCCCTCGACATAAGGTGCATTCGTAACATTGCCCCCTTCTTAGTCGTGCTCGTCCCGAGCATGATTTGATCCATAATAGCGAGCTAGGCGGTCTACGTGTACGATCTTCAGCTTCCCTCTAGGTCCTTTCCTTATCCGGTAGGTGACATCGTTTATCCTGGTCATTATCGTGTACGGACCCTCCCATTTGGCTTGAAATTTCGGACTCTTTCCTTTTCTCCTAATGGGATTATGTAACCATACCAAAGTTCCCTCTTCAAAGCCGGGCACGTTAGCCTTGCGGTCGTATCGGATCTTCATTTTCTCGCTGGTTTTCAGACCGCTCTCTCTCACTAGCTCATGTATTCTATCGAGCTTACGCCGCAGGTCGGCCACATAGTCGACAGCTAGGATAGGGGTATCGGGGGGTGTTCCGGTAAGTGCATCTATGGGTAGTCTAATCTCTCGGCCGAAGTTGACTTTCGCCGGTGTACAATTTGTGCTGTCATGTGTTGCAGAGCGGTATGACATTAAGAAGAGTGGAATATATTGGTCCCAATCCCTCTGGTGTTCTTCCACTACTTTGGCCAAATGATTCTCTAGCGTCTGGTTGAATCTTTCGACCATTCCATCTGACTGAGGGTGATATGGTGTTGTACGAGTCTTATGTATCCCAAGTAGTTGGCAAACCTCTCGGAACAGTGAAGACTCGAAGTTTCTACCCTGGTCAGAGTGCAACTCCAAGGGGACGCCAAATCGACAGAACACCTCGTTAACTAGCTTTTTGGCAACGGTATGAGCTTCTTGGTTGGGTACTGCAAAAGCTTCTGGCCATTTGCTGAAATAGTCTTGCATGACGATGATATACCTATTCCCTTCTTCAGTGATAGGGAATGGCCCAGCTATATCGACAGCAACTCTTTCCCATGGTGCACCAACATTGTACACTTTCAGCCGACCTCTGGCTCTCGTTTGTGGTCCCTTTACTGAGGAGCAGGCTACACATTTCCTACACCAGTCCTCTACGTCTTCGCGGCAATGCACCCAATAGAACCTTTTTCTCACCTTCTCCAGAGTTTTCTTTACTCCTAGATGTCCTCCGGATACTCCGTCGTGCACCTGTCTTAGCACCGACGCGACCTTCTCACAGGGGACAACTATCTGTAAGGCGACCTCCTGTCCACTAGGTGATTCCCATTTCCTCTTCAGAACTCCATTATCAATTATCAGGCTGTCCCATTGAGCCCAGTAACTTTTTGCTGTAGGGCTAAGCGCTGATATTTCACTCCAAGGGGGCCGCTGGCCACTTTTCTTCCATTCGATTACTGTCCTCAAGACGCTATCTTCCTTCTGTGCATTTTCCAATGACTGATTATTCCAGTCCTCGTCCAACGCGTTCACCTGGATAATCCTTACGTTCTCTTTCTTTTCCTGTTTGGCACAATGTCGGCAAGATTCTTCGCAAGGCCGTCTAGATAAAGCATCAGCATTATTGTGTGACTTGCCTTTTCGATGTTCAGTGACAAAGTCAAATTCTTGCAGCTGCTCTATCCACCTTGCTACTTGTCCTTCTGGGTCTTTGAACTGCAGCAACCACTGTAAGGCAGCGTGATCGGTGCGAAGTGTAAACTGTCTCCCAATCAAATATTTCTTGAAGTGTTGTAAGGTCTTAACAACGGCTAGAAGTTCTCGGCGGGTAACACAGTAATTTCTTTCTGGCTTGGAAAGACATTTGCTGAAATATGCAATAACGACCTGCCGATCTCCTTGTGTTTGAGAGAGAACTCCTCCAATGCCAACATTGCTGGCATCCGTGTCCACCAGAAATCGGCCTTCCCGACTAGGGTAACCTAATACAGGAGTCCCACACAAGTGAGTTTTGAGTAGCGCAAATGCCTGTTCGCAGTCAGGATTCCATCCAAATTGACACTTTTCCTCTGTTAAACGATGCAACGGTTTCGCTAACTCTGAGAAGTTCTTCACAAACCGACGGTAATATGCACACAGACCCAAGAAAGAGCGTACCTCAGTTTTGTTACGAGGGGTAGGCCACTTCGACACGGCTTTTATTTTTTCAGGATCTGTTCGAATTCCTTGCGCCGAAATAATGTGTCCTAAGTATCCAACCTCTTTCTGGAATAGTGTACACTTACTAGGACTGAGTTTTAAATTCGCTTCACGCAGTTTTTGGAACACTTTCTCCAAATTGCGTAGGTGTTCTTCGAAGCTTCGTCCCATAATGATGATGTCATCCAAATAGACCAGGCATGCATCACCAAGCAACCCCACCAAAATGCGCTCCATTAGGCGCTCGAATGTAGCTGGAGCATTGCACAGTCCAAAAGGCATGACATTGAATTGCCAGAGACCGTTCCCAGGACCAGTGGAGAAAGCGGTCTTTTCTTTATCCTGCTGACAGATTTCCACCTGCCAGTATCCACTTTTGAGGTCAACTGTGGAGAACCATTTCATGCCACTTAGCAACTCTAAAGTGTCATCTATACGTGGCAGAGGATAACTGTCCTTTTTCGTGGCATCATTCAACATCCTGTAGTCAACGCAAAACCTTGTACTGCCATCCTTTTTCTTGACTAGTACAACTGGAGATGACCAAGGGCTGGTGGATGCTTCTATAATCCGGTTTTTCTCCATATCTCTTAACATTTCCGTGACTTCCTGTTCTCTTGCAAAAGGGACACGACGTGGTCTCTGTCTTATCGGCTGTGTATCACCCGTATCTATATGGTGTTTAACTAGCCCGGTCCTTCCCACGTCACCGTCGGTCTTCGCGAAGATGTCATGGAAGTTATGCAACAGTTGCTTAACTTTGTGACTTTCGAACTTGTTTAAATTGCCCTTACAACTTTCGAGTAGTGTCGATACATGTTCCTGCCACTTCTTATCACGTTCCTTTTCGTGCACCTGTGTTTTTCTCAAAGATGCTACATTATCGCACACACCCACCATGTGATTCTTTTCGAGAATTATTTCTTTGTTACTAACGTTGATTATGCGTATTTTTGGTTTATCGGAAATCATCATCAGTGTCCTTGCCGTTATCCAGTCTGGGTGATCTCCAGAATCCTCTATTATAATGCAACGTTTGCGGCATCCTATTGGTGAAAATCTAATATCTACTAAAGTTTCTGATCTTGGTGGTAATACAGTTTTCCTTAAACAGTACACTGACCCTTGTTTTGCACCTTGAAGAAATACTTCTTGTTCTGGAAAACTCAATATTCCTTTTGCTACATTAAGGACGCATTGTTGTTTCTTCAAAAAGTCCAGTCCTATAATGCAATCATCTGTAATATTCGCTACTAAAACAGGGTGCGTGAATGTCTTATCACCCATTTTCAAGGTCACATTCGTTTCACCAAGGACGAGTACTGGTTGGCCGGTGGCGGTTTGTAATCGGCATTGTGAAGACCCTCTTTTCCATGCTATGGTCCGAGGAAATAGCTCCGGTCGTGCAATAGTTCTTGATGCACCAGTATCCAATGTGAAACTGCATGACTTACCATTCAGTTCTCCTTCTATAATAAGACTGTTTCCGTCACCCACTTGTGATACTGTTATAATGGGGGCTTCACGTCGACCAGCCAGTACTCGCCCCATAGCCCTGGCTGTTCCTAGTTTAAATCCTCTGCTTCCACCTGTGTCCCAGAAGTACTTCTTCCCTTAGACTTCCTGGGACAATTGATCCGAATATGCCCCTTTTCGCCGCACTCATAGCAGGTTGGTCCTTGCCGAGTTTTTATTATTGGGGTTACCTCACGAATGCGGTGGTGTTGTCGGCTATCTTGACGTACTGCTTCCACCTCCAGAGCGTGTGTCAGGGCTGCCTTAAGAGTCCGATGGTGACCCAGGCGAACTGCAGCCCTTACTTCCGCATCTCGGATTCCATCAGTAAACGCTTGCACCGTAGTAGTATCAATCAATCCCGGCGTTGATGCATACGCCCTCCGAACAATACGTTCTATTTCCGTTGCCCATTGTTGCAAACCCTCACTGCTCTTCTGTGTGCGGTCGCGGAGTTGAGCCCTGTAGACATGTTCGAGGTGTTTCTCTCCATATCTAGACTCCAACGCTTCTAACAGATTGGCTAGGGTATTGCAATCGCCGGAAATATTTTCGAGAATTTGTACCGCATCACCACGCAGAGCAAGCGTAAGAGCGGTTACCGCTTGATCGTCGTCCCAGTTGTTGCCTTTTGCAACCTTTTCGAATTGTAGACGGAAGGCCACCCATGATGTTGTTCCGTCAAAATGAGGGACTTGGAACGTCGGCAAAGCGCTGGGTACAGGTACACCTTTAATACCTCCTCTTTGTACCTTCTCATGCAAAAATTCTATTTCTTTCCCAAACTCCATGATGGTATTGTCTAGTTTCTTGAAACGCGCATCATGATTGTCTATACGAGCATCTTGCTGGTCTATGCGCGTATCTTGTTGTACTGTTCTTATTTTAAGCTCGTTGACCTCTTCTTTGGTTTTTTCCCACTTTTCGCTTAGTTCCAATACTAGTTGCTGGGATTTTGACTGGGATTCTGCTACACTTTTAATTTGTACCTGGGTTTCTGCTTGAGATTGTTCTATTTTTGCCTGGGTTTCTGCCTGGGATTCTGCTACTATGTTTTTTATTTGTGCTAGTAACGCCGATATATCGAATCCGCTACTGCCGGGAATAGTGGTGGTAGTGGGCGCACTTACATTTGTCGGTGGTACGACGGCCGCATCTTCTACGGGTACAGGGACACCAAGCGATGCTTCCTCTTGACGCGCCAAATCCATCGCTGCTTGTCGTCGCGTGCGAACTCTTTCGTCTTCCCTTGGCGTGACCGGCATTCCGCTTCTGACACCAGTTGTTACGGGCTAGGGGTACTAAAATACCGGTTAAGGGTTACGAAGTTTATTGGCAACGAAGGAACAGTCGATTGTAGGCAATGACAAGTAGAATGTTGCTGACGTTGCACCGAAGTCTTCACTTACGTCCACGAAGTCCGTGTTGTAAACACACAATAACACTACAGATGTTTCTTCACGTAGTACTCAATGTTCTCGTTACAGTTGTCGCAGTAGGTATTCTTAAAGATCGCTTCTTAAGTATCGTTGTTTTCGTCTCGGTAGTCAAGTGCAGACTGACTCGGCGCCGGCGTCACGGCGCTATATATAGTCCAGCTGATCGAACATTCCAGAGTCGTCTAGACGTAATAATAATAGCGCATAACTTCGAGTACATTCGGTAAGTACCTACGGTAATTCCCGGAAACGGGCTTCTAGAAATTTCGATGTCGTCACTTAGTTGACAAAATTGATGAAACCTGTACCATTCGATAGGCCACCTTAAGTCTAGGAATGCGTTTTTATATTACCCCTAGATAATGTCTAGATCTCGAGTTACAGAGCTTAAAAGTTACGCACTGCATGTCACGCGATATTGAACCTTATGCCCTCGACATAAGGTGCATTCGTAACAATAGTATAGGATCTGACTGTGTGTATGACAACCTGCTATGTCTGTAATGATTTTGATTGTGATGACTTTGTGACTCTAAATGACAATTATATTGACTAGACTTATGACTATGACTGAAGTTATGACAATTTAAAATTCCAACAAAATTATCTTGACTACCAGTTGAACTAAAAGACTCTAAATGACTGACTTTTTTATTATTGGAGTAACAAAATTTTGCAAAATGACCATAAGAGTTACATGACCTGCATTTAGCTCCCTGCGCTGGACATTTGTAGCGGTGGTGTTGTCCACAGCGGCTACACGTCTTCGAGCGCTTCTCAGGACTGGGACTTGACTTTGACCTCCCTGCGCTGGATCCCTGCTGACTGACTGGTGAAGCTCGCCGTCGCTGACGCTCCGCTCGACCACGGCTCCTCCGACGCAGATGCATGACTTTTTCAGACTCTTCACTAGTGGACCTCTTGACAATTTGGTCTGCATCCTGCTGTGCGACGATGAGTGTCCTAGCTAGCTCTCGCATCCTCTGATATGTCAGATCAGGTTCCTGCAGCAGTCTCTGACGTACATGTGCTAAGTCCAAACTCAAGTTGGCGATAAAAATATCTCTGATAAGAGATTCTCTGAGCGTTCCAAATTCGCAATCTTGGCTCTTATTTTCGAGATCGGTTAAGAAATCCTCGATGCTTTCCGATTTCTGTTGACGTGTGGTAAAAAACATGTAACGATACATGGTAATATTTTTTCTAGGTTGAAAAAATTCGTCGAATTTGGCCTTGACGTCATGTAATGTGCTTTCTCCAATATTTATGTTGAATGTGTTGAAAATATTTAAGCATTTTTCACCAATGTGATGTAGTAAAATGGCGATCTTGCGTTTCTCACCGGACTTGTCCAAACCCGTTGCCAACAAGTATAATTCGAACTGTTGCCACCAGCGCTTCCAGGTTTCGTAATTGTTGTTTGTTGCATCTGACGATATTTTAAGCGCCTTCAAGCCATTGTTCATTGCAGTTCCGGTGTCATGGTTGCCACCGACGCCATCCGACTTTTGCATTTTTTGAATTTTCTTTCTTCGTATTGGGTTTTTTCACTCTTCTGACACCATGTATGATTGTCCCGTTGGTAAATATTAAAGACTTTAGATAATTAGACTGGTTTATTACACTTGTAGAATTATTACATTGGAATCGACCTCTTCTAGGTCAGATCCTAAGTTACAATGACAAGACTATAGACTATATTCATAGACACTAATACATAGAGATGGTATTAGTTACTCGACTACAGAGTAGTGATGTATGATACAACACCCATTAATGATAAGTCCGTATTTTTCCTATTTAAGGTTTCTGAATATCATTTCTAAAACTGCGGTGAATAAAGCGGTCCCCCTGTCTGACACCTCTTTCGATATGAAATTCTTCTCCTGTTCTTTCCAGCATAACTTGGGCCGTACTCTTCGAATAGATACTCTTGAGTATACTTATGTACTTGTGTTCAACTCCCTGGCTTTCTAGTGCCTTCCATATGCTATCATGGTCTAAAGAATCGAATGCTTTGTTGAAATCCACGAAACCTAAGTAGTAAATTTTGTTGTATTCGTTATATTTTTGGAGTATCTGTCTTACGACGTGAATGTGGTCTATCGTTGAGAACTTACTTCGAAAGCCAGCTTGTTCCTTTGGTTGGTTTTCATCGAGCGTGACAGCAATTCGTGATAGTATTATCCTTGAAAATATCTTGTATATGTATTAAGCTTATTGGTCTGTAGTTGTTCATGTCTCCTTTATCTCCCTTTTTGTGTCTCAATACTATAGTTGACTTTGTCCACTGTTTAGGCATGTTTTCAGTTAGAAGGATGTCATTGAATAGTTCTGTAAGTCTAGGAGCAATTACCGGTGATGTACATTGTAATATCTCATTAGATATTTGGTCTGGACCTGGTGCTTTGCCTAGTTTCTGTGTTTTGATTGCTCTTATAGTTTCTTCCTGTAGTATTATCGGTACTGGTTCTAATTCTGTCATTATTTGTTCTTGGTTTTCTCGTGATATTCTTTGTTTTTGATATAATATTCTATAGTAATCTGTGGCGGTTTCGAGTATCACTTTTCTTTTACTTTTAGAAGTTCCATGTTTAGTTTTTATGTTTGGCATCCAGACTTTTGTTTTGTTTAATAACTTTAAAGCTTTTTATGATCCCCCCAGTTTTTGCAATGAAAGTTTTCAAAGTTTTCTGCCTTCTTATTTTTCTGTCTTTTCTTAAGTGTTCATTTATCTTTTTGCTTGAGATATTTTTTACGTATTTGTTTGTTTTTTTCTTGGTGTATAAGTTCTTTCCTCTCATTAATCAATTGTTTAGTTTCTAAGGATATTACATTTTCAGTTTGTTTTCTTGTTGTTCTAATTTCCGTTTTGATTATATTCAATAAGTTGTCGTAACGTTCCTGAATTGATTTATTATTTATTTGTGGGGGCCTGTTTATTGCAACATCTATATTATTAAGGAATGCATCACTGTTTCCGGTGATTGCATGGGCTGTTCTGTATTTATTATTTTGAAAATCTGTTCTACTTCGTACATGTTTTTCTGATAATAGTGTTGTATCATTCTGTAGTCTGTATTAAAATTAAACTGATTTACAATACACACGTCATTAAACACCTTCCGGTTGTTTGTGAGGATGAAATCGATTTCATTCATGTGCTTTCCATTGGGAGAGTTCCATGTCCATTTCCTTGATCTTTTCTTCTTATAAAAGCTATTTAGTATGCTTAGTTTGTTTTCTAGTGCAAAGGCGACTAATCTTTTCCCGTTTTTGCTTCTATGGCCATGTCCGTATTTCCCAATTGTATATTCTTCTCCTTCTTTGCAGACTTCTATTTGACCTTTAAAATCTCCCATCACAATAATGTTTTTATATGAACCTTGTATGGCTATTTGTAGATCTTCGTAGAATCTGTCAGTTTTTATGATGTCTTTTTTATTATCTGATTATGTAGGTGAATATGCCTGAATTATGGTCCACATTTCTTCTCTACCTTTACATGAGGGTAATTTGATGTTAAGGACTGCTATTCTTTCATTTATTCCTTTAATTTCTTCTATTTTGTTTACAAGATTATTTTTAATTAAGAAGCCGACACCATACAGGCCCGGTGTCTCACCAATGTAATGTAGAATGTACTTGCCATTATGGTCTTCAATTTCTTCACCAAATCGCCTCATTTCGCTTATTCCGATTATGTCCCATTTGATGTTGTCTATTGCCAGTTCTAATTCCATTAGTTTTTCAGGTGTTCGTAGTGATCGCGTGTTTAAGGTCGCTATGTATATGTCCGAGATTGTTCTATTTGTTTTGCTTGTTTCTTCATTTTTTTCCTTTAGAGGGTCGTGGTCGTTTATATAATATAAATATAATATTGTAAATTGGAGTGACCAAAGTGTGATTTAAAGTTTATCGTTATAATTGATTATCTTCTTGCCCGATAACATTTTTTTTTTTTGGGTGGAAGTCCTCATAGGAAGTCCGCCGCCCTGGGGTGGGCGACGGGGTCTGTCAGACTTTTACTGGCTAAAACCACCCCGGTGTCTCTTCTATCACGAGCGCGCGTGGGGCCGCGGGAGTCTAAATTCTTCCACGGCCCCACACCCTCGTGCTGGCCCGGTCTGCCCGGGCCTCGTCTCCTTCACGGGGTAGTGCGGTGTTAAACTACCCCGTGCATCCCCTCAGAGGCGCGCGCCAAACATCGCGCGCGCCTCCGCCTCGTGGTCCATCGAATAGGGAGCGGGGACTTCCCCATGTCCCTCGCCCCTGGACCCATTCATGAGGGGCGGAAGAGGGCGTGCCGATAACCTACGCCTACAATAGATTCTTCGCTATATAAAGACGGAGCATCCCTAGATGATGCTTTTGTACCGCTAACTTCTGATGATGGCCATGTGCCGTTACATGTATACGAGAAAAAAATATTTTTATTAATAGAAATATACTCACCATTTGCTCAATTCAAACAATACAATTACTTTCGCAGCGGAGCAAAAGCGTGAAAGATACACAGACAGGGTTAATCAACCTTGTTTGTTAAGTCCCATTGATCGAGCGGCGCATCAAATGCGTTATGCGAAGGTTCAAGTGTGATGAGAGGACTTTCCTATTGTTCCGATAAGGAAACGTCAACCTTTAGAGAGTCGGTGGTGAACGTAGTCGGAGGACTAACGACGACGAAGATTGGTCATAGTTTGTTCATTCTTTGTTTGTGTGATGATAATTTGTTACGGTGTGCTGTTTACAAGGAGTGTTTGTAATAGTAGGAAAATATTTCTGGAAAGAGGAAGTTTGTAGTACTCACAGGATTTTAAAGTTTCTTTTATGCTATTTGGCAATGGCTTATGTAACTATTAGCTGAATAGCGCAAAAATGATGATCTTGGTAGGCACAACACTACCATCATAATCATCATCATTATCATTTCAGTCGAAAGACGTCCACTGTTGGACATAGTCCTCCCCCAAAGATTTCCACGATGACCGATCCTGCGCCTCCCTCATCTAGCGGTTTGTGGCGACCTTCACTAGGTCGTCGGTCTACCTTACGGTCTACCACGCTGAGTCTTCCAGTGCGTGGTCGACACTCGAAACCCCTTCGGCCCCATCGGGCATCAGTTCTACGCGCAAAGTGCCCTGCCCACTTCCACTTAAGATAAAGATAATTTTATTTTGCACACATGGGTAAAAAGATGACAAAAAATAAATGTTTAAATAATGACAGGTTCAGACATATTTTACCATTTAGGCATTCAAAATTTTTATTAAAACATTCAACTTAAAACTAAAAAATACAGTTTAGGAAAATAGTTCAAAGCTACATTATTCTAACTTAAAAGAAAAATCTTTTTCAGTAAGGTACTCATTTATATTATAGTACGTTTTCACGACTAAAAGGCTTCGGAGTCTTTTTTAAAATGATTTTAAAAGAAGCTCTTTCCAGCTCTTTGGTAACTTATTATAAATAACCGGAGCCATGCAGTAGACACTTTTGCGCATAAGTGCAGCCTTAGCTGGTTCCTGACATAGCAAGGTGTTGTCGCGTCTATTGCGGGGAAAAAGGCTATACATCAGAAACGACTCGGATTTGCCTTCACAAACACAGCTACTTCTAGTATATACATATAACATAATATCAATATCTTATATTTTTAATGTATGGCTTACAACTATCAGTGGGTAGCAATTCTTCTATATCATATATACCAACATACATAGATTCACAGATTCACGATTCAGAGCTGAATAGATCGAGAAATCAGAAAACCAGATGATCCAGTTGAGGCAAAGCAAGACCCGTATCCTGCATTAAATGCAGTAATTTTTTTAACTACTGTTTTTTGTTTTTAATAGTTATAAACTAGCGCTTGACCGCAATCCCGTCTGATGGTAAGTAGTGATGCAATCGTTGATGGTAAAGCGCGCTAGTTTATTAAGAGCCTATTCAATCAGAAAAACTGAGCGAATAGGAAAGAAGACGGCAGTTGAGCGAGGTGATGCAATGTTAAACCCAACAACACGACCATCGATGCTGCGCCAAAGGGAGATTGATCTGAAGACCCTCCACGACCAAACTCCCAATACAACAACATTAGGCGCATCGTACCCGGCACACATCGCAACACACCTGCTCAGACCCGTCCTCCGTACGGCTTCACCAGACATCATGCCGGAACACGACAAATCGCTTGGCGGCAAGGCTTTATCTGGTGGGTGGTAACTTCTGCCGGCGGCCGATGTTATTGCCTACCACCGAGAAAACTGTCGTAATAAATATTTACACGGATAAGTTTTTTTTTAACTAACAATATATGGGCCTTGCCTCAAATAAAGAATTTGAATTTGAATTTGAATTATAACCAGGAATAACACGTAGGATAGTTTTTATCCGGATATTCCCATATTTTTAAATTTCGAGGAGATTAGAAGACTTTTCAATTCGAAATAAAGTAATAGAAGAAAAAAAAACTGTTTCCTATATTTCTTAAATTCCAATCATAACATAAGGGTCGAAACATTAAGTAGGTAAATAAATATATATTATTTGCTAATATCATGATAAATCTCTTCCCAATTCTGCGCGCGTGGTATCATAGTAACTTACCGCAGGCGGTGTTCTTTCTTATAACTTCCGAACAAGTAGAGATGGTATTAAAAATACTCTTCCAATATCATTTGATGTCATTTAATAAAGCAGTGCTCTTGAAATGTATATACCCTGTTCATTAGACGTTGTATGAATACAAACTAAATCTAGGGAACAAGGGTATTCATAACAGAAAGAGCTATGGAGCATTCTATGCTTGTCATTGAGCTTATAAGACGACGGGATCCGAAAACGAGCGAGAAGGTTTCCGATATCAGAAAATGAGTTATGGAACTCAAATGGACTTGAGTAGGACACTGGATAAGACGTAGTAATGACAGGCGGAGTAAGGCAGTGACCGAGGAATGGAAGGTGAAATATCAGTCGTCCTGCTGTGAGAAGGGAGGACGACATTGTTACAATCATGGGTAGAAGAATCGGGATGAGATGGTACAGGGGTGACTAAATGGGACTATAAAGAGACACATATGCTCAACAGAGGGTAAAGTAGGGCTGTATATAATAATAATAAGGATCAATAGGTAGTTTCTATAGTTATTTTCGTAGGTATTTGAAAGTTATCCTTTACGTAATCAGGAGAGCTACCAAAGAATGTACCTACCTAACGTTCTTTGGTAGCTGTTAAAAAATGAATCACCATAGTGGGTAGAGTATAGATATAGATACTGTGTACATTTTCTTACTAATAATGTTTTAAAGACCTTGTAAATTATTATTAAGCTTTTTATTTACATCAAATCACAAAATTAATTTATTCTTTAACACAAATTCACAAGATCAATAACCAATATTTAGTTATCGAGCCTTGGTCTAAGGTGCATGTACCCAGGTTCTTAATTACTGCTTGTGCACACACCTATAACTGGTTTTGAATGTTATGACACAGTCACTTTTCCCAAAATTACCAGGGGGGTTAGTTAATATAAGCTACTACGTCCAGAGTGTAGTAAAGAGCTGACATAAACAGAGCTTCTTTAGTGTTATGATTCCCTGGTATGTGCGAGTCTTATCCAAGTATTTAGATAGCCTTAGCCTTGTTGCACCCACAGCTGACTAGCATCTCCTTTCTCCCTTCTGTGCCGTGGCTTTCTGGTAGGTATTGTTTTCAAAAAATAAGACTAGGTGTTGTTTATTTATCTTCCAAAATAATATCTCTCTTCATAGGAAAACTAAAGAATCTATTCATTTGGAGCTATTGTGGTATAGCCTTGCGGGTTGTTTAAACTTCCATGTTAATTTTGTTGCCGTATTTAGTAATCTCTACTATTTTGGTTTGGTCTTGAATTCATTGTAGTAAGAGCCATGGAGCGTTCTATGCTTGGCATGGCATTATAAAACGTCAGAATCTGCAGACCTACGAAGGTTTCCGATATCGGAAAACTTATGTACTTAATTCAGGGACGACATTAGTATTATGGTTTAAGTAAACACGAGATTGAATTTAGTTTGGAACTCTGGTCGAAAGCATAATATTGGGCTTCAGCAAAGCTATTCATACCCGTCCGACAGGCTATCTATATCAAAAATGACACATTTTGATAAACAGATTTGCTTTGCCTCTAACAAGAAAAAGCTCTTGGAAGAATAGTGGTCACTTATTTGATTAAAACCTACAAACGTACCATTAATTGTTGCTCGTTATGATATCTCGAATAGCTATCTACTATGCAGGTCGGTACCTTCGGTTCAATTTTCAGAAAAGGTCGTGTTATTTAATTTTAAATTATATAGTTTAACATTCCGGACCATTAATTCGTTGTATTGATTGTAACTTTAACAAATTTATTTGTGCCTCAACCTAGTAAACGCAGAAATATTGACGAAATTATGGCAACACTAATATTTGTCAAGACATTCTTGCATGGCATTGTAATGTAAGAAAATATTACGTGTATGTGCATAATGTACATCTTGGCTTGCACACGTGAAGTTGCATCCATGGAAGCTCATTAAATATGAAATCAGAAAATTATTGTGTTTTAGTCACTTTTGGTAGTAAATCTCATCATCAAACTTTTATTCCTACTTTTTATTTAATTCTTTTCTCACTACTGGGCACAGGTCTCCTCTCATACAGAGAAGGATTGAGCGTAATCACCACGTTTGCTCAATGCGGATCGGCGATTTTAGACTTGTCCAGGTTTCCTCAAGATGTTTTCCTTCATCTTTTAATCAGTAATTGGTGTCCAAAATATACTTAGAAAGTACATATAACTTAGAAAAGTTACATTGATACTTGCCTGACCAGGAATTGAATCCGCACACTCATACTTTGGAGGCTGGTGTTTTGATCACTAGGCCACCACGACGTTAGGAAATCACGTTAATAAATCTATCGTAAAATAGTAAAATTGAAGAGTTTCTTTGCTTATCTGAAACCATGAATCTTTGTGGAATTACCAATAGGATCAGAGGGTCAATTACTGTAATTTAAAACGTTCAAAATATAATTGCAGTGGCGACAAACAATGTCAAAAAATGGTCAAAATGTAGGAAAATTAGATGTAGTTTTGACAGATTGAGACACGGACTCAGATCAGACTGTGAACGTTCCAAAAATTTGTTGAATTAGCTCTCTGATCACCCGATCAGTTCTATAAAAAAATCACCGTGAAAAATTCGGTAAAGTGAGCTGTTAATATTGTCAAGCATTAGTTGTAATGACAGCTCACTCCGCCTAAGTTATCATAGTGAGGTGGATTTAGAATCGCATCGCAGAAAACGTAATAGTGTGACCGGAAAATGTGGATTCATGCGGCTTGGGTGGACTTCCATACGTAAAGGCAAGGCCATGAGATATTTTATATATTTAGCATCTTTTTTTTTTTAATAATTATAATCTAGCGCTTGACTGCAATCCCGCCTGATGGTAAGCAGTGATGCAATCTTGACGGTAAAGCGCGCTAGTTTATTAAACCCATTCACTTAAAAAACTTAGTTGAGGGAGGAGGTGCAAAGTTAAACCCAACAACACGACCAAAGATGCTGCGCCAGAGGGAGATTGATGTGGAGACCTAGGAATAAGTATGATATTTTTTTTTAAATTTCAAATAAAAAAAAATATTTGAAATATAACTTAGCCTAAGTATCTTTCTGCTGTATACCAGGGAAATACTTAGCATTATATATGTTTGTCCGAAAAAAAGGCTGTGTATATTTACTACTGCTTAAACATTTCACCAATTATGTTTCCAAGTAAATTCCATTTTAAAGTGATTGAACCTATTGTTATCACTTTATTAAAAATGCTTAGGCATAAAGATCATTACAAATCAAATCAAATCAAATCAAATCAAATCAAAGCATTTATTTCAAATAAACCAGTTACAGGCACTTTTGAATTGTCAGAAGTTCGGTCAGTCAGTAAGGTGAAGCTAGTCGCCCATTCCAAAAAGTAGGTACCTATGGAGAAGAACGGGCAAGAAACTCCATGGACACTCTTTTAAAATATCAAGCTATTGATACAAATATTTGATTACATCATTCATTTTGAAATCAATCGTGTGAGAACGATGCAGAAACATATTGTACGCTGAGAGCGTCCATTATGGAAAAAAAAAACAACAATTTAGAAATTAAAATACGCCGTAGCAGCTAAGAGATGACCAGTCCCCTCTGACGGCGTCCGTTCACGAACATGACGTATGGATCAGCATCATTCAGCTCAACCATATTGAAGGGAACCTAATGACCCAACACACACGCCACCACCAGCGAGACATTTGAGTGAGCATGACATACTCTCAACAGCCATAGCACTATCAACAGTTTACAGTTTTTGATGCGTACACTATGCATTTAATATTTAAAAATGCAGTTAGAAAAGTTCTAGTTATACAGATTTCTTGCTATTTCCCATTCATGGGACACAAGCCACCTCTCGGTGAGAGGAAGTTGCTGATACGAGTTGATAGATTGTGAACATGTTACACATGTCTTTAAAGTTTTGGTTCTAGAACATGTCGGATTCCTCGTAATATTTCCTTAACCGTTTTGAACTCGGAGGTAATAGGATAATTGACACAAAGGAAAGCCCTTGTCTGGTTTCAGAGCTACGACAAAAACAAACAACAACAAAAGCAACACAGTCATGGTTTATATGTGTTGTTTTGTGGTATTTATTTACTTTAAGAATTTTATTAAAATTATCTTCATAACTGACGTAAGTCACCTATAACTGTGTAGCCCTGCAATAAATAAACATTTATTTATAGTATATTTTTACAGTTATAGGAACCGCATGTCTCTTAAAGTACAAAAAATCTAATAAGACATCATCTGGATCAGTTAACCAATTTAATCTACATGCGACCTATTGTGTCGTGCGAAAATTTTCTCAATTATTTGCCACGACACGCTAAAGGAAACTTCATTTTTGGAAGGCTTTCGGTAGTTAGACTAACCAAGGCTGGCGTCAAATAAGGCCACATATAAATGCCTGTGAAGCCACCATTGTGGTATTCAAGGAGTTGACGCTGATCAAGACGGTTGTATTCCTAGTGTGTGCTAAGTGTTTGGAATTATGTGTCGTTGTCTGTGCTTTGTTTTGGCGGTATGTTTTGGAGTGACGCTGGCTGCTCCGAGAATTGCATTGCCCCCGGGACAGGTGTATCGAGCGCCTGGATATGGATATTATGTAAGATTTATCTATATTTGTTCTTTTTTCAAAATCACTAGCCGACTGATTTTTGATTGGTGGTTAACCCACACGTCTGTATGATAATAAAATTACATAATAGTTTTATTAAAGACCCCTTACAATATTTTGAACAGGGACTTCAGTCCATCCTGATTTTGAAAAGAATATATCTAATTGAATGAATGGCAATGAATAATTATGATTTTGTTATTTTTCAGGATACTCCGAAATACGCCTTCAACTATGGTGTAGCAGATCATTCAACTGGTGATGTGAAGTCACAACATGAAACCAGAGATGGTGATGTAGTTAAAGGTATGAAGTTGGGATTTTAACTAATTTGATTAATAATTAACTAAGAATGATTTACAACTAAAACAAACAAAATAAAAATAGTTAAGAGACAGACAGCCATTTAATAACCATCGATTTTAAAAATAGATAGAGGAAAGAGAGAGTCTGAACAACGTAATATAGAAGAGAAATAAAATTCAATAAACCTAACATTCAAGCTTAAATTAAAGCTAATTTTATAATTCCATTTTTAGCCGATTTCGTTGGCAGTTAGTGAAAATATAAAATTCTTATTAAATTATACCATAAATATCCAAAGTAAAATATAATAAACAAGTAGCGAAGAATTTTAGGTTTGTTTGTTTGTCTTGAAGGACGGATTGGCACTCACGTATATTTTACAACATGTATTGAAACATAGCGTGCTTTAATATAGGAAGTACACCGAGTTTCAATATGCAGGTAGGTGAAGCCGAAGGCAAAATATAGTTCCAAATAAATGAAGAAGAACGGTTTTATTCGAGAGAACTAATGGTGAACATTTAGATAAAGCAACATTTGTAACTTGTAATAGGTGTGAAGTAGAGCTGTAATCATCCATATTATATTTTCATCGCTACAATGATAAGTAATAATATTGTAATCTAGCGGTATCGAAAGTGGATAATATATATGTGTCTATACATAAATATAGGGTTATAAGAGCGTAAGTTGAGAATACACGAGACGCTTGACCACAAGTGAGACTTCCATCTTCATGACTACATGTAGTGGTTACTCTCAAATGTGTCATAGACTTTGTAGGGCGTTATAATAGTTATTGTAGTCGTCCAGCGACTGATCTCAGTGCACAATAAGTGATGAAAAAGCAAGCTCCCGTGGAGACAAGTATCCTATGGGGGAGATATTTTTTTCCTTTTCTACTTTGCTTCAGGCTTGTAGAGTTATCCTGTATCATGGGTACGTTTACTAACTAAATTTTAACTCACATACATAAACAGCCAAATCCTTAATAACTACTTGATCTGGCTCAAGATCAACGGTTTAAAGTGCTTTGCACGAGGGTACCCCCCAACTTCAAAATTAATGAGACTGCGACGCGTAGGGTCCTGGCTTTGATTATAATTGTTAGTAACAGCCCAGCGTTTTTTTTTTAACATTTCTCCACACTGGGAATTTCTTCTGTATCGTGGGTGCGTTTATAAACATAAAAACTCACATACATAAACATCCAAACCCGGAACAACTACTTGTAGCTCATACAAATTATTTGTTCCGCCCCTCGCAACGCAGCAGTCAACAGCTTAACCACTGCGCTAATCGCGCAAGAGTTATAATAGTAAGGAGTCTATCACCACATAACCTTGCTGTGCCAAAC
Organism: Sesamia inferens; assembly: GCA_037179545.1. NCBI lineage: Eukaryota > Metazoa > Arthropoda > Insecta > Lepidoptera > Noctuidae > Sesamia > Sesamia inferens. Next base: position 22,558,237 of record CM073928.1, on the reverse strand, counting down.
ATGCATTCTTTGATACACTAATAAAAATAAAGAGTACTATATCACGCCATAATAACCCGGAAGACATAATCTTAAATCATTGTAAATACCAATTAACATTCTTCAAACGTAATCACTATTATTATCCATTGTACGAAATCGTTTTTGGTACTGCATTGCTACTGTGGTACATTGATTAAGTGCATACCATAGAATAGTGCAGACGTACGGCTCCGTACAATGAGTGACAATAGAAGTTAGAACATGTATTATCAAAATGTATACCTATATTACAAGCCGGTGTATAACCCATCGAGAAAAAAATGCTAAACATACTTTTTATTTTGGACTCAAATACATTAGACGATCATTTCTCAAAAATGCTTTCTAGTGTAAGGTTCTTTATGCTGTCTTTGTCTGTGAGTGAACGAATGAATTCATGATTTTTTTTAAATATGCTATTTGTTATCCAGTCAATATTTCATTGTAAACCATATCACTCAATAGCCATCCACGAACAAAACAATCGTCTCAACTGAATACCAGTCGAGATAGTCGATTCGCGAGAGTCGATTTCGCGAGAGCACTTGCAGCTTGCAGTCGCTGTCCGCATATCGTGTCCATCTTTGCGTGCGTAGTATGGAATGCACCTTCTGCCTCCTATCCAATATGTGTCCATACAATGCACTCACAAATAACAGCTGATAGACATTATTATCTCCATGATGCATTGTTCTCAAATCTATGCCGCTATTAACGATACGTTGGCACACACAAACGCATGTGAAGTATGTAAAAAGCGGTGAAAAACTAACGTTTCTCAAGCGATTTCCAAATTCGCATCTTTGTTTGAGGCCGCTGACCTGTGGTTGATATGAGTCAATGTATTATACGCTGTAATTGATATAATCGTCGTATAGCTTACGCTTTTGTTAAAGACTGTAATGCTATGTGATTACTGACATGAGAATGGCTATTGGTGCCACTTGCAGATATGTTTATAATGAGTGACAATGTTGTGTGCGAAGTCATTAGCAAGCTACTTTTGTCGAATCTTAACCAGATATTAGCGAGTTTTTAGTTTAGCAAGATATTTTGTTTATTGATGCAGATGTTGGGAAAATAATTATGATGATTATTTATAATATATACCTAGAGGGTTTTCAGAAAAAAATATTGTTTCTGGGTAGATCTCAAGATTTTAGTTTTTGGTTAAGACGAGTTATAGACCAGTAGCCTAATCGGCGAACATATTTTTGTCAAATGAATGCGACTAGTTGGGATCAGTTGGTATCGTTCGGGCCGCCATTGGTCCGTTCGGTCCAAACGATCCCAACTAGTCGCAATCGTTTAACAAAAATGTGTTCGCCGATTAGGGGACAGGTTTCAGAAGCGAAAACAACATTGAATTTGATTACTGTACGAAATAGATAGTATAGTGCATATATGTACTTCATAATACCTACTTTTCCTCTTTTGGACCTATTTCCATTCCTTATTTAAATAACATGAATTCTTAAGGCAGTTATTTGTTTTATAAAAGGAACGTTGCGCCACACTAGGTATTTCTCCTACCGTATTATATCATGGGTGCATTTACAAATATATAAACTCACATACAAAAATAGCCAGATCCACAGATAATTAGAAATAAATAGATTAAGGCTCTTTTTTCGTTATCAAAATTAATATTCGACAACAGAAATTCTAACAGCCAGTAACAACTCAGAGATTTTTTTTTTAAACATTACTTCATACTAGTTATTTCTTCTGTATCGTGGGTACGTTTACAAACGTACATAAACTCACATACATAAACAGCCAGACCCGGAACAATTATTTATAGGTCATATAAATATTTGTTCCGTGCGGGAATCGAACCCGCGACTTGCAGCGCAGCAGTCAACAGCTTAACCACTGTGCTAACCAACAAGGGTTGTATTATCCAGTAATTGGATTCTAGAGGTCAGATAAGCAGTCACTATGTAAAATTCTGACTACATTCGGTAAAACTGCAAGGTAGTTCAAACATAGTTGCGAATAGGTTAAGAAAATGATTTTTAAGATTTAAAATACGTATTGCATAAATTGCTATGTTTCAGGACAATACTCCCTCGTAGAGCCAGACGGTTCCATCCGTACTGTGGATTACACAGCTGATGCTATCCACGGCTTCAACGCGGTGGTGTCCAAGACTGGCCCGAATCTGCACGCTGCGCCAGCGCAAGCGCCGCCGCCACCGCCTCCCCAGCAGAGGCAGCCGGTATACTTTCCGAAACAAATTCCTGTGCCAGTAGAAGTACCAGAATATTATCCTCAACCCATTTACCCATCGGCTGCGCCATTTTGTAAGTATTTGCCTGGTGAATTACTTATCTCAAAGGTTGATTTTTCAAACGTCGTCAATTTCTTCTCTATCTGAAAACTACTACATCCCTACTATGCTACTTATCAATGCGAAATTGTGTTTGTTTCTTTTTTGTATAGATTAGGATGAAATATGGCACACAGATAGTTTATAACCAGGAGTAACACAAATGATACTTTTATCCCGATATTCCCGCGGGATCAATACTTACGCGTGTGAAACCACGGGGTGCAGTTAGTATTACTTTAAACGTAAAAGGTTGTATGTATGGAAGTAGGTTTTTACTCTGTGATGGACACAAATGATACTTTTATCCCGATATTCCCACGGGATCAATACTTACGCGTGTGAAACCACGGGGCGCAACTAGTATTACTATAAACGTGTAAGGTTGTATGTATGGAAGTAGGTTTTTACTCTTCGATGGATACAAATGATACTTTTATCCCGATATTCCCGCGGGATCAATACTTACGCGTGTGAAACCACGGGGCGCAGTTAGTATTACTATAAACATAAAAGGTATGTATGGAAGTAGGTTGTTACTCTTTGATGGAAAATATACATAAGATTTGGATAAAATTTGGCATTTATAACCAGGAATAATACATAGGATGGATTATTCCTGATCAGGACTTTTTATCCCGATATTCTCACGGCTTCGAAACTTATGTGAGTGAACCCGAAGGCGTAGTTAACAAAATAATATACTCAGGTACTACTAAGTACTTTATAGGGCAACAGAGACAGTGAAAAAAAAAGAGAGAGAGGGAAAATTAAAAAGCTAAGAATGAAGAAGAAGAAAATGAAGAAGCTAATTAAGCACAAGATTCTAGATCTCCTAGCATAGTTAGCGGAGTTTGACTGCCGGTGATGAAGCAAGCCTGTTAATCGTGTTTTTATGGTTGAATGGGAGATAACTGCTGTTGTATTTTATAAAAGTCTGCAAACATAGCTAATCCTTTAACAGGGCTAAACAGTTTTGCCTAGGGCTGCCAACCACGCGATCGAATATTTAAAAGTCAAGTTCAGGATGTGATACATATCCAACCTTCACACTCCTTATCAATAATGAATAAGAACTCATTATAAATAAGAATATAAAAATAGTGTTTCAATGGGTCATTGTCATCGATAACGATCGTAGATCACTTCGATTTTATTCTTTACGCATGTGTCTGCATAACCATGGAATTAACATATCGAATAAAAAATATCAGTGTTACTTTACCGGATACATGCAAAGGTATACAACGCTATTATGTCTAATTAGTGCCAGTGTACGATTAGTAATCGCATTGTGCGTTGGTCTATTGTCTATTATCGTATAAAAACGACGTTTTGTTTATGCCCGGTTTGTTACCCTATGAGAATTGCGTCAATCTAGTAAAAACTGTGAACATACACAACGTTATTTTGTTTATACGAAACCTGAATATAGTTCAGAATAAGCAACTGAATCGCTTCCAATCATTTTTACACCATGTTATATTTTTTCTCAAATAGATTTAGAAATTGTTGCAGTGTGATTACCGAGCGCAGACAGCTGACGATAGATCATAGTATTTATTTATTTATTGTACACCAATCAAACATCGAACAAAATACATGGAACATAAAACATACAATGGGCGGCCTTATCACTAATGCGATTTCTTCCAGGCAACCAAAGAATGGACAGATTCTCCTGAACCACATATGGGACTGTCGTTGGTGCCAAATATCATGGTTACAATTTACTAAAATAGATACACAAATACATATATAAATACATAGATACTTTAATAGTATAAATAGCCATAAAGTGTTTATTTAACAAGATCATAACGACAAGTAGTGTTCCCTCACAAGTCTCTTGAATTACAGTAACGATTGCGCGCGTTTAATTTCAATTGGCAATGCATTCCACAAACGAGAACCTGAACAGTAGTAATAGTATGTACTAGGAACACAGGAAGACAGGGCGCCCTCGCGCCCCGCTGTTTCAGGCGCGGGCGGGTGAGCGGTGCGTTCACCATATTTTTGTTGGGAAAACAACAAATTTCGTACATACATTCTTTACTCAAATCCATACTAATATTATAAATGTGAAAGTGTGTTTGTTTGTTTGTTTGTCCTTCCTTCACGCCGTAGCTAAGCAATCAATCGACCTGATTTTTGGCATACAGTTAGTTGAAAAGATGGAGAGTAACATAGGCTACTTTTGGTCCTAAAAAAACATCAAGTTCCCAAGGGAGATTACTAGAATATTTGTATGTGTACACCAAATATCCTAATATTATAAATCGGAAAGTGAGTTTGTTTGTTCCGCTTTCACGCCGTAACTACTAAGCCGATTGTTTTGAAATTTTGCAGACGTAAAGTTAGAAGTCCGGATTAAATAATAGGGTACTTTTTTATCCCGGAAAAAAATTATATTCACGAGGGAAATCTAAAAGCGCGATATAACCGATCTCCACGCGAGCGAAGCCGCGGGCGGAAAGCTAGTACTTTATAAAAATACTGGACATGTGTTTCGGGTTTCGCATAAACAAAAAATAATGTAGATTGTCTTGTTCAGAAATTAAACTAAATTTAAATTTAGTGCATCTTTTTATTTCTATTTCATTAATGAAAGGACAAAAGATATCTATAAGTTTATTTTTGTCAAATTAGTCAGCATTTCACGAATTTAGTCGCCATATTTTTAATCATGTCTAAACTGCCTATGGAGTATTTTAATCCTAATTGTTTTATTCTAGGTCATTAGTATATGTACGTATATCTTAGAGAAATTTAGCTGCTATCCATACTGTTTTAAGAAAGTTTAAAGATAATTTACATTTAGTTTAGAAAATAGTTTATGCTGTAAGTTGAATGCAAGAAAAGTATTTTACTTGTACAGAAAGATCATAAAGCTAAACTAAGTTAAACACAATTGAAACAAAAAAAAAAAAAGAATCAGAAAGTCCCCTAAGAGGCCAAAAGGCTCATATCTCAGCATAATGCTTCCACATTAAAAAATATGTTCTAATATGTACTCACCATTAATTTTATTTCTTTTTCAGATTTCCCCCAAGGTGATCCTCAGTTTGACTACGGTGGATTTGAGTTCGAACCACCATACCAACCAAATAATTTGTTAATTTAGAGCATTACCGTTGCGTATTTAGAAATAATAATAGATTTAAGAATAGTGCCACAGATTTACTTGTGAACTTAGGTTAGTAAACGGCCAGTATTAATAAATATTATGTTGTTATGTATGTTGAGGATAGTGCAGTTCAGTAATTCCTATTGTTTCTTCAACGCCTTTTGCTTGCATTATCCTGTTAACTCTAGCAGTTGTGAGTCTGATCGACAGAAATTAAAAATCAAATCATTAAAAAAAACAGAATACACAAAAAGTAAAAAACAAAAAAAAATACAATCACGGTGTAACGCTAGATTTCAATGCTATTTCCCAATCCAACAGAAGAGCTCAACGTCGCTAAATCAGTTTTCACTTCAAAAATAGTCTTAAAATCATCATCATTATCTCAGCGTAAATCCCAATCGCACCCGAAGCTTTGGAGTCTGGGGTCCGCTTTGCCAGTCTTACTGCTGATTTTGACTAAACTTCGATATTTTCCGTGAAGCGACTGCCGCCTGACCTCCACGACCCGAAGGCGACATTGAAGCATTGCAATTAAACAAATTGCTGGAGTTTTGAGGGCTCCAACAACCCGTATCGACTGCCATTGGATGTTCGTATGGCAACGGGGACCAACAGCTTTACGTGTTTTCCGAGGCACGACCAGACCAGTGGAAATATTCATATTCATGCATACTAACATTTGCACTGCGCGGGGATCGAACCAGCGCATCCTTGCGCAGCGGCCGCCACGGAGGTTGCCGAAATCATACAATATAAAAAACATAAAAACAGTTACGATGTCGGGTCGGTCATGCTCACACGAATTCAATGCTTTTCCCCCATTTAACAGAAGTCGCTAAAGAATTAAAATTTAAATTAAAAAAAAAGAAATACAATTCACTGCTAAAGGTGCAACGATGGAGAAATGAAAACCGAATTTTATTTTCGTGGTTTTTTTAAGGTAAAATTTTATTTTAGCTGCTATCGAAGGCAGTTGTCTTACTACACAATAGTGTGTTGCATCTAGTGTGTGTCCTATTCATTTGGTGCTTGTTGCAGGTTTGTTTTCTTACAAGGTCAGGGACACGATTAAAGTATAGAAAAATCATATTAAAAAACCATATTTTTATGTACTTTATAGAATCTTTTTTGCACTGTCCTCCATAATATGATCGTTCGTTAGGTTTTATTTAGAATTGATAACATCACAAATTCACATTACAGATATACCTAAGTAACTTAAGTAGACATAAAATCACTCTGTTTAATTCACCGAATGCAATCATTTGTTTTTATTTAATTTGTTATTGACGGCAAAATACAATTTTATAATTAATTAGCTAAATCAATTTTGTATAAATCTATTTTATTATTAAGTACTTATAAGTTAAAATTAAGTCTGTAAATATATTTTATATTTAATGTACGATTATGTATAAAAAAAAACAAAATTTAAGTAAATAAAATTGATAACAGTTAAATTACTCTTTATTTAATCTCCATATCATTTTAATTGGATAGTAATGACAGTCGTGGTGGAATAGGCAAATAATTATGTATGTATGTGTAAATTAGTTCATCCTCCGTGTGGTACCGGGCTTAGAATAGTACAAACCCATATCCTCCCGTGGGTGTCGTAAGAGAAGACTAAGGGAACTTTCAACAGGAAACCGGCTAGCAGCGCTTCTCCTGTGGAATATAATAATAATAATAATAATCTTTATTCAAAAACTTACACAACATTGTAAAATAAAAGCGACAAAAATATTCTTATAGAAATACATACATATCTTATTGCCTAAATAAAAGCTAGGTATAATGTGTGACTAAAAATATACATAAGGTCATACAGAACGTATTATTATACAGAGAATCATGTAAAATTAGCGACATACCCGAGCTAGGTTTATTAAACCTGTGTTTCAGGCGATCACTCTACATCAGAATATATTAATAAGTCCGTAAGATTTAATCATGCAATGTTATGGACTAGGAATTCAATAAACAAAGAACTTTAGTTATTTTTAATGCTATCTTATATTATACTATTTCACAATACATCACAATAACATAATTTAATAATACCTATAGATGAAAGTATTTTGTTCGATAGTAATAATAAATTTATAATAATAATTAAAAAAATAATAATAATTTATTAGGACACTTTAAAAACATATGTGAGTACACAGGATCAAAAACAAAGAAAATCAAAAAAGAAATTAATTGTATATCTAATCTAACCTTTATCTGCGAACTATCTACCTACTATCACACTATAATTTCCATATATAATATCAAATTAGTGCGATCCCCAACCCATCTGGCAAGCGTGGAGATTATGGCAAACCTCCCCAATGGAATGGAAAATCTTGGGGGAGGCCTTTATCCAGCAGTGGAACTCTATAGACTGAAGAAGAAGAAGAAATTAGTTTATCACCGTTTATTCCTAACAGTGGCGTAGCTTGGGGGGGGCAGGGGGGGCCATGGCCCCGGGCGGCATATGAAAGGGGGCGGCGGATAAGGAAAAAACATTGCATGAACAAGAAAAAATAAAAGTTATTCCAAATTACATCGAATCCAGACTAAAAAAGAGTTTATGAAGTCCGGCTCTCTGGGACTATTAAAATATATTATTGACTTCAAACTTGAAGATGCCTTGCCAAACATTGTAATTATGTTGAGAATTTTTTTAACGTCTGCCGTCAGCAATGCCAGTTGTGAAAGAAGCTTTTCTAAACTAAAGCTGATAAAAAATTACCTTAGGTCGACTATGTCTCCCTATATGGGGCCCCTGTGTGGGCGATGGACCTGACGGCTGGAACACTCGCCATTCTGCGCAAGCCGCAGAGGGCGATGGCCATCAGGGTCGTCCGCGGGTATCGCACGATATCTTACGAGGCGGCTTGCGTCCTGGCCGGATCCCCGCCCTGGGACCTAGAGGCGAAAGTACTCGCGTCATTGTACCGATGGCGCGAGGAAGAGCGGACACGGGGCTCCAGTCCGGTGCAGCGGCAGATAGAGCTGCGCAGGGTGACGCAGGTACTGTCGGGGCACGGTTGCTTCGGCAAGTACCTGCGTCGCTTAGGCAGGGAGCCGGACGCTCGGTGCCACCACTGCGTCCAATGCGGGGAGGACACGGCGCAGCACACGCTCTCCGAGTGTGTAGCTTGGGAGGAGCAGCGCCGTGTCCTCACAAATGAAGTAGGAGGCAACCTGACGCTGCCGGCAGTAGTGCGGAGGATGGTCGGCAGCTCAGAGTCGTGGGACGCGGTGGTGTCCTTCTGCGAGGACGTGATGTCGCAGAAGGAAGCTGCGGAACGGGAGAGGGAGATATCAACTCCCTTCCCGGGCCGCAGAAGACGCACCGGGCGCCGAGGAAGGGCGGATAACGCCCTCTTCCGCCCCCCATGAATGGGTCCAGGGGCGAGGGACATGGGGAAGTCCCCGCCCCCCATTGATGGACCCCGAGGTGGAGGCGCGCGCGAGTGTCGGCGCGCGCCTTTGAGGCGATGCACGGGGTAGTTTAACACCCCACTACCCCGTGCAGGAGACGAGGCCCGGACAGACCGGGACAGCACGAGGGTGGGGCCGTGGAAGAATTTAGACTCCCGCGGCCCCACGCGCGCTCGTGATAGAAGACACACCGGGGTGGTTTTAGTCAGTAAAAGTCTGACATACCCCGTCGCCCACCCCAGGGCGGCGGGCATCCTATGAGGATTTCCACCCCGGCAAAAAAAAAAAAAAAAAAGGTCGACTATGTCTACGTTGAGGCTAACAAATCTAGCTATACTGGCAATTTAAAATGAGATTCAATTTGATATTGACGATTGTGTAAAAGATTTAGAAGCACATATTTTATTCCTTCTAAGTTCAATGAGCATTATGTATAATTTAAGATATTATTTACACTCAATTGACAAATAAATACTTTAATACTTGTTATTATTTTATTTATTGTTATACACCTAATGTTACATAATAAAGTTGAGCCATTTAAGAAAATCAAACTTCCTGTGGGTTTCTTGCGCAATTGCTTCTCTTAGATGTACAGGGTTTTTCATTAAGAGCACTAGAACATTAAAATGAAATAAAAAAAATCTGTTTAAGTGATATTACCACAATTTTTATAACATTTTAAAGAATATTCAATGACATTATGTGTGGAAAATAATATCAGCCAAATGGCCACCGCGACTCCGCTGTAGATGGTGTATTCTGGTGGACTAATTTTGAAGGACGTCTTCGCATAAATGGGGCTCAATTTCACGAAGAACGCGAGTTATGTTGGCCTTTAGGGCAGCAATTGACTGTGGTTTATCTGCATACACTAGAGATTTCACGTAGCCCCACAAAAAATAATCGAGCGGTGTTAATTCACACGATCTCGGGGGCCAGTTGATGTCGCCACCACGCGAGATGACGAAGCCCTCGAACTTCTCTTTCAATAAATTTAATGTTTCCCGTGCTGTATGGCAAGTGGCGCCATCCTGTTGGAACCATATGTTTGTGAGATCCATACCACCTACCCTAGGTCACAAATAAATTGTTATCATCGTCCGATATCGGTCGCCATTGACAGTGAGTGCTCCTTGAGCATCTTCGAAGAAATATGGGCCGATAATACCGCCGGACCAAAATCCACACCAAACAGTTACTTTTTCGGAGTGAAAAGGCCCCTGATGAATCTCCCGCGGATTTTCATCGCACCAAATCCGGCAATTTTGTTTATTAACAAAGCCTAACTAGAAATGAGCCTTATCAGTGAAGATATTTTTTTTTTGCAAAAGCAGGATCAGCTGCCAGATGCTCTAACGCCCAACCAGCGAATACACGGCGCTGCCTGTGGTCATTGGGTTTTAGCTCTTCAGTTAATTGGACTTTATATGGATGAAAACCCAAATCTCGGCGCAAAATTCGCCATGTTGATGTCGCAGAAAGACCCAGTTCTTGCGCACGACGTGGAATGGATTGTCTGGGGTTTTCTCGCACACTGTCTCGAATGGCAACAATATTCTCCAACGATCTTGCGTTTCTTTGACGTACAGGAACTGCTTCACCGACCCGGTTGTTCCAAATTTTTTAATCTAACGACTGATTGTGGACTCTGCAGGACGGCCATAAACGCCATAAATTGGACGCAACACACGGAACGTTAGGCGAATAAAGCACTGATTTTGATAATACATTTTAATAATTTCTACGCGTTGTTGAAGCGTGTAGCGTTCCATGGTGAAATGTCTCGACTAAATATGTATTCATGCCAAATTTGACAGCTATCGCATTACCAAGATGACCGCTATGCGCTGTCAAAGTTCGAGCGTCCGGCGTCCCTATTGAAAAACCCTTTATTTACCTTCTGAAGCAGTGCATGGTAGTTTATTTTGACTTGCAACAAATAAGGTGAGTAATGGATGGACATGAAGTCCATTCAATATAATATTAAAACTTTAAATTATTTATAATTAAAATAAAGGGCGGCGGATTTCCGGACGGCCCCGGGCGGCGAAAAGCCACGCTACGCCACTGATTCCTAATACAGTGTAAGCGGTTAAGCTTAAGGGGCAGGTCTATAAGACTGTAGCATTGTACAAATGCCACACGTGTTCGCTATTGTGGCGATGTACAAAGGCTACACATGTCCTCTTACAAATTACACCAAAAAGGTCGACTATTAATCACACGAGGATCGCGGAAGTCATGGCGCGCGTCCCACTCCCGCAGCGAGGATTCTCATCAATCTCACGTCCCGGAACACATCTGCAGGGCCAACGGTCAACGTCCGTGGGAACCATAACGAGTCATCTAGCACGTGACGGAATTGGCGCGCGTTCTACGTTAACCAGTCATACGCAGTGGCCTGCCTCGATCAACGAATCAGCATCAAGAACGCACGAAACACCGCGTGGACATCGCAGGACGGAAGCTGATTCGTTATTGGTTACCCCACTATCATTTAGAGATAGTTAGTATTTAAGTGAGTGCATAGCTTGTAAGACACATTATTATCATATTCTACATCATTGTACAACATCATTATACAACATCATTATTATATCCATTCCTTGATGACACTCTTGTATCGCGTCATTTTACACGTCGAATACATTGTACTCTTTTACATTCGTGCAATACATAAAGTTCGATTTATCTGAGTTTTAATTACGCGACACAACCTACGCGCTACAAGACCATCATTAGACCTGTTCTCCTGTATGGCAGTGAGGCGTCTCCTGTGCGTGAGCGACACAAGCAGGAGCTGCGTGTCACGGAGATGAATATGCTGCGGTGGATGTGTGGAGTTACGCGGAAGGACCGCATCAGGAACTCCCGCATCCGTGGCGGTCTTCATGTCCGTGACATAGCGGATAAGCTGCAGGAGGGTCGCCTGCGTTGGTACGGTCACGTCTTACGAAAACCGGCATGTTACGTGGGTCACAAATGTCTTGCCATGGCGCCTCCGCCGGGCCGGAACAAGCGGGGTAGACCAAAGAGGTGCTGGCTTGACGTTGTAAGAGATGACATGCGTGCCAACAATCTCACACCACAGGATGCTAAAGATCGCGCGAAATGGAGGAAATTAAGCAGGAAAGCGGACCCCGGGCTCCAACGCGAAAGCCACGGATGCAACCGGGATAAACGCTGAGATGATGATGATGATGAGTGTAAGACAGTGAGCAACAGTAAGAGTTAAAGCAGCGGTGGTTTAGTGTCTAGTCTAGTAGTCTACTAATTAGTTGTAGGTCGTAAGTTCCACATCAGGCACTTTACTTTGCAAAAAAATATTTCAGCACCACTGCAATCAAAACGGTGAAGGTCATCGTATGGAAAAGTCCTATGTCCTAGAGCCAAAAATTCAACAACTTGTGACATCTACCAATCCGCACTGGGTAAGCGTTTTAGATTACAGTCCACTCCCGCTCGCCGGGAGGACTACGCCTGTGTCCCGGGAGTAGGAACATTATAGACTGATAATGTACAGTACAGAAAATATCGTGAAAAATTAGAAATTTCCTAAAACCAATTATTCTAAGGCATATGACACTATCAACCCACACTAGGCCTACGTGGTAGATTACAGCCCACGCCTTCACACAGCGAGGAGGCTTGTCTCCTAGTAAATCATGATGATTCGTAGGCAGTTTTAATAAATTAGTGGTTTACTAAAATGTATGTAAAATGACTGGCTTTGATGCCTTAAGGCAAGGTTTTCCGGACCTTACAAGTGCTACCCCCGCTTCACTCGAATACAACGCGATGTTAATGAAATATGTGCCAGTGGTGAGAACATTATTAGCAGATTAATGTCTGGACTTGAAAGAAGACGATGATCCTTGAGTTTGTTTCGGTTTTTCTTCTCAGAGGTAGAAAATAGAGTTAGGAAATCCCGGCTCCATCTAGTTTTAAAAAATATGACGTGTAAAACAAATCAGTGCAATCGCAGCAATCGGTCTAGAGGTTTAAGCGGGAAAGCGTAACAGACAGACAGAGTTACTTTTGCATTTATAATTTTAATATATCCATACTATAAATGTTTTTACTGATATTATTAGGAATAGATGCGAATCCCTAATGACGTGTGTTCACGGCAGTTCCAACTGCATTATCAATGTATTCGTGGATCGGCGAGATTCCCCTATGTTGTGTAGGTGGATGTAGCTCCACGCTAAGTATTATACATAAAGTTAATAGCGTGGAGTTGTGTCATCATCATCATTTCAGCCGAAAGACGTCACTGCTGGACATAGGCCTCCCCCAAGGATCTCCACGACGGCCGATCCTGCGCCTTCCGCATACAGCAGTTTTCGGAAATCTGTGAGCTGTGTGGAGCTGTGTGCGGTATCTTTTATCTGTGCCTGTAACTAACTAACACTTAACTTAACTTTTTTAGTAATTATAAACTAACGCTTGACCGCAATCCCGCCTGATGGTAAGCAGTGATGCGATCGTTGATGGTAAAGCGCGCTAGTTTATTAAGAGCCTATTCACTCAGAAAAAATGAGCGAATAGGAAGGAAGACGGCAGTTGAGCGAGATGATGCAATGTTAAACCCAACAACACGACCAACGATACTGCGCCAAAGGGAGATTGATCTGAAGACCCTCCACGACCAAACTCCTTACACAACAACATTAGGCGCATCGTACCCGGCACACATCGCAACACAATTGCTCAGACCCGTCCTCCGTACGGCTTCACCAGACGTCATGCCGGAACACGACAAATCGCTTGGCGGCAAGGCTTTGTCTGGTGGGTGGTATTACTTAATCTGCTTTATTGCTTCGTACGTTTTACCAACCAATAAATATCGGGCTATAATTATTATATTATAAAATATTAATTTTTAAATTTGTTAACACATAATCAATCAAAAGTTTGTGAGAGTTTTATTACCAAAACCTGTAATTACTAAAAGCGCCTATTCAATTATGTTGGCTATTATTTAAGCTGACGCCATGCTATACTAAAACGACTAGGCGCTTACTTGTTTGGCTTCGTCCTTGCTATTATAGAAAAACAGCAATGTGTGAGGATATTTAAATAACTCATCGTTAATATTCATTATTTATATTTTTATCTTTCGGAAAGTTTTAGCATAAATAACATTATTCATAGTAATGTAATCAATAAAGTTAGCATAAAGACTATTTTGACACAAATTAAATGCCTATTTTGCATTTAAAATAGATTTAGTACATAAACATTACGAATGTACCGCATAAATCACAATCCAATTTCTTTGGCTGACAGGTAGAAGAATGCTTTAGGCTGTAAATACGCGTTTGTAAATTTTTTTGTGCAAAAAAATCAGATAAATAAATAAATACTTAATTATTTTGTTACTAGCTGGACTGCGTAGCTTCATTCGCATAAATTTTGATTCCTTGGAAATATCGGGATAAAAACCATCCTATATGTTACTTATTTATATATACTTTATTGTACATCAAAAACATGCCTTGATTAAAAAACCATCCAACACAACAAAATATACAGTGGCTCTCCTTATCGCTACTTCCTTATCGCTACTGCAATCTCTTCCAGGCATCCAATGAATGGACAGAGAATCTCCTGAACCATAAATGGAACACTTAAATATATACTCAGATACATACATATCCACAATGATACATACATACTGAACATAATAGGTAATTAAAGTAATTAGATAAAACTTTTTTGTTGAACAAGATCATAGCGATAAGTAGTGTTCCTTCATTAGTCTCTTGAATTCCAGCAAGGACTGCGCGCGATTTATTTCAATTGGCAATGCGTTCCACAAACGAGGACCCTGAACAGTAAAAGATTTATCAAGGAACGTTGTGGAAATGTGGAATGCATAGGCATTTTGAGTTTTAAGTTGTCTGATGACCTTAAAGACTTAGTATGTGGGTTATAATGAAATTTGTAGGGATTCTTGACATAAAGAGGGATGAACGGAGATAAAAGGACATTATATAGAAGGGAAAGAATATGAGTATTGCGGCGAAGGCGAATTGGTAACCACTTGAGCTTCATACGAAATTCGGATACAATATGATCATATTTGCATACACCAAATATGATTCCGCTCAATCCTTCGTATGAGAGGAGACCTGTGCCCCGCAGGGGGACGATAAAAAGGTTGATAATGATGATGAAATATGAACCTTATACATAAATTTTGAAGTCGCTCAAGCTTATTTAGATGATATGTTGTTAATAAACTGTTTATAAACCAACTGTGTACCAAATATCATACAAACCGTTGAGTCGTGTAATAGCAACAAATATGCATCCAAACTTTCACGTTTATAATATTAGTAGGACTAACTGTAGCCCGCGACTTCGTTTGCGATCCAGAATAAAAAGACATGATCCAAAGTTAAGGTACGGACGACATCAAGCCAAGCTATCCAAAACTTTCAAATATTCCCTATCAACCTTGAGCCCTAATGTTTTAGAGATAAAGTTCAAAATCATCATCATCATCTCAGCGTATAATCCCGGTCGCATCCGCGGCTTTCGCGTTGGAGCCCGGGGTGCATGTCGTCTCTTACAACGTCAAGCCAGCACTTCTTTGGCCTGCCTCGCTTGTTCCGGCCCGGCGGTGGCGCCATGGCAAGACATTTGTTACCCACGTAACAACGTCGTTTACGTAAGACGTGGCCGTACCAGCGTAGGCGACTCTCTTGCAGTTTGTCTGCTATGTCACGGACATGGAGACTGCCACGAATGCGGGAGTTCCTGATGCGGTCTTTCCGCGTAACTCCACACATCCACCGCAGCATACTCATCTCCGTGACACGCAGCCCCTGCTTGTGTCGCTCAAGCACAAGCACATAAAGTTCAAAATATAATACAGAAATCTGACAGATTGTAGAAGCTTCATGTGTTGTCGTCTGTACATGAGCCAAATTATCTTTATATCCGTTCGGTCATTGTAGCGTAAGAAACAAATTTACTTTCGCATTTACATATAGTAGTGCTAGTTATGATAATGGTAGGATTTTCCGTTTGGGGTCCAGACTCCAAAGCTAAACAAACTGTATATAATCAGCCTATAATCTTACCACTTCTGGTCCACAGGCGTAGTTGTCTCAGTGTGAGGGAGCGGACCGTAATCTACTACGCTTACCCAGTGCGGGTTGGTAGATGTCACATGTCTTCAAATTTTTGGCTCAAGCACATGTCGGTTTCCATACGATGACCTTCACCGTTTTGAGAGCAGTGGTGATGAAATAATTTTGCACAAAGTAAAGCGCTTCGAGAAAGAGGTCAATCGTCGAATTCAACTCGGTTGGGCTGCTTTCGGGAAGCTACGTAGAATCTTCTCGTCCGAAATACCGCAGTGTCTCAAGACAAAAGTCCTCGACCAGTGTGTGTTGCCAGTGATGACTTATGGAGTTGAGACGTGGTCGCTAACAATAGGCCTTATAAGAAATGAAATGAAATGAAATCGTTTATTAAGCAAGTAGGATCACCGATCACTTTTACACGTCATATATATTATTTTTTTTAACTAGATGAAGCCGGCATTTCCTAACTGACTACCTCTGAGAAGAAATAGCCGAAACAAACTCAGGGATCATCGTCTTTTTTCAAGTCCAGACATTAAAAATGAGAATGTTTACAATAATTTACCATATAATTACGCATATTGCTTATCAGAGCGAACAGCTCAGTCCCAAGCTTTTTTGTCTTCTAAATAATCTGTGATTTTATAATACCATTTTTTGCAAAGTTTGGCCTTTATATACTTTTTAAATCGTTTAATGGGTAAGTTTCGAATATCCTCGAAGAAGGCTCAAGGTCACTTAAAGGGCAATGGAGAGGGCTATGCTTGGGGTTTCACTGCGCGATCGAATCAGGAATGAGGAGATCCGCAGAAGAACGAGAGTAACCGACATAGCCCGAAGAATTGCAACACTAAAGTGGCAATGGGCTGGACACATTGCCCGTAGGATCGATGCCCGATGGGGCCGACGGGTTCTCGAGTGGCGACCACGCACCGAAAGACGTAGCGTGGGTAGGCCCCCGACAAGGTGGACCGACGACCTGGCGAAGGTCGCGGGAAACCGCTGGATGCGGGAGGCGCAGGACCGGTCGTCGTGGAGAACCTTGGGGGAGGCCGATGTCCAGCAGTGGCCGTCTTTCGGCTGAAATGATGATGATGATGAAAGCGCTTGATGGGGTTCGACCTACAACTAATAAGTAAGTCGCGGCCGTACCACTAGGCCACTGCTGTACTCAGTCTCAGTGTTACTCACTCTCTTTCACTGTATTAGGAATAAACTAATTTACACATAGGTACGTAATTATTTGCCTGGTCTACCACGGCTATCATTATTATCCAAATAAAACAATCATCACCATTAACATCATCATCTTAGCGTTAATCCCAGTCGCATCCGTGACTTTTTCAGCTTTGGAGCCTGGGGTCCGCTTTATTAGTCTAACTGCTGATTTTGGCTAAAGTTTGATATTTTCCGTAAAGCTACTGCCGTCTGACCTTCACAACCCGAAGGCGATATCGAAGCATTGCAGTTAGACCAATTTTTGGACTTTTTGACGGCTCCAACAATCCTATAACGACTGCCATTAGATGTTCGTATGGTAATCGGGACCAACGGCTTAACGTGCTTTCCGAGGCACGACCAGATCAGTGCAAATATTCATATTCATCCATACAAATATTTGTCAGTGCGGGGATCGAACCAGCGCCTCCTTGCGCAGCGGCCGCGTAGGCTGTCTGTATGTACGCACAGTAATCGTACATGTTTTTTTGTATAAATAGATAGGCACTGTTTATTGAACGTAAATTAAATTTTTAACGAATGTTCCAATTTATTAATCCCACGATTCGTCGGATTTACTCGTGAATACCAGTTTGTGAGCAAATAAATATCACAATAATAAATTTACATTTTTATCTAAACTGTGTCAAAAATCATTAGGAAAATATGAGAAATATCAACTAATAGTTTGTTGAACATGGTAATAAATTAAATCAGGACAGTAGATTTAAACACAAAATGAATGCCTAGTTTGATTAAAAATATACCTAATTATGCATTCTAGAATATAATCATAAATATTTGTCGGAGATCGTCGATTAATTTTAATAGAAGTTGCTGATTTGATTTACGTAGTAGAGGGGCGAACGCTTGTGACGTTATTTTGTGATGACGTCACATGGACAGAGTCGCTTTGGAAAGTGGGGTTCGTCGAACGGGGACTTTGCATCGAGACGCGGACTAAGGCACTTCTCCGAACCGAAACTGTCGGTTTGCCTATTCAAATTATTATTATGAAAATTGGAGGGTATATCTACACGTCGTGCTTCAATTCAAAACTCACCTGCGAGATGGAACCTGTACCACCGCACCAAGATGCTGTCGACCCTACCGCTCTGCCGTCGCTGTCTCCGACATCAGAAGTGGGATGAAGAACTACACTGCTCACAATCTCGTTATAAATCAAGGCACAAAATAACGTCACAAGCGTTCGCCCCTCTACTACGTAAATCAAATCAGCAACTTCTATTAAAATTAATCGACGATCTCCGACATATTAATATGAGTGTAGAAATTTTGGATGACTCAATGGGTGGGCTTATCGGTAAAAGTGATCTTTTAAAGACAGCCTGCATCCTCATAGCGTAACACACTATTACTATTAGTTGGAATAAATTCGCAGCATACTGCTAATTCATTGCTCCATGTGTTCAAAAATGTGTCTGCCCAGCAACGTGAATAACGCTATGAATGTTGATGTGTTGAAATGAGACCTACTGTGTGTTAGGCAATTAGCCTACTGAGCCGAAATATTTTTATTTCATCTAAGCCAACATGGACACTTATGAAATGTCAAAACCTAGGTGCACGGTTACAAAAGGACGTTTTCTATGGAGAATGTAAAGAGTCTTTTAAAAATAATTAGCTATTACAATGTTTCTAAAACACAGTTGATATGGGAGGACAGCATATACCTTTCAATACACTGGCTATAGGATGACAATACTGGCCTATCATTAACTACCAGAAGGTCTATTCCCGTCATCATCCGAGGCTTTTTCAGCTTTGGAGTCTGAGGTCCGCTTTACCACTCTAACTGCTGATTTTGGCTAAACTTCAACATTTTCCGTGAGGCGACTGCCGTCTGACCACAACCCGAAGGCCTGATCCCGTACCTATTTTAAATCATTCATTTCTCGGTGGTAGGCCACAACATCGGCTACTGGCAGAAGTTACCACCCACCAGAGAAAGTCTTACCGCCAAGCGATTCGTCGTGTTCCGGCATGATGTCTGGTGAAGCCGTACGGAGGACGGGTCTGAGCAGTTGTGTTGGGATGTGTGCCGGGTACGATGCGCCAAATGTTGTGTCGGGAGTTTGGTCGTGGAGGGTCACCAAATCAATTTCCCTCTGGCGCAGCATCGTTGGTCTTGTTGTTGGGTTTAACATTGCATCACCTCACTCAAATGCCGTCTTATTTCCTCTTAATAAACTAGCGCACTTTACCATCAACGATTGCATCACTGCTTACCATCAGGAGGGATTGCCGTCAAGCACTAGGTTATAATTAAAAAACAAAAAAATAATAATTTAGTCACAGTCTTATCTCAGCGATAAACAAATGTCTAAAAATTGTCAAAATACAAGGAAATTAGAAGACTTTAACAGTTCCTTGAATCCAAAGCAGCCACCTGCTGCCCTGCCTGCCTGCTGTCAGCTTCTCATCTTGTAAAAACACATGTCCAGTCGTGTATGGAATACTGCAGCCACATTTGGGCTGATGCTGCAAAATGGCGACTTTGAATTCGGTGGAGAGGCGTACGAAGAGGCTAATTGGCTTGTATCCCTAAAAATAATTTTATGTCCGTCAGATAGCTTTATAAAAAATATTGAACACGTATTTTTTATTTTTTCTTTTATTCAAATACTTAGGAAGATATATTGATTTGAAATGTCGCATGACGTCACGCCATGGTGCAAAATATAGAACGTCGTGACGTAATTAGCCCCCACTCTGTAACTTTAATACGCTATATCTCAGTAATTTTTGGTAATTACGACAAAATAAAAAATACGGGTCTAAATTTTTTTTATTATCTGTAAGACGGACTAATTATTTTTTTGATTTTCATACCTTGGATACATCCCTATTGGCGATCCAGATTTGGTTCAATATGGTCTTCAATGTCTGGAGCACAGGCATAGAGTAGTCGGCCTGTCGGTGTTCTAAGGGATGCATTTTGGAGAGTATGCTCGGGAATTGCATGATTTAATTCCCCCTTCCATCATCGGATGATCCGTCGTACGGAGAGCTTCCACCCTCACGTTGTTGACACCATTACAGTTCGGACGCCGGGAGGGGAGGCAGCCGCCGCAGGTGACGCCCTGGTCGGAAGACAATATCGAATTCTTGGTCACCGTAGGCGCGGGCTTGCGGGCCTCCAGCAGTAGGCAGCTCGCCGCCCGGTGAGGATCAGGCCGGGTCGATCGGGCGTTATGTTTCACACGCGCCTCAAAGAGTTGTCGGTACATCATGACGGGGTCCACGAAGATCGATTCCTCCTGGGCCAGGGTTGCGGGTTGGTTAAAGAAGAAACTGTGGCCTTGGCGCACAGGCAAGTGAAGGAACACGGGTGAGTTTTAGTCACTAAAAGTGAGGAAGAGGTCATTTGATGATTTCCCATTCACACTACAAAAAAGGCTAGATTGAATAGGCTCTTAATAAACTAGCGGGCTTAAACATCAACGATTGCATCGCTGCTTACCATTGGACGGGATTTAGGTCAAGCACGAATTTAGAAAATGTAAAAAAAAAAACATTTTGTCAGATTGAGACTGCGACCAGATCGTGAACGTTCTTAAAATTACGAGAGTTATTCCTCTCATCAACATTATCATCTCAGCGTTAATCCCAGTTGCATCCGAAACTTTATCAGCTTTGGACTCTGGGTTCCGCTTTTACCAGTCTAACTGCTGATTTGGTTAAACTTCGATATTTTCCGTGAGGCGACTGCCGTCTGACCACAACCTGCCTGTTCCCGTACCTATTTTAATTCATTCATTTCTCGGTGGTAGGCCACAACGTCGGCTGCCGGTAGAAGTTACCACCCACCAGACAAAGTCTTGCTGCCAAACGATTCGTCGTCTGGTGAAGCCGTACGGAGGACAGGTCTGAACAGTTTTGTTGCGATTTGTGCGGTTTGTGTTTGTGGCAATGGGCTGGACACATTGCCCGTAGGACCGATGCCCGATGGGGCCGACGGGTTCTCGAGTGGCGACCACGCACCGGAAGACGTAGCGTGGGTAGGCCCCCGACAAGGTGGACCGACGACCTGGTGAAGGTCGCGGGAAACCGCTGGATGCGGGAGGCGCAGGACCGGTCGTCGTGGAGAACCTTGGGGGAGGCCTATGTCCAGCAGTGGACGTCTTTCGGCTGAAATGATGATGATGATGATGTGCCGGGTAAGATGCGCCAAATGTCGTGTCGAACTCCACAACCCGAAGGCGATATCGAAACATTGCCGTTAAACCAATGAGAATTACCCCTCTGGTACTTAATAAAGCCTAATCATGTTTGGTATACATAGTATGTTGCTGTCGGGATATTTATTTGGTACAAACATGCTCATTAATTTAATTAAATGTGCATCTGAATAATTTGATCTAATAGGAAGAGATAAACACTTGTAATGTTAAGAATTCGTTCTTCAAGATCACATCGTGACTGGCAAGATTAGATCCGGTATGCGATCAAAAAGTCATCTTCAGATTTATAGGCTTACACTGCAGTGCATTTTAATTTAAACTTTTTGTTTCCTTACTGCATTTTTAGGGCTAAATTTTCTTTCACTAGTGAACTTTTTCTGAAGAATAATTTTGTATTTTTAATAGTTCTTCCATCTATGTTAAACCCATAAAAAAGTACCTACCAGTCATAAATTTTCTTCCAGACATAAAAATATCAGTGAATTGAAAAGTCAGCCCTTATTAATTTCACTTTCAACATAAAGATCAATTATCCTTGTATTATATTGTAATTTCTATAGTAACTTTGTCTGTAGGTATGTGACCATTTCACGCCTAGACCACAGAACGGATTTCAGAAAAATATGGCAAGTAGACTTTTTGTCTAAGTACTATGTTCCCGTCGGAGAATTTCCTACATCCATCTGAGGGCAGAGTCTATTAATAAGAATCACTGCCTCTGCATAATTATAGCGAGATGGTGGTATATCTGTTTGTCAAAAGTAGAGTCTGGTCTATATAATTAATTACCAGCGGCCGCCCGCGATTTCGTTCCCGTGGAGTTAGGTATTTGAACTTTTTATTTTAACCCCAAAATATATAGCATACATTTTTAGTTTTTGTTATGCTCCGCTCCTATTGGCCGCAGCGTGATGTTATATAGCCTAAAGCCTTCCTGGATTAATAGGCTGTCCAACGCAAACAGAGTTTTTCAAATCGAAGGAGCGGTTTCTGAGATTAGCGCGTTCAAACAAACAAACCCTTCAGTTTATATTAGTATAGATATATCATTAATTTTAACTTCCTCTCATTTTTTTTTGGAATTTGGCCTCCTCCCATTTGTTATGTTATTCGTCATACTGTGATAAGGATCTACAGTATCATGTATTACAAATAAATGGAATATTGCCTATTAAGCAAATTTCACGAAAATATCTTTAACATTTTCAAGATAAAGTCAATTACCATTTTAAGACAATTTCCCGTTCATAGTTAACTTATAAAACCATTAGCAATTACAAAACATTATGGGCTCTAGTGATATATTTGTAAAGTTGCGATAAAAATGATTTGTATAAGTACTGATTTATTGGAATTATCCTAGTATTAGTAGAAGATAGTTAGAGTCCTAATAGAAGTAGAAGTTATAGAAAATTATTTACCTAAGGAATAAAGAAATGCCTTATGTCAAGTTTCTAGGTTTAATCCCGAGCGTCGCGACGAAGGTACTCGTGGTTCATATTTAAGAATCAATTATTAAATTTTAAAAATTGTTGCTAGATAAGTAGGTTTGTACAAAGACTTTTACGCGTCAATAAAATCTGGTTCACCGAGATATTCAATTAATCCTTAAAATTTAATCATTTCTTGATTTGCAAACAAAGTATTAAGTGCAAATCACTACATGTTATAAAACAAAGCCACTTTCACTTTCCCTATGTCCTTTTGTACGATTGAATCATTAAAACTCCGCAACGGATTTTGATGCGGTTTTTTTTAAATAGATTGAGTGATTAAAGACAAAGGTTTATATGTATAATAACATCCAATAAATTGTGGAGAAATACTATTATTTTTCAGATTTGTAATGTGATGTCGTAAATAATTACATTTTTTCCGCGTTTGCTGTGAAACGCAGGCTGAACCCTACAAGATTTATCAATATAATGTACTAAATATTGTACACATTGAAAAGGTCTGCAAAAAAGGCTAAGATAGTATATGTCTATCGCTTATGGATATCCCCCAATTACATTTTTTTGTCATTTACTTTTTATGACAAATACCGGCGAAGTTTCGAAGCAATTTTAACCAATACGGCATTAATCCTTATCCTTCCTTCCTTATATTATTAAGTTATATTAGTATATGATTTAAATGAATATTTTCGAAGATATTACAGATTTAAAATTGCGGGTAGGAACAGCCAGCCAGGGCCGCTGTTTTTTTACGTTCACAGTTTATCTGTAGTGTATTTAGTATCAGCATTGCATCCGTGCGAAGCCGGGGCGGGTCGCTAGTAATATATATTTTACCAGCTGTTGCCCGCGACTCCGTCCGCGTGTTGATATAAAATAAGCGCCTGTTAAAATAATGGGAGCAATATGTCCGTCTGCGTTTGCCCTCGTTTTCGCAACATTTTTATTACTGCTCTGCTCCTATTAGTCATAGCGGGATGTTATATAGCCTATGCCCTTTCTCAGGCTCTAGACTATCTGTGTACCAAATTTCATTACAATCGGTTAAGTAGTTTTGGAGTGAAAGCCGGACAGACAGACAGACAGAGATACTTTCGCATTTATAATATTAATATGGATTATAAGATTTTCTGCCGTTACCTGGGCGAGCACTTAATATAAAAAAATGGTAGGTAAGCGTTTAGCGCAGCGTGTGTAAAGAAATTTGAGAAAAATAAAACCTGACCAGATAATAGTGCAAGTAAGTGTAGATACATATATAATACACCGAATCAATACGATATAATAGCTCACAAGTACTCACGATTCTTTAAGCTCATTGATGCGGGAATGAGTTGCGATAAACATCAGTAGGCCTAGTATGAGTTTTCAATACGAAACTCGTTCGATCGTATCGAGCGCGTTTGGCGCTCTCATTGGTTGAGAGTTCTTACGACCTTGAAGCGGGCCAATCGCTGAGTCAAACGCGCTCGATACGATCGAACGAGTTTCGTAATGAAAACTCATACTAGGCCTACTGTTGAGCTTTGAGTCCACTACGTACTTACTGTACATTACGTTACTGTATTAACTTATTGCCTTTATTGACTAGTAAACAATGATATTAATGAAATGAATAATTTTAATTGATTACTGTGTTTAAGTTTCTAAAGCGTTATTGCTTTATCGTAATCACACTTGTAAATGCAACTTACTCCAATTTACTGAGATAAATTTGTAATTATCATATTTTCTGTAGAGAGTAGAAAATGGTTAGGTATATCTACAAGAAAGCCCGATGCTTTTCTTCTACCTACCAGGGTAGGCTGCAGAGATGTTCGACCTGACATACTAAAATATTTTACCTCACCAACTTATTTCCAAAGATCTACTTTCTTGTACCGTAAATTATAACAGTGAAATGAAGATTTTAATCAATCACATTACATTCCTTAAAAGGAGTTCCATTTCTAGACAAGAAAGGCTTAACTGTACAGTTCAAATATTATTTAAAACCACTTTCTAATTGACCAAATATGCCCAACAAAGAGTTGCTTTTGTTATATTCACATTAACTATTGAAATTTAATGCTAGTGTCGACAGCCTTCGTGGCGTAGCGGTAGCGAACGCCGCCGTTGCGCAAGGAGGCGCAGGTTCGATCCTCGTGCAGTGCAAATATTTGTATGCCTGAATCTGGTCGTGCCCCGGAAAGCACGGCGAAATACGAAAATACACGAAAATATTGAAGTTTAGCCGAATTGCATGGTTGGTTGTTGGTTGGAATTTGCATGGCAAGGAATTGCATGATTTAATTCCCCCATCTCCGTTCCACCATCGGACGACCCGTCGTACGGCGAGTTTCTACCCTTATGTTGTTAACACCATTACGATCCGGACGAAGCGTTTCTCCTCCTCCTTTATACCGCGTACATCGAGGGACTGGAACAATTTGCCCGCGGCGGTGTTTCTGTCGGACTACAATTTGAGTGTCTTCAAGGCTAGAGTGAATAGGCTCTTAATAAACTAGTGCGCTTTACTCTAGGCGGGACTGCGGTCAAGCGCTGGTTTATAAATTAATAAAAAAAAAATCAGTAGTTAGACTGGTAAAGCGTACCCCAGACTCCAAAGCCGAAAAAGCTTCGGGAGCGACTACCATGATGATGATGATATGACATTTGCTATTGAAAGTTCAAATTAAAATGAATGGAAAGCTGAAAACAAATGACGTAAGAGAGCAGAATATAACATTTCGCCTAACCTCATACTCACTAACTTGACTACACACGAAATATTACAAATAATTATACGAGCATGTGCTCCTCATTTCGGTAATATGAAACTTCTCCACTTATATTTATGCAGTCGGTCAAAAAATTACATCACATGATATACGGGTTTCATTCGGCAACCGCTCAGTCTATCCCAAATTATTTTGTGAGTCACATTAAAAAGTATGAGAACAGTTAGACCTTTTAAAAGTATTGCTATGACATCCATTGATTCGAGTGCAATATCAGCACCTAATCGATTAGTCATAACAATTTATCTGTATCGAAGCAACATTGATTGTCTGTTTGCGTTTCCATCTCGGATCGCTACCGATTAATATTTGAATGTTGCGATAGTTTTAATCTATTTGTTGCAAAATTATCGAGATGTTTGCTTGCGTGATCGAGATTTTTCGTGGGAATTCGTGAGATCTTTAAGTAGTCCCTCAAAAGGCTAATTATACCATTGAAAGTATTGATTCCTTACGAGTTTTAACTGCGGTTAGTAATTTTCAGTTTGGCTATATTAGCAATAAAACAATGTCAAAAATAAAAAAAAGTTGGCTTTAAGTGTTATCGACGTGATAAAACGTTTCTTTCCTTCGTTTGAAGAAAATATTTAAAAAAAATATTGTATTACATAAACATATATCGTTTTATGGAACAAGTGATATGACATAATGCTCCCGATATTAATTTCAGATCATCATTTTACTTCTTTCAAAATACCAAAATGGTACTTGCTAGAGGACTGATTACCTGCTATTTGTGTCTATCGTCTTCCGTCTCATTTCCCAAAGGTAATATTATAAGTTAATCAAACAGACGTAACTTGGGGACGCTTCCTCTCTCTCACTTCCTTGTCGGACATTCCTTTAGGTCGGTGCCGCACTGTTAGGAGCTCCGCCAAGCTTAGTGAGCAGCGTAGCTCGAATTAAGCCACGCGTGGCCACTGGTTAACCTTTATTTATTAGATGGGTTCAGTACACTGTATAGTTCGTAATAAGATAAATCATAACTACATGAGGTTGTAATGTGGACTGCTTGAAAAAAGAGCTTGGGTGTTATGTTCCAATAAGTGACATGAAGAAAAACTCATCGTAAATCTTATCCTTCATCTTATCTTCAAATCCTCACCTCTTAAAAGCCCATCAAACATAAAAGTTCTTCTAACATCAGCGAAAACAATTATTTTTTTTAACAACAAATGAAATTGCATAAGAATGATTGAGCAATGTTGGTCCCAACACGTATTAACCGCATCAGAGTAAACAAGTCGAATGAACTTTACCTAAACTCCAACAGGAGTAGACCATCCTTTGCCTTACAACACAGTAACCTTTTCGCTCTGAAATGAAATACTTCAGCTAAACAATAACACACTAGGCTGTACTAAACCTTTAATCTTCGCAACTGTATTGAACAAAACGCTTCTGGGCAGCATAACTTTACCATCTATCATGTAGCATCTACTGTATAAAGTTCTTTAGATAATCCAGATAATACCTAATTACTGTGCAGCCCAAGTTTATGGAGCCAATTACGATGATACTGATCGATCAAGCGTTCTTCTACCAATTATTGTTCGACGTTCGATTGAGATTTGAAGGCATTATTTCCCGGTGAAGGTACAGAGGCCCTTGTTTTAAGAAAATGATTCATTGTTATAGAACGGATGTTGTTAGATGCTTTGCTCCAATTTTGGTAAGGCTTAAACTGTGGTTGGATTTATTAGAATCGATAGATCTAATCTGTATTTGCGTGTTTAATTTTGTAAATTGTGATAGGGAGCGTCGAATTGTCTTTCTGCTCGTTGAAAGGTGCTCGGTGGTAGGCCATAACATCGGCCGCCTGCAGAAGTTACCACCCACCAGACAAAGTCTTGCCGCCAAGTGATTTGTCGTGTTCTGGTATGACATCTGGTGAAGCCGTACGGAGGACGGGTCTGAGCAGATGTGTTTCGATGTGTGCCGGGTACGATGCGCCAAATGTTGTTGTGGAGGGCCTTCAGATCATTCTCCCTTTGGCGCAGCATATAATAGTTGGTCGTGTTGTTGGGTTTAACATTGCATCACCTCGCTCAACTGCCGTCTTCCTTCCTATTCGATCAGTTTTTCTGAGTGAATAGGCTCTTAATAAACCAGTGCTCTTTACCATCAACGATCGCATCACTGCTTACCATCAGGCGGGATTGCGGTCAAGCGCTAGTTTATAATTATAAAAAAAAATGGAATATATATTTCATCATCATCATCATTTCAGCCGAAAGACGTCCACTGCTGGACCTATGTCCAGCAGTGGACGTCTTGACGTCATCGTCGTCGTGAAGATCCTTGGGGGAGGCATAGGCCTCCCCCAAGCATCTTGCGCTTCGCGCATCCAGCGGTTTCCTGTGACCTTCAACAGGTCGTCGGTGCACCTTGTCGGGGTCCTACACACCCATGCTGCGTCTTCTGGTACGTGGTTGCCACTCGAGAATATTTATTGTTCAGATAATACAGTAAGTATAGGTTCATACTTTAACAGCAAGCTGAGACGACAAAGGTAGCATAAAATATTACCCACAGCTAGGTTATAATATAATATATTATGAGATATACTACTATGTGTCGTGACGGGGTCCACGAAGACCGATGCATCCTGGGTCAGGGTTGCGCGTTGGTTAAAAAAGAAACCGTAGTCCTGGCCGTCGCAAAGGCAAGTGTAGAAACATGGGTGGGTTTAGTCAGTAAAAGTCTGACACGCCCTTCCGCTCCGCCCAGAGCGGGAGAAGTCATTTGATGATTTCCCATCCCAAAAAAAAAGTATTCCTACTACTATGTTACAGTATGTGTAACGTTCGTGTAGTGAATTTGTGGTGTGTGTGTGTGTGTGTGTTTGTATGCTTGTTCCCATTATGCTTTATTTGAATTGGTCTCAGTTCAGGTACTTTATAATATTTTTACTTGATAAACCAAACTTTTGCCCAAACTTTCAATATAATG
This sequence comes from Sesamia inferens, assembly GCA_037179545.1. NCBI lineage: Eukaryota > Metazoa > Arthropoda > Insecta > Lepidoptera > Noctuidae > Sesamia > Sesamia inferens. Next base: position 22,529,604 of record CM073928.1, on the reverse strand, counting down.
TAGATACTAAGTAAAGCATAGTAAAATAATTATAGATTTTTTTGTAATTTAAATAGAATTTCCTAAAGTTAAAGTAGTAGTTTTCTCTCCTTCCCCTTAGTATTCCATCCAAAGGTTGTCTGTAAAAGATCGCCTCTTAGCGATAAGACCGCCTATTGTGTCACCCTTTGTAAAATCTTTATACCTATTTATGTTCTAGATAATCTATATGATGTACATAACAAAGAGTATTTATTCTATTCTAAACCATTATTTCCATCAATACAGAAATAAAATGAACGTGAAAAACATCTTTGAGATTATGGACATCGGAAAAGGGTAGGCGTAATATTTTTTAATTGCAAATTTATAGAGTTATCTTATACGTAAATATAATATATTTGCTGGCATTGGATTTGACAGGCGGAGAGCTTCCAACATACAACCTCAATGTCAGGCTACTTTCGTTCACAACCCAATATTTTTAGCTCTGGAATTGTTTTCTTTGATACATCGTCGATCGATTTATAACAATCACTAGAACTAATTAACATAGACGATACGAGACGGTTGCGGTTAGTTGTTGCACGCGCTACAATGCGCTGCAGTGCAACCCTGCAGCTGGCTTTTTTTTTGTTCCGTCGTGGAAAATCCTCAATGGATATCCGCCGCTCTGGGGTGGGCGACGTGGTCTGTCAGACTTCTACTGCCTAAGAACCACCAGGGTGTCTCTTCTATCACAAGCACGCGTGGGGACGCGGGATTAGACTCCCTCTTTCTTCCACGGCCCCGCACTCTCGTGCTGGCCCGGTCTGTCCGGGCCTCGTCTCCTGCACGGGGTAGTGGGGTGTTAAAATTCCCCGTGTATCGCCTCCGAGGCGCGCGCCGACACTCGCGCGCGCCTCCACCTCGGGGTCCATCCTACTTCATTTGTACACGGCGCTGCTCCTCCCAAGCTACACACTCGGACAGCATGTGCTGCGCCGTGTCCTGCCCGCATTGGACGCAGTGGTGGCACCGAGCGTCCGGCTCCCTGCCTAAGTGACGCAGGTACTTGCCGAAGCAGCCGTGCCCCGACAGTACCTGCGTCACCCTGAATGACAGGGAGCCGTGCCTTCTCCCGAGCCAGTGATCGCGTATTGGCCGGATCGCCTTGACGGTAGCGAGGCCGGCGGTAGGGCGCATAAGCCTCTGCCGCCAGTCCGCCACCAGGCCCTTACGGAGCTCCTCTCGGCGCAGCTCTGGATAGGGGTCCTAGATTAGGCAAAGTATTGTTGTGTTTTCCTACTACTCAACCTATAGAGGTCCACTGCTGGACAAAGGCCTCCCCCAAGGTTTTCATTAAATTGGGGGGCATTGCCATAATCCCTATACTTGGCAGGCGGGGATCGCAGTAAATTTTTATTAAACAGAAGTAGCGCTGCTGCCCGTTAGTTAGTAAAAAGTTAGCCAAACTGCGGTAGGTCAATGAAAGATTGCATCTTATAAGATTAAAAACTATAATCCCGGCTTTAATCCGCAGGTAGCGGTTTAAAACCGTCATTAGATACGCTTTTGAAATCATATTTCAGAATTTCGACACACATAATTTTAACTTGGGTGTTCCAAGATTGGATTTGAACTTTACTATCATGTGTAAACACGCAATTTCAAAGTGCAATATAAATGAGACAGGTACCTAGTAGCTATGCACTAATACCTACTATTATGTTAAATACTTTGCAGTCAATAAAGGCTCTAGCTGGGTACAGCAGCTTTTGCGTAACTGATTATTAATGACTAATGGCATGCTTTCATTTTGGCAATACAAAATCCATTGCACCATCCAAGTTCGAAAATCCGTATTCATGACAACCAAGGAAACGCAAAAGACATTGATCTGCCGTTGGATTTCGTAAAAAGCACAGCGTAAAGTGAGCTTTCGAGCTACTGCGTCCATGATAATGGCCGACGGGCGAAAGGCCCCGGGAGTCCAACGTCCGTTACTTAGCCGAGTTGACGTTGTGACACGTTTGCACATGCCACTCAGATGAGGAGTGCAGCCGCTGAGGGCTGCTCGCGCGAGAATATATCCGTCGAACTCGCGACGACGGGTGAAGGTCTACCGGTTTTAGCCGGTAAGAGTCCGGCACACTCCTCCGCGTCCCCAAACGGAGGATAGTCCATGAGGATTTTAACACCACAGCCAATTGAACGTCCCGATGTGACAGCTGGGAATGCGTTGTACGTACCGATCCGCGCGATCAGTATCAAGCCGCGTCGAGCGCTCGTAAAATCCTCATTATTTTCTTCTTATTTTTTAGCAGAAGTCTATTTAATGACTAAATATGAACAATTTTTCCTGCTGGGATTATTTTGTCATATTTTAAGATATTATATCAAACAAAAACTTGACGAAAATTTGGCATATAATGAGCAATGTGCAATCATTTCATCGTCCACTTTAACACTCGTAAAGACAACTTATCAGACATTGGATACAAAGTTTTTATACATATTCAGAAAGAATAAATCTCGACAATTATTTTAATATGTAACACTAATAAGAGTCCGATAATAAAAAATAATTTATTACTCTCATTTTAATCGCAGAACTCACTGCCACTGTACAAAACTGCACTCACCGTTTATAAACAAACTTGTTTTCCGATGTTATGTGTGAGGTGGGGCACTGTTTTATACATCTGAGAGTCGTTGTTTAATACAGAACCATCTAGTGAGAAGTTCATGAAGTTCTTTGATACATATCATAAATAAAAACTCGTTTAAAGTGTACATGTCGGTGAGGCCACCATGGTTGCCTGAACGCTTAACGCCAAAAATTTTTAGGCAACTTTGTTGGCCCGGACGCTTGAGTGATTAGAAAAAAAAAGTGAGCTGTCAATAGTATCAATAAATTGAGAACGATATCTCACTCCACGCTTTCTTCAACTAAGCTTTTAAGGTGAGAATCGCATTGCTGTAACGAACAGGGGGTGCCTTCAGTGTGTACTCCCCCACGCTTTCTTCAACTAAGTTTTTAAGGTGAGATATATACAGAAACGCATTGCTGTAACGAACAGGGGGTGCCTTCAGTGTGTACTCCCCCACGCTTTCTTTAACTAAGTTTTTAAGGTGAGATATATACAGAAACACATTGCTGTAACGAACAGCGGGGTACCTTCAGTGTGTACTCCCCACGATTTCTTCAACTAACCCCCTTATTCATAAAAGCTGCTTATAGGTAACTAATGATTAGCGATTCTTTAAACATACATTTTTGACCTTTTAACGTTATTTAACTTTAAATATCGCTTATGGATAAAACCCTTAGACACTATGGTGTTTATTCATAAAGGATGATTTAAGTTAAGTGACGTTAAAAGGTCAAAAATGTATGGTTAAAGAATCGCTAATCACTCGTTAACTTTAAGCAGCGTTTATGAATAAGGCGGTAAGTTTTTAGGTGAGATATATACAGAAACGCATTGCTGTAACGAACAGGGGGTGCCTTCAGTGTGTACTCCCCCACGCTTTCTTCAACTAAGTTTTTATGATGAGATATACAACGCGTAACATAAAGGGTATATACATACCAAGGGCATGGCATCTTTACATGATATCAAATGATATCGGAAGGTTTTCAACTCAAAATAAAATACTCAAAAAATTAATACTAAATTTTCGGTTCCGTGTGTTTCTTAAATTCAAATCATAACAAACGTGCACCACAGTACATACGTTAATAACTACTCGTTACACGTCACATTGCTTGGCAAAATCACGATAAACGTCTTCAAAAATTCTGTACGTTTAGTATGGTAGTAGCCTATCACAGGCGGTGTTTTTTCTCATAACTTCCTAACATAAAGAGATAGGATTAAAAAACCCTTCCAATATCGATTGATATCATGTAAAGATGCCATGCCCTTGGTATGTATATACCCTTTATGTTACACGTTGTATACAGAAACGCATTGCTGTAATGAACAGGGGGTGCTTTCAGTGTGTACTCCCCCACGCTTTCTTTAACTAAGTTTTTAAGGTGAGATATATACAGAAACGCATTGCTGTAACGTACAGGGGGTGCCTTCAGTGTGTACTCCTTTTTTTTTTATTAAATATAAACCAGCGCTTGACCGCAATTCCGCCTGATGGTAAGCAGTGACGCAATCGTTGATGGTAAAGCGCACTAGTTTATTAAGAGCCTATTCACTCTAGCCTTGAAGACACTCAAATTGTAGTCCGACGGAAACACCGCCGCCGGCAGATTGTTCCAGTCCCTTGATGTACGCGGTATAAAGGACGACGCGAAACGCTTTGTCCGGATCGTAGAGGTGTTGACAACATAAGGGTGGAAACTCGCCGTACGACGGGTCGTCCGATGGTGGAACGGAGATGGGGGAATTAAATCGTGCAATTCCCTCGCACACTCCCCAGTATGTATCCTACAGAACACCGAAAGGCTGGCTACTCTACGCCTGTGCTCTAGGCTTTGGAGACCAACTCGAGTTAAATCAGGGTCCCCGATCAGCCTCTTCGCACGCCTCTCCACTGAATCCAAAGTGGCCAGGTGACACTTAGCAGCACCAGCCCAAATGTGGCTGCAGTACTCCACACACGAACGGACCTGTGCTTTGTACAACATTAGAAGCTGCCCTGGTGTGAAGTACTGCCGGACCTTTGCGATTACACCAAGTTTTCTGGCAGCCACCTTGGGCTTGGACTCAATGAACCGTCCAAAGTTTAGGTTCGAGGAAATCTCAACACCCAAAAGCTGAAGGCGGTCGGTACACTCCAAGGATACATTCCGAACGGTAGGAGCCAAGGTGAACGGGCTCCTTTTGGCGGTGAAAAGACACGCCTGCGTTTTGGCGGCATTGAATGCTACAAGATTGGCATTGCCCCATTCGGAGACTGCCTGAAGTGCAACACTCGTTCGCTCTACCATGGCCTCTCTTTCGGACCGGATTGATTCCCTACTAGCCCGAGTATCCGGCAGGTATCTCTCCACAACTGTGCTGTCATCTGCATACCCATAGATACCGGGCATCAGCAGATCGTTAATATGCAGCAGAAACAGAGTTGCAGAGAGAACAGACCCCTGAGGAACACCGGCATTAGTCGACATGGGCTCAGATGAGCATCCGTCGACAACAACTCGGAGGGACCGTTCAGTCAGAAAGTCTTTTACCCAGCCAGTCAGGTTAGGGGAAATGCCGTACGCTGGAAGCTTACTCAAAAGGCCAGCGTGCCATACCCGGTCGAAGGCCTTCGAGACATCAAGGGAGACAGCAATCGCTTCCCCATTTCTCTCGAGGGCCTCGCCCCACAAGTGAGTGGCATACACTAGTAGGTCCCCAGTTGACTGATTGCGGCGAAACCCGTACTGTCGGTCACTGAGGAGATCGTTACCTTCCAGGTATGCCAAGAGGCGTGAGTTCAATACACGCTCCATAATTTTGCAAAGTATGGAGGTGATCGAAATCGGCCGATAGTTGGTAGGATCGGCACGACTACCCTTTTTGGGCACGGGCTGCACGTTGGCAAGCTTCCAGGACTTGGGCACTATACCAGTCCCAAATGAGAGGCGGTACAAGCGTGTCAATACAGGAGACAACTCGGGCGCACATGCTTCTAGAACAATCGCTGGTATACCATCCGGACCACTAGCCTTATTCACGTCCAGACGACACAGTGCTCTCAGAACCTCCTTGTTCCGAATGCGAACCTCAGGCATTGAAGTACCGCAATGGGGTAAAATAGGTGGAGTAGCACTGCCAGTATCAAGACGCGAATTATGGGCAAAGAGAGATGCAAAGAGACCTGCTTTCTCTCTCGCCGTATGAGCCAGTGTTCCATCAGGCCTAACCAGCGGAGGCAGTGAGGGCCGACAGAAGTTCGCCTCGACCGATTTGGCAAGGGACCAAAAAGATCTGCTACCGGAAGGCTGCGCAGATAACTTGTTCCCAATATGGGAAATACAGTCGAAGCGAGCCTTCTTTAGCGCCTTTTTGTAAGACTTGGCAGCACGGTTAAAGGCTCTCTTCTTTGAGCTTAGATCCGGAGCTCCGCGGTCACGAGCGTCAACCCAGGTGAGAAATGCCGTGTGCTTACGCTGTTCGGCTTGGGCACAATCGGCATTGAACCATGGGCGAGCCGAGCCACCGACGGGCACGTCATTATAGGGAATAAAATATTCCATAGCTTGACGCACCACATCGGTTATAGCATCCGCACAGCTCGACGGATTGCTAGAAGAGAAGTAGACCTGCTGCCAAGAATAAGACGCAAAGAAATGGCGCATCTCATCCCAGTCTGCTGACCTGTATCGCCACATTCGCCGTTCACCACGAGAGTCGTGATCTGGTGGGGAGAAGGTCGACACAGACTTCACCAGACAGTGGTCTGAAGTTCCCAAAGGTGAGGAAACTGTTACAACACACCTATCCGGATCAGTGGTCAGCAGAAGGTCCAGACAATTGGCAGAATGACCAACTACATCAGGCACTCTAGTCGCTTGCTTTACCAGCATGGTCGATCCTCTGGTACGGGAAAAGCCAGTCCTGATGGCAGGCATTGAAGTCCCCCAGAGCGACGAAGTGTGCGTCAGGGTGCCGGTGCAGTGCATTGTCAGCAGCCTCACTGAGGTGGTCAAACAATCGAGTTGTCTCCTGATCACCGCTGTGCGATCGGTAGACACAAGTGTAAACAATTTTGTCCACACCAGTGTCAACCAACAGCCATAGAGACGAGAAATGAGGGTCTTCGAGGTGACGGAGGCGCCGGCAGCAAATGTCATTGCGGACATACACACAGACCCCGGCACGCTGCAGGAAATGGTGCTCCAATGCGTATCCCGGGTAACTGAGGTATGCCGCATCAGACGGACATCTGATCTGGGTCTCCGTCAAGAAAAGTAGATGGGGCTTTTCAGTCTCAAGGTGGTGATGTACTGCAATGAGATTGGAGTGCAGACCTCGAATATTAGAGAGGTGCACTTTGAAAGAGAGGACGTGCGCCCGCTGTACACACCTACTTTTCTTTTTAGACCTTTTCATATTGAAAAAAAAAAATTGAGTGAATAGGAAGGAAGACGGCAGTTGAGTGAGGTGATGCAATGTTAATCCCAACAATGCGACCAACGACGCCGGGCCAGAGGGAGATTGATCTGGAGACTGTGGGGACGCCCGAACCCCCCCAGGGATCGCCATCGGGTCCTCTCGTCCGGTCGCCAACCGGCACGATGGGGCCACCCTGGGATTTTTCGCAGTTGGCGGGGCAGCCTTTCGTATGTGGCTGGCACACTACTTGGGCCCCCAACTACCTGCGGTCGGCCAGCGGAGCACCGTGCTTCGGATCCCGCTACCCTCCACGACCAAACTCCCGACACGACAACAATTGGCGCATCGTACCCGGCACACAACGACTCCCCCACGCTTTCTTCAACTAAGTTTTTAAGGTGAGATATATACAGAAACACATTGCTGTAACGAACAGGGGGTGCCTTCAGTGTGTGTTCCCTTACATAATGAGCCTACAATGTTCACACTCCTGGAACCCAGGCCTCCACTCGGAGAGAGGGTGTGGGCCGTAACCTACCACGCGGGCCCGGAGCAGGTTGGTAGATGTCACATGTCTTTGAAGTTTTGGCTCTAGGACATGCCGGTTCCCTCACGACGTTTTCTTTCATTGTTTTGAAATTCACACAATGTAAAACACTGTTTGGTTTTACTTAACATTTTTAACTTAACTTATATTATTTCATCTACGCTGTTGATTGGTAACCTACAACTTGAAAGTCACGGCTGATATGACTAGGCCACCGCTGCTCTCGTTGTAATTCCTTAGATTCGAAGTTTATAAGTCCTGGCTGGAGGCTTTAATTTATTGTGACTTCCACAGGCAAGCCCTATTGAGCAGCCTCCTTCCGCCAGATGCTATTTCTAAATACAATAAATTCATCATCATCATCTTCTCAGCGTTAATCCCAGTCGCATCCGAAGCTTTTTCAGCTTTGAAGTCTAGGGTCCGCTTTACCAGTCTAACTGCTGATTTTGGCTAAACTTCGATATTTTCCATGAAGCAACTGCCGCCTGACCTTCCCAACCCGAAGGGGATTCCTCCGCTATTCTTTTCTGATTAATTTCGTTGCGGGGCCCAAGACAGTTGAATCGTTTCTCCGGGACTCGTCGAGCTTCATTGCTCGGCGTTTTTCTGGCGGTCTCCACTGTTGATTCTGGCTTTCAGGAGTTGCAGTGGGTGGGAAAAGTGTGGCGGGTTTGGTCCCAAAAAAAAAAAAAACCCGAAGGGGATATCGAAGCATTGCAGTTAGACCAATTGTTGGACTTTTGAGGGCTCTAACAACCCGTAGCGACTGTCATTACACTGTTCGTATGGCAACCGGGACCAATTACGGCTTAACGTGCTTTCCGAGGCACGACCATATCAGTACTAATATTCATATTCATGCATACAAATATTTGCACAGCGCGGGTATCGAACCCGCGCGTCCTTGTGCAACGACCGCGTTCGCTACCGCTACGCTACGGAGGCTGTCAATACTAATTTAATATTGTAATATGATAATACAAAGAAGTTACCACCCACCAGACAAAGTCTTGCCGCCAAGCGATTCGTCGTGTTCCGGCATGATGTCTGGTGAAGCCGTACGGAGGACTGGTCTGAGCAGTTGTGTTGCAATGTGTGCCGGATACGATGCGCCAAATGTTGTTGTGTTGGGAGTTTGGGCGTGGAAGGTCTTCAGATCAATCTCCTCTGGCGCAGCATCGTTGGTCGTGTTGTTGGGTTTAACATTGCATCACCTCGCTCAACTGCCGTCTTCCTTCCTATTCGCTCAGTTTTTCTGAGTAAATAGGTTCTTATTTATTTTTAGTAAAAAAAAAAAAAAAACAATTTAAATTACGTAATGAGACTGCTATCATACCATGACATTCCATAGGCTTGAATAAATATATCTAGCCATTTACTCACTATATTGGGATGACCACTATGGGGTAATTAACATAAGGTAGTACAGAATAATAAATAACATGAATTGCGGATGTGAAACTAACATGTTCGTGATCTTAACACAGTGATGAATGCGCCAGCGACCATGATAATTTGGATCAAAATCAAAAGTCATTTATTAAAACTTGAATAGAATGGAATAATACTCTTTATTATATACATTTTATAAAGGGTGACACAATTGACGGTCTTATCGCTAAGAGCGATCTTTTACAGACAACCTTTGCATGGAATACCAAGAGGAAGGAAAGACAAATAATGTGGGTAGTCTGCAGGTGAACAATTTACACAGATTATAGAAATTTAAAAAATATAAACATCTCTTAATCATCAGCACATAAAATACAATAGTAATGTTTATCATAGTTTTAAAAAGTGGACAGAGTTTGAGCTCGCTTTCGTGACACAGGGCAAGTCAGGACATAGCAGCAAAGGAAAAAACACAGAAACTAGTTGAATGCATCGTGAAATGCATCTCTAATATCAGGTTTAGTTAGGTTGGGAATCAGCAATTTTTGAATGTCAAAATTACATGAAGCAGGTCCTGAAACGCCTGCCTGCCCCACGCCGCTTACTTTTTTGTCGTGGTATGTCTTCTACTTCTACACCCACATTTTCTTTCACACAGTTCAATCCAATTAATATGTAAACTATCAACAAGACGCAGTCACCAACAAACTCATAAACTTCCCTATTACGGACAACTGTCCTTCATGGAAAAAATATAAAGTTTCGAAAGGGGACAGACAGATTCGTCGTATATACTTATTGCAGTGCTGATATTTAAATAACACAAGTTAACATTGGTCCAATATAAGCTGGGTTGGCCTTGACTTTTAGAGACTGCTTCCCAACGCTTCCGACGACGGAGAATAATAGACTTATGACATACGACAGTCCGGCCGATAGTTCTGTTAATAACTCAACTAAAACTAGTAGCTGTTTGGAAACGCGGCATTTGATGTGTCGAAAGAATCCGGAGCAACTTTGTTTTGTTGCTACTTTATTGTGGTGTTCAATGCTGTTGAATTTTATCTATGACAATATGTACTTGTTCGCTTAAAGAATTTGGTTGGATTTTTGTAGAGGAATCTTGCACTGTGTATTTTTTGGCCTTACTTATAATTATAAACACTATTGACTTCATAACATTATGTTAAATGACTATTCAGTTTCATCGTGCAGTAATTATAAATTCAACTCACACGTATCAGGGAAGCATGACATGTAGGAGAAGGACTAGGTATACTCCGCAGTGGGTGGAAAGCTACTGCCAATAAAGATAAGTCAAAAAACCATTGCTGATTGGATACATTAGATATTCGATACATCAGCCTGTAGATTATATTTAAAGTGAACCGTAAAAAAGGCAGAGTACGATTAGAGTGAGATGACAATAGTGTTTATTATAGGATTAGTTGGAATAACAGAACACTTCACACTCACTTTACCTAAGATTTCAAGGAGATATGGTCGACTGCTTTTGGTTGGTGGGCCAGTCTTCCTTATTTATCTCCCTATTAATTATCATACCTTATGTAATAGTACCTGGTTATTTGCAAGATGATTTACCTGTCAGATATCGCCATATTTGACGAACAAGATTCATTTGAATTTAGTGCTACTACGCTCTTATAAGGATTCGTCGTTGATTTAAATGTTTCAAGTTTTGAAATTTATAAAATTAACATCATTCATAAAACTTGCCTATGGGTGTTTCAAAACTAAAATAAGAACGGAGTCTTATTTTAGTTTATCTAGGCTTACGTTTTTCGATTCTAATAGCCTTTCTACATCTTGGATTGTTATTAATATTAGTATGGACGAAAATAAATATGACTGCATAATTAACTCCGCCTACTATTAGGTACTCGCAATCCACAGTTGCATAAAGACCTCTTACAGTCTGTGCCTTTCGCATCGAGTATGTCCCAGCCACCTTCTTTGAATCAAACTTCCATCTACCAACACTGGCAATGGTATTCGTTGCAACTTTTAACCTCGTTGAATCAAAATCATGAAATTGGGAGCTTATTTAATAATCTCAGTTTGAAAAATCTCAGTCCTTACAAAATCAAGTAAAAAGGGTAACCTATAAGTGTTTTTTTTTATCCTCTTTAAGTTGGAAATGTCATCATCGGTTTCGAGTTTGATTTTGATATTAACTTTTGTCGGGAAATTACCTAAAAATGTTATGTAATATGTATACGGATGTAAATGTCTGTATTATAATGTACTTCCTATTTCATATTTACCTACAACCTAGAGAGACATATATGGATTTCCCTCACATTAAAACTAAAAGTACAAACAAGGGTAAAACAAATATCTTGAATTCTCAGTAATACGATTGTACCTATTTATTTGCGACATATATTCATGAATAGGGTTTTTAAATATTTACAATAATAGGATGTGGATAAGGATATCAGATACATATATGAGTAGTTGCCATTTAAAGTTTAATCAACAATTTTATCAATGAATGCCTACACAATACGGAGGATACCTATTGTTGAATTATATTATAATAACGATATAAGCCCAAGTCCGGGTCAGGCATTTTTTCAGCAAATGAATTAATATTTTTGGGCTGTGACACACAAGTTAGTCACGCAACGCATAATGTTTTGTAGTAAGCTAAAATCTTTAAGATTTTCCTGGAAAAGTATTTAGAAATATAGACTAAAAGATTGAATAAATATGTAATACAGAGGTTTTCACCACAGCAGGACTAGGTATGTGAATTTTAAAGAACACGTGCCTGCTCGCAAATTGCAGTGACCTCTTTGGAAAGTGTTGGTACGGATTGCGTACCCAAATAGGCCACTGCAAACATAATCTGGAAAATGAGACAACATCGATTCAACCAACATCCAGCGCAAGTGTGGTGCTCCTAAAAAGATTATGTTCCTCTATGTGCTAGAATGTCCTAAATGTTCTTTCACATTGCACCCTTTGACGGCTTAAATAACGCCTCTGATACCGCCATAAACGTGGCCACTTATTGGGCCCGAACAGTATACGCAACATTGTACCGTCGAAACGGAAAGAAAAATAATATGAAAGAAAAGAAATACCTAATTATTGTACCAATGATTAATGTTATCAACATTTCAGTAACAGAGATTTATGTCTTGTAAGTAGGTTTATCAAATTAAGCAACAGTCAATCACACATCAGACGTATCAATTAGACATTGATACCGTCTTTATATCGTTTCAGTAAGGTGCGTTTTCGTTGTGCAAGTATTCAACTTGTTTTTAGTTGACTGTAAATTATGTATGCGCCGTCTGGTGTATGACCTAATATTTTATAAAACTTTACTACTTATGCTTTAGTTACGTCCGGATCATACGATTAGTGAAGTTGTACTAGAACTAGTATTTAATAACAACCTTTAAAATCGTTCCGTGAACTAGCAACAGCGGATTATTATTTCGTAATCTTGTATATTTCACTAATTACTAATACATAAGATATTTTGGAATGATTTTGCATGCTAGTGATACTATAAAACCGAATTTGTCTCGACAAATGTGTCAATTGGGCTCCAATAACAGTGTAGGTTACTAAACGTGCAGGTGTGCATCAATAAAATCCTATCACGAGCGCCCAGTACGAGTTCGAGGCACGAGGCGAATTTTTAAGCTGGTGGCGGCTAAAATGTTGCTTTATAATAACTTCATAATCCACAACTTGATTTCACACAACTGCTGAGCATATTGCCAGCAGTTTTATGATGCACGTAAAATGCTTATGCGTTTCATGTGCTAATGCCCACGCTTATCTCCCAGCCACTTCCAGGTTCTAGTCGCAATATTAACAATGTCATCCGTCCGTCTGACTAATTCAGTTTATATAATCTTTTATGAATTTGTCCACGCTTCTACTCGAAAGAGTACAGTCGAGAATAATTTGTCTAAAATCATATTTCATATGTTATCGGACATATTGTCAAAAACGTTATGTTTTGCGGAACGTGTTCTATTTGACAGCAATGTTCTTAGAATTCTATTTGTTAGGAAGCTGTAAAGCTAAGCTGTAAGCTGTAAAGCTAAGCTGTAAGCTGTATTTATTGTATTTTATTAAAAATACTTAAATAAGTTTTTGTACCAGGTTACGTATTGATTACCAGCTATTCCTCATTTTTACAACTAAATTTATTAAAATGTTCGTGTTGAATAAAAAAGCAGCATTTTACCAACCACCAACAAGAAATAGATCACCGGGGCTTCACTACATCGGTCGTGTACAAATTGGCCGTGAGCCGTGGTCGACGGCAGACGAGTCTTCAATTAGACTGTTATCCTGCGCCCGCGTGCCCGCTGCGCGTGAGTAGGGCTACCGAACATAAATCATTTAATAATTGTGTTTATGTGATGCCGTGAAGGTTGTATGCATATTATTAAATCATGGTACTTCAATACTTCAGAATAAATTAGATAATGTAAATAGTGTTGCGATTAATGATAGGATGTTTTTTGTTATGCTAATTGTGAACTATTGGCAATGGAATTGGAACTGAACATTGATTAGACTACAATTTTAATTTCATCTCTTTATAAGTGATTATATTATTGGCATTCATGTTATTTGGCTGAAATAGGTTTTCATCTATCTTTTATCTAAAGTTTAACTCTGGGTATTATACCCCCAGCATTCCACGTACCTACGTGGAATGCTGGGGGTTCCCGACTCATGGACACACGGAGCAGGATGGTGAAGGACTGGGCTGGTCGTCCGCGTGACGGCGGATGCGGATGCGGGGTGTTTGGCTGGTGGACACATCGTTCGCCAGCCCCGCTCTATCGCTGCATGTCGGTATATCCGTTTTGACGTCTCCAGCCAGACCTCGAGGGTGTCGGTCCAACCGGCCCCTTGTGGTCCGCGGTGGGCGCTGAAGCAGCTTGAGCGGAAGCTCGATCCTCCTGGAAGCTTCGATCGTGCAGGCCTAGGTGTCACCACCGGACAGGCCTGTTGACACAAAAGTGTGTATGCGTATCTCGGACATGGCCTCCCGGAACCACTCCGGTGGTTCCGGGAGGCCATGTCCGAGATACGCGACGTGGCAATGCTCCGAGTCAAGCCCGGACGCGCCCGGTGTCAGGTGTATTGGTGGTCGCCGGAGCTGATGTCTTTGCGCAAGGTGTACGTGGCTACGCGACACCAGTACACCAGGCATTGCAGGCTCCGTATCCGTCCACCGAATACGGAAGTCATACAGGTGGAGCTATACGAGGGATACAGAGTGACGAAGACCGCCCTCCGAGCGGAGATCCAGCGGGCCAAAGGTCTGGCCCGTGAGGAGTTGCTCGGTACTTTGAACAGAGACAAAATTGTGCGGGATAAACAACTCCGCCCATGGACTCTGACGCAGAGTCGCCGGTTTCAGTTCGTGGAGGACGTGGTGAGCGCTCTCTCTCGCTCTTGCTTGCGAGGGGAACATACTCCTCCATCCATGGCTCTGCCTCCTGCGGTGCCTGATGCGGACCTCACCAATGACAACGACGATGCTCCAGAGGTGATTGAGGTGGAGCTGAGAGCGGCGGTACGTAGGCTTACATGGGCCAGGGCATGGACCAGGGCGGGATGCGAGAGATCGCGAGAGACCTCCACCGTATGCTCCACCGTGTCTTCAGGGCGATCCACATAGTGGTGACACCCTGGCGTTTCCTCCTGCCTTATCCGGAACAAGAACTGAAACAGCCGTGCCCGGTGAGGACTTGAGTCAGGTGGCAGCTGAGGGTGCCGTGGCGCCTCTCTAGCTACTCCTTAAAGAGGGGACTCACCGCCGCTATTGTTGTTTGCACAATATTTATAGAGCTGAATCACTGTCTCTCAAGATACAGGCTACCGTCTAGTTTGAGACACAGAGTTTCCCCTTATGGTGTACAGATGTATTGCATTTTGTTTTCTCTCTAAGTTAAAAAAAAATTACCTATTGTATTTTGTGAATGAGAGAACTTCTTATGTAGCCTTTCTAGACTGTACATTTGTAGAACATCTTCATAATTTATTACATAAGTACCGGGTACTTTTGACAACCTACATACAATTTTTGATTGGGATTTTGAAACTTCGTAAAAGCCAAAAAAGTGAAGCCGTGGAGTGTATTGTAGGCTTTTTTTTCTATGTAATAAATTACCAATTTGAACCGTGTTCTTTACTTTTGATTTTTCATATGTGCTCGTGTAGGTTTAAGTGAAATCAATCAGTACCATCGCTTTACCCCACCCCATCCAACGCTTTCTATTAGGCATATGTAGTTGTGGCAATTAAAAAGTATGTCAAGAAAACATCATAACGTGTCATATGAATCCCTGAAGAGTTAGTAAGAATTGTACTTATAGTGAATCGATGAAGCTATATGATTAAGTCCCCTGAAATGTGTGGTTTTGTGGTGGAGATTGACGGCAAGAGCGAGTCTATTGCCGTCAAACTGGCATGATTTCTCCATGTTGCGAGTGAAAAATTATCCTGATGGATTTAATAAAACAAATGTACTTCGATATTGTTACGTAATGTGATGTGGCATCTATGAGCACGGTTCTAGTGCATACTTTGTCTTATCCGGAATGCGGTGAAAAATGGTTAAAAGTTTCTCAAAGGCAGAACTATTTTATTGTTGAGCCAATTTTTATCGATTCTCAGTGCCATGTAAATGTCTGTTACGCTCATTATTATTAAGTTTTAGAATCATAGTTCGGCAAACACCTAACAGCATCGGAATGCGGCCTCGAGTTTATCGAAAATGTTCATCTTTTATAAAAGATCACGAGTTGCACATCTTTAGAAATATTGCTAGTTAGGCGTCATCCAAAATTCAAAGTTTATTGAACCCTTTTCAGTCTACCCTGTATTTCATAATATTGTAGTAGGTGCCTATTTTATGTTACAGTAATGTTCAATGTTGTATTTTATGGGTTTGATTTCCGCAGTTAGTGCTCTATGAGGATCATTGTGCGTGTAATGTTCCATTATTGTAATTAATTTTATTTGTTTAAATAACATAACAAACAAATAAAATGTTGCTGTAAGGTAACCCAGTGTTATTCGTAACACATAAAAGCTAAGCCATTTTGAAGCTTTGTAATACCTATTCCGTAAGTTCAGTTCGCGCGTCTTTCACAAGACAGTATTGTTTTAGTTAGGTACCGAAGAAAACCTGCTTCTGCTATCACTAATCCTACTATATAACCAGGATAAACATATAGGATACTTCTTATCCGGATATTAGAACTGAACTTCGTGACAGCCGTTATAATACTGACAAAGCCGCTCTTTTATGAAACCCAAATTTAACCAGCTGCGCTACAAAATAGAGCTCATTTCTTTAACGGCGTCCTCACGGAATGCACATCCGTAGTGATGTTTGAAGTGTAACTTACTGGTAGCAGTCAAACAGGGGCAATAAATATAGCGGGAAGTATTCTAAAATCGCAGAAAGTATGTTCATGAAGTCCCGCATATCAAAGGTCTAGGTTTTTTAGTCACGACTCCTTTACGTAACACGTGTAACGTCAAATAACACGTGCTGTTATGTGATTGAGATTATTGGTTGGTTTTTCCAAAGACAGGTAACTTTTAAATCTGTCAGACGTTTTTCTACGAATAAAAAATTACTGGCGATTGAAAAATCATCCTTAAAACTATATTTATATATATTTAACAAGGAAACAGAAATTAAATGTTGCTTTTCTTAAAATTATTAGTAATTTAGTTTTTTTTTTCTAATAGGTAATAAAAAATTAAACCATTTAGATTTAGTCGCTGATCTTGCTGTGAAAATATGTCGATATAGTCAAATCACGCTCGCCTTACCTCTTTCGGCACCAATTAAAATAATATTATTATTGGAAAGGGGCCGTCCCCAATACTTTGAATATGGATCGAAAACTAATTGATTGTGTCATTTTAGTGTTTCATCTCTCTCGTCAGTAGTAACAAGAGTTAGACATGAGATAAAACGGCAGGAAAATTGCATAATACACTGTCAGTAGCAAGGATTTCATTCTGACAGTTCAAAATGAAACAAGCATTGCGTTATTTACGTTATTGAGTCGACACATTTTTGAGTAATTTTTTCATATGGAGTAATGGAATAGCAATAAGCTTTACTAAGTCGTGGTGGCCTAGTGGTTAAAACACCAGCCTCTCAAGTATGAGTGCGCTGGTTCGATTCCAGGTCAGGCAAGTACCAATGTAACTTTGCTAAAGTTATATGTACTTTCTAAGTATATCTTGGACACCATTGACTGAAGGTGAAGGAAAACATCTTGAGGAAAGCTGGCCTTTATAAGTCTGAAATCGCCAACCCGCATTGAGCAAGCGTGGTGATTACGCTCAATCCTTCTCTGTATGAGAATTCCTACATTAAAAGTATCCTCGCATTACGATACAATATCGCATCGTGAAGGTGGTCGCAGGTGAAGTGAGCATGGAGTGATGCCGTTGCAACTACCTAAAGTTTGACACTATTGGCAGCTCATTCTAACCTCACTTCACCTATCTTTTCAAGATATTTTTTTACAGAATCGATCGGCAGCAAAAATTTCACCATTTAACATTATGTGAGGGTTATATGGCACCCGGGGGGCCGAATGAAACGTAATGGACTTTAATTAAATTTAACGGCAATAATCACAAACATAATATTCGCTTCAGGATCTGTACAGGCCGTATGAGCCCATAAATTACAAGATTGGCACTGAATGCATTCTTCACCATGTTTATCGCCAAAATAACTGGCCTCACAAAATATGCAGTTCGTGTCTACATTTTCAATGGGATTGAAACACGGTTTGAATCCCATTGAAAATGTAGACACGAATCATTATATTCAGAGTCACTTTCAAAATCTGCGTCACTTTCAGAGCAACCGCTGGATATACCTACCGACTCCATAGCGTCGTTCGATAGCTGTCACAAGAGCCCCGTGTTGCACGTAAATTATATACAAGATAGCGTGTTTCTTAATAATAAATCCGGAAGGGGCCAACATGCCTGCAGAGGCCACATTACCATCATTTTCTGTACCTTAGTTATACACATTTACTTTATTGACTGAATAAAATAGTGGAGAAGAAAACTCAGAAATGCTCTAGCGCGCTTTACCATCAACGATCGCATCACTGTTTACCATCAGGCGGGATTGCGGTCAAGCGCTAGTTTATAATTATTAAAAAAAAAAAAAAAAACTCTCATATGCCAGCACCTGAGTTGCGTAAATTCTATAAATTCCGTTTTAAGCTTCATATAATATGTATGTGTGTGCTTCACATCGTAAATCACGTAATAAATATTATAGAAATGCCAAAATGAAAACCATTACTTTGATAGTGGGTAACGCAACTAGCCCGCAGTTAAAGATTAGGGTAGGAGGATAATGATGGTTACAAACCATAATATCATTACAATTACTAGTAATAAATCATCTTCTTCAATAAATAACACGTATCAAATATTTTTATAGCATTTTTAGAGAAATGTTATTTTGTTGGCTTGTCGTACGCTTTAGTGTATACTATAAGTGCAGCAATCAAGTGTCATATAAAGCAATACATCATCATCATCAACCTTTTTATCGTCCCACTGCTGGGCACAGGTCTCCTCTCATACAGAGAAGGATTGAGTGTAATCACCACGCTTGCTCAATACGGGTTGGCAATACGGGTTAAGATGTTTTCCTTCACCTTCATTCATTGGCGTCCAAGATATATTTAGAAAGTACCTATAACTTTAGAAAAGTTACATTGGTACTTGCCTGACCTGGAATCGAACCCGCGCACTCATACTTGAGAGGCTGGTGTTTTATACACCAGGCCACCACGACACCAAGCAATACATAATGAGCCTAAAATATTCCCACTCCTGGAGTCCTGGGACACAGCCTTCCTCTCAGCGAGAGGAAGTGGGCCTTAATCTACACGCGTGCCTGGTGCGGGTTGATGAACGTGTCACAGGTCTTCAAAGTTTTTCCTCTAGGATATGCCACTGTTGCTCTATACACTATGTAACAAAAACCATGTTGTTCCTTTCAGGGACATATAATTTTACCTACAAGCACATTATTAATGAAGTCATAATTAGAAAACAATAATCTTTGGCGCTATTCTGTTGTTTACAAACTAAACTAAGTTATGTGCATCTTTTTCTTTTCATCTCGTTAAGAAAAGGATAGAAGATAACATTTTAATTTAATCCTGTCAAATTAAGATACTCCGTAGACATTTTAGACGCGATTCTAAGCATGGCGACTAAAAATACGCTAGTATACGAGAGGAGCTCACTAATTTGACAGATCTAAACTGACATTTTATCTCCCGTCCTTTTCTTAAAAAAATGGAAAGAAAAAGAAGCACATAACTTAAAATTAGTTCAGTTTGTGAACAACAGAATCGGCGCCATTGTCTAGTCGAGGGGTCACAATGAAATACCTATTAAAACCAACAAATTCGATTTTTTTTTAGAATATCTGATATTATAAGTTAAATAAATTGGCGGGAACGTTCTACTTATGTCTAGTTTCTTCATGCAGAATTGCAGAGCTAAGAAATCAGTTACAGATTATAAATATTAATAATTAAACATTTATTTTAATTATTTTTGTTGAACAATTTTTATAAATTACTTGCTTTATTACGTCTGTATGCCGATTCTTAAAACGTAGGTTGAAGGAACAACAGGGTTTTTGTTACATATTGATACATATCAAGAAATATAAAATGTTCCTCATCTGGGTCTGTCATTTTAATTGGAAATGGTAATTGTGCATGATTTCTAAAAGTATATTCTTAGTGCTTAAAATTTTGTTATAATGAGCCACATGAACACTATATTTTTGTACGCCTACTGGCATAACACAACGCGTTATTCTATGTAAGATCTGTAAATATTTACCTGTGTTAACAAATAAAATGATTTGATTTGATATGAACAATGATAGCGTGCATATAAATACAGATACCTACTTGTGACATTATAATACTCATAATTACAGTGCCATGACATTCATTAGTAGGAATACGTTGATGAAGCTATAATCGCATAACAAAAACATTGTGCTCGCCGACCTTGCGAAGTACATAGTTAAGTACTAGTTTTTTATATGCATCGGTGTGGCAATACTTAGATTTGTCGTACCAATACAGTGTTTGTGACATTTGCAAATAATGGTATATGTATATATATATTCAATTCATATTATAAATTAAAGTTGCTTATCTTGTCTGTTTGTGTGACTGCATATTATAAACTATTGCTTCACCGCAGTCCCACCTGATGGTAAGCAGTGATGCAATCGTTGATGGTAAAGCGCGCTAATTTATTAAGAGCATATTCACTCAAAACAACTGAGTGAATAAGAAGGAATACAGCAGTTGAGCGAATGATGCAATGTTAAACCCAACAACACGACCAACGATGCTGCGCCAGAGGGAGATTGATCTGGAGACCCTCCACGACCAAACACCCGACACAACAACATTTGGCGCATCTTACCCGGCACACATCGCAACACAACTGCGTAGACCCGTCCTCCGTACAGTTTCACCAGACATCACGCCGGAAAACGACGAATCGCTTAACGGCAAGACTTTGTCTGGTGGTTAGTACCGAGAATGTCGGATGAATCAACGCAACATCCTAAAAAGGTACTTGAGTCAGTCTACTGGAAGGCAGAGGACAGGGAATTGTGACTTAGCTTGGGAGAGGTTTATATCTGGACATAAGCCTCTCCCAATCTGAGCCACAAAATCAAAACCAAAATCAAATATCAAAATCCACTCTTGCCAGTGGACTGTGATAATTATTATTTGATTTTGATTGATATGTGTTTATTACAATACTATTAAACTTAGGCATAAACACAATACAAACAAATTTAGATTTTTTGGTAAGTCGTATAAATCAATATAATTTTATAGGTACCTAAGTTCAATAGAAGTTAATGAATCAACAGAATTTTCTTAAAGCTCGTTAGCGTAAAAAAGTGAAGCATAAAAGCGGTAAAAAATACGTACTGTATTAAACTTTTGTAACAATGGAGTAATTTTGTCCTAGCGAGTTTTTATAAAGTCAGAAACTATTTCTAAATATGTAGTGACAAACATAAAGTTTCTAAATATTCGGACAAAATTTAGGCACACCATTAAAAAAAATCAGATAAGGAAAATGGTTGTCACCCCTCGCTTCAATCCTTATCTCAAATGCAATTAATAATGTAATATTTAGAACATTTCTGTTTCCTGTAACTATGATACGTGGCGCTTGTTGGCATTCACTAAATCCAATTACAAAATCAGATACTTAAATAAATTGACACCGCAATATTTCGTGGCTCTTAAAAGAGATTTATGTTATTATGGCCATTATACACTGGACTTGTTAATAAAAGTATTGTACATTATAATATTACATACTTCGTCGCATTAATTAATTTGCTGACTTTTTCTGATTTTTGAGGAGGGTGATTTATTAACTAGTCATTAATCACTGTTTAATTATTCACTCTGCCTTCGTATTTCCTCCTACACATTCCAACACCCGTGAAAATATTATGACCAAAAATATATTATAAGGGCATTTTTATGAAATCAGCTATTAAATTCAAACAGAATTTTTGAAAACCGATTTGTTGTTTCACAGATTATATAAACAAAACAGCTGAACAACTTCGTTATATTACTTTAGTATAGATTCGTTGACTTTTTTTGGTCATTAATAATAATCATAGAATACAAAAAGTTATTGGTGGACTAAATCGTGAACGGTAGTTATACCAATCGATCACGATTTGCAATAATTATAACAAACATACGAATTACAATAAAGATTACAATAATGATTGATATGTTAGCTAAAACAACTATTGCGGCTGTAAAATTAAGAATAATGTATTATGTTTGTATCTATTATTTTTTGCTACCTGTAATATTTATTTTAAAGTTATTGTGTGTCTAAGAGTTTCCGTATAACTCAGGTAAAGATTTGACCTAAGACTATGATTAAAACGCTAGTGTTATTCCTTACTAGGTTTTGCTCGCAGAGTCGCCCACGTGGACGGGATTGAAAGTTGTAATATCCACACAGATAGACAAAAATTAAATAAAAGATGTTTTCTTCACCAGATTCACTCCTCTTATAATTACTTTTTAGATTTGACTTCGTTACAATTTTATTAGGTATATTATTTTGTTGGTATTACTAAGTTGTTTATGAAGAAGCTCGATGACATCTTCTAAAATTGTCTTTAAATTCGTCTAAGCTCTATTTAGATGGTGCAGCCTTCGTGGCGTAACAGTAGCGAATGCGGCCGCTGTGCAAGGAGGCGCGGGTTCGAGCCATGTGCAGTGCAAATATTTGTATGGATGAATATGAATGTTTACACTGGTCTGGTCGTGCCTCGGGAAGCATGTTGAGCAGTAGGTCCCGGTTGCCATTCAAATATCTAATGGCAGTCCTTACGAGTTGTTGGAGTCCTCAAAAGTCCAACAATTGGTCTAACTGTAATGCTTCGATATCGCTTTTGGGTTGTGGAGGTCATACGGCGGTCATCATCATCATCATCAACCTATTATCATCCCACTGTTGGGCACAGGTCTCCTCTCATACAGAGAAGGAACGAGCGTAATCACCACGCTTGCTCAATGGGGGTTGGCGATTTCAGACTTAAAGTCCAGGTTTTCTCAAGATGTTTTCCTTCACCTTCAGTCATTGGTGTCCAAGATATACTTAGAAAGTACATACAACTTTATAAAAGTTACATTGGTACTTGCCTGACCTGCAATCGAACCAGCGCACTCATACTTGAGAGACTGGTGTTTTAATCACTAGTCCACCACGACTTACACGGCGGTCGCTTCACGGAAAATATCCAAGTTTAGCCAAAATCTGCGGAGGACGACATGACTATTTAGATGACTATTTAGGACGATGACTATTTAGATGGTGCAGCTTTATAACGGTACAATTTTATTTATTTATAAATTAGCATACCAACAGTACAGTTACAATTAAGATTTTATGTCATAAAAACCGAGCGTAGCTGTTTCGGGTTGCATGTTACTCAATGTGGTAGTATTGGAACGCATTAGTTTTATTGACAAATCTGGCATCTAATTGCACTAAAGCGTAATTCCTATGCATATTGAGAGCAGTAAAAAAATATCATAGTCAATTTATTTGTGTCATTCTGTAATTATATTTAGTTTCATGACAACAAGCGTCACCTTTCAAAGTCACAGGAAACAAATGTCTGTAACATTGCATTATTTATTGCTTAAGTATAATGCACACCTAAAGTTATTAAAATTTGTAATATACCTAAAGTTTGATCCAATGAGACAGAATACCTAATTGATGTTTATCTTTAGGAGTTCCGTTTCAAACATACTTTCTATAATTAGGCAGTACGAACAGGCAGCAGGTTGATTTGTCGATTCGTACCAATTTACACGAAAAGTTCAATAAATCACATTAATCGCCCATTTTCATTTCTATATAATAAAAGGTGTAATTAAATATTTATCAATTGTCTAATACATGTATATATCTGAAAATATCAATTCGACCACGAAAAACCAACTTTGTTCGAGTCACTTTGCGAAAAAATAATTCGCATATTTCGAGCGAGTAAATTCATGCAGCTCCACTACAAAGCTTTAGATTTAGATCTACTCACTTTTTTAGTTTTTTTAACAAGTTTTTGGCATTTGTATGTTGCTGAGATGAGATTGTGACTAGATCAGAAAAAACGACCAAGTGCGATTCGGACTCTCGCACATACTCGTATCTTTAAAAATGTATGGGAGCCTCCCTTAATTTTAGTATTTGTTGTTATAGCGTCAACATACATAATCTCTGAAAATTATAACTGTCTAAGTATTACGATTCATGAGATTCAGCCTGGTGACAGACGGACGGGTGGATGAACGGACAGACGGACAGCGAAGTCTCATGAATAGGGTACCGTTTTATCTTTTAGGTACGGAACCCTAAAAACGGTTCTACTTACGGGATTTGGGCTTCTGTTGGAAGTTACTAAAAGGTCAATTTCATCTGGTTTTATTATTTAAAGTTTAGTACTGTTGGTTTTCTTATTATGAATAAATAAATAAAATAAAATTGGAATAACTAATGACTTGCGTCGCCTTTACACTATTTAGACGAAGAAACTTTTATAAAGGGTGTATCTGACATCGACGCACAAACGAGTAGGTAACGATTTTTCGTCGGCTTTTTCATGATTTAAAAAAATATGTATGTAGTTTTTTTCACTTTAGACCGTTCATAATTGGTGTACTTTTATAACCCAATAAAATTTTAAAGTAAAAATTAATTAATTCGCTAATTACACAAAAAAACCGCAATGAAAACAAAACTCGAAAAGCTATCTTGTCAGCTGATTTAATAGAGTTCACATCAGGGATCAATATCATACCTACAAAACCACACGGCGGCATGCTTGCAACGTTCAATTCTGTAACTGTTTATTAACGATATAAATGATTATTATAACTTTATTAGTGGCATGCGGTTTAGCCTTTTCATAGCACCTTATGCGGAGCGATTTAATAGCCTCTGGCAAAATAATATCAGGCTTGTCGTAGACAGTGGAAGAATCTGCTCGAGCATGTTGATGCTCTTGAACTCATTTATTACATTCATCTATGCTCTTGAACGTCTGTGATGAACTCCTGACCCTCAGTAGGTGGTAATTCTTATTGGTTACATGATAAATTTTTAGATACATACGCATACAGTCGAGTGTGAGGAACGCACCTACTATAACCGGTTCAGAATCGTGCAGATACTGAATCCACCATAACAAGTTGTGTGTCTTAATCAAACGTCAACAATAAGTTATTCATATGCTACTAAATAACCTACAGTGAAGGGTTATTCAATCCGGTGTCCATTTCCTGATTGGCTTCTATGTTTACATTTTTTTTCCTGTAATAATCACATTCAATACATTCGTTTTTATAATTCCATTATTACCTACTTTACCAACACCAAGTTGCATGTCTATATTAATATCAATCTCATTGTACCTACATATTTGTTTTTATAATAGATTCGTGACAGATTGATTGACTATATTATGCACTGAAAATTGCCATATTCCTGACCTCATTCCAATTTATTTCTTCGTCCTGAAATATTTTATATTCTTATTCTACTAAGTAACATAATTATATATTCTATATTTACAATTTATAATATATAGGTATTATAATTTTATATTCTAATTCTAATTTTTTCCCGAGAAATGTATTTCATTTTCTGAATGCCGTGCCTATTAGCAAGACAGATAGATGATTTCCAGATTACGTCATTAAATACATTTGCGTAACAAAACAAAACTCTTTTACCATTCTCGTTAGCTAGACAGAAAAACAGGGAAGAGCAAGGTTCTAGAAGTTATGGTGTAGTTTATAAAAACAAAAAAAAAAGTACGTCCTGATGCTACCTTAGTTACAGGTAACATCAATTTATCATCAATTGGTTCTAAATTTAAGTTGCGTGCAAATTTATTATACAACTATAGTAAATTATCTTTTGTATATATGAATATTCGAGAGTAAATTGGCTAAATGATAAAAAATGCGAATCATAATCTGTTGTGAAGTTGTTACATACACTGAACCGAAAAGCGATTCGATATAATTATATGCAGAACTACTGCATATTATATTACTGTATATTGTTCATATTAAATTAAGTTGACGACATATCACTAAATCGAATAAATTGTTTATAATTAATTACCAAACTTTAGTCGAAGTATATAATTTTCTAGGACCGTGACATTAAGCTAGGTACATTCACTTTACTTTTTATTATCCAGGCCCATTAATTTACATTATGGGTGTGGTAATGTCGATAATTACTATATTTGAGACATAAATTAAAATAACAACTAATACAAACTTTATAAGGAAAATGATTATTGGCCATATTAGTATCTTTGGTTAAGTAGTTGGTCAAAATTCAACTATCAGCACTTCTAGTTTTGGTCGAGAATAATACCAGACAAAATAATTACTCCTACGAAACAGATACTAAATTATGTATCTGGCAATTAGTTAAGTATTTGTGTAGGCTTGTAGCCTGTAGATTTTTAGACCATTTGTTTATTTTTTTAAATACCTCATTTGTTGACAGGCCTACCAGGTTTTATAGGAAACGACTAACTGGAACTATGCAACTAGCCTTTGTCGCTTCAGTGTCCGCATAGGCTTATTTGAAATATTCTTTTGAAGTCATCAGCATCATAATTACATCAGCGAAAGACGTCCTCTGCTGGACACAGGCCTTCCCCAAGGATCTCCACGTCCTGCGTCTTGGTTTCCTGCAACCTGCATCAGGTCGCTGCATCTTCTGGTGCGTGATCGCCTCTCGAAAACCCGTCGGCCCCCTTGGGCATCGGTTCTACGGCAATGTGCCCGACCCACTGCCACTTAAGTGTAGCAATTATTAGGGATTTTTTTGAGGTCATTTTATCCAAATGATAACGAGTTAGTAAGTTTAGGTCCAAGAGTTACTATTTTCGCCTACGTGTGAATGCTTAAGATTTGTGTAGATGAACTTATTAAAAAAGCTGTTCCGTGAAGAATGTTCAAGTGAGCCCAAGGCTTTATCGGTAAATTTTGCATAGAATTGAAGCTTGCTCTAAGTTACGACCTCAATTTCGCATTATAATACACTTGGCACGTGACAACGATTTAATAACCAAATGTGCCAGCCACTTTACACATGCATATCGAGTATTAAATATATATCAAAATTGAACATGATTTTTGTTAGTAAATAGGAATGTATTTTGTATCAAAATAAAGTTACCCTCTTATTACCTACTACTGACACCATCTAGTGTGTAAGTATTATACTAACATTGGAATGTATGACTATTGTTCTCCTTAAAATAAAATTAGTCTGTTACCTACATCCAACGAGTTTCAATAGGTTATGGGCTACTCCCGTATTTATCAGTTATTTTACGTTTAAAATAGATAAAATTGTGCTCGTTGATTCGCGGAAACATGAACTCGAACTATATAGCTAGTGTGCCGAAGTTAAAAGGCAGGGAGAATTATGACGAGTGGTGTTTTGCGGCTGAAAGCTTGCTCGTTTTGGATGGGACGGACAAGTACATCAAACCTCCGGCTGGATTTGAAGTTAAACCACCAGAAGACGCAAAAACGAAGGCAAAGTTAATACTAACAATTGATCCAAGTTTGTACGTGCATATAAGGAACACGGAATCATCAGCAGCATTATGGACTAAGTTGAAGACCATGTTTGACGACTCCGGTTTTTCTAGAAAAATAACGTTGCTTCGATATTTGATATCCATAAGATTGGAAAGTTGTGACTCGATGGCTACCTATGTCACACAAATAGTCGAAACAGCTCAACGGTTAAATGGCACAGGATTTACAATTACCGATGAATGGGTGGGATCATTATTATTAGCAGGTTTGTCCGACCGTTATTCTCCGATGATAATGGCTATCGAACATTCGGGAATTCCGATAACATCATTTGACATTACGAGAGCAAAGAGGGTATATGGATAATGGATGATAAAACGGCACAGCACAATATGGAGCCACCAGATATCAGTGTGGAGAAGGAGAGCAACAATTCAGTGGGGGAATCATGTGTTTCAGAGGAAAATGATCAACATGAAAACCGTTCTTCAGATTCTTCAGTATACACAGATGGTGTTGACAATCTTCATGAATCTTTACCAAGTGAGGTCCAGGTGCAGGTGCAGAAGCAGACCTCATCAGTTCCAATTCCTACGCCAGAATGTGCTAAAACAAAGCGCTTGAGGAAAAAGCCTGAGCGATATGGTTATAGCAACTTGTGCGTATCCAGTTCCGGTCCAACTACAGAGGAGATCTCAGTCTCAGAGGCTCTCGAGGGGCCTGAGAAGGAGCAGTGGCGGCGTGCAATGGCTGATGAGATGCAGTCATTTGAGGACAATGATGCGTGGGAACTCGTCAAGAAACCTAGTGATGTATCCATAGTGAAGTGCCGTTGGGTGTTTGTGAAAAAGTTTGACGTGGACAATAATGTGCGATACCGGGCTAGACTTGTGGCTAAGGGCTTTACGCAAAAGCCAGGTATAGATTATACTCGTACTTTTGCACCTGTAATTCGTCATTCTACTTTGAGATTGTTGTTAGCTCTCAGCGTTAAAATGGGAATGAATATTACGCATTTAGATGTAACTACAGCTTTTCTAAATGATGTCTTAAAAGAAAATATATACATATAGGTTTTGCAAACAAAAGTGGGGGAAATGTGTTAAAATTAAAGCGGGCGATTTACGGTTTAAAGCAGTCATCTTTAGCATGGTACGAGAAAGTAAAAGATAGTTTTTGTAAATTAGGCTTTAACAATAGTCAATATGAACCATGTTTGTTTGCGAAAACTAATGGTAAATACAAAAATAATTATTGGATTATACGAGTATGTAGATGATTTTCTATTTTTATCAAATAATGAACATGCTTAGTATTGTAAGTTTATAATATGTATAATGCTTAGCTTATTTTGATAAGTGGGGGTGTTAGTAAATAGGAATGTATTTTGTATCAAAATAAAGTTACCCTCTTATTACCTACTACTGACACCATCTAGTGTGTAAGTGTTCTCCTTAAAATAAAATTAGTCTGTTACCTACATCCAACGAGTTTCAATAATTTTAACATCTTACTTTGACTGATTATAAGTTTATTATGAATATCTTCTCAAACTTACCTATAGGTATGTAAGGTACCTCTTGGTATTTAGCTGCGTCTGATGAGATGGCGAAGGATAACATCATAAGGAAACCGACAGGTCATCCTAGTGGCAAAACTGCTCGAAGACAATAGGGTGTTCACTAAAAAAAAAACTAATTAGTCCGTCAGTCAGATTTCCAAAAAAATACTAGACACGTATTTTTTCTTTTTTCATATAAACAAAAAATGAAAACGACACAGTGCGTTTAAAACTCGTGTGACGTCACTGCACGCTAGACTTTTTAGAGGGCAGTGACGTCACCAGCCACCACTCCTGATCTTTGATGCCTTTTATATTTGTCAATTTTTATTGATTTGGTAAAACAAAATATACGTATCCTATATTTTTCTATAATCTGAATGACGGATTAAATAGAATCAATTTTTACCTAGGAAACATCCCTTTTGTTTTATCTACCAACCCTTACTATCATGGCCCATTCCCTCTCACCGAGTGGAAGCTTGTGTCCCAGCAGTGGGAACATTATAGGCGGGTTATGTATGACGATGCTGATTTCAATTAGAAAAGCAAAAACGGTCATAATGACATTACATTATGAACTTGTATATTTAAAGTCCTTTAGGTACTTTTATGTAGTTTCAGTAGATATGAAATCAGTCTTATTGCAATTAGCCCAGTCATATTAGGGCTTTCACCTCGGAATGAAAGATAATAAGCTGCAAATTGGTATGAACCTTTGTTTTGTCATTCTAAATGTTGCCTCAAAAGTCACAATCGTTATCGTGTCCGCGTCTCGAGATATTCAAGGTCAAAGGTCACAAAAATCGGTTTTTCGCGAATATCTGGCTTCCTATCGGTTAAATGAGATCTGCATTGATTATAAAAGTTGTAGGCTATAAAATTCCCTACAACTTTTGTTTAAACTTTTTTTTCATACGACCAACCGTTTTGAAGGTAGAATGCGAAGAGTGCACATCGTACAGTCATATACGGCCTAATGCAAAGTCAAGCGTGAGTTATGGTTATCAGTACGTTATAAAGTCAATTATTTACTTGGAAATTATAATTATTAAACAATGCCCATTATTTATGTACTAACTATTAATTATTTATATTTAATTAAAGTAAGTAACTTGATTATTTATATATAATTATTCATATTTAACTATTTAAGTATAAAATATTATTAATTCTGGATTATATATTTTAGTTTTATTTTAAGTTAAAATGATAGTAAGAGTATATATTTTACACATATTTTTATTTATTATTAAATACGGCATAATATACATTTATCAAAATGTGAGTTCAAATATCAAAAGTGTCTTTGTTGATTTTAATTGTAATGAAATTGGAAATGGAAGCTAATTATCTTCTTCTTCTTCGTCGTCTTCTTCTTCTTGTCGCTCAAAAATGTTCGATTCATTGTCATTTTTTTTTTTTTTTGATTATCTGTCATGTTCATCTCCAAACCTTCCAGAATATCGGGATCATATGTATTTTCTTCATCGGGATTACTTGGATACAGTGAAGCGTTGAGGCAAGCTTGTCCGTTGCACTGGCCGCAAGCTAAAGAACATTGTAGCCCTGATTTTCTGCATCCACAGCGGGAACCACAACCATTTTTGCAATTGCAAAATATTACGTTTAGTAGTTCGGCTGGTGCTGGAGGTAATAACGTTCGTATGGGCTCCAGGATTTCATTTTCAAGCATCCAGCCCCATTCTTGAGGTTCTAAGTCCTTCCCTAACCACGTTTGAAAGTACATAAATAATGGGCATTGTTTAATATAATCATAATTTCCAAGTAAATAATTGACTTTATAACGTACTGATAACCATAACTCACGCTTGACCTTGCATTAGGCCGTATATGACTGTACGATGTGCACTCTTCGCGCTCTACCTTCAAAACGGTTGGTCGTATGAAAAAAAAGTTTAAACAAAAGTTGTAGGGAATTTTATAGCCTACAACTTTTATAATAAATGCAAATCTCATTTAAGCGATAGGAAGCCAGATATTCGCGAAAACCCGATTATTGTGACCTTTGACCTTGAATATCTTGAGACGCGGACACGATAACGATTGTGACTTTTGAGACAACATTTAGAATGACAAAACAAAGGTTCATACCAATTTTCAGCTTATTATCTTTCATTCCGAGGTTGACCCCTTTTTTTACCTAATATGACTGGGCTAAATGCCTTTTGGCATTATGTTCATTCAATTTGTCTTGACTTGTGCTAAAACATGCATTAACTTAAAGAATGCTAGCTATCAAAACGTCACAAAAGTAACTGACACAAATAATTCACAGACGTAAATATGAGAAATGGAATTGGCACTAAAATGTTTTCCAAATCGAAATACCATTAAAATGGAATTGGCTGTTATATTACTTTGAATTGCACTTTGCCTCATCGTTATAATATATCGAAGTAGGTAAAATATTTCTTGCTAGTTATGTGAATCTTTGACGCAATATGTACAAGATGGGAACGTATTGGATTGATTTTCAATTTATTTCTCGGCCATGTTTTTGCTGTGTTCGTGTCGTGAGAAGGTATAGGGACGTGCTGGTGCGGATTGCTTCCTCACGAATTGGTTCAGTGTTGCTATTGTAAAACACGTTTACACCTAAGATAGTGAGAGATGAGGCTTGATCGTGGATGAACTCCATGAGTCGTTACAACATTGTGCATGGTTTTAAATTACTACGAATTTGCAGCTCTGACTGTAGCTGTAAGCCTAGGTAACGAAATAAATGATAGGAAACCCACCCCCTCCTTGTAATACAATCCTGGAAGGAAATCCGGGTCATCATGTAGGCTAGCTCGCGGGCCAGACCATAGCGCCTGGACAGGTAAAATAATAAAAAAAAAACCTAGGTAACGGTGATGTATTGTTGGAATTAAAAGCTCTTTACGACCTTATTACAAAACAAGGTTCATATTTAGATCCAGGTTAAACCACCACGTTGGATTAATAATGCTTTAATTCTGTCGAAATTATTCTTATTAAAAAAATGTGTATTTCTTAATGCACACTCTAACAGTTAAATTTTAGACCCAGAGGGTAAAAAAAAATGTTTTGTAATAAGGCTGTCAAAGTTTTACTTCTTGAATTTGTGACCTACCTAAGTTAATAAAAACCTAGGTCAGTGATAGATTGACGTATGTGGGTAGTGTTACAGACAGGGGCTGTCTAAAACAAGTTAAACAAGTTAAGTAAATGTCACCTAGAGATTTTTTATCAGAATAACTTCCGAATACTTATAAGCTTACTGTACTAACAGCACACGGAAAACTAACACTGTGTTGCAATTTTAATAAATTAAATATAAGTATTAAAAAACCGGCCAAGAGCGTCTCGAGCCACGCTCAGTGTAGGATTCCGTAGTTTCCAGCCCGTCACAATTAGTAATTCCACTTAATACAAGAGATAAAAATAGGCAATTTTTTACGTTGAGTTGACATACTAAGTACGGAATTTTAAAAACAGGCCCACAAAAGACGGTGAACTAAAGAAAGAGACATCAACTATTAAATAGCTTATAACGTCCCGACCCCATCTACTCCGGAGCGAAGTAGCCCAAAATACAGCGCCATCTCCCGGTAAATTGTGTTACTAATTTATACAAACTAGTGGGTTTGTGTAACCCAACTAGCTGTTGGGTTATGTTGAATTTTCGGTGGTCATTTTAGATTGTTTGTACCGATTTTAATATTCCTTTTTTTATTTGATCTGATACGTCCAGAATAATAAAATATATCAACTAAGATAAAAAATGCTTAAGTATATGGTTAAATTACAAACTATTTCTGAGACTACTTTTGAGCCTATTTTGAGACTCAAGGTTCAAAAGTTAAGAGACATTTCTTTTTACTTTGAGAGCAATTACACACATCAAAAGTGTCTAGGGATCAACATATATTTTTGCAATAACTTTTCTCCTGATTGATATTAATTAAAATTTTCTTTAAGGATTCATGAAATAAAGTGTTTTCGTTTGTCACAGTAACGATAAACCAAGTCACCTTTGCATTAATAAAGAAATTTGCCATTTTCCTAATAAAGGGATATTTGACATTTGAACCACTAACACAAAAGTTCGAAAAAAAGACTGAAATAACAGTTTTCTCTAAAATTTTATTGGGTAACTTAAACAATTAATAATCCGTGTTTCTACCGCGAACACTAACAACACAAGAACATCGGTTTGGCATACTCAAAATGAGTTCATCCAAATCACGCTGTGGAATGGCCGCCCATGTTCGTTGCAACAACAAAAAAAGGTCTTCTTGCGACTGGATACCCTCCATATTCGGCAGAGCTCTTCTCTGTAGCATATCCCATGCATGCTCAATCGGGTTCAAGTCTGGCGACTGAGCAGGCCAAGGCAGTACATTGATGTTAGCTGCGGCGAGAGTCCGTCTTACAACTCTTGCGGTGTGCGGTCGTGCATTATCATGCATTAACTGAAATAAGGGACCGATTTGCACTTGTAGAGGAACGATGACGTCTGATACAATTGTCTCAGCATAAATTTGAGCGTTGAGGTTGCCTCTGATCCAAATCAACTCAGTTCTTCCGCCGATCCAAATACCCGCCCATACCATGATGGTTCCACCACTATAAGGATGGACTTCCTGGCAGGATTTTAATCGCTGTTGGCGTCCAGGGGTTCTCCAGTGTCGTATACGTCTTGTATCCGGTCTCATACCAAAACGAGACTCATCAGAAAAGCACACGAAACGCCATTGTTCTTCTGCCCAATTTCTGTGTTCAAGAGCCCATTGATATCGAATCCTACGATTGTGCATTGCTATAGGTGGTACCCGTAGCGGTCTTCGGGAATGAAGGTTCACTTCATGCAAGCGGTTTCTGACTGTTTGGTCGCTAATTAAGTTCCCTGAAGAGTGATGAAGCCTCACGGCTAACATCATGGCGGTTATTGTTGGAGCTCTTCGAGTTAAGATTTGAATGTATCGGTCTTGTCTCCGTGTGGTGCAGCGATACCGTCCTCCATGGCGCTCAGCCACGGTACCAGTGCTTCGGTAACGTGTCCAAAGTCGACTGATAACACTCTGACTTGTATTCAGAGCTAAAGCCACAGTACGTTGCCGGGAACCAGCTTCTATCATTCCCACGGCTCTGAGCATTTCTTCCCTGCTTAAATGACGTCGCCGCTCCATAATAACGTTGGTTTTAATCAGTAGTAGGGAAACAGTAACACTAATAATGTCTTCAATGCGTTGTATGTTTTTATAGGGAAAATATTGACAGCTGATTTTCATCTTTTACTCGAATTTGATTCACAGTTCCTGATTCAAATTATGAAATGCACCAAACAGGATCCATATAAATTTATAAAATCATAAATTTATTACAAAGCCACATCTCAATCTCAAGAAATCCGCATAAAAATGCTTGATCCCTAGACACTTTTGATGTGTGTATTTCCCAAAATATTATTAATATAAAAAATGTTTTAAGTGAACCCCTATTCATTTTTATATACCTTTCCAACAATATATCACACGTTAGTATGGAAAAGAATGAAATCACTCCCCACTTTACAAGTACTCGTATGGGGGTACTCTAATAAAACATTTTTTATTTTACTATATACATATGTATTGGTACCAAATTTCAGCCTTCTAGTGCTAACGGCCACTGAGATTATCCGCGGACGAACAGATAGACTTGGCGAAACTATAAGGGTTCCTTATTTGGGCATGCCACAATAGCGGCGGTAAGTCCCCTCTTTGAGGAATGGCTAGGGAGGCGCCATGGTGCCCTCACCTTCCGTCTGACGTAGGTCTTCACCTGACATGGCTATTTCGGGAGGTTTTTGTTCCGTTTAAGGCGTAGGAATCGCCAGAGTGTCACCACTGTGGGGATCGCCCTGAGGACACGGTGGAGCATACGGTGGAGGTCTGCCCGGCTTGGGTAGAACACCGCTGTGTCCTTGTAGAGGCGATTGGCGGTAATTTTTCGCGTCCATTGTAGGTAGTCACTTCCTTTTGCGAAGCAGTGGTGCTGACAAATGAGGAGGCGGAGTGCTTGAGGGAGCGGGAATCCCAGCGCCTTGATTCCTCAGGCCGCCGCATGAGACGCCCTATTCGGGAGACAACATCGAACTCCCGGTCACCATAGGCGATGGCGTTCGGTAAGGACCAGGCTCGGATCGACGGCGCTTTGTGTTTCACGCGCGTCTCAAAGACCGTTGCCTCCTGGGTCAGGGTTGCGGGTTGGTTAAAAAAGAAACCGTGGCCTTGGCGCACAGGCAAGTAAAGGAACACGGGTGGGTTTTAGTCAGTAAAAGTTTGACACGCCCTTCTGCTTCTATCAGACCGGGAAAGGTCATTTGATGATTTCCCATACTGAGTAAAAAAAGGGTTTCTAGTTTACAACGGAACCATAAAAAGGCTGGTTACTATGTAAAATAACAAATAAAATATATATGTACCATTAAATTACTGAGAGAAATATATACAGACAAAAGCTATGTATAGGAAGATTTACTTCGTGTATGGACAAACATTGAGGAATACTGGAATTCTAGGGATTTATTGAAGGTGATTAATTAGGTGTGAATCGACTTTAGGTAATACATTGATAATGCTGAATATGCTGCTTCCGTGTTTTTGTTGGCCCTGTTTATCCAAAATTTATTTATACATGCAACTCTTTGTGCCTGTTAACGTTTTTGCGACACACCTCGTGACTACAATATCTAGCCAAAAATATAAGCATACTTATGTATGTAGAGCTGCAATCTATTGTAACATAATGGAAGAAGACGACACATGTTGCTAAATGTGGCATTTTTTTTTGTAATCTAACGTTTAATATTAATGCACAAATATGGATTTATCGCGACATTACATAACAATGATTAGGCAGAAGTGCTCTTATAGTACACCTACATATTGCCAGTTATGTCTAAAAAACCTATTGAATTCTACACGACACAAATATAAGTTCCGAAATGCTACTGAGAAATACTGAAAGGAAAAATCCCATAATAATCGAATTTTGTCGATCTCAGCAGATACGTCATACTCATTGGGGGCCCTAGTCTGCTATTATAATAGTGTCAGAATGGTCAATCAGTGATCTCATAATGATCGATTTTGACAAATTTGAAATGGAAAGAAATAGCGTCATTATGTCTTTCTTGTGGTCTTTCACTGACACTCCACTCCATATTAATATATATTCAAATTGAGTAGTACTTTTAGAAAACCTAAAAAGAATTTTTTTTTTTATAAAACTAACGGTTTTATAAAATTAGCGATACGGCAATGTCATTTTATTACCATTCCATTACGTGACCACTGATCCAATTGATTGATTATTATGAACTTAGCAGATTACAAAGTTTTTAAGACAATAACATCTTATTGGAATTACAAATATACGAGTACAAAGTGGTGATGACAATACGACAATAAATTAAACATCGTGTACCTCAACACATTCTCAGTCTACCCATAAAAATCATATAAATATGTCCACTAGTAAAAATGAAGAAAAATGACAAAAATGATGTATATGTTGATAAGTAAGCGCTTACAGGTTGATGACCGCCGTATCCCGTTGGATGTACCGTTGTACCAAACTTTAATAATAATGACGCGATAAAAGCAAGTCAATACAGCAACGCGCTGTCGCTGATCGGAGGTCAGTGAACCAATATTTTAAAGGATATTCTATTCCGTTTGCAATTTTATGTGATTTAGTTTGAAATTTTTTTTTTGTTTCTAGATTTTTTCTATGATTTAGGATTATTCCTTTGAACCAGCATTGTTCGTGTTTTCATTTATTGTCGTATTATAAGCACGGCTCCGTGGCGTAGCGGTAGCGAACGCGGCGGCTGCGCAAAGAGGCGCGGGTTCGATCCCCGCGCAATGCAAATATTTGTATGCATGAATATTTGCACTGGTCTGGTCGTGCTTCGGAAAGCACGTTAATCCGTTGGTCCCGGTTGCCAACGAACATCTAATGGCAGTCGTTACAGGTTGTTGGAGCCCTCAAAAGTCCTATAATTGGTCTAACTGCAATGCTTCGATATCTCCTTCGGGATGTGGAGGTCAGACGGCAGTCGCTTCATGGAAAATATCGAAGTTTAGCCAAAATGAGCAGTTAGACTGGTAAAGCGAACCCTAGACTCCAAAGCTGAAAAAGCTTAGGATACGACTGGGATTAACGCTGAGATGAAGTATCAGCACGGCTCCAGTAGTGTTGAACTGATATACTGAAAATTAACTCTCTTATGGAATAGATGAGGTTGCATACAGTACACACAGATTCAGAGTTTGGACAAAATACATTGTAGGTCCCGCATTGAGCAAGCGTGGTAATTACGCTCAATCCTTCTCTGTACGAGAGGAGACCTGTGCCTGTGATCAGTGGGACGATAAAAGGGTTGATGATGATGATATGTAGGTATTTTATGGTCTTAAAACATATGTAAAGTTACCGTAATTCATTAGTTTCTTGCCGCTCCTGTTTCTCGTAACCTTTGCAATATATGTTGAACTAGACCACCGGTTCCGTATCTATAAACTTTAATAATAGTGTTGATTATAAAATATATAGGCAAACCTCAGAAACTATTGTTAAGATAAACCATTTCAGTATAATGTACGGAAGCTGAATTAATTGGGTGTTTTCAATAGTAGTCGCACGATAGGTTATAATTATTTAACTGATCAAACTTGGTTTCTTGAGAACAATGCTAGTATAGATTACTTGATCATTGTTTTAATTTTTGCCTTTTAAGAGGGCTACCTTAGTAAATATGAGATCGTGATTACTAGTTTCATTGTATTATCATCATTAATTCATTCATCATTTCAGCCGAAAGACATCCACTGCTGGACATAGGGCTCCCCCAAGGTTCTCCACGACGACCGGTCCCGGTCCGGTTTCCCGCGACCTTCACCAGGGCCCCGAGTTTGCTATTGCAATAGTGTCAAAATTGTCGACTTTTAATGTCATAATGACCGATTTTGACAAAATCCGTAATCTACTAAAACAATGGCGTGCCAAGTGGTCAATCACTGAACAAAATGGCATAAAACGGTAATCTTGTCCAAAATGACAAATCAATGACTGACATATGCGGTAATCTGCTAAAATTTTGACAGTTCATTTGATCATTGAACTGTTATGATGCCGTCTTTGTACAAACATTGCTTTTCGAAGCAAGGCAGCTCGATGGTGGTGGTGGTTTTGTACAAAAAGTGTGATATCTATTGTGTTTGTGGAATATTTGAGAATGTTTTCATTACTAGCCAACTCAGTGGATGCTAGAGAAGGAAGATAATATGCAGGAGACGTCGAACACATCGCTTGACGAGTTTGAATATAGATCCCTTTATTAATGTTCCCAAAGCGGAATTTCTGAAAACGTTTTGCCTTGAATATGTCTCAGTAAGAGGGTTAATTGAAGAACTCATTCTCCTTATGACCAGACTGCGTCGAATTTATAGCGTATGGGCAGGTTAAGGTGAGGAAACGTAATTTGACAATTGATGTATTAATCTATTGTAATCTATAGCTACAAACACGAAATAGGTTGGTTGTTGTTGAAATGTTATATTTTTGTTGCAGATTCTAATAGCACTTGCATTTTATGCATTAGAGTCCTAAGAGAATTTTATTGGACAAGGACATTGCCCTCCTTAAAGTTTCGCAAATTACAGTGTCTAGTGCAATCAATGAAGGAACAAAGACTTTGAAACTAAAAAATAAACCACAAATATTGCAAACATGCCAATAGCATTATTGCCACCTGATGAGGATTATGCAGAAGTACTGCGACAGGTATGAATTTCTTTTAACTATGTTGGTAAAGGTACATAATAGTTGGACTTCTATTAGTTATTTATTTATTGTTAACTAAAACAGTACACTAATTACATTAATTAACTTAAAAACAACTACTAAAACTAACATGGAACAGCGGACTCTCTCGCATACTTTCTTTCACAGAAGACCAAACATACACTCATAAGCTTATTCAGCACCTTTATAGTATGACAGACCGGAGATCTGATTTCTGTTTTTGCTGTTAGCAACATAAATGAAACTACTATACCTATTAAAAATCAACGTTTATTTATAACTCTAATATATTCGTAGGTTAAAATTTGTAAATTTTTTTTCAATAAAACATTTTTATTATTTTATTATTTATAACTATATATCTATTTCCTCATAAACTAAATATCTACTTTACATTAAGTCAAAAAAAATATTATACAAAACAAAAAGACATTTTGTCATTTAAATAATAAAACAAATCCTAGGTACAACACCTAATGTAATAATATTAACACATCAATAATCAGTCTTTTAATTTCCAGTGCAGTATGAACCGGGATCTTCTTGAAGGTTGAGCACTGCACCAGGCTTTTGTTGACTATCTGTGGAAAAATGCATACAATAAATTAGCAGGTATGTAGTGTAAACCCTTCTCAATATTCTAGGAAATTATGAAAACGCTCTAATTTTTATTAAAATGATTTAACTCTTTGTTACAGATCCACCGCAGTCATGCACAAAACAAAGATTTAAAATAAATTATTAATCTTTTTATAAACACTGTTTCATTTACTTATTACATCCATTTGTAACCCATACCGCTAGACATATTCCCCCTTATTCATAAATGCTGCTTAAAGTTAACTAGTGATTAGCGATTTTTTAAATATACATTTTAGAAGCTTGCACGTCACTTAACTTTAATAATCCATTATGAATAAACCCCTTAAACACTGTGGTGTTTATTCATAAAGGACGATTTAAGTTAAGTGACGTTAAAAGGTCAAAAATGTATGGTTAAAGAATCGCTAATCACTAGTTAACTTTAAGCAGTTTTTATGAATAAGGGGGTTTATCTTCTATGGACTATTATTATATGAACAAACTATAACCTACTAAGTATATGGACATACTTAGTAGGTTATAGTTTGTTTAATATTTTAGGAGATCTCTCCTAAAATATATTTCATTAAACTAGCTTTTAATAAATTGTCAAATTTACCTCTTGCATTCTCCAGAAATCTGACTCAGAATCTGATGACATTATAGGTCGGTACATAGTACATTGTCGGTCTCCGTGGCGCAGCGGTCAACACGCCTGCCTGCGACGTGGAGGCCCCGGGTTCGATCCCCGGCCAGGTCGTGATGGAAAACGATCTTTTCCAGATTGGCCTGGGTCTTGGATGTTTATCTATATATGTATCTATTATAAAATATAGTATCGTTGAGTTAGTATCCCATAACACAAGTCTCGAGCTTACTTTGGGGCTAGCTCAATCTGTGTGATTTGTCCGTATATATATATATATATATATATATATATATATATAATATATATATATATATATATATATATATATATATATATATATATAGGTAATTCTGCAGAGTTCCTGTAAAACAAAATTGACTTTAATAAATAGTTCTTATACCTATCTAATATGGTTTGGTACCTAGTGCTTAGTATGTAGTTGCAATAAATAATTTAAATTCTGGCCAATGTACTACTACTGATGTAAACTTACATCTAACACAAGCTTAGCTGGGGGGTTATATTTAATTTTATGTTATTGTTTTCAAAGCTACTTAATTCTTATTGTGGGTATGTTTGTAGAACACCCAATGAGTGGAAGTTCTGATTTAGGATAATTAGGTTTATTCTACTAAACTTTCATAAGGATGAATTACGTATAATTATGTATATAAACAGTGCGTAATTACCTTTTTTGACACGGATATCTCGATGATCTTGAACCATTTTTGCTGTGATGGAGCTCTGTCGATTAATGACCGCAGTCAACTTGTTGATCGTCGCCATATCTTGACCGAAATTTGCTGATTGTTTTTCTTTACGTAGTAATTATAATTTTAATAATATAAACAAATATAAATACATAACAAAACACCAGCTGTTAAAAGAAACATAAACGTCAGTCAGTCTGTATTAATGTCACATTGACTTTAACAGATAACAAAATATCTAGTTTTATAGTTTTACAATAATGTTTTTTGCTATTTAAGAACTATTTACTATTCCAGACTGCTTATAAAAAATTAATTAATATATAAAAATATATATTAATAAAATCTTGCATTACGAAATGTTCAAATTGAGTAGTAGTTTTTGGAAACTCATTTCTACTAACGAGTTTCATAATAATGGCAATACAGCAATGATCATTCCGTTACGAGATCAATGACCGATCTTTATGTTCTTAGCAGATTACGGGATAAAACCAAAATGACAATGGTAACGTGCTGGAATGACAAAATGATATAAAATAGCAGACTCGGCCCCCTGGTCGTCGGTCCACCATGTCGGGGGCTTACGCGTCTTCCGGTGCGTGTTCGCCACTCGAAAAAACATCTGCCCCATCGGGTATCGGTCCTACGGGAAATGTGCCCAGCCCACTGCCACTTTAGTGTTGCAATTCTTCGGGCTATTTCAGTCACTCTCGTTCTTCTGCGGATCTTCTCATTAATGATTCGATCGCGCAGTGAAACCCCAAGCATAACCCTCTCCATTGCCCTTTGAGTGACCTTGAGCCTTCTTATAAGGCCTATTGTTAGCGACCACGTATCAGTTCCATAAGTCATCACTGGCAACACACACTGGTCAAACACTATTGTCTTGAGACACTAAGGTATTTACGGACGAGAAGATTCCACGTACTTTCCCAAAAGTAAATCAGCCGATTGGATTTCTCTGACCTCTTTCTCGAAGTTGGAACTACAAAACTGGATAGTTTATCCCAGGTATACGTAATTGTCAACAAATCCGCGAATGGAGTCTCCAATCATATAGCAGTCGGATATATATGTTAATAGTTGAACTAAATTGCATTCCTATAAAATTCTAAAATTAGGAGCAAATATCTTTATGTAAATTTATTGTTCTTATATAGCCCACTTATTTCGTAAATGCATGAAATCTCGTGACTTTAAGGGTGAAATTAATTTAATATACATGATGACGTCAGCGACGGTGGAGCGTTAGGGTCATCACCATCTTGGTGTGGTGGTAAGGGCTCCATTTCGTAGGTAAGTTTTAAATTAAAGCACGAAGTGTAAATAATCTTGATAATAACAATTTCAATAGGCAAACCGACAGTTTCTCCCCGGAGAAGTGCCCTAGTCCGCACCTCAAAGTGAAGTCACCGTTCGACAATTCCCACTTTCCAAAACGACTCTGACTAAATCTGACGCCATTACAAAATAATCTCACAGCGTTTGGCCCACTACTGCATAAATCAAATGAGCAACCCTTATTAAAATGATATCGTTGTCCACGGCATATCCACATATACGGTTTCTCACTGTAGTAATATGAACATATTTGAAATTCATCATATGTTATTATTTATTTATTTATAATTTTCTAAAATCAGTCTTGTGGCGAGAAATCTTGAGCCGTATCACATCGGCCTTTACAGAACTATATGAGGACCACGACCGCTCTGACTAGTGTACTACGAAAAAGGAGAAAACATCGTCTTCACATATTATAATATTACGTTAAATATTATAATATGTGAATGCGTTGAAATAATTCTTCGCATGGTTTTCGACTAATAATGTAGCCAAGAGACTGGCGGCAAAGCTAAGTTTTATGGCAAAGCATGGCTCTGGCCAAGGTACAGTCACGGGAAGTTGCAGCCAACCGTTAAGAGAGTTCATTGAACAGAGAATGAGTACCTACTTGGACCCTACGGTCCGAGGGCTATAACCCATAATATCTCTGATATGTGTACAAAGTATTGTAAGAATTGCTAAATTGATAGTTAGTGCTGATGGGGTACCTTCTTTAAATAATAGTATTGAAACAAATATTTTTCATTGAGAGTGCTTTGAAATTTAACTTATTAATGTAAAAATAAAGAATTCTGTACTTAAAAAATTTTAAACGGGCACCATAGGAATTTATTTCTCATACGTCAACATACGGAACTATCTTTTTGAACTGGTAGCTTGGTACCACTTCATAACATATTTTTTCCGCCTTATTCATAAACGCTGCTTAAAGTTAACTAGTGATTAGCGATTCTTTCACCATACATTTTTGACCTTTTAACGTCACTTAAATTAAATCATCCTTTATTAATAAACACCACAGTGTTTAAGGGGTTTATACATAAGCGATGATTAAAGTTAAATAACGTTAAAAGGTCAAAAACATATGTTTAAAGAATCGCTAATCACTAATTAACTTTAAGCAGCTTTTATGAATAAGGGGGAAAATTTATAAAATTGATTCTTGAATCAATTCTATTTTGTAAATGATGACATTCTAAAACATATTTTAAGTGTTTATTTGAAGGAAGTTATAGGACTTTAACATTGACTTTGCACGAATAGACATCACGCCACATAAGATCCTGATCTGTGATGCAAAAACTGTATTATGCAGATAAAAAATAAGTTAACAAAAAGGATGAATGTCGATTGGCGTGACGAAACGAGATGATTGTACATATATTGCTTGTACTCATAAATGTAGATGTTGTATTGCTTGTTGGTATATGCAAGAAGTAATGAGGCAAAACTATGACGGGATGTTGACATGCATGAATGAATGGCATATGTGACTGATTGACTTGCGTGGGTGGGGGGTGAAATTGAGCTGTTGACGATGTTGATAGTTACGAAGGAA
The DNA here is from genome assembly GCA_037179545.1 of Sesamia inferens. Lineage (NCBI taxonomy): Eukaryota > Metazoa > Arthropoda > Insecta > Lepidoptera > Noctuidae > Sesamia > Sesamia inferens. Next base: position 22,486,145 of record CM073928.1, on the reverse strand, counting down.
GAAACCTATTTTGCCAAATATTAATATAAATATGTATAACACCAAAATGGAGGGGCTTGCTTTAAGTAATTTCTAATTGTAAGTGGTAGGTATTACCATTTAAGAATACATGTGGAAAACAATAAAAGTATTAAGTATTGAGTATTGAGTAATTTGGTGTAATATATAACACCGAAATTTGCTTTAAGGTAATAACAGCCGCACGGATCAATCGATCAGATTAAGCTGCGCTTGCTGCGATTCGTCCATGGATGTGTGACCATCTTTACAGATCCGTAACTCGAGCTCATCAATTAAGCTAGGTCAGACGCCAGTCTGACTTAATGATGTGATTGTGAGTATTACCATAAAGCATTTATGAAATATTGTACATGGCGCGACTGCTTTGTCTATCCATGTAAAATATTAGTATACTCAGCTGTATCTGGTTAGACTGGGAGCCAACCTCAACCCAGTTGGAATATGCATGGCAGATAATGTATGACACTAAAATTACAATAATTACAACCAAACATATAGCCATAATTAAATCATGTAGTGTTAATGGCCATCAAAGAAGCAATATTTGTGTAATAAGTCACGATTTTGCTCGCAAGTTTCGACACGGCGCGGGCGCATCCGAACTCTATATACAACGTTGGCGAATGAAGCCCTAGTTGATGGCGAAACGCTACCTTGGATGTATTGGTTGCGAAAGTAACACTTTGACCCTTTTGCAGAACTAGCTACGATTTTATTTAATTACTAGCTATGCCCTGTGGTTATAATAGGTCTTTACCTATGAAATTGCCGTTCGCAGTACTGGCCATTTCAAATGAAAATAATTTGTGTTTGGCTAAGAACTCTAATTTCAATTTAGTTTTACTTTAAAAGCATGTAATTTTTCTTCCAAGAGTAGTCATTTGTTTAATGATTAGTGTTACATTTTCATCGCATTTCAATCTCTTTTGTCATCATTAATACGTAAAAAATTAGAGTAATTATGGTCGTGGCAACAACGCTGCGCAAGCGACACGCAACATCAACGACGTTTACCTAGCTAACACAACAACCAACGCACCACCTGTTATTGGTGTGCTCGCTTCCGTTCTGGGAATTTTGACCTAAAAATAACCGTTGCGGTCGTCCGGAGACTTTGGTCGACAATGAAGAGTTAAAGGCGATTGTGGAAGCTGTGACATGTGCGAAGCGATTTGTCGTGTTCCGGCATGATGTCTCGTGAAGCCGTACGGAGGACGGGTCTGAGCAGTTGTGTTGCGATGTGTGCCGGGTACGATGCGCCTAATGTTATGTGTTAGGAGTTTGGTCGTGGAGGGTCTTCAGATCAATCACCCTTTGGCGCAGCGTCGTTGGTCGTGTTGTTGGGTTTAACATTGCATCACCTCGCTCAACAGCCGTCTTCCTTCCTATTCGCTCAGATCACATCACTGCTTACCATCAGGCGGGATTGCGGTCAAGCGCTAGTTTATAATTATTAAAAAAAAAACTACCAAACCGCACTGGGCCCGCGTGGCAGATTACGGCCCACTCCCTGTCACCGAGAGGAGGCCTGTGTCCCAATAGTGGGAACATTAGGCTCAATATGTATGTATGTGGAAACTGATGATACACAAACTAAGGCCAAATTAGCAGCAGTTTTCGATGTTATAACAAAATATTGGGCCATTTGCGTCAAATTGGCAAGGTAAAAAGGCTTGACAAATGGGTACCCGACGTGCCTTGCACTGCTCAACAGTCAAACAAATGAAAATATTTTGAACCGCATTGTTACCTGCGATGAAAAATGGATTCTGTTTGATAACCGCAAGCGCTCAGAAACTTGGTTGAACTCTGGTTTAGGACCTAAACAATGCCCTAAACGAAAACTTTTCTCGGTGGTAGGCCATAAGATCGGCCGCCGGCAGAAGTTACCACCCACCAAACAAAGCCTTGCCGCCAAGCGATTTGTCGTGTTCCGGCATGATGTCTGGTGAAGCCGTACGGAGGACGGGTCTGAGCAGTTGTGTTGCGATGTGTGCCGGGTACGATGCGCCTAATGTTGTTGTGTTGGGAGTTTGGTCGTGGAAGGTCTTCAGATCAATCTCCCTTTGGCGCAGCATCGTTGGTCGTGTTGTTGGGTTTAACATTGCATCACCTCGCTCAACTGCCGTCTTCCTTCCTATTCGCTCAGTTTTTCTGAGTGGATAGGCTCTTAATAAACTAGCGCGCTTTACCATCAACGATCGCATCACTGCTTACCATCAGGCAGGATTGCGGTCAAGCGCTAGTTTATAATTATAAAAAAAAAAAAAACTTGCTACTAGAAAAGTGATGGTCACTGTTTGGTGGTCTAGCGTCGATGTGATTCATCAAAACTTCTTACCAAACGTGATGAGTATTACTGCAGAAGTGTGCTGTGAAGAACTGAACACAATGATGGAGAAACTCGCATATCTTCAACCAGTATTGGTCAATCGCTTCTCACCGCTGCTCCAGCACGACAACGCGCGAACTCATACTGTACAGCAGACGGTCTTCAAGTTGCAATAACTGGGGTTGGAAGCTTTCCGTCACCCACTCTACTCACCAGACCTTGCGCCTACAGATTACTATTTTTTTTCAGAATTTGGATACCTTCTTGGCGGGAAAAAAATTCAATACCCGGGAGGCAGTACAAAATGCTTTTGAGGAATTTGTCCAGCTGATTTATTTAAGAAGGGCATCAATAAACTGCCACTGTGTTGGCAAAGATGCATTGATTGCATGAGAGATTAAGTAGGTACAAAATTTGTTAGAACCAGCCCCGCCCTCCCCTACGTCCATTAATACAAATACCTAATAAATATATGAAAAAAAATCGCTTAAATTTTTTCATACTACTTAAACGGTATTTCATAAGTAAAGACCTGATACCATCTGTTTACCAAATTTCATCAAAATTAATCTACCTTTTTTAGCGTGAAATACATACTCTCATACTCAATCACAAACTTCCGCCTTTATAATATTAAAATATACACAGGGTGATTAATAGGATTCGTTGCAAGATCATACTTGTTTTGCTGATGCGTAGATGCATGATTTATATGTTACAGAGCACCCAATAAATTCTTTGGTTGGCACAAGCTATACGACGACAAAACGAAGTGAGGCTGTAATTATTAGCCAGCACTCTAATTGGGTAACACTATTACACAACACTCTCAATTTGAATCATCTGACGTATACTGTTAATCCATTGATGCATATATTTGAAAAATGTGCTTACTTAACAATGAAAAAAAACGCAATGATTGTTGTTGTACTGCCAAAATGTAAGCCATTATTACTGTCGTTACGCTGAATAATGCCCTACAGGTCAATAGGTGTCAGTTGTCTATGAAACTTTTATATAATTGAAGGCTATTGGTTGTAAAATAATAGAAATCGAATAGAATCCAATGTCCTAGAAACTGAAATTCTAGGACGTATGATAAATACCTACCCATCCACACTTGGTCTACGTAGTGTTTGCGTACAAATTATTTGGTGTCCTTCAATTACAGGAGACCACCGCATGGACAATATAATGAATAACTAAGCTAACATATTAAAAACTTAAAAGGTACACAATATATAAAAAATGAAATACCTGTACATGTTACCAATCTGATGAATCCACGATACGGGTTGAGGCATATATTAGCGGAAAATATAAAACAATAATAATTGTGCATCAGAAAGAAAGAAAACACATTTATTTACCACAGACTAAAGAACACACAATACATCAAAAAAAGACAATCATTAAAAAAAGAAAAGAAAGTAATCATAAAATAAAGTAAAAATGTAAAAAAAAAAAAACAAATGTAGAAAACTAGCAGGAGTGTGTGCCTCTCGGCTGTGCCAAAAAGGCTCAGTTCAGCAAAAAACTAGTGCCTAAGGCTAGTTTTCAACTGAACCTGATGTGTGAGGTAATGAAATGAAATCGTTTAATAAGCAAGTAGGATCACCGATCACTTTTACACGTCATGTCTTTTTTTTTTTTTTTTAACTAGATGAAGCCGGCATTTCCTAACTGACTACCTCTGAGAAGAAATAGCCGAAACAAACTCAGGGGTCATCGTCTTTTTTCAAGTCCAGACATTAAAAATGAGAATGTTTACTATAATTTACCTTATAATTACGCATATTGCTTAATAACAATGCTTAACAGAGCGAACAGTTCAGTCCCAAGCTTTTTTGTCTTCTAAATAATCTGTGATTTTATAATACCCCTTTTTGCAAAGTTTGGCCTTTATATACTTTTTAAATCGTTTAATGGGTAAGTTTCGAATGTCCATAGGAAGCTTGTTGTAAAAGTGTATACATTGACCCATGAACGAGTTGCCTACTCTGTGGAGACGAGCGTGATGTACAGCAAGATTGTGTTTGTTCAGCAAGTTGTGTTGTAACAGAAGTAAAACAGTTTTATACAGCATCGTGACCTATATATGAAAAAAAAAAAAAAAAAAAAAAAAAATGTACATCAGTTCATTGGCCTAGGAGGTACGGGTATGCACCAAAACTTAAAGATTGTTGTTCCGGGTATACAATTCTTGTACCGCTGCGATATCCAATAATAAAAAAGTAACTCGTTCTATTGTTAGGAGCCATTTGTGATTCTTTTTATTATAAATAATGGTCAATTCTGCACATGTCACGTAACTCGCGATAGTCTTCGTCTACTATCCTAGTTATGTCAGTCCAGCATTCACCTGGAAATACTAACTGTAATGAAACAATTACTTCCTAGCCTTACTTGCACATTTTCTTTCCTTTCTCCCTTCGCGCATGCTAATCAAGTTATTAGAGTAAGTTATTGTAACATTTGTTTAGGTGCATTATTTTGTTAATTCTTAGTTACCGGAAAATTAAAGGGCTTAGTTACTTCAGCTCTAAGTTACATTCTAAGAACTTGTTCGTAATTTTACACAGTAACTTCTAAAAAATTCAGTTGTTCAGAGATTGAAACGCAGTTTATTAAATAAGAATAAGAGGTGGAGAATGGTATGTAAACTGCACCCTACTTGAATACCACATTATTACTATAACTTGGAATAACTTTGAAAAATATTGCTAATCCATTGCTATATTTGTTTGTAAATGTATCTACTCAACGGCGTAAGTAACGCAATGAATGTTGTTGAATTGTCAAAATGAAACTGATAGCTACTGACAGTGTGTTCGTAATTACCCCTGCTTAATGAGTTTGGTTGTTTCAAAGTGCTACTATCTCTGGAATTGGCATTCGGATGTGAAAAACTATTTTTATATTTGCAAAATTCTCAAGGACATATAATAAACGCTAAGCGAAAATTAAGTATAAAATTAAAAAAAAAAAAATAGGATATTAATAAATCGCTTCGTCTTATATTTTATACGTACCGTGTACATCTAAGGACTGGTACAATTTGCCTGCAGCGGTCTTTGTCTTCAAGGCTACAGGGCTGAGCTCATAATATTAGGTCCTTACATATGAAATTGACATTTTGTATTGGAGATATAAAAGTGGTTTATTTTTTTAATATAATAAATTTATTTAATCAAAGTATGATCCATTCTTATCTATGCACTTCTGCCATTTCATAGGTAGTTTGATTATGCCTATTCTAAAAAGAACATTAGGACGGTAATCAATAAAATCTTTGAAGGCGGTTTGGACTGCCTCATCGGAGTTGAATTTTTTCCCTGCAAAAAGTTATCCAAATTTAAAAAAAAAATGGTAGTCTGTTGGAGCAAGGTCCGGGGAGTACGGCTAATTTGGTAGCAGTCTCTTGTGCAGTGTGTCGTCTCGCGTTGTCCTGAAGCAGTAGTGGCCTTCTGCGATTGACCAGTCTCGGTTGTTTAGTGGCTAGTTTATCCATCACTAGCTTTCTGCCCGTGGCTACGCCCGCGTGGATTTCGGTTATATGGCGCGTTTTAGATTTCCCTCGGGAATATCAAAATTTTCCGGGTAAAAAGTACTCTATTATTTAATCCAGACTTTGAACTTTACGTCTGCAAAATTTATCCTATTGTTGTAGAGTATCCACTTTTCATCACAGGTAATGATTCGATTTAAAATCCCTTCATTATTGTGCCGATTCAGTAATGTAACGCAGCAGTTGACGCGCGTTTTTTCAGTTTGCTTCACTCAATTCATGAGGTACCCACCTTTCGAGCTTTCTTATCTTCCCAATTTGTTTCAAGTGGATTAAAACAGTTTTATCACTAAAACCGCAGCCTACAGCTAACTCGGACGTAGTTTGTGATGGATCCGTTTCCACAATAGCCTTCAATTCTTCATTATCGACTTTGGTCTCCGGCCGTCTACGGGGATTGTTCTGTAGGTTGAAAAATTTCCAGAACGAAAACGTTGAAACCAAAAACGTATTGTGCTTTCTCTAGCGACACCACTGCCATACACATCATTAATTCTTCGAGCCGCTGCATTCTGCAGCACTGGTGCCACGGCGGAACTCATATTCGCAAATAACGCGAAATTTTAAATTTTCCATTTTGTAACCGGAGAAAAACCAATAGAAAAAAAAAAACAAAAGAAATACGGTTTTCGAGATACAAATTGATGAATTGTGTATAAATTTGAATTTGGAATTCTAAACCAAAGAGGAGATATTTGAGAGCAAAGCGGCCACTACGACAAAACGCCAATTTCAAATGTAAGGACCTAATACATTAGTACGCTTTACATCAGCGATTTCATCACTGCTTACCATAAGGCGGGATCGTGGTCAAGCACTAGTTTGTAGCATTAAAAAAGAAAAGTAATAGCGGGGCAATGCAATGCGACGCATGGATCGACGGAACCAGTCATTTTACGCTGACGGGCACAAGCTAGATACAATAAAAGATATTGACACAATTCCTCTATGGTGTAGATCTCCTAGCCTAGATCTACTATAAATAAGCAAAATGGAATCAGCAACTATATTGCAACTAATATATTATGAAAAAAAGTAAAATAAAAAAATAAGTATTTATTCCAAGTCACGACTCCCTCAGTAAAAAAATAATTAGGGTATCAAATCCAATTAACTTTATGCATGTTAAAGCAAAACATTGATTGTGAAAAAAACAGCTTTGACATTTAAAACTTTAGAAGGATACGAATATACGCAGAGGAATGCTAACATGAAAAAAGAATAAAAATAAGTAATCTATTCGCACTTTTTGTTCTTTTCTTTTTATTTTGTTTTAAAAGCATTGACGTCACACATTGACGGGCTAGTGGTTAAATAATAATGGCAGCATAGAATAGAATCTCTTTATTATGTACACCATATAGATTACAGAACATAAATATAAAGTAAAGAGAAAAAAATACAAATTATTAATTATTATTAATTATTTTACAAAGGGTGACACAATGGACGGTCTTATCGCTAAGAGCGATCTTTTACAGACAACCTTTGGATGGAATGCTAAGGGGAAGGAGAGAGAAATAGTGTAGGTCGTCTACAGTGTAATATTTACATAGGGTTTACAATAAATATGTACGTTAAATGGTTCAATCCCCGGCCAGGTCATGATGGAAAATGATCTTTTCCTGATTGATCTGGGTCTTGGATGTTTATCTATATATTTTTATCTAATATAAATAAGTATCGTTGAGTTAGTATCCCATAACACAAGTCTCGAACTTACTTTGGGGCTAGCTCAATCTGTGTGATTTGTCCGTATATATTTATTTATTTTATTTATCATACAAGAGCAGATAAAATATAATGACATGTTTAAAGAGAGAGGAAGTGCTTTTTTATCATAGTTTTAAAAGTGGACAGAGTTTGAGCAGAGTGAGCATAGATCGATCGACCAGGTTAAGCTATGCTTGCCGCGGTTGGTCTGTGGATGGGTAGGTAACCATCTTTATATATCGAGACCCTGATATGCTTGCACGGGTCATCAGAAGTCCGCAAGTCTGAACACCAGTCTTACCAAGGAGTCTTATCGTATTACCCAGTAACTGGGTTGTGCAGTCAGATGCCCCTTGTGGTACCGGGCTTAGAACAGCACCAACCCATATCCTCCCGGGGGTATCGTAAGAGGTGGCTAAGGGAACTCTCACCAGGGAAGCGGGCAGCAGTGCTTCTCCTGTGGAAAATCAAATTACTGCGCTCCCCAACCCGCCTGCCAAGCGTGGGGATTATGGCAAACCCCTAACAAAGCAATGAAAACCTTCGGGGAGGCCTTTGTCCAGCAGTGGATAGGCAGTCCATGTAAAATACTGGTATTCAGCTGAATTCGGTTAGACTGGAACCTGACCCCAACATATTTGTCAAAGGCTAGGCAGATGGTGATGATGATATCGTCATACTGTACACGAATTTTATGTATGTACTACAATTGTACAGTACATATTTACAATTACGATTTATATGACTGTTTAGAACTCTACATCTACTACCTTTTATGTTTGAGGTCATACCGTGGTAAAAATAATAGACAATCGCTAAGTAAGTAGGTACTAAACGTTGCATTATATTTTAGAGAAGGACGGAAAGAATTGCGTAGGTAATTGGAATTGTTGTCTTTAATCGAAATGATCTAAGTCTGTCTGAATATAACCTGATTTTAGGTTGAGACCGTCCAAAAACATTTCTGCAAAGGAATTAAACACAATATTGATCTTAGAGTAATCAGTAGGATAAACACTGAATAGGTAATAAAACAATCAGACAATCGTTATTCTGTTTAACTAGGCTTGTTCTAACTCAATCCATGGAGCATAAAATCAATGGAATGTAATGTACCTCCGATTATTACGCATGCGAACAGGTTGGAAAGATCTACAATTAGGAATAAGTAACGAGATCTCGCTATTTTCTTAAGTGAGATGTTGTAAGAGAGCTAATTTCTTACCAAAGTGTAACACCACACCACAGAAGCAAAATCAGACATAAATTTGCTTATTGAAAAATAAATGCAAGTCAATTTTTGCTTCATATCTTTTTTTCAGCTTTTAAAGGCTTATTTTCATTTCTAAATTGTTTTTATGTTTTCTAGAATAGACGCTTATATTTTACTAACTAAATACTACCCACATGGTTCAAAATAAAATGGTTGATTTTTTTTATTTGAGGTTTGATTAACGTTCACGTCTTTATGCATCATTCTCACATGGATAAATTCAACATGAATGTTGTAATCAAGTCTTTTGTAATAATTTTATGATTTAAATGAGTGTCCGTGAAATTTCATACCCGTTCTTCTCCAATGGTAGGTATCTACCTACGCTTTAGAATTGGCTCGCTTTATCTTTCTGACTGACTGACCTTTTGACAATTCAAAAGGGCCTGTAAACGTTTTTGTTTGTTTTTTTTTTAATAAATGTTTTGAGTTTGAGCTTCAGGAAAATAATAATTGGACCCAGAGAACAACCACTTGGGAGTGATACGAAGAGACAGTACAGTTAACATTGATACGAAAATATAGTGGAATTTTTCGGCAAAAAATTTCTTGTTTAGGTAGAATATAAAGTATCTTTTAGTGACGGTAAACATGACATAAAAGTGTACAAAAACAATTGAGTGATAATAACTGACATGCGTCACATCCACGCAAAACGGCTATCGCTCAGCATTATGCTGCGACCCTATGTGAAACAGAGTCCAGCGCTGGTTTTCAGCGACAGCCGGTGCCGACGTAAAGACGTCACCTGGTGCAGCAAACAATCACAACTGACACCGAACCGGTACAAAAAAAATGCAATAATAATAATAATAATAATGTTCTCGTCTAGCTAACGGAGAGTACTTGCATAGACACAACCTTGTAGCCAGGATAATTCATCAGCAACTTGCTCTCAAATACAACCTTGTGGAATCGGAGGTGCCGTACTACAGTTATGTGCCCGACCCAGTTCTCGAAAATGGCCATATCACATTGTACTGGGATCGATCCATCATCACTGACAGGACTATTGTTGCCAAAAAGCCTGATATAGTGATGGTGGATCGATCAGAGTGGCGTGCAATGATTGTTGACATAACCATACCGCATGATGAGAACCTCGTGAAAGCCGAGAAAGTTAAACAAATCAAGTATCTTGACTTGGCTCACGAGGTTGTCGACATGTGGGAGGTGGATTCAGCAATCATTGTGCCGATAGTCGTGACAGCCAATGAGCCTCGACCAACACCTCAAGAGGCTCTCGTTAGGCAGCTGGATCAAAGGCTTGATTCAGAAAGCTGTACTTCTGGACACGGCTCGCATTGTCAGGAAGTTCCTCTCTCTGGAGCCCTGACCGCCGGTAGCTTGGACCCTGTTCCCGATGCCGGTGGGCTACTATTTTTTATATTTTTAAATGTTTTTTATGTATTATTTATATAGAAATATTTAAAAATGTAATTTATATGTATATACAATGAAATAAAGGAATAATAATAATAATAAAAAAATAAAATAAAAATCGAAATTTACATAGTGAGAGAACAGTTTAAACAAACACAAACAGGAATATAAAAAACAAAAACAGGATATATAAACGACGAGAATGTCATTCTCAACAATGGTTTACCTTTTACATAGTGGCAACATTAAGGAAGCGTCCGGTTTGACGTACGCGCATCCAGAATGTATCAATTTATCAAAGTTTACATTGTTAATAATACCTAATATATTTGGATGAAAAGAATTACGGTATTCCCAGTGATATGTATAATAAAAGTAACAGAAGTTAAAAAATATGTGTCGTAAAATGTATGTGTGATAAAAGTTATGTGTCAGTGTTTTTACCAAATTAAGCATCCGCGAGTAATTTGTGAAAGATGAAAGCCTAAAATTGAAAACTGGAGGGTGACCCGACATGCTGCACACTGCACAAGGAGCTTTAGGGCTCCAAAAAGTATTCAGAAAATATTAAATCTGTTTAATTACTAACTGTTGCCTTTTTATTATTATACTCTAACAGCTGGTGGAACACAGGCTCCTCCCGTTGAATAGATGCATAGCGTAATCCGCTAACTGGCCAGAACCAAACTATTTGTCTGCTGTTCTTGTCAGTGCCTAAATAAGTTCTATCGGGGATGTAGCATTTTAATACGAATTTCTCACTTCGTTTCAATTTCGATTACCCCTCCAGCTGTAAGCTGTCAGACAAAAAATCAACGTTCAATAAACACAAACTAATGCCAACACTTTTTTATTTAATTATATCTCTGGTATACCAATCCAGTCGTAATACAAAAATTATACCTACCTACTCAGAAACAGTGTCGCAATTTCAATGCAAATTAATAACTATACCATAGTATAACCCTCTTTATACTATAACTATACTTAGTCTGAAAGCGTGTTTATTAGTGTTGCACACAATAGCGACTGCCAATATTTAGTCGAACCAACTGACTTGATTGTAATAATCAGTAATTTATCGATTCAAGATATCTGGAGTTTGACGTTCTCTAGATTGAATAATGATAGACACAGACCGTTCGGTGGTTCTAACGAAATCGGTTTAAAATACATAGATAAATGTGCCTAGTGCCTCAACGAGGAGTGATCCGGTTGTTCAAGAATTAAATATAAAGTATGGAACTCGATGTTAGGAAACAATTTTGGTAACAACACGATGCTTGAGGCGAAACTTGAGTTGTTGAAAGTGACAAGGTTTTATAGATGGTGGAGCTGATTTCGTTTTGTTAAAAAAAATACATTGCCCCACACTAGGAATTTCTCCTGTATCGTGGGTGCGTTAACAAACATCTAATCTCACATACACAAACATCCATTATACATTAAACAAGATATCATGAGATCGTGGAGCTGAATATCTTAATTCAGCTCCAACTCTAGTTATCTTAACAGCAGATGGTTTGTAAAGTCATAAAGAATCCATAAAGTAGGTAGTTGTGCCAAACACTAAATCGGTGGAGTTTTGTGCAATCTACTCATCGGTTCAATTATGCTCGTTACCTATAAACAAGAACAAATCGTTTTGCTTACCGATGGCATTTTGTATTGCCAAACTAAGCATATAATCTTAAATAGATTCCTTTACGCCTGGAGGCTTTTATTTAGGCTTAACTATGTATGTATGTTGGCGTAGTTAGCTGATATATGGCAAATCAACATAATTTTAATGTTGTGTCTCGTAATGTTTAAAAATAAATGAATCATATAGGATTAAGATTTTCTAAATGAGCAGTCAGTTTTTCAGTAACATCCAGGACTCTGGATTTCAGTAGGCTGGCCCTTTATCACATGGGACAGAAACATTACTGACAACTGCAAGCAACAATATTCTCAGAGTGTTCGCCGATCGGTAGGACTCGCCGGCGTTGTTGAGGCGGATACAGCTTCAGGCTAAATTTTAATTGTGTCTTTAACCTACAAACAGTACAAGCTACTTAAAATTGTTATTAACCCTCTTAGCTAAGAGGTTCCATCAACGATTGCATCACTGCTTCCTATCAGGCGGGATTACGGTCAAGCACTAGTTTATAACTATAAAAAAAATAGATACTCCTTGGATGGGCCGGACGATTCACAACGCTCCACAAATAACAGCTGAAATCAATAGCTTAATATGCTTTTTGAGGCACGGGTGGGTGAAAATATTACAAATAAACAAGACTCCTGGTCTTGGTGTGTGATTGTATATTTTTACCCATCTATGGATCAACTGCGATAAGCGTAGCTTGCTCTCCCATGCCCGAGCCCGTTAATGTTAAACTGCTTTAATACTGACTGGAGACATAAACAACTAGAATCATAATCATCTCAGCGTTAATCACAGTCGCACCCGAAGCTTTTTCAGCTTTGGAGTCTGGGGTCCGCTTTACCAGTCTAACTGCTGATTTTGGCTAAACTACGATATTTTCCGTGAAGCGACTGCCGTGTGCCCTCCACAACCCGAAGGCGATATCGAAGCGTTGCAGTTAGACCAATTGTTGGACTTTTGAGGGCTCCAACAACCCGTAACGACTGCCATTAGATGATCGTATGGCAACCAAAAAAATATAAAACACTAGAATGACACAATCAATTCGTATTCGGTTCATATTCAAGATAACACGTGTCCCGACTTAATAAAGACGTCTGTAATCAGTTTATCGCACGATTTTTAACCAAAATGTCTCTTTATTCCTTATAAGAACAGCTATAACATTCTTTTTGGGGTCTGCTTTGCATTGTCGAGTATGAAGGTGTGAAGAAACTGCATTTTGCAATTCGACCTTTAATTTAATGGGGACATTTCAGTGGCACATCTTGTTTCAGATTTCAGATAAGCATGTTTTTATCAAATGGACCTTTAAAAGCCATTAAACTACTGTTTACAGTGAGTACTTTATGTAGCGTGATATCATGTTAAATCAGCTAAGTTGAGTTTATGTAACTATTTGGTTTGGTTTTAATGCCTTAAAATTATCTGATAAAAAGATCGTTCTGATCCAAACATCCAAACGTGACCGTCAAAGCCGCAGGCGCAATCTGTTTGCTCATCTCCCAGAGAAAACTGTAGCCCGAGCTGAATCTTCGGTCTGTCGTTGTCTAAAGGTGCTGAATGCCCTTCTGATGGCCAACCCTGAATGTGACGTGTTTGCGGATGAATGGAATAAGCTTATGCCTGTATGTTGTTTTTAAGTTAATTAATGTAATTGTTTGTTTCTATGTTAATTTTTGTAATTGTTGTTATACCATTTTAATTAACCATAAATAAATAAATAAAGAAACAGAATTATAGATGATGATTCTGCCGCCGGCAGAAGTTACCACCCACCAGACAAAGCCTTGCCGCCAAGCGATTTGTTGTGTTCCGGCATGATGTCTGGTGAAGCCCTATGGAGGACAGATCTGACGATGCGATGAGCCTAATGTTATTGTGTTGGGAGTTTGGTCGTGGAGGGTCTTCGGGCGCAGCATCGTTGGTCGTGTTGTTGGGTTTAATATTGCATCACCTCGCTCAACTGCCGTCTTCCTTCCTATTCGCTCAGTTTTTCTGAGTGAATAGGCTGTTAATAAACTAGCGCGCTTTACCATCAACGATCGCATCACTGCTTACCATCAGGCGGGATTGCGGTCAAGCGCTAGTTTATAATTATTAAAAAAAAAATAGAGTGATGCATTTTACAAAAGTAAAGTGATTTGCTTTGAAAGGGCATAATAAATAATTATCATGATTTATTTGTAAAGAACAGTGGTGATCCCGCAGTAATGACCGCGGTTTATAAGTTACAGGTCGTACTTTACACGTGTAAATTTTTTCATCACCCGTGCTCTCAAACCGGTGAAGGAAAACATCGTCAAGAAATCGGTATGTCTTAGAACTGACACTACTCGTAGTTCCACTTGGTAGAGTGCTCGCGCCATCTCTTAGAAAAAGGAGACCTTTGTGGTCTCAGCAATGGTAATATAACAGGTTGATGATGCTACTCAGTACTATCAATTCATACAAACTATTTACTGAGATAACTGGGTTTAAATTGTGTACTACTGACCTAAATGCAGATAATTTAATATAATATGTATCATCTCTATCTACATCCTAGTAACATTGTTAGCAGAATGTGGGCGGACCGTTGTCAGTTCCAAGTGCCAAGTAAACGGGTGAGCATTAAATGGGAGGCTAAAATTTGTCTGTCATTACCAACTGTCATATTATCATACAATGACAATGAGCCGCCGTTCTGGAGAATAGAACGAAGTGCATAGTTTAGGCGGGGAGATAGACTTCTTCTTGTCACACGAACTTTTGTTTCGCATTGGCTCATTTATTATAAATGTGCAACTGTTGTAGGTACAAAACTCAGCCGTTGATAAGGCGTGCATGGAGTTATTGACGATGATGCTGTACTAAGTCTAATATTTTTCTAAAACTCTCTTTGCGATATCAATACGGAAGGAAGGAAGTAGAAGTGGAAGTTCTTCAGTTCATACTCAGAAGGTTAATTCGTCTGTTTATGTTTAAAATAATATTACGTCAGACCCTGTGATGTCCTTTTTTTTGTTCTGGATGAGAACTCATCAAATGACTTCTCACACTCTGGGCGGAGCGAAAGGGTGTATCAGACTTTTATTGACTATATATTTTATTGACCCCTGTTCCTTCACTTGCCTGTGCGTCAGAGCCAGGGTTTCTTTTTTAACCAACACACAATCACCCTGTGATGTCCCTTGGGTCTCATAATCATATTTCACTTGGCTTGACTATTACCTAATAGTCATTGGTACCTACCAATGACTAAAATATGTTTTGCCTTAAAAGCATACATAGGTAGCAGTTGCTACCAGTTGTATTCCCAATCCATATATGGTATATGGGGTAGTAATCTACCTGATAAGCGTATTAGCCCGGCGTCATTGAGACAGGGTCATTTCATAATGACCCTGTCTCAATGACGCACTTTTCCCTGCACTTTTTGTTTACGAATAATTTCTTAGAAACAATTGCCCCACACAATCGTCTGTCTCAGTAGCTGCAGGTAAGTATTACCCCTCCTCTTCGAGTACCTCGTTTCAGTCATCCATCGCCCACGCATGGAGTTACACGTGTGTAAACCTGCGACCCGGTCAGTATGACCCAGATCAAGGGCGACGTTGCCGTTTTGTGCAATATATTTTTTTCATGTTTTATAAATAAAAATGAAAAAAATATATTGCACAAAACAGCAACGTAGTACTAAAGTTCTACTTATTTTCGCTATTTTATTTTTAGATATCTATCTAATACAGACCCGAAGGAACGTTAGCGTCGTCTAATCATAGCGATACTGGAGGAATCCTCAGATACGGACGAAAAAGGACCTTATGAAAGAATTTACTTGAGAAATATTGGAGAACCTCCTGCGAAGGTGTTCGAAGATGTCAAGATTGTCCTTACAAAGAAGATAGAAATACAAGTTACATATTTATTACATGCCATAAGTTTAAATGTACTCTAATCTCTTATTGTAAAAACTGCAGTGAAAGTCTAATTCAAAAAGACTGAATAAGTGCATGAAAGTTTCTGATGATTACGCAATTAAAATTCCAAAGATATAAAGGGTAGGTAGTAAAGATTTGATTTAAGTATATTTTTTCAAGAAACTATATTGTTTTTTGTTGATAAAGAAAAATAGTAGAATACATAGTTACATTTTGTTTCATACTCAATCAGTCTATACAGATAGTTGAAAATAAAAATTATTTCATTTATTACCAATATGTTTTATAGCTGCTACTGATGATATATACTGTATATATTATAAATATCAAATTTTAAAAATTAAAAAATAAAATTATGCTAGGCAAAATAGTAACAATTGTCACAGGTTCATAATGACCCACCTCAATGTTAGTGTTACTTTTTTCCGCCTCAATGACGCCGGGTTAATTAATGTTCCCGTAATTCGTTAACAAACGGCAAATCCAAGTTTTACATCAGTTTCAATTTAATAAAATATTAGTATATCAGCTCCTAGCCTACATTGTTAGCTCGAAGGTTGTAACGACATCTCGTGATCCAACGCACGTAACAATTCGATTAAAAAGTTCTGTGTCTTCGATAAATAATATTGAAAGCTATCTTGATGGCATTTGGCCATGGCTTTTCTGTGTTTGGAGTCGTTACGACATGGCCGAAGATCGGGTGTATGAATTATGATGTGTTAATGGCAAAAAATAAGATCCGTAAATATATTAGTCATATTTTCCAATTCATCTTTATCAGAGACCATGAAACACAAGCCATTTTTATAATAGCCTGCAGCTAATTTTGTTGCAGTAAATAATTTTGTATGCGGTATTTGTAAGCATTCGACTAATTTTAAGAAAATTCACAGTGTGGTTTCGGTCTCAATCTGTCAAAAAAATACGTCTAATTTCCATACATTTTGAGAAGTTATTGACATTTGTTTGTCGCCGAGATGAGACTCTGAACTCGATTTTGAACATTTGAAAATACGAAAATTATTGGCCTTTTTTTTTGTTGGGATGGGAAATCATCAAATGACTTCTCCCGCTCTGGGCGGAGCGGAAGGGCGTGTTAGTCAGACTTTTACTGACTAAAACCCACCCGTGTTTCTTCACTTACATGTGCGACGGCCAGGGCCACGGTTTCTTGTTTAACCAACCCGCAACCCTAACCCAGGAGGCATCGGTCTTCGTGGACCCCTTCACGATGTTCTGACATGTGTTTGAGGCGCGCATGAAACACGACGCACCGTCGACTGGGGCCTGGTCCTTACCGGGCGGCGAGCTGCCCACTGCTCAATGCCCGCAAGCCCGCGCCTACGATGGCTGGGAGTTTGGTGTCGTCTCCCGATCAAGGTGTCTCCTGCAGCGGCTAGTGGCGTGAGGGCGCTGGGATTCCCGTTGCCTCACGCGCTCCGCCTCCTCCTTTGCCGGCATCACTGCTTCGCAGAAGGAGCTGACGGCCTGCCATGCGCCCTCGCTCCGGACCATGGCCTGGACCAGGGTCGGACGCGAGAGATCGCCGCCGATCGCCGCTACGAGGGCGCCGTGGCGCCTCTCTAGCCACTCCTCAAAGAAGGGACTTACCGCCGCTATTGTGGCGTGCCCAGCACTGGGTTGCGATATCCGAACTTTCCATGTCGCCATGAGATCCTGCCGGAGCTCTGTCCGCCGTACCACGATTGCTCGCAGCAGCGGAGTCATGCCCCGGCGTTTTGCCTCCTCTCGCCACTTCCACATGTGGGCGAGGGCTTTAGCCTTCAGATCCCATGGCGGTAACCTAGAATTATTGGTCTTGAAATTGATATCTATTATTTGACTTATAGCTGTGTTGTCTTAATTTTTTCTATACATATTCTTACATTGTTGATACCGCTACGATCCGGACGTCTCGTCTTTTATACCAGATATATTTTGGCACAATTTTCCTTTATTTTGGTGTGAATGTTACATCTCCAAACGACCTCTCCCGCTCTGGGCGGAGCAGAAGAGCCTGTCAGACTTTTACTGACTAAAACCTACCCGTGTTCCTTCACTTGCCTGTGCACCAGGGCCACGGTTTCTCTTTACATCAACCCGCAAACCTGACCCAGGAATCGGTCTTCGCTTCGGCCAGCCTGGTCTTCCTGATTGATAAAAATTTAAGTGTCTTCAAGGCAAGCGGGAATAGGCTCTTATTGAACTAGTACCTACGCCTTACTATCACTATATGCATTACTTCTTGCATCAGGCGGGGTCGTGGTCAAGCACTAGTTTCTAAGATTTGAAAACAAATCTAAATATAATAATCTAATCTATTGTTAAAAAATAATGACATATAAACAATAAATATAAAGTCTCATTTTATTTCATTTTTTAAATTGGTTTGAGAACAATTTCAGTCCAAACTATTAGGCGGATTTAATACAGGGTCTATGGACTGTGTTTTTACAACTTATAGAATCTATGAGTATTTCTGCATCTTGCCAGCTTATCTAATAGTCTGTGTATTATGCGACCTATCATTTACCATACGTTTCGAAACAGGATGATACAATGAAGAAATATGATGGCCTGTGACTGCACGCATGTGGGCGTCTACCGGCTAAAGGTAATCCTGTTTCGACAGGCGGATGTGACATCACATCATCAGTAATTGTTCTAAGTGATAAATATCCAAGGTAATCCATACTTAATTCATTATGGTGTTCTATATTGAAATGTCAAATGATCTTTGTTCTAATGGCTTGGCCTTTTTGTGGTGGCGGTAGATCATCGTGTTTAAAGGAAAGACAATCTCTCTGAAGTTTTGGCTCGAGTATATATTCAAAGAATAATCTCTGCAATTTATTATTCCACAATAATAGCGTATTTGACTAAAAAAAACTAATTAGTCCGTCAGTCAGATTTCCAAAAAATACCTAACACGTATTTATTGTTTTATCAAAACAATAAAAATTGACAAATATAAAAGGCAGCAAAGAACAGGAGTGGTGGCTGGTGACGTCACTGGTCGCTAAAAAGTGTAGCGTCTAGTGACGTCACACGAGTTTTCAACGCACTGTGTCGTCTTAATTTTTTGTTTATATGAAAAAAGAAAAAATACGTGTCTAGTATTTTTTTGGAAATCTGACTGACGGACTAATTAGTTTTTTTTTAGTCAAATACCCTATTACACTCATAGGTATTCAGAGAATAAACTCTGAATACCTGTGAGGTTAGTCATTGTGCCTTTCAATCCGTATGTTAAGTATTTTGGTTGGAACAACGCCATGACTTAGTTACTATGGGTTGGTGCCTAGTTCTTAGTTTTTTTTTCTTTTTTTTTTTTAATATGATTGGAGACTCCATTCGCGAATTTGTTGACAGTTACGTATACCTGGGATAAACTATCCAGTTTGGTAGTTCCAACTTCGAGAAAGAGGTCAGAGGAATCCAATCGGCTGGTTTACTTTCGGGAAAGTACGTGGAATCTTCTCGTCCAAAATACCTTAGTGTCTCAAGACAAGAAAAGTTTTCGACCAGTGTGTGTTGCCAGTGATGACTTATGGAACTGAGACGTGGTCGCTAACAATGAGCCTTATAAGAAAGCTTAAGGTCACTCAAAGGGCAATGAAGAGTGCTATGCTTGGGGTTTCACTGCGTGATCGAATCAGAAATGAGAAGATCCGTAAAAGAACGAGAGTAACCGACATAGCCCGAAGAATTGAAACACCAAGGGGCGACCAAGCACCGGAAGACGCAGCGTGGGTAGGCCACCGACAAAGTGAATCGACGACTTGATGATGGTCGCGGGAAACCGCTAGATGCGGGAGGCGCAGGACCAGTCGTCATGGAGATCCTTTCTATGCCCAGCAGTGCATATCTTTCGGCTGAAATGATGATGATGAAACCACTTATAGTGGATAATCATGTTTATCAATCAATTCCCTAAAACGAATATATTTTATAATCCCAATTTAATCTGGTAAAGAAATCGAGGTTGTGCAGTCAAAGTAAAATTATGATTTTTCTAGCCTCGGATGCATAAAAAGCATGTTTTGTTTTTCAGACCTAATCATTACACATTATCACAAATTCAATCGCATGTTTCGCAAATTTTACAATTAATTCATAAATAAAAAAATCACAAACACACAGTAATAACACCACAGGTACTTTTTAATAAGGTACTTATTTTATATCTATTGCTCAGCTTGATTATATATGTCGTTTATTAATTGTCGAAATTTCGTTACAAGTTGACTACAAGTAAGTTATTTAAAAAGTTTTTACATACAATGTTGTATTCACCGTGAATTCATGACTTTTTAAGTACATAATTGCCCTATATACGGCATTACTTGTTCATTCTAAAGTTGATGTAAGGTCTGTTTTTTTTGTCGTCATCTTAAAATGATCTAGATGAAGGTTTCGATGTGGTGTAGATGTTGATTACTATGCCACCCTAATTGCGAAACACACTATTATTATTAATTGGAATTATTTTGAAGTATATTGATTATACATAGCTCCATATATTTGATAAAATTGTCTGCTGACGTAAATAACCGCCACCACAAAAAGGCCAAGCCATTAGAACAAAGATCATTTGACATTTCAATATAGAACACCATAATGAATTAAGTATGGATTACCTTGGATATTTATAACGCAATGTATGTTGTTGAACTGTCAAAACACATTGCTACTGATTATGTGTTAAGCAATTACCCTGTATGTTGGAAGGGAAATTATTTAAATTTTCATCTGTGATAAATACAATATCACATCTGTGACAATAAAAAAATGTGGTTCTGTATTGACCGTGTAGATTTTTTATAACGGGCGAAATATTTTATCGTCGAGAGATTCAGACTTATGTCCTGAAACCCTGTATTATATTGACCAGCCAGCAATCAAGTTATTAATCAGTTTCTCTGTAAAGGCGATAAATCATTAAGAATACCTACCAGCCAGGTATGTATGCATGTAATGTATGCTCCAAAACATTTGTATTAGCAGATCTACGGAGCAGAAACGTGGACGCTCACGGTACGGCTAGTCCATAAATTCAAGGTCGCTCAGCAAGCTAAGGAAACGGCTATGCTTGGAGTCTCTTTGAGGGATCGAATCCACATCGTGATGATCCTATAAGAGAGAACAAGCAAACCGCCATGGCCGCAATGGACCGGCCATATTAGCCATAGAACCGATGACCGTTGGAGTAGATGTGTTAATGAGCGGAGACCGCAAATCCTCAAACGTAAGGTGGAGCGACGATCTTCGCAGGATGACTTGTAACTGGATGATAGTTGATGAAAATCGAGATGAATAGTGTGAAATGGAAGAGGTATATATATCCAGCAGTGGACTGTTATATAATAACGATGATGTCTCAACGAAAATTTGCAAAATGGAAACCTTTTTTTCTAATTTGACTACCTATACAAAGTGACTTAAGAAAGATACGCTAAGATAGCCCTCGAAGATAAAATTTACTAGTTGACACTGACAATCATAATGAGATCAACATATTCTTGACATTGATATGCAAATTGCTAAAAACTTGCATAATAAAATTTTAATATTACGGGTTATCCAGAAGCTCTCGCCTTAAAATAAATTAACTAGTAAATAAGTTTTAATTGAGCAAGTAGTTGCAAAAATACCAATAAAAAAAAAAAATTAAAATATGTAAATAAATATTGTGGCATATTCACCAAAATTGTAAACACATATGTGTTTATGGAAAAATAATTTTAATTCCTAAACGATAAAGTTTAAGATTTTTAAATATTTTCCAATAATGCTAGTAATTCTAAAATCAATTTAATTACCATTAAAATAAAGTTAATATCTATTTGTTTAAATTAAAATAAAATCTGAATAAACTTACACGCTCCTATGGCATATTTAGACTAGACTAAGTTAATTATTATTTCACCTGCAGCGATTTACTTGAGCCAATATAAATACAAACCACACTGAAATCACCATATTAAATAAAATTATTACTTCTCCATACATTTAATCAAGCCTATTATCGATAATTGAATTATCAAGTACGGTCTCTTTCGTATCATAAATCACTACTGTCTACCGCAGGTCAACTATTAAATAAACGTATAATATAAAGTTATATATGTCCGTCCATAACTACATACTTACCTATATATGTAATAAAAATCATGAAAAATCTCAATTAATCGTATATTAATTGTTTGTTTTATTAATTTTTTCTCTAATAATATATTTAACTAGCTGCGCCCAGCGGCTTCACTCGCGTAGGTTTCGATATGTTTTTTTTTTTTAATATGCTCCGCTCCTATTGGTCGCAGCATGATGTTATATAGAATAAAGCCTTCTTGGATTAATGGGCTATTCAACACAAAGATTTTTTCAAAACGGATCAGTAGTTCCTGAGATTAGCGAGTTCAAACAAAGAAACAAACTCTTCAGCTTTATATATTAGTATAGATTAGCTATGAATCTAATTTATGCAAGATCTCTGGATTGGGTGAAGCGCTCCACCAAAGACGCCCCTTTGTCTCTATCGTGTACGAATTGTCTCCACTTTTGATCTCGTCTTTCCATCTTATCAATGGTCTCCAAATACATGAATCATCATCATCATCAACCTTTTTATCGTCCCACTGTTGGGCACTAGTATCTTCTCATACAGAGAAGGATTGAGCTTAATCACCACGCTTGCTCAATGCGGGTTGGCGAATTCAGACATAAAGTCCAGGTTTCCTCAAGATGTTTTCCTTCACCTTTTGATTGATGTCCAAGGTATACAAGGTAAAAAGTACATATAACTTAGAAAAATTATATTGGTATTGCCTTACCTGGAATCGAACCCACACACTCATACTTGAGAGGCTGGTATTTTAACCACTAGGCCACCACGACTTGAATACATGAATATCATATTATAATTATTCTAATACAAGGTAATAAGGACTTTTTCCTTTACCACCCATAAATAAATAACAAATGATGAAAAGCCAACCTCAGTAAACTTGGGATTATATTATTAAGGATTTAGGGTTGGTTCGACATGGCGCGGTATAAGAATTCATGGTGTTAAGGATCTGGGGAAGATTTTTGCCCAGCAGTATGGGCTAAAAAAACACAAAGTATTTAGTTCGACTCAAATTAAGTAATTATTTAACGAATTATATGATCAAAGTTCAAAGTGGAATATAAATGAAGACTGAAGGGTCACTATAAACTGGTTTGTTCATAAATCCGGTAGGTGTCAACATGATTGATGGCTCCATAGGAGGGCGCCAAAAGCATTTTGACATTCATTGCTTCTTTGAAGGCAATACTTTTTGACAATTGTGAGAAAGAATGAAGCTGTCATTATGGAGGCGTGTGGTTTATGAATAGTGATGTGGTGCGTATTGACGTTTAAATGATGTGATTTTCTATTTATTGGAGGAATAACAACAGAGTTTGATAAAGGATTTTGGGCTGCCATTTATTTTCTTGAACTAATAATACCCTATGTCGGTGACTTTGGTTCTTCTGCGGATCTCCTCATTTCTGATTCGATCACGCAGAGAAACTCCGAGCATAGTTCTTTCCATTGCCCTTTGTGTTTCATTGCCTTCGTATGAGGCCCATTGTGAGCGACCACGTTTCAGTTCCGTAAGTCATCACTGGCAACACACACTGAGTCTTCTTGAGAGTCTTGAGACACTGTGGTATCTTGGACGACGAGAGCTCTGCGAGTCGCTAAACTGAAGTGGCAATGGGCAGGGCACATTGCTCGTAGAACCGATGGCCGATGGGGCAGTAAGGTTCTGGAGTGGCGGCCACGTACTGGAAGACGCAGCGTAGGGAGGCCCCCAACAAGTTGGACCGATGACCTGGTGAAGGTCGCGGGAAGCCGATGGATGCGGGCAGCACAAGACCGGTCAGCGTGGAAAGCCTTAGGGGAGGCCTTTGTCCAGCAGTGGACATCCGTAGGCTGAAGAAGAAGAAGAAGAAGAATAATATAATAAATGACTTCTCCCGCTCTGGGCGGAGCGGAAGAGTGTGTCAGACATTTACTGACTAAAACCCACCCGTGTTTCTTCACTG
Source organism: Sesamia inferens (assembly GCA_037179545.1). Classification (NCBI taxonomy): domain Eukaryota; kingdom Metazoa; phylum Arthropoda; class Insecta; order Lepidoptera; family Noctuidae; genus Sesamia; species Sesamia inferens. Next base: position 22,462,202 of record CM073928.1, on the reverse strand, counting down.
GCCTGTGCGACGGCCAGGGCCGCGGTTTCTTGTTTAACCAACCCGCAACCCTACTAATAATACCCTTGATATCTATCAACCTTCACTGAGCCCGCGTGGTAGACAACGGGCCGCTCTTTTTCACAAAGTCGTCTTGTAGTGTAGTGTATTATTTCTCACAGAGTACCTCTGAGTCTGTAGTGGAAACATTTTATACAGATTATGATGATGATGCTGATATAATCATTGCCAGTGCACTTTAATATGATCTGGTTCTCTCATTGATTAATCTTTTTTCTATCAAGGTTACAATTGAATGGATACTTTCAAGGGTATTAAAACAAATGAGAGATATACAATGGACATTTCAAACTGCCTCGTCGCTGTTCCTCTTTCCTTTTATTTATGTATTGTTGTCTAGACCACTGACCCTTTAAATTAATGAGTGTCATTATCTGAGACCGTATCGTTTGAACAAGTATAATAAGAATTTATTCAATAAATAAAGGAGTTTTATACTTCATTAATTTAATAAAAACAAGTCCATTTCTCACCTTACACACTTATTATACGACATACTTTTCAATGCTGTTTGCGGAGCTCAATAATAGCTTAGACCTCAAGAACAAAGGAAAGGCACGGTCATTAACCCTTTCGATACACTAGGCAAAAAACAAACGACTATCGTCCTCAATACTAATCAACAATGTACGGTAGTCTAGGAAGCGTTTTGCTTCTGAATGTTATTAATTGTTTGACATTCACCTTGAAGTACCGGCCGTTCTTCTTGCTCGATTTTAGTTCATCGATGTTATACGCTAAACAGGTTTCTTGAATGCTAGGGCGTGTATACAGTGGGTGGTATATTTATGATAAATCAATTGATAATTTATTACAACAAGTGAAACACTACGTTATTAGAAGATCTCCAAGGAAAGCATAATTACCCCCTTGATAGTAGTCTTTTGATAGAACCCAGAATAATTAGTAAATTTTCATTACCATTGCTCTTGAAATGGTGAAGGATGAGAGAAACTGGCAAATTTTAGAACCAAGAATTCGAAGACATGGGCCATTGCCCTTCTCTCTCCTATTTCCCTCAAAGAGGGGACGCTTATGACTCAACTGATTACGTTAAGTAAAACTACAAATAATCTGTACGAGTGTGTGCTAGATCATAATGCCAATTCCAGTAACTAAAAAGGTTAAAATGCAGTCACAATATTATCTCTGAGACAGTCAAAGTCAAAAAATGATCAAAAATGTAGGGAAAATGAGGTATTTTTGACAGATTAGATCAGATTTTGAACGTTCTTAATATTACGAGAATTGCCCCTTTAATCTCGACACTAAAATCTGGAGTGTAGGTACGATAATTTTAGTTAGAATTATTTGATTCCTCAAATATTTACCAAACAACTAACTGCTTAAGTACTTCCAATAATCACATAAGCAAGTTGCATTGACTCTGTAGAAAAACATTAATTTGAGATAATCGATCTGAGTAATGTCTACTAGTAATTTTAATTTAAGGAGATCTAGTCGCAATTAACCTTTCAGTTGAATATAGCCAGTGAATTGATTACATTTCATTTTATGTACGTATGTGCTCAAGTATTATGCAATTGGAATATTTTGAAGGTTATACATACAACAAAGTATAGAAAAAGGACACAGTGACATGTACGCAGTTAAATTTTATAAATCGTGTCCTTTTTTTAAATTGCCTTGTATATATTTCTGGAGTCATCGACTCGCCCAAAAAGTCGTTCGAGTCGCCTATCGAAAAAATAATATTGTTTGCAAGTTTCACGCAAGTAAATCGGCTAATAAGCCAATGCGATACGACGGAGACTATTGGGGATATAAATTGTCAAAATCAACGTTAGTATCTAGTAAAAGATCATCATCGTTCAATCATCATCAATTTATAGCAGACCATAGAACATAGGTCTTTCCTATTTCACGTCATTCATATCGATTTTTGACAGCTCTCAACCAGCTATCCTGCGAAGATAGTCGCCCCACCTGAGAATAATAGATAATTCATATAAAATCATTTTCCTACGATCCCTTGTAAATACAGCCATATAAAGCCTTTTATGGTGGAATTCATAACTACATAATACATGACGAGTAGTTAACAAAGATAAACGCGGAAGTATAGTGCGACCGCACTTTAAACACGACCAACAGGTTTGACATAAATCGAACACAAATGTTAAGTACGACGACATTTTATTTGTAATGGCATAGTTACTATAATTCATACTAAATGACAGCAACAATGGAATATATAGTTTGAATATTTATGTTTTTTTTTTTTGCGTTATCGATTTTATATTTTACATGCTCTTTGTAACTCATCCAGAGGGACCTTCTGTTGTTATGGTTGGATAGGCGCTGATTCTGTTGTTCACAAACTAAACTAATTTAAAGTTACGTGCGTCTTTTTCTTACCATTTCGTTAAGAAAAGGACGGAAGATAAAATGTCAGTTTATTCCTGTCAAATTAAGAAACTCCCTAGACATTTTAGACGCGATTATAAACATGGCGACTAAAAATACGCCAGTTTACGAGAGGAGCGCACTAATTTGACAGGTCTAAACTGACATTTTATCTTCCGTCCTTTTTTTAACGTAATGGAAAGAAAAAGATGCACATAACTTAAAATTAGTTTAGTTTGTCAACAACAGAATCGGCGCCATTATCTGGCAAAAATATGGCTTTGTTATCAGCGTTATGGTGTGGTAATGGGTTTAAAAAATAACTAGTAAGACACGACACATTTTTTTTAATACAAAAACACCTCCTATAGCAACAGGTACCAAATACTATACTTTGTAAATTAAAAAAAAAAATGGCCAAGAACGTGTCGGGCTACGCTCAATGTATGTAGGGTTCCGTAGTTTCCTGTACGTCAAAATAAGTGCCCCAATTTAGAGTTAAAAAAATGGGCTTTTTGTTACATTGAGTTGACATACTAACTGACAGTGATAACTAAAGAAAAAATTATAAAAAAAAATAATTTTAATAAACCGCTATTCATTTTTAAATACCTCCATCATCATCATCTCAGCGTTAATCGGAGTTGCATCTGAAGCTTTTTGAGCTTTGGAGTCTGGGGTCGGCTTTACCAGTCTAACTATCGGTTTTGGCTAAACTTCGATATTTTCCGTGAAGCGACTGCCGTCTCTGCAACCCGGAGGCAATATCGAAGCATTGCAGTTAGACCAATTGTTGGACTTTTGAGGGACCAATTGGAGGGGGGAATTGTTGGACCAATAACCCGTAACGTCTGCCATTAGATGTTCGTATGGCAACTGGGACCTACGGCATAACGTGCTTTCCAAGGCACGACCACACCGGTGCATAGATGCAAATATTTTCACTGCGCGGGGATCGAACACTTTTTATTTTTGCACTTTGACGGCGTGATTGTTATACACATTGATATCAAATTTCTGCTAATGGCCACTGAGACCATCCGCGGCAGCCAGACAAACTTGGCGAAACTATAAGGGTTTCAAGTTGATTGATTGACTACGGACCACTAAAAACTGGTGGAGTGGTCTAGTTAATTATAAATTTATTTGACATTTAAGAAAAATGCGCGACTCTAACTTGTTCGACGCGAGACATTCCAAACTGACAATTTACAAAGTATAGTTGTTATCCAAGTCAGGTGTACCAGTGATTGTTGAATTTAAAGATTACAATACTAGTAGGTAGTTAATTTAAGTGACGTACATATCAGTGGCGAAGGGTGAAATTTTGACAAAGGGAAGCCGGTCCAAAAAAATAAACACTTAAACACTTACCTACTGCAGGATATCTTCGAGGAGGTCTTCAGATAAGAATAATATGAAAAGCCCCACCTTCACCATACAAAAAAGGACTGATGATTTGATAACAGTGTCTTTCAAGTATGATAAAAGCGGCTTTGTGAAAAGCCTTTTTCGACGTGCATCTCTATACCACACATGCATGCTTGTTAGTAAGTACTAAGTTAAGTACCTATTGTCAGGGAATAAGAGTCAAGAAAAAATAAAATAAAAAATTACAAAAATAATAAAGTGTTAAAAACCGAACCACACAAACACCGATCCAAAACCAACAAAAATATTAAGCAAAAGTAGTGGCGTGGTTTCTTTGTCTCTTTCTAATAGAGTAGAGGAGAGTACTATAAGCCGCCCGCGAGTAGCCTCATATTTATCAAGTTTTACCGATGGTTAGCGAGCATTAGAAAGAGATGGTCTGACACGCTCTCTCTTTACGCCGCATAGTAAAACGTTGATATAGGTAAGCTGAAATTCGTCGGCTTCCTTCAAGAGAACTACGAAAAGAATTACGAAAAATTGAAGCGCTGATTAATTTACGACTATAAAATGAAATGTGATACTTAGGGTATTGCTAAAAATTACGATTGCTATTGTAAATCGCGCCGGCATTTGATTAATAATACTTTGTTAATGAAATAGAATGTAAATACTTTTGTATGAATATGGAACTGATTTTTGAAAGGTAACCCGGTGGGAATCGGCTTGTATGGACTCTTCGCCACTGGTACATATTAGGTCAACAATCTATATGACATACGAATAATTATAACGCAAGGAGCACAAAGTCCCCTTCCCGGGCCGCAGAAGACGCACCGGGCGCCGAGGAAGGGCGGATAACGCCCTCTTCCGCCCCCCATGAGTGGGTCCAGGGGCGAGGGACATGGGGAAGTCCCCGCCCCCTATTGATGGACCCCGATGCGGAGGCGCGCGTGAGTTTCGGGAGTTTCGGCGCACGCCTCTGAGGCGATGCACGGGGTAGTTTAACACCCCAATACCCCGTGCAGGAGACGAGGCCCGGACAGACCGGGCCTGCACGATGGTGTGGGGCCGTGGAAGAATTTAGACTCCCGCGGCCCCACGTGCGCTCGTGATAGAAGAGACACCGGGGTGGTTTCAGTCAGTAAAAGTCTATCAGACCCCGTCGCTCACCCCAGGGCGGCGGACATCCTATGAGGATTTCCACCCCGGAAAAAAAAAGGAGCACAAAGTCACCTTGCTTGCCGCAAAGCCGAACATACCGGTGTATATCTTCCGCTTACACTACTAAGGCGGGGGACTTCGTGGAGTACATGCGCGAGAATAGGAGTTACACGCCCAAGGTGCAGTTACTGGAGTCGCCCTGCAACATCAACTTCAAGGCATTCGTGGTGCGCGTAAAGACTTGTTACCAACCCATCGTCATTGAAAAAGACTTCTGACCGCAGGATGGGTCTTCAGCTGCTTCCGCGGAAAAGTGTTACTGAACAGCATTTCAACCTATATTTTTAAGGTGGCCCTGAAAATCTAATGACCTATGTGAATGGGCTGTAATTCTCAACGTGGGCCCAGTTCGGATTTGTAAATGTCACATGACTTATAGTTTTTAGGTCTAGGTTTCCATACTGTGTTATTCTACAACGGTTCGAGAGTATGGGTGATGAAAGTATTTGAACAAAGTAAAACGCCTGTTTGTGTTCAAACCTGCGATCTTAAATAAATAAATAAATCACACAGATTGAGCTAGCCCCAAAGTAAGTTCGAGACTTGTGTTATGGGATACTAACTCAACGATACTATATTTATAATAGATACATATATAGATAAAAATCCAAGACCCAGGCCAATCAGGAAAAGATCGTTTTCCATCATGACCTGGCCGGGGATCGAACCCGGGGCCTCCACGTCGCAGGCAGGCGCCGAAACCACTGCCCTTACCTGCTATGTACCTTCTTATTATCTCGCTAATTAATTAAGTAATTGATTCATAATGATAATATGTTTCGACCAGCCCCATCATAGTGAACAAGCCTCCCGTCATCTCTCTGTCACTCCTTTTAGGCCTAGAATGAGACTGGGCTGCTTGCGACTAAACCAATGAGGTGATTAAAATGCATACTTAATTATTAAGTAAGTTTAGATAAACTATTTACAATTATGAAGTACTGGGGTGGTGGTAGATAGCTGAATACATGGAGAGGACTGCAGAATGTTAGCACAGACTTCGAATAATTTTATTCAATTGTTATGGGATATGTGTGATTGAACTTCTAAAACTTTTATCGTTTCTTTTTATACACGGTTATTTTTTAAATTAATGATCCTGTTTTTAACTGCCTTGACTTTTGCCCGTATAGGTCGCTAATATTAAATTAGTTTTCCCAGACAATCGGGGTAGGTTATGTTGGAACTGTGGATGACAACGTGTGAGTCGAATTGGTCATGCAGGTCATGCGGTAATGCATTCACAGAATACATATACCTACCAAGTTTCACCAGTATAGCTCTTATATTTTCGGAAAAAAATGGCTGTGTCATACGGACGGACAGACGAACAGACAAACATGACGAATCTATAAGGGTTCCGTTTTTGCCATTTGGCTACGGAACCTTAAAAAAACCAGTCTCACCAAGGGGCAATATAGTACCCAATGGATGTCATATCGGCAGTCACTCTATATAGAATATTGGTATTTCGTTAAATTCGGTTAGACTGGAAGCCAACTTCAAGTCATTTGGGTAAATGATAGGTAGTTGATAAAATAAGCAACTGAGTGTTGACTATTATCGTTTACTGAGCTGCTCTTGAACCCGTGGATGAAGTTTTTACTTCATTAGACGCTATATTAATATTAGGATTCGCTTGTTCCTGTGAAATATTATTGTTAGCAATTGTTTGTATCGTCCTCCTTGTATTTTAACAGCACCGGAAATCAAATGATGTCCTTTCATGGAGTTACATCCACATAAATGGAATGTAGAATGATAGTAGTTTAATGATAGGAAAAAAAAATTGTAGCAATATTAATTTACTATCCCAACGAGTCCGACCGTAGTATCGTCTTACCCAGTTACTGGGGATCAGAGAGGCAGTCGAAAAGTCGTGGTAGGGGGTTAAAACACCAGCCTCTTATGTAACTTTTCTAAGTAGTATGTACTTTCTAAGTATATCTTGGACACCAACACCGTTCATGGGTCAATGTATACACTTTTACAACAAGCTTCCCATGGACATTCGAAACTTACCCATTAAACGATTTAAAAAGTATATAAAGGCCAAACATTGCAAAAAAGGGTATTATAAAATCACAGATTATTTAGAAGACAAAAAAGCTTGGGACTGAGCTGTTCGCTCTGTTAAGCATTGTTATTAAGCAATATGCGTAATTATAAGGTAAATTATTGTAAACATTTTCATTTTTAATGTCTGGACTTGAAAAAAGACGATGATCCCTGAGTTTGTTTCGGCTATTTCTTCTCAGAGGTAGTTAGTTAGGAAATGCCGGCTTCGTCTAGTTAAAAAAAAAAAAAAAACATGACGTGTAAAAGTGATCGGTGATCCTACTTGCTTAATAAACGATTTCATTTAATTTCATTTCATTTCATTTCACCAACGACTTATTACAAGGTGAAGGAAAACATCTTGAGGAAACCTGGTTTTTAAGTCTGAAATCGCCAACCCGCATTGAGCAAGCGTGGTGATTTCACTCAATCCTTCTCTGTATGAGAGGAGGCCTGTGCCCATCAGTGGGACGATAAAAAAATTTGATGATAATGATGATGAGATAAGCAGTCGTTTATTGTACAATATTAGACTTATTTAGTTACATCATTTTGGGCCGACGATGGACATCAAAATTGTTGAGGAAACACTAGGCAGATAGTATTCCAAATCAAAAGGTCACATACGATGAAAAAATGGAACCATGAAGTATTCGGAATGGAACTAATATAAAAATAATATGCATACATTTTTACGATTAAAATAAATATTGATTGCATCCAAATTTTAAAAAGAAATAAGTGATTTCTTGAAATTTCGCCTATGTTAGGTAACCAAGATTTCAATAAAGTAGGTAACATGCATTTAACCAATTGGTTATGTCAGTTAATAGGTGTAATGTTAAATTGATGTCTGCGTTACTGTGGTATTTCAAACAAATTGGTTATGCTTTGGTCTGAATACGACGAAATTTACTTTTGTGTAAATAATGTTAGTAGCTTCCGTATTAGTGATGTGTTAGGTGTCATTGGGCAACATGCCAGAGACTTATACAAATAAATTGGTAAGCTAGTTAAGATATCGAACTTTAACAGCCGTTGACATCTTACTTAAATGCGATTATTATCTTAATTAATATGAATATAGGACGGAGATGACAATACAATAATAAAATAAATCGCGTCAAATGGTTAGCACAGAATATTCAATCAATTATATGCTGCATAAATGGAACATACCCTTATAAAGGGTGTATCTGACATCCATCCATTACATCCATTACAAACGAGTACCATGGATCCAGTACATGATTCTGAACCCCCCAGTGGTGGAATTTTGCGTCGGCTTTTTCATGATTTAAAAAAATATATATAAGTAGTTTTTTTCACTTTAGACCGTTCATAATTGCTATACTTTTATAACCCAATAAGATTTTAAAGTAAACATTAATTAATTCGCTAATTACATAAAAAAAAGCGCAATGAAAACAAAACTCGAAAAACTATCTTATCAGCTGATTTAATAGAGTTCACATCAACGTCATACCTACAAACCCGCACGGCGGCACGCTTGCAACGTTCAAAGGCCGAGCTGACACTTTTTTTTTAAACATTTTTATTTCTGTAACCTTCCATTAATGACATAAATGACTATAACAGTTTTATTAGTGGCATGTGGTCTAGCCTTTTCGCGAAGTTTGCGTTACGATGTCATATACACCCCGTATATGTAAATAAATAAAGAATATTAATTGTTTTCAATAATAATTTATAAAATCGGCAATTCTCGAATCATTTGACTTGTGTAAGCCAAAAGTAACCTTCTTAAATAAATCCGAGTATCTATGACTATAATAATTTATTTAGCATTAATTGAACAGAAACTATAACTCATCGGAAGTGTGTTCAGAACACAGTTCTTCAACATATTTCCTGATGCCATTTCAGTTGTATGCAAGTGTTATAATTTGGATCGTGGGTCACCTAAATTGAAATAAAAACTACTCATTTTATTTTTCTATAGCCTTTAGAACAGTTTCTTAATACTAATTTCATACTTCCTGTACAGTAATTACAGTTACGTGGATCATTTCAGGTTACTTTTTTATTAGATAACGTCATTCTGCATAGTACATAGTTCCATAATTGTAGAATTTAACATTTAATTAACTCTGCCTTTTGTAGTCCACTGGCGAAGTTATGCGTCTCCGAGGGTCTGCCACAACAGTCTGTCCTCCATCTTCCGTATCCACAAGATTTATAATTATTAAAAAAAAAACCCAGTCAATGCCAGTCTCCTTTTTTAAGGCCGTCGACTCGACTCCATTATTCGTTCCTCATTTCCTCACCCCTAGGATTCATCTTTTCTTTTCATCATTATCATCATCTCAGCGTTAATCCAAGTCTCATCTGAAGCTTTCTTTTTTTTTCAGCTTTGGAGTCTATGTGTAGTGGCTAAACTTCGATATTTTCCGTGAAGCGACTGCCGTCTGACCTCACAATCCGAAGGCGATATCGAAGCATTTCAGTTAGCCCAATTGTTGGATTTTTTGAGGGCCCCAACAACCCGTAACGACTGCCATTAGATGTTCCTATGGCAACCGAGACCAACGACTTAACGTACTTTCCGAAGCACGACCAGACATACTTTATTTTATAATACAATATTAATATGTGGGTCAAGTAAGTAGGAGATTCAAATGTCTATTATTCCGAATGATGTAGCTCAATGAAAGTGTGTATTTTCATTCTCTTGAACATAGTTAGGAACATTTTTTATTTAGGTAATGTGATTGGCTGTTAAAGAAAAGATTTATTGCAAATTACTTTTCCTTATCTTATGAGTATGAGTGGATGTTACGTGTAATATAAATGGCACGTAAATATTCTCGCTCGGAGCTAAATTTCTTATGTCTATGAAATCGTCAGCTTTGTAGGGTACAGATTAGAAGAAAAATTTCAACAGTGTTAGTCAACGTACAGAGTTACAGCTGGTCTTTAGCCGCATCATACGGGATGAGAACTACTATGCTAACTACGATGCTAACCTACATAAAAATAGTCCTGAAAAAGACGTGCATTTCTCACTTGTGGGTAAAGGGACTAATTTATCCATTATATTTTGTAGTAGGTAAGAACGAAATGAAATGATTACAATTTCGTCTGCTAAAGAAGACTTGTGAGACCTAGCTCTCTAGCGAGCTCACTGTCTCTAGGCGAGCAGTGAACAGCTGGCCTCCCGGTAAGGACCAGGCCCGGGTAGACGGTGGGTTTTGTTTCACGCGCGTCTCTAAGAGATGTCAGCACAGCGTGACAGAGTCCACGAAGACCGTTAAAAAAGAAACCGAGGCCTTGGCGCACAGGCAAGTGAAAGAACACGGGTGGGTTATAGTCAGTAAAAATCTGATGCACCCTTCCCCTCCACCGAGCGGGAGAGGACATTTGATGATCTCCTATCCGGAACAAAAAAGAACGACCTAGCCGCTGACACGCTCTGGGCCCGCGTGGTAAATTATGGCTCAGTCCGCCTCTAGGAGACGTTTGTGGTCTGGTAGTGGAACAATATGGATTAAAACAGGTATGGTTTTCAAAAATATTTATGACTAGCGGCCGCCAGCGACTTCATACGCGTGGATTTAGTTATGCTCCCTCCTATTCTTTGCAGCGTGTTGTTATATAGCCTAAAGCCTTTCAGGATTAATGGGCTACCCAACGCAAAAAGAATTTTTCAAATCGGACCATTACTTCTTGAGATTAGCGCGTTCAAACAAACAAACTCTTCAGCTTTATATATTAGTATAGATATATAAAGTAAGTAAGTAAAGTATTAATATAGATAGATTAGTATAGATTATCATAATGAAAGATGAGCCTTGACTGCTACCCAATCCAAAATTACTTACTAATAAAAATGAAGTACTTAGGTTCACAGCATGTTTTGACTGACTTAAGTTCAAGTCATAAATATTAATATATTTTATGATTTATGGATACTTAGATAATAGCTATGTATTAGGTATAAGGCCAGTGATACATCTTTCAATGTCGCTTATCTTGTTGGCCTGTCTATAAATGGTCAATCGGCCATATCATATACCAATCAAGAAATAATTGTTGTTGTCTTAATAGGTTCCGAGTTATTAAGTTGGTAATAAAATAGAAGTTTAACTTCCTTTAATAATAGCAAAGAAAGCAAGAATGTGTAAATTGGCAATAAAGTAGAAGCAGGGGGTTAATTTCAATTTAACAACATTCGATGCGTTATTTCCGTCGTTGAATAGGCAATTTTTTAAATTTAAGATACGATAGATAATACATATATATCATGAGTAACACAATTAGGCGGTGGTCTATGTATTTCCAGCAGTGGACGTGTATTATCTGATGACGATGATTTTAACAGAATTGAGTTGCCTAGTATATTAGTTATTAGGGTCGAGCGATTGAGGGGCCGAGAGTGGAATAAACAAGTTTAATAAACACAAACAAATATTGTTACTTTTAAAACGGATGAGAAACATTCTATTGTAGGCCATTCTGTCAAGGTTTTCCCAAGAGACGGCTTCCAGTTTGACTGGTATATGTATAAAATTGTTCTTTCTGACGGTAAGCGGTGATGGAATCGTTGATGGTAAAGAGCGCTAGTAAATTAAGGGCCTATTAACTAAAAAAAACTGAGTGAATAGGAAGGAAGTTGAGAGACGTGATGCAATGTTAAACCCAACAACACGACCAATGATGTTGCTCAAGGTGGAGATTGATCTGGCGATCCTCCACGACTATACTCCCGATACAACAACATTTGCGCATCGTATCCGGCACACATCGCAGTACGACTGCTCAGACCCGTTCGAGTCAGCACGGCTTCACGAGCCGGAATACAACGAATCGCTTGGCTGTAAGACTTTATTTGGTGGGTGGTCACTTCTGCCGGCAGCCGATGTTATGGCCTACTACCGAGTAAAACCCGATCGAGTGGTCACCCATCCAGGGACCAACTGTGGTAAGCATAGTTTAACCTGATCTATGAACTCGTTCAGCTGTTTTACTTGGCCTCAAGGTCTATTGTTTGTGACAGGGTCCACGAAGACCGATGCCTCTTAGGTCAGGTTTGCGGGTTGGTTAAAAAAAAACCGTGGCCCTGGCGCTCAGGCAAGTGAAGGAACGCGGGTGGGTTTTAGTCAGTAAAAGTCTGACACGCCCTGCCGCTCCACCCAGAGCGGGAGAGGTCATTTGATGATTTTCCATGCCAAACAGAAAATATGGTCTATCTATTGCCTATACCTGGATAAATTTTCATAAATAGGGTAGTTGAGTAAAAAAAAACTAATTAGTCCGTCAGTCAGATTTCCAAAAACAGACACGTATTTTTTCTTTTTTCGTATAAACAAAAAATTAAGACGACACAGTCCGTTGAAAACTGGTGTGACGTCACTGCACGCTACGCTTTTTAGCGAGCAGTGACGTCACCAGCCACCACTCCTGATCTTTGATGCCTTTTATATTTGTCAATTTCTATTGATTTGACAAAACAAATTATACGTATCCAATATTTGTTAGCGAGTACCGGCGCCCCACCCCAAGCTCACTATAAAAGGCGCGCCTACCCGCGGACTCAGACTGGTAACATCGTCGTGCATACTATGTGAGACCTATATCTAATATATAAAATTCTCGTGTCACGGTGTTCGAACTTAAACTCCTCCGAAACGGCTCGACCGATTTTGATGAAATTTTTTGTGCTTATCCGGTATCTATGAGAATCGGCCAACATCTATTTTTCATCCCCCTAAATGTTAGGGGTAGTTAACCCCTAATTTTTTTTTTTATTTATTAGACAAAGTTTTTAATTTCTATTTTTTTATGATACAACATACAAAAATACATACAATCCCCAATTTTCACCCTTGTACGATCAACCCTTATTTTTTAATAGCCATTTTAGTAATTTAATCTATTATTTATATGGCAAAACAACGTTTGCCGGGTCAGCTAGTTTTCTATATTAATTAAGAGCTGCTGGCTATTGTTTGACATATTGTTGTGTGCTCAGTGATTATTATTGTGTTCCTATCTTACTTAATAAGTTCTGGTTGTAATTGTAATTCATATGGATAATATACGAACATTGGAACGTCCTGATTTGTTTCTTTAATAAATACCACTTTTGATCGCTAACATATTTTTCTATAATCTGAATGACGGTATAATAGTATCAATTTTGTCTACCCAGGAAACACTCCTATTACCACTTTTTTTTAGCAATATGCAAATTGAATATCATATTTGATTGGTATGTCGATTCTGAGGACCATTGTGGCATAAGTGGTCTGTGAGAGGCGTGTGATAGGCCGAGCCTTTGTGTTCAGCAGTAGGCCACTTTGACGATGATGACACATACCTAGATGATCATTAATAATAATTTAGTAGGCGGAGAGCAAGTAATACACACGGAAGTGGTTTATGTACTAACGCTTTATCTAAAAGCTATAATCAACAAAGGACGAAGGCGGGGCTTATGTCATTCTGATAGTTGTGGTATATATCAAACCATCGCAGCTATGGCTGCGTTCACACGTCATATATATATACTAGCTGCGCGCCGCGGTTTCACCTGCGTAGGTTTCGATATGCTCTGCTCCTACTGGTCGTAGCGTGATGTTATATAGCCTTCCTGGATTAATGAACTATCCAACGCAAAAATATTTTTTCAAATCGGACCAGTAGTTCCTGAGATTAGCGCGTTCAAACAAACAAACAAACAAACTCTTCGGCTTTATATATTAGTATAGATTGTAGCTCATTACGACTTGTATATTATTGTTGTGTAAAATGCACGGTTTATCAAGATGCTCCGTCTAAAACGACCAGTATTTTTAGATCTTAGCAAAGAATTTTTATGTCAGAAAAGTTGTCAACAATATATTAATCAAATTAATTTTGGGAAAGAAAACTTAATTAATAAATAATTAATTATTCAATTTAATTAATTTTGCCGATAAATTAGAATCTTAACTTTTTCTGTAACAAAAACACAAAAATATTAAATTACCTTAGGCTGTTTTCTGTGCCTTTGCCTAAAAAAAGGGCTCATGCTAAATTGTGAACAAGTCATCTTTTGTAAAAAATTTATATTTATGTTCTGTAATCTATATGGTGTACATAATAAAGAGTATTTTATTATATTCTGTTCTGTTTTTATTTAAAAATATGAAACGTCGTCAAGTAGTTTGTTATTTATTTCAACGCAAATATGTTATAAACTGTTGTATGACATACGTGTGCTTTGATATACATATAGTTAAAGCCAAATTTACCTTCTTGTAGCAATATCGCCTTAGCTGTAATTTTATGTACTATAGTTTTCATATTTATAAAAATTTGATAATTATTTTTTTGCGCTGTAACTATGATAATAATCTATTTAGCTTTTATAGATCTATATTTAATAATAGTATGTTTAGTTTCCACCCTTACGTTGTTGAAACCACTACGATCCGGACGAAGCGTTTCGCCTTCACTTTTATACCGTGTATATCGAGGTACGCCGCCGGCAAATTGTTCCAGTTCCTCGATGTACGCGATATAAAAGAAGAAGCAAAACGCTTCGTCCGAGTCAAATTCAAAAAATCAAAATCAAAAGTCATTTATTCAAATTAGGCTGAGAATCAGCACTTTTTGAACGTCAGTATTACATAAGACAGTCCCCCAAAACGCCCACCCATCGACACTTCCTAGTGCTTTCGCTGGGAAGAAGAAGTGGCGGAAGAAACTCCCCAAAATCGTAGTAGTATTAACAACGTAGTGTCTTCAAAGCTAGAATGTATAAGCTCTTAATAAAGTAGCGCGTTTTACCGATTGGATCATTACTTATCATCAGGCGGAATTGCAGCCAAGCACTAGTATCATAATTAAAAAAAAAGTATTATTGCATAGCATAGGTCATAGAATAATATTTTTTTTACATACCTCCCTATGTACCTACTTCATAATAGGTATAGATCTATTATGAAGTATGGCAGGTATGTTGATGTTACTCGCATATAATTTAATAGTTACAAATGTTAAAGGCTGAATGGTGAAGGCTAAATACTGTAATGTTGTTTTCATCGACTGTGTAAATCATGTGACCTTAACTAGTTGTCAAAATTAAACAACTTTAGTTAATGAATTTTATTTTCCAGGCAACATTTTATTAACCAGACGGTCCATGGTCCTTTACGGGGCACCGGTGTGGGCGCGGTCGCTAAGGAAGCGTCCAGCCCGATGCCTGACCGTATCCCAGAGGGGCATGCCCATTCGGCTGGTCCGGGGATACCGTACGATCTATGGTGAGGTGGCGAGCCTCCTTGCCGGATTGCCGCCATAGGATCTAGAGGCCAAAGCCCTCGCTCACATCTGGGAGTGGCGAGAGGAGGCAAAACGCGGGGGCATAACTCCGCTGCCGCGAGAAAGTGCCTAATGAAAGATCTCTAGAATTGGGACACCTCAACGCTGGTTTGTTATTATTGGATTTGGGGCTATCGAGCAAAGGGAATAAAATATTTATTATTCAGTCAGCAATAAAATTCGTTGTTGGCAGTCTCATGGTCTGAATGGGTGAAGAGCGACGCACTTTTACCTAACCACTACACTTTAATCGTGAACTAGTGTCGGTCATCAACGAAATAGTCGGCCTTATAGTTGTCTTTAATACAATAGAATACTCTTTATTATGTACACCATATAGATTACAGAACATAAATATAAAGATTTTACAAAGGGTGACACAATGGGCGGTCTTAACGCTAAGAGCGATTTTTTACAGACAACTTTTGGATGGAATACTAAGGGGAAGGAGAGAGAAATAGTGTAGGTAGTCTACAGTTACAGTAGGTATTTACTTATAAAATATATCATACTCGTTTAACTAAATATATACATCTAATTAATAAACATCATACAAGAGCAATTAAAAAATATTGACTACTACTACTAAAATTATGGTAAAAGCACTTCCTCTCTCTTTAAACAAAGAGAGAGGAAAAGCTTTTTTTACCATACTTTAACACTCGTAAAGACAACTTATCAGACATTAGATACAAAGTATATATATTTTAATATGTAACACTAATAAGAGTTCGAGAGTAAAAAATAGTTTATTACTCTCATTTTAATCGCAGAACTCACTGCCACTGTACAAAACTGCACTCACCGTTTATAAACAAACTTTTTTTCCGATGTTATCTGTCAGGTGGGGCGCTGTTTTATACATCCGAGAATCGTTGTTTAATACAGAACCATCTAGTGTTTACGAAGCTCTTTGATACATATCATAAATAAAAACTCGTTTAAAGTGTACCTATCGGTGGAGCCACCATGGTTGCCTGAACGCTTAACGCCAAAAATTTTTATGCAACTTTGTTGGCCCGGACGCTTGAGTGGATGAAATAAAGAAATTTTACGTAATCATCATAGTAACGAATTTTTAAATATATTTTTTTCCGCGAATTAATTCCAACTTACCCAAAATATGGTATTTTTTAAATTAAGTGACAACACCATTTTTGCCGGTAATATTATGAGTGAATAGCGATGCGACCGCGTGCCGCGTGCCCTGCTCTTTATCTCCTTTTACGAAATAATATTTTTTTTTTTAAGTTTTCTCGGCTTTGTAGGCTTTAGTAGAATCAGTTATCAATGCCTAACAAAACCTTTACGTATCGGACAGGGTTTTCTTTACATTTTGTATAAACATAGAAAAGGGACCTATCCTATGCTGAGAAACGTAAATATACCTTCTTTTTTATTTTATTTTCTTGACGCTGTGGAAATGCCTTTACGCACCATACCCCGAAGGGCGTGTGTGGGACTCGCCCAGCCGAAGCCGGGAATACCCACTAAAACCAAACAGCGGCACACCGACATCGCCTTAGTGGCGGGGTCATGGGAAATAGCAGAGCCTTTCTACCAATCCCCCGCCGGCGATTCCCGCCAAAAGGCGGGCCCACAGTGGGCTCTCCATAGGGAGGGGCCCGGCTGGGTACGTCTTCTTGTGCGAGAAGACGCAGCAGCCAAGGGCTTTTTAGCGAGGTGTCCTTCCTCTTAGCCCCACTCGTTTATCCGGAGGCAAACGGGGCCCCCAGCTCCTCTCAGTGAGACCGGGTTGTCCGACGGTGACCCAGAGTTCGGGTCACGTCAGCCACCTGGAGTGGTGGCCGACCCGCCGCACGTGTGACCGCCGAAGCGGTCCTCACTTCTGGTTTTGGCCCGCGCCGGTAAACCGGTAACCCCCATATCTGGGGGCCGTTCCCCTATCTGCCACCTAGGAACGCGTCCGATGGCAGGCCAGAAACTGCACACGGAAAACGTAAATATACCTAGATTAAGGAAATGCAAGTCCGATCAATCTCTCTCAACCCACCTGTTCATGAAGCATACAGATAACATTATCAATAATATTGCTTATAAACGATTTACATAACAGCATACGGTCTGGAACACACCCGACGTTTTCCGGTAAGGCTATGGTTACACGTAATCAGTGCTCAATCTATGTTTACTAGGAATTATAGCTTCCCCGTATAAACTGTTATTAATCGGTTTGTAAACTCACGCTCAAGTTTAGGCATGAATTAGTGGTTTTTTTTTTAAATTTTAATTGATTGATGATTTAATGATTAGTGGAGATATTGAAACACGCTTTCCAATACTTTTATTGGATCGCAAGTTAAAGTAACGTGCCTATAAATATGTATATCCACATTTCTTTAATCCTTTTTAAGAAAATTTATAGCTTTCTTAATATCAATCATCATCATCATCATCTCAACGTTAATCCCATTCGCATCTGAAACTTTCTCAGCTTTGGAGTCTGGGTCCGCTTTACCAGTCTAAATGCTGATTTGACTAAACCTCGATATTTTCCGTGAAGCGACTGCTGTTTGACCTCCACAACCCGAGGGCGACATCGAATCATTGCAGTTAGACCAGTTGTTGGACTTTGGAGGGCTCCAACAACCCGTAACGACTGCCAGTAGATATTCGTATGGCACCTGGGACCAACGGCTTAACGTGCTTTCCGAGGCATGACCAGACCAGTGCAAATATTCATATTCATACATACAAATATTTGCACTGCGCGGAGATCGAACCCGCGTCTCCTTGCGCAGCGGCCGCGTTCACTACCGCTACGCCACGGAGGCTGTCGAGCTTTCTTAATATTAATAACGAAGTATAATCTGCGTGGTGATTACATAACAAACCATCGGTAGCAATGGCTATTATTTTGACAGTTCAACATTTGAGGCGCTGGGCTTAGTGTTTCATCATCTTTCCTATATTACTTGGAATTAGACGATTTTTTATTCATACCTAGAGTAAAGGCTGATACCTAATATCTGAAACCTTCCTCATTTTATCCATCTGTATTAAATGATAAATATCCTAAAATGTCCAGCAGGCCATTTTAGGATGTTTATGTTTATTGTCAGGCATTCTTTCTGTGAGAGAGAGTGGACTGTATGTAATTCACCACGCTGGAGTAGTGCAGGTTGGTATATGTCACACGACTTCTAATTTTTGGTTTGAGGACATGTCAGTTTTGTCACTATCAGTGATGATGTAATGATTTGCACTGAGCAAAGCACCTCTTAGGGTAGCTAAGAGGCGCTGGCCATGGTCCGGAGCGAAAGTGCATGACAGGCGCTCACCTCCTTCTGCGAAGCAGTGATGCTGGCAAAGGAGGAGGCGGAGCGCGTGAGGCAGCGGGAATCCCAGCACCCTCATGCCACTAGCCGCCGCAGGAGACAACACCAAACTCCCGGCCACAACAGGCGCGGGCCTGCGAGCGGTGAGAAATGGGTAGCTCGCCACCCGGTAAGGACCAGGCCCGAGTTGACGGCGCGTCGTGTTTCACACGCGTCTCAAAGAGATATCAGCACATCGTGACGGGGTCCACGAAGACCGGTGCCTCCTAAGTCAAGATTGCGGGTTGTTTAAAAAAGAAACCGTGGCCCTGGCGCAGAGGCAAGTGTAGAAACACGGGTGGGTTTTAGTCAGTAAACGTCTGACTCGCCCTTCCCCTCTGCCCAGTGGGGGCGGGAGAGGTCATTTGATGACTTGCAACCCAGAAAAAAAATGGTCGGAACCTATGACCTCTATCTGCTACTCGTAAGTCGCGTCATTTACCACTAATGTTCCATAGTCTATATTTATTTTGGACTTTATCTCTCTCCAATCATATTAACATTTACATTTTTCACAGAAAACTACTGTCGTAGCTCTGTCTTGCCACTGTAATTATTGTGTATATTATATCCAGTTACAATGAAAACATTAACTTCAAGCGATTGTGTACCTTATGTTCATGTCTGTGTCAATAAGTGAACTTTATTTACTTTGTCTTCTTATTTTTATCATGAACGTCACAATGAGGGAATGACTTCCGTAAACAAGGATCCAGTTTCAAAAAAGGAACAAAATACCAAGTCACTCAGAAAGTATTGCGACTTTTGTTTTTATGAAGTTTTTATGTAAGAGAAACTGGACAGTTATAATTTATTTAAAAAATATGATTCTTTGTAACTAATAATAGGTACGTTCCAAATTCAAAACTGCCCTCCACATTTTTGCGAGATAATTAAAATGATCGTATCTCTTTGAAAACTGGATCGACTTTTGTTTTTACGAAGTTAAGTTTTTATGTAAGAGAAACTGGACAGTTATAAATTATTTAAAAAATATGATTCTTTGTAACTAATAATAGGTAGGTTCCAAATTCAAAACTGTCCTCCACATTTTTGCGAGATAATTAAAATTATCGTATCTCTTTGAAAACTGGATTTGCGTTGAGACCATTTTCGCACTATGATTTTTTGCGATTTCAAATGTCGCCTGAAACCAAACGAATCGTACGATGGCATTGACTTCAAATGGCATTCATAGATCAAGGCCCTTATAAGGCAACCGTGTATCGGTGGTATAATGAATTTAAGCGGGGTTGACTAACTTTGAGGGATGAAGAAAAAAGTGGTCGCCCTTTGACGGCTGTTATACGCATGGGTGGAATGGTACCGTGATATGATAGACAAAATTTAAGCAAAGCCTGCTTAAATTATGTCTTGGCGTCTTTACGACATCATTACAGGTGATGAATCTTGGATTTATAAATAGGATCCAGAAACGAAGCGCCAGTCGACGGTATGGGTGTTTCAAAACGAATCAACGCCTACCAAAGTGAAGCGATCTAGAAGCGGCGATAAGATTTTGATCTCGAGCTTTTTCAATTTGACTGCCTGGTGACAATGCCTTTACAAAACCATAGAAGCACGCTAAATGGTATACTAACAAATGCTTGACAGAAGTTTTCTATGTTGTGAGCAACAAGCGACCAAACACAGGACTAAGCGGGTTAGTGCTTCAAAAGATTCAATTGCAATCAAAATGAGGGACTTCCTGGACATTACACCGGTCACCCTCCTTACAGCTCTGACCTAACATCGTGTGACTTCTTATTCCCAAAAATAAAAGACCAGCTCAAAGGGATACAATTTTCGTCGCCGGATGATGCGCTGTCAGCTTCGAGCAGGCTGTAAAGGAGGTGTCTGCGGCGGACTGGAAAAAGTGTTTCAGACGCATGAAACTTTGTATAGAGGCTGGTTGAGAGTATTTTGAAAAGTTGTAATAAAAATATAGGTACCTATAGAACATTCATTTTTAGTATCGCAAAACTTTCTGAGTGTCCCACGTATATGTTATCGCCACAAGTAAAAACCGTGCTATTTTATTGTATATCAATGAAGCCGTTCGATATGGATTACTAAATAATGGTGTTTTATTTATAGCACAGTAACAATGATTATACAGCTTGTGAAGATGTCATTCTGAATGTACATAAGTAAACTTGTTATTTTTAGTAAAATTTAATGAACCTAATGGTAAGGGACACTTCAATAAGTTCTAGTAGCACACCAATCTGATTGGTTGGTGTGATGACTAGGCCTATGACTGAGCCTATCGAGATCTATTTTATGACATAGGCCTGTTCCATACTACGCGTCAAAACTCTGTCTGACTCATCTATCCAGACTCGTCTGTACGATCATCGTTACATTGAAAAACATGGCCAACGCACTGCCATACACTCCGCAAATTTTACACAAAACTAAGAACAAAGCAAATTAAACGTTTCTGTATCACCATAAAGTCAGAATTCCGGTAACTAGAACAAACACATAATCACGATAGTTAATTCATTTGTAAATCAAAATGCTTTCATGTTTAGTCCAGTATTACAAAAGTCTTGTGCATCTGAGATTCGAAATCTTACCTAGTCTTAGCATTCTAAGTAAGTGCTTCCAATTAGAGCGCACCTACAAGGCATCAGTAACCTATTAGCAGATCCTTTACGTGTTTTCGTAAACTAGAGTTGAGACCGGCCACCAATAAGGAGTGCGTTCTTACCACGCACGTGGTAAGTCAAAGGCCACTCACTATAGGGCAATAGTAGTGAAAGGTAACATCTCTAATTCCGTGTTCAAATAGATTCATGTTACGACATGAACTTGTGTAAACGGACCACACTGCCGAAGAATTTCCAACAATTTCTGTCCATTATAAAACAGGGTTTTTATTGTGTAGTGTAATAAAGCTGTCCTGTAATGTAGTGGATACATGAATTTTGTGTGACCTTAGGTATTTCATCTGTGGAGAGAATTTCAGGAAGATCGTAGCTTATGTTTTCTAATAGCTATAGTATCTAATTTATGTGTCATAAAATACTATTTATTTTCAAGGGTTGGTATAATACCAGTCCTTCGTGGAATTCGAAGATCTTTAACCTGGTTGTCACATGTTCGTTCTGCTAGTGTTGAACCTACTATAGGCGTAGCTAGGAGGGAGGGAGCAGGGTACGCAGGGAATAATCAAGTATCGACATATGATTGACAATGAAACACAGCGACGTACTTTAGCAGAAGCCATTATAACCCGACAAAATAAAAAAAAACCTGTTGCAGTAACGTGTGATAGATTTTATTGAAAATGAGGAATCATTTGAGATTTGGTAGACTTACCTACAGTAAAATGTAAAGCATTCCAGTACTGATCAACCTTGGTTCTTTTAGGTTTTCATCATAGCCACTAGTTGTTTACTAAAGAACAGAATAATTTATTCTATTAAAACCCTAATAAATTCAGAAGATAGTATATAAATTGACTATAATAAATTCAACAACAAATTAACTTAAAAAAGTAACCTAAAAACAATCTTTTTTAACTTCTGTATTATGCTATTATGAAAGGGGTAAGGACACAGGTATAAAGAATAGTTAATAGGATAGAATAACTGAAATCCTCACTTGTTACCTACAAAGCTGCGCACACGCTGATATAACCACCTTGCCGTCATAGGCCAATTCATAACTGAGATTATGGCACTCATAGGAAAAATCTTTCGCTCAATTCTTCCATCAAACGAGCGACCAAGCAGAGAAATAATACCGTTTACTTATTAAAAGTACTACTCTACCTTTTGTAAAATAAAACATTAAAAGACGTTCAAAACATCATAATGAAACTTATCAATAATCAAAAACTGATTCGCTCAGATAATAACTTTAAACAGAGTGTTTTATCGAACTTTTAGCACCTGTGTCTTGATTAAATTTATCTAAATATATCGTCATCATCATTACCATCATCAGCCTCTACTCGTCCACTGCTGGACATAGGCCTCCTCCACGGCACGCCAACAAGCTCGATCCTGAGCAGTTCTCCGCCAGCCATTACCAGCCACCTTTTTGATGTCGTCGTTCCATCTCGCCCAAGGGCGTCCTACACTACGTTTGCCAAGACGCGGTCTCCACTCGAGGACTCGTTTACCCCAACGGTTGTCGGTCCTGCGGCATATGTGACCAGCCCATTGCCACTACAGCTTGCTAATCCTCAGAGCTATGTCGGTGACTCTGGTCCTCTGTTGGATCACCTCATTTCTGATGCGGGCCTTCAGAGAGACGCCCAACATAGCCCGCTCCATAGCTCGCTGAGCGGCTTTAAACTTATGGACTAGTCTGACCGTTAGTGTCCACGTCTCGGCTCCGTAAGTCATGACGGGTAGGACGCACTGGTTGATTATTATATTTATCGTAAGTGGTTATAAATATATTACAACAGGTCTAATTAATTTTTATGGAAGGTACTCAGTAAGACAGCTAAGCGAGTGTGAAAGTGCATTATCTAAAGTAAAGAGAACGCAGTGATTATTTTGTTATTGAGTGGTAATGAAAGTATATTCATTAGGTTGAAATTTTTTCTTGAGAGAACTGTTATGCGATTCTCTTACAATGTTTACCATCACCGAGGTATTTGTCTACATAGCCTGCAGTGTTAGCATAACTGTGGAACTAAAAAAAACAATTAAGCATGCGAACAATTGAGGATATTTGCAGGAACGTACACTGACCTTTTTTTTTTTGTTGTCGGGGGAAACCTTCAAAAGGCACCTGACCTCTGGGGCAACACCCCGGTTATCACCATAAGCACATAAGGGTGGTCCTGGTTCCACTTAAAAGACCGATTCCGGAACCGCCTCTGCACAGGGCCTGTAAAGAATAGAATAGAATAGAATACTCTTTATTATGTACACCATATAGATTACAGAACATAAATAAAAATATTTTACAAAGGGTGACACAATGGGCGGTCTTATCGCTAAGAGCGATCTTTTACAGACAACCTTTGGATGGAATTATAAGGGGTAGGATAAAGAAATAGTGTAGGTAGTCTACAGGTAAAGGCACATCATTACCTACTAATATCGAAGAAATTTGGCACACAGCTGGTTTATAACCAGAATTAAAACATAGGATACATTTATTTTCATATTCCCAAGGCATCGAAATATATACGGATGAAATCGCGGGCAATAGGGTATTTGACTAAAAATAACTAATTAATCCGTCAGTCAGATTACCAAAAAATACTAGACACGTATTTTTTCTTTTTTCATATAAACAAAAAATGAAAACGACACAGTGCGTTGAAAACTCGTGTGACGTCACTGCGCGCTACACTTTTTAGCGAGCAGTGACGTCACCAGCCACCACTCTTGATCTTTGATGCCTTTTATATTTGTCAATTTTTATTGATTTGATAAAACAAAATATACATATTCAATATTTTTCTATAATCTGAATGACGGACTAAATAGAATCATTTTTTTACCCAGGAAACATCCCTATTATTGAAAATATCCACATATGTCAAGAATTATATTGACATGTAGGTAGTGTTAATAGAGTTACTATATTGACAAGTAGGTAGTATTTTGACAGGAAAGCTAAGATGAGTGTCACGCGCATTTTTCATTGGACTTTTAAAATTATTTATAGTGTCGTTTAATAAATAAAAGCGCGTGATTTATGTAGTAAAAAGTGCATTCAGTGAGTAATTCATAAAGAACATGAAATGTCGCAGCATAGTGGCCACATCATGGCTTTGCATCAAATCTCAGTCGGCAAACGCGGCCGTTTTTTCAACTGTCATTGGCGATATCCGCCATTATTGTGAAATAAAATTATTAAAGAATTTCTATAATTTGTTACACGTGTTATTGGCAAAATTGTGGTGTCTACCCACAGAGGCCATTGAAGAGTTGAAGTAGTATTCACTCTTAAGAAAAAAAGAAGAAGAAGACAAGTAGGT
The DNA here is from genome assembly GCA_037179545.1 of Sesamia inferens. Classification (NCBI taxonomy): domain Eukaryota; kingdom Metazoa; phylum Arthropoda; class Insecta; order Lepidoptera; family Noctuidae; genus Sesamia; species Sesamia inferens. The sequence goes on along the minus strand of CM073928.1, from coordinate 22,437,500 downwards.
AGTGTTAATAGAGTTATTAGACATTTGTAGCTATTCATGTGATCAGCTATTTCGAAAGACAAATTATTCGACGTGAACTAATTTCTAGCGTAAGTAATTGTCAGCATTACACTTTATAGTAGCACAGTTAGTTGTCAGTATAAAAAACGTGCTCTGAGGGGCTATTTTCGTAATTTCTAGATCGTTCACAGTCTGAAATTAGTCGCAATCTGCCAAAAATAACTCTAATTTTCCTACATTTTTGATAGTAATTGTAGCTGAGATGAGATGCCGATTAAAATTTTGAATAATTGGCCACCAGTTTGAATAGAACAGTACAGGCCGGTAGTTATTAAAAGTATTTCCTTTTTATTTAAGTTGGTCACTATATTCGGCTGTTTAACCGGTTGCTTTAAGTAAAATGAAACCTAAAATATATCTAAAGATCGTCTTCAAATTCACTTAACTCTGAAGTCCGTAAGACATTATTCAATCCATCTCTTAAAGGAAAAAACAATGTAGACGATAATGTTACTTGAAATCTATTAATGTATTAACTGACTATTAAAATCATTGCTTTATTGAGAAACGGCTAATTCATTCATGCATATAGCTGTGAAGATTACTACGAGCAGTTATTATGACTACTTAAAATATAATATTGGTGACTAATTTAGTGGAAATGAATGCTTACACTTATTTAAATTACTTTATGATGATTTTATTTTATTTAATAGATATTAAGTTGATAGGATGGTATACAATCGATGCATACCTGTGATTTGGAATCATAAATACTTTTATGAAATTATACTTCAATTCGATAATTGTGAAAGATTAAACTTCGAAGTGGCATTCGCAAAGTGGTATTTTAAGAATCATTAGCTGATATTAAATTTTTACTACCCATCCTAAAATCTCACTAATATTTTATGAATCTAAAACCATACCCCTTGCAACACGTTTATTGGCAAAAACACCGTAAAATATTGCAAAATTCAACTTACATCACTGAAATTTCAATAAAACTGCATGGCTATTGAACGATAGCGAATTTCACGATGTGCATGCTAAAATTAATATGCATTCAAAACAACAGGGATGAATCGAAGACTGTTTCGAAAAACCATGTGTAAATGATGTAAACTTACGTCTGTAAAAAGTCATTTAGCGGCAATTTTTTGGCGTACATATATACTGAGTTTATCCGTGGTAGCTATCGGTTATCAGGCGAGGCTCGGACGCGCGCGCGCTCCGACCAACAGTTGATGTTCGCGCGTCGAAAGGAAGACACATCCGCTAGCCGCCTAGCGCCCCTGTGTAACTTGTGATAATATATCGCGTGGTGATTATCGTACTACGGTGCTAACTCTAACGTGAAAGCCGGTGAATTTAATTGAGAGGGTGCGTGTGTTTTGTTATTTTTGCATACAATATTATGGTGGTATACAATCTTGTATGGTAGAGTCCTTGGAGTACGTATACTTAGTTTTAATGCATGCCATTTTTTAAGCTGTAGCACGAACATCTGCAGAGCGTAATACCATTTTTAGCACGCGCTGCGACGACGAGTTGTATTTATAATGACGCACATGATAAATGTTTTTTGCTTCTTGCTGTAAGAGAGCTTATTTATGTATCGTAACTGTGAATAGTTGTATTAAGTCTTTTACAGTTCTTTTTTTTTTCTAAATACTTAGCAAGTTGATACAACAGAAGAATCTTAAATGACATCAAATGATCCTCTTCTAGAATTTCCGCGTATATGTTCATATATAGTATTGTTGAAGAACAATTTATTTCTAAAATTTCGTTAATAAATTACATAACTATTACATACGAGAAGGTATAATAAGCTTTCTCTGTAAAAGTATAAAGACATAAAAACGAATGCAAAATCGTGGTCCGTAACGCATATTTTATGCGAGCCATCACTATACTGTAATACCTCTATCTACATACGTGATAATGCTATTAGTGAGATACTGGATAGTGTAATACGTACCTACAGATTATAATAGACAAGTTCAATGAAGGAAACGTTTATTTGTTTAAAGTTTATATGTAATGTAAGTCAATCTCAAGATAGTTGGGAAACAGCTAGGAACATGATGATTAAATATATAATTAAGTATTCCTTACCCATTTTTCGATTTCTTTTGCATTTAACGATTTTTTTTTTGTACGATCATTTTAATTTTATTTTCTCGGTGATAGGCCATAACATCGGCTGCCGGCAGAAGTTACTACCCACCAGATAAGTTCTGGTGTGGTGTAATTTCTGGTGAAGCCGTACGGAGGACGGGTTTGAGCAGTTGTGTTGCGATGTGTGCCGGGTACGATGCGCCAATTGTGGTTGTGTATTTATTTGTTTTTTTTTTTGAGTGAATAGGCTTTTAATAAACTAAACAAAAAACAAAATAGTAGCACATTCACCTTCATTGCAATCATATGGAGAAGGTCAATACCTGATCTATGCAGGAGCATAGCTTCATTAAAATTAAAATTTTTGTACCAGCAAAATAAATTTACAAAAACCGAAAAAATATCACCCATTTTCACCTAAAATATTAAAAAAGATAATAAAATATAATTAAGAACTAATTTTGTATATTTTATGGGTAAGCTTTCGGCTGATCACAGGCTTTCAAAGGTCATGACCTTGCAAAACATTGCCATCTGCCTTTCTGACAGATCACGAAGACATTAAGTTTGAAGTTACTACTTGTCCGTAATGACCGAATTATTATAAAGATGTCTGTTTTATGAGCACTGACAAACAAGGAACACGATTTATGTATTTGATTGATATGAAACGTTCACTGAAGATCGATGTTGTGAATGTGACTGTTCTGATAGCCTCGGAGACATCGATTGGAAGGTCCAATTGTAATATAGATATATAAGAAACAATGAGTAGCTACGGTACATTTTTTTTAATAACTATAAACTTGTGCTTGACGCCAATCCCGCCTGATGGTAAGCAGTGATGCAATCGTTGATGGTAAAGCCCGCTAGTTTATTAAGCCTATTCACTCAAAACTGAGTGAATAGGAAGGAAGACGGCAGTTGAGCGAGGTGATGCAATGTGAAACCCAATAACACGACCAACGATGTTGCGCCAGCGGGAGATTGATCTGGAGACCTCCCGACACAACGTTAGGCGCATTGTACCCGGCACACATCGCAACACAACTGCTAAGACCCGTCCTCCGTACGGCTTTACCAAACATTATGCCGGAACTCATTGCGGTTAGAATCATCATCATCCTCAACGTTTTTTATCGTCCCACTGCTGGACACAGGTCTCCTCTCATACAGAGAAGGATTGAGCGTAATCAACACGCTCAATGCGGGTTGGTGATTTCAGACTTAAAGTTCAGGTTTCCTCAAGAAGTTTTCCTTCACCTTCAGTCATTGGTGTCCAAGATAGGTATACTTGGAAAGTACATATAACTTTAGAAAAGTTACTTTGTACTTGCCTGACCTGAAATCGAAACACAGGGCTACCACGACTTCACACTTCACTTCGCACTTAGAATGCCAAGATGGAAATGGAGACCTTCACAGCTTTCCTTTGAAAATTCTTTGTTTAGTTGCTTGCAGAGTTATTAACTAACTTATTTAGTACTTTGTTGTATACGATCACAGTTCGATGTGTATTGTTTTTTTTTTTGCTCGATTAAATTATATATCTGTGTCTGTAACACAGTTTATACTAGCCGGACACAGACGATTCATCATCAACCTTTTTATCGTCCCACTGCTGGGCACAGGTCTCCTCTCATACAGTTTGAGCGTAATCACCACGCTTGCTCAATGCGGGTTGGTGATTTCAGACTTAAAGTCCAGGTTTCCTCAAGATGTTTTCACACAGACGGTTACTCTGTCTCAAAATGCATAGCGTTGTACTTAATTATTTTCCTTCTCTTTTATGTTTCCTTGAAATGGAAAAATTGTAATTGGTTTCTTTTTTAAATGAAGATTATTATTATTTATATTTATTCAACTTCTGCCCTCAATTTCGTCTGCGTTGAATTGCGTCCCGTGACCTTACTTCTACTTCTTCTTCTGCCTCGCCCTGGATTTTCCAATCATGTGACGTCATTTAGTTCTCAACGGTCCCGAAGTGTCTTCTGCGGCCCCTCTCTTTTGTAGCGATGGTAAACCACTTTTTAACAACCTGACCCTTGAGCGCGTTGAATTTATTGCATTCTGGTTGCAGATTTTTTTCATCTTCTTCAAGGTTTGGACTATAAATTGCAAAAATATTTTTCCAGAGATTAGCAACCAAAAAACAAAGAAAAAATCTCTTATTTTATTGCTAGTATATAGATTATGTGATTCTATGTTTTCCTCTCGCTTAGGTATACAAAATGCTCTCTATATGATCACTCACGTAACTTTACTTATGCACAAACTTTAACATTTTAAACAGGTACAACTTTTTGCGCGATTTTTAGCAAAAAACATCAAGTGGGTAGGATTGTTGACAATATCATATATCAAAAGTTCATGGTTTTATATTCAAAGGATTAAAATTGGATGTTAATTAATTCTTTGTTATTGTTGCAGATATATAAATCTTGGTTCATATGTATATTTTTTTCATGAATTTATTCGCATGTGCAAAGAAATATTTCGAGTTGAATTTCAATAGCCGTTGTCGAGCAATTATATGAAAGGAAAATTTATTGTTATGAACGCACCTTATGTCGAGGGCATAAGGTTCAATATTGCGTGACATGCAGTACATAACTTTTAAGCACTATATCGCGAGTTCTAGAGACAACCCAACGAGAATTTTGAGGACTACGTGAATATCTGTAGTGTTATTGTGTGTATACGACACGGACTTCGTGGACGTAAGGGAAGACTTCGGTGCGACATCAGCTACGTTCTACTTGTCATTGCCTACTACCGACTGTAGCTTCGTTGTCAATAAACTTCGAAACCCTTAACCGGTATTTTAATACCCCTAGCCCGTAACATTATGAAATCGCCAGACACGGTTATAAATTCTTCACACAGGTATATTATAGTAGTATAGTATATATATTCTCAATTATAGTATAGTAAAGGGTGAAATGAAATGGTTTATTAAGCAGGTAGGCTCACTGATCACTTTCACACGTCATATTTTTTAAACTAGATGGAGCCGGCATTTCCTAACTGACTACCTCTGAGAAGAAAAGCCGAAACAAATTCAGGGATCATCGTCTTTTTTCAAGTCCAGACATTAAAAATGAGAATGTTTACTATAACAATATGTGTTTGCTTTGTACGTAACAATCAATTTACGAGATTAAAAAAAAAAAAAAAACAGTGATTAAAATGTCATAATTCTAGCATAATTACGCATATTGCTTAATGGCATTGCTTAGTAGAGCGAGCAGCTCAATCCCAAGCTTTATTGTCTTCTAAATAATCTGAAATTTTATAATACCCCTTTTTATGTGTTCGGTTACCTTTTCATTAGATACTTTTCTTGAGTGTACGCTAAATTCTTTCGCAAAAACTCACTCAAGAGATTTAGTTATACATTCATCTATATTGGGAAGGTTACAACTATATACATATCTTGCCTCTTTTATAACAATTAATTTTTTAAGTTATATAATGAAAAACATTTATTTATAATGATATCGGGTTGAAATAAAAATTGAGTGTTAATGTAATTATTTGGTCACCTAATTTTATAAATTGTAAAAAAAAAATGTTTTGCTACTTGGCAGTAGGTACAAATTAACACCGTCAGGATGTACCTGACGATGTTAACTTAACTTTGATCCATTTGTTTACATTTTAAGCACACACTTTTGGAACACCATACATATTCCACGTTCTTCTTGGATTTTTCATCCTTTCAAATATCTTTAGGGGATAAACTTACAGAAATACCTTCTTAGTTCTTATATTAGTAAATTATATAAATGTTATGAATTATGAGAATCAAGTATTCTAAAAACAATGTTTTTTAACGAGAACATATTACAATAACTTCATTTAGTAGATGTCAGTCATCTGTCCATTGAATAACCAGCCCTTAGTATTTTTAACGAACTCAGATTTGGTACCCTGATTCTAGTGTAAATCTACTTCGCAATGTACCGACAGATAAAGTATAAACAAAAGCTGCAATATAGAACCTCAGATTATATTTACTTCTTGCTTACCAACGTCGTGTGTTGTTTCTGGCTTCCTCATTTCTTTTTGACGTTTTAATTCCGTACAATGCCTGTTTTTTATTAAGATTATTTTTTACCTTCAATGCATTTGTAGTTATGCTATTTGTTTATTAACTTCTTGTTTGTGTTTTATTTTGAATTGTAACATAATATTAGCTAAGTAGTACAAAATTGTAGCTAAACACATTCTCAATCATTAATCATTCAAAAATGATTGATGATTATTGTTAATTGTATTGGCGTTAAAAACCAACAAATCATCTTCCTTATTGTTTTGGCTAGTTTCTGGGTTTATTTTATTAAAATGCAGGTATATTTATCTGTTTTTTCTATAGCATACCATCCTCTCATCCTAAAGCAGATTCAGAGCATTTTCCCGGCAACGTAATAGAAAAATATATATTATATTACGTAAAACATTGATTTCATTAAATTTTGACACAACTATATTTATAGTTCCTACTTGATTCTGTTTATATGTATAACCCAAGAAATATTATGTACCTATTCTAATAGAGCATCAGGGACAATTTTTTTTTTTACGAGTGGAAATGCCTTTACGCACCATACCCGCCGCTAGCTAGGCGACGGGCGTGTGTGGGACTCGCCCGGCCGAAGTCGGGAATACCCACTAAAACCACTCGGTTACCCTCGAGCCCTGCGTTGCTCTCTCAGGGCTTACCGGCCTTGTTAAGGCCGGTTTCCGCGCCAAGGGAGGATTATCCGGGTATCGGAGTAATCCCCAGACGTGGTGACCAGTGCAATGCGCGTGCGGGAGCTACCCACACACGCTGGTCACACTCCGGGGCTAAAGGAGACGGGGGTTCGTCCCCCGCCTTCTTCGCCCCACCCGTCTGAGAGCATCAGGGACCAACGACAAACGACAGTTTTTCTACCACCGTTTGTACGTTATCATAGAGTTATGCCATAGAGTTGTAACTCTGTACTTAAAGTAATTGAAGGGTCTAAATCACAGCTTTTAATAAGCTATTTAACCACAATGCATCACCAGTATTAGCACGTTCTGGATGATATTTGAATTACATGTAAGTTTCTACTGTTTATAACAACTTATTTTTGTTTATCTACTAGCGAATCTGTCCCTTATCTTAATTAAATTCCTCGTGGAAGTGATTAATTATATTCCTTGTGAGCGAAATAAATTCTCTTCAACATCAGTAATTAGTTTTTAAAACTGGTTTTATTGGGTACCATTCTAGTTACCGGAAGACCTAGACCGCCCGAAGTACGTATTAGAATTGAGGTAGGTCAACTAATTGAAAACATCCATACATAAGCAATAAAACATTATAGCTAATTGAGAATATAACTCACGTGAGTTATATTCTATATCCATCATTAGTCATTAATACTGTGATTGATAACATAATTATCGGGCAGCCGTTAGTTAATGTACTGTAATTACTATTTGAATTGATTTAAAACGTTTAAGCGTACCGCGTTTTTACTCTCCTTACCTCTCCTACTTACATTTAAGACGCGGTTATAAACATGGCGATTAAAAATACGCCAGGTTACGAGAGGAGCTTTATACCTTTATACCGCGTACATCGAGGGACTGGAACAGTTTGCCAGCGGCGGTGTTTCTGTCGGACTACAATTTGAGTGTCTTCAAGGCGAAGAGTGAATAGGCTCTTAATAAACTAGTGCGCTTTACCATCAACGACTGCGTCACTGCTTACCATCAGGCGGGATTGCGGTCAAGCGCTAGTTTATAATTTAAAAAAATAAAAAATAACAAGGAGCGCACTAATTTGACAGGTCTAAACTGACATTTTATCTTCTGTCCTTTTCTTAACGAAATGGAAAGAAGAAGATGCACTTAACTTAATATTAGTTTAGTTTGTGAAGAACAGAATCGGCGCCATCGTTAATTTTCTAACAGCATTTCTTTAATAAACTTCAGTGATATGATTGATTTATGCCCTGTATTAATATACATAAAGTTTATATTGATATTTAATGCAATCATACTTACATATTTTTCTCGGTGGTAGGCCATAACATCGGCCGCCGGCAGAAGTTACCACCCACCAGACAAAGCCTTGCCGCCAAGCGATTTATCGTGTTTCGGCATGATGTCTGGTGAAGATGTACGGAGGACGGGTTTGAGCAGTTGTGTTGCTATGCGTGCCGGGTACGATGCGCCAAGTGTTGTTGTATTGGGAGTTTGGTCGTGGAGGGTCTTCAAATCAACCTTCCTTTGGCGCAGCATCGTTGGTCGTTTTGTTGGATTTCACATTGCATCACCTCGCTCAACTGCCGTATTCCTTCCTATTCGCTCAGTTTTAGAGTGAATAGGCTCTTAATAAACTAGCGCGCTTTACTACAATGACGCCTTAACAAAACACAACATACATCATCAGTCTATAATGTTCCCACTGTTGGGACACAGACCTCCTCTCGGTTAGAGGGAGTGGGCCGTAATCAACTACGCTGGCCTAGTACGGGTTGGTAGATGTCACATGTCTTCCAAGTTTTGACTGACACAGTTTCACATATAATCCATACCAATATTATAAATGCGAAAGTAACTCTGTCTGTCTGTTACACTTTTCCGTTTAAACCTCTAGACCGAGTTTGATGAAATTTGGCACAGACAATCTTTAGACCCTGAGAAAGAACATAGGCTACCTTTTATTTAAAAAAAAAATGATAGGGAGGGAAATCTAAAAAGCGCTATATAACCGAATTCCACGCGGGCGGAAAGATAGTAATATTTATAAAAAAGCTTCTTCATTCAATCTTACTGGAGCCCTGTCTTACAATAGCCTCCTATAGTTATATGAGCTGGTACAAAAAAAGAATAGTCCTTCATATATGCGGATTAGCTTCATAATCATATCGTTTATTAAACGTTCAAAAATCGTTGGTCTCTATATTTATATACTAACTACAATTCTGAATATCTATCTAGATAGATGGATGAATTCTTTTTTGTACAATAATACTAAGAAATCTATTTAATATAATTATATAAGGCTCTAATATAAGGCTCTAAGTTGAAAAACTTCTCTTTTTTGAAGAAAAACTGTAAAATGTAAAACTATATATACGTATCTTCATAAATCCAACATTCATAAAATCAAGCGGAAGGTATCTAAATAAATTCATACCCATATAAAATCGTTTACGTACGTAAACGTCTTAGCGGTTTCGGCAATTACAATTCAATTGCACCGGAGAAGGACGATCAGATAAATTGAGCGTGACAGACATTTTTCATAGTGAACAAAAAAGGTAGTAAGTATAATTATTAGTGAAGTACCACCACAAGTACCTCATGGCTACGGGTCTGTGGTCGACGACGCGTAGCGCCGCCGGACAGTCGTGATATCATCAAATTGCTGTTTAATATACACAATTTTGCCTTTTTGGTTTTTGGGGTTCAGTATATAAAAACGCATTTGGTGTAAAAGGTTGTTGCTACTATCCATTCTTTAATTTTTGGGATAGGAAATCATCAAATGATCTCTCCCGCTCTGGGCAGACCGAAAGGGCGTGTCAGACTTTTACTGACAAAAACCTACCTGGGTTTCTTCACTTGCCTGTGCGCCAGGGCAACCCACAACCCCCTACCGAAACTCTGACCCAGGAGGCATCGGTCTTCGTAGACCCCTTCCCGATGTACTGAAATCTCTTTGAGGCGCGCGAGAAACAACGCGCCGTCGCGTCGTCTCGGGCCTGGTCCTTACCGGGCGGCGCGCTGCCCGTTGCTACTATCTCTGGATAGATTAAAAAAAAAAAAAAAAAAAACGTTGCTCCACACCAGGAATTACTCCTGTATCGTAGATGATGACACCGTTATTGCAGTGGTTGTATGATCGACTAAGGCGCTGCGTGTTGTTGATCGATGCCCACACGGAACAAATATTTGTATGTCCTACAAGTACCTAGTTGTTCCGGGTCGGGCTATTTGTCTATATGAGATTAAATGTTTGTAAATGCACGCACTTGCGATACAGGAGTAATTCCTAGTATGGGGAAACATTTTTCTTTTTAATGAAAAAAATAAAGACACGAAACAAAAAAAAATATACATTTTTAAAGGTAGCCCCCTCCATCTTTATTTTTCTGGTAGTTTCTTCTAGTAACCATTAAAGGAATAAAAGAGGTATAGGCTAAGTGTGTATGGTGGTTATTTTGTAGGTCGTAGGTTGATATCCAGAAACGTGCTTAAAACTTTATCTAAAGGATTTCATCGCCACTGCTCTCAAAACGGTCAAGGAAAACACCGACATGCATGTCCTAGAAATGAAAATCCAACGATATAAATATGTCATCTATAAACCCGTACTAGTTCCTTGTGGTAAATAAAATAGTTCACTCCAATTTACAGAGAGAGAGAAAAAAATGCGTTCTATATTACTCCTTACAACAGAAAAATATTTGGCTATCTCAATATAAGTACTGAAAACTGAAACAAGTTTATTTTTACACTAAATGCATACCAAAGTTTTAACATAAAGTAAATAAACAATTTTTTGTCGGTCTGTTCGGTCCATTGATAAAATTTTGTTTTGAAATACTTTGAAGCCTGGGAGAGAATTCACGATACTTTTACCTGCTTTACCATGCGGATGAAGGCGCGTGTAATATCTAGATACAACAATAAACTACGTTGAAATCATTACATGGATTTTTACATCGTTAATTATATAATTGAGACATACATTTATGGCTCTAGGTTAGTAGGTAGTATGTTTACACAGACGTTCATCATCTAAGATCTAAATTAAAATCATTACGTACATTTAATCCGTTTCTATTGTTCTTGTTTTCTCATCTCCAACGTTTGTTTGCGGTCACAAGTCACTACCGGGTAACGTTTTATTAGTTTATTCGTGACTTAGAACATCAACTGAGTAATAAACATGTTATTTAAATGCATCACACTTATAATTACATTATTGTATGATAGAGAACAGATTTAGATGTTTATCTAAGAGCAATTTTTGACACGAGTGTTAATGGATCGTACCAAGTCGGCTTTGTTTTGTTTTTTTTTATTTATTTTTAGTTTTGTAATATACTTCTTTTGTTTTTCAGTTTCAGTTTAATTATATGATTAATGTAACAAAACATTACCTACATTAGTAATCCTTGAAAGATTATAAAGTATTAGTAGTTTATCCAGTATTAACATACACATTTAGCTAGTTAAGGCATTTGAGTGCTATGTATCTAATTACTTAGGATTTTATACAGGGTGTATCTGACATCGTAACGCAAACTTCGCGAGAAGGCTATACCGCATGCCACTAATAAAATTATGATAGTAATTTATATCGTTAATGAGCGGTTACAGAAATAACAGTGTTTAAAAAAATGTGTCGACTCGGTTTTTGAACGTTGCAAGCGTGCCGACGCGCGTGTTTGTGGGTATGTCGTTGACCCCTGATGTAAACTCTATTAAATCAGCTGATAGGATAGTTTTTCGAGTTTTGTTCACATTGCGCTTTTTTGTGTAATTAGCGAATTAAATATTTTTTACTTTAAAATCTTATTGGGTTATAAAAGTATAGCAATTATGAAAGGTTTAAAGGGAAAAAAACTGCATATTATTTTTTTAATCATGAACTGGGTTCAGAATCATGTACTGGATCCATGGTACTCGTTTGTGCGTCGATGTCAGATACACCCTTTATCTATTCTATTCAAACCTTTGCCTAACAGTATGGGACCAAACTGCAGAGCAAAGGTCTTTCTTCTTGTCTTTTTCGAGTCTTTACGGCAGGAATTAAGCTCAAGCCGTTATTTTTGCTTTGTCCTGCCGCGATGGCGTCATGCATTTAGTGGGATATGATCGACGGTTCTTTTAGCTCAATTGTTATCCAACATTGGAGACGAAAGAGCACTTTACCAAAGTCAGGGACCTGTTTTTTTATTACTTTAAATTTTACTAGACTTAAAAAGCGAACAAGTTAAGAGACATGATTTTCTTATCAATTGAGAGTATATCACTCCTAAATCTCTATCATTAGTAAATCCTAATATAGATGCTCGAATATTAATATGCAGATATTATAACAATAAAGTTTTCTTTTTTATTTAAATGGCTAAAGGGATTGGAAGAAATTGGGCACATAGGTAAACCATGACCTGGATTAGGACATAAGATATTTTTCACTCCGATATTATCCCCTCGGACTTCGCATTTATGTGGATTACACCGCTGGGCGCAGTAAGTAATAAATACTACGGAACTCTTGTCAATTAATCGTAGTCTGCGTTATTGAGCAGTAATTGTAGTTCGTAATATTTGCATCGCTCTAGTTCGCTGTTTAATTCATTATTCTATACAAAAACACTGACATTTACTTACTATATTCAACACTGAATAGAAACATTTGCTTAATTGCTTTAGTGTGGTTACGGAAATGTTCTTAATTATTTAATAATATATTATAAATTCAAGGATTGATCGTAAACATTATAGCAGACCACACTGTATCCATTTTTGGCCTACTTTTCATTATCATCATCAACCTTTATAACGTCCCACTGCTGGGCATAGGTCTTCTCTCATACAGAGAAGGATTGAGCGTTATCACCATGCTTGCTCAATGCAGATTGTCGATTTCAGATTTAAAGTGCAGGCTTCCTCAAGATGTTTTCCTTCACCTTGTTATCAGTCATCGGTGTCCAAGATATACTTAGAAAGTACATGTAACTTAGAAAACTTTCATTGGTACTTGCCGGACCTGGAATCGAACCCGCATACTCATACTTAAGAGGCTGGTGTTTTACTCGAACACTAGACTTTATACTAGGCCACCACAACATATTTTAATATACAATAATATTGGGTTGCGGAGACAATGACGAGCAAAGTGTAAGCATGAATCACACAGATTGAGCTAGCCCCAAAGTAAGTTCGAGACTTGTGTTATGGGATACTAACTCAACGATAGTATATTTATAATAGATACATATTTAGATAAACATCCAAGACTCAGGCCAATCAGGAAAAGATCGTTTTCCATCATGACCTAGCCGAGGATCGAACCCGGGGCCTCCACGTTGCAGGCAGGCGTGTTGACCGCTGCGCCACGGAGGACGATGAAACTACACTACGACACTAGATCTGGATAAAGTACTTTTGAAGCACGTCTTGCATACAATTAACAAAATTGCGGACGTATTAACTGTTCTCTGAATGATTTTACAAAAATTACATTACATGACTGTGATAATAAGCTAATAGAAAAAATATTGTTTAAGACTATGATACCAATTGGGGCCATTTTGTAATGTTACTTGCGTTGGAAATAATAAATTAATTAATAACTTGGACTAACTATATTAAATAAAGCACATTGAATTTATCATAAAAATAAGTAGACACATAAATCTTAATTATAACATTATTTATTACACTTAAATCCATAGCAGGCTAAAAATAAGAAACATTTTTTACCGTCGATGTGCAACATATTCGTAATGAGTACGTTACCGCTCAGTACTCCATGTACAGAACATAAATAGAAAGCTAATTATTTACATAATCCATAAAAAGTTAGGTTTAAATACCTATGTACGTTTTTGGTTTACGTCATAAATATTTAATGAAAAATACTGGAGCATGAGAAAATTTTATAATATTCTCTCATGCCTTTGACAAATTCAAATATATTACTCATTTTGAATATCTTTTATACATTTACATCAGGCGGAAATTGCAGTGTGTTCCGTATCGGATAAAATTATACGTAATATTTCGTAAAAGTTTTTAAATATGCGCTCTCTGACTAATTTTCGGTGTAAATATTAAATAATGCATGTATTAAATATCTGGCTGGTTAGCATTTATAAGTAGTGTGATCTAAGAAAAATAAAAAATGCGTATTGAAAATCAGTCTTTATTCACACTGTGTCTACTTAAGTACTAATTCCAAGGTTTTTATAAAGCCGGCGCCAGACATAGTTCAAATATTTGATCACTTATTTGAACACTTGTTTAGACACATGTGTAGCACGGGTATTTGAGTATTTGTTCAAAGCTTTGTTAAAACATTTGTATTTTGCCATTCCTTGTCGGTTTCGAGCGCACATCAAAGCGTTTAAAGGTGTCTGTGTTCAAATGTTTGCGTAGCCTGCTACACACGCGCAAATATTTCTAAAAAGAATTGTACAAATATTTGTCTGTGTCTGGCGCCGGCTTAAGGTCGGTATGATAGGGCTGTCTGTGCGTGCTTGTACATTTGAGTGAACTTAGAGCAGGATTTTTTTTTGTGTTAAAGATAATTATGTACTCATAAATACATAAACAGCCCATAGGGTTTTCACTTGTAGCTCACATGTTTCCCTATCGTCAAAAATTAAGCGAGATAATCAGGATTGACCCCACATCAACTACTGTCATGATTAGGTTGAGAAATAGCAATCAATATACTTACTATTGTGTTATCTTAAGTATGTATGTTCTATTTAAATTATAAACAAAGCGAAGTAGGTATTTAATTGTTTCAATTGACTACGTTCATTGTTTGTCTTAGGAAAAGATTATTGCTTGTTTTTTTGCTAGACTATTAAACTGGACATTGTATCATTTGATATGAGTATCAACTCAAATCATTATATCAATAATGACTCGAAAATCAAAAGAATTGAAAAATTAAATGTTTGTTTATTTTATTTTATCGCACAAAGTTATTTTTATTGGTAAAATTACGAGCAAAAACTTTTATGTCAGAAAAGTTCTGACATAAAAGTCTTTGCTAATATAAACAAAAAGTGCCTTTCGTTTTTAGATTGAGCAACTTGATAAACCGTACGTTTTTATACCCTTTACGAGGAAATGTTTTATAATGTACTTTTACAGTTTGTAGTAGCTTGACAACAGTATTCCTTAAGATTGCGGAAGGTGGAGAGCCTGGTTCCTGATGCAACATGGGCGTGTTATTGATTCAGTCTGATTTGCCTATATTTAGCAATGGTCGGCAATGGGCCAACTCTGCCACTTTTTCTCACGTTTCTTATTTATAATTATAACGTAACTAAATTATGGAATGACACAAATTAATACTGATTATGATATTTACATAACCTTTTGATCATGATCTAGATTTAATCTGTTTGAATTCTTTCAAATTATACATGAAATAGCGCTATTATGCAGGCCTACCTTGTTTTTTTCAACTTGTCTAAAACGGAAACGATATTAAATTCAATCATTTATTTTATTGAATATAGTTACAAAAAATTTCTTTAGATTTTTGAGCAATTTGATCATGTTTTTTTATTTAAACTACATTATATTAACATAATTTAAAAAGCTAATAGTTATAAAATGATAATTAAGTAAATTAATAAAAAAATCATGTTATGTAAATAGTAAATTAGAAAAGCACAGATCGAGAGGACCTCCCCAGTCAGTGCACGCATTTATCAGCAAGCGTGCAGCTCAACTCAGAAAATAAACGATTGGATTCAATGAATGTTTTCATAGAATCGAATCGCACAAAAAGGACATTAGGGACAAGGCCTTGCGAAAATACTTATGCGAATCCCTTGATCAAAGGTAGAGGTGAAATACTGCAGTGGATTTAGCCGGTAACAGTTCGGCGGCATATCCATCTGTCACCTCCACGATGGAGGAAGGATATATTAAGGATGACATGGCAATTCAAAAAAAGGCTGCATAAATACCTTAAATTGCCAGACGAGATGTATCTTTTCATATAATCGAGGTAACATTCACTAAACTCGTTGGTTCTAGACTTAGCCTGGTATGTTGCCAAGAATTGTTAGTCTGCTAATTAAGGGATCTGACTAGGTTCGTCCAACAGCCCAAACCGCAATTCTGATCTTAATTTTTTATGATGAGAGATTTGTAGATGAAGGAATTGATGTTATAAACGACGAAATAATTGAAATCCTGGGACGGCGTCAGGCTACTACAATCTGTCAGATTTATTTGATAGATTTTCAACTTGAAATTGACCAAATTTCTAAATCTACCTTGGGGATACTAAGGTAGGTTGAGAAATTTGGTAAATTTCGAAACTGCTGTCGTTCATACTCGTAATTATGTACATTTTTTAAATATGGATATGAATAACATTGAATGCTACAAGATTGGCTTTATCCCAATCAGCGACAGCCTGCAGTGCATCATTCTTACGCTCTACCATAGCCTCTCTTTCGGACCGGATTGATTCCTTACTAGCCCGAGTATCCAGCAGGTATCTCTCCACAACTATGCTCTCATTTACATACCTACAGATAACGGGCATCAGTCGATCGTTAATATGTAGCCTGAACAGAGTTGCAGAGAGAACAAACCCCTGAGGAACACCGGCTTTAGTCCACATCGGCTTGATCATCCGTCGAGAACAATTCTGAGGGATCGTTCAGTCAGAAAGTCTTTTACCCAGCCAGTCAGGCCAGCGGAAATTCCGTACGCTGGAAGCTTACTCAAAAGGCCAGCTTGTCACAAAATCTTCATATCTTAAATTAAGGTCTCCAACTAGGGCTTAAAGAACTTAAAAACTAAGAACTGAAGTACTTAAAGACTACACGCTAAGGGCATCTTGGCTTGGAGAGAATAACAAGGTACAAGCTTGACCGGAATCAACAGTGAGTACCTATTCATTTCTGCCTTATATATCCATGACACGCCACCAATTAATTACGCATTTAATGATTCCATTACAGGAAAATAACTGTTATTAAGGGGAAGGGACCCCTTCCCTTTCCCTTAATTGTTTTCCTGTCGGTGTGTAATTACATTTCAAAGTATTCATATTACGTTTTTATTAATTTAGCATATCGAAGGCAATATAGAATGAAATGCATAGACTTGCCTTAATAATATTTTAACGAAATAATAATTTCTATTAATCAATTGGAACTATCTGGAAATGTATCCAAGAGAAGAAACTAGCAGGAGGACTTTGACAGCTAAGATTAATTTAGATTAAGATATACCACAATACATTAAAAACCATTATATTTTTTGCAGTATTTATTTTTATTCAATGCAATAGGTAAAATTTTAATAATATTTACATAATTCAAAAAGTTTGAAAATAATATTATGTACAAGTCTATAAAGTAGGAATGTAAATAATTAAAGGGCATCAAAAATGTATCCGCGTCGCTTTAAGATGAAATGTGCCCAAAAGGCTGGCAACATTGACATGTTGTATGGCGATGCTGATTCTTTGGCCAAAAAAGCCGTTTGGTCACATGAAGAGTCTACTAAACGCTTGGCAATGTCTCGAAATAGTAGGTGTGCACTCGGACCCCATGGCCCTAGTGTTTCAACCCCAAATGCCTCATTTCCAATTAGATAGGAGTATTTGCGCCGTTTGAGGTTTTCCGTATTTAGAAGATGGGATGGCGCAAGGGTATCGACACACGTTGCATCCCACACCAAAGGCCTACCTACCTTCCAATACATTACGGTCCATCTGGTCTCTTCCCATTGTCACGTGTCAAGCCCGCTTGCGTGTTCTAAAACAGCTATTAATAATAATATAATCTAAAAACTACTATAATTAATTTTGAATTTTATCAACTCTTATATGTATTATACAGAACTTATTTTCAAACACCAATCAATTTCAACGGTGTGTTACAGACCATAACATTGAGGAATTTAACATTTCATCATCAATCTTTTTTTTTATCGTCCCACTGCTGGGCACAGGTCCCCTCTTATACAGAGAAAGATTTAACCTTTAAGGAATTATAATTTAAAATTTAAGGAAAACAACTGTTTTCATGAAAAAATTAATATCGTAGTCTCGATGAATTTATCAACTACCCCATAGAAAATTTCAATACCAATTTGACCTAAATGTATAAGTCGCGTTTAGACTATCTCATGTAGAAAATTGTTCAGTCTGATGGGTGGTCCTTGAAAACTAACTCTGTATTCAGGAGTAGTTTTAAAACATATCCAAATTAATTTTCACCCATTTCAAGAGCTCTCTGATGAACTGATGACTGAACTGATCAGCATCATTACATATTAAGATTTTGGGCGACTTTTTTTTTGACGTGATAACGTCTATTAAATCGGTATGCTGGGAGTCATTCGCGAAAACTGCGTAACGGCCGAATCTGACGCTACACGGAGTCCACGCCTACTAAAACTAACCTTAGCCTTGTAGCTTTAGAGTGCAATATTATTTACCTAAAAGCACGGTTGTAAACAATTAGTAGCAGTTTTTCGCATACATGATTAAAGCATTGATAGCCGAGTGGTGAAACGCTCGGATTAATGTCGACTCACTCAAGAGGTGCCGCGGATCGATTCCTGACGGCAACGGACGTTTATTATCCTTTTTAATTTTTAAATTTTTCCTTTTTAATTTTTCTTTTTCTTTTTTCTTTTTGCTTTTTTTTTATTTTTTAGAAAATTTAAACAAACTATTAAATAAAAATATAAATGTTATACATTACTTTATTTTAAATAATTTCATTGCACCCAGAAAAAATTACCATGTAATAGATGTTATCACGTTCAAATATCGGCAGTAGACGGAGTTCTACAGACAGCCAATTTTTTAATAATTATAAACTAGCGCTTGACCGCAATCCCGCCTGATGGTAAGCAGTGATGCGGTCGTTGATGGTAAAGCGCGCTAGTTTATTAAGAGCCTATTCACTCAGAAAAACTGAGCGAATAGGAAGGAAGACGGCAGTTGAGCGAGGTGATGCAATGTTAAACCCAACAACACGACCAACGATGCTGCGCCAAAGGGAGATTGATCTGAAGACCCTCCACCACCAAACTCCCAACACAACAACATTAGGCGCATCGTACCCGGCACACATCGCAAGCTTGTTGTCTAGGTCTTCAAGGCGATTAAGTTCAAAGCTAGTTGTATTAGTTGCTATGTGGGTTAAAATGCGTCTTTCTCAGTTTGGAGCAACATTCTGCCACGAACTAACTCCAACCAAGTACAAAAAGTGTCCGAAGTACATGAAATAAATGAAACACCATCAAGTATGACCATTAATCAACGGCTTCTAATTACAAAGCAAAGGTCAACATTTCATATGAGTACTTAGTAATCTACTAACACTTGACACCTATTCAAAATCTACTTGAATATCTAATTACACGTGGACACAAAAGGCCAAAAAGTTTCACTTGATCTTTTATGTCATTCAAGTCAACACAGCACTCAGAAATGAGCTGACATCATTATAGTTTACGATAACCATTTATCATGGTCAAAGATTATCTCTCACTCTTAAGATATTCAACAGTATAAACTAATATACGCCTGTAATGGTCACGCCTGCTTAAGGATAACGAATCTTTGACATAAGTACCTCAGATGGTACGCGTTTAAAAATTCTGGTCACAACATTCCTTATAGTATGAAATAGAAACAAAATACACTATTCATTTTCTGTTTGTAATATGCATATTTTTTTACAGCATTAAAATGAATAAAGAAATCAATAACAACAATTTTCAACAGTTTTATTTTTATTAGAATTCACTGTGGATGTTTTTATTTTAAAATTGACAATCATTGCTCAGATAGCAGTATTTCGTCTTGTCCACAACATTTTATTTAAAGTGATATACAACTGAGTTTGCCATCCCTGGTCTAGCCTAGTCTTGCACTCACAAAGCAGACCGTCGGCCCTTTGTACCTTGTATCTCATATCTGTCATCTACCTCAGCCGTCGAATTACTTCCTTGAACCATGTATGGTGTTAGTCGGGATACATTCTCCGTCTGCTATGTTACTTGCTTGTTAGTTACATATGGGATTTTCCTTTTGATCAAAATATTACATGTTGTCATTTGTATTTATGTATAGTAATGATTAAGTATCCATGCTATATATATCTGTCATTGCGTAACAGTAGCAATGGCTTCCACGTTGACACGTTATTGCGTTATTTACGTTGTTGAGCAGACAAATTTTTCGGACATATGAAGCAATGGATTTGCAATATCCTGCTAAGCGATATAGATTGTGATTGATATAGTGATTCACAACCGGGGTGCTGGTTGAAACTGGATTATGTTATTATTTTAGGATTACAAGTAGACTACTTAAAAGGATTAGTACACCGGTTTCTTAAAATAAAGTGCTATTTAAATGGCGACATGTGGTTTAACATTTCGAAAGACCACAAATATATTTTTCCTTCTATCGAGTATTGATTCTAAAAAAAAGCATCCTTCTGTTACTTTATTATTAACACTACCAAAAAGACTTAATGCTCAATAGGATAATAATAAGAGAGCAATAAACAAAAACCGTAGACCTCGAAAGGAGGGTAACAAACTAGGATTAAGCAAAGAATTCTCTGATGCAGACCTGCAGCACCATTCATAAAAATAAGAAATGAACTACTACTATTTAAAATTAGCATTTAGTTATTCATTGTAACTTCACCGTTACGCCTATTAAATGAACGGCAGAAATCCGAGATGCCACTATTACGGAGGTGTCGTAATAATCGTTCGTAATATTATATCTATCAACTTTTATTGCATTTACTATATATAGGCTTCTGATCGGATACATTCAATTAGTCCCTATCAATATCGAATTAACGTTATTATCTATTTATCTTACAGTGAAGAAATAAGCATACAGCATTGCCAACAGGAATTTCCATGACATTTACAATAATGTCATGTACGTGAACATCAAAATTGGGGCTGAAGAAATGTAATGTTGTTGTTGACAGCACAATTTGTTGTAGTGTTGCGTTCACTCCGGTTTTAGATGCGGCCAGTATTATTTACAAACGCACTTTAATCTTTCTCTCCTGGCCGCATGCGTTGCTTCATCTACATAATTCTTATTCTTAGATTGGGTACGTAGCACAATCTCTTACACCTAATTTTGTTTCGACATCTCTTCCCGTGCGAACAAAATGTCTTTTACGTTTTGCAATCGTCTCTTTGATACAATTATCTATATTAGTATTACCTTTGTCGCTGTCATTGGATATTGGTTAAATGCACGCGGTATTGACCTTCTTGTATTCTTTATTTCAAAATTTGATACTTCGTCTGCATACTAAAGTAACATGTGATGTAATTCTAATTGCACCTTAAGGTTGTTTTATTTGATATTTAGTATTCTTTTCGATACACTTATTCAGCTACATAAACTAATCAATCAGTTATATTTAGCACAGCATAAAAAACATACATATTTATGCATTGCATTTGCATTTATACATTCAAATGATAATAGAAATATTTTTTGTCTAGATGCAGTTTTGTTTATAGATCATTTAGATTAATAAATTTAAAAAAGGAAATAATAAAAATATTAAAACTAAATACACTATTAATTGAAACAAATTTTATGGAAATTGTGAATTCAAAATACTCATAGTATGAGATATTCATATATGCTGTTATAAAGTTATGTATATTATAATATAGATATTACATTTTTTTTATTAATTATAAACTAGCGCTTGACCACAATCCCGCCTGATGGTAAGCAGTGATGCAATAGTTGATGGTAAAGCGCACTAGTTTGGCGACACGCTTGGTCGGTTAACTACGTAAACTCGCCGTACGACGCGCGACGAGTTGTCCGAAAGTGGAACGCAAAAGGGGAAATTAAATCATGCAATTAAATTACACAAATGGTCATGAATCATGTTTGATAAATTAGTCATAAAATTGTTTTAAAAATGATTATATTATGAAAATTACATTACATTACAATCCAACTAGGAATTACTCCTGTATCACGGGTGCATTTCCAAAAACCTCGTACAACCTCATACATACAAGCAGCCAGACGCGGAACAAATTCCTGTAGGCTATATACTAATATTTGATGCGGTGAATCGCATCTTCATCTTTTTTTTTTGGTATGGGAAATCATCAATGACTTCTCCCGCTCTGGCCGGAGCGGAAGGGCGTGTCAGACTTTTACTGACTAAAACCCACCCGTATTTCTTCACTTGCCTGTGCGACGGCCAGGGCCACGGTTTCCTGTTTAACCAACGCGCTACCCTGACCCAGGAGGCATCGGTCTTCGTGGACCCCGTCACGATGTGCTGACTTCGAGGTGCGCGTGAAACACGACGCGATGTCGACTCGGGCCTTGTCCTTACCGGGCGGCGAGCTGCCCACTGCTCACCGCCCGCAGGCCTGCGCCTACGGTGGCTGGAAGTTAGGTGTCGTCTCCCGACCAGGGCGTCTCCTGCGGCGGCTAGTGGCGTGAGGGCTCTGGGATTCCCGTTGCCTCACGCGCTCTCTCTCACTCTCGCTCCGGTCGATGGCCTGGACCAGGATCGGACGCGAGAGCGAGACGCGCACCCTGGCGTTTCCTTCCGCCTAATACCGAACAGGAACCTCCCGAAACAACCGTGTCCGGTGAAGACTTGCGTCAGGTGGAAGATGAGGGCGCCGGGGCGCCTCTCTAGCCACTCCTCAAAGAGGGGACTTACCGCCGCTATTTGGCGTGCCCAGCATTGGGTTGCGACAATCGCACTCTCCATGTCGCCATGAGATCCCGCGGGAGCTCTGTCCGCCGTACCGCGGCAGCGGAGTTATGCCCCTAGTTTTGAACTAACTACATCGGCTAAAGTGCTACTTCTTACGTAATTATGTTGACCTTCAAATCGGCAATGATCGCATTAGGCTATCAAAATGTAATAGACATTAACTGTGATTACATGTTTACGAATCAATTTTCTTATACACGCTGTAATAATAGTTTTAGTGCTAATCTGTTTGATTTATGATATCTTGACTCATATGATCAACTTCCGTATGATCAATACCTGATCTTTATATTGAACATTGAATACTAATTTACCTGTGACTATAGTTCGGGTATATATAATTATCCATTATAATTGCTTTGATCAATATTTATTAGGTACCTACACTTAATAAGTGGGTCTGAACCAAATTTATTCGATATTTTCTATTTCCTGCTCATTTTTTTCCGATAATAAATATATATTATGTATGTATATGAACAATTTATAGGTCGTAAGTTCGAAGCCCATTAGGTGCTTTACTTTGTGTAAACTATTTCATCACCACTGCTCTCAAAACGGTGAAGGAAAACATCGTGAGGAAACCGGTACTTTCTAGAGGCCACACTCGGGCCGGAGTGATAGACCCACACTCTCTCACCGACAGGAGGCCTGTATCTCAGCAGTGGGAACATTATAGGCTGATTATATTTATGTATGTATAGAGAGAGTAGAGTAGCCAGCCTTTCGGTGTTCTATAGGATACATTTTGGGGAGTGTGCGAGGGAATTGCACGATTTAATTCCCCCATCTCCGTTCCACCATCGGACGACCCGTCGTACTGCAAGTTTCCACCCTTATGTTGTTAACACCTCTACGATCCGGACGAAGCGTTTCGCCTACTCCTTAATACCGCGTACATCGAGGGACTGGAACAATCTGCCGGCGGCGGTGTTTCCGTCGGACTACAATTTGAGTGTCTTCAAGGCTAGAGTGAATAGGCTCTTAATAAACTAGTCCGCTTTACCATCAACGATTGCGTCACTGCTTACCATCAGGCGGGATTGTGGTCAAGCGCTGGTTTATAAATTAATAATAAAAAAAAAGTATGTGTAAAATATTGAATGAAGTGTCTATATGTATATAAGATTAAATTTTCTACATAAATTAGCTATGATTTTCCGCCAATGTTCGTTATTGCAGATTGCGAGCACGGGTCTCATACTTCGCGACATTCCATCGATACTTAGTCATAATTTGATCGAATCTTCTTGATCCTTCAACATTTTTTGACATCAGTTAATGTCGTCAATTCCAAGGTGTATGAGGTTTCGCGTGTGGGAATAATAAAAAAAACTCGTTGAAGATTTTGTTATTACTTGGAGTTTGTAAGCGCAAATGTTATCATTCTTAACCAAAACTGAATTCAGGCAGTGCAATACCAGTCTAATTTTTGCTGTCATGAGTGGCAAGTTTAAAGGTCGTATCAGAATTTGTATTTGTATGGCAATCTTTCTGAATCTTAGTTTTGATCTAAAACAGATCAGATATTAAAGAGAGCGGTATCAGAAATATTGCGTTGAATATTTACTAAAATGGGACAGTCATTTTATCTATGCAAAACAGAATGGCAAATAATAACTAGGTTATTGAACCGATAACAAATACAAAAATTCTCAATGGATGACTAATTTGACCTACGCATCATTTTAATTTACCTGAAAAGCTAGCATTTATGAGTATTGATACACATGGACTATGTCAATATATTTAAAATACTACAGGGGCAATTCCCGTAATTTTAAAAACGCTTTTAAGCCTGATCTCAATCTAAAACTGTCAAAAATATCCAGTAAATTTCCAAAATTTTTGACCAGTATTTGATTGTCGCTGAGATGAAGCTGGGATTCGTTTTTGAATATTTTTTTTATTTACAGAAATAAGGTTAAGACTTTAAGTATTCACACTAATTGAACAACCTTATATGTTTAGGATAAAGAAAATACTACAGACAACGACAACGATAACAATGACGTAATAAAAGTCATAACAGATGACATTCACTCAATTGAAGACGAACAATGAACAACTCATCAGTATCATTACATTGTGCCCAAAAGCGTGCAATTATTTGTCGCGTAACTTTCTTGGGCAATATATTCGCAGTTGAACTGACATAGTTTTGGCCGATCAATGAATGAATCTATAAACTGTTGTTAGCCGTTACATAAACCTCGATATTGTAATAGCGGAGTACGTTCGTAATTCAATAATTTCACGGTTAAGTGTTGTACTGCCATTGACCCTATTCAAGTATTTCTTGTTTTAGTTTATTGATAAGGGCTTAATTTGTTAAGTTGATTGAACTTTGGCTAACGTATTTTATGTAATTCGTTTTTATATGTGTATCGACGTCTTTTTTTTCTTTGCCATGCTATTATTTTGGTTAAAAGTGTTAGGTTACTTTAAAAGAGCCTTGTAACAATATCTCCACATTATCGTATATGTTAATTAGGCTCCGTAAATATTAAACTGTACTGTTTAAAAATCTTAATCATTAAGTTTAAATGAAATTTAATCGAGAAATTCATTCATAAAAATGAAAATAGGCCAATAAATATTGTGTTTTCTGACTTTGATTTATACACAGACATCCGATTGATTACTTCTAATTTGATGTTAAAGCATCTAAATGATCCAATTGACATAGTGGAGCCTTAATATAATTACTATCGTATGCGAGTTAATTTGTAATGAATTTGCAATTTATATTCGGAACTGATCATTGGCAGTTACCTATATGTCCAACATTTATATAGGCAATATATTCCGTAAACATTTAATGCAACGCTTTTAAGTATTCGAGATTCGTGACTGAGGATTCAAATAAACAGTACAATCTAAATTAACTACTCGTACATATACCATATATATCAAAGCATTTGTTACGTATGTCTTTCAGGATTCAATTATATACGCAATTACCTACACTAATAGATGTTCTGTCGATATTTGACTTAATGATTTCCAAGCCTGTTATTAGAATTTTTAAGGTGCAATGAAAACTATTTAACGATTCTTCTGTAATTACTTTGTTCTTGGACCTCTTCCGTCGTGCCTTAAGCGATTGAATGCTGTATTGCGTGTTGAAGGTACGGTTCCCGTACGGAGCAATTATTTATATGACCTACAAGTAGTTGTTCTGGATCTGGATGTTAGTGTATGTGAGTTTAAATGTTTGTAAAAGCACCCAGGATAACAATTTTATTAGCATTTATTAAAATACACAATACATCAGACGCATAATCAATCAAAATAAAAATTAAAAATATATCTGATTGTTCACTATTATGTAGTAAGTACCTAGTTGGTCTTTTAAAGCTAATCCCTCAGTCCGGTACGCAGGATAAACTTCAGCTTCTTTGTTAAAATTAAGGCATTAATAGAGACATTTTTTACATGGTTAAGTTATATATCGTGAGAAAACCGGCATGTCCTAGAACCTTAAATTGAAAGACGAAGACATATGACATCTACCAAAATGCACTGGAAACGCGTGGTAGATTACCCACTAATGTATTGACCTACTTCCTGGTGTAAAGAAGAGGCCCGTGTTCTAGTAGTGGAAATAATATAGGCTGATTACAAATTTTTTGTGTAACATCTTTGTGTACAATATATGGATTAGAATAGAATAGAATAGAATAGAATACTCTTTATTATGTACACCATATAGATTACAGAACATAAATAAAAATATTTTACAAAGGGTGACACAATGGGCGGTCTTATCGCTAAGAGCGATCTTTTACAGACAACCTTTGGATGGAATTCTAAGAGGTAGTATAAAGAAATAGTGTAGGTAGTCTACAGTGTACTATTTACATAGATTATACAATAAATATATACGTTAAGTGTATCATACTAGTTTAAATAAATTTATACATCTAATTAATAAATATCATACAAGAGCACATTAAATATAATAATAAGTTTAAAGAGAGAGGAAGTGCTTTTTTATCATAGTTTTAAAAGTAAACAGTGTTTGAGCACGCCTTACGGACACGGGCAAGTCATTCCATAGCCGAACTGCTTGTACAGTAAAGGATTTATCATAGAAACTAGTGAAATTAGAGAAGAATCCTCTAGGATTCTTGAAGATAACTAATCTTTAAATTATCATTCTCCAAAATAAATAATGGCATTACTCGTACATCGTGTGTAACATCGGATTACTTAACAGTCGTAATGTAACAGCTTGTTTTAATTCACTCATTGCACACAGAACCGCGTCTACCCATTATATGCTAATTGGAAGACGACACGCAAAATTGATACAGACAGAGAGTGAATTTTCAATACTACTTTGGCAATGAGATAAATTTATATTATTTATGCAACTAAACTGATCCAAATAGTACATTCTCCTTACATACTTCCTACATGGTTATCAGATGTTATAGTAGTCTTCTAAAAACTAGAAATAAGTAATTGCAATTAGGTAATAACTAGCATCAACCGATCAATCTGCTTATATAATAAACATTGACAATGCACATGAACATAGAACTCAACTTTGCCGAGCATTGTAACGAGAGCAAAAATATTGAGAACAAAATTGGCGCTAATGCAGTCTCATTAAAAGGAAATGATTCTATACTTCGCTAACAAAAAACTTCCGCCTGAAATATTACTACACTGACCAGAGAAGACTAAACGAATTATGACGCATGAAAGATTATACTAAGCTACTTCAGCTTTACATAACCGCCAAGCCTTTTGCGTGTAAACTGATGTACTCTTCTTGCGTCAATGGTACCGTGTAACCATAGTTCGGAAACGAAGTTGAATGGTTTTGGTCGAATCGTTGCAAAAGTCAGAGGTTACGCAAAAATTACGGGTTAGATGAGGGATGGACGCGGAGAGCATGCGAAGCGAATTGCTTTTCGCGACGTGAGATTTTTTATTTCGTCATATGTTTTGGATGGATGACCACTGACGACTTCGAATGCATGGTGATTAGATTGTTGCTATTGCTCATGCAAATCTTCACGATACTATCTGAATACTGGGGTCTATAATTAATACAATTGGTGTAACTGATGAAAAAAAGGTTGTAGAAAATCAAGTGGCTGGTGAATTTATCGTTAAAATGAATCAGTTTGAAAATAGGCCGTGATATCTTCAGGATTTCGCTTCCAGTCTAGTAACCAAATACGACCTCCACAAACAACCTACTAATTGATAGAATAGCAAAATAAGCCAGGATAATGATAAAAATTTGCAGTACAATTCAAACTACGTTCATAAATTGTTGACGCAATCACATAAATTAGTATCATAAACAGCAAGGTGAAAGTTCGATGGTCGCAAGATTTCAATTGTGCGGTCGCGTGCTGTACTGGCTCCACATAAAATGTGCTGCGGTTTCTTGCGCCATTCCATTAAAAATGCTAATTCTCTTCTATTTTTATTGTGTTCAGGAGGTATTTTTGTAACATTTTGGTTTGCAGTTTCGTAAAATTTGTATAACAGTCCGAAAACAAGTAAAACGCTTGAAAAGTTTTAAAAACTAAGTAATACTAATTCATTTTCAAATTAGTTTGGACTTCAATAGTCAAGCACGACAATGCATGCCTCATGTAGATAAAACTTTTTGAATTTATTGTTAATATTTTCCTCGTAACCCATTCGATGCAATCAATAAATAGATTTTAAGATTAGCGTTCTTAATTTGAACTGTGCATACATTCGCCTGTATATTTTCTTCCGTATGTCTTACCCATATTTAAGCTGTCCGCGTCACACTTTTGGGCTATGTTTTTAATTAAAGGTTTCTATTACAATCAAAACTCGGTTCGGTCTGGTTCGGTTTCGACACGATGACAGGACGACGTGAACAAAATCGTGAGTGGCAAACAGTGAATGATGTTTTAAATAATGAATTTTTATAATGTTCAGGGTATGATGAGTTGACAGAACGCGATTAGCTATTGTGTGTGGGAGCACTGTGTGCTGTGTGAAGAAATTATATACCAAAATTTAAAGATTTATTTCTTTCCGGATATCGGGATCTCCACTCAATAGACGAAAAAGGCGAGTGTATGAAGATTCATAGTTATAATTGCTGGAAAATAAGTACGGAAATTAAAAAGAAACATCTCCAATTTGGGAGCCCAATTTCAAGTGAAATAATAAACATCACGAAGATGCCATAGAACACACGTAACTAACTCTTTGACCTCCATCGACGAAGGTTGCGCAACTAAAATTAACGATACAGTTCCCATGTCAACACACACTACAGCTCACCTATTTACTTGTACCTTATATAAGCATGATTCGTACTATGCTGTTCTTTTCCTGAGTTTTGAAAGGAGTTAAGACTGGTCGGTGGAGTTCAATTAAGGGAAATGCGGTTGGCATTTTTTAACGCTTGTAATTGGTCATAAAATGTTAATGGATAGAGAAAGAAAGTAAAATCACAGAGCTAGGGGGAGGTTGTGTGAGAAATAATAATTAATATAAAGGAGAAATGGTCTGACAGTTGGGGTACACAATACCCCCCAGAGTGGTTGTTTATCGTGTTACTATGAAACGCTATTAAAATAACGAAAAAAAACCTGAGAAAAACTAAGCCAGAATCTCGTAGAAAAAATTCCAAGATATGTGATTTCTGCCAACCATAGATTACATACCACTTCCTCTCAAATAGAGGAGACCATTTCACGAAGTAGAGGGTACATTAACTGTTGTAATTTAGTTGCATCTAAACAGTATGGAATTCAATCCAAACATAGTAGGGAAAAGACTTAGCAGATATGATTTATGAGCTAAGGTCATGGCAAGGCTAATAATTAAAGCAGTATTGTCTAACTATTATACATTGCTGTGGTATATTAGAACTACCTAACAGTTTATTGAACCGTCTAATAATGTTGAAATCAAATGCTTGGTTCTAAAAATTCAATTATACATTGATGATTATGACGTTTCCAAAAGAGCGATTGCATAAAAATATGCTTAGCTAATTATTCACGCTAATTATAAACTTGAAAAATTCACACACTATTCCTATTTTGTAAGTTTAATTCAATTTACACATCGCACTATTACTTTTGTTGTTTCTAAACAGTTCCCATTCTCGAAATATTTAAATTTTACGGTTTTAATTCACAAGTACTTGCAAAATTTAACCTTAAAAAGATTTATGGGTGTATCGTAGTAGAGATTACTATCGGCTTTATTTGTTTTCTACTGTATCAGGGCGTTATGCAACAGCGGCTTGGCCGTGAACTCCTGCGCAGCGTGTGCAGGTGCCCTAATAATGTGTACCTGTTTAATTACTGCCTTCCCGCTATTGTATTCGAATGTAACAACGTGCTAACGTATTATGTTAACGTTTTTACAATCGCATCTCGCATTGTGTTTGTAATTTATGTTATTCGGAATAGGAATTTGCTCGACTTTAGTGTATGTGTATTGGTTTCCATGTGTGCAGGAATGACGACTACTCCTAATATTGTTATACTACAGGTACAGCCAGCAACAAAAGTCAGTTAACAGTCAGAAGTGACATTAAATTAATGAAAAGCACTCTGAGTCTCTCGATCTTCTTCAACTAATGGCGTCTATCATAAAAAGCCAAAAGTATATTATAGAAAAATTCTGCGTTAATCGAATTTTGTTACAGACCGTGCACCTCTGCCTATCCCGCGTGATTTTATGTTTAAATATATTAATTCATTGACTTTAGCCCAAAATAGATTTCTTATTTTGTGTATGCACAGCTAATGTAGTACAGATAAATTATTAGGGCATAAAATTAACAAAGTGTTTTCAAATTATGAATTATAACCTACCCTTGCGAGCTCGTAAATAAAGTAATTGTCATTTACGAGTTAATTATTTAATTTTATTACTGTTTTAATAATTAGTTTCCGGTGATAAACTGTAGTTAGAACTACCTAGTAACTGCTAGTTTAATACTATTTATACTATTATTTCATGTATTAAATCACTGATATCTATCGTACGTATCCAAAATCCATTTATTACTTACACGAAAGATGTGACTATGAAAAGTTTGGACACCAATAATACAAGAACAATAAAAACCTTTTTATATATACGTATAGTTGACCTTCTTTATCAGACTTTAGTGACTAAAATCCTCCCGTGATCCATCACTTGCCTCAGCCCCCGAATTGCGTAACACACTATAACTATCAATTATATTGGGTGCTCTGGGGTCCCACCAACATCTTTGGGACCCAAGTCAACCCCACCTGCCAGACGGTGCACCTGCTGACTTACAGACGGGGCTCTGACGCCGGCTTTCCCTACGGGCTTGTGTGGTCAGACGGCAGTCGCAAGCAAAACAAGCAATACCATGAACAGGAAAAGAAGAAATGCACGTGTCACAGTTAGGGCGCCGCCGCAAAACGGCGCGCAGGAGTCTCGTCCAACTCCTGTCACCTGTGGGCTAGGGCTACCGTGTCAGAGGCGGACAAGGCTGAAGAAGCGAGCCCAAATCAGCAAAATCCGTTTCACGTCGTGGAACGTTGGCACGCTAACTGGACGCGCGAGAGAAATGGCCGAAACTCTCCACAGGCGAAAGGTGGCCGTGGCGTTCCTGCTGCTGAAACTCGGTGGAAAGGCAGCAAATCCCGGCTTATTAGGAATGGCTACAAGCCTACACTGGTGCACCTAGTAGGAGAAATGGGTGGCCGTGGTGTTGTCTAACGAGCTCCAGTATGACGTCCTGGAGGTGAACTGCACCAGTGACCGGCCGATGTCGGTGCGGGTGCTTGTCAATAGGGTTATAATCCACTTGATAAGAGCCTACGTGCCGCAGGCCGGATGCGGTTACGCCGAAAGGACGTTGTTCTGGAGCAAGCTCGAAGGACTGCTTCATAGGATCCCGTTGTCCCAGGGAGTCGTTCTGGGTGGTGATTTGAACGTCATGTGGTTGAGAAGTGTAACGGGATTGAGCATGTTCACGGTGGCTTTGGTTACGGTAGCTGCAACACGGAAGGGGACAACATTCTCCGAACGTGTGTGGCCGACCTTGAAATTGTGAACACCTATTTCCCAAAGAAACCGGAGCACCTTGTTACCTACCGGAGCGGGCAAAGCGCTACCCAGATCGACTTCCCACTAATTAGGAGACATCACATAGGTAATGTAGCCAACTACAAAGTCAACACAGGATGCTAAAGATCGCGCAAAATGGAGGAGAATGTGCAGCAAAGCGGACCCCGGGCTCCAAAGCGAAAGCCGCGGATGCAACCGGGATAAACGCTGAGATGATGATGATGATGATGACTATTACTATCAATTGGAATCATTTTGAAGCATATTGCTAGTCCATTACAATGACTTACGGAAGTGAAACGTGGTCGCTCACAATGGGCCTCATACGAAGGCTCAGAGTCACACAAAGGACAATGGAAAGGGCTATGCTCAGTGTTTCGGCACGCAGACGACGCAGCGTAAGGGGGCTCCCAAAAAGGTAGACAGATGACCTGGCGAAGGTCGCAGGAAGCCGATGGATGAAGGCAGTACAAGACCGGTCGTCGTGAAAAGCCTTGAGGGAGGCCTTTGTCCAGCAGTGGGCATCTATAGGCTGTAGAAGAAGAAGAAGCAGAAGAAGAAGCTAGTACATTGCTTCATAAGTTCGAAAAATTTGTATGCTCAACAACGTAAGTAACGCAATGAATTTTGTTCATCATCATCTTAGCGTTAATCCCAGTCACATCCGAAGCCCTTCAGCTTTAGAGTCCAGGGTCCGCTTTACCAGTATAACCGCTGATTCCGGCTAAACTTCGATATTTTCCGTGAAGCGACTGCCGTCGGACCTGCACAATCCGAAGGCGATATCGAAGCATTGCAGTTAGACCAATTGTTGGAATTTTGAGGGGTCCAATAATCTGTAACGACTGCTACTAGACGCTAGATGGCTGCAGAATCGAACTCCTATTCCCGGAAAATTTAAATTTCGCTTACGTTGAAACTGTCTACGTGCCACATCATAGACGAATATATCTTGTCATTTTCGGAATATTCTAAAACTAAGAAAACTCCTTTAAGCTTTCCCTTTCAGTGGAAAGCGACATTGAAGCGAAACTTACAAAACCTACAGATTTCATCATGGCCAGTAAGAACCTAGAATTCAATTATTATAAAAATGGATTTCAATTCACAATGAACGTATAGAACTATATGTAAGGTTAGATTCTGCTTTCTAACTTCGTCTCCGTAAAATTGCGTCGATTTACGTTCATCTCATTGCCACCGCTGTATCTTATTTATCGGTTATTGTTTTTCTGTCTTATTTATTTATTTTTTTATTAATCATCTTTTTTTCATTTTTTTAATAAATCTTCTTTTTTTAATAAAGCCTAGAGTGGGGCCGTTGCCCCTTGTCCAGGAATATCTCCTGTATCGTGGGTGCGTTTGCAAACATATAAACTAACACAAACAGTCATACCCGGAACAACTAATTGTAAGCCATAAAAATATTAGTTCAGTGCGGGAAACGAACACCAATCGTGTCGTCAAATCGTTATTTCATATTGCTAGGCTTCTAAGAAGCCTAACGTGATGTTAAGTAGTCTTCCTTAGGGCACCGCTGCCGCGCCGCCACCGCCCACGTAACCTCTGTTTGTTTCATTCCATTGCCGGCCGCATAAGAGCGTAACAACCAATCTCTCCTTAGCAAATATACTTGCTCGCATATTTGTATCTATATGTTGCAGTTTCTTCTTTAATAAATCTAATAATTTATCAAATGTCTTGTGATTCATTCGAAAATAATGACAAAACTTGGCCTCATCTTTTCGGAGATCTTCGTAAAGTGGGTTTGACTCAATAGGATGAACCCACAACTTTCTAACTCGATGCTTTTTTTGCCATTTCCTAAACATATAGTAAGTTCAAACAAACAAACTTCTTTTTTTCGTTACATTAGACATGTTTACGTCACATATGATCTCTCGGTGAACATGTTCGTAAGCGGCCGGTAATGGAATGAATCAAGCAGACAGGGAGGGTAACGCGCGCGGTGGCGGCGCAGCGGCGGTGCGGTGGCGGCGCCGTCTGCAGGAACCCTTATGCGCAATTAAGCGCTTAGCAAAACAGAAATCAATTTATTTTATTTTTATTTTTTTTTTCTTGACGCTGTGGAAATGCCTTTACGCACCACACCCCAAAGGGCGTGTGTGGGACTCGCCCAGCCGAAGCCGGGAATACCCACTAAAACCAAACAGCGGCACACCGACATTGACTTAGTGGCGGGGTCATGGGAAATAGCAGAGCCTTTCTACCAATCCCCCGCCGGCAATTCCGCCAAAAGGCGGGCCCACAGTGGGCCCTCCATAGGGAGGGGCCCGGCTGGGTACGTCTTCTTGTGCGAGAAGATGCAGCAGCTAAGGGTTTTTTAGCGAGGTGTCCTTCCTCTTAGCCCCACTCGTTTGCCCGGAAGCAAACGGGGCCCCCAGCTCCTCTCAGTGAGGAGACCGGGTTGCCCGACGGTGACCCGGAGTTCGAGTCACGTCAGCCACCTGGAGTGGTGGCGCACGTGTGACCGCCGAAGCGGTCCCCACTTCTGGTTTTGGTCCGCGCCGGTAAACCGGTAACCCCCATATCTGGGGGCCGTTCCCCTATCCGCCGCCTGGGGACGCGTCCGATGGCAGGCCAGAAACTGCACACGGAACAGAAATCAAATCTAATCTAACTTATAGGTACCTAATAATATTCCTTGATTCATTCATGACACTTGTCTCCATGACCTCGATGACAACTAATTTTTATATAGTTTTCAGAACACCATAAGAACAAATGAACACGTGTTGGAACTTTTCTTACCTTTTCCCAAGCAATATATAGAATTTTTGTAAGCATTGAAAGATAACGGATTTATCGGCTCCATCTCAGCTCTCTATTGTATCGTTTTTATAAAGTTGTGACCTGTGGTTGGTTTTCCCTCAGTGATGTTTAAAATCATAGGAAACTTACTAATTAGGACTTCTAAATATTGCTTTAATGAATACTCGTAGGTTCCTATTACCTTCACACATTAGCTGTCATTGCCAGCAACTTTATTTGTAATTATATCATTACTAAATTCTTCACTTTAGATTTTTAATTGTTTCCAAACATTTTCGTATGTTTTAGAATTTTTTTTTTTGTCATATGCTAAATTATAGAAGAAATTAAGGAATTAAATCAACAATTCTTATTGCAGCAACAGATGTACGACATGATTTGAAGTGTGTTGCTTTATTTTTTTAATATATCGGATGAAAAAATGAAAAAGACGCTTGACCACAATCCAGCCTGAAGGTAAGCAGTGAAGCAATCGTTGATGGTAAAGCGCGCTAGTTTATTAAAACCTTATTTGCTTATCAAACCCAAAAATCAATTTTACACCTAAGCATTGTGACGTTAATTTTTGTATGGAAGCATTTCTGATTTATCTGAGAACTTCAATACCTACCTACCCAGTAGAAGTAACGTAGGTAGGTATTGAAGGTCGAATAAATATTGTTTTACTTTTTTTTTTACGATAACTAGTTTAATATATTGTACCTTATATAATACCTCCACAATGCCTGTAAATTGCTTGCATCCACAATCACAATATTTTAGGTGAATACATTACCTACATGCTACCGTAAAGAGCGTATTATTACAACAAAATAAAATCGTCTCTCAGCATTAATGTTTAGTTTAATAGACAGAATATGAACAGGACAGCACTGTAATAGTCTCCAATAGTCTCTAACATAAAAAAAAACCTTTGGGGTACTAACTATACGGAAACAAACAATAAACAAAAGAATAAGGAAACTGGGGGTATTTTCATTATTTTTTATGGTGATGCGTCAATTACAGGTTAAAGTTCGTTTAACATGATATGCTTCATCTTCAATCTTAGTCAATAAGAGATTGATGTATTCGCCGCCTAGCCATCGAACACGTGGAGCTAGTGTTAGCTTACGCGGAAGTATTACAAATGCTTGGGTATCATTTTAAATCTAGTGAGACGGCGACGTGTTGGTATAAGATCAGAAATAGAGCGTAAATCGTTATAGGTTGCTAAAGTATACTGGTCGCTGGCGCCATATTAACACGTACTGTTAGATCTGCCTTGTTTTGTAAGACAATGCAGCACCTTTTATAGACAGATAGTTGCGAATTGATTCGATATTTCTTAAGCTTTATTACAGGGCTATAAAAAATCCAATGGTCAGTAGATAGTTATGCCTCTTCAATCTGTAAGAATTTGCATTGATGTTTTCTAATTGAAAATTATCTACTATAATCCGCACCTGAAATACTTTTTTTTTTTATCTCATACATTGTATCCATTTAATTCAGTTTTAATAAATAAAAAATGTGAGTAGATGAAGACCAAATAAACGATGGACGGACTGGTTCATCATCAACCTTTTCTATTGTCCCACTGCTGGGCACAGGTCTCCTCTCATACAGTGAAGGATTGAGCGTAATCACCACGCTTGCTCAATGCGGGTTGGCGATTGCAGACTTATAAACTCCAGGTTTCCCCAAGATGTTTTCCTTCACCTTCAGTCAATGGTGTCCAAGATATACTTAGAAAGTACATATAACTTTAGAAAAGTTACATTGGTACTTGCCTGACCTGGAATCGAACCCGCCAACTCATACTTGAGAGGCTGCTGTTTTAACCACTAGGCCACCACGACTTGAATGGACTGAGTAAAAGATTATATGGCTAGTAGGAAGGATTTTAAGATTAGAGGGGCAGTAAGGTTCTGGAGTGGCGGTCACGTACCGGAGACGCAGCGTAGGGACGCGTGGCCATTGTCCAGCAGTGGATCTCTATAGTCTGAAGAAGAAGGAAAAATTACGACTAGTATAGATATAGATATACGTACCTATGGGACAAAAAGTCATTGTGCACCAGCTCAAAATAAATTGGTAATTGGCTTGTATCCTAAAAAATAATTTAATGTCCGTCAGATAGATTTATAAAAAATATTGAACACGTATTTTTTATTTTTTCTTTCATTCAAATACTTAGGAAGATATATTGATTTGAAATGTCGCATGACGTCACGCCATGGTGCAAAATATAGAACGGCGTGACGTAATTAGCCCCCACTCTGTAACTTTATTACGCTATATCTCAGTAGTTTTTGGTAATTACGAGGAAATAAAAAAT
Source organism: Sesamia inferens (assembly GCA_037179545.1). Taxonomy (NCBI): domain Eukaryota; kingdom Metazoa; phylum Arthropoda; class Insecta; order Lepidoptera; family Noctuidae; genus Sesamia; species Sesamia inferens. The sequence goes on along the minus strand of CM073928.1, from coordinate 22,400,660 downwards.
ACGGGTCTTAATTTTTTTTATTATCTATAAGACGGACTAATTATCTTTTTGATTTTCATACCTTGGATACATCCCTATTGCGTAACACATTATCAGTACCAATAGGTTTCATTTTGACAGTTCAACAATATTCTTTGCATTTTTTTTTCCTCTATAGGCTGAAGAAGAAGGAAAAATTACGACTAGTATAGAAATACGTACCTATGGGACAAAAAGTCATTGTGCACCAGCTCAAAATAAATTGGTAATTGCGTAACACATTATCAGTAGGTACCAATAGGTTTCATTTTGACAGTTCAACATAATTCTTTGCATTTTTTTGAAGTGAAACTTCTTTACGCACGCTTGACTTGGGGAGTAAGCTGGCGAGCACGTGATGTAAGCGTTACGAAAAGTGATCGGGCAAGGCGAACGGAAGTTAAGTGGGGGATATAAGCACAGAGGCGCCCGTGGCGCGAGCTTGGTACTACAAAGTCTACAACGAGCTTTTTTTTTTTCAATAAAAATAGTAGATCTATGCAAAAATATTATTTTAATTTTTTTTTTTTTTAATTTTGAGACACGGATACACTTATTTATTTATTTATTTACACTTAACACTATACATTAAATTTTATGTTGACTGACAACCATTAAGGGGGTTAACATAAAATTTGGTACCGCCTACTTCACAGTCCCTCCTGTATCCCCCCTCCCTTACTCCCCCCCCTCACCCCTTAATATCCCCACGAAACTACACCCCCCCCCGACCCCCCTCATTGATTACCTCACCGCCCCGTGTATTATCTCGGGAACCAGAGGTCGTGGACTACCCGAGTTTGGGGTCCCCTGAATCAGGAGGAAGAGCCCGACCTTTTGGCCCCGAGGGAATCCACTCCCCCGCCTCCCTTTTTTTCAATAAAAATAGAAGATGTATATATGTACATATGTATACATGTATATATTGTACACACATATATATATATACATACAGATGGAGCGAAGAAGAAGAAGTTTCACTTCAGTCGTGTGGTCATAAGCACACTCGTTTTTTTTTCTTATCTTAGGCTTCGCACGGTTTGTGCATTCAGCCAATGTCAAGTATTCTTTGCATTATTTACGTTGATAAGCAGACACATTTTCCAACCATTATGTAGCAATGGATTAGCAAAATGCTTCAAAATGATTTCAATTAAAAGGAATAGTCCAGGAATAATAGTTGACAGCCTCCGTGGCGTAGCGGTAGCGAATGCGGCCATTGCGCAAGGAGGCGCAGGTTCGATCCCCGCACAGTGCAAATATTTGTATGCATGAATATGAATATTTGCACTGGTCTGGTCGTGCCTCGGAAAGCACGTTAAGCCGTTGGTCCCAGTTGCCTTACTAACATCTAGTGGCAGTCGTTACGGGTTGTTGGAACCCTCAAAAGTCTAACAATTATTTTATCTGCAATGCTTAGATATCGCCTTCGGGTTGTGCAGACGGCAGTCGCTTCACGGAAAATATCGAAGTTTAGCCAAAATCAGCAGTTAGACTGGTCAAAGCGGAACCTAGACTCCAAAGCTGAAAAGCTACAGATGCGACTAAGATTAACGTTGTGATGAAGAAGAAGGAGTCCAGGAATAATAGTTACGCAGTAGGCTATTTGACAGATTTATAATTTCTATCTTGAATTACTTGGTTGCGGTTAACAAGTTCACCGAAAGCATTTTTTTTATTTTAAATACGTATTTCCTAAGAAACATGCAAATAAAAATTTAAAATTCAAATAAGCCGCCGAAACGCTTTATTCAGCAATATGGCGTCGCGCCTAGTAAGTGATGTCACAAGTATATAAACGATTTTCATTTCCGCAGTGGTGTTTGTATTTATCTGTTATTTATCTAATAAAATAGTTTACAAGTGATATGCTGTACCGGGTTGTACAAATACATCTGAGAACACATTGAACAACAACAAGTACTGATGCGCATATGACGTCATCGTCACATTAGCCAATCCGGATCGTTACACAATATGTGGCGCGAGATACAAAAAGTCAAATATATTTTTATGTTTTGGATATATTAATTGTTATTATTTTTATTAAAACTCATGTAAATGACATAAAGAACACTCATTTTATGCATTTAAAGCAAATAATCGCAAAGAATATCATACTGTCAAATAGCCTTTTAGGGTGCTGGGCTGGAGAACGATGAAAATGACGATGCATTAAATTCATCAATTTACCTAGTTGCTCAAAATCTGTGTAAAACAGGTTTGTGTGTCAGGCAACACACCAAGAAACAAAAAACCTGAGAAGTTACGTACGAAATTAAAAATACTTCAAAACATTTCTACATTGTACAATTGGACGTGATTTCATTACCAATTAGTCTTGTTAAATAAGAGACTAAATAACTAGTATCTACCAACGTTACTCACCTAGACATACTTACAAATGTTTGCTGAAACGCGTTACGAGGAATTAGGTTCTCAATTGAGCAGAACTTTGCAACTAAAAGAAAAACAAATACAAGTAATTATAAATCCTTCATGCCTTGGTTTGTTCAATTGTTGTTTAATAATACGTTTATTGAAGCAAAACTTCTTCTTCTACCTGTATACACTATGTGATGAAAACCCTGTCCGATCCGTTAAGGTATTGTTAGCTATCCATAACTGATAGTACTAATGCATACAAAGCCGGGCTAAACTTAAAAAAAAATCCCCCTAAAAATAAATATTACTTCACAAAAAGAGGTAACTTAAAACATGTGCGGTAGGCAATACGTGCGTGGGCGAAGGGGGGCAGGGCACGCGGTACGTGGTGGCATCGCTATTGTATGGACGCCTACGATAAATAATTATTATCAAACCTTCTTTTCTACCGAGACTTAACTTGTCAACGCTCTCTTGTCTAGATATATTGTGCACTGTCATGAAGTTGATTTAAATATTTATATAATTGCTATTATATTTCATCAGTCATTCACTCATAATGATACCGTCAAAAATGGTGTTGACACTTATTAAAAAATTACCAAATTTTGCGGAAGTTGGAATCAATTCGCGGAAAAAAAGATTATTAAAAATTCATTAGTATTGTTACTATGATGATTACGTAAAATTTCATATTTTATTTGGTTATGTGGTTAGCTAAACACATTTTTTACATGTTGTATATACTAGCTGTAAGTTTCCTTATAATGTAAAAATAAAATAAAACATACATATCAAAGTTTCCATACTAAATACACGCCAAGACTTAAAAAACCAACAATAGACATAAGGAGAGAGATATTCATGTCGGGCCCTTTGTTTTGACTGTCGATGTTATTCCTAATTATTTAATAACATTATTTATGTAATAACATTATTTACACGCAGCATAATCACGCTATCCCTGAAGCGTTCACCAGAGGTGTACAATATAAACAACCATTACTGGCGAACTGTGGGTGTACACAAGTAAATCCAAGTGTCTCCAGTTATGGTTGTGTGTGTTTTTAATATTACAAAATGATAAACCCTGTTGAACAATAATAAATTGGTTTTGTTCTTTTTACTTGTATCAGGTTTAAAAAACCAGCCGACCGACGATAAATCAGGCGGAAGACCAACGCCATTACGTAGTTTGCGAGGCACGGGATCATCACACCATCAACTCCCATACTCTGGGCTGCTACCGACAAGTTTCTAGAGAAAAAAAATCCATAACACTTTGTCCCACTTGGCAATCGAACCCTTCTACTTCTTCAGCCATAGAGGTCCACTACTGGATAAAGGCTTCCCCCAAGGCTTTCTACGATGACCGGTCTTGTGCTCCTCGCATCGGTCATCGGTCCACCTTGTTGAGGGGCTCCTTAGAGTTGAACGCAATAATAACATGCAATGAAGACCGCCAACATGCAGTCAACGACATAGTTAATTGTGCACCTAGTAGTTGAGATATAAATTATATAAAAAATAACATAATGACTTCCTTGTTTTACCGTCCATACATTTGTACAGTTGAGTTAAAACAATAGCTTGTTATAAAACAATAAGAACAACTTTAATGATACGATTTAAACATGTATCATTAAAGTGTAGCTGTGTTTTACAGATACGGTTTTTATCGAAATCATTTATGTTGTTAACATCTTGAAGAGTCTTTGAAAGACTTGATGTTTTTTTTTAATTAAACTTTGTTCCGGCATGATGTCTGGTGAAGCCGTACGGGGGACGGGTCTGAGCAGTTGTGTTGCGATGTGTGCCGGGTACGATGAGCCAAGTGTTGTTGTGTCGGGAGTTTGGTCGTGGAGAGTCTCCACATCAATCTCCCTCTGGCGCAGCATCATTGGTCGTGTTGTTGGGTTTAACATTGTACCACCTCGCTCAACTGCCGTCTTCCTTCCTATTCACTAAGTTTTTTAAGTGAATGGGTTTAATAAACTAGTGCGCTTTACCATCAACGATTGCATCACTGCTTAACATCAGGCGGGATTGCAGTCAAGCGCTAGTTTATAATTATTTAAAAAAAAAAAAAACATTATATAACTACTACAACTATACTTGTGACAAGAATGCATTCCTAAGTATAGTTCTACGTTGATCTGAAATCCGAAAATCTGAAAACTGAAATCTCAGGATATTGTAGTGAAAAACGTTCATGCAGTTGTTGTCGGTAGGTGGTCGTATCGGCTTCTGATTTAGTTATGTAAGGATAAGTTCGCCGGATAAATAGTATATACTTCTTAATAGTAATAACTTCTTGCTCTATCTCATGCGAACTCTAGGATTCCCAGCCTTGGTGGATGCGGGTAAGAAGGTGGATTCCTCCCGCGCAACATTCAAGGCTGTTGTAGGTGAAAGTGTATTAAAATTAATAATGGGGGTGATGGTGGTATGGGTGAAGATGGTATTGATGATGATGATGTTCTTGAAGGTGTGTACGATGCTGTGCTTGAACTATATGGATCTACAGGGGTGTCTGTCCTGTTTGTCTGTCTATCACCATCATCAATAACTTCGGCTGTAGCATCTTTGTCAGTGGGAGTCTGCCTGCTCAACTTCTCACCGCTGACGATTCGCATGCTGAGACACTTAGGCCGCCCAGCTTCAAGAGGGCCCCGGCGATGGCCCCCGGGCAACGGTCTTATCCACTTGAACGTCCCGATGTGACAGCTGGGAATGCGTTGTACGTCCGAGTGCGCGATCGGTATCAAGCCGCGCCGAGCGCTCGTAAAATCCTCGTTATTTTCTTCTTATTTTTTAGCAGAAGTTTATTTAATTACGATGTATGTATTACTATTTAACTATTTTTCCTGAAGGGATTGTTTTGTCCTATTTTAAGATATTATATCAAACAAAAACTTGACGAAAATCCGGCACACCATGACCAATGAGCAATCATTTCATCGTCCACTTTAACACTCGTAAAGACAACTTATCAGACATTGGATACAAAGTATTTATACATATTCAGAAACAATAAATCTCGACAATCATTTTAATATGTAACACTAATAAGAGTTCGATAATAAAAAATAATTTATTACTCTCATTTTAATCGCAGAACTCACTGCCACTGTACAAAACTGCATTCACCGTTTATAAACAAACTTTTTTTTCCGATGTTATGTGTCAGGTGGGGCACTGTTTTATCCATCCGAGAATCGTTGTTTAATACAGAACCATCTAGTGAGAAGTTCATGAAGCTCTTTGATACATAACATAAAAACTCGTTTAAAGTTACATGTCGGTGAGGCCACCATGGTTGCCTGAACGCTTAACGCCAAAAATTTTTAGGCAACTTTATTGGCTCGGAAGCTTGAGTGGTTGCACGTTTTCTTTTTAACGAGTCTCCATTTTTAAGTGGGTTTCCACAGTTAATTTTTCATACCTGTGTCCGCCCCCCACCTGATTAGATGATCAATCCTGATTGATCGCACACGTCCTGACGTGTGGTTGTTTAGGGGACTTATTATTATTATAATGACTTAATTTGCCTAAAAGCGATCACTTACGATGTAACTATGCAAGCGTTTTCTGAACAAAAACCTTTAATATTTATACACGACCATATACATATACAGATTTAATAAATAACTCGACGACTCACACGCTAACATCATTTACTTAAATAAAATAACTATTAACTACCCTTAATGAGCGGAGCGATAAACTAGGTTCACATGAATAACGATAAAATCTAGAATTTTACATATATTAATGGAGATGTTAAATATTTATGTAGGCTTTGAGCTGATTACTACAATGTAGTAGTACCATTTAGTAAAGCTTAGTTTACATAGTCGCAACTTTATGTATAAACTTGTTGCATGCTATTAAAATCAATGTCAAGCCGTGTAAAGACGCGAAAGAGTATACCGTCTAAATTGTTTTAGCGCTTGAACTAAAATAGGGCTTCCAGTGCCTTAGATATCTATTCCGTTCACATTTTGTACCCTGTAGTTGTCCAGACAGCAAAACATAAAAAAATATAAATGGGAAAGTGTATTTTTGACTGTCTTTTTCGGCAAAATGGAGCAACGAATTGTCGTGATTTTTAAAGTGGTGATTGTTGAAGGGACTACATTTTATCATTTTCTACCCTCCCACTTTTCTAAAATGGGAAGTGGAAATTTGTATGCGGCATTCCGCAATTTTTAAAGTAGAAAGCTAAAAATTCGTATTCGATCTAATTGTGACTAACAAAAAATCGTGCATATTTATTTCAAGATGTAGCTTCAATGTAAACTAAGCTTAAGAAGAACCTTCAGACTATATATAAGGCTAGATGACTGTTAATAAAGCCATCATTTTACCAGTTTATTACTATGACCACTTTTTTCGATAAGATAAAAAAGGGTTTTTTCATTTTTCGCCTCGCATTTTGCAACCTAATAAAATTGAATAAAAACAAAAGCTTATTAGTAGAAGGATGCGCGGTCGTGTTGGCGCCCGCTTGACATGGCGGGTTGATGCCAGTCGGGGGTGGAGAAAGTAGAAGTATCTTCTAGTCCTCGACTAATGGTATTAGAAGTAAGAGTGGGGTTTTAGTTAGTAGGAGTCTGACATAGCCCTCTGTTTTTCGCAAGTATAGAGTAGCCCAACAGTTGTCCCACGGTTAAAAAAAAATCATAATTAATCAATAATACAAGTGCGTAGAACATACAAAGCTAACCAGACGTGAAGTTTAACATATCTGAAGGTGTATTGTAAATCAATTCCTCACACATTTAAAAGCTTTCGGACAAAGGTGCTCAAAATTGTTTTCTTCTCGAATTGGCTCCAAACCCAAACTCGAAGCATTAATTTCAAATTAACTAAATTTTAGGCACTTTTGAAATGCCAAAGGGTCTGTCAATTAGAAAGAAGTGGTCCATTCCAAAGCGAAGGTTCTACCTATGAAGACGAAAGGGCACAAAACTCCATGGGCATTCTTTTAAAGCAAAATTTATTTATACAAATTACAAGGGATAATCAATCAAGTACCCGTTGTTCGCCGAGTATCAATCCCTACTTTGTTTACGCCACTACGATCCACATGAAGAGTTTCAGCTCGTCTTTTATAATGAGAGACTAGACTACAATTTAAGTATCTTCAAGGCTAGAGTGAAAAGGTTCTTAATAAACTAGCGCGCTTTACCATCAACACTTGCTTCACTGGTTACCATCAGGCGGGATTGCGGTCAAGCACTAGTTTGTAATTATTTTAAAAAAAAATGAAGTATAGGAGAACGATGTAGAACGTTAAAAGCGTCCAATTGACAACATATATCAAGAAAAACCAATTCGAATATTAAAGTATCAAGTATCAAAATCATAGTATCAGATGACATCAGTGATGTGAATGCAATTGATATTCAATTGGTAGATCAGTATATGTGACGTTGGCGATTCTTCAATAGCAGGACTGTTGAAGAATCGCTTACGTGCTTCAGGCACCCGTTAGACTGTTTCTTCGTTCTTCGAACCAAAACCGAAGAAGGCACAGTATACAAACATTGGAAATATAAACCTTTACTTACCAGTTGAACAACATGGGTTGACTTCACTAAAATAAGCAGCAACAGTTTTAGAGTTACATAGGCCTTTCAGCATAGTATGGTTGCGACATTTCAAGAGACACGCAACTTATTTTATAAAACATTTAATTAATAACAACCTCCTTTTTTCTCTAGCCAGAAATTAATTAACAGTGCAACGAAACGCTGAAACATTTAGCCAGTGGTATGATTAAAATATTGCCTAAAAGTTTTCACACAGTACCTAATTGGTGTCATTAGAAACACTGTCTTTAATTAAAACGTGAATGACAGAAAAGAGGGTATATTACAGTAGGTACTACATTTCAACTGTCAAGTATCTCATCAGTCACGCATACTGTACTTATTCCGTACGCATGCACATATTATTGTGATTCCAAAATGGTCCTTATCGTACATAAGGAAAGCGTAATGAAAGTGTCATTATGATCATATAAATGAATAGCGGGAAGTATTATTACACGCACTCGCTGGCATGTACAGCCCGATTAAAACTTTATGGCGGCTCGGAACACGAGGCGAGTCACTGCGCGGTAACAAGTTCACGGGGGTGAGGGGTGGGGTAGTGTGTAACGAGTATCGCACTTTAGAATCGCCTGACAGTTTTAATCGGGCTGTATCAAACGGACACAAGTGAAACCAACCTATAGAATAGTCCACGAGTTAACCTTGTCCTGATCTGTGACGTCATCTGACAAATTGACGGACCATTTACATTCATTAGTGTGTTCGAACTTCGAACACATAAATGCACACACTTGTCTATGTGTTGTGTTTCAAATAATCTCGCGCAAGCGCAGTAGTCAGTGGGAGGTCGTTAACATTTACATGCATTTTTTTTTGCGTAGTGCGTTACTTTTGTAAGTAACCTTCGCGCGTATCATTTGTATTGCATAATACAGGACGCTCCGAAGCCACTAAAATATATAAACCAGCATTATCTGACTGGTGTTTGTGCGAAAAACCTATGCAATGCGAGGTCAGCGAAAACTGGAAATGTGTTGTGTTAATGTGTTACCATGTATATTATTATGTATTATGACCTCACGCTCAGTTTTGCAGTCATCATTTTACTGCGTTTTATCTGCATGCACGCGCTAATAATCACTTGTTTACAAAATATTATTAGTGTTCTTTTACGTAAACTTTTCGAACGTGTTAGGTAATGAGACACAAAGTCAATAAATTTTTATGACCTTATGATTTCGCTCATTACTTAACACTGTTTTAGAAGCCCACCTTGAACTTTTGCCACTGATTAGCTATTTGTGATGATGAATATGAATAGTATCAAGGACGAGACCTGAGGGGCAATTCAAGTAATTTTAAGAACGTCCACAGTTTGAACTATCTCTATATATTTTTTTAATAAATTATAAACTAGTGCTTGACTGTAATCTCACCTGATGGTAAGCAGTGATGCAATCGTTGATGGTAAATCGCGCTAGTTTATTAAGAGTCTATACACTCTAGCCTTGAAGAAGGCGAGGCAAAACGCTTCGTTCGGATCGTTGTTGTGTCAACAACGTAAGGGTGGAAACTCGCCGTACGAGGGTCGTGCGGTGATGGAACGGAGATGGGGGACTTAAGTCATGCAATTCCTTCGCATACTCACCAAAATGTATCCTATAGAACACCGAAAGGCTGGCTACTCTACGTCTGTGCTCCAGACTTTAGAGACCGTTCTATGCTAAATCTGGGTCGCTAATTAGCCTCTTCGCACGCCTCTCCAATGAATCCAAACAAGTCAGGTGACATTTTGCAGCACCAGCCCAAATGTGGCTGCATTATGTAAAAAAATCTTTAAATCTGCCTACATTTTGACAAGTTCTTGACATTTGCTTGTCGTTGAGATGAGACTGCGACTAGATTTTGAACATTTTAAATTACGAGAATTGGGCTTCTGATGTGCGATTCTGTAAAGATCTCACCGTGAAAGCTTAGGTGAAGCTGTCATTCCACCTAATGCTAGGGATTGACATTAGTGGCAACACTGATAACTCACTCTAAGCTCATACCGCCTAACTCTTGACCGTGAGAATTTTTAAAGAATCATTCGGCTGTGCATAAGTAATTTTAACGACGCGACGATCAGAACTAATGAGGGTCCAGGATTTCCAAACTATCTAATCAAACTCTAATAAGTATAGAAGCTATTTATGATTGTGATTATAATTATTTACCAGTCCAGCAGTGCAAGCTTCAAACATCAAGATGTAAGATGTTGTATAGATTGACAAGTTCTTATTTTTAAAACAACACATTAAAGATTGTGTTCTATATAAATATAACAAAAATCAAATCAACCACTTCAATGTAGATGCATATGATTCTTTAAAGGTGCTGGTGTGAGTATGTAGCATTTTTACGAAAACCTGCGAAGTGTGCCAGATGGGAAGGCTGCGATCTTGTATTGTAATAATGTCTTTTAATTGGCGCTCACTAAAACTCAAAGAGTTTCAATTTTACTTTTGGGAATGTTTTTTATAAGAGTAAGTATCATACCTAATTATTTCATGATCGATAATCTATTTTTTGAGAATGGGAAATCACCAAATGAGAGGTCATTTGGTGATTTCCCATTTTCCGCCCCGCTCTTGGCGGAGTGGAAGGGCATGTCAGACTTTTCATGAATAAAACCTACCAACACTGGTAGGTTTTAGTCAGTAAAAGTCTGTCACCTTCACTTGCCTGTATCCCAGGGACCACGGTATATCTTTCGAGTATGATCGATAGTGTTGTCTAACAATGTGTGCATAGCCTTAAATAAAACAAAACCACACATGAAATCATTACGCTCTTTTTGTTCATATCAAATGACAAAACGCTGTCACGCTACAACAACGTTTGTAACACCAACAGAGAATGGGCGTGTATATAATATTACCCTTCCCTTACCCTTCCTTGTCAAACCTGTCTGTTACATTACGTATCGCTTACCATGTTACTACTCTTAGACATGTCGCCTACATCGAGTTTAAGTCAACGTTTGATTAATCGCTTAGGCAGCGTGTAGCAGTATGGCGGGTTTAATATTACGCTAGTCTAGTGATCCTTTTTTTTTAATTATTATAAACTAGCGCTTGACTGCAATCCCGCCTGATGGTAAGCAGTGATGCAATCGTTGATGGTAAACCGCGCTAGTTTATTAAACCCATTCACTTAGAAAACTTAGTGAATAGGAAGGAAGACGGCAGTTGAGCGAGGTGGTGCAATGTTACACCCACCAACACGGCCAACGATGCTGCGCCAGAGGGAGACTGATCTGGAGACCGTCCACGACTAAACTCCCGATACAACAACACTTGGCGCATCGTACCCGGCACACATCGCAACACAACTGCTAAGACCCGTCCTCCGTACGGCTTCACCAGACATCATGCCCGAACACGACGAATCGCTTGGCGGCAAGACTTTGTCTGGTGGGTGACTTCTGCCGGCAGCCGATGTGGCCTACCACCGAGAAATAATAAGTTGAACGTTCCTACTAATAGGTATGCGAAAGTTTATGAGTAGGGATGGATATTAGTGACTCTTTCACGTAAAAACTACTGAACGAATTTGAACAAAATTTGGCACACTGGTGGTTTATAACCTTAGCTTATAGGATACTATAGAAAGAAAGAAAGAAAGAAACTTTTTTATTCCGCACAAACAAAACGCACTTTACAACTAAATACCACAAAATACCAAACAAAATACAGGAAAAAAAAATAATAATATCATCAAAAGTCTCGTATCCTAACATGTAAAACTGCCAAACTATAAACAAAGTTGATTTGATGTCAAAGCCATGGTCATAGACCATAGACGACGGAAGTAATAAGTACTACGTACAACGTAGTACTTACTACCTCCATGCCATACTCTTTGTTCCAATATTCCCACGAGTTCAAATCTTATGTGGGTAAAACCGCGGGATGCAGTTAGTGTATAATATTATACTTAGCTCTTATGTTTCAACCGATGGCCGATGGGGCAGTAAGGTTCTGGAGTGGCGGCCACGTACTGGAAGACGCAGCGTAGGGAGGCCCCCAACAAGGTGGACCGATGACCTGGTGAAGGTCGCGGGAAGCCGATGGATGCGGGCAGCACAAGACCGGTCGTCGTGGAAAGCCTTGGAGTAGGCCTTTGCCCAGCAGTGGACATCTACAGGTTGAGGAAGAAGAAGAAGAAACTATCATTTATATGAATATTATTTAATCAATGTGATTTATAAAAGACCCCTGTAGGTTCCGCAACTTTTATAAATCAAGTATTATTTGCCAGGCGTTTAATTAATTTAACTCTTAAGCATAATAAAATGTTACTTAAAATAACAACTAACTAGACTTAACTTTACAGGGAGAGACAGCTTATTTGACCTCAATAACTCAGTTACTGGGTAATACGACACTCCTTGGGAAGACTGATTGTCAGACTTTCGGGCTTCCGCCGAACCGTAGTCGACTGATAATGGCCCACGAATGACAGCTATCACCATGATATATCTATAGATATATCATAATCTTGTACTTTCTGAGAAATCGAGGAGATTTGGTATGTGGAGATGGTTATCCATCTATGGACCAACCGTGGTAAGATTAGCTTCACCTGATCCATCGACCCTACTGCCTACCACAGGAATCCTAATAACAAGTCAATAGAAGGGCTATCTACCATCGTTCAATACTAGGACGCGTGTCGCCAGTCCGCAGCTACCACCACATAAACAAACAATAGATACAGTCGAACATTTACACATGCATTTTGCATTATGTTCCAAGCGGTTTTCCTTTGGAATGATTTTCCTCAAAATATCAGGACATTGGCCAGTCGGTACACTTTTAAAATTAAAGCTCGGGAATACTTACGCAAGAAACTGGCAGAATCATCAAACATATAATTTATTCTTTTTCACTATCTATATTTTTTTATCTCTCTCTCTCTCCTGTTTATATTTTTTTGTGTTTCTCTTTTAACTTCTCTTTTATGTCTTTGCACCTACCATGTTTTGTCTCTGCATCACCTTAAGGTAGACTGGTAGAAAATGCCTAAGGCATTAAGTCCGCTATAGTTCAATGTTTTTCTTTGTGCATAAAATTTTAATAAGTAAATAAAATTAAACCTTTTAGCAATAGCATAACGCAATATTTCATTACAATATCTGTGCTGTCTACGCTATAATAACTTAGCCACATATGTGAAATTAATTACCATTCAATTAAATACCACCAGTTTCTTCCAAAAACGTCGACAAAGTTGGTGGCTTAGAATTTATTGTTCACAATCGAATTGCCCATTAATAACGCTAACGAGTTTCCGACATAAGTTGTTAAATATTATACCGTGGAATAAGTCTGGGAGTTATTTATTAAAGTTAACACCTTCTGGTTGGTAACAATATTGAGAAAGAGCAGGTAAATAAATAAGCAGGAAAATTATAAGATACGTTTACTCTAAGCAATTCACTCACATAAATAATTTATTATGTTTTAACATTAACCTCTTTAATCATAAACGTTGGAGAGCAGCGGTGACCAAGTGGCCGCGACTATAAGTTGTAGATTGTAGGATCGAATCTTGTTAGGCGCTTTACTGTACATAAATTATTTCATCACTAGTGCTCTCCAAACGGTGAATAAATACATCGTGAGGAAACCGGCATGTCTAAGAACCGAAATTTTGAAGACATGTGACATCTGCCAGCCCTGACTGGGCCCGCGTGGTAGATTGCGAACCACTCCCTCTTCCCGAGAGGAGGCCTGAGTCCCAGGAGTGGGAGCACTATAAGCTAATTATGATTCTTAAACGATGCTTAAAGTTAAGTAGTGGTTAACAACTGTTAAACCATACTTTTTGGGCGATCTAATGTCACTTATTTTTTTTTAAATTATAAACTAGTGCTTGATCGCAATTTCGCCTGATGATAAAGCGCCCTGAGCCTATTCACTCAAAAAAACTGAGCAAATAGGAAGGGAGACGGCAGTTGAGTGAGGCGTTGCAATGTTAAACCCAACAACGCGATCGCGATGCTGCGTCAGAGGGAGATTGATCTGGAGACCCTCCACGACCAAACTCCCGACACAACAACATTTGGCGCATCGTACCCGGCACACGTCGCAACAGAACTGCTTAGACCCGTCCTCCGTACGGCTTCACCAGACATCACGCCGGAACACGACGCAAGACTTTTCGCAAAAAATACTGCACGGATTTAGATGAGTCTCATCTTTCTAGTCTTCATCGTTTTTCCGAGAAAGAATAAAAATTTTAAGTAGATAAAATTTTCTTTTATGTTTCACATTGATCAAAACACAATACAGACAATTTAAAAATAAGTTGAGTGGACTGGAGCCAAAAACCGACTGAAGCCCTATATTTCAGGATATGAGTTCATTAGCAAAATACAACAAAAGGTGTAGGTAATTGTTGTGAGTAAGAAACATACACCCATACTTTCGCATTTATAATATTAATAGCATAAGTACATATTTACTCATGATGTTTTCCTTCAACAATGTCCGTAATGTCCAAAGATAAACTTTGAAAGTATAAATAAACAGTCGCCCATACCCCAACCAGTGTGTCCTACCCGTCATGACTTACGGAGCCGAGACGTAGACACTAACGGTCAGACTAGTCCATAAGTTTAAAGCCGCTCAGCGAGCTATGGAGCGGACTATGTTGGGCGTCTCTCTAAAGGACCGCTTCAGAAATGAGGTGATCCGTCAGAGGACCAAAGTCACCGACCTATCTGAGAGGATTGGCAAGCTGAAGTGGCAATGGGCTGGTCACATATGCCGCTGGACCGACAATCGTTGGGGTAAACGAGTCGTTGAGTGGAGACCGCGTCGCGGCAAACGTAGCGTAGGACGCCCTTGGTCGAGACGGAGCGACGACATCAAAAAGGTGGCTGGTAATGGCTGGCGGAGAACTGCTCAGGATCTAGCTTGTTGGCGTGCCATGGAAGAGGCCTATGTCCAGCAGTGGACGAGTAGAGGCTGATGATGATGATAAACAGAATAGTCAAATATGAATCTTGCCTTCATTTGAAACTACAACATTAATGCATAAGAAACGAGGCCATAATCCCTGGAACATACTGAAATATACGTACTTACCATGGAATATAGTGACAATTAAATTAACAGATTATAATATTTAAATAGCGGCCGCCTGCGACTTCGTTCGCGTGGACTTAGTTATTTGAACATTTTATTTCATCCCCAAAAAAATATTTTTTATATGCTCAGCTCCTATTGGTCGCAGCTTGATGCTATATAGCCTAAAGCCTTCCTGGATTGATGGGCTATCCAACACGAAAATAATTTTTCCAATCGGAACATGGGTTCCTGAGATTAGCGCGTTCAAACAAATAAACTCTTTAGCTTTATATGTATATTAAAATATAGATTTATTTATTTGAGGTTAAACATTAATTACTTACATTCAATCACAAGCTGGGGGGTAATCGCGTCAAATAAAACAGTAGAAGTTTAACTCTTGTTTGTATCTAATCCAGTTAAAGTTATGGTTTAGTTTCGATCACATTTCGTATCCCGCTAAAGTTTTAACTTCGGTTGAAGTAAAATCAATGTATGAGTGATACATTTCGTCAGATATAATAGTTAAAACTAAATAAATTATAAGTAAATCAAATCGTTTAGACACAAGTTTGACAAATGGTACAGATAAAGATAGCTTTGTTTCAACTTTTTCATTTGACAGCGGTTACGATCCAATTGTGATCCAGTTATGGCTATACCATATGTCAAAGGGTTAGCACGATACGACACACAACAAAGCCATCCAATTCTGTTTTGGTTGAACTATTTTAGCCTGATTGCCCCCCTCTACAATTGTGTAGCGTAGATAGTAGTGGCAATGACATGTAATTGTATCTGTCGTGTAGTATTAGGAAGTTCATAATTAGTGGATTTCTTCCACTTACACGGAACATGAGTTCAAAGTAATCTGAAACTTTCCTTGCAAATAGCACATTGCAAATCATTTGTAACTCTAATAGTAAGAATGAATATATTACTGCCTATGTATGTACATAAAAATATATCGAATTTTGAGAAAATAAGCGATATTCATAATAAAATTACCAGGAACAGACACAATCTTGCTGTACATCACACTCGTCTCCACAGAGTAGACAACTCGTTCATGGGTCAATGTATACACTTTTACAACAAGCTTCCCATGGACATTCGAAACTTACCCATTAAACGATTTATAAACTATATAAAGGCCAAACTTTACAAAAAGGGGTATTATAAAATCACAGATTATTTAGAAGACAAAAAGCTTGGGACTAAGCTGCTCGCTCTGCTAAGCATTGTTACTAAGCAATATTATAGTAAACATTTTCATTTTTAATGTCTGGACTTGAAAAAGACGATGATCCCTGAGTTTGTTTCAGCTATTTCTTCTCAGAGGTAGTCAGTTAGGAAATGCCGGCTTCATCTAGTTTAATAATAATAATAAAAAAAACATGACGTGTAAAAGTGATCTGTGATCCTACCTGCTTAATAAACAATTTCATTTCATTTTACTTATCGTGAGGTTTTTGTTTCGATCCTAGTTCAAAAAAACTGTTATTGGGTTTTTACCATTAGAATTAACCTAAGGTACGTGAGTATACTAGTGATGATCTGTTAAATGGGTAGTCTTATTGCGAACACCAGTATTTCACAACCAGTGTTAGATAGGTTTTGGCTTCTCTGAATTAATATGATGCCATTATTTGTGAAGAGAATATAAAAATACGTATAGTCAAATTCAAACAATATATTCCGTTTCGTATTTTTAATTATTTACGTAATAATTTTGATATCATCATCATCATCTCAGCATTAATATTTTTTTAAGTTTAGGAGTCTGGGGTCCACTTTACTAGTCTAACTGCTGATTTTGACTAAACTTCGACATTTTCCGTGAAGCGACTGCTGTCTGACCTCCACAACCCGAAGGCGATATCGAAGCATTGCAGTTAGACCAATTGTTAGACTTTTGAGGGCTCCAACAACCCGTAACGACTGCCATTAGATGTTCGTATGGCAACCGGGACCAACGGCTTGACGTGCTTTCCAAGGCACGACCAGACCAGTGCAAATATTCATATTCATGCATACAAATATTTGCACTGCGCGGGGATCGAACCCGCGCCTCCTTGCGCAACGGCCACGTTCGCTACCGCTACGCCACGGAGGCTGTCAAATAAT
The DNA here is from genome assembly GCA_037179545.1 of Sesamia inferens. Taxonomy (NCBI): domain Eukaryota; kingdom Metazoa; phylum Arthropoda; class Insecta; order Lepidoptera; family Noctuidae; genus Sesamia; species Sesamia inferens. The sequence goes on along the minus strand of CM073928.1, from coordinate 22,383,451 downwards.
TTTGATATATCCCTATGTATTTAATTGAGCTTACAAAACTAAATAAAAAATACATTATTATTTTAATTTGAATATTGGAACAAACCTACATATTTGACTTACCATTAGGAGATTAACGACATGACATTACGTTAGTCATAATATTATGTTATGTTAGAAAAAAATAATATAGGTTCACTCTGTGTGGGACATGGTTCAGTTTTGTTTTAACCATATCACTTGTTCTGCAAAGACTATAAAGAAAATTTCCTCACGTGTGCTCCCTCGTAAGAATGTATCTTCTTAGCGTGTTGATGGCAATCTATATAGATTCGTCAAAGAATTTGCCTAATGCCTTGGCACCTTCAGTAGTACCCCTCAACACTATACTTAATATCTTCATCATTACGTCATATTTCTCTATTACAAAATCATAATAAACAATCTACTCAATGATTGACAACACAGTTACTCCTATCACATCAATTCGATACGGTGCAAACTAGTTAGCAACGGCAGTTGCACTTCTATTCGTATTTCGAACCATTGAGTTACATTAAGCGCATGAGTGGGTGGGACATTTACATTACCTGTCCTGACTAATGTTGGCTCTTTGTTATTTGACGCACTGTCAAGGCACAGCCAAGGAAACGGGCCAATTATTATTGTAATGCTTCCTCGCGGTTAAGCGTGGTCTATACTCAAGGTAGATGGCGGTTTGATACTAATTCATTGTGTACGCACCAAAGCTCAGTGTATATATTTTGTAATTGGTAATACATTTTTACAAACATACACACTCAAACTTAAGCTTTATTTCCGTGGATGTAGGCAGAAACTACAAAACGCCGTCTGCTACGATCCTTGCATACTCTTATTGCTTTACTGATGTTTATACACCTGAGGATACCACTATAATCTCCTAGCCTTTTATCAACTACTTGCGGCCGCCGGCGACTTCGTTCGCGTGGAGTTAGTTATGCTCCGCTCTTATTAATCGCAGTATGATGTTATATAGCCTAAACTTTCCTAGATTAACGGGCTATCGAACACAAAAAGAATTTTTCAAATCGGACCAGTTGTTCATGAGATTAGCGCGTTCAAACAAACAAACAAACTCTTCAGCTTTACATATTATCAACTATGTTGTGGTTGGCTTCCGGTTTAACTAGTAGAAACACGTAACTTTGCGCTGAATATACGTATAACATTTATATCTAACAAGCTGCACAAGGAGGCGTATTAGTATGCATGAATATGAATATTTGCACTGATCTGGTCATGCCTCGGAAAACACGTTAAGCCGTTGGTCCCGGTTGCCATACGAACATCTAATGGCAGTCGTTACGGGTTGTTGGAGCCCTCACAGCCCTTGAGACGGCCCGTTTAGTGTACATTGTCTATTTCCATAGCGTAATGTCGTATAGCATTCTGTTGTGGGAAAATGAAGCTGATATTCAAACAATATTTGTTTTGCAGAAACGAGCTGTTCATGCAATTTATAAATTAAGTCCGAGACACTCTCTGAGAGAAAAATTTGGAGAGATTAATGTATTGACCGTGCCGCTTAATACATTTGTGAAAATCTTTTGTATGATCATAAAAATTTAAAATTATTTAAAAAAATCAGTGATACCCATAATATAAGTTCTAGGAACAGGCACAAATTTATTGTACCTATAACAAGGCTTAAGAAAATAGGTGGCTCTTTTAGATGCCAATGTATACATTTTTACAATAGACTTCCAGAGGTGGTTCAAGATCTGAGCCTAAATAAATTCAAATCCTTCATTAAACGTAAGTCGTTTCGGAAAGCATTTTATAGTGTTAAGGATTATATTGAGGACAAAAAGGCTTGGGCTTGCACTGCGTTTTTTTACACTGCTTGTTCTTTGATTTTTCCTCTTGTAGTTTTAATTTGTAATTGTTTTTTTTTTGTTACTCAAAGTCAGTACACACTATGTAGCCAAGCATATATATTGTACGTTACGGAATTGCATCGCTGACAGCTGGTGAACCTTGGATAAAACTGTCTTTGCATTGTGTAGATTCAATTTCTTAGTATTGTATAATTGCATGGCACACGTGTGAGCACAATGTACTTGCTGTAAATCATATATTTGTTGGGTTAGTCTTTTTTGTTGTTGTTTTTTTTTTGTGTGTTTTCCATAATGGACACTCTTAGCGTACAATATATTTCTGCATCGTTCTCACACGGTTGATTTCAATATGAATGATGTAATCAAATAGTTGTATCAATAGCTTTATAATTTAAAAGAGTGTCTATGGAGTTTCTTGCCCGTTCTTCTCCATAGGTACCTACTGTTTGGAATGGGCAAATAGCTTCACCTTACTGACTGACCGACCTTCTGACAATTAATGCTGAGATGATGATGATCTGGCAAGCTATATTCATCATTTGACTAGCCTGTTTCAAACTATGTTGAGTCTTGATCTAATCTTTCTGACCTCCACAACCCAGTTATCTACTGGGTAATACGACTACATGTAACGGCTGACAGCCGGGATCATGGACCTAATATACTTTCCGAGGGCAGGAAGTTTATACCTGTCGACGTTTTCTGTAAAAATCTCCACAGTACTGTGAGATTGGGCTTAGGTGAAATGAGTCTATAATAACAATCCCTACCTTGAGATGGAATAACAGTTTAAGTTTTCAAAGTGAAATGTTTATACTCGCCTGCAGGTTGCCATAATAGGTAGGTTTTGGTGCCTTAAAATGTTGCGAGACCTAATTTAAAAGAAATATTGTTTGATATTTAGGTACTTATATTTAAACCTGTCAGTATAAGTTTACTGAAAAAAACTTTTATTTGACTTACACAATATTTTTCTGAAAATTATTGGCATGGCAATAAAGATTGAATGTATATTCGGTAAGACAGGTTTTTTGTTAGGCAAACTACGTAGGCATAGTAATGCACTTATATTCCTTCTAAAAGGTTCAATTTATTTCGGTATGTTATAAATCCCATTGACACTCATAAGCATCGACAGTAAATGACAAATTATGATCGAGTTGAACTACTAATAATGGTCAATATCGCCTCGATATTGTGCAACTGGCTTTAAATAATGCGTAACTGAATATATTTCGCACACGGTGCAATTTCAATTTTACGTTTACGCACATAGAGTAAATTATTCAGTGGCACGATAAGCATCTGCAATTCCCTACCACAATTAATATGATTATGTATGTGCGTGCAATTCCTAAAGGAATGTTGCAGAGAAAACAATTGAATAACTATGCATATTGATGTAGTAAATCAATTAATGTCGCTGTACCTCGTTGAAATAGTTTCATAATTGTCTATCTATTTATTTATATTTTTCATCACTGTGTTTAAAAAAATTGCCATTGTGACGTACCTCACAAATTATAAGCCTTTGTGCTTTTTATAGGTAACGATTCAATATTATATAGCAGTAATAGTTTTGTACTATGTATAAGCTCATGTGGATTAAATGTGTGTGTTATTGTCACTATTATTAAATTTTAGTTATGCTCGATTTTTATAAGTATACATATTTCAAATTTAATACTCATAAGATAAGCTAGTTGTTTGCAAAATCTTTAAGTTTATTTTAGATTATTATATGTTGGTTAAGTATTATTAATTATAAGTTATCTTGTTATTTCAATTTTAGTTGAATTTAATTGTAACGTATACCACCTATATACCTATTTCTACTAATATTTGTAGGGCCGTTAACGGCAAAACATAGAGATCACCATAATTTTTATACTCACCTATGTTTTACAAATAAAATCTTTGACTTTGACTTCATCCAATAAATACATTTAAAATTACCGGTAAATCCTTACTTCCACAATACGCAAAACAATATCAACTTCCCTTGCGGTTGTAAGGTATTTTAGAAAATTCCTCTATAACCACAGACAGTTTCTCCTCACCGCAATGTAAATGGCACGCGTTGAATATATAATTAATACAACCAATTGTAAATTACAAGAGTTGGCAACTAAAACTGTTTCACAATTATGTACCTACAAGGCATCGATCGGGCTTTCCTGATCTATAGTGGAAAAGAAGCCGCTTAAAACCACTATGTGTTATATGTTACCAGCCAATTTATGACAAATTCCTACACACATTTAGGGAAATAGATACCTTTACTTGGTAACTAAGCATAGTGTTGACTCAATAAACTTAATTTAATTTATTACATATCGCCGCCCGGTTGACGTTTGGCATCGACTTGGTAACTTACGCGTAAACTGTAATCCAATCGATAATGATACTTATATCATGTCGCCACATTCTAGAGATTAGGCGTTGCAAGTATAAATGTTTAATTTTCGGCCAGTATTGACAGACTGGTTAATTTAATAAATTGACGCACGCATTATGCTGTGCTGTGGGAATTGGAGATAAAGTTCTTCCAACTGCTGCTAGTCATCCCAGAGATGGCGTTGTTTTCTACTGTGGGAAAAGGGTATTGTTGTATACAAAGATTTTATCTGATGAGTACCTAATGAAAGACAGACTTTTAAACAGCCTGCACAGAAATTGCGTGGTAGTGCGCATTAGTTTAAAAACGCCGAAATAAGAGTCAACACTGTGAGACTTTTATTAACTCGAAGGGAACCGGCACGAATAAATTAAAACAGAGTTTGTCGTATTTGTTCAATATTCATTGTAAGTGTTTTTACATTTTTATACTTGTAAAACACTGGGCTTTAGATTTGGCTATCAAACCATGGTAGCCCTATGTAATAGTAGTCATCAACAGTCATCTGATTCCCACTCTTTTAAAAAGCCTTTATAAGCCAGTATACATACACAGTAAAGTTGCCAGGGTAAAAGAAACAGCCTCATTTATTAGCTTATTACCTATCACTTTCCTGACATTGTCTCAATTTATTTAGAGTGTGACGTATAGTCTTTTACAAAGCTCACCCATCGAATCCTTCATTGATACAAACTCAAATCATTCCTTGCGACTTTTTCTCACTCCTGCGCATACCATGAGATAAATCAGTCATAAGTTGCTAAAAATCGTGATGATCAATGATAATGTGGAACTGAATTAGTTCTCACTGATGGTAATGATTCAGCTGCTTAGCCTCTAAGGGAATAGGTATGTACATGACCATTATAATTTCCATATCGTGACTAATTAAATATAAACAAATAGTAATTTATTGCCATCTTTACACTTAAGTTGGTCGAAGGTTACATCACGAAATAATTGAACTTCTCACGAGTAGTATTGTGTGCTAATTATATTTTTATGATTGAAGTACCTATCTATAGCCAAACAAGTGTCGAATTGATTGCGGATAAAATAACTTGTTTAATTCTAAATGTACTATTGAAAAATATATGGGAACACAGACTACGCGCCGCGCTATTGATGATAACGCACCCATACACGTGAATTTTTACCATACAGAATTTATAAAAACACGCGGGGGAATTCACCTCCGTTTTTCTATGTCCCGTCGCGTAGCGCATTTTAGTGTGTTTTACATACACAATTTTTTTTTTTTTGGATGGGAAATCATCAAATGACTTCTCTCGCTCTGGACGGAGCGGAAGGGCGTGTCAGACTTTTATTGACTAAAACCCACCCGAGTTTCTTCACTTACCTGTGCGACGGCACGGGCCACGGTTTCTTGTTTAACCAACCCGCAACCCTGACCGAGGAGGCATCGATCTTCGTGGACCCCGTCACGATGTGCTGACATCTCTTTGAGGCGCGCGTGACACACGACGCGCCGTCGACTCGGGCCTGGTCCTTACCGGGCGGCGAGCTGCCCACTGCTCACCGTCAGCAGGCCCGCAACTCAATTCCTTACATACAGTTCATTCACTAAATTCATAGAGGGACGATCCATGCAAAATATACCTACATTGTAAGTATTATCTACAAAATATCGGATTTATTCACTTAACTTGTAAAAGCAATAACTCGCACAATTCAAATCATACTTTACCTTATACCTAGTATTATAAATTATATTGACGCAGTCAAGTCTGAGTTTTCAACTGACATGACATGGGTTGTTTGTGTCATATTTTATCCGGAGGTTGTTTTCCAAAAATAGAGATTCAACAGTAGATTGCGGACTAGATTTGCTACGGTTTTGATTATAATTTGGAAAATGTACTTAAAAAGTTCATGTATCTATAATTACATTAATATTGAACATATGTACATTACGTTTAGTCTAGTCGTAAAAACCGTGCGAAACGAAGGCGGGTCCGCTATAGTCAAGATAAATGTTATCATAACCCATAACTCATATTAGCGGGCTTTTTTTCAATACGATATTTATCAATGTTTGGTGCATAAATTAGAACGTAGTCATAATGTAACAAGAACTCGAAATCAAAAAGTCTCTATCTGTTTTGGTTTGAACGCAGATCTTGAAATATTTCATATACGTCTCGAGGCGTGAGGGCGACTATAGATCGACTATAGATAGGCTAATCACATCAGCAACTAGACAAGTAACAACATGAATTAATTTGTATCAATCACTTGATAATTTAAAAGAGTGTCTATGGAGTTTCTTGCCCGTTCTTCTCCATAGGTACCTACTCTTTGGAATGGGCGACTAGCTTCATCTTACTGACTGACCGACCTTATGACAATTCAAAAGTACCTGTAACTGGTTTATTTGAAATAAATGCTATGATTTTGATTTTGATGACCACAGCCACACCAACAAGAGTGCTTCGAACAAGAAAAATACAATTATAATGTATGATTTTTTAAGACTGTTTACAATGAATGATGAGACTTAACTGGCTATAAATCATAAGAATATCGAAATCATACAAGGCCTGTAACTTATTGAATTATCATAATCAACGTCGTGACTCGACTACAAATCGTAGTACTAATATCAAATTAACTACGAGTAGATACTGAAGTTATATTGTAACTGCTACTACTCTTTAGCAAATATTAACAATTGGTGCGGAATAATAAGATGCAAATTCAAGTCAATTCACTGTATGTAAGGTAGTATTTATTGTGTTTTTTCTTTAATTTATTACCTTAACACTACATATTACAAAACTAAGTCACTTCCTCTTTCCCTATGTCCCCTTGTTTGAATAAATCTTTAAAACTCTGCAACGGACTTTGATGTAGTTTTTTTAATAGATAGAGTGATTAAAGAGGAGGGTTTACATGTATAATAACATGAATTAATTTGTGGAGAAATACTATTATTTTTGAGGTTTCTAATGTGATGTCGTAAATAGTTTAATTTTTTTCACGTTTGCAATGAAACGCAGGCTGAACCCTACGAGATTCATCAAAATAATGTACAAAATATTGTTCACGTTGAAAAGGTCTACAAAAAAGTTCGCGAAGGTCTATCTCTGGTGGATATCTCACAATAACATTTTTTTGTCATTTACTTTTACGACCGGCTAATTTTCCAAGCGATTTTAACCAATACAGCATAAATCTTTATCCACTTTAATACCTAAAATAAATTGTTAATTTAATGTAGTACCTTTACAGTATATATTTGGAAGATATTACAGATTTAAAAATTGCGGGTTGGAGCAGCCAGCCGGGTCACCAGGAGCGGCGGCGGGCCGTTTTTTTAAATGTTCACAGGCTTTCTGTAGTGTATTTAGTATCTTTTTTTTTGTATCAGCATTGCGCCCGTGCGAAGCCGGGGCGGGTCGCTAGTGCGAAATATAATATTAACAAAGGATCAGGGTTCAGCTCTGTTCTAAATATAGTAAGCTAGACTCAAATCTATACTAATTTAGCTAGTGGCTTTTTTGTATAAAAGGTAAACTGCATAATAATCTGTAAAACAAGTAATACAAAATATCAACTCAGAGGTCTTCTTTACGCGCAGAAATTATTAATTAATTCTTTTAAAAGAAATTATTAATAAATCCTCTTTCAAGAAATTATCTAGGTATTTAAAATTTCATTGTTTTATTGAAACCGCCTAGTGGCGAAAAACTTTGGAATGGGTAGAATAATTTCCGAATTCGACGCAGGCGAAGCCGCGGGCAGAAGACTCTTCATAATAATTATCCAACAATAAAAAATGTAAATGAACGACATGAAATATTGTACTAACGACTCTGACCTCAGATAACTGAGGAATTGTGTACACATACCATTTTTGAACGTTAAGCGTCATTTACAAACTTATTATATACAATTACTTTGATTAAATACATTAAAAGAAATTACAAGAAAGAATGCTTTCGGTACTCTATAAATCGACTTGATATTTCAACCACTGACATGAAACGCTTAACCTTTCAAGATGATAAAATTTATGATATCCGATTCTCCTTTTTAAGTTCAATTTAAGTTGTCGTAATGTATAAAACATATTCAATGTTAAATGTAGGCCTTTATAAAATACGGCCGTAGTTGCTAAAACCAGAGGCAGTATTGGGGCAATCATTTGAACGCGTATTAAAACTTCAAAACATCCATGTGTATTCTGGGCATGAATTTGTGTCGAGGCGTGTGCCGAAATACGGACATTGGCACTCAATATTTTAACATTTTGGTGCGTACACAAATGCTAATAAATTTTCCGCCATGTTACCGCATTGGTAACTGTATTAACATGAGTTTGTAATACAGTCTTATCTATTTAGGTTTACATTTGAGATTTTCGGCCGTTTTGCTGTGAAATAATCCATTTAATGTTCAGGTTATGTATAACTAATATTGCCATCAAGAAAATGTTTATTGCAATCCATCAGAACATTATCAAATTCAGTAACAATAGTCTATCTATCAAATCACTGGCAAAACAGAATTCAGATTTTGATCTAGACCGTATCAGGGGTGCAATCGTGCTAAAATAATTCAACTAAATTGGATCGCAACCAAACCATAACTTTTGTTATGTTTCGTATCGCGCTCCTTTTGACAGATGGTTTAACCATAACTGGATCGCAATTGGAATGTAACCGCTGTCAAATGTATAAGTTGAAACAAAGTTAACTTTTGTCTGAGCCCTTTGTCAAACTTACGTCTAAACGTAAAAAACTAAATAATTTATAAGTTCGACTGATAATTCTTTATTTTTTCACTATCATCTGTTAAATCTAGCTTATACACAGTTTCTTTCGCACCACTAGCGTCAACGTCCATATCATTGCACGCACATTCCAAGACCCTAGTGGTTGGTACTACTAACCTTATCAGATACAACCTCGTTAACCATGTCATCGCTAACTTCTATTGTAAGTCTTACATCATGGTCTGTTACCAGGTAGCTATAACAAATGCCAAGCTCTATTTACTGGTAGCATTGTGATGCGTGCGAGATATGCCAACTTGTTCACCTTTCTTCCTTTTAATGTTTCAAAATAGCGTACAATATAATAAAGTACATACTTAGGCTTATTAAAACCTGTCTTCTAAAGTACCTTTGTGGATAGTGTTTCCCCATCTAATATTGTTTGGGTAACTCGATGGGCATATCTATTTTGCAATAGAATTTTGTCCTTCATCAAATTTTATATGATCTCAAATACTCTTATTGTTTGATAATGTGTAGTTTAATTTGTGCGAGTCCAATCAATACTTTTTATTTTCTTTTATTTCTATTTGTAATCTTAATTATTTCTCTCTAATTTTCCATGCTTCAGCGTTGTTGTTGTATCCTCTATAATACATATTTTCCACATTATTTATTCATTAACACTTTGAACCGTCACATTAACTAACTTTTATTTAACATTGGACACGCTTCTTGAATGCCAAGAAATTCCTAATACAGTTCTTTCATGTAACGTCAGTAACATCTTTCGAAATTTAAAATATTTCGCATAACTGCAATCACCGACTTAATCTACGTAATATGTAAATTAATGTTTTCATAACAATTTTTTTTGTAAGTACGGGCTGTTGATCACTGTAATTTCTTGTCAAGTTGAAGGAGTATAATTATTTGGACTCTTGTTATTATATTACAGGCGCTTGTTGTTCTCAATTTTAAGAATTATGGACTCGCATATAATGATATAATCACCTTTTCTTTATGAGTCACTAACAAATTGTACTAACTCATTTTAACATTGTTACAGGGAGCAGAGACGAATGACAATATAGTCAACACTCAAACAAACAAAAATGAGATTCTCGGCGAGGTTACAGGTATGTAAAACGGCTACAGATATGGATATCATCTAATCTAAATAAAGATCGTGTGCCCCTGAATGCTGTGAACCAATTTACTCGTTAACAAACATTAATCTGGTTAAATTCATTTGATGCTCGACTTTAATAAATCCGTCCAGATGCTCTGATAACGGGCATTCGCACTTTATAATCATAAGTTTGGAAATTCGAGGAGGTTGCAACACAAGATGTGCTAACTTTACATAAACAATGGCGACCGGTACTAAAATGTGCAATTTTCTGGGCATTTAATACACAAAGTTTAGTGAAAAAACTAGCTTTTATTTGCAACCACGTAGGTAATGTTGTGGTAAAAGATGTTCGCGTGGGAACGATAAGCATTGAAGTAAGTGCGTCAAGGCTGTGAGATGAAGACGTATGATGCAGACTTAATGAAGTTGTCTTAATTAAAATGAAGTCGCTTGGCGGAAACTTGGTACGTTTGTATGTGAATGGGGTTTTGATCGTGATCTAATCGATTGTCTTATCTGCAACGCGTAGTTACTTTTATTTTGAAACCAGTTCTCCCTGAAAAATCGTTCATCTTCTTCTTCTTCTTCAGCCTATGAATGTCCACTGCTGGACATTCACCTCCCCCAAACCTTTCCACGCTGACCGGTCTTGTGCTGCTCGCATCCATTGGCTTCCCGCGACCTTTACCAGGTCATCGGTCCACCTTGTTGGGGGCCTCCCTACGCTGCGTCTTCCAGTACGTGGCCGCCACTCCAGAACCTTTCTGCCCCATCAGCCATGGGTTCTACGAGCAATGTACCCTGCCCACTGCCACTTAAGTTTAGCGACTCGCAGAGCTATGTCGGTGACTTTGGTTGACTCCTCATTTCTGATTCGATCATGCAGAGAAACTCCGAGCATAGCTCTTTCCATTGCCCTTTGTGTGACTCTGAGCCTTCGTATGAGGCCCATTGTGAGCGACCATTCTATATGTCGTTCTATAATTCGTTCGTCTATATGTCGGAAAAGAAATTCAATTGAACGGGTGTGCCTTTTTTATAATTCGCATAACCTATTTTCAAAGTAAAAATGGCCTAACTTAATTTTATAATGTCAGGTCTCTCTACCAGTGGACATATAATGAAAGGCACAGACAAACGGATAAAAAAAAAATAGCGATCTCTTTTTATAAGCATTTAGTAAAATACTGTTATTTTGACATTGCAAACAGACACTTTTTTCACACTTCACGTATATTTGTACATATATCGAAATATTACGTTAGATATAAGCGTTATGATTTTAGGCCTGATGTAGACATACATAAATTAGCATTAATGAAAATCTAAAAGAGAAATCCTTCGCTAAAACTACTTTATCGTATTTGAATAAGGCTCTTTTACAATCGACGTTAGCACATTACCGAGATTGTATTATGCAATAGTCATTAATATAATTAACATAATTTAATTTCCTTCCATTCGCATATCATTACTGGGATGTCACCACGAAGGTGTCGCTTATTTGCAGTGCTATAATTTAACCATAAATATCGGTTATTTTGAATTGATAACTACAGTAATCGATGCAAGAACTGGTTTCTGCCAAGCAACATTATTCAATGTCACTGGCAAGAAAACATGTCATTAAGTACTGAAGCATAGCTATAATTATGCCAAGCAATTTTATTCAATACAAGTGTGCCACTTAGCCCATCTTAGGTTTTGTTCGAGAATATCATGTCTTCTAGTTTAACGAGATTTCGCTTGGAACTGGACGTTTAAATGCACTGTATTTAAAGATTGAGACTGTAAACAATGGTTTAAAACGTATTTTGACTTTATTAAAACAAGCGGAGGAATAATTGGATTTTTCACAGTTTTTGAATTGAAGGATGTCAGGAATGTAGATATAAAATCTTTGGAAACAAAACAATTTCATAGATTTTTTACAAGTTTTCGTACTTTACAATACATATTATTGAAAGGGGACACGAAATATAGCTTGTATCTGTGATCTACAGTGACTTTTAGTAACCAACTGTTTATTTACACAATTCCGTGCTAGGATAGGTCTTTGACTAGAATTTTATTTTTGGCGGACATGGTAACCGCACGCTACAACAGTCAATGACATAAGGCGAAGGAGCATAATGAAAATAACACATTATATAATACATCTTGATGAACATAGATAAGATTATTATTTAAAGATTTCTTGTTACATTATTAACCCCCTCCCCCCTCACCCCGCTTTAACACTATGGTTTCATGAACGATGATTAAAGTTCAAGCGACGTTTAAACATCAAAAATGTATGGTTAAACAATTACTAATCAGTAGTGGTAGTCTTTTGACATTGAGGAAGAAGTGCCATAGTTCGCGTAATTTTCGCGTCGTCATTTAAATTTTCTTATTTTTTGCACTATTTACAGGTCAGTGTCAGGGCAAAGTTGTAACCGTAACAAATATCTTTTTACATAATTATGAAATAGTTAATAAAGTAACAGGAAATCCTTAAGTAACGTAATTATCTTCTTCAACAATCGATGCTCATCAAGATGTGTTGTATTGTATAATGTGTTATTTTTATAAAGATAATGGACGTTCTATGGGGGACGTTTTATGTAGGAGGGCCTTCCTTGTACCTATAAGTTGTTCGTCAAAGGTCGTACGCATACATACTGAATTAGTCTAATTAAATCATAGTTAAAATTCAATCATGTAATCGACTTTTGTGTATTCATTACCATTGCTCTCAAAACGGTGTAGGCAAGCAATTTCCTAGAACCAAAAAATCGAAGACCACCAATCCGAATTAGGGCCATATGGTCCACTTCCCGTCACCAAGAGAAGGCCTGAGTCACAGCAGTGGGACTCTGGCCAAATACATATGTACTTATAATCAGCCTGTAACACTCCTACTGCTACTCAAGCGAAATTACTACTGAGCTAATTTGAGAATTCTAAGCAAATCAGGGTTTTTTTAAAGTGAAAATTGCATCAGCGGAGTTGTACACTTTGTTTTGAAGGGGAAAAATGTTAAACTCATCTAGAACACGTGACCTGATTGAAAATTCGTAAGACGTAGGAGAGGAAGTAAAATCCCCCTTTTTTCTGTCATGCAGCGAAAAGGCATACCTTTTTATGCTTGTTTGTACCACAACCTGCTTCGCTGAAATACGGATGAAAGTTGATTTTTTTCAGAGATTAACTTCTTTAAAAAAATAAAATTATTTAAATAGTTCTGAAGTGATATTTTTATGTAATATGCTCTATATGGGTACTATTGCAATAAATTAAAACTGTACTTTACCACACAAATGATAGTATTTTTATTCTGATAATAACGTTATTGTTCAAATTTTCACTTCTGTCGGCACTCCAGAATATACTCGTAAACTGTCATTATTATTATTGTATTTTTTAAGTGCCTTGTGTATTATAAAACAATTTTACCAGAAGATAAATTTTCAGTTTTTTACCATCTATTCTAGATCCGACAAATAATTTAAATAATGCAGCGGTATTTCTAAGGCAATAGGGATGTATCCAAGGTATGAAAATCAAAAAAATAATTAGTCCGTCTTACAGATAATAAAAAAAATTAAGACCCGTATTTTTTATTTTGTCGTAATTACCAAATATTACTGAGATATAGCCTATTAAAGTTACAGAGTGGGGGCTAATTACGTCACGCCGTTCTATATTTTGCACCATGGCGTGACGTCATGCGACATTTCAAATCAAGATATCTTCCAAAGTATTTGAATAAAATAAAAAATAAAAAATACGTGTTCAATATTTTTTATAAAGCTATCTGACGGACATTAAATTATTTTTTAGGATACAAGCCAATTATCAGCCAGACACTTTGTTTTCGTCATCATGATTAAGAAAAAAACTATTGCACCTTATGTAACTGCGTAGGTAAATGCGGGCCATTTAAATAAATGAACCCGATAAGTTAGCAAAGACGTTATCGCATATTCAAAGGCAGCTACGTAGCACGCGGAGAGACTTTTGACGTGAGTCTACTTTATAGCTACAGGGCGGTACTTTGGCCATAGACAACCACTATGCAAACAGCTTGAAATGCTGTATTTACATAAATCAGCATTGGTTACTTTAAGCCGTGAGATTTCAATATTATGTTGATGAATATGTATGGTCATTTTATTATCGATGTCTTGAGAAATTATAATTTTACTTAGGATACCGTATTGCGAGAGGAGTTGTAATAAAAATTATGCTAATAGAGTCGCTAGTCTGATTAGTGATTAAATTCTCAAAGTACCTACTTAGACTTGTCCACAATTTTTTAAAGAAACTACAATCTATATATAGATACAGTATGTTAAGAAAACCCTGTCCGACCCATAAGGATAATAAATTTTATATTATATTTGGTCATGTGTTTACCTAAGTAAACACATGACCAAATATAATATAAAATTTTACGTAATCACCATAGTACCAATACAAATGAATTTTGAAATAATCTTTTTTTCCCGCGAATTAATTCCAACTTCCCCGAAATTTGGTAATTTTTAAAAAAGTGACAACACCGGTATTATTATGAGCGAATAGCGATGCGACCACGTGCCGCGTGCCCTGCCGCCCGCCGCCCGCGGAAGGGTGCATAACGCACATTTATTATGTTACCTCTTTTTGCGAAATAATATTTATTTTTTTAGGGGATTTTTTTTAAGTTTAGCCCGGTTTTGTATGCTTTAGTAGAATTAGTTATCGATACCAATCAACACGGGTCGGACAGGGTTTTCTTAACATACTGTATATCAATTTTTTGTTTAGTATGAAGACTAAGATTGATCCAAATGTACGATATTAGAAGACGTATAAAAGTAAGGATCACTTCTTCTTCTTTTTCTTCTCAGTCTATAAAGTTGTACTGCTGGAAAAAGGCCTCGCTCAAGGTCAAGGTTCAGTCCTTTGAGGGGCATTGCCATAATCCCCTTGCCAAGGGTACATTATTATATTCTAAATCTTCCTTTTCTCCGCAGGTGCTGACATGCCTGGTGCTGTACGCGTCAAGCGCACACGCAATCATGGTAAAGTACGGCACGAAAGAGGGTCCCATTGTACCTCCGACGCCAGAGCCGGTTCCCCCTCCGCAACCGTACCGCAACCCCGCACCTGTCTGGGAGGAACGCTCTAATGACACGCCCGATCCTAATGCTCAATGGTAAGTTTTATAACATATTTTTATTCTGTTAATATTATTAGTTGTCAAGCAATCCCACACCAACATCTCATCTGCTCATAACTAGCTATAGGCTATTGATGTCTGGAATTCCAGAGAGATCGAATTTATATTGCTATTATTAATGTTTTATATGTACACAATTTCGACCAGTACTCATGTCCTTGTAATAACCAGACGGTTTACTGTATTATAAATTACATAAACTAAGTGTAGCTGTACGCTAGTTGGTTGAACACTGCTTTATTTCCTTATACCCTCGCACTATAATAAATGGTATTAGATCTACCGACACCCATACTAGTAAAAAATACAACATCTTTCCCTTTTAAACAAAAATAAGAGAAAAAAAAAATAGAATCACAAAATAGAAGTAAAATCATAAACTACTAATAATAAGATTGGTTACATTTAGGTAGGTACCTAGTACAGAGGTTATTAATCAGAAAAAAATATTATAGTATTACTGCTTGTTTACTTAATTCATATACAGACATAATAATACATAAGCATTTAGGTACACCGTTTAGGTTTTAAAATTACAAGAGGAAAATGTTCCTTTGAAGTATTATATAGGTACATAGTAACCAAACATTGCTAAGGTAAACACCAGAACCCAAGCGTACAATGCGATGTCTCGTAGACTGCACCAGCTTTCATAGTTGCTTAATTATGCTATTCACGCCTTGCTATAGCCCGTGCGGTCGGACCGCCATCGAGTGATAATTACGCTGGAGGACGTGGGTGTTCCATAATTCCGAAGATACACTATGTAACACAAACTATATTTTATCAGTTTGAGTACGTTTTAACCGGACCACCATTTAGTGAAACACACGCTAGTTGGTTGAACACTGTTTTATTTCCTTATACCCTCACACTATAACAAATGGTATTAAACCTACCGACACCCATACTAATATATTACACTAAGTCTGTTGGGTTAATGGTCACTGCCACTTTAGCCCAACAGCCCGGCCGGGCACATTGCCCGTAGGAGCGATGCCCGATGGGGCCGAGGGGTTATCGAGTGGCGACCACGCACAGGACGATGCAACGTGGGTAGGCCACCGACAAGGTGGACCCCTGGTGAAACCGCTGGATGCGCGAGGTGCAGGACCGGTCGTCGTGGAGAAGCTTGGGGGAGGCCTATGTCCAGTAGTGGACGTCTTTTGGCTAAAATAATGATGAAGTCTGTTGGGAGTAACACTAAACAACAATTTCTATCCTCAGGCGACCTCCCTTCTTCGTGCCCCAGCCGAGATACACCAACGTGGTTTATAACTCCCAGCCACCACCAGTAGCACTAAACAACGCCCAACGCTTCGTCAACTCTTACATTCCCGTCAAACCTATTCTTCCAAACCAGCATGGCCAAGCAAACCCGAACATCGCACCGGCCATTCTTGGCAGTCAGAGCTTACCTGGCATCGGTCTCCGGTACTTTTTCCCCAGTTACCCAACAACGCAGAAGCCGGCGAGACAAGACGATGCTAAGTTCAATCAAATAGATGGTCAGGAGACTGTGGTGGCTGGAGCGGAGTCAGCTAGTGACTTCCAGTGGAAATATGAGAAGGATGCGACAAGACGGAACATTAGGAATTCTTTGGAAGTAAGTAGAACTTCATTTGACACCATGCAAGAGTTAGTTATCTATGGGTAAACAGAAGGTACCTCCCACAAAAGCATAACGTTTGAATTTAAGCAACTTATTTACAAGTCCATTACCTTATGCTTTTTGCCGACATAGGTAGTCGATTGCCTTGATCTTCACGGCTCCGTTTGTGTGAAATTGTCGAATAAAAAACTATAGGCAGAAGAACTGACATCGTACGAGTTGTTACAGAGTAAAAAACAATAATTTGCTCTAGCAAGTTTTTATTCCTCCGTGTTTTTTTTTTTGTCAAGTACCAATAAGATTATTTCATGTCCATAATTCAATCACGCTATACATGATATGATGGGCTCAGCTGACATTTTTTTTATTTCCAGGGCACAGCAAGAGCAGTATATCAATGGCCAGTCTACGTCCACCCGCAGCATCACTAACGTTACTTGGTTCTTTGCAACATGTCAACCATATTGCTAAATGAACGTCGAAGTAACTGTGATGATTATTGTTAGTACTAGATTAAGACAAAAGTGCCAGATGTATCTATGTTTATACAATACGGAAATTGATGGTCGCTGTAGTATGGTACGGTCTATATAACAGTTTGGAAAGAGTCTTGTGTTTTTTTTATTAATATTTATTGATGTTAAATTATGACACTGCCTGATAACGCAGTATTTTTACACTGTGTAAATGGAGATTTTTGCTAAAAACGATCTATAAAATTAGGGTTATTTTGTTTTGACTTGAAATATCTAAAATCCTAGGTTTGTAGCACGCGATGCTTATCATAGAAAAGTACGCAAAGAAGAAACTAAAGTTCTTATATGGTGACCTTTCATTGATTATCTAACATTGTACTAATTGTTCTACATTAATCGCTTAATTTTTTTATGTACAAAATAGTCAGTTTCTAAGACAAATTTAGCAAAGCTATTTTATAGGAACACAATAAAAATTCCCTTCCTAAATGGTTACGTCACCGCCATACTCGTAAGTCATCAAAAAAATCGCAAGTATTTAGTTCCTCTAAATTAAAACTAAATTTATTGTTTGCTACCAAGGTCATACATGTAAATAAGTTAAATGATACATCTAAGGATGAAGAATGATATTGCCATTACGTAATTTGTATTGTTCCACGCTGACATATTATTTGGTCGTTGGTATAGTACTTTTGTCATCTAACGACTAAAAGAGCGTTGAAAATAAATACAAAATTAGTTTTTAAAAATACCGGCGTGACCATTAACTCAGAGAGTGTGACGGTAGTGCTTTGTTCATTGTCGTGAATCTCTATTGCAGTCTTTTGCTATTAAGATACTTAATTATTCAGTATTTCCCGAACTTTCTAAAACACATTAAATAAGTTCAAATTCGATCTAAACAATTTCTATCTAATAACGTTTGATGAATTCTTTCATAGTATATTATTGTTATACATTTAAACCTAAGTATTTTATGTAGAATGAAAGTAACTTTTGTTTTGTTATTTCCTATTAAAAAAGATTTAAGTTACTGTATTGTTTTTGAATATGTATCACTTAGCTGTAATTATGTTTGTAAATATGTAAAATAAAAAAATATATAAACATTTATGTGACTTTTATTGCGTTGTTTATCAGTAATTAGGTAATTTTAGTTTACATGGAATCCGGTTAGTGACTAACTTAATGTTAAACTGGCGAAACAATAGTGCATATAGAAAAGAAAAGATGCAAAACAACACACTGTGAAAAAGATGGGTAAGCACGCATAGAAATCGCACAGTATATATGTTTGTAACATTTTGTGTAACCATCTTTGTGCTTTTTGCAATAAAAAGAAAGAAAAAAAATTGTTTATGCCACACAATGTGTAGTCAAAAGCCTCGTACTCAAATATAAAAACTTATAAACAATGTTGGCCTGATGTCAGAGCCTGGGTCATAGACAACACACCTTATGTGACATAAAGGTCACAAATGGCACATGTAATATAGTGACTGAACTCTGGTTGTTCCAGTAAAGCTAAAGTGGTATTTACATACTTAATACACAGTCTACCCACAATGTGTATCATAACGTTATGGTCATGTTTGAGTTTAAGACAGTGAAATTGAACATATTCTTCATAGGACCAACATTGAAACTGCAATTCCTCATAATCACAACGGGGACATAGGCTTCTTCTCGGTGAAGGGCAGTGGGTCGTAATCCACCACGCGAGCTTAGTACTGCACCCTAATCTCGTACGACACTATTATTAATAACTGGAATAATTTTGAAGCTTATTGCTAATCCATTGTTGTATATGTTCGAAAAACGTGTCTGTTTAACGCGGTGGCAGGCCATAACATCGGCCGCCGGCAGATGTTACCACCCACCAGACAAATCCTTGCCGCCAAGCGATTTGTCGTGTTCCGGCATGATGTCTGGTGAAGCCCTACGGAGGACGGGTCTGAGCAGTTGTGTTGCGATGTGTGCCGGGTACGATGCGCCTAATGTTGTTGTGTTGGGAGTTTGGTCGTGGAGGGTCTTCAGATCAATCTCCCTTTGGCGCAGCATCGTTGGTCGTGTTGTTGGGTTTAACATTGCATCACCTCGCTCAACTGCCGTCTTCCTTCCTATTCGCTCAGTTTTTCTGACTGAATAGGCTCTTAATAAACTAGCGCGTTTTACCATCAACGATCGCATCACTGCTTACCATCAGGCGGGATTGCGGTCAAGCGCTAGTTAATAATTATCAAAAAAAAAAAAAAAATCTTCGTAGGACCAACATTGAAACTGCAATATCTCATAATCACAATGGGGACATAGGTCTTTTCTCCGTGAGGGGCAGTGGGTCGTAATCCACCACGCGAGCTTAGTACTGCACCCTATCGCGTACGACACTATTATTATTATTATTTTTTTTTAATCATCAACTGGAATAATTTTGAAGCATATTGCTAATTCATTGTTGTATATGTTAGAAAAACGTGTCTGTTTATCGCGATAAATAAATACCAGGAACAAACACAATCTTGCTGTACATCACACTCGTCTCCACAGAGTAGGCAACTCGTTCATGGGTCAATGTATACACTTTTACAACAAGCTTCCCAAAAACATTCGAAACTTATCCATTAAACGATTTAAAAACTATATAAAGGCCAAAATTTGCAAAATGGGGTATTATAAAATCACAGATTATTTTGAAGACAAAAAAGCTTGGGACTGAGCTGCTCGCTCTGTTAAGCATTGTTATTAAGCAATATGCGTAATTATAAGGTAAATTATTGTAAACATATTCATTTTTAATGTCTGAACTTGAAAAAGACGATGATCCCTGAGTTTGTTTCGGCTATTTCTTCTCAGAGGTTCAGTTCTCAGTTAGGAAATGCCGGCTTCATCTAGTTTAATAACAAAAAAAAAAAAAGAAACATATGACGTGTGATCAGTGATCCTACTTGCTAAATAAACGATTTCATTTCATTTCATAAATCGCGCAATGAATACTATTGAACAGTCAAAATGAAACCCATTGCTGCTCATAGTGTCTTGCACAATTAGCCTACGGATCCAACTGCAATGTCTACTCGAGCCAAATACATGAAGTAAATTTTTGGCTCCTTGCTCCCACGGAGAAGTTATTCGGTATGACAGTCAGTAACACATCTTTAAATAGGTATGTCCGTACATTTCTGATATACGTTCTTTAGGTAATATTCAAAACCATGTCAAGTAGGAGAGCTACTAAACTAATGAAGACCTTCCACCAAGACATATGAATGTCAGATAAATATCACTATGTCATTTGCACGTCATCCCACGCAATTGTGTGGTAACTTGCAAATGATAATTGACAAGCGACCTGTCACCACTTACGCACAATGGCAGTCTTTAAACGTAACGCATAATCGCTTTGAGTCTTTTGATGACACGGAGTAAGTAAGAAATAGAATGATAATCTTCGGAAAAACGCGTAAGTTACTACAACGATAGTCACCATACGGCACAGAAGTTGCTATATTATACGTTGCTAAGGAACTTTCAATCAGTTTTTCAGTATATCTACCATCATCACATGCAAGAGTGTGGTAACTTGCTAATAATAATTGACATGCAACCTGTCACCATTTACACACAACATCAGTCTTCAAAAATAACACATAATCACTTCTTGTGGCTTCGTGGCAAGGAGTAAGTTAGAAATGAAGTAATGATTTGTTACAAATCTGAAAAACATTTATTGCTAATATTAATAATTTACTCTGATCTACCGCCCGAAATTGTTCAAACGCAACTGTCCTTATGTGAACACAGTATTTATTAAAATATTGTGAAGAGTTTTTTTTTTCTTTATAATTTTTTCAACTAAAGCACCTGCCATCTAATATCTTCACCACCTGTGGTTGACTCATGTGCGAAAAAAAAATATTAACTTTAAAATTATTAAAAAATTATTAACAGTCACATACTTAGCGTCACTAATGGCGTCGCATAGAGATTAATAATTCGGTGAGGGAAAGGAAAAAATGAGCAATTTGAATGAAGTTATTACCTAAGTCTATCCTTTATCTGAACTAAAGAATAGCTTGTTCACTGTCAATCAAAGCAGATAGTTATCTTCAAACTGTATTTGAAACAACTGCTGTCACAATGAAATGACGAAATATTAATTATGAAATATTTTCCAAAAGCTAGGTTATCACGGTTGTCTAATCATCTCAAGGGTTATTGTCAAGAAGTCAAGTCAGTTTTTATTGTCATTAAGTTCTGCTGCTAAACTTATAATAATTAAGTAAGGAATGTAAACAATTTAAATGTTGATATGATGTCAACAGCTGATTTTTAATACATATTATAAAAATTTATGTTAATATAGTTGTTAGTTTGTAATACATATTTTGTAAGTTGCAGTTGTAGTTTGAATAATTTTTTTCCGAAGATTTATTTATAAATTTTATCGCACAGATCTGATGACTTAAATCGATACCTATGTCACGTTTTTTTTAACTTTCATATACCATTTTTACACAGAAAAGCATCAATTAAGTGTGAGTTTAGGCCTTACTGCTTACTCGTAAGTTAGACGTATCAAATACTGTTATATTTTGTAATAAGTGTTCACTACAAAATCGTATAGGTACGATATGAAGTTTAGCACCGTCGCTTCTACTTCAGTTAAACCACACTATAATTCTAGAGTTATTTATTGATTAATGACATAACATTTATTGTCTTGGCAATGTAACTCGCCTAGTGTGCTGACACAATCAAGATCATTGTCGTATTAAAGTCAACCACAGTGTGGATGGCTAAGCTGTTAAAGCAATTGTGTTACAAATACTGACGCACATTTGATACCAAGTCACCAAGTTACACCTCATAAAGCTCAACTGTCACTAATGAGATCCAATTACCTTTTTTTGTTACCGAACATAAATAAGCTTGGCTAATAGATGAGGAGATAAATAGGTAGAAGTAAATTGCATGAATAAACCTGTGCCATTTAATCAAGAATATCATTTGTACCGTCTTATGCTAGCGCCAAATTTACTCCAACATACTTACGTGTAACCCACCTGCAGCAAAAGTTATCGAGATAATCAACCAATTACACCGCCGTAAGAGAAAACCACCGAAACTTTCGACGACAATATGGCGCCGTCAATAGATGAGCCATCCATCTTTCGTGACTCCGTGACACATGAAAAACTTCAATTTCGTGAACATCGTAATTCGTGACGATTGTTGCACAAATGACGCTTCCTGGTTTTGATGATCTGCAGTATGGATAAGCGATGGAGCTATTAGTTAGATAAGTTAAGTCGCGGAAGTTAAATTATCTGTGCATCAGTCAGACAACTTTTTTTGAATAAGCTGTATTAAAAATGACAGCTAAAAGTTTGTTAATTTCACTTTCAGTGATTGTTGATAACAATAAAACAAATTGTATCAATATACATAATTAGTTAATGTTAAGATAACCTATTGTTTTAAGAATTCTTGTTGTACGAAATTCTTTGAACTCAAGAATATCAAAGACATCAACGCGTACGTGTTACCTCACAATGATACCATTTTTAGATGACTGAATAGCTGTACATTTTTATCGCATAACTATTGCGTTTTTCTAATGATATGACAGATTTTTTATGACCGTCGGAAACACTTTTTTCAAGGCAATCTAAAGTTATGTGCTAATAATAATATTTTTGTGTACAGTTAATATGTCGATGTTCATACCGCCCTCTATTATATAGATTTCCCTTTCCTCCCGGTTCTCGAAATAGAAAGCCAGAACCTGCGGGATCAGCAGTTGTGATGTTATATTTATTTGTGATTTTTTACAATCAAGTATTTACATATGTATCAGTCAATTAAACATCTTTATGCAATGGCACGCGACAATACCTTATAAACCGCAAATATGCCGTAAACGAAAAGCACATTAAAGCATAAATAATTGTATTTATTAAGCAGTTACCTAATGAAAGGTTGCATTCATTTCATTGCACGAGACTGTGCCTTAAGGTGAACAGTGATTTATTACACTCGTAAAAATGTCAATGCAAAGAGTTATGAAGTTATTAATTATAATTAGGAATGAGTTGAAATGCAAGGAATGAAGATGGAACTATACTGTTCATGAAGAGTGACGTCATAATTGTGGAGATTGGTAAAAATATTTTCGTGTATGGAGGTATGAGCAATAGGGTGTAAAGCTCACTTCATTCTCTATAGTAAAGTGTAGATTCGCCGACCAGACGGGTTATCTGTCTGGCGGAAAAATGCCCAACGGTTAAAGTCGCGAATTTGTATGTAAGCAGCAGCCTAATCGACGAACACATTTTTGTCAAATGATTGCGACTAGTTGGGATTGCTTGGACCCACGAGAACATGGGAACGGTCCCAACTAGTCGCAAACATTTGACAAAAATGTGTTCGCCAGTTAGGCTGCTGGTAGCGTGGTAAACTTTGCTTGCAAGATGGAGTATTTATGTGAAGTCACTATAACACATTGTTCGCTTGTGGCATTATACACACACACACACATGTAACATTTGTAAGTTCAGGTATTTATGCAAATTGTTTATATAGTACTGCGACTTACGCGCTGCCTACATGGCTTTAGCTTAATAAGCTTATAATGTTGCCACTGTTGAGATATGGGCCTGTTCACGGTGAGAGTGAGTGGGCCGTAATCCACCCATCGTGGGAATAGTGCGGATCAGTATATGTTTTCGATTTTTTGTTTCAGTTAAAGCCCGTTTCCTTACAATGTTTTCTTTAACCGTTTTTGAGAGCAGTACTGTTGAAATAATATTAACAAAGTAAATGGCCTGGAACTGAGACATGGTCGCTAACAATGGGCCTTATAAGGAGGCTCAAGGTCACTCAAAAGGCAATGGAGAGGGCTACGCTTTGGGTTTCACTGCGTAATCAAATCAGAAATGCGGAGACCCGCAGAAGAACGAGAGTAACCGACATATCCCGAAGAATTGCAACACTTAAGTGGCAGTGGGCTAGGCATATTGCCCGTGGGACCGATGCCCGATGGGGCTGACGAGTTCTCGAGTGGCGACCACACACCTGATGACGCAGCGTGGGTAGGCCCCCGACAAGGTGGACTGACGACCTGGTGAACGGTCGTCATGGAGATCCTTGGGGGAGGCGTACGTCTAGCAGTGGACGTCTTTCGGCTGAAATGATGATGATGATGATGAAAGGGCCTGTCTGGGTTCAAACCTTCGACCTACAATAGATAAGTGTGCGGCTGTTGACACTTAGCCACCACTGTTCTACATGACGCAATTTACTTGTAGCTACTGCGGTTATAGAAGTTTGTATATAATTTTATATTACATAATTGATGTGAACAATATATTGGTAACATTAGATAGCTAATTTAGCAGTGCTTTAAGATAAATAAAAAATATCATCATCATCATCATCATCATCATCTACTCGTCCACTGCTGGACATAGGTCTCCTTTATGGCACGCCAAGAAGCTCTATCCTGAGTAGTTCTCCGCCAGCCACTACCAGCCACCTTTTTAATATCATATCGAAATAAATAGAATATCAGATCGTTTAAATATATTCCCACAATCATTTTCAGAAGAAGCAAGCTGACGAGGAAGTGCACGTTAAGTTCAAAAGTTTGTCGTAAAGCCAATCTATTAACAACAATTCTAGATGTTCTGTATTGTTAACAAAACTTAGTGCTTCAGATAGATCATCACGATCTGTCGATCATCCGAGTTTTATTTATGAAACTACTTGTTAGGTACTTTCAAAAGAATATGAGTCATTACTTTAGGTATACGTATTTGTACAAATTGCCGAAATAAATGATAGAGCACGCAACTTTATAGTAGCTTATAAATTTAACATCAAGCCTATTTTTTTTGAAGGGTCAGGCTAAGGGTTTTTAAATCAGTATCAGTGAAGAGGTGTACAATAAAAATATTTTTTTATTTTCGGGGGAAAAGTTTCAAAAGCGGAGTGTGGGATTATTTCCTCAATAGAAAAATAATTAATTAATCCACCCCACTGCTGGGCACAGGTCTCCTCTGATACAGAGAACAGGGGTCATCTCATAAAGGGGTGGTCTTGGTTCTTCTAAACAGAACAATTCCAGGACTCCCCCAGACCAGACCACCACCAGTTAAGTCTAGGTACCAAGTAAAACCGGGACAAGCCTAGTTCCATCGACAGAGCTCACATTCAGACTCCGTGCTTTAATAATTATCAGAATGTTTTAGGACATACAACATATAACCTAAAACACTTTTCCAGGCCTGGACATCGAACTAGACACATATAAATATACTGCACACGCTACACGCCTCGCCAGATATCTGCAAAATTTTATGTTTAATGAATTTAAAACATTATAACAAGATAACCTCTTTTTTTTTTGTCAAAATATTAACAAAGCTACAATAGCAATTTACATCGACTGGGTTTAGATTACCAGCTTTAAGCTCACAAGAAAAGGCTACAAAATACTATCTACCAACTTTTTTTTTTCGACTTCTCCTGCTCTAGGGGGAGCGGAAGTGCGTGTCAGACTTTTACTGACTAAAACCCACCCGTGTTTCTTCACTTGCCCTTGCGACGGCCAGGGCCACGGTTTCTTGTTTAACCAACCCGCAAGCCTGACCCTTTAGGCATCGGTCTTCGTGGACCCCGTCACGATATACTGTCATCTCTTTGAGGCACGCGTGAAACACAAACTGAGCACTGCTCATCGCCCGCAGACCCGCATCTACTAACGTTCCATTAATATAAATACCGACTATAGTAAAACATTAATAAACACAAAATAAAAGTCATTACTTCAAACAAGTTTGAACCTCCTAACCTTTGAGATTCGCGTCGAGCCAAGCCTTATTCCGAACTGACTGTAATACCTATGATTTTCACTAAACTACTATAATAACTTATAGTGGGTTACGGTTATTATCGTTTGCAGAAAGACTGTTACACTCTCTAGGGCCAAAATGTCTTAGCAAATCGAAACAGAATGTAAGTACCCCATAAGTTTTGTCCAACTGATTTATCCATTAGAGTCGAGAAATCTTTGAATGGTTCGGATTTTTGTGATTTAAGTTTTTGTGGAGAAATTTCGTGGTTTGATCAGACTTAGATACATATGCTTTCCCTCTCACAGAAAGGAGGTCTCAGCAATAGAAATATTATACTTAAGTTGATTGAAATTATTTTCAGACAAAGAAAAAATCTATTTGATTAGTAAAAGCTCAGGAGTTTGTTTGAACGTGTTAATATCTGGTAATTTCAGATATGAACTACCAGTCAAAGCACATAAACATATTTTTGCATTTCATAACCGAATTTTTAAGGAAAGCTATGTAAATGTTTCATCGTCAATTCTGAGTAGCTGTCAGTGCTAATTAACTCTTGATAACAGTTAAGCTTTTGATTAGTGGTGACGGTGGTGGTAAGAGCTACTACTGAGTATGAAGCCTTGACTTCGTTTCCCAGGTTGAGCAAAATGTGGTTAGGTTTTCCTATCGGGAAGTAGCAGCCCAGAGTTTAGATTTGTGGTCTGTCTTAAATATATTGTAACTAGCGAGACTTATATATAATAAGTGTCTTAGCTTAGTTCCTATAATACATAGACGTATTATAGGAACGAATCTGCCTTACACTTCGGGAAATACAGGCGTGACGTTTATTTATTTACTGACTTGTCATCACTATCATTACAGGAATTTTATAATTCAAATTCAATAGTGCATAATTACAATTTTATTATTAACCATACCATATTAAAGACATAGTGGTTATTGTGAACTCACACGGAAAACCATTTAAAAGATCTATTCTGGTTGGTACGTCATTTAGTACAAGCAAGGTACGCGTTATCCCTATAACGTATAACTTGCTTGTGCTAATCTACATACATACTATACTTTTACACCTATCCTAATTAATAAATCAGGAGCTAGTAGGACCTATCTTCACATAGTGTAATAGTTATGTTGCGGGAATGGTGACAGTCAACACGGTGTCTACTATTTATTGCGCAATAATAAGATTGATGACGCGTCTACACTAGCTCGCTGTTCATTATTTGTTCCGAACCGTTTCTGGATGTCGCGCATCTGTGTCTCTTGGTGTTTGATCGCGGCGTCGACGGTGCGTACTCATACTGAACGCTCGAATTGCTCAGGACTATTGAAGTTGACATACGTATACAGGGTGTATCTGACATCGTAACGCAAACTTCGCGAAAAGGCTAGACCGCATGACACTAATAAAATTATGATACTCATTTAGGTCGGTAATAAGCGGTTACAGAAATAACAATGTTTAAAAAAAGTGTTGGCTCAGCCTTAGAACGTTGCAAGCGTGCCGCCGCGCGGCGTGCGCACCGCGTAACGTAGGTATGACGTTAGTCCCTGATGTAATCTCTATTAAATCAGCTGATAAGATAGTTTTTCGAGTTTTGTTGATTATAAACTAGCGCTTGACCGCAATCCCGCATGATGGTAAGCAATGATGCGATCGTTGATGGTAAAGCGCGCTAGTTTATTAAGAGCCTATTCACTCAGAAAAACTGAGCGAATAGGAAGGAAGACGGCAGTTGAGCGAGGTGATGCAATGTTAAACCCAACAACGATGCTGCGCCAAAGGGAGATTGATCTGAAGACCCTCCACGACCAAACTCCCAACACAACAACATTTGGCGTATCGTACCAGGCACACATCCCAGCACAACTGCTCAGGCCCGTCCTCCGTATGTACGGCTTACTACGTGCCTTGGTGTATATTGTAGGTGTAACAAGCAGTTGTAATATAAATAAATCTTATGCAGAAATAAAGGTACCTACCTACTTAATCCTACTCCAGCCCAGGGCAATCCAGTGTCCATCAACCTTGTAACGTCAGCGCGTCGCATACTACATCTGTTTGTTCCTCGTTTATTCTCTTAAGGGCCTTAGTCTCATTTAGTAGCGTAAAATGGTCACTTTAGGAAGCTAATTTCTAATTAACGGCTTGGTTTTGAGATTTGAAAAAAATATATCTTGTCTATTGATTCATGTACAACATTTACTAAAGATGATTTTTTCGTAGGATTTTGCCTTTTGCCTTAAAAAAATAGTTACCAAAACGCTATTTTTGGCTAATATTCGTTATTACTTCTAAACGGCATTGATGTGTGGAAATATTTTTACACTGAAAAATTCGCGGTTAGAAGTACTACAAATATGCAAGAGCGTATTTAAATCCATCAACATTTGCCAAGAAAATATCCTTATTTTGAAACATAGGTTTAGAGGTGCTCTGCGCGGGCGCGGGCGGCAGTCGTGCGTTAGCATTCAGACGGGAGGGTTGTGTCGCTTGCTGCTCTGCTCCGGCTATCGCCGACTACGCGTGGTTGTCTGTGTGAGTGCAAATATTTACGAGCGAATCGTGTCAGTGTACGTTCATAGATTAGCTCGCAAATGAGAATTGAAGATGCGTCTGGTGGCGTAAGTATCTATCTACCTATACTCTTGTATTTATACCTACATATTACTGTATTTTTCTTTATAATTACTATTAGCTTTTGTAACCATTTTTCTTTTACAATTGAAGTTAAACAATTACGAATTGTTCCAGGAAATCTAGAATGAAATCTTTAGACTTGAAAGGCAATAATCCGACTAACTACATCCGCTGATAATATAGAAGACTCTATTCAGGTAAGTAAACACTCGCACTTAGATTATAATTTATAGGTTTGTAAGGAGATTAAAAAATAAAAATCTTATTAGAAATTTACGTAACTTGAAAATGTGATTTTTTTGTTTATGGTGATATAAACCAAAAATTAGGACTCAATTAAAGGTTTTGGTGTAAAAACAGTTTTACAAAAAGTTTTGAGTTGATAGGACTTTTAGTTTTTGCGATATTAGCAAAAATGTGTAATAAAAACTCTTACTTGGATTATTTTAAATGATTCTTCCTGTAAATATTTTATTTCTATATGTAATTGTTTAAAGTAGCCGAAGCCGATGGACGCGGGCTGGCGGGCTTGGAATGTCACAGTTATCAGTAAATTTTTTTGACGTCCTCCGTGGCGCAGCGGTCAACACGCCTGCCTGTGACGTGGAGGCCGCGGGTTCGATTCCCGGCCAGGTCATGATGGAAAACGATCTTTTCCTGATTGGCCTGGGTCTTGGATGTTTATCTATATATGTATCTATTATAAATATAGTATCGTTGAGTTAGCACCCCATAACACAAGTCTCGAACTTACTTTGGGGCTAGCTCAATCTGTGTGATTTGTCCGTATATATACAGTATGTTAAGAAAACCCTGTCCGACCCGTAAGGATAATAAAGGTTAAGTAAACACATGACCAAATATGATATAAAATTTTACGTAATCATCATAGTACCAATACAAATGAATTTTGAAATAACTTCCCCGAAATTTGGTAATTTTTAAAAAAGTGACAACACCGGTATTATTATGAGCGAATAGCGACAGCGATACGACCACGTGCCGCGTGCCCTGCCGCCCGCCGCCCGCGGAAGGGTGCTTAACGCATATTTATTAAGTTACCTCTTTTTGCGAAATAATATTTATTTTCTTAGGGGGATTTTTTTTTAAGTTAGCCTGGTTTTGTATGCATTAGTAGAATCAGTTATCGATACCTAACAACACCTTCACGGGTCGGACAGGGTTTTCTTAACATACTGTAGGATATATATATATATATATATATCCTACAGTATGTTAAGAAAACCCTATATATATATATATATATATATATATATATATTCTGTTTTTCACAAATAATATTGTAATAACATTTTTCTACTTACAGAAAAGAAGAGAAAGAAACCAATCGACAGAACTTAAAAGTTTAATTTGCTTTTTAGGTCGAACACTAACGCAGTTGATTCTAGGTCAGACATCCATACAGAATGTCGTCAAGAAAAATGATAATATTATATATCTCTATGTGCACAAAAAAAACGACGCAAGTTCCATCATCATCATTCAGGTAAAATTATGCCTGCATGTCCTACAACCTATATTTTTAGTTTACAAATATATCATATACCTGTAAAATTAATTTTTTGTTAATTCTTAATTAATTTTTCTTGATAAATTCTTCATTCCTTGACAAAAATCTCTAACAGTGTTGCCAGGGTTAATTAAAATGTATGTTATATCTTTTTTTAGCTCAAAATATCACCAAAACCTCAACAAATCTCAAGCTTGTTTCATCGAAGGGCGACGCATAATTAATATTGCTTACTTTTATTCAGAACTAAAGAAAATTGCCAAGCACGGAGAATTATAGACTGTGGTTTAGGATCTGTTGATATTGTTGGAGAACGACAAGTGGGACTACATTCCCTATTTATTTTTAAATGCCGTATGTGTATGGAAACATTTTGCACATCCTACAGAAATCAATATCAGCTGTGCAGTTGTAGGAACAATAGAAATAGACTGTGGCCATTCTCAACTGCAAGAAATTTCTGCAGCTTTAGATATGCCTATAATCTCGCATGTTATTTATTGGATCGAAGAATTAAAATTTACAGATTTTAAAATAACTCGTGTTTTATTTGAAACCTCATTACGACGAAGTACATTCAATCCGACGTCACTGACAAAGTATAAATAGGGTACTATCTCTTTATGGAAAACGGCCGAAACTACGCGCTTTGTAATCTCAAGACATCTATATAAAGCACGGTTAGCGCAGCGGTTAAGCTATTGACTGCTGCGCTGCGTGTCGCGGGTTCGATTCCCGCGCGGAACAAATATTCAGAACATGTCCTACAAGTAGTTGTTCCGAGTCTGGCTGTTTGTGGCTGTGAATTTATATGTTTAAAAATGCACCCACGATAAAAGTAATTTCTAGTGTGGTTCAAGGTTTTTTTTTTTAATAAAAATATCACAAAGTGCCTAGTGCGCGTTTGTTTTACGTTAACGCGATGAACTCGTTTATGTTATTCGCATTAGTAATTAATTCAAGGACACTGCAAAGATATGATACTCATATACTGAAAAGTAGTGAAAAAAAAAATTTAAATATGTTGAATCGATAGATATTAATTACCATCTACCATTAATTTTTATGTTAATGTTATGATATATTATAATGTGTGGGTACTTGTTTTACAAATGTCTGTCAGTCTGCGATCGGCCATTAAACTGTGTAACGAGCACTCCTTGATTTTATTTAAACATTGATCAAGAATACTAAAAATATATTATAGTACGATATTACCATTTATCAATGCAAAATATACATTTATCGTCTTGCATCCATACCCCCGTCTGAAATCGTAGGCACAAATCGCGACCTACACGCGGCTTGTCTGCATCTCTGGATATTCTTTGATTGTCGTTTTAGTTTAGCGCGCCACCGCGCGCATTTTACGAATTCGGGAGTACGGCGTTTAGCTCCGCCCACATGCACAAGGTCATTGAGGCTACTATAACCGTTAAGGTTAACATTTAACATAAATACAAAAACGGTAATCGACAATATGATATGTCGTTGATATTTTAAGATTTACTTTTATGTTCCTGAGTGTATTTGTGAGAGTGGTAATTGACATTTTTGATATATAACATCCTTCATAAGTAATTGACTGTATTAATCCCTTTCTTGCAGTAATTGCATTTCAATCTTTTTTAAATCTTTTGTAATGTTATTTATTGCATGTTAGTGGTTCTTGACTATATTTTATAGTGTATAGAATAGAATAGAATTCTCGTTAGTATGTAAACCATATAAATTGCAGAAGAAAATAAGAAGATTTTATAAAGTGTGATACAATGGGCGGTCTTATCGCTAAAAACGATCTTTAACAGACAAACTGTGTATGGAATACGAAGGGAAAGGAGAGAGAAATAATACAGATATTCTACAGTGTACCATTTATATGGATTATACAATAAATACCTACTGTATATACATAGAACTAAATATATACATCTAATTAATAAACATCATACAAGAGCAAATAAAATATAATGATAATGCCTAGAGAGAGAGAGAGAAAGTTACAATAATATATCAGAATTCCGGCGAAGACGTATGACGTATATTTTTAATTAATTACTTATTCTTTGAATACTGGAAAAGAATTACTTTAGAGAATTTGAAAACTAGTATAACAAAGCATTAAGTGTGTAAGCGTTCGCGTGGAGTTAGTTATACTACGCTCCTATTGATCGCAGCGTAATGTTATATAGCTTAAAGCCTTCCTGGATTAATGGTCTATCCAACGCAAACAGAATTTTTCAAATTGGACCAGTAACTCCTGAGATTAGCGCGTTCAAACAAAGAAACTCTATAGATTTATACAGAGTGGTACTGACAATACGACAATAAATTAAATATCGTATACCTCAGCACATTGTCAGTCTACCCATAAAAAATCATATAAATATGTCCATTAGTTTAGTCACGGGAAATTATTTTTAATTTTTACATTTTATACATGATGTACATGTTGATAAGGAAGCGCTTACATGTTATTGACCGCGCGAAAAAAGCAAGTCGATACAGGATCGCGTTGTCGATTGTCGTTGTATTTTTAAAGGATGTTCTATTCCGTTTGCAGTTTTATGCGATTTAGTTTGTTTGAATTTATCATTTTCTTTTTTTTTATGCTAGTTTTTTTCTATGGTTTAGGATTATTCCTATGAATCAGCATTGTTCGTGCTTTCATTTGTTGTCGTATAGTCAGCACTACCCTGTATATTAGGATAGATATATGGGATGGACTATTTTGTTGACAAGAAATCCGAAATATTTCCAAGATAATAAGTGACAGTAGACTTCCAGATGGCTTATTTGATCGCATTTTCAGAAACCAGCGCGTACTAGACAAGTTATGCTACTCCAAATACATAGTAATGCGGAATAAGCAAATGTGTTATGATGAAGATTATATAATATGACAACAACCAGGAACACTACTT
Organism: Sesamia inferens; assembly: GCA_037179545.1. NCBI lineage: Eukaryota > Metazoa > Arthropoda > Insecta > Lepidoptera > Noctuidae > Sesamia > Sesamia inferens. The sequence continues at coordinate 22,350,064 of CM073928.1, read as the reverse complement.
GCCATAGAAAAACATGATCTAGTACCCACTCAGGCTTCGAATTACGTATATGTAACATAGAGGCTGAATGAAAATATGTATATATGCATTTAGATAAGGATAACATTAAAAACTTAGGGCATCCCGCACCACCTAGGTACGTTCAACCCCAGTACATTCTTCGTCTCAATATATGAGATAATAAAACGATGTAATTATTAAATGCATGTAATCCCGTGTAGAACGCCCGTTAGTCTGTGGTATAATTTTTGTTGGATATGTCAATGCTATCTGCTAACAACGCGTCATACTAAGGTAAGTGATGAAGTGCGGGCGTTTTGGGGGACTGTCATAACCAATATTGAGGTTCAAAAAGTGCTAATTCTCAGTCTAATTTCAATGACTTCATGTCCCCGGGGTAGGCCATTACATCGGCTGCCGGCTGAAGTAACCGCCCACCAGACAAAGTCTTGCCGCCAAGCGATTCGTCGTGTTCCGGCATGATGTCTGGTGAAGCCGTACGGAGGACGGGTCTGAGCAGTTGTATTGCGGTGTGTGCCGGGTACGAAGCGCCAAATGCTGTTGTGTCGGGAGTTTGGTCGTGGAGGGTCTCCAGATCAATCTCCCTCTGGGTTAAACATTGCATCACCTCGCTCAACTGCCGTCATCCTTCCTATTCACTCAGTTTTTTGAGTGAATGGGCTTATTTAACTAGCGCGCTTTACCATCAACGATTGCATCACTGCTTACCATCAGGCGGGATTGCGATCAAGTACTAGTTAATATTTAAAAAAAAATGAAAAGGTTTTGATTTTATTATTGTTTTTTTTATCTAGAATTTTAAATAACTGTCTATAGTGTGGCACACACTCGCCCGCCACTACACGGAATTGAAATAAAACCTGAAATGTGAATGTACCTACTTAGGTACACGTCTGCTCAACCCTTCCGGTTGCAAGGCTTGATGATATGTCCAAAGCAAAATCAAAAACAGGCTACTAAGCCAGTACACAGCTATTAAGTAAAGAATTACAAGAACTTAGCAAAGGATTGCCAGACCATTATAACATTTTACTTTGCAATTAGAAATGACCTATAATTGCGTGGCTTTATAAGCATTTCTTGTTTCTTAACCCACTGAATTAGCTGCGGCAACAATGATTACCCACGAAATGTAAGGTAAAGTCTTTTAATTGGTGCCTTGCTATTAGGCATTATATCTTTAATGGTCCGACCGTTACGTTTTGTAAGGGTCTGGTTGTATAGTTAATAGGCGAATCTAATAGTAGTCAAACAAATCGATCGAGATGGTTCATTTAAAAGGGATTAATTTTGTACAATGTAAGTCAAGCCCGGGTTGACGGCGCATTGGGTTCCAAGCGTTCCTAAATGAGATCCCAGCACACAATGATGTGGTTCACAGGGATCAATGCGATCAGTAGGGTAATTGTGTAGCACGTTATCAGTTGCAATGGGTTTAATTTAAGTTCAACAACATTCATTGCGTTATTTACGATGTTGAGCAAACTCATTTTCCGAACATAAAGAACAATGGATTAGCAATTGGTTTCAAAATGATTCCGATTGATAATAATGGTTTGTTACGCAATTAGGGTGCAGGGCTGCAGGTCGTTCAAAAGAGATTCCGTGACTTCTGGCGCAAAGGCAAGTGAAAGAACCTGGGTAGGTTTTAGTCAGTAAAAGTATGTCCCGTCTTTCCGCTCCACCCAGAGAGAGAGAGAGATTTTTTGATTTGACGATTTCCCATCCGAAAAATAAAAGGTTCCTGCCTTGCTAAGTGATTTTATTTTTTAACATAAAAGGTATGCTTTAGAGAAATACGTGTCGACGTACTTATTTACAGATCGGTAATACTGAATTTATGAAGCAAACGCGATTAAAATAAAAAGCATAAATCAATTAATAAAATCTCGATTTTAGAAGCGATCGCTGTTCTTATCTTCTTCTTCTTCTTCTTCAGCCTATGGATGTCCACTGCTGGACAAAGGCCTCCCCCAAGGCTTTCCATGCTGACCAGTCTTGTGCTGCCCGCATCCATCGGCTTCCCGCGACCTTCACCAGGTCATCAGCCCACCTTGTTGGGGGCCTCCCTACACTGCGTCTTCCAGTACGTGGCCGCCACTCCAGAACCTTACTGCCCCATCGGCCATCGGTTCTTATCTAAGAGCGTTTTATCCAGAGATGACATGCATATATCTCTATCATCATCGTGGATCGTCAGTGTAGATTTATTAAGAGTTGTTCATTTGATTTACAGTAGTGGGGCAAACGCGGTGACGTTATATTGTGATGGCGGCACTTGGACAGAGTCGTTTTGGAAAGTGGGGATCGTCGAAACGCGGACCAGGGCACTTCCCCGGTGTCTTCTGTCGGTTTGCCTATTTAAATTGTGATTGTCAAGATTGGAGAGTATATAAATTACACATCGTCTTTTATTTCAAAACTTTACCTCTGAAGTGCAGCTCTTACCACTACACCAAGATACTGACGACCCCACCGCTCCGCCGTCGCTCACGTCTTTATATCTATATATCACCACAAAAGTCGTGATGAATTTGTGTCAACCCAGGTTGTTCTGTAAAAAATCTTGTTGTAAATACTTATTACTTTTTTAAGACTCAATATTCATATTTATTACAAAAATAGGTCAGCAGACATCACTGGGAAACTGCCCCTCGCTGGCTATAGCACCACGCCTACCATCAAACCATGCTCCAGCCTCGAATCTAAGTTTGGAATTCACAATTTATTATCAGACTTCATAGAATTACTGGCCGAGCGATTCGGCTTATTTTATATTATTACGTCTCATTAAAGTCATGCGGTCAAATGCTTAATTGGCCTACATTTTCAAGATAATTAGCGGCTATCCCATGTCTTAACGATAGAGTTGTGTGAGAAACGCGACAAAAACCGAGGTGGTTAGCGAACGAGTTAGCGAACGACGCGTCCAATGTGTCCATGTCATAATTATGTTCACTGATTAGTATTATTATCTAAAGTGTCCCTTGTATGACAGGAATCTGTTCTTGTTCAATTATCACCATATAAAGTGTTAATTAAGAAAATTCTATCGGATAATGTATACAATTTTATCATTATTTATACTATTTGTGAAGTAAAAAATCTGGTTCTCCTTTTTCTTGTCAATAGGCTCTGTCTGATGGTAGATCAGCGTAACCTTTGACACAAATACAATATCTTACATTTTTGCCCACGAGAATAATCGAGCAAAATTTTAACTGTTTTTCCTGTCCTCCGCCTCCTGATTCTGTTTGAATAATCACCAAATAGCGTCAAGTGCTAGTTGCCTTTCATTCTTGCTGAATTGGACTTGTGTACCTTTTTGGCCGAGCGGTGTGTACTTTTCATTTGCTTTTTTCTCTACTAGTTGACGGTAAAATATTGTGTCCATCCCTACACATAACATCCCTATTAGAAATAGGGATGCTTCCAGGGTAAAAAAAAAATCTATTTAGTCCGTCATTCAGATTATAGAAAAATATTGGGTACGTATATTTTATTTGATCAAATCAATAAAACTTTACAAATATAAAAGGAATCAAAGATCAGGAGTGGTGACTGGTGACGTCACTGCTCGCTAAAACGTGTAGTGTGCCACTGCACATAAAAAATAAAGACGACGTAGTGGGTTGAAAACTCGTGTGGTGTCACTACATCACACGAGTTTTCAACGCACTACGTCGTCTTTATTTTTTGTTTATATGAAAAAAGAAAAAATACGTGTCTAATATTTTTTGGAAATCTGATTGATAGACTAATTTTTTTTTTTTTAATCAATCACCCTATTCTCTGAGGCTACTTGATACAAACCAAGTTTTCTCTTCAAGGGCAGGGAAACCTCTTTTCTCATCGGTAAAACTATTCTGACAAAAGGACTACCCTACGTAGTGACTATGGCAGGTGGGTATAAATAATAGATGAGAACAAAGTACGTGAACATAGATCCCACTGACCCATTATGAACGCATTCAGAGGTTCGAAAACTATGTTGTTACGTGAGAATGGCGATAATTTATTGAGAGTAACAATACAATTATGTATTACTAGCGTCCGCCAGCGACTTCGTTCGCGTGGTTTAGTTATGCTCCGCTCCTATTGGTCGCAGCGTGATGTTATATAGCCTAAAGCCTTTCTGGATTAATGGGATATCCAACGCAAAAAGAATTTTTCAAATCGGACTAGTAGTTGCTGACATTAGCGCGTTCAAACAAACAAAGTCTTCAGCTTTATATATTAAAAAGTACCTATATATGAATAGTTTGATTAACTCGACACTTAGTTACTCCACGTACCTATTATGCATAGGGTGTAACAGAAATGCTGCTGTTTTGGGTTGTTTGTCGATGACTAGATAACCAAAAACTCAAATCTACCTAAAGCAGCATTATTGGTTTAGATGCTTTAAGACTGCCTCAGAGGCAGATTTTTTATGTGTGTTTATTTATTACCCTTTCTCGTTAGAATGCTGAACGGATTTGGAGGAAATAAAGCACATGGATGAAGGCATGTCCTGGATTATCATCATCATTATCTCAGCGTATAATCCCGGTTGCATCCGCGGCTTTCGCCTTGGAGTCCGGGGTCCGCTTTCCTACATATACGCCCCCATTTCGCACGATTTCTGGCATCCCGTGGACTATTATATAAGATGATTTTGATTCCAATATTGCCATAGGATCTAAATTTTGCAGGCGAAATCGCTATATTCAACGATTGTTGCCTAAAGTAGTTCAATAAATAACTATATACGATGACAAAACGGACTACAGACTTGCAATCTACACGATTACACGAATGCGGTGGAAAACTAAAAAAAACGCGAGTTACTCCTAACTATTATCGAACTATCCTAAAATGCTAACAGTCACGTTACCGCTATTACGTCAGAATATCAACACATTCACTGCAACAACACTCGCTACAACGTCACACGACCTGACGTGCTAATGACGTCAAACGCGTCATATTGAACAGCTGAAATGTTAGATCACTTTCGCCGATTCACTTTCGTTGAGAGTGCAAGTGTTCGTGACCTACCTCAACTTCGCAATGACGAGAATGACGTGTTTATGCATCAATACTTACTCGTCACGTCACAGTAAGAAAGTAAGAGTGAATTGGAACATTATGACCTAGTTGTTTACTTTCGACGATTGCTGAAACTGTTACTTTCGTTGTTAGATTTTGGCGGTGCCTAAAATAAAGACAAATATTTGGCTTTAAATTTTCCTTGTTTCATATACAAATGTTGAACAAATCAGGAATTTCTTCTCTTTTCATTTACTCTCTCCCGCTGATATGTAAGGTGTAATTTTCAAGAAGATCAAAACCTCTAGAAGTCTTTTAAACACATTTTGAGAAATAAAATCAATTTCTTATATAACGTATCAATGATATAATTACAGTGAATATTACACCATTCTTCCTTTTAAAAATATAGCTGGGCCATAAATTATTTCACAATGGTCATGTTAGCGGCAAACCAGTAATTTTAAATTAAATCCAGTATAATATTCGATATAATTTCATATAAATATGTATTATTTAAACAGGTTCCTCCTCATTGACTCATCATTATGCATCGCACAGCCTTGACCCAGTTTCATGACATTTTTATAATAAGTACTTATATTGTTTACAGGCTGTTAAAATATACATACTTCACGATATTTTTTTAACAACGTATATCGGTTTTTATTATTTAAATCTCTAAATATGTATTTACAAAGGGCAATGGAAAGAGCTATGCTCGGAGTTTCTCTGCGTGATCGAATCAGAAATGAGGAGATCCGCAGAAGAACCAAAGTCACCGACATAGCTCTGCGAATCGCTAAACTTAAGTGGCAGTGGGCAGGGCACATTGCTCGTAGAACCGATGGCCGATGGGGCAGTAAGGTTCTGGAGTGGCGGCCACGTACTGGAAGACGCAGCGTAGGGAGGCCCCCAACAAGGTGGACCGATGACCTGGTGAAGGTCGCGGGAAGCCGATGTATGCGGGCAGCGCAAGACCGGTCAGCGTGGAAAGCCTTGGGGGAGGCCTTTGTCCAGCAGTGGACATCCATAGGCTGAAGAAGAGAGAGATATGTATTTATGTTGGTAATGCTACTTAATTAATAATATAAATGAGAAAAAAATTGAGGATTTAATATATGTATAAGTATACATATAATATGTTTGTTGCGCTTTTGCGCAAAACTACTAAAACTACTCCACCATTGTGGCTACCATGAGTTTTCATTACGAGACTCGATCATACGCATCGATCACGTTTGGCGCTCTCATTGGTTGAGAGTTCTTACAATCTTGAAGCGGGCCAATCGATGAGTCAAACGCGGTCGATATCGATGATTGCGTCTTCGTAATGAAAACTCATGGTTGCCACACAGGAATAACATACATGATACTTTTATCCTGATATTAAAACGAGATCAAAACGCGCAGCTGTTATGTAAATAAATTAAAATAACTGACAGTGGCTGCGATTTCATTCATATATGTAGATTTTTAATATTATATTTTCTCAAATCCAGTTTTGGAGGTTAAATAAGCAGTCGGTCTATATAAAATACTGGTGTTCAGCTGCACTAAGTTAGACTAAATGAGGCCTCAGTGAAATTGAAAAAAGGTTTTTAATCCTTGCCTCTCACTAGGAATTCCTCCTGTATCGTGGGTGCGTTTACAAACATATACCTAAAGTCACATACATAAACAGCTAAACCCGGAACAACATTTTTTTTTTAAATACGTCGCCGCACACTAAGAATTCTTCCAGTATGGTTGCGTTTACAAACATATAAAATCACATACACAAAAATCCAGAACAACTAGGGTAGGTCATACAAATATTTGTGTGCGTGTGTGTGACCGTGCGGGAAGCGCAGCTTTCGATCGCTCAGCCACTGTACCAATCGTGTCGTCAAGACCTTTTATAACTGGATCAAAAATTCGTAACTACGGCACTGGATATTGTAGACAATTTTCACGTTATTTTAAATTGGTATACACAACACACGCCACGTTATACCTTACAACACACAAGCTATTTCATCCCATTATTTTTTTATCATTTAATTAGGTACGGACAACAACAGGTGAAGTTACCCGAAACTAAAATATTTCCAATCAAACGTGAGCCTTAATGCTTTAGCCAAAAAGGGGAATATGTGCTAGCGTCTATACAGTCACATTAAAAACATATTCGTCACGTATATTTTCTATTTCTTTCATGGGAAATCATCAAATGGTCTCTCCCGTAAAAGATAGTGATATGTTCATTATAAGATACAATACAATACCAACTCTGCAATAATTATTGAGTCACCATGTAAGCACCATAGAATGACATTCAGAAATCTACTTTACTTGTCAGAGAGATTTCAAAATGTGACATTGACAGATTCTAATGATTATAAATTCGGCAAGTGAAACCATTCTAGTTTGCTGTCAAACAATGATTAGTAAGAGGTGCATGCTAATATGACATTTTTGTCAAGTAATTAAATGTAGTTTTTTAATACAGTTGCTCAAAAAGTGGTGTATTACAGGGACGTATAGCGTTCGGAAAGTGGGCTATTACACATTCGTGCTTTTTCTTTACCTTTTCCGAACTAGTGCGTTCTCTTTCCCAACTGTCAAAATATTGTCTATTAAAAATAAAAAAAAAACCAACCATGAAGTTTTTACTTTAAAAAAATCATAGACGTTTTTATGATTCATGCAAATAATTCTAAAAAGAAGCTACTAATTTGTTTCAATATCAGATTTAATGAGTTAATTCAATGAGTTAGGTTAGGTTTTATTTAATTTCATCTCATTTCATTTTCATTTCATATCAATAAAAAAATTCTACTGAAGACTTGGCTGTATGGGCATAGTTCCCTTTGCCTAATCGAATGGGTGAAGAAAAAAAAAATCTCCGCTTATATTCTTTTACGGTTTGCGCCATTTTTCAAAAATTTTCTTTGCGAGTTTAGTTGTTTGTTGCACAAAATGAGTAATTTCGACGATATTTTATTTGAATTAACACCACCGAAACTCAGTATAATTGCACAAAATGCTTCGGAGAACATTTTACCGGAAAAGTCAAAAAGTCGCTACATATCTATATACAACGAATTTATTGCGTGGAGAGAAGAGAAAAAGGCAAATAATTTTTCAGAAAATGTTATGTTGGCATATTTCTCCAAACTGTCAGCAAAATTAAAACCTTCTACATTATGGTCGAGGTTTTCGATGATAAAAAGTATGCTAAAAATAAGAAACAACGTGGATATAAGTCAATACCCAAAACTAAATGTGTTCTTAAAACGACAATCAGACGGTTTTACAACTAAAAAGTCGAAAGTGGAAAGGTTTTTAAACGAAGCTCCCGATGATCGTTATTTAGCCACAAAGGTAATTAATTAATAAGTACTTATATTTTTCCTTAGTATTCAGTTTACGAAATCGCAAAATACAGTCATTAAATTATTTAAAAAAATATTAATCAAATCCCTTTTTTTGTAGGTTGCGCTGATTTTTGGCATTGTTGGTGCTTGCCGCAGAGAGGAGTTATCCAATATTACTTTAAAAGATATTGAAGCCCATGAAAAAATGCTACTAATCAAGATTCCGAATACAAAAAATAAGATACCGAGAAGCTTTGTTGTTGAAGGAGATTTTCTTAGAATAGTGCAAAAATATATGAATCAGCGGTCCCAAAAAGGAAAATCCGACCGTTTTTTCCAAAATTATCAAAAAGAAAAGTGTACATCTCAAGCAATCGGGATAAACAAATTTGGTAATATGCCAAAAGAAATAGCTACGTTTCTTGGTCTGCCGGATGCAGAGTATTATACTGGGCACAGCTTCAGGAGGACCTCTGCTACATTATTGGCAGATTCAGGAGTCAATTTGACGTCCTTAAAGCGACTAGGAGGTTGGAAGTCAGACAAAGTTGCAGAAGGCTATATTGCTGATTCATTACACAACAAACTAGAAACTGGGAAAAAAATCACACAATCCATTAATTTAAAGTCCAGTCCGTCACCTTCACATGACAATAGTGAAGAGAAAGTTCGTCCATTTACCTTCGTTGATAATGATAAGTCATTAGATCCAATTCCATCAACTAGCAAACGCCATTGTATAACACCTTTGACAAATATACAGGAACAATCATACGAAATTAATAATAGTTTGTCTCAAACAGTAAATATGCAACCTAAAACTTCCCTAGTTAGTATAAAAAACTGTACCAATTGCTTAATTTTTTCGCAACTGTATTAAAAATAGTTGTTCAGTACACGTGCGGAACCGTCATTGCAACTTGTTCCGACTGTCAACCCTCACCTTCGGCTGCGCCTCGGCTCGGGTCGACATTTGTCGGAACTCGTTGTAATGACAGGCTTTCCGCACTTGTAATGAAATATACTATTCTATGCAGTAGTTTATATAGAAAACTCGACAGTGTTGTAACTCTAAAATGTGTTACCTATGTCTTCTGACTTAACAAAAGGGAGAAATTTAAAAAAAAATATTGACTTGACTGCGTATAGATAATATTTGTTTTTGTTAAGATAGAAAAAAATAGCAAGCTTGAGCCAAATCGAAATAGGAGTTGCAGTAACTCTTTCATCAATGATGATGAATTTAGATTTCCAAATTTAAAATATGGATTTTAGTCGTTAAATCATATAAATAACGTCTTACATGCTGCAGAAAATATATTTGCTTTCAAATAGACTTGAATTATTGTCGTAAAATTAAAAAAAAAAAAACACAACAAATCGAAAAATTCTAGCGCACACCCAATATGACATTTATTCAGCGTAAAGTAACAACATAAAACAAATTGACAACGAGTTAAACCAGTGGTATTTACATAGTTTTGACCATTGCGATAAAAAGGAGGGCGAGACGTTGTCAAATCGCTTGGCTACACGCACGTATGTGCATTCCTTTCCTTAATAAAATGCTCTAAATTAACTTTATTTATTTATTCTCACACTAGAATGCTATATAGCAATTACACCAATGGAGAAAAAAACGTTTCGATTCATCCTATACGCGGCGGGAATTGAACGAGTGGCGATGGACCTCGCACGTTCATGCAACCTGTGAATGCAGCATTTCTCCATAGACCCTCATCACTCCTTCCATATTGCGTGTATTCATTTGAGAATTTTTGAAACTCAATGCTTTTTCAAAGGGTACTTTGAAAAAGCATTGAGTTGAGTATGAAGGTATTCATAGCGAATTTTTGCAACTTAGTTATTATAAGAAGTAGAATTTTTTTTAAATAAATAACTATGATAAAACTGAAAACACGGAAAACTATGAGTTGTCATCCCTCCTGACAGATCCAAAGTTAATACATAGTTCACAACAAGTGGAATCAATTATTTTATTAATTTACCATATACAAGACTATTTTTTGTTTATGCGATACCCGAAACACGTGTTCAGCATTTTTAACAGCCTTCGACCGTATATATGCTTTTTCTTTTTTTATCTTTTTTTTTTTTTAATAATTATAAACTAGCGCTTGACCGCAATCCCGCCTGATGGTAAGCAGCGATGCGATCGTTGATGGTAAAGCGCGATAATTTATTAAGAGTGAATAGGTCACTCAGAAAAACTGAGCCAATAGGAAGGAAGACGGCAGTTGAGCGAGGTGATGCATGTTAAACCCAACAACACGACCAACGATGCTGCGCCAAAGGGAGATTGATCTGAAGACCCTCCACGACCAAACTCCCAACACAACAACATTAGGCGCATCGTACCCGGCACACATCGCAACACAACTGCTCAGACCCGTCCTCCGTACGGCTTCACCAGACATCATGCCGGAGCACGACAAATCGCTTGGCGGCAAGGCTTTGTCTGGTGGGTGGTAACTTCTGCCGGCGGCCGATGTTATGGCCTACCACCTACCAAATATGTTACCTTATGTTTGTTCGCGGATAACTTCGTCGTTTATGAACCGATTTTGATAATTCTTTTTCTCTTGGAAAGAAGACATTCCCAAGGTGGTCTCATGATAAGGACATCAGGGCTTGACCACTAGAAGACCAGAGAAATCAAGGGGAACTTTCAAAAATCGTAGGGACAACCAGTGCGTTTGTAAGTTTTTTCATTAAATATTTTAGTGTTAGCACTGTTCCGCTGCATCCGGTTAGACATCCAGTCTGCAGCTGAACAGTACTTTTCACAACTAAAAAGTGTAAAATAATTTTGAAGTCGGTTGTTTTTTTTGTAAAAAAATTTTTCAAGTAAACAATCTATGTCCAAAATTTCAAAAAAAGATATTATGAAAAACCACAAAGTTATGAGCTTATTATCCTAGTTGGCTGTTCCAACAAAAATATGGTCCACGCTCCGCTCGGGTGGGCGAGCCGTGCGTTGACCTCTATATACTAACTATGATGTAATAATTTCTAAATGGAAAAAAATATAACATGGTGTAAAAAAGATTGGAATTGATTCAGTTGCTTATTAAACAAAAAATAACGTTGTGTTATAATTTCATTCTGTGTATAATTGTTCTTTGGACGGCCTTTATGTGGTGAACGGAGATAATATTGCGTATTTTGATGAATGCCAGTGCTACCTGTATTAAATCGACAGTTTAGCTAAGATTGATTAGTTTCGTTCTGCGAGAATTACACACTTTTAAATAGGTTAGGTAGATTTGTAACTTCAGACGTATAATAAACATTTGAATAAATTTTATGAGTGAGTAGATATTGTGCTATATTATTTCGTTGTATAGTACATTTTATTTGCAATTAGGTTTTGCTCGCGGCTTCACCGGCATGGATTTTTTTTTATTCATTATAAACTAGTGCTTGACCGCAATCCCGCCTGACGGTAAGCAGTGAAGCAATCGTGGATGGTAAAGCACGCTAGTTTATTAAGAGCCTATTCAATCTAGCCTTGAAGACACTTAAATAGTCGGTCTCCGTGGCGCAGCGGTCAACACGCCTGACTGCGACGATGATGATGATGACGACGATGATGGGAAACGATCTTTTCCTGATTGGCCTGGGTCTTGGATGTTTATCTATATATGTATCTATTATAAAATATAGTATCGTTGAGTTAGTATCCCATAACACAAGTCTCGAACTTACTTTGGGGCTAGCTCAATCTGTGTGATTTGTCCGTATATATTTATTATTATTTATTAAATAAAATTCCGACGGAAACACCGCCGATGGCAAGTTGTTCCAGTTCTTCGATGTACGCGGTATAAAAAAAGAAGCGAACCGCTTCGGCCGGATCGTAGTGGTGTCAACAACGTAAGGGTGGAAACTTGCAGTACGACGTGTCGTCTAATAATGGCACGGAGATGGGGAAATTAAGTCATGTCACAAGTCCCACGTACACTCTCCAAAATGCATCCTATAGAACACCGACAGGTTGGATAGTCTTCGCCTGTGCTCCAGGCTTTCAGAATATATCCTACAAGAACTTACTACCAGAATTAAAAGTACTTAGTAAGTTAATTGAAAGTACTCGTTATAAAAATATCCGTCTGACAAATTTCATATAGGTACATCTACACAAACGGACAAATATTATTAAAACTATTTTTTCGGCATCGGACTAATCCTTGTAGTAACTAGTACTTTGTAATATATTCAGTATCATAGTGTATTTGTTATTTTGGCTTAGTTCTTTGACAAGTTACGCCTTAATTCAGTTCACTTAACCTAGGTTCTGGCTGGTTACCGAGCTGTGTTGGTTCTTCTCACATAATACGAGTATCAAATAGGTATATTAAAATCTTTGATAGCAAAGTTTTATTTTTAACTTCAGATTTATCCCAGACTAATTTTGTTGTTGTTAATGACCTATTGTAACTCCTTTTAATGAAAACCTTAAGTTTTCCTGTCTCCAAACAAAAAAACAATACATAAACATAGTTATACATCACGATTTTGGCACAAACTAAGCATGGCTTGTCGGCATGGGAAGTCAGCCATTTAAAAACTGTTGCTAGGTCAAATGCCACATTATGGTTCCACAAAACGTAACCCAGATCTACCATCGTATTTAAATTACACATTTTCATTCCAATGGAAGTGCATTCTACAAATCCATCAAGAATGCAAATTCATTCTCATTAAAATATCTCCGATACAATAGCAACAATACTATTATTTAAATAAACTATTCTCATCAACACAAAGCATTTCAATGACAATACGACGCCAATAAATAACATCCTCTACTAACTAACGTTAGCGTTAATCTCAGTTTAATCTTCTGATCATCACGCGACAAGTTTAAAGGTACAATAGAAAATAGCCCAAGGCTGGCATATGGCGACTCTTGCATAACGCTACGTCATACAAGGCGTACTGATGGGCAATAATGCTCTAGGTCGAGGGTCACCAGCTTTTAAGAGAACAATGGACATGGTTTCAAATCGAGCTCGCAATGGTTTACAGAGATTTGGCAGGTATTCAAAGATGGAAATTGCAAAAAGCAACATATTTCAGCCCCCACTATTGAATGAATTATGTTTTTTGTCCGATAGCTGAAAAATATTTTAATTTTAGTCTCCTTTTTAGTACTAAAATTAAAATATTTTGCTCTTTCTAAATATAGCTATTGTTATTACGTGTTGATAATAATGTCATCCCATAATGAACCAAATTATTATAACGGATTTTTTTTACACATCATGAGTCACCGAGTCGTGGCTCAATATACGAACGACAGCAGGTCAAGCTAACCTAAACTGCCAAATATTCCAAATCATCCTTGAGCCTTAGTACTTCAGAGATAAGGTTGAAAAGTTAATAAAGAAATCTGATTGTAGTAGCTTGATGTGCTGTCCGGGGTATAAGTCTTCCTACAGCCATTACATCTTCCGCGAGCCCGCACGACCTCCTTCCAAGTTCGATGGAACCAATCTAGCTCGTCCCAGCATCTCCTATGTGGTCTGCCGCAACTCGGTCTCACTGTATCAAGGCACCAATTTTGTGTAATTTGGGGACACACTTTGCAGCAGACATGTTTTACCCAATCCCATATTAGTTGGAAAAATAAATATATACATGGGTAGGTATAATTCATTAATTTTTAAATTATTTACCATTTATAGACTCACAAATTGCTTGTATTCATGTGGTATTAAAATATACGTTTTAATATCACATTGTCTGATGTAAAAAATCATAAAATTATCACAAATAAAATATTCGCAAATACACTTCACCAATATACTCCGTAAATGAGAAACCCGGCCCTCTGTCCCCCTTATACGGTAAATGTTGGCCACCGAGCAATGAATAGCACTCGATACGATGCGCTTGCGCCTAACCGGTCCGGTTACACGGCAGTTTTATTTATAACTCAAGTCGAACTTTTACGATGTTTTTGCGATTTAACTTAACTTTTAAGGCTACATCTATTATGATTGTGAATGTCATAGCTGCTATTTAATTTATTGATGAATAAATTATTCTTTGTGGTGGTCCAATGGTAACTGCCGCGACTTACGAGTTCTAAGGCCGTAAGTTCGGGCGTAGGTAATCGCTTTACTTTGTGTAAAAATTTCGTCACCACTGTTCTCAAAACGCCGAAGGAAAACATCGCAAGATAACCGGCATGTCGTAAAAAGAAAAAGAAATCAATGTCACATGACCAACCATCTATCAACCAACTATCTATCTACCAACTCTCAACGAAGAAAAAGAAGAAGTTGATTCCCCCTCTCACCAAGAAAAAGCCTATTTCCCATCATTATAGGCAGTCTACATTAGTGTTATCATTAGTCGTGATTTTATCATAAATTACTGGACGAAAAATTAATAATGAAAAAGTAAATGGTAGCTCTACCTACTTTGATTCCCTATGTCAATATAACATTTCGTTTTGTGATTTGTTTATTTTATAGTCTGTAGCGTGCTATTGTTTTATAGCCGTTTTGAACAACTCTAGTCCTACCGTGACCAAAGTTGATTTAGTGCTAAACCAGACGAAAACGCGTTAGAAGTTAGATTATTATTATTTTATTTTAACCTACCACTACTCAAATAAGACTTCACATTTTTCAATCGACAGATATTTTTTATTCATGGAATAATATTAACGTCTGACAGGTTATCCAAATGAATAGTTTTCCGATAGGTTAGTTTCAAAAGTCATCAATACTCAATACTCAAAAATTTATTGCATTCCATAATATGTACATTATAGTTGGTATATTAAAATATACAACCAATTATGGACCCTATCGGGCACGGCAAAGTATTTTGTTTTTTAATAGGAGAGAGGATGAAGGCTAAAAATATGATATCAAGAGCTGGCGCTACCATAACTTATGGTATTTTTTTTTTTAAATTTGATTTGTTGCGGTTAATTTATTCTGTGGCAAGAAAAAACTGACAGTGGCAGAATGTTATAAGTCATATTTTATTTTCATATTTAATGAAAGCCAAATATCGTCCTACCTCGGTCAAATGTCTACTTCCTTTTGTGTTTACACGTTTTATATTCAAACTATGCAAATTTATTGAAATTAATAAAATTAAGCTGTAACTTCTTTTCCTTCACTGTCCGTCGTGATATAGTCATTTTCGTATCCATAATCTGTGATGTTATTACCTTCTGTCAATCTGCGAAGAAATATTTTTTATTTTAACTTAACACGAAATATATTATTATTATTTTAATTCGCGCTAAATACTCTCCAGCGTTTGATGGTTTATTAATCATTCGTACGTGATATTGTCAAAATTGTGGCGTCTCTCTCACAAAGGCCATTAATCAAGAATTGAATTGAAAGCCAAATAGTAAGAAAATATATTTATTTTATTTAACATAGACTATAAGACATACAAAATATATAAAGAGAATCAAATGGTACCTTTCCACCTGATATGTCTGCCATGAACTATACAGACATCATGGATATATTGGCAAGCATTTACAACGATAATTGACTTTATCGAAATCAATTCTCTTGATAAACTAAGAGACACTTGGCGTGGACATGGGCGATAGAGTAATGTTCCATACCTAAACTGTGGGTGTGACTATTTCTTAGTGTTGACTAGGTAACGTTAGATACCTTTACAGATAGAGTTATTTTGATTATTTTTACTTTCTTTCAATGAGATTAAAAATATTCAAAACGATTTAAACTTTTCGAATGGTCTCTAGACCCTCGAGTTAGCTACATAACTATATTGAAGCCGAGGATCAGTTACCCTGGAGAAGGCAGAATCATATTAGACATCGGGTATAATACTAATGTAAATCTGCATTATTGTTGGGACACTAGAACTGTTGACGATAGTTACTGGACTAATCATAATGTATCTACCATTTAAGGCTCATTACTAAACGTTACGTCGCATAAAATATGCTTGAATCAATGAACATAAATGTTATGAAACAAAAAGTATCATCATTACACTGCCGTGGGAAAGAAGAAATAAAATAAAGTGATTAACATAAGAAAGAACCGTTCATATATAATTACACTACAGACACTTCCCCCGCACGTAAGTCACCGCTTGAGGGTACATTTACGTGTTTCTTAAGAGTCACACTGTTGCAAGCACAACAAGCAGTGAAGTAAGAGTGATGGCACGAAGCCTGATCAACAATGTGGAGATGAACCAACACTTTGTTAATATTAATGTGTTGTGAATCTTGCAATGTAAGTAATATTGGAGCGGTAGTTTTTAAGTACTACTCGGATTTTTCGGCCACCTGTCAAGGCGCAATAATGACTCCATAAACCGTTTGGTCGTCCGGGGCAGAGTGGAGGGAAACAGACCTCGTGGAAGGTCACCGATGAGGTGGACTGACCAAATCAAGTCGGCAGTGGGGGGACCTGTTAATGATTGTCGTCCAACAGGGATAGATGGAGGGAGATCGTGCGACGTGCGACATCAACGTCTCGAATTCAGTCATAGTGATCTTGATCGTTCTGTCAAGATCAAAAAGAAGATGGTTTAAAGTAAATACCGATCACTCGTATTGGGCACAGTTCGTAGGATTTGACAAATCATCGAGAATTCTTACTGTAAAGAAAACAATACGACAGTAAATAAAAATCCAGTAATACTAATGCATAAGTGTATTTGAAACTGTAAAATAATGCAACATTGAATTTAAAAAAAGGGACTTTTCTAACTAAATTTGACTAGCTAACTAACTTTACACAACTTTTAACTAACAATACTAACTAACTTTTCTAACTATAATGATGGACTAACTATGGGTTTGGTCAGTCTTTAACTAACTATATTAAGTAAATTCTATACTTGTTCAAATCATCAAATAACCTCTTCTGCTTTAGGTGGTGTGCGGCGTGTCCGACTTCTACTACTACTACTTTCTCTACTCTCTACCTTCCATCCGTGTTCTTTCAGTTGCCTGTGTCAGAGGTCATGGTAGCTCTTTTGAACCACAGCTTTAAGAGATAACTGCCTTAGTAAACCCCAAACAAAATGCACTATCTTTGATTGAATGTTCGCAATCGAAATGCAGACTGTGAACGTCATTAGATTATGTAGTTTAATTTATAGTGAGTTTGACATTAATGTTTATTATATTCAAAACTTTCGGAATAAATTATCTAAATGATGCTGAAACCCGTATAAAAAGTCGTTTTATACTTCAGAGAAACAAAATACAGATAGGAACGAAAGGCCCCTTTAATTTACCATATGAATTACTCAGTTACAGCAGCCCCAACTGTTCATAATGTCATAGTCCTGCCTCCTGTTGCATGGAACATAAATACTAGTGGTGAAATGTGGGTGACCACCTCTGCTATCTCTCCAGGGAATATTGTCTAGATTTTATATTTATCAAGAAATGATTTTGATGAAAGATTGTTGTTAAACAAACAACTTAATATTAAAACAGTTAATGATATTTTACATGTAGGTATACGGTATCGTATATTGTTTGCAGATTTAATAAGGAAAATAAACATTTAAGACGACTTTTATAGTAACATTTATATTAATTTCCGTAAACATTAAGATCAGATCAAGCTGGATTTTAGTATATTTACCGTAGGAAGTGATCTGAGATTTAATCAAGGGAAACCGCATACATCTGTAGTGCTACGTGCAACCAAAAAATCACACACACACACACACAGACACATCTTTAGACCTGTCAATTTTATATGTAAATGACAAAAATAACTGCTAATAAAAATAGTGCTAGCCTAATATGAATGAATAATTCAGGATCCAAGCATGATTGAAAGCGTGAGAACTCTCAGCCTGATTTTGGCGCTAACAATTGTGACAAGGCGAGATGTGACTAAGCGGAAGCAGCTTTGCATTCCATTGAGATTCAATTATGAGAATGTTTGTGATTATTTCTATGTTACTAAAACAGCTGGCTGGAGTGACGATCTTCATAAAGTGGCTGGTAGCGGTTTGATGTGATACGAGTAAGCTATTAAAATAGGGATGTTTCCTGGGTAAAAAAAAATAGTCTATTTAGTCCTTCATTCAGATTATAGAAAAATATTGTAGTACCCATTTTTTAGAAATCTGACTGACGGACTAATTAGTTTTTTTTAGTCAACTATCCTATGGTAAGTTATTAAAGAAGCTTAATATAAAGTATTGTGGGCAGATATTAAGATAACTCCAGCTTCAAGGAAACTTGAATGAAAACCTTTTCTCAATAGAGCTCTCACGGTTATTATTTTTACGATAATTATCTTACCAGTATATCTGATTGAAATATTGTTTGATTATGATCAAAATCAAAATATCAATAGTGTTGCAAAACAATATTTTAAAAGTAATCCATCTTTAACCCAGGCCAAGGACCTTAACTTATTCAACCATTTTGCAATGAACTTATAACTAAGAGTGTACAGTTTAATTACTGTAATTGGTCTCTTGCAGTGCCTTTCAATGAATCAAACTTGCTTGGGTTCGTTTTTGTAATGTCAACGAACGATTAGTAAACTTATTTAAGGTGAAAATTATAGCATACGTGTGAATGGCATGTGCAATTACTTAATTGGTTATAAAATGCTGGTATTAACTTTTTTCCTGCAGTTGTAGGCATCCGTAAAACGGTGAATAATTTATTAATAGCTTCTTACCTACATTCAATATCATTATGATTTTGTATATATATACGTTTATCTTTGTCTTATATACAAATTTCGCGAAAAGGCTACACCGCATTCCACTAATATAATTATGATAGTCATTTATGTTGTTAATGAACGGTTACAGAATTCACAGTGTTTAAAAAAAAGTGTCGGCTCGGCCTTTGAACGTTGCAAGCGTGCCGCCGTGCGGGTTTGTAGGTATGATGTTGATCCCTGATGTGAACCCTATTAAATCAGCTGATTAGTTAGTTTTTCGAGTTTTGTTTTCATTGCGGTTTTTTGTGTAATTAACGAATTAATTAATTTTTACTTTAAAATCTTATTAGGTTATAAAAGTATAGCAATTATAAACGGCCTAAAGTGAAAAAAACTACATATATATATATATATATTTTTATCATAAAAAAGCCGACGAAAAATTCCACCACTGGGGGGTTCAGAATCATGTACTGGATCCATGGTACTCGTTTGTGCGTCGATGTCAGATACAACCTTTATTATTTTGTGCCCGGAACCTATTACACTAGAATTATATATATTTATAAACTAGTGCTTGACCACAATTCCACCTGATGTTAAGCAGTGATACAATCGTTGATGGTAAAGCGCGCTAGTTTATTAAGAACCAAAACTTTTTTATTCACTCAAAAAACTGAGTGAATAAAAAAGCAAGACGGTAGTTGAGCGAGGTGATGCAATGTTAAACGCAACAATATGATTAACAATGCAACGCCGAGGGAGATTGATCTGGAGAGCCTCCATGACTAAACTTCACACAACAACATTTGGCACATCGTACCCGGCACACATAGCAACACAATTGCTAAGACCCGTCCTCCGTACGGCTTCACCAGACATCATGCCGGAACACGACGAATCGCTTGGCGGTAAGACTGTCTGGTGATGTTATGACCTACCACCAAGAAAGTTAAATAAAATTGTTACTAACCTTATGGATTCCTGTTTGAAACACAAGTTTTCTTCATCTTCATTCTATTAAAAGAATGTTAAAAATGTTATGGAAAATGTATATAATATGTAGATCAAAAGTCAACAAGTTTGTATTGCATTCAACATTCTGTAAGCTTTTAATTTACTCCAATACTCAGAACATTAAATATTTACGTTATAAATGCGTAACTTAAATCCCATACCATTCCCAGATGCGGAAAATTTATTATTAATTGCTTTGTAAATTATTATGTGTATAACAAAATCTCGTGTAGTAACCATAACGCCTAGAGGGCCGGGCACGGCCTAGTATTGCATCTTATAAACTGGAAATACGGCAATATGAGTTAACTGTTAACTCATATTGCTAACAAACCATCTTGAGTTCAAGCCACTTCTACTTAATGACTGTGCTGTTTTAAATTATGCTGTATTGCTGTTATGGGCGTAGGTAAACTTGCATGTTTTTTTGCAATATTTGACTGGACAATGGCAGTTTTCAATCTCAAAAGTATTTATTGGGGCAATTTCGGGAAAGAAAACTAGATAATAGTGTACTTAGTTATTAATTGTAACTGAAAAAAGCAAAGATGACAAGGTGAGTAAATGGAAATTCCTTTGAATAATAATACTCTCTATTAATTGTTTAATTATTTGTTGCACAGGGTGACGGCTTTACGTCGGCGCCGGCTGTCGCTGAAAGCCAGCGCTGGGCTCCGTTTTGCATAGAGTCGCAGCATAATGCTGAGCGACAGCCGTTTTGCGTGGATGTGACGCATGTTTCCCTCAACCATGTCTCATTTTTTGTGTATTTGTAAACTTTTGCGTCATGTTTTACTGCAAATAAACGTTTTTCTTTTTTTCTTTTCTTTCGGAAATTATACAAATTATTTCAAGTTTATCGATTATCATGCTAAGTTTTCTGTAATATTTGAAGACTCAAATGAAATAGAAAATGACGCGTGAATGCGAAGGGTCTGTTATTAGATCGATTGCAGCCTTTATTCGACAAGATTGAAATTCATAATACATATTATGTTGTCAAAAGATCCCATATGAAAGTGTCGGGAGCAAACCTCTATCTACTGCTATGAAAAAGACAATTTACTTGAATTAAGTATCAGCTGTAGAAAATTAAACAGCATGAATCCCATGGTATACTGGTTGTCGTCTAAACTTTTTCATTCCTGTGTATTTTGGGTCATATTGTCTTCTTCTCCAATCGGCCCCTCATTACTGAGGATCGTAGTTATTGTATCTCTTTAAGCGGATAATATGCTTTTATCGACTCTGGTCCAAATTTGACCTTACCACTTGCTGAAATTTGCTTGACTATGTAGTTTCTTTATCATAATGTTATTGATAGTTTAGTATGAATCTGGTTCATACGTAGACAAAAATTAATAGTTTCAAGGATGGCCGGATGAACTGTTTTCTCACATTAGTGTCACGTTCTTCTTCTTCTTCAGTCTATAGATGTCCGCTGTTGGACAAAGACCTCCCCCAAGGCTTTCCACGATAACTGCTCTTGTGCTGCCAGCACCCATTGGCTTTCCGCGACTATCACCAGGTCATCGGTCCACCTTGTTGGGGGCCTCCCTACACTGCGACTTCCAGTACGTGGCCGCCACTCCAGAACCTTACTTCCCCATCGACCATCAGTTCTACGAGCAATGTGCCCTGCCCACTGCCACTTAATTTTAGCGACTCGAAGAGCTATGTCGGTAACTTTGGTTCTATTGTGGATCTCCTCATTTCTGATTCGATCACGCAGAGAAATTCCGAGCATAGCTCTTTCCATTGCCCTTTATGTGACTCTGAGCCTTCGTATGAGGCCCATTGTGAGCGACCACGTTTCAATTCCGTAAGTCATCACTGGCAACACTGCTGGATTCGACGAGACACCTCTTTCTCGATATCTATTTTACATGCTTTTTATTAGCTTCACTTGTATGTTTACTTGTTTGTTTGTCCGTCTCTAACTCAAAATTTTTTCAACCTTACCTTACATTACTTGGTGCAGACAAAGTATTTTTAGTTTAAATTTAGTTTTAGATTTAGTTACTTGGGTAACGCATCATTACGAATTTTAGCACTTGCTGTTCTGTCTGTTGGAGATCAAGAAAATTTTGGTAAAACAAATGAGCACCACTTAAGCGTTCGTGTTATCCATATATTATTTAAAAAAAGGATATCTAACTAAAAAGTTGAAAATAAATATAGTTTAAAAAACCAAAAAACAATCTTTATATACTATTGTCATAAATTAAATTATACAATTATTTTTAACTTTTTAGTTTGATATTCTTTAAAAGCATGTTTTTTTTGGTTTTTTAAACTATATTTTTTACATTCATCTTTATCAGCATTAAATGATGAATATAAAGTAGACAGTGGTTGCATGGTCTAATCCAATCCGCTCCGTATTCATTGTTGGCAGTATTAAGAGATGCCTGACATTCAATACACACAATGATTTTCTCACGGAATATTCTCCATGCCATGGTGCTTCCTTCATAATGGTTGTACCCTGTTGAACTTAACAGCGACCTAGTAGTTATAGTACCAAATTGGGCTAATAAAATCGATTACAAACGTATCATTCACTGAATTGTAATCTAATTCCACTGTTCTAATTTCAAATTTCTTAAGCCCAAACCACCGTCTACGGTCATTCACGATTAAAGCAGAAATATTCATCGTGACAGATCTGTCTTTGATCGTAATTTGAAATGACCAATAAGTGAATAAGTGAAACATTGTATGATGTTGCTCGGGGTGATCTTTATAAATGGTTCTACCTCATGCTATTGTAGAATTAAAAGGGTTATTGTGAATACAATAATTAATTATCTATTGCTACATTCAAGAACTACAATTTAAATATTAGAAAAGGTGATAGTGAGATAATGACTACGGTATTATACCAGGGGTGGCAGAGTTCTGTACACTGTATTCTTAAAAAGAAAAGCTGTTTAGTAGATTTTGATCGTGTGGGTATTGAATTTTCTACAAATATAATATGACTACAGTTTTAATTTTTGTAGACATATTTTTTTTTTTAATATTTATAAACTAGCGCTTGACCGCAATCCTGCCTGATGGTAAGCAGTGATGCTTTCGTTGATGGTAAAGCGCGCTGGTTTATTAAGAGCCTATTCACTCAGAAAAACTGAGCGAATAGGAAGAAAGACGGCAGTTGAGCGAGGTGATGCAATGTTAAACCCAACAACACGACCAACGATGCTGCGCCAAAGGGAGATTGATCTGAAGACCCTCCACGACCAAACTCCCAACACAATAATATTAGGCGCATCATACCCGGCACACATCGCAACACAACTGCTCAGACCCGTCCTCCGTACGGCTTCACCAGACATCATGCCGGAACACGACAAATCGCTTGGCGGCAAGGCTTTGTCTGGTGGGTGGTAACTTCTGCCGGCGGCCGATGTTATGGCCTACCACCGATACTGTTTGTGCTTCCATATCAAACACCAACTATTATCATTTTTTGCGTTTATCTTATGTAGAGGCATGAGGAACTGGGAGTAAAGTTCACTCATCCTCCATAGAAAAGGGAGCATCGTCCAACCAGACGGATGTTATGTCTGGCGGGCACTTGCCCAATGGTTGATTTTGGGAAGTTGTATGTATATTAACTGCACGGTAAACTCCGCTTGCGAGATATAGAATTCGTGTGATGTCAGTATGATGAGTTGTTCTATATGGCGTTTGTAGGTATCGCTACATCTTAGATGCACATATCATCTTTGCGCCTTTTCCCAAGTACGTTAAAGTCAGCTTCCGTCTAACCGGATGCTGAATATTGGAATTGTCTATCTGATTTCCTCCACTATCTTAGACGCACAATGATCCAGAAAATAAAACATAACTCCTTTTCGATTTAGGTTGAGAAATATAACATCAGAGTCGCCAGTTATTGCTTAAGGAGTGTTAACTGTAGAAAATTGGTTATTATTCAATTGTGATCCATTGAATCAACGCGTTCAACTGACATGTGACTGAGAGAACTGATGCATCGTGGAGGATTGGTTGTGTAACATATCAGTGGCAGAAGTGTAATATGTTACTTAGTTACTAATCTAATATCAACAAAATAGCGGTACCATAAGTTTGAAGAAGATGTTTCCTACAATATTATATTTTGGTGTACTCGTGTTTATTTAAAAAAATAAATAAAAAAAGCTTATATATACACAGCCGCAAAGATGTATCTATCATTCACCATCATTTAACATCAACCATTTTATCGTCTCACTACCAGTAAAAGGTTAAAAAAGGTTAAATCCTTCTCTGTTTTAGTATTCTCTGTATTGAGCGTTAATCACCACGCTTGCTCAATGCGGGTTGGCTATTGCAGACTTAAAGTCCAGGTTTCCTCAAGATATTTTCCTTCAACTTTTAATCAGTTATTGGTGTCCAAGATATACTTAGAAAGTACATATTACTTTAGAAAAGTTACATTGGTGTCTGCCTGACCTGGAATCGAACCGGCACACTCATATTTGAGAGGCTGGTGTTTTGACCACTATGCCACCACGACTTCCATAATACGGATGTTTCCTGGGTAAAAAAAATGATTATATTTAGTCCGTCATTCAGATTATAGAAAAATATTGGATACGTATATTTTGTTTTATCAAATCAAAAAAGACGTGTGGCACTCGGGGACTGCCGCGGTAAAGCTATTGCATAGCATTTTGTATCAATTTATGCAATTATAATTATTTATTTATTTTATTTATGCAGTATTTCTTTTTCTTTGATATTTTCAAAGACATTAAAATTATATTTACAATAGACAGGACATCACGAACAAAATTGTAAGCCAATACTTTTGTCGACTTGGTTAAAAGTCGCTCAGTCTAGTGTCCGCGTCAAGACGTAACATGTGTCCACCAAGAACAAAGACATTAAAATTATATTTACAATAGACAGGACATCACGAACAAAATTGTAAGCCAATACTTTTGTCGACTTGGTTAAAAGTCGCTCAGTCTAGTGTCCGCGTCAAGACGTAACATGTGTCCACCAAGAATAAACATTTTCTAAGGAAATATGCCCTGTTGCGCTTTGCGTTACTGTACATCTCGTTATGGTAAAATGACTGGACCTAACTACGGAATGTTTTTGTATGAATTATTTATATTTAGTCTGTAATTAAAATTTTAAAAAATTCTTAAATAGTTCTAGAAACTTTTTTATTATTGTAATAAGCGCCCTCTATTGTTGAATAGTTTTACTATTTTCATGTAGAGATGTAGTAATGTTGTTTATCGATTTAGTTATCGATAATACTTATTAAGTTGAAAACATATAGCTATATTTTATTGACATTTAAAATATAGCTAAATAAACTTAAAATATTACTATATTTCAAGTTTATTTATTAGTAACTCTATTTGAACATGATCTTAATATTAATGAACAAAATTGAAAAGGTTTTATGTTATTTTAGGTTTTCGAATAAAAATTATGTTGTACGGGAAAAGTGTATACGATTTGTCCAGATAGACCGTAGAGAAGAAAATTGGCTTCCGTCTACTTCGTCGAAATTATGCTCAAAGCATTTTAAAAGTGAAGATATCTACTTTTTAAAGAAAGAAGATTTGTCGATCAAATTAAAAAAAAAAGGATCGGTACCTTGTACTAGTAATGAATTAGTAAGTTTTTAATTTTAGAACTTTTCCACTTAGTCGTAAAAATTGGGATAATATTTATGGTTAAGTGGATAAGTACATAAATTAGATAACTTATTTATAATGAAATATATTTATAAAATATGTAGGTACGTACATATTTTACACTGATTTTACACTGATACATTCTTACAATGATTGCAAGCTACTTTGTGATTTTTAAGATTCCGTACCTAAAAGGTAAAACGAACCCTATTCATGGGACTTCACTATTCGTCTGTCCCTCTGTCACCAGGCTGTATCTCATGAACCGTAATAGCTAGACAGTTGAAATTTCTAGAAATTATGTTAGTTTTTCTGTTGCCGCTATGACAAGCGCTAAAAATAAAAAAAATAAAATATTATTTATTTTAAATAAAATATTTTCCCATACAACAAACATGATTTTTTGCTCCATATTAATAACAGAAACAGATAGACGCTTAAAAGGTTCACAGAATATTTGGTTATATATTCAAATTAAAAATAAAATAAATATTGAAGGCTCCCATTTTAAAAGATAATTATGAATGGTACGGAACTAGTTCGCCAGATCTTGCTCCAGCAGACTACCATTTTCGTCGTGATTTGGACAATTAATTCACACATTAGACAGTTCTGCTTTCACACAGTTTGTGCAATCTAGATCCTCAGAATTCTATCGCAAAGGTATAAACGACTTTCCTATTAGAAGGCAGCAATGTATACATAATACTGGTAACTATATTGATTAAATGTGTTAATTAAAAATGAAAAAATAAACAATTATTTAGATTTTCAGTATTAATCGGTAAATTTAAACTTTAACGCCCGTTATATTAAAAGATTTATATAAATAGAAACTTGTAAACATTGAACATATCTATAATTTTTCTGCTACGTAATTTTTTGTTTCAAGCTATCATAATACGAATAAACATCGTCGTAGTAACTTCTTTGAATAATATCGATAATTTTATATCGAAATGATACAAGCCCTACCACAGTTTTTTGCATTGCCATTTAAAAATATTTGCAAACAAACCTGTAGAAAAGAATCATTTTGGTAAAAACGAAATGCAAACAAAAATTTCAAAACAAAATGCGCTTTATGGCCTAAAAAGTCTATTATAGTAAAAAATCGCAATAAACTGAGTATTAAAATAATTCGTAAGCATAACACATCTAAAATGCCAATAGACGGTGTCACGGAAAATGAATAGTAGCTAATAAAATTCTAAAACAGTTTTTGATCTCTGTACAAGACAAGTTTCACTTAATTTGTTTACTTTTCCATATTTATTTACCCGATTTGAACTATACTAGGGTATTAAATCGGATCTGGCAACATAGACCACACTGGCCACCTACCGCGCAATAGCTGAATATATTTTATGTAAACTTATTTCAGTTTTACTATTTGATGTCTCCAATGGTCGATCTAATTTTGCTATATTGTACTAGATGGCGGAACTGGGCCATGGGATCACAGTTTTTCTATGCGATTTTGACACATTGCCCACTCTATTTATCTTAAATCTCTTTGGATATTTTTTTTTTTTTTTTTTGATATTTTTCTTTGATATTTTTTGAGCAATCGTCTGAACACTATTTAAAGACAGTCTTTTGAATTCTTGCAACAATTGAAAAAACGGCCGCGTGAGCACTTTTTACTCTATAAAATCACGCGCTTTTATTTAGTAAACAACACTATAAATAATTTAAAAGTCCAATGAAAAATTAGCGTGACATTCATCTAAGCTTTTCCGTTAAAAAAAAAAAGCTATTTTATAAAAACACTACTAAATTAATTTGAATAAAAGTACTTAATAATTAATTATATGAAAAGTTTTTAAGGTAGCCATGACAACGTCGATGACGTCTATGACATATCTCTATAGAAGACCTATTTCAGAGAGAAAATTAATCGCAAGTTTAGCACATCGCGACTATCAGTAACATGGCAAGTGTGTAGAACTGAGTTCGCGCCCTGCAATATGCATGCTCTTTTTGAAAATCTATAAATTGTTTTCAAAAGATGTAGTCGCATGCACACAAACATACCGTGCCGAAGACTGCCGAACTGAAACGACGTTAGACGATGGGGAGCGTGAGGTTTTTTCGTTACGGAATTTCTGGATTCGGTCCCCGCGCTCAAGGCCCGCGATAGAAGCTATGCAATAGCTTAATAAAAATTGTCAAATATAAAAGGCATCAAAGATGACGTGGTCACGTCACTGGTCGCTAAAAAGTGTAGCGTGCAGTGACGTCATACGAGTTTTCAACGCAGTGTGACGTCTTCATTTTTTGTTTATATGAAAAAAGAAAAAATACGTCTCTAGTATTTTTTGGAAATCTGATTGACGGATTAATTAATTTTTTTTAGTCAAATACCCTATCATTAAGCTGTTATTGTCGCAGTTGGCGTTATCGCAAAGGTCCGGCGGTACTTTACACCAGTACAGCTTCTAATGTTATATAAAGCACAGGTCCGTTCGTGTGTGGAGTAGGTACTGCAGCTACATTTGGGTTGGTGCTGCAAAATGCCACCTCGCTACTTTGGGTTCAGCGAAGAGGCCAATTAGCGACACAGATTTAGCTCAAAACGGTCTCCAAAGCCTAGAGCACAGGTGTAGAGTAGCCAGCCTGTCGGTGTTCTGTAGGTTTTTTTTTTTTTAATAATTATAAACTAGCTCTTGACGGCAATCCCGCCTGATGGTAAGCAGTGATGCGATCGTTGATGGTAAAGCGCGCTAGTTTATTAACAGCCTATTCACTCAGAAAAACTGAGCGAATAGGAAGGAAGACGACAGTTGAGCGAGGTGATGCAATATTAAACCCAACAATACGACCAACGATGCTGCGCCAAAGGGAGATTGATCCGAAGACCTTCCACGACCAAACTCCCAACACAACAACATTTGGCGCATCGTACCCGGCACACATCGCAACACAACTGCTCAGACCCGTCCTCCATACGGCCTCACCAGACATCATGCCGGAACACGACAAATCGCTTGGCGGCAAGACTTTGTCTGGTGGGCGGTAACTTCTGCCGGCGGCCGATGTTATGGCCTACCACCGAGAAATGGATGGATGCATTTTAGAGAGTTTGTGAGGGAATTGCTAGATTTATTTCCTCATCTCCATTCCCCACAACGATCCGAACGAAGCATTCGCCTCGTCGTTTATACCGCGTTCATCGAGGGACTGGAACAATTTGCCGTGGTGGTGTTTCCGTTGGACTACAATTTAAGTGTCTTCAGGGCTAGAGTAAATAGGCTGTTAATAAACTAGTGCGCTTTACCATCAACGATCGCATCACTGCTTACCATCAGGCGGGACTGAGGCCAAGCAGTTTATATTTTTTTTAAAAAGTTGATACGTGGATTGTTGACTTACTTGAAATTAGTATGTCAAAATCTTGGCGCTGATAGCCAAAGATCCACGAATGCCAGTCGGATCCACCATCTTAATAGATACGGGTCGTCACAAGCCTTAAAATCTGATTCTTACCCCCAGATTCTAACCTAGGGGTAACTGGTTTGTAGAGATCGGCAGGGCAGTTACATACGGGTGCTCAGCTGAATCCCGTTAGACTGGAAGCCGATCCTAACGTAGGTGGAAAAGGTTAGGTATATGATAAATCTATACTAATATATAAAGCTGAAGAGTTTGTTTGTTTGTTTGAACGCGCTAATCTCAGGTACTACTGGTCCGATTAGAAAAAAGACGTGTGGCACTCGGGGACTGCCGCGGTAAAGCTATTGCATAGCATTTTGTATCAATTTATGCAATTATAATTATTTATTTATTTTATTTATGCAGTATTTTTTTTTCTTTGATATTAATTCAAGTTACACTTTTTGAGCGTGGTGACCGATAAGAAAACAAATTTTTCTTTTATTAAATAAATAAAAAGTTAATATTATTTAAAATATTTTTATTATTTTACAATACATGTGGGTTTTATTACCTTACAGTAGCTGTTGGTTATTCAGGAATATTTATCATTGAAACTATAGGTTTATGATAACTGAAATAAGAAACATAAGTTTGCGACTTAATATCCTCTAAATACCTAGAAAATACCGCGTCAATGGTGGTCCCATATTTTGTTGTGGACTCTTGTGGATCATTATTCATTTTCAAATTCAATGTTTTTGATAGAAAAGTTGTCCACCGCTCTGATTTTTTATCAGCGAAGTTAATGTTGAAATCGCCAGCCAAGATAAGTGGAAATTTATTACCATTTGTTTCAAGTATTTTCGAGCCACTCGAGTTACTCCAGTAAAGTGCGATGAATAAAATGCTCTACCTCGTCCAATTTTGGATTCGGAGAAATGTAAATTGCTACCATAACTATTTGTAGGCCATTTCTAAGTTTGCATAAGCACGCACAAATATCTGCAACAACTGAGCGCCTAACATTAACATCGCTAACGTGTGCAATATTTATTTCAATATTCGGAGTCATAATATTAGTAATATCATTTTTATTTTGGTAAATAGCTACCCCACCTTTTGAAACAGTATCTCGTTTGAACTGAACAATACAATTAAAATTTGGTATTTCAATTGGATTATCATGCGTCATGCAAGTTTCGGTAAGAAGTAACACATTTGTTTGTCTCGTAACTGAATCTTGTAAATCGTATTTATGACTATTTAGACTTTGGCAGTTGAAAGTCATTATTGAAATGCCATTTCTATTACTAATGAAATCTAATACACTTTGAGCAATCGTCTGAACACTATTTAAAGACAGTCTTTTGAATTCTTGCAACAATTGAAAAAACGGCCGCGTGAGCACTTTTTACTCTATAAAATCACGCGCTTTTATTTAGTAAACAACACTATAAATAATTTAAAAGTCCAATGAAAAATTAGCATGACATTCATCTTAGCTTTTCCGTTAAAAAAAAAAGCTATTTTATAAAAACACTACTAAATTAATTTGAATAAAAGTACTTAATAATTAATTATATGAAAAGTTTTTAAGGTAGTCATGACAACGTCGATGACGTCTATGACATATCTCTATAGAAGACCTATTTCAGAGAGAAAATTAATCGCAAGTTTAGCACATCGCGACTATCAGTAACATGGCAAGTGTGTAGAACTGAGTTCGCGCCCTGCAATATGCATGCTCTTTTTGAAAATCTATAAATTGTTTTCAAAAGATGTAGTCGCACGCACACAAACATAGCGTGCCGAAGACTGCCGAACTGAAACGACGTTAGACGATGGGGAGCGTGAGGTTTTTTCGTTACGGAATTTCTGGATTCGGTCCCCGCGCTCAAGGCCCGCGATAGAAGCTATGCAATAGCTTAAAAATCTTTTTGCCCATTAATCCAGGATGGCTTTAGGCTATATAACATCACGCTGCGGCAAATAGGAGCGGAGCATATAAAAAAAAACGTATCGAAACCTATGCGTGTGAAACCGCCCGGTGCAGCTAGTATGTATATATGTGGGTTTAAAAATATTGTCAATAAAAATTTATCTAATACGAAACAAATTCTATCTAAATGTGACTCCTCTCTGTCATTAAGGTAGAATTTGTTGTGCGAAGTCAGCCCCTTTCTAGTATCGAAATGCTAAAATAAGAATTGAATAGAATAGAATAATCTTTATTTTGTACACCATATAGACTACATAACATAAATCTAAATATTTTACAAAGAGTGACACAATGGGCGGTCTTATCGCTTATGTACTAAGCATATTGTCATACTTGTTTTATTTTATTTAATGGCAATTCTGCAATTGTTACTCTACAATTTAATAATAATATATGCATAGTGCACTATATATAATAACATATGATGGCACAGACATCATGCATTTGTTACTACCAGTCCAAACAAACAGTGAGATAGCCTCGAGAATGTGCAGTAAATTTCTCGCTAGTGTGCATCGGGTTTCACGCAGTCAGGACGAGCACCATAGATGTAACGTATTTGGAAGCGCTCGCTGACCTGCATTATTGAATATTAAACACTAGGCGTCGTTTTTGGCAAATAGATTCCATTCTAGATAGTTGTAGCTGCTTACCAGTTAATTTATGATACTGATCTAGGAGAAAAATCTTAATAAGTTGGTCAATGTTTTGAGAAAATAATTATCGTGTTGTTAGTTGAAATCGAAAACGTGCGCGGAAAGAAGTAGACTTCATTTTCTGATTAGGAGCTAGAATAATAACAACCTAACCATATTTTATTACAAGGTGTTTATTTACTTCGAAAGGTTGGTTTCTTTAAATAAACAACTAACACTTTGAGATCGGACTCTACTGTTTGGAACTACCTCTACTTTCTCATGATTCAAAAATCACTACAAAAAACAAAACAAACTGTCAAGATAAGTTGTTATACTTTTGGCATAAGGCATATGGTGCTTTACGAAGGTCACCCAATGTTAAAGATGTTCACCCATCCACGACCCAATCGCGGCAAGCGCAGCTTATTTTGATCAATCGATATTACTTAGCCACGATACCTTTAAAGAAACCTTTTTCTTTTAAGTTAAAGTGATGTGAAGTAAAAATCTTAACTAAGTACCTGTATTTGTCTACGCTTTTCAACGGGGGAAAAGCAAGATGGAAAACACTTGCATGATGACGATGTGCATTACGTTATACCACTTAACCTAAAAGTCCGCTAAACATCTGGTTTTCCAACTGTTACGTGTCTGTGGAGGAAATATCATATCAAAATATGTCAACTATATTACATACATAGAGACACCAGTATCATCAAATTGACTTTTCAAATAATTTAGTTTCAATAGCAGTACATTATATTTGATTAATAATATAATTTACTAGCTTTGCCTCGGTTTCACGCTTATAAGTCTCAAACCCTGGGGAATAACCGGATGAAAATTATCCTAGACTCACGTCCCTGACAAGTTTTATATTTATTAATTATCCCCCACCAAGCAAAATCTTGTCGCCAAGCGATTCATCATGTTCCGGCTGATGATGTCTGGTGAAGCCGTACGGCGTACGGGTCTGAGCAGCTGTGTTGCGATGTGCGCCGAGTACGATGCACCAAATGTTGCTGTGTCGGGAGTTTGGTTCTGGAGGGTCTTCAGATCAGTGTCCCTCTGGCGCCGCATCGTTGGTCGTGTTGTTGGGTTTAACATTGCATCACCTCGCTCAACTGCCATCTTCCTTCCTATTCACTCAAGTGTTTATTGTGAATAGGCTCTTAATAAACTAGCACGCCTTACTATCAACGATTGCATCATTGTTTACCATCAGGTGGGATTGCGGTCAAGTAGTGTGTTTACGCAATGTGTTTTTATCTGTTTAGTGCATTCTATTCCATTATATTTTTTATGCGGTAAAATTTATGATGAATAGCATTATATCCTGTCCTCTTTATCTTTCCTACTCCGTTCCTGTACCGCAAGGAAAGAGACGACTATAAGTAACATGAGTGTTATGCTATGTATTCGAAAATCAGTACAAACGTCAACTGTCAAATGTCAAATGATTGTCTACAACTCTAAACATTAACTTCCGCAAAAATTCTTAACAAAGAGGCGTGCATGACACCGCTTAAAATATTATAATTAAAATAAAATACACCAAAGTCAACTACACCAAATCAGTGCAGTTTATATTTATAAAAAAAAAAAATGTTTTTACTAACAATATTGATACTATACATACTGATCTGTTTAATAAATATTATTATTATTTCATAGGTTAATCCTAATTATAAATTATACATGTGCCAAATAATAAAAATGAAATTTATAATAACTGCTTAAATAATGTATAATTTTATAATAAACATTTATAATATTTATGTGGTTATGAGAAATTTTATTTAGGGAGGGTAATTTCAAGTTCGTGAGAATTCCATTTAAGTTTTGCCTTGCAAGATGTGTTTTGTAATCCAATAAATAGGCCTTTGCTGGAGCGTAGTAAACATTTATTAGGTGATTAGCCATGATAGGTATTCGCCTTCAGTCTGATAATTTGCACGCTTAAAGATCATAAGCGCTAATGTTTTAGTAATAGGTTTGTATTAGTGTTTTGATTTCAGTTGATTTATTTTTTTATTACCTTATTCTGATTAAAACTAGTATTACCATAATTACATCCAAGGGTCGGGTTGTCGCTCGTGGAGGACGTGGTGAGCGCTCTGTTTCCCTCGCGAGGGGTACATACCCCTCCACCCATGGCTTCGCCTCCTGCGGTGCCTGATGCGGACCACACCAACGACGACGACGATGCTCCAGAAGTGACCGAGGTAGAGTTGAGAGCGGCGGTACGTAGGCTGAATGCCAAAAATACCGCCCCAGGACCCGACGGCTTGCCTGGAAAAGCCTGGGTTCTGGCCTTAGGGGCTCTCGGGCCTCGACTACGGGGGCTACTAAGCGCATGCTTAGAGAGGGGCCAGTTCCCACGTCGCTGGAAGACGGGGAAACTGGTCCTCATAAAAAAGCCAGGGCGCCCTGCGGACTCTCCGTCCGCTTACCGGCCCATTGTGCTGCTCGACGAGGTGGGCAAGCTCTTCGAAAGAGTCATTGCAGACCGCCTCGTCGGGCAACTCAGGCGAGCGGGCCCGGATTTGGCGGAGAGCCAGTTTGGCTTCCGCAGGGGGCGCTCTACGGTGGACGCCATCATGCGTGTGCGAGCCCTTACGACAGGGGATGCTGTGGCCCGGGGTGGGGTAGTCTTGGCGGTGTCTCTAGACATCGCTAACGCCTTCAACACCCTACCCTGGAGTTGCATCAGGGAGGCACGCCGGTATCACCGGATGCCGACCTATCTCTGTCGAGTGGTCGAGGCCTATCCGACGGATAGGGCCGTAATCTACCCCGGTCACTAAGGAGTATGAAACCGACGAGAGATGTCGTGCGGTGTTCCACAGGGATCGGTCTTGGGACCGCATCTGTGGAACATCGGGTACGACTGGGTGCTGCGCGCTGACCTCCCTATCGGCGTCAGCGTAGTTTGTTACGCTGACGACACGCTGGTTCTGGCACAAGGGAGGTCACACCAGGCGGCGGCTGACTCAGCGACCCTCGGGGTTGCGACAATCGTCAACAGGATCCGGCAATTGGGACTCGAGGTGGCCCTGCAGAAGTCCGAGGCCATGTGCTTTCATGGTCCTCGGAATGCGCCGTCGGGTTCCCACATAACAGTAGGAGGGGTTCACATCGGCGTCGGGTCGACGATGAAGTACCTGGGACTCGTCCTCGACAGCCGGTGGAACTTCGAGGAGCACTTCCGACGTTTGGCACCCAGACTGGAACGGGCCGGGGCTGCCCTGAGGCGGCTCCTCCCCAATCTAGGGGGACCAAACGCCTCCTGCCGGAGGCTCTACGCGGGGGCCGTGCGGTCCATGGCCCTTTACGGGGCACCGGTGTGGGCGCGGTCGCTAAGGAAGCGACCAGCCCGATGCCTGACCGCGTCCCAGAGGGTCATGGCCGTTCGGCTGATCCGGGGATCCGCCATGGTATCTGGAGGCCAAAGCCCTCGCCCACATGTGGGAGTGGCGAGAGGAGGCAAAACGCCGGGGCATAACTCCGCTGCCGCGAGAAATCGCGGTACGGCAGACACAGCTCCGGCGGGATCTCATGGCGACATGGAGAGTGCGATTGTCGCAACCCAGTGCTGGTACGCCACAATAGCGGCGGTAAGTCCCCTCTTTGAGGAGTGGCTAGAGAGGCGCCACGGCGCCCTCACCTTCCGCCTGACGCAGGTCCTTACCGGACACGGTTGTTTTGGGAGGTTCCTGTTCCTTATTAGGCGGGAGGAAACGCCAGGGTGTCATCATTGTGTGGATCGCCCTGAGGACACGGTGGAGCATACGGTGGAGGTCTGTCCGGCTTGGGTAGAGCACCGCCGTGTCCTTGTAGCGGCGATCGGCGGCGATCTCTCGCGTCCGACCCTGGTCCAGGCCATGGTCCGGAGCGAGAGTGCATGGCAGGCCGTCACCTCCTTCTGCGAAGCAGTGATGCTGGCAAAGGAGGAGGCGGAGCGCGTGAGGCAACGGGAATCCCAGCGCCCTCACGCCACTAGCCGCCGCAGTAGACGCTCTGGTCGGGAGACGACACCTAACTCCCAGCCACCGTAGGCGCGGGCCTGCGGGCGGTGAGCAGTGGGTAACTCGCCGCCCGGTAAGGACCAGGCCCGAGTCGACGGCGCGTCGTGTTTCACGCGCGCCTCAAAGAGATGTCAGCACATCGTGACGGGGTCCACGAAGACCGATGCCTCCTGGATCAGGGTTGCGGGTTGGTTTAACAAGAAACCGCGGCCCTGGCCGTCGCACAGGCAAGTGAAGAAACACATGTGGGTTTTAGTCAGTAAAAGTCTGACACACCCTTCCGCTCCGCCCAGAGCGGGAGAAGTCATTTGATGATCTACCATCCCAAAAAAAAAAAAAAAAAGGGTCGGGTTGTCGTCCCAGCGGGTCATCGCCATTAGGCTGGTTGCACGGTCTCGGTCAAGGCGGCGAGCCTCTTTGCCGGATTGCCGCCATGGCATCTAAAGGCCAAAGCCCTCGCCCACACGTGGGGGTTGCGAGAGGAGGCAAAACGCCAGGGCATAACTCCGCTGCCGCGAGAAATCGTGGTACGGCAGACAGAGCTCCGGCGGGATCTCATGGCGACATGGAGAGTGCGATTGTCGCAACCCGGTGCAGGGAACGCCACAATAGCGGCAGTTAGTCCCCTCTTTGTGGAGTGGCTAGAGAGGCGCCACGGCCTTTCCCACCTTTTTTGTTTTGTCAACAAACTATTTTTAAATAAGTAAAATATATATTCCTGCACCCTAATAGATGCTGATGTATTCAACGCTTAGCAGATGTATAAAACATAAGATATATGATCGTTCTCAGATTCAAGACACGAGGATTTATTGGCTTGTACGTTTGCACTTAATATCACGATAAACTCCTTATAGACTATGAATTCAGTTACACATAATTTTATTCTAAATTAAATTTACAAACACTGTAATTTTAACACAAAATGCAGGCATTCACAAGAGATCGAAAGATATCATTCTAATTGAAATAACTAGAAATGGAATTTTATTACATTCTTTACTTGTTGTAAAATAAAACTTACGAAAGATAATATTTATATGAACTCATTTCGCCTTTTGAAAGCCTACTATGTTTCGCTGAAATATGTAAATAGCAGTGACATTGAATGTATGTACAGCTGACAATGAGGTAATTTGGTTTAAAATTGCATCATCAGGCGATCATGAAGTGAATAATATTATAGCAGGTTACAAAAATTTATGATTATAGGTGGGTATAACTTTTCGCATGTAGGTAATTGAATTTGGGTTTCCACTATGTGGCACATCTATCATGTTTCACGCACAGGTATATAGAACATCAGAGGGCTAATTCTACTTACTTAAGGAATGTTCACAGGCAGGTAACAATTTGTCAAAATACTCAAAATTTTACTTTTTCTCGGTGGTAGGCCATAACAGCGGCCGCCGGCAGAAGTTACCATCCACC
The DNA here is from genome assembly GCA_037179545.1 of Sesamia inferens. Classification (NCBI taxonomy): domain Eukaryota; kingdom Metazoa; phylum Arthropoda; class Insecta; order Lepidoptera; family Noctuidae; genus Sesamia; species Sesamia inferens. The sequence continues at coordinate 22,312,805 of CM073928.1, read as the reverse complement.
AGACAAAGTCTTGCCGCCAAGCGATTTGTCGTTTTCCGGCATGATGTCGTGTTCTGGTGAAGCCGTATGGAGGACGGGTCTGAGCAGTTGTGTTGCGATGTGTGCCGGGTACGATGCGCCAAATGTTGTTGCCCTTTGGCGCAGCATCGTTGGTCGTGTTATTGGGTTTAACATTGTATCACCTCGCTCAACTGCCGTCTTCCATCCTATTCGCTCAGTTTTTCTGAGTGAATAGGCTCTTAATAAACTAGCGCGCTATACCATCAACGATCGCATCACTGCTTGCCATCAGGCGGGATTGCGGTCAAGCGCTAGTTTATAATTATTTAAAAAAAAACCCTATATTTTGACAAGTTTTTGACATTTTTTGGTCACCGAGATGAGACTGTGACTACATTTTAAACGTTTTAAATTACGGGAATTGGCCTTCGGGATCTATTTAGTCCTCATCATCGTAATCAGCCTGTAATGTTCCCACTGTTGGGACACAGGCCTCCTCTCGGTGAGAGGGAGTGGGCCGTAATCTACCACGCTGGCCCAGTGCGGGTTGGTAGATGTCACATGTCAGTGAGGAAACTGGCATATCCTAGATAGAGCCAAAAGAAAAAAAAAATTTTTTTTACTTCACCGTTTTGAGACCGTAATACAAAGTAAAAAAGTGAAGCGCTTGATGGGGTTTGAACCTACGACCACTAGGCTACTGCTGCTCCTATTCTACATCTGTATAATTAAGTATTCTCCAGTAATAACAATCAACATGACAAAGGCATCTTTACGAGTATAATGGTACCTGTTTTTATTGGGACGAGGCATGAATGAAAAGCCAAACTATGCATCTATTACCTGGTCTCTCGACTGAAAGTGCCATTCTGTGCCTCAAGCAGACTGTACAGTATTATACAGACAGGAGTACGCCGGTCTATGCCTGTTACCTGGACTTGTCCAGGGCATTTGATTTGGTGTCATATGACGTATTGTGGCAAAAATTGAAAGATGAAACGGACGTGTCAGGTAATGTTATCGCTATATTGAGATATTGGTACTCGAGTCAAAGGAATACTGTGCGATGGGCAGGTACACAATCGGACATGTATGGGTTGGAGTGCGGGGTGAGGCAAGGGGGGTTAACCTCTCCTCGTCTCTTTAACTTGTATATGAATGAGCTGATCGGCGAGCTCAGTAGAGCGGGCATAGGGTGCCATATAGATGGACAGTGCGTCAATAATATAAGCTACGCGGATGACATGGTGCTGCTGAGCCCGTCGATTAGTGCCATGCGTAAACTGCTAGAAATTTGTGAAAGATATGCGCGAGCCCATGGACTCAGATATAATGTAAAGAAGAGTGAAGTGATGGTGTTTAAGGCTGGTAACAAATCATTCGCTAGTGTGCCTCCTCTGTATCTTTGCGGTGCCACCTTAAACAGAGTATCAAGTTTCAAATATCTGGGTCACTGGGTCTCTGAGGATCTGAGTGATGATTGTGATTTGGAGAGGGAACGCAGGGCGCTGTCTGTGCGCTGTAACATGCTGGCCCGCAGGTTTGCACGGTGTACCGAGCAAGTCAAGGTGACTTTATTTAAGGCCTTCTGCCAGTCTTTCTACACTTGCAGCCTGTGGACTAAGTACACGCAGCGTACACACACCGCTCTGCGAGTCCAATATAATAATGCGTTCAGAATACTGTTCGGACTACGGCGCTGCTGCAGCGCTTCAGCAATGTTTGCTGAGAAAAGAGTGGATGGTTTCCATGCCATCATGCGTAAGCGCTGTGCATCTCTCATGAAGCGAATGCGGGATAGCCCGAACAGTCTTCTGAGTGTTTTCGTGGACCGCTGGGACTCGCCGATGTGGCGGCACTGGATGCGACTACACACTACGGGTGGTCGCGTCCTGGGCTTGGCATAACTTGGCACTTCTGTGCGGTTCCATTTTATTGTGTTCTATTTCTGTTTTGTGTACTAACAATAGATTTATAAGATTTTGTTTGTATTTAAATGTTTGTATGACTAACATTATATGGACTATGTCTGAAATAAATTATTATTATTATTATTATTACATATTTCACCAATGAATATAAAAAGGAGATAATATGGATATTAACTACAATGGTCAAACTACAGATAAAGTGAAGAGTATAAAATTCAAGCAATAATTTTTAGGGTTCCGTGGCCAAATGGCAAAAAACGGAACCCTTATAGATTCGTCATGTCTGTCTGTCCGTCTGTCCGTCCGTATGTCACAGCCATTTTTTCCGAAACTATAAGAGCTATACTGTTGAAACTTGCTAGGTATATGTATTCTGTGAACCGCATTAAGATTTTGATGCAAAAATAAAAAAAAAATATTGGGGGGATTATACTTAAAACTGAAACTCGATTTTTTCTTTTCATCAAACACACACGTGCGGGATATCTATGGATAGGTCTTTAAAAATGTTTTTGGAGATTTCTAAAATATTTTTTTTCTTAACCGAATAGTTTGCGTGACAGATGCTTCCAAATTGGAAAAAAGTTGGTCTCCCTCCCCCCCTCTAACTTCTAAAATAAGAAAATGAAAAATCTAAAAAAAAAAACATATGATGTACCTACATTACTATAACAACTACCAACGAAAATTGGTTTGAACGAAATCTAGTAACTAACTTCTAACTATTCTAACTTAAATCCTTTAATTTCATAAATCAATGGTACGGAACCCTTTGTACGTGAGGCCGTTTTTTTTTTATAATATATGAGCCAAATAGATGCGGAGAGCACAATAGGAGCGTAAACATAGTGGATACGAAGCTTAAGAAGTCTGATTGTTGAGCCTCATTTGGTAAGCTTGCAGTCCGATCTGTAATAACTAATGTCACCTGGCTGCCTGGGTTAGCTGTTAGGCTTAGCAGATGGTGGCCAAGCCTAAAATATTTGCAATAAATTGGATTACTTAGTTTATTAACTTCTAAGACGAGATTAATATTCACAAACTCAGCTTCAGTGTAATCTAGAATCAATCAACTTTAAACTATATTCAATTTTATAATCACATGTTTGTTATCCTTGCAAATAATCGGAAAGTGAGTTTGTTCGTTTGTTCCGCTTTATCGTACCGTTGTACCGTAAAACTGTGATATTGCCGAGGAAAAACAAAAATATTGTTACCTTCATATCAGTTCGGTGATAGATGGCGCTGTGTGTCGTTTAAAACAATATAATATATAACAAGTGAAAATGCACATGCAAACTTAGAAGTTAAATGATAATTAATCCCCCAAAATGAGAAATCTCAAAAGTGCGATATAACCGAATTCCACTCGGACGAAGCCGCAGGCGGAAAGCCAGTTTTAAATAAAAAAGAAATTAAAATAAGCTTAGGTACTAAATTATTGCTATTTGACAGCAGCCATACTGATTAGATTAAACTTGAAATCGTTTATCAATAAGATTTTTCTATTCAAAATATATTTAATTTATTGACAATCTTATCTAATTGTGATTAACCTAGATAATTATCAGTTTTGTGAATTAATTAACATTGAAATAATGTCATCACCAATGATCTCGTTTATCGATTTAGCAATCATGAAAGTTAATGACACATGATTCATGTAACCAGACTGGATCACTGTTAGCCCAGTCTGTTGTAAAGGACACTTGAAATTATTTGCAAATTCTAATTGGTAGTGATTTCTGTGCAAATGTGTATGCATATACCGACCTCCATGGCGCAGCGGTCAACACGCCTGCCTGCGACGTGGAGGGCCCAGGTTCGATCCCCGGCCAGGTCATGATGGAAAACGATCTTTTCCTGATTGGTCTGGGTCTTGGATGTTTATCTATATATGTATCTATTATAAAATATAGTATCCTTGAGTTAGTATCCCATAATACAAGTCTCGAACTTACTTTGGGGCTAGCTCAATCTGTGTGATTTGTCCTTATATATTATATATTATTATTATATATTTACTATAACATTACTATTAGTAATAAAGATTAGTGCAATAAGTCCAATTACTATTAATATGTGCATGGTCTAGAATTTATATAGAAACTTGATTGGTAAGTTTATAATGATTTCATCTTGAGGAGAATTGTAAATCTTATAAAACGGATGATTTGATGACAAAATCAAATCAAAATTTGAGAAAGGTCGTGGAAAAATTCTAATCATGTTTTTGGCGTCCTTAATGAACTTCAGAAATGGTATTTCATGTAAATAATTTCTTATTATGTGTTAGTAAATTGTAAAATACGCGTTTACGTAAATAATAGAAATAAGTTTAGAATAAAGGAAAACCTCTTACAACTTGCCCTGAATACTAATCGGTAAGTGCACTTTAAAAGTGAACCATACTTTGAGGCCAAATCCGCATGGAAATCCCTACCTCATGTTGTTTTCCTAGAATGGTGCAAAGAATGAAACTTATATTCTACAAATGTTCAATCAGAAATTTTAAATGAAGTTAAATTCTGATTCGCAAATTTCAGCCCTCTACACTAATAATAAAGCTTTAAATCTCCTTATTTATTTTGAAAAAAAAAAAATAATTTGTTTTATATAGTTGTCCAAGGCTTTATTTTTGCTTCGCTTTATTTTTCTCCTCTCTTCACGGTTCTAGCGTTTCCTTTTCGCTAGGATCCCGAAGAGTCGACCAAAGACTAAAAAAACAAAAAGAATGCTAAGAGAAAATAAAATAAAACACGGGGAGGCGATGCGATGCGACGAAGTTGGTCGGTAATTCATCTTAAGTTAAACCATTTAGGTAATTATGGAACGCTATAAATTTTTACTTCATGTGTAATTAGTAACAAAAGGCTCTGATAATTGTTTTATTTGTGTGCACTGGGGTGTTATTAAACTTCTACTATATTTTATCGAAGAATGTTCTGCATTTTTATAGCCCATATAAATTATAAGTCGACTTATATAGTTAGTGGTTATAACGCCGAAGGTTTTTTCAATTCCAAGGTAGGTGTGAAATCGCACGCATCAAAATTTAACCTACTTGCAGTGCAAAACATTATAATCGTGTATTTAGTATTTTATGTGTATACATAGCTATTGTGCTTAAATATATGCAATTCCTCCTTGTTACTAAGGAGCTTCATATTTACATTTTAATTAAATCAGCTGCTATGGTTAAATTCCCGGGTTAGGCAAAAGTGTTATTAGTACCGTTATGATTTTCTTTAAAGTATCCAGAAGTCTAGATATATCCTCGGTTGTTGGCAGTAGACTGATCTCCTGTTATGTATGTACATAAGACTTAAACATGACTGATAAAAAAATACGATTGCAGATACTGTACCATCTGTCAGCCGTGATTTTATGTGATATCCTTTTTTATGGAGACATCTTCCATCCCTGCCAAATTATTATTATTTTTTTAATAAATTATAAACTTGCGCTTGACCGCAATCCTGCCTGATGGTAAGCAGTGACGCAATCGTTGATGGTAAAGCGCACTAGTTTATTAAGAGCCTATTCACTCTAGCCTCGAAGACACTCAAATTGTAGTCCGACGGAAACATCGCCGCTGGAAAATTGTTCCAGTCCTTCGATGTACCCGCTATAAAGGAGAAGGCGAAACGATTCGTCCGGTTCGTAGTGGTGTTAACAACGTAAGGGTGGAAACTCGCCGTACGACGGGTCGTCCGATGGTGGAACGGGGATGGGGGAATTAAATCATGCAATTCCCTCGCACACTCCCCAAAATGCATCCTATAGAACACCGAAAGGCTGGTTATTCTACGCCTGAGCTCTAGGCTTTGAAGACCGTCTCGAGTTAAATCAGGGTCACCAATCAGCCTCTTCGCACGCCTCTCCACTGCATCCAAAGTAGCCAGGTGACACTTAGCAGCACCAGCCCAAATGTGGCTGCGGTACTCCACACACGAACGGACCTGTGCTTTGTACAACATTAGAAGCTGCCCTGGTGTGAAGTAACGCCAAGTTTCCTGGCAGCCACCTTGGCCTTCGACTCAGTGAACCACCCAAAGTTTAGATTCGTGGAAATCTCAACTACCAAAAGCTGAAGGCGGTCGGTACATTCCAAGGATACATTTCGAAAAGTAGGAGCCAAGGTGAACGGGCCCCTTTTGGCGGTGAAAAGACACGCCTGTGTTTTGGCGGCATTGGATGCTACAAGATTGGCATTGCCCCATTCAGAAACTGCCTGTAGTGCAACACTCGTTCGCTCTAACATGGCCTCTCTTTTGGACCGGATTGATTCACTACTAACCCGAGCATCCGGCAGGTATCTCTCTACAACTGTGCTGTCATCTGCATACACATAGATACCGGGCATCAGCAGATCATTAATACGCAGCAGTAACAGAGTTGCAGAAAGAATAGACCCCTGAGGAACACCGGCATTAGTCGACATGGGCTCACGTCCAGGCGACACAGTCCTCTCAGAACCTCCTTGTTACTAATGCGAACCTCAGGTATTGAAGTTCCGTAAAGAGGAGTTTTTTTAAAAATTAAAATCGCCCTTCCAGTTGATGTGTGTGATGTAAATCTCCGCAATGGATTTGATGTAGTATTCACCACCATTTACTTAGAGAATTAATTCCGGAAGGTACCTGTATGTATATAAACATCATTTAAGTTTAAAATATGGAAATGTAGAAATTTTATCATGTAGCATGTGATTCCTATGCAAAAACCAAAAAAGGGGCGGCTTGCTTACTTTTATAATAACAACAATATTAACTCGTATGAAAAAAAAAACAAGTTCCTTATTCTATGCATTTTCAAATTAGCTTTATTAAATTAGTCAGCTGTTCACTTGCTCAGGCCGGTCAGAGCTGGCATGCTACGTAATACGTAAATAGCATCTTCTGAGAAAATCTAATTAATTAATTTATTAATTAACACAAACAGCTGTAACAACTGACTTACTTCCTGAATAAAACTGCGTATCTAAACAATTATTCGTCTATCTGACATCGTAAATCATTATGATCCTTGAGATTAAAGACGATTAATATACAACTACCCATTTACAATTTACATCGTGTACCCGTTCTTTCTTATAACATTAACATACTAGTTATAAACAGATACGGCAGATCAAGAGCATATTCTAAAAAGTCAGAATTAGTCATCTGGTTCATTTACAGGAGGAGATTTCCTCGTCGAGAGACCGAAAGGTCCATAAACTGAGCGGAACTATAAGAGTGGTGGCCGGCACGTTCGTGAGTAAATGATTTTATTCCTGTAAGAGGGTTTGTACAAACACTTTAACAAGTCAGTTATAATTTTAAAACAAGATGTGGTCGGCGTTCCCTATGTGTGTACTCTGAAAAGAAAGACCGAAAGCTTACACTCTTTTTTGTCAGTATATGTACAGAGAAAATGACAGATTTTCGTGATGTCTAAAATGACGGAAGTTGTCCTTCAAGAAACCGTAGTGGGTGAAAATACTTTGGGCGATTTTATTCGAAATACAAAATTTTTGCCGTACAGCATGATACAGGACATGGGTAGGCACAGTACACCACCACCTAATTTTCATATAATTGTAAAGGTTCGTGCTCGACCTGCTTGTTTTACATGAGGCATTCTTTTTAGCGATGACCTTTTGGGAATATAATTCAAATGGTTCCTAAACAGACTTGGTAAAGCTTCCGTACAAAAGTTAGATTGTATAGACTAAACAAAATACGCTTTAAATAATAATCGCCAGTATCAGCTGTAACGGAAATCCCATCCATTGGTATAATAATTTAAAAAAACTTATGAGGTTTCTTCCATCTTACACGTTTGTATCAATTTAATATAAAACTAATGGGAACTTTTAATGAGAAAGTTCAATTTCTACTCCACAGGAACCGTTTATGCTACATTGAACAGTAAATGGTTTTCCATATTTAAGCTATTTCTTTATTTACTTCTTTTATTACCTACTGTTATTTAGTTTTTATTTTAGTTAAAATGTATGAACTGACGTATGTCAAAAATAAATAAAAATGATGAAAAATAGCAAAGGGTCGAGAAATATTTCTTTACAGTAAAGGACGACACATTGCGGCACCCCCATACCTTTAAAAAAACGTTGTTAAAAATACTCTTTAAAAAGCAAAGCATTAATTTATTCGCGAACGATTTATACACCCTTTTTTCATATTTGTTTCTTTCATGTCACAAGTAAGATTGAAAGGTTTACACCATTCAGGAGTAACGTGAAACAAAGTTATTTCACATTCAATAATACCCACCTCTTTGCTAATATAGCCTACTTCTTCATTTGTGCGCCATCTCGTGGAACAGACACAAAACATTACATTTATTTGCTACCTAACAACAATCGTATCTACATAGATGTAATGAAAGTTCAATGTTACGGTGTGTTGGCGTGCGTTAACGCAGCTGAAGCCAGTTACGTAGCCAGGCATTGATGGAAGTTCTGGAAAACTTCTATAGATGGCGCTGTTTACAATATTTGATACAATGCTAAAATCTTATGAAATTTGAATAGGTAGATTATATATTTTTACATTTTAATGAAATTTTTGTTTAAAGGTTGGTTTCTCAATTCAAATAAAAACCCCAAGAACTCTTTAAATTCGATTCCCGCACAGAACAAATATTTGTATGACCTACCAGACAAAGTCGTGTCGCCAAGCGATCCGCCGTGTTCTGATGATGATGATGTCTGGTGAAGTCGTACGCAGGACGGGTCTGAGCAGTTGTGTTGCAATGTGTGCAGCATACGATGTGCCAAATGGTGTTGCGTCGGGAGATTGGTCGTGGAGGGTCTCCAGATCAATCACCCTCTGGCGCAGCATCGTTAGTAGTGTTTGCTATTCACTCAGTTTTTTTGAGTGAATAGGCTCTTAATAAACTGGCGCGTTTTACCATCAACGATTGCATCACTGCTCACCACTAGTTTATAATTATTAAAAAAAATCTACAAGTAGTTGTTCCGGGTCTGACTGTTTGTGTATGTGAGTTTTATATGTTTGTAAATGCCTCCACTATACAGGAGAAATTCCTAGCGTGGGGCAAAGTTTTTTTTTCTTTTAACGAACTAACTTACCGTCCCATTTTTGGACATTACAAAACCGCCAGCAAACGGTTTAATTAAAATTTATGCTTTAAGTTTCATTTTTTCAATTGTTGTGTTTGAATACTTTCAAGTGCCACAAAGCAATATATCACAACATGATAGCTTTATGGGTCCATAAGCCCATGACTCAGCACCATTCCTCCATCGTCATGTCTTCAAACAAGGCTGTTGGTCTCACCGTGAGAACATAACTACTCACGCGTCACGCCCTACTTTCAATTTCATAGTGTTAATAACACATAGTGCGTAATACTGGTCAAAAGTATGTACCATTTGAAGACCGAACGAGATTCTTATTTAGAGTATTTAAGGCTTTCAACCTAATTGTTGACAGTATTGAAATTAGTTTTATTAGTATATTAACTTTTAGTGATCTATATTTTGTATGATTTCTCACCAAAAATATTAAGTGAAGTAATCTTGTGTGATGTCACGTGAGCTGTCAATAATGTAAATCCCTAGCATTTTTGTTGCTTTGCATGGGAAATCAACAAACGACCTCTCCTGTTGTGGGCGGAGCGGAATGACGTGTCAGACTTTTACTGACTAAAATCCACTCGTGTTCCTTCACTTACCTATGCGCCAGGGCCACGGATTCTTTTATAAACAACCCGGAATCCGGGCCCAATCCCTAGCATCAGGTGGAATCACAACTTACTTCAACCTCACTTCCCTATGTTTTCACGGAGCGATTTTTAAATAATAGATCGATTATAGTATTATGTATATCTCTGGAATTTGACATAAGCAAAATCAGCCTGTAATGTTCCCAGTGCTGGACTACAGACTTGAACTCTATGAGAGGGAATGGCCACGCGGGCACAGTACTATAACTAGATATGCTTTGTTTTGGTTTTAGTATTTGTCAGTTTACGATGTTTTCCTGCATAGGAGAGTATCATTATCATTAGGTATCATCATTATGTGTATCAAGAGATTAAATAAATAAATAAATAAATTTATACGGACAAATCACACAGATTGAGCTAGCCCCAAAGTAAGTTCGAGACTTGTGTTATGGGATACTAACTCAACGATACTATATTTTACAATAGATACATATATAAATAAACATCCAAGACCCAGGACAATCAGGAAAAGATCGTTTTCCATCATGACCTGGCCGGGGATCGAACCCGGGGCCTCCACGTCAACACGCCTGCTTGCGACGTGGCCTCCACGTCGCAGGCAGGCGTGTTGACCGCTGCGCCACGGAGGATTCTTTGTTAAACAAATCTAAATGATCAATTAATACATCTATCCATGTTCCTACCATTCATCTAGCTAGATCTCACGATATTTTGATTATAGAACCAGGGGATTTACTTTCTAAGTTCATCAACAATATGAGCCCTGAACCGTCTAAACTAATCTTATGATACGGAGTACGAAACGCCCGTAATTTCTATTGATCCTACGGATTTTATGATTACTGAGTAGATTCTATTTATCAGTTTCGATCTTGACTAGCTTCCATTGGTCTTGCCTCACAAATATTTCCGATTCTTCTAACCCTTTATTCATGCTTCAAATGTCTCTTTTTGTTCCACACAACATACAATTAACAAATTACTAATTGTGATAAAAACCGACAAACTCATGGGAGCGTAACATACAATCATTCATGTAAAATCATTGCCAATAACACAATAAAGGTATATGTACCTATGTAAGAAACATGCATTTAGTATGCAATTGTGTGATACCCGTCGAGTACCTACCTACAATTCTAAGGAATTTTGTCACAGCTACACCTTTTTTTTTTTATTAATTATAAACTAGCGTTTGACCGCAATCCCGCCTGATGGTAAGCAGTGATGCGTTCGTTGATGGTAAAGCGCGTTAGTTTATTAAGAGCCTATTCACAAAAACTGAGCGAATAGGAAGGAAGACGGCAGTTGAACGAGGTGATGCAATGTTAAACCCAACAACACGACCAACGATGCTGCGCCAAAGGGAGATTGATCTGAAGACCCTCCACGACCAAACTCCCAACACAACAGTATTAGGCGCATCGTACCCGGCACACATCGCAACACAACTGCTCAGACCCGTCCTCCGTACGGCTTCACCAGACATCATGCCGGAACACGGCAAATCGCTTAGCGGCAAGGCTTTGTCTGGTGGGTGGTAACTTCTGCCGACGGCCGATGTTATGACCTACCACCGAGAAAACGAACGTTATCGTCCCATTGCTGGGCACAGGTCTCTTCTCATACAGAGAAGGATTGAGCGTAATCACCACGCTTGCTCAATGCGGGTTGGCGATTTCAGACTTCAAGTCCAGGTTTCCTCAAGATGTTTTCCTTCACCTTCAGTCATTTGTGTCCAAGATATACTTAGAAAGTACATATAACTTTAGAAAAATTACATTGGTACTTGCCTGACCTGGAATCGAACCCGCGCACTCATACTTGAGAGGCTGGTGTTTTAACCACTAGGCCACCACGACATATATAGTGTGGGGCATAGTGTTTTAAAAATATATATATACAGACGAATGTGATACTAATTTTCTTTAGCGACTGATTGCGTATAACAATTCACAAAGACCCTATATATATTTTTTTTTACAGTTTCATAATTCAGGTGCAGCCAGTACTTACTTCATGTCATAACAACCTATCGAATCCCAATACAAATAACTTTTTGTCATAATTCTGATGTAAACACGTCCAAATAGTTTGTGACGCCAATTCCTATTTGGCCAACCTTGGCGGCCAAGTACGTGTGTCGGTTATTTCACCGTTTTCCTTGGCCGAGAAACACGTACCAGTGTGGTATATTTTTTCAGCTGAATCTTGAAATTTTTTTAAACATTGTTCTGTCTGCAGCGTGCTTAATGAGCTGTAGGAGGTTTTTCTTGTATCTAGATTACTTGTGGTTTTCAAAACATAGACCTGGCTAAACATTTTTTTGACGAATTTACATAAGTTAAAATAGAAATAATACATTTACATAGCTTTATGTATAGAATTGCGAGTTATTTTTCCACTCAATAACATATATAGTACCTACTTATAAAGTACCCCGTACAAAATATAAGGAAAAAGCCAAAATTTAGCTGAAATGGTACAATATAACCAGAAACATGCTGTTTGAAAGTTATTATGGGTATCTACAAAAAAAAAAAAAATAAGAATGACCTGTTGATAAAATTTAGAGATATAGATATTTTTATGTTCAAGATAGGAAGGTGGTTTTTATTTAACGTTTAAATGATATTTTATTTCTCTTTTTGTTTGGTTAGCTGGTATTTTGGCATGGCTAGCTGGCATATGGTAAATATTTTCATTTTCTGTTGTGTTCATTACTATACATAGTGTCATATAAAGCTATGTGTATTTTTTTAATAAACATATAGCTATGATACTGGGGAGTTTATTTCGCCACTTCTTCTTCCCAGAAAAAGCACTAGGAATTGGCGAAGAACGAACGTTTTGGGGTGACTGTCTTACGTAATATTGACGTTCAAGAAGTGTTGATTCTCAGCCTAATTCGAACAAATCACTTTTGATTTTGAATTTGTATTCAAAAGTCATAGTTTTCAAACTATGACTTTTGAATACAAATTCAAAATCAAAAGTGATTAATTTAAAGTACGTAATTTGGATAAAATTTTGGTACCGTATTTGTTTTCAAACAAATACGGTACCAAAATTTTATCTAAATTGAACGAAAGGCTTTTTTACATAAATTTGGTTTTTTGTTAAATTTCACTTTACTGCGTTGAGAGAATGCTGGTACACATGTATACTAGAAATGGTAAAATTTTTAACAGTTTGTCTCAATACACCAAAATGAGACTTGGCGAGCTATGGAACAACTTATGCTACTAAAGGTTGTCTGTAAAAGAACGCTCTTAGCGATAACACCGCCCATTGTAACACCCTTTGTAAAATCTTCATAATCTTCAGTTCTGTAATTTATACGTTTAAATAATAAAGAATATTCCATTCCATTTTACACTAGAAATCTCTCTGATAAATCGAAAGTAGGTAATCCAAAATGTATTGGAAGAGACCATAATGAATCCATTGATTATGTATCTGCAAGCCTTTTTTACAATCATGATTAATAAAGCTCTCTTCACAAATACAAATACATTTGACGATCACTCCAAATTCAATCGAACGCGATTACCGATTAATTTGATGCAATGATTAGTAATGATGGTAGCTTTGTTCTTATCATCGGCTACTCTAATGGAGGGTTTGGGTTCGAAGCAGCAATACGGTGCTGCAATCGTTACCTTGTTCTGATTCCGTAACCGGAATATCAGTGATTTTTATCGGATTTTCGATTGCTAATCGAAGAAAAAGGCACTAATTAGTTGTTTTTTTTTTATTTAGGATATTAGATATCGGGTTTAAAAAGAATTGGACTTGTTTTTCGTAGCGTTTGGTTAAATCTCTTTGAATATATATTGTAAAAAAAAAAAAAGAAAAACAGTGCCCACTGCTGCGTTTCCAAACATTTAAACTCACCTACATAAACAGCCAAACCCGGTAAAACTAACTATAGGTCATACAAATTTTGATCTGAGTAGGAAACGTCCCCGCAACACGCAGTGTAGCAATTGTTCGCTCAGCCACGAGCAAACCATGTCGTCAAATATCTACAGATATCTTTATGAATGAAGAATAAAATCATTCCTTTTAATTTGATACTTATGTATTGACTGTATTTAAAATGTTGAGTTTGATGGCTGTTACCTATCACTGTTAAACAAAAAAAAAAAAAAACACTTTTATCGTGCGTATGTTTTTAGTATGTATCAGTTTTGTAAATAATATTTATAAAAAGATAATCATCCAATCATTAAATAATCGTTTGTATCATTAAATAATCAGTAGTAGAGAGCTGTAAGGCATCAAGTGCAGCCCGAGATATTTAGGCGCCCTCGTTGCGCTCGTGCGCCTAAATATTTTTTTTTCAAGTATCTCTCTTTAGAACTTTCAGGCAAAATATTGTTAATTGCTGCTTCAGCTTCCGTTTTCATTGAAGATATGAGCTGCACTCCCGCAGCTCATATCTTTATCACTTGCAGAACTCATGTTTTTTTCATAATTAGCACGTATTTATAAAAAAATCCCAAAAACAAAAAATATTTAATGGAAAAGTTTTCTATTCCCGCCTTTTTTCATCTTTTTTGGTCATTATTTTTTCAAGAACGAAATTGAGCTTCGCCGTTCGATATTTAAAATTGATGACTGGGTACCCATACGAAGACAAGGCTGAATAGCGAAGCGACCTCTTTTGTCATTGGGCTGAATGCATGAGATGTCTATTGCCAGTATAATGGTTAGATGTACGCGAACTTTTTGAAAGAGTGAAGAGTTTTTCTTTTAAATTACTTACCGCCCTAGGGCTTTTCTAACTACATTATTACCATAGGGCGTTAATTGGTCACATTCAAGCCCAATCTGGGGATAATAAGGACCTACTTACCGAATATGAGAGATGTAAAAGTCAATTGGATCAACCATAACCCGTTGATTAATAATTTGTGATTTGCTAATGTAGAATGAAAAATAGAATCTAGCATGTATTATAGTAGGTATGTGGTAAATAGTACACCAGTCACTGATAGGCATCGTTTAGCGGATCAATGGGTATTGTAGTTAAGTTTCGACACAATACTGAGTCAGACTACAAAGATGTATCGACGAAACATCTAGCTTAGTTTGTACTTTAATTAAAGAACATACCTAAATGTAATTACTAGAAGCAATAAATTTAATGGAATTTCAGTTGTTAAGTAAGTATAATATATTGTTTGTGAGTGACGTAATGCAGTTTAAAATAAGCACTTAATAGATTGGAACAAACTTTTTATCATCCGACTGCTGGGCACAGGTTTCCTTTCATACAGAGAAGGATTAAGCGTAATCACCACGCTTGCTCAATGTGGGTTGGTGATTTCAGAATTAAAGTCCAGGTTTTTTCAAGATGTTTTCCTTCACCTTGTAAACAGTCATTGGCGTCCAAGATATACTTGGAAAGTACATATAACTATTGCCTGACCTGGAATCGAACCCGCACACTCATACTTGAGAGGATGGAGTTTTAACCACTAGGCTACCACGACTTATTAGGCCACCACGTCTTGGGTAACGATATCATTAATTAATTAGAAAAAAAAAAAGAAATATTTACGGAATTTAATTTTACTTTCCTATCTGGAGTTACTGCAGCCCATCATTACAATATATAGTTTATTTATCTGTCTCAGATACATACTACCCAGTATTGAATGATGAAAAGAGTTTCCATTAATTAGATTAAATTTACTAATTGTGAGGTGTGTAAGTAGTTATAACGCGGATTCTTTTTTTTATATGTTTAATTAAACTAGTGCTTTTCGGCAATCCTGCCTGATGGTAAGCAGTGATACAATAGTTAATGCTAAAGCTCGCTAGTTTATTAAGAGCCTATTCCCTAAAAAAAAAAAAACTGATTGAATAGGAAAGAAAACGGTAGTTGAGCGAGGTGATGCAATGTTGTTTATACCCACGACCAACGATGCTGCGCCAGAGGAAGATTGATCTGGAGACCCTTAAGGACCAAATTCTTGACACAACAACATTTGGTGCACCGCACCCGGCATACATCGCAACACAACTGCTCACGCCCGTTCTCCGTACGCCTACACCAGACATCATGCGGCATGATATCTGGCGATGCCAAGCGATTCGTCGTGTTCTGGAATGATGCATGAACATGATGAATCGCTTGGCGGTAAGACTTTGTCTGGTGGGTGGTAACTTCTGTCGGTAGCCGATGTTATGGTCTACCACCGAGAAAAACAATTCAACCTTAAAAAGAGGGTTTATCACGATACTGCAGAAGGGATTAGACTGTAGAGCAGACTATGACTTTACTCCCATCCTTTTCTTTGTGCAGAAAAAAATGCAGTGACAGCGACTTCTGCGCTGCCACCAACGATGTCGTGGAGGTGATGAAATTTCCATCTTACAAATAAAAATATATTGACGCGACATCAATACGAAGTACAACAAAACGTAAATAATTGCTACACTGGGATTGCGCAGTATTATGCAATAACATTATTTCACCCGGTTATTGGGGTCGCAAAGGTGACAAAAACTTTAACAGAAATGATACGGATGTATATACATACATACCAAAGGTCAACTTGGATGATATCAAACGATATTTTAAGACTTTTTAATCTTATCTTTTCATGTTTGGAATTCATCTGAATTTTGATATTAGAAAACCATCTTTAATCATATCGTGATAGGTATAGGCCAACGTAGTGCCTTGAAACGCTTTTTTTATTTGAATTCGAGAAACATATGAATGATAATATGAGCTTAACGATTCACGGGATCTCATTAGCAAGGGGCCATGAGATTTTTTTAAAACGTGGGCAACCTTTAAAATCTGTTACATTAGGAATTTCTCCTGTATCATAGGTGCGTTTTACAAACATATAAACTCACATACACAAACAGACAGATGTGGAACAGTTACTTGTAGGTCATACAAATATTTAATCCGTGCGGGAATCGAACCCGCGACACGCAGCGCAGCAGTTAATAGATTAACCCCTGCCTAACCGTGTTTTCATGATTTCATGAGTCAATGAGATTTCCATTGAAAAGAGATTGCCTTACGATTCTCATGTATTCAAAAGCATCAGTCCTATAAACATATTACCAATGTCGTTATCGTCAATTGTGCGTACAACACAAAATAATACGACTCTAATATGCATAACGCAATGGGCTAATACAAGCGATGCCATACTATTTCATTAATTGTCTAGATTTTAACAACTTACATTTGCATATGCTTAAATTTAGAACTCAAACAAAATGGGCACCGATGTTCAAGCTTCGAGGTTGATTAACGACAAATGTAAGCCCGTTAAAGCATGTACTATGGATTTTAAGATACTGTTGATAGGTTGAATAGTTCCAAATATCTATTGCGTTTGTTTTTTGCGTAAATTAACTTAAAATATATGTATTTGTAACCATTAATTTGTGTGACATTAGAACGTAATCGTTTCCCAGTGTGCGCGATGTTGCAATGTTAATCTACTGTTAGGTAAACTGTACAAACTGTGAAAATCTATGAAGTGTTTGATAGTCCACATTTTTAATAGACACAGCTTTCAAAGCAGGAGAACGTCGCATCATCTTCTGGCACACTCGTTCCATCATAGATTACTTCCATCGCGTTCGATCAGGCATGGTATTCCACCAAACATTCCTGAATAGGATTCGTAACGTTATTACCTTTACAAAATCTTACATTTTGTGGTTTTTAACTTATCAGCGTTTGCTTATAAAATGTATTCACTACCGCAATCTTTTGCATCAATATGCAGGAATTCCGACCAAAAACAATAGCAAAGCCTTTCGGATAACAGTTTGTAAGGATAGTTTGTTTCCTTTTATAGAAATAGTTGTGAGCAAAAAATTACAGGTGTATGTTCCTACTTTGTATGATAGGACGCCTGTGCTCGGCAATGGGACGATAAAAAGTTTGATGATGTACTCATATGTTTGTAATGGTGCTTTTAAAAGTTTTGTGGTTTTTGACAATAAATAATACCTAATAAAATTGTACGATACGGAAGTGCTAGTATCTGACTAAAAGTCAGATACTCAGTCAGTCACTGGTGTATTCCTTCACTTGCCTGTGTGCCAGGGACCACGGTATCTCTTTCGAGCGACCCACGACACACATATGACCCTCTTTTTTTATTTAGGATGGAAAATCATCAAATGACTTCTCCGCTCTGGGTGGAATGGAAGGGCGTGTCAGACTTTTACTGACTAAAACCCACCCGTGTTCCTTCACTTGCTTGTGCGCCAAGGCCACAGTTTCTTTTTTAACCAACCCGCAACCCTGACCCAGGAATCATCGGTTTTCGTGGACCCCGTCATGATGTGCTGACATCTCTTTGAGGCGCGCATCAAACACAACGCACCATCAACTCGGGCCTGGTCCTCTACCGGGCGCGGAGCTGCCCACTGCCCGCAAACCCGTGCCTACAGAAGCCGGGAGTTTGACCTTGTCTCCCGACCAGGGCGTCTCCTGCGATGGCTAGAGACATAAGGGCGCTGGGAGTTCTGATCCCTCACGGGCTTCGCCTCCTCCTTTGTTAGCATCACTGCTTCACAGAAGGAGGTG
Source organism: Sesamia inferens (assembly GCA_037179545.1). Taxonomy (NCBI): domain Eukaryota; kingdom Metazoa; phylum Arthropoda; class Insecta; order Lepidoptera; family Noctuidae; genus Sesamia; species Sesamia inferens. The sequence continues at coordinate 22,294,571 of CM073928.1, read as the reverse complement.
ACGGCCTGCCATGCACTCTCGCTCCAGACCATGGCCTGGACCAGGGTCGGACGCGAGAGATCGCCGCCGATTGCCACCACGAGGACACGGCTGTGCTCAACCCAAGCCGGGCAGACCTCCACCTTATGACCTACACACAATATATGACCTTTACGAACCAGAAATATAAATGATGGTATAAACCGCATCTAAACATAGTCATGAATAGCAACTGAATTTTCGATATCGATATAAATGTATTTTATAGCTTTTCTCTGCTCAAATTCAGGTATAGTTGTTTCTGCTGACTGTGAGGAAACAACAGATATATCCATATTAGTAAGAGGCCATCTACTTTACACAAGACGTAATTTTTTATCAACATGACATTTAAACGATTATGATCGGACGTTTATGAGGACATGACTAAGAACTGCGTGATATGAACTACCGCAACAAATGTCATTAAACATCCTTCTTATGTTACCTAAGCATTAAACTAATTATTTATTACATCACTGAACTGCAATAATCATATTTCCCGCTGTGTTCTAGAGGATGTTCTAATAACTACGATTTATTATATTGGTACATTTGTTTACATTTGTCTGCGTTATGTATAGAGTTTTCCATTTTTAAATTTGACCTTATTATAAGTAACAATACAATACGTAGGTTTGTGTATTACTTATTTAAGCAAATATCGTCTTTTTTGAGAATGGAAACTCATCAAATCCCTCTCGCTCTGGGCGGAGTAGAAGTAGTGAGCAGAGTGTATGTTTGTAATTGTGCTTTTAAAAGTGTTGTGGTTTTTTTACAATAAATAGTACCTAATAAAATTGTACGATGCGGAAGTACTAGTATCTGACTAAAAGTCAGAATAAAAGTAAGATACTCAGTCAGTCACTGGTGTGTTCCTTCCCTTCCCTATGTGCCAGGGACCACGGTATCTCTTTCGAGCGACCCACGACACACATATGACCCTCTTTTTTTATTTGGGATGGAAAATCATCAAATGACTTCTCCCGCTCTGGGCGGAACGGAAGGGCATGTCAGACTATTACAGACTATAACCCACCCATGTTCCTTCACTTGCCTGTGCGTCAGGGACCACGGTATTGTCTTTCCACAAATCCGCGGCCACGTTCGATCTGATTTCGAGGTACATCCTATTGAGAAAATTAGGTGGCACAGAGTTTAGTGCCCTACCATAAATAGCACCATCGGTATTTCTCAGATAATTTGTTAGGTCGAATGCAGTCTCTTTGTTGTACTCACTTTCAGCGAAGCCTATATTCAGCATTAGATAATACAATAATGATGATGAAAATTATGCAAAACTAAGTAAATCTCGAAAAATGTGAGCCTAAAATAATAGTTGTTACGTTATTCTACGTTTATCAATAAAGACTTGAGAAAGAGATCAACCTAGAAAGATCAATCTTTCGACAGTCACTCTTCTGAAATCACTTTAGATATCTGACAACTTCATCAAACATTTTTTTTTATCAGGACTTAGATCAGTGATCAATGCTATCAGGAATCTAGAAATTTTGTTAGCATCATCATACACAGACCGACTTTAATCTTTGCATACGCCTCTCTTTCCATGCCAATTCTCAAGCTCCTGTGCCAACCTCATTTAGAAATATTCTCATAACCATTGCCATGTATTGTTTAAGTTTAATCTGTTTCCTCTGGACCCATTTGAGGGGGCTGGAGAAGGGTGTTAATCGCTCTTCGCCGACGCCCGGTGCGCCAAATGTGGGCCGGGTGAGGGGATGAGATCTCCTTCTCCCTCTCCGCAGCCCCCTACTGCGAGAGGGCCGTTTCGCAGAAGGAAACATCGCCACCACATCAACTAGCGTAACATAGGACCAACAATGCCAATATCTATTGTATTTAAGTAACAATTTCAATCAAAGGTTCTTGACTATATTTACACTTCTTACCTCATTGAATATTAATACAAGCAATTCTATCTCTATACAATGTGCGTACGCAACTCAGCTTAATAATTATTAACTGGAATAAATGGTGCACCAAATAAACTATGTATGTAGATCAATTTGTTCGATAGTCGAGGCACGTAACAATGTAGGTAATATTGTGATCGACACTTGCGGCTTCGGGATTTCGAAAATTATTAGTGGTAATAAGCTGGTACTGTATGCAAGAATATGTTCATCTACCTTATTAATAGACAGTAGATGCCTCCTTACAAAAATATACCACTTTATGAACTCGAAAACTTCAGTGGAATTTTACCTATATTCATTTTTACTGACGGTATCTATTTATAGTACATGTACATACAAACCTATAAATTAACGTCAGTTTTCTTGCCTGACAGTGCGATCTCATATTCAAGGGATTTTGATGTTTTCGTCCATAGAAATTAATATTGAAGGATTTTGTAAAAAGATTAGATGTTTTGTAAGGGTATAAAATCTTTGCGTACAAAGTCGCCAATACGATTATATAAAACAAGGTACATATATTTGGGTATTAATTTGCAACTCTATATTCTCTTATATGTTTTCAAATCAAACTTACCTGGAGTAAAATAGTGGTGTTCTACGCATAGGTAAACATTATATGCACTTCAAATTTTCGCACATCGAAAAGTGTAACATTTTGAAACCAATTTAAGTATTTCAAGGAATTCCTTACATGTACGTATATCTATGGCATTGGCCCCATACGCTTTGTCTTATTTTTCTTATGTTGCAAACGTTTTGTTATTTTCTGGATTAAAATACTAATTCAAAATACAAACTATACTAATTCAAAATTGAGTGATTATTTTATTAAATAACCTAATAATAATAATTTAGTTTATTGGGTGATTATTTTATTAAGGTATTATTAATGCATGTAACAGGCAAACAATATTATTTTGCAATAATACAGATTACTATATTCTCACAATGAAGCCTTAGGTGAGGTGAAGTGTCAATCCACCTGATTCAAGAGATTATTGGCAGTTTACTTCAATTAAATTATCACGGTATAATGTTACAGAACAGTACTCTCTTATTTTTCAGTACTTCTCTGGTAAAATAGAGGAATAAACTAAAGTGATAGATGTTGCTTCTAACATGGCTTTGTAGTGCTCCTTGTAAGCATCATCACAATTTTAAAGAAGTCAAGTCATCTTCAGTTTCATGCAACGTTGTCTATTAAAATCTTTCAAGTAGTTCTAATTTAATTATAATGATTATGTAAGAGTGCCAAATATAAAATAACAATGATTCAGTTAAACACACAATTTTTTATAAATAACTTATTTCTATTGATTGATATGTATTGATTCATATCACTGGTAGAACTGATCAAAATATGTAACAGTCATATTTAAAAAAAATCTTCATAAAATCAGTTTGTGCAATTGTACCTCTAGAAATTGTATCTGGAATTTCAACAGATAGAATGCTTCTCTTTCTTCTGCTAAATAACTTGGGATTGGAGGACAAAAATGAAATACCTCTTCGATTGCTTGACTGTGTTTTTTTCAAATCCCTTCAAAATTAAATCTTCCACCATTAATGCGAATCCAGTAATTAATACAATTCCCTAAAACACATTCCGATTTCTTCAAATCCCTAACACTTTTTTCTTCATTTATACATATCGTAAACAAAAACCCTCGTAAACCTCACACATTGGTCGAAAAGACCGAGACGGACGCCACACGACGTTACTGCCGCACGCATCGATGGTGCAATAGAAGTGCTTGTTATAAATACAGTGGCCTGCTGAGACCTGCATCAGTGTCAGTTCAGCTCCTGTCGGCATCGCTGAAGAGGACCGAAAGTGACCTACCTGTGAAAATGCGTGTATTCCAAGTAAGTGTAGTGAATTTTTGATCCTTTTAGATAGATCAGTTTTCTGGGTATTTTTTTATGAAAGAGTTAATTTTTGTAATCGTAATATATTGATTGGCTTCAATTTATTACGTTACTAGCTGGTCTAATATACTTTGTCCGGTTAAAAAATCCACAGAAACATATTTTCAGTTTTTCCCGAAGTTAACAATAGGGATGTACCCAAGGTATAAAAACCAAAAAGTAATTAGTCCATCTTATAGATAATAAATAAAATTAAGACCCGTATTTTTTATTTTGTCGAAATTACCAAAAACTACTGAGATATAGCGTATTAAAGTTTCGGAGTGAGGGCTAATTACATCACGCCGTGGTACATTTTGTACCACGGCATGACGTCATGCGACATTTCAAATCAATATATCTTCCTAAGTATTTGAATGAAAGAAAAAATAAAAAATACGTGTTCAATATTTTTTATAAATTTATCTAATGGACATTAAAGATTTTTTTAGGATACAACCCAATTTTCCAGACGACTTTGATCTTTTTCTTTCCACACACACATAACATATAATCAGCCTATAATGTTCCCATTGTTGGGGCACATGCCTCCTCTCAATGAGAGGGTTTCTTTCCATTAAAACCAGATTCTGTCAATCAACTAGTACTTCCCATAAACTCAGTGAGTTCAAATTTGGTACAGAGTTAGAGTTTAATGGCCACATAAAAGGAAAACTATAAAAACTAGGATAATCGAAGATCTGGAGCACCCGGCACCTGGAGCTCAACCAAACTATTAGAGATCAATATACCGCCTTCAATATTCGACTCTAACCCTCCGAGATGCCAAAAAGAATTGTCTTCTTGAAACACACATTGGAAAAATAAAGTACGATATTATAGGACTTCCAACAGTCCGGCAACAAGGGAACAGTATCTAAGAAGGCGACAGACATATATTTTGTTACACAGGAGAAACAAAAAAGTCACTACGGTATCGGATTCCTAATTTATGTGTGTATGTATGTATATATATGAATGTGTACATATGTATGTATATATATATATACAAAATTATAACAGAATAATACAAGAATAACACAAGAATATCAGAGAGAGTCTGTTTGTTAGCGATAACATAGTAAAGACCGCAGGAAGAAATTGGCAACAGATAGGGAAAAAAGAAGGCACTTGGAGGAGGCCTATACCGAAAGGGGCCATGAATTGTAAAGAAATCTAAATTTATTTATTTACTATTATTTTTATTGTTTCCTTTTTTTTCGATATACTTAAATTATGTTATGAATTACTTAAGAAATTCATGATTAAATAAAGGGTTATTAATATTATTATATTATTTATACCGCCTTAACAAAAAAAATACAATGATGGGCTGTTTCATTTGGTGTCAAAGATCGAAGGTTTTAAGTGTGTCATGAAGAACCCTCAGCTAGTCTCAGCTGTTTTATAGATGTGGTGATACCCAATTCTACTAATGGTACATAAAAATCGACTGTCATAAAAAGCCAGTGTAGTGGGACACATGATCTAATTTAATCTAGTCTATAGCGTCCCGCTGCTGGGCAAATGCCTTTTCTTAGAAAAATACTGTATCAAATAATAAAATCTAATAGAATAAATCAATATGTCCGTTTTACGTTCGACTTTACAAAAAGAAGTCAAATCCCATCATTAAATATTCTGTAAAAAAAACTTACTAAGTCTCGATGGAGCTACTTGTTTATCTCTTAAAAGCAATGAAATCTAGACAAAATCGTGCCAAGTCTAAGGTTCCTTACTGTGATGTTTTTGATATTATAGTTAATGTGGTGGGACTTTGCCATTGAACATTCTTTATACGTTATTGGATACAAGTCAATTTTGTTTACACGTAGTGTTTTATATGTTGTAACTACCTATGTTTGTCAAGCGAGATAATAGCCCATACTGGTATTGGTAATTAGAGGCTAGTGTCCCATTTTAGGCTGTTGTTGATTGTGCAACACATGCATTTAGCATTGACAATGCTGACTTCTGCTCTCTTCTTTCTGAAGCGTCAAATCGACCTCCGATCCAGCATAAAGTACGGACTTCTATCAATGATTAGAAGTCCGTCTGTGCGGGAAATCATTGCTGTTTGGTTTAGGGTCGCCTATACATAAGTATTATTAAAATACGAAGCTTTGTCAAGCCTTCAATTGACTGGTTATTAAATAAACGTTTTTGAAGTGGCTATTTTTTAGTAGTAATTTAGTTAATTAGTAGTGGTCTGGCGACTGAATGGTGCAATGGTATAATTTAGCACCTGGTTTTATACCTTTGTGTACCCTTCAACGGCCAAGTCACACAACATTAACTATAATAATAAATAAAATCGCAATATAAATAAATAAATAAATATAAATAAATAAATATATACGGACAAATCACACAGATTGAGCTAGCCCCAAAGTAAGTTCGAGACTTGTGTTATGGGATACTAACTCAACGATACTATATTTTATGATGGATACATATATAGATAAACATCCAAGACCCAGGCCAATCAGGAAAATATCGTTTTCTATCATGACCTAGCCGGGGATCGAACCCGGGGCCTCCACGTCGAAGGCAGGCATGTTGACCGCTGCGACATGGAGACCGCCAATATAGACCTTAGACTTGGCACGAAATTGTCTAGATTTAGAATTGTCATTACTTTTTAGAGATAAACAAATAGCTCCATCGAAACTTGGCAAGTTTTTTACAGAATATTTTTGGTGGGATTTATTTATTTCTATTCAAATGTTCGCAAGAAAAGAATTGCCAAATGTTAACTGCCCTATGTAGGCTATTTTCTCTTTCATTATGTATTTTATTGGTAATGGAAGAGTTGAATTTATAAGTAAATTGTATAACCAAATTGGTATTCTTCAATAGTACGGGAAGCTTTCTAGTAGGTATGGCTTATATAAGCTGTCACAAAAAAATGAATTAGTTAGGTGTTGTTTATATCCAATTCTTACTTAGGTTTTCACAATGACATTCAAAACTATCAAGAAACAGTGCTGAAAATTAAACTTATGCAACAATTTTAACACTTGTAAAGTTAAATTGTAAAACCGTTTCGGTACATTTATTTAGTTATCAAACTGTTTGAAAATTGTTATTTGAGTGACAAATACAACTTACGACACGTCACAAAAACTACGTATTTATCATCGTCACGGTATATTTAACAAAACTTGTTAGAGGAATAAACGTAACACGCGAAGTTATGGGAAATATCGATATGACAATGTGACAAACACGTAATCGGTTATGTGGTTATGAAGAACTTATTTTTCATTACGGCTTTTTTTCATCGCATGTAACCAATAGTATTCTAGTCAATACATTGGATGGAATGTGTGTTTTTGCTAATGCATAACTGCTATGTTCGTAATCATGGTGTATTGTTCTTCAATTTATTGTCATTTCCAAACACGTTTTCACATAACTTTAAGTCAGTACCCACCTTATCAATCATGGTTAGTCCAAAGCATTATGGAATAATACAAAATTATTTAAGCAATGAATAATCTTTATCCATCTTTAGTTTACGATAAAATATAACAGATATAGCTGGTATTCTGGAAGAAATTTCTTATTAAATAATTAAATAAGCATCAGCTCTGTACCTATTTTTATGTTCTGTTTTTTTCTCCTTGCCTTTCTATATGAGTAGATATCTGTGCGTAAATCCTCCTCCTCAAGTCGTTCCCCTCATTACTGAGGGTCATGATGCCCCTGTGGAATTACCTTCTCCTTTACGATAGTTCGCCATCTGGAGCTCTGGCCGCGAGTCATGCAGGCCGGTGTCCAGAGACGAACGTATTTGGTCAGTCCACCTCTAGAACATCGTCCATCCACCTTCCCAATAACCATCAGATGATCGAGGTTTTCTCCATCTTTTCTGGCAATATGGGCGAAATATCTTAAAATTATTCGAAAGCAGACAGAGGGGAATCTTATTATGACATCGGTGTGTAAATAAATGGTTTTAAAAATTAAATTAAGCTGTGTTCACTGTTGCTTACGTTACAAGTGTTTCAGTATGAAGTGAAATAATGTTGTTACTAAACTTGATCAGGGTTGAGTAAAGACATGAACTGAAACTTAGTCTGACTTTCTTGTTGTACTCTGAGTTCTTGTTGGAATAATTCCTTTAGTAGATAATAATTAACCTATGTTAATTTTATTATATACTAAAGGAATTATTGTAGATACCTACATACACAATTATATTGCATCTCACACAACGCAGGCGCAATTGGTTTTTGGTCTCTGAAATACCGGCCGAGATCCGATTAGTTGTGTATTTGAGTTTGTATGTAAACGCATCCATGATACAGGAGTAATTCTTAATGTTGGGCAACATTTCCTCAAAATATGTTTTTATTTTTTAAACCATTTTCAGCTTATTCGTATCACTATATAGTCCATCTTACACGTTTATTTACGTATAATCTTGCTTTACGTATAAGATTCTATAATCGTATAATTGCCTCACTGTTGGGTCATTGAGGCAGTGCATTTGGTCAGTGAGAAGACTGAAATCAGTTTGTAAAAGTTTTCAAAATTACGAGATTTTCCCCTTTACTCTATAATTATCCACTGCTTGCTGTTATTAATCAACTCAAAATCATATTTTTAAGAGAAGCTATAAAATATTCGTAATTTAGGTTATAAATTTTGGTAGTAGGTATGTATATGTTATCTTGCGTTATTTTTCTTCACCGTTTTGAGAGCAGCGGTGGTGAAATAATTTACACAAAGTGAAGCACCTGGCTGGGTGTAACTCCACGACCCCGTAGTGATTTGTGCATTAATTTTATTAATTATGTAATTACTCCACGATTCTCCGAAATCATGCATAGCCAAGACACCTGTACCATAGAACATCATAATAACAAACACTACCTGTACTATTGATTAGTTCAAAACTTCCTGCATTTGTTTTTGCTTGTCCTATTGTTCTAGATAATACCCATAATGTACTTAACGTGGTAATATCAGTACATGATCGTGTGTAACATTATCGCCCTCAGTTATCAATGAAATGAATCAAACATGAGTTGTGGCACAGTGACCTTAAATGTCACTGTATAATTCGTGCGAATTTTCTTGATCGTAATTCTATTGTTATTTGGAGTTTTTTGATTAGTAGGTATGTTGTTATTCTTATCCTTGTCAAGGTCAGTGTTAGAGTAATAAGTACAATTTGTCTGAATGGCGTTTCTTAAAAGCAAAGTTACTATTTGCCTCATTAGTCAAATTGAACATGTGAGCGGCACGATATGAGATGAGATTTTCACACTTATTTAATCTAAATCAAAATCAAATCAAAAGTCTTTATTTATTTTTTCCCTGTCTTTGTTTATTCAAATAAGGCTGAGAATCCGAAACTTTTGATTGGCAATATTACATAAGACAGTCCTCCCAAAACACCCGCCCTTCGCCACTTCGTAGAGCTTTCGTGGGAAGAAAAGTTTCGGAACAAACTTCCCAGCAGCACGTCATCATCATCATCAACCTTTTTTCGTCCCACTGCTGATCGCAAGTCCTCTCATACAGAGAAGGAAGTTGTCACAGCTATCTGTTTATTAAAAAAAAAATGACTTTTTACAATACTATGTAGTGTACATAGTAAAGAACACAAGAAAACACAACAACAATGAAATTACTTACCATATACCAGCTAGCCATACCAAAATAGCATCAAAGCAACAAAAAAATCAATGCTTCATTTTATATAGTACAACGGACTGGGCTGACGACCAGTAGGTCAAACTTATGCCCCAGTGGGTCCTGCTTAATAGCATATGACATTAATCTAGGCTTAGATGAATATGGCATTAGGAGCTATATTTGATCCTTGGCAACTATGAGAATAGAGAGAGAGAAGGCTAGAAATATAAACGGTGTATGTCACAACCAACAGAAAAGGTTATAAATTATAACTTTCACTGCAGTATGATGAATAAGACAAAGAGGGATATAAACTTTACACAAATCTTCCTCAAACATAATATACACACATCAAAAGTGTCTAGGGATCAAGCATTTTTATGCGGATTTCTTGAGATTGAGATGTGGCTTTGTAATAAATTTATGATTTTATAAATTTATATGGATCCTTTTTGGTGCATTTCATAATTTGAATCAGGAACTGTGAATCAAATTCGAGTAAAAGATGAAAATCAGCTGTCAATATTTTCCCTATAAAAACATACAACGCATTGAAGACATTGTTAGTGCTACTGTTTCCCTACTGCTGATTAAAACCAACGTTATTATGGAGCGGCGACGTCATTTAAGCAGGGAAGAAATGCTCAGAGCCGTGGGAATGATAGAAGCTGGTTCCCGGCAACGTACTTTGGCTTTAGCTCTGAATACAAGTCAGAGTGTTATCAGTCGACTTTGGACACGTTACCGAAGCACGCGTACCGTGGCTGAGCGCCATGGAGGACGGTATCGCTGCACCACACGGAGACAAGACCGATACATTCAAATCTTAACTCGAAGAGCTCCAACAATAACCGCCATGATGTTAGCCGTGAGGCTTCATCACTCTTCAGGGAACTTAATTAGCGACCAAACAGCCAGAAACCGCTTGCATGAAGTGAACCTTCATTCCCGAAGACCGCTACGGGTACCACCTATAGCAATGCACAATCGTAGGATTCGATATCAATGGGCTCTTGAACACAGAAATTGGGCAGAAGAACAATGGCGTTTCGTGTGCTTTTCTGATGAGTCTCGTTTTGGTATGAGACCGGATACAAGACGTATACGACACTGGAGAACCCCTGGACGCCAACAGCGATTAAAATCCTGCCAGGAAGTCCATCCTTATAGTGGTGGAACCATCATGGTATGGGCGGGTATTTGGATCGGCGGAAGAACTGAGTTGATTTGGATCAGAGGCAACCTCAACGCTCAAATTTATGCTGAGACGATTGTATCAGACGTCATCGTTCCTCTACAAGTGCAAATCGGTCCCTTATTTCAGTTAATGCATGATAATGCACGACCGCACACCGCAAGAGTTGTAAGACAGACTCTCGCCGCAGCTAACATCAATGTCCTGCCCTGGCCTGCTCAGTCGCCAGACTTGAACCCGATTGAGCATGCATGGGATATGCTACAGAGAAGAGCTCTGCCGAATATGTAGGGTATCCAGTCGCAAGAAGACCTTTTTTTGTTGTTGCAACGAACATGGGCGGCCATTCCACAGCGTGATTTGGATGAACTCATTTTGAGTATGCCAAACCGATGTTCTTGTGTTGTTAGTGTTCGCGGTAGAAACACGGATTATTAATTGTTTAAGTTACCCAATAAAATTTTAGAGAAAACTGTTATTTCAGTCTTTTTTTCGAACTTTTGTGTTAGTGGTTCAAATGTCAAATATCCCTTTATTAGGAAAATGGCAAATTTCTTTATTAATGCAAAGGTGACTTGGTTTATCGTTACTGTGACAAACGAAAACACTTTATTTGATGAATCCTTAAAGAAAAATTTAATTAATATCAATCAGGAGAAAAGTTATTGCAAAAATATATGTTGATCCCTAGACACTTTTGATGTGTGTATATTTAACCTTTCTACTGTCTTATTCCAGGTTATATTATTCGTCGCAGTGTGTGCCGCTGCTAATGCCGGCTACATAGGCGCTAGCTATGGAGGTGGCCTGTCAGGCTACAGCGGTGAACATGGAGAATACAGCAGTGGCTACTATCCCGTGTCAGATTACGGAGGATATAGCCAGGATTATTATGTAAGTACTATACTACCGGACTCCTAAAACGACGTCGTGTATTTTCATGTAAAATTTAAAGGCCTAAAAATCAAAATAACGATGAGTTTAGTTTATTAGTTTTACTCGGTGGTAGGCCATAATATCGGCCGCCGGCAGAAGATGCCACGCATCAGACAAAGTATTGCCGCCAAGCGATTTGTCGTGTTCTGGTATGATGTCTGGTGAAGCCGTACGGGGGACGGGTCTGAGCAATTGTGTTGCGATGTGTGAAATGTTATTATGCCGACACAATAACATTTCACACTGACTGGTCAGACAGACTGATCAGTCTCCCTCTAGCGCAGCATCCTTGGTCGTGCTGTTGGGTTTAACATTGCATCACCTCGCTCAACTGCCGCCTTCCTTCCTATTCACTAAGTTTTTTAAGTGAATAGGTTTAATTAACTAGCGCGCTTTACCACCGACGATTGCATTACTGCTTACCATCAGGCGGGATAGCAGTCAAGTACTAGTTTATAATAATTAAAAAAAAAATAAAGAAAAAGTTTTTATGCTGTGAAGTCGACATAGCTGGCCGTGTCACCATTGTGACACCGTGTTCGTAATTTGAATTGACGACTATTAAAAATGTGCAGACACATATACAAAAAAATGTAGTTTGACTCGATTATGGAGTGTATCATCATAAAATATTGTTTAGTTTGTGAACTTTTGCTCCAGAATGAACATTCGCGTTCATTTGAATATATCATATTGTACAATAATGTATAGTAATCAAGTTGTACTTCTATTTTGTATATCAAACTGTATCCGCGATTTTGTTTGAGTGAATGGTGTAAAATAATAATATGATTCCTTATAACAACAGCTATCTACCTATCAAAATGGGATTTGGGACTCAGAGATTAGCTAAAACAAACTGACAGACGTTTATTGTAGGATTTTTCAGATTCCGTCTGATAGGAAACAGTGATGTATTATTGTAAGATTTTTTTAACTTGGTATATGTTAACTGATATGATAACTGGATGATAGAGAGGCCTTTGCCCAGCAGTGGGGTATTAACCCCCTCAGGCCACTGCCAGTTCTTTGAATAGGATAGGAAAAGACTTTGCATGCGCCAAGTGAATAAATGGTATTATAGCGGTATCTACAAACGTCACAAATAAACAACGTTTCATACTGACGTCACACGAATTCTACATCTCGAAAGCAGAGTTTACCGTGCAATTAGCATATAGACAACTTCCCAACTTCAAATCCGTTGGGCAAAGTGCCCTCCAGATTGTTCCAATCCCAGTCTGGCCAGAAGATCCTCCCTTTTCTATGGAAGATGAGTGAGCTATACATGCTGCTCCTCATACTTCCACAATATACAGCATGTTAAGAAAACCTTGTCCGACCCATAAGGATAATAAAGGTTAGGTAAACACATGACCAAATATAATTACGTAATCATCATAGTACGAGTACCAATACAAATGAATTTTGAAATAATCTTTTTTTCCCGCAAATTAATTTCAACTTCCCCGAAATTTGGTCATTTTTAAAAAAGTGGCAACACCGGTATTATTATGAGCAAATAGCGATGTGAACACGTACCGCGTGCCTTGTCGCCCGCCGCCCGCGGAAGGGTGCTTATGCACATTTATTAAGTTACCTCTTTTTGCGAAATAATATTTATTTTTTTAGGGGGATTTTTTTTTAAGTTTAGTCCGGTTTTGTATCCATTAGTAGAATCAGTTATCGATACCTAGCAACACCTTCACGGGTCGGACAGGGTTTTCTTAACATACTGTATAAGCATATTTCAACATTGATCTAAATGAACGAGGTATGGTGTTGATCATAAAAGCAAGAAATTAAAATATCATCCTTTCATAATCACTGTAATAATCAAGTTATTTGTAAAATTAACTTAGTGTAAAACACACCTAGGGGTTTGTTGGCACCGTAATGGCTGAAAACAATTAAAAAAAAACATACTTAAAACTGTAGGTAGTAACATGTTTGCCAGGTATTCACCGGTCCTCCAAATTAGTAAAAAAGATTTTTTTTATATCAAATCTAAATGTAACATTTTTCGGAGCTAAATGAATACGGATATAAAAAAATATTGCAGTATACCGGGTGTATCTGACATCGTAACGCAAACTTCGCGAAAAGGCTAGACCGCATGCCACTAATAAAGTTATGATAGTCATTTATGTCGTTAATGAGCGGTTACAGAAATAACAGCGTTTTAAAAAAAGTGTCGGCTCGGCCTTTGAACATTGCAAGCGTGCCGCCGTACGTGTTTGTAGGTATAACGTTGACCCCTGATGCGAACTCTACTAAATCAGCTGATAGGATAGTTTCTCTAGTATTGTTCACATTGCGCTTTTTTGTGTAATTAAAGAATGAATTAATTTTTACTTTGAAATCTTATTGGGCTATAAAAGTATAGCAATCATGAACGGTCTAAAGTGAAAAAAACTGCATATTATTTTATTTTAAATCGGGAAAAAGCCGACGCAAAATTCCACTACTGGCGGGTTCAGAATCATGTACTGGACCCATGGTACTCGTTTGTGCGTCGATGTCAGATACACCCTTTATGTATGTATTGGATCACCTCCAATTGTTTGGCAGTAAAATCAAAGCTAGACCAACGTCTTTTGTTTTGTTTACATGCTCCAATAAATTAATTTTGATAAAATCATAATGTATTATAAATCGTCACAATATGCAAGCCTCATAATAATTTATAACTGCTTTTGAAAACCCGACTTTAGCTATAAGGTTATAGAATTTAAACTTGCAAGACAGTTTAACGGTATATGTCGTCACGCTTATGATGTTTATACACCATGACCTATACTTGGGGTTTGCATCACATTTGTCATTTGTATTGTGAAGTTTGAGGAAATCCGGACCTGAGTCGCCTCATTACACTACTTGATGCCGGATACTAAGTAAATTGGGACTTATGAAATTATAATGGACAGCTTCTTGGTTACATTTGATAGGGATTTTCTATGATATCTAAATTTAATTATGTTATGGTCTTTCCCGACCAGTATCCATTAAAATGTAAACTAAAATTAACTATAAAACACATATTATGGCAGGCAATCAAGATTTAATTATTTGAGTATTATTTCATATGAGACATTATTAGTGGAGGCAGTATTTCGAATTACGTATATTTTAATTATTTAATGTAAAGTATCTTCAAAATAAATGCGTATTATCTACATATAGTAGCGATAGTTCTATTTGATATGGCAAAAAATATCAAGTTATATCTGTCAATGATGCTACTGATTACGAGCGCGTTGATGTCTTTTACACTGCGTTTTGAAGCATCTAGGTCACTATATTGCTCAAACGACATTGACTTCATTTTGTATATCAACTTCCTTATTGTTACATTATTTGTTTGGTCGCACATAACTACAATTAGTTGTAATATTAGTTATATCACGTATTAGAATATTTGGTATGATAATTAATAATCACAACTTTGTGTAAGATTTAATTCTGCTAGGTTAATTTGTTTATAAAACTGTTAATTTGGATTAATAAACAGTTTTACAAACTAATAAGACAATCAGTTGAGTTTTGGGTAAAGTAGACCAAGCACATAATAGTTATTTAACAATTATGAGAAGTTAATTGAAACTTGTTTTTTGGTAAAGATTTATTTTTCTCTTTTTCCAGGCACATCCGAAGTACTCATTCGACTACGCAGTAGCGGACCCTCACACTGGTGACCACAAGACGCAGTGGGAGACCCGAGATGGTGATGTTGTCAAAGGTATGATATTTTAATATTTACTTTGCTAGTAATACAAAGACCGCAATGATGAAGTACCGATCGAGTTTTATATGCGAAAGTACATAGTAAAAGACTTATTAAGAAAAAAACAATTTTATTTAATTGCTGCATTGTTCAAAATTCATAAGGTAAACATATTTTAGTAAATTTTTAAAATAAGAGAAAAACTGTCGTCACTATTCAAATAAAATCCGTGAGGGATTTGATGAGAAATAGAAATAAAAGTGCAGTCCATTATTTTCACTATCGTCTTCCATGAATTGGCAACAGTTTCAGAACCACTTATTAAATCAATCGTAAGCTAACTTCGAACACTACTTCTTTTATGTTACAATACCATGAAAGTTTTTATGTGGTGGTACTGACAAATTTCGATTCCCCAGGTGCGTATTCCCTCGCCGAGCCCGATGGCACCACTCGTATCGTCGAATACACCGCCGACAAACACAACGGCTTCAACGCCGTGGTCAAGCGCATCGGCCACGCGCAGCACCCACAAAACTACTACACGCACAGTTCTAGCGGTTATTACTCCCACTACTAGATGGCGTAGTAAAACTCACTACGTAGTTCCAAGGCTACCCAATAGATGGCACTGATTTAAGTTTAATCATTAACCTGAAAAAATCCGAAACCAGTGCCAGACTGTGATATTAATTTCGATGCATTATTTATAATATAACGTGTACTTATCGAAATAGTTATCGCAAAGATAATTATTATTATTAGTTTATAAGATGTATAATATAACGATGAAACGTTGAATGTTTTGATACTGTGGGAATGTAAAATAAAGAAAATAGTTTTGTACAAGTGTGTCTCAATTTTTTGTTCATTCATAAAGGAAAGTGATGAATTAAGCCGCTTTTCCTGCTCAAATTCATCATTGTTATAGAAGGAGTCCATGCATGAAACATTGTTGAGTGGTCATTAATAAATATTACAGGGACGTTCACACGTGAGCGTCAAAAATTGCAGCGATACTACTATATCCTAAACTTAATCGCGTTAGTTCAAGATGTCGTGATCAACACTTATATCTGACTAACAATCTTAAATTATGCTTTGTAATTGAAACGACACTCGGAAAACGCAGGAACATTTATTAAATATGCAAAAATTTACGGCCGCGTGATTTCTAAGCATGCAATATGGAGATGGGTTTAGTTATTGACGGATGACGTCGGCCAGTGTCACCGCATCGCTGTTACGCTTCAACAGACTGAACACTGAATATCAGGATATTAGTCTAAAACTATGCTGAAGAAACAGCTATACTTCAGAACGCCCAATTAATTACTTTCTTCCGACTAATGTTTAGACTACAGTGATATATGCACTTCATGCCACTTTTTTAAATATACAATCACCTACTATTATGAGTATACAATGTTTTTAATCTAGTTCTAACATCGCTTGTTTCTTTGTAAGTCGATTATCGGGCTCTTAATCTTTTTTGCCATTCCGGGTGCACACCGGAAAAATGTAGAGGAAAAATTCCTTGAGTGTATCTGTGTTTTATTTAATTCCTAACTGGTCATGGTGAATTAATTCGAAAGTGCAGCTTGCACAGAATAACATTTAATCTTTAGAATTTTTCAATGAACATAGGCACTAACGTCTATTGTCGATTATCTTTCAAATATCTATAGTAATTAGGTAGTTTTTTATGAGGATATAGCCTGCAAATTTCTTAGCTCTTTATTTAATACAATTTTAAAGGTATGCACATAAAACCATAATATCGGCTGCCGGCAGAAGTTACCACCCACCAGACAAAGTCTTGCCGCCAAGCGATTCGTCGTGTTCCGGTATGATGTCTAGTGAAGCCGTACGGAGGACGGGTCTGAGCAGTTGTATTGCGATGTGTGCCGGGTGCGATGCGCCTAATGTTATTGTGTCGGGAGTTTGATCGTGGAGGGTCTCCAGATTAATCTACCTCAGGCGCAGCATCAACATTGCATCACCTCGCTCAACTGCCGTCTTCCTTCCTACTCACTAAGATTTTTAAGTGAATAGGCTTAATAAACTTGCGCGCTTTACCATCAACGATTGCATCACTGCCCACCATCAGGCGGGATTGCAGTCAAGCACTAGTTTATAATTAAGAAAAAAAAAAAAAAAACAAACAGATTTTTGTCATCAGATACTGCAGTGTTCTGCCTTTCAATTTGGACATATATTTGCAAAGGTCAATAAGAAATTATCAGTTGAGAGCTACCCTTCAAGAATAAAGCGGCTTCAAAGCTTTAAGTAACAAATAAAATGCTTATACATTCAACAGTTCATACTTTCATTGCCCAACTTTATGTCAAGGTCTACAATTGAAACCAGCTCTCAATATCGAAATATAGTATATAGTCAGACTACAATTAGCATTGCAAATTACAACAATTATGTTAGTGCGTTATGCGTAGCGACACTTACTGTCATGCTATCACAGCTGAAAGTTCTCACTTTCCATGCTTAGTTGATTATGAAACAAACTCATCTTTGGTTTTTTTTTTTTTGCAATGTCAGTTTTACTTCGATGGTTAGCTGATGTATCTTCATCTATATTAGACTTAAAAATCCATTACGGTGTACGTTCTTCCTTTTTATCGCTTTTATGCCTGAACAGGTTGTTTCCGACACCATATTTTCATCATATTTCATATGATCTCTAAGTTTCTTTCAGTCTTTCTTCTAAGGGAAGTCAGATAGGAAACGTCGAAAAATTGTGGTTCAAAAAACAAAAAAAAAAAAAATTGCAGGGGTTCTACTATATCCTCAACTTCATAGCGTTAGTTCAACACTTATATCTGACTAACAATCTTAAACTATGCTTTTTTATTGAACCGCCACTCGGAAAACGCAGGAACATTTATTAAATATGCAAAAATAAAATAGCTAGCAATATAAACAAACAAAAAACCAGGCGGGATTGTGGTCAAGCGCTAGTTTATAATTTTATTTAAAAAAAAATATGATTAACCTATAAAAATGTCATCATTGTACATCAAACTGATTTGCTCACTGAAAAATATATCTCGCATTAGAAGATCGAAATTATTTGGCATATATGTGTGACAGTTACGGTCATGAACCCCATTCTTAGCCTTCCACATTATTATCTGTTTGCATATTATTTTTAATATACGTCACATCTATAACAAAGCTATTTTAGAAATGGATATACGCAATAAAAACATGATTTTACTATCACTAATTGTTCATCATCATCATCATCATTATCAACCTTTTTATCGACCGACTGCTGGGCACAGGTCTCCTCTCATACAGAGCAGGAATTGTTAGTGATAATAAAATCGTATTTTTTAAGTTTAATATATGGCTTCTATTTAAAGTGTAAGGTACAATTAGCAGATCGTTAGCTGATCTACAATTAAATGTATCACATCCTAGTTGAGTAATTGTCACGTTAGCATTATGTGGGTTTGGGGGGGTGTGTGTGTTTGTGTGTGTTGATTCACACACGCCCGGGGGTATTCCTGTGTGCGTTTATAAATAGGTAGGTGGTGGTTGCCGCGGCTCGTCTTTATCTAGCCCCAACCTTGAAATGGACAAGTTTATAGCTTTTACTTAATTTTTTTTCTAGTGTTTTTATTTTTTAATAACGTGACGTGTCTTTATGTGGTGATATACAATAATCATGGATAAAGCGCTTGTGATATTGGTTCGTAATTTATTATTATTATTATTTTCATTGCGTAATATTATAATAACGAGTAGATAATGGTGGTTTTGATTCGTTTCATTGTTATAATTATTATTGAATCAACTTTTGCTAATTAACTCTTAGTGACTAGCAATAATAATAATAATTTATGTTTTATTTCAAATATGTAATATAATGTTAAATATGGTAAAACTTTCATCATTTCTAGATCCTCTTGGCAAATTTGTTAGCAACCAATTGTCAAGAAGGGGAATTAGTGGAAGATACAACAGAAGAAACGTCGGAAAAAGTGAGTACACACATTTTTTGGATTAGTTCTGTGTTATTTTCATTACGTAATAAGAAGTGCCTCAATCATAAAATAGGTACGTATGCAATCTTACTTTTCCTATATTGTTTTAGACCTTTTATTATTTGAACTAACATAAGAGGCTAAATTCACATTGATGTTAAAACAGAAGTCGTGAATAGCTTGTAATGTGCGAATAGCTTTTAATGTGCAAATTGTTTATGGTAAATCATTTTAATTTCTTTTGATTTTTCATTTAAGTTAAGCCAACGCGCTTGATTTTTGTTATAATTATAATCATACGAAACTGCCTTTTGGATAGGGCGATGTTCATTTTATGTGGCTATTTTAAGTAAAACCCAATCAACCTATGAAGTGTCAACCTCGCTTCCTCTCACCATTTTCCTATGAACAAAAAACTTTCAAAAATTAATTTTAATTATAGCATGTCTATGTTACATTTAGTAATAAACATAAGCCGACACTGATACGCAAACTATACTGGAAGAAATATATACAGCGATCATAGACACGATAGCACGCGAGTTTCACTATAATATACCTACTCAAGCTAACAACTTATGCGCGAGTGAATCAAGTTCAATACTAGGCGTCGAAATTAAATTAATTATAACGTAAATTATTGTAAACATTTTCATTTTTAATGTCTGGACTTGAAAATAGACGATGATCCCTGAGTTTGTTTCGGCTATTTCTTCTCAGAGGTAGTCAGTTAGGAAATGCTTCATCTAGTAAAAAAAAAAAAAACATGACGTGTAAAGGTGATCAGTGATCCTACCTGCTTAATAAACGATTTCATTTCATTTCAATAAAATTTTGTTTATATAACGTTATTTTTTGTTTATGCGAAACCTGAATACAGTTTGTTCAGAATAAGTACCTGAATCCAATCATGTTTACACCATGTTATATTTTTTTTAAATACATTTAGGAATTGTTGTCTTGTGGTCACTGAGCCTGCTACGCCGCTTACGCGTGCGCTTGCTCGCGCTCAGCTGACGCCACAGGTTGATGCACCCGGCTCGCCCGCTTGAACGTAGGGTGGACCATATTTTTTGCTGGGACAACCAAGTAGGATAATAAGCTCATAACTTTGTGGGTTTTCATGGTGTGTTTTTGAAATTTTGTACTGTTGTTTTGTGTGATTATTTAGTTAAATATACTGGACACGTGTTTCGGGTTTCTAATAAACAAAAAATAATGCTGTGTAGGGCGTAACAGAAAAAGAGTATATGCCGTACACTTGGTATACAGTATGTTAAGAAAACCTTAAAAAAAATCCCCCTAAAAAAATAAATATTATTTCGCAAAAAGAGGTAACTTAATAAATGTGCGTAAGCACCCTTCCGCGGGCGGCGGGCGGCAGGGCACGCGGCACGTGGTCACATCGCTATTCGCTCATAATAATACCGGTGTTGTCACTTTTTTAAAAATTACCAAATTTCGGGGAAGTTGGAATTAATTCGCGGGAAAAAAAGATTATTTCATAATTAATTTGTATTATTGGTACTGTGATGATTACGTAAAATTTTATATAATATATTGGTCATGTGTTTACCTAACCTTTATTATCCTTATGGGTCGGACAGGGTTTTCTTAACATACTGTATATCAATGCCTTCTTTGGATGATATGAAACGTTATCAAGGGGGTTTTGGCGGGAAAGTCAAGCTGAGTGTCACGCTCATTTTTCATCGGACTTTTAAAATTATTTATAGTGTTGTTTACTAAATAAAAGTGCGTGATTTATGTAGTAAAAAGTGCATTCAGTAAATAATTCATAAAGAACAGTGAAATATCGCAGCATAGTGGCTACATCAAGACTTTGTCTCAAACCTCCATCGTAAGACGTATCACGCCGTCTTTTTCGACATGAACAATTCATTACGTGGCATTGGCTAAATGCATAAACCGTGCGAAGCCATAAAAGAAAGAAAGAAAGAACGTTATCAAATTTTCAGTTTCTTTGGTTTCTTGAATTCAAATCATAACAAACAATATGTCACCACTTAAGTCATTAACTACAACTAACCTTTGGACAATTCTTCTTCTTCTTCTTCAGCCTAAGAGGTCCACTGCTGGACAAAGGCCTCCCCAAAGGCTTTCCACAATGACCGGTCTTGTGCTGCCCGCATCCATATAAGTTACACGCCAATGTCACTGTAAATGTGTTCTGTGATTTTATGATAGGTGTTGTAGGTACTTTTTCATAACTTCCAATCATATAGAGATGAGATTAAAAAACGCTTCCTATATTGTTTGCAATTATCATCTAAAGAAGCCGTGTCATTGGTATTTAAATCCGATTCTGTTTTCCTTTACAATCTGTTATTAATTTATTTTTTTGCCGATTCATTTGATGATATTTCTTTGTCAAATTATTTAAATGGATAATTAGCAGTTATCAATCGTGACTTTGGTTCCTTGTTATTATTGAGTTCCTATTAATAAGTGATTATTCCCAATTTCACTATTTTTTCATCTTTATTTGAGCATTGATGTAGATTTTACATGTTTCCCATTAGATTTGAGGCTTTCAAGTGAAAGTTCAAATGCACATTGCCTAACATTCTGGTACATGATCTACGAATTATAATTCAAGAGCTTATTCCCTGGGATTTCGCTAGATAGATAAATAGAATGCTCTTTATTACATATCCTACGTATCATCATTATCATACGTGGCAATTTTTTTTTTTTAATAATTATAAACTAGCGCTTGACCGCAAACCCGCCTGATGTTAAGCAGTGATGCAATCGTTGATGGTAAAGCGCACTAGTTTATTAAACCCATTCACTTAAAACATTTAGTGAATAGGAAGGAAGACGGCAGTTGAGCGAGGTGGTACAATGTTAAACCCAACAACACGACCAACGATGCGGCGCCAGAGGGAGATTGATGTGGAGACCCGCCACGACCAAACTCCCGATACAACAACACTTGGCGCATCGTACCCGGCACACATCGCAACACAACTGCTCAGACCCGTCCTCCGTACGGCTTCACCAGACATCATGCCGGAACACGACGAATCGCTTGGCGGCAAGACTTTGTCTGGTGGGTGGTACTTCTGCCGGCAGCCGATGTGGCCTACCACCGAGAAATAAATTAAATAAAATATTACTAGTACCTGTATGATTACAGTGTGGCGATTAGGTTATCACGAAAATTTTAACTATGTATTCTACATTACGTATTTTAAAAATATGGCATTAAAATAACTAATAATAACAATGAAAATTTTAGCAGCGACATTAGTTTTTCGTAGTTTTATTAGATTCGAGATAGCATTTAGACAAATGTTTAAAAAAATGTTTTTAAGTGCATTTATGTAATTTATAATTAGGATTGATGCATGATAATTATGTTATTGCAATTAACTGTTTTACTTAAATCAAATCATTTGAACTATCAAACTTCAGAATTTAAAAGTTATCAATCAAAGTTAAAAACTTGAAAGAATCAGAGGTCGTTAGTATCTAGAACACTTTAAATTTTACTATAAGTCTACTAAATCTGAACTGTTTCCTAATAAGTTCATAATAATTTTAATATGGTGGTTCATTTTCTGTAAACTTTACGCATTTGTTTTTGTTTGATTAATTCATTTTATTTTCTTAAATTGTTCTTTTTATTATTCAGACTGTGAAACTTGTATTTACCGCTGTATTATTTACTTTGAAAATCTCATCGTCACTCTTTATATAAGTCTTATTATCTGGGTTCTTATCCTGCCCGGGCTTAAGATGGAAATCATCCCACGGAAAAGATCTTCACTCCGAAAATCGTAACTTCGCTTAAATAGTAACAGACAAACTTTAGCAAAATTTATAAAAAAATAATTATAATTTAAATTTCATACTCGAAGTTGAAGACAGAAACACCAATTACTTAGCTATTCATAATAACAATGGGTTTACTTGGCACTTTCTATTAAATGTTCTATTCGCTTACAATGAAGATATGAATCAGTTATTGCATTTTAAATCTGTTATAATTGATAATCTAGGTCGCATTCACTTTCTGTTATTAAATAGGATAAGCTGCTATTATTTATTGCATAACAAAATTGATTAACATAATTATTAGTGATTCAATAGAAATGGAACATGAACTGACTTTCAAAAGTCTACACTAAAATAATACTAACTAAAAGGTTTATTCACAATGTGTGACCTGAAATTTCGTCACCCACAAGGACTCATTGATAGACCATGACCTGGGCCTAAGCTTTCAATTTGCCCGACATAGTTGAAAGGAATTAAGGCATTCAAAATAGAACTGCATTCACAGAATTAAAAGAAAAATACTTGGATGAAACTTACTATTTAGCTTTGGAATACTTAACATACTAACAACGATCTTCGACTGCAGGGTTAGCGCAGTACATAAGCTATTGACCGCTGCGCTGCGTGTCGCGGGTTCAGTTCTCGCACGGAACAAATATTTGTATGACCTACAAGTAGTTGTTCCGGGTCTGGCTGTTTGTGTATATCAGTTCTTATATATTTGTAAACGCACCCACGATACATGAGAAATTCCGAGTGTGGGGCAGCGCTTTTTTTTTTAAATAAAGAAAAAAAAACCGACTTCGAGTTTTTCAGACTAATTCTGTACATTTAAAGAAAAACCAGACTGTTTCTAAGCCTACAAGATCTTGGGGTTTACAGGTATTAGAAATTACATGTTGATTCCATGATGTTTAGTGCTCACATGTGCACCATTAATTCCATGATATTCAATGCTGGCATGTGCACCACAATTCCGATGTGCGGTCTTCCACATACGCTGCCACCTGCGCTAATTGGTCTTATGAATGAAATTCTAGCTCTAGAACTGGCAATTTTTTGCTCTAAAAATAGGTAGGCAACGTGCACTTATCACTACCTTGCGACATGTCAATACACACAAATACTCGTGTTGTAGGTACTATGGAAAGTGGTCGTTGAATGTTGAAACGAATGCGGTCGCGGCACTTGTTGTTCACCCACTTTTCTCAAAGCAACACGACTAGTTAAACTGTTACACTGCTCTACTTGACCACTTTTTTTTCTTAATATTATGCAAATTATAACTGCGGTAAGGAGGAATATGAATATTTGGAGATACATTGCTAATTAGTAAATACAATGACACCGGATTTTTAAACATTATAAATTTATTTGCTTTCGATTTTGATGTAATTATATATTATTATCCGCTTCAATTTTCATTTCCGAGAATGTCCTGTTACTTAGAGTTTTGCCCGATCAATTAAAAGAGTAGATTAATTCACGCCAAAACACATGCCACACGTCTTCCATTCATCAAGAAAAGTGTGAATAATGAATATACAGTAACATAGACAATAAAAAAAAAAATGAATCATGTTCAGCGAATCGAAGCGGAAACGAACGAAAGTGAACGATCTGTCATTGACATTGAGTAACAGAGCGCGATGCGCAAGCACACCTGTCTGGCTCATCTTGAACTTGGCGAGAAGATGGCCGCCAACGAGTGACATTTATGCCTCCAATGTTTACAAACATCTCGAAACTTGTCTAGGGTTATTGATCTTATGATTCAATTATGAATTAACATTTTGATAAATATATTGATTGATTTTGGGATGAAAATAAGCTCTAGATGATTACGTTAACTTCACTATTGACTTAATAAAATAACTACTGCCAAAATTATTTTTCAACTTACCATATTTAAAATAAACTATTAAGGTACTTAGATTTAATTTAAACATACTACCCTATTTATGTGTCATTGTATTTCTACGCCCGTATCTTTCTAGAATCGTTTAGGACAATCTAACCTTAGTTGGGCAACCGCCAGTCGTGATCGAGAGTGATAAATGCCGCACGCGTTACGCCTAACGATTTGACGGACAGCCAGACATTAATACACTCACTCATTCTACCTGATTGTACAATAATTACCCGCATACCTATGTTATGGAAACGATTAAAGCTCTCATTAGTTATTCAGAATATTAAACTGAAGTAGCTGGACATGCAATCAATTGTCATATTGAGTAAAATACCGAATTATTACACGCGAACTATCGCTTCACACATTCTTCAAAGTTTTTTAATCTATAGAAATATCACGATGTAATTGTAGTAGAAGTAAAAAATTAATCGATGAATTAATGAGTGAATGCATTGTGTTTTTTATTCTCAGGGAAAATCGACATACTCGTTCAGCTATGGAGTGGCTGATGGCAAAACTGGCGACGTGAAGAGCGTATGGGAGTCAAGAGATGGTGACACTGTTAAAGGTATTGCATATTTATAACTTAAAAAAATATTTATTAATATTCATCTGAACAATAATTAAAATCGATTGTACAGCACAGATTGTCTAGACAATTGTCATCTATTGGAGTAATCAATATATTATAATAGGTACCATATTAGACCTTGTGATTTCCAATTCAGTTCTCAACCTAAAAATACATTTTACTTCAATTAAAAAATGTTAGGGCACAAAATAAAATTTCAGATGCAACAAATGTTATCCCCTCGTAACACAGTAAGTGCACAGGATTTAAAAGTATTTCTCTCATTTATAGGTCACTACAGTGTAGTCGAACCAGATGGCTCCACAAGAACCGTAGAATATTCTGCAGGACCAAATACAGGGTTTCAAGCAGTCATTAACACTGAAAACCAAAGGTTTGATTCTGAAGAAATAGGAAGTAGTATAATGGAAGAGAAAGCCATGCGAGATTATGACAAATATTATGACTTTTCTGAAGATGGAGACGAGGACTATTATGAACGAAGAAGACCAGCCAAGAAACCTTACGAACCAGTACGCAAGGAATATTCCAATAAAAAGAGAACAAAATATCCATCATATGCTGATCAGCCTTTAGACTCAGAACCCAGTGATTACACGCACAGTATTTCAATCAAACATCCACGCGAAGAATACTCAGAATTTGAGCCACAAAGTCACGTTGGCTATAATTCCGACCCGAATTGCAAAACCAAAACTAGAAAAGAAAGTCACAATAACAGAGACAATTTGTATTCAAACATTGTAGATCTAGAATTGAATAAGAAGTATCCACCATTTCCCTCAGATTCTTTTAGAGATACTTACGATAAATACGCTGAACCGAGTTACGATTTTGATAGATATGTAACTAAACATTATGGCAATGGAAACTTTAAAGGTCATAAATACGATGATACTGACAGCAAACCTACTTCATTAAAATATACATTTCCAGTAATACCTGATGTGCCTCCACCTGAAAAGTACTTTCCAGATGAGGTTCCTTCCAGACCTAAAAAGAAGAGACCTTATAAACGAGAACCAGAGCACCGCTTTCCTAGCGAAGACTTAAGTGATTATATTTTAGTTCCTAAGAAGAAACTAAAGAAACCTACACCTATTGTTGAACCCTACGATTATAGGGTTCCGGAGGATGACTACGAGCGTCCCCATTATTTAAGTAACTACGATGAAACGTCACATGATGACAGGTACCCTAGTTTCCCTCGAGGTGAACCCCCCAAGGAGATTGTTCGAAAAATTGTAAAGAAACGAAAACCCGTTATAAACCTGTTAGATATGTTCGATATTTAAGTTATTTGTTATTAATACAAATTAGATTATTTATACTATTCTGATCGAAGCCGTGATAGATTGTAAGATTAAAGTATTGATAGGATAAATTTAGACTGAAGTGAATAAACCAAATTATTTGTTGTTATTATGTAACAATTGACTTTTTCACTGAAGTCAGAAGAAAGTTCACTAAATTAATTGACTGAAATACTTACGTAAATTAAAATGCATTTTACTTTTTTATAACACACATTTTTTTTTCACCTTTTATCCAGAAATTATATTTTATTGTTTTCATAATTATTTTGTGTCCATCGGCTGGGACCGTTGCCTTTGGTCCTTCTAAACCTCCCTAACTAGGCAGTCTAAAATC
Organism: Sesamia inferens; assembly: GCA_037179545.1. Classification (NCBI taxonomy): domain Eukaryota; kingdom Metazoa; phylum Arthropoda; class Insecta; order Lepidoptera; family Noctuidae; genus Sesamia; species Sesamia inferens. The sequence goes on along the minus strand of CM073928.1, from coordinate 22,267,227 downwards.
ATGTGCTGAATTCATAGTTACAGTATGACACCCACCACCCTGCTACCATTAATATAGGAATGATTACAAACCACTGTATATAGAAATTAAAAAAAAATATTTTGGGAATAAAAATAAATACTGAAATAAGTATTTTTGACATAGAGCAAAGAGCGCCTGTAATAGTTGATAGATTATAGAAATCGACAAAAATAATAGTTATGTAATATAGGCCTGAAATCGAAATTTTAAAATATGCATTACGCATGCAGTGTACGTGTTGCGCAAAACAATCTCACAATGATAGTGAAAGTCCAAAGCCTCGGAAACTGGAGCGAGTGGGAGTGTCGGTGCCGTATTACCTCACAAGGACGTTCGAAGATATTTTTATAAGTCGTAACACACGATATTCCTATACCAAGAATATAATTAATTAGGTCAGTTTGTGTAGGCACCAAGCTAAATGGCCGTGGCTTTGTCTTGATGCCGAAAGGTACTTACTTTCGTTTTTATTTGGTCCTTTATATAAGTCCTATAATGAAATGAGTAACGTAATGGATTCGTCGGATATCTTTAAATAAATCTGACGGAAATATTACAACAATATTTATAATTAGCCATTTATGGTACATATATATTAACATATATTTATTAACAGTTCAAGGGAAAGAACAGATTAACTAAATATCTGTCAAGAGGCTCGGTATCTCTCGGGGGTTAAGAGCCGAGATAGAGTGCGCAGTGTTATTCGCGTTAGAAGGAAACACAAATAGTTGAGATATTAACAGATATGATTATGTAGATAGACAACATTACAAGAGAGCCGTAGAATAATGTTAGAAATATTAGGTTTTCTTGTCAACCACTTGACACGTTTTGCTTCATATTTCAAATATATAAAAATATACTTTTTACAGCCAGACTTTGTATATGAAACCTCAACAGTTTCCATACTTCCATATCAATATTATAAATGCGAAAGTATCTCTGTCTGTCTGTCTGTCTGTCTGTCCGGCTTTCACGCCACAACTACTGAACCAATTTTAATGAAGTTTGGTGCACAGATAGTCTAGTCTAGAGCCTGAAAAAGAATATGGGCTACATCCCGCTATGACCAATAGGAGCAGAGCAGTAACAAAAAATGTTGTGAAAACAGGGGCAAACGCGAACGTACATATTGCTCCCATTATTTTAACAGGCGCTTATTTTATATCAACACGCGGTCGGGGTCGCGGGCAACAGCTAGTTTAGATTATAAGTGAAATGCAGGGAGGGGGCTTCATCATAGCAGCTTATATCAGTCTACTGCTTCATTCACATGCACATAATCAGCCCATAATGTTCCCACGGTTGGGACACAGGCCTTCTTTCTGTAAGAAGGAGTGGGCCGTAGTCTACTACGCTGGCCCAATGCGGGTTGGTAGATGTTATATGTCTTAGATATTTTTTTTTATTTTGATATAACGGTTTCCTCACGATGTATTCCTTCACCGTTTTGAGAGCAGTAATGATGAAATAATTTACTCAAAGTTAAGCGCTTGCTGGGGTTCCAACCTACGACCTACAAATTGTAAACCGCGACCGAAACCACTTGGCCGCTGCTGCTCTCAATATCTGCTTCAATCGCATACTATTTATTTATTTATCTATATCTTTGTGTAGATAATTAATCCATATATACTGAGGACGTCCTTCACTGAGTACTTAGTATTAGCTGTTGAAAATAGACAGCAGTTACCGATTGTCAATTTAGCCACTCAAGAGTCCGGGCCAACAAAGTTGCCTAAAAATTTTTGGCGTTAAGCGTTCAGGCAACCATGGTGGTACACTTTAAGCGAGTTTTTATTTATGATATGTATCACAGAGCTTCATGAACTTCTCACTAGATGGTTCTATATTAAGCAACGTTTCTCGGATGGCTAAAACAGTGCCCCACCTGACAGATAAAATCGGAAAAAAGCTTGTTTATAAACGCTGAGTGCAGTGGCAGTGAGTTCTGCGATTAAAATGAGAGTAATAAATTATTTTTTATTATCGAACTCTTATTAGTGTTACATATTAAAATAATTTTCGAGATTTGTTCTTTCTGAATATGTATAAATACTTTGTATCCAATGTCTGATAAGTTGTCTTTACGAGTGTTAAAGTGGACGATGGAAAAATTGCTCATTGCTCATTGTGTGTCAGATTTTCGTCAAGTTTTTGTTTGATATAATATCTTAAAATATGACAAAATATTCCCTGAAGGATAAATAGTTCATATTTAGTAATTAAATAGATTACTGATAAAAAATAAGAAGAAAATAACGATGATTTTACGAGCGCTCGGCGCGGCTTGATACCGATCGCGCGCACGGACGTACAACGCATTTCCAGCTGTCAAACCGGGACGTTCAAGTTGTTAGAAAGTCTTCAACTTCATCATATTCATCTCAGCTTATAATCCCGGCTGAATCCGCGGCTATCGCGTTGAAGCCCAGGGTCCGCTTTCCTACAACCTATAACTACCTAAAATAAATAAAAAAATTATAGATGCATTTTATGTACGAGTACGTGAATCTTTATCGTACCGGTATTTGTACGATGTTGAATTGCATGAAGCTACAATCTGCTCCGGTGCTGCAATAAGATTTTCTCACAGGCTATGACAAGTGCAACTTTTTCCTTTTGAATAAATATGGCAGAAGGAGCCCAGTAATCTCTCTGTCAATTATCAAATCGGCGCAGTCCTTACATGTGTAATAATGCGAAAGCAAGGTGCTCCAAATATGATCAAAGTATGACATTAATGTCCCACGATTTACGCGTAGATACTGTTGTTTTATTTTAGTTGCACATGCCGTTCACCAGTGGCGGCCATGACACCGTCGGCATTGTCGCAACGCGCCCGCGCTTTGCCACGCGCCGCGCTCCCGTAGACACATGCTTCTAATCAAAGCCCAGAGTAAGGTTTCCGCTTCGTAATCAAAACGGTCGTCGTGAAGATCTTTGGGGGAGGCCTATGTCGAGCAGTGGGCGTTTTTCGGCTGAATTGATGATGGTGTATTAAAATATCATACATAAATAAACACAAACAGCACAAATCTCATAATAAGATTTATGCTGTTTTAATTACAAAAGTCACATGCAGAAATGTGAGTGACCGAAAAATGCAGATGCATTTAAAACCAGAATAAAGTCAATACAGAAGTTATGAAAGTAATGATGATTGCCACATTAAAAAATCTTTAACAGAACATTGCATAAAAGAATTTAAGAGAATGCACTTATCGCTCAGAATTCGATCGCTACAGCATTTTTATCAACATCTAAAAGACGTCGGTAGTCGTTATGGATTTTAAGCAATAAAAGCGCTGCCTAAATGGCAAATAAAGGTGTACCTAATACCTATGGAACTTTAGAGGCATTAAAGGCAAATTATGGCCAATCATAGCAAGTTAATAACTGATTGACTATTAAATCCTTATTATTAACCTTTATATCAAACGAACCAAATTTTGGAAATAATTATCTACCTGTTCTATTACAAAAATTGATGTCGTGAGAAAAGGGTTCCGTGCTAAATATGTTGATATCAGAATTGCGCTGTGGTCCAAACATATAAGGTTAGCAAAACTTAGAACAACATTAGAATCGTTTTCTTGTCAATTAATCACTGCATTTGTAAAAAAATATCTGGACCGTTAATTCTACGTATCCTACAACAATTACTAAACGTATTTTATTATTACAAAACGAAATTTAACTTCAGTTCTAGCCTTAACCTTAACTGTATTTGTATTTCGAACTTTATTAAAGTTAAGTCAAAGTTCTTAATACAAAAGTGACAACTTAGTTCCGAACTAAGCTGTCATTTTCGTATAAAGTTATATAGATATAATGACTAGGTTCGTAATTCAGTAACTGCCTAGATGCTTTAAACCTGGTCTAAACAAAATCCGTGTTTTGTACTCAGGTAGGTTGCTTCACTTTCGAATTTCAAGTACCTTTCTTATATCAAACTTAACTTTTGAGTAGAACCAATATCCTAGTAGATTAATACAATTATAGAGATAACATGTGTGGTTTGAACTGAATACATAATCAATTTTGATTAATTTTCGAGCAATACTACAATTTCTGAAGGAATGTGGACATTAATTGCCTGACACAATCTAGAGCAGGGCGATATGAGTTTTAATATTATCAGAAAATTTGCTCGCCTTATCTTTGTAAAAAGAAACTTGACAGCTTCGATAATTGCATTCACTTTATCTGGAGGCGGAAAAGTTTTTACTTTCAAGAAGGCACTTTACAAAAGTGAATCACACTTTTGAAAAGTGTGGTTCACTTTTGTAAAGTATCCAGTGTTTATTCATCATTATTTAGATTGGAAACATTAATTTAATAGGCTGGAAAAACCGATTTTAACCTATCATTAATAATTTATTGTAAAATGTAAGCGTGTATTGTATTGACAGATACTCCTATTTGTTGTTTGGGATGGAAAATCAACAAATGACCTTTTCCATTGTGGGGGGTGTGGAAGGGCGTGTCAGAATTTTATTGACTAAGACCCATCCGAGTTTCTTCACTTGCCTATGCGCCAGAGCCACAGTTTCATTTTTAACCAACCCGCAACCCTGACCCAGCTGGCATTGGTCTTCGTGGACGCCATCACGAAGTGCTGACATCTCTTTGAGGCGCGTGTGAAACACAACGCGCCGTCGACTCGGGCTTGGTCGTTACTGGCGGCGAGCTGCCCACTGCTCACCGCCCGCAGGCCCGCGCCTACGGTGCCGCTGCTTAACGCGCTCCGCCTCCTCCTATGCCAGCATCACTGCTTCGCAGAAAGATGTGGCGGACTGCCATGCACTCTCGCTCCTGACGATGGCCTGAACCAAGATCGGACGCGAGAGATCGCCGCCGTTAAATGATAAGTGACAACTTTTATTTTTGCAGTAATCAACATTCGTGCTTTAAGAATTAGTCAACCGCTTTTTATCGAGAACTTATTCAACTTGTAGTTATTTTAAAAGATAATTGTGGAAAAAAAAGTTGTGTGCCTACTGTTTCAACCGACAAACTGGGTGGGACAAATATCTAACATTGATCGGTTCAATGATTACTGATTTTCTTTTACAGCAATCATGGGCTACAAAACATTCTTAAATACTGCTATAATATATGATCAATTATTAAATCTCGGTTAGTTAGGCTTTATGCAAGTATTGACGCAGTCTTTTAAAATTCCCATTTTATAAAACCAACTACGATGTGAACAATAATGGAGCACAATCATTGGGGTCACCAATGGAGCTTAATATCGATCTACTGAAAACCTTTGTTTTTATGTCTTACAGCAGTGAAGTAGTCAGAAAACTGAATAAAGCAATAATGTATACTTCATAACGGTACTTTTTTCATCTTCGCGTTTAAATGTTTGAGTAGATCGTAGTCTTTCTAATATTCTAAAGCTCTTATTAGATAATGGGCACCTAAATACATTACATGGTATTAAGCTTTGCATAAACAAGTTGAAAGAATCCCTATTTCTTCACATACTTACTCATTTTACAAATGAAGTAAATTTGTTTAACAAAACGTTTTTGTCTTGGTTATTTTAATGTTTGCAATCGGTTTATAATCGAATTATAATTATTATGTACATTGTGCTTGTCATAATCTCTTTTAATTTCAAAGAGTGAAATCTTATTTTTTTCTTTCTTGTTCGATAGCATCACTCTTGATCGCAATCAAGCTTGATTTAAAGCGATGAATGAGGTCTATCCAGAAGATTGCTATTCATTCTTACTTGGAAGGCAGGACTGTGGAAGGGACCATCGACACTGGCAAAGAGATGCACACTTGCGCATATGCGCATAGCAAATGTGGAGGATAATTCGAAACACGGAAGAAAGGGCCATCTTCTTCGTTGATAATGATAGAGGATGGTGTGTTTCTATTTCGTTAAGACACCTTTAACATAAACAATGTCACTGAGACTTAACTAAGATGGCAATACTCTTCGTTTACGTCACTTTTTCGCGCGATTTCGTGTACATTCACTGTAATTTTTAGATAACCGTAAAAAAGTGCTGTTCATGTGTTATAACCAATAAGGACATTTAAAAGACTTCATTATAAAGTCTTTCGAATGGCTCACGATTGGCTGAATCTTTTTGTCTTCATCCAATCGTCAGCCATTTTATTTCAATGTCATATCTCTTCAATATCTATTTACTTACAATGTTGTTTGTGACTTGTATTTTTTTAATTACTACAAGTTAATCGTCGGATATTTCATCCACTTTAACTGCCAGTTGTAGGTTCTATCTGATATTGCAAGATATAATCTTGTTCCCATGGAAATATGATAGATCGATGAAATCAAGACTAGGTTACCGGCCAGACCACAGTATATTGAGCTTGTAGGATTATAAAGTTTATCACGTGGCAACCGTATATTTTTTTTTTCATTTCTACTGGCTTGGTAGACCAGTGCCTTTATTAGAACTTCGGTTTCTCATTGACAAAACTACAGAGTTGCCTGAGCTCTTACATCTATAATTTACACTTATTTTATCTTAGAATTACTCTTTATCTATGTTATTTTAATCTATTATACAGTACTTTATTTAAATATATTCCTTTTCTATTTCTATATAACTTTACATTACTTTAAGCCTTGCTATACATTGTACGATTTAGTACTTACCTAAATCTATGGTAAATTAATGCTTATATAAATATTATATAACAAAGTTATACGTTTTATGTTGTTTTATTTTTATTATTTACAATTTTGGATATTGTTTTATAAGTTTTATAAATTTGCCACGTACATCTTTATTCAACAAGATTTCTGCCATATTTTTGGTGTCTATTTCACAGTATTTTTATAATTTATTTGATGTTCTAGGTCGTACTTTCTTTAGCATATATTTGACATTCTATCAGCACATGCACTACACTCTCATTACCTCCTGTACCGCAAGGGCACGCCGGACTCTCCTTGCACCTGAGCCGGTACAGATACTCGGAGAATCCACCATACCCCGTCAGTACTTGCACTAACAACGGATCTAGGTATATTTTCCTAACCGTATGATATGCATTTCTAGCACTTGGTAGGAATAATTTAGTAATTGCTCCAGTTGCTCCCACTCTGTACCTTGTGTCCCACTCGCCAAGGGTGTCCTCACGGATTTGACGTCTGACGAATGAGATTGGACATCTGTCTTAGTCTGGTTTGGTCTTATTATATAGTACCTCTTTTGCTAGACAGTTTGCTCGCTCGTTTCCTTCCATTTCTTCGTGGGCCTTTATCCAATACAGCTTAATGGTTTTCCCACGGTTTGTCACCTCCTGGATATTCTGCCTGGTTTCCGTTGCCAAGGATGGAGAGAAACGCCTCGAGTGACTGCTTCCAGCGCTGATCTCGAGTCACTATAAATCATAAATTTTTCCCCGGACCTATGATTCCTGATATTTTTCTGCCAACCGTATATTTATCATGGCACTAGCTTATAAATATTTTCTTTTTTTAAGAACTGGAAAGTAGAAGACATTCCCGTTGATCTAGTGGTCTGGCGTTTGGCTAACCCCAAATTATATACTTGTGACTTAAACAAGAGTCGCGAAATGTGAGTGTACAAGCATGATGTTTTGTTTACGTATGTAACTATGTCTGTACTAAATGAATACAATGCCAGCAGGGACCGTAAGGCGATTAATACACGGCACCGCGTACCGCCGCGGAGGGCGCCGATGGAAATAAGGATGTCGTAGCGGTGCTCCACGCGGTAAGGTGGTTTACGCGTCTGTCCGCGTGGATGGTTTTAACACGGTATGGGCCAGTTTGTTCACAGACACTGGCTAACATCTGTAGGTATTCGTCCTGCATCCACGATGACTGAGGCACCGCTTCACCACGCGGACGGCAGCGCGGAGGGGCGGTGGCGGCGAGAGTAACGCTCGACCGCGCGGTCGGCTGGTGTATGTGTGTTAGGAATCTACGGATTTAGTAGAGGTCAATGCGACATGAGATCCGCCACCGCCTACGGCGGCACACGGAGTCTCTCGGCCCACCACGTGTTAACGACATCATTGTGCCGCTGAGAAAAATGTATAGCGCTATTCATTCTGTATAGCTTCATCTTTTTCTGTCATTGGAACAGCGATGGTTTGTTGGACGAATGTTAATTCTATTAATAGTTGATAGTATCCCAGTACATTGAATTAAGACATGGGATCCCGATAATACGTTTTCGCTTTTGTCACTTATTATTTCCTCAGCTCCGTTCAAAAGCTGGAAAAAATATATAGCAAAGATGGGCATGGGTAAGACAGAGTCAAATTAGTTTAGCTCTACAGACGTGATTGGTATTGAGATCTTAACACGATAAAATTTATATTAAAAGTGATAGTGATTTAAAGCGACCGCTTATAATGTTGTTACTGAAAGTATTCATTGAGAAAATCTATTTCATTTAGATTTATCGTGCTTAGAAATCGATCGTCTGGAGAGTTTACAGAAAAAAACTGTTTTTTTTAAACTGCTCTTTCAAGTAATTACACTAACAGCGATCGATGATCCCAATTTTTTTTTTTATTTAAAAAAAGTACATAACGTGCTAGTCAACTTAGGGAGGAAACGCCAGGGTTACACCACTGTGGGGATCGCCCGAAGGACACCGTGGAGCATACGGTGGAGGTCTGCCCGGCTTGGGTATAGCACCGCCGTGTCCTCGTAGCGGCGATCGGCGGCGATCTCTCGCGTCCGGCCCTGGTCCAGGCCATGGCCCGGAGCGAGAGTGAATGGCAGGCTTCTATCATCTTCTTCTGTGAAGCAGTGATGCTGGCAAAAGAGGAGGCAGAGTGCGTTAGGGAGTGGGAATCCCAGCGCCCTCACGCCTCTAGCTGCCGCAGGAGACGCCCTGCTCCGAAGACAACATCGAAATCCCGGCCACCGTATGTGCGGGCCCGGGTCGACGGAGCGTTGTGTTTCACGTACGCCTCAAAAACACATCAGGACATCGTGACGAAAACACGAAGACCGATACCTCCTGGGTCAGAGTTGCGGGTTGGTTAAAAAAGAAACCGTGGCCCTGGCGCACAGGTAAGTGAAGGAACACGGGTGGGTTTTAGTCTATAAAAATCTGACACGCCCTTCCGCTCCGCCCAGAACAGGAGGGGTCATTTTATGATTTACCATCCAGACCAAAGAAAAGGTAGTGAAGAAATTGGTCAGCGCATTGGTTTAGAGGAAAAGTAATAAAAACAATATAATTATCATTATAAATTATCATTATGGAGGGTTTTCAGATCAATCTCCCTTTGGCGCAGCATCGTTGGTCGTGTTGTTGGGTTTAACATTGCATCACCTTGCTCAACTGCCGTCTTCCTTCCTATTCGCTCAGTTTTGAGTGAATAGGCTCTTAATAAACTAGCGCGCTTTACCATCAACGATCGCATCACTGCTTACTATCAGGCGGGATTGCGGTCAAGAGCTAGTTTATATATATTAAAAAAAAATTATTATTAATTATCATTTTAGATCATCTATCGCGTTAACGGAATTATATTGTCACTTTAATTTTACAATAGCCTCGATTTCCTTGTTCACAAGCTAAACTAAATTTAAGTCCTGTGTATCTTCTTAAGCTAGCTTCTTAGCTATTTCATTAAGGAAAGGACAGAAGATAATATGTTAGTTTAGACCTGTCAAATTAGTCCGCGCCTGACGTAAATTGATTTATTTTGGTCGCCGGGTTTAAAATGGCGTCTAAACTATCTATAGAATATCTTAATATGACAGAATTAAACTTAAATGTTATCTATCCTTTTCTTAATGAAATAGAAAGAAAAAGATGCGTTTAACTCAAAATTACTTCAATGTATATGTGTTCTTTATGATTTTCTACTTAATAATAGCTACGCGTACTAAGTAGAATTCACTGCAGGAATGTTTTAACGAAATTGCTCAGACTAAGTCTAGCATAAAACTATCAACAACTATTTTATACAGTAACTCTATAAATATGTCGAAAAGATAATAAATAATCTATGACTTAAATATCTTTTGTGAAATTGAAATGATAATTAATGCAAGCGATCGATAAAATGCAAAAGAAATACATTTACATATGTTTTTGCGTTACGTTCTTATAATTTATGTTTGTAATTTCCATTCTTCGAGACTGTAAAATAATAATACTGTTAGATGTCTTTTGCAGACCAATTATTAATTTGGCACACAACTTTAGAGGAAATGTAATTTTTATATTAATGGTGAATGAAATGACAGAACAGACTAATATTTTTTCTAAGGTACAGCACTACCAACATCTGTGAAAAACCTGGCCAAAAGCACGTCTACCTCACTTACTTTTGGCCTTTAACTTACTTTTCCTTTTACGTATTTTAGGCCACGAATGGGGGTAGTTTCTATGTCTGGTGGGAATGGTGGTGGTCTGCTTTCATGCTAAAATAATAACCATCACCTTTTCACTGGTAGTCGTGGTGGCCTAGTAGTTAAAACACCAGCCTCTCAAGTATGAGTGTGCGGGTTCGATTCCAGGTCAGGCAAGTACTAATGTAACTTTTCTAAGTTATTTGTACTTTCTAAGTATATCTTGGACACCCATCACTGATTAAAAGGTGGAGGAAAACATCTTGAGGAAACCTGGATTTTAAGTCTGAAACCCGCATTGAGCACGCGTCTTGATTACGCTCAATCCTTCTCTGTATTAGAGGAGGCTTGTGCCGAGCAGTGGGACGATAAAAAAAAGGTTGATGATGATGATGACCTTTTCATAAGCGTGAGTTGGTGTAGAAACTAATCATAAAAGACGCAGCAGTATATTTTCAATTGACACAGTGTACCTGTATTTATCCATTTATATTAGGCAGTTAGTACCTGTGTGAGCCTCCGTGGCGTAGCGGTAGCGAACATGGCCGCTGCGCAAGGAGGCGCGGGTCCGATCCCCGTGCAGTGCAAATATTTGTATGCATGAATATAAATATTTGCACTGGTCTGGTCGTGCCTCGAAAAGCACGTTAAGCCGTTGGTCTCGGTTGCCATACGAACATCTAGTGGCAGTCGTTACGGGTTGTTGGAGCCCTCAAAAGTCCTACAATTGGTCTAACAGCAATGCTTAGATATCGCCTTCGGGTTGTGGAGATCAGACGGCACTTGCATCACGGAAAATGTCGAATTTTCGCCAAAATCAGCAATTAGACTGATAAAGCGGAGCCCAGACTCCAAAGCTGAAAAAAAAAGTTTCGGATGCAACTGGGGTTAACGCCGAGATGATGATGAGTAAGTACCTGTGTGAAATATAATATCTGATCATGATCATCTCGTGGTTTGGAGTTAACGTTGTTCATTATTGTCTTGATGATAGATTCAGATATCTGTGTCGATAGGTATGTCTGTGGCATCACATCGGGCATTATGTAGTATCTTCATGCAACGCACAGTACATTGCGGTATTATTTTGAAAATATCGATACATGTGAGGCCTAAAGATCAGTTATGACAGCCATATACATAATTTTAGACCACGGATTCATAGTTTAATTAGTTTTGATGTGAGTATCCCAATAATTTTATTTTTTCTCTTTCAGTTCGTAGTTTATTTCCAATCAATTTTACATAATAGTGTTGCGACCCCGTTTGTATCAGATTTACGAATAATAAAGTCGTGCTTAAGTGACAAGTTGACACCTTGACTTGCGAAATGTATAATGAGATTGACACTCGTGAATTATATTGTTGCTTATAATAATAGATTTTGAACTAGAACTTTGAAAGCCGTCGTGCATTGTGATTAGGAATCTGGGTCCGAAAATATGACTTTGCAATTCATAACTTTGTTCGCACTTTCAAAAAGTTACGACGGAGTGACGTTGATGTTTTTTTTTTTTTTGTTATGTCCTTGGTTTAGAGTTCAATTCTTAAGATATTACATAAATAAACACAATGACATAAATACATAATATAGAAGAATATTTAATAATAATGCAATTTATTTGACAGATCTGTAATGTATAACATTTTTAAATATTTGAATTATTCCTAAGTCAATTAATACACAATATCCCCATTTCCCGTTGTATAAAAAAAATATGGATCTCCCCTTGCTAAGTGCTAGGATACTTATACAGATTACTTACTTGATTTATATTTATTTATTATTCTATTATTCATTCAAAATTTAGGAGTTTATTCATAAACGATGATTAAAGTTAGGTGACGTTTAAAAATCAAAAATGTATGGTTAATCAGTCACTAATCTAGTTAAGTTTAAGTAACGTTTATGAATTAAGGGTATAGTCTACGTTTAACACTTTGACAGCTAAAACGCCAATGCTAATACCACAAAGGTATACCTAACTAACATATACCTTATTAAAAAGTTTTGAAATCATCTTTACAGTTATCAGATGTGGGAGAACAGTGTAGGTTCGTTAGCATTTGGTACCGTAGAATTGGGAGGACCCGGTACCCCAGAAGGGCAGCTGCCGAACGCTTAGGTGTTCTTTTAGCCGTTAAGAATCTGGCATACCCCTCCGCGTTCCCTGGTGGAGAAAAACAAAATATTAAATGCTCTACAAATCTATAATCGATAAATCTTACAAAGTTGTCACTTTTTCTCTTGTATTACATTGCCTATTACGACCTCCAAATATGTAGAAAGGGCTAACTTTATATCTGGAATTACTAACTAAGCGACATTGTATCGTAAAACTCGTTTGCAACAACCACAGAAATTTGTCAGCTGCAAAACAGTAAAATATAACCTGAAATAATTATCATGCACCTCTATTACGCTTACTAATTACATTCTAGCATATCACCTAATATAACCCAGAATATCAAATAGATCACATGTGAAACATAATTGCATTTACTATTAATAATTTAGTTACTGACAGTTATAGTGATAGATTGGTTCGTGATGGTGGCATTTAATTGAAATGTATTATGCATGTGTTAAAATAGGACCTCGCCTAAATGTATTTAGGCGAGGTCTTGTTCGTACTCTGGATCTGTTTTGATGGTTTTATGCTAATATGTTGAAACTAAAGGACACGTGTCCGGTTGCTATACTTTGATTTAAATGTAGACACTCAGTTGAGGAGAAAAACTATTCTAATCAAAGAGTTTGTATTTAAGCATCATGTGCGAACGGCTCTGAAAGTCAATATATAATAGTTGAAGAGAATTAAGCTGATTTGTAGACATGGGTTGAGTTGAAAATGACAAATAAATACTGACCCACAGATATTCAAACTTATGTAGAATCTGACACAACTATGTAGTTATCATGAATCTGTCTATATTCATTAGTGGGCTTTTACAAGCAAGCTTATTGGAATCAGTCACAATTGTGTCAATACTTGCATTATTTCGGCAATTCCTACTAATGCTACTGTAACTTCATGCTAATATTATAAATGCTAAAGTTTGTGAAGATGTAGAGGGCTTTCATAGAGCGTACTAATATTGCGAATATTTTGTACTACAGGCAGTCTCCGGATGGGTTGAAGCCAATCTTGTAGCATTCAACGCCGCTAAAATACAAGCCTGTCACTATCAAAAGGCGTCTGTTCACCTTGGTTCCTACTTTTTGGAATGTATCCTTGGAGTGCACCGACCGCCTTCAGCTGTTGGGAGTTAAGATTTCCTCAAACCTTAACTTTGGGCGGGTCATCGAGTCCAAAGAAAAGGTGGCTGCAGGAAACTTGGCGTTATTGCAAAACTACTTCACACCAAGACAGCTTTTCATGGTATACAAAGTGTAGGTCCGTTTGTGTATGGAGTACTGCAGCCACATTTGGGCCGGTGCTGCAAAATGCCACCTGGTAACTTTGATTCGGTTAAGAGGCGTGTGAAGAGGCTACTGACCACCCACATATGATTCATAACGGTCTCCAAATCCTGGAGCACAGGCGTAGAGTAGCCAGCCTGTCGTTCTTCTATAGGATGCATTTTGGAAAGTGTGCGCGGGAATTGCATGACTTAATTCCTCCATCTCCGTTCCATCATCGGACGACCCGTCGTAAGGCGAGTATCCACCCTTACGTTGTTGACATCACTACGACCCGGACAAAGCGTTTCGCCTCATCTTTTACACTTGAACAATTTGCCAGCGACGGTCCTTCCGTATAACTACAATTTAAGTGTATTCAAAGCTAGAGTGAATAGGCTCTTAAAAAAACTAGTACGCTTTACCATCAACACATCACTGCATAGCATCAGGCGGGATTGCAGTCAAGCAGTAGTTTACAATAATTAAAAAAAAAGTCTCTATGAATGGCTCTTTCAAGTAATAACTACTGAGCGGATTTGGTTGAAATTTACTTAGACATCTAATTTCATCATTCGTTCAGATAGTTTATAACCAGAAATAATACCCAGGATACTTATCCCGATATTCCCACGAGATCAAAACTTAGCAGCAACTCAAAGCGCAGCTAGTACAGAAAAAATTGCCTAATTTCCCTACAAATTGAATGATCATACATAAATTCCTTCCTAACAACAGTCTATTTCTCAAAGCATATACGGTTTTGACATAGGCATGCAGTCATGCTATTGATTTACGAATATTTCGCTGGTTATTCGATATTACTCTCATAGAAATCCAATTACATATGAGAGTGGGGGCCAAAGCGCCCATACTTGATGAATGGCTTGCACAATTTAACACTACGTCAGATACTGTCCTAAATAACTTAATTATAGGTTAATTTCTGCTAAAGGCATTGGAATGGAGGTAGTTTGGTTCAGAAATATTGTGATATAAGTCGTCATATTATTATAGATTCATTGATGTCAATTTACAATGAGATGAAATGAAATGAAATCGTTTATTAAGCAAATAGGATCACCGATCACTTTTACACATCGTATGTTTTTTTTTTTAAACTAGATGAAGCCGGCATTTCCTAACTGACTACCTCTGAGAAGAAATAGCCGAAACAAACTCATTACGTTATACAATCATTTACGTTATAATTACGCATATTGCTTAATAACAATGCAGAGAACGAGCATCTCAGTCCCAAGGTATTTTGTCTTTATAATACCCCTTTTAACAAAGTTTGGCCTTTATATAGTTTTATAGATGTCCTCAAAAAACTAAATGAACACATTACAGATGTCCATTGACTTATCCTATCCCAGTCTTCTGCTGGACATAGGCCTCATCCAAGCACCACAACACCCTGTCCTTCGCCTTCCACATTCAGTTCGTCTTAGCCTTCTTCCTATGGTAGTCGTTTTGCCTAGAATTGGTCCCATACTACTCTTACCGACGCGTATTCTCTATTCTAAAATTCGTCTGCTAGCGGCCATCGGTTCTTCGATGTGCGGTACAATAGGGTATTTGACTAAAAAAAAAATAATTAGTCCGTCAGTCAGATTTCCAAAAAAATACTAGACACGTATTTTTTCTTTTTTCATATAAAAAAAAAATGAAGACGACACAGTGCGTTGAAAACTCTTGTGACGTCACTGCACGCTACACTTTTTAGGGAACAGTGACGTCACCAGCCACCACTCTTGATCTTTGATGCCTTTTATATTTGTCAATTTTTGTTTTGATAAAACAAAAAATACGTGTCTAGTATTTTTTGGAAATCTGACTGACGGTCTAATTAGTTTTTTCTAGTCAAATACTTTTTGTTTTTGATGGGAAACCATCAAAATGACCTCTTATGCGCTGGGTGGAGCGGAAGGGCGAGTCAGACTTTTACTGATTATAACCCACCCGTGTTCTTTCACTTTCCTGTGCGCCAGGGTCACAGTTTCGAGATGACGGCCCGCCATGTACCTACTCTCACTTCGGACCATGTCCTGGACCAGGATCGGACGCAAGAGGTCACGGGACACGACGTTGCTCTGGTTAACCCAAGCTGGGCAGACTTCTACTGTATGCTCCACCCTGTCCTCTGGGCGGTACACACAGTGGTGACACCCTGGCGTTTCCTCCCGCCTTATACGGAACAAGAACCTGTCCGGTGAGGGCGCCGTGGCGTCTCTCTAGCAGTGGCTAAGTGAAGTGTCTCAAAGAGGGGAATTAGCGCCACTATAGTGGTGTGCACAAGTACAATTATACTGGTTTGATTTCTTTGCAATCAAAAGATGACCACATATCACTGTAATTGTTACCTTATTCCAAAATGTGACTAATTTTTATTCCAAAAATGTGACTTAGTAGTCCAGAAGCAGACAAAAACCGAAATCATAGTTCACTGTCTATTAGTTAGTAGGTCAATGATCATTACATATTTGGTTAGCTTTCGTGTACCTTCTTCCTTCAAAACCTTCTTAAGTGAATTGCTATTAAACAAGACGATTACTATTACATACATCACATAGATAAGTACATTAGTACATAGATCACTTACAAAAATATAGCCAGAATATAACTTAAAAGAGATTACCAAGCCATTACATCAAAGTAATGTAATGCATACGCTATATATAAATCTTGGCGCTACTTCTCATTCAAACTACCTGCTTTGAGTATTATGAGACAAATTGCTCAGTTACTTTGATTTACATTGAGTAAAGCAGTGTGCCGTAATAATCTCATAGAAACACGTATGTGTATCAAAATATCTTAATGATTTATTGTAGGTATAATTAGTAAGGAATTTTAACAAATTTAATGTTCGTTGATACTCCCTTTTACACAATCCACAGTCGCATTAACAGGCCATAATCAATCTATAATGTTCTTACTGTTGGGACACAGGACCCATCAGTAACATGGAGTAGGCCGTAGCCCACAGAGTGGATTCAGGTCGGATTCATAGATGTAACCCCTCTTCGAATTTTTGGTTGTAGAACATGGCAGTAGTGATGAAAAAAAAAACACGCAACATCACAAGTGACGCCTGTCTAGGATCAAACCTAACAACCTACTACTTGTAAGTCGCCTCTTTACCACTGGGTTGCCATTACAGCACTGCGGTTAACAGGCTGAGTAGATATCAATTCTGATGGATGGAGACAGAGACGAAGGCAGCTTCCGTGGCGTAGCGATAGCGAACGCGGGCGCTGCGCAAAGAGGCGCGAGTTCGATCCTCGCGCAGTGTAAATATTTGTATCCATGAATATGAATATTTGCACTGGTCTGGTAGTGCCTCAGAAAGCACGTTAATCCGTTGGTCCCAGTTGCCATACAAACATCTAATGTCAGCCGTTACGGGTTGTTGGAGCCCTCAAAAGTCCTACAATTGATCTAATTGCAATGCTTCGATATCGCCTTCGGGTTGTTTAGGTCAGACGGCACTTGCTTCACGGAAAATGTCGAATTTTCGCCAAAATCAGCAATTAGACTGGTAAAGCGGACCCCAGACTCCAAAGCTGAAAAAAAAAAGTTTCGGATGCGACTGGGATTAACGCTGAGATGATGATGAGTAGAACCAAAATTTGATCTAACTACAATACTTCGATATCGCCTTTGGGTTTTAGAGGTTAAGGACCGCAGTCTCTTCACGGAAAATATCGAAGTTTAGCCAAAATCAGCAGTTAGACTGGTAAAGCGGACGCCAGACTCCAAAGCTGGAAAAGTTTCGGATGTGGCTGGGATTAACACTGAGATGATGATGGAAAGAGAGAGAGAGACGAAGGCTAATCGGGTCGAGTCTAATCAGACCGAGTGGGAACTGACCCAAGAAAAGATGGATGTATTTTGTGATATGAAAGAGAGAGAGCCAGTGACAGCGAGTCGAAGGAAGGAAACGTGGTGCGCTGACCTCAAGTAGCATGGGACAAGAACCAACCAAACGAGCATGCCTATTCAGCCATGCTCGTTGGGATAAAAGAACAAAACGTTAGAGAAAATTTTGTGATCGTGAGTGATTACGTTGCGTTGTTCCACGGGTTGTAACCTGTTTCAATAGCACAGCAATCAGTCTGTTACTTGTGAAGTTTATAACTTACGTTGAAACATAGAAGAAAGAGAATATTATAATAATTTGCCGTTGAAAATTGATAACAAACGTAGCATATTGGAGACTGTGCAAGGGAATTGCATGACTTAATTCATTAATCTTCGGAACAATTTCCTAGCGACGGTGTTTCCGTCTGACTACAATTTAATTGTCTTCAAGACTAGGCTCTTAATAAATTAGCACGCTGGACGATCAACACTTGCATCACTGCTTACCATCAATCGGGATTGCGGTCAACCTCTAACTAGTTTATAATTACAAAAAAAGAATAGTGTGATGATTTGTAGAACTAGCTTGACATGTATCAACTATATATGCATGCATATTTATTAGATTGAGATGCCGATGAAAAATACGCACAAAACAACAACGTGCAAATTGCAACCATGATTTTAAATACCGCTGAAAATTTTTTCGTTTACTATCAACAAAAAATCAGCTGTGCAATAGTTTCGTGATCAAAAACTTACATCGCTTTTGGGTACTGTATCATCCAATATAAGAAACGGGTGGCACATCTATGACGCTGATTCCTTTCTTCATAAACCAAACTAAATTTAAGTGAATTTGTGGTATGTTAAAATAATATAAGTACAGCGCACCCTTTTCTATCTTTTTCATTAAAAAAAGAGAAGATAGTTTAAGTTGAAACCCTTCCGATATCGTTTGATATCATTTAAAGATGACATGCCCTTAGTATGTATATACCCTTTATGTCACACGTTGTATAGTAGTGAACCCAGATTTCACCAGTAAAGGTCTAAGAACAATCCAACGTGACGGAGTCCACGAAGACTGATAGTATCTACCAGGGTTGTTCGAAAGAGATACCGTGACTGGCGTACAGGTTAATGAAGGATGAATTTTAGTCAGTAAAAGTCTGACACGCCCTTCCGCTCCACCCAGGGCGGGAAAGGTCATTTGATGATTTCTCATCCACAAAAAGTATCGTCGGATAGCGCGCGAGCCTATTGCCTTGCCAAAACTAGATTCATGACTCATCATCATCAACCTTTTTATCGTCCCACTGCTGGGCGCAGGTCTCTCATACAAAGAAGGATTGAGCGTAATCACCACGCTTGCTCAATGCGGTTGGCGATTTTTTTTTTTTTTTATAAATTATAACGTCAACGCCGTGGCGTTGTAGTGCATCAGGGATGTTTGCGGATAACAATATTAATGGTTTTACTGCCATTATTAGGAGTAGATGCGCATCCCTGATGACGCGTGTTCGCCGCGGTAACAACAGTATTCTCAGTGTGTTCGCGGATCGGTGGGATTCTCCCATGTTTCAGAGGTGGATGCAGCTCCACGCTAAGTTCCAAGTTTTAAGTTAATTTTTATGTATGTGTATCTGTGCCTGTAACCTACTAATACTAGATGTTAAGTAAGATTGTTACTAACCTTATGGACTCCGGTCTGAAATAAAGTATTCTATTCTATTCTATTCTATAAACCAGCGCTTTGCCGCAATCCCGCCTGATGGTAAGCAGTGATGCGGTCGTTGATGGTTGACTTAAAGTCCAGGTTTCCTCAAGATGTTTTCCTTCACCTTCAGTCACTGGTGTCCAAGATATACTTAGAAAGTACATATAACTTATGAAAAGTTACATTGGTACTTGCCTGACCTGGAATCGAACCCACGTACTCATACTTGAGAGGCTGGTGTTTTAACCACAAGGCCACCACGACAGATTCATGACTACTGGTGCAAAATTCCAGAAGGTCCAACATATTGCTCGACCCGGGAATCGAACCCTTTCAACTCCTATTCACCAATAGCACTTGCAACGTCTAAACCAACGAGGCGGTTTTATTACTTTTGATAAATACAAATTTGTTAATAACCACTGACAGCAAAAATATGTTTTATGCTGTCACTGGTTTATTTCGAAATATAAGTAAAACAGCTACTTGACAAAATAGGAGCTAGGTTATTGACTAGTAAACCTAACACTTTGTATCTCAATCTTGCAACATTTCACTCATAATATCACTAGACTTTTCCAAACATTGCCTTTTCTCAATCAAATGTACGATATCATACAGACAAGTATGCAAAACAATTTCACAAGACTAAATCTTCATCTAGTATGCAAATAAGTGTAAAAACTCGTTCAATTTGCAACATGCCGTATAAAATGGCATATTTAGTGGGTAAGTATACACCGCTCTTGTTGCTCGCGTTGCCCAATGAGGCTTGAGATAACCGCGGCGAGGTCAATGATCTCGAATAGATGAGTCACTGCCACTTGACATCTGAGACTATGCGGTAGACGCTCACACCCCGATTTAAGGTGCGGTTCCACGGTGCGAGCTGCTGTCGCTTTATGACTTGTACGTGACAATTTGGACTTAAAAAGAAACAAAATTGGGCCAGTGTTGGCAAAAACGGTTAGCCCAGTCATATTAGGTAAAAAAAGGGGTCAACCTCGGAATGAAAGATAATAAGCTGCAAATTGGTATGAACCTTTGTTTTGTCATTCTAAATGTTGTCTCAAAAGTCACAATCGTTATCGTGTCCGCGTCTCAAGATATTCAAGGTCAAAGGTCACAAAAATCGGTTTTTCGCGAATATCTGGCTTCCTATCGGTTAAATGAGATTTGCATTTATTATAAAAGTTGTAGGCTATAAAATTCCCTACAACTTTTATTTAAACTTTTTTTTCATACGACCAACCGTTTTGAAGGTAGAGCGCGAAGAGTGCACATCGTACAGTCATATACGGCCTAATGCAAGGTCAAGCGTGAGTTATGGTTATCAGTACGTTATAAAGTCAATTATTTACTTTTAAATTATAATTATTAAACAATGCTCATTATTTATGTACTAACTATTAATTATTTATATTTAATTAAAGTAAGTAAGTTGATTATTTATATATAATTATTCATATTTAACTATTTAAGTATAAAATATTATTAATTCTGGATTATATATTTTAGTTTGTAGGCTACTTACCTAACCTACATACCTACATAATTACCTAAAGCTTTACCGACACTATCCAACAAACTTACCTAAATACCTAAACCCTATACCTACACTATCTTATAGTTAAATATGAATAATTATATATAAATTATCAAGTTACTTACTTTAATTAAATATAAATAATTAATAGTTAGTACATAAATAATGGGCATTGTTTAATAATTATAATTTCCAAGTAAATAATTGACTTTATAATGTACTGATAACCATAACTCACGCTTGACCTTGGATTAGGCCGTATATGACTGTACGATGTGCACTCTTCGCGCTCTACCTTCAAAACGGTTGGTCGTATGAAAAAAAAGTCTAAACAAAAGTTGTAGGGAATTTTATAGCCTACAACTTTTATAATAAATGCAAATCTCATTTAACCGATAGGAAGCCAGATATTCGCGAAAAACCGATTTTTGTGACCTTTGACCTTGAATATCTTGAGACGCGGACACGATAACGATTGTGACTTTTGAGACAACATTTAGAATGACAAAACAAAGGTTCATACCAATTTGCAGCTTATTATCTTTCATTCCGAGGTGAAAGCCCTAATATGACTGGGCTAGGTCGCATTGTAGGCTTACGAGTTACAGCTCGTAGTATCGAACCCAGACAAGCACTTTATATAAATTATTATTTCATTACAACGCTTTTAAGGTGGCGAAGGAAAATATCTCGGGGAAATCGGGATGTCTCAGACCAAAAATTTTAATACATACATATGCACAGCTGTCCACTCTACTGGAGGCCTGATTCCTAGCAATGGGAGGGGGGACACAATAGGCTAATAATAGCCGCTTGGAGGTTTTTAGATTTAATCTCATTAATAAATCGCCAATCTTATCCAGCTTTGTTAATGGTGATCCTAAACATCTAGATGACAATTATTAAATATATACTGTAAGCAATTTGATTCCACCTTTGTTCCCAAGACTATCTCTGTTAATAGTAATGCATCTTTCTCTGATTGGGCTGCCATCGGTATTCATAAAAGTAAAACTCGGCTTTACGAACTGTACAATGAGAAGACTTATATAAATATTTGAATTTAATTTGTATGTTAGAAAATATTCAAAATTATTTAAACAAGTTTGTTATATGGCCAAGTCACGTTACTTGAGTTCAAAGATAAAAAACAGTAGTAATGTAATTAAAACGACTTGGAAAATTATTAAAAGTGAAACGGGAAGTTCCAGTGATAGAAATACTGACTTTAGCCTGTCTATTAATGACAACATAACAAAAATAGACTCGCAAGTCGCTGAGGCATTTGTAAATTTCTTTTCGGATATTCCTGTTTCAACTACTAAATCCTTAAACTCATAACTTTCTGTCTTCTGTCTTTGCTTAAAGAAAATGTTAATGTTTGTGATTCGGAATTTCATTTTGAACATGTTGTCAGTAGAGATATAATTAAAATCTTACACAATCTAAATATAAAAAAGACTGCTGACCTATGGGGTCATTCGATGGAAGTTGCAAAGTCTATTATTGATATTGTGGCACCCACTCTAGCTGTTATCTTTAATGCTTGTATTAACTGTGGAGAGTTTCCTGATCTCATGAAAAATA
Organism: Sesamia inferens; assembly: GCA_037179545.1. Classification (NCBI taxonomy): domain Eukaryota; kingdom Metazoa; phylum Arthropoda; class Insecta; order Lepidoptera; family Noctuidae; genus Sesamia; species Sesamia inferens. The sequence continues at coordinate 22,244,732 of CM073928.1, read as the reverse complement.
GTAAAATAATACCTTTGTTTAAATCAGGTAGTACATCAGACCTCACAAACTATAGACCTATTTCTATACTACCTACCTTTAGTAAAATTTTTGAGAAATTAATTTTAAAGCAAATGCTAAGTTTTTTTAATAAACATAAATTATTACATGGCAAACAGTTCGGTTTTACAAGGGGTCGTTCAACTACTGATACTGAGACTGCCGGTGTATAATGCCGATGCCGATATCTATAATGCCGATGCATTATAGATATGTCCTAGAACATAGGACATATCTATAATGCATCGGAGGATAAAAGCGATGCCTTGGGCATCTTTTGTGATTTGTCCAAGGCATTCGGTTGCGTTCTTCATGATTTGTTAATCTGGAAACTCCGCCACTACGGGATGATCCGGAACTCTGCACTGGATCTTAATACATCTTACTTGAGTGGTAGGATTCAAAGCGTTGACGTTAATGGGAAAAGATCTTCCGGATCTTTAGTAATAATGGGAGTTCTACAGGGGTCAATTCTTGGTCCTTTTTTGTTTCTTATTTACATCAATGACCTGCCGTATCTCATAATGGATAATCATGATATAGTGTTGTTAACAGATGGCACTTTACTTTTATTTAAACTTAAACGTCAGCAGCAGGTTACTGACGATGTAAATAGCGCGATTTCCAAAGTAGTCCACTAGTTTAATGTTAATAATTTACTCTTAAACGAGAAAAAACTAAATACAATAAGTTTACTCTACCTCACGTTAGTCAGGTGAAAACCAAAGTTATGATAAACGGCGAAGAATTGAAATCTGAAGAGAGCACAGTATTCTTGGGTATAACTCTGGATGCTAAGCTTCAATGGGATCCACATATGGAAAAATTGACAAAAAAACTAAGTTCTACTGCATACGCAGTTAGAACAATTCGTAATTTGACTGATATTGAGACGGCCAGTTTAGTGTACTTTGGCTATTTCCATAGCGTAATGTTGTACGGCATTTTGTTGTGGGGAAATGCCGCTGATTTTCAAACTATATTTGTTTTGCAGAAACGAGCTGTTCGAGCAATTTATAAATTAAGTCCGAGACACTCTCTCAGAGAAAAATTTAAAGAGATTAATGTACTGACTCTGCCGTCATAATTAAATAGTTATTTAAGAAAATCTTTTGTATGCTCATAAAAATATAAAATTGTTTAAAAAATACAGTGATGTCCATAATATAACTACTAGGAACAGGCACAAATTTATTGTACCTACAACAAGGCTCAAGAAAATAGGTGGCTCTTTTAGATGCCAATGTTATACATTTTTACAATAGACTTCCAGAGGTGGTTCAAGATCTGAGCCTGAATAAATCCAAATCATTCATTAAACGTTAGTTGTGTCAGAAAGCATACATACATACAAGTATTGAATAATTGTATGGCACACGTGTGAGCACAATGTACTTTCTGTAAAGCATCTATTTGTTGGATTAGTCTTTTTTATTGACTTGATTGTGCTCTGGCTGTTGAGAGTATGTCATGCTCACTTAAATGTCTCGCTGGTGGTGGCGTGTGTGTTGGGTCATTAGGTTCCCTTCAATATGATTGAGCTGAATGATGCTGATCCATACGTCAAGTTCGTGAATGGACGCCGCTAGGAGGGACTAGTCATCTATTAGCTGCCACGGCGTATTTTAAGTTCTGAATTGTTGTTTTTCTTTGTGTTTTCCATAATGGACGCTCTCAGCGTACAATATATTTCTGCATCATTCTCACACGGTTGATTTCAACACGAATGATGTAATCAAATATTTGTATCAATAGCTTGATAATTTAAAAGAGTGTCCATGGAGTTTATTGCTCGTTCTTCTCCATAGGTACCTCCACTCCACTCCACTCTTTGGAATGGGCGACTAGCTTCATCTTACTAACTGACCGACTTTCTGACAATTCAAAAGTGCCTGTAATTGGTTTATTTGAAATCAATGCTTTGATTTGATTTAAATAAAAAAGTGCCTGGACTTTCTTAGATTTTTTTGTTTTGCCATGGCAATGGTCTCAATTTCAAGGTCTCAACTCAAACTCATAGTAAGCAAACAGATACGTAAAGCGCATTATAAAATAATTAAATAAAAGTTGGAGATGAATTTAGAAGGTATAACTTCAGAGAGATTGGAGCAGTCTATTTATCAAACGTTTTCGACTTGTTACGTCCAAACTTTTTAATTCAGTATAGTAAAAATATTTTTAGTAAGAGAAAGTCCGAAAGTGGCATCGGTAGCTAAAAATTTGGCTTGTGTTTGAGTAAAAATGTCAATGGCTAAAAGATAGAGGAAGACTAAAGAGATGATGGATGGAATGTGTGAATAATGGTTTATTTAAGAAGGTAGTGACCACGAAGACGACGACGTCTAATGTATGGAAACGTTAGAAGAAATATATTTAACGTATGGATGACATAAGTGCGTCGACCCAAATAAATAGGTATAAGACCGTTGCCTGGGTTAAGATTGCGGATTTTTCAAAAAACCGTGACCTTGGCGCACTGGCAAGTGAAGGAACACGGGTGGGTTTTAGTCAGCAAAAGTCTGACATGCTTTTCCGCTCCACCTACAGCGGGAGAGGTAATTAGATGATTTCCCATCCACACCAACAAAAAAAGGAGAAAGATTATAGAAATTGTATCACAACATTCAATTTTTTTTACCTACCTTATTTTACCCTTGAACAACGGCCCGCCTGTCCATCCTCCATTTTTAGTAAAAATCTTATCAATATTCCTATTGAGTACAAAACAAAGTACGAACTACAAAATCGATTATAAAGAAACAACACCTTAAATAAATGCAGTGCGGTTTGCCAGTAGGTCTAATTTTAATTCAGTGCTAACTAGTTTGAGAGCTATTTTCGGACTATGCTAATATAAATGCTATTGTAGTGATTCATTGGCTATTAATAATTTGAATCAAATTACTTAAGTGCACTTTTTATTGTAATTTTTTAGGCAAGTTTCTGTGCGATTGGGCTCTCACTATACTAGCGCCTTTTACCATCAACGATTGCATCACTGTTTACCAACTGGCGGGATCGCTGTCAAGCTCTTGTTTATAATCATAAAAATAAAAGTAATTATCAATTAGTGTTCTTTAAATCAAATGAAAATATTTTGGCACTCGTTTATTTACCTTAATTTTGGATTAATGTCGGTGTCACATTGTAAAAGGCTCGAGTATCGGGCCTTGCACTATAGTAAGTAAGTAAGTAAGTCATTTATTTTGCAAATATGGGTACAGTACATGGTGATAGAGTGATAATCGATAGGTTCAGCCACATTTTACCAATAGGCATGCAAACTATGTCATTCAATGTGTCTACAATATGTTTGACCCTGTGCCTTTAGACATACATATATCCGTGTATCTTTTTTAGAGTATTGTATGCTTAACGTTTACACGAAGGACCGTCCCATTTTAGGTCTAAAATAGGAAAATAACTGCCCTGTCCTGGAATAAGCGATAAGGCCGCCCATTGTATGTTTTCTAGTATTGAATGTATTTTTATGTAATGTATTTTTGGTGTACAATGAAGAATATATGAATAAAAATACTTATAAAACTTCAGAAGCTAGTTGCACGATTCCAATTCGTCGTATCCTACGGAGAAGAGCCACAAAGAAAAGATCTCCACGCTATTAATAATAATTTCAATAACCAACACAAAGGATTTAACACTATCTAAAACTTCAAAACACAGTTTCCTTAAGTGCTTTTAAAAAAGTTTTCATGAAAAGCCTTGTCCCGTAGACGCCATTTATAAAAAAAGTGTAGTCTCCTTTAAAGCATATCAGTACATTACCAGAGATAAGCGGGGGCGTCGAGAATGCCTTTATGTCAAGCGTACATGCATTGTCATTGTCATATATATCTTAGTATCGCTTTAACTTGTCTTACATGTCAGGTGCATAGTAATGTTGGCGGAAGACCTCGCTACCTCGGTATTTTATTAGTATGTATTTATTATTTATTTATTTGTTATTATTTAAAAAGACCTGATCTTCTTTTACAACTTATGATAGGAGGCTTGTCCTTTTTTTGTTGGGATGGGAAATCATCAAATGACTTCTCCCGCTCTGGACGGAGCGGAACGGTGTGTCAGACTTTTACTGACTAAAACCCACCCGTGTTTTTTCAATTGCCTGTGCGACGGCCAGGGCCCCGGTTTCTTGTTTAACCGCAACACTGACCCAGGAGGCATCGGTCTTCGTGGACCCCGTCACGATGTGCTGACATCTCTTTGAGGCGCGCGTGAAACACAAAGCGCTGTCGACTCGGGCCTGGTCCTTATCGGGCGGCGAGCTGCCCACTGCTTACCGCCCGCAGGCCCGGTGGCTGGGAGTTCGTCTCCCAATCAACGCATCTCCTGCGGCGGCTAGTGGCCCTCGCTGGGATTCCCGCTCCCTCACTTGCTCCGCCTCCTCCTTTGCCAGCATGACTGCTTCGCAGAAGGAGGTGACGGCCTGCCATGCGCTCTCGCTCCGAACCATGGCATGGTCCAGGGTTGGACGCGACAGATCGCCGCCGATCGCTGCTACGAGGCCACGGCGGTGCTCCACCCAAGCCTGGCAGACTTCTACCGTATGCTCTACCGTGTCCTTAGGGCGATCCATACAATGGTGACACCCTGGCGTTTTCTCCCGCCTTATACGGAACAGGAACTTCCCGAAACAACCTCGTCCGGTGAGGACCTGCGCCAGGCGGAAGGTGAGGGCCCCATGGCGCATCTCTAGCCACTTTTCAAACAGGGGATTTACCGCCACTATTGTGGCGTGCCCAGTGAGGCTTGTCCTTAGTTTATTTGTTATTATTTCATGGCTTAGAAAGCATATTAAGTTGTTGGTCCCGGCTGCCATTCATGGGTTGTTGTTAATCGTTACGAATCGTCGAAAGCCTAACGTTTGATAACTAGTCTTACTTAAAAACAGTATCGTATGAGCTACCATCCCTAGATTATGAAGTTCGAAAATTGAAAATATATAGTGAACTAAATAATAAATAAAGAATATTTCATCTATGTATGAATTTAAAACGACTCATTGGTTGGAAAAACTTACAAAGCAGATGCTTTGTAAGTTGTTGCCTCATCTTCTAGCTCAGACAGTTTAGCACCGAAGCTAGAAATAAGTTACTTTAGTTATAGTTTTGATAATTGTGAAATATATGGTAGGCCATTGTTCTCCTGAGGTTACTCTCCATTCAAAAGATATAGGTAAGTATATCGATAAATATTAGTATAAAGTTCGACACAAGCCTCGCCTAATTTGGCTCTGCTTTTGTAGGACAATGCATTTAAACGAATACAGTGTAACCAAAATTGACAATCTAAGTAATTTTCCCATAGCGTAATTTATAGTCACAATGCGTTCATATGTCAACTATGGCCGAGCGATACTTGGCACTCACCCATTTTAGGAGCAAAAGTTTTTTCAACAAATTACGAATTGGTTGTCATATCGACGATTATAAATATTACATGTGTCCTATAACTATTGACTAGTTGTTCTTTTAGTTTTATATTTCATAGTAGGTAGCTATATCTGCGAATATATACGCCGTGCGTATTGGATTTCATTGTTTTTTTTTTTTTTTTGTGAAAAACTATTTTCTAATATAAATAGTAGCCCAAGTTCCTTTTCACATATAGCTATCTGTCAGCTTCTAGCCGTTTGGAGATAAGCTGCAACAAACAGACAGACACACAAATATTTTAAAAGCCGTTTTAATTTTATAAGTGCAGTGTTTATACTTTCATAATATGCATTTAGACATTAGAAACAGATACTTCTTTCTACTTTATTTATTTTTATAATAATATTAATGTGTTTCTTCGTGTTTCATCTGATAAAAAAAACTAACAGAAATCCCGCGCATTTCCCTTAACATAAATTTCAAGATTGACACAGTGACATGAGATGATAACGCAGCCTCAGGAATAATAAAGTTGCATGAGTTAGTTACCTTAAAAATGTGAGAGGTAGCAACTTGAAAAATTATAATGCAATTATGTACTAAGTACCATAGCGTTCTCTGTTTGATATTAGTTACACAGCAATAGTCTTTCATCACATCCTTTTTTATCTTAGATGACTCTTGGCGATAGTTTCTCCCAAGCTACTGAGATGCGCAAAATAAAATATTACAATAGGTAATATGGATTCAAGGATGCTAACTGTAAGAAACCGTGGCCCTGGGGCATAGGCAAGTTAAGAAACACGAGTGGGTTTTAGTCAGTAAAAGTCAGACACTCCCTTCCGCTCCGCCCAGAACGGGAGAAGTCATTTGATGATTTCCCATTTTAAATTAAAAAAAGGATGCTAACTGTTCAATGACTAATTAATAAAAAACTATTTAGTTTTTCATTCAGCTGCATTCACTTAACCCCTAATATAGTTGGGAAAAGACTAGGTCAATGATGAATTAAATTATTAAAATTTGTAACATCTTTCTCCCTCGGCTTGCCAGCCAATTCTCACCTCTAATGTCTTTTATTGTTAAATTAAAATAATGTTTGTGTCGTATGTCTTACTAATAACTTTTAACGGTTTACGGTATGCAAGCACCAAATAGCCTATAATCACTACGATACTTACGCATTGTTGGTTTGTTGCTATTGTTACTAACATTCAGGCGAATTAAGGGTTAAAATTTATCGACATAATGTCAATATCTTGGGAAAATTTATAACCTAACGAATTCGCTCAAAATCCGTGATTTAATAGAATCAATGATTTCAACAGCCGCAAATGTAGGTAGCTATACAACATTGATTTATCTAAAAACAATAATTCAACAAGGTACCTACATGTTTCAGAAATATTTATTTAGAACTGAATGTTTTAAGTACATGTGGCACTATAAATGTATTTATTTACTGTTCTGATAGCAATTCTTAGCGCAGAATGCTTTGAACTTATTGGCGTAAGAATTCTATGGATAGGATATAATATTTTGTAGGAGAAAAGTTGATACTTGGCAAATAAATTTTCACCGACCTTTGCGAATGAAATCTAACAACGAAAAAGGATTTTAATGTAATGATTTATCCTCGTCACCATTGCTTGACTGGTCAAGAATATAAAAGGCATTCCGCGGGTTCATTACACAATATGACGTATGTAGCCCTACTTATGAAGATCGACTATCTTTTTGACTATGAATGAAAAGCGTAAAGAAATTCCAGGTTTAATTTCTTTTTTAACGTTGGTAAACGTTGCCCCTTGATAGTCATGGTGTGTTACGCAATTAGGGTGCTGTGCAGCCGTTATTATTTAACCCCTCGAGTTTTATTATACTTAGGCTATGAAAACAAAAGATAGCGTATCTACCTTATGCCACCGTTCTAGTTTGCGGCAGCGCCCACCGCCACATACGTGTAGCTACATACAGTTTCCTGCGACACGCCCGAGTGAGACCCTAGCCTGTATCTATAGGACATACTGCCTCTATATAAACGCCCGGTATCTTAGAATTAGGCACACAACAAGCCCTAGTGCTTAGAGTGACGTACAGTTTGAACTTAGACAACTTAAACACAATGTTCGCTAAGGTAAAGTAATTTTGAGTAAGTGGTAGGCGACATAAGTGGTCATTTATGGTGGTTTCGTGAGTCGGTGATATTATTAGTTTACTCGTGGTAAAGTTTTTGGGTCCTGAATTGAATCCCGAGCTCAAATAAAAAAAAACGGTCCAATAAATTTTGGAAAAAAGGACAATAATTCTGGAGGAAATTATGATTGGAGGGTTCATCTGAGACCAATTTGTTAAGAGCCTAAGATTTTACACGAATAAATAAAATTTGAATGATACTACCCTCAAAATGCATAAAAACGAAATTGGTAGATAAAAAAAAGGAAAAAAATCATTTTAAAAAAATAATTGTTAGTTTATATTACACACGTTTGGTTTTAAAACCGTTCTGAGTGTTCAGTTTTCAATCTTTGGTTAATATTATAAATAACAAAAAAATAATATTGCCTTCATAAATAATTATACATGCTTTTGATTTTTGAAAACGTAACATTGAAAAGTAATTCTTCATTTTGAGACAAGGAAATAGCTTGTTAAAGTTTTAAAACTCATTTGATTTATTGACATTAAATCCCTATGCCACAGGTGTTTTTCGCATGCGCGTTGATAGGCATCGCGCGCGCCGGTATAATCGGGGGTGGACACGCGCTGTCAACACAGAGCATTGTGCTTGGTGCCCCTGCCATTGCGCATGGATATGGAGGCTATAGGGGATACGCAGCAGCCGCTCCGGCCATTGCGGCACCCGCATTAGGAATCGGTTTAGGTATGGTTTAGATTAACTTATACAATAATTGCGAAATTTTCGCAAAAATTAATAATTAGAAAAATGACTTTAATTTCTACGTTTTATTTAAATTAATCGAGGAACAGCATTTACTTTTATGAAAGCGTTAAAGAGTTGGCCTGATTTAACTTAAACTGCACAAATGTAATAAAATTGCCTGAAGACAGTCAATGTCTACACTCAATATTTGTTTTGGCGCCTTCAGTAAAAGTTTGTGTTTTCTATTGTAGGTACCCTACCTACCTATTAAACTTACTTTTTGCTCACTGTTAGTGATATTTTTACCCAGATCTTGCAATTCCATTGACAGTCCTTATTACCCTTATGTTAAGCACTTTCTGACCGGAGCATAGAGCCGATGGAGCATAGAGGATTCGATATCACGCTCATTTTTCATTGTACTTTTAAATTATTTATAGTGTTGTGTATACTAAATAAAAGCGCATGATTAATGTAGTAAAAAGTGCATTCAGTAAATAATTCATGATGAACATTGAAATATTGCAGTATAGTGACCACATCATGACTTCGCCTCAAACCTCCCACGTAGATGGATCCGCCATTATTGTGAAATAAAATTTTTCAAAGAATTTCTATAATTTGTTACACGTGTTATTGGCAAAATTGTGGAATTGTTCCACAGGGGCCGTTGATCTGCAAGAATTGATGTTGAAGTTGACCTTTTGTACCGAAATTTGGAGTACTATGACTGTGTGATGACGTTAGGTGGTTTACAGGTCACGGCGCCATCGTCGCGCACGCGCCGGTATACCGCCCTGCCCTGGCGCACGCTGCTGCACCTGTTGAGATATATGTGAGTTTTATTACCCTATTTATTTAATTTTGAATAACTAACATTAATTATACGGAAAAAACAAATATTTATATAGCCTAGATATTTATTCCGGGGCTCTCTGTTTGTATATTTATGTTTAAATGTTTATAAACGCATTCAGGACCAGGAGTGATACCTAGTGTGGGACAAAATTTAAAAAAATGAGAAAGATATCTTTTTCCTTTGGGCCTAAAAAGAATTGTGCCTAAGGGTGATTGCTGGTGATTTGTGTAATTTATATTAGAACTGGAATAGGGCTACATACAGAAGAAGTATTGGCTGATTGTTTTTTTTTATATATAATGACGAAAAAATTGGGCCCTAGGCCCAAATGAAGTCACGATTTCATGATTTCAGTATACGCATCGAAGTTCCACCTGTCGGTGTATTCTAGATTTTCTAATAGTTATAGTTGTAGCAAATACTTATGTGTAAATCAACGGAAACAATATGTCGTGATTTATGAGTTCCCGGTATGCTTTCGAATATTACATATCATAAGTTTTTCATTTTTTTCTATTACTCGTTTAATTGCGTGTTCTAGCAGTAAAAAGTATTGAGTAATAGTTGAATAAATTATACTTACCTACTTGGTTGGAATCGGCATTTATAACTAACGGAGTCACGTTAAAATTATTGATTGTTTAAACGATATAAAGTGACTAGCAATATACATAGATAACATAATTTTAACTATAGTCTAATAATCATAATTTTTCACAAAGTATCGTGTCTACTACCTTTTCCTGTTTGTACTTGGTTAAGTTTATTTAATGGGCATAGTACTAACCAAAAGTTTATCAAGCTACATTCAGCTTGTATCATTATATCGAAGTAGTTAAACTTCTATCTACTATCTATGTGATATCGGGCTTAGAATAGTACCAACCCATATCCTCCCGTGGGTGTTGTAAGAGGCAACCAAGGGAGCTCTCACCAGGGAAGCGGGCAGCAGCACTTCTCCTGTGGAATATCAAATTACTGCGATCCCCAACCCGCCTGCCAAGCGTGGGGATTATGGCAAACCCCCCAACTTGGGAGAGCCTTTTGTCCAGTAGTGCTTAATGCTGTTCCAAGCCAGTTAGATAGTTTAAAAATGGCTTTCCCGGTTGCGAAACTAAATCAGGCTAGAAAATTTGAAGGCTTCTTAAGACTTCTGTAAGTACAGATCCATAAAAATACCACTTTTATGAATTTTACCACTTTTATGAATTTCAGGCTCACCCCCGCTACCAGTTTAATTACGGTGTCGCTGACGGTCACACCGGCGATCAGAAGAGCCAATGGGAAGCAAGAGACGGTGACGTCGTTAAGGGCCAGTACTCTCTCGTCGAACCTGACGGCACCGTGCGCACAGTCAACTACTCTGCTGATGACCATAATGGGTAAGAAGGAATTCGTCTAGTAAACATTATCAGTAAACTTAAAATAAAAGAGTCAAAATTGTTTAAATACTAACTTCTTTATCTATAACCATTAGTACTCTAGTGTTTATCGATAACGTTAACTAGTGATTAGCTATTATTTAACCATACATTTTCGATATTTGAATAATACTACTCTTTAATACCATATAGATTACCGAACAGAAATAGGTATAAAGATTTTACAAAGGGTGACACAATGGGCGGTATTATCGCTAAGAGCGATCTGTTATAGACAAACTTGGATGGAACACTAAGGAATAGGAGAAAGAAATAATGTAGAAAGTCTCCAGTGTTCTATTTACATAAAAAGTTTGAACGTCACTTAACTTTAATCATTGTTTATATCTAAATAAAACCACCTATGTATTTTTCAAATTAACTGCCTCATTGGTTTATGGGAATGAGTTCTTGGGTTCAATCTCCAGGACAGAGAATAAGCAATACATATATATTAAAAAATAAATTGTTCAACCAGCTGTGTACTGTCTATTAGGAATGGGTTCGCTAAAGTCTTGTCACATTATTTTACATCTAACAGCAGATACGATACAGTATATTAAAAATCATTTCATTTTGACAGTTATACGAAATCAGATATATAAAGATGTGAAAGGGCTGTACTTACTATTGTAATTTTGAGCAATGCGAATGGTTTAGGAACGACAACTGGTGTTTAGTACAATTGAAAAATAATTGCATGGCGAATAAATGAATAAAAATATTGTCATTTCTTCAATCTGTTAAAGCGCTCTACACACCAAAGCCTATGGCATAGGTTGGCGGCTTCAGTCATTGCAAGTCATAAAACTTTAACGGCGGCATGTCGGCGGCTTAACATCAGAAACTTATTGGGTAGTTAAAATTCTAGCACGTCACTACAGCTGAAATGTCGCCGGACAACTGAACGCTTGCGTACTCTAGCCGGCGTACTATTGTTGGCGGGCAACACGCGCGGGCGAAGGTTGCCGACATACTTCTTTTAATTTAAGCCGCCGGGTTGTGTCGGCGGGTTGTGCCGCCGGGCTTAAGTGTGTAGTGCGCTTAAGACTAACACAAGAATTCAATTCATGTCACCCTCTTTCCAGATTCAACGCGGTAGTAAGCAGGACCGGCCACGCAGCGCATCCCGCTGGACACGCCGTGGTTGCCGCCCCAGTTCTCGGTCATGGCCCTCTCATCCATGGCTAGGTTCATCCAAACCCTAGGCCTAGACAAACACCGACGACACCTATTTATTACTAGATACGTAGCTTTAGCACGGACGGAATGCGACAACGAAAGAGAATCGTACAATGAACGGCTTCCAGACATGTATGCTTATAACCTAACTGTTTCATAAATTGTATAGGGACTCAGGCCCAAATTAGCATAGAACTTTTACATTTTCATTCATCTATTTTTACCACGCATTAGAACCTTTTGTATTATATTTTCTTTTAGTGTGTAAGCATCTCGAGTTTTTTTTTTGTTTTCTAACTTCATACATTTTGTGAAACGTTAGATGTCGACTGCTTGCGGGTTGAAGTGGAGAAATTTTGGTTTTTGTGACTGATAATGAATAATGTAAATTAAATATAATATTTTTTCATATAGCACTGTTATTTTATTGTTGAGATGACTTGAAGTAAAAGGCTGAATATTTACTTGTTATATAGATAACATATACATAATTTGAGAGCGATATTACACACATGTGTAATGTCCTTATTTTTAGATTATCCTAATACCATAAGCGGTACAAATTTGTACCAACTCATTTTGTGAGGAATAGACAAGTATATTATATTCGCGATAACTTCAGGCAGATTTTAAAAAGGTTGTTTTTGGGGTACACTTTGTAATAAAGGTATATTATCATGCTTTGTTACTTACAGATTAAGATTTATACTGAATTTATTATAATCATCGTATATACCAACTTAAAACAACTTAAAACAACTCATTTGAACTATCTATCTTCTCAATTTATGAGGTTTTTGATAAAATAATTACTTTAGTTTTTACAAAAACTAATAGTGTCTATGTTAAAACCCTCATGTTAAAAGAATCAGGGGTGGTCAGTATCTGAAACACTTTCATTTTCCTATGAATACCAAATCTAAAATATTTCCTTAACGGGTCTTACATTGTGGTACTTTTATTTTGCCGGGTCATAATGGCTTATTAGTCACTTTGCCTAAAATACGTTTCTATGTTCGATTGTTCAATATTGTCATTCACTTGTCGTTACGTATGAATGCTATCTGATTTTGTATTTGCCGATTTTCGTTCATAAGTTGTTACGTGTCATTATTCTGTCATCGATATTAACATTATCTTTCGAGTTATTAAAACTTATATTAAAACGATATTTACTAACAAAAGTATTGTATTCATCTTGAAACTTTAATGTAGTGCATATCTGCTTCTAAGAACTCTCTCTCTCTCTCTCTTTTTTTTTAATAATTATAAACTAGCACTTGACCGCATTCCCGCCTGACGGTAAGCAGTGATGCGATCGTAAAGCGTGCTAGTTTATTAAGAGCCTATTCACTCAGAAAAACTGAGCGAATAGAAAGGAAGATGGCAGTTGACAAGGTGATGCAATGTTAAACCCAACAACACGACTAACGATGCTGCGCCAAAGGGAGATTGATCTGAAGACCCTCCACGACCAAACTTCCAACACAACAACATTAGGCGCATCGTACCCGGCACACATCGCAACACAACTGCTCAGACCCGTCCTCTGAACGGCTTCACCAGACATCATGCCGGAACACGACAAATCGCTTGGCGGTAAGGCTTTGTCTGTTTTTTTTTTTCTCTTTAGTCCAAATCTAACGCGAATGGATTATTGATCCTATAATAACTCTCGAGCTATGTCTAAACTACAGAATATATTTAAACTTGTAACTATAAAGATAAACATAAGGATTGCATTTAAAGGAATATGCTTCATTGCAACCATTCGATTGAAACACAATAGTGTCCTCAATATTAGCACACACACACACAGGTTCCAAAAAGTTAATGGATCTAGGAACATGGAAGAAGATTAAGCCGTACCTACGTAATAATTGAAATGTTCCTTTAGAAGAAATCGCCCGTACCTTTCACCAACAAACTTTTTTTGAGAAAATAAATGCACTGGTTGCAGAACAGGTGATGCAAGGGAAAGGAACCTGTTTTAAGCTTAAATACGTAACGATAAACTGTCGTAAAGGAAAGATTTTACGCACATTTCTTTTGAGTATAAAAAGGCTCCTTGTTTCTGAAATTATATCATTCGATTAATAAGTGCAAAACAACACATACACGCACGATGATCTCCAAAGTGAGTAGGTTTTTTGATTAACAAATAAAATGCTGTAAGCATTATGAAAGTATAAAAAACACACTACCTAGTTTGTTTAAAAAAATACGAACAGTTTTCCTTGTTCAACTTATATCGTTACTGGTCACCATAAAAAATACCTCCTCCCGGAATTAAAGCAAGTCTTGATACATCAAAATCCACCATTAGACTTTGTTTTGGATTCAATATAGCATAAAATTTGGTACTAACTAACAACTATTCTTCTTTCAGATTGTTTTCGCCCTAACCGTAGCAGCGGTGTTCGCTCAAGACCACCATGGTCACGAACACGGCCACGCTTACTCCTCCCAGTCCATCCATATCTCACATGGAAATGAGGGTTCCCACGGACATCAAGGTGGTATCCAAGGTTATCAAGGAATTTCCCAAGGACATCAAGAAATTGCCCAAGGTTACCACGGTGGAGAAAACATTATTCATCAGCAGCCCATCCATTACGTCCCCATAACCGTACACCATCAGGCTCCAATTGCCGCTCATCACCAAGCTCCAGCTGTTCACCATATTGAGGCTGCTCAAAATGAGAAGAAGGAACACCATGTTGATTATTATGTAAGTAGAATATTTATGTCATTTATCTGCAAGCTACGAAAATTTTCCAGATCAATCAAATGTTTACTTCGGGTAATTCAGAGCATGTTTTCAACTTGATGATTAGATGTGAACTTATTAAGCTTTTGTTTCACAAGAAAATATTTACGATTAAGTTGGTAAATTAGTCGTATTGTAGTCGTGGTGGCCTAGTGGCTATAACACCAGCCTCTCAAGTATGAGTGCGCGGGTTCGATTCCAGGTCAGGCAAGTACCAATGTAACTTTTCTAAAGTTATATGTACTTTCTAAGTATATCTTGGACACCATTGACTGAAGGTGAAGGAAAACATCTTGAGGAAACCTGGACTTTATAAGTCTGAAATCGCCAACCCGCATTGAGCAAGTGTGGTGATTACGCTCAATCCTTCTCTGTATGAGAGGAGACCTGTGCCCAGCAGTGGGACAATAAATAAGGTTGATGATGATGATGATGATGATGGTAAATTCAAACGAATTCTGCTTAACGAATAGTAAATAAGTTCATTTAAAAAGTATATAAAATATCCGAATAATTCTATAAAATATTTAGATATAATTTTTTCATGATTAGGTTGTATTTTACCCGTCCATTAACCGTCAAATTATGATGCAACCACTGATCAGCTCATTTGAACTAAAAAGCAGCGTTGTGCATTTATGCAATGACCCTGATAAGCACGCTCTTGTTACAAGTTAATCACTTTGGCAAAAAATTATTTATCTTTTTACGATTTTAATGTGATGTACATATTTATAAAGTGAATATTATTTAACACTAGCTTTCACCCGCTTAGATTTTGATTTTGTGTGAATATCGTGATAAAAAGTGGTGTGTATTATTTCTGTTTTATTTCTGGTTAAATCCGTTAAGTTCAGAGTTAACAAAGATCCATCCATCCATATTCACAAACTTTCGTATTTATAATATTAGTAGGATGACTTAAAATATATCTTTTCTGTTACTACTTTATCACCTGTATCAATTGTGCTTTCGAAATCTACTAAAAGTTCATCACCCCTCACATCTTCCAGGCTCACCCTAAATACGAGTTCGAGTACAAAATCGAGGATCCTCACACCGGTGACAATAAGTATCAGCATGAGGCACGAGACGGTGAGAATGTTAAGGGCGTCTACAGCCTGCACGACTCCGATGGCTCCATTCGTACCGTTGAGTACTCCGCCGATAAGCACAATGGGTATGCATATTTAATCCTTTTAAAATTTTTTTTTTAAAAAAAGAACGTTGTCCCTCACTAGAAATTTCTTTTATTTCATGGGTGCGTTTACAAACCTATATACTCACATACACAAACAGCCAGACCTGGAACAACTACTTGTAGGTCATACAAACATTTGTTCCATGCGGGATCGAACCCACCCACTGCGCTAACCGTGCAGACATCATCTTTATCTTAGAGGTAGGTCTCAATCGTTAGGTAGTGTAGCACTTATAGGTTATTTTTATACATCCTACATTATAATAATAATAATAAGCCTGTTTATTTTCCTATAGGTATCTGACAAAACATTGTTTTATAGTTTCTTATTTCTAGATTAGTAATAATTTTGTAATTAATTCTATGTTAGTTTAGTTATATATCTTGACTATAGGAACTAGGAACCCCTTTTAGGGTATAGGCCTCCTCCAAGTCCTTCCATTTCTCTATATTCTTTGCTAATTTTGTCCAGTCCTTCCCAGCCGTCTCTTCTATGTCGTCCATCCATCGTTTTTGTGGTCTACCCACGTTCCTTTTCCCCGGTGGGCCGGACCAATTCGTGCTCTTGAGAGTCCATCGTTGGTCTTTGCATCTCGCTACGTGTCCGGCCCATCTCCACTTAAGTTTTAGTGCTTCGTGTACTGCATCTGTCAGTTTTGTCTTGTCTCCTACATTACTATTCTAGATTTATTTTTTAACACAGTCAAATAATTTTTAAAATTTTCTTGCAATCAAATTCAAGAACGATATCTTTAGAGTAACTAAAATTCAATTATGTGGAAAAAAATTATAACTACAACTGTCTTTGTAAACTGCCACGGCTCTTAGTATAAATTTTTTTTTTGCCTTATAATTTGAGTTTAAAAGACCATGTCCTCTTTTTATTACAAACCGTGGTATTACAAAAAAATAAATAAATCCTGTATATAATTTATTCGCCTCCTTATTTCTATAGCTCAAACTGTATATTTTCCCTTTGTCTTATGTTATCCATTATACTAAAATCAAATTGTCTTCTCATTTCAGCTTCAACGCGATTGTAAAGACTGAAACCAAGCACGGACATGAGCCCCAGTACCATCACTAATAATAATAATAATAATAATAATAATAATAATAATACTTTTATTTGTTAACATAGGTAATAGAGATACAGTTCTTGGTTTTGATGAGCTGAGCGCTATGTTATGCCAGTAGGCGTACAAATATACATGCAAATCTAGATTTTCTATTATTGTTATGTCATAACCAAACGAGGAATTATTAAAATGTAAAAAAACATATATAAATATTAGTCAAAAAAAAAAAAATCGATGTCAAAATAATTATATGTCAAAAAAAAAATTAATAAATAAAATATCAAAATTAATGAAAAAACAAAAATTCAATAAAAATAAATTGCAATTCTACATTAATTCGTCATTCAGGTATTCATCAATTGTGTAGTAGCATTTATCAATTAAGAACAATTTCATTTTTTTCTTAAATTGTGTAAAATTTAATTCTTTAATGGCGTCTGGAATTTTATTATAAATACGTGGAGCCATACCTAGGATACTTTTTTTGACTAGTGCAGTGTTGCATTTATAATTACACAAACAATTTTTGTACTGACTACGAAGTGGAACATTTCGTGCCGTTGTAATTTTTTCGAAAAGGTGAGGATTCTGTTTGATAAAGATACTCATTTCCAGTATGTATAACGCCGGCACCGTAAGAACTTTTAGCGATTTAAAGTACGGCGCGCAACTGTCTTCTGTTTTCAAACCACACATGGCTCTAATGCACCTTTTTTGTGCCTTGAATATTAATTCTTTATCCGGCGAATTACCCCAGAAAATAATACCGTATCGTATGAGTGAGACCACCAAACCATGATAGGCAACAAGTAACGAGTCTATATTTACTTTTCTGGCCAGTTGAAAAAGTGCGTATGCTGATTTATGAATTTTCCCACAAAGCTGTTCTATATGCGGTTTCCAATTCAAGTTACTGTCAATATAGATACCCAAAAACACACTTACTTTTTCCTCTTCTATTACGTTGTCATTAAATTTGACACACATTTTTGGAGCTTCAATTTTTTGGTAAAAATGCATTAGTTTGGTTTTCTTCAGGTTAATTTTTAAATTATTCATATTAAGCCAATTAATTATGTCAGTAAGAGTATTATTAATGTCAGTTTCATATGTATTTAGATCTCTACATTTTACTATGGCAGTGCTATCGTCTGCAAACAAAACCATTTGTTGTTGCGTCACTTTCGGCAGATCATTTATATATATGAGAAATAAAGGTGGCCCGAGCACGCTACCCTGAGGCACCCCATATTTTATATTCCTGAAATTTGACACATACGTTTGTTCCATTTTTGACTTCGCACACACTCTCGTAATTTCCGTACATTGGAATCTATTACTAAGATATGATTCTATTAATTTTAAAATGTTTCCTCTGATGCCATAGCAATGCAATTTGTCTAAAAGGATTTTGTGAGAGACATAATCAAAGGCTTTAGTCATGTCTGTGTAAATAGCGCAGATGGGAGTCCTTTTATCCACAGCAGACATAATATTATTGAGGAAGTCAAAAATGGCCATATTAATGGTTTTATTTCTTCGGAAACCGTTTTGTTCCTTGCACAAGACGTTGTGTTTATGAAGAAACTGATATAACGAGTTATATATAACTTTTTCAAAAATTTTGGAAAAAATAGGAATTTTGGCTATGGGACGGTAATTTTTTATAAGCTTTTTGTCTTCTTTTTTGTGGAGCGGTTTTATTATGACTTTTTTTAAATCTTCGGGATAGATGCCCTCGGTAATACCGACATTAATAATATGTGCTAGCACGGGTGCTATAATGTCAATTACATATTTAATTACTTTCGTCGTTATACCGTCAATACCTACAGTACTAGTGTTTTTTAGTGTCTTTGTGGCTAATATAATGTCGGATTTCAAAACAGGTTGCATAAACATTGATTGCATTGTCAAATTGTCTAACTTATTCATTATTTTTATGTCGGTTATTATATTTTTCTCGATGTCATCTATAAAGTAATTATTAAAAGCATTTGCTATGTCAATTGGGTTTGTATAAGTCATATTCCCTGTTTCTATTGTGAGTATCTGTTCTTTAGGCAGGTTAGTTTTAGATTTATTTACTATATGCCACGTGGCCTTTGATTTGTTTTGAGAGTTGTTTATGAAGTAGTTATTTTGTGCCTTCTGAGTTAGTTTAACAATTTTTTTGTACCGCGTAGTGTAATTTTTCAATTCAGTTTTAGCTGTTTTTGTTGGGTGTAGTCTGTAAGCCCACAATAGCTGTCTCTGCCTTTTACTACATGTCTTTATGCCACGAGAAATCCATTTCACCTGTTTATTAGTGTTTATTGTTATTATTTTCTCTTGAAAACAGAGATTGTAAAACATCGAGAAAATATCATGAAATGTCTTGTACGCCACATTAACATCATGACTTTCGTAAACTTCTTGAAAAGATATATTTTGTAAACATGATTTAAATTTAGCTAAGTTCTCATTTGAGTAACATTTTTTTATGGTTTTCCAAAATTTTAAGCGAAACGCTTTATGTACAGGTATTTTAAGTATTTGTGATGTGTGATCTGACAACAAAAGGTCAATAATATCTGCTTTCCATCCTTTACCTAGATTATGAGCAAAGTTATCAATGCACGTCTTACTATGAAGCCTGGTAGGCTGGTTTAGCGCTAGAGTTAAATTATAATTAAGCAGAAAATGTTCCAAATCCATCGTAATCCTATTTCTCAACAGTAAATTAATGTTAAGATCACCACACAACACAATTTTTTTATTTGATAATAGACAAACTTTTTTTAATACAATGTCAAGTTTTTCATAAAATGTCAAGTAATTATATTTCGGTATTCTATACACACATATAATAATAATTGAATGGGATGTCAATTCTAAGGCACACATTTCTATCACACCTGATACAGATTGTTTAGCAACATCTGGTAGTTCCCTGTACTGATGCCCCTGTCTCACAAGAATACAAGTTCCGCCTCGGTTTGTGCTTCGCGAATAAAAAGCAGCTAGGTGGAAATTTGGAATGTGTAATAAATGCTCATATCCAGATGTAATGAAGTGTTCTGTCAAACAGAGTACATCTAAAGTTGTCCCTTGTTTTTCTAAGTGTTCCAGTTGTACAGTTAACAGGTCTGATTTATTTAATAATCCGGCAATGTTTTGATGCATTACAACAATATGACTAAAGAAAAAGCTGTCCGGTGTCGTCTGATTTAGTTATTGTCTTCATATGATTGTCAGATTGGTAAATGTCAATGTTTGATATATTATAAGGTATTTTACCGTCTGTTACGTCAAGGATATATTTATTGTTTTCGTCAATTAGCATCTTCAAATTGTGATAAACGTTTTTCATTCCTTTGTTACTTATTCTACCACTGACTCTCCTAAACATGTCGAATGTCAATTTTAAGTTAGAGTCTAAAATCATGGCGTATAGAAATGATTGGTTATCCATGTACAACAAATTATTGAACGTTTCTACTCTCCAGTTAAAAAGAATTGCGTGTTTACTATTTTTATATGTAGGTAGGCAAATTATAATGTTGGTATGTTGTACAGTACTCAAGGTTTCTCTTAAAGAAACAATAAGACTACAGTAATTTTTTGTTACTTGAAAATCTTCTTCTCCTACGAACACTATGCAGTAGTCATTTTCAGTGTAGTTGGTCAGTTTTTTATCAATGTTATTAACTAAGGTCTCCACACCACAGTTTGGTGTGAGATAATGGCATATTTGGTAATTCTGAAACATGTTTACTGCTATTGGTAACATTTTATTTTTATTATTGCTGCTAATGATACACAACTTATTTTTAACAGAAATGCAATTATTACGTTTTATTAAACTTTCAGTTTTTCTGCACACCTTAGGTGACGTTTTAGAAGCAGTTGTAAACATATCATGTGGCGTTGGAGTGAGAAAATTTTCTCTTTCTTTTTGCGACTTAGGTGTACCATTATGAGGTTTTGAAACTGAGGACTTTTTTCTTGGTGTAATTATCTCAGTTGTTAACTTTTTTGTCACCTTTTTGACTAATTCATGCCTTGTATTTATTTTTGAAACTGTATTTTTAAGTTCCATATTTTCTAAGGATAATTTACTAATTTCATCATGAGCTGAAGTCAGTTCTAGCTTAAGTTTTAATATCTCATTATTAAGTTCCTGTATCTGTGAATCAATTTCGTCAGCGGATATGTTCGGAAGGCTATTGGTGCTGCCATCTAACGTCAGGTTAGTGGAACTACTACTTAAGTCTACTTTGTCAGCCGTTTTGTTAACCTCGGACATTGATTTAGTGCGATGTTTCAATCTAAACGTTATGTTTTCAAATAAATCCATAGTAGTAATATAAATTTAACTTGCCAAGAACTCCTGAGACTGACTGGGTTTTGTAGTTGAATCCACTTTGCACTTTTATCCAAATGACGGTGTGCTCGAAAAATCATATTATGTAAAACATTTTTTGCGTTTATTTTCCGTGTTCACTAACAGAATTCTTTGCAAACACTTTCACTGCGTTATTGATAGTCACTTTCTTCAGTTTCCAGTAAAACTAAATCACTTATTCGATGTATTAGTATTGTTCTATAGTCATAATCACATATTTATAGTACGTATAAATGTTTATTTTTCATGATAACACTTTCACTTATTGAATAGGAGCTATTTAAACTAATTTAGCGGAAGAAAGTCAACAAAATGTCTTTTTTTTCTATTTTATAATTAATTTAGTCACGGAGCTGATTAATTCGTTGTCATCACATCGACCTCCTACCCGCGTATACTAAGAAACTCATCAGTACCTGATAACATGTTATCTTTTGTATTTTGTTGTAACAGTTAAATATATCTAGTCTAATGTGTTTAATTACTCATTTATGTTTTTTTTTTATTCTTAATTCTACTCATTACCTACTTCATAAGCTATCGTTTGCGAGATTGTTTTGTTTCTGACACAAAAAAAAAAACTCACACACACACAATTACTCACAACACATTATTTCATCATAATCATCATCAACCTTTTTTATCGTCCCACTACTGGGCACAGATCTCTTCTCATACAGAGAAGGATTGAGCGTAACCACCACGCTTGCTCAATGCGGGTTGGCGATTTCAGACTTAAAGTTTTCCTTCACCTTGTAATTAGTCATTGGTGTCCAAGATATACTTAGAAAGTACATATAACTTAGAAAAGTTAGATTGGTACTTACCTGACCTGGAATCGAACCCGCACAGTCATACGTGAGAGGCTGGTGTTTTTACCACTAGGCCACACATTATTTATTTGGCTAGAATACAGATACACAAACAAGGTCGTGAAAAATTCAAGTTGAGTTATACATTCAAACCAAGATTGATCATGCAAAATTTAAATGAGCTGTAATAATATTAAGAACTTTTATTGTTAATTGCATTGATAGACATGTAATGCCTGGCAATAATTTACAGAATAATTTAAATCTGTCTGATGAATTATCCTTCTCAACTTTATTCTCCATAAGAACGTTATTAAGGTATTGAGAAATGACACGCGAAATAGATTTGCAAGTACACCGGGTCATACATCCTGTTAAATAACTTCCTTTATGAAGAATTCTACCTAACTTCCTTTCACACGTTCATAAACATACATAGCCCTGTCTATTAGTATAATATAAAATGATTGATATAAACAAGAATGATTGCGATCGACATCTAAGCCGCCAATCTATAAAACTAGCGGCCGCCAGCGACTTCGTTCGCGTGGAGTTAGTTATGCTTCGCTCCTATTGGTCGCAGCGTGATGTTATATAGCCTAAAGCCTTCCTGGATTAATGGGCTATCCAACCCAAGGAATTTTTCAAATCGGAACAGTAGTTCCTGAGATTAGCGCGTTCAAACAAACAAACTCTTCAGCTTTATATATTAGCATAGATTATAATATTAATCTCAAATCATTATCACTGTGAGTAAATTAAGTACTTGTATAATAACAATTTCTAAACTGGCAATCACTTCCCGCAAACGTAATACGTTTATATTGTTTGATTGACTAACCAACACCCTAATAGTGAAACACACTATTGCTATCGATTGGGATCATTATGAAGCAAATTGTTAATCCATTGCTTTATGTATTCGAAAAATGTGTCTGCTCAACAAGCTAAATCACGCAATGAATGTTATTCAACTGTCAAAATGAACCTCATCGCTACTGAAAGTATGATAGTGTGTTATGTAATTACCCTACAGATCACTCAGACTAGTCAGAATGAGTCAAGGCCCTTATAATGTTATAGCCCCCAATGAAAATATTTTTTTTAATCGTTATATACTAGTGCTTGACTGCAATCTCGCCTGATGGTAAGCAGTAATGCAATCGTTGATGGTAAAGCGCGCTAGTTAATTAAGCCTATTCACTTAAAACAACTTAGTGAATAGGAAGGATGACGGCAGTTGAGCGAGGTGTTGCAATGGTAAACCCAACAGCACGACCGACGATGCTGAGCTAGAGGGAGACTGATCTAGAGACACTCCACGACCAAACTCCCGACACAATAACATTAGGTGCATCGTTCCCGGCACACATCGCAACGGCTTCACCAGACATTACGCCGGAACATGACGAATCGCTTGGCGGCAAGACTTTGTCTGATGGGTGGCAACTTCTGCCGGCGGCCGATATTATGGCCTACCACCGAGTTAGTAAACTGTTATAGAGTCAAAAGTTGTCAATACTTCAAAAAACAAGACAACAAAAGAAAATGAAGAAACGTTAATATACTTCTCTAGCGTGTACAAATTGACGAATTTAACACACAGACAAATGGAATGTATGTATATTTTTGCGAAAAGTTAATGATTATGTAACTACTACCGGTAAGAGTATATTGTGGTAACCCTTGATTAAATTTCGTAGTTATGATTTCGTTTGATTGAATAAATACCTATACCAGAACAATGTAATAGGCACAAAAAATATAATTGCAATGAGATTTTGACTATGTAGTTGTATGCAATAGTGATAAATTAAAGTCATAGCCTTTATATGCAAATAATATTTTATTACTGGGTTATTTACTTTTTAAAGTTGTATTGCAATGATTACGAAACGCATTGCCTAGGTTTGAACTAAACTATCTCAGCAAAATATAACCTGACTATAGCATCCGTTTCTAAAAAAGAGTATGAAAATTAAAACCAAAATGTACATCAATATATTAAATAAACTTTATTAAAATTAATATAGGTTGGCAATTACACATCTAGTAACAATAATAACTATAAAACAACTGGACAATTTGATCAGTCTTGTCTTAGTTGTGATGATGATTCTGATGATGGTTCTCAATCTGCACATGATGACCAGGGGCGGAGTGCTTCACAACGGCGTTGAATCTGGAGATGAAACAGATGAATAAGTTATTTTATATGATACAGGTAATACATCAAGTGATGATACGTAATAGAAATCCAACTCAATACAATCAAAGACAGTGCGTGACTAAACGAATAAAGCGGGTAGAAATAAACTCTCATCTGACTAGATATTTGATTACATGCAAAATGGAGCTGTTGATTGCGTTTGATTTTTATATTAAGCTTTACAGAACATCAATTTAGATGTAACCTTATTCGAGCAGTAAAATAATGTCTATTCTAATTTGTAAAAGGCTATCTTGTGTATTGTTCGAAGCTTTTATTTACATGAACAAGAATCGGAGTAGCTTACCCAGTGTGTTTGTCAGAACTGTACTCAACAGTCCTGATAGATCCATCAGCTTCCTGAACACTGTACACTCCCTTCACAACGTCACCATCACGGAACTCATGCTGGAACTTGTTGTCACCGGTGTGAGGGTCCTCCACTTTGTACTCATACTGGTACTTAGGATATGCCTAGAATATTGATGAATTTAGATTTAATAAATACCATTTAAATGCTACTACTCAACTACCGTGGTTTAAACGGTTCAATTTGTGATTGGAATAAATGAATAGAAAGTTACAATAAAACTGTAAGTCGGAAATAAGTGATTTATATTCTAATAATGTTGAGCACTTACGTAATAGTCGATGGGCTCATCGTGAGAATCATCAGCGTGGACATCGTGGTGAGCAGGTACTGCGTGATGGACAGGTATTTCGTGATGGACAGGCACTTCGTGATGGACAGGTACTTCGTGATGAGCAGGAGCTGCATGATGAACTGGGACAGCGTGATGGACAGGGACAGCGTGGTGACTTGGGGCTGGGTGATGAACAGCCGCCTGGATCTGGGCTCCACTGTGAAAGCTTAAACCTTCATAGGCGTTATTAGCTCCATGCTGGTAGTTCAGGCTTTCATGTCCATGGGCGTATTGAGGTTGAGCGTGATCGTGCTGAATGTGGGACTGGTGATGACTGACTTCGTGCTGCACCTGAGCGGGACCGAATTGAACGGACTGGTAATGTTGAGCTGGAACCTCGTGGTGAGCTGGTGCCTGCTGGTGTGCTGGCTCTTCTTCCTCCTGTACGTACTGGTAAACTGGTGCTACATGTTCATTATGAGACTCCTGGGACTCTCCCTGGCCAGCAAGCGCCGCATGATGGACGATGCTCTGCGAAGAATAGGCATGTCCATGGCCGTGGCCTTCAGGAGCGGCATTGTATTGTACCTCTTGGGAATCTTTCTGTTCCTCGTGAGCCCTTATCGGGACATGTTCATACCGTTGCCTGTACTCCTGGGCCGGCTCATGATGGTTTCTCAGAGAATATCCATGTTCCTCGCATAACGCTGCGGCGGCAAAAATAAGCACTAGCACCTAAAACAACAGAAAAATTGTTCAGTTATGTTAAAAAAAAATGATAAAAGTATTGTTAACTTATAAGATGTCACACACGCACTTTAGCAAACATTTTGTTCTTTCTCCTATGACTTCCGTGGTGGAACTGATGAATTAACATAGTCATTAGCTCAATATATACCGGAGACGTTACGAGAGAGTATTGAATCAATTTGCTGCCGCTCGGGGCGTCATGTTTGTAACCCACAGCGCGCGCGGATCTATGACGTAATTTACGTAACCAATGTGAAGGTTGTCAATCTTCTAAATTAGAACACCACAATTTTAACAAAAGGACTTATTATTACCTTATCATGACATGGAATTAGTACATACTATACAGTACAACAAATATTACCACTCTCTGCCTTTCTCAGAGAGGAGATTTGTGAAGAAGCAGATCCCCCTGCAGCAATAACAATATATATTATTTATCTATTCGTAATTCTTATTCATTAGGGCTGATTTATCCACCGGTATATAATTTTTATTCGAGTTACGTCGGTTAAATTGGTGTCTGAAATTTTAAATTTCTGTATGAAATAACTATCAAAATTTCAAAATGATACCCCTTGATTAAAGTTTATGATTGAAAAATCAGCTATAACTCCAAAGGTTTAGTCTAAATGCCAATCTAGGACATTCGATTTTTGTCACAGGGCACTCCAATTTAGATAGAGAAATCTCTTTAGTTAGTATTCTAGAAAAGTTCCTGACTTCCTACTTTTTGAAATTCGATTAAAAATGCGGTTTCACTGTTAAAATTATGGCTTGAATTTGTTAATATAAACCTAATCACGATTGTACTTACGTACTGCGTCGGTTAAATTAACCGCATTAATGTCAATCATTAGTAATGAGCTTCTTCAGTTGCTTTGGATCACCAAATCCGGCTAAAGTATTTAAATCAATCTGTATAAATATTTTTAAAATTTATGACAGCTTGATAATAGTTTTTAATGTTTAAATGTGTACATATGCCAAACTCTTTTTTGTTGTCTTTTATAATAAACATTACACATACAAATTTTCTTTTCATTACGTCTCATTTGCCATCCCTGAGAATGTGCCATATTATATTAAAAATTAAAGGAACAAAATATATATATTTTTTTTTATCTCATAATTACAACTAGATTTTCATATTTTATAAAATTTTAATACAAAAAAAAAACAACAATATCGTAAAACTTTAACTTTTTCTTTGGTGCTGTGAATGCTTTTGCCATTTCTTTTACGCTTAAAATGAGATTAGTCAAAATAATAATTTAGATGTACATCGTATATGAGCCGTGATATGATACCACATATGTATGTTTGAAACATTTAATCATCATCATCATCATCTCAGCGATAAACCCAGTCGCATCCGAAGCTTTTCCAGCTTTGGAGTTTGGGGTCCGCTATACCAGTCTAACTGCTGATTCGGCGAAACTTCAAAATTTTCCGTGAGGCGACTGCCGTTTGACCTCTACAACTCGAAGGCGATATCGAAGCATTGCAGTTAAATCAATTGTTGGACTTTTGAGGGCTCTAGCAACCCGTAACGACTGCCACTAGATGTTCGTATGGCAACCGGGACCAACGGATTAACGTGCTTTCCAAGGTGCGTCTGGACCAGTGCAAATATTCATATTCATGCATACAAATATTTGGACAGTGCGGGGATCGGACTCGCGCCTCCTTGCACAGCGGCCGTGTTCGCAGTTTGGAACATTTAATCTATAATTAATTTACTATACATTCCAGCCAACTGTTAAGTAGGCACCAAAATCGTGTACCGCTAATGTTATTTACTATTGTATAGAATCTAGATCTTTTAACTGACAGCTCTGTTGCTGGGGAATTTGTTGCGTCACTTCTTTTTTAAGCTATGCTCTAGGAAGTGGTGAAGGGCGGACGTTTCGGGGAACTGACTTATGTAATTTCGATGTTCAAAAAGTGCTGATACTAAGCTGAGGCCCAGTTGGAATAAATTACACGATATTAATTTAGTTTATTTATTAGTTTCTTGATCAATGGCCCCTGTGGAATAGATACCATAATTATGCCAATAACACGTGCAACAAATTATAGAAATTCTTTGAAAATTTTATTTCACAATAATGGCGGATATCGCCAATCACTTGATTGTCTAACATACTATCAGTAGCTTAGGCAATTTCACACCACAGGATGCTAAAGATCGCGCGAAATGGAGGAAATTAAGTAGGAAATCGGACACCGGGCTCCAACGCGAAAGCCACGGATGCAACCGGGATAAACGCTGAGATGATGATGATGATGATGACTATCAGTAGCTTAGGATTTCTTTTTGACAGTTCAACAACATTCATTGCGTTATTTACATTGTTGAGTGGTCACATTTTTCGGACATATGGAGCAATGGATTCGCAAAATGCTTCAAAATGATTAAAATCGATAGTAATGGTATGTTACGCAGTAAGGGTGGATTCACCCTTTATAGCAGAACTTTTTACGTCATAATTGCATAGCAACTATCTTATTTTGTATAGCAACGGATAGCATAAGCCTCTTTTCGCAGAAAATCATTTGGCATTACCATACACCGAAACCCACAATTTTGTAAGTCAGAATCATTTTTAGGCATAAAATTTCATATCCATAATAATCAATAAGTATAACCATCATATTGCAGAAAATTCACAGCCAGAATCATCTTTTTTATTTATCACTCAATAAAACAGTTTATTTTGCGTGGTTTTTATTTCCCTGCCAGTAAGATAAGGCAGTAAGCATGCAACAAGCATTCAGCATACAAGCATGCAACATGCAGCAAGCATGTAGCAAGCATGCAACATGCAGCAGGCATGCAGCATGCAAGCATGCACATGCAACAGGCATGCAGCTAGCAAGCATGCAACTTGCAGCAAGCATGGCTTCTGTCACGGCTCCGGCGCTGTGGGGCTCCGGCGGCCCCACGCGAGCAGATGGTTTTGTTTTACGCCCACCACCGCAGCTTCGGCTTGCTGGCCGGCTTCCGTTAAAATCACCTGCTCCTCAGCTTGCGGCCCGCCTCGCCCCTCCGCGCCTTCGCGGGCTTAGATTACACTCTAAGGGTAGGGCAGACAAGACTACGTGAAGTCGGTTTTGAAGCGATTCATTTCTGTCACTAACTTTTGTAGCACACCATAGTGATTTATAAAAACATTTTTTTTTTCAATATGACTAATAAAATTATTTCTATTGAACTTCTGTTATCTTCGTAATATGCTAAGTCAAATTATGCCAAATAATCGGCGCTCTAAATAAACGTTATGCTAAACGAAATGATGCAAAATTGTAACTCTGACAAAGGTAATTATGCCCAATACAATTCTTCCATCTTAAAAGTATCCCATTTTAAATTCAGACATAAAAACATTAGACCAAAAAACAATTATTATAAATATTTTTTATACTTTAACAATGTTGGTTTGCCGAATAGATTTCGGAGCAACAAGTTTCTGCCAGATAGAGGACACCCAGTAAGGGTGTGAGTATCATTTGCAAGATACTACAGTTTAAAACTAAATTCTATGTCTTTGTTTTCAACTAAAGGAAAAATATAATCACTCATGTGACCATGATATTGACCTTACGGCCTCCAAATAATTAAAACGTTAACCGTTATATTGCGAGCATGTGCGCATATGTCAATCATTATAAATAATCTGCGAGATAATTAATAGACTTTATGGTGCTATTAAGAACCTTGAAAGGTCTCGATGGAAAACCGAAATCGTCATTAATTCATAAAGAATGATTCTTGATGTATATAACCTAATTGCTCTCATTTACAACATCTCAAGGAAATTGAAGTCAAGTCAAAATGATTCACAAATCGAACCGGATGTACCATAATAGGCAACTCGAGTGCTGACTGTACAAATCGGAATCCGGTTAAACTTCATATACAGCCAGTTATCTAAGAGCATTAGTAGTTCAAAGTAGTAGTAGAGCATTCGTAGTTCATTTATATGAATTAATCTGTATAAATATAATAGAGTCGTAGCGGAAAGCATCGATATTTTTTATGCTTTTTAGGATGTTTATCTTAATGTACGTTCCAACAAAGACTGCTGATTCAAACAAATGTGACAAAGTTATTTCAAGTTAAATAATTATCAGCACTGTAAATTTTTAAAGTTATAAAAAGGTTTGAAATTAAAGTCTACACTGAATTTATTTTTTAATGTTAACAAATATGAGTTAATTGATACTAAAATTCCAATGCCAATAACTAATATGCAGAATCTATGCAAAATTTGAACGTTTATCTAAGATTTAAAAAAAAAACATTGCCCCACAGTAGGAATTACTCCTGCATCGTGGGTGCGTTTACAAACATTTAGGCTCACATACACAAGAAAGCCAGACCCAGAGCAACTACTTGTAGGTCTTACAAGTATTTGCTCCATGCAGGGATCGAACCCGTAACACGCAGCGCAGCAGTCGATCGCTCAGATACTAGACCAATCGTGTTGTCTTCTCGCAATTCCCTATAAGTCTGGTCAATCATCATCAACCTTATAATCGTCCCACTGCTGGGCACAGGCCTCCTCTCATACAGAGAAGGATTGAGCGTAATCATCACGCTTGCTCAATGCCGGTTGGCGATTTCAGACTTAAAGTCCAGGTTTCCTCAAAATATTTTCCTTCACCTTCAGTCATTGGTGTCCAAGATATACTTAGAAAGTACTTATAACTTTAGAAAAGTTATATTGCTACTTACCTGACCTGGAATCGAACCCGCGCACTCATACTTGAGAGGCTGGTCTTTTAACCACTAGGCTACCACGACATATAGAGATATAGATATAAGTCAATAGTAGATATAAACTATGACCTTAAAAAAACAACATCTTAAAAAGGTACGGAAATACTGCTGGCTGCAGCGTATTGATTTTGGCACGAGCTTTTTCTCACACAAATAGTTGGAAGTCCATTTCTCCCGAATCTTCTCCCCTCATTTAGTAGTTAATACTTTGGCTACCCAGACCGAAACTACTATTATTTAAGTATATATTGTGTTGTTTAAGTACCTATATGATTTGAAGGAAAAGATCTTGAGGAAACTCCAACCCGCATTGAGCAACAAGCGTGGTGATCGCGCTCAATCCTTCACTGTATGAAAGAAGACCTGTGCTCAGCAGTTAGACGATAAAAAAAAAGGTTGATGATGATTTGGTTTTATCGACTTACTTCTATAATGTCAAATAAGAAAATGAGCCTCAGTGATCAGTCGATCATGGTAAATAACCAGTTTTTATAATGGATCTGCTCAAAGCTTTTTATATTAAACTCGTCCCTCGTGACAACGGAAAGTGGCCTCAATGGTGTCATTGCCATGCTTTTTTTTATTAAAATCAGGTGAACTGACTACTTACGCATAAAACTCTTCATTATGTAACCATGAACTATATTGAAGTACCGCGTTTAGTATTTCACAACATCCTTTATGCGTAGTTATGATTTCATTTTCTCTTTCTACAAATATATAATTATAAGTTATTTTGTGATTGTAATGGATTTTACATTTGTTTTACCCGCATTGTAATTAATTGTAATACTGTTGTGGAGAGCCTCGTTAGTTTGCATTCATGTTTTTTTCCATTCGGTAGGGTAGGCCGCTTTTCTATATTTATAGATCCTATTATTTTATTCTATGATTTAATAGGACTTCGATGGTGATTATAGTTTCTATTTGAAATAACTTCACATTTGTAATAGGACCTACCTACTACGGTAAATTTGATACCTTCCTTATTGCTTAGTTTGCATGCTTTAGTTTTGTAGGTACATATATGTAACAAGCGATACGACTAACTTTCTATGCAAGTTTAATACGGATTTCTTCTACTTATCGGAAAAATCAGTATCTGTGATGCATACAGATGTTTGCCTTTTACCTACTTGTAGAGTATTTTTTACATTATTGTCTATTTATAAACTGAAGGTCCTTAGTTTGATAAAATAGTAGTGTAGATTTTAAATATTTATTTAACAGCTTAAATTAATAAACACAGTATCCGACTAATTAATTATTAACTATTTAATGGTGGTAATGATGTTCGTGTTTGAAGTTGCCTTTATGTGACACCTCAGCGTTGAATCTGGTAAAGACAGAAAAAAGCAGTATGAAAAGTGTGTATGCAAATATTTTCTTCTTTCGTCAATCCCTTCTTTCAGGAAGACCAAAACACGATAGATGAACTGTGTGAAAGGTATTATGATTAAAAA
This sequence comes from Sesamia inferens, assembly GCA_037179545.1. Lineage (NCBI taxonomy): Eukaryota > Metazoa > Arthropoda > Insecta > Lepidoptera > Noctuidae > Sesamia > Sesamia inferens. Next base: position 22,212,850 of record CM073928.1, on the reverse strand, counting down.
GGATGTTACTGAGAGGACAACTGATAAAAAGATATTGAAGAAATAAACATGTTGTGCCGACCCCAAATAAATTGAGATATAAAATGATGAGTCTCCTAAGAGGGCCTACACGGCTATAGTATAAGGCCCTCTTGGGATACTGAAAAGGCATTAAAATTATTACGACGCTTTTCGATATATTTCAGCAAAAGTGTATTAAGATAAAATAGTTATAAAATAGGAAGAGGACATTAGGGAAATTAGGGGGTACTTAATGAATGGAAGTAATTTAATAAACGAAATTAGCCTTAATTTGTCCAGTCTTTTCAATTCTTGATTAATGGCCTTTGTGGGAGAGACGGCACAAGTTTGCCAAGAACACGTGCGAAATATTAATAAACCATAAAACGCTGGAGACTATTTAGCGCGAATTAAAATAATAATAAAAAAAAACTTACCCAGTCTTTTTGTCAGATGTGTACTTGACAGTCCTGATGGAACCATCTGCTTCATGGAGGCTGTACACACCCTTTACAACGTCACCGTCGCGGGATTCATGTTGATACTTCTTGTCGCCGGTATGAGGGTCTTCTACTTTGTACTCGTACTCGTATTTGGGGTAGGCCTGAAATTGGATCAACGTATACATTACATAGAAAATACCTTTTTTAAATTTATAAATACTTTGAGCAAGTTTTGATGGAGAATTGGATGTTAAGCAGTTGTGATTGGTTGAACCAATTCACTTTAACGTCTAACTAACGATATCGACGGAATATTCGTTTAAATTAATTTTTAAAAAGAGGAAATTCGCTATTTATTTAACCTTTATCAGAATAGGACAAAGTTTGTGTCTTTAACTTACATAGTAGTCAACATGGTGTTCATAATGATGCTCCTTGTCTGATTCCTTGTGGTGGGATGCCTGATGATGAGTTTCCTTGTACTGAATTGCTTTTTGTTTTTGATGAGAAGCCTGTTTAATCACATGAACAGGAACAATAGGGACATAATTGTATTGAACTATAGGGGTTTCGACAGCAACCTCATGAACGGGAGCGGGTTCTTTAGGAGAAGCGTCATAGTGAATAGGAGCTCCAATTTGAATTTGGTTGATTTGTTCGTGATGGTCACGGATATTTTGATGGACTGTGCTTTGGGATGAGACTGCTTGAGCTTGTTTGGGAGCGGCCTGTATTACATGGACTTCGTGGGTTTGAACCGGGGCTCTGTGATCTTCTTCGTGGTGATAGTAGTCCACTTATTTTGGTATTTCGTGGTGTGTCTCGTGCTGGACCACTGTTTTGAGGGAGATAGTGTGATGATGGTGATCTTGGCAGTGTACCGCCACCATAAGGACTAGAAGACCTAGGATCTGAAATGAATGAATTTCAAATGAAACTATTACGAAATGACGAAAATGCAAAAAGGTTGATTTATTAAGGGCTGATCATTTGACAGTTCTTCTTATATATATAAAAACTTTCGGACGTGAATCCTATTCCACGAATAAAAAAATAACTGTTCATGTTTAAGATTTCTCGAATTAAAAAAAAAATCTGTAGCTATGACGGAAATTTTATAAAAAGAAGTCACTCTAGTAACAGTAACAGTTACAACAAATAGTCTACACGTGCTCACATTCTAAATGAGTTTATCGTATAATTTTAACATCAAAATACTTTAATGGCCCATCATGATTGAAATATTAATATACTTAGTTCTAGACGTATATTGTTACTAACTCTGTGAATCTTGTTACCCGAAATAAATTATTAAATAAATAATCTAGTTAATTTCGATGGTTTATTAGGCTCAAGAGTGAAGAAAAAATACCTCTTTCACTAAATATTATAATATTGTTATACCTTTTTATACATTATGATGTTGTGAACCCAAAAGCTGTTGCAAATATGATACAGAATCCTAAGGACACTTAAGATTTTATACTCAAAAATAATTCAGAATAAAACAAGTTTGCTACAATTTGGGTACCGCTTTTACGAGCAAATTACGCATACCACTGAAAAACTGGTTCCTGTATGTAATTGGAGACCAAAATCATGACTACGTAAGTATTCATTTCTTCAGTACGCAAGATACTCAATCTGTCATCGAAAGCAAAGGTCCGGAGAACTTAAACGAGTTCTTGAAAGGTTTTTAACCTTCGTCAAAGTAACAGTGTGTAATTGTCAATAAAACTCAATTACGACGGCTGGCTAAGGAATTGTATGTTTTAAAAGTTTTAGTCCAGTCAAAATAGACTAAATTATGATTCCAGTTTGCATTAATTCCCAACAAGCTGGATTTTTGTGCAGGCCTTGAATACGTCATTACAAATGATATGTCAAAAGTCCCCATCGATCCCGCTTGTGCGTTGTTTTTTATTCGAGGTCAAAGGTCACAAATTTGCGTTTTTTGCGTATATCTCTGAAACAACGAGAGCTATCGAAAAAAGATTCAGACAAAGTTTGTAGTTCGTAAAATTGTCTACAAAAAATATCTCAACATTTTTCTCCTACAAAGCATCGCTTTCGAGATATCGTGACTTTAGAGCGCAGGAAAGTCGTATTTTCGACTATATGCACACATTTCCGAACCACCTCTGAGGTAGTGTACACGGCGCTTTTTTTTAACGTGGTTTCCCCAGTAGGAATACTCCACAATATATTTTGATCGAGGGAATGTAATGGAACACTATTTTATTGATGAAATTTTTTTTTTATTTAAATTTAATGAAAATTTTAACATCAAGAAAATTACATCATCATTCAACATCAAATTCTTCATAGTCACTCATTTCTTCTTCATCACTGTCTTCTTCCTCTTCTTGCTCGATTTGTGTAGACTGCTCCAAGAAGAGAGATATATCAGTTATATCCTCATCAATTTCGAAACAATCTTCATCTGTTGTATTTGATTCAATGTTGGTGCAAGATTGGCCTTGACAATTGGTACATACCGATGAACAATACAATCCAACTTTTCTGCACCCGCAATTGTTTGTGCAGCCTTTTTTGCAATTACAAAAAATTGTATTGAGTAATTTTTCTGGAGCAGGTGGCAGTAAAGTCTGGATTGGCTCCAAACTATTATTCATCAATTTCCAGCCCCAATCTTCAGGATTTAGATCATTGCCTAGCCACACTTGCACTTGGTAGAACACACGAAACAAGTGTTGATTAGCAGAAGCAGATGTTGGAGGGAGACAAGATAACTGCACTCTCTTATTGTTTTTTGTATTTTTCACAAAACTCAAATATCTATACTTGTCTATCGATTCCATTTTTTTTGGAGCTCCATACATAGCAAGGAGAACACGAATTCCATTGGTGAGGATAACATCTGCTGACGAGTTAATATTTGTTAATACTTTTGCGTTATCAATCAAGTCTTCACGTTTTTCAAACAATTTGAATACTGTATTTTTGCCTCTTTTGAAAATTGCTGATGTCGTATCGCAGCCAGTTATCGCATGAAGGAATAATATATGAGGCTGACATTTTGGATATGCAGTTAAACTTTGTGAAGAATATATTTTCGTTTGAACTTGAGCTCTCCCAGGTTTTAAAAAGTAAATGATCTTATCACTAGGTGTTCGTGCAGTTAATATTATTAACAAATCTACATCTTCTCCAACAACGATAGTTGGATTGGTGCTATGGAATTGTTCAATTGCGGTTTCAATAATGAGGACATCAGCGTCATTTTGAGCTTGTTTCACAACAACATTGGCAGCTGCAAATTCTTCACATAACATCGAAATCAAACGAGATTTATTGTGAGTATTAGCAAGAAACTGCTGTTGGTTTGTCGGAACAGTCATTGATCGATCAAAAACGATATCAGACGATGAAGATGTTTGTTTAGCTCGATGACGTTGTTCTGCAGCTTTGATATTTTTTGTATAATCAGTGTAACCGTCAAATATTATAGTAACGTTGTGACCAAAGTGTCTACGAACATACTGAAGATATTTGTCCAAAATATCCTCAAATGTGTTCTCTCGATCCCACACAACACGATGCAACAGGTATCCTCCATCGATGATGTAGGTAGCATTTGCACTTTCGATATCAATGTTCACACATTCAAAGCAATCATAAATGGCTGACTTCTGTGTCTTACGCATTCCAATTGCATCAAAGAGCGATAAAGGGTAAGGGGCTAATTCGTACTCGAAGAATTTTTCAAGCTCATCTTCAAATGTCTTCGTAATACTCATGCGTTGAAATAATAATACAGGATCTATTGGTACCTTCTCATCATGAATCTTCATGGTACTGTTCATAGATAATAGAGGTAGTACTTTATCAGCACGTTTCAATTTAATATTATTAAATGTTTGGCCCATCATTTTACTCATAGATGCAATACCCACTTCACGAGCATTATGGCAATTGATTTTATCATCCCCGATGACTCCATTGGCAATGGACATGATTTTGTTCAATTCAGGAAAAGGATCATGTGACGAAAACCATTCACGAAGTTTCTTGATGTCTCCAGTATCTCTCTTTACGCGGGAATCCCTTGCATCGACATGCTGATCTGTCGTGTCCATTCTTACATCCGCTAAATCCTCCAATCTTTCACACACAGTATTCATTGCATGCATGCCATAAATCCATTTACTTATGACGCTCTCTTGCGTACTTCTTCCTCGAGCAACACCTCCATCTGTTTTCATTGACTTCATCATCGATTGCTCAATGACCATATCCGTTGAAGTTCCACAACTCAATTTATCAGAACGTCTAATTGTGAAAAATCCCCGTGTAAATCTCTCGAAAACCTCAGGATCATCAATCAAGTTTTCCAATTGTAACATATCTTGTAGATATAAATGTGCAGATTTGGCATAAGGAAAATGTCCTGATGCGTGGAAGCATTTCTCGAATGCTATTCAAATGAGCTTTCCAATCTCCCATACGTTCAGCTCTTATAAACTCCTTAGCAATTGATACCATGTGAAAATATTGCGTCCACAATTTTGCAGTTGGTCCACGTTGTTCATATTCCTTTAATTTTTGATTGAACTGCTCAAGTAATGCCTCAGCCATCTCATCGCCATTCTCAATATCAACGTACGAAATTGTGTTATTCATTATAAGGTCTACAGTATCTTGTAGATTAGCATGCATCTCGTCATCGATGACAAGTTCTTCTGATATTATTGTTGCTAAAGTGAGATGGAGTAATGTGTGTGCTCTAACTGCTCTTGCATAAGCATGGCCATTCAACATTTTGTCTAATGAATTAGTGGCATAAATCAAAGAGAGCACCTCTTTTATGCCACTTCCCTGCATAATTTGGCCAATTGCTCCAAAAAAAGACATGGGTAAATGGAAACCTCCAAGTCTTACTACGATCTTCGATACCTCAGATCCTTCAGGTGCTGCTGATACGATTTCTCGAGCTTTTGCATACAAAGGCTGATCAAAAGTAATAATGCATACATCGTGATTATAACGTTTTGCATTTTCCAAAGCGCAGAGTAAAGTTGTGTAGATAGTATTGTAGTTACTTGCTGGTTGCTGAATGAATGGTAAAAAGAGAATTTGAGACTTTGAAAAATCCATGATATTACTCGTTAAACGTTCAATGTAACCGTTCCAACCAGGTAATAGTAAATCTTTCCATTTCCCATATAACCATAAAATATCAACTTTTTTCAGTAAAGATACTGCTGAGCTACTTTCATAATCAATATTTTGTGCAACTATTTTACTATACCCAACTGCGCCATCATTTTGATAGACTTTTATCGGTATATGAGCTTTTGCTGCAAAATCTTTCGCTGAAAGGACTCTGTTTACTCGTGATATGGGTTTTTCGGCTATAACTGCTGCTTTTGGAGTTATAATTTGAATGATACCCATTATGTGGAGCGTATTATGACCGTCTAGGGTATGTACATTAATGTCAGCATTGTCTGCAGCATATTGAATAATTGTTCCAGTTTCTGGTGGTAGAATATGAGGTGGACGATGAAGAACTGCTGCTGCCTCATACATCATAGTTTCATTATACGATGCACACAAACCAAAAGATGAAAAAATTTGAATAAGACGTTTTGATCCAAACCGTCGATGAAAAAATACTGAGAGACCCAATTGTAACCGTGATTTGAAAGACCTAGGCCGAACAGCAGCCATAATACAGTGGCTGACATTTGTACATATTAATTTCAAGTGTTCCAATTTGCATCGTTTATTTTTCAAAATTATTTGCTCTAACAAGTAAGTCAAAGATTCTGGAATATCACTATTGATATCTTCGAACATCTGAGTAGGTGGAGGATAATTATCAGTGTCAAACACTATCGACTGAATATCTTCTCGAACGATTGCTGCAGCTGCTTCAAGTATTCTCAACCTCTCTTCCTTTTCATTTTGCTTTTTATTCTCATACCAAGCTTTGCTGAGGACGTCATGCTGATTGTCGATGAAGCAAATGAATGTTGAACTTCCCAATTTCTCAGTTATAATGATTCTATTACCATACTTTAACTTGAGTTTTGACTTAATTGTTCTATTATCGATCGATGGTTCTTTGCAAATATCTTTCAATTCTTGTATTGAAAATTGACAATCATCATGATTTTCAATAAATGCAAATATTTCTTCCATCGCTGAAGTAATAGAATCACTTTCAGGACGACCGATTTTACCTCCACTAATGGGTTTTAGAAACGAAGTGTAACAATCACTGTGGTACATAGCCTCAGCAGCAACTAAGTCATATTCATACTGAATGCGGGCAATGACACTTTTTGCTAGCTCATCAGAACGAGTCTGAGCTTCCTTCAAGATGGTTTTCTTGAAGTCAAGGGTTGAAACTTGAGACACTCTTCGTCGAAGATGCTGCGCTTTTTTCATTTCAGCCGTTTTATCTGCTTCATTGCCACAGAACAAACAGTATTTCTTGAAACAAAAAGACGATTCATTACCTCGTACTCTAGTACGAGGAGGACTAATCCCAGATGTGGTAGCTATCTCCGCCTCACGCTGTCTTTTAGCTGCAGCGATGCTGCTCTTCCGGGTGTATGTTTTACGACACTGCTTATGTATCGTTACAGATGTTTTGTCCTTCAAATATTCATTGAACCCATCACCCCTTTCAGTACTTGAATCCATTAAAGTCTTTAGCCCACGATCAACAACCACAATTTCGCCTTCAGTCAAAGATTCATTGCAAATAAAGCAAACTTCTGACATTTTTACAAAATTTTGTAATGGCACTGTTTAAAAAGAGAATATAATGCACAAACACGTCTATTCACTACGAAAAACCGTTCAAAACTGACTGCATTTACTAGAGCTATGTCCTTCGGAAAGCAGGTATAGACAGGTTTCGACCCGAACAATGGAGTGTCGCAGGCAGATGTTTCTCAAGGCCAACCGCCCAATATAATTAGAGACGGACGATGACTCACTCAGAATTGTATATTTTTCACGTACTTGTGTGCATGGGGCAAATAAAACTATATTCTAATATTTTCTGTTCAAATGGTTAACCCGATGATGCATACTGGCCACGTATGAGTGTATATTCGTATTTTCTATGTTTAAAATAGCCATAATTCGAGAACAGTGCATCGTACAAGAAAAAGTGTTAAAATATTTTTTGTAGACAATTTTACGATCTACAAACTTTGTCTGAACCATTTTTCGATAGCTCTCGTTGTTTCAGAGATATACGCAAAAAACGCAAATTTGTGACCTTTGACCTCGAATAAAAAACAACGCACAAGCGGGATCGATGGGGACTTTTGACATATCATTTGTAATGACGTATTCAAGACCTGCACAAAAATCCAGCTTGTTGGGAATTAATGCAAACTGGAATGTCTATTTTGACTGGACTATTTTGTCATAAGGCATACTTACATTTATTTTAAAGTGGAAAATTAGGTGAGAAACTAAGTGGTAGGCCACATCATCGGCTGCCGGCAGAAGTTACCATCCACCAGACAAAGTCTTGCCGCCAAGCTGTTCGTCGTGTTCCGGCATGATGTCTGGTGATGCCGTACGGAGGACGGGTCTGAGCAGTTGTGTTGCGATGTGTGCCGGGTACGATGTGCCAAATGTTGTAGTGTCGGGAGTTTATTCGTCGAGGGTCTCCAGATCAATCTCCCTCTGGCTCAGCATCGTTGGTCGTGTTGTTGGGTTTAACATTCCATTACCTCGCTCAACTGCCGTCTTCCTTCCTATTCACTCAGTCTTTTTTGAGTGAATAGGCTCTTAATAAACTAGCGGGCTTTACCATCAACGATTGTATCACTGTTTACTATCAGGCGGGATTGCGGTCAAGCACTCCCGCCTGATAGTAGTAGTAGTAGATTCCCGCCGGTAATAATTATTAGGTAACTACCATAGATATCAGAAATAAGAGATCGGTTCTAATGCGCAATTTGTTCTAGGTCCTGTGTCGCCAAAAAATTTAACACCCACATGCACATAGAAATAAGTACACTGCACCGCGCATATATTGACAAATCTTGACCAATGATTAATTGAAACTAACTAACTTGCACACATTGAAACTCACACACACAAACGCTGCTATTGGCCCTTTCAACCGCGTAAACATGCACTACAACATTCAACAATTTTACATCAACGCTAGTGCTTGAAAGTCGATAAACTATTTATCGATATGCAATATTTCTTGTGATTTACTAAATAATTTTACTTTTGCGAATATTGCTAATTTATTTTTATATTCACTTAATATTTAAAGGAATAAAAAAAAACATTTTAACAGGATAATATTATAAGCAAGAAACTTTGTTGTTCTTAGTCCCACCTTTCTTTAATATTACAAATAAGTGTTTTAATGCAATCGTTGTTGGTGGATGGTTACATTTATTTAAATAATAGTCTTCTGGAATCACAATCAACAATATAATACACTGTTTAATATATTCAAACAAGATAGGAAATCTAAGTATAGTAAATATATTAAATAACAGTTTTTTTTTTTATTTTACTGTCCACTAAAATGTAAATATTTACAAAGTACTTGACGCTTGGATAGTTTTGGTGCAGCATTTTTCGTTAAATACTACCTGAAACACTTAAAGAATATTTTATATTAATACACAAGGATAATTTTAACTACTATTTAACTGTGACACAGGTATTACAAGTTGTACGACATTATTTGCATAATAATTTTAGCTGTATCATTTTATTTCGCGACAAAAAAGAAATGTTTATAAATCTAAAAATAAATATAAAAATATAATTGTCGATAGTACAAATTTACTAGCTACATCTCTAGCTCACGCCGTCAAGCTGCGGCCGTACCACGTTACCGACCGTTTTGATTCGGGCGATATTCATTACGTGAGCAAAATATTATTGTTAACATAAGTACAACACCCGGAAAGCAATGTAATGCGTTTATTTGTTCGATTAAAGTTTTATCGCGTAATAGTTGACCGAAAATTTTTGGAACAATATTTTTGACAAACTTTATGTTTTTGTTATAATATACGTAATAAACGAAATTATTATAGTACTTACTTATGGTATGTGATACCATGACGTTTTAGATTACTTGTAGCACTTCTAATTTTGCACACAATCACAGAACAAGTCGGCATTTTAAAAAAAATACTTCCGTGTTACGCATACGACGTACAATTTCTGACTGAATAGCGTTTTGAAGGGATTTGCCCATTTTGCACAAATTGTGTTCTCACGGGTTACGCCCCCGTGGCCACTCTATTAAATTTAATATCTCTGTGGTAACTACCTAATAATTATTAAAAAAAAAAAACATATTCGTCATAGGCTACCATAGACCACCTAAAAAAAAAAGAAAAGCGTCATCTATGAATCTCTGTCGTCCACTATATATGACAGCGAAATGTGTGGCGCGAAATTTAAAAACTCTCCAGCGTTTGATGGTTTATTAATCGTTCGCACGTGTTCTTGGCAAAATTGCGGCGTCTCTCCCACAAAGGCCATTAATCAAGAATTTAATTGTGTTGAAATTTAAAAACAATAGTCAATAACCCCTGTCAACAAATGCGTTTGATTATGAAGCCCAAAATATTAAAATCTACATTATTATAAGAAGACGGTAAAACAAAATAGACGCAAAAATACAAACAGGTTTAATACCCAACTTGTACTTCGCCGAAAAGTAGTGAAACTAACTTTACTAAAATAAGCCTTGCACCACCTGGAGCATTATCTTATCACAAATTATGAAAGCCATATCGTTTCTGCATTCATTGCGTCAACACACAGAACCAACGTCATTCATAGCAACATTCGCGTAAAGCAATTCTTAATTAGTTTTTTAATGACAAAAATACTGCAACTGATTATCAGTTAGGCCGTTTTTTGTTCAAATATATTTATGTCAATAATACATTGATCTTGGGCAATTTACTTATAACAACCTGTGGCAATGTCACTGCAAGGTGTAAGTGGTTATTCCGAACAAACGCTTTTACGAAATTCATTGCTAATACCGTATACTGAAGTTCGTGAATAATTTGTACTGCTTGTTTATACCTTATAGTGAAATCTATTTACCTTGGCTACTTTTGTTATTGATATAAAAGACGCAGAATTTGATCATTATGTATCAGTTCACTATTGGTCTTAGTATCATTAGCATTACAACTAATAAAATCTAATTACCTACCTAAAAATGTTCTCAAAGGTAAACATATTTTTCATACCAACCAGTGTTATTAAGTGAAGTGCCTTGTGTTAGTTTTTTTGCGAAAATTTTTAGTGATTTGATTTAACATGTTTAATACCATGGGTCTATTTGTCATCTCTGCACCCTAAATATTATATTTTAATTCGGAAAACATTTACATCAGAAAACAGGATTGGTCCCTATAAATTTTCTTCCTTGAATTTTTTTTAAATTAATTATCTGTTATTCATGGAAAACCGTAATACTTTCCGTGCAAATAATATTTTGGAAAACTAGACAAACGTGTCCTGCATGGTGCCACTCATAAGTTCATAAAAGATGAGTCTTGCTTACCTAAATGCCTATTTTTAAAAATACCTTAGTGATATCTGAATGTAAACACAAACCATGCTTAATGACTATGTTTACGAATTCAGCTATCTACTTTAGAATTTAGGTTCCATTCTCTAGTAATTTTTTAAATCATCCATTCCAGGTATTTTGTGTCGTTGCTACCGTAGCTTTCCTGGAAGCTGTGTATGGTCACGGCCACGGCTTCTCCTCTCAGTTCATCCATCGTCATGATGGACCAGCAGAGGTGGTCCATGTTCAAGGTCATGATGGCGGCCATGGTGGATACGGTCATGGTCATGGACATGACGGTGGCCACGGACATGACGGTGGACACGCCGTCGATTATTATGTAAGTTGAGGTCTGCGGGACTATTAGCGTCATTATCTGCCTAGCGTTCTCCCTACTATGTTGATCGGCTTCCGGTCTAATCGGATGTAGTTGAATACCAGTAATTTATAAAATAGAACTAAAAACGAAACCATAAACAGAATTTATTTATTTATTTATTTGGTCTTCTAACAGAGAAAACACCTTAAATGCTAGAAAATATAAACAACAGGATATGACCTTGTACTTCTCCACTTATAAGAAGTCACAGCTAGCAATCAAAGCAAAGTTAACATTAGATAAATTGAGAGGAAAGTAAAACAATCAAATAAAATTACAATAGACAATGGAATTACAATAATACAAAATTATATTAAATTAAACTTAATTGTTTGATAATGAATTATACACCTATACCTTAAATAACAGCCAAATCACGTGCAAACTATTTTTTATCAATTTTATACTAAATGTTATTTTTGGCTGATCTCCTAGTCAGAACCTCGACAACATTCATCACCAACATTCTACTTTTTTTTGTCTCAATTCATTTAGAGACGGCGCAGTTTATCTTCTTGAATAAATCTTTATCGTCACCTCAGCAGGTCAAATTCGGAACCAGTACAACATTAATTTACTTAATCGATTTTCCTAAGTGCGAGTATAATTTTATTTATACTGTTAACAACTTCTTTCTTCTTTGTAAAATTCTAGGCCTACCCTAAATACGAATTCGGTTACAAAGTAGAGGATCCTCATACCGGTGACATCAAGTCGCAGCACGAGCACCGCGACGGTGACGTCGTCAAGGGATACTACACTCTGCACCAACCTGATGGCTCCGTCAGACATGTTGAATACCACGGTGACAAGCACACTGGGTAAGTTAACACTTGTAGAAATCCAGGTGAAGACAAGTAAAGCTATGGCAGTCAGGAATGTTTTAGCCCAACTAAGAATATGTCTCAAAGGTCCATTGAAGGGCCTTGTTAAATACTAAACTTAAACAAATATTTAAGTTACCAACAGCCAAATTGCTATTGGTAAGTTTATTGATATCGTCATGAGTATAAAACCTTGGAAACCAGCTGTAGGTATATATTTTAGTTTGAGTTCCCAAAACAGGTAAGGCTTATGGTAGGTTTATGGTCTCATCAGAACATCGCAAGTCGCTATTGTTCATAAACACCATTTTCATCGTTTTTTGAATTCAATTTAATTTTGATATTAAATTTGATAGAAATATCAAAACCAGTTTGAGAATTATTTACATTAATTTGTTAAAAGATTATTAAACATTAGAACACCATAGTTGGGCTGTATTAAGCAGTTGTTAGTCATCGCTTAACTTAAAGCGACGTTTATAATGAAACCCGTAAGCTGTTTTCTGGCTTTTCTCAGCAATTTTAAGAAGATTTAAGGGACAGAAACTATAGATAGAAGAAATATGAAGTATATATTATTAATTTTTCTCTCCTTCCAGATTCCACGCGGACGTGAAGCACAGCACCCACCACATTGTTCCTCACCACGGTCACCACTATTAAACTATTGCTGAACAAAAACTGTGATATTAAACTACCGTTACTGTTACATACCTACTGTGATCTAATGTTTATTTATTAGTGATTTTTTTTAATGTTTGATACATATTACACGTTTTGATACTTATTTTATATTTTAATTTTCTTCCTTCCCTGCCTACAAATCAATGTTGTGTTGATTTCAAAGTTATTGCTTAATAATCATAATTTATAGGAGAATAAGTTGTATGGTGACTCAACCTAATTTTATTACTATATAATAAGTTTCGATCCTGTTTGAATATTAGCACGTTGCCTGTCCGTGCATTATATATAATGCATTTTTGACTGCTGCTGTGACGTCCGTGCTTTGTCGTTAATGCACGAGCCTATTCTTTTTGAATGGGGATTTTTAGACTGGACGTGAGAGCAACGTCTTTAATATTTTGCAGACGTATGAGCAGTGAATTGGAAATAATAAAACATCAATGTCCCGCGATTTTTTTTTTGTTGGTTGATAACAATAACTAGGTTATTGAAAAGCATTATTATTTGAATAAAGTCCACTGGCAATTACTGAGATTCGTTATAACATGGTAAGCAAAATGGTTTATTACATGGAATTCACTTGGTGTGTGGCTGTATTTTATATAAACGGTCGCCTCATTAGATGGTACATTATTTGTAATGCACGGTATTCTAGCTGTCACGTCGAGGCATTAAAAATAATCCAATGCTGAAATTCAGTATATTCAAAAGTTTTATTAAAAATCGTTTCCATATTCATTGTAAGTGCATAAAACGAAACAGTTTGGCTGAAAAAAACAAATTGGACGTCACGATAACCTTATCCAAAGTACTCTAGACAGGCAACGTGTTAGGATACAATTTGTTCTGTTATACATACCTCTTAATGTGTGCCAAATTTCGTCTAATCCAGTTAGTATTTTTTGCATTAAAGAGTAACATAATCCATACATACTTTCATGTTTATAATATAGTATAAAATGGGATTAGATGTAGGGTAGTATATTATTAGTAAAATAGTAGGAAATAGGATACCAACCATTAAATAATCATGATAATTATTCATGTTAGTAAAAGCTTTAAGATTACGATCTTTAATTAGGAATCCACAAAAAAGTTTTATTATTGATTAGTTAAATAATAATTGAAGTTTTGCTATCACTTTTTATGAAATGTAAAAAATAAATCAATTTAGCACATAAAACTTAATAATCACACAATGTCACAAAGATTATATTATTATGAGCAAACTGAACAAGATCTATTTACGAATTTGCATAAAAAATCAGGTCGTTCCATTGTATGAAAATCAGTTCAAAGTCATGTGGTTACATTATATCAATAACAGCTGCTTATGAACGAATTTGGCGTGACCGTGACCGACCAAAGCGCACTTTGTGGTCCAAAAATTACTGCACGTTTTATTCACTTTCTTTCACAAAAAGGTGACGAGAAAAAGAAAATTGACACAGACGATCTGTTTAACTGTTAGATTTAAGTATTTTCGGTAGTAAACACTGTTTTTAGAAGTGGAATCCCAACTGGGAATCAAATTATTATTTAGTATAAAAACCTAAATTTATACACGAAAAGGTTTGGTATTGTTTATAGTATTGGTAATGATAAAAATATTAATTAAGGATTTAAATTGCATTGTCTATTGATAGGACAGACAGACAACTCCACAACATTGATGGGACTGACTTCCCTTGACGGTTTTCTGACAGGAAAGCTAAGATGAGTGTCACGCGCATTTTTCATTGGACTTTTAAAATTATTTATAGTGTCGTTTACTAAATAAAAGCGCGTGATTTATGTAGTAAAAAGTGCATTCAGTGCATAATTCATAAAGAACATTGAAATATCGCAGCATAGTGGCTACATCATGGCTTTGCATCAAATCTTTTCCCAGTCGGCTCACGCGGCCGTTTTTTCAACTATCATTGGCGATATCCGCCATTATTGTGAAATAATTGTTTTAAAGAATTTCTATAATTTGTTACACGTGTTATTGGCAAAATTGTGGCATCTAACCACAGAGGCCATTGAAGAGTTGAAGTAGTATTCACTCTAAAGAAAAGAAGAAGAAGACTTCCCTTGACAGAAAAAGATTGACAATACGTTAACTACTTCTGTCAATTGAAATAAATACTTTATTTGTATGTACAGATGACTTTTTTATGGCGCTCACTTGATTTTTCAATTCTATTTTGGTATACATTGACATAATAGTTGACGTAGGCTTTGAAAAAATATATGTAATATATATTCTGATTCCTTTCCATTCGTTCTATTTCGCCCTTCGTGCTTGCAAACTATCTGCAAAAGTTCTAATGATGGGCTTTTCTTTTGCTACATTCATAACGTGAAAGTCGTTGAATTATAACAGGTACTCGTACCAAACCAGATACCAAAAATAAATAAACTCAGTACTTATTCAAATTAAACCTGTTACATGCTTATTGAGCCACTACATCAAAAAGTCATAACAATTGAGCAATTGTTATGACTTTTTGATGTAGTGGCAGGTAGGGATTACGTAGGGATTTACGTTTTCGTATGAGCATACGAAAACGTAAATCCCTACCGTGAAACACCTTACCATCAGGCGGGATTGCCGTCAAGCGCTGGTTTATATTTTAATAAAAAAAAAATAGCGATTTTCGAGTGAAATGTTGAAAACAATAATGAATACTATACATTCCACAAATCTAGTACTATGTTCGTACCAACATAATATTTAAATAAATAAAAATAAAGGCTTAGGGTAAACAGGTTCGTCTGAAGTCACAGCATTTTGCTGAGCGACGACCTTTTCTTCCACAGATGGGGCGCACAGTTTAACTGTTATTTATTTTGTAACACAATTAGTTATTTTCTCCACTCTTCAATTATCTTTTTGTATTTTTATTTTGTTGTTTGGTTTGTTATCGTCAGCCAATGTCGCGGGCGCATCATGGATGACAATCGAATATAATTGCCCAATAATGTGATCTGTCTATGACCCTGGCTTTGACATCAATTCAACTTTATTTAAAAGTTTGCATGTTCGTCTTGCTCAGGATCATGATCTGGAGCAGGATCGGACGCAAGAGGTCGCTGCCAAGAGGACAGGGTGTGCTCTACTCAAGCCGCGCAGACCTCCACCGTATGCTCCATCATGTCTTCAGGGCGATCTACATAATGGTGACACCCTGGCATTTCCTCCTGTCTTATACGGAACAGGAACCTCCCGAAACAGCCTTGTCCGGTGAGGATCTGCATCAAGCAGAAGGTGAGAGCGCCGTGGCGCCTCAAAGAGGGGACTTACCACCGCTATTATGGCGTGCCCAGCACTGGGTTGCGACAATCGCACTCTCCATGTCGCCATGAGATCTCGCCGGAGCTCTGTTCGCCGCACTGCGATTTCTCATGGCAACTGAGTTATGCCCCGGCGTTTTGCCTACTATCGCGACTCTCACATGTGGTCGAGGGCTTTGGCCTCCAGATCCCACGGTGGCAATCCGTCAAAGAGACTCGGCGCCACAGTGTAGACAGTGCGGTATTCCCGGACCAGCCAAACGGCCATGACTCTCTGGGTAGTCAACTAAACTACAATTTCGGTTGGCTTAATTACTACGTCCAATTCGGCTAGTATAAAATATAATTCATTTTGCATATCATTAAGGTTGTTAAACGTTGCCCTACACTAGTGTAATGAGTGGTACCTACAAACGCCACAAATAAACAACGCGTCATATTGACGTCACTCGAATTCTACATCTCGCAAACAGAGTTAGCCGTGCAACTAGTATACCTAGGTGGCCTGGCAGGCATCACATGATAACAAGACCGTCTCCAAAGGCGAGTGATGTAGCAGTAACTACCAACGCTACAAATGCGAATTCTACATCTCACAAGCAGATTTCACCGTGCAATTAGCATACATACAACTTCACAACTTCAACCGTTGGGTAAGTGCCCGCCAGATATAACACCCGTCTGGTCGGAGGATGAGTAAACTTTACTCCCTGTTCCTCATGCCTCCAGATTTGGTATTAATCCTGTAGCGAGGTTTAACATTTAAACTCACATACACAAACTGCCAACAACCATTTAGTTAAAAGGCTACGCAGTTAACAAACTGGGTAAAGTTTTCTAGTTTCTTCTATATACCTATTTATGAAATAAGAAACATGAAAAATAAGCCTTATAAGTTAAGAGATGACCAGTCTTAACCGACGTTAATTTTGCAGTTAGATAAGAAGTCGCAATTTCTCGCTTTGTTACCGTCGTTAAATCATCGGTCTCTGAGAAAATTAATGAACCGTTACTAGCATCGAATTAAAAACTTTCAAGGTGAACTGAAAACATTGACACTACTTTTGTCAATGCTACCATCAACTAGTGATCGTATTGTAGTCGGTCGGTCATGTTATTATTCCTTCATTAGGAATATTTTAGTAGAGCCTCCATGGACTTAAGTTCCGTTCGAAATAACATTAGACACAGGCAGTTCAACCGATTTCGACTTCTATTGGTTTGGTGGTCTGATAATAGTAGATGCAGTAAATAATGGGGCTTGTATTTACGTTTCTTATTTTAATGTCGACTCCAGATGGGTACGCACCTATAAACCGTAATTTTTTTTTTTTATAAATTATGAAGTAGGGCTTGACCGCAATCCCGCCTGATGGTGGACAGTGATGCAATCGTTGATGGTAAAGCGCACTAGTTTATTAAGAGCCTATTCACTCTAGCCTTGAATACACTCAAATTGTAGTCCGACGGAAACACCGCCGCTGGCAAATTATTCCAGTCCTTCGATGTACGCGGTATAAATGAGGAAGCAAAATGCTTCATCCGGATCGTAGTGGTGTTAACGTAACAACGTAAGGGTGGAAACCTGCCGTACGACGTGTGTCCGGTGGTGGAAAGGAGGTGGGGTAATTAAATCATGCAATTAAGATTCACTAACATATTCCACACGACAGCCTCCGTGGCGTAGCGGTAGCGAACGCGGCCGCTGCGCAAGGAGGCGCGAGCTCGATCCCCGCGCAGTGCAAATATTTGTATGCATGAATATGAATATTTGCCCTGGTCTGGTCGTGCCTCGGAAAGCACGTTAAGCCGTTGGTCCCGGTTGCCATATGAACATCTAGTGGCAGTCGTTACGGGTTGTTGGAGCCCTCAAAAATCCAACAATTGGTCTCGCTGTAATGCTTCGATATCGCCTCCAGGTTGTGGAGGTCAGACGGCAGTCGCTTCACGGAAAATGTCGAAGTTTCGCCAAAATCAGCAGTTAGACTGGTAAAGCGGACCCCAGACTCCAGAGTTAGAAAAAGGCTTCGGATGCGACTGGAATTAACGCTGAGATGATGATGATGATGTTGACTAACATATTCCACACTTAGAAGTTTCCTCGTTCTATTTATTGTAACCGAATGGATTATCGCGCGCTGTTCCATTGGATGCGATCGCTAGTGCAGTTACAAAAAGCATAACCAGTGAAGAGACATCGCTTAGACGTCCGCGATATCATTGCGAGTTTCTCTGTCTCCGCGGAAAAAGCCATCATATTTGGCTTACTGAGACTGGCTTATCTGTATCTCAACGGTATCGCAAACTGCTATCCAACTACTACATACTTTTGAAATTAAAACTGTATCTGCAACGGTTATATTACAATTACTATCTCGCTTCGTACCTCGCATTGTGTATCGTCTCGTGGCGCAGTTCGCGCCTTGCGTGATCGATGGTAAATGAGTTGTCTCTTCACATTTTCGTAAGTAAGTTTTGCAAATTTGTAATTAATTTGTATGTAACAAACATTCAAATTAATTCGAGGTCCATTGATTCGTGCCTAGAATACCGCTTCGAACGCGAGCGCTGTGAGGTGCTAAACGAGGGTGCAATTTACTTATAACGAACTGTGGCAATGTCACTGCAAGGTGTAAGTGGTCATTCCGAACAAACACTTTTGCGAAATTCATTGCTAATACCGTATACTGAAGTTCGTGAATAATTTGTACTGCTTGATCATATCTTGAAGTGAAATCTATTTACCTTGGCTACTTTTGTTATTGATATAAAAGACGTTGATTTTGATCATTATGTATCAGTTCACTATTGGTCTTAGTATCATTAGCATTACAACTAATAAAATCTATTTATCTACCTAAATATGTTCTCGAAGGTAAATATTTTCCATACCAACCAAAGTGTTATTAAGTTATTAAGTGAAGTGCCTTGTGTTAGTTTTGTGCGAAACTGTTCAGTGATATGTACATACTCGCCTAACGCCTGCATGGTTTATAATACCATGGGTCAATTTGTTTTCTCTCCACTAAAAAAATTATATTTTAGTTTGATTTTTTTTTGTCAGAAAACAGGGTTCCTATAAATTTCCTTCTTTGTTTTTTTTTTTTTGGCTTATTATTAGTTACTCATGAAAAAACCGTAATGGATACTACTTCCTGTTAATATATTACCCATTGGGAAACTAAAAGAACTGGGCTACAGCCCATTCCGTCTCACCGAGAGGAGGCCCGTGTCGCAACATTATAGGCTGATTGTGTATAGCGATACTCATAAGTTCATATGATGGGTCTTGCTTACGTATTTGCCTATTTTGGAACCACCTCAGTGATACCTCAATATTAATGAAAATAAGCACAAGGTATAACTTATGACTGGGCACGCCATAATAACGGCGGTAAGTCCCCTGTTTGAAGAGTGCCCCGAGGCGACGACGACTAGTGACGAGAGGCGCCACGGCATTGTCACCTTCCGCCTGACGCAGATCCTCACCGGACACGGTTGTTTCCTGTAGGTTCCGGATTCCGGATAAGGCGGGAGGAAACGCCAGGATGTCAGCACTGTGTAGATCGCCCTGGGGACACGGTGGAGCATACGGTGAAAATCGGCCCGGCTTGGGTATAGCATCACCGTGTCCTCGTGGCGGCGATCGGCGACGATCTCTCGCGTCCGATCCTGGTCCAGGCCATGGTCCGGAGCGAGAGTGCATGGCAGGCCGTCACCTCCTTCTGCGAAGCAGTGGTGCTGGCAAAGAAGGAGGCGGAGCGCGTGAGGCAGCAGGAATCCCAGCGCCCTCGCGTCACTAGCCGCCGCAGGAGACGCCCTGGTCGGGAGACGACATCGAACTCCCAGCTACCGTAGGCGCGGGTCTGCAGGCGGTGAGCAGTGGGCTGCTCACGCCGACCTGGTGGCGAGCAGGCCTAGTCCCCAATCGACGGCGCGTTATGTTTTACGCGAACCTCAAAGACATGTCAGCACATCGTGACCCGAATCCACAAATACCGATGCCTCCTGGGTCAAAGTTGCGGGTTGGTAAAAAAATAAACCGTGGCCCTGGCGCATAGGCAAGTAAAGAAACATGGGTTGATTTTAATCATTAAAAGCCTGACACGCCCTTCCCCCAAAGCGGGAGAGGTAATTTGATGATTTTTCATCCCAAACAAAATAAGGCATAACTTACGATTAATTTTACGAATCCCGCTATCTGCTTTACTTTAGATTCCATTCACTACTAATTTTTTAAATCATCCTTTCCAGGTATTTTGTGTCGTAGCTACCGTAGCTTTCCTTGAAGCTGTCTATGGTCACGGCCATGGCTTCTCCTCCCAGTTTATCCATCGTCATGATGGACCAGCAGAGGTGGTCCATGTTCAAGGCCATGATGGCGGCCATGGTGGGTACGGTAATGGCCATGGACATGACGGTGGCCACGGACATGACGGTGGACACGCCGTCGATTATCATGTAAGTTGAGGTCTGCGGGACTGTAAGCGTCATTTTCTACCTAGCGTTCTCTCTATTCTGTTGATAGGATTCCAGTCCAATCGGATGTATTTGAATACCAGTAATTTATAAGGAGCGAATAAAAGCGAAACCATAAACAGAAGTATAAACCTATACCTTAACTTAACCTTCTTTTTAGCTGATCTCCCATTCAAGACCTAGACAACATACATCATCATCTTTCTGCTTCTTTTGTCTCAATTCTTTTAAAGACGGCTCGCTTATCTTCTCCCATGAATCCTTATCGTCACTTCAGCAGGTCAAGTTCTGAACCAGGACAAGTTTCATTTACTCAAACCAATTTTCTATTTGCAATAATAACATTTTCCATACTATTTACAAATTCTTTCTTCGTGAAATTCTAGGCCTACCCGAAATACGAGTTCGGTTACAAAGTAGAGGATCCTCATACCGGAGACATCAAGTCGCAGCACGAGCACCGCGACGGTGACGTCGTCAAGGGATACTACGCTCTGCACCAACCTGATGGCTCCGTCAGACATGTTGAATACCACGGTGACAAGCACACTGGGTAAGTTAACACTTGTAGAAATCCAGGTGAAGACAAGTAAAGCTATGGCAGTTAGGAATGTTTTTGCCCAACTAAGAATAGAGCTCAAAGGTCCATTGAAGAGTCCTTGCAGAATACTAAACTTAAAATATGTGGCCATCCGTAAGTCTATTAATATCGTCGGGAATTCTAAAGCTCGGTAACCAGCTGTATCTTTTGTTGTCAATATAGTTGCTTGTGTTATCATCAGACCACCGCAAGTCACTTTAATTTTTAAAATCCATTTTCAGGGTTTTTTGATAAGTGATAGGTTCATCATACCATCTTGAGTTTTTTTTTTTTTTTTGTAAAGATTGATTTGAAATTGCTTAAAAACTTAAAAGTAAGAATGGTGGTTAAAATAGTTAGTCTGGATTAAGACGTTAATCATTTAACTTAAAGCAACGTTTATAAATGAAATGAAATGAAATGAAATGAAATCGTTTATTAAGCAAGTAGGATCACCGATCACTTTTACACGTCATAAAACCCCATGCTGTTTTCAGTCTCTTCAAACTTCTTCATTTGACTTTTATAGTAACTAACTTTTCTCTCCTTCCAGATTCCACGCGGATGTGAAGCACAGCACACATCACGTTGTTCCCCACCACGGTCATCATTACTAAACCATTGCTGAACACAAAACTGTGATATTAAACTACCGTTACGTATGTTACGTACCTACTGTGATCTATTGTTTATTTGTTGGTGAATTTTTAGTTTTTGATACTATTATACATTTTAATACTTATTTTATATTTTGATTTTCTTCCTTTGCTGTTTAATTAACACAATATTAATTTCAGAGTTATTGGTTAATAATCATAATTTATACAAGAATAGGTTGTACGGATAACTAAATAACTTTATTATAATAAGTTTCGATCCAGTTTAAATATCAGGATTAAAAAGTATTCTCTATAAATACTAACAATATTGGTCGAAATTTGGCACGGCTTATTAATTTCGTGCCAAATTTCGTCCAATCTAGTCAGTATTTTTTGCATGAAAAAAATTTTGAATGTTTATAATATGGTATGAAATGGAAAAGGATGTAGGATAGTATATTATTAGTAAAACTGCAGGAAATAGGATAAATACCATTAAATAATCGTAATAGTTATTCATTTTAGTAAAAGGTTTTGAGATTTACGACCTAGGAATTAGGAATTCGTCTGCAATATACGAAAATGTTTTATTATTATTTAGTAAAATAATAATTAAAGTCTTGCAATCACTTTCTAAGAAAAATGAAATACAAATCAATTTAGTAATGAAACTTAAAAACCACACAATGTCATAAGTAATAAAATATTATAATGAGAAAATTGAACAAGATCTATTTACGAATTTGCATAAAAAGCAGGTCGTTCCATTGTATGAAAATCAGTTCAAAGTCATGTGGTTACATTGTGCCAGTAACAACTGCTTATGAACGAATTAATTTGGCGTGACCTTGACCAAACTAAAGCGCACTTTGTGTTCCAGAAAATACTGCACGTTTTATTCACTTTCTTTCACAAAAAGGTGAAGAAAAATTCTGTAAAAATAATGTGTTTTATTGTTTGAAAATTTAGAATTCACTTCTCTTTACAGTATTTTTAATAATGGAAGTTGGGGTAGTGGAAATAGGGATCAAAAACTAAAAATTATTCAGTATAAAAATATTTTAATTGAACATGAAAAATAAAAAGAAATGGCCATTGCGAAAATTTATAAAATTCGTTAACTTACTAATGCCATATCACCAATAAACACAAGCACATTCAAACCGCATTCAAAAACTATCTATTTAAAGTGACAGCTTTTGAATTCACTCACACAACACTCATGACACTAACTTCTCTTGATCGTGATTTTTCAGTTCACTGTTATGTACCAAACAAGATCGGCAATTCGTTTAACCACTTATGTCAATTGAAATAAGTATTTTGTTTGTATGTACCGCAGTCTTTTTTTTTTTTGTCACGCTCACTTGCTTTTCAATTCTATTTATATATTGACATAATATTCGACATTGACTTTGGTTGTCATGTAAAAAAATGTTAAAGATATAATGATCGCGTTAAGTTTCATTGGTTAAATTCTCCCTTCGTGCCTGCAAACTGCTTACAATTGTTCTAATGTTGATGTTTTCTATAGCTACATACATGGCGTGAGAATGCGTGATTTATAACAGGTTCAAAAAATAGGAACTCAGGCTCAGTATTTATTTCAATTAAACCTGTTACATGTACTGTTGAGTCAATACGTCAAAAAGTTAAAACTATTGCCCTTTCCGAAACCTAAATTCTTATAGAAAAGATGTGCAAGGAACTTAAATTATATTCACGAGAACTTGAAACTTTTTTTATTTTTTATTTATAATTTATAAACTAGTGCTTGACCGCAATCTCGCCTGATAGTAAACAGTGATGCATTCGTTGATGGTAAAGCGCATTAGTTTATTAAGAAGCTATTCACCTTAGCCTTGAAGGCACTTAAATTGTAGTCCGACGGAAACATCGCCACCGGCAAATTGGTCCAGTCCCTCGATGTACGCGATATAAAAGACAGGGCGAAACGCTTCGTCCGGATCGAGCATCGTTTTGAGCTAAATTTGGGTTACCAATTAGCCTTTTCACACGCCTCTCCACTGAATCCAATGTAGCCAGGTGACATTTTGCAGCACCAGCCCAAATGTGGCTACAGTACTCCACACACGAACGGATCTTTGCTTTGCGAGCTGTCTCGGTGTGAAATACCATCGGACCTTTGCGATAACGCCAAGTTTCCTGGCAGCCACCTTAGCCAAAGTTACAAAGAACCGCCCAAAGTTACATAATGTTCGAGGAAATCTTAACTCCCAAAAGCTGAAGGTGGTACGCTCTACCATAGCCTTTCTTTTGGACCGGGTTGATTCCTTATTAGCCCGAGTATCTGACAGGTATCTCTCCACAACTGTGCTATCATCTGAATTCCTATAGATACGATACATTGCGAAAACGTATAAGTTTGAAATTACCGAGCTATTTTTGGAAGCCGTGTTATTTAAGACTTTACCAGTCTTAACCGATGATAAACTTGCAGTTACATAAGAAGCCACAATTTCTTACTTTGTTACTGTCGTTAAATCATAGGTCACTGAAGAAATTAATAAACCGTTACGAATTAAAAACTTTCAAGGTAAACTAAAAACATTTGTGAATGCTACCATCAACTATTGATCGTTCATTAGGATTAATTTAAGTTATATTAACTACATTCCATTTGAAATTAGATTAAATATTTAAATAAACCTTTTTTACAGCCAGTTCAACCAATATCGACTTCTATTGCTTTGGTGGTATGATAATAGTAGGTGCAGTAAATAATTGGCTTTGTAACCACTGTTCTTCTTTTAACATTAACCCAAGCCGGGTACGCACGTATAAGCCGTAACTGTAGCCTTTGCAGATACACTAACATATTTCACACATAGAAATTTTCTCGTTCTGGTTATTGTCACCGAATGGATTATCGCAGTTCCGTTGGCAGCGATGGCCAGTGCAGTTACAAGAGGCATAGTCACTTACGAGCGATCACTTAGGCGTCCGCGATCTTACTGCGAGTTCCTCAGTGACAGCGGAAAAACCGTCAAATTTCGCTCGACCGCCGAAAATACAGCTCCGGACGTGAGCGTTGCGAGGCGCGAGGCGACACGCTAGTTATGCTAGTCAAAAGCGGTTAAACGAATTGAAAAAAAGTTTTGTTAAAAAGATTAATCTTTTTCGGAATGGATTACATTCAGGCCATCTCTTAACCTCGATCTCGTGTAAGATGGAACGAGTGAGCCTGGAAGATATCTATTTGCTCTTGCTTTGAACACTCACTGAATTATATGTGGATGGGAACAGAGACGCTGACAGAAATCTGCACACACTGGCAGTGCATGCAGTAGTGTATAAAAAAGGAGTTGAAGCACTAAGTATGACTAATCGGTATAAGGGTAGACCAAGGCATTATATTATGGTACTCTGCAGAAAGTTTAGCAGTGAAAGGGCCCACTCTTTCCACAAACTCGCCCAATAGTTGCAAAACCCTCACCCCCCCCCCCCCCCCTCATTAGTTGGGTGAAGAGAGCTTAGAGAGACCTGTCAACAGTGTCAAGCGCTTAGCATTAATTGGAATGACAACTCACTGCACGATCAATTCACGTAAGTTTTCACGATGAAACCAATTTCAGAATCGCACCGTTGAGATAAACATACACGTAGTGATGTGCGGGTGTGCCTACTTTTATCATTGCTTTAATATTTCTCATTTAATTTAAATTTAATTTCATTTAAGAAATTATTCACGGAAACACAATAATTAAAATTACGTTCTTATTGTTTTATAACTAAAGCTATACGTAATTGTAATTACTGTGTGTTATAGACACTAGAAGTATAACAAATTTTTTATGAAAGTAAATGTATAGTTTTAGTTATTAAACAATAGGTAATAAAAATTATTTTTAAATTATTAATCAGTTTGCTATATGGTCCCAAATCTATACTCACTACTGGTTATAAAACAACATGTAATTGTAATACTCGTATCCATACCCTAAATTTTAAATTAGAATTAATGATTCTTTAAAACAGGTATTATTATGAAAAATAATGTTCACATACTTAGCGCATAATTAATTGGTTGCAGTATATTTTCTTTTAGTAAATGTCAATGCACTGGGAAAGTAAACGTTTTATTACGGCACTAAAACATGCTCCGATACAAGGTCAGCTCAGATTACCGAAAACTGACATATGTAGCAAACTGATTGGGCATTAAAATGTATTGCGAAAATTTTTTATTTCTGTCCCTTTATGTGTTTAAGTATAAAAAGTAAAGTTAAAGACTGGAAGATTATCAGTCACAGTTCGCTCCTTCAAGAGTTAAGAACAAACAACCTTCAAAATGTACAAAGTAAGAAATACCACCTAAAAATCGTCAAGATTATAAAAATTGTATCAATAGAAAGAATTACTAATGTTAGAAAAAGTTTCACAAAAAGCCTTATGTAACCAAAATGTTTTCATACTTATTAAGAATTATTTTTCATTTGCACAGATTTTCCTCATCGCCGCTGTGATCACAATGGCCGTTGCCCGGCCGCAAGACGGTCACGACCACCATCATGGTCATGGTCATGCTATTTCGTCACAGAGTATCGTACTACACCAAACTCACGAGAGTAAACACGAACCCGTCCATCATGAAGAGCATCATAAAGAGCAGCACAAGAAGCACGAGCAACATCACGGTCACGCCTCGTCATCACAGAGCATCAAGCAGCACCACGGACACGCCACCGAGAAACACGTCGAGTATTATGTATGAAATGTTCCAAGGCTTTACTTTTCATTGTTATTATATATTTGAAATGTCGTGAAGCCTCATTTTAAAATCTCCATAATTAATCGTAATGTAACTGTTTTTTTTTATAGTCTCATCCTAAGTACGAGTTCGCGTACAAGGTAGTGGACCCTCACACCGGTGACAAGAAGTCTCAGCACGAGGCGCGCGATGGCGACGTCGTGAAGGGTGTATACAGCCTGCACCAGCCTGATGGTACAATCAGGATCGTCGAATACCACTCGGATAAGAAGACTGGGTAAGAGAGAAATTAAACTGAAAAAAAAAGAACTTTGAAACATATAGGTACTGAGTGAACAGCATTAAGTAATTGTTTTTTCCGTATGTACAGATTTAACGCCAATGTTGACATCAAGGGTCACGCCATCCACATTGTTCCTGAACATCATCATCATCACTGATCTCTATCCAAAACAAAATCTTCGTCTTAAGTTCGTTGTAACTAATATCTTAAGATTGTTGATAATATGGATGTTTCCTGGGTAAAAATAAAATGATTCTATTTAGTGCGTCATTCAGATTATAGAAAAATATTGGATACGTATATTTTGTTTTATCAAAGCAATAAAAATTGACAAATATAAAAGGCATCAAAGATCAGGAGTGGTGGTTGGTGACGTCACTGCTCGGTAAAAAGTGTAGCGTGCAGTGACGTCACACGAGTTTTCAACGCACTATGTCGTCTTCATTTTTTGTTTATATGAAAAAAGAAAAAATCCGTATCTAGTATTGTTTTGGAAATCTGACTGACGGACTAATTAGTTTTTTTAGTCAACTTCCCTATTGTGCCTCAAAGAATGTATTGTAAATATTTAAAATAAACATATTTAAGCCACTTATAATATATTTTTTAATTATTTATATACTAACTGCGCTCCTTGATTACCCGCATAAGTATAATAAATATCCAAATGTTTTTCCTAGTTACAACGATCTGTGTGTGAAAAACATTCAAATACGTTAACTAGTTTATGCGTGAAAGATTAACAAAAAAATATCTATCCACACAAAATTTTGCGTTAGAAATATTATTGCTATATTCAACGTTTTTTCCCTATATTCCAGCAGCTACTCTTCTAGAAAAAATAGACCAAATTATTCATAGCACACTAATTGAATGTGATCTTTAACGACGCTGCAAGCCATACTACGCGAGAATTTTGGTGGACTCGGGGCAGCTAATTACCAGTTTATGCTTACTATTCTCTGTCCATAGCACTGAAAAATTTTGCATCCTCCCTGGTTGACTTTGAAGTGCTGCGTTTTGTTGATGCGTTGAACGCTTAATAAGCGTTTGTGTGTTTGTAAGAAGTTGTTTGTTTGTTTGGCTTACCTGATATAAAGTGTGTATCTGACATCGACGCACAAACGAGTACCATGGATCCAGTACCTGATTCTGAACCCCTCAGTGGTGGAATTTTGCGTCGCATATTTCACGTTTAAAAAAAAAAAATATGCAGTTTTTTTATTTTAGACCGTTCATAATTGCTATACTTTTATAACCCAATAATATTTTAAAGTAAAAATCAATCAATTCGTTAGTTACACAAAAACGCACAAAGTGCACAATACTAGAAAAACTATCCTATCAGCTGATTTAATAGAGTTCGCATCAAGGGTCAACGTCATACCTACAAACATGCACGGCGGCACGCTTGCAATGTTCAAAGGCCGAGCCGACACTTTTTTTTAAACACTATTATTTCTGTAACCGCTCATTAACGACTATCATAATTTTGTTAGTGGCATGCGGTGTAGCCTTTTCGCGAAGTTTGCGTTACGATGTCAGATACACCCTGTATACGTATATAAGGTATGAGCCGCTTTGCAGGTTGGTCCATCTTTACTGCAGAGCGTGCCCTCCTGTTGGCTGACGGTGAGTTTGAGTCCTTCCTCTGGATTCAGATGCTACGGTTACCCAACATAATGTAGCGAAATGAAATTTTGATACTTTAACCCGGTAAGAACTAAAAAATAAAAATAGTCTACGAAGACTTAAATCGAAGGAGACAAAGAAACCTAAGGTATACTGGATGGTATAAAATCTGGTACGTGTTTATTTTACGATCCCAGGAATCAATTGTCAACAGTTTTCAGTTCGGAGTCACTAAAATAATGGTGAATCTTAGTCGTCCAGGTAAAATTCGTAATAAATTTTGTTATAAACCTAATAAAACGCGATTATTCGAAATTAAAGGCTACAATTTGTAGGGTTCGACTAGATTCAGAATATATTCATCAACAACTAACTGTTGTTCTATTAATCGAATGTTTCGCTTGATAACATGAAAATCCAAAAAGATCAGATTAAATGGAGAAGAATTGATTACATTTCACATTTGTCTAGAAAAAAACCGGCCAAGTGCGTGTCGGACTCACGCACAAAGGGTTATAACTACTACTAGAAACTACTTACACTACTTAAACTACTTACTAGATCTCGTTCAAAATAATTTTCATTGGTAGTTTTTATTATGTGTTTGTACATCGTATGTGTTTTTTAGAATTTTTTATTTTCTTATTTTAGAAGTTAGACGGGAGGGGGCAACTTTTTTCCACTTTGAAAAAAAATATTTTAGACACCTTGATATCATTTTGAAGACCTATCAATAGATACCCCACACGTATGTGTTAGATGAAAAAAAAAATGTTGAGTTTCAGTTCTAAGCTTGGGGAGCCCCCAGTTACCCTACGGCCGCCGTTAGGTTCGCGCGTCTATCTCATTTAATGCGTAGCCTCGCCGCGAGTAATTTATCGATCTTTATATTATATAAATACAGTGATTATACTTTTATTACATAGTACTACATTTACTACCAAAGCTGCTCCTGGCTACAGGGGCACCTTGTATCATCATGGAAATCCCCACTGTAAGTTATGCCAATGTTACATCTAAAACTACATTCCCAAAGAAAGATCAAGCTATCATAATAGATTCTATCGATGGAATTATGCTACGAGACTATTTGTTAGCCCTCTCCACAGTTACCAAACCAACTTCAATAAGATTTATCTCACGAATAGCCAACTCAAGAGTGTGTGTGTACATGGATACTAAACAAACCGCAGATGAACTTGTTGATGTAATATAAAAAGTAAAAGTCAAAGATAATATTCTGGAGATTCGGCCACTGATAACAAGAAACAAACGAATTGTATTATCTAATGTTTGCCCGATTATACCCCACGAGGTCATAACAGAAAAATTCAATGAAATTAATATTAAAATATTATCACCTTTATGAGAGTTGGAATTTCTGAGCCTAGTTTCGCACATATTATGAGTTTCCGCCGGCAATTGTATGTTTCTCCAGAGGATGAAAAAAGACTTCCAGAATTTATGCAAATAAATTATGACGACACAAATTATTGGATTTACTTAACTAATGAATCAATGAAATGCTTTATTTGTAATGGAATGGGCCATTTAGCTAAATATTGCCCACAAAGTAAACATCAATCTACGCAACAAACAGAAGAAATCTCAACCTACCCTCCAATAGTTTTTAACAAACCTTTAGGAAACCTTACCCCACTGACCCAAAATTTATTATCTAACAAAGGCACCAAACGATTCCATTCTGATACTACCTCGGGAACCCCTCAGCCAGAGCCTATCCAAACAATTAAACCCGCGGAAGAGATGCCTATGAGCGACCACACAGATGACACCGACAGTAATTATTCACTAGAAGAAGAACAAGCAAACTTAAAATCCATTAAAAAAAAGAAGAAAACTATTGACAGCAGATCAGAAGAACAAGTGTGGAACGACATTAAATTGGAACTAAAAGAATCTAACATAAGTTTTCCCTTATCAGTAGATCAATTTGTAAGTCTTTTGGATGTGTGCCGTAACAAACAAAATGTTTTAGAAATTACCAAGGAATACACTGATAAGATCCCCGATTTAATTGATATGTGCCTACAACTTCATCCTAAAATGAACAAAACGTTAAAAAATAGATGTTCAAGATTTATTCGAAAATTACAATGCATTGAACCAGGGAATATCCACTAGGTAATTTTTTTTTTTTTTTTATTTGGACATAAAAAAAAGTTTACCCTTTTTTCATATATATTAGTCATGAAAATTCTGCAGTGGAATGTCAATGGTTTCCATGCTAGATACGAACACATAAGATTAATTTTGAATGATTTAGATCCACTTTGTTTTTGTGTTCAAGAAACCAACTTTAAAAATAATTATTGTGCTAAACTAAGAAATTTTAATTTTTTTTACAAAAATCGCTCTAGTAGTACCACACGTATAGCTAGCGGTGGCGTGGCAACATATATAAAACCTTATACATTTCCTGAGCAGATTACCATTAATAGTCCTTTAGAAGTTATAGCTGTGAGAATTAAGTTTCCATTAACAATTACAATCTGTAATTTATATTTGCCCAATAGTTGTTCTTTTAATGAAAACGAATTAAATAATTTGGTTAATCAGCTTCCAACTCCCTTTATTTTACTGGGAGATTTTAACAGCCATCATTTCTGTTGGGGTTCAAATCACTGTGATCAAAGGGGTAAAATTATAGCTGATTGGTTAGAACCACATGATATTATTTTCCTCCTCAATTCTCATCAACCTACTCATTTTAACAGTAGCAATGGTCGAACTAGCAATATTGATTTAACTTTTGCTTCACGAAATATATCAACTTATTTCAACTGGAATGCATTGGATGAACTTTACGACAGTGACCACTCCCCTATAGTAATTACGTTTGAAATAGATTTTAACTCAAATATACAATATGTCCCTCAACATTGGAAATATCAAAATGCGGATTGGACTAACTTTTCTAATGAAATAGAATGTAACGTTAAACAACTAGACAAACTACACATAACATCAAATAATGACATTAATGATTTAGTTAAAGAATTTAATCATTTAATCATCAAAGCTGCTGAAAAGTACATCCCTAAAACGTCTGGAAAATTAAAGAAGAAACAAGTTCCTTGGTGGAATGATGAGTGTTCTAAATCATTAAAGGAAACTAAAAAAGCATACAGAGCTTACACCAAATTAAGAAGAAAAAACCAAAATAATTATTTTTGTAATCAAGAAAGCCTACTACAAGAAGAGTTACTTAAGATAGATTATAAGAAAAAAAGACCTAAAACTAGAAGATTGTTCAAAGAAAACAAAAAAGCTAGCTGGACTAAATTCATCTCATCAATAAATAGTTATACCCCTGTAGGAATTATATGGCAGAAAATTAACGCTATTAATGGTAAAAGACATAAAAAACAATCAATAATAATCTTAAAAAATGAACAAGGAGAGCTAATTTCTGATCCAAAAATAAACTCTGAATTTTTAGGGACTGCTTTTGCTTCTAACTCCAGCTCTAATAACTATGATCAAAATTTTGTACAGTACAAACAACAAATGGAAGAGAAATATACAGTATTTGATCTGCAAGACAACAGTAGCCCTATAAATGAAATTATTACCTTACAAGAACTCATTCCAGTCATACAAAAACTGGGGAATTCAAGTCCTGGTCCCGACCAAATATCAAATACTATAATTAAGTTACTCCCCCTTTGAGCACTAGAACGTCTTGTAGATATTTACAACTTCATTTGGACTAACCAAGTTTTCCCTGACCAGTGGAGGGAGGCTTTTGTTATACCCATACCTAAACCAGGCAAAATAGCAACCAAAACCTCAAGCTATAGACCCATATCGCTCACTTGTAATTTATGCAAATTGCTCGAAAAAATTATAAGCAATAGATTGAGATGGTTTTTGGAACACAATAAACTGATATCCAATTTCCAATTCGGTTTTAGACAGTACAAATCAACCCTAGACCATTTGGCCCATTTAGAAGATGATATACTTACTTCTTTTGCTAATAAAAATAAAATTATAGCTATTGCTTTAGATTTAGAAAAGGCTTATGAAATGGTATGGAAACACAGAGTTATTTTATTACTAGAAAAGTTAAATATAAAAGGTAACTTTCTCTCTTTTGTTATTAATTTTCTAAAAAACAGATCAATCAGAGTTAAAATCGATAATGTTCTATCAAATCCCTTCATTACTGAAAATGGATTGCCTCAAGGATCTGTATTAAGTGTTATTCTTTTTTTGATATCGATCAACAATGTTCTTGAGGTCATTGAACGCCCCGTAAAGGGTTATTTGTTTGCAGATGATTTAACAATATTATGTAGTGGTAATAATCTAAAATTGACAGAAAAACTTCTACAAAACACTCTAAATAAGCTAAATAATTGGTGTAAACATACAGGTTTTAAATTTTCCGAAATAAAAACTGAATTCACGATTTTCTCAATAAAAAACAATAAAACTAAAATAAATCTTACTATCAATAATCACGAAATTAAAGAAGTGCATAGTTTAAAAATATTAGGACTCACCTTTGATACTAAAATGAACTGGGTTTCTCACATTAAAAAAGTTAAATCGGAATGCCATAACAGATTAAATGTAATTAAAGTTATATCATCAATAAACTGGGGATCTGATAGCAAGTGTATTAAGAATACCTTCAAAGCCTTAATAAGACAAAAAATCGATTATGGATCTATTATATATGACTCAGCTTCTCATAATATCTTGAAACTCTTGGAAAGCATTCTTAATACTGGCATAAGACTAAGTTTGGGAGCTTTTAGAACTAGTCCCGTTAACAGCGTCCTCGTTGAAGCTAATGAAATACCATTACAATACCGTAGGAAAGAATTATGCCTCACTTATGCAGCAAACCATGGCACCAACTATGATGATTCATTTATTTTAAAATCTTCAAATCCATCTGATATAGAATATGACTTGCGACCATCTCTGCCAAGACCTTTAAGAATAAGAGTCAAAAAATATCTCAGTGAAATAAGTTTTCAACTTCCTCCTACATTTTGCCGTAACTACCCAAAACAACCACCTTGGAAAAAAATTGAACCAACAATTAATTTAAATATATCAAACGGAAATGCTAAAGAAACGACACCTGACTATATTTATAAAAACCTATATTATGAAATTAAAAACCAAAAATCAGACTCTGTAATGTATTATACCGACGGCTCTCTATATGAAGGAAAAGCAGGTTGCGCAGTCTTATCTGGTAATCATATTTACAAGTTCCGGTTGCAAGACTACTCATCTGTTTTTACATGTGAGGCAGTTGCTATACTTAAATGTCTGGAAATCATTAAAGATAAACCATATGATAAAAAGATTCTAATATTTTCAGACTCAATGTCAACCCTTAAAGCACTATCTAACATTAGTAATAATGACCTTCTAATTGATTTAATAAGAGAAAGGTTATTTAATTTAATAAATAATGGATTCACATTAGAATTAATCTGGATACCTAGTCATCAGGGTATTCTCGGAAATGAAAAGGCTGATATGGGAGCAAAAGAAGCTACCAAATTAGAACACTGTAATATCACCTTAAGTAACATCAAAGACCTTAAAAGGATTCTTAGATTAAATGTTAAAAAAATATGGAACAGCTATTGGGTAAAAGATAATGATAGTGCATTATTTGAGATAAGAAAATCTGTTTTTGAAAAAAGGAATTTACACACAAACAATAGAAGAGATCAGGTAGTTCTAAATAGATTAAGAATAGGACACTGTAATGTAACTCATATTCACCTCATCACCAAAGATACCAAAAAGAAATGTTCAAGATGTGATTGTGATGTATCGATAAAACATTTACTAATTGAATGTCCAATGTACAGTACAGAAAGACTGAATGTAAACTTACCTAGGTGTTTAAAAGATTGTCTAAATGATTTAGAAAAAACTGTTAAATTTCTTAAGTTAATCGATTACTACAATGTAATATAATATACTGTATTGTTAAATTATAGTGGTCGCTAATGACCTAGATGTTTAAGTGACCTAAAATAAATTAATAAAAAAAAAAAAAATGGGGAGCCCCAATATTTATTATTATTTTTTTTATTTTTTGTATCAAAATCTTAATGCGGTTCACAGAATACATCTCCCTACCAAGGTTTAATAGTATAGCTCTTACAGTTTCAGAAAAAAATGGCTGTGACATACGGACGGACAAACGGACAGACAGACATAACGAATCTATGAGGGTTCCGTTTTCTTACCATTTGGCTACAGAACCCTAAGAAGGGGCACAGAGGTCACGCTGCAATAGCTAACGCTCGGTAACTCTACTTTCCAGCTCGCTATGTGTTTGCGAAAGGGCGCTCGTTGCGTGTCACCGCATCGCTGCCAATTTGGTTTTAGAGGTATGAGATACAAGGTGTAAACTTCACTCATCCTCCATAGAGGAGGGAGGATCCTCAAACCAGAATGATATTGTTTGGTGGATTTTTGCCAACCGGTTTGATGTAGTGAACTTGTATGCGTGCTAGTTGCACAGTAAAGTCTGCTTGCGAAATGGAGGATTTATGTGACATCAGTATGGCGCGTTGTTTGCATGTAGCATTATAGGTACCGCTACACGTTGAAGGTGTTAACTGCCTCGGTCATCATGGCCTGTCTGGCAGCCCTGCAGGCCTGCTTCCATGCCGGATAGCATCCGTGCTCTTGGCACCGCACCAACTCTTTGAAAAGCCAATTGCTTGATGATTTCTTGTTTTAAATATTCTTACATTTCTTATTCCCACAAATTTTTCAATTGTGGAATCAAAGAACTACCTACCTGTAAATTAGGTCAAGTGAATTGATAAAAATATTACATATTTTTTTAATAATTTCTCGGTCGGGTACGATGCGTCAAATGTTGTTGTGTCGGGAGTTAGCTCGTGGAGCTCTCCCTCAGGCGCAGTTGGTATCGTTTGTCGTGTTGTTGGGTTTAACATTGTATTACCTCGATCAACTGCTGTCTTCCTTTCTATTTACTCAGTTTTTTTTTTGTGAATAGACTCTTAGTAAACTAGCACGCTTTAGCATCAACGATTGCATCACTGCTGACCATTAGATGGGATTTATTTCAAGCACTAGTTTGGAATTATAATATATATATATTTGATTTTATATTATTATATATATTTAATAATAATTGATTACATATAAATTTCCTAACTTTGTAACATATTAAACAGATATTTCATATTATGTAAGGACCTTTGTTACTTATTGGTATGAAATTGATAATGTTAACTAAATTGATTTACAAGTAAATATTGTCTTCTACTACCAAATTATAAGAACACAGGGTGGCAGAAAGATCCATGCGGAACGCCATGGTTCCAAATCCCATGAATTCATATTTTTGCTAGTTATTTGAAACTAAGTACTGCACTTTTTTAACATAACAGCGGTTCTTACATGAAAATCATTTTGTTAAATACCAGGAATGAATTCAAACGAATAGGAAAATTTCGAACTGAGAAAAGTAAAACACAAGCATAAATTAGATCGTTAACGAATTTATTTCAGATATTTACAATGAGCCTAAAAAAAATCAACAATCTTAAAGTACTAGGTTTAACAATCAGGTTCGTATAGTTAGGTTTAGTGATGATGATGTTCAGGAACAATATGTACGGCATGACCCTTTATTTCAACGTTGGCGTTAAATCTGCAAACAAGGGATAAATAATGATTAACAAATTCAGTTTTTGTTTTTACGATATGCAAAGCCATTTCTCCCTTACCCAGTCTTTTTGTCAGCATGGTACTCGACGATTCTGATAGTGCCATCGGGCTGGTGTAGGCTGTATACGCCCTTCACGACATGGCCATCACGAGATTCATGCTGAGATTTCTTGTCACCGGTGTGGGGGTCCTCCACTTTGTACGCGAACTCGTATTTTGGATGAGACTGTAAAACCACTGATGATTAGAAATGTCATCCTAAAAGTTATACTAAAATTCTGTTTAAGAATTAGTACTTCATCGTACATAGTACTCGACGTGTTTCTCGGTGGCGTGTCCGTGGTGCTGCTTAATACTCTGTGATGAGGAGGCGTGACCGTGGTGTTCCTCTTGGTACTTGTGCTGCTTCTCGTGGTGCTCCTCGTGATGTGCAGGCTCGTGTTTACTTTCGTGAGTTTGGTGCAGTACGATGCTCTGTGACGAGATAGCGTGACCATGACCGTTGTGGTAGTCGTGTCCGCTTTGCGGCCGGGCAGCGGCCAACCCAATCACAGCGGCGACGAGGATGATCTGTGTAACAAAAATAGGTTAACCATTAATTACAATAGCTGTAAATTATTTTCTTTTTGAAGTTACGTTTTCTTAAATGTGCAATCATACCTTGTACATTTTGATAGTTTGTACTCTTTACTCTTCGAGTATTGAACAGTGAATGATAATATTTTTGTGTATAATTTCTCCTTTTATACACATTAAATTGCTTGTGATATATGTAGATTTAGCAATAAATTATACACTTGACTGACAAGTTTACAATAAAAAAGTAGCCGACCTTGAGTAAAGTATTAAATTCGTGTTAATTCATATTTACTTTCTTTTACGGAGGACATTGACATTCGTTCAATGGGGATTGTTAATTTTTTTTTAATCAGTTACTTTGTCTCAATGCGGGTTGGCTATTTCAGACTTAAAGTCCAGGTTTCTTCAAGATGTTTTCCTTTTGTCATTGGTTAATCAGTCATAGGTCTCCAAGATATATTTAAAAAGTACATATAACTTAGAAAATAACACGAACGTATAAAGAGGTGAAAAGGGAATGGTAAAAAGTAATGGAAGTTAGACTATCTGCACTAATTTACTATTTTGTGTATTTAGTGAAAGTCAGAATAAGTAATTTTTATGTTTTCACACTAGAGACAACGCACAAAGCCAAATTAAAATTACCTACATAAGTTAATACACGTATTTTTTGATTTTGATGACATGTTATAAATTATTTATTAAATAGCGGAAACAAAAACAAATAAACAACTGCTTTAGGTTACAGAATAACAATAATTTGACATTTGCTAAATAAAAGCAAAGCGTGCGTCGATCAGTGAGAGAAACACAACAACACAACTGGCAACGTAGCACTTCGTGGTTTTCAATTTTTATTATTAAACTGGAGCTATGTTTTAAAAAATTTTTTACTAACTTTTTAGAATTAGGTGACTAGTAGATGACCGTAAGTAACCGTAATGCTTACAGTTATTTAACTATGAAAATAACGCCTTGCAAGTTTCCAACGCATTATTTGCATGAAAATGTTATATAGCCTTAAGCCTTCCTGGATTAATGGGCTATGTAACGCAAAAAGATTTTTTCAAATCGGGCCAGTAGTTCTTGAGATTAGCGCATTCAAACAAACTCTTCAGCTTTATAAATATTAAGTAGATAGAAGTAAAGAAAACCCCATCCGACCTATAAGGCTAATAAAGGTTAGGTTAAGTTAAGTTCTTAATGGCCGTAGTGACTTAGTAGATATACACCACGACACCATAAAGAAATTCCTGCGAGCTTTTATCAACAGTTCAATATATTTAATTTTAATCCTCTTAAATCATAATTCTATAATAAATCTCGATAATTATATAATTGTCAATTAATTAATATTTATCAGAATTTATATTTGTTATTATTTTATTGTTCAACTTCCCGCCTATCGTAATTTAATTATTTTTTGTATGTATGCTTTTTAATTTAAATATCAATTAAGTTTTAATTAAGTATGTAATGTAAACCGTTTTTTTTTTTTTGTCTATGTGGAGTTAACCTGTAATTAATTGTTGCACTTGCAAGTGTTACTTTAGTCATTAAATCACAGTAATGTATAGTGTAAACAATTGTTGGTTAACCTAAATAAATAAATAAATAAAAGACATGACCAAATAAA
The DNA here is from genome assembly GCA_037179545.1 of Sesamia inferens. Lineage (NCBI taxonomy): Eukaryota > Metazoa > Arthropoda > Insecta > Lepidoptera > Noctuidae > Sesamia > Sesamia inferens. The sequence continues at coordinate 22,174,438 of CM073928.1, read as the reverse complement.
ATATGAAATTTTGCTTTATCATCCTGCGTAGTAACAATAGTACCTAATGAATTTTGAAATAATATTTTTTTAACCATTTTCGACGGTATTGTTATAAGCGATGCGACCGCATGCCGCGTGCCCTGCCCCCGGTCTCACGCGCATTTATTGCCATGTAAGTTATCTCATTTTGCCAAATAATATTTCTTTTTTTTTAGGAATTTTTAGAGATTTTTTTTTTAAGTTTAGCCCAGCTTTGTAGGCATTAGTAGAATCAGTTGTCGATACCCAAAAATACCTTCACGGATCGGACAGGGTTTTCACCAGTAATGAAGGATAACCACCTTGTGAGACAAAATAATTACAATCCTGAATCTCATTTCACTATTGACGAACAATTGATTGCATTAAGAGGACGCTGTCTGTTTCCGATGCATATCCCAAATAAGCCTAAAAAATATGGTATCAAAATTCCCATGAAAGTGTGACAGAGGTACTAAATATATGGTGGATGCTATGCCCTACATTGGAAAAGCGACCAAGACGAACGGTATGCCTCAAGACGAGTATTACGTAAAAGAACTGTCAGAGACTGTACATGGAAGCTGTAGAAATATAATGTGTGACAACTGGTTTACTTCCATTCCCTTAGCTAAAATCTTACTTATGGAACCATACAAATTAAAATTAGTCGGCACCATACGTTCGAATAAAAGGGAGATTCTTGATGAACTCAAAAATACCAGATCGCGACCGGTTGGATCATTAATGTTCTGCTATGACGACCGATTGACACTGCTATCATACAAATCGAAAGCAACAAAGATGGTTTATTTATTATCATCTTGGTATGAACCCGGTGTTTTGAATGAAAGAAATGGAAAACCTGAAATGATCGTGTATCATAATCTAACAAAGGGTGGTGTAACACATTCGATCAAATGTCGTATTCGAAAAACAACAGATGGCCGATGGCACTCTTCTATGGCATGCTCAATATTACAATTGTAAATTCATACGTTATATTGTCATAAAGTCAGGACAAAAAATTAAAAACCCCTAAATCGTAAGAAATTTATGAATAATCTAAGCACAGACCTCTCTTAAACTGAAGAGAGGTGATGGCAAAAGGGGATGGCAACAAGATTTGAAGCACCTACTCCCCAAAGATACCTTCGCATAGGCGTATCCAGGTGGGGGCAGGGGAAGGTACCTGCCCCGCCTCCACCCTCTCCCCCCCCCCCCCCTGGAAATCTCGCAGAACATATATGAACTCCTCTAATTACTAAACAAAGTACAAACTAGGACTTATCTCTAAATTACCACACAGTAGACACTGGTAAGATGTACGGTGTGATTACCAAAAAACGGCATGCGACTATAGCGAATAAAGATTACCCACTCTAAATATTTGACTTGCCCCCCTCTAGGCCTGACTTGCCTTCCCCTAGGCCCGATTAAGAGTAAAACCAAATAACATTTTTAGTTATAACGACTGATTACTATGTTAACTAAAGTTAAAAATATAATTTAATAAAATGTGATTTAGAATTTAAAAAAATTAACAATCCTCACTGAACGAATATCAATGTCCTTCGTAAAAGAAAGTACCTAAATGTGAATTAACACGAATATAATACTTTACTCAAGGTCGGCTACATTTTTGTTGTAAACCTGTCAGCCAAGTTTATAACTTATTGCTAGAACTACATATATCACAAGCAATTTAATGCATATAAAAACAGAAAATATGCCCAAAAATATTATCATACACTGTTTAATACTCGAAGAGTAAAGAGTACAAACTGCCAAAATGTACAAGGTATGATTCCATATTTAACAAAACGCAAATTCAAAAAGAAAATAATTTACAGCTATTGTACTTAATGGTTAACCTATTTTTGTTACACAGATCATCTTCGTTGCCGCTGTGATTGCGTTGGCCGCTGCCCGGCCGCAAAGCGGACACGACTACCACAACGGTCACGCTATCTCGTCACAGAGCATCGTACTGCACCAAACTCACGAAAGTAAACACGAGCCTGCACATCACGAGGAGCACCACGAGAAGCAGCACAAGTACCACGAGGAACACCACGGTCACGCCTCCTCATCACAGAGTATCAAGCAGCACCACGGACACGCCACCGAGAAACACGTCGAGTACTATGTACGATGAAGTACTAATTCTTAAACAGAATTTTAGTATAACTTTTAGGATGACATTACTAATCATCAGTGGTTTTACAGTCCCATCCCAAATACGAGTTCGCGTACAAAGTGGAGGACCCCCACACCGGTGACAAGAAATCTCAGCATGAATCTCGTGATGGCCATGTCGTGAAGGGCGTGTACAGCCTGCACCAGCCCGATGGCACTATCAGAATCGTCAAGTACCATGCTGACAAAAAGACTGGGTAAGGGAGAAATGGCTCTGCATATCGTAAAAACAAAAACTGAACTAACTAAACTTGTTAATTATTATTTTTCCTTTGTCTGCAGATTTAACGCCAACGTTGAAATAAAGGGTCACGCCGTACATATTGTTCCTGAACATCATCATCATCACTAAAACTAACTATACGAACCTGATTGTTAAACCTCTTACTTTAAGATTGTTATTTTTTTTTAGGCTCATTGTAAATATTTAAATAAATTCGTTTACCACCTAATTTATGTTAGAGTTTTACTCTTCTCTATTAGAAATTTTGCCGTTCCTTTTAATTTGTTCCTGGTATTTAACAAAACGGTTTTTATGTAACAACCATAGTAAAAGCCGCTATTACATTAAAAAGTGCGCTCCGTAATTTCTAATAACTAGCACTAAATATGAACTCATGGGATTTGGAATCATGGCGTTCCGCATGAACTTTTCTGCCACCCTGTGTTCTTATAATTTGGTTGTAGAAGACAATATTTAGGTAATTGTAAATAAATTTACTACACATTTTAATGTCATACCAATAATCTGGGTCTGTCCGGCAAAGAGCTAGAGCAGTGGTTCCCAAACTTATTTTGTCTACTGCCCACTTTGAGAATAAATATTTTTTTAGCGCCCCCATTTTTCACCTATTTAAAAACCACTATAACTTCAAATTAAATTAATTAATTATTGTGACCTATATATGTATATTAACAGAAAATTTTAAACGAAACTTTTACTATAACCCGCAACTTGAAACCTGGGCGCAGTAGGTAACATACAACGGCGCTTAGGTCTCAAGTTAACTCTTACGGGCTCCACCTGCCAATAAGAATGATTATTGAAACGCAACTTTATAGTATTAAAACAGAGTATCTTTTATTAAAAATATAACTAAAGTAATAAATCCTTATATAAAAACTAATGTGAAGGATGAATCTGATGCTGTTTAATAAGTTGGTTGATATCAGGTTCCAATTTACTCAAGAACAGTCGCAAGTCGCCACGTTCGGTAACAAGCAATCGATTTCTCTTTTTAGTAAGCAGTATTGTCACAGCACTAAATCCACGTTCACACAAATATGACAATGGGAATGCTATCAAGAATCGTTGAACGACTAACCACAATCCAATTCAAATCCAAGGGTACAATTGCAGGATCGGTTTTTGTAGCCAAAATTCTTGGTAACCATTTTTGACTTGATTTTTATTTCCTCGTTTGTTGTCAATTCTATAAGTTCTTCTTCCAGCTGAGGTGACATTGCTTTGTTGACATTTTAAAACGGATTCAACACCCAGTCTGGTATTTCCAAGTTCAAAATGTCCTGGTATCGTTCGGTGAAGTCAATGTGGAGGTTTTCCAAATGTAGGCAGTAAGCAAACAATTCGTCGTTACTGCATGATACTGATAAATTAGGAAAATTGTGAAACTCACGTCTGCCTAGATTCTTTTTGTGTAGAAGCAGTTTGACAGCGAAAGCAGCAACGACGTTTTTTGTTTTAATGAAATTTAGTTTATCGTCTTGCAGTTGGAGATTCATGTCGTTGAATAATTTATACAGGTCTGTCATGTAAGCTATATCATTCTTTGATGTTATGAGCTTGTCGTGCAATGCTGTATCTTTAGTTTCCAAGAACTCTATAACATAGTCAAACAGGTTGTAAAATCGAGTCAGACAATTGCCTCTTGATAGCCAACGAACTTCAATATGAAACAACAAACGGTTGAAATCCTCGTCATTAGTAACACAAAGCTGATGAAATAATCTATCATTCAAAGAGCTGTTGCGGATTTTATTGACTGTTTTGATGACATATTGCAGTGATTGAAATAGTTTTCCAGTTACGTTTATGGCAACTAAATGTTGTCTATGAAATATGTCAATGTACACGGAACTGAAGTAATATTTTTCAGAGGAATCTCTTGCTCCTCGCAAAACTTTTCCAATGTATTGAATACGGTTTCACCTTTTGTATCGGTCTCTAAATTTCTAGTAAATAATAATTCTTCACATATTTTCTCATCTTTAATAAACCTCACGTAAGACAACAAAAATGCTTCATTAGTTGGTAAAGTGGACTCATCGAGCAGAATTGAGAATTCACTTGTCCTCAGGTGATCGCACAATGATTTTTCAATATTTTCAGCCATTTCATCAATTCGTCTTTGCACAGAATTATTACTCAAAGGATTTTTTCGGATAATATCTGAGGCCGGTTTATGAAGCACAGTAGTTATTACTTCATTTATTGCTGGCAATATTAACTCTTCTCCGATGTTATGTGGTTTGCCTTTTTGAGCAATTAACAAAGAGATATTATACGAAGCTCGAAGTCCGTCGTCATCTTGCCTAGTAGCCGCCGAAAATGGTTTTGCTACACTTGGCTGAGTATTATGCTTCTTATTATTATGTTTTTTTTTTACAGTCACCACAACACAGAACACTACACGTAATTTCTTTATAGTCCTCGTCGCCACTGAAACATTCGGGAATGCCAGGATATACGGGGACCAAGAATGAAACAGCAGGTCTCTTCTACACATAAACAAACACTTCTAAACCAATGTAATGTAGGTACTTTTTTCGTCATACATCACACTTTTCATGCTTGGCGTTTTTTGGCTTTTACCAGTGCGACTGCCGTCCGACCACTCAACCCCGAAGGGGAAGCCGCCATCAGGGCCTTTGTAGCAGTCCGTAAGTCAGCAGGAGCACCGTCTGGCAGATGGGGTTGACTTGAGTCCCAAAGATGGTGGTGGGACCCCAATGTACCCAAACAAAACAAAACTGGGATCATGTCCTCTGCCGTCAATTCATTTCAATTGTTACGGGCTAGGGGTACTAAAATACCGGTTAAGGGTTACGAAGTTTATTGGCAACGAAGGTACAGTCGATTGTAGGCAATGACAAGTAGTATGTTGCTGACGTTGCACCGAAGTCTTCACTTACGTCCACGAAGTCCGTATTGTAAACACACAATAACACTACAGATGTTACTTCACGTAGTATTCACAGTTCTCGTTACAGTTGTCGCAGTAGGTATTCTCAAAGATCGCTTCTTAAGTATCGCTGTTTTCGTCTCGGTAGTCAAGTGCAGACTGACTCGGGCTGGCGTCACGGCGCTATATATGGTCCAGCTGATCGAACATTCCAGAATCGTCTAGACGTAATAATAATAGCGCATAACTTCGAGTACATTCAGTAAGTACCTACGGTAATTCCCGGAAACGGATTTCTAGAAATTTCGATGTCGTCACTTAGTTTACAAAGTTGATGAAACCTGTACCATTCGATAGGCCACCTTAAGTCTAGGAATGCGTTTTTATTTTATACCTATACAATGTCTAGATCTCGAGTTATAGGGCTTAAAAGTTACGCACTGCATGTCACGCGATATTGAACCTTATGCCCTCGACATAAGGTGTATTCGTAACACAATCTTGCAGGAAAATACTGCATCCATCGAACTTTCAAACTGTCCTTTCCCTGTTGAAAAACTTTATCAAGCCCCAACACAATAGAAAAATACATTTTGATTGTACTTATTTGGTACTTCGTTCATGCGAAAAATTCGTGAATAAAGTAAACAACAATAAAAGTCGGTAGGTACTTACCTACATCCTTTATCGCTTCGACACTTACTTACTTGAAGATTTAAGAAGAAAATTAGTGTATTCAGGATGTGGTGATTTACCCATTGTGTACGCAATTCATCACCAATGAGGTGATGAATTTAATCATCACCATATCAGTGATGAATGTAATGATCATCGCATTGGTGATGAATTTAATCATCATCACCACATTGGTGATGAAATCAAATAAACAATCTACCAAAGTTCAAACTTGTGAACTACACGTAAGTTGTGGCTGACTACACTGGCCAACTACTGCTATTAAAGTGGTAATGTACAGACGACAAGAAAATAAGGTCTAGCTACCCGAATCCTTCATATATATCCAACCAACCTTGACCTTAAAAGTTTTAGCGGTAAAGCTGAAAATCTAATAAAAAAACCTTGACAGATTGTCGTACGTTCATGTGTTGACGAATGTGCATACAATTTTTTTATGTTAAGAATTCTGCGATTTCCTATGATGAGCCGCGCTTCAGAAAAAATATTTCATTTCGTTTAGGTAACTAGATACATACAGTGTGAATAAAATAAAATAAATTAGGGAACATATTAATCATTATAGAGAAATACAATCAAATTTTGTATAACATTTGAAACGATATCTGAAATTAAAATAAATAAAATAAGCTAAGACATTTTTTTTTTTTTTAGTAATAATTATAAACTAGCGCTTGACCGCAATCCCACCTGATGGTAAGCAGTGATGCGATCGTTGATGGTAAAGCGCGCTAGTTTATTAAGAGCCTATTCACTCAGAAAAACTGAGCGAATAGGAAGGAAGACGGCAGTTGAGCGAGGTGATGCAATGTGTGCAATGGAATTGAGACGTGGTCGCTAACAATGGGCCTTATAAGAAGGCTCAAAGTTGCTCAAAGGGCAATGGAGAGGGCTATGCTTGGGGTTTCACTGCGCGATCGAATCAGGAATGAGGAGATCCGCAGAAGAACGAGAGTAACCGACATAGCCCGAAGAATTGCAACACTGAAGTGGCAATGCGCTAGACTTATTGCCCGTAGGAACGATGCCCGATGGGGCCGACGGGTTCTCGAGTGGCGACCACGCACCGGAATACGTAGCGTGCTTTAGCGTAGCTTTTTAACCAACTTATTGCTTTATCACTGGATGAGTTAACTGAAGCCCAGATCTTTTGTACTATCTTTGAGTTCAAATTTCAAATAGTAGGTACCTAGAACATGTGCCGTAACTACCTACGCATTCTAAAATAAATATCGGAAGAAGAGTTTCGTTAAAACTCTTGTTTTTCACTTCATAAGGTTATCAGAAATATCTTTCTACTATGTTGTAGTCTTTCTTCTATCATTCCATTTACCTAGCTTTTTCCCAACGGAGACAGCTTCCAGTTTATACGGATGCGGCAGAATACCAGTATTTTACATGTTGCTACTGTCATAACTGGGTTGTAAACTTATGGAGGTTCCATAAGTTTACAACCCAGTTACTGGGTAGTAAAGTTTGTAATGTATACTTGAAATTTGAACGTTTAAGGCGAAATTCAAAATTTTTAAAATAATGTCAAGATGGAAATTAATTATTTGAAGGAAATTGGATGACATAATCAACAGCGTTATGAAAAACTGACATTATATTGTAATTAATGTTGTTGTAACAATGAAATCGTAAATTGTATAAGATATTAAAAAAGTATTGTGTTTAGTAGGCAAAAGTAAAACCATTCAGCGTAGGTACAGCCCCTCCGCTGAGATGCCACTAAGTACTCAAAACATACGGTTAAACTTGAAGACTGTGTCTGTGAGATAATTGTAGATAAATAATGAATCCTAACCCGCCAACCCGCATTGAGCAAGCGTGGTGATTACGTTCAATCCTTCTCTGTATGAGAAGAGACCTGTGCCCAGCAGTGGGACGATAAAAAGGTTGATAATGATGATGATGTATGAATCCTGCCCCCAAATCGGTGAACACATTTCTGTCAAATGATTGCGACTAGTTCTGATCGTTTGGACCGAACGGATCAATGGACGGTCTAAACGATCCCAACTGATGCCAACTAGTCGCAATCATTTGACAAAAATGTGTTCGCCGATTTGGGGGCTGATGTAGTGGAAAATAATCGAAACCACGCCTAATATGTAGTACTGGAATGCGTATTTTGACCTGTAGGGATGAAACGAAATAAGTATGAGTACATTAACAATAATATGTAAGTGTAAATATATGTATGTATATATTTAAATTACATTTTTTTTTCTATGCACACGGTACACTGTGTGCTCGGTACATTGCAAATACCTACATTCTAACGCGCTCAAAGAAAAATTACGTCGAAATTTCTTCTTATCTCAGGTATAGTGGTAGGCCACAACATCGGACGCCAGCGTAGTTACCACCCACCAGACAAAGTCATGCCGCCAAGCGATTCGTCGTGTTCCGGTATAATGTCTGGTGAAGCCGTACGGAGGACGGGTCTGAGCAGTTGTGTTGCGATGTGTGCCGGGCTCGATGCGACAAATGTTGTTGTGTCGGGAGTTTGGTCCTGGAGGGTAACGGGATCCGAAGCACGGTGCTCCGCTGGCCGACCGCAGGTAGTTGGGGGCCCAAGTAGTGTGCCAGCCACGCACGAAAGGCTGCCCCGCCAACTGCGAAAAATCCCAGGGTGGCCCCATCGTGCCGGTTGGCGACCGGACGAGACGACCCGATGGCGATCCCTGGGGGGGTTCGGGCGTCCCCGCAGTCTCCAGATCAATCTCCCACTGGCGCAGCATCGTTGGTAGTATTGTTGGGTTTATCATTGCATCACCTCGCTCAAGTGCCGTCTTCCTTCCTATTCACTCAGTTTATTATAAAAGAAAAGTTTTAAAAAGAAAAGTAGGTGTGCACTGCGGGCGCACGTCCTCTGTCCTCTCATTTAAAGTGCACCTCTCAAACATTCGAGGTCTGCACTCCAATATCGATGCAGTCCATCACCACCTTGAGACTGAAAAGCCCCACCTACTTTTCTTGACGGAGACCCAGATCAGATGTCCGTCTGAAGCGGCATACCTCAACTACCCGGGATACTCTTTGGAGCATCATTTCCTGCAGCGTGCCGCGGTCTGTGTGTATGTGCATAATGACATCTGTTGCCGGCGTCTCCGTCACCTCGAAGACCCTCATCTATCGTCCTTATGGCTGTTCGTTGACACTGGTGTGGACAAAATTGTCTACACCTGTGTCTACTGATCGCACAGCGGTGACCAGGAGACAACTCGACTATTTGACCACCTCAGTGTGGCTGCTGACAATGCACTGCATCGGCACCCTGACGCACAGTTCGTCGCTCTGGGGGACTTTAATGCCTGCCACCAAGACTGGCTTTTCCCATACCAGAGGACCGACCACGCTGGGAGAGAAGCGCGAAACTTTGCGCTATCAATGGGCCTTTCCCAGCTGGTAGAAGAAGCGACTAGGGTGCCTGATGTGGCTGGTCATACCGCCAATTGTCTGGACCTTCTGCTGACCACTGATCCGGACAGATGTGTTGTTACAGTTTCCTCACCGTTAGGAACTTCAGACCACTGTCTGGTGAAGTCTGTGATGTCCTTCTCCCCACCTGATTGCGACTCGCGTGGTGAGCGGCGAATATGGCGTTACAAGTCAGCAGATTGGGATGAGATGCGCCATTTCTTTGCGTCTTATCCTTGGCAGCAGATCTGCTTCTCTTCTAGCAATCCATCGAGTTGTGCGGACGCTATAACCGACGTGGTGCGTCAAGCTATTGAGTATTTTATCCCCTTCAGTGAGGTGCCCGTCGGTGGCTCGGCTCGCCCATGGTTCAATGCCGATTGTGCCCAAGCTGATCAGCATAAGCACACTGCATTTCTCACCTGGGTTGACGCTCGTGACTGCGGAGCTCCGGATCTAAGCTCAAAGAAGAGAGCCTTTAACCGTGCTGCCAAGTCCTACAAAAAGGCGCTTAAGAAGGCTCGCTTCGACCGCATTACTCATATTGGTTACAAGCTCTCTGCGCACCCTTCCGGTAGCAGATCTTTCTGGTCCCTAGCCAAATCGGTCGAGGCGAACTTCTGTCGGCCCACACTGCCTCCGCTGGTTAGGCCTGATGGAGCACTGGCACATGCGGCGAGAGAGAAAGCAGGTCTCTTTGCATCTTTCTTTGCCCATAGTTCGCGTCTTGACACTGGCAGTGCTACTCCACCTAATTTACCTCATTGCGGAACTTCAATGCCCGAGGTAAGCATTAGAAACAAGAAGGTTCTGAGAGTATTGTGTCGTCTGGACGTGAATAAGGCTAGTGGTCCAGATGGTATACCAGCGATTGTTCTTAAGGCTTCTGCGCCCGAGTTGTCTCCTGTATTGACGCGCCTGTATCGTCTCTCATTTAGGACTGGTATAGTGCCCAAGTCCTGGAAGCTTGCCAATGTGCAGCCCGTGCCCAAAAAGAGTAGTCGTGCCGATCCTACCAACTATCGGCCGATTTCAATAACCTCCATACTCTGTAAGATTATGGAGCGTGTATTGAACTCGCGCCTTTTGGCTTACCTGGAAGGTAACGATCTCCTCAGTGACCGACAGTACGGTTTTCAACGCAATCGAACAACTGGGGACCTACTAGTGTATGCCACTCACTTGTGGGGCGAGGCCCTCGAGAAAAATGGGGAAGCGATTGCCGTCTCCCTTGATGTCTCGAAGGCCTTCGACCGGGTATGGCACGCTGGCCTTTTGAGTAAGCTGGCCTGACTGGCTGGGTAAAAGACTTCCTGACTGGACGGTCCCTCCGAGTTGTTGTCGACGGATGCTCATCTGAGCCCATGTCGACCAATGCCGGTGTTCCTCAGGGGTCTGATCTCTCTGCAACTCTGTTTCTGCTACATATTAACGATCTGCTGACGCCCGGTATCTATGGATATGCAGTTGACAGCACAGTTGTGGAGAGATACCAGCCGGAAGCTCGGGCTAGTAAGGAAACAATCCGGTCCGAAAGAGAGGCCATGGTAGAGCGTGTGAGTGCTGCACAGCAGGCAGTCTCCGAATGGGGCAATGGAAATCTTGTAGCATTCAATGCCGCCAAAACACAGGCATGTCTTTTCACCGCCAAAAGGAGCCCGTTCACCTTGGCTCCTACTTTTCAGAATGTATCCTTGAAGTGTACCGACCGCCTTCAGCTTTTGGGAGTCGAGATTTCCTCGAGCCTTAACTTTGGGCGGTTCATTGAGTCCAAGGCCAAGGTGGCTGCCAGAAAACTAGGCGTGATGACGCCTTCAGGATGGTGAAGGTCCGGCGGTACTTCACACCAAGGCAGCTTCTAATTTTATACAAAGCACAGGTCCGCTCGTGTGTGGAGTACTGCAGCCACGTTTGGGCTGGTGCTGCGAAATGTCACCTTGCCACTTTGGAATCGGTGGAGAGGCGTGCGAAGAGGCTGATTGGCGACCCCGACTTAACTCGAAACGGTCTCCAAAGCCTGGAGCACAAGCGTAGAGTAGCCAGCCTTTCGGTCTTCTATAGGATGCATTCTGATGAGTGTGCAAGGGTATTGCATGATTTAATTCCCCCATCTCCGTTCCATCATCGGACGACCCGTCGTACGGCGAGTTTCCACCCTTACGTTGTTGATACCACTGCGATCCGGATGAAGCGTTTTGCTTCCTCCTTTATACCGCGTACATCGAGGGACTGGAACAATTTGCCAGCGTCGGTGTTTCCGTCACATTACAATTTGAGTGTCTTCAAGGCTAGAGTGAATAGACTTTTAATAAACTAGCGCGCTTTACCATCAACGATCGCATCACTGCTTACCATCAGGCGGGATTACGGCCAAGCGCTGGTTTATAATTTATATATATAAAAAAAAAAACATGGTTTTGCTACACTTGGCTGAGTATTATGCTTCTTCTCTAGGTCTTGAAAATATGTTACATTCTTGTCTTTCTTATCTGGATGCATTTTATTCAAATGATCTTGCATCCTTGAACGCTTCATTGCTTCATTCGAAAATGTTTTTAGACATAGAAGACACAAAGGCGACGATGGGTTTGTGGGATTTTCAATAAATCCGAATTTAATATATTCCGCATAGTATTAATCAACGTTGGTATACGTGATTGCACTTTGAACTCCCCAGTTTTACTGATACTCATCATTATAGTTTTTTTTTTACAGTCACCACAACACAGAACACTACACGTAATTTCTTTATAGTCCTCGTCGCCACTGAAACATTCGGGAATGCCAGGATATACGGGGACCAAGGAATGAAACAGCAGATCTCTTCCACGCATATATTGTGACTGAATTATTGTAGAACAAGCTACTAACATGTTGTGGGTTTACCCACATAAACTGATAAACACTTCTAAATTAATGTAATTGTTCGCGCTAGTTTTATCGGTCGAGTCCGCCCGCACCAGGTAAACGGTGCCGGTATTGCCGGGGGGACGGACATGACGTGCGTGCTTGCGAGAAGTTCGAGGGCCTCCGAACTGCCGGACGAAGAGCCCTCGCCAAGCAACGCGCCTGGTGTTACCTGTGCCTGGGGGACCACCTCCAGTCAGCGTGCCGCCAGGCTAAGGTTTGTCCACATTGCGGCGGGAGACATCACGCTCTCCTGTGTTTGAACCGCAATGGTGGCGGGTCCGAAAGGGGCCCAAGTCCCCCGCACACGGGCGGGGGCCCCACGGGCGGGGCCCCCCGCAGATTGTAGCGGTGGCCGTCGGGGGCTCGGGGAGGCGGGCGGTACGCTGCTCCCCCCCCTTGATTGAGTACCCTCGACTGGGGCGTTACGTTCCCCCGTATGCGGCCCACGGTTATTGGCCCACACCCCGGAGTAGTGTTGGAAGGACTCCCTACGTTGCGGAGTGGGACCCTCTCGCCTACTGTCGGCGATCCCCTCCGATCTTGTCGACTCAGTCCAACCGGGGTCCAGGGGGGCAATCACCCCCCCCCGGGTTTTCATTAATGCCACTGTCGGGCGCAACCCCCCCACCGGAGTTTGTGCTGTTGCCAACAGCCTCCGTGTGTGTTTGGGGCCCCAAAGGTGATTTTGTCACAGTGCGTGCCCTTTTGGATTCAGGGGCCCAGGGTTGCGTAATTTCTACTTGGCTCGTCCGACAGTTGAGCTTAAATATTGTACCGCATAGGGAGCCGGTACGGGGCGTTGGAGACCTGCGGATTTCGGATCCGATCGGTCGGGTTTCGTTCTCCTTCTCCCCCCACTCCTCCTCAACGCCGAAAATCGGTACTTCGGCGATTGTTGTTGAAACGGTGGTCGGGCCGCTTCGCAAGTGCGAGCCCCACACGCCGCCGTTGAATTGTCGGCTGGATTGGCTCTGGCTGATCCTCGCTTCCACCGACCTGGCCCGATCCATTTGTTGATCGGTGTGAATGTGCTAGGTCGTTTGCTGCGTGGGAGCGAGCGAGTTTGCAGGCAGCCGGTTTTGTAGCCATATCCACCTCTTTGTTGTTGGGTCATATAGTAATGGGATCGTTTAGGGACGTCCCAGACCCCCCTTCGGCAGACAGCGACCTCGCTGTTGGTTCTGCTTTGTCGGACATCCTCCAACGCTTTTGGGAGGTTGATTTGGCACCACGTGCCTGGCGATTTGAACCCCGCAGACTGCGCTTCCCGCGGCTGCGAGGCGCCCGAACTTGTGAATCTCCAGCTGTGGTGGGGTCCACCATGGTTGTTACAGCTGGAGGGTTCTTGGCCCCATACCCCCGCAGTGGTCGGGGCATCTACGCCAGGGGTGCATGTTCACGCCACCGAGACTGTAGCGGCTCCAGATCCGGAGTTTTTGCTTGAGCGCTACAGCTCTTTGGATAAATTGCTCGGCGTCACCGCCTGGATACGGCGTTTCATCCACAACTGTCGTAGCCCTCGTGGCAAATTTGAGTCTCCGGTCCTCTCACCGCAAGAGCGCAATGACGCTCTGTTATATTGGGTGCGGATAGTTCAAGAGAGTGAATTTGCGTCGGAGTTGAAAACCCTCCGTCAACGCACATCCAATCTGAAGGGACCCTTGGGGCGCTTGAATCCCTTCTTGGATGATCAGGGTTTGATGCGTGTCGGAGGTCGGCTTAGAAATGCTAAGCTCCCCTATGGGGCTCGTCATCCATTGTTGCTCCCCAAGAACGGCCCCTTGGTGAAGTTGTTGATCGCAGACCGCCATGTGAAAAATGCACATGCCGGATGCAACGCTCTTACTGCGATCCTCCAACGGGAATTTTGGATTTTGTCTGCGCGGAGAGTGATCCGATATGTTATCTTTCGTTGTCTCCCGTGCTACCGCTTGAAGGCGGACATCGTGCAGCCCCAAATGGGGGATTTGCCTGCCGATCGAGTCACCGAATCGATGCCCTTTGCTGGAGTTGGTACGGATTTGCGGGACCATTTGTAGTAAAAGCTTCGCGTCTCCGTAACGCTAAGACCGAGAAGGCTTACTTGTGCGTTTTTGTGTGTTTGGCTACTAAAGCGGTCCACCTCGTGGTGGTTAGTGCTCTCACGACAGAGGCGTTCGTCGCTGCTCTTGGCAGATTTGTTTCGCGTCGCGGACTGCCGTCCTTAATTCGATCCGACTGTGGGACCAACTTTAAGGGTACCGATCGTTATTTGAAGGAAGTTTGTGAATTTTTAGATAAACATAATGTTGAGATCGGATCCACACTCTCTCGCAGAGGGGTACGATGGCAGTACTCACCGCCGTCCTGCCCCCACTGGGGAGGTATATTTGAAGCTACTGTAAAGGCCGCCAAAACTCACCTCCGTCGCGTTATTGGAGATAGTATCGTAACCTTTGAGGAGCTCGCGACCGTATTTTGTAAGGTTGAGGCGGTCCTCAACTCGCGTCCGTTATGCCCTTTGTCATCCGACGCGAATGATTTGGAGGCCCTCACGCCGGGCCATTTCTTAATAGGTAGACCACTTAACGCCCTGCCTGAATATCCTTATTTGGACATTAACTCCGGACGGCTCTCGCGATTTGAATTGCTTCAACAGCTTACGCAGAGTTTTTGGCGCCGTTGGCATCTGGAGTATTTGCACATTTTACAACAGCGCGTTAAGTGGTCAGACAAGACGAACCCACCAAGGGTCGGAGACCTCGTTTTGTTAAAGGACCCAAACCTGCCACCCCTCCGATGGCGTCGTGGACGCATTGTTAAATTGTATCCGGGGTCGGATGGTGTTCCCAGGTTTGCCGAGGTCCTGGTGGGGGACTCTGTCTTGAAGCGCGCGATCGCCACACACTCTCGCCTGCCCTTAGATTGAATTGTCGGACCGTTTGTTACTGTCGGGGCGGGGGGATGTTCGCGCTAGTTTTATCGGTCGAGTCCGATTGTTAGTTAGTCGAGTTATAGATGCACTTCCGGTACGGGCTAGCGTAATTTAGTATTTTCTGTGGTGACGCGCCGCCATTGCACACAACGTCTTGCGACCCCGTCGCGTACGGGGTCCGTTGCTTGAACTTTAAATATATCAACGTTTTGGGACCGCGCCGGCAGCGGTCGTTGCTTGAAAATGACAACGTGTTGAGACCCCGCCGCGTACGGGGGCCGTTGCTTGAAAATCTTGACGAAATCCTCGCACGCGTGACGTGTTTCGGACGAGTGAATTTCGGCAAATTATATATACCACCGGCCGCGTTCTGTGTAGTTTGTCGCCATTGTTGCCCGTGTTTTGAAGTATTTACTTGAACTATAAAACGTAACAGTGCGTCTGTAAATTGAGTTGAATTTGAATCGGAAACGTGGTTTCATTGGCGATCTTTGTCGGGCGTGATTGACACTGCTAAATAACTTCTTACGTTGGTGAGCTTTGGTGCCCTAATAAGGGAACTTTGGTGTGTCGACTGGTATGGGACAGTCAGCGAACTGAAGACATCGGACGTCGTTGTAAGGTCGGCGCGCGCGTCGACCTCTCCGGACTTCGCTTCGTGACGGAGCACACTGGGTCCCAGGTAAGTCCCGTAGATTTACTAGAGTGTGATCGGAGATTGATTTTACTTGTGGTGTAAGCTGACCTTGTTTGTTGGATAAGCCGTGACAAATGCGCGGTAGATGTACGTGCTTTACTGGGGCGCCTACAGTAACGTAGGTACTTTTTTCGTCATACATCACACTTTTCATGCTTGGCGTTTTTTGGCTTTTACGAGTGCGACTGCCGACCACTCAACCCCGAAGGGGAAGCCGCCATCAGGGCCCCGTCCGTAAGTCAGCAGGTGCACCATCTGGCAGGTGGAGTTGACTTGAGTCCCAAAGATGGTGGTGGGACCCCAATGTACCCAAACAAAACAAAACCGGGATCATGTCCTCTGCCGTCAATTCATTTCAATCTTGCAGGAAAATACTGCATCCATCGAACTTTCAAACTGTCCTTTTCCAGTTGAAAAACTTCATCAAGCCCAACACAATAGAAAAATACATTTTGATTGTACTTATTTGGTACTTCATTCATGCGAAAAAATCGTGAATAAAGTAAACAACAATAAAAGTCGGTAGGTACTTACCTACATCCTTTATCGCTTCGACACTTACTTACTTACTTGAAGATTTAATAAGAAAATTAATGTATTCAGGATGTGGCGATTTACCCATTGTGTACGCAATTCATCACCAATGTGATGATGAATTGAAACATCACCAATGAGGTGATGAATTTAATCATCACCATATCGGTGATGAATGTAATGATCATCGCATTGGTGATGAATTTAATCATCATCACCACATTGGTGATGCAATCAAATAAACTCTTCTCAAATAAACGTTTCTCGATGGTAGGCCTCAACATCTGCCGCCGGCGTAAGTTACCACCCACCAGGCAAAGTCATGCCGTCAAGCGATTCGTCGTGTTCCGGAATGATGTCTGGTGAAGCCGTACGGAGGACGGGTCTGAGCAGTTGTGTTGCGATGTGTGCCGGGTTCGATGCGCCAAATGTTGTTGTGTCGGGAGTTTGGTCCTGGAGGGTAGCGGGATCTGAAGCACGGTGCTCCGCTGGCCGACCGCAGGTAGTTGGGGGCCCAAGAAGTGTACCAGCCACATACGAAAGGCTGCCCCGGCAACTGCGAAAAATTCCAGGGTGGCCCCATCGTGCCGGTTGGCGACCGGACGAGAGGACCCGATAGCGATCCCTGGGGGGTTCGTGCGTCCCGCAGTCTCCAGATCAATCTCCCTCTGGTGCGGCATCGTTGGTAGTGTTGTTGGGTTTACATTGCATCACCTCGCTCAACTGCCGTCTTCCTTCCTATTCACTCAGTACACTAAAATGACAAGTCTTAAAAAGAAAAGTAGGTGTGCACTGCGGGCGCACGTCCTCTGTCCTCTCATTTAAAGTGCACCTCTCAAACATTCGAGGTCTGCACTCCAATATCGATGCAATCCATCACCACCTTGAGACTGAAAAGCCCCACCTACTTTTCTTGACGGAGACCCAGATCAGATGTCCGTCTGACGCGGCATACCTCAACTACCCGGGATACTCTTTGGAGCATCATTTCCTGCAGCGTGCCGCGGTCTGTGTGTATGTCCATAATGACATCTGTTGCCGGCGTCTCCGTCACCTCGAAGACCCTCATCTATCGTCCTTATGGCTGTTGGTTGACACTGGTGTGGACAAAATTGTCTACACCTGTGTCTACTGATCGCACAGCGGTGACCAGGAGACAACTCGACTATTTGACCACCTCAGTGTGGCTGCTGACAATGCACTGCATCGGCACCCTGACGCACAGTTCGTCGCTCTGGGGGACTTTAATGCCTGCCACCAAGACTGGCTTTTCCCATACCAGAGGACCGACCACGCTGGGAGAGAAGCGCGAAACTTTGCGCAATCAATGGGCCTTTCCCAGCTGGTGGAAGAAGCGACTAGGGTGCCTGATGTGGCTGGTCATACCGCCAATTGTCTGGACCTTCTGCTGACCACTGATCCGGACAGATGTGTTGTTACAGTTTCCTCACCGTTAGGAACTTCAGACCACTGTCTGGTGAAGTCTGTGATGTCCTTCTCCCCTGATTGCGACTCGCGTGGTGAGCGGCGAATATGGCGTTACAAGTCAGCAGATTGGGATGAGATGCGCCATTTCTTTGCGTCTTATCCTTCGCAGCAGATCTGCTTCTCTTCTAGCAATCCATCGAGTTGTGCGGACGCTTTAACCGACGTGGTGCGTCAAGCTATTGAGTATTTTATCCCCTTCAGTGACGTGCCCGTCGGTGGCTCGGCTCGCCCATGGTTCAATGCCGATTGTGCCCAAGCTGATCAGCATAAGCACACTGCATTTCTCACCTGGGTTGACGCTCGTGACTGCGGAGCTCCGGATCTAAGCTCAAAGAAGAGAGCCTTTAACCGTGCTGCCAAGTCCTACAAAAAGGCGCTTAAGAAGGCTCGCTTCGACCGCATTACTCATATTGGTTACAAGCTCTCTGCGCACCCTTCCGGTAGCAGATCTTTCTGGTCCCTAGCCAAATCGGTCGAGGCGAACTTCTGTCGGCCCACACTGCCTCCGCTGGTTAGGCCTGATGGAGCACTGGCACATGCGGCGAGAGAGAAAGCAGGTCTCTTTGCATCTTTCTTTGCCCATAGTTCGCGTCTTGACACTGGCAGTGCTACTCCACCTAATTTACCTCATTGCGGAACTTCAATGCCCGAGGTAAGCATTAGAAACAAGAAGGTTCTGAGAGTATTGTGTCGTCTGGACGTGAATAAGGCTAGTGGTCCAGATGGTATACCAGCGATTGTTCTTAAGGCTTCTGCGCCCGAGTTGTCTCCTGTATTGACGCGCCTGTATCGTCTCTCATTTAGGACTGGTATAGTGCCCAAGTCCTGGAAGCTTGCCAATGTGCAGCCCGTGCCCAAAAAGAGTAGTCGTGCCGATCCTACCAACTATCGGCCGATTTCAATAACCTCCATACTCTGCAAGATTATGGAGCGTGTATTGAACTCGCGCCTTTTGGCTTACCTGGAAGGTAACGATCTCCTCAGTGACCGACAGTACGGTTTTCAACGCAATCGAACAACTGGGGACCTACTAGTGTATGCCACTCACTTGTGGGGCGAGGCCCTCGAGAAAAATGGGGAAGCGATTGCCGTCTCCCTTGATGTCTCGAAGGCCTTCGACCGGGTATGGCACGCTGGCCTTTTGAGTAAGCTGGCCTGACTGGCTGGGTAAAAGACTTCCTGACTGGACGGTCCCTCCGAGTTGTTGTCGACGGATGCTCATCTGAGCCCATGTCGACCAATGCCGGTGTTCCTCAGGGGTCTGATCTCTCTGCAACTCTGTTTCTGCTACATATTAACGATCTGCTGACGCCCGGTATCTATGGATATGCAGTTGACAGCACAGTTGTGGAGAGATACCAGCCGGAAGCTCGGGCTAGTAAGGAAACAATCCGGTCCGAAAGAGAGGCCATGGTAGAGCGTGTGAGTGCTGCACAGCAGGCAGTCTCCGAATGGGGCAATGGAAATCTTGTAGCATTCAATGCCGCCAAAACACAGGCATGTCTTTTCACCGCCAAAAGGAGCCCGTTCACCTTGGCTCCTACTTTTCAGAATGTATCCTTGGAGTGTACCGACCGCCTTCAGCTTTTGGGAGTCGAGATTTCCTCGAGCCTTAACTTTGGGCGGTTCATTGAGTCCAAGGCCAAGGTGGCTGCCAGAAAACTAGGCGTGATGACGCCTTCAGGATGGTGAAGGTCCGGCGGTACTTCACACCAAGGCAGCTTCTAATTTTATACAAAGCACAGGTCCGCTCGTGTGTGGAGTACTGCAGCCACGTTTGGGCTGGTGCTGCGAAATGTCACCTTGCCACTTTGGAATCGGTGGAGAGGCGTGCGAAGAGGCTGATTGGCGACCCCGACTTAACTCGAAACGGTCTCCAAAGCCTGGAGCACAAGCGTAGAGTAGCCAGCCTTTCGGTCTTCTATAGGATGCATTCTGATGAGTGTGCAAGGGAATTGCATGATTTAATTCCCCCATCTCCGTTCCATCATCGGACGACCCGTCGTACGGCGAGTTTCCACCCTTACGTTGTTGATACCACTGCGATCCGGATGAAGCGTTTTGCTTCCTCCTTTATACCGCGTACATCGAGGGACTGGAACAATTTGCCAGCGTCGGTGTTTCCGTCACATTACAATTTGAGTGTCTTCAAGGCTAGAGTGAATAGACTTTTAATAAACTAGCGCGCTTTACCATCAACGATCGCATCACTGCTTACCATCAGGCGGGATTACGGCCAAGCGCTGGTTTATAATTTATATATATAAAAAAAAAAAACATGGTTTTGCTACACTTGGCTGAGTATTATGCTTCTTCTCTAGGTCTTGAAAATATGTTACATTCTTGTCTTTCTTATCTGGATGCATTTTATTCAAATGATCTTGCATCCTTGAACGCTTCATTGCTTCATTCGAAAATGTTTTTAGACGTAGAAGACACAAAGGCGACGATGGGTTTGTGGGATTTTCAATAAATCCGAATTTAATATATTCCGCACAGTATTAATCAACGTTGGTATACGTGATTGCACTTTGAACTCCCCAGTTTTACTGATACTCATCATTATAGTTTTTTGTTTACAGTCACCACAACACACAACACTACACGTAATTTCTTTATAGTCCTCGTCGCCACTGAAACATTCGGGAATGCCAGGATATACGGGGACCAAGGAATGAAACAGCAGATCTCTTCCACACATATATTGTGACTGAATTATTGTAGAACAAGCTACGAACATGTTGTGGGTTTACCCACACAAACTGATAAACACTTCTAAATTAATGTAATGTAGGTACTTTTTTCGTCACACATCACACTTTTCATGCTTGGCGTTTTTTGGCTTTTACGAGTGCGACTGCCGACCACTCAACCCCGAAGGGGAAGCCGCCATCAGGGCCCCGTCCCTTAGTCAGCAGGTGAACCGTCTGGCAGGTGGGGTTGACTTGAGTCCCAAAGATGGTGGTGGGACCCCAATGTACCCAAACAAAACAAAACCGGGATCATGTCCTCTGCCGTCAATTCGTTTCAATCTTGCAGGAAAATACTGCATCCATCGAACTTTCAAACTGTCCTTTTCCATTTGAAAAACTTCATCAAGCCCAACACAATAGAAAAATACATTTTGATTGTACTTATTTGGTACTTCATTCATGCGAAAAATTCGTGAATAAAGTAAACAACAATAAAAGTCGGTAGGTACTTATCTACGTCCTTTATCGCTTCGACACTTACTTACTTACTTGAAGATTCAATAAGAAAATTAGTGTATTCAGGATGTGGCGGTTTACCCGTTGTGTACGCAATTCATCACCAATGTGATGATGAATTGAAACATCACCAATGAGGTGATGAATTTGATCATCACCATATCGGTGATGAATGTAATGATCATCGCATTGGTGATGAATTTATTCATCATCACCACATTGGCGATGAAATCAAATAAACTCTTCTCAAATAAACGTTTCTCGATGGTAGGCCTCAACATCGGCCGCCGGCGTAAGTTACCAGGCAAAGTCATGCCGCCAAGCGATTCGTCGTGTTCCGGAATGAAGTCTGGTGAAGCCATACGGAGGACGGGTCTGAGCAGTTTTGTTGCGATGTGTGCCGGGTTCGATGCGCCAAATGTTGTTGTGTCGGGAGTTTGGTCCTGGAGGGTAGCGGGATCCGAAGCACGGTGCTCCGCTGGCCGACCGCAGGTAGTTGGGGGCCCAAGTAGTGTGCCAGCCACACACAAAAGGCTGCCCCGCCAACTGCGAAAAATCCCAGGGTGGCCCCATCGTGCCGGTTGGCGACCGGACGAGAGGACCCGATGGTGATCCCTGGGGGGGTTCGTGCATCCCTGGGGGGGTTCGGGCATCCCCGCAGTCTCCAGATCAATCTCCCTCTGGTGCGGCATCGTTGGTAGTGTTGTTGGGTTTACATTGCATCACCTCGCTCAACTGCCGCCTTCCTTCCTATTCACTCAGTATACTAAAATGACAAGTCTTAAAAAGAAAAGTAGGTGTGCACAGCGGGCTCACGTCCTCTCATTTAAAGTGCACCTCTCAAACATTCGAGGTCTGCACTCCAATATCGATGCAGTCCATCACCACCTTGAGACTGAAAAGCCCCATCTACTTTTCTTGGCGGAGACCCAGATCAGATGTCCGTCTGATGCGGCATACCTCAACTACCCGGGATACTCTTTGGAGCATCATTTCCTGCAGCGTGCCGCGGTCTGTGTGTATGACCGTAATGACATCTGTTGTCGGCGTCTCCGTCACCTCGAAGACCCTCATCTATCGTCCTTATGGCTGTTGGTCGACACTGGTGTGGACAAAATTGTCTACACCTGTGTCTACCGATCGCACAGCGGTGATCTCAGTGTGGCTGCTGACAATGCGCTGCATCGGCACCCTGACGCACAGTTCGTCGATCTGGGGGACTTTAATGCCTGCCACCAAGACTGGCTTTTCCCATACCAGAGGACCGACCACGCTGGGAGAGAAGCGCGAAACTTTGCGCTATCAATGGGCCTTTCCCAGCTGGTGGAAGAAGCGACTAGGGTGCCTGATGTAGCTGGTCATACCGCCAATACCCGGTACTACGCCGGTACCTTCTTCTGACCACTGATCCGGACAGATGTGTTGTAACAGTTTCCTCACCGTTAGGAACTTCAGACCACTGTCTGGTGAAGTCTGTGACGTCCTTCTCCCCACCTGATTGCGACTCGCGTGGTGAGCGGCGAATATGGCGTTCCAAGTCAGCAGATTGGGATGAGATGCGCCACTTCTTTGCGTCTTATCCTTGGCAGCAGATCTGCTTCTCTTCTGGCAATCCATCGAGCTGTGCGGACGCTATAGCCGACGTGGTGCGTCAAGCTATGGAGTATTATATCCCCTTCAGTGACGTGCCCGTCGGTGGCTCGGCTCGCCCATGGTTTAACGCCGACTGTGTTCAAGCTGAACAGCGTAAGCACACGGCATTCCTCACCTGGGTTGACGCTCGTGACCGCGGAGCTCTGGATCTAAGCTCAAAGAAGAGAGCCTTTAACCGTGCTGCCAAGTCCTACAAAAAGGCGCTTAAGAAGGCTCGCTTCGACCGCATTACTCATATTGGTAACAAGCTCTTTGCGCACCCTTCCGGTAGCAGATCTTTCTGGTCCCTAGCCAAATCGGTCGAGGCGAACTTCTGTCGGCCCACACTGCCTCCGCTGGTTAGGCCTGATGGAGCACTGGCACATATGACGAGAGAGAAAGCAGGTCTCTTTGCATCTCTCTTTGCCCATAGTTCGCGTCTTGCCACTGGCAGTGCTACTCCACCTAATTTACCTCATTACGGAACTTCAATGCCCGAGGTACGCATTAGAAACAAGGAGGTTCTGAGAGTATTGTGTCGTCTGGACGTGAATAAGGCTAGTGGTCCAGATGGTATACCAGCGATTGTTCTTAAGGCTTGTGCGCCCGAGTTGTCTCCTGTATTGACGCGCCTGTATCGCCTCTCATTTAGGACTAGTATAGTGCCCAAGTCCTGGAAGCTTGCCAATGTGCAGCCCGTGCCCAAAAAGGGTAGTCGTGCCGATCCTACCAACTATCGGCCGATTTCAATAACCTCCATACTCTACAAGATTATGGAGCGTGTATTGAACTCGCGCCTCTTGGTTTACCTGGAAGGTGTAGCGGTACCTACAAATGCCACAAAAATGACCGCGCATCCCTGGTCATCACCCTCAGCCTCATCAGCAACCTCGGCACAGCACACTGCACTTGCGGCCGGTCAACAAGCAGAGCCCTCTCTCCTGGTCGACGCAGCAGCCAGCCTCAACCCGGCGCTGTACGACATCCGACGCACTGGAGTATAACGCAGCGCCACCACCCCGACTCACTGGGGAATCTTCAAAGACAGTTCCGACTCACCGTGAACTATGCGGCAATCGGTTCCGACTCACTGGAACCTCAGCTGGCCTAGCAAGAATCACAAGATACAAGACTCAGCCCACTATCGACCTCCGGTCTCCGGAGGGGAGTGATGTAGCAGTACCTACAAACGCCACAAAATGAACAACGCGTCATACTGACGTCACACGAATTCTACATCTCGCAATCAGAGTTTACCGTGCAATTAGCATACATACAACTTCCCAATTTCAACCATTGGGCAAGTGCCCGCCAGACATAACTGTACCATTATGGTACGTAACTGTATGTACGTAACTGTACCATTATGGTTTAAGGGACAGAGCTCTCGACCTTCTGACTTCTTATCTGAATAATCGAATTCAGAGGGTTGATGTTAATGGCAACAAATCTGCAGGATCTGAGGTCACCATGGGCGTTCCGCAGGGCTCAATTCTAGGTCCTTTCTTGTTTTTAATTTATATTAATGACTTACCTCATCACGTGAGGGATAATCACAACATAGTATTGTTCGCGGATGACACTTCTCTTATTTTTAAAGTCAAGCGTCAGCTAGCAAATTTTGACGAAGTTAACAATGCACTTTCGAAAGTTGTCCATTGGTTTAATGTATTTACAAAAAACCTTCTTTTGAATGAAAAAAAAACTAAATTCATTAAATTTTCTACGCCAAATGTCAGGCAGTTAAGTACCAATGTTCAACTGAATGGAGTAGAGTTGATCCCTGTCGAGTCGACAGTTTTTCTTGGATTGACTATTGACTCCAAGTTACAATGGGGTTCTCACATTGAGAAGCTGTCGGGTAGACTCAGTTCTGCCGCTTATGCTGTTAAGAAAATTAGACAGATAACTGATGGGAATACAGCCAGAATTGTTTATTTTAGTTATTTTCATAGTCTTATGACTTATGGGATTCTTCTCTGGGGAACTTGTGCGGACATCAATACCATCTTTGTTTTACAGAAAAGGGCTGTTCGAGCCATTTACAACCTTGGTCCTAGAGATTCTCTTAGAGAAAAATTCAGAGAGGTGAACATTCTGACTGTAGCTTCGCAATATATATTTGCAAATCTTATGTATGTACATAAAAATATATCTAATTTTAAGAAAATAAGCGATATTCATAATATAAATACCAGGAACAAACACAATCTTGCTGTACATCACACTCGTCTCCACAGAGTAGGCAACTCGTTCATGGGTCAATGTATACACTTTTACAACAAGCTTCCCATGGACATTCGAAACTTACCCATTAAACGATATAAAACCTATATAAAGACCAAACTTTGCAAAAAGGGGTATTATAAAATCTCAGATTATTTAGAGGATAGAGAGGCTTGGGACTGAGCTGCTCGCTCTGTTAAGCATTGTTATTAAGCAATATGCGTAATTATAACGTAAATTATTGTAAAAATTTTCATTTTTAATGTCTGGACTTTAAAAAAGACGATGATCCCTGAGTTTGTTTCGGCTATTTCTTCTCAGAGGTAGTCAGTTAGGAAATGCCGGCTTCATCTAGTTTAAAAAAAAAAAATAAAAAAAAAAACATATGACGTGTAAAAGTGATCGGTGATCCTACTTGCTTAATAAACGATTTCATTTCATTTCATTTCATTTCACATAACACCCGTCTGGTCGGAGGATCCTCCCTTTCCTATGGATGATGAGTGAACTTTACTCCCTGTTCCTCATGCCTCCACACTGGTGACCCCGAGCATGAACGTCAGCGCAGCCTTCGTGCAACAACTTCAGCGTGACTTCATCATCATCACTCCCGAATGCTTCATCGACCATTCACCCACGGCTACAACGGGTATCCTGACCACAAGCATGCAGCGACCGCGCATCCCTGGTCATCACCCTCAGCCTCATCAGCAACCTCGGTACAGCACACTGCACTTTCGGCCGGTCAACAAGCAGAGCCCTCTCTCCTGGTCGACGCAGCAGCCAGCCTCAACCCGGCGCTGTACGACATCCGACGCACTGGAGTATAACGCAGCGCCACCACCCCGACTCACTGGGGAATCTTCAAAGACAGTTCCGACTCACCGTGAACTACGCGGCAATCGGTTCCGACTCACTGGAACCTCAGCTGGCCTAGCAGAATCACAAGATACAAGACTCAGCCCACTATCGACCTCCGGTCTCCGGAGGGGAGTGATGTAGCGGTACCTACAAACGCCACAAAATGAACAACGCGTCATACTGACGTCACACGAATTCTACATCTCGCAATCAGAGTTTACCGTGCAATTAGCATACATACAACTTCCCAATTTCAACCATTGGGCAAGTGCCCGCCAGACATAACACCCGTCTGGTCGGAGGATCCTCCCTTTTCTATGGAGGATGAGTGAACTTTACTCCCTGTTCCTCATGCCTCCACAAAGGTAACGATCTCCTTAGTGACCGACAGTACGGTTTTCGACGCAATCGGACAACTAGGGACCTACTAGTGTATGCCACTCACTTGTGGGGCGAGGCCCTCGAGAAAAATGGGGAAGCGATTGCCGTCTCCCTTGATGTCTCGAAGGCCTTCGACCGGGTATGGCACGCTGGCCTTTTGAGTAAGCTGGCCTGACTGGCTGGGTAAAAGACTTCCTGACTGGACGTTCCCTCAGAGTTGTTGTCGACAGATGCTCATTTTTGCCCATGTCGACCAATGCCGGTGTTCCTCAGGGGTCTGATCTCTCTGCAACTCTGTTCCTGCTACATATTAACGATCTGCTGATGCCCGGTATCTATGGGTATGCAGATGACAGCACAGTTGTAGAGAGATACCTGCCGGAAGCTCGGGCTAGTAAGGAAACAATCCGGTCCGAAAGAGAGGCCATGGTAGAGCGTACGAGTGCTGCACTACAGGCAGTCTCCGAATGGGGCAATGCCAATCTTATAGCATTCAATGCCGCCAAAATACAGGCGTGTTTTTCACCAAAAGGAGTCCGTTCACCTTGGCTCCTACTTTTCAGAATGTATCCTTGGAGTGCACCGACCGCCCTCAGCTTTTGGGAGTTGAGATTTCCTCGAACCTTAACTTTGGGCGGTTCATTGAGTCCAAGGCCAGGGTGGCTGCCAGAAAACTAGGGTGTCATCGCGAAGGTCCGGCGGTACTTCACACCAAGGCAACTTCTAATTTTGTACAAAGCACAGGTCCGCTCGTGTGTGGAGTACTGCAGCCACATTTGGGCTGGTGCTGCAAAATGTCACCTTGCCACTTTGGATTCAGTGGAGAGGCGTGCGAAGAGGCTGATTGGCGACCCAGACTTAACTCGAAACGGTCTCCAAAGCCTAGAGCACAAGCGTAGAGTAGCCAGCCTTTCAGTCTTTTATAGGATGCATTCTGGTGAGTGTGCAAGGGAATTGCATGATTTAATTTCTCCATCTCCGTTCCATCATCCGATCGATCGATCCGGACGAAGCGTTTTGCTTCTTCCTATATACCGCGTACATCGAAGGACTGGAACAATTTGCCAGCGTCGGTGTTTCCGTCACACTACAATTTGAGTGTCTTCAAGGCTAGAGTGAATAGGCTCTTAATAAACTAGCGCGTTTTACCATCAACGATCGCATCACTGCTTACCATCAGGCGGGATTGCAATCAAGCACTGGTTTATAATTTAAAAAAAAATCTAAATAGTACCAACCCATATCCTCCTGTGGTTGTCGTAAGAGACGGCTAGAGGAACTCTCACCAGGAAAGCGAGCAGCATCGCTTCTCCTGTGGAATATCAAATTACTGCGATCCCCAACCCGTCTGCTAAACGTAGGGATTAAAGAAAACCCCCTGAATGAAATGAAAGCCTTGAGTGAAGCCTTTGTCCATCAGCAGACGTCTATAGGCAGACAACAAAAACAACATTAAGATTTTGTTTTCACGGGTCTGGAATTCCTAGACTCCCCGTTTTGTGATTTTAGTATCATTTATATAAACTTTTAACACAAGGGTACAAAGGCGCGCTTAATCCCTATCATTATGTTTAGGTAAACACAGTGTTGAAATATTTGTTAATTTTTCTCGGCGGTAGGCCATAACATCGGCCGCCGGCAGAAGTTACCACCCACCAGACAAAGCCTTGCCGTCAAGCGATTTGTCGTGTTCCGGCATGAGATCTGGTGAAGCCGTACGGAGGACGGGTCTGAGCAGTTGTGTTGCAATGTGTGCCGGGTACGATGCGCCTAATGTTGTTGTGTTGGGAGTTTGGTCGTGGAGGGTCTTCAAATCAATCTCCCTTTGGCGCAGCATCGTTGGTCGTGTTGTTGGGTTTAACATTGCATCACCTCGCTCAACTGCCGTCTTCCTTCCTATTCGCTCAGTTTTTCTGAGTGAATAGGCTCTTAATAAACTAGCACGCTTTACCACCAACGATCGCATCACTGCTTACCATCAGGCGGGATTGCGGTCAAGTGCTAGTTCATAATTACTAAAAAAAAAAAAAATATCTTAGCTTATTTTAATTTCAGATATCGTTTCAAATGTTATACAAAATTTGATTGTATTACTCTATAATGTTTAATATGTTCCTTAATTTATTTTATTTTATTCACACTGTATGGATCTAGTTACCTAAACGAAATGAAATATATTTTCTGAAGCGCGGCTCATCATAGGAAATCGCAGAATTTTTAACATAAAAAAAATTGTATGCACAGTCGTCAACACGTGAATGTACGACAATCTGTCAACATTTTTTATTAGATTTTCAGCTTTACCGCTAAAACTTTTAAGGTCAAGATTGGTTGGAAATATGTGAAGGATTCGGGTAGCTAGACTTTATTTTCTTGTCGTCTGTACATCACCAATTTAAGAGCAGTAGTTGGCCAGTGTAGTCAGCCACAACTTACGTGTAGTTCACAAGTTCGAACTTAGGTAGATTGTTTATTTGATTTCATCACCAATGTGGTGATGATGATTAAATTCATCACCAATGCGATGATCATTACATTCATCACCGATATGGTGATGATTAAATTCATCACCTCATTGGTGATGAATTGCGTACACAATGGTTAAATCGCCACATCCTGAATACACTAATTTTCTTATTAAATCTTCAAGTAAGTAAGTAAGTGTCGAAGCGATAAAGGATGTAGGTAAGTACCTACCGACTTTTATTGTTGTTTACTTTATTCACGAATTTTTCGCATGAATGAAGTACCAAATAAGTACAATCAAAATGTATTTTTCTATTGTGTTGGGCTTGATGAAGTTTTTCAACTGGAAAAGGACAGTTTGAAAGTTCGATGGATGCAGTATTTTCCTGCAAGATTGAAATGAATTGACGGCAGAGGACATGATCCCGATTTTGTTTTGTTTGGGTACATTGGGACCCCACCACCATCTTTGGAACTCAAGTCAACCCCACCTGCCAGACGGTGCACCTGCTGACTTACGGACGGGGCCCTGATAGCGGCTTCCCCTTCGGGGTTGAGTGGTCGGACGGCAGTCGCACTCGTAAAAGCCTAAAAACGCCAAGCATGAAAAGTGTGATGTATGACGAAAAAAGTACCTACATTACATTAGTTTAGAAGTGTTTATCAGTTTATGTGGGTAAACCCACAACATGTTCGTAGCTTGTTCTACAATAATTCAGTCACAATATATGTGTGGAAGAGATCTGCTGTTTCATTCCTTGGTCCCCGTATATCCTGGCATTCCCGAATGTTTCAGTGGCGACGAGGACTATAAAGAAATTACGTGTAGTGTTCTGTGTTGTGGTGACTGTAAAAAAAATATTATAACGATGAGTATCAGTAAATATGGGGAGCTCAAAGTGCAATCACGTGTACCAATGTTGATTACGGTAATGGGAGCCGAGAGTTACGAATTACTTGTTAACTTATGTACACCGCATAAACCAAGTAGAAAGACATTCGAATTCGTAACGGCCATAATGGAAAAACACCTGCAACCTAAACCGAGCGTTTCAGCGGAACATTATAAATTTCACCAACGGAAACAAAACGTGAACGTGGCTGTTTTAAAAAAGATGTCAAAATCATGTGAGTTTGGGACATGGCTAGAAGAAAGTATTCGGGTTCAGTTCGTGTGCGGTATAAGTAGTGAAACTTTACATCAACATTTATTTGCTGAGGATAAACTTGACTACACAAAGACTTACAGTATGGCCATGAGCATGGAAGCAGCGGAGAAAAATGCAGCTGTGGTCGAGGGCTGCACTAGGACTACGGACACTGCGACTGGTTGTCTATCCGTGGTGACAACGAAGCGACGTGACGCGGCGCATACACTGAATAGGCTGGCGGCGGCAGCGGCGAGTGCGGGCGGCGACAGGCGGCACAGCGCGTGGAGCGGGCAGCGGCGCGCGCAGCTCGCGCTTTGGGGGCGAGACACCGGCAGCGTCGGCGCCTGAGGAGCGAACTCGGCGGGACCAACAGTGCAACGCTTGCGGAGGGTTGCATGGCACAGTAGGGTATAAATTCATGCGATATGTGTATCGGGTATGCAACAAACAAGGGTATTTGGGCAGCGTGTGTCCAGTACAAGTAGCACACTAGCTTCTCGGACGACGAGCAAAGCGATAAGGTAGAATTGTCGATATAAATAATTTATCAATAGCTCAGTATCCACCAGTATATTGTGCACTAAATGTACATGGCAGTGATTTAAAAATGGAACGCGACACGGGAAGTGCGATATCATGTATTAATAAATTATGAAACATACAAGAGTTTGTTTAGCGGTTTACGGATAAATAATTGTAATATCGCACTAAGATACTATATGGGAGAAATGATAAATCCTATTGGGGTCATAAAACCAAAAGTAAGGTATAGAGACGAAAGTAAAAAGTTATACTTATTTGTAATCAAAAGTGGAAAAACGGTATAAATACGTAGACAGTGGATGACTGAATTAAAATTACAATTATCTTGTGACTTAAACGACGGAGTAGTGTCTGTAAACAGTTTACAGGCCGCCGGCAGAAGTTACCACCCACCAGACAAAGTCTTGCCGCCAAGCGATTCGTCGTGTTCCGGCTTGATGTCTGGTGAAGCCGTACGGATGACGGGTCTGAGCAGTTGTGTTTCGATGTGTGCCGGGTACGATGCACCAAATGTTGTTGTGTTGGGAGTTTGGTCGTGAAGAGTCTTCAGATCAATCTCCCTCTGGCGCAGCATCGTTGGTCGTGTTGTTGGGTTTAACATTGCATCACCTCGCTCAACTGCCGTCTTCCTTCCTATTAGCTTAGTTTTTCCGAGTGAATAAGCTTTTAATAAATTAGCGCGCTTTACCATCAACGATTGCATCACGGCTTACCATCAGGTGGGATTGCAGTCAAGCACTAGTTTAAAAGTGTTTAATATCTCTGAATTTATTTCCAGAAAACACATAGATCATTTGAAATGTAGCTCCCGTTATCCAGACTTCATCAGTTCTGATAGTACAGTCTCAGACAGTACACCACCATTATCAGCTGAAACATCAGTGGTGGAGGATGTCGTTAAGGCACGGGTCGATTTAGGGAGCAGAAGCTGGTTAGTGAGGGTGAAAAATAGAGGCAAGAAAGTATTAGCGACTCTCAAGTTGTGTCAGAGACACGTCACTCCCCAGTAATATCGATGCCGGTGAATCGATCCAAGTATAAGAAACCAGAGAGGATTGGAGCAAGAAAACGAGCGACGTAACGTTCTTGATTTTATTTTTCACTGAACTAACTTTTTAGGTTCACCACCATGTCTTTTATATCATTTTTAAACTTAAAAAAAAACGGTCACCAGTTGGCGCGCTAATCAACTTCCGGAAATAAACATTAAATATTATTTTACTGCAGTTTGTAACGACTTCCGTCGACTACTCAGAGTCAGTATTTTTAATACCGGAAGTCAGTTACAAAAAGTCTCAAATAAATTACAACATTTAGTTAAATTAAAACTAAAAGCTAACATTCGGCCATACTGACATCAAGTTTGTCCTCAAACTAAGACATTAACAACATAGTAATTGCTTATATAATTATTGTTGTAGGGAACCTAAACGTTAATATTACAGTAAGTTAATATTGCAGTATCTAATTACAATGAATCAGTAACAATTTATTAAAATAAAAACAAGTGTAATCGCACTCGTTATACATTTTCCTTCCCTCATTGAAATTTTTTTAATAATAATTTACATCGGTCACTCATTGCATCGCACGCTTTAATGATCAGGCACTCACCTGTCAGCCACTATGTGACTTCAAATTAATGACGTCACACTCTACGTATACCACACATTGCACCGCAAGCTTCACTGGTCAAGCCCTCTCACTTGCCACCAGCCACTATACGACTTCCAATGAGTAACAACACACTCTACATATGCTACACATTGCACCGCAAGCTTCACTGGTCAAGCTCTCTCACTTGCCACCAGCCACTATACGACTTCCAATGAGTAACAACACACTCTACATACGCTACACATTGCACCGCAAGCTTCACTGGTCAAGCTCTCTCACTTGCCACCAGCCACTATACGACTTCCAATGAGTAACAACACACTCTACATATGCTACACATTGCACCGCAAGCTTCACTGGTCAAGCTCTCTCACTTGCCACCAGCCACTATACGACTTCCAATGAGTAACAACACACTCTAAATATGCTACACATTGCACCGCAAGCTTCACTGGTCAAGCCCTCTCACTTGCCACCAGCCACTATACGACTTCCAATGAGTAACAACACACTCTACATATGCTACACATTGCACCGCAAGCTTCACTGGTCAAGCTCTCTCACTTGCCACCAGCCACTATACGACTTCCAATGAGTAACAACACACTCTACATATGCTACACATTGCACCGCAAGCTTCACTGGTCAAGCTCTCTCACTTGCCACCAGCCACTATACGACTTCCAATGAGTAACAACACACTCTACATATGCTACACATTGCACCGCAAGCTTCACTGGTCAAGCTCTCTCACTTGCCACCAGCCACTATACGACTTCCAATGAGTAACAACACACTACATATGCTACACATTGCACCGCAAGCTTCACTGGTCAAGCTCTCTCACTTGCCACCAGCCACTATACGACTTCCAATGAGTAACAACACACTCTACATATGCTACACATTGCACCGCAAGCTTCACTGGTCAAGCTCTCTCACTTGCTACCAGCCACTATACGACTTCCAATGAGTAACCATACATTAAATAATTCATCTTCATTATTTCTCAAATCTCTCTCTTCTCACAGCAATATAAAATATCTTCTAACAAAATAACATATATTCCATATTCCTTCGTTACCCATAATCACAAGAATCATTATTATGCCATATTGTTGTTATTCGATGCACTAAATCTAAACTATAAACTATTTGTTTTCCTAGTGTCATAACAATCTTTAACCAAACACACAATCAATCAACAATTTCATACTCAATCGTTTTGATTTATCTCCTACCTACTAACTTGACAATTCTTTTTCAGACTCTGATTCTGAACTTATTTCATCAATACTTGTGCTAATCCACGGCTGTATCTGATCAACAGCCCAAATATTACAGTACTTCTTTTTACCAATGTTAGACCCTGGTATGCTAGAGACTTCATACCTATCGTTATCCAAAACTTTTGAGATTCTATAGGGCCCCGAGTACACAGGTAACAGCTTTTTACTCTGGCCTTCATTATGACCAATCTGTTTTTGAATCTTTACCAAATCCCCTATTGCATATATCTTAGCTTCCTTACGTGTCTTATCAAACCTCTCTTTCTGTTTATGTTGGTCTTTCGATATGTGTTCGTTAATTTCGGTTCTTATTTTATTGATATCCCTATCAGACTGCCTGGTGTCTAAGAATAATTCGTTCATTATATTCTCACTATTATGGATCAAATTACAACCAAACAGAGCTTCTGACGGGGTTTTACCTATACCTTTATTTAACGTATTATTTAACCCCCATTGAATATTATCCAACTCAGAATCCCATTTGGTTTCCCCTAATTTGTCGGTATATGAAGTTAATGCTCCTAATACGGTCCTATTGTAGCGCTCTACCTGGCCGTTAGCTCGAGGTGAAGCGACAGCGTTCAAAACGTGCTTAATGTGGTTTTTCTCGCAAAACTTTCGGAACTCTTCAGAGGTAAATGAGGTGCCTTGATCAGAGATCAACCGTTTCGGGTAGCCAAATGTAGAAAAAACATCGTGTAATGCTCCAACAGTTAGACTTGACCTTAAATTGTGCAAGGGTTTCAAAATAGAGAACTTCGTATACCCGTCAACAATAACGAGTAAGTAAGCATTGCCTCTCGAACTTTTTACAAAAGGACCCAAGTGATCAATATGAACTGTTTCAAAGGGAATATCATTTTTCATTATAGGATGTAAAAATCCTTCCTTTTTTCCCGCAGGAATTTTACCGTATGCACAATGTAAGCAAGACTTGACATATTTTGTAATAAATTTTTTCATCTTTGAGAACCAAAAATCTTTTTGAATTTTAGCTAAAGTTTTATCAACTGAAAAATGTCCGATATCATCGTGATTTTGTTTACATATTTGCCACCTGGCTCCCTTTGGAACTACCCATTTTAATTCACCATTAACTTTCCTAAACAGCCGGTTACGTTGGAAAACAAAATTTTGTTTTATATCAATAATATCTTGGTATTTTGGATCATTTAATACATCTTTAATAAAACATATTTTAGGATCCGTTAGTTGAACACTGAGCAACCAATCGTCTTGTGTAATATTTAAAACTCTTAATGAATCTACTTCATCATTTGTCTTACAAGTTTCATGAGGATTTCTACTCAACGCGTCTACGTGATTCATACTGTTATTAGGGCGATACACGATGTTACAATCATACTCTTGCAAGGACAACCACCATCTAGCAATTCGTGGTAAAAGGTCTCGTTTAGAAAACGTTGATCTTAAAGCATTACAGTCCGTAATTATGGTGAATTTTAATCCTAGTAAATATACACGGAAACGCTGAAGTGAAGTTACCACTGCTAACGTTTCTAAATCATATGCATGAAACTTTTGTTCGTCAATAGTAGTTTTTCTACTGAAATAAGCAACTGGCTTGAAAGGGGCGTGACTGTCTTCTTTCTGCAAGAGTATACCTGCTAGTCCAATCTTACTCGCATCAGTGTGCAATTCAGTGATATAATTTGGATTATACAAAGTTAACAAAGGGCGCTTAATTAATTTATCTTTAAGATTCTGAAAAGCAATCTCTTGCTCGTTTTCCCATATCCACGGACAGTTCTTTCTCGTAAGATCAGTTAATGGTCTTGCTAGTATCGAAAATTTTTCTATAAATTTACGAAAATAACTAGCCAAACCAATGAACTGTCTAACTTCGTGTACGTTTCGCGGAGTTGGAAAGTTTTTTACTGCATCAATTTTAATTTTACCGGGTTTAATGCCTTCGTTAGTAATTTCGTACCCTAGATAATCAATAGAGGTTTGAAAAAAATAACATTTTTGTAAATTTAAAGTTAATTTAGCTTCACTAAGTAATTTAAAAGTTTTCTCCAATTTTTC
Source organism: Sesamia inferens (assembly GCA_037179545.1). Taxonomy (NCBI): domain Eukaryota; kingdom Metazoa; phylum Arthropoda; class Insecta; order Lepidoptera; family Noctuidae; genus Sesamia; species Sesamia inferens. Next base: position 22,139,004 of record CM073928.1, on the reverse strand, counting down.
AATACCTTCATTAAAGTTTTTCGAGGGTATTATCAGGTCATCCATATAAGCGATAGCTGGCTTATTCGATCCAAATTTAGTAAATCCTTGAGCAGAATTTACCCCAAGTGCTTGGTTAATGGTTCTTTGGAATACAGAGGGCGCATTGGCCAGACCAAACGGCATTCTTTTAAATTGAAACAGACCATCAGGCGTAACAAATGCCGTGACGTGTCTGCTCTCCCTTTTTATAGGTACCTGATAATAGCCACTCATTAAATCTAAAGTTGTAAAGAACTTACAGCCACTTAATTGGTCCAACTGATCTTCTATCAATGGCAGTGGGAAGTGATCCTTAACAGTTCGACCGTTCAAAGTTCTGTAATCAACACATAAGCGATGTCCCCCAGTTTTCTTTGATACGAGTATAATCGGACTAGCGTAGCATGATGAGGACTCTTCGATAATGTCATGTTCTAACAGTTCCCTAATCATTTCTTGTACTATGTCTCTCTCTTTGAAACTCAGTCTATATGGTCTATAAACTACAGGAGTGCTATCAGTTAATTTGATTTCCATTTCACAGAGATTAGTGCACCCCAATTCAGAGAGATTTTGAGCAAAATTTGTCCTATATTTTGATATTAACCCTTGTATTTTAAGAATTTCTTCTTTGGTTAACTCTGAATTAATGTTAATCTCGCTAGCTTCAAAGGGTCTGTAATCGGGTTTTAATGTAAAACAATTTAATTCCTTGATATTATTATCATAATGTATTTTATACGCTCTAACTAATAGCATATCCCTTTTTAAATGTAACTTTGTATCACTTAACACTATAATGGGAATATCACAATAGTTTCCAACTATCTTGTAGACCCCTTCCTTAATCCAATATTGACAATTATTATAATTGCGATAGCTACCTAAAACGAATACCGTGGAGTTCTTAACAGCAGAAGTATAACACTTTATTAAATCTGTGTTGGTACCATTACACTCCTTGGAAACGTATAGTTTGACAATACTATTATCTTCATGCTCTATAGCAGGCAAGATTTCACTACAAAAATTGTTACGCCTTAAAAGCTCAAGACTATTATTTGTCTTAATAACTAAAACTTCTGGCAATTCGGTGAAATTTTGACCAACTAGTAAGGGTACATGTAGCTGGCTAGATGCGACAACATAACTAGTGATCATAGCCTTAACTCCATCTATGGCCAATAATATTTCAGTTTTACCTTTAGGTACAATGTGGGTCTCTCCTACCCCCTTTATCACAGGTAAGGAACTTTCACTAACAATTAAATTGTACTGATATGCTAATGTATCTGTAATAAGTGTGCATTGGCTACCGAAGTCGATAAAGCATTTAACTTGCATAGAATTATTATTTATAGAAGCATTTTTGTAATATTTATCTTGTGAACTATCTAAATCAGTGGTCGCGGTCCTTAAAACCCTCTTATCTTGGTTAGTATTTTGTCTCTTATGATTTTTATTTAAAAAACAGTCTTCAGTTTTATGTCCATATTTTTTACAATTATCGCATTTAATAATGGGTTCTGAACATTGCGAAACTCTATGGCCAGTTTGTTTACAATTAAAACATATTGAAGAAGTATTGGTTGATTGCCTACATTGGTTCGCACGGTGGCCACTCCTACCACAAAGATGACAAATTATAGTGGAATTATTGAGAAAAACGCTTTTAGTTTTATTTTTTGCTACTAACTCTTTCTGATCTCGGCACATGTCTTTTAAATATTTCAATAAATCTTCAGGTTGATTAAACCGAGCTGAAGATGCTCCAGCTCTTATAGTGCGGTCCTCAAGACCATAAATGATACAATCAACTGCTTTCTTGTCTGATATTTCACATGCATTCAATAAAATCATTTTGTCGTAATAATAATCATCGAGCGAATCACCTATTTTATACTTCTTTTCCAACATTTCACATAATAAAGCACCATAATTAGTGTCAGAAGGAAATGCACGCTTTAAATTACATTGCCATTCTAACCAAGTATGGTTTATGGTTTTTAGCCCTTCATACCATTTTTTTGCATGCCCTACTAATCGTGGCAAAGCAAAATGTGTCGTTTGTTGATCAGACCAACCGTAGATATGAGCACATTCATTCACTTTAGATAACCATGTATCTATTCTTTGATTCCTAACCGACGGATCAAATTCGGGAATCATGTTTTTGTCATATTTTAATGAAGAATAAGAAGAATTGTCAGGTTTCACACGAGAGGAAATAAAGTTCACTAAATCATGCAAATTAATTGGCAAATTAAAATTAACTGGATTACTTTCCAAAACTCCATCTGGGACTCCAGAAGCTCCTGGCACTGCCTCCCGTTCAATCGCCGCCGCAGTAAAGCTCCTGTTCCCTTCAGACGTTCCTGGTTCAGGAACATGGACATCTTCAACTGCTACGGAAGCAACCTCGCCTCCTGGTTGCTGTACTGGAGATTCACATACCCTCCCATGATTCAAAGATCTTCTTGCGCTGTTTTCCCTCGTTCGGCGTGATCTTCTAGATTTCTTTTTTCTATTGTGGGTACGTGAACGATTATTAGAGTTCGAATGTTTTCTATTACTTCGCCTTTTTGAGTGTCTCTCGCTATACGAATATTCACTTGTCAAAGAGTCACTACTCACAGCACGAGTTCGTTTTGGCATATTTAAAGTTTACTGCAGTAACACACCGCAATGTTTTAATGTTCACCACACAACAGTCTGTACCGTTTCAAATCCAAAAAAAAAAAATATGCTTTTAGGTTAAAAACTTGTTAATTTTCAGCTAACTCGCACTTTTAGGTACTGACCCACTTCTGATATAAGAAACCAGAGAGGATTGGAGCAAGAAAACGAGCGACGTAACGTTCTTGATTTTATTTTTCACTGAACTAACTTTTTAGGTTCACCACCATGTCTTTTATATCATTTTTAAACTTAAAAAAAAACGGTCACCAGTTGGCGCGCTAATCAACTTCCGGAAATAAACATTAAATATTATTTTACTGCAGTTTGTAACGACTTCCGTCGACTACTCAGAGTCAGTATTTTTAATACCGGAAGTCAGTTACAAAAAGTCTCAAATAAATTACAACATTTAGTTAAATTAAAACTAAAAGCTAACACAAGCGTACCAGGAAATCTGTGATTAGATTCCGAATAGCATAGTCAATTATATATATAGTAAATTAGATCTTATTTGTAACTGCCTAGAGATTAAGTGGTGAGGTGTGATGTATGAGGAATAAAGTACCTACATTACATTAGTTTATAAGTGTTTATCAGTTTATGAGGGTAAACCCACAACATGTTCGTAGCTTGTTCTACAACCATTCAGTCGTAATATATGTGTGGAACCCAACCGGCATTGAGCAAGCGTGGTAATTACGCTCAATACTTCTTTGTATGAGAGGAGGTCTGTGCCCAGTATTGGGACGATAAAAAGGTTCATGATGATGATGATATATATGGAAGAGATCTGGCGTTTCATTCCTTGGTGCCCGTATATGCTGACATTCCCGAATGTTTCAAAAAGGAACAAAAGAAAGGCACGAGCTACAGTTAGGGTTAGTTAGTGTCAGGGGCGCACACGGCTGAAGGAGCGAGTCCAAACCAGGAAGATTCGACAACCAGTCTTATCAAGGGGTAGACATTATCCAGAAATTGGGTTGTGGAGGAAAGGAGGTCTGAGATAGTCCGCTCCGTGTAAATACTGATATTCACTGACTGGGAGCCGATCCCAACAAATATGAAAAATGTCTAGAAATATATTGTAATATGGAATAAGAGTAAGGTTCTGGAGTGGCAGCCACGTACCGGAAGACGCAGCGAAGGGAGGCCCCCAACTGGTGGATAGCCTGTGGAAGGTCACGAGAAGCCGATGGATACGGGCAGCACAAGCCGGTCATTGTGGTAAGCCTTGAAGGAGGCCTACACAGCACGTCTGTCTATGTGTTACTTTTTTACGCGTAGACTGCTGAACGGATCTGGATAGGACTCTCACATGACCTGGGTTCAGGACATAGGAGATATTAATTACCGGTATCATTTCCGACCTCCATGCAGGCGAACCCGAGGGCAAAACTGAATCACATAGTTCAAAGTTTCAGACATAAGTAGCTTAGTGCGATTAATTTCAAACTAATTTATTCATCAACGTTTCGCATGATCAATGTTTACGATGAATGACCTATAGCAAATGTATAACAGTACATTTTTGACCTTAAAAGTCGCATTACTTTAAACATTTCTTTTCAGCTTAATACCTTTTTACGATATAATTTCTGCATAAAAATATGTCTAACTAGAGTTAAGTTTATTATTAGAATATTATGATGTTCAGGTATTATGTTTGATTGAACACTGGTTGAATGAACATGAAGTAGTGTTTATCAATAATGATAATTTTACCGTGCAAAGTGCATTTGTCAGGAAAAGTGTTATTCGCGGTGGCTCCATCCGACCACTGTGGTTTATTAGTTAACTTTCCCATTCAATTGAGCTAGTCGCTGCAAAATGTTTAAAAATAATGTGGCTCATAAAATGACACCATCCATAGTAGAATACAAGAATGCTAATGAAATGTATAGTGCCCTTTTTAATGTTGTGCAAATGGAGTATCAAATTATTTTCAAGACCAAAACCATTAAGCTTAATGGATCGTCCGTTGGAATTAACCTATCAAATGGGCTACTCCGGGTATTTATAAAAGTAGAGCGAGATTATACGAGCTATGTGGTTTGAAAAAATACAGGTTTGATTCTCGCTTTCTAGAGTATATAAAAAAATATTCAAAATTATTTTTAAAAAAATTTTTGTTTCTGCTAAATCAAAATTTCTAAGCGATACAATTAAAAATTCAAATAATAAAGTAAAAACCACTTGAAAAATTATTAATAATGAAACTGGCAAATCTGTTAAACAGGATAAGCAGCTTGAGATCATGGTCGACAGAAAATTAGTTCATAAGGCCGCTGACGTAGCTGAGGCATTTAATGAGTTTTTTGCTAACATACCAATAGCTACAACTCGCTCCTTAAATTCATCCCCATCTAAAGCTGAGAATCGTTTGCATAGTAGTATATCCAAGTGTAGCCGTCTGTTTCACTTTGAACACGTATCCCCGCGTGACGTGGTTAATATTTTTAAGGCACTTAAGTCTAAAATTACCGGTGATTACTGGGACATTTCCATTAAAGTATTAAGTAAAAAACTAAGTTCCGCTGCATACGCAGTTAGAACAATTCGTAATTTGACTGATATTGAGACGGCCCGTTTAGTGTGCTTTGGCTATTTCCATAGCGTAATGTCGTACGGCATTCTGTTGTGGGGAAATGCCACTGATATTCAAACAATATTTGTTTTGCAGAAACGAGCTATTCGTGCAATTTATAAATTAAGTCCGAGACACTCTCTCAGAGAAAAATTGAAAGAGATTAATGTACTGACCGTGCCGTCTCAATATAATTATTAAAATCAATTGTATGCTCATAAAAATATAAAATTGTTTAAAAAATACAGTGATGTCCATAATATAAATACTAGGAACAAACACAAATTTATTGTACCTACAACAAGGCTCAAGCAAATAGGTGGCTCTTTTAGTTGCCAATGTATGCATTTTTACAATAGACTTCGTGTTAATTCACATTTACTTTCTTTTTCGGTAATATGTAGGTATTTTCTAAGTATATCTTGGAGACCAATGACTGATTGACCAATGAGAAACGGAAAATATCTTGAGGAAACCTGAACTTTAAGTCTGAAATCGCCAACCAGTATCCTCCGAAAAAGAAAGTAAATGTGAATTAACACGAATATAATACTTTACTCAAGGTCGGCTACATTTTTATTGTAAACCTGTCAGCAATCAAGTTTATAACTTATTGCTAGAACTATATCACAAGCCATTTAATGCATATAAAAAGAGAAAATATACACAAAAATATTATCATTCCCTGTTTAATAGTCGAAGAGTAAAGAGTACAAACTGTCAAAATGTATAAGGTATGATTCCACATTTAACAAAATGTAACTTCAAAAAGAAAATAATTTACAGCTATTGTACTTAATGGTTAACCTATTTTTGTTACACAGATCATCCTTGTCGCCGCTGTGATTGCGTTGGCCGCTGCCCGGCCGCAAAGCGGACACGACTACCACAACGGTCACGGTCACGGCATCTCGTCACAGAGCATCGTACTGCACCAAACTCACGAAAATAAACACGAGCCTGCACATCACGAGGAGCACCACGAGAAGCAGCACAAGTACCAAGAGGAACACCACGGTCACGCCTCCTCATCACAGAGTATCAAGCAGCACCACGGACACGCCACTGAGAAACACGTCGAGTACTATGTACGATGAAGTACTAATTCTTAAACAGAATTTACGTATAACTTTTGAGATGACATTACTAATCATCAGTGTTTTTACAGTCTCATCCCAAATACGAGTTCGCGTACAAAGTGGAGGATCCCCACACCGGCGACAAGAAGTCTCAGCATGAATCTCGTGATGGCCATGTCGTGAAGGGCGTATACAGCCTGCACCAGCCCGATGGCACTATCAGAATCGTCCAGTACCATGCTGACAAAAAGACTGGGTAAGGGAGAAATGGTTTTGAATATCGTAAAAACAAAAACTGAATTTGTTAACTATTATTTTTCCTTTGTCTGCAGATTTAACGCCAACGTTGAAATAAAGGGTCACGCCGTACATATTGTACCTGATCATCATCATCACTGAACCTAACTATAAGAACCTGATTGTTAAACCTCTTACTTTAAGATTGTTGATTTTTTTTTAGGCTCATTGTAAATATTTGAAATAAATTCGTTTACCACCTAATTTATGTTTGAGTTTTACTCTTATCAATTAGTAATTTTACCGTTCCTTTTAATTTGTTCCCGGTATTTAACAAAACGGTTTTATGTAACAACCATAGTAAAAACCGCTATTACATTAAAAAAAGGGCAATACGCAATTTCTATAACTAGCGCTAAATATGAACTCATGGGATTTGGAATCATGGCGTTCCACATGAACTTTTCTGCCTTCCTGTGTTCTTATAATTTGGTAGTAGAAGACAATATTTAGGTACTTGTAAATAAATTTAGTACACATTTTTAATGTCATACCAATAATCTGGGTCTGTCCGGCAAAGAGCTAGAGCAGTGGTTCCCAAACTTATTTTGTCTACTGCCCACTTTGAGAATAAATATTTTTTTAGCGCCCCCATTTTTTCACCTATTTAAAAACCACAATAACTTCAAATTAAAATAATTCATTATTGTGACCTTTATGTATATTAACGGAGAATTCCAAACGAAACTTTTACTATAACCCGCAACTTGAAACCTGAGCGCAGTAGGTAACATACAACGACGCTTACTTCTCAAGTTAACTCTTACGGGCTCCACCTGCCAATAAGAATGATTATTGAAACGCAACTTTATAGTATCAAAACAGAGTATCTTTTATTAAAAATATAACCAAAATAATAAATCCTTATATAAAAACTAATGTGAAGGATGAATCTGATGCTGTTTAATAAGTTGGTTGATATCAGGTTCCAATTTACTCAAGAACAGTCGCAAGTCGCCACTTTCGGTAAAAAGCAATCGATTTCTCTTTATAGTAAGCAGTGTTGTCACAGCACTAAATCCACGTTCACACAAATATGACAATGGGAATGCTATCAAGAATCGTTGAACGACTGACCACAATCCAGGGTACAATTGCGGGATCGGTTTTTGTAGCCAAAATTCTTGGTAACCATTTTTAACTTGATTTTTATTTCCTCGTTTGTTGTCAATTCTATAAGTTCTTCTTCCAGCTGAGGTGACATTGCTGTGTTGACATTTTAAAACGGATCCAACACCCAGTCTGGTATTTCCAAGTTCAAAATGTCCTGGTATCGTTCGGTGAAGTCAATGTGGAGGTTTTCCAGTAGGCAAACAATTCGTCGTTACTGCATGATACTGATAAATTTGGAAAATTGTGAAACTCACGTCTGCCCAGATTATTTTTGTGAAGAAGCAGTTTGGCACCGAAAGTAGCAACGACGTTTTTTGTTTTAATTAAATTTAGTTTATCGCCTTGCAGTTGGAGATTCATGTCGTTGAACAATTTTACAGGTCTGCCATGTAAGCTATATCATTCTTTGATGTTATGAGCTTGTCGTGCAATACTGTATCTTTAGTTTCCAAGAACTCTATAACAGAGTCAAACAGGTTGTAAAATCGAGTCAGACAATTGCCTCTTGATAGCCGACGAACTTCAATATGAAAAACAAACGGTTGAAATCCTCGTCATTAGTAACACAAAGCTGATGAAATAATCTAACATTCAAAGAGCTGTTGCGGATTTTATTGACTGTTTTGATGACATATTGCAGTGATGGAAATAGTTTTCCAGTTACGTTTATGGCAACTAAATGTTGTCTATGAAATATGTCAATGTACACGGAACTGAAATAATATTTTTCAAAGGAATCTCTTTCTCCTCGCAAAACTTTTCCAATGTATTGAATATGGTTTCACCTTTTGTATCGGTCTCTAAATTTCTAGTAAATAATAGTTCTTCACATATTTTCTCATCTTTAATAAACCTCACGAAAGACAACAACAATGCTTCATTAGTTGGTAAAGTGGACTCATCGAGCAGAATTGAGAATTGACTTGTCCTCAGGTGATCGCACAATGATTCTTCAATGTTTTCAGCCCTTTCATCGATTCGTCTTTGCACAGAATTATTACTCAAAGGAATTTTTGGGATAATATCTGAGGCCGGTTTATGAAGCACAGTAGTTATTACTTCATTTATTGCTGGCAATGTTAACTCTTCTCCGATGTTATGTGGTTTGCCTTTTTGAGCATTTAAGAAAGAGATATTGTACGAAGCTCGAAGTCCGTCGTCATCTTGCCTAGCAGCCGCCGAAAATGGTTTTGCTACACTTGGCTGAGTATTATGCTTCTTCTCTAGGTCTTGAAAATATGCTACATTCTTGTCTTTCTTATCTGGGTGCATTTTATTCAAATGATCTTGCAGCCTTGAAAGCTTCATTGCTTCATTCGAAAATGTTTTTAGACATAGAAGACACAAAGGCGACGATGGGTTTGTGGGATTTTCAATAAATCCGAATTTAATATATTCCGCACAGTATTAATCAACGTTGGTATACGTGATTGCACTTTGAACTCCCCAGTTTTACTGATACTCATCATTATAGTTTTTTATTTACAGTCACCACAACACAGAACACTACACGTAATTTCTTTATAGTCCTCGTCGCCACTGAAACATTCGGGAATGCCAGGATATACGGGGACCAAGGAATGAAACAGCAGATCTCTTCCACACATATATTGTGACTGAATTATTGTAGAACAAGCTACGAACATGTTGTGGGTTTACCCACACAAACTGATAAACACTTCTAAACTAATGTAATGTAGGTACTTTTTTCGTCACACATCACGCTTTTCATGCTTGGCGTTTTTTGGCTTTTACGAGTGCGACTGCCGACCACTCAACCCCGAAGGGGAAGCCGCCATCAGAGCCCCGTCCGTAAGTCAGCAGTTGAACCGTCTGGCAGGTGGGGTTGACTTGAGTCCCAATGATGGTGGTGGGACCCCAATGTACCCAAACAAAACAAAACCGGGATCATGTCCTCTGCCGTCAATTCATTTCAATCTTGCAGGAAAATACTGCATCCATCGAACTTTCAAACTGTCCTTTTCCATTTGAAAAACTTCATCAAGCCCAACACAATAGAAAAATACATTATGATTGTACTTATTTGGTACTTCATTCATGCGAAAAATTCGTGAATAAAGTAAACAACAATAAAAGTCGGTAGGTACTTACTTGAAGATTTAATAAGAAAATTAGTGTATTCAGGATGTGGCGATTTACCTATTGTGTACGCAATTCATCACCAATGTGATGATGAATTGAAACATCACCAATGAGGTGATGAATTTAATCATCACCATATCGGTGAAGAATGTAATGATCATCGCATTGGTGATGAATTTATTCATCATCACCACATTGGCGATGAAATCAAATAAACTCTTCTCAAATAAACGTTTCTCGATGGTAGGCCTCAACATCGGCCGCCGGCGTAAGTTACCACCCACCAGGCAAAGTCATGCCGCCAAGCGATTCGTCGTGTTCCGGAATGATGTCTGGTGAAGCCATACGGAGGACAGGTCTGAGCAGTTGTGTTGCGATGTGTGCCGGGTTCGATGCGCCAAATGTTGTTGTGTCGGGAGTTTGGTCCTGGAGGGTAGCGGGATCCGAAGCACGGTGCTCCGCTGGCCGACCGCAGGTAGTTGGGGGCCCAAGTAGTGTGCCAGCCACACACAAAAGGCTGCCCTGCCAACTGCGAAAAATCCCAGGGTGGCCCCATCGTGCCGGTTGGCGACCGGACGAGAGGACACGATGGCAATCCCTGGGGGGGTTCGGGCGTCCCCGCAGTCTCCAGATCAATCTCCCTCTGGTGCGGCATCGTTGGTAGTGTTGTTGGGTTTACATTGCATCACCTCGCTCAACTGCCGCCTTCCTTCCTATTCACTCAGTATACTAAAATGACAAGTCTTAAAAAGAAAAGTAGGTGTGCACAGCGGGCGCACGTCCTCTCATTTAAAGTGCACCTCTCAAACATTCGAGGTCTGCACTCCAATATCGATGCAGTCCATCACCACCTTGAGACTGAAAAGCCCCATCTACTTTTCTTGGCAGAGACCCAGATCAGATGTCCGTCTGATGCGGCATACCTCAACTACCCGGGATACTCTTTGGAGCATCATTTCCTGCAGCGTGCCGCGGTCTGTGTGTATGACCGTAATGACATCTGCTGTCGGCGTCTCCGTCACCTCGAAGACCCTCATCTATCGTCCTTATGGCTGTTGGTTACACTGGTGTGGACAAAATTGTCTACACCTGTGTCTATCGATCGCACAGCGGTGACCAGGAGACAACTCGATTATTTGACCACCTCAGTGTGGCTGCTGACAATGCGCTGCATCGGCACCCTGACGCACAGTTCGTCGATCTGGGGGACTTTAATGCCCGCCACCAAGACTGGCTTTTCCCATACCAGAGGACCGACCACGCTGGGAGAGAAGCGCGAAACTTTGCGCTATCAATGGGCCTTTCCCAGCTGGTGGAGAAGCGACTAGGGTGCCTGATGTAGCTGGTCATACCGCCAATACCCGGTACTACGCCGATACCTTCTGCTGACCACTGATCCGGACAGATGTGTTGTAACAGTTTCCTCACCGTTAGGAACTTCAGACCACTGTCTGGTGAAGTCTGTGACGTCCTTCTCCCCACCTGATTGCAACTCGCTTGGTGAGCGGCGAATATGGCGTTCCAAGTCAGCAGATTGGGATGAGATGCGCCACTTCTTTGCGTCTTATCCTTGGCAGCAGATCTGCTTCTTTTCTGGTAATCCATCGAGCTGTGCGGACGCTATAACCGATGTGGTGCGTCAGACTATGGAGTATTTTATCCCCTATAATGACGTGCCCGTCGGTGGCTCGGCCCGCCCATGGTTCAATGCCGATTGTGCCCAAGCTGAACAGCGTAAGCACGCGGCATTTCTCACCTGGGTTGACGCTCGTGACCGCAGAGCTCCGGATCTAAGCTCAAAGAAGAGAGCCTTTAACCGTGCTGCCAAGTCCTACAAAAAGGCGCTTAAGAAGGCTCGCTTCGACTGCATTACCCATATTGGCAACAAGTTATCTGCGCAGACTTCCGGTAGCAGATCGTTTTGGGCCTCTCATTTAGGACTGGTATAGTGCCCAAGTCCTGGAAGCTTGCCAATGTGCAGCCCGTGCCCAAAAAGGGTAGTCGTGCCGATCCTACCAACTATCGGCCGATTTCAATAACCTCCATACTCTGCAAGATTATGGAGCGTGTATTGAACTCGCGCCTCTTGGCTAACCTGGAAGGTAACGATCTCCTCAGTGACCGACAGTACGGTTTTCGACGCAATCGGACAACTGGAGACCTACTAGTGTATGCCACTCACTTGTGGGGCGAGGCCCTCGAGAAAAATGGGGAAGCGATTGCCGTCTCCCTTGATGTCTCGAAGGCCTTCGACCGGGTATGGCACGCTGGCCTTTTGAGTAAGCTGGCCTGACTGGCTGGGTAAAAGACTTCCTGACTGGACGGTCACTCCGAGTTGTTGTCGACGGATGCTCATCTGAGCCCATGTCGACCAATGCCGGTGTTCCTCAGGGGTCTGATCTCTCTGCAACTCTGTCCTGCTACATAATAACGATCTGCTGATGCCCGGTATCTATGGGTATGCAGATGACAGCACAGTTGTAGAGAGATACCTGCCGGAAGCTCGGGCTTGTCAGGAAACAATCCGGTCCGAAAAAGAGGCCATGGTAGAGCGTACGAGTGCTGCACTACAGGCAGTCTCCGAATGGGGCAATGCCAATCTTGTAGCATTCAATGCCGCCAAAACACAGGCGTGTCTTTTCACCAAAAGGAGCCCGTTCACCTTGGCTCCTACTTTTCAGATTGTATCCTTGGAGTGCACCGACCGCCTTCAGCTTTTGGGAGTTGAGATTTCCTCGAACCTTAACTTTGGGCGGTTCATTGAGTCCAAGGCCAGGGTGGCTGCCGGAAAACTAGGCGTCATCGCGAAGGTCCGGCGGTGCTTCACACCAAGGCAACTTCTAATTTTGTACAAAGCACAGGTCCGCTCGTGTGTGGAGTACTGCAGCCACATTTGGGCTGATGCTGCGAAATGTCACCTTGCCACTTTGGATTCAGTAAAGAGGCGTGCGAAGAGGCTGATTGGCGACCCAGACTTCACTCGAAATGGTCTCCAAAGCCTGGAGCACAAGCGTAGAGTAGCCAGCCTTTCAGTCTTCTATAGGATGCTTTCTGGTGAGTGTGCAAGGGAATTGCATGATTTAATTCCTCCATCTCCGTTCCATCATCCGATCGATCGATCCGGACGAAGCGTTTTGCTTCTTCCTTTATACCGCGTACATCGAAGGACTGGAACAATTTGCCAGCGTCGGTGTTTCCGTCACACTACAATTTGAGTGTCTTCAAGGCTAGAGTGAATAGGCTCTTAATAAACTAGTGCGTTTTACCATCAACGATCGCATCACTGCTTACCATCAGGCGGGATTGCAATCAAGCACTGGTTTATAATTTATAAAAAAAAAACAATCTACATAGTACCAACCCATATCCTCCTGTGGTTGTCGTAAGAGACGGCTAGAGGAACTCTCACCAGGAAAGCGAGCAGCATCGCTTCTCCTGTGGAATATCAAATTACTGCGATCCCCAACCCGTCTGCTAAACGTAGGGATTAAAGAAAACCCCCTGAATGAAATGAAAGCCTTGAGTGAAGCCTTTGTCCATCAGCAGACGTCTATAGGCAGACAACAAAAACAACATTAAGATTTTGTTTTCACGGGTCTGGAATTCCTAGACTCTCCGTTTTGTAATTTTAGTATCATATATATAAACTTTTAACACAAGGGTACAAAGGCGGGCTTAATCCCTATCATTATGTTTAGGTAAACACTGTGTTGAAATATTTGTTAATTTTTCTCGGTGGTAGGCCATAACATCGGCCGCCGGCAGAAGTTACCACCCACCAGACAAAGCCTTACCGGCAAGCAATTTGTCGTGTTCCGGCATGAGGTCTGGTGAAGCCGTACGGAAGACGGGTCTGAGCAGTTGTGTTGCGATGTGTGCCGGGTACGATGCGCCTAAAGTTGTTGTGTTGGGAGTTTGGTCGTGGAGGTTCTTCAAATCAATCTCCCTTTGGCGCAGCATCGTTGGTCGTGTTGTTGGGTTTAACATTGCATCACCTCGCGCAACTGCCGTCTTCCTTCCTATTCGCTCAGTTTTTCTGAGTGAATAGGTCTTAATGAACTAGCGCGCTTTACCATCAACGATCGCATCACTGCTTACCATCAGGCGGGATTGCGGTCAAGCGGTAGTTCATAATTACTAAAAAAAAAAAAAATCTTAGCTTATTTTATTTATTTTAATTTCAGATATCGTTTCAAATGTTATACAAAATTTGATTGTATTTCTCTATAATGTTTAATATGTTCCCTAATTTGTTTTATTTTATTCACACTATATGGATCTAGTTAACTAAACGAAATGAAATATTTTTTCTGAAGCGCGACTCATCATAGGAAATCGCAGAATCCTTAACATAAAAAAATTGCATGCACAGTCGTCAACACGTGATGTACGACAATCTGTCAACATTTTTTATTAGATTTTCAGCTTTACCGCTAAAACTTTTAAGGTCAAGGTTGGTTGGAAATATGTGAAGGATTCGGGTAGCTAGACTTTATTTTCTTGTCGTCTGTACATTACCACTTTAAGAGCAGTATTTGACCAGTGTAGTCAGCCACAACTTACGTGTGGTTCACAAGTTCGAACTTAGGTAGATTGTTTATTTGATTTCATCACCAATGTGGTGATGATGATTAAATTCATCACCAATGCGATGATCATTAAATTCATCACCGATAAGGTGATGATTAAATTCATCACCTCATTGGTGATGTTTCAATTCATCATCACATTGGTGATGAATTGCGTACACAATGGGTAAATCGCCACATCCTGAATACACTAATTTTCTTATTAAATCTTCAAGTAAGTAAGTAAGTGTCGAAGCGATAAAGGATGTAGGTAAGTACCTACCGACTTTTATTGTTGTTTACTTTATTCACGAATTTTTCGCATGAATGAAGTACCAAATAAGTACAATCAAAATGTATTTTTCTATTGTGTTACTCCTTCAAGTATTAGACTTCTGAATCTGTTTAGGTCTTATAATTTAATTAACTTGTTTTTTGAACCTACGCATATCACGGCATCTTCTTCAACCTGTCTTGATAATATATTTATTGATTGTAATTCCGATAATAAATTTGTATTAAATGACCTATCATCCGACCACTGTGGTTTATTAGCTAGCTTTCCCATTCAATTACATAAAAAGCCGCATAAGCTTCAATGCAGGCCTTATACAGCTAGTTGCTGCAAAATATTTAAAAATAATGTGGCTCATAAAATGACACCATCCATAGTAGAATACAACAATGCTAATGAAATGTATAATGCCCTTTTTAATGTTGTACAAATGGAGTACCAAATTATTTTCAAGACCAAAACCATTAAGCTTAATGGATCGTCTGTTGGATTTAACCAATGGGCTACTCCGGGTATTTATAAAAGTAGAGCGAGATTATACGAGCGAGTGGTTTGAAAAAATACAGATGTGATTCTCCCTTTCTAAAGTATATAAAAAAAATATTCAAAATTATTCAAAAAAAAATTTTGTTTTTGCTAAATCAAAATTTCTAAGCGATACAATTAAAAATTCAAATATTAAAGTAAAAACCACTTGGAAAATTATTAATAATGAAACTGGCAAATCTGTTGAACAGGATAAGCAGCTTGACATCAAGGTCGACAACAAATTAGTTCATAAGGCCGCTGACATAGCAGAGGCATTTAATGAGTTTTTTGCTAACATACCAATAGGTACAACTCGCTCCTTAAATTCATCCCCATCTAAAGCTGAAAATCTTTTGCATAGTAGTATATCCAAGTGTAGCCGTCTGATTCACTTTGAACACGTATCCTCGCGTGATGCGGTTAATATTTTTAAAACACTTAAGTCTAAAAATACCGGTGATTACTGGGACATGTAAAAAACTAAGTTCCGCTGCATACGCAGTTAGAACAATTCGTAATTTGACTGATATTGAGACGGCCCGTTTAGTGTGCTTTGGCTATTTCCATAGCGTAATGTCGTACGGCATTCTGTTGTGGGGAAATGCCACTGATATTCAAACAATATTTGTTTTGCAGAAACGAGCTATTCGTGCAATTTATAAATTAAGTCCGAGACACTCTCTCAGAGAAAAATTTAAAGAGATTAATGTACGGACCGAGCCGTCTCAATGTATTTATGAAAATCTTTTGTATGCTCATAAAAATATAAAATTGTTTAAAAAATACAGTGACACAAATTTATTGTACCTACAACAAGGCTCAAGCAAATAGGTGGCTGTTTTAGTTGCCAATGTATGCATTTTTACAATAGACTTCCAGATGTGGTTCAAGATCTGAGCCTGAATAAATTCAAATCCTTCATTAAACGTCAGTTGTGTCAGAAAGCATTTTATAGTGTTAAGGATTATATTGACGACAAAAAGGCTTGGGCTTGAGCTGCATTCGATTTCTATACTTACTCTGATTGTTCTTTAATTTTTCCTCTTGTAGTTTTAATTTGTAATTGTTTTTTTTTTTTACTCAAAGCCAGTACACACTATGTAGCCAGGCATATTGTACTTTACGGAATTGCATCGCTGACAGGGGTATTCGGTACTGGTGCAGCTACACAGGAGGTAAACTTAGCATTCGGGAACACTGGAGCTGCTGAACCTTGGACAAAACTGTCTTTGCATTGTGTAGATTCAATTTCTAAGTATTGTATAATTGCATGGTACACGTGTGAGCACAATGTACTTGCTGTAAAGCATCTATTTGTTGGGTTAGTCTTTTTGTTGTGTGTTTTTCCATAATGGACGCTCTTAGCGTACAATATATTTCTGCATCGTTCTCACACGATTGATTTCAAAATGCATGATGTAATCAAATATTTGTATCAATAGCTTGATAATTTAAAAGAGTGTCCATGGAGTTTCTTGCCCATTCTTCTCCATAGGTACCTACTCTTTGGAATGGGTGACTAGCTTCACCTTACTGACTGACCGACCTTCTGACAATTCAAAGGTCACCTATTTTCTTGAACCTTGTTGTAGGTACTATAAATTTGTGCCTGTTTCTAATATTTATATTATGGAAATCACTGTATTTTTTATACAATTTTATATTTTTATGAGCATACAAAAGATTTTCCGAACCCTAAATAATTTGGGATGAGGGCGAAAAAAAGGTGATCACTATATCGCCTACAATAAGTTCTTAATTTTTCAATAAATTTATTGGTCCGTATATTTTGACCGTCTACGTATTGAACTTTTCTAATGAAGCAGCAGTTCTTATTTTGGTTGATATATATTGGAGATAAACGTTGTTTTACTAAATACTGGGTACAAATCACAGCAAACGACAAACACAATCAGATTAAAACACAAATATAAATTTAGTGGTAAATAAATTTATTTTAAATATTTACAGTAAATCACATTTTCCGAGGATCAATAAATCAACAATTAACAATATTAAAGTAAGAGGTTTAACAATCAGGTTCGTATAGTTAGGTTCAATGATGAGGATGATGTTCAGGAACAATATGTACGGCGTGACCCTCGATCTTTACGTTGGCGTTAAATCTGTAGAAGAGGAAACAATAATAATTAATAAATTCAGTTACTTCAGTTTTAGTTTTCACGGCATTTAGAGCGTTTCCTTCCTTACCCAGTCTTTTTGTCAGCATGGTACTCAACGATTCTGATAGTGCCATCGGGTTGGTGCAGGCTGTATACGCCCTTCACGACATGGCCATCACGAGATTCATGCTGAGATTTCTTGTCACCGGTGTGGGGGTCCTCCACTTTGTACGCGAACTCGTATTTGGGGTGAGACTGTAAAACCACTGATGATTAGTAATGCTGTCCTAAAATATATATCCAAATTGTGTTTAAGAATTAGAACGTTATCATACATAGTACTCTACGTGTTTCTCGGTGGCGTGTCCGTGGTGCTGCTGAATACTTTGTGATGAGGAGGCGTGACCGTGGTGTTCTTTGTGCTGCTCCTCGTGTTGCTTCTCATAGTGCGCAGGCTCGTGTTTGGCCTCGTGAGTTTGGTGCAGTACAATGCTCTGTGACGAGATAGCGTGACCGTGACCGTGGTGGTAATCGTGACCATGTCGTTCTTGCGGCCGCGCGGCGACTATCGCGACCAAGGCAGAGATAACGATGATCTGTGTAAAAGAGATATAATTAGTAAAATGGATGATAAATGTGCTTCACATTTATCATCCGTCAATTTTACTGAAAATTTAATTTACAAATGGGATTGAATTTAAATTTTGTTAACTTTATATTAGTAGGTAAGAAAATAACTTTAATTAGGTAATTATATTGGTATATATGCAAATTGTAGTAGTGCCTTATACATTTTAAATGAATGTTTACTGAACTCAAGAAAATAATTTTAATAAGGGAGTTTTATTGGTATATATGCAAATTGTAGTAGTACCTTATACATTTTAAATTTATGTATACTGAACTCAAGGAGTGCCAACCAGTGACTGATAATCCCTCAGTACATAACTTTACTTTTTATACATATTATTAAAGGGAGTTAAACGCAACACTCGTAAACACCAAACCAGTTAAATGAATGTGACCGTTTTTTGCAAGTTACTCCGTCCTTGAATAATTACCTGTTTTAATAATAGGTAATTATAAGTTTTACTTTCTTAGTGCATTGACATTCATTCAATAATATTCTCGGTAGTAGGCCATAACATCGGCTGCCATGCCGGCAGAAGTTACCACCCACCAGACAAAGTCTTGCCGCCAAGCGATTCATCGTGTTCCGGCATGATGTTTGGTGCAGCCGTACGGAGGACGGGTCTGAGCAGTTGTGTTGCGATGGGCGCCGGGTACGATGGGTCAAATGTTGTTGTGTCGGGTGTTTGGTCGTAGAGGGTCTCCAGATCAATCTCCCTCTGGCGCCGCATCCTTGGTCGTCTTGTGGGTTTAACACTGCATCACCTGGCTCAACTGCCGTCTTCCTTCCTATTTACTCAGTGTTTTTGTGTAAATAGGCTTAGTAATTGCATCTCTTCTTTTGGCATTTGGCGGGATTGGCACCACTGGGCGGAATTACGGTCAAGCACTAGTTTATAAATAATAAAAAAAAATGCCGTCCTACTGAGTTACTTCTAGCAAATTGTATATAAGTAATAATAATTTAGAACACAAGTTGACAACTTAATCATATAATAACTTTGAAGAAAATATGTAAGCCGTGGCATATAACATGCATGATTTGTGAACATGATTATTCAATTATCATTCTACAATAATACATTTATCCATTCCACATATTATGTTGCTAATAAAAAAATACTAGTCTATTCCTCTACGCGTGATGGCCATGTCGTGAAGGACGTGTACAGCCTACACCAGCCCGATGGCACTGCCAGGGTCGTCGAGTACTATGCTGACAAAAAGACCAGGTTGGGTGAGGGAGAAATGGCTTTGCATATCATAAAAACAAAAACTGAATTAACAGAATTTGTTAACTATTATTTTTCCCTTGTTTGCAGATTTAACGCCAACGTTGAAATAAAGGGTCACGCCGTACATATTGTTCCTGAACATCATCATCACTGAACCTAACTATACGAACCTGATTGTTAAACCTAGTGCTTTAAGATTGTTGATTTTTTTAGGCTCATTGTAAATATTTGAAATATATTCGTTTACGATCTAATTTATGTTTGTGTTTTACTCTACTCAGTTCGAAATTTTGCCGTTCCTTTTAATTAGTTCCTGATATTTAACAAAACGGTTTTATATAACAAACATAGTAAAAGCCGCTATTACATTAAAAAAGTGCAATACGTAATTTCTAATAACTAGCACTAAATATGAACTCATGGGATTTGGAATCATGGCGTTCCGCATGGACTTCTCTGCCACCCTGTGTTCTTATAATTTGGTAGTAGAAGACAATATTTAGGTACTTGTAAATAAATTTAGTTAACATTGTTAATGTCATACCAATTATCAACAAAGGTCCTTATAGAATATGAAGTTGCGTTAAAAACAAAATATATTTTATCAATTATTATTATTTTATAATTATAAACCAGTGCTTGACCGCTATCCCACCTGATGGTAAGCAGTGATGCAATCGTTGATTGTAAAACGCGCTAGTTTATTATGAGCCTATACACTAACAAAAATAAAAACTGAGTGAATAGGAAGGAAGACAATTCACAGGTTTACAGTTATTTTACATACTGTGAAATGTTTGCATATGTATAGAACTATAAACGCAATGAGCACGTTTCACCTAATTCTAAATAGTAGAACACTTTTAAAATATAGCTTTGAATAAATAATAAAAATTGAAAATCACAAAATATGTCACTAAATTGCGATGTTGCAAGTCGTGCGTAGAGAAGGGGAAGCCGTCTTTCGTATGTGTTTGATAGTCAGTTTCGAACAACATTAATCAGTGTAAACAAAAAAATCTCTTAATTTAAAATGTCCCAATCACAGTCACAGTCTTAGTTTAGCAACAACAAAATGTCAAAAACTTATCGAAACATAAGGAAAATTAAAATCATTTTCAACAGACAGATCAACCTCACAAAGAATTTCAAGGTTCAGGTTCTTTAAATCAAATTCACCGTCTAGCGGGTGAGGTTGACTTGGATCCCAAAGAAGGCGGTAGGGCCCCAAAACACCCACCCGTGTGTGGTTTATGGCCAGTTTTATATAGTTTTAATTTCTGACTTCCAAATGTAGGCATAACACTGATCAGTGTTCACAAAAAATCTCCTAATTTAAAATGTTCAAAATCTCGTCACAGTCTTATTTTAGCAACAATCGAATGTCAAAAACTTATTAAAACGTTAAAATTAGAATAATTTTTGACAGACTGAGACTGAAATCAGACTAAACGTTCTGAAAATTAGATGGATTGCTACTGGTTGATTATTGATATTTTTAGTTGCTGATATTACTTTATTTTGTCATTAATGGTATTTTATGTACATAAGTATATAGTTCCTGAAATAAGACTGACCTGCAACTAGATTTCGCGGGAACGGTACGGCTTACTTCTGATGACTTATTCAGTAAAATTAATAACCTCATCATCATCAACATTTTTATCGAAATACATTCCATCTTCCTTTTAGTAAACATCCAAATTACCTAAAGTTGTGATTGTGTGGTCTATGTAATGACCGGAAGTAAGAGAAAAAATCAGAACTATAATGGATGCGCCCGCGGCGGCCTGGATATGGTCATGTCCAGGCCGTCCGCGGGCGCGCCCAAAACACTAACAATAGAAAATCAAAGATGTGGGAAAGATTATAATAAAAAAAAAAAAAAAAAAAATAAGAAGAACTACATTAATTATAATACAGCACCGCGCCTCGGCACCCGTGTATCCCCCTGGGAGTGTACGGGTGTCGAGGTGCGGGTAGACAATAAGAACTAGATAAGGTAATCAAAAATTAAATAATTAGAACATAGGAAATTGTAACGTAGCGTTTTGCCTCGGCACCCGCGTATCCTCCGGGAATGCACGGGTGCCGAGACGAAAATACGAAAATAGATACTAAGATTGGTGATAAACAACATATATAATACGGTAAATAAGAACTAAATATACAATTGTAACATAGAGCTCCGCCTCGGCACCCAGGTGTCCTTCGGGAATGCATGGGTGCCGAGACGGTATTAGATCCTAAGGATAGAAACAGAAAATTAAAAAATAGTAAGTAATTTACATTGGAGGTGAATCTGGAAAAGAAAACAGGTTATTAGAAAACATAATCTTGGAATTTATTTAATTCAGCGGCGATCAATTCGTTAGAGTATGCACACTTACACAGTCTTCTTGATCGTCATCATCATCATCAGCCTTTTTATCGTCCCACTGCTGGGCACAGGTCTCCTCCCATACAGAGAAGGATTGAGCGTAATCACCACGCTTGCTCATTGCGGGTTGGCGATTTCAGACTTATAAAATACAGGTTTCCTCAAGATGTTTTTCTTCACCTACAGTCATTATTATAGTCGTAGTGGCCTAGTGGTTAAAACCAGCCTCTCAAGTATGAGTGCGCGGGTTCGATTCCAGGTCAGGCAAGTAGGTACCAATGTAACTTTTCTAAAGTTATATGTACTTTCTAAGTATATCTTGGACACCAGTCTTCTTGCCAGCGTGGTATTCGACTTTCCTTATGGTAACATCGGGTTTGTGCAGGCTACACATGGCCTTCGCGTCGTGTCCATCACGAGATTCGTGCTAAGATTTTTTTAGGAGTAAATAGGAAGGAAGACAGCAGTTGAGCGAGGTGATGCAATGTTAAACCCACAACACGATCAACGATGCTGCGCCAGAGGGAAATTGATTTGGAGAACCTCCACAAGTAAACTGCCAACGCAACAACATTTGGCGCTCCGTACCCGGCACACATCGCAAGACAGCTGCTCAGACCCGTCCTCCGTACGGCTTTACCTGACATCATGCCGGAACACGACGAATCGATTGGCTTGACTTTGTCTGGTGGGTGGTAACTTCTGAAGCAGCCGATGTTATGACCTACCACCGAGAATGTTATTGCATGAATGTCAATGCACTAAGAAAGTAATTTTTTTAATTACCTATTGAATGTAAAATGGTATTAAAACAGTTAATTACTCAAGGACGGAGTAACTGGCAAAAAACGGTCACATTCATTTAACTGGTTCAGTGTTTCCGAGTGTTGCGTTAAACTCCCTATAATAATATGTATAAAAAGAAAAGTTATGTACTGAGGGATTATTAGTCACTGGTTGGCACTCCTTGAGTTTAGTATACATTCATTTAAAATGTATAAGGTACTTACTACTACAATTTGCATATATACCAAAATAACTGCCTAATTAAAATTAAATCCCATTTGTAAATGAAATTTTCAGTAAAATTGACGGACTAATTATATATCTTTTACACAGATCATCCTTATCTCCGCCTTGGTCGCGATGGTCGCCGCGCGGCCGCAAGAAGGACATGGTCACGATTACCACCACGGTCACGGTCACGCTATCTCGTCACAGAGCATTGTACTGCACCAAACTCACGAAGCCAAACACGAGCCTGCGCACTATGAGAAGCAACACGAGGAGCAGCACAAAGAACACCACGGTCACGCCTCCTCATCACAAAGTATTCAGCAGCACCACGGACACGCCACCGAGAAACACGTAGAGTACTATGTATGATAACGTTCTAATTCTTAAACACAATTTGGATATATATTTTAGGACAGCATTACTAATCATCAGTGGTTTTACAGTCTCACCCCAAATACGAGTTCGCGTACAAAGTGGAGGACCCCCACACCGGTGACAAGAAATCTCAGCATGAATCTCGTGATGGCCATGTCGTGAAGGGCGTGTACAGCCTGCACCAGCCTGATGGCACTATCAGGATCGTCGAGTACCATGCTGACAAAAAGACTGGGTAAGGGAGGAAACGCTCTAAATGCCGTGAAAACTAAAACTGAAGTAACTGAATGTATTAATAATAAATTATTATTATTTCCTCTTCTACAGATTTAACGCCAACGTAAAGATCGAGGGTCACGCCGTACATATTGTTCCTGAACATCATCGTCATCATTGAACCTAACTATACGAACCTGATTGTTAAATTTCTTACTTTAAGATTGTTAATTGTTGATTTATTGATCCTCGAAAAATGTGATTTACTGTAAATATTTAAAATAAATTAATTTACCACTTAATTTATATTTGTGTTTTAATCTGATTGTGTTTGTCGTTTGCTGTGATTTGTGCCCGGTATTTAGTAGAACAACCTTTATCTAGCAACCATAATAAGAACTGCTGCTTCAGTAGAAAAGTGCAATACGTAGACGTTCAAAATATACGGACCAATAAATTTATTCAAAAATTAAGAACATATTGTAGGCGATATAGTAATCACCTTTTTATTCCCTCATACCAAATAAATTAGGATTGGCACGCGTTTATTTATCTTCTATACTTCTATATTAAAACAAATAATATGTAGCGACGCGAAAATCTTTTGTATGCTCATAAAAATATAAACTGTTAAAAATGTTCAATTGTGGAGGCATGAGGAACAGGGAGTAAAGTTCACTCATCCTCCGTAGAAAAGGGAGCATCCTCCGACCAGACGGGTGTTATGTCTGGCGGGCACTTGCCCAATGCTTGAAATTGGGAAGTTGTATGTATGTTATTCGTGTGACGTCAGTGTGACACGTTGTTCCATGTGGCGTTTGTAGATACCGGTACACAGTGATATCCATAATATAAATACTAGAAACAGGCACAAATTTATTGTACCTACAACAAGACTTAAGAAAATAGGTGGCTCTTTTAGATGCCAATGTATACATTTTTACAATAGACTTCCAGAGGTGGTTCAAGATCTGAGCCTGAATAAATTCAAATGCTTCATTAAACGTCAGTTATGTCAGAAAGCATTTTATAGTGTTAAGGATTATATTGAGGACAATAAGGCTTGGGCTTGAGCTGCGTCCGATTTCTATGCACTGATTGTTCTTTGATTTTTCGTCTTGTAGTATCAATTTGTAATTGTTTATGTTTTTTACTCAAAGCTAGTATTACACACTATGTAGCCAAGCATATTGTACGTTACGGAATTGCTGACGGGGGTGTTCGGCACTGGTACAGCTACACGGGAGCTAAACTTAGTTAGAACAAAACTATCTTTGCATTGTGTAGATTCAATTTCTTAGTATTGTATAATTGCATGCCACACGTGTCTACTTGATGTATAGCATCTATTTGTTGGGTTATTTTATATATCTGAATTGTTGTTTTTTGTGTTTTCACGTCACGATTATCACCACGGTCACGGTCACGCTATCTTGTCACAGAGTATCGTACTGCACCAAACTCACGAGACTAAACACGAATCCACCCACCATGAGGAGTACCACAAGGAAAAACATAAAGAGCAGCACAAAACCACGAGGAACACAACGGTCACGCCTCCTCATCACAGAGCATCAAGCAGCATCACGGACATGCCACCGAGTAATGCGTAGAACATTATGTATGTTAATATCCAAATTAATTATAATTTTCTGATTCTTCATGATGATAAACAATTATACTAAGAATGTAATAAAAGATTTTACAGTCTCATGCTCTCTAGGAATTCTCGTAAAAAGTTGAGGATCCTCACACCGGGAACAAAAAATCTTAGCACGAATCTCGTGATGGCCACGACGCGAAGGCCATGTGTAGCCTGCACAAACCCGATGTTACCATAAGGAAAGTCGAATAACACGCTGGCAAGAAGACTGGTGTCCAAGATATACTTAGAAAGTACATATAACTTTAGAAAAGTTACATTGGTACTTGCCTGACCTGGAATCGAACCCGCGCACTCATACTTGAGAGGCTGGTTTTAACCACTAGGCTACTACGACTATAATAATGACTGTAGGTGAAGGAAAACATCTTGAGGAAACCTGTACTTTATAAGTCTGAAATCGCCAGCCCGCAATGAGCAAGCGTGGTGATTACGCTCAATCCTTCTCTGTATGGGAGGAGACCTGTGCCCAGCTGTAAATCTTTTTGTTAAATTTACCTTTACTGTTCAACAACAGTAAAGGTAAATTTAACAAAAAGATTTAGAATTAATGGCGATAATGGTGTTCAGGAACAATGTGTTTAGCGTGACCCACGTAATTTACATTGGCGTTGAATCTGGAAAAGAAAACAGGTTATTAGAAAACATAATCTTGGAATTTATTTAGTTCAGCGGCGATCAATTCGTTAGAGTATGCACACTTACCCAGTCTTCTTCATCATCATCATCATCATCAACCTTTTTATCGTCCCACTGCTGAGAAGGATTGAGCGTAATCACCACGCTTGCTCATTGCGGGTTGGCGAACTTTTTACGAGAATTCCTAGAGAGGATGAGACTGCAAAATGTTTTATTACATTCTTAGTATAATTGTTTATCATCATGAAGAATCAGAAAATTAGAATTAATTTGGATATTAACATACATAATGTTCTACGCATTACTCGGTGGCATGTCCGTGATGCTGCTTGATGCTCTGTGATGAGGAGGCGTGACCGTTGTGTTCCTCGTGGTTTTGTGCTGCTCTTTATGTTTTTCCTTGTGGTACTCCTCATGGTGGGTGGATTCGTGTTTAGTCTCGTGAGTTTGGTTCAGTACGATACTCTGTGACAAGATAACGTGACCGTGACCGTGGTGATAATCGTGACGTGAAAACACAAAAAACAACAATTCAGGTATATAAAATAACCCAACAAATAGATGCTATACATCAAGTAGACACGTGTGGCATGCAATTATACAATACTAAGAAATTGAATCTACACAATGCAAAGATAGTTTTGTCCTAACTAAGTTTAGCTCCTGTGTAGCTGTACCAGTGCCGAACACCCCTGTCAGCAATTCCGTAACGTACAATATGCTTGGCTACATAGTGTGTAATACTAGCTTTGAGTAAAAAATATAAACAATTACAAATTGAAACTACAAGACGAAAAATCAAAGAACAATCAGTGCATAGAAATCGGACGCAGCCCAAGCCCAAGCCTTTTTGCCCTCAATATAATCCTTAACACTATAAAATGCTTTCTGACATAACTGACGTTTAATGAAGGATTTGAATTTATTCAGGCTCAGATCTTGAACCACCTCTGGAAGTCTATTGTAAAAATGTATACATTGGCATCTAAAAGAGCCACCTATTTTCTTAAGTCTTGTTGTAGGTACAATAAATTTGTGCCTGTTTCTAGTATTTATATTATGGATATCACTGTGTACCGGTATCTACAAACGCCACATGGAACAACGTGTCACACTGACGTCACACGAATAACATACATACAACTTCCCAATTTCAAGCATTGGGCAAGTGCCCGCCAGACATAACACCCGTCTGGTCGGAGGATGCTCCCTTTTCTACGGAGGATGAGTGAACTTTACTCCCTGTTCCTCATGCCTCCACAATTGAACATTTTTAACAGTTTATATTTTTATGAGCATACAAAAGATTTTCGCGTCTCTACATATTATTTGTTTTAATATAGAAGTATAGAAGATAAATAAACGCGTGCCAATCCTAATTTATTTGGGATGAGGGAATAAAAAGGTGATCACTATATCGCCTACAATATGTTCTTAATTTTTGAATAAATTTATTGGTCCATATATTTTGAACGTCTACGTATTGCACTTTTCTACTGAAGCAGCAGTTCTTATTATGGTTGCTAGATAAAGGTTGTTCTACTAAATACCGGGCACAAATCACAGCAAACGACAAACACAATCAGATTAAAACACAAATATAAATTAAGTGGTAAATTAATTTATTTTAAATATTTACAGTAAATCACATTTTTCGAGGATCAATAAATCAACAATTAACAATCTTAAAGTAAGAAATTTAACAATCAGGTTCGTATAGTTAGGTTCAATGATGACGATGATGTTCAGGAACAATATGTACGGCGTGACCCTCGATCTTTACGTTGGCGTTAAATCTGTAGAAGAGGAAATAATAATAATTTATTATTAATACATTCAGTTACTTCAGTTTTAGTTTTCACGGCATTTAGAGCGTTTCCTCCCTTACCCAGTCTTTTTGTCAGCATGGTACTCGACGATCCTGATAGTGCCATCAGGCTGGTGCAGGCTGTACACGCCCTTCACGACATGGCCATCACGAGATTCATGCTGAGATTTCTTGTCACCGGTGTGGGGGTCCTCCACTTTGTACGCGAACTCGTATTTGGGGTGAGACTGTAAAACCACTGATGATTAGTAATGCTGTCCTAAAATATATATCCAAATTGTGTTTAAGAATTAGAACGTTATCATACATAGAACTCTACGTGTTTCTCGGTGGCGTGTCCGTGGTGCTGCTGAATACTTTGTGATGAGGAGGCGTGACCGTGGTGTTCTTTGTGCTGCTCCTCGTGTTGCTTCTCATAGTGCGCAGGCTCGTGTTTGGCCTCGTGAGTTTGGTGCAGTACAATGCTCTGTGACGAGATAGCGTGACCGTGGCCGTGGTGGTAATCGTGACCATGTCCTTCTTGCGGCCGCGCGGCGACCATCGCGACTAAGGCGGAGATAACGATGATCTGTGTAAAAGATACATAATTAGTCCGTCAATTTTACTGAAAATTTCATTTACAAATGGGATTTAATTTTAATTAGGGTATATATGCAAATTATAGTAGTAAGTACCTTATACATTTTAAATGAATGTATACTGAACTCAAGGAGTGCCAACCAGTGACTAATAATCCCTCAGTACATAACCTTTCTTTTTATACATATTATTATAGGGAGTTTAACGCAACACTCGGAAACACCGAACCAGTTAAATGAATGTGACCGTTTTTTGCAAGTTACTCCGTCCTTGAGTAAATAACTGTTTTAATACCATTTTACATTCATTAGGTAATTAAAAAAATTACTTTCTTTGTGCATTGACATTCATGCAATTACATTCTCGGTGGTAGGTCATAACATCGGCTGCTTCAGAAGTTACCACCCACCAGACAAAGTCAAGCCAATCGATTCGTCGTGTTCCGGCATGATGTCAGGTAAAGCCGTACGGAGGACGGGTCTGAGCAGCTGTTTTGTGATTTGTGCCGGGTACGGAGCGCCAAATGTTGTTGCGTTGGCAGTTTGCTCGTGGAGGTTCTCCAAATCAATCTCCCTCTGGCGCAGCATCGTTAAACGTGTTGTGGGTTTAACATTGCATCACCTCGCTCAACTGCTGTCTTCCTTCCTATTTACTCAGTTGTTTTGAGTGAAAAATCTTATTAAACTAGCACGCTTTACCATCAACGATTGCATCTCTGCTTACCATCGGGCGGGATTGCAGTCAAGCACTAACTTATATCATCATCAAGAGATGATGATCCTTATTAAGAACTCGACCTCAATTAAAAAGAAAACACAGTTCTAAATTCAAAATAGGGCTTGACGTTGTGATTAACGGCATTAGTAATATTTATCTCATCAAGAACATAAATGTAATCCGAAGAGCCAAGTTCAATATAATTATGATATATGCCGTAGTTTTTGACTTCAGCGACAAAAGAAGTAAGATCTAAATGGGTGCCAAGTTCAATGGTCAGTCATGAAATTCATTTATAATAACATAATATATCATTTCTTCTTATAACTCGATGGCTAGTTTCTACCAGCAAGTCAAATTTTCAGAATAATAAAATTAGAACCGACAAGTAACAGGTTTAGAACTTGCGAAGGAATAATATAATTCGTATATGAAAACTAGCCAAGTCAGACCTTTTTTTTTTTTGTTGGGATGGGAAATCATCAAATGACTTCTCCCGCTCTGAGCGGAGCGGAAGGGTGTGTCAGACTTTTACTGACTAAAACCCACCCGTGTTTCTTCACTTGCCTGTGCGACGGCCAGGGCCGCGGTTTCTTGTTTAACCAACCCGCAACCCTGACCCAGGAGGCATCGGTCTTCGTGGACCCCGTCACGATGTGCTGACATCTCTTTGAGGCGCGCGTGAAACACGACGCGCCGTCGACTCGGGCCTGGTCCTTAACGGGCGGCGAGTTGCCCACTGCTCACCGCCCGCAGGCCCGCGTCTACGGTGGCTGGGAGTTAGATGTCGTCTCCCGACCAGGGCGTCTACTGCGGCGGCTAGTGGCGTGAGGGCGCTGGGATTCCTGTTGCCTCACGCGCTCCGCCTCCTCCTTTGCCAGCATCACTGCTTCGCAGAAGGAGGTGACGGCCTGCCATGCACTCTCGCTCCGGACCATGGCCTGGACCAGGGTCGGACGCGAGAGATCGCCGCTACGAGGACACGGCGGTGCTCTACCCAAGCCGGGCAGACCTCCACCGTATGGTCCACCGTGTCCTCAGGGCGATCCAGACAATGGTGACACCCTGGCGTTTCCTCCTGCCTAATACGGAACAGGAACCTCCCGAAACAACCGTGTCCGGTAAGGACCTGCGTCAGGCGGAAGGTGAGGGCGCCGTGGCGCCTCTCTAGCCACTCCTCAAAGAGGGGACTTACCGCCGCTATTGTGGCGTGCCCAGCCAAGTCAAACCTTAGGCTATTATTATTATTTAGATCTCATTTCTTTTGTCGTTGATGTCAACAATTAAGGCAGTAAGCCCCTAGACTGGTATTCACGACGCCTGAAATAGTGTTTATAGTGCTACACATAATAGAATCAATTAAGTGAAAAATTATAATAAAAAATTATCAGTTTCTGATTTATTTCTTTGTACTTAGGTACCTAATTACCTATATACATGCCAAATTTGAACTTTCTAGGTCATCTGGAACTGGGTTATAATTTTGATCTATAGGTCAGTTAGTGATAAAAATGACGATTTTGGACGCTAATATTTAAATAACCGTTTGAGATATGTTTATGACATTATGAGTACATATGTGTCTCGCAAATCTTAATATATGAGCCAAATTTGACATGTCTATATGAAACAGTTTTTGAGTTATGAGGGGTCAAAATGGGCCGATGGCGATCCCTGGGGGGGTTCGGGCGTCCCCGCGGTCTCCAGGTCAATCTCCCTCTGGCCCGGAATTGTTGGTCGCATTGTTGGGATTAACATTGCATCACCTCACTCGACTGCCGTCTTCCTTCCTATTCACTCAATGTTTTTTAAATGAAAAAGTCTAAAAAGAAAAGTAGGTGTGTACAGCGGGCGCACGTCCTCTCTCTCAAAGTGCACCTCTCTAATATTCGAGGTCTGCACTCCAATCTCATTGCAGTACATCACCACCTTGAAACTGAGAAGCCCCTTTCTGCTTTTCTTGACGGAGACCCAGATCAGATGTCCGTCTGATGCGGCATACCTCAGCTACCCGGGATACGCATTGGAGCACCATTTCCTGCAGCGTGCCGGGGTCTGTGTGTATGTCCGCAATGACATTTGTTGCCGGCGCCTCCCTTACCTCGAAGACACTCACTTCTCGTCCCTATGGCTGTTGCTTGACACTGGTGTGGACAAAATTGTTTACACTTGTGTCTACCGATCGCACAGCGGTGATCAGGAGACAACTCGATTATTTGACCACCTCAGTGAGGCTGCTGACAATGCGCTGCACCGGCACCCTGACGCACACTTCGTCGCTCTGGGGGACTTCAACGCCTGCCATCAGGACTGGCTTTTCCCGTACCAGAGGATCGACCACGCTGGGAGAGAAGCGCGAAACTTCGCGCTTTCAATGGGCCTTTCCCAGCTGGTAGAGCAAGCGACTAGGGTGCCTGATGTAGTTGGTCATACTGCCAATTGTCTGGACCTTCTGCTAACCACTGATCCGGACAGGTGTGTTGTAACAGTTTCCTCACCGTTGGGAACTTCAGACCACTGTCTGGTGAAGTCTGTATCGACCTTCTCCCCACGATCACGACAATCGTGGTGAACGGCGAATGTGACGATACAGATCAGCAGACTGGGATGAGATGCGCCATTTCTTTGCGTCTTATCCTTGGCAGCAGATCTGCTTCTCTTCTAGCAATCCGTCGAGCTGTGCGGATGCTATAACCGATGTGGTGCGTCAAGCTATGGAATATTTTATTCCCTATAATGAAGTGCCCGTCGATGGCTCGGCTCCCCATGGTTCAATGCCGATTGTGCCCAAGCCGAACAGCGTAAGCACACGGCATTTCTCACCTGGGTTGACGCTCGTGACCGCGGAACACCGGATCTAAGCTCAAAGAAGAGAGCCTTTAACCGTGCTGCCAAGTCCTACAAAAAGGCGCTAAAGAAGGCTCGCTTCGACTGTATTACCCATATTGGCAACAAGTTATCTGCGCAGCCTTCCGGTAGCAGATCATTTTGGTCCCTTGCCAAATCGGTCAAGGCGAACTTCTATCGGCCCACGCTGCCTCCGCTGGTTAGGCCTGATGGAACGCTGGCTCATACGGCGAGAGAGAAAGCTTGTCTCTTTGCATCTCTCTTTGCCCATAATTCGCGTCTTGATACTGGCAGTGCTACTCCACCTATTTTACCCCACCGCGGTACTTCAATGCCTGAGGTCCGCATTCGGAACAAGGAGGTTCTGAGAGCACTGTGTCGTCTGGACGTGGATAAGGCTAGTGGTCCGGATGGTATACCAGCGATTGTTCTAAAAGCATATACGCCCGAGTTGTCTCCTGTATTGACACGCTTGTATCGCCTCTCATTTGGGACTGGTATAGTGCCCAAGTCCTGGAAGCTTGCCAACGTGCAGCCCGTGCCCAAAAAGGGTAGTCGTGCCGATCCTACCAACAATCGGCCGATTTCGATCACCTCCATACTTTGCAAAATTATGGAGCGTGTATTGAACTCGCGCCTCTTGGCATACCTAGAAGGTAACGATCTCCTCCGTGACCGACAGTACGGGTTTCGCCGCAATCGGTCAACTGGGGACCTACTAGTGTATGCCACTCACTTGTGGGGCGAGGCCCTCGAGAGGAATTGGGAAGCGATTGCTGTCTCCCTTGATGTCTCGAAGGCCTTCGACCGGGTATGGCACGCTGGCCTTTTGAGTAAGCTTCCAGCGTACGGCATTTCCCCTAGCCTGACTGGCTGGGTAAAAGACTTCCTGACTGAACGGTCCCTCCGAGTTGTTGTCGACGGATGCTCATCTAAGCCCATGTCGACTAATTCCGGTGTTCCTCAGGGGTCTGTTCTCTCTGCAACTCTGTTTCTGCTGCATATTAACGATCTGCTGATGCCCGGTATCTATGGGTATGCAGATGACAGCACAGTTGCGGAGAGATACCTGCCGGATGCTCGGGCTAGTAGGGAATCAATCCGGTCCGAAAGAGAGGCCATGGTAGAGCGAACGAGTGTTGCACTTCAGTCAGTCTCCGAAAGGGGCAATGCCAATCTTGTAGCATTCAATGCCGCTAAAACGCAGGCGTGTCTTTTCACCGCCAAAAGGAGCCCGTTCACCTTGGCTCCTACTTTTCGGAATGTATCCTTGGAGTGTACCGACCGCCTTCAGCTTTTGAGTGTTGAGATTTCCTCGAACCTAAACTTTGGGCGGTTCATTGGGTCCAAGGCCAAGGTGGCTGCCAGAAAACTTGGCGTTATCGCAAAGGTCCGGCAGTACTTCACACCATGGCAGCTTCTAATGTTGTACAAAGCACAGGTCCGTTTGTGTGTGGAGTACTGCAGCCACATTTGGGCTGGTGCTGCTAAGTGTCACCTGGCCACTTTGGATTCAGTGGAGAGGGGTGCGAAGAGGCTGATTGGTGACCCTGATTTAACTCGAGTTGGTCTCCAAAGCCTAGAGCACAGGTGTAGAGTAGCCAGCCTTTCGGTGTTCTATAGGATACATTCTGGGGAGTGTGCGAGGGAATTGCACGATTTAATTCCCCCATCTCCGTTCCACCATCGGACGACCCGTCGTACGGCGAGTTTCCACCCTTATGTTGTTAACACCTCTACGATCCGGACGAAGCGTTTCGCCTCCTCCTTTATACCGCGTACATCGAGGGACTGGAACAATCTGCCGGCGGCGGTGTTTCCGTCGGACTACAATTTGAGTGTCTTCAAGGCTAGAGTGAATAGGCTCTTAATAAACTAGTGCGCTTTACCATCAACGACTGCGTCACTACTTACCATCAGGCGGGATTGCGGTCAAGCGCTGGTTTATAAATTATTAAAAAAAAAAAGTAGCTCTAAATGGTTCGTGTAAAATATTACACACGGTGCTGTTCGCCATGTGTTCCTTGACCTTGGCTCGACACGCTACCGCGTCTCTAGATTTATAATTATGACTGGATAAGGTCAGGCTTACCGTAGAATTAGGAGGACCCGGTACCCCGGAAAGGCAGATGACGAACGCTTAGGTGCTTTTTAGCCAGTAAGAGTCCGTTACACCCCTCCGCGTCCCCGAGCGGATTTTCCACCTTCGAAAAAAAAAAAGGGTCAGGCCGACTTTGTTCTTGTTGCACGATTTATTGTGGTGAACTATTCTTAAATGTTGCAAAAGTTTATGTAAAGATGCTATTCAAAGTATTCATTTATATAATAAAATAAAAAAACCTTCAAGGTATTGTCATATCTATACTATGAAATATGTAAAGAAAACCCTGTCCGATCCGTGAAGGTATTGTTAGATATCGATAACTGATTCTACTAACGCTCACAAAGCCGGGCTAAACTTAAAAAACTCCCCATAAAAAAATAAATATTATTTAGCAAAAAGAGGGGGCAGGGCACGCGGCACGTGGTCGCATCGCTTATAATATTACCGTCAAAGTGGTGTTGTCACTTTTTAAAAAATACCAAATTTCGGGGAAGTTGGAATTAATTCGCGGGAAAAAATTATTACTTCAAAATTCACTAGTATTATTATGATAATAACGTAAAATTTTATATTATATTTGGTCATGTGTTTACCTAACCTTTATTATACATATGGGTTGGACAGGGTTTTCTTTACATATTGTATAAAGCTGAAGAGTTTGTTTGTTTGAATCTCAGGAACTACTGGCAGGATTTGAAAAAATCTTTTTGCATTGGATAGCCCATTAAACCAGGGAGGCTTTAGGCTATCACATCACGCTGCAACTATGCGACTAATAGGAGTGGGACATATAAAAAAAAACCACATAAATACATTCCCATCGATCGGATCGTAATTAATCCAGGGCGCTAGTAGTAACTAAATTGGGGCACCTCGACAGAATATGTTACATCGATTATGATAGAATTGTGACTAACCATGCGTAAGCTGAGTTAGTCATAATAACTAAACTACGCCCTTCCGCTCCGCCCAGAGTCGAAAAAGTCATTTGATGATTTCCTATCCTCAAAAAAATGGACTAGATTAGCGTGAAGTGCGACCAATAACGCAGGAAAGCGCTGGATGCAGGCCGCATCCTAGCATTCGTTTAAATCTTTGGCGGAGGCCTATGTCCAGCAGTAGACTTCATGTGGCTGACATGATGATGATGATGAAGCGTTGGATTCCACTAACACTATTTATTATGTACACTCTTTTTTATAACATAAAATAAAGATTATACAAGAGAACAATGTCAGGTCTCTATAGTAACTTTGACTCAATATTAATTTGTCATTGACAGTGAATATTCTTCCATTTCTTTGTACGGTTTAATGTACCAGTATCCATTCATATACAACATTATTTTTTATTTATGCAAAACCCGAAACACGTGTCCAGTATTTTTAAGCAAAGAATCTATGTACAAAATTTCAAAAAGATTTAATGACAAACCACAAAGTTATGAGCTTGCGGCCGGGCAGCGGAAATCGCGATCAAGGCGGCGGCGACTGACAAAAATAACAAATGAAAAAAATAATATTAAGGCATCGAGACTTGACTGAAAGTGTCATAAATTCTTGTTGTAACCTTTGTGGTTTTTATATCTATTTTATGACTGTGACGGTTTTAAAGTGGATGCACTACTTTGTACATTTTTAAAGTTCGTATTCTTTACTCCGAAAATAAAGAACAGCGACTGTCGTATACTTATATTTATTTTTAAAAGTTTTCGACAGCTAGTAAGAGAACTTTTTCAATAAGTTAAACTCCCGTCAGACTGTTCCCTTATGCAAGATTTTGGATTTCATGCTAACCTTGAGTGCAGTTCTATAACTTCGTGAATGAACTCGTAACTTTCTCGATCAGAATTAACTTTATTATATTACATGTTTTATCGAACTGGTTTGACATTTTTTGAACAAATAAGAAAAGTGGTAGTAGGCCTGTTCCTGCTGTGTAGTTGTTATTTGTATAAAAAGAAACACTATGTGCTTATAATGTATCAGTCACAGCTTGACTTTACAGGAGTAATCAATTCAATTAATCAAAATGTATAAGGTAAACATTAAGGCGATATAGTCATCATTTTATCGCCCTAATCCCAATTCTTTTTAGAACAAATACAAAATAACGAACAATAAATTGTTACAAATCAACCGAACAGATATTAAAAGTCACAAGAATATTTTCAACGTATTTATTTATTTCCTAAAAATTAACACGAATATATGTACATTTCACAGATCTTCCTCGTTGCCGCTGTGTTCGCAATAGCCACTGCCCAGCCACAAGGCGGTCACGATTACCACCACGGTCACGCTATCTTGTCACAGAGTATCATACTGCACCAAACTCACGATACTAAACACGAACCCACCCACCATGAGCAGCACGGTGAGGTGAAATATGAAGAGCAGCACAAGAACCACGAGGAACATCACGGTCACGCCTCCTCATCACAGAGCATCAAGCAGCACCACGGACACGCCACCGAGAAACACGTCGAATACTATGTATGTTAATATTCAAATTAATTATAATTTTCTGGTTCTTCATAATTAGAAACAATTATACTAAATATACAATAAATTTGTAGTCTCATCCCAAGTACGAATTCGCGTATAAAGTTGAGGATCCACACACCGGCGACAAAAAATCTCAGCACGAATCTCGTGATGGACACGTCGTGAATGGCGTATACAGCCTGCATCAGCCCGATGGTACCATAAGGATCGTCGAATACCACGCTGACAAGAAGACTGGGTAAGTGTGCATACTCTAACAATTTGATCGACTCTGAACTTCATAAATTCTAAGATTTTGTTTTCTATTAACCCGTTTTTGTTTTCAGATTCAACGCCAACGTGAAGTATGTGGGTCACGCCAAACACATTGTTCCTGAAAATCATCAACACTATTAATTATTTTTGTTAAATTTAAAGTTATATTTAAATAACTCTTTTTGTTAAATTGTTCTTTACTATTGTTGAACCTAATGTCTAAGCAGTTATTGTTAAGTTTTGGAGGGTCAAGCTGTGTTTGTAAATATTAGTTGAAGTCAATAAATTTACTCTCGCACCTACTTTTTGTTTTTACTTCCATGATTCATAGTTTATAACCAAACCACACAATATATGCTTAAATAGACACATGTGTTGTGTGGTTTCCTCATTTTGTCTCATCCCAGCGTAGAGCATAGAACTCGGATACTTCTTGGTGGATGCTGATATTGCTAGTATTTCATGATTGAAAATTATATACTGTTTGTTAGCAATTAATGTAACAATATTTTATAAATACTGGAAAGTATAAAATTACAAAATGTACCCCTGTTTATTAACAAAAATCTTATTTACATTTTATTAGTACACTAAAAAGCAATTATTCAATAGTATTTATTAGCATAATCTCATGTTTTTATGACATTTTCGAATCCCTTAGTAATCATGAAAAGAAATGCAGTTGAAAATTGCCAATTTTTAACATATTGGTGCTAGTTATTGAACTAGGACCAATATGTTTACAATTGGCTATTGGCAGTTTATTAATAATAATGTTAACACTTTTAAGTTTACACACAGCTTAGGTACAGTTACCTAATCTTAATTGTTGAAGTGGTACAGAGTCACTTCAGAGTCACAAAAATGAAGTCTAGAAAGCTTCAAAGTTCCAAATTTTATGGTACAATGTAGCATAATGGAATAATTGTACTTATGCAGTAAAAACTTTTGCAACATTATTACCATGGCCAGTCTTTAGCAAGAAAGAAATAAAAACAGCTATGTAAATATAACTAGGATGAGCTTATTAATTTAGCAAGCTATCAGAAATAAGCCGTACCGTACCGTCAGGATCAAGCTGCTAAATATTTGAGGAAGTCAGCAGTTAAAAATATCGATTACGAACAGGGGCAATTAGGTTGTATCCTAAAAAATAATTTAATGTCCATCAGATAGATTTATAAAAAATATTGAACACTTATTTTTTTTTTTTCATTCAAATACTTAGAAAGATATATTGATTTGAAATGTCGCATGACGTCACGCCGTGGTACAAAATATACCACGGCGTGACGTAATTAGCCCCCACTCCGTAACTTTAATACGCTATATCTCAGTAGTTTTTGGTTATTTCGACAAACTAAAAACACAGTTCCTAATTTTTTTTATAATCTATAAGATGGACTAATTATTATTTTTTTATTTTTTGAACCTTGGGTATATCCCTATTCTCGTAATTTTAAGAACATTTAGTAGTAGTCTGATCTGTCTCTGGGCAATGGAGAGGGCTATGCTTGGGGTTTCACTGCGCGATCGAATCAGGAATGAGGAGATCCGCAGAAGAACGAGAGTAACCGATATAGCCCGAAGAATTGCATCACTGAAGTGGCAATGGGCTGGACACATTGCCCGTAGGACCGATGCCCGATGGGGCCGACGGGTTCTCGAGTGGCGACCACGCACCGGAAGACGTAGCGTGGGTAGGCCCCCGACAAGGTGGACCGACGACCTGGTGAAGGTCGCGGGAAACCGCTGGATGCGGGAGGCGCAGGACCGGTCGTCGTGGAGAACCTTAGGGGAGCCCATGTCCAGCAGTGGACGTCTCTCGGCTGAAATGATGATGATGATGATGATGATCTGACTCAATCTGTCAAAAATACCTACTTTTAATTCTCCTACGTTTTGACAAGTTTTTGGCGTTTGATTTATCTTATACCTTTAAACGAGCAATTCTTGTAAATTTCATGAAAATCGTTTAATAAATTTTGTGTGCAGGGGGCACACAAAATTTCATGAAAATCGTAGGAGCTCTTCATGGTGCTCTTCGTAGTGTGTGAGCTCATGTTTGGTGTCGTGAGTTTGGTGCAGTACAATGCTCTGTGACGAGATGGCGTGACCGTGACCATGGTGTTGATCGTAAACATGGCCTCCTTGTGGCCGTGCAGCGCCCATCGCGATCACAGCGGTGATTAAGAAGATCTGTTAAAATATAATTAGTTTATTAATCTTATTCAATTTTAAATTTCAAAATATTTTATATTACAGTTCTTTCAAGTAGTACCTTATACATATTGGTACTTTACTTTGTATGTAGTCTTTACTCTTGAAGTATTGAACAGTAACTGATATTCTCTTTGGATAAAAATTCTCGTTTTATACACAGTACCTGGGCGACGGAGCTTTGCTCGGCATCTTTTTTTTGTTATAATTATTATTATTGATTTATTTACATCAGACAATTGTTCATAGTCTTAACCACATAAGTACACAAAATACATTTAAATTATTTATCTTATACCTTTAAACGAGCAATTCTTGTATATATATATATATATATGTCGGAGACAGCGACGGCAGAGCGGTAGGGTCAATAGCATCTTGGTGTGGTGGTACAGGTTCCATTTCGTAGGTGAGTTTTGAATTGAAGTACGACGTGTAGATATACCCTCCAATCTTCATAATAACAATTTGAATAGGCAAACCGACAGTTTCGGTTCGGAGATGTGCCTTGGTCCGCGTCTCGATGCAAAGTCACCGTTCGACGAACCCCACTTCCCAGAGCGACTCTGTCCATGTGCCGCCATCACAAAATAACGTCACAAGCGTTTGCCTCTCTACTACGTAAATCAAATCAGCAACTTCTATTAAAATTATATCGACGATCTCCGACACGGCCAGCGTGACTAGTTGCACGTCCTCGTGCATCATCTTCATCATCATCATCCTCCCAGCGCCAATCCCAGTCGCATCCGAAGCTACCTCAGCCCTGGAGTCCGGGATCCGCTTCACCAGGCCAACCGCCGATTCCGGTCAAACTTCGATATTTCCCGTTGCACATCCTCGTGCATGTCTGTTACAAATTAAAAAAAAAACACAGAAAACCGACTTTGAAGCATTTTTGACAGCTCGGCCAACCTGACCGTCACACGTCACGTTTAATTACAATGACTATTAGAAAACCAAACAAACTTAATCATTTTAATAACTTAAACGCCAGAGCTTCCTTCAAGCCTCATAATTATCAAATTTCAAAAAGAAAACAAAAGGTTCCTTCAAGCCTCATAATTATCAAATTTCAAAAAGAACACACAAAAGGTTCCTCCAAGCCTCATAATAATCAAATCAAAATCATAATCATCAAAAAGAAAACACACCATGGTCCGCTACCACAGTAGCTAGTGACAACTCATAGTTGACACCCATATCGTCATCACCTCTTGTGATACGACCAACTCTAGAGTCCATGACTCCCAGGTCAACACATGACCGTACAACTAATAGTCTCCTCCGAGACCCAGGTCCCCGCCACATCACTAGCTGCCCATCGCCCCCTGAACAACTCCTCACCGAGTTGCAGTTACGACTACAGACTAGTGCATGCAGTGCGACCATATCTACCAGAGTCCCCGCCACATCACTAGCTGCCCATCGCCCCCTGAACAACTCCTCACTGAGTTGCAGTTACGACTACAGACTAGTGCATGCAGTGCGACCATACCTACTAGTGTCCCCGCCACACCACTAGCTGCCCATCGCGCTCTGAACAACCCCTCACTGGATTGCAGTTACGACTACAGACTAGTGCGTGCAGCGCGACCACATAGCCATGATACGTGTTCCATTTGCTGGCGGAGGCACCCTCCTCACCATCTTCTACATTATGAAAATCTAACTCAGCAGACATTACTTGGAAAAATCTTTCGTACTTATGCGATCGTGGGGTACTTATAAGTTCTGTTTCCAATCAACGATTTCAATAGGTAACGATCGCCATTATCGCCATCAAACAACTCACCATTATTAAATTTCATTACTTTAGCACACTTCTATCAAATTTAGATTTTTCGTAAATAGCACTCATTTCTATGTTCGTTACCGCTTGTTCTCTTGAGAAGATTTAATAGTCTAGCCACACATACTCTCAGAAGCTCAACTGAGCTCGTAACTATAGGCCACAGTGAACTTTAGTTTTGAATTAAAGACAAACCAGACATCATAATTTTAAAACCTTGATTTAAAATTTCTTAGCCCATTATAACAAAGAATACGGGTAGTACAAGAAATAAATTTTGCAAATAACTCTTATTATCATGTCGCAAAGAAATTGTTCAGTACACAATACACTGGCACAACCCTGTACACTGTATATATACTGGCGCGTGTGTACCTACCCCAATGAAATTACAGATTGCTTGACAAGAGAACATTCGGCCACGCAACCAAAATAAAAATAGTACGACTCACCGGATCATGGCAATTTCCCACAAACACCTGCCATTGGCAGCCGTCAACCGCTGCACACCAGACATTTCGGAGCCCCCACAAAACCCCACCACGTTACCACAAACGTTTCGGTTATTTTGACATCCTCTCATCGCCTGCATAGCAGAGGCCCAAGTCCCGAAACCTTGGGCGCTCCGCAAAGTGCACGCAGCTTCG
Source organism: Sesamia inferens (assembly GCA_037179545.1). Taxonomy (NCBI): domain Eukaryota; kingdom Metazoa; phylum Arthropoda; class Insecta; order Lepidoptera; family Noctuidae; genus Sesamia; species Sesamia inferens. Next base: position 22,097,963 of record CM073928.1, on the reverse strand, counting down.
GCCGCGCCGCAAGCAGCTCCAGCAGCGCCACACGCCACTGATGCGACTCACCAAGCAGCCAGAAGCGCGCCCCGCAAGCGCACCCTGCGTGCTCCGCAAACGCACCTTGCGTGCTGCGCAAGCGCACCTCGCTCGCCAAGCAACAGCCAGCACTGTCGCGCGCAAAGCATCAGTCAGCACTGTCCCGTGCCAAGGATCAGCCTGCACTGTCGCACGCCAAGCATCAGCCAGCACTGTCGCGCGCCAAGCATCAGCCAGCACTGGCACGCGCCAAGCATCAACCAGCACTGTCGCACACCAAGCATCAGCCAGCACTGTCGCGCGCCGTCATCAGCTAGCACTGTCGCGCACCAAGTATCAGCCAGCACTGTCGCGACAGCGCCGCATCCAGCCGCACGTGCACGCCTGCAGCGCACTCCTGCAGCGCACCATCACGCGGAGCGATCAATGCGCCAGCAATTGAGCGCACCTCGTGACATGACGTTCACTTCCAGCCTCACTGCCCGTACATCCAGCATTTACAGAAGCTCATACAAAGACAATGAACAACTACACACATAATGGCAGAAAGTGACTGTTATTCTGTTCCTTGATTTATAACGAGATTGTGAGCAGTGTAGTTCTTTATCCAACTTCTGATGTCGGAGACAGCGACGGCAGAGCGGTAGGGTCGATAGCATCTTGGTGTGGTGGTACAGGTTCCATTTCGTAGGTGAGTTTTGAATTGAAGTACGACGTGTAGATATACCCTCCAATCTTCATAATAACAATTTGAATAGGCAAACCGACAGTTTCGGTTCGGAGATGTGCCTTGGTCCGCGTCTCGATGCAAAGTCACCGTTCGACGAACCCCACTTCCCAAAGCGACTCTGTCCATGTGCCGCCATCACAAAATAACGTCACAAGCGTTTGCCCCTCTACTAGGTAAATCAAATCAGCAACTTCTATTAAAATTATATCGACGGTCTCCGACATACATATATATATATACATATATATATATATATATATATATATATATATATATATATATATATATATATATATATAATTGGAATCTCGGAAACGGCTCCTACGATTTTCATGAAATTTTGTGTGCAGGGGGCTTCGGGGACGATAAGTCGATCTAGCTAGGTTTTATTTTCAGAAAATGTCTTTTTTCCATGTTTTGAGGCACTGAACAATTGCTAAACTTCTCATAAGAAGCTAAATTTCGCCGCTGTCCTTAATGATACGAATAGCTGAGAGGCTTCGGCCTCTGATTCGGAGCTCGTAGACTTCGGGTTCAAATCCCTGACGATATAGTGTTTTTTCCTTTTTATTTTTGGAGTTTTAAAAAAAATAATGATGGCGTTGTCTATTGCTTTTTATTACATTTTATATAATTGGAAACGGCGTCAACGAATTTTCTTTATCGTTTATTAAATCAATGGAAGAAATTTTGTTTTGCCTAATTTGTGGAGATGCAAGGTACCAGGGTCGCACAAAAGTGTAGAAGTCGAAACAATTGTGAAAGAAATGATGTTGTATATAAATAAACAACAATATTTTTTGTTGTAAATATATTGCACCTCCTCAAAGTAGGCAAAATAAAATTCATCCATATAATATGATTTAATAATGATGAAGTACCTGGGCGACCGACCTTTGCTCGGCATCTTTTTTTTTTTGTTATAATTATTATTATTAATTTATTTACATCAGACAATTGTCCATGGTTTTGAAAAAAGTGTAGACGTCGAAACAATTGTGAAAGAAATGATGTTGTATAAACAACAATATTTTTGTTGTAAATATATATATAATACCTGGAAGAACTTTTATTTTGCCTACTTTGTGGAGGTGCAAAGTACCAGGGTATCACAAAAGTGTACGAGAAGTCGAAACAATGAAGCTCATTCATTTTAAAGATCAGCCTGAAGGAGCAGTCGAATTTACAACAGAATTTCTCAACAGTGTCAACATTTCAGACTTGCCACAACACGAACTGAAATATTAGTATTATTATTATTGCTAACCTTATGATACCTTGCACCTCCTCAAAGTAGGCAAAATAAAATTCATCCATATAATATGATTTAATAATAATGATGAAGTACCTGGGCAACCGAGCTTTGCTCGGCATCTTTTTTTTGTTATAATTATTATGATTGATTTATTTACATCAGACAATTGTACATAGTCTTCATAAAAAACACATAAGTACACAAAATACACTTGAATTATTTATGAACTATTATAAATATACATATAATATTCCAAAATAAATTTAAATTAAATTAAACTGATAATTAATATAGTGCTTTGATTTGATATAGATGACGTTTCCATTCATGGTACACGAAGCCAATGTTTGAAAGAACATTAAAAAACGCTTACGAACAATTTAACTCCACGAAGCCGTGACTCATCTCAAGAAGCAGAAGAAAAGCTCCATGAAAACAATCTGATTTTCGCTCGTCCCACACGTGTTTGTCAGACTTCGCACAATGAGGACCCATTTGAAGAAGAACTTGATGAAAATCATCAGGTTTCCGCTCATCCCATACGTGCTGCTAAAGTAAGATACTTGCAAAACTTGACTAACACTTTAAGAACAGAAAGGTCTTATGATTTAAATGTTTCACGAGAGCGTGCAGCACAACGGGTGGCCGCCGAAAATGATGTGTAACGGGAGCGACGTCTGCAAGATATGCGGCAGCGTGCGTCAGAATGTGAAATGATTAGACATAAATGTTGATATTTTTTAGCAAAATCTGAAAAAATATGTTCAACTTTGTAATTGTAACTTGGCTCTGCGCTTTGTCCCTATGTCTAAAAAACATAAAATATACTTTATGTCTTTTACTAAATCATCATCATCATCATCAGCCTCTACTCGTCCACTGCTGGACATAGGCCTCCTCCATGGCACGCCAACAAGCTCGATCCTTAACAGTTCTCCGTCAGCCACTACCAGCTACCTTTTTGATGTCGTCGCTCCATCTCGCCCGAAGGCGTCCTACGCTACGTTTGCCGAGACCCGGTCTACACTCGAGAACTCGTTTACCCCAACGGTTGTCGGTCCTGCGGCATATGTGACCAGCCCATTACCACTTCAGCTTGCTAATCCTCTCAGCTATGTCAGTGACTCTGGTCCTCTACCGGATCACCTCATTTCTGATGAGGTCCTTCAATGAGACGCCTAACATAGCCCACTTCATAGCTCGCTGAGCGGCTTTAAACTTATGGACTAGTCTGACTGTTAGTGTCCACGTCTCGTTTACAAAAAGATAAATTAATGGCAGATAGGCTAACTTCCATAACGTTATACCATTCCCTTTTCATCTCTGTATACTTTCGTGTTTCTCTATGTCGTTAAAAGAATATAATAAATATATAAGAATTGTAAATCTCGTCTAAAATTCTACTTGTGTGAATTCTACTAGTGTGAGATGCAAATTATCACTGATTAATTATTAATTCATATACTATTGATAGCTAACTTAATGTTTACTTAACCAAATTTTTCCCAAACAGATGTTTACATAAGCTTGGCAAATTTCACTATGTTACAATTTGTTTAATTAATTGTAACCAAATGGTTTAATTTATAATGAATAAATATAAAAGTGCTCTAGGGTCACCCCCTATTACATGGGGGCCATCGGTTCTACGAGCGGGCGGAGCACCCGCCCACTGCCACTTAAGCGACTCGAAGAGCTATGTCGGTGATTTGGTTCTTCTGCGGATCTCCTCATTTCTGATTCGATTGAGCAGAGAAACTCCGAGCATAGGCTCTTTCTATCACCCTTAATGTGACCTTGAGCCCTTGTATGTCATCACTGGCAATACACACTGGTCAAAGGCTTTAGTCTTGAAACACTGTGGTGTTTTGGAGGAAAAGAAGATCTGTCTTACTGGAAGAAAAACAAAGAGCAAAAATTAATGAAACGTTAGGTGACAAGCTTTCTGTCTATTTTGGTATACCATAAGGTAGTATTATCGGACTAACTCTCTTCTTAGTATATAATAATGACTTCTGTTAGCTTCCTCTACTAAAATGAAAAATAGTCACTTTTGCAGATGAAACCACACTGTTCTTCAGTGGTGGTAGTTGGTATGAAGTCTTTGATGCTACTCAATCGGGCGTTAACGGAGTCAGCGACTGTTGCACAACGAAAGCGAAAAGCGCACTTTGATGCCCTTGTTCCTAGTCCCGAGTTTAAGACACACTGCAGATCGAAAGACTATCAAAATGGTTTATTTATGCCAGTCATTAATTGCGTACTGCATTACAACCTGGGATGGGGGCTGGTGACCTGTAACACAGGCTTCTTCACAAACCTACTTCAGACACCAGTTTCTTCCAATGGTAAAATATAAATAGAAATATGGATAAGTGCTAAGGAAACTACTGTTTTGAAAAGAGAAATAAATTGATAATGTAATATTTAATAATTCTGTTCTATAAAAAATGTCATCGAAATGCATGACTCAACCATATTAAGTTGCCTTCAAATGACTTATATTTCCAAAAAAAAACTCAATGTTGCCAAAACTTCGCAATGCTTACTTGAACGAATGTCAATGTCCTCCGTAAAAGAAAGTGAATGTGAATAAACACAAATTTAATGCCAAGTTTAAAACTTATTGCTAAAACAGGCCCTTTAAAATGTATAAAAAGAGAAATTAAACACAAACATGTTATCATACACTATTTAATATTTGAAGAGTAAAGAACACGAACTCAAAATGTACAAGGTATGATTTAAACATTCAACAAAACGTGACTTCAAAAAGAAAATAAGTAATAATAATTGTGAAATAGCTGTTGAAATTAATGATTACCCTATTTTTGTTACACAGATCATCCTCGTCGCCGCTGTGATTTCGATGGCCGCTGCCCGGCCGCAAGGCGGACACGATTACCACCACGGCCACGGTCACGCTATCTCGTCACAGAGCATCGTACTGCACCAGACTCACGACACCAAACATGAGTCAGCACATCACGAGGAGCACCATGAGGAAAAACACGAAGAGCAGCACAAACACCATGGTCACGCCTCTTCATCACAGAGTATCAAGCAGCACCACGGACACGCCACCGAGAAACACGTCGAGTACTATGTATGACAAATTCCAAAGATTTATTAAAGAGCTTTGCTTTTTAATTATTTATATCTGTAGCATGACTTTTATTCTCATTCTAAAATGTCCATCATTAGCCATAACATAACTAACTCTGTTTTTTTATACAGTCTCATCCTAAATACGAGTTCGCGTACAAAGTGGAGGATCCTCACACCGGCGACAAGAAATCACAGCACGAAGCTCGTGATGGAGATGTCGTAAAGGGCGTATACAGCCTGCACCAGCCCGATGGCACTATCAGGATCGTCGAGTACCATGCTGACAAAAAGACTGGGTAAGGGAGGAAACGCTTTGAATGCCATGAAAACTAAAACTGAACTAACTGAATTTATTAATTGTTATGTTTTTCTCTTGTCTGCAGATTTAACGCCAACGTTGAAATCAAGGGTCACGCCGTACATATTGTTCCTGAACATCATCATCATCACTGATCTCTGTTGAAAAATATTGTCTATTGAACCTTGTACTTTAAGATTATTGATAACTGAACCTCATAGAATATATTGAATTGTAAATATATAAAATAAATACGTATTGACAATATTTCGTTTTTGTTAAAAAATATTTTTATGATTAAATAGCAATTATTTTTCAACTAGAAATATTTTATGTTCAAAAAAATGTTATATGTTAATAAGTGTAATAATAGTGTTTACCTATATTGGTCAAAGTTAGATGGAATTTAAACTTCACATAAAGAGAAAGATAATAATTACCGTGAAAATAGATTAGAAAGATTATTGAAAAAAGAACCAACATATTTTAGCCAATTTTAATTGTAAAATTGGTATATTTCAATTACAATAAACTCGTTATTCTTATAATATTCTGGAGCCCTAGAACTTGTATGCTGTTTTTGGGTGGAAAATCATCAAAAAACTTTTCCCGCTCTGTATGAGCGGAAAGGCGTCTCCGACTTTTACTAACTAAAACCCACCCATATCCCTTTATTTGCTTGTATCATTGCCACGGTATCCCTTTCGAACAATCCGCAATACTGGCAGATAACTTGGATGCTTAATAAACGTTTGGGGGCGTAGAAAAAGCAATTGTATTTTCTCTAACTGATGGCGACTATTCTTTATTTTTTATTTTTTGGTCTTTTGTATAAACATATCATATTCACGTGGGATGCGAAAGCACCTTGCATTGTGGATCAAAATGCTATTTGCTTGTAACATTATCAAAAAGTTAATTAATACGAGAAATGATTTAAAACTAATCTGACAGAATCTGTTAACGTAGTGAATAATTACAGCAGTGAATGAACATGTAGGGTTATTGATAGCAAATAAGTTTTTTCGTTTCACTACTTTGGAAAACCATTCACAACATCTGTGGACATTTTTTTTTAGTAACGGTCGTAAGGATGCTCTTCTTGGTTGGTTTTCTGCTTTACAGGACAGAGACATTTTATTTAACTTCCTATCCATCCAGTTTCGTATGCAAGATTAATCATAGGCTAAATAAGAAAATCGTTAGATACGTTTACCGGAATTGGGGCGTCATATAACTAAGACCAAGCTTGGCCGCTTATGATTTTAAAAAGTCAACTCATGTAACGCATATTGCAACCGCAATTTAGGTTAGCTACTTTCACAGCATTATGTTTTCATAATCCTTATAGAATAATAAGGGAGATTTAATCAAATATGATTATGCCACTTCCGCTGACACAAACAAGAAGATAACAAAATTAATAAATAATCTTAACCACTAACATTTTGGCTTCCTCCGTCAACGGGTAGGCGAAAATGTGGTTACATAATCTAGTTTCAAATAAATTATAATAAAACACAGCGCAAAATGTGTTTTCAGCTTCGTTCCTGACACAATCCACTAGGACATGGTTAACGGTCATCGTCATAGTATGGGAACGTCTTCAACTAGCTCGCATTCTGTACAGTTCTTCAATGTTGTTTTGCTCATTAGACACACAAAAATGTTTGAAGGTATGTACATTGTACATGTCCAGACGTCTCATAGCTGTTATGACGTATATTTCTAGGAAGGTCAGATTTCATAAAATATGGCGAACCGGCTAATCCAGGTTGTATTGTCCTGTAACAAACACCTTTAGTGAGTGAACACCTGTCAAAGTATTATTTTCATAAATCACATTTTTCTTTTACGGAGCCAACTCAGAATGGTACGGTGATGAAATAATAGGGATATCGTCTAATGTCGCTTCTTTCGCCAAGCGATCTGCCATTTCCTAACAAGTCTGTATGGAATGGTACTTATCTATTACAAAACAACTTTAAAATTATTCGCAGCTAATGCTATGAGTGATGTCAAGATATAAGCTACCGGCGTGTCTCGACAGCATTATGTTGTACGGCTTTAAATATGGGTTTGGGCTGTTTCTGAGCTATTTATAATTTACTTTCCCATGAATCTTTTAGGTCAATATTCAAAAGGATTAGTAAGTTAATAAGATAGCAGCGAAAACAGCGGTGGCCTAGTGGTATTGGCCGCGACTTAAAAGTTGTAGGTCGTAGGTTTGTACCCCATGAAGCGCTTGTATTTACTTTGTGTAGATTGCTGCACCACTGCTCTTTAAATAGCGTGAGGAAACCGGTATGTACTACCGCCAATAACTTCGAAGATATGTGACATCTACCAACCCCCACTGGACCAGCGTGATAGATTACAGCTCACTCCTTCTCACCCAGGGGATGCCTATGTCCCAACAGTGGGAACATTATAGGCTAATTATGTATGTTTGTAACTATTAAGACTGTAGGCACCTTGCCAATTCATTATTGAAAATAATAAGTAAAAGGGAAGAAAAAATCTTGTAACAAAATCGCTCAAACAACTGTCGAGTCGGACTTGCCCACGAAGGGTTCCGTTCGTGTGTGGAGTACTGCAGCCACATTTGGGCTGGTGCTGCTAAGTGTCACCTGGCCACTTTGGATTCAGTGGAGAGGCGTGTGAAGAGGCTGATTGGTGACCTTGATTTAACTCGAGTTGGTCTCCAAAGCCTAGAGCACAGGCGTAGAGTAGCCAGCCTTTCGGTGTTCTATAGGATACATTTTGGGGAGTGTGCGAGGGAATTGCACGATTTAATTCCCCCATCTCCGTTCTACCATCGGACGACCCGTCGATCGTCGTCGTTGTTAACACCTCTACGATCCGGACGAAGCGTTTCGCCTCCTCCTTTATACCGCGTACATCGAGGGACTGGAACAATCTGCCGGCGGCGGTGTTTCCATCGGACTACAATTTGAGTGTTTACAAGGCTAGAGTGAATAGGCTCTTAATAAACTAGTGCGCTTTACCATCAACGATTGCGTCACTGCTTACCATCAAGCGGGATTGCGGTCAAGCGCAGGTTTATAAAGTAATAATAAAAAAATAAATAAAAAAAATGTGTGAAAATTTCAACTGTCTAGTTGTCATGATTCATGAGATACAGCCTGGTGACTGAAAAACTGACAGTGGCATCTAAGTAATATGGTTCCGTTCTTAGTCTTTGGGAACGGTACCCTAAAATAGTAATAGACATGATTTTAATACTGGCAATAAATATGAAATAAAAATTAAGATTATCTAAAGAATCTACAAACGCCAGAACAAATCCAGAACAAGTGTCCTCGTAGCGGCGATTAGCGGTGATCTCTCGCGTCCGGCCATGGTCCGGAGCGAAAGTGCATGGCAGGTTGTCACCTCCTTCTGCGAAACAGTGATGCTGGCAAAAGAGGAGGCGGAGTGCTTGAGGGAGCGAGAATTTCAGTGCCCTCACGTCTCTAGACCTTGAGTACCTAAAGTTTTATTACTTTCACGAATTGACTCATAACTATCTTTATTAAAATTAACTTACATTCACTAAGCTTTAGGCAAACTGGTTTGACAGTTGCCAGTACTTTTGATTTGTATAAAAAGACAAGTTATCTGTCTTTATGGTATCAGTCAAAGTTTGATTTTAAAATAGTAAACAACAAGAATCATCAAAATGTACAAGGTACATTACAACCGTCATCAATAATTTACCCGTTCAATAACAGCCAACTGTAGGCGATAGAAACTTTATGATTTCATTCATCATTAAGAATCATTATTATATTGTCTCTATTGCATTCTATATTTTATTGTATTCTCTTTTGGTCTCCAATTTTATTTAGATTCGGAAAAGAATATCTTTTTCCTCCATACTTCTCTATTAGAATAAATAGAATATAGAATAAATCCACAATGTTTCCATTGCTGAGACTCGGATCTTTCCACACTGCGAGGAAATGAACCGTAATCTACGTCCTGCCCCAGTACGAGTTGGAAAAACAAAATAATGGAGTTCAATGAACAATAAATTATTTGTAGAATAAATACTAAATATCATAAAAATTATTTCAAACAAGCTCTAATTTGTACTATCCTTTATATACTTAATCTTCTATTAACACGAATTGACATTTCACAGATTTTCCTAGTCGCTTCTGTTATCGCGATGGCTGCTGCGCGACCGCAACACAGTGATGGTCATCATGGAGACCATCACGGTCACGGTCACGCTATCTCATCACAGAGCATCGTACTGCACCAAACTCACGGGACCAAACATCAGGCCGTTCACCACGAGGAGCACCACGAAGAGCAGCACAAGACCCACGAAGAGCACCATCACAGGGAACACCACGGTCACGCCTCCTCATCACAAAGCATCAAGCAGCACCACGGACACGCCACCGAAAAACACGTCGAATACTATGTATGAAATTATATATATATACGGACATATCCATATTAAAAGAATGTAAATTATCATTTTCTTTTTTAAACTTCTTCACAGTTAAACACAATCACACTAAATGAAATTTGTTGCAGTCTCATCCCAAGTACGAATTCGCGTACAAAGTTGAGGACCCTCACACCGGTGACAAGAAGTCTCAGCATGAAGCTCGTGATGGACACGTGGTGAAGGGCGTATACAGCCTGCATCAGCCTGATGGCACTATCAGGATCGTCGAGTACCACGCTGATAAGAAAACTGGGTATGTGTGCATATTAATTCAATTCCTTCAATGCTGTACGTTCCAAAATTTTGTTTTCCAATTGTCCATTTTCTTTTTCAGATTCAACGCCAACGTGAAATACGAGGGTCACGCCAAACACATTGTTCCTGAACATCATCATCACCATTGAATCTAACTCTCGTTGTTAAATTTAACTAATATCTAAGCAGTTGTTATTGTTATGTTTAATAATAAGCAAAATGTGATTGTAAGTAATAATTTATTGAAGTCAATATATTTTCTATTACTTTTATTATATATTCTTTCTTGTACACCACTCAAACATCGAACAAAATACATTCAGCATAAAAGAAAGATACAATGGGCGGCCTTATCGCTAATGCGATCTCTTCCAGGCAACCAAAGAATGGATAGATTCTTTTATATTTATTTTTCCAAATTTCTTGGTTTATGTGGCGATATTCCCCCTTATTCATAAAAACTACTTAAAGTTAACTAGTGATTAGCGATTCTTTAACCATACATTTTTGACCTTTTAACGTCACTTAACTTAAATCATCCTTTATGAATAAACACCACAGTGTTTAAGGGGTTTATTCAGAATCGACTTTTAAAGTTAAGTGACCTGCAAGCGTCTAAAATGTATGTTTCAAAAATCGCTAATCACTAGTTAACTTTAAGCAGCGTTTATGAATAAGGGGGATTGTCTATAATTTTTTCCTTTTTACCTTGGGTGCTCCTTTGTTATCCAATACCACTTTGTTCGCGCCATCTGGTTAATATGCGATGTGCCACTACACCAGAGCGCGGTACCAGAGGGTCGCGGGAGGGGGGCGATCGCCCCGCGCGGCCGCGCCGCGCCCTCAACGACACTCTCTCACCGACGACAGCCCGGACGCACGCTAGTTAGCCATTTTACTTAAATTTAAATATAATTGTAATAAACGAATAATAATAAACGAATTTTCAAAAAGCGCAATTAAAAGGAATCATTGAAGAAGACCTAGACAACCTGCATCCCCGCAACATAGTGGTCCTTCGACGCCGGAGCATCATTAGAAGTTCGAGCGACTGCATCACGTCCTCTGGAACATCATCGTGAAGACGGAAGAGCAGTTAAACGGTCAGGCTATTCAATCCTTCCTCACCCATCCTAAACGATTTGATTTGTGCTAACTTTGGTGTCTGTCTTCAAATTCCAGTGGTAACGGTTTCCACTGCCTGCTGTGCGTCTCCAGAGGTGATCCTAAGCGATTGTAAGTACCTTTTGCTTCCCATATTTCCCCAAAATGAGTGATGAGGATGTTAGTTCCAGACTTCCTTTACCTAAATCGGTAAAGGAGGGTAGTCGTAGTCGGTCGCCTTCAAAAGAAGGTCCTAGAACCGGTACAGACTTTAAAAAGCAAAGAGGAGTTTTTAAAGCTAGATTGTCTTATTTTGATAAATTCATTACAAAATTTCAAAATGTAACTTTGTCTAAATCACAGTTGATAGAATTAAATTTAAGAACTTCACAACTCGAATCAATATACAAAGAATTCAATGAAGTTCAGACTAAAATTGAGGATTTTTCAGAAGAAAAAGATTTGTTGGCTCAAATGGAATATCGAGAAAATTTTGAGGAACAATATTACGGTTCTATTTCCATTGCTAAATCGATTTTGTATGTCAATAATTACAACGAAACTATCATAAATAGTAGTAGCGACAATTTATCTCAAATAAGTAAACCGTCACAAATTAAATTACGATATCAAATTACCCACATTTGACGGTTCATATGACGACTGGCTTGAGTATAAAAATTCCTATATAACGATGATTCATAAACGTACAGACTTAGACGGAATACAAAAATTCCACTATCTGCGGTCATCGCTCAGCGGTGGTGCACTTCAGGTGATAAGCGCATTAGAATTTACTCCTGCTAATTACGTCCACGCGTGGGATTTATTAGTTAAACGATTCCAAAATGATCGGTTGTTGGTTCAAAATCACGTGAAATCATTGTTTTCGTTGTCGAATATGCATAAGGAGTCTCCAGTACTAATTAGGAAAGTAATTGACACTATTTTACGCAATTTGCGCGCCTTGTCATCCTTAGGGGAACCAACGGAATCATGGGACACACTTATTATATACTTGGTAGTGAGTAAGTTAGATAGTTCTACGGAACGCGAGTGGGAAGATTATAAGGGAACACTTATTTCTAATACCCAAAGTGAGGGTACTAAGCGAAAACTGAAGCTAGATGACTTGTTGACCTTCCTTAGAAACAGAGCTGATTTATTAGAAACGATACACTTTAATAATAACAATAATTCGAATAATACTCATTCTAATAAGGGGCACCACAAACCACCCTCTTCTGTCAAGTCTCAGGCGCAGGTACATACACATAGTTATGCCGCCGCCAATAATGCGAAGTCGATTAAACGTAATCGTGTTTGTGTTTTGTGTCACGGGAATCATGCGTTGTATATGTGTAGCATGTTTCTTAATTTATCCGTTGATGATAGATTGAAATTAGCGTCAGATAAAGGCTTATTTCAAAACTGTTTGCGTGCAGGCCACTCGATGAACGAATGCCGTTTCGGTCCTTGCAAGCAATGCAATCGTAAACATAACAGTTTGCTACATAAAGATGCCTACGATAATTCTAATTTTTCATCAGTTAATTCTAATACGCCTCCAGGAAAATCAACTGTATTGCATTCGTCATTAGGTTCAAATTACAATAATTGCAATGCACGGCTACCACAGCCGAGCCTACAGTCGGTTATATTATGTACTGCACGGGTAGAGGTGTTGGACGAAAACAATAAACTACACACAGCCCGGGCGCTCCTAGATAACGGAAGTCAACATTGTTTTGTTACGGATGCGTTTTGTAAGCGAATTAATTATACGAATTTTATACAGTCCACTGTGCAGATTTTAGGTGTAGGACAATCGGTCTCACACTCAAATAGATTATGCGATTTAGTTATTCGATCGAAAGTAAGCGATTACTATGCGAAAATTCAATGTTTCGTTTTACCGCGTATAACGTCATTCTTGCCGTCTGTGAGTATTGATGTTGATTCTATACAAATTCCTAAGAACATTGAACTAGCTGATCCCACTTATCATCTACCCTCAGAAATCGATTTATTGATAGGTGCGGATTTGTTTTGGGAACTTTTAAGCGATAACAAAATACGATTAAAATGCGGTCCATTCCTACAAAATTCGAAATTAGGATGGTTGCTTTCGGGACCTATTTATGCAAATAAATTGCATAACAAAATTAATGTTCAATGCAATTTCACACAAACTATCGATTCACAGCTGCGAATGTTTTGGGAAATAGAAGATTGTAATTCTCGTGAGAACATTTTTAATAAGGAAGAACGTAAATGTGAAGAAATATTTCTTAAAATGACAAAACGTGAATCAGACGGTAGGTTTTCGGTACGCATACCATTAAAAGAATCAGCTGATTCGTTAGGTGACTCATACACCACAGCTTATAAGCGATTTGTTTCTTTAGAAAAGAAATTAGAGCGTATGCCTCAATATAAACGTATGTATGCGGATTTTATACGAGAATATCGCGAGTTAGGCCACATGTCTAAGATATGTAAGTACAGTGAGCCACATTATTTCCTGCCACATCATGGGGTATTCCGTGAGGGTAGTACAACCACACGGTCAAGAGGCCTTTATATCGATGCACTAAATGATAGTAACCTGTGGCGACACGGTCCAGTCTTTCTGCAAAATCCTAGCTGGTCAAACAACGATCAAATCATGTCTGTGTGTAATGATAATGATTTACCTGAATTAAAAAATAAAACTATTAGTGCAATCTGTACAGCTGAGGAAATACCGTTTGATTTTGATAGGTTTTCATCTTTTAGCAAGCTAAAACGGGCCGGGGCGTACGTACTCAGGTTCATTCATAACACTCGTCATAAACACGCGCAGCGAACCGGTTTGATAACAGCCGCCGAGTTACTCGAGTCGGAGGCGCTTATTACACGCTGTGCGCAAGCGCAGTCATTTCCTACGATTTATACATGTTTGTTAAATAAAATTCCCTTAACGAAATGCAAAGATGCGAATAAAATAATAGGATTAAATGTTTTTCTGGATGACAATAAAGTAATTCGTGTGGGTGGTAGGCTATGCGATTCACCCATTTTTAGTTATAATAAACGACATCCCGCGTTGTTATGTTCTAAACACAACTTCACTCGGCTTTTGTTCCGATATCAACATCGAGTTTTACTCCACGCTGGACCTCAGCTCCTGTTGTGCACTATACGCGAGGGTTGGTGGCCGCTGTCAGGTAGGAATCTCGCCAGGAAAACCGTGCATGAGTGCGTGACGTGCACACGCATGAGAGGTAAGACCTTGACGCCGATAATGGGTAATATACCTAAAGAACGCTTAGAGGCAGGCTTTCCTTTCATGCGCACTGGCGTAGATTACGCGGGGCCAGTTTACATATTGAACCGCAGGGGTCGGGGTTCGAGGTTGATGAAAGCGTATATTTGTTTGTTTGTTTGTTTTGCAACGAAAGCTATTCATTTAGAATTAGTAAGTGGCTTATCCACAAACGATTACATATTAGCCTTAAAACGATTTATTTCTAGACGCGGAAAACCCGCAGAAATATTTTCCGATAACGGGAAAAATTTAATTGGTGCAGAAAAAGAGTTTCCACTATTGTTACAAAATGATCTCGATAAAATAATAGATTTTACTGCCAATGATGGTATAAAATTTACTTTTATTCCTCCATACGCGCCTCATTTTGGGGGTCTTTGGGAGGCTGGGGTGAAATCGTGTAAGTATCATCTCAGACGCATAGTGCAAAATTAACGTTTGAGGAGTTCAGTACGACATTGACACAAATCGAAGCCGTCTTGAATTCCCGACCTATATCCGCTATGTCCACAGATCCTTCAGACTACCTACCCTTAACTCCAGCCCATTTTCTCATTGGTCGACCGTTGACTGCTCCGGCCTGCGCAGACTTCACCGCGGTGCGGAGCGACCGCTTACCACGCTACGACCGGGTCGAGCAACTACGGCAACACTTTTGGAAGCGCTGGTCAGTGGAATATGTGGCGGAGCTACAGCGCAGAACAAAATGGAAAACTGAAGCGAACGACATACAACTTGACAGTCTCGTCTTAATCAAGGAAGATAATCAGCCACCCCTTAAATGGCGCCTGGGGAGGATAAGCCGAGTTCTCCCTGGTAAGGACGGAGTTTCACGAGTCGCTGACATACAAACAGCAACTGGCTCCGTGCAGCGAGCATTCTCCAAAATATGCCCGCTGCCACTGCCCACAACTGGAAAAGATGAAACTACAACACCAACCCTGACGTCGGCACCCAAGACGTCATCGACGGAATCGACATAATTTCGACTTCTTTGGAAGCTTGGAGCTTCCAAGGCCGGCGGCATGTTCGCGCCATCTGGTTAATATGCGATGTGCCACTACACCAGAGCGCGGTACCAGAGGGTCGCGGGAGGGGGGCGATCGCCCTCAACGACACTCTCTCACCGACGACAGCCCGGACGCACGCTAGTTAGCCATTTTACTTAAATTTAAATATAATTGTAATAAACGAATAATAATAAACGAATTTTCAAAAAGCGCAATTAAAAGGAATCATTGAAGAAGACCTAGACAACCTGCATCCCCGCAACACACTTATAGGGAGATAGTACCCGACATTTTAAATAATCTCATAAAGTTGGTCGTTTTACAATGCAGAATGCAATGCAATGCAGTTCATGGCTATAAGTAGATTCTGTAACCATCTCACCGTCAAAACTTGGGTGAAGTGAGCGTGGAGTGAGAAGTTATTCCAACTAATTCTAAGGGATTATCACTAAAGACAGCTCACTTTATTCAACTTTTCAAGTTGTACACCAACTGTGGTACACCAATGTATCACCCGATACATTTCAGGATTCTGCTCTTCTCGAATAAAAGTTCGGCCGTTCCATATTATGTTAAACTCGAGAAGGTATAGAAGATTTTTATGAAAAGGTTGATAAAAATGAGATCACGACAGATACTGGTCTCTTAGAGAAAAAAATTCAGTCTAATGACCTTTAATGGTCTGTCACTCAGTCTGGTAACCCTTAAACAAGGCTGTCTTTGAAAAATTACTTTCTTTAAAATTCATAAAATAAAAAAATAAAACGTTTTTCATCTAATAATGATAAATAATTAAATGTTACAAAACGGTTTGGTGTCCTTTCATAAATTAGCACATCGTACATGTAACATCCTAAACTTCAGAAATAATGGATTTCTGAATTTTAGGATATTATATGTACATGTATAAGTTTGAATAAGTGAAATATAACCTTCTTTAACGTTCGTTGCTGAAATAATAAAAAAAAACTTGGTCGCCTAATAATGATAAATAATTAAATGTTACAGAACTATTTCTTTGTCTTTCTACAGTACACACATCGCACATGTAACATTTCTAGAATTCAGAAAGCCATCAATAAGTTTTAGTATTCATTGTCTACAAGATATTAAGGCAACTTCTCTCTTTTTGGTCGAAATTCAGCCAGCCAGTCTTAACAAGAGGTGTCTTATTACCCAGTTACTGGGTTGTGAAGGTCAGTTAAGCAATCACAATGCTGGTATTCTGCCGCATTCGGTTAGACTGTTAGGTGACCCTAACAAAATTTGAAAAAGTCTGGGCAATTGAAAATGAAAGTTATTGAAAAATGATGACATAACTAACTTTTACATACAGAAGTCTGGACGCTTTCAATGCAGACCCTAATAATGTTATTGTACATGTGGGACCCTCTACAAGCTGTACCTACCCATTTCCACGCCTAGGAAGTAGACGAGGAAGTAGGTATGTTCGATGTTCCTTTAACGCTTTCCATATTATTTCAATCAATACATCACTTTGTTCAACAAAGGTATGATTACAGATAGTATATACAGATATATGCACTATGTTTTGTCAATTTATATGGCGTCGCTCTGCTTTCTGTGGCGTGACTCTGCGAATCGCTAAACTTAAGTGGCAGTGAGCAGGGCACATTACTCCTAGAACCGATGGCTGATGGGGCAGTAAGGTTCTGGAGTGGCGGCCACGTACTGGAAGACGCAGCGTAGGGAGACCCCCAACAAGGTGGACCGATGACCTAGTAAAGGTCGCGGGAAGCCGATGGATGCGGGCAGCACAGGACCGGTCAGTGTGGAAAGCCTTGGGGAGGCCTTTGTCCAGCAGTGTACATCCATAGGCTGAAAAAGAAGAAGATATGGCGTTAAATTTAAAATTATTATGTGACATGTCCACATAATTTTATTTTAAAAAATGTGTCTGTTATATAAACATTCAATTAAAAAAAAAAATCGATAAAAAATTGAAATCAGTCATTTCAATTCTAAATAAAATAAACACTTAACTCATAAATGTTTAACTAGCACGTCGGAATCATCATACCTTCTTTATCAGTGGTAATCTTTAATTGAGGCAGGCATTAACGTGTGGCTCAAGAAAGCAAATATTTAGATTCTCATCAAATATTATAGGTACGGCTGCCGGCAGAAGTTACCACTTACCAGACAAAGTTTTGCCGCCATAACATATTGTAGCAATTGCTTCAATTGCAGACATGGTGGATTCCGTATATTAATTATTGGGATTAACGTGGGTCATTCAAATAGTCTGCTGATTCTACAGAAGTATAGAAGACAACAACAGTACTTACGCTTTTTTGCTTGACTGCAAACCCGCCGTGGTATGCAATCGTTAATGGTAAAGCTAGCTAGTTTGTTAAGAGCCTATTCACTCTAGCCTTGAGAACACTTAAATTGTAGTCAGACGGAAACACCGCCGCTAGCAAATTGTTCCAGTTCCTGGATGTACGTGGTATAAACGAGGAGGCGAATCGCTTCATCAGGATCGTAGTGGTGTTAACAACGTAAGGGTGGAAACTTGCCGTACGACGGGTCGTCCGATGGTGGAACGGAGATGGGGGAATTAAATCATGCAATTCCCTCGCACACTCTCCAAAATGCATCCTATAGAACACCGAAAGGCTGGCTACTCTACGTCTCTGCTCGAGGCGGAATGCTTCTTCCGGATCGTAGCTCTCTTACAAAGAGGAAGCCCGTGTCCTAGTAGTAGGTAATTATGTTTATATGTAATTTAGAAAATTGCATAACTAGATAACGACTGAATAAAATGCTTGCGATAATTTACTGGATTGTAACCCACTGATAGTTGTAAATCATTGTTTAAAAATTAATTAAATTAAATTAAAAATAACGTCTCGTACATAGTACGTCTCGTACGTAGCGGGCATTGCACTCTGCGCGCTTGTCAAGGACGGACGTGTGTGAGAAGTAATTCGTGTGCGCTTTAACAGCTGTTGTCGGGGGCAATGACCTCGAATGTTTTGAAGTGTAGTTCGTGCAACATTGTTATAAATGAAGTACTTGCTTTCGTGTATAATAAAATATCAGTTATGGATGAGATGAGTTTATCGAGAGTATGTGTTACTGCTTTTACTGCGGAGGATATTTTAAAAGCTAAGAAGCTATTATTTGAAGCTGTACCAGTGAAAAAGATGATAAACCGAAAAAAGGAGGAGAAGTCTCGTAAGGACTTAGAGGACATCATTGATTTGCTGAAACATGTAGATGCTACAGACCCTGAGCGACTTCCAATATTTGTGGCGAGGGAGCTACATAAGTTACCACCGGTGACCTTTGATCATTTAGATGCGTCCCGGTTGTTAAAAGATGTGCTAAATCTACAGGAGAAATTGTCATTATTGCAAAGCGAATTTGGTGCACTGGGGAGTAAATTTGTTACTCGACAGGAGATACAGAATTTAAAATTTAAACCGTCTACCGTCATTGAACTAGACTCTGTAAACAAAGTTCGTGGAGGTGGTTTAATCAATATTGTTGAGTGTAACGACAGTGAAGCAAGCTTGCAATATTTAAATGAAGGAGCAATAACCCCTGAATTAAATGCAACAAGCAAAGAATTAGACACTGTTGTTGTGAGTGCGCAAGGTCAAAATGACGAACACGTGGAGGCCCGTACCTCGGTTTCGGCGGGTTTACTAAGCGCGGGCGCAAGGACAAAGCAATCCGTGGATCGCGTGGAGGCTCCTACCGTGGTTTCGAACTGGCGCAAGCGATCTGTCGACCGCCCGCTCTCGCGCTCCACACCCCCCGTGATCGCTACTAAGTGTGCGAATGAGTTAAATACGAGTGTGGCTAGTGACGGTATCGCTGTATCTGAGCCGCACACAGTGAGTGTTATTCGTGAGCAGTGTGAAAATGTTGTAAACACCAGTGATGTAATAGGGAACAAAAATGATGGTTGGATTGTTGTGACGAATAAAAAGAGGGTACGAAATAAGTTTTTTAGCAATACGGGAAGAGCTACGTATGACTGTAATTCCAAGTTTAGAGCAGCTTGGTCAAAGGTACCCCTTTATATTTCTAATATATGTAAGGAGGCTAGTGATGAGGACATTATAAACTACATTCACGAGAGAACGCAAACAACTGTGACATTAGAAAAGATTACACCTAAGTTTGAACGTAGTTACAATTCGTATAAGATTTTTGTTGATAAAAGCAAGTTATCGTTGTTTTTGAATGATGATTTTTGGCCTGAGGGTATTCACTTCAGACAGTTTGTGTTTTTTAAAAACCAAGGTAGATCTATTTCTGAATCGAGTGTGAACCAAAAACGATCATAATGGCTAATGCTTGTAATTATATAAATAAATTTGTTACATTTAATTGTAAATCTATACTGGGCTTTCCACAGAGAGCGCTATTCTGTGTCTAAAGCAGACCGTCCAATACTATAAGGATAGGGATACTCCGGTATATGCTTGCTTCCTTGATCTCTCGAAGGCCTTCGACCTGGTGTCTTATGATGTCCTTTGGGCGAAGGTCAGGGAAGCGGGCGTACCTCAGGAGTTGACGGGCCTGTTTCAATACTGGTACTCGAACCAGTGTAATCAGGTTCGTTGGGGTAGTACTCTCTCTGAACCGTACAGGTTGGAGTGTGGAGTTAGGCAGGGGGGTTTAACCTCACCTAGGCTCTTCAACCTGTACGTGAATGAGTTGATCGTTGAGCTTAGTAGCAAACCAGTTGGGTGCAAAATAGATGGCACTAGTGTTAACAATATTAGTTATGCTGATGACATGGTGCTGCTGGGCCCAACGGCTGGCTCAATCAGAGAGATGTTACGTGTTTGCGAAAGTTATGCTGCGACTCACGGCTTGCAGTATAATGTTGTTAAGAGTGAGTACTTGATCTTTGAGGTCCCCAGGAGAAGGGTGCATTACGAGCCCGTAATTTGTTTAAATGGGAAACCATTAAATAGGGTTACCCAATTTAAATACCTGGGCCATTATTTGACTGCGGATCTCAAAGATCAAGTAGACATTGAACGCGAACGCAGGGCGTTAGCAGTTAGATGCAACATGTTGGCTCACAGATTTGCACGTTGTAGTAATGAAGTCAAAATCACTTTGTTCAAAGCTTTTTGTCAGTCGTTCTACACGGGCGGTCTGTGGGTTAACTGTACGCGGAAGGCTCTAGACGCCCTGCGGGTGCAATATAATAATGGTTTTAGGGTGCTGTTAGGGTTACCTAGGTACTGTAGTGCGTCCGGCATGTTCGCTTTGGCGCGGGTTGATGATTTTCATGCCATCCTGAGGAAAAAGGCGGCCTCGTTGCTGGGTAGAACTAGGACCAGCGCTAACAGCATCCTAAAAGCCATGGCCGATAAGTTCGATGCGCCGGTGCTTAGGCGCTGGTTAGCATTGCTTGTGCGGCAAGCATGATTAGTTTTTAAGTGTTACTAACCCTTAGTAGATAAGTTACTAACCATTGGACCATTGTTGTCTTTGAATAAATAAATTATTATTATTATTATTATAGTCATATGTATATAAATAGGAGTGTTTGTTCGCACTAACCTGCATTTATTTGTAAAAAAGCGCTATCCAAGCTATGAAAAAATACATAATATTTTACCAGCAGCTATTAGAAATAAAGAGTCTCTGGGTCTCTGAGTCTCCCGTCACTGAATTTATCACTGATAAACAGAGGTATGATGATTCCGACTTGTTAGTTAAACACTTTTGATTTTATTCGTTGAATGAGTTTTTTGTTTATAATTGTAATGATTTTTTTCTTTTTTTTTTTAATTTATGTAGTTTAAATGATGATATAACTGACAGAATTCATATTGTTTTTATTAAATGCAATTTTGTATGTATTTATTATTGCCAAAACACAGAGCACATATCTGCTGTATATATTATCAGTAACCATATCTATGTAATAAATAATGATTGATTGACTGCAAAAATATCGAAAGTGAAGTTCGTCATTTATACATTTAGAGACGTGAAAATTGGTAGGTACGCGATCAGAGGGCACTACATACACAAACATTATATTATAGCTGTACGGTCTGCACTGAAAGCGTCCAGACTTCTGTAACTAAAACTCAGTTGTGTCATTGTTTTTCGATAACTCCTCCTCTAACGCTGATCAAGAAGAGAAGTTCCATTATCATTTGGCTAGTCTTTTTCCAACTATGTTGGGGTCGCCTAACAGTCTAACCAAATGCAGCTGAATACCAGCATTCTGATTCTTATCTGACTTTCACAACCCAGTAACTGGGTAATACGACAATCCTTGTTAAGACTGGCCTGCATAATTTTAATTAAGAAGAGAGAAGCCTTAAAATCCTGTAGACATTCAATACTAAAACTTATTAATGGCTTTCTGAATACTGGAAATGTTCTTTTTTATAAATTATAATTAGCGCTTGACCGCAATCCCGCCTGATGGTAAGCAGTGTCGCAATCGATGATGGGAAAGCGCACTAGTTTATTAAGAGCCTATTCACTTTGGCCTTGAAGACACTCAAATTGTAGTCCGACGGAAACACCGCCGCTGGCAAATTGTTCCAGTTCCTCGATGTACGCGGTATAAAGGAGGAGGCAAATTGCTTCATCCGGATTGTAGTGGTGTTAACAACGTAAGGGTGGAAACTCGCCGTACTACGGGTCGTCCGTTGGTGAAACGGAGATGGGGGAATTAAATCATGCAATTCCCTTGCACACTCCCCAAAATCCATCCTATAGAACGGCGACGTTATACGATATAGGTGTTTGTCGGAGGACAAAGAAATAGTTTTCTAACATTTAATTATTTATCCTTATTAGGTGATCAAGATTTATCAGCCTTAAATTTTTCTCCAAGTGTCCAGAGACGTATATTCAAAGACTTTTCTCGGTTTAAAGGTATAGGACGGCCGAATTTTCATTAGAGAAGGGCAGAGGTCTTAAATATATCGGGCGACACATTGATGTATCTTAGGTGTAAGTCACGATTCATTCTATAAAAATCGCACATTGAAAACTTTTATGCAATGAGCTTAGAGTGAGCTATTAATAATGATATTACCTCAATATTAGTTGGAATGACTTCTCACTCCACGCTAACATCACCTTAGTTGTAACGGAGAGATGGTTACAGAATCGCTCTGTATTCAAGTCATTACGCATATGCCTATGACCTACATTCAGTAGGGTTTGTAAAACAACCAATATTATAAGATAATTTTAAATGTCGTGTAGTGACTCGTTATAGGTGATCGTAGATAACAAAGAAGCACACAGGAAGAGCTTTTAGAAGTTCGGGGCTTAACCGACTAAAGTGGTAGAAGGGCGAAAATTATAGACAATATTGTCACATAAACTATGAAATGTGGTAAAAGAAATATAAAAGTAATAAAAATAAATATATTGACTTCAATAATTAATAATAATCACATCTTGGTTGATATAAAACATAACAATAGAACTGCTTAAACATTAGGTAAATTTAACAACGAGAATTAGAATCAATGGTGATGATGATGTTCAGGAACAATGTGTTTGGCGTGACCCACGTACTTCACGTTGGCGTTGAATCTGAAAAAGAAATTGGGATATTGAAAAATAAAATCTTGGAATTTATGTTGTTACAGGGTCGATGGAACTGAATGAGTATGCACACATACCCAGTCTTCTTATCAGCGTGGTACTCGACGATCCTGATAGTGCCGTCGGGCTGATGCAGGCTGTACACGCCCTTCACGACGTGTCCATCACGAGCTTCATGCTGAGACTTTTTGTCACCGGTGTGAGGATCCTCAACTTTGTACGCGAATTCGTACTTGGGATGAGACTGCAACAAATATCATATTTAGCATTATTGTATTTAACTAGTTGTGAAGAAGCGGAAGTTTTTTATTTACATTATTTCTTTTTAATTTGGATATTTCATACATAATATTCGACGTGTTTCTCAGTGGCGTGTCCGTGGTGCTGCTTAATGCTTTGTGATGAGGAGGCGTGACCGTGGTGTTCCCTGTGATGGTGCTCTTCGTGGTTCTTGTGCTGCTTTTCATGGTGCTCCTCGTGGTGGGCAGGCTCATGTTTGGTCCCGTGAGTTTGGTGCAGTACGATGCTCTGTGATGAGATAGCGTGACCGTGACCGTGATGGTCTCCATGATGACCATCACTGTGTTGCGGTCGCGCAGCAGCCATTGCGATAACAGAAGCGACTAGGAAAATCTGTGAAATGTGAATTCGTGTTAATAAAAGTTTTATATTACAAATTAGAATTGTTTGAAATAATTTGGTCGACAAATAACTCATCGTATTCTATACTGAGCCAGCACGGTGGATTACAGTCCATTTCCTCTCAACGTGAAAAAATCTGATATTCCATTTATTTTATTAGAGAAGTATGGAATAAAAAGATTCTTCGCTGAATCCAAATAAATTCGCAAAGCACAAAGAGAATACATAATAATGATTCTTAATCTAGAATGAGAATTATATTGATTCTCTCGCCTACAACAGGCTGTTATTGATGAATAAATTATGTGTGACGATTGTACCTTGTACATTTTGATAATTTTGATTGTTTACTATTTTAAACTCAATCTGTGACTGATACTATAAAGCCATTTAACGTGTATTTTTATATAAATCAAAAGTACTTTGCAACTACCTACTACAACTTTTCGCAATTCGTTAAAAAAATGTCAAACCAGTTTTCCAAAAGCTTTGTGAATGTAAATTAATTGTAATATAGAGAGTTAAGCGTCAATTCGCGAAAGTAATACATTTTTAGGTAAGTAATCAAGGTTAATCAAAATCAAAGAACATTTAATAATTTAAATATGTATATATGTAAACTAAAACTTGAACGTCAAAATTGACAAGAATTCGGAATTGAACAGTTCCTTTCAAAGTTTTCGAATAGAGAAGAGAGAAATATTAGCATTAATGGTAGAAAATATTGCATAATATTTTGTATAACATTTATTAAATGAAAAGATGATGTCAATATGTACATTTAGAACAAAATTATTAATTCGAATTCATAAATTAATAAAAAACATTATTTTTCATTATATAGATAAATGAATTATTATGTGATAGATATATGATAATTTGTTATCCCATTTAAAACAGAAGGTACCTAACGTTTTAAATTTTACAAATTGTACAATAATATCATATAAAAATCTATAAAATTTGATGGTTTCGGGAAGTTTGATGAGTTCTGGCTTTAGATAATCTGAAAACACATTGATCTATATTATGTTTATTATTAGCATTAATATAATGATCATCAAGATCCGTCAGTCAGTCACAAGTCTCGGTGGTAGGCCATAACATCGGCCGTCGGCAGAAGTTACCACCCACAGACAAAGCCTTGCCGCCAAGCGATTTGTCGTGTTCCGGCATGATGTCTGGTGAAGCCGTACGGAGGACGGGTATAAGCAGTTGTGTTGCGATGTGTGCCGGGTGCGATGCGCCTAATGTTGTTGTGTTGGGGGTTTGGTCGTGGAGGGTCTTCAGATCAATCTCCCTTTGGCGCAGCATCGTTGGTCGTGTTGTTGGTTTAACATTGCATCACCTTTTTTTTTTTTTTTTTCCGGGGTGGAAATCCTCATAGGATGCCCGCCGCCCTGGAGTGGGCGACGGGGTATGTCAGACTTTTACTGACTAAAACCACCCCGGTGTGTCTTCTATCACGAGCGCGCGTGGGGCCGCGGGAGTCTAAATTCTTCCACGGCCCCACATCCTCGTGCTGGCCCGGTCTGTCCGGGCCTCGTCTCCTGCACGGGGTAGTGGGGTGTTAAACTACCCCGTGCATCGCCTCAAAGGCGCGCGCCGACACTCGCGCGCGCCTCCGCCTCGGGGTCCATCAATGGGGGGCGGGGACTTCCCCATGTCCCTCGCCCCTGGACCCAATCATGGGGGGCGGAAGAGGGCGTTATCCGCCCTTCCTCGGCGCCCGGTGCGTCTTCTGCGGCCCGGGAAGGGAGTTGATATCTCCCTCTCCCGTTCCGCAGCTTCCTTCTGCGACATCACGTCTTCGCAAAAGGACACCACCGCGTCCCACGACTCTGAGCTGCCGACCATTCTCCGCACTACTGCCGGCAGCGTCAGGTCGCCTCCTACTTCATTTGTGAGGACACGGCGCTGCTCCTCCCAAGCTACACACTCGGAGAGCGTGTGCTGCGCCGTGTCCTCCCCGCATTGGACGCAGTGGTGGCACCGAGCGTCCGGCTCCCTGCCTAAGCGACGCAGGTACTTGCCGAAGCAGCCATGCCCCGACAGTACCCGCGTCACCCTGAACGACAGGGAGCCGTGCCTCCTCCCGAGCCAGTTGTCGAGTACTGGCCGGAACATTGCATCACCTCGCTCAACTGCCGTCTTCCTTCCTATTCGCTCAGTTTTTCATAGTGAATAGGCTCTTAATAAACTAGCGCGCTTTACCATCAACGATCGCATCACTGTTTACCATCAGGCGGGATTGCGGTCAAGTGCTAGTTTATAATCATTAAAAAAAAAAGGCTGTATCTTATGAACATGATAGCTAGATAGTTGGAATATTTATACATGTTGCATTCCTGTTGCTATTTTCTCAGTAAAAGAGAAATGTACTGATTTATGGAAAGAATACTTTGACAGTCATTCGCTTACTAAAGGAATTTAGTGTAGAAAAATACGATCCATATTAGCACGTTCGTCACGGTTTGTGAAATCTTACCTTCCTAGAAATACCCAGACATGCACCTTTAAACAGTTTTGTCTATCTAATGGGCAAAACGACATCGAAGAACTTTACAGAGTGCCAGCTACTTAATGACGTATATCATATTCTAGTGAAATGTATCGATAATGAAGTTGAAATATATTTAGGGCTGTGTTTGGAAATACTTTATATATGACTGTATTCTGACTTCAACATTCTGGCTTCCTCCGATAGACAACGGTCTATCCATTGTCAGAGAAAACTAAAACGTTAGTAAAATTAGTTTCATGTGCGTAAAGAATGAGGGATGTGGTTTAAAACAACTTGTTTATTTTGTTAGTTCCTTGTTTGTATTAATAGAGATGGCATAATCATGTTGATAAAATCTTCTTTATTTTTTAATAACGGTAACTGTGAAAGTGGCTAAAATAGTTCGCCACGATGTTGCTACTCTCTAAATTTTATAATATTTATTGAAATATAAAGGAGTTTTTTTTAAAAAGTTGACCTTTTAAAAGGATGAGAAACCAAGCTTAGCCACCAGTAAGAGATGTTATATAAAGTTACTATTTCGCTAAGTACCTCAGGTGAATTTCTCATTTAGCTCATGATTAATCTTGCATATAAAATAAATGAATTGGTGATTAAAACTAAATAATATTCCAGAAAAAAAAACTCACTGCCTTGAACAGCAGCAAAACAACTAAGAGAAGTATCATTATGAACGGCAAAATACTACCGACCCAAATAAAAAATAAATAAATTGACGATAATTTTGAGAATGGTTTTCCAAGTCCTGAAATAAAAAAAATCTCGTATTTACTACTCTCTAGAGGTTCAGTCAGATTCGTTTTAAATCATGGATAACGTTAGAAGCAAAACTCAAGCGAATGGTATTTTTAACCCCATCATCGTGGCGATCTATTTTAGCCACTTTCACAGTTACCGTTATTAAAAAATAAAGAAGATTTTATCCACATGATTATGCCATCTCTATTAATACAAACAAGGAACTAACAAAATAAACAAGTTGTTTTAAACCACATCCCTCATTCTTTACGCACATGAAACTAATTTTACTAACATTTTAGTTTTCTCTGACAATGGATAGACCGTTGTCTATCGGAGGAAGCCAGAATGTTGAAGTCAGAATACAGTCATACATAAAGTATTTCCAAACACAGCCCTAAATATATTTCAACTTCATTATCGATACATTTCACTAGAATATGATATACGTCATTAAGTAGCTGGCATTCTGTAAAGTTCTTCGATGTCGTTTTGCCCATTAGATAGGCAAAACTGTTTAAAGGTGCATGTCTGGAATGATGTTTCATAGCCTTTATTAGGGTATTTCTAGGAAGGTCAGATTTCACAAACCGTGGCGAACGTGCTAATATGGTTCGTATTATTCTATACTAAATTCCTTTAGTAAGTGAATGACTGTCAAAGTATTCTTTCCATAAATCAGAACATTTCTCTTTTACTGAGCTAATAATATCAAAATAATAAAATTAACATATAGGTAATAGAGACATTTGAAAATAAGTAAACCCCTTTTCATGTATATATATCTAACCAACAACATATCACTCGTTAGGGTGAAAAAAAAAAACCTCTAGAAAAAAAGAAAGAAAAAATCTCTTCCAAATTTACATGTATGGATCCGCAGTAATATTTTTTTTTTTTCACATTAGTACCAAATTTCAGCTTTGTTGTGCTAACAGTCACTGAGCGTACGGACGAATACGAATATTTGTTATTATAGCAACAGAAGTGCAATATGTGTGAAAATTCCAACCTTGCCTTGTGCCAACCTTGTTAAATAAAAGCTAAAAATAAACATAAAATAGATCAGTTTGTTTTCAGATTATCTAACGTATCTATAGAAGCTAAAACAAAGCCAGAACTCATCAAACTTCCCGAAACTATTAAATTTTATAGATTTTTTATATGATATTATTGTACAATTTGTAAAATTTAAAACATTAGGTATCTGTTTTAAAACTGATCACAAATTATCATATATCTATCACATAATAATTCATTTATCTGTATAATGAAAAATAATGTTTTTCATTAACTTATGAATTCGAATTATTAATTTTGTTCTAAATGTACATATTGACATCATATTTTCATTTAATAAATGTAATACAAAATATTATACAATATTTTCTACCAATATTTCTCTCTTCTCTATTCGAAAACTTTGAAAGGAACAATTCCGTTCAATTCCAAATTCTCGTTAATTTTGACATTCAAGTTTTTGTTTACATATATACATATTTAAATATTAAACGTTCTTTGCTTTTGATTAACCTTGATTACTTACCTAAAAATGTATTACTTTCGCGAATTGACGCTTAACTCTCTATATTACAATGAATTTACATTCACAAAGCTTTTGGAAAACTGGTTTGACATTTTATTAACGAATTGCGAAAAGTTGTAGTAGGTAGTTGCAAAGTACTTTTGATTTATATAAAAAGACACGTTAAATTGCTTTATAGTATCAGTCACAGTTTGAGTTTAAAATAGTAAACAATCAAAATTATCAAAATGTACAAGGTACAATCGTCACACATAATGTATTCATCAATAACAGCCTGTTGTAGGCAAGAGAATCAATATAATTCTCATTCTAGATTAAGAATCATTATTATGTATTCTCTTTGTGCTTTGCGAATTTATTTGGATTCAGCGAAAAATCTTTTTATTCCATACTTCTCTAATAAAATAAATGGAATATCAGATTTTTTCACGTTGAGAGTAAATGGACTGTAATCCACCGTGCTGGCTCAGTATAGAATATGATGAGTTATTTGTCGACCAAATTATTTCAAACAATTCTAATTTGTAATATAAAACTTTTATTAACACGAATTCACATTTCACAGATTTTCCTAGTCGCTTCTGTTATCGCGATGGCTGCTGCGCGACCGCAACACAGTGATGGTCATCATGGAGACCATCACGGTCACGGTCACGCTATCTCATCACAGAACATCGTACTGCACCAAACTCACGGAACCAAACATGAGCCTGCCCACCACGAGGAGCACCATGAAAAGCAGCACAAGAAACACGAAGAGCACCATCACAGGGAACACCACGGTCACGCCTCCTCATCACAAAGCATTAAGCAGCACCACGGACACGCCACCGAGAAACACGTCGAATACTATGTATGAAAATATCCAAATTAAAATAATGTAAATTATCAACTCATTTTCAACTTCTTCACAGTCAAACACAATCACACTAAATGAAATTTGTTGCAGTCTCATCCCAAGTACGAATTCGCGTACAAAGTTGAGGACCCTCACACCGGTGACAAGAAGTCTCAGCATGAAGCTCGAGATGGACACGTCGTGAAGGGCGTATACAGCCTGCATCAGCCCGATGGCACTATCAGGATCGTCGAGTACCACGCTGATAAGAAGACTGGGTATGTGTGCATACTCGTTCAGTTCCATCGACCCTGTAACAACATAAATTCCATGATTTTATATTTCAATATCCCAATTTCTTTTTCAGATTCAACGCCAACGTGAAGTACGTGGGTCACGCCAAACACATTGTTCCTGAACATCATCATCACCATTGATTTTAATTCCCGTTGTTAAATTTACCTAATGTCTAAGCAGTTTTATTGTTATGTTTTATATCAACCAAGATGTGATTGTTATTAATTTATGAAGTCAATATATTTATTTTTAGTACTTTTATATTTCTTTTACCACATTTCATAGTTGATGTGACAATATTGTATATAATTTTCGCCCTTCTACCACTTTAGTCTGTTAAGCCCCGAACTTCTAAAAGCTCTTCCTGTGTGCTTCTTTGTTATCTACGATCACCTATAAGGAGTCAATACCCGACATTTAAAATTATCTTATAACTAGCGGCCCGTCCCGGCTTCGCACGGGCATTAAACATTACATTTAGATTTGTTAATTTTAACACATTCATAATAATAATATGACACATATTCATCCCTTTTTGCGTCGAGCTCCTAAAAAGAGTAAATAAAAAAAAATAAGAATAATTATACACTTGCCATGTAACATTTCACTTTGCCGCATATTTCATTTTTAACGAATAAATTTAAGAATTTCTTCATTTTCAAATGAAACACCCTTGAAATGATGTCATGACGATCGAAAGATCGCTGATCAGGTAGTAGTTCCGCTTTAACTTCAGGCCATTCGGGGTTGCACGTAAATGTGACAAATAAGTCTGGTCTCCCGTAATTTCGGACATAAGTCATCGCGTCTTGGGTTTTTTCATGCAGGTAACGCGGAGAACCTGTAAATGAAGATGGCAAGATTACGCGTTGACCGATATTTGATGGGTCAACATTTCCGTCTTGATTTAAAGCATCTCTGAGATGAATGTATTCTTCAGCCCTTAGTCTCTGTTGGTTACGACATATGTAATTCAATCGTTCCGATATCATTTTTGCCATCATATCGACAATATATTGACTAAATAAGTCCCTGTAATACCTGCGGAATGGTTAAATAATAACCGTCTTCTCCTTTCACGAACATTAAGGGATACTGTAGTGGATCATACGATCGGTGTAACTCAGAGACCCTTTTAAGTTGGCCGTCTCTTCCGTGTGTTGTATCATACATCACTACTCTGTAGTCGAGTAACTAATACCATCTCTATGTATTAGTGTCTATGAATATAGTCTATAGTCTTGTCATTGTAACTTAGGATCTGACCTAGAAGATGTCGATTCCAATGTAATAATTCTACAAGTGTAATAAACCAGTCTAATTATCTAAAGTCTTTAATATTTACCAACGAGACAATCATACATGGTGTCAGAAGAGTGAAAAAACCCAATACGAAGAAAGAAAATTCAAAAAATGCAAAAGTCGGATGGCGTCGGTGGCAACCATGACACCGGAACTGCAATGAACAATGGCTTGAAGGCGCTTAAAATATCGTCAGATGCAACAAACAACAATTACGAAACCTGGAAGCGCTGGTGGCAACAGTTCGAATTATACTTGTTGGCAACGGGTTTGGACAAGTCCGGTGAGAAACGCAAGATCGCCATTTTACTACATCACATTGGTGAAAAATGCTTAAATATTTTCAACACATTCAACATAAATATTGGAGAAAGCACATTACATGACGTCAAGGCCAAATTCGACGAATTTTTTCAACCTAGAAAAAATATTACCATGTATCGTTACATGTTTTTTACCACACGTCAACAGAAATCGGAAAGCATCGAGGATTTCTTAACCGATCTCGAAAATAAGAGCCAAGATTGCGAATTTGGAACGCTCAGAGAATCTCTTATCAGAGATATTTTTATCGCCAACTTGAGTTTGGACTTAGCACATGTACGTCAGAGACTGCTGCAGGAACCTGATCTGACATATCAGAGGATGCGAGAGCTAGCTAGGACACTCATCGTCGCACAGCAGGATGCAGACCAAATTGTCAAGAGGTCCACTAGTGAAGAGTCTGAAAAAGTCATGCATCTGCGTCGGAGGAGCCGTGGTCGAGCGGAGCGTCAGCGACGGCGAGCTTCACCAGTCAGTCAGCAGGGATCCAGCGCAGGGAGGTCAAAGTCAAGTCCCAGTCCTGAGAAGCGCTCGAAGACGTGTAGCCGCTGTGGACAACACCACCGCTACAAATGTCCAGCGCAGGGAGCTAAATGCAGGTCATGTAACTCTTATGGTCATTTTGCAAAATTTTGTTACTCCAATAATAAAAAAGTCAGTCATTTAGAGTCTTTTAGTTCAACTGGTAGTCAAGATAATTTTGTTGGAATTTTAAATTGTCATAACTTCAGTCATAGTCATAAGTCTAGTCAATATAATTGTCATTTAGAGTCACAAAGTCATCACAATCAAAATCATTACAGACATAGCAGGTTGTCATACACACAGTCAGATCCTATACTATATAAGTTACAATCAACGGTCAGGTCGCACATAGGCCAGTCGCAGTCAATGTCTAAGAGATCTCATGTAGACTCATCTTGTCATAAAAAATATCCTGTGTCATATTTCTGTGATGAAAATGGTGATAATGTCATATCTGAGAGGTCTAATAAAAAATGCCTCAGTGATGAAAAAAGACTGGTGACTGATAAGTCTGAGAGATCCAATGAAGACTCTTGTCATATGTCATATCTCAGTGATGAAAACACGGAACAGTCTGAGAGATTCAGAGTCAAGTCAAAAAAGTCAAAAAGTCTTAGTCGAGATTCATATCTTAATGATGAGTACAGACACAAGTCTGAGGAATCTCACACAACAAACACTTGTAGAATTATTACAGCAAAGTCAACACATAGAAAACAGATCAATACAGTCGAGTCAAAAGAAAACAAATACTATTCTAAACAGTCATGGAACATAAACATTTTAGTTGGTCATACACAAATTAATTGCATTATTGATTCAGGAGCTGATATTAATATTATGTCAAAGAAAACTTTTCAATCTTTGAAATGTCAAAGTCAAATGTCACTTGAGAAATGTCAAATAAACGTTAGTGGGTTTGGTGGTATATCAATACCCATTATGGGTAAAGTTAATGTAAAATGTAGTTTATCTTTAAATAATAGCACTATTAGTGTAAATATAGTGTTTATAGTCGCAGATTTAGTTTGTCCGAATGTTTTAGGTCTACCAACTTGTGAAAAATTAGGTATAATTCAAAGAGTTTTCTCTGTGTCTCAACAAAATTTTAGTGAACAAATTCTTACAAAATACAATGATGTATTTCAGGGTCTTGGATGTCTACCTCAAGTCTGTCGCCTGAAACTCAAACCTGAAGCAGTGCCATGCGTGGATGCTCCGAGAAGAGTACCCTTCGCTTTACTGAACAAACTGCGCGATGAATTGGATCGCATGGAGAAAATGCAGGTCATTGAAAAGGTTTTTAAACCTACAGAATGGGTGAACAGTATAGTGATAACAGTCAAAAGCACGGGTCAGTTACGAATTTGTTTAGATCCTAGAAATTTGAATAAGAATATTATAAGGGAAATTTATCCACTTAAGTCAATAGATGAGATCAGATCTCAACTAGCAGGAGCTGTTTGTTTTTCTCATTTAGATGCATTTTCAGGATTTTGGATGCTTAAACTAGATGAATATAGTTCTGATTTATGTACATTTCAAACACCTTTCGGTAGATATAAATATTTAAGGTTACCTTTTGGTATTAATGCATCGTCTGAAATTTTTCAAAGAGTCATGATGAATTTGTTCGGTGATTTAGAAGGAGTTCTAATATTCATCGATGATATTTTGGTATATGGACCAAACGAGTCAGTACATAATGAGAGAGTACATAAAGTCATGCAACGAGCACGTGAAGTCAATTTAAAGTTCAATAAGTCTAAATGTAAATTTTTAGTTTCAGAAGTCTGTTTTTTAGGATATGTTTTTAGTAAAGATGGTGCTAGGGTTGATGAAGAGAAAGTAAAAGCAATTGTCAATATGCCCACACCAAAAAATGTCAAAGAATTGCAAAGAATATTAGGTATGATCAATTATTTAGGTCCCTTTATTAGCAATTTGTCTCAAAAAACTCAAATTTTAAGAAATCTTTTGAAGAAAGATTCAGTCTGGACTTGGGATGAAAATCATAGTCAATGTCTTAAGAGTTTAATCGATGAAATTACAAAGTCACCAGTTTTAGCTCATTATAATCCCAATGTACCATTAGTCTTGTCAGTCGATTCGTCAAAGTCAGCATTAGGAGCAGTCATTATGCAGAATAATAAACCTATTGCTTATAGTTCAAAAACATTAAAAAATAATTGAGAAAGAATTGTTAGCCATTCAGTTTGGTTGTGAAAAATTTCACCAGTATGTGTACGGTCATAAAGTAACTGTTCATACTGATCATAAACCTTTAGTCTATCTTTTTAAAAAGCCATTACATGATGTACCAGCAAGATTGCAACGTATGATGTTAACTTTACAAAAATATGATTTGGAAGTTATACATGTTCCAGGTAAAGAAATGTTTATATCTGACACTCTGTCTAGAGCAGCATTGAAAGAACATTATATACCTGAGAATGAGTCAGAAATATCTTGTCATGTCAATTTAATGCATTCAAGTCTAGCAGTCACAAAGGAGTACTGTACAAAATTGTTACAGAACACTAAGAAAGATGATACTTTGCAATTGTTAAAAAAGTATTATTATGAAGGTTGGCCAAAAAATAAAAATAATGTCAGTCTGTCAATAAAACCATTTTGGAATATACAAGCTGAAATTCATGTAGTCAAAGATTTGTTGTTCAAAGGGTCAAAATTAATAGTACCACAGGCAATGTATAAGGAAATGTTAGGTAAAATTCATGAAGGTCACCAAGGTATAAATAAATGCTTAAAACTGGCTAGAGAGTCTTTGTACTGGCCAAGCATGTCAGCTGATATTAAAAACTTGGTAGAACAATGTTATGTATGTGCACAATTTAAACCTAATAATCCAAAGGAACCACTAAAAAATTTTGAAATTAATAAATATCCATGGCAACAAGTAGGTGTTGATTTAATGTATTTTGATAACCTTACTTATTTAATTGTCACAGATTATTATTCTAAATTTATAGAAATAGCTTTGTTAAATAAAAACAGTACAGCAAAGAATGTAATAACACATTTAAAGTCCATTTTTGCTCGTCATGGAATACCTTTATCTTTAGTGTCTGATGGTGGTCCTCCTTTTCAGTCATTAGAATTTAAGAATTTTATGCATGAATGGGACATAGAACACATTGTAACTAGCCCATATCATCCACAGTCAAATGGTCAAGCAGAGAGTTCAGTCAAAATTATCAAAAATATGTTAAAAAAATGTAAAAGAAACTCATCTGATCCATACATAGCTTTATTACAGTATAGAAACACACCTAAGAATAATTTACCATCTCCAGCTCAATTGTTAATGTCCAGGAATTTAAGAAATAACATTCCTATGTCTTATAAGAAATTAAAACCTAAAGTGGTTACATTTAAAAATTATAAAGAATGTGTCAAGCAAAATAATAAAAATAAGTCTAAATATTATAATAGAAATACAAAGTCATTGTCATTACTGTATCCCAATGATCATGTATACTTTAAAAGAAAGCCTGATAGCAATTGGGAACAAGCCATTGTCAAGCTAAGGTTGGCTAATAATAGGTCATATGTCGTTGAGGATGTCAATGGAGTTAGGTATAGGAGGAATAGGGTTCATTTAAGACACAAATATTCTCCTATGCTATCCAATTCGTCGCAGGGGAGAGAGGAAGGTAACAGGCAGGAGTCTAGACCTCAAGAGCTCTCATCTCAATCCTCAGTCAGTCAACATGTAACTCGTTCTGGAAGAGTTGTAAAGCCAACCAGAAGGCTAATTGATGAAATAGATTAAGTAGAACATTGTATACTAGATTAAGACCTAACTATAGTCTTAAGTCATTGTCTAAATTGTAACTAAGTCAGGTTTCTATAATATTGTTTGTCAAGGGTTAATTTAAACTTAAACAGGGGGGATGTTGTATCATACATCACTACTCTGTAGTCGAGTAACTAATACCATCTCTATGTATTAGTGTCTATGAATATAGTCTATAGTCTTGTCATTGTAACTTAGGATCTGACCTAGAAGATGTCGATTCCAATGTAATAATTCTACAAGTGTAATAAACCAGTCTAATTATCTAAAGTCTTTAATATTTACCAACGGGACAATCATACACCGTGGAGCACTATATCTCTGGGGCCTTTTTCTTCGTCAACCAAGAGAACGGCTACCTCGTTTACAGCTGGAGCATTGTATCTACCCGGGTGTGCTGTCTGTGGTGGGCGGTCGGAATGAATAATTAATTTTAAATTATCCGAAGAATTGCGTTCTATGTTTTGTTTAAAGCTTCGTATATATACATTGTGGCTATTCAGTGCGGTCTGTAGTTCGTTAATTAAATCTATTTTCAGCGTTGGAGCTATGTTTGACCTCAATGATAGCTGATCTGCGTCTGAAATGAAATATACCTGCAAGTATTGTGGATATTGGCCTGGTGGTGGTAAAAGGCTACCAATAAGATGATATACCTGTCCCTCTATTTTAAAAGTTGGCATAAAATTACCCTCTCTTATTTCTTTGGCGCCAAACGAAGTCATTTGAAATAGGCTATTGTACTTACGGATGTTGGTTATGAAATGTCTAGATAGCGAATGATTATTTGTCAAAAGATTTTTTATTGGCTGTGGTGGTTCCTGAATACTGGGGAGACTAACTTTTCCAGAAGCACAGCACATAATGGCATGTGCCCAGTGCAGTGCAGTTTCATCGACCCATTTTTTGGCTGAACACTTAGGGCAGATCTTATTCAGGTCGCCGATTTGGACGGAAGACTGTTGAGCATAATCAATCTGTGGATCGTATCTAAAAGCCGATCTTTTACTGTGGGCTGAAACTTGATTGCGACTTCTCGCTCTTGACGTCTGTTGTCGTTCTCTCTGATCTTGAAGGCGTTGGAAACGCTCAGAGCTTGATTCCCTAGTGCGAGATTGAATATTTCTGATATTTTGCTCTTCAAGCCGCTGCAAACGCTGAGTACTTGACTCTCGCGCATGCACATGAGAGGTTCTTAGATTTTGTTCAGTAAGGCGCTGCGAACGCTCAAGACTGGACTCTCGCGCGCGTAACTGAGAGGTTCTCAAATTTTGTTGTGCTAGACGCTGTAAACGCTCAAGACTCGATTCCCGCGCGCGTGCTTGAGAGGTTCTCAAATTTTGATCAGCTAGTCGCTCTGAACGCTCAAGACTGGACTCTCGCGTGCGGACTCGAGAAGTCCTCACATTTTGTTCAGCGAGCCGTTGAGAACGCTGCAAACTGGATTCTCGCGCGCGTATTTGAGCGGTTCTCATATTTTGTTCAGCGAGCCGTTGCGAACGCTCGGTACTCGACTCTCTAGCACGCGATTGTGCCACATATTGTCTATGAATTGAAAGACGATTTTCAGTTTCTGATGAAGATTCTTCATTTCGACGTATTTTTGATGCCCTGGCCTGGGAACTATTTCTAGAAAGTTGAGATCTTGATCTTTTAGGCATTTCAAAATGACAAAAGAAAAAATGTCTTTGAACTAAATTAGCATAACTGTAAGCTATATATGCTACTATATTACAACGTACACAACTACCTACTATTTATTAAAATTAAATTGAAAATCATGAAAAATATTCAAGTAATTTATTAGGTTAATAACTAAGTGAACAATATTTTATATAAATGGGTTTAGTTCTGAAAAGAACTTTTTAAATCGGTTTAGTTACTTACTAAACGAATTATTATCAAGCGTAAATTCCGCACACGTCCATCACGTAGGGAGCCGACCGGCAAGTTTATTTCGTGATCTTAACCCCCCTCCCGTACCCCTGCCCGAGTGACGCCTACAACGCATAGCTAGCCGAATACAGTTTATTTTTTAATTTTTTTTTAACTCGTGATATCTTTTGAATGGATTGTCAGAATCGAATAATTCAAAAAGTAATATAAAGATATTGAAGCAGTCTTAAATAATACATCATTTATTTTGATAAGGGTTAATACCAAGGTACAAATAAAGAGCTTTTTGTAGCGGTGGTATTTTAATTTCTTTTTTTCAATAAAAAAACGCTTATTGTGACATGACTGTAATAGTTACAGATATGCTGCCGCTGATTTTTTGTAGATAATGGTGTGTTCTAAAAAAATGTAGTATATCATTTTGTTCTATCATCAATAGTTTTCGCAGCGCACGCGATGTAAGGTAGTTTTCTGATATTTTTTTCACACCTTGGATTACGTTATCGTAATTTTAGTAAGTATGCCTATTTTTTTTGAAAATTAAATATAGCCTATGTCACTCAGGAATGATGTAGCTTTCCAACAGTGAAAGAATTTTTCAAATCTGCCAAGTAGTTTCGGAGCCTATTCAATTCATACAAACAAACAAACAAACAAAAAATCAAACCTTTC
This sequence comes from Sesamia inferens, assembly GCA_037179545.1. NCBI lineage: Eukaryota > Metazoa > Arthropoda > Insecta > Lepidoptera > Noctuidae > Sesamia > Sesamia inferens. The sequence goes on along the minus strand of CM073928.1, from coordinate 22,059,705 downwards.
CTCTTTATAATATTTGTATAGATGTATAGATGTATAGATATTGGTTGTTTTACATACCATACTGAATGTAGTTCATAGGCGCATGCGTAATGACTTGAATACAGAGCGATTCTGTAACCATCTCTCCGTTACAACTAAGGTGATGTTAGCGTTGTTTCGGGAGGTTCCTGTTCCGTATTAGGCGGGAGGAAACGCCAGGGTGTCACCATTGTATGGATCGCCCTGAAGACACGGTGGAGCATACGGTGGAGGTCTGCCCGGCTTGGGTAGAGCACCGCCGTGTCCTCGTAGCGGCGATCGGCGGCGATCTCTCGCGTCCGACCCTGGTCCAGGCCATGGTCCGGAGCGAGAGTGCATGGCAGGCCGTCACCTCCTTCTGCGAAGCAGTGATGCTGGCAAAGGAGGAGGCGGAGCGCGTGAGGCAACGGGAATCCCAGCGCCCTCACGCCACTAGCCGCCGCAGTAGACGCCCTGGTCGGGAGACGACACCTAACTCCCAGCCACCGTAGGCGCGGGCCTGCGGGCGGTGAGCAGTGGGCAACTCGCCGCCCGGTTAGGACCAGGCCCGAGTCGACGGCGCGTCGTGTTTCACGCGCGCCTCAAAGAGATGTCAGCACATCGTGACGGGGTCCACGAAGACCGATGCCTCCTGGGTCAGGGTTGCGGGTTGGTTAAACAAGAAACCGCGGCCCTGGCCGTCGCACAGGCAAGTGAAGAAACACGGGTGGGTTTTAGTCAGTAAAAGTCTGACACACCCTTCCGCTCCGCCCAGAGCGGGAGAAGTCATTTGATGATTTCCCATCCCAACAAAAAAAAAAAAAAAGGTGATGTTAGCGTGGAGTGAGAAGTCATTCCAACTAATATTGAGGTAATATCATTATTAACAGCTCACTCTAAGCTCATTGCATAAAAGTTTTCATTGTGCGATTTTTATAGAATGAATCGTGACTTACACCTATGAAACATCATTGTGTCGCCCGATATATTTAAGACCTCTGCCCTTTTATAATGAAAATTTGGCCGTCTTATACCTTTAAACCGAGAAAAGTCTTTGAATGTACGTCTCTGGACACTTGGAGAAAATTTTAAGGCTGTACCACACCCTTAAATATAGCTGGTCTTTTGAAAATAACCTTCTTTAAAGTTTGTTGCTGAAATATTGAAAATAAATCTTGATCACCTAATAAGGATAAATAATTAAATGTTACAAAACTATTTCTTTGTCCTCCCACAAACACGTTTATCGTATAACGTGGCCGTTCTATAGGATGCATTTTGGGGAGTGTGCGTGGGAATTGCATGATTTAATTCTCCCATCTCCGTTCCGCCAACGGACGACCCGTCGTACGCCGAGTTTCCACCCTTACGTTGTTAACACCACTACGATCCGGATGAAGCGATTCGCCTCCTCCTTTATACCGCGTACATCGAGGAACTGGTACAATTTGCCAGCGGCGGTGTTTCCGTTGGACTACAATTTGAGTGCCTTCAAGGCCAGAGTGAATAGGCTCTTAATAAACTAGTGCGCTTTCCTATCATCGATTGCGTCACTGCTTACCATCAAGCGGGATTGCGGTCAAGCGCTAGTTATAATTTATAAAAAAAAACATTTCCGGTATTCAGAAAGCCATTAATTAATAAGTTTTAGTATTGATTGTCTACAGCATTTTTAATTAAAATTATGCAGGCCAGTCTTAACAAGGATTATCGTATTACCCAATTACTGGGTTGTGAAAGTCAGATAAGAATCAAAATGCTGGTATTCAGTTGCATTTGGTTAGACTGTTAGGCGACACCAACATAGTTGGATAAAGGCTAGCCAAATGATAATGGAACTTCTCTTCTTGATCAGCGTTAGAGGAGGAGTTATCGAAAAACAATGACACAACTCAGTTTTACTTACAGAAGGCTGGACGCTTTCAATGCAGACCGTACAGCTATAATATAATGTTTGTGTATGTAGGGCCCTCTGATCGCGTACCTACCAATTTCCACGTATCTAAATGTATAAATGACGAACTTCCACATAATTATGTAGAACATATTTTTGACATTCCTTTAACACTTTCGATGTTATTGCAGTCAATCATAAAATAAAATATTAATTTTTTCTTTTTTTTTTTCTTTTAGATAATATATACAGATATGTGCTCTGTGTTTTGGCAATAATAAATACATACAAAATTATATTTAAAAAAAAAAACAATATGAAATCTGTCAGTTATGTCATCATTTAAACTAAATAATTTAAAAAAAAAATGAAAAAGATCATAACAATATAAACAAAAAACTCAATCAATGAAAAAAATCAAAAGTGTTTAACTAGCAAGTCGGAATCATCATACCTCTGTTTATCAGTGGTAAATTCAGTGACGGGAGACTCACAGACTCAGAGACACTTTATTTCTAATAGCTGCTGGTAAAATATTATGTATTTTTTATAGCTTGGATAGCGCTTTTTTACAAATAAATACAGGTTAGTGCGAACAAACACTCCTATTTATACACATATGACTATGTACGAGACGTTAGAGTGAGGAAACGTTTCTTAAACAATGGTTTACAACTATCAGTGGGTTACAATTCAGTCAATTATTGCAAGCATTTTATTTACCTGATTTATGAAGCAGGTGGGTTATTCCAGTAGTTAGGAACTGAGGTAACGAACCAGATACTAAAGCAGTCTGGAATTGAGATGCCAAGCGAGCGTGCGACCTTGGAAACCATTTTATCCAAAAGTTATGTAGCCCGTCCGGTCCTGGCGATTTCCAGTTAGGTAACGGACGGACTGCACGAGCTACATCTTGGGGGCAGATGGTAATAGCCCCCATTTCAGGTATTCACTCACTCGACATCCCGAGCCCAGTCACCTTCAGTGTGACTGACAGGCACCGACCAGATACTGCGCCAGAATGAAACATGGCATTATCATCTGGTAGGCACGTGTCAGCCACACCTTGTTCTCGTCGTTCCCAGTCCCTATAAACCCACCTTTGATTGCTCTGGAAGGTGCGATTCTGGGTGTACCGTTCTACTCGTCGCTTATATCGACGAATACGGTTCGCCCATGCATACACTTTCTGCTTCAGGAAGTCGATGCGTTCAGTGACACGAGCCATATAATTCTCAGGGCTGGTATTTGTACCTGAGAATGCCCGCCTCACAAAGCGCATCATTCTAGGACGAGTATTACCCTCCCTGAAGCAGATTAGTTTACCGATGAGTGCTCTGGCCCCACCAATACGACGTTCAATCCTGTGCTGCCATTTATATTATTATTACTTTCCAAAACTATCAAATTTAATAGATTTTTTATATGATATTATTGTACAATTTGTAAAATTCAAAACATTAGGTATCTACTGTTTTAAAAGTGATCACAAATAATCAAATATCTATCACATAATAATTCATGTATCTGTAAAATGAAAAATAATGTTTTTCACTAATTTATGAATTCGATTTAATAATTTTGTTCTAAATGTACATATTGACATCATCTTTTCATTTAATAAATGTAACACAAAATATGTATTATGCAATATTTTCTACCATTAATGCTAATATTTCTCTCTTCTCTATTCGAAAACTTTGAAAGGAACATTTCCGTTCAGTTCCGAATTCTCGTTAATTTTGACGTTCAAGTTTTTGTTTACATATATATATATTTAAATTATTAAATGTTCTTTGATTTTGATTAACCTTGATTACTTACATAAAAATGTATTACTTTCGCGAATTGACGCTTAACTCTCTATATTACAATGAATTTACATTCACAAAGCTTTTGGAAAACTGGTTTGACATTTTTTTAACGAATTGCGAAAAATTGTCGTAGGTAGTTGCAAAGTACTTTTGATTTATATAAATATAAAGAGGCACGTTAAATGGCTTTATAGTATCAGTCACAGTTTGAGTTTACAATAGTAAACAATCAAAATTATCAAAATGTACAAGGTACAATCGTCACACATAATTTATTCATCAATAACAGCCTGTTGTAGGCGAGAGAATCAATATAATTCTCATTCTAGATTAAGAATCATTATTATGTATTCTCTTTGTGCTTTGAGAATTTATTTGGATTCAGCGAATAATCTTTTTATTCCATACTTCTCTAATAAAATAAATGGAATATCAGATTTTTTCACGTTGAGAGGAAATGGACTGTAATCCACCGTGCTGGCTCAGTATAGAATACGATGAGTTATTTGTTGACCAAATTATTTCAAACAAATTCTAATTTGTAATATAAAACTTTTATTAACACGAATTGACATTTCACAGATTTTCCTAGTCGCTTCTGTTATCGCGATGGCTGCTGCGCGACCGCAACACAGTGATAGTCTTCATGGAGACCATCACGGTCACGGTCACGCTATCTCATCACAGAGCATCGTACTGCACCAAACTCACGGAACCAAACATGAGCCCGCCCACCACGAGGAGCACCATGAAAAGCAGCACAAGAACCACGAAGAGCACCATCACAGGGAACATCACGGTCACGCCTCCTCATCACAAAGCATTAAGCAGCACCACGGACATGCCACCGAGAAACACGTCGAATATTATGTATGAAATATCCAAATTAAAAAGAAAGAATGCAAATAAAAAAATTCCGCTTCTTCACAACTAGTTAAATACAATAATGCTAAATACGAAATTTGTTGCAGTCTCATCCCAAGTACGAATTCGCGTACAAAGTTGAGGATCCTCACACCGGTGACAAAAAGTCTCAGCATGAAGCTCGTGATGGCCACGTCGTGAAGGGCGTGTACAGCCTGCACCAGCCCGACGGCACTATCAGGATCGTCGAGTACCACGCTGATAAGAAGACTGGGTATGTGTGCATACTCATTCAGTTCCATCGCCCCTGTAACAACATAAATTCCAAGATTTTATTTTTCAATATCCCAATTTCTTTTTCAGATTCAATGCCAACGTGAAGTACGTGGGTCACGCCAAACACATTGTTCCTGAACATCATCATCACCATTGATTCTAACTCTCGTTGTTAAATTTACCTAATGTCTAAGCAGTTTTATTGTTATGTTTTATATCAACCAAGATGTGATTGTTATTAATTATTGAAGTCAATATATTTATTTTTAGTACTTTTATATTTCTTTTACCACATTTCATAGTTTATGTGACATATTGTTTATAATTTTCGCCCTTCTACCACTTTGGTCGGTTAAGTCCCGAACTTCTAAAAGCTCTTCCTGTGTGCTTCTTTGTTATCTACGATCACCTATAAGGAGTCAATACCCGACATTTAAAATTATCTTATAATATTGGTTGTTTTACAAACCATATTGAATGTAGGTCATAGGCGCATGCGTAAAGACTTGAATACAGAGCGATTCTCTAACCATCTCTTCGTTACAACAACTAAGGTGATGTTAGCGTGGAGTGAGAAGTCATTCCAACTAATGCTGAGGTAATATCATTATTAACAGCTCACTCTAAGCTCATTGTATAAAAGTTTCAATGTGAGATTTTTACAGAATGAATCGTGAGTTGCACCTATGTGTGTTATATCAATGTGTCGCCCGATATATTTAAGACCTCTGCCCTTCTCTAATGAAAATTCTGCCGTCCTATACCTTTAAATCGAGAAAAGTCTGTGAATGTATGTACGTCTCTGGACACTTGGAGACAAATTTAAGGCTGTACCACACCCTTAAATATAGCTGGTCTTTGGAAAATAACCTTCTTTAAAGTTTGTTGCTGAAATATTGAAAATAAATCTTGATCACCCAATAAGGATAAATAATTAAATTTTACAAAACTATTTCTTTGTCCTCCCACAAACACGTTTATCGTATAACGTGGCCGTTCTATAGGATGCATTTTGGGGAGTGTGCGAGGAAATTGCATGATTTAATTCCCCCATCTCCGTTCCACCATCGGACGACTCGTCGTACGGCGAGTTTCCACCCTTACGTTGTTAACACCACTACGATCTGGATGAAGCGATTCGCCTCCTCCTTTATACCGCGTACATCGAGGTACTGGAACAATTTGCCAGCGGCGGTGTTTCCGTCGGACTACAATTTGAGTGTCTTCAAGGCCAAAGTGGATAGGCTCTTAATAAACTAGTGCGCTTTCCTATTATCGATTGCGTCACTGCTTACCATCAGGCGGGATTGCGGTCAAGAGCTAGTTATAATTTATAAAAAAAGCATTTCCAGTATTCAGAAAGCCATTAATAAGTTTTAGTATTGATTGTCTACAGTGTTTTATGGCTTCTCTCTTCTTAATTAAAATTATGCAGGCCAGTCTTAACAAGGATTATCGTATTACCCAGTTACTGGGTTGTGAAAGTTAGATAAGAATCAAAATGCTGGTATTCAGCTGCAATTAGTTAGACTGTTAGGCGACCCCAACATAGTAGGACAAAGGCTAGCCAAATGATAATGGAACTTCTCTTCTTGATCAGCGTTAGAGGAGGCGTTATCCAAAAACAATGACACAACTGAGTTTTACTTACAGAAGTCTGGACGCTTTCAGTGCAGACCGTACAGCTATAATATAATTATTGTGTATGTAGGGCCCTGTGATCGCGTAACTACCAATTTCCACGTCTCTAAATGTATAAATGACGAACTTCCACATAATTATGTAGAACATATTTTTGACATTCCTTTAACACTTTCGATGTTATTGCAGTTAATCAATCATAAAATAAAATTAATGTTTTTTTTTTTCTTTTAGATAATATATACAGATATGTGCTCTGTGTTTTGGAAATAATAAATACATACAAAATTACATTAAAAAAAAAACAATATGAAATCTGTCAGTTATATCATCACTTAAACGAAATATTTTTTTTTTAAAAATGAAAAAAATCATAACAATATTAACAAAAACCTCAATCATTAAAAAAAATCAAAAGTGTTTCACTAGCCAGTCGGAATCATCATACCTTTGTTTATCAGTGGTAAATTCAGTGACGGGAGACTCACAGGCCCAGAGACTCTTTATAGCTTGGATAGCGCTTTTTTACATATAAATGCAGGTTAGTGCGAACAAACAATCCTATTTATACACATATGACTATGTACGAGACGTTAGAGTGAGGAAACGTTTCTTAAACAATGGTTTACAACTATCAGTGGGTTAGAATTCAGTAAATTATCGCAAGCATTTTATTCACTCGTTAACTAGTTATGCAATTTTTTAAATTACATATAAACATAATTACCTACTACTATGACACGGGCCTCCTCTTTTGTAAGAGAGCTACGATCTGGATGAAGCGTTCCGCCTCGTCTTTTGTACCACGTACATCCAGGAACTGGATCAATTTGCTAGCGGCGGTGTTTTCGTCTGACTACAATTTGAGTGTCTTCAAGTGAATAGGCTCTTAATAAACTTACGCTTTCCATCAGGCGGGTTTGCAGTCAAGCACTAGTTTATAATTACAAAAAAGACAGTGGGCCATAATCATCAAAGCAGGCCTACTACAGGTTGGTAAGATTAAAATTTCAAGAGTAAAAATAGTGAAAGAAAAATCCCAAATGACAATATTAACTTCATGACATGATGATGATCATGGATGATGTGTGCAGTCGGGTGGCCTAGTGGTTAAAACACCAGCCTCTCAAGTATGAGTGCGCGGGTTCGATTCCAGGTCAGGGAAGTACCAATGTAACTTTTCTAAAGTTATATGTACTTTCTAAGGATATCTTGAACATCAATGACTGAAGGTGAAGGAAAATATCTTGAGGAAACCTGGACTTTAAGTCTGAAATCGCCAACCCACATTGAGCAAGCCTGGTGATTACGCTCAATCCTTCTCTGTATGAGAAGACCTGTGCCCAGCAGTGGGACGATACAAAGGTTGATGATGATGATGATGAACTTCATGACACCTGTGTGGTTGCCCACGATGAGCCTTATAGTTATTTACTTAAAAAAAGTAAATTGAAAAGTTCATTTTCATCAAAATAATATGCTCAATGAGATGATGCTCAAAAAAAACAAACCTACACGTTTCAATACTTTGGTTAAAACTTCAGAACCTTATTTTTAATCGTCAATGTCCTAAGTAAATAAAAGTACTTTCTTTTTCGTGCACAAGCTAATTATCGTGAATTTAATACTTTACTCAAGGACGGTTCTGTCAAACTGGTCTGTCATACGTACAACGAATTGCGAAAAACTATATCACACACCCTTTAATGAGTATAAAACGAGAATTTTGATACAAGGAGGATATCATTCACCGTTTAATACTCCAAGAGTAAAGACACATACAAACTATCAATATGTACAAGGTACTACTTTAAACAACTGTAATATAAAATATTTTTTGCAGAAATTCAAAAAATGGATAAGATTAATAAAGTAATTATATTTTAACAGATCTTCCTAGTCACCGCTGTGATCGCGATGGGTGCTGCTCGGCCACAAGGAGGCCATGGTTACGATCAACACCACGGTCACGGTCACGCCATCTCGTCACAGAGCATTGTACTGCACCAAACCCACGACACCAAACATGAGCCCATACACTCCGAAGAGCACCATGAAGAGCAGCACAGCGGCCACAAGGAGCATCACTCTGAGCACCTTCACGGTCACGCCTCCTCATCACAGAGCCTCAAGCAGCACCACGGACACGCCACCGAGAAACACGTCGAGTACTATGTATGATGACGTTGCATTTATGACTATAATTTGGATTTTATAAAATAGCAATTTTCCCTATAAAGATTTTATGAATTTAATATTAGACATATTAAATCTAAGATAACATAGCTAACCATCAATTGTCCTATGACCTACAGTCTCATCCCAAATACGAGTTCGCGTACAAAGTGGAGGATCCTCACACCGGCGACAAGAAGTCTCAGCATGAAGCTCGCGATGGTCACATCGTGAAGGGCGTGTACAGCCTGCACCAGCCTGATGGCACCATCAGGATCGTCGAGTACCACGCTGATAAGAAAACTGGGTAAGTGTACATGACTATAAAAATGAACTAAGCTGAATTAAAAATATATTAAAATGTGAATATATAAAAAAAAAAAAATCTATATTTCACAGATTCAACGCCAACGTGAAGTACGTGGGTCACGCCAAACACATTGTTCCTGAACATCATAATCATCACTGATTATTCTACAGATCTCATTGTTAAAGACCTTATTGATAAACTCTATTTTAAGTTGTTGATTATTGTGTTCTAAGCTGTGTGTGTCTAAGCTGCGATATTAAACTAAATTATTTTTAAATCTTATGTATATTGTATTTATTTCAACGAATTATTAACATGCTCTATTTCAAACCATTGAAATTACGATTGATCTTTTATTCTAGATCTCACTCCTCGGTATTTACCGCTCACCTTCATTCCTAAATACTGGCCGCTTTCTAGATTTCCTGGACGATTCTTTAGACAAGTTGAAAAACGATGCATGTATTCTTGTTACGGGTGACATCAATAGCAACCTTCTTTATGACTCACCGAACGCTTCCCATGCGCCATATCAATGCCTGATGGCTGAACATGGGCTACTCCCAGCTATCACTCAATCAACTCGGGGAAAAGCGTGCCTGGACCATGGCTACGTTAAAACAAGGGGCACTACAGCACAAGGAGTTGTCCCTAAGGCTTCGGTGACGGATCATAACTTGGTCCTACTCGGAATCAGCTTCTCTCCCACCAACTTCTGGGTTGGTTGGCTAAATACTAAAACATATCCAAACTTATAACCAATCACTCTAAGGTGAACAATAAAGTAAGCCAGCTCCACTGGTCTGATGTGGCCTCCGAAACTAACATTAATAATGTTGTACTTTTGTTCAATAAGACCTTGTCAGATATAGTTGAAAAACACACAACTAAAACAACAATCAGTCGGGCCAAATTTAACTTAAAGCCCTGGATCACACCAGGCCTCCTTAGATGCATACGTCACCGAGACGCTCTTCACACAAAAACCAAAATGCAAGCAACCTATTAATGATGCTTTTTTTTATATCTTGCCATCTGCTTTTCCTTCTCGCATGGCTAAAATCGTGGTTTTAGCTTATATTTTACTAATAATGCTGCTTTTAAAATTGTCTGCTTAAGATACAGAAACTACTGTAACAACAATCTGCGTCAGCGCAAGACTGATCACGACAAGAAACAATTGGAATAAGCAAAAACAATCCAAAAACAACTCTGGCCACTATCAAAGAAATACGCCAAGTCCCCAAATGAACCAGCGGCAACCAGGAATTGCTAAAATATAAAGAAAACCACTACATACCTGTTAAAAAGTGCAACTAGTTCTTCATCTCGGTTGGTCAGAATCTTGCAGGCAACATCTTAAACAAGCAGGACGTACAACAGCTTGGAGTTAAAGGAAAGAATCCACCCAAGGACTCCCTGTTTCAATCTCCAACTGACAACGGGAAAATCAGTAACATCATAGATGAACTCAAAGAAGATAGCGATCTGGGTCTTGGTGGATTTCAAACACTGCTCCTCAAATACATTAAGAGATATATACTGGAACCCTTAAAGTACATATGCAATTTGACCATGGAAACTGGAGTCTTACCAGATACTTGGAAAACTGCTGTGGTCACGCCTATTCACAAAAGTAGTTCTAGGGATATCCCTGATCTCGTGTTACAGCGAAAATTCTTGAAAAACAGGTTAACAAACGCCTCGTCAGCTTTCTAGAAAAACAACTCTTTGCTCTCGGATCGGCAATTTGGCTTTTGGCAAGGCAAATTTACATAACAAGCTGTGAGCTTATTGACAGTACAACCGGTACCTAGACCTCGCAAAAACCTTTGACACAGTCTCAATTCCCACACTGCTAAACAAACTCGAATCTTTTGGTATCAGAGGCTCGTCCTTACATTGGTTCAGAAGTCTGGTCGAGATCAGCTTGTTAAAATTGGGGATTTCATTAGCGAGAGTCTTCCCGTTATCTTTGGGGTGCCACAGGGAATCATTCTGGGACCCACCCTCTTCATCATGTACATGGTCGACATCCTGAGGCTAAACATCAAAGACTCTGAAGTAATCAGCTACGCTGATGACACAGCTGTAATCTTCCATGGAACTCTTTGGAAGGAGGCTCTGGTTGCAGCCGAAGGAGGGATGAGGATCATAACGTCATGGCTGGAACATAACCTTCTAAGAGTAAATTTAAAAAAAAAACTAATTTTTTAGCTTTTCATGTTACTCGATCTACCAGACCAGCCTTTGGTTCTTTAAAAATATACAACAACAAATGCAGTGTTTTAACAGTGACAGCCCGGTCTGCTTCCATCATCCATGCAACTGTAACGCAATTGACAGGGTAGAAAAGACAAAATATCTGGACGTCATCATTGATCAGAACCTTTTTTTTTTTTTTTTTTTATAAATTATAAACCAGCGCTTGACCGCAATCCCGCCTGATGGTAAGCAGTGATGCGATCGTTGATGGTAAAGCGCGCTAGTTTATTAAGAGCCTATTCACTCTAGCCTTGAAGACACTCAAATTGTAATGTGACGGAAACACCGACGCCGGCAAATTGTTCCAGTCCCTCGATGTACGCGGTATAAAGGAGGAAGCAAAACGCTTCGTCCGGATCGCAGTGGTGTCAATAACGTAAGGGTGGAAACTCGCCGTACGACGGGTCGTCCGATGATGGAACGGAGATGGGGGAACTAAATCATGCAATTCCCTTGCACACTCACCAGAATGCATCCTATAGAAGACCGAAAGGCTGGCTACTCTGCGCCTGTGCTCCAGGCTTTGGAGACCGTTTCGAGTTAAGTCTGGGTCGCCAATCAGCCTCTTCGCACGCCTCTCCACCGAATCCAAAGTGGCAAGGTGACATTTCGCAGCACCAGCCCAAATGTGGCTGCAGTACTCCACACACCTCTCTTTCAAAGCACAAATTCAAACACTCGCGAAAAGAACTCGCAAAATTAGTTATGTGGCGAAACTTTTACGGGCCAGTGCTTCAAAAATATATGTATTCAGGTTTACATCTCCCTCTGCCAATCTGTCCTGCAATACTGTATAAGTGTCTGGAGCAGCGCGGCCAAGACATGCATGCTGGAGCTGGAACGGGCTCAGCATGCCACCCTCAAGCTGCTTCTGGCAAGCCGCGGCGTTCCTCCACAGACGACTCTATATAAGGAATCAGGGGTCTTGCGTGTACGACAACTATTCATCCTTCGGTCACTAAGTACTAAACATAATAAAACTCTACAGAAATCGTTCCAGCTGTAAAGTTCCCGAACGAATCCCACTTCCTAAAACAAAAATCCTATTCACAACCCGATTTTCGTCGTCTCTACCCATACGTGTGTTCAATGCCATAAGCAAAATTTTTACTGTGAAAAAGTCTACGAAGCCAAATTTTTCGTAAAAAAAAAAAAGGCTGCTGGGCCGGACTTATGACGAAACAAGAAGGTTACTCTGCTCTTAATACCCACCACACTTTCTGACATGATGACATACACAAGCACGCGCGCACACACCCTAACTGTTATTGGATGTTAATTTATGTAGTTCCTCTCTTTCAACTCTCTTGTAAGTTGCCTTTGCTTGCCTTTCAAATTGTCATATAAAACTGTCAAATTCCGCTTCCCTTTGCATATTTAATTAATACGATTAATGACTTAAAACGAATACGAAATTTGTTTTATTTCAGAACTCTGGAAATTCATTCACAAAATTATCTTTTTTTTTTTTTTTTGTTAGTACTGGTAATGTTTTGCCTCTTATTTGTTTTGACAAAATAAAGAAGTATCTAATCTTATACTAGATCCCTCATTCTTTACGCATAAGTAACTAATTTTACTAATATTTTAGGTTCCTCCGACAACGGTCTACCCGTTGGATCTCTCTCCATCTCTCAGTATATCAGTAGGAAGAAAGAATGCCGTTGCATAATCCAATCTTAAATAAATTATATACAAACACAGCACTAAATGTGTTTTTCTGAACTTCATTCCCGATACATTTCATTAGAAATGGTAGGTCTTCAAATACTTCTTCAACTAGCTCGCATTGTGTACAGTTCTTCCGTGATAAAGAAAGGCCCATTTGAAAGGCAAAACTGTTTAAAGGTGCATGTCCGGAATAATGTCACATAGCCGTTACTAGGGTATTTCAAAGAAGGTCAGATTTCACAAAATGTGGCAAAAGGGCTAGTGTTTCCCAATTCTCGATCTTTTTTATTTCCCGGAGCACGAGAATTCTCGGCCACTATTTCACTGAAATTTTCGGGTTGTCGAGTAATATGGAAATTTGTTAAAAATATGTGTGATTGAATAATAAAACTACGCTTTTTATGTATTCATATTTCAATAATCAATAATAAAATTTATCAACCAACAAAATTTAATTTTAATTTCATGTGACTTTAACTTAAGTAAGTACCTAAATAAAACTTTTGTTAAAACTCTGTAGTAAAGATTAATACTAGCCACTAAGAACACCATGTACAAATTTTATATTTTGGATTTTTTTTTTTGGATACTTCCTTACTTGTCAATAAAAACCTTTCAGTAGACTGCGCAATTTTCTGTTATATTTATTATATAAATTAGTGGTTATGGGCCATTAAGAATAACGAATACAGTTAAAACAGTAAGAAATACGTATTCTGCAAGTATTTTATGAGCAAGTGCTATGGAAAATATACCATCGGGTGATCGGTCGAAGACCACGTCAACGGCAGAACTACCGGCACAATCGCAGCTCATAAACAAGCTGAGAGGTAGCAGTAACTTTTCTAATTGGATGTTTTCTATACAATGCTATTTAGTCGACCTTGACCTCTGGGAGATTACTACAAGTCAGCCCAACCTCAGTGATCCAGTACAAAAAAGGCGAGATGAGAAGGCACGAGCGAAAATATGCCTACTTTGCGACGAGTCTGTATATCCAGTTATACGACCGGCCACATCAGCTTTTGACGTACTAAACAGGCTGAGAAAAGCATATGCGGATAGCGGCTTAACCAGAAGATTATCACTTATGCAAAGGTTGCTAAGCAATAAGTACACTGGTAGCATCCAGAGCTACACAAACGCGGCAACAAGCATTCAACAAGAGCTACAGGCAATTGGCAAGGCAGTCGAAGACGAGTTTCTCGCTATTATCATACTAGCAGGCCTACCTGAAGAATTTCGGCCGCTAGTAATGGCATTAGAACACACGAACACCAAACTAACGTCAGAAAATGTTATAGCAGCCCTATTGAAGGAAGACTCCAGGAAATCTTTACCTACCAGAGTTAAAGAACCTAGCACGACGGCATTGCAAACTAACGAGCAGCAGAAGAAGAAACTCTTTTGTACATTTTGTAAAAAAACCGGGCATGTCGTATCACAGTGTAGGAAGTTAAAGAAAAATAAGATTTCAGTTTCGGCAAAGTGTAATTCAAATTATACATCCCACTCTACACTTTCATCTTGTTTTTCTAACATCCCTTTTTCAGGTTCAGAGGATTGGATCCTAGACTCTGGTGCAACCACACATATGAGTAATAACAAAGAGTGGTTTGAGACTTTGTCCACCCATATTACTCCAATCACTGTTGCTAATAAAGAGCAACTCCTGAGTCAAGGCAGAGGTACTGTAAATATTAATATATCTGACAATGTAAATAGAGTTTCTGATGTTTTATACGTTCCCAACCTTGCAACTAATTTACTATCAGTCAGTAAATTAGTAAATAAGGGGTATGATGTTTTATTTACATCACAAGGGGCTACCATATCTTTGAGTGGCAGTTGTCAAGTGACAGGTAATGTCATTGCTTCAGGTTCACACTACAGAGGCATGTTTAAACTTGATGTAAAGAGTTCTCAAGCTCTTTGCTCTACCATCAAAGAGACTGCTATGTTGTGGCATAGACGCCTTGGTCACCTCAATGCAAGGAGTATGAATATTTTAAAAAATAAACGAGTTGGCGTTAATTTTAGCGGGAACTGTAATGAAACTTGTGTTCCATGTTTACAGGGCAAACTGTCAAAGAAAAAGTTTTCAAAATCTCAAAGTAAATCAAGTAAAGTCCTAGAATTAGTCCATTCGGACTTATGCGGACCCATGAGTACGCATTCTTGGGGCGGAGCATTATATCTTCTCACATTTACCGACGACTACAGTCGAAAAACTTACGGGTATCTTTTGAAATCAAAAGCCGAAGTTTTTAGTAAGTTTGTGGAGTTTAAATATTTAGTTGAAAACCAAACTGGCGAAAAAATGAAGGTTTTACGTTCAGATAATGGTCGCGAGTATGTAAATACGGATTTGTCTAACTTTTTAAAGGAGAATGGAATCATCCATCAGACCACCGTACCATACACACCGCAGCAAAATGGAGTTAGTGAACGTGCTAATCGGACTATAATTGAAAAAGCCAGATGCATGCTCAAAGACTCGAATTTACCTTTAGCATACTGGGGAGAAGCGGTAAATACGGCAATTTACCTTAAAAACCGTATGCCCACCCAAGCCCTAAATAACAGAATTCCAGAAGAATTATGGACCAGGAAGAAAGTTAACCTCTCTAACCTGCGAGTCTTCGGATGTGAAGCTCATGTCCTTATCCCGAAAGAAAAACGGAAGAAACTGGATTCCAAAACAGAAAGTTGTATCTTTGTTGGCTATACAACTGAAAGCAAAGGTTACCGCCTTATAAATCCTGAAAATCCTCGAACGATTATAATTGCAAGAGATGTTGTCTTCATAGAGGATAAAATATATGCCAACACTAAATCTGGAAAACCAGATTTAGAATCAACAGATCCTCCAAAGTCAGTAGAAGTTCTTGTACCCCTTGATCCTGAACCAATTGAAGACGGACCTGTTCCACAATCTGTATCTCAGCAACAGCGAGACATTCAGCCTGTGACGATACCACCATCAGAGGAAGTACCTTTGGATGAACCCTCAACTTCTTCCAGTCCTCCTCCAAATGAAGCTATAGCTAGAGAATCACCATCGCCAGAGCGCAGATATCCTCAGCGAGACAGACGTCAACCTGATAGATTTGAAGCTGGTTGTAATATCTACCTTACTTCAGATATGGAGCCTGAGACTTACAAAGAAGTTGCACAACATCCACAAAAGGATAAATGGTTAGAAGCAATGAATGCTGAATACAATTCTTTAATGAATCACGGAACATGGGTTCTAGTCGACCGACCGTCAGATCGGAAAACAACTAAATGCAAATGGGTTTATAAAATTAAAAAAGATACAAGTGGACAAATAACAAAGTACAAAGCGAGACTAGTAGCAAAAGGTTTCACTCAAGTGGCTGGAGTAGACTACGGAGAAACTTTTTCACCAGTTGCTAGACTCTCTAAGACTTCTTTTGGCATATGCAGTTCATCACAATCTACAAGTACATCATCTAGATGTAGAAACTGCTTTTCTAAATGGAGATCTCGATGAGCAAATATATATGGAACAACCGGAAGGTTTTTCTGAAGATCCAAGGAAAGTGTGTTTACTGAAAAAAGCACTATATGGCTTGAAGCAAGCTCCACGACAATGGAATAAAAAAGTGTGCGAAGCACTTGCCACTTTGTCGCTTACTCAAGTTCCATCCGAACACTGTCTCTACATTAAAAGAGATGGTAATGACATACTAGTCGTTGCCGTGTTTGTCGACGATTTCCTTGTTTTGAGCAGCAATGATCTCATGAGAGAGACATTTAAAAAAGAACTTAAAAACATGTTCAAAATTAAAGATTTTGGTCATCTTAGAGACTGTCTCGGTATGCGTGTCATACAGAGCAAAGGCTGCACTACTCTCGATCAGACCAAGTACATAGAGAAACTTATTACAAAGTTTGGGATGAATGATGCAATAACTATATCAACTCCTTTAGAACCTGGTCTGAAACTAACTCTTCCCTCGAAGGAAGAAGAAACTGAAGCTCCTTATCAGGAACTTATCGGCTCGCTAATGTACATTGCTATATGTACAAGACCTGACATCTCACACTCAGTGTCGTATCTTTCCCAATTCAATGCACATTACGGGGGGGTACACTGGAGGGCCGCTAAGAGGGTTCTACGGTACCTGAAGGCTACCAAAGATCTAAAGCTTCAGTACACTTCAAAAGGTCAGTCATACCCAGTCGGATATGTTGATGCCGATTACGGGAACAACATTATTGATCGACGTTCATTTACTGGATTTACCTTTATCATGTGTGGTGCACCAATCTCATGGGAAGCACGCAAGCAGCGCACAGTCGCGCTTTCAACCACAGAGGCCGAGTACATGGCTCTAGCTGAAGCTTGCAAAGAGGCGATTTACCTGAAAACTCTCATACACGAAGTCTTTGCCGTCTCTCATCCCATCACCATACATACAGACAACCAAAGTTCTTTAAAACTGGCACACAACAATACATATCACTCACGCACAAAACACATAGACATTAAACACCATTTCATACGAGACTCGCTTTCACAACACTGCATACGTCTTCAATACAAACCCACGACAGAAATGATTGCAGACATTTTGACCAAACCTTTGCCGAGACTGAAGCACTGTAAATGTGTACAGTTGTTAGGCTTAGTTTAGGTTTAGGTGTATGTTGTTATTATTCTGCAGGTGTATAGTAGTTGTGTAAAGATAGTGATAGGTCGGTGTATATCAATGTGTCTATTTTTTTTTTGTAAGTATGTATTAGTGTTAAGTGTACAGTTAACTTTGATATGTCTATATACCTTATCCATAATATTGTATATAGGGTGTTCTTATTGCGGGGGGGTGTTAAAACTCTGTAGTAAAGATTAATACTAGCCACTAAGAACACCATGTACAAATTTTATATTTTGGATTTTTTTTTTGGATACTTCCTTACTTGTCAATAAAAACCTTTCAGTAGACTGCGCAATTTTCTGTTATATTTATTATATAAATTAGTACTTTAATTAAGCGAAATAAACTGTAGCGAGATCTTTTGTCATAAATAGTCTTCTTCTTTGGAATAAACATATAGATTATCTTCTAAAAACAATGTCACCATAATAATACGTAACTCTAAATATACAAACCTTACATACTAAATAATTTACATTAGTCTCTGTCTGTACTACGAACTTTTCAATTATGTAACATGAAACGACAGTTTTTCATTTAGGAATAAAAATGACAATCAGACTAGCTTCATAATTACGAACAACAATAAGGTACAGGTAACTTAGTTTAGTCCAACTTTCCAATATTTGTTATAAATTGAGATTTCCGTTACGTAAGTTAAGAACCTAATAAATAATGTTAGACTAATTACAATCACAATTTAAAGCGGAAGCTAGTCCACTATCTCTTGGAAACAAGCCTCTAAAAATACGAGGGCATTTATAGCATCATCTGACAATCGGTTTCGTATTTTCGTCACAAAGTTTCCAGACAAGGGGGCAATCTGTTAATTTCAATCTTCTTTACTGACATAAAAGCTTTATACAAGTTTTTCAGATTTGGGGTTCTTTTGGTGGTTGATTCATATAACTTAAACTCTTTTCTAATCAATCTTCTTGCTAAAACAGTTTTGATGTTGCTCGGAGTGTCTGTGGCTGACATTTCAATAGCCTTTTTAGTTTAAGCTTAAACAATGATCGTTTTCTGATGTCTGTGTTAGAGTGTCACCTTCATCTAAATTTGAGCTGCTAAGGAATCAGGTGGGTTTGCAGTCAGGCACTAGTTTAAAATTACAAAAAAGACAGTGGGCCATAATCTTCAGTGCGGGCCTAGTACAGGTTGGTAGGATTAAAATTTCAAGATTAAAAATAGTGAAAGGAAAATTCCAAATGACAATATTAACTTCATGACTTCTGTGTGGTTGCCCACGATGACCCTTGTAGTTATTTACTTAAAAAAAGTAAATTGACAAGTTCATTTTCATCGAAATAATAGGCTTAATGAGATGAAGCTCAAAGAAAAAATATTCACGTTTCAATACTTTGGTTAAAACTTCAGAACCTTAGTTTTAATTGTCAATGTCCTAAGTAAATAAAAGTACTTTATTTTTCGTGCACAAGCTAATTATCGTGAATTTAATACTTTACTCAAGGACGGTTCGGTCAAACTGGTCTGTCATACGTATAACGAATTGCGAAAAATTGTATCACAGACCCTTTAATGAGTATAAAACGAGAATTTTGGTCCAAGGAGGATATCACTCACTGTTCAATACTTCAGTAGTAAAGACTACATACAAAGTACCAATATGTACAAGGTACGACTTTAAACAGCTGTAATATATAATATTTTTTGCAGAAATTCGAAAAATGGATAAGATTAATAAAGTAATTATATTTTAACAGATCTTCCTAGTCACCGCTGTGATCGCGATGGGTGCTGCTCGGCCACAAGGAGGCCATGGTTACGATCAACACCACGGTCACGGTCACGCCATCTCGTCACAGAGCATTGTATTGCACCAAACTCACGACACCAAACATGAGCCCACACACTACGAAGAGCACCATGAAGAGCAGCACAACGGCCACGAGGAGCATCACTCTGAGCACCTTCACGGTCACGCCTCCTCATCACAGAGCCTCAAGCAGCACCACGGACACGCCACAGAGAAACACGTCGAGTACTATGTATGATGACATTGCATTTATGACTATAATTTGGATTTTATAAAATGGCAATTTTCCCTATAAAGATTTTATGAATTTATTATATTATTAGACATATTAAATTTAGGGTAACATAGCTAACCATCACTTGTCCTACGATCTACAGTCTCATCCCAAATACGAGTTCGCGTACAAAGTGGAGGACCCTCACACCGGTGACAAGAAGTCTCAGCATGAAGCTCGTGATGGCCATGTCGTGAAGGGCGTGTATAGTTTGCACCAGCCTGATGGCACCATCAGGATCGTCGAGTACCAGGCTGATAAGAAAACTGGGTAAGCGTGAATGACCATAACAATTAACGAAGCATAAACTAAGATTAAGTATTATAAATTCGCCTTTTAATGTATAATCTGTACAGATTAATAAAACAAATATTTTCAATTTCACAGATTCAACGCCAACGTGAAGTACGTGGGTCACGCCGAACACATTGTTCCTGAACATCATCATCATCACTGATTATTCTACAGATCTCATTGTTAAAAAACTTTATTGTTAAATTCTATGTCCTAAGTTGTTAATTATTATGTTCTAAGATGCGTGTTGTACGATATTAAACTAAATGAATATTGAATCTCACATATATTGGTTTTATTTTAACGAATTATTTACCATTATTTTTTTATTTACATATTTATTTAAGGAGCAGGGTCCAAGCTACCGGTGGTTAAGGCTCCAGAGACAGGAATCTTTCTCACGATGTGGGTGGTATCTAAGAGTTTTACCTTTGAATCAGGCCCTTGATCTAACCGCCTAACGAGAACCTCTACAGATGTTGATCGAGGCTTAATAATATAATTATATTACTTCGACATATTTTACATTATTATAACCCATTGAAATTACGATTGATCGTTTAGTTATTCTGGCTATTGATGTTCCACTGCAGGGCGAAGGCCTCTCTACTGTACTTCTACTTCTCTCTGTATAAAGACTCTGAGCACCAATTCTAGTCGATTTAGTCCAACTCAACTCACTATCTCCTGTCATAACTTCGTTTTTCATTAAAGACCCATAAGGTTTAGGTTAAATGAGTTTGACTTATTAGTCGTCTGACATGTGTCTAGACCAATTCCTTTTTAGAGCGACAGCTTTTCGAGTGGCGGCAGCTATATTTGTGGTGGAACAGATTGGTCGTAGCCCAAACCCAATCTGGCTGTTATACTAGACAGATTTAAATCCATTCTTTAGAAAATGTTTTTTTTTTTATTTCGTTGAAATTGATTAATGGTATTTGCTTGTCGCCACATTTACTAGTGTTCATACGCCACTGGTATTGCGCGAAAGCATTACTAAGATATTTCACTTTTTAATATTGCAGGATCATGTACGTTATGATAAGTGACACTTTTCATCATGCAATCATGTGACATTCTGTGACCATTTTAAATTTTGACCAGAGTTTTGGCGGGAAAGCTAAGATGAGTGACACGCTCATTTTTCATTGGACTTTTAAATTATTTATAGTGTCGTTTACTAAATAAAAACGCGTGATTTATGTAGTAAAAAGTGCATTCAGTGAATAATTCATAAAGAACATTGAAATATTGTAGCATAATGGCCACATCATAACTTTGTCCCAAATCTTCCTTCGAGTCGGTTCACGCGGGAAACGAAAGGAGATAGGTTTAGGTGAGGTTAAGTTAGATTAGTTTGGATAGGATGGTTGAAAATTAATTACTGAAGACATGGCAGTATAGTCTCTGACCTTAGCCGGTTCCAAATGCAAGAAACTTAACCAAAAAAAAATGTTCAGCAGTTTTTGTTTTTTATTTAAGTTTTATATAATTACTATATTTTTGTAGGCTATTTTACAATACAGACTGAATCACGACGCTCGTAAATGAAGATCACAGAGAAACAGTTCTCGTAATTTAAAGCACATTCACAGTCGAATCTCAGTTTCAATCTGACATAATAACATACATGATCACTTTATAACGTTCCGACTCCTGAGACACAGGCTTAATATCTGTGAGAGGGAATTGGTCGTAATCTGCCACGCAGGCCTAATGGAGGTTGATAATTCATCGATCCGATGCCATAATCATCATCATCAACATGATCTCCGCGTTTAGTCCCGGTTGCATCCGCGGCTTTCGCGTTGGAGCCCGGTGGCCGCTTTCCTGCTCAAGCTCCTCCATTTCGCGCGATCATTAGTATCCTGTGGTGTCAGATTGTTGGCACGCATGTCATCTCTTACAACGTCAAGCTAGCACCTTTTTGGTCTACCCCGCTTGTTCTGGCCCGGCGGAGGCGCCATGGCAAGACATTTGTTACCCACTTGCCGGTTTTCGTAAGACGTGACCGTACCAGCGTAGGTGACCCTCCTGCAGTTTGTCTGCTTTGTCACGGATCCGATACCATAATATACCCATATAATTACATAGCCTAAATACATAATCAGCCTACAATTTTACTAACTAACTACTTATCTTCTTATATTTATGCTTTTCGACTTTGATTGTTGCGTAGATGAAATTGTACATACTAGATTTTGAACGTTTTTTAATTGCGGTAATTGGTATTCAGATATCCGTCAAAAATATTATATCAAAGCCAAATATAATATGAAATACGTTAATTTAAATTACCAACATATTCATTTGTTTAAGGTACTTCTGCCAGAGAGATTAATTTTAGTTTTGCATAATTAGCCTATATTGTTCTTGTTCCCACTATCGGGACACAGGCCTCCTCTCGATTTGAGGGAGTGGGCCATATTTACCACACTGGCCCAGTTCTGGTTGTTAGATATCATATGCTTTCGAAATCTTTGCCTCTAGGACATGCCGGTTTCCTCACGATGTTTTTCTTCACCGTTTTGAGAGCAGTACGAGTGAGAGCAATATTGCTTTTATTGATCAGAAAAATATGTAGCCTTTAACATTTTCAGCATGGTGTTAAAAACTTTTTGCCGTTTAGCATTATCTTGCTAGATTTAAGGCTCATTTGTCCGTAGCCAGGTGTCAATTGTCAATTTTTTTGAAGGAAAAAAATTTACTTTTGACAGATTTTGTTTGAATCAACCATAGATTCTATGGAATCAGCTGTCAAAATTTCAAAGTTATTCTTCGAATAAAGTTACCAGATTATTTAAAAATCAGTCCTTTAAATATATGAGTTACTGAATCAAAACCATAATTTTATGACCAAACAATATTCCAAACCGGTGGTCATACATTTCTGTGGTGTTTTCATTCATTCTGAATTGTCTGAGCTAAAAAAACAGCTTTTTAATAATAAAGGTTCTTTAATTGTCATGAGGTTAATAAGTTTTCATAGACTTTTTAGCACGCTAAAATGTACACCGTACTTTCTGCTCTATTGAAAGAAAGGAATATGCTACTTTTTGAGCAATTATAAAATATAAAATACGTTCTCATAAATATTTAAAATAAGTACTAATTTGATGAATGTCAATGTCCTGCCGTAAAGAAAGAAAGTATCAAGGTCTGACTAACTTACCGAACAAAGACCAATGCAGCGAACTGGTTCAACCTTATTGGTGTATTACGAAAAAATATCTCACACATTACATGAAGTGTATAAAAAGTAAAAT
Source organism: Sesamia inferens (assembly GCA_037179545.1). Classification (NCBI taxonomy): domain Eukaryota; kingdom Metazoa; phylum Arthropoda; class Insecta; order Lepidoptera; family Noctuidae; genus Sesamia; species Sesamia inferens. The sequence goes on along the minus strand of CM073928.1, from coordinate 22,036,502 downwards.
TACGTGCTGGATTAATATCAGTCACCATATAGTACTCCAAGTGTTAAGTAAAAAAACCACCAAAATGTACAAGGTATTATTTTTTTCAGCACTAATACTTTCAAGTCAAAAAATAAACCTATTTGTTCTCTGCAAGAGAAAGACATCTTATCAAACATAATAAGAAATAAATAAAAAATAATTTCTCCCGCACAGATCATACTCGTCGCTGCTGTCGTTGCAGTAGTCGCCGCGGAACCACAAGAAGGTCAGGGACACGAGCACCATCATGGCCATGCCTCCTCATCACAGAGCATCAAGCAGCACCACGGACACGCCACTGAGAAACACGTCGAGTACTATGTAGGATAATTATCCAATAATAGTGTAAAATTTTGATTTAATTTAAGAATGATTATGCTAATCAATATTATTCTTATAGTCTCATCCGAAATACGAGTTCGCGTACAAAGTGGAAGACCCTCACACTGGTGACAAGAAATCTCAGCATGAATCTCGTGATGGTCACGTCGTTAAGGGGGTGTACAGTCTCCACCAGCCTGACGGCACCATCAGGATCGTTGAGTATCACGCTGACAAGAAAACTGGGTAAGTATTAATACACATACATACATTTATCTTCTCAGGGATCTTCAAACCGGATTATTCCTGCGTTTATGTACCCTAATAATTCTCCTTAAAGTGTATACACGGCAACGGAAACCCGAATATCCACCCTAGACCTAGACTAAGCATCACCAAATAAACTATACCAGAAAATCTGATTTTTTATTTCTGATTACAGATTCAACGCCAACGTAAAATACGAGGGTCACGCTAAACACATTGTGCCTGAACATCATCATCATCACTGATTTATTCTATAGATCTGATTGTTACATTAGTTTTTATTGTTGATCCTTACGTTTTAATTGTTAAATGTTATATTTCTAGCTATGTTTTGTACATATTAAATTAACTATTCAATCTCAGCCCACTTGTTTTCGTTTTTATTGTAAAATTTTATTTACCTTTATCTTAATACTCTATAAAAATTCAATCGGTTCTATATTAACTAACCGTGAAAACTTGAAAAAAGTGAGTTGCCAATATCTAGTATCAGGTGGAATGACAGTTATTTATGTAGTAAAAAAAAGTGCGTTACAGCATTAATTTTGCAAACACATGATCCACACTATGTATTGTCTACGGATTTAAATCAAAATAGTTTACGTATCATCTTAGAAAATTTTTGTTTCATTCACTAACAGACAACGCCAAGCTTAATTCGCTGGATTTTGCACAAGAGAGTTCCTTTTTCACACCCGAAAAAAACAGCAGAGTGCTATAAGTTTAATAAATATAGCAGGAGTGAGCATTAAGGATATTTTAAAATTCAACTCCCTACATGAGTGAAACAGGGGATTTTTTAAGGGAAAGTTTTTGCAGATAAAAAATCCCATCAGACATAGCGCTTGTTATTGATTCAGGTAAGGTATGTGTTCTCAAACACCAGCCTCTCAAGTATGAGTGCGCGGGTTCGATTCCAGGTCAGGCAAGTACCAATGTAACTTTTCTAAAGTTAAATGTACTTTCTAAGTTTATCTTGGACACCAGTGACTGAAGGTGAAGGAAAACATCTTGAGGAAACCTGGACTTTAAGTCTGAAATCGCCAACTCGCATTGAGCAAGCGTGGTGATTACGCTCAATCCTTCTTTGTATGAGAGGAGACCTGTGTCCCGCGGTGGGTTATATAATGCATAGTCGAATGACGTCGGTACTCTAGAAATACATATACCACATCTTAGAAATTATAATAAGCAAAGATATAACCAATTTACAACAGAGACAGCCTCGAAAAATAATGAGTTCACACTAACTAAGGATGATCACATAAACATGATCAAATACTTTAACAAATATCTTATTGAGTAATGATTTGCATATAACTCACAGAAAGAAACCCGACTGTGATTGGACTGTAATTTTATCAGCTTATCAAACATCTTATCAGAAGTCCAATTTTATAAAAACAATCGTCTCAAAAACATTTCATCGTTATTTAGTTTTTTATTCCTCGCTTTTTATGTCACGTTATGTTTACCTTTATAGAACCATGCAACTGTCCACATAATACAAACGCTTTGATTGCTTAGTTATATCGACGATGAACTCAGAACATCTACACTTTTGCCCATTCAACTGAAATGGAAATCTCTTTAGGTAATCTGGACCGCTCTAAGTAAACAACATAGTTCGAAGCACTTCGCATTTCATCTATGCCCATTATGAAGGACGTGTTGCTGACTCACAATGTCAATATGATTTCTTTTTTCGAAGCTTATTGAATTGAAACAATGTACATGACTTAGACATATGTAAATATGAATCACTGTTAATACTACTTTTCTTAATTGATTCAGTTACAAAGAATCACTTCAAAGTTAATAATAAAGTGTTTCATATTTGTTGACTATCATTAGGATCAAAAATAGAATAAAAGTGGTGGTGGCCATAACATCGGCTGCCGGCAAAAGTTACCACCCACCAGATAAAGTGTTGCCGCTAAGCGATTCGTCGTGTTCCGGCATTGGTATATGCTCGATATGTTCTGGCATGATGTCTCGTGAAGCCGTACCGACGACGGGTCGGAGCAGTTATGTTGCGATGTGTGCTGGCTACGATGCGCCGAATGAGATCCAGTTCAATCTCCCTCTGGCGCAGCATCGTTGGTCGTGTTGTTGGGTTTAACATTGCATCACCTCGCTCTACTGTCGTCTTCCTTCCTATTCACTAATTTTTTTTTGACTGAATAGGCTGTTAATATACTAGCGCGCTTTACAGTCAACGATTGCATCACTACTTAACATCAGACGGGATTGCAGTCAAGCGCTAATTTATAGTTATAAAAAAGAAAAAACTTGTGAAAGGCACGCATAAGGATAACGTTGTGTTCAACGTTCAACTGAATGGAGTAGAGTTGATCCCTGTCGAGTCGACAGTTTTTCTTGGATTAACTATTGAAAAAGTTACAATGGGGTCCTCACATTGAGAAGCTGTCGGGTAGACTCAGTTCTGCCGCCCTTGCTGTTAAGAAAATTAGACAGATAACTGATGTGGATACAGCCAGAATTGTTTATTTTAGTTAGTTTCATAGTCTTATGACTTAAGGGATTCTTCTCTGGGGAAATTATGCGGACATCAATACCATCTTTGTTTTACAGAAAAGGGCTGTTCGAGCCATTTACAACCTTGGTCCTGAGTGTCTGTGAGAAATTCAGAGAAGTGAACATTCTGACTGTAGTTTCATAGTATATATTTGAAAATTATGTATGTACATAAAAATATATCGAATTTTGAGAAAATAAGCGATATTCATAATATAAATACCAGGAACAGACACAATCTTGCTGTAGGTACATCACACATCTCCACAGAGTAGGCAACTCGTTCATGGGTCAATGTATACACTTTTACAACAAGCCTCCCATGGACATTCGAAACTTACCCATTAAATGATTTAAAAACTATATAAAGGCCAAACTTTGCAAAAAGGGGTATTATAAAATCACAGATTATATAGAAGACAAAAAAGGTTATGACTGAGCTGCTCGCTCTGCTAAGCAATATGCGTAATTATAACGTAAATTATTGTAAACATTTTCATTTTTAATGCCTGGACTAGAAAAAAAACGATGATATCTGAATTTGTTTCGGCTATTTCTTTTCAGAGGTAGTCAGTTAGGAAATGCCGGCTTCATCTAGTTTAAAAAAAAAACATGACGTGTAAAAGTGATCAGTGATCCTACTTGCTTAATTAATGATTTCATTTCATTTCATCTAGGTGTAAAGTTCTTTTCAATACAAATTATTCTAGCACAAACACAAGGTAGCTGCTGTGAATCGTTGAGGAGTTCCCTCGCCTGTCTCCCGGCTCCATTATTAAATCTACTCCATACCCTTATTTAATTACAGTATTTTAAAATACCTAATGAAATAACTTAATATCAAAATCGGTTCTTAAACGACGAAGCATACAAAATAATAATAATAAGAAAAGCATATATACGGTCGAATTGAGTAACCTCCTCCTTTTTGAAATCGGTTAATAAAAAATGACACATGAAGACAAATTTGAAAATGTTTTGCACTGGACTATTCGCATACTATTTCTTTCGCTTTATAATTACATACTACCTACTAGTGCAACTATTGCTTGATGTAAATACATACTTTTTTCTTTTTAGAACATCACTTTTGAATGCATTAGGTATTTCATTATAAGATACACACATAAAATAATACTTTCTCATAGGGGTAGCTAGAAAATACAGAACACCTCCAGGTTCGATCCCTACAAGTCTTTTATTTCGAAATATTATTTATGAAGATAAACATTTTTAAAGATGTGATGATGATTTGTTACTATTAACTCTAATGAATTTTAATAGCATATTATAAGAAATAAGTCAGTTAACATTATATCCGAAGGTCAGCTGTACTTTCCATAATAAGGTATAGGTATGTATGTAGCAAACTGGCCGAATACTTTATAATTTATTGCGAAAATTCACCTCACAAATCCTTTTGTAAGCTGTATAAAAAGAAAGTGTTTGTACTGTGTTATTATTAGTAATCACTCAAATCTCCAAGAGTAAAGGATAAATTAAATACATCACAATGTACAAGGTATTTATTTTTTTAACACAAAAAAACATCAGACAAATCGAGAAAAATATAAAATCTATCCAAAATTCTAGTAACTAGGACTGCCTCGTTGATTAAGTGGTTACAAACGCTTCTTTTGTACATGAGGTCCTGGATACGATTCCCGGTCACGGCAAAGTTTAATTGTTGTATTTCATCCAGAATTTCTCAATAACATTCAGAAAATTTTCGGATTTGTGCGCGGTTGATAGCGATAGGCTTGCCTCTATTACATGGGACTTCATTTTATTGGTGAAATGTACTCATATTTTACCACCTGCACTGCAAGTATTTGTTACCTCTGTTTTACCCTGTAGGAAACATAGACGAAATGTCATAACAAAAAGAAAATCATAAATAACGTAATCTACTTTTTGTCAGATCATTCTAGTCGCTGCTGTCGTTGCGGTAGCCTCGGCGCGGCCACAAGAGGGTCACGGTCACAAGCACCAACACGGTCACGCCTCCTCATCACAGAGTCTCAAGCAGCACCACGGACAAGCCACAGAGAAACACGTCGAATACTATGTAAGATGCAATCGTAATCTATTACATAAAGTTCTCCTGTCACAGTGTTTGTCCTCGAACTCCTCTAAAACGGCTAAACCGATATCAATGAAAGTTCGTATATACATTCTTTAGGCATGATAATAGGTTTTTATATTATTACTATTTACGCAGGTGACCACGATTTTTTATAAAAAACAAATATCTATTCTTTATAAAAAGATTTTGCTATCTCTTATCTCGCTTGCAGTCTCATCCCAAATACGAGTTCGCATACAAAGTGGAAGACCCTCACACCGGTGACAAAAAATCTCAGCATGAATCTCGTGATGGTCACGTCGTTAAGGGCGCGTACAGCCTCCACCAGCCTGACGGTACCATCAGGATCGTTGAGTATCACGCTGACAAGAAAACTGGGTAAGTATTAATACACATATATTTATCTTCTCAGGGATCTTCAAACTGGGTTATTCCTGCATTAATTATGTACCCTAAAAATTCTCCTTAAGGTGTATACATTGCAACGAAAACCCGAATATCCACCGTAGGCATAGACTAAGCATCACCAAAGAAATTATACCAGAAAATCAGTTTTTTTTTTTTGATTACAGATTCAACGCCAACGTAAAATACGAGGGTCACGCTAAACACATTGTGCCTGAACATCATCATCATCACTGATTTATTCTATAGATCTGATTGTTACATTAGTTTTTATTGTTGATCCTTACGTTTTAATTGTTAAATGTTATATTTCTAGCTATGTTTTGTACATATTAAATTAACTATTCAATCTCAGCCCACTTGTTTTCGTTTTTATTGTAAAATTTTATTTACCTTTATCTTAATACTCTATAAAAATTCAATCGGTTCTATATTAACTAACCGTGAAAACTTAAAAAAAGTGAGTTACCAATATCTAGTATCAGGTGGAATGACAGTTATTTATGTAGAAAAAAAAGTGCATTACAGCATTAATTTTGCAATCACATGACCACACTGTATTGTCTACGGATTTAAATCAAAATAGTTTACGTATCATCTTAGAAAATTTTTGTTTGATTCACTAACAGACAACGCCAAGCTTAATTCGCTGGATTTTGCACAAGAGAGTTCCTTTTTAACACCCGAAAAAAACAGCAGGGTGCTATAAGTTTAATAAATATAGCAGGAGTGAGCATTAAGGATATTTTAAAATTCAACTCCCTATATGAGTGAAATAGGGGATTTTTTTAAGGGAAAGTGTTTGCAGATAAAAAATCCCATCAGACATAGCGCTTGTTATTGATTCAAGTAAGGTATGTGTTCTCAAACACCAGCCTCTCAAGTATGAGTGCGCGGGTTCGATTCCAGGTCAGGCAAGTACCAATGTAACTTTTCTAAAGTTAAATGTACTTTCTAAGTATATCTTGGACACCAGTGACTGAAGGTGAAGGAAAACATCTTGAGGAAACCTGGACTTTAAGTCTGAAATCGCCAACCCGCATTGAGCAAGTGTGGTGATTACGATCAATCCTTCTCTGTATGAGAGGAGACCTGTGTCCCGCAGTGGAACGATAAAATAAATAATAATGATGATGATGTGTTCTCAAGAAAATGTATGAGAAAACTAATTATAAAATGCATAGTCGAATGACGTCGGTACTGTAGAAATACATATACCACATATTAGAAATTATAATAAGCAAAGATATAACCACTTTACAACCGAGACAGCCTCGAAAAACAATGAGTTAACACTAACTAAGGATGATCACATAAACATGATCAAATACTTTAACAAATATCTTATTGAGTAATGATTTGCATATAACTCACAGAAAGAAACCCGACTGTGATTGGACTGTAATTTTATCAGCTTATCAAACATCTTATCTGAAGTCCAATTTTATAAAAACAATCGTCTCAAAAACATTTCATCATTATTTAGTAACTCATCGCTTTTTCTTTGTCACGTTATTTTCACACCTTTTTAGAACTATGTAACTGTCCACATAATACAAACGCTTTGATTGCTTAGTTATATCAACGATGAACTCAGAACATCTACACTTTTGCCCATTCAACTGAAATGGAAATCTCTTTAGGTAATCTGGACCGCTCTAAGTAAACAACATAGTTCGAAGCACTTCACATTTCATCTATGCCCATTATGAAGGACGTGTTGCTGACTCACAATGTCAATATGATTTCTTTTTTCGAAGCTTATTGAATTGAAACAATCTACATTACTTAGACATAATATGAATCCCTATTAATACTACTTTTCTTAATTGATTCAGTTCCAAAGAATCACTTCAATGTTAATAATAAAGTGTTTCATATTTGTTGACTATCATTAGAACCAAAATTACAATAAAAGCAGCGGTGTCCATACAATTTGTGAAAAAACTTTTTTACAAATAAAACAACAATGGTAGCTACTGTAAATCTTTATGGAGTTCCCAGAACTGATCGTTTTCTTCATTATCAGCCCTTTAATGACAGTCACAACCCATTCAAAAATAATTTAAAATTAATTTAATTAAAAGCTACCGGGCTTGCCAACCCGGGTCATGCGTAACAATTTGGTTTTACAAAGGGTCGTTCGACTACAGATGCTGGCGTGGCGTTGCTAAAGAACATATTTGGGGCCTGGGAGGAATCGCAAGATGCTCTTTGTATTTTTTGTGATTTGTCCAAGGCCTTTGATTGCATACATCATGATCCTCTTATTAGGAAATTGTACCATTGGTTTAAGGGACAGACCTCTCGACCTTCTGACTTCTTATCTGAATAATCGAATTCAGAGGGTTGATGTTAATCGCAGGAGATCTGCAGGATCTGTGATCACCATGGGCGTTCCCTCCTTTCCTGTTTTTAATTTATATTAATGACTTACGTGATGTAATACGTGTGGGATGATCACAAGATAGTATTGTTCGCGGATGACACTTCTCTTATTTTTAAAGTTAAGCGTCAACTAGCAAATTTTGACAAAGTTAACAATGCACTTTCTAAAGTTGTCCATTGGTTTAATGTAAACAACCTTCTTTTAAATGAAAAAAAAACTAAAGTCATTCATCAGGCAGCTAAGTACCAATGTTCAACTGAATGGAGTAGAGTTGATCCCTGTCGAGTCGACAGTTTTTCTTGGATTAACTATTGACGCCAAGTTACAATGAGGTCCTCACATTGAGAAGTTGTCAGGTAGACTCAGTTCTACCGCCTTTGCTGTTAAGAAAATTAGACAGATAACTGATGTGGATACAGCTAGAATTGTTTATTTTAGTTAGTCTTATGACTTATGGGATTCTTCTCTGGGAAACTTGCGTGGATACCAATACCATTATTGTTTTACAGAGAAGGGCTGTTCGAGCCATTTACAACCTTGGTCCTAGAGATTCTCTTAGAGAGAAATTCAGAGAGGTAAACATTCTGACTGTAGTTTCACAATATATATTTGAAAATCTTATGTATGTACATAAAAATATATCGAATTTTGAGAAAATAAGCGATATTCATAATATAAATACCAGGAACAGACACAATCTTGCTGTACATCATACTCGTCTCCACAGAGTAGGCAACTCGTTCATGGGTCAATGTATACACTTTTACAACAAGCTTCCCATGGACATTCGAAACTTACCCATTAAACGATTTAAAAACTATACCAAGGCCAAACTTTGCAAAAAGGGGTATTATAAAATCACAGATTATTTAGAAGACAAAAAAGCTAGGCACAGCTGATCGCTCTGCTAAGCATTGGTACTAAGCAATATGCGTAATTATAACGTAAATTATTGTAAACATTTTCATTTTTAATTGTTGGACTTGAAAAAAGACGATGATCCCGGAGTTTGTTTCGGCTGTTTCTTCTTAGAGGTAGTCAGTTAAGAAATGCCGGCTTCTACTAGTTTAAGAAAAAAAAAAACATGACGTGTAAAAGTGAACAGTGATTCTACTCGCTTAATAAACGATTTCATTTCATTTCATCTAGGTGTAAAGTTCTTTTCAATACAAATTATTCTAGCACAAACACAAGGTAGCTGCTGTGAATCGTTGAGTAGTTCCCTCGCCTGTCTCCCGGCTCCATTATTAGATCTACTCCATATCCTTATTAAATTGTAGTGTTTTAAAATACCTAATGAAAAAACTTACAAATGCACTGGCCGTCCCTACAATTTTTGAAAGTTCTCCTTGATTTCTCTGGTCTTCCACCATCCAAACCTAATGTCCTCACCATGGGACCACCTTGGGAATATCCTGTTTCCAACCAAAATAAGAATTATCAAAAACGGTTCATAAACGACGAAGTTATCCGCGTACAAAATAATAAAAATAAATAAAAAGCATATATTCGGTCGAATTGAGTAACCTCCTCCTTTTTGAAGTCGGTTAATAAAAAAATAACACATTATCTAATCATGTGTAAATTTGTTAAGAGACAGATTTGAAAATGTTTTACACTGGACTATTCGCATACTATTCCTTACGTTTTATAATTACATACTACTAGTGCAACTATTGCTTGATGGTCCCTGAAATACATACTTTTCCTTTTTAGAACACCACTTTTGAATGCATTAGGTATTTCATTATAAGATAATACTTTCTCATAGGGGTAGCTAGAAAATACAGAACACCTCCAGGTTCGATCCCTACAAGTCTTTTACTTCGAAATATTATTTATGAAGATAAACATTTTTAAAGATGTGATGATGATTTGTTACTATTAACTTTAAAAAATTTAATAGCATATTATAAGAAATAAGTCATTTAACATTATATCCGAAGGTCAGCTGTACTTTCCATAATAAGGTATAGGTATGTATGTAGCAAACTGGCCGAATACTTTATAATTTATTGCGAAAATTCACCTCACAAATCCTTTTGTAAGCTGTATAAAAAGAAAGTGTTTGTACTGTGTTATTATCAGTAATCACTCAAATCCCCAAGAGTAAAGGATAAATTAAATACATCACAATGTACAAGGTATTTATTTTTTAAACACAAAAAACATCAGACAAATCGAGAAAAATATAAAATCTGTCCAAAATTGTAGTAACTAGGACTGCCTCGTTAATTAAGTGGTTACAAACGCTTCTTTGTACATGAGGTCCTGGATACGATTTCCGGTCACGGCAAAGTTTAATTGTTTCTTTTTCATCCAGAATTTCTCAATAACATTCGGAAAATTTTCGGATTTGTGCGCGGTTGATAACGATAGGCTTGCCCCTATTACGATCAACCTCCCTTTGTCGTCCTCCGTGGCGCAGCGGTCAACACGCAGGCAGGCGGGCTGGCCCCGGGTTCGATCCCCGGCCAGGTCATGATAGAAAACGATCTTTTCCTGATTGGCCTGGATCATGGATGTTTATCTATATATGTATCTATTATAAATATAGTATCGTTGAGTTAGTATCCCATAACACAAGTCTCGAACTTACTTTGGGGCTAGCTCAATTTGTGTGATTTGTCCGTATATATTTATATATTATTTATTTATTACATGGGACTTCATTTTATTGGTGAAATGTACTCACATTTTACTACCCGCACTGCAGATGTTTGTTACCTCTGTTTTACCCTGTAGGAAACATAGACGAAATGTCATAACAAAAAGAAAATCATAAATAACGTAATCTACTTTTGTTCAGGTCATTCTAGTCGCTGCTGTCGTTGCGGTTGCCTCGGCGCGGCCACAAGAGGGTCACGGTCACAAGCACCAACACGGTCACGCCTCCTCATCACAGAGTCTCAAGCAGCACCACGGACAAGCCACAGAAAAACACGTCGAATACTATGTAAGATGCAATCGTAATCTATTACATAAAGTTCTCCTGTCACAGTGTTTGTCCTCGAGCTCCTCCAAAACGGCTAAACCGATTTCAAAGAAAGTTCGTATATAATTTTTTTAGGCATGATAATAGGTTTTTACTTCTAATATATAAAATTCTCGTGTCACGGTGTTCGGATTTAAACTCCTCCGAAACGGCTCGACCGATTTTGATGAAATTTTTTGTGCTTATCCGGTATCTATGAGAATCGGCCAACATCTATTTTTCATCCCCCTAAATGTTAGGGGTAGTCCACCCCTAATTTTATTTTTTTTATTTTTTAGACAAAATTTTTAATTTCTATTTTTTTATGATACAACATACAAAAATACATACAATCCCCAATTTTCACCCTTCTACGATCAACCCTTATTTTTTAATAGCCGTTTTAGTAATTTAATCTATTATTTATATGGCAAAACAACGTTTGCCGGTCAGCTAGGTAACTTAATACATCTGCGGTAGGCAATCGATGCGCAGGAGGCAGGGCACGCGGCATGTGGTCACATCGCTTATAATAATACCATCAAAAGTTGTTGTAACTTTTTTAAAAAATACCCAATTTCGGGGAAGTTGGAATTAATTCGCGGGAAAAAAGATTATTTCAAAATTCAGTAGTATTGTTACTATGATGATTACGTAAAATTCTATATTATAAATTTTTCTGCTTATCCGGTATCTATGAGAATCGGCCAACATCTATTTTTCATCCCCCTAAATGTTAGGGGTAGTCCACCCCTAAACCGATTTCAAAGAAATTTCGTATATAATTTTTTTAGGCATGATAATAGGTTTTTACTTATTTTTATATGATTACTACTTACGCAGGTGTATCCCCGTGTCGCAGTTTTTTATAAAAAAAAATATTTATTCTTTATAAAAAGATTTTGCTATCTCTTATCTCGCTTGCAGTCTCATCCCAAATACGAGTTCGCATACAAAGTGGAAGACCCTCACACCGGTGACAAGAAGTCGCAGCATGAATCTCGTGATGGGCATGTTGTAAAGGGCGTATACAGCCTGCACCAGCCCGATGGCACCATCAGGATCGTGGAGTACCACGCTGACAAGAAAACTGGGTGCGTTTTGTGACAACATTTAGTATTTAACAAATAGAAAATTTTTACACATGTGTATCATTTACTAAATGTTACATTTACTATCTACAGATTCAACGCCAACGTAAAGATCGAAGGTCACGCTGTGCACATTGTTCCTGAGCATCATCACCATCACTGATTATTATCTAACATATAAACTGACTGTTAACTGTTACCTCTTACTTAGATTGTTATGCTTTGTCTCATTATAATGTAAATATAAATAATTATACGAGTATTACTTAATATTTAGTTTTAATTTGAATTTTTTTGATTAATACTCACCTTTATTCTTTCACTAATATATAACGGGGAAACTTCAGGAAGGCGGGGCCGAAGTTCCGGATAGATGAGGTGAGCACCCATCGTGGGCGGTATTTCGAGAAAACGTTGAACAATAACTAGGTATAGTGTGATGTTCGATTCTTATTACTTTAACTGTACCGACACTTTTATCAATTTAATATTAAAGGATTACAATGATAATCTCTGATTAAAACAGATAAGAGCCACTGGGTTTGAGTATGACGAACACAGTCGATCGAAGCTTAAACAGAATTAAGTTTTATTAATTAACGATTGATCGGCCTCAAAAAATAGTAGAGTAATTTACGGACAATTATTGATACTGATACAAAACAGATCACAATATTCTAAATTAACCAGTTACGCGCCGTTATGTATATATGATTATCATTATGTACTGGATCAAAGCTAATTAATTAAAGATTCATATGAATAGCTTAATCTTTCTAACCGATGAGAGCGATTATAAAATAAATCATTCATTTAAAGAAACTAATAAAACGCGGCAAGCGTCACGCAATAAGAACTTTTACGGAAAGCGTATCGCTTCCTTCAAATTACCCAATTTACTAAATTTACAAAAAAATACACTCATCTTGGCTTTACTGCCAAACTACTCAAAAAAAAAAAGAAATTCACCACCACAATGCGCGCAAAAAAGAAATGCGTCAACAAGACAGTCATAAAAAGGAGGTGCACAAACATGAAGACCATAAAAAAGAGGTGCACAAACAAGTAGAACATAAACCTGAAGTTCACAAGAAGGAAGAACATAAAAAAGAAGTACCTACACAAACATATGTGGACTATTATGTAAGTAATGTTTCGGGAAATAAGAAACATGACCAGCACCAGACAAAGTCTTGCCGCCAAGCGGTTTGTCGTGTTCCGGCATGATGTCTGGTGAAGCCGTACGGAGGAAGGGTCTGAGCAGTTGTGTTACGATGTGTGTCGTGAAGGGTCTTCAGATCAATCTCCCTTTTGGTGCAGCATCGTTGGTCGTGTGGTTGGGTTTAACATTGCATCACCTCGCTCAACTGCCGTCTTCCTTCCTATTCGCTCAGTTTTTCTGAGTGACCTATTCACTCTTAATAAACTAGCGCACTTTACCATCAACGATCGCATCACTGCTTACCATCAGGCGGGATTGCGGCCAAGCGCTAGTTTATAATTATAAAAAAAAAGGATTCGGAGAGTCTCTCCTGGGAAGTGCCTACATCCCAGGAGAGACTCTCCGAATCCCCCCCGGAGCACAGAGGGGTTTCGGAATTGGTCTTCTAAGAGGCACCGGGATCAGCCCTATCCGCAGATGGTTATCACCGGGGTGGTTTTAGTGAGGTAAAAATCCTACACTACCCGACCTCATTCCTCTGGAGTCGGGTGCCTTTTGAAGGATTCCCCCAAAGAAAACATAAAAATAATTAGTTGTCCTGTGATAATATAATTGTAATAAGATAATTTTACGATTATTTAAAATTTGTCTTGAATAAATTGGTCTTTTATGTTTCATCATCATCATCGTCATTATCAACCTTTTTATCGTCCCACTGCTGGGCACAGGTCTCCTCTCATACAGAGGAGGATTGAGTGTAATCACCACGCTTGTTCAATGCGGGTTGGTTCCTCAAGATGTTTTCCTTCAGCTTCAGTCATTGGTGTCCAAGATATACTTAGAAAGTACATATAGGTAACTTTAGAAAAGTTACATAGGTACTTGCCTGACCTGGAATCGAACCCGCGCACTCATGCTTGAGAGGCTGGTGTTTTAACCACTAGGCCACCACGATTCCTTCCTTTTGTGTTTAGTTACTTTTAAAAGTTCAAAAGAAGTTTAGAAGCTATTTTATGATTCATAGACGGAATGAAGTATAAATAAACCATTTTTTTTAATACATATATTTCCAGCTTATCACTTTTTAGATTTCCGTACCTAAAAGTTAAAACGGAACCTTATTCATAAGACTTCGCTATCCGTCTGTCCGTCTGTCCGTCCGTCTGTCACCAGGCTGTATCTCATAAACCCTAATAGCTAGACGATTGAAATTTTCAGAGATTATATATTTCAATTGCCACTATAACAACAAATATTAAAAATAAAATATTTAAGGAGTGCTCACATACGAACAACGTGATTGTTTTGCCATTTTTAGCTCCATATTAATAACGGAAATAGATAGATGCTTGAAATATTCACAGAATATTTGGTTATATATTAAAATTAAAAACAAATAATTTAATTAAAATAAAATAAATATTATCCTATACAACAAACGTGTCTTTTTTGGCGTTTTTTGCTCCATATTTTAAATTCAATTTTGTGTTACTATTATTCATTAGTGATGACACACGGTTGGTGCAGTGGTTGAGTGATGCGACCTACTGCGCTGCGTGTCGCGGGTTCGATCCCCTCTCGGAACTAATATTTGTACGGCCCACAGGTAGTTGTTCCAGGTCTGGCTGTTTGTGTATGTGAGTTTAAATGATTGCAAACGCACCCACGATACAGGAGAAATTCCTAGTGTAGTGCTAATGTGTTTCTTTTTAATAATAATAATAATAATAATGATAACGGACATTAAACTTTTTTCGTTTTTAAAGATAATGGTACGGAACCCTTCGTGCGCGAGCCCGACTCGCACTTGACCGGTTTTACAATGTAAAACTTTTCTTCCTTACAAAGTTCCCCACGGTAAAGAAAAGCAACAAGGTAACTGTCAAAGAAAACCAAATCTTAAAATGATTCTCAAGTATGTACATATAAAGCAAGTAAAATATAGACTTCATCTAAAATGAAGAAGTTTGTATCTAATGAAGAAGTTTGTATCGGACCTTATAAGATTTTTATATATGCTTAATAGTGATGTCTATAGCTCAAGAACTTTTACGTTAGCGATGACATTATAAAAAAGGAAACATGTATTTATTATTATTTATTTAATAAATATTACAAACTGTAAATACATAATATTACATCATACATTGTAATACAAGATTGGACAACATTTGGTAACTTATACCTACATCACAGAACAGATGAAAACTATTAGAAAGGAAATTTGTCGGGATTTGTATGAGAACGCGTGTCGCTGCTTGTCTCCCCTCTTTAATTCCACTAAAAGCAAGAGACCAATACGGAAGCGCATTACGCACACAAATAAATATTCGCACTTAGATTATAAATTTGTAATTGGTCGTCACACTAACGCAAGCAGTAGGTGTACATTTGACGTATACTCAATTCATAAATTTCTCATACACGCTATGGCGACCAAAAGGTCGATAAAATTGTCCAAAAAGAAATGATCGTATTCTAATTAAGTAGTTTCGTTTAGTTATACGACTATTTCATAATTTTCAAGGAGTTTTTAGTAAAAAATTACGTAACTTGAAAATGTGACTTTTTGTTAATGATACCGTACACATAAAATTGTTTAAAAGTGTTAAATGAAAGGTTTAAATGTGAAACAGTACTACAAAAAGTTTTGAGTTGATAGGTATTTTAGTTTTCGAGATATTAGCAAATATGTGTAATAAGAACTCGTATCTAACTTTATTTATTTTAAATGGCTTTTTCCTATAAGCTTTTATTTCTATAAGTAATGCCTCAGGTTATGGTGCTATTTTATAAAATATGTTAGGTTCTTTAGGAAATCTAAAATTTATAATTACTTAATATTACATGAGTGATATTTCAATTTACTAAGATTTTGATACTAAATACGTAGATTATAATAAATAGTCATAGTTGACATGGCCCTTTATATTATTATACACTTCTGGACACATCTATTGGCCCATCTTGCATTTTCAGTTTCGTTTGTTTATAGCAAAAATTTTGTATTAGGTCGAGCAAAAAGTTTTTATGCAGTTTTGAACCTGGCATATTCACAAATTCAATAGTCTTTTTTTGAATTTCGAACACAGAATTTAAAGAAACAAAAGACAATTTGGAGCCTGTTTGTTGATATCAAACAATCGAATACTAAGAAAAGTTAATTTTATTGGTTTACTTGGATTTAATTCTTGAAAAAGTGATTGATATCTTTGGTTTTGCAATAAACATTACTTATTCTTAACATTAAGGTGAGGTTCTATCAATAATCTATGGATATGTAGCCTTTGTACAACGCCACAATAGCGGACACGTGTGGCATTTGTACAACGCTACAGTTATCTGTTATTATCATCGCAAGTACGGCACGGAGGCGCGCAAGTGTACACGTCCGTGCAACTTCAACAACAACTTCAACAACAACAGTGCCCAGTCGGAAAACTAATGCCTGCGTCGGTTGAGGCGGCAACTGACGCGAACAACACGTATCACCGCCTATTCATAACTGATAGAAATTCGCGTCTGTCATTTGTAATTGATACGGGCGCAAACGTTTCCGTGATACCGAGGACAAAAGGCGGGAAAGCAAAACAAACCGATTTCTGTTTGTACGCAGCAAATAACACGATCATCCCAACGTACGGAGAGAAAACCCTACAACTGGATCTCAACCTACGACGGCCGTACACCTGGAAATTTATCGTCGCTGCAGTCAGCAAACCCATCATCGGTGCAGACTTTCTGAAGCGTCATCAACTGCTTGTCGACATAGCCGGCCGACGCCTCGTCGACAAAGTTACCAACATGACCGTCAGAGCATCAGTCATTCGTTCCGCCGAACCTACAGTTCGAAGTATCGACATGGAACAGCCGTATCACCAGCTCCTCAGTAAGTTTCCTGATATCCTGCGACCATCAAGCATGAAGGATACTCCCAAACACAAGGTAGAACACCACATCGAAACTACTGGCCCACCAGTGTTCAACAAGTGCAGAGCTCTTCCTCCACATCGCTACCTGCCCGTGAAGAAAGAATTCGAGCTCATGATGCAGCAAGGAATTTGCCGACCAAGCAAAAGCCCTTGGTCCAGTCCGCTGCATGTCGTTCCTAAGAAAAACGGCGATTTACGCATCTGTGGTGACTACAGAAGGCTCAATGACGTCACCAAACCCGACCGCTATCCAGTCCCACGCCTCAAAGATTTTACCTACCTACTTCACGGCAAGAAAATCTTCAGTACTCTCGATTTAAACCGAGCTTATTCTCAATTAAAAATCTTCGAACCTGATATCGAGAAGACAGCGATCACTACACCATTTGGTTTATTCGAATTTCCACGAATGTGCCCAGGTCTCAAGAACGCCGGACAGACATTCCAACGATTCATAAACGAAGTGCTCAACGGAATAGACTACGCGTTCCCATTCATCGACGATGTTATCGTTGCATCTGAAAGTGAAGCAAGCCACATCGGAGATCTGCAGGAAGTTTTACGCCGATTAGACACGTATGGTGTCACTATAAATCCCTCTAAGTGTGTTTTCGGCAGCGAAACCGTCAAGTTCCTAGGTTATGAAGTATCAAGCAAAGGAATCAAACCACTTCAAGACAAAGTCAAAGCAATCACAGAATACCCAAAGCCCAAAACCATTCAAGACTTACGAAGATTTATGGGCATGATAAATTTTTACCGAGACAGTGTCCCAAATGCGGCAAGCATTCAGGCACCGCTGAATGCATTCCTTCATAATTCAAAAAAACGAGACAAGACGGAAGTAAAGTGGGACAATCAATCGACAAAAGCTTTTGAGTTGTGCAAACAAAGCATAATAAACGCTGCTTTATTGTCTTACCCATCCAGTGCGCCAGAGGACCAAATCGCTATTTTTTCGGACGCCTCAGCTACCTGCGCCGGGGCATCTCTACAACAAAGGCGAAGCAACGGACAATGGCTGCCACTCGGATATTTTTCAAAGAAATTTTCAGAAAGACAAAAAAAGTACTCGTGTTACGATCGGGAGCTCCAGTCAATACACATGGCAATAAAACATTTCAGAAAGATGTTTGAAGGCAAAGAACTCGTGATTTTCGACCTACGCAATTCGTAAGCCGCCTTCCGATAACGACACACCACGGCGAATCAGGCAGCTACTGTTTATCAGCGAGTTCACTACTGACATTCGACACGTGAGCGGAGCTCAAAACGTTGTAGCAGATGCATTGTCACGCGTCGAAACTATCGACGTGCCCTCACCCATCAACTACGACGAGTTATCTCAAGCTCAAGAAAACGACAGTTGTATCCCTACATTGTCTCAACAGACCAACATACAACTCAAGAAAATCATTTTACCGGGTACTAACAAGCCAATATTCTGCGAAACATCAACGCCACATGTTCGTCCCTACTTAACAGCTGATTTTCGTCGCATAGCTTTCAATGCCGTGCACAGCCCAAGCCACCCAGGAGTACGATCCACACGGAAGCTGATGCAAGAGCGATTCTTTTGGCCTTCAATGAATACCGACATCGGCCAGTGGACTAAGACATGCAATTCGTGTCAGCTCTCCAAAGTACAGCGACACAATCATAGTGACATCGCAACATTCCCACCGAGCGAACGATTTCAACATATTCACGTTGATATCGTTGGACCGCTACCGACGTCAGCATGTGGACACAAATACTTGCTCACGATGATCGACCGGTGCACACGATGGCCTGAAGCTGTACCACTTCAAGAGACAACCGCTGAAATCGTCGCAAGAAAACTTTACGAAGTGTGGATATCTCGTTTCGGTTGTCCAATAAGAATCACTACCGATCAAGGACGACAGTTCGAAAGCCGACTATTCCGAGACCTCGCTCAATTACTCGGTGTAGAAAAAACCCGTACTACTGCATACCACCCGCAGAGTAACGGAATCGTCGAACGCTGGCACAGGACATTAAAAGCCGCACTCATGGCTAGACTAGAAAACAGCAACAAATGGATCGACGAATTGCCTGCTGTTCTAATGGGTCTCAGAGCCGCTATCCGCTCCGACTCTAACACAAGCGCAGCGCAACTCACCTACGGTCAAGCAATACGCCTGCCTGGCGATTTCATATCACCAACACCAGCTACACCGAAAATGGACCACGACTACGTCAATCACCTGCAAGAAGTTATCACCAAGCTCACACCTACATACAAATCGCATGCAAATAAGCGATGTATGTTCGTGCACAACGACCTACAAACATGTAGCCACGTGTTTGTACGCGATGACACCGTCCGCAAACCTCTGCAGCATCCATACCAAGGTCCATACAAGATCATCGAACGTAAAGAAAAGTATTTTACAATCCAGCTACCAGGACGAATTAGCAAGATATCGATTGATCGCCTCAAACCTGCGTACACAATCAACACAGAAGATGATCCCAGGCATACGAACAGCGAGACCAATCAAGCACCTGCAGCTATCACAGATGAGCAAACCAGCCTACATCCAGACCCGCATACGAGGGAACAACGTACCAGATCAGGCAGGATCGTCAAGACGCCTGCACGCTACGTACGCTTTGTCTAAAAGCGGGGAGTACTGTAGCGTTGTACAAATGCCACACGTGTCCGCTATTGTGGCGTTGTACAAAGGCTACACATTTCCTCTTACGCGTCGACTGTAAATCAAGTCGACTACTATTAATCACACAGAGGAATGCGGACGTCACGGCGCGCGTCCCTGCGACCCTGACTCCCGCAGCGAGGGTTTCGACCCTGTTTCCATGAATATTCACCCCGGAACACATCTGCGTGGCCAACGATCAACGTCCGTGGGAACCATACGAGTCGTCTAGCACGTGAAGACGGAACTGGCGCGCTTTTCTACATCAACCAATCATACGCCGCGGCCTGCCTCGATCAACGAATCGGCATCAAGAACGAAGCTGATTCGTTATTGGTTACCCCACTATCATTTAGAGATAGTTAGTATAGAGATAGTTAGTATTTAAGTGTGTGCATAGCTTGTAAGACATTATTATTATCATATTCTACATCAGTGTACAACATCATTGTACAACATCATTATTATATCCATTCCTTGATAACACTCTTGTATCGCGTCATTTTTACACGTCTTATACATTGTACTCCTTTACATTCGTGCAATACATAAAGTTCAATTTATCTGAGTTTTAATTACGCGACACGACCTACGCGCTACAGATACTTCACCTGAAGTCGCCGCCCAAGCTGTGGCACTTATTCAGGCCAGACACAGCCAAAGAAATGTGGGTGCTCAACTTAATTTAAGTCGATCTACGGTCTGAAATGTTTATCGAAGGTACCTAGAGACTGGCGGCTTTGTTTGTCGCCAAGTAAGGCCACGATCTCGGGTCACAATTGAAAGGCAGGATCGATTCATCGTTACGACCAGCTTGAGAAATCGTCACCTTACCTCCATTGAGATACAAAACCGTTTCACACAATCCTGTTTTGAAGAGAGGGTTGCTTATGGCGGTGGCTCATGGACTGTCTGGGGCGGTATATCCGCGAGCGGAAAAACTGAACTTGAGCTTGTTACAGGACCACGGCTGCCAACATTAAATGCTGAAACGTACATTCGTGAGTGCTTAGAACCTCACGTGATACCATATGCGGGCTATGTGGGCCCAAATTTCCTTTTTAAGCATGATAATGCAAGAGCCCATACGGCCGGCATCGTCAGGGAACATCTTCGGCATGTGAACATCACATTTATGAACTAGCCAGCCAGAAGCCCAGACATGAACCCCATTGAGCACATGTGCACATGCACGTGTGAGACGAGCTAAAAAGACGTGTTAGGTTAGGTTAGACAGCGTCGACAGCCAGTTGCCCAGACGATGCAGGGGTTGAAAACTGCCATAGAAGAGGAATGGGAGATGATCCCTCAAAATTTCATAGAGCGGTTGATAAACTCTATGCCTAATCGTATGAGAGCTGTGGTAGATGCCCATGGAGACAACACGCGTTATTAAATTAAACCTTTATTTGATAAAACATTATTTATTCAAAAATCAATTGCCTTTAACAAGGCGCATATCCGACTTGTTAGACGTAGCTTCATGTCGTATGGTATTTTGAATTCAAATTCAAAATAATACGATCGAAAAATATGGTAAAATGTATCAGGTTTAAAACTGCATCAATAGTTTTGTTCAATCTAACAATCATATTTCGGTAGGGGCCATGTAAACCTAGACTCTAAGGTGGGCCAATAGATGTGTTCAGAAGTGTATTACATTTATTCAATGAGTAATTGAAAGTTCATTATTTAAATATGTCAAACTAAAAATAAAATTTCTTTAATTAAATATAAAATAATTCAAACATTATGTTTATCATACGTATAGTCCTGTATTCTATCGATAATTTTATTAAACCATATGGGCACCTCTCTACAGATAAGTATGGCGCCCTGCATTTCGGCTAATCAGGGAAAAGATCAAAATGAGACGAGTAAAGTAGAGAGGACAAATTGGATTCACTACATTGTACGCGGGGTTTCTTATTGTTTTGATAAACCGAATATAAACCGAGCAATGTATATTTTTTTGTATCTTGATGCAATAAAATCGTTGGAAAAAAAAGTGTGGAATATCATAGTTATCAGTACATTTTTGTGTTTTTTACTAATTATATTGTAACAAAATGTAACTTTTGACTTACTGATGAAAAGAATAAAATTTTTTCCATCTCAATCAGACATAAAAAAATAAATAAAACAATTAAGTACAACGCTATGCATTTTGAGACAGAGTGATCGTCTGTGTCCGTGCTAGTATAAACTGTGTTACAGACACAGGCGACTCCCTCATTACAATTATTCATTCACAATTTGCTGCAGTTGGTAGGAGTTTTGGTACCTAGGTACAAAACTTAGTTTAACATTATCACTTGTTAAAAATATAAGCAAGGACTTGGTGTGGGCGATGTAGATGTAAGTGTGGGGTGTGTATAATATGGGTGAATACTTGGATGTGTGTGTATATGTCGGTGTATGTGTGTGTGTATGTGTGTGTGAGGGTGTGTGTGTGTGTGTGTGTGTTGCAGGAGCAATTTAAATCTGATTTTGGATATGTAGGTACGTTAGCAATCTTTTTTGCAGAGTTTTTCAGTCTCTTCGTAAGTTAACTTTTGGTGAGAATAACCTAGATGGTAAAGCGCGCTAGTTTATTAAGAGCCTATTCACTCAGAAAAACTGAGCGAATAGGAAGGAAGACGGCAGTTGAGCGAGGTGATGCAATGTTAAACCCAACAGCATGACCAACGATGCTGCGCCAAAGGGAGATTGATCTGAAGACACTCCACGACCAAACTCCCAACACAACAACATTAGGCGCATCACACCCGGCACACATCGCAACACAATTGCTCAGATCCGTCCTCCGTACGGCTTCACCAGACATCATGCCGGAACACGACAAATCGCTTGGCGACAAGGCTTTGTCTGGTGGATGGTAACTTCTGCCGGCGGCCGATGTTATGGCCTACCACCGTGAACTGTCTATAGAGTATCTTAATTTGACAAGCCTAAACTAACCTTTTTTCTTTCGTTCTTTTCATAATGAAATAGAAAGAAAGAGATAAACCAAAATTTTGTTTAGTTGATGAAAAAGAGAATCGAGGCCATTGCTTCTTTCGAACATCTACATCTATAGCGATATTTTTTGGAACTTACACATAAAAGATTCTATCTCAATCTTGGCTTGAGTTTGAGTTTTAAAAAATTCCATATCCAGTGCTAGATCTAAGTGAAGAAAGTAAATTTTAATTATAAAATTAATTGATTTTATCCTTTCCAAATTTTTTCTAGGATATCAAGCTTTTTATCAAAGCGCGTTAGCAAATAGGACTCAGGCAAGCAGGTTTTGAGCGAAATTTGCATGTTTAAATTAAACCTTATTGTCAGAGCTAACTTGACTTCACACTTCATATAAATACACCCAATTTCTTTTATAAATTATCAGTTATCTCTCAATTCTTACATCAAGTAAACGTATAAACAAACAATATGTTCATAAAGGCAAAATAAAACATTAGGTATACGAGACATTTTTAAGAAATGAAAATTTTGACTCTTATTTATTTTTTCTTTTTTCAATAGATCGTATTCATCACAGTCGCAGTGGCAGCCATCGCCGCACAAGACCATCATCACCACCACAGTCATGCCTCCTCGTCACAGAGCATCAAACAGCACCACGGACACGCCACCGAGAAACACGTCGAGTACTATGTATGAAAAAGTTCTAAACATAAATAGGGAGTTGCCTTTTTCAAAGTAGAAATGATGTCATTAACCGTTACTGTTTCCCTTTCTTACAGTCTCACCCAAAATATGAGTACGCGTATAAAGTGGAGGACCCTCACACCGGCGATAAAAAGTCACAGCATGAATCTCGTGATGGCCACGTCGTGAAGGGCGTGTACAGCCTACACCAGCCCGATGGCACTATCAGGATCGTAGAATACCATGCCGATAAGAAGACTGGGTAAGCATGCAAAAACATTAAATTTAAGACCTTACTGCTACGTTTATTCTTATAAATGTATCTCCTTTTTGTTTTAACAGATTCAACGCTAACGTGAAGTACGAGGGTCACGCTAAACACATTGTTCCTGAACATCATTATCATCATTGATTCTTCTAGTCCAACCTTATTAAGTTTGACGGCACGGTTCACGTAGTGAATAAATGTTTGACTGCTGCGCTCCGTGTTGCGGGTTCAATTCCTGCACGGAACAATTATTTATATGACCTACAAGTAGCTGTTCCGGGTCTGGCTGTTTGTGTAGATATTACCACTGTTGTTGATTTGTATTATATCATTAAATATAAATTAAGTAAGAAAACAATTTTGGTTTGATTTATAACAGTAACAAGAGGTTCCTTTTTATTTTTGACTCGCATTGGACTTATTCCAATACAGCCACAAAAAAGATAAAACCACACTGGTTTTTTCAGGTTGTGGTCAGTAGATCCGTATCTGTATTCATTTGCAAACGAAGTCTACCAATATCTTAGGTATAGCTAGGATGCCGTAAAAATTTTCAGATAAAATAGTTTTTAAAGGGAATTTGAGTACCTACTATTCGTAAACGATGTCAATGAATACTCAAAATATTTATTACTTTCTTTATGAAGGCGAATTGGTACATGTGCGTGCCTTTGTGTGTTAATGTGTATTGTAGTGCTTACCGATATTTTTTTTAGTTGAAAACGTAATGTTTTAGGTCACTGTCAGGACTATTTTTCTTTTCTCAAAACTGCGGCAATAATTAATTCAATACATCTTTTTGATAGTCCCTGTTAGTGTTGCCGGGTGTAAAGACAAAAAACTTATTGTTTAACAAATTGACTACGAATATCATTACTTGACAGTCACATAAAATATATTGAATGTTAATTTTCTGTATTATTTCCTAACGAAAAAGTCATCATCATCTCAGCGTATTATCCCGGTCGCATCCGCGGCTTTCGCGTTGGAGCCCGGGGTCCGCTTTCCTGCTATTACGCCTCCATTTTGCACGATCTCTGGCATCCTGTGGTGTGAGATTGTTGGCACGCATGTCATCACTTATAACGTCAAGCCAGCACTTCTTTGGCCTGCCTCGCTTGTTCCGGCCCGGCGGAGGCGCCATGGCAAGACATTTGTTACCCACGTAACATGCCGGTTTACGTAAGACGTGGCCGTACCAGCGCAGGCGACTCTCTTGCAGTTTGTCTGCTATGTCACGGACATGAAGACTGCCACGGATGCGGGAGTTCCTGATGCGGTCTTTCCGCGTAACTCCACACATCCACCGCAGCATACTCATCTCCGTGACATGCAGCTCCTGCTTGTGTCGCGCAAGCACAGGCCACGCCTCACTGCCATACAGAAGGACAGGTCTAATGATGGTCTTATAGACCTGTCCCTTAAGCTTAACCGGCATTTTGGAGTCACAAATGACACCTGTCATCTCACGCCATTTTGCCCAAGCAGCGGAAATGCGTGCCTTGACGTCGCAATCAATGTCGCCGGACGCGTGGAACACAGACCCCAAGTATTTAAATTGATCTGTGCACTCGACCCTGTCTCCGCCTATGCACACAGGCATAGGGTCTGTGGTGTTGCTGGCCATGTACACCGTCTTCGCCACATTGAGTTTAAGACCTCCGCTCTCAAGCGAGTTCTTCCACGCATTTACCCGCCGCACCAACCGTTCCCTGTCCGCGTCTGCCAGCGCGATATCATTAGCATACATGAGCAACCAGGGAGGTTGCTCATGTGAATTCTTGATGCTGTCTGACAAGACATCTAATATCACGCTGAACAGGAACGGACTAAGGACGGATCCCTGGTGTACACCGACGGTGATGGGGAAGGGTTTAGTGTCGCCAACAGCGGTCCTAACAACGGAATCGGAATAGAGATACATGTCTCGAATTATGTCAACATAGGCTTCTGGTACTCCTTTGGACCTCAGTGCCCACCAGATCACCCCCCGAGGGACACAGTCGAAGGCCTTCTGCATGTCTAAAAAGAGCATGTGCAGAGGCGTGTTCTTCGATCTGTATCTCTCCATGGTGATCCTTAGGGCGAAGATAGGGTCCGTGGTTCCGTACCCTGGACGGAACCCATATTGACACGTCGAGACAGAACACTCCTGCCGGATCCGGGAGTCTAAAATCCTCTCAAAGATCTTCATGGTGTGGGACATGACCTTTATACCGCGGTAGTTACCACACTCCTGTACAGAGCCCTTGCCTTTGAAGACTGGAGTGATAATACTCAGCCTCCATTGGCTCGGGATTTTGCCGGACAGGAGCACGCGGTTCAGAAAGTTTGTTAGCATGCCCACACCGCGAGGACCCATCGCCTTCCAGGCCTCAATGGGGACTCCGTCAGCACCGACAGCTTTCCGATTCGCCATGCGACGAAGAGCCGTGTGGACTTCCTCAGGCGTTATCGGGGGCACCAATCCAAGGTTCGGAGGGAGTTCCGGTGTCTGCACCTCTTGGTGCTGCTTATTCAGCAGCTCGTGGAAGTACGTACGCCATCTCTCCTTCACCGCGCGATCCTCGCAAAGCAGGTTGCCAGTAGGGTCTTTTACACAGCGGCACTTGGATATATCCTGTGCCGCTTTCACCCTAGAACGTGCCAACTTGTAAATGAGCTTCTGCCCCTCAGACGATTCCAACTTTTGGTAGAGCGGTTCTAAGTGGTCTCGTCTGGCTCTGGCTACAGCTCTTTTAGTGGCACGTTTGGCAACCTTGTATGCGTCGCGATCTTCAGGAGATCCGGTCGCCTGCCACGTTTTGAAGAGGGCTTTCTTCACCCTTGTCTCCCTCTGGACTGTGTCGTTCCACCACCAGGTCTCCTTGTCACTTTTGCGACCGCCCTTAGACACGCCGAGCACCTCCCGCGCCGCCCTAGTAATAGCTGCCTGGATTCTGTCCCAGTGATCTTGGACAGATTCTCCCTCGGTACCAGCGCACTTGTCGCCAATAACCGAAGCGAGCTCCTGGTACTTATTTTCATCAAGCAGCCACCACCGGATCTGGCGCCGGCAGTGCTCTACACGTCTACGTTGGACCTTAACGCAGAGATCCATGACAAGGAGACGGTGTTGTGCAGTAAGACTCTCACCGGGTATGACTTTGCAGTTGGCTACTTTGCCGATATGGTGTCTCCTAGTTAGTAGGAAGTCGATCTGGGTAGCGCTTCGCCCGCTCCGGTAGGTAACAAGGTGCTCCGGTTTCTTTTTAAAGTAGGTGTTCACAATTGCTAGGTCAGCGGCCGCACACGTTCGGAGAATGTTGTCCCCTTCCGCGTTGCGGCTACCGTACCCAAAGCCACCGTGAACACGCTCAAACCCGTCACACTTCTCACCCACATGACCGTTCAAATCACCACCCAGAACGATTCCCTGGGATAACGGGATCCCGTGAAGCAATCCTTCGAGCTGACTCCAGAACAACGTCCTTTCGGCGTCACCGCACCCGGCCTGCGGAGCGTAAGCACTTATCAAGTGGGTTATTACCCCATTGACAAGCACCCGCACCGACATTAGCCGATCACTGATGCGGTTCACCTCCAAGACGTCATCCTGGAGCTCGTCAGACAACACCACGGCGACCCCATTCCTTCCACTAGGTACACCCGTGTAGATCAGCTTGTAGCCATTCCCAATAAGTCGGGATCTGCAGCCTTTCCACCGAGTCTCCTGCAGGAACGCCACGGCCACCCTCCGCCTGTGGAGAGTGTCGGCCAATTCTCTCGCGCGTCCAGTTAGCGTGCCAACGTTCCACGAAGCGAAACGGAGTTTACTGGTTTGGGCTCGCTTCTTCAGCCGTGTCCGCCCCTGACACGGTAGCCCTAGCCCACAGGTCACAGGAGTCGGGCGGGGCTCCTGCGCGCCGTTTTGCGGCGGCGCCCTAACTGTAACTTGTGCCTTTCTATTATTCCTTTTCATGTTTTGGCGGTTTTTGGCTTTTACGAGTGCGACTGCCGTCTGACCACTCAACCCCGAAAGGGAAGCCGGCGTCAGGGCCCCGTCCGTGTGTCAGCAGGTGCACCGTCTGGCAGGTGGGGTTGACTTGAGTCCCAAAGATGGAGGTGGGACCCCATAGCACCCACGAAAAAGTCTGTAGCGGAAAAACGGGTGATCGACTAGACCATAGATCGCCGATTCAAGAGAGCTCCGTCTTTCTTTCTTCTTCTTTTTACAAGTGCCCAATATACTTAGTTTATAAAAATGAGAGCGTCTTTCATTGAAGTAGACTTAAGTTATTTTGCAATTTGTATGCCAGTATCAGGTTCTATGTTGATGAAAGTATGATTCGTGATCGCGAAATCGTCTTACAAAAATTATTATCAGACATTAAAAGAAAAGACATTAATACTTCTCCTGCGCCATGCCAAAATTTTAAAATTATAAATAATAATAATAATAATAATAATCTTTATTCAAAAACTTACACAACATTGTAAAATAAAAGCGACAAAAATATTCTTATAGAAATACATACATATCTTATTGCCTAAATAAAAGCTAGGTATTATGTGTGACTAAAAATATACATAAGGTCATACAGAACGTATTATTATACAGAGAATCATCTAATAAAAAAAATCACGGACGTCTGTAAAATTTTTTTATGAGTTGCAGGAGTCGTCATAAAATATTTCATTTATTTGATGTTAAAAGTTGTCTGTGTCCGCGAATAACTTTTCAGCAACTGCACAAAACCAGTCATTGTGGAAAGCTATTGGAGAAGCAAAATTGACGAATTTAATATACTTACTTAAGAATGAGTGAAGCTAACCAACTTGAATAGCGTGCTACAAATAAAACTGTCCTCGCACCAGCAATTAATTAATGTTTTGCTTTCTTTCACTAAATGCAATGCTAGAATTGGCTTAGTAGGAGGTAGTAACTTTATTGGTACCCATCGCCATCTTAGATAATTCACTAATACTATCGTTTCTGACATCAAACAATAAAGTTATAATCATTATAATCATCATTTCAGCCGAAAGACGTCCACTGCTGGACCTAGGCCTCCCCAAGTTTCTCCACGACGACCGGTCCTGCGTCTCCCGCATCCAGCAGTTTCCCGCGACCTTCACCAGGTCGTCGGTCCACCTTGTCGGGGGCCTACCCACGTTTCGTCTTCTAAAGTCATAATGATTGAATTTAAACACATAATTTATCATAGCATCATATCTGTAGTCTCATCATTAAAATACACACACTACACACATACCTACAATACATTTCGCCACTTATGTTTGATTCATGTAATAAGGGTTTGTTTATTGCCATTAAACGGGGACCAGTTTCTCTATTGCCAGACTGCAGTTCACTACTGAAAAAATCGGACCCTAATTGCGTAACGTACATTGGTATCATTTTAAAGCGTTTATACTGCATACATCGAGGGACTGGAACAGTTTGCCAGCGACAGTGTTTCCGTCAAACTACAATTTGAGTGTCTTCAAGGCAAGAATGAATGGGCTCTTAATGGACTAGCGCGCTTTTCCATCAACGATCGCATCACTGCTTACCATCAGGCGGGATTGCGATCAAGCGCTAGTTTATAATTTATATAAAAAAAAAACATTTTTAATCCATTGCTCCATACGTACAAAAAATGACGTCTGCACAACAACTTAAATAATGCAATGTATGTTGTTGAACTGTCAAAATGAAACCCATTGCTGCTGAAAGTGTGTTACGTAATTACCTTGCAGGTCTCTTATAGCTTGGAATGACCACAGACGATTCCTTTAACAAAAATGAAAATATTAATTATGCTATCATATGTTATCACCATGCATACTTCCATATTTAGCGCGCAAATTTATCAAGTTCCAATAATATTTTATGTGACACATTTTATCTACCACAGACTTAAATAAGTGTCAGTTGATTTATATCTATTTCGATCATTCTAGTTAGCAGTAGTTAGCTAGAAATTTTTAATGGTTTTGCTTAACGATGATATAGTTAAAATAACTGCCATTTAATCACTCCACCACCCTTAATTGACCGGTACAGAAAAAGTAATCACAAACAACATGGTGGAGCAGAGAATAATAATTCAAGAAAAGATTTTATTTTTCATGAATTTATTTATTCATAAAATACTTTCAGCACATAAATCTACAGAGGCGGACGTAGTGCAAGGATCATAAATTAAGAAGTTGTCTTTTGTTTGCTTGTGGTTCAAAATATATATATCATGTGTTTGCACACATGATATATATATATTTTTTTTATTTACTTGCGTATTGTTAATATTCCGTAATCCCAACTAATATTATAAATGCGAAAGTGTGTTTGTTTGTTTGTTTGTTTATTTGTTTGTTTGTTACCTCTTCACGCTTAAACTACTGCACCGATCATCACGAAAATTTGCATACACATAGTCTAGGGTACGGGGAAGGATATCACATTTTATCCCGGAAGAAAGTAGCTACTGTTCCCGTGGGATCGAAATTAACGCGGACGGAGCAACGACGGGCGGAGCCACGGGCAAGAAATAACAATATAATTATTTAATAATATTTAATATTTGCATACACATAGTCTGCGGAACGAGAAAGGACATAGGACACCTTTTATCTGTTCCCGTGGGATCTAAATTAACACGGGCGGGCTACTAACAGTGTAATTATTTATATGTTTGTTACCTCTTTAACTTAGTCTGTGGTACGGAGAAGGATATAGGATACATTTTATCCCGGAAGAAAGTATCTACTGTTCCCGCGGGATCCTCTTTAACTGTTACCTCTTTAACTGTTTTCTTCACGCTTTATCTACTCAATAAATCTTTTTTTCACATGTACAACGTGTTAATAAAAAAGCGCAAAATGAGAAAACCGTTTCTCCCTTTGGGGTCACTGACTCCGGGAAAAATACTTAAAAGTTCAAATTCTCAACTTCATTTTCGCGAGGTTGTAGGAGTGCATCTGGAAAAGCCATGCTTTTCCCATGGGCAGCTATATGTAGCGTGTTCGCGTGTGTCCAGTCCTCAAAATTTGTTTATTTTGGCACCAAATGGGAAAACAAACAATATTGTGTACAGCAGCGTCTTAAAATAAATCTCATTTTGGTGTTCATGAATCTAAATCAATGTCTCTTTCAGAAAAACATACTTCTTTTACGTTTTCATAATCCAACTACTTATCCCATTATTATTGTAATACACAGAAAAAATTGTTGTCGTGGGAATTTAACGCGAGCGAAAAATCCGGATTAAATAATAGGGTCCTTTTTATTCCGAAAAAAATTGATATTCCCGAGAGAAATCTATAACGCGCGATATAACCGAAGTTAACGCGGGCGAAGCCGCGGGCGGAAAGCTAGTTTTGTATAGAACGAAAAGGCAAGTTTGGCAAAAAAAAAAGTTAGTTTATCGTGGAATTTATGTTCCGAACTGAGTAGGAAACTTTTTCATTAAATTCATTATCATCATCTCAGTGTTAATACCAATCGCATCCGAAGCTATTTCAGCTTTGGAGTCTGGGGTCCGCCGTACCAGTCTAACTGCTGATAATAAACTTCGATATTTTCCGTGAAGCGACAGCCGTCTGACCTCCACAACCCGAAGGCGATATCGAAGCATTGCTGTTAAACCAATTGTTGAACTTTTGACGGCTCCAACAACCCGTAACGACTGCCATTAGATGTTCGTATGGCAACCGGGACCAACGGTTTAATGTGCTTTCCGAGGCACGATCAGACCAGTGCAAATACTCATATTCTTGCGCGGGGATCGAACCCGTGCCTCCTTAGGCAGCGGGCACGTTGGCTAAAACTACGCCACAGAGGCTGTGGAAACTTTTTCATTAAATTAATACAATGTAAATATTGTTGTTAATATATTAATTTACTCACACAATCAAAAACCGGCCAAGAACCTGTCGGGCCACGCTCAGTTCCATAGTTTTCCTTCCGTCGCAATAAATGTCTTCACTCAAGTGTTAAATAAGAGTTAAAAAATGGGCTATTTGTTGACTAAGGAAACAAAGGAGGTGATGACTAAGGAAAGAGTTATAGATTCCTAAAATTCTATAGCTCATATCCAAATCGACCCTAACAATTAAGGAATAATCTTAACAATTTATTCAATCGAATATACATCCGTCTAGGGTTTTTGTATATTGATTGGATTTTCAGTGATCATTTTGGATTGCTTGAACCGATTTTCATAACATTTTTTTATGTAAAAGGAGATTCGTTCAGAATAATAAAATATTTAAACAATACTTGTATATATACTTAAATTACAAACTTACGTAGTTTAGTAGTTGAAATTATTCTGTATAACTTTCCAAAAATGGATTCAAATGAAAAATATAATGAATCCCCACTTTACATGTAAGGCCGTTGGATTAATATACAAATTGGTAAGAATTTCAGCTTTCTAGTGCTAATGGTCACTGAGATTATCCATAGACGGACGGACAGACAGAAAGACTTGGCAAAGCTATAGGGGTTCCTTACTGACTACGAAACTCTAAACATGAGTTTTTCTTAAGCACGAATAATTCTAAACTATTGCCTTAAGTTAAATGAAAACTCGTTCTTGTGAAGAAAGTTACTTTTACATCAACAAATTAATTAATTTCGTTCTTGCCTAACTTTATCAAGGACACCAAGTTTTTGATCAAAGTACTCAGCAGGTTTTGAATGAAACTTGCTTGTTTTATTAAATTACATTGTCAAACTTACACTTGATCCCGCACTTTATATAAATACGCCGAATATATTTTTTGAATTATCAGTTATCACTCAACTTTTACACCAAGTCAACGTTAAGACAAACAATATTATGTTCACAAAGGTAACATAAATATTTCACTTGGTAAACATACGAGTAATATATACAGGGTTAATTTACAACGCCCAGCCAAATTTTAGTGTACAGACCAAGAAACTGAACAACTTTCTCCATGGGACCAATATTGTAATCTAACCGTAATCATAAGTTGGTTCCATAAAAAAAATGTTCAGCCTGATGGTCACTACAACACCATTAAATTTGGCTTTTATTAAAATCAATACAAGGTTGATTTTCTAAGACCAGCGAAATTGATTAACAAAATAAAAATGTCAAATGAAGACATCACCTCACTTCATATTTTTTGTTATTTGATCAGGTCCTCCTCCTTGCCGTGGCAGTGGCAGCGATCACTGCACAGGATTACCACCACCACCACGGTCACGCCTCCTCATCACAGAGCATCAAGCAGCACCACGGACACGCCACCGAGAAACACGTCGAGTACTATGTATGATAACATTCCATTCTAAAAATAAATAGAATTGGACTTATTAAAAGAATGGTGTTACTAACAACCACATTATGTCTTACAGTCTCACCCTAAGTATGAGTTTGCCTACAAAGTGGAGGACCCTCACACCGGCGACAAGAAATCTCAGCATGAATCCCGCGACGGCGACGTCGTAAAGGGCGTATACAGCCTTCATGAGCCCGACGGCACCATCAGGATCGTCGAGTACCACTCAGATAAGAAGAGCGGGTGAGTGTGCTTTATCATCAACTACCTCTAGTTGTCTAGTATGTCACCAGTCACGTTTCGGCTCTTTAACAATAATTAATTATTCTTTATTTATTCACAGATTCAACGCTAACGTCAGACGTGAGGGTCACGCCCAACACATTGTTCCTGAACATCATCACCATCACTAATTCTCGATTTAATAGTCATATTGTTGTCATTTATTTATTAAAACTATTGTAAATGTTGTTGATATTATTTTTTAAATATGGATTTGATACTTGTGTGTGATACTAAAATAAACGAGATTATTTAATACTTGTATTATTTATTTGATTTTTTTAATCTCAAAGACCGTTTGTGTTTGATTATCTACGAGTATATGTGCTAATGATACCCTGTCTCACTTCTTCATAATATATTGTAGATTCCGTACATTAATTATTCTGGACAATATTCTGCCCTTTTTGGATGATTATCGTGGTTTATTAAAATAATCTGCTACAAAAGTGTACAATACAGTACTTTTGCTTTCAAAATTTAGATAACAAACAGCATTAAAATAAATATTTTTTTAACAGCCCACGAAGATCAACTCTTGCGGTTTAGAATTTAATTATGAAGTAGGTAGGTACCTAAAACCATGGTTTACCATGACAATTGCGAATCGATGTTTCTGTCACCCTATATAGTTTCCAGATATCTGTTGTCAGCGGTAAGTGAACCATTTGAAGTGCTTACCTTATTCAGAGGATATAAGATTATTTTTCGTTACTCCGTCATCATAGATCTTTCCTAGTTGGTGAAGTTGTTTTTGCGTTATCATAATCGCTAATTATTTATGTAGAATCACAAAAAGCACAAAATATTTTAACAATAGAATTTCAACATGCAATTTGTTACAGAAACCTTATTCCTATGCATTTTGAACTCAATATAAAATAATCTAAGAATTGATACCAATTTGGTTTTATATCTATAAATTTTAAGTCATAACAAACGTCATTCATTCATTCATTACCTTTATTTTAGGTCATTACCTTTCCATGTTATTTGCTAATATAACATTAAAGTCATGAGTTTATTTCAATTTGAAAAGATTAATTTCTGGTATTATTTATTAAAATTTTACCAATCACTGCCGAACATGTTGAGATAGGATTAAAAATCCTTCTAATATCCAAAGAAGCCGTGCTCATGGCATGTGTAGTGTACTTCTATTTATTTCCATTACACATTGTATGCTTTCAAACCTCAACAAAATTGTTATTCAATAAGTGAGCGATCCAAAATATAACAAATGCACATTGCACTTGTTTTCCACAATACTGTTGTTACAAAAATATTTACATAACGTAACTGTCTCAAAGCCAATTAGTACCGCGACGCCATTCGAGAGTAGAAATGGTTTTACGAAATGATTACAAAGTGCGTACTAAAATTTTTATGGCCTATCTTATAAATTAATACTGTTGCAGTAATTACTAACATTTGTTTTTATATAAAAGACACGTTTGTTCGTGTTTATGTATCAGTTTACTTACAAGCGTGGAACAGTGTAAAAATACGAAATGTGCTTAAAGGTATTTTGAATCGGTATAAGTGAATATTTAAAAAAGAATTGTGAAGTTTTACCATAAGGCAAATATAATATACAATAAAAAATAGTAGCAATATGTGTGCCGTAATGAATAGGTCACATAATTATTTTTCAATCATCCTATGTGGTAAAACGTTTTGGAAATACGAAAACTTAGCATTTATCGCTGCAGCCGAAAGGGCTATAGGGATTCTCCCTGCAATCATGTAGTGAAATAGTATTATTGTTTTAAGGTATTATGCGTCTTAGCAGTATTTGCAGTAGCGGCAGTGGTTGCGGAACATGCTCATTCGTCGCAGCATATCCACAAGCACGAAGGTCACCATCAAAAAGTGGAATTCAAAGATCATCACGGGCATCATCACTATGACTATTATGTTAGTAGCTTACTTTTTTATTAACCTGACTAGGCTAGTGTCTAGCTTAATTATTACTGCGGAGCATGAAATCACTGAGCTGAATCCGGTGCCGTATCAATTTAAGTTATTGAGCGTTTATATGGAGAGTTTTGACAGTAGCACCGGTTTAAGAAGCTGTTCGTGTTACACGTATATGTCCATTGGCTAGTCTCCGTTAAAAATATGAGCTATAAGTGAAATTTAGACTAGAGGGTATCATTAAGTAATTTGTTATCTTAATAGACATTACGACGTTTACTTCCCTCAAGGCTCATCCAAAGTACGAGTACAAGTACAAAGTGAAAGATCCTCACACCGGTGACCACAAGGAACATAGCGAGCACCGTGACGGCGACGGCGTCAAGGGACACTACTCGTTCAAGGAACCTGATGGCACTATCAGACATGTTCACTACCATGCTGACAAGAAAACTGGGTAAGAAATAATAATCACCATAGTTCTAACTTTATTAAACAGTTTTCGTGTCTAAAAGTTCGGTATTCGGTCTACGAAACAATTTAATAATGAACTTTACGGCCCGCTCCCAATCGCCGAGTGGAGGTCTGTGTCCCAACAGTGGGAACATAAGAGGCTTTTTTTTTAATAATTATAAACTAGCCTGATGGTAAACAGGGATGCAATCGTTGATGGTAAAGCGCGCTAGTTTATTAAACCCATTCAATTAAAAAACGTAGTGAATAGGAAGGAAGACGGCAGTTGAGCGAGTTGGTGCAATGTTAAACCCAACAACACGACCAACGATGCTGCGCCAGAGGGAGATTGATCTGGAGACCCTCCACGACCAAACTCCCGACACAACAACACTTAGCGCATAGTACCCGGCACACATCGCAACACAACTTCTCAGACCCGGCTTATTGTTTTATATTATGTTAAGCTAAATAGAGGCATTTCATATTAATTTCTGTAATTACAATATACCATTTTTTCGGGAGAATACCTTTAAAAGGCACCCAACCTCTGGGGAGCAAGGTCATGGAGTCTGGGATTTTTACCTCACTAAAACGCGGTGATCACTATCCGCACATAGAAGTCGTTCCGATTCCTCTTAAAATACTAATTTTGGAACTGCCATTGCGTTACGCTTGTTTGGCAATATACAGGCTGTATCTGACATCGTAACGCAAACTTCGCGAAAAGGCTACACCGCATGCCACTAACAAAATTATGATAGTCATTTATGTCGTTAATGAGCTGTTACAGAAATAACAGTGTTTGTAAAATAGTGTCAGCTCGGCCTTTGAACGTTGCAAACGTGCCGCCATGCGTGCTTGTAGGTATGACGTTGATCCCTGATGCGAACTCTATTAAATCAGCTGATAGGATAGTTTTTCTAGTATTGTTTTCATTGCCCTTTTTTGTGTAATTAACGAATTAATTATTTTTTTCTTTAAAATCTTATTGGGTTATAAGAGTATAACAACTATTAACGGTCTAAAGTGAAAAAAACAGCATATTATTTTTTTTTAAATCGAGAAAAAGCCGACGCAAAATTCCACCACTAGGGGGTTCAGAATCATCTACTGGATCTCCTTTGTGCGTCGATGTCAGATACACCCTTTACAGTACAACAGGTGTAAGTGTATAAAATTTATTTACTTTATTACTTGACAGGTTCCACGCGGAAGTAAAGCACAGCACACACCACCTCGTCCCGAAAAAGCATGAACATCATTACAAAAAACCTGAGCATCCTAAACATGAAGAATATGAACAATACGGACATGTCGAAGAGGGCGACCATCATGAATATTTTCCAGATTTTTTCTAAATATATACGTTTTGAATGGTTAGCTTATGTTATTTTCTTGTTGTTTTGAATCTTGTTGTTATATGAATCATTATTATATTTTTATAAGAAAATTCCTATTTTTTTGGCTATTTTACATAAAACTCGAACGAATTCTCCAAACCAAATGCACTTATTTAGGCACTTTTAAATAACTCTTTGAAATTATAATATTGTCAGCATCAATGTTGAATATATAACTATATGTGAGAACAACATAAAATACATGCACTTCAAGATTATCCAGAGTAGTCTGAATAATGTAGAAATGCACGTCCAAGTTTGCAAATGAAATAATTTAAATAAGCCTTGGCATCTATGAGATGACTGGTCCTCAACGAACACCGCGGAGCCATTCAAGAACATTACGTACGAAACTAAATAATCCTACGCGTCATCATCAGCGAGATATTTTTTTGAGTACCTACGACATAATTTACCTATGTATGTATGTATCAAAAAAGACGCGGAAAAATCCTAGGTGAGAGACTCATAGAAACTGGAAGTGTTACAGAAGAAAGGGGAAGCCATTCTTCTAGCTCCTAGCAGTGACTAATTCCAGGCCGACATGATTATGTTGATACTCTCAGCTGCCACGATAGATTCAAGCCAATGCATGACATTCACAGCATTTTGTTGACAGACCATATTTTTAAGATATCCTACAAAGACATGAACTGTGATTAAACACAATTAAAACGAGCTCAGTGCTTATCTTTTGACATGATACATAATGAACTTCGTAAGTTACGTTTTAATATCCAAGCTCCTGGAGATCCCAGCATGATATTAAGTAACGTTCTATATCAGGTGGTTTACAAACACAAAAAATCCGCCAATAACTTACTGAGATAAGCGTTCAAAAATCAAACAAACTCTTTAAGTATTCAGTCTTATCATTAGTATAAAGAGGTAATTCACGCTGAATGTTCAACAACAGCTTAATTTCAAGATAACATGATATTATATAGATAAATACAATATATTTACAATGCATTATTGTAAATTTTGAAACACTCAGATTTGATACGATTTGCAGATTTTGCATAAGTGCATAATATAGAGACGAACATCAGCCGTTAAACTTCATAATATGATATATTTTAAATCAGACAAGAGTATATGGAAGTTTGCATTAGTCATCACCATAGCCAGAAGCCCAAAAACTCTGACAACTAGTACCCTCATGGATATTTTAATATATTATTAAGATTTCTGTGAGTTAGTCTGGAGGCTAAACACATTATATTTGGCACCAGGTTAGGCAGTTCACAGAGATTTGCGGCAGCCTGAACCCCAGCAGTAGAGAACTTCATCACCATTTCCTTACATATCCATTTTTTTTGGAAACGACGCAACACGTCTTGCTCTAATGTGAGTACATAATAGACTGATAATACGTATGCAATAATAGGGTAGTTGACTAAAAAAAAACTAATTAGTCCGTCAGTCAGATTTCCAAAAAATACTAGACACGTATTTTTTCTTTTTTCATATAAATAAAAAATGAAGACGACACAGTGCGTTGAAAACTCGTGTGACGTCACCAGCCACCGCTCCTGATCTTTGATGCCTTTTATATTTGTCAATTTTTATTGATACGTATCCAATATTTATCTATAATCTGAATGACGGACAAAATAGAATCA
This sequence comes from Sesamia inferens, assembly GCA_037179545.1. Classification (NCBI taxonomy): domain Eukaryota; kingdom Metazoa; phylum Arthropoda; class Insecta; order Lepidoptera; family Noctuidae; genus Sesamia; species Sesamia inferens. The sequence continues at coordinate 21,997,739 of CM073928.1, read as the reverse complement.
ATTTTTTTACCTAGGAAACATCCCTATTAGGTTGACTTATTTTGACTGTCACAGGTCCTCTCAAAAAAAACTTTGGTAAGTACCTTCAGTGTCCAACAGATTCTGCATAAATAATTAACTAGACAGTTACTATTTCTTCTTCAGCTTACTGAAGCCAACTGGTGGACAAAGGCCTGTAGACGAATCACCTCAAAAACCGACTGAGGACCCTCCAATATAAATGAGAAATGTTGTGTCTGGTGCAAGTACTTACGCAAACCAAATTGTTCTACCTGACTATGTTAGAGCTATTGAAAGATTTTGTAGTGGCAGAGGCTCTAATGAATAGATTTCACCCTCCTTTCAGAGATTGTCCTGATGCTGTGGAAATTTGAATAGACGTAGGGCTAATTTCACACGCATCGATGGCCAAAGTAACTTAGCGGATTTTCCACAGCTCAGCTTTTTGAACCAATATTAGTTTTTGTTTATTGAATTCCTAGTCCATAACATTGCATGATTAAATCTTACGGAATTATTCATATTTTGTGATCTAGAGTGATCGCCTGAAACACAGGTTTAATAAACCTAGCTCGGGTATTTCGCTAATTTTACATGATTCTCTGTATGATAATACGTTCTGTATGACCTTATGTATATTTTTAGTCACACATAATACCTAGCTGTTATTTAGGTGATAAGATATGTATGTATTTGTATAAGAATATTTTTGTAGCTTTTATTTTACAATGTTGTGTAATTTTTTGAATAAAGATTATTATTATATTATATTATTATTATTAATACCTCTAGGCACATATCAGATAAAACAGGCCCGGTCGTATTAGGGAGAGCATGTATGGGCAAATGGCAGATTTGAAATAGAAGTATGTAGGGAGGTGGACAGCGACCTACTAAGAGAGTTGTCATCTACAAATAATTTGTACTTAGTCAGAGGCCGCATTCAGTCAAGACATGGGAGTGGAAAAATATATTGTATTAATATTTTAGTTGACAGCTTTTTTACAAGTAAAGAATCCATTTTACAATATTGTTGTAACTGCATTATCGGCAGGCGAACAGTGGGATGCTGTGCACATGTAATGGTGGTAATCTGGTACCTTAGTTGGGCAAGGTACCAAAATACCATCACACCTCCTGCACCATTCCTCAATGATATTTTAATTGAGTATGAAAATGAAGGTGAATAAAATATTTTAAAAAATAACTTGTTTTTATTTTACCTACCTAATTCCTTTTTTTGTGCTATGCAATAATATGCTAATAGTAACATACAAATATTTTTTCAAATAATTAAATCAATATGTCTATTTGACAGTTTGTATTTACAATACATTTTGGCATTAGAAATACAATTCTTACCATTTGCCGCATAACCTAACCTAATGACCCAAAAACATATTTTCTTCTTAATTCCCATCGATTTTTGAAAAAAATCTTTCTGATATTGATATGTACGTGTTTTATCTATTAAATAACACATAAATGATTCCTGTACACATTTTGGCCCAACGATATATGGATTTCTGGCGGTCTCCTTTCGATATTTTAAGTACTCATGAATGAACACGGAATCTAAATCTCCGTTACTACGCCAGCATAAATATAAATATACTTTCAACTGCCACGCAAATTAAATCGCGTTCAAAATCGTAATAAAAAATGTTGTAAACTGTTGTTAATTGCTAATGGTTCTCAATAAACAATATTACATCAACATTTCTTTGCTTTTACTATAAAAGCACAGATTTAAAGCAGTTATGTATCAGTTCACTAATCCACTTACAACCATTTGAACGATACAATAGTTCAGCAAAATAATGACTTTTAAGGTACATGTGACCACTACCTACTTGATGCTAGTACTGTAGCTTAAAACATTTTTTATTTATCTAATAAAAAAAAAATCATTTCAATTGCAGGTTTTATGTGTGTTAACTGTGTCTGCAGTGGTGGCAGTCTTAGCTGAAGAAGGTCACTCATCTCAGTATATCCACAAACACGACGATCACCACACGAAAGTTGAATTCGTAGACAAGCATGGACACCATGACCATGATTACTATGTAAGTTACTTGAATATTCACAGGGGTCCGCGGGTCCACCTGCCAAGGCCGAGCGGGTTGTTCGAAAAAGATAGCATTAAGCCTAGCGCACAGGCAAATGAAGGAACACGGATGGGTTTTAGTCAGTAATAATCTGAGACGATTCCGTTCCTTTCCGCTACGGCAAATCAATAAAAAAATACTTACACGCGTAATTATTTTTTGAAATTGAAATGAAATTAGGGAGTTTTAAATTAGGAAAATTGAGCAGAACTTTTTAAAAGTCTCTGGCTTCAGTCGCTAATAACTTATTGACTATAATTTTTCGTATTATGACACACAACAAAGTTATGATCTTGTTAACTTACCTGGTTGTTCCATCAAAAATATGGTCAACGCACCACTTGCCCGCCCGCGCCTACAGCGGTGCAGCGCGGGGGTGGGCCTGTCCAGCTATGCGCACTCGCATTGTACTATGATCTACCGTCAACACTGCGTTATGTGCTTGGTACCACACTGCAACAATTTCTAAGTGTATTTGGGAGAAATTGTTCTTTTGGGAAAAGTTCCTTATTCTGAACAAACTATATTCAGGTTTCGTATAAAGAAAAAGTAAAGTTATATATACAAATCATTACCTTTTTCTACAGACGCATCCTAAGTACGAGTTCGAGTATAAGGTGAAGAACCCACACACTGGTGACCATAAATCGCAGCACGAACATCGTCATGAAGACAGTGTTAAGGGACACTACTCTCTGCAGGACCCTGACGGTTCTGACAGGCATGTCCACTACCATGCTGACAAACACTCCGGGTATGTAAGCTTGGGATCAATCAAGCATAAAAGATTACTTACCTAATGTTAAAAAATAGCCATCAAAGAATGAGCTGGCCTGTCAGTAGGACACGATAACGAACTGAAAATAATCATTTTTTTTATGCATCTTTGCAGCTATATGGTTACTCTCATATGTGTAACAATAGTGAATGGACTTTATCTATCTGACAGCTGTCATTCTCTCATCCAAAGACATTTTAGTCCTGCAAAGTGATGTTTGCAGGACTAAAATATTTCGACTGGATAATTCCTTCATAAATGACTCATGTACTGTTTTTTACCACATTATTTGGTTTTCAATAGTTGTTTCCTTTTTCAGTTTCCACGCAGATGTGAAGCACAGCACATATCATCATCACTAAGTTTTATATTTTCTATAAGACTGCTGACAAAAAGAAGTGTTCTGCTCTATTTAATTGTATTTGTATCTCCTTTTATTTATATTTTGATGTGTTATTAAATAATGACTGTTTTAATAAAATTTCTTATTCTTCTTACTTACGTTTGATGAAATCGATCATTTATAGAATGGATATAGATGTACCTATACTCTCAACTATTTGCTCGAAAAGATAGTTTAAATAATAGAATTACTTATCTGACTTTACGATAATATTTGAATGGAAATAATGAAATCGTGCAGTACCATTAGGTACAGTCACCTACATTAGTAGGTGACTGTACCTAATGAAAACGTCTTAAAAATTACAGTGCATTCATTGTAACATGAACAATTAATGAAAAAAACGTTAAAATATATCTGCTCTCCGTCAAAACCTGGTTACTTTTGATTTTTGATTTAGCAAATATGACTGTCTTTCTCTTCCATATTTCTGTATCAGCCATCATTTCGATAGCCATTCCCTTTCTAGTTATATAAGCTGTCGCACAGTCAGTATAAACATCCATCGTGTCTTTGGTTTTAAGTATCTAAAGACAATAGAATAGAATAGAAAACTTTTATCCGAGACAGGAAGTTAGCAACAATTTTACTTACCTTTCTAGTGTTAGTTGGTTACGGGCACGGTATAAGACACAGATGTAGATACATAACGTGGAGTCGCATCCACCTCCGGTACATCGAGGAATCTGACCGATCTGCAAACATATTGAGAATAATGCTAATGCTGCCGCAAGCACGCGTCATCAGGGATGCGCATCAATTCCTAATGATTGCAGCAAAACCATTGATAATATCCACAAACATCAACACAAGGAATATAACGGATAATATTATCAAAGCTTCAACACCACGGCAGTCGCAATAGCACTCTAAGTGCATTATTTATATTGAACGCGTGAGTCGTTGTATGCCCGCTGAGTGAAATTGCATGTGTAGAAGATTGACAGTAAGATTTGAAACTTTAACTGGTTTGCTACATCGTGTAAAGTTGCAGGCCAACATGTTATAATGGACAGCCAGCGACCTACAACGAATACTTGAATATTGACAATATTCCATGTAGTAACTATAATAACCTGGAATAACCTGGATCGATCCAGAAAGGCGGCAAAAATGGGAGTTTTCTTGTCTGTATAGTATTGAACAGTCTGCTTGAAGCACATGATTGCATTCTTGTTTGACGGCCCAGGCCTTAAACCAAGCCCGGTAAGGACCAGGCCCGAGTCGACGGCGCGTTGTGTTTCACGCGCGCCTTAAAGAGATGTCAGCCCATCGTGACGGGGTCCACTAAGACCGATGCCTTCTGGGTCAGGGTTGCGGGTTGATTAAAAAAGAACCGTGGCGCCTAGGCAAGTGAAGAAACATGGGTGGGTTTTAGTCAGTAAAAGTCTGACACACCCTTCCCCTCCGCCCAGAGCGGGAGAAATCATTTGATGATATCCCATCTCAAAAAAAAGATCTTAAACCAAACTGAAGATTGTCTGGTGAAGTCTGTGACGTCCTTCTCCCCACCTGATTGCGACTCACGTGGTGAGCGGCGAATATGGCGTTACAAGTCAGCAGATTGGGATGAGATGCGCCACTTTTTTGCGTCTTATCTTTGGCAGCAGATCTGCTTCTCTTCTAGCAATCCATCGAGTTGTGCGGACGCTATAATCGACGTGGTGCGTCAAGCTATGGAGTATTTTATCCCTTTCAGTGACGTGCCCGTCGGTGGCTCGGCTCGCCCATGGTTTAACGCCGGCTGTGTTCAAGCTGAACAGCGTAAGCACACAGCATTCCTCACCTGGGTTGACGCTCGTGACCGCAGAGCTCTGGATCTAAGCTCAAAGAAGAGAGCCTTTAACCCTGCTGCCAAGTCTTACAAAAAGGCGCTTAAGAAGGCTCGCTTCGACCGCATTACTAACATTGGTAACAAGCTCTCTGCGCACCCTTCCGGTAGCAGATCTTTCTGGTCCCTAGCCAAATCGGTCGAGGCGAACTTCTGTCGGCCCACACTGCCTCCGCTAGTTAGGCCTGATGGAGCACTGGCTCATACGGCGAGAGAGAAAGCAGCTCTTTGCATCTCTCTTTGCCCATAGTTCGCGTCTTGACACTGACAGTGCTACTCCACCTAATTTACCTCATTGCGGAACTTCAATGTCGGAGGTTCGCATTAGAAACAAGGAGGTTCTGAGAGTAATGTGTCGTCTGGACGTGAATAAGGCTAGTGGTCCGGATGGTATACCAGCGATTGTTCTTAAGGCTTGTGCGCCCGAGTTGTCTCCTGTATTGACGCGCCTGTATCGCCTCTCATTTAGGACTGGTATAGTGCCCAAGTCCTGGAAGCTTGCCAACGTGCAGCCCGTGCCCAAAAAGGGTAGTTGTGCCGATCCTACTAACTATCGGCCGTTTTCAATAACCTCCATACTCTGCAAGATTATGGAGCGTGTATTGAACTCGCGCCTCTTGGCTTACCTGGAAGGTAACGATCTCCTCAGTGACCGACAGTATGGTTTTCGACGCAATCGGTCAACTGGGGACCTACTAGTGTATGTCACTCACTTGTGGGGCGAGGCCCTCGAGAAAAATGGGGAAGCGATTGCCGTCTCCCTTGATGTCTCGAAGGCCTTCGACCGAGTATGGCACTCTGGCCTTTTGAGTAAGCTTCCAGCGTACGGCATTTCCGCTGGCCTGACTGGCTGGGTAAAAGACTTCCTGACTAAACGGTCCCTCCGATTTGTTGTCGACGGATGCTCATCTGAGCCCATGTCGACCAATGCCGGCGTTCCTCAGGGATCTGTTCTCTCTGCAACTCTGTTCCTGCTGCATATTAACGATCTGCTGATGTCCGGTATCTATGGGTATGCAGATGACAGCACAGTTGTGGAGAGATACCTGCCGGAAGCTCGGGCTAGTAAGGAAACAATCCGGTCCGAAAGAGAGGCCATGGTAGAGCGTGTGAGTGCTGCACTGCAGGCAGTCTCCGAATGGGGCAATGCCAATCTTGTAGCATTCAATGCCGCCAAAACACAGGCGTGTCTTTTCACCGCCAAAAGGAGCCCGTTCACCTTGGCTCCTACTTTTCAGAATGTATCCTTGGAGTGTACCGACCGCCTTCAGCTTTTGGGAGTTGAGATTTCCTCGAACCTTAACTTTGGGCGGTTCATTGAGTCCAAGGCCAGGGTGGCTGCCAGAAAACTAGGCGTCATCGCGAAGGTCCGGCGGTACTTCACACCAAGGCAGCTTCTAATTTTATACAAAGCACAGGTCCGCTCATGTGTGGAGTACTGCATTTGGGCTGGTGCTGCGAAATGTCACCTTGCCACTTTGGATTCGGTGGAGAGGCGTGCGAAGAGGCTGATTGGCGACCCAGACTTAACTCGAAACGGTCTCCAAAGCCTGGAGCACAGGCGTAGAGTAGCCAGCCTTTCAGTCTTCTATAGGATGCATTCTGGTGAGTGTGCAAGGAAATTGCATGATTTAATTCCCCCATCTCCGTTCCATCATCGGACGACCCGTCGTACGGCGAGTTTCCACCCTTACGTTGTTGACACCACTGCGATCCGGACGAAGCGTTTTGCTTCCTCCTTTATACCGCGTACATCGAGGGACTGGAACAATTTGCCAGCGTCGGTGTTTCCGTCACAATACAATTTGAGTGTCTTCAAGGCTAGAGTAAATAGGCTCTTAATAAACTAGCGCGCTTTACCATCAACGATCGCATCACTGCTTACCATCAGGCGGGATTGCGGTCAAGCGCTGGTTTATAATTTATAAAAAAAAAAAGAAATAGCCTGTAATTAGAAATGTATTCCATACAATATAAGCATACAAAGTCATTCTAAATAAACTACTAATAATGTGAATTTCCTAACATTGGGTAAAAAGACAGCATACCTCCAACTTTCTTCACCTAAGTGTTCACGGTGAGGCATAAATAAACCACCAGACCATTATTGCGAGGTTTTTCAGTGTAAGATAAGTGGCTTTTTTACATTCACTTTGTTCCTATGACTCAAGGCTTATTGATAGACTTCAAGCTTTTGAATTTCTTCAGGTGTATTTTAACACGTACAATAGGGATGTTTTATGGGTAAAAAAAAACATTCTATTTAGTCCGTCATTAAGATTATAGAAAAATATTGGATACGTATATTTTGTTTTATTAAATTAATAAAAAAAGACAAATATAAAAGGTATCAAAGATCAGGAGTGGTGGCTGGTGACGTCACTGCGCGCTAAAAAGTATAGCGTGCAGTGACGTCACACGGGTTTTCAACGCACTGTGTCGTCTTCATTTTTTGTTTATATGAAAAAAGAAAAAACAAGTGTCTAATATTTTTTTGAAATCTGACTGACGGACTAATTAGTTTTTAGTAAACTTAGTAAACTACCCTATTGTATAGGTATACAAATATTAATATAGGATTAAAAAGTTTTTAACTTGTTGTACTAAAAAAAGTAATCACTTGGCATTTTAAACCTTAAAGTATTAATAGAAAGTCCACGGTTAAGGTAAAAAAAAATTGACCGTTGAGAAAAAGAAATATAAATAAATAAATAGGTCCTGAGATTTAGATTGTACGTGGCTGTCCAAAAGAATAATTAATAAATATAATTAAATTATAAAACACTAACACACAAATTATAACTTTTCTATTTATTTTATACCGAAATAAATAGAAAAGATGCACTGAACTGAAATTTAGTTTGGTTTTTGAACACTAATATTAACTTTCAGTCATAAAAAAAATAAATTTTATAATTTAATTATTCTTTGTTCTTCAAAGGACAGAAGATAAATTATTAGTTTAGCCTGCAAAATGACGATATTCCATAAACAGTAGTTAGCACGCGACAATCTGAAATTCCGACACTTTCACAAGCTATTCCATAAATTTTCTTTTTTACTAAAGAGGACATGTAAAAATGTCACAATTATGTCCAATATTTGCTGTTAAATAGGGCCCTGTTTTTCACCAGACATCCATTCTCTATATTATAAAGCCCGCTTTTATTAATTCATTGCTTTTATAATCGTTTTCCACCTACTTAAAACCAATCAAAGATTCTGTCGCCTTTTGAGCGTAAGTATATTTCAATGCATAAAATTATCGTAAATGCGATTTTGCGACATTTTTCGATTAACATGCATGTTGAACTGTCGCAAACATTTTAGTGCCAAAAATTCAGAGTGAAATCGTTATTACCTTGGTAGCTTTACTTTTCACTATAAAAGCCTCGATTTTTTAAAACTATGTATCAGTTTAGTCAAATACCTTTTATCTCACGTACCTACATCGGATAATACAATATGATTTCGAAGGTACTTTAGATATTACAGCATTTTTAAGTTACCCGGAATACACCGCAACAGGCTAGGAGACCTGATGGGCTTCTGGAGGGAGGTGGGCTGGCTGGAATAACCGCCAAAGGCCGCCATGGTCCACGCACAATTGTCCACTGAAGGGACTGAGTGCGGAAACCAAACCAGTAACAGTAACAGTCACCCGGAATAACTTTGAAGACGATTTTTTTAAATTCTTTAATTTGCAGGTATTAGTGCTGGCTATGTGTGCTTTAGCGGTAGTGAAAGCAGAACACGCCCACTCCTCGCAGCACATCCACAAACACGACGGTCATCATCACAAAGTAGAGTTCAAAGATCATCACGGACATCATCACCACGATTACTATGTAAATACATAAGGTAAACGCAGGTATTAACGACCCCCCTAAGGCAATTTTAAAATCAACCATGTTTTTTTAGTATACTGGTTCCTCTAAAGATTAATAGTTTCAATTTATATGCTAGTGTTATGTATAAAAAATGTATTTACTGGATCAAATACATATAAATAAAAGATAATCTTGTAAAAAATGATTTAAAATGTGTCTTAGTCGATTGTTGCTATTACCGACCCATAAAAACGGCTGTGAAGCTATTAACGATTTTTATGCAGCTATTCCCGATCGTGTATGAGAGGAGGCCTTCTTCCAGCAATGGAATGTGGATATGTATGCTAGTGGTGATGATGATTACCGATCTTAATAAAACAAAACATAATACTTATTCGTATTTTTTAATTATCATTATTTTTAATAAAATAATATTTTTTTTTAAATTAATCAACATAATACTATTAATACACATATATATTTATATTTAAGGAGTTTAAACTCTAGGATATTTCCTTATGCTATTGAGATCATAATCATTTTTCAAAAATTATAGTCATTGGTTCAGCTCTTTTTAGAAATAAATTGCAACTACGTAGTTACATATTATATGATTTGGTACATCTGGTCCTTACAAACGAAACAACAGAACACTGGTATTTCATTTGTTACAAGCCACGGTTGGTCACATGTTCATAAAATGCTTCTGTGTTCATCCAACACAATTTCGTGTTACCAAGTCCCCATCCACGGGGTAATGTAGGCACAAGATTTTTTGGCAAACGTTTAAAAGGAATAAGTATCATTGGAGGTGCTACATTTCCGTCAGCTAAAACGTTCACAAGCACAGTCAAGCACTCCTTTTCGTCATTAGCAACTCTATTAAACATAAGTTTGCTACCTCTGCTGACCAAAACTTCTTTCTGTTTTGGACATAAAAAATGGTTGCCTGTAAAGTCGGTTTTACGGGCGAAGATTTTACGTGACAACGTCTTTTTCTCGGTAGAATATTTATTGATATGAATATAATTAAATTGCACAATAGGAACAAGGAATTGAATGAAAATAAGAATTGCACAAATTTTAACTATAGAAATATATTTTGTTTACTAAAACATCGGTGACTCATCGTAACGTTACCGAGCGTTACACTTTTTCATAAGTGACTCCCAGCCGCAACCTAATTTAAGACGTTGTCACGTCAACATCGGTGACTCATCGTAACGTTACCGAGCGTTACACTTTTTCATAAGTGACTCCCAGCCGCAACCTAATTTAAGACGTTGTCACGTCAAAAGAAAGAAGTTTCGTCACAGTTAAAAACTCGTCCAGGATCTACTAAAACATGATGCAGATTATTTGTCATAAAATAATTGTTCACTCTGTCGAACCACGTGACTTGATTTCGGCTTGAAGGAAGACTTTGTGCAACGCGTTTAGACACTGTTGGATGTCTCTTTATAAAATTCTCAAACCAATATCTGCCAGGCACACCATTTTTAAAAGGATTTGGATGATTTAAGTCATCGACTAGCTTAGCCACTGCTTCTAATAACTGTTCTTTTGTAACTCGAAATCCCATCTTGCCAAGGTAGTGATTCCAGTCTACAATCTGTTTTTCATCACTTAAGAACCGATTGAACTCCGCAAATTTCATTCTTATATTTCCCGTCCCGTTTGCCTCATAATGTAGTTTTGGGAATATTAAACTTTTTTGATGCCTGATATACAATTGTACGAGTACCGTCATTAATTGCTTTGATTGCTTCGGCGAGCTGTATTTCACTATATACTTTTTGCCGCTTTTGTGACTCCATCTTCTTCTTCTTCAGCCTATGGATGTCCACTGCTGGACAAAGGCCTCCCCCAAGGCTTTCCATGCTGATCGGTCTTGTGCTACCCGCATCCATCGGCTTCCCGCGACCTTCACCATCATCGTCATCGGTCCACCTTATTGGGGGCCTCCCTACGCTGCGTCTACCAGTACGTGGCCGCCACTCCAGAACCTTACTGCCCCATCGGCCATCGGTTCTACGAGCAATGTGCTCTGCCCACTGCCACTTCAGTTTAGCGACTCGCAGAGCTATGTCGGTGACTTTGGTTCTTCTGCGGATCTCCTCATTTCTGATTCGATCACGCAGAGAAACTCCGAGCATAGCTCTTTCCATTGCCCTTTGTGTGACTCTGAGCCTTCGTATGAGGCCCATTGTGAGCGACCACGTTTCAGTTCCGTAAGTCATCACTGGCAACACACACTGGTCAAAGACTTTAGTCTTGAGACACTGTGGTATCTTGGACGACGAGAAGATGTATCGTAGCTTCCCGAACGCTGCCCAGCCGAGCTGGATTCGACGAGACACCTCTTTCTCGAAGTTGGACCTACCTAGTTGAACTTTTTATCCCAGGTATATGTAATTGTCAACAACTTCGAGTGCAGAGCAACCAACTAGAATTGGAGTGGGTGCGACATGAGAGTTCGACATGATCTTCGTCTTATCCATGTTCATCTTTAGACCCACTTGTTGGGAAGCTCTGCTGAGGTCATTGAGCATTTTGTCCAAGTCTTCCAGGGTCTCAGCCATGACCACGATATCATCTGCAAAACGGAGATTAGTGATGTACTCGCCGTTGATGTTGATGCCAAATCCTTTCCAGTCCAGGAGCTTGAAGACATATTCCAACGCAGCAGTGAACAATTTAGGAGATATGACATCTCCTTGTCTCACTCCACGCTGGAGTTGGATCGGTGATCCTGGAGACGGACTGACATGGTGGCGTTTTTGTACAAACATTTTATCACCTCAATGTACCGATGGTTAATTTGGCACCGCTAGCGAAACTGTAGCACCGCCCAAGTCTCGATCGAATCGAAGGCCTTCTCATAATCCACAAACGCCAAGCATAGTGGTTTGTTATACTCCTCGGACTTCTGTACTCGTATAACTTGCCGCAGCGTATGTATGTGGTCTATGGTGCTAAAGCCTTTTCGGAAGCCTGCTTGTTCGGGAGGCTGGAAGTCGTCGAACCTGCGAGCGAGACGATTCGTGATGACTCTAGAAAACAGCTTATAGACATGGCTCAGGAGGGATATCGGTCTGTAGTTTTTCAGGAGGGTATTGTCACCTTTTTTGAAAAACAACAGCACCACGCACCTTGACTTCATACTTCTGGAAAAAATATAATTGTATGTCTTATATTGCTTTAGACAAGAAGTACCATTTATTAATAGAAATTATGTCATAAAAGTAGGTGAGAAACTAATTAATCTATATACGATCGGTAATAGCTTCCTATAGTTGCTATTGCCGACCCTCATGGGTCGGTAATAAAGTATGTAAGTATAAACATAATTGTATTACCGACTCATAAAAAAATGGTTATTTTAATTCAATTGACCTTCGGACTATAAAATAGATTATAACTGATTAATGTCACAGAAAATATGAACAAATGCACACTGTTTTAAACACAAAAACAATGATTTATTACTACAACTATTCAATATCGATCCTCGATAAAAATCATAACTTTGGTTAAATTGACAACGCTATAAGGTAAAAACTAGGCAAAAAAAGTTGAGCCGCTAATAGATTTTTATAAAGACTGATAGCTTAGATTTAAACTGGTGCATAAAAATACTTGTATTATTGTGATATAATAACATAATAGAAAAATAAAACGAAAAGTTACGTCGCTGCCATTAACGACTTATGGGTCGTTGATAGCTGCCACGACTAAAACTGATGAAGCTAATATCGTCTTTTTTTAATTTAAAGTTTTATCATTTCAAGTTAATTTTAATAATTAAAAGTCGTAAGAAATCAAAAGTTGACACTTAAATGAATACATTTAGTAATATAAGATAAAGAATAGACGTCATTTGTTTGTATAAATGTCTTAAATAGAAAAGTCATATACTTACTTGAAGGAACAAGGGCGCAGTAAGAAACGTGCTGCGTTCACGCTGCCCCGCAGTACCTGACGTATTTTACGTCTTTTTTGCACAGATACTTACACCAAAGTAAAAGTATACCATGCTCAAGGAATAAACCCGTGTGAAACTTTGCCTACCTATAGCTAGAATAGTTCCGGAAACGAAAGATTTCCAATTACTTTTATAGGTCGGTAATAACTGCAGATTTTCAATGGGTCGTTGATAGCTGCGTTTACCCTACTTATAATATTAGATAGAAGAGTTCCGAAAAGAACTGGGAGTGTATTAACACATATATTTTTCCCTCTATATAGACAATAGTTTTACTGCATTCTCGGATTTCAAATTTCAACTGAATTCCAGGCGTATGAGAAACAACTTTTACTCTGAGTTGGTAGAGCAAATACCTTGCTTGGTATGGCAACTATCAATACGTAATAATGGGCTACTTAAAAAATCAGGAGAATCTACATAAATAAATCTGAACTGTTGAAAACAAAACAGTATATCTAAATATATCATTTACTTCCAGACGCATCCTAAATACGAATTCAAGTACGAAGTGAAGGACCCCCACACCAAAGACCACAAGGAACAACACGAGCACCGCGATGGTGACAGCGTAAAGGGAGTGTACTCTCTGCATGAACCTGATGGTTCCATCAGACATGTTCACTACCATGCTGACAAACATTCCGGGTAAGCATCTTATAACATTACTAAACTCTTCCCGTCTCCTTTTCCATCACACGACTACTCTACTCAAACTATCTTGGTGACTGAAGAAGCTAATCTACAACAAGATTAGATGTCTAGGTTTTTACGCCCCAAACAAAAAAGGAGACTATAGCTCCCCACATATCAGGACCCGAGTGTAGTGGTGCTTATTGTACCACTCGCGTCCTGGGCCGAAGAGGTAGGCAATTGCGGCCAGCACCAGTCTGGGGTTGTGGAAGAATCGTACGTTCCCGTGACCCCCAACGCAGGCGTGAGATGGAACATGGGTGGTTTTTATTCTAAGTCTGACAGATCCCAACACCCACCACAAGACGGCGAACATTCATAGGGTTTGTCAATCTCAGGATAAAAAACTAGACTGTAGTAATCTGAAGTCTACCTTTTTACATAGATAAAAAATACAGAAAAGTTTCTGTCTTAAAACATTTTTCTTGTCTTTTTAGTTTCCACGCGGATGTTAAACACAGCATCCATCACATCGTTCATCATTATCATCACTGAGCTACCAAATGTTATTATTTCTTGATATATTATACTTTGTTATTTAAATAAATCTTAATTCATAAGACTATTTCTTTATTATTCCTGCTGCTTCGATCGCTCTTAGCGATAGGACCGCCCATTGTCATCCTTTCTATAATCTTTATATTTATTTTTTGTAATCTATATGGTGTAATAAAGAGTATTCTATTCTTAACTAAAAAAAATCCTACAAACGAACAAAAAAAGAATATCTACTGAATAAAATTGATGAAAACAAATAAATATACATATTCAAATTCACTTAGGGTCACTCAAAACAGGATTGCAGTGACTTAGTGTCGCCACACATCTACGGAACGTACGGCGCCGAAAGTTCGGCTAAATACGCGCGCAGTGTATTTCAAGTACATACCCTATGACACATCAGCCGCAATTACGCTGCATTCGGCGTAGGCCCTGACTTTCCTTCGGGCGGTTTTTTCAGCTAAAACTTTTTTAATGTATTTTGCACAGCAAGCGAGACATCACGCGTTGCGTTGCCCAACCAAAAGTTCAGCGGGCGTAGCTGAACGTTCGACGTCTGTTGGGCAGCGCGCGCGTGGCGGTAACGAAGAGCGGCAAGTCTCTATAATAGCTAATATTCTAATTAAATCCATTTTTCTGGGCAATTCAGGTACGATACAAAAACCGCACACCGTGAAGTGTCGACACAGACAGACTGACGATGACGCCACGTAACTATCCGTCGCGTAGACCGCTAAAAGACGCCGCGTTATGACAGTTTGGTTTGTCATAACAACTGAATATTGTGACTGACACATCAACCGTTGCGCTTTCGGCGCCGTACGTTCCGCAGATGTGTCACTACACTTAGGCTCACGCAATATTTTCAGTTGGTTAAAATAAAGCAGTCATCGAAAAAATCTCAACTGGGCAGGAAAATCGAGTTAAACTCGCCTTTTCAAACGAAACAATGATAAATTCATGACTTTTAATTAGTTATCCGTTAGTTTTTATCTTCACAAAATTCTTATGACCAAATCTTAGTTACCATACTACTCCAAAACGACTTGACCGATATTTATGAACTTTTATACAATATGTAAAAAAAACCCTGTCCGACCCATAAGGATAATAAAGGTTAGGCAAACACATGACCAAATATAATAGAAAATTTTACGTAATCATCATAGTAACAATACTAATCAATTTAGAAATAATCTTTTTTTCCTTCGAATTAATTCCAACTTCCCCGAAATTTGGTAATTTTTAAAAAATTACATCATTATTTTGAGGGCATTATTATAAGCGATGCGACCACGTGCCGTGTGCCCTGCCCCCCGTTGCTCACGCATAGATTAAGTTACCTCTTTTTGCAAATTAATATTCATTTTTCTGGGGATTTTTTTAAGCTTAGCCTTCGTTGTGGGCATTAGTAGAATCAGTTATCTATACCTAACAATACCTTCACGGATCGGACCGGGTTTTCTTTACATATTGTATACATTATTCAGTAGGTCTGAGAATCAGCTACCCTCTATTTTTCATACCCCTAAGTGATGAGGGTTGTTTACCTCTAACATTTTTTTTAAATTTTATATTTTTTTTTTATAATTTATCATGAGAAGGGTGAAAATTTAAGATTTTAGATATATGTGTGTGATATATTTAATGATAAATTATAAAAAAAAATATAAAGTTTGTTATTATTAATTTGTTATGTGAAAATTAATCCCGATTCTAATAAAACACAATATTTCTTAGATATTATATAAAATGTAAAAATGTTTAATGTTGATATCAATAGACTAAATTCTATCACAAGGGAATTGAACACAAGTGGCGAAATATAACTGTACAATAGGTATATAATCACCAAACCATTCGTGGAATTCAATCGTGATGTTGTATAATAAAAGCAAACGACGAGAGCATGACCTGCGTCTCTTAACAGTTGCACATTTCTACACACCATTACCATCGACACGCTGGAATATAAGTACGACCTAATGCTTCTAAGGTCGAGCTATACATACGACCTAATGCTTCTAATGTCGAGCTATACATACGACCCAATGATTCTAAGGTCGAGCTATACATATGACCTAATGTTTCTAAGGTCGAGCTATACATAAGATCTAAAGCTTCTAAGGTTGAGCTATACATACGACCTAATGATTCTAAGGTCGAGCTATACATACGACCTAATGCTTCTAAGGTCGAGCTATACATACGACCTAATGCTTGTAAGATCAAGCTATACATACGACCTAATGCTTCTAAGGTCGAGCTATACATAAGATCTAATGCTTCTAAGGTCGAGCTATACATACGACCTAATGATTCTAAGGTCGAGCTATACATAAGACCTAATGCTTCTAAGGTCGAGCTATACATACGACCTAATGTTTCTAAGGTCGAGCTATACATAAGATCTAATGCTTCTAAGGTCGAGCTATACATACGACCTAATGATTCTAAAGTCGAGCTATACATACGACCTAATGTTTCTATGGTCGAGCTATACATAATATCTTATGCTTCTAAGGTCGAGCTATACATACGACCTAATGATTCTAAGGTCAAGCTATACATACGAACTAATGCTTCTAAGGTCGCGCTATGCATACGACCGAATGCTTCTATGATCAAGAAATATTGAAGAAGGGAAAATGTGAAGGGGCCAAATAATAACATCCGTAAAGGTAGATTGATTAGGATATGTTACGCTTGCCGGGGATGGTTTGTAGAAGTGTTTTTTTTTTTATCTTTACATACCGAGACCACCGTGTGTCAGAAAGCACGTTCCGGCTGTTATTTGTGGATTTTTGGCTATCATTACGGATAGGTAGTCAGAAGCCCGAAAGTCTAAGAACAAGTCTTAGTCAAAGGGTGTCCTATTACCCAGAAACTGGGTTGTGGCGGTCAGATAGTAAATTACTGATTTTTAGCTGCGTACAGTTAGACTAGAAGTGGACCTGAACATAAATGAGAAAAGGCTGGTCAGATGATTTATCTTCTTCTTCTTCTCGTCAGCCTATAGAGGTCCGGAAGACAGCCTGGGGAGGCCCTAAACAAGGTGGACCGATGACCTCGTGAAGATCGCGGAAAGCTGATCAAACTTGGTCATCATGGAAAGGCTTGGGGGAGATGATTAATATGAATATTTAACTTAAGCGCATAGTTACACATGTATTTATTTATTTATTATGGCACACCAACGACATATTTACAATAATGGTAGCTTATAAAGTAATCACAGGTCTTCAGTTTTGTGTAAATACATCACTTATAGGCATACACAACATTCACAATAAGAGATCTTAGTTATTAATAATTTCATTCAACAAAACATATACATATATTACAATTGAACTCAATAATTAAAATTAAATGATATTGAATAACTATTCATAAATGAAATAAAATGAAATAATATGTATGTTTGAAATTGCAGTTTTGGTATTTGTTTAAAGTGGTCAATTTTTATTAAAGTGACAGTTGATGTAGGCAGCTGATTACAGGACAATTCTTTTAATTTTAGATTTAAATATTGGCAGACTATCAAAGAAAATGTCGATGCTTCTGTCCATCGAACAAGCTCTTTTGTAGGAAGCCAACATTCTGTTTAAGGGAGCATGGTGGCCCAGATTTGTGCGACACGGCTTAGTGGCAAATGTCTCAGAGGAGCGCCTTGACCGGAGATGTGTGTGTATCTAGCAGGTACTACATTTCTAATACCATCTATAAATATGATGTAGATATAACATCCGTAAGGATGTTACATAATACATATTACAAAGTATTACACGCGTGGAGTACCTTATTTAAGTGGAGATGTATGAAGAGTTATGTCTGGCTTATACCATACGGACTAAAGCTCTCATTTATTACTTCTAGTACAATGAATCCGGAATCTATGGTCCGGAACATACATGTCCATTCGGCGCAACCCCACGTGGAGTTATCTAAAACGTGTGATCATTATTCCATTAGCTTTGTTTCTCAAGCAAAATTTGTCTGATTGTTCCGACGAATCTCTGAAATGGCAGCACCGATTTTGATGGGAATTTAATTGGCAGGTAGCTCATGTAATTACGAGTAACTCAGACTACTTTGACATATGCTTTCTATCTCGAAACTCCTATGAGTGAAACCACGGGGCGCAGTTAATAAGGTAGTTGACTAAATTAACTAATTCCCGTCGCCGCCGCCCGTCGGTCAGATTTCCAAAAAATACTAGACACGTATTTTTTCTTTTTTCATATAAACAAAAAATGAAGACGACACAGTGCGTTGAAAACTCGTGTGACGTCACTGCACGCTACACTTTTTAGCGAGGAGTGACGTCACCAGCCGCTACTCCTGATCTATGATGCCTTTTATATTTGACAATTTTTATTGATTTGATAAAACAAAATATACGTATCCAATATTTTCTTACAACCTGAATAACGGACTAAATAAAATATTTTTTTTTTTACCCAGGAAACATCCCTATTTTATATTTTACATAAAATTTATTCTATCTTTTATTTTGGTGATAGTTTATTCGAAACGTTCATTTTCGTTCTCATTCGTTTGCTTTATGAAATGTAAAGTACCATCGTAACATGCATTATAAAAACGGTAAAACATATAATACGCTTTCAATTTTACGTAACTATTAATACAAGTGGCAATACATATCTACGTACATATATTTATCTACTCTCATATCAAAAAATTAAAAATATAAAACTATAAAGGAGTTTATATAGACGTACTTTACACATAGTATATCGAATGAAAATTAAAAAATTAAATTATAACATTATTTCTCTAACAAAATAATGTTATAATATTTTTTTTTCATTATCGTACAGATTACAAATCATAGACAGCAATATTTCATTTTTTATATGTGGCTGCGCGCGCTTTGGCGCGTGCGCGGTGATGCAGGGTGCAGAATTTTGGCGCCAAATACGTTTCTTTGCATTGCAAGTCGTTGTTGTATTTCGCTGGACACATAATTGATTATTATTATTTCTTAAAATGTTAAGTGACAATGAAGAAAATTTGACGCCGCCCGACATTTTAGAGGCTGCGACAGCAGTCAGTCTTAATTTACTACCAATCAAGTCAAGAAAATTATACGATAAATGTTATCAAGATTTTTTAACATAGAAAAAATTAATGAAAGTGCTACTTCATATATTCAATACAATGTATGAGATTAGATAAAGTAGTGTATGAAACTGTACATAATTAGGTATTACACACTCGTGTGATACTATTAAAAAACTCACTCGTGCATAATATCCCTCATTATGTAACAGTTTCATAAACTACTATTATCTATTCAAAAGGCTGTCTCGTTCTTTGTCCAAAGAATTAGCATTGCCATTCAGTTTGGTAATCAAAGGCAAAAATGTACGCTGTAGTGGCAAAAGTGCCTTACTTTTCGTCACGTTTACGGATGACAGCGATGCAGACGAGTACTTCGACGCCTAAGTGTTCTTTTATTTTTTTAATATACGTTTTAGTTAGTTAGTCATATAGGTACCTAATGTAAATAGTTGCGTTTTATATCTTAAAATGTATCAAAACAGGTAAGTCTCATGTGAGTAAGTGTTTTCTATTGCTGTTTTTCAGAGTATACAACATTTTCTCACGGTAAGAATATTAATGTTAATGAAAAAATGCTTAGCAGTTCGAAACGAGCCGTTATACATCTATATATATTGTATACCTACATTCGTTGGGTATTAGAATAGGTTTTTATCTTTTTTTATATTACTACTACTTACGCGGGTGAAACCGCGGGTGAATCGCGTATATTTACATATATATTTATGTACTATAGGTAAATATAATACTCATACGCAACTGTTAAAAGTATGTTAAAAATTGATATTGGCGATCGATCTTTGGTATGCACGCAAGTGTAAGAGCTTGTAAAACGTAATATACTTTCCCATAAAATTAAATCAAACTGATATGAAAAAAAATTGATATTGGCGATCGATCTTTGGTATGCACGCAAGTGTAATAGCTTGTAAAACGTTACATACTTTCCCATAAAATTAAATCAAACTGATATGACATATGAGTATAGATTTTATCTACTCACTGGATTCTAAAGTACCTAATAGGTAATTATTGGAATTGGACTGCCCAATAGGGTATTTGACTAAAAAAACTAATTAGTCGGTCAGTCAGATGTCCAAACAATACTAGACACGTATTTTAGAGGCAGATTGATCTTGACAAAACTTCCGATATAACAACATTTGGTGCATCGTATCCGGCACACATTGCAACACAACTGCTCAGACCTGTCCTGCGTACGGCTTCACCAGAAATCATGCCGGAACACGTCGAATCTCTTGGCGACAAGACTTTGTCTGGTGGGTGGTAACTTCTGCTGGCAGCCGATGTTATCATATTAATTTATTTAAACATTTCGCGCACAAACACACACAATTACGCCAGCCTTTGTACCTTACAAAGGCTGGCGTAATGCTTTAATAGACTTTATCGGCTACTTCTTGTCTCGATAGCATGTATAAAAAATTTCTCAATGGCAATTTCAGCTGAACAGTACACCTAAAATATTGTTATGCATTTCCGTTGCCACTTGAGCAATTAGTGTAGGTGTTACCCAAAAGTACACTTTTACGAAACAATCCATAACATAATATCATAATTAATTTTTTACTACCGCCCATTCAAAGTGAAATCAACGTTACCTTGATTGTTTTGTTTTCAATATAAAAGCAACAGTTTTTTCTCACTATGCATCAGTTCATGTGTGAGCTTAGTACCATTAGTACAACAATTCCACAACCAACAACCCAAAATGTCTTTCAAGGTAAAAAGAGCTTACTTGAAAAAGCATTATTTACATACCTACCCGAAAAAAGCATCAATTAAGTTATAAAATTACTTATTTAATTTTTATTGGTATTTAAGGGGCTCGTGGTTACGATAATAACAGCCTCATAGGTCGAATGATCAGGTTAAGGGGCTCGTGGCTACAATAATAACAGCCTCACAGGTCGATTGATCAGGTTAAGGGGCTCGTATCTTTAATAATAACAGCCTCACAGGTCGATTGATCAGGTTAAGGGGCTCGTGGCTATAATAATAACAGCCTCACAGGTCGATTGATCAGGTTAAGGGGCTCGTGGCTATAATAATAACAGCCTCACAGGTCGATTGATCAGGTTAAGGGGCTCGTGGCTATCATAATAACAGCCTCACTGGTCGACTGATCAGGTTAAGCTACTCTTACCGCGGTTGGCCTGTGGATGGGTGACCATCTTTGCATACCTAGACCCCTTCGTGCCTCGGAAAGCATGTTATCCGATGATCCCGACTGTCATTTGTAGATCTTTGACAGTAGTTACGGGTCATGGCAATCTGGGCTTCTCCCAGTTGCAATAATGTCCCTTTGTGCCGATTGGCCTAGTTCTGTTCTGTCTCCTGCTTGTTATGGAGGGAAGTGGAAAAAATATCTTTTTTCTTACTCCTCCGCTATTCTTCTCTGATTAATTTCGTTGCGGGGCCCAAGACAGTTGAATCGTTTCTCCGGGACTCGTCGAGCTTCATAGCTCGGCGTTTTTCTGGCGGTCTCCACTGTTGATTCTAGCTTTCAGGAGTTGCAGTGGGTGGGAAAAGTGTGGCGGGTTTTGTCCCAAAAAAAAAAAAAAAAAAGTAGTTACGGGTCGTCACAACTCCGAAAGTCTGACCACCAATATTACCAAGGGGTGTCATTTGACCCAGTAATTGGATTGAAGTCAGATTGGCAGTCATTCCATTTAAAGTACTGGTATTCTGCAGAATCCGGTTAAACTGGATACCAACTCCAAAATTTTCGGGAAAAGAATAGGCAGATGGTAATATTTAATTATGTCTTATGCCCTTTAGTGAATTCCTTATCATTAAATTGTTGTTACCCTGCTTTCGATTTTATCGAATTTACCCTCTAAACTGTCATCAAAGTTGGTCTACCTACTTATTGCTGGCCCACTGGATTATATTGCCGCCTTATTCATCATCATCTCAGCGTTTTTCAGCATTGGATTCTGGGATCCGCTTTATTTGTCTAACTGCTGATTTTTGACTCAACTTAGATATTTTCCGTGAAGCGACTAGCCGCTTTATTATTATAGTATAATCAAATTTTCTAATTCCAGGTCCTGTGCATCTTAGTCTTGATGGTGGTGGCAGCTGTGACAGCGGAACACGGCTACTCATCGCAGCACATTCACAAGCATGATGGTCACCACCAAAAGGTCGAATACAAAGACCATCACGGACATCACCACGTTGACTACTATGTAAGTGTCACTTGAAAAGGGTTACCAGAAACAAATACTAACGGGGCACTGATTTTGAAAGCCTAGTTCTAATCATACAAAAGTTGAAATTTACAATATGTAAAGAAAACCGTGTCCGATCCGTGAAGTTACTGTTAGATATCGATAACTGATTCTACGAATGCATTCAAAGCCGGGCTAAACTAAAAAAAAACCTGCTTAAAAAGTAAATATTATTTCGCAAAAAGAGGTAACTTAATACATGTGCGGTAGGCAATACAAGGCGGGCAGGGCTCGCTGCACGGTCGCATCGCTGTTCGCTCATAATAATACCGTATAATACCGTCAAAAACGGTGTTGTATTTTTTTTTAATTACCAAATTTCGGGGAAGTTGGAAATAATTCGCGGAAAAAGAAGATTATTTCAAAATTCATTAGTGCAATCATCATAGTAACAATACTATGACGTTTATGTAAAATTTCATATTTTATTTGGTCATGTGTTTACCTAACCTTTAGATATTATCCTAATGGGTCGGACGGGGTTTTCTTTACGTATTGTATATGCGTGGTCTCTATATCTTAACTATCGAAACCCACCAGCGTAACACACATATAGCTAATCCATTGCTCCATGCGTTCGAAAAATATGTCTGATCAATAAGGTACATAACGCAATGAATGTTGTTAAACTGTCAAAATAAAACCGATTGCTTTTGATAGTGAGTTACGCAATTACCCTGCTGGTCAAACTCATAAGTTAATGGAGATGATGCACAGACAAACTGTACTGCAGCTTGACGTTATATTACCAATGTGTGCACCTCTTTGAATAATCGACAAAAATATATCTAATATATAAAATTTCCATGTCACAATGTTAGTTACCGTACTTCTCCGAAACGGCTGAACCGATTTTAATGAAGTTTCGTTTATACATTCGTTAGGCATGAGAATGGGTTTCTATCTATTTTTTATATTTCTACTACTTACGCGGGGCGCAGCTAGTATATACATATATTATAATCAACAGAAACATCAAATTGAATTAACAGCGGCTCCCCAACTAGGCACAGTCTGTGTATTTTTTTTTTTTTAATGGGACAAAACCCGCCACACTTTTCCCAACCACTGCAACTCCTGAAAGCTAGAATCAACAGTGGAGACCGCCAGAAAAACGCCGAGCAATGAAGCTCGCCGAGTCCCGGAGAAACGATTCAACTGTCTTGGGTCCCGCAACGAAATTAATCAGAAAAGAATAGCGGAGGAGTTAGAAAAAAGATATTTTTTTCCACTTCCCTCCATAACAAGCAGGAGACAGAACAGAACTAGGCCAATCGGCACAAAGGGACATTATTGCAACTGGGAGAAGCCCAGATTGCCAAACACCACGGAAAACAATTTGATTAAGTTAATGGGTCCTAAGTAGGTATTAGCTGTTACAATTGATTCCAATAATACAGTCTGTGTATTATTTAAGAAATTTTTAAATAAAGCCATTGTTTTGTTCCAGACCCATCCCAAATACGACTTCGAATACAAAGTAGACGACAAGCATACCGGTGACCACAAGGAGCAGTATGAGCACCGTGATGGTCACAACTCCAAGAGCGGCTACAAAGTGCACGTAGACCACATTGTGCCTCATCATCATCACCATTGAGGAATTTGTTACTGAATTTTGTTAAAGTAGTGTATAGGAAACAGTCAAGGCAAAATGTTGCAAATAAATATTTGAAAAACAAATTACTTTGAGAATTATTTGTCACAATTTCGCTAAAGTACTGACTCGTTAAAAGACAGGCGTCGTAATCTTTATGATTACCCTGAATTCGTGATTAGATATACAACAGCACCCCATTGTGTACTGCGATGGTACCTTGTCAAAATACTTATGTATGTCAGGAAAAAATAAATCTTTCCAGTAACAGAGGTGACAAACATCTGCATCTGTTCCTTGTGTGCATAAAGTCAACCATTTTGAAGGAGTTCTATAGGTACAGAAATGAAATAGGGACTTATTAATTCAACCAGGTGTCAGACTGGTTACAGTAGACTTCTTTCATGGAGTACTGTTTAAAATATAAATTAATATTCTCCCCACAAAAACCAATTCAACAAACGAAATTCAAATTTTACATACATAAAAAGGCACACTATACACACAAGCATATTATAAGTAGCTACTAAAACGAAAGGGATCCACCATTTTTCCAAAAAGACATTAAAATTTTGATGAAATATTAAACATCGGTCAGCATGGTCAACGTAGATATTTGCCAGATATCATTTCTCATTCATAATTCCCAAACTCTTGTCTTTGTAGTACAATAAAAATTTTACTAATTTTCCACTAAAATTATTGTTTTATTATATTTTAGAAAACAGTCCTTGTCGAAAAATCCTTTAGAGTCACCAAGAATCTTGTAGAAGCTTTTAGTATTTATTTAACAATCGCCCACCTTGGCCAGGCGGGAACGGTTGCACAATGGTCCGCGTTATAACTTGTTCATTTTTTTTTTATATTTTGATTAAGGGCGCTTTTAAAATTCTAGATTGTTCTCGTATGCATAATTTTTTGCATGAATGATGTAATCAACACTTTTTAATCATGTTTTGTTTTGAAAGATTCTCCTTGGAGATTCGAGGCTGTTTTTCTTTGACTAGCTTCAGACGACAGCCCGTCAATCTACTACAATCTTTACAATCATAATTCTTTAATAAATTTTCAACTTTAAAGCTTAAAGCTCAAGATTGATTGAATATTTAACAGTTTAGGGTAACTTGACCAGCTTTCGTCCGTACCTACTATGCTTTGGAATAGGCAACTTGCTTCATTTATCTAACTGGCCGACCACTTGACAATTCAAAAGTGGTAGTAATGCTTTATAAATTATAAATAAAATGCTTTATAAATTAATTAATTTGTTTTGATGTGCTTTGAGTTTGATTACAAATCGTAATATGTTTATGCATAAGCAGTATGCATGCGTGTGAAGGTGCTTTAACGAAATATTTAAAAAGTTCGCGCAATATTCAAACGTTGCACATTCTATCGACATTTGAAAATATAGAGTAATTATTTTTTGCAACATAATAGTTTTGATTTAAATATAAAAGTTGGAATTTTATGATTATTTATCAGACCGGTACTGAACTTGGTGAAATAAATACAAAAACTAAAATATTAAAAATAAAAAATAGGTAAATTTAATTTTTGAATTCCACCTCCGTGACACTAAATTAAAATGATACGATGATGTGATTCATCATTATCAACCTCTTTATCGTCCCACTGCTGGGCACAGGTCTTCTTTCATACAGAAAAGGATTAAGCGTGATCACCACGCTTGCTCAATGCGGGTTGGCGATTTCAGACTTAAAGTCCAGGTTTCCTCAAGATGTTTTCCTTCACCTTCAGTCATTGTTGTCCAAGATATTCTTAGAAAGTACATATAACTTTAGAAAAGTTACATTGGTACTTGCCTGACCTGGAATCGAACCCGCGCACTCATACCTGAGAGGCTGGTGTTTTAACCACTAGGCCACCACGACTTGATGTGATTACGTAATAATAAAATCTTGTACCAGTCGTGCTCCGCCAAAGTGTGGAACTCCGTGCCAGCAACTTTGTTCTTTCCACCATTTAACTCATTTACCTTCAAAGAAAGTGTGAACGGGCATCCTTTGAGATTGGCCATACTTTGCATCAGACGTGATCTAGATCAAGAACAGGACCATTCAATGTTTGTCCTAGCCACTTCCCATTATTTGGGGTCGGCTCTCCTCGTTCTTTTGCGCCAGGATGATCTGTCCTGGGTTGTCAAGATGTTTAGTTGGGCACGTTCTAAGTCCTTGGCCACTGTGGACCACCAGGTGGTTGGTGGGCGTAATCTACCTTTTTTGTTATCTGGCAGTGCTAGGGCGCGATGAAATCGTTGATGGTAAAGCGTGCTAGTATTTATTCACTCAAAAAAACTGAGTGATGTTAAACCGCGCCAGAGGGAGATTGACCTGGAGACCCTCCACGACTAAACTCCCGACACAACAACATTTCTACCCAGCACACATTGCAACACAACTGCTTGGACCCGTCCTTCGTACGGCTTCACCAGACATCATGCCGGAACACGACAAATCGCTTGGCGGCAAGTCTTTGTCTGGTGGGTGGTAACTTCTGCCGGCAGCCGATGTTATAGTCTACCAGGAAGAAACACTTTTATCGATTATCACCCTTAAAATTATGGTCTTATTTTGACGGCAGTGGCAGTAATTGATTGGTAGGTCTCGATATGGTCTAGCAAGAACTAGTGATCATAATCTACCTCACCTTTTCCCAACTATGTTGGAGTCTGCTACCAGTCTAACCGGATTCAGTTGAATACCAGTGTTTTACATGGAGCGACGGCGTTAAGTCGTGGTGGCCTAGTGGTTAAAACACCAGCCTCTCAAGTATGAGTGCGCTGGTTCGATTCCAGGTCAGGCAAGTACCAGTGTAACTTTTCTAAAGTTATATGTACTTTCTAAGTATATCTTGGACACCAATGACTGAAGGTGAAGGAAAACATCTTGAGGAAACCTGGACTTTAAGTCTGAAATCGCCAACCCGCATTGAGCAAGCGTGGTGATTACGCTCAATCATTCTCTGTATGAAAGGAGACCTGTGCCCAGCAGTAGGACGATAAAAGGTTGATAATGATGATGATGACATGGAGCGACTGCCAATCTGACTTTCACAACCCAGGTACTAGGTAATACGACACACCTTGGTGAGACTGATGGTCAGACTTTTGGACGTCTGACAACCCGTAACCACTGTCAAAGATTTAGATATGATAGCCGAGATCAATGGCTTGACATGCTTTCCGAGGCACGGATGGATCTCGGTACGTAAAAATAGGCACCCATCCACATACGAATCCGGAGCAAGATTAGCTTAACCTGATCAATCGACCTGGGCGGCTAGTCTAGCAAGCAAGTCTTTGTTAAAGAACCTGTCTGGAGTAGCATACTAATCTAGACAGGTTTATTCTTTTTAGTTTTTGTTATGGAGATAGTATAGTATACAGAGTGGTGCTGACAATACGACAATAAATTAAACATCGTATATCTCAACACATTCTCAGTCTACCCATAAAAAATCATATAAATATATCCATTAGTTTAGTCACAGGTAATTATTTTTCATTTTTCATATTTTCTACATGATGTGCATGTTGATAAGGAAGCGCTTACAGGTTAACGACCGCCGCATCCTGCGGTACCAAACTTTAATAATAATGTCGCGGAAAAAGCAAGTCGATGCGCTGGATGGATCGCGCTGTCGCCGATCGGAGGTCAGTGAACCAATATTTTTAAAGGATGTTCTATTTGCAATTTAGTTTGTTTGAATTTTTTTATTTTTTTTTTATTTTTTGATGCTAGATTTTTTTCTATGGTTTACGATTATTCCTATGAACCAGCATTATACGTGTTTTCATTTATTTTCGTATTGGCAGCACCACTCTGTATATACTAACACCATTAACAAACACTATGAGTTGACATTATTCAATCAATTTGCTGTTCTTTTTCTCCTTCATAAACATCATCATCATTATGTCAACTCCCATTATAACAATTGGCTTCTCACTTTTTTAAATATTTTGTGTGAACATGAAGACACAAATGGATCTGAAGATTATGTTGCGCCCCGTAGAAATTAGCAAGTTATACAAATATAGTCGTGGTGGCCTAGTGATTAAAACACCAGCCTCTCAAGTATGAGTGTGCGGGTTCGATTCCAGGTCAGGCAAGTACCAATGTAACTTTTCTAAAGTTATATGTACTTTCTCAAGTATATCGTGGACACCAATGATTACAAGGTGCAGGAAAATATCTTGAGGAAACCAACCCACATTGAGCAAGCGTGGTGATTACGCTCAATCCTTATCTGTATAAGAGGAGACATGTGCCCAGCAGTGGGACGATAAAAGGTTGATGAAGATGATGATGATACAAATATAAAAATACAAATATTTATGGGGACAACAAATACATTTTTAAATTTTTGTGTACATTAATACTGCATTACAATAGGTTTATCCCTGTCCCCTAAACTAGGCTAGGCCTGTATCTTAGGGGGCAAGTTCAACATTTCATACTTTCCAAATGATGTTTAAGATGTGTTCTGAAAGCTCTGTTATCACAACCTTTATTCTACATTTGCTGACAGAACGCGTTTTTGTGAGAGCAGCCGGGGCCCAGTGGTGACGGCCGCGACTGAATTGTAGGTCGAAGATTCAACCGAGGCAGGCGCTTTACTTTGCGTAAAATATTTCATCATCAATGCTCTGAAAACCGCGAATTTCCTTCATTTCCGTCGTGAAGAAACCGGCATGACCTAGAATCAAAAACTCGAAGACATATGACATCTACCAACCCGCACTCGGTGCGCTTGGTAGATAATACCCCACTTAATCCCGAAGCGAGGAAGCCTACACAAGCTTCCTAGCTTACAGAGGAACATATAGATCTCGGTGGTAGGCCATAACATTGGCCGCCGGCAGAAGTTACCACCCACCAGACAAAGCCTTGCCGCCAAGCGATTTGTCGTGTTCCGGCATGATGTCTGGTGAAGCCGTACGGAGGACGGGTCTGAGCAGTTGTGTTGCGATGTGTGCCGGGTACGATGCGCCTAATGTTGTTGTGTTGGGAGTTTGGTCGTGGAGGGTCTTCAGATCAATCTCCCTTTGGCGCAGCATAGTTGGTTGTGTTGTTGGGTTTAACATTGCATCACCTCGCTCAACTGCCGTCTTCCTTCCTATTCGCTGTTTTTCTGAGTGAACAGGCTCTTAATAAACTAGCGCGCTTTACCATCAAATCAAATCAAATCAAATCAAATCAAAGCATTTATTTCAAATAAACCAGTTACAGGCACTTTTGAATTGTCAGAAGTTCGGTCAGTCAGTAAGGTGAAGCTAGTCGCCCATTCCAAAAAGTAGGTACCTATGGAGAAGAACGGGCAAGAAACTCCATGGACACTCTTTTAATCAACGATCGCATCACTGTTTACCATCAGGCAGGATTGCGGTCAAGCGCTAGTTTATAATTATTTAAAAAAAAAAAAGATATACCTACTCATGGGTATTTCTGTTTGTACCAATGTAGGGCTGTTTGCGATCATTAGGGTGGCTTCTAGTGTCTTCACTTTTTTCAGTTTCCACGCAGATGTGAAGCACAGCGTCCATCATTTAGTACCCGATAAGCATCATCATTAAGTTAATTCCCTAGTTTGTAATATGTATGTAGCATAGTCTACTTAGCTTTTTATTTATATTTGTTTTTTTGTTTAATATTATTATAAACTTTTAATCAAACATATTTTTGTCTAGATAACGCTTTACCTAAAAATTCTTCTAATATAATATATATTACTTCTAATCTCACTTTATACTTTAGGGTTAGAAAACAAACATTCACTGAGATGAACTCCCAAGACACAAAAAAAAACCGTTTTGTAATATCCTTGTTCTTTGTTTGGAATGGGAAATCATCAAATGACTTCGCCCGCTGTGGCAGCATGGAAGGGTGTGTCAGACTTTTACTGACTAAAACCCACCCATGTTCCTTCCCCAACCCGCAACCCACAACCATGACCCAGAAGACATTCGAAACTTACCCATTAAACGATATAAAACCTATATATAGGCCAAACTTTGCAAAAAGGGGTATTATAAAATCACAGATTATTTAGAAGACAAAAAAGCTTGGGACTGAGCTGCTCGCTCTGTCAAGCATTGTAATTAAGCAATATGCGTAATTGTAAGTTAAATTATTGTAAAAATTTTCATTTTTAATGTCTGAACTTGAAAAAAGACGATGATCCCTGAGTTTGTTTCGGCTATTTCTTCTCCGAGGTAGTCAGTTAGGAAATGCCGGCTTCATCTATTTAAAGAAAAAAAAAACATGACGCGTAAAAGTGATCAGTGATCTTACTTGCTTAATAAACGATTTCATTTCATCAGACTTCGTGGACCCCATCACAATGTGCTGACATCTGTTTGAGGTGCGCGTGAAACACAACGCGCCGTCGACTCGGGCCTGGTCCTTACCGGGCGGCGAGCTGCCCACTGCTCACCGCCCGCAAGCCCGCGCCTACGGTGGCCGGGAGTTCGATGTTGTCTCCCGAACAGAGCATCTCCTGCGGCGGCTAGTGGAGTGAGGGCGCTGGGATTACCGCCCCCTTATGCACTCTCGCTCCGGTCCAGGGCCTGGACTAGGGTTGGACGAGAGAGATCGCCGCCAATCGCCATCACAAGGGCACGGCTGTGCTCTACCCAAGCCTGGCAGACTTCCACCGTATGCTCCACCGTATCCTCAGGGCGATTTTCGTAATGTCCTTAATTGATAAAAAAAAATAGATCCTATTGATTAGGCTGCATTAGACGACACTAAGTTTAGTAACGTAATATAAAAAAACAATACTTTCTTGTTAATATACCTAGATTGTAAGGCAAAGTAGCTTAAAGCGGTAAGTAACACACATAAGCATGTAACAAAGGATATGACCGAGTAAAACTGGTTAATTTTAAAATTACGAAAAATTTATTCAAATCTTGCAAACTGGAGATATAAAAACACATATTTTGCCCTCAAAAATTATCAGTTGCCTTTTGTAACTTCAAGAGCAAACAATTTATTTGTTTATATTAAAAATACATAAGGAAAATCTGTAACCATGTACACCAAGGTAAATTGATTATACTCTTACAACTAAACCCTAATCCAAATATGTATAGATAATAAAGTATTACATATCAACGATATCTAAATATTTGTTTTATCTTTCAGATCTTCTTAGTTGCTGCAGTCATTGCAATGGTGATTGCTAATCCACAAAGTAATCATGAGCATAAACACGCCATCTCATCACAAAGCATCAAACAATACCATGGTGAAGCCATCGAGAAACACGTCGAGTACTATGTATGAAAATTTCAAAATATTTTCCACAATTTCGCGTTTATAGACTTCGGTACCTAAATGTTCCGTCTATTTGCAGTCACATCCTAAATACGAGTTCAAGTATAAAGTACAAGACCCACACACCGGCGACAAGAAGTCTCAGCATGAATCCCGTGACGGAGACGTTGTGAAAGGTGTGTACAGCCTGCACGATGCCGATGGAACCATCAGGATCGTTGAGTATCACGCTGACAAGAAAAGCGGGTAAGTCCTATCACCTTTTACCTTACTTCATATCTTAGCAAGTTGAATAGAATAGAATACTCTTCATGATGTGCACCATATAGATTACAGAACATAAATATAAAGACTTATCGCTAAGAGCGATCTTATACAGATTTTTATTTTAAATTATAATTATAAACTAGTGCTTGGCCTGATGGGAAGCAGTGATGCAATCGTTGATGGTAAAGCGCCCTAGTTTATTAAGAGTCTATTCACTCAAAAAAACGGAGTGAATAGGAAGCAAGACGGCAGTTGATGCAATGTTAAACCCAACAACACGTCCAACGATGCTGCACCAGAGGGAGATTGATCTGGAGACCCCCCACGACCAAACTCCTGACACAACAACATTTGGCGCATCGTACCCGGCACACATCGCAACACAACTGCTCAGAGCCGTCCTCGGTACGGCTTCACCAAACATCATGCCGGAACACGACGAATCGCTTAGCGACAAGACTTTGTCTGGTGGGTGGGAACATCTGCCGGCAGCCGATGTTATGATCTATCACCGAGAATTGAGAATTTCACTATAATGTGGATAATGTTATTCCTTTAATACTGCATCCAAGTAGTGCCACACACTTTCTCGGTATCTACCAAAATCGGGGGGCTTCGATTCAATTTCGTACAAGTGTGATGCCCACACATCCTTGCTCTATTATCCTTCCTTATACTTCCTTATACTGTTATTTTTTTTATATAAGTTGATAGCAATTTGAAATTTCCTATTTTCCAATCTGTGTTTTCTTCTATTTCAGTTTCAATGCCAACGTTAAAAGGGAAGGGCACGCCAAGCACATTATTCCAGAATATCATCATCATTACTGATGTGATTACGAACCTACTATTAATTAAAATTATTTCATAAGATTGTTATCAATATTTGCGTTGTTGTAAATATCTTTTAAATAAAATTGTTTTAACCATGTATATGTTGTAATTTTTTTGCCCTTTTAACTTTTTAAACATTATTTGTGTCATGACTAACTATTAATTAAAGTTTATTTTAATTATCCAAGACAGTTATATAAACAAATAGTTGTAGTATAGTTTCTTCCCGGGAAAAAATATACTTATTTCGGCCTCAGCTTTTCCACACTGTCAATATTGATCTCCATTACAAATGTCAATATCAAGAACGAACCCCAAGCTCTAGTGAAGCAGCCATCTTGTAAAACAAGTTCACTAGAGATCATGCCGAAGTGCGCATTCAACCACGTCCTCTGTGGACGTTATATTTTGGATACATTCCGCTTGGTCAAAGCGATCTCTAAGTATGTTGTGAAGTGTTTGATTGAATTATTGAGATTTATAAATAAAGTGATTATAACAAATTTTATTTATGATATTGTTACACTGCGTTCTTACGTGATAATCTACGCCTACCTGAACATGGATAACACATTTAATAAAAGAAGTCTATGGTCAATAGAGACATGACGTTTGAACTTTGAAGGAAGCTTAGGCGGTGGTCTGTTTAGAAGCGGAGTTTTTTCGTAATCTCGGATCTAATTAAGAATTAAAATATATAGAACGTCGCGTGAGAGGCAAGGAACCTGCGCGAAGATGAAAACCAGTGTTTGATGTTGGACTACGATGTGTTACATACACAAATTAATTTAACTCTTAACACAATGTCGTTTGAAGCTTCTACATTGGGAAGCTTACATAGTATTTTTTCTTGTTGGCAGGGTTCAATAGCTTACACTGTTAATTTAATAACGGTTACTATAGTATATTATATATTATCAGTTATAATAGTCTCTTCAATAATGGCATACAGCTGCGTACAGGCCCGTTGATAGCATGCAACTTTGAGGCGAACCAACTGGTTTTGAAACGAATTATGCGAAGTCTATAAGGATCACACAGGCTGGAGATGCTGGCTGGGACGGCGGATCTATGGATTGACCTAATTTAGAGTAATGTGATATACCCGTTGTGTTCACCCTTTGATATTTTCCAACACCAAAATCTTAACAACTGCTGCATAATAGTGTCAGACGTGTGTGCTCAAAGTACTTAATTAAAATTCTTAAGTGACTGAACTACACTTGTTTTATTCCAAGCACAACATACCCTAGTCTCATGAATAAGTATCGCTGAGGTAGGCCGGTGGTAAGTGACCAGAAGGTCATTACACCATCTAACTACAATTTAACCATCAACAATCTCATCATCAATTTTACCATCAATGATCTCATCGCTGCCATCAGGAAGGATTGCAGTCAAGCACTAATTTATAATTATAAAGTAAAAATCCACTGTTTCCAAATATACATAAACTAAAAAAAAACAGTTTTGCTAAATTATTGCCAGTCAAAATATGAGTCAAGCAGTAGTATGTCTTCCACGTGTTTACGAAAATTTCTTCATATCAACATTTGCACAAATGATGTGTCCATTAAACTTTGTTTAAACCAAAACCAGTATACGAATTTTGAGCAAAAAGCACCGTATGAATTCCTCCCACATAGATACTATCTATGTTACGAGTATTAGCAGGAATTATGTATATAAACTGCATTGATATACTTATTTTACGTCCTTACTATTGAAATAAGTGCGAAACTTCACCAAACAAACTCTCATATATTATAGAAAGAGCCGGCTCTTTGGATGTTAGTAAAAGCAATGTTGCCATGACAGAGCCAATTTTGCCCTTTATTTAATTTACCAATACCGTGAAAAATCCATTTTCATCAAAATTAAATCTTTAGGAAGATCGTACTTCAAACCACCAATGTGTCATTACTTATATTCAGATTTGTAGTATTGTTGTTTTTTATCAAATTTAAATATTTTCTTGGATTTGCAATACATGACAAATGATTTTATTTTTTTACTAGCGGCCGCCAGCGACTTTGTTCGCTTAGAGTTAGTTATGCTGCGCACCTATTAGTCGCAGCGTGATGTTATGTAGCTTAAAGCCTTCCTATATTAATGGGCTATTCAACACAAAAAGAATTTTTCAAATCGGATCCATACTTCCTGAGATTAGCGCGTTCAAATAAACAAACTCTTCAGCTTTATACATATATTAGTACAGATTAGGTTTGTACAAACACATATTGCTGCAGAACTGCACAGGAACTTGTTGGCGTGCCATGAAAAAGGCCTATGTACAGCAGTGGACGAGTACAGGGTGGTGATGAAACACATATTTATATTCATGTTTTTATTACTGTGATGAGGTCGGCTTTTCTTGACTACTGTGAGGCCTATTCTAGGTATGGTAGGTATGGTAGGTAAGCGTTATTATGATTAGGAAGATAGCGACACTCTTTTGAGTAAACATGGTACGCATAAGTATTATTAAAACAAAAAATAAAGACTAAACAAATTCATTCCTGAGTAAATCTTAGAGAATAAGTTATTAGAAGTTCAGATTAACAGCTAAAAAGTTATAAGAGTGCGAAGCGGTACACTCATTTATAATCTGAACACCTATTGACATAAAACAATCAAGTACTTGAAAATTACATACATATGAAATTACATATATATGTGTTTCTAAATTTAAGGCAAATATAGTTCAGTTATGGCACCTGTCAGTGTGACAAATATAATTAAGATCACATTCGCAAAATATGTATTCGTTTGTATGGACGATGGGTGCCAAGATGACTCATAAGTCCTATAGGTAATCCCAGAGAATTCTTCTCTGGGAAACTTGTGCGGACATCAATACCATCTTTGTTTTACAGAAAAGCGCTGCTCGAGTCATTTACAACCTTGGTCCTAGAGATTCTCTTAGAGAAAAATTCAGAGAGGTGAACATTCTGACCGTAGCTTCACAATATATATTTGAAAATCTTATGTATGTACACAAAAATAATTATATCGAATTTTAAGAAAATAAGCGATATTCATAATATAAATACCAGGAACAAACACAATCTTGCTGTACATCACACTCGTCTCCACAGAGTAGGCAACTCGTTCATGGGTCAATGTATACACTTTTACAACAAGCTTCCCATGGACATTCGAAACTTACCCATTAAACGATATAAAAACTATATAAAGGCCAAACTTTGCAAAAAGGGATATTAGAAAATCTCTGATTATTTAGAAGACAAAAAAGCTTGGGACTGAGCTGCTCGCTCTGATAAGCATTGTTATTAAGCAATATGCGTAATTATAACGTAAATTATTGTAAACATTTTAATTTTTAATGCCTGGACTTGAAAAAAGACGATGATCCCTGAGTTTGTTTCGGCTATTTCTTCTCAGAGGTAGTCAGTTAGGAAATGCCGGCTTCACCTAGTTTAAAAAATAACGTATGACGTGTAAAAGTGATCAGTGATCCTACTTACTTAATAAAAGATTTCATTTCATTTCGTATTATTATCATGACGGTATAGCTGTAATAACAAACACTAGCAGTTGAAAGTAACACCTATCAAACATCGTCCTACTTTCAACCTAAAGAAATGTAAAAGCACCGGCCGTAATTGATCAAGGTTGATAAAATAAATATATCACAATACATTTTAAATATAAACTGGTTATTTTTAATGAAAAGTTGTCATTAGCATTAAGTTGGCACTTTTTGGTAATTCAAGTGTAACTATATAAAAGCATGGGTCATGCATTTACAGGCTATCAGTTTCCCTTTAGTATTTACATAGAAAACAACAAAATATTAACAACACAAAATGTTTGCTAAAGTAAGATTTTATTTCAATAAGTTCTGTTGCCGGCAGAATTTACCACCCACCAGACAAAGTCTTGCCGCCTAGCGATGCGTTGTGTTCCGGCATGATGTCTGGTGAAGCCGTACGGAAGACGGGTCTGAGCAGTTGTGTTGCGATGTGTGCCGGGTGTGATGCACCAAATGTTGTTGAGTCGGGAGTTTGGTCGTGGAGGGTCTCCAGAACAATCTCCCTCTAGCGCAGCATCTTTGATCGCGTTGTTGGATTTAACATTGCATCACCTCGCTCAACTGCCGTCTTCCTTCCTATTTACTAAGTATTTTAAAGGAATAGGCTTAATAAATTAGCGCTCTTTACCATCAAGGATTGCATCATTGCTTATCATCAGGCGGGATTGTAGTCAAGCACTAGTTTTTAATTATTAAAAAAAAATATATATACATATGAATAAGATAATACCTATCCTGGATGTAATATTCAGTGGCAGCGATTGCCGCGCAAAATCACCACGAGCATCACCACGGTCACGCCTCCTCATCACAGAGTATCAAGCAACACCACGGACACGCCACCGAGAAACACGTCGAATATTATGTATGTAAATTTTAACCAAAGTGAGTGTTCCTTAATTTTTATTAGAAAAAAGGACTCTAACCCTCGTATATCCTACAGTCTCATCCCACCACGGACACGCCACCGAGAAACACGTCGAATATTATGTATGTAAATTTTAACCAAAGTGAGTGTTCCTTAATTTTTATTAGAAAAAAGGACTCTAACCCTCGTATATCCTACAGTCTCATCCTAAGTACGAGTTCGCGTACCAAGTGGAGGATCCCCACACCGGTGACAAGAAGTCTCAACACGAATCCCGTGACGGCCATGTTGTAA
Organism: Sesamia inferens; assembly: GCA_037179545.1. NCBI lineage: Eukaryota > Metazoa > Arthropoda > Insecta > Lepidoptera > Noctuidae > Sesamia > Sesamia inferens. The sequence continues at coordinate 21,960,548 of CM073928.1, read as the reverse complement.
AAGGCGTGTACAGCCTACCCAGCCTGACGGCGCCGTCAGAATTGTCGAGTACCACGCTGACAAGAAAACAGGGTGAGTTCAGTGCACCGGCAAAATTTAAAAAAAAAGTTACATATTTGAATTTCGTCTATTTAAAAGTTCTACCTTTGTTAACAGATTCAACGCCAATGTAAAATATGAGGGTCACGCCAAACACGTTGTTCCTGAATATCACCACCATAATTGATTCTGTGATACTACTAATTTATTTGTTATAAACGACTAGTTAAAATATTAGTATTATAATTATTATGATATTAGAATAAAAAAAAAACCAAAAGTAGTCTCTGTTTTTCATCCTAATAATAAAAAAATACTGATTACAAACGTGATCTGAGATCTCACGTTCATAAACACTTCTGCTTGCGGCTTCGCCCACATGGTTATCGGGGAATTTCACACAATAACCCTAGTGTTAATCCAGATGATTAAATATCCGCATGCTTAATATGATCCGGTGCCATTGTCATGTGTTCTCCACCCCGGAACATACAAAGACAAACCGACAAAATCTAAATACTTACTATAATATTGCCATCAGGTAATGTTCCACAAAAATCTTGATTTTACAGAAAACTGTACATTAAATATTTCTGTGAAAAAAACTAATGAATACCATACATAACATCAATATTTATAATGGAATATAAATAACAGAACATCTAAAGAAAATACTGGCTGACATATCATCGCATAATGGGAACTACTTTTGCCTACTTGGAATATGAAGTTTTGAAAACGGCTTCGTTTTATAATCTAGGGGATCAATAACCTAAGAATCGTTTTAGGTACCTTAAGGGGGTGAAAAGGGGGTATTTTGTTTGTATGATAAATCTTATTATGAAATTTCTGAAAAAAAAAACATTAACCACCTATTAGATTAAATCGAGAGTCAATATTACCTAATACTTTAAATAAAAACAGGCATGTGATTTAGGGTTTTCGAAAGTTGACTCCTAAGTAGGAGTTTTTTCCACCCAGGTGGGTGGTAATCGAGTGAAATTTACTGTTGCTTTCATTAACTCGAAAATGGGTTACAACATAGTGAGCGCAATGACCGAGTGATCGACTACTGCACTGTGTGTCGCAGGTTCAATTCTTGCTCAGAACAATATATGTATGTATGGCCTACAGATAGTTGTTCGGGCTCTAGTAAAATTTTTATAAACGAACCTACGATACAGAAATTACTCCTAGTGTGGGGAAAAAACCATACAATGGAAAAGTATAACAGACTTTTTTAAAACGAGCCCTATCGTGGTAAAAAAGGATGACACATTTTATTTGATATCCATTAATTTATATACTTTAAAAAAATTACTTGAACACTTAAAAGGATTAGTGGAAATGATATACTTATATAACTTTAAAAAGGTCGTCGGTCCGCCAACCACAAGGACCCGTTGAGAACGAAAAGCACAGAACTGGTCGAAGTGGAGATGCTTGGCGAGGCCTATGTACAGCAGTGTACTTTCGGGTGAACTGATGATGATGATATTCATGACTTTAGCACTTACATGCTGATGATACCGTCACACACAAGATGACTTGAATATACAGCGGGAAGCTGTGAAATGCCGCGGGAGACCTCAACATGCCATACAAATGTACTTTTTAATGGCATTCCTTGACACTCGTTTTCTGAAAAACACATGTTAGAAGCATGATATCTTAACCTTATAAAAACGCACTAACAACATTGTCCATGAACAAGTGAGATATGATATCACAATAAAATCTCTCTGTAAAATTACCTAAGCAGTTAATGTTTTCGAAATATGTACTGTCAAAACGCAACACCTATTAACAGTAACCGCTGATATCATTTATAGTGAAATCAATACTACCTTGAATACAATATTTTAAGTCTTATAAAAGACATGTGAATTAGAAGCTAAATATCAGTTCACTCTTGGACATTCCTTCAGTAACCAACACACATTTGCACCAGGCCAACATGTTCTTTAAGGTATATAGTTGATTGAATTATTCACTAACTTTAACTTAAGCACTGTTCTATTTAAGTTTTGAAATGAAAAATGTGATGTATAGAGAGCTAGTATATCACTCTTCTATATCACACCGCATTCAAACACGCACTTCTTTTTGACCAAAAATCAACAGATGACCAAATGGTTTCAAGTGGTAACTTGCTTAGAATTTCCTCCTTATTACCAATTTCTCGAAAATATTACGTTCATGTTTCTTTAATAAATCTTCTTTCTTGCATTTAGGTATTCTGCATGCTATCCGTAGCTGTTGCAGTGGTGTTCGCTCACGGACACTCGTCCCAGTACATCCACCGACACGACGGACACCACGAGACAGTACACCACGGACATGGACATCATGACTACTACGTCAGTAACCATATTACATCACTTTCGAAAGTGATATTCTAACTTTTTTACCCGATACTGTTAACATACCAATATGTTCGTTTGCAGACTCATCCTAAGTACGAGTTTGAGTATAAGGTGAATGACCCTCACACGGGCGACCACAAGTCGCAGCACGAGCACCGCGACGGTGACTTCATCAAGGGACACTACTCGCTGTACCAACCTGACGGCTCCGTCAGGGATGTGCACTATCATGGCGACCATCACAGCGGGTGAGTTTAGCAATAACTCTGACCGTATGCATATGGGCGAACCTTCAATTGTTGTAATTCTGTTTTTCTCTTCAGGTTCCACGCTGACGTGAAGTACAGTACACACCACATCGTTCCTCACCATCACCATTACTAAAAACGGTTGTCAATATTAACTAGTGAACAAAAATTATGTTGTTTTATAATATTTAGTTATGGTTACTATTCTAAAAATAAATGAGCTTTAATCCAGTTTCCTTTTTCATTTACTTTCTTATTTAAAGTATTGTCACCCTTACTTACATTTAATAAGATTTTTTTTTTTTATAAATACTTTACATTTAAAATGATATCACAAACTTTGCACAAATTTATTATACAGAGTATCGTAGACTACTCTACGCTATCTATCTCTCTTTCCCGTTGGTAACCCATCCAAAGTTGTTTGTAAAATATTGTTCTTAACACCCTTTGTAAAATATTTACATTTGTGTTCTGTAATTTATATGGTGTATACAAAGAAGAATTTTATATTCTATTCAAATTCATAATTTTATGCATTACTTTTTATGATGCATAAAAAGTAGCTATTCTTCCGTAATCCCACGCCTTTTCAGAATCAAGTATGGCTATAGGACCTTATTCAGTACGTATGTATAAAATTTCCAACTGTCTCTAGCAAGATAGAATGGTGTCTGATAACAACATAATAACATGCAACAAATATTTAAATTATGTCTGTAATAGCTTTTACGAAACGATCCTCGTCAAAGCCACACTCTTATCGTACGCAACTTGATTAAGAGAAATCAACACTACCTTGAATGTATTATTTGAAATTATGTACAAGACGGAAAGTTTATATATCAGTTCACTTTTGGTCATAGTTCTTCTGTACTATGCCTGTACCTATGCCTATGCCTGTTCCGAGGTTGCTGGTGAGGCTGAGGGTGATGACCAAGTATACGCGGTCGCTGCATGCTCGTACTCAAGACACCCCTTGAAGCTGGCTGGGTGATTCGCCGATGAAGCTTGCGTCAGTGATGATGATGACGTCATGCTGGAGTTTTGCACGAAGGCTGCGCTGACGTTCATATTCGGGGTCACCAATGTGACCAAAAGTGGTGTAAAGTTCACTCATCCCCCATAGAAAAGGGCGGATCCTCCAACCAGACGGATGTTATGTCTGGCGGGCACTTGCCCACTGGTTGAAATTTGCAAGTTGTATGTATGCTAATTGGACGGTAAACTTTGATTGCGAAATGTAGAATTCGTGTGACGTCATTAAGACGCGTTGTTCATTTGTGGCGTTTGTAGGTACTGCTACAATAACATTCTTTTTGTAAATATGTTAAGTTACGTCTTTGGAGTTTCACTGACAAATGTCATTAAAAAAAACAAATGGCTAAAAAATCATATCGCAGAATGAGGTTATCATTCTGTGATGTGATTTTTTAGGTATTAAAATAATAAAATAACATTAACATAACTTTTATTTTTAACTTTCGACCTTTACGACTTGACATAACTTGGAGTTTTAATTTACTGTGTTTAATGTATAATATTTAGATAATAATTATGTATTCAATAATAAACCTATTAAAATAACTTCTCAAAATATATATATTTTTTTTTTTAAATCCGCATCAAATACCCTATGAAACCCTACGGAACTTGGCGCAGCCAAAGACTTAATCGCAAGCATAATCAGACTATAGATAATGTTAAAATGTTCCACTGGGATAGCATGGGGTTCTCTCTGTGTGGGTGTAGACTTTAATCCACCATGCGGGCCGGTGTGGGTAGGATATTGTCACAAGTCTTAGAATTTTAGGGTTCAAGTACTAAAGTAATATTTACTTTCTGTCCTTCTTATATAATAATCAAAATATTTCATACATTCATAAAAGTTATTAGAAATATTACTAAACAACAAATTAAAATCATACATTTAAATAATAATTATCTAAACAAATAAATAATAAAGTCATCCATACTGCATAAACAATAATACATATAATTACAATCTCCATTTAGTCACATCAGCCCACCACATGCCGCTTACAACGGCAGCGGCAGATGATGGAGCAGTCAATGCTTCCCGCAAGCGCAGCCAGCATGCTGTTTGCACTCCCCCGCACTCGCCGTGCCAGCGACGCACTTTTCTTACGGGCGTGGAAGTAATCCACGCGCCCTTCCGCAAACATAGCCGTCGCACTGCAATAGCAGGGGAGAGCCAACATTTTCCTAAACGCTTGTATTCCTGTGCGCGCATAAGATGCTCTGAACTTAAGTTTCTGAATAAGGAAATCGGGTCACTATCAGGCATTATATAGCTTAAAATGTATTGCGTGTTTGACCACGCCTAATTTAGAAAATGGGGAGGTATGTCCACGTTACACGTATATAAAGTTTGTCATCGTAATCATCTCAGCGTTAATCCTAGTCGCATCCGAAACTGTTTTAGCTTTGGAGTCTGGGGTCTGCTTTATTTTACTGCTGACTTAGCAAAACTTCGATACTTTCCGGGAAACGACTGCCGTCTGGCCTCCACAATCCGAAGGCGATATCGAAGCATTGCAGTTAGACGAATTGTTGGATTTTTGAAGTCTCCAATAACCCGTAACGACTGCCATTAGATGTTCGTATGGCTACTGGGACCAACGGCTTAGCGAGGCACGACCAGAGCAGTGTAAATATTTATACTCATGCATACAAGTGCACTACGCGGGGATCGAACCCACACCTCCTAGCACAGCGGTCGCTTTAGCTACCGCTACGCCACGGTGGCTGTCACGTATATAAAGTTTGTATTTGGTTTTATTATATTAGGCTCATTGTTGATCCCAAGAGTTATAACAATATGGTATAACTTGAAAACCAAGTTTAGGTTCAGTAAGCCTTCTGACTGATTACAAGGTGAAGGAAAACATCTTGAGGAAACCTGGACTTTCAAGTCTGAAATCGCCAACCCGCATTGAACAAGCTTGGTGATTATGCGCAATCCTTCTCTGTATAAAAGGAGACCTGTGCCCAGCAGTGGGACGATAAAAAGGTTGATGATGATGATGATGAAGCCTTCTGTCGGTCACCTGTCCTTGTAATAGGTAAAAAATTATGGACTTTCTTAAAATTACCAAAGAAAGGTAACACGCTAATCGCTTTCAAGGGTGTAATAATTGCATTGGGAACTTAAATCGTAAATTTGGTGAAAGAACAAGTCTGGTTTGTAATTTACATAATTTTCACAGTCGCGTAAAACTGGATTACACATTAATCATGTGTGTAGTTTTTATATAAAAGGGACAAACTTCGTTCTTACAATATCAATCGGAGCTGTGCTTTCAAAGAAACCACAATTATAAACCTAATCATGTTCTTTAAGGTACAAAGAATATTATAATAATAGTGATCTCAAAAAAAAATACATCATTTTAAGTACTGTATTAGCAAAACAACACAGTGTTACGTTTTGCAATGATTAGGAATACCTTCAGTGTAGAATAGAAACATCGTCATGTTTTAAATAAGAAAATTTAAGTTAATTATTTCATTGCTTCATGCAGTAGTTGTTATCGCTGCACAGCCGCAAGAAGGGTTAAAAAAGTGCTGGTTCTCATAACCATCACCGTCGTTCTCTACGCCATTTTATAAAGTCATGTCATTTTTAATATGGTTTTTAATTTACACAGATACTTCTTGTCACCGTCGCAGTGGGAGCGGTTGCCGCGCAAGACCACCACGGGCATCACCACGGTCACGCCTCCTCATCACAGAGCATCAAGCAACACCACGGACACGCCACCGAGAAACACGTCGAATACTATGTACGATACTGATATATAATATATTTCAATTTATGTTACCAAAGATTTTGCTCACCGTCTCGATTTTTTACAGTCTCACCCTAAGTATGAGTTCGCGTACAAAGTGGAGGACCCACACACTGGTGACAAGAAATCGCAGCACGAGGCGCGCGATGGGGATGTCGTGAAGGGCGTGTACAGCCTGCACCAGCCCGACGGTACCATCAGGATCGTAGAGTACCATGCTGACAAGAAAACTGGGTGAGTAGGTCTAATAAACCAAGAAATAGAAATGCATTTATGAAGTGTAACTAACCGATTATTTTCATTTCGACAGATTCAATGCCAACGTGAAATATGAGGGTCACGCCAAGCACATTGTTCCTGAATACCGCCACCACTGATTCTGTTACATTAATTGTTGATGAGGACTTGTTAAAGCTGTTGTAAATATTGTTTGTTGTTACAATGAAATATAATATAATTTAAAAAAAAAAATTGTATATATCCAGATATATTTTTGGCCTCATAATATACCCTTGACGTAATCAATGGCGTAATTGCAATAATGCATTGACAGCACTGAGATACTCCTTCTGAGTACTACTAAAATCAATATCTTAGCCATTTATTCAAATTATGCTGAGAATCATCAACGTATGAACGTCATTATTACATAAGACAGACCCCAAAACCACTTCCTAGTTCTTTCGCTGCAAAGAAGAAGTGGCTGAACAAACTACCCCATCAGCGCAGCTGTTAGTTCAGTTAAAATTCACCTGACTATGCATGTGAAGTAGGTAACTATCATAACAATACATAGGACATTAAATTAAATTATTTACCATATGCCAACTATCCTTTATTTTTCTCAAAAAAACATTTTTGTTAAACGAGTATACCCAGGTTGGTTGGAACTCAGTACTTGGATCCAGCTGACGAAGAGACTCATCAAATCTCTTGATCGTTTTTAACTTTTGCTGTAGTTATCGTAGGTACAATCACATGTAGAAGTCCCCTTCCACCTTAAAGATTACTGTCGCCTGCACTAAACCGGCCACGCACACTAACGCATTATTTTATATCCGTGTGTGTTATATTCCTACCAATCAACCGTATGCTGGGTAGTATCTCTACGAAGAATTTAAGATGTAGTCTATGCATATGGTAAAAATATAAAAAGATATTTTTGGTTTTTAGATATGAAAATGATTATGTTATATGTTATCATTAAAGAGGTTATAACTTAATTATTCATTTTCTTAAAGAAAACAGGATTGAAGCTTAACCTGAATATTATTACAATCATAAAAAAATCTATGGAACACAAAACAGTACTTTTTACAGTGCGTGTATAGCATGTTGCTAGTGCTGCCATCTTGCAGTGACTTTTTTCGGAGTTTGATGACATGAGATTATAATGTTCAAGCGCTTTTTTAGTTCAATAATTAACGAACTTATTTCTTTTTGAATTCCGAAATTATTGTTTTTATAATTTACCAAAAGTAATTTGTTATTACTGGTTTCAACTCACAATCACTTATATATTTAAAACACTCTGTAGCACATTTCTGCACTGTAATTGTTATAAATTGTTTTTTTTTTTTTTTTTTGTTTAGCTCGATAAGTCTCCATCAGTCTCGCCACACGATTTAAAGGTTTATTCAACGGTAATTATTGTCGTTACGTTCCACTTCTCTCGACAGTTTAAGCTGCCTTCGTCATCCAACCTCTTGACCCAACGGCTTACAGCATTATCTAAAATAATAACAATTTTGTTACACACTTCCAATAAGCGATTGGTTTGCACCTTACCCAACTAATAATAAAAACAACTTACACAAAAGCTGGTTTCATATGATATTTGAGATATATTAAGTCCATTCGTTGTGTATTAGCCTGCATATTGATTAAAAAAGTAAAACTAATAATACTTGTAACTATATGTTCATCAACCAACAACAGCTAAGTAATATTATTTGAGTTATTGTAGCTAATAGGTAGTCGAATATTTTATGTAAACTAGTGATTCACTTGTTTCAAATCTACCCTCATCTTTTTATAATGACTTTAATATAGAAAAATCTTAAAAGAAAATATCATCGTTAAGTTGCGGATCGGTATTTTTATATATTTTTGTTGTCAGCAGTCACCAATAAACATTGGAAATTTTTTTTGTAAGATTTGTACTCGAACCACCTTGAATGCTAACCACGGCGAGGACCGCATAGCCATTCGGACACTTACTGTGAACGTTGAAATTAGTAAGTGGTACCTATCAATCATAAGCGGGCAGCAAGTTGTCAAAGTGTATGAGTGTGTATCAAACTTTATTATAGTAGAAGGTCGTAAGTACAACTAGTATTGCTTGGCCATAGTTTTGTGAGATTGTAACTCGACTTTTAGTGGTGATAGTACTTGCAATTCATATTCGTTTTGGTTCTATGCATTCTTCATTCTGCAAAACAACAATTATAAATTAAATGATAAAGACTATGACAACGAGCCTTACACAACAATAGAGATGTTCTTCAAAAAATATTGATGGGTGAGACTGGTCAAGGATCAGTGTCAGTGGAATGGCATTCGGGCTGTAGTCCGAATAAATATACGATAGGTAGCTCTGATTTGATTTTTCTGAATCTATTCAAGCTGAAATCTTTTCTGTTCATTTAGATCATGCTACTGCCAACATGGCGGAAAGTTATATGGCAAATCCTTAATATGAGCACTATTGACAGCAAGTCTAAATAATGATTTTTAGGCAGAATATTAAGTCAAATATGGTAGAAGGGTTGAGAATCAGACTTCCGGATTATTAAACTAAATTAAAACTACCATATTACCTTAAAAATTAAAGAGCAGTTGTGGCCTAGTGTTATCGGCCGCAATTTACCAGTTGTAGGTCGGATATTCGAACCTCGCTCAGGCGCTTTACTTTGAGTAAATTATTTCATCACCACTGCTCCTAAAACAGTAAAGGAAAACATCAGAAGGAAACCTGCATGTCTTAGAGCTAACTTCGAAGACATGACTGCGACATTTACCTACCCGCCTACTCTCTCTAAGATTGGGAACATTATAGACTAATTATGTTAAATTATGTACATTAAAAGTATCCAGTGCAGCAAATTGTAATCCATTTTTTATTTAATATTATTTGGTCAAACTTCAATAAAAATTGTTCTATTTGTCAAATATCAATATCATATCATTTACTTTTATTAAGTATCAAAAATGAATTAGAAGACTTTAAGAAAGCAGGCTTCATCGAGTTTAGTTTGACTTGGGCAATACTCGTATATTGTAATAACTACTACATATACAATATGTTAAGAAAACCCTGTCCGACCCGTGAAGGTGTTGTTAGGTATCGATCACTGATTCTACTAATGAATACAAAACCGGGCTAAACTTAAAAAAATGCCCCTAAAAAAATAAATATTATTTCTAAAAAAAGAGGTAACTTAATAAATGTGCGATATGCACTCTTCCGCGGGCGGCGGGCGGCAGGGCACGCGGCACGTGGTCGTATCGCTATTCGCTCATAATAATACGGGTGTTCTCACTTTTTTTAAAAATTACCAAATTTCGGGGAATTTGGAATGAATTCGCGGGAAAAAAAGATTATTTCAAAATTCATTTGTATTGGTACTATGATGATTACGTAAAATTTTATATTATATTTGGTCATGTGTTTACCTAACCTTTATTATCCTTATGGGTCGGGCAGGGTTTTCTTAACATACTGTATATATATATATATATATATTTAAATCTTGTGTTTTTTGGAAGTCTTTAAACTGACTCCGGATCTAGGTTAACCCAAGCGAGGAGAACATGTTCATGTCGATTCATAAATGATTCTATGAATTCTATGTAAATATGGTGCTGTACTACAAACGATAGGCCTTAAAATTGTATGCGTAGTTATACTGTTAGCTGAATGTTAAAGAAATTGATAATCGCTGCTGACGGCTCCAAATAAGTAGCCAAATTCTGGACTGAGTCCATATAAATTGATATTGAAACGCTATGATGAAGATTTAGTCTACTCGTAAACTTCCTGGTATGATCCATGGTATGATATTATCACCATAATATGTTTGTGTTTTACGAAATATGTTATTGTCAAAACGCAACACCTATTAACAATATAATTTAGAGTGAAATCAATACTACCTTGAATGTATTATTTTAAGTCATATAAAAGACGTGAGGTTTAGTGTTAGTATCAGTTCACTCTTGGACATTGCTTCAAATTACAAGCAACTCAAAGAAACAGTAGGACAAAATGTTCTTTAAGGTAGTTAATTATATTATTCAATTATTTTAACATTCTCACTCTACTACCATAGTGCTGAAGTTTGTAAGTGTAATCTTTGAGATCTCTTTCTATGTCGCAGCAGTCAATGTAAAGAATTCCATATCTCCATGAGCAGAAATAAAGAGATAAAACAGGGTTGGAGTGAAACTTGTAACTTGATTAAACTCCTTCAATATTATCAATGATACCAAGAAGATTTAAAATATTCCTATTACTTTTTAATATTATTTTTTATTTTATTTTAATAATTATAAACTAGCGCTTGACCGCAATCCCGCCTGATGGTAAGCAGTGATGCGATCGTTGATGGCAAAGCGCGCTAGTTTATTAAGAGCCTATTCACTCAGAAAAACTGAGCGAATAGGATGGAAGACGGTAGTTGAGCGAGGTGATGCAATGTTAAACCCAACAAACTGACCAACTGACAAATACTTGGTCATAGTTCTTCTGTACTATGCCTGTACCTATGCCTATGCCTGTGCCGAGGTTGCTGGTGAGACTGAGGGTGATGACCAAGTATACGCGGTCGCTGCATGCTCGTGCTCAAGACACCCCTTGAAGCTGGCTGGGTGATTCGCCGATGAAGCTTGCGTCAGTGATGATGATGACGTCATGCTGGAGTTTTGCACGAAGGCTGCGCTGACGTTCATGTTCGGGGTCACGAATGTGGAGGCATGATGAACAGGATGTATAGTTTACTCATCCTCCATAGAAAAGGCCGGATCCTACAACCAGACGGGTGTTATGTCTGGCGGCCACTTGCCCACTGGTTGAAATTTGCAAGTTGTATGTATGCTAATTGGACGGTAAACTTTGATTGCGAAATGTAGAATTCGTGTGACGTCATTAAGACGCGTTGTTCATTTGTGGCTTTGTAGGTACTGCTACAATAACATTCTTTTTTTTTAAACATGTTAAGTTACGTCTTTGGAGTTTCACTGAAAAAAAAAACATGTCATTAAAAAAAACAAATGGCTAAAAAATCACATCACAGAATGAGGTTATCATTCTGTGATGTGATTTTTTAGGTGTTAAAATAATAAAGAACTTAAGCATAACTTTTATTTTTAATTTTCGTCCCTGCTTTCAGACTATAGATAATGTTAAAATGTTCCACTGGGATACTATGGGGTTCTCTCTGTGTGGGTTTTAGACTTTAATCCACCATGCGGGCCGGTGTGGTTTGGATATTGTCACAAGTCTTAGTAATTTTAGGGTTCAAGTACTAAAGTAATATTTACTTTCTGTCCTTCTCATCATGAAATAACTATGAAAGAATAAAAAATAATCAAAATATTTCATACATTCATAAAAGTTATTAGAAATATTACTAAACAACAAATTAAAATCATACATTTAAATAATAATTATCTAAACAAATAAATAATAAAGTCATCCATACCGCAAAAACAATAATACATATAATTACAATCTCCATTTAGTCACATCAGCCCACCACATGCCGCTTACAACAGTGGCAGATGATGGAGCTGGCTGCGCTCCCCCGCACTCGCCGTGCCAGCGACACACTTCTCTTGCGGGTGTGGAAGTAATCCACGCGCGCTTCCGCAAACATAGCCGACGCACTGCAATAGCAGGGGAGAGCCAACATCTTCCTAAACGCGTGTAATCCTGTGCGCGCATAAGATGCACTAAACATAAGTTTGTAAATAAGGCAATTAGGTCATTATCAGGCATTATGTAGCTTAAAATGTATTGCGTGTTTTACTACGCCTAATTTAGAAAATGGGGACGTAGGTATGTCCACGTATACAAAGTTTGTCATCATTGTCATCTCATCGTTAATCCTAGTCGTATCCAAAGCTGTTTCAGCTTTGGAGTCTGGGGTCCGCTTTACTAGTCTAACTGCTGATTTAGCTAAACTTCGATATTTTCCAAGAAACGACTGCCGCCAGACCTCCACAATCCGAAGGCGATATCGAAGCATTGCAGTTAGACGAATTGTTGGATTTTTGAAGGCTCCACAAACCCGTAACGACTACCATTAGATATTCGTATGGCAACTGGGACCAACGGCTTTCCGAGGCACGACCAGACCAGTGTAAATATTCATACTCATGCATACAAGTATATGCACTGCGCGGGGATCGAACCCACGCTTCCTTCCGCAGCGGCCTCGTTAGCTACCGCTACGCCACGGAGGCTGTCACGTATATAAAGTTTGTATTTGGTTTTATTATATTAGGCTCATTGTTGATCCCAAGAGTTATAACAAAATGGTATAACTTGAAAACCAAGTTTAGGTTCAGTAAGCCTTCTGACTGATTACAAGGTGAAGGAAAACATCTTGAGGAAACCTGGACTTTCAAGTCTGAAATCGCCAACCCGCATTGAACAAGCTTGGTGATTACGCGCAATCCTTCTCTGTATAAAAGGAGACCTGTGCCCAGCAGTGGGACGATAAAAAGGTTGATGATGATGATGATGAAGCCTTCTGTCGGTCACCTGTCCTTGTAATAGGTAAAAAATTATGGACTTTCTTAAAATTACGAAAGAAAGGTAACACGCTAATCGCTTTCAAGGGTGTAATAATTGCATTGGGAACTTAAATCGTAAAGTTGGTGAAAGAACAAGTCTGGTTTGTAATTTACATAATTTTCACAGTCGCGTAAAACTGGATTACACATTAATCATGTGTGTAGTTTTTATATAAAAGGGACAAACTTCGTTCTTACAATATCAATCGGAGCTGTGCTTTCAAAGAAATCACAATTATAAACCTAATCATGTTCTTTAAGGTACAAAGAATATTATAATAATAGTGATCTCAAAAAAAAATACATCATTTTAAGTACTGTATTAGCAAAACAACACAGTGTTACTTTTTGCAATGATTAGGTATACCTTCAGTGTAGAATAGAAACATCTTCATGTTTTAAATAAGAAAATTTAAGTTAATTATTTCATTGCTTCATGCAGTAGTTGTTATCGCTGCACAGCTGCAAGAAGGGTTAAAAAAGTGCTGGTTCTCATAACCATCACCGTCGTTCTTTACGCCATTTTATAAAGTCATGTCATTTTTAATATGGTTTTTAATTTACACAGATACTTCTTGTCACCGTCGCAGTGGCAGCGGTTGCCGCGCAAGACCACCACGGGCATCACCACGGTCACGCCTCCTCATCACAGAGCATCAAGCAACACCACGGACACGCCACCGAGAAACACGTCGAATACTATGTACGATACTGATATATAATATATTTCAATTTATGTTACCAAAGATTTTGCTCACCGTCTCGATTTTTTACAGTCTCACCCTAAGTATGAGTTCGCGTACAAAGTGGAGGACCCACACACTGGTGACAAGAAATCGCAGCACGAGGCGCGCGATGGGGATGTCGTGAAGGGCGTGTACAGCCTGCACCAGCCCGACGGTACCATCAGGATCGTAGAGTACCATGCTGACAAGAAAACTGGGTGAGTAGGTCTAATAAACCAAGAAATAGAAATGCATTTATGAAGTGTAACTAACCGATTATTTTCATTTCGACAGATTCAATGCCAACGTGAAATATGAGGGTCACGCCAAGCACATTGTTCCTGAATACCGCCACCACTGATTCTGTTACATTAATTGTTGATGAGGACTTGTTAAAGCTGTTGTAAATATTGTTTGTTGTTACAATGAAATATAATATAATTAAAAAAAAAAATTGTATATATCCAGATATATTTTTCGCCTCATAATATACCCATGACGTAATCAATGGCGTAATTGCAATAATGCATTGACAGCACTGAGATACTCCTTCTGAGTACTACTAAAATCAATATCTTAGCCATTTATTCAAATTATGCTGAGAATCATCAACATATGAACGTCATTATTACATAAGACAGACCCCAAAACCACTTCCTAGTTCTTTCGCTGCAAAGAAGAAGTGGCTGAACAAACTACCCCATCAGCGCAGCTGTTAGTTCAGTTAAAATTCACCTGACTATGCATGTGAAGTAGGTAACTATCATAACAATACATAGGACATTAAATTAAATTATTTACCATATGCCAACTATCCTTTATTTTTCTCAAAAAAACATTTTTGTTAAACGAGTATACCCAGGTTGGTTGGAACTCAGTACTTGGATCCAGCTGACGAAGAGACTCATCAAATCTCTTGATCGTTTTTAACTTTTGCTGTAGTTATCGTAGGTACAATCACATGTAGAAGTCCCCTTCCACCTTAAAGATTACTGTCGCCTGCACTAAACCGGCCACGCACACTAACGCATTATTTTATATCCGTGTGTGTTATATTCCTACCAATCAACCGTATGCTGGGTAGTATCTCTACGAAGAATTTAAGATGTAGTCTATGCATACGGTAAAAATATAAAAAGATATTTTTGGTTTTTAGATATGAAAATGATTATGTTATATGTTATCATTAAAGAGGTTATAACTTAATTATTCATTTTCTTAAAGAAAACAGGATTGAAGCTTAACCTGAATATTATTACAATCATAAAAAAATCTATGGAACACAAAACAGTACTTTTTACAGTGCGTGTATAGCATGTTGCTAGTGCTGCCATCTTGCAGTGACTTTTTTCGGAGTTTGATGACATGAGATTATAATGTTCAAGCGCTTTTTTAGTTCAATAATTAACGAACTTATTTCTTTTTGAATTCCGAAATTATTGTTTTTATAATTTACCAAAAGTAATTTGTTATTACTGGTTTCAACTCACAATCACTTATATATTTAAAACACTCTGTAGCACATTTCTGCACTGTAATTGTTATAAATTGTTTTTTTTTTTTTTTTTGTTTAGCTCGATAAGTCTCCATCAGTCTCGCCACACGATTTAAAGGTTTATTCAACGGTAATTATTGTCGTTACGTTCCACTTCTCTCGACAGTTTAAGCTGCCTTCGTCATCCAACCTCTTGACCCAACGGCTTACAGCATTATCTAAAATAATAACAATTTTGTTACACACTTTCAATAAGCGATTGGTTTGCACCTTACCCAACTAATAATAAAAACAACTTACACAAAAGCTGGTTTCATATGATATTTGAGATATATTGAGTCCATTCGTTGTGTATTAGCCTGCATATTGATTAAAAAAGTAAAACTAATAATACTTGTAACTATATGTTCATCAACCAACAACAGCTAAGTAATATTATTTGAGTTATTGTAGCTAATAGGTAGTCGAATATTTTATGTAAACTAGTGATTCACTTGTTTCAAATCTACCCTCATCTTTTTATAATGACTTTAATATAGAAAAATCATAAAAGAAAATATCATCGTTAAGTTGCGGATCGGTATTTTTATATATTTTTGTTGTCAGCAGTCACCAATAAACATTGGAAATTTTTTTTGTAAGATTTGTACTCGAACCATCTTGAATGCTAACCACGGCGAGGACCGCATAGCCATTCGGACACTTACTGTGAACGTTGAAATTAGTAAGTGGTACCTATCAATCATAAGCGGGCAGCAAGTTGTCAAAGTGTATGAGTGTGTATCAAACTTTATTATAGTAGAAGGTCGTAAGTACAACTAGTATTGCTTGGCCATAGTTTTGTGAGATTGTAACTCGACTTTTAGTGGTGATAGTACTTACAATTCATATTCGTTTTGGTTCTATGCATTCTTCATTCTGCAAAACAACAATTATAAATTAAATGATAAAGACTATGACAACGAGCCTTACACAACAATAGAGATGTTCTTCAAAAAATATTGATGGGTGAGACTGGTCAAGGATCAGTGTCAGTGGAATGGCATTCGGGCTGTAGTCCGAATAAATATACGATAGGTAGCTCTGATTTGATTTTTCTGAATCTATTCAAGCTGAAATCTTTTCTGTTCATTTAGATCATGCTACTGCCAACATAGCGGAAAGTTATATGGCAAATCCTTAATATGAGCACTATTGACAGCAAGTCTAAATAATGATTTTTAGGCAGAATATTAAGTCAAATATGGTAGAAGGGTTGAGAATCAGACTTCCAGATTATTAAACTAAATTAAAACTACCATATTACCTTAAAAATTAAAGAGCAGTTGTGGCCTAGTGTTATCGGCCGCAATTTACCAGTTGTAGGTCGGATATTCGAACCTCGCTCAGGCGCTTTACTTTGAGTAAATTATTTCATCAGCACTGCTCCTAAAACAGTAAAGGAAAACATCAGAAGGAAACCTGCATGTCTTAGAGCTAACTTCGAAGACATGACTGCGACATTTACCTACCCGCCTACTCTCTCTAGAATTAGGAACATTATAGGCTAATTATTTTAAATTATGTACATTAAAAGTATCCAGTGCACCAAATTGTAATCCATTTTTTATTTAATATTGTTTGGTCAAACTTCAATAAAAATTGTTCTATTTGTCAAATATCAATATCATATTATTTACTTTTATGAAGTATCAAAAATGAATTAGAAGACTTTAAGAAAGTCGTAGTGGCCTAGTGGTTAAAACACCAGCCTCTCAAGTATGAGTGCGCGGCTTCGATTCCAGGTCAGGCGAGTACCAATGCAACTTTTCTAAAGTTATATGTACTTTCTAAGTATATCTTGGACACCAATGACTGAAGGTGAAGGAAAACATCTTGAGGAAACCTGGACTTTAAGTCTGAAATCGCCAACCCGCATTGAGCAAGCGTGGTGATTACGCTCAATCCTTCTCTGTATGAGAGGAGACCTGTGCCCAGCAGTGGGACGATAAAAAGGTTGATGATGAAGAGGATGATGATGAAGAAGAAAGCAGGTTTCATCGACTTTACTTTAACTTGAGCAATATATTGTAATAACTACTACATATACATATTTTATTTTAATCTTGTGTTTCTTGGAAGTCTTTAAACTGACTCCGGACCTAGGTTAGCCCAAGCGAGGAAAACCTGTTCATGTGGATTCATAAATGATACTATGAATCCGCCTTAGAATTTCGCCTTAGACGGTAAATATGGTGCTGTACTACAAACGATAGGCCTTAAAATTGTTTGCGTAGTTATACTGTTAGCTGAATGTTACAGAAATTGATAATCGCTGTTGACGGCTACAAATAAGTAGCCAAATTCTGGACTCCATATAAATTGATATCGAAACGCTATGATGAAGATTTAGTCTACTCGTAAACTTCCTGGTATGATGCATGGTTTGTGTTATGCAAGCAAAAACAAAATTATCTTTGAAGTTAAGGTTTTACGAAATACGTTATTGTCAAAACGCAACACCTATTAACAATATAATTTAGAGTGAAATCGATACTACCTTGAATGTATTATTTTAAGTCATATAAAAGACGTAAGGTTTAGTATCAGTTCACTCTTGGCCATTGCTTCAAATTACAAGCAACTCAAAGAAACAGTAGGACAAAATGTTCTTTAAGGTAGTTAATTATATTATTCAATTATTTTAACATTCTCACTCTACTATCATAGTGCTGAAGTTTGTAAGTGTAATCTTTGAGATCTCTTTCTATGCCGCAGCAGTCAATGTAGAGAATTCCATATCTTCATGAGCAGAAATAAAGAGATAAAACGGGGTTGGAGTGAAACTTGTAACTTGACAAATCTATTTCAAAATTGTAAATGATACCAAGAAGATTTAAAATATTCCTATAACTTATTATTGTTATTTTTTATTTTATTTTAATAATTATAAACTAGCGCTTGACCGCAATCCCGCCTGATGGTAAGCAGTGATGCGATCGTTGATGGTAAAGCGCGCTAGTTTATTAAGAACCTATTCACTCAGAAAACTGAGCGAATAGGAAGGAAGACGGCAGTTGAGCGAGGTGATGCAATGTTAAACCCAACAAACCGACCAACGATGCTGCGCCAAAGGGGGATTGAGCTGAACACCCTCCACGACCAAACTCCTAACAAAACAACACTAGGTGCATCGTACCCGGCACACATCGCAACACAACTGCTCAGACCCATCCTCCGTACGGCTTCACCAGACATCATGCCGGAATACGACAAATTGCTTGGCGGCAAGGCTTTGTCTGGTAACTTCTGCCGGCCGCCGTTGTTATAAAATTTATTAAATTTAATAATAAAAAAATTATTGTTCAGGAAAATATTACAATATTTGAATAGTACTAGCCTCCACACAAGGATTCCCTGTGTCGTAGAGACGAGTCTCCTTCGTCGAACAAGATTATTAGGTAAAAAAATTAATGGCAAATTTTTTTAATAACGATATAATTTCTTGCCTTTAGGTACTTTGCATGCTATCCGTAGCTGTTGCAGTGGTGTCGGCTCACGGACACTCGTCCCAGTACATCTACCGACACGACGGACACCACGAGATAGTACACCACGGACATGGACATCATGACTACTACGTCAGTAACTATATTAGATCACTTTCGAAAGTGGTATTCTGACTTCTTTACTCGATATCCAATATGTTTATTTGCAGACTCATCCTAAGTACGAGTTCGAGTATAAGGTGGATGACCCTCACACGGGCGACCACAAGTCGCAGCACGAGCACCGCGACGGTGACATCGTCAAGGGACACTACTCGCTGCACCAACCTGACGGCTCCGTCAGGAATGTGCACTATCACGGCGACCATCACAGCGGGTATTTATGGCCAATATCATCATCTTTTTCCTCATCATCTTGCTCAATGCGGGTTGGCGATTTCAAACTTCAAGTTCAGGTTTCCTCAAGATGATTTCCTTCGCCTTTTAATCAGTCATTCATCAGTCAGTTCAAGATATATTAAGAAAGTACATACAACTTAGAAAAGTTACATTGGTACTTTCCTGACCTGGAGTCGAACCGCATACTCATGCTTGAGAGGCTGGTGTTTTAACCCCTAGGCCCGCACGACACTTTTTGCTCATTACTGACATATCAAATTCATCATAATTTGAAAAAAAATCATCATCTATAATATCACAGCCATGTTCCCTAAACGGTTGTACAGGGGTGTACCTATATTATAGTACATTACATTTCCCCAGATTCTTTTCATAATTAATTTTAATTTACCCACTTTTTTCTTTTAGTTTCCATGCGGACGTAAAACACAGCACACACCACATCGTGCCTCATCACCATTATTGAAGCATCATCATTATTATCCATTAAAGAACTGTTGCTGTCTGTCTGTCCGACAAACCTGTGTATTTATATGTACAATATAATAAATCCAAATTAAACTGAAAAACAAACTTTTTATTGTTTGTTCCACTTTGGGTAGAAGTATATAATAGAGAAAAAGTTTTATATTGGCTATAGTTTTCGAGCCCAGTGTCTGTGAGGTAATTATATATCAACTCTCGGTGGTAGGTCATAACATCGGCCGCCGGCAGAAGTTACCACCCACCAGACAAAGCTTTGCCGCCAAGCGATTTGTCGTGTTCCGGCATGATGACTGGTGAAGCCGTACGGAGGACGGGTCTGAGCAGTTGTGTTGTGATGTGTGCCGGGTACGATGCGCCAAATGTTGTTGTGTTGGGAGTTTGGTCGTGTTGTTGGGTTTAAAATTGCATTACCTCGCTCAACTGCCGTCTTCCTTCCTATTCGCTCAGTTTTTCTGAGTGAATAGGTTCTTATTCTTAATAAACTAGCGCGCTATATCATCAACGATCGCATCACTGCTTACCATCAGGCGGGATTGCGGTCAAGCGCTAGTTTATAATTATTAAAAAAAACCACGATTGAAGTAGTGTCTCGATCGACTGCTGTGTTGCGTGTCGCAGGTTCGATTCCCATACGGAACAAATATTTATATGGCCTACAAATAGTTGTACTGGGTCTAGCTGTTTGTGTATGCTACTTTATATGTTTGTAAACACACCCACGACACAGGAAAAATTTCTTGTGTGGGACACCGATTTAAAAATAAGTTGTGGATGGATAACGAGTCCTAATGTCATAAAATATAATCAGAACAGCGCCTAACAATAATGATGAATGCTTGGTCTGGCCTGCAGGAATGAACGCAAATAAGCGAGAGAATATACATTACATGACATCGCTTTGACTTGGTCTATACTTCCCCTGAACGTTTAGATTTTTTTTAAATAGTGTAGTGCTTGTTTGGCGTCATTATCATGTTACATAGCAATGCTGATTCTTTAGTCTAAAAATAGGCCACCCTTTTGGTAACGTGAATCTATGGAAATGACTTTAAATTAGAAGAAAAATCCAAAACAATTAAACCGAGAGCAAGCAATCCCAAATAATGAAAAGTGTGAACAGGGGGCTTCAGGCGATGTAATCCTGGTGTGCCTCCGCCAGATGTTCACTTAGCGATATAAACTTACCGATAAGCCCACCAGGCTTGGCCTTGGGCTTAGGTTACATGATGTGGTTCAAACCATTGTTACAGAGAGAAAGAAAAGTACTTGTTTAATTGACGTACTGTTTACACTTTTTGACATAGTTATTGTGACCCTGTTTTGATTTTTTAAATATATTTCTGTTTGGAATTATTAAAATTCTTACTAATGTGACTATGTTTGACATCTTTTAATACAAATATATATAATACTAGCTTTCCGCCCGCGGCTTCGCTCGCGTGGAGATCGGTTATATCGCGCTTTTAGATTTCCCTCGTGAATATAATTTTTTTCCGGGATAAAAAAGTACCCTATTATTTAATTCGGACTTCTAACTCTACGTCTGCAAAATTTCAAAACAATCGCCTTAGTAGTTAGGGCGTGAAAGCGGAACAAACAAACTCACTTTCCGATTTATAATATTAGGATATTTGGTGTACACATACAAAAATTCCAGTACCTAATCTCCCTTGGGAACTTGATGTTTTTTTAGGACCAAAAGTAGCCTATGTTACTCTCCATCTTTTCAACTAACTGTATGCCAAAAATCAGGTCGATTGATTGCTTAGCTACGGCGTGAAGGAAGGACAAACAAACAAACAAACACACTTTCACATTTATAATATTAGTATGGATTCCTTGTAATTCCAAAGTTCTTTAGCTTAAATTTTGAATTGTGAACATTTGCATGCCCATGTGTCGGTAAAATATGGGGAAATATTTGTAAAAAAAACACCTGTGTGCTATACCCATGTTTGCAAAGAAATAAATACTTTACTTTACATATACTGACGGGTGAATGAAAAAACTTGCGTTTTGATTTGAAAGGAAAAAATGCGGTAATATTTGAATATTCTTGCTTATTGATGTATTTAATTGTTATGTGCATTAACACGGTGTTTGGATATCTGACGAATATATTAACGACCCTTCATTTTAAAAGATAACCAGCTAAAGATTTATTGTTTTCGATTTACATAGTATTTTAAGATTAGGCGCAGCGGTCAACACGCCTGCCTGCGACTTGGTGGCCCCGGGTTCGATCCCCTGCCAGGTCATGATGGGAAACGATATTTTAATGATTGACCTGGGTCTTGGATGTTTATTTATATAATATCTATTATAAATATATTATCGTTGAGATAATATCTCATAAGACTAGTCTCGAACTTACTTTGGGGCTAGCTCAATCTGTGTGATTTGTTTTATTTATTCATATTTATTTACTAGAATATTCATTCATTTTCATCAACAACAACTATATAATTATGATTATGTAAGGTGATATTTACCTATACGAAGGATTGTAGATAGATATCTCCTTACATAAGCATTAAAAATAATATTCAGTGTTATAAATATACAACTATCCGTCAATCGTATACAAAACGAGTTATTTCAATGTTCAAATAGGCATGCATTAGTATAATCAGTGATGAGAATGATGTTCAGGCACCTCGTGCTTGGCGTGACCCTCAGATTTCATATATGCGTAAAATCTGTAAAAACAATTATGTTAATATAGTGTTATTAAAACAATGAAACACGCTTTTAAATCACGTTGTTGACTGACAAAAGTTTCTTATACAAATGAAGTGTAATTTAAAGAAATGTATCGCTATTTTGCTAGCAAAAAATCAATACGTGGTATATATCTGGATATATGAACATAAACGAGGCAAAGGGGAATGTAATGATCATAGCAGATGGCATCCTGTAGCTTCTGCTAGTTTCTCCTCACCCCATGAGAAGAAGGCGTGAGTCTGTACATATATGTATTTGTCCCACTGGTGTGCAAAGAACTACCCTATAGATATTCGGGTATTATAAAAATTAATAAAAATCAGATTTTTGTCAAAATTATTTTTTGTTTAGCGAGTTTTTTTTTTTATAAAACTGAGTATTTTTTACACAGAAATTATTGCGTGCGTTTGCTCTTCTTTTCGGCATGATATTCAGCGATCCTGATGATCGTCGCCGTCGCGCGCCTCATGTTGATACTTCTTGTCGCCGGTGGAAGAGTCCTCCACTTTGTACCAAACTTGTACTTACGATGAGCCTATAACACCTATTGTAACGGTAACCAACATCTCTTTTTATAATAAATAAATATATGCTATAATATAGCAACAATGTCATACGTAGTAATCGACGTGTTTCTCGGTGTTGAGTCCTATGCTTATTGCTTTGCGATTAGGAGGCGTGACCATTCGGTGATAATGCTGTCGTGATTCGTTCTGCTCTTCATTTTTCTTCATGTAGGTGGGTGCTCCTCATGGCAAGTGGGTTCGTGTTCAGTTTCGTGAGTTTGGTGCAGTACGATACTCTGTGACGACATAGCGTGGCCGTGGTGGCAATCGTGGACGTCTTGCGGTCATGCGGCGACCACATTGATGGCTACAGCTAGGCAAAGAACCTGTGAATTATTGAAAAAAGCTTTATTAAAGAATTAGAACTTCTATCCCGTTAATATGTTTTCAAATCGTGTCTATGCAAGTCCTGCATCCTTACTTTTAAAATACAGACTTGCTTTGGAAATTGATATCACTAGTTCATCTTAGATCAAAAATCTTAACAGATTGTACCTATTTCATTGACTAATAGTCTTGTTAAAATTAAATTTACTAATTTTATTATTTATGTCTACAAAATAAAATACATAAGGATATAACAAAATTAAGATCTAAGTATAAACCATACCTTTTAAAATAATTTTGTAAAATTAAATATGTATATGGTGCAGGTACCTACTCGACGTCGAAAGCTTTCAAGCAGTGTGCTTAATTCGGAAGTGATTGTTTCTTTTATATGAAGGAACTTGATACAGTTTTCACAAGGTTTTGCACTTGATTATAATGAAAAAAGTACCTACTTAAGTTAATGGTGTAATTTATTAAGATGATAATTAAAGAAGATTAATAAAGCAAAAAGAAACATTTTATATTATTCTTCAATATTCTCATTAAGGATCAGGATTGGAACTAACAAAATCTTAGTGAAAAAATACTAATTTCAGTAATGTTTGACGTATAACTATTCTTATACGTAATATGTAAACTCAAACTGAAACTCAATGCACTAACTTCAATTACGTCAATCAGAATTTTTTTAATTGACAAAGAGGCGCATGCATTTGAATATAGGTGCCCATTCCAAATTTCGTAGAAAATGGCAATATGCAAGAAACTCAAACTAACAATAAATAGGTTCCTAGATATTGTTTATCGGTAAGTGAAAACATAAAAAAAAAACAACCCTGATTGTTCTTCTGCCGGTTCAAGTGATCTATAATGTACATAATTATTATTTGTGAATGCCTATCATTCAAAGAATAACAATTCACTCTTCAATATCGAGGTAGCTAAAGATCATTATACAAAAAAAAGTATTAATATGCTAAATACTATGGCTGAATTTGAAGTAATGGGTATGCTTCAGGTCATCAGTTTGTATTCTATGTGTTTTGGCATATTAGAAAATATTTTTGACTTTAATTTAATCTACGCTCTTCTTTTAGGGTAAATTCATTATTAGGTAAAAATTATGATAATTAGTTTGAAATGAATATAAAACAAGATTTATTATGTAAACATAGTAATAAAATGATTGCAGGTCAATTTGTCCACATTGCATTTGTTACAGAACAAGTAAGGTTCATTAATATTCATGCGCCTGACGTATATGAATAATCACCGCTGACATTGTACACACTGACCGAAAAATAAAACCGGTTGAATACGCGGTCAACCACGAACCAAGATAATTTATTAAATAATACGCTCTGACAACAACCTGGAGTACAATGCAGGTCTCGAATTTCCAAAAATAACTGAAACATGAAAGTCACTGTCCTCCATTCAACAAAACACAATTTTCTAGAGCAAATGTGTGAAAACCGGCTTCGCTAAGCCTTTGATATGATAAGTTACACATTAAAAAGTATAAATTGAACAATCACTTTTACTTCAATATCAGTTAACCAAAAGACTTCAGATACCAAGACACAATTGGAACATATAAATTAAAATGTTCCTCAAAGTAAGATATTAAAAAATACTCAAATATTATTAAAACGATTTCGTTTAAATAACAAATTAATTTAATATCAAAACTAAAAAACTTCTATTGTTTCATTCACAGGTTGTTGCTATCATAGCTTTTCTAGGCGCCTGCCAAGCCGCCGAACACGCTTACTCCTCGCAAAGCATTGTACACCACGGATATGAAGAACATCATGGACTTGGCGACTTCCATGGACACGAAGAGCACCATGAACATGAGGAACACCACGGACATGAAGTCCATCACGAACATAAGGTTTACCATGAACAAAAAGTGCAACATGGAAGTAATGATCACGGTCATCAAAAGCAGAAGACCGAGCATAAGATCGAAAATCATGAAAATGAACATAAGATTACATTAGAATTTGAGAAGGAACAAAAAGTTGAGCACACAGTTGAGCACGAGCACCATGTTGAACATAAAGTTGAGCATCACGTTCAACACAAAGTCGAACCCAAAAAGAAATCCAAAGTCGAAGACAAGAAAGTTGAGAAACATGAACAACACGTTAAGATAATCCCCGTAGTTCAGAAAATAGAGGAAGCCCATGTTGTTGCTGCACCCTTGAATGTGGTTCCCGTTGCTCATTACGTAAAGAATGCTCAAAAGAAAGAGGGATCTCAAGACGAGCATAAGCCCGCCATTTCTTCGCAGCATATTTCCCGTCACGATGTGCCCGCTCAACCCCCGAAGGACTTCGACGATCAATCTACGGTAAGACCAAACAATGATTCACAATTTAAATATTATTCGATACATATACTTTTCATGCAAATGAAAACATTAACTATTCCCTCTTATATATATTTAAAATACTATTCTAAATCAAATCAAAAATCATTTATTCGAATTAGGCTGTGAATCAGCACTTTAAACGTCAATAACACAATAATTATTACGATCAAGAGTCAAATATAATACCCAATCAACTATAATTTTCTCAGTACTGGTATTCCAGTCTCCTTACTACTACTGATAGAAGTCCTAAGTAAGCCAAGTCTTAATTTATTGATCATATTCTTGCTTTTTTATTCAGGGCCCCGCCAAGTACGAGTTCGAGTACCAGGTTAAGGACCCTCACACCGGTGACCACAAATACCAACATGAGCACCGTGATGGACACAAGGTGAAGGGAGTTTACAGCCTGCATGAGGCTGATGGTTCCATTCGCACTGTTGAATATGCTGCCGATAAGCACGCCGGGTAAGATATTTACCCTTACTAATATTATAAATCGGATAGTGAGTTTGTTTGTTCCGCTTTTACGCCGTAACTACGAAACCGGTTGCTTTGAAATTTTCCTGACGTAAAGTTATAAGTCCGGATTAAATGATAGGGATCTGGGTCTAGATTGAATAATAGGGGAAATCCGGATTAAAAATATAATTTAATTCAAGAAAATTTTGATATTCTCGAGGGAAAACCAAAATATTGTTAGCTTCATACCAGTTCGGTGATAGATAGCGCTGTGTGTCATTTAAAACAAGGTAATATTTATATGCAAACGAATACGCACATGGCTAAATGATACGATAACTAATCAAAATAATTTTTTTTCAAAATCGGCTGCTATACACGTACAAGTATATATGCTAAATAATTTCCTAACAATTAGACCTGTGATTTTATTCGTAGATATTATTAAATGCTCAACATTTACTTCTCACTTTTTCCTTGTTACAGATTCTCAGCTGACATTAAGCAAACCACCAACCACGTTGAAGAACATAAACATCATTAATTTCTTAAGAAAATGTAGCAAATTATGTAATTTACACTTCTATGCCCATTGTTAAAAACTTGTTATAAACATGCTCTAACTTAAATAAACAAATACCTATTTATTCCCAATTAACTAATTTCTTTATATTTCTTTAACCACTTCGCTCTTCTATTGTAGATTTCATCATAAACAGCCTATAATGTTCTGACTGTCGGGATAAAAACCTCTTATAGTGGAAGTGGGCCGTAATCGGCCACGCAGGCCTACCCACATTATAACTGTCACAAGTCATCGAATTTTTAGTTTTAGAACATACTGGTTTCCTCATGATGTTTTCTTCCACCGTTTTGAGAATAATCATTATAGTACACAAAGTAAAGCACCTATTTTGAATCCATACATGACCTATACACTCATAAGCGGCGGTGAGTGCCATTGAACCACCAGTTCTCGGCACGACTGAATAAGTTATAGCGCAGAGGTCACTTTGTCTAATTTTTTTACATTGTAGTGCAGGAGGATTAAAAGAAGCATGGGTTCCTTGAGACACTTCAGTCCGTGCTTGTGAGTGGTTTCGTTTTAGTATCTGCTATTCCCTATTTATATATCTTGGGTATAAAGCACTAGCCAATTTGATCATATCGAAATATATATTATATAAAATTCACAGTGTTGTCCTCAAATTCCCATAAAATGACTGAACCGATTTTAATGAAATTTTGTATATACATTCGTTAGGCGCATGAATAGGTAAGAAACCGTGGCCCTGGCGCACAGGCAAGTGAAGAAACACGGCTAGGTTTTAGTCAGTAAAAGTCTGACACGCCCCTCCACTCTGCCTAGAGCGGGAGAGGCCATTTGATGATTTTCCATACAAAAGAAAAAAAAACCATGAGAATAAGTTTTTATCTGTTTTTTTTTATATTACTACTACTTTAAGAGTGAAACCGCTAGGTGCAGCTACTTTTTATACAATGAAAATAGTATTTTAATTCTTAGAAAGTGAACCCGAGATGACAATTCTTTGTATTAGGCAATGAACTATAATCTCGGGTTCACTTTAGCAAAAATGTAACGTAAATGGAGGTTCTACCACCAATAAGTATGACGACATGGCATGGCATACGAGCTCTATGAATTCTGGGTGAACTCAAACTTATCAAAAACGATTTATATCAGTTATAAAATGAATAAAACAAAAATATTCAATAAAAACCACACCGAATTAATATTAACAGACACAGACAACCTGACTCGGAACAACTACTTATAGGCCATACAAATATTAGTTCCGTGCGGGAATAGAACCCGTGATACGCAGTGCAGCAGTCAATCGCTTAACCAATGCGCCAACTACGTCGTCGTTTTAAAAATACTATTCTCAAAACAAGATAGTCATTGAGGAGCTTTAAACTTTGGAACAACTTTGCCTGTCGACCTTGTCACACTGAATGTTCCACTGCTATATAAACAGCTCCGAACTCATATAATGCATCAGTTGTGCACTTCACATAAACACATCAATATGTTCTCTAAAGTAAGTGTTCGAACAAACAACAAGTAATAGGAAATACATTTTTCTGAAACAATTATTCGCGTCTTGGAAGTTACGTGTTTAGGTAGTAAAATAAATATTTTTGTGTTTTAGATCGTAGCCCTGAGTGCGGTGTTGGCGGTGTCAGCAGCTGGTCTGCTACCCGCGGCGCACTACTCCTCGGCCGGAGCCGTCTCTTCCCAGAGCATTGTGCGCCACGATGAGGGTCACTCCGCCGGTCACGTTGCTCATGTGGCCGCCCCCGTCCACTACGCCGCCCCTGCTCCCGTCCACTACGCTGCTCCCGCTCAAGTACACTATGCCGCTCCCGCTCCCGTCCACTATGCTGCTCCCGTTGCCAAGGTGATCGCACCTGCCCAGAAAGTGCTCGTCTCAGCCCATGCTGAGGAATACGTAAGTAGATAAGATATTTTACTCTGGTGGCTTCACATTTCGACCAAATTTTTTACTTCTTAAATGAATCTTCTCTTTCACGTTTATGATTTGGGACCCACTGATTTTGGGGTTACATACTTCTTACGTTCGTAAAGTGCTGATTCTTAGCCTAATTTGGAGAAATTACTATTGATTGACTTGTCCTCACAAGTCAATCAATAGAACACTACTTGTCGTTATGATCTTGTTAAATAAACACTTTATGGTATTTATGTATGTATTTGTGTATCTACTTTAGTATATTGTAACAATGATATTTGCACCAACGACAGTCCCAATTGTGGTTAAGGAGAATCTGTTCTGGTGAATCTGAGAATCCATTCTTTGGTTGCCTGGAAGAAATCGCATTAGCGATAAGGCCGCCTATTGTATGTTTTGTGTTCAATGTATTTTGTTCGATGTTTGATTGGTGTATAATAAAGGAAAAATAAATAAATAACTTATATCATGTTTGTTTACAGGCTCACCCCAAATACGACTTCTCGTACTCCGTGGCTGATGGACACTCCGGCGACAACAAGTCTCAACATGAGTCCCGCGATGGTGATGCTGTGCACGGCGAGTACTCGCTGGTTGAGGCTGACGGTTCCGTGCGTCACGTACAGTACACCGCTGATGACCACAACGGCTTCAACGCGGTGGTGTCCAACTCTGCGCCCGCTCACCATGCGCCCGTGCACGCCGCGCACTCCCCCGTTCTGCTCGCTCACCATCATTGAGTGCATCTCTAGTCCTAGCGAAACCCAAAAGTTCGTATCGAACGCGACTCGTTGTAAATAGTGTTTAGTTATTTATAATAAAAACAAGCAAATTTTTGAAAACGAATTTCTCCTACTTATTTATTGTCCCGTTTATTCTTCATTATTGTGTATGTATGTAAATGTATTCTTGAAGATCTGATAAACTGATCACGCAAAATGTAATTTATTGGACTACGAAGTTTTAACTTAGTACCTAGAGCTATCTCTTTTTTCTTCAAACCGTACCGACACAATGCATAGCCGGATTGGACAGTAAACAAATTACCCGGTTTTGTATTTGTCACATTAGGCCTACTACTTTTTAAATGTACTGTTTTGGATAAGTCCGCTCTCTACTTTCAATTCCCTATACAAGGTTTAACAGAATAAACCCAAGTCCTGAAAGTAATTTGTTTACAATTGACTATTAAATAAGATTAAGCAAATTTTAATTAAGGTTACATACTGATTGCCGATTGAGTAAAAGTAAATGAAATCTTATTTCAAGACAATTCGACTTAATTTTAATCTTAAAGGCATAAAGTAATACTAGGAGCAGCACAATTTTCTTAATAGTAACAGTTAACATTAAATAATTTATTTGGGCATTGTTTTAACTCGAGTAATTAAGATAAAATAAAAAACAATAAAAATTAAAATATTTTTATTGCAGTTACATACAATGAAAACACACATCTTGGAGATCATCTTTTAAACAAGAAGATGATTGTGTTATGCTAACTCCGCTCTTCCACTTATGGTGATAATAGGCATGGAATTGAAAAAATTAACAAAAAAAAAAAAACAATTATAAAATAGGAACAAAAAGACAGGTGATGTGTTCAATTAGTTTTAGGTACATAACAGGTTAGGATTTTGGCTTAGGTTAGCCCTGCGACAATAACTTGGAATCGAAAGAAGTCTGGCATAACTACAAAAAAAATATCAAATTCTCTACCGCGGTTTGTTTGCAGTCGTAAGTTATGTTCGTAAGCCAATAAATCACAGCTAGTTTACAGTCACGGATTATTAAGTCCGTCAATAATATATATATTTATCTTCTTATTTCTTAGTAAGTGTTTTTCAATATTAGGATACTTTGAAAAACACTTAGGAATACTTTTGTGTTCTTTTATAATTTCTAAAGTCACAATGTTATCGTGCACATCATTTCCTTTGTCTAGGCTTTGCCCATTTATTTTAGGGTCGGCTTCCAGGCTAACCAGATTTAACTGGATACCAGCATTTGACTTGGAGTAACTGCCTACCTGAGCTCCACTTTTATCGTGTATGTCTAGTTGTCCACATCCAAGTCCATAAAAAGGTATTGAATTTATAACAATAAAATGTGTGCACTTTATACCGTAATGTTTTTTAGGATCCCATGTTATCGTTGCTGGGCTAACCTTAGCCAAAATCCATAACTGATACTTAAAAAGTAATTTAACACAATTCGCTTATTTTTAGAGATCCGTAATATGCTATTTTTTAACAATTATAAACTAGTGCTTGACTGCAATCCAGCCTGATGGTAAGCAGTGATGCAATGGTTGATGGTAAAACGCGCTAGTTTATTATGCCTATTATCTTAAAAAAAAATAGTAAATAGGAAGGAATACGGCAGTTGAGCAAAGTGATGCAAAGTTAAACGACAACAATGCGACCAACGATGCTGCGCCAGAGGGAGATTGATCTGGAAACCCTTCACGACCAAACTTCCGACACAACAACACTTGCGCATCGTACCACAAATGCTCAGACCCGTCCTCTGTACGGCTTCACCAGACATCATGCCGGAACACGACAAATCGCTTGGCGGCAAGACTTTGCCCGGACCCGATAACTTCTGCCGGCAGCCGATATTATGGCCTACCACCGAGATAATTTCAGTGACCCTCAGTACTAGAATGCTGTTTAGCATGTGTTTTATTGGGGGGATACATACAAGTAAATTGGGGTAAGATTATTTTATTTTCAACCCTAACATTTGATATATTGTTGGATAGGTATTCAAAAGTGATGTGGTTATAAGAGATATGGTTTATAAAATCATTTCTTCATAATACTAATATTTTTGGTAAACATCGATCCGAAATTAAAAAAAAAATCCGTCCCATTTTAACCTTTGAACTATGAGTTTTAGAAATATGAAAAAATCTCAAAAGTATATATATTTTATATACTTTCTAGGAAAATTATTACGAACTTGATAGTTAGAATAGTTTTTGAAAAATTTTACAAAATAATTTCTGAATTAAGTTTGAAATTTTAAAAAATACTTGTATATGCATTTTTTATATTAATTTACATATTTTGTTATCTTGAACGTACCTCCTTTCAAATGAAAGAAGAATTATTAAAATCGATTTACGCAATCCAAAATTACCACCGAAAATGTAACATACATAACCCGTCTAGTTTGTATAAATTAGGAACCGAATTGCTGCAGAAATGGCGCTGTACTATAGAAAATTTGGAATCTATAATTATTTCTTTAGTTGCCGCCAGTCCTTGTGCGCCCGTACCATCCTTTGTCGGTCCGTTTTAAGGATTCCGTACTTAGTATATCAACAGAATATAACAAATAGCCGATTTTGAACTCTTAAGTAGGGACACTAAGGAACCGGTTTCTTTATTATTTCTATTTTATAATTGTTTTTTTTTATTATATTTTCAATTGCATATCTATTATCAAGCTTAGTTAAAGAAGTTCACTTAACATAAGCAGCTTCTTGCTTAAAGGGTGATCTCCAACTTGTGTGTTCCGGTTATTAAAAAAAAAAAATTAAACAATTTTTTTTGTGCTATGTATATCCCAATTAAAGTGTTGAGTTAATACAATAACCAAACGAATTCTATAAAGTCAATCAAATCAAATCAAAAATGTTTATTTGCTAAAATACTGTACTACAAACGGTGTTTTTTTTTATTTTTTTGATAGTGCATTTTTTTCAGCGTAGGTATCCTGCCATATATGGCGTGCAAATGTATTATTAAAATTACACTATCCATTACCATCATAATACCATGTTATTTACAGCAGCTTACTTTATGCATTTAAGATTGTGTCATATTCTCTTGAATTAATATTTAATTTACTTTTGCTCAATCGCACTGACCTTTATAATTACCACTGGACTGGCTGTTCCGTAAGTTTGACAGCTATTATTTTGTGCCTATTTGAAGCGCCACTAGCGTGTGTCCACAGAACTAATTTTGACGTATATTGTAAATGGCTGCGAGAGAAGTGTTTGTTTACAGTAAAGTAATGTTGCATTTTTAAATATTTGGTTAGAATTTTATGTTGTGATTGTTATAAGCTTTATATAAAAGTTATCAAGAATGAGGTCATGTGTATATTGTAAGCGACGCTATAAAAAAGGCAGTGAAATATCATTCCACAGGTTTGTTGTTTGTAATAATTTATTTGGTCATATTTTTACATATCAGAAACCTTACTCGTAATAATCCTGTCTTCTTACTTCTTTTATCATGTTTTATTCTAAAGAAACATTAATGCAATTATACGTATTACTAAAAAATCTTTTTATTTACAAGTTTCAACTAGAACCGTCAGTGGTTGCATCATATCGATATTTTCATTATCGATAGTTAATTTAACACATTTTTTTCCGTGATATTGATATAACTTGTGTAGTCAAGATCAATGATCATGGTCAAGATGCTAATGGATATGAAATGTTCAAACCTTCATTGTAAATTATGTTACTTAATCTATATTTTTTCCAGATTTCCAAAGGACTTTGAGGAGAGAAAAGTTTGGCTTGAGAATATGGAAACTATAAACTTGACTCCTAAAACATATATATAATGTTTCGACAAACATTCAGTAGAACAACATTGAAACCAGGTAGCATTCCGACAATATTTGATTGTTTGTTGTTTTTATATAAATTAATTTACTAGAAGTACTTATATGATACAGTTGATCAATCCTTATAATTAATCAAAGGATCCATCGCACAGACACTGAGTGCCACCATTGCTCAGACCTGGGTCTATTACTCGGACCAATGTGTTTGGTTGGTTAAATACTGATTCCTACAATATCACATGTATCTGGGTATCTGTTTCATAATGTGATACTTATGTATCTTTTATGATAACTTCATTGCACCTAGCACAAATCGTCTCTGCATCACTCAATGGTTGACTGGTAGAAAATGCCTATGGCATAAGTCCGCCTGCATACATTTGTATGCAAATGTATAAATAGATATGCAAGTATATACATATATGTGACACCTAAATCTCTCGAACCGAGCAAGCATATTTCTGGATGTGTATATTGACATCAAATCTACCCTGTGTTTTCATGCTAAAATTATCATAAATATTCATTGAGCTGTGATATAAAGATTTTTGACTACTTTTCAGCAACATTTACCTTTGCATCATCGCCTCGACCGTCAACTTCAACGTCATTGCCTCATCCGTCAACGTCTACATCTTCGCCTAGTCCGTCAGCGTCTACGTTGTTGCCTAGTCCGTTAACTACAAAGTCGTCTAATGTAGGTACTAGTTCAGCCAAACGAAAATTATTTTTTGATGCAAATATTATAGAATTATCGGATAAGTCAAAGAGAGATCAAGAACAGCTAACTGATCATGATTATGATGTCTCATCAATTCCTAAAAAGGCAAGAATTGAATTTGGATTTTTACATGAGCATTGTTATGAAATTACACCAAGGTCGTCAAAAAACCTTGCCCAACAAAGGAGAAGATCCTTAAAAATTCCAAAAGCAAAAACTTTAAGCCAACGTGTACGGTGGTTGAAATTCAAAATAACCAACCTCAAAAAAAAAAAAGCGTAAATGTTGATAAATACCCCCCACAGTTACGTGCTTTTGCAATAACTCTTCATTTTTATTCAGCTCCAAAATCAAATAATTTGTTTCCAGAATTACGCGTTCATTTTTTTAAAACAATGATGTTTGAAACTCTAAATAGTCATTTTGATGTATTAATTAAACAAATTATAATTAAGTACATCGATATAAGAATTTTTGCTGCTACGAAAAATTATTCTTTGTCGATTACAGGTCAAAGTATAAGAAATTTCTTTCTTCTTAATTAAAAATATAAAGTAAAATTATAAAACGTGTTTTATTTTACCTTTACGACTATGTTACTTAATTCATTATTCCATGGCTTCTCGTAGCCAACCGATAAAAATATCTATCGGTTTGTTAATCCAGATATCTAACATGTGCCAAATATCGTATGATTATGTAGCTAAGGTCCGTATTCCAGAAGCTCACTCAAAACTCAAGCATTACTTTTAAACTCGTTTCAAGCCATTTGATTGGTTGAAACTAGTTTAAACAGAGATAAATGCTTGAGTTTCCTTCTGGAATACGGACCTAAAAGTGAAATTGTAACAAATATTCATCTAAACATACGCAGCATAAAATCAGTCTGATTAAGACATAGACCGTGTGTTTTAAGACTTCAGAAAAGGAGGTTATCCTTTCTGCCCTATGTAATATCACTACAATTGCATAGTTTTTGCATACACGTATGTTAGTCTATACCAGCGTTTTAACATGTGTTCCAAATTTTTATGTATGCACGCTTGTCCGCGTACATCTAAGAATGAAGTTGGATTGCTGAAATTCTTTTAGTTAGTAGTTTAACTTGGGGAACAATGCAATTAATATAATATCGGACAACTATCACACAACGCCGTCTAGTTCCAAGCTAAGCAGAGCTTGTGTTATGGGTACTAGACAACTGATAAACATACATATATATTTCTAAATACATACATATAATAGATAAATTACAACTAGACACAACAAATGATCGTGCACACAAACATTTGACCTGGGTGGGAATCGAACCCACGACCTCCGGCATAGTAGTCAGGGTCACTAACCACTAGACTAACAGGCCAATTGCAACATTAATGAAGAAAGCTAAAAACAATAAGATAAAATGTTAAAAAAATACATTGAAAAACCTAAGAATAACGCTTTGATTTGGCGTCACGGGACGTCTGGCAGATGTGAAACATCGACATTATTTTGTAAAATATGTATACCATCATACGCCAACATACTAGCCACGGTATGAGTTCGGTTTTATGTGCGGCTATAGATGTTTCACATCAAAAACAAATTATAAAAACACTGACTGAAGAAAATTAATATTTATTTTTGAGGTCGGGTTTTAATCATTTTAATTAATATTTTATTTACATAAAGTTAAGCAACTACTCATATTTAGTGTTTTGTAAATTGTTAGTCTAATATAGGAAATAGTTATGATAATACTTTTATTTATAATTGTAAACTTATTATCAAGAGTTATCGATATATTTTGTTCGCTGATGTCGACGTCACTAGTTTTAGTACCACAGACACTCGCTTCGTTCGACAGCGCTAAAATGGCGATTATCAAACAGGCACAAAAGCACTTTGACAGCCGCCAGTCCAGTGGTAATTATAGAGGTCAGTGCTCAATCGGCAGTGTGGTGTGTAGGTTTGTAAAAATAATTTTATTAAAATTCTACATCGGTTTTGGCGGGAAAGTCACGCTGAGTGTCACGCTCGTTTTTCATTGGACTTTTAAAATTATTTAGTGTTGTTTACTAAATAAAAGTGCGTGATTTATGTAGTAAAAAGTGCATTTAGTAAATAGTTCATAAAGAACAGTGAAATATCGCAGCATAGTGACCACATCATGACTTTGCCCCAAACCTCACTCGTAAGACGGGTCACGCAGCCGTCTTTTTCGACATGAATAATTCATAATTACGTGACATTTGGCTTTTCTTTTTTTTGGCTTTTGTGCATTTAGCACAAACTGTGCGAAGCTAAAAAAAAAGAGTTCTATATCAAGACCGGGTAAATGATGTACTAACCTAATCTGGCTCAGCATTGTGTTGGTATGGTTTAAATGGAAATGGAAATTGTAATTCAAGTATCTAAAAGCAAGAATATTGCCAGTTCATTAAATGACATTTGCGTGATCAGTAGAGAAACCTTCAACAATACATTTACACACATCATCATCATCATCTCACCGTTAATCCCAGTCGTATCCGAAGCTTTTTCAGCTTTATAGTCTGGGGTCCGCTTTACTAGTACTAGTCGTAGTAACTGTTGCTTTTTGGCTAAAGTTCGATATTTTCCGTGAAGCGACTACACAAAATATACAATAATACATTTACATACATATAAAGAATAAAGTGGGCAATAAATAAGTAGGAGAAATTCGTTTTCAAAAACTTGCTTGTTTTTATTATAAATAACTAAACACTATTTACAACGAGTCGCGTTCGATACGAACTTTTGGGTTTCGCTAGGACTAGAGATGTACTCAGTGATGGTGAGCAAGCAGAACGGGGGAGTGCGCGGCGTGCACGGGCGCATGGTGAGCGGGCGCAGAGTTGGATACCACCGCGTTGAAGCCGTTGTGGTCGTCAGCGGTGTACTGTACGTGACGCACGGAACCGTCAGCCTCAACCAGCGAGTACTCGCCGTGCACAGCGTCACCGTCGCGGGACTCGTGCTGTGACTTGTTGTCGCCGGAGTGTCCATCAGCCACGGAGTATGAGAAATCGTATTTGGGGTGAGCCTGTAAATATACATATAATAGGCTAGATTTAGTCGCAGCACCGTTAAGTGAAATCAACAGTAATTTATTCAAATTATGCTAAGAATCTTCTTAATCTTTACCATCAAGAGAAGTATGTAACGTAGAAATACATTTGGGTTCAACAAATATCATAAACGTGAAAGAAAAGATTAATTTAGATGGTAACAAATTTGGTCGAAATGCGAAGCCGCCAGAGCAAAATGCCTAATCTACTTACGTATTCCTCAGCATGGGCGGAGACGAGCACTTTCTGGGCAGGTGCGATCACCTTGGCAATGGGAGCGGCATAGTGGACGGGAGCGGGGGCGGCATAGTGTACTTGAGCGGGAGCAGCGTAGTGGACCGGAGCGGGGGCGGCGTAGTGGACGGGGGCGGCTACGTGAGCAACGTGACCGGCGGAGTGACCCTCATCGTGGCGCACGATACTCTGGGAAGAGACGGCTCCGGCCGAAGAGTAGTGCGCCGCGGGAAGCAGACCAGCTGCTGACACCGCCAACACCGCGCTCAGGGCTACGATCTACAAACACACAACATCTTTAGCACAAGACCTATAAGTAATAACAATATTCAAATATTTTCTTTTGGTTTATGAAACTCACTTTAGAGAACATGTTGATATGATTATCTGACGTACGACTGATGCACTGCATGTGTTAAGATCGGCTTATATATGCTGCGCTCAATATTTTGGGCGCGACAAGGTCGACGGGTCACGATGTGACTTCATAAACCATTTAGAAGCTTTCTCGGTACGTACTCACCTAACGTGTTTTATCATATAGAAACATGAACCGTAAGAAGTCATTGGGTATTTAGTTTCACAATTTCTTTTAGTCTAGTTATAATGACATTTGTGACAGTTATTGCTGCCAGAAATTGCGCCATTTTGACCAAACTTAATTTAGCCATTTGATCAAAATATGCTCTTTAAATAGAAAAAACCTTAACCAAAAACTGCTTTCCATAAATCAATGCCAACACAAACTAGCTCCATTTACTGCGTCGGTACAAAACTTTACTATAAGTACACAAATATATTACTCGAAACGATCACCGTGACCTCAAGATGCGGTCTTCGAACTTATCCTTATGTAATAAAGATGATTCATTCATTCATAAGTATGCGATCCAAAAACGTGAAGATGGTCTAGTGATATTGCGACACTCTGTCTGTCAGCGGCGTTGTTTTTGTGTGCTTAATGCATTTGAATAAAGTTGAATGAAACTTGTTTTATACGATTGTAATACAATTAATAACTATGATTCTCCTTCTTTTCGTGTACATCGGTACTCTAAGTGGGGTATAGTTTGGTACGGATACCTATTCTGGATTGTGAAAAATCTACCTATATCAATAACAGATTTTTCACAATCCAGAGTAGGTAGCTGGTAGGCCAGCTGAATAACCAAATATTTCGAGGTAACAGAAAGTGCCCATTGCGTGTGTGTGCCAGTTCTAAAACTGGCGATACTATTAGAATCTCGACTTGAATGACAGTTAAAACAATTATCATTTAGTGATGTTTTTCATTAACTGCATTTTCTCATAGCTAAAAACATTTCTGATTATTCTACAGAAATGTATACACATAAACAGATTATAATGTTCCCACTGTTGGGACACAGGCCTCATTTCAATGAGAGTTCGTGAGCCGTAATCTACCACACTGGCCCAGTGCGGGTTTGTAGATGTGACATGTCTTCCAAGTTTTTGGCTCCAT
The DNA here is from genome assembly GCA_037179545.1 of Sesamia inferens. NCBI lineage: Eukaryota > Metazoa > Arthropoda > Insecta > Lepidoptera > Noctuidae > Sesamia > Sesamia inferens. The sequence goes on along the minus strand of CM073928.1, from coordinate 21,921,627 downwards.
ATTATTTATTTATTTATTTATTAAAACTTTATGCACAAGGAAATTGGAAATTGGAAATTTCTTTACGATGCTTGCCTTTACCGTTTTGAGAGCAACGGTCATGAAATATTATTGACCCAAAGTAAAGCGCCTGATGGGGTTCGAACCTACCACCGCTGCTCATCATAATCATATGACTACAATTGAGCTGGCAAAATGATCCTGTTAATAGTCTCAATCAAAATCATAGGATTTATTTCAAATAAACCAATTATAGTCCGTCTATAAAGTCGTGCAAAAAAATGAGGGCGCTGCGGTCATGCATATAGCAACCCTGGTGACTTGTCTGAAATCATTTTGATACTAGCACATTATTTTGTACCAGAAGCAAAACTGGTTTTAATGAAAACACAAATCTATGGCTCCATATTATATTATACTGGTTTCTTTACGATGTTTTCCTTTGCCGTTTTGAGAGCAACGGTCATGAAATTATTGACCCAAAGTAAAGCGCCTGATGGGGTTCGAACCTACCACCGCTGCTCATCATAATCATATGACTACAATTGAGCTGGCAAAATGATCCTGTTAATAGTCTCAATCAAAATCAAAGGATTTATTTCAAATAAACTAATTATAGTCCGTCTATAAAGTCGTGCAAAAAAATGAGGGCGCTGCGGTCATGCATATAGCAACCCTGGTGACTTGTCTGAAATCATTTTGATACTAGCACATTATTTTGTACTAGAAGCAAAACTGGTTTTAATGAAAACACAAATCTATGGTCCCTGGCGCTCAATTAAAATGAGTAAAACAAAAAAAAAATCATACCTACATAATATATTTATTATTATATTTTTGACGTGTTTTACCAATGAAAAGTATTCCAAAACATAATAATTGGTTTCATCATTTAATTCCAAATATTCTTCGTTAAAAAGTATTTTCATTGTCAGCTGCGTCACTAACAACATCTCCGCTACTGCTGTCATCAGCCTGCTATCTTCACTTAAGCGAATAACTAACTCATACATATCTTGATAAAGGGTTTACTCTCACATTTTCCTGGAAGATTAAAAATAATAATTATATAATTTCTATCAGAAGATGGATAGCAGTAATTTTTAATTCCGAACATGATATAATTCATTTTTAAAATCAGTGGTAAATTAAATCACCTAAATTATCAAAACTGCTACACTACGGTCTACTTATATTTCCAATCTAACCTACAAATGCGCAATGTAAACAATCCTCATTTTAGTGTTAAAATCAATAATTAGGGAATTTGAAACTTCCAGTAGATAAAAACAAACAGTAACATGATTACATGCCTTTTTTAGCAACGGTTCAAACATAAATATCATCCATATTTGATAAAATTTGTTCAGCCTAGTGTACTAACAAACATTGATGATAAACTTTCAAAATAATTTCCCCAGCTACACTCCGGTTTGTTTTTCTCATATTTAACACATTTCTTCGATGTTTTATTTAAATAGAATTGAAAATTAATACAAATTTCAATAAATAAAATTTCACAAAACAAATCGATGACTGCCGATGACATCCGATGTACTTGTACTTAGTATGATTTAGTGTTGCCCTACTTTAAACATTTTTAGTTTCTGAAACAGCCATTTTCACAAATTTATAGACGGACTATACATGCCCCTTTGAATTATCTATGGGTCGGTCAGTTGGTATGAGCTAGTTCCCCAATCTAAATCAGGTAGGGTCTTGGTCTCTATGGAGAAGAACGGGCAAGAAACTCCAATGAAACTGCTTTAAAACTATTACAAAAGGTTTGATTACATCATTTAAAATGTTTAAAAAAGTAAGCCCTGGCAGCTAAAAGATGACCATTCCCCAATGACGACACCTGTTCACATACATGACGTGTGAACCAGGACCGATTAATTTCAATCAATTTAAACAGAACTTAATTATCCAACACACACGCCACCATCAGCGAGACATTGAGTGAGCATGACATGCTATCACCAGAGCACATGCCAATGAAAGACACCCAGTAAATGGTAGCTTAACAGCAAGTACATAAAGCTCACATGTGTGCTATGCAATTATACAATACTAAGAAATTGAATCTGTATAACGCAAATATAGTTTTCATTGTTTTAGATCTTAAACAGAAGGCTTTTGTCATACTTCTTGATGCTGTCACACACTCAACCGATTAAACAAGTTTTAAAGCATGGGTCTAATAATTTTTATAGTATCTACTCTTCTTGGATGACGTACTTACATATGTCTCCGTTACCAAATTTGAAAGAAAAATGTTAGTCTTCTTTTTAACCGACTTCAAAAAAGGGGGACGTTCTCATTTCGTCGTAATCTTTTTTTTTTTAATGTATGTTCATCGATTACTCTAAGACGCCTTTCCAGATGGTCACATACTCACCAGGTCAGGATCTGATGATGGAAGCCCAGAGAAATCAAGGGGAACTTCAAAAATTGTAGGGTCAGCTAGTGCATTTCTAAGTATTTTCATTAAGTATTTTAAAACATTAAAATTTAATAAAGGCACGGAGTAAATCTTATGATGGAGCCGGGAGACAGTCGAGCAAACTCCTCAACGATTCACTTGATTAATTTGTTTTGATGAGAACTTTTCACCTGGATGGTTTGTCGCTGTCATAAGGGCTCAGATGATAAAAACAAAAGCCAGCTCCGGGAACTCAATACTTCTCTGTATGAGAGGAGACCTGTGACCAGCAGTGCGACGATAAAAAAAAAAGGTTGATGATGAAGGTAATTTTTATTTATCAGTGTAATCGAATTATGTAGCATGTAGCAAAAGTGCATGAACAATAATAAAAGACAAAGTTCACCTTGAACTGGTGATAAGTGGTCTCACAGGCAGAGAGGCCGGCTCAGTTGACCACCTAAGTAACTTCCAGCTTAAGTGTGCTCATGTCTTAAAGGGTATAATGACATCGACCAGGTATAAGCCGCTAAGTAAGATCAACGCTAAATTCTGCAACGGCCTCTCAAACCTTAGGTTAGCATTAAGTCAGGGTGACCAAAGTCGTAGTGATGACATAGATGGTGAACATAATGTAAGTATATTACGTTTTCACAGCTTTTACTAATACTGAAATAAATAAACCTGTTTCTACAATTCTCTAATTTTATTTTAAATAAATATCATTTACATTATCGTTTGGCTAGGACTAGAGATGCAATCAGTGGTGGTGAGCGAGCAGAACGGGGGCATGCACGGAGTGAGCAGGCGCGTGGTGAGCGGGCGCAGAGTTGGATACCACCGCGTTGAAGCCGTTGTGGTCGTCGGCGGTGTACTGTACGTGACGTACGGAGCCGTCAGCCTCAACCAGCGAGTACTCGCCGTGCACAGCGTCACCATCGCGGGACTCATGTTGAGACTTGTTGTCGCCAGAGTGTCCATCAGCCACGGAGTACGAAAAGTCGTATTTGGGGTGAGCCTATTAAATAACACAGCATAAGTTAGATTAAGTCAGAAAATTACACCTGGTGCAGCGTCAGTGTAAGAGTTTGTATCTGATGTACTTACGTATTCCTCAGCGTGGGCTGAGACGAGCACCTTCTGGACAGGTGCGACCACCTTGGCGACGGGAGCAGCGTAGTGGATGGGAGCGGGAGCGGCGTAGTGTACTAGAGCGGGAGCAGCGTAGTGGACGGGAGCAGGGGCAGCGTAGTGGACAGGGGCGGCTATGTGAGCAACGTGACCGGCGGAGTGACCCTCATCGTGGCGCACGATGCTCTGGGAGGAAACGGCTCCGGCCGAGGAGTAGTGCGCCGCGGGAAGCAGACCAGCTGCTGACACCGCCAACACCGCGCTCAGAGCTACGATCTGCAACAAATTACATTGTTAGCACATGGCCTGTAGCGAAACCAAAAAACAGCTACTAATTTCATTTTTATTTTTAGACTCACTTTGCAGAACATGATGTTGTGATTGATTGAGATACAACTAATACATTGCATACGTTAAGATCGGTTTATATACCTTGCGTTTGTATTTTGAGTAAGACAAGGTCGACGGGTCACGGAACAAGTTAAAAGATTTATTCAGTCGATATTTATCGAATAAGTGGTATGTAGAAGAACTAATGCATTCATTATTACGAATTTTGACTATATTATTACCATTAAACTTGTAGAAGAATATGAGTTCTAGGTTAACAACTTCAGGAAATCTACAAGCAATCTTCTCATACCTAATTATTTTAATTACATGTAGTGTATGCGTTCTAGGCATATCGTTATCCACATAGCACACTCGTCGTGTTTTTGGTCTTCGCTTACTCTTATTATACGTAACTAGTAATATTGAAGGAGGTAGGTATCTGAAAGCACGACGTCATCTTCCGTGTAGCACGTTTAGACTCGGTTTAATGTCAGGGATCTCATCGTGACCTCAAGATGCGGTCTACGAACTCACATTATGCAATGAAGATGATTCATTCATTCACAAAAATATGTAGATTAGAACTATACCGAATAAACCTCGGCCAATAAGCCATATTTGTGACCGGCTATTTAGTCTCGACTAAATAATGGAAAAAGGGATTTAACCTGCATAAATCGCCGACTGGTAGCCTCTTTAATTTTAATTTACGTATATAAATTTGTGCGGCTAGGTTTCATCATCATCATCATCCACCTTTTTGTCGTCCCACTGCTGGGCACAGGTCTCCTCTCATACAGAGAAGGATTGAGCGTAATCACCACGCTTGCTCAATGCGGGTTTGCGATTTCAGACTTATAAAGTCCAGGTTCCCTCAAAATGTTTTCCTTCACCTTCAGTCAATGATATCCAAGATATACTTAGAAAATACATATAACTTTAGAAAAGTTACATTGGTACTTGCCTGACCTGGAATCGAACCCGCGCACTCATACTTGAAAGGCTGGTGTTTTAACCACTAGGACTTCTAAGGAGATGATCGAAATTAAATCTAAATATTTATTAATTATCTATTTGTCGGAGATCGTCGTTTAATTTTAATAGAAGTTGCTGATTTGATTTACGTAGTAGAGGGGCGAACGCTTGTGACGTTATTTTGTGATAGCGTCACATGGACAGAGTCGCTTTGGAAAGTGGGGTTCGTCGAACGGTCACTTTTGCATCGAGACGCGGACCAAGGCACATCTTCGAACCGAAACTGTCGGTTTGCCTATTCAAATTGTTATTATGAAGATTGGAGGGTATAACTACACGTCGTGCTTCAATTCAAAACTCACCTACGAAACGGAACCTGTACCACCACACCAAGATGCTGTCGATCCTACCGCTTTGCCGTCGCTGTCTCCGACATATTTATTTAAACCTTTTAGACGAAGGTGCAAAGACGTATGGCTACTTTTTTTTAATCTGTCAAAAATCAAAATCAAAGTCATTTATTCAAATTAGGCTGAGAATCAGGACTTTTTGAACGTCAATATTACTTAAGACAGTCCCCCAAAACGCCCACCCATCGACAGTCAGTATAAATAAAGCATTTATTTTAAAACTCAGTTTTGACCCATATTTGAAGTCGAACTCCACCTAAGATCGGTTATGCCGACTGGTCGGCATAGCTGATTAACCCACCTCTAATGAAAATCTACCTATAACTTAACATAGACAGTGAATTACTTAGATAGTTGATTGAAAATATAATCTATGGAAGTAATTAATCTTAAAAGGTTGGCAACAAGGAGATATGATGGAAATTTTTCGTAATATTCTTTTAAAATGAGTTATTCTATAAGACAATCATAATAGCAGTAAGAAAAAAAATCCTTAATCCTCGGCAATGCACTAGAAACAGCTTACCTACCTAGCTTACCTAATTTATATACATCCTGCCCTTATAATATACTTCGTTAGCTGCGGATCTCCTCATTTCTGATTCAATCACGCAGAGAAATCAAAATGACATGAAGACATCTTCCAACGCAGCAGTGAACAATTTAGGAGATATGACATCTCCTTGTCTCACTCCACGCTGGAGTTGGATCGGTTTCGAGTCCTGATCCTGGAGACGGACTGACATGGTGGCATTTTGGATAAACACTTTATGACCTGAATGTATCGATGGTCAATTCGGCACCGCTGGAGAGACTGTAGCACTGTCCAAATCTCGATCGAATGGAAGGTCTTCTCATAGTCCACAAACCGAACCGGACCGAACATATTCAGTCATATAATTATGTTTTTTGAATGGTTTCTATCTAAATCTGATAGTTGTGTAGTACCCCATTGTACATTATCTGATATACAAAATATCGTCTGTTGACGGAATGTGTTTAATTTATTGTGAATAGAGAGAAATTATTGGAAAACTTTAATCTAGATAAATAGCAGGTCGGAATCATGTATCTCAACTGTGAAACTCTCAAACCTGATAAAACTATGAAGGAGCTTATCCTTTGTTTAAACTATTATCTACCACATTATTAGACTATAATTTTCTCACTCTAATTTTCTAACATAGGCCTCCTCTACATGAGAGAGAGTGAGCCGCACACAAAAAAGGTACAAAGGCTGCGGGAATACCTTAACAGGCTACTTTTTATCCCGGTAACGTGTTCCCTTGGGTTCATTTCCGACATCCATGAGGGTGAAGCGGCGCCTTAGTAGGCTGTGTAGTATAAAAGTTGAAAAAAAAAATTATATGATACCTGCATATCAGTAGATATTATAACCACGAAAGATTTTATGACCCACTTATAAGGTCAGGGCCGACACATTATTGAACATATCGAGTCACTGATTACTCAGTTACAATGCATTCACGAGATTGGACTTATCTGTGTAGTTAAAGGCATAGGAGGCAGCGATTTTAAATTTATTTTTGTAAAAGACTTCCGTTAATATGTCTATGGATATTCAAGCGTTTGCGTTCTACTATATAGAATCGTTTGTTCAATAATTAAACGTCTATATATGACGTATATGTGTAAGTTCATACTTTTTTGGACGTTACTTGCAAACTTGTAGGTTTCATAAAATATGTAATGTAAGAAGAAAACAAAACAAAACTGTATTGCTACAATGACTTTCAACCACGGAATGATTGCATCACAGACAAAATGGCAATCGATCTCAATCGCTTTCATTTTGCTAAGTCTGCTCCGTTCATTAGGTACATTGGCCACTGGTACCTATTTGACAGCTTATGCCAATCTGCGTTTTTTGACAATTTCATCATTATTTTCGTAATAGAATAAGAACATTCATTCAATTTAGGTCGGTAATACTAAGGCTGCTCATTGACAATGGTTAAAAGTCGAATAATTATATCCTCTCTCACATACAGACAGCCTATGTCACAGCTATGAGAATATTTTAAGCTGGATATGCTAAACGCATTCAGTTGGTATCTTAAACCACTTCTTTTTGCCTCGAGCCTCAGACCCACGCCTCGGTCATGTCAACAACTTATCCTCTAATTTTTATCGTAACGATATAATCTAATGTGTTTTCGCAACAATGAATTTCAAGAATAATAAATTAAATTTATGTATTAAATTTTCACGTAGGAGGTTTACATTTATAGAGTGCTAGTGCAATAACCGGTCTGGCATAGACTAAAATATTAATGTTTCGACCAATAAGTCTAGATTTTTTAATTTCTAATACAAGTCTTTGTTTTATTGACTAAATGATTAAATATAACTTTAGTGACGTAGTCGATAATAATTTATGAAATCGAAACATATAATAATTTTAGTCTGTGTCAAACCGGTTTTTCGCATGGTGACGCGTCGCAATGCGCTCGTAACTTTTCAACTCTTGCGCCATGATTTGTCGCGCCTTGGTTTTTAAACTTTACAATCCAAGAGAGCGTATGTCAGCGTGTCATAATAACATACTTCTGGTTTTTCAACTCTCGGTGCAGTGCATTGGTAAACAAGTGCGAGAAATCAAATCGCCACCGATAACTCACTCATGCGCACGTAGGTTGAGTGCGTGATGCGCAAAGCCATGTTTTCGTGCACATCGCTACATAGTATAGAACATAGTCGCTTTCTCTGTCCCTATATCCCTATGTGTGCTTATACCTTTAAAACTACGCAACGGATACTGGTGCGCTTTTTTTAATAGATAGAGTGATTGAAGACGATCGTTTTAGATATAATGACATCCATTAAATAGTGAAGAAATACTGTTATTTTTGTGATTTATAAAGAAAAAAAAATATAGTTCAACAATGAATGTATAAAAAGTCTGTATAGTAATAAAAATCTTAATAATAACAATCGTAAAAACTAACTTACTGTAGACTAATACATAAAATAAATCTATAAAGTTACAATCTAAAACTAATGTTGGGACTACCCAAACTAGCTTTATTTAAACCCGTGATGTAGTAAATAATGACATTTATCAAAATAATATACCAAATATTGAACACATTGAAAAGGTCTAGAGAGAACTCCTATCTCTTATGGACATCCCCAATATTTTTTTGTCATTTATTTTTTACGACAGATTACGGCTAATTTTCGAAACGATTTTAACCAATACAGCATTAATCCTTATCCATTTAAATTCATCAATCCTTAAATACATGGTTGATTTAATATATGTAGATCCCTTTACAGCACATGATTTAAATGAATATTTTCGAAGATATTACTGATTTATAAATTGCGGGACATAGCGTCTATGGCGGTAGCAGGGGCGGCGGGAGCGGCGGGCCGCTATTTTTAGGGTTCCGTAGCCAATTGGCAAAAAACGGAACCCTTATAGATTCGTCATGTCTGTGCGTCCGTATGTCACAGCCATTTTTTTCCGAAACTATAAGAGCTATACTGTTGAAGCTTGGTAGGTAGATGTATTCTGTGAACCGCATTAAGATTTTGATGCAAAAATAAAAAAAATAAAAATTTTGGGGTCTCCCCATACTTACTTTTCAAACATAAAAAAGTAGTCATAATGAAAAAAATATAGTAGGTAAACATATAGTGTTACAGACTTTTTTGTAGGCATTTTAAAGGTCTACAATACTGTAGTACATTATTTTTATCTATCTCATAGGGTTCAGCCAACGATTGCAATGTAAGCTCAGAAAAATGGGTTTATTTTGCGACATGTGTTACAAACCTCACAAATTATCAGTGTTCCTCTTATATATTATACATGTTATATACATAAAAACTTTCCTCTTCCTCTATCTACTAAAAAAACCCTATCAAAATGTGTTGTTTGCGTAGTTTTAAAGATTGAATCATACAAAGCGACATAGGGAAAGTAAAAGTGACTTGGTTTTAAAATATGTAATGATGATGATTAAAATTAGATGACGTCAAACATCCAAGATGTATGATTAAACAGTCACTACTAAACTCTAAGCAACAGTTACGAATGTGAGACCCCATAATTCACCAGCGTATCAAAATATCCATAGATTTAGGATTTCATTGATATCATTAGCATTTATTTTCTTTTTTACAGTTCAACAACAGTCATTGCGTTGCTTACGTTGTTGATCAAACAGCTTTTTCGATGTTATAAAGCAATGTACTAGCAAATATATTTCGAAATGACTCCAATTTAATTAATGGTGAAAATCACGATGAATATTAATGGGATATTATTTGATAGATAATATTTTTAGAAGAAATTGCTAAGCATTTATTATATATAATTATCGGAGAATTCTTATTATACTTTCTAACCTTCTTTGAGATACGCTTGCCATTTAAAGATTCCACTGCTGAAAGAATATACATATGGTGACATAATGACTTTCCTTTGAAATCATAAACAATGGATGTACATGGAATCATAGTTCAGGCACTGATATCATTGAATGTGAATGAAAACATTATTCTAAACATAGTTCGTCAACTAGTCGGTGCTCAGACGGCTCGTGTTGTGAAAAGAGAGAATACGTCTTAATTTTGTGTTAAACTAGTGAACAGTGAAATGTGTATAGTACCAGAAAACACATGTAAATCTTGTCAAAATTAAATGCTCAATGTTTCCGTGAAAACTGTTCTTTCATCTGATTAGTGCAAATCAATCTCTCCCAAAGACATGTTTTTCAAGGTATATAAAATTAAACAAAAATGTGTATAATTTCCTAATATTATCGCTTAAATTAATAGTTTCTATATTTCCAGGTCTTAGCTGTTACATTAATAACGATATGTGCAGCGGATAACAAAAAGTTCTTGACAGAACTAGAACAAGACCTCCCTGCACTAAAACTTAACAGATACATTCTTTTTCCGAAGATCTACAAATACTCTAAAGTTGATCAATCTGGCAGTACTCTAAGATCACTATTACGACATGTTAGAGCTGCAGCCACAAATTTATTTCAGAACATACAATACGCACCACTACATGACGAAGTTAACCAGAGAAGTAAAAAAGCTGACGAGGAACATACAAACATGACGCCCACTCCCACAAGTGCTCCTACGAAACTAACTAATTTATCTCTGGATAAAAAAATAAGACACTTACATGCCAAATACCATTTGGAGCCTCACACAGAAGCTACAGACGATGCGAAATGCTATGCTCCCGGATTTGATTTTAAAACATCAGTCAGTCGGAGCCCGGGCCACAATGCTATCTACAGAATAATCCCTGAATTAACTAAGCTAGAAAATCCGGTGAAGGTATTACTTAGCCAAACTGAAGCGAGTCCCGGGTCGGATTTGGGACGAAACCGACAAAATGATTGTGTCAAGTAACTGGCGCAAATTGTCGAATGATTTTTAGATCATTTAAAGACGCAGTCACGTCCCTCATCCCACAGGGAGTCGCCCCAGTTGTGGCCAGTGTTTCAAGCTATTAGGTACATTATAGAAAATACACCTTGTTGAATTTTATATTACCACAAATACTCTCTCTGGGTGATTTCATTATTATGAAGGTTTAATTGAAATAAATGAAAACCTCTTTTTTTTCACTCGGTTTATGCTCGAAATCGTTAATTTCAAATTTTAATAGGAATATGTCGTCATCATCATCATCATCGTTTCAACCCAAAGACGTTCTTTGTTTGTTCGGTAAGGAACGTGTTTAGGGCAGCCCAACCGCGGCCACTTTAACGAGTTCAGTGATCCGCGCATCCAGCGTATATGAATTGAAGGATATTTTAATTACATTTTTTTTTTTCAGAATTCAGACTACGTCAAACCAATCGGTATAAATCTGAAATTGGAAATATTGCCTACGACGATTAAGCCATCGCTTGATTTTGCTTCTGAGCACGTGGACAGACCTTTGACTTTATCAGATGAACATTTCGTTATAAACCCCGATATGTAAGTACTTAAAAACACATTCGCTATTCCAATTTTGCACAATACAATACACATGGCTATGAAATCAAGAAGATTAATTTTATGTTTTATTTGACCTCGCATTGTATAAGTTTTTTGTATAGTCTTATAGTAATCAGAAGTCAGCTTATACTGTTTATGTTTAATTTGATATGTAGCCGCGTCAGGCATTAATATTTCTGTATCGTTTTTTTTTTTTTTTCGAAATTACTCAATTTATATTATTTACTATAATTCAAAACATAAAAAACACATCGGGAGTAAGGATTTGACAAACTTCTCTTGTCTTGTCTTTTTTTAAGGGCATTTGCCCTTAAAACTCGGCCGAACTAATGGATTCTGTGCTTAGATACTACTATCTAAGCACAGAATCTATTGGTTAAAACAGGCTAGACCTACTCCCCTAATAATCTTAAGGACCTAATATCACGGGCAAATATTCGGTATAACCCGGCTGACTGCTAGTCACAAGCCCACATGCGATAACTGTTTCTAGATTTACTGTAATTTATTGAAATTACAAAAAAAAAAAAACATTGCAGCATTGAAACCGTACTTCAAGATAAATCAAAACGTTACACACCGCTCTCCAAGTACCATAGACTTCATCTGAACATTGCGAGGGTATACAGTCCAGGGCAAGTGCCTCCGAAGTCAGCAGTGTTCCCTAAAATACACCCTGAGCACTACGGCAGGAGGCAAGCGCGTCCGCATGTTCACCCACCCCACAGTAATTCAGATATGAAGATGAATACCATGCTATACCCAGTGAAACGCTATCGGAAAGGTTATCGTTTTCGCACATCGATTATACATTTGTAAATATCTAAGTATAATTTGTTTGTGTTTAATTGACTTGTATTAATAATTAATTTGACTACTACTTTTGACGATGACCACCTCTAATAGATTAGATGCCAAAATAAATTGCTCAACTTAATCGTTACAATTTCTTTCGTTAAGTTAAAGTGAAAAATTTTTAGTTAAGGAATCAAAACTCGCTATGATTGACGAAGTCCTAAACAGATTCTTTTAGTTGGTGTATCACAACACAGTAATATATCTGTGCCTTTAGTTTGAGCAACACCAGAGTCATTTGACGAAATACCTTCATCGTTTTTAAAAGGTTTATTTATTTATCAACATCAAATGAGTTTGATCCATATTTGAATAAATACTGGTATGTTGTAATCTCAAACAAAACCAAAAAATATCCTAAAATAGATATTAAATTACTTGTTAATCAATTAATAATCAATAAATGGAAGTGAAACAGTTATGACTGACAAACTAGACTTAACAACTAAAACTGACAAAAGTAAATTTATTCGAAATAATTATATTATTAATCTGAAAAAACATAACTTTTACTTACCTAAATGTTTTTTAATTTTGCTTCTTTTTGGGTGTCACTTTCAATATTCCACAAACATACAAGTACTTTTATTTAATTTTTAACTTTCTTAGTATAGTAAAATTTTTGATAACCTCTAGTCGTATGATAATATCGAATTTTAGTGTAAATATTGTTCTTATGACTTAATCTATTCATTCTATCTAGTCAGTACAAATACTAACAATAAATATTTTATAAGCAAAAGTAACTCTGTCGTGTATGTTACCTTTTCACTCCTTAACCACTGAACTGATAGTTATGAAAGCTCTAAACGTGGAAAGTGTGGATATCACAAATTTTCTTCAGGTTAGTATTTAAATATTATGGAACTCGACAGTAATGTAGCTTTCTATTATAGATTGAGCAGTTTTGTAGATCACTTTACATACAAACATTATTTTTTTATAATATTAGTGTAGATACAAAATTTTAGTGTCTAATATGTGCATTTTGCGCTAAGTCACTTGTAAGCGCTGATCTACGTCATTATGAGTAGCTCAAAAGGCTCTTCTTAATGTCCTATTTTTAGAGTAGAAAATCAATTAATTTGCACCCTAGATATTAGGATTAAAAATTTTAAAAACAAAATACATGCAAACTAATTCGTGGGAAAAAGCTAGTATTCTATACCTACATAATTATATCGCCATTAACTTTATTCATATATAGGTACAACCCTATTTTTTTGTGTACCTATGCGAAACCCGAAACATGTGTCTAGTGTTTTTAAGTAAAGAATCTATGTATAAAATTTCAAAAAGATATCATGAAAAACCACAAAGTTATGAGCTTGTTGTCCCAGCAAAAATATGGACAACGCACCACTCTCCCGGCCTCACCTGCAGCGGCGCGGCGCGGGGGGCCATGTCTCTCTGTGAGCCTAGTACTATGATCTAACGTCAGGTGAATTGTACAATCAATAACCACACTGGAAAAAATTCCAAGAGTATCTGGGAAAAATATAAATAACATGATGTAAAAATGATTGGAATCGATTAAGTTGCTTATTCTGAACAAACTGTATTCAGATCGTTTAAAAAAAAATATTGTATGAATTCTCCAGTCATTTCGTTAAACAATAAGAACATCTACAATAAGAATAAATAGTGTAAACATTACTGAGAACAATACTTTTATCTTTCTGAAACTTTAAACAAAGCGTTATAAAAAGACAAAAGAAATTATTCACACGATAGCATCTATCAGGATTGGAGCTCCACTACTTTTTCAGGAGTTGGAAGGTGGCCCCTGCCGTCCCGTATCATTATTATGGAGAAATCTTCTCGCCTGCCTAACCTGTTCCAACTACGTTGGGGCCGGTTACCGAATACACCTCATTAGTAAGTGGATAAATTTTATAATAATGTTAATAAAACATAAACTAGTACCACACAAAAAAACAGTTGCCTGTTATATAGAAAATTCTATTCTTCGAGATATATGTACTACTCCCGTTAACATTTAAATCAAAACCCTATTTTATCAATATGAAGTAAATATGAGTGATGACTTCATCACAATAAATAATTTTGGAAACATATTTTTGTAATACAATACAGCGCAATAATAGTGAAGTAATCGTTGGAATACACTGTGTAAAAGAACAAGGTAATGTACAGTTTTTCTTGTATAAAGTCAGTTTTAACTTCAATTCGAACAGAACGTCGCTTCTGCCTCCGCAAATGAAATACGAAAAATATTGGTCAAACCAATTGATTTTTAAACTTCCAATAGGATTAGATATACTGTTACATCGACTCTACGAGCTATGTGCCCCGCATATTGCCACTTCAGAGAGCTAATCCGCTGGGCTATGTCGGCGACCTTAGTTCTTCTACGAATCTCCTCATTCCTGGCTGATGGAACAGAAAGGCTCTTGAATAGCGACCACGTACCGGCAAGCGCAGCGTCGGACGCCCACCGACTAGGTGGTGGATGATCTGACCAAAATTGCAGAGAAGCGCTGGATGCAGGCTGCGTCCAACCCTTCCTTTTGGAAATCCTTTGGGGAGGCCTATGTCCAGCAGTGGAGATAATGTCGCTGAGATGATGATGATGATGATACTGTTTCATGTTGTAATACATAAAATAGATACATCCCTGCCTCCAGAGAATACTAACGTTATATTATGGCATGATGTTGTTCTACAAAGGTTATAAACCTTTTTACACAATCGTAAATAATCACCCGAAAAAATCAAAAGAAATTTCATTCAAATATTTTGTTTATAGTATTCTGTACCTACATTGACATTTCACTAGCAATTAACTTTACATTTCCTACAAATATCTAAGCCTAGAAATGAAGGTAATTTCGAAAATGGTACCTATAGTGAATGTATGGTATGTCAAAGTTGTCTCAATATTATGACCGGGGACAAGGCCGCTCAGTTGGTTTATTAGCATTACTTTTATAATAAAACGAGTTAGTATAAAACTATAGAACTTTTGTCTTAGGTATCAGTCGCTGTTTGTACACACTACACAAATTAGTAAAATGTTCTCCAAAGTAAGTGCTGTTTAGTTAAACTTTTTCTCTATTAGTAACAAAAATCTGTAGACATTTTTATAGTCAACCAATCTACCAGGAATATGTGAAAAACTAACTACATTTTCTTTCAGGTCGTAGCTCTGTGTGGTTTGGTGGCAGTGTGCCAGGCTGGTCTACTAACTGCCCCTGTACACTACTCCTCTGCTGCAGCAGTCTCCTCCCAGAATATCGTGCGTCACGACCAGCCTGCCCAACATGCGTCGGTCGCCTACCACGCTGCCCCCGCTGCCATCGCCTACCACGCTGCTCCTGCTCATTACTCATCTGCTGCCGCTGTTTCTTCTCAAAACATCGTGCATCACGACCAGCCTGCCGGACGTGTCGCAGGCGCCGCTCCCATCGCCTACTCCGCTGCCCCAGTTGCCCATGCCTACCACGCCGCTCCTGCCGCTGTTGCTTACCACGCCGCTCCCGTAGTCGCCCACGCTGCTGAATTCGATGTAAGTTATCATAACATCAGAAATACTATATGAATTTATATTACTATACTTTTGTTTTCCTTTGTTGTACACAAATTCATTCTACTTATTTTGGGACACAGGCTCACCCCAAATACGAGTTTACCTACTCAGTAGCTGACGGGCACACCGGCGACAACAAGTCCCAGCAGGAGTCCCGCGACGGTGATGTTGTGAAGGGCTCGTACTCGTTCCATGAAGCCGACGGTTCCATCAGGACCGTGGAGTACTCCGCCGATGACCACAGCGGATTCAACGCGGTGGTGCACAACACCGCTCCCACAGCAGCCCCTGTACATGTGAAGGCCGTTCCTGCCTACGCCGCAACTGCCCACTACTACCACCACTAAATATTTCTCAGTACTCATGTATCACGGTTACTAAAACAATGTTGATTATTATAATTTATTACAATATACGAATAAGTTCAATTATTATAATGTTTTACAATTTTCTCGAGTATTTCCTAACACAATATACAAATATGGTTTGACTGTAGTAGTCCTCCCCAATGTTTGTTTGCCTGCTATAAGCGAGTGTATCAATCAGATCACCTCTCTAGTCCACTTGTGAATCTAAACTCCTCAAACTCACATAGGGCAATTCAGTGATATATACACTTACAGAGAATTATTAATCTAGACCACTAATAATCTATAAAAATAATATTATTAATCCGAAGAATTTGTTTGTTTGGACGCGTTAATCTCAGTAGGTAATTACTGATTCGAATTGAAAATTTCTTGTGTATTACAGTAGTAATACACAAGTACATTTACAATACGATAGTACATTTAGCGAGGCAGGCTTTAGGTTATATAGCATCAGGTAGCGACCAATAGGAGCGAAATCAGTATATATGTGGAAAAAAAGGGTAAAATTATCCATTTTTAAGGGCTTCCACTGTGTGTCGCTGTGTAAACGGTACAATTTACCCAAAAATATTATATAAAACTTCTTATTCGCGATCATAATAATAGAAAATCGGACGACATTGCGTTGAGAGATTTTGTTTTGTTCCTTTTATAAATAATAATCAAGTGCTTGACCACAAACCGGCCTGATGGTAAAAGCAGTGATGCAATCGTTAATGGTAAAGCGCGCTAGTTTATTAAGAGCCTGTTAACTCTAGTCTTGAAGACCCTTAAATTGTAGTCCGACGGAAATACCGCCGCTGGCAAATTGCTCCAGTTTCTCGATGTACGCGGTATAAAAGAAGATCGATGTAGTGTCAACAACGTCAGGGTGGTACCTCGCCCTAAGGCGAGTCATCCGATGATGGAAAGGAGACGGGGGAGTAAAATTTAAAAATGCAATTCTCTCGCACACTCTCCAAAATACATCCTATAAATACCGACAGGCTGGCTACTCTACGCCTGTGCTCCAATCATTGGAGACCGTTTTGAGCTAAATCTGGTTCGCCAATTAGCCTGTTCACACGCCTCTCCACTAAATGAAAATGAACTGTAGCCAGGTGGTATTTTGCAGCACCAGCCCAAACGTGGCTGCAGTACTCCACACACGAACGGACCTGTGCTTTGTATAACATTACAAGCTATCCTGGTATGAAGTACCGCCGGACCTTTGCAATAGCGCCAAGATTTAATCGCCAGTGTTTTAATTGAAATAAGTCGAACGTCATCATAGATTTGGTGACCTCTACGATGAGTGATGACTCTATAAATTTCGATAAGCGATTACGGTAACTCAAAGAAATAACTGTTAACCTGACGATTAAAATCGGCAAATAAAGATAAAATAGATCGCGGTACAAGCTGAACTTTTTATAATAAAGGAACATCAGGTTAATTCGGACAGTTAAAACCGTGCCCTTACACTAATGCTAGACTATAATAAATATTACAATGTCTTTAAGTCTCAAACACAATCTTGCTGTACATCACACTCGTCTCCACAGAGTAGGCAACTCGTTCATGGGTCAATGTATACACTTTTACAACAAGCTTCCCATGGACATTCGAAACTTACCCATTAAACGATATAAAAAACTATATAAAGGCCAAACTTTGCAAAAACGGGTATTATAAAATCTCAGATTAATTAGAAGACATAAAAGCTTGGGACTGGTCTGCTCGCTCTGTTAAGCATTGTTATTAAGCAATATGCGTAATTATAACGTAAATTATTGTAAACATTTTCATTTTTAATGTCTGGACTTGAAAAAAGACGATGATCCCTGAGTTTGTTTCGGCTATTTCTTCTCAGAGGTAGTCAGTTAGGAAATGCCGGCTTCATTTAATTAAAAAAAAAAACATATGACGTGTGAAAGTGATCAGTGATCCTACTTGCTTAATAAACGATTTCATGTCATTTCATTTCAACAGGCATCCTAACAACATACTCTCAGAAAAGTGTCGACCTTAATCACGGGTTAAATGCCGAAGTAAGAGATAACAATGTTTGTTTTACAACACGTCAATCAATGTCTGATTCATTTAAAACCACACATATCCCTCCGTAAATCCCCGTACGCTCTCTTTGTAATTGAAACGGAAAAGTCAACCATAGTCAATTGAGACACTGCCATGTGCAATGTTATTTCTTTTTAACTGCTCTAGGAATGTTAGGAGTAACAATTTTATCAGCACTTCCACAACCGCACTTCCAATAACTGACCTGAACCAAAATTTCTTACTTGAAAGGTAAAACAAAATTATGATAAAATGATAAAAATATTAAAAATATTAAGGTGACAATAAAAATCAAATAAGTATTTTATCAATAAATTATACACAATATGCTAGTTAAAAAATCAAGACTTTTGTGACCAGCGACCTTGCTATCTTATCAAAGACAATAAATTTATTTATCATAAATCTTTTTTTTTTATAAATTATAAACCAGCGCTTGACCGCAATCCCTCCTGATGGTAAGCAGTGATGCGATCGTTGATGGTAAAGCGCGCTAGTTTATTAAGAGCCAATTCACTCTAGCCTTGAAGACACTCAAATTGTAGTGTGACAGAAACACCGACGCTGGCAAATTGTTCCAGTCCCTCGATGTACGCGGTATAAAGGAGGAAGCAAAACGCTTCGTCCGCATCGCAGTGGTGTCAACAACGTAAGGGTGGAAACTCGCCGTACGACGGGTTGTCCAACGATGGAACGGAGATGGGGGAATTAAATCATGCAATTCCAATCTCTTTCTAATTTATTAATTATTAGGATCAATGATAAAAATTTCTACACGCATTATACAGTATGTTACAAAAACCCTGTCCGACCCGTGAAGGTGTTGTTAGGTATCGTTAGCTGATTCTACTAATGCGTACATAACCTGGCTAAACTAAAAAAAAATACCCCCTTAAAAATAAATAACTTAAATAAAATAAATAGGTAATTTCATGGCAACACAGGCACAGGTCATGACCTCAGTTGACCTCATGCATGTAGGTATTGGTAGTCTAACCACGTTTATCGACTCTAGAAAGAAACAATGATACCTACTTAGGCAGCTCGTGAAAAGAACTTTTTTTTAAGTAGAAAGGTCGTCTGACCCTCCGAATGTATCTTCGAATTTCATTCGATGAGCACAATGGCTGTGGCGGAGATGTTGTTCCATATTTCGTTCACTAAGAACGATACCGGCCTGGCACCGTCCCACGAGATTAGCACGGTGTTTCACAACGTTAGTCCACTCCTACCAATCCACTGCTCGCCGAACTGATAGTGGAGGTACTCACGTACAGGTCGGCAAAAATATGGTGGGGCACCGTCATGCTGGAACCACATTGACCAAGAAGTAGTCACATCCGAATCGTTCAACACCTGATCACAACACAACACAATTGCAGTTTCACTAGGTACCTTCCATCAGCAGGTTACATTACGTTAGAAAACTATGTGATCACACAATAAACGATACGTCTACACGGACGCCATGTCTACGCGAAACTAATAAATTTAAAATAAAAATGATTTTTATTTCATAAAAATAGGTACTCTAACTGCACGGCGGTGCCCTTTGACTAGAGGTGTGAAAGTATTCAAAATATTTCTCGTATCGATTTTTGGTATCAATTTTGTATTTCAGAATTTCACGCATCGATTCAACATCGCATGGCATTCTTTAGATTTTAGAACTTTCACATAACTTAAATCAGGTGAACTTAAATGCTTTACATTGTTTATAATATTCTCCTAAAATCGTATTTCATAAGACCTTTCTAGTTCCTATTTACTAATAATAGGTACTTGTGTTACAATATTGTTATGAATAATTAATCGATAATCAAAAAAAGTACTTTTACCATTAGGTAATCTGTGTTTTTACAACAAATCATTCGGCCAGGTACAGTTTCGAATAATAGCGACAAAAACAAAACGTTATTACGCAAAAATTAGTACAGCTCTAATTATTCCTTTGCCGCCGTCGTCGGCTAGACACACTGACGCCGCTAAAGAACCTAAAAAAATAATCAAAAGAAAGCCGACAATTATAAGGTCTAAAATGGTGTTTACACTTTTTTAAATTTCCCGAATTTTGGGGAAGTTACAGGGTAAAAAAGATTATTTCAAAATTCATTAGTATTGTTACTATGATGATTATGCAAAATTTTATATTTTATTTGGTCATTTGTTTACCTAACCCTTATTATCCTTGTGGGTCGGACAGGGTTTTCGTAACATACTGTATGTACAATATACCACACCACAATAATTAGAGATATAAACATTTAGTTATATTTATTTAATATCTGCATATATATGATATATTTCATCGCAAAGAGTGAAGGAATAAAAGATAAAAATATTGTTTGTTAAAGTGACATGATAAAGATCTCACAAAATCATCTCTCGTGAATGAATGAATTTCATTTATATTTTCGAAACAATGAAATTTACAAATTAGCTTTCTACAAATTAGCTGGTTCATAATTCAATTCAAATCAAATCAAATCAAAATTGTTCATTTCAATCAACAATCCTTTGGTTCTTTTGAATAGTCAATGTCGGTCAGTGCAAGTAAAGTGAAGCTAAATTGCACGTTCCAAAGCGTAGATCTCTATGGAGAAGAACGTGCAAGAAACTCCATGGAAACTCTTTTAAAATCATAGTATGTGTTCTACATTTCTTCGTTACATATTTCTGTTGCATATTTCTTAATCCTTGTATTAATATACTAAATTCATTTACGTACAAATACCTTATATTATTACGTTCTTAAGTTTGAGTGTCTAACTTTTCTTGGGTTACCTAGAAATCAACTTCAACGCCTCCGAACCCACACGGCTATTAGCAACATACCTATGAATGTTGTTAAAAGTAGGAGCAGATTGAGCAAAAACCATAAAGGACATAAAGGACATTTTTATAACATGTGTGGTCACAACATTGAAGAACCAATGCAAGGAGAGAAGAGATGGTAATGGAACTAACAAAAGATCACTGTTATACAGCTTACCGCTTTCATAGCGATATTAGTTTATTTGGGTTTGTGCTTTCCTTTAAAAGTAAATCTAACTTATATGTACTTTCTAAGTATATCTTGGTCACCAATGATTGATTACAAGGTGACAAGGTGAGCAAGAGTGGCGATCACGCTCAATCCTTTTCTGTATGAGAGGAGGCCTGTGCCCAGCAGTGGTATGATGAAAAAAGTTGATTATGTGGTTTCCTTTTATGAACATATTTCAAATTTATTATCTAGCCGTTAAATTTAATAAATAAAGGTATTATCTGTAATTTTTGACAGCATGGTTAGCGCTGTGGTTAAGCTATTGACTGCTGCGTGTCGCTGGTTCGATTCCCGCATGGAACAAATATTTCTATGCAACGTTTATATATATACCTAAACGTTGCTCCACACTAAGAATTTCTCCTGTATCGTGGGTGCGTTTACAAACATATAATTGTAGGTCATATATAATTTCCGGTCACATCACATGAAATTATAACGCATAACTTACAAAGATGAATTGAACGACGGAGAGAGACTTATATCAGCTAGCGGCACAGACGTTAGTTTTCAAATTAAGAACCACATATTTCATGCTGTTATAATTGCTGGTTACCTGTGTGGTCCTACCGGTGTGTTAAATTAATGTCACCACTGTAGCGTCGTATACATAAGCCAAAAGAGGTCAACAGCGGGACAAGGCCTAAAGATATCTACCTGACTTAATTAAATGACAGATGACTTTGGAAATTTCTCGCAATCGCCCATGTATGTACCTTCAGTGAACGTATTGATTAGTGTTACCATACAACCTGATGCAAGGTCGCTCATAGCTTGTTTGACAACTTCCACTACTTACACTTACATTTGTTAATACGCAATGATCTGTATTATAAATAGCTCAACTTTGAGATTTAGGTATCATATCACCTTTTGATCACAAAAGAAACAACATGTTCTCCAAAGTAAGTTATAGAAAGTAAAAAAAAATACATATAAAATAAATATTGCTTATCATTTACTAATTGTTTATTAAATTCACTAACTTTACTACTTTTTATTAATTTTCCAGGTGGTAGCTTTGTGCGCTTTCGTGGCTGTAGCCCAGGCTGGTCTCCTGGCCGCGCCCGCTCATTACTCTCCCGCCGAAGCGGTGTCATCCCAGAGCATCGTGCGTCACGACCAGGCTCAACTCCACGCTGCCCCAGTAGCTAAGCTTGCCGTCGCCGCCGCCCCTGTTGCCTTCCACGCTGCCCCTGTTGCCTACCACGCCGCTCCTGCCCACTACTCCTCTGCTGCGGCTGTCTCATCCCAGAACATCGTGCGTCACGACCAGCCTGCTCAACACGCCCAGCTCGCCTACCACGCTGCCCCTGCCCAGGTTGCCTACCACGCTGCCCCAGCCCAGGTTGCCTACCACGCTGCCCCTGCCCAGGTTGCCTACCACGCTGCCCCTGCCCAGGTTTCCTACCACTCCGCCCCTGCCCCCGTCGCCTACCATGCGGCCCCAGCCCATGTAGCCTACCACGCCGCCCCTATTGCTAAAGTTGTCGCTCATCAAGAAGAGTTCGCCCACCCCAAGTATGAGTACTCATACTCGGTTGCTGATGGCCATACTGGCGACAACAAGTCCCAGCAGGAATCCCGCGATGGTGATGTTGTGAAGGGCTCTTACTCCTTCCATGAGGCTGATGGTTCCGTCAGGACCGTGGAGTACTCCGCTGATGACCACAACGGATTCAACGCGGTGGTGCACAACACTGCTCCCACAGCCGCCCCCGTCCATGTTAAGGCTGCGCCTCTGCTCGTGAAGGCCGTGCCCGCAGTCAAATACTACCACCACTAAAGTTACAATATTTGCATCGTTTTAATAGTATATTGTTGTTAACTTCGTGTTAAATAAATATAAGTTTGAAACTAAATAATTTTTGCATTTTTATTTATTTTTGTTGAATTAATATGATTAAATGTTATAGGTTCTCAAGATTTATTAGCTTCTTATCAGATACACGTGGCAAAGGTACAAAATTGTAATACGTTATTACAGTTTATGTAACTAAACCTAAATATAAAAAATACAACATGCTATCAGCACACATTAAAATACCGGAAACTTGCCTCTAGTTATTTACTTCTAAACGTAAATTAGAATAAAGTCGCTTTTCATGCTGTGTGATCTTTTGTTTTTTCTACACGCAATTATTATTGATACAGTATAAACTCCCGGATCTATAGGAACATTGAAAGTCACACAGGGTTTAATTCTTGGCCCTTTTGTTTCTGATTTATATTAGTTACTTGCTTTAGTGCGTATTATGTCTAGAAGGCACTTGCCCAACGGTTAATGTTGGGAAGTTGTATGTATGCTAGAAGCACACTAAACTCTGCTTGCGAGATGTAGAATTCATGTGACATCAGTATGACGCGCTTTTCCCATGTGGCGTTAGTAGACACTGCTACACATGTACCTCATTAAAGATGCTCATGATATTGTGTTGTTTGCAGAAGACACTTCACTTTTGTTTCACCTTAATTTTCAACAGCACGTTACTGACGATGTTAAGAGGGTGATCTATAAAGTAGTCTGGTTCAATGTTATCAAGTTACTTGTAAATCAGAAAAATCCAAATTCATTAAGTTTACGCTACTTCACATTAGGTAGATGCCTAAATCCTGAAGATACCATAGTATTCATGGGTTTAACTTTGGACTCTAAGTCTCAGTGGGGGGTCCACATATCTGTAAATAAATTGTAAAAATGATAAAATGATAACAACATACTTTTAGAAAATACGTAATTTAACTGACAGCCTGTTTAGTGTGTATTAACCTTTTTTTTTTAACGAGTGGAAATGCATTTAGGCACCATACCCGCCGCTAGCTAGGCGACGGACGTGTGTGGGACTCACCCGGCCGGAGCCGGGAATACCCACTGAAACCACTCGGTTACCCTTGGGCCCTGTGTTGAGAGTGTCACGGGGTCGGCCCGAAGGCCTAGACGCCGTGTCACTCTCAGGGCTTACCGGCCTTGTCAAGGCCGGTTTCCGCGCCAAAGGGGGATTACCCGGTCACGGAGTAACCCCAGACGTGGTGACCATTGTGCAATGCGCGTGTGGGGGCTACCCACACGCGCTGGTCACACTCTGGGGCTAAAGGAGACGGGGGTTCGTCCCCCGCCTTCTTCGCCCCACCCGTCTACGCCGGAGGGCAGCGGCAAGAGCATCCTCTTCCCGCTCCCTCTCCGAGCCTCCCATGCACTCTCGCTTTCAACCATGGCTCGCACCATGGTTGCCAGGCAGAGGCGTTCGCCTCAGAGCACCGCAACGAGGTCGGGGCGCTCGTTTCGCCAGGCCGGGCACTCCACGAGGGTGTGCTCGGCCGTGTCGTCGAGAGTGTCGCAGTGGTGACACCGCGGCGACTCCTCCCGACGGGCGATCCTGTGCAGGTAGTGACCGAAGCAGCCATGCCCGGTCAGTACCTGCACCAAGCGGAAGGTAAGGCTGCCATGCCGGTGCCCAACCCATCCCTCCAACACCGGACGAATCGCGCCAATCGTCCGGTGGCCGGCAGCTGGGGAGCGGAGTGCCTTCCTCCACCGGCTCAGGGCCTCCCCCTGAGCCGCTATTCGGACCCGCCTTACTTCCTCGAAGGCGGGTCGTTCCCCCCGTTCCCGGGCCGCGACACGGTGTCGATGTACCTGGGACAGAACCAGGGCATCGACCTCCCACGGGGAGTGTGTATTAACCTACTACAACCTTAGTTGTTTAAACCTACTTACAAAATAAAATAATTTATGATTAAAAAGATAACTTTTAAAATGTTTTCTGGAAACTGAGTGTGTATTAGGCCCGTTCGGTTACAGGAATAAATACAGAGTTTATGAGTAATATAGGGTTAATAAACCTTAAATTATCGTTTTTAAAGTTGGCAACTTTGTAACTCAATCGAATCATCATCATCATCTCAGCGTTAAACCCAGTCGCATCCGTAGCTTTTTCAGCTTTGGAGTCTGAGGTCCGCTTTACCAGTCTAGAAGCTGCTGATTTTGGCTAAACTTTGATATTTTCCACACACGGGCACACACGGACACGGGCTAGTTAATTCATAACCGCTCTGCTTCAACAGTAAAGTAAATAAAGATGTCATTGAAACAGATGGAATGCATAGGCATCCCTAGTCTCAGGTTTCCCGATGACCTCAGATATTTATTATCTATGTGATCAAGGACCATAAAATGTCGTATAAGATAAAAGGGGTTATAAGATTAAACACAAGACCGTGCAGCAGCTGATATAAGATGTGAGAATTCCGACGACGACATATCGGGAGCCCCTTGCGCTTGGCAACAACAATGAACTGAGTCTTCATGGGTCACCTGCATGAAACCAATGTGTGTATCCATGTATCTCTTTCGTACAACCAGAGGCCCTAGCAGGCATCAGTCCCCACTCAACGAATGAGTCCAAGTCTCCACATTATGTATTAAACAATTAAAACACGTTACATCACTTGTTATAGACACATATGTGATATGTGACATACTATTGTACTGTGAACGATAGATCATGTCTTGTTCTACATTCATTATGCGATTATGTCACGATTATCTAAGTATTGCTAACCAGTTCTTCTGTTTTTAGGAGTATTTGTGATTCGTAAATTTGTTTTCGTCGAAATAATGTTTCAGACAAAATTTTAAAATAATAACAGCCACATGTCGATCGATCATTTTCCACCATACATGCCGAGACCCCTCCTGCTTCGGAACCCGGCTGGCATTCGCAGATAACAGTTTATACTGGTCGTCCGATGTCCGAAAGTCTGACCACCAGACTTACTAAGAGGCTTTTTTTATATAAATTATAAACTAGCGCTTGACCGCAATCCCCCTGATGGTAAGCAGTGATGCGATCGTTCATGGTAAAGCGCGCTAGTTTATTAAGAGCTTATTCACTCTAAACTTGAAGGCACTCAAATTGTAGTGTGACGGAAACACCGCCGCCGGTAAATTGTTTCAGTCCCTCGATGTATGCGGTATAAAAGAAGAAGCGAAACGCTTCGTCTGGATCGTAGTGGTGTCAACAACGTAAGGGTGGAAAGTCGCCGTACGACGGGTCGTCCGATGGTGTAACGGAGATTGGGGAATTAAATCCTGCACTTCCCTTGCACACTCGCCAGAATGCATCCTATAGAAGACCGAAAGGCTGGCTACTCTACGCCTGTGCTACAGGCTTTGGAGACCGTTTCGAGTTAAATCTGGGTCGCCAATCAGCCTCTTCGCACGCCTTCAGCTTAATATAATAGGCCTAATGTTTCTAAGGTCGAGTATTGTATTAACCAGTAATTAAATTGTGGAGGTAAAATAGTCAGTCGCATCTAAAATGCCTGGTATTTTGCTGAATCCGGTTAGATGGGAAGAAAAGACTAGATATGATGACGAAATCATCCATATGATTACGTATTAATCTAAAAAAAAAAAAAACTAAAAACAGATGATCGTGAAAACCACTGTAATTTTCGTTTCCATGTGTAATGAAACGAATTGAGATGTCATCGTTTCGTTCAAATAAAAGAATACACAGTTTGAAATATTACATTTTCCGGTCACATATTTCGATTCTGACGTACAGTAACCGAAGCGAGCTTCAATTGAGCATAAAAGTTATTATATTTTGGGCTACCATTAGTATAACTAAATTAAAATTTAAAATTTAACACTCAATGATAGTTTGCCAATTAGTGAATGCTTAAAGCTGCGAAACAATGTGACCCAGGGCGAGGTCACGATAACCTCGTTCTATAACTAGTAATTTGAACTTGTACCAACTAGTATATAAGCTAAATCTATAAGCTAGAATATATCACTCATTGTTCGATCACCAATCAAACAATATGTTCTCCAAAGTAAGTCAATCTTTTAAATTTTGACAAAACTATAATACTGGAGTTTTGGAAATTAACAATGAGTAATTGAAGTGCACCAATTATGCATATTTATTATTTATTTATTTTTAATTACCAGATCGTAGCTCTGTGTGGTTTGGTGGCGGTGTGCCAGGCTGGTCTGCTGACCGCCCCCGCACACTACTCCTCTGCTGCCGCTGTTTCTTCCCAAAACATCGTGCGTCATGACCAGCCTGCCGGACACGTCGCCGTCGCCGCCCCCGTCGCCTACCACGCCGCTCCTGCCGCCGTTGCCTACCATGCCGCTCCTGCCCCTGTTGCCTACCACGCCGCTCCCGTCGTCGCCCACGCTGCTGAGTTCGATGTAAGTCACGGTGGTTTCAAAAATCTTCTTAAATAAAACCATGTTCGGCTAGTTACACCATTTATAATTAAGAAAACCTGGATCGATTTCTGTAATTTTTCATACCAGTATTTGCTTATAGTTGCTGAATGGTCTCCACCTCGAATAGCAGAATAACTTTTCAACGATGGGAATAATTCACAAAAAAAATCTGAACAAGATTGATCATTTTCTTTTACTTTTTGAATTTATTGCAGAGCGAAGTTCGCCACTTTACCGGTATGAAGCAACACATGAACTCACTATGTTTTTTTTTTAATAACAGGCTCATCCCAAATACGAGTACACCTACTCAGTAGCTGACAGCCACACCGGCGACAACAAGTCCCAGCAGGAGTCCCGCGATGGTGATGTTGTGAAGGGCTCGTACTCATTCCATGAGGCCGACGGCTCCGTCAGGACCGTGGAGTACTCCGCCGATGACCACAGCGGGTTCAACGCGGTGGTGCACAACACCGCTCCTACAGCCGCTCCAGTACTAGTGAAGGCCGCCCCCGCCTACGTCGCGCCTGCCCATTACTACCACCATTAAGTTAAAACAACTATTTAAATTATTAAACAGAACAATCATAAGAAAAAGACTGCATTTTATTAAAACCTATTAAAATATCTTTACAAAAAAAAAACATTACTAATGGACAGTGATCGGAATAGGTAGAGTGATTTTTTGTACTAGTATCATTAATTTTCACAGAAAGAAGAACGTGGATAAGCCATTTTCCCGGAATGTAATTACGGATCGAAGTAAAATATTGTTAATATTGGTAGTGACATTATTACTACTCAATTCATATAAAGGAAGGTAACAAAACTAAACTAATTTATATAAACTTGTTGAAAAATAAACACAAACAGATTCCGATCGAAGCATTAATATATTTCAATATTTTATTTTTAGCCTGTAATGAAAAGGTATGGTCAAATCAAACGATGTTACGACTTAATACCTATAATTAATACTTTTTTTTTTAAATCAACCCATTATGTACCGGATGTGGCAATTAAACTGTCCGTATGCGAAAATTAAATATTTTTGTCAATTTTCAATATTTATTTATACATTTTTAGAATGTGAAAATAGAAGGTTCAAAGTTTTATTATGGCTTATTCCGGTGGAATACAGCCACATTTAGCCCGCAATGCAAGCTTGAGTCTCTTTCTGTAATAAGCGCACGCTGCTCGAACGACATCATCACTTAAACAGTTCCATTCTCGCATAAGGGTAGCTTTGAGCACTTCCAGCGACGTGTGTTTTTTAGCAAAAGCCTTGACTTGTAATACACCCCAAATACAAGAGTCCAGCGGGTTCAAGTCGGGCGATGACGACTGCCACATATTTCGGTCGATCGGCATCGGAACGTTCAGTTTTAACCAATTTTGCCCTAGAATTGCTCTGTGCGATGGTGCCGAGTCTTTCTGGAAAGTTCAACGCTCAGAATCAAATGAGTAGCGTGCCCACGGTAATAGCCCTGGTAATAAGACTTTGTCTCGATAGATTTCTTGGTTTGTATTGACTTGGTTGCAACCCATTGGCGGAAAAAAAATGGAGAACAACTTTTTTAGGACACCGCCGCCCAGACCATGATTTGATCGGCTCCTTGATGTCGAGTGACTCGCAATTCATCTGAATGGTTGCTGACACGTCCCTTAAACCAAACACGGTCATTTTGTCTATTAAGAAACTGGTCAACGCAGAAAGTTTTCTCATCTGAAAACACCAAATTGGGAAGCTCGCTAGACTCGAACAAGCAAAACAGCTTCTTAGATCGATGTAACTTTTCGCTACGTTGCAAAGCAGTAAGTTCCTGAGAAAGGTTTTTTTTCAATGGTTTGACTGCTTTTCTTTCAATATGCGACAAACGCTGCGGTCACTCACCTTGAGATCCTGGCGAGCTGATTTGCTTAACGTGCTGGATTTTTGTGTTATCTATGACGCATATATTATAACGTTGAAAAGTGCGATGAACAAATTTCTCGTTCAACTGCAGATTTCACAACGTTCAACTTATTTAGATGTTCTATTTTCCCTCCAAATGAAGAGCAATTATTGTATTACGTTTTGAATCCATTATTCTAAATGTGAATGTGTTTCTCTCACAACAGAATCTTCAAATGATGATATCAAACATGTCAAAGACCACCCTGTAAAATTTTGAATGCATTTGATTCAGTATTTTGAATTTTAAAACAGTTCGATTGAGACGGACAGTTCAATCGCCGCACCCGGTAAATCCGGAGGAATGTCCATATTAATATATACGTTTTCGATCAATGACCCCAATACACTCAACCTATTCCGACCTATGCTAATGGATGAATGACGCACTATTTCCTCAGAAATCGCGCATATACATTACATAAAAAGTGACATTAGTGGAAACCTTTTCTAATTATTTAAATACCGAAATATTGATGTTGAGCAACAGTAACTTTATGTAAGAGCAGATTTTGAATGGAAACTCTCACGTAAAAATGTTTTACTCAGCTGTCAAGAAAAATTCCTCGAATAACCGTGGGCAGCAATTCATCGAGCACACATTTGTGAATAAATTTATTAGTATTAGGTGTAAGTAAGTATTTATACATATTTGCAGTAATTTATTATATTAAACAACGGTAGCCTAGTGGTGCCGGCCGTGATTTATCTAAAAGTTGTGCATGATTTAATTTTTTATTTCTTCTTTCTTTCTTACGTTGTTAACACCACTACGATCCGAACGAAGCGTTTCGCCTCCTCTTTATACCGCGTACATCGAGGGACTGGAACAATTTGCTCCCGTTTTCGCAACATGTTTTGTTCCTGCTCTGCTCCTATTGTTCATAGCGGGATATTTTATAGCTCATGTGCTTTCTCAGGCTCTTGACTATCTGTGTACCAAATTTCATTACAATCGGTTCAGTAGTTTTGGCACTTATAATATTAGTATGGGTTATTGGAACGGTCGTATTGCCGTTGGTTCCTGTTACTTACTAATTATGACGAATTATAAAAAATGAAATTGTTGAAAATGATAAAGAATTGTAGTAAACAAATGTATTCATATCGAGACGCGATTTTCAAAAGATTTCGAAAAGATAAAAAAGTTATAATGATCAACTACATTTTTTCTGTATATAACTGATTCTTATACTTGAAAGATAAATATCACAAAATAATCTGAACCCGTAATAGCAACAAAAGCCAGAACATTATTTAAAAGTTAAACCGTTGTAAATAATAACG
Organism: Sesamia inferens; assembly: GCA_037179545.1. Lineage (NCBI taxonomy): Eukaryota > Metazoa > Arthropoda > Insecta > Lepidoptera > Noctuidae > Sesamia > Sesamia inferens. The sequence continues at coordinate 21,891,000 of CM073928.1, read as the reverse complement.
TGTCAAGACATTATAACATTGTTATTTATGACGTTCACAGATACATCTACCTGATGATTGGCATTAAGTGCGCTAAGCGTTAATAAGTAGCTTTTGATTCTCTAAAAGCCTCTATTAGCTCCTAACGCATAATAAGTAAACAAGCACATCAAGCTTCTACAATCTGTTAAATTACTTTTTAAGATTTTCAACTTTATCGCTAAAGCAGCAAGCTAATATCAAGATTTATTGGGAATATTACTTTAAACATATTGCTTGACCAGCTGTGACCTGTACATACATTTTTTTTTTTAATAATTATAAACTAGCGCTTGACCGCAATCCCGCCTGATGGTAAGAAGTGATGCGATCGTTGATGGTCAAGCGCGCTAGTTTATTAAGAGCCTATTCACTCAGATAAACTGAGCGAATAGAAAGGAAGACGGCAGTTGAGCGAGGTGATGCAATGTTAAACCCAACAACACGACCAACGATGCTGCGCCAGAGGGAGATTGATTTGAAGATCCTCCACGACCAAACTCCCAACACAACAACATTAGGCGCATCGTACCCGGCACACATCGCAACACAACTGCTCAGACCCGTCCTCCGTACGGCAACATGTCCATCGAATAGACTTTCAGATCAAATGATAAATGATGAAAAATGACAGAGCTGAGGATGACTTTGAAGTATCAAAGCCTGAAAATTCTTTTAACATTGTTACTACTTATACAGCTAGTTTAGTAGTATTTTAATTTAGTATCTAGAGTAAATAGTTTATGCAAAGATGATGTATAAAAACCAAAATGTTATCAAGAGACTGGTGTGAGTTACATGCTATACAAGTGAAGTGCTGTAAACTGTCACCTGGCAACTTTGGACTCCGTGGATATGCGTGCTGACCTATTTGGCGACCCTGATTTAGTTAAAAACAATCTTCTAAGCCTGGAGCACAGGCCTCTCGGTATTCAATTTGGAGTGTCTGCGGGAACTATATGAGCCTGCTACGGTCTTTCCGTCCGATTACAATTTAAATGTCTTCGAGGCTAGATTAAATAGGCTCTTAATAAAGTAGTACGCTTTACCATCAACGGTTGCATCTCTGCTCTAGTGGGATTGCGATCGAGCACTAACTACTAACTTTAAAAAAAAAAGTGAATTGACAAGAAAGTACAAAAAGATTAACTATGTTTATATTCCTAATGTTATGGAAATGCGTCCGAAATTGAAAAAATAAGGTCAGTTGGAATTGGGTAGTACCCTAAAAATAATTTTATGTCCATCAGATAGATTTATAAAAAATATTGAACTATTTATTTATATAGTATTTTTTTTAAATTTTTCCTTTCATTCAAATACTTAGGAAGATATATTGATTTGAAATGTCGCATGACGTCAAGCCGTAGTACAAAATATACCACGGCATGACGTAATTAGCCCCCACTCCGTAACTTTAATATGCTATATCTCAGCAGTTTTTGGTAATTTCGACCAAATAAAAAATACAAGTCATAATTTTTTAATAATCTATCGTCATCACCATCATCAACCTTTTTATCGTCCCACTGCTGGGCACAGGTCTCCTCTCATACTGAGAAGGATTGAGCGTAATCACCACGCTTGCTCAATGCGCGTTGGCGATTTCAGACTTATAAGGGTTTCCTCAAGATGTTTTCCTTTACCTTCAGTCATTGGTGTCCAAGGTATACTTAGAAAGTACATATAACTTCAGAAAAGTTACATTGGTACTTGCCTAACCTGGAATTGAACCCGCGCACTCGTACTTGAGAGGCTGGTGTTTTAACCACTAGGTCACGACACTTTATATACGTTTTACAAATATTCATTTTTCCATTTTTCGATTATTTTCCGGTTACCTGGCTTAAATACTGATTAATTATTATCGGCTTTATTTACAACGCAATGGAGTTCAATACTATTTCACAGTTTCCAAGTTGTGTCGCCAAGTAAAATGCTTTTACTTATGGCAATTATGTTTAATCTGAATTGTAACCTGATTTTTATTGTCGATGCGACCTTATCATTTTGACACAATAAATACTTATACCATACATAAACTTTTACCTCCTGTTAAAATAATTTGCCAATTAGTGAATGGAGTCGCCAAACCGTGTGACCCATAAGGTCATCGTAAGCTTGTTCTACCACTTCTTTTAGTGAACTTGTATAGACATCGTCTAGTATATAAACTAAATTTATTAACAGAAATGTATCACTCATTGTTAGATCACAAGTCAAACAATATGTTCTCCAAAGTAAGCCAAACTTTCAATATATATATATGTAGAATTAAAAAAATGCATTTAATTAATACATTTTTTAAGTAACATTAAAACATTTACAAAAAAATAACTAATTTCTATTTAATTTCCAGATCGTAGCACTTTGTGGTTTGGTCGCGGTGTGCCAGGCTGGTCTGCTGACTGCCCCCGTGCACTACTCCTCTGCTGCGGCGGTCTCCTCTCAGAACATAGTGCGTCACGACCAGCCTGCCCAACACGCCTCAGTCGCCTACCATGCCGCCCCCGCTGCGGTCGCTTTCCATGCTGCTCCTGCCCATTACTCGTCTGCTGCCGCTGTTTCTTCTCAAAACATCGTGCGTCACGACCAGCCTGCCGGACACGTCGCCATCGCCGCCCCCGTCGCCTACCACGCCGCTCCTGCCGCCGTTGCCTACCATGCCGCTCCTGCCCCTGTTGCCTACCACGCCGCTCCCGTCGTCGCTCATGCTGCTGAGTTTGATGTAAGTTATAATGACCTTTGAAATAGAATATAAAATAAGTGGTTTTCCTCTGTTACATTTCTCGCTCAACTGCCGTCATCCTTCCTATTCCTAAGTTATTTAAGTGAATAGGCTTAATAAACTAGTGCGCTTTACCATCAACGATTGCATCACTGCTTACCATCAGGCGGGATTGCATTCAGGCACTAGTTTATAATTATAAAAAAAAAAAAACATCACAAAACCATTTTATTTATTTTTTATGACAGGCTCATCCCAAATACGAGTACACCTACTCGGTTGCTGACGGACACACTGGCGACAACAAGTCCCAGCAGGAGTCCCGCGACGGTGATGTTGTGAAGGGCTCGTACTCGTTCCATGAGGCCGACGGCTCCGTCAGGACCGTGGAGTACTCCGCCGACGACCACAGCGGTTTCAACGCGGTAGTGCACAACACCGCTCCCACAGCTGCCCCAGTTCTTGTGAAGGCTGCTCACGCCTACGCCGTACCTGCCCACTACTACCATCACTAGACATAAAAAAACTTATTTATTAAATAAAATAATTTAGTAAACATGTATGCTTTTTATTCGTTGCAATCACGACGCTGACATAATATTGAATCTAGTATATGAAAGTAGTCAAGGACACAAACTTTCACATCTCAATCCTTTGAGTCTTGTATCTTACTTCCTACTAATCCTACTAATATTATAAATGCGAAAGTTCAAAAACTACTGAACTAATTTGGATAAAATTTGGCGCACATAGTACTAGAGATAGTTTACAACTGGGATTAATACAAAACATGTACTATACTCTTTATAAGTCGTGGTGGCCTTGTGGTTAAAACACCAGCCTCTCAAGTATGAGTGCGCGGGTTCGATTGCAGCTCAGGCAAGTACCAATGTAACTTTTCTAAAGTTATATGTACTTTCTAAGTATATCTTGGACACCAATGACTGAAGGTGAAGGAAAACATCTTGAGGAAACCTGGACTTTAAGTCTGAAATCGCCAACCCGCATTGAGCAAGCGTGGTGATTACGCTCAATCCTTCTCTGAATGAGAGGACACTTAATTGTGCCCAGCAGTGGGACGATAAAACGGTTGATAATGATGATGATGATACTCTTTATCTTGATATTATCACGGGATCGCAATAAATACTGGTGAAACCGCGGGACGCAGCTAATAGTTTATAATTAACTGAAGGTATTCTGATTAGCATTCAAACAGCATTGAAGATCGCAAAGAAGCATTGTAAAGATAAGTAAGATCTGTCGAGAATAAGTTAAGATAGACTGTAATGTAGTTCAGAACGAGAATAGGGATGTATCCAAGGTATGAAAATAAAAAAAATAATTAGTCCGTCTTACAGATAATAAAAAAAATTAAGACCCGTACTTTTTATTTTGTCGTAATTACCAAAAATTACTGAGATATAGCGTATTAAAGTTACAGAGTGGGGGCTAATTACGTCACGCCGTTCTATATTTTGCACCATGGCGTGACGTCATGCGACATTTCAAATCAATATATCTTCCTAAGTATTTGAATAAAAGAAAAAATAAAAAATACGTGTTCAATATTTTTTATAAAGCTATCTGACGGACATTAAATTATTTTTTAGGATACAAGCCAATTCTGAAGAAAGAAGCATTCGTATCAAACTGCTACTGTTCTAGTATTTTCAAATTCAAAAATTATATTTCAGATAAATTATCCATATAACGTTAGTAAAAGTATATTTCAGATAAATTATCCATATAACGTTAGTAAAAGTATATTCTTCTTCTTCTTCGTCAGCCTATAGAGGTCCACTGCTGGACAAAGGCCGCCCCCAAGGCTTTCATTGCTTTGGAGGGATTTGCCATAATCCCCACGCTTGGCGGGTGGGTTCGGGATCGCAGTATTTTTATATTCCACACGAGAAACAAGGAGAATCGCTGCTTCTCATGTTAGTATTAAATTAATTAAAGTGGGTCTGGACCTAAGTAAGTGGAGGTGTCCAACCGGTCTGAAGACACATTCAGGAAGCTATTGTAGGAGAAGCATAAGTGCGCTAACATACAAGCACAACGCTTCCATATGATGGCGGCGAACGCGTCGACCCTCGCCTCCGCGTTGCTTCGAGAAGAGCGTGTATGGAATTGAGGACGGAATTCAAAGTACTGATTGTCACATTCGTAAAAAACTTTCAGATATGTAAAGGCATTCTAGTTTGAAAATTATATCGTCATATTTATTAAGCTAATATTAGTGTATTCTTAACCAAAAATGTTTTGGAAGAAATAGTTTACGAGAGACGCCTACGAGTTAGGTTGAGGTGAAATGTTCCGTTAGTAATTATGAAAATTAGTGATGCAGTAACTGAAAAGTACGTATATATAGTCCCTAATATTCAAATGTGTCTCATTTTTTTTAAAAAAGATACATAGAATATCTGTTTCAACCAAGTGACATTTATGTTTGGATCAAAGCAGTCACCATTTTTAAAAAGGAGTCATTTAAAAAAATGTAAAATTGAATTTTTTTAAGTTTTCTACTTTCCGTTACCGTAGTCCAACCGGATGGTATAACCTGTTTAGATTTCCTTTTTCCTATTCTCATTGTAACGTACATATTATTATATATACACTAACTGCGCCACGCGGTTTCACCTGCGTAGGTCCGATAGAGAATGGTCGATACGCTTTTTTTTATAAATTATAAACTAGCGCTAGACCGCAATCCCGCCTTATGGTAAGCAGTGACGTAATCGCTGATGGTAAAGCGCACTAGTTTATTAAGAGCCTATTCACTCTAGGCTTGAAGACACTCAAATTGTATGCCGACGGAAACACCGCCGCTGGCAAATTGTTCCAGTCCCTCGATGTACGCGATATAAAAGAGGAGGCGAAACGCTTCGTCCTGAAAGTAGAGGTGTTAAAAACGTAAGGGTGGAAACTCGCCGTACGACGGGTTGTCCGATTTCCTCGAACCTAAACTTTGGATGGTTCATTGAGTCCAAAGCCAATGTGGCTGCCAGGAAACTTATCGTTATTTACAAAATTCCGGCGGTATTTCACACCAGGACAGCTTCTAATGTTATACAAAGCACAGGTCCGTTCGTGTGTGGAGTAATGCAGCCACATTTGGATGATGCAAAATGCCACCTGACAATTTTGAATTCAGTAGAGAGGCGTACGAAGAGGCTAATTGGAGAACCAGATTTGATCCAAAACGGTCACCAAAGCCTGGAGGACAGGCGAAGGGTAGCCAGCCTGTCGGTGTACTATACGATGCATTTTGGAGAGTGTGCGAGAGTATTGTAAGACTTAATTTCCCTATCTTCGTTCTATCATCCGACGACGCATCATACGCCGAGTATCCACTCTTACCTTATTAACACCATTACGATCCGAACGAAGCGTTTCACCTCGTCTTTTATACTGCGTACATCGAGGGACTGGAACAATTTATAGTTATGTAAAAAAAATGTTACATTTTAGAGAAAACAACTGAATATTAGGATTTCATATTTAAATTAATTTTCTTAGAGAAAATCAAACTTATTGATTTCAGCAAGAAAAAAAAACTGTAAATGTACATTTTCTACACCTGACTGACTACCACTGAATAATTAGAAAGTATTATAACTAGCATAAAGAGTAAAAAGTAATTGAAATGGTTATTCACAACATGTATTTATTTATTTAAATAGAACGGCATAAGCCAATTACACTATCTAAACACAACAATCATCATCATCATCATCATCATCATCATTTATTTATTCATAACAATTTACATTGAGTTGAACATTGCATAAAAAATTCAAATAGAAATACCACATGCGGCTATAAAAATGAAAAATGTCGAATTGGAATATAAATAAAACATAATCACAGACAAATATAACAAGTCAATCAATTATACATAAGTATGTCAAAAGATATACGAACTAATGTCAGATATGATTACAAGAAAATTAAAAAAAAAAAAAAAAAAAAAAAAATAATGTCAAATGCATAGTTAAAGTCAAAGCATAATCTTACAGTCAAAGTTAAGGAATTCAGTTGAAAGCGTGTTCACTGGTACTTTATTTATTTTGTATCATTTGACATGAATTCTGACACTGAGTATAAACATCTTTCCAACAAGAAGGTTTTTAATTTATTTTTAAATAAATGACTATTATATATTAACACTTTCAAATCAGTTGGTAACCTATTGAATAATTCAACTGCTTGGTATCTGGAGCAATGCCTGACCACGTTAAAATTTGGTGACAACTTGTGTTTAAACTCCAAACAATACAATAAAAACATTAAACGGACATTTTAAACATACACTTATTTGATTCAGTCATGCATTCTGACTCTGACAGTATCGTCTTCCATTCATCCACAAAAATATCGAGATCAGTGTTTGAGTTCAGGAGAGCGTTAATAGCTGCTAATGTTCGAGGAATAGGCGACTTGGAGTGAGCAATAGTTCGGCTGATCGGAACAGCCAATAGCCGATGTCAATTGCAGATCAGGATCATCCATAATCGCTCTGAGTATTTAAAGACTACAATCATCTGATCGCGCGAATATCGTACTTCAAGTGAGTTTAAATTTAAGCATCCCAGCAAAAAACTGGTGGGATATAAGTAGGGATAAAACCCATACACTTGCTTGTAAAGATACCTGAGGAATGCTTTTTGTACTTTCTCTAAAGCTAACACATACTGCTTCTCAAAAGGGTTCCACACACATGCACTACTTATGTGGCGTATGTATCACATACACTACTACGCCCCATACATGTATGTTTCTCAATTAAATTACAACTTCGTAATAAACGAGATTTTGTACATTGCTTCGCTCATCACTGTAGTACGTTAAATAATGTTGTTTTTTTACTGAGGTACATTTGTTAAATATAAAGGCATAAATGATGGACAGCATAAAACCCTTGCTTTTTAGTCGTACCTACAGTTAGGCATATTGGTAAATGGTCCAACAACGACACGGTTGGCGTAGTGGCTGAGCGTTCAACTGCTGCGTTGCATGTCGCGGGTTCGAATCCCGTATTACAGGTAGTTGTTCCGGGTATGTGAGTTTAATTATTTTTAAACGTACCCACGATAAAGGAGAAATTCTTAAGCCGAGATAACGTTTAATTTAAAAAAAATGCTGCAAATAAAAAAGGACAGATAAAAAATTGCTCTAAGATGACTTTGAATTTCAATTTAAAGAGATTCAATCAGTTAAAAATATTTTAAAACATTAAACGCATCAAACGTTTATTAAAATTTGTTACTTCGATGCGCTATTATCAGTTACCTAAGAATTGCTGCCCCTGCCTTAGTAACAGTAATACATAGGAAACACTTCGTAGTTGATGATGCCCTAGCAACCTGACTCAGGTGACTGGTTTAATTTTCAAATCTATGACACCCAATATAATGTTACTCAGAGCTTGTTCTACAACTTCTTACACATGCGTTTGTTCACTAACAGCTAATACTGTATATAAGCTAATCGCTGGCAACAAACGTATCATTCAGTTGTTGATCTCATTACTAAAACCATGTTTACTAAAGTAAGTCAGATTATTTAAAAAAGTTCTTTAACTATCAGAAAAATCAATTATAGTACTTTATAAATAATCCATTTTCAGGTAGTTGCTCTGTGTAGTTTGGTAGCCGTGTGCCAGGCTGGTCTGCTGACCGCCCCCGTGCACTCTTCTTCTGCGGTTGTCTCATCCCAGAACATCGTGCGTCACGACCAGCCTGCCCAATACGCCTCAGTCGCCTACCACGCCGCACCCGCTGCGGCCGCCTACCACACTGCTCCTGCTTATTACTCGTCTGCTGCCGCTGTTTCTTCTCAAAACATCGTGCGTCACGACCAGCCTGCCGGAAACGTCGCCGTCGCTGCCCCGGTCGTACAACACGCTACCGTCGCTTACTAATCTGCTCCTGCCCATTACTCGTCTGCTGCTGCTGTTTCTTCTCAAAACATTGTGCGTCATGACCAGCCTGCCAGAAACGTCGCCGTCGCTGCCCAGGTCGCCCAACACGCTACCGTCGCCTACCAATCTGCTCCTGCCCATTACTCGTCTGCGGCCGCTTTTTCTTCTCAAAACATTGTGCGTCATGACCAGCCTGCCGGAAACGTCGCCGTCGCTGCCCCGGTCGCACAACACGCTACCGTTGCCTACCAATCTGCTCCTGCCCATTACTCGTCTGTAGCCGCTGTTTTTTCTCAAAACATCGTGCGTCACGACCAGCCTGCCGGATACGTCGCCGTCGCTGCCCCGGTCACCCAATACGCTACACCCACTGCCGTCGCCTACCAATCTGCTCCTGCCCATTACTCATCTGCTGCCACTATTTCTTCTCAAAATATCGTGCGTCACGAGCAGCCTGCCAGATACGTTACCGTCGCTGCCCCGGTCGCCCAACAAGCTACACCCACTGCCGTCACCTACCAATCTGCTCCTACCCATTACTCGTCTGCTGCCGCTGTTTCTTCTCAAAACATCGGGCGGAACGAGCAGCCTGCCGGACATGTCGCCATCGCTGCGCCCGTCGCCTACCACGCTGCACCTGCTGCCGTCACTTACCAAGCTGTTAATGCCCATTACTCGTCTGCTGCCGCTGTTTCATCCCAAAATATTGTGCGTCACGGTCAGCCTGCTGGACACGTCACCGTCGCTGCTCCCGTTGCCTACCAAGCTGCTCCTTCTTCTGTTGCTTACCACGTTGGTCAGGTCGCTGCCCACGCTGAAGAGTTTAACGTAAGTTATTAATTGTGTCTACTTATTTGTCGTCCTCCGTGGCGCAGCGGTCATCATGCCTGCCTGCGACGTGGTGGACCCGGGTTCGATCCCCGGCCAGGTCATGATGTAAAAACGATCTTTTACTGATTGGCGTGGGTCTTGGATGTTTATCTATACATGTATCTATTATAAATATAGTATCGTTGAGTTGGTATCCCATAACACAAGTCTCGAACTTACTTTGGGGCTAGCTCAATCTGTGTGATTTGTCCGTGAATATTTATTTATTTATTTATAACTACTTTATTTATTTATAACTATATGTATAAGTCCTTTATCTATATAGATTTTAATATAATTAATTATATTTTTAACAGTCTCATCCCAAATACGAATACACCTACTCAGTAGCTGACAGCCACACCGGTGACAACAAGTCCCAGCAGGAGACCCGCGACGGTGATGTTGTGAAGGGCTCGTACTCGTTCCATGAGGCAGATGGGTCCATCAGAACCGTCGAGTACTCCGCCGATGACCACAACGGCTTCAACGCGGTCGTCAACAACTCCCCCCAGACGGCCGCACCCGTGCATGTTGCGCCCGCTCACTACCACCACTAAAACAACGTCACTGGTCATATATCGCGCTTACCAAAACAATGTTGATTATTATTTATTTATTACAATATACGAAATAACTTCGAAAAGTAATTTGTTTTAATATTTTTTTTCTCTATGAGTCCGTTCTTCTGGTTTATTGTTCGTTCTCATGTGCATTTTAAGTTTCGATAAGATTAATAACAAGAAAATGTAATTCAATTAAAATTAAATTCAAAGCTAACAACCGAACATTATCTACCGCTTCATGTAAAGTTACAAATTATTTGGGAAAAAAATCAGCTGTGGCAAGTAATAGTATATAAATATATGAACTTTCGTGAAAGGAAATTGATGACACAAGTCAAATTTATCATAAATTGTGATTACCGTAGTATTAAAGAGACAATTCATTCTGGACATAAGCAAGTTTCATACAAACGAATTGATGTTTAATGTTTTGTTACCTGAGTTATAACAACTTTGACAAATACAGGAAACCATTCTTAAGTAAAAAAATGGGCCAAGGGCGTTTCGGGCCACGCTCAGTGTTCCATTCGGGTTTCATAGATACTCGTCCGTCACAATAACTCTTCCCACTTAAAAGTAAAAAAAATGGATTATTTGTTAGTATACTATACTATACTAAGTAAGGCATCTTAAAAACGCGGCCACGAAGGACGTTGATAATTAAAGAAAGAGTTATAGATTTCATCTACACATAGAAAGTTCGAATATTTTTTTTCATTGAGTCTTACTACGAGTAGTGGGAAGGGGTTGTAACATGGAATGACAACCAGGCAAGGCAACTCCAAGTTTCTACGACTTAATAAATATTGCATGCCATTGCCTATGGATCGGTTACTATATCCTGCAAGTGTGTACGTAGAGATTGCACGTTATAGACAACTAGCCATCCGTCCCGGCATCGCACGGGTACATGTTTTATACATATAAACCTTCCTCTTAAATTACTATATCTATTTAAAAAAATCGTATCAAAATCTGCTGCGTAGATTTAAAGATTTAAGCATACATAGGGATAAAGGGACAGAGAAAGCGAGTTTGTTTTATACTACATAGCGGTTGCCGCAGCTCCGCCCGCGTAGATGTCGGTTACCGCTGCAAAACGCCTACTCAGGAAAGACATGGTCAGCAAAATGATTCCCAAGTCAATTCACAGACACCTACACTAACGTCGACGATGCAGTCATTATCCGCAGGCTTCATATATTGTCTCTAATCAGGATGTTAAAGTTGTTAATGATGAAAATATTTAAATGTTATTAGGTAATACTAAGTTTTCACATTCGTGAATTAAATATATTCTTAAGGTTGGTGCAATGCTTGATCGCAACGACAACTGGTCTGCATCTGAAATAAAATATATTTGTGGGAATTGTGGGCTTTGGCCTGATGGTGGTAAAAGGCTACCAATGAGATAATACACCTGTTCTTCAATTTTAAAACTGGGCATAAAATTACCTACCATGATTTGGATGACCAGATAATGGATGGTTATAAGATTTAGTTAGAAGATTTTTTATTGGCGGCTCCTGAAGGTTAGGGAGACAATATTTCCCTGAAGCAAAGCACATACCATTAGGTTCATACGCCCATATCTTGGCAAAGCAGTTAGAGAAGATCTTATTCATGTCTCCGATTTTGGCTGACGCTTGTTGTGCATAATTAACCTGCGGATCATATCTGAAAGCCAGTCTGTTGTTGTTTGCTAAAATTCGCTTGTAAACTCTATTTTTGGACAACTGCTGTCTCTCTGTCTGCTCTAAGTCGCTGCAAACGCTGGACACTCAACCCTCGCAATGGAGAGGTTCTTACATTTAAAGTAAAAACCAAGTTCAAAAATGATTTTGTATCACTTATCAAAAACTGTTCAGGCCAACAAGTTCAAAATTAATTTTCCTTAAAGGTTTTTTTGATAACACTCGTCTGAATGAATGAGTGAACTTTACATCCTTTTCCAATACCTCCAAAGTTCAAAGGCATTTTTTTTTTAAATTGTGGGGCGATTATTTCCAGAAAATTCAACATTATCAAAAAATTATTTTCGCAAACCCCTAAGGGACAAATCACACAGGTTGAGCTAGCCCCAAGGTAAGTTCGAGACATGTGTTATGGGATACTAACTCAACGATTCTTTATTTTATAATAGATACATATATAGGTAAATTTAAATGAAATGAAATCGTTTATTAAGCAAGTAGGATCACTGATCACTTTTAAACGTCATGTTTTTTTTTTTTTTTTAACTAGATGAATCCGACATTTCCTAACTGACTACCTCTGAGAAGAAATATCCGAAACAAACTCTTTACATTATAATTACGCATATTGCTTAATAGTAATACTTAAAAGAGCGAGCAGCTTAGTCCCAAGCTTTTATGTCTTCCAAATAATCTGTGATTTTATCATACCCCTTTTTGCAAAGTTTGGCGTTTATATATTTATATATCGTTTAATGGGTAAGTTCCGAATGTCCAATATAAACATCCAATGATAAACATCGGAGGTCCAGGTCAATCAGGAAAAGATCTTTTTCCATCATTACCTGACCGGGGATCGAACCCGGAGCCTCCACGTCGCAGGCAGGCCTATTCTATTTTAAATACCTATCCAACAGTATATCACACTTTAGGGTTGAAAAGAAAAATAAATCTCTTCCCACTTTGGTCAAAATTTCAGCTCTGTAGTGCTCTTGATCACTGTGATTATCCGCGGATGAAACCACAGACAGACAGACATACTTTGTGGAACTATAAGGGCTCCTAGTTTATTACAGAAACCTAAAAAGCTGCAAAATGTAAGTCAGACTTGACTACGCCGATTTTCGTAACACGAACTAAAAAGGTCGAAAAAATCACTCTCCTTTATCATAATCATAAGCCTAAAGCAGTTCACTTCTGATCATAGGTCGCTCCTATTGTATGCCATTTCGTATATGAAAATTACATTTTTTACTGTAACGACTTAAACCTTGTGAACTGATTAAAGAAATTACAAATATTTTTTAAAAATCGTATAATTTTTTTAACCCAAGTCGATAAATGTCAAGACAACATTTTTTAAATGTTGATATAATTATGTATCTGACTTTTTGATAAGAAACCAAGTGCCATTGTGACACTTGTATAGTTATAGGATCCCTATCGTTATCCCTATTTGTAGGATTCGTTATGAAATGATTTAGAGAATATTTTGCATCGCTATATTCTAATATCATAAGGTTACTGTAAGCCTGTTTCTACAAGTAATGTGTGTGCTCGTTCAAATGGCAACTAGTAATCTAGATAGATCTATTGAACACTATCATTTATTGTATAATAACACAAGTCAAACAATCAATCTAATCAAAATGTTCGCTAAGGTAAATAACCTTTAAACATGTCAAGTGTTTCATGCATTTTGGTGAGTGTGCGAGGGAATTACCTGATTTAACACCCCTATCTCTGTTCCACCATCGGACGACCCGTCGTACGGCGAGTTTCCATCCTTACATTGTTTGTTAACAATGTAAGGGTGGAAACTCGCTGTACGACTATCTGGATGAAGCGTTTCGCTTCCTCTTTTATACCGCGTACATCGAGGGACTGGAACAATTTGCCAGCGGCGGTGTTTCGGACTACAATTTCAGTGTTTTCAAGGCTAGAGTGAATAGGCTCTTAATAAACTAGCGCACTTCACCATCAACGATTGCATCACTGCTTACCATTAGATGGGATTGCGGTCAAGCACTAGTTTATAATTTGAAAAAAAAAAACTAAATCTGAAGAAAAAAATACTTTCAATTTTTATTTGCAGGTGTCTCTGTGTGATTTGGTGGCAGTATGCCAGGCTGATCTGCTGACTACCTCTGTGCACTACTCCTCTTCTGCGGTTGTCTCATCCAACCAAACCATGGCCCTGGCCGTCGCACAGGAAAGTGAAGAAACACGGGTGGGTTTTAGCCAGTAAACGCCTAACACGCCCTTTCGCTCCGCCCAGAGCGGGAGAAGTCATTTGATGACTTCCCATACCAAAAAAAGGAGTAGAGTGAGGCCACAGCATATTTTAATATACATTTCTGCCGGGCAGCTAAACATTAACATCTAATAAAGGATTAAGTATCTTCATATGAAGGAAGCCATTCTCGTAATATTTAGAACTATCACTGTCTGTTTTTCAATTTGTCGGATGTACCTCTAATTTCCACACATTTTTGACAAGTTTTTGTTATTAATTATCACGGACTTGAGATTTCAACTAGATTTATCCTTTGACTGACTCTAGGTACATCAGGGGGATTTCTTATAGAAGCCTTTATAGTCAACTTATGATGCAAAGCTCAAAGCGCATGCTTGTATCTATACTCAAATAATAGTATCAAGATTGTCCAGAAACTAAATAAAATTTCTTTTTATCAAATATATTTGCTTGTCATGTCAAAAATACAGTGTTTAAAAAACTTTAGCAACCAGTCATTACTTGGAAAAAAACCGTTTTAACCGCAGAAATAAAATTAATGCAGCAGATGAATGGTGTTAGACAAAGCAACTTTTATTGTTGCTCCAACTTAATTAAAGCCATATGCAATTAAATTGCAGGGTGTAAATCAGTCAAATCAAATCAAAAGTCATTTATTCAAATTAGGCTGAGAATCAGCACTTTTTGAACGTCAATATTATATAAGACAGTCCCCCAAAACGCCCACCCATCGACACTTCCTAGTGCTTTCGCTGGGAAGAAGAAGTGGCGGAACAAACTCCCCAGCAGCACAGCTGTCTGTTCATTTTTAAAAAAACACATGTCTTTATACAATACTATGTATAGTGATGAACACGATAAAATACAACAACAACCACGCCAAAATACCAGCAAAGCAAAACAATATATTTATATTCAAATGAAAATGTAATTAACTAAAACTTGTTACTTAACTAAGAAGCCCCAGGCATAAAGGACGTGACAGCTTACATATTTATGTAATGTAAAAAAGTAAATTATATGAACTCATATAACGTATCAATAAGCTAATTCCTGAGAAAGAACACAGCACATCACATTACGTGTTTATCTTCGCAGGCTCGCAGTTACTGAGTTGCTGCAAATTAGAATTGAATTAGAGACACCATGTAAAGTTTAGTCAATTTTCGTGACCCACTTCAATAAAATTGCATATAAATATAATAATACTGAATAATAGAAACTCCAACTCACTTATTAATAAAGTGGAGCTTCAGACCTTCAGATTAACTATACATTTTTCGAGGCTCAAGTTTCATATAACCTTAGTCAGCGTGCTTACAACATTTTTTTTTTTCGTTTATTTGTAACGGAGTAATGCCTGCCTTTTTTCCTTTGAAACCTTGTGCGATAGGTGATAATTTTGGCCGTCCTAACCTTATAAGATCATCACAGATAGATTATTTTTATTTCCTTCGCAGGTTTTAATCTTTGTATACTATGTACTGTGACGTGACAATATGAATTAATATGCATGTAAAAATAATTATGTTATGAAAACCTAACCTAACAGAATACACAATCAGTTCATCTTAAAGAAGTCACTCTATAAGTTCAGACAGCAAAATCTTAATACAATTTCTAGTTAGAGACATCATAATTAGCATATGTACTACCTTAATAGTAATTCAACTTCGCGATGTTTTAGTGAATGGATCGATTCGCGATTTGCAAAATATGAATAAGGCAAGACAAGGTCGCTGTGAACTCGGCTGACAACTTCCACTACTTACTACAATCAGCTGATCGTACAAGCGTTTATCAGTATAAAAAGTACACCTCAGATACCACATGCATCATTTAACTCGATCACATCAGTGAATAAACCAAAATGTTCTCCAAAGTAAGTTTTGTGAAATAAATCATACTTGCAAATCTATATCTGGATTTTAAAATTAAAGTTAAGTACTAATGGGTATTTTTTTCTTCTTCTCAGATCGTAGCCCTGTGCGCCTTCGCTGCTGTGGCCAAGGCTGGTCTCCTGGCCGCGCCCGCCCACTACTCCTCTGCTGCGGCAGTGTCCTCCCAGAGCATCGTGCGTCACGACCAGCCTGCCCAACACGCATCGGTCGCTTACCATGCGGCTCCCGCTGTAGCCTACCAAGCTGCACCCGCTGCCGTCACCTACCACGCTGCCCCCGCTCAGGTCGCCTACCACTCTGCCCCAGCTCAGGTTGCCTACCAATCTGCCCCAGCTGCCGTAGCGTACCACTCCGCTCCCATTGCCAAAGTGATCGCTCAACCCGAAGAGATCGCCTACCCCAAATACGAGTACACCTACTCTGTTGCTGACGGCCACTCCGGAGACAACAAGTCCCAGCAGGAGTCCCGCGATGGTGATGTTGTGAAGGGTTCTTACTCTTTCCATGAAGCCGATGGCTCCATCAGGACTGTAGAGTACACTGCTGATGACCACAACGGTTTCAATGCGGTGGTGCACAACTCAGCTCCCACAGCTGCCCCTGTTATCGTCAAGGCTGCCGCACCCGCCCACTACTACCACCACTAAGACTAAACATCTTATTAACTGAACATGTATACCAAAATGAATGTTGATTTATTTATTTATTGAAATATACGAATAAGTTCGTTTGTAAGTTTGATTTATTATTCGATTATACATCGAGGGACTGGAACAATTTGCCAGCGGTGGTGTTTCCATCGGACTACAATTTGAGTGTCTTCAAGGCTAGAGTGAATAGGCTTTTAATAAACTAGCGCACTTCACCATCAACGATTGCATCACTGCTTACCATTAGTTGGGATTGCGGTCAAGCACTAGTTTATAATTTGAAAAAAAAGAAACTAAATCTGAAATTTTATTTGCACGTAGTAGCTCTGTGTGGTGTGGTAGCAGTATGCCAGGCTGATCTGCTGACTACCACTGTGCACTACTCCTCTTCTGCGGTTGTCTCATCCCAGAACATCGCGCGTCAAGACCAGCCTGCCCAATACACCTCAGTCGCCTACCACGCTGTACCTGCTGCCGTCGCCTACCAGGTTGCTCCTACCTATTACTCGTCTGCTGCCGTTATTTCTTCCCAAAACATCGTGTGTCATGACTAGCCTGCCGGACACAACGCCATCGGCGCCCCCGTCGCCTATCATGCTAGCCCTGCTATCTACGCCTACCACGGAGCTCCTACCCCTGTTACCTTGCACGCCGCTTCCATCGTCGCCCACGCTGCTGAGGTCGACGTAAGTCAGTTGACCTACAAAATATGAAAACACGCTCACCCCAAATACGAATACAACTAATCAGTAGCTAACAGATACACCGGCAACAACAAATCCTAGCAAGGGTCCCGCGACGGTAATGAAACGGTTGTGAGGGGCTCATTCTCATCTCACGAGGCCAACAGCTCTATCAGGACCGGGGATCACTCCACTCACGACCACAGCGGCTTCACCGCGGTTTTGCACAACTTCAGCCGCATGGCAGCGCCCGTGCACGTCATGCCCGCTCACTACTACCACCACTGAAGCACCGTCTCTAGTCATACATCGCGCTAACCAAACAATGGTGATAATTATTAATTATTTATTGCAATATACGAAATAAGTTCGAAGAAAATACACTAGTTTAATTCACTTCCCTATTCGTCTAAGGTGTTGCTGTACATACGCTTAAATAGTGACTTTTTAACAAATATTATTATAATAGGTGTAAAAATAAGTTTCCGCCGTTTTTTGAACATGCGTGCGAGCATCATCACTCACGACAACTTCTCTTTCTTAAAGCAGCTTCATCATAAGCTTCTACAAGCAATCGATGGGCCTCAGCTGCAAATTTCGTCAAATTAAAGAAGTGACAAAAGTTGTCATTTTTGCGCAAAAATAAATCTGTGATATTGATACAGAGTCACTTTCTCGGTGGTAGGCCATAACATCGGCCGCCGGCAGAAGTTACCACCCACCAGACAAAGTCTTGCCACCAAGCGATTTGTCGTGTTCCGGCATGATGTCTGGTGTAGCCGTACGGAGGACGGGGTCTGAGCAGTTGTGTTGCGATGTGTGCCGGGTACGAAGCGCCTAATGTTGCTGTGTTGGGAGTTTGATCGTAGAGGGTCTTCAGATCAATCTCCCTTTGGCGCAGCATCGTTGGTCGTGTTGTTGGGTTTAATAATGCATCACCTCGCTCAACTGCCATCTTCCTTCCTATTCGCCCAGTTTTTCTGAGTGGATAGGCTCCTAATAAACTAGCGCGCTTTACCATTAACGATCGCATCGCTGCTTACCATCAGGCGGGATTGCGGTCAAGCGCTAGTTTATAATTATTAAAAAAAATAATAATAATAGTGTATGATATTACCAGATGTACCTACGTATGAGCGTGAACCATATTTTTGTTGGGTCAGCCAAGTAGGATAACAAGCTCATAACTTTGTGGTTTTTCATAATATCTTTTTCAAATTTTGTACATAGATTCTTTACTTAAAAATACTGGACACGTGTTTCGAGTTTTCCATTAACAAAAAATAATAGAGAGAATAGTAGAGAGCGTTTTTTATACCTTTTTAAAATATTTAAATTCAGTGCCAAAGATAAAAGGCAATGATCTTTTTTTATCTGCTTTATAATACTTACTTTTTTAGTTTTAAGTTCTCATTATGTAACTGTGTACGGTTCCTTTTGATGAAAATAAACAAAAAGATAATAAACTTAAAAAATAATTTAAAATTGTCAAAAAGAAACGTTACTCTAAATGAAAATAGGATTGGCCTAACCCTATTTTTATTTTTCCCACCAAAAGTGGGGTAAGCAAAACCTCCATTTACAAAGTATTTGATTTTATTTATAACTGAATACACTGCACGGTGCAAAATGTTTCACTATACCTGACCAAGCTTACATGAAGTTTTTTTAAACAAATTACTTTTGTTTTGAGAATCGGCTACATCAACGTAGCGGGTATTGAGCAATAGTGGCCCACTGGTAACGACCACAACTTAAGAGTTGTAGGTTGTAGGTGCGAACACAAACTGGATTATGTGTAAATTATCCAATTACCACTGCTCTCAAAACGATGAAGGATAACATCTTTAAAAAACCGGCATGTCAATACATGTGGCATCTACCTACCCGCACAGAGTCCATGTGTTGGTTTACCTCTTACCGAAAAAAGACCTGTGTCTTAGTGCTGCGAAAATTACAAGCTGATTATGTAATAGTATATCTAATATATAAAATTCTCGTGTCACGGTGTTCGGATTTAAACTCCTCCGAAACGGCTAGACCGATTTTGATGAAATTTTTTGTGCTTATCCGGTATCTATGAGAATCGGCCAACATCTATTTTTCATCCCCCTAAATGTTAGGGGTAGTCCACCCCTAAATTTTTTTTTATTTTTTAGACAAAATTTTTAATTTCTATTTTTTTATGATACAACATACAAAAATACATACAATCCCCAATTTTCACCCTTCTACGATCAACCCTTATTTTTTAATAGCCATTTTAGTAATTTAATCTATTATTTATATGGCAAAACAACGTTTGCCGGGTCAGCTAGTTTTTTATAAATCTATAAGGCCATTATCCGTCATCATCCATAATTATGTTATCTACTCTCTACATATAATAAATGAAATGAAAAATAGGTATATGTAACCCAGATAGTAACGTACATGCATTGTAATGTATGCAGTACAAGCCTAGTAAAAATCCTACTGAACGTTTTACTGTATTTAATAGTAGTAGCTTTTGCGAAATCTTAAAACTCAGAGGTGGACTGGTCCAGGAGTAATTCTTAAAACATACCTTGTATTTGTTTATATATTGTCATATAATTAATATGATTCATTAATAATAATCAACATTGTTTTGGTGAGCGCAATATGTGACTAGTAAGGTTGCTTCAGTGGTGGTAGTAATGAGCGGGCGCGACATGTACTGGCGCAGCCGTGGGGGCGGTGTTGTGCACCACCGCGTTGAAACCACTGTGGTCATCGGCGGAGTACTCCACGGTCCTGACGGAGCCGTCGGCCTCATGGACCGAGTACGAGCCCTTCACAACATCACCGTCGCGGGTCTCCTGCTGGGACTTGTTGTCACCGGTGTGTCCGTCAGCTACTGAGTAGGTGTACTCGTATTTGGGGTGAGCCTGTGTCCCAAAAATAAGTAGAATGAATTTGTGTACAACAAAGGAAAGCAACAGGAATCATATAGTGTTTCAGATGCCATGATAACTTACGTCGAAGTCAGCAACTTGGGCGACGACGGGAGCGGCGTGGTCGTAAGCAGCTGGAGCAGCGTGGTAGGCGACGGGGGTGGCTACGGCTACGGGTGCGGCGACGGCGACGTGTCCGACATTCTGGTCGTGATGTACAATGTTTTGGGAAGAAACAGCGGCAGCAGACGAGTAATGAGCAGGAGCAGCGTGGTATGCGACCGCAGCGGGGGCAGCGTAGTAGGCGACGGCAGCGGGGGCAGCGTGGAAGGCGATCGAGGCGTGTTGGGCAGGCTGGTCGTGACGCACGATGTTCTGGGAGGAGACAGCCGCAGCAGAGGAGTAGTGTACGGGAGCGGTCAACAGACCAGCCTGACACACTGCCACCAAACCACACAGAGCTACGATCTGAAAACCAATGAATACTTCGAAATTTTTGTTCAATGATAAAAGATATAACATATTTTAGTCCTTTCTGGAGTTTAATTAATTTACCTTAGTGAGCATTTTGTTTAGATTGATCGTTTTACTTGTGTGATCGAACAATGAATGATAGATTTCAAATGACAGATCTAGATTATATACTAGTCGCTAGTTTGTTCACGCTCATAGATAGTTTTAGAACAGGCTTACAGCGACCTTACGGTGGGTCAAATAGTTACTGTTACGCGATGTAAAACATTCACTGAACCGTTTCTTAGTGATTCATTAACAAATAATACCTACTTAGTATAGTCAATTTAGGTAAACGAATCCTTTTAACATCTGTATATATTCACGGTCTAATTGGATCTTATTTAGAACATTTATGCTATTTTGTAGGTTAACAAAAAGACAATGTGACTCAAACGCTTAAATGGCCCTGGGAGGAACATATCTGCCACATGCTGGCAAACTATACAAGTGTACTGAAGTATGTTTATAAATAAATATTTGTGATAATTTTATGATGTCTTAAATTAGTTAACAGTTAGTAAGTGGTGTTAAAACGAATATTTGAAAACCACATACATACAAGATATTTTGTCAGTCTATAAGACTGACGGTATATGAGACTGACAAAATGGCTTGTATTTATATGGTTTGATAAATAATTTTCGATGATAAATAATAAAAATAATAATGCATATTAATAAATAGACACAAAAAAAGAATAAAGTATCTATTTATTTTCCAAATTCAAATAGGACTAGGCAGAACATGGCTGCCGCCGGACAAACTGTGGGCCTAAATGTCTCGGAATTGATCTATGCAGCAAGGCGAGGTCGCGGCAGATAACGTAGAGAAGAGCTGACAAGGTTCCGTCAAAACTGGAAGAAGGACGCGCGGGCTCCCGAAAGATGGAAGGAGTAGAGTGAGGCATCGGTCTTCGTAGACCCCGTCACGATATGCCGAAATCTCTTTGAGGCGCGCGTGATACACGTGACATCGGTCCACGAAGACCGATACCTGGGCCACGGTTTCTTTTTTAAACAACCCGCAATCCTGACCCAGGCATAGTCTGACACGCCCTTCCGCTCCCCCCAGAGCAGGAGAAGTCATTTGATGACTTCCCATAACAAAAGAAGTAGAGTGAGGCCACAGTATATTTTAATATAGGTACACTTACTGTCAGATGTGTAGGATGCTTATACATGGCTGCCGGGCAGCTAAACATTAACATCTAATAAAGGACTAAGTATATTCATATGAAGGAAGCGATTCTCGTAATGTTTAGAACTATCACTGTCTGTTTTTCAATTTGTCAGATGTACCTCTAATGTCCACACATTTTTGACAAGTTTTTGTTATTAATTGTCACGGACTTGAGATTGCAACTAGATTTATCTTTTGACTGACTCTAGGTACATCAGGGGGATTTCTTATACAAGCCTTTATAGTCAACTTATGATGCAAAGCTCAAAGTGCATGCTTGTATCTGTACTCAAATAATAGTATCAAGATTGTCCAGAAACTAAATAAAATTTCTTTTTATCAAATATATTTGCTTGTCATCTCAAAAATACAGTGTTTAAAAAACATTACTAACCAGTCATTACTTAGAAAAAAAACCGTTTTAACCGCGGAAGTAACACTGCACAACTAAAGACAACTAATATGGAAGTAGTTAATAACATGTGTGGAGAAAAATATAAAGATGTTGTCAGTTTTAAGAAATAAAAGTTAGTGTACATATTATGTATGTGTCACTTGGTGCAATTTAATTGCCAATGGCATACAATAAAATTGATGAAGCAGATGAAGGGTGTTAGACAATGAAACTGTTATTGTTGCTTCAACTTAATTGAAGCCATAGGCAATTAAATTGCACCGTGTAAATCAGTCTTTCAACACATCACATTACGTGTTTATCTTCACAGGCTCGCAGTTACGGAGTTGCTGCAAATTAGAATTGAATTAGAGACACCATGTAAAGTTTAATCAATTTTCGTAACCTACTTTATTAAAATTGCATATAAATATAATAGTACTTAATAATAGAAGCTCCAACCCACTTATTAATAAAGTGGAGCTTTATATCTTTATTACAACCTTCAGATTAACTATACATTTTTCGAGGCTCAAGTTTCATATAACCTTAGTCGGCGTACTTATTACATTTTTTTTTTCGTTTATTTGTAACTGAGTAATGCCTGCCCTTTTTCCTTCGAAACGTCCCTACCTTGTGCGATAGCTGATAATTTTGGCCTTCCTAACCTTATAAGATCGTCATAGATAGATTTTATAATTTCCTTCGCAGGTTTCAATCTTTTTATAGTATGTACTGTGACAATAGGAATTAATATGTCATCATCATCATCAACCTTTTTATCGTCCCACTGCTGGGCACAGCCACAGGTCTCCTCTCATACAGAAAAGGATTGAGCGTAATCACGCTTGCTCAATGCGGGTTGGCGATTTCAGACTTATTAAGTCCTGGTTTCCTCAAGATGTTTTCCTTCACCTTCTGTCACTGGTGTCCAAGATATGCTTAGAAAGTTCATATAACTTTAGAACAGTTACATTGGTACTTGCCTGACCTGGAATCGAACCCGCGCACTCATACTTGAGAGACTGGTGTTTTAACCACTAGGCCACCACGACATTAATATGTATGTAAAAATAATTATGTTGTAAAAACCTAACGTAACAGAATACACAATCAGTTTATGTTAAAGAAATCACTCTATAAGTTCAGACAGCAAAATCTTAATCCAATTTCTAGTTAAAGACATCATAATTGGCATATTTACTACCTTAATAGTAATTCAACTTCGCGATGCTTTAGTGAATGGATTGATTCGCGATTTGCAAAATATGAATAAGGCAAGACAAGGTCGCCGTGAACTCGACTGACAACTTCCACTACTTACTACAATCAGCTGATCGTACAAGCATTTATCAGTATAAAAAGTACACCTCAGATACCACATGCATCATTCATCTCGGTCACACCAGTGAATAAACCAAAATGTTCTCCAAAGTAAGTTTTGTGAAGTGAATTATACTTGCAAATCTATATCTGGATTTTAAAATTAAACTTATGTACTAATGGGTATATTATTTTCTTCTCAGATCGTAGCATTGTGCGCCTTCGCTGCTGTGGCCAAGGCCGGTCTCCTGGCCGCGCCCGCCCACTACTCCTCTGCTGCGGCAGTGTCCTCCCAGAGCATCGTGCGTCACGACCAGCCTGCCCAACACGCATCGGTCGCTTACCACGCTGCTCCCGCCGTAGCCTACCAAGCTGCACCCGCTGCCGTCACCTACCACGCTGCCCCCGCTCAGGTCGCCTACCACTCTGCCCCAGCTCAGGTTGCCTACCAATCTGCCCCAGCTGCCGTAGCGTACCACTCCGCTCCCATTGCCAAAGTGATCGCTCAACCCGAAGAGATCGCCTACCCCAAATACGAGTACACCTACTCTGTTGCTGATGGCCACTCCGGAGACAACAAATCCCAGCAGGAGTCCCGCGATGGTGATGTTGTGAAGGGTTCTTACTCTTTCCATGAAGCCGATGGTTCCATCAGGACTGTGGAATACACCGCTGACGACCACAACGGTTTCAATGCGGTGGTGCACAACTCAGCTCCCTCAGCTGCCCCTGTTATCGTCAAGGCTGCCGCACCCGCCCACTACTACCACCACTAAGACTAAACATCTTATTAACTGAACATGTAGACCAAAATGAATGTTGATTTATTTATTTATTGAAATATACGAATAAGTTCGTTTATAAGTTTGATTTATTATTTCTTGACAAAATTGAGCGACAATGTAAGAGTTTTTAATTCACCTTATATTGTTTGTACCCAGGTAACGATAAGTCTGAAAGTTAAATTTTGTTTCAGTAGTCTTAAAATTTGGGTATTTAATATTTAGTTTAAGTAAATTATCATACAATCTTCATTAAATATAATTCTTTTATTATTTATTAAGCTGGCAAATACAATATGTCGCTACGCGCATTCGAACAATAGATTCCTCGCGTCTATTGAATTGTACCGATGCCGTGAGATAGTACTAGTGACAGAATCCTCTCTCTTTTGTGAAATTTTATGTGTTATAGAGTCAACTTAGGATAAATGGATCACTGCAACCGATTTCATCACTTATAAAACTTAATAACACAATAATAGCGATCACGCAGAGCCATGCATACCTTTGTCTGGAATCAAGCTTTTCACTTGCTAAAGAAATGGTAGGTACTTCTTATTTCTTTTTGCAAAAAAATTCACATAGCTTATTTCCTTCATCTACAGACAAGAATTCGACAAGACAATGGTACTAATTAATAAAAGTGAGAGACTACCGTCCATACTATATACCCCGTGTCCCGGACCACCAGGTGCAACCAAAAAGAAATAGGTCAAAAGCTCTCAAATTAATTCACTCTACCTTTTGGGTCATGGGCCAACGTTAAGTGCAAGGATAAAAAGTTTTAATGCCATTTAGTCATGTAGACCGTGCCAAGTATATGCCCTCTGGCTGTTTTAAGCCTTAAAGTGGCCAGACGACTACGCAACGACTGAGTGAGCTAATTTTTGCGCTAAGGTTAGCAAGAAGTGCCAGTTAAGCGAGATTGCAATATTACCAATGAGTACTTCTCATTGAACTTTAACAGGAAAAATAAGAAAAGAATTTCAATAAATGTATAAGTTATTTAGCACCAAGTTACAACTTGGTGCTAAATAACTTATACATTTTTTGTGCATCTGTTTTAGTATTTAAATGCGACGAGTTAATGCTCTCTAAAATATGGAAGTAGTTAATAACATGTGTGGAGAAAAATATAAAGATGCTGTCAGTTGTAAGAAATAAGAGTTGGTGTACAGTCCATATTAAGCTTGTTAATGTTGTTGGGTTTAACATTGCACCACTTCGCTCAACTGCCGTCTTCCTTCCTATTCAGTAAGTTTTTTTAAGTGATTGGTTTTAATAAACTAGCGCGCTTTACCATCAACGATTGCATCACTGCTTACCATCAGGCTGGATTGCAGTCAAGCGCTAGTTTATAATTATTAAAAAAAAAGTCATATATACAGACTAGACCTTATACTACTCCTATTAGTAGTATAGTATTGGTTTTTTTTAATAATAATATCATTTATACAGAATACATTTACGCTCAATCCGTCTTTGTATGAGAGGAGACCTGTACCCAGCAATGAAACGATAAAAAGGTTGATTATGATGATGATATGGAATACAGAAGTACTTTATATTCTAATATAAAAAATGAGAGGTATAAGTCCTAAAAACAGTCGTATTAGTTATATTATGTTAGGTTTATTAGCTAGGGAGATTGAGATTTCATGGACGCATTGAGTGGGGAGTCTGTCCACCCACCAAGTAACCCCAGGTAAAACGGTGGCACAGTGGTAACGTACTACCGTGGATAGCAAGGCTCAGGGTAGGCCACTTTACAGCCTCCCAAAACAAATACGCTACAAGCGCAGAGCAACCCTATGTGCTGATGGAGAATCACCGGGATGATTTTAAAGAGGTAAAAATCCCAAACTAGAAAAGTCACACCATCTCCAGAGATAAACTGCCTTTTGGAGAACCCAAAAAAGGAGATTTAAGGTTGAAAGTATTAGTGCCTAAATCAAGGTGGACTCATGTTATATTCTGCAAAAGAAAATTTTCGGTTGATGTAGCTAACACATTACCCAAAACTCTGAATATTATCCGAAGGGGTAGTATTCAGGTATATATTTTAAACCGAACACTATTTCTAGTTAATAGATACAAGTAGATTATATCTATAAAATTATCAAAATAGATGTAAACATTTTTAAAAATACAATATAAGCCAATCTACTACATCCATGATCACACGATGTCTACCAAAAATAGTTATTTATATTGTCTCTGTTGGGTGTCAGTCAACACCATACTGACTGTATGAGGTTTTTTACTTATAGATAGGTAGGTTGAATAATAGTTTAATTTCTGACTACAAGAGACTTAAATCAATATACAAAAACAACATTAAATTATTATTTAATGTTGCTTTTGTATATTGTTAAATATTAACAAAATACCTTCAATATGTCAATACACAAAAGATTACTACTAGCATACACATTACCTACTATCCAAAGAGCCGAGTCTCCTCCTCTCAATACCAAGAAAAATGGACTCAAAGCCTCCATTGATCGTACGGATTATGATGATACGATAACAGTTTTAAAGTTCCGTGCTAAACTAACGTGGATATGCTGTTAAGGTGCAAATAGGATCAAATACTTAAAATAAATTTTATATTTATACAATTTATTTTAACTTTTTAGCCATATTTGCAACTAAACTTTATGAAACTTAAGAAAATCTAGCCGACACGTGTCTAGTTTAAGAATAATGGTCAATTTTTATTTCTTTAAGAGCTTACATTATTCGGGGCACGTCCTTTATATTCTCGCGTATAGTAACTTAACAATAGTATCAATAATACAATTTTAGCGAAATTTATGTAATAAGTATTGGAATAGTATAAAACGGTTTATATTTCTCTTTCTAATCAACAGTCGGCTATTACATTTTGTTAGCTACAGTTCAAATTAAGTGCTTCAATATGTTCGGAAAGGTAACATTTTATTATTTATTTATTCGTTTAAAATAACAAACCTTTATTAATTCAAACTCTCTCTAACAATAATCTGAATGGATAACAAAATTATTGCAGTTTGTAAACATACATTACTAATTTTTACCCTAGTACTTAATTAATTTAATACGTCAAACATTTAATATTAGTTTAATTTCAGTTTTTATTATACATACATATGTTACTAAGAAGAGTCCTGTGTTCCAGCATTGGGAACATTAAAGTCTGATTATGCTAATGTTTTAATACTAATTTAATTGCAGATTTTACTATTCATTTACTTCATGGCAGTCAGCCAAGCAGTATTCGTCGACCAATCAGATAATCATTACAAAGACTTGATAAAACAAAATCCTCACGGATGGCAGATAGTCAAAGTATACCACCCAGCTAACCCCCAGCCATTCGGATACAAATACGAGCCTTATGTAAGTACAACTTCTCCGTGGCGTAGCGGTAGCAAACGCGGCCTTTGTCCAAGGAGGCGCGGGTTCGATCCCCGCACAGTGCAAATATTTGTATGCATGAATAATTATGAATATTTGCACTGGTCAGGTCGTGCCTCGGAAAGCACGTTAAGCCGTTGGTCCCGGTTACCATACGAACATCTAGTGGCAGTCGTTACGGGTTATTGGAGCCCTCAAAAGTCTAACAATTAGGCTAACTGCAATGCTTAGATATCGCCTTCGGGTTGTGGAGGTCAGACGGCAGTCGCTTCACGGAAAATATCGAAGTTTAGCCAAAATCAGCAGTTAAACTGGTAAAGCAGACCCCAGACTCCAAAGCTGAAAAAGCTACGGATGCGACTGGGATTAACGCTGAGATGATGATGATGATGATGTAAGTACAACTTCTCTCTCAAGGACCAAATATAAGAAATATGCAGAGAAAGGGATACTGTTACAGTTTCATATGTCTACTGTACATGAACTCATTAGAATTTGTTATTACCCAACCAATATCTATCTCAAGTTACTTAACGAGGAATGTCACACAGACAGCTAAGTGTGTGCTAATAATGATAATGTACTCTACTTACTTATTTATAAAGTGACACCTAATAATTTTTAGGCGTACCCGAAGTATGAGTTCGAGTATTCAGTGTCGGACGAAAAGACCGGAGACCACAAGCATCATCACGAATCACGTGACGGGGACCGTGTTCGTGGTGAATACAGCCTTGTGGAGTCAGATGGTTCACTGCGGAAGGTCCAGTACCACGCCGATGATCACAACGGGTAATTAAACAATCATATTACAGCTTGCCATGACACTGATTCTGACCATGACCATAATATGGAATCACGTTTTTGAAAATTCGCAAAGTTTTTGGTTAAAATACCGTTTATGAAAACACGTTCTACTTAATCTATTGAAAACTTGTAAATAAACTTCACGCTAAACAAGTATAATTTAAATAACAAATTGGATGTGAATTTACCGAGTGTTTTTGTATTCGCTTATCAATACTCGTATCGTTACGAAATGTAATATAAACGAAAAGATGTTTTGTACAAAAATGCCCTACATACATATAAAGAGATGTTTCCACAGGTGATTTTAACCTGTGGAAACATCTCTTTATATGTTTGGACCTAAATGTAGATGACAGACAGATCAGTAAGATATTTTGCTTTATTAATCTGTCTGTGATCTGCCTAAAATGTTATAGTGATATAATAATAACTACCTATTTCCACTTTCAGATTCAATGCCATTGTTAGCAAAACTGTGAACAAGCATGGTAATCATGCTGTTTCAGTCACTGACCATACCAGGTTCTTTTACCCCGTCGGCCATGGTATTAAGATCAACCATTACTTTCCCGGCAAGAACTATCAATACCAAAACACAGAACAACAAGTAAACAGCAACGACAGCAGGCCCGTCCATGAAGAAAAGGAACTTGTAGTTATGAAAAATGAGGAACCCAAAATGCTTGTGATTGATTCAGGAGATAAAGTTATGTCGGTACAACAAGAACAATCCCAGGAAGCAGCCACGACACCCAAGCCTGAAGCAGTACAAGCCGTTCAAGTAGTTCCCGCTATAGTATCGGAAATTTCTCCTAAACCTGAAAATGACATGGTCGACAATGAAATCCCGTTGCCATCTGTTGAAAAAACTGAAGTTTTACCTTCAAACAACTTGCCTTCGACCCCTGAGGAACAAACAGCAGAGGTCAAGGACCAAAATGTAAAGAAAGAAGAACAAAACTTAGATTCCGAAGTTGCATCATCTTTTTACCATACCAGGATGTATTACGTAGGATTCTAAACAAGGTAAACTGTGTTACTGCAATTGTTGAATAGTTTTATAAGAAAATAAGTCATGTAGATTGTAAATTGTTATGAAATGCTTGTTTGATGTCCATGAAGTAAAGTTTAGTAAATTAATTTGAAACTACCTGTAGTTTTGACGATACCAACTCCACCTTTTCTTATCGTGAACTTTTTGTCATTTCAATCGACTTTAACGTTTCTAACGAAGCTGTAAGATGGCAGCACGAACGATGTATGAAATGTCGGCTGTTTCAACTAGATGGCTCTACTTGCTACTTCGATTTTAAGCCGTATATTCTCAATGGTAAAATATAATTGTATTTAATTTTGACTGTAATTAAATACCTATTTACTTCAAAGACGTTATCATAGGCGTTCCATCATTACCTATAAGCAACATGTTTAGCGCCAGAACTTAAACAGTCTCTTTATTCGCAATATAATTTACTCACACAGAAAAGCTGGTGAAGTGAAGCTATAAATTAAAATTACGAAACCGAAATTTCTCAGACAGCCATTGAATCTTGAAAAAACAGGCCATGAATGAAAAGATGCATCATTTATCTCACCGAATGAATGCGACCAATGCACTCTGCCTTTATAAGAGTGAATTCTCTTTTAATTTGGAGTCCCAGATTTAAGTTTATGCAAGATGTTGCACAGACTACTTACGCATGTGTCTGACAATGCTTTGCATGTTATAATGACTGTTTCACAAAAGTAATTATTAATGTGTGAGATAGTGGCACGAATTTAATGCATTTGTTTTTATATTAAGATCGTAGTGACTATTATCTAGAGTAGAATAAAACTAGTGAGACCTACAAGATGTATACTGGATTTTTGCATGCTAAATACCTACCTAGTTAGGTGCTTACGTGTTTATAAATACCTCGTAACTTTGTTTTAGAATCTGTTCTGTCCACGGCCATACAACGCGTTCCTCATATTCATACGAGTATGTTTAAGGTCTCTGCTATTTTTTAATAAAAACCTTCTTGAGAATCAAAAGCTGTAATCATCATTAATTGCACTTATATTTTTATTTTTTTGGTGCATATAGGTATGCTTCATGATCCTATGCAGCTTAAATAGGGATGTATCTAAGGTATGAAAATCAAAAAAATAGTTAGTCCGTCTTATAGATAATAAAAAAATAAGACCCGTATTTTTTACTTTGTCGAAATTACCAAAAATTACTGAGATATAGCATATTAAAGTTACGGAGTGGGGGCTAATTACGTCACGCCATGGTATATTTTGTACGACGGCGTGACGTCATGCGATATTTCAAATCAATATATCGTCCTAAGTATTTGAATAAAAGAAAAAATAAAAAATACGTGTTCAATATTTTTTAGAAATCTACCTGATGGACATTAAATTATTTTTGATGTGAAACATCTATAGGCGCACGTGAGACCGATTTCTGGCGTGGCGACGCGTCGCCACGCGCAATCGACTGTGCGTTTCTCTCTCACTCGATCCGGCGTTAAGCCATCTCTTTCGCTCCACTGAGCTCGGAATCGACTGTGCGTTTCTCTCTCACTCGATCCGGCGTTAAGCCATCTCTTTCGCTCCACTGAGCTCGGATACCTATAGTGTATACTCTGTTTATTACAGTACTCATAACCTGTGTTTTTCTGGTAAATAAATCATTTTTCTGTTCTGATAATAAAATGTCTGACCGTGATAATTTAGAGAGTTATCAAGTCATCAGTAAGTTAATTTTATTTTTATAATTAAAGTATGCATTTATCTGTGCATTTAGCACGCGTATATTTGGTGTGTATTGAGCGCCAGTAAATGTAAAATCTACTCTCTAGGTAGATTAAAATTCACATAAATTTCATTGCATATCATGTTTTTAAATTAATTATTAATTTTAATTTCATTCTTATTGAAATTAATGCATTAAAACAATTGCTTAGAGAATAAATTTATTAAGACTGACAGAACTTTATTTTAAAATCAGCTGATGGCGTGCAGCGCATGAATCTTTTTCTTATTTGTTATTAATTTAAACTTTAAAAAATTAATTAATTTTTCTAATCATAATGGAGTTTATAGTGAAACATTCATTATTTATATTTATAATTTACGATCTTTAGTAGTATATTGAAATAACTAGCTAAGATTCTTGAGTTCACTAATATATTGAAGCCATTTAAATTTTTTTTCTGCATATTTATTTTTCTAATCATAATGGAGTTTATAGTGAAACATTCATTATTTATATTTATAATTTACGATCTTTAGTAGTATATTGAAATAACTAGCTAAGATTCTTGAGTTCACTAATATATTGAAGCCATTTCATCAACGCCATTAATTACGTTTCTTCAAGAAGAATTTCAATTGGAAATTAATAACAATCCAAGAGAACCTACCACCAGATACGGAACAACAATAGATGCTGTATTTATTAGATATCTTAAGAATGTTATGTCCAATACTTTCGTATCGTACTTCAGTTACCATCGACCAATTGTCACAGTAATACCGTTCTCAGAGGCAACATCGAATGTAACTATTACCGAAGTCACTGATTAAACTAATTGAGTAGTTTCGATTTAAAATAAATATGTAAATTTTTGTATTTAATGAAAATGAATGTTTATTTAATAAAAAATCATCGTTATCTAGAAAAAAATCGTTATATTTTTTTTTATTTTATTTTATTGACATTTTTAGTTCCTACCACAATCTGTTCTTTTCTGCATACTACTTTTACGAAATAACGTCGATGTTTCACATCTACCAGGCGTCCCGTGACGGCTCCATTTTTTTTTTAGGATACAAGCCAATTCCCAACAAATAGGTCTTCGTGGCCTGAAATAAATAAATCATATAACTAATTCTCTTTGCACAACAATTTGATGACAAATGCGTCAGCCTAAAAATCCTAAAATATATATTTTCATGCTTCTTAAAACGCTAGTAGATCCATTCAATGTGGCGACAAATTATTGAGCAGTAGTCAGTACATACATTGAACTGCAATAACTATAGAAGGACCGATGGCAGACAAGTACTGGAGTAGAGATTGCGTATGCGCATGCGTAGTGTGAGACGCCCCCAGCAAGATGAACCGACTACCTTTAAAGAAGGTTGCTCGGAAACTGTACATGGAAGATCATCATCATGCCAGCGTTAATCCCAGTCGCATCCGAAGCTCTTTTTTTCAGCTTTGGAATCTGGGTTCCGCTTTACCAGTCTAACTGCTGATTTTGGCTAAACTTCGATATTTTCTAAGAAGCGACTACCGTCTGACCTCTACAATCCGAAGGTGATATCGAAGCAATGCAGTTAAACCAATTGTTGGACTTTTGAGGGCTCCAAAAACCCATAACGACTGCCATTAGGTAGATGTTCGTATGGCAACCGGGACTAACGGCTTGACGTGCTTTCCGAGGCACGACCAGACCAGTGCAAATATTCATATTCCTGCATACTAATAATTGCACTGCGCGGGGATCGAACCCTCCTTGCGCAACAGCCGCATTATAATGTTATCACTGCTGGGATATAGGTATCCTGTCTCCACTCCTTCCTTTCTCTCTCTCTCTCTCTATCTCTCTCTCATGAAGATGGGGAGTGGGTCATAATCCACCACGAGGGCATAGCGAGGATCGATTTGATAAACCAATATTCCATTTTTTCTGCCTATCTATTACTGTTATTATCTAACAGGATCGTGTTGCATACTTTGATTCTTTTAATTTTTGGTTCACAGTCATATGCAAACCAATGATATCATTGGGCAAATACCCTTCACATTTATTGCGTACAGTGGCTGCCCGCTGCTTCGCCCGCGTACCACACAATAGTAGATATTAATAAATTGTAAAACGAGAGTCATTGTTGCTTGATTATATCGTTTTCTAATTAAAGGAACTCATTGGTTGTATTAAAATAATTAGGTTTATTGGTGTATTTAAAACCATTCGTCTATGTAGTTTGTAACATCTGCGTATTTATAGTCCATGTTAAATCGAGCAGTAACTAAAGTTTACAAGTTTATTTGCTTAAGTCTTAAATGGATTAATTAAATGGTGGTTATGTTCATGGTAAAGAGTAAAGCTGTTTAAAAAGATAAAGCTTCGGTCATTCCCGCCTGGATTATTTCATGTTGTATCGATTGTGTCCTGACATGATATATAACGACATGGTGCCCCAGTGGCAAAGGCACTGACATACGTGTCATTTGAACCTAAGCTGCCACTTTCAGTTGTGTATAATATTTAACACCACCGCTTTGAAAACGGTAAAAGAAATCATAAAAACTTCACGTGAGGAAACCGGCGTGTCCTTTTATTTGGTATGGGTGTGAAATCATCAAATGACCTCTCCTGCTCTGGGCAGAGCGGAAGGGCGACTTTTACTTACTACAATCCAACCATGTTCATTCACTTGCCTTTGGGCCAGGGCTCTGGTTTCTCTTTTGACCAACCCGCAACCCTGATCCAGACAGCGGTCTTCGTGGACCACGATATGATGCGCTGACATCTCTTTGATGCGCGTGTGAAAAACAACGCACCGTCCACCCGGGCCTAAAGCCATTTTGAAGACATGCAATATTTTCAAGGATGTCTGGGCTCGCGTAGTGAATTCTAGTCCACTCACAGAGAGGAAGTCTGTGTCCCAGAAATATTGATGTTATAGGCTAATTACGCTATTTAGAATTATGATACTTAAGTGGGATACCAATAAACATTAAATATTTAGATCTATGTGATTTAGAACTAGATCACCAGCAAACTTCTAATTATGGTTACGAATACGTACATTCCTTTACACTCTCCAACTTTAAATACTGATACTTTATTAAGGAAATTCTTAAGTGCCGGCTGTAAATTACAGCACCGAACCAGTTAGGCGCTGACAAAACCACGAACGAAAACATTATTCATAGTCACCAATTGGAGTCCTACTTTTCACGTCAGGAAATGTGATACAAACTCGATTAGACTGAATTATTCCCAATTTTCTTACGCCCTCAGTCTTTATGTAATACCTATAAAACTCAGCGGTCGTAAAATATTTGTATAACTCGCTTTATCTTAGAATAATTAGTATAAAGTGGAACAAGAACGAGAGCGAACCGTACTTTCGCTGTTGGAGCCTTCGCTGATAAATGTTGGCAGTTATTTGCAAAGCAACGCTATTGGTGCTCAATGAACCCTTAATAGAATTGCTATTTCCTGATTAACAATCTCGGTAAGCTTAGAATTTAACTAAAGATATGAATGTAACGAACGAAACCACTGGGCAACCCGCCTGATAGTAAGCAGTGATGCAATCGTTGATGGTAAAGCGCGCTAATTTGTTAAGAGCCTATTCACTCAAAATAACTATGTAAGTCGGGGTGGCCTAGTGGTTAAAACACCAGCTTCTCAAGTATGAGTTTGCGGGTTCGATTCCAGGTCAGGCAAGTAACTATTCTAAAGTTATATGTACTTTCTAAGTATATCTTGGATACCAATGACTGATTATTAGGTGAAGGAAAACATATTGAGGAAACCTGAACTTTAAGTCTGTAATAGCCAACCCGCATTGACAAGCGTGGTGATTACGCTCAATCCTTCTCTATATGAGAGGAGACCTGTGCCCAGCAGTGGGATGATAAAAAGGTGGATGATGAGTGTGATATGAATGCATGGTCAACGTTTAATCGTTATTTAACGTTTATTCGTTATATAAGAGAGAAGAAAAATGACCTCGCCCTGTCTTATTCTTTATTTTTTCAAAAAGTTTTTCACCTATGGATGGGTATTTATGTTGCCAATAAGGGTGATAATCGAAAAATATTTGAGTTTTCACTGACTTTTGTCAACTTAAATTGCGTTTCGTTATTCGTTTTTGCGTGGTGATTATTATATTGATGTCAACTATTGTTGTCTTTGACCAATCATATGGACACCATCATGTAGCAGAGACCCTTAACGAGTTGTATTTTTTAAGTCAAGGTTAACAAGGTTTTATGTACTTACATCCAAATACAATAATACCAACAGAATTGTATCCTCTTGTTTAATTGGGTGAGGATCAGACATGCGTTTCTACGAAAAGCACAGGACCTGTGCTTTTGTCTGCAGCCACATTTGGCTGGTGCTGCGAAATGTCACCTTGCCACTTTGAATTCGGTGAAGAGGCATGCGAAGAGGCTGATTGGCGACCCAGATTTAACTCGAAACAGTCTCTAAAGCCTGGAGCACAGACGTAGAGTAGCCAGCCTTTCGTCTTCTATAGGATGCATTCTGGTGAGTGTGCAAGGAAATTGCATGATTTATTTCCCCCATCTCCGTTCCATCATCCTA
The DNA here is from genome assembly GCA_037179545.1 of Sesamia inferens. Taxonomy (NCBI): domain Eukaryota; kingdom Metazoa; phylum Arthropoda; class Insecta; order Lepidoptera; family Noctuidae; genus Sesamia; species Sesamia inferens. The sequence continues at coordinate 21,855,043 of CM073928.1, read as the reverse complement.
CGAGTTTCCACCCTTACGTTGTTGACACCACTGCGATCCGGACGAAGCATTTTGCTTCCTCTTTTACACCGCGTACATCGAGGGACTGGAACAATTTGCCAGCGACGGTGTTTCCGTCACACTACAATTTGAGTGTCTTCAAGGCTAGAGTGAATAGGCTCTTAATAAACTACCGCGCTTTAGCATCAACGATCACATCACTGCTTACCATCAGGCGGGATTGCGGTCAAGCGCTGCTTTATAATTAATTAAAAAAAAAAAAAAACGAAAATATCTAGGACTAGCGGTCGCCAGCGACTTCGTTCGCGTGGAGTTAGTTATAGCTATTGGTCGCAGCGGGATTTTATATCGAGCCTAAAGCCTTCCTAAATTAAAGGACTATCCAACGCAAAAAGATTTTTTCAAATCGGACCAGTAGTTCCTGAGATTAGCGCGTTCAAACATATAAACAAACAAAAAAACTTTTCCGCTTTATATATTAGTATAGATATAGATTAGCTTCTCTCAATGATAACATCAGCGTGAAATTTCTTAATTTAACATGAAATATTTTCCTACGACACTGCAGATCAGCAGTTTCGAAGATTACTCCTTGTATACAAACTCACAAATACTCTTACTACTCTATAGATAGTATCTAGGTAACAATACTTTCAATGTATTGTTTTAATGCTTTATTTCGAAATAGCAAATATCAGAACTTATGGTATGTTGCAAAGGGTTCTAGGATATACTAGAATATACTTTATTATATTATTCCATGCGGACATCGCACAACACACGTTCATCATCCATTGGCAGAAAAACTTTTTGAAAAATAATGAAGAAGACAGTAAATTAAAAAATAAAAAGAGAAAAAAACGAATTAAAGGGGCAATTTGCCTGCAGCGGTCTTCTCTTCTCTTCTTTCTTCTTCAGCCTATGTATGTCCACTGCTGGACAAAGGCCTCTCCCAAGGCTTTCCACGCTGACCGGTCTTGTGCCACCCGCATTCATCGGCTTCCCGTGACCTTCACCAGGTCATCGGTCCACCTTATTGGTGGTCTCCCTACGCTGCGTCTTCCAGTACGTGGCCGCTACTCCAGAACCTTACTGCCCCATCGGCCATCGATTCTACGAGCAATGTGCCCTGCCCATTGCCACTTAAATTTAGCGACTCGCAGAGCTATGTCGGTGACTTTGGTGCTTCTACAGATCTCCTCATTTCTGCGGTCTTCTAGTCTGATTACAATTTAAGTGTCTTCAAGGCTCAAGTGTGTAGACTCTTAATAAACTAGTGCTTTAACATCAATGATTGTATCAGTGATTACAATCAGGCGGGATCGCGGCCATACATTAGTTTGTTACTTTAAAAAAAAGAGTGCTAAATTTTTTGTTGTCTCAGGTAACAAAATGTGATTAAACGTAACGCATTCTTGAAATTACTTTCAATTTTCTTCTAAATATCGAAAGAGAGAAAAAAATTCAATAAAAAAACAGTAATTTCTCTACTTAGCTGAACTACAAAATATAACTTTAATCGGTAATTCGTTACATGAACAAAGACACGATAAAAGTTGTTAGTGATTTGTATAACTAAGAATAAGATATATGGCTGATTGATGTTATTTTGTTTATAACACCACTCATTAAGTTTATGTCATCTCATTTGAAACTGTTTGTGTAATTAAAGGCAACGATTACCATTAATTTCAATAAACAGTAAACTACATGTATTTAGCATAAATATCTCCACAACAATCAATCAGTTCATTACAGAAGTTCGCTTAATACGACGACTTAATTATACGACTACGATTACTGAATACGGCGATATAACATATATAGGTACATCGTAACAAATGAAATGATATAATGTACTTTTACTATGGAAAACTTAATTCCTTAAAACGTTCCGTAATACGATGAAAACAATAAGATGGAAGTAATTGTGAACCATATCTAAGATGTTTGTTTCATCATCATAAACCCGTAACTTCCGATCTAGGCTTTTTATCTCTTGTTGTATGTTAGGCGTGAGAGTAATAACTTTATAAACTTTACACAATATTCTTGACCTGAATGAATGTAGAATCTGTTTTGCTGACGATGAGAACAATGCGATGGATATGTGTATTGTGTAATTGTCATAATGAAAGCAATAGGGTATTTGACTAAAAAAAACGAATTAGTCCGTCCGTCAGAGTTCCAAAAAATACTATACACGTATTTTTTGTTTTATCAAAACAATAAAAATTGACAAATATAAAAGGCATCAAAGATTAAGAATGGTGGCTGGTAACGTCACTGGTCGCTAAAGTGTAGCGTGCAGTGACGTCACACGAGTTTTCAACGCACTGTGTCGTCTTAATTTTTTGTTTATATGAAAAAAGAAAAAATACGTGTCTAGTATTTTTTGGAAATCTGACTGACGGACTAATTAGTTATTTTTAGTCAAATACCCTATTATAGGCATTGCACTGATTACAAGTATTTTCGCAAAAAGGTAGTTAGCTGTTCACACAGTACCCTTAGGACGATAAAGACGGCAAAGGGACACCAATTTGGACTTACTTTAATAGATCAATCATTATATAAGTATGACATACAAACTATAAAATAGCCCTTTCTAAATGAAAGTTATCATAGAACAACCAAAATAGTTGAAGCAACTGCTGCTGAGATTAGCGTTACAAATTTTGAATCATCTTTAAACACTTGCTCTACATTGGTGATATAATTACCTAAAACAAAATCTGATGGTGTAGCCTGGTTTGTACCATTGGATTTAACAATCGCAAAAAATTATAACAATGTGAGCCTCTCACTTATCGTCCATTTTCTCTACATATTATAGCGATATCGAGCGTTGCGACACTCGATAAAGCGAGCAGATTGGCAATACGGCAATTACTGTGATCCGATCGAATATCGTCGGGAATAGAACCCCCTCCACACTACCGCTTATGTTTTGTTTGTTATATAAAAAGAGTGCACTATCACACAGATACCAGTCAAGGCATTTGTGTCTAAAGCAAAATGTTCTTCAAAGTAAGCTTTATTTCATACCAAGGCTAAGTGGGGTACTTACATAATATTTAGGACAATTTTGCTCGACGTAATTTATGATTACATTGTCCAATTGGCAGTTTTGAGCTTAGCAGTACTTTGAAAGATCTGTGGTCATGAAGAGATTGGATTGCTTAAAATTAGAGCTTTAGATTCAAGATATCATAAGGGTGTTATAGGGTATTTCATAAGGGTTTCGAAGGTGCAATAATAGAATCTAACAAAACTTATTGTTCTTATCAGATCGTGCTTACTTGCGCCCTGGTGGCGATGTGCCAGGCTGGTTACATCCACCACGCCCCAGCGGTGTCCTCGCAGAACATCGTGCGCCACGACCAAAGCGTGCAACACGAAACTCCCATCCACTACTCCGCTCCCGTGGTTCACGCCGCTCCTATCGCTCACTCCGCTCACATCTCTCATGCCGCCCCAATTGTTCACGCTGCCCCCATCGTGCACGCTGCTCCCGCTATCCAAGCAGTTCACGCCGCTCCTGTCATCCAAGCCGTCCACGCTGCTCCTTCCCACGAAGATCACTACGTCGATGAATACGTAAGTTTAATATATAAAAGAGGTATTTTAATCAAACACAAAATTCCTTTTCATTTAAATAGATAAATAGATTATTAATTAACCTGTAAAAAAAATCTATTGGGCTTGCATCTTAACATGAAATAGAATGATTGCATTTTTCTAGACCCATCTAGTCAATCAACTCACTACAATTCATATAATTGCAAACTTCAGGCTCATCCCAAATATGGCTACTCGTACTCCGTGGAGGACCCTCACACCGGTGACCACAAGTCTCAGCACGAGACCCGCGACGGTGACGTCGTGAAGGGAGAATACTCTCTGCTGCAGCCTGATGGTTCTTTCCGTAAGGTCACCTACACCGCTGACCACCACAATGGGTAAGGAAAAGTCAGAGATTATCATTTCCATTACATTTATAAAAATAATAATCCCGTCGCCTCTTTACATTGCTATCATGAAAGCTAGGAGTTAGTACAGGCACATAAAGCTACTACAATCTATCAGATTTCCTTTTAAGATTTTCAACTTTATCTCTAAAGCAATAAGGCTCAAGATTGATTGGGAATATCTGACAGTTTGGAGTAGCTTGGCCTGCTGTCGTCCGTACTAATAATTGGATTTATAGCTTAAACAAGTAATATAAAATTCAGGAAACAATATCTGTTTCTTGTGTGACAAGTTAAATAGAATCATAATGACAGTTTCAATCGACACATCGATGATATAAAAACCATTTGTATGACATTATTGTTAAAGATTCAATTTTTGTGTTACAGATTCAACGCGGTCGTACACAACTCGCCACCAGTGATCCACCACCATTAGAAAAATATTTACCCAATCTGTGATATTAGTGTTAATGTGTTGTTGTAGTCGAGTGTGTAGCCTTCCATCTGTTCTCATTAATGATATATTAGTAATATACCTTACAGTGCAATAGAATATTAGTAACTATGACCAACGACTTCTATGATTTTCAAAAGAGACTGTCAAAATACAAAAACAAGATGGCGTTATAAAGAACATGTTTTTGATTTTTGACACACCATAGACTAACCATGCATAGAGGTTGGAGTAGACTGCAGCCATCATTGAGTGTTATAATACTCGTATTAAATGCTTTATCTTCTGTACATATTATATGCACACATAGCGTTAAACTGTCTCATGAATGGCCTGTCATAGTTATATGTAGGTAATCTACGAGTGTATTAGTTTCCTGATGGGTGTGGGCAACTTGTTGTATATAGCTTAGCTTTGTCCAATAAAGATGATGATAAAATAAACCGTTATTTACTCATTTTAACTTTGTAATAGCACAATAATTTAAAAAAATATTTTCAAAGCTTAAATAACCCCACATATGCTGTATCTTTTATCAATATCAGTAATATGGTATTTAACAAGAATGCTTTAAAAATCGAAACTTATATTTTAATAGACTTATACACATGACTGTATAGTGTTAACCTTGCGATAGTATGCTCTAGCAAAGAACATATGGTAAAGCGAAAATGTTATGACCGTGAAAAAACAAGATGATGACTGAAGGTGAAGGAAAACATCTTGAGGTAACCTGGACTTTAAGTCTGAAATCGCCAACCCGCATTGAGCAAGCGTGGTGATTACGCTCAATCCTTCTCTGTATGAGAGGAGCCCAGCAGTGGGACGTTAAAAAGGTTGATGATGATGATGATGAATATCTATAAAATTCATGAGCGTACTCATATTCCTGTAAAAGTAAGAAAGAAAATATAACACGTGCCCTTTTTATGACCAAGCTAGAGGACCAGATCCAATTTAAGCTCCAAGCTAGAGACCAATATTCACGTAGGTAATAAATCGAGTCGACAATGTGCAAGCGGTGCGCGTCTCTTGAGCACAAAATGCGGGGCATGGCTAACTCCATTCTCGCGATGATTGCCAACAGACTGGATTGCCTTTATATCCAGCAGTGCTGCGGCAGACACACTTCATATGGCAGCTGTACTGCCATATGAAGTTGTTGTTTGTGTTTTTACGTGTTTGTTTTTGTGACCGTGTATGTTACCTTTGTATGTATCTGTTTGTGTCAATGAGTCTTGATACTTGAAATAAACTAATATTAAATTAAGCACTCGTTTTATAAATATTGTAATCATGGTCTCAATCATTTGAAAAAGTTTTCAAAGGTTCCCCGGAAACGATCAATTTCTATTGTCAATATTTACTCTATTTAATTCATAAACATTGACGCGCAAATTTATCATCTACAAAATGTAATTGAACTGATTGATAATACGAGTATACTACTCTACCGCTACATATTTATCGTTTCAGAGAATTAAAGATTTTTGAAAATTTTTCATCTACTGCTACTTAAATGAGATTTTGAGTAAAATTTGAACGGTTTTAATTACTGGTACTTTATAACACACTGTTATTTTTAATGACCATGCAAAACCCGTTTTTGCAATTACTATCTGAGCTTTTTGTAGGAATGTATTAATATGTATTATGTGAATTTAAAGCATGTAGGTATTCAATGTATGTTGGTCATCTTGATCGATGATAAAAAAATGCACAACGATTACATTACAGGTCACTCGAATAACCTTTCAAGAATTCGATGAGTTTTCTCCTTTTATGAGAAACCCAGGTGCGAGATGAAATTTAAAAAGAATGTTATTTTTTTCTACTTTACTTGAAAAACAAAAACATGATTAATTATAACGTTTCAATAGTCTATTGTATTTCTGAGAGACTGCCTTTACCTAAAAAAAATATCAAGCACTATCGAGAGATTCGCAGGATGACTGGTAGTTTGGATGAGAGTTGCCGATAATCGAGTAATTGGAGAGGCCTTCATATGTCCAGCAGTGGACTGTTACAAGCTAATGGTGACGATGATGATGATCAACTGAATCTCAACACTTAGTTATGTCTGTATGTATTATTATATACAGATTTGACCAAGAGTTAAGCTTTCTAATTTGGCAGCAATTAGTAGGTCACCATTACAGGCAGTTGACAGACTGGTGGACAGTTTGGTGGCTACTAAACTGTAAACTAGTCACTATTGGTGAACAAAGCGATTAGTCAGAAACATCGAATGTCGCGAAAACAAATGAATTACTGAAAAATAATAAACTAGGCTCCAACTTTAAATAAATTTAAATATGGAACTGCTAATCAAAAGCTAGACATTTAAGATAAGAGTTGCCAGTTTGATAAAACACCAACCGTATGGGATATATTAGGTCCTTACATATGAATTTGGCGTTTTGATGTACTGGCCACTTTGATCTCTAATATCTCCTCTTTGGGCTTGGCGGGAATTTGAACCGAGGCGGTCAATTTTAAATTTAGTCCAAAGTTATTTCAAATTTTTCTTATTATATAATTAATTTAATAAAGTGTTAATAGTTTCTGTACCTTCTAATAATGGAAGGTAACGAAGATGAGGGGGAAAGACCCCCTAGAAGTCGGAAGAGAAAGGAGGACTTTGTTCCTAGCAACAGCGGCGGTGGTGAGGAGAGTGACTTTTCCAGTTATAATCCTTACTATAAGCCCCACTATAAACGTCTTTATCCAGAAAAATCAGGTAACTCTGAATTTAAAGTTTTTGTGGAGAGTCAGGACAAGGAGCGTCTGGGCAACAAAAGCCCAATATATCTGAACCATATTTTTGCAGCGGAAATAAAAGGTGTGGTGGCGATTCGACGTGTGAACGCCAATAAAATAGTTGTTGTATTCAAGCAATATAATACAGCAAATAACTTTATTCACAATTCAAGTTTTTTAGATAAACACAAAATGAAAGCCTATATTCCAGCAGCACAAATTGAACGTACTGGCATTATCAGATATGTACCAACGAATATTTCAAACAAAGAATTATACACCAAGCTTTCTTCAATATATGAAATTGTAGCTGTACGGCGATTCACAAAGAAAGTTGGGCAGAACCGTGTCCCATTACAAACAGTCAGTATTACATTTTTATCGAACTCACTACCTGAACGTGTCCAGTACGACTTATTCTCATATCGCGTTTCTGATTATGTCCCTCCTCTGCTGCAGTGTTTTCGCTGCTTTAAATTTAACCACTCTGCAAAAGTTTGCAATGGAAAGCAACGTTGTAGCTGTTGTGCAGGCGAACATTCATATAAAGAATGTGATAAGCCTGATAAGCTTTGCTGCGTTAACTGCGGCGGACCTCATTTGGCTGTATCAAGGACCTGTCCCGTCAAAGTTAAGAAAATGTTAGACAAGAAAAATAAAATTACATATGCCAGTGTTACAGAGTCTTTCAAGTATAAAGACGCTGATTTCCCTAAATTGCCAGAACAACACCAATATAAAAAAAATATATTGCCGGAAAAAAAATGTAAGTGTTGCAGATATTGTAAAGAAGCCTGCAAAACAGAACAACAAAGTTGCTTCCCTACCTAATCTAAAGTCTCAAATCATTGGTAACAATGATATCCTTATGGCTCTAGTACAAACCTTAGTTCAATTAGGTAATAATAATGATGATGTGCCTGTAACCACATCATCCATCAAAGAAATGCTTGTTAAAAATCTTTCTGATGGCTGGGGCTGCTAGCCTCCTCAACAATGTAATATCTTCGTTACGCATCGCACAATTTAATATTCAGAGCGCCAATAGTAAGAAGCCCTTACTGATAAATTTTTTACAAAATGAAAATATAGATATTTGTTTGCTTAACGAGACTTGGTTAAAGGATCACCAAAACTTCAGAATACCCGGTTATAATATCTATAATAGAAACTCAGCAAATAGTCATAATGGTGTAGCAGTCTTGATAAAACCCTATTATAAATACACTACTTTATATACACCTTTTTTTGAAGAAATACAAACTATTGCTTTATCTGTAACTACTGAGATAGGAGACATAACCATCCTCTGTGTGTATTGCCCACCTACCAGTGGACATATAAGAATTAATAGACTCCGCAACATTATAAGAAATCTTCCTAAGCCTGTAATTGTTAGTGGTGACTTCAATGCACATCATATTGCATTTGGATGCCTGTCTACCAAAGGCCGTGGACAAGATTTGTATAACATAATAGATGAATGTGATTTATGTATTTTAAATGATGGCACCTTTACTACTATTAACTATCCCACACGTAATCCTTCAGCTATCGATGTAACATTTGTCAGCGCGAATCTTGCTCCAATCTGTGAGTGGTCTGTACACGATGATGCCATGGGAAGTTACCATTACCCGACAATTACTAATGTAGCACTGAATATTGATAGATACCAAGTTAATCCACCTACTGATAGATTTTTATATAATAAAACAGACTGGGGTAAATTCCTGGAACAATCTAAAACTGTGTTCAATGACATGACGATTAATGATGAGGATCCAATGTCATCATATTTAGAATTCTGTTCTCGTCTTGATGCTCTTAAGCAGGCAATCATTCCAAAATTTATTAGAACTAGCAATTTCAAAAGTAGATCACCAGCCCCCTGGTGGAATAATTTGTGTGAACAAACTGTAATAGCATCCTACAATGCATTGAAAGTATACAGAAGTGATCCCACAATAGGGAATTATATTAATTATAAACGATTAGATGCTTTAAAGAAACGGACTATCTCAGAACAAAAGAAAATTGGATGGAACAACTTCTGTAATACTTTCAATAGAACAACACCAATAAGCATGATTTGGAATCTTATTAAAAAGTTTAAGGGCATCAAGAAGGGGAACAGATCATTTAGTGATGAGTTTATACAGTCATTTTTAACAAAATTATCTGACAAAAACAATTTGATAGATTTTAGTTCATTTTGTAATTATTTTAATGTTAATAATGAAAATCCTGATTCAAAGTTTTTGCTAGATCCCTTTGCCTGGACCGAATTTAAAATGAGTTTACAGTCTAGAAAAAATACCTTACCAGGATTAGATGATTTCCCTTATATTTTAATAAAAAATTTAGATGAATCTATACAAAGAAAATTTCTTCAAATACTTAATAATCTTTGGCATAAAAAACTTATTCCAGAATCTTGGAAAACACAATGTGTTATTCCAATTCTAAAACCAAATAAACCACCACATCTAGCCGACTCTTATCGTCCGATTTCGTTGTCATCATGTCTTGGAAAGCTGTTTGAAAATATGTTAAAGAATCGCCTTGACTGGTATGTTGAATCTAATGGTCTCATCCCATATGTTCAATATGGCTTCCGTAGGGGTCGGAGCTGTGCAGATAGTTTCATTTCATTAATATCAGACCTGAAAAGAGCACAAAATTCTAAGTCACATACTGTTTGTGTATTTTTAGATGTTCAAGGTGCGTTTGACAGTGTTGACCCTGGAATACTTGTTAAAGTATTGACAGAAACTGTTCGTATCCCAGGACAAGTTTCAAACTGGATCTATAACTTTTTAAGTAATCGCACAATGTATGTTCGATATAATAACGTTATGTATGGTCCTGAGACTGCCTCCAAAGGCACCATGCAGGGTGCAACCGTTTCACCTTTGCTATATAACCTGTACACTTGTGAAATATGTAAATATGTTGATATGAAACTTGTAAATATCCTTCAATTTGCAGATGATTTGGTTTTATATACTTCTAATTCTAATTTAACCACAGCAATAGAAAATATGAACAGGGCATTGGAACAATTAAGTAGCTATTATAATAATAGATTGCATTTAAAAATCAATGCTTCAAAAAGTAATACAATGATTTTTGGAAATGAACCTCTATGTTCCAATGTCACATACAATGGGGATGTAATAAAAAGGGTTAAGCAACACAAATTTTTAGGGATTGTTATAGATCAAAAGTTGAAATTTGAAGATCATATCAAATATATGTCAGTAAATGCCTTAAAAGGTCTAAATGTGATAAGGTGCCTTGCTGGAGTTTCATGGGGAGCAGATCCAAAAATACTGTCTATATTGTATAAAGCAATTGTAAGAAGCCATTTTGACTATAGTACTTTAGTTTATTTGAATAGTCCTTATGTAAATAGGTTAGATGTGATACAAAACAAGGCTTTGAGATTGATATCTGGGGCTATGTGTTCAACCCCCATAAGAGCCATGGAGATTGAAACTAAAATTATGCCTTTAATTTGAAGAAGGATCTTACTTACAGAAAGATACTGCATCAAACTCCTGTCATCTGACAATACTTTTGTCATAAATAGGATAGTCCCACATCTGGTGAATGTTTCTGGACAATTAGTATCTGTAGATGATTTACTGAGGGGCATCTCTCCTCAATTATGTCGAATTTACATGGAAATACACAAAAAATGTTATAAAATTAAGAAGCAATCTAAGTGGCCATGTTATACTCATTCATTCAGTAGTATCATACACCCAATTAAAGTCTTATCACACATAATCACTTGCAATGCAGAGATGTCAACCTTTTTATTAGAAAACAGAAAATATTATACTTTATACACAGATGGTAGTAAAGGCAATGATTGTGTGAGATCTGCTCTATATGATCCACAAACTGAATTTGCTCAAAGCTTTGTTTTGGACAGTCATTGTTCAATATTTACAGCAGAGGCATATGCAGTTTTAGAAGGCTTAAAATTAATCCGTCGTATAAATAATTGTAAATATTTCTTAATTTTAACTGATTCATTAAGTTTGATAAATAGTTTGAAAATATTGAAAATTAATTTTAAAAATAATTATATTCTATATTTAATTAAAGACTTCATATACTGTTTATTCAAACAAGGGATTGAAGTTACTTTTATGTGGACACCTTCACATCGTGGCATTTCAGGTAATGAAATAGCTGATAAAACTGCATTTGAAGGGATTAATTTATTGGATGTAAGATACGTAATTGCTATACCAATAACTGATTATTACTGCTCATTTCGAGTCGAAACAATTAATATTTGGAAAGATATGTGGAAGAAAGATCAAGAACAGAAAGGAAAATGGTATGGAAGTATTCAAGAAGACATACCATCTAAGCCGTGGTACAATGAACTAGAATATGCCAGTCGAGAATTTATTACAACAATTAATAGGCTTCGTTTTGGGCACTGCACCACACCTTCCCGTTTAGCGAGATTGGGTATTGTAACAAACGATGAATGCAAAGAATGCAAAACTCCACAAGCGGACGCAGAACATATAATTTTCTTCTGTTCTAAATACAGTATGCAAAGACTGATACTTGCCAGTGAAATTAATGAAATAATAACTTTTAATTCCTCCCGCCGCTTGACTGATTTATTAAAGTTGAATAAGTGTTACGAATCACTGTACAAATATATTAAAAACACTGTTGGAAAACTTTGAAGGATGTGATAAAAAAAAACACAATTTCGATGTGATATGAAGTCCTAAAGTGAAGTGAACCTGAATGATTTGTGTAGTATCCTATTGTAAATAAGAGTGTACTCAAAATAATGACTTGGCTTAAAGGTCCAGTAACCGAGCCAGAAATAAATTAAAAAAAAAAAAAAAAATCTCCTCTTTGGTTTAGAATTCCAAATTCAAATTTATACAGCTACTCGAAAACCGTGTCTCGAAAACCGTATTTCTTTTGTTTTTTTTCTTTTGGTCTTTTCTTTGCGTCATTGGGTTTACAAAAAGGAAAATTTAAAATTTCGCGTTATTTACGAATATGAGTTCCGCCGTGGCACCAATGCTGCAGAAACGGCTCGAAGAATTAATGACGTGTATGGCAGTGGTGTCGCTAGAGAAAGCACAGTGCGTTGGTTCCAACGTTTTCGTTCTGGAAATTTCAAAATAAAGAACAATCCCCGTGGACGGCCCGAAATCAAAATCGACAATGAATAATTGAAGGCTATTGTGGAAGCGGATTCATCACAAACTACGTCCGAGTTAGCTGCAAGCTGCGGTGTTAGTAATAAAACTGTTTTAATCCACTTGAAACAAAGCTCGAAAGGTGGGTACCTCATGAATTGAGTGAAGCAAACCGACAAACGCGCGTCGACTGCTGCGTTACATTAGTGATTCGGCACCATAATGAAGGGATTTTAAATCGAATCATTACCTGTGATGAAAAGTGGATACTCTACAACAATAGGAAGCGCACATCGCAATGGCTGAACCCCGGTGAACCATCCAAATTCTGCCCCAACAGAAAATTGACTAGAAAAAAGTTATTGGACTAGTGCCGGCGTGGTACACTACAGCTCCCTTAAATCTGGCCAGACGATTACTGCAGATCCCTACTGTAAGCAGCTTCACATAATGATAGATAAACTAGACGCTAAACAACCGAGATTACTCAAACGCACAAGGTCACTGCTTCTTCAGGACAACGCGAGACCACACACTGCACTACAGACTGCTACCAAATTAGAGAAGCTTCAATTAGAATGTTTAAGATATCCACCGTACTCCCCGGACCTTGCTCCAACAGACTACCATTTTTTTAGAAAGTTGGATAACATATAGCAGGGGAAAAAATTCAATTCCGATGAGGCAGTCCAAACCTCCTTCACAGATTTTATTGATTTTATTGACAGAAGTGCATAGATAGCAATGGATCATACTTTGATTAAATAAACATATTATATAAAAAAAATAAACGACTTTTATTCCTCCCATACAAAACACCAATTTCATATGTGTAACCTAATACTATATATACATACATCATATGTATGGACAAAAAAAAATAACAAGAAACAATAAAATATATTATTTAAAAAATAATCTTCCCTAGCTGAAACTATTAGCAAACTTAAACCTTATATTTTTAGAAGGCAATGTCATCAAGTTTACTTATTGTAATTGAAGATGGCTTTAATAATAATAAACAGGCCAGCCGGTTTGTCAAGTCACCTTTAACGATATTTCGGATGATGATGACGAAAACGTAATGCAGAGGAAGCGGAGCGTCACGAAAAAGGAAACACTTTTGATTGCTAATCTAATATAGTCGGATATGGTATGAAATATTGGTCTATTAATTAATCATAATCTTGTCAAACTAATGTAATGTAATGTCGATGCGGATGAAAGCTTATTTCTTAAGAAGCTTTACTCAGTTGATTGAATAACTAATTCATTACAATTTGCAAGGGTATAGGCATGATTTAATTCCCCCATCTCCGTTCCACCATCTGACGATCTGTCGTAGGGCGAGTTTCCACCCTTATGTTGTTGACACCACTGCGATCCGGACGAAGCGTTTCGCTTCCTCTTTTATAATAATTTGCCAGCGACGGTGTTTCCGTCAAACTACAATTTGAGTGTTTTCAAGGTTAGAGTGAATAGGCTCTTAATAAACTAGTGCGCTTTACCATCAACGATCGCATCACTGCTTACCATCAGGCGGGATTGCGGTCAAGCGCTAGTTTATAATTTATATTAAAAAAAAATTAGAACAAAATCGCTGTTCTTCAGTTACACAATATGAACACATTCTGAAAAAACAATTAGAACAATCGTAAACGGTGATAGACGAAACAACACATTGCGATAGTATACTGAGAGTGTTAATTGCAGTAAGAAGTCCAGTGGAGCGTGAGAAGATATGAGATCTCATCCAAATTGCATATCACAAAATTACCATACAATGTCCGAGCCGAAATAAGGAGTGAAAGCAATGTACTGGCGGAACTAGAATACTGACTGAACCACGCAACCTAACACAGGTAGCCGGTAAACCCTACACAACCTATTTAATATTCAAGCATTTAGCAATTGAGATCACACAGATATCGACTGACTTCAAAATGACTTTAAATTGAATATATACCTTTATTGCGTACTGCCGTATTACGAAGGCTATTTTGACTATTTTGGCTATTTTTAGAAGTCAAAATAGCCTGAAATTCAAAATTAGTCCTAGTATAAAAATGTATGTTTCCTTTAAATTTTGTTCTGAATATGCTCCAATAAATTGTTTGATTAAGCAATGACGAAATCCGACATACAACCCCCTTCCAAGGCGAAACTCAGGAAACTTCAACCCGAAATATCACCATTGATCATTATCGGTTGTTCATGAATGAAAATTAATCATTCGGTATAAATTATTTTAAATTTATGTACCAAGTTACGAAAATGCAATATTATCAGCAGATTTTGTTCAGAAGACTTAACTGTCTGCATTGAACATAATAAAACACATCAAATTTATTATATAACCATACTTTATAGTACGTAGTATGTACTTGGTAACTGGGTTGTAGACGTCACATAAGCAGTTGTTCCAAATAAAAAAATAGTACAGCTGCATTCGGTTAGACTCGAAGCAGACCCATAATAGTTGCGATAATGCTAGTTAGACGAGGATTAGTTTAAAGTGTGTACATTTATGCCACTATATGAAACGTACATCATTTTTTAATTTTTTGTTTTTCTATATCCTGATTTTTATTTTTTATATTCCTGCTTGTTTACAATTGGATTTACTTTTTTTATGTTTTTATTATTGCGTTTTTATTTTTACTGTACTACCGTTTCGGTACCACTTTTAATTGTTTGTTACACCGGGTGATGTCTTTACTTTGGCGCCGGCTGTCGCTGAAGAGTCGAAGCATATAGCTGAGCGACAGCCCTTTTGCGTGGATGTGACGTTTGTTTGCCTGAACTATGTCTTATTTTTTGTGTTTTTGTAAACTTTTACGTCATGTTTATTGCAAATAAATGTTTTTCCTTTTTTTCTTTCTTTCTTATACCTTAAATTATAATACCAACTGGGATTGTGGCTAAAATACAGACGCACAACTCGATCGAACAAGTTAAAATACGCTTGCCACAGTTGATCTATGGGCGGGTGGTTTTTTCATTTTTTTTTTCATTTTAATTATTAACTAGTGCTTGACCGCAATCTCGCTTGATGGTAAGCAGTGGTGCAATCGTTGATGGTAAAGCGTGCTAGTTTATTAAACTCCTGTTTACTAGGAAAGAAAACGGCAATTGAGCGACGTGATGCAAAACCCAACAATACGACCAACGGTGCTGCGCCAGTGGAAGATTGATCTGGAGACCCTCCACGACCAAACTCCCGACACAACAACATTTGGCACATCGTGCCCGGTACACATCGCAACACAACTGCCCAGACCCGTCCTCCGTACGGCTTCACCAGACGTTATGCCAGAACACGACAAATGGCTTGGCGGCAAGACTTTGACTGGTGGGTGGTAACTTCTGCCGGAAGCCGATGTTATGGCCTACCACCGAGAAAAATATATACTTACCCAGATACCAAGACCCCTTCAGCTATTATTTATAGATCTTTGACAGCCGTTACCGGACATCAGAAGTCTAAATCTTACCAATGGGCATTGTATTACCCAATAATTGGGTTATGGAAGTCAGAAAGTCAGTCGCTCCATGTAACATACTGGCATTCAGCTGAATCCGGTAAGACGGGAAGCCAACCATGACGTAGTTGGAAAAAAGCTAGATGATACCAAATTATACTTATCTGTCAATAAGTTCATTCATGTTAATTGATTGGGCTGACTTTAACAACATCTTAAAAATCTTTATTGCAACATCCAAAATGAATCATACTTATCGATGGATTATCGAGTATCGCTCGTTTTATTAACATCTTGATTGATGGGGGTTACGAAACAGCTACCCTTTCGAAGACTCATCACAATACACCATCTTATTTTGTAATTTTCGAAGATAAAATGGCATTATATCATGCCTATATGGCGGTATTATATATGTAAGATGCTTTAATCACAGTGCGGGGAGATCAGTATATATGTACTCGTATGTCAAGAAGGTAAGGACCTATTTTAATACAGATCTTGTTTACAAAGAACAATAGTTGGTTTTGAACTACCTTGCATTTGCCTTGATGAAATACAGTTGACCGGAGAATTAAGCTAACAATGACATTGGAGATAATTTCAACGCGATTGTAGTTGCACGATACTTATACACTACGAACACTTACTAACATGCCAAGCTTTATATTATTGATACAATCCGTCATGGTTCTGACAGCAAGGTCATTACACTCATCATATTTGATAAATCTCTATTATGTTCGCGTAAATTATAAAGATTACCCAAATATTTCAGGTTTGCATTACAGATTCTAGCCTAGCAAGTCTAACACATCAATGACTATGTAGGACGCTAGCATATGCATTTTAGTATCAATAGCGTGGGAATGTAACCAGCGACAAACATATTTAACAATAATGATATTATAAAACTTTACACTGCAATACGTAATAGTTATAAAGAAATGAATGATAATGATTAAACAATGCGTAACAGTAAAATATAAATAATCTTATTACACAACAGCCAGATCATTAATATAAACGCTGCTATCTCCTTAATATCGTTTCGAAGTCGTGACAGCTCAAAAATGTACACTCCAAAATAAGAATCTACATAAATTATGGTGATAGTTTTAAGGTTTCACGACAAAGTGCGCATGAAAGATGATGTGCGTGACCTTCACAGAAAGCCGCGAGAATCGACGAGAAGTCACGATCGAGATGCGAGTCGATCGGGGAAATATGCAAAGCGCTTGCGCCGACTCGCTTTACCGGTTGTAGCGCTGAGAATACACCGAGAGCATTATTATTACCATATGATACAAAAATTAAAATAAATTGGAAATTTTAAATTCTCTACAAGAGTTTAAAGTACATATCTCAAGCGGTTCGAATTTTCACTAAACTGAAAAGCTTTTAAAAATATTACAAGTTTAAACTCATAAAAAATATCTGTAACCAATCGATTGAATTTAGTTTGACAGAAATTAGACCGATATCTAGCCTTTACTTTTCAATGTTTACGTATTCTAATTTACAATTTTACTTTCAAAACTCTCCAGTTCCGAACCTTTCTCAAACTAAGCTCGTTTCTTCAAAAACTAGAATAATAAATCCCAAACTAAGTGCACCTGACATCAACAGTATAAGATTACAAACCCGTTGTGCTTAAGCCCTATCATTGCATAAGAGTTTACTGGATCAGTCGGTGCAACCCAGAGCGCTACTTTCTTACCGGCCGATGCCATTCGGACTCGTTCAGACTGGCCACTCGACTCTGTACCTACAATAAAAAAAATAATATGTGCGGGTATTATTTATTACTTTACGGTAATCGCACAAGATAATTAATGCTCATCAACACTTGTCTTTGTTTATCATCGACTTAATTGGCACTAATGGGATATACCTAATAAGGAAACGCCATTATTTTAAAAAGGCCCCTTTTTTTCTTATAAACCTAAATTTTGCATCAATTTTAGAAACTATTTGTATCTGTACTATTGGAGTTGATGGATATGATTTCTTTATAACTAACTAGCGGGCGCCAGCGACTTCGTTCGCGTGGAGTTAGTTATGCTCCGCTCCTATTGGTCGCAGCGTGATGGTATATAACCTAAAGCCTTCCTGGATTAATGGGCTATCTAATCGGACCAGTAGTTCCTGAGATTAGCGCGTTCAAACAAACAAAAAACTCTTCAGCTTTATATATTAGTATAGATTACGATTTATCGAATACAAACATACATTTTGACTTCTTGCACAGCATAAACATAAACGGCCTATATTGTTCTCATTGGCGCGTGGTGGAACAAAGGTTTCTTTCTAATGAGAGGGCGTGGGCCGTAATCCACCACCCAGGCCCTATGCGGGTCAATAGATGTCATATCAGTAAATATTTTAATCTGTGTAGGACACATCCAGGGACACATCAGTGTGGTTTGTTTTCCTTCACCGTTTTAAAGCAGTAGTAATGAAAATATCGACACAAAGCAAACCTGGCTTGAATCTACATCCTGTAACTCTTATATATGTGGACTTCTTGTATAATAAAGTTTAATAGGTATAGGTACTAAGCTTTCTTACAAACACCAGAGTTCTCACAGCTCTACGTAAAAGATCTTGAATTTGTTTGAGTCATGCATGTCATGTAGCCAATATAACATACGATAGAATAACCGGTTTACATACACAATTATTATACATCTGTATAATGTGATAAAAGCTCGTATAAATATTTGTTTTGTTTACATCTAAGCGTGTGGTTGCACGGTTTTAAAAAGTGGAGGATAGATCATTCATCATTCAAACTACTCAAAAAAAACAAGATCCAGAAAGACCAGGAATGAAAGAACAGGGAACCAGCAAATTACACTAAATCCTGCTAATTTAAACTGTCAATTATATTCAAGATGTCCATATTAAACTCAAAGGCTTATTTATATAAACAGCTTTACCGTAACCTTGAACGAAAATGAAAAACGCAGTGACGTAAGGTATCGTGTGTGGCGGTGTCACGTATCGGGCCGGTTTCTCGGCATCGGGTGACATGCTCCCGCGCAGCTTCCTTCGAAGTATAAAAACTTTAACCCTACCCGCATCCTTATCAATCGAGTACCACACTTCAGTACAGCACTTCAACAATCAACATGTACTTCAAAGTGAGGAAGAAATTTTTAATAAATAATATAAAAAGAAAGTTTTTCATATTAATAATTATATTATTATTATATTCAGATTGCAGTCATCAGTGCCTTATTGGCTTTCTGTCAAGCCGGCTTGATTGAAGACGGGCATGGGCAGGCAGTTTCCTCTCAAAGTATAGTTCGTCATGATGAACCGTCACAGCATTTAGCGCAGCAGCAGCACTTTACTCCTATTGGAGAACATAGTGGCCCGATCCTGCAACGTTCTGGCCCCATTTTGCACCAAGCGGTTGAACAGGCTGCGTATCTTCAACATAGTGGTCCTATTGTCCACGCCGCTCCTTTAATTCAGCATGTGGCACCAGCTCCTATCAACCATGCTCCCTTTGTCCAGCAATACTCTTCCGTCGCCATCGGACACAACGACCAAGTTGAACAGCAAGTAAGTAGAACACATTCTTATTAAAACACACATTGTTGAGGATTTAAAAAAAATGGAAAGTTGGTTCCAATTGTAAATCCATCGTATGATTTTGACAGCAAAGAACTGACAAATAGATCTAAAAGTCTCGATGAAGATGCGTTTAAATTGATTGAAGAACCATTGATGCAATCGCAACTTATTTGCCGAATATATAAATTTATGTTTAAATTAAGTATAAGTTTATGGAAAATATAAGTTTATGGAAAAATAACTTTAACTCTTAAATTCGGTTTAGGCCACAACTTCAAATATTTTATAACTTTTTAAGTATAATTCTTTAATAAACTTAAATTTTATTGAAATAAAGTTGAAATTTCTTAAACCTCAAACAACATCAATTTAAAAGAAACATAGAAAAGTCCATATAACTATTGACATTTAAAAAGCTGTAGTGACAACATATACGCGTTAGGAAAAAGTACCATTACCTTAACTGCTGCAACCGAAATTATTTCGAAAGACATTGTTGATGCATTATTTCAAAATTGTCCAAAAATGTCTGCTCACCAATGTAAATTACAAATTAACAATGTTGAACTGTCCAAATGAAAGCTATTATTCCTACCATTACTGTGTAACGCACCTCACCTCACCTCAGGATAGTGTACCTAAATGCCATAGTGTCAGTAGCCCAAATATGGCTTATGTACTCGTAGTTGGGTTTGTAGGTATATTGTTGTATTTCAGCTACTATTCGACAGGCCTTTCTAGATTACTTGCTCTAATATAGTCAAAGAGCCCGGAAGGATTAATTGAAGAATAGGCAGCGGCGTCTCAATCGTGATCTCTTTTAATTGTATGAGTAATTAGATTCGAGATTTATAATCACTAGCATCTAGTACATTCTCATGTTATATCATGTTACATCAGATCCGTTCGATAACTAAACAATTACACTCGTTTTATTTTATATACAAGAAACTAACGAAGCTTAGTTTGTGACTCACCGAATCCGTCATTATATTTTTACTTTTTAATGAATAAACTTTATTATCTATACTCTACACTAATATATAAAGCTGAGGAGTTTGTTTGTTTGTTTGAACGCGCTAATCTCAGGAACTACTGGTCCAATTTGAAAAAATCTTTTTGTGTTATATAGGTAGATTAATCTAGGAAGGTTTTAGGCTATACAACATCATGCTATGCCCATTGGGAGCAGAGCATATAAAAAAACATCTAAACCTACGCGGTTGCAACCGCGGGATGCGGCTTTTTGTTAATATTCGGACAGATGGTCACGCTTTTGTTAAGTAAGAATTTACATTTAAAAGCAGGCATACATACTTACATTTCATTAAACTCGTTTCCATTTCCTTAAAGGGTTTATCATGAATGTGTTAACGAGGTACTTCATTACATTTTCCCATAAGAAGATATTTTAATTTTAAAGTTTATCATTAACACGCAAATAATTTTCAACAGAATAATTAATATATCAATGCCAATTAATTTATAAGTGTGCAATAACAAGCGTTGTTGCTTTTAAACACATTAACTACCATTCATGTGCACATAAATTACTTTAATTTGAAATTAATCTATCTATATAAATATACTAATAAAAAGCTGAAGAGTTTTTTTTAACATATGTTCAACTTTGAAACTGCCGGTTGGGTGTAAAAAAATCTTTTTACATTTGATGGACCACTTTTTCAGAAATAGTGCAGGTTATTTAATATCACGTTAGGACCGTTAGGAACCAAGTAAAATGAAAAACCAAAAAGTACATTAAGTTAAAACAAACGCCATGTCTCAAGGAGACATGACATTTCACGCACATGGGAGCATGTACTCGTATTTTTCCAGTGCTCCAATAATAACCCAGCCCATGATCTGTATAGTCGTTTTCCTAAGTTACATATCCCTTTTTTTTTTTTTTCCGGGGTGGAAATCCTCATAGGATGCCCGCCGCCCTGGGGTGGGCGACGGGGTATGTCAGACTTTTACTGACTAAAACCACCCCGGTGTGTCTTCTATCACGAGCGCACGTGGGGCCGCGGGAGTCTAAATTCTTCCACGGCCCCACCCTCGTGCTGGCCCGGTCTGTCCGGGCCTCCTCTCCTGCACGGGGTAGTGGGGTGTTAAACTACCCCGTGCATCACCTCAAAGGCGCGCGCCGACACTCGCGCGCGCCTTCACCTCGGGGTCCATCAATAGGGGGGCGGGGACTTCCCCATGTCCCTCGCCCCTGGACCCATTCATGGGGGGCGGAAGAGGGCGTTATCCGCCCTTCTTCGGCGCCCGGTGCGTCTTATGCGGCCCGGGAAGGGAGTTGATATCTCCCTCTCCCGTTCCGCAGCTTCCTTCTGCGACATCACGTCCTCGCAGAAGGACACCACCGCGTCCCACGACTCTGAGCTGCCGACCATCCTCCGCACTACTGCCGGCAGCGTCAGGTCGCCTCCTACTTCATTTGTGAGGACACGGCGCTGCTCCTCCCAAGCTACACACTCGGAGAGCGTGTGCTGCGCCGTGTCCTCCCCGCATTGGACGCAGTGGTGGCACCGAGCGTCCGGC
This sequence comes from Sesamia inferens, assembly GCA_037179545.1. NCBI lineage: Eukaryota > Metazoa > Arthropoda > Insecta > Lepidoptera > Noctuidae > Sesamia > Sesamia inferens. Next base: position 21,833,046 of record CM073928.1, on the reverse strand, counting down.
TCCCTGCCTAAGCGATGCAGGTACTTGCCGAAGCAGCCGTGCCCCGACAGCACCTGCGTCACCCTGAACGACAGGGAGCCATGCCTCCTCCCGAGCCAGTCGTCGAGTACTGGCCGGATCGCCTCGACGGTAGCGAGGCCGGCGGTAGGGCGCATGAGCCTCTGCCGCCAGTAAGTTACATATCCCTGTCCCAACTAACTTTCCGTCTTTACTGACACATTCTTCCCCAAAGCTATTTGGAGCTTTGATGGATTTTATACGTATTAATGACCTCAAATTATGATTTTTTTTTTTGTGTATTTGTCTATGTTCATATTTATTATATTTAACCATAATATATTTAACTTTTTTTTATATATTGTTTGTTACAGGGTACCTACTAACACTAAGCATATAAGTTTCACATTAAACTCAGTGTTTTTTTATTTATTTATTTTTTATTAGTTTTTTGTTTAGTTGCCTTCGCACGTTTTCTCAAACCGCATTAGACATTGGCAGAATTGTCGACACCGGCACCATTGCCATAAACAAAAATAGAATAGACATTTCACGCGGTCAAAAAGCATATAGGTACCTATACATGCGTATAATATTGTAGGTCTCTATTTTATATCCTTTCTCCAGTATGTTGGCAGACACAAAACCTGTCATTCCTACGATCTAATATTATCACTATCACAATATTGAATTTAGAATCCTAAGGATTCTTCTAATTTTATGGAATAAGGTCAAATAAATACTTATATTTATTTGGTCAAAGAAACGGAAAAATCTCGAAGAAACTGTGCCACGTATGCAAAACAAACACGAACCGAGTGAAAGGTGCATTACAATTAAAATTGTGATCAATTCAACCTAATCAAATGTTTATTGTGTAAGCCCATAGTTATTACAAGTCCATAGCGTTTTGTAACACTTAATCGGCAATCTATCAAGCGCTGATAAGTTTTAAGGTCTATTTATCAAAAACATCATTAGATTATGTTGGACAACATTTCGCCGCAAGTCCTGCTAAAACTCTCAACTAGTTCATCTTTGTGTAACAATCAAAGAATCGTCTTGCGTAAAAGAAAACTAATTGGTTCATAAAACTCTAATATATCAAAATGTCTGACTGGTTTCAATTAGTTATTGTTTTAAGCATCACTTGTCCAAAATTAACATAAATAATTAATTAATATTAATGTTGCACTAAATCGTAATATATGGACTCAAGTGTTTTCAAAGTTGCAACACACTAAAGAGATTTATATTTACCGTTACACCAATTAAACAGAAACGTAAGTTAAATAATAGAATATACTTTGAAAAACTTTGATGTTTGTGGTGTGGTGGTCGCAAGTGCTACTGCTGATCATGAGGCAACATCAAGAGTAATTTTGTGTGTTCTATCTCCTAGGCTCCTGCTAAGTACGAGTTCTCGTACTCCGTTGAGGACCCTCTCACCGGTGACCACAAATCCCAGCATGAGACTCGCGACGGTGACGTCGTGAAGGGAGAATACTCTCTGCTGCAGCCTGATGGCTCCATCCGTAAAGTCGAATACACCGCTGATGACCAAAACGGGTAAGAATTATATTAGAAAACTTTTTTTATAGTGTTAACCACCTATATGAAAATCTAAATTATTTATTTGTGAAATCTTATTAGCATTTTGATCAAAACACTAAATTCTATGGATACTAAGTGATCAAAATTCATTTTTCAAAGCAGCAATCCAAAAATACTTTCAATGACGCTAAACTTCACATTTGAGTTTATTTGTGTCTCTGTATAATACAAAGCGACTTTGATGGAGTTACATTAATAACATGAATAAATTGTAACTACTGCAGTTACTCACGGAAATAGTAAAAAAAAAAACTGTAGCACGGGTTTCGAATCCATTCATATGATCTTGTTGATCATCTGTCTTCTTTCGCAATACATCGACTATGTTAAGGCCAATCCAACATATATATTACTAATAAATCCGCTAGCGAGACTAATAGTATTTAAAAATGTAATCTATTAGAGTTTTAATCTAAATTAAGTATTGTTTCGGTCGATAACGCAGATAGTATCGATACACCGGTCGCTGCAGGTGCTGCAATTGTGAAGAACACCTTACTAGCGTCGACTTGTTGTGTTAGTTGTATAACTCCTAAATAAATTGCAGGCAAACTGCATAACAATATACCTTCGTCATTAACATAATAAGGTCCAATTTACTCGTAAAATCAGTTACGTGTACTTAAAATTACTTAGCTATGTAGTAATAACTTTTATATGGACTGTAGTTTCAACGCCGTCGTGCACAACTCTGAGCCTTCTGCGCAAGCGGCCCCGCCGAGCCCCAGCTCCGTGGTTCACGCTGCCCCAGTGCAATTACACGCCGCGCCAGTGCAATTACACGCCGCGCCAGTGCAAGTTCATGCTGCGCCAGTGCAAGTTCACGCTACACCAGTTGTTCACGCTACACCAGTGGTTCACGCCGCCCCAGTAGTTCATGCAGCCCCCCTCATTCACGCCGGCCCTCTTGTTCACGCAGCGCCTGCGCACTTCATCACTGCGCACCATTAAATTGTAGTACCACGTTCAAAATGTATTAATCTATTATTATCTAGATAGTTTCTATGAATATATTGTTATTATTTATAAATATGAATGATCTGGATTATTTTGCCTCCGACATAAATTCCTTTTACACTTAAAAGCACATAGTATAGATAATTAGAAAAGACGCAAACAATATTCAGGATTAAGAGTAATTTCAATAATTATATGTAAAATCCAGTCCTTACAAAACTAATTTACACCTGACGTTGTGGGTCTAAATTTATTAAAATGCTTACTAAACTACTTAATCGTACCAGTTTTAGCTACCCAGAATGCGATAACCACTACAGAAACAATTTCGACATTATTCACACATTCTTACGGACGGACTAGAAATATTGAACTTTCGTACCAACCAATTTTGCTTTCTAGGCTTGTTCCGAATCGAATGAGCCTAAAAAAATAGAATTAGAAAATTAAATGATACATTAAATATTTGCAATGCCCATGAACCTCCCACCCATTTTCAAGTTAATCCAATTAAGAATTTATTACTCGAGAAAAAAGTCCATTTCACGCATCAGGTGTATCCAGGAAAGCGAACAGGTATGTTTAGATTAGCGTTGCGTCGGCACCGACGCATTAGCGCTTCAAACAACTCAAGCATCCGATGTGCGATGTTGAATAACTGTAATTGCTTATTAGTCGCACTATTCAAGCTTATTAAGACGTAATAAGTGAAACTATTTCACTTTACGTTTTCTATTAATTATTAAATTATTCTTATTAATTATTCTATTATTTAATTTAGAAATTCCAAACAATTTAAAAAGCAGGATATTTGCACATAAATTGTATTCTGTCTATTGTATTATGTAAACGATGCACTACAGACAGTGTTTGTTCATCCCCTTTTTAAACTATTCAACGTTTTTTTTAAATATAGATTATAAACTAGTGCTTGACCGCAATCCCACCTGATGGTAATCTTCAACAACCTTTTTATAGTCGCATTGTTAGGCACAGGTCTCCTCTCATACAGAGAAGGATTGAGCGTAATCACCAAGCTTGCTCAATGCGGGTTGGCGATTTCAGACTTATAAAGTCCAGGTTTCCTCAAGATGTTTTTCCTTCACCTTCAGTCATTGGTGTCCAAGATATTAAGTATATCTTGGTTACATTGGTACTTGCCTAACCTGGAATCGAACCCGCGCACTCATACTTGAGAGGCTGGTGTTTTAACCACTAGGCCACCACGACTTGACTCTTGTCTCGCCTGATGGTAAGCAGTGATGCAATCGTTGATGGTAAAGCGCACTAGTTTATTAAGAGCCTATTCACTCTAGCCTTAAAGACACTTGAAGGTTGCTTTTAAAAGAGAGAAGAGTTGCCACTCTTAGCAATAAGATCTTCCATTATGTTACCATTTGTAAAATATCTATATTTTAAAAAATATAGATGTTTTACTTGGTCTCTACCAAAATAAATATTTTATAGTATTTACCCACATCTACAGTTTAAAAATTTTCTTAAATCATTTCAGGTTACAGAAAGTGAAACCAAAATGAATCGTGAGATCATTCGCCACTGATACTTATTCATTTATTCTGAATCTGATAACATTAGCACTGTTATATTTAAATATGTACACTTATTTTATATTACATATTAGGAGTACATTACATCACTCACAGCTTTATCAGATGACGGAAGTGGTTCAAAATACGTAACTTACTCTTTTCGTGAGATCTTGATTTTATGATCATGACATGGAAAATGTAGCTCATGAATGTGTAGAAAACAGTCACGAAATTATAAAAACACCTACTTTATTATTATATATATGAGCACGAAACGTTACTTAAAATATACACATTGCTTAAAAGATATACAGTTTAACTTATAATCCTACGAAAAAGATATCGCGAAGCGCGAAATTGTCTTCTAACAATAGAAAACCCACAGGTTATTACTACCTACTCAGGTGTCACTGATAACATGCATTAGCATCCTCCAGCATAGTTAGCTGTTAATATTCCCACTAATGGGATGTAGGCTTCCTCTGAGAGAGAGAGAGAGAAGCGTCTTCCAGTACCAATCATAAAAATCGGTTTGAAGTTGTTTCTTGTTTTTTTCCATCCCTACGTTCAAGCCAGCATCTCAGTATTTAAGCCTCATTTCTAGCCATATATTCACAAAATCCATGCTTCATATCTTAGGTTCCTCCCCTATTCCTGACCAAACCCGACCTGCACCCTAATTACGCAACACACTATTGCTATCAATTTGAATCATTTCGAAGCATATTGCTAATCCATTGCTCCATACGTTTGAAAAATGTGTTTGCTGTACAATGTAAATCACGCAATGAATGTTGTTGAACTGACAAAATGAGACCCATTGCTACTGAGAGTGTATTACGCAATTACCCTGCTCACTGCCTAACTTTTATGATAGAAAATAATAAACATCATCCGCTTAGGCTTTTCTCAACTATGTTAGGGTGCAGATAATACTGATATTTTTCAACTTTTTTATTTTTTAGAATAGTATAGTATATTACTGTCTATCTGACCTCCGCAACCCAGTAACTGGGTAAAGCGATCATCATCAGTCGCATCCGAAGCTTTTCAACTTTAGAGTCTAGGTTCCGCTTTACCAGTCTACCTGCTCATTTGGCTAAACTTCGATATTTTCCGTGAAGCGACTGCCGTCTGACCTACACAACCCGAAGGCGACATGGAAGCATTGCAGTTAGGGTTAGTTGAGGGCTCCAACAACCCGTAACGACTGCCATCAGATGTTCGTATGGCAACCGGGACCAACGGCTTAACGTGCTTCCCGAGGCACGACCAGACCAGTGCGAATATTCATATTCATGCATACAAATATTTACACTGCGCGGGAGTTGAACCCGCGCCTCATTGCGCAGCGGCCGCGTTCGCTACTGCTACGCCACAGAGGCTGTCAACTGAGTAAAGCGATGTCCCTTGGTTAATCTGGTAGTTAGCCTTTTCAACTTCTGACCACTGTCAAAGATCCATGAATGACAGCGTGACCAGCGGCTTAACGTGCTTTCCGAGCCACGGAGGGGTCTTGGTGTAGCGGTATCTACAAACGACACATGGAACAACGCGTCACACTGACGTCACACGAATTCTACATCTCGCAATCAGAGTTTACCGTGCAACTAACATACAACCAACTTCCCAATTTCAAGCAACACCCGTCTGGTCGGAGGATCCTCCCTTTTCAAAGAAGGATGAGTGAACTTTACTCCCTGTAAATATGGGCACCCAACCACATACCATGCGTGGCAAACGTAGCGTAATCTGATTGATTAAGCTATGCGGCTGTGTTTTATCCACGAGTCTATTTGCTATTATAATTTAAAGAATGTGTTTTAAACGTCTGAACAAACGTAGGTACACACTTTAAACGCATCATCATCTCATCTTTATCGCCACTATTTTGGGCTCAATTTATTTTATCTGATCGATTGATCTTAGGCTAAGGCATCACAAAGCGGTTTTCACCCGCGCCCGCCGCGGTGGCGGAATGGAGTTTTATTTTCAAAACTCATGAGACCGGAGTTTTGTGCGGTTACGCAGCCGTCGCTGTAGCGATTATCACCCGCAAACTTGGCGGTTGATTGTCGCAAGACAGGCGGTTGCAAGATGGGCGGTTAAACGATAAGTTGAATTCCAGACTACGACCAGTTTCTTGTACCAAAGTAATTAGAAGATTGACTTCAATATCGTTATTCAATTTGTTGCCAAACGTACACAAACGCGTCACTACCAGTCAGTACACTACGAGTAATAACAAGTCACTGACTGAATGGCGTCGGATTTCTGTTAAGCCCCCATCCCCCGCCAACGGATCGCAGAACGCGCGGGACCAAACCGCCGCGGCTGTGGGACCGCCACCCGCGCCCGCGGGTACAACATAACCGCCGGTGCAGCGGGACCCGCAAACAACCGCGCACACCGCGGACGTAAAACGCGTCGTGAAATGTGCTTTAATTTTTTACTTATATATCTGCATTCTACAGAAGCTGCGGGCCCGCAACCGCGGCGGATGTGGGTGAAAACCGCTCCGTGAGTTCTTAGTCTTAACCACAAGCCAAAAGTCTGAAAAAACAAAAGACTGAATCTATGTTACTATCTGTATCAATCAGCCTGTTACACACATAGTAGTATAGATTCAGTCATATAACTTCACAGGACAAGTCGAATAAAATAATTTTCATTTATTTATAAAGTTTTTGTTTAATTTATTTACAAATAACCATCAGAAATACTATCAAAATTAAAATAACGTTTGAAACAATGTTAAAAATTAAAATAAATAAGTAACCAATTAAATAAAAAATAAGCTAAGATAATATTAAAAGACACACCGAAGAAAAGATCATATTTGCTACAGTCTTCAGAATTCCGTTGCAGCTGCCACGCATTCTGCAGATCAGGGTACAGATTTTTTATGAATTAGGCATGAAAGCCATCAGTATATCATATAACAGCATGCAGCAACCACCATCATATTTTTTACATTTCAAACATCAGGCCCTCCTTGAGTATGCCATCTGTCCAATCTGTACAGTTTAATATAGCGTATCTATATATGTCAAGAAAATCGACAATCTGTCATGCCAAAAGTATAGATTCAGTAACTAATAACTCTGAATGAAAAATTCTGATCGAATTTATGGTTACAGTTTGCGTGTCATTTGCCGCTATCCTGTATACAAAACTGTTTGCTTTGGTACACGATTAGAATTTATCAAATACTGGCTTTCCGCCCGCGGCTTCGCCCGCGTGGAGTTCGGTTACATCGCGCTTTTTAGATTTCCCTCGGGAACATCAATTTTTTTCGGAATAAAAAGTACTCTATTATTTAATCCGGACTTCTAACTTTACGTCTGCAAAATTTCAAAGCAATCGGTTTAGTAGTTATGGCGTGTAAGCGGAACAAATAAAACAAACAAACTCACTTTCCCGTTTATAATAGTAGTAAGGATGAGTAATGAAAATTAAAAGAACATTTTAAAACTTTCTATGATCATTTTTAACATTCTCAACATGAGTGTATTAAAAAACCCATTTTCATAAGATATTTATCAGATTGGAATTTCTTCACAAAATATTATTTAAAAAAATTCGCTGGTTATGTATTTTTTGTTTTGAAAATATAGAGACACGCGATGTACCTAACAAAAAAAATAGATGCCTAGCAAAGCTCGGTCGCCCGGTACTCTCCATAATAAAAGCTTTGTACAACTCATAAAAAAATAATAACAATTAGCGCTAATAAATTACACGATCAATCGATTAGAACCTTATTTATTAACTGTTAATAAGTACCAACGTAAATAGTTTTTTTTTTTTTATATATATTTAATTAAAAACTAGTGCTTGACCGCTATCCCGCCTGGTGGTAAGCAGTGATGCAATCGTTGATGGTAAAGGGCGCTAGTTTATTAAGAGCCTATTCACTCTAGCCTTGAAGACACTTAAATTGTAGTCAGAAGGAAACACCGCCGCTGGCAAATTTTTCCAATCCCGCCTAGTCTTTTATACCGCGTACATCGGTATAAAAAACTAGGAGAAACCCTTCGTCCTGATCGTGTGGTTTCGATCTAATTTTAAAATACATTTGATAGTTATGTTTGCTTTTTTTAATTAGTGGAATTATAAATAAAAATTATAGCGAAACAACTAGAACTTAAGAATTAAATTATTGTCATGATTTCGACCATTTATCCGTGCAAACAATGTGCTATCTGCAATATTTCAAAATAACTCTTAAGTTACTAATTCTTGTCTTCATTCAATAAATAAAATGATCGATATTTTATTTATAGAATGAAGATAAGACAAGTTTGAGCTTAAGATCCTATCAGTACAAATTGAAAGAACTAAGAAATAGAAGTACGAATTGAAAAGGCGAATTAAACTATTATCAGCTGGTTGCTATTACTGTGACATCTTGAAGCTATCCTTGGTCCAGTGTTAAACAAAGCTATACAGGACGCATTCATAGCAACGTGTGACCTCCAATATTCATGTTGGTAGATGCTATTTACCTTTAGAACTAAGATGATGCTGGTCAGCTAGCCATCAACATTTCACTGAGCCCATCATCTTTTATATACCTTATACATAAGCTACTGCTTGAGGTTATATAAATTATTCTACAGTATTTAATCCCTTTTATATTTATAATGTCGTCGTAATGTGTGTGGTGGTGGCCTAGTGGTTAAAACACCAGCCTCTCAAGTATGAGTGCGCGGGTTCGATTCCAGGTCAGGCAAGTACCAATGTAACTTTTCCAAAGTCATATGTACTTTCTAAGTATATCTTGGACACCAGTGACTGAAGGTGAAGGAAAACTGAGGAAACCTGGACTTTATAAGTCTGAAATCGCCAACCCGCATTGAGCAAGCGTGGTAATTACGCTCAATCCTTCTCTGTATGAGAGGAGACCTGTGCCCAGCAGTGGGACGATATAAAGGTTGATGATGATGATATTTATAATCTTCTTTCTATTCATCCATCCTCCTACATGTCTTAGGTTTCTAACCAAACTTGTCTAGACTAGCTATCTGTTTGTAACATAAACTCATGATCATCCTTTTTCAGAGAAAGATTGCCAAATTTTACAAATCTTTGTTTATAGGCAGATATTTTCGAGGTATTATGTGGTTAAATTGGAATTAAAGTTGGAAAATCAATATCACAGATTTAACAATTTAGAAAGTTCACACAGTTCTAAACAAGCTCTCAAAGAACATGTAAATTTTGGAAGGGTATAGCCCTTCTGTATTCACTCAAAGAACATAATGCCTAAATAATATAATAATATACCTAGCCTTTCCCCGACTACGTTTAGTCAGTTTCCAGTCCAACCGGATGCATCTGAATATCAATATTTTACATGTAGCGATCGCCTATCTGACCTCCACATCTCAGTTGTCTCAGTGTCTGGGTAATGTATATAACATTACCCTTAGTCAGACTATGTTAGAATTTCAGGCTTCTTAAGACCCATAATAACGATCAAAGATCCAGGAATCGACGGTGTAACGTGTATTTGTCAGGGTCACGGGTCAGCGTTGCGGGTTGGTAAAAAAATAAACACGGGTGGGTTTTAGTCAGTAACTCCTTCCGCTTAGCCCAGAGCGGGAGAAGTAATTTGATGATTTCCCACCCCAACAAAAACAAAACGAGGCACGGAAGGGTATCTTAAAAGGTCATCCTTCCATAAACTAATCACGGTAAGCGTATCATGAATTCGTGTCTAGAATTTAAAGCCACACACTAAAATGAGTTCAAAACATGGTCCGACACTGAGAATTCGGTTAATTACTTAATGTATAGTGACGAAAACTATAATACATTGTTTTATAATCCCTAGCAAGGTCGAGTTGCAACCATTATGTCTTTTTCGTTACTCTCGCGCATGGCAACGCTCTAGTTACTCAAAGTAATTACAGGTTAACGAGGTACCTTGATGAGTGTATAGCGAGTGTTAATATTTTATTATAAACGATTAGGTAACAGTAGGTCCATCCAAGAGTTTAGTGACTTAATATACCTAAAAATTCTAGTGCATAGGTACATAATTATTTTTTAACAAAAATACCACATCTGTCGTAACACGTACATAAGTTGATAACTCGTCAATTATTGTCGGTCAGGTATTCAACACACGAAAAACGTGATAACCGAAGTCTAAATGCATAATTAAAAAGAAAGCTAAAACAGCACTAATCTATGATTCATAGAATTCAAATTCAGAACTTCAATCCGGAAGCGGTGTTTGTGCACACAGACTAAAAAAGAGCGATATTTCAAGTACGCAACTGGATGCTCAATCCGATTAAATGCATGGTACTCATCTATCACTCACTAGAGTATGTGTTATGGCCTTTCCAACTTAATACATATTAAAATATTTTAAAGAGCAAAATAAGCATAATCATTGCTAAATTTTGGCCTTCAAATATTTTGGCAGATTTACTAATTCTGTTCCATCTCATCAGGTGTCGATATTTATATTTTATTTAGCCTTCGTGAACAGAGTCGCTCGGTATTGTCTTAAGTTTGTAGAAACAATCATTTTTTTTTTTTTGTTTTTAGTCAATATTTAAAATAAATTAGCAGTAAGTTATTGTTAAAACATAACGTGATTTTTATTTTCATATCAACTTTCTAACATCTCACTGTGAGTAGCATTTTTAACTTCATCGTTATTAATAATAAAACACAACGCAGAATGAGATAATATTCATTTAGTTTTATTCTTAAACCAAAAATGGAAAATACGTGAAGATAGACAGTTGCAAGAGAATATTAAAACATATTTGTTCTACGTAACTTTGGCAGACATATGCGGTCACGTCTTTATCTCACCTATCTGGCTGGAGAAAACAATGTTAAAAGGCGTCATAGAATTCTAATAACACTTCATTTTACCCATACATATGATCATCAATAAAGGAACCAGTTCTGTTCCGAAAGGGGGATACTTGGAGAAAAAGTGTTTACTTAAAATAATTTTAATCACAAAGTATATATTGTCAAAAACCCATAAATTTATCACCTTGAACCGTATAATGCTACGTAATTTTACGTAATTGCTATATCATTATCAAACTACCGTATTCTTGCGTAGAGGCAGGCGGCGTGCGCCGTCGCATCTCACCGGTATACTAATATAAAAGTGGAAGGCTACGCTCCTCGGCATCAGTTGTGTGTGATCGTGCAGTCGGGCCAAACCTAATCCAAACTGAAAATGATCGCTAGAGTAAGTGCATCCTGTGGTTTACTCCTGTTTTGTGAAAGGACTCGCGGCGTTGCTGCTTGTGAATTGGAAAAGTTCAACATTTCTTCCCGTAGTCTATATAAGTGCTTGAATACTTTTGTATAAAAAAAATAATCAGGATCGGTTCCTGAAAAGCTTCTAATGAAATCTACCCCAAGGGATTTTGGTCACGAGAGCGGTCTAGATCGGTCTTTAAACTAGATCTAATCAACACTGTAATGTACATAGTAACTTAAATCACAACTCTTGGTCCTGTCAGGATTCAATCTGTATATCCGCACTGACGCGCGTTTCAACGCAAGCGATTTACGCGCACGCTGGTTTCGCAAGTTCGTGTTGATCAACCGCTCTAAGAAGTTTCCGTCTCAATTAACTACTGCTCGTTCAAATTTAAAATAAATGTCTCAATATAAGAACATTATAAGTTATGTTCTACAACGTTCTATGGCATTTTAAGACGGATACTCACATTTTGCAACTCGTTTGCAATTTGAAGCCTAAATTAGGAAATACTTTTATTTAGCTTTAACGAGTTAAATCAATCACTATATTCGGTTTTTGCGAAACTTTTGGACACAATATTAAGTTCGATTATATTTTGAACAGCCACCTGATCATCAAATTAACGGTAATTACGTTGTTATACTAATTTAGGGGCACTTCTTGTGTATATTAATTTAATTTTCTGCATACCAATCCTTTCTAGTATTTACTGCTCTATATGCATTGTCGGAATCGATTTAACTGGCTCCTTTATTACTGAAACCATCAAAGTGTTTCGGCTTTACTATGTAATAAAACTAGATCAAGTGAAAGGCTGTCACTGGCCTATAATCTAGTGCTGTGACAGTTGTGATACACTACCCTAATTTAACATCGCTATAAATAGAGGGTTACGGAGCAACGCAACTGTTTACAAATATATATTATTTTGTAGTTCATAACTATAGTGTCTTTAATAATTAATTTTCATTCAATAATAAGAGATAATAAGATAATATTAGGACATATATAGTCATATAAAAATACATTAAGTGACAAAAAGAATTTAGATGAGTATATTTAGAATTATCAGTTCAAAAAAGTCGTTTTGTTTATGATAGATCATCACCTCTAGTTTTTACTTTAAACAAGCTTTAAACATGACCCTTTAAAGAAGAAAAGTTAGAACCTCATTTAAAATTTCTTACTTTACTTAATTAAACGGTTGCTTCACAGTTCATCTTAGCCAACATCTTATATGTTAGGCAAAATATTCACGTGTACACCAGAAACTGTGATATTCATAATATTAACACCAGAAATAAGGACAAACTGCGAGCCCCTTTTCACCGACTTCAAAAGGTTCATAACTCTTTTGTTGGGCTTGGTATAGTTTTTTATAACAAGATACCCTCTGCTTTGCTAGACTTGCCCTACAATGCATTTAAAGCACAAATTAAGTCCAGGCTTTGTTCAAAGGCATATTATTCCGTGAATGATTATTTAAATGATAAGAATAGCTGGTCGCTCTGATTAACTCAGGACAATGTTTGTGTTCTTTCTCAGTAATTAGCTTATTGATACGTTATATGAGTTCATATAATTTACTTTTTTACATTACATAAATATGTAAGCTGTCACGCCCTTTATGCCTGGGGCTTCTTAGTTAAGTAACAAGTTTTAGTTAATTACATTTTCATTTGAATATAAATATATTGTTTTGCTTTGCTGGTATTTTGGCGTGGTAGCTGGCATATGGTAAATAATTTCATTGTTGTATTTTATCGTATCGTTTGTTTACATAGTATTGTATAAAGACATGTTTTTTTAAAAATGAACAGACAGCTGTGCTGCTGGGGAGTTTGTTCCGCCACTTCTTCTTCCCAGCGAAAGCACTAGGAAGTGTCGATGGGTGGGCGCTTTTGGGGGACTGTCTTATGTAATATTGACGTTCAAAAAGTGCTGATTCTCAGCCTAATTTGAATAAATGACTTTTGATTTTGATTTTGATTTTAAACACTTACCAATCAAAGAGAGTCAACAACTCTGCAGCTCAACAACTAAGCAGGATCACCGTCATTCTCTTCGCTATATTGTGTACTCAAATTCTTATTCAGTTAGCTTAATCTACTATTTTTCAAATCTATGGTACTTATAATAAAATTTTTCATTCTCAGGCTACAGTCATCCTCGGTGCATTGGCGCTGGCCTCCGCCGGCGTGGTGTCACTAGGACACGGCTACGCAGGAGAGGCGTACGGACACGAAGCGGTAGCATACGCGCCCGTTGCACAGTACGGAGGACATGAAGACACGCATGTTGACTATCATGTAAGCGACGTATAGAGTATAAGCGGCAGGTATAGAAGAGAGACCAAGACCGCGTGATGTAGCTTGTACTAGTGTTCGTGTAGCGCCAGTAGCTCACTACAGAGAACATGATGACACGCTTGTGGGGCTTGAGCGAGATATGATAGAAGAGGACTTAAACACATTAGCTAAACATTTTTTTCTTACGTGTCTAACGTAAGAAGAAAATGTTCAACTTAACAAAATATCATTACTCAGAAAGATCAAAAGTGTTCATTATCTGTAAGAACCTAATAGATACCTAATAGAACCTAATAGAACCTAAGCGCACTTGAGTCATGACAACTTAGTAGTAAAAAACAATTCAAACAAACTTTTATGACCTACATTAAATGGAATGAAATCAAAGCACTCGAGCAAAAACAACAAAATCGTAAAAAAAAACTAACCTTCAGCTAATGAGCATTGTTCCCCGTTACTCGCATTAAGAGCATGTGCACACAGTAACAGTCATGATCGTTACAACACTGCACTTACTGTCGCACCAACTGGAACGTTCTCACACATCAACATAAGAAATATTGGTCAAGGATACACAAATTAAAACTGCATCTTAATATTTTGACGCCAAAAATGACAACCGCCTTCATGCATATTGTTAACGAAACTATAACGAAGACATAATATGTATAACCAATATAAGACACACATAGTCATAATAGTAAAATGTAACAACATAAAAACTTGACACATTTAGTTATCGTAATCACGAAATAACCTGTGTCACCAAGAGAATTACATTCATGGTCTCGCTAATTTCTATTAATTACAACAGTTACGTTACTGACAAATAAGCTGTTGCTAATATCTCGTCGGTAAGTGGAGCAGCAAGAGCTGGTTTTGTTTCCCTAGGCCTGTGTTACCTATTTGGTTTCGTAATACAATAGTAGCAAGCTAATTGATAGCTTGCATAAACCGCGCGTGTTGTTTGCCCGATCCAATACAATCGAAGCTGTTTCCGGGATAACTATCAACGAAACAGTCACACAGTCCCACTGTAGCAAGACTGCTGACTTACATCATATCGGCAATTTTCTCACAAAACTACAACAAGCAAATAAATATAAATAATTATTTCATTTCCTCTTGGAGCATTGCCGTAATCATGCAAATCAACAGGTTACACGTCCACAGTCTGCATGCAAATATCTAACGATGATTTTTTCAATGCACCGTTTCAATGTCCGACGGTCTAACAATAAATATTAATTAAGCACATATCAGCCCATATGCCTCAGTTTCATATAACAAAATCTCATTCCAATCTTTCAGAGCTTGGCTTCTCATAGCTTATAATGCAGTTACATTACTAAAACTAAGTAGCACATTGTACATAAAACTGTTGCTAGACAAAATTAAAGTTATCTATTACTTTCAAAGAAAACATTTGAATTTATGCATTCACTAACTTCTTTCTTTGTAATACGTAAACGCTTTAAAATGTCGACTATAAATCTATTGTATAACGTATAACAGTATTCTGTAAATCAAATTAAAGATCATAACTATCGAGCATAAAGCGTCGTATATAGTCGATATTCTGTAAGCTGTCATAAATCGCCACCACTGTCTATGATTTGAAGTAATAAGCTACAAATTACGTAACGGTTTGCAAAGCCAAGTATATCCCGGTCGTGACTGGAGGAGCGATAACATAGCGGTTCCCAAGAAGATTGCAACACTCGTGCTTGGGGCCCAGGACGTAATGACTGCCATGATATCCAGGCCATTGGACTGTTGTTTGCATAAACTTGGTGGCTCGTGCTCTCGCGCTCGTTTAATAGTAGATTTGGAATCGTTGCCGACCGATGTCGACCCAAATACAGTATTGCGTAAGGCATTTGACAGCATAAACCATTGTGCTGTGTGCAACAATAATGGGATCAACTCGATCTCCTAGACTGCATTAACAGGCCCCTAACGTAGATCAAAGATTAGCACATAAGCTGTAAATAAATTTTGGAAACAGTTAACACAACTTTTTTAACATGAAAAATTATTTTTTGTAAGCAACGTAGCAAGATAATAGATTAAGATCTTCAAATACCCAAATATTTGCCAAAACGAAAACATAACGTTATATTTTCGTTGCATACACGTACAAGAAACGAAGCAATGAAATGAAATTTCAAATGATTACACACACAATAACACTTATTCACATACATAGGCTTGTTTCCTAAAGATCAAAAGATAGTTGAAGATCTTGGTATAATTAATCAACTCGGTACTAATTAGAACTGAAAAAAGCACCAAAGATAATTTATTTAAATAACCAGTGGTACCAAACGTCTTCTCCTTAATACCAATGATGATTAAGACAATAATTTTCATGGTTTTCCCTCAGGCCCACCCCAAATACGACTATTCATACTCCGTATCCGACCCACACACTGGTGACCACAAGACCCAACACGAGATCCGTGATGGCGATGTAGTGAAAGGAGAGTACTCTCTGCTGCAGCCTGACGGTTCCTTCAGGAAGGTCACGTACACCGCTGATGACCACAACGGGTAAGAAAACACTTATAAACATAATAATAAAAACTCTTACTTTCCGATGTCTTTGTTGGTTGCAATGAACTTAACTTTTCGAATTCAAAATAAAGGTCAACCAAATATAAGTTCATTATTTTAAATTGTGAGTACTCCAAATGTAAATTCAAAGTCTGATTATTCCTGTGTACCAAATGAAAAAGAAAGTAAAGTTACAACTAGAAAATAATTATAATTACACCTCACTGAATGTAAATGAATTCAATGAAAACAGTTCATAACAAGCTTACATCTGAACATCGGAATGCATTACGTTTAGCATTTCCTCTAGTCAATTACGTCGCTACAATGTTACCTTGTGTTGCAGTTTCAACGCGGTCGTGCACAACACTGCGCCCGCGCACCACGAGTACCACTAGCGCTGGCGCACTCTGCCACTGTTTCTCATGTGATATTATACACTTAATACTTAATGTAGATAGTCTTTAGTCGACAACGACTCCTTTATTTTATAAGACTGCGGCGAAAATAAACTTTTAGAAATTTATATTTTGTTATTTTTTTTCCTTTCGTCTTTACCTACTATCCAAAGTATTTAATTCTAAAATATTTAAAATGTATAATAATTATTTACATAATCACTCTATATGTTAAAAAATTTGCACTGCTAGGACACAAACCTCCATTCTATGAGAGTCATTGCGGATTCTCATATGGTTTCAAATGTACTAAACATTTCGCAGTTTCCTCACGACGTTTTCACTCACCGTATTGAAAGTAGTGGTGATAAAATTAAATACACAAAAGTAAAGTGCCTACCATGGGTTTGAGCTTATGAGGGTTCAACTGCTCCACTGCTTACAATGATATAATAACATCATAACAAAGTTGAGATACTAAATGGTATAACATGACGGAATTTATGAAGGAAGTTAAGCAATTTACTGGTGTTTTACCTGTTCTACATATCAACTATGCCTACATGGATCAGAAAGCCTTTAATCAGAATTAACAAAAAATCCGGTGCTTAAAGCTAACATCACTTACACAGTAGTATACTGTACTGTATATAGTAAATACATATGTATAAATAGTTGTCTTCTGGGAACAATCAATGATCACAACATAAGAAGGCCTGGACGAAAGTTTCACTGTAAAACTTACAAGAAAACAAACCATTAATATTCTTGAAATAATTTAATAATAACACTAAAATGTTAATAACATCAGCACTTTAGTGTTGTCCTTACTTAATTGTTATAAACTTGTTAACCTCTGTACCTACTTACAATTTGTTCTCCATACCCTTGTAAATTGAAGGTTCATAGGGAATGTCTTATGTTTACACGTAGAGGTAGGCATGCTAGAGTACGAACGACAACAAGTCAAGCTACCCGAAACTGTCAGATATTCCCAAGTAATAAAGTTAAAGATCTAACAAAGAAAAGTGACAGATCGTAGTAGCTTGATGTGCTATCGTCTGTACATAAGTATTGTGGAAGCAGAATCAGAAGTGTAATTAAAATTCACATGTTTTAGAAAAAGAGCTGCTTGATATGAGTTTCCACTTGCATATATCAAGCAGCTGTTGTTCTAAAGCATGTGAATCTTAAGTGCACTTCTGATTCTGCTTCTGTTCTCACGTTCAAAGTAATGGTTAATTTCTGCAGAAAAAAATTAACTCTATATTTGCAGCCCGTCCTCTTTGTTAAATACCGTAAGACATGAAACTATGAAAGTAAATGAAATAGACTTTTTTGCAGTGTCTACGTTAGGCGATTGACAGAATTTACTTGCAGCATAAGTTGCTGATCTTCCACGTGCTGCAGGATATGTTGAATGAGGACCCCATCGAAAGTCGAGCGTGATCCCCAGGAAAATAGTTTTATTGACCTTATTGAATTCTAGTTTCTCATTAGTGAGTACTATAAATAAATAAGTAAATAAATAAATAAATATATACGGACAAATCACACAGATTGAGCTAGCCCCAAAGTAAGTTCCAGACTTGTGTTATGGGATACTAACTCAACGATACAATATTTATAATAGATACATATATAGATAAACATCCAAGACCCAGGCCGATCAGGAAAAGATCGTATTCCATCATGACCTGGCTGGGGATCGAACTTGGGGCTTCCGCGTCGCGGCGTGTTAACCGCTGCGCCACGGAGGACGGATATCAGTCATTGTTGTCGACGGATGCTCATCTGGGCCCATGTCGACTAAAAACTGTGTTCCTCAGGGGTCTGTTCCTGCTGCATATTAATGATCTGTTGATGCCCGGTATCTATGGGTATGCAGATGACAGCACAGTTGTGGAGAGATACCTGCCGGATGCTCGGGCTAGTAGGGAATCAATCCGTTCCGAAAGAGAGGCTATGGTAGAGCGAACGAGTGTTGTACTACAGGCAGTCTCCGAATGGGGCTATGCCAATCTTGTAGCATTCAATGCCGCCAAAACACAGGCGTGTCTTTTCACCGCCAAAAGGAGCCCGTTCACCCTGGCTCCTACTTTTCGAAATGTATCCTTGGAGTGTACCGACCGCCTCCAGCTTTTGGAGTTGAGATTTCCTCGAACCTAAACTTTGGGCGGTTCATTGAGTCCAAGGCCAAGGTGACTGCCAGGAAACTACTGCAGACACATTTGGGCTGGTGCTGCTAAGTGCCACCTGGCCACTTTGGATTCAGTGGAGAGGCGTGCGAAGAGGCTGATTGGTGACCCTGATTTAACTCGTGATCTCCAAAGCCTAGAGCACAGGCGTAGAGTAGCCAGCCTTTCGGTGTTCTATAGGATGCATTTTGGGGAGTGTGCAAGGGAATTGCATGATTTAATTCCCCCATCTCCGTTTCACCATCGGACGACCCATCGTACGTCGAGTTTCCACCCTTCTGTTGTTAACACCACTGCGATCCTGAAGAAGCGTTTCGCCTCTTCCTTTATACCGCGTACATCGAGGGACTGGAACAATTTGCCAGCGGCGGTGTTTCCGTCGGACTACAATTTGAGTGTCTTCAAGGTTAGAGTGAATAGGCTCTTAATAAACTTGTGCGCTTTACCATCAACGACGATTGCGACACTGCTTACCATCAGGCAGGATTACCGCGGTCAAGCGCTAGTTTATAATTTATAAAAAGAAACAAAATATCTATGTATACAAACATTAAAACTCACCAACAGAAATGCTTAGACTCGGAATAGGTACCTGTAGGCAATACAAAAAGCATGTTCTCAAAAGGCAGGGTCGAGAGAAGGATGCGTGCGACAAGGATGGATTAATTATGATATAGAAGAGGTGGAAAAAGAAGATTCCTTATCGGAATCGGTGTGGTACTGCTTTGGCAACCTCCAAACCTCAAAAGCCCGCCTTTGGTCTCATACTGACGTGAGCTGACAGAGTAGGGCCTACAATTTTCATGCGAACATTTACAATTTACATTTTAATGTCAGTGAAGTGAATCAGAAGCGCTGTACCAATAAAGACCCGAAAGAGCAGGTCAACAAGGATGGCTTTATCACGGTGCAGAAGAAAAGATGGAAGCCACCCCAAAACAAATACGGCACTGGACCGACCGGAGCGAAACATTTGCTGCGTCGCGCTGTACCAGTATCAGGATTGTGGAGTATTTTTTTTTTTTATGATTTATAAACCAGCGCTTGACCGCAATCCCACCTGATGGTAAGCAGTGATGCGATCGTTGATGATAAAGCGCGCTAGTTTATTAAGAGCCTATTCACTCTACATGAGGTTGGAGTCTTGTCACAGCATGAATTTTAATTCCTTTGTGGTGGAAGTCCCAGCTGGAGCACCTGTGCCACCTGTCCAGAGGACCGAAAAATTCATCTCTCCAGAATTTTGGCCGAAAGGCGTTATTTTCCGGCAATTCCGTACTCGAGTACCTGCAAAATAGTCGTGCATGAGTATAGTTTTATATAGATTTTATAAAGTATAATATGTATAGTATTTTATATTTGTTTTTATTGTATGTTATAATATAGTATTATTGTATTTTATTATGGGGCTTTGTTGCCTGAGCTAAATAAATAAATAAAATAAAATGGAGCTAGGTTATTTTATGGATAAAATTATGAAGAATTTTTTTTCCAATTGTTTATTCATATTGGTCGACCATTATTTTTAAACTTGTGCTTAATGAAACAATCATTTTATAAGTGAACTCCTCGTGCATACAAAAATGTAGTTGTACAAGGGAAACAACAAGAATTAAACTAGGGAATTTAACTTAAAAAATTATAACATAAACTTAGGTACTTAGATTAAGTTATATGAAAACTTAATTTGTTTAGGTATGTAAACTTACTACAGGTCACAATAAAACTTTGATCATAGGAAAACAGTAAAATGATAATGTAGGTTGGGTCCTATAAGTAAACTTAAGTTAACATAACTTAAGGTAACATTTTGAAACATGTCAGAAAGTGATTTATTAATTAGCCGGAAGATATTTTACTACTACGATACTTTCTGTTTTCTCATGCCGTCAAAGCGGAGATCAATGTCATTGCTATTATTGTTTATCACCTTATAAAATCTACATATCCCCAATTGGAAGATTTTGTGATGGAGTCTGAAACCGTTCTTCCTTGCATCACAAGGAAGAACGGTTTCAGACTCCATCCAGTGTCCATCGACACAATGGTGTTATTGGATTCCTTCGAATTCTTAAAGGGGCACGTAAACTTTATAGGTCATTACTTTCCACACATATGCAATTGTAATTATACACTCTCTATGGCAATAGGGTATTTGACTAAAAAAAACTAATTAGTATGATTATATGAAAAAAGAAAAAATACGTGTCTAGTATTTTTTGGAAATCTGACTGACGGACTAATTAGTTTTTTTTAGTCAAATACCCTATTTTAAAAATGTATTTAGTACTTATAAAGATTAGAAAGTGTACTGAAAACAGGGAGAGCTGCGACGTATTCTCCGCATTTTCCAACAAAAAAAAAAGAGACAAGTAGATCTTTTTCAGCAATTTTACATCAAGAGTATAATTCGGCGATTTTTTTTAATGCTATTTATACCATACATAAAAACATAATTCCTTCAAACAAAAATAAACAATGTAGCTAAATTCAGATACCCGAGTCTATATAATGAGTATATAAAATTACTTCCATAGAAGTAATAAATGTTGGCTAAAGTAATAGAGATTATAAAAGTCATAAATTAGTAGTAATAAAACTAACTAAAGTAAAGAGTATCCTATTCTATTCTAATGAATACTCAGATAGGTTTATTTGAAGTAACTAATCCAACCCTTTCACCACGATGACTGCACAAAATTGCCATATAAGTAAAGTAGGTACATCTGATCACAACTCAAAACATCACAAAATTCAACACACCCCAACGTCAAGTAATAAATTATCACGTGATTCTGAATTCAGGTGCTATATAATAAATTATATTATGTTGTCTTCGGCGGTCAACACCAAATAAATAGCTAAGACACTATTATTCTTAAAAAAATAGTTATGCATGGATTTCAGTTTATAAGATAATTTTTAGTCTTACAACTTGCTACTAAAGTCTCAATCGTATTAGCAACAATTACTTATTACAATCGCAAAAACACGCCTACGTTATGCACAGAGCAATCGAACAATTTAAAAACTTGCCAATGATTTCAATACAGGCGTTATATATAACAACGCCCACAAATGAGGCGTACAAAACTCGACTGTTTATTTCGATACACTCAATTTGTCACTATAAGAGCATTACTAAATTTACGGAAGAAATCTTCAGTCACGTGTGATTAGTTAAACCACTAGAACAGGCGTTAACACCAAATAATAAAGAAGTCAATACAATACAACTAAAATAGTTGAATAATTATTATGTTAATATTTCAACAATGTTAAAATATGACACAACAATATTCATTTGTCAATATCTGAGCAGATAATAAAGTAAGCCTACAACGTGATGCAGCACCGTAGCTTAATCAGTCTAATTTTATGATTAAGTAGGTATGTAGGCTTGTTTCCGCTACTGAGACACAGGCCTCATATTTGTAAGAAAGAGTGGGCAATTATCCGCCACAAGAAGAGAACGCAAGCGTTGGTGAATGTCAAATGTCTTAATTTTTGTTTTGTTCTTCGACATACGGGTTTCCTCAAAATATTTTCCTTCACCGTTTTGAGAAAAGTGATGATGCTTGATGAATGACCTACGACAACTTAGTACGCGGTCAGTCGCGGCTGCTATCACTGAGCCACTATAGTTCTGATGCACTGTACTTTCGATAAGGCAATTCTAATAGCAATAGTGCAAATTATCTTCTCATTACAGTATGTATAGGTACATGTCTATGAATGCAAATCCGAATTCCTAAAACCAAGCATGCCGCTTATAACTATGAAGACAAGTTTTAATATGTGAAAGATTTTCTATTCCGATTAACCGTGCAACTGAAAGCATCTGTGTTTGTGTATGTTCATGGAATAAAGAAATAGCAGGCAGTTCCCTGTGCCATCGCATAACTTACGCATCGATTGGGCCAAAGTAGACAAAAACTAATGTCATGCCACATTACCTAATGTTTGTACATCCACGTGTTCCGAATACACGACAAAAGTGACGGAACCTGCGTTAAATCTTCATTAACATATTAATTGTTATCTTCTATTCAACTAGTCTACGACATTGATGGTTTGTTTCGGTATTACCGAACAGAATATTTTAAGAACAATAAAAGATCACTTATAAGCGAAGCTTCATTCTCAAAAATATTAGTAGTCTTCCATCCATCACTAGGAAAGATGATTGTTCAAGTAAGTGATGATCCTTCCTTTAAAATTTTAAACTAAAAATAACTGCGCATCTTATTTTCCTTTTTGCTTTTCAGGCTTTCGTGGTATTGTTAATATTAAGTGTTGCCTCAATATATGGTGTTACTGGCGCCTCTTACTCCAATGTCCATGTAGAAAGCAAAGTCGCGCCTTTGGAATATTATACCTATGGTGCACCATATCAATCAATAGCAAATCCAAGACTATCTGAAATCAATTCACTGCCTTCTATACCAGGGTATGTTGCACCCTGTGTCTCACCTTGTGTTTATCCTGCTCAAACAGTTGCCAATGTGGCTCCTTTGAACCCCAGTCAAAACGTTTTGACCTACAATGCGCCAAGTGTTCCTATTGTTGTTGCACCAAACAAACAGGTATTTATATCAATATAACACTATATTTTCTTTTTCATCCCAAGTAAATATTAAATCTAATATTTAATCTTATATTTTTTCAGGACGCCACAGGGTATGAATATTCATACGTAGTTTATGATGAAAATACAGGAGATCATAAGGCACAACGTGAGCTTAGTGATGGTGCAGTAGTCCGAGGAGAATACTCACTTCTGCAGCCAGATGGATTCGTCCGACAAGTGCAGTATGTAGCTGACGATATTTCGGGGTATGCATTATTAACCTTATCCATGTCATTTCGTATTTTTTTGTTTAAGTTAAAAGTGGTACCTAATTAATATACATCATTTTTTGCAGGTTCAATGCAGTGGTTAAACAATACTTGCCCACTGCTGGCGAGGGCCAGAGGAAAGCTGAAGGGCCAGGAAATAAAGAATCTTCTCCACCTTGTCATGAAACCAAAAATGAATCGTTGAAAGAAAAATCAGATGAAGATTCAGGTGAAATCTTATTAAAAAATCATGGTAAATCTAAGGAGTTAAGGGAAGAGGAAAACTCCAAAGAAAGTCATGAAAAAGTATCCAAAGAAGAGACTGGGGAAGATTCCAAAGCAGAATCCCATGAAAACCAGTTAAAGGAACCCAAACACTCTAAAGAAACACCTGAAGAAGAATCTCAAGAAAGTTCCCAAGATAAAACACTTCATAAGCAATCAAAGTCTTCCGGAGAATCTAAAGAAAAACACACATCAGAATCTGAAAAAGAGACTGATGCTGAAGAGTCTAAAGAAGAATTAAAAGAAAAATCTCCAAAAAAATCTCCCAAAGGTTCTGATGAGCCTAGAGAAAAAGATATAAAGGATTCTGATGAAGAGTCTGGAAAGGAAACTGATTTAGATCATGGTAAACACAACGAGGTTTACGGGTTATTAAATCCTAACCAAGAGGCAGTTGTACCGTACAACGATATAACCAGATGTATTGAAGCAGCGATGAGGAGAAATTATGGCGTACCAGCGGCCATGAGACAGGCACCATCACCTCTAACATACATAGTCTTGAACAGGCCGTGCTAATATATATAAAAATTGTTAATGGGCTAGTCGATAACGATTAATGTTGAAATCTCACAATATATTAAATATTAATTATAGATATTATTTGCAAACTTCTAATTATAATTAAAATTAAGTGTTATACTTATGCTTACACAATATTCTAAATACAACTTGCATGAAAAAATAAAAATTCAGCTTTCAATCTCCCCTAAAAGTATATATTGTTTACTTACATAGATTTATTCGAACACATTAAAATGTAAACATGCAGAATTAAATCCAAGTCATATTTTTTTTTAAATACTTTACATGAAACCAAAGATATTTAAAAAAACTACAAAATCGTTAAGTATTTATTCGCTATATACAATAGTTTTTTTACTTATACTTTTATCTCTTTGCCTCCGTTTAGGGAATATTTATGATGTAACAATTTATATCAACGTCATTCATATTTCCTCAGTCTAGAAATAGAACAACATAGACAATTAATTATTTCATGACAGAACTGAGATTTATGACTAACTGTTTCCTAATATGGACAGAATGTCTTAATTTTTTTAAAGCCATGTGTCGCTAATATGCTGCGAACTTTGCTAAGCATGCTAGTTGAGTCAGTAGCAAATCATGATTCAAAGTATTCATGATTTGCAACTAACTTCAAATATCAGATCCAGTAGCAAATTTGTCATTGATCATTGTGGCTGACACTCGAATAACCCATTATTATTGCAGTTATTGGTAGATTGTTGCTATGCATTTGCCTCGCATATCATGGGCGTGTCCTCGGTAAAGCACGGCTTATAAATATGACACGAGAAAAATATACTGCAAAATACGTAAAGAAATCTAAATATCTCCCAAACACAAATTGGGTCGTATTTGAATTTTTTATTCTGAATGTTGCTTTTTACTTCAAAAGCTATCTTGCGATGTGTTTAGATAAAATTCATGGTAAATTAGTGACTTTTTTATATTGATTTTTAATCATGTATATTTTATATTAATCGTTCATTAAATAATAATAATTCCTTTACGCGACTAATATAAAATAATTAACGTGACACCTTTTCTACTAATTTCTTCTAAATAATTTACACTTTTATTCGGTAGTCTAAATAATTGCCTACATACACTGTGCTTTGGTTGGTTTCAGAAAGTCGTACACTTTAACCTTAAATCTGAACAATAATTTTATAAACGCGTCGGCACGGTTGCCGCACGGAACCAATTGAAAAAAAAATATGAAATGTAATATTTGTATGACGTAAAAATAGCTCTTCCGTGTCTGGTTGTTTGTGTATCTGACCAAAACAAAAATTAATACGGCCGATAGCGGTGGTCTAGTGTTAGCGGCCGCAATTTACAAATTGTATATAGGTTCGAACTCTCTTCAGTCGCTTTACTCTGTGTAAATTATTTTATCACCACGGCCCTCAAAACTGTGAAGGAAACCATCTTAAGGAAACCGGTATTTCCTAGTGCAAAACACTTTAAACACATGTGACATCTACCAACCTGTTACTTGGGCCAGGCCGTACCTGGAGCGGTTCTGCCTCAAAATCGCAAAAGACTCAATTGAGAGAAATAGGACGAGGGCAGCACAGCCAAGCACTGTGCCGTCGGCAGGAATAGGTTAACGAGCCTGAAATTTAAATGTATATTGGTTTTAGCTTGTAATAATTGTAAGGTTTTATATTAGTGATAAGATTCAGTAATTAAGAAAAATTGTAATAAAAGACGTTAAAAAGAATAAAGGGAAAAGAGCAACCCTAAAAAAGCACTAGCCATATAACAGCTCACTGGAAAGAAAAAAGTAAAAACAAAAATGATTAGTAAAAAACTATTCTTGCCATGCAAGAAGTACAGAGACGGCTAAATTAAAAAAAAAATGCTGTTACTTGGTACCTGATAGATAATGGCCCACCCGCTCTCACCGAGAATCGGCCTGTGTCCCATGAGTAGGAACATTATATGCTGGTTATGTAATTTAAATCCTAATGAATGCTCTCAAACATGTTCTAAACTACTTAATAAAACAATGAGAACATAAAACATCAATCAGTATTTAATCACAGTATAACTAAATGAAACGGTAATGTCGCTATTAGCCAATAGATCGATATCTTGTAGAACCTTTTAAGTCCACATTTAATTTAGATCGATAATAATCATCCGATTGCTTTTGTTGCCAAATACTAGTTATTAAATATGTCCAGCGACCTTCAAATATTAAGTAATGACAGTCAAAAAGAACCACAACTCATATTTGAAATGTTCATGGTCTAATTACATATCTGAATTTATATTAAATATGTTTGAAATATTAATTATAACGAGGGTGCAATAGACTTAAATATTTAAACAAAAACTTGCAAGTAGTCAAGTCTACTTGACCAAGGCTTACGACCACGAGAATGTGTTTCTTTCATTATTTCACAAACAACAGTAAATTTCTCAAGTGCAAAAATAATAAACACCGTTTAGGTGTGTTGTGTTTGTAAATGAATCTATAAAACCCGTAATAATAGTAATTCCAAGTTACTATCAGTATTAGCGGGTTATTTGATTTAAAGTGGCTAAAGATAGATTTTTTTTTACAAAAACACACAGATTGAGCTAGCCCCAAAGTAAGTTCAAGACTTGTGTTATGGGATACTAACTCAACGATACTATATTTTATAATAGATGCATATATAGATAAACATCCAAGACCCAGGCCAATCAGGAAAAGATCATTTTCCTGGCCGGGGATCGAACCCGGGGCCTCCACGTCGCAGGCAGGCGTGTTAACCGCTGCGCCACGGTGGACGTCTAATTATTTCATAGATGATATGGATGCGGGCAGCACAAGACCGGTCATCGTGAAAAGCCTTGAAGGAGGCCTTTGTCCAGCAGTGGGCATCTATTGGCTGAAGAAGAAGAAAGATAGCCGTCAGAATCAGCCTTACTGTTGGAACACAGGACTCCTCTCGATGTGTGGAAGTGAGTCGTAATCTACCACGCGGGCCCAGTGTAGGTTGGCAATTGATAGATAGCAGTCAGCGAATAATCGTAACAATAAAATATTATGACTGGCATAGAATTTAAGTTATGACTCCACTAGTCTAAACAAATTCAACCATTTTCACGTAAACATTATGAATTATGTCAACAAACCTACAAAGCCTACTTGCTTACCTAACTTTTGCCTATACAAAAATGAGTCCAAAATTTCCGCCAGGGACTTCGTTC
The DNA here is from genome assembly GCA_037179545.1 of Sesamia inferens. Classification (NCBI taxonomy): domain Eukaryota; kingdom Metazoa; phylum Arthropoda; class Insecta; order Lepidoptera; family Noctuidae; genus Sesamia; species Sesamia inferens. The sequence continues at coordinate 21,805,356 of CM073928.1, read as the reverse complement.
GCGTGAAGTTGGTTATGCTCCGCTCCTATTGGTCACAGCGTGATGTTATAAAGCTTAAAGCCTTCCTGGATTAATGGGCTATCCAACACAAAAAGAATTTTCCAAATCGGACCAGTAGTTCCTGAGATTAGCGCGTTCAAACAAACAAACTACAAACTCTTCTGATTTATATACAAAATTATAAACAATTTACAAAATTGAATATTTTACTAATGAGCAAAACATAAATTTTACTGTCTGTATAAACATTCGGAACCTCGGAATTGAAGGAAATTACAGATAAAAAACAGAATAATTTACTTGGTGTTGTGATAGTTGCAATTACAGCTATCAAGCTAGGTAGGCCGTCCCTGAGCGAACAGCACAGATTTTTCGTTAATATCATTTTCACTGGTGCAAAACTATACATACGCTGTGTATATGATCGTCATTTATCATCATCATCCCAGCGTTAATCCCAGTCGCATAAGCTTTGGAGTTTGGGGTCCGCTTTACCGGTCTAACAGCTGATTTTGGCTAAACTTCGATATTTTCCGTGAAGTGACTGCCGTCTAACCTCCACAACCCGAAGGCGATATCGAAGCATTGCAGTTAGACCAATTGTTGGACTTTTGAGGGCTCCAACAACCCGTAACGACTGCCATTAGATGTTCGTATGTTAACCTTGACCAACGGCTTTGTGCTATCCGTGGGACTGTGCAAATATTCATATCCATGCATACAAATAATTGCACTACGCGGGGATCGAAACCGCGCCTCCTTGCGCAGCGGCCGCGTTCCCTACTGCCACGCCACGGAGGCTGTAAAATGTACTTATGTGGCTGTGTATACGATAATTTTGTTAATTAGTAAGTACCCTAACACCGTCAGAAAATTACGAGTTTTCACGGCAAAACTTAGACAGGTAAACTATTTAATATAAATAAAAACTATGAATAAGTTATATCAAAAACAGCACCCTAGTTGCGTCTACTGCTATCAATTGGAATCATTTCGAAGCAAATTGCTAATCCATTGCTCCATATGATGGAAAAATATGTCAGATCCACAATGTAAACATCGCAATGAAGGTTGCTGAACTGTCAAAATAAAACCCATCGCTACTGATAATGTGTTACTTAATTATGTTGCTGCTTCGAATAAACTACTTTAACACATTACTTTTTTCCAAATTGGAATTTCATTTGTTTACCAATTATAACAAGAAAAGAGAAACACTCTATATTCGTGTCTTTAACTATGCACTAGTATAAACAAAGTGAAACCTTTCTATTAAACCTGACCCACATTGTATAAAAATCGCGTTAATTTATCTAGAGTGTAGGCCGCCATCACATGCCCAATCTATCAAATTACTTATGACACAAGCCACTCTTGAAATACCTCGTAGCTTATTCAATGAAACGTTATGAAACCGCTCTTATTAAGAATGTTATTGTTTTACTAGCTGACCGGCAAACGTTGTTTTGCCATATAAATAATAGATTAAATTACTAAAATGGCTATTAAAAAATAAGGGTTGATCGTAGAAGGGTGAAAATTTGGGGATTGTATGTATTTTTGTATGTTGCATCATAAAAAAATAGAAATTAAAAATTTTGTCTAAAAAATAAAAAAAAAAAATTTAGGGGTGGACTACCCCTAACATTTAGGGGGATGAAAAATAGATGTTGGCCGATTCTCATAGATACCGGTTAAGCACAAAAAATTTCATCAAAATCGGTCGAGCCGTTTCGGAGGAGTTTAAATCCGAACACCGTGACACGAGAATTTTATATATTAGATTTATTTTTCTTCTTCTTCTCAGCCTATAGAAGTCCACTGCTGGACAAATTCCTCCCCCAATACTTTCATTCCATTAGGGGAGGCCACATTACTACTCAGATAAGAAAAAAGTAGACAAGCCTTGTCTACTTCTTTTTAGGTTTGTCTCAACTATATTGGGGTTGACTTCCAGTCGAACCGAGTGAGTGCCAATATTTTACATGGAACGACCGCCTATCTGATCTCCACAACACAGTTACCGGCAGAAGTTACCACCCACCAGACAAAGTCTTGCCGCCAAGCGATTCGTCGTGTTCCGGCATGATGTCTGGTGAAGCCGTACGGAGGCCCACATCGCAACACAACTGCTCAGACCTTGAGCAGACTTGCAGCATGTCGCTCAACTACCGTCTTCTTTCATATTCACTCAGTTTTTTTGAATGAACAGGCTCTTAATAAACTAGTGCGCTTTACCATCAACGATTGCATCACTGCTTACCATCAGGTAGGATTTTGATCAAGCACTAGTTTATAAATATATACAGAGTGGTGCTGACAATACGACAATAAAAGAAAACACGAACAATGCTAGGAATAATCCTAAACTATAGAAAAAAACCTAGCATCAAAATAAAAAAATGAAAATTTCAAACAAACTACATCGCATAAACTTGTAAACGGAATAGAACATCGTTTAAAAATATTGATTTACTGACCTCCGATCGGCCACAGCGTGATCCTGTATCGTAGGATGCGGTGGTCATTAACCTGTAAGCGTTTCCTTATCAACATGTACATCGTGTAGAAAATGTAAAAAATGAAAAACAATCTCCTGTAACTAAACTAATGGAAATATTTATATGGTTTTTTATGGGTCGACTGAGAATGTGTTGAAGTACACGATGTTTAATTTATTGTCATATTGTCAGCACCACTCTGTATATGTATATACGAAACCTCTTGGTGCCTAAGACTTGTCACTTTCCGTAACGACTATCAAAGGTCCAGAAATGACAGGCGACAGCAACGGCTCAGCGTGCTTTCCGATACACGGACCCTCCATGCTACTTTATGTAAAGACGGTCACCCATCCACGGAACAACCGCGACAAGCTTAGCTTAACGTGTTGTTACTGTTAGTCTTAATTTGTATTCTTCTTCTTCAGCCTATAGAGGTCCACAACTGGACAATAGCCTCCCCCAAGGATTTCATTGCTTTGGGGGGTTTGCCACAATCCCCACGCTTGGCAGGCGTGTTGGGGAGCGCAGTAATTTGATATTCCACAGGAGAAGCGCTGCTTCCCGCTTCCCTGGTGAGAGTTCCCTTAATCCCCTCTTACGACACCCACGGGAGGATATGGGTTGGTACTATTCTAAGCCCGGTACCACACGAGCGGCTATTTTGTATTACAACAAGAGTAGAACTGATTTTGTATTTTAATTTAGATATTTTTTGCTTAGTTTTTACAGTAGCTAACTTAACCTAACTTTCACAAAGTACGTCCTTGGATGCTATATATACCAATATCCTCAATTATCTGTTGATTCAACCGGAACAGTAAGATAAGGAGCTGCTACAATGCAAATTCTTAAAGCAACTGAACAATTACGATAAGTAGGTAATCTAAGCACTTCATCATTACCTACCTATTAACTTACTATAATCCATACTAATATTATAAATGTGAAAGTGTGTTTGTTTGTTTGTTTGTCCTTCCTTCACGCCGTAGCTAAGCAATCAATCGACCTGATGTTTGGCATACAGTTAGTTGAAAAGATGGAGAGTAACATAGGCTACTTTTGGTCCTAAAAAAACATCAAGTTCCCAAGGGAGATTACTGGAATATTTGTATGTGTACACCAAATATATCCTTACTAATATTATACATCGGAAAGTGAGTTTGTTTGTACCGCTTTCACGCCGTAACTCCTGAACCGATTGCTTTGAAATTTTGCAGACGTAAAGTTAGAAGTCCGGATTAAATAATAGGGTACTTTTTATCTCGAAAAAAATTTAATATCTCCGAGAGAAATCTAAAACGCGCGATATAAACGAAGTTAACACGGGCCAAGCCGCGGGCGGAAAGCTAGTTGATAATAATTCCGAAGGCTAATCTATTCATCCGTGTCTGATAAGGCTGTTAAGGACTCGACTCATTTGATCACTTAAGTATTTTCAGTTCACTATCAATGAAGTAACAAAGCTTGGATCACTTTTAACCGAGTTCAAAAAACGATAAGGAGCAGAATTTAATTAATTTTGTTTGGATAGTTTTTGGCTTAGCTTCGAAAGTACGTAATAAATTTACTTTTTGTATTTTGATGATGCCTACTGCTGTTTAGTTGCAAGTAGTGGGATATGAATTGACATGGGTTAATCTTTCACCTCTTATTTTTTTTAAATTAAAATTATAAACTAGCGCTTGACCGCAATCCCGCCTGATGGTAAGCAGTGACGCAGTCGTTGATGGTAAAGCGCACTAGTTTATTAAGAGCCTATTCACTCTAGCCTTGAAGACACTCAAATTGTAGTCCGACGGAAACACCGCCGCTGGCAAACTGTTGCAGTCCCTCGATGTACGCGGTATAAAGGAGGAGGCGAAATGCTTCGTCCGGATCGTAATGGTGTTAACAACGTAAGGGTGGAAACTCGCCGTACGACAGGTCGTCCGATGGTGGATCGGAGTTGAGGGAATTAAATCATGCAATTCCTTCGCTTCCTTCGCACACTCCCCAAAATGCATCCTATAGAAGACCGAAAGGCTGGCTACTCTCTATTTATGGGTTTAATCGTTAAATTTTTGGTTATGGTATGAGGGGCATACCATAACCAAAAATTTAAATATTAAAAACTTGTATGAAACTTTAACAACGTCCGCCGAACAACATTACAAAGAAAAAATAAATTTAATTCCGAAAATCGGTGACAAAAACTAAAACACAGAACCTAAGACCAATTTCTGATATTAAAGTTCTTATCACTTTTGCTGGTTTTCTTTTTTTTTTTTTTTTTTACTTCTGAAATAAAATTTTGACTCAAAGTAATTTAATATCTACCTTTTGTGAAATTCAAAGGCGGACTTACCGCCTACAATAATGCGTGGTTTCCGTGGGCTAACTAATACAACTTACGCACGTAATCTCATTGAGATTTATTTCAGATAGAACGCTTAATTCTCTGAGCTATACCCGGAATTTCCTGGTTTGAAGGCTGTGTACTCGAACTCCGGTTTAGCGTTTAAATCTAGGTCACCGGGAGTAAAGGAAATCAGCACAAGAAATTTCAAGTAAGAATGTGCAAGACAGTTGATGATACAACTTACGAACTACAATAAACATAAAAATTTGTTCACTGATCTTTTTAATGAAAGAAGACACCAGTCCATTAGCAGCATTTTTTTGCTCTTGAAATCGATCATGCCTGATGGAAAACGGTTGAATGATGAATGAGATTGCCCAGTAGATGCCTGTTCACTTATGCTTTGACGGTTTTGGGCTAAATGTGGAAGAGAACATGTCCTAATTTCCTTAATTGTTTAAAGCTTTTAACAAGTTTTTATTATAGATAGTAAAAACTTGTTATTTCAGTACCATCGCATGTGCAATTACAGTAATACTATGAGATTTTCAGTCTTTCAGCACCCGAACCACCCCAATTACAAGGCAATTACATGTGCGAGGCGGACCTCATCACATATTTGCATAATGTTCACTATTATAATTTCTGCTGGCATCAAGAACAAACTTGTCCGACCTGAGCGTGTGCCTCATTGACTGGGAAATTCCTACAGAGAGCTAGAACAATGCATTAGTTATGACACACATATAGTAAGGTGTTAAGTCGTAACAATAAAATAGTAATGTTTAATTTAGAAATAGTAATGCTTGTAAAACTAAATCCACATTTGTTTCCTCGCATGACAGATAAAAATCCTAGAAGTAGACGTGATGACAGCAAAATATGTTTACACCCCAAAGACTGCACTTATGCACAAGAGTGTCTTTTGTATGGCACCAATAATCTATAACAAATTACCCAAAAATTGGAGAGAGCAAACAGTGTCTAAACTCAAAGAAACAATGAAAAAGTTTTTAGCACAAAAAGCATATTATAGCATTAATGATTTTTTAAATGATTCAGTAATTATTATAAATAAAAAAGTATAACTAGCATTGTAGTAATTGTAGTCCTGTAGTAGTGGGGAACTTAAAATGCTTATATTATAAATTTTATTAAAATTTTAATTGTTTTATTATTGTTGTAAATCTTAATTGTGATAATTATAATATGAAATATTGACATGGTATTGTATATACGAGTATACATGCTAAATAAATAATATTTTTTTTGTTAAATATTCTAGTAATTGTGTAATTAATGTAAATATTTCAATTTCATTTTATTAAATTCTTTGAATTGCGATCGATATCTATTATATAAATATAAAATTTAATACAAGTCATCCATTCTATTATAATAATTATGTATGTACCTAAAATATTTGCATGCCATGAGAAATGGCAGACATGTCGTGAGCTACTGTTTCTCAAGATCCTACATGCATGAGTTTTTATACACATGTTTGGGCAAATAAAATTTCTTATTCTTATTCTAATACATTATCTTCTTAGGTGGGTAAAATTTTGATTTTTTCGTTAGGAATTTTCATTCATTTTCTACAATATAAATGTTAATATACATACTATTTATCATGGAACAATTTGTATTACAAAACCTCTGGGATTAAGGAAGACTTACAAAGTACTTTAGTGCACAGACCAGTATAAATACTTGAGGTCTGTGCTTCACGCGTCTGGTGACATTGATTGCGACGTCAAGGCACGCATTTCCGCAGCTTGGGCAAAATGGCGTGAGGTGACGGGTGTCATTTGTGACCCTAAAATACCGGTTAATTTTAAGGCACATGTGTATAGGACCAGCATTAGACCTGTCCTTCTGTATGGCAGTGAGGTGTGGCCTGTGCTTGAGCGACACAAGACGAGCTGCATGTCACGGAGATGAATATGCTGAGGTGGATGTGTGGAGTAGCGCGGAATCAGCGCATCAGGAACTCCCGCATCCGGTGCAGTCTACAAACTGCAGGAGGGTCGCCTACGCTGGAAGGGCCACGTCTTACGAAAACGAGCACGTTATGTGGGTAACAAATGTCTTACAATGGCGCCTCCGCCGGGCCGAAACAAACGGGGTAGACCAAAGAAGTGCAAGCCAGCACTTCTTGATGCGTGCCAACAATCTCTCACCACGGGATGCTAAAGATTGCGCGAATTGGAGGAGAATGTGCAGGAAAGCGGACCGGGCTCCAACGTGAAAGCCGCGGAAGCATCTGGGACAAACGCTGAGATGATGATTACTAAGTACTTTAGTCTACTTCTGCTTATAAATAAATTTATTAACATTGGGAAAGAGACATTTATGTAACCTATATCCAGTCGTACAGCAGTTGTATAAACTGCTTACAAAATCTTGAAACATGGCTACATACTAAACTGCAATTGCAAAAAGCGATCTAGTTACGCAGTTTAATATAATTTATGTATTTGATATAACAAACAGATTACTAACTATTGTCGACAGTCATACCATGCAGAACAAGAATTTGTGTCGACGTCAATAAATCACAGAATACACGTGATAAATGTTTAAGATAATATTATGAAAATGTGAAGAAACCGGCATGTTTTAAAACCAATATTCCACGACATGTAACATCTACCAATCCGTTGCGGGCCCAGGTAGTGCATCCCAGACCCTCAGGCAGTCCTTCGAAAAGAGTAAGCTTAAGTATAGGTATAATATGAAATTTTCGGTGACAAATTTCAGTACTTCGAGTCAAACATACGGATAGGAATTAATAAAATATCCACATTACTCAAAAATGAAGAAATAACTAAGTATACCAATTAAAAAAGTCTTTAAAAGTCTATTGAAAAAGGGGCATAACTATTGAATACATGCAAGAGGAAGCCCAGCAGTAGAACATTATAAGCGAATGATGAACTTTTGATAAAAAAGTAAAAACAAACATCGCCGGTTTTCATTTTCCTTTATTTAAATCCCGGTTTTCCAAAAGGGGCCGTAAATAATTCAACACCTACTAGCAACCGGCATTACGAATCAGTAAATCACATCACAGTGATTGATAGTTCACGATTCCGATATTATAAACAGACAACAATGCCTACGGCATATTATAAGAATGATTATCAATGAAAGCCTAGGTGCGTATTAATTAAAGTAGATCCGGACACAAATCCACGCGTTCGTAGTTGTTAACTAATATAGGAAATGCGACTGGGCTTGTCGAAAAAATATCGATGCTTTGCATTCGATATACCAATAAAAATTACACGTATCTAACGTAGCAATATCGATATGTTTCAAACCTATCTAAAAAGTCTCCTTAGTTTGAAAGACCAGTTCTAATTCGTGAAAAATATTTACACAGGCAGCAGACTTGCAGTGCAAGCAATTCTTACCAGAATACATATTATCGATTAATTTTCAAAATATCGAGTTTTCCGTAACATTGTTGATTTATTTTTAAATATTGATACAGTATATGTCAATATTCTCTAACATTTCCGACATCCGTAACTGCGACCTTGATACATGTCAAAGTTACAGAGTCAAGGTGCGCGCGCATTTCTCTGCCCCACCACGCCAACTTGCGTACGCGCTGCCCGCGTTCTATAAAACCATACGGCAGGACCATTGACATTAATCAACTTTTGATTCTTACAATCTAAACAACCAAAAATGTTCAGCAAAGTGAGTTGTTACAATTATTGTTTAAAAAAATATATTTTAATTACGTTTCTAAAATGAGTGTTAATAATATTTATAAAATATTTTCGAAAAGAAAATTATATATATACATATATGTATTATTTGTTCCAGTATTTAATTGCAATATGTTTTAGTACAGTTTTACTTTAACCGCTTTTTCAGATCTTAGCCTTCGGTGCCCTCTTGGCTGCTGCCAACGCTGGTCTCTTGGGACATGGCCATGCTGTGTCCTCACAGAGCATTGTCCGTCACGACGAGAGCCATGTGGCTCCTGTGCATTACGCGGCTGCTCCCGTAGCACACTACGCTGCTGCCCCCGTTGCTCACTACGCCGCTGCTCCCGTAGCACACTACGCTGCTGCTCCCGTCGCTCACTACGCAGCTGCCCCCGTCGCTCACTACGCCGCTGCCCCCGTCGCTCACTACGCCGCCGCTCCCGCTCACTACGAAGGACATGACACTTATGTAAGTCCTTATTTACCTAAAAAAGTATTACAACATTTTCTTTTAGGTTTACGTATTAAGTTTAAAATTCTGACCATTTTTTACATTTCCAGGCTCATCCCAAATACGACTACGCTTACTCCGTCGCTGACCCTCATACCGGTGACCACAAGTCTCAGCACGAGAGCCGCGACGGTGACGCCGTGCACGGATACTACTCCCTGGTGCAGCCTGATGGCTCCGTGCGCAAGGTCGAGTACACCGCTGATGACCACCATGGGTAAGTTTCGAAAGCCTATGCTTGACAGTGTTCTTGTTTTGCTATTTTAAAGGACTAACTTAAACTTTTCATTTTTTCAGTTTTAACGCTGTCGTGCACAACTCCGCCCCCGCTGTGCACCCCGCCCCCGCCCCCGCCCACGGCTACCATCATTACTGAACTTTTCTAGTTGAGTGATTGTTATGAATGTCTGAACTACAACCTACCTATTTATAATTTTGTATGAAACATGTGTGGTATGAGTATGATGAAATATAATTTAAAAATATATTCTCCTTTTTTATTTTGTCATTTGAGAACAAATATTCCTGCTTTCTTTTTATTTGAATTAATATGTTAGCTTTTATAAATCAAACCCCTATATTATATAACGTTGTATTAATAATATTACTTGCACCCTAATTGAGTAACGCACTATTATTATCAATTGGAATCATTTTTGAAGGATATTGTTAGTCCATTGCTCCAGATCGATAAATATGTCTTGGTCAATAACGTAAGTAACGCGGACCAGGCACATTTCCCGTAGGGCCGATGCCTGTTGAGACCGACGCGTTCTCGAGTGGCGATCACCCCTTGCTAATGACAGTGTGCTACGTAATTACTCTGCTGTTTAGGTTTACCCCAAAATTATAATATTGATCTTATTTAAACAATGTGCACAACAATTTGCTATTACCAAATAGAATCTGCAAGTTTTCTTCTTAGATTAGGTACCATCAAGAAACTTGAAATCCTTATATTAATGTGAAATTGTAATCTGTTTACCCCAACAGATGTTGTGATCTATTTTCTCGTAGGTAACAGGTAGCTCGTAAAAGGTTTAACTGTTTCTTGAATAATATTCAACTACTCTAATTACATTGCACAAAACACAAATAATGGTTCGTGTAGGTATATTATGTCATTAAAATAATGTAAACTGAATGTAAGGCATCAACAAACATGTTATGGGGTGTCAAAAATATGTCGGCATGATACTCATCAGGATAACAAGAGAAAAATATGTTGTAAGACATATTCTTTACATCCCAAAACGAAGAAAAAACTAAGAAAATTTTTAATAAGTATTAAGTACCAGATTTTTCAATAACTCCAATGAAAGAATGAAACTTAAGTTTTGGTGATCATTGCAAACATAAGTTTTGGTTTTGTAGATACTGATAAAAACAACACAACTATATTTGCTAGTTATGACATTTTTGAATCGATTGATTTGTCATAAACACGAGCCACATCAAATTGTTTACTGCAGTTAAATATCTGACATCGATCCATAGTAACTGGCTTGGTTTCTATACATATTTAATCATCATCATCATCATCTTAAGCAGTCTACTGCTGGACAAAGGCCTTTCAATTATTTTTTTTTTTATTAATTATAAACTAGCGCTTGACCGCAATCCCGCCTGATGGTAAGGAGCGATGCGATCGTTGATCGTTTATTAAGAGCCTATTCACTCAGAAAAACTGAGCCAATAGGAAGGAAGACGGCAGAGCGAGGTGATGCAATGTTAAACCCAACAACACGACCAACGATGCTGCGCCAAAGGGAGATTGATCTGAAGACCCTCCACGACCAAACTTCCAACACAACAACATTAAGCGCATCGTACCCGGCACACATCGCAACACAACTGCTCAGACCCGTCCTCCGTACGGCTTCACCAGACATCATGCCGGAACGCGAAGAATCGCTTGGTGGCAAGGCTTTGTCTGGTCAGGCCATTCAAATCGATTCTCGGCAACTCTCATCCTTTTACTTCCAGCCATCCTGCGAAGATCGTCGCTCCACCTAGCCTGAGCGAGTCCCACCTTATGTTTACCGAATCGCGGTCTCCACTCTAGAACACTACTCCAACGGTCACCGGTTCTATGGCTAACATGACCGGCCCATCTCCGCTTCAGTTTTTTTTATTCTGTGAGCTATTAACATATTTATATGAAACATATTCCGTTTTCTGTCTATCAAAAAGGACTTTCTAATTATGGTATTAGGACTTACTAATACTTGACGACCGTCGATCAACGCAACTAATCATAGTCCACTGCTAGACATACATATGTATGCCTCTCCCAAACTGCAATACTAAGTACTTCACCCTTTTATTCGCTTTCCGCATCCAGTATGTTCCAACCACTTGGGGACGAAGAGATGAAAAATGAAATGAAAATGAAACATATTTTATTCAAAAACTAAGTTGGTACAAACAAAATTGAGGTTGACCTCTCCTTTTAAGTTTGAAAACACTTTTGACAGGAGAGGCCGCTCCCCCTCAACTTGATAACATATTTCTTAGCAACTTAATTAAATTGAAACCAATAATTAAGAAATACAGAGATATAATTACAATTACCACCCACCAGACAAAGCCTTGCCGCCAAGCGATTTGTCATGTTCCGGCATGATGTCTGGTGAAGCCGTACGGAGGACGGGTCTGAGCAATTGTGTTGCGACGTTTGCCGGGTACGATGCGCCTAATGTTGTTGTGTTGGGAGTTTGGTCATGGAGGGTCTTCAGATCAATCTCCCTTTGGCGCAGCATCGTTGGTCGTGTTGTTGGGTTTAACATTGCATCACCTCGTTCAACTGCCGTCTTCCTTCCTATTCGCCCAGTTTTTCTGAGTGAATAGGCTCTTAATAAACTAGCGCGCTTTATCATCAACGATCGCATCACTGCTTACCATCAGGCGGGATTGCGGTCAAGCGCTAGTTTATAATTATTAATAAAAAAATAAAAATTATAGCTCGTGTTTATTAGGTTCCTCAATTCAGCCGAAAGACGTCTACTGCTGGACATAGGCCTCCTCAAAGGATCTCCACGACCACCGGTCCAGCGCTTCCCACATCCAGCGGTTTCCCGCGACCTTCACCAGGTCGTCGGTCCACCTTGTCGGGGGCTTACCCACGCTGCGTCTTCTGGTGCGTGGTCGCCACTCGAGAACCCGTCGGCCCCATCGGGCATCGGCATCATTAGGTTATGACCAAGCAAAATACTAGACCTATGACTCACCAAAAGGCAACAAGGTTACGCCTTATCATTAGCATACCTTTCCTAGGTTTTACGTACATCGCATGCTATAACTTTCCGATCCATTTAATATATTGTAGAATCTAAAATAATAGTTAGCTTGGTAAGAGGATTTTTATGAAATAAAAAGGAATTCTTCAAAACCAGCATACGAGATTACAGTTGCTTAAAAGAAATAGTTAATTTGTTACAAAAAAAAATAGTCACTGAATACAAACTTAAAAAAAAAACAAAGTGAAGATTTCTTTAATCAGTCACACACAGTTAAACTCATACTTATCTCAGTAAACCAAGACTAAAATCGTAATGCTTGAAGGTAAATGTTATATACTGAATATATACAAACATCCTTGGGTACTACCCTTACTAATATTATAAATCGGAAAATAAGTTTGTTTGTTTGTTCCGCTTTCAGGCCGTAACTACAGAACCGATTGCTTGGAAATTTTGCTGACGTAAAGATAGAAGTCCGGAGTAAATAATAGGGTAGTTTTTATCCGGGAAAAATTTGATATTCTCGAGGGGAAACAAAAATATTGTTAGCTTCATACCAGTTCGGTGATAGATGGCGCTGTGTGTCGTTTAAAACAAGGTAATAAATTGCAAACGAATATGGACATGTAAACTTAGAAGCTAAATGATACGATTATTAATCCCCGAAAAATGAGAAGCGCGATATAACCGAAGTCTATGCGGGGGAAGCTGCAGGCGGAAAGCTAGTAACTTAATAAAAAGAACAACATAATTAGCCTCAAATACACTTAAGTTTTTTTTTGTTTAACATAATAATAGAAAATTAGTTAATAAAAATTCATTAAAAACTTGAACAATTTTTTTAAAATTACGTTTATGTCTATTCACAGAAATCATCGTGATATTTGTATTATTTTATTACATAGCAAACAGTTCGGTTTTACAAGGGGTCGTTCAACTACTGATGCCGGTGTTGAACTTCTAGGTCATGTCTATAATGCATGGGAGGATAAATGTGATGCCTTGGGCATTTTTTGTGATTTGTCCAAGGCATTCGATTGCGTTCTTCACGAGACGTTAATCAGGAAACTCCGCCACTACGGGATCAGGAACTCTGCATTGGATCTTATTACATCCTACTTGAGTGGTAGGATTCAAAGCGTTGACGTTAATGGAAAAAGATCTTCCGGACCTTTAGTAACAATGGGAGTCCCACAGGGGTCAATTCTTGGTCCCTTTTTATTTCTTATTTACATTAATGACCTGCCGTACCTCATAAAGGATAATCACGATATAGTGTTGTTTGCAGATGACACTTCACTTTTATTTAAACTTAAACGTCAGCAGCAGGTCACTGATGATGTAAATAGCGCGATCTCCAAAGTAGTCCACTGGTTTAATGTTAATAATTTACTCTTAAACGAGAAAAAAACCAAATGCATTAAGTTTACTCTACCTCACGTTAGGCAGGTGAAAACTAAAGTGTTGATAAAGGGCGAAGAATTGGAATCTGAAGACAGCACAGTGTTCTTGGGTATAACTCTGGATGCTAAGCTTCAATGGGGTCCCCATATAGAAAAATTGTCAAAAAAACTAAGTTCTGCTGCATACGCAGTTAGAACAATTCGTAATTTGACTGATATTGAGACGGCCCGTTTAGTGTACTTTGGCTATTTCCATAGCGTAATGTCGTACGGCATTCTGTTGTGGGGAAATGCCACTGATATTCAGACAATATTTGTTTTGCAGAAACGAGCTGTTCGTGCAATTTATAAATTAAGTCCAAGACACTCTCTCAGAGAAAAATTTAAAGAAATTAATGTACTGACCGTGCCGTCTCAATATATTTATGAAAATCTTTTGTATGCTCATAAAAATATAAAATTGTTTAAAAAATACAGTGATGTCCATAATATAAATACTAGGAACAAGCACAAATTTATTGTACCTACAACAAGGCTCAAGAAAATAGGTGGCTCTTTTAGATGCCAATGTATACATTTTTACAATAGACTTCCAGAGGTGGTTCAAGATCTGAGCCTGAATAAATTCAAATCTTTCATTAAACGTAAGTTGTGTCAGAAAGCATTTTATAGTGTTAAAGATTATATTGACGACAAAAAGGCTTGGGCTTGAGCTGCGTCCGAATTCTATGCTTACACTGATTGTTCTTTGATTTTTCCTCTTGTAGTTAAATTTGCAATTGTTTGTTTTTTTTTTTTTAACTTAAAGCCAGTACATACTATGTAGCCAGGCATATTGTACGTTACGGAATTGCATCGCTGACAGGGGTATTCGGCACTGGTGCAGCTACACAGGAGCTAAACTTAGCATTCGGGAACACCGTTGGAGCTGCTGAACCTTGGACAAAACTGTCTTTGCATTGTGTAGATTCAATTGCCTAGTAATGTATAATTGCATGGAACACGTGTGAGCACGATCTACTTGCTGTAAAGCATCTATTTGTTGGGTTAGTCGTTTATTGACTTGATAGTGCTATGGCTGTTGAGAGTATGTCATGCTCACTCAAATGTCTCACTGGTGGTGGCGTGTGTGTTGGATCATTAGGTTCCCTTCAATATGGTTGAGCTGAATGATGCTGATCCATGCGTCATGTTCGTGAACGGACGCCGTCAGAGGGGACTGGTCATCTCTTAGCTGCTACGGCGTATTTTAATTTCTGAATTGTTGTTTTTTTTTCCATAATGGACGCTCTCAGCGTACAATATATTTCTGCACGTTCGTTCTCACACGATTGATTTCAAAATGAATGATGTAATCAAATATTTGTATCAACAGCTTGACAATTTAAAAGAGTGTCCATGGAGTTTCTTGCCCGTTCTTCTCCATAGGTACCTACTCTTTGGAATGGGCGACTAGCTTCACCTTACTGACTGACCGACCTTCTGACAATTCAAAAGTGCCTGTAACTGGTTTATTTGAAATAAATGCTTTGATTTTGATTTTGATTTATTAGTGTGTACTTGTGCTGAATTAACAAAAAATTTGAATTTGCAAAAGGTTTTGATTTTTGTAAATAACATAAGTTTTTTTTTCTCTCTAATTATGTAACGTGAGAAACTAGAAATCTTTAAGAAATTGCTACTGGTTTTTAATTATTCATTTTCATGAAAGAAAGTTACGAGTTTGGTTTCTGCACTTAGTCCTTCCAGTGGACCATTGTGGGTGGGTCATGGCAGCCGGTTAGTGGTTATTCCAACCAGCCCACCTCCCTCCAGAAGCGTAAGATCTTGGTGTCCCGGGGGTTTTACTTCTAATCTGGTTGAAGCCTTGTACCAACACTCGAAAAGCACATGCGCAACGGTCTCACTAGCCTCAATTGAAGCTCTGCACAGAGGGCTGTCCATTATGCCTCATCATCATTCATCATTTCAACCGAAAGACGTCCATTACTGGACATCGCCCCCCTCCCCCCAAGGATCTCCACGACGACCGGTCCTGCGCCTTCCTCATCCAGTGATTTCCCGCGACCTTCACTAGTTCGTCGGTCCACCTTGCCGGAGGCCTGCCCACGCTGCATCTTCCAGTGTGTGGTCGCCACTTGAGAACCCGTCGGCCCCATCGGGCATTAGTCCCACGGGCAATGTGCCCGGCCCACTGCCACTTTAGTGTTGCAATTCTTCCATTATACCTATTGTGTGAAAATGTTTATTTAGCGAGTAGTGACTCGTGATGGTCCCCGTCAACAATCGCAGGCCTTTTCTGTTCAGCCGTAACAATCTTTTGGTTAGCCTGTCATCCACGGATGGCACAGATTGTATGAAAGAAAGTTAAATGAAACAAAATATTAATTATTCAAAGCATAATAAAAATACGTTATACAACCATTACTTTTTTACTTTATATAGAATAGAATAGAATACTCTTTATTATTTATTTATTTATTTATTTATTTATTTTTCCTCACACTGGAACGCCATGCAGCAATTACACCAATGGGGCAAAGACAATTCATGTGCTTCTTTCCATCCATCATGCGTACAGTGGACATCGAAGGATTTACGATGGATGACGCTTACGCAGTATGGTAGTGCTGTAACTGGATTTCTTCTGCTTCTTCTCCAGTAGCTCATCAGAGTCTGTGTTGGATCCCACTAGCCTTGCCAGTTCTATGACTCCGTCTCTGCTATTTTCAATCATCTCGTGATGGCCTTTTGTTCTTTCTCTGTCGCGCCTGCGCGACTTGGACCTGATCCTCCGTCCCCTGCCGTTGGTCATAGTTTTGGTCCTGCGAGCTGTGGAGCATCCTTGAAATATCCTCTGAGCGCAGCTACAGCAAAATATCACCCCTTTGAAAACTTCTGCGTTCAGGAGGTTGGTTTCGCTGCAGACATAGCACTTGTGGCATTTCTTGTGGTAACTGAAGCCCTCTCGTATTGTGATCTTATCATCTTTGTAGATAGGACTTTGACAGTGCTCACATAACTCGCATGCCATAGTTTTTCAATTATGTACACCATATAGAGATAGATTTTCTTTACACCAATTAAATAGGGATGTTTCCCGGGGAATAAAAAAATATTCTATTTAGTCTGTCATTCAGATTATAGAAAAATATTGGATACGTATATTTTGTTCTTTCAAATCAATAAAAATTTACAAATATAAAAGGCATCAAAGATCAGGTGACGTCACTGCTCGCTAAAAGTGTAGCGTGCAGTGACGTCACACGAGTTTTCAACGCACTGTGTCGTCTTCATTTTTTGTTTCTATGAAAAAAGAAAAATACGTGTCTAGTATTTTTTGGAAATCTGACTGACGGACTAATTATTTTTTTTTTAGTCAATTATCCTATTGTAGATATAATAACAAAAGTTTCAGTTAATTAGTATTTACACAAAGACCTCTTCATACACGATACCGTCATTACACATTACAATAGGAACTATGACCTACAAGGTCTGTAACCGCTGTTATCATAGTCACATAGTCACATAGTCAAGGTGCGTTTGCGCATTTCTGCGCCCCACTCCATATTATTAGTTATTCTATCCGCGTTCTATAAAACCATACACCAAATTTATTGACATCAATCAACACTTCATTGTAACAAACACTACACCAAAATGTTCAGCAAATTTAGTGAAAAAACAAAACATCATTATTTTGAAAAAAAAAAAATTGGCTGATTAACTAACATCTTGTTCCTATACTTTACTTGTGACTGAGCTAAAAGTGATAATCTTTGTACTAACAAACAGCCTAACTTTTCCAGATCGTGACTTTCGGTACCCTGTTGGCCGCTGCCAGCGCCAGCCTGTACGGCCACGGCCACGTTAGTCACGCTGTGTCCTCCCAGAGCATCATCCGACATGATGAACCCCTGCACTACGCTGCTCCTATAGAGCACTATGCCGCTCCCGTAGCTCACTACGCAGCTGCCTCCGTAGCTCACTACGCCGCCCCCGTGGCTCACTACGCAGCTGCCCCTGTAGCTCACTACGCCGCCCCCGTGGCTCACTACGCCGCTCCCGCAGCTCACTATGACGAACACGACACTTATGTGAGTCATCCTGTCAAGATTACTTACACCATCGGAATTGTTTACAGAGAGTTCTATAATCAAATATGATTATTAAATTTTAGGCTCGCCCCAAATACGACTTCGCTTACTCCGTGGCTGACCCTCATACCGGTGACCACAAGTCCCAGCACGAGAGCCGCGACGGTGACTCTGTTCACGGATACTACTCTCTGGCTCAACCTGATGGTTCCATCCGCAAGGTCGAGTACACCGCTGATGCCCACAATGGGTAAGTTTTCAAAAGGATAATCATAAACTTAAACTAACCTAAACATTATTTTTTTTAATTGGTGCCGACACACCACACAATAATGAAATAAGACACGAGTTTTGTCACATATTGTATTTTGTTAAGAAACTTAATCAAAACTTAACACTTTCAGTTTCAACGCTGTGGTACACAACTCCGCCCCCTCGGTGCACGCCACTCCCGTTCATGGGCATGCTCACCACCATTATTGAGTGATCAATGATCATTTAAGAATAATGATTCCGCGAATATTTATTGTTGTATACTAATATATAAGGTGAAATGTAAGAATAAAAAGTGAATTAACACTGTATTATTATTTTTTCTGTAACGAATACAAAGGTGTACACAACATTAAAATATTAGTAACTAACTAAAGCACTGCTTTTAGACCAATGTTCTCGTGGTTGCAAACAGTGAAATATACTTATCCTAGTATAAAAATTGTGTTTTCCGATAATAATAAAAGAAAACAAGCCCTGGGCTGCTATTTTTTATACTTTTAAATGTTTTTATATTTTTATATCCTAATATTTTCATATGTTCATATTTTGGAATAAATGAAACAAAACAATAATTAAAAATATAATTTATATGTAAATATTTTGGAATAAACGAAATAAAACAATAATTATCACTAAATTAAAGACAATCTTCTGCAATGAGAATAAGCATGCATATATGTATAAAATAATTTATTAATTTAAACAATGCAATAATTAGATTGCATAGTTTCATGAAACTAGCAATTATTTCAAACTGTTTATTAAAATATAAGTTATGATGGAATATAATTAAATATGGTTAAGTGACTAACATACCAATAAAATACTTGATCAACTCAATACGAGACAGTTGAAGTTACAATTACACAGGTAATTTTAATTTTGAATGTCAAATATCCTGAATAATTGAATATAATATTGCACCCTTAGAATGAAACCAATCACTTAAAACATGTGTAATTTAAAACACTACTGGTTATTCAGATCAGATTCAGAAGACAAAACAATATCAAAATAAAGTCATTCGACCTAGAAAGGCATTTAAAAATCACACACATCCATTTAAGTTTGTTCAAAAAGTGAGAAATTACGTGTAATTATTGGAAATTAAACACAACGAGAGAAAAAAAACACGTGTTCAACGTTAGCATTGTATTCTGTTCAAGTAACCTTAATTTGCACTTAGGCTAGAAGTACACATATCTAATTGTAAGTAGTAATATATCTTGTACACGGATATTTTAAATGCCCATGTCACGTCACGCCCAATGCCATGCAATGCCCATGATAATTTTAATTACCCATTTATATAACACCACAGTAACATTTATGAAGAAACCAAAATAATTTAAGTACACGTGATATTATTAGATTATACTCGTATAAAATATGAACATACACACCATTCAACTAATTTTATCCGTATCACTCATATTTAATGTATTCAAAACTTAATTAGCTCAATATTCATAAAATACCGGCCAAGTTCGAGACGGGCTCGCGCACAAAGGGTTTCGTATACAGAATACATCACTACATATTGTAAAACCTTTCCCTATGTCCCTTTGTATGGTTAAATCTTTAAAACTACGCTACGGATTTTGATGCTATTTTTTCAATAGATAGAGTGATTAAAGAGGAAGGTTTATGTGTAAAATAACATCCACTAAATTGTGGACAAATACTAATATTTTTGAGGTTTCTAATGTGATGTCGTAAATAATTAAATTTTTTTCCGCGTTTGTAGTGAAACGCAGGCTGAACCCTACGGGATTTATAAAATTAATGTAGGTCCTAATCATTGTACACATTGAAAAGGTCTACAAAATATTCCGCGGTGGTATATGTCTATCTGTTATGGATATCCCACAATATTTTTTTTTCGTTATTTAATTTTTACGACAAATACCGGCTAATTTTCCAAGCGATTTTCACCAATACAACAATTAATTTTTACCCAATTAAATACATACATTTATTTACATACATTTTTGATTAATCTATATGGCCCTGTACGGCATATGATTTAAATGGATATTTTCGAAGATATTACAGACTTAAAGATTTCGGGACTTAGCGACCGGCCGGGGCGGCGCCGCGCCGCACCAGTGTATGTTTTTATATACAACAACGTTCACAGTTTTGCTGTAGTGTATTTGGTATCAACATTGCACTCGTGCGAAGCCGGGGCGGGTCGCTAGTACAAAATAAAAATAAGTTCTGTTTTTAGTATTTTCTCTAGCTATCACGGATATGCAACCTGTTGACAGAGAGACAAAAGACTGTCTCTCTGTCAACAGGTTACATATCCGTAAATGGATCCTATTACTAAGAAGTAATAGGATCCATTTTTAGCTTTATTTATACGGAACCCTAAAACTACATTGATTAATGTGTATCACAGTTGATGCATTTTCATTGATACACCTTACTTATCATAGGGACATTTTTCTCATATAAGTAGCTTTTCTTCTGTTAGGAGTTTACATAATATCATCTCATTCCTATATGGAGAAGACAGAGGAGATTTGGTGGAAATAAGAAAGGAAATTTCACTCTCACTTTACTAATAACTATTAATATAAAACATCTTGAACAAGACAATAAAATAAGTGATGACAAAAGGTTAAAAGCTTATAAGTTTTAGCTATGAAAGAAATTAATTGAATGCATTGATTATATTATAAAAGTTCACACAAACAAATACATAAATGAATAAACATAAACTGGACAGAGAAAAGATCGGGTATAATAAGAAACACCCAGCTGTCACGCTTAACGAATAATCCAAGTCATGTTTGTTCTTAGACAAAGGGCCGTGATCAGTAACTTCGGCAATATAACCTTTTAACTATGAAAGAAATTAATTGCTAGCAGTATTTATATTATACAAGCTAACACAAATACATAAATAAGTAGAGATTTTTCATTTTATATAATGTGAACTTACAAAAATCCATCAGTTACATACAGGAACAGGATCTTGTAGAATTACATACACCTAGCTGTCACGCAGGATTATTCACGGATATTACAAGCCAAGTTCAAGTCAAGACATCCAAGTTGGCTTAGTGGTATCGGCACGAGGACTTGATGTCGCAGAAGGAAGCTGCGGAACGGGAGAGGGAGATCTCAACTCCCTTCCCGGACCGCAGAAGACGCACCGGGCGCCGAGGAAGGGCGGATAACGCCCTTTTCCGCCCCCCATGAATGGGTCCAGGGGCGAGGAACATGGGGAAGTCCCCGCCCCCTATTCGATGGACCCCGAGGCGGAGGCGCGCGCCTCTGAGGCGATGCACGGGGTAGTTTAACACCCCACTACCCCGCGCAGGAGACGAGGCCCAGACACACCGGGCCAGCACGAGGGTGTGGGGCCGTGGAAGAATTTTAGACTCCCGCGGCCCCACGCGCGCTCGTGATAGAAGAGACACCGGGGTGGTTTTAGTCAGTAAAAGTCTGACAGACCCCGTCGCCCACCCCAGGGCGGCGGACATCCTATGAGGATTTCCACACCGGAAAAAAAAAGTGGTATCGGCAGCGACTTACAAGTTGTAAGTCGTAGATTCGAACCCCATCAGGCGCTTCACTTTGTGTAAATTTTTTCATCACCACTGCTCTCAAAACGGTGAAGGAAAACATCGTGAGGAAACCATGTGTGCATGTCCTACAGTTAAGAACTTCGCAGACATGTGACATCTACCAACCCGCACTGGGCCAGCGTGGTAGATTACGGCCCACTCCCTCACACCGAGAGGAAGCCCGTGTCCCAACAGTGGGAACATTATAGGCAGATTATGATGATGAATCCAAGTCACAATTGTTGTTAGATATAAAGCAGCAATAGAAACTCCGAAATAAACACTTGATATCAGTAATAAGTATTACATAATTATAGCGTAGGTATCTTACATATCTTTGTTTATAAACTTCTTCAAGACTTCCTACCTAACGGTGGCTTGTTAGAAGCTGATAAAATAGACATGATTTTTATGTACGACAAAAAATGATAAAAATAAAATACGCGTTTGATGATCAAATCTTTATCCAGTACACAGTCAAAGTCAATTAAACACTTATCAATGTTCATGCTAAAATTGACTTAATAGTGGATTCTATCATTTTATTGCAACTGCAGCCTTGAAATACATTAAAGTAGTCAAGATCAAGAGCGCACATACATTTCTCCGCCCCACCATGGCAATGCGTGCAGTTAAGCTATTAGTCGGTATATAAAACCAGTAAGCAAGTCCATTAACATCAATCAACACTCGGCCGTTGAAAAATATACAGCAAAAATGTTCAGCAAAGTAATTAAATTTATACTTTTTCTAATTTGGTCATATAAATGGTTGTATAAAAAAATTCTAGTTCTCTTATTTAATACTGCACGAAAAACTTTCAGATCGTAGCTTTGGGCGCGTTGTTGGCCGCTGCCAGCGCTGGTCACTTGGGCCATGGGCATGCTGTGTCCTCCCAGAGCATCGTTCGTCACGACGAACCCGCTCACTACGCCGCTCCTGTAGCACACTACGCTGCTGCCCCCGTCGCTCACTACGCCGCAGCCCCCGTCGCCCACTATGCCGCTGCCCCCGTCGCTCACTACGCCGCGGCTCCCGCTCACTACGGAGGACACGACACATACGTAAGTCTAGATTTAAGTATGAAGTAATTGAACCTTTTCTGTAACGATTTCATATTAAGTTCCATATGCTAAATTTAATTCTACATTCCCAGGCACACCCCCAATACGACTACTCTTACTCCGTCGCTGACCCTCATACCGGTGACCACAAGTCCCAACACGAGAGCCGCGATGGTGATGCCGTTCACGGATACTACACTCTGGTGCAGCCTGATGGCTCCGTGCGCAAGGTCGAGTACACCGCTGATGACCACAATGGGTATGTTTTGTTTTATCATCTATTTTTATCTAAAATTAAGTAATTGTTGTATTACATTTAATTAACTCTATCTTTATGTATAATCTTAATTGTTTTTTTTTCAGATTCAACGCTGTGGTACACAACTCCGCCCCCGCGGTGCACCCCGCCCCCTCCCACGGACACGATTACCATCATTACTGAATGATTATCGATGACTGATATTTTGCGCCTATTTATTGTTTTATACATATAATGACTGTGATATACGATTCCTAAATATAATGAGAATGAGGCTAACAGAAACTTTATTTATTTATAATTTCCTTTAATGCAAAGTGTATAAGAAATGAAAAGTTTGACGATATGATAATACCTACTACAGAATATAATAAAAAATCAATTTTGTTAATTCTGTAAAAAACTCATTAAATTCTTATCAAACTCCAAGGATATAATGCCTTTGCATCGATAATTCTATGCAATACTCAATACTTTATCGGCATTCCACGATATTTTCTTAGACGGTAACAAAGCTGGAGGATATAATCACATGATTTAGGACTTTCTCATCATTGATATTTTCCACCTGCTTCAACTTTCAGCAACATCTTCAGCTTCAGATGCTTTCATATTTAGTGGAGTATGGACTTGATCTACCTAGTGCCAAACGATTAAAGAAATTCGTTAAGAACACGGCTACGGTAGGCGATCAAGATATTGATAAAATCGTTAACGAAACAGCTATTTTTCGTTTAAAATTAAGTGCCAGCTAGACATATCTCATTAAAATATAAATTAATACAAAGATTATCACATAGACGAACTGTCAGGTAGAGTAAGACGATAATATGGATACAATTGCCCAGTCTGCTTCTTCTCAGCGACAGCCGCGTGTCAAATTCTGCTACATTTTAGCGCGATTACTCGTTAGTGATCATCGGTTGGCTTCAGTAGCGCTTGTGTACTTTGTCTAATATAATTCCATATAATAATTGTATGCTCTTTACAGACTTTACGCACGGGTGCTTACTTTAAACTACTTGACTTCCAGTATTCAATTTCACAATTTTGTTAGAACAGTTGTGAAAGATTTAATATATCCTGCGTTAAATCCTCTACATCAGCCTGACAGACTTGTCAACCACAAATGGGAAACCTGTTCTAAAGCATATGTTTGCATTACAGAATCATGATCATAAAACAAACGAGTCAAGAAAAAAATTATAACTTTCAGTAAGTTCAATTCGTACAAATAAAAATCTCCCGCTGTAGAGAACGCAAAAATCTACATTAAGGATAAATCGTGTAACACTTTTGGTGAATAATCACTACATAATATTACATTGTTTTGCGTGTTACATTGTGATAGCTTGAGGAAAATGTTGTCTTGTATTAAATGTAACACGCTTTTATTTATAAATGGGGACTATGCTAAAGAGGGGGCACGAGATTGAATAATTATGTATGGTGAAAAGTTTTATTGTTAAAATTAAATAAATTTGTACAATATGGAATTATTTTGTCCTAGACGAAGACGCTTATTTGTCGTTAAAGGTTACAATCAAGTTACAAAGTGTTATATTTCTTTTTAGAGTTAATTTATTTTTAACTTTTTAGTTCATTTTATAAACAAATAATAAAAGCTTGTTTTTAAAAAGGTTTTTTTTTTCTTTAATTTTATTTTTAACTTTTTAGTACCTCTATTTTTAATTCGAGATTTACTACGACGTAGTTCGCAGCGCGTAGCAGTGTTATTCCGTTATGAAGTCCGTAGTTCGTTCACATGATATGTAATATGTACTGATTTAAATATCAATAATGTTGAAATTATGTAATCACTTGTTAGTTATTTGTAACGTTTGTCATTCTATCCATTTCTTTTAATGCATCAACATTACAAGGTTTTTTCGACGTCAACTTGGAGCAGTCAAGTTCTTCGATTTGAAGACCTTCTAAAGACCTAACTCGGCTTAAAGCTACATAAGCTTGACCAGCAGCGAACAATTTGGAGACTAGATAAATAACAGCATGATCTACAGTAGTTCCTTGCATTTTATGCACAGTTGAAGCCCAAGACAAGACAATCGGGAGCATTCTTCTTTTAGCTGTGCCGTGATTAAATTTAGCAGGAAATTGAACTGATTTAGGGTGTATTATGTGAATGCCATCGTTACCAAAGTCTACGCGAACCGATGGTACAGCGCTATCGTATAGTTGAGCACGTCTGTAATACGGCCATATGATTTCAGTGATGTGACCTATTGCTCCATTCACAAGTCCCTTAGCAACGTCAACGTTAGACCTCAACATAACTTTAGCACCAACAAATATTTCTAGTTCTTTTGGAAGACCTCCTGTTTTGTTAATGTCCGTGTGTATTATTTTATTAATATCTATCTGATCATTCTTTTTTGATCCATCAATTAATTGATCTTGGGTTGCATCGTTTAATTACGGAGTTCCTATGGCCACCTTCCGGCTCCATCATCAGACCCTGGTTACCATATAGTGTTACGGGCTAGGGGTACTAAAACGCCGGTTAAGGGTTGCGAAATTTATTGGCAACGAAGATACAGTCGATTGTAGGCAATGACAAGTAGAATGTTGCTGATGTTGCACCGAAGTCTTCCCTTTCGTCCACGAAGTCCGTGTCGTAAACACACAATAACACTACAAATGTTACTTCACGTAGTACTCACAGTTCTCGTTACAGTTGTCGCAGTAGGTATTCTCAAAGATCGCTTCTTAAGTGTCGCTGTTTTCGTATCGGTAGTCAAGTGTAGACTGACTCGGCGCCGGCGTCACGGCGCTATATATAGGCCAGCTGATCGAACATTCCAGAATCGTCTAGACGTAATAATAATAGCGCATAACTTCGAGTACATTCAGTAGGTACCTACGGTAATTCCCGGAAACGGGTTTCTAGAAATTTCGATGTCGTCACTTAGTTGACAAAATTGATGAAACCTGTACCATTCGATAGGCCACCTTAAGTCTAGGAATGCGTTTTTATATTACACCTATACGATGTCTAGATCTCGAGTTATAGGGCTTAAAAGTTACACACTGCATGTCAAGCGATATTGAACCTTATGCCCTCGACATAAGGTGCATTCGTAACATTGCCCCCTTCTTAGTCGTGCTCGTCCCGAGCATGATTTGCTCCGTAATAGCGAGCTAGGCGGTCTACGTGTACGATCTTCAGCTTCCCTCTAGGCCCTTTCTTTATGCGGTAGGTGACATCGTTTATCCTGGTTACTATCGTGTACGGACCCTCCCATTTGGCTTGGAACTTCGGACTCTTTCCTTTTCTCCTAATGGGATTATGTAACCATACCAAAGTTCCCTCTTCAAATCCGGGCACGTTAGCTTTGCGGTCGTATCGGATCTTCATTTTCTCGCTGGTTTTTAGACCATTCTCTCTCACTAGCTCATGTATTCCATCTAATTTACGTCGTAGGTTGGCTACATAGTCGACGGCTAGGATAGGGGTATCGGGGGGTGTTCCGGTTAGTGCATCTATGGGTAATCTAATTTCTCGGCCGAAGTTGACTTTCGCCGGTGTACAATTTGTGCTATCATGTGTTGCAGAGCGGTATGACATTAAGAAGAGTGGAATGTATTGGTCCCAATCCCTCTGGTGTTCTTCAACTACTTTGGCCAAATGATTCTCTAGCGTCTGGTTGAATCTTTCGACCATTCCATCTGACTGAGGGTGGTATGGTGTTGTACGAGTCTTATGTATCCCGAGTAGTTGGCAAACCTCTTGAAATAGTGAAGACTCGTTTCTACCTTGGTCGGAGTGTAACTCCAAGGGAACGCCAAATCGACAGAACACCTCGTGAACTAGCTTTTTGGCAACGGTATGAGCTTCTTGGTTGGGTACTGCAAACGCTTCTGGCCATTTGCTGAAATAGTCTTGCATGACGATGATATACCTATTCCCTTCTTCAGTAATAGGGAACGGCCCAGCTATATCGACAGCAACTCTTTCCCATGGTGCACCAACATTATACACTTTCAGCCGACCTCTGGCCCTCGTTTGCGGTCCCTTTACTGAGGAGCAGGCTACACATTTCCTACACCAGTCCTTTACGTCTTCGCGGCAATGCACCCAATAGAACCTTTTTCTCACCTTCTCCAGAGTTTTCTTTACTCCTAGATGTCCTCCGGATACTCCGTCGTGCACCTGTCTTAGCACCGACGCGACCTTCTCACAGGGGACAACTATCTGTAAGGCGACCTCCTGTCCACTAGGTGATTCCCATTTCCTCTTCAGAACTCCATTATCAATTATCAGGCTGTCCCATTGAGCCCAGTAACTTTTTGCTGTTGGGCTAAGCGCTGATATTTCACTCCAAGGGGGCCGCTGGTCACTTTTCTTCCATTCGATTACTGTCTTCAAGTCGCTGTCTTCCTTTTGTGCGTCTTCCAATGATCGATTATCCCAGTCTTCATCCAAATCGTTCACCTGGACAATCCTTACGTTCTCTTTCTTTTCCTGCTTGGCACAATGTCGGCAAGATTCTTCGCAAGGCCGTCTAGATAAAGCATCAGCATTATTGTGTGACTTGCCTTTTCGATGTTCAGTGACAAAGTTAAATTCTTGCAGCTGCTCTATCCACCTTGCTACTTGTCCTTCTGGGTCTTTGAACTGAAGCAACCACTGTAAGGCAGCGTGATCGGTGCGAAGTGTAAACTGTCTCCCAATCAAATATTTCTTGAAGTGTTGTAAGGTCTTAACAACGGCTAGAAGTTCTCGGCGGGTAACACAGTAATGTCTTTCTGGCTTGGAAAGGCATTTGCTGAAATATGCGATAACGACATGCCTATCTCCTTGTGTTTGAGAGAGAACTCCTCCAATGCCAACATTGCTGGCATCCGTGTCCACCAGAAATCGGCCTTCCCGACTAGGGTAACCTAATACAGGAGCCCCACACAAGTGAGTAGCGCAAATGCCTGTTCGCAGTCAGGATTCCATTCAAATTGACACTTTTCCTCTGTTAAACGATGCAACGGTTTCGGTAACTCGGAGAAGTTCTTCACAAACCGACGGTAATATGCACACAGACCCAAGAAAGAGCGTACCTCAGTTTTATTACGAGGAGTAGGCCACTTCGACACGGCTTTTATTTTCCAGGGTCTGTTCGAATTCCTTGCGCCGAAATAATGTGTCCCAAGTATCCAACCTCTTTCTGGAATAGAGTACACTTACTAGGGCTGAGTTTTAGATTCGCTTCACGCAGTTTCTGGAACACTTTCTCCAAATTGCGTAGGTGCTCTTCGAAGCTTCGTCCCATAATGATGATGTCATCCAAATAGACCAGGCATGCATCACCAAGCAACCCCACCAAAATGCGCTCCATTAGGCGCTCGAATGTAGCTGGAGCATTGCACAGTCCAAAAGGCATGACATTGAATTGCCAGAGACCGTTCCCAGGACCAGTGGAGAAAGCGGTCTTTTCTTTATCCTGCTGACAGATTTCCACCTGCCAGTATCCACTTTTGAGGTCAACTGTGGAGAACCATTTCATGCCACTTAGCAAGTCCAAAGTGTCATCTATACGTGGCAGAGGATAACTGTCCTTTTTCGTGGCATCATTCAACATCCTGTAGTCAACGCAAAACCTTGTACTGCCATCCTTTTTCTTGACTAGTACAACTGGAGATGACCAAGGGCTGGTGGATGCTTCTATAATCCGGTTTTTCTCCATATCTCTTAACATTTCTGTGACTTCCTGTTCTCTTGCAAAAGGGACACGACGTGGTCTCTGTCTTATCGGCTGTGTATCACCCGTATCTATATGGTGTTTAACTAGCCCGGTCCTTCCCACGTCACCGTCGGTCTTCGCGAAGATGGCATGGAAGTTATGCAACAGTTGCTTAACTTTGTGACTTTCGAACTTGTTTAAATTGCCCTTACAACTTTCGAGTAGTGCCGATACATGTTCCTGCCACTTCTTATCACGTTCCTTTTCGTGCACCTGTGTTTTTCTCAAAGATGCTACATTATCGCACACACCCACCATGTGATTCTTTTCGAGAATTATTTCTTTGTTACTAACGTTGATTATGCGTATTTTTGGTTTATCGGAAATCATCATCAGTGTCCTTGCCGTTATCCAGTCTGGGTGATCTCCATAATCCTCTATTATAATGCAACGTTTGCGGCATCCTATTGGTGAAAATCTAATGTCTACTAAAGTTTCTGATCTTGGTGGTAATACAGTTTTCCTTAAACAGTACACTGACCTTTGTTTTGCACCTTAAAGAAATACTTCTTGTTCTGGAAAACTCAATACTCCTTTTGCTACATTAAGGACGCATTGTTGTTTCTTCAAAAAGTCCAGTCCTATAATGCAATCATCTGTAATATTCGCTACTAAAACAGGGTGCGTGAATGTCTTATCACCCATTTTCAAGGTCACATTCGTTTCACCAAGGACGAGCACTGGTTGGCCGGTGGCGGTTTGTAATCGGCATTGTGAAGACCCTCTTTTCCATGCTATGGTCCGAGGAAATAGCTCCGGTCGTGCAATAGTTCTTGATGCACCAGTATCCAATGTGAAACTGCATGACTTACCATTCAGTTCTCCTTCTATAATATGACTGTTTCCGTCACCCACTTGTGATACTGTTATAATGGGGGCTTCGCGTCGACCAGCCAGTACTCGCCCCATAGCCCTGGCTGTTCCTAGTTTAAATCCTCTGCTTCCACCTGTGTCCCAGAAGTACTTCTTCCCTTAGACTTCCTGGGACAATTGATCCGAATATGCCCCTTTTCGCCGCACTCATAGCAGGTTGGTCCTTGTCGGGTTTTTATTGGTGCGGTTACCTCACGGATACGATGATGTTGTCGGCCATCTTGACGTACAGCTTCCACCTCTAAAGCGTGTGTCAAGGCTGCCTTCAAAGTCTGATGGTGACCCAGACGAACTGCAGCCCTGACTTCCGCATCTCGGATTCCATCAGTAAAAGCTTGCACCGTAGTAGCATCAATTAATCCCGGTGTTGATGCATACGCCCTCCGAACAATACGTTCTATTTCCGTTGCCCATTGTTGCAAACCCTCACTGCTCTTCTGTGTGCGGTCGCGGAGTTGAGCCCTGTAGACATGTTCAAGGTGTTTCTCCCCATATCTAGACTCCAACGCTTCCAACAAACAGGCTAGGGTATTGCAATCGCCGGAAATATTTTCCAGGACTTGTACCGCATCTCCGCGCAGAGCAAGCGTAAGAGCGGTTACCGCTTGATCGTCGTTCCAATTGTTGCCTTTTGCGACCTTTTCAAATTGAAGGCGAAAGGCAACCCATGACGTTGTACCGTCAAAATGAGGTACTTGGAACGTCGGCAAAGCACTAGGTACAGGTATCACACCTTTAATACCTCCTTTTTGTACTCTCTCTATTTCTTTCCCAAACTCCATGATGGTACTATCTAATTTCTCGATACGCGCATCATGATCCTCAATACGAGCTTCTTGCTGGTCCATGCGGGTATCTTGTTGTGCTGTTTTTATTTTAAGCTCGTTGACCTCTTCTTTAGTTGTTTCCCACTTTTCATTAAGTTCCAATACTAATTGCTGGGATTTTACCTGGGATTCATCTATTTTTGCCTGGATTGCTGTCTGGGATTCTGCTATGCTCAGCCTTATTTGCGCCTGGGTTTCTGCCTGGGATTCTGCTATGCTCAGCCTTATTTGCGCCGTCAAGTGAGCCATTAATGCCGATAAATCGCATCCGCTGGTGCCGGGAATAGTGGCGGTACTAGGCGCACTCACATTCGTCGGTGTTACGACGGCCGCATCTTCTATGGGTGCAGGGACACTAAGCAATTCTTCCTCTTGACGCGCCAAATCCATCGCTGCTTCTCGTCGCGTGCGAACTCTTTCGTCTTCCCTTGGCGTGACCGGCATTCCGCTTCTGACACCAATTGTTACGGGCTAGGGGTACTAAAACGCCGGTTAAGGGTTGCGAAATTTATTGGCAACGAAGATACAGTCGATTGTAGGCAATGACAAGTAGAATGTTGCTGATGTTGCACCGAAGTCTTCCCTTTCGTCCACGAAGTCCGTGTCGTAAACACACAATAACACTACAAATGTTACTTCACGTAGTACTCACAGTTCTCGTTACAGTTGTCGCAGTAGGTATTCTCAAAGATCGCTTCTTAAGTGTCGCTGTTTTCGTATCGGTAGTCAAGTGTAGACTGACTCGGCGCCGGCGTCACGGCGCTATATATAGGCCAGCTGATCGAACATTCCAGAATCGTCTAGACGTAATAATAATAGCGCATAACTTCGAGTACATTCAGTAGGTACCTACGGTAATTCCCGGAAACGGGTTTCTAGAAATTTCGATGTCGTCACTTAGTTGACAAAATTGATGAAACCTGTACCATTCGATAGGCCACCTTAAGTCTAGGAATGCGTTTTTATATTACACCTATACGATGTCTAGATCTCGAGTTATAGGGCTTAAAAGTTACACACTGCATGTCAAGCGATATTGAACCTTATGCCCTCGACATAAGGTGCAGTCGTAACAATAGTATCAAAGTACTTGTCAAGACGAATCTAATGAGCTCAAACTCGATAGGGATGCATCATTTAATTACGGAGTTCCTATGGCCACCTTCCAGCTCCATCATCAGATCGGCTCTATGTCACAATAACATTGCATTGTCATCCGATTTATACATGCATTCTAAATTTCAGCTCAATCGGAAACCGGGAAGTGGATCAAATTTAAGTTGCAAGATTTGATTACAGAACGACAGACAACGGGACAGGTGAAACTAAATAAAAGACTTTTTAGTTTTCACCTGATAAGTTCCTAAGTCTGTTCATCTCATGCAACGTATCACTATTGCAAGGTCGTTTGCCAGTTAATTTCTTACAGTCCAGCTCTTCAATGAGGAGCCCTTCTAATGATTTCACCCTACTTAAGGCCACATATGCTTGACCAGCGGCAAAGACGTCACATTATTTTTCGAGTTATTCTCAGCAAGCCCTTTCATTTGATACCCATATTGTAGGAACGAATAAAAGAAAATTATCCGCCATTTTTGGTGTTCCGCCGTATTGTTATTCTCAGCAAGCCCTTTCATTTGATACCCATATTGTAGGAACGAATAAAAGAAAATTATCCGCCATTTTTGGTGTTCCGCCGTATTGAATTAAGAGTGACGTAACATTATTTTTTTCTAGTTTTCTTGGCAAGCCCTTTTATTTGATACCCATATTGTAGGAGTGCATTAAAATAATTGGTCCGCCATATTGGATACGCCGCCATGTTGGATTTAGAATGACGCCACATTATTTTTCTAGTTATTCTTGGCAAGCCCTTTTATTTGATACCCATATTGTAGGAGTGCATTAAAAATAATTGGTCCGCCACATTGGATACGCCGCCATGTTAGATTTAGAATGACGTCACATTATTTTTCTAGTTATTCTTGGCAAGCCCTTTTATTTGATACCCATATTGTAGGAGTGCATTAAAAATAATTGGTCCACCATATTGGATACGCCGCCATGTTGGATTTAGAATGACGCCACATTATTTTTCTAGTTATTCTTGGCAAGCCCTTTTATTTGATACCCATATTGTAGGAGTGCATTGTCATCCGAACTAAACGTGTGTACCAAATTTCAGCTCAATCGGAAACCGGGAAGTGGATCAAATTTAAGTTGCAAGATTTGATTACAGAACGACAGACAACGGGACAGGTGAAAGTAAATAAAAGCTTGTAATAATAAAAGACTTTTTAGTTTTCACCTGATCAGTTCCTAAGTCTGTTCATCTCATGCAACGTATCACTATTGCAAGGTCGTTTGCCAGTTAATTTCTTACAGTCCAGCTCTTCAATGAGGAGCCCTTCTAATGATTTCACCCTACTTAAGGCCACATATGCTTGACCAGCGGCAAAGACGTCACATTATTTTTCGAGTTATTCTCAGCAAGCCCTTTCATTTGATACCCATATTGTAGGAACGAATAAAAGAAAATTATCCGCCATTTTTGGTGTTCCGCCGTATTGAATTAAGAGTGACGTAACATTATTTTTTTCTAGTTTTCTTGGCAAGCCCTTTTATTGATACCCATATTGTAGGAGTGCATTAAAATAATTGGTCCGCCATATTGGATACGCCGCCATGTTGAATTTAGAATGACGCCACATTATTTTTCTAGTTATTCTTGGCAAGCCCTTTTATTTGATACCCATATTGTAGGAGTGCATTAAAAATAATTGGTCCGCCACATTGGATACGCTGCCATGTTAGATTTAGAATGACCTCACATTATTTTTCTAGTTATTCTTGGCAAGCCCTTTTATTTGATACCCACATTGTAGGAGTGCATTAAAAATAATTGGTCCACCATATTGGATACGCCGCCATGTTGGATTTAGAATGACGCCACATTATTTTTCTAGTTATTCTTGGCAAGCCCTTTTATTTGATACCCATATTGTAGGAGTACATTAAAAATAATTGGTCCGCCACATTGGATACGCCGCCATGTTGGATTTAGAATGACGTCACACAGTTAATCATGCATTGTCATCCGAACTAAACGTGTGTACCAAATTTCAGCTCAATCGGAAACCGGGAAGTGGATCAAATTTAAGTTGCAAGATTTGATTACAGAACGACAGACAACGGGACAGGTGAAAGTAAATAAAAGCTTGTAATAATAAAAGACTTTTTAGTTTTCACCTGATAAGTTCCTAAGTCTGTTCATCTCATTCAACGTATCACTATTGCAAGGTCGTTTGCCAGTTAATTTCTTACAGTCCAGCTCTTCAATGAGGAGCCCTTCTAATGATTTCACCCTACTTAAGGCCACATATGCTTGACCAGCGGCAAAGACGTCACATTATTTTTCGAATTATTCTCAGCAAGCCCTTTCATTTGATACCCATATTGTAGGAACGAATAAAAGAAAATTATCCGCCATTTTTGGTGTTCCGCCGTATTGAATTAAGAGTGACGTAACATTATTTTTTTCTAGTTTTCTTGGCAAGCCCTTTTATTTGATACCCATATTGTAGGAGTGCATTAAAATAATTGATCCGCCATATTGGATACGCCGCCATGTTGGATTTAGAATGACGCCACATTATTTTTCTAGTTATTCTTGGCAAGCCCTTTTATTTGATACCCATATTGTAGGAGTGCATTAAAAATAATTGGTCCGCCACATTGGATACGCCGCCATGTTAGATTTAGAATGACGTCACATTATTTTTCTAGTTATTCTTGGCAAGCCCTTTTATTTGATACCCATATTGTAGGAGTGCATTAAAAATAATTGGTCCACCATATTGGATACGCCGCCATGTTGGATTTAGAATGACACCACATTATTTTTCTAGTTATTCTTGGCAAGCCCTTTTATTTGATACACATATTGTAGGAGTGCATTAAAAATAATTGGTCCGCCACATTGGATACGCCGCCATGTTGGATTTAGAATGACGTCACACAGTTAATCATGCATTGTCATCCGAACTAAACGTGTGTACCAACAGCTCAATCAGAAACCGGGAAGTGGATCAAATTTAAGTTGCAAGATTTGATTACAGAACGACAGACAACGGGACAGGTGAAAGTAAATAAAAGCTTGTAAAAATAGCTAACCTCCCGGCTGCGCCAAAAAGGCCCAGTTCAGCAAAAATGTCAGACAATTAGTACCTGACGCTGGTTTTCAACTGAACCTGATGTGTGAAGTGACGGATGTAAAACAGTTTATACATAGCAACGTGACTTGTGTATGCAATAAAAAAAAGGATAAAGAAAATAAAAACAAAAATAAAATATACTTAATAAAATAAATTTATGTTATATAAAAACAATGGCGTATGTATATGTATAAAAATGTGATTATGAATAGTAAAATATATTAACTGCGTAAAAAAAAACAAAGTCTCAAAACGAATGCCTGCCATAATTTATTCAACACGCGAACTGCGGCATCATCGCACAACGCCGCAAGCAGTTGAGCCGAACTTCATCATATAATTGACACATTTAGTGTGATCATGTCTAACTGCCTCTGCGATTCTATGAGATACTGCCGCAACCGTCGTTTAAAAGCACCTATTGTGTTTACTATCCTAATCGGTGGTGGCAAATTATTCCATACTTTGAACGCCGCATAGCGAAAGCTACCCCTAAAAGCAGCTGAACCCTGAGACTGAGTCGAAAGCTGCTGCGAACATTGCCTTCTCCCGCATTCCCGTCTACTCGCAACCCAACTCAGCTTGTTATAAAGGTAGTCCGGTTTTTTATATTTCACCACACCAAACAAAAGGCAAGCCAAGTGCAGTTTGCGTCTGGACTTCATCTTCAGCATAAAATGCTTATTAAGAAAGGATGTTACATGGCTTCTGTAATATGTCTATCTCTTATGTATATCCCACAATAACATATTTTTGTCATTTACTTTTTACGACAAATAGCGTTCGCGGCGGTTTTTTATACAACCTTTATAGTTTTTCTGGAAGTATTAGTATTTAGTTTCAGCATGGCACTCGTGGGAAGCCGGGGCGGGTCGCTAGTAGTTCAAATATAAAATGTACCGACAGACAGCACATGGTAGTAGCATTAGATTTTCAACTTTGTCGCAAAAGCATTAAAGTACAAGGTTGATTAAGAATATTTGACAGTTTCGGGCAGCTTAACCTATCGTCCGTACAATAAATCTAAATACAAAACAGTTATTAGTTACATTAGACCAATTATTGTGACTGTAACAAAATTAAGAAAAAATCGAGTGATTGTCAAATTCAAAGCATCTTTAAAGACAAAACGAATTTCAGGAATTTTCCACTTGATTTCAAACGGGTTTTAGGGCTGTTAGAACTAATTTACATAGATTTTAAAAGAATTTTAATATAAAATACATTCGTTAACATGTCTTGAGATAAAAAAAGTAAGGGAACTTAAGCCATCAACGATTGCATCACTGCTTACCAACACAGGCACGACCGCAATCAATGACGTCTTCTTCATATAATTATCGCCGCCTATATAGCCGCAAGGGACTCGTAATATATAGGTTTAGGAATATTCCCCGTGTATCGAATCCCGTGCGACTGACCTTCGTGGCCACCTTCACCTTTGTTTAGGAAACTATGAGCTCATGTGATGTTTTTTAACAATGTTTTCCTATTTTATATAGAATACCGCTAGCAGTTGAAAAATGCAACAATTTGCGACTCACAAAAAGGCAAAAGAAGATGTTTCAGTTTGGACCACCACTATGTACACTATAGTATAGATAAAAAGAAAAAAATAATAGATTTTCATAAAAATACTACTAAATTAATTTAAATGAAAATACATGTATATATAATTAATTACTTTAAAAGTTTTTTAGTGACATAACCCTTTTTTAACCGACTTCAAAAAGGAGGAGGTTACTCAATTCGACCGGTATAGGTATTTGCTATTTTATGTTTGTTCGCGGATAACTTCGTCGTTTATGAACCGATTTTGATAATTCTTTTTCTGTTGGAAAGAAGACATTCCCAAGGTGGTCCCATGATAAGAACATCAGGGTTTCATGGTGGAAGACCAGAGAAATCAAGGGGAAATTTCAAAAATCGTAGGGGCAACCAGTGCGTTTGTAAGTTTTTTCATTAAGTATTTTAGCGTCAGCATCCAGTCAAACCGGATGCAACTGAACAGTACTTTTCACAACTAAAAAGTGTAAAATAAAAAAACTAATGAATGATAATGAAAAATAACTAATTTCGGAAGTCGGTGTCTTTGGTTTTTGAATATTAGTTTTTGACACCGACTTCCGAAATTAGTTATTTTTCACTATGTAGTGTTTTTTTGGAAGTCGGTTGTTTTTTTTTTTTTTGTATGACGGCATGACGTTTGATTGACAACTTTGAACTTTATATTTTCCCGTTGTCTTCGTGGTGAGTGTTGATTGAGTTGATTGTGTTTCGGAGCTTTTAGTGATTGTCTTTGTTTCATGTGCCGTATGCTGCAGTGATATGGTAGATAATATAGATAGGATAGCCTTAGCTACATGACACTTCAATCAAATTTACTGCCAAAATCTTACTACGCTTGCTGACCACCATATTTATTAGTAGTTGTGTTGCACTTCTTGGACGAGTTAAATTGAATGTATATAAAACTAAGCCAAAATATAGGAAATAAAAAATAGTTAACTTTACTGTATACTAATACATATTAACATTAAGTATGCATGGTGCTAATCTTGGCTCTGTAACATCTCCTTTGTGCCATTTTGTTACTAACTCTTCACTTAATTTTTTACTAACTCTTTATTACCCCATATTTTATTATTTACTTATTTATAATCCCGTTTTTAGTAACTCTTCACTGTTCATTGAGTCCAGAGCCAAGGCAGCCAGGAAACTTGGCGTTACTGCTAAGGTCCGGCAGTACTTCACACCAGTAGGCCTAGTATGAGTTTTCAATACGAAACTCGATCGTCGATATCGAACGCGTTTGGCGCTCTCATTGGTTGAGAGTTCTTACGACCTTGAAGTGGGCCAATCGCTGAGTCAAACGCGCTCGATATCGACGATCGAGTTTTGTAATGAAAACTTATACTAGGCCTACTGGACAGCTTTTGTGTGGACTAGTGCAGCCACATTTGGGCTGGTGCTGCAAAATGCCACCTGGCTACTTTGGACTCAGTGGAGAGGTGCGAAGAGACTAATTGGCGACCCTGATTTGGTTTAGAATAATCTCCAAACCCTAGAACACAGGCGTAGGATACAAGCCAGCATTTCGGTGTTCTATAGGATGCATTTTCGAGTGTTCGCGGGAGTTACGTGACACCCTCCGCCATCACCGTTCTATCATCGGACGACCCGTCGTACTGCTTATTTTTATATATGTATGATAATGGCTTTTTCTTTTTAATTTGTTTAATTGAATATGTAAACGGATTTATATTAATATCAGTTGATTTTGGTAGCTAATTATTGGGGAATAAAATAAAGCTTTCTCATTATTATGTATGCTGACTTCAGATTTGGTCAAGTTGTTTTCATTCTTCAATTTTTTTAATAAAAATAATGTACGTAGCTGAAAAAATAATCAATTAATTTATTATTTATTCGCCTATTGTCATTAATGTACAAAATATACTTGAAATGAGAAAGTCACATGGGTGATTGCTCGGATGTGATTCCACAGTGGTTAGTTTAGGCACAGTGGTTAGACCTCACTCCTTATTTACGAGGGGTAAATGAAAGGTGAGGCCTTAACCACTGAACCATAGTATTCTACATAGTTATATTCAAATAAATATTCAATAACATATGTAATGTGTCGTGGTGGCCTAGAAACACCAGCCTCTCAAGTATGAGTGCGCAGGTACTTTTCTAAGTTATATGTTCTTTCTAAGTAAATCTTGGACACCAATGACTGTTTAAAAGGTAACGGAAAACATCTTGAGGGAACGTAGACTTTAAGGCTGAAATAGCCAACCCGCATTGAGCAAGCGTGGTGATTACGCTCAAACCTTCTTTGTATGAGAGGAGACCTGTGCTCAGCATTGGGACGATAATAAGTTGATGATTATGATGATGATGAACATACCTATATAATTAATAACATAAACGTAAAATTTCTCTAACTACCGTGCTATCAAGGTGAGCTTTTAACTAAACCGTATCGGATTTTGAAGAAATGTCTACAAGACTTAGTAATATTGTGTTTCATGGAATATTACAGTAAAACTAGTTGGATTCTATCAAAAATAATGATCACCCACCGTACCTGTGAAAGATACGTTTGCTAAACTTATACATCCATACACACACATTTTTATAAGTTTTTAATAAACTAATTCGAAATGGAACGTGTGCTAATTCACTCTTTTTTTAAATCGTAAAATATCACGTAACCGATTGTCGCAAAAATGATTTGACGGACATTGCAACTGAACCTTGTCAAAGTCAAGTGCACGCATTTCTCCGCCCCACCGCGCCACAGCATACGGCTAACAGTTTTATATATAAAACCATGCAATAATTACTTAGGTATCAAACAACAGTTGACCATTGTCAATCAAACACCAAAAATGTTCAGCAAAGTGAGTCTAAACTAGATGACTAGAAGGATTTTAGTTCTCTACAAGAGATAGTTCTAAAACTACCTACTTGACAAACATCATGTTAAAAAGTGTTTAGAAATTATGTGTACTTTTCAGATCGTAGCCTTGAGTGCGCTGTTGGCTGCTGCCAACGCTGGTTACCCGGGTCATGGACACGCTGTGTCTTCCCAGAGCATCATCCGTCACGACGAACCCCTGCACTACGCTGCTCCCGTTGCCCACTACGCCGCTCCCGTGGTACACTACGCCGCTGCCCCCGTAGCTCACTACGCCGCCCCCGTGGCTCATTATGCTGCTCCTGAATCCCATTACGAAGGCCACGATACCTACGTAAGTCAACTGCTCATGGTGACAGTACAGTAATTAGAATTCATTTAAGGTGGTTTTATAATTAAATTTGGTTATTATTTCAGGCTCACCCCAAATACGACTTCGCTTACTCCGTGGCTGACCCTCATACCGGTGACCACAAGTCCCAGCACGAGAGTCGCGACGGTGACTCTGTTCACGGATACTACTCTCTGGCTCAACCTGATGGCTCCATCCGTAAAGTCGAGTACACTGCTGATGCCCACAACGGGTGAGTTGCATAGAGCTATTATTATGATGTCTAGATTTCGAACCCGCTCCGGTTACTTTGCCAGAATCGTGCTAACATAAACATTTATTTTTTCAGTTTCAACGCTATAGTACACAACTCCGCTCCTTCAGTGCACCCCGCCCCCATCTACGGACATGATCACCATCATTACTAAGTGGTTACCGATGACTGATTGTTTGCGCCTATTTATTGTTTTGTACATACCAAGAGAGTGAATGAATGTGATTTCGAAATAAAACATGATATACTAATAATCTATGTGTTTTATATAAATAGGTATAGATAGTTTTCAAACTAAACCCGTACAGGCTTAGTTAGATACTTGTAAACGTTATATTTACCCTAAACACGTGTCCAGTATTTTTATTCAAAGAATTTATGACAAAATTTCAAAAAGCCATCATGAAAAATCACAATGTTATGAGCTATCATAAAAAAAGCTGCTTATGTTACCTAGTTGTCCCTACAAAATTATGGTCAACGCGCCGCTCGCCCGCACGCGCCTGCAGCGGCGCGGAGTGGCGGGGGCCCTAGGATACTATGATCCGCTGAGAACTGTATTGAGCGCTCGTTAAAACACTACATCATTTTTAAATATATTTGGGAAAAAATATAACATGATGTAAAAATTATTGGAATTGATTCAGTTGCTTATTCTGAACAAACTTTATTCAGGTATATCGTACAAAGAAAAATAACGTTATATTAAATCCTGATGAAAATACAAACAAACAAACTGATAAAATTTAAAAAGTAAGACGTACACGACATTTTGATTAAATTAGATAAAGTGCAAGAGTTACTAACTCTTGCACTTTATGTAATTAAAAGTAACCACTTTGCATAATTTTAGTGCACAAAATCCATTAACTGACTCCTAAATGGAGAAAGTTTACGTAAAGATAGATTTTTTTATAAAATTTAAAAGTAAGACGTACCTTACTATTTTATATAAATTTAATAGGAAAGTAATTAAATTAGATAAAGTGCAAGAGTTAGTAAATGGTTGATAATTAGAAACCTCTAATTATCAACCATTTACTAACTCTTGCACTTTATGTAATTAAAAGTATCCACTTTGCATAGTTTTAGTGCACAAAGCCATTAACTGACTCGTTTACGTAAAGATAGATTTTTTTAAATCAACTGCTTTGATTCTGCCTGTTGTGTTTGATACTGATGTGGAGGCATGAGGAACAGGGAGTGAAGTTCACTCATCCTCCGTAGAAAAGGGAGGATCCTCCGACCAGATGGGTGTTATGTCTGGTGGACACTAGCCCAATGCTTGAAATTGGGAAGTTGTGTGTATGTTAGTTGCACGGTAAACTCTGATTGCGAGATGTAGAATTCGTGTGACGTCAGTATGACGCGTTGTTCCATGTGGCGTTTGTAGATATCGCTACACTCACTTATACTTATATCACATTATACATTGCTTAGTTTAAAAGATCAACGTGGTCACCCATACGAACTCGAAAGGAGACTTTTATTGATACCGTGTTCAGATGACCATATAACATGTGACAGAGAAGTGTAATTAGCTACAACTTTAACATTTTACTTATTATTTCTTATCATTAACATACCAATTTACCCTCACCTGTGGATCGATTATCCAATAGTACGAGTAGTTTCTCCTAATTATATTTTTCCAACACACCTTACTTTCAGCAACATGCACTGCTTAAAAAAATTTAACTTTTAACGAGAGACGAATTTGATCTGATCAGTAAAACGATGAAGTAATGAACTTAAGCAACTTCATTAGATTAATTAGTTTTGAAAGAAGCAGTTATTTTGCATTTTAACCTCGTGCTACTAGTAAAGCGTAAAATTCGACAGGATGGAATTTATGTATTAGTATAGTGAACCTTGTAATTGTTTGAGTGGTAATTTAAAAAAAAATCACTTCTTTTATCCGTGGAATAGGATTGTTGTTCGACAGTTCTTGTTCCAAAATTTTTTTTTGTCAGGATAAAACTTACTCTAGGTAAAAAAATTTGGTGAAAATCACTCTTAAAGCAATAACTACCCTTACCCTGAAAGTCCTTTGCTCATCGTAAAAATACAAGGTATATTTAACATGTGAGAGTAATATATGTAGTTCAAACTTAGTGGGGATTTAATTTGCAGGGAATTGTTTGCTAAAGGAACTCAACACTTCACAAAGACTTCTTAACTTAAAAAAAACTTTACTTACAGTATAAAAAAAGTTTGTATATAAAATAAATTCCTGGTAGACAAAGCCATCTCCAGCATCCACAAAAATCAAGTCAAATCAAGTTGGGACTATGGATATGGGCTGGTATTCGTCTGGGAGAGCGAACCGATCTCATTTAGATAAGAGGGAACAATGCATTGAAATATCGCAATGAGGTAGTGGAACCTGTGATTATTCCACGAAGCTGATACGGCATACGGCTGAAGGCTGAACTGATATCAACTGTGCTTAGAGAACATGAAGTCAGGGTTATAGAGTGGCCTGCTCAGCCCCTTCACATAAATCCCATTGAACACACATGGAACATGTTACAACGTAGAGCTATGGTTAATTTTTTTCTAACTCTGATGACAGAAGAACAACTTTTCCTGAACTTGAAAAGACCAGGGACCTGATACCGCAGCTCGATTTACATAATTGACTTTTGAGTATGAATAATCGATGCCGAACTCTAATCAATGTTAAGGGAGGAAATACTGATTACTTTTCATGATTCCCTATATGAAATTCATTATATACAAAGTAAAAATTACACCCAAAAATAAAATTACAAAAAAATATTAAAAATCTTGGATGCTTCTTTGTTTATACATTGCAAGCATTAACCATAAAATA
This sequence comes from Sesamia inferens, assembly GCA_037179545.1. Classification (NCBI taxonomy): domain Eukaryota; kingdom Metazoa; phylum Arthropoda; class Insecta; order Lepidoptera; family Noctuidae; genus Sesamia; species Sesamia inferens. The sequence continues at coordinate 21,762,822 of CM073928.1, read as the reverse complement.
AAAATTGACAAATATAAAAGGCATCATAGATCAGGAGTGGTGGCTGGTGACGTCACTGCTCGCTAAAAAGTGGAGCGTGCAGTGACGTCACACAAGTTTTCATTTTGGAAATCTGACTGACGGATTAATTCGTTTTTTTTAGTCTAATATCCTATTGAAAATTAACGAAGAGACAGATAAATAAAAATTTATAAATTAAATAGGTACATAATTATATAATTAAGTTATAAATCTATAAACTATGATAAATGGAAAAGATCCAACATTATACATAATTTAACCACATACAAAACATTATAATAACACTTCTTTTACTAGATACTCTTAGCTTTTTACCGAGTTCAACCCATGTGTGGGAACATTAGTGGCATCCACGGCACTTATGTATTTTGAATACATTTCACAAGTATACTACACAAACATTAAAAAATTATATATCTTCACTTGTCACCAAATGAACATTGCTAAATAACATGGCTACGGACAAAACCAAAATAACCTTTTTTATCGACCGTATTATTACGTTACACATTCTAATATTGCACGTAACAAGATATTCTTACAACAATATTTTTGCAACCGTAACTGCGACCTTGAGCCTTGTCAAAGCATTCAAAGTCAAGTGCACGCATTTCTCCGCCCCACCGCAATATCGCATGCGGCTTTGTGTTTCATATATAACACGATACAACAATTATTATGATATCACACAACAGTTGACCGTTGTATATCAAACAGCAATTATGTTCAGCAAAGTAAGTGTATCCTAGAAAAAAACTAGTTGCCAACATTATCTTAGTTTTTAACTGGATTAGTGACTAAAGTTAGCAGTATTACTTGCAGATCGTAACTTTGAGCGCGCTGTTGGCCGCTGCCAACGCTGGCTACTTGGGCCATGGACACGCCGTATCTTCCCAAAGCATCCTCCGTCACGATGAACCCCTACACTACGCAGCACCCGTAGCGCACTACGCTGCTCCTGTAGCGCACTACGTTGCACCCGTAGCTCACTATGCCGCTGCCCCCGTGGCTCACTACGCCACCCCCGTAGCTCACTATGCAGCACCTGCAGCCCACTACGACGGCCACGACACTTACGTAAGCCAAGTGTTCATTAAAACTGCACAGTAATTTGAACTGTTTGAAGGGGATTTTATAATACAATTCGATTATTATTTCAGGCTCACCCCAAATACGACTTCGCTTACTCCGTGGCTGACCCTCACACCGGTGACCACAAGTCCCAGCACGAGAGCCGCGACGGTGACTCTGTTCACGGATACTACTCTCTGGCTCAACCTGATGGCTCCATCCGTAAAGTCGAGTACACTGCTGATGCCCACAACGGGTGAGTTGCAGAGTTATTATTATGAAGTCTAGATTTCGAACCCGCTGCAATTACTTTGCCAACATTGTGCTAATATAAACATTTATTTTTCAGTTTCAACGCTGTGGTACACAACTCCGGCCCCTCGGTGCACCCCGCCCCCGCCCACGGACACGATCACCATCTTTACTAAGTGATTCATCGATGACTGATTGTTTGTGTCTATTTATTGTTTTGTACATATCAAATGAGAATGAATGCGATTTCAAAATAAAATGTGATATACCACTAACTTTTTATAATCTGCAAAGACAGTATTCCACCGAATTCCATGTCCTGATGAAAACACAAACGACGTACATAATTCAAATTTAATCAAGAATACATACTACATACATTTTTGATAATTTTTGGACATGAACACCGACGACATAGTAACATTTTTTCGCTGTGAAACCGCTAAGTTACCAAAGCAAGACAAGCTTTCATGGAGCCGAAAATAGTGTAGAATCTTATTTTGAATGACGTCGTAAGCGTACAATTATCGAGCAAAAATTACTTGTGTATTATGTCATCCAGAACTATGACAAACTATCTAGAGAATACACAGAAAATTATTCATAGGGCTTAGGCCCTATGAATAATTTTCTGTGAACAATCCGGTCCGTGATCCCTATGAATCTGTAACTAAAAACTCGCCAAGTGCGTGTCGGGCTCACGCACAAAGGGTTCCGTACCATTGATTTATGAAATCAAAGGATTTAAGTTATTTGTATGAAAGATGACGCGGTAATAAGCGGTTTACCATTTATTTATTTATTTATTCTTTCCCACATAAATTGTACAATGGCGAACTTAATGCCTTAGGCATTCTCTACGAGGTATTAAAAAAAAGTACTTACTAGATCTCGTTCAAAACAATTTTCGTTGGTAGTTTTTGTAGTAATGTGTTATTTTTTATTCATATGTTTTTTTTTAGATTTTTCATTTTCTTATTTTAGAATTTAAAGGGGGGGGGGAACTTTTTTCCACTTTGGAAGCGTCTGTCACGCAAACTATTCGGTTTAGAAAAAAAATATTTTAGAAACCTTGATATCATTTTAGAAGACCTCTCCATAAACACCCCACACGTATGTGTTTGATGAAAAAAAAATTGAGTTTCAGTTCTAAGTATGGGGAGCACCCGATATTTATTATTATTTTTCATCAAAATCTTAATGCGGTTCACAGAATACATCTACCTACCAAGTTTCAACAGTATAGCTCTTATAGTTTCGGAAAAAAATAGCTGTGACATACGGACGGACAGACGGACAGACAGACATGACGAATCTATAAGGGTTCCGTTTTTGCCATTTGGCTATGGAACCCTAAAAGCGTGCCCCAAAGTGTAGCCGCATTGTCGTTTTGTATGGCAATTCTCAATCTTTAGAGAATAAATAGGCTTCTGCTCATGTGAATAATGGACCGACCGCTAGCCATATCTCAAAATACTAAGTGGGCAATCAGACCCCATGGCCCTAGTGTTTCAACCTCAAATGGCTCCAACATGTAAATTTCAAACAGATTAGAGTATTTGCGCGGTTTGAGGTTAAAAAAAACTATCCCCCAACACTCCAGTGGTGGTGGGTGGCCTAGTGGTTAAAACATCAGCCTCTCAAGTATGAGTGTGCGGGTTCGATTACAGGTCAGGCAAGTACCAATGTAACTTTTCTAAGTTACATGTTATTTCTAAGTATATCTTTGACACCAATTGATTAAAAAAAGGTGAAGGAAAACATCTTGGGGAAACCTGGACTTTAAGTCTGAATTCTACAACCCACAATGATCAAGCGTGGTGATGACGCTCAATCCTTCTCTGTATGAGAGAAGACCTGTGCCCAGCAGTGGGACGATAAAAGAAAATGTTGATGATAATGATCCCCCGACACTCAATAATTCCATAGGACAACACAAAACATACTAGCGTCCCGTTAACTACGAATTATAGACGTATTCATGTGCAAAGTGCAACGTCATTACGAAACTTATATGTTGATGGATTTATATTATAAACATAATCATGTTTCTCTGAATACCTTTTTTTTAATAATTATAAACTAGCGCTTGACCGCAATCCCGCCTGATGGTAACCAGTGATGCGATCGCTGATGGTAAAGCGCGCTAGTTTATTAAGAGCCTATTCACTCAGAAAAACTGAGCGAATAGGAAGGAAGACGGCAGTTGAGCGAGGTGATGCAATGTTAAACCCAACAACACGACCAACGATGCTGCGCCAAAGGGAGATTGATCTGAAGACCCTCCACGACCAAACTCCCAACACAACAACATTTGGCGCATCGTACCCGGCACACATCGCAACACAACTGCTGAGACCCGTCCTCCGTACAGCTGCACCAGACATCATGCCGAAACACGATAAATCGCTTGGCGGCAAGACTTTGTCTGGTGGGTGGTAACTTCTGCCGGCGGTCGATGTTATGGCCTACCACCGAGAACACCTACCGTTACCGATACCTATCGTTAGTGGAATAGATAGTAGACTTTTATACATATTATATTCATTTAGATTTGTTACAGTAGTTTTGACAATGATGTCAATAGGTTATTTCTTATTTTATGTATTTTTAAACAGATTTAGATATCCTTTTTTTACGACAAAAGAAAAGTCAAACTTCGTCTCAACAAATCTTAGCATATGTCTACAATTAGATTTGTTATCACTTCACTATTCTCTTAAGTACTCAATACTTATCGATAAACATACACTGTCCTCCCATTTTCATTGTTTTTTTTTTTCTGTATTCTCTTGACACTGTATTGTGTTAAGAAGCCAATTATTTTTTAAATGCTTACCATGGCGTTTCTCTTTCCAGCTTTTCTCCAGAAAAAACATCCTATTAAACCTTTAAACCTACCTGGTGGTCGTCACTCGTTTCCTGTTTCCTATTATATGTACGGCGCTAAAGTTTTATACATGGTATTATACACTTCTCATCAAGAAAATCGAAACAGCTTATGAGTTTATGTTATGTAAAGATTATCAGAAAGATATACATATTTAGAAAATTGTCATATGTCGTTTAATAGTAAATAAAAAGAGGTGTTAAAATCCTAATCTTAATGTTATAAATTCAAATTAAATTTTCTTAGGATTCGTATTTGGTAAGGAGTAGGTAATTTTTGACCTGTATAGAGTAAGGAGGATATGAATTAAACAATATATGTAAATGAAAAAAAAGCTAGGGAAAGTTTATTTAGTACAGTTACTGAATAAACTTTTCCTAGCTTTTGACTGCTTCCATGTGGTTCTTCAGGGATCGGATGAGAGTGACAATCAAATGTTGAGGCATTTCATTCCATTCTTCTTGGATCCCATGCTGCAGTTGGCTGAGTGATTCCGAGGCCGGATTTCTAGCACGAACACGTCTCTTTAACTCATCCCATAAATGTTCGATGGAATTCATGTCCGGGCTTCTTGCTAGCCATTCCATAATGGGGATACCGACTTCGGCAAGATAATCTCATACGACGCCCGCGATGTGCGCCCTAGCATTGTCGTGCATGAATATGAAGCCGTTGCCAATAAAATGTGCATAGGGCATCACGTGAGGCTTAAGACACTGTTCGACGTACCAAAGATAGTTTAGTGCGGGCAGACGTGGCCCAGACACGAACACTAACCCTGTCTTACTCTCGGCGCTGATTGTTTCCCAAATCGTCCACCATAGCTGACCTTTATTTCAATACAGTATTATGCAAAGCATTCTCCATCTCTTCTATAGACCTTGTTCCTTCCGTGGTTACCATATAGCACAATTTTACACTCACCGGAAAAGAGGACTCTGCTCCATTTTAGGTGTTCACGTACAAAGCTAAGCCGTGCTCTCCGATGGTCTGCAATTAATGTCGGCCCGTTTGCTCGTTTGTGCGGTATCAATCCATATTCCTTTAACCTTCTTCTAATTGTAGAGTCACTTACAGTTACACCGCGTACAACATGAAGCTTCTGCTGTAGTTGAAAAGCATCAAAGCGTCGATTTCGTAAAGAAGTTGATACAATAAATCGATCATCTCGCTCCGAAGTAACGCGATGAACGGCGCATGAACAAACCAGTCTCGCGATAGCGTTTGTAGACTCTATGAACAGATGACAAGCTTAGATGCAATCTTTCAGCGACAACACGCTGACTAAGTCCAGAATCCAGCAATGCCACCACTTGGGCTGCCTCTGCCGGTGATTTGTCCATGTTTTACAAAAAATTGAAACTTTTTCAGACTTGCAGCAGCAAACAAAAAAAGAACAAAGACTTTCGAGATAAACGCAAAATTTTAGTTTACAAAGATGAATTAATGTACTCTAACTCTAAACACACATTTGTTTCAAAACAGTGAAACATTTCGTTTGTAGATAAACAAATGAAATTCTAATTTTGAATTTAAAATTTTCGTTTACCTTTTTAATGGCCAAACTGCCACACTGTGCTGATACATGATGTGTTTTTTTTTTCATGGAATAAATACTCTTTTGTGTAAAATTAGGATAGAAACCATAAAAAGGGAAGCGTTTCGATTTTTCTGATGAGAAGTGTATAAACACCTACTATACCATCTATCGTATCGTCAGTTGAAAAGGTATTTACGTCACCACGGAAATAATATAGAAACTTTGTACCATGGTTAATAAAACGTGTCGAACTTGAAAATCAATTGTTCTAATGTTGCACGTAATAAACTATTCTTACAGCAATATTTTTGGCGACCTTTTCAAAGCATTCAAAGTCAAGTGCACGCATTTCTACGCCCCACCGCGATATCGCATGCGGCTTTGTGTTTCATATATAACACAATACAGCAATTACTTTACTATCAAACAACAGTTGACCGTTGTAAATCAAACACCAAACATGTTCAGTAAAGTGAGTTTATCCTAGAAAAAAATTGTTACCAACATTAACTAATTTTTACTGAACTAGTGACCAAAGTTGACAGTGTTACTTGCAGATCGTCACTTTGAGCGCGCTGTTGGCCGCTGCCAACGCTGGCTACTTGGGCCATGGACACGCCGTGTCTTCCCAAAGCATCATTCGTCACGATGAACCCCTGCACTACGCTGCTCCTGTAGCGCACTACGCTGCTCCCGTGCTTCACTACGCTCCTGCTCCCGTAGCTCACTACGCCGCCCCCGTGGCTCACTATGCTGCACCTGCAGCCCACTACGACGGCCACGATACTTACGTGAGCCAGCTGTTCATAGTGACTGCATAGTAATTAAAATTGACTAAAGAGGGTTTTATAATTAAATTTGGTTATTATTTCAGGCTCACCCCAAATACAACTTCGCTTACTCCGTGGCTGACCCTCATACCGGTGACCACAAGTCCCAGCACGAGAGCCGCGACGGTGACTCTGTTCACGGATACTACTCTCTGGCTCAACCTGATGGCTCTATCCGTAAAGTCGAGTACACTGCTGATGCCCACAACGGGTGAGTTGCATTGTGCTATCATTTTGAAGTCAGATTTCAGCCCGCTCCAGTTACTTTTCCAATATTGTGCGCAATGTTCGAATGTTTATATTAAATCATTATTTTTTTCAGTTTCAATGCTGTGGTACATAACTCCGCCCCCTCGGTGCACCCCGCTCCCATCCACGGACACGCTTACCATCACTACTGAATGATCGAGTATGTATGACTGATTGTATTGTGCCTATTTATTGTTTTGTACATAACAAATGAAAAAATTAAAACAAATAAAAAATAAAATGTAATATTAGATATTTTTCTAGACATTATGATTTACGATCCCATGAGTATCCTTATAAAAATATGAACCGTTGTCCACTTAACCTTCAATTCTTTATTGTTTCCTTTGGTCTCCGGTCGTCCACGGGAATTGTTGGTAGAAATTTCCAGAACGAAAACGTTGGAACCAAAAACACACTGTGCTTTCTCTAGCGATACCACTGCCATACACATCATTAATTCTTCGAGCCGTTTCTGCAGCACTGGTGCCACGGCTAAACTCATATTCGTAAATAACGCAAAATATTAAATTTTCCATTTTGTAAACTCAATGACGCAGAGAAAAAAGCAAAAGAAAAAAAAACAAAAGAATTACGGTTTTCGAGACACAAGTTAATTAGTAAATAGCTGTATAAATTTGAATTTGGAATTCTAAACCAATGAGGAAATATTTGAGATCAAAGTGGCCAGTACGACAAAACGCCAATATCATATGTAGGACCTAATAATAGCCCGCCAGGAAAACAATTGATTTACAAGCCATAACTCCCGCCAACGAAGAAATAAACTATCGTTTCAGATACAGTATCATTCATTATGAATTTGTCTCCCGTGCCAAAGCCGGTAAGGCGCCTACTCACTTCAATAAAATACTTCAACGCAATCATTAAATTATAGCAAAAACTTTCTCTATTACAAACTGTCTGAACTTTAGTCGGTCATAAATATAAACCGGGTACGTAACGTTTTTTAGTTTCGGGTTACATCTCACAATTCCTTCGTAAAAGAATGTATGGACTAATTTTTTGGGGGAATGCTACAGACATAGAACTCGCATTTAGAGCTCAAAAGAAATGTCTTAGGGTTGTCTGTGGCATACATGCCACGGATAGCTGCGTACCATATTTTAAAAAGCTAAAAATTTTAACTCTTCCTGCTCTTTACATCTATGAGGTCGCTACATTCGTGAAAACCAATAATTAATCAAAAGTTTGGTCACCTGCACTCCCGTCGCCATGCCGACAAAATAGCAAATAATATGCCCTCAAAAACAGCTCTATTGTCTAAAAGTTTCTTCGGAATGTCTTCACGAATTTATAATAAGCTTCCTAGGCAAATAAGAGAAATAGAAAATATTATTTTTTTTAAGAAAAAGCTAAATGATTATTTAGTTGACAGGCCATATTACACAGTGCATGAATTTCTGTCTGGCAGATTAGTCTTTGAATAATAATTTAAAACTACAGATAAAATTTAAGGCATCCATTGGACATTTTATTGCAATTGGCTGACATTAGGATTATTCCTATGAACCAGCATTGACCGTGTTTTCATTTATTGTTTTTATCAGCACCATTCTGTATAATAGTATCAATCCCGAGCTTCAGGTGGAATGACATCTCAGTTCAAGCTCACTTTACTCATGTTTCAGAGTGTTACCTGCCGTGCAAAATTGACGTGTTGGTTTAGAGGAAAATGTATTAAAATGTCTTTTCATTCTCTTTCCTATATAAATATGATGTGACTGCTATTTTTTACCACAATAAAATATCCAAAAGTTATTGTCTATTAATGACGGTTATGAACAAACAAGAAGAAGAAGAGAAGGGCAGTAGGTCGCGCTTTACTTTGTGTAAATTATTTCACCACCACTACTCTCAAAACCGGCAAGAAAAGATATCTTGAGAAAACCGGCATCCCCTAGAGCCAAAACTTCGTAGATATGTGACATCTACCAACCCTCTCTAGATTCTCACCGAGAGGAGCCAAGTTCCAAAAGAGGGAACATTATAGGCTTATAATATAGGTACATATATTATTTCACCACCACTACTCTCAAAACCGGCAAGAAAAGATATCTTGAGAAAACCGGCATCCCCTAGAGCCAAAACTTCGTAGATATGTGACATCTACCAACTCGCTCTAGATTCTCACCGAGAGGAGCCAAGTTCCAAAAGAGGGAACATTATAGGCTTATAATGTAGGTACATATATTATTTCACCACCACTACTCTCAAAACCGGCAAGAAAAGATATCTTGAGAAAACCGGCATCCCCTAGAGCCAAAACTTCGTAGATATGTGACATCTACCAACCCGCTCTAGATTCTCACCGAGAGGAGCCAAGTTCCAAAAGAGGGAACATTATAGGCTTATAATGTAGGTACATATATTATTTCACCACCACTACTCTCAAAACCGGCAAGAAAAGATATCTTGAGAAAACCGGCATCCCCTAGAACCAAAACTTCGTAGATATGTGACATCTACCAACCCGCTCTAGATTCTCACCGAGAGGAGCCAAGTTCCAAAAGAGGGAACATTATAGGCTTATAATGTAGGTACATATATTATTTCACCACCACTACTCTCAAAACCGGCAAGAAAAGATATCTTGAGAAAACCGGCATCCCCTAGAACCAAAACTTCGTAGATATGTGACATCTACCAACCCGCTCTAGATTCTCACCGAGAGGAGCCAAGTTCCAGAAGAGGGAACATTATAGGCTTATAATGTAGGTACATATATTATGTTATGTTATGAACAAACCATGATGGCCTAGTGGTTAAAAGAGTCGTGGTGGCCTAGTGGTTAAAATATCAGCCTCTCAAATATGAGTGCGCGTGTTCGATTCCAGGTCAGGCAAGTACCAATGTTACTTTTTTTTTAATTTATATGTACTTTCTAAGTATATCTTGGACACCAATGACTGAAAGTGAAGGAAAACATCTTGAGGAAACCTGTACTTTAAGTCTGAAATCGCCAACCCAATTGAGCAAGTTGGGGATTACGCTCAATCCTTCTCTGTATGAGAGGAGACCTGTGCCCAGCAGTGGGACGATAAAAAAGGTTGATAATGATGATGATGATGATGAACAAACCTGGATTACTTTTGTTATTGAATGAAAAACCGCTAAAAACAAAGCACCTATATTACGAAATATATTTTAAGAAAAATTAACTCACGCAATTATAATTGTTTTTTATTTAAATTATACCGTTTCGGTGGTGGTAATTTGAACGATGAAAAATGGTAATTTTATCGAAACTGACCTTGATACATGTCAAACTTACAAGGCAACTGCGCATACACACACTGCCCCACACTGCGCTCGAGTCCTCAATAACTTGATCTATAAAACCAAATTGCGACTCCATTGACATCAATCAACACTTGCTTGTTGTAACAGTCGTTTTTGTTAAAAACATTGATTTATTAATAAAGAATTGAAGGTTTTGTTTGAGTTTTGACATGCCTTAATATCGCTCCTATTAACCATAGTATTCGCTAGTAAATTGAACATTATTTGTTGAACTAACGCTCAATTGAAATTTCTTGCTACCAAACCATCCCGTCGAATCTAATATCCTGCATGTGCTATTACTTCGCTCGCGTTTTTATGTATTTTCGGCTTCTTTGGGTTCTTGCGTTCTGCTTCTAACCTCTAACCTTCCTCAAGAGTTGGGCTATCAAAAATAGTTTTTCAAATCCAATGGAAGTTTCAGAGTTCAGCGTATTCAAACTCTTCATCTTTATTATTAGTATAAATATACATGCATACATACCTTCCATCTTTCACTTTCAGATCGTAGCTTTCGGTGCCCTCTTGGCACTACCAACGCTAGCCTATACGGTCAAGGTCACGCCTAGTCCTCCCGAAGCATCATTGGTCACGATGAGGTCCATATTGCGCCCCTGCACTACGCCGCTACCGTAGCGTACTACGCTGCACCCGTAGCATACTACGCCGCTCCTATAGACTATTACGATAGCTACGTTACATACCTAAGTGTAACTTTTATTGTTATTATGTTTATCAAATATTATTCGTTTGTCGTGAAATATTTTTTGTGCGTTCATTGTATGCCCTAGGTCAAATATCGAGGAACAATACCTCGCCATGTATGCAGTGTAATGCTGGTAACAGTGAAGGACTTATAGACAGCTTTGTCTTTCTTTAAGATTATGAAACAAATGACTTTGAATTAGGAAAGAGATAGAGATAGAATTAGATAGTTGATTCTTTGTCTGTTCATAAATTTTTTCTCTTGTCATTTGTGTGAATATTTGAACAGTTTCATAATTATTTATCAGTTTGTATATGTATCGTGTGTAAGATATTAATAAACCGGTATAATTTTTTTAAGGCAATTAATATTACGGCCTCGTCATAAATTCTACCTTTAATGACATATTATTAGATTGTGTTAATTACGCTTAAGCTGGCCAAATAAAATAGCCAATCAAATCAATCTGTTTGTGTACCTGCTGTGTCTTTTATATGAAAAATATAGACATATTATATACGTATATATGATTTTGGTAAGTTTACTTCAAATTCGATTTCATATACTTTAGAATATAATATTGAGTTTTACAACGGTAAAAATTAGAATAAAATGCACAAAGGGAAAGAAATATTTGTTTTATATTATAAATTTTAAAAAAATACCAGCAATAAAAAGGAATATTAATAAATCTAACAAAAGTTTGTACTGCTCTTAAGTTCATCTAAGATACCGACAAAATAGTGAAAACGACAAAAAAAGAATGAAGAATTATGCGTCGTCAAAGGCTTCAATCTCAGCATGACACTACGATATTGTTAAAAAACAGCCCCCGCTGCGCCGGCTGTGTGCGTACCTTAAATAGCACCATCATAACATCCTTTTGAGTCAGAAATCAAAAATTTAAAAAGCAATGCAAGCCTCATTTTGACAGCTTTAATATTCAGTAATGTTTCTAAATTTGCTTAAAAGCGTCGCTAAAGTCGAATGTAATAAAGTTCGATCTATTGTGTGCAAATCTCACCGTGCCATCTTCCCACCTCATCATCATCAACGATCTATCGCAGACCACCGCTGACCTCTCTTAGGTTGCGTCTCAGCACATTGTGATTCACCTTCCACATCCCTCTCTCACCCAGCCTCTTTAAAAGTCACCATTCCGCCTAAGAGATGATAAAGGTTTACACTATTGCCATCTCACTTTACCTAAGTTGTCAGGGTGTACTTTTCACTGTATGGATTGGCTGCTATATGCGGATAATACTCACTCAAATACATACTATTTTTGACATTAATTATAAACTAGTCCTTCACCGCAATCCCGCCTGATGTTAAGCAGTGATGCAATCGTTGATGGTAAAGCGCGCTAGTTTTTTAAGAAGCTATTCACTGCCGCTGGCAAATTGTTCCAGTCCCTCGAAGTACGCGGCATAAAAAAAAGAGGCGAAACGCTTCGTTCGAATCGTTATGGTGTCACCAACGTAAGAGTTAAAACTCGCCGTACGACGGGTCAGCCGATGTTGGAACGGAGATAAGGGAATTAATAGTATAGTTCTGTTTTTTAAGCTATTGCATAGCTTCTATCGCGGGCCTTGAGCGTGGGGACCGAATCCAGAAATTCCGTAACGAAAAAACCTCACGCTCCCCACTCCGACGGGCACGGAGGTGTGGCTTGAAGGCCGTACATCGTCTAATGTCGTTTCAGTTCGGCAGTCTTCGGCACGGTATGTTTGTGTGCGTGCGACTACATCTTTTGAAAACAATTTATAGATTTTCAAAAGAGCATGCATATTGCAGGGCGCGAACTCAGTTCTGCACACTTGCCATGTTACTGATAGTCGCGATGTGCTAAACTTGCGATTAATTTTCTCTCTGAAATAGGTCTTCTATAGAGATATGTCATAGACGTCATCGACGTTGCCATGGCTACCTTAAAAACTTTTCATATAATTAATTATTAAGTACTTTTATTCAAATTAATTTAGTAGTGCTTTTATAAAATAGCTTTTTTTTTTAACGGAAAAGCTAAGATGAATGTCACGCTAATTTTTCATTGGACTTTTAAATTATTTATAGTGTTGTTTACTAAATAAAAGCGCGTGATTTTATAGAGTAAAAAGTGCTCACGCGGCCGTTTTTTCAACTGTGATTGGCGATATCCGCCATTATTGTGAAATATTTTTTTAAAGAATTTCTATAATTTGTTACACGTGTTATTGGCAAAATTGTGGTATCTATCCACAGGGACCAGATCACGAATTGAAGTTAAAGTTTTTATTAAATAAAATATTACAGAAAGATGTCGGTGAACAATGTTAATAAGAGTACATTTAAGTGTACGAGTTGTAATATTGTTATATCCGAAACGAAACAACGAAAGTTTGATAAAAATATGCTCGTCGGCTTTTTCTGAGGAAGACATTGATGAGGCAAAAAAGTTATTGTTTGTTTCTACGAAGACAAGACAAAAACATGTATCGAGGCGTAAGAACAAAAAGCAGAAAGACCTAAAATATACGATTACGGTGTTTAAAATCACGGATCCCGAACAATCCCAGTTTTTGTGGCATATGACCTTCACAAATTGCAACCAGTTTGCTTTGACTACGTAGAACGTACGTAAAGAAGTTGATGAAGGAATTATTAATTCTACGGTCAGATGTTAACGCAATCAGAAGTGATTATGTTACTAAAGATCAGCTCGAAAATATTAAATTGATAACAAATAATTCGACACCGACGCCGTTCATCATCAACAACCTTTTTATTTATTTAATAAAAGAAAAAAATGTTTTCTTATCGGTCACCACGCTCAAAAAGTGTAACTTGAATTAATATCAAAGAAAAAGAAATACTGCATAAATAAAATAAATAAATAATTATAATTGCATAAATTGATACAAAATGCTATGCAATAGCTTTACCGCGGCAGTCCCCGAGTGCCACACGTCTTTTTTTTTTTTTTTTGAGTAATGGAAATCATTAAATGACCTCTCCCGCTCTGGGCGGAACTGAAGTGTCGGCAGAAATGCAATCGTTGATGGTAAAGCGCGCTAGTTTATTAAGCCTACTCAAGCAAAAAAAAACTGAGTAAATAGGTAGAAAGACGGCGATTGAGCGAGGTGATGCAATGTTAAACCCAACAACACAATGACAAGACTTTTACTAATTAAAGCCCATCCATATCTCTTCACTTGCCTATACGCCAGGAACAACCTAATACATATACAATATGTAAAGAAAACCCTGTCCGATCCATGAAGGTGTTGTTAGGTATCGATAACTGATTCTACTAATGGATACAAAGCCGGGCTAAACTTTAAAAAAAAATCCCCTAAAAAATAAATATTATTTCGCAAAAATAGGTAAGTTAATACATGTGCGGTAGGTAACCCTTCCGCAGGCGACGGCGGGCAGGGCACGCGGCACGTGGTCGCATCGCTTATAATATAATACATTAAAAAAGTGTTGTTACTTTTTAAAAATTACCAAATTTCGGGGAAGTTGAAATGAATTCGCGGGAAAAAATTATTATTAAAACATTTATTAATATTGTTACTATGATGATTACATAAAATTTTATATTATATTTGGTCATGTGTTACCTAACCTTTATTATCCTTATGGGGTCGGACGGGGTTTTCTTTACATATTGTATATATTATAACTTTATTATATAAATCTTCATGATTTTCCAATCTACTATTCAGGAACTACAAAACTAATTAATATTTGAAATAACTCTCATAAATAAATCTATATGGTTCATAGCTACGCTTGTATGATCGTTCCAGATTAAGTTTTAATACAATAGCATGAATGACTTTAAGTTATGTAAGAACTTTGAGCACAACAATTTCAGACATGTCTGCCTTTAGTTGCTTGTGGGAACATAATAGAATTATTCCGTGGGTTGCAATTTGAGTTATGTATTGAATACAACATAATATCCTGTCTGTGAAGTCACAGAATTCTTACATTTGAATTGCATTGTTGCTAAGTTTACAGGCACAATTATTAGCAGTAAAAGCCACTCTCAATAGGAGAAGTTTTACCCAAGTTCAGAGTAAACTATTTTATAAAGTAACTTTTCGCTATTATTTTATAAAAATAAAAGAAAATGCTTTTTTTTTTTTGTTGATGGTAAAGCGCGCTATTTTATTAAATCCATTCACTTAGTGAATAGGAAGGAAGACGGCATTTGACCGAGGTGGTGCAATGTTAAACCCAACAACACGACCAACGTGCTGTGCCAAAGGGAGATTGATGTGGAGCCCCTCCACGACCAAACTCCCGACACAACAACACTTGGCGCATCGTACCCGGCACACATCGCAACACAACTGCTCAGACCCATCCTCCGTACGGCTTCACCAGACATCATGCCGAAACACGACGAATCGCTTGGCGGCAAGACTTTATCTGATGGGTGGTAACTTCTGCCGGCAGCCGATGTGGCCTACCACCGAGAAGATTCCAAGGCTTTTACATCAAGTTAACAGTAAGTTTCTTAAAAAAAAAAAATTCAATTAGTAAGCTACTATAATATATTAAATAGCTAGTGTATGACAGTGGCGCCGATTCTGTTGTCCACAAACTAAACTAATTTTAAGTTATGTGCATCTTTTTGTTTCCATTTCGTTAAGAAAAGGATAGAAAATAACATTATAGTTTAATCCCGTCCAATTAAGATACATACCATAGACCATAGACAGTTTAGACGCGATTTAAAACATGGCGACTACAAATACGCCAGTTTACGTCAGGAGTGCAATAATTTGACAGGTCTAAACTGACATTTTATTTTCCGTCCTTTTCTTAATGAAATATAAAGAAAAATGTACACTGAACTTATATTTAATTTAATTTGTAATCAAGGGAATCGGTGCCCATGTTTGACAACGCAATTGCTACCATACGTTAATTAAGCTTAAAATCTGATATTATTTTGCATTTCAACAAATCTAAGGTGTTTCCATAACTTTTTTTTACGGACAAATCACACAGATTGAGCTAGCCCCAAAGTGAGTTCGAGACTTTTGTTATGGAATACTAACTCAAAGATACTATATGTATAATAGATACATATATAGATAAACATCCAAGGCCCAGGCCAATCACGAATAGATCGTTTTCCATCATGAGCTGGCCCGGGATCGAACCCGGGGCCTCTACGTCGCAGGTAGACATGTTGACCGCTGCACCACGGAGGTTGGCTGGTATTTAGTCATACAAACTAAAACACTGAAAGTAATTTTACAATGCACAACGTATGGCATCCGTAGACATCAATACGGCGCCAATAATATCATGAAGAAACAGAAAATCTGAGCACATCGAAACGTCTGGAGATTCTCGCACACCGTTAAAATAATTTTGCAGATACATATTATATTTATTTATTTTTTATTTATTTAAACTTTATGCACAAAGAAAATCATTGCACAATGGCGGACTTAATGCTTTAGGCATTTTCTACCAGTCTGCCTTAAGGTGATGCAGAGAAAAACATG
This sequence comes from Sesamia inferens, assembly GCA_037179545.1. Lineage (NCBI taxonomy): Eukaryota > Metazoa > Arthropoda > Insecta > Lepidoptera > Noctuidae > Sesamia > Sesamia inferens. The sequence continues at coordinate 21,746,447 of CM073928.1, read as the reverse complement.
GTAGGTGCAAAGATATAAAAGATATTATAGTTAAAAGAGAAACAAAAAAAAATCATAAATACATACATACAAATTATAAACAGTAGAGAGAGATAAAAAAAATAGAAAAAAAAAAGAATAAATTACATGTTTGATGAATCTGCCAGTTTCTTGCGTAAGTATTCCCGAGCTTTCACTTTAAATGCGTATCGACTGTTCATTATACTTACAACCAAGTATATAATTCACCTGCTTCAGCCCTTAACTTCTTGAAATTTGTCGTCCCCCGGCGCATCGCATCTTTTGACTTTTTCATTTCCTCCACTACTAAGTTTTCCAGCGTAATCCAAGAATTGGGTTATCAAACGCAAGTTTTTCGAATCCGAATGTCCAAATGTGTCTTCAGTTTTATTTATAGTTTCAATAACTGCATTAAAATATACGATTAATCACGCTATTTAGTTTCGGTGACTGTTCCTGTACTAACATAGCCTTAAACTTAATAAACTAAGTGAACCGACAATAAATATTAAAATCGGCGTAATAATAGTACGGAATGATAAATATCGATAGTTTTTGTCCATATTGCACTGAACGGTATAATCTGTTGGGGCATTTTTTCCGTTCATTCAATCTTAGATCTTGTAGCACCTCGCGGTACGGCCTTGCCCGCAACGAATTACAAAGCGATGAGAAGGATTCTTCTTCAAGAAATAAATGAAATAAAAACCGGCCAAGTGCGTGTCGGACTCACGCACAAAGGGTTCCGTACTGTTACGGAGCGGGTCGGAAGACGGTTTTTAAAAAAGACAATTTAATTAGCTAAAAGAAAGATATATTCAATTATCAAACACGTATTACAAGTTACTATGCCCGACGGAAGTCCAATCCAAACTGATGGGAAAACGGTTAGAATCGCTAACGAGAATAACAACGGTTTCCTATTGCATTGACGTAAATGCAATGGGAAACTCAGCATTTTAATTTATATTCCAAGTAATAGTTAATCCGATATAACAACCCCCCCGTTAAGATCGATCATCACATCTGAAAGTGATGAGAGATGAAAGGGTTAATGTTTGCTAAGTCTTGGATGCTAAATTGGATTTTCGTCGAAGCACTACAACATATTATGACAGTTAAAAACAAAAGAAACATAGTTATAATAAGAATAAAACATCGAGATAACAACCTTTTTTTTTTAAGATTTATATAAAATAGGAAGACATGAAAATAACTAATAGGAAACAAATTGAACAGTTATTCTAAAATTATGATTATTACAATTGATTTATCATTATTTAAGATTTGATACAATACTATTAAAATTATTAAGATTAAAATTAAGAGTAAAAATTGCTTAAACAATATTTATCTAAGTTTATCTAGATTCAGTGAGGATAACAATATAGATGGAACCAGACATGTGCATTCGTTACAAATTAATTATCGTGAGTTTTGCTAAACAGAATGTTTCTTTTAATAGGGGTTGGTGTCACCCTTAAGTCTTCTACAGACTCTGACTCATCCTTATTGATTGTTGCTACTTTATCACCATGAAATGTGGTTTGAGAAATGGGAACTGAATTATTTTTGGTATTATGACATTGGTTAAATATTTGAATGCAGCATGGGGCGTTAGTAGAACAAAAAGATTTGCGGCTCTTGTATATAATATATAACAAAGTTAACACAGAGATACACAGGCTAAAAGACAAATAGTGAGTGCTATAAGTTTGAAAATGAGATGGGTTTTCTATCTTATTAATCTCCTCCTCAAAAGTATCTAAGTGGATGCTGGCTTGTAGCAGAGAATCAAGGTTATCTAAGTTATTTAATTTCGAGAAAGGTAATCGCTGTAAGGTTTTATTCAACTTAGAACGCTCACAACAATCATCTTGTAAGATGTTGAAGTTTGATATTTTATTAGTTATATTTCCAATGAATGTTTCGCCTACAGCGGCGAATTGCAACGTCTTATAAAAAGCCTTGCAGCTCCTGGGCAAGGTCAAGATACCAGTACCAAACAAAATAACGTCAGAGTTTGTGTCTTTATCTTTACAAGTTACATGACACTTGCCAGGTTCAGACTGTACAAAAATCCAACGGTTTAAAGTTAACTTATGAAATAGATCGATTGAGCCATGAATAAGTTTCGTTACACATACGTCGGGAAGTTTGCTAATTACGTCACTTAAGAGAGTTGTTTCACACGTAGGGCTGGTAATCGCTGAAAACACATTAGTTAATACGCACACATAACACTTATCACTTATTATTTTGCACTTGTCTATGTCTGTTATGAGTGAATAAAACATTCGGTCAGCTGTAATCGCCACATAAGAGCTAGTTGGCTCGATAAGAACGTAGGTATCGGGTTTCGACATATCGTAAGGAACAGGTAGGGGAATTATCCTATATAGGTCATAGGCTTGTGGTAATATTAGAGGGATCTTAACGACAATAATAACTCTATTTAAATGGAAAAAACACGCAAGTTGAGAAATATCTATTAGGGCGTGTATATTCTGTAACGTTAAAGGTACAGGGAGTTCATAATGGTTAGGGAGGTCATTCCTATGCTTATCTAATTCACTATACAACTGGTGCGGACTGAGTACAGTAGGATGCAAAACGTTGAGTTTCGCGAAAAGAATTGCATTATTAATATCTTCGATATCGAAAGACAATGTGATTATGATGGACTCTAATGAATGTAATAAAGAACTTAACTCAGATTTAATTTCTAATTTATCGTTACTATTTGTAACAGTTTCTAATATTTTATAGATTGTTTCCATATTCCGTAATATGTGATTTTCGTTTTCATTCACCTTAGATATAGTGTTATTGAAGTATGATATAGTCGATTTAATTACGTGAATATTGTCTTTCATGAGATGAGCAAGACGTTTTTCATCCGTCTGTACTTCTTCTATGGCCTTTGAGAACTTTACCGCGTCCTCAGAGTCTAAAGTGCCAAAAATGGTTTTCAGCAGTGAGCCACCGAGGTCCATGAAACCTCTTTTAAAACGCCTATTGGGTTTTTCATCAGCCAATAAATATGATATAGAAGAGAATTTGCTTACGTTAAGAATATGACGATTTTTTAAAGCGGATAACGAATTAATACAGTCGGACTGTATTTTAGAAGAAGTTAGTGAGTTACAAAATACGTTAAGTTTTTCAAATAAAAATTCGACTTTATCTAGGTTAGGTTGTACATGACTTATATCTACGTATGCTATAACATTCCAATCATTATTAGTAAACTTAATATCTAAGAGCTTATCAAAGTAGAGGCCGGGACTGCTGACGATAGAAGAAACATATTCGCATACGACCGGCGGTGGTAGCGTAGATCTGAAATAGCAATGAAGCGCTCGTGTATCATTCATTACGTCGCTAATGTTATACTTGTGACTGTTACGTCACCGGCCGGCTTGATTTCATCGTAATGGTGACGTACATGTTTACGATTAATGAGTAGTGTAACAGAATGGTTGCCATTCAACTTTATTATTTTGTAAGGGCCTTTCCATACTGGAGATAGTGCCTTATTCTGTTTATGGTGACAGCGGACATATACCATATCTCCTGTTTTATAGGATAATGGTTTCGTGCGGGAATCATAATAAGTTTTTGATTTCTCTTTAGAGGATTGAATATTTTGGAGAGCCTTCTGACGACTATAGTATAGTCGGTGATTAAGGGCCCGGATGTAATCCGTATAGGTATTAGTATCAAGGGTATCGATACTTGAAGGCAAGTAGGGTTTGAACCCGAAAAGCAATTCCAGGGGTGAGTAACCTGTGGTGCTATGTATATTGGAATTATATGCTATCATAGCACTGGGGATATAGAGGTCCCAAGTGTGTTGATTCTCACCTATATATGATCTGAGATACTCTTTTAGAGTGGAATGGCTGCGTTCAAGGGCACCGCATGTCTGAGGGTGGTAAGGAGATGCGAACACGTGTTTAATGTTAAACAGCTTCTCAAGTTGTTTGAAGACATCAGAGCAGAAATTGGTGCCTTGATCGGATATTATTAGCTTAGGAATTCCCATATGGGATATGTATAGGACTAAAGATTTCGCTGTTTCTTCGGCAGAACAGGATTGCATAGGATAGGCCTGAGAAAATTTAGTTAAGTCATCCTGTAGAGTAAGCAAGAACTTATATTTGTATTCATGTGTTTCTGGGAGCGGACCGACTAAATCAAGATAGATTTTTTCATTAGGCCGAGATGCCGTTGACGTGATAATCATGGGGGCCTTATTTGTTTGTCTTAAAGGTTTATTTATTTGGCAAGAGCGACAATTTTTCACATAATCCTCGATATCTTGCCTCATGTTTTTCCACCAGAATTGAGTTTTGATTCTTTCAAACATGCGTGATATACCTGGGTGGCCAGCTAGAGGAGAATCATGATTATCTCTAAGAATACGTTTGACCTCGTCAGGGGTCGGGTATCGTATAGAGTTACGGTAGATGTTGACTTTAATGTTCGTGTTGTGGAATAGAAATGATAAAATATTATAAATTTTTGTGTAAGATAATTTTGTGTAAGGATCTGTAAAGTCTGATATCGCGAATTCTTTCTCTTCTATGTACCAATACTTTACCATGTCTCTATAATCACGAAGGAGGTTAAATATGTCTTTATAACTCATTTCGTCATAATGATTTATTTTTAGAAATAAATGAGTGAATAAATGATCATTATTAGACGTGGAATAGTAAGTGTTTAATTCGCGTTCTATGTAGCAAATATTAGGTTCGCTAGTGGAGGCATCCATAATATCCTTGCAGTAAGGCACAGATTCGTCTAAGTCAATGGATGTCGGATAGGCAATAAGTTTACACTTTGCTTTCATTAATGACTCGTTGTGTTCTTGGACTATGGTGTCGAATGACACATCGGATTGTTTTATAATTTTAAGAAACTGCTCGTAAGTTTCTGATATGGATGCTGGATTATGTGAGTCTTCTTCGTTATTAGATGTTTCTGCAGGGTTGCAGATAATCGAATCAGAACTTTCATTATCTTGTAATACATTTACGGGGAACCGAGATAAAGCGTCGGCGTTTGCGTTTAATTTACCTTTCTTATAAACGATTTCGTAGTCGTACTCTTCAAGTTTTAAACGCCATCTAATGAGTCTAGATCCTGGGTCCTTGACATTGAAAAGCCATACTAGAGGTTTGTGGTCTGTAATTATTTTGAATTTACGGCCAAACAAGTAAGGGCGAAATGTTTTTACGCCGAATAAAATTGCTAGGAGCTCTTTTTCAATAGTTGAATAGTTACCCTCGGCTTTATTTAGGGTACGCGATGCATACGAGACAGGTTTGTCAGAGCCGATTGCACCTTGAGAGAGTACGGCTCCTATCGCATAATTGGAAGCATCGGTTGTTAAAAGGAACGGTTGTGTAAAATCAGGATATTGAAGCAGAGGCGCTGAAGTTAGTTTATCCTTGAGGGTAGAGAACGCTTGTTCTTGACTATGTGACCATTGAAATATAGCATCCTTTTTCAGAAGGGCAGTCAGTGGTTTAGTGATTTGGGAGAAGTTATTAATAAAACGACGATAGTAGCCGACTAGCCCTAGAAAGGATTTTATATCCTTCGGATTCTTGGGAGTAGGGAATTGAGAGACGGCTTTGACCTTCTCGGGATTTGGACAGACGCCTTTATCTGTGATTATATGACCAAGATAAGCGACCTCGCGTCGTAAGAACTCGCACTTGTCCGGTTGAAGTTTTAAATTAAATTTTCGGATGCGGTCAAAGACTAACTTGATTTTTTCCATATGAGATATCAAATTACTACTGTATATTATTACGTCATCAAGATACACATATGCGTGGAGGCCTTGGAGACCAGAAAGGACAGTATTCATCAACTTCTGGAAGGTTGATGGAGCATTTTTTAGCCCAAAAGGCATCCGCAGGAATTCGTAGTGCCCTGCAGTGCTAGAATTCGTGTTTATTGAGAACCCCGTTTTTTGTGCGTCCAGAGGATTCATTTTGATCTGGTGGAAGCCACTTGACAGGTCTAATGTGCTAAAATATTTTGAGTGACCTAACTGATCCAAAATATCAGTGATAAGCGGCAAGGGATAACTCTCAGAGACAGTGACGTCATTCAGACGGCGGTAGTCTATTACTACTCGCCATTTCTTTTTCCCAGAAGCATCCATCTTCTTAGGGACTACCCAAACAGGGGCGCTCCAAGGTGATGTTGACGGGCGTATAATATTTTGATCAAGCATCTTGCGAATTTGTGAGTCCACTTCTTCTTTGTGGCACTCGGGGAAACGATACGATTTTACGTGAATAGGGGGCGCATCACCCGAATCTATAGTATGCTCGATCGCGTTTGTGAATGATAAAGGTTCACCTTCTAAGTGAAAAATATCTGTGTACTCAGAACAACATTCAAGCAAAGCTTCTTTTTCTTCGGAGTTTAGATGAGAACAGCGTATTAGATTTAAGACCCTTTGCGGTCTGTCAGATTCGGAATAGGATAAAGCGTTGACGGATTCGTTTGAATCTGTAGTGATATTACGTTCAAGAGGTGTTAACTGGACTTTAAAGTTTTGGACTTGGACATCAGAATCAGTAGTATTTAAGACGGTTACGTTAATTCTTTTATTCGGTTTTATAGTGACAAGACAATTTGCAAAATAAATACCTTCGCTTATAGAGTGATCTAATAATAAGCCCTCATTGTTATCATAATGTTCACGCGAGTAATTAGATACTGCGCATTCGATGACCGCTTCGGAGCGAGCGGGGATGACGTAAGTCGGTTGAATATAGTTGATGTCCAGACTCTGTCCGCATATATGAACCGATTGTGAGTTATAGTCTATATTGGCTTTGAAATGATTTAAAAAGTCGCTACCAATTATACCATCATACTCTAAGTTAATATTATCGTCAACTACATGAAATTTATACTCGTGGCGATTATTTTCCGAAGTAAAGTCTAATTGACATGTACCTAAAGTTTCTGAATAAGTGCCAATGTTATTAAAGCCTTTTATCTTAACTATTTCGCGACACAATTCAGGCGCTTTGGTTAAACTTGACAGTTTGATCAAACTAATACTCGCTCCCGTATCGATAAGAAGACGCAACGGATGGACAGAAAGCGAAGTAGTTATATATATGTGAGGCAGTGACACTTTCTTCGAGTATGAAGATATCTCATAGACAGGGATTTCAGGATTAGTTTTAATTTCTTCCTTAGACTGCGGCACAGCGGATTCATTGTGAGAGGGAAGATTCGGACTCAACGACACGGCGGCTCTATTAGAAGCGCGTTGAGGTAAAATGGTATTTTGACTCGACGGAACAGCGGTTCTCTGTGGAGTGCGTCGAGATGAGACAGAGGGACGACTCAGCGAAACAGGGACTCTCTTCGGAGCATGCTGAGATGAAATATGATTTTGACTCAACGATTCAGGGACTCTTGAAAGAGCGTGTTGAGATGAAACAGAGGGACGACTCAGCGAAACAGGGACTCTCTTCGGAGCATGCTGAGATGAGATATGATTTTGACTCAACGATTCAGGGACTCTTGGAAGAGCGTGTTGAGATGAAACAGAGGCACGACTCAGCGAAACAGGGACTCCCTTTGGAGCATGCTGAGATGAAATATGTTTTTGACTCAACGATTCAGGGACTCTTGGAAGAGCGTGTTGAGATGAAACAAAGGCACGACTCAGCGAAACAGGGACTCTCTTTGGAGCATGCTGAGATGAAATATGTTTTTGACTCAACGATTCGGGGACTCTTGGAAGAGCGTGTTGAGATGAAATGTCATTTTTACGCGTTTTTTTACGAGTGCCTAATTTATCCGGATAACGACGGCACGCTTTCGTAATCCGTGGGTTTAGTTTAAAGAGTTATTGGGGTCGTCATCATTTTCACATGGAATATAATAAGGTGTCGGTGATAGGGCAGGTGACATCGGCGGCTCGAATGTAATATGATTCATCGCAGTCGGTCTGTCGCGATTATCAGAATTAGATATATTACGCCGTTCATTATTATATTTTCTTTTGCGACATTGAGTAATATGATGACCCTTATTTTTACAATAATTACAGAAAAGTTGATTATTAGATGGTGACTTCGAGTTATTAAATGATGTTGATGGTTGAGGGTCCGACGGAGCGTGCGGTGGCCCCGTGCGCTTTTGTCTCTCCCGGCATTCAGAATCCGAGTGCCCGGGCTTACCACAGACCCTACATTTAGGTTTCATAGATGTTTTGTATAGGAGGTTTTGTATCTTTTCTTCCTCGAGAGCCACGTTAATCGCATCATTAAGTGATTTTGGGCTTCTGCATCTGACATTATTACTAAGTCGGGGATGTAACCCTAAAGTAAAAGTAAATAAGGCCAAATCTTCGGTCATAGCTATACGACCGGGTATATCCCTTTTTAAGGATTCAGAATTATAAATTTCCGATTGAAGATCGGTAAGGCAACTTTCTACGCGAAGTGCGAATTGCGCAACAGTTTCATTTGCCAATTGCCTGCACGACTGTAAATCTAGCAACAAATGATTATAATGTTTTCTCTCACCGAAGTTTTGTTTAAGAAAACATTTCAATTGGTCGAAATCTTCAAAAATTTTATTAGAGCATGCGATCTGGGCTTTGCCTTCTAGGCGCGATAAAATGTATTTTGTTAATAAAACCGTTTGACTCGGTGATGCTAGATCTAAGGCGTTCTGACAATTGGTGATAAAAGCGGTAAGAGTTTCGCGTTCTCCCTTATAAGGGCTGATAAAATTACAGAGCACATTGATAGGAAACTGTTCACTCAACACAATTTTTGCCGTTTTCTTAGAAGTACTCATAGTAGTTTCGTTAGTTTCTGTAGACATTATGAACTTGAAAGAAAATTAAAAGGTAAATGTATGATACAAGTATGGATAGAGTTTACGATATGTGATACCCTAGTAACCCTAGGTAATAGGAATGCCTACGCGTAATTTAAAATATTGTAGCGATAACAGTAAACCGATGTGTTTTACTCACAGACACAGGAACACGAAGTATTCGATACGCATTTCTTGGCACTGGATTAGCACGATTACTGGAGCAGGAGTACAGCGGCGCGATAATTCGCGGCCAGCAGCAACGGGGACGTCAGGGACAGCGAGGTGGCGGCGCACGTCACCCGAGCGTCATCAACGCTTGCACGTGGCAGCACCACGCGGCAGCACCGCGTGTAAGGGCAGCAAGGGCAATCACCTGCTCCTTGCGGCGATATCACGATAACAGGGCTTGCGTATGTTGAGCCCCCTGGATGTAGAAGCACTGAGAATTCTGGACGATCGGCAGGCTTACGTAAGATACTCGTAAGGCTTACTGTCGCGACTCGTCTTAGGGGGATGGCACTGACTTTGTCGAGGTGTGTTTCCACTTAGCGAAAATAAGAACACCCCGGAGATGGATTAACTCGTCGGCAACGTAAAGTTCACATATGATCACTTCAGGATAACCACGACCCGATAGGGGATACCAGCGGAACGGTTACGGCGATATCAACACTGGTATCCCACTTCTGACACCACTGTTACGGAGCGGGTCGGAAGACGGTTTTTAAAAAAGACAATTTAATTAGCTAAAAGAAAGATATATTCAATTATCAAACACGTATTACAAGTTACTATGCCCGACGGAAGTCCAATCCAAACTGATGGGAAAACGGTTAGAATCGCTAACGAGAATAACAACGGTTTCCTATTGCATTGACGTAAATGCAATGGGAAACTCAGCATTTTAATTTATATTCCAAGTAATAGTTAATCCGATATAACAGTACCATAGATTTATGTGTATGAAATTGTTATTTGTATGAAAGATTACGCGGTAATAAGCGGTTTACGATTTACGAGGTATTAAAAAAAAAAGGCGTGTGGCACTCGGAGACTGCCGCGGTAAAGCTATTGCATAGCCATTTTTTTATCAACTATAACTTGCAATTATAATTATTTATTTATTTTATTTATACAGTAATTTTTCCTTTGTTTTTTTTTTTTTTTTCTTTGATATCAATTCAAGTTTTCTTTCTGTTTTGTAATTTATTTATTTTTTACCAGCAACGTCATCAAAAGAGTGCGAAAAATGGTGACGATTAAGCGACTAAACTATATTCAATGTTTTCTGTTCGACTTTGATAAAGAGATAGAAAGAAGCTAAGCAATAGCTTAAAAATGACGTCATGTTCGTTATCACACCCATGTCAGAATGTCATGAAATATGATGTCGGCCATCTTGGATTTCAAAAATGAAATCATTTTCGTGATCAGCACCCTGAGTTTTGGCGGGAAAGTCAAGCTGAGTGTCACGCTCGTTTTTCATTGGACTTTTAAAATTATTTATAGTGTTGTTTACTAAATAAAAGTGCGTGATTTATGTAGTAAAAAGTGCATTTAGTAAATAGTTCATAAAGAACAGTGAAATATCGCTGCATAGTGGCCACATCATGACTTTGTCCCAAACCTCACTCGTAAGACGGGTCACGCGGCCGTCTTTTTCGACATGAATAATTCATAATTACGTGGCATTGGCTAAAGGCACAAACCGTGCGAAGCCAAAAAATAAAGAAATAAAGAAAAAACCCATGAAATTTATTATATTATCACTCGAGTCAGTAAGCATGTAAAATGAGAAAACTAACATAGAACGATCCGTGTGAGAACTAAACGATCACTATTACACAACAACACTGATACCTTTGAGAAAGCGGACTTCCTCTACAATAGGGCAATTCCTCCGTAAGGTCTGTCTATGCTATTACTTATAATCTCTGTCATTGTGTGCTGTTTCGGTGCAATCGCAAGACCGGCCGGGCACTGAGGGGCAGGCAAGACAGCTATAGTATCCTTATGACTCCACCAACTGGTATTTCGTTGACTCGGAAACGGCGCACAGGTAGCACCACGAAATATACTCAAAGACTCCGAGGTTCTTTTTCAATATACCCCACTGTTTTGTCGTGGTGGCCTAGTGGTTAAAACACCAGCCTCTCAAGTATGAGTGCGCGGGTTCGATTCCAGGTCAGGCAAGTACCAATGTAACTTTTCTAAAGTTATATGTACTTTCTAAGTATATCTTGGACATCAATGACTGAAGGCGAAGGAAAACATCTTGAGGAAACCTGGGCTTTATAAGTCTGAAATCGCCAACCCGCATTGAGCAAGCGTGGTGATTACGCTAAATCCTTCTCTGTATGAGAGGAGATCTGTGCCCAGCAGTGGGACGATAAAAAGGCTGTTGATGATGAACGGCGTCGGTGTCCAATTATTTGTTATCAATTTAATATTTTCGAGCTGATCTTTAGTAACATAATCACTTCTGATTGCGTTAACATCTGACCGTAGAATTAATAAATCCTTCATCAACTTCTTTACGTACGTTCTACGTAGTCAAAGCAAACTGGTGGCAATTTGTGAAGGTCATATGCCACAAAAACTGGGATTGTTCGGGATCCGTGATTTTAAACACCGTAATCGTATATTTTGGGTCTTTCTGCTTTTTGTTCTTACGCCTCGATACATAAAGAAAGAAAGAAAGAAAAGAAAGAAAAATGTATTTATTGACATTACAGCAAGATACATAAATTTAAAACTATAAAACTTGTCTTGTAATGCCAAAAGGGCCTCAGCTCAGCATAATGTCAGATAACAACACGAAGTGTACCATCTGACGCTGATTTTCAGCTGCAACCCACGAGTGCCATACGCTAGAATTACAAAATTACATGTTTTTGTCTTGTCTTCGTAGAAACAAACAATAACTTTTTTGCCTCATCAATGTCTTCCTCAGAAAAAGCCGACGGCATATTTTTATTAAACTTTCGTTGTTTCGTTTCGGAGATAACAATATTACAACTCGTACACTTAAATGTACTCGTATTAACATTGTTCACCGACATCTTTCTGTAATATTTTATTTAATAAAAACTTCAACTTCAACTCTTGATCTGGTCCCTGTGGATAGATACCACAATTTTGCCAATAACATGTGTAACAAATTATAGAAATTCTTTAAAAAAATATTTCACAATAATGGCGGATATCGCCAATAACAGTTGAAAAAACGGCCGCGTGAGCACTTTTTACTCTATAAAATCACGCGCTTTTATTTAGTAAACAACACTATAAATAATTTAAAAGTCCAATGAAAAATTAGCGTGACATTCATCTTAGCTTTTCCGTTAAAAAAAAAAGCTATTTTATAAAAACACTACTAAATTAATTTGAATAAAAGTACTTAATAATTAATTATATGAAAAGTTTTTAAGGTAGCCATGACAACGTCGATGACGTCTATGACATATCTCTATAGAAGACCTATTTCAGAGAGAAAATTAATCGCAAGTTTAGCACATCGCGACTATCAGTAACATGGCAAGTGTGTAGAACTGAGTTCGCGCCCTGCAATATGCATGCTCTTTTTGAAAATCTATAAATTGTTTTCAAAAGATGTAGTCGCACGCACACAAATATACCGTGCCGAAGACTGCCGAACTGAAACAACGTTAGACGATGTACGGCCTTCAAGCCACACCTCCGTGCCCGTCGGAGTGGGGAGCGTGAGGTTTTTTCGTTACGGAATTTCTGGATTCGGTCCCCGCGCTCAAGGCCCGCGATAGAAGCTATGCAATAGCTTAAAACTACTTACTAGATCTCGTTCAAAACAATTTTATTTGGTAGTTTTTATAGTAATGTACATCATATGTTTTTTTAATTTTCTTATTTTAGAAGTTAGAGGGGGGACCAACTTTTTTCCACTTTGGAAGAGTCTGTCACGTAAACTATTCGTATTAGAAAAAAAAATATTTTAGAAACCTCGACATCATTTTTGAAGACCTATCCATGGATACCCCACAAGTACCTATGTGTTTAATGAAAAAAAAAAAATAAGTTTCAGTTCTAAGTACGGGGAGTCCCCAATATGTATTATTATTTTTGCATCAAAATCTTAATGCGGTTCACAGAATACATCTACCTACCAAGTTTCAACAGTATAGCTCTTATAGTTTCGGAAAAAAATGACTGTGACATACGGACGGACAGACGCGAGACGGACAGACAGACATGACGAATCTATAAGGGTTCCGTTTTTTGCCATTTCGTTACGGAACCCTAAAAACGATACAATTTAAGTATCTTCATTATCAACATTTCAGAAGAAAAACGTCCTATGCTGGACATAAGACTCTCCCAAGTACTGTCACTTCTACCGGGTCTAAGTAAAGGTAAGTTATATACATATGCATACCTACATGTAATATAAAGTCCTTAACATTCTGTTGATGACGCCACATCGTATCGGAAATGTTCATAAAATGTCAACATTATTTTTAACCCCAATTTAAAATAACAAACGGAGCAGTAGTCGCTCTGTGGTAACTGCTGCGACTTACAAATTGTAGATCGTAGGTTCGGATCCAGACAGGTGGAAATTATTTCATCACCAATGCTTTCAAAACAGTGAGGAAAAAACATCATCATCACCACCCACCAGACAAAGCCTTGCCGCCAAGCGATTTGTCGTGTTCCGGCATGATGTCTGGTGAAGCCGTACGGAGGACGGGTCTGAGCAGTTGTGTTGCGATGTGTGCCGGGTACGATGCGCCTAATGTTGTTGTGTTGGGACTTTGGTCGTGGAGGGTCTTCAAATCAATCTCCCTTTGGCGCAGCATCGTTGATCGTGTTGTTGAGTTTAACATTGGATCACCTCGCTCAACTGCCGTCTTCCTTCCTATTCGCTCAGTTTTTCTGAATAAATAGGCTCTTATTAAACTAGCGGGCTGTACCATCAACGATCGCATCACTGCTTACCATCAGGAGGGATTTCGGTCAAGCGCTAGTTTATAATTATTAAAAAAAAAAAAAACAGGAAACCGGCATGACCCAGACTCGAAACGACGAAGACATGTGACATTTACCAACTCACCAGCATTGTTTTCACATAGATTCCAACCGACTCCTTTCACTGCCTCTCAGTGAATTAGGCCTATGGCTGCCACAGGCCTAATCCCACACCCGTAATCCCGCAGCACACGGGACTAAAAAATGATGCGGAATCCCAGAATACCGATATCTCGGTATTGCGGGATTGGAAGCCCTACTGTGGCCTATGGTTCTTTCGGTTATATCATTGTCTAATGCTAGTGTAGCGCGTAAGTCGTGTCGCGTAATTAAAACTCAGATAAATCGAACTTTGTGTATTGCACGAATGTAAAAGAGTACAATGTATTTGACGTGTACAATGACGCGATACAAGAGTGTGATCAAGGAATGGATATAATAATGATGTTGTACAATGATGTAGAATATGATAATAGTCGACCTTTTTGGTGTAATTTGTAAGAGGACATGTGTAGCCTTTGTACATCGCCACAATAGCGAACACGTGTGGCATTTGTACAATGCTACAGTACTCCCCCCTTTTTAGCAAAGCGTACGTAGCGTGCAGGCGTCTTGACGATCCTGCCTGATCTGGTACGTTGTTCCCTCGTATGCGGGTCTGGATGTAGGCTGGTTTGCTCATCTGTGGTAGCTGCAGGTGCTTGATTGGTCTCGCTGTTCGTATGCCTGGGATCATCTTCTGTGTTGATTGTGTACGCAGGTTTGAGGCGATCTATCGACATATTGCTAATTCGTCCTGGTAATTGGATTGTAAAGTACTTTTCTTTACGTTCGATGATCTTGTATGGACCTTGGTATGGATGCTGCAGAGGTTTGCGGACGGTGTCATCGCGTACAAACACGTGGCTACATGTTTGTAGGTCGTTGTGCACGAACATACATCGCTTATTTGCATGCGATTTGTATGTAGGTGTGAGCTTGGTGATAACTTCTTGCAGGTGATTGACGTAGTCGTGGTCCATTTTCGGTGTAGCTGGTGTCGGTGATATGAAATCGCCTGGTAGTCGTATTGCTTGACCGTAGGTGAGTTGAGCTGCGCTTGTGTTAGAGTCGGAGCGGATAGCGGCTCTGAGACCCATTAGAACAGCAGGCAATTCGTCGATCCATTTGTTGCTGTTTTCTAGTCTAGCCATGAGTGCGGCTTTTAATGTCCTGTGCCAGCGTTCGACGATTCCGTTACTCTGCGGGTGGTATGCAGTAGTACGGGTTTTTTCTACACCGAGTAATTGAGCGAGGTCTCGGAATAGTCTACTTTCAAACTGTCTTCCTTGGTCGGTAGTGATTCTAATTGGACAACCGAAACGAGATATCCACACTTCGTAGAGTTTTCTTGCGACGATTTCAGCGGTTGTCTCCTGAAGTGGTACAGCTTCAGGCCATCGTGTGCACCGGTCGATCATCGTGAGCAAGTATTTGTGTCCACATGCGGACGTCGGTAGCGGTCCAACGATATCAACGTGAATATGTTGAAATCGTTCGCTCGGTGGGAATGTTGCGATGTCACTATGATTGTGTCGCTGTACTTTGGAGAGCTGACACGAATTGCATGTCTTAGTCCACTGGCCGATGTCGGTATTCATTGACGGCCAAAAGAATCGCTCTTGCATCAGCTTCCGTGTGGATCGCACTCCTGGGTGGCTTGGGCTGTGCACGGCATTGAAAGCTATGCGACGAAAATCAGCTGTTAAATATGGACGAACGTGTGACGTTGATGTTTCGCAGAATATTGGCTTGTTAGTACCCGGTAAAATGAATTTCTTGAGTTGTATGTTGGTCTGTTGAGACAATGTAGGGATACAACTGTCGTTTTCTTGAGCTTGAGATAACTCGTCGTAGTTGATGGGTGAGGGCACGTCGATAGTTTCGACGCGTGATAATGCATCTGCTACAACGTTTTGAGCTCCGCTCACGTGTCGAATGTCAGTAGTGAACTCGCTGATAAACAGTAGCTGCCGAATTCGCCGTGGTGTGTCGTTATCGGAAGGCGGCTTACGAATTGCGTAGGTCAGCGGTTTATGGTCAGTGTAAATCACGAGTTCTTTGCCTTCAAACATCTTTCTGAAATGTTTTATTCCCATATGTATTGACTGGAGCTCCCTGTCGAAAGTGGAGTACTTTTTTTGTCTTTCCGAAAATTCTTTGAAAAATATCCGAGTGGCAGCCATTGTCCGTTGCTTCGCCTTTGTTGTAGAGATGCCCCGGCGCAGGTAGCTGAGGCGTCCGAAAAAATAGCGATTTGGTCCTCTGGCGCACTGGATGGGTAAGACAATAAAGCAGCGTTTATTATGCTTTGTTTGCACAACTCAAAAGCTTTTGTCGATTGATTGTCCCACTTTACTTCCGTCTTGTCTCGTTTTTTTGAATTATGAAGGAATGCATTCAGCGGTGCCTGAATGCTTGCGGCATTTGGGACATTGTCTCGGTAAAAATTTATCATCCCCATAAATCTCCGTAAGTCTTGAATGGTTTTGGGTTTTGGGTATTCTGTGATTGCTTTGACTTTGTCTTGAAGTGGTTTGATCCCCTTGCTTGATACTTCATAACCTAGGAACTTGACGGTTTCGCTGCCGAAAACACACTTAGAGGGATTTATAGTGACACCATACGTGTCTAATCGGCGTAAAACTTCCTGCAGATCTCCGATGTGGCTTGCTTCACTTTCAGATGCAACGATAACATCGTCGATGAATGGGAACGCGTAGTCTATTCCGTTGAGCACTTTGTTTATGAATCGTTGGAATGTCTGTCCGGCGTTCTTGAGACCTGGGCACATTCGTGGAAATTCGAATAAACCGAATGGTGTAGTGATTGCTGTCTTTTCGATATCAGGTTCGAAGATAGGTACTTGAGAATAAGCTCGGTTTAAATCGAGAGTACTGAAGATTTTCTTGCCGTGAAGTAGGTAGGTAAAATCTTTGAGGCGTGGGACTGGATAGCGGTCGGGTTTGGTGACGTCATTGAGCCTTCTGTAGTCACCACAGATGCGTAAGTTGCCGTTTTTCTTAGGAACGACGTGTAGCGGACTGGACCAAGGGCTTTTGCTTGGTCGGCAAATTCCTTGCTGCATCATGAGCTCGAATTCTTTCTTCACGGGCAGGTAGCGATGTGGAGGAAGAGGTCTGCACTTGTTGAACACTGGTGGGCCAGTAGTTTCGATGTGGTGTTCTACCTTGTGTTTGGGAGTATCCTTCATGCTTGATGGTCGCAGGATATCAGGAAACTTACTGAGGAGCTGGTGATACGGCTGTTCCATGTCGATACTTCGAACTGTAGGTTCGGCGGAACGAATGACTGATGCTCTGACGGTCATGTTGGTAACTTTGTCGACGAGACGTCGGCCGGCTATGTCGACGAGAAGTTGATGACGCTTCAGAAAGTCTGCACCGATGATGGGTTTGCTGACTGCAGCGACGATGAATTTCCAGGTGTACGGCCGTCGTAGGTTGAGATCCAGTTGTAGGGTTTTCTCTCCGTACGTTGGAATGATCGTGTTGTTTGCTGCGTACAAACAGAAATCGGTTTGCTTTGCTTTCCCGCCTTTTGTCCTCGGTATCACGGAAACGTTTGCGCCCGTATCAATTAGAAATGACAGACGCGAATTCCTATCAGTTATGAATAGGCGGTGATACGTGTTGTTCGCGTCAGTTGCCGCCTCAACCGACGCAGGCGTTAGTTTTCCGACTGGGCGCTGTTGTTGTTGTTGAAATTGCACGGACGTGTACATTTCCGCGCGTTTGCGCCGTACTTGCGATGATAATAACAGATAAGTGATTGTTCTGAATACTTGCGGTTACTATTATCGTTGCTTGTTGAACGCGATCTTGAACGCCGTCTGTCGAATGATCTGTGTGGTCGTGGTCTGGATTCCTGCCTGTTCTTGAGTTCCTTGAGTTCTGCCAGCTCCAGAGATAACTGCCTTATTTGATCGTGTAGGGCAGCCACATCGCTCGTGCGTGAAATCTGCGCGACCTGGTTAGGTTGCGCGATACTGTCCATTACACTGTCTGCTACTTGCGATAACTTTTCCAAGTCTGTAGTGTTGCTCACGGTGAGGACAGCGCGTACTGAGGGTGGAAGTAGCCGGGTCCACATGATGCGCAGTGTACCGTCTGGTATTTTCTGTCCGGCTAGTTCCCGCATTTTTCGCAACAGCTGTGAGGGTTTCTGATCTCCGAGTTCCATCTCATCCATCAGCTTCTGCAGCTTCCGGCTCTCGGATTCCTCGTAGACACTGATGAGTCGGGACTTCAGGGCTTCGTACTTGTTTTCAATGGGCGGGTTGGTTATAATATCACTTACTTGTTGAAGTGCGTCCAGGCCTAGTCGGGCGATAGCTGCTTGATAGCGCGCGTCATCACCTTGTCTCTGTGGCGCCATTACTGCTTCGAAGTGTGTAAACCATAGTCTGGGATACGCCGGCCAAAAGTCAGACAGCCGTGCTTGTAGTGTGAGCGTGTCGACTTGCCCTCCTACCTGTGTTGCGTTGCTTACCTGTGTTGCGTTGTTGGTCGCCATCCTGATTACTCTTCTGGTGTATCACGCAGCAATACCGTGAATATAGCCTCTTGAAATCCTAGTGGTGAGACCCGCTTGTGGGAAGCCACTAGAATGTGCTAATCACGAGTACCGTCACGTTTGTCTTGATTCACGTCGCTTAGGTCACCAATGTAGCGCGTAAGTCGTGTCGCGTAATTAAAACTCAGATAAATCGAACTTTGTGTATTGCACGAATGTAAAAGAGTACAATGTATTTGACGTGTACAATGACGCGATACAAGAGTGTGATCAAGGAATGGATATAATAATGATGTTGTACAATGATGTAGAATATGATAATAGTCGACCTTTTTGGTGTAATTTGTAAGAGGACATGTGTAGCCTTTGTACATCGCCACAATAGCGAACACGTGTGGCATTTGTACAATGCTACACTAGCAAAGTAAACAAGGAGCTGTGACCTCATTAACACAAGAGTACACCTATTATTGCCCTGTTTTATTTACCTTTAATTAGAGTATAGTATAAGATATAATAATTCTAGTTATTATGACTAATAATGAAAGCATCCACTGGTGGATCCATTTCCAGTCGTTTTTGTAACCAGACGCTAGAAGGGTGAGATATATTAAATGAGGAATGTTGGGGAAAGAAGATGATAATGGTATAATTGAGCATATGGAGTGCACATTTGCAATTATTAATTGTCGCCAAAGTCTAGCAATAACTATACAGAGCACAAATATACTTGTAACTCGTTAATTCACAAAACCCACGCACTTGAAAATTTCGTTCATGCGTACAATATATTTTTTCGTTTAGCTGAACAAAACATGCACATTTAGACGGCATGACCTGGCCACGCCGTTATCGATACCATGACATATATATTACAGTTCTATAATCGGTTTTTTTTAAGACGACCTTAACTATTGTCATTGTTGCGAGGTCCGCATGCGGTGTGGTCAGCCCCACTTGTTCTTATTCCATTTTAACTCATATAAAAACCCAAGTTCAGCATCATTTGTCATCAATCATTGATTGACTTTGGTCTATACAACAACAAAATGTTCAGCAAAGTAAGTGAAGCAATTTTAACAATAATCTGAGGAATCAATCCCTTAAAATAAAATTCAAAATATGCGATTTGAAACGGTATAACAAGTGAATTCGTAAAGTGGAGTGAAATGATTTTTCAAGTGATCTTCTAAAATTCTCGAACAGTAAAGTCACAAATGGAAGTAGCTAAGTTAAAATGTCTCTTCTTGTATCTTCAGCTGATAGCTTTCGGTGCGATGCTGGCTGCAACCTATGCACATGGTCACGCCGTGTCTTACCAGGGCATCGTGCATCACGATGGGGGTCACTATGCCGCTCCCTACGCGGCGCCATACGCTGCTGCCTATGAAGGTGGCTCTGCTGCACCATACGCTGTACCTTATGAAGATGGCTACGCTGCGCCATATGACGGCGCCTACGCTGTGCCCTATGCCGTACCCCTTCCCTACGCTGCCGTTCCAGTGGCATACGATGGACACCATGACGAACACGACGATGAACATGTAATTAATGTAACTAACCTTAACAACTTAGTCAATAAACTAAGGGGTGAAGATACTTGTACAAACGTTCCCTAAAAAAGTGCAGTAACCACATGGTCGATTATTTTTACAAAAAAGAACAATGTCTGTTGAGTTCTGCAAACTGATAGTATTAATAAGGACAGATTTTGTTCAGATGCTGTCATTTAAAATGTTAATTTTTCGTATCTGATTAAAAGTCCAAATAAGTATTTGATGAGGAACGTCGTGAACAATAACAACAAGAGCTTCAGATAATTTTAATGTACACAAAATATTCGCCACAACTCTAAATTTGGTTATAGGGTTAGAACATTACAAGCTTAATTCTGATTCTTAAAGTTACCGCATTCTTGCCTAATAATTTCTATTTGCATGAATATTTGGATGTTGATACAGTGCAGACACGTAATATCAACAACCCAACAATATTCTCTATAATTTTACAATGTAAATGATTCCAGGCTCACCCCCACTACGAGTTCGAGTACTCTGTGTCTGACCCTCACACCGGTGACCACAAGTCTCAGCATGAGAGCCGCGACGGCGACGCTGTGCACGGATACTACTCTCTGGTACAGCCTGATGGGTCCGTGCGCAAAGTTGAATACACTGCTGATGACCACAATGGGTAAGCTAAATATTTTTGTCTTTTCACGTTACCAGGGTGCAAACTATCGATATCAAAGTAATAGTACTTTAAATCACCTTTATGTTCTCATCACTCACATAGAACGATTTGTCTCGATAATTATCGATGACAAACCATCGTATTTAAAGAGGTCATAAATTAGGATCTCGCTGAAATAGACGAACATATTACTGCTATACGTGTTGCTGTACATCTGTACCACGTAAGTCTAGTGTTTACAAGAACGACTGCTGAAATACCGAGGGCTACTGGGTTCGATATCCTGGTGGGGAAAACTCTTATTATGTTTTTTGAATAGGAATTTCTTAATAACAGGTCGGAGTTTCTTGTTAGCAGTGTTATATCCCCCTGCCTAGGCAATCACGTACGAATAACATTTACGAGTGATCTCTGTCCAGTTGTGTTGAACTGCCATCACATGCGAATATGAGAGTGAAGGAAAAGAGTCAAAGTCTAATCTCTTCTGAGATTGGTTACCATGACCGAGATTTGGTCATGATGAAATTCGGTTAGTTATAGTTTTTCGTCACAAAGAAAGTTTCCATTAAAAAGTTTCTGATGTAATTTTGAAGATTTATCGATTAATTCTTTTTTGGTTTATCTTCAGATTCCAAGCCGTTGTGCATACCTCGGCTCCAGCCATCCACCCGGCGCCTGAGTACCATCACGACTATTAATTAAAGTCATACCGAGTAAATAATATTGTCTACGTCAACATGCTGAAACCAAATACGATACTAAATTAATTTATTAAAATATTATAATTATAATATCAAACATTTCATTTTTCTCCTCTTAGTCGCTATTGAGATACTTAGAACATGAGAAGACGACGATCAAACTCCAGAGTTAATAAATTAAGGTAGAATTATTTTAAAAATAAACTTTTTTGTTTTCAACGCACGCGCACGCAAAGGTAATTACGAGTACCATTCCAATTTATCAATCAATCTGTTTAACCTATTCCTTACTATAATGGGCTCTGCTTTCAGTTTAACCGAATGTAACTGTATTTTGAGAAACTATCTACTGAACTCCATAACCCTGTTACTAGGTAACACGTTAGCTCTTGTAATGATTGGTTGTCGTGCTTCCTCTAAGATGAAGAGCGGAAATGGAGCGAGATATCTCGTCCACTCATCCGGCCCACAGCAGACGCACCGGGCATCGGCGGAGGATCCTAAAGCCCAGATCCAGGTTCCTCTGGTCCACGGGCCAGGCAGTCGCAGCCCCCACATATAAGGGCCCGAAGCGGCGGCACATAATGTTCCACGAACGCCCCTCTTAGACATCGTATGAGACATCGTATCTCACTCTCCCCCCTGATCCGAGGAGGCCACTGGTCGAGGGTTGCGAAAGGAGCACACATTCCCGCGACCCCCGGCGTACGTGTGAACTTACGCCTGGAGTCACGGGATTACGATGGCATACCTGGGTGGTTTTTAGTCAGTAAGAAAACCCACTAAATCATAGCAAAAATAAAAGGGTCTCCATATACAAAGGGATGGTCACTTATAACGAATCGATCGCGATAAGCGTAGCCTTCGTACGTCTGTATGTTCCGCACGGTTATTACTATAAAGCCACGGGACCCTATTTAAATAAATGTTTACTTTTACAAACATATAAATTCTTAATTACCAACCATTTATTTTCCACAACTGTTTGTTCAATGACTGCAAGGGATTATCGTCCCAATTTATCAAAGTACCTTAATTACGAACCTCTTAAGGTATAAAGTGTCATTAAAACATGGCAAGTTCAGGCATTATAATATTTACGTAACAAAGTAAAGTATTTGGTAGTAGGCCGACATTTTATCATTAATCATAATTTTATAACAAGGCTGTTACGCTTGCGTGATTCCGGCAATAAAAATATAAACTCTGTTTACTCACTCAGTGCCTTTACTTGTGTAAGACATCTACTATGCCTCTCAATGTAAAACAGAGGGGCAAAACTCGTAATTTTATAAACGTTAAAATTCTGATCGCAGTCTCAATCTGTTAAAAAATACCTCTAATTTTCCTATATTTTGATAGATTTTTGACATTGCTTGCCTTTTTTTAAAAAATAAAAACTAGTGCTTTACCGCAATACCGCCGGATGGTAAGCAGTTATGCAATCGTTGATGGTAAAGCGCACTAGTTCATTAAGAGCGTATTCACTCAAAAAACTGAGTGAATAGTAAGGAAGACGGCAGTTGAGCGAGGTGATGCAATTTTAAACCCAACAACACGACCAACGATGAGAGAGATTGATGCCAGAGGGAGATTGATCTGGAAGCCCTCCGCTACCAAACTCCCAATACAACAACATTTGGCGCATCGTACCCGGCACACATCGCAATACAACTGCTCACACCCGTCCTCCGTAAAGCTTCATCAGACATCATGCCATCATGCTGCGACTTTCTATATTTTAAAAGTATTTAATTACTGGAATTAGCCTTCAGTTATGCCCTTAGTATTTTTATTGCATCGATTGATTATTTTCTTATTTGCAAATATCAATCAAGATATACATATCAAAGACATTATGTCCCTCTACAATTGAACACGGATGGGGGTCAGAGTGTTGCAGTACAGCATAGGAGAGGCCTGTTTCCAAAAGTAGCCTAATTATTTTGATTGATTGATTGATATGACGTTATAACAAATAAAATTTTAAGCAATTCACATTTTTCTGTTGACTTTACAGAATTAGCAATCATATTACCGTTATTTTTGAGCAACTGAGTATGTTTGAATTAAAATAATTTTACTTCCATTACATGAATTACCAGAAACCAATAAATGGTCTTAATACGAATCGAATTCGACGGAAATGCCCTATTATCGTGATCGAATTTTACAATGATTTTTTGTTCGCTTCCTGCAACTTCTTATTGACTCGTTTCATACTACTGCGCAACAGAATATTATGAACCTATCTTAATTTTAACAGATAGGGAAGGACATATGTATTTTTATTTGGCTCTTGTTTAATGAACTAGCGCTCTTTACCATCAACGACTGCATTACTTTTCACCATCACGTGGGATGGCTGTCATATAGGTATGTGTTGTACAATATTATTTATTGAACAGAAAGGGCTTTTTAAATTCACTTAATGCAGTGATACATATTTTTGCACTCGACTGTACTCTGAACATATGGAGCAACCGTGGGAAATTATTTTACAGTGTGTTACTAATGTATTGATTAGGGTTTCTATACACGCTTAATCCAATCCAATACATGAACATTCTCTCTATTGATTATTCAAATTAATAATTCATAAATACACTTTAATTACATTCAATCAACGACAATCATTGTAGTCTCATCACAACGATAATGAATATCAAAAACTTATCAAAAAATAAGGGACTCAAATAGGGGAATAAAATTAAATAGTAGACAATAGGGGAAGCATTTTTGACATGTTTGAACGCTCTTAAAATTACGAAAATTGTTCACAGCACAGTTGTGGGATACCTGCCGGGTGCTCGGGCATAGAAGCTATGGTAGAGTGCATGAATGTTGCTACAGGCAGTCTCCGAATAGGGCGAAGCCAATCTTGTAGCATTCAACGCCACCAAAACACAAGCGTGTCTCATCATCATCATCATCATTTCAGCCGAAAGACGTCCACTGCTGGACATAGGCCTCCCCCAAGGTTCTCCACGACGACCGGTCCTGCGCCTCCCGCATCCAGCGGTTTCCCGCGACCTTCACCAGGTCGTCGGTCCACCTTGTCGGGGGCCTACCCACGCTACGTCTTCCGGTGCGTGGTCGCCACTCGAGAACCCGTCGGCCCCATCGGGCATCGGTCCTACGGGCAATGTGTCCAGCCCATTGCCACTTCAGTGTTGCAATTCTTCGGGCTATGTCGGTTACTCTCGTTCTTCTGCGGATCTCCTCATTCCTGATTCGATCGCGCAGTGAAACCCCAAGCATAGCCCTCTCCATTGCCCTTTGAGCGACTTTGAGCCTTCTTATAAGGCCCATTGTTAGCGACCACGTCTCAATTCCATAAGTCATCACTGGCAACACACACTGGTCGAAGACTTTTGTCTTGAGACACTGCGGTATTTCGGACGAGAAGATTCTACGTAGCTTCCCGAAAGCAGCCCAGCCGAGTTGGATTCGACGATTGACCTCTTTCTCGAAGTTGGACCTTCCTAACTGGATAGTTTGTCCCAGGTACACGTAGCTGTCAACAACTTCGAGAACAGAGTCTCCAATCTTTATAGGAGTCGGTACAACATGGGCATTAGACATGACTTTCGTCTTTCCCATGTTCATTTTAAGACCGACTCGCTTGGAGGCCCTACTGAGGTCTTCGAGCATTGTACTCAGGTCCTCCGCGGTCTCAGCCATGACTACGATATCATCAGCAAACCGAAGGTGTGTCATGTACTCGCCATTGATGTTGATGCCCAGTCCTTTCCAGTCCAGAACCTTGAAGACATCCTCCAATGCAGCGGTGAACAGTTTCGGAGAGATAACATCTCCCTGTCTGACACCACGCTGCATAGGTTTCGAGGTCTGGTCCTGGTCCTCTATTCACCGCCAAAAGAAGCCCCTTCACCTTGGCTCCTATTTTTTGGAATGAATCCTTGGAATGTACCGACCGCCTTCAGCTTTTGTAAGTTGAAATTTCGTCGAACCTAAACTTTGGACGGTTCATTGAGTCCAAAGTCAAGGTATCTGCCAGGAAATTTGGCGTTATTGCAAAGATTAGGCGTTACTTCATACCAGTATAGCTTCTAATGTTATACAAAGCACAGATCCGTTCGTGTGTGGGGTACTGCGCCTACATTTGGGCTGGTGCTACAAAATACTACTTGGCAACTTTGGATTCGGTGAAGAGGCGTGCGAAGAGGCTAATTAGTGACCCAGATTTAGTTCAAAACGGCCATCAATAGGAAGCATTTTAGAGAGTGTGCGAGGGAGTTGCATGACTCAATTTCCTCATCTCCGTCTCATCATCGGACGACCCGTCGTACGGCGAGTATCCACCCTTACGTTGTTGGCACCACTACGATGAATGAAAAATGAAAAATATTTTATTCAAAAACTAAGTTGGTACATACAAAATTGAGGATACGATCCGGAAGTGTTTCGCCTCGTCTCTTATACCACGACCATCGAGGGCTGGAACAATTTGCCAACGGGGGTGATTCCGTTTACAACAATTTATGTGTCTTCAAGGCTAGAGTGAATAGGCTCTTAATAAACTAACACGCTTTACTCAAACGATTGCATCACTGCTTACCGTCTGGCGGGATTGCGAACAAGCACTAGTTTATAATTATTAAAAAAATGGTCCTCTGGCCGCTGGCTTGTTATTGTCTCTATTTCCCTGTATAGCGATACGTGTTTTACGCGTATTTATATTACGACTTGTGTCAGCTGAATACGCATTTACATATCAACGCTTCGTGTAATAATCTCTTCGACACAACCATTCTAATAAAATTTCAAGGGATGGGAAACACGTTTTTGCTAGACAATAGACACCAAAATCTCATAATCTAGATGTAAACAATGTACGCTGATACGTCCATAACTACTGGTACGAGTTACTCGTATGTTTTACGGAAAGTAAGCAACATTCAAAGCCTTAAGCAGTCTGTTTATCCTTTTCTTAAATATATTGAAGTCAGCTTCCAACCTGCCCGTATACAGTTGAATTCATGTAACATGTCTAAAAAGATGTTAAATTTGACTGAGATATACATTTTTTAATGGAGTAAAATAATGCGTAGATATATGTCTGCTGTTCTGTAAGAGAAAGTATGCAAGGGAATATTAATATACAACATATTATAATGTACAACATAAAAATTTTCGTTATCGTAATACAAATGGTTAATAAATTTAATTGTTTTTCCTTTTCTGGGAATAACTACGGTTACATTGGGATAAAAAATAATGGCACAGTGAAGAGGCCTTTACACTTACTTAACTTGATAAGTACCATTACCATTTTACTGTTTTCACTCATCAGGTAGGAAAAGAATAATGGTGATGATTACATCCGCTCCAGGATTGTTTACTATAGCGGACGTTGTTACTCACTAAATGATATCAGTGAATAGTAGTTATTACGTTCCAATTTATTTCCTTGAAATGGATTCTAATTCCATTTAAACAATGCATAGAAATTTTTGTTTTATTTTCAACAGATTACGCGTTAGTGTTATATACGTTTTATTTATTTACGGTATTTGTAGAAACTCGCTACATAATCTTACCTCCACATGTTATGTGTTTTCTGGTGGCCGAGTTACAGATAACGCAATGATAATGATATAATTACATATCACAGTGTCTTCTTTCCTGTACTTTGATGGTTTAGTTAATTTGTAGGCCAAGAATCAACATCTAAATAAACCTATGACGTTTTGTCACTTTATGTGAATACATATCAACACATTCATACACAAAATAGCAAAAACAAAAAAAAAACTAAAAAATTACACTGGATTGCAAAAGGCGACGCACAAAGGACAGTAACGTATCATTGTACGCATTAACCTAGTATAACAAAGTGTAGTATCGCAGTTCACAGAGTATTTTCATTAAGTAACAATAATTTTGATAATGCGCTACGAGAATGTCGAAGACAAAGCATGCTGACCTTGCGGCCGCGGGGACGCGCAGATCGCTTTCGGCGCCCCACCGGACTACCCAAGCCAATTCTTATAAAACGCACTGCTGCTTATCATATGTATGTTAGTCACGCACAACTGTCCCACTGAAAAATGTTCTTTAAAGTAAGTTATATTCCCGTATACAAAAGTGAAGTGAAACGTGTTATAAAAGTGAGATAAAATTAACGTTTTTTTTTTTTTTGTTTGTGCAGATTTTAGCAGTCAGCGCGTTGGTGGCTGTTGCCCGGGCAGGTCACCTCGGGCACGGTGGGTACACGGTGTCGTCTCAACATAACCTGGTGCATCACGATACGCACTATGACAACCACTACGCGGCGGCTCCCCTTGTCACCTATGCCCACGCTACGCCCCTGGTCCACGCTGCCCCCGTTGTCCACGCTCCCGTTGTTCACGCCGCGCCCGTCGCTCACGCCTATGCCCCCGTTGCCACACATGAGGACTACTATGTAAGTAACTGCAGCTACCAATATTTTTCTAGATTACGAGTAGATATTTTTATTTTTTGAATTGATCGTAATTGTCCTATTGATATTTTAAGGCTCACCCCAAATACAAGTATTCGTACTCCGTGGAGGACCCCCACACTGGCGACCACAAATCCCAGCACGAAGTCCGCGATGGTGATGTCGTGAAGGGAGAATACTCTCTGCTGCAGCCCGATGGCTCCTTCCGCAAGGTCACTTACAGTGCTGATGACCACAATGGGTAAGTTTTACTCCTCAAACTACCAGCCTATCAGGAAAATCGCGTGCCGTCCTATAAATACAAGTCAGTAAGCAGTATAAAACTTGTCACGTAAAGTTCTAAAATTACGTAAAGTAAAATCTAAACACAAACTGCATACGTTATGAATCGTTGATGAGAGTGCAACTTTCCCCCCAATTGCGCAAAACAGTACCTACTGACTCGTCATATTTACACGCTTATGGAGCTTTGTTTGTTTACGTATGTGAGTCGTAAAATTACATCGTATTAAGTCATATGCTCATATGGTCGTCAAACCGGTCAATAGTCACTAGACCAGTATCGTATGAGTAATGAACTCGCCCCATGTGCCACTGACTGACAACAGGTATCGGTGAACAGGTCTCGTGATAACAAACTAGTTTCCAAACCTGTTCCGTCTCACCGCTATTATCTCGTCATAATATTTATCATTGTTTGTTTTGGTTGCAGTTTCAACGCGGTCGTGCATAACTCCGGCCCCAGCCATCACGTTTACTCGTCCCAGCATCATCACTACTAGATCTCTTCTACTTAAACTTTAAGAACCACAATGTACCTTATTTATACTCGCTGTGATCTTTATGTATGTTCTATTGTTTATAAATAGTCATTAAAATTAACATAAAACCAAGGTATTTTTTTAATTCTAAACATGCGTACAAATTAATGGACTGTATAATAGTTAGGTAAGGTAAGCGTGATTAAAATCTAATTAATAGTTACACCTTATGTTACAAAGTATGAAAACTCGCTACCCAACATTACGAAAGTTTGCCTTTCGTAGAACTTGCAAATTCTACAGTCTGACGAAAGATAACCAAGCTGTCGAATATCTATCAAGAATGCGATAGTAATTAATTTGCACCCACATATAGGCTCGAGATAAAATAAATTATTCCAATCGTGATAGTTATCTTAATAAACTTGCATTTTGTTTATTTCTAACACAACTGTGACCCCTAAAACTTTCGATAGAGAAACTATAACAAAATAGCTCACTAAAACTCACTAATAACTAGATCTCGAGTTAGTATTTCTAGGTAATTCCTTGTGTATATTGTCTACAATCATCGGTAAATCAGATTATATCCATACTTGGTAAAGGTTGACATTTACCGGATACAATGCCAACTGCCGGAGTTTAGGTACAATTTACTGACCGATACTATGTATATACACGCTCTGTAATTTAGCTTGTAGGAGCAAATAGGTTAGGTACATATTTAGGTAAAAGCAGAATCTATATACATAAAAAGCCAAGGTTACAGTTTTTATTACAATTCTTACAAATAATCAGATCCTTATCTTCGTAACAGGTACTCAAAAATTACTTTCAAGGATATGCTATGTACGATTTTCATAAGCCATAACTTTACAAATTGTCACTCTCATACACTATTCATATCATTAGGGCCTACAGTTTATTACGTGTCGTGACTGCTGCGATACCTTGAGACTTTATCTCAAGGTAATTTCGACGAAAATGTACGAATGGTAGCCTTTATTCACTCCTTAAATCAATGGCTTATATTGTGGGAGATACGAAGTGGTAGAAATAGGTAACCGGTATAGTGTATACGTGAGATTTGAAAGCTTGTTCTATATTTAGGTCTACAAAGTGCCAACAGATTACCAATACATAATTCTACACTGCCGACAAATAACACATATAATTCTTCAGACGAAAGCAATACTGTTAACGCCCCTGTCAGAGAGATAACTGGCTGGATTTACAAGTTTACGATGTCATAAGGAACGAGTTTTATCTTGGAGTGTTCAACACGTTACTTCTAGCATTCACTCACCCTACTGATATTGCACTCATTTCACTACGTTGAAGTTTTGCAATAGCACCATTTAACGCAATGGCATAGTTATTATACATTACACATATTAATTTTATAATTTAATTCGAAGGGTTTCGTCAAAGATATAATATATGAATTATAGTTAGGCCGCCATACAATTAGGCTCTTCAAGATCATTATTCTTCCAAAAGCTAAAAAGGTAATTTGTGACAGGAGTTTCCTTTGATGAAGAAATGGCATATAACCGGTTTATGCGCAAATTACAATATATAGCCATTCAGGTCGAGTGCCTGTTGACATCCTAGGCAATTACATTAAACTGCGGACGTTAATCTAATTTTGCCTGCGCTGACTACTGAAAAATAGAATAGAATAGAAGAGAATACTCTTTATTATGTACACCATATAGATTACAAAAACATAGATATAAAGATTTTACAAAGGGTGACACAATGGGCGGTCTTATCACTCCATCAGAAACTAAGTTCCTTACAAGATACTCGCAAGCATACAAATCCTCGTACGTCGCATGTGTGTGGTGAAGTATATGACCACACCACAACTTCATTGATGAATTCCGCGCACGGCAGGAGTGTAGTAATAATTTAGTTTAAATGATTTTCAAAATTTCGTTTTATTTCTAAAGTATAAAAATTTAATTCAATTATATAGATATAATTGAAAAAAAAATATTGAAATAAACTATAATAATATGTATTATCTAAGCCACAAGCTTCTACTCCGATCACCTGTTTTTTTTCATGACAATAAACAATGTCATCCGGTATAATAGGAAAACGCAGTGGGACAGGAATTATTGCATGGAGGAGCATAACGCTTTCTGCCTACTTATCGAATGCTATCAGCTAGTAATTCTTTCCTAAACACATGAAAAAGTCCAAGTCGCTATGTCCAGACTTTAGTTACCATTTTTATATACTAATAGTTGTACTAGTAACAGAAACCATATCGACCTGTTTTCGTTATCATACGATACGGCCGCGTTATTCATCATCATCATCATCAACCTTTTTATCGTCCCACAGCTGAGCACAGGTCTCCACTCATACAGAGAAGGATTGAGCGTAATCAGCGCGCTTGCTCAATGCGGGTTGGCGATTTCAGACTTATAAAGTCCAGGTTTCCTCAAGATGTTTTCCTTCACCTTCAGTCATTGGTGTCCATGATATACTTAGAAAGTACATATAACTTTAGAAAAGCTGCATTGGTACTTGCCTGACCTGGAATCGAACCCGCGCACTAATACTTGAGAGGCTGGTGTTTTAACCTCTAGACCACCACGACTTCCACCGCGTAATTATCTTAACGAAACCAGGACGTCAGGATAGAGCGACTCGACAGTAAAACTGCTCGTCAAAATACTAATCCGGAACAATCTAAGCCGATCTGCCGGATGCTGAACTATATTAACGTATGTAAATTAATGTAGAAACTAAATCGAATTAAACGTTCCGCTGAGCTCGTATGTAAACTTCCGGAATCCGGATCAGTATTTACGGCCCGGAATTCCTCAAATGATACTGAATTATAGAATAAATATATTATAATTTGACGTAAGTAATTGATGTACCCCGTGTCAACGTGCCATGGATATTAGGAATCAAGGTTAACGAGAAAATAAAGAGCACAGATATTTGCAACAAAACGAACCAAATAGATGCAGAATATCACGCAAAACAGCTCAGATGTTGATTAGCCGAACGCATCACACGTGTGAGGGACAGGAGGTGTCAGGGTTGCGGGTTGGTTAAAAAAGAAACCGGGGCCCCAGCGGCGCATAGGCAAGTGAAGAAACACAGGTGGGTTTTAGTCAGTAAAAGTCTGACACACCCTTCTCCTCCGCCCAGAGCGGGAGAGGTCATTTGATGATTTCCATCAATGAAATAAAAACATCATCTGTACTAGATGACGAAGGCGACAAATCGACTTAA
This sequence comes from Sesamia inferens, assembly GCA_037179545.1. Classification (NCBI taxonomy): domain Eukaryota; kingdom Metazoa; phylum Arthropoda; class Insecta; order Lepidoptera; family Noctuidae; genus Sesamia; species Sesamia inferens. The sequence continues at coordinate 21,714,624 of CM073928.1, read as the reverse complement.
ATATCGGGAGTGATTGCATTATCTATACTAATATATAAAGCTGAAGAGTTTGTTTGAACGCGCTAATCTCAGGAACTACTGGTCTGATTTGAAAAATTATTTTTGCGTTGGATAGCCCATTAATCCAGGAAGGCTTTAGGCTATATAACATCACACTATGACCAATAGGAGCGGAGCGACAATTACGCGGGTGAAACTGCGGCGCGCTGCTAGTTATAAATAAAAGTAGATTGTCTAATCACATTAGTTTTTAAAAAGGTAGGTAGGTTAGGTACCTAAATTCTAAGAACATATCATGCTCTATTATTGAACTCAGATAAAAAAGGCTGTCAACAATAAACTTTGATTTATATTAATTGTGAGTTCCTACTCACGGTCAGACAATTATCGGGTGAGTAACCTCTAACCTATGGGTCCTACCTTTCAACCAAATCTATAATTATCTACGTCTAACCTTGTTAACAACATTATATCAGCCAAATTATATAGCATCTAGATTTAACGAGGGACATTCATTATGTTCAGGTACTACTACAGCTTCCGTGACGTGGCGGTATTGCTCACGAGCTCCCGGACCCTAGGGCCACGATAACAGAGACCTTTACAGAATATGATCTAAACAATTAAATCAGTCGAACGATAATCGTGATCACCTTTCACATATTTGGAATATTCAATTGAAATTAGATCGAATTCCATACTGAAAGTTTTGAAATAGTTTTGTAATGAACGTGATTTTAAAATGATTTCTCACTTGCGTGTCTACTATAGGAATTTGTTAGAAAAGTGACTACATTAAGAACTTTAAACGACACCTTTTTTATTTAATTAGGTTTCAAAATAACCGCGTGGATTACAATCCATTCCATGTCATCTAGAGGAGACCTTTGTATCAGAAGTGGGAACATAATTAGCCGATAATCCTGTATAATGAGGTTATTCTGGTGCATGTTTCAGTTCTGCCTTCATGATCAATAACCATTTTTCGAATAAAGAAACAATATTAACACATGCAGTACACGAAGGAGGCTTTATCAATTTGAAAATTATGAAATGTCTAAGAATTCCAAGAAAAACGCTTTACGTAGGTAAGAGCGTTTCATCATCAACCTTTTAACCGTCCCACTGCTGGGCACAGGTCTCCTCTCATACAGAGAAGGATTGAGCGTAATCACCACGCTTGCTCAATGCGGGTTGGCGATTTCAGACTTAAAGTCCAGGTTTCCTCAAGATGTTTTCCTTCGCCTTCAGTCATTGGTGTCCAAGATATACTTAGAAAGTAAATATAACTTTAGAAAAGTTACATTGGTACTTGCCTGATCTGGAATCGAACCCGCGCACTCATACTTGAGAGGCTGGTGTTTTAACCACTAGGCCACCATGACTTAAGAACGTTTAGTGGACAGTATTTACTGCTAAGTGAGTTTTTCAAACTGTGCATACAGACTGAAGTTCAACCTAATACCTTGAATTCAGTATGTAATTCTAAAACATATTATTATTATATTACATTAAAATTTCACATCGATTGTTTAAAAAAAATCCTACGTTTTGGTTATGCAGTATTCAAGAACCATAATTATTAAAAAATCATTTGTTCAGCAGCGGCAGAAGTTATCACCCACCAGATAAAGTCTTTGCGCCAAACGATTCGTCGTGTTCCGGCATGATGTCTGGTGAAGCCGTACGGAGGACGGGTCTGAGCAGTTGTGTTGCGATGTGTGCCGGTATGATGCGCCAAATGTTGTTGTGTCGGGAGTTTGATCGTGGAGGATCTCCAGATCAATCTCCGTGTGGCGCAGCATCGTTGGTCGTGTTGTTGAGTTTAACATTGCATCACCTCGCTCAACTGCCGTCTCCCTTCCTATTCACTAAGTTTTTTTTGTGAATAGGCTAAATAAACTAGCGCGCTTTACCATCAACGATTGCATCACTGCTTACCATCAGGCGGGATTGCGGTCAAGCGCTAGTTTATAATTATTAAAAGAAAAACACTTTATCAGTAGCAATGGGTTTCATTTTGATAGTTCAAAAACATTCAATGCGATAGTTACGTTGTTGAGCAGATACATTTTTGAATATAGGGAACAACGGAATAGCAATAAGCTTCAAAATGATTCCAACTGATAGTGGTGGTGTGTTACGTAATTAAGGTGCGCGTTGCACGTCGATTTCCACCTGCCATCCTGTATCAAGTCTATCTCTTCTTCTACTTCAGCCTATGGATGTCCACTGCTGGACAAAAGCCTCCCCCAGGGCTTTCCACGCTGATCTGTCTTGTGCTGCCCGCATCCATCGGATTCCCGCGACATTCACTAGGTCATCGGTCCACCTTGTTGGGGGCCTCCCTACGCTGCGTCTTCCAGTACGTGGCCGCCACTCCAGAACCTTACTACCCCATCGGCCATCGGTTCTACGAGCAATGTGCAAGTCAAACTAAAAATGAAACTGTGCGTATTATCAAAATCGTCTGTTTGTGTATGTGAGTTTAAATGTTTGTCGTCCTCCGTGGCGCAGCGGTCGACACGCCTGCCTGCGACTTGGAGGCCCCGGGTTCGATCCCCGGTCAGGTCATGATAGAAAACGATCTTTTCCTTATTGGCCTGGGTCTTGGATGTTTATCTATATATGTATCTATGATAAAATATTACTATATTTTTTTTATCGTTGAGTTAGTATCCCATAACACAAGTCTCGAACTTACTTTGGGGCTAGCTCAGTCTGTGATTTGTCCGTATATATATACACACTCACGATACAGGAGTAGTCCCTAGTGTGGATTATTAATATCATTAATGATTGGTCTGATGTTAAAAAAAGTTATTTTAGTTTATACCTAATTAAGTGCTGAAACTGCTGTTAATTGCTTTGCTCAACCGCGTGTTTGGCAAGGCTAACCTATTATCAAAATTCTTTTTTGTTAACGAATATGGGTCCTTCAGTTACAACAACACTTAATTTATGATATCAAGTGTCTGTGATCGCGTTACAAGCATCGGTTTTGAAACTAAACACCACCCAACTGCGTCGCACTCTAGTATTTGACCGCCATGTGGTTGAACTGGGTGCATTCGATATTGCTTTGTCGCAATCACATACTCACTGTAATAATAACACCAAGTCGAGAATTAGAAGCAATCAAATTTCAATCATTGTGAATAATTAAAATTCATGTTTGGTAATGTTTTTCAATTAAGGTTTACTCAAACAATGTGGCAGTGATATTACTGATCAATTCTGTTGCATGTGTTTCACTTTTCGTGTTAAGAGATGTTCGATGCGATAGGCTTAAATGCTATTATAAAATAGTTCTTTAACAAAAGGCTAGTTTGTTTTAAATTAAGGTAAAAACTTTTAAGCTTATAAATAGATTGGGAACGCTTCCCTCCTTATTGAATTTTATTTAGATCAGGAAAAAAAACAGGTTTAGACCACCTTTTTTTGTTGTAATGGGAAATCAAATGACTTCTCCCGCTCTGGGTGGAGCGGAAGGGCGTGTCAGACATTTACTGACTAAAACCCACCCATGTATCTTCACTTGCCTGCGCAACGGCCAAGACTACGGTCTCTTTTTTAACCAACCCGCAACCCTAACCTAGGAGGCATCGGTCTTCGTATACCTCATCATCATAATGTGCTGACGTCTCTTTGAGGCGCGCGTGAAACACAAAGCGCCGTCGACTCGGGCCTGGTCCTTACCGGGTGACTAGAGGTTTAGTTTAGACCACCTAAAATTATGCACCTAACCATTATATATGTAAATGCAGTTCTTTATATAAAAAATACAGCGAAACTAAGCCTATATTGTTTCCACTGTTAGGAGCCAAGCCTCCCCACGATGAGAGGGAGTAGGAGTGGGCCATAATCTACCTCGCGAGCCCAGTGCGTGTTGGTAGGTGTCACATGTCTTCGAAGTTTTTGATACTAGGACATGCCGGTTTCCTGTCGAGATTTTCCTTCAACGTTTTGAGAACAGTGGTGATGAATTAATTTACATAAAGTAAAGCGCCTGACGGGGTTCGAACCTGGAACCTACAATCTGCAAATCGTAGCCGATACCACTGCTCTATAAGGCTACCACAGCTCTCAGAACGTTGAGATAAGCTCAATAAAATTCGAAATACAAATAGTGACTGAAAGGTTAAGTCCGAAACTAAAGTTAGAATTCGTCTTGTAATAAGAGTTGCTGTTTTTAATTACTTCTTTTCTGAGAGTACCTCAATGTATCACTCAGGTTTAAGAACACAAACATATCAGTTTGGTACATTATAAGAGAGTAATAGGGTTCATAATGAGTATTGATCACGTAATGAAAACCTTCATAAATAATATACAAAACTAATGTCTTCGAATCACTCAAATGTTGCCCTTGTACCTCTAGTCCAAATCACAATAAAAACTAGATTGATTATGGCAATTACTCACGCAACATCGATATAGCAGATAATGTCAGCTTTGCTATGTGCAGGGCGCCCACAGGCGGCGCGGGAAGGCGATTGTCAGTGAAGTATAGCCGGCCTAAGTGTGCGAGTAACCAACGACCTCGCGGTGTCAAAGTTACGGAACTGAAGTGACCGCACTCCCCACCACAGCCAGGACTACGGCTCCGTTTTGCTTTTCATATAAAAGTCACACTCCGGACCGATAATGGTATCAGTCACCTGCTCTGATTAGCTAGTGCAAAATGTTCACCAAAGTAAGATCACAATAATATTTCAAAATTTTATTTAAGAATTAAATGTTAAAAAGGAATTTCTAAATGTGTTTTTGTGTCCAGGTGTTCGCCCTCAGCGCCGTGTTGGCTGCCGCCAGCGCTGGTCTCCTGCCGCTGCACCACAGCGCGGTGTCCTCCCAGAGCATCGTCCGTCACGACGCTCCTGCGCACTACGCCCCGGCCCACTATGCTGTCCACGCTGCCCCCGTGGTCCACGCAGCCCCCATCGTCCACGCCGCTCCCGTAGTCCACGCCGCTCCCGTAGTGCATGCCGCCCCCATTGCCATCGCCCATGTGAGTATAACAATGATAATAAACAAGGTTTCAGCCTAAAATAAAGTGTGTATTATCTTACGGATATCCTAAAGTCATTCTGTTTTCCTTGATCTATGATAACAATGAATTGCGGCTACTACCACGTAAAATTAGCAAAAAAAAACATTTCCATTTCAGTCTCATCCCAAATACGACTACGCTTACTCCGTGGCTGACCCTCATACCGGAGACCACAAGTCCCAGCACGAGAGCCGTGACGGTGGTGCCGTGCATGGAAGCTACTCCCTGGTCGAACCTGACGGTTCAGTGCGCAAAGTAGAATACACCGCTGACGACCACAATGGGTAAGGCCGTATATCAAAAATAAAATATTGTCATTGAGAGTTTACTCTAAAAATAAGAAGCAAAGAGGGACCAACTCTTTCAGCGTAACCTGGATTGTTAACCGTTTATAAAAACAGAAGCATAATTTGACGCCAAGTTACTAAAACCATAAAATTCTCATTCCAGTTTCAACGCTGTGGTCCACAAGACCCCTGGACACCACCCTGCCCCTGTGGTCCATGCTGCCCCCGTAGTACACGCTGCCCCAGTGGTCCACGCCGCACCCATTGCGCATTACGCCGTCGCCTCCTTCGCTCACGGACATCATGGCCTCCATTACTAAACAACTACTTTAGCTAACTCGTGTGATATGATGATGGATGACTGAATGTGATATTTATGTGTAAATATGATGATATGAATTTATACTCAAATGTAAATAAAATACTCAGCCGCTGAATTTTACTTTTTGTTTCACTAATATGTACCTACTTTCGTTAAAGATGTGCAATACATTGATAACATTAGATATCAGGTACCAGATACTAGGACTACTTTTCTTGAGCCCTTCAATGAACTATACTTGTAAAAGAACTTGTAACATTTCCTGTGAAAAACCACTAAGTGCCCTAGTAATTATATCACACAGAAAATCAATTGACTGACTCCTATCACGGAATGCAATAAAAGCAATACAAATACTTCAACATATTTAGTTCCTATTACAGATTACGCGGTAACTAAGGTAACAAATAAATGTATTGAGCACAATTAATTTCGATTATGCCCTTGAATAGTAAGACATTGGCTCAAAATAATTACTGTTGTTATTTATGTGGACACGCGCAGTTGGTTGCGTGCTGACGGACGAAGGCGGCCACGCATTCCTCACTAGTGATTTGGTGCGATAATTACAGAACATTGTATGGAGAGTTGCGCAAAATTCTTCACCGCCCCAGCTACTGCGCGACGGCCTAGAAAAACGCTCTTTTTTTGTTATTGCATCTTTGTCTTTTACTGCGAGGTAATTTTGGATAACCACACCATTTGCCCATTAAACACGTACGCCAATTTAAACTGTTCTTAATTATGTAGTGGCAAGTTAGTGGTAGTGACAAAGTCTATTTGTTTAGGTTTGTTTTAATTTCTGCAATAAATGACATCAATTTAAATGCAATCACCATAACGACTGCCAATTTCACAAAGCCTACAAACAAAATCCCATTTTGTGTAAACCGTAATGATATAAATTGCCACAATTGTCTACAAAAATGTGCACATGTAGGTTCAATAAAGGTTATGTTTCCACACCGGGCTACCGGTGATCAATCACCTGAATAATATGTACCTATGCTTTGATGTGCATTTGAGTTATAAGTAATAGTAGGGAGCCACCTCGAAATCCAGATTAATGTTGTTTGCACTAGTAATTGTAGTAGCTTTGAGAAATGCCTATTCCAGAGTCTGAACCAAATATCCTAAAAAGATAGACAGATAGAGAACTTGGATTTTTAACATTAAACTACATTGACGTTTTTTTTTTGGTTTACTTTTCATTAATTCAGCTTTACGACAAAACGCGTGCTTAATCTATAATTTTGATCCAAAAAGGGAATGCTTACTAAGAAAAAGAAATCAAAATTCGATATGACTAATATATTTGTTTGTACAAGTAGTATAAGTAGTGTATGTCGGGTTGGTGTCCGCAACTCCACCGCAAACATATACATATTTAAAAAAAACAGAGTTTTTCGGACGAACCTCAATAAACCAACGTAACAGGCGTAGAATCTAACATATATAACTAAAATGCCTTGTTCTTTTATTGTCCAACATTAGACTAGTATCTGAATGAAACATAAAGATCTGCAATATTTTGAAAAGCAGAGGACACTTACAGTGTACGTTCACAATTAGTTCATTTTCATGCCCATTCTCATTTTTAACACATTCCAATATTTTTTTGAATTTTGGAATGAATAGAAAAAAATGCGTTGTAAAAAAAATATTTAACAGATTACGGATATACAATAGACATATTTAATTGTTGTAAATATTGTAGATATCAGCGAAAAATGTGAATTATACATACTTTGTAATGGATTGGGGTGAATCGCGTATTGAGTTGGTTGAACCTTTCGAGTGGCTACGACCTTGGGCACACGAGATAATGATCTGAGGCGGCGACGCTACGCGTGACATAGGTCGCGTTCATTCTGGGGCGTAGATGTCGTAACTGCGAAATGAAATTTACGGTAATTATACAAGGTCGTTTCTTATTTAATATGATTATAAGTGTGGGAATGTTTACAAAAATATGAATTTGTCGAAATAGAATGACAAGGCCCTTATTTAAGAACAAGGAGAGGACGATTTTGCATACAACGAACAACTAAGAAAAAAGGTTCCAGTCCGTGTACATACTTACTTTATAATTGTACATTACATCAGATATTTTTGGGTTTACTTCCAATCCAATCAAACGAGGTTGTCGTCCCTCGTAAAAGCCACACCCATCTTATACACACTTGTGGCAAAGAAAAACTCAGGTGTATTTTCAGCCACTAAAATGCACTTGCATAGCGATTTCGATCTTGTTACTAAACGTTTATTTAATTATGCAACAGAATGTGTATTTAAATTTTAACCCAACATAAAACACTTTTCTCAGGTCCCAGTCAAGTGCTTTACGTGTTATTGTATACAGTGTGAACGTGACTTATTGTACAAACGTGAGTTAAAGTCGGTGTTGCATTGTTTCGTGTCGCGGGAATGGTTTCCATTTCTGTTCATTCATGACAATTCTCAGCCGATAGATAGTTAGAGAATGCTGGCGTTCGTATGCTTTCCGTACTATGGAATTAAATTGACAATGAAATAATCACTTATACAATTGCATTATAGTTATTTAAATAATCATCTCGGCTTATTCCAGTCCACTGCTGAATATAGGTATATACCAGGCTACATCACAACACCGTGTCCTCTACCTTCTTCGTCATGCCCGTCAGTCATTTAGGCATATAAAGCGTAGGCTTTTATATTAAACTATGTAAATATAACACAGTTATAGTTATGGTTAGCGCAATATATTACCTTTTACTTTCAGTGCGAATGGCCGTAGATTCAAGTACTAAATATTTGTTTTACCATCAATTAGTTCATTTGGAACTTATTAGGTAATTATGATTCAAGTATGTATGTGTAGCATAATCAATCTTTATTGTTACCACTGCTAGACTAATACAGACCTCCTCTTTGCAACAAGCAATGAGCCTGATAATCCACCATGCGCGCAGGTTTGTCACAGGTCTTTGACTTTTTTGGTTGTAGGACATGCGGTTTACCCACGATGTTATTCTTCGCCGTTATGAGAACAGAGGCAATTAAATCAATAAACGAAAAAACTCTTCTGCTTCTCAGTATTAAACTCAAGAACTACTAGTCTAATTGAAAAATGTTTGAGTTGGACAGTCCATCTATCGAGGAAAGCTTATCCATATTTCAGGGCTTCCGTCGCATACGCTGCGTAAACGGCTCAAGTTACACAAAAATATATATTAAATAATTATTCCTCTTTAAATGATTTAAATATTTAAACAAAATAGGTTGCCTGGAAGAGATTGCGTTAGCGCTAATGTCGCCCATTGTATATTTTGTTATGTTGAATTTATTTCAATCGATATAAATAAATAATAACAGAAATTAACGCGGCCGATGTCGCGGGTAATAGCTAGTTAAATATACAAAGTTAAGTATCTGGGTTCGAATTACAAAAACTTGTAATTCAGTACCAATACGACTGGAACATCTTTGTTCTACATTCCAACTATTTAAAAAAAAATGAAAATTTTAAATAACACTATCTGAAACTTTAATTTGTATCTGTGATAGACAGAATAATTAACAAAAGGTTTGTCAAACTGCTGAAGACACCACACAAGTACCGTCACAATAATATTTGAGGAAAAACTGAATAGTTCACAACACCCATTGTTAATAGATTCTTTGTCTAGGTAGTCACAGTGAGAACACAACTTTTCATCTTAGTGTGCTGTATCAAAGATACTGAACAAATTCAGAAAAAATCGTAAATAAAACAACAAGGAGTGACTTGCATACTTAATAATGGCCCCCGGAAACTGTCGCCAGCACATACTGAACTAGTGACCAGGGAACACCCTGTCCTGAAGAGCTAGAGGAATAGATAGGTTACACGGTTATTAAAATAAATCCAGAGCCCGGATAATGGTCAAGATCCTCAACAACACTTACTGGAACACTTTTCACCGCTAAGCACGTTTGCTCTCGTTGGTCAATTATATACCCAAAATTTAATTACCAACATGCGCGTTTCCTGAACTGTATACTATACAAATACAAAACCTTCGATTTTAAAAGTGATCTGTGATTATAAAAGTAACCTTTGATTATAAAAGTGACTTTTGATACAACGAATAATATATTAACATTATCTTTAAATATTGTAATCAATTAATCTCAGTTAGTACCATAAGCAAAATTAAGCCTATAGAGGTCTATTGCTGGACAAAAGACCTCCCCCAAAGCTTTCCACGATGGCCGGTCTTGTACTGCCCGCATCCATTGGTATCCCGCGACCTTCATCAGGTCATCGTTCCCCCTTCTTGGGGGCCTCCCTAAGCTGCATCTTACGGTACGTGGCCGCCACTTACTGCCCCATCGGCCATCGGTTCTACAAGCAATGTGCCCCGCCCACTGCCATTTAATGTTAAAGACTCGAACTGCTATGTCGGTGACTTATTTAAGATAAACTCTTTTTATTCACTGTGGACCGTGGTGTGTTGCATGGTTTTTCTGTAGTTAATCATTCATTTTCTGTCGCAATTGTAATTCGTCGTGGTATAACGCCCCAAACACCAATCACATCCGTTTCAATTTTGGTTACATTACTATTATTTACTCTTTAGTCTTTACTGACAGTCAATGTTAACTGAATGTCATATATTCTTTTGAAATATTGAAAAACTCGTGTTATACAATATCTTTTACTTCGTATTGGGTTTTTCTTATTTTTTTATTGTAGTGGGTAACTCAAATGAAATAAACCAAATCACGACCTTAACGAAAAGTAATGTGTTTCTAAAAAAAAAAATATCACAAATCTTCGACTTTATGTTTACAAAACTTGGTGTCAAACATTTAATCAAATATTGGATCCAATTTTTCAAATAAGGAACATTTATCGAGGGCAATACTGTCCGCTATATAGATACAACATTTGCCGCATATACACAAATATTCCCACGCAATCATAGATACTAGTACTTGGACTAAGAAATTACCAACAATTATGATATTGACCGTCGTGCATACCGATAGAGCTGATTTAATTGCTTTGTTACTTACTTCATCGCTGCATAAAATATGTGTTATGCTTGAGAAAATGGATTTCTGGATTATTATTAGAGAAGTAAACTTTATGGCGATTATTCAACTCAGCCTATACTCTCCTGCTGCTGAGCTTCAATTCCTTCAAGGGATCCTTTAACAGAGCTACCTCGCACCAACACCTGCGGTACCTGTCTAAGATTTCCTCACCACCTCACCACCTCATCATGGACCGAAAAACGCGTTAAATATTTTAAACTACAAAAGATATTAAACAATTCTCAAAAGAAAAAAATAAAGTTAACATAATTTTTATAAGTTCTAGAAACTTTTACGGTAAAAAGTTTACCTTTATCATGTACCCTAAAGTATTTGACAATTCACTTCTAATATATACTAATTTAACTCAACTATTCGTAACCCAGCTTATTTAAATTCTCATGCTCTGTAATTGACGCTACCAGACATAGAAGCCCACTATATACATAAACAGCACCTAATTGAACTGTTAATTGAATTTACAAACTCGTAAATTTCACAGTAATTAAACTCGAAGATGAATCTATCAAGTACGGGCGACAGCAGGTCAAGCTACCCGAAACTATAAAATATTTCAAATCTACCTTAAGTCTTAATGCTTTAGCGATAAAGTTGAAAATCTAATAATTAAATCTGACAGATTGTAGTAGCCTGATGTGCTATCGTCTATGCATTCTGAGTATCATTTATTGTAAGCACACATCATGAACGCTAGTTACAAAGTTTAAATGATATATGTAGAAATGAAATCCAAAATAAACTGAAAAAAGCTATTGTTGGCCAATACTCTTTTGTAGAGATTAGCCAAGGTCAAAACTATTCACTTCCAGAGCATTCCGGATCAAATATCAATATGTCTCTTACTGACTTAATCTTTACTTACATGGCTTTAACAATACGTAATCTTCTAGGAAGGCAAACAATGATACTTTATTTTTTTTAAGTACATTGTTTTTGACAGAGAAAACATCTGACAATCGTTGAGTGGGTTAAAATCGGGGAAAGTCGGCCACGAGCACGTGCAATACTGGCACAAAATAGATTTTTAATAAAGATAGCGATATTCACTTGTTTATGTGTTGTAAATGGTCGGTGGCGTCGTCGGACCGTCCACTACCTCCTTGGTTAGGCATTGACCTGAAAACGATTTAAGTGTAACAGTGTTATAAGTACTAGTGTGGCTTTGTTCGTATTGAGTAACACGGCTCGTTTGCGCTGAGTAATGGCAGTCCTCGAAAAAACAAAACCACCAAACATGAACACTCATTTCACTTAAATAACTATGCTAAGCATATTATTATCAGCACTCTACAGTAATTTAATACTCTATCACAACGAGAAAATTAAATTAAGGACAAGGTGGACTTGTCTCGGGTGTTGTTTTAATAGTTGCGAAAAAATAGGTTGCAAATACATGATACAGGCCTATTCCATATTACATTTGATTCTATGATTCACATTACATTTCATTCTATAATCGTAACATCTTTGTTATGAACCATTTGCAGCATAGGATTTGTATAAACGGATCCATAATGCATCAAGAATACATCAAGTCGGGCACGCCACAATAGCGGCGGTAAGTACCATCTTTGAGAAGTGGCTAGAGAGGCACCACGGCGCCCTCACCTTTCACCTGACGCAGGTCCTCATCGGACACGGCTATTTCGGGTGGTTCCTGTTTCAGATAAGAGAAACCCAGCGCCCTCACACCTCTAGCCGCCGCAGGAGACGCAACATTGCCTGGCCTGGTGCTTACCGGGCCCGCGCCTACGCTGTCGGAGGTCAACGGGGCGTTGTGTTTCACGCGCTCCTCAAAAAGATGTAAGCACATCATGATGGGGTCCACTAAGACCGATGCCTCCTGGGTCAGGGTATGGTTAAAAGTCTAACACGCCCCTACGCTCTGCCTAAAGCGGGATGGGGTTATTTGATAATTACCTATCCAGAACAAAAAAAAAAGGGTTAGGCAAAGGTGCACCTAGAGTAGGCATGCCTATATAATGTCGCCAATTATCTTTCAGTCTCATGTGTAACATGCCTCCGACTCCGGGTTCTATTGAGAAAATGCAGATGAAAAACCCCAGTAAAGGTTTACCCGATCCAGAAATATAATCCAATGCCTTAAATTCAGCAGAAGCGTTTGCGACTCACTAACTAAACAGTGACGACCTTTGAATAATATTAAGCGTAATTGATTTTTTATTGGCTGTTAAAGCTTTAAGCACCTAATTAACTACTCTATCAGTCTTTATTAAGACATTACCTACTTCATTATTTAACTGTTCGCTGATTTAGGCATGAAAGAGATAACAATCCACTTTTTATGTTGGTAGGTACATCATGTTAATGGGCATTAAGCTGCGCCATACATACCAATTACGTCGTTACTTCATGATTGATAAATCGAAGTTGTTTTTGTCTTAGGAAAAAGGTTTATGTCCCGAGTACAGTGCAACCAATCATTGTAAAACATAAAACGACCCGCGTTTAGACGTAATTGCACCAACAAAATTAAAGATTGTCACTGCACCAATCATAATTAAAGAAAAATCAGAGGTATTAAGAATTAGGACAACTGATCGAAATCAGAGGAATTAAGAGTTAGAACAGCTGACCGGCTCCTAAACAAAGCTTGTTATCGCTTATTTATAAACGACGCATAGTTAAGTGGCGTTTAAACATTAAAACTTTACGGCCAAACAACTATCGCTAATCACTATATAATTTTAGCAAAGGTTATGAATTGCGACACTAAAGTGGCAGGGGGCTGGGAACATTACCCGTAGGACCGATGCCCGATGGGGCCGACGGGTTCTCGAGTGGCGACCATGCACCGGAAGACGCAGCGCAGCGCAGTCCCCGACAAGGTAGACCCACGACCTAGTAAAGGTCGCGGGAAATCGCAGTGACCCCACTGGATGCGGGAGGCGCAGGACCGATCGACCGAAATCCTTGGGGGGGCCTATGTGCAGCAGTGGACGTCTTTCGGCTGAAATGATGATGTTGAACTAAGTAGTATACGAGTATGTTGATTTTAAACATGAAAATTCTAATAAAGTTATTGTTTTAAAAGTAGATTTTTTGCTATATACAGTTTAGATATTGGGCAATCAATATAATGGTACTTACCTCCTTTAATTTACAGTATAATACTAATTTTAAAAAGAAACCGTGGCTCGGGTGGCTGTGGCATAGGCAAGTGAAGAAACACTGGTGGGGTTTAGTCAGTAAAAGTCTGACACGCCCTTCCACTCCGCCCAGAGTGGGAGAGGTCATTTGATGATTTCCCATCCCAAAGAACCAAAAAGAAGGATATTTTTTTAATAATTATAAACTAGTGCTTGATCGCAATTCCGCCTGATGGTAAGCAGTGATGCAATCGTTGATGGTAAAGCGCGCTAGTTTAATAAACCCATTAACTCAAAAAACTGAGTGAATAGGAAGGAAGACGGCAGTCGAGTGAGGTGATGCAATGTTAAACCCAGAGGGAGATTGATCTGGAGACCCTCCACGACCAAACTCCCTAAATTTGGCGGGTACATTTGGCGCATCGTACCCGGCACATATCGCAACACAACTGCTCGTACGGCTTCACCAGAGATCACTATTACTAATTCATTGCATTGTATGTACGAAAAATGTATCTGCTCAACAACATAAATGACGACATAAATGTTGTTGTTGTTGTTGTTTGTATTGAATTTTAATGCATTGTTGTTGAACTGTCAAAATATTGTATTACCCAATTTGTTCGCTAGTTTGCTTTTTTGTTTTGATTGGTAATCTAATGACCTCTCCGCTCTGAACGGATCAAAGGGAGGTGTCGATTTTTTGCTGACTCAAACCTACCCTGGCACACATCGGTCTTAGCGCACACCGTCAGTCGTCACTACGTTCTGATAACTCTTTGAGGAGCGCGTGGAACTCAACCAACAACGCGTCGACCCGGGCCTGGTCCTTGCCGGGCAGTACAGTGCCAGTCTCTTAAAGACTGATTTTCTTAAACCATATGATTGTCATGATTTAAGCTTGATATGGTCATTTACATATCAATCATGAACATACGTTCTTCTTCATATTTGTATTATTTTCTTCTTGTCTTATGTTTACATAATTATATAAATAAATAAGAAATATAAATGCTAATGTAACCAAAATTATGCTACATTCCAGAAAGATTTTACCAACAATATATATTAAAATTTGCTTAGCGTTGTTATATTAACAAAAACAGTGTCAACGCTAAGCCAGTGTAAAGTGTTTCTCAAGACGATTTGTCGCATGTTGCGTTCACGTGGGAATGTGAGAAAGAAACGCGACAATGAGACATATTCAAGAATTAAGTACTTACATGTTAAGTTGCAAACCGAATTAGGAAATAAGTGGCAATAGCAAAATGCTTCTTAAAAATGGAAATATAAATATGCTGTCTGGCTGTTGGATAATTGTTTTAACTGAATATTTACTCTGAAATCAGGGTCATAACAAAGTAAATGATGCGCTGTAACAGAGATTCGTCAAATTTAACTGAATATTTACTCTGAAATCAGGGTCATAACAAAGTAAATGATGCGCTGTAATAGAGATTCGTCAAATTTAACTGAATATTTACTCTGAAATCAGGGTCATAACAAAGTAAATGATGCGTTGTAACAGAGATTCGTCAAATTTCCTTAATCATTCTTCTTCTCCTGCTTCTTCAGCCTATAGAGGTCCACTGCTGGACAAAGGCCTTCCCGAAGGCTTTCCACGATGACCGGTCTTGTGCTGCCCGCATCCATCGGCTTCCCGCGACCTTCACCAGATCATCGGTCTACCTTGTTGTTCCTTCATCATACACACTATTTATTACAGTGCTCATATTTTTTATTAATTAAAATCTTTGCTCTACAATAGGAATTATTCCTCTATCGTAGGTGTTACAAACATTTCAATTTGCATATTCAAACAACAAGTCCCGGAACAACTACCTGTAGACTACACAAATATTAGTCCCGTGCGTCGATCGCTCAGGCGCTGCATCAACCGACCAAATTATTAACATTGTTAATAATTATGTTTCCTAGTGTCTACATTCCTTTGACATACAAAGCATGACAATATGTATACCACATTTTTTTTTGTTTATGGGAAACCCGAAACACGTGTCCAGTATTATTAAGTAAAGAATCTATGTATACAATTTCAAAAAGATATCATGAAAAACCACAAAGTTATGAGCTTGTCATCCTACTCGGCTGTCCCAACAAAAATATCTCCACGCGGGTGGAAGCACGGTGTGTTATCCTCTGGCGTCAGCTGTTGAGCGGCGCAGTACTATGATCTACCGTGCGCGCTCAGTTACCACACTGCAACAATTTCTAAATGTATTTGTGAAAAAATATAACATGGTGTAAAAATTATTGGAATCGATACAGTTGCTTATTCTGAAGAAACTATATTCAGGTTTAGCATAAACAAAAAATAATGTTGTATAATAAGAGTATAATATCATGTCCCATATCATGATTGTCATTTCAGTTTCTATTATCCATTCCTTGTACAATAAAATCCTTATCTACAAAAGTAAAAAAAAATGTACGTGATAAAGGCAGTTAATGTACCAAACTAGACAACCAACTCCTATCACAGCTATAGACCTAATTCATAAATGTATATGATGACGTCAGAGACGGCGGGGGGTAGGATCATCACCATCTTGGTATGGTCGTAAGGGCTCCATTTCGTAAATGAAGTTTTGAATTAAAACGCGAAGTCTAAATATATTCGATCTTAACAATAACAATTTAAATAGGCAAACCGCCAGTTTTGCCCCGGAGAAGTGCCCTGGTCTGCGCCTCCAAACGAAGTCACCGTTCGACAGTCCCCACTTTCCAAAACGACTCTATCCAAGTGCCGCCATTACAAAAGAGCGTCACAGCGTTTGTCCCACTACTACATAAATCAAATTAGCAACATTTATTAAAATGATATTGTTATCAATGACATATACATACATTATATGGCTATCCGAACAGGAAATATTCTGTGTGGTCAGTGGTTTTGTTTAATGCTATTAAATACCTTACCCTGAACGCAACAAAATGTATAATAACATACGGTTATTACCGCAAAAATGGTTTAAAAATGCGTTAATAACTAGGTATACCAACAAATGTAATGCAACTTGAATTCTTTTAACTTTTAATATGTACCACGAATCATTCAAACGAAACTGAAATGATGGAACAAAGAAATCAATGCCTGTCTAATTAGCTAAAAACAGCTAATCTGTTTATAAGTTGTTAACGTAACATAGACATAATTAGATTTTCATAGTACTTAATTGGTAACGTTTCATTGAGTTTCCTTTGTTTTTTGGTACTGGGAAAACACACTGTTCGATATTCGAATTAATGAAAAGTTTTATCTTGAGGAAAAGTAGTCTATGGTGCTGTGTTTGCTGGTTAGGTTCCGTTTGCAGGTCATAAAATATAGCAAAAGAATGGTTTATTGTCAGTTTTGTTGGCAGAAAGGATCCACCAAAAGAGTAATTTTAAGGTCTTTGAATTCATCACATTTTTACTGCAATAATTTCGGCTTCACATAGCTCTTTTTTAACTTCACATCCGCTGCACCGGACGGACGGCTTTGAACGATATATGTACTTAAGTGCATACTTCCACCGTTACGTTAGGGCGGTTAGCAAACCCTGAGAAATTGATCAATGGATTTTTGCTCTAATAATTCCCACAATTAAAACCTCTATATAAGCTAATGAACCAAAGCTGGTGGCAGTATTGTCTTTTCGTTTTCATATCGAAAGCATATTAAGTGTTTTTAATTCGTGTTTATTTTTAAAATGATTTCTAAAGTAAGTTCTAACGATTTTTTTTTATTTTAACAAGTGTGGACACAACTTTTTGTGTAAATTTTTGTGTGTTTTGTCCGTGACGTCTGAGAGCATTTGTCTTGAATTATGTTGAAATAAACATTTTTGGTACAGCCGTAACGCACACACTACTACGGACTATAGATAAAACACTTTTTTTTTTTTTAATTTTACTATTTGTGTTTTACACTTGTCATCATGTGTCCAAATAAATGCTATTCATTCATTTCATTCTTAATAATTTGGGTAGTTAAGAAAACTCTAAACACACTACTAGTGATTCTATTTTCTTATAATTTGCTTTAGAATTAATAGGATATTAATATGGATACAGTAATTCAAGGTCGGAAATTATACCACAGAAACGTATTAACGGGATAAGAGTATTGTTAATTCAGATTATAATAAACTATCGTGAATTTATGGAAGCCTAATAATACTTTTTGTTAGAATACTGTTCAAAAAGTTGGACCATATTGATGATTCGAAAGACACGTAGCGCAATCTACCGTCCTAAAGCAATTATGACCGTCAAAAATTATTTTTAATATTTAACTAGGGTACCATTCATATAGGAAAAGAAAATTATCAAATCGAAAAATATTCAATAATAATTAATCCTTGTGATTAATCCACTCAAAACTATCGATTTAAAATAAATTAATAATTAGACCTTTTATAAAATTTTAAAATAACTAATTATTTAAATTATTATCATTTATAACAGTTTAATGATAAATTACTAATCAATTGAGAATGACTTTAAGGGTTTAATTTACTAAACCCTTTCAATTTGTTACTCAAGAGTCCCTCTTTTGAGATTTTTACCCTATTATTTTTAAACGTTGCCCTATATAAGAAATTACTCCTGTATTTACAAAAATGTTAACTCACATACATAAACAACCAGATCCAAAACAACTGCCTGTAGACCATACAATTTTTGATGCGAGTCCTATCACAGTAATTAAAATAGAAATGTAGAACAGCAAGCTATAACATAAATCATTAGATAATAAGAATAATAGTAATGATTTATCTTCTTTCTTCTATTTTATTTTCTATTGTTTCCTTCTTATGTTCAGCAAAAACACATCTAGTGCTATTTGTTGCAATCGACTAGAATTCCTCTTATAAATATAAATAAAATAAATATA
This sequence comes from Sesamia inferens, assembly GCA_037179545.1. Lineage (NCBI taxonomy): Eukaryota > Metazoa > Arthropoda > Insecta > Lepidoptera > Noctuidae > Sesamia > Sesamia inferens. The sequence goes on along the minus strand of CM073928.1, from coordinate 21,695,870 downwards.
TACGGACAAATCACACAGATTGAGCTAGCCCCAAAGTAAGTTCGAGACTTGTGTTATGGGATACTAAGTCAACGATACTATATTCATAATAGATACATATATAGATAAACATCCAGGCCCAGACCAATCAGGAAAAGATCGTTTTCTTCATGATCTGGCCGGAGATCGAACCCGGGGCCTCCACGTTGCAGGCAGGCGTGTTGACCGCTGCGCCACGGAGAACTTAACTACTTAATATTTTATATGCTAACAGGTGCTGACATTGTTCGCGGTGGTGTCTGCCTGCCAGGCCATCTTCCCGTTCCACCATCACCACCACCACCCGGCGGTATCCCACCAGGAGCTGCAGAAGCACAACGGGCCGCACCACCCAATACCCATCCATCATCACCAACCGATCATCCCAATCCACCACCACGTGCCCCTAATTCACCACCACATACCTGAACCTATCCCCATTCACCACATTCCGCACCATGACCATTATGTGAGTATATGCTACAACCCGAAGGTTCACCCGCATGAGTTTCCATCCTGTGAGGATATCCGAATAAAAATTGTTCCATATGTTAATACTGATTATACAGGGTGTATCTCACATCGTAACGCAAACTTCGCGAGAAGGCTACCCCGCATGCCACTAACAAAATTATGATAGTCATACATACAAAATTATATTGTTAATGAGCAGTTACAGAAATAATAGTGTTTAAAAGAACGTGTGGCCTTTGAACGTTGCAAGCGTGCCGTCGCGCATGTTTGTGGGTATGACGTTGACCCCTGATGTGAACTCTATTAAATCAGGGGATATGATAGTTTTTCGAGTTTGTTCAAATTGCGCTTTTTTGTGTAATTAGCGAATTAATTATTTTTTACTTTAAAATCTTATTGGGTTATAAAAATATAGCAATTATGAATGGTTTGAAGTGAAAAAACTGCATATTATTTTTTTTTTTTAAATCAGGAAAAAATCGACGACAAATTCCACCTTTGGGAGATTCAGAATCATGTACTGGATATGGATCCAGTACATGATTCCCTGACATCTCTCTCCTGGCACAAACGAGTACCCCATGGTACTCGTTTGTGCGTCGATGTCAGAGACACCCTTTAAATTACTAGCTTTCCGCCGGAGCTTCACCCGCGTTAAATTCGGTTATATCGCATTTTTAGATTTCCCTCGGAAATACCGATTTTTATCTGTGATAAAAATGTGTACCCTATTATTTAATCCAGACTTCTAACTTTACGTCTGCAAAACTACAAAGCAATCGATTCAGTAGTTACGGCGTGAGAACGGAACAAACAAACTCACTTTCCGATTTATAATATTAGTAAGGATTGTATTAACCACCACTGGATTTTCTGTGAAACAGTCCACATAAACTTTCGCATTAATAATATTAGTAGGATTACCATAACTAATGGATTCATCAATGAAGTAATCAATAATTTAAAGTAAACACTTTAAATTAATTATTGATTACTTCATACTAGTGTTATACAAAACATTCATGACTGCACCCATACCATTGTATTACACTTGGCTGCTTGGTGGTGTCTGACAGCATTTGACAATGCGTCTTTACTGCTATACTGTTAGACCTTATGCGCACATGACTCTATAATTTCTGTGATAAATATTTATACATATTAACTCTCTCTTTATAGTTCTTCTGTCCACAAACTGTATTTTAAAATAACGTAAATTAATTTAATTCTTTTGTACTTTTTAATGAATGAATGTCATACATAACTAGCGTGATAGTTAACCAGACATTTCTTGCTAATATTAGCCAAACATTAATTATTCAACAAACTCCCCGAGAAGTAATTGCTCGGTAAAATATTCCATGAAGCAAGCGAAAGGATTGCGGTTACATTATATCGTCCACTTCCTGTATACATAGTCCAGTTTTTATGTACCAATATTTGTATGTAAAGGTACGCTTGTCAAAAGACATAAAAAGCTTTTATCAATAACAATTGTCATTAAATTATGTATAAAATAGTTTTCAAATGACTATGAGTGTGGAACTTTATTAAATCGTGAGTACCAATAAACCACATACCTTTTTTTTTTCTTTTTATATCTTTTGTGGTGATTTTAATGCAGATCGAATTTGGTAAAGTGTAACTAATTTTATCTTTCAATACAAAAGCGAATGTCCTTTTAACGAAATAAGTGACTGTACTTACATAGTTGCTCTTGGGCTAAGTCTATTATTGATCGAAGGGCGAAGTACTTTTAAAAAGAAACAAAGATTAAACCAATCATTTACATTGTTTCTACCTCTTAGACTAAATTGCGAGCATGATCAATCTAGTGGACTGTTCATTTAAATGAACATAAATCAAATAGACAACCGTGTCATTGGTCTGGCTGTCGCAAGTTTGGCTACTGCTTTGTCAGATTCATGATTCGATTCCCAGGCTGGTAAAGTTTATCCTATAGGTTTGCCTATAAGATAATCTTTACCGAACTCCGAGATTTTTCTCCGAGTTGGTTACTGATCCCGTTAGATATTGATAAGCTTACCGATTTAGGATTTGATCAAGCGGAATGAGAGAGTTAACAATTTCTTTGGAATTCAACTACTATGTGCCAATTGCTCCAACAGAAATGAACACGATTTATCAATATTTAAGAAGTCTTATTTTCATCAATGTTGTGAAACATTAAAATTGACTCTTTGGTGTGGGTTAGATGAACTGGTTAGCTCTTAGTTTCTTTAGTACAATCCGCGTTACACAATTAAAATGTACTTGTGCATCCACAGGCGTTCCCCGAATACAAGTTCGCATATTCTGTGCACGACCACCATACAGGTGACGTCAAGTCCCAGCATGAGCTACGCCATGGAGACATCGTGAAGGGAGGCTACGAGCTCGTCGAACCTGACGGCAGGTACAGGAAGGTGGAGTACAAGGCTGATGATCACACCGGGTAAGATTTCAGCGATGATTTTATCGTTCTTTTCCCAATTTTCATTTGTTTTCTTTCATTCAACAATTCATCATTTATTCATTCATACTATGTCCTCAGTTGATCTTAACTTTAACTTGCAACAAGATTAGATAGATACCTGCATGTTTTGCTAGATTCGACCAATCGAATAAATCTATTAGAAAACATGACCAATTTAGTACGGTTCTAAGTTGTCACTTTTGCATTAAGAACTTTGACTTAACCAAAATAAAGTTCAAAGTACAAATAAAAAATGAAAGTTTAAGTCCAGAACTAAAGTTAGATTTCGTTTTTTAATAAGGGGACAAGATTAGCACTAGCCCCCGTAGGTTTCAATAGTCAATACTTTATTGCATTCCATAATGTAACATAATAGTTCGTATATTAAAGTATAGAATCAATCATGGACCCTGTCGGGCACAACAAAGTGTTTTGTTTAATTTTTGTTATATGAGAGAGGATGAAGGCGTTAATATCATTATATTGACCTAAGTCATTTTATGATAGTATTTTAAAATCAAATTCACTACTCTTTATGTATAATAACACACTACCACAAAAATAACACTGGTAAGCAGTACAAATCATTGTTTAACCTGTTTCAATGAACTGCTAAATGCAGGTTTGAAGAATAGATCTGCATACGATTTTTTTCCTACCCACATCACATTCACGAATTCATTGTTCCAGTTTTAACGCCATCGTGCACCATTCGTCGCCTCATCATCATGTTCATCTGTCCCACCACCACATTTGAACGTGACGTCACTGGGACAACCAGAACTGACTGCTGCTCAAACAAGACTGACTCTTCGCCCGTTGTACTGATTCCTTTAAAATACTGCTTTTGTACGCATATTAAAATTAGCGCTAATTTTTTTATGAAGTATTTTATTTGTGGTTCCGTATTTATATTCCGTATTCCGTAGCGATAAATTTACACTATACATTCTGCAAATTTCATAATTATATCCCTTATTATGAACTCTTTGATATCTTTGGTTATGAAATTGATAATGAAGAGATAATAATAACACCTATAATGAAGAGATTCACATTTTATGGCGTCACCTGCGATTTAACTCTCTCCCGTTCCGCCCAATCAAATCCAAAAGCGGTGACGCTATCAACATTTATGGGAATCAGTAACTGATTCCGAGATTAGATTAGCTTTACCAGGCTTGAGAATCGAATCATGAATGTGACAACGCTGTAGCCACACTTGCGACAACCAGACCAATGACGCAGTTTGAACAGTGGTTGGGCTGCTGCGCTGTGTCGCGGGTTCGATTCATACAAGGAACAAGTATTTGTGGTTTGTGTATGTGATTTTATGTGTTTGTAAACGCATCCGCGATGCAGGAGAGGTTCCTAGTGTGGGGCAACGTTTCTTTAAAAAATGCGTATACCGTACGCAATAGCTTTAATTTTGACACTTTAAAAATATTTATATTTAGTCGGTTGTGGTGGCTTAGAGGTTAAAACACCAGCCTCTCAAGTATGAGTGCGCGGGTTCGATTCCAGGTCAGGCAAGTACCAATGTAACTTTTCTAAAGTTATATGTACTTTCTAACTATACCATTGACTGAAGGTGAAGGAAAACATCTTGAGGAAACCTGGACTTTATAGGTCTGAAATCGCCAACCCGCTCATTACGCTCAGTCCTTCTCTGTATGAGAGGAGACCTGTGCCCAGCAGTGGGACGATAAAGGTTGATGACGACGACGACGACGAAAAATATTCATCGCATTATTTACGTTGTTGCGCAAAAAAAAACCAAGATATAAAGCAATGGATTAGCAAGATCCTCCAAAATCATTTAGATTGTGATAGCGTATAACACGGGCAGAAAGGCTCTTGAATGGCGACCACGTACCAGTAAGCGCAACTAAGTGGTCGGATGACCTGACCACAATCGCAAGAAAGTGCTGGATGCAGGCCGCGTCCAACCGTTCTTTTTGAAAATCTTTGGGGGAGGCCAGTGTCCAGCAGTGGACTTCACGTGGCTGAGATGATGATGAATTCATCTTAAGCAAAAGATAAAATACTTGCAGTGACCGGACTGTTCCGCCTAAGGCTGTGTGATACTTTCTCAATAAAGCATTTCAGATATCAACCTATGTACGTGGTTTTCACATAATTTGACCAGTATTAAATCTGGACTTTAAAAGCAACTGCGCCATTCGTCTGTAGTTTGTTTCGGCCTATCTTCACAAAGTAGAGAAATAAAAAATGCTGACCTCATTTTTTTTTATAATCTCCTCTATTCATAAACGAACTATGAATAAGGACTATGAATAAGGGGTATATGTTCTATAAAAGTGATTTCGACATCATATTTATACCAAGTTATTTTTTGTTTATGCGAAACCTGAACATAGTTTGTTCAGAATAAGCAACAGAATCGATTCCAATCATTTTTACACCATGTTATATTTTGCCAAATACATTTAGACATTATTGCAGTGTAGATACCGAGCGGGCGCACGCAGTTTAAGATAGATCATAGTACTTGCGCGCGGCCAACATCTGATGCCAGAGGTCAATGCACCGCGCTCGGCCGCTTGAGCGAAGCATTATCCATATTTTTGTTGGGACAATCAAGTAGAATAGCAAGCTCATAACTTTCTGGTTTTTCGTTATATCTTTTTGAAATTTGGTACATAGATTCTTTACTTAAAAATACTGGACACTTAATGGAAATACCACTGGAAAAATTTAACCTTAACAACAGTAATAATATCATTATTATCACACTTAACGTTCATTTGCACGATCAAGATCATTTTCCTTTCATGCCCTAATAAGCGGATATGCAAAAAAGCTACACCAACGAGCAGCTCACGGATGAAAAACTTTATTATAAAAACTATTGATTATTATAATACTTATGTACCGTTGTACCCTTTTTTAAAGGAAACCATGAATTGACCTCTCCAGCAGGGTAATTGAGAAATCTAGCAATGGGTTTCATTCACTCTCAGTAGCAATGGGTTTTATTTTGCCAGTTCAACAACCTTAACTCCATTATTTCCATTGCTGAGTAACCATATTTTTCAAACATATGGAACAACGGATTATTGAATAGTGTGCATAATAAATGACAGGTAAACGTTAAAAGAGTACAAATAAAACCCCTCGTTTAAATTCAGGGTGTTTATTCCAAGTACAGCCAAACAAACATGACACCCTTTTTTTGTTTGGGATAGGAAATCATCAAATAATCTCCCCCGCTCTGGGCGGAGTGGAAGGGCGTGTCAGACTTTTACTAATTAAAACCCACCCGTGTTTCTTCACTTGCCTGAGTGACGATCAGGGCCACGGTTTCTTTTTTAACCAACCCGCAACCCTGACCCAGGAGGCATCGGTCTTGGTAGACCCCGTCACGATATGCTGACATCTCTTTGAAGCGCGCGTAAAACACAACGCAACTTCGCAACTAACAAAAAGCTGCCCACTGCTCACCGCACACAAGCCCGCGCCTACGGTGGCCGGGGAGTTCGATGTCGTCTCCCGACTAGGGCGTCTCTTGCGAAAGCTAGTGGCATGAGGGCGCTGGGATTCCCGCTGGCTCACGCGCTCCGCCTTCTCCTTTGCCAGCATCACTACTTCGCAGAAGGAGGTGACGGCCTGCCATGCACTCTCGCTCCGGACCATGACCTGGAGCAAGGTCGGACGCGAGAGATCGCCGCCGATCGCCGCTACGAGGACACGGTGGAGGTCTGCCCAGCTTGGGTAGAGCAGGGCGACCCACACAGTAGTTGTCACTACTGTGTTCCTCCCGCCTTATCCAAGAACCTCCTGAAACAACCGTGTCCGGTGAGGACCTACGTCGGGCGGAAGGTGAGGGCGCCGTGGCGCCACTCTAGCCACTTCTCAAAGAGGGGACTTACCGCCGCTATTGTGGCGTGCCCAACACTGGGTTGCAACAATGAAACCATGAGATCCCGCAGGTGCTCTGTCCGCCGTACCGCGATTTGCCACGGCGTTTTGCCTCGTCTTGCTACTCCCATATGTAGAAACATGTCCCTCTGGCCCCTTGTGTGTATTACAACAATTTTTATACACTACTACCACCATATAGATTTTATATAAACCAAGCGGGTAGTATATCAAACTAATTCTAAAATAATAAAAGGAATGTGTCAAGATAAATTAAAACCAAATACATAAAATATGCTTTAAATTAAAGGCGCCCATATATAAATCTAAACTTAAAATATGTACGTATATCTATATCCATTCTAAATTATTACTTTTTTTTAAACCCATATTATTGTAAAACCCATGAACTCTGATGAATCCCGTTTTATATGTGGTGTTTCAATTTTTATTTATAAGAGATAACGCTAATACATTTTATCTAAACGGTAAAGGTAGGAACTTGAATAACACAATAAATATTATTATAACGTCTCACACGAATAAATCATCTTGCCGTGAATATTTATGTAGGCGCTAAAACTTACCTTCTCTAACTTTTATAAGACAAATGCATAGGTGAATTATTCCCAATAACTTGTTGTAACAGTGTAAAATAAAAAGATGAATCCAAAAGGGACCCAAAAAGAAAAAATACGGTTGTCGTCGACTATAGATACTTATTATTTAAAGTTGAAGAAACAATCCGAAAAATAAGTTTCTCAATTAAAAAAATGCTATAAAGGATTATTTTCATAGCCTACTATAGTAACTTTTCAATTATATCAACTTGATTTAATAAGATAATAAGGTTTGCTTGCCTTGTCAAGTCGTGGTGTCCTAGTGGTTAAAACACAAGCCTCTCAAGTATGAGTGCGCGGGTTGATTTCAGGTCAGGCAAGTACCAATGTAATTTTTCTAAAGTTATATGTACTTTTTAAGTATATATTGGACACCAATGACTGAAGGTAAAGGAAAACATCTTGAGGAAACTTGGACTTTAAGTCTGAAATCGCCAACCCTCATTGAGCAAGCATGCTGATTACACTCAATCCTTCACTCTATGAGAGGAGACCTGTGCCAAGCAGTGGGACGATAAAAAGGTTGATAATGATGATGATGATGAAGGTTATCATACGTGCCATAGCCTTCTTCAATATAATCTATATATTAATAAAACTGAGGTCAAATTTCGGAAAAATAAATAAAAATGCTAAAAACCGAGTCAGGAGGATGAAAGAAGTGGAACAGAAGTAATTTAGATTTTTGTTTCTGATTTGTGTTTACTGAAGCGATATAAATTAAATTAGGACGATTGTAGCTTATATGGTCAACATGCTTATTTTACTTTTATATATTTTATTTTTACTATTGATATTGGTATTTATTTTTTTCACGTTTGCTTTGATAATGATTAGGTTACAAGATTTCAGGAGATTTCATTACCTAACTCTCGAATTTGAACGTTCTTCTGTAGCAGGAAGTTCCAACACATCATATCTACAACAAACAGCAAGGCGTTTTCAACCGAAGAAGGCAGAGGTGTAGGTAAGTGGTGTTCCTGGCTTTTATAAAAAACACGATGTAGGAAAAATGTACACGGTGCACGCAAAGTAAACCGTATGCTTCTTCATGCGCCTGCTTTTGCATACAATGGAGGAACCTACTTAGTTTGCCGACCTTCGACCGGTATGCTTGCCGAAGAGGACACTTACTTGATGAAGACTAGCACTGGGATGAAGCTGTAGCCGATGTATGCATCAGTCATACTCCACATCGCTTGCGTCATTTATTTGCCGTATCGCTAGTATTTTGTGGACTTCGAGTCCTGAACAATTTATTTATTCAGTTGTTTTTTTTTTTTGTGTTAACCTTTGCCCCACATTAGGAATTTCTCTTGTATCGTGGGTGCGTTTACAAACATACAAACTTACATACATAAACAGTCAGGCTCGGAATATTACTACTTATAGGTCATACAAATATTTGTTCGGTGTGCGAATCTAATCTGTGACACGCAGCGCAGCAGTCATTGAGCCACTGTGCCAATCGTACAAATCAGATGTTAGAACTAGTGCTTGACCGCAAGCCCGCCTGCTGGAAAGCAGCGGTAAAAGCGGCGATCGATGGCGAGCTCTCACGGTAGCGAGAATACATGGCATGCCGTCGCCTCCTTCTGTGAAGCAGTAATGCTGGCAAAGGAGGAAGCAGAGCGCGTAAAAGATAGTCATAGTCATAATCATTTATTCATTAACAATAATCATTGTATCTGACATCACATAGTAAACGAGAAAATCAATACATTAAATTACATTAAAAAACACGTTAAATATTACAAAAATTGCATATCCACACACACGGGAATTTTGTTACAGATCGTCAACAGCATAAAGACACTTATTCAACAGGAAACGTTTAAGTTGACCCTTGAATGAATTTGAGTAAATAGCGCTTTTCATGTCTAGAGGCAACTTATTAAACAATATAATTAATTGATATTTAGGACTGTGCTTTACAACATTCAAAGAAGGATGAAGAGAGAGGGAACCACACGCCTCTAGCCGCCCTTTCACAGTAGGCGCGGGCTTGCGGGCGGCGAGCAATGGGCAGCAGATAGGTTATTTGATGATTTCCCATCCGCCGTATGACGGTCTTCTGATGAAGGCGGAAATGTCATGTAATTCCCGCGCACATTCTCCAAAATGCATCCTATAGAACACCGAAAGGCTAGTCACCCTACGCCTGTGTTGTAGAAGTAGGAGGATGAGTCTGGGAGATTACCTATAAAATTTTCACCTTATGGACTAATACATAGCATGCGGATGAAATCGCAGGCAGAAGCAAGTTCAAAATAAAATTGTTTAATAGCACCCGTCAAAGTGTTAATAGCTCGTAATATTTTTAATAATTCTCTTTAATTCGACGGTAACCTTAATTAGAAGTCAAAAAGTGATCGGTAAGTAATCGATATCGACTTATTAATAATAATGATGATCATAATGCCTATTGTTGAAGAAAACATATCGACTTAATAATTACAACAAACAAAAATCATTATAAATAAATATTAAGAACACGCGCTACAGTTTACGATAACTAGTTAAGTTTCCTCCTCAAAACATTGATAGGGCACACCCAAGCATAAGTCGAGAAAATCTGCAAAAAATCACAAATAATTGATGTTAAGTGTATAGTATTACAGGATGCTGATATTTAAAACCAAAACGATATGTGTATAAATACGTGTATGAGATCATGAAAGATATCAATTCAGTGTAGGGATTCACTGAAGGTTCACGATGATTCGGAAGGTACGTACATCTCATGTTTTTATTTTCTTTAAAAATTTGGATTTTATTAAAATAAAATCATGATCCAGTTTTGTAAAAAAACAAAGGTATAATTAATTTTTTCGTGAAAAGATTTTTATGTTATATAACTAAGATAATCTATCGATTAATCGATTTCTGTTTCCAGTTAGTTTTGTTGGCAGCATTAATTTGTCAAGGTCGAACGCTAACCCATATTTATCAGATTATCTTATTTCAATAAACACTTAATAGTAGTGATTAAATCTTTAATGGATTAAGATAATTTACTTGTTTAAAGTTTATCTTTTTAAACTAACCGTTTTTATTTCAGGCACTAATCCTTATGAGCTTAGCACTGTGTGTGCTTGGCGATGGACATCACGCGGTTTCTGAACAACGTATTAGAATACGTCACAAGGATCACCACGGGCATCATGGTGAACTGTCACATATCGGCTCCAAGGAGCCTGAGCATCATGAGGAATACGTGAGTTATATACTTTCGGTTTTCAGTTTTCAACGTGCGGTACAGTCACTACTCATCTCGGTAAACTTACTTTGGGTCAGCGTGGAAATTGGTCTAACTGAATTTCGTATTGTTTTAGGCGTGGTCGTATCCATCATACGAGTTCTCATACAGTGTGCATGATCCCCATACGCATGACAAGAAAGGTCAACATGAGTCAAGAAAGGGAGATGAAGTAGAGGGCGAATACTGGCTGATACAACCTGACGGTCGCAAGCGCACCGTGAAGTACCGCGCGGACAAACATAGCGGGTCTGTAGTCTTTAGCTCCTAACAAACAATTTTAAAAAAATATAAAAGCAGCTTTATCTCAGGCTCATCAGTATGTGAACTATTCAAACTGAGTCATATATTTTTTTATTAATTTTATATATTTTTTTTAGTTTCCGCGCTACCGTCCGTTATTCGGACGATCATCATCACATAATTGAACATCATGGCTACAAAGCTGAAGACGACAAGGACGATAAAAAAGATGATGATGACAAAAAAGATAAAAAAGATAAGAAAGATAAGAAAGACAAGAAAGACAAAAAGAAGAAAAAGAAACAGAATAAGAAAGATGACGAAGAAAAGAAAGATAAACGCGACAAGAAAGACGACAAAGATGAAAAGAAGAAAGAAAAAGACGGAAGTAGTGAAGAACGAGACTCCGGGTCAGATGAGCAGAGTGGAGAAGAAAGTCGAAGACCCGAAGGTGTAGTAGTCAGATGGGGCTATGGTGATAAACTGGACCACAAAGAAGACAGACATCGTGTTGACAACATACGCGATCATAAAGAAGAGGACTACGATCGGGAAGAAAGCCTGATATGGGAGGAGCGTCGCAAATTTGATGAGCGACGTGGATACCCATCGAAACTAACATCGTACTTCGGCCAAGCCTCTCGCATCAACCCTCGTTTCTACAGACATAACCAACAGCCTGAAAGTAATTAAACTAAGTCATAAAATCAGAGACTGAACGGCGGCAATGTAAACATGGTATTCTGTTAAATAGTTGTGAATTGTGATAAACTATGTTCATAATTTTTTACTAACGATAAATATTATAATCATGCAAATGCTAACCTTATATAAAGGTGTTAAGCGCTAATTATTGTGTTATTTCATGCCCTAAAAATTGTACACAGTCATGCGTTTATTCGTGCAATTAACGAGTATCGCTTCAAGCAATCAATGTCAGATGTGGCTATACGCAATAGCTCAATTCTAAATTTAGGGCATCTAGAACATGCATACGGTCTCTTAAAAAGCAAAAACAAAATCTTTTATTTCGGGTCCATTCCTATAGTCCATTTGATTAGTATACATACGAATTTGAAACTAGTCTTTGTATTACCAAATAAACGACACAAACTCTTCATTAATAGGCATGTAGACTTATCCAATGTTCCAGTAAGAGGGTGTCCCCTCAGCTACAGGTAAGTCGGCGGGACAGTAGGAATTAATTACACTTACAAACTGCAATTTACAGGATGCTGTTGCATAATAAAAGCACAACGCTTACGCATGCTAGTGTGGACACCACCTATTCAAAGAAAAAGAAAAACGTAGAAGCTTTACTTGTAAAAGTCAATACATTTACTTTAGTCTGATTTTTTAAAATATGCGTTATTAGTTTTATATACTAAAATTCAGGTGAACCTAATCTATAGTCTACACCGCTGTGAATCAATCACATAGTAAGCTGCGTAGCAATCACCGATACGCTTCGTAATACCAAATTGTACTCTGGATACCAAGAGAGTAGTACCTTGCATAACACGTTCGCAGCGGGAGGATGCTTATCGAAATAGAACAATATTCACCGGTAATAATAAGTTGGGGAAAAAGTATCTTCACATTTTTTTAAGAAAAATCAAAACATTATTTACATTTAATTTAAGTATGAAGGTACCATTTTGTTCGATAACTTTTTGCCATCTTGTAGATTGGGACATGATACCATTGTTTTAGAAATTATGGGACTATGGTGGTTTTAGCAGTCCTCTGGTGATGTTAACCTGACACTGCCTAAAGAATTCTGAAGAGACCGAAACAGGTGCACATCTGAAACAAATCAAGAAACAAAAACAAATCAATTCAATGTTTGTAAATCTGAAGGTGCAAAGTCACGAATAGTCCTGACTTTGCATCTTCAGATTTTCACCTGTTTCGGTCTCTTCAGTACTCTTTACGGGGGATGCATTAACACCTCGCAGCCAACCTCTCTTAATTTATGCTGAGTGACTAAATATGTATGAGGTCTAGCATTATCATGATGAGAAACGACACCTCTTCTGTAGATTAATTTCGGCCGCTTTCTCTCAGCTTGTTGCTTTAATCTCATCCCTTGTTCGCTTCAGGTGGTAACAGGTCATAATGAATAATGCCCTTCCAATCCCACCACACAAACAGCACCACCTTCTTTCGAGTTAACCCGGGTTTTGCTACAGTCTGTGAAGCCTAACCGGCCTTTGACCACGACATTTTCGCACGTTCTTGTCATAGTGATCCACTTTTCATCACCACATACATGATCATCGCTACATCACCAGTTATCAGCTTCTTCAAAAGTGGTTCGGTTTCATTACGTCGTTCATCTGCACTCTGAGCTTCCTTTTGACCCAGTACCAGGAGGAGAAAAGACATGGTTTGCACAAAACCACAAACGAGACACGCTTATGCCTACAGATTTTATGTATTTTTAGGCCCTTTCTTATATAACAAGCTCAACAAACTATTAGATATATACAGTATAAATTATAAAAAAAAATGTAGTCAAGTAATATCGGAGTACCTATTGAATCTCAATTACTCAGACATAGAAAAGCCACTGGAATTTATAGTGTGATAGTAGATAGTTCGCAGATAAAAGTTAGATAAGATATACAATTAATTTCGTTATTAAAAATTCGTTTTTGATCCTGTGTACTCACATGTGTTTTTAAAGTGTACTAATAAATTATTATTATTATTTAATTACTATTATAATGTTATTATTATTATCGAACAAAATACTTTCATCTTTATTATTAAATTATGTTATTGTGATGTATTGTGAAAATAGTATAAAATAAGCACGAAAAATAACAAAAGTTTTTGTTTATTGAATTCCTAGGCCATAACAATACATGATTAAATCTTACGGACTTATTAATATATTGTGATGTAGAATGATCGCCTAAAACACAGGTTTAGTAAACCTAGCTCGGGCATGTCGCTAATTTTACATGATTCTCTGTATAATAATACGTTCTGTATGACCTTATGTATATTTTTAGTCACACATAATACCTAGCTGTTATTTAGGCAACAAGATATGTATGTATTTGTATAAGATTATTTTTGTAGATTTTATTTTACAATGTTGTGTAAGTTTTTGAATAAAGATTATTATTATTATATAGAATTAGAAATGAGTACATGGTTCATTAGATTTCTTTCAGTGAGCTCATGGGCACCGAAATATCGAGCTATTTTGTGTATCTAGTTTTTAAAAAAAGCGTCAAAACTGTTTTGTAGTAAATTCCCAGTTTTTCACTTTTTCAAAAGTCTCATCCATTCTATCCATAGTAGGGCGACCAAAGCGACGTGCATCAGTGACATCAAAATTTCCGGATTGAAGGCGCTGAAACTAAATTTATGCTACTCTCACAGGCACTACAGTATGGTCATACGCATCGCATTTTTTTTTTTACGGTATGCGTTAATTTTTTACTTTTTTGTAGTAAAATTTTAAAATGTATCGAATTTCTTTATTAGATTCACTCATCTTGACGGTAAGAAAATCAAATGAAAATCACTTATTTTCCTAATCTGAATTTGGAATTATGTTCATTAAAATTTAAATTTCAATGATACCAAAACCAGCCAGATACAAATAGTATATCCAAAGAGATTTTATTACATGTTCATACATAGTACAATGGGACCTTTTCCCCAACCTAATATTCAACTTTAGGAATATAAATTACCAGGGAACTTACACAAAAATCTTTTTCAGTAGTATACGTATATCACAAAAGTGTTAAGTTCCATAATTTTATAGTATGGGTTATTAGTAGACAGAAATCAGGGTGCTAAAAATGTCTCAATGCCCAGCATTCAAAAAGCCATTACCTAATATTAAACCTAAAATTAACTGGTTTTTTTCGGTAAAGTTAAGGTCGGGCGCTCTCAGGCTAGGTGGCGCGGCAATCTTCGCAGCATGCCTCGTAGCAGGTGAATTAAATTGCATTGAGAGGCCTATGTCCAGCAGTGGACTGCTATTGGATATTGATGATAATTGACAGTTGATTCTAAAGCGCAAGTAGTAAAAAATGTTAATGACAGCGCATAATGATCTTTATAAACGTTGCAATTGATTATTTTTAGTCTGTGGTTTAGAATTTATTTCTTTAGTGGTATTTTTAATTTAAAGCCACACAGAATAGGGTAATAAGTGTCATAGCGGCGGTGAGGATCACCTTTAATAACATCGTCACGCGGTGCACACGCACAAATCGATTAACTGTGAATTCAAGTTTTACTTTTAAAAATTAGTAACTTAACTTAATCAGTGTTAATCATTAAAGTTTCGCTGTGTGATTTTAACACGTCATAGTAGAGACGACGAACGAAAAGCCTCTGATTGGTTCGGTTTTATAACAAAACATTCGCCATAACACTAAATAACACTTAACAAGATCTCTAGGAATACATATATACTTTTAGGTACTTTAAAAAGTTCATTGAGCTAAATTACTTCAATCAAACAATTTTTATGAGCCAATCACATAGAGCCACCTATGAAGAGCACCACGTAATACTAAAATAAAGAGGGTGAAGAGTGATTCATTCACGAATATGAGGGGTTCTCGCCTATGTTAAAATCTTACCTGTCAATAGTGTCAATCCCGGTGGAATGACAGCCCATGTCAATATCACTTTAGTTTTTCTTCATCTTCAGCCTGTAAAGGTCAACTGCTGCACAAAGGCCTCCCCCAAGGCTTTCATTGTTGTCCATAATCCCCACGCTTGACGGGCGGGTTGGGGATCGCAGAAATTTGATATTCCACAGGAGATACGCTGCTGTCCGCTGCCCTGATGAGAGTTCCCTTAGTCACCACTTACGACACCCACGGGAGGATAAAGTTTTTACTGTGAGTTTTTTTTTTTTTTTTTCTTTCTTTATTAATTTATAGGGACTTTTACGCATAGCGTATGTCAGTCCCATCGTAACCTAAACAATTACACTTTCACAACACGTGGGCCATGAATTTGAACAAAACTTTTGCATCGTCACCATTTGGTTGAGATAGAATTGTATGGAACATACCTACATCAGTTCTGTTCAAATTCAATGATCTCACTAAATTATTCCTACTAGACTCATATTGGACACATTCCACCAATAGATGTTGTAGGTCCTCGATAACTCCACATTCCTCACAATTGGGGGAAACAATTTTCTTCATCATAAAGGCAGTGAGTTTTTTACAGAATAAACTTTTTTAACTAAGGCTTTTTTATATTCTTCTATCTCCCTTTGGTCTAATTTTGACAATAGCATAAATAAGAAAACCTTATTAGTATTCAATTTGCATTAAGTATATACGCGACAATTTGACGAATTAATATTGTAAATGAATTAATAACACGTCAACCGATTTTCACGGTATATGGGAAAGGATGCCAAACTAAAAGTGTTTCAGTTTGGTTCCATAGAGATTAAGTAGTTTGGTTTTTAAACAAAAAATATGAGTAAAAACAAAATTGCGTCATTTGCTTGCAAGGCTTTTTCCAACATGTTAGACACAGCACTTTCTTAAAACTATCAAAATGTATGTGTGTGTAGATTTTCATAAAAAATCATCTTGCAGTTTTACCTAATGAATTGAACGTTGAAACTACGTATAATTATGCTCCTATAATTCCGTTTAACCCTAAAATAATTAAAATACCGTTTAAAACTGTAAGGATACAGAACAACTACCTGTGAATCCGGTAGACTGTCCTTACATAAGTACCAATCATTATGATTATGTATCAGTATTTATGCGTGCAGCCAGTTTTATGAACGTCTTTTTAGTGGATCATTGTACAACATGCTATACGTGAGTTTGCTTTTGTTTAAGAACCTTTCTGTTGCTAATATAATTTACATTTAGGTTATTGACCCCTGACATTACAGATCTCTTTGAAATATTTTCTTTAAGACCCATCCCCTGTGCTGACGTAACGAGTATTCATCACTACGATTCAGACGGTCAACGAGTCTTAATGGCTTTGCGTAGTGCATTATTTAGGTAGTTAATAAGATAATTTAAGCAAATTTCACCTTTATTACTTTCAGCTACTACTATTAGCGACAGCCTCAGTGGCAATAGCGGCTGATGCCGAGAAGGATATACTGCCAGAACTGAAACCTGAAGAATCCGCATTGCCTATCCGCGTACACGAAGATGAACGTCGGTACCGCTTTGAGGATGGCTTGGAACTGATTCGAAGCCGGGACGAACGCTCACGCCAAGACTTGAACGATTTTCGTGACAGCCTACGTAAAGACTACCGCGATGGACGTGGAGGTCGTAATGGCCCGGTCAGACTTGACTTCAAGGAAGAGGACATCGCTGGCCCACTGATCTTGCGGTCACCGGACCCACTCCCAGGTCATGTAAGTTGGAATAAAAGTTGAAATGTAATAAATTTACTTGAATTTAGAAATTGAATGATAGAAAATCATGTGTTTCTATTTTGCAGGGTAAACCAGATATCGAACGTCAAAATAAGTAAGTTTCATCTATTTTAGATAGACATGGAGTTTTGTCAGGAAAGCAAAGATGAGTGTCACGCGCATTTTTCATTGGACTTTTAAAATTATTTATAGTGTCGTTTACTAAATAAAAACGCGCGATTTATGTAGTAAAAAGTACATTCAGTGAATAATTCATAAAGAACATTGAAATATCGCAGCATAGTGGCCACATCATGGCTTCGCATTAAAACTCCTAGTAGGCGGTTCACGCGGCCGTTTTTTCAACTGTCATTGGCGATATCCGCCATTATTGTGAAATAATTTTTTTAAAGAATTTCTATAATTTGTTACACGTGTTATTGGCAAAATTGTGGTATCTAACCACAGAGGCCACTGAAGAGTTGAGGTAGTATTCACTCTAAAGAAAAGAAAGATAGACATGTCAGTGTTGTGACAGAAACTAGAAGTGTATGTTAACACGAATTAACGATAAGATCAAGAAAGAAATAGATATCATTAAGCTTTAGTATCGGCTAGCTTAGCACAGCATGAACAGTGATATAAACTTTATCATCCTTCTCATTGGTTTTCAGGATCATCGCTGACGTATACAGCCCAGACTACTACCAGCCTACCTGGATACTTGACTATAGATACCTAAAAAGCGGCGGCAGAGACTACACTCGCGGCCCCGGCGGTCAGATCCTGATCTTGCCAAAGAACGTCAGGACCAACGAAAAGAAGGAGTTCCCTGACTTCGACAGCTTGCTCGAACACCTCCGCCTAAGTCGCTTGTCGGAAAGTGCGAAGAACAGCGGACGTGGGCGCGGAGATGACTACGAGGCGAGGCGTGGCTATCTGAACATTGACCTCGGACAGTACGGGCACGGGCAGCAGGTGTACGAGCATCAACATCAGCAACAAAACCCGTGGAGGGCGAACCGGAACCACTAAAGCTGTGGAAAACAACAATTCAACATTTTCTCTTCATATTAATAATCTGTATAAATTATTCCCCTTTTCTAAACGTCATGTCTCATAAATATTAAAAAAAAAAAAACATATAATTCACATATCTGACGATGTTGTCATTTCTTAAAAAATCTTGAATAGTTCTTCTCTATTCTGACTAAACT
The DNA here is from genome assembly GCA_037179545.1 of Sesamia inferens. NCBI lineage: Eukaryota > Metazoa > Arthropoda > Insecta > Lepidoptera > Noctuidae > Sesamia > Sesamia inferens. The sequence goes on along the minus strand of CM073928.1, from coordinate 21,677,287 downwards.
ATGATCAATTAAATCAAATACTACTAAATAGTTTCTTCTATCTCTTCTATTTTAGTCTCAAGACTGTTTTATTTGCTACATTTCATACCTTATGTCCATTATATAAAAATACCTAATTATCTGCAACAAAAAAGAATACCTACTCAAAAAAATTGCCTGTCATCATTTATCAGTTAATTAAAAAATTATTTAATACAGAAAACATGTGTAATTTATTTACACCCAATATTAAATACATTAGTTATTCCCTATACAGATCGTAGTAATTTTTAAAAATGGAAACATACATAGGTAAGTACGCTAACGGGTTGTTTCCTCCTCTCCTCCACTCCGTCCAGAGCGGGAGAGGTCATTTAATTTCATGATTTCCCATCCCAAAAAAAGGGGCTGGTATTTTGATTCGTACTTAAACTCTACTACCAATTGTTAAAAATAGTAACGAATGGTTAACCATTTTAAAATTACTCTTCTACATACAATTGAATTGAATGTGAATTTGAAGTGAATATGTTTTTGTTAAATTTTTTGTGTATTTACCTAATGATATAATTTCATTGCCTGTCGTCACTTAATTAAGTATTAGTAAAAGTATAATATATACGGACAAATCACACAGATTGAGCTAGCCCCAAAGTAAGTTCGAGACTTGTGTTATCGGATACTACTCAACGATACTATATTTATAATAGATACATATATAGATAAACATCCAAGACCCAGGCCAATCAGGAAAAGACCGTTTTCCATCATGACCTGGCCGGGGATCGAACCATTTTATTGCTTTTCGCATGTATTCTTAGATGGTAATACTTAAAATTAGTTCATGTGAACTCTGTCGCCCACAACAAAATAAGTAAAGTTAGTTCTAATGGTGGTCAGACAAGCAGTAGCTCCATGTAAAAACTCATATTCAGCTATATCCGGCTAAACTGGAACTCGATCCCAGCATAGCAGGGAAAAGGGGAAACTACTAAACAGATGATGATGTTAACGTACTTATCTGCAGATTACCGATTAAAACAAGTCTTCGCTCTCTCAAAGTAGTCGACAAGCTTTTTTTAAAAGAAGAGTATATAATAATGCTAGCTAACTAAGTATTCTTACATAACACTCACTCACTCTGCCAAACATTACCAAGTCAAATAGACATTTATTTGACTCGGCAATGTTCGACAGGGTCCAATATTAAAAACACATATTATATAAAAAAATAAAAAATCAAATAGTATTTGGAAAAGGCGCTCGGCTTAGCTCGAGTTGTGTAAGGTTGAGTGGGACATGATTCAAAGGCAAATATTTGTAGTAATTGCATTGGGTTAGTTTTGTTGATCAACAAATAATGCAAAATATGTGTGGCAACCTATTTTACAAGTAGCCATCCATAAGTAGTGTATAATAGCAAAGCAATTAAAGTCATCATCATCATCTCAGCATTTAAGCCCGGTTGCATGTCTAGAAAGAGCATATTGTGTTCCTATTTAGCTCAGTTCCTACTTACAAAGCTATCATGATAAACTGAGAAGTACTTTACCACCTGTGTCATATAGCTTAAACCTAAAGTGGCATCTAATGGTTAATAGTTGAATACCTACTAAGTCATTCTCTGTAAAATAGTTTTGAATTTGTCAAGACTTATGTAGGACTGAGGTGCCACGAAGTGAATTTATAACATATGCAGTGAAGTTTAAATTAAATACCGATCGTTTAAAAAACAAAATCTAATATTCTACATTCTTAACACAATTACTCTACCTCTTACGGCAACACAAATAACATCCCATCAAGAGCCTTACCCATTCGTAAACGATGTTTAAAGTTAACTAGTGATTAGTGATTTTTTTAACCATACATTTTTGACCTTTTAACTAGTGTCCGACCGAAACTGGTTTTTCTGCCGAAACTGAAACTGAAACCGAATTTTCGGCCAGGGCTTCAGTTTCGGCCGAAACCGAAACCGAAACCGAAATTTCGGTCGGACACTACTTTTAACGTCACTTAACTTTAATCATCGTTTATGAATAAACGCCACAGTGTTTAAGGGGTTTATTCATAAACGATGATTAAAGTTAAATGACGTGCAAACGTCTAAAGTGGATGGTTTAACAATCGCTAATCACTAGTTAACTTTAGGCAACGTTTATGAATAAGGAGGCTTATTGGTCAATTTGATTCTACAGTGTTAAACTTGAAATTACTGTGGCAGTATTATGAAGTGAAAAAGCCATTATCAATGCAGTGTTTAAGATATATGGAGCTACACATCCTGCATAGTTCCAACTCTTCTTCAAATATACGTAATGGATTTATCACTTCACATTGCGGCCTCTGCAGGCTACGTTTATATGAGTACCATAAGATTGCTTTAAATGTTCTAGATTCTAAATTGATAGACACGGAGCCGGTATCGACACAACTTTTGATTGTATTAGCAAGCTCTTAGTAGCATCCGGGAAAATAATATTCAAATATTAATGCAAATCAGTGTACTTCCTATAACAACATGGTGATGTATAATTACAGTAAGATCTTTTTAAAATCGCGCTAAACTCTAACAGAACTAAACACATATCTTATAGAACATAAAAGAATAATACTAATTAGTAGAAAGTGATATAAGGGATAATCTGCAACAATTACTAACTAATAGCTTATCCCTTATTAAGTGCAAACTGTATTCGAAACAAAAACGAACAACAGAAAACATTGATGATGCCCGCCGTGGATGGTTGTTCGAAAATCTGTTTCTGTAACTAGGATGCAATCAATCAATTAAATTAATAGCGAATTTAAAACGTCAACTTAATTACTTGTAAATAACAAGACCAATAAAGGATTAATCTAATTGTTTTGCAAAGATATAACTTTTGATGTAAACTAGTCAACAACACACCGCAGGGGCCGCTGTGTCTAAATAAACTGCTGCAGAATCAGATGTTTTATAAACATTGATTAGGAAAACAGTGCTATTAATTAGTATTTGTGACGTCCTTCCTAAACAAATTGGATATGTGATCGCATGTTCAATAAGTACACTTATTGAATAATCACTGGCGTGAGCAATATTGACGGATTTCCAATTAATCTATGTAATGGATCGTGACGCCCTTGATACCTGCAAAAGAAACTTAGGTTTCACGTATTAACTCTATTATTTTTCTACTAATTGGAGAGGATCTAACCTAATGTCGTTATAATTGAATTGCACCCCCAAATCGACACACGATTAGGAATATAAGGTGAACAATCCGCGATTTTTACATAGTTGAAGTCCAGCTAACAAACAAATATTATATCTAACAAAATGTTTTTACAAGTAAGTACATATTTGTTTATATCATTTTGGAATAAAGGTTTATATTTATCCATCATTTTGTAGAAAATAGCGGCAATGTCTTAAGTTAAAAACAAATGATTCTGCCCGTTTTTTTGTAAGTAATTAAAATGTACTCATAAATTAGCCAAGTGTTGAAGTGATAACAATTATGTTCCTATATCGGAATACAGCATTTAAAAGGAACATTCCCGGAAGGATGGCTTTATATACATGAGTAGTTGCATTTACATACATGAATATTCGTATATTATGAATTATGGTTCATAATATACGAATATACTGACATGTCAGTACGTGTACGTGTGCAACTGATATGTCAGTTGCCGACGTGATTAAAGTGGTGCTTGGAAATTTATCGTCCCAATTACAACACTAGGAAGTGGTGAAAAGTGCAGCATTTTAGGACTATCTTCTTTAACTTTTAACGTGCGAACACTACAGATTCTCAGCCCAATATCAGTGAAATATCTTTGAGTTTTTCGCTCTGTCAGGTGGCTGCTCTGTGTCTGCTGTCTGTGACTGCGCACACCCATTCAGCGGTGTCGCACCAGTCCCGTGTTGACCACCACAAGCATGGTCACGGCATCCACCTCGAGCAGAAGATTCACCACCCGATCCACCACCACGATCACCATGATGACCACAGGCATCACGTCGATATACACCACGGACACCATGACCAAGGACATCGGGATCATGTAAATATTGTTCTTCTTCTTTGCGTTGCTCAACTTATTATCTCCCTTACACAAACACTTAAAATCATACGATTTAATGAAAGATAAGATATTGAAACCAAAATTTTTGAAGGTTGCACTTCTACCACGCTTAATTAATTTTCTTTCGAATATTGTGAAGGCAAAGACATTAAAATTAATTACAATATGTTTATGTTTGAAGGTTATATCTATAGTCGTAAATTTAACACTTTCTAGTAATATTTTTCTAATATAGTTATCGTATTTAATTAATATTTTTAATGGCCGCGACTGAAAAGATTCATTAAGGAAAGGTATCATAGTTGTCACATAACCACGGTCCCTCTATCGACTGTTCCTGCAAACAAAATTTCATATTTTGTTTTATCCAGGAACACCACCATCCATCATACAAGTTCGAGTACTCCGTGAAGGACGGACACACGGGCGACCACAAGTCGCATCAAGAACACCGCGATGGCGACCACGTGAGCGGCTCATACTCGCTCGTCGAACCCGACGGCAACGTGCGCACTGTTCACTACACCGCTGATGACCACCACGGGTACGTATCCTTTTTCTGTATACCACTGTTTAGTCCAAAAGGCCAGATTGGAAACTGTCAAAGGTAAAACAGAGAGTACAAAAACCTTCTCGAACTGAATTTATTACGTTGGCCATCTTTTGATGATAATCCAATGACACAAATGTCACTTATCACAAGCGATACCAAATTGTACAAGATCGTCCCTGATAGGTAGCGTATTTCAATCGTAATCACTCAGACAAAACAAAATTGACATAATCTGTAGACTATGTTAATTAATCATTAGTACCTTCTAGTGAAATAAATATTACTATTATTATTATTAGTAGTGCAATGCCACAATGTCATCTATGAGTGTGGTCAATATTGGAACTAACACAGTCATCTTATTTGGTCAATATAATTTCTGTCACAATTTTTAAATATTTCAGGCACCGAAAGATTCTTTATAAGATTCTTGTACCAACATATTTCCTTATTTCTCTTTTCTTTGTTACAGTTTCAGAGCTGATGTTGACCACAAGACGGCTCACCACCACATCATCCCCCACCACCATCATGGGCATCATCATGATCATGGTCATCACCATTAAACTCAACGGTCTCATCCATACGAAATCATTGATCTCGACTAAATGTACTCATTTATTATTAACTTTCTCGCAAAGTACGTCAGCGCTGACGAATAAAACTTATTTAACAAAAATATTATCTTTAATTATAATACAACTTATATCTATTACAGATGAATATTTACACTCTATCCATCTAACTTACGGTCAGATATTCATTACCCATCGTGACTTAAATTAATTCGTGACATTTTTTACGATTGTGAGCATGGCCGCGGTAAGAACCTAAAGGACATCAAAACAAAAAAAGAATACAATTCCATTGAAAAAACATTGCATCCATGGATGAACTTATTGGTTAGATTCTGCATTTAATAAGATTTGTCCGGATTATGCCCATGTACTACGCTAAAGCCAACTCCTGGGTTGTATGAGCTCGCCTTCATTGGACGTCTAACAGCACTGCCTTGACCGGAGTTGCCTTTGTCTGGAGTATATCCTAGGCTGGGGTCTTCGTTAGTGTTACCTCCACTAGTTGCTGGTGTATCGTGTTTGTATCCTGCACTGAGGTGAGAGTGATTGTTTGGCTCCTTCCTCCTTACCACTGCGTTGAATCTAGAAAAGAATGACAACACTCGCAATAAGTTTAAGAAAAGAAATCGTTAATTATTAATTCTTTTATTAGTTACCTTCTAGTAGTTGTGTTTGCATTTTGTAAGCATTTTAGAATCTTCAAAAATCGTTCGTGTCCTTTGAGCAAAATTTAGACGATTTATCTAATATTATTTTATTATTTTTTTAATTTATGTGAACGGATAGTTTATAAATATAGGCTCAAGTTTTTGAAGGCAAACAATAGATAACCTAGATTTTTTATAGTTTTTTTTTTTTTTATCAAACACCTAACACAATTTATTCCTAATAAATATTAATTCGCCAAGTACATAATATTCAATGTAATTTATTATTGTGACAGGTAACAAGAATAATTTATGAGTCCACTTTACTGTCACATATTTATTGCACAATTTCGGTTCTTATTTGGGAAAATAGTGTGTTATATGGGAGAAAATATCGTATTTGGTCAAAACGAGCCACTATATTTATGCATGCGAACACTATATCCATTTTTTGAAAATCGTCTACCTACCTAATATTGCTACTCGTATATTGCGTATGAAACTTGATCACATATAGTTCCATCAGCTTGGACTATTTCCATCTACAACGTTAACGGCTATACAAAAGACAGGTGCGCATTTCCACTGACCCGTGTAAGGCATCTGCAGTGTACTCCACGGTCCGCAGAGCGCCATCAGGTTCATACAATGTGTAGACACCTCGCACCTTGTCGCCATCGCGTGTCTCCCAGTGACTTTTCCGATCTCCTGTTTGATGGTCCGATACTTCGTACTTATACTCATACTTGGTCTGTAATACAATGAAAGGAAATGTATTTAGATAACAGTCGCAGTCGCAGTCACCTTCATTATATAAGCCGATATCCACAAATAACTAAACGGGTAATACTAATAGTTAAGTATCAACTTACATGAGTTGCACTACTACTTGGCCCCACTGGAGTTGGAGCTAGAATAAGAATACAATTATTAAACAAATTAAGGTTAAAAAGTAAAGGAAGTAGCGTTAAAAAAAAAATAAAGTGGTCATTTACTAGTAATTGGAGAAACTGGTGCCGCCTGTAGCTGGTGAAACACAATGCTCTGCGAGGATGTAGCATGCTGCAACATGGCGACAGGGGACCCACTCGCGAACAACCAACTGTTCAACAGCCACACCATCTGAAACAAAAATTTCAAACCGAAGATTTGAACGATGTTTTCATTGAGCTTGGAGTATTTGATTTTGAGAAAGTAATATAACGGTGTCAACTAGAAATAGGCAAGGCCTACAGAAAAAATCATGGCAACTTGAAGTTGATCGCAAGATTTGATATACGCATTCAAACGGCGAGGCGTATTAAAAAACAAAAATATATCAGAATACAACGAGCAAGTACATGTAACTGAAGTGTTTGTAAAAACGTGCCTTGAAATAAACAAAATCCATATTGCGGAGCTGCTATCAAAGGCGTAAATAAGGCAAGCCAGTAGATTGAAGGGTCTCGTCTCTTCAAACTGCATTTTATAGAGTCATCTGATCTGATAAGTAGAACAATGCGCTTGTCGCCGGATGTATGCATCGACAAAGGTCCTTGTCAATTAAAATACTTGATAACACTGTATGCAAACGTAGAAGAGATATGTAGTAAAACATTACTATTCACGTTTGATTGTGATTTGATATTCTTGTTTTGATTTTTTTGTATCGCTTGTTTTGTTATTAACGGAATAGTGGTTAAACGGCAGCATAGCTGAGTGGATCATTTAGATCTATACTTTTATTTAAACGTAGTTCTTGTCCGTGTCACTGGCACGTCAGTAATTCAAATTTTATTCACCCAAAACTTTGCCACTGCCGTAGCATTTATCGGTAGATGCACTTAAAATATTAAAAAAAAAGACGTGTGGCACTCGGGGACTGCCGCGGTAAAGCTATTGCATAGCTTTTTGTATCAATTTATGCAATTATAATTATTTATTTATTTTATTGTTACGAATGCACCTTATGTCGAGGGCATAAGGTTCAATATCGCGTGACATGCAGTGCGTAACTTTTAAGCTCTGTAACTCGAGACCTAGACATTGTCTAGGTGTAACATAAAAAGGCATTCCTAGACTTAAGGTGGCCTATCGAATGGTACAGGTTTCATCAATTTTGTCAACTAAGTGACGACATCGAAATTTCTAGAAGCCCGTTTCCGGGAATTACCGTAGGTACCTAGTGAATGTACTCGAAGTTATGCGCTATTATTATTACGTCTAGACGATTCTGGAATGTTCGATCAGCTGGCCTATATATAGCGCCGTGACGCCGACGCCGAGTCAGTCTGCACTTGACTACCGAGACGACAACAAGCGATACTTAAGAAGCGATCTTTGGGAATACCTACTGCGACAACTGTAACGAGAACTGTGAGTACTACGTGAAGTAACATCTGTAGTGTTATTGTGTGTTTACGACACTGACTTCGTGGACGTAAGTGAAGACTTCGGTGCAACGTCAGCAACATTCTACTTGTCATTGCCTACAATCGACTGTACCTTCGTTGCCAATAAACTTCGTAACCCTTAACCGGTATTTTAGTACCCCCAGCCCGTAACATTATTTATGCAGTATTTCTTTTTCTTTGATATTAATTCAAGTTACACTTTTTGAGCGTGGTGACCGATAAGAAAACAAATTTTTCTTTTATTAAATAAATAAAAAGTTAATATTATTTAAAATATTTTTATTATTTCACAATACATGTGGGTTTTATTACCGTACAGTAGCTGTTGGTTATTCAGGAATATTTATCATTGAAACTATAGGTTTATGATAACTGAAATAAGAAACATAAGTTTGCGACTTAATATCCTCTAAATACCTAGAAAATACCGCGTCAATGGTGGTCCCATATTTTGTTGTGGACTCTTGTGGATCATCATTCATTTTCAAATTCAATGTTTTTGATAGAAAAGTTGTCAACCGCTCTGATTTTTTATCAGCGAAGTTAATGTTAAAATCGCCAGCCAAGATAAGTGGAAATTTATTACCATTTGTACCAAGTATTTTCGAGCCTTCTTCAGTGTACTCCAGTAAAGTGCGATGAATAAAATGCTCTACCTCGTCCAATTTTGGATTCGGAGAAATGTAAATTGCTACCATAACTATTTGTAGGCCATTTCTAAGTTTGCATAAGCACGCACAAATATCTCCAACAACTGAGCGCCTAACATTAACATCGCTAACGTGTGCAATATTTATTTCAATATTCGGAGTCATAATATTAGTAATATCATTTTTATTTTGGTAAATAGCTACCCCACCTTTTGAAACAGTATCTCGTTTGAACTGAACAATACAATTAAAATTAGGTATTTCAATTGGATTATCATGCGTCATGCAAGTTTCGGTAAGAAGTATCACATTTGTTTGTCTCTTAACTGAATCTTGTAAATCGTATTTATGACTATTTAGACTTTGGCAGTTGAAAGTCATTATTGAAATGCCATTTCTATTACTAATGAAATCTAATACACTTTGAGCAATCGTCTGAACACTATTTAAAGACAGTCTTTTGAATTCTTGCAACAATTGAAAAAACGGCCGCGTGAGCACTTTTTACTCTATAAAATCACGCGCTTTTATTTAGTAAACAACACTATAAATAATTTAAAAGTCCAATGAAAAATTAGCGTTACATTCATCTTAGCTTTTCCGTTAAAAAAAAGCTATTTTATAAAAACACTACTAAATTAATTTGAATAAAAGTACTTAATAATGAATTATATGAAAAGTTTTTAAGGTAGCCATGACAACGTCGATGACGTGTATGACATATCTCTATAGAAGACCTATTTCAGAGAGACAATTAATCGCAAGTTTAGCACATCGCGACTATCAGTAACATGGCAAGTGTGTAGAACTGAGTTCGCGCCCTGCAATATGCATGCTCTTTTTGAAAATCTATAAATTGTTTTCAAAAGATGTAGTCGCACGCACACCAACATACCGTGCCGAAAACTGCCGAACTGAAACGACGTTAGACGATGGGGAGCGTGAGGTTTTTTCGTTACGGAATTTCTGGATTCGGTCCCCGCGCTCAAGGCCCGCGATAGAAGCTATGCAATAGCTTAATAATAAAATAATGCTGATACTTCGAATAATTTTTTTAATGATCACGCATCGAACAAATAATTTGCAAGAAATCAATTTGTGAAATTTATTTCATTTCTTATGAGAGTTATTACTGTATTTTTGTGGTAAAGGTGGCACAGGACTAGAAATAAGATAGTAGTAGATAATATTATTTAGGTCTGTATTGTAAGTTGATAGGCAAGTACTTATTACCGTGGTGTGATAAATCATCTCACCATGAAAACTAAGATGAAGAGAGCGTGGATTGAACTGTCACTCGTACTAATGCACTGGGGTTGACACTCTTGAAAGCTTACCCAAACTACACTGCACGTAACTTTTCGAGGTCATTTTTTTACGGAACAGACCGACTAATTCCTAGTTTCGTTTATTCAATCATTATAGACAGAGAGATACGCTTCTATTACTTTGCTAGAGGCTATCGTAGTTAATGATACACAAATATCTAACCTTTGTTATTCTACTGATGTACTGTGTGTAAAAAAACTGTTAAGTACTTGTAAAGTGAAGTATCCCTGAATGGATCATGTGATGCTTTCAGGGACACTTCAAAATGCATGGTCAAAGTACCTACTTTGACCATGCTTTTTGCATTTCTTTTTAACTGGAAATATAGGTACTATTGACTTACGTACCTACGTAAGTCAATAGTACCTATATTTCCAGTTTTACGTATATTCAGTGAATAAATCACCACGTACTGGTAAGCGCAGCATCAGACACCCACCGACTAGGTGATCAGATGACCTAACCAAAATCGCTGGGAAGCGCTAGATGCAAGCCGCGTCCAACCGGTCTTTATGGAAATCCTAAGGGAGGCCTATGTCGAGCAGTGGACTTCCTATGGCTGACATGATGATGATGAAGAAACACAACTTCTTGGAGTACTTAAGCAGTATTTTATTTTTAATACGTCGCGGTTTGCGCAGAATGGCGAGTGCTCCGACCGTCAGGTCCAACGCCCACACAGGGACCCCATACAGGGACATGGACCGCACGATTCCCACGTACAACTGCCTACAGGCGGCGCTCGGGCCCAACGGAAAGCAACGTTGGTAGAGCGCCTGCTGCACCCATCAGCTTGGGCGCCCGCCGCCGGAAGTGGGGCCAGAATTCCCATCGGCTGTCGGGCACCAATCCCAGATACTTCATGGTGGACTCGACAGCTATCCGGGCCTCACTGACCACGTTTTGTGATCCCGGCGCCGGCGCACGCCGGGGGCCTTGAAAAACCAGGGCCTACGACTTCTCAAGAGCCACCTCCAGGCCCAGGCGCCGGATGCGGTTCACCACCTGTGACACCGCAGCCATGGCTATCAACATCGCTTCCCCGTGGGCGCATCCCCGGGCAGTGACAAGCGTGTCGTCCGCATAACACGTCAAGTCGGCGCCCGACGGGAGCTCGCCTCTCAGCACCCAGTCGTAGCCGATGTTCCACAGGAACGGTCCCAAGACCAATCCCTGTGGAACACCGCACGACATTTGGTGCCGACCGGTACCGTCACGTCCCCGATAGATGACGCATCTGCCCTCCAGATAGGCCCCTACTATGCGGCGGAGGTAGGGAGGCACCCGATGGTATTTCAGAGCCTCCCTAATACAGCTCCAGGGTAGAGTGTTGAAGGCGTTGGAAATGTCTAAAGACACCGCCAACACCACCCCGCCCCGGGACACCGTATCCTCCGCCAGGGCTCTCACGCGCAGTATGGCGTCTATGGTGGAGCGTCCCCGTCGAAAATCGAACTGGTTGTTGTCCAGATTCGGCCCATTTCTACACAAGTTGCCGACGAGGCGATCTGCGATTATGCGCTCAAAAAGTTTGCCCCCCTCGTCGAGCAGCACTAGGGGCCGATACGCGGACGGCGAGTCCGCAGGACGCCCCTCCTTCCTGAGCAGGACCAGCTTCCCCTCGTTCCGCACACTGGGAAACTGACCCTGCTCGAAGCATGCCGTAAAGAGCCCCCTCAGCTGGGGCTCTAGCTCCTTGAGAGCCAGGACGACAGCTCGGCTGAGAACTCCGTCGGGTCCGGGCGCTTTATTCTTGGCCCGGAGCCGCCACACGGTCGCTCCCGTCTCTGCTTGCGTCACCTCGAAGACATCGGTGCCCTCCTCTTCTGGAGAGTTTGTGGCTGAGGATGAAACCATCGCCGGGGGAATGTGTCCCGCCCGCTCAGGGAAGAGGGTGGATACCACCGTCTCTAGCAGCTGGGGTTGCATACTTTTCACCAGTGGGGGCACCCAGGGACGCAACTTGCCCCGTACCCAACGGTAGGGGCGCCCCCACGTGATCTAGGAACCCCAAGCCCAACTTAGGGGAGAGATTTGAACCTAGAATGCTTATCTATCTAATGCTTAATTAATGTTTTCCTGTATACCTACCAAGAACTTTGTGATAATAAATAAATAAATAATAAATAAATATATACGGACAAATCACACAGATTGAGCTAGCCCCAAAGTAAGTTCGAGACTTGTGTTATGGGATACTAACTCAACGATACTATATTTTATAATAGATACATATATAGATAAACATCCAAGACCCAGGCCAATCAGGAAAAGATCGTTTCCCATCATGACCTGGCCGGGGATCGAACCCGGGGCCTCCACGTCACAGGCAGGCGTGTTGACCGCTGCGCCACGGAGACCGACCGCGTAATACAATGTATTTTTTATTTATTCTTCAACTGCTACATCTAGCGTAAATTCATAACATTAATAAGCCTTCGTGTTACTTGGTTACATTCACTTCAACAGTTTAAGAATGTTGTAAGATTGCAACCTCAGTGCTCAGTAGTTGTTGGTCACGATATTTCCGCTAGAGGGCACTGTATTCCGATGAAAACTTAATCCAATCTGCTAACATGATGTTAATAGCCCATTTACTGTCCATTGTGTTGTAGGTTCTACCAGCATTGACCCATTGTCAATAACACTTAGAAAAGGTTGTTTGACCTTGCTGTTATGAATCAGAAATAAAAAATTACAACTTAACTTACTTACAAACTTACAATTGAATACTATCTACGCGTAGTCTTACTAATATCTCACGATTTCTTAAAGGGTAACTATACTATTTGCAAATCGTGAGATATTAATTTTCCTTTCACGATTTGCAAATTGATTCATTATTGTGGTGTATTGACACTCTTGTAATAGGAATACGCTGAAGGATACTCTTATCTTAGAACAATCCGCAGCATTATTCTTATTTTGGAAATCATACAACATAGTTCCAGTTTATGGATATTATTTTTATAGATTAGCTATAAGTCAACAAAAAGATGCGAACGAAAACCGTGGGGGGCTCGGGGTCCCCCAAGAAGACACATGTGATATTCAACCATTTCTTATCTTTTTTGTGGTTTTGTAATTATTTTCGTTATGTTTACCGCAAATAAACTTTTTTTTTTCTATTTTCCTTTCTGATTACCCTTATTGGTGATATTCTACAGAATGGTCGGGCGCGTGGAACTCGCAAACGGTCCCGCGAGTCCGATGTGTATGAAAGTATACGAGGAAAGAGTAGTAGAAAACCAGTGGCGCTCCGTTTTTGCCTATCCCTAAATAACAAAATCCACTAAAGTAGATACCTAGGTAAAGTTCTATAGTTATACCAGTTAACCAAATAAAACAGTATACTTTTAAATACAAAAGCAAAAACTAAAACGACAGAACTAATAGAAATATTGCAGTGGTAGGTAAATGCACAAAGGTAGGTTCAAGAATGCTGTTTACATATCTCATAACGTAACCTGTGCCTTGAGTGAACATGTAAATTCTTATTAGTACGATTACTTTGCGAAATATGAACGGAATTAGTTAGAGAACTTATCGATACCTTATTACTAGAATATAGTTTGTAAATTGTATAAGTATGACTATCATAATAAATCCTAATGAATCCAAAGAAACATAAATCCAAATATGAAAGTCTCTAAGGCGTCATTGTGGGTGTTAATTGGCTCGTTCATTACTACTGGCCGGTGTGGTCTAAATTGAATTGTACGCCTCTTGTACAATCACTACTTGCGACACGCAGTGTGAAAAGAATGTGGATGAAATTACAAAAAGACGTGGGATATCGATTCGTATTATACCTACTTTTTTTTTAATCATTATAAACTAGCGCTTGACCGCAATCCCGCCTGATGGTAAGCAGTGATGCGATCGCTGATGGTAAAGCGCGCTAGTTTATTAAGAACCTATTCACTCAGAAAAACTGAGCAAATAGGAAGGAAGACGGCAGTTGAGCGAGGTGATGCAATGTTAAACCCAACAACACGACCAACGATGCTACGCCAAAGGGAGATTGATCTGAAGACCCTCCACGACCAAACTCCCAACACAACAACATTTGGCGCATCGTACCCGGCACACATCGCAACACAACTGCTCAGACCCGTCCTCCGTACGGCTTCACCAGACATATTGCCGGAACACGACAAATCGCTTGGCGGCAAGGCCTTGTCTGGTGGGTGGTAACTTCTGCCGGCGGCTGATGTTATGGCCTACTTGGAGATGACCGTCGTTTTGAACCCAATTACATAACATACATACATAAGCCTCTAATGTTCCCACTCCTGGGACCCAGGCCTTCTCTCGACGAAGGGAGTGGGCTGTAATCTATCACGCGAGCCCAGCGCAGGTTAGTAGATGTCACATGTCTTCGAAGTTTTGGCTCTAGGACATGCCGGTTTCCTCACGATATTTTCTTTCACCGTTTTTGAGAGCAGGAGTGATGAAATAATTTACACTAAGTAAAATGCCTGGTGAAGGTCGTGGGAAACCGCTGGATGCGGAAAGCGCAGGACCGGTTGTCGTGGAAATCCTTGGGGAGGCCTATGTCCATCAGTAGACGTCTTTCGGCTGAAATGATGTTGATGATGATGAAGTAAAGCTCCTAATTTGGTTCGAACTGACGACCTACAACTTGTAAGACGTGGCGGATAACACTAAGCCACCACTGCTATTAAAAAACTGAGAGTATAAAATACATTAAAGATTCAATATCGTGTGATGACAAGGAATATTAACATTAATAGGTACTTGTACTTCATTATTAGGCATTTCTCTTATACAAAAAACTCAACGAAATAATAAAACCTTTCCCGAAAATCCTTTTGTGGTAAATAATAATAATAATTTAACTCCAAACAATGGATTGCAGGACACGTTAAAAACACAGTTGTACAAAAATATAAGCACTGTTAAAGCAAACGTGTGAGTGAGCACTGCTCTCCTAGCTAGATTATGAAAACCTGTGTTAAGGAGAAGCAGTCCGGTCCCCTAAGGTACAATGACGTAAAGCTACATAGTGATTCTGATGTTACTATGACAATTTCGAAAAATTAAAAGATGAAATGTTTAGTAAATGTTTTGTTATCATATAAAAAATATAATAATAATATATAAACAAAATAATTAATTAATTTGAGATAACTACGCGCGCGTGGTGTGTGTGTGTGTATGTGTGTGTGTGTGTGTGTGTGTGTGTGTGTGTTTGTGCGTGTGTGCGCGCGCGTGTGTGTGTGTGTGCGTGTGTGTGTGTGTGTGCATAGCCTTTTTGCATTTGTAATACGGTAGATCATAGGTTTGACACTCATCGTTTAATTTGTTGTATAGATATGGAGCAAGAAAATAAAAAAATATCTTTACAAAAGTTGAGTGTACACGTGGCAGGGTACATATCCCATCCTTACGACGTTTACTACGTTTTTTATTGTACGGTATGGGGTGTTGCGGTGTTGCAGGATTATTGCCTGAAGTATGAAGTGTTGCCAAATATTTAACACTTTACAGTCTTTGTATAGTTGATCGGTTGGATATAGAATTGGGCGAAAAGTGGCTACTTTTAATATGGCCCTGTGTGCTACTTCAAGCGGCTTAAGGGTTGTTTTTGCTGCGCCACCCCAACAAGAAATGCAATATGTTATGATGGATTGACAAAGTGTAAAATAGATATTTCGTATTATAATAGGGTTAGCAATATGCCGGAGAGTTTCGAATATGTATATCAGTTTGCGAACTAGCCCAGTTAGCAGACCGATGTGAGGCTTAAAATTAAGATTCCTGTCCAAGACTATCCCCAGGTTTAGATTTAGCCTCTGTTGAAAGCATCAGATGATTCTGATGCTTTCAACAGAGGCTAAATCAGGACACTGTCAGCTCGAGCCCCGCATATGTGAATTACCAGTGTGAGCTTTGATCAAAACAGGGGTTTTTGGTTGAGAAACTGAACTATTTGAGTAGGTAACAAGTTTGGTTTTAGAGGTATTGAGAGTTAGAGTGTGATAATTAAGCCAATTTAAAGCCAAGTCAAACCCGCGCTGTGCCTGATGTTGAAGTTGTGACCAGGAATTAGTTACAAAAGTAATTGCTGTGTTGTCTACAAAGGATATTATCTTGGCAATAGCAATATTGAGGTCACACAAGTCATTAATAAGGGCCAAGAAAGGAGTGGGGCCTAAAATGCTTCCTTGAGGTACCCCATTAAGAATAGGGAGCTCATCACTATCGTGGCCATCGATTCTGACTCTTTGCGAGCGGTTTGAGTGGTAGCTACGGAAAAGATCCAGTTGTAACCCCCTGTCGCCTATTTTCTCAAGTTTCATAAGGAGGGTGGAAATGGGTGCAGTATCGAATGCTTGCGCGAGGTCCAGGAAGATAGTAAGAACCTTTTTATTATTATTTATATAGTCTATGACAAAGCTGAGTAGGTTATGAACTGCGTCACATGTCGATTTATTTTTGCGAAAGCCATATTCGTGTTGCGAGATTATCTTGCAATGCTTCAGGTATCTAACCAATCTTTTGTTTATCAAGCGTTCAAGAACTTTGGATAAAGCGGGTAATACAGCTATAGGACGATAATTATTCGGCAGAGTTCCGTCACCCCCTTGAAGACTGAATAGATTATTGCCTTTTCAAAAGAAGTTGGAAAAACTGCTGTTGTTCGGCAGAGTTCCGTCACCCCCTTGAAGACTGAATAGATTATTGCCTTTTCAAAAGAAGTTGGAAAAACTGCTGTTGTTCGGCAGAGTTCCGTCACCCCCTTGAAGACTGAATAGATTATTGCCTTTTTAAAAGAAGTTGGAAAAACTGCTGTTGTGAAACAATTATTAAATATGTGGCATAAAATAGGTGCCAGAGTAGCGGAATTTTTTTTAGTATAGTAGGTGAAATGCCATCCCAACCAGAGGCAGCGATAGGTCGCAGTGAATTAATGGTGGATAAAATTTCTTCTGGGTCAGTTTTATCTAAGACAAAAGATGTAAATGGTATACAAATGGTTTTTGGGATTGGCGGTTGCTGCGAGGACCATGTTCTTATAATTTTATCTGCAAGTTTCTTGTCAATATTGGCAAAATAAGAGTTAACATTGTTACATGACTGTACGGGTGTGGGTGATGAGGACAGCAGTTGGGTAGACGAGTGTGTAGTTTTTGTGGTATTTGTTAACCGTTTTATCGTATCCCAGAGTAATTTTGAGTTATTGTTTGCTTTGCTGAGTTCTTTCTCATCGAAGAACCTTTTCGTATGTTTTAAAATTTTTGGTACAACAGTTTCTGTATCATTTATAGGTTATATTTAACGTTTCATTATCTGGAGATTGCTTTAGGTTTCTGTGCATGGCATCTCTGTTTCTCATGCATCGTAACAAGCCAGGGGTTATCCATGGCTTAAGGATCTTCTGTTTTGCAGTCACTTTTTTAGTTATAGTGTTTTCGGCTATGGCAGAAGTTAGTTTTTGAATGAAAATGTCGGTAGCGGGATTTGCGTCTGTTGTGCTTAGAACAGGATCAAATTCCATGTTCAAAAGTGACGTACCAAGAGCCTCATAATTGATTCTTGATATAATGGTCTTAGTGGTGACAGAAGTACGTTTACTATTGAGACAAGGTAATGAAGAACCATGGTCGGTAACCGTGGACTCATAGACAAATGTGACTGCGGGTGACCTCGTTCTCAAAACAATATGATCTAGACAATTATTGCCCCTGGTTGGGTGGGAGTGTGCTGGAAGAAAACCATGAAAAGCGAGACATGATATGCTTGATGTCGATATTTATGTCACCCACCAACTCAACTGTTCCTAAGCTCTGGAGTGATGGAAATATGCAATGTAGGTCGGAGAGAAAGTCTTGTATGTTGTGTGTAGATGGTGAGCGATAAACACAGAGAATGGCCACGTCAGGGTTAATGTTTATATAAATTGCAATTGAAATAAAAATCATATCAAAAGTGATTTGCTCCAAAAACGCATACCAAGGTGGAATGTATGCATTTTAAACAACCATTTCAAGTTCTGCTTTCGTAACACTACCAACTGTCTATCCTTTAATTACTACTGTAAATAAAATGTATCACGCCGATAAAGATAAGATAATAACCGTCGCAACGTGTCCAATTGATGCAACACATAATATAAAACTACTTACATCAATTAAAGAAATCATAAAACGAAGAAAAAAAAACATGTTTGGTTTACGGTCATAGCGAGTATCATGTAAAATATTATTGTCCAATAATTGCATACATACCTATACTATATAGACATGACGCAACATAGAACTAGCCAATTAAATCTAGATCAACTCACCAATCTACTAGCGCTCATAAGCGTAGGTCCTTTCCGTCAGGTCATTAATTTCTTTGACACTGATATCTGTGGCGCTTAAATATTATGTAATTAGAACCTGTTCGTTCCATTTTTTTTTTTTTTATTTTTATCTATAGCAAAGGATTTTTTTAAACAATCCGAAAGTTAGTGCCTTAAAATGTGCCGTATGAAGTTCAGTCACATCTTAAATTCAGACATTTTCATACGGCAACATGTTCAAAGTGATGATATGATTCTCAGGACCACAACTCTTGCAACTTAAGGTAAAGAAACCTACGTAATTATCTAGCTTAATATTGAGCTGGAAAATGAACAGCAATTTAAATATTCTATTAAAACATATACCCTAGACTAAATACTCGTATGCAGATATATGTTTCGTATACGACAGCCCACCTGTACGTGGACCACTTCGCAATGTATCGATTGCACACTTTCACCACTGTTACTTACTAAACATTTAGCCTATCCCATATATAATTCACGTCATAATAATTCATGTGGGCATGTCACAAAGACTAACGTGGCACAGATAAAGAAAATGAA
The DNA here is from genome assembly GCA_037179545.1 of Sesamia inferens. Lineage (NCBI taxonomy): Eukaryota > Metazoa > Arthropoda > Insecta > Lepidoptera > Noctuidae > Sesamia > Sesamia inferens. The sequence goes on along the minus strand of CM073928.1, from coordinate 21,658,203 downwards.
ATGCAATAAACATGGTGGACCTTGTCTCCTCCTACCGCATAAGGCTATTACACAATTATAATGATTTCTTTAATCCTTTATCTCATTGTCAGTACCAAGCTTTGAATAATTCGTGCACAATGGATAACATTTATTATCACCTGCATTAATCTTTGGAAGTAGAAAAAGCATTCTATCTGCAGGTTCAAATTAAATTAGCTAGCGAAACTACTCTGACGTGATGAGCATTGATGTTTAAACATACGGTTTATTTATGAACGATGATAAGTTGAGAGGTATACAAACGTAAAAATGTGTGGTTAAATAGTCGTCAACCCTTAATCAACTTTAAGCGACGGTTATGAATAAAATTGTAAATGTTTAAGTTCAAACTTCAAAATCCTAATAAAATTATTGTTTTAAAAGTATCATTTTGCAATCTACAGTTTATATTATGTGCAATCAATATACGGTGCATCAATATACCTGATTGAATTAGTTTGATCATTTATACTTTTAATTGGTACATTAAAAATCAACTCTAAAAGCATTTTTTATGAAGTAACAAAGCAAAAATAAACAGAATTTTTCAACAGTACAAGCGGCCAATGACCCCAACAAAAAAGTATTTTATCATGTTTAGATACCTATGCTCATCGTCTACACAGTTACGCTAATTTTATATAAACTTTTATATATATTGACGAAAGTGTAGGTAAAAAGTTTTCTAAACGTAACCTTAAAACATTAGCAAATGTCAGCAAACATTCTTCGCAGTTCAATAAATTAAGAAACAAAAACCGTGCAAACTGGTTGTTGTTTGATTGACTTGCCTTCATCTGTGCTTTGTGTTTCAGCTGATAAATTATGTACTTACTGTGCTGTGTCGATTACGTACCTAGAAGTAACACTGTGTCGTAAGAGACAGTCAGATTAGGATTAGAGAAACAATATGATGACAAGTAATACGATTCTGTATTACTGATCCGCCTTTGTAGCATTATCCCCACCTTTGTACTCAGATCTTAATTTTGTCTTATCGTTATGTATTTTATTGTGTGTACATAAATAAAAAAAAATATCTATGATACAAAACCGAATCAGTTTTCTTTTGATCCCTGAAATATTTTCTAAATAAGTCATGAACTAAACAATAATAGCGATGTCAAAAATTTAAAGAAATTATTGCTTTAGGATTGACAGATTGACATTGAGATCAGAGTGTGGTTCCTCCTTAAACATCAAATTTAAACACCTTACTTGCAATTATTAAAGAAAAATGCGTTGCAAATTACAAATAGAAAAAACACATGAGCTGAAAGTCAACTTTTTAATTTACTGTCACAGTATCGTAACGATTCGTAACGCTATATTAACTGCTCATAATGCAACGCTGCGACTGCGCTATCAGCTAGTCATGATAACTTACGTTATGAGTCATCAAAGTATTTGGCATTCGGCCAATATTCTTTTGACTGACAGGCAATAAAGCACCTCTGTAAACCCACAAGAATTAACATTGATACGTCAAGAATAAAAATACGTGAATTTATATTGATACGTCTGAAGCAGATTAATTGAATTTGAACAACATCGTTTTAATAAAGAAATTAATATTTATTTATTTTCATTTTGGAACAAAGAATTCATAGAACATTAATAACATAATATTAAAAAAAAGGTTTGCGCATTGTTAGTAGATACCAATTACCCTTTCCTTATGCAACTGGCAAGCTGAAATTTTCAGCTACAGTTCTCAAAATACAGTTGCGATTGTATCTCACTCACAAACGAATCGACCAAAAAATACATCGATAGAAACATTCGTAAACATATTTGATGCGCTAAAGTAGCGAGGAAGTTATAACAACATCCTGACACGATTTTTATACTAGCCGCACAGGATATCCCGCGATCTTTTGGAGTCATTAACCTAAACATTACTCTACTACAGACTCTTGTAGACGTAATTGTAATTTAGACTAGGTGTGTACATTGAGAAAATCTACGGGCCAATTCAGGCCATTCAGCACACTCGTTGTCCGGTGCAACACCACCGGACGAGTGCGCTGCGCTAAAATTGAAAAATTACAGGAAACTTTTCAAAGTTTCCAAGTTAAGGAATCTTCCAGTATAACTAGATGTGACTGAATAGGTTTCAGTATTGTCCAATGTACAGTAAAGGTTATCGGGGCGACTGCGATCGGAGCACTATAACGCAATCACATGGGGTTAACAATAGTCTTAGTAAAGGCTAGACAAGACCGACTATCAACTTTATATCAAGATTAGTGAACAATTGACAGCCTCCTTTGTCTATTATTTGTAAGTGCTACTATTAAATATATGGTCCAAGGCCGCGAGTAGTAGAGATACCGTGATCCTGGCACAGGCAAGAAGAGGAACACGTGTGGGTTTTAGTCTGTATCAGTCTTGGTTGTGATTCCCAGGTCCAACGAAGTGTTACTGAGTTTTTCCAACAGGAACTTCTCACAGGCCCGGAGTAATAGTATCGCCCCCCATCATGTAAAACTTTAACATAACTGGCTAATGAATCTGCATCTCAGCTTAACTCTTCAGGAGTTAGAGGCATGATGTTATGAACCAATATAGCGGTATTAGTTCACAAGCACACACATGCACGTGCTAAACGCACGTGTATCTTTATTATCCATTATCAAATGTTGACACATTTAATGTAAGTTACTACTGTTTGTAAGTAGCCCGAATCGTGAACAAGATTAGAATCAATCACACTCCAAACCATACTCTTCATTTACACAACATTCATATTCCACTTTGTTCTATAACGTGCGTATGTAGACCCCTGTTAAGGCTCGTTTACATGAGCAGAGTATTTTGCATCCAAGGGAAAGAATGTTCCACGCAGCAGCCGACCGATTCTGTAAAAACTCACCGTGAAAAGATAGGGGGAGCTTAGAGTGAGCCAACAATATTGTCAATTCCTAGTATAATAGTTTGAGTGACAGCTTCCTCCACGCCCTTCTTTTCAGCCTATAGAGGTTCACTGCGGGACAAAGGCCTCCCCAAGGCTTTCCATGATGACCGGTCTTGTGCTACCCGCATCCATCGGCTTTCCGCGACCTTCACCAGGTCATCGGTCCACCTTATTGGGGGCCTCCCTACGCTGCGTCTTCCGGTCCGTGGCCGCCACTACAGAAACTTACTGCCCCATAGGCCATCGATTGTACGAGCAATGTGCCCGGCCCACTGCCACTAAATTTTAGCGACTATAAGAGCTATGTCCGTCGAATCTCCTCTTTAAAAAAGCGCGCTAGTTTATTAAGAGCCTATTCACTCAGAAAAACTGAGCGAATAGGAAGGAAGACGGCAGTTGAGCGAGGTGATGCAATGTTAAACCCAACAACACGACCAACGATGCTGCGCCAAAGGAAGATTGATCTGAAGACCCTCTACGACCAAACTCCCAACACAACAACATTTGGCGCATCGTACCCGGCACACATCGCAACACAACTGCTCAGAACCGTCCTCCGTACGGCTTCACCAGACATCATGCCGGAATACGACAAATCGCTTGGCGGCAAGACTTTGTCTGGTGAGTGGTAACTTCTGCTGGCGGTCGATGTTATGGCCTACCACCGTTCCTCATTTCTCATTCGATCGCGCAGAGAAACTCCTTCACTACACTCCACACTCACTTCGTCTAAATTTTCACAGTAAGATGGTTAAATTATCGTTCTGTAGTTTTGAAATCATTCCATCTTTGAAAATTAGAAGAGTTTATGTGAATATGAAATAGAAATGCGCCGAGTAGTTACAAGTTTTTCCGAGAGAACAAGTACCGAGTATTGCTCAGTATTATGATTTATGATTACCGAACCGAGTACTCCGCAGAGTAACTCGGGTTAGTTGGTGTTGTAAACTTACAAAACTCTTCAGATATTATAGAAGAATGTCATTCATATATCCGGCATTGCAAAGTCGTGAGACTCGGTAATACTTACTATTCGTTGTGCTAGTATCGGGCATATTGTTGAAACCGCATTTATATTCGGGGCGGAGAGAAACTCGCCTCGTGTAAATGAGCCTTTATTATTAAATACGCATTTTTTCACAGAACAGCTGCATTGATCACGTGCTCATACTTTGCATTGTAAAATAGCAGAACAAGGTGTTGGTTCGGCGTGAACAACTACATACATATGTCAGGTTATTATATAATAATAAATAACTTCGTGCTGACAATTCCACGTTTTTATTTCTGTATCACTGAAGTATGGAGTCGATGTCAAATATTAGTTTTATTGAAACACTGTGGTAGCTAGGTGAACAAATAATAATAATTTATTAGTACACATTAAAAACACACATAAGTACACAGGATCAAAAACTGCTGTACAGAGCTTTAAAAGGCGTACTGATGCCTCCTAAACTAGGACAAAAGCCTGTGTTTTAGGAGCCAGGGTTCCTCAAGGTATGACACAATTGGTATAAGGTGACGTGCAAGTACTTATATGTAAAGATAATACAAGTACAGATAATACAAAGATAAAAGCTACACCTTAATTAAAAAATACAGTACATATTGGATTGTCACATGTGGAGACAATAGTAATAAGATTCTCGGTTTCGTCATACGGTAACTTCCAACCAATCTGTAAGTTTCATTTTATCCATCTACTTTTTTAGTAGATGTGTATAAATTTTTGAATTTTATTATACAGTCGAGAACTAGTCGGTCCACATGCCGGCGGGCAAATATGAAACAGTATTGGACTATTTCGCATACAGGAGTGCCTTTTCGTCTTTTAAGTTTATTAAGAACTAAACGTGGGTTGGAGTGTTTCGGCAACATAGCGCGATGCACAAAAAGCTGTCTCACTGTCAGCACTTTGGCTTCTGAATAAAGTTCGATTGTGGGAAAATCCCTGCGTTTAAAGAGGATGACTTTTAAGATCGCCAGTTGCGCTCTTTCGATTTTGAGTAAGGAGGTTTTATAGTTTACACACTAAGCTGGGATACAATATAAAAAATGGACTGGCATGGACTCTGGTAGGTTTACCAGAGTCCATGCCAGTCCATTTTTACTCCACTGATCCCGATATAGCTTTGATGGTTATCAAAGCTATATCGGGATCAGTGGAGTGCCTAAGTTCCTTAAATATATAAATTAGTTTTCTGATCCTTGTAGATCTAAGAACCAATCTATTTAAACATTGAGAGGTTTATTTGATCTAACAAACAATATTATATTTTATGATCTCAACCATACGAAGTGATTGCTAAATATTAGTACACCTACTGATTTGTTAATAACAAATCAATAGCAACGGTATTTTGAATTTTATTGCAAGTTAATAACAACTGATGACTTTTTGCAAGTTAATAACAACTGATGAAAAATGAATGTTTTAAACCTCAGAAGACACTGACTTACCAATAAACCAATACGAGTATTGTCGTGACTCATACATGTTTTAGTGTCAGTATAAAACTTCACCTCGTTCACTGTTTTGTACCCTTGATGATCTTGATTATAGCACCATCCATATAGGCCACGAGCAGATCATTTAGATACAGTTAAGTTACTCAAACGTCAAGTTGAAGTACGCCCGATCTGACACCAGATAACAGAGATCTTTGTTATCATCGATCAGCTGACATTACATAACACCGTATTCGATTTAAGCTGCGTAGGTATCGAGACGGCAATCGGTAAGTGATAATCGATTAACGATCACTAACAGGATATGACGAGTTAATATTAAGAAGTATTTTATGTACCAAACATTTAATTAAGTTATCATGTACTTGTATTTAAATGATTACAAAACAATTTAATTAATAAGACCTCAATCGCTAATCGGAATATGTAATACATTTTGTTTTTATTTATACAGGATGCAAATACCAGCTTTAATTGAAATTTAATTTGAATTTTGAATTTAATCGACAATATCTTTTTAATGTTTTCTTTTAAGTACACAGTATACTGAATGCAGGTCTAGGTCAAATTTAAATAAAATAAATTCATACGTACTTCAGATCGAAATTAGTGTAGGTAAAGTAATACAAATTCTACTAACAAAGGCATTCATTTGATAAGTTTTATACCGCACAAAATTATTGCAGTAACCTTACATAAGTGTATCTATTCATGGGTAAAATTACTGTATGTAATAATTTGATAATAACAAACAAGTTCAGAAACTGATACCACAGCTCTGCTCTACAGAGCGGTTTGCGTTTGCGCAAGCTTTCTTCATATGGACTTAAGTAGTTAGTTCGTTCAGGTATTTTATTACAGAAAATTACTCTAGTTCCTTAAATTAGCTTTGAGACATCAAGCTAAATGTATCAGAATATCGTAATCTATGTTCTGTTCCAATCTATTTAATTATTATTACTCAAACTCGAGGGCGTGAGACGTGTAACAACTACCCACCATGTAATCTTTATCAATACAGAACAAAGAGATTTCTCCAGTCTACAGAGTACTTATTCCCACAAATTATAATTTCATCGAACTTAATCTTAAAATCCGATCTCGTCATCCAATTTCAATGAACTACTAATAAATTAGTTAACAGAAACTATACCGCGTAGCGTACGCAGTGCTAAACGTCAGTGGGAACCCATTACAATGTCTGCAAGTCTGACATTTGAATAAAGCAGTACAAATTACGGCGTTACACAAAAGCCAAATAACATGTAATGAACCCAAGATTAGGCTCATGGGAATAATGAGCACATGGCTATTCGGCTAAATGGTTAAATATATGGCTGGTAATTGTTATTGATTCGCTGTCGATAGGATACTGGAATTTGACCCAAATATTCTGCTACACATTTAATTAAATTATTCAACACCACATAACAATAAAGGTGGAATGAATGAGCTCGAAGGCAGAATTCTTCATAGCAAAATACTCTTATTGATATTTTATATGTGTTGTAGAATTATTAGGACTCGTAGAGTCATGAAATGTAGTAGTTCAGCAATAATTTGGTTTATCAATATTAAGTACACAAGGTTCACATCGTACTCCCTAAGACATGAAATCATATGCACAATAATACCATTAATATTACAAGCATCCTCTAAAACACACCACAGTTTCACGGATGAGTGTGAAATTATTTGTCGTCCTCCGTGGCCCAGCAGTCAACACGCCTGCCTGCGACGTGGAGGCCCCGGGTTCGATCCCCGGCCAGGTCATGATGGAAAACGATCTTTTCCTGATTAGCCTGGGTCTTGGATGTTTATCTATATATGTATCTATTATAAATATAGTATCGTTGAGTGCTAGCCCCAAAGTAAGTTCGAGACTTTTGTTATGGGATACTAATCCCATAACAAAAGTCTCGAACTTACTTTGGGGCTAGCTCAATCTGTGTGATTTGTCCGTATATATTTATTTATCACATTTTTTATAAGCGGTTTTTATAGCAGTGTATTATCTCACTGTAAGGCAAAAGCTTTTTTTATACAGGCCATGCATCAACATTTACCACTATATTAAATATGAATGAGGAAGCGACCCAACTGGTGATTTTTCACAAAATTAGGTTAGGTACACAATTATATTATCAGCCTAAAGTCATCATCATCTCAGCGTTAATCCCAGTCGCATCCGTAGGTTTTCAGCTTTGGAGTCTGGGGTCCGCTTTACCAGACTAACTACTGATTTTGGCTAAACTTCGATATTTTCCGTGAAGCGACTGCCGTCTGACCTCCACAACCCGAAGGCAATATCTAAGCATTGCAGTTAAACCAATTGTTAGACTTTTGAGGGCTCCAACAACCCGTAACGACTGCCACTAGACGTTCGTATGGCAACCGGAATCAAAGGCATAACGTGCTTTCCGAGGCACGGCCAGACCAGTGCAAATATTCATATTCATGCATACAAATATTTGCACTGTGCGGGGATCGAACACGCGCCTCCTTGCGCAACGGCCGCGTTCGCTACCGCTACGCTACGGAGACTGTCAGCCTAAAGTAACAGTCACTAAATCATATTACCTATCATCTACCATCAAATTCTCAATGACGCATTCGAGATACCGTCACCCCTCGTCACAGTGCGAAATCTTACAAAATCGCTCTAGAACACGCCCCAAGCCTTGTATTTATATTATTACAGACATTTCTTCACATTTGAACTGTTTACATCATTTTAGATTGTAGATAACGATATATAAAATAAAAATAAGACCTACAATTGAAAAGGTATTTTGGACGTGAAATGTAGACAAAATCATGTGGGATTGCTTTCTTTATAAATGCATAATAAGACTCACATTCCAATCACAACACTATCTTATCGTTATGACATATGGCTTAATGTCAATTTAACTGTCGACATGTCTCTCTCTGTCTGCCGCTCGTTCAGGAACTAGGACACATTAGCATGCCCTGGGAAATAGCTAGGTTTTGAACAAAAGGTAGCTTTGAACCTCACATCACGAAAATAACCCACGTTTGAACTAGCACCGTCGGACCTGTCATTTTGCCATCAGAATATTAGCGATTGCTTTAATTCATTTCTTACTTACTTAATAATGTTCTGCTTCAGTTCAACAGGTAGATAGCATAAGTAAGATTTACTCGCTTCAATTTTAAGTATACAAGCATACTTTTTTATGGAAACCGAAACTGAAATTCTTTTTACATTGCAATTCATCTCTCTGAGTTACATAGTTTTTTAAACTAACATAACTTAACAGCTACTCATGTACAATTTTACAATTTTCACATGTGATGTACACACCAAAATATTGTAAAACTGTTTTACTCCGTAAGCATCGAATCAGCTTATACAATAATTTTATTTCATTGTGAAATTTCAGATTATCATAGTCTCAGTACACAATTCTTTAACAGGAGGAAAATAAAGAGTTTATTCAACTAATGGCTCCAATTCCCTTGTTCACAAAACAAACCAACATTAAGTTCATCGCATTTTTTCTTTCTATTTTATTAAGAAAGGGACAAAGATAAATATTAGTTTAGTCCTGTCAAATTAGTCCGCGACTGTCGTAAAGTGACGTATTTTAGTAGCCACATTTTTAATAGCTTCTAGTTATCTAAGGAGTTGGAGAAGTAGGGAGTATCTTAATTTGACAGGACTGAATATTTTATCTTCTGTCCTTTTCTTAATGCAATAGAAAGAAAAGAGAAGAGAAAAGAAGTTAAATTTAGTTTAGTTGGAGCCAAGCTTGTGTAAGTATATCATGTACGTCGTATATGTCATATTTGATTTGACTCACAAAATTAGACCTACAACTTAAAGCACAAGTGTAATTCTTCTCTCAATTAATAACGAAAAAATTATTTCATGCGCCATCTTGAATCCGTATATACTGAAACGAAACAAAAGCCTTATGACCTTATATGTCGTCTTGAGACTAAGATAAAGAAGTTTAAGAAGCGTGTGAGTATTACACATAGACCAGACATTAGATCTAAATACATAATTACATACAAACAACAAAAATAAATTCAATTTTATGTTCCAGCATTAATCTAAGAGCATTCCAAGGCAACATCAAACGATCACTAAAAATCTCATTAAATAAAGCGCACCTTCGAAAGACGTTCTATATTTAATGAGTTTTGTAGTGAATTTTACTTTATTTTATTTGTACTCAATATACTTCTAACATTATAAATGCGAAATATTGTATGGATGAATATCCATCCATCCATAGTGTGTGTGTTTTGCGTATAAGAATAACAAGCATATTATATAAACGGCAGCACATCAATCTACTAGAATCATTCAAATTTCTTTATAAGGTTTTCAACTTTATCACTAAAACACTAAGGCTTAAGGTTGATTGGGAACATTTGACAGATGTTTGTTACTCGTGTTTGTTCTCTACTCGAACACTACTGAACGGATTGGGTTGAAATTTGGCACACATATAGTTTGTAACCAGGAAAATATAAGAAACTTTATCCCCATATTCCTACGGGATCGAACCATATCCCTGTGAAACTAGAGAATGCAGACAATAATATATGTATAATAATAATATTATAAAATAATTACAATCATCATTATCATCTCAGCGTTACGCCCAGTCTCATCCGAAGCTTGTTCATTTTTGGAGTCTGGGATATAAAGAGGTAACAGGAGGCTCTCGTTAGGCAGCTGGATCAAAGGCTTGATTCAGAAAGTGGTAGGTACTTCTGGACACGGCTCGCATTGTCAGGAGGTTCCTCTCTCTGGAGCCCTGACCGCCGGTAGGTTGGACGCTGTTCCGCTCCGATTGGCTCCGAGTCCAGCTCGATACCGGTAGGCTACAATTTTCTTTTAAACGTTTTCTAATTAGTAATATTTAAAAATGCAAATTAATATGTAATTATGGTTAAATAAAGGGAACATAAAGAGGTATGATTAATTGTTTTGTATGTAGGGGATATTATGTAGAAATCGAACTGATTTCTATAGCAGTCACAATTCAAAACTTATTTTTTAAGTTGATAGTCCATTTCTTGAGGAAGGCTATAATATCACACTGTGACCTTTAGACGCCGAGCAAAATGAAAACAATCAGAAAGAACGACAAAGAAAGTGGGATGCCACGGGGTGGGACTGGAGAACACAAATTTTCACGCGGGCGAAGTCGCGGCCATAAGCTAGTAACTAATATAGTAAGTAATAAGTAATTCGACCTTGCACAAATAATAAAGGCAACCATTACTTTGGGAACCTCGCGCCAGTTGTTAGGCGGTTACGTAAAAATTTGTTATATTCGGTGTCATGTGTGAGTGTGTGCTTAATAAAAACTAGTCAATAAAACAAACACTGACCGAGTACTTGTTGATTAACAATCAGGTTTGGGAGCGCTACTGGGCATGGTTTTGTGCCCGGCATTGGAACACGGAATAAGTAGCAAATGGAGATATAATAATGGATATCTAACTAAGAGCACACAGTGAATACTATACGCGCTAAATCAGAAGCCAGTCACAGAATTATGCGGACCGCAGTAGAAATACCTGACTCACTTATCCATTGAAAACACTTATAACAATTTGCTGATGATCTACGTTGTGGTTAAATAACCACAACGTAGATCATCAGCAAATTGTTATAAGTGTTTGTTTGTGTTAGTGACGAGCTGCTCTGGCTGCCAAACAGAACAAATGTTCTGTTTGGCAGCCAGAGCAGCTCGTTCATTCATACCAATAGTGGAAAGCATAATGGCTCCAACAACACCTTGTAGGACTGATATACCCTCCTTCACTATAACAATTGGTGCTAAGATGATAGCATTCAGTTTGTACAGGCTGGCACCCAGGACTGTGGGTCCAGTATAGAAGTACCTGTCATAGAGAGCTGCATTGAAAGCCTCATTGCCTGCACATAAGGAGAATAGGACCAATTTGTTTGTGTAATAGATACGCATGATGGGATTCTCTGACATATCAAATAAGTGGGCAAAAAGATGAACATAAATCAAAATATTTTATCTCTCGTAAACATACATGAGCACTTACAATACGTCAGAAGCTAGACGGACACAAGCATGAGAGCCAATTTTATGTGAATAAGTTTTACTCTTACTAGTTCCATGGGACTTAAACACTAAAAATTAGATGTACTATAACATGTTCACCTCTGCTCATTTCTTCAGAAAATACAGGCGTGACGGCATTTTATGTTCAGTTTTACCCTTCAATTGAATCGCCACGTGTAACCGTTCTACCTAGCTCACCGTTCTTGCAACTTTACTAAACACTACAGCCGCCTTTGTACCTTCATTGTATTTCCCCATGATCATCGTCATCTTAGCCATATGAAGTCTACTACTGGACATAGGCCTCCTTCAAGGATTTCCAAAAAGAACGGTTGGACGCGGCCTGCATCCAGCGCTTGTATGTATGAAAAGATTAAATATACAACATTTTGTTTATGTGTCACCCGAAACATGTGTCCAGTATTTTAAGGTAAAGAAATTACGTACGAAATTTCAAAAATATATTATGAAAAACCACAAACTTATGACCTTGCTATTCTACTTGGATGTCGCAAAAAATATAGTCAAAGCTCCGCTCAATAGGGCGAACGCGATGCATTGACCTCTGGCGTCAGCTGTTGGCCGCGCGGAAGTACTAGGACCTATCGTAAGTTACGTGCGCGCGCTCGGTATTCACACTGCAAAAATATCCAAATATATTTGGCAAAAAATATAACATAATGTAAAAATTATTGGAATCGATTCAATTGCTCATTCTGAACAAACTATATTCAGCTTTCGCATAAACCAAAAATAACGTTGTATAAATAAATGATTGAATATTTAGTACAAACATTAATTATTTCCAATTTGAGACAGTAATGACATGGTTGCAGATACCTTCTTCTTCTCCTTCTTCAGCCTATGGATGTTCAGTGCTGGACAAAGGCCTCCCCCAAGGCTTTCCACGCTGACCGGTCTTGTGCTGCCCGCATCCATCGGCTTCCCGCGACCTTCACCAGGTCATCGGTCCACCTTGTTGGAGGCCTCCCTACGCTGCGTCTTCCAGTACGTGGCCGCCACTCATCGATTCTACGAGAAATGTGCCCTGCCCACTGCCACTTAAGTTTAGCGACTTGCAGAGCTATGCCGGTGACTTTGGTTTTTCTGCGGATCTCCTCATTTCTGATTCGATCACGCAGAGAAACTCCGAGTATAGCTCTTTCCATTGACCTTTTTGTGACTCTGAGCCTTCGTATGAGGCCCATTGTGAGCGACCACGTTCCAGTTCCGTAAGTCATCACTGGCAACACACACTGGTCAAAGACTTTAGTCTTGAGACACTATGATATCTTTAACGACGAGAAGATGTATCGTAGCTTCCCGAACACAGCCCAGCCGAGTTGGATTCGACGAGACACCTCTTTCTCGAAGCCGTACGGAGGACGGGTCTGAGCAGTTGTGTTGCGATGTGTGCCGGGTGCGATGCGCCTAATGTTGTTGTGTTGGGGGTTTGGTCGTAGAGGATCTTCAGATCAATCTCCCTTTGGCGCAGCATCGTTGGTCGTGTTGTTGGGTTTAACATTGCATCGCCTCGCTCAACTGCCGTCTTCCTTCCTATTCGCTCAGTTTTTCAAAGTTAATAAATTAGCGCGCTTTACCATCAACGATCGCATCACTGCTTACCATCAGGCGGGATTGCGGTCAAGCGCTAGTTTATAATCATTAAAAAAAAAGAAGAAAATAGAAGTTGGACCTACCTAGGTGGACTGTTTGTCCCAGGTATATATACTCGTCAACAACTTCGAGTGCAGAGCAACCAACTAGAATTGGAGTGGGTGCGACATGAGAGTTCGACATGATCTTCGTCTTATCCATGTTCATCTTTAGACCCACTTGTTGGGAAGCTCTGCTGAGGTCATTGAGCATTTTGCCCAAGTCTTCTATTGCCTCACCCATGACCACGATATCATCTGTAAAACGGAGATTAGTGATGTACTCGCCGTTGATGTTGATGCCAAGACCTTTCCAGTCCAAGAGTTTGAAGACATCTTCCAACGCAGCAGTGAACAATTTAGGAGATATGACATCTCCTTGTCTCACTCCACGATGGAGTTGGATCGGTTTCGAGTCCTGATCCTGGAGACGGACTGACATGGTGGCGTTTTTGTACAAACACTTTATCACCTCAATGTATCGATGGTCAATTTGGCACCGCTGGAGAGACTGTAGCGCCGCCCAAGTCTCTATCGAATCGTAGGCCTTCTCATAGTCCACAAACGCCAAGCATAGTGGTTTGTTATACTCCTCGGACTTCTGTATAACTTGCCGCAGCGTATGTATGTGGTCTATGGTGCTAAAGCCTTTTCGGAAGCCTGCTTGTTCGGGAGGCTGGTCATTGAACTTGCGAGCGAGATGATTCGTGATGACCCTAGAAAACAGCTTATAGACATGGTTCAGGAGGGATATAGGTCTGGAAATACCTTAACTTTTATATATTTATATTATCTCTCCATTTCCTCAATTCTCTGTTATAGGTGCAAAAGCTCGCAGATCTTTAGTGACAAGATATAAATCGCTCATCGTACGCCCAGGACGTTATCGAGGTCCCCATCGCTTGCTGAGTTTACTGCGATGTTTGGGTGCATTTACCTTACGGGCTTTTGATATAACAGATTCATGTTGAATGTATTACGTAATATGTTAACATGTGGATAATCGCGCACAGTTTACTCCAGTTTACTCTTATCTAAGGTTTCTGAACTGTTGTGAAAGTGTGCGTAATAGATATAAATACATTATATATAAAATAAGTTCTTATACATATTCTGAACGAAGCGTTTCTCCTCGTCTTTTATACTACGTACATTGAAGGATCAAGGTTCTTAATAAACTATTGCGCTTTACCATCAAGTTTGTATCACAGCTTACCATCAGACAGGATAGGGATCGAGCACTAGTTTATAACATTCGTTACCCATAAATTTAATTAAAACATCGTCAAATGTATTATTATTACTTGCGCGTTGATGTCTTTTGTATGGGGCTTCCGTTGGCCTTCCTTTAACTGTCCAGCCGACTCACACAAACATAATTTTTAATTTGACAACCGTCAATGATGGAGTTTAATAATTATGATGGTAACTGTGATCTATTATATTATTTGCGTAATATTTGGACTGAAATATTAGTACTAGAATTTTGTTATTGAATTCGTTTTGGATATATACCCCCTTATTCATAAAAGTTGCTTAAAGTTAACTAGTGATTAGCGATTCTATAACCATTAATTTTAACGTTTGAACATCACTTAACTTTAAAAATCGTTTATGGATAAGCCCCTTAAACACTGTAGTGTTTATTTATAAACGATGATTAAAGTTATGTGACGTTAAAAGGTCAAAAATGTATGGTAAAAGAATCACTAATCACTAGTTAACTTTAAGCAGCGTTTATGAATAAGGGGGATAGATAATAACAATATTTAAAAAACTATGCGGATGAATCTATATTACAAGTTCTAGGTTATTATTAAGATTAGCATATCCCAAATACACAGTTATCCAATCAAGTTTCATATCGGGATCATTTCCATTATTTTTTGTCAGATATAGATAAAGTCACATATTTTATTCAAGTGCCTGCCCTACACCGCCCCATTACCAAATTCTCGGCTATTCGGTTCCATTCGGTAATATCCGTTTAAATTAATGGTCATTAAGCAAAGGTACTCGTCTAGTTCTGTTTATTAAAGGTTTTATATGTCCCAAATTTGGCCCCAAGGCTTAGCTTCTCAAGCACGAGGTTTCAGATTCGGACTTAGCAGGCACAGTCAACTGCTCTTCATCGGTAAAGCTTGATAATGAAGCCTACCCCTTTTTTTGTTCTGGATGGGAAATCATCAAATGACCTCTCCCGGTCGGGGCGGAGCGAAAGGGCGTGTCAGACTTTTACTGATTAAACCCCATCCGAGTTTCTTCACTTGCCTGTGTGCCAGGGCCACGGTTTCTTTTTTAACCAACCCGCAACCCTGAACCAAGAGGCATCGGTCTTTGTGGACACCCGTCACAATGTGCTGACATCCGGGAGTTGGATGTTGTCTTCCGACATCATCGAACTGTTTCGCAGAAGGAGATGTCCTGGACCAGGGCTGGACGCTAGAGATCGCCGCCGATCGTCGCCACGAGGAGTCAGCAGTGTCCGGTGAGGACCTGCGTCAGGCGGAAGGTGACGGGCGGCGCCGTGGCGTCTCTCCAGCCACTCCTCGAAGAAGGGACTTACTGCCGCTATTGTGGCGTGCCCAAACATGCCCCTACTGGTATGATCCTAACCCCGGCGTATTGTTCTATTGTAGTGCAATGAACTGTAAAAATGTATTTTTACAAAATTATATGTAGCTAAAGTTTTTCATAGTGATTTTACCTCTGAGACTAGCAATCGAAATGCAATCTTATTCTAACAAGAATAACGATTATTGTGATTTTGATAGATCTAGCAGCAACCAAAAGGTAAATTCTCGTAATTTAAAATGATCAAAATAAGCAGTCCGATTCTGTAACTATCTTACCGTGAAAACTTAAGTGAAGTGAGTGCGGAGTCATTCAAAATTAGGCTATCAATAAGGTCAATCCTTTAGCATTACTCGTACATCGAGGGAGTGGAACAATTTTCCAGCAGCGGTATTTCCGTTGAACTACAATTTATGTGTCTTCAAGGCTAGAGTGGATAGGCTCTTAATAAACTAGCGCGCTTTACCATCATCGATTGCATCACTGCCTACCATCAGGTGGAATTGCGGTCAAACACTAGTTTAAAACTTATAAAAAAAATACTATTCTCCCAACTTTACACGCTGAGATTTTTACAGGCTCGATCGACTGGTTGTAGTCTCTTTTAATGACAAATAAACGTCAACGTTCTTATAATAATTACGAGAATAGGGTAGTTGACTAAAAAACTAATTAGTCCTTCAGTCAGATTTCCAAAAAATACTAAACACGTATTTTTTCTTTTATCATATAAATAAAAAATGAAGACGACACAGTGCGTTAAAAACTCGTGTGACGTCACTGCACGCTACACTTTTTAGCGAGCAGTGACGTCACCACTTCTGATCTTTGATGCCTTTTATATTTGTAATTTTTTATTGCTTTGATAAAACAAAATATACGTATCCAATATTTTTCTATAATCTGAATGACGGACTAACTACAATCATTTTTTTTTACCCAGGAAACATACCTATTGTCCCTCTTATTACGAAGAGTTTATTAACTACTGTAATTTTGATAGTGTTGTAGTGACGACAGCAAGTCAAGCTACCCGAAACTGACAAATATTCCCAATCAACTTTGAGCCTAATGTCTTAGAGATAAAGTTGAAAATCTAATTAAGAAATCTGACAGATTGTAGTAGCTGTACAAGAAGAGAGAGCTTTAAAATAATTTGAACAGATCATTCCTTCGTACTGACTAAGTTAGTCTTAGACATCCATAACAGACGGGTAAGTAAAAACATGACTATCAGGGCGTAAAATCGTCTGTAATTTTTTTTCCTTTCCCAACTTCAAGCAGGCACGTTGACCAAAAACAATTGCCAGTCAATATCAAATGATTTTATTTAAAATCCTTCCACTTAACACGTGTGTTTCGTCATTGCCGTGTGAGCTGTAATTAAAGAGATAAGGGGCTTGTTCGCTTAGGCAAGTCTCAAGTTTCAACCCGTATCAACGTTTTAAATGACGTAAATTACTTACCAGCCATTAGGTGGGGTAGCCATGTGGGGAAATGTGTGGAACTTGCCGAAGCAATTAGAATGAATGCAAAACTCAGTTTACACACTATTCTACCGGACAAATGCACGTCCTGTGCGGAAAACAGCATCAATTATTATACTGAGAAAAACTTATTGTGCCTTGTTTTGTTTAATAAGGTTCCTTAGTAGCGCAAAAATGCATGATTAAAATCTTATGCTTATATCAATTAATCATTTTCAATACGGCAACCAAGATTAAAATCTAAGAAAGAGCTGTCATAATATGAACTTTTTAAAATCAGCATGCCAATAGATTTTGAAACGTCTTTTAAAAGGGGGTTCTGAATGAAAAAGGTTTTTATAATAGAATCAAAATTGTTCAGAAAAGACATGGATTATTTTTTGAATAGACCACATAAATTACAAAACATAAATATGAAGATTTTACAAAGGATGACACAATGGGCGGTCTTAACCCTAAGAGCGATCTTTAACAGATAACCTATCAATGGAATACCAAGGGGAAGGATAGATGATTAAGGTTTACATCCTTCAAAGTTATATAAAAAAATCTACGTAAATAAAACATCTACCAAATACGTCATGGGTTGAATAGGTGATTAATATTACAAAGTAATGACAAAGTACTTTCATAATTTTTGCCTTTTTTGATCACCTATTGCGAAGATCAAACGTTGGTCTGCTTACCAGATACCGAAAGCGTATGTCTCTAGAACTTACTTCAGTAGTCACGGAACCTTTTCCATCGGGTGTATTAGCCGATGGACTCTGTAAGGTTAGGTTTTAGGTTAACTCACTTTACCTCATCATCATCAACCTTTTTTTATCGTCCTACTGCTGGGCACAAGTCTGCTCTCATACAGAGAAGGATTGAGAGTAATCACCACGCATGCTCAATGCGGGTTGGCGATTTCAGACTTAAAGTCCAGGTTTCCTCAAGATGTTTTCCTTCACCTTCAGTCAATGGTGTCCAAGATTTACTTAGAAAGTACATACAACTTTGGAAAAGTTACATTGGTACTTGCCTGACATGGAATCGAACTCGCGCACCCATACTTGAGAGGCTGATGTTTTAGCCACTAGGCCACCACGACTTTACCTAATCTGTGAATGAGTAGGTCAAATGACACTAATGACAGCATAAATAGACCTTTTCTATTCCTATTCATTCCTTCCTATTTGTAGGAATAACAGCTCACTCCACACCCACTTAAGTTTTCACGGTGAACTGTTTACAGAATGGCATTGATGTTGTTAAACTGCTTAGTGCAGCTTGAAATATACTATGGAATATTTTTTTTTTATTGTAAACTAGTGCTTGACCGTTATCCTGCCTGATAGTAAGCAGTGATGTGATCGTTGTAGAGCGCGCTAGTTTATTAAGAGCCTATTCACTTAAAAAAAAGGAAGACGGCAGTTGAGAGAGATGATGCAATGTTAAAACCAAAAACTCGACCAACGATGCTGCGCCAGAGGGAGGTTGATCTGGAAACCCTCCACGACCAAGCTTCCCGGTACACATCGCAACACTACTGCTCAGACCCGTCCTCCGTACTGCGTCACCAGACATCATGCCGGAACACGACGAATAGCTTGGCGGCAAGACTTTGTCTGGTACGTGGTAACTTCTACCGCAGCCGATGTTATGGCCTACCACCGAGTAAACAGAAAAATGAACATATTAAACAAATATTGTGTTTTAATCAGCTGTCTGCACACTGAATTCGTTTAATAAAAATTTAGTAAAGGACTCTCATGTTTAGGTAGGTACTCGAGTTTCGAGCCTCGCGTTATTATCCTGTGAAGAAAACATCGATACCTATCTGGATTAAAAAGAACAACTGTATCGAAATCCTTTTAAAAATACGTGCATTGACACTGACATACTGACTCAAAATAAGCATATTTTTAATTAAAATTATTATTTATATACGAGAACAGGGTCGACGAGCAACCTGTCACCAAGGATTCGGTACAATAAGCCTAGCCTTTTCCCAACTATATTGGGGTCAGCTTCCAGTCTAACTAGATGCAGCTGAATACCAGTAGTTCACATGGAGCGACTGCCTATCTGACCTACACAACCCAGTAACTGGGTAATACAACAAGGTAAGACTCGCTGTCAGACTTTCGTGCTTCTAACTCACGACTGTTTAAGATCTACGAATAACCGCAGGGATCATCGCTTTAACGCCAAAGATGGCGCTAAAGATGATCACCCATTCATGAACCAACCACGGCAAGCGTAACTTTACTTGATCCATCTATTAAAGATCGAAAAAATTATAAATTTCTACGCTAATATCATGTCTTGAATACAGGTTACAGTTTGCGTGTCGATACCACCCTGTATATTTTATATACTTTGAAAAATATTACCATTCCTAAATATGATAATTCTAACATTTAATTAGCAGTTTGAATACAATAAAATATTTTCTATTCCCAGGCAAACGTCCTTTTCGGCTAGTAGTGACAATCGACATAATATAGCCGTTCTGAAGGCATGAAAGTAACATAGTCATTAAATAAACATAAAAAAATATCAAGTTTTCAACTAAACGGTGTCAATTGAGTTTCGTTCAAAAAGTATTGGATACAAAAATAGAGCGTATCATAACAGAAGTATCAATACTTTTTCAGAAGCCATACTCCTAATTCTCTTAACGATATTACTGACTCGTATAAACAAATCAGTCATTATTAGCAACTAATTGCGGGATTAGTTTCGTAAGTGACGGATAAGTTATGAGCTCATGGTAGGTATCATATGCTAATAATTACTTGCTTTGAATGTGGCGTCATGAAGCAACTTATTATCAGCTTAGGATTAATGCCAGCGCTATCATGACCTGAGTTAATAATTTTATGATACACTTACTCATTGAATTGCCAGATGTGATAAGTATCTTCATAATAGTTGCCCCATTAGTCAAGTGGTTACGATCGGCAAGCTGCAGCCGAGTGTAAAAACCCCAGTTCGTTTCTTTGTATGCTTAAATTATGTTCCTCAGTACTTAGATACGAGGTACAATGAGAAAATTCACAATGAACGAACTAATTTTATTTGTTAAATTAATCATTTATGCTAAATTTTCTTACACAAAATCTGTAAGACTCTCAATAAAAAGTTGTTATGTTAAAATGTTTATTAATACCATGTACTTAGTACAATTTTAACAGACAAATTAATACATAAATGTTTAAAAAAATGTATAGTACAATTTAGTTGACAATATTTAATAGACTATCAATCAGCAAAATCTGAATGTACCTCACGTTTCTGGTACCTAATCAATAGATATTTATAAACGTATCGAGACACTAAGTTAACATAATGATGTTTCTAACGTGTGGTAGCCATAAATTAGTATATAGCCCGTAGTTTAGCCACCAGCGACTGCGCCGCGCCCACCGACGTACTCAGTGACGGCGAACGTGAAAAAGTGTGACCCGTTCTTACACATATGAGATCGCTATATAAGACTTTGCGGACCAACTTTGCTCTCATTTCGATTTACGCTTAAGTTTGGCAAATACACTTACAGCTTTCAACAATTTAATGCGAACATTGCCAAAACATTCATTTATGCGATATTCTTTATAGAGTGTAAATATAATAAAAATAAGAATGAAGTCGGTAAGTAGAATGATATTTTTATATTGTATGAAATGAAATTTAACAAGTTATTATTATTTAAGTATACATTAAACATACGGTTTTTTTTTTCAGATGATCTTCATTGTGTTGGCACTGCAGAATGCACTTGCTTATCACGACCCTGATCTGAACTATCACCTAAGCCAAGTTCAGAAAACATCGAACTGCGACAATGGCTACTCATACCCTGCACCCGCGGTGCAGCTCACCACGACCGGCATCAAAGCTCCAGCGGCCACATATCTTCCACAACCAGTCGTCTCAGCTCCCTCATACCAATATTCTGCGGGATCAGGATATTCCTCAGGTAGTAGCTCAGGCTACTCTTCGAGTGGTAGCTCAAGCTACTCGTCCGGTGGAAATTCAGGTTATTCGACTGGCATAACATATCAGTCAGCAGCACCTCAAGTAACTTATGCAGCACCTCAAATATCCTATGCAGCACCTCAAGTGTCCTATGCAGCCCAACCAGCGGCCGCTTATCAGACTTCTTCAATTGCATCCAACTACGCTGCTCAAGGATACACAAAAGAATACCATGGTTATGCGACTTCTGCTGGCTTGTCGTCAGCTGCTTCTGGAGGAAAAACAGTGACACCACTTGCAACATACGCACAAGCACCGATCATCGCCAAAGTGACCGCCGCCCCACTCATCGCCAAATTTGCTTTATCTCCAGCGAAGACTTCTTATGTGACACAAAACTTGGTAGCACAACAAGTTTATTCAGCTGGATCAGCAGCTAAGGCGTCTCTTAACTCCTACAGTAACATACAGACAGGAGGGCCAGTGGTTTCACAAGTGTATGCCGCTCCATCCGCGGGATACGCAACATCCCCAGCTTTGAGAGTACAACAGTCACAGATTGTGGGACAAGCACAGTACGCTGCACCTGCCGTCGCTCAGTACGCTCAATACAGTCAAGTTCCCGTGGCCACACCCGTTGCCTCCATTGCTCCATCGGTAGCACAATACTCAACTTCATCTGTGTCTCACGCGTCTGCTCCATCTTCAAACTACTTCACGCCAGTCGTCTCGCAATATTCCGGTAACGCGATCAATCAGTACACTCAACATTCTGGAGCAGCCATCCGTCAATACTCTGCACCGGTAGTGACACAACACACAACTCAGTACGCATCACCGGTAGTGACGCAGTACTCAGCTCCTGCAGTCGTCCAGCATTCAGCACCTGCTGTTGTTCAGCAGTCGGCGCCGATTGTGGCTCAGTACTCTGCCCCGGCAGTGGCTCATTACTCGACGCCGGCAGTGGCCTCAGTGAGTCAGTACGCGAGTGTTCCCGTAGGCGTGGCGCACGTGTCGTCGCCATCCTACACAGCGGTAGCCGCTCCTGCTGTTGCCAAGGTCGCAGGGCACCTCGCCGCCAAGAATGTTCACACCGAATTCTTGGAGAATTATGTAAGTACCTACCATTTATATGTTCTCAGTGATTCTGTAACCACTTTAGCGCGATAAGGGATTCGAGGACTTCTCAGGAATCTCATTACGATTGTCATAAATTTTAAATTTTGTTGTGAAATATGCGCAATTAACGCGCAATACTTGTAAGCGTATAATACGTTCTTACTCTCTCGTAACTTTTCAAAATAATTCATACTACCAAATGATGACGATTCGTTATAGTATACCATTAATTGACTAATTTGATGTTTCCGTTCAATTAGTTGTTTACTTTTCACATATTGACACAAACTTAAATATGTGTTACGCATGTGCCCCAGAATATTGCGGCATATGGTATGCCGGAATAAGTTACTTCATATCCCTACATCTAATGCAGTGACGTAATCAATTTGACTGGTTGTCGAGTTAGATCCAGGACTGGTTCCACTACTGACCACGTCGAAATCTTGACCGATTACTTACTCACTCACTGTTATCAAATGTGAGAAATTGACAAGCGTTCAGCCGGTGTCATATTTACCTACATGTTGACTCTTGAGCAATGATCTACAAACCCCATTACAGTGTCATTTCATTGATTAGGAGTAAAACATCTAATTGCTAAAATTTAATTAACGCAACCATACCTACTAACTTCTTTTAAACTGTAGGTATTCAATTATTATAGAATGGAATTCATTCGATCATTATATGTCTTATGTCATTAATTTGTCCATTTATGTTGGTAACCATTATTTTTAACTAAGGGCTACTGACTTAGAGGCCAAGATCACCCATTGAAGTTGTTTCAGTGTTTTTAATGACATTAGCACAGAGTAGTTGCGTATTATTTTCCAACACTTTTAATTACTAAGATTAGAAATCAGTATATACATACCTTAATCCAATCTATTTCGCTAAGCAGTCTAATCGGATATCAATAGGTAGGTACATTACAATACACGTCTAAGTCTTAGCTCAGCTGACCCATAAATAGGTGAAGGTAACTTAACTGATTGTGTCCGCAACACTTAAGTAAATATTCATTTGAACACTTGGAACTTAAAGCTTAAAACTTATTCATGAAACAATTACGTGAACTGTTCATTTGATATTGCACACAATGCACCTAGATGCTGAAAGTCTATTGCTAGTAGGATATACTATAATACATTATGTAGGTATATCTTAGTAATAGCAACAGCCTCCTCCGTAGCGTAGCGGTAGCGAATACGGCCGCTGCGCAAGAGAGCGCGGGTTCGATACCAGCACAGTGCAAATATTTGTATGCATCATTATAAATATTTACACTGGTCTGGTCGTGCCTCGGAAAGCACGTTAAGCCGTTGGTCCCGGTTGCCATACGAACATCTAGTGGCAGTCGTTACGGTTTGTTGGAGCCCTCAAAAGTCTAACAATTGGTCTAACTGCAATGCTTAAGTATCGCCTTCTGGTTGTGGAGGTCAGACGGCAGTCGCTTCACGGAAAATATCGAAGTTTAGCCAAAATCAGCAGTTAGATTGGTAAAGCGGACCCCGACTCCAAAGTTGAAAAGCTACTGATGCGACTGAGATTAACGCTGAGATGATGATGATCTTAGTAATAGCAACGGAATTGTCTTTAGAAGCTTTAGTTACACAATCAAGTATGTATTTCAGTAGTGAGAGAAAGTAGGGGAAGACCGAAGAAATGATTTATGGACGGTCTAATTAGAAAAGAAAGATGATATAGCTAGAAAGAAGTGATTACTAGATAACGAGAAATATTTGGGTTAAGGAAGATATTGATTATTAGCACTGGTAAATTCCTTAAAGATTTAGGATTCGAAACAATTTATTGTTGACTAAATATTGCGATGTCGTAGTTGTGGTGGCCTAGTGTTTAAAATATCAGCCTCTCAAGTAAGTATGACTTGCGGGATCGATTACAGGTCAGGCAAGTACCAATGTAACTTTTCTAAGTTATATGTACTTTCTAAGTATATCTTGGACAGAAATGACTGATTAAAAGGTGAAGGAAAACATCTTGAGGAAACCTGGACTTTAAGTCTGAAATCGCCAGCGAGCGTGGTGATTAAGCACAATCCTTCTCTGTATGAGAGGAGACCTGTGCCCAGCAGTGGGACGATAAAAGGTTGATGATGATTATGAAATATTGCAATATTAATTTTTTTTACACATAGTGTAGCAGATTTTGTATGCATATGTGGATGTAATACCTAAATGTGTTAATTTCTTCGAAAAAAACTTCACGGAGCAGGCTTTCTGAGCAGTTAACGTTAACGCGGATTACAAAACTTTTTATTGTCAAACCGAGGGCGTTTGGTGCGTCAGACGAGTTAAATCAGCACATTCACTTACATAACAATTAGTACGAACTCGGCCGTTTACATCTAGAACACTTTCACTGCCTGTCATCTTGCCACCCTCTTGTCGGTGATAAGGATACCGATTGAGTGACAGCTTTATGGAAGCATTCTTGCACAGCTGATAATGTTTGTAAAAGTTCTTAAACCTATCTATGCATGAACTTTTTAAACTTACGAGTAGAAATAAGACGATAGTCCTTTTATGGAATACTAGCTATTGCTATTACAAACTCGATTACATGAGTAGAATTCCTCGCCTTTGTAATAATTTAAAAACCGTTTTTTCTTGAAATTTAAAATAACGTTTTCGAAGATCGCGATTTATTTTTTCTGTTAATCATTTTTTGTACAGACGACAGCACATCAAGCTACTACAATCTGTCAGATTTTCTTATTAGATTTTCAACTTTATCTCTAAAGCATTAAAGCTCAAGGTTGATTGTAAATATTTGACAGTTTAGGGTAGCTTAACCTGCTGTCGTCCGTACACTAGAAAAAAACTTTGTCGGGGTAATAGTAGATAAATATAAAACAAAAAAGTCGTGGTGGCCCAGTGGTTATAACACCAGCCTCTCAAGTATGAGTGCGCGGGTTCGATTCCAGGTCAGACAAGTACCAATGTAACTTTTCTAAAGTTATATGTACTTTCTAAGTATATCTTGGACACCATTGACTGAAGGTGAAGGAAAACATCTTGAGGAAACCTGGACTTTATCCCCCTTATTCATAAATGCTGCTTAAAGTTAACTAGTGATTAGCGATTCTTTAACCATACATTTTTGACATTTTAACGTCACTTAGCTTAAATCATCCTTTATGATTAAACACCACAATGTTTAAAGGGTTTAATCATAAACGATCATTAAAGTTAAGTGACGTTAAAAGGTCAATAATGTATGGTTAGGGAATCGCTAATCACTAGTTAAATTTGAGAAGCGTTTATGAATACGGGGGAATAAGTCTGAAATCGCCAACCCGCATTGAGCAAGCGTGGTGATTACGCTCAATCCTTCTCTGTATGAGAGGAGACCTGTGCCCAGCAGTGGGACGATAAAAAGGTTAATGATGATGATGATAGAACAAATTAATTCTAACACCAACCAGTCACGTTTTCCCGATCTATTTCCTATCGTAAGGACTTTTATTACCTATTGCACCAATTTCGTTCTTTCCCATAGGTGTGCTCTAGGTATCTAACCTAGATAATGGGCACCAAAGTTCATTCAATACTCGTTACGACCTTTGATACAACTGACATTTCTCACGGCACCATCTAATTTGTGATAACCCTCTTGCAGGACGCCCACCCGAGGTATGCTTTCGAGTACAGTGTGAACGACCCCCACACCGGTGACATAAAGCAACAGAAAGAAGAAAGGGACGGAGAAGTCGTCAAAGGTATGAACTTTTGTAACGCTTACCTAACATTGTACCTTTTATAGATGTCGCTCTCGTTAATGTTACTTTTGTCTGGGAAAGGCACATGTTACCTATGCATATGGCTATCTATCGGATTGCTAACGACTAAAACCATTAGCTATCCTAAGGAGTGCCTTAGGATGACTAGTGTACATAGACTAGACCCCTTATTATCTATGTGGATTTAAGACCTGTTTTTCATAACAGAATGCCTCAGTTTCTAAGCACCTACCTACAAAATCTCGTGTCTTTTGTTGTCATTCTGTTATCTGCTGTGGAATATCAATAATTTTCGCAATCACGACTATTTCAAGGCGTAAACAGAATGGAAGCAAATGATAACCTAAATATATTTGCACTATTCATAAGCTCTCATTTATACGCCTTGAAGGACGACGGAAACGCACAGCCGTACCTACCCAATACTATCTAACCTTAGGGACCTACCTAAGGTTGGTATTAGGTACGGTTGTGTGTTTCTTTGCAGAACAGAGCCTTACTTTGTACAGCAGTCAGCAGTGTACACTACACTGCTGAACGCTCTTCTGTCAACATAATTTAAACTTCAAGATATGATTGTGGAGCAGTTAGCAATGTACAGACGACAGCACGTCAAGCTACTACAATCTGCCAGATTTTTTTATTGGATTTTCAACTTTATCGATAATGCATTAAGGCTCAAAGTTGAATGGGAATATATGACAGTTTCGGGTAGCTTGACCTGCTGTTATCTACCTGTACCCGTACCTATAGTAACGAACGAATAGATGAAGACGATGCGTTGACAGGGGTCGCTATTGGAAAAAAATTGTGCAATAAGTGTAAAAAATAAATAACAAATAACTTAGTAGCGCTGTATCATGGGTATAATTTTTTTTTTATTTTTGTAGGTCAATATTCTCTGGTGGAGCCGGACGGTTCCGTGCGAACTGTGAACTATGTCGCCGACTGGGAGACTGGCTTCCACGCCGACGTGCGCAACAGCAAAGACAATCAACATTAGAAGTACGACCATATTTCGGAAAGGCACCACGGCTGGTTCGAATGAATGCCTTATTTGGTCTGACCACCTGTTAAAGCCTAAATTAGTGACCTAAACGGTCTTAGGTGGCTTATGATTGTAAATAAATTAGTGAAACGAACGAATTGGTTGAGGACGGAAGTCGATAGCCTTGTTAGTCAATAATGTTGAACAAAAAATGTGATCACGTCAGTCGAAGGGAAATACAACTGATTTTTGCTAGATTTTTAGATTCGTAACTTAATATTATCATAAATGTTTAATGTTTAGGTATCAAACTCATACTGGTTCTATTATGTGCTTACCTATATGACTAAGGTCGTTTAAAACTAAAGTTTAGGTACCACTAAACCAGCAAGTTAACATTAATTCTAACCCTCAACTCACTTTGAAGAAGCACTAAAAATTTTATAAGTTAAATAATTTCGGCCTCGAAGTCTTTTACATTTTCAAATAGAGCCCAAAACAAAACTAACAAATTCATCCAAATTTCAAAGTGCCATTAAATTCATCCAGTAGTTTTAAGTTAGTAACGTTTCGCAATTATTTTTAAACGCAATTGTAGATACAAAAAGTATGCTTAGATAGCGGGTAAGTTGTAGCAGGTAAGTAAACTTATGTGTTGTTATTGGAAGATATATTTAGTTTTGTTTTCTTTTTATTGACACAGACATTAATTTATCACCATTTTCTAAGGCGAACTGACGTCATCTTTTTTCACCTCTTTATGATCTGCCCCCTTCATTATTTTGAAACATTGTCGTATGTCGTACGTCTTAGTTGTCGAAGTATAGGCCTTATTCTTATATTAATTAAAGCCCAATAACATCAAACATAACGGCATGGCAATGTTTGTATCACAAATGTACTCTCATTACTTACATACCCCTTACTCTACCTTGCCTACCGATCGATCGAGTGAATCGATCTTACCCTACCCGAAAGTGCAGCCATAAACAATTTATGGTGGACAGGACAGCCAGCCTTGTAAAGTTGCAACACAGGCTATGTTGTAACCTGACATGCAAACCACCATTCACTTTGTTTCCGCATTCACTGTCCTTTCCAAATTCAATCTCAACAACCACATCTCAGGGATGCTACACTCATCGGTCGCACATTCGATTCGGCAGTATTTGTTGAACAACAAAGCGTAACCTGAAACAATTATTACACACGTTCGGCAACTGCCCTCACTGAATCATATTCGCATTGCCACGACACGTTTAGGCAGACACCGAATAGCAATTTGCCAAACATTCGATACCGATTGAGATTTAAAAAAAATCTGGAAAAAAATTCTCAATTCTGAAATAATTTTTTTTCCTCTTATTACCTTGTTCATATAATATCATCAATTTGTAATGCGTGTTACCCACACAGATCCTATTAAAATTTGAGTCATCAGCATCGATCACTTATACACTAGATTTACAATCAGCGTAAAAAGATGGTTGATCTGAACAAGCACACAACACAGCACTTGGGTGCTTCTTTCATTTAGTACCTACTTACTTTATACTCTCGGACTCGGTCGTAAAAATTAATGGCTTTTTGTACACTGCTTTGTGATAAGAACTTTATACACTGCACTTAAGGCTGATTTTAAATTAATGTATATTTATTTTGACTACTTTACAACTGCTTAGTACTTATCGCCATTTTTGATAAGAGTTTTGTTGGAGACTGTATCTAGTGTATAAGTGAACGATGGATATCAGTCTCATTTTCTTTTTCTTCTTTCTTTCTTTTTTGGCTTCGCACGGTTTGTGCATTTCGCCAATGTCACGAAATGAATTATTCATGTCGAAAAACACGGCGCATGAACCGTCTTACGAGGAAGGTTTCAGGCAAAGTCGTGATGTGGCCACTGTGCTGCGATATTTCACTGTTCTTTATGAATTATTTACTGAATACACTTTTATTACTTAAATCACGCACTTTTATTTAGTAAACAACACTATAATTTTAAAAGTCCAATGAAAAATTAGCGTGACACTCAGCTTGACTTTTCCGCCAAAACTCCTCTCATTTTCTTACATCTATTTGGTTTTTTTTTTGTCTGAAGTAATGAGTCCTGGTATCGTGGAAGATATTCTGATCAGCGCCTTACAGTAACGGAATGCTTATTCTGTTCAGCAAGATTGAATACAAATAAGTGTGACTAAAATGTAGGTATTTCAATTGTCAAACAATAATTAATGACTAAAGAATGTAAGTGTTTTTAATATGTTTAAGTGATTGCTAGTTTCTTATGAATTATGTAAAAAAACAGCATATTAAAACAAAATAAACTTTATTTAAAATAATTATATATCGTAATAAAAAATTTACGTACAAATCAACATGAATGGTTTTATTTATAACAATAGCAACTCCGTAAGAATGTTCGTATAATAAAATATTGATATTACACCTAGCCCTATTTTATACTAATTATCACAGCACCAACTTTTCCCTAAAAATGATGACGGATTGCCTGACATATTAAGGCATTTCAAATTTATTTATTTCTTTTCCATTAAAATAGCATTTCGGGCAAACAAAGTCTTCATCGGCTATCTTGTTGGCCTGAAAACCATATAAAAATATCAGTATGCATCAAATATATATAGATGCAGCAAAAACACATAATCCAACTCCTATTATTAAATAGGTTTATTAATATTATGTGTTTTTGCTGATTGCAAAATTGTTATCTAATGATAGCAATTTTGCAAATATATGCTAAAATTGTTAAACATAAAAACGTTTATAAAAATAAACGTGAAAGTTTATGTTTGTTATGTTACTCTTACAAAAAAATTACTGAACGGATTTCGATGAAATATGGCACAAAGATGGTTTATAACCAGGATTAACATTAGGATAGCTTTTACCCAGATATTCCCATGCGGTCAAAACTTATACGGATAAAGCAGCAGGGACCAGCTAGTACAGACAACAGCAGTTCAAGCTACCCGAAACTGTGAATTTTTTTTTTTTTTTCTTATGGGACAAATCCGCCACACTTTTCCCAACCACTGCAACTCCTGAAAGCCAGAATCAACAGTGGCGACCGCCAGAAAAACGCCGAGCAATGAAGCTCGACGAGTCCCGGAGAAACGATTCAACTGTCTTGGGTCCCGCAACGAAATTAATCAGAAAAGAATAGCGGAGGAGTAAGAAAAAGATATTTTTTCCACTTCTCTCCATAACAAGCAGGAGACAGAACAGAACTAGGCCAATCGGCACAAAGGGACATTATTGCAACTGGGAGAAGCCCAGATTGCCAAACACCACGGAATACAATTTGAAACTGTGAAAAATTTCCAATCAAGCTTCAGCCCAGGGGCGTAGCTAACGCCGTATCTGCCGTATCAATTATACGGGGCCCCCGGGCTACAGGGGCCCCCAACTCGCGTAAGCAAAAATTAATAAAAACTTCAAAACTTTTTTTTTTATTTCATAAATGACAAAAGTCAAAAAACCAATTTCTCTTTTTCCCGCGTAATGGCCTCTGCACACTGCGCGAGCGACGAGCGACGAGCGATATCCAATGAGAGCTCTGATTTTCCGAACGGTTCCGGGGGAAGTGAAGTTCTCAAATTTTGGGAATAGTGACAGACAGATAATTATGATGAATAAATATTTCTATTAATTTTATGCATTTTTTTTTTTCTTTTGTGAGAATTCTTTAGGTACCCTTCCTAAGGGCCCCCAAACAAATTTTATACGGGCACGCTACGCTTCTGCTTCAGCCTGAAAGCTTTAGAGATAAAGTTGAAAATCGAATAAAGAAATCTGACAGCTTGTATTAGCTTGACGTGCTTTCGTCTGTACTTAAATAGTTCTTCTACTGGATACTCAATTTTACTTAATATATGTATGTCTCATGCTCTCTCTTTCACTTTCAAGTGTATTGTATCGCACCAAACACACCAAGCAATGTAGTTAAGTGAAAATCTAGAAAATCTCTTGTTTAAAATTATAGTAATAATTATATTTGGTTTGGGATTGGCAAATTGATGTAGCAGAGTTCGACAGCTTCCGTGGCATAGCGGTAGCGAACGCGGCCGCTGTACAAGGAGGGGCGGTTTCGATCCCCGCGCTGTGCAAATATTTGTATGCATTAATATGAATATTAGCACTGGTCTGATCGTGCTTCGTAAAGCACGTTAAGCCGTTGGTCCAGGTTGTCATACGAACATCTAATGGCAGTCGTTACGGGTTGTTGGAGCCCTCAAAAGTCTAACAATTGGTCTAACTGCAATGCTTCGATATCACCTTCGGGTTGTGGAGGTCAGACGGCAGTCGTTTCACGGAAAATATCTAAGAATAGCAAAAATCAGCAGTTAAACTGGTAAAGCAGACCCCAGGCTCCAAAGCTGAAAAAAGCTTCGGATGCGACTGGGACTAACGCTGAAATGATGATGTAGCTGAGTACCAGCATTTTACTTGGAGGAACTACCTATCTGGTGTTCCACAACCCAATTACTGAGTAACTCTGGTAAGACTGATAAGGCTTCTAACTGCCCATAACCCATTAGCTTAGAAAGCATATTAAGCTGTTGGTCATGGGTGTTATTCATAGATGTTTGACATTTTAAAGATCTACAAATAATGGAATGTTCTCGAAATCTCGATATAAAGGGTGTATCTGACATCGACGCACAAACGAGTACCATGGCTCCAGTACATGATTCTGATCCCCCAGTGGTGGAATTTTTCGTCGACATTTTCATGATTTAAAAAAATATATATGTAGTTTTTTTCACTTTGGCCGTTCATAATTGCTATACTTTTATAACCCAATAACATTTTAAACTAAAAGTTTATTAATTCGCTAGTTACACAAAAAAGCGCAATGAAAACAAAACTCGAAAAACTATCTTATTAGCTGATTTAATAGGGTTCACATCAGGGATCAACGTCATACCTACAAACCCGCATGGCGGCACGCCTGCAACGTTCAAAGGACAAGCCGACACTTTTTATTAAACACTGTGAATTCTAATTCACTCCGTGACTAAATTAATTATAAAATAGAAAAAAAGACATTTTGTTGACTTTCTTCCGCTAAATTAGTTTAAATAGCTCCTATTCAATAAGTGAAAGTGTTATCATGAAAAATAAACATTTATACGTACTATAAATATGTGATTATGACTATAGAACAATACTAATACATCGAATAAGTGATTTAGTTTACTGGAAACTGAAGAAAGTGACTACCAATAACGCAGTGAAAGTGTTTGCAAAGAATTCTGTTAGTGAACACGGAAAATAGACGCAAGAAATGTTTTACATAATATGATTTTTCGAGCACACCGTCATTTGGATAAAAGTGCAAAGTGGATTCAACTATAAAACCCAGTCAGTCTCAGGAATTCTTGGCAAGTTAAATTTATATTACTACTATGGATTTATTTGAAAACATAACGTTTAGATTGAAACATCGCACTAAATCAATGTCCGAGGTTAACAAAACGGCTGACAAAGTAGACTTAAGTAGTAGTTCCACTAACCTGACGTTAGATGGCAGCACCAATAGCCTTCCGAACATATCCGCTGACGAAATTGATTCACAGATACAGGAACTTAATAATGAGATATTAAAACTTAAGCTCGAACTGACTTCAGCTCATGATGAAATTAGTAAATTATCCTTAGAAAATATGGAACTTAAAAATACAGTTTCAAAAATAAATACAAGGCATGAATTAGTAAAAAAGGTGACAAAAAAGTTAACAACTGAGATAATTACACCAAGAAAAAAGTCCTCAGTTTCAAAACCTCATAATGGTACACCTAAGTCGCAAAAAGAAAGAGAAAATTTTCTCACTCCAACGCCACATGATATGTTTACAACTGCTTCTAAAACGTCACCAAAGGTGTGCAGAAAAACTGAAAGTTTAATAAAACGTAATAATTGCATTTCTGTTAAAAATAAGTTGTGTATCATTAGCAGCAATAATAAAAATAAAATGTTACCAATAGCAGTAAACATGTTTCAGAACTACCAAATATGCCATTATCTCACACCAAACTGTGGTGTGGAGACCTTAGTTAATAATATTGATAAAAAACTGACCAACTACACTGAAAATGACTACTGCATAGTGTTCGTAGGAGAAGAAGATTTTCAAGTAACAAAAAATTACTGTAGTCTTATTGTTTCTTTAAGAGAAACCTTGAGTACTGTACAACATACCAACATTATAATTTGCCTACCTACATATAAAAATAGTAAACACGCAATTCTTTTTAACTGGAGAGTAGAAACATTCAATAATTTGTTGTACATGGATAACCAATCATTTCTATACGCCATGATTTTAGACTCTAACTTAAAATTGACATTCGACATGTTTAGGAGAGTCAGTGGTAGAATAAGTAACAAAGGAATGAAAAACGTTTATCACAATTTGAAGATGCTAATTGACGAAAACAATAAATATATCCTTGACGTAACAAACGGTAAAATACCTTATAATATATCAAACATTGACATTTACCAATCTGACAATCATATGAAGACAATAACTAAATCAGACGACACCGGACAGCTTTTTCTTTAGTCATATTGTTGTAATGCATCAAAACATTGCCGGATTATTAAATAAATCAGACCTGTTAACTATACAACTGGAACACTTGGAAAAACAAGGGACAACTTTAGATGTACTCTGTTTGACAGAACACTTCATTACATCTGGATATGAGCATTTATTACACATTCCAAATTTCCACCTAGCTGCTTTTTATTCGCGAAGCACAAACCGAGGCGGAACTTGTATTCTTGTGAGACAGGGGCATCAGTACAGGGAACTACCAGATGTTGCTAAACAATCTGTATCAGGTGTGATAGAAATGTGTGCCTTAGAATTGACATCCCATTCAATTATTATTATATGTGTGTATAGAATACCGAAATATAATTACTTGACATTTTATGAAAAACTTGACATTGTATTAAAAAAAGTTTGTCTATTATCAAATAAAAAAATTGTGTTGTGTGGTGATCTTAACATTAATGTACTGTTGAGAAATAGGATTACGATGGATTTGGAACATTTTCTGCTTAATTATAATTTAACTCTAGCGCTAAACCAGCCTACCAGGCTTCATAGTAAGACGTGCATTGATAACTTTGCTCATAATCTAGGTAAAGGATGGAAAGCAGATATTATTGACCTTTTGTTGTCAGATCACACATCACAAATACTTAAAATACCTGTACATAAAGCGTTTCGCTTAAAATTTTGGAAAACCACAAAAAAATGTTACTCAAATGAGAACTTAGCTAAATTTAAATCATGTTTACAAAATATATCTTTTCAAGAAGTTTACGAAAGTCATGATGTTAATGTGGCGTACAAGACATTTCATGATATTTTCTCGATGTTTTACAATCTCTGTTTTCCAGAGAAAATAATAACAATAAACACTAATAAACAGGTGAAATGGATTTCTCGTGGCATAAAGACATGTAGTAAAAGGCAGAGACAGCTATTGTGGGCTTACAGACTACACCCAACAAAAACAGCTAAAACTGAATTGAAAAATTACACTACGCGGTACAAAAAAATTGTTAAACTAACTCAGAAGGCACAAAATAACTACTTCATAAACAACTCTCAAAACAAATCAAAGGCCACGTGGCATATAGTCAATAAATCTAAAACTAACCTGCCTAAAGAACAGATACTCACAATAGAAACAGGGAATATGACTTATACAAACCCAATTGACATAGCAAATGCTTTTAATAATTACTTTATAGATGACATCGAGAAAAATATAATAACCGACATAAAAATAATGAATAAGTTAGACAATTTGACAATGCAATCAATGTTTATGCAACCTGTTCTGAAATCCGACATTATATTAGCCACAAAGACGCTAAAAAACACTAGTACTGTAGGTATTGACGGTATAACGACGAAAGTAATTAAATATGTAATTGACATTATAGCACCCGTGCTAGCACATATTATTAATGTCGGTATTACCGAGGGCATCTATCCCGAAGATTTAAAAAAAGTCATAATAAAACCGCTCCACAAAAAAGAAGACAAAAAGCTTATAAAAAATTACCGTCCCATAGCCAAAATTCCTATTTTTTCCAAAATTTTTGAAAAAGTTATATATAACTCGTTATATCAGTTTCTTCATAAACACAACGTCTTGTGCAAGGAACAAAACGGTTTCCGAAGAAATAAAACCATTAATATGGCCATTTTTGACTTCCTCAATAATATTATGTCTGCTGTGGATAAAAGGACTCCCATCTGCGCTATTTACACAGATATGACTAAAGCCTTTGATTATGTCTCTCACAAAATCCTTTTAGACAAATTGCATTGCTATGGCATCAGAGGAAACATTTTAAAATTAATAGAATCATATCTAAGTAATAGATTCCAATGTACGGAAATTACGAGAGTGTGTGCGAAGTCAAAAATGGAACAAACGTATGTGTCAAATTTCAGGAATATAAAATATGGGGTGCCTCAGGGTAGCGTGCTCGGGCCACCTTTATTTCTCATATATATAAATGATCTGCCGAAAGTGACGCAACAACGAATGGTTTTGTTTGCAGACGATAGCACTGCCATAGTAAAATGTAGAGATCTAAATACATATGAAACTGACATTAATAATACTCTTACTGACATAATTAATTGGCTTAATATGAATAATTTAAAAATTAACCTGAAGAAAACCAAACTAATGCATTTTTACCAAAAAATTGAAGCTCCAAAAATGTGTGTCAAATTTAATGGCAACGTAATAGAAGAGGAAAAAGTAAGTGTGTTTTTGGGTATCTATATTGACAGTAACTTGAATTGGAAACCGCATATAGAACAGCTTTGTGGGAAAATTCATAAATCAGCATACGCACTTTTTCAACTGGCCAGAAAAGTAAATATAGACTCGTTACTTGTTGCCTATCATGGTTTGGTGGTCTCACTCATACGATACGGTATTATTTTCTGGGGTATTATTTTCTGGGGTAATTCGCCGGATAAAGAATTAATATTCAAGGCACAAAAAAGGTGCATTAGAGCCATGTGTGGTTTGAAAACAGAAGACAGTTGCGCGCCGTACTTTAAATCGCTAAAAGTTCTTACGGTGCCGGCGTTATACATACTGGAAATGAGTATCTTTATCAAACAGAATCCTAACCTTTTCGAAAAAATGACAACGGCACGAAATGTTCCACTTCGTAGTCAGTACAAAAATTGTTTGTGTAATTATAAATGCAACACTGCACTAGTCAAAAAAAGTATCCTAGGTATGGCTCCACGTATTTATAATAAAATTCCAGACGCCATTAAAGAATTAAATTTTACACAATTTAAGAAAAAAATGAAATTGTTCTTAATTGATAAATGCTACTACACAATTGATGAATACCTGAATGACGAATTAATGTAGAATTGCAATTTATTTTTATTGAATTTTTTTTTTTTTTCATTAATTTTGATATTTTATTTAATTTTTTTTTTTTGACATATAATTATTTTGACATCGATTTTTTTTTTGACTAATATATATATATGTTTTTTTTTTTACATTTTAATAATTCCTCATTTAGTTATGACATAACAATAATAGAAAATCTAGATTTGCATGTATATTTGTACGCCTACTGGCATAACATAGCGCTCAGCTCATCAAAACCAAGAACTGTATCTCTATTACCTATGTTAACAAATAAAAGTATTATTATTATTATTCCTTTATTTGATTGTATATACATATAAATTACATTTTTAAATATTTCTTTATAAATAATACATAAAAAAAACATTTAAAAATATAAAAAATAGTAACCCACCGGCATCGGGAACAGGGTCCAAGCTACCGGCGGTCAGGGCTCCAGAGAGAGGAACTTCCTGACAATGCGAGCCGTGTCCAGAAGTACAGCTTTCTGAATCAAGCCTTTGATCCAGCTGCCTAACGAGAGCCTCTTGAGGTGTTGGTCGAGGCTCTTGGCTATTAAGCCATTGGCTGTCACGACTATCGGCACAATGATTGCTGAATCCACCTCCCACATGTCGACAACCTCGTGAGCCAAGTCAAGATACTTGATTTGTTTATCTTATTATTATTATTATTATAAAACCGTTCATTACGACATAAATGACTATCATAATTTTATTAGCGGCATGCGGTCTAGCCTTTTCGCGACGTTACGATGTCAGATACACCCTGTATATATGAAAAAGAAATGGCGATATGACGCAAAAAATTACAAAAATAAAATAAGAATAGTTTGAGGGAAACATATGTCAAAACGGCTATGGCTCAGCATTATGCTGCGACCCTATAATGGAAGCCAGGGCCCCAGGACTGCTTGTCAGCGCGAGTCGGCAAAAATATATAATATGCAAAATTCCAAATCATGTAAAGGACTATTAATGGCTGTATATAACACCATTACAATATTATAATACATACCATTAGGCAGTAGTAACAAAATATATGGTTGCAGCCCATGGTGTGAGGTAGTACTGGCTTATTATTGCAACAAGCACAGACCGTTTGTGATGTCATAAAGGCTACTGTAGAGGTAGCAGTAGATCTGGCATGCTGGCGCCACCACGCATACTTTAATAAACTGGACAGTTTACTTCTTAGCCCAAAGATGTTTATTAGAGCTATTGATGTGCCTATCAGTTCCTGAAAACAAGGAATGGTTAATGTATATTAAAGAAATACTTTTATAAAAACAATAAAAAATTGTTACATCAAAATAACAACTGCAAAAAATCTTTTTATCATCATATTACCAATAAACAGACAAAGTAAACTATGTAAGTATGTAGTTGCTATAGTTCTTGAAGACAACCTGGTAAAACCAATCAGAGTTTAATAAGAATTCAGGAAGGTTGCCTGCAGCTAAACGAGTTCTATTTTTTTTTTTTATAATTAGAAACTAGGGCTTGACTGTAATCCCGCCTGATGGTAAGCAGTGATGCAATCGTTGATGGTAACGCATGCTAGTTTATTAAGAGCCAATTCATTCAAAAAACTGAGTGAATAGGAAGGAAGATGTCAGCTGAGTGAGGTGATGCAATGCTAAACCAAACAACACTACCAATGATGCTGCACCAGAGGGAGATTGATCTGCATTTATTTCAAGTAAACCAAAGGCAGGTTTGAATTATCAAAGGGTTGAGGTGAAGCTAGCTGCCCATTCCATAACATAGGTTCCTATGGAGAACAATGGACAAGGAAAGAGTTCCTTGTCCATTGTTCTCTAAAAGACTGTTCGAAGAGACGAACAGTCTTTTAAATACACAAAATATAGATTACATCATTAATGTTGAATTTAATCATCAGAGAATGAAACAGATAGATGTGCAAGTTAAAAGAATTCACTATCGAAAACATAAAAACAATTCAAAAATTTAAACAAGCCATGGCAGCTAAGATATCACCAGTTCCCAATGAAGGTGCCCATTGACAAACATAACATATGGATTTGGATTAGCACCATTCAGCTGAACCATTTAATGTCTTTTAGTATATGTATAAAAGCAAATAAACTTACTATAAAATTATGCCATAAAAGCTCCCTGGTCCAAGAGAAATCAGTCAGGTCTTCTCTAGTCAACTTCTCAGCTGTTAATTCTAAACCCAATATAAAATCTATGAGCAATGGATATTTGCCTGTCTGTATGAATCTACAGAAGTTCAATATGTCTGCAAGCAATTGAAAAGTTTCTAACTTATTTACAAAGTTTTGAACATTTCTATTAGAAGTAAAACTATAGATTGCTCTTTCTCTGAGGTACTTCAACCCAACATTGTAGCCATAGTACCAGAATAGTTTACTCTTGGAGAAATTGTCCGGTTTATATCTTAATGATAACATCTGATGTCCAAAAGTGCTTTTTTGATCTAAAACAGAATACTTGAATATCCATGTTCTTATTAAAAGTTCAAGCTCGGGCAGAATTGGTTGAATATACCGTGGCTGAAAAATAAAATTATTTTAGGTAAATGACAAGTACTATTAAAATCTTTCCCGGTGATTCAAATTCAAATTCAAATTTATTTATTTTGATGGTCAGAGGTTTTTGAGTAAGTTGTCTAACATTAAAATACAAAATAAGTACTTTGATTAAAGCATATATTTACTATACCTCTATAAAACTTGTAGCTTGGAAAACTAATTGTTTGAATAGTTCTTCTACTTCATTGTCAAGTTGCACTGCATCAAGCTGTAAAAATATCTCGTTGTTATAATGAGTAGACTATGGCTTTATAGTCTTTATTTACTTCTTTATAAACATTCTTTAAAACAACAAATAACATCTCAACTCCATCAAAAAAGCTAGGGTTATTGTGGTTAACAGTTTGCTATGGCATGTTTTCATTACTTACGTGCAAGTACTACGTACATATTATTCAATTTCCAGGTTATAAATACAATAACAAAGATGAACCTTACCTGTGTTACCCGAGGTATGTAATTTATAGACATTTTTAAGATGTATACAAACAATACTAGCTTTCTCCTTTCAGTTTGCAGAAATTAGGCATTACTACAACTAAAATAAAGTTTTATCAGTGCATAAGATAGCAATTATCAGTTATGAACCAGTAATCACACAAACCAAAATCAAAAGGGAAACAAAGTGAGTGACAATTCATGTGACAATGGTCATTTTTTTTTTTTTTGTTTACTTATTTCCGTTCGGAGGAACGGAAAAGGCAAAGGCATAGTACGCCATACAGCCTAGTCTTAAGTAACTTTTTTTTCTTCAGTTTATATCCTAATTTATCCTACCTTATCCTAGCTTAACTTAACTTAATCTATCTCCTTTCGTTTCCCACGTAAGGCCGACCAAGGGGTTTGGGGTAAAGACATGATGTGACCACTATGCTGCAATATTTCACTGTTCTTTATGATTTATTCACTGAATGCACTTTTTACTACATAAATCACGCGTTTTTATTTAGTTAACAACACTATAAATAATTTAAAAGTCCAATGAAAAATGAGCGTGGCACTCATTTTGGCTTTCCCGCCAAACTCGACAATGGACATTTGTTTTTTTTATTTACTTCTTTCCGTTCAGAGGTACGGAAAAGGCAAAGGCATAGTACGCCATACAGCCTAGTCTTAAGTAACTTTTTTCTTCAGTTTATATCCTAACTTATCCTAATTTATCCTACCTTATCCTAGCTTAACTTAACTTAACCTATCTCCTTTCGTTTCCCACGTGAGGCCGACCAGGAGGGGTTTGAGGTAAAGACATGATGTGACCACTATGCTACAATATTTCACTGTTCTTTATGAATTATTCACTGAATGCACTTTTTACTACATAAATCACGTGTTTTTATTTAGTAAACGACACTATAAATTATTTAAAAGTCCAATGAAAAATGAGCGTGGCACTCACTTGGCTTTCCCGCCAAAACCCATTCGTGATTCGTGTCTCACTTTTTCCATACTTCAGAACGGAAAAGGCAAAGGCATATTACGCCATACAGCCTGGACTTGAGTAAGTTTTTTTTTCGTAAGTTTATATCACAGACTACTAAGAGGATACTACGTTTCCTAACACTCAATTTGGGCTTAGTAAAGATAAATGTACACTTGACCCCTATCCCTAGAAGATCCCTAAACTGGGCCGTTTTGGCCCAGTATAGGGATCTTTACCACAGATATAAGATTGGCGTTTTCTGGAAACGATTTTGTAGTTGCTTAGTTTCTACTTCTAGATATCACTGCCGCGTATGACAATGTCAATATCACATTACTAAATGAAAAATTACGTCTCTTAGATGTCCCTGGCCTTCTCTCTAACTTTATCACCAACATTTTATCTGAAAGATTTATCAAATATTCTGCAGACCCACATAATAATAAAGTTATTTGTAGAACCTTTGACCTGGAGCTTGCTGTTAATAAACATGTAGATGTGCTGCAGTATGCAGATGACGTTGTTTTATACGCTTCAGGACCTTCTATAGAAGCAATTAGTAATTCTATGTCTTTAGGATTGACTCATTTAAAGCTGTGGTTGGTTGGTAATGGTTTAGAATTAGCGGCGTCTAAAAGCACAGTAGTTTTATTTATCAGAAAACGCGTGGTACCTGAAGTTAATCTTGTATATAATGGTGTGCGTTTAGAAGTAAAAGATCAGGTGAAGTTCTTGGGTGTAATACTAGATTCCAAAATGACGGGAATTCCTCATTGTGACTATGTGCACATGAGGTGTGAACGGAATTTGAATATCCTAAAATGTCTTTCTGGAGTTTGCTGGGGGTCACACCCAGTCACGATGAGGTTCCTTTATAATCTATACTAATATATAAAGCTGAAGAGTTTGTTTGTTTGTTTGAACGCGGTAATCTTAGGAACTACTGGTCCGATTTGAAAAATTATGTTTGCATTGGATAGCCCATTAATGCAGAAAGGCTTTAGGCTATATAACATCACGCTGCGACCTATAGGAGCAGAGCATAACTAACTCCACGCGAACGAAGTCGCTGACGGCCGCTAGTACTATAATAAGAAGTGTTTTAGATTATGGTAGTTTTTTATTGCACCCAGGCAATTCAGTAGCTTTTAAAAAATTTGACGGAATTCAATCCAAAGCATTGCGTTTAATTACGGGTTCTATGAAGTCAACCCTATAACTTGTTTGCAAGTTGAATGATGTGATCCCCCTCTGCATTTACGGCGGCAGTATTTATGTCATAGATTTTTGTCAAGTATTTGGAAATTAAAAATAACATCTTAATTAACAAAATTGCATTACTTGCAGCAGAAGTAGAGTCCTCTAGATACTGGGCTCGAAAAATACACCCCTATTAGTAAATAGCCTAGTGAATTTTAATTCCATTAAAGCTAAAACTCATCAATCTAATACTCTTCCTCTTTATCGGTAAGATTACAGTGTTCATATTTATAGTCCGCAGGTGGAATGTAACTTAGGTTTATGCAAACAGGGTAATAACCAAAATGTTGAATTTAATAGATTTATTAATCTTAACTGGGAAAATTACCACTATATTTATAAAGACTCATCCAAAAAATCGAATAATTGTGTTGGTGTAGGAGTACAAAATTCATGAAAACGTTAAGCTTCCACTTGAATCATCTGTATAAAGAGAATGTTATGGATTATTTAAAGCCATTGAATATGTTCTTCTTATGGGCTTGTCAAGGGTGGTGGTATTTAGTGATTCTCTCAGCGCCTTGCAGTATCACGTTTTCCTTTTAAATCCCATAAGCAACATCCTATAGTTTTCAAAGTTAGAAATCTCTTATTGCAGTGTTTTTAAAGGGATTTCGCATTGGTCTAGCCTGGATTCCGAGTCATGTTGGCATATTGGACAATGAAAGAAAAGACCGGTTAGTAAATGAAGCCCCCTTTGTAAATTAATGCCATGACTTAATTAACATACCCAAAAGAATTCTATATGAATGTTGGGATTGATTGTGGATGGATAGTTGCCAGCTAAAGGCGAAATACTATGGGTTTGTGCAGGATAATATATCACATAAACCTTGGTTTTCCAGGTTAAACTTTGATAAAAAGTCAACATCGATTTTATCCCTCTTACGTTTAGGTCATGTGTCGACTCCAGCTCATCTGTACAAAATTAACATTTTAACAGATCCATCATGCTCTTGTGGAGACTACGGTGATAGTAATAGGGATGCGCAAAAAATATCGATATATCAAAATCCGACATTTTTTTAGAAAAATATCGATATATATCGCGATATTTTTTTTCCCGCGACATATCGATTTTCGATATTTATGTTCAGATATCAAAATCGATATATTTTCTAAGCTCTGCTGTATGCTCATGCGTCACATCATGTATTGACCAATCCGATTACTTAAATTTAGAAAAAGAATAGGTATGCAGTAGGCTGTATGGGTTTAGTTTCTTTGCTTCAGACACAAACAAAAATTACTGTCTATACGATAATGGATTTTAGTGCTCTTCTTGGTACTTTCAAAGAAGCTACTGAGGAAATAAGTATTGCGAATTAACCCTTTAACCGCCGACAACGTAATATTACGGGCTCTGAAATCTGTGCCCAAACCGCCAACACTCGTATAATTAGGTTATTTTATCTAATAAGTTCTTATAGTGCAGAAATTCCATATAAAACGTGTCAATTATAAGAAGTAGGGTATAATCGTTATTTTTATTGACTTTTTCAATGTTTTGAATGATAAATATTGTAAATTTTGAGATTTTAATACATGGTGACCACTGGTCTCCTTACATGTATCGCCAATCACGTAATTTTACGAGTACTAGGGTTGGGGCAAATTCCTAAAATATTTTATAGCTTGTCTAAGAATAAACAAGGCTCTTTAGAAATTACTATCATTATTTGAAATGAAAGTGGGTACTTTCACCATAATATAACCATAGTGTTACTCTGATACAAAAATCTGTACACAATAAAATGTATTTAAGTTCAATATTGTTTAATTTTAACGACAAAAATATAAAAATCTCATTACGCGGTACGTCACTAGTGCAGACATTCGCCGGTCGCCGTCACCGTATTATTACGTGCGGCCAAGGAGCTTCAAGGTCTAATCGCGCTGTATTGCGAGTTGCCTCACCGCTATCCCCGTCAAATCACGGGAAAGCTTTATCGCTCAGTGCAATTAGTGTTGTAGGCCTTTTTCGTGTTTCGTGAAGACAAAGAGTTATTAAATATTTTGCAATCATGAATTGCGAAGCGACGACAGTTCTCAACATAGAAAAAGCTGATGTTGATTTGATAAGTTTAATTTATTTTTAAATCGATATTTTAATTTGACAAGTAATTGTGTTTGTTTGTAACATACCTACTAAGGTTCATCATGGATACTAACCAAAATTTAAATGATACATTCATAGGCTGGAATTATTTAATATTAAGAAGGTACATCGGTAGGTAGGGTAATAACAGATTTTGTAGTGTTATTAAGTTTAGGTATATAATTACCTATATTTTTATAATAATGCCTCTATGTATGTATGAGCAGTATAAAAGTAAATATTCTCGAAAGGTTAATATTGTGA
Organism: Sesamia inferens; assembly: GCA_037179545.1. Lineage (NCBI taxonomy): Eukaryota > Metazoa > Arthropoda > Insecta > Lepidoptera > Noctuidae > Sesamia > Sesamia inferens. The sequence goes on along the minus strand of CM073928.1, from coordinate 21,614,064 downwards.
ATAAATAAATGCATCGATATTGAGTATTCCCAACACTGTTCCAACTTATACCTAAAGTGACGTGGCGCTGGAGGTACGTCAAAGGGATCAGTGACGTGGCGGTTAAAGGGTTAAGTAACGTAAAGCTTAGCCATTCCTCTTACAAATTTAGGGACCCAAGTTATAGATCAAGCAACTCCATCAACCTCTTTAGGGTTAACTGTAAAAAGCTTTACTCAAAAAAGTGGAAGACAAACTGGCTTCTTTAGAAAGAAATCCTTTTCTCTCAGTAGTTACTATTTTGGACCCTCGGTTCAAGCGTATCCACTTTACCTCGCCAATTGTCGTGTCAAATGCTACCTATATCCAAAATTATTGCTGAGATTCATGCAGAACATCGGCGTAGAGGACAACTTTCTCCGAATAAAAATCCTGATGAAGCAGCATCAGAGCAAGTGGGTCATCTATCAGGTCCAGACATGAGAAATTATTAAATCTGAACACAACTTCGTCAGCGGTAGAAGTAGCTGTGTCCCCGATGTTCTGTGTATTTGGACCAACCACTTTCAGAACGAAACTCAGATACAATAAAGTTCTGCGTAAATTGTCAACATTTCACACCAATTCTCTCGGATATCGGTCTAAAATATTTGATTTGTCAAGCTACTTCAGTGTCATCTGAAAGGGTAGCTTCAGTGGTGCAACAGGACAGGACAGGACAGGTGTAGGAGCAAATTAACAGGGGAATACATCAAACAAAGAGTGTTTGCTCCTGGTGTCAATATCAGACAATTACTGGTTTGAATAATGTTATTTTTAATGTTGTTTTTTTTTTTAATGTCAAGCAATTCGCACGCCTGATAGCAAGAGTCACCTCTACCCATGGACAGCTGCAGTGCCAAACAGTAACCAAGAATTACTCAGTAACTGCTCTAATACTGCCCTGCGCGACAGTTATTAGGTCTCGTATACCCATTAATTACACTAGCAAAGTGTTGTGTTGAAGATGTTGATTTTTTCTGGAACCTGTTTTCTTTTAATAATAAAACTTATGTCAAAACAGCGATAGGTATATTTGCTTTAAAATTTCGAATATTTTGGCATTTTTATAATTAATTGCAAATTGGGCAAAAAATATCGATATTTTTTGCTATTATAGATAGCTAGATATTTTTTGGGTGATTATATCGATATATTTGAAAAACATCGATACGATATATATCCATATATTTTTTCCATTTGCCCATCCCTAGACAATAACCATATTTTCTTTTCCTGTACTTTGTATGATAGAACACAGTTTATTTCGAACCTGATATCCTTATCTATTCCATTTCCTACTTCTATTACTTGTTTATTAAGTTTATGTAGTCTAGATGTATATAAGTTATTAATTAAATTTGTACATATTAAATTTAAGACTTTAAATTATTCTTGAACTTCCCTATGTACCTACCAATCCTTTCATCCTGAATTCCCGATCCCGTAATCTTATTATATTGTTTGTTTCCCTAACTTTCATAATTGGCTAAAGACATTGCTCATAGCCATAAAGAAAAAAAAAATATGATAAAAATCGCCTAAAATTTGACAGGTGTGTTTGTAAAAAGGTAACTCCATAGCGGCTATCCCTAGAAAACTTGACGCCATCGTCAAAATCCAAAACGTCAACTGCACTGCACCCGTCATGGCTGTCAGTCATTCACTTTCGTTGTGATTTCAAGTGTGCGCATTGTGCTTATTGATTGGACATTACAAACATTTATATTTTTATTTACAGCAAACCTACTACCTCGTGTATAGTTATTAAATTATGGATATTTAAAAAACGATAAATTCAGCTAACGACATGGTTGTTTCACCACAAACCCCCGACAACGATACCCAAACCGTGCAAGCAAAAAGAAACAACATGGCGTCTAAACAGTCCTCAGTGGCTGACACAAGAGCTGAGTTGGCGGAGTTAGTAAAAAGAAAAGCCGAAGTGGCTGTAAGTAACTAAAACTACAAAATAATATACAAATCATCAAATCAGATCATTTGGTTATTTATAATTTTGTTCTAGGAGACACTTGCTAATTTAGAACGCCAGATTTATGCATTTGAAGGATCTTACTTAGAAGATACCCAGCTTTATGGAAACATTATCAGAGGATGGGACAGATACCTAACTACTAATAAAAGCACTAATTCAAAAGCAGATAAACGCAACAGGAAGTTCAAAGAAGCTGAACGATTGTTTTCTAAATCCAGTATCACATCAATGGCTGTAAGTATAGTTGTAAACACAAATTATCAACAACTGTTCCACTATTGTTAATTTGGATTCTATGTTGTACTCAGAAGTGCTTCACTAATTTAAGATTTCTAATAACATTAAAAGGAACTTGTTATACAAGAAATTCTGTGGAATTCAATACTCTTAATTACAGTAAAATAAGCCGTTGTGGTTTTTAGAAAAATATACTAAATATTTTGACATGTATCATATAAAAGTTTTAATTTTTATTTTTTTTCATAGGCAGTTAGTGGACTTGTGGATCCTGCAGAAGCTAAAAGTAAGTTTGGGTTGCTGTAAGTTCACTGTTAAAATTCAAATACTGTAATTTCTTTTTTTTATTAAAATTCAACTGTCATTTTATTTCCAGATGAAAGAAATAGTGAGACTGAATCTCAAACAAATGAAGACTCATCAGACACACAAATCAGTTCTGGACTCAATGTCAGCAGTTTGAACCATACCACTATACATGGTTCCACTGAAAGCATAGCATCTAAACCTTCTGGGAAACAGCACACTAATGGAGGAATTGAAAAAGTTATAAACCATTCCCAAACCAAGCAGAGTTTGACACAAAAAATAGCTACCTCATCTGGCATGTTACAAAAGGCCTTTGGCAGTGACAGCAAGATGCTATCTGCTGTGGGGTTGGACAGCAGACCAAGTACCCCTAAAGACAAAGACTCAAGTATGAGTATCATGAACAAGGGAGATATGACTCCTAACTCACTCAAACACAAAATGTCTACTGGTACTGTTTCCAGTAGTAATAACAGTATAAAGAAAAGTAACAATAAGAAAGCAAGACATCGGTAATCAAACCAAACCTCAGTGACTTAAACCTATGTTTTATGTGCCTAAAATGTCTGTACTTATCAGTTAGAACCAATTTTATCAAAATAGTTTTTATTTCTTTGGTCAATTTGTAAATACATAATATGTTATTTGTTACATTGAGACTTTCAATTGATTTGCTTAATTTGATCTTCCAAATGATCGCAGAATGGTCTGCTTGAATCTTGTCTCTGAAACAAATGAAATTATATTAAAATCTGCTCAGCCCCACTGGGAACAAATGGGGGGAAAAGTTTTGTTCGTCCCCAGTAGTGGTGATTGGAACTTTTTAATTCCTACTTGTTCTGTTACTGGCTAAGAATAAAAATGGCATTTTATTTGCCTTAAGTCTTTTTAAATCATTTTTAATCAAAAACATTGTTCACTCTCAATCAAAGTATTAAAACATTTTAACAATCCCTGAAATCTTTTCTGACCATGAATGAACAATGTGTTACATTGTTGCTTGTTACTGCAATGTTTATTCATTCCCTAATATGTTTTAAGTACTTACGTTTCAATACATTTGGCAGGTCTCTTATAGGACTGAAATACCTTAGAACTAAATAATAAAATAGTGGTAGCACTGATATGATACCAGTGCAAACCAAAAATACTATTTCTGGGGTTTTTCTTATTCTACAACAGTTCAAACTTTTGCTCCATATAGATCTTGTTGCATTCATCTGCAAATGAAAACAACCATAATTAGGTAAGTCTATTGATGTAAATGCTCTTGTATTTAATGCATTACACTTTTGTAGATGTAGGTACAGTTGCTAGCATATAACTTGGCATGTTGTTAGGTGCATTTGTAACTTTCTAATAAACCATGATACAAAATAAATTATGGCAATAATCATACAAAACATCAAACTTACTCCAACTAAGACAGGTATGCCAAATTAAGTGCCTGTAACTGTAGCAACTAAGTAACTTACAGAATCAACAATGTCCATGCAGATGCTGTCCACTCCAATAGCATCTGCACTAAGTGTTTTATAGTAATTATCCAGCTTGAGGTATGACTGCATGCAGTTATCACAAACAACCTTAGTATCATTCGAAAAAGGATCAATGTACTTATGTATACAATTCATAGTACCATTAAATAATTCATTGAAATGAATTGTTTCATTTGACAACACTGGCACATCTGCTCTCCAGTCATAACAGGCTGTAACAAAGCAAAGGGCAAGTGATAAGTCATTCACTAAAATTGGATTTTAACAGATTAAATATTTAAAAAATGTTCTCAAAAGTATAAATCTTTGACAGTTGTTACATGTCGTTAGAATCCTATAAGTCTGCCCAGCAGAAGACTGCTGGTAAGAACCAGAGGGAATCATATTACCCAGTAATAATTGGGTTGTGGGAGGGGGGGGGATAAGCAGTTGTTCCATATAAAATACTGGTATTAAATTGAATTCAGTGTAGACTGAAAGGCGACCCCAATTTAGTTAGAAAAACGCTAGGCAGATGATGAGTGTACAGGGCTTAAAATAGGTATCATCTTTTTGGCTTAGTGTGATACCTGTACTAGAACCAAAAAAAGATCATAAGTTTGAGTGAGAAAACGGTAGTTCGCTAACCTTTTGAACGCCAATCACTTGTATACAAGTTCGAGATTTCGTGCCCTTAGCGCCACTACTTGATTAGAAGTAATCACAGTATAAAATAAATTTACGACTTTTACAAGACCTTTTATTTTGTTTTTATGGAAAATTGCCCTTTTATCAACCATATTTTTAACTTTTTCACACATAATAAGTTCTTATTTGTTTTATTTTCAATAGAAACAAAAACGACAGAAAATATTTTAATGCCCCCAGCGCCAATTACTTGATATCAAGTAAGCCAGTGGTGGGACACGATGAAGACCTCCCTATATTTCATCTCGTCGAAATGATCATAAATACTATTATTGCAAGAAAATGACGTGAATAAATAATATTTTATAAAAATTGTAAACTATACACTAGGTTTTATTCACCTTAATCAAGAATAAATAGGTTTTCTAATCATTGTCAATAGTGAAACACCGTTTGAAAAATCCATCCCTACAAAGTTAGTTATTTGTCACTCCGCACACGCCACCGACTTGTATAGAAGTAACTCTGTGCCGTCATAAGTGGACAGGTTTCAAGGTCATAGTGACTTTGTGCATTTTAGTGTAGTGCAATGTTTACATTAAGTTGACGCACGTGTTTTTACAAAAAAAAATTGTGACGGTGAATATGACGAATTATTACGAGTTGTTCAAGTCTGAATCAGAATTTTGAAATAGTTCGTCGTCTTGACATTCCGTTAAGTCGTCAACTTCCGTTTCAGTAATTTGCTTGTTTTCTATTAGTTTGTACAAACCAGAAAAATAATTGCGAGTATTTTGTGACACCATTAAAAATAGGTCTGTAACATCTGTGTAAAACAGTAATTTTAATTTAAAAAAAAAAAACTGCCAAGTGCGTGTCGGACTCACGTACAAAGGGTTCCGTACCATTGATTTATGAAAAGGATTAAAGTTATTTGTATGAAATATTACGCGGTAATAAGTGGTTTATGATTTACGAGGTATTAAAAAAAACTACTTACTAGATCTCGTTCAAAACAATTTTCGTTAGTAGTTTTTATAGTAATGTATGTATTTTACATCATGTTTTTTTTAGATTTTTCATTTTCGTACTGTAGAAGTTAGAGAGGGGGGGGGGGGGGGGGGGACTTCTTTGGAAGCATCTGTCACGCAAACTATTCAGTTTAGAAAAAAACAAATTTTAGATACCTCAATAAAATATAGACATCCTTATATCATAAAGGATTAAACAAATAGGGATGTGCCTTCTAGAACACGTCTAATAAATTTACAATTCTGTTCTTTATTATGGGAAATATACCCAAGTTTTCATATTGATTTTTATGAAATAAAATAAAATATGAAAATATGGTTACAGTTTTTATTTAGCTTCGTAAATTGATGAATAAACATTAATTTAAATGTATAATATTATTTGTTGATAGGAAAATAATCCCATCCTTAAGTTTTACTATAGATACGTTATACATTTGTAGCATGGTGCAGGAGGACACATCGCGTATTATATAGATGGGCATTCAAAAGGTTAAAAGGACAGCTAACTAATAGAAGAACTAATAAAAAATCGCTCTTAGCAATAAGACCGCCCATTGTGTCACCCTTTGTAAAATATTTTCATTTATGTTCTGTAATGTATATGGTGTACATAATAAAGAGTATTCTATTCTATTCTAATAGGCATTATAAAAATAACATTATGAAATAGATATGAGATTTGTGGTAAACGGCGGAAACCTAAATTTGGTAACAGTATGCAGGAACTGAAATGGCAAAAACTATAAGGTACTAGTTCCGCACCAGCAGATTCCAAGCCCTGAGATTTTTATGGTTACATTTTTCATGGAAAATGTCGTAAAAATAATTAACTATTACATACCATAGCAGTGTCCTTTTTCCCAAATGCTTAATATGTTATCATGATATTCCAAAATTGCATCCAATCTGTCGCGTGATATGAAAATTGATTTGCAAGAAGTTCCATTTACAACAGTGTTCAGTAAATCTTGATATTTATTATGGAAGCTCATGTAATGCTCTATACACTTTTCACATATCCTTATAGGTCTAGCATGTAGTATGGAACACTTGGTAAAATTGGAAGCAAAGTTAGCAAAATCATTCAATATTGCAGAACACTCTTCTGGAAATGGCGTCACGTAACCTGTTCCAGTTTTGGATCTGAAAATGTCAGTGTTATTTCTAAAGTAACCAACAAGGAATTAATTGTGTGTGCGTGTATTATTATTTTAAGACTTAGTTTTTTAAATTGTATGTATATGTATTTTTGTAAATAGATAAAAAAAAAAACTAATTAATTAAACTGTCTTCAATGTTATTTTATACCTACTTACAGCAATAAGTCGACATTTCTAAGTTCTTTGTCCGATGTATCTGCTTTTAATATATTAGAATGTAAAAGTAGAAGTAGTAAAATATGGCAATAACTATTCATATTTAATTTTTTTTTTTATTGTTTTTCTTGTATGAAAATTACTAATACTAAACAAAGACTTGACATTTGACAACAACTTGACAATTTGAGAAATGGCAAAGACGTGGATTAAAAAAATAATCGATTTTTGTTTTAATCGATTATTATTTTCGTATAATCGATTTTCAAAATCATATTTATCAATATTTTATAAATCGATTAAATAAATCACGGCATTAAATAGATTTTTATAAATAGCACCATCTATGCCCTGAATGAAAAAAAACTCGAGTAAATTCACTATTACTTACAAGTTAATTACATAAAAAAAAAATGTGTGCGTGTACTAGTGTACACACGTAAAAGTGAAACTTCTTAGAAAAAGATGGCGCGTAAAATAACATTAATAAAGATTAAAACTTAGCGTCTCCAATAGGGGGACGGTCCACGATTTAATACAACACCAAATTTAAAACTAAACTAACCTAAAGATACAGACTATATGTCCCAACAATTGCACGCGCCAGCACCAGGTGAGTCAGTGTGGAATGCAAAATGCGGGATGCGGGATGCGGAATCCCCCGGGGCCAGAATGTTGGGCTCTTCCTCCCGATTCCGAAGAGCCCAAACTCGGCTAGTCTAGGACCTCCGGATCCCGAGATAGGCCGCGGGGAGGTGAGGTGGCCTGAGGAGCAAGTGGGGGGGGTAAGGGAGGGCTAGGTTGAGTCTAGGGGGAGGGGAGAGGGGGTGTTGTCTAAGTGTTGGGAGGATTCTGTCCACCTGGGATCACAACATGAGGGGAGAGTGGGAGGGGACAGGACACTGGAATCTCGGAATGTATGTGCTATATGGGTATTGGGGGTCAGGTACTATGGGGTCAAAATGAGGGTCTAGGGGTCCTATCTGAATATATGTTCCGGCTGGGAGGGGGTTTAGTAAGGGGGGGGGGGGGGAATTTTGTCTGAATTTTGAAATTCCCAGCCGTTTCCGAGATATCCGGGATTTTAGCTAGGGATATGGGGAAGGACTTCGAGGTGGGCAAATATAGTAAAAAATTTAATAAAAAGATGGCGCGTAACCGAAAAATGTGACGGTAAATTTTTTTCTAACGCCGATAAAGAAGTTTCACTTCAAAAAAGATGGCGCGTAACCGAAAATGTGACGGTAAATTTTTTTCCAATGGCGATAAAGAAGTTTCACTTCAAAAACGCCATCTGTATTCTGTGTCTGCATGTAAAGTAATTTCACTGTGTGAGTGGTGAGTGAGGTCTCAATATGATATTATAGTACTCTGTGGTTGTTGGTAAATAATACAAAAGTCTTCGAACCGTTAAACACCTAAAAGCGGCTGGCAAAAATATTTTATAACAAAAAAGGATAATCATCATCATTATCATCATTATCAACCTTTTTATGGTCCCACTCCTGGGTACTGGTCTTCTCTCATACAGAGAAGGATAATACCACAACAATATGCATGTACTATTCGAAAGAATTAAAAACTTGTAGTAATACTACAAACTTTAAAACAGCACATAGAACGAAAACATCAGATTTTTCTATATATATATATTTTGAGATCATAACGTCATCGTTTCTTTTCATCCCTTGTTTTGAGTTAATAAATTATTATTATTACAATACGAAAGGCATATAGAATTTTAAGTAATACAAAAATCGATTTCTCAAACTTGACAATTTGTTGCAGCAAGGAGTTACAATACAATGTAGTTTTATAATCTCTTTATACTAATTAAATTAGTTGTATCAAGTGATTTGACGCATGACAAGACTAGAAGAAAAAGTGTTGTCTTTTGTTTTTTTGGATTGATAAGTAAAGTCATGGTTGTTTTTGTAAATATTATTGTGTGCTTTGTTTATTGAATATACTTTATTTTACACTCTTTGCAATCTACTGTTACTCTGCTACCTAAACCTTATCAGCTTATGGGCCGGCTAGCAGAGAAGTGGAAGTACTAAGTAAGAATGTCGCAAACCAATGAGCAAGCGAATCACCATGCACAGAGCATTTCCTCAAGTTTACCGAGTAAAGAAAAACTTGACGGGAATGCAGATTACAATACCTGGAAGTTCTTGATGGAATTATACCTTATCCATGAAGATCTTTGGGTGATAACAACCTCAACACCGATCCCTGATAGCATTGAGAGTCAAAGACGAGATCAATGGGCTAGAGCTAAAATATGCCTGATGGTAAAACCACACTGTCTAGTGCATGTGAGACAAGCTGCAACGGCGAAGGCGGCTTGGGATGCTTTAAAGAATGCCTTTGAAGACAAGGGATTGAACAATAGATGTCGACTTCTGTCGAAGCTAGTCAGTTTCCAGTTGGGACAGTTCTCAACAATTAGAGAATACGTTATGACAGTAGCTCAACAACTACGTCATCTTGGTAAACAAGTCGATGACAAAATAGTTTGAACCGTTGAAATTGACGATTGAAAACTCAAACGTGACACTCGCGACAGATTACGTTAAATTTAAATTGCTACAACTAGAAGATACGCAGCAGGAACCACTTCTGAAAATGCACTTCAAGTGAACGCAGGCAGCCAAAAATCCAAAGAACGAAAAGGGAAGAGAACCATAAACTGTTACATCTGTGACGGGTAATACAAGGCTAAATTTTGTCCAAGGAAACAGAATTCAAAGAAGGACGCAGCAGCGAACAAGGCAATAGCAATGTCTGCAAATGGCTCATCCATGGAATGGATTTTAGATTCAGGAGCATCAGTCATATGACATGTAACAAAGAATGGCTTGTAGATTTAAAGGTTGAAATAGTATGTGCAAATGGAGAAAAGCTGTATGGAGTAGCTGTCGAGAAGGAAGCAAGGACAATGGTATATTGATCAGAGATGTATTGTATGTACCTGGATTAACAACCAGTAAACTTGTAGTTAGAAACTTAGTAGTAGTGTTTGATTCAAATGGGTTCAAAATTGTACAGGGCGAATGTAATATAGATGTAAATGCTGTGTCGCATGCAGGTAATGTAGAAAATTGGGTCTACAAATTGAATTATTGGCAACGGCCTCCCGTTGCCTATAATTCAATTTGTAGACCCAATTACCCTAGAGACACCCCTGTCTCTAGTTACGTCATCCTCTGAGAAAATTATTGTATGGCATCGACGTATGGGGCATTTAGGTGGTAAAAATCTTATATTGCTAAAAAATAAAATGGCACTGGGCGTGAACTTTTGTGGCACAGACTACCATCTGGAGTGTGAATCTTGTGTCTTGGGTAAGCAAACAAGACAACCGTTTGACGAGTCAGATAGCGGTGGCAACAGATCCAAGGAAGTATTAGGATTAGTTTACACAGATGTATGGGGGCAGTGAAAAATCATTCTCAGATTGCAGATATTTTCTCACCTTTATTGACGACTACACCAGAAAAACTTTCGTATACTGTCTGAGAAGTAAAGGAGAAGTGTTGTGTTAGGATTAGTTCACACAGATGTATGTGGGCCAATGAGTGAAAAACCATTCTCAGGTTGCAGATATTTTCTCACCTTTATTGACGACTACACCAGAAAAACTTTCGTATACTGTCTGAGAAGTAAAGGAGAAGTGTTGTGTTAGGATTAGTTCACAAAGATGTATGTGGGCCAATGAGTGAAAAATAATTCACAGGTTGCAGATATTTTCTCACCTTTATTGACGACTACACCAGAAAAACCTTCGTGTACTGTCTGAGAAGTGTTCAAAAGTTCGGCGAATTTGCGAAAATGGCCGAAAGGCAAACCGGCAAGAAGCTGAAGGTCATACGATCTGACAACGGTACTGAGTATGTCAACAGGCAGACGGATGAATTTTGCAAAGCTAGAGGGATAATTTTATCAGTTGACGCTCTCTCTCTCTTCACGCTGGAGCAGAGCGCTACAAAAGATTTAGGCAAGGCTCAACTTATGTTAGGCATTCAAATTGAGCAGCGCAAAGATGAAATAAAGATTCATCAAGAAAATTATCTAAATAAGCCTTTGAAGGTGTACAAAATGGAAGACTGTAAGCAAGATTCAACACCAGCTGTACCGGGTCAGAAACTTGAGAACTGTTCTCAGATTAGAGAAAGCGTTCCGTTTCGTGAGTTGATAGGCTCAGTTATGTACTTTGCAGTCTGTACACGGCCAGACATAGCACATGTTGTGAATCACCTCAGTCAATTCAATGAATCCTATGGTCAAGCACATGGGATAACACTCAAGAGGCTGCTCCGTTATCTCAAGGGAACAAAGAACTTAGGATTAACGTATTTAAGAGCAGAACATAAAGAAATCCTGAAGGGATACGCTGATGCTGACTTTGCAGGTGACGCAGATAGGCGTTCATATTCTGGCTCAGTGTTCCTTGTTCAAGGAGGAGCTGTATCGTGACAGAGCACCAAATAAAGGACCGTTGCTCTTAGCACAGCAGAGGCCGAGTATGTGTTGATGTCGGAGGCAACGAAAGAAACGGTATTTTTGAAGCGCCTGCCTCATCAGCAACCTCGGCACAGCACTCTGCACTTTCGGCCGGTTAACAAGCAGAGCCCTCTCTCCTGATCGACGCAGCAGCCAGCCTCAACCCGGCACTGTACGACATCCGACGCACTGGAGTATAACGCAGTGCCACCACCCCGACTCACTGGGGAATCTCCGAAAACAGTTCCGAATCACCGAGAACTATGCGGCAACCGGTTCAGACTCACTGGAACCTCAGCTGGCCTGGCAAGCATCGCAAGATGACTCAGATCATCAAGACTCAGCCTACTAGCGACCTCCGGTCTTCGGAGGGGAGTGATGTAGCGGTATCTACAAACGCCACATGGAACAACGCGTCATACTGACGTCACACGAATTCTACATCTCGCAATCAGAATTCACCGTGCAACTAGCATATATACAACTTCCCAATTTCAACCATTGGGCAAGTGCCCACCAGACATAACACCCATCTGGTCGGAGAATCCTCCCTTTTCTATTATTAAGATGAGTGAACTTTACTCCCTGTTCCTCATGCCTCCACACAGTGAAATATTGTGAGACTGAACGGATAACCATCTGTTCAGTCTTGCCCTTGGCAAGCGCCTTGGTCAGTTGGTCAGTTCTATTGGTGTGTAAATAGTTTGGGTCTAGCTGTATAGTATTAGTGTGTAGAAATGCAGCTATTTAGTATGGTTGAGATTAAGGAGGAGTGTTGAAGCAAGGAGTTACAATATAGTTTTATAGTCTCTTCATACTAATTACATAAGTTGTGTCAAGTCATTCAGTCATTTGATGCGTGACAAGACCAGAAGAAAAAGTGTTATCTTTTGTTTTAATAAGTAAAGTCATGGTTGTTTTTGTAAATATTAGTGTGTGCTTTGGTTATTGAATATACTTCATTTTACACTCTTTGCTATCTACTGTTACTCTACTACCTAAACCTTATCAGAAATAGATTTCAAAAATCTACCTAGCCGAACCAAACACTAACTATCTACCACTAGTTGTTAATTTTTGTTCACCAGTTTACGTTTGGTGATGAGATCCAGTGGTTTTATTGTCGATTCGTTTAGTAGTAGAACGTTAGCGTACGATTCAGCTAGGTAGATTTTTGAAATCAAATTTTGAGAAATCGATACGAATCGATTTTCGTATGAAATTGGATTTTGAATTCGTTTTGATATAATGGACCCATGCTTATACGTCACTGATGGACAGTGTTGCCATTGTTACGGCAATTACCGTGTACTACGGCTTTCAGGTCTGAAAATCGCTAAATCTACGGGCTACGGCCTTCACCTTAAGGCCGTAGCAGAATTTACGGCTTTTCGTAAGTTCTACAGTAATTCATTAATTTATCGTAACTTTTAGAGTAGACAATGATTTTACAAATATTTCGAGTGTGTATCCGGTTTTTCCGAATGCCAAGAATGTAAAGGCTGGACGGGGATTTCCCCTCATGGAACGTTTCTTTATTACAATAATAATTCGAAAACTAAATAAACGACTAAAATGTAGAAAAAAACACAAAACACTGTCTTTTTGAGTAATAATTTCTTTGACTTACTATTTTATTTCCATCTTATATTATAGGAAAATAAAAAGTTTACAAATACATTAAAAAATTGCCGGAGTCCGAAATTTTTTTCGAGTGTATGATGGTTGAAAAATGGCTCTTATCAGCCTACCTCCTTTAATATAAGGGTCATTTTAATTTCCCTACAAAAATTTGGCAAATGACACGGCCGACAGTCGATGTTTTTCCTTACGAACACGGCTTTTTTACCGTAAATACACGGCCTCATCAAAATTTGCATTGGCAACACTGGTGATGGATGTCACTTGTCAGTGCCAGTCAAGTGTCCGTCAGTGACTGTGTGTTTATAGATTTGTTGCATTGTTTTCAGTACTTTTTGTTGTATTGTAGGTCAAGATTATTTAGTTATCTACCAAAATATTACGGTAAAACGGATTGTTTAATGTGAACTTAGTACTATTGTTTGTACTTTATCTGAAACTTATTCCATAATTTTTAGCGTGCAGTGTAATGTGGCTACTGATTTTACCATAATAGAAGCAAGCATGGAATTCAATGAACCCACCCCAGAAGCTTTGCAAAGAAAATTGTATTTTTTACTTGAACAGCTACAAGATATGGCCAGGGAATTACCACCGTAAGTTGAGTTCGCACTTAGTTTTTTTATTGATTAATTTATTGTGACATATGTAAATAATTATTGTAAACTGATTCACATTGCAGGAAATACCAAATGAGAGTACCAAGTGAGCTTCTCTCTGGCTTAGCAAACTCTCTTCTTAATGAAACTGTGTTTGAAATAGTAAAGGGTCTTATGGAAATTCAACATGTTACTGAAAAACATTTATTCCAACAAAGGCAACAAATCCTCAACAAACACACATGTAAGTGTTGCTGTATTTTGTTTATTTTTGCATTTCTCTTGGCCTTTATCTTACATCAGTCTTGATTACTACTGCCAGTGTTGCTTCATCATCATCATCATTATCAACCTTATTATTGTCCCACTGCTGGGCACAGGTCTGCTCTCATACAGAGAAGGACTGAGCAACACTGGCTTTCAGTCATTGGTGTCCAAGATATACTTAGAAAGTACATATAACTTTTTATAAAAGTTACATTGGTACTTGTCTGACCTGGAATGGAACCTGTGCACTCATACTTGAGAGGCTGGTGTTTTAACCACTAGGCCGACATGACCATCAATCATGTTGCTTGACTGTAATAAATTCAAATATTTACAAATATTTTGTAGCATTTATTTCATTTAAAGATATTGAATTGTCAAAAAGTATGCCAGTCTGTTTGTCAGAATGTTGAAGCTTGTTACTCATAGTGAAACATATTAAGATCTCTGTGGTGAAGAACAGGCAAGACATTCAAGAACACTCTTTTAAATCATGTGCACATTATTCTTGTTGCTTATACACAAAAGAAAAAAAAAATGATTCAAAACAAAGAAATTAAAATTAATTCCTCTCAGTTAAGATAAAACCTTAACTTATACTTACCACTTACAAATGTACATTACAGATGGCATATAAAAGAATTGAATTGATAGTCTCAGCGGTGTCTGTCTACGAACATGATGAGGGGAACAGCAACATTAAATTCAACCATTTTGTAGGGAACTGGACACGTGTCAAAGAGACATTTAATTGAACACGGACATACCCTCAATTACCATGTAGAGAATAAATCTTTGTATCACTCAAATCATATACAGTCACAGAACAGATTAAAAATATACCTTACTTATCTATTCCGGGCATACAGTCAAAATTCTTTACATATTATGTTGATTTTAACCCTATTTTTATTTTGTTTTAGTGGAAATTCAAAACATGATCAATACAACACCAAGTCCTGAGCAGCAAGAACTTCAGAAAACGATTTTACATTCAAGGCATAGAGAAGAGCTGAGACATACTGATATGAAATTAGTTCTCCAGTTAGACCAAAAAGTAAAGGGAATATGATTTAGCTGTACTATTACTGGCATTGGTTTTATGATTGGAGTAATATACTAATCAGTAGCAAAAGTGAAACAGTCCCAAATAACCATAGTCAGCAGACAGAAGTGGATGTAAAGTAGGAGAAACCTTTGCACTGCAGTGGGAAAAACCAAACTACTATAAATATTTGTAAATGATCTTGATATTATCACTATTCATTATGACTTCCTTTTCATAGTAATTTGGAGGTTCGCATTAGGACCAAGGAGGTTCTGAGCACTGTGTCAAAAGGACGTGAATAAAGCTAGTGATCCTGATGGTATACCAGTGATTGTTCTAAAGGCTTGTGCGCCCGAGTTGTCTCCTGTATTGACGCGCTTGTATCGCCTCTCATTTAGGACTCATATAGTGCCAGAGTCCTGGATGCCTGCCAACATGCCCAAAAAGGGTAGTCGGGCCGATCCTACCAACTATCGGCCGATTTCAATAACCTCCATACTCTGCAAGATTTTGGAGCGTGTAGTGAACTCGCGCCTTTTGGCTTAGGGTCAATTCACATGTACCACAACCACACCACGTCGCAGCGACAAGATGTGGTCAAGCTGTGGTTACATGTGAATAGTGTCGCAGCGGTAGTTTTTGCAGTTGCTTTGTGGTACCGACAAAAGGTCGATGTGGTTGCGTGTCTTTCATTTACTTTGTCACAACACTATTTTTATTCATGTCGTGGCGATGTGGCCGCGGTGCCGCCGACGGTGGTGGCGTTGGTCGTATTACACAGGTGGTCGATAACAACGGCAAAATGTGGTACGTGTAAATTGTAATATTCATTTTCAAACAAAATATACACCCGACCACGTGGCGTCGTCGTGGTGTGCTTGTGGTATACAGTATGTTACGAAAACCCTGTCCGACCCACAAGGATAATAAGGGTTAGGTAAACAAATGACCAAATAAAATATAAAATTTTGCATAATCATCATAGTAACAATACTAATGAATTTTGAAATAATCTTTTTTACCCTGTAACTTCCCCAAAATTCGGGAAATTTAAAAAAGTGTAAACACCATTTTAGACCTTATAATTGTCGGCTTTCTTTTGATTATTTTTTTAGGTTCTTTAGCGGCGTCAGTGTGTCTAGCCGCCGACGGCGGCAAAGGAATAATTAGAGCTGTACTAATTTTTCCGTAATAACGTTTTTTTTTGTCGCTATTATTCGAAACTGTACCTGGCCGAATGATTTGTTGTAAAAACACAGATTACCTAATGGTAAAAGTACTTTTTTTGATTATCGATTAATTACTCATAACAATATTGTAACACAAATACCTATTATTAGTAAATAGGAACTAGAAAGGTCTTATGAAATACGATTTTAGGAGAATATTATAAACAATGTAAAGCATTTAAGTTCACCTGATTTAAGTTATGTGAAAGTTCTAAAATCTAAAGAATGCCATGCGATGTTGAATCGATGCGTGAAATTCTGAAATACAAAATTGATACCAAAAATCGATACGAGAAATATTTTGAATACTTTCACACCTCTAGTCAAAGGGCACCGCCGTGCAGTTAGAGTACCTATTTTTATGAAATAAAAATCATTTTTATTTTAAATTTATTAGTTTCGCGTAGACATGGCGTCCGTGTAGACGTATCGTTTATTGTGTGATCACATAGTTTTCTAACGTAATGTAACCTGCTGATGGAAGGTACCTAGTGAAACTGCAATTGTGTTGTGTTGTGATCAGGTGTTGAACGATTCGGATGTGACTACTTCTTGGTCAATGTGGTTCCAGCATGACGGTGCCCCACCATATTATTGCCGACCTGTACGTGAGTACCTCCACTATCAGTTCGGCGAGCAGTGGATTGGTAGGAGTGGACTAACGTTGTGAAACACCGTGCTAATCTCGTGGGACGGAGCCAGGCCGGTATCGTTCTTAGTGAACGAAATATGGAACAACATCTCCGCCACAGCCATTGTGCTCATCGAATGAAATTCGAAGATACATTCGGAGGGTCAGACGACCTTTCTACTTAAAAAAAAGTTCTTTTCACGAGCTGCCTAAGTAGGTATCATTGTTTCTTTCTAGAGTCGATAAACGTGGTTAGACTACCAATACCTACATGCATGAGGTCAACTGAGGTCATGACCTGGGCCTGTGTTGCCATGAAATTACCTATTTATTTTATTTAAGTTATTTATTTTTAAGGGGGTATTTTTTTTTTTAGTTTAGCCAGGTTATGTACGCATTAGTAGAATCAGCTAACGATACCTAACAACACCTTCACGGGTCGGACAGGGTTTTTGTAACATACTGTATGTGAATTGATCCTTACCTGGAAGGTAACCATCTCATCAGTGACCGACAGAACGGGTTTCGCCGCAATCGGTAAACTGGGGACCTACTAGTGTATGCCACTCGCTTGCGGGGCGAGGCGATCGAGAAAAATGCTGAAGCGATTGCCTGGATGTCTCGAAGGCCGTCAACGTGTGGTACGCTGGCCTGACTAGCTGGGTAAAAGACTTGCTGACTGAACGGTCCTTCAGACGGATGCTCATCGGAACCCATGTCGATTAATGCCAGTATTTCTCAGGGGTTTGTCACCTCTGCCACTCTGGTCCTGCTGCATATTAACGATCTGCTGAATGCCCGGTATCTATGGGTATGCTGATGACAGCACAGTTGTGGAGATACCTGCCGGTTGCTCGGGCTTGTAAAGAATCAATCCGGTCCGAAACAGAGGCTATGCTATGCTAAAGCGTACGAATGTTGCACTACAGGCAGTCTCCGAATGGGGCAAAACCAATCTTGTAGCATTAAATGCCGCCAAAACACAGGCAGGTGCGTCTATTCACCGCCAATAGAAGCCCGTTCACCTTGGCTCCTACTTTCCGGAATGTATCCTTGGAGTGTACGGACCGCCTTTAGCTTTTGGAAGTTGAGATTTCCTCGAACCTAAACTTAAGGTCCTTTATTAGGTCTAAGGCCAAGGTGGAAGCCAGGAAACTTGGCGTTATTGCAAAGACGGTACTTCACACCAGGACAGCTTTTAATGCGCTCGGGTTCAAAGCACAGGTCCATTCATGTGTGGAGTACTGCAGCCACATTTGGGCTAATGCTGCAAAATCCAACTGGCTACATTGGATTCAATGGAGAGGCGTGCGAAGAGGCTAATTGGCGACCCAGATTTAGGTCAAAACGGTCTCCCAAAGCTTGGAGCACAGGCGAAGAGTAGCCAGCATGTCGGTGTTCAATAGGATGCATTTTAGAGAGTATGCGAGGGAATTGCATGATTTAATTCCCCCATCTCTGTTTACATCATTGGACGACCCGTCGTACGGCGAGTTTCCACCCTTACGCTGTTAACACCACAACGATCCGAACGAAGCCTTTCGCCTCGTCGTTTATACCGCGTACATCGAGGGACTGAAAGCCTCCGTGGCGTAGCGGTAGCGAATGCGGCCGCTGCGCAAGGAGGCGCGGCGATCCTCGCGCAGCGCATAATATATACGAACATTTGCACTGGTCTGGTCGTGCCTCAGAAAGCACGTTAAGCCGTTGGTCCCGGTTGCCATACGAACATCTAATGGCAGTCGTTCCAGGTTGTTGGAGCCGTCAAAAGTCCAACAATTGGTCGTAACTGCAATGCTTCGATATCACCTTCGGGTTGTGAAAGTGAGACAGCAATCGCTTCACGGAAAATATCAAAGCCAAAATCAGCAGTTAAGACTGGTAAAGCGGACCCTAGACTCCAAAGCTGAAAAACCAATTTAAGTGTCTTCAAGGCTGGAGTGAATAGGCTCTTCATAAACTAGCGGGCTTTACCATGAACGATCTCATCACTGCTTATCATCAGGCGGGATTGCGGTCAAGCACTAGTTTATAATTTAGGTATATTTAAAAAAAAATGTGGGAGTCTGGCTCATTCTGAGGTTGCTTAACCTCTCAGTATCAAGGTGCATTTTTTGTAACAGCCTAAGATACGGTGTATTTTATGTAGTGTTTTATAGAATAAAAATGAATGTTTAATTTTAATTCATTTTCAATCCATTATGATGAAATATAAAGGTTTTTAAGTGAAATTAAGTACCTACTACCTACAGAATAAAAATGGGCGTTGAAATTTTTTTGATAAAATTTTTACCAAAATTCAAAGTAGGTACCTAAATATTGTTGTGAATAACTAATAATAAAACGTAATTTGAACTACAACCATCATCTACCTCGCGCCAAGCGGCGAGTCGAACGCGAATGAGACTTCGCCACGGACAGCAAACGCTGCCTAAAAGCGGGGGTCGTTATTAAGTGAGGTTAACTAGCAAGTCAAGTGCCTCTTGATTGCTTTTCGGTACTTAAAAGAGTAACTAGGGGAGTAAGAGGTGAAATGGCAAAGCACTTGCCTCTGGTATTTTAGATGAATTCCGTTCGTGCTTTTTATGCTACAAGCCTACAACACTTCTTGTATCTGTATATATTTTTGAATCAGCATACCTAAATAAATTCTTGCCTTCAATATTTCGCACGTCTTACCTTCCTTATTTTGTTACAGGTGAGTGACCAGCAAGTGACCCTAGAGAAGGCTGCTGTGCCAGGATTTTTCGTCACTAATAAACCAATTGAAGTGAAAGTACAGATGTACCTGCTAGATTTTATACTTAGGTTAAGTAATATGGATATTCCAAATTAAATTGTAAGATGTGTGGAGAGCAATATTATATTATAGAGTTTTATTATATTTAACCATACGGAAAAGTTTAGGCTTTTTTTTTTGTACTTTTCCCAGAACTACGCTCGCGTGGGTTACCAAGGTAAACATTTTTTTATACAAACAAAATCTCAATATAAATTTTAATTTCTAAAAGCCCTTAGTTTGACCCACATTATAAAAAGAGAGCCTTTGCAAATCACGGTTCTAGTATAGATTCAACGCAGGGAAAAATCACACTAGGGTTACACCTGTGTTTGTAGTAAAAGAAAAAGATAAAATGAATAGTACAAGTTTAATAATAATAATAAACATACGTACAAAGTTACAACATCTATGTTATCTATTGAAATGAAAATAACCAACCATCAATACCAGTCTACAATAAGTTACACAAGTATTGTGCTGTTTGTAGAATAATGTATTGAGTTAATTTGGCATATCACAATTTATGGGAAGTCGTATATGTATAGACTGCAGGGTCAAAGAATTCTTGGACAAATTTGTTTATATGTGTATACAGAAACTGATACACTTTTCGTCGTACCAATGCCCGTTCATCAAAAACACTGACGACAGCAGTATTTGTAATATACATTTAATTTAAAACCGTTCCTAAACAAACCTATGAAACCTATTGTGATACCTATGTTACTAGAAGCAAAGCAGCTTCTCTTCTAGCATTAAATCGGATCAATGGATTCGAAATTTATACCTTGAGACGCATCTTGTAAAGTTCACACTATGTGGACTAAAGCTTTCTAGTGAGCCAACCAATAAAGGTTTTCCACAGCAAATTTGTAACAATACAGCATATTAATATTCTTGTACATGTTGAATCCCCAGAAAAATAGATATTAACAGAACACACATTACTATAATTCTAATAAATGCATTTAAATTGCAATAAGTAGGTTTGTTCTTGATTGACTTCCTCCTTAGACGAAACAAGTTGAAACAACGTAATAACGATAGTGATTCTTTACAAGGTGCCCATGCAAGTCAGGTATCTTGTTACAGGTATAGCTTACCAATCAAAAGTACATCAGACATATCAAAAATATTGGCGTTACCTGTAAGGTTTAAATTTAATTAATAGTTATATCTAAAAATTAAAAAAAAAACCATTAAACCTTATTAAAATTAATGTCTTAATTTTCAAGGCAATACGATCAAACTCAAATTATTTTAAACCTTTTAAAAATACGTTGAGTAAGAACTAGTGGAGCTAATTAACAAGAATCTCGGTAAATATATATTTAGGGGAACACATTATGTAAACCATAAATTTTGTTTAAAGACCCATTCGCATTTATACGAAGCTACATGTATTTTCCTGTGCGTGTTAAGGCATTTAAGTATATTTTGAGCATGGTGTAACTGCGATGGATTCTTTTTGTATTTGGTAAATAAATACATTGTACGGAACATATTTGAGTATTTGATTAAAACGAAATTATTTGCTACTTTTCCCTCTTTTTAGATAATTAAATGTTAGTAATGGAACTTATCTAAAACAACTTTTGTAGTTATTACACAAACTAGTAAAAAAACATAAATCTAAATACACTTTCACACTTAGAAACAAAACAAAACTGCACATAATATAATAATCTAAAGTTTTCAACATTTTGTGCTTGGTTGTATGTATTGTGCATAAATATTCAATTATCATCAACTACCTTCTTTTGGGTGGTTACGTTAGGTTTTAGTTTGCAGGTTGTACAAAAATATGTACTTATAATTTCAACACAGACCAGTTGATCTTACTGGTTTAGCACAAAATTCAACCATATTTGTGTATGTATAACATGAATGGCAACAATGGCTTGCATTTGATCTTAGGTACAATATTTTTATCCAAACTAAATCTAATAAGAACATCACTCTACTTATACAATCATTTACTATTCTAGAAATCAGTAAACTTCTGCTTTTTTGTGCCAAGTCAAGAGCTGACGGTAAACCTCCAGTACCCTTAGCGCAGATTTTTAGAATAATAAAATTGTAAACATGATTTTATAAAAGAGAAATAGATTTTAACGATATCCAAAATATCTATTTAAATATAAAAATAGAAAATACAGAACGCATTTTAATTTGTTACAATTGCATCTTGCCTATTTGTAAAACACTACTATAATCTTTGCTTTGTTCAGTTCTAAATGTATCAAAATCATAATTATTTAATCAGTTCAATTCTGATAGTACATGGTTTAAGGTTAGAAACAAAATAATAATAAGGTAATCATACAATTTATCGATTACTTTACTTCCTCAGATTAATATTTTAGCTGTTATAAATTAAGATATTATTATAGGTATAATAGACATATAAACTTTACATAGTAACAGATAAAGAGCATTGCGCGGATAATCCAGCACAGACATACGCTTTGTATCTACATGTGTCAAAAGAATATTTATGTAACAAAAATAACAAACAATCTGAATAGTCACAGTAATACTTTGTAACATATCATGCAGTAGTCTTCAATATGTTTATATCAAAAATTAGAAGCTTCTTTAATAAGGATATTTTAAAATATTAAAAATAATAAATCATTGGTACATTAAAGTACAACTTTAACATTTTATTAAATTCACACAAAACACTCCATGCCTCTCATTTAGTCATTTATTCATATTTATAATATTTTCAGCCAAAATATTCTGCTTTTTATTTATAACCAGAACAAGATGGGACATACAATGTATGTATCACTACATGATCCAATTTGTGTTTTTCTTTTCTTTTTTTAATTTTAAAAATAGTATACAGGTATTAGGTATAGAATAAGATGTAAAAGAAAAAATACTGCAACAGGTACGTTACTTCTTCTCTGTTCCATAGGAAGATCCTTGACTGATTTTAGACATACCAATAGATTTTTGAAGAAGAATGAAAACTGAAAGAAAAATTTATTTTATTAATTCAAATTGCAATGTGCAAACAAAGGGAAAAGTGTGTAGGGTCTAAGTAATAAAAAAAAAATAGATAAATTAAGAATAAGTATACACTTACATGCTCCAAGTATGGCGCAGCCTATAGAGAAATAAAGAAGTTTTCCGCTGAACAACAGGCCGATCAGGTAGTAGAGCATCGGAGTGAGTATGATAACGGCCCAACCGAGTGCATTTACCAACGACCATATAGGAGGAGGTACTGTGAAGGAGTCAACTCGCTGAACACCAGATTCAATGAAGAAGTCTCCTGTGTTGAGGAACGAATCTTGCATTTTGTCCTGAAAACAATAGTATTGCTTATGGTTATTGATTGCCTTGTTGGTCTAGATAGAAGCTTTTTTTATAAGCTTGTGCTTGACCGCAATCCTGCCTGATGGTAAGCAGTAATGCAATCATTAATGATAAAGCTCGCTAGTTTATTAAGAGCCTATTCACTCTAGCCTTGAAGATAAATTGAAGTCAGACGGAAACACCGCCGCTGGCAAATTTTTCTAGTTCTTCAATATTTGCGGTATAAAAGGCGTAAGAGACGATTCGAAACGCTTCATCCAGATCGTAATGGTATCATAACGTAAGGGCGAATACTCGCAGTACGACGGGTCGCCCGATAATGGAACGGAGATGGGGGAATTAAGTCATGCAATTCTCTCACACACTATCCAAAATGCATCCTACAGGATACCGACAGGCTTTGGTGACCATTTTGAACCAAAACTAGTAGCTAGTTCTAGCTCTTTCCGGTCGGGAACTGTTAATACGTTTTCCAGTAGGCAAAGTTACGGGCAATAGCCCACCAGACACAGCATCCTGTCTGGTCCTTTTTCTTTGGAAGGTAAGTGAACTTTACTAAGTTGGTTAACGGTCACAGAAAATCAGAGTATGAAGAAGTAGTGGCATGACGAAAATATAGCAGTATTTCTATCGCGCCGATAAGTTGTTTTAGAACTTGAGTAAGTTATAAAAAGCAATAGATAACTGCGCAGTATTTTTATTACGTTTAAGTCAAATAACCATCATCATGAATGTAAACGTGTCAAGTGCTAGAAGGTGCGATATTCGTCACTTTAATACCAAATATGTATTTAAGAGATTTGCACTAGTATCTATATCAATGCCAAATTGGATAAAGAAGAAAGGTAAACAAAGCGTTGCTAGGCAACGACTTGTTTGCACCTAAAAGGAAGATGTTAAGCTTTTCTAGATACTTAGATGATTTTCATACAAGTAATAATCCTACTTCCTACTAATGTAAACAATTTGTTTATGTTTAGATATTTATGATTTGTATAGAACGCTTAACCAATTTGAATGAGATGACACATGTAAGCTAATTTCCTAATAGGTAAAATTTTTGATACATGTATTATACCTACGTAGTCTATACTTGAAAATATGTATTATATTATAACGCATGTGTTATGCAGTACATTTGAAAAGTGGTTAAAGTACGCAAAATTGTGTTGACAAATGCCTCATCTTTATTCATTAGCTAAATTCCACAAAATGCGTTTAATACCTAGATTTCATCCATGTTTCTTTTTTTGTAGGGCTATCACGTTTTTAATGGTTTTTCGAAATAGCAAGTTAATATGCATGTTATTTTAGTCATCATCATTAAATTTCAAGCAAAAACGGTTTTTAAATGATTAAGTTTAAAAAGTTCATGCATAGATAGGTATAAGAACTTTTACAAACATTATCAGCTGTGCAAGAATGCTTCAATAAAGCTGTCACTCAATCAGGATCCTTATTAACGACAAGAGGGTGGCAAGATGACAGACAGTGAATGTGTTCTAGATGTAAACGGCCGAGTTCGTACTAATTGTTATGTAAGTGAATGTGCTGATTTAACCCGTCTGACGCATTAAACGCCCTCGGTTTGACAATAAAAAGTTTTGTAACCCGCGTTAACGTTAACTGCTCAGAAAGCCTGCTACGTGAAGTTTTTTTTTTTGAAGAAATTAATTCATATAGGTATTACATCTACATATGCATACAAAATCTGCTACACTATGTATAAAAAAAAATGAATATTGCAATATTTCATCACCATCATCAACCTTTTATCGTCCCACTGCTGGGCACAGGTCTCCTCTCATACAGAGAAGGATTGAGCGTAATCACCACGCTTGCTCAATGCGGGTTGGCGATTTTAGACTTAAAGTCCAGGTTTCCTCAAGATGTTTTCCTTCACCTTCAGTCATTGGTGTCCAAGAAATATTTAGAAAGTACATATAACTTAAGAAAAGTTACATTGGTACTTGCCTGACCTGGAATCGAACCCGCGCACTCATACTTGAGAGGCTGGTGTTTTAACCACTAGGCACCACGACATATCAATAAGCGAATGTATCCGTCACCAAACTGAATAGCTAGAAAGACAAAATGCAACTAAACTGATTATTGTTGAATAAGAACCACAAAAGTAAACAAACTGCGGGTATGATTGTTATGTTTAATGCAGATATACCCACCATCACATTCCGCCTAGCAATCAAATCGTAAGTTAACATAAACAAACAATATTGCTCAAGTTATAGCGTGAAAGCGGAACAAACAAACAAACAAACTCACTTTCCCATTTATAATAAGTTAATACTTATTAGTATTAGTGAGTTGTGATAACCCTAAATTGGGTTGTTTACCTTTATTCCTTATCGAGCTTGGCACAAGTATAGTTACATCATTTAACTAAACAGCACGTTGATAAAAGAGAACGCCCAACAGTCATTATAGGTTGTAAAAGATCCACGAAATACCGGAGGGGCCTGTGTAGTAACTTAAACCCGCAGAGTAATTGTGTAACACATTGTCAGTAGCAATGGTATCATTTTGACAGTTCAATAACATTCATTGCGTTATTTACGTTGTTGAGTACACACATTTTCAAATACATATATGGGGCAATGCATTAGCAATGTGCTTCAAATTGATTCTAACTGATAGTAATAATCTGTTACGCAATTAGGGTTCAGATCGGTCAACCCCTTTTTAGGGTTCCGTAGCCAAATGACAAAAAACGGAACCCTTATAGATTCGTCATGTCTGTCTGTCCGTCCGTATGTCACAGCCATTTTTTTTCCGAAACTATAAGAGCTATACTGCTGTAACTTGGTAGGTAGATGTATTCTGTGAACCGCATTAAGATTTTGATGCAAAAAAACACGTGTAGTGTATCTATGGATAGGTCTTCAAAAATGATATCGAGGTTTCTAAAATATTTTTTTCTAAACAGGATAGTTTGCGTTACAGACGCATCCAAAGTGGAAAAAAGTTGCCCCCCCCCCCCCCTCTAACTTCTAAAATAAGAAAATGAAAAATCTAAACAAAACATGATGTACATTACTATAAAAACTATCAACGAAAATTGTTTTGAACGAGATCTAGTCAGTAGTTTTTTTTTAAAACCTCGTAAATCGTAAACCGCTTATTACAATTTCATACACATAAATCGGTAAGGAAGCCTTTGTGCGTGAGTCCGACAGGCACTTGGCCGGTTTTTTTTTTTGTTGGGATGGGAACTCATCAAATGACTTCTCCTGCTCTGGGCGGAGCGGAAGGGCGCGTCAGACTTTTACTGACTAAAACCCACCCGTGTTTCATCACTTGGCTGCGCTACAGCCAGAGCCACGGTTTCGGGGTTGGTATCACTTAACCAAAAGCCAAGAAGAAAGACTGCTTTTTTTAAACGGCTTTCTGAATTCTTAATAAATTCTTATTGTTTTTACTATGTTTGTCTTTAAGAATAATTTGTCTGTTTGATGTTCAAATATATATATTCTTTTAATATCTACGTACTTTTCTATACTTATACGTTTACGTGTACAGGAAGTGTTTCACGTAAATGTGGTATCGCGGAAATACATCTGAAAGGACATTTTTTAACTCAATGTAATATTAAAATTCTGCTAATGGTGTACGTACAGACAACAGCACATCAAGCTACTAGAGTCTGTCAGATTTCCTTATTAGATTTTCAACTTTATCTCTAAAGCGTTAAGGCTCAAGGTTGATTGGGAATATTTGACAGTTTCGGGAAGCTTGACCAGTAGGCCTAGTATGAGTTTTCAATACGAAACTCGTTCGATCGTATCGAGCGCGTTTGACGCTCTCATTGGTTGAGAGTTCTTACGACCTTGAAGCGGGCCAATCGCTGAGTAAAACGCGCTCGATACGATCGAACGAGTTTCGTAATGAAAACTCATACTAGGCCTACTGCTGTCGTACGTACAAACGATATCTAATTACAAATAGATCTGAAAGTTGTGTGTTTTAGGGTTACATACTCAAAGGGTAAAAACGAGACCCTATTTCTAAGACTCCGCTGCTTATATCAGTCACCAGGCATGAACCATGACAGCTGACAGTTGAAATTGTCTCAGATGGCGTATTTTTGCTATAACAACAAATACTAAACGCCGGTTCATACAAAGGGTGTCTCTGACATCTACGCACAAACGAATACCATGGATACAGTACATGATTCTCAACCCCCCAGTGGTGGAATTTTTCGTCGGTTTTTTCCTGATTTAAAAAGATTAATGCAGTTTTTTTCACTTTAAACCGTTCATATTTGCTATAATTTTATAACCCAATAAAATTTTAAAGGAAAAATTAATTCGCTAATTACACAAAAAAGCGCAATGTGAACAAAACTCGAAAAACTATCCTATCAGCTGATTTAATAGAGTTCACACAGGTGTCAACATCATACCCACAAATACGCGCGGCGGCACGCTTGCAACGTTCAAAGGCCGAGCCGACACATTTTTTTTAAACACCGTGATTTCTGTAACCGCTCATTAACGATATAAATGACTATCATAATTTTATTAGTGCATCCGCCTAGCCTTTTCGCGAAGTTTGCGTTACGATGCCAGATACATCCTGTATTACTATATTTTTCTGGAATGCTACGAGAACTACGCCATGTGAAATACATAACAAAAGAAATCCATATTTAACTCCGGTGTATGTTTATAATTATAAGCACAGACTGTTACAAAATTCTCCGAAATGTACAGACGACAGCACATCAAGCTACTACAATCTGTCACAATTCTTTATTAGATTTCAACTTTATCTCTAAAGCATTAAGGCTCAAGGTTGATTGGGTATATTTCACAGTTTAAGGTAGCTTGAGCTATTGTCGTCCGTACCTATACCCAGTCCATTAGGTAGTCTTAGAACATAATCAAAGCATTTATTTCAAATAAATCAATTACAGGTACTTTTGAATTGACAAAGGATCGGTCAGTTAGTAAGATGAAACTAGTCGTCCAATCCAAATACTAGGTCTCTCTGGAGAAGAACGGGCAAGTTAATCCACGGATACCATTTCAAAATCATATTTTTTTTTTACAAATTATTTGATTACATCAATCATGTTGACTTTATCTGGGTGAGAAAGATGCAGGAAGAAGTGCACGTTAAAAGCGGCCGTTAGAGAAAACGTGGCAAAAAAAAAAAAACAGAAATGAAGTCGTGGCAGTTAAAAGAAGACCAGCCCCCACCGACGGCGTCTGTTCACGAACATGACGCATGGATCAACCCCATTCAGCTCAACCATTTTGAAGGGAACTTAATGATCCAACATACACGCCACCATTAGCGAGACATTAAAGTGACCATGACATACTCTCAAACATCAGAGCACAATCAAGTCAATGCCAGACGGACCAAGTAAATTATAGGTTAATAGCAAGCACGGACGACAGCAGGTCAAGTTACCCCAAACAGTCAGGTATTCCCAATCAGCCGTGAGCCTTAAAGCTTCAGAGATAAAGTGGAAAATCTAATAAGGAAATCTGACAGATTGTTGTAGCTTGTATGCTGTCGTCTGTACATAGCGCTAAAACGTGTGCTATGCAACATACACTATATTCCAGATTACTTAAAAGATGACTTTAAAATGCGTAATAAAATAAATATATCAAATTGTTCTATCTTATTGCATTATCTTATTTGTGGCTTCCTACATACATTATCATACCGTAGGTATCGGTCAATGTATTGTTGTTACTGCAATCACTAGTTCCATGTGTTGAAAAAAGAATTCATATCACAAAAATACAGTTCTTTATCTGTATACGTGAAGTTCAAAAAGAAAGAGACAAAACGCTGAGAGTAATTTAATAGTGGTGTATTGCTGCTTTTATACATTCTTATGCAACGAACATGTTTGCACAAGGTATCTGGTGTGTTCGCTACGGAAATGGGTTATTGTGGTTATTAAAGGCGAGAGCGGCCAGTGACTTGTTGGACATGTGATCACGGTGGCGACACATTCAATACGGTACATTATGCACTCGATTAAACTGTTACCGCATAGAAATAACAACATGAACTTTCTTGATTTATTTATCCGCGTATAAGGTACTTATGTACTAGTTACAGGCAGGCGCGTGCGCTCCTTACAAGCAGAAAAGCTCTGCATACCCTAATAGTCTTCTAAAATTATAATATACTGTAAAATAATTTATATACTACAAAGTTAAAACTAAAAGACTTTGTTAATCAGTTATTGATAACACTGCCATCTATTGGGCCTAGTGGCTAGTGCTAACGAGACACATTAGTTGCCTTAGGCGCGACACCCACGCCTCTTACGGCGTAAGCATAAACAAAATGTGCCTCTTCCGTATCTGTCTGTGTATAAAATTATTTGCTTGTGTGCCTAAACTGTTGTGTACGTGTGCGTGAAATTTCTTTGGGTTTAAAGCCCATGATAAGCACAGCTTCTAATAATGCGACGAATTTAAGAAGTTCAGAAATATAGCATGATTGTTGTTCGTTCAAATACCTTTTTATTTTAGCAGCTTATGTTGTTTCATTATTGGTGTTTTTGGGTTAAATATGTATTGATTGTTTTAAGCGGAATTGAATATTCATTTATTTTAGAGTTTTTGGTTTAACACAAAAGAAAGGTTGTCTTTATAAAAAGTATTATGATAATTATATGTGGTTAGCAGGTTGTGTAGTGTGTACAAATAAATTGTTTTGTTTCTCGTATAGGTATATTATTTTAAAACACGGCTTTGACAGTTCGACGTTATAAAAACTTAAAAGACCTTAAGTTTTTCAACCTACTTGCTTTTGAATTTCAATACTATACTTTATGTTGTAATAATTTTCCTGAAGTTTACAAATTAGCAAAATTTAATAGTTATGATTCCAATGAGTAGTGCATTACGCATATTTATGAAAAGCCAAAGCAGACTCATAGATTTGTCTATCTGTCCATTTTAAAAGAACTTTTAGCGATTTCAAAACGATCTTATATATATTTGATTTTTACAGAGTTATTTAAAAATAGATAGGCGCGTTGATTTAATTTATAGATAGTGAAATATTTTTTTTTAGTTTTTTGAGAAATAAATTATTACTTATTTACAGTTGAGTTAGTAATACCATTTCATTGTATTTTGACAGCCTACATGGCGTAGCGGTAGCGAACGCGGCCGTTGCGTAAGGAGGCGCGGGTTCGATCCTCGCGCAGTGTAAGTATTTGTATGCATGAATATGAATATTTGCACTGGTCTGGTCGTATCTCGGAAAGCACGTTAAGCCGTTGGTTTCGGTTGCCATGCGAACATCTAGTGGCAGTCGTTACGGGTTGTTGGAGCCCACAAAAGTCCAACAATTGGTCAACTTCAATGCTTCGATATTGCCTTCGCGTTGTGGAGGTCAGACGGCAGTCGCTTCACGGAAATTGTCGAAATTTCGCCAAAATCAGCAATTAGACTGGAAAAGCGGACCCCAGATTCCAAAGCTTTGGATGCGACTGGTATTAACCCTGAGATGATGATGATTTCATTGTATTCATTTGGGCAAATAAAAAATACCTAATACCCCACGTATATCATTTATTTGACTTGTTCTTATCATCAATCACATACTTAGATGTTCATTGTAGCCACGCACAAACATCAATTCAATGTTGACATGCGAAAAAGTAGGTACGCGACTATGTTAAATTGAAACTACGTCTAAGTTACGTTTTTTAAGTTTTACCATATATAAGCACAGAGATTTGGATAGTAGGTATATTTATGCATACCCCCAATAAAATCTTTGTGCACGCCCCTGGTTACAGGCTGACTAGTTACTACTTAGTTCCAGGCTTTATGTATTGGGAATGATTTATTTTATAATGAAGACATGTAAAAAACAAACATCCATCCGTCATCATAGCAATTATAATATTAGTAGGATTATTATGACACCAAAATGACAATTATTTGGTCATCACAAAGAGGCACATTTATTATATTAGATCTGCCATTAATATATTAGGAAATCAAAACGAAATTATTAGGAGGTTCGATTAAAAACATGCCCGTAGTTAATTGAATAACAATTAAATAGCAATTAATTAACATATGTAATGAACAACATACCTTTACAACAAAGAGGTCATGCAGCCACTTGGCAGCTTCACCTTCGTCTTCCGGGACATTCTCGACCGGTATCCGATCGATGTACAAATGCGCATGCACCGGTTTGCCGTACAACAAACTTGTTAATGTTGGCGGAGTCTGAAAATGTAATTAACTATTCGTGATGAAATCGAAATTACAAAAACATGTTTCTATTATTATTGTGAAGTTGATTTTCGAAATTCAATAATATCAAGTGAAGACTTGTGACATATTATTGTGCTATTTGTGATTTCACGGTTCCCAATTTTACGAATAATTAGTTAGTATGCATAGAAATTTTCCGAACATGATGTTCCCGCTTGTTCGCTTAGTGTTATCAAGAAACGCATAAACCCATCGGCCCCATTGCTAAATGTGTACTTCCACACCGAAGCACAATTCCGCGTTAGCATATCCAGATATACCTACATATACATAGTCACCATATCTAGATTGCGTAGTGAAGCTAAATGGACGATAATAATTTTATGGGTTAAAGTATGAAATTGCCGTCTTGTTGCAATAGGTTCTTTGAATTGACTTAAAATTTTCATGAATAGTCTTTCTGTTGATATTGGATCCAACAGTGACATGTAATGAAAAGTGGATTGCTGTTTATGATAACAGTAAAAAAACGCAATGGCTGACCTCAGGTCAAACGTCACAAAAGTGTCCTAAAGCAAAACTTTTCAATAAAAAAGTAACGTTAACTGTTTGGTCGTCTCAGCGTGGTGTTATTCACTACAGTTTTCTCCGATCTGCCCCCTAATCAGCGAACACATTTTTGTCAAATGATTGCGACTAGTTGGGATGGTTTGGACCGCCCATTGGCCCGTTCGGTCCAAACGATCCTAACTTGTCGCATTCATTTGACAAAAATGAGTTCGCCGATTAGGGGGCTGGTCAAGCAATAAGGGCAGATGTCTATTGTGCCGAACTTCGAACAATTTACGACGTGACAATTTTTCTTCCCAGGAAGCAGTACAAAATGCTTTCACACAGTTTGTGCAGTCTAGATTCTCAGAGTTCTATCACAAAGGCATAAATGACCTTCCTATTAGATAACAGTAGTGTATAGATAATAATGGTAACAATTTTGATTAAATAAATTAGTTAAAAAATAAACAATATAGATTTTCAGTACAAATCGGCAATTTCATACTACCCCTTTTATATTGATAGTGTAACAATTTAGACAGTTTTATTTTTGTTTACTCGTAGTAATACTCTCTCAACTGTTCAAGTCAGACTTTGATCATGACCCCCTAATTGACCGCTACAAAAACCACAATCATCATTATCCGAAACATCACGTTGCGCTGTACACATTAGCGATTGCTCTAAAAAGAGTTTAAGATTGTAGCCCGTAGGTACTTATTTCAAAGTACCTACGCGACAACTGATAAGTTTTATATTTAGTAGACAATACCATACAATCACAACGTAGTATCTATAACATTATCACCAGCTAATAACTAGACGATGATGCATTATTATCTTAATATACAGAAATAGTTATCTACAGCTACTTATGTAAACTGTCTGCACTTCGGACGATGTGTATGTGCTGGATTCAGATATATGTAGGTATTACAGCACATAGGACGTTACACTCTAGCTTGACCATCACATCAATCAATATTGACATTACCTAGCCGTAATCTACAACTTTTATCAACTTCGCAAGTGTCTAGAATTCTAGACAATTAGATTTATAATTTTAATTAGGGTAATCATGTGTAATTGACAGTATGATAAATGATAATTAAACATTAAGATTGTATTATTATTCGCTAAAACTACAACAGTAGCTACTATCTGCGGTCTACTTAAATATACCACCCTTAGTAGTTTTCGCGGTAATCAAAACATTATGTTAGCATTGATCGCATCCAATTACGAAATGCAACGCAGGCAAATTATTACATTGTTATCAGTTTTTCTTCATTGACCGCTCTAAAAAGGTGAAATAGACCTACACTTCATATCTACTAGGTTGGTATGACATAATATGAAGAAATTAAAATAAAATAAGTTGTGTGTGTTATAAAAAAATGCAAGGATATTTTTTCATTCAGTCTTAAGTCTTGCTGTGTTTATCTTTGTCTTCGATAAAAAATATGAAATCAGATTCAGACAATCAAGAAATTATCACACTAATTTCGACACCTGGATGGAATAACATTGTATCTCAATGTTGGCAGTTATGAGTTACAGTCATATTCTTGCTATCGAAAAAAAATTTTTTTTTTTTTGCACTCCTGTGTCTAAAGTCCTTTGCGTATAGATATTAAAAACTGTGAAATCATTGTAATTCGCGAGTCAATTCATAAAATGGTAAATTTAGTTACACACCATCATCGTCATTATTAAGGGCACCATTGTAAATATTACATTGTATATTAAGATACAATTTTGTTTTCGGAAAACAAACTTTCTCATTAAATGCGCTTAAAATGTGGCAAGGACTTTAAAAGATAATGACAAATGCCGAGCTGAGAATTCTGATTCTGTTGTAGCAGTATGTTATGATTTACAGAAAATTTTGAATACTCCACAGTCAGAAGTGTCTGTATTTTATTACAAAAAAAACTGGCTTGTTATAACTTCACACTGTATGACATGGGTAAACATAAAGGTATTGCTACTTGTGGGACGTGACGATAGGTCGCAAAGGATCAATCGAAATAAGCAGTTTTCTATTTGACTTCATTAAAACAAAGCTTCCGGAAGGCTACAAGTTGAATAAAACAGTATTTGCAATGTATGCATATGCTAGCACAGTATTTAATATTATAACCATAAATTATAACTAGGT
Organism: Sesamia inferens; assembly: GCA_037179545.1. NCBI lineage: Eukaryota > Metazoa > Arthropoda > Insecta > Lepidoptera > Noctuidae > Sesamia > Sesamia inferens. Next base: position 21,580,048 of record CM073928.1, on the reverse strand, counting down.
CGAAGTGTGATTTACTGAATATGATTAAATTTCAATATGATTCTCTAAGTGACAATGAAATGGCTATATGGCTAACGGCTAGCTCAAGATAGAGCAGTTTCACTTCGATCTGTTACTTGCCGTGCCACCAAGCCACCTCAATACAATGAGAAAAGAGTTACCTAGCAATATTTTGAAGGTATATAATAGCTTTTTGCCTGTAACTACAGCAAAATACAAAGACTTGAGCTTGTGCAAAAGCAATGCTATTTTAGCAATCTATCACGATTACTACATAAATTTACCACATGTTAATTCAACTCAGACAAATAATAATGAGTCTGGTTACAAATTAAGGACTTTATTAATTATCAAAGACTTTGATTTATGATTTTATAAAGAGAAATAATCGTAATTATTGCTTAAAAGTTACGTTTGTTTTGTGTTTTTTAGGAAACATTTATTTTATTTTTGTATTATGGTTGTATTTCAGGGCCTGATTGTATAAATACCCTGATCATCATCATCAACCTTTTATCATCCCACTGCTGGGCACAGGTCCCCTCTCATATAGAGAAGGATTGAGCGTAATCAGCACGCTTGTTCAATGCGGGTTGGCGATTTCAGACTTAAACACTGTGGTGTTTATCCATAAAGGATGATTTAAGTTAAGTGACGTTAAAAGGCCAAAAATGTATGATTAAAGAATCGCTAATCACTAGTTAAGTTTAAGCAGTTTTTATGAATAAGGGGGAGATATTGTAACGTAATGTCACGTACGTAATACGCGATTCCCAGCGCAGTTTGGCGCCCGGAATTGTCTGGAAACCGCAACTGCTTCCAGTTTCCTTTTTTGCTTCTCTAAACATTCAATAAAATCATTAGCATAATTGTATGTATGTCTTACCTTACAATCCTTCTCAAACGCCAGTTGTATGTTGTAAATAACAGGTATTTTTCCTCTGAAGAACTGTAAACTTGTGGTGAAACCTCTGGTGCGAGGCGTGAGATGGTGTTTAAGAAGCGGCAAGTTCTTCTCTTTCGCAAAACTTAATGATAATTCGTGCTTCTTTTTTGTATACCGTGTTCCTTCAGGAGTCAGTAGAAGCTAAAATCGAATAGAAGTTAAACTATCAAAACGAAATAAATATATAAAAAAAATAAGTTTCTATTCATAACGATTTTGACCTATTAAACTGTGTCACATTTTTATAACCCTCGCTGGTCGATGGCGCTAGATTTAAGGACAATTCCATAGCTTACCAACAGATTCAATAATTATTATTGAATAAGGTTAACACATGTATATTATTATTTATTAGTTCCATATACAGGCTGTATCTGACATCGTAACGCAAACTTCGCGAAAAGGCTAGACCGCATGCCACTAATAAGATTATGATAGTCATTTATGTCGTTAATGAACGGTTACAGAAATAACAATGTTTAAAAAAAGTGTCGGCTCGGCCTTTCAACGTTGCAAGCGTGCCGCCGTGCGGTATTGTAGGTATGACGTTGATCCCTGATGTGAACTCTATTAAATCAGTTGATAAGATAGTTTTTCAAGTTTTGTTTTCATTGCGCTTTTATGTGCAATTAGCGAATTAAACAATTTTTACTTTAAAATCTTATTGGGTTATAATAGTATAGCAATTATGAACGGTCTAAAGTGAAAAAAACTATATATGTATATAATTTTTAAAGTCATGAAAAAGCTGATAAAAATTTCCACCACTGGTGGGTTCAGAATCATGTACTGGATCCATGGTACTCGTTTGTGCGTCGATGTCAGATACACCCTTTACAAGAAGTCTAAAAATAAAGCGCGCCATTGCCGTTCTTACTGGGAGTTTTCGTGTGTCTATTTTATGGAATGAAATGCATTCAGCCGCGGCAAATCGAATGCGGAATTTTTGTAGTGTAGCGCTAGCCTTATCTAGTTTGAAGACCACTATCAGCGCTGCTTGAGCAACGATTGCTCGAGCATGGAAAAGGCATAGGAATGACCATGACTGATACTATCGCATCGTTTATCTTACAGTAAACTTAACTTTCATTGGTAAAGGTGATCCGCCCTATCAGTTCCCTTGAAATGCTCGAATTTAAAGGTTAATTGATTGCACGGTTAGCGCTGTAAGCTATTGACAGCTGCGCTGCGTGTCGCAGGCTCGTTTCTCGCTCAGAACAAATATTTGTATGACCTACAAGTAGTTGTTCCGAGTCTGGCTGATTGTGTATGTGAGTTTATATGTTTGTAAATGCGTCCACGATACAGGAGATGCCTTGCCTAAATTCCTAGTGTGGGGCAACGTACTGGCCTGGCGGCAATACCCTTCAAACGTCATATAACCTGGCCGGCAGGCGTCTTCATTTGGTCATATTGTCTTTCTTAAAATTATGTAAGGTCAAATAAGTTAATTGGAACTCTGCAGACGTTACGTATATAAAGACGTTAAAGCCAAAAATAATATAGTGTATTCCTTGAGTTTTCGTTTTGTTTTAATAAAAAAACAGTACTTTTAAACTTATATAATTACATACCATTGACGCCAGCTAATATAATTTGACCTATATGTACATAGTATATTAAAAATATACCTAATCAATAATGTGTATATCAACAAATGAGTAAGTCCCGATCATGTGGATAAGATCAGCTCATTATTATTTGTCAATGATCGGAAAACATTAATTACAGACTGATATGTATATGCATATCAAGCTTAAATTTGAGCGTGACTTGTTGAAATCTGTATCTTATACAATTATTCAAAAGTCACTGTTCATTCAAAACTCACCCACACAGGATCCGGATAGTCACACAATTCTGATATCTGATATTTAATAGTCTCCTTATCTTTTTCAAAAGACCTTTCTAGAAATACAAATTCGGAGAATTTCCACATCCAACCAATTGGAGGTAAATATTGGATGGATTTTTTCGCATAAGCCTTGCAATTCTGAAACAAAATGTACATATTATAAACCGCAGTACCTGCGTCCTAATTGCTTACAATATTACTATCAATTGGAATCATTTTGAAGCATATTGCTCCATAACTATACTAATTATAAAGCTGAAAGTTTGTTTGTTTGTTCTCTATCTGTAATCTCAGAAACTACTGGTTCGATTTAAAAAATTCTTTGAATAATTTTTGCGTTAGGTAGCCCATTAATCCAGAAAGGCTTTAGGCTATATAACATCACGCTGCGACAAATAGGAGCGGAGCATAACGAAAAATTAAAATGTATGCTCTATATTTTTCTTATTACTCTACGTGAACGAAATCTCGGGCGGCCGCTAGTGATCGAAAAAGTATCTGCCCAACAACATTAAGTAAGTTTTTTATTTAGGTAGTGAATTTTGTTAAATGCCGCCCCCTTTTCTTAGTGGTAGGCCATAACATCGGCCACCGCCGGCAGAACCCACCAGACAAAGCCTTGCCGCCAAGCGATTTGTCGTGTTCAGGCACGATGTCTGGTGAAGCGGTGCGGAGGACGGGTCTGAGCAGTTGTGTTGCGTCTGTCCGAATAATTTTTACAAGATAAAACACAAAAATTCATCCTTTTATACTTAACAATATGAAAATAACACGAAAAACCTCCGTTGTGCACAGAACGAACGACGACAGTACAAAGGCCACGCTCACTATGATGACGTCAGGGCCTATTGAGAATCACAGTGCACAGGTGCTTAGGCCGCCTCCTCTCTATATTATTTTACTCCATGCTAGTGATAGTGTGTTAAGCAAATAAACGTTTCACAATAAGTGAATTACCTATTTTTATAACGTATTTCTTTCGTATGCTAGCAATTTTTTGCCTCGCTTACGAATGCATAAACTGCTCTTGTGTGGTACAGCGCCCACACGTATAAATGTTTACATAATAAGATTTGATTACAAACTTGTCTTGTCTTGCCTTGGTGATAATGGGTGGGTTGCTATTAGTTTTGTTTTGTCCTCCAAATATTATATTTATATAAGGTTCAGCCAGTACATTCGTATTCATAATTCTACTAAACATTAATAAAAAAAATAATAACAAATCTATTTTTGAAAAATACAGATATTATTTTTTGAGCTAGGGTTAATGAACTCGTGTAAATATGACGCCGCTCCATTCCGCATGCCCTTGGAAAAAAACTCAGACTGCGCTCGCATAATATTATATATCAAATTACGTCATGCGTCATAAAAATGCATGTTATTTAATTTTTTTAAATTATTCTAAAGTCGCATAGCATCACCGGCCCGCGCTAATTCCGTCTATATTTTACAGACGACAGCACATCACAAATGTCAGATTTCTTTATTAGATTTTCAACTTATCTCTAAAGGATTAAGGCTCAGGGTTGATTGGGAATACTTGACAGTTTCGGGTAGCTTCACCTGCTGTCGTTTGTACAACATTAACTAACAATGACCTATGTCGTCCGTACTTCGTTTTCACTTAACGACATATTCTCGGTGGTAGGCCACAACACCGACTGTTGGCAGAAGTTACCACCCACCAGACAAAGTGTTGCCGCCAAGCGATTCGTCGTGTTCCGACATGATGTCTGGTGAAGCCGTACGGAGGACGGGTCTGAGCAGTTGTGTTGTGAATTGTGATGTGTGCCGGGTACGATGCGCCAAATGTTGTTGTGGTGACTGGTGGGAGTTGGTCGTGGAGGGTCTACAGATCAATCTCCCTCTGGCGCAGCATCGTTGGTCGTGTTGTTGGGTTTAACATTGCATCACCTCACTGAACTGCCGTCCTATTCACTTAGGTTTTTTTTTTAGAGGAAAGGCTACTAAATTAGCGCGCTTTACCATCAACGATTGCATCACTGCTTACCCATAAGCGGGATTGCGGTCTAGCAGGAGTTTATATTTATTAGAAAAAAAAAAAAAAAAACTATTTTTCCTTTTTCTCCTCTCTTAAGGCTACTACCGTGATGTTAACTAAACAAACTCTATACTAGATTTAATCATAGTATACATAGATAATTATGTAGATGACCATTTTTAACTAGGTCGTTGCATCATTCATCAGTTACTCAATTCCATCAAGCTGACTTCCATAATATTGTGACTTACATATTAATTTTAAATAAACGAGAAGTGTACGAATATTAATGTAATGATGACGTATGAAGAATAATTTAATTATACTTAATTCTTTTTGGGTATTCTAACATAACAACCAAATTAAAGTTTACCCTATTGAATTCTATCCGTAGAGCTACTGAATTCTTTGTTTGTTTGTTTGTTTTGCCCCTCGATTTTAGGAAGACCTCTTGATAGCCGATGATGTAACTGCGTTAATTAAGATAATTCTTTATCAACTTCCGTTTGGGTAGCGAGACCAACTGTACAGAATTATTTCAAAACATTTTACACATGGTACTTGTTCAAAACGGAGGTAAGAGCCCTTTTTATTACCCAAATCAGGATTCTGTCAATAGGTCAAAATACTGTTTATGTGTGATTTCATAAGTATTGTAAAACTTAAAACTTATATGGGGCATTCAGGTAAAATGTGTAATATAATTATTATATTTTCATAAGCCGCACGCGCAGATAACACATGGGATAAGAGAATCACCGATTGGGAGATATATGATTTTGTTACGTAAGTAGGTATTTACAATCAATTTAATATTATAAAAACTTTGAAGACGGCGTTTGCTATCAGACTATACTGAGAGCAAAGGTCGAAGAAAATTCAGAGGTTCAAAGTCTCTTTTAATATCCGGACATTTTTGGTGAACTAATGTAAAGACCATTTAGATGTCTAAGGTCTGTATTACAGAACTTTACTCAAGACTCAAGCATTACTTAAAACTAGTTTCAACCAATTAAAAGGCTTCAAACGAGACTTAAGTAGAGCTTGAGTTTTGAGTGACCTTTTGGAATACGTACCTAACATTGTCTTTTGAGGAGAGAAGCACAAAGATTGAGAGGACTTGTCTAATGCACGCATTTGTCAGAAATCCCATCTCAAAAAATATGTATCTCAATAATTCGACGAACAACCAAAGAATCGATCCTTGGATAGGCCACATAAATTAATCAAACTGCCAGACCATGACAAAAAACTAACAGAACAGAGTGAAAAGAAATAAAATGATCCCACAAAGTCTTCATATTTGCAGTAATTATAGCACACTTAACAAAGTAAGGAAATTCAGTCCCACTAAATACACGAGGACATCGCGACAGGCCGAAATAAAGATACCATCCCTAGCAAAAACAGAATCTTGTGGAAAAGGGAGAGGAAGGAATTCTACTGCGAGACAATACAGACTAGTTAGTCTAAGACTTCTAGAGATTATTTTACTCATTTCTTCAGACCACCCAACTACTAGCAAATAGCAATAAGCAGTGACATTTTAATGTTATTATTTAAGACAGGTAACTCTCAGACTTGTATGCATAGTAGCAGTATTGATAATATATAATTTAATTTTTATTAACGTAGGCATAAACGGTTCTTTGTTTAGAAGACCTTGCTGTCTTTTGAACATTGACCGGTATGTCGGCTTTAGTCATCGAGTACTTTAGTGCTACGATCCAACGCGCTTGTAACCAGGAAATAGATTTGTTTATCGATTATGTAAATACTTGGATTACGTTTATATAGATTTGATGGATTACTGATGCCCAAATTATGCGTAATGATAATTTGTACCTAAATCGCGAAATCCTATTAATCCTACTAATATTATAGACGCGAAAGTTTGTATCGATGGGTGGATGTTTGTTACTTTTTATGCAAAAATAAAAGTCGGTACTTGAAGGGATTTGAATGAAATTTAACGCAAAGGTGATTTATAATTAGGATTAACATGCCTATATTCCAAGAACAACGCTTATGCAGGCGAGATTACGGGGTTTTGGTAGTATAATATTAAGATATAATACTGGTTGATTATTACCATGGATTCTATAACTAAAAGGTCTACGCACAGGTGGCAGTAATTCTTGACATCATTCGCCCCCCCCCCCCCCACGGCACGAGTTACCATCGATCAAGGCCAAAGTCAATACCTGCTGATAGACAAGAGCTGTCGATAAGCACATGCGTACACTTTTCATGCCCCCCATGGTCGCAGGTATTCCAAAGTGCAATTGTATGAATGTGGCAAGCTAGTTGGTCGTATTTATATGGCTTTCATGCAGCTAGGGCTGTTTAATTATATAGGTAGGTCCATAATCAGACAACCATTAAATTCGCGCGCAACTCATCGATCTTTGGATTAGCTTCCAACGATCATAAATCGTCATTCGTCGGTATTAGACATTAATCTAGAGACGTTGATAAAGTGACATAAATAATTTGAGAATACAATGTCAATTGATTAAATCACAAAATAGGCATTGTGTGTATGTTTCCACTACTATGGCTGACACCGTGGCCCCTGGCATAGGCAAATGAAGGAACACGAGTGGGTTTTAGTCAGCAAAAGTCTGATAATCCCTTCCGCTCCGCCCAGAGTAGAAGTCATTTGATGACAGCACATGATTGTAGACAACCTAACATAGAAATTCTGTGCAATACATACACGGAGAAAGAGTATTTACAGGATCGCCCATAAGACCTCAATCTTAAAGTAAACTTTTAAGTAAAAATAAATGACAGGACAGCAGTTCTTATCGTTTCATGTTTGCACGGAGTTATGGAGCGACAAAAAGTTTTTAACGTTGTCTTAGTATAAAAGTTCTTTTCTACAACATCAAAATATGATGTAAGAAATCGTCAACTTATAGATTTTCTTAAAAGCACTTTGTTGGTTTTTTTTAAATTAAAAGTAAAAGCTACCAAGATCTGAATTAATTGACATTGAATTATGCAAATTAGGTACTCCGCTAACTTAAAAGCCACGAAATAAATTGTCAGACTTACCCTTTATTCATAAACGTTGCTCAAACTTAACTAGTCATTAGCGAATGTTTAATCACTTAACTTTAATCATCGCTTATGAATTAACCCCTTAAACACTGTGGTGTTTATTTAATTTCGAATATTAAAGTCACGTGTCGTGCAAACGTTAAAATGTATGGTTAAACATTTGCTAATCACTAGTTAACTTTGAGTGACGTTTATGAATAAAGGGTCTATGGTCTATGTTTAACAACATCCTATTAAAACGGAAAGAAGCGCCTGTTATAAACGGATGGACCAACATTCGGCCCTAACATGATTTCTTTTTAATTGACGAATGTTATTTAGCTAAAGGCTTGCATAATACCTACCTACCTATTTACATATTTTAGTATGTCTGGAATTTGCAAGTCTTCTTCTGAATAATATTTGCCAACATCTATAATAAGGAATTTTAGTTTACGTTCATTATTCCACCCCAAGGCCAGTATTTTCTAGGTAAATTACGAAAACAAAGGTATGTAAGTATTCGACCTTAGAGGTTGACTTAATAATCATAAATAGACAATAATTTATAAAAATTGAGTATAATTTTGATTTTGCATCCAAGTCATATAAGTATATTTCAGAAGCTTTAACAACTTTTTACAACAGAGAGGGCCCCCTCTCTGTTGTTAAATGTGGGCATAAGGAGAGGGGAGGAGGCTCTAGAAGACCCAGAGGAAATTATATATTATATCATGCTGTTACACATTAAAAAATAATTGTGACTGTGGCCCCTTAAACACTGGTGTGTATTTAATTTCGGATATTAAGGTGCTGCCATGACCAAAACACAAAGCAAACCGTTTTTTATGTAGTTTTTCGGAGCTATCTACTCTTTATCCAAAAGAAATATCAACTTATTTAAAATACATAAATTTTCTCCATAATCTTGGCTCCAAAATTGTAGATTTTCTTTTTTTACTAAGTATAATGTTTAAATAATTCCTTCACAACGAAACCACTGACAATATAAATAATTATCATAAACGTGCATCTCCTCGAAAAGTAAGCATTATTTAGATTGCGTTCTTACACTAATGGATAGGCAATTTCATTACGAACATTATTGTAGAAATATTTTTTTAAAATGACCTAAATAAAAATTTTATTCAACAATCTGAGCGTATTCGCCATCATTTCTCTTGCCCGGGCTATTGAGATTCAGTAGGCCTAGTATGAGTTTTCATTAAAACTAAAGAAACTCGTTCGATCGTATCGAGCGCGTTTGACTCAGCGATTGGCCCGCTTCAAGGTCGTAAGAATTCTCAACCAATGAGAGCGCCAAACGCGATCGATACGATCGAACGAGTTTCGTATTGAAAACTCATACTAGGCCTACAGTATGCCACAAGCTCTCGAAGGTGGAACCCGTGTCGTTCATCAACGCGCGGTCCGGTCGCATAAGCGGGCGGCGCGTAAGCGAGAAAGCATCTGCTTGCTCGCTCACGCACCGCATGTCGCATAGAGATTAATACTATCATAAAGTGACTTTGTTATTGATGCTTATTCGTTCTGGTAATGGTAATGGTGTTCGTTTTTTTAACCCATTTCAAAAAGGCGGAGGTTGCTCAATAACATGTTTTTTTTTAATGTATAATTCTTTTCTGTTTCTTTTTATGACATTTTGACATGGGTGTCGTGAAAGGGGTTTTTGGGGGTGCTGCTAACGAAAATGACTGGTAAATCACTGGTAAAAAATAAACTAATAACTAAATAATCTCTGGAACTACGGGTCCGATTTCAAAAATTCCTTTTGCGTTGGATAGCCCATCAATCCAGAAAGGCTTTAGGCTATATAAAATCACGCTGCGACTAATAGGAGCGGAGCATAACTAACTCCACGCGAACGAAGTCGCTGGCGGCCGCTAGTTTAAAATACAAATAATTATAATTGCATAAGTTGATAAAAAAAATGCTATGCAATAGCTTTACCGCGGCAGTCCCCGAGTGCCACGCGTTTTTTTTTTTTTATATAAGAAAGATGATATCTTCAAGGTAGTCTCAGGTTAAGGAAATTAGGGTCTGATGATGGAAGACTAGGGAAATCTAGGAGAAATTTAAAAAATCATAAGGGCGCCTAGGGCATTTCTAAGTTTCTTCATTAAGTGTTTTAACGCACTACAATTTAGTAAAGTTCGGAGTTGATGATGGAGCCGGGAGACAGCCGAGGGACGGACTCCTTAACGATTCACATCAGCTGCCTCGTGTTTGTGCTTAATAAATTTGTATTGATAAGAACTTTACACTTAAATGAGTTGTGACTGTCATTAAAGCTCTGATGATGAAGACAAGGCCAGTTAAGGGAATTCCTCAAAGGTTTACAATATTTACCTTGTGTATGGACTTAATTCATTTATATTGATGAAAACTTTGTACCCATATGGGTTAAAATGAAGGTCTGCAGCAGATCTGATGTTGGAGCAGAGAGAAATTCTAGGGAACTCCTCAAGGATTCACACTTCACAGCAGCTACCACCTTGTGTAAAGTCTTGATTAATTTGTATTGATAAGAGCTTAACACCTAGATGGATTGTTATGATCATTAGGAGTCTGATAATGAAGACGAAGGACAGTTGAGGGAACTCTTCAAAGGTTTACAGTAGCTACTTTGTGGTTGGACTTATTTCATTTATATGGTTGAGAACTTTGCACCCATGTGGGTAAAAATGAAGGTCTGAAGTACATCTGATAATGAAGACCATAGACAGTCGAGGGAATTCCTCAACAATTTACAACACTGTACTTTAACATAGGACAAACACTACCTACTCGTCATGCTTATGCAAAAATCAATTAAAATCAAGAGACTGAATTTAAGTTGTATTATTTCATTGCGTTATTTCTAGCAATGCTCATACTTTCATTATGGTCTTATAGCAATTAAAACAAACGAAATACATCATTTGCTTGCGGGCCTTTTCCAAATATGCTGGCGTCAGCGTCCAGTCTGACTGGATATTGTATTAGTCAGATGTTTATTATTTTTCTGCGAAAGGAAGCTTTGTGTAAATAATATTATAGTATGTGTACAAGTTATTTATTTTGATATTCGATAGTTTTATTTTTTACAATTTACGTATTTAGTTTATTAAACGAGAATAATAATATAATTTCACAGTCTTGCCTGAGCCCAAAATAAACATCAAAACTTTTTTTATGTAGCTATCAGTTGTGCAGAAATTTATTTGACCCTGATTACGTTTTCCCTTACAATACTAAATAATGATAAATTTTATTATATTACTTTCCTATCCCTTTGACCATCTGACTTAGGTAACTTCCAACCCTGAAGTTACAGTCATAACATATTTAGTTGTAAAGGTCTAATCAATACAAATTAAATAAGCCCAAACATGCGACAGTTGCTTACGATGTGGAGTTCCCTTGATTCTCTGTCATCTCCATCATCAGGTCAGGCCCAAATCTTCACGGTTTTATAGTATCATCCGATATATACACGAGTATCAACTTTTCACCCGAAGCGTGCCTACAATTATCGAGAAATGGCCTAAATTTCTCAGAATTTCCATTATCGATACTGACGTGATAACAATGGGATTACCTAGGCAGCGTACCCTTTCATATAAAAAAAGAATGGTCAAAATTGGTTCATTCAGCGAGCACACATAAATCGAATTGAGAACCACCTTTTTGGGAATACGATTAAAAAATAAAAACCGCAAAATTTTTATTATGAAGTATCGTCAACATTTGTTCGAGTCTATAATTATAACTAAAAGTATTTGGGCGCACCAATAAACAAAATTAAAAGTGCCATGTCTGTTATTTCTATGGTCTTTGAATTTAACTTTTATTTGTAAGTATTTCGTTCGCCAGACGGCGCTAGTAATATTTTACGAAGTAATGTAGAGGTGGGGCGCGGTGAAGAGGGAACAAATGCTCAAGGTCATTGGCTCAGGGTATGGCTTTAAAGTTAAGAGACGTGCAAACGTCAAAAATATACGGTTTAACATTCACTAATCACTAGTTAAGTTACTTAGGTTGACTTTAAGAATGCGATCGTATGGGCGATTCTCTAAATACTCTTTCTCCGTGTACGTATTGCACTGAATTTCTATGTTAGGTTGTCTAGAATCATGTGCTGTGATCAAATGACTTCTACTCTGGGCAGAGCGGAAGGGATTATCGGACTATTGCTGACTAAAACCCACGCATATTCCTTCAGTTCAGTGCATCTTTTTGTTCTTATTTCCATAAGAAAAGGACAGATGATAAAATATTAGTACAACCTACCAAATTAGTCCGCTCCTGACGTATTTTTGGTCGCCATGTTTATTATCGCGTCTAAACTCTCTATGGAGTATCTTAATTTGACAGGTTTAGACTAGACTGTTACCTTCCATCATTTTCTTAACGAAATAGAAAGAAACAGATGCACTTTACTTAAGATTAGTTTAGTTTGTGAATAAGAGATCGTTGCCAATAGAACAAACACAATTATTTTTAAGTGTTGTTACCACACATGATGATATTCAACCACATATTAAATATGACATGGTTTCATAAGCAGGAGGCAATGCTCAGTTTAAGATTAATTAAAAAAAAATACTTTTCCTGTAAACTTGATACATAAATTATTCCTTATGTAGCCTCTTGGCTTATCCAGGTCAATCTGAGTGCCAAATTTGTTCAGCCAGTTTTGTGATTTTTTAGTAAAAAACAAAGGAACTCGCTACATTACACATTTAAAATACAGTTATGTCACCACAACTTATAGCAGTAATGGTTACATTAATTATTTCAAAATATCAAATAAATACTTACTCCCAAAACTCCTATGGTGTTGCAGAAATGCCATCCCATGAGCCAATCTATTTCATAACTGTGGTTCATTATAAGGTATCCATGTTCTTTACCATAGAACTTCTCATATTCATCCTTTTTAATGTATATTGATAGTTTTGAATTTGACCACCATTCTGACATAAACACTAATTCTGAAAATAACATTTGATTTTAGTATAGCAAATACAGTCATTTTAACATCCTCATCATCATCATTGGCAATATTGTTCCCTCCACTGCTGAGTAGGTATAGTCTAATCCTATACCTAATCAGCAGTGGAGGCCAGGCTGTTTGTGTGTGAATTCCTGATGAGAATCGCTGATGAGAATTACAATCTTCTATAGGTGGTTGGTTCTATTTAGGAACAGTTTAGTAATCCTAGCATCTTTAAAAATTATTTCCTTTAGTTAAAGCTAACAATGGAAATAGTAAGATATATAAATATTTTTTTTTTTTTTTTTTTTTTTTTTTTTTTTTTTTTTTATTAATGTATAAACCAGCGCTTGACCGCAATCCTGCCTGATGGTAAGCAGTGACGCAATCGTTGATGGTAAAGCGCACTAGTTTATTAAGAGCCTATTCACTCTAGCCTTGAAGACACTCAAATTGTAGTCCGACGGAAACACCGCCGCCGGCAGATTGTTCCAGTCCCTCGATGTACGCGGTATAAAGGAGGAGGCGAAACGCTTCGTCCGGATCGTAGAGGTGTTAACAACATAAGGGTGGAAACTCGCCGTACGACGGGTCGTCCGATGGTGGAACGGGGATGGGGGAATTAAATCGTGCAATTCCCTCGCACACTCCCCAGAATGTATCCTATAGAACACCGAAAGGCTGGCTACTCTAGGTCCCCAGTTGACCGATTGCGGCGAAACCCGTACTGTCGGTCACTGAGGAGATCGTTACCTTCCAGGTATGCCAAGAGGCGCGAGTTCAATACACGCTCCATAATTTTGCAAAGTATGGAGGTGATCGAAATCGGCCGATAGTTGTTAGGATCGGCACGACTACCCTTTTTGGGCACGGGCTGCACGTTGGCAAGCTTCCAGGACTTGGGCACTATACCAGTCCCAAATGAGAGGCGATACAAGCGTGTCAATACAGGAGACAACTCGGGCGCACATGCTTTTAGAACAATCGCTGGTATACCATCCGGACCACTAGCCTTATTCACGTCCAGACGACACAGTGCTCTCAGAACCTCCTTGTTCCGAATGCGAACCTCAGGCATTGAAGTACCGCAGTGGGGTAAAATAGGTGGAGTAGCACTGCCAGTATCAAGACGCGAATTATGGGCAAAGAGAGATGCAAAGAGACCTGCTTTCTCTCTCGCCGTATGAGCCAGTGTTCCATCAGGCCTAACCAGCGGAGGCAGTGAGGGCCGACAGAAGTTCGCCTCGACCGATTTGGCAAGGGACCAAAAAGATCTGCTACCGGAAGGCTGCGCAGATAACTTGTTGCCAATATGGGTAATACGGTCAAAGCGAGCCTTCTTTAGCGCCTTTTTGTAGGACTTGGCAGCACGGTTATCCCTTTAATTCGCAGTGTTGAAGCTGAACGACATAGTTAACAAAAAAATACTGTTCGATTTCTGCTGATATGTACTTGGTTATTTTTAATTCAATAGTTATCAAAAATAAAACATAGCCTAAAAAAAAATATAACCGACAATTTGCGCGAATGTTTTCTATTTTTTCTAACAAGATGTCGTCAATTACACCTGCCACGCATGGATGTAAGGTAAATCATTTTCGATTTTGACAATTTCAATTTAGTTTATGGATACTATGCATGAAAATATTCTTAACAAATACCGTGTTTATTGATTTGTGAAAAAATCATCTCATTTGAACAACAAATATTCAATTGACGAGCCTGTGAAATGATATGTTGTTCGTGATCAACACTGCGGAGTACTCAGAAAAGTACTAAGCATTCTGAATGTCGTTCACAAGCAACACTGCTCTTTTGCTTGTCAAATACTTCCTATATTTATGTCATTGCTAAACAATGCTGTACATTACCTAATTTAGCTATTTTTAATATTTTCGAATTATCTATTATAACTAGTAGAGTGGATTAATGTTTTAAATCTTTTATTTGGTATCTTTATCTGAGACTGAAATTTTTGTTATGCTTTGGGTGCGGTTTTGCATGTTTTTTTTTTTTTTGTTTGCTGCAGATTAAGCCAAAATGGCACCAAACACGTACTATCAAGGCACTTGTGCCACCTGAAAATGCACCATCAGACTACTACTACTACGTGCTACAGCAATAGTACAATTCCCACAATACAATCCACCGTTTGATGCAGGCCTGAAAAGCCCTCTCTTCCATCCCCTCTCCCAGCATTTTTTCTCAGAAGACATAACGGATCTCATCACAGAAATTACGAATTTTATTTAGTTCAAATCATAAACGCACCTATAACTGACACAAGTGATTTTATTGGCATAACTCTTGATGGGCATGGTCAAGTGCCAGCATACAGTGACTACTGGAGCAAACCGTTAAGGTTTCTCAAAATGGTAATATTATGACTCTGAAGAAAAATTAAAAAATAGAAGATTTCTTCACTTCGTAGTTGTCTACGAAGTGAAAAAATCTTCTATATTTTCAGACTTGTTCTTGAGAGGATTCGAAAGAAGTGTTTGTATGTAGTTTGTGCCAGAAGGGCGCTACCGTGTGGACATAATGATGGTTTCTTACAAAGGAACACGAGCAGGGACATTTGCGTCAATAACGGGAGAGATGGGCAAAATAACATGAATCCATCAACTCTGAAAAAATTTAGCATTCAGCTGGTAAGAGAACTTTTCCAAAAAAATAGAAATCGGCAGATAGTGTCAAAAGAAAACGAAGCGACTGTCAAGATCAAGACTCCTGTTGCTCAGAGACCGCCGAATTCTGTTCGCTATGATGATATAGGCCACTTCCCAATATTTTTATCTCAAGGCAGGTGCAAGTATTGTAAGAAAAGGTATACCAGTGTTTGTTTCAGTAAGTGTAACCTTAGATTGTGTATCTCGGAAAAAAGAAATTGTTATTACCATTACCAACGTCATCAATCAACGTCTAAATGATGATAACTATGTAAAAGAAAGCTGAATTAGCGTTTTTTTTTTCAACAATATTGTTTTGTCCCCTTTTTATTTTTATTTTGATTGCAAGTGTAAATGTCTATTCAAGCCGCAGTGTTGGTGGTGTACAACATAATATTCTGATACTATTCATTAGAATGTTTCGCAACGTTGTATCTGAACAACATATGTTTTCTCGAAAAGTATATAAGTAAGATTTTTTCAAACAATATTATGGAGCTATTTAAACAATAAATACACACCTCAAAACGGAAAAAGAAAAAAATTGAAGTATTTTTTCACCTGCGAACTAAAGGGTTAAAGGCTCTCTTCTTTGAGCTTAGATCCGGAGCTCCGCGGTCACGAGCGTCAACCCAGGTGAGAAATGCTGTGTGCTTACGCTGTTCAGCTTGGGCACAATCGGCATTGAACCATGGGCGAGCCGAGCCACCGACGGGCACGTCATTATAGGGAATAAAATATTCCATAGCTTGACGCACCACATCGGTTATAGCATCCGCACAGCTCGACGGATTGCTAGAAGAGAAGCAGACCTGCTGCCAAGGATAAGACGCAAAGAAATGGCGCATCTCATCCCAGTCTGCTGACCTGTATCGCCACATTCGCCGTTCACCACGAGAGTCGTGATCTGGTGGGGAGAAGGTCGACACAGACTTCACCAGACAGTGGTCTGAAGTTCCCAACGGTGAGGAAACTGTTACAACACACCTGTCCGGATCAGTGGTCAGCAGAAGGTCCAGACAATTGGCAGTATGTCCGACTACATCAGGCACCCTAGTCGCTTGCTTTACCAGCTGGGAAAGGCCCATTGAAAGCGCGAAGTGTCGCGCTTCTCTCCCAGCGTGGTCGGTCTTCTGGTACGGGAAAAGCCAGTCCTGATGGCAGGCATTGAAATCCCCCAGAGCGACGAAGTGTGCGTCAGGGTGCCGCTGCAGTGCATTGTCAGCAGCCTCACTGAGGTGGTCAAATAGACGAGTTGTCTCCTGATCACCGCTGTGCGATCGGTAGACACAAGTGTAAACAATTTTGTCCACACCAGTGTCAACCAACAGCCATAGGGAAGAGAAATGAGGGTCTTCGAGGTGACGGAGGCGCCGGCAACAAATGTCATTGCGGACATACACACAGACCCCAGCACGCTGCAGGAAATGGCGTTCCAATGCGTATCCCGGGTAGCTGAGGTATGCCGCATCAGACGGACATCTGATCTGGGTCTCCGTCAAGAAAAGTAGATGGGGCTTCTCAGTCTCAAGGTGGTGATGTACTGCAATGAGATTGGAGTGCAGACCTCGAATATTAGAGAGGTGCACTTTGAAAGAGAGGACGTGCGCCCGCTGTACACACCTACTTTTCTTTTTGGACCTTTTCATTTAAAAAAAAAATTGAGTGAATAGGAAGGAAGACGGCAGTTGAGTGAGGTGATGCAATGTTAATCCCAACAATGCGACCAACGATGCCGGGCCAGAGGGAGATTGATCTGGAGACTGCGGGGACGCCCGAACCCCCCCAGGGATCGCCATCGGGTCCTCTCGTCCGGTCGCCAACCGGCACGATGGGGCCACCCTAGGATTTTTCGCAGTTGGCGGGGCAGCCTTTCGTATGTGGCTGGCACACTACTTGGGCCCCCAACTACCTGCGGTCGGCCAGCGGAGCACCGTGCTTCGGATCCCGCTACCCTCCACGACCAAACTCCCGACACGACAACACTCGGCGCATCGTACCCGGCATACATCGCAACACAACTGCTCAGACCCGCCCTCCAAACGGCTTCACCAGACATCATGCCGGAACACGACGACTCGCTTGGCGGCATGACTTTGTCTGGTGGGTGGTAACTACGCCGGCGGCCGATGGTGAGGCCTACCACCGAGAAAAAATGTGAAAAAATGTAATATATGAGGAATATTCATTCTTCTCTTATTTTCTCAATCTGGATTCGTGCCTTCGTGGTCTCTGCGTCCTTGCCAGAGAATACAGGCAAGATGTATGTTATTAATGATTAGAATTTGAAAGAGGGGATATAAAGAGTTGTGACCAAAAACATTGTTGTACTTTTTATTTATTGCCACAAAAAATACATCAATGTGTAAAGGATAAGTAATTAAGTCTAACAATGAAAATATAACGAACACTAATACTTACGACTATAAAATGAATATGACAGATAATAGTTTATCTTTCTATACAAAGTTTTATTGAACGGCTTGAGTCCAAAGTATAAAATAGCTTGTATAAAGGTCAGAATCAATCCAGATGTGAAGTATGATATAGCGAAACAGAGATGAACAATTGTAGATTGTTTTAAAATATGTAAGTTTATCATTTTGGATCTGTCACCTTGTTCTTGCAGTCATGAAATCTAGAAACAAAACATAACACAACATTATAAGAAGAAATATTGTAATTATATATATATATATTAAAAATCATTACTGTACTTATTAATATTGGTCACAGTTGTATTAGGTAGAATTGCTGTTAATGCTCTAAATTTATTAATAATACTTGATTCCAAGAAACCATTTTACACACAATAATATTAAAATGTTATGAAACTTTGTTTTGAAAATAATGTTTCAATCAACTTAATTTGTTTTTTCATTCAATAGATCACATGGGAAGATTGTATTGACTGAGAACAATATATATTAGAGAAAAAATATTTTTTACAGTTTACATTATGTAATGAATGTCAGTTGTAAGAACCCTAGGTATGTGCAATAAATACACAGTAAAAAATACTATAATTCCTTGCTGACGTATTAGAATCCTTTGTGAATAAATATAAAAAGTCCTTGGAATATGTACTCACTTCATACATAAATATAACGTGATTGTATTTCAATCAGCACAATTACATGAACACAATGATTTAATAAGCAACACGAAGAAATTATAGCTTTCTGGATCTCGACTTATCAAAACGTGTTATGACAAGGCTTACAAATTTTGATTTAAAATTTAGAAACTATTTTTATAAAAATTGTCCCAATGACAAAATAAGACACATTATAATTTGGAATACGGCATTTTGTTCATTCAATTCACACCGGTAAAATACTTTATAATTACCATATCAATTCCTTTTGTAAGATAAATTCCGGAGGTACCACACAGTTTGATTGAAAACAAAATAGAACGAAAAACGTGTATATGCTACTGCAACACCGCTATTTTCTAAATTAAGGTTTTCATCCGTAAGAAAGAATAGGTAGACAGTAGAATGCTAAATGACAGTTAAACTTTGACGTAGTATAAGATGGACAGGAAATGTTTGACTATAGAAAAAATATTTATACAAATATGAGGCATATCGACGCCAAACTAAAAATATACTGTCATCTCTTTATAATATTAATGATTTTGCGTAAGTGAAATGGACAACACTATCTTTGATGTATATCTTTGATAACTGTAATGGTAACCCTTCATTTCCAAAATCAGTGAAATACCTATTTGCAGCCGGTTCGCCATTTTATCATCTCGCTAATTGGGCACATAAACTGTCAAATGCTCTTGACATGTGGATAAAATTTGTGAATTTTCGAGTAATTTACAGTATTATTGCGTTTAAACTGTGTTCTGTAGTGAAAATTGTGAATAGCAAAATGCCTAACTGTAATATAATAGGATGTGGCATCAAAAGAGGCGGTAAAAACACAAACATAACTTTACACCAGTACGTACTTAATTTCTGCTGAAATACCTTTAGATTTGAATAATAAACCCATACTTTATGCATTTATCTTAAAGTTTCAACAGTAAAACATACATAATTTACGTTTTGCCTTTATTTTCTTAATGATATCCTACCTTCATGCCCGCACCGTGAGGACCCATAGCCTTCCAGGCCTCAATGGGGACTCCGTCAGTTGCGACAGCTTTCCGATTCGCCATGCGACGAAGAGCCGTTTGGACTTCCTCAGGCGTTGTCGGGGGCACTAATCCAAGATTTACTGCTTATTCCGCAGCTGGTATAGGTACAAGCGCCATCTCTCCTTCGCCGCGAGGCCTTTGCATAGCAGGATGTCAGAAGGGTCTTTTACACAACGGCACTTTGATATATCCTGTGCCGCTTTGACCCTGGAACGTGCCAATTTAGAAAAGATCTTTTGTCCCTCAGATGATTACAACTTCTCGTAAAGCGGTTGCAAGTGGTCTCATCTGGCTCTGGCTAAAGCTCTTTAAGTGGCACGTTTGGCAACCTTATATACGTCCCGACCTTCGGGACAGCTCATTTTATACCCGGTATTTTTTATTTTTTACCTATTTTACCCTTTCTTACCAATTTTTACCTTCCCATTTTTGAATTGAAACTTCTTTACGCACGCTTGACTTGGGGAGTAAGCTGGCGAAAGCGTTACGGAAATTGATTGGGCAAGGCGAACGGAAGTTAAGTGGTAGATATAAGCACAGAGGCGCCCGTGGCGCAAGCTTGGTACTACAAGGTCTACATCGAGTTTTTTTTTTTTTTTCAATAAAAATAGAAGAAGATCTATGCAAAAATATTAATTTACGAATGAAACCATGAAATAAATTTAAATATTAATATATATATATATATACATACAGATGGAGCGAAAGAAGTTTCACTTCAGTCGTGTGGTCATAAGCACACTCGTTTTTTTTACCCACCCGCCCATCTCTAACGACAGCACATCAATCTACTACAATCTGTCAATTTCCTTTTTAGATTGTCAACTTTATCTCTAACTAACGACCTGCCCCGGCTTCGCACGTGGACATATGATATAGGTACCATAGCCTTCCTCAATAAACGGTGGCTCTTCAATAAAAATAATGTCTACTGTGCCGCCCATCAGCCAATATCTGACTCTGCAAGATACGTCGACCTTATGGTCCATGGATAGCCAGTTCCACCACCTTCAAACAGAATGAAAGCCTACCGGGGTAGCAAGTTTGTTCGAAATAATGGTCCCCTGCTCCGGCCCACTCACTCCGTGGTTTAGGCAGAGAAACACTCAAGCAGCAGGCGGCTGGCTGGGGCGCGAGCGGCACGCAATTTTTTTCTGGTGTTTAGTTGAATAAATAGTGATATCTCCTTAATGAAACAAACAGTTCCAATTATTCAAAAAGTTACCTTCGATATGACGTAATTTATTTGGATAAGGATTAATAATAAGGAACAAATAGTGGGTTTTGATTTCGACTGGCATTTTAATTAACTTTTCAAACATAAAAAGTAGTCATAATGAAGAAACTATAGTAGGTAGATATATGGTGTCGCAGATTTTTTGTAGACATTTTTAAGGTCTACAATACTGTAGTACATTATTTTGATCTATCTCATTGGATTCAGTCAGCGTTAGCAATATAAGCTCAAAAAAATGGGTTTATTTTGCGACATGTGTTAGAAACCTCAATATTTATCAGTTTTCCTCTTATATATTATGCATGTTATATACATAAAAACCTTCCTCTTGAATCACCTATTTAAAAAAACCTTATCAAAATCCGTTGCGTAGTTTTAAAGGTTGAATCATACAAATCGACATAGGGAAAGTAAAAGTGACTTTGTTTTATAATATGTAGTGATAAAGCATTAAGGGTAGGTTTAGATCGGGGATACCGCACGGTCTCCGCTGAGGCGGCGAGCCTCCTTGCCGGATTGCCGCCATGGGATCTGGAGGCCAAAGCCCTCGCCCACATGTGGGAGTGGCGAGAGGAGGCAAAACGCCGGGGCATAACTCCGCTGCCGCGAGAAATCGCGTTACGGCGGACAGAGCTCCGGCGAGATCTCATGGCGACATGGAGAGTGCGATTGTCGCAACCCAGTGCTGGGCACGCCACAATAGCGGCGGTAAGTCCCCTCTTTGAGGAGTGGCTAGAGAGGCGCCACGGCGCCCTCACCTTCCGCCTGACGCAGGTCCTTACCGGACACGGTTGTTTCGGGAGGTTCCTGTTCCGTATTAGGCGGGAGGAAACGCCAGGGTGTCACCATTGTATGGATCGCCCTGAAGACACGGTGGAGCATACGGTGGAGGTCTGCCCGGCTTGGGTAGAGCACCGCCGTGTCCTCGTAGCGGCGATCGACGGCGATCTCTCGCGTCCGACCCTGGTCCAGGCCATGGTCCGGAGCGAGAGTGCATGGCAGGCCGTCACCTCCTTCTGCGAAGCAGTGATGCTGGCAAAGGAGGAGGCGGAGCGCGTGAGGCAACGGGAATCCCAGCGCCCTCACGCCACTAGCCGCCGCAGTAGACGCCCTGGTCGGGAGACGACACCTAACTCCCAGCCACCGTAGGCGCGGGCCTGCGGGCGGTGAGCAGTGGGCAACTCGCCGCCCGGTTAGGACCAGGCCCGAGTCGACGGCGCGTCGTGTTTCACGCGCGCCTCAAAGAGATGTCAGCACATCGTGACGGGGTCCACGAAGACCGATGCCTCCTGGGTCAGGGTTGCGGGTTGGTTAAACAAGAAACCGCGGCCCTGGCCGTCGCACAGGCAAGTGAAGAAACACGGGTGGGTTTTAGTCAGTAAAAGTCTGACACACCCTTCCGCTCCGCCCAGAGCGGGAGAAGTCATTTGATGATTTCCCATCCCAACAAAAAAAAAAAAAAAAAAAAAAAAAGGGTAGGTTTAGATGACAAGCGCTCAACCCGCGTTTTGATAACGCGCGTTTACAACTACATACATTTTATTCAGGCCGTACACATGCTAACGCGCGTTTTAGTAACGCGCGCGTTCAACGCTGCGCTAGGTTGATTGTGCTCAAGGTTGATTGGGAATATCTGACAGTTTGGGGTCGCTTGATCTGGTGTAGTCTGTACATTGACATTTTAATGTGGTTTCCGACTGTGTTAGCAGTATTATAACTATGCTTATTATTAATAATCTATTAATATAATTATTCTAAAACTGAAGTTTGTTTGGTTAATCGCGCTAATCTCAGGATCTACTGGTATTATTTGAAAAAAATCTTTCACTGTTAGATAGCCCATTTATTGAGGAAAGTTATAACATCACGCTAGGACTATTAGGAGCGGACCAGTAAACAAAGATGCGGATGAATCCGCGGGGTATATACAACTAGTTTATCATAATGCTTTACTATTGTAAACAGACGACCGCGTATGTTAGCAGTATTACTTTGATACCTATCTGTCTACGTCCGTCGGTTTAGGTACAGTGCAATTCGTGAGTTATGGCACGCGTGAAGTTAGCCACTAGCAACTTTAACGCTTGTGTACTTTTAAATAAATCAATAGGTTAAAAAAATAAATACCGTTACTTATTGTTATTTCTATTATCAAATGTTATTGGTATTTATTTTATCGAAAATTGTACTGTAGTTAACTAAAGATCAAAAAATCATACTACGTATGTATTTTTATTTTAAGAAAGTCATATAAAAGATACACACAATTTTATTTAAATTTAGTTTCTATCCTGAGATAGATTCTTTGAAAACTACATAATTTCAGATAGGCTGTTTATTATATAGATTTACAATATACCAAACTTCTTGCTCTTGACCCAGATATATATGTACATTATTTTAGGTATATTACATAAAAATCTGCTGCTCCGTATATTTGTGTTTAGATGCTTTTTACTTCTTACGATTTCGAGGTTGGTCCAACTTGTTTAATTGTTTAAGTATACTTGTACAGCATTTACCCAGCCATTGGGTTGATTTACATATTTCAGGCTGGCACGGTATGTTAAAAAAAAAACATTTTCATTTAAACAACTTTTATTAATATCACAGAATTCTTCCGCGCCGGGAGTCCATCGTGAATATTAAGATTTTTTTGAATATGTTCCCTCGTTGCAAACGTTTAACAAGGCTCTAACACAGTAACATAAATTATTCGATATATTTTTATTCTTGTAATAGCTAAAAGCTTAAATTCCAAGACCATAAAATACAAAGCAAACTTCAAAAAAATAATAATCTCGTTATCTTTTATCGATGTTGTTATAAAGAAACATGGGCAGCTCTATTAACGTCCATTTTATCCTCTCAGTAAAGTGTGTATGTATCATCGAGCACATATCCAATAGAGTGGTAATGCCACTAGTTTTGTTCGAAAACAAATTACGCTAAAACGCTGCGCCGGCCGCTGCACTCTGATTGGCCGGCTCAAGGTCACGTATTGCACTAGAGTAGGGCAACAGAAATATAATTGTTTATATCGATATCGATAATGTTACAATGTTTGTTTAGCGTATTAAAATACTTTATTTTATTTCTCATAGTACTACATGGTCCAATAGACAAAATTTAAATAAATAGCTAGTTTCTGTACTACTTGTAATCGTAAATAACAATATTTTCTTTTAATAAGAACATTTGTGGTTTTGAAATCAAATAACACTTTTGTATTAAGTAAATAAAACTTTTTTATCATGATTTCTATTAAAAATAAAGGAAAAATTATAATCTTAGTGTGCTCTATTGTTACTGATTTTTAAAGTGAATTAATTTAGTATAAATTCTTCTCAAAGCTTATTTTTCATCATATTTTTTTCTTTTCATGAGGAATGTTAGTCCCATATCTATATATTTTTTCGCGATTCTTAAAAAATATAAAATAATAATAATAATATAATTAACATATTTAAAATTTGCCTTGAAATGTATTCAATTTATTACTTTTACTAGGTAATTTGTTTGTTTACCCTTTTTGGTTAGTATCGATACACAATGTGAGTAGCACAGTGCAACACTAATAAAACTCGTAATGGATAGAAAAGGATGGCATAATATCGGTTACACTTAGTAAGAGCAAGACGCATAGACAAGTACCTATTGTTTGGTTTTTCTTGACCAGTTCAACTTGAGCCATGATAAACGGATGCAAAGTGAATTAAATCATAGTTTATTGATACTTGGCGATGAAACGAGATTCCGTCTATGTTATAATTCGATGTTCTGCTGTTTTTACCACACCATCGAATAAAACAACACGACATTATGGGGTACAATACCAAACTTTGAATATTTTCAATAGTATCGGGAGACGTACGCACAGGTCACTACGTGGTGCCGTACTGTTTTAGTGCTTTTTTTTTTTTTTTGATATGGCATCTCGTAGTTGACCTTGAGAGGCCGTGACTATTTAACCGGACTTTCCTGTGGATTCCTTAAATAAATTTAAAGCCTCCAGCCAGGGCTATTAAAAACTAAGCGACTGCGCTCTAAGGGCACCCCCTGTGGGGTACGAACCTCGGCTTAGGGCGTCGCTGGAGAGAGCAGCAAGGGATGGCTGGATCGAATTTTTATTTTTATTATGGTTTGATGACCGCGGCGTTTCCTAGTACTAGCTCTGAGAAGAAACGTCCGAAACAAACTCAGAGGTCATAGTTGGGAAAGTAAATTTAGTGGCTCAGCTGCGGCGCGGGCTGTCCTTCATCGGACAAGGGACGGGGGAGGGGGCTACTACGTTGAACGCGTCGCGATGGACCTCGGCGGCGAGGTCGGTAGGTCGGTCTAGCTCTGTGTGTGGTGCTGGTGGCCCTATTGGCCTCTTGGAGGAGGGTTATGGGGTCATCTGGGTCTGTGAGGGCATGCCTTGGGCGGCGAAGCTTGGAGATGGTGGAGGGGGTGTAGTTAGCAGCCGCTACTATCAGGGGATTGCGGTGCTTGGCAGCAGTGTCAAAGAAGCGTTTGGAAAGACGCTTCATGAACGGCTGGATGGTGGGGATTTTGAGATCGAGGTGGAGGATCTCATTACGGACGAACCAAGGGGCGTTTGTGGCTTTACGCAGGAAACGGTTTTGGACTACTTGCATCCTATGGATATGACGCGGCTTGGCATGTGCGAAGACTGGACAAGCGTATGTCATAATCGGGAGTATGCACACTGTGTACAAGCGCATTTTGCACTTGAGCTACAGTTTGCTACGCGGGTTGAGGACGGGGTGGAGTCGACCCAGAGCGTAGGCGGCACGTGAGCGGACCGCTTTAATATGCTCTGAGAAGTTGAGGTTACGGTCGAGAATCACACCTAGATATTTGGCTTGCTTCCCCCAGGGGATCAGCTCGCCAGACATGGAGATGGGTCGTGGGGTGGGGACGTTTAGTCGCGGTTTCGTGTGGAGTACCGCTTGACTCTTTTGGGGGTTAACTTCGATCCTCCATTTCTTGAACCAGTCAGCCAGTTTGTTGACTGCGGTTTGGAGATGGTGTCGAATTCGGTCAGGGCTGAGTCCCGAGCAGTAGATGGCGGTGTCGTCTGCGAACAGAGCGACTTGAGCCTTACCACCTTTCGGGATATCGCTTGTGTACAGCGTGAATATAAGGGGGGCTAGCACGGAGCCCTGGGGAACACCTGCACGGATGGGGCGGGGGGAGCAGTGGCGTAGCGTGGCTTTTCGCCGCCCGGGGCCGTCCCAAAATCCGCCGCCCTTTATTTTATTTATAAATAATTTAAAGTTTTAATATTATATTGAATGGACTTCATGCCCATTATTCACCTTAGGTATTTGTTGCAAGTCAGAATAAACTACCATGCACTGCTTCAGAAGGAAAATAAAGAGTTTTTTTAATAGGGACGCTCGAACTTTGACAGTGCACAGCGGCCATCTTGGTACTGCGATAGCTGTCAAATTTGGCATGAATACATATTTAGTCGTGACATTTCACCATGGAATGCTACACGCTTCAACAATGCGTAGAAATTATTAAAATGTATTATCAAAATCAGTGCTGTATTCGCTTAACGTTCCGTGCGTTGCGTCCAATTTATGGCGTTTATGGCCGTCCTGCAGAGTCCACAATCAGTCGTTTGATAAAAAAATTTGAGTCAACCGGGTCGGTGATCGATGAAGCAGTTCCTGTACGTCAAAGAAACGCAAGATCGTTGCAGAATATTGTTGCCATTTGAGACAGTGTGCGAGAAAACCCCAGACAATCCATTCCGCGTCGTGCGCAAGAACTGGGTCTTTCTGCGACATCAACATGGCGAATTTTACGCCGAGATTTGGGTTTTCATCCATATAAAGTCCAATTAACTCAAGAGCAAAAACCCAATGACCACAGGCAGCGCCGTGTATTCGCTGGTTGGGCGTTGGAGCATCTGGCAGCTGATCCTGCTTTTGCAAAAAAAAATCATCTTCACTGATGAGGCTCATTTCTAGTTAAGCGGCTTTGTTAATAAACAAAATTGTCGGATTTGGTGCGATGAAAATCCGTGGGAGATTCATCAGGTGCCTTTACACTCCGAAAAAGGAACTGTTTGGTGTGGATTTTGGTCCGGCGGTATTATCGGCCTTTATTTCTTCGAAGATGCGCAAGGAGCCGCACTCACTGTCAATGGCGACCGATATCGGACGATGATAACAAATTTTTTGTGGCCTAGGGTAGGTGGTATGGATCTCACAAACATGTGATTCCAACAGGACGGCGCCACTTGCCATACAGCACGGGAAACATTAAATTTATTGAAAGAGAAATTCGAGGGCTTCGTCATCTCGCGTGGTGACGACATCAACTGGCCCCCGAGATCGTGTGACTTAACACCGCTTGATTATTTTCTGTGGGGCTACGTGAAATGTCTGTGAAATCATAGTCAATTGCTGCCCTAAAGGCCAATATAACTCGCGTTCTTCGTGAAATTGAGCCCCATTATGCGAAGACTTCCTTCAAAATTGGTCCACCAGAATACACCACCTACAGCGGAGTCGCGGTGGCCATTTGGCTGATATTATTTTCCACACATAATGTCATTGAATATTCTTTAAAATGTAATAAAAATTGTGGTAATATCACTTAAACAGATTGTTTTATTTCATTTCAATGTTCTTGTGCTCTTAATGAAAAACCCTATACCTACATCTAAGAGAAGCAATTGCGCGAGAAACCCACGGGAAGTTTGATTTTCTTAAATGGCTCAGCTTTATTATGTAACGCTAGGTGTATAACAATAAATAATAATAACAGGTATTAAAGTATTTACTTGTCAATTGAGTGTAAATAATATCTTAAATTATACATAGTGCTCATTGAACGTAGAAGGAATGAAATATGTGCTTAATATTATTAGGGTTGTACCCTAGCTAACCAGTGCCACCATATTTTTTTCTTGATTACTCTTGTTATAGACCGACATTAAAAAAGTGGTTTGAAAAATAATATGTATCGAAGCTTTATTTTTGAAATGATTTGTTTGAATTCATTTGATATTTGCAGCTAGTTACAGATTTAATTTCTGCTAAACGTTGTCGTTTTTAGCTAATTTTGAATTTTGAACTTGCAGAATATCTAATATATAAAATTCTCGTGTCACGGTGTTCGGCTTTAAACTCCTCCGAAAGGGCTCGACCGATTTTAATTAATTTTTTTGTGCTTAACCGGTATCTATGAGAATCGGCCAACATCTATTTTTCATCCCCCTAAATGTTAGGGGTAGTCCACCCCTAATTTTTTTTTATTTTTTAGAAATAATTTTTAATTTCTATTTTTTTATGATACAACATACAAAAATACATACAATCCCCAATTTTCACCCTTCTACGATCAACCCTTATTTTTTAATAGCCATTTTAGTAATTTAATCTATTATTTATATGGCAAAACAACGTTTGCCGGTCAGCTAGTAATATATACATTGTTTCAAAAGTAGCTTAGACCACCACTTGACACTGACCACCACTTTTTTTATTTCGGTCTGTAACAAGAGAAATCACGAAAGATTATCTGTGGCACTAGTTTTAGAGGGGTAAGGAAGCTCCTTAAATATTTTTGTTACTTTTACTTTAAAAAAAAAAAGATTAAAATTGTACTCTTCGTGCTTTTTTCAAAGCAAAATCTTTTACACAGTCGTCAATATCAAATTGTATCTCATTTTAAATTGCCAGTATAGCTAGATTTGTTAGCCTCAACGTAGACATAGTCGACCTAAGGTAATTTTTTATCAGCTTTAGTTTAGAAAAGCTTCTCTCACAACTGGCATTGCTGACGGCAGACGTTAAAAAAATTCTCAACATAATTACAATGTTTGGCAAGCCATCTTCAAGTTTGGAGTCAATAATATATTTTAATTGTCTCAGAGAGACGGACTTCATAAGCTCTTTTTTACAGTCTGGATTCGATGTGATTTGGAATAACTTTTTTTCTTGTTCATGCAATGTTTTTTTCCTTATCCGCCGCCCCCTTTCATATGCCGCCCGGGGCCATGGCCCCCCCTGCCCCCCCAAGCTACGCCACTGGGGGGGAGGATAGAGCTCCTTCGATTTTATAGCGGAAGGTGCGGTTTGACAGGAAGTCCCGTAAGATGAGAACGAGACGGTCGGGCACTCCGAGTTTGTACAGCTTATAGATTAAGCCGTTGTGCCAGACTTTGTCAAACGCTTTCGCTATATCGAAGTAGACTACGCCTGTGTACATACCACGCAGGAACCCTGCGTGTATATGTTCAGTGATGCGTAGGATTTGTTGTGGACAAGAGTGTTGGGATCGGAACCCGAACTGCTCATTTGGAATGAGGCCCTTGTTCTCGGCGTAAGCTCTGAGACGCTTATAAATAAGCCTCTCGTAGATTTTGCCGAGAACTTTCAGCAAGCTGATGGGACGGTAACTGTTTGGTTCGGCTTTAGACTTGCCGGGCTTGGGAATGCCAATCACTGTGGCTTCTTTCCACGTTTGTGGGAAAATGTTATTCCCCATTGCACCATTGAAGATGGTGGTCAAAAGGAGGACTAGGTGGGCTGGGAGGAGACGGACCACTCTGTTGGTGATGCCGTCTGATCCGGGTGCTTTTTTGGGTTGAAGGCCTTTGATGATGTCCTGCACTTCATCTGGAGTGATGGAAGGCAGGGGATCATCCGGGTCGTCAACGGGCGGGAGGGAGGTCCTACGTTCTACTTCAGCGTCGACCTCTAGGAGGTGGGCTTGGTCTACTGGTAGGAGGCAGGGGGAGCACTGGGCTTCGAGGCAGGAGGCAAGGCATTCAGCCTTTTCATCGTCGTCGAAGGCGATGGTATTGTCGGGGCAGGTTTTAGTGCAATCGTGAGTTGTTATTTATAATGGACAAATCACAGATATGTTTCGGAATTTGACGGCTCATATTACTACTCTATTGGATATGTGCTCGATGGTATGTATGCATGTATGTATGTATAAGTATGCACGTTTTTTTATTAGGTAGGTATGGCAGGTCTATGTTATACTATTACGTCTATGTTCAGATAACTTTTTTTTGCTTCCCCTTTTGGGCAAGCTTTGATCTCAGACAATACTGCCAAGAGATCTGAACAAACAAACGTCAGAAACTTGTCAAAATGTATGGTTTGAACTTTGGGTTTTCTGTTATGGCATCTCGTAGTTGACCATTAGAGGCCGTGACTACTTAACCGTACTTTCCTGTAGATGCCTTAAGTAAAATGAAAGCCTCCCAGCCAGGGGCACTTAAAAACAAAACTATAATTAAGGCGACTACGCACTAAGGACACCTCCTGTAGAAACCTCGGCTTAGGGCGTCGATAGAGAGGGCAGCAAGGGCCGGCGGCATCGAAAGGGTTCTTAGTGGTTTGATGACCACGGCGTTTCCTAGAACTAGCTCTGAGAAGAAACGCCGAAACAAATTCAGAGGTCATTGTTGGGACATTATAATAATTACTGGCTTAGCTGCGGCGCGGGCTGGCTTTCATCGAGCAAGGGACGGGGAGGGAAATTAATCTGTGAGGCGCTTCGCGGCGGACCTTGTAGCGCATAGGTTCTGTTACGTAGTGAAAACTTTGTGCATGTTGGTCGCAGAATGTCAGGAAACTTGCTGAGCAGCTGGTGATACGGCTGTTCCATGTCGATACCTCGGCGGAATGAATGGCTCTGACAGTCAGATTGGTAACTTTGTAGACGAGACGTCGGCCGGTTATGTCGACCTGCACCGCTGATAGGTTTGCTGACTGTAACGATGAATTTCCAGGTGTACGGCCGTCGTAGGTTGAGATCCAGTCATAAGGTTTTCTCTGCGTACGTTGGAATTATCGTATTGTTTGCCGCGTACAAACAAAAATCAGTTTGTTTAGCTTTCCCGCCTTTTGTCCTTGGTATCACGGAGACGTTTGCGCCAGTATCAAAAAGAAATGACAGACGCGAATTCTTATCAGTTATGAATAGGCAGTAAGAATTGTTGTTCGCGTCGGTTGCTATCGAAATCGCACGGACGCGTACATTTACGCGCCTCTGTGCCGAACTTGCGATGATAATAACAGTTAAGTGATTGTTCTGAATACTTGCGGTTGCCATTATCCTTGCTCGGTGAACGCGATCTTGAACGCCGTCTGTCGAGTGGTCTGTGTGATCGTGGTCTGGATTCTTGCCTGTTCTTGAACTCAGCTAGCTCCAAAGACAGCTGCCGCAATTATTCATGTAGGACAGCCATATCGTGTGATCTGCGCGACCTGGTTAGGTTGCGCGATACTGTCCATTATTGTGTCTGCTACTTGCGACAATTTTCTAAGTTCGTAAAGTCGCTCACCGTGAGAACAGCGCGAACTGAGGGTGGAAGTAGCCTGGTCCACATGATACGCAGTGTACCGTCTGCTATTTTCTGTCCCGCTAGTTCCCGCATTTTTCGTAACAGCTGTGAGAGTTTTTGATCTCCGAGGTCCATCTCATCCATCAGTTTCTGATGCTTCCAGCTCTCGGATTCCTCGTAGACGCTGATAAGTCTGGCCTTCAGGGTTCCGTACTTGTCCCCAGTGGGCGGTTTAACTATAATGTCACTTACTTGTTGAAGTGCTTCCATGCCTAGTCGGGCGATAGGTGCTTGATAGCGCGTGTCGTCAGCTTGCTTCTGTGTGTGTTCTTCTGGGATACGCCGGCCAAAAGTCAGACAGCCGTGCTTGTAGTGTGAGCGTGTCGACGCGCCCTCCCACCCGTGGTGCGTTGCTGGTCGCCATCCTGAATAAACTCTGCTGGTGTAACGTAGCGATACCGTGAATATAGCCTCTTGAAATCCTCGTGGTGAGACCCGCTTGTGAGAAGCCACTAGAATCTGCTAATCATGAGTATTGGTAGATCACGTCGGTCTTGTAATCACGCCGGTAAGAATCACGTCGGGGTCACCAATGTAGCGCGTAGGTCGTGTTACATAATTAAAACTCGGATAAATCGAACGTTGTGTATTGCACGTATGTAAAAGAGTACAAAGTGTATGACGTGCACAATAACGTGATGTAAGATAATTATCTACAAAAGTGTGACCAGGAATAGAATGCAAATATGAATGAGTATAATAATAGAATGTCTCTTACAAGCTTACAAGCACTTACTTAAATAAACTAGCTATCTGCAAACAAAAGTGGGGTAACCAATAGGAACACAACTTGCTGTGCCGCATAATTCCTCGGGGTGGCGCGTTCTCGATGTTGATGCGTTGATCGAGGGAGGCCGCGGCGTGTGATTGGTTGGTGTAGAAAGCACGCCAATTCACAGTTCACGTGCAAGACAGCTCGCTATAGTTTCCCACGCACATTGACGATGGTCAACAGATGTGCTTCCGGGGTGAGATTTATAGGTCCTTCGCGATGGGCGGTCGCAATGCCCGCTATGACTGTCGCGATCTCAGTGTGATTTATAGGAACCCTTCGCAGCGGGTCGTAGAATATGTGTAGCAGCTGGCTGGGCTGCTACAACCTCGATGGCGAGGTCGGTATGTCGATTTCTTGTATTTGTATAGGGTGCTGGCCCTATTGGCTTCTTGGAGGAGGGTTATGGGGTAAACGGGGTCTGTGATGGCGTGCCGAGGGCGGAGAAGATAGGAGATGGTGGAGGGGGTGTAGTTGGCAGCCGCTGCTATAAGGGATCGCGGTACTTGGCAGCAGTGTCAAAGAAACGCTTGGAAATGAGTTTCATGAAATGCTAGATGGTGGGGATTTTAAGATGGAGATCATGGATGGAGGATCTCGGCGTTAGTGGCTTTACGGAGGAATCAATTTTTGACTACTTGCACCCTATGGATATGACGTGGCTTGGCGTGTGCGAAGACAGGACAATCGTAAGTCATAATCGGGCGTATGTATGCTTTGTACAAGCGCATTTTGCACCTGAGCGATAGCTTGCTACGCGAGTTGAGGACGGGGTGGAGTCGACTGAGAGCGAAGGCGGCGCGCGAGCGGACTGTCTTAATGTGCTCTGAGAAGTTGAGGTTGCGGTCGAGAATCACGCCAAGGTTGCTTGGTTCCCCCAGGAGATCGCCTAGCCAGACATGGTGATGGGTGTTAGGGGGGAGGGGGGGGACGATGCGTCGCGTAGAGAACCACTTGGCTTTTCTCCGGGTAGACCTTCATTTCTTAGCCCACTCAGCGAGATTGTTGTTTGGAGATGGAAGGGAATCCGGTCTGGACTGCGTCCCGAGCAGTCGATGGCTGTGCCATCTGCAAACAGAGCGAATTGAGCCTTACTGCTTTTCGGGATATCGCTAGTAAACAGCGTGAAAATGAGTGGGGCTAATACAGAGCCCTGGCGAACACCTGCACGGATGGGGTGGGGGGCGGAGAGCGCTCCTTCGATTTTATAGCGAAAGGAGCGGTTTGATAAAAAGTCCGGTAGGATGAGGACGAGACGGTCAGGCACTCCGAGTTGGTACAGCTTATCATAAATATGTCAAGGGGTAAGTCTTATATATTGTTTGGCTCAATGAACTTATATCATTTGGCCAAACCAAGAATATTATACAGAAGAATTTTAATATTACAAGAATATTATTATTTCGTTTATTTTTATATATATACATATTCATTTTCATTTTTAAATATTTAATAAATATTTACTATTATTATTATACTTGGAATAGACTATACTAAACCGAATCTCAGTAGTATAGTTTATAGACAACAAATAAACAACTGTAGGCCTAGTATGAGTTTTCAATACGAAACACGATCGTCCATATCGAGCGCGTTTGGCGCTCTCATTGGTTGAGAGTTCTTACGACCTTGAAGCGGGCCAATCGCTGAGTCAAACGCGCTCGATATCGACGATCGAGTTTCGTATTGAAAATTCATACTAGGCCTACTGCATAGACGTAGTATAACATAGACGTGCGATACCTACCAAAAAAACGTGCATACCTATAATACACTTTATTCACCGCTAATAGAGTTGCCCATGTTTCTTTATAACGGCATCGATAAAAGATTACGAGAATATTATTTTTTTGAAGTTTGTTTTGTATTTTAAGGTTTTGGAACTTAAGCTTTCAGCATGAAATAAAAAATATATTGAACAATTTATGTAACTGTGTTAGAGCCTTGTTAAACGTTAGCAACGGAGGGAACATATTCAAAGAAATCTTAATACTCACGACGGACTCCCGGCGCGTAAGAATTCTGTGATACATAATCCTACTATCCCTTCCTATTATACAGCCTGGAAGGGTAAAAACAATTGACACTAAAACCACAGGCAGTTTTCTTAATTATAAATATATTTATCTGTTTCTGTCCGATACCGGCCATAAACTCATAGATACAATGCGCTCGAGGCACGTATCAGTGCAAAGGGCGCTGACCTCTTGCACTGGCCGTCGTCCGTTCTAACTTCTACCTACGTAAGTTTTAACTAACTAAATACCAATAAAACCACAATACACTTAACCTGTGATGTAACTGTCCCTTCAAACTTTTTCTGGCTTTAGTATATAAAAGTTAATCAGATTTTTATCTACAGTTTCATTAAAAATTACTTGTTAAATTTACATCCATTGAATAATGTACACTTACATTAACCTCAAAATACGATGAAAAACGATGGTGGTAACTGTTTTGCTGTATTCGATATTCGTGCTATATGTGATTTACCCGGCTCCCGTAATGTTCATTATGAACATAATAAATACGTTAATTTTTTGGGCCTCGTTCAGGATATCGCCAGCCACGGCGTAAAGCCGAACCATTTCGGTCCACTGTAGTTTTGTGTACGCCAAAATATTACACTACATAACACACATACATACACGACACAGAGACCACAGGCATAGAGGAAACAACAGAAGTGCTAATTAATACACTTATCCCTGATGATTCACCGGCTAACGATAGCGACTACCACCAACAGATTAGAGCGTGGGCTCCTGTGCCACCTGAATCACCAATGTCAGACGTACCATCTAATGACGAATTTATAAATATTGTTAGAAAACTACTGGTCAACAAATCATCAGGTGAAGATAAAATATCTAATAGGATGATTAAAGAAGCGTGTAAAACAGCGGGTGATGCCATCTTAACTGTATACAATCGATGCATTGCTGAAGGCGTTTTTCCTCGTAAATGGCGACGCGGTTTCATACGAATAATACCAATGTGTGGTGACAAACCACCGGATGATCCGAAGTCATATTGTCCTATCACACTTCTACCATCTTTGGGTAAACTTCTTGAGCGCCTCATCGTTCCACGTTTACTACCGAACGGTCCAAAATTCCATAATAATCAATATGGCTTCACCATAGGTAAATCTACAGTCGACGCGGCGCTTTCTGTCAGAAGAACCGTTAACCAATCTGAAAACAAGTACGTAATTGGGATCTTCCTGGATATTTCTGGGGCTTTTGATAACGCCTGGTGGCCTATGCTGTTGTTAAAATTAAAAACCCGCGGTTGCTATAGAAACATATATAATCTCGTTTACTCTTACTTTATAAACGGTTCCGCGGTACTTAAGCTCGGTCATTTTTCTAGTACTAAAACACTATCCATGGGATGTCCTCAGGGTTCAGTTGTCGGTCCTTATTTATGGAATTTGGGTTTTGATGACTTCCTCGCGATCCCGCTTCCTTGCGGCTGTTCACTTACTGGATACGCGGACGATGGCCTACTGCTCATTCAGTCAAGTACCCGAGCTGGACTTGAGAACTTGGCCAATACTTGCCTAAATTTAATATCTCAGTGGGGTGATCGTAACCGCCTAGCATTTGCGCCACATAAAACCTATCAACTTCTGCTAAAAGGTAATCTTAAATCATTGCCTACTATTAAATTTAACAACGTTCCCATTAAAAAACAGCAATCCGTATGCTACCTTGGTATGATCTTAGAAAGGAATTTTTCATTTATCGAACATATAAAAATAGTTGGTGAAAAAGCTAAAAAGAACTTTTATGCCCTAACTAGAATATCCAAAGCAACTTGGGGTCTATCATTCCTAACTTTAAAAACTATATATGGAGCTACCTACTTAGGATGTATGTGCTACGGTGCACCTGTTTGGGCCGATAGGGCCAGCATAGGAGCGGCACGACGTAAACTGCTTCAAAGCCAACGTTTGGCATTGATATTTTTATGCAAGGCGTATAGAACGGTCAGTACTGAAGCCTTACCGGTACTGGCAGGTGTACTTCCAGTCGACCTTGAGGTACAGCGACGTGCTTCAATGTACTACTCCGCGAGGGGGGAGGCCATGGACACTAATGTTGTTACACAACGCGACTTTAATAAAATCTCTAGATTATTTAAACCTCAGACTGAAGTCTGGGAGGACCTCTTATCCGAATGGCAAAGTAGGTGGGATAATTCCATCAAGGGCCGGCACCTCCATCTATTCTTTCCATCCGTTAGCGATCGGCTGGCTAAGACATGGCTGGTGGTTGACCACTGCGTTGCCCAATTTCTCACAGATCATGGCAACTTTAAAAGTAAACTGTATTCTTTTAAACTTGTTCCTTCCCCTTTGTGTCAGTGTTCTACATCGAACTGTGAATTTGAACAGTCCGCACATCACATCTTGTGGGAGTGTGTTCTTTGGCAGAATGAACGCAATATTATGTTGGATAGTGTACAAGTTACATCCGGAGTCGTTTATTATACGGACCTTGTAGAAACTAGAACCAATTTCCGTGCGTTCAGGCGCTTTTGCCATACCTATTATTGGAATCAATTGTAACAGCTAATACCTACTTAGGACCCATTAACTTAATCAAATTTTATTCCGTGGTGTTTGGCAATCTGGGCTTCTCCCAGTTGCAATAATGTCCCTTTGTGCCGTTTGGCCTAGTTCTGTTCTGTCTCCTGCTTGTTATGGAGGGAAGTGGAAAAAATATCTTTTTTCTTACTCCTCCGCTATTCTTTTCTGATTAATTTCGTTGTGGGACCCAAGACAGTTGAATCGTTTCTCCGGGACTCGTCGAGCTTCATTGCTCGGCGTTTTTCTGGCGGTCGCCACTGTTGATTCTGGCTTTCAGGAGTTGCAGTGGTTGGGAAAAGTGTGGCGGGTTTGTCCCAAAAAAAAAAAAAATACATACACGACACACATAAGACACACTTTGCACGACAAATGAGCGGTGATGGGCAGACTTCGGACTTCGCGTCGCGAGCGTTACGCTGCGAGCAAGCGCAGTGCGCACGTCCTTTCCAAATCGTGGCTGCGCCGAACTGAGAGGAAATGACGCCGCGCGCAGTCGGCGTGGTCGAGAGTCGGCTAGGCGCGGTCGTTCACCCTTAACGTGAAACATATGATCTGCTAGCGGCTAGTGTGAAAATAAGTTCGTGAAAAAAGGGACATTTTACAACAAAAAAAAAGTTTTCTTTTTTCATTGAATTTACGTTCTGAAAGTGAAACCAAACCACTGATTTCAAGAGCACCAGTGTTTACACTAACAGCCTGTAATATTATTAACACATAAATGTGAAAGTGAAGATGGACGCAAAAATCATTTAACGAATGAAATTTAGCACACATTAGTACAGACGACAGCACACAAGCTACTACAATCCGTCAGATTTCTTTATAAGATTTTCAACCTTATCTCCTAAATATTAAGGCTCAAGGTTGATTGGGATTATTTGACAGTTACGGGTAGCTTGACCTGGTGTCGTCCGTACAAGACCTGGATTAACACAGGAAACTAGGCAGGAGGATATACGAGTGAAACTGCGGGGCTGTCACTAGTTCTATAGACTGTTGTAATTTGCAAAAAAATATACAATAAATTCTTTTTAATTTAATAAAGAATTTTAATAAAGTTTTTATTAAAATTCTCATTTTAAGAAGTTTTGGGGTCCTGCACATTCTGCAAGCAAAGCTTGGGACTCAAAATTTAATAAATTATTTTTCTTTATATTTTTGATAATAATACTAAAATAAGCAACTTTTGTCGTCTGTGTTCTAACTTTTTCATTAAATCACAAAGGTCAAAAAGAGTCCAAGAAGATCGTGGACTCTTTTTGACCTTTGTCCTTTAATTTCTTTATTGTTTTAAAATGGTGTACCTGAAATCAAATCAAAATAACCTTTAACAGATATTGAAGACAAACATGAGATATCATATACCATCTCAATTAAATTCATGAGATGTTATCATTGATATCAGTTGGATTTGCAAATAATTATGAAAAATTTAAGTCATACCGATAAATCAGGTGCAGTGGATGAGCTAGCAGATATATTGGCCGCGCGGAGGTGCTACTGACTAAACCTAGCGTATCGGATTGCCAAGGATTAAATCTATGCCAATCCTCTTTAAAATCTTCCCAGATTGGTTTTGAATGGTAGGTATACATATAGCTTTGACCTACAAACATTTAATATTAACTTAAAACGTATTTACTCAAAAAATAGTTTTAAAACAATTTCTATTAAGGAAAAAAAAAATACCAAATTAGGAGCACCACATCCAGATATTGATTGAAAATTTGTTTGATTTTGGTCAATTCCGACTAAAATTCTTAACATATCTGATCGATTTGCAAGCTGTAAACAAACAATACATTGTTAGTATTTTTGGATCCTTAGATTTTTTTAGCTTAAGATCACACTCGTAACACATTTTTACATCACTCTTTGCAAGTGCAGCAATGATGGTGCTGTTGGGGGGCATCATCAATATTTATCAGCCACAACGCAATCATGTTAGACCAAAATTTGTAACACAAACATGATTCTTCAAAGTGAAGGGAATTAATGTTAATCGTTTTAGTTGACATCTTTAAATTTGCAACACCAAATGTTTCCAGCCAAATTTTCTGTTTAAGTTTATTAGCAGGCAGCCCTGAAAGTAAAAAATAAAACTAATAAGTAAGAATATACTATTAATAAATTAATAATACTATCGATAAATACAAAATTGTCTAAATGCGCAACCCTAACCCTTCAATAACAAGAAATTGATATCATTAAGAAAAAAAAGGCAAAACGTAAATTATGTATGTTTTACTGTTGAAACTTTAAATGCATAAAGTATGGGTTTATTATTCAAATCTAAAGGTATCAGCAGAAATTAAGTACGTACTGGTGTAAAGTTATGTTCGGATGACTACCGTTTCTTTTGATGCCACATCCTATTATATTGCAGTTGAGCATTTTGCTATTGACAATTTTCCCTACAGAACACAGTTAAAACGCAACAATGCTGTAAATTACTCGAAAATTCACAAATTTTATACACAGGTCAAGAGCATTTGACAATTTATATACCCATGTAGCGAGATGATAAAATGGCAAACCGGCCGCAAATAGGTATTTTATTTATTTTGGCGTCGATATGCTTCATATTTGTATAACTATTTTTTCTATAGTCAAACATTTCCTTTCCATGTTATATACTACGTCAATGGTCGTAACGCTTTTTTCAAGAAACGTATCGTAACCGTTAATTGATCAGCGTCACCTGTTATAAAATTTATATTTGTTACTAGTTATTTTAATTCAGCTACTGTGATTGTTTACTTAAATATAACCACCAATTATACAGTTACACAGGAAACGAAACTAGACGTGGTCGTTATTTCGCGTAACTAGTTACAATAGGTAACCAGCGACGCGCACCGCCGCACCGGTGTGATGCACGATACGACTACCCGCTACGGCATAACGTTAGCATAACGTGTGTATGAAATAACTTATTTACAAAAATAACTACTTTTTAATTTGATTCGTAACTAGTGATTCAGTTACACATCGGGTCGCTGGTTATTGTAAGTTAAGTAGTTACGTGAAATAACACCAAGTCTAGGTCTAGTTGTCTAGTAGCAGTTTTGCCGTTTTAGCGACTTTGTCGCTAGATCTGGCGAATTTTGGATGTGCCGACTTTTTATTTCATACTAGAGACTAAAATAAATTTAGCGACTTTTTGTATGCAACACTGACTACCACCAATCCCCAGTAGTGGTAATGAAATTAGAAGAAGCGATGTTTTCGATATTGAAAACATAGACATATTTTATTTCAAATTTAACTGTGGTTACTAGCAACACTACGAATACTGCTATTGGATTTTCTGGAAATCCAATAGCAGTATTTACCAGAATGACGTTCATCACTGTCTACTATTTCTTTCTTTTTCATTTCACTAGTTCATTAGCACTGTCCATAGAAAGAAAGGAATAACCAGGTTTTACGTTTTCACAGAATAAACTTGTTTGTGTGTGAAAGGACGAATAGTGTCTTGTTCAATTGTCGTAATTTTTAACAAAATCTAATAATTGTGGAAATGAAAATTCCTCCAAAAAAGAAGTCTTATGCTCAAAAGTAAAGATCAGAATGGGAAAAACAAGACGAGTTTAAAATGTGGATAAACCTGTTTTGGCTGATCCCACTAAAGCCTTTTGCTCGTTTTGTCACAGTGAAATATTCGCAAAATTAAATGATTTAAAGAAAAACGCCGATACAAAAAAACACAAACAAAAATATGAAGCAATTTCAAAAAATCGTTATATATGTTTTACTCCAGCTCCTAAAGTGAACAGGTAAGCTTGCCTTATATATAGCGGAACACATTGCAATTTGTCAAATAGACCATCTGTCAGAATTGTTCAAAGATGTATTCACGGCAAAGACATTAAAATTATATTTACAATAGACAGGACATCACGAACAAAATTGTAAGCCAATACTTTTGTCGACTTGGTTAAAAGTCGCTCAGTCTAGTGTCCGCGTCAAGACGTAACATGTGTCCACCAAAAATAAACATTTTCTAAGGAAATATGCCCTGTTGCGCTTTGCGTTACTGTACATCTCGTTATGGTAAAATGACTGGACCTAACTTCGGAATGTTTTTGTATGAATTATTTATATTTAGTCAGTAATTAAAATTTAAAAAAATTCTTAAATAGTTCTAGAAACTTTTTTATTATTGTAATAAGCGCCCTCTATTGTTGAATAGTTTTACTATTTTCATGTAGAGATGTAGTAATGTTGTTTATCGATTTAGTTATCGATAATACTTATTAAGTTGAAAACATATAGCTATATTTTATTGACATTTAAAATATAGCTAAATAAGCTTAAAATATTACTATATTTCAAGTTTATTTATTAGTAACTCTATTTGAACATAATCTTGTCATATTAATGAACAAAATTGAATAGGTTTTATGTTATTTTAGGTTTTCGAATAAAAATTATGTTGTACGGGAAAAGTGTATACGATTTGTCCAGATAGACCGTAGAGAAGAAAATTGGCTTCCGTCTACTTCGTCGAAATTATGCTCAAAGCATTTTAAAAGTGAAGATATCTACTTTTTAAAGAAAGAAGATTTGTCGATCAAATTAAAAAAAAAAGGATCGGTACCTTGTACTAGTAATGAATTAGTAAGTTTTTAATTTCAGAACTTTTCCACTTAGTCGTAAAAATTGGGATAATATTTATGGTTAAGTGGATAAGTACATAAATTAGATAACTTATTTATAATGAAATATATTTATAAAATATGTAGGTACGTACATATTTTACACTGATTTTACACTGATACATTCTTACAATGATTGCAAGCTACTTTGTGATTTTTAAGATTCCGTACCTAAAAGGTAAAACGTCGGAAATTCGTCTGTCCCTCTGTCACCAGGCTGTATCTCATGAACCGTAATAGCTAGACAGTTGAAATTTCTAGAAATTATGTTAGTTTTTCTGTTGCCGCTATGACAAGCGCTAAAAATAAAAAAAATAAAATATTATTTATTTTAAATAAAATATTTTCCCATACAACAAACATGATTTTTTGCTCCATATTAATAACAGAAACAGATAGACGCTTAAAAGGTTCACAGAATATTTGGTTATATATTCAAATTAAAAATAAAATAAATATTGAAGGCTCCCATTTTAAAAGATAATTATGAATGGTACGGAACTAGTTCGCCAGATCTTGCTCCAGCAGACTACCATTTTCGTCGTGATTTGGACAATTAATTCACACATTAGACAGTTCTGCTTTCACACAGTTTGTGCAGTCTAGATCCTCAGAATTCTATCGCAAAGGTATAAACGACTTTCCTATTAGAAGGCAGCAATGTATACATAATACTGGTAACTATATTGCTAGCTATAACTTGTAAACATTGAACATATCTATAATTTTTCTGCTACGTAATTTTTTGTTTCAAGCTATCATAATACGAATAAATATCGTCGTAGTAACTTCTTTGAATATTATCGATAATTTTATATCGAAATGATACAAGCCCTACCACAGTTTTTTGCATTGCCATTTAAAAATATTTGCAAACAAACGTGTAGAAAAGAATCATTTTGGTAAAAACGAAATGCAAACAAAAATTTCAAAACAAAATGCGCTTTATGGCCTAAAAAGTCTATTATAGTAAAAAATCGCAATAAACTGAGTATTAAAATAATTCGTAAGCATAACACATCTAAAATGCCAATAGACGGTGTCACGGAAAATGAATAGTAGCTAATAAAATTCTAAAACAGTTTTTGATCTCTGTACAAGACAAGTTTCACTTAATTTGTTTACTTTTCCATATTTATTTACCCGACTTGAACTATACTAGGGTATTAAATCGGATCTGGCAACATAGACCACACTGGCCACCTACCGCGCAATAGCTGAATATATTTTATGTAAACTTATTTCAGTTTTACTATTTGATGACTCCAATGGTCGATCTAATTTTGCTATATTGTACTAGATGGCGGAACTGGGCCATGGGATCACAGTTTTTCTATGCGATTTTGACACATTGATTCACGGACTCAAAATGTGCTGACACAAAAATATGTGGCGTACAAATTGGTGATCCCGACGTGATACAAACTCTGCGGTAGTGAATGTGGAACTGGAGTTCAGCAGTAAGCCACACTGAGATTTTTCCTTGTCGCATTTAAAGACGGCGCAACGTTCCCAGGCTGTTTTTACCATTAACCGCCGGGAAATTCGCAGTATGAGCAGTCGCTGAGCAGGTATCTAGTAACTACCCACCGGCTTGCTCCGGCGCGCTACGTGCTCATCATCTCCGTAAGTGGAAGATTCATCAACGGATTGCAGCGAGTTTGTTTTCAACATTGTAAGCATAATTCTTGCGTTTGGTGAAAATTGCATCGCTTTCCGGCCATCGACCTTGAAGTACCTAGTATCTTCTTAATAGTCTGTGCCCTAAAGCGGAATCTTTATGGATCCGCTATTTGTTACGATTTATCTATATTACTGTCTCAGTCAA
This sequence comes from Sesamia inferens, assembly GCA_037179545.1. Lineage (NCBI taxonomy): Eukaryota > Metazoa > Arthropoda > Insecta > Lepidoptera > Noctuidae > Sesamia > Sesamia inferens. The sequence goes on along the minus strand of CM073928.1, from coordinate 21,536,889 downwards.
CTCGTACTCCAAAGAGTATAGTAAGTGGGAGTTTTGGCGGGAAAGCGATGATGAATGCCACGCTCATTTTTCATTGAACTTTTAAAATTATTTATAGTGTCGTTTACTAAATAAAAACGCGTGATTTATGTAGTAAAAAGTGCATTCAGTGAATAATTCATAAAGAACAATGAAATATTGTAGTTTAGTGGTAACATCATGTCTTTACCCCAAACCCCTTCCTGGTCGGCCACACGTGGGAAACGAAAGGAGATAGGTTAAGTTAAGCTAGGATAAGTTTAGGATAAGTTACAAAAGAAGAAGTGAAACTGAAGTGCAAATAAGACATGGCTTAAAGGTCTTAGAAACCAGGCCATAAAATCCCAAAAAAAAAAAGTATAGTAAGTTCGTACTCATACGTCACTGTCATCGCTAGGTACATGTGGGATAACTATTTGCTTACCTACTCTTTGAGGCTAACGCTACTAATATTTTAATCAATTCTGTGTTTTGATTACGGTTTAAACATTTATTTTAGTTGTTGAAGTTAGAATATTACGTAATCAATCAGTTTTATAAAAATAAAGTTTTTCTTTATAACAAAAGGCAATGCTATTTTTTCAGAAATGTCTTAAACGAGTCGCAAGACCCAGTATTGTACAGACATACAATTTCAAAACGATAACGTATTCCCGAAATAGTGTGATATTAGGAATCGAAACCTCTTGCGATGACACAGGTTGTGCTGTTATTGACGGCGCAGGTTGTATACTGGGAGAATCTTTGTATTCCCAAACTGCTCTCCATACAAAATACGGCGGCGTTAACCCAGTTATTGCGCATGAGATACACCGAAATAATATTGATAGAGCCGTAACAGAGGCCTTAGATAACGCTGGCAAAACCATTGAAGATGTAGATGCCATTGCAGTTACTACGAAACCTGGTTTGCTTTTAAGCCTTCATATTGGAGCCAAATATGCTAGGTATCTATCAAGAATACATAGCAAACCCTTAATACCTGTTCATCACATGGAAGCCCATGCTTTAGTAGCAAGAATGTATCATGAACTCCAGTTCCCTTTCTTAGTTTTGCTGATATCTGGAGGTCATTGCTTGCTATCAATTGTAAGAGATATTAATGATTTTTTATTACTTGGAAAATCTTTGGACAATGCTCCTGGTGAGGTGTTCGACAAAGTGGCTAGAAGAATGAAATTAAGAAATATTCCTGAATACTCACAGATATGTGGAGGGCGAGCAGTGGAGTTAGCTGCACAGAAATGTACAAATTTAGGTCAATTTGAATTTCCCTTGCCCTTATCTAGATTAAGAGACTGTAACTTTAGTTTCAGTGGGTTAAAAGATTCCCTACTTCGCAAGCTTATAAAAAAAGAAATTGAACACAATGTGATGGGTGACGAACTAATACCAGAGGTGTATGACCTATGTGCTGCATTTCAGCTAGCTGTTGCAGAGCATATAGCTCATAGAACACACAGAGCTATGATGTTTTGTGATAAAACTGCATTGATCAACCCAGATAATAAGGCGATTGTTGTGTCTGGAGGAGTTGCATGTAACAATTTTATATTTCAGTCAATTGAACATATTGGAAGTAAGATGGGCTACAAGACCTATCGTCCACCACCGAAGGTGTGCACAGATAATGGGGTAATGATCGCTTGGAATGGTGTAGAAAAGTTAAGGAAGCAATGTGATATTAGGACAGACTTTAGTCTGAAAGAACTTCAGCCAGAAGCACCACTGGGTAGAAATGTTATGAGTGAAGTAGAGGCTGCTAATATACAAACTAAAGTTACAAGATTAAAAACATTACTAAAATAAAATGTTTTGTTTTCTTCTCTTAAATTCTTGTATTTCTTCTAACAGGGTTTCATGAATACTTATGTATGTCTAACTGAAACTGAATTCTGAAATCAAATAAATTTTTTGATGGCTTGAAAAAAACTGTTGATTCATAGGAAAATGATGCAATACCTATACATTCAAAATTTACTCTGGTTGCATGTCAATGTTCATGCTGGCCCTGTACATTCATCAGAAAATAAAACAAAACATGGATAACAATAATTTATTGATAAAGTTTACATTAAACTAATTTGTTTGTTGGAAACCATGCATGCTGGTAAAGGATCCCATTCTCTCTACTTGGCAGCAGGAGCTTTCAGATCTGAAATGACAAGTTTCCTATTAGTCAGCATCAAGGATATACATTAACTTACAATGTGACAATCACTTCCAAAAATCATTCTCAAGAAAGGGTAAAAACAGTTCTCTATATATCGACGCTGGAAAGTGATTTTGTCATATCTGGAAAAAAGGCATTTTTGTTTTATTGTATTCAGAATAAAATACTGCGTCAGACGGTCTGATCAACATACTTCTACAATGTTTCTTTTTTATGATGCGACATTAGCTTTTTGTAAACTTTTTTCTGAATTCAATTATGCAATAAAACAAAAATGCCTTTTTTCCAGATATGACAAAATTGCTTTCCAGCATCGATATGCAATCAGGTTCTTTTAGATAGGCGCCACTCGACAGTGCAACACAGGTTTAGTAGAAAAAACCTATGAAAACTTCATAGTATGTTCTACCAGAATCGCATCATGCTGTTGAATCGCGACAGTCTGCACAATCCATTAGACAAAACAAATGCTTGTTATTATTTAATTTGAAACTCAAAAACTGACACAATGTTATTGTCAAAGACACACATGGTTGAGATCAAAAGCAAACTAAGGGTTATTCTGTTACTACTTTGTCTATATTAGTGTTTTATCAAAGCCTATTAATAATTAAATTAGATAGACAAGCATTGTAATCCTTGGTTGCTTATAAGACAAACCTAATTTAGAGCTTCAGGATTACTCCTTTTCATCTGAAAAATCAATTGGTAATTTGATTTTACACGCTCATATTAGACTGCACTTCTACATCTGATACCATATATTGTATAAAGAATGTGAAATCTGTTCCTTTTTCGATGAAATAAAAACATTATCTTCTAATTTATATGCGATCACCTCAGATCGCATATAAATTCTAAGAAAGTTTGCATTTTAATCTGTCAAAAATATTTTAAATTTACTAGATTATTTTAATTTTAATCAGTATTCGCTAAGTCTACCTAGATTTTAAACATTTTAATCACCTGACTTGGGGTCCATATTACAGAAGCTCACTCAAAACTCAAGCTTTACTTAAATCTCATTTGAAGCTATTTGATTGGTTGAAACTAGTCTTAAGTAATGCTTAAATCTTGAGGTTCTGTAATACGGTCCTTGGTCTTCTAAAGATAACTAACCACATGCATACCTTTATTTATATCAATAACATCAGCCATTGTCCTGGTACTTCATCTTCAAAGTTTTTCGTATAGTGCATGTATTGTTACATTACCTGTGTTATGTTTATCAATCCAAGATCTGTTTAAAATATTCTATTTCTAGGTACGTGAACAGGTATCATTGATCAATGGTCTGGCTACACAATAATTAGTACATCAATACTTACGTGCAGGCTTGCCGTTAAGCCATGGAGTGATACGGACATTGGAATCATCACGCTTTAGGGCATCAGCACGTAACTCGGGTTTCAAGGATCGTCGCAGCATCTTTGCAGCGATGTTCGAGTAGTTTATGTAACTAGAATAACATAACCTTTAGTATATTTCAACTGACCACAAATAAGATGTAAAACGTTATTTTTACGATTATAGGACTTACTTAAGACCGGCTGCTCTCCAGGCACTCATTTTGTGTTATTTATAAAGTTTTTCGACCTGCAAAGTAGAATTCTACGAACCCGAAGGAAAATCGAATTTCGAATAATCCGATTGAAGTGACGTAACAATGCTAGTGTTGTACCAGTTCACTCCCTCTTAGTAAATATATAATATACTAGATTATACTAGAAGGATAAAAAAAGTGATGTAATTTTATTTAGGTGTGTTCTTAGTTAATCAAAAATTACTCAAAATAATAAACCAATGCCTCATGATGTTAGTACTTGATTCTTTTGTTGTGGTACCAAGTAAGGTTATAATATACCTACTCGATATCGAACCTGCAGTAGTATTATTATACTCTTTGCTGCAGGGTAATTGCGTAACACACTATCAGTAGTAATGGGATACATTTTGACATTTCATCAACATTCATTGCGTTATGTATGTTGTTGAACAGACACATTTACGAACATATAGAGCAATGGATTAGCAGTATGTTTCGAAATTATTCCAACTGATAGTAATAGTGTGTTACACAATTAGGGTACTGCTCGACATAATCAGTAAAACCGGCGCTTTCAGAAATTTCTTTTCCAAACCGAGCAAAAGAGTTGGTTATGCTGATCAATCTTATACGAAGTTTTTATATAAATACCTCCTAGCTACTTAAAACTGACAAAACGGATGTTTAATTATGTACACTTAAGATTAAATATGTTGACATCAATATTTAGGCGATATTAATCGATATTTACGTGATATATTTTTTTTTATATGTAACACTTATTTTTATGTGGGTTTGTACCTTCTGGTTTGTATCTGGCATCACCAGTTTTTGCATGTGAAAAATAGCAAAAAATGTTCAACAAATCAAAATAAAAAAAATAATTTCTTACAGAAGAGCTTGATAAATAAATATACACAACGAAATTAAAATATTTTGAACGTTTCCATAAGGTACGTATTTCATTAATTGAATAAGTAAACTGCAGCAAGTAAGTACTTTCACTTGAAAAAATTGAGTTGGCATAAATTGATTGGTATGATATTATCCACGTTACCTAAAGATAATTTTTTTCTTTCGAGTATTGTATTCTATTATTTCGCTGTTAAACTAATTACATTGGCACTACTTTTATAAAAATTTGCTTGAATTTACATTGCAGCTGTTGCATTGCACCATCTAATCAGTGGCGTTTTCACTTTCAGTAATTCAATAATATAATGGATGCTGCTGATCGTCTGCTTAATAATGAAAGGCTGGTGGCACATGGTAATTTAGAAGAGGATCAATTGTTTGTGAAGCCACAAGCATCTGGGGTCAAGTGTGATATAGTCAATGAGTGTAAGGTGTTCATCAAAGCTGAGGATGGTACTAGTGAAGCAGCAGTGAATACTTTTAGTGCGAAGTTGCCACAGAAATCAGGTTTGTTATTTGTAACGGAAAAGGGCCTTTAATTTGGAAAATAGACTTATGATAAGGTTGACTAATGTGTTAATAATTTATCAAGCCTCACAAATTAATAAAATTGTTGCTAATTCAGTATTTAAAAGTAATTCTTTTTTTACTAAAACTTTTTTATCATAAAATTGTATGGACGACAGCAGGTCAAACTACCCCAAACTATCAAATATTCCCCAATCAACGTTGTGCCTTAATGATGCAGAGATAAAGTTGATAATCTAATATAGAAATCTGACAGATTGTAGTAGCTTGATGTGCTGACGTCTGTACATACTTTAGCAATAATAATTAATATTGAAGAATGAGGAATTAATATGTTTGTTTAGAATAAAATTGAGAAAAGAATTAGACATAAATGCATATCACATATTACAAAAATGTTACAATCAGTGTTTTATGATGAGTATACCCTACCTCCATAAATGACATGCCAAATAGATACATATGTTAGAAATCTCTTTAATATTTAAAACACCCATAAACATTGACTATTTAGCTATTAGCTATGACACCGTGATGGGTGTCATCAGTTTTGCCATATAATATTAAAAATGCACTAGTAGCTTATCAGCTGCTAATGTATTTTTATTATTAAATTGTTTGGACAAAGTTCATATGCGGCTGTATTAATCCTTTTTATTGAATGAAATAAATTAAATTGCATTTATTATTTTTAGATAACCCCGATTTCGTCACTTCTACACCAGACCAGAAGAAAGAAACACCATCGGAGACTCAAATTGTTGATTCTAATCCAGAATGTGACATGGAAGATGGTAAATACAGTGCATACTCTATACATGCAGAGTGGTGCTGACAATACGACAATAAATTAAACATTGTGTACCTCAACACATTCTCAGTCTATCCATAAAAAATCATATAAATATGTCCATTAGTTTAGTCACAGGAAACTGTTTTTCATTTTTCACATTTTATACATGATGTACATGTTGATAAGGAAGCGCTTACAGGTCAATGACCGCCTCATCCTGCGGTACCAAACTTAATAATGGCGCGAAAAAAGCAAGTCGATGATACAGGATCGCGGTGTCGCCGATCGGTGGTCAGTGAACCAATATTTTTAAAGGGTGTTCTATTCCGTTTGCAATGTTATGCGATTTAGTTTGTATGAAATTTTCATTTTTTTATTTTTGATGCTAGGTTTTTTTCTATAGTTTAGGATTATTCCTATGAATCACCATGATTCGTGTTTTCATTTATTATCATAATGTCAGCACCACTCTGTATAACGATACTGAAGGGACTGTGCATTTTATGTCGTTAAATGGAGAGAAAAAAAAAACAGAATCATAAAGATAAAATGTTTATTTCTGGCTAGTAGTTATGTACATAAAAACAGCGACAGCCTCTGTGGCACAGCGGTAGCGACCGCGGCCGCTGCGCAAGAAGGCGCGGTTTCGATCCCCGTGGAGTGCAAATATTTATATACATGAATATGAATATTTGCACTGGTCAGGTCGTGCCTCTGAAAGCACGTTAAGCCGTTGGTCCGGGTTGCCATACGAACATCTAATGGCTGTCGTTGCGGGTTGTTCGAGCCCTCAAAAAACCCAACAATTGGTCTAACTGCAATGCTTCGATATCGCCTTCAGGTTGTGGAGGTCCAGACGGCAGTCGCTTCACGGAAAATATCAAAGTTTAGCCTAAAAGCAGCAGTTAGACTGGTAAAGTGGACCCCAGACTTCAAAGCTGAAAAAGCTTCTGATGAGACTGGGATCAACGCTGAGATGATGATGATGACTTATGTACATAAAAAGATAATGACATTTGAATGCTAATGGATACAGTCTTATTTTTGGGCAAAGTCTTTTGCTGCAGTAGACAACCAGTAATATCATTTCATCTTTTCTTTTGTTTCTATGTATTGTGGGTACCAGTAAAACTTTTTCGTGAATGCAAAGTGATTTTCTTTTACTAGCGCTGAAAGTTAGCGTCCCACTAGTAATATAAGGATGTGTTAAAATAATAAATATTCCATGACTCATTTGTTACGGTAAACAACGAAGTGCATGCAATCCCAATTTGTAAATAAAATCAATAAGTTTTTAGCAAGTCCATACATGATGTCCAGTCAAGTTAATTATAGGCTGGAATAATATTGTTACGGGCGAAGGGTATTAAAATTAAGCCGGTTAAGGGTTTCTAAGTTTATTGGCAACGAAGGTACTGTCGATCGTAGGCAATGAGAAATACAACGTAGCTGATGTTGCACCAAAGTCTTTTACGTCCACGAAGTCCGTGTCGTCGTACACCCACAACAACACTATAGATCTTATTTCATGTAGTCCTCAAACTTCTCGTTGGGTTGTCGCTGAAGATCGCTCGCGCGAAGTAATGAAGTCACTCTAGCCAGGATGACATGACGACAGATTTTCCCTTTAACTGTCGCTTGTTTCGTATCGCTAGTCAAATGCAGACTGACTGTGGGCAGGCGTCAAGGCGTTTTATATGGGTCAGCTGATCGAATATTCCAGAACTGTCTAGAATTAATAATAGCAGCGCATAGTTTCGAGTACTTACGTTCAGTAAGTACCTACATGTACTTCCCGGGGACTAGTTTCTAGAAATTTCGATGTCGACATTTCGTTGACAATATTGATAAAACCAGTAAGTACCGTGCGATAGGCCACCCTAGCTCTAGCAATACGTTTTTAAATTGTACCTCTACAATGCCTAGGTCACGAGATATAGGGCTTAAAAGTTACGTACTGAATGTTACGCGATATTGAACCTTATGCCACCGACATAAGGTGCACTCTTAACAATATTATATTCGTTATTGAGAGTGGGTGTAATGCTATATGTAGAGAGTGTTGTATGGAAAGGAAGCTAAATCAAGCAAATGATTTTGACGCTTTAGGGAGTTTGTAGTTAAATAGACTAACATCACTTGGAGTTTGCACTGTAATTTGCATCAACACACATTATTATGAAACCCTCAGGATTATAGAAGACAAATTGTTCGTTCATCTAAAGTATTGCTTCCTCAGATGTTTCCGAGTTGCCAATGGATGAAGGACTTCCTAGCACGGTGACCGTGCTGGATGCTCCTGACGGTGGCAAGGTGTATCTAGTGGGTACTGCTCACTTTAGCATTCAATCTCAGGAGGATGTATCCAGGGTATGTATAATTTTCTGTAGTATAAAGGGTTTTATTATAACAAGTTCTTTAATACAATGTTTTGTTTTTTTTTTACATTCTGTTATATATTGTTTTTATAAATCTTGCCAGGAAAGCTATGCCCAGCAATGTCTTTAACAATCATCGTCATATTTCAGCCAATTTACAAAATACCATAATGATTCAATTATCTTATACCTGTCTCATGAATTCCTCTGACAACAACAATATTGTTACGGGCTAGGGGTATTAAAATGCCGGTTAAGGGTTGCGAAGTTTATTGGCAACGAAGGTACAGTCGATCGTAGGCAATGACAAGTAGAACGTAGCTGATGTAGCACCGAAGTCTTCCCTTATGTCCACGAAGTACGTGTCGTACACACAGAAGAATATTATAGATGTTACTGGATGTAGTCCTCAAAGTTCTCGTTGGGTTTTCGCTATAGATGTTTTCAAAGATCGCTTCTTAACTTCGCTTGTTTCGCGTTACTAGTCAAATGCAAATGCAGACTGACTGCGCGCTGGCGTCACGGCGCCTTATATAGCTCGGCTGATCGAACATTCCAGGTCTGTCTAGACCATTCTGTGTAGACGTAATAATAATAGCGCATAATTCTAGTACGTTCAGTAGGTACCTATAGGTACTCTACCGGAGACGAGTTTCAAGTAATTTCGATGTCGACACTTCGTTGACAATGTTGATGAAACCTGTACCATTCGATAGGCCATCGTAGGTCTAGCAATGCGTCTTTATTTCGTACAGCTACAAAGCCTAGATCTCGAGATATAGGGCTTAAAAGTCACGTACTGCTTGTCACCAAAATTTAACCTTATGCCATCGACATAAGGTGCATTCTTAACAATATTTAGATCCATTTTGCAATTTTTTAATTTACCGTTCATGCAAGGCGGTGGACCACCATGACAGTGACTTTCCTTTCATAATGTCTAATGGTTCTTGATAAATCAAAATATTATTGTTATTTTATTTAAGAAACATTTTATTGCTCTTCATAATACTACCTGGATTATAAAAGATACAACAAATTCTCTGTTTTTGGCGTAATAAATGACTAATGATAAGATGATCCAATGTTTTAATTAAATAAGATGATTGTAATTTTAGGTAATACAAGAAGTAAATCCGCATGTCGTGATGGTGGAACTATGTGAGCAGAGGACTAATATTCTGTTACTAGATGAAGAAGTCATACTTAGAGAAGCTAAGAATATTAATATTAAAAAGATAAGGTTTGTTAAGATTATTCTTGTTTGTATAAAATATTTATAAAAATGAACAGTGAATAAGTTTCTGCACTGAAACATTATTTTAATATAGATACAAAAATGTTATGTAATCATAACATTCTTATTTTGTGGGTAGATTTATATCTACCTACAAAATACTAAAGAATATACCATATCTGGCTGGACTGGTGCTCATCCAATAAATCAGATGACTATAATAATTATGAAAAATTAATAGTAATAGTTGTGATTTTTGCTTCCTTGTTTCATGTAGCATTCTTTGCAATGTATTTCAAAGACTTGTTTGTGTTTTGTTGTTACAGAGCAACAATGGCTCAGAATGGAGTGTTCAACGGATTGATGTACATATTGTTATTAAATATGTCGGCTCATATAACAAGAGAATTGGGTATGGCACCCGGCGGCGAATTCCGGCGTGCTATGGCTGAGGTAAGTTCTAACTGAACACCAAATTAACCTTTAATTAAAATATTAAAATGTGCATATACAAAAAAGCATATAATACATGTATTAAAATAAATGTTTGTGAGTGAACACAAAACACACCGGTATTAAAACGGCGCTACATTTGGGCGTATTTTGATAAACCTAAAAAAGAATAAAAAAAATAAAACAAATAAACTTTAATATTTCATATTGGCTTGATAATGTCTATGTCGTGTATTTGTAAAATAATGGACTGACGTACTATGGCCACTTAAATTTTTAGTACCACTTTTACAGAATAATTAAGTCATTACAATTTGTTCCAGGCTAAGAAAATCCCGAGCTGTATTGTACAGTTGGGTGATAGGGCGATAGATATCACCCTTCACCGAGCCATCGCATCCCTCTCTTGGGGCCAGACCATCAGGTTCATCTGGCATTTGCTCACATCCAACCAGACAATAAGGTCAGTGAATTGCTACTTTTTCCTTTATTTATATTTTTTCTTTTCCTTGCCATATGAAAATGGCAAATTATTCTATGATACGAACAACACCAGGTCAAGCTACCCGAAACTGTCAAATATTCCCAATCAACCTTGAGCCTTAATACTTTAGCTATAAAGTTAAAAATCTAATAAAGAAATCTGACAGATTGTAGAAGATTGAAGTGCTGTTGTCTGTACATTCTATTAGTATAAAAAAGTATAGTATGTGTTAATGCAGCCCCCCAATCGGCGAACACATTATTGTCAAATGTTTGCGACCAGTTGAGATCGTTTGGACCGAACGGACCAATGGGCAGTCCAAACGCTCCCAACTGATCCCAACTAGTCACAATCATTTGACAAAAATGTGTTTGCCAATTAGGGGGCAGGTTTACTTGTGTGGCAAATGATTTTGGTGTACAAAATAATTCACAATTAATTAAAAACGTTTATTATTTTTGCATTTGTAACCTTACACTTAAAAATGCAAATTCTATAACTTACTTTAAACAAATCCGAAGAGGCTTATTTGGATTGATCCAGTAGATTAAGAATAGTGTTTGTGCTGGATTAGAATAGGGCGTAAAAAGCTCTTAATTCAAATTTCAGTTCAATTTAACTGACTGCGTTTTAAAGTCTCCAATCGTTTCAACTATTTTTTTTTAAATTTGTATAGTCTGGAAGAAGTAGAAAAATGTAAACAAAAGAAAATGTTAGAAGACATGTTGGAAGAAATGGCAGAAGAGTTTCCTGCCTTGAAGCGCGTGTTTGTTGTCGAGAGGGACATGTATCTCTGCCATTCCCTGCAGGTCGCTGCCTTGCAACCGCGTGAGTATGATAATTACTAACTAAATTAAGACTATATACTACCAAAAAAAATTATGTGCTTCGGAAATCAAGGTCGAAACATCGTCCATTTTTGAAAATCCGATCACGCAATGATGAGATCTAATATAGAGTAGTTACTACTATGAAATTGCATGTCTGCGCTTCAATTCTATATTAAACCTACAAACCTCGTCAATATCGTGTCTTGTTTATGGCAAGGAATCGAAGGTCTATTGGTACGGACAATATGTACGTGGCGGCAACGAGCCTACCGGCTACCACGACAGATTTTAAACAAGATTCAAGTGGACTATATTTAGGATAGCAATATACAGGAGGCTTCAGCACAGTAGACCACATACATACGCTACGGCAGGTTATACAGAAGACCGAGGAGTATAACCTACCCCTTTGCTTGGCGTTTGTGGACTACGAAAAAGCCTTTGATTCGATCGAGACCTGGGCTGTACTGCAGTCTCTCCAGCGGTGCCAAGTAGACTATCGGTATATTGAAGCGCTGAAGGGTTTGTACGAAAACGCCACCATGTCAGTCCGAATACAGGACCAGACCTCGAAACCAATACCTCTCCAGCGTGGTGTCAGACAGGGAGATGTTATCTCCCCGAAATTGTTCACCGCTGCATTGGAGGATGTCTTCAAGGTTCTGGATTGGAAAGGACTGGGCATCAACATCAATGGCGAGTACATGACACACCTTCGGTTTGCTGATGATATCGTAGTCATGGCTGAGACCGCGGAGGACCTGAGTACAATGCTCGAAGACCTCAGCAGAGCCTCCGAGCGAGTCGGTCTTAAAATGAACATGGGCAAGACGAAAGTCATGTCTAATGCCCATGTTGTACCGACTCCTATAAAGATTGGAGACTCTGTTCTCGAAGTTGTTGACAGTTACGTGTACCTGGGACAAACTATCCAGTTAGGAAGGTCCAACTTCGAGAAAGAGGTCAATCGTCGAATCCAACTCGGCTGGGCTGCTTTCGGGAAGCTACGAAGAATCTTCTCGTCCGAAATACCGCAGTGTCTCAAGACAAAAGTCTTCGACCAGTGTGTGTTGCCAGTGATGACATATGGAATTGAGACGTGGTCGCTAACAATGGGCCTTATAAGAAGGCTCAAAGTCACTCAAAGGGCAATGGAGAGGGCTATGCTTGGGATTTCACTGCGCGATCGAATCAGGAATGAGGAGATCCGCAGAAGAACGAGAGTAACCGACATAGCCCGAAGAATTGCAACACTAAAGTGGCAGTGGGCTGGACACATTGCCCGTAGGACCGATGCCCGATGGGGCCGACGGGTTCTCGAGTGGCGACCACGCACCGGAAGACGTAGCGTGGGTAGGCCCCCGACAAGGTGGACCGACGACCTGGTGAAGGTCGCGGGAAACCGCTGGATGCGGGTGGCGCAGAACCGGTCGTCGTGGAGAACCTTGGGGGAGGCCTATGTCCAGCAGTGGACGTCTTTCGGCTGAAATGATGATGATGATGAATATACAGGAAACTATAAGCAAATATGCGATAGGATGATGCCTTCGGAGTATATCTCTCTGATTAACGTGCTAAAGCGGCAAATCACTTACCTGCAACCTTACCACCACCAGACCAGATCACGAGAAAACGCACGTCGACACAATTCAGCACAGTTTTGCATCCGCGGGGGTTCTCGAAGCGAAAACAATTTTTTTTTAGCTGTTTTTGATGTTTAATATTTTGCATTCTATATAGGTCGGGAACCATGCCGCATTGTAGGCGTCGTCGGTATTGGCCACGTGGCTGGCATTGTGGAACACTGGGGTAAAATTAGTTCCAAGGACATTCCACCACTACTTCAGTAAGTAAACAATATTCTGTCTACGTTTTTCGTATCTACGTTTAGAACTATTCGAACAAGACAGACAATAAAACAACTTTGCATTATCTGACTACTGTATGAACAAGATGCCTCTAAGGTCCGTATTCCAGAAGGAAACTCAAGCATTGATCTCTGTTTAAGTATTACTTAAAACTAGTTTCAACCAATCAAATGGCTTGAAACGAGACTTAAGTAGAGCTTGAGTTTTGAGTGAGGGTCTGTAATACGGATAAATGAGTGAAATAAACCTCAGAATATTAAGATATAATATTTGACGTAGGTATTTAGGATATAAAGGTTTTTTGGAGCCTCGTTAAAATGAGAATGGTGCCATCTAGTCTTTCAATACATTTCATAGTATGTACTATAGCATCAAATGTTTATCACCAGCACCACCCTGTCACATCATCCGAGAGCCAAAAATTACGCATATTTGAAAAAAAAAAATGTTGATGTTGTGGTCTGAAACGCAGGTTTAATAAACCTAGCTCGGGAATCTCGCTATTTTTACACGATTTTAGTTATTATTTAGGCAATAACATATGTATGTATGTATTTGTATAAGAATATTTTTGTTAGCTTTTATGTTATTACAATGTTGTGTGAAGTTTGAATAAAGATTATTATTATTATTAACTAGATTACCTGGCATACTTACATGCAGGGTTTAATGTATTCTTACTTGTCTGCAGAGTGCCGCCGACGTCCCTCTCCACGCGCATCATTCGGGTGACGATTCGCGTGGCGTGCGTGGGTGCGCTCGTCTATGCTGGTTACAAACTCAGGCCTCGACGCTGGTTTCCTTGACGACTAAATCTCCACTTCATGTTTATGTATGTATGTTTATTTATAAACTTAGAGGACATGCAGTGGATAGAACGCGAAATTCACACTTACGTTTTGTGCAATTAGCTTAAGGTCAATTCCTGTAATTTAAAACGTTCAATATCTAGTTGCAGTCTCATCTTGGCGGTAAATAAATGTCCAAATGTAGGGTAATCAGAAGTACTTTTTGACGTAATGAACATTATTAAAATTATGAGAATTACCCCTCTGATTAGTTTCGTTTAAAATACATATAATTTGTAACCGTATAAAAATTCAACCGTAAAAATGTACTGTAAGGGTCAAAAGGGTATTACCACTTTTGAACTTTATTGCAGTAACAATAAGTGTCAAAAGTGGTACTCCACTTTTGACCCTTACTGTAACCATATTTGTTTCGGTTGCAAATTATTTTTGAAGACTTTAGAGAGTTTTCCGCTCGCGGCTTCGCCCGCGTGGAATTCGGTTAATTTGCGTTATTGCGCTTTTTAGATTTTTCTGGGATAAAAAGTACCCTATTATTTAATCCGGACTTCTAATTTTACGTCTGCAAAATTTCAAAGCAATCGGTTCGTTAGTTACACGGCAAGGAAGCGGAACAAACAAACAAGACTCATTTTCCGATTTATAATATTAGTAAGGATAAAGGTCGAAACATACTATCAAAACGTGACACGACGCCACGCCACCCGACGCATGTGAGTACGTATCAATTGCATTTATAATATGGTCAGAAGCACATAGGCAACACGCTACGTGATCACACGCCGCAACATCCAACCGATTTGTATCAGCGTGTTGCCGGGAGAAGGGGGGGACACGCCACCCGACGAATCAGCGCAGTGTGTTTCTAGTTAACACCCGACGCCACGCGTCAGTCTTTCGTGAACATTTTTAAGGGTATGATAAAAAAAAAAAAGATATTTTTTGTTAGTTTTTGTTTAAAAATTGGTTTAATATGTCGGATGAAGAATTAATAGAATTAGGGAAAAACGGTACTCATTGTTATATGATATGAGTACGTTTTTATATAAACTGTTTCTGTACAAAATATATCCCCAAAATGTGCAATAAATCTTCTTCAAAATCCTCATCTAGCTCGTCTTCAAGCAGAATCGAATCCATGGCCACATGACACGTCAATACTAGACTTGGTTGTTATTTCACATAACCAGTTACAATAACCAGCGACGCGATGTGTAACTGAATAACTGGTTACGAGTCAAATTAAAAAGTAGTTATTTTTGTAAATGCGTTATTTCATACACACGTTATGCCGTAGCGGGTAGCCGTATCGTGCATCACACCGGCGGCGTTATTGCGGCGTATTGTAACTAGTGTCCGACCGAAACTGGTTTTTCTGCCGAAACCGAAACTGAAACCGAATCTTCGGCCAGGGCTTCAGTTTCGGCCGAAACCGAAACCGAAACCCACGTGTCTAAGTATAAAATTTCTTAAAATACTGAAATTTGGAGCATTTTAGGTACCTATTATTTTGCATTAATTAGGACATGAAATGGCAACACAGTAAGTTTGTTGTAATTATTTATTTAACATAATATAAAAAATATATCTATTAATAACATTTTTATTATTTCGACAAATTAAGTTTTCATAGCAAAATTTTAATCATTTCACAATAATCAAATCAATAATTTGAAATTATGTTTCATTTACAATCTCTTTTTTACATGTGACTTGATTTGTTAATACAAAGTTACTGACTCAATATTTAATTAAGTTACTATATAAATCATTTAAGTACGTGTTTACGTCGCGTCGGGCGCACACGCACTAAGTTTTATTGCTACAGAGAGCCATCCGAACGGCGCACGACAATTCCCGAACAGGGCCGACCGACAGCGTCCGTCAAGGCGTTGCTGCGGGAAACGAAGTTGGGCGAACGCGATCGTGCGGAAACTTTCGAAATAAGTTTCGGTTTCGGCAAAAGTTTCGGCCTATTTTCGCCGAAGCCGAAACTGCCACCGAAACTTGATTTTTGGCCGAAACTCGGCCGAAACCGAAACCGAAACCGAAATTTCGGTCGGACACTAATTGTAACTAGTTACGTGAAATAAGGACCACGTCTAGTTTCGTTTCGTGTGTAACTGTATAGTTGATGGTTATATTTAACAATCCCAGTAGCTGAATTAATATAACTAGCTACAAAAATAACTTGTTTTGTAACAGGTTACGCCGATCAAGTAACCGGGTACATTACGTTTCTTGAAAAAGGCGTTACGACCCACACCTAGTCAATACACTTCAGCATTTCGTGAGAGACTACACTACACGATATGTGTTGTAGCATCGTGTGGCGTGTTGCCTATGTGCACGGCGAGCGTCGGGTGTCGACACAACACATCGCGTTGCGTTTTGATAGTATGTTTCGACCTTAATTCTATACATAACTACATAATTATAATAAATACAAACCTCTAAAGTAAAGAAAAATTTGAATTTCGAGGATTACCCTGCCATTTTTCCTTCCCATACGGGCTCCTCCCTTACAGGACTGAAATAAATTCGTGCTTTTAAGGTAATTTCTCTATCGTTTCTGAGAAAACGGTCAGGTGATTGATGATTATGGATTGTTGTTTTCCTTTTTCAGGTTTCTCAACTCCCCTACGAAGACTTAAAGTAACGTGACGATGATTATTAGTTGACGTATATTGTGAATGTTTTAGCGTAAGATCTTGCAATGAAACTATAACTTAAACATGCAATTCGTTGTAAGTAGGTAAACATTGAGGTTACTCAATAAATCACATTTGGCCATACATTTATCAAAAATATACCATATTATGGTATCTAGGTATTTAATAAAATATGTTATTATACTTATTATGTATTTATTAAATAATAGTAGGATTGAGAAACATGTAAAAATATTGTTATAGGTATCGTGAAATAAGACTATTTCATTGCTAGTTTAGCCTTATAAGAATTACAATAACTGTTGCCTTTTGCACTTAAGTAATTTGAAAACATGACTAGCTCTTAAAAAACGGACTTGGAAAATGGGATTATAGCTTTATTGTACCTAGTAGGCACACTTGACTATGTAGCGGATCGCCAAAGTAAATTATTTAAGAATATTTTTCCAACTCGCAGAGTTATCTTGAGAAACCCCTTCCTTTTGTACTGTTCTCATTGTAGGGACACCACGCGGGTCTAGCACAGGTTGATTGGTGTAGCTGATACATAAATGAAGAAAATCAGAAAAGTGAAAAGTCCCATTTTGCATTCCGAATATTTTCCATGAGCGATATTTATATTACATAATATTACCATTAATAAGATAAGAATATTTTTAACAAATTCCACATTATTAGAATGACTGAACTAAGGTCGTTGAGAATTACTTTAGACACAGCTGTTTCCAACTTTATGGCGGCTCTGAAGTGCGATACTCATACATAACGGGTGAGTTTGTTACTGCGTAGCGATTCGACTTACATATGTTCCGAACTAGGGTTGCAAGGGAGCTTCGCCTCCGCTTCCGTTACTACGGAAGTTCCGCAAGAAAAAGCATCTTCGCTTCCGCCCCCGACTCCGCACAATTTTTGCGGATTTATAACGTAGGTTTATTTATGTATTTATAAAATAAATAACGCGCAAGCTGCGATGCTCGACAAGCGTCCGTCCGCGTTTGAGACGGGAATGCGGTAAATACAATTAGTTTCTCCTTAATTTTCATTACTAGAAATGAAAATCAAGGATAATATTTTTTTAATAAGTGTACTACTATTAATGTACGTATTTAAAATTAAAGTATTGTTGTAATTAACCATAAATTTAAATTTTTTCTATATTACTTTCACCTCCGCCTCCGCTAACAAGTTCCCCGTTACAACCGTATTCCGAACCGCTGTACAGTTTGAATCGGGCTGTGAAATCATTAATCTCTGTCTGTTCTCAGAATATGTTGTTTGTTTTTTTTTTTTGTTTTTTTAGTTAGTGTAGTTTCTTTTCTTTGTTGTGTAAGTTTGCAGGGTTTGGAGTTATGATTACCATAAAGAATAATAATATAAAACTGAAATTCTCGACATAACGGCTGACATTTCTTGCCCATCGAGGCAAGAAATGTCAGCCGTTATGAATGTAAATTAATTTTAAAAAAAGTGTAAATACTAAATAAAGTTGTATTTTTAATTATTCCTATCATATAAATCCGGCCAAAGTAATTTTTTTTTTTGAGAACACTATGTATAGTATGCGTTTCGGACTTCTTCACTATTCTCTTCTTATCAATTATTACGACATTTTTCAATGTTTTTTCACGCTATTAATATTTTGTCTATTATTATCGGTCTTTTTTTTCTTTTATTATCTCTATATTTCGTAACATAACTTTCGTAAATGTACTCTACGTAACTAAACACTTTATACACAACAGCAAATAATAAATAATAATAAATACCGCTATTAAATTATGTTGCAGACACGAAAACGGTTACAAATCTTGCCATGTAATATCTATGAATTACAAAGTGTTCAACAAGCGATTGACCAATTTTTACTAGTTGTATTGGTTCGAGTAATATAAAAAACATTGTAAGGACTGTGATAGAAAATTATTAATAAAGTTTCCATCCGTCTTAATATATAAGCCCGTTTTAATAATAATAATGCATGTACTTATATGTATAAACAATTTAAAATATTTATTGTGTTTGTAAAAATAAACAGAGCATTTTTTTGGTTGTCCAAATACTTCACAAATTAATCTCAGTGGCTCAGTCATAAAATAAACATTGTTAACACTTTATAAATAAATGAATAACGTAAACTAAGTTGATCTATGCGTTTTATTTATAAATTATATCTATACATAGAAAAAACAGAAATGGTAAACTTTATATAATTAATTATTTTACTATTCGTCGGAAGATGGCGTGATAGGACACTGAGATTGTTTTCATTGGTCCTAGGTTTAAATTTTGTTATTTAAAACAACAAAGAACTATATATTTTTCACAAGGTTCGGCTCGTATGTATGTACAAATGTAAGTACAAACTACAAAACTAACCATTGCAGTGTCTTAATATTCAAAATAAATGTTCTGTGGCGTACTGTTTGCACCACCTTTTATTGCCCGAGATAAAAACCTGGTATAAATAGCAGGTATTTACATAATAGTATATATGTAATAGTATTTACATAATAGCATAGCTTGCAAGGCAAATTATGTCTAGCATAATATACAGAATGAGTTTTTAAGAACCGTCCAAATTTCGATATATTGATCTTCGGCGAAAATCATTGAATACGTGTTTTTTCTTTTAGCATCACTCAATACAAAAATATTGAGATACTAGCTTTTAACCGCGGCTTCGCTCGCGTGGAATTAGAAAATTTTTGTCAGGAAGAAAAACACATCAATCATGTATATGTATAGAACAGAGCACTATTTAAGGACGCTAGTGTAAACAATGTTGTGGGTCTTTCCATTAACGGCTAAGACATGTAAATTTCTAGCATTGGATACTCGCGAACATGCCACGTAGAGCTGCCCATGTGAGAAGCATGGCTTTTCCAAGTGTACCCCGGCTACTTGAAGTGTCTGACCTTGTGCCTTGTTGATAGTCATGGCAAAACTGAGCTTGAGTGGAAACTGCAACCTTTTGAATTGAAATGGAAGATCCGTGGCAATTATAGGGATCTGAGGGATCATCACATTCTCGCCCTTACTTGCCCCTGTTAAAATTGTGGCACCAATAATGTTCCGCCCAAGCTGTGTGACGCGAAGCCTTGTTCCGTTGTATAATTGCGGCGCATCTAAATTACGCATGAGCATAACCGGAACGCCTAATTTTAGTTGCAGTTTATGTGAGGGCACACTTGACAGCTCTAAGGAATTTAAGAACTCCACAGGATATGAAGTACTCTGTTCTGCATCCTTGATGGTGTCTATTGACTAATACTCTGTAATTACAGTAGGAATATTTTTAAGAATATCACTATTTATTTGGATAACAGTGTCAATTTTTGGAGCAAGTATTGCTCTTTGACATAGCCACGAATCATCATTTATATTATTATGTAGGTCAGGGTAAACCCTGCCAATCAGTTCCACATCATTCTGTACTACGTTACAAAAGTCCCCCGTTAGTGACACATAGCCCTCGGCATCTGTTTCCAGTTGTCCGTCTCCAATTTTTAACAGTTTGTCTGCATAGCGCCCCGTGTCTAGATCATTGTAGAGGTGCACCCTCATATTTGTCGACAAGCTGAATTTTTGGACATTAGTCCATAACGCTGACGATTTGAGGCAGGCTTTTATTTCATCTGCAGGTGTGCCTCTTTGGATCACTGGTAGAGTTTGGCGAAAGTACCACCATTCCTCCCATGATGTTTTTATTATTTCTAATATCCTGTAGAGTTCTGTTAAGAGCCTCAATAGGGATGTATCCAAGGTATGAAAATCAATAAAATAATTAGTCCGTCTTATAGATAATAAAAAAAATTAAGACCCGTATTTTTTATTTTGTCGAAATTACCAAAAACTACTGAGATATAGCGTGTTAAAGTTACGGAGTGGGGGCTAATTACGTCACGCCGTAGTATATTTTGCACCACGGCGTGACGTCATGCGACATTTTCAATCAATATATCTTCCTAAGTATTTGAATGAAAGAAAAAATAAAAAATACATGTTCAATATTTTTTATAAATCTATCTGATGGACATTAAATTATTTTTTAGGATACAACCCAATTGCCTTTTTGTGTGACATTGTCCATTCATCCCACACTAACAGTTTGCACTGACGAAACAACATACCCCTAGCGCTATTTTTGCTAAAATTACAGATTGGTATCTCTTCTTCAGTTAGATTAAGGGTCAGAGTACAGAATGCGCAGTGCGGCCCCCGTGCAGTAACGTGGCTGCTATTCGGGAGGAATCCACTGCCACCGCAATGTTCTTGTCCTTTCTCACATGGGTCGGCAACAAATTTAACAAAAATGTTTTTCCAGTTCCTCCATTGATGCCCCATCAAGGAACAACAGTGCACCATTTTGTGAATCTACATGCCGTAACACTTGTTCGAATACATGACTTTGTTCCGGAAGTAACTGAGGAACCATTTCGGTCAATTGCTGCTCCAACGCGAAGGCGTCGTAATTAAGTTCCCTGATGATGTCGACGTTTAGTGTGTCACTTGTACGTGGTGGGCTGGTCATTCCGAATTAAACACAGACCAAGTATGTCGTTCTATAAGTCCACGACGCGCCGTTTGCAACTCCGCATTTGCATTGAGCCTATGCCTGTTCAAGGGTTTCGGCAGATCTCAAAGTGGCTTGGCGCTCGGCTTGTTCATCTAGACGGAGTTGAGTCAGTTCAGGCGTTTCGGCAGCTCTCAAAATCGTTTGATGCTCATTTTGCCTGTCCAGGCGGAGTCTGGTTTGGGCAGCAGTTTCAGAAGTCCTTAATGTGGCCTGACGCATGGCCTGTTTTTCAAGTCTTTGTTGAGTCTGAGCAGGTGATTCAGCGGCTCTTAAAGCGGCTTGACGCTGTACTTGTTCTTGTGTTCTTACTTCCGAATCGTAAGATGACTCTTGAGCTCGAGCAACTCTTTTTGCGCGAGCCTGAGACGATACCTTGGAAAGGTTAGACTTGCGTTTGCGAGTCATTTTCGAGGTTAAAAAAAAATATAAATAAAAATGCAACAAAACAAACAAACGAAAAACCAACACAACAAATCCAAATCGCAAAGCAAATCAAAAACAGAAACAGTCAAATTAAAAGCAGAAATAACGAAAATGTAATACAGAAATATAGGTACCCCAAAAACTATAGGATGACGCGCCGAGTAACATCAACTAACTATATGCAGAAAATATGCAGATTCGTTGCTTTATTAGGTTATAGGTCTATATGGACGATATTTGGTGTATACATACAAATATTCCAGTAATCTCCCTTGGGAACTTGATGTTTTTTTAGGACCAAAAGTAGCCCATGTTACTCTCCATCTTTTCAACTAACTGTATGCCAAAAATCAGGTCGATTGATTGCTTAGCTACGACGTGAAGGAAGGACAAACAAACAAACAAACACACTTTCACATTTAGTATAGTATAGTATATGGATCACATCACAAAGTTATGTATAAAATGTTGATGTTTGTTGACATCGAGCCGTGTGTACGCGCTCGGAGTATAATGTACTCTGTGGCGCTCGGTAAATGCGCGCGCCAGCCCGCCTTGCGCGCGCCGCCAAAGTTCTTTTTTTTTTTTTGTTCACTTCTTTCCGTTCAGAGGAACGGAAAAGGCAAAGGCATAGTACGCCATACAGCCTAGTCTTAAGTAACTTTTTTCTTCAGTAAGTTTATATCCTAACTTATCCTTTTTTTTTTTTGACGCTGTGGAAATTCCTTTACGCACCATACCCCGAAGGGCGTGTGTGGGACTCGCCCAGCCGAAGCCGGGAATACCCACTAAAACCAAACAGCGGCACACCGACATCGCCTTAGTGGCGGGGTCATGGGAAATAGCAGAGCCTGCACTACTGCCTATACAGAGTACCTAAGTTAAACAATTTAGAAGTGTTCTATTCAAAATTAAATATTATTTTATCAACATACTGTTACAACTCGAACAAGAATGTAATTCTATGTGGCGATTTCAATATTAATATTTTAAAACAGGATAAAGTATCTCTCGAGTTTGTTTCCTATTGAAGTACAATCTATCTTTGGAAATTGGTCAACCAACTAGATTGCAAAGCAATACATGCATAGACAATTTTGCACATAATATTTCACGAAGATGTACCCATAATGTCCTTGATCTACATTTGTCGGATCATACAGCACAAACTTTAAAGCTTCCGGTGAAAAAGACATATTTAATTAAAACTTGGAATATAAAAGTGCGTGACTATAGTAGTGAAAACTTATTGAAATTCAAAGACTGTTTGAAATCAATTTCTTTCTCTGATGTCTATCTCAGTAAAGACCCTAACGTAGCATATAACAAGTTTTTCGAACTTTTTCAATTGTTTTATAATTTATGTTTTCCAATTGTTTTAAAAAAAAGAAAATTAATAAAAAAGCCAAACTGGCTAACACCTGGTATTAGAAGGTGTAGCCAAATAAAAAGACAGTTGTTATGGCACCATAGATTAAATCCATCTAATGTAAACATGACTAAACTTCGAAACTATTCAAACAGACTTAAGAAAATAATAAAATTGACCCAATTAGCAAAAAATAACTATAAAATAAGAACAGCACATAATAAATCTATGATGACATGGAAAATAATAAATGAAAATAGAAGCAACTCTCCACCAGAGTATATAAAAGAAATAATTAATGACGGTTTACACTACACCCAAAGACATAACAAACATGTTCAACGATTACTTCATAGGCCAAGCAAAAAAACTTTCCACTGTTTCGACACATCTGACTACTAACAATAGAATAGATTACTCATCGTACTCGATGTTTTTTGCCCCTATCATACCACATGACGTAAATAAAATTATAAAAGATTTAAAAAATAAAAATAGTATAGGTTATGACGATATTTCAACAAAGGTTGTAAAGTATGTTTCCGAAATAATATTACAGCCCCTCAGCTACATAATTAATTTATGTATTGAATCTGGAACGTACCCTGATAAATTTAAACCTTGTTCAGTGTTTTCACCGAACACCTTAGCTAGCAATATCGGCGTAACGCGTTGACCTACAATTATTAATTAATGTAGTACATATATTATAATTATTCAGTGCACTTTTGGTCTCCGCGGTAGCCGGCTGCATTCGAACATTTTCCTAACATTTTTACTATAAGAACAGTTTGTGAGTTGGTCAATAAATAGTGTTCAACATAAACATTTGTTTCTCCTCAAAAACACCGACACCTCGCTAAGTACCTCGACATATTTTTTGGTCCTTCGAACCGGACCACGCGTCGCGTAATTTTGAAAAAATCGGAATTTTGGTGTGCGAGGTCTGAACTATCGTCACAAATAACAGTGTGGGAGCAAACATTGGAGCACAACAATGGAGAAGCAGCAAAGGCTCAAGGCTGAGTACCAACAACGGAACATACAAGTAATAAATTTCCTTATTTTTAATTAGTAGGGATTTTAACATCCTATAACAATGTCGGAACTCATTGAAACGCAAGCAATGATCTATGATAGCATCAACTTGAAAAAGGATAGTGCTGATAGGAAAACAGTAGATTACTTTAAGCGGAAGCTTAGCACTTTGGAGAGTTATTGGAATGAGTACCAAGCTAATCATAAGCGGATTGAGGGAGAGGTAAGTAAAACTGATTCTTATTTTACTGACCGAGAGTACGAAAAAACACGTGCGGCGTATGAGTCAACCAAGGCGTTGATCAACCAACAGTATCAACTGCGAGTCATAAAAACAGGAAACCACTCTGCAGGTGAGCAAATAATACGAGACAGATCACCCTCGACATCGAGTATGCGTGGTGAAGAGCTAGGATCAAGTGGTCCAAAACATGGGAGTGATCGACCAGCTCTGAAGTCGCAAGCTGTGCCAAACAGCAAGGTAGAAGAAATGTTGAAAAAACAGTATGCGAACTTTAAAGCATTTGTGCGTACCACCGCAAATATAGACGTGGATTCGATCGCAGAAAGGTGGGAATTTGAGGACGTATTGAGGTCATTACAAGCTAGATGGTCAGCTATCGACATATTACATTGGAACATCGAGATTGAGCTGGAGGGAGAGAACGAACAATACAACAACATGTACGACAAGTATGAGAAAAAATACAACACCCTGAAAAGGGCTATTAACACAAAAATGTGGTCAGTCGCACACAGGGAAAAATTAACACCTCAATTGGATATACCGAACTTCAACGGAAATTATAACCAATGGGTATCGTTTCGAGATCTATTCACGGAAGTAATCCACAACAACCCCTCATTATCAAGCGGCCAAAAGATGCAACATTTAAAGGGCAAGGTTCGCGGAGAGGCAGAGAAACTTGTACAACATCTATCGATAAGTACCGATAACTATACGGTATGCTGGAATATTCTTACCCATAGGTACGATAACAAAAAACTAATTTTCTCGTCCCATATGATGAACATTCTTCTAGGCCTGCCAAACATACAACAGCAATCACTACAGCAGATTAAGCGAATGCATGACACAACGGTGGAATGTCTCAACGCCGTAAAAAATTTAGGAGTTGACACCACGTCATGGGACCCAATTATCGTACACATTTTAGGTCAAAGGCTAGGTACCCTGGTCTCTCTCCTCAGCACTGTCATCTCTAATCACTCTAAATTTGTGTATGTATCCTCCAAACGCAGAATTCTCAAACCCTGGATCACAAACGGTCTGCTTCGTTGTATTCGAAATAGGGATAACATGGCTCAAAAGCTAAAGGCAGACCCTGAAAACTACATTCTCTTGGTTACATATAAACGCTACCGTAATTATTGCAACAAGCTACTCAAAAATTTAAAACATGCATATGAAAGAGACGAGTTTGAAGTGGCGAAAAGTAACCCCAAAGCGACATGGAAAGTCATTAAAAATATAACCGGATCTAGTTGCTCAAAATCTCCTAATGAATTATTAAAGTTGTTTTCGAATGAAAAGATTTCAGCAAATAAAGTCAATGATTTTTTTGCGAATTGTGGCAAGAACTTGGCTGAAAAATTCTTATCATCTACGGCTACTCCTGAATACTCTCTCGATGCCTATCCTTCGAACTCGCTAGTACTACTTCACACAGATGAAGTCGAGGTCGCAAATCTCATTATTGGATTACGCTCAGATGCTGCTGTGGGTTGGGACGGCATATCTTCGAGGCTGCTAAAATCATGTCTGCCTGCGCTTGTCCCAGTCATTACTCATATCTGTAATCGCTCCATTTCGACAGGTTGCTTTCCTAGGGTCTTCAAAAGAGCTGTTGTTCACCCAATTTTCAAGAGTGGGGACAGGCACAGTGTAGATAATTATAGGCCGATCTCGATCCTGCCTGTCATTTCTAAGGTGCTAGAAAAAATCCTTAATAAAAGGTTAGTTAGCTTTCTCGAGTCACACAAATGATTAAGCAACAATCAGTACGGTTTTAGAGGTGGCAGATCGACCGAAAATGCTGTTGCTGCCTTGGTGGATCATGTAGTATCTAAACTGGACAGTAAAATGAAATGTTTGGCCGTCTTCCTTGATCTTTCCAAGGCATTTGACACTGTGTCTGTTCCGCACCTATTATCTTAGCTAGAAGCTACCGGTATTCGTGGCCATTCCCTGAAAATCTTTCAGGATTACTTACATGATAGGACCCAGTGCGTTAAAATTAACGATGTTATTAGTGACACCAAATTGTTGACCTATGGCGTTCCCCAGGGGTCGATCTTAGGACCTACACTATTTCTTATTTATATCAATAATTTATGTAAAATGTCGCTAACAAACTGTTCGATTTTTACTTACGCAGATGACACGGCACTGGTACTTCATGGTAGTAATTGGTCAGAGGCTATAAAATACGCGGAACACGCCCTAAACTCAGTGATGAAATGGTTGTCGAATAACATCTTGACCTTGAATCTTAAAAAAACTGTATTCTTACCTTTTTCCTTGCAATCTTCCAAACTCCCACCGCCTGACTCAATGGTGCTTAGAGCTCATACTTGCACACTTGGTATGTCTTCTTCACAGTGTGGTTGTCCTCAACTTACAAGATCTGAATCTGTCAAGTATCTCGGAGACTATGTGGATACTTCCTTGAGCTGGAAACCTCAAATTAGTGCCCTTATACCACGAGTCCGCAAATGTATATTTATTTTTAAAAAATTAAGGCACTGCAGGCATAAAAACTTTAAAAACCGTTTATTATGCTTTATGCCAAAGTTTAATAAATTATTGCATAACTGTGTGGGGTGGAACGTCCAAGACAACTCTGCTACCTCTGGAACGAGCACAGAGGGCTGTCCTCAAAGTTATGACCTCGAAGCCGTTTAGGTACCCCACCACGTCACTTTACAATGAATGTCGGGTCCTCACGGTGAGGCAGCTCTTTGTTCTTGGCACAATTCTACGCAAGCATCCCTCGGTGGTATATAACCCAAATGCAACCAAAAAGCGCAGACATGATGACTATGAAGTATGCTCCACTCATGGATGTAGAACTGCCCTTGCTCACCGTCATTATGAAGTGCTGTCAAACCATATTTATAACAAAATAAATAAATTCTGCGACATTGCTCCTATGTGCCGAAACAAATGTAAGACCGAGGTGACGAAGTGGTTAACAACTCAAAATTATAATAATACTGAAGATTTACTGCGGATCTCAATCGCTTAAAGTAATCGGGGTAACACACTAGTATCTATCTTTTAACACTATAATTACACTCACGCATAACTATATATTTACACACTATATGGTGGTATACATTTATACATACATTTATACACACACACATAATACTAATTTATTTCTTTAATAACCTGTTATTTGATGAAGATGTATAAAAAAATAGTTACAACATGTTTACCAGGTTGATACATAGGTGGCTGGCTGGATAGTTCATTTATTTTAGTGACCTTATGTTATGTTGTGCTCGGCTAACATCTACTGTTACTTTTGGCTTAATTAGCAGGCGAGGACCCTGGCACCCTAAACACAAGTTAAATCTTAAATTGGGTGCCAGAGTTTATCTAAAACACTTGTGTTGTTATAAGTTCAGTGATTGATATTTTATGTTGTTATGTTCAAACCAGTGGTAATAAATATCTTTTTTTTTTTTTTTATACAGAAACATATACAGATTACATAGAATCGCTGAAAAATTCGAAGGAACTGCCGGTACTCGCAGAATTTTTAGAAACAAAATTTACGTCATTGGAAACAGTTCGTCTTAAAGATAATACAGGGCGTATTATCTTCGTATTATCTTCCAAAACTTCTCATCAAAATCAAACATCAAACAGTAAGAAAAATTATTACAGTAATTCAAACAACCAAAGCAATGGAAATAAAACAGTTGCGAAATCAATGCACGTTTCGAACATAAAATGCCCTCTTTGCAATAACCAACACGGAATATATAATTGCAAAACATATTTAAAAATGAGTGACAACCAGAGGTTAAAAACTGCAACGAAATTGAAACTTTGTACAAATTGTTTATTTAGCCATTTCGGTAAGCAATTCACCTCTAATTTAACATGTCGAAAATGCCAAGATCAACATAACACCATTCTACATGATGCATTTGCGAAATTAGGAAACGCGTCAACTCTGTCGTCAAGCGGAAAAAATGTTGAAAAACAGAGTGCAAAACATAATGACTCCGTGACGGTCACCGTCAATGCCTCTCAAGATGAAAAGGCAGAGATTTTACTAGCGACTGCGCTGATAAAGGTCAAGGGGGTGGATGGAACCTACCAAACCATGCGCGCCTTGATCGATCAAGGATCTCAGGTCTCCTTAATAACAGAAGAAGCGTCGCAGATGTTAGGTATCAAGAGACGACAATGTAAGGGAGTCATCTTTGGAGTGGGGCAAAAAGAAAACAATTGTAAGGGGAGAATGAGCATAGAATGCGCTTCGACGTACAACAACTTTGAATTCGAATCTGAAGTACTCATCATGAACGAACTCATTTAAAGCCTGCCTAATCAAACATTTGCTAAGCTTAATTGGTCTTACATAGAAAACATTAATTTAGCCGACCCAGAATTCTACAAAAATCGACGAGTTGACTTGCTTTTTGGGGCGGATGTCTATGCTAACATTATGCTAGGTGGTATTATAAAAGGCAAACATACCCAACAGCCGATAGCCCAAGAAACACAGCTAGGATGGTTACTATGCGGTAACGTAAAAACATTCCAATGTAATGTGGTCCTCAACAACGTCGAGGAGATCCGCAAATTTTGGGAAGTTGAAGAGATTTTAGAACCTTCAAAATTATCTGTAGAAGATCAGGATTGTATAGACATCTATAAGAAAACAACGCGAAGAAACAGTCAGGGTCACTACGAGGTCAGATTACCACTGAAAGAGGGAATTAAACAGCAATTAGGGTCATCTAAACCTATGGCTATTGCCCAACTAAGAAACTTAGAACGCCGCTTGACAAAACATCCAACTTTAGCCGAAAAATACCTGGCCTTCATGAAGGAATATGCTGCATTGAACCACATGAAACTAGAACAGATACACGATAACATAACACTCGAATACTTTTTGCCTCACCATGGCGTGCAAAGAGAAGAATCCTCAATAACAAAGCTTCGTGTGGTATTTAATGCATCCGCCAAAACATCCACCAAATACAGCTTGAACGACGTCATGCTGAAAGGGCCAAATTTACAAAAAGATCTACAGGCCTTACTACTTCAATGGAGACAATATCCCTTTGCCTTCACTGCTGACATCGAGAAGATGTACCACCAGATCCTAGTTAACCCCATTGATCAACATCTACAAAAATTTGTTTGGCGTGAGTCACCGAAACAACCTATACAAGTGTATCAACTGAACACAGTAACATACGGGACAAAGGCCGCGCCGTTCTTAGCAATTATGACTTTCAAACAATTGGCGGCGGATGTACGATATAAATTTCCAAAAGCGGCAGCTGTCCTAGAAAACAGCTTTTATATGGATGACATGTTACACGGCTGCTTCAACATTCAACAAGGTAAACAATCGATAAATGATTTAATTCAGCTCTTAAAGTCAGGAGGCTTCAACCTTCGGAAGTGGTCATCCAATAGTAAGGAGTTATTTGAAAACATATCAACAGGTCAAGAAGAAATCGTTTATAAGTTCAAAAATGATGACATTTTAAAAACATTAGGTTTGTGCTGGAACGCACAAGGAGATCAATTTACGTTCCGTTGCATTTTTTCCCAAACAACATCAAAACTAACTAAGAGGAGCTTACTATCAGAAATATCAAAATTATATGACCCTCTTGGTTGGCTGACACCCCTATCCACAACATTTAAATTATTATTTCAAAAATTGTGGAAACAGGATCTACAGTGGGACGATAAAGTATCCGATGACATACATAAAGAATGGGTCAAGTTAACTACTGAAATTGACCACATCGAAAATTGCAAGATTCCTCGATGGTTGTTATGCAACGAGAAAGACGTCATTCAACTGCATGGGTTTTGCGACGCGTCCATTAAAGCATACGCGTGGGTGGTATACGCACGAACAAAACACCAACAAGAAACAGTAATTGTAGCGGCAAAGTCGAAACTTGTACCGAGTAAAAAGAGCGTAACATTGCCACGGATGGAGCTTTGTGGTGCTTATCTACTATCTAAGCTAATCAACAAAATAAAACAGAGTCTAAATCAAATCAAAAATCAAATCAAATCAAAAATGTTTATTTGCTAAAATACGGTACAAAGGGTGTTACAGTACATTTTTTTCCAGCGTATCCTGCCATATATGGCGTGCAAATTTATTCTTAAAATTACGTTATCCAAATTCCATCGATTTATTTAGTCCTTAATTCTATAATAATTCTTTGATAATTAAAATTTACTAAAAAACTGTCAAGTAGAAATCAATGGACTCTATGATAGTCATAGGGTGGCTGCAAGGCGATTCGGCATGCTGGAAACCTTTTGTGGCTAACAGAGTTAAAGCTATCAAACAGATAATGCCGGAAAACTGCTGGCGATATGTGAAATCGGAAGACAACCCGGCCGATTGCGCGAGTCGAGGCTTAACAGCGCCACAACTGTTAAAACATCATTTATGGTGGAAGGGACCAAGATGGCTAGCGTCCTATGATGTAGAAAAGGAAGAAAATCAGACTATCTACCAAACAGAAGAAGAGATCAATAAGATAAAAATCGTAAACATTGTTCAAGACATTAACAGTAATAGTATAATAGATACTTTATTATTACAACATAATTCGTTTATAAAAATAACGCGTGTCTTAGCATGGGTACTGAGGGCATTGACACCAAAGTACCAAAGAAAGTATTTACCGAAGTACCTAACATTATTAGAATTGCGAAAAGACAAATCAGCTATTATATTACGAGTGCAAAGTACAGAATTTGCATCAGACATAGCAATGTTAAATAAAAACAGCAAAGTAGCATCAAACAGCAAGTTATTAAATTTAAACCCATTTATGGATAAGAGAGGCTTTCTACGAGTGGGAGGACGTTTGAGGAACGCGAACATCAGCGACGAAATGAAACATCCTATGATAATCCCCAACAAAAGTCGATTGGCGGAGTTACTCATAGAAGAAGCTCATCAGTTAACATTCCACGGGGGTCCACGAATGACCCTAGCCGCTCTTCGACGACAATACTGGATAACAAGCGGATACAGTACGACTAAGAAACAGTTAAGAAATTGTGTAACTTGGCGGAAGTATGAAGCAAGGAAGCAATATCAATTGATGGGTGATCTTCCCGCGACTAGAACCAATCCCGCCCCTCCATTCTACCTCACGGGGTGGACTACACAGGTTTTGTGAACATCAAAACAAACAAGGGGAGAGGAGTGAGAACAAAGAAAGGTTACGTGGCTGTATTCATATGCATGGTCACGAAAGCAGTTCATCTAGAATTGGTGTCTGACCTTACTAGTTCAGCATTCTTAGCTGCACTTAAGAGAATGGCAGCCAGGAGAGGAACACCACATAATGTGTATAGTGATCAAGGAACCAATTTTATCGGAGCCGATAGGCTACTGCAAGAGGAGTACAACCAATTGCAACAAGTTTTCAGAGATAGTTTCCAGGCAGAAATAGCTGAAATGAATATATAATGGCATTTCAACGCTCCATCTTGGCCGAGCGCTGGTGGGCCGTGGGAAAGAGCTGTTCGC
The DNA here is from genome assembly GCA_037179545.1 of Sesamia inferens. Classification (NCBI taxonomy): domain Eukaryota; kingdom Metazoa; phylum Arthropoda; class Insecta; order Lepidoptera; family Noctuidae; genus Sesamia; species Sesamia inferens. The sequence continues at coordinate 21,504,989 of CM073928.1, read as the reverse complement.
AGTTTGAAGTACCACTTAAAAAGAGTGGTGGGTGAACAAAAATTAACGTTTGAAGAGTTCACCACCGTACTATTCGGCGTATTAGATGAACAATTCGCGGAAAAATATAGCCGAGATATCAACATGATACAACAAAATGAAGAACACTTAGTCAGTTTATGGAAGAATCAGACCTCTATTGTCGAATCGGAGTACAATTTGTTACAACGCACCCAAGAAACCATGGCAAAACAACATAAAATAATCAATAAACATCTGATCACGTTGGATAACTTCTCAAATAAACTACAACGAGAGGTAAATAACATATCCTTACTTCAAGAATTCACCATGACTGCACTAACAGCAAGTAATTTACTGCACAACTTGAAAAGAACTCAAGATATATTACTGGACATCCTAACAAATGTCCACAAAGGACAGTTTAACATCCATCTGCATACCCCTAAACAGCTTCAAAATGAACTTAACATTAGTTCTGGACATTTATCAGATGATTTAACATTACCTATTGAACCGCATGATATTCGAAAGCTTTATGCTCTGATAAGTATTAAAGCACGAATAACTGAAGAATACTTCTTCTTCCAAATAACATTCCCACTTACCAGTAGAGACCGTTATAAGGTGTATAGGATACTTCCTATACCACACCAAATAAACAACACTATGGTAGAGATGGTCCCATCTTCAGAATATGTCGCTACGGATTTAAAAGGTGACTCATACTTAACAATGACGCCTGAAGAACTTTCACTATGCAAGCAAAAAGGTGATAAGTTTATATGCGACTGGAAAAAACCGATATATCATCTTAACAGCGAGAACAATTTTTGTGATCTCGACCGAGACACATATAAGTGCAAGATAAGAAGATCTAGATGTGAGAATAAATGGACATCACTAGCGAACCCGTCACTATTCTTGTACCATTGTTGCAAGATTTATACCGTCAAAGTTATTTGCGGAGAACAGATACGCCAGATACAGTTGAGTAAAGCTGGGGTAATTTACATAGAGCCAGGTTGCCTGCTGAAGGGTCAGAATTTCACTTTGAACATTCAGAAGCAACAAGAAAATAGAATTGATTTGAGCCCGGATGTTTTGATACCTGAGATGGATCAATGAAACTTGGTCATCAACAGCACTATGCCTAACAACATTTTTAAAGACGTAACAGACTCAGACGAGATGAAGTACGCCTTAAAAGACTTACATCAACGAATTAATGACATAAAAACAGTCAAGTGCAAGTAGTTGAAACGTTATCCATTCACGACATCCATCAATATGCAGTTAGCTATATCCTGGTCGGCGCGCTGGTGCTGACGGCGGGAGCGCTGCTGTACAGGTGGTTGCGGCAACGAGCGCGGCGCGTCCACATCACGTCTGATATGGAGCTTCGACCCACCAGAAGTGTTAGTGATGTGAATGTCAACAGTGTTAGTGCGCGGCAAAACATTAGTGAAAATCAGCCTAGTGAGACACGTGTTTATGAAGGATCAGACAATATAGGAGTGAATAGGGCATGTCCTCGTGTGCCAAGGAAACCCTTAGAAACATTAAGTCCTTAATGTTATTTTAAACTGAAATCAGTTTTAAGTATTTTTAGATACTTATTGTACTAACATCTTAGTCGTAAGTTGGTTTGTTTTCACCCTGTAAAGATTATTACTACTATGATCATTTCATTACTTTACTAACATAACATTGTTTCATCTCCGCATACCTATCTTTCGTGGTGCGGAATATGTTCAGTGTTTTCACCGAACACCTTAGCTAGCAATATCGGCGTAACGCGTTGACCTACAATTATTAATTAATGTAGTTGTACAGGAACGGGAGGCAGGTGCTCTTCAATGAATGGTTTATTTTTCCTTTTGGCGGTTATACGTTATATTTAAAAATCGTCTTATTTCTAACAGTGTGTATCAGGTAATCATTGAAATAAAATTAAACAATCCTTATAACTATATCGTTCAATGACGTGATTGGTCGCCGACAATGGTGAGCTCTGATTCGCTGCTAAGGATCCGGTAGTGCTCCAGTGCGTCGATAGGTGGCGCTAGTAGTCGCGCCAACATACCGGCCGCCTTGGAAGCTCCAGCTTCCAAAGATGTGTTTACGTTGCCGCTTGATTGAAGACGCCGCAGGCTGCATTCATGTTGTCGTCCTCTGCTGATGATACAGGTAGAGGGCAGATTTTCGAGAACGCTCGTTGTACAGGACCCGTAGCAGTTTGGATGGTGGCGACACGCGACACGCCGTCTTTTCCTGGGAAAATATGGGTAACTCTGCCCAAACGCCATTTAAGGGGTGGTAAGTTGTCCTCCTTAATAACGACAAGCGTGTTTAGTGCTATGTCTTGACTGTTCACCTTCCACTTCGTCCTTGTCTGAAGTTCAGCAACATATTCTTGTGACCAGCGTTTCCAGAAGTGCTGTTTTATTTGTTCCACTCTTTGAAACCGTGCCAAGCTGTGAGTCCGTGTTGCGGTGAGGTCTCTGCAGGCTGGTGCAGTGAGTGGGCGCCCGATGAGGAAATGAGCTGGGCTTAGTGGACGAAGATCATGTGGATCTGAGGACATAGGGCTTATAGGACGGGAGTTTAGGACTGCTTCGATCTGTGCCAACACAGTGCTGAACTCCTCGTACGTCAAGTTAGCGGTACCTACGACACGCTTAAGGTGAAACTTACAGGATTTTACTCCTGCTTCCCACAATCCCCCAAAATGAGGAGCATAAGGGGGAATAAATTTAAATTCAATATTGTCAGTTGATAATTTATCAATTATTTGCTGTGAATATTCCTCAAACATTTTATTAATCTCTTTCATGGCTCCAATAAAAGTTCTACCGTTGTCTGAGAAAATATGAGATGGTTTACCTCGTCGTGAGATAAATCTTTTAAGTGCTAATATATATTCTTGAGCAGCTAACGTACTGACAAGTTCTAGATGAATGGCCCGGGTAACAAAACAAACGAATATGCATATATAACCCTTTTCCAATTTAGCTCCCCTTCCTTTGCGATTCAGTACGTTTATGGGACCAGCATAATCCACTCCACATCGAATGAATGGGAAACCAGGTTCTATTCTTTCAGACGGAAGGTTGCCCATGATTGGCGTTAAGGTTTTACCTTTTATTCGTGTGCAGCGAACACATTGGTGGACAATCTTTCTAGCTAAGTTTCTACCCCCTAACGGCCACCAATTCTCACGCACAGTAGCCAATAGCAACTGGGGACCGGCATGAAGAAGCTCTTTATGTTGATATTGAAATAACAATTGTGTAAAGTTATGTTTACTTGATAAAAGTATCGGATGCTTCTTGTCGTAATTAAAGTCAGGCGAATTACTAAGACGGCCACCTACTCTAATTATATCCCTTTCATCTAGAAATATATTAAGCCTAGAAATCGAACTTGAAGTTTTCAAAGGTAAGTTACGTTTTAATTTATCATATTCCATCGGGAACGATTCGCGTTGAGCAAGACGCGCTAATGACTGTAATGAGTCATTCAATTCATCTACTGATAACGGCCCCTTTCTACGATCTTTGTTTGGTGTGCGTAAGTTATGTATGTATCGCAACAGGTAAGCGCCGGCGCGCACTATACGCTGATAAGAACGAAACCTTTCAAAGTTAATAACTTTGTTACGTCACAAACCATAACGGTTGTCATTTGTGATTTTAGTTCTGGTAAGTCAGACTGTATAGTCGAAGGTTGCTGTGACCATGATGACTCAGAATTCTTTAAGAACTCAGGTCCACTCCACCAGAGACTACTGTCAATGAGAACATCAAGACTAACACCGCGCGAGGCCAGATCCGCTGGGTTATTTTTGGTTCCTACATGTAACCATAACGCATTACTGGTTATTTCATTAATCTCCACTATTCTATTTTGAACGAATGTTTTTAACGCATGTGGTGGCATACGTAGCCATCCAAGGACAATAGTTGAGTCTGTCCAAAAGTAAATTTTGTGGAAATTAACACGCAATGACTCGATAATTTTCTTATATAATCGTGCGCCTATTAAAGCCCCACACAGCTCTAGTCGGGGTATGCTGACTGGTTTAATTGGTGCAACTTTACTCTTTGCACACAATAATCTAATAGTGACCGGTGAGTCATCAGAGTAGGTGCGAACATAAGCGCATGCACCATACGCACTCTGCGACGCGTCCGTGAAAACGTGTAATTCTATGAATTGTGTGTGAGCACTCATGACATGACGCGTGTGATGTATACAATTAAATGTGGCACACAGTTTAATGTAGCATCTCAAGACATTCCCGCTCTATCCCGAGTGGCGACAAGACGTGCCCGTTAAGCTGTGTGTACTTACTGATAATTCGGTGGTTTTACTTCAAACCTCAAAGCCCCTATAAGTGATTATAGTGAACACCACATTGGCGACGAGTAAAAGCGCAGTAAGTAAAACTATTACTGAAATTATCTGCTTACGGAAATTGGTCAGCATGAAAATATATTTGCACAGTGTTTATTTGTGCAGAGAGATTTCATATATAAATATAAATAAAAAAAAAATAAAAACGTAAGTGTAACCATACACTAGTTGTGGTGGTTATAATTTCCATATAAATTCATGTATCTTTAAGCAATTATCTTATCTGTGCTCAATCTACGTTGGCGATCAGCTGAGACGAGAATATGATGCACAGATCGACCACTTAAATTCAACTCATACACCTAATATAAAACCATCTTGGGGCTCGTGGCTAAATATTAACAGCCCCGTACAGGTCGATTGATCAGCACAATAATTGTGTAACGCGCCACTACTATTACTTAGGATAATTTCGAAGCATATTGCTGATCCATTGCTTCATAATATGTTCGAAAAAGTCTGTGTCAACAAAGTAAATAACGCAATGAATGTTGTTGAACTGTCAAAATGTAACCAATTGCTACTGATAGTGTTTTACACAAGATTAAACAGCACGTTGAACCGTTGGTCCCGGCTGACATTTAGATACATATATTTGTATATTATAGATCTTTGACAGTCGTTATGGGTAGTCAGTAGCCCGAAAGTTTGACAACCAGTCTTACCAAGGAGAATTATCCAATAACTGGATTGTGGGGGTGATCCGTAGAAAATACCGGTATTCTGCCGAAAACGGTTAGACTGAAATCCGACTCCATTATACAACATTGTTTGGGAAAAGCTAAACGACATCAAATATGAATGGTTGACCAAATCCGTATGTAGATAATACCATCGAAATATTATTCGAAAATCATGAAAAGTTACACATCGAAAGTAACGAAAATACCAATATTGTAAGTACACACAACTCAAGGGAAATAAAAAATACATTCTAACGAAAATATCGTTAATGTATAAGTTTGATCAAAAGTTCCACTTCGGTAAAATCGAAGTAAAGTAAGAAATTATTATCTTACTATAAAAACTAACTTCTGTAATACACAAATTGAGAAATAAAAAACACTCCAATGAAAACATCGTTAATGTATCAATTTTAACTAAAGTTCTACTTCGGTAAAATCGAAGTAAAGAAAAAAAAAATATTATCTTTAGAACTATTAAAACAGTGTATTACAGAAAATAAATAAGAAAATACGTTCCAACGAAAATATCGTTTAATGTGCCCGTTTTAACAGAAATTCCAATAAAGTACGGAATTATTATCTTACTGTTAAGACTAACTAGTGTCATAATAAAATAACGTAAATGTATCAGTTTTAACAGAAGTCCCACTTCGGTCAAATCGAAGTAAGGTAAAGCATTATTATCTTGCCGGTTAAAACTAACTAGTGTCTATATAAAATCTGTGAAGGTTGAACTTGTTCTAATGATTGGACTAATTTTAGTCAAATCAACGCATTTTGGCTGGCTATTCTAATAAACAACTCCTAGAATTACAGAGTCGTAATCTCCGGTGACCGTTTGAATTGTGACACGCCACTTAGAGTGTGATTAAGGTGTCTCCTTCTGTGAGACTCGCTTACTAAAGCTTATTTATTTAAAAGTTAACACTTAATACTTAGAGCGTTAATAAAGAACCTTTGTGAGGTGAGCCGCTTAAGTACAAAAACCCTTATCCGTCGAGAAAGAACAATTGGTTATAAATAACCCAAGTGTTTGATTATATTTCAACAGGAAATCTACATGTACTTTTGTTGATTATTAAACGATGATGAGAAATAATTCAAATTACATTAAATTATTCAGTAATCTGTAAATTCTCTTACTACAATACGTGCTGTCTATATCTCTGATTTGACACAGCAACATGAAAACTGGATTTGTGACAGCAACAATCGAAAAACATACATTTTGAGTTTGCTACTCTCTAGAATCTGTAAAACGACGGTGAAAATAGTCCACAATGGTCAGTACAAGTTCAACAAGCCCTAATACCAACAAAATTGACACTAAACAAAAATGACACTGAAAACAAATACATTATATTAAAAAAAAAAAGAGGTTGCTTGCAAAACCATCACAAAAGTGATACATAATTGTTCCTCAAGCAAAACCATCAAAAAAGAGGTTGCTTGCAAAACCATCACAAAAGTGATACATAGTTGTTCCTCAAGCAAAACCATCAAAAAAGAGGTTGCTTGCAAAACCATCACAAAAGTAATACATAATTGCTCCTCAAGCAAAACCATCAAAAAAGAGGTTGCTTGCAAAACCATCACAAAAGTGATACATAAATGTTCCTCAAGCAAAACCATCACAAAAGTGATACATAATTGTTCCTGCCCTGCAATTAACCAGAATTGCATAAAATATGGTTCCGAGGTCATTTCCAGACCCACTGCAGAACCAGGAACAACAAAAGAAAAACCCTTAACTCGAGTCAATTGACAACAATAAAGTTAAGGAGCCCAAAATAAAAACTCATAAAAATAAAAAGTCCAGTCTGTCTACATACTGTGTATATAGACAATGCTCACTGATTGCCATAGTAGATTTAACATAACCTTGAAAGTTAATGAATAGTTTTATTAACTTTTTAAAGTATAGTCTCCAACCAGCAAATGTATCTAGACAAAACATTCATGGCTATGGTGCTAAACATTTATAAAATATTGGGATTGTTTGATGCGGCAAAACGTTGTCATAAAAAAATTGATCAAGGAATCTTTTGGGCAAAGAATCTGCCATCTTCCTTAATGGACTAAAACTAAGTTTTGATCTCAATTCCATTAGGGTTAAATCATTTCCCTAATTCAAAGATGTTCAGATAGATATAAAAAAAAAATACGCCCGTTTGTCAACTTCACATACGAGTACCAATTCCCTCGATATCAAAAATAAATAAAAAAGACGAACTGGTAAAAATGCGGTTCTAAAGCCCGATGATGATATTTGTAGTTGTGCTACCAAGAAAGCTGTCATTAGAGAATCAATAAACTGGTCCTTGAACATTTTAAAGAAATCATGGATAATCTTATTGTCGTGCAATGAAAATTTTATTCACGTCATTGTTGTCGTTGGATGTGATGAAAGAGAACATCTGAAAGACAATAATGATTTACTGAACAAAACTAAATAATTCTTCATTTTAACACTATTTAGATTCTGTGTTATGGATTGGATTTTCGTATGACGGCACGGTTAGCGTAGTGGTTAAATGTTTGACTGCTGCGTTGCGTGTCGCGGGTTTAATTCCCGCACGGAACAAATACATATCAGTACCACCTACAAATAGTTGTTCTGGGACTAGTTGTTTGTGTATGTGAGTGTTATATGTTTGTAAACGCACCCACGATACAGGAGAAATACATGAAAAAAAGAAAATTTCATCATCAGGCGTCAACCATGTGACAAATAAATTTGAACTATAGAGTCTTTTGTACCACCAGAAATCAATAAAGAAAAGGGTTTCAATTTTGTTGATCGATCACCGATTTGTCAACTTTAACAGATCCCATTGTCAAATACAAAAAGCAATATGCACAAAATGCCAATATATAGGTACAGTCTGGCATAAGGATCAAACAATAAAACACGTCTGACTGAGATTCTCAGGCTTAGCTACACAAAAGAGCCTATTCAGTAATTGCTGATGCAAGTCCTGTTCATCTAGAGGCTTACTGATTCAGTACGTCGCCAAAGAACGCGCATCATTTCCTTCGGAATGATAAACGTTAAAAACGTATTGTCAAACCGACTAAAGAGGGATTTAAAAAAATGAACTTATCACAGACCATAAACCTCTAGAGGTTATAGGATAATAAAAATAAATAAAAGCTGGAAAATCAAATATACTCGTAACAACCTCATTATCATGTCTGTGTACGAGTGCCAGCATATAAAAAAAGTTTAGAATATGAACATCATATTAACTAGAAGTTCACACAAGCGACCCGTAGCATTAGGTACACCTTAGAACAATTATTATATCATTGAATAGTGACCATGACTGTTAATAAAAATACTTGGGAGGTTTCAATAAATAGCTACAACTTAATAGAACATGAACTTTGGCACATTATGGACTCTTATGAAATATATATATATATTAGAAGCAGCCCAAGAAGTTCACCCAGGCATTGTTAACATAAAGTATGGGTCACGTACAAAGGTGCGAAAGTAATCTAGACACGCGGTAGCGTGTTGAGCCAAGTTCAAGTAACAGATGACGAGCAGCACCGTGTTATAAATAACTGCAGGGGCGATACAACCCCTAAAACAGACTGACTAGACTAAAATACTTTAGTCTCAGGCCTAATTCAACCAGTAACCATTAAAAAGTTTGACTGAATACCTACTGATGTTGGTTTTTGGATCCGCTGTGTAGTAGAAATTATAATTTTACTATCATCGTATTAAAGGCGATAAAAAGACATTAAAATAATGAAATCTACACAAATTAAACAAAAGAAAATTAAATGAACCAGACCCTCAGACAATTATATAACCAAAAAAATTCAAAATCAGATTGTATGGCGAAGTCGAGACTGGAAAGATGACTTGTTAAAATATTTAATGATATACAACAGTACACCTTATTACTCCACAAGAAAATCTACTTCCGAACTTATCTAACTTACGAGAGATCGGGAAAATAGATACAATAATCCGGAAGACAGATAGAAAAAAGGGAGAAATTAAACGAAGATGAAAAAACCTACACACATAGAATTAGAAATTGACGAAAAGTATAGTAAGAATACTATAAATGAAAACAAATAGATTCAACAATTTAATCACACACCGCATAAAATTACACAAATGCTCAAGCAAGCGATATAAATACAAGAAATAATGATTAAACTGGTAAAGAGTACAAGACTGAACATCGTACACCAAAAGGTAGAAGGTCAATGAAAAGTTGTCGATCACGAAGCGATCGATAAAGAAGAATTCACATGTTAACGACTGTGTAAATATTGTAAGCTTCATGCGAAATATTTATGAACTATATTGTACTCAAAGCATAATTATTTTTGAAACTTAATAAACTTATCTAAATGTTTAAAACGATGGTTATTATATCAAATAAAGAAGAACTAACGTAAAAATGTAAAATTGTTATCGTATCAGTTAAATAAGAACTCATCTAAATGTTCAAAATTGTTATCTTATCAGGTGAAAGAAGAACTTAATCTAAATGGTTATCATATCAGATAAATAATTTTAATTCATACTCTATAGGTACTGTTTAATGATTGTAGCTTAATGTGAAATATTGAACTGTACTTAAAATGTAATTATTTTCTAAATGTTCAAGTAGTTACTTTAAACTTAATGGATTAAAATTAAATGTCAAAAAATTGTTATCTGACTTTGTAAAGTAATTAACGTCTAAATGATAAATGTTGTTAAACATCAATTAATTCATCACTATACATAGTATTGTATAAAGACATGTGTTTTTAAAAAAAAAAATGAACAGACAGCTGTGCTGCTGGGGAGTTTGTTCCGCCACTTCTTCTTCCCAGCGAAAGCACTAGGAAGTGTCGATGGGTGGGCGTTTTGGGGGACTGTCTTATGTAATATTGACGTTCAAAAAGTGCTGATTATCAGCCTAATTTGAATAAATGACTTTTGATTTTGATTTTGAATTAACATATAAAAAGGAAGAGATGTGATGTATACAATTAAATGTGGCACACAGTTTAATGTAGCATCTCAAGACATTCCCGCTCTATCCCGAGTGGCGACTAGACGTGCCCGTTAAGCTGTGTGTACTTACTGATAATTCGGTGGTTTTACTTCAAACCTCAAAGCCCCTATAAGTGATTATAGTGAACACCACAACGCGGAATACGTAGTTTATGCAAACATTGAAGTGTGTCAATAAATTTTTCCCAAGATAACGCAACATCACTGGGAACGGGATTATCCCAATTTACCTTACACAACCACAGTTTTTGCATTAATATTTTGGCTACTACGACAGCCGGTGTTAAAATTCCTAAAGGATCGTATATTTGTGCGATTATCGACAACATTGAACGTTTATTTAGTAAAGTCGGTCTAACTACTTTAGTGGTAAAATGAAGTTCATCACATTTATTATACCAGCCCAATCCTAAGGTTTTGGTTTGGCAATGATCACCTAATGACAATTCTTTTGATATTTCGTGCTCTTTGATATCAACGTTAAATATCCACTTACGCAACGGTAAACATGCAGAGTTTAAAATAGTTCGTAACTTGTCACAGGTATCGAGTAAGCTATTTAAATCATTGTCACCTAGAATGACGTCATCAACGAAAAAATCTTCTCGGATTACTCTTGCAACCTGCTGATCCCCACATTCCAGCGCAAGTTGACGTAAGCATCTCATACTAAGGTATGGCGCGGACGCGGTGCCATACGTTACGGTGTTTAGGCGATATACAGATATTGGATCCGACGGAAGTTTACGCCATAATATCAATTGTAAATCTCGTTGGTCTGGTTGTACAAGAAAATTCCGAAACATTTTCTCAATGTCCGCACAACCGACGTATTTATATTGCCTAAAGCGTAGTAAAATGCTAAAAATGTCATTCTGAAGTGGTGGACCAATATGTTGAATATCGTTCAACGACTTACCGGACGACGTGACTGCGCTGGCGTCGAAAACAGTGCGCAGTTTAGTCGTACTGCTATTTTCATTAATAACGCCGTGATGCGGCAAAAAATAGTGAGGTGACTCATAAGTTTTAACGCAACTCATATGACCGAGCCTTTCATATTCTTCCATAAAATCTACGTATTTTTCCTTAAATTGTGGCAAACGAGCAAATTTTCGTTCCAACGACAATAAACGTTTTTCAGCCGCTGTGTAACTGTCTCCGAGCACCTCGGCTGATTCCTTTAAGGGAATGCGTACGGAAAACCTACCATTTTCCATACGTTTTGTCGTTTTGACAAAAATGTCTTCGCACGCACGTTCGTCAGTACTAAGGATATTTTTATTAACGTTATTGTTTATCTCTTCGAGTTCCCAAAACATTTTCAACTGTGTGTCAATTGTTTGGGAGAAACTACATTGCACACTCTTAACGGGAAGTGTGTTAGTATGTAAAGGTCCCGACATTATCCAACCCAATTTAGTATTTTGTAAATAAGGTCCATTATTCAACTTAACTTTGCCATCACACAATAATTCCCAGAACTTATCCGCGCCTATCAGTATATCGATATCTGACGGTGAGTGAAAATTCGGATCCGCAAGTTGAACATTATCAGGTATACGCATATTATTTACATCGACACTAAATGTGGGTAATTGGTTTGTAATGCACGGTAACACTAAACAATCAATGTTCATAGAAAACGTATTTAACCTTGAACGTAATTTTATTTTACAAATGTGGGTGGACTGCGAAATTGCTTGACCTACCCCAGCAACGTGATAAGAGGACTGTATTAACGGTGTATTTAATGTTTCACATAACGATTTCTTTATGAAACAATGTTGACTACCATTATCAAGCAGAATGCGCACAGTGTGATATTTGTTATTATAATCTGCTATGTCCACTAACGCCGTGGACAGCAAAACGTTGGGTAATAACGTATATTCCTGATTACTGTTTTGCGATTCTGAATGGTTAGTCGTAACGTGTAATGATTCAGAGACAGTGGAGACGTTAGCGATGACCGGCAGTGCTGATGCACTCGACCCGCTCACCTGTGATGCACCGTCTACCTGCCCATCAACGTGAAGCAAACTGTTGTGCCTTTTATCACACAACCTACATGGCCCAAACTTGCAGTGGGCAAGTGGGTGGGTTGTGCGTAAACAATTAATGCACAGCTGATGAGTTTTAACTATATTATTCCTTTCTTGGACAGACAAATTAAGAAACCTTGAACAGGAATAAATCGCGTGATTACCATGACACATCACACACAGTACGGGGCGTTGTTTTGTTCTTGCGCTCGTATTACCCTTATTGTTATTGTTAGTAACGTTCGTAGCAACATGAGTATGTGTATATTGCTTCTTAGAGCGCGTTTGTTCGCCGCTTCTATTCTCGTGGGATTTGTTATGGTTTACTTTAATCATTTCTAAAACGTCGGCCCTGTCCTTGAGAAATTTAAGCAAGTCATCTAGTTTCAAAGCTGACCTTGATTTTATTAAAGAACTAGCTGTGCCTTGAAAGTCTTCCCACTCGCGTTCCGTGGCCTGATCTAACTTGGAAACGACCATGTAAATAATTAAAGTGTCCCACGAATCCGTTGGTTCCTCCAACGTCTTAAGGGCACGCAAATTTCTCAAAACAATATCTATTAAGTTCCTAATCTGGGAAGCGGACTCTTTATTTAACGATGGAATTTTAAATAATGCCTTCACATGATTATGAACCAATAGCCGCGGATTATTAAATCTATTCTCTAATAGCTCCCATGCGTGAGAATAGTTATTAGCCGTAAATTCTAATGCACTTATAACGTGTGCCGCGGTACCGGACAATGACGATTTTAAATAATGAAACTTTTGAACGGGATCTAAATCATCGCGATCATGAATCATACTAACGTAAGAATTTTTAAACTCTAGCCAGCAATCGTATGAACCGTCAAAGGAAGGTATTTTAATATCGGGTAACTTAATGCCTATCGGCCTACATGTTGAAACACTAGACTTGTCTACCTCCTTTTTCAATAAAAGTTTCGCAGAAGCTACAGCATGGTAAAATTGATCTTCGAAACGATCTCTCTCTTCCAGCTGTTTTGCTAGATCGAGATCTTCTGATACTTCTTCAATTGTAGACTGTATTTCGCTATACGTTTCTATCAAACTCGAAGTACTCTCGACACGTAAATTTAATTCTATAGACTGTTGATCAGTTAAGGGCAAAGTGATTTTCTTTACGTAATTATCAAACAGAGTTAATCTACCTTTTAAAACACCTCTTTTCTTAATCAAATCTGACAATTTGGGCTCACTCATTTTGGGAATTAAGGAAATCAAGAGTACTTACTAGCCAATGTAGGTGCGTGTGAACCAAGGTGGATGCCGGCGCAGGTAGGCACCGCCAATTGAGCACTGAAATTGGAAACACAGCACAGAATCAACACCTATCGAAGGATGAGATGGGGAAATGGACGGGAAGTTCAGACCTGCCACTCCTGTCTGTCGATGCCTTCACGCTGCAGTTCTTCGCTCGAAACGTGACTCCTCTTCGTACTTTGATGCGACGAATCTTCGGAGACCTCAAGCTTGAACTCCTTATCCGGCTCGATAGGACCACTTTATGTACAGGAACGGGAGGCAGGTGCTCTTCAATGAATGGTTTATTTTTCCTTTTGGCGGTTATACGTTATATTTAAAAATCGTCTTATTTCTAACAGTGTGTATCAGGTAATCATTGAAATAAAATTAAACAATCCTTATAACTATATCGTTCAATGACGTGATTGGTCGCCGATAATGGTGAGCTCTGATTCGCTGCTAAGGATCCGGTAGTGCTCCAGTGCGTCGATAGGTGGCGCTAGTAGTCGCGCCAACAGTAGTACATATATTATAATTATTCAGTGCACTTTTGGTCTCCGCGGTAGCCGGGTGCATTCGAACATTTTCCTAACATTTTTACTATAAGAACAGTTTGTGAGTTGGTCAATAAATAGTGTTCAACATAAACATTTGTTTCTCCTCAAAAACACCGACACCTCGCTAAGTACCCCAACAACTATCATAAAACCATTATTTAAAAAGGACGATGAGAGAGACATTAAAAATTACAGGCCAATAGCTCTTATTCCGGTAATATCCAAGATATTCGAAAAATGGATGTATAGATCTATAGAAGCATTCCTCGACAGAAATAACATACTTGTAAAGGAACAAAAAGGTTTTAGGAAAGACCATTCAATCAATATGGCAATATATGACTTTGTTAATGATATAATTCCTAACATGAATGAAAGAATCCCAATTTCAGCAATATACATGGATATGCCAAAGGCATTTGACTTGGTCAATCATGATATATTGCTGAGCAAGTTAAACGCGTATGGGATAAGGGGTAATGTCTCATCAATCATAAATTCCTATCTAAAAAATAGAACACAACACACCGAAATAAGTCGAATTTGTAAATCAAACAAAACAGTTGTAAAATACATATCCAAAGAACGGAAAATATACTATGGTGTGCCCCAAGGCAGTGTGCTAGGCCCTTTGCTATTTCTTATATATATAAATGACTTTCCTCAAAATATACCCTATCCTATGATATTGTTTGCCGACGACAGTACTATCATTGTTAAACTTGACAAAAATAATAATGACTTTGAAACTAAGATAACTAATGCATTGCAGCAAGCCGTTAACTGGTTAGAACATAACAACTTAATTATAAATTTAAAGAAAACTAAAATTATGAACTTTCGTCAAAGAGTAGCCAATTCGAAATTAAACGTAAGCTTTAATAATGAAAAAATTGAAGAAGTTGAGAATACAATTTTTTTAGGCCTAACTATTGACAATCAACTTAATTGGAAACAACACACTTCAATATTAATTAAAAAAATTAGTAAGTTTGCTTTTGCATTGTTTAAACTGAAGAAAGTAGTCAATCAAACTGCGGCAGTAACTGCATACTATGGATATGTCGATTCACTACTGCGCTACGGAGTCATGTTTTGGGGTAACTCCTGCAATAAAGATATGGTGTTCAAATCACAAAAAAGATGCATCTGGGCTATTACTGGTATAAAAATAACGATAGCTGTAAGCCTTCTTTTTTTGTTTTGTTAAAAATAATGACTTTGCCTTATTTGTATATATTTGAGACTGCTATATTTGTTAAAAAGAACATTCATCTATTTAGAAAAGCATCTGAAAATCGCTATAAAATGATCAGAGAAAAACACAGACATGAACTATGCCGTAGACCTTCAAAGACCGCCTTGATACACAAAAGCATACTTTGTATGGCCCCAAAAATATTTAATAAATTACCAAATGGGATTAAGGACCTACAAAATATTATTCAATTTAAAAACAAATTAAGACATCTATTATTGGAGAAATGCTATTATACAATTCAGGAATTCCTTAATGATAAATTGTAAATTATTTGACATTGATACTCATTTAATTTTGACATTATACTATTTCTTTGACATAATTAACTTGACATTGCCACCTATTTAATTCTGAAATTGTATTCATCATCATCATCATCTCAGCGTTTATCCCGGTTGCATCCGTGGCTTTCGCGTTGGAGCCCGGGGTCTGCTTTCCTGCTCAATTTCCTCCATTTCGCGCGATCTTTAGCATCCTGTGGTGTGAGATTGTTGGCACGCATGTCATCTCTCACAACGTCCAGCCAGCACCTCTTTGGTCTACCTCGCTTGTTCCGGCCCGGCGGAGGCGCCATCGCAAGACATTTGTGACCCACGTAACATGCCGGTTTTCGTAAGACGTGACCGTACCAACGTAGGCGACCCTCCTGCAGCTTTTCCGCTATGTCACGGACATGAAGACTGCCACGGATGCGGGAGTTCCTGATGCGGTCCTTCCGCGTAACTCCACACATCCACCGCAGCATGTTCATCTCCGTGACACGCAGCTCCTGCTTGTGTCGCTCAAGCACAGGCCACGCCTCGCTGCCATACAGGAGAACAGGTCTAATGATGGTCTTATAGACCTGCCCCTTAAGCTTAACCGGCATTTTTGTGTCACAAATGACACCTGACACCTCACGCCATTTTGCCCAAGCTGCGGAAATGCGTGCCCTGACGTCGCAATCAATGTCGCCGGACGCGTGGAGTACAGACCCCAAGTATTTAAACTGGTCTGTGCACTCGACCATGTCACCGCCTATGCGCACGGACATGGGGTCTGTCGTGTTGCTAGCCATATACACGGTCTTCGCCACATTGAGTTTCAGACCTCCGTTCTCGAGCGAGTCCTTCCACACATTCACACGCCGCGCCAACCGATCCCTGTCCGCGTCCGCCAGCGCGATATCGTCAGCATACATAAGCAACCAAGGAGGTTGCTCATGTGAATCCCTGATGCAATCCGACAAGGCGTCTAATATCACGCTGAACAGAAACGGACTAAGAACGGAACCCTGGTGGACTCCGACGGTGACGGGGAAGGGTTTAGTGTCACCAACAGCGGTCCTAACAACGGAATCGGAATTGAGGTACATGTCTCGAATTATGTCAACATAGGCCTCTGGTACCCCTTTGGACCTCAGTGCCCACCAGATCACCCCCCGAGGGACACAGTCGAAGGCCTTCTGCATATCAAGAAAGAGCAAATGCAGAGGCGTGTTCTTCGATCTGTATCTCTCCATGGCGATCCTTAGTGCGAAGATAGGATCCATGGTTCCATACCCTGGACGAAACCCATGTTGACACTCCGAGACAGCACACTCCCGCCGGATCCGGGAGTCCATAATCCTCTCAAGGATCTTCATGGTGTGGGACATGACCTTTATACCACGATAGTTGCCACACTCCTGTACCGAGCCTTTGCCTTTGAAGACTGGAGTAATAATACTCAGTCTCCATTGGCACGGGATTTTGCCGGTCAGGAGCACGTGGTTCAAAAAGCTAGTTAACACGCCCACACCGCGGGGACCCATCGCCTTCCAGGCCTCAATGGGAACTCCATCGGCTCCGACAGCTTTCCGATTTGCCATGCGACGAAGAGCCGTATGGACTTCCTCAGGCGTTATCGGGGGCACTAATCCAAGATTTGGAGGGAGTTCCGGTGTCTGCACCTCTTGGTGCTGCTTATTCAGCAGCTCTTGGAAGTACGAGCGCCATGTCTCCTGCACCGCGAGGTCTTCGCATAGTAGGTTGCCAACAGGGTCTTTTACGCAGCGGCACTTGGATATATCCTGTGCCGCTTTGACCCTAGAACGTGCCAACTTGTAAATGAGCTTTTGCCCCTCAGACGATTCCAGCTTCTCGTAGAGCGGTTGCAAGTGATCTCGCCTGGCTCTGGCTACAGCTCTTTTAGTGGCACGTTTGGCAACTTTGTATGCGTCGCGATCTTCAGGGGATCCGGTCGCTTGCCACGTTTTGAAGAGGGCTTTCTTCACCTTAGTCTCTCTCTGGACTGTGTCGTCCCACCACCAGGTCTCCTTGTCACGTTTGCGGCCACCCTTGGAGACGCCGAGCACCACCTGCGCCGCCCCAGTGATAGCTGCCTGGATCCTGTTCCAGTGTTCTTGAACTGGTTCCCCATCGGTACCGGCGCACTTGTCGCCAATAACGGCCGCAAAATCCTGGGACCTGTTTTCATCCAGCAGCCACCACCGGACCTGGCGCGGACAGTGCTCTACACGTCTGCGTTGGGTCTTTACGCAGAGATCCATGACAAGGAGCCGGTGTTGTGCAGTGAGACTCTCACCGGGTATGACTTTGCAGTTGGCTACTTTGCCGATGTGGTGCCTCCTAGTCAGTAGAAAGTCGATCTGGGTAGCACAACATCCGCTCCGGTAGGTGACAAGGTGCTCCGGTTTCTTTTTGAAGTAGGTGTTCACGATTGCAAGATCAGCGGCCGCACACGTTCGGAGAATATTGTTTCCTTCTGCGTTGCGGCTACCGTATCCAAAGCCACCGTGAACACGATCAAACCCATCACACTTCTCACCCACATGACCGTTCAAATCACCACCCAGAACGACTCCCTGGGACAACGGGATCCCGCGAAGCAATCCTTCGAGCTGGGTCCAGAACAACGTCCTTTCGGCGTCACCGCACCCCGCCTGCGGAGCGTAGGCACTTATCACGTGGGTTATAACCCCATTAACAAGCACCCGCAACGACATCAGCCGATCACTGATGCGATTTACCTCCAAGACGTCATCCTGGAGCTCGCCAGACAACTCCACGGCGACCCCATTCCTCCCACTAGGTACACCCGTGTAGATCAGCTTGTAGCAATTCCCAATAAGCCGGGATCTGCTGCCTTTCCACCGAGTCTCCTGCAGGAACGCCACGGCAATTCTGAAATTGTATTATATAAGTTATTTAACATCTATTTAATTTTGACATTGTACTGTATTTTGACATTGTAAGTTATTTGACATTAATATTTATAAAAATTTGACATAGCATTATATTCCAAATTCATTACATTATTCATCATTTTAATACATTGATAATCCTTTTTATGATTTTAAGTGCTGTTAAAGAGTGTATGCTTTGTGATAGATTTTTTGAGGAACTGATTTATTAGATATTAAGATCACATTGTAAAATGTACTTACCAAAAATCACACTAATAAATGAATTGGAATTGGAATATCAATCCCCCGCCGGCGATTCCCGCCAAAAGGCGGGCCCACAGTGGGCCCTCCATAGGGAGGGGCCCGGCCGGGTACGTCTTCTTGTGCGAGAAGACGCAGCAGCCAAGGGTTTTTTAGCGAGGTGCCCCACTCGTTTGCCCGGAAGCAAACGGGGCCCCCAGCTCCTCTCAGTGAGGAGACCGGGTTGCCCGACGGTGACCCGGAGTTCGGGTCACGTCAGCCACCTGGAGTGGTGGCCGACCCGCCGCACGTGTGACCGCCGAAGCGGTCCCCACTTCTGGTTTTGGTCCGCGCCGGTAAACCGGTAACCCCTATATCTGGGGGCTGTTCCCCTATCCGCCACCTGGGGACGCGTCCGATGGCAGGCCAGAAACTGCACACGGAATCCTAACTTATCCTTTTTTTTTTTATTTTGTTTGCGCTGGGGAAATGACAATTACGCATCCCTACCCGCCGGGGGACGGGAGGGGTATGTGGGACTCCCCGGGAGATAGCCTCCCGGTATACCCACTAAAAACCCCAGCGGTACGCCGGCATCGCCAAAGTGGCGGGGGAGTGGGAAACTAGCGGAGCCTGAGCTACCACGAGCTACCACTCCCCCGCCTAGTCAGGCGGGCCCTCATTTGCCCCTCCTAGAGAGGGGCCGTGCCTCCCACATGGTGAGCGGTGCAAGGCGGGCGCGGGCACCCCCGTGCCTCACGCCCGCCGCTCACCTCAGGGAGGGGAGAAGGCGGCCAAACATCCACCTTCTCCTGCCCCTACGCCGCCTGCGGAGCGCCGGAGCGAGGGGATCCTCCTCTCGCTCGCGCTCCGCGGCCTCCTTCTGCGACATCACTACCTCGCAGAAGGAGGCCATCGCCGCCCAGGCCCCCTCGCTCCCCACCATCGCTCTGACGATGGCGGGCAGCGAGAGGTCCCCTCCTACCGCCGCGACAAGATCGCGGCGCGGCACGGCCCACGACGGGCACACCGCGAGAGTGTGTTCCGCCGTGTGTTCCGCCGCGCCGCAACCGTGGCACGACGGCGTTTCCTCTCGTCCTATCCGGTGCAGGTACCTGCCGAAGCAGCCGTGACCGGAGAGTACCTGCACCAGACGGAAGGAGAGGAACCCGTGACGCCTGTCGAGCCAGTCCCTCAGGACCGGCCCGATGGCGTCGAGGGTACGGCGGCCGAACACCGTGGAGGCGAGGTCCCGCGTCCAGTGCTGGAAGATAGCGTCCCTCGCCTCCCGGCGGACGGCCTCCCTCATCTCCGGGGCCGGACGCTCGCCCAGCGCCCTGCGCCCCGCCGTCCACTCGTACACTCTGGCGAGCACCCAGGCCTCGAGCTCCCAAGGCGGGGTGCTCGCCAGAGCGCATGCCGAAGCGAAGCCTACCGTCCGGTAGGCCCGCGCTGCCCGCTGGGCGATGGCCCTTTGGGGCGCCCGAAGAGCGGTGACGTTCTCCTTCCTATGGAGGGAGTCCGCCCAAATGGGGGCCCCATATAGGGCCATGCTCCGCAGTATGCCGGCGTACAGGCACCGCGTGCTCGGCCCTCCCATGTTCGGCATGAGCCATGAGAGTCTGCGGCTTTCAGCAGGCGCGTCGACAGCCCGCTAAAATGCGGGCCGAAGCGCAGCCTGCTGTCCAGCATGAGGCCCAGATACTTCATCTGGGCCTCATGCCCTCACCCCCGACCCTCACCCCCTCCACATAAATGTGGGCGTCGAGTGGGGGGCGCTGCCGGGGGCCGTGAAAGAACACGGCCTCCGTTTTGTGCAGCGCCACCCTCAAGCCCAGGCGGCGGATCCTCCCCGCCAATCCTAACTTATCCTTTTTTTTTTTTTTTTTTTTGTTCACTCAGTGGAAATCTCTACCAGACCGTCCTCCGTCGGGGGGTCGACGGACGGGCCTAGTTTGCCATTCACCGCATCTCCGGCAGGCTTGACCCACCGGCGCGAGCTCGGCGGGTCCCTCTTCCTCCCCTCCTTCCATCAGGTAGGCGTGTCGGAACTGCCTCTACACGCAAATAATAAAAAATCTAATTAAGATTACCTCAGAACAATCGCATTAACAGTAAATTTGTTGCCTCTCCAAATAGTCAAATAGTCCAAATAGTAGTGTGTAAAAGTGACAAGTGACACTAGCGTGTCACTTGTCACTTTTTCGAATGCACGTACAATTTGCTATTTTTAATTGGTTCCTACACATACACTAGTCGTTTCTATCTTATTTCGCACTACAAAAAAGTCACATGTAGTAAGATCTGGCGATCGAGGTTCCATATTTAAATATCACGTGCGTAACACTAGGTACGTGCCTCAGGCCAGTCTTAATACAAATACAAAAAACGCCACTAAGTATGTAAGATTTCATAATACTTGCTGTATGAATATGTAGCGCGTAGGTCGTGTTACGTAATTAAAACTCAGATAAATCGAGCGTTGTGTATTGCACGTAAAAGGGTACAATGTTATGACGTGTACAATAGCGCGATGTAAGATAATTATACACAAGAGTGTGAACAGGAATGGACTGTAATGTAATGTTGTTAATAATGGAATGGAATATCCTGGAGTGTCTCTTACAAGCTATGCACGCACTTAAATACTAACTATCTCTAAACAACTAAACAATAGTGGGGTAACCAATAGCAAATCAGCTTGCTGTCCTGCGGATGTCCACGCGGTGTCGAGTGCGTTCTTGATGTTGATTCATTGATCGAGGCAAGCCGCGGCGCGTGATTGGTTGGTGTAGAAAGCGCGCCAACTCACTCTTCACGTGCTAGACGTGATAGAACTCGCTGTGGTTCTCACGGCATCGATGCTGGTTAACAGATGTCTTCCGGGGTAAGATTTATAGGAACCCTCGCTGCGGGTTCAGGGTCGCAGCGACGCGCGCCATGACTTCCGCGGTCCTGGTGTGATGTATAGGCGACCCTTCCCAGCGGGTAAGAGAACATGTGTAGCATCTGCTACAGTACTCCCCCCTTTAGCGAAGCGTACGTAGTGTGCAGGCGTCTTGACGATCCTGCCTAATCTGGTACGTTGTTCCCTCGTATGCGGGTCTGGATGTAGGCTGGATTGCTCATCTGTGGTAGCTGCAGGTGCTTGATTGGTCTCGCTGTTCGTAAGCCTGGGATCGTCTTCTGTGTTGATTGTGTACGCAGGTTTGAGGCGATCAA
Source organism: Sesamia inferens (assembly GCA_037179545.1). Lineage (NCBI taxonomy): Eukaryota > Metazoa > Arthropoda > Insecta > Lepidoptera > Noctuidae > Sesamia > Sesamia inferens. The sequence continues at coordinate 21,483,095 of CM073928.1, read as the reverse complement.
TCGATATATTGCTAATTCGTCCTGGTAGCTGGATTGTAAAGTACTTTTCTTTACGTTCGATGATCTTGTATGGACCTTGGTATGGATGCTGCAGAGGTTTGCGGACGGTGTCATCGCGTACAAACACGTGGCTACATGTTTGTAGGTCGTTGTGCACGAAGATACATCGCTTGTTTGCATGCGATTTGTATGTATGTGTGTGCTTCGTGATGACTTCTTGCAGGTGATTAACGTAGTCGTGGTCCATTTTCGGTGTGGCTGGTGTTGTGCACGGCGTTGAAAGCTATGCGACGAAAATCAGCTGTTATGTATGGACGAACATGTAACGTTGATGTTTCGCAAAATATTGACTTGTTGGTACCAGGTAAGATGATTTTCTTGAGTTGTATGTTGGTCTCTTGAGACAATGTAGGGATATAACTGTCGTTTTCTTGAGCTTGAGATAACTCGTCGACAACGTTCTGAGCTCCACTCACGTGTCGAATGTCAGTAGTGAACTCGCTGATGAACAGTAGCTGCCGGATTCGCCGTGGTGTGTCGTTATCAGACAGAGGTTTGCGAATTGCGTAGGTCAGCGGTTTGTGGTCAGTATAAATCACGAGTTCTTGCCTTCAAACATTTTTCGAAAATGTTTTACTGCCGTAGTAGAATAGCGCTTTTGTCTTTCCGAATTTTTTTTTGAAAAATATCCGAGTGGCACCCATTGTTCTTTGTTTCGCCTTTGTTGTAGAGATGCCCCGGCGCAGGTAGCTGAGGCGTCAAAAAAAATAGCGATTTGGTCCTCTGGCGAACTGGATGGGTAAGACAATAAAGCAGCGTTTATTATGCTCTGTTTGCATAACTCAAAAGCTTTTGTCGATTGATTGTCCCACTTTACTTCCGTCTTGTCTCGGTTTTTTGAATTACGAAGGAAAGCATTCAGAGGTGCTTGAATGCTGGCCGCGTTGGGAATACTGTCTCGGTAGAAATTTATCATCCTCATAAATCTTCGTAAGTCTTGAATGGTTTCGGGTTTGGGGTACTCTGTGATTGCTGTGACTTTGTCTTGAAGTGATTTTATTCCCTTGCTTGATACTTCGTAACCTAGGAACTTGACGGTTTCGCTGCCGAAGACACACTTAGATGGATTTATAGTGACACCATACGTGTCTAATCGGCGTAAAACTTCCTGCAGATCTCCGATGTGGCTTGCTTCATTTTCAGATGCAACGATAACATCGTCGATGAATGGGAACGCGTAGTCTATTCCGTTGAGTACTTCGTGTATGAATCGTTGGAATGTCTGTCTGTCTGTTGGAAGGTTTGTTCAAACAAACCGAATGATGTTGTGATCGCTATCTTCTCGATATCGGGCTCGAAGATAGGTAATTGCGAGTAGGCTCGGCTTAAATCGAGAGTGGTGAAGATTTTCTTGCCGCGAAGCAGGTAGCAATAATCTTTGAGGCGTGGAACTGGATAGCGATCGGGTTTGGTGACGTCATGAAGTCTTCTGTAGTCACCGCAGATGCGTATGTCGCCGTTTTTCTTAGGAACGACATGTAGCGGACTGGACCAAGGCCTTTTGCTTGGTCGGCAAATTCCTTGCTGCATCATAAGTTCTAATTCTTTCTCCACGGGCATGTAGCAATGTGCAGAAAGAGGTCTGCACTTGCTGTACACCGGTGGGCCAGTAGTTTCGATGTGGTGTTCTACCCGGTGTTTGGGTGTATCCTTCGTGCATAATGGTCGCAGGATATCGGGAAACTTACGAATTTGCACTGACGCGTACATTTTCGCGCCTCTGTGCCGTACTTGCGATGATAATAACAGATAAGTGATTGTTCTGAATACTTGCGGTTGCTATTATCCTTGCTTGTTGAACGCAATCTTGAACGCCGTCTGTCCAATGGTCTGTGTAATCTTGGTCTGGATTCCTGCCTGTTCTTGAGTTCAGCTAGCTCCAACGACAGCTGCCGCAATTGTTCATGTAGGACAGCCATATCGCTCGTGCGTGAAATCTGCGCGACCTGGTTAGGTTGCGCGATACTGTCCATTACCGTTTCCGCTACTTGCGATAACTTTTCTAAGTCCACTGTGTTGCTCACGGTGAGGACAGCACGTACTGAGGGTGGAAGTAGCCGGGTCCACATGATGCGCAGTGTACCGTCTGGTATTTTCTGTCCCGCTAGTTCCCGCATTTTTCGTAACAGCTGTGAGGGTTTTTGATCTCCGAGTTCCATCTCATCCATCAGCTTCTGCAGCTTTCGGCTCTCGGATTCCTCGTAGACGCTGATGAGTCTGGCCTTCAGGGTTTCGTACTTGTTTTCAGTGGGCGGGTTAGTTATAATGTCACTTACTTGCTGAAGCGCGTCCAGGCCTAGTCGGGCGATAGCTGATTGCACGGCTGTGTGACTTTTGGCGCCGGCCAAAAGTCAGACAGCCGTGCTTGTAGAGTGAGCGTGTCGACTCGCCCTCCTACCTGTGGTGCGTTGCTGGTCGCCATCCTGAATAAACTCTTCTGGTATATCACGCAGCAATACCGTGAATATAGCCTCTTGAAATCTTAGTGGTGAGACCCGCTTGTGGGAAGCGACTAGAATGTGCTAATCACGACTATCGTCACGTCGGTCTTGTAATCACGAATCACGTCGGCCTTGTAATCACGTCGGCTAGAATCACGTCGGTTAGAATCACGTCGGTGACGATTACGTCGGTTAGTATCACGTCGGTTAAAATCACGTCGGGGTCACCACTGTAGCGCGTAGGTCGTGTTACGTAATTAAAACTCAGATAAATCGAGCGTTGTGTATTGCACGTAAAAGGGTACAATGTTATGACGTGTACAATAGCGCGATGTAAGATAATTATACACAAGAGTGTGAATAGGAATGGACTGTAATGTAATGTTGTTAATAATGGAATGGAATATCCTGGAGTGTCTCTTACAAGCTATGCACGCACTTAAATACTAACTATCTCTAAACAACTAAACAATAGTGGGGTAACCAATAGCAAATCAGCTTGCTGTCCTGCGGATGTCCACGCGGTGTCGAGTGCGTTCTTGATGTTGATTCATTGATCGAGGCAAGCCGCGGCGCGTGATTGGTTGGTGTAGAAAGCGCGCCAACTCACTCTTCACGTGCTAGACGTGATAGAACTCGCTGTGGTTCTCACGGCATCGATGCTGGTTAACAGATGTCTTCCGGGGTAAGATTTATAGGAACCCTCGCTGCGGGTTCAGGGTCGCAGCGACGCGCGCCATGACTTCCGCGGTCCTGGTGTGATGTATAGGCGACCCTTCCCAGCGGGTAAGAGAACATGTGTAAGCATCTGCTACAAATACATTACAGCACTGGAGCACGGGAGTAGGCGCTTACGTGAAACAAGCGTGCGTGCACGCTGCGTGGGGGCTAGAGTTGTTCAAAACGGCTATAAAACAATAGCACGCTACAGAATATATGTTATTAATTTCTAACGCGCTATTAAATGCGCTATGTTATAGCGCGCTATAAATAAGAAAGCACGTGGGCGTCCAGCAGGCGCGATTACTTTTGCAAAACGCTAAATTTCGTAGCGCGTTACATTACATATCGTTCTTCGTTACACAGACCGCATGCTATAACAGAATGTAAAAAAAGCAATATAAAAGATATCAGTGAACTCTCCTTCATACTTTTCAGGCTTAGGACTGTCTATAATTGGTAAAGGTTATTCTAACATTAATTTTAATAAATCGTAAATCAATTATTGGCGTATTTAAAAGTTCATCATCATTATCATTATCAACCTTTTATCGTCCCACTGCTGGGCACAAGTCTCCTCTCATACAGAGAAGGATTGAGCATAATCACCACGCTTGCTCAATCCTGGTTGGCGATTTCAGACTTAAAGTCCAGGTTTCCTCAAGATGTTTTCCTTCACCTTCAGTCATTGGTGTCCAAGATATACTTAGAAAGTACATATAACTTTAGAAAAGTTACATTGGTACTTGCCTGACCTGGAATCGAACCAGCGCACTCATACTTGAGAGGCTGGTGTTTTAACCACTAGGCCACCACGACATTAAAAGTTCATTGATTGTATATACGAAAATCGAAATGAAGTCGTGGTGGCCTAGTGGTTGAAGTCGTAGTGGCCTAGTGGTTAAAACACCAGCCTCTCAAGTATGAGTGCGCGGGTTCGATTCCAGGTCAGGCAAGTACCAATGTAACTTTTCTAAGTCATATGTACTTTCTAAGTATATCTTGGACATCAATGACTGAAGGTGAAGGAAAACATCTTGAGGAAACCTGGACTTTAAGTCTGAAATCGCCAACCCGCATTGAGCAAGCGTGGTGATTACGCTCAATCCTTCTCTGTATGAGAGGAGACCTGTGCCCAGCAGTGGGACGATAAAAGGTTGATAATGATGATGATGATGATATACGAAAATCAACTATTTACATTATACACAGATATATATAGTAGTTTTTCTTTAATTTATATTTTATTTACATTTAAAAACATTAGTTGAGCTACTTTTGTAGTAGACAACCGTCTTCTTCGATCACTGATAGTGTATCCTGATTTCGTCTGCGGACTTTTCAAAAAAGTTCCAGATTGGCAAACCACCACTTTTGCGATTAGATATTTTTACTGAGTTACCTTTGCACACACTAAATAATCGTCACTAGTTCGTTTTGCAACAGAATTTTATACTAATATCTACACACTAACAATACCTTTGCACACACTAAATAATCGTCACTAGTTCGTTTTGCAATGCAACAGAATTTTATAATATTATTTACAGAATAACAAGAAAGATCGCGCGCGACGAAAATAGCGTGCTGCGACAACAAGCATACATATAGTCCACAGCGCTCACGCGATGACTGACTGTCCGCTAAGCGCCGGCGCGCGCTGTGCGAGTTATTCGATCAATTTCATTCATAGCGTGAATAGCGTCATATCGTCGTAACGTCCACCTACATAGCGTGCGCTATGCGCTACGAGGAAATAGCGTACTATTGAATGGCGCTATGCGCTATATTAACCATCTCTAGTGGGGGCCGACTGAGGAGAAATTTGCGTCGCGCAGGTCAACAGCGGGCGGGGGGAAGGGGGATGCGGCCCTTTCATTGATGCTTGAGCGGGAGTGTACCTAGTATTCAGTGACCACGCAGCGCGGATAATTCTTTCGAGAAAATGATTTAATATGAAAATTTTAAATATAGATTAAAAAAAAAAAATAGAATTATTGAATGATACCTAATGCCTAGAAAAAATTGGGACGGTTCTTAAAATCTCTTCCTGTATATCATAATAGGAAAGCCTAATTAGTAGTGCGAAAAACTTTTCGATATTCGTCCGAGTGAAGATAATGATAAAAATATGCAGGGAGTTTGATCACATACAGGTTGTATCGCATGCCACTAATAAAATTATGATAGTCATTTATGTCGTTAATAAGCGGTTACAGAAACCACAATGTTTAAAAAAACTTGGCTCGGCCTTTGAACGTTGCAAGCGTGCCGCCGCGCGTATTTGTAGTTATGACGTTGTAACGTATAAAAATCAGGACTCATGGACGGGGTAAATAGTGACATCTATTGGCAAAGGGTGGAATGAATTTGTGTTCGGTCCCGAGTATAAACTACAAACTGAATAGATGGCGTTGTTTATTAATCGGTTTCTCCTAAAATAATAATAAATTAAATTAGAAGAAATGCATAATGGATACATAAATTAATACAATAATTAAATTATAAAAATAGTTTTTTTCCTTTTGATATGTAATTGGTATTGAAATTTGATATTGTGAAAAGAAAAGTAGGTCTATGGTCAATAGCGATGAAGTTTAATCTTTGAATGAAGGTTAGCGTATGAGTCGATTTTAGAAGGGACTCCTTTTGATAACCTCTGATTTGATTGAGAAATAAAATAAATTGAATGTTGCGTGTTAGACGAGGGACCTGTGCGAAGATGAAACCCAGTGTTGGAGATTGGACCACGATGTGTACGTATAATGTCGATTTAACTCTTAGCGCCATGCGGTTTGAAACGTGTACATTGGGAAAACTTACATGATCTTTTCTCTTTGACAGGGTCCAATAGTCTATTTTAATAATTATGGATTTTAATATAAAAAAAATAATATAGTCTCCTCAAGAATGTCATACAGCTGCGCATAGGCCTATTGATAGTTGCAACAATGCAACATTGAGGTGAACCAACTGGCTGTGAATACAGGTACATGCAAAATCTATAAGGATTACACAGGCTGGAGATACTGTCTGCGACGGCGAGTCCATGGATTGATCTACTCTAGGGTAATGTAACATACCCATTGTAAGTGTTAACCTAAATCACCTTATGAATTGCTAAATCATAGTTACAGATGCTTGTGCGCCTAGTATCCCATTAAAAATCTTGAGAAGACTGAATCCCATTTGTTTTTATCCCAATCAAGACTAGAGATGTATCGGATAGCACTTTGGCCGGATACCGGATATCCGGCCGACCACGTGACCGGATAGCCGGTTATCTGGCGAAACTTTTTTCTGAAGCTGGCCTTATTTATGAAGAGAAACGCAACCGCCTGCTACCTCCCTATGCAGAGAAATTAGTATTCATTCACCATAATTAGGCCTTAGTGCAGTATGAGTGCTAATTCATTCATTTTCTTTGTATTACATTAATTTACTATAGTGTGATTAAAAATATAAAACAAACTAATTATGTTAATGTAATACTAATTAAATAAAGCAAACAATTACTCAAAAATATGTTTCTTTTATCCAGTTATTAAGCTATTGCATAGCTTCTATCGCGGGCCTTGAGCGCGGGGACCGAATCCAGAAATTCCGTAACGAAAAAACCTCACGCTCCCCATCGTCTAACGTCGTTTCAGTTCGGCAGTCTTCGACACGGTATGTTTGTGTGCGTGCGACTACATCTTTTGAAAACAATTTATAGATTTTCAAAAAGAGCATGCATATTGCAGGGCGCGAACTCAGTTCTACACACTTGCCATGTTACTGATAGTCGCGATGTGCTAAACTTGCGATTAATTTTCTCTCTGAAATAGGTCTTCTATAGAGATATGTCATAGACGTCATCGACGTTGTCATGGCTACCTTAAAAACTGTTCATATAATTAATTATTAAGTACTTTTATTCAAATTAATTTAGTAGTGTTTTTATAAAATAACTTTTTTTTTAACGGAAAAGCTAAGATGAATGTCACGCTAATTTTTCATTGGACTTTTAAATTATTTATAGTGTTGTTTACTAAATAAAAGCGCGTGATTTTATAGAGTAAAAAGTGCTCACGCGGCCGTTTTTTCAATTGTTGCAAGAATTCAAAAGACTGTCTTTAAATAGTGTTCAGACGATTGCTCAAAGTGTATTAGATTTCATTAGTAATAGAAATGGGATTTCAATAATGACTTTCAACTACCAAAGACTAAATAGTCATAAATACGATTTACAAGATTCAGTTACGAGACAAACAAATGTGTTACTTCTTACCGAAACTTGCATGACGCATGATAATCCAATTGAAATACCTAATTTTAATTGTATTGTTCAGTTCAAACGAGATACTGTTTCAAAAGGTGGGGTAGCTATTTACCAAAATAAAAATGATATTACTAATATTATGACTCCGAATATTGAAATAAATATTGCACACGTTAGCGATGTTAATGTTAGGCGCTCAGTTGTTGGAGATATTTGTGCGTGCTTATGCAAACTTAGAAATGGCCTACAAATAGTTATGGTAGCAATTTACATTTCTCCGAATCCAAAATTGGACGAGGTAGAGCATTTTATGCATCGCACTTTACTGGAGTACACTGAAGAAGGCTCGAAAATACTTGGTACAAATGGTAATAAATTTCCACTAATCTTGGCTGGCGATTTCAACATTAACTTCGCTGATAAAAAATCAGAGCGGTTGACAACTTTTCTATCAAAAACATTGAATTTGAAAATGAATAATGATCCACAAGAGTCCGCAACAAAATATGGGACCACCATTGACGCGGTATTTTCTAGGTATTTAGAGGATATTAAGTCGCAAACTTATGTTTCTTATTTCAGTTATCATAAACCTATAGTTTCAATGATAAATATTCCTGAATAACCAACTGCTACTGTAAGGTAATAAAACCCACATGTATTGTAAAATAATAAAAATATTTTAAATAATATTAACTTTTTATTTATTTAATAAAAGAAAAATTTGTTTTCTTATCGGTCACCACGCTCAAAAAGTGTAACTTGAATTAATATCAAAGAAAAAGAAATACTGCATAAATAAAATAAATAAATAATAATAATTGCATAAATTGATACAAAATGCTATGCAATAGCTTTACCGCGGCAGTCCCCGAGTGCCACATGTCTTTTTTTTATTATTCGGCCTGATAGACATCCGGCTGAACATTAGCTATCCGGTATTCGGCCGGATAGTATTAGGACGGCCGGATAGGCCGGATACCGGATAGTTACCGGATATCCGTAATATCTATCTATACCTATATAAAAAACTGCATTTTTTTTAAATCAGGAAATAGCCGACGAAATATTCCACCACTGGGGGTTCAGAATCATGTATTAGATCCGTGGTAATTTTCCGTTTGCGCGTCGATGTCAGATACAACCTTTATTTATCCATCCATTACTTCTTTTTCGAACGAAAAAGTATTACCTACCGATTAGTTTCCATATTATTTTTTTGCATGGCGTTTTGTAACTGGCTGGGCGAAAAATTAAAAGTTACTGTCACTATTAATCGGACAGAAAAGAAATAAACAATTCATAAAGAATGGAAATTTTTTGTAGTACTTAAAAATATAATGTTTACGTAAAATTCTAAGTAATTCGTAATAATGCGACAAATTTGTTTATTCAAAAGTTAAAGTAATTTAATATGAAATACCAAACATGCTTCCTACTTAGTCGACTTCTGAGCAAAACTTTTGAAGTGCCGGTCAAATGTAATCCAATTGCATTACAACTCAGACCTCCAAAGACCACTCGTAAGCTACAATATCTTAGATTTTTGTTAGTGTACTGAGTATTCAGAATAATGTAGTTTTTGAAACTTATTTTTTATTTTTGACTTCTTCAGCGGTATGCTCAATATTTTCGAGAAATTATTGCGCGTCTAGCACTTTTGATTTGCCCAAATCGGCAACTTTTCTACACCAGGATCAAGATGCTACCGTGGTGCTCTTGGGAACTGTGCATTTTAGCAAACAGTCAGTGGAAGATGTTTCCCAGGTATACTCGTTAATTTTATAAGTTACTATTAACCTTGGTAGTTACGAACGTCGGTTATGAACGTTATCGGTACTTCTACTTATAGATAATTGCTACCTAAGTGATCCAACTCTCATTAATTTGTCAAAGATGATAACATGATTTAATTCTCCCAACTCCGTTCCACCACTTGACGACCCGTGGTACCGCGACATTCCACCCTTACGTTCAGGGGCCGATCGTGAGTTGGTGGGGCCCTGGGCTGAAACTGTTGAAGATCTCGGGAAGTCGACAAAATTAATTTTAAAACAGCCTTTATAATCTTCAACAATTTTCAAACATCCTCTAGCTAATCCTTAAGACACACCAACAACCTATCCTATTCTACAACAACATTTTAGAACAATCTGTATACTTATAACCAGGGATGTTACGGATCTTCGACTCAGACTCCGTTAAGTCGGAACTTCCGATTATTATCATATCTTCGGTTCCGATACTTTTAATTCGGAGGTTATTAAATCATAACACAGCGGCGACGACCTGCCGACTTTTAAGAACAGCAGTGTAATTGCGTACTACACTATCAGTAGCATTTTGACAGTTCAACAACATTCACTGCGTTATTTAGTTGAGCACATCCATTTATCGAACAAATGGAGCAATAAATTAGCAATACGCTTCAAAATGATTCCAAATGATAGCAATAATGCGTTACGCCTATGGAGGTGCAAGTTCATACATATCACGCGGGGAATTCCCTGACTCCTGCATGTGCACTCTATCGTCAATTGTTTTTTCACTTGTTATTAGTGCTTAACACACGCACACGACACGTTCATAGGTTATAGATATTTGATTTGATTTTCGCTACTTTTGGAGTGAACACATTTGATTTCATTTGTTTCAAAGCTTTTGTTAGGGAATGCGCAGCACATGGCACATAATCAGCGGTGTAATTTTGAAGTGAAACTTCTTTAGGCACGCTTGACTTGGGGAGTAAACTGGCGAAAGCGTTACGAAAAATGATCGGGCAAGACGAACGGAAGCAGAGTATAGTCCTATTTCGTCTGTACTACAAACAAGGAGTTGGCTCATGTAAATATTGCATGACATGTCGAGTATGAAGTTGTGAGTTCGCATCTCGCCGAAGGCAATATATATTTTTTGGATCTTTTTAAGATTTGTTAACAATTGATTACCTAAGAGCACAAATAATTTATAAATTTCGTTCTGTTCTGGCCTTTATATTGTTTTATATATTTTTGCTGAACATTTCTGATATAATTGAAAGTATAGAAGCTTGAAGATATCGTCACAATACGATAATTGGACACAAAGTACAAATTGCTTTCGAGCCTCATAAGCTCAATTATTAAGCTAAGTACCTTGATTGATTAAGAACTATGAATTTCTTCGAGAACATGACGCTGCGAACGCCCCCCGACCACCCTCATTGATTACCTCACCCCCCCGTGGATTATCTCGGGAACCAGAGGTCGTGGACTACCCGAGTTTGGGGTCCCCTGATTCACGAGGAAGAGCCCGACCTTTTGGCCCCGTGGGAATCCACTACCCCCTCCCCCCCCCCGACACCCTTTAGTTACTTTACCTCCCCGTGGATTATCTCGGGAACCAGAGGTCGTGGACTACCCGAGTTTGGGGTCCCCTGAATCAGGAGGAGGAGCCCGACCTTTTGGCCCCGAGGGAATCCACTCCCCCCTCTCCCCCTCCCCCCGCAACCCCACGAAACCTATGCCCCCCCCGATCCCCTTTAGTTACGTCACCCCCCCGTGGATTATCTCTGGAACCAGAGGTCGTGGACTACCCGAGATTGGGGTCCCCTGATTCAGGAGGAAGAGCCCGAGCTTTTGGCCCCGAGGGAATCCACTTTTTTTGAAGTGAAACTTCTTTAGGCACGCTTGACTTGGGGAGTAAACTGGCGAAAGCGTTACGAAAAATGATCGGGCAAGGCGAACGGAAGTTAAGTGGGGGATATACGCACAGAGGCGCCCGTAGCGCGAGCTTGGTACTACAAGTACAAGGTCTACAACGCTTTTTTTTTTTGAAGTGAAACTTCTTTACGCACGCTTGACTTGGGGAGTAAGCTGGCGAAAGCGTTACGGAAATTGATCGGGCAATGCGAACGGAAGTTAAGTGGGAGATATAAGCACAGAGGCGCCCGTGGCGCGAGCTTGGTACTACAAGGTCTACAACGAGTTTTTTTTTTTTTTGTAGTGCTAGTACACCATAGTAGTGACCCGTAACCCTAAAAATAGAATAAAAATGAAAGACACGATTTATATTTATTTTTACTTACCAAATAAATGTACAGTTATCACATAAATAAATTTTACTTATTTATTGTAAGTATATAACTTTTAAGTTATCACTTATTACTATACTTACTTATTAAACACAGTTCTAACAATTAACGCAGTCAGTAATTTAATGGGTGCTTTGGAGTCCCAAAAAAGTTGGTGGGACAAGTCAACCTCACCTGCCAGACGGTGCACCTGCTGACTTACGGACGGGGCACTGACGTCGGCTTACCCATCGGGGTTGAGTGGTCAGTCTTCACTCGCACTCATAAAAGCCAAACAAATATGAACAGGAAAGGAAGAAATGCACGTGTGACTGTGGGCTAGGGCTAACACGCTAACTGGACGCGCGGAGAACTGGCCGAAACTCTCCACAGGCGGAGGGTGGCCGAGGCGTTCCTGCAGGTAACTCTGTGGAAAGGCAGCAGATCCCGGCTTATTGGGAAAGGCTACAAGCCGATCTACTCGGGTGCACCTAGTGGTTTAGATTTCAGTGTTGCCATTATTGCCAAGCTTATGGTAGTTTGGTGTATTTTTTTAATTTTTAATTTTTTATTTAATTTAAATTATCGCCTATTAATTTTAGAGGGTCTGGGGGCCCCGTCTAACCTTGGGACCCTGGGCTGCAGCCCAAGTAGCCCTTAGGTAGATCCGGCCCTGCTTACGTTGTTAACACCACTACGATCCGGACAAAGCGTTTCGCTTCCTTGTTTATACGACATACATCGAGGGACTGGAACAATTTGCCAGCGGCAATGTTTCCGTCGGACTACAATATGAGTGTCTTCAAGGCTAGAGTAAATAGGCTCTTAATAAACTAGCGCGCTTTGCCATCAACGATTGTATCACTGCTTACCATCAGGCGAGATTGCGGCCAAGCACTAGTTTATAATTTATAAAAAAAGGTGTTCTTCTTTGACCAATTAATGAGAATCTGAAAAGTAAGAGAAAGTAGGTCTTAACTACCTCCATTAACATGATTTAAATAAAACATTTTTTTCCTTCAGATAGTGAAAGTATTGCAACCGAACGCTATTCTAGTTGAATTATGTCGTCAACGAGTATCACTCCTAGAGTTGGACGACAAGAAATTTCTGGAAGACGCAAAAAAATTTGACGCCCAAAAGCTAAAGTTAGACCATTTCCTTTACCTTTTTCCGGCTCAATTTGTAGTCGATAAATATCATTTATTCCTACCGATCCAATCAACCTGCTCGGAACAATCTTATTACGAGTAGCGTGGTTTCAAACTTAGAAATTAAAAAAATAGGAGATTAATAATCAATTTCTAGAATCCCGAACCATAAAGTAGGTGTACCTATAGGATTAATTTTCAAAATGTAGAACAGACAGGCAGACGACAGCACATCAAGCTAGTAAATTATTATGTCAAAGGAGAATGCGGGTTTTTGTATGGAAGCCTGTACCAATTGCTTTTAGATTAAACAATATTTAGCCAACTTATTGTTTACAAACCATTGGCATTAAGCGTTTTTGTTTTCGAATCCGCAGTACTGAGATTTTTCCTCATAACCATATTTTTTAACAAGTCTCCTATAATATTGCAAAGATACCATTCACTATATTATATAAGGGAAATATGTTTCGTTTTCTAAGTGGTTATGATAGTTACAATAAATAAATAAACTATCAGCAACGCAATAACGCAATATAGCTATTTAGCTATTGCAAAAAGATTAATTACTTACCTAAAATCGTAGTTATGTATATTTTCAAGAGATACCCACAGAGCAAGTAATCATTTGGAGATACCAAACAAAGAACTGCCACTGATAAAAAAAAAACTAATATTTTTATTAAGTGCCATAAAAGATACTTACACATTTTTATGAGTTAAACCTGATATTACATCCTAACAACGGACAAAACGGACAAAAACAACCAGTAACAAATCAAAATAACAACACAAACACGAACCATTCCTAAGCGACGAACGAGAAAGAGGTGTTCTTTCTTTCTTTTATGGCTTCGCACGGTTTGTGCATTTAGCCAATGTCACGTAATGAATTGTCCATGTCGAAAAAGACGGCGTGATACGTCTTACGGTGGAGGTTTGATACAAAGTCATGATGTGGCCACTATGCTGCGATATTTCACTGTTCTTTATGAATTATTTACTGAATGCACTTTTTACTACATAAATCACGCACTTTTATTTAGTAAACAACACTATGAATAATTTTAAAAGTCCGATGAAAAATGAGCGTGACACTCAGCTTGACTTTCCCGCCAAAACCTGGACGAGGTGTTGTGAAGGGTTTGACATTTGACAGTTGGTTAGGAGTGTTGCTATCTCGATTCAAATGTCTAAAATCGATATCGCCTAAAAAATAATCGATTAATAAATAAATTGATTATTCAGTCTGAAATTAAGTTTAGTAGCCAAATCGATGTACGGCACTACGAAAACGGCCTTTATTTCAATTCAAGCAAGATAAGCGCGATCTCAAGTATAACTTGATGTGCGGCTGTGTGTACCTATTTCTATTCAAAAATCACAAAAAACTGATTTTTTTTATTCACTATCTGCGCCTTCTAACGAACGTAAAATCAATTTAATCGTTTAAGCAATCGTTTTGTAATCGATTTCTCTTAACGATTTTTTGTTGTTTGGAATCGATTTTTTTTTGTGCTGGCAATGGCATCAATCAAATTCTTCACTGGGTTTTGGCGGGAAAGTCAAGCTGAGTGTCACCCTCATTTGTCATTGGACTTTTAAAATTATTCATAGTGTTGTTTACTAAGTAAAGCGCGTGATTTATATAGTAAAAAGTGCATTCAGTGAATAATGTTTAAGTAACATTGAAATATTGTAGCATAGTGGCCACATTAGGATAACTTACGAAAGAAAAGAAAAAACCAAGCCAAAAACTCCAATAAAAAAATTCTTGACTACCGGAAATGCATTTGAAAGTCAAGAACTTGGGCTATCGAAGTTTTTTAGAACATTTGGACGTAGTTATGCAAATAAGATCCAGCCAGGCAATTTGCATTTGAGAAAATAAAGTTTGAAGAAAATATAAATTTTAATTTATATATTAAAATAACATGACAGTAGTTTTAAATAATGGGTATTTTCCTGTACTTTTTTGCGACTTCGATAGTTTTTGCACATACTAAAGTTGGTGTAGATTTTAGACATTTACGACAGTAACTCAAAAAACTGTTTTTGGGGCTTGGCTCCATTTTGCATAACTAGGTCCATTTCGTAAACGCGGATTTAGGAATGATTCATATTTTGGCAATGTTAGTCAAAAAGTGTTTAAGTATTTATGGGAAATATATTTTTTATAAGCGTTTGGTACAGGTTTCGGCAGTCTCCTTTGCAATTTTATCGCTGGGCGATAAACCTCAAAGTTGATTAGGTACATTTGACAGTTTCGGGTAGCTTGACCTGCTGTCGTCAGTAAATAACTGTTGCAATTGCCAAATGCAGATTTGGCAATCACGCACACTGGAAAAATCTTTCCTTAGGTATAGTATAAGCATTCGTTTTTGTAATCATTCATCATATTTAGAATAGATAATAATTTGTGTAGGTATTGGTACACAATGATTTTTTTATAAGCATGCCTAATCTAATCTTGACTATATTCAAACAGAGAATCGGTAAAAGGTCAAAATTTTGTGTCTGGGATGTTACATGCAATGCTTTTGAAAACCTATGCTGACATCGCGAAGGAATTGGGTGTTGCACCTGGTGGAGAGTTTCGTCGAGCGTACCATGAGGTCAGTCAGTCGGACTTTGTATAGGTACAGAGTGGTGCTGATAATACGACAGTAAATGAAAACACGAACAATGCTGGATAGGAATAATGCTAACAACAAAAAAAAAAAAACTTAGCATCAAAAATAAAAAAATGAGAATTTCAAATAAACTAAATCGCATAAAATTGCAAGCGGAATAGAACACTCTTTAAAATATTGGTTCACTGACCTCCGATCGGTGACAGCGCGATCCTGTATCGACTTGCTTTTTTTCGTGCCATTATTATTAAAATATAGTATCGTTGGATGCGAAGGTCATCGACCTGTAAGCGCTTCCTTATCAACATGTAGAAAATGTGAAAAATAATTTTCTTGTGACTAAACTAATGAACATATTTACGAATGTTTTTTTTACGTAGACTGAGAATGTGTTGAGGTACACGATGTTTAATTTATTGTCGTATTGTTATCATACAATATGTAAAGAAAACCCCGTCGGACCCATAAGTACAATAAAGATTAGGTAAACACATGTTTGAAAAAAAAATACACATTTTTTTTACATCCTTCTCTGTATGAGAGGAGACCTGTGCCCAGCAGTGGGACGATAAAAAGGTTGATGATGATGATGATGATGATGATGATGAAACACATGTTAGCCGGCTAAGCAAGCTGAAGACTGACGACGGCAAGATCATAACGTTCGGACCCGAGCTTTTGAGGGAAGTCGAGAATTTCTATGGACAGGTCTACACTTCGACGACAAAACCCGCATTAAATCTTGCTGAAGACCCTAGAGCAAGATTAAGCCGACATTACACCGAAGATATCCCGGACGTCAGCCTGCAGGAGA
The DNA here is from genome assembly GCA_037179545.1 of Sesamia inferens. Taxonomy (NCBI): domain Eukaryota; kingdom Metazoa; phylum Arthropoda; class Insecta; order Lepidoptera; family Noctuidae; genus Sesamia; species Sesamia inferens. The sequence continues at coordinate 21,466,964 of CM073928.1, read as the reverse complement.
TTCGATTAGCTCTCAAACAGCTTAAAAACAACGAAACTTCGGGTGATGACGGAATAACGGCTGCGTTACTGAAGGCGGGTGGTGAACCGGCCTTTAGGGCCCTTCAGAAGTTATTTAATTCCGTCATAGTCAAGGGAAAAACGCCACATTCATGGCACAGTAGTGTGGTGGTACTCTTTTTCAAAAAGGGTGACAACACCCTTTTGAAAAACTACAGACGCATCTCACTTCCGAGTCATGTTTGTCGGTATATTGAAATTTTATTAAAACTCCACCATGTCAGTCCGAATATAGGACCAGACCTTGAAACCAAACCTCTGCAGCGTGGTGTCAGACAGGGAGATGTTATCTCCCCGAAACTGTTCACCGCTGCATTGGAGGATGTCTTAAAGGTTCTGGACTGGAAAGGACTGAGCATTAACATCAATGGCGAGTAAATTACACACCTTCGTTTTGCTGATGATATCGTAGTCATGGCTGAGACCGCGGAGGACCTGAGTACAAAACCTCAATAGAGCCTCTGAGCGGGTCAGTCTTAAAATGAACATGGACAAGACGAAAGTCATGTCTAATGCTCCTATAAGGATTGGAGACTCTGTTCTCGAAGTTGTTGATAGTTACGTGTACCTGGGTCAAACTATCCAGTTAGGAAGGCCAACTTCGAGAAAGAAGTCAATCGTCGAATCCAACTCGGCTGGGCTGCTTTCGGGAAGCTACGCAGAATCTTCTCGTCCGAAATACCGCAGTGTCTCAAGACAAAAGTCTTCGACTAGTGTGTCTCGCCAGTGATGACTTATGGAATTGAGACGTGGTCGCTAACAATGGGCCATATAAGATGCTCAAAGTCACTCAAAGGGCAATGGAGAGGGCTGTGCTTGGGGTTTCACTGCGCGATCGAATCAGGAATGAGGAGATCCGCAGAAGAACGAGAGTAACCGACATAGCCCGAAGAATTGCAACACTAAAGTGGCAGTGGGCCGGGCACATTGCCCGTAGGACCGATGCCCGATGGGGCCGACGGGTTCTCGAGTGGCGACCACGCACCGGAAAACTCAGCGTGGGTAGGCCCCCGACAAGGTGGACCGATGACCTGGTGAAGGTCGCGGGAAACCGCTGGTTGTGGGAGGCGCAAGACCGATCATCTTGGAGAACCTTGGGAGAGGCCTATGTCTAGCAGTGGACGTCTTTCGGCTGAAATGATGATGATGAAACACATGTAAAGTAAAAAGCCTGTATTTCTCGCAAAACAATTAAGTGTTACATAGTTCGTTAGTAGTTAATATTTAAAGTTTTGTAAGTATGTAGTTATTATTTTATAAATATATTATTAATTAATTAATATTTATTAATTTATATTTAATTAACATGTAGTTATTATTTAATTAATTTAGTGGTTATTATTTATTTAATAGAAATATTATTTTTCTGCAAGCTAATTTCTTCATCCCATCTTTTACGAGGTCATCCTTTTTTTCTTTTGCCTGCCGGACCTCTCCACGCTGTAACACATTTTGTCAATCTCTGGTCTTGAAGACGCGCTACGTGTCCGGCCCATTTCCATTTCAGTGTTAGAGCTTGAATATTTGTATGTCGTATTTTTTGTTTTCTTTTGATATTTAACATACTTCTCTCTATCTCACGTTGGCATATGTTTTAATTTTGACTTTTACGTTTTTGTTAAATTTCCATGTCTGGCAAGCATAGGTCAGGCACGGGTATAAGGCACGAATTCAATATATACTTTGGTTTTTGTTTACGCTAGTTTATCGGCCGAGTCCGATTGTTAGTTAGTCGAGTTGATAGATGCACGACCGGTAGGGATGAGCGTAATTTAGTATTGTCTGTGGTGACGTGCCGCCATTAACACAACGTCTTGAGACCCCGTCGCGTACGGGGTCCGTTGCTTGAACTTTAAACACACAACGTTTTGCGACCTCGCCGCGAAAGGTCCGTTGCTTGAACTCTTGACGAATAATCATCGCGTGCGTGGCACGTTCGGTCGAATGAATTTCGGGAATAAATACCACCGGCCGCGGTTTTGAGTAGTTTGTCGCGATTGTTGCCCGTGCTTTTGAAGTATTTGCTTGAATTATAACCGTAACAGCGCCGTCCGTAATTGAGTTGAATCGGAAACGTGGTTTCATTTGTCGATTGTTTGTCGGGTGTGAACTGACGCTGCTAAGTAACGGTTTCTTACGTTGGTGAGCTTCGGTGCCCTATTAAGGGAACTTGGTGTGTCGACTGGTATGGGACAGTCAGTGTTTGAAGACATCGGACGTCATTGTAGTCGACGCGCGCGCGTCGATTCTCCGGACTTCACTTCACGACGGAACGCACTGGGTCCCAGGTAAGTCCCGTAGATTTACCAGAGTGTGGTCGGAGATTAATTTACTTGAGGTATAAGCCGACCTTGTTTGTTGGATAAGCCGTTCCAAACGCGCTGCTAGATGGGCGCGCTGTACTGGGGCGCGCCTACATCCTTTTTGGTAGCAGAGCGTGGTTCCTAATTACTAATTTGGTTAATTAGAGTATCATTCCAGTATTTTGGTAGCCCTCAGCGGCTAATTTGTAAAAATTTGATTTTTTATTTGTTGTTGTCGGTACTCGTAAAATTAAATCTCTGCCCACCTACCACACCTGTGTGGATCCGATAATTTGCAAAGTAAAAAATGTGAAAACAATTGTAGGTAGATTGTTTTATTTTTGGTTCATTTCTTTCCGTTCAGAGGAACGGAGTAGGCCAAGGCATAGTACGCCATACAGCCGGTTAGGTAGTTCGTTTTGTTGTTGAATCATTGAGCCACAGTTACCAGTAGGTACATTGTTGAGTCATTGTCTACGGTTATCAGTAATTACGAGTTATGTTTACGAGTAATATTTTGTTATTGTTGATTCGATTATCTCGTGTATGTGTACGAACTAAATAGTTCGTGTTTGAATGTTTTGATTTAGCTCGTAATTCACAGTAATAACTTTGTTCTGTTTGTTTGTTGATTTATTGTAATTGGTAGTAATAATTTTGTTTTGGTTATAAGTTTTGATCTGTGTCGCAATTAAGTTAGGCCGTTTGCACACTGATATTTTGTATGTATACTTTGTAATATATTTTATTTATACATTGTTAATATTTTGTTTGTAACGGTTGCCCTTAGCTTTGGTCCCCACACGGTCTCGCAGAATTTATTGAGTTATTTACGCTTATTTTGTTGCTTTCTGCGCGTTATTTAATTGAATTTAATTTGTTAATTTGAATTTGTGGCTTTAATTTGAAATGGCTCCCAATCCGCTTGCTACGGCAAAGGCAGAGATTCAGGCCGCATTGCGTTGGCTCGCGGGTGCGGCTGCCCTGATTGTTCGGCCGGATCGGGTACAGGCTTTGTTGACCCGTTATGAAGGGTTGCCTGCGCGCATGGAAGGGTTGGAGCGACACGTTGTCGACTTCCATGCCTACGTTTTGGAACACCCTCCAGCGGATGAAGCCATAGTGGAGACCTTTAAAAGGGATGTCGACCAGGCGTACGAATTGGCTGACCAAATTACGGAGTCAGCAGAAGGGCTCCTGGCTGCCCGTAGGGGAGAGCCGACTTTGAGCGGGGAGGTTAAACCGACCCCGCCGGCTTTGTTAGGGAGACTGCCCACATTGGAGATTCCCCACTTTGACGGGGACCTCACGGCTTGGATGGGCTTCATCAACCTGTTCGACAGCTTGGTGGACTCCAGGGAAGATTTGTCCCCCAGCCAGAAACTGGCTTATTTGCGCTCCGCCCTCCGCGGAGAAGCCAGTGCAGTGGTCCAGCACCTGATAGTTAGCAATGCTAACTACCAGGTCGCGCGGCAGTTGTTGCTGGACCGCTACCAAAACGTCCGCTTGCTGGCGGACACCCATGTGGCAGCCATTTTGGCCTTACCGAAGGCAACGCGGGTTTCCTCACTAAGGAGGGATTTGGTTAACCCGCTCTTGACCGCCGTCCACTCGTTGCGCCGGCTGGATTTGCCGGTCGACCAGTGGTCTTTTCTGCTTCTGCACATCGTCCTAACGAAATTGCCCGCAGACGTAAAGGGGCGATTTGAACAAAGGTACGGGGGCAATAGCGCCTCGTATCTCCCCCCCTTCTCGGACCTGCTTCGTTTTTTGGAGGACGAGTGCAGAGTGCTGGACCAGCTGACCGACCCCACACCGGGAACGAGCATAGGTCGTCCGGTGGCGGTGAGGGGACAACTCCGCCGTCCGACCAAACAATACTCGGCTGTCCGGAGGGACTCTCCCCCGCACCAGGTAAACGGTGCCGGTATTGCCGGGGGGACGGACATGACGTGCGTGCTTGCGCGAAGTTCGGGGGCCTCCGGACTGCGGGACGAAGAGCCCTCGCCAAGCAACGCGCCTGGTGTTACATGTGTCTGGGGGACCACCTCCAGTCAGCGTGCCCCCAGGCTAAGGTTTGTCCACATTGCGGCGGGAGACATCACGCTCTCCTGTGTTTGAACCGCAATGGTGGTGTTTCCGAAAGGGGCCCAAATTCCCCGCACACGGGCGGGGGCCCCAAGGGCGGGGGCCCCACGGGCGGGGGCCCCCCGCAGGATATAGCGGTGGCCGTCGGGGGCTCGGGGAGGCGGGCGGTACGCTGCTCCCCCCCCTTGATGGAATACCCTCTGGCGTTATGTTCCCCCGTATGCGGCCCACGGTTATTGCCCCACACCTCGGAGTAGAGTTGGAAGGAGTCCCTATGTTGCGGAGTGGGACCCTCTCGCCTACTGTCGGCGATCCCCTCCGATCTTGTCGACTCAGTTCAACCGGGTTCCAGGGGGGCAATCACCCCCCTCGGGTTTTCATTAATGCCACTGTCGGGCGCAACCCCCCCACCGGAGTTTGTGCTGTTGCCAACAGCCTCCGTGCGTGTTTGGGGCCCCAAAGGTGATTTTATCACAGTGCGTGCCCTCTTGGATTCAGGGGCCCAGGGTTGCATAATTTCTACTTGGCTCGTCCGACAGTTGGGCTTAAATATTGTGCCGCATAGGGAATCGGTACGGGGCGTTGGAGACCTGCGGATTTCGGATCCGATCGGTCGGGTTTTGTTCTCCTTCTCCCCCCACTCCTCCTCAACGCCGAAAATCGATACTTCGGCGATTGTTTTTGAAACGGTGGTCGGGCCGCTTCCGCAAGTGCGAGCCCCACACGCCGCCGTTAAATTGTCGGCTGGATTGGCTCTGGCTGATCCTCACTTCCACCGACCTGGCCCGATCCATTTACTGATCGGTGTGAATGTTTTAGGTCGTTTGCTGCGTGGAAGCAAACGAGTTTTGCAGGCAGCCGGTTTTGTAGCCATATCCACCTCTTTGGGTCATGTAGTAATGGGATCGTTTAGGGACGGCCCAGAGCCCCCTTCGGCAAACAGCGACCTCGCTGTTGGTTCTGCCTTGTCGGACATCCTCCAACGCTTTTGGGAGGTGGAGGAGCCTCCGACCGCAAAACGAGTGGACCCGTTGGACGAGGAGTGCGAATTGTTCTATCAGAACAATACTGGTCGCCTCCGCTCGGGTCGCTTGATCACTCGCTTGCCCTTTTTGTCAGTTCGCCCCCTCTTAGGCAGCTCCCGGCCACTGGCCGAAAAAAGATTGTTGTCTATGGAGCGCCGAATGGCGAGGGACCCCGCATTAAAGCAGAAGTACATGGACTTCATGCGGGAGTATGAGGAACTGGGGCACATGTCGCTTTCGCAGCTGGATTGGCGAAATGAAGAACATTATTTTCTTCCCCACCACGCGGTTTTGAAGACTTCCAACGGGAAGATACGTGTGGTCTTTGATGGCTCAGCACCCACGTCAACCGGAGTGTCGTTGAACCAGTGTTTGCACGCCGGACCGAAGTTGCATCACGATATGAGTGATGTCTTGACCAACTTCCGTCGACATGCTGTCGTTTTTGTGACCGACATTCGCATGATGTTTCGGCAGACTGTGATTCACCCGGAAGACAGGAGATACCAGCTTGTGCTTTGGCGAGAGGATCCCAGGGATCCAATGCTGGTCTACGAGCTGAACACCAACACCTATGGACTACGATCGAGTCCTTTTGTGGCGATCCGTTCGTTGTGGGAGCTCGCAGAGCGCGAACGGCTGCGCTACCCCCGCGCGTCTGTCCTCATTAAGAAGGATCTGTACGTCGATGACGTTTGTACAGGCGCCTCGAGTGTACGAGAGGCCCTGGTCTTGCGAGATGAGCTGATCGCTCTCCTAGGAGCTGGTGGCTACGAGTTGAGGAAATGGGTGTCCAACTCGCCTGAACTCTTGGCAGATGTACCCAAGGACCACCAGCAGGAGCCTCATCTCTTTGAAAACCCTGATACCCCAGACATGCTGTCTGTTTTGGGAGTACAGTACAAACCAGTCCAAGATTTGTTTACCTACAGATTGGAGCTTCCGAGCCCAAAGGTCTGGACTAAACGCACGGTGCTGTCCACTGTAGCTCGCACCTTTGATCCGAATGGTTGGCTTAGTCCTGTAGTGTTCGCGATGAAGTGTTTCCTACAGGAACTATGGGCAGCGGAAGTGACCTGGGATGAGCCCCTCTCCGGCGGCTTGCTCCGAGACTGGGTGCAGTTTGTCTCATCCCTCCCGGAAGTCAACCGTGTTTGTATCCCTAGGCACCTATTGCCTGAGGGACGGTTCTCCGCTAGCCTACACGGCTTTTGTGACGCGTCTGAAAGCGGATACGCGGCAGCCGTGTACATTCGAACAGTGGACGCACGAGGTGTTGTCGCCGTTCATCTGGTTACGGCTAAGAGTAAGGTTGCCCCACTTCGGACCCGATGGACCATACCGAAGTTGGAGTTGTCTGGCGCTACTCTATTAACCCGATTGCTTAACCACGTCGTCGACACCTTGGGAGCTAGTGTCGACTTTAGGTCGATCTTTGCATGGTCTGACAGCCAAGTCGTCCTTTGTTGGCTGAAAAGTTCAGTCCATACCCTCGAGGTATTCGTGGCCAACCGGGTGTCTCAAATTCAGACATCGAAAGCCCAGTTGATTTGGCGCCACGTGCCGGGCGAATTGAACCCCGCGGACTGAGCTTCCCGCGGCTGCGAGGCGCCCGAACTTGTGAATCACCAGCTGTGGTGGGGTCCACCATGGTTGTTACAGCTGGAGGGTTCCCCCATACCCCCGCAGTGGTCAGGGCATCTACGCCAGGGGTGCATGTTCACGCCACCGAGACTGTAGCGGCTCCAGATCCGGAGTTTTTGCTTGAGCGCTACAGCTCTTTGGATAAATTGCTCGGCGTCACCGCCTGGATACGGCGTTTCATCCACAACTGTCGTAACCCTCGTGGCAAATTTGAGTCTCCGGTCCTCTTACCGCAAGAGCGCAATGACGCTCTGCTATATTGGGTGTGGATAGTCCAAGAGAGTGAATTTGCATCGGAGTTGAAGACCCTCCGCCAACGCACATCCAATCTGAAGGGACCCTTAGGGCGCTTGAATCCTTTCGTGGATGATCAGGGTTTGATGCGTGTCGGAGGTCGGCTTAGAAATGCTAAGCTCCCCTATGGGGCTCGTCATCCATTGTTGCTCCCCAAGAACGGCCCCTTGGTGAAGTTGTTGATCGCAGACCGCCATGTGAAAAATGCACATGCCGGATGCAACGCTCTTACAGCGATCCTCCAACGTGAATTTTGGATTTTGTCTGCGCGGAGAGTGATCCGATATGTTATCTTCCGTTGTCTCCCGTGCTACCGCTTGAAAGCGGACATCGTGCAGCCCCAAATGGGGGATTTGCCTGCCGATCGAGTCACCGAATCGATGCCCTTTGCTGGAGTTGGTACGGATTTTGCGGGACCATTTATTGTAAAAGCTTCGCGTCTCCGTAACGCTAAGACCGAGAAGGCTTATTTGTGCGTTTTTGTGTGTTTAGCTACTAAAGCGGTCCACCTCGAGGTGGTTAGTGCTCTCACGACAGAGGCGTTCGTCGCTGCTCTTGGCAGATTTGCTTCGCGTCGCGGACTGCCGTCCTTAATTCGATCCGACTGTGGGACCAACTTTAAGGGTACCGATCGTTATTTGAAGGAAGTTTGTGAATTCCTAGATAAGCATAATGTTGAGATCGGATCCACACTCTCTCGCAGAGGGGTACGATGGCAGTACTCACCGCCGTCCTGCCCCCACTGGGGAGGTATATTTGAGGCAACTGTAAAGGCCGCCAAAACTCACCTTCGTCGCGTTATTGGAGATAGTATCCTAACTTTTGAGGAGCTCGCGACCGTATTTTGTAAGGTTGAGGCGGTCCTCAACTCGCGTCCGTTATGCCCTTTGTCATCCGACGCGAATGATTTGGAGGCCCTCACGCCGGGCCATTTCTTGATAGGGAGACCACTTAACGCCCTGCCGGAATATCCTTATTTGGACATTAACTCCGGACGGCTCTCGAGATTTGAATTGCTTCAACAGCTTACGCAGAGTTTTTGGCGCCGTTGGCATCTGGAGTATTTGCACATTTTACAACAGCGCGTTAAGTGGTCAGACAAGACGAACCCACCAAGAGTCGGAGACCTCGTTTTGTTAAAGGACCCAAACCTGCCACCCCTCCGATGGCGTCGTGGACGCATTGTTAAATTGTATCCGGGGTCGGATGGTGTTCCCAGGTTTGCCGAGGTCCTGGTGGGGGACTCTGTCATGAAGCGCGCGATCGCCACACTCTCCCGCCTGCCCTTAGATTGAATTGTCGGACCGTTTGTTACTGTCCGGGGCGGGGGGATGTTTACGCTAGTTTATCGGCCGAGTCCGATTGTTAGTTAGTCGAGTTGATAGATGCACGACCGGTAGGGATGAGCGTAATTTAGTATTGTCTGTGGTGACGCGCCGCCATTAACACAACGTCTTGAGACCCCGTCGCGTACGGGGTCCGTTGCTTGAACTTTAAACACACAACGTTTTGCGACCTCGCCGCGAAAGGTCCGTTGCTTGAACTCTTGACGAATAATCATCGCGTGCGTGGCACGTTCGGTCGAATGAATTTCGGGAATAAATACCACCGGCCGCGGTTTTGAGTAGTTTGTCGCGATTGTTGCCCGTGCTTTTGAAGTATTTGCTTGAATTATAACCGTAACAGCGCCGTCAGTAATTGAGTTGAATCGGAAACGTGGTTTCATTTGTCGATTGTTTGTCGGGCGTGAACTGACGCTGCTAAGTAACGGTTTCTTACGTTGGTGAGCTTCGGTGCCCTATTAAGGGAACTTGGTGTGTCGACTGGTATGGGACAGTCAGTGTTTGAAGACATCGGACGTCATTGTAGTCGACGCGCGCGCGTCGATTCTCCGGACTTCACTTCACGACGGAACGCACTGGGTCCCAGGTAAGTGCCTTAGATTTATTGGGGAGTGGTAAGAGATTAATTTACTTGTGGTGTAGGCCGACCTATTTGTTGAATAAGCCGTGACAAATGCGCGGTAGATATACGCGCTGTACTGGGGCGCCTATATTAACAAGCATTGTGCTCTTAAATATTTATTTTAAACTCCAGTATTTATTCCATGTTAGCTGTACCTGCGCTGTATCTCCTGGTAGTTGTTTGAGCCATTGAAGCTTATTTGTTTGCCGAGGTAGATGTACTGGTCGGTATATTTAAGAAGTTCACAGTCTATATACAGGATGTGCCTGACATCGTAACGCAAACTTCGCGAAAAGGCTAGACCGCATGCCACTAATAAAATTATGATAGTCATTTATGTCGTTAATGAACGGTTACAGAATTCAGTGTTTAAAAAAATGTGTCGGCTCGACCTTTGAAAGTTGCAAGCGTGCCGCCGTGCGGGTTTATAGGTATGATGTTCTTCCCTGATGTGAACTCTATTAAATCAGCTGATAATATAGTTTTTCGAGTTTTGTTTTCTTTGCGCTTTTTAGTGTAATTTTTACTGTAAAATCTTATTGGGTTATAAAAGTATAGCAATTATGAACGGTCTAAAATGAAAAAAACTACATTTTTTTTTAATCATGAAAAAGCCGATGAAAAATTCTACCATTGGGGGGTTCAGAATCATGTACTGGATCCATGGTACTCGTTGGTGCGTCGATGTCAGATACACCTTTATATTGGTACCATGGTACTGTTGATCCATAACATAGTTTTCACGAGATTCATTTCTAACGCTGCCAGTTTGCTGGCGTTATTTCAGGTCTCTACCATGTACTGTAGCTCTACACCTTTTTCCGATATAAGGACCAAGTCGTCTGCGAAACGGAGGTGGTTTAGGTATCTGTTTTCGATTTTTATACCACGTTCTTTCCAGTCATGTTTGTTTATCATAGATTCTAGGACCGCTATAAAAAGTTGCACTGAATGTTGCACTACAGGCAGTCTCCGAATGGGGCAATGCCAATCTTAAAGCATTCAATGCCGCCAAAACGCAGGCGTGTCTTTTCACAGCCAAAGGAGCCCGATCACCTTGGCGCTCCTACTTTTCGAAATGTATCCTTGGAGTGTACTGACCGCCTTCAGCTTTTGGGAGTTTGAGATTTCCTCGAACCTTAACTTAGGGCGGTTGGTTGAGTCCAAGGCCAAGGTGGCTGGCAGGAAATTTGGCGTTATCGCAAATGTCCGGCAGTACTTCACACCAGGGAAGCTTCTAATGATGTACAAAGCACAGGTTCGTTCGTGTGTGGAGTACTGCAGCCGCATTTGGTCTGGTGCTGCTAAGTGTCATCTGGTTACTTTGGATTCAGTGGAGAGGCGTGCGAAGAGGCTGATTGGTGACCCTTATTTAACTCGAGACGGTCTCCAAAGCCTAGAGCACAGGCGTAGAGTAGCCAGCCTTTCGGTGTTCTATAGGATGCATTTTGGGGAGTGTGCGAGGGAATTGCATGATTTAATATCCCCATCTCCGTTCCACCATCGGACGACCCGTCGTACAGTGAGTTTCCACCCTTACGTTGTTAACACCACTACGATCCGGACGAAGCGTTTCGCCTCCTCCTTTATACGGCGTACATCGAGGGACTGGAACAATTTGCCAGTGGCGGTGTTTCCGTCGGACTACAATTTGAGTGTCTTCAAGGCCAAAGTGAATAGGCTGTTAATAAACTAGTGCGCTTTACCATCAACGATTGCGTCACTGCTTGCCATCGGACGGGATTGCGGCCAAGCGCTAGTTTATAATTTTATATAAAAAAAAACGTAGAGGCGAGAGCGGATCGCCGTTTTACCCCTCTTTCAACGGAGAACCATGGGTTGGCCGTTTCCCTAGCCTAACTACTTTTGCTATTGCTATACAGAGTGGCGCTGACAATACGACAATAAATGAAAACACGAACAATGCTGGTTCATAGGAATAAACCTAAATCATAGAAAAACCCAGCCTCAAAAATAAAAAAAAAATTAAATTCTAAAATAATTTTCATTTTTTTTTATTTGAAAGTTTGGTACCGCAGGATGCGGCGGTCATTAACCTGTAAGCGCTTCGTTATCAACATGTACATCATGTTGAAAAATGAAAAATAACTTCTTGTGACTAAACTAATGGACATATTTATATGATTTTTTATGGGTAGACTCAAAATGTGTTGAGGTACGCGATGTTTAATTTATTGTCGTATTGTCAGCACCACTCTGTATAAGCCTTTTATGACTTGAATATATTCGTGTTCCACATTTCCAAGATGTAGTTGTGCAAGACAGAATCGGATGCCTACTTGGCTTATATAGATTACAAAAAGGTCTTCTTTTCTCTTGATACTTTTCAATAAGAAGTTCCAGCGTGTGGATATGGTCAATCGTAGAGTAACCTTTTCTAAATCCCGTTTGTTCTATTGGTTGTTGTTTTTCTAGTATTGAGTTTATCTTTTTGTTGAATATTGTGGAAAAGAGTTTGTAAATTGTCGGCAGTAGGCTTCTGGGTCTGTAGTTGCTTATATCTTTAGGATCGCCTTTTTTTTGTATCGCAAAATGATGATAGAATCAGACCATTAAGTGGATGTTTCTCCAAGGGGGGCAGGGTACGCAGGACGCGGTCGCATCGCTCCTAATAATACTGTAAAAATGTTGTTGTCACTTTTTAAAAAAATACCGATTTTTAGGGAATTTTAAATTAATTAGCAGAAAAAAAGAGAATAATTCAAAATTTATTAGTACTGTTACTATGATGATTATGTAAAATTTCATATTTTATTTGGTCATGTGTTTACCTAACCTTTGTTTTCCTTATGGGTCGGACGAGGATTTCTTTACATATTGTATAATGTCTATAGCAGATATACTAAAAAAGTAATACATACTCAGGAATATATAGTATGTACTAAAAATATTTTCACATTAGGTAGCCCAAATCTTGAGAAAGGTTATAGCCTGTAAACTTATACTTGAGCTCACTACAACCCTTGGGAGCAAAAAAAAGATACAACCTGAGAAAGAACATTTAGTGAAAAAAGCAATAGTGCAGGCGGCTAATATTTTCACTCGGGACGACATTACAAGCAGAAGCTTGTGTCCGTGTTTTTACTTAATTTTTAAAATTTTATTTATACGTTACTTAATTTTGCCTAATCGACTATTTATTTTATGATCTCGATTTTCAGATGAAAAAAATACCTGGCTGCAAGTTGTTTCTGGGCGATCGGCCAATTCAAATAACTATAGCTCGAGCATTTCAATCTTTAAGCGTTTATGAATTGGGACAAGTTCTGTACCATCTTACCTCGACGAATCCCAAGCCATTGGAGTACGTATTTTCGTATACTATTTTCAATAATAATACTTACCGTTTTATATATATAATGTGTGGAAACACTAACCACTAATATTTTCCTGGTATAGCAAAGAGCAACTAGAAAGATATAAAGACCGTGACTTTGTACAAGCGCAATTTGAGGAAATAACTAAAGACGTTCCAGCTTTTAAAAAAATATTTCACGTATTTGTAGACGAGCGTGACAAATGTCTGGCGTATTCCTTACAAGAATGTGTTCGGTCTGGTAAGTATTGTGTATGTACCTAATTTTTAGGAACGATACCGACCTTCCATTAACCTGTACCTAACATTAACTTCACGCCTTGTTCAAAATTATGAACTAAGAAGACTTAGTTCATCATTTTGAACAAGGCGTGCTTTTTAAAGATAAAAAGCAACAATAAGTATACAGGATGTATCTGATATCGTAACGCAAACTTCGAGAAAAGGCTAGACCGCATGCCACTAATAAAATTATGGTAGTCATTTATGTCGTTAATGAACGCTTACAGAATTCAGTGTTTAAAAAAAAAGTGTCGACTCTGCCTTTGGACGTTGCAAGCGTGCCGCCGTGCAGGTTTGTAGGTATGACGTTGATCCCTGATGTGAACCCTATTAAATCGGCTGATAAGATAGTTTTTCGAGTTTTGTTTTCATTGCGCATTTTTGTGTATTTAGCGAATTAATTAATTTTCACTTTAAAATCTTATTGGGTTATAAAAGTGTAGCAATTATGAAAAAAACTACTACTACTGTCTAAAGTGAAAAAAACTACATATATATTTTTTTTTAAATCATGAAAAAGCCGTCGAAAAATTCCACCACTGCGGGATTTAGAGTCATGTACTGGATCCATGATACTCGTTTGTGGGTCGATGTCAGATACACCCTTTATTATTATAAAGTAAGATTTTTTAGTCACCGTCCAAATTTTTTCTAGGCATTAGGTATCATTTACTAATACAAGTTTTGAAAAAAAAATCAATACTTAAAATTTTCATATTAAATCATTTTCTCGAAAGAATTATCCGCTGTGCGTTTAATGAAACGATTGTGTTCAATGAACTTTGGCGGAGCGTGGGGCGGGCTGGCCGATGGCACGGCGCGATGTCAACAAACATTAACTTTTTTTTTTTTTTATCAAATTTTGATAATTTTGTGATGTGATATCTGAATATTTTTGTATCGTGTGATGTTAAAACCAAAAACACGTATTGATTTTCGCCAAAGATTAATATATCGAAATTTGGACGGTTCTTATAAACTCGTATAAATATACAGTATGTTAAGAAAACCCTGTCCGACCCATAAGGATAATAATGGTTAGGTAAACAAATGACCAAATAAAATATAAAATTTTGCATAATCATCATAGTAATAATACGAATGAATTTTGAAATAATCTTTTTTTCCCGCGAATTTACTGTAACTTCCCCAAAATTCGCCAAATTTAAAAAAGTGTAAACACCGTTTTAGACCTTATAATTGTCGGCTTTCCTTTGATTATTTTTTTAGGTTCTTTAGCGGCGTCAGTGTGTCTAGCCGCCGACGGCGGCAAAGGAATAATTAGAGCTGTACTAGTTTTTGCGTAATAACGTTTTGTTTTTGTCGCTATTATTCTAAACTTTTACCTAGACGAATGATTTATTGTAAGAACATAGATTACCTAATGGTAAAAGTACCTTTTTTGATTATCGATTAATTACTCATAACAATATTGTAACACAAGTACCTATTAGTAAATAGGAACTAGAAAGGTCTTATGAAATACGATTTAAGGAAAATATTATAAACAATGTAAAACATTCAAGTTCACCTGATTTAAGTTATGTGAAAGTTCTAAAATCTAAAGAATGGCATGCGATATTGAATCGATGCGTGAAATTCTGCAATATTAAATCGATACCAAAAATCGTTACGAGAAATATTTTGAATAATTTCACACCTCTAGTCAAAGGGCACCGCCGTGCATCTAGAGTACCTATTTTTATGAAATAAAAATTATTTTTATTTTAAATTTATTAGTTTCGCGTAGATATTGCGTCCGTGTAGACGTGTCGTTTATTGTGTGATCATATCGTTTTCTAACGTAATGTAACATGCTGATGGAATGTAGTAACTGCAATTGTGCTGTCTTGTGATCAGGTGTTGAACGATTCGGATCTGACTACTTATTGGTCAATGTGGTTCCAGCATGACGGTGCCCCACCATATTTTTGCCGATCTGTACGTGAGTACCTCCACTATCAGTTCGGCGAGCAGTGGATTGGTAGGGGTGGACTAACCTTGTGAAACACCGTGCTAATCTCGTGCGACAGTGCCAGGCCTGTATCGTTCTTAGTGAACGAAATATGGAACAACATCTCCGCCACAGCCATTGCTCATCGAATGAAATTCGAAGATACATTCGGAGGGTCAGACGACCTTCCTACTTAAAAAAAGTTCTTTTCACGAGCTGCCTAAGTAGGTATCATTGTTTCTTTCGAGAGTCGATAAACGTGGTTAGACTACCAATACCTACATGCATGAGGTCAACTGAGGTCACGACCTGTGCCTGTGTTGCCATGAAATTACCTATTTATTTTATTTAAGTTATTTATTTTATTTAAGTTATTTATTTTTAAGGGGATATTTTTTTTTAGTTTTGCCAGGTTATGTACGCATTAGTAGAATCAGCTAACGATACCTAACAATACCTTCACGGGTCGGACAGGGTTTTCTTAACATACTGTATAGGGATATTATTTCGTTAATTAAGTAATTAATTTGATCCTATGCTTTGTTTTCCTTATCAATAGTTCAAAGTCCACGGGTACTTGGGGTCGTTGGTATGGGACATGTAGATGGCATTGTAAAATATTATGGTAAAATGAAACAAGAGGATATCGTGCCGCTACTGTTGTGAGTATAGATATTTGAATAGAGAGATATTCACTTTAAACACAAATATATAAAACTCGATTTACACTGAATTCTAATTGGGCGCTTTACACCACACTGATTGACCATTTAGTCAGTATAGTATATGCATTATGCATATTACGTTTTTCAGGTTATAGTCCGTTTAGGTACTGAATATTACTAGAAAAACTTAATATGCGTAGGTACACATATACGTACGTGCATATAAGTAATATTATAATAGTATCAGAAATATTCATGATCGGATTCCACAATAGAAGCCCGTTTTGTGGAATTGTTAGGCGTGTTATACACTTGTTCGGGTTAGCATTTTTCGACACAGGTCGGGGATAAATCCATCCTACTTCATAACTTACTAATATTATAAATGCGAAATATTGTGAGGTTGTATGGAGGATGTAGGAATATATGGATGTATGTTACTCTTTCACGTAAAAACTACTTAACGGAATTGTATGAAAGGTTTTTTTGTTGAGTGAATGTGCCTATCCAAACAAGTGTGTAGCACGCTAACGGTGTAAATATTTACTCCGTAAGAACACATAAGGCGAGTGTCCTTTTTCCGAACAAAATTTTACAATCATTATTTTAACTTCAAGGATGTGGTGAGTTATGACTATCGTAATTTTTGAGTTTCAAAAATTCATCGCATTTATGCAGCCACTTTATGATAAAATATTGTTTTTTTTTATTGCATAGTTCGATCAACATTAATTCCTGTCCTGTAAAACGCCCAGTTATATTTTAAGTATAGGTGCCATCAGGTCACGTTACACGAAAACATTTTTCAACCTTGAACTATGCTTTAAGCCATGGAGTTTAAAAACTATTAAAGAAATATGATGTGCTGGCGTCTGTATTTAAATGTAGACAGAATAATATTGGGATCGACGACACTGATTTTTTCTTTTATTTTCAGTGAATAGGTTTTTGTTTGATCAACAATTAATAAGTAGATGAATAATAATTTCAAAGTTCATGAAGGTGAGGAGCTAACTAGTAAAGTTTTATAAAGTTTAGTGCTAGGCATAAGTTGCAATTATTATTTATTTAATAGATATTCCTATTACTTTGCCGTCTTGGTGAAAATCCAGGCATTTAGGCATGCCTTGCCTTAATGTACTTTACATGTTTAAGTTTTAAAGACTGGTCCAGCATTAAATTTTTATCATTACAAAGCCGAATCTTCACGCTTGGCACTTGCCGCAACCTACAAAAACACACACATGCATATGATTGTGCACAATAATCGCTACTTATTGCGCTGGCGCTGCAAATGTTTGCAAGCCAACTTTTTAATTTATGATGATTAGTAAAATTTTGGCAAGCGTGTGGACCCGACATAAAGTTGTATGTCCTTAGAATTGACTTACTTTTTAATTTAAAAATTAAAGTTTATTGTTTCCAGTATTCCACCACCACCATTACACAGGGTTATACTGGCAAAAGGATTGAAATGGTCATTTTATTTCCTCGTCTTTTCCTTTTTTTATAGATTATTATTTGGGTAATTCTTTTGGAAAAATATGATATAATACTCCTATTTGAATAAACTTGTTTATGTCTGCATTTTGTTTTTATTCCTCAAATGCTCTAAAGAGCCATAAGAGCCATTACGCACTGTCGACTGATCTTACTGTAGTTTAAAAAGGTGCTTACGCATTGTCGACTGGTCGCCGGTGACTCGGACTGTGATAAGAAAAATATACCTTTTTATCGCTGGGGTGAGCAACTATAGATTTTCAAAAATGTAAAAAAAAAAAACTGTTGCGTGGACATACTTGAGCGCGTCAGATATGGATAGAATCCATGTAAGGTGGGTGGACCATGGTCGGCCATGCTCCTTTGAAGGTCGACTATTAAAAATCGTAGTTATTGACATTTAAATACATATTCCTGCTACTGCACTCAGATCCTAAAAAAGAAAAGATCCTACAAACTAAAGGCCACAAACGTGGCGGCGCGCAGCGGCGTGCCGATCGTGTCGCTATTGTGGCAGTTGGATCCAACGTTTCGAAATACCACCACCCCAAAACTCAATCAGAACTTCTAAAATAAAAAAGTAATAATCATTAACGTATTATTAAAATACGAGTATTACAAATATTACTTTGTATGTTATGTGAAATAAATTTAGTATGCTGAAAATTAAAATTTCTTCCTACTAGCTTTGACACTTGCGAATTCCGAAATTACATCTTCAAAATTTATATTATGTATTGCTTCATGTTCTATTGTTAAAATACCAAGATTGTTTAATCTGGTTTCAGTCATTGTTGACCGCAAGTAATTTTTAATTATTTTTAATTTGCTGAAGCTTCTCTCACATGAAGCTGATGCACATATATATAAATAGCTTTAGTGTTACCGTTAGATTTGGAAGAGATGCTGTAAAGTCCCATTCCACAATGAATTTCAAATAGTCCAGCGTCACCCAATTAGAGACAATAATATTAGCCGCTTTTAAATGTCTTCTCAATCTTAGTATTTCTGAAAGTAGTTCTGTTTCTGATACCTTATCGTAAAGGTTAGTAAATTTTGATATAGCAAATTGTAACTGTCCAGTGTTTGCCGAAAGTAAGGTCTTCGACTGCACAACCTCAAACAATGAAGCTACATCATTAATGGACTTTACTCTTGTTTCGAGTTCAATATTGAATCTGTCAAGACATTCTAACATGTCCTTTTGAAATTCTGCTCCAAGTCCAGCATCGGTGGACGCTTCTAACTCACCGGGCATGCGTTTCTTGCGACGAATTCGTCGTTCCATCGAAATTTTGTATTCTTACGATTTTTGTACAGCAAAATCGATCAAATCAAATCGCCTCTTCTGCTAGATGCAACTGTTTCTCTCCTACTTTTCAGAATGTATCCTTGGAGTGCACCGACCGCCTTCAGCTTTCGGGAGTTGAGATTTCCTCGAACCTTAACTTTGGGCGGTTCATTGAGTCCAAGGCCAGGGTGGCTGCCAGAAAACTAGGCGTCATCGCGAAGGTCCGGCGGTACTTCACACCAAGGCATCTTCTAATGTACAAAGCACAGGTCCACTCGTGTGTGGAGTACTGCAGCCACATTTGGGCTGGTGCTGCGAAATGTCACCTTGCCACTTTGGATTCAGTGAAGGCGTGCGAAGAGGCTGATTGGCGACCCAGACTTAACTCGAAACGTTCTCCAAAGCCTGGAGCACAGGCGTAGAGTAGCCAGCCTTTCGGTCTTCTATAGGATGCATTTTGGGGAGTGTGCGATGGAATTGCATGATTTAATTCCCCCATCTCCGTTCCACCATCGGACGACCCATCGTACGGCGAGTTTCCACACTTACGTTGTTAACACCACTGCGATCCGGACGAAGCGTTTTGCTTCCTCCTTTATACCGCGTACATCGAGGGACTGGAACAATTTGCCAGCGACGGTGTTTCCGTCACACTACAATTTGAGTGTCTTCAAGGCTAGAGTGAATAGGCTCTTCATAAACTAGCGCGCTTTACCATCAACGATCGCATCACTGCTTACCATCAGGCGGGATTGGGGTCAAGCGCTGGTTTATAATTTAAAAAAAAAATTGTCTGTGGTAAACGCTGGGTGCGTTTTTTATGCAATACAGGAGGAATTCCTAGGAGGGCAACTCTTTAAAAAGTACTTGGAATGTTGTCGCTCGTCTTGGTCTCCAGCCCCTAGTTTCTTATGTTTTCGTTGCTTTGGTAGGTTTTGGAGGGACTGAGTCGCTGGCGACTAGTCGACAGTGCGTAATAGCTTTTACTCACAATTTATACGTTATGATTTTAAACGTAGTCACAAACTGCGGCTGCACTTCTCCCCCAATATACGCCTATGTCTGTGTTACATTTTTCTGCGGTTAAACGCGGGAGTTAATCGCAGTGGTGCTAAGCCTAATTGAGAGTTTCGGGAAGATTGACCTACGAGTTTATAAAATAAAATCTATGAAGTCAAATTGACCCGATGGAAAGCCCCTGGTCCATACCATCGACATATACTAATAGCCATGTCTTAGAGATGAGAATAGTGGCACTCCGAAAAAAAGAGAGGAAACTAAGTTTCGTCTATCTATATCTCTCTGAAAATCATCAATCATCTATCAGGAAAGAGATAGTGCGAGACCGAAAGCAAAGGCCATCTCTCTCACTCTTTTCAAACCAAAAAAAATACTGCAGGTTATTATTATTTCTATCTTTTTTGGCTTCGCACGGTTTGTGCATTTAGCCAATGTCACGAATTATTCATGTCGAAAAAGACTGCCACATAACCATCTACGAGGGAGGTTTGAGGCATAGTCATGATGAGGCCACTATGCTGCGATACCTCAATGTTCTTTATAAATTATTTACTGAATGCGCTTTTTACTAAATAAATCACGCACTTTTATTTAGTAAACAACACTATAAATAGTTTAAAATTCCAATGAAAAATGAACGTGACATTCAGCTTAACTTTACCGCCAAAACCTACTGCAGATTATACGCGTACGGCATGTCCATTAGTTTATATCTATGTGTCTGTGCTGTCGCTGTCAGATTGGATTGTGCCATAGCTGTCTGCTGTCACTGTCACTGTGAAATTATTTATTTATATTATGAATGCTCCTTTAATCTTAAGTAGGTTTTTAGGTTTATCTTACTATCTCGTAAAAGTTTGCTTTGATGGTTTCATGAAAGATACTTTTAGCACAAGTTTTCAATTGTTGTAAAAGTTAAGTACAGTTCGTATTGATAGCAAAAATGATATTTGTTATATTATTTTGTATCCTGCAACCAGTAATAACTTCCAAAGAATGTGGATGTAGCTGTAATCTTAATCGTGCGGAAGGGACAAAATTCACTCAAAGTATGTTTAGTAATTCAAATAATGATATAGAACAGTGCGTCGTTGGGCATGATGGTAATAGCAAATACAGCATCAACGTCAACGAAGAGAAAGGTGGATCAGATGGAATGATACTAGTACCTGCTAATGAGTATCAAGTGGGGACAGATGATATTGCTATAGAGAGTGACCAAGAAGGTCCAAAAAGGATTGTGAAACTACAAAGTTTTTATTTAGACAAGCATGAAGTTTCAAATAAGGACTTTGCTCATTTTGTAAATAAAACCAAATATAAGACTGAAGCTGAACAATTTGGAGATAGCTTTGTGTTCGCAGCATTTCTGAATAGTACATTTAGAGAACGATTAAAAGACTTTCGCGCTGTGCAGGCTGTTTGGTGGTACAAGGTTTCAGGTGCTGATTGGATGCATCCATATGGACCAGATTCTGACATAACAGGTATATAAGTTCAGGCTGGTTGAGCCACTTCATGTTCAATATCTTGTACAGATTAGCTTGCACACAATGATTGCTTGCTGTGATTTTCTTTGTTCATAAAGTTTTACTTTATGAACAAAGAAAATCATTGTACAATGGCGGACTTAATGCCTTAGGCATTTTCTACCAGTCTACCTTAAGGTGATGCAGAGACAAAACATGGTAAGTGCAAAGATATAAAAGTTAAAAGAGAAATAAAAAAAATATATAATAAATACATACATACAAAATATAAACAGTAGAGAGTGTTAAAAAAAAATGTAGATAGAGAAAAAGAATAAATTACATGTTTGATAAATCTGCCAATTTCTTGCATAAGTGTTCCTGAGCTTTAACTTTAAATGTGTACTGACTGGTCAACGTCCTGATATTCTGGGCAGATCATTCCAAAGCAAAACCGCCTGGGCAAGGAAAGAAAACTTAAGAAAACCAGAGCTGTGAGAAGGACACTGTAAAAGAAAATTATTGGAAGAATGAAGATTCCTATTATGCACAGACCATAAATATGGAATATGAGAAGGAGAAGGAGACAGGGTTTGTGTAGGAGTGAAAACAAGGTCGCCAAAGCTCTTAGAGCTTTGCACTGATAGCCCAAATATAGACTTTGCCTAGTTCAGCTACAAATGCTTAACTCTTTTGTACTCAAAGCTAGCATATTTTAATTTGCATATCATGTTTTTTTTACCGACTTCAAAAAGGAGTTCATTATTAAATATTATAATTCATTTTAAAGGCTGTTGCTGATTCATAGTTCCATATACATATTGGAAAAATTAGTCTGCTTAATAACATAAAAAACACAATGAATTCTGTTGAACTGTCAAAATGAAACCTATTACTACTAAGTGTGTTATACAATTACCTTAATTTATTGCTTATTAGGTAAATTGAGACACTGTGAAATAGGCCAATATACTTCTTTTTCTCAGAATTAATGGATCATCCAGTAACTCATGTGTCATGGAGTGATGCAAAAGCATACTGTAAGTGGAAAGGTGCAAGACTGCCAACCGAGGCTGAATGGGAAGCAGCATGTCGAGGTGGACATCAAGATACCACTTACCCTTGGGGCAACAAGCTGTTCCCTGATAGAAAATATATGTCAGTATTATGAATGGTTTTGTATTAATTATTTACCGCAGGCATTTAGTTGATGCTTTTATTAACTGTCTGTTGTCTGTTGATTGTTTTGTAGACATAAAATAACTGCTGACCTTATTATTTTAAATTTTCAGGGCCAACATTTGGCAAGGCACATTCCCTACTCATAATTCAGCCAAAGATGGCTATGCAGGTACATCCCCAGTGAAAATGTTTCCTCCAAATGATTTTGGTCTGTATGACATGGCAGGCAATGTGTGGGAGTGGACTGAAGATTCCTGGGCTGGAAAAAATGTAATGTAATATATGATATTTTTTTAAATCGAGTTTCTCTTTATTTTCTTTTCCTCTTCTTCCTTCATTTACAAACCTTTTAAGAAATGTTTATAGGATTGTTTGACTTAAACTCAAGCTATTCAACGCTATTATCACGCTATTTCGCTATTATCACGCTATTTAAGTACTCCCTTCTGATACTGAAAAGTGTGACTTAAGCACTTGTTTATGTCTCACGGGATATAAAATAGTGTATGATACATGTGACTTAAGTAGTCTATTAATACACGGCGTAAGTATAAGTACCTTAAGTCACACGTATCGTGTCACTGTGATGTAAACGCAATTGAATATTTTATTTTGTTCACTCATGCTTGCCATAAAAGTTAATTTTTGCATTTCTTTTGCAGCCTAAAGAAAAAGT
The DNA here is from genome assembly GCA_037179545.1 of Sesamia inferens. Taxonomy (NCBI): domain Eukaryota; kingdom Metazoa; phylum Arthropoda; class Insecta; order Lepidoptera; family Noctuidae; genus Sesamia; species Sesamia inferens. The sequence goes on along the minus strand of CM073928.1, from coordinate 21,444,210 downwards.
GAAGAAGGGTGGGTCATATTTGTGCCACTTATCTTACTGCTATCGCTATAGATGCTCTTCACGGTCTCATAATACTGAAGATAGTTCTGCAGGAAATTTAGGATTCCGGTGTGCTATGTCTGCCACATAATTTACTTGTTTTTTTGAATAACAGAAAACACTGTACTTAAAAACTACACAGGAACAATCTACTGAACAACACTTTACTGTAATTCATATAAATATCATATCCGTTTTGTGTTTATTATGTTAAATAAATTGTTCCTGAACTATAATTTAGAAAATAAGTTGATACCTATGATAAATTATTATTGAATCATGTTAATAAAGCACTTGATGTGATCATTTGCATTTTAAAGTTAAATAAATATTTATCAGCAGTAATATTGTATTTCACCAAAATAGTACAGTATTTTTTTCTACAAGTGGAAGATATTGTTAGGTAAGATTTTAATTTTAAACTTTATTAAAACGTCATAATGCTCAAACAAGCATTAAAGCTGTTTGGTGTATATACAGGATGTCCCAAAAATGATTGAGAAACCGGAAGCAAAAGATAGAGCAAGTCATTCAAACTATGAGTTAGTTACGAAAGTATAGGTAATTTAAAAAAATAAAAAATAAAATGAACAACCTGTGATGATCATTTCAACCTTGTTGCTACAAGATGTAACGTTTTGCTCGGTTTTATTTTGAGAACATAGCCCTGAATAATGCTACTATCAATTGTAGGCTTTTATTTAATGTCATCTATTTTAGTTTAGAAACAAATTGCTTGTTACTTCCAACAAAAAATAAATACTTTGCCCAACTTTAACCTACTGTCCTGAAAAAACAATGTACTAAGTTTTTTTTAGCAAGTAGTTTCAGAAGGTTGCTTATTTAATATAGATTCCACAATGGTATACCAATTGCTTGATTACTTCAAACATAAAGAAAAAAAAAAAACAGTTTACTAGAAATCCAAATAAATAAAATAAATTAATAATTCATCTAATTTGATAAAGTAGTAAGATAATAGACAATAGGGGTTGATGGGTAGTTTGCACGTGACGCACCTTTTCCAAGTGTGAAAGAGTAGGATAATGTTGCCAATATTGTATGAGTGAAACAGATAGTGCACCGTTTAAAGTGAGCGAGTAAGATAGTGACGCCGATGTTGTGCGCTATCTGCTCTGTTTGACGCATACAAGCAAGCAGTACGTTTCGTTCGTTCATCTACTGTGCGCGTTTCCGTATTTGTTCGTACTAACAAACTCTGGCATTGATTTATTGAACTTGAATACCTACTTGGATTGCTGATTTCCTTCCTACAACACGTGCTTTGTGTATTGGACTTGAATACCTACCTATAGTGCGTTGTTTCATCTAATAGTTCCTTTGCCGTCATGTTGGCACTAATGCAACTTAGTGTGTGTGAGAGAGAGAGACGCAGAGTGCTTGTTTACGATAGTGACAAAAAATGAATGCCGACATGACGGCAAAGGAACTATTAGATGAAACGCACTATACCGTGCGCACAACGTTGGCGTCACTATCATACTCCCTCGCACTTTAAACGGCACACTATCTCTTTCACTCATACAATATTGGCAACATTTTTTCTCATAGTTGGAATGAGTTGAACTATCTCCTGCTTCCGGTTTATCGTTGGTTTATGGGACACTCTGTATATCAATGCCCATACAATTCGGCGTTTTGTGAGGCAGTAAATAAAGTGATCTAGTCTGTTTTTCTTGATTAGGAACTTACAAACTTATTTCATCATCATTAACCTTTTATCGTCCCACTGCGGGGCACAGATCTCTTCGCATACAGAGAATGATAGCCCGACTGTAATTAAATCACAATAACATTGTAAAAGTTTTTTATAATGAATTTGGACGATTAATAACGAAACCGTTCTTTAGAGTCGGTCTCCGTGGCGCAGCGGTCAACACGCCTGCCTGCGACGTGGAGGCTCCGGGTTCGATCCCCGGCCAGGTCATGATGGAAAACTGTCTTTTCCTGATTGGCCTGGGTCTTGGATGTTTATCTATATATGTATCTATTATAAAATATAGTATCGTTGAGTTAGTATCCCATAACACAAGTCTCGAGCTTACTTTGGGGCTAGCTCAATTTGTGTGATTTGTCCGTATATATTTTTTTTATTTAGAGATTTTTTCTGGAAAGATTTTAAAAGGAATATTACAAAGAATTTAGTACCAATATTGTAAAGTCATCGAAACTATTTTGAATATTTGAGCCTGATTTTGATTCACTAAAGATGATGGATTTACAATCCGCAAGACACTAATTATGTAAGGGTGCGGTAACAGCGCGGCGGTTGGGAGACGGGAAGTTCACTTTTGCGGTTTGTAGGTACCCTTCTGCCAGGTTGACTCACACTTAAATGTAACTATTTGTATTGTAACGTCATAACTCTGCTAGCGTAATATGTTATTGGATTGGATGATATAATCAACAAATACCATGGGTTTGTTAATCTTACGAATGAAATGATATGGCAAGCTTTATATTTTTATAATTTGTTTTGTTAATCTATTTTCATTGATCACATTACAAAACAGTGATCAATCTCAGTGAGGTATGTTAAGTTTTCGACTGTTTATATTATTGTTTAATATTCTATAATTATTTTATAGATTTTTAATATAAAACTTTTAGTTATTATATCTTTATTGGGTTTCATATTTTTTGCCCACAGAGTAATGTCAAATTAACCAAAGTATAAGAATTTTGATAATAATTAGTGAACGCTTACATTAGATAAAAACGCCCATTTATGAATTGTATTCAATAAAGACAAAACTTTGTTTACATCGGACGGAAATAAGGGAAATAAATTAAAATATTACAGTACCTAATATTAGACTTATATTTTAATTGCATATTTTTGTATAAAAATTACATAAATTGATTTCTATATGATTAATGAAATGTCAAAATTTATATTTACATAGTGACAATTTTAATGGTGAGCTTCAGCTGCTTTGCTGCTAAAAAAAGCAGAATTTCGGAGTACAAAAAGCACCTTTAATTTTGGTAAGTACAAAACAAAATGGAAGATTTAAAAAGGAAGTTTCAAAGTTACTGCTATTAAACCCGTTATCAATTTCATCTTATATACATAATTTTGGTATAAATAAAATATAAATTAAACAAAATAAATAACCAACACAACCACTTTAGTGTCATAGTATTCTAAACCTAAATTGAACATTCGGTTGAAATTAATATACAGTTGTTGTACATAAAATAGAAAAAAAAAATCACGTCAATTTACAACAAAAACAGTTGTATCGAAATAATTAAATGTGTTATAAATACACTAAGGCAAACAGCGTTAATATTAATTTACACGTTTTATATAACTGTGGCATTTGCAGAAAATACAAAACCCATTTTGATCTAATTTCGTGAACAATAGTCTTTATAATCATGAGCTTGTAAAAAGTACTGAACAATCTTAAAAACTATACACGGAGTCTTATATATTTGTTCGATTATTTATTCATTTGCGCTACAATTAGCTATTACGACCTTTACCGCAAATCTCTCTAATTTTTAAGTAAAAAGGTAGCTGCCATTAACTTAAAACACTATTTGATTTATCCACACAGTACATATATGGCCCGGTGGTCTAGAAACCATTTATTTTTTTAATACAACACTTGTTAAACGATTTCATTTTAAGAAATATACTCTAATGCATTCAAAATATGTGCTAGATTAGAATATTTAAGTAGATTTATATTCTTTCCATATGGTCAATAATTTTATATTTTGTTGTAACAAGTTTCATAATATATGTATGTATGACAATGTTAGTTTTAACATTTACAAGCTCATTATCATATACAAATATATTTAAATTAAATAAGCACCATGTATAACATACATGTTTCTGTAAGTATTATGACTGTATTCTCTTAGAGGTTTTCTAAACTCTAAAAGCAATTGTCTATTGCTAATAATAAAAGTATAAAACGCTATGCGATCACAAATCTAGCTATACATTTACATCAATAAAATAAAATTTACACCATTGATACCGCCTAACTGTATGTACACTAGACAAATCACATGTACCACTACTTCTAGGGTTATTATTGGCGAGGCGACGTGACGAGAGGCTGGACTTGCACTCGCGCGTCGCTCACATACATCCGACACCGGTACCCCGAAGGTCCACGCATTAAAAAGAAATGTTAACGTCCCGTGATAATTTCAGGCTATGAATCACAGAGTAGGTACTACGGAATGCTAAGGAGGGCGCCGCGACCGTCGTCAGTTGCCGGCCGGCAGCACGGTACGCGCGCGTGCTAGCGTACCGTTCGTGTGACCGTTGCTGAAGCCGTTCTTCACTGAGCCGTTTTTGTACGCGATGTCTTTTATTTCCGTCGTCTCCGGTTGGGGAGACCTGGAGCGAACCTGTTGGCGAAAATAACGTTTTATTTATTTTTCTTAAATGGAAATCATTACTTATCTGGATATTACCAGCGTAGCGTAGGATAATTAAATATAAGTGTAGTCATTTCTTTTTTTATAATTTTAAACCCGCGCTTGACCGCAATCCCGCCTGATAGTAAGCAGTGATGCAATCGTTGTTGGTAAAGCGCGCTAATTTGTTAAGAGCCTATTCACTCAAAATAACTGTGTAAGTCGTGGTGGCCTAGTGGTTAAAACACCAGCCTCTCAAGTATGAGTGCGCGGGTTCGATTCCAGGTTAGGCAAGTACCAATGTAACTTTTCTAAAGTTATATGTACTTTCTAAGTATATCTTGGACACCAATGACTGAAGGTGAAGGAAAACATCTTGAGGAAACCTGGACTTTAGGTCTGAAATCGCCAATCTGCATTGAGCAAGCGTGGTGATTACGCTCAATCCTTCTCTGTATGAGAGGAGACCTGTGCCCAGCAGTGGGACGATAAAAAAGGTTGATAATGAACTGAGTGAATAGGAAGGAAGACGGTAGTTGAGCGAGGTGATGCAATGTTAAACCCAACAACACGACCAACGAAACTGCCCCAGAGGGAGATTGATCTGGAGACCCTCCACGACCAAACTACCGACATAACAATATTTAGCGCATCGTACCCGGCACATATCACAACACAACCGCTCAGACCCGTTCTCCGTACGGCTTCACCAGACGTCATGCCGGAACACGACGAATCGCTTGCAATCGCATTATTGAGATAGTGGGGAAATGTTTTGTTTCAATGTAAAACAAACAAGCGTTAAATATACCTTAGGTTTAGTGTAGGACTGGTTGTAGAAGTCTTTGAAGAGGAAGAAGAACATGACGGCGTGCATGCCGATCCACCAGACGAAGGCGCGGGGGTAGTCGCAGTCGATGAACAACAGCTGGAACGCGTGCACCATTATACCTACGAACTGCACCTGGAAATATAATTTTACGTGAATAACATAACGCCTGTTTTTCTCAGAAGGGTTAGGCATAGTACACCCATGTTACATGTATCATCCTAGCATTCCCCAAGCTGACCCCACAAAAAGAAAGCAATTACCGATAAGTACCCCACATAAAACTACCAATACTATATAGTTTAAGTACACTATATACAAACAAGTTCACAAAAATCAATCTAAATAAATATGAAATTAAATCAAAATTGATGGAATGGCTACTGGAGCGTGACTATCTAGAAACTGAATCCTTACTCAAGTATGTCACCTAACTTCCTAAATTTCTCCATTACACTCAAACAGACAAGACACACACACACACACGCACATTTTGTTAATTTATTATTATTACTTATAGATAATAGGTAATACGGGTTGGTGTCCACAGCTCCACGACAATACGCGCTAGATGGCGCGTGAATTAAGTATTGAAAGCTAGTCTGGGCTTATGGCCATGTTTAACTAACAGACTAATGTAGTACTTATTTATTTTTTATTACTGTATTGCTATTAACAATATTGCACTCCACTATTTGAAGTCAATTCTTTAACACTAATAATGAACATTTGTGAATAAATGATCTATATTTTATATTCACTGCTAGACAAGCAATTCAAAGCTTCGAATTTTGCACTGAAAGCACAAAGAAAAGATTTTTGAACATTCATCAAAATATCAAGCCAAGTCAATGGATCAAAAGCATTCAACCTTTTGATTCATTGTCTTGTGTCCATCATTTCTGCCAATGGGAAATTCCGCTTGGCACATATTATTCTGTATAAATACCTATGGTTCTCTTACCATTTGCAAAGTAGTGAGGTATTTCTTCCACCACAGATATTTCCTCATGTGGGGGCCCATAGCTGCCAGCATGTAGTACGAATACATAATGATATGCACGAAGGTATTGAGCAAGCCGAAGAAGGTCGAGTGACCGCCTGGCGTGAACTTGACGCCGAACCACACCGACATCGGCATCACGCCGTGGTGGATCACGTGAAGCGTTGACACATGATCAAACTTCTTTCTCAGGACAAAGAAGATCTGGAGAAAAAGACGGATTTTCAAGTTAATATTATTTTTATTTAATACGGGGGTGCGAAAAGATCATCCGTGAAATTCAAATTTACTTGGATTTTTTTGCAATTTTAAATTAGTCTCAGGTTGGGTTGCGTGTAGTTTAAAATATCATTTGTACCTAACAAATACGGCTTTACAGGAATGTAATAATTATAACCAGTAATCCAACTCCTTTATTTAGCATTGGCCTGAAATTTTAATAGGGTAACATAAATAAAGAGAATTGTATTGATGATTATTATTCTATAAATAAATACCTATTGGTTAGGGACGCGTTTAAATCATCATACAAAGTAATTTATAAACCTGCCAAAAACCGAAAAGATGGTTTAGAGCAAATTTTTATCATAGAAAACAAAAAAAAATACTAAGCGTAGACGCAGAACTAGGCGTATCTTACGCCCAGAAGCTCAAGGCGCGTTTATGAGCACGCCTAGAAGTAAACTTTTATAGGAAACTATAATTTGACCTCGCATTGTAAACGGTATTTTCGTATAAAAAGAAGTCGGCTTATAGGTACCTACTTACTAGTTATGTATAGTTAGATATGTAGCCGTGCGTATTTCTAAATAATTTCGCTATCGATAAAATTTACATATAACTTGGTCATTGGCCACCACGTGAGTGTTCAAAGTAAACAAGTATCGGCAACAAGGTTGACACATATTTTTTTGGTGTATAGTATTTATTGAGTTTTGTGATAACTGGTTATCACTGAATACGCTATGATAACGTAAAATAACGTTGCATGTGTAGGTATTAACTAAAACAAAAGCTTACCGTATCAAAGAATTCTGTGAACTTGGAAAAATAGTACCACCAACATGCGTGAACCATCTGAAAATTGAATAAATGTTATATTATTTTGAAATGGGGCATTAAAAATATTATTTCATTGTTATTTAAATAGGAATAAGGTAATTTTTGAATTTAATTTTAAAGCAAAACAAATTGAAAGGATGTTCAACAATTTGTTATAAATTGTTAGAAAGCAATCTGTCTATAGATCTACATTCTATTGTATGTGTTAGTTTATGTTATCACTACTGATGTTCATGCGTGATGACTTGATGAGTCATAATAGATAATGAAATTCTGAAAATTATTGATTTTGTTAATTTGATGGGCGTGGCCCGTGGATGATGGGGATGCAATAATACTAAACATAACAGCGACAATAAAGGCAAATGCATGCCTTGCACAACGAGGGTGGACGCGGGAGGTCTGTTTTAATTATGAGAATTGGAATATTATAGTCAGTTTTATCCCAACTACATAACAATGTTATAACTTTTTAAAACCCAAGTTAATAGTAGAGGTAGTTGACAATAAAAACAAATATTGGATTTAAATAATATTTTTTTCTGAAACAGAAAATATTAACTCATCTCAGCTTTTCAAAGACTGTTTTAATTAAAAAAAAATGCATTTAGGTCTGCTTCGAAATGCCGAAACTGAATAAAATAATGTATTGCATTACTTAAGGACAAAGTATTTTCTGTACCAAATCTATTATGTAAGTACTATCCCGGAACCTGTTCAATGGGTATTATTATGTAGTTTATGCAATGTAATAATGGCGGATTAAATATTTTACATCTGTTTTAGTGCGAATGTATGGTTCCGGATGTGTGATTTGATTAAATAGGAATGGAAAAAAAAGACAACAAGAGTTAAGAACCCAAAAACGACTTCATTAAAAATCAACATGGCGGAATGATAGTGGCTCAAGGGCAGTAGTTCACACAGACATCGATGTTGTAGTGTAATCAATTAACGTATAGTGTAGCTTTGGGATGTTGGGACTAATGTAATAAATGGAAGTGATAATTCACCCTCATTGTTTGTGGATGTTTGGAGTGGTCGACCGGCTGACATTGAAAGTTATACCTGCCTGTGAACCAGCCCGCGGCTCCAATCTGAAACAATATGCCGACACCAGGCCCTTATATATATATACAAAATTCGCACATCACCGATGCCGCGCTGTTCATTACACGGCTTCAAATGTTAATGCATTCAAAGTTTAGCTTAATAATGTTGGCACAGGCTTATACTTTAGTGTTAGTAGCAATATAATCCAAACACGTATTGATTTGGATACTTATATCTATGCATAACAACTAACTATTACCATCTGCACCATGGAACTATATTAAAGTATTGCATACGGGAGCATTCCTCAAAATAATTACATATAATGATGATTGTATATACAGTGAGCATGGGTTAGTTTTCTATGCTCTGATCCCCATGCCCGGGCGTCGGTGTATGGACGCCTATACATCACTTACTCTTATAGCTTTGGGATTATCTGTGTAGTCCACAGGTTGGCATCTAAAGCTGTAATGATTCAGCCAGCCCCCCATCATACTCTGAGCATAGCATGACAAAAAAAGAAAAATATTGGTACTTGTGACTATAACAAGGGGCATAAATCTTATATATTCATTTAGATATAAAAGCTTTACGTTTGGACAAAAGAAAAAAAATCTGTAACTAAATTTTCTTGGGCACTGGGCAGTCCTTTGGTTGGGAGATTATTTACAAAAGTTAGTTAAGTATGTTTTAGAACTTCTATCAGCAAGCAGTTACAGGACAGAGGGGGAAAGAAATAATGAGGAAAGCTACTTAAGCTGGATAGCTTGACTAGCTTTTCTTAATTTTTCGTAATATTAATAAGATAGTTTTCCAGACATTGCGGCCGCAAAGTCTGAAAATTGTTATACTTATCTATATATTTATCACTATTATTTAAACACTATTATCATTATTTACTCAGACAAGGTTGTAAGTCTGGTGAGCTCTTTAATGACAATATTAAGCCTTTTATTTATGGTTTCTCATCACCAGTAGTAATTTAGAGAGACTCTTATCGTGGGCCTGCTGGTAAAACTATAAGTCTATGCAACAAAAAGTTGATAGGTTGATTCAAGCAATTTTTATATTCTCATAACTGGTAGGCTGTTTTGTGGGGGCAAAGCTACAATCAAATATAAAAGTTATAAAATAAAATTACAAAGTACATTGAGAAAGTATTTACCATGAGTCTGGCTGAAATAAATTGTCATTAGTAAGCAAAGTTAACTTTTATTTTAAAGGGGCCTTTGTCATTGCTTTAGGAAGGCAACAATTTGGTGCATCAAGATATTACACTAATATGGAGTGTGAATATTATTGCTAAATTTAATGTAATAAATTATCAAAATCAAGCAAACGTTTTAGAAATTAGCAGCATTATAATAGAAGTAATTTTTTATTGTTGTTTAAAATGTCTGTTATATATTTTGCTCTCAAAAGACTGGTGAAGACACAAAAAGTGCATTCTATGCAGTAAACAGTTTTATCATCTAAAAAGCATTTTATTTAAATTTTACCTCATAAAACAGCCATGCGCTGAATATTACTTGTAAAAAGTTATATAGTATTAGAACATTCTTTAGTTCATACGGTTTTCTATTCTCCATAAATCGTGGTCCTAAAACCTGAAAAAAGAAAAAAAAAAAACTGTTAGGTTTCGGAGAAACGTAGCTGGCAGCCATATACATAATATGTTTGATAGAAAATATTATATTAAATACCTTGACTAGATAGACATAGCTTAGACATATTAATAATGTAGGAAAAGGTGAACTCATTAGGAACCATGGATTTGTCCTAGGATCTGAAAAAAAAAACAAGACATGAAAACTTGAATCATAAAATTAATTTATCTTATATTACTAGTATGGATATGTGTAGTGTGGATGTATGTACACAATATAAAGAAAAAAAGAAAATGTTTCTCAAAACCGAGTAGAATTTTCACAGCATCCAATCAGATTTTAGATAATATGTGATTGGACAAATGAGCTGCATAGAGTAAATGCCCAGCTGTTTAGTGGGTCATCTAAAAATACTCATATGTTATAACTGGAAGTGTGTTGGTTGTGTCATGAGATAAATTTGTCTTGCTAGTAATCCTTACAGATATGAGCATTTTATAAATGGCCTATTTGTTTTGAATAAATAAACAAAGAATGTCTATAAAATTGTTTATATTAATAGAATACATATGTTTACATTATGGAATAGAACAGCTGATTTTTGAATTTTGAATTTTAAATTTTAGAGTATACATTTACATATTAAGATGTATTTTTAAATTAGAAGTTTTATTTAGAATAATTTTAAGTATAATTAAAATAGAATGTTTTAAAATATGCTACCATACTCTGGACATTCAGAAGTATATTGCACCAGGAAAAGGTGAGTACATACATGGATAGTTATCAGATACATTCCAATTTAAAGTGTCACTTTTCCAATAAGACTTACCTCCGAATTTGTCCATATAATATTGAAAATCATTTATATACTGTAGTATTAGCGCCATTGTGTCGATTTCTGAAATTTAAAAAAGAATATAGTTAAAACAATTGAAATAACTACTGGATGTCAAGACAGATTAGAGTTCCGCGATTATGCCAGGTGTTTAATAAGAAATTAACACAGACCCAGTAATTATTAGCACTACAAGGTGTTCAAAACATTATTTACAATATTTTATAAATTATTATTTAACCAGTAGTTCACAATAAAATTTTTTTTGATTCATCGGAACGGAAATAGGTTAACTAGGCTTTGGCGCACTGACAGCAGCAAATCAGGAACAGGGAACTGTGGGAAATTGCCTAAAATGATCACGACAGATGGCGCAACTGTCGCTTAGAGTGACAGGTTTCATTCATACATAGAACTGATGAAAAAAGAAAAAAAGAACGCCTGATTTCAATTTTGTTTATTTAATTGGTTTCAATTTCGTTACAAATCCTAAACCTTACATAAATTTACGTTAGTATAGACGCCATTCGGCCACTGAGCAAATAATCACTACGTTTTATAGACGCCAGCAACAGGATTCGATTAGCATGAAATTTTTAATACTTAAAGTACTTTTAGACATTTTATAACAGAAGCTAAGAGTTACAGAAGAGAAAAAGTGAATCAGCGCTGTTCTTAAATTATGTCATTCTGGTTTCTAATATTTTGTATTAATAGGATTAGACGTAAGCTTTATGTCAGAAAATCAGTCAGTCTCATGGGTGCCAGTCGACTACACCTACATTATCGTTATAGGTGTGTCTGCCATGTGTATGTGCCATTGCAGAGAATTCAATGTTATCTCTTAGTATTCCAATTGGAAGTGTAAACTACTCTTCTGGTCTGTCCTAGTTGTAACAAATAAAGGAAGGCAACTGTTTTAAGTTTGACATTGATTTGTTGACGATATTCACTGGTAAGTGCGAACGAATCCGGGATCCAGGTGACATTTTTACTCATGTGACACAAATAGAAATTATTAATCTGTGGCAACATATGTGACATATTGCAATAAGTGTGACCAAATAATAGGTATGCTTTATATTTTGGGTTTGAGTTTTTGTATTATTACTTATGTTTCACTGAATATCAGTTTGTTAATTTCTTGTTAAAAGTCAGAATAAGTCATAACTAGTTTAGAACTTATTTCCTACCCACTGTAGGCCTACACCAAATTCTGCTATAATAACAGATGTGCCGACTGCATAATTCACCTTAATGCTGGTGACCCAATAAATATTTAAACAATTATAAACACACCTACCTACGTCAAGCTATGTCTCCACAGTCCCATTAACCGCTAGAGTGTAGGACGTATGGTGATTGACGATAGCTGTTATGAGGAAAGATGTTATTCAGTCCAGTCAAAATTGTTGTGTCCCTTCGTGGCCTTCAGGATTACAACACGTGTTACAGGTACCTAGTTAAGTACCTACCTAGATAGTTTACTGGAGAAAGTGATCCTTCATCCAGGACCTATGTAATCAACTAACAGCTTTAAGGTACATTTGTATTAAAATAATATAAAATAAGTATGTAGGTAGGATAGGTTGGTAAGTACCCAGAAGCAGAATTACAAAAATCACCTAGTTTATAGATGACACAACATAATAAAAAGATACCTACTTAATTATGTGGGTAGAGTGCTGTAAAAGAGGTAGATATGTAACTAACTGACTACATACCTACTTATTATCTACCTAGTTACATACTTACTTAGGTATTGCAAGTGACGTGCTTATGTTAGTAAAGTATTGACCAACCGGCATTCTTCAGGTTAATTGGACGATTATACAGAAAGTCCTACATTTGCAGGGTCAGGGTCAAGGTCAAGGTCAAGTTACACATCTAAAATGATACATATAGGTACTGTAGGTGACGCCTGTGGCTAAGCTTTCGTCAGTTTCGGTAATATTCGTATATTCCCATTATCTTTAGGCGTCTACTCTATGGATATCTTAATAAGGTTACCTGATGCGGCGACGTGACGTGAAACAGTTAACCAGTACAATAGACCGTTTAGCATCTTACGTAATACTATGAATGAAATTAAAGTAGGTAACTGCCTGATTATGTTTTTGATATTATAAAAGTATGCCAACAACTCAGGTCATTGATAGGCAATTATTTTACACACTGAAAACCCAAACTTGCCACATTTTGAAAAAAAATACATATTTTTTTTATAAAAAATTCTATGGCCTAATTTTATTCAGTGACTTAAATATGTAACACCTACTCATAAAAAAAAGAAATGCAATGATATAGCATAATATGTTTCATCGTACAAAGTAGTTTAGGTTTTCAAAGTGTGTTAATTAACTATAGTGCGATCACTGCACTGTCTCAAAATGCCGGTTTAGCAGCAAATTGTTGCTGTCTCAAAATTAGTTGGTTCCTTTACTGGCCCCTCTATAGGCTTTAACTGTACCTAGTATTGCAGGAAAATACTGATTACAGTTTCCGTAAACACTAAATAGGGTTTAAAGACCATTTTTCTGAACACTACGCATCTTTAAAGTTTTAAAGTTTTCATATTTTTTACCACTAGATAAAAAATATGGTGTTTCATACGGTCGAAATGACTCAGGTAGAAATATTAGATAACTCACCTTAAACTACAAATTTTCGCCGCAATTTTGTCTTCTCTTCGCTTAGCTTATCTGAAAAGAGGCAAAGAAATGTTTTGAAATAATGTAGGTACGTATGTAGTGAAATTGACTCTATTTGAGTCAATTTATAAGGGTAGGTAAACTATAAGAATATGTGAAACGAATATACAAATATAACATTAAATAGTTCATATCCTTAGATTAGAGATAGTAATGTTGATGGTGGTTGCTATGTCAATTGCCTGCAGACAACTTAGCAGCCAACCAGTTTTTCTAGATAAACCTCGACAACAGGCTGGATGCTTGATAAAATTACATTTATCAGATGTATTTCGTCCTCTGCTTATGTAACATGAATATTCAAATAAATTATCATTTTATTTACTTATCTAACGGTATACCTAAGCAAGACAAAACAGGATAGGTAATAAAAATGTGATTATACTAGCTAATTTTCTATAAATAATAATAGCTCATGGACAAACCTAAGACTTACCCAACATTCAAACAAATTCTTTTAAAATCATGAAAGCAATAATGATTCGCAATCAATTTACATGACTATATTCACAGCAATGTCAATGAATGACGTTATTAGTTGTTTCAAGGAATCTCGATGGTCAATATCGGGTAATTAACGGTTGCCTACACGCTGTTAGCGCTTACAGACTCTATGCCGTATCAAGTTTAGTACGAAAACGTAATGCTTATGTTCCAAATCACGTTGTGTTACGACCTTCATATTATATTATGATAGTCATGTGGTAGTCGTTTCGTTCTAGTTGAGATTTCGTTGCACATTACGTGGACTTGTAATATCCAGGTGATTTTTTCGTGACCCACTTAGTCTGTCTACATGATGCTAATGATAAGATAATAATGTTAAGTTTAAAACGACGACGCATTGGCGGGAGGTGTAGCCGCGCTTATCGTGAAATTGTGAGATAGTCGTCATACAGTCATTTTATAGCGATAACGTATTATTTGTATACGAATACGTGAATATTTCACAATAAATGTTAGATAGCATTAAAAAGTTGGTGTGTTAACAATCTAGTTTTGATTAAAAATGTCGTTTTATTAGATTATGTAGTAGTTTATTTTGGCGTTGTTGAGTAAGTTTCAGACTACTTAGGCCGGTAATGGTTGTTTTATTAAGAATTTTTTAAAATTATATTGTAATTCGGATTCTTTAAAAGCTGTGACTTATAGTAACAGATCCACTTTTTAGGCTCTACAGTTTGTGCTTAGTAATATGAGAATACCTATAGGACACTTTTCAAATTATATTTTTCAAAGATTATCTTTTTTGTCACAGTTAGATACACAAAATAGTAGTTTATGAAACTGTTACATAATGAGGAACATTATGCACGAGTGTGAGTTTAAAAAACGATCGAAGCGAGTTTTTTAATAGTATCACACGAGTGTGTAATACCTAATTATGTACAGTTTCATACACTACTTTATCTAATCTCATACATTTTAAGAAACAATAATAATCAATTATGTGTCCAGCGAAACACAACAACGACTCGCAATGCAAAGAAACGTATTTGGCGCCAAAATTCTGCACCCTGCATCAACGCGCACGCGCCAAAGCGCGCGCAGCCACAGATAAAAAAACGAAATAGTGCTATCTATGGTTTGTAATTATACGGTAATGAAAAAAAAAAATATTATAACATTATTTTATTAGAGAAATAATGTTATAATTTAATTTTTTAATTTCCTTTCGATATACTATGGGTAAAGTACGTCAATATAAACTCCTTTTTAGTTTTATATTTTTAATTTTTTGATATGAGAGTAGATAAACATTTTTATGTTATATATATTATCATAAAAATGTTTGCAAGCATTAACATTTACACAAGGCAGGTCACCTGACTAGACACCTAATTTCACACCAGAGCGCGACAAATTGTAAATGCACATTCAGTATCAGTGTTGCTACCTGTACATGTTATTGGTTATCTACATGAATACATAATGTATTCACTATTTGTTTAGTATAAGTTTGCAATTAGAACTAGTAGATTATATATATATTCACAAGAAGCAATATACATATATATACCGATGCACTTAAAAATAGGCTCTACATATTCAACTACGTATAATATTATTCTCAATCTCTTGGTACATAGATTGGCTAGATTACACAGCCTAATAGTGTGTTGTAAGAAACCAAATAAGAACGGCCTAAATTGCTCAAATTGGCAGTTTGTTTAATGACACCTTCTGCAAGTGAATGACAGACACGTAGATAATTATCCACGGTAGAGTAAATATTATAATAGATATAAAATATGCCGCGTGTCGCAACAAATATGCATGACATTCATCGAAGAACTAAGTTGATTATTTAGTTGGTACTTGGTAGCCACTTAAATCACCTGTTTGATATTCGACATAATATCACGCCTGTAATCCCCAAAGGCTCAGGTAGAGTTATACTTATAGTATGTAATATGGGGCGAGACCTCAGTACCATTATTTTACATGGAGCGAATGCCTATTGAACCTACAAAACCTACATACGTATTAAGTAAGTAATACAATACCCCTTGGTAAGATTGGCTTAGCTTTTGAAAATCCGTATGACTGTCAAAGATCTACGGATGAGAACCGGGACCAACGGCTTCAAGATTTCCCAAGGAAGAAGAAGGAGGTGACGGCCATGCACTCTTGCTCCGGACCATGGCCTGGACGCCAGAGATCGCCGCCGATCGCCGCTACGAGGACACGGCGCTGCTCTACCCAAACCGGGCAGACCTTCACCGTATGCTCCACCGTGTCCTCAGGGCGATCCACACAATGGTGACACCCTGGCTTTTCCTCCCGCCTTATACGGAACAGGAACCTCCCGAAGCAACTGTGTCCGGTGAAGATCTGCGTCAGGCGGAAGGTGAGGACGCCGTGACGCCTCTCTACACGACTCCTCAAAGAGGGGACTTATCGCCGCTATTGTGGTGTGCCTAGCACTGGGTTGCGACAATCGCACTTTCATGTCGCTATGAGATTTTGCCGGAGCTCGGTCCGCCGTACCGCAATTTCTCGCGGCAGCCTCCGGTGTTTTGCCTCCTGTCGCCACTCCCACATGAGGGCAAGGGCTTTGGCCTCCAGATCTCATGGCGGCAATCCGGCAAGGAGGCTCGCCGCCTCAGCGGAGACCGTGTGGTATCCCCGGACCAGCCCAACGGCCATGACCCTCTGGGACGAGGTCAGGCATTGGGTTGGTCGCTTTCTTAGCGGCCCCCGCGTAGAGCCTCCGGTAGGAGGCGTTTGGTCCCCCTAGATTGGGGAGGAGCTGCCTCAGGGCAGCCCCGGCTCGTTCCAGTCTGGGTGCCAAACGTCGAAAGTGCTCGTAGTTCCACCGGCTGTCGAGGACGAGTCCCAGGTACTTCATCGTCGACCCGACGCCGATGTGAACCCTTCCTACTGTTATGTGGGAACCCGACGGTGGCGCATTCCGAGGACCATGAAAGCACATGGCCTCGGACTTCTGCAGGGCCATCTCGAGTCCCAATTGCCAGATCCTGTTGACGATTATCGCAACCCCGAGGGTCGCTGCGTCGCCGCCTTGTGCGACCTCCTTTGTGCCAGAACCAGGGTGTCGTCAGCGTAACAAACGAGGTCGGCGCGCAGCACCCAGTCGTACCCGATGTGGCACAGACGCGGTCCCAGGACCGATCCCTGTGGAACACCGTACGACATCTCTCGTCGGTTCCACACTCCTTGATGACCGGGGTAGATTACGGCCCTGTCCATCAGATAGGCCTCGGCCGCTCTACAGAGATAGGTCGACATCCGGTGATACCGGAATGCCTCACTGATACAACTCCAGGGTAGGGTAGATTAAGTACCCCTGTGATCACCATTAGCACATAGAGCCCGATTCCTAACGAGGAACCCCTAACTGCTGTAAGATATTTATATTAATGTGTACTACTTACGTAGGTACTGTATTTTTGTAAATAGTAAAGCAAGTGAATCTTAAAACTTCCGTGTTATGCTGCTATTAATCACGACATTGAACTCGTTAATTTTTTTGTTCGTATGTCTTTTTATAGAACCTTTATAAATAAATTTGTACCTAGTGTATTTTAATATTTTCTGCTTTGTTTTTTTCTTATCTGTGCAACCATAAATGGCAAAGTAAATAGACACATGCGAAATCTGACCTTTGCTAGTTAGGTATTACCTACTTTATTACCTGGGTAAACTGCTGAAACGAATTTATACAACCGGGTTTGTTTTTCCATATCATCTAAGAGGTATATTTTTCATCTCAAATATATAATACTTATATACCTATTCAAATAATAAATAATATATATTCCTTATAAATGTGGTGGTGTTTTGGGTATACGGAAAATTCCTATAACCACGAGAGAAGAGGGAAGGCGTTAGTAAATGCCGTGACGTCGTAAGCATTTCTGCGCCCGATCTATGTAGTTTGTGATGTAAGTGTAGATGATGTACCTATCTAACTGATCGGCAGAAGTTTTATTTTAAATACTTCTCTGTTCTACTCGTTAGGAAATCGTAGTAAAGTTATCTGTAAATAATATCAAATTAACTTTGCTGATATATTTATTGCGTTATTTATGTTGTTAAACGGTCAATTTTTATTGATTAGCAATACCTTTCAAAATTATTTAGATTGATGTTGTTTACTATCAATATTAATCTGAATATATTGAAGTTAAATAATAACAAAGTATTTAGGAAGAATACGTAATTACCCCGACAGCCTCCGTGGCATAGCGGTAGCGAACGTGGCCGCTGCGCAAGGAGGCGCGGTTTCGATCCCCACGCAGTGCAAATATTTGTATGCATGAATATGAATATTTGCACTGGTCTGGTCGTGCCTCGGAAAGCACGTTAAGCCGTTGGTCCCGGTTGCCATGCGAACATTTAATGGCAGTCGTTACGGGTTGTTGGAGCCCTCAAAAGTTCTACAATTGGTCTAACTGCAATGCTTCGATGTCGCCTTCGGGTTGTGGAGGTCAGACGGCAGTCACTTCATGGAAAATATACAAGTTTAGCCAAAATGAGCAGTTAGACTGGTAAAGCGGACCCTAGACTCCAAAGCTGAAAAGCTTCGGATACGACTGGGATTAACGCTGAGATGAAGAAAAAGACGCAATTACCCCGCAGGATAACATATAGTTATATAAAATAACCATAAAATTCCTACGAACTTTGATCCCGTTTATCAGAGCGATAGTAAACGTAAGGAATCGTCCGATTCCTGCTGTATCAGATAATCATATAACAGACATGTTATCAGAAACGATAAAATAAAAATAGCTCTTATCAATTACAGATCGCCAATGTCCAGCTAAACCTATTGAAAAATACTAATATAGAGATAAAAATAACCTATATCTTATTTCTGGTTATAAACTATCTGTGTGCCAAATATCATCCAAATCCGTACAGTAGTTTTTGTTGTGTGAAAGATTAACAAACCCCCATCCATTCATACATACGAGTACATACATCCTCTCAAACTTTCGCGTTTATAATACATATTAGAGTAGGTTTATGATGTCGAAAGTAATCTTTATACTTACTTGAACTAATCTTTATAGCCTTATCTTAAAACAACAGCGGCTATGGTATCACGCGTGTTACAAGTAATTAAACACCAATATAATTAATTAGCATATAAATACAGCAATAAATCTGCCTTATATCTGATGATACACATTTCTCAATAGGCATTAGGAAGTACCTAATTATGATAATCCTTCTAAACACTTTGTCATTATTTAATGAATGGATTAAATAACTGTATAGGCAATATGCTGTTATATTATGGCGATGTTATAGATATTGTGTAAGTGGTGTTGTAAGAAGAATGCGTTGGTTGCAACACACGCGACGCTTCGCAGCTATCAGAGCGCGTTGCAGCAGATCGCCGATGACGGCCGAAGCTGTTTGTTTATCTACCAACTGGCTGATGCCCTCGACTTCTTTATATATTGTACGGGATATTATGATAAACCCGTTTAATCATAAACGTTGTTTAAAATGTAGTGATGTTTAACCACTGTTTACCCATACATTTTTGACAGTTGAAAGTTACTTAACATTATTGTTTATGAATAAACCACTAACTGTTTAAAAAAAAGGAATTAATTTTTCAAATCTTTCTTCTTTTTAGCTTGCGTGCAAAATACGGATCAGCAGTAAACCCATGTATTTGTTTGTATGTGAAAGTGTGTCTGCGATATTGTCAAAACTTGCTGAATATTAAAACATTTTGACTGTTATATTTTTGGGAATATTATCTTAATGGTTTTGTATGTATTGTCTTTATCCGCTGTGAGTTGCAATCAAAATACCTAAGTACCTACTCAACGCTTTTGTCGGTGAAGGTCGCGGATCCACATTCAAGGCTTTGTCTATGAATGAACGATTGTAACATCTAACAGTGAATGACTTTTTTATGCAACTTTTCAGCTAACAGGCCTGCATATAAAAATCCAGCGTATGATTCCATTTTTTAAATTGTTATGAAATCATCTTCAGATTGAGATGTCGAGATGTCGTAGAGACTCTACTCTTTGTATGTGTTTTTAGCATATACTATAGAGATAATATAATTTGTTGTTGTCATTAGACGGAGCAATCGCCTCGTGTCTAAGTGGGTCATTGGCTGCACGTCGAGTTATGTAATCCTGAGCAGTGGCTCGGTGAGGTGCTTGCAAGTGAACTGTGTGACAAATCTCTCCTTGTCATGAGGAATTTTGTTAGTTTATCGAATTTTTTATTTAACTGATTTCGATATTAAGAACTATAAGAGGGGATTGAAAAGTATAGAACAACACAGAAACACACTGCTAGAACCATGGAAATAGGGTCGAGTTCTAGCAGTACCAGTGCCAACTTTATAATTTACATTTCGCTGAGGCTGATTGTTATGATTAGTTTACGATCCATCTTTGCACAATTTTACATAACGCCTTGTCATATATTCCTAGTTAATCGTACTGGTATATTGCAACTTTTTGAATGCCACTTTACTAGTTAAGCTAGATGTCTCAAGTTGTTAAAGCAATAATTCTTAGCCATAAAAAGTTTATCATTATGTTCCCAAGTATTAGTTTGTAATGTCGTTAGGTACCTAACTATTTTTATGTATTTAATCAAACCTGATATCTGGGTCTATGTAGGACTCATTGGTGACTAAATACTTGAGGAGCCTGAGCTCACAGTGTACCTTGCAGACTGCTGCC
This sequence comes from Sesamia inferens, assembly GCA_037179545.1. Classification (NCBI taxonomy): domain Eukaryota; kingdom Metazoa; phylum Arthropoda; class Insecta; order Lepidoptera; family Noctuidae; genus Sesamia; species Sesamia inferens. The sequence goes on along the minus strand of CM073928.1, from coordinate 21,423,465 downwards.
GTCATGGTACTCATGGTCGTCGCGTGGGAATAGACGCACTTGGAATTACAATTATATTTACGTTCTTACTATGTTCAGCGTTTATTGCAGTTATTGGTTGTGGAGTAAAGTGCCTTCGAACAACAAAGAAGCGATGCATAATAGTTGTGTGAAAGAAGCGAAGATGAGTTCAATACAAAGCCCGTTACCGGTTGATTGTATTCACAAGGAAAATGGATTGTGCTCACTTAAGTTAAGATTACAAGACTGGCGACCAAGCTATATGCCAGTGTTGAAACTAATGACTGCTCCATTTGTAATTGAGTCCAATAAACGGCTCTGTATAGAAATACGGCAATAAACTGGTACTACATATTTGCGAGATTTCAGATGTAGGTATAGGTAGGTATGCATCGTTATAATAAGTAAATGTCTCGCTAAATAATTTTGGCAATAGTGTTTTCCTGCAATAAAAATCCTGCTATAAGAATCGTGAGTCAGTGTTTCCAGCCGACCATGCATTTTAATCAGTTGATCGATCTGAATTCAGAACGGTTTGGATACAATGGCCTATAATGTGAACGTACTTAAAAAATACTCAGGAAACTGGAAACTTGTGTGTAGACGGTTGTGGGGAATACCGTACTATTGACATTCTAGTGATACGCATGTGCGTACGATTGAGAGCCAGCCATGTTTATTACATTAATAAAGTCAGTATTACAGAAATACGACTATAGTATCAATTCGCTACTCGAATTAGATAGTTAGGGATTGAGCGTCTAAAAAGTAAGTTAGTTTTGATCAGAACTTTATCTATCCATGTGCTAAGTTTCATTCATGTCACTCCATATAACAACGCAACTCACTAGTTATTATTAGGTAGTATGTTATGAAACTGGCTCTTATGGGTCTCGGATTCTTATTTTCTTTCACTCATAGATTATTTAGTTATTTCTTTATAACTTCCTCCTTTACATCGGACGTGGACCCAATGTATGCAATGGCACCGATTATCTTATTCACTAACTAAACAAAATTTAAGTTAAGTACATCTTTGTCTTTCTATTTCGTTTATAAAAGGATAGAAGACGATCTTTTAGTTTAATTCTGTAACAGTTTAGACGCGATTATAAACATGGCGGCCAAAAATACGTCAATTTACATCAGGAGCGTACTAATTTGACAGGTAAATTAGCATTTTATCTTCTGTGCTTTTCTTAATGAAATATAAAGAAAAAGATGCACTTTACTTAAAACTTAGTTTAGTTTGTGAACAAGGAGTCTGTGCCAATGTTGACTAGACAAAGCAAATGGAGTATGTGAGGATTGTAGTGCCAGGTGGCATTCTGTAGCTTACTGCCTATACCCATGGGAAGAAGGCTTGAGTTTATGAATATATCTATTATACTGCGCATGTAGTAATTTCCTGTACATTGTCAATCAAATCCATGTTCCAATTTGAATGACTGCACGCATTCTTTGTTCTTTCCAATTCCCTCAGTTACACACGACGTGATGTTACCGTTATCCGTAGGTCAATATTTGTCACTGTCATGATAATAGACAGTGGTCATTGTTAGTTAATGTTGTACGGACAACAGCAGGTTAAGCTACCTGAGACTGTCAAACATCCCCTTGAGCATTAATGCTTTAGAGATAAAGTTGAAAATCGAATAAAGAAATTTGACTGATTGTATTCGTCTGTATATTAGGTTTGAACTTTAGATTTTGCATGTAATAATTATACCGTGTGGTATTTAAATCAGTATTGATCTAGTGACTGTATTTAAATTTGTATTAATTACAGTTGTTGGTAGGTAATTCTAAGAATATCTGAATGAGGCTTGCACCTGCAGAGTATAAATCCGAATTTGGACTTTCTGATGAACTATGGGAAAAATAATATGCTATTTTCTACCTGGGTGATTTAGACAGGTGAACCATAGGTGCACGTAGGTTCCTAAAGTAAGAGTCAATAATACCGATGTCAATTAATCTGTATGATGTAGGTTTGATAAAATACTAGATACCTACTAGTAGGTAAATGACAGCCAGATACCTACATTCGAAGAAATAATGATTTCTGCAACTCATGTAAATACAATGTACTTAAATCATAATTTCTGCAACCCGTGTAAATACAATGTATTTGAATCGTTTCAGTTGCAATAAACTGGAAAAATAGAAAACGGTAGATACAAAATAAATAAATGAAGTGCCGAGGAGTAATTTGGATAATTTGGCTTTTTTATTAATTTTTGTAAGTGGTGTGTCTATAATGAGCTATTCGCAGCAATATGTGCAATAGCTCAATGTAGTTAGCTATAAATTAATAGTTTCTAAATTGGTACATACTCCCGCGAACTGGAGGAGCGTAGGGCCTTTACGGAGGCCCCTCACCCCGCCAGTGAGCCAGATGTTGACTATCAGTGTCTGGAGAATATGCTCCCCGAAACTGTGGCTCAGCTACAGCTCCCCGCTCATCTGATTTACACAGACGGTAGTAAATCGGATGAGGGGGTCGGGGCGGCATATTCTTACTGGCGGGATGGGTCCGAGATTCGGACCAAGCGAATGAGGTTGGAGCCGATGTGTACCGTCTTTCAGGCGGAGCTGCTCGCGATAGCCAGGGCTACGGACCTGGTTGTCCTGAGAGGCTTCGACTGCGCGGCGGTGCTCAGCGACTCTCGATCCTCGCTCGACTTGATCCGAAACCCGGAAACGCACCATCCCCTTGCTACCCATATTCGTAAGAATATCAGGGAGCAAGAGGGGAGTGGTAAAGTCCTCCGGTTCTTTTGGGTGAAAGCTCATGTCGGGATCCCTGGCAATGAGCGCGCCGACGAACTGGCTAGGCAGGCGGCGGCCCAGTCCAGGGTCGCCCCAGCGTATGACAGGTGTCCAGTCTCATACGTCAAGCGACGTTTGAGGGAGGGCACAGTAGCTGTCTGGAACGGGAGGTACACCGGCGGGGCCACGGCTGGGGTCACGCGAATGTTCTTCCCCGATGTGGTGCGCGCGCGCAAGGTCCTGAAGTGCCTCGACAGGACGTCTATCTGGGCGCAAATTTTGACTGGTCACGGCGGCTTCGCCGCGTACCTGCACAGATTCAAATTAAAGGATAGTCCAGCCTGTGTGTGTGACACACAGGCATCTGAAACTGTACAGCACTTGCTTTTCGAGTGTCCGAGGCATAACCGCGACAGGTACGACCTGGAAGTAAGTACTGGTAGAGCATTGACCGAAACAACCATCGCCGACCTAATGGCTGATAAACACTCCAGGCCGTACCTGGAGCGGTTTTGCCTCAAAGTCGCAAAAATAAGTATAGAGAGAAACCGGACGAGGGCAGCACAGCCAAGCACTGTGCCGTCGGCAAGAATCGTTTAGAAACGTAAAATTTAGGAATAAGATAATTGTAATAGAAATAAGAGTAGCATAAGAGACGTTTTAAAAAAAAAAAAAAAAAAAAAAAAAAAAAGATACAAAAGATATATAAGAGTCAAAAAGAAAGATGACAATAAAAGAAAAGATAAGACACAGTGGAAAAAAGTGACCCACGACAGCCAAAACCGCAAAAGAAATAGCGGAAAAAAGAGTGAGCTGGAATAAAACAAAAATAGATAGACAAGGATTCTTGCCATGCAAGAAGGACAGAGACGGCTATTAGAAAAAAAAAAAAAAAAATTGGTACATACATTTTAAAAATATTGTTATAGAGCAATCATTGTTACATTGTAAATTGTACATTTGATGTCTCTAAAGTCTGCAGGAAAACTGTGAATGCCCAATAAAATATAAGTAATAAAACCCAGTTGTAAGTGGTACACATAATATGTTGTAACGCTAACAGAATAAGTAATGTGTGATGTTTTAATCTGCAGCAATTGTATTCAAATAGTTGCTGCTGGTTGCTGTATCAGATGCGATCGGTCGACATTGACATTGGCGTCGCGTCTGCACGCTAGCTGCCGACGAAATTCCGCTGTGTAATTGAAAATAACTTTCATTGAAATGTATCGATGCAGCGCTTGGGTCGAGAAACGTGAAAGCATTTCAGTGAAGCCGGTGTAACTTGGCAGTTTTTGGTGGCGCTGATTGCGAAGATAAAGAGCGATGGGTATATCAGGTGCAGTACATTTTCGTTTAATACCTTACTCTGCCGTGGATCAAGATATATTGGATACTCGGAGCACGAGACGAGAGCTGTGACGGTTCGCAAGTGTGCGGTTCGCAACCGCATTGTTGTTTCTAAGAGGGGTTGTATTGAAGGGGGTTAATGCATAAGTGTTTACTGCGGAATAGCCCAATCAACACCAATACATTAATAAAAAAATAAATGTTTCGTATGTTCTTATTCAACATTTAGGTACAACAAATAATATTTTTGACGTGATAACGTCTATTAAATCGGTATGCTGGGAGTCATTCGCGAAAACTGCGTAACGGCCGAATCTGACGCTACACGGAGTCCACGCCTACTAAAACTAACCTTAGCCTTGTAGCTTTAGAGTGCAATATTATTTACCTAAAAGCACGGTTGTAAACAATTAGTAGCAGTTTTTCGCATACATGATTAAAGCATTGATAGCCGAGTGGTGAAACGCTCGGATTAATATCGACTCACTCAAGAGGTGCCGCGGATCGATTCCTGACGGCAACGGACGTTTTTTATCCTTTTTAATATTTTTTATGTTTATTTTTTTTTTGTTTTTTTTTGCTTCTTTTTTTTTGTTTTTTTTTTTTTGTTTTCCCTTCATTTCATACTTTTCGTACCATCGACCTATCCTCAATAAGATCACCGACGTAACAAACAATTAAACTTCGCTATATGTTACTTTCTAATGCATATACAATATTAATTTTATTGTAACTATAAACTTCTGTATGAAGATGAATGAATGTATGTTCATATGTATGTGCAATCATATGCTTATTGTATTTAGTGTGCAAGTGCACATTACTCATAATAATTAATTTATATATAACTTCAGAAGCAGAAAATTTAAACAAACTATTAAATAAAAATATAAATGTTATTCATTACTTTATTTTAAATAATTTCATTGCACCCAGAAAAAATTACCATGTAATAGACGTTATCACGTTCAAATATCGGCAGTAGACGGAGTTCTACAGACAGCCAATTTTTTTATTTAATAAATTAATCTGCATGCACGAAACGTCTCGTTCCGCGATTCTGTAGAGACACAAAAATCAGGCTCGTTATGGCTCGTAAAATTAACATAGTTACATAATTGTCTACATCCATATGTTAACATGTTCAATATTTTGTTAAGTGTACATATTATGATTCTATATTAGCATTGAGCCAATGTCATATAAAAGTAGATGTTATTTATTATTCCCCGAGGAAATTATTTTACTTCCGTATGAAGCTGATATGTACCTAATAATTATATTCATATAAACGCATCGCGTCTGTAGGAATTATAATATATAAGCCATCAATTATATTGAGCCAATTTATTTACGCTATTTAGGTGTGACATGAATATGTGGAAGGAACTAGGAAAATCTCGTAAATCATAATATCAATTATCACTAGGGCATAGATAGGAGTCAACAAATGGCCTATTGCCGCGAAAAATTTATCTTAACTAGGACAGGTTGCTTCATACTGTTGTTTTTTTAGAGCAGTTAAAGAAATCATGTAAGTACGCAGTTTTACTTTATGAGTAAAAAAAAACTGAAAGAATATCATGTACCAAAATATCCTCATTATGCGCAGTATGAGCTCTTAAATGAAATATGAATGAAACACGGCAATGAGTTGACCACGACCGCGTATTGTAGTGATATATTAAGTATGCGATCTATTCTGTCCTGACATGATGGGTACAATTGGGCATTTCACACTCCGGTTACAATATCACGCGCTGTACGCTAGGGTGCTATGCTAACGAGACGCGGCTTGGAAATTGTAGCAAGCGGTGGGTGGCCCCAAAGGGCTCGAGGTCGTAGTGGTGGTCGAAGGCACGAGTCGACATAAGTAGTTCAGTACCACTTTGGACCACGGAAACTGTGAAGGCTGTTACTGGCCCAAGTAGGCACATTTACTTGCTCTAGAAGTAAGTGTATATTTAGTGCGTAGTGCAAAAAATTCGTGTTTTAGTCCGCGAATATGAAGAAAATGCAAGTTAGTTACATTTTAAGTAATCGGGGAATATAGTCAATGAATATAATTTTGTAACTTGTCGCATTAGGTTAAGGCCTGTAAGGATAGTTGTAAGAGTGATAAATAAATAATAACTTAAATAAAAAACATCCTAAAAAAATAAATACTTGTTTTACATAACAGACCGGCTAATGCTACAAATTATTGTTAAAACTATTGTTGATTTCAATATGTTGTATTCAATAAGGTGTGATAAGCCTATTGTAAGTATGAAATTAGCTAATCGTAAATAAAATGAACTTTGAAATTACTAGTTGAGTACTGAAAATGGTAATTTTCTTTGTTGGCACTTAAGTTCTTATTAAACATTTTAAATTATTGCTTAATAAGTATATCCATTGTAGTCAGTTGATTACATAAATATTAAATAACGTATATAAATAAACGCATAGGACAAAGGTTTTTATTTATATGTTTCCCTGTTAAAGTAAAGACTCACGCCAATAACGGTACTTTCGTAAACTTTGCGAAGTTAAGCCGCACTGGTCCAGGCCTGTCTGTGGAAGGATGACCTTTCCGTACATATCATCAGATGATCAGTATTTTTAATCGGTGGTAGGAGCCCGTATAAGGTCAGATACTAGTCATTTCGAGTAAACTGGAAACCTATGTATGTACCCGTGTCTGTATTACTAGTTGCACCGGACTGGTAGTCGGCTCCATAATAATTGGGAAAACATAGATGATGCATATTTTCATTACCTTTAATAATAAAGTCCAAGGTTTGAGTCTGATACAGTTATTTTTATATACGTCCTACGTTATCCTACAAATAAGCAGATAAAACAATAAACCATCAGTTTTAATACTAGATCAGATCGAGACCTCCACTTCTTCGCAATAAAAACATTACATCATGCACTCGAATAATTATGACGAAACAAATATCCTCCTCCTCCTCCTCCATTCCTCCATCCTTGGCTTCTTCCATTTAATATTGTGTTCACTTGTATCATCCAAGTCTTCGGTAATATCCACGTCGATCATAATGCACCTGTCAAATAGCTGCGCGGTGATGTTCCAGCGGCAGAAACGTAAAACGTTAACAGTACGGCTTGCAAGGTCGGTAAACGTTGATAACCCTGAATCATATGTTCCACTGCAGACATATACGGGCGACGCGACGACAATGAGCATTTGTCATCATAAAAAGCAGTTTTTAACTTAACATTTAATATTTTTACTCGTATTCGGTCAGATTCCTAAAAGATGTAAAAATTCCGACAGATTTTCGGTGTGTCGGAATTTTCGCATTTTTCAATTAAAGATGGTCGGATGTAATGTGTTCGACATTCGCAGCACTTTCTTGTGTATATAATGTTCAATCAGTATTGTAATTGGACCGGTGTAAGGAGCACAAACAAGTAGGGCTAATCGGAAACTGTTATTTCCAAAGGCCAAGTTTGAGGTGGCTGCTGTAATGGATTTTCCACTTATATTGATGTTTTTGCTTTTAGCATGTTTTAACCTCTGCGCCCACTTTTATCGCCCACTGAGTATTGAGTTGTTGTACTATAAAAGGCGAAAACTGATATCCTAAGCAGTGTTCAAAATTTAATTTGTAAACATCCGACTTTTTCCCTATTAGGAATTGATTGTGTCCATAATGGAAATTACAGTGCTGACAGCATATACTCTTAAGTAACAAAGTTCGCCATAAGAAAAAAATCTCCAAATGTCTTAAGTCGATAGGGAGGGAGGGTAGGTGGTTAGTCGTCCAGGGATAGTTGTCGACCAATCCTAACCAAGCCCTTAAGTGTAACTGTCCGACTTAAAACATTTGGAGCATTTTGTTTAAATTTCGAACTGTGTAACTTGAGACAATCAAAGGGTTAAATATATTTTTTTGTTGAACATGCTTCTTTATATCTTTTTAAAATTGCTAAAAACCTTCTAAATCTTTCACTATCAGTTTAAGATTGTACACCGTTTCCGACTCCTTACACTATTTGTCTCTCCTTCCCCTTGGTATACCATCCAAAGGATGTATGTAAAATATCGCCCTTAGCGATGACCGCCCATTGTGTCAGCCTTTGTAAAATCTTCACATTTATATTTTGTAATCTATATGGTGAACATAATAAAGATTATTGTATTATATTCCACTCTATTCTTAAGCTTTTCCAACAGATCCATCTGCCGCAATAATTATGATAGGGTTTTGTTACTAAGAAGTACTTAGTAACAAGACCTAAGTATATTTTTTATGAGTAAGTAAGTAATAGGAATCACATAAAAAATATAGGTGTACTTATGTATAGGAATCACATAAAAAATATAGGTGTACTTATGATATTATCTCATATATTTTTATGTGAACTTTTTATTAAGGTTAATTCTAAATCGCCAGTCATTCTGTTTTTGTTTTTATAAACTAAACTTTAGATACTACGTCAGTGATGATGAGGATTGCATTTATGATCATTAAATTTGTTTCTACTTCGGTTAACCAAAGTTATTCATTCTGCGATTTTCCATATCATTTATAAAAATGGTATGTAAAATCATAGAATGACCAGACCATTATCGAATAATTTCATGTCAATCGAAATTATATTAGATAAAAGTAATCAGAACATAGTAAAATAATGTTTTAATATCAAAGGGATTGATAGGTTTGTGGTTTAATCGATGATGAGGCCTTGTGCCTCTTACATACAACATCGTGTCCCGCTATGTGTAGAATCGGCAAGATTCGATAGTTCACAATCTAACCGTGGACGTTGAGTCATGAATGATGTTGAGTGAAGGTCTTATTAAAAGATTTTGGGAAAATGATCAAGGCGAGCGAAACGATTCCCATGTTTGGTGTTTCTTTACCAAAACCCAGTTAAAGTCTGAGAGTTAAGAAAGTCTGGCGCTACGCAAGTGATCACGGCAAGAAAGTGAAGCGAAGAGCGAATTAACTCTGGTTCACACAGAACATAGTAAAATAATGTTTTAATATCAAAGGGATTGATAGGTTTGTTGTTTAATCGATGATGAGGCCTTGAGCCTCTTACATACAACATCGTGTCCCGCTATGTGTAGAATCGGCAAGATTCGATAGTTCACAATCTAACCGTGGACGTTGTGTCATGAATGATGTTGAGTGAAGGTTTTATTAAAAGATTTTGGGAAAATGATCAAGCGAGCGAAACGATTCCCATGTTTGGTGTTTCTTTACCAAAACCCAATTAAAGTCTGAGAGTTAAGAAAGTCTGGCGCTACGCAAGTGATCACGGAAAGAAAGTGAAGCGAAGAACGAATTAACCCTGGTTCACACGGCGCGTTTTATCCACGACTATTTTTTACGCTCACTGTATTTTCAACGCTCCAATGAACACCGAAAGTTGGAATTCCAGTACGCGATAAAATCCCGGTGCGATAATTTTTCGAACGTGCGCATAATCCCGCGGCGCCTGCTAACCTGCTACACATTACAGGTATGACTCGTTATACAATTGCGGTAGCTTATTTCAACAAAAATGACAAAACGCTTGCCGCGAAATAAACCGCCATTGACGAAATTAGAAGGGATCGCGCGTAATATACTTGTGTACGCACATTACAATCATTATTAGATTGCTAAATATAAATAATACACGCCAATGATTATATGGAAAATTTTGGCAAAGCTTTCTGCTAGAGTAATCAAGTAGGTAATTAATTTAAATTTGGAATGAGCACATATAGGCTGTAATTGTTGTGTAGAAACAGATTTAAGATAGCAAACAATGGCGCCGATTGGCGCACAAACTACACTAAATTTCAGTTCAGTGCATCTTTTTCTTTATATTTTATTTAGAAAGGGACAGAACATAATATGTTAGTTTAGACCTGTCAAATTCGTCCACGCTTGGCGTAAATTGATGTATTTTGGTCGCCATGTTTGTAGTCGCGTCTAAACTGTCTATGGGATATCTTAATTTGACAGGATTAAACTAAAATGTTATCTTCTATCTTTCTCTTAATAAATTAGAAAGGAAAAGATGCCCTGAACTTAGAATTAGTTTAGTTTGTGAACAAGAGAATCGTCGCCATTTTATTGTCTTTGGTTCTATACAGTTACCTACCCAAGTCTTCGTTTGTCTTTCCTAATATGACATCAACAAGAAAGATAAAAGTAAAACACCATCAGAGCAGATGAGATCATTATGGGCGAACAAATAAATAGTCACGTAATGGAAGTGAATGTGCAGTGATTAACGTTTAGATGCGACATGCACAACAAACACGGCATTATTGTCAGCACTATTTACTATGTAATTATAGGTTTGTCTCGGAATCGTAGCTCTGACTGAAGTAGTTAAGAAGAGCTAATAAAAATTTTCCCGACTAAGTCAAGGTGAGAAGCATCGTTAACGCTAGAAGATAGCGTGAAGGCTCTTTTTAGAAGGCGCCTGAACTGCTTTTCATAAATAAATCAATTGCGCAAAAGAAAATTAATATAAAGTTTCATATCAACTGTAAACCAAAAGAAAGAAATAATGTGTTCTTTGTTGGTGAAATGGCTCCGCTGCGATGCGCTTGCGCAACACCCGGAGGCAACACTCTCGACCCTGAACTCAATTCGGCCGCGATCATTTTGCAACTAATCGTTGGTCGCTGCGGCGCGATGGACGTCGCCGGCGCAAATGTAAACATTTGCAGGCGTGAGCCGAACACGCGAGGTCGATGTGGACGTGCTCTAACACTTCGTCTACCATTAAATGACTATCCTTGCCGAACGTAACGCTCCTCGCCATATTCAAATTAAATAACTTAAAACCTTAAACGGATCGAAACTGTTGCTACGTGTCTATCTTCAGAAAAAGATATTATCAAGTTCACACATAGATACAATTACAATGTGTGTTTATACTTTTAACTAAAAACAAAGACTGACGTGTATTAGGGTTTTTTGAAAATCTGGCCCTAACGGAGTGAAATAAGCAGTTAATTTTACAGTGGAATATATTACTGCATGGCTTGATTAATTAGAAAATTTGTCAAAAACTGACCCTTACGGGGTGAGGAAGGCTGGAAAAGTGTTAATACATAAGTTATGGAAGCATTCCAAATGTTTTTTTCAAACTTTGACGCACTTATTGCCGTTTGCTTTGTATTTAACATAAATTATCTTCAGTCTCGCCTACTACTTACTTCAGTAATGTATTTAAATGGTATAATTTAGTGGTCCCTTAATTGGCATACCATTGGACACATACCTATGCATATTAATATGACCAAATTCACTACTCATTGTTTTATGCGAAAGCACTAGTAAGTGGTGAATGGCGGGCGTTTTGATGGACTGTCTTTTGTAATTTAGTTTTTTTTTTATAAATATAGGTCTTTGACAGGTGCTGATTTTCAGCCTAATTTGAATGAATGACTTTTGATTTGATTAAGTCAATCTGCAAAGCCTTTTCCTAACTACATATGTTGGGGTCGTCTTAGAGTCTAACGAGATGCAATGAATACCAATTTTACAAGAAGCATCTGTCTATCTGAGCTCTGACCTGATTTATAGTAAGTGCACAATAACATGACATATGATATGTAAAATGATTTCAAAATGTTTTATGCTTGTTCTAAATCACCATAAAATGAAAAGTTATATAACTACTTATTTAATATCACTGAATTATGTATGAGCAAAAGTTTGATGAATTACGATATCAGGAGAGGAGTCACAAGCATAACGTAATGCTAAGTAACATTGTACTCGTAAGTATAAGAATTTTTGAATGTCAATGTCTACAACCTTTGTAATCAGCTTGAAACGGATATTTGACCTTACAGGAAGGTATATTAAGTAAAATAAAAAAAGACAAGACCACGAATTCGACATTGAATTTTAATCTGTGTTATGTGAATGTTTGCCGATTGATTTAAATCTGGTTAAGTAATTATTGGCCAATTCTTTTGCGAGGCAGAAGTAGACGTCAAAAAATTAGAAAATATTTAAAAAAAAGGACAAGTGGCGTTTAGAACATCTAAGTAACTCATGATGCCTAATTACCCTTAAAATTATAAAGGATTTTAGGTCGTAATAGATAGACATTTGAAATGTTTGTTATAACAAGAAATAAAAACCGGACAAGAGTTCCGTTCTATAGAAATAAAATAAATAAATCATAGGATAGTCAAATGTTGCACATTACGTGTACCACACTACTATTACTACAGAAGGAATAATAGTTTTCGTATGTAGGTCGTTTATCTTCTCTTAAAATTAGTTAATATTTGTCAATTGAGTAGATTTTGTTCCGGAGTTTGGCTCGACATTGGACTGACTGAGAAATTATGAATACTTACAAGAAACATTGAATTTTCTACACTAAAAGCGAAAAAAGAGAGGTTATTGCACTATGGTAACCTTTCTTTAATTTGGAAAACTTTCAAAATGTACATTTAAAATGTTTAACTAAAATTAATGGGTGTTCGTTATTGCACAGCTATCGCCGTTATCCTGTTAATTATTCATAAATTTATCACGCAGCCCAGATAGTAATATTCTCGGAGAAGATGGATATCTTGTTCAAACACCGCAGGATCATACAAATCAAACAGGATTTGTCTCATTACCAGGTTATTTTCACATTACCGGTTCCTACATTAGCAGAACCATCGTAAAGACTAGCAAGTAAACACGTTATTCTTACTAACAATCAAACTACTTCTCAACTGATTGTACAGTGTTCATGATTATACGACTATGCTGTTTTAGAATTTTAATTAAGTAGATATGCATGTAGAGGTACCTACAGCATATATTACGAGTATTTTAGTCCTTGTCCTCCGATTTAATCCCAAAGCGATTTTTATTGTTTGTTGACTTTATATTATATTATTTTAGTAATATTCCTATAGACCGTACTGAATTCACTACTCATTCTCCGACATCCCCTTGAATGGGAATTAGCAAAATTAATATTCTTATTATATCTAATAGTGAATACTGCAACATAATAATAATAAAAAAATAACAAGACCCTTATTTACAAAGTAAACTGATTTTGTTTGAATTATTTTATGATAGCAATAAAAACAATGACTGTTAACATTGTCAATAAGTAAGTAGTTAATGGTTTGAATTTTTAAGTCGACTTCACTGAATTTTATTTGATCTTTTCAATCGCTATGATTCCTAAATAAAATCAAAATCATAAGCTCCTTATTCAAATTAGGCTGAGAATCAGAACTTTTTAACGTCAATATTACATAAGACAGTCCCCCAAAAAGCCCACCCATCGACATTTCCTAGTGCTTTCGCTGGGAAGAAGAAGTGGGGGAACAAACTCCCCAGCAGCACAGGTGTCTGTTCATTTAAAAAAAACACATTACTATATACAATACTATGTATAGTAATGAACACAAGAAAATACGACAACAATGAAATTATTTGCCATATGCCAGCTGGCCACACCAAAATACCAGCAAAGCAAATACACACATCAAAAGTGTCTAGGGATCAACATATATTTTTGCAATAACTTTTCTCCTGATTGATATTAATTAAAATTTTCTTTAAGGATTCATCAAATAAAGTGTTTTCGTTTGTCACAGTAACGATAAACCAAGTCACCTTTGCATTAATAAAGAAATTTGACATTTTCCTAATAAAGGGATATTTGACATTTGAACCACTAACACAAAAGTTCGAAAAAAAGACTGAAATAACAGTTTTCTCTAAAATTTTATTGGGTAACTTAAACAATTAATAATCCGTGTTTCTACCGCGAACACTAACAACACAAGAACATCGGTTTGGCATACTCAAAATGAGTTCATCCAAATCACGCTGTGGAATGGCCGCCCATGTTCGTTGCAACAACAAAAAAAGGTCTTCTTGCGACTGGATACCCTCCATATTCGGCAGAGCTCTTCTCTGTAGCATATCCCATGCATGCTCAATCGGGTTCATGTCTGGCGACTGAGCAGGCCAGGGCAGGACATTGATGTTAGCTGCGGCGAGAGTCTGTCTTACAACTCTTGCGGTGTGCGGTCGTGCATTATCATGCATTAACTGAAATAAAGGACCGATTTGCACTTGTAGAGGAACGATGACGTCTGATACAATCGTCTCGGCATAAATTTGAGCGTTGAGGTTGCCTCTGATCCAAATCAACTCAGTTCTTCCGCCGATCCAAATACCCGCCCATACCATGATGGTTCCACCACTATAAGGATGGACTTCCTGGCAGGATTTTAATCGCTGTTGGCGTCCAGGGGTTCTCCAGTGTCGTATACGTCTTGTATCCGGTCTCATACCAAAACGAGACTCATCAGAAAAGCACACGAAACGCCATTGTTCTTCTGCCCAATTTCTGTGTTCAAGAGCCCATTGATATCGAATCCTACGATTGTGCATTGCTATAGGTGGTACCCGTAGCGGTCTTCGGGAATGAAGGTTCACTTCATGCAAGCGGTTTCTGACTGTTTGGTCGCTAATTAAGTTCCCTGAAGAGTGATGAAGCGTCACGGCTAACATCATGGCGGTTATTGTTGGAGCTCTTCGAGTTAGGATTTGAATGTATCGGTCTTGTCTCCGTGTGGTGCAGCGATACCGTCCTCCGTGGCGCTCAGCCACGGTACCAGTGCTTCGGTAACGTGTCCAAAGTCGACTGATAACACTCTGACTTGTATTCAGAGCTAAAGCCACAGTACGTTGCCGGGAACCAGCTTCTATCATTCCCACGGCTCTGAGCATTTCTTCCCTGCTTAAATGACGTCGCCGCTCCATAATAACGTTGGTTTTAATCAGTAGTAGGGAAACAGTAGCACTAATAATGTCTTCAATGCGTTGTATGTTTTTATAGGGAAAATATTGACAGCTGATTTTCATCTTTTACTCGAATTTGATTCACAGTTCCTGATTCAAATTATGAAATGCACCAAAAAGGATCCATATAAATTTATAAAATCATAAATTTATTACAAAGCCACATCTCAATCTCAAGAAATCCGCATAAAAATGCTTGATCCCTAGACACTTTTGATGTGTGTATATATATATATATATAATAAGAGTTACTTGCTATTCTATTGATTTAATGACCGAAGGAGGTAAGTCAAGTAAGGTAAAAAATGCAGCAAGCGTCATGCAACTTGCTGTACCTAACTACCTACTGGTCTAACCACAAAGTTTCCTTTGTTTTACTTTTAAGTTGACTTTACAAGTTTTTATTACAAGTGGCAAAATGGAAATTCCTTTGATTAATGATAATTTCATTACCATTACGATTTAATGTTGTCTAGCTGTAAAAACATTGTGTTTTTGTTAATTCAGGTTCATTAGGTATCACGTATTTTTCTAAAGTCGACAGTTCATACATTGTAACTAGTATTTAACTTTAGTACCTGGTACCTGCTTATAGTTAAATAATGTGGTTGAACAGCTAATATGTATAAACATTGGAGGAAATAATTGTCCATTGCAATAAAATATGTAGCTATTATTTTATACTTCCTATACGCATTTGGTGCTTGAATGCAAAACATGAATTCCTTTCGGAAAACAGAAGACAGAAGTAGGTATATGTATGCATTTACACAAGGAGAACCACTCGGAACTGACGTCAAATAAGAATATGTAGCAAAGTTTAAAACATGAAGAGACTACAAAAAGTCAAGTAGATTGATTTGTATTAAGAATTTTTATATAGGTATTCGACAGGGCGTTAATAGCCTAGGACTGGTCTTAAACCCAATAATTTAATAATAATGGACGTTATATAGTATTTTTTACCTCCTAGGGCAAGACAGATTAGAAGCCCAGTACAATTTTTATTTTTAAATGGATAAATGATATAAAAATTCAAGTCAAGCTATCATACCGGCTTCAGTGAAATAATTAAACATAAAAATAGTTTATTTTATTGTTTTTGTGAAGAAAAAGACATTTACATCTTTTTTTCTGAGTGACTTCTCTACCGTTCACATTTTATAACCTGTTTTTTTCCAGACGGTGAAAAAGTCAGCGTGTACGTGTCAGAAAATAACGAAGCTGATCTATCAGTAAAACAATATTGGTGGTTGGGTTAAGGTCATAAATTCAGTTCAGGATCAGTAACAGATTGGCAATGACACCGATCACTGATGTTTATATAGGAAAAGGAAATGCAAAGTGAACACAATCAGGCCTTTGTTTTGATCTCAATTTCCTTTTATGAAGTTATCGATTGAATAATTGGTTAAACAATCATGCAATCATTTAATTACTGTTCTTTGAATAACTAATAATATACGGTTCACAAACTAAACTTAATTTAATTTCAATGGATCATTTTTCTTTTTTTTTTTCATTATGATATATTTGCATACCTCATATTTAAAAAAAAACTCAAACTCAATGCATTTGTACATTTCAATTAAACCATCTTTATTTTTTTTATAAATTATAAACTAGCGCTTGACCGCAATCCCACCTGATTTTATTAAGAGCCTATTTCCTCTAGTCAAAATTAAAATTAGTTAAGTAGTCTGTCAAAATGTTGAATTTTGTTGTCTATTCCAAAACGTAGATCATTATTCTGGGATTATTATTCTTATAGTTTCTTTATGCGAAAACAATGTAAAAGACAAAAAAAAAAAAAATACAAAAGTAACAATTCAAAATATATAATAATTTTTTTGTTAAATAAAAACTGGCGGTTAAGAGAGGACCAGTCACTAACAGCTCCCGTTCATGAACATAGATCACACCAAATGAATCTAAATCAATCTAAATCATCTACTCAAATTAGGCTGAAAATAATCCGACACACGCGCCATCATCAGTGAGATATCATATTCTCAATTGCCATGCTCATTCAAGTCAACTTAAGAATACCATGATAAACGGATCCATGATTTGCAAAATTGTAGGAAAAGCTTCAAAATGAAACATAATTTATTTCCAAATTTTTTTAGGTATCAGCGATAGTGTTAGGTCCTGTCTCTCCGTCTCCTTGGTATTCCATCCAAAGGCTGTATAGCGATAAGATCGCCCATTGGGCCACCCTTCATAAAATGTTTATAGTATTGTCCTATAATGTATGTAATAGAGAGATTCTATTCTTAGTCTCGCTTCTCAATCTATCTAGTAAAAGTAGATAAAAATAAATCAAAAAGTTTTTACCTTGATTTGATTCAAAGGTCATTCCAGTTTAATAATATTCAGCCGACTTCTTAGACCTCAAGTGTAGTAAGGTTTGAAGAAAAAAAAAGTGGTTTATAAATAAGTATGTTGCGGTACCGACAGAGGTCCGTGACGTCAATGGAAATATTTATATCGAACAAGTTTAATTCACGTTTCTTTACTACTTTTGTTTAGCTGGATTGTTGACCTTCATAGATTTCCAATGTACCCTTTCCTCGTTCAGTTTAGCCTTCGGAATTGAATGTTCAGATGCCATCATTATGAAGGTACTGCTCGCTATGTTCTTTATTGATTTTTTAATTTCAACATGTGGGAATTTGAGCGCACTGACGTTTAAACAGCATGTTTACATGTATTCAACGTAACCATATTTATTGTTTAATTAATATCCATTATTATTTTAATTGAAGAGCCGTTAGAAATATTCTGGTTTATTTTTATTCAAAACGTTATGTATCTACTAATAAATTAAATCAACAGCTTCCTTCGCACATTGTAACACGTAGCATTATTGTAGTCAAGCACGAAAGTCGTATTTTTTTATATTGGCCACGTGATAAAAATTATATTACGGGAAAGCCTCGTTGTATTTATTAGTCATATAATCTTTAAAAAATTTATAGAACGTGATCAATGTGTTAGTTCGATATCAAGATGACATGTGTAGATATCGACACCGATAAGCGTGGACTATTTATCGGTTTGTTTTCACGTTCGTGATAATGCAGACCGTGAGGATATGGTGCCCCTCGATGTCACCGTGGTTATGTTACGTAGGCATATGGTAGCGTAGAGCGCGTAGTGAGCCCGCTGGGAGCATGTTAATCTCATGTCATGTCAGTGGCCAGGCGCGGTGACCTTACGTCACGCGCCTACCGCTTTGCGCCGCCACACGCGTTGGGAATACTAACGCCACCAGAACGCCTTGGTGGATCCTTGGCTTCAAAACCGAGCTCCTTTCTGAGTATTCTGTTGCGACTGTCGCATATTTTCTCCTATTCAGTTCAAGTTAAGTTAGTGTTTGTGGTATTATGCAGTTGGCATTCCATGTTATGTTGACAAACGCGCGCCGAAGAAACGGATGCTGTCCACTGTTGATAAACTATTTCCATAGTTATGTGTCCTGTTTTCGACACATACCCAAAGGTAGGACAAGCGTAGAACCTTTGAAGTGTTTGTTATTTAAATTGACTTCGTTTGATCTCAATGATTTGACCCCTGATTGGGAACATGAATCTCTCTGAGCCCAATTAGCGCCTCGCAGCAGTATTCAGCATGCAATAAGGAGGTACTATGGGTACGAAAACGCGGGAATTGTTGTGAACTTGACATGTTTCGTTAATTCAGTCAAGGAATTAATTGGTACCTACTGAAACAGATGGTCGAGGGCAATTCCTGTTAATTGTTTAATTCGAATTTCACAATGAAATCTATTCATCTCGCATTGATGTTTTTAATTAACATAAATCATTCAAAGGTAACTTTTAACAGGCACGTTTGTGAACAGATTGCGATTTTAAATGAATCGCCGGTAGTCAAATACATGTAATAGCTTCCAGAAATATGTAGTTAATTTATACTTTTGAACACTTAAGTAAGATTTAGGAGTTGGAGCTGAGCTACATAAGTTCTACTTTCATTGAGTTCATCACATGATTCAGCCGACGACGTAACTTATTTAGATAATATGATTAGTCTCACCTGAGTGATCGATCTATAAGACCGCCGAGGTCCACTTTCGGAAGTAAATCCTCCAGGCCGGATTGTCCAAGTACACATTCACTATATGTCAGAAACGGACAGCTGATGTCCTGTTCAGATTAACGTGTGTATGGGTGGGGGCGCGGGCTGCGTGTGTGCGTGCCAAAGTATCGCGTTCGGATCGCGGCGCGCAAATCAGTGCCTGCGCACGGCGTACAGGTGAGCTCGGTACTGGCGGCGCGCGCTGTCCCCGCGCGCTTTTATCACATCGCACTTCACACTCCTTCAACTTGACTTCTCATGTCATCGTTGTGATCATCTACTAATATCACATTAATATTGGGTACTGATAAAGAGGTATATCTAGTTTAATAATAATTATTTGTAAATTTCCAAGTCTACACTATTTTGCTAGCTCTGGCAGTGCAGTCGTTTGATATGACTTCTTTGACTTCCTATTCCAATGTCAATGACTGCATGGAAATTCATCGTAAATGGTGTGTTGGTCAGTTTTTGAATTAGTCACTATCACACTTGTAAATACTTCTGTTACTGATTGAAAACGTTAATGAGCTGAAAAACTTCTGTCCTCTTTCCATGTTTTGTTTATTACTATACGGATTCCCTAGTTTAAGAGACGGGGTGGATTATTATTTTTGGATACATAAACTTTTTTATAGACCTCATTATTCTGTACACAAGCCATGTTTTATGCTAATTGTATTCCTACTTATTTGATCTGAACTATTTCTGTGTATATTTTTGGATAAATAAAGAATATATTTTATTTCGTTTTCTTTCAAAAGCATGGTTGGTCAACAAAAAACTAACGATTGGTATGGTGGATGGTAGGATGTCGTCGTATTTTTATTAGATGCCAAAAACTCTCCATTATAAGCTGTAAGAAAGCAAAAATTTCCCTTTTAATCCAATATAATCGCTGTAATTTAGAACTGGGCGATATTAAAACGGACTGTGAGAAATGACTAATTTCTCAATTCGCCCGCGCAGAATTCGCGCTTTTTAGATTTTCCTCGGGAATATCAAATTTTTCCGGGATAAAAAGTACCCTATTATTTAATCCGGATTTCTAACTTTACGTTTGCATAATGTCAAAGCAATCGGTTCAGTAGTTACGGCGTCAAAGCGGAACAAACAAACAAACAAACTCACTTTCCGATTTATAGTAAGGATATGACCCGACTAAGTAAGAATTCTGGACGAGTAAGAAAGAACATCATTCATTCAAGATGTCGAAGCAAATCTGTTATACGGTTTTCTTGAAAAGCTTTCCATCACTGGTTGAGTTTTTTACTAATTGCCTTATCTAACAACCCTGTTCGAGGCCGTGACAAGATGGTATAAGTATATCACGACCGAAAATTAGCGAGACGAGTTAGCAACGCAATTAAGTCTTGGGTACTGATTTGGGTGCAAAATTTTCCGTACAGATGTATTGCTGTGTGGGAATCATGTGTTGTCGCATTTCTTTTTTAATATGGGCTGCTTTTCCTTCAAATGGCGGTATGAACATTGTTTACGCATTCTGTTCGAATTTCAACCTCTAAGTTTTTGTTGAGATTCAAAATCCGGTTCCTCGAGACCATTACAAATATTGTCTTATTTAAATAAATTTTGAGCACAACTAAATTGGATGGCTAAGGGTGTTTACTAAGTTGTATAATTTGCATAAGTCGAAGCTGCGGAGGCAGCCATTAACTTCTATTCCCAACATTTGAGTTGTTCACCTACCTACCTAGTATCTACCTACTGTGGAAAAGATTAGATATATAGTTTTCGATTATTTTAAATAAGTATTACAATATTTTGCTTTATTAATTCCATTTTTTTATTTTATCTACCTTTTTTTACAGTGTCTGCGATATATTTACTAGACATGGAAACAAATGAAAATAAGTTTAATTCCTTCACAAGAAAGCTCAGTTTATGCTGCTTCAAATATGCTTACAGCATTAAATGATTAAAATATTTGAAGCAGCATAAACTGAACTACTCTTTCGCACAAATTAAACTAACATACATACAGGTAATATCTTTATGTATAGTTTAATTATCAACTTTAGTGTCCGTTTAACTTGAAATAACATAAAATTCAATTTTATGTTGTTTCATAAAATTTAATTTTAACATTAGTTTGAATAGACTTTTGCGCACTATGTGAATAGATTTTAGTGTTGCTTTAATTCCATCATACCCTTTTTAAGTTAGGTAAACCCTGCTTGCTTTACTAATTTGATATATTCGGAATAAGTTATAGGTATGCATCATTATGATTGCCGACCTTGCACTTAAGCACTTTCTCACAAAATATGCAGCATTGAATTGCAGGTTGTGCGTAACTACTTAGTAGTTCCGTTTCTTTCTGGAAATTATACGTATGGAATTTTCGTTTGTCTTATTCATACATATGTCTTAACGGGAAAGTTCATAATTAATTGCATTGTTTTATATCCTAGAAATAACGTACGGTTTTCAGTATTGTCTTTGATATATGTGCTGTAGTAGCAGAATAATTAATAAAGTAGAGCTGCTTCCTGACGCTGGAAAACATTAGATGGGTAGCACCACAGCAGTACAGCGTTTTTGGAGCACGCACGTCCGTTACGTAAGGGTTCTGCCCTATGGTTTTTTCCAATTCAGAGAAAACAACCTTGTGATCCTATGATAACAAAGCAAAAAATCACGTGTTTATTTAAACAAAAATTAATACTTCAGTGCCACTTTTATATGCTATGTTATGGAATTCGTTTCCACACTTAATAGTATTTTTTATGGATGGGAAATCAACAAATGACCTCTTACGCTCTGGGCGGAGCGGAAGGGCGTGTCAGACTTTTACTGGCGCCAGTGTTCACGGTATCGCTTCCGAACTACCCACGGCCCTGGTAGGCACTTAGTAGACCTTCTATAAGTATACAGTTGGAAGGGTAATTATTATATTAGTCACAATTATGGACCCCGTCGGGCTTAGCATGAACCACGTAAGACAGAGGAGGAAGAGCACTAAGTGTTTAATGTGATATTTTTTTATAATAGTTAAATAGTTAACAAGTTTCCGAGTTTTGGTGGCGGGTACGATTTCAGGTCAGGCAAGTACCAATGTAACTTTTCTAAGTTATATGTACTTTCTAAGTATTTATATCTTGGACACCAATGACTGATTACAAGGTGAAGGAAAACATCTTGAGGAAACCTAGACTTTAAGTCTGAAATCGCCAACCCCCATTGAGCAATCGTGGTGATTACTCTCAATATTTCCCTGTATGCCCTCTGGATCACTGCTGGGCACAGGAGGTCTGTGTCCAGCAGTGGGACGGTAAAAATAAATAAATAAATAAATAATGATAAAAAATGATGATAGCAAGTTTCAGATTAAAAGAATTATAAGCAGTGATGCGATCGTTGATGGTAAAGCGCGCTAGTTTATTAAGAGCCTATTCACTCTAGCCTTGAAGACACGACCAACGATCAACGATCACATCACTGCTTACCATCAGGCGGGATTGCGGTCAAGCGCTGGTATATAATTTATATAAAAAAAAAAGAATTATAAATGTATTATTTTTTTAAATTATATACAAAATTCATTTCACTAATTATTTATTATTGTTCTATTTACTATTTTTATTTACATATTACGTAATTAATATATATTCGCTTCATATTTTTAGTAAAAAAATATTTTTCATGTTATTTGTAGTTAGGCGTACAAAGAAAGTATCCGCTTACGCCAACTGAGTAATAGCAATTGCGTAAAAAAAAGAAATAATAAGGGTAATCGTCATATTGGTAAGTATAGCTCTCTGCTTGTGTGATGGTGTGCTTCTGAAACCACCTGTGTTCTGTTTCACAGACTGACTAATGGGTGCCCTTCTGACTGAGAATGCGTTAGCTGCGACGTTTCCTAGCGATCCACTGTGTAATTTTATCCATTGTAGTGTCACTGTGTTGCAATTTGATACCGTTGCCCGTTCAGACATCTTGTGATATTCTAGTATTGGGTTCTATATGATACATCCCTTCTATAGGGATGGGGCGGCTAACTCATCTGACTGCTATGTCATGAGCTGCTTGTATTATACTCGGACGCTTGGCATACAGATATAGATTTCTAACATGTTGAGATCATTTTAGAAACCTCCAACTCCAGTTCCGCAGTCGATCTTTCAGTATCAGTTTTTAGTTTAATAAGTGAGATTATGTAACTTGTTTCGCTTGCTGTTGCTAAAGTACTTTTCGCAGGATCTGAAAGTAAATAACATTTTTAGTAATGTGTGAGTATTTGCTTAGTGTTTTTTTTTACGAATATTGGTTAAGATTTAGAACAGACTTTTACCCTAAGCTCCATTAGCGACATTTTACATTATCAAAATTGAAACAATCAAAAGAACAATATCTTGCACAGTGGAATGAAATAAGTTTTGAGATTATTATTTGCTGAGAAAAGGTTGTATTTAATATTGTTCACATCTGTTATTATTCTCTAGAATGCACGTTAGCTAAACAATAAGTATTACTGAAAATACTCAGCGCAATTGAAAGCGATTATTTTCATTCCGATTTCGTAGTAGCAAATCATCTTGTATAAATAGTCAAGTCATTAGCTAAATTACTAGTAACAGCTATAGGAAAAAATTAAAAAAGGATTTTTGAAATTCGATGTCTATGTACCTATGCCTAAATTTTACATGCCAAATTGTGGGGTGTATAAAGGGTTTCATAAGCTAACGGTATAGCCAACATACATATAGTAGAACAACTTATATTGGCGAGGTTAAACTGTGTCGTCGCGGTCAATCTCAAGTAGGCGATCAGTGCCTAGTTGTTTACAGTTTACACCTCAAGGCCCGCGGGCCTCCAAGAGCATGTTAAGTTGGGCCTCGTCGATCCGGCGACATTTATGTTTGATAATCAGTGATCGCACAGGTGGTCAGTACAATATAGCCAAAATAACTCGATTGTTTGACCCGAAAGATGTGATACATACGGTAAATATACAATATGTAAAGAAAACCATGTCCGATCCGTGAAGGTATTGTTAGGTATCGATAACTGATTCTACTACTGCCTACAAAGCCGAGCTAAACTTAAAAAAAAATCCCCAACAAATATTTTTTCGAAAAAAGCAGGTAAATTAATACATGTGCGGTAGGCAATACATGCGCGGGCGAAAGGGGGCAGGGCACGCGGCACGCGCTCGCGTCGCTATTCGCTCATAATAATACCGTCAATAATGGTGTTTTGAATTAATTCCAACTTCCCCAAAATTTGATATTTTTGTAATAAGTGACTTATTACAAAAATATAAAATTTTGGGGAAGTTGGAATTAATTCGCGGAAAAAAAATATTATTTCAAAATGCGTTAGTATTGTTAGTATCATGATTATGTAAAATTTCATAATGTATTTGCTTACTTAACCTTTATTATCCTTGTAAGTCGGACGGGGTTTTCTTTATATATTGTATATACGTAATAGTGTATTGGTTAGTAACGTGAAGAACTCTGAAACTTGCCCAGTAGTAATGTTCGAATCCCGACAGGATTTTTATTTTGTGTAAACTTTTTCTTCACCACTGCTCTCAAAAACGGTGGAGGAAAACATCTTTGGAAACCGGCCCTTAGAAACAAGAATTCGAAAGCATGTGACATCGAACGACCAGCACTGGACCCGAGTGCTGAAATACAGCCCACTCTCTCTCACCGACTAGGCCCAACAGTGAGAGCTTTATATTCTGATTATGTGTTGGTAACGTAGTCTAGTCAAAGCTGTAATCATGTGATGAGAAAGCCTATGAATTTATATAGAAAGTAGTAGATATTACTTCACAACCTAATTATCAAACCCACATTACCTACTATTGCATTACTTACTACTACAGACACCATACACACAAACACTTACTCCCGCCTGCACACACACGTGCTTACTTTTAGTTTGCACTCACATAGATTTAGTTCACACCTGTATTTCTAATTATTGGATTCAATTTAATTAAGTTGCTAAGAAACATGTAATCAAGTCAAGGGAGAGCGGCCTCTCCTGGCACAAGTGTTTTCAAACTTAAAAGGAGAGGCCAACCTCAATTTTGTTTGAACCAACTTAGTTTTTGAATAAAATATTTTTTTTTATTTACTATTAATTATGTCGAGTTGGTTTTAGTTGATTAACTTATGACGTGTTAATTGTTTTATAATAGTTTTACATATTGGCATATTTTGCCAAATAGTTTCGTAAATATCAATATTATAATGACTTTATCATTTAAAACACTGCATCACATTATTCAGGATGGAAAATTACTAACGCAGTATGGATTAAAAGTACTTCGTGTTCTTTCATGGAATTAGTTACCTCATCATCATCATCATCATCATCATCATCAATCTTTATATCGTCCCACTGCTGGGCACAGGTTTCCTCTAATACACAGAAGGATTGAGCGTAATCACCACGCTTGCTCAATGCGGGTTGGCGGTTTCAGACTTAAAGTCCAGTTTTCCTCAAGATGTTTTACTTACTTTATTACTTATCTATCCACGAAAAATATTTTTTTTTGTATTGCTTGAAAGAACAGCCAATAAGCACTGGGACCAGAGGGTTACTATGATGTGGTAAAGCCATTAAGATTCCAGTATTAGAATATATGGAGCTATACAAGATGAATACCAATATCCCTTTTTTTACATCGGTTTAATGACGGTTTTAACAAGTCATAGTCAGGCCCCAGTACTATGACGTCTTCATCTTTAAACCGCTGTGAAAAGGGATAGCTATGTGCATCCTGTATAATCCATTTTTGTCTGACTATCTGCGGGAAGTGTTGGCACTATTTCCAGCCAGTTCCTATTGGTTCCAGTAATGTGCAGGACACGCTGGATACGATAAGTATCCCATCGTTTGTGGAACAGAATAGAACAGAAGAGATTTGACTTCGGAGGTTACACAAGGTACCTCATGTCCAGGTAGGAGCTCTACAGTGGGTGAACAAAATGTTTCTGCAAGGAAATGGAATGCGCCGGGGCTGCGGGTTTTTCGAAAGAGATACCTTGGCCCTGGCGCACAGGCAAGTGAAGGAACTCGGGTGGGTTTTAGTCAGTAAAAGTATGGCGCGCCCTTCCGCTCCACCCAGAGCTGGAGAGGTCAGTTGGTGATTTCCCATCCATAAAAAATAAAAACAAAGTTCACTGTGGATTCCTTGTTGGTCGAAACGAAATGCTTTATTTGACAAATTGACAGTAGGTTACTGTTCTGCAATGGGGATGTTTCCTGGGTTAAAGAAATGATTCTATTTAGTCCGTCATTCAGATTATAGAACAATACTGGATATGTATATTTTGTTTTATCAAATAAATAAAAATTAACAAATATAAAAGTCATCAAAGATCAGGATTGGTGGCTGGTGATGTCACTGCGCGCTAAAAAGTGTAGCGTGCAGTGACGTCACACGAGTTTTCAACGCACTGTGTCGTCTTAATTTTTTGTTTATATGAAAAAAGAAAAAATACGTGTCTAGTAGTTTTTGGAAATCTGACTGACGGACTAATTAGTTTTTTTTTAGTCAAATATCCTATTCCCTTTTCACATTGCCAGTGATATTGTTCCCAAATCTTAATAACCATGACAATAAGTGATTTTTCAACAAAAAAATTATCATCATCATCATATTATTTTCTTTGAACTAATTATAAAAGTTTATAATTATTAGTTCAAAGAAAATGGATTTATTTTATTTAAGATGTTATTTAAAAATACATATCTATTATTTTGATCATTCTAATTAACAATAAAAAGATTGATAGTGGATAAATGATTATATTTTTGAAAGCAGGTTTGTTCAAATACGTTAGACATATTTTTTTAAACTTTATAAGAAGGGCTTTTTCTACCTGACCATTTTATGAAGAAAAACCGAAAAACTTAGGATTCACAGTCTCTTCCAATACATAATCTGAGCAGGTCATGTAAGGACTATGTCGATAGATATCTGAAAAGTGAAAAGAACCATACATTGACTGGGCCTATCCAGTTAGTGCACGCATTTGTCAGTTATCGTGCCGCAACTGTAACTTCTGAGTTACAGTCGCGGCACGATAACTGACAAATGCGACAAACAATAATACCCAAGAAAGAACATTTGGTATGGGTGGTAATGGACTGAATAAATTACTCAAACTGCCAGATCATGATTACAATGACCCAAGAAGAATGTCATAGTTGAAATTATTTTCATACCTCAGCGTCTGACAATATAAATATGTACTATCAATCAAAACTGTTTAAGAGGAGGTTCTTAAAATGGCGTACTACAATTTTTTTAAATAATTTATTTCCTGACCATGGATACAAGTCCTTCAGTCGAATATATAAATGGATTTTAACTTCGTAACTTATCCTAACTTAATTAAACCTAACCTATCTCCTTTCGTTTCCCGCGTTAGCCGACTAGGAGGGGTTTGGGGTAAAGTCATGATGTGGCCACCATGCTAAAATATTTCAACGTTCTTTATCAATTATTCAATGAATGCACTTTTTACTACATAAATCACTACATTTTTATATTGTCAGTTAACGCAGTGTTGCCAACACTGCGTTAACTGACAATATAAATATATACTATCAATTAAGACTGTTTAAGAGGAGGTTCTTAGAAAATGGCGTACTTCAGTTAAAGCAGTGTTGCCAACACTGCGTTAACTGAAGTACGCCGTTTTTTTAACTATGCTATCATATCCCATAAATAACTAATTAAATACAAAATACTAAGTAAACATACGATTTAAATCAAATTGTAGCGGTACCTACAAATGCCACAAACAAACAACCCGTCATACTAACGTCACACGGATTCTACAATGTAATTGGCATACATACAACTTCAAACGTAGGGTAAGTGCCCGCCAGACATAACGCCCGTCTGGTCGAAGGATCCTTCCATTTCTAAAGATAATTTTTTTTACTCATATCTCCATATAGTGAAATATTTAAAAAATTGTGATTTTTCATTATAACTTGATGGCCCGACTCTGTAGCTTTAAAGCGGATTCATTAAGTTTGGGCCTTATCCTTTCCAATGGATAAAGCAAATAGATAAAAGTTAGAGAAAAAATAAAAAAATGGGTGGAGGAAACTGGTTCAGTGCACACCTCACCTCCCTAAATAAGTTTACGAAAATTTATAACAAACATCTCTGTAATACTCTTCAAAATGTCAACAACTCTATGTTAAGTGATTTAATTTATACTACTCATAATTAATCGTGGTAAAATTCCGAGCATATCACATGCATACGGAACTTTTATCTATAGAATATCCTGTTGTATTCGTAGAAAATTCTTATTCAACCAACACGATCTTGTGTATCAAAAGACTACGCAAATGAATTAAGAAACACCTGTATGTACTCGTAACTATAGCCTTTCAGATAATGTTTAATTAATTTAAAAAGTTATGCAAATTCTAATATTAGTTTCATAGTTGGGTCGGTATTTTTCCGAATCATTTAATACAACAAAAATGTACAAAAAAGAACCGGAATATCCGAAGGAAGCCGTCTCGGTCGCAGTTTTAAATTATACAGAATTATAAACTGCTGACGTAAAGGAATATTACTATATATACATAAATTGTAGTGAAAACCATCGTTGAATGCCGATCCCAAAATAATCCGAGACAAACATATAGATCTATTTTTGCAAGGGTATTTGACCCAAGTTCTTTATTTCTTTTCCACGGGTGATAGGGCTATGACGTCAATGCCTGGCAACCAGATTAAAGGTACCTTCCCATCGTGTTAGTCCCACGTCGACGTTGATGCTACAAGGATACAATTAAATAAACTGCAAAACATATGCCAGTCAGTTTTTAATTTCATCCTAATTCTTAGTTCATTTTTCTAAGTTTTTACCTCTCAAAATGCCTATGACTTCTACTTTTAGAATGCGTCTAATCAACCTCAACGTGGCGTCTAGGCCACTATATTTCATTTGCGGGGAACAAGAAGGAGAGAGGAGACGCTATGCATGTGCTGCTCACACACCGCCTACGTGTCTACGTCGCTCCTACGCTGCTACGCCGTTTCTATATCGCTACGCTGTTACGCCGCGCCTACGCCGCTGCGCAGGCGCAGCGTAACAGCGTAGCATAGCTGCGGCGTAGCGACGCCGCAGCTATGCTACTACCATACTTAGCGCTGGGGCTCTGTAGGTATCACAAAGGATCGCAAAATTACATTGAGTATTTTTCCCTAAATTGTCCTTTTATGCATTTGAATTCTTTCTCTGCGTCATGTTTAGCGCAAATAAACTTATTTTTGTTCTGTCAATGCAAATCAACCTTTAATTCACATTTCTGTAACTTCTTTATTTTAATTAACGTACGTTTACTGCCTACATAATCATTTTGCCCTGCCTACATATAAATGCGCAGTCTATTTAATAGTCCAACAGACGTCAATGATCCAACGGGTGTCTAGCAGGTTATTTTTGCAATTTCCAAGTGGCATCGTTCCACAGACTTGACAAGTATTTTATATCATTACTTTATTGTAATCGCGTTTAATAATTCGCTTTTGTAAGTACATACAAAACTATAATTTATAACACATCAGTGTAATATTTGGACTTTATTTGAATTTACCGGGTCGTGACTAGCTATTATAACGCATTTTATACTTGCACACAACTTAAATGAACTATTGGTACAATGTTCAATTTATTATTGCATTCCACAATGTATATAATAGGTGGTAAATATTTGTCAAAAGAATCATGGTCTCTGTCGGGTCCAGCAAAAGAAAGATAAGTGGTAAAATTATAGCTGTCA
The DNA here is from genome assembly GCA_037179545.1 of Sesamia inferens. Lineage (NCBI taxonomy): Eukaryota > Metazoa > Arthropoda > Insecta > Lepidoptera > Noctuidae > Sesamia > Sesamia inferens. Next base: position 21,393,631 of record CM073928.1, on the reverse strand, counting down.
TCCACGTAACTTATAATCTAAATTATTTCAAACATACTTTACAAAAAAAAAAAAAAAGAAAAGAAAATTAGAATAATTTAACATTTTGCTTATACATACTTACTTATACTTAAGTATTTCAATGATTTATCATTTCAATATTTGTTGATACTGTAATGACCCGTGGCTAAATAATAACAGCCACACAGGTTAATCAATCAGGTTAAACTACGATTGGCCGGCTGGGTTGTGGATGGGTGAGTTATGACACATACCTAAACTTTTCCATGCCTCATACGTTAAGCTGTTGGTACCGGTTGGCATTTGTTGTCTGTGACATTCGATATGGATAGTCAGAAGCTCGAAAGTCTGAGAACTATTTGAATTATTTTAAACATACTTTTCAAAAAAGAGAAAAGAAAATTAGAATAATTTAAGATTTTGTTTATACTTACTTATACTTATGTATTTCAAGGATTTATCATTTCAATATTCGTTGATACTGTAATGACCCGTGGTTAAATAATAAAAGCCGCACAGGTTAATCAATCAGGTTAAGCTAGGGTTGGCGCGGCTCGCCGGCCTCACCACCATCGAGGCCATCCAGCCGGTACTGGCGGACTGGCTCGGGAGAAGGCATGGCTCCCTGACGTTTCGGGTGGCACAGGTGCTCACAGGGCATGGTTGCTTCGGAAAGTACCTGTGTTGCATAAACAGGGAGCCGGACGCCCGGTGTCACCACTGCGTCGACTGCCGGGAGGACACGGCACAGCATACGCTGGCAGAGTGTGCCGCTTGGGAGGAGCTGCGCCGTGCCCTCATCTCTGAAGTAGGTAGTGACTTATTGCTGCCGGTCGTAATCAGGTCGATGGTCGGCAGCGAAGAGTCCTGGGATGCGGTGGTTTCCTTCTGCGAAACAGTTGTCTCGCAGAAGGAGGCTGCGGAAAGGGAGAGGGAGATCTTGTCCTCTCACCCAGCCCGCAGCAGGCGTACCGGGCGTCGCCGGAGGGCGGATAATGCCCTCTTCCAGCCCCCCTAAATGGGTCTAGGGGCGATAGACTCGGGGACATCTGTCGCTCCCCAAACATCAGGACCCGAGGTGGCGGCGCGAAGTGTTCCACGCGCGCTACTCTTAGACGTCACTTTGGGAGTTCTACACCTCACTCCCCCCGCTGACCCGAGGAGGCCCCACGGCTGCGGGCCAGCACCAATCGGGGGTCGCCGAAGCAGTATTAGTTCTCGCAGCCCCCGGTGTAGGTGTGAGACGGAACACCCGGGTGGTTTTTAGTCAGTAGGAGTCTGACAGACCCCGTCGCCCACCCCAGGGCGGCGGACATCCATGAGGATTTTACACCCAGAAAAAAAAAGGCTTGGCGCGGCTGGTATGTGGATGGGTTAAGCTATTGGTCCCGGTTGACATTTGTTGTCTGTGACATTCGATACGGATAGTCAGAAGCTCGAAAGTCTGAGAACCAGTCTTACCATGGAGGATCACCCAATCGTATTAAATTAAGAGGGAATTCTAGTAGTTTCTCTATCAAACATATTCCGCTGTTTTCTTCGTGGAAAATGCTTTTAGAGCAATTTTTTTCTACAATTTTATATCCTGATTATACGTGCCTCTATCATTTGATTTTTTGCCGAAACTTAATTAATAAAAGAAATACGATACTTCAAAATCGCGAAAAATAACCCATTTTTACAGTGATGTTCTATGATGTGACGTTCTTGTTATGATGACGAGATGTTCGTGATGACTATTAGTCAAACGTGATAAGTTTTTGACAAAAAAGAAAATAATGGAAGCATAAGTATACTTTTCCTCTAAATCTAATATATAAAATTCTCGTGTTGCGGTGTTTGTAACTCTTTCGAAACGGCTTTCCCGTTCTCATGAAATTTTGTGTGAGAATCGGACAACATCTATTTTTTATCCCCCTAAATGTTAAGGCTAATCCACCCCTATTTTTTTAAATATAGATCTATATCGCCCTTTACAGCACACGATTTAAATAAATAGTTTCGAAGATATTACAAATTTAAAAATTGTGGGGCGTCGCATTTGCGGCGGTACCAGTCGGTTGGGCGGCGGGCTGCTATGTTTTTTATACAATGTTAACAGTTTTTTTTTGTAATGTATTTAGTATCAGCATAGCACCCGTGCGAAGCCGGGCGGGTCGCTAGTTTTGATACAAAAATAATTGAGATCTGTCGTGTTTTGAAAAAGAAAACAGCGGAGTAAGAAACGTCTTTTCGTCGTAAAAAACGTTGACGTTTTTTGTAGGTAAAATCAGCCTGAGCTGCAACTGTCCTTTTTGCACTTTACCGGGAGAGGTTGGAAGCAGCTCGACGGCAATAGTTTCTTCAAATACCTATTTTCCAAATTCCTCGGCACTAGAGTCCCCTCTTAATTACCCAGTAACTTTTTTTTTTTAATAATTATAAACTAGCACTTGACCGCAATCCCGCCTGATGGTAAGCAGTGATGCGATCGTTGATGGTAAAGCGCGCTAGTTTATTAAGAGCCTATTCACTCAGAAAAACTAAGCGAATAGGAAGGAAGACGGCAGTTGAGCGAGGTGATGCAATGTTAAACCCAACAACACGACCAACGATGCTGCGCCAAAGGGAGATTGATCTGAAGACCCTCCACGACCAAACTCCCAACACAACAACATTAGGCGCATCGTACCCGGCACACATCGCAACACAACTGCTCAGACCCGTCCTCCGAACGGCTTCACCAGACATCATGCCGGAACACGACAAATCGCTTGGCGGCAAGGCTTTGTCTGGTGGGTGGTAACTTCTGCCGGCGGCCGATGTTATGGCCTACCACTGAGCTGTGAAGGTCAAAAAGGTAGTCGCTTCTTCTGTAATTCAGCTAAACCTTGGTGGGATATGGCTAAGCAGTTGAAGACTGTAATGACATTTGCTTATCTATACTAATATATAAAGCTGAAGAGTTTGTTTGTTTGTTTAAACGCGTTAATCTCAGGAACTACTGGTTCGATTTGAAAAATTCTTTTTGCGTCGGATAGCCCATTAATTCAGGAAGGGTTTAGGCTATATAACATTACGCTGTGGTCAATAGGAGCGGAGTATATAAAAAAAATAAACATATCGAAAGTTCGAAACCTACGCTACCTTATTAATATATTTTTTTATTAGTTCGTGGATTTTTTCTTGTGTGTATATTTAGGCAATATTACTGTACCGTTAGATAAAATTAAAGTACGAATAAAAGGAATGAGATCTAATAGACGCAGGTGCGTACGAAATAATGGCCTTAGAAAAAGTGCGCAATTCCACAAATTAATGCAACTATTTAGACATTTCGGCGTTTCATACTCATTGATTACAATGACTTGTAGATACCTAGTTTAAGGTGACGTAAATTTTTAAAGATTATTAAAGAACATTTTCATACATAAGCTAAAATTTAAAAAAAATTCGTAGCAACATTAAATACATACTTTGATTGAAGCCATTGACCTGCTTCAATTTAAAAAGTTGATTTTTTATTTTATTTTTAGTTCTCCTTCTACTCCGTTGGGCTTCTACACCATTCACCCTACCATAGCCTGCTTTTGTCCAAACAGTAAAAAAAGGTCAGCCGGTGTATAAGGGACTTACCGGTTTCAGTCATTAAACCTCTTTGCCTTCCGCATTTGGTCATTAAACCTACTAGTCTTAAAATATCGATAAACAATAATAATAACAAAAAAATTCAGGTGTACTCTACTTAAAAAAAACAGGTTAGCTCGATTTCCTTCTTTAAAACAATCAGCTTGTCCTCCAGTTTCACTCGGTGAGAGGGGATACCTACAAGTGACTGAGTAGCTGATGTTACTAGCTATTATTGCAATTGTTTGGTGTGTAATCGAACGCTGTACGTACGCACGTTATGATTATTTTGTGGTAACTTAGTTGGGCTCGATTTAGTCTTAAATCTCTTGAGCCGCTTCGCCGACTCTGGTTTTAGAAAATATATATTATTATAAATATGATGGTAGTATGGGCCAAAAAAACTATTGCATTCATATATTCAAGGACTTTTATTTTCAATTAGGAAATTCAAAATAAAAGTGGTTTTGTATAGGAATACAAACCTATATTTTGCATGAATTACCTATGTAATATTATTTAATTGGGGTCATTTATAGATTTATTGTAACTGTTATTTTATAAGAATTCATAAAATACTGTTTTCACGGTGGAATGTTTGTTACAAAACTAAACTTGAAAGCTGAACAGATAATCAAAGAAAAACTAAAAAATAAATGGCTAACCTTTAGTTTCTATGAAAGTACGATATCAACACTCTCTAATTGTATATAAATACAATTTATGTATCTTGCAAAAATGTTTGATGCGCAGTAGCGGTTAGTACAACCATGGACATTCTTTTTTGGAAATATATTGCTTGGCATAATCAAAAAGTCATGTGAATAATATTAAACATCTCTAGTGTTCTCTAGTGTAGCAGCAGCTGTAATTTGCGGGTATTTCCTTTCATATATTTCTCTATTCTGTATGACGTTTACTATACCAACTTGTGTTTCGCTTTTTATGGCGAACGTATACGTGATAGTTTGTGTTTTAAATCTAGAAATAAGTGAAAAGTATTTTTTTCTTAGTTAATCTTCTTCTTCAGCCTTAGGTCCACTGCTGGACAAAGGCCTCCCCCAAGGCTTTGGCAGGGGGGGGGGGAGCTTACTTATTTCACAGGAGAAGTGCTGCTGTTTTGTTTGTGTAGGATAGATTTTTAGGTTGATAAGCGAGCCAGTTCATTGATATATTGATATTCTTTAACTATTTCTAAACCAAAAATTCTTAAAAATAATGGGATTTTACAAGGCATTTATAATATTAGAAAGAAAAACAATTGAATCAACATAAAAGTTTTGTTTGTTTCTGGCATGCCTGTTTTAAGGTTAGTAAACATCAGTCTATAAAAACAAACATTGATTCTGAATAATGATAAATATTCCGTTAATAGACACGTTCGTAATATTAATAAAAAGATAAAATGGAATTATTTGCTGAGTAATTTTTCTTACACGAGTATTCCACATTTTTAATTATGTATGAACTATGCTGTTAATAGTCTGCGATATGATCATGAAAAGTATCTAGGGATCAAGTAAGGCAAAGTAATTAAAAAAAAAAGAAACGGCCAAGAGCGCGTCGGGCTTCGCTCAGTGTAGGGTTCCCTAGTTTCCCGTCCGTCACAATAAGTGTCCCCACTTAAGGAGTTATTTGTTACATTGAGTTGACATACGGAATTCTAAAAACGGGCTCACAAAGGACGGCGGTAACTAAAGAAAGAGTAATATATTCCAACTATTTTGTAGCTCATACCCGTTTCGACCCCATCAGTAGCCAAAAGCACAGCGTCATCTCTCGTTGGGCGGCTTATGTATGTTGTATTTTCGGTGGTAATTTTAGATTGTGTCAACAGATTTTAATAATTGTTTTTATTTGAAAGAATAGACGTCCAGGATGGTATAATATGTAAACTAAGATATATTTTTTTAATAAAAAAAAAACAATAGTGACTTGAGTATACCCGTGTTCATTTTTAAATACATATCCAACAATATATCACACGTTAAGGTGGAAATGAAAAATATAAACACTCTACTTAACGTGTGTGGGGCCCTAGTAAAACATTTTTTCCACTTTTTACTTTCGCACTTTGTCGGCGTGACTGATATACATATTGTTGTACCTAGTTGACTACGGAACCCTAAAAATAAAATATTACGCTACTGAAATTAAATAAAAATTCTATTTATAAAACGTGTTCGTACAGTTAGATCGTAGAAGTATATCTGTTATTGCATTAAAAAAGACTAGGTTACTTTTGCTTGTGCCCATTAAAACGAAAGAACTTTTTTCAACGTTACCACACGCACGGGTCCGATTATTTCTTCTTGGTTTAAATGATGTCTTGTCTCCATAATAAAGTTATTTTGTGGTCATTCCACTCAGTATGTGTAATTCCACTCAGAATATGGTGCAAATATGCTTAAAAAAACAAATTTAAACTCTTCCTGAAATTTTTGGAATTATAATATTCTATCATCATCAACCTTTTTTATCGTCCCACTACTGTCCACAGGTCTCCTCTCATACAGAGAAGGATTGAGCGTAATCACCACGCTTGCTCAATGCGGGTTGGCGATTTCAGACTTAAAGTCCAGGTTTCCTCAAGATGTTTTCCTTCACCTTCAGTCATTGGTGTACAAGATATACTTAGAAAGTACATACAACTTTAGAAAAGTTACATTGTTACTTGCCTGACCTGGAATCGAACCCGCGCGCGCACTCATACTTGAGAGGCGGATGTTTTAACCACTAGGCCACCACGACTTTAATAATATTCTATACTAACATTAAAACAAGATTTTTCCATTAAATTGCAGTTATGTGTACCTACCTTATTACTATAAAAACTTGTTTGTTATTTCCATTTTTCATTTACAAGGTTTGATGAGCAAACATTCCACTGGGTAAATTAATTACGTTGCACAAATCTCGCTTACTTATACCTAGATAGTTGTACATCTGTAGGTCTGCAGAGAAGGCGCAAGGATACCACTAGTGTTAAGTTCATTAGCTCTATAAATACTTTTTGTTTGCTTTTTAATACACGAACGAAGCTGCTGACATTTGAAATCGTCGTGAGTGCTCATGCGCATACTAAAATATAGGGGGGGGGGATCTTTCTATATAGCCTACGTTCTTACTTAGGCTTGTTCTGAATCTGAAATCGCTTCCATCATAATACGTCCGGTAGAATATATGGTAAGCGAACAGACAGGTAGTCGGGTAATGAAAATGTTTAATAATGTTACTTATACGCAAGGAAATTATATCTAAAGTGGAATGTGAACTTGCATAAGTCTCTTATTTAAAAGAAGACTCTATCGCAAGTGCAATAAGGTCGATCGACCTTATTGCACTTGCGATAGAGTATAAAAAGAAATAAAACTTTATTTGAAGAAAACACGGTCCGACGGAGAAAGCGTCCCAGTAGCCCTCTGTCTCTTTCTAAGGGTTACCCGTATTTATTTTTTGTAATTTTGTTTGAAACCAACAATTTCGATTAGAAAAAAGACGTTAAAAAAGGGTGCCATTAATGGCTGCAACAGTGAGTCATACTCTGGATGCGGAATATCATTCATTAGGTAAGTTTTTTGCGGTAATCATATACTCGTATAAGTTATTTTGTTTATATGTAGGGTAACCATAAATTTCAGGATAATTAATAAATGTGCACTTAGTCATTGTGTGCATAATAAGTAAGTTACTTTTATTAGGTATTTACAATGACATTAAATTCTGCTTTCTTGTAGATATTTTATTTATCCAAAGGTACAGTTTCGGGTAGATTGACCTGCTGTCGTCCGTACATCATCAATTTATTCATCTATTTTTAAAATTCAAAAATAAAATTAAAAAGTTCGCATCCATACCTAAATATTCATTAAAACTCAGGTAATATAAGTGAAAAAAAAATATTTTACGTACATTCCTTATAAATTCCATTATAATAGTCACCCTACACAACAAGGACAGAGGGCTACAGTGAAGCTATATCCCTTGGACCGCGATTTGATCGATAGTTCACATTCCAGTTTAGATATAAGTTCCTTGCTTATACGTAATAAAACAACCCCAAATTTCCATAACACTGTTTATTACACATAGTTTCATTGTTGAACATCATTGACTAACATTCATACATACTTTTAGTGTCTACTGGAATATAGTTTATGCCGTCGAAGGCTAAAATTAAACTGCGAGCGAAGCAAGTTCGATTTTTTTTATCTTCTCCTGTTGGCAGGTCTAAAGGCACTTCGTTCGACATTTACCCCCGCCCAATTCCGACGCCATTTTGGAAGTTTTGTAAGTAAGTGCAGGAAAGGAGAATGGCAGAAGTACATAGAACGCTGGCATTAAACTTTTTTAATTTTAACAGAAATAAAAGTGGTATTTTAGGAAAGATAATGAGTTTTCATTAAGAAATAAAAATAATAATAAAGTAAAATCTTGATTTTTGTAAAGGTTAAAATACATTAATGTTTGTGATTTAATAGTATCTCTAGTACTATTTTAACGTCTAAATATTTATTGTACGTATTGTACATAACATATTACTATCTATGTTAAGTAAAATTTTAAAGATTTTTTCCCATGGCTAGTTTGTGTCCTCTCGTGTTAGTAGTTATGGAAAGATTTTTACTATTAATTATAAACTAGTGCTTGACCGCAATTCCGCCTGATGGTAAGCAATGATGCAATCGTTGATGGTAAAGCACGCTAGTTTATTAAGCTTATTCACTAAAAAAAACTGAGCGAATAGGAAGGAAAACGACAGTTAATGATCTACTTACTTGTAATTAAATCATCATCGTGATTTCAGCCTCCCCCAACGATCTCCACGACGACAGGTCCTGCGCCTCCCGTATACAGCGGTTTCCCGTGACCTTCACCAGGTCGTCGGTCCACCTTGTCAGGGCCTACCCATGTTGCGCCTTCCGGTGCCACTCCAGAGCCCGTCGGCCCCCTCGGGCATTGGTCCTACGGGCAATGTGCCCGGCCCACTACCACTTAAGTGTTGTTTTGGGCTATGCTGGTTACTCTCGTTCTTCTGCGGATCTACTCATTTCAGATTTGATCACACAGTGAAACCCCAAGCATAGCCCTCTACATTGCCCTTTGAGTGACCTTGAGCTTTCTTATAAGGCCCATTGTTAGCGACCACGTCTCAGTTCCATAAGTCATCACTGGCAGCAATAATTAACTTAATAAGTTTGGTTTAATAATTAAATGTTACCTCGAAAACACTTAAGTAAGTAAAGTCTTAATGAATACATAGTAGGTAATAGTGACATAGCGTTGACGTTGAAGAACGATGACTTATAGCAGTTTATTATTCATGTGTTGTCTATAATAAATATACCAATTCTCCTTCCACACGCGAACAAAGCCCTTAAAAATCAAATCGGATCAAAATATTTTAAAATATTTTTTAAATATTTTCACATAAACCAACCCAATACCTATAATAAAAAGTATTTTTTTTAAAGTATCCTAGTATCCTTGGAGTTCCTTCCCTGCAAGAGATTGGGTACTTATGTAAAGTAAGAAGCTAGGTGCACGGTTCAAATGGTCGTTTCTTATGGAGAAGTCTTCTTCTGCTTCAACCTATAGGTATAGAGGTCCACTGCTGGACGAAGGCCTCCCCCAAGGCTTTTCACAATGACCGGTCTTGTGCTGCCCGCATCCATTGGCTTCCCGCGACCTTCACCAGGTCCACCTTGTTCGGGGCCTCCCTACGCTGCGTCTTCCGGTACGTGGCCGCCACTCCAGAATCTTACTGCAACATCGGCCAACGGTTCTACGACTAATGTGCCCTGCCCACTGCCACTTAATTTTAGCAGCTCGAAGAGCTATGTCTGTGGAGAAGTGCCAGCAAACACCAAGATAACTCGTTAAAAACATTGGCTTTCATAATATTTTCAAATTACAGTGGATATTCGAGGACGAAATACCGCAGTGTCTCAAGACAAAAATCCACCAGTGTGTGTTGCCAGTGATGACTTATGGAACTGAGATGTGGTCGCTAATAATGGGCCTTATAAAAAAGCTCAAGGTCACTCAATAGGCAATGGAGAGGGATATGCTTGGGGTTTCACTGCGTAATCAAATCAGGAATGAGGAGATCCGCAGAAGAACGAGAGTAACTGACATAGCCCGAAGAATTGCTGCTCTAAATTGGCAGTGGGTTGGGCACATTGCCCGTAGGACCGATGGGGCCGACGAGTTCTCGAGTGCCGATCATGCACCGGAAGACGCAGCGTGGGTAGGCCCGGACAAGGTGGACTGACAACTTGGTGAAGGTCGCGAGAAACTGCTGGATGCTGGAGGCACAGAACCGATCGTCGTGGAGATCCTTGGGGGAGCCTATGTCCAGCAGTGGACGTCTTTCGGCTGACATGATGATAAACGATGGAGGACAGCATAGGCCTGCCAACATGTACCAGGTACTTATAAATGTACTTAGTGCATACCTACACGTCTTCTTGCCGAAAAAATTAAGCTTTATTTATTGCAGTGTGTAGGTCGTCATTGTATGTAGCCCTATGGTTTATGGATATAGTTTTTCTACGGCTCGGTTTATTAGCTGTAGGTACCGGGTTCAAAGAGTAACTAAGTATCGATGACAGTTGGGTTTTTCCTTTTTATCTGTAAGAACACTAAAAAGACTACTATTAATACAATTAATATAAGTTTATAATCATATGCCATGTACCGTTAATCAAATATCAGACAAAATGTATGTAAATAACTAGTTTTGCATCACTAATATTTACTTTCAAAGACAAATATATTATTTGAGTTGACTTTCACACAGACAAGGATTGAGCGTGATCACCAATGCCGCAATCTCAATGCGGATGGGGGGCGATTTCAGACTTTAAAGTCCAGGTTTCCTCAAGATGTTTACCTTCACTTTGTAATCAGTCATTGGTGTCCAAGATATACTTAGAAAGTATATTTAACTTAGAAAAGTTACATTGGTATTTGTCTAACCTGGAATCGAACCCGTACATTCGTACTTGAGAGGCTGATATTTTAACCACTAGGCCACCACGACTGTTATCGTAAGTACCAAGTAATACCGAGTCTATTATCGTAAGAAAATGCATTTGTTTTTTAATTTGTTAAGGCATTCCTGCAAAGTGAATTTTGAATTAACACTGTGCAGAAGCCTAAAATATTAGCGGTATAACGAATCCGTGTAAAAAAATCACAAATTAGTAACAAGCAACAAACGTAATACTAAGTATATGAACTACGGTATAAAACGATTTATATTCGTTCATCACCTAGAATTACCTTAGTGTGTACAATTCGATATCAGCCTTACAAATTCTAACACATATTTTAAATACATATTGTCATCCAACGTAGTCATGTCTAATTATTCCATCGAGAGCGATGCAGACGAATTTTTTATGCCCTCATGTGGTCATTGAGCATACATATTTTAAAGATAGCTTGAAAATTTTAATTAAAGGTTTTTGCTAGCACCTTAGTGTTGTCTTTGTGACCCATTGAAAAAGGTATAAACCAAATATCATAACTGGTTCGGCATGCTAGCTATGTAACTGGATTCTTACCTGTTTTACGATATTTTATGTACGATTGAGATACTTTTGTAGATATAATTTTAGTAGTCTCAGACCCTTTGCATCCTCATTCTTTCCGCTACAAATAATCAAGTTTTAACTACATTCTCTTTTAAATAAACAACAAAAAAAAAAAAACGAGTCCACCACTGACGTATCTTATCTGGCAAACCAGTCGTATCTTCTAGTTGAAGGTATTCCAGCGGCAGTAAAAAACTTGTGCTGTTAAATCTATTTAAAGACAGCAACAAATGCCATACATTCTAGGCCTAATAACCTTGATAACTTGGTGAGTATTTCTACTTTTGTAGGAGTAAACAGTAGGTATGAAATATTTATTTACAAACAAAATAACGAAGCAGGATGTTTTATCGAACTTAAAATCTAAAGAAGACACCTAGTCACGAAGTAATTTAAAAGCGAGTAGGTATGTCTGTTAGACAAGTTAGACAGTAATAGTCTACCTGACAGCCTCCGTGGCGTAGTGGTAGCAAACGCGGCCGCTACGCAAGGAGCCGCGCCGCGCAATGCAAATATTTGTATGCATGAATATGAATATTTGCATGGTCTGGTCGTGCCTCGGAAAGCACGTTCAAAGCCCTCAAAAGTCCAACAATTGGTCTAACTGCAATGCTTAGATGTCGCCTTCGGGTTGTGGAAGTCAGACGGTAGTCGCTTCACGGAAAACATCGAAGTTTAGCCAAAATCAGCAGTTAGACTGGTAAAGCGGACCCCAGATTCCGAAGCTGAAAAAGCTATGGATGCGACTGGGATCAACGCTGAGATGATGATGATGATGATGACAGTAGTCTACCTGTATAAAAACTTTAAAAAAAATCTATAAATATATAACCTTTGTCTATACATAACTCTAGGTAGTAAGGTACTACCTAGGGTTGAATTAAGACAAAACCGATATATTATCATAAAGTAAATATCAGCTTTATTAATTTGCATAGTTGACTAAAAAAAAACTGATTAGTCGGTCAGTCAGATTTCCAAAAAATACTAGACACGTATTTTTTCTTTATTCATATAAACAAAAAATGAAGACGACACAGTGCGTTGAAAACTCGTGTGACCTCACTGCACGCTACACTTTTTAGCGAGGAGTTACGTCACTAGCCAGTAGCCACCACTCCTGATCTTTAGAATTTTTTTTTTACCCAGGAAACAGCCCTATTAAAACTAAACAAATATTTCTCCAAGAAAAATAAAATTAAACAAGTTCTAGAAACCAGTTATAAAAAAACTTATCTTAAAGAGACTTGGCACTATAAAATTAGTTAGTGATAAGCAATTTAAAGTGCAATTACTTCGTAATTACATTAATAAATAATATCGGACAAATTTCAAATCATTGTATTTTTAACAGTAGGGGTTTTATTTCAGACTTAGGTATACTAAGTCAGAAAAAATCAAGAACACTTAGCTAAAAATAAACTCAGAAAGTACAAACTCTGATAAAATTGAGAAAAAAAAAATACTTAATATAGTATATTCTATGATATTTAAAAGTGGTATAAAATGGTCGCATGAAATTTCATTTCAATATAAATATTCATGTAAAGGTATGAAAACGTTTACAGAATAAATAATTAATCATTTAATTTTATGATTAATGTTTTTTTTTAACTTTTACCCCCATAGGAATTACTCCTGTATCGTGAGCATTTACAAATATTTAGTCTCACATACACAAACAGCCAGACTCCGGAAAAATTACCTGTAGACCATACAAATATTTGTTCCGTGCGGGAATCGAACCCGCGACACGCAGCGCAGTAGTCGATCTTTCTGCTCATCGTGACTCTTAAAAGATGACGACGATGATAAACTCACAAATGTACTTAATAGACAGCCGTAATCTACATTAAAACCAGAAATTTAGTTCATTCTTAGGAAAGTCGTTGTGGAAATATGAAATGATTTTCAGTTGTGTTCTAAACCGTCCACTGTCTAACTGACTTTAAGTAGTAGAATGTCAACAGTGGGTGTTACAAGAAACTGCACCCTTATTGCGTAACATACTATTACTATCAGTTGTAATCATTTCGAAGTAAATTGTTAATCCATTGCTCTATATGTTCGAAAACGTGTCTGCTCAACAACGTAAATAACGCATTGAATATTGTTGAACTGTCAAAATACAACCCATTGCTACTGATTGTGTGTTACGCAATTACCGTGCCGGAGGGAAATAAAAGTTTCGAGTGGAAGAACCTGGGTCACATTATAATTTGAAAACAATTAAACGTTAAATACCTAGAAAGGTGAACGACTTTATGTAAGTACGCTTAAATTATTTTATTACATTGTTTAGTTGTTTCTAATTAGTTTAGTATTCTACATTTTCCATATTGTTTACTCTTCCGTTCATCAACATACATCAAAAGGTTTAAATAAGTATTATTGACTGCCTGTGTGTTTTGAATCCCAGTAATTCATGAAATCAAACAATGTTTTAGGAACTCAAAGTTTTTAATGTATGTGAAAAATATGTTATAAAAATTTACAAATCTTGCAGGAATATACAAGACTGTCTTCTTCTTCGAATTGATAATGACTCTTTCATCTTCTCAAATGTCATGGAATTCTATTCACCACTAAGAGAATTGAAATAAATTCTTACTATACAATTAATAGCGTATTACTAAATGTAGTTATATGCGTTTGTGACTTGGGTGTCACAATGGATACCTTTAAAAAACAGCGTATCAGATGTGGTATGTATAGTTTTGTTATCAGATCGTCAGGTGACTTTGTGCGGCCCTATTTGTTTTTACTACTCTGTAAGACTTTGGCACGATCCCAGTTAGAATACGCTGTCCCGATCTGGAACCATTTCTACGACAAATATGGCACTAGAATTGAAAGAGTACAGAAGAAGTTCTTACGATCTATAAACTATAAGAGCATCCAATCAAAGGTCCGTACTTGAAGATACTGAAAAGGTATGACGTATTAGATTTGACATCTAGGCGGCTGTTAATTATGACAAATTTGATTGTAGTGACCTAACAAACAAAGTGTGTTATAAGGTACACAGAAGTGTTATTCGAAGGGGGTTTGCGTACCTCAGGTATTCCATACAGACATGCAGGATTGGCGCTGGGGAATGTACACCGCTACGTCGCCTTTTGATTCATACAACATGCATTTTACTGAACCGGACATATTTTGGCTCCAAGCAATCATTTAAGAAAATGATTATAGGTACTTTGCTTTAAGATTATTTAAGCTAAGTAACACAGTAGTGTTGTGGCCACGCCTTTTGTATTATTCTTTTTAACACTTACCTGAAGCTCTTCTTTTAACCTTTAGTTAAAACATGTAAAAAATTAATGTAAAGTATTTCTCTGAATGTTCTAGCATGTTACTGTTTTATGTTTACAATATTTTTATTTTTTTTTATTTTTATTAAATATAAACCAGCGCTTGACCGCAATCCCGCCTGATGGTAAGCAGTGACGCAATCGTTGATGGTAAAGCGCACTAGTTTATTATGAGCCTATTCACTCTAGCCTTGAAGACACTCAAATTGTAGTCCGACGGAAACACCGCCGCCGGCAGATTGTTCCAGTCCCTCGATGTACGCGGTATAAAGGACGACGCGAAACGCTTCGTCCGGATCGTAGAGGTGTTAACAACATAAGGGTGGAAACTCGCCGTACGACGGGTCGTCGGATGGTGGAACGGAGATGGGGGAATTAAATCGTGCAATTCCCTCGCACACTCCCCAGAATGTATCCTATAGAACACCGAGAGGCTGGCTACTCTACGCCTGTGCTCTAGGCTTTGGAGACCAACTCGAGTTAAATCAGGGTCACCAATCAGCCTCTTCGCACGCCTCTCCACTGAATCCAAAGTGGCCAGGCCAGGTGACACTTAGCAGCACCAGCCCAAATGTGGCTGCAGTACTCCACACACGAACGGACCTGTGCTTTGTACAACATTAGAAGCCGCCCTGGTGTGAAGTACTGCCGGACCTTTGCGATTACACCAAGTTTTCTGGCAGCCACCTTGGCCTTGGACTCAATGAACCGCCCAAAGTTTAGGTTCGAGGAAATCTCAACACCCAAAAGCTGAAGGCGGTCTAAAATTTATTTAAGTTCATTGCTTCTTTTTCTTTCTATTTCATTAAGAAAAGGACAGAAGATAATATTAAACGATTAATGTTTAGTCCTGTCCAATTCGTCAAAATAGCCCGCGCCTGTCGTAAATCGTCGTATTTGTAGCCGCCATGTTTTTAATCGCGTCTAAACTTCTACCTTTTCTTAATGAAATAGATAAAACAGATACACTAAACATAAAATCAGTTTATGAACAAGAGGACATCAATATCTATTTAAAAGTGAAGGACAGTCCAAAGTCGAAAAAGAAACGCCTTGACGCTCAATGGACCAAGTTTAAAATAAAGCAGATTAATATATGTATGTGTGAACCTGATCAAAGTACGGTCATGACGTTTTTAGTGGTAGTTGTTTCAGCCGGTTCCAAACTAGGTAATTATTATTAATATGCAAAGCACTTTCTATACCTACATACATACATACCGCTATAGTTAACAGGCCCTCGCAGTTCGTTGACTGAAACTTGATGGTAGAAAACTGGATGGAATTATTTTAGATTCAAAAATACAATGGAGCACACCCATTAGAATTCTTTCAGGATCTACCTGAGTTCTAAGATCAGTTGTATAGGTATGCAGTAAGAAAAATAAGGCATACTAAAATCAAATCAAATCAAATCGTTTATTGCAATCCATAATGTATAGTTACAGGTGGTAAATATTTCTTGACTGCAATCCCGCTTGATGGTAAGCAGTGATGCAATCGTAGATGGTAAAGCGCACTAGTTTATTATGCCTATTGACTTAAAAAACTTAAGAATAGGAAGGATGACGGCAGTTGAGCGAGGTGATGCAATCTTAAACCCAAGACCAACACGACCAACGATGCTGCGCCAGAGGGAGATTGATCTGGAGACTCTCCACATATATATTTATTTTATTTTATTTTTAAACTCCCGACACAAGAACATTTGGCGCATCGTACCCGGCACACATCAAAACACAACTGCTCAGACCCGCCCTCCGTACGGCTTCACCAGACATCATGCCGGAACACGACGAATTGCTTGGCGGCAAGACTTTTTCTGGTGGGTGGTAACTTCTGCCGGCAGCCGATGTTATGGCCTACCGCCAAGAA
The DNA here is from genome assembly GCA_037179545.1 of Sesamia inferens. Taxonomy (NCBI): domain Eukaryota; kingdom Metazoa; phylum Arthropoda; class Insecta; order Lepidoptera; family Noctuidae; genus Sesamia; species Sesamia inferens. Next base: position 21,377,235 of record CM073928.1, on the reverse strand, counting down.
AACTGTGGCTGAATTCATTTTGATACTAGCACATTATTTTGTACTAGAAATAAACCTGGTTTTACTGAAATCACAAATCTATGGTCTTTGGCGTTTAAATAAAATGAGTACCTATAACAAAAAAAAAAAAAGGCGTGTGGCACTCGGAGACTGCCGCGGTAAAGCTATTGCATAGCCTTTTTTTATCAACTATAACTTGCAATTATAATTATTTATTTATTTTATTATATACAGTAATTTTTCCTTTGTTTTTTTTTTCTTTGATATCAATTCAAGTTTTCTTTCTGTTTTGTAATTTATTTATTTTTTACCAGCAACGTCATCAAAAGAGTGCGAAAAATGGTGACGATTAATCGACTAAACTATATTCAATGTTTTCTGTTCGACTTTGATAAAGAGATAGAAAGAAGCTAAGCAATAGCTTAAAAATGACGTCATGTTCGTTATCACACCCATGTCAGAATGTCATGAAATATGATGTCGGCCATCTTGGATTTCAAAAATGAAATCATTTTCGTGATCAGCACCCTGAGTTTTGGCGGGAAAGTCAAGCTGAGTGTCACGATCGTTTTTCATTGGACTTTTAAAATTATTTATAGTGTTGTTTACTAAATAAAAGTGCGTGATTTATGTAGTAAAAAGTGCATTTAGTAAATAGTTTATAAAGAACAGTGAACTATCGCTGCATAGTGGCCACATCATGACTTTGTCCCAAACCTCACTCGTAAGACGGGTCATGCGGCCGTCTTTTTCGACATGAATAATTCATAATTACGTGGCATTGGCTAAATGCACAAACCGTGCGAAGCCAAAAAATAAAGAAATAAAGAAAAAAAAAGCCATGAAATCTATTATATTATCACTCGAGTCAGTAAGCATGTAAAATGAGAAAACTAACATCCGTGTGAGAACTAAACGATCACTATTACACAACAACACTGATACCTTTGAGAAAGCGGACTTCCTCTACAATAGGGCAATTCCTCCGTAAGGTCTGTCTATGCTATTACTTATAATCTCTGTCATCGTGTGCTGTTTCGGTGCAATCGCAAGACCGGCCGGGCACTGAGGGGCAGGCAAGACAGCTATAGTATCCTTATGACTCCACCAACTGGTATTTCGTTGACTCGGAAACGGCGCACAGGGAGCACCACGAAATATACTCAAAGACTCCGAGGTTCTTTTTCAATATACCCCACTGTTTTGTCGTGGTGGCCTAGTGGTTAAAACACCAGCTTCTCAAGTATGAGTGCGCGGGTTCGATTCCAGGTCAGGCAAGTACCAATGTAACTTTTCTAGTTATATGTACTTTCTAAGTATATCTTGGACACCAATGACTGAAGGCGAAGGAAAACATCTTGAGGAAATCTGGGCTTTATAAGTCTGAAATCGCCAACCCGCATTGAGCAAGCGTGGTGATTACGCTCAATCCTTCTCTGTATGAGAGGAGATCTGTGCCCAGCAGTGGGACGATAAAAAGGTTGTTGATGATGAACGGCGTCGGTGTCGAATTATTTGTTATCAATTTAATATTTTCGAGCTGATCTTTAGTAACATAATCACTTCTGATTGCGTTAACATCTGACCGTAGAATTAATAAATCCTTCATCAACTTCTTTACGTACGTTCTACGTAGTCAAAGCAAACTGGTGGCAATTTGTGAAGGTCATATGCCACAAAAACTGGGATTGTTCGGGATCCGTGATTTTAAACACCGTAATCGTATATTTTAGGTCTTTCTGCTTTATGTTCTTACGCCTCGATATATGTTCTTGTCTTGTCTTCGTAGAAACAAACAATAACTTTTTTGCCTCATCAATGTCTTCCTCAGAAAAAGCCGACGAGCATATTTTTATTAAACTTTCGTTGTTTCGTTTCGGAGATAACAATATTACAACTCGTACACTTAAATGTACTCGTATTAACATTGTTCACCGACATCTTTCTGTAATATTTTATTTAATAAAAACTTCAACTTCAACTCTTGATCTGGTCCCTGTGGATAGATACCACAATTTTGCCAATAACACGTGTAACAAATTATAGAAATTCTTTAAAAAAATATTTCACAATAATGGCGGATATCGCCAATAACAGTTGAAAAAACGGCCGCGTGAGCACTTTTTACTCTATAAAATCACGCGCTTTTATTTAGTAAACAACACTATAAATAATTTAAAAGTCCAATGAAAAATTAGCGTGACATTCATCTTAGCTTTTCCGTTAAAAAAAAAGCTATTTTATAAAAACACTACTAAATTAATTTGAATAAAAGTACTTAATAATTAATTATATGAAAAGTTTTTAAGGTAGCCATGACAACGTCGATGACGTCTATGACATATCTCTATAGAAGACCTATTTCAGAGAGAAAATTAATCGCAAGTTTAGCACATCGCGACTATCAGTAACATGGCAAGTGTGTAGAACTGAGTTCGCGCCCTGCAATATGCATGCTCTTTTTGAAAATCTATAAATTGTTTTCAAAAGATGTAGTCGCACGCACACAAACATACCGTGCCGAAGACTGCCGAACTGAAACGACGTTAGACGATGTACGGCCTTCAAGCCACACCTCCGTGCCCGTCGGAGTGGGGAGCGTGAGGTTTTTTCGTTACGGAATTTCTGGATTCGGTCCCCGCGCTCAAGGCCCGCGATAGAAGCTATGCAATAGTTTAAAAAAAAAAATCATACATATTTTATTATCTTCTTAATAGGTTTTAACGTTTTTTTCCAATGATTAGTATTTCAAAACATAATAATTGCTTTCATCATCTGATTCCAAACATTCTTCGTTAAAAAGTATTTTCATTGTCAGCTGCGTCATTATTAAACGTCTTCGCTAATGCTGTCATCAGCCTGCTATTTTCGCTTTTATTTAGTAAATAACAATATAAATCATTTTAAAAGTCCAAAGAAAAATGAGCGTGAGACTCAACTTGACTTTCCCGCCAAAACTCCATTCTATGTACTATGATTTAGTGTTGCCCTACATCATCTTCATCTCAGCGTTAATCCCAGTCGCATCCGAAGCTTCTTTTAGCTTTGAAGTCTGAGGTCCGCTTTACCAGATAAAAGATTGACACTATTAATAGCTCACTCTATGCTCACTTCACCCAACATTTCATGGTGAGTGAGATATGTACATAATCAATCGACTGGGCCCATGATCTTTCATTTCAATAGTGTAATCGCTTACCAAGCAAGTAGGATCACCGATCACTTTTACACGTCATGTTTTTTTTTTTTTTTTTTTTTTTTTTTTTTAAACTAGATGAAGCCGGCATTTCCTAACTGACTACCTCTGAGAAGAAATAGCCGAAACAAACTCAGGGATCATCGTCTTTTTTAAAGTCCAGACATTAAAAATGAAAATGTTTACAATAATTTACGTTATAATTACGCATATTGCTTAATAACAATGCTTAACAGAGCGAGCAGCTCAGTCCCAAGCCTCTCTATCCTCTAAATAATCTGAGATTTTATAATACCCCTTTTTGCAAAGTTTGGCCTTTATATAGGTTTTATATCGTTTAATGGGTAAGTTTCGAATGTCCATGGGAAGCTTGTTGTAAAAGTGTATACATTGACCCACGAACGAGTTGCCTACTCTGTGGAGACGAGTGTGAAGTACAGCAGGATTGTGTTTGTTCCTGGTATTTATATTATGAACTTCGCTTATTTTCTTAAAATTAGATATATTTTTATGTACATACATAAGATTTTCAAATATATATTGCGAAGCTACAGTCAGAATGTTCACCTCTCTGAATTTCTCTCTAAGAGAATCTCTAGGACCAAGGTTGTAAATGGCTCGAACAGCCCTTTTCTGTAAAACAAAGATGGTATTGATGTCCGCACAAGTTCCCCAGAGAAGAATCCCATAAGTCATAAGACTATGAAAATAACTAAAATAAACAATTCTGGCTGTATTCACATCAGTGATCTGTCTAATTTTCTTAACAGCATAAGCGGCAGAACTGAGTCTACCCGACAGCTTCTCAATGTGAGGACCCCATTGTAACTTGGAGTCAATAGTCAATCCAAGAAAAACTGTCGACTCGACAGGGATCAACTCTACTCCATTCAGTTGAACATTGGTACTTAACTGCCTGACATTTGGCGTAGAAAATTTAATGAATTTAGTTTTTTTTTCATTCAAAAGAAGGTTATTTACATTAAACCAATGGACAACTTTCGAAAGTGCATTGTTAACTTCGTCAAAATTTGCTAGCTGACGCTTGACTTTAAAAATAAGAGAAGTGTCATCCGCGAACAATACTATGTTGTGATTATCCCTCACGTGATGAGGTAAGTCATTAATATAAATTAAAAACAAGAAAGGGCCTAGAATTGAGCCCTGCGGAACGCCCATGGTGACCTCAGATCCTGCAGATTTGTTGCCATTAACATCAACCCTCTGAATTCGATTATTCAGATAAGAAGTCAGAAGGTCGAGAGCTCTGTCCCTTAAACCATAATGGTACAGTTTCCTAATAAGAGTATCATGATGTACGCAATCAAAGGCCTTGGACAAATCACAAAAAATACCAAGAGCATCTTGCGATTCCTCCCAGGCCCCAAATATGTTCTTTAGCAACGCCACGCCCGCATCGGTAGCTGAACGACCCTTTGTAAAACCAAATTGTTTCACGTGCAATAAATTATATAAGTTGAAATGTCTCAACAACTGTTTCAAAATTAATTTTTCAAAAATTTTGCTCAAAGTTGGTAATATAGAAATTGGCCGAAAATTCGTGGGATCAGTTGTACTACCAGATTTGAACAGTGGAATTACTTTGCTAAGTTTCATCAAATCAGGAAATATACCAGATGTGACACAAGAATTAAAAACAATTGCTAAGAAAGGTGCGATAACATCTATTATTGAAGCTACAGTATATACTGACAAACCCCAATGATCGGCAGTTTTTTTTACATCAAGATCCTTAAAAGATTCTATAATGTCTTTAGCAGTCGCAAACGTAAATTCAAAGTGTTTGTCACATTCTGGAACACATTCTTTTAGTATGGCGTAGGCAGAAGTGGAGGAAGAAGACAAAGTTTTTGTTGTTATTATTGGAATACTAGTAAAAAAATTCTCAAACTCAGTTGCCACCTCCAAGTCCGCCTTTATATCTTCATCGTTAATTTTAAGATGGAAATCGCGATTTTGTGCTTTGGTTCTTCCAGTTTCAGAATTTATAATTTGCCAAGTTGTTTTGATTTTATTTCTAGAAGATTTTATTTTATTTTTAATGTGTATGGCTTTTGCTGAGGAACAGGCTCTCTTAAAAGTTTTTGAATATTTTTTAACGAATTCTTGAAAAGCTACATCATGGTTATATGTTTTTTCCTGATACAATTCATACATTTTTCCCTGCTTTTATAAATACCTGGGGTTGCCCAGTCACTAAATATAATGCGGTCGCTAACAGGCAATGTTTTTTTTGGGAAAACTTTTACAAATTCACAATTAATCAAGTTAAATAGTATACTATATGCATGATCCGGGTTGGTGTGATGAGGCAAGCCCGGTAGCTTTTCAATTAAATTATTTTTAAATTGTCCTAAACGATTTTCATTTACAGGAACAAAACTCACAAGTTTTCTTTGAGCTCTGACTTCACTCTTCTGAGGAAAAGTAACTAACTGGCCACAGTGATCAGAGTCTAACTCATTTATAATTAAATGGTCAGAAGGTCTTAGGTTAGAAAAGATGTTGTCTAAACAGGTGGCACTTGTGGCAGTTATTCTAGTCGGCTCAAAGAATCTTGCGTACAAATTATAGGACTTGAATAATGAGATAAATTCATTCACTGTAGCTGATTTCTCTAGAATATTAATGTTGAAGTCTCCACAGACAACAACTGTTTTGTTACTGTGACAAGTCTTTAATAAAACTTCCTCCATATATTTTCCAAAAATATCATAGGAAGCACATGGGGGCCTGTAGACACTTATTACAATGAACCGCTCGAGCTCGATGCAAGCAATTTCAATAACTCGCTCAACAGAGAGGCTTACAATATCAGCCCGTTCTTTAAATTTGATATTGTTGCGAACATTTATTAGGGAGTCACCCCTTATCATATTCACTCTGCTGAATGAGCTACCAATCTGATGGTTATTAAAGCTGAACATGAACTGATGGGCTTTTAACCAATGTTCAGTAAGACAAACAATATCAATATAACTACAGTTCATGAACAACTCCAATTCTAATTGTTTATTTATCACACCCTGTATATTTTGATGAACAATTTTAAGGTTATTATTATTGATTAGATTTTGAAAATTAAAATTTATTGGGTGTGATATTAATGTTTCTAGGTTCACATCTCTGCTACAGTTCAACTCTATTGTCTCAATGTCCCTTGATAATGGGTACATGTCTAATTCATTATTCAAAATAGTGCTAGAGGTTGACTCTATTGTCTCAAATTGCAATTTAAATAACTTGGAACAAATTCCAAGCTCCAGTCATCCAGTCAGTCCAGTCAGTATACCAGGTCACTCAAAAAGTATTGCGACAAAAAGTGTTTATGTATGAGAAAGTAGCTAGTTATAATTTATTTAAACAATATGATTATTTATCATTAATAATAGGTACGTTCTAAATTCAAAACTTCCGTCCACATTTTTTTCGAGCTAATTATAATTATCGTGTCATTGAAGGTTTTTTGACGGGAAAGCCAAGATGAATGTTACGCTCATTTTTCATTGGACTTTTAAACTATTTATAGTCATCATCATCTCAGCGTTAATCCCGGTCGCATACGTAGCTTTCAGCTTTGGAACCTGGTGTCCGCTTTACCAGTCTAACTGCTGATTTTAGCTATACTTCGATATTTTTCTGCCGACTGTCGCCTGACCTCCACAACCCGAAGGTGATATCGAAGCATTGCAGTTCGACCAATACAGCCACTTACAACAACAAGGGAACAATGGCTTAACGTGCTTTCCGAGGCACGACCAGACCAGTGCAAATATTCATATTCACGCATACAAATATTTGCATTGTGCGGCGATTGACCCCGCGTCTCCTTGCGCAGCGGCCGTGTTTGCTACCACTACGCCACGGAGGTTGTCAGGTAGACTACTGTCTAATAGACATAGGTACCTACTCGCTTTTAAATTATTTCGTGACTAGGCAACTGTTTTGTTCTTTATTAGATTAAAGATTACGATGAAGGCAAGGTAGTTTGACCATTGTACCTCCTGCACATTTGGCTTTCCTTTCCTTCCCTTTCCATTAACGACATAACTACGTAAATTTCTATTAACTGTTCTCATATTACGACGTATGTTTTGTGCATACTTATTTGACATAATCCAACAACTCAAACAACTTTTGTTAGTGGTCATAATGGCAATCATGTCGCTTAGTTTTAATCGATTTTTATATTATGTTCATCATTTTGATAGACACTTCTATCCTATTTTGTAAATGCGAGGAGTTTAACAGATCTGTAGACCATTTCTTATTCAAATCAAATACCTGATACTTGTTGAAGACAACATAGGCCTGCTATTCTGTCCTCTCACTCCCACTGTGATTTGATAATATTGTAAAAGCCAATTATTTTTAAAGAGTAATCGTGTATTTCTCACCGGCCGTAGGAAAAGACCAATTGGAACACATATTCCAATGAATATGTGTTCCAATTGGTCTTTCCCTACGGCCGGTATATCGCTATCCATGCTATGGTATATTCCAATGAATATACCATAGCATGGATAGCGATATACCTATGTTGGTTTATGTGAAATAACATATTTTTCAACACACTTGCTTATAAAGTGGCTCTATGCGCACCACAATTCGGCACAAATTGACACCTAAATTCAAACTGTGATAAAAAAAAACTATAACACACTTGTTGAGTTATAGATTACGGGGGTTACGGTTTTCCGGCGCGGACCAAAGCCAGACGCGGAGACTGCTTCAGCGGTCACACGTGCGATGAGTTAGCCACCACTCCAGTATGCCTAGTATGAGTTTTCATTACGAGACTCGATTGTCGATATCGAGTGCGTTTGGCGCTCTCATTGGTTGAGAGTTCTTACAACCTTGAAGCGAGCCAATTGACGAGTCAAATGAGTTCGATATCGACGATCGAATTTCGTAATGAAAACTCATACTAGGCCTACTGGTGGCTGACGTGACTCGAGCTCCGGGTTACCGTCGGACAACCCGGGCTCCTCACTGAGAGGAGCAGGGGGCCCCGCTTGCATGCTTGCAAGCGAGTGGGGCTAAGAGGAAGGAAACTTTGCTAAAAAACCCTTGACTGCTGCGTCTTCTCGCACAAGAAGACGTAAGCAGCCCAGCCCTTCCCTATGGAGGGACCACTGTGGGCCCGCCATTTAGGCGGTCATCGCCGGCGGGGGCCAATCCCCCGCCGGCGATAGCGCAGGCTCTGTCGGATTCCCATGACCCCGCCACTAAGGTGAAGTCTGTGTGCCGCTGTGGTTTTTAGTGGGTATACCATACCGGGAGGTTATCTCCTGGGGAGTCCCACATAACCCTCGGGGATGCGGAATTGTCAAATTCCACATCGACATAAAAAAAAGGATAAGTAAGTAAAATAGTATAAACTTACTCAAGATCAGGCTGTATGGCTCTGTACCGTTGCCTTTCTTTTTGGGAAAGAAGAATACTACTTTTTTCCGCTATAGTGAAACTAGTTAAATTAATTTTAAATAACTACGCGACTTCAGCCTGTGTTGTGTGTTGAACTTAATTATTATTTCATTTTTTCAGGTTGATTTAATATTTGGTGTAATTGGTGCCTGTAGGATACAAGAATTAACAAATATAACCGTATAAATCATAGAGAACCATGGCCAGATGCTTTTAGAGAAGATACCTACCTATCACGAAAAATGAAATACCGAGGTCATTCACCATACACGGTCCATTCTATGAAATTGTTAAGAAGTATGAAAGTTTACGGTCACCAAAAACAAAAACTGACCGTTTCTTTCTAAATTACCAGAATAGTAAATGTACCTGTCAGCTTATAGGTATAAACAAATTTGGTTGTATGCCTAAAGAAAACGCTAAGTTTTAAGGTTTAGCAGATGCTGAGACTGCTGAGAGCTGCACTGGACATAGTCTCTGAAGAATTTCAGCTACATTGCTAGCTAATTCAGGAGCTGATATAATGACTTTGAAGCGTCACGGTGGGCGACGATCTAGCACTGCAGCAAAATCCATTCCATACAAAACAAGAAGGAAATTTGTGCAAAATTCACAAAAATAATTAAACTTGATTCTGAGGTGCTTCCTACTTATGAAACCCCTACATCAAATGATTGGTTTTCATCAACCTACAATAATGAGCCGTCTCAACTTACAATAGGATATGAAAATATTTCAATAAATAATATTTTTGATAAGACCACTATGCCATCAAACACAGTTAATTACAATTTTACTAACTGCACATTTACCAATTGTTTCTCTGAATAATTTTTTATGTACTAAATTAAATGAATTTTTGTTGTTATACCTATTTGTTGAAAAACGTCGTATGATAGACGTGTGTATTGATGATTCTTCTTTCTTTCTTTTATGGCTTCGCACGGTTTGTGCATTTAGCCAATGTCACGTAATGAATTGTTCATGTCGAAAAAGACGGCGTGATACGTCTTACGATGGAGGTTTGAGACAAAGTCTTGATGTGGCCACTATGCTGCGATATTTCAATGTTCTTTATGAATTATTTACTGAATGCACTTTTTACTACATAAATCACGCACTTTTATTTAGTAAACAACACTATAAATAATTTTAAAAGTCCGATGAAAAATGCGCGTGACACTCAGCTTGACTTTCCCGCCAAAATCCCCGTATTGATGATTACACACTAGTACCATAATGTACTATTGATTATATTGTTACATTTAGTTTTCTGTTTCATCATCATACTTTTTTTTTATCGTCCCACTGCTGGGCACAGGTTTCCTCTCATACAGGGAAAGATTGAGCGTAATCACCACGCTTGCTCAATGCGGGTTGATGATTTCAGACTTAAAGTACAGGTTTCTTCAAGATGTTTTCCTTCACCTTTGTAATCAGTCGTTGGTGTCCAAGATATTATTAGAAAGTAACTTTTTTTAAATAATGATAAACTAGTGCTTGATCGCAATCCCGCCCGACGGTAAGCAGTGATGCAATCGTTGATGGTAAAGCGCGCTAGTTTAATAAGCCCATTCACTCAAAAACTAAGCGAATAGGAAGTAAGACGGCAGCGAGGTGTTGCAACCCAGAGGGAGACTGATCTGGAGAGCCTTCACGACCAAACTCCCGACACAACAACATTTGGCGCATCGTACCCGGCACACATCGCAACACAACTGCTCAGACCCGTCCTCCGTACGGCTTTACCAGACATAACATCGGAACACGACGAATCGCTTCGTGGCAAGACTTTGTCTGGTGGGTGGTAACTTCGATTTTATGGCCTACCACCGAGTAAAATATAACATAAAAAGTTACATTGGTACTTGCCTGACCTTTTCTGTTTATTAAAAGAGAAATAACGATCTTTGATCGCCCTGTGTTACTATTGTACCTATGTTATTTTTTCAGACATATTTCATGTCTAGGTTCCTTTACGATGTGCTTTACCGTAAGTCAGTAACTACATATAAAAATTCACACCAGTACTTCATGCTAGTTTATGCTAAAGGGACAATTATTTTCAAACATTTCGAACGCCACGGGTAACCGATGAATGTAACATAATATAACATATTCATTACATTGACTGTAATTGCGAATAAATAACTACCTATTAATAATAATTCAACGTACAAGGTATTTAAACATAAACATATAAGTGCGGACAGTTATATCATTTTTAATGAAAACTTAATAGAATAGGTATTATAAATGTCCTGTAAGAATCTGGCTGGCTAACATCATTCGATGTTTTCGAATGTTATCTATTCGTTATTATTGTCCCATTAATGCGAATCGAATAGAATCTGACAAATGTACCTATATGCTAATTAGGTAAATAGGATTTTTTTAAGGTTAACACGTGCCTGTACACGTAGCTATCGATTCCGATATACACGTGCCTGTATGATTTGTTGTTTTAGTGACTGATCAGTGATCACTAAAAAGAAGTATTTTTAAAATAAATAGAGAAGTATTACAGAAGTATGTCGCTAAGAATCTAGACCAATTTTATTTACATAATTCCTTACGTTTTTTTTTTAATAATTATAAACTAGCGCTTGACCGCAATCCTGCCTGATGGTAAGCAGTGACGCGATCGTTGATGGTAAAGCGCGCTAGTTTATTAAGAGCCTATTCACTCCGAAAAACTGAGCGAATAGGAAGGAAGACGGCAGTTGAGCGAGGTGATGCAATGTTAAACCCAACAACACGACCAACGATGCTGCGCCAAAGGGAGATTGATCTGAAGACCCTCCACGACCAAACTCCCAACACAACAGCATTAGGCGCATCGTACCCGGCACACATCGCAACACAACTGCTCAGACCCGTCCTCCGTACGGCTTCACCAGACACCATACCGGAACACGACAAATCGCTTGGCGGCAAGGCTTTGTCTGATGGGTGGTAACTTCTGCCGGCGGCCGATGTTATGGCCTACCATCGAGAGGATTATGTATTTTATTGTGTGTAAATAAATAATTAAATAAAATTAAATAAATAAATCATATGATAATTTGGTCCGTAATAATATAATTTAAAGGAATAACATCTGGTTATTCTTTTTCATAGTGCTAATAATTAATTATAACTGTGGGTTATCCCTGAAACAAATGTAAAATAACATATTATTTGATTTACATAATCAGCCTATGTGCACTGAGTCAAAAAGAAAAATGAAAAAAAAAAACGCGTGATCTATATGTGGATACGACGTTATATCTAAGATAATTTAACAAAACCTACTAATTGGAATTAACTGACCCGACAGGCGATGCCTGTAGTTCAATTCTATTACCATCTCATCGTGAAAATTATCTCATAGGTAAAGTGAGCTGTCATTCTAACTAATGTAAAAGATGGACACTATTAATAGCTCACTCTATGCTCACTTCACCCAACATTTCATGGTGAGATATGTACATATGTAATCAATCGACTGGGCCCATGATCTTTCATTTCAATAGTGTATACCAGGTCACTCAAAAAGTATTGCGACAAAAAGTGTTTATGTATGAGAAAGTAGCCAGTTATAATTTATTTAAACAATATGATTATTTATCATTAATAATAATAGGTACGTTCTAAATTCAAAACTTCCCTCCACATTTTTTTCGAGCTAATTAAAATTATCGTGTCATTGAAGGTTTTTTGACGGGAAAGCCAAGATGAATGTCACGCTCATTTTTCATTGGACTTTTAAATTATTTATACAGATAGACTAATAATAATAATAATAATTTCTTTATTTGTCTAGAATGCAGGTGTTACAATAATGGTGTTTTCATCAGATATAGTCCCAGTACATTCTGCCTTTTGGCATACAAAAATATAGAGGTTCAATTATACATAATTTACAAACTAGATAGTCAAATTAAAAATGAGATCATGCCTAAGTCTAAAATCATTTATATTCATCACATAGTCATAATAATAATAATAATCATTTACATTTATTAATTAGAATAAAATAAAGCAAACATTACAAGTCATCATTTATTGTCATACTACTTTTACTACTGTCATCATCATCATCATCATCATCTCAGCGTCAATCCCAGTCGCATCCGTAGCTTTTCAACTTTGGAGCCTGGTGTCCGCTTTACCAGTCTAACTGCTGATTTTGGCTAAACTTCGATATTTTCCGTGAAGCGACTGCCGTCTGACCTCCACAACCCAAAGGCGATATCTAAGCATTGCAGTAAGACCAATTGTTAGATTTTTGAGGGCTCCAACTTCCCGTAACGACTGCCACTAGATATTCGTATGGCAACCAGGACCAACGGCTTAACGTGCTTTCCGAGGCACGATCAGACCAGTGCAAATATTCATATTCATGCATACAAATATTTGCACTGTGCGGGGATCGAACCTGTAAAATATTTTTTTATTATCGTAAAACGTACAATGATGAATTCCATCATATCGGCGGTATGTTTTCTCTTAATGCTGGTAGTTACAAAAATACTGTACTGAAAGTGCTTAGTCAATATTAATAATTTTTATTTTACAGCCTTCGTGGCGTAGCGATAGCGAATGCGGCCGCTGCGCGAGGAGGCGCGGGTTCGATCCCCGCGCAGTGCAAATATTTGTATGCATGAATATGAATATTTGCACTGGTCTGGTCGTGCCTCGGAAAGCACGTTAACGGGTATAGTAGCCTCAATGACCTTGTGCATGTGGGCGGAGCTAAACGCCGTACTCCCGAATTCGTAAAATGCGCGCGGTGGCGCGCTAAACTAAAACGACAATCAAAGAATATCCAGAGATGCAGACAAGCCGCGTGTAGGTCGCGATTTGTGGCTACGATTTCAGACGGGGGTATGGATGCAAGACGATAAATGTATATTTTGTATTGATAAATGGTAATATCGTACTATAATATATTTTTAGTATTCTTGATCAATGTTTAAATAAAATCAAGGAGTGCTCGTTACACAGTTTAATGGCCGATCGCAGACTGACAGACATTTGTAAAACAAGTACCCAGACATTATAATATATCATAACATTAACATAAAAATTAATGGTAGATGGTAATATCTATCGATTCAACATATTTGAATTTTATTTTTTCACTACTTTTCAGTATATGAGTATCATGTCTTTGCAGTGTCCTTGAATTAATTACTAATACGAATAACATAAACGAGTTCATCGCGTTAACGTAAAACAAACGCGCACTAGGCACTTTGTGATATTTTTATTAAAAAAAAAGGTTGAACCACACTAGAAATTACTTTTATCGTGGGTGCATTTTTAAACATATAAATTCACAGACACAAACAGCCAGACCCGGAACAACTACTTGTAGGACATGTTCTGAATATTTGTTCCGCGCGGGAATCGAACCCGCGACACGCAGCGCAGCAGTCAATAGCTTAACCGCTGCGCTAACCGTGCTTTATATAGATGCCTTGAGATTAGCGCGTAGTTTCGGCCGTTTTCCATAAAGAGATAGTACCCTATTTATACTGTGTCAGTGACGTCGGATTGAATGTACTTCGTCGTAATGAGGTTTCAAATAAAACACGAGTTATTTTAAAATCTGTAAATTTTAATTCTTCTATCCAATAAATAACATGCGAGATTATAGGCATATCTAAAGCTGCAGAAATTTCTTGCAGTTGAGAATGGCCACAGTCTATTTCTATTGTTCCTACAACTGCACAGCTGATATTGATTTCTGTAGGATGTGCAAAATGTTTCCATACACATACGGCATTTAAAAATAAATAGGGAATGTAGTCCCACTTGTCGTTCTCCAACAATATCCACAGATCCTAAACCACAGTCTATAATTCTCCGTGCTTGGCAATTTTCTTTAGTTCTGAATAAAAGTAAGCAATATTAATTATGCGTCGCCCTTCAATGAAACAAGCTTGAGATTTGTTGAGGTTTTGGTGATATTTTGAGCTAAAAAAAGATATAACATACATTTTAATTAACCCTGGCAACACTGTTAGAGATTTTTGTCAAGGAATTAAGAATTTATCAAGAAAAATTAATTAAGAATTAACAAAAAAATAATTTTACAGGTATATGATATATTTGTAAACTAAAAATATAGGTTGTAGGACATGCAGGCATAATTTTACCTGAATGATGATGATGGAACTTGCGTCGTTTTTTTGTGCACATAGAGATATATAATATTATCATTTTCTTGACGACATTCTGTATGGATGTCTGACCTAGAATCAACTGCGTTAGTGTTCGACCTAAAAAGCAAATTAAACTTTTAAGTTCTGTCGATTGGTTTCTTTCTCTTCTTTTCTGTAAGTCGAAAAATGTTATTACAATATTATTTGTGAAAAACAGAAAACATATATATATATATATTTTTTTTTTTCTTACGGAAAATTTTTACTTACGCTGATGATACTGCATTAATCTTTCATGGTAAGTCATGGACAGATGCCTTCAGTCATGCGCAGTCGGGATTCAATTTGGTCTCAAAATGGCTCTCTAAACATTCACTAACATTGAATATAGACAAGACAAAGTATATTACCTTTTCTCTTACTAGCTCTGGCCAACCATCATCTAATTCCTTCACTATTGTAGCCCACAACTGCAAACCAAACGCGCGCTGCCTTTGTCCGAGTTTGAGTAGCACAGACTCTATTAAATATCTAGGCGTCCAGATTGACTATAGACTAAAGTTTCATCAACACATTGAATCACTCTCATCCAGATTACGTAAGTTCATTTTCATCTTCAAAAACCTAAGTCACATTGCGGACATATCAGTGATAAAAATGGTATACCAGGCTCTATGTCAATCAATAGCATCGTACTGTATACTCTCTTGGGGTGGTGCTCCAAAGACATCACTTCTAAAATTAGAAAGAGCACAACGCTTGATACTAAAGGTTGGATGGCGTCTCCCCTTCCTATACCCGACGACCGAACTTTATTCTACTTGTAAAATATTAACAGTCCGACAACTGTTCATTCTGAGTGTAACATTGAGATCGCATTCACTAACTCCATATAACCCACACAAGCTGGCCGACAAGCGACGCAAACACAATGTCTGTTCCACCAGTTCTTTTACCACACTCCTCGCACGAACTAGTTTCTGCTATCTTGGAGGTCTTGTTTATACCAAAATAAACAAAATACTAAATATTTACCCTAAACCTAAAAAGGAATGTAAAATTATCGTTACCAATTGGCTCCTTTAACAAGATTATGAAAATACTGAAACTCTAATAAAACCTTAATTATAACTCAAATTAACGTACACCACATGCACACAAACACACACACACAGACACACACACACACACACACACACACACACGCACCAACACACACACACACATGCACCAACACACATACACACTACACAACATAGTTTAAGTTTTATAAATATTGTCTTCACTTCAATGTAGTTACTTAACAATTATACTTAAGACGTGATATGCACGTACAATACGCTAGCTCACTACGAGGCGGCGGGAGCCTGGTGATCTGTACTACAGGTTTTCCTGAAACCTACTTCAGACACCAGCTCTCACAAAGGACTTGTAAATATTTAAACTGTTGTCTTAATAGAATTGTAACTACCTTTGTGGAGAAATAAATAAATTTATTATTATTATTAATTTATTATTATTATTATATATATACTACAGTATGTTAAGAAAACCCTGTCCGACCCGTGAAGGTGTTGTTAGGTATCGATAACTGATTCTACTAATGCATACAAAACCAGGCTAACTTAAAAAAAATCCCCCTAAAAAAAATAAATATTATTTCGCAAAAAGAGGTAACTTAATAAATATGCGTTAAGCACCCTTCCGCAGGCGGCGGGCGGCAGGGCACGCGGCACGTGGTCGCATCGCTGTCGCTATTCGCTCATAATAATACCTGTGTTGTCACTTTTTTAAAAATTACCAAATTTCGGGGAAGTTATTTCAAAATTCATTTGTATTGGTACTATGATGATTACGTAAAATTTTATATCATATTTGGTCATGTGTTTACTTAACTTTTATTATCCTTATTAGGTAGGACAGGGTTTTCTTAACATACTGTATATATACGGACAAATCACACAGATTGAGCTAGCCCCAAAGTAAGTTCGAGACTTGTGTTATGGGATACTAACTCAACGATACTATATTTATAATAGATACATATATAGATAAACATCCAAGACCCAGGCCAATCAAGAAAAGATCGTTTTCCATCATGACCTGGCCGGGAATCGAACCCGCGGCCTCCACGTCGCAGGCAGGCGTGTTGACCGCTGCGCCACGGAGGACGTCAAAAAAATTTACTGATAACTGTGACATTCCAAGCCCGCCAGCCCGCGTCCATCGGCTTCGGCTACTTTAAACAATTACATATAGAAATAAAATATTTACAGGAAGAATCATTTAAAATAATCCAAGTAAGAGTTTTTATTACACATTTTTGCTAATATCGCAAAAACTAAAAGTCCTATCAACTCAAAACTTTTTGTAAAACTGTTTTTACACCAAAACCTTTAATTGAGTCCTAATTTTTGGTTTATATCACCTAAACAAAAAATCACATTTTCAAGTTACGTAAATTTCTAATAAGATTTTTATTTTTAAATCTCCTTACAAACCTATAAATTATAATCTAAGTGCGAGTGTTTACTTACCTGAATAGAGTCTTTTATATTATCAGCGGATGTAGTTAGTCGGATTATTGCCTTTCAAGTCTAAAGATTTCTTTCTAGATTTCCTGGAACAATTCGTAATTGTTTAACTTCAATTCTAAAAGAAAAATGGTTACAAAAGCTAATAGTAATTATAAAGAAAAATACAGTAATATGTAGGTATAAATACAAGAGTATAGGTAGATAGATACTTACGCCACCAGACGCATCTTCAATTCTCATTTGCGAGCTAATCTATGAACGTACACTGACACGATTCGCTCGTAAATATTTGCACTCACACAGACAACCACGCGTAGTCGGCGATAGCCGGAGCAGAGCAGCAAGCGACACAACCCTCCCGTCTGAATGCTAACGCACGACTGCCGCCCGCGCCCGCGCAGAGCACCTCTAAACCTATGTTTCAAAATAAGGATATTTTCTTGGCAAATGTTGATGGATTTAAATACGCTCTGGCATATCTGTAGTACTTCTAACCACGAATTTTTCAGTGTAAAAATATTTCCACACATCAATGCCGTTTAGAAGTAATAACGAATATTAGCCAAAAATAGCGTTTTGGTAAATATTTTTTTAAGGCAAAAGGCAAAATCCTACGAAAAAATCATCTTTAGTAAATGTTGTACATGAATCAATAGACAAGATATATTTTTTTCAAATCTCAAAACCAAGCCGTTAATTAGAAATTAGCTTCCTAAAGTGACCATTTTACGCTACTAAATGAGAGTAAGGCCCTTAAGCCGTTGGTCCCGGTTACCATACGAACATCTAGTGGCAGTCGATACGGGTTGTTGGAGCCCTCAAAAGTCCAACAATTGGTCTAACTGCAATGGTTCGATATCGCCTTCGGGCTGTGGAGGTGAGACGGCAGTCGCTTCACGGAAAAATATCAAAGTATAGCCAATATCATAAGCGGTTAGACTGGTAAAGCGGACCCTAGACTTCAAAGCTGAAAGAAGCTTCGGATGCGACTGGGATTAACGCTGAGATGAAGAAAAAGAATAATTTTCATTTGCATTTATACTTTTGAGTTTTTGCTTTGTTATGAGAATTTGCTTTTTTGTGAACAATACTCGTATTTTATTTGAATTATTTTATATTATTAATTTACTGTATATTATTTAACATTAGAAAAGTTTTTTTTTTAGCTTGAATTGTTGTAGTTTGCACGATTAAATTTGAATAGCATGGTTTGTAAATATTATAATTTTTTTATGTATTCTGTGGAAAAAGTTGTTCGTGGGTTGCTCGTAGGTTTCGATTTGAAGAGTTAATATTTTTTTTATGTAATTACACATTTGCTCGTGTTTTTTTGTATTTCTCTTTATAAAATATAATGTGTCACTGTTTGTTTTGCCCAAATAAATAAAAATAAGATAAAATAACCCCCTAGAACTTTGACTTTTACTTTTCCTGAATTTGAAAGCTTTCTGGGAATCTTTCCAAATTATTCTTTTCATTAAAAACCTAATTCGAATTATAACGAACGTAACCAATCAGTTCAGTAGTTCTCAAATGATTTATAGTTAGTTTTGATTTACATAGAAGCTAGCTAAATAGATTATAAGAAGAAACTAAGTGTTATAACAAGAAGCTAAGTCTGATTTGATGCTATTATAATGTATAAATTGATGGGGTCATTGGTATGTTTCAATGTATTTCCTGTTAGTGCACCTATGTTGTGGTACGAAGGTGCTAGGAAAGGTACGAGGTCATTCTTATATGGAAAAAAACGCCTTAATAAAATAATGGACTTTAAAATATTTCCTGACATCCTTGATAATTGATTCCCTCTTCTCATTCGTCATTCGCATAATTATGTTCGATTAATTGCTAAGTTTTGTAGATCCATAAGTGTCGTCTTCCGCTTGAGCCCAATTATCACCAAGATTATACAATTTGAATAATGTTATAATTGTGCACAATTAGCCATAACATGTACTCGTACGTGTTGTCTGTCTGTGTACGTAGAGATTGCAGATAGGCTATGACTAAGCACATACCGTATCCCCATAGGTATGTGTCACGGAGGTTTTATCTAGATTAATTCAATTTTGCATTTACGTATTCAAATATCTCGTCGATAGTCTTCACAGTAGGTGTAAGTCAGATTAACACTTTTAACAGAAACGTTTTTCATTGCAGTAATATAAACGCAATCCACACGTTTCGTTTAAATTTTATGGAGAAATCTTATCAACGCATCTAAAGATAAACTTAATAAAGCTGTAGTGTACAATCTATTATTTGTAGATGCAGTGGCTGGCCGATCAACAGCTGCGCTGAGTGAATTTAAATGTTTGTAAACGCACCCAATATATAGAAGTAATTCCTAGTGTAGGGCAAAGTTTTTTGAAACAAATCAAACATATAAACATAGTATAAAATAATAAATAGAACATTTAAGTACTTCCTGACCACAAATCTAGTATTTATATGGTCATAAGCCATAGATATAGGTGGGTGCTGGAAGTTATTGTGGTCATGATCATTTGTATTTCCCCTATTACTAAGCTAAAAACCACATCAACTTGTGACGACTGCATGGAAATTATCCTAAAATCTTGTAAACCACAAATGGGTCTTGAGAACCTATATTATATTATGTAGGAATGCAATATTCCTGCGTTTCATTACATTATTATTTAAATGTAATAGACAAATTGCATTAAGTTGGCTTACTTGGGCACAAAGAAGCTACTTTAGTTTATTTAAAATATCTTTTCGAAAATTTTGATTTAAAATCTCCGTTTTACTCTTTTAAGTTTTAATATTCAAGGTAAACCAGTACCTATATAATAATAAAAATAAAACCTAATTGATCAAATGATTATAGAGATTCTGCATTGGTGCCAAACTAGGCAAGCTTGTATTTTGGGCGCTTCACGCAGTTTTTAAATTACAGACTATTTAATTACATTGTTTATAAAGAGAGCCCTAGGCCCGAATCACTTCGTGCCACAAACTAAACATTGATTACCTAAAAAGTCATCATCATCATCTCAGCGTTAATCCTAGTCGCATCCGAAGCCTTTTTCCAGCTCTGGAGTCTGGGGTCCGCTTTACCAGTCTAACTGCTGATTTTGGCGAAACTTCGACATTTTCTGTGAAGCGACTGCCGTCTGACCTCCACAACCCGAAGACGATATCTAAGCATTGCAGTCAGACCTGTGAATTGTTGGACTTTTGAGGGCTCCAACAACCCGTAACGACTGCCACTAAATGTTCGTATGGCAACCGGGACCAACGGCTTAACGTGCTTTCCGAGGCACGACCAGACCAGTGCAAATATTCATATTCATGCATACAAATATTTGCACTGCGCGGGGATCGAATCCGTGCCTCCTTGCGCAGCGGCCGCGTTTGCTACCGCTACGCCACGGAGGCTGTCAACACAACTGA
This sequence comes from Sesamia inferens, assembly GCA_037179545.1. Classification (NCBI taxonomy): domain Eukaryota; kingdom Metazoa; phylum Arthropoda; class Insecta; order Lepidoptera; family Noctuidae; genus Sesamia; species Sesamia inferens. The sequence goes on along the minus strand of CM073928.1, from coordinate 21,356,482 downwards.
TCACTTAAAAAGTATTTAGCCATAAAATACTCATTCGCTGCACACAAAACATGATCACCATTTGTACAAACAAAACCAATCATTAAATATACGAGTAGTTGTCTAAACATAGTAGGTATCTTTGTTGAAACCGTAAAAACCTGAAATTTCAACCTTTTCTACCAGCTTCGTCCTCAATCTATCTGTAGGATGCTAACTAGGTACTGACAACTTTTATAAACAACTAGCTGCGCCACACGATTTCACCCACGTTTTTTTTATATGCCCCGCTCATATTAGTCTCAGCGTGATGTTATATAGCCTAAAGCCTTCCTGGATTAATGGGATATCCAAAGAGAAAAAAAGAATTTCAAATCGGACCAGTAGTTCCTGAGATTAGCGCGTTCAAAAAAAAACAAATAAACTCTTCAGCTTTATATATTAGTATACTCGTAGATGAAATAATCCATACGATTTCCCGTGGCAAATACTATTCAGAACATCATCTATTCGACTAGGTAATACCTGTAGGTAAATAATCATTTTAACATATCATGCCGTGTACGCCATGACTTGTTAAAATTATTTACAACAAATATTAATCTAAAGAAAGTGTTGTGATTGAAACATGTTTTGGACTAGTTTCTGACAGTACCGTTAGAGTATCGCGAGTAACCTTGAAATGTTGTAGTTTGCAACATTTGCAATAGGTGACATTTTGACAGATGGTAGGCCATAACATTGGCCGCCGGCAGAAGTTACCACCCACCAGACAAAGCCGTGCCGGGTAAGCGATTTGTCATGTTCCGTCTTCCTTCCTATTCGCTCAGTTTTTCTAAGTGAATAGGCTCTTAATAAACTAGCGCACTTTACCATCAACGATCACATCACTACTTACCATCAGGCGGGATTGCGGTCAAGCGCTAGTTTAAAATTATAAAAAAGGTAGAGATTAAAGAATGATAAATTCTCATATACCTACGAATTTGAAAAATTTATTTAATTTTACCTCTTAATAGCTATGTTTCGTAATTCAGAGATACTTTTTTTTTGGTTAAAAGTTTATTTTTGATTTTTGTTCTTATGTTGCTCCAGGGCCGGACGCTAGAGAACGCCGCCGATCGCCTCCACGAGTAAACGACGCGATGCCGGCGGTGCTACGCCGAAGCCGGGCAGACCTCCACCGTATGCTTCATTCTACGACATTCCATGTCGTCAAGGCGATCCGCACAGTGGTGACACCCTAGCGTTACCTACCACTTTATTAGAAATACGGACCTCTCGAAAAAGCCGTATCTGGTGAGGACCTGCGTCAGGTGGAAGATGAGGGCGCGTTGGTGCCTCTCTAGCCACTCCTCAGAGAGAGGACTTATCGACGCTATTAAGGCCTTTATATATTTTATGTTACGACTTAAATAATATCATAAAATATCATATAGATACCACGAAAAAACAAAAATAAGATTAAAATATAACTCCATGTTGGTGATTATTGTTTTTATATTTTATTAACACCCAATTCAATTGAGGAAGCAAAAAGTATTTACGTTTACGTGGTTTAAAAAAATGTTAATATCTTACAGGGAAACTTGCATGTACTGTGTTAATAATCAATTTAAATACGTACCTTATTCATTGTGATTATGCACTTTCGGTCTTTGTATTTCCAAACTGACACATATTATTACCTTAGTAACTTATAAACATACTAATGGAATTGATGTTAAAGACAAATACTACATAAAAGATAATTACCAATTTTAAAATAAAGTAAGGAATGTCTATTCAATGCAAATTATATGTTAACGGTACTAATTTCACTACTAAGTTGTAGAGTACACAAAATCAGCTGAATTTTCAAACAGAGGTGAGTGTGCGTTTACTGAACTCATGAAGGCCTGTGGGGTATTTGCTTAAAGCACTATAAGTAGCAATTGGTTTCATTTTGACTGCTTAACGGTTATAGTAGCCTCAATGACCTTGTGCATGTGGGCGGAGCTAAACGCCGTACTCCCGAATTCGTAAAATGCGCGCGGTGGCGCGCTAAACTAAAACGACAATCAAAGAATATTCAGAGATGCAGACAAGCCGCGTGTAGGTCGCGATTTGTGCCTACGATTTCAGACGGGGGTATGGATGCAAGACGATAAATGTATATTTTGCATTGATAAATGGTAATATCGTACTATAATATATTTTTAGTATTCTTGATCAATCTTTAAATAAAATCAAGGAGTGCTCGTTACACAGTTTAATGGCCGATCGCAGACTGACAGACATTTGTAAAACAAGTACCCACACATTATAATATATCATAACATTAACATAAAAATTAATGGTAGATGGTAATATCTATCGATTCAACATATTTGAATTTTTTTTTTTTCACTACTTTTCAGTATATGAGTATCATATCTTTGCAGTGTCCTTGAATTAATTACTAATGCGAATAACATAAACGAGTTCATCGCGTAACGTAAAACAAAACGCGCACTAGGCACTTTGTGATATTTTTATTAAAAAAAAAAACCTTGAACCACACTAGAAATTACTTTTATCGTGAGTGCATTTTTAAACATATAAATTCACAGCCACAAACAGCCAGACTCGGAACAACTACTTGTAGGACATGTTCTGAGTATTTGTTCCGCGCGGGAATCGAACCCGCGACACGCAGCGCAGCAGTCAATAGCTTAACCGCTGCGCTAACCGTGCTTTATATAGATGTCTTGAGATTACAAAGCGCGTAGTTTCGGCCGTTTTCCATAAAGAGATAGTACCCTATTTATACTTTGTCAGTGACGTCGGATTGAATGTACTTCGTCGTAATGAGGTTTCAAATAAAACACGAGTTATTTTAAAATCTGTAAATTTTAATTCTTCGATCCAATAAATAACATGCGAGATTATAGGCATATCTAAAGCTGCAGAAATTTCTTGCAGTTGAGAATGGCCACAGTCTATTTCTATTGTTCCTACAACTGCACAGCTGATATTGATTTCTGTAGGATGTGCAAAATGTTTCCATACACATACGGCATTTAAAAATAAATAGGGAATGTAGTCCCACTTGTCGTTCTCCAACAATATCCACAGATCCTAAACCACAGTCTATAATTCTCCGTGCTTGGCAATTTTCTTTAGTTCTGAATAAAAGTAAGCAATATTAATTATGCGTCGCCCTTCGATTTATTTATTTATTTATTTTTTTTTTTTATTTTTTCCTCACACTGGAACGCCATGCAGCAATTACACCAATGGGGCAAAGACAATTCATGTGCTTCTTTCCATCCATCATGCGTACAGTGGACATCGAAGGATTTACGATGGATGACGCTTACGCAGTATGGTAGTGCTGTAACTGGATTTCTTCTGCTTCTTCTCCAGTAGCTCATCAGAGTCTGTGTTGGATCCCACTAGCCTTGCCAGTTCTATGACTCCGTCTCTGCTATTTTCAATCATCTCGTGATGGCCTTTTGTTCTTTCTCTGTCGCGCCTGCGCGACTTGGACCTGATCCTCCGTCCCCTGCCGTTGGTCATAGTTTTGGTCCTGCGAGCTGTGGAGCATCCTTGAAATATCCTCTGAGCGCAGCTACAGCAAAATATCACCCCTTTGAAAACTTCTGCGTTCAGGAGGTTGGTTTCGCTGCAGACATAGCACTTGTGGCATTTCTTGTGGTAACTGAAGCCCTCTCGTATTGTGATCTTATCATCTTTGTAGATAGGACTTTGACAGTGCTCACATAACTCGCATGCCATAGTTTTTCAATTTTTTTGTTACTATATCTACATTTTATAAAGATTTTTTTTTTTTTTTTACATTTTTTATATAATCGATGAAACAAGCTTGAGATTTGTTGAGGTTTTGGTGATATTTTGAGCTAAAAAAAGATATAACATACATTTTAATTAACCCTGGCAACACTGTTCGAGATTTTTGTCAAGGAATGAAGAATTTATCAAGAAAAATTAATTAAGAATTAACAAAAAATTAATTTTACAGGTATATGATATATTTGTAAACTAAAAATATAGGTTGTAGGACATGCAGGCATAATTTTACCTGAATGATGATGATGGAACTTGCGTCGTTTTTTTTGTGCACATAGAGATATATAATATTATCATTTTCTTGACGACATTCTGTATGGATGTCTGAGCTAGAATCAACTGCGTTAGTGTTCGACCTAAAAAGCAAATTAAACTTTTAAGTTCTGTCGATTGGTTTCTTTCTCTTCTTTTCTGTAAGTCGAAAAATGTTATTACAATATTATTTGTGAAAAACAGAAAATATATATATATCCTACAGTATGTTAAGAAAACCCTGTCCGACCCGTGAAGGTGTTGTTAGGTATCGATAACTGATTCTACTAATGCATACAAAACCAGGCTAACTTAAAAAAAAATCCCCCTAAAAAAATAAATATTATTTCGCAAAAAGAGGTAACTTAATAAATATGCGTTAAGCACCCTTCCGCGGGCGGCGGGCGGCAGAGCACGCGGCACGTGGTCGCATCGCTGTCGCTATTCGCTCATAATAATACCGGTGTTGTCACTTTTTTAAAAATTACCAAATTTCGGGGAAGTTATTTCAAAATTCATTTGTACTATGATAATTACGTAAAATTTTATATCATATTTGGTCATGTGTTTACTTAACCTTTATTATCCTTACGGGTCGGACAGGGTTTTCTTAACATACTGTATATATACGGACAAATCACACAGATTGAGCTAGCCCCAAAGTAAGTTCGAGACTTGTGTTATGGGATGCTAACTCAACGATACTATATTTATAATAGATACATATATAGATAAACATCCAAGACCCAGGCCAATCAGGAAAAGATCGTTTTCCATCATGACCTGGCCGGGAATCGAACCCGCGGCCTCCACGTCGCAGGCAGGCGTGTTGACCGCTGCGCCACGGAGGACGTCAAAAAAATTTACTGATAACTGTGACATTCCAAGCCCGCCAGCCCGCGTCCATCGGCTTCGGCTACTTTAAACAATTACATATAGAAATAAAATATTTACAGGAAGAATCATTTAAAATAATCCAAGTAAGAGATTTTATTACACATTTTTGCTAATATCGCAAAAACTAAAAGTCCTATCAACTCAAAACTTTTTGTAAAACTGTTTTTACACCAAAACCTTTACTTGAGTCCTAATTTTTGGTTTATATCACCATAAACAAAAAATCACATTTTCAAGTTACGTAAATTTCTAATAAGATTTTTATTTTTAAATCTCCTTACAAACCTATAAATTATAATCTAAGTGCGAGTGTTTACTTACCTGAATAGAGTCTTCTATATTATCAGCGGATGTAGTTAGTCGGATTATTGCCTTTCAAGTCTAAAGATTTCTTTCTAGATTTCCTGGAACAATTCGTAATTGTTTAACTTCAATTGTAAAAGAAAAATGGTTACAAAAGCTAATAGTAATTATAAAGAAAAATACAGTAATATGTAGGTATAAATACAAGAGTATAGGTAGATAGATACTTACGCCACCAGACGCATCTTCAATTCTCATTTGCGAGCTAATCTATGAACGTACACTGACACGATTCGCTCGTAAATATTTGCACTCACACAGACAACCACGCGTAGTCGGTGATAGCCGGAGCAGAGCAGCAAGCGACACAACCCTCCCGTCTGAATGCTAACGCACGACTGCCGCCCGCGCCCGCGCAGAGCACCTCTAAACCAATGTTTCAAAATAAGGATATTTTCTTGGCAAATGTTGATGGATTTAAATACGCTCTTGCATATTTGTAGTACTTCTAACCGCGAATTTTTCAGTGTAAAAATATTTCCACACATCAATGCCGTTTAGAAGTAATAACGAATATTAGCCAAAAATAGCGTTTTGGTAACTATTTTTTTAAGGCAAAAGGCAAAATCCTACGAAAAAATCATCTTTATTAAATGTTGTACATGAATCAATAGACAAGATATATTTTTTTCAAATCTCAAAACCAAGCCGTTAATTAGAAATTAGCTTCCTAAAGTGACCATTTTACGCTACTAAATGAGACTAAGGCCCTTAACAACATTCATTGCTTTGTTTACGTTGATGAGCAAACACATTTTTTAACATATGAAGCAATGGATTAATCATATCCTTCAAAATGATGTAGCTGAAATCGATACGTATGTTACGCAATAAGCGCACTTTAATGTGAAAGTGATGACAGCGGCTTTCGCTTTATAGAAAATTGAAATTAAGTATTAGATTTTGCCCACGACATCATGTGCGTGAAAGGACATTGGGCATATATGACCTCCTTTGCGTAGAGTGGCGAACATTAACTAAAAAAGTTGATTAGATACAATAACATGTCATTTCATTATACGAGTATATAATCTATGGAGGAAAATGTGCCATTTCGTTCAAATATCTACGGATTCTAATACCGTGCGTTTTAATTATTGTGATGTTACAGCGGGGGGCACATTTTTACAATTTTTAGATAGTTGAAAGCTATCAAATAAATTATACTTTGATTACTTGCAATGTTAGTATGTTTATTTAGCTATTAAAATATGACTTAAAAATGTTAATATTTATGTAATTTTTTCACAACGGAGAATTTAAATAAACAAGTAGATTTAACATCTTACCCCGGAATTGGGGCTAGTTGTTTCATCATCGGGGCACGATGTTACTATAGATAAATAAACAAAATTATCAGTGATGGTTATGTTTTTATTAGTATTTCAAAACGATATTAACTATAGAGATCACTTTATACAGTCTTCTAACATTTTTCTGTCATTCATCCCGAAGGATTGTCCGCTCCAATCGCATCTATTGGTCCAGTACGAAGAAAAAGATCCGTGTATCTCATTTTGGAAAACACGGACATCGGCGGAACTGAATTCCCAGCAGCATTTATAGCACATGTCCATACTACTACTATTACTACTTAGTAATTAGGGCCCTTTTTCGGTTCGTCGTTGGTTTTGTTGAACGATGTTGCTCTACTCAAAGATGTAGCTTCTGGTGTTCGTAGACTTAGTTGAAGATTTCTATCCATAAAACTTTTAAACCAGTTCGGCTCAGCCATATTATTTTTATGCCAACTGGGGGGAATATTTTTAAGTCGAGTTGTAGAGCACATTGATAAGCTAGTTTGCGTATTTCTGTTGGTAGTAAACCAAAATATATTTTTGAACTTTTGAGTAGATAGGAAGCTAATTTATGTTCTGTTTCTTCTGAGAATAGGTACCAATTTAGGTTTAACGTAACCCAATGAACAACTTTCGTTGTTTTTGGTTTTTCTGTCATTCCTGGATAAGGACATCGGACAAAAATAAGACATCTCGCTTGTTTTACAAACCCTCGTTTTATTCTGCAGTACCTCTTTCTGTTTTTCTTTTATGGTTTCTCATTCTGGAAAAAAACTAAGAATATGTAGATTTTTTTAAATAAGAAAACGAACGGTACAATATCAGACATGGTAATATTTTTGGGGTAAATTGTTACATGTAACAACTTACCCCAAACAATTGTAACTACTTGATAGTAGAATAAAAGAATATTGTAAATTAAGGGTAGATATATTATGAACGTTCGAGGTTAAAAATTTTGACAAAATAAAAAATATATTCATCAGGAATCAAAAATTTCTTAAAGGATGTTTTTACTCACTTGGTTGAAATCGGGACACGCACAATCAGCCTAGCAGGCTCAGCGCTTGATTTGGTCACTGATTATTTTTTATCTAATTCACGATGTTATAAGAAAATGAATTAGTCCAATTATGTCCATCAAAGATTTAAAATCCCGTTATAAAACGCGTGTAACTTCTTATCCCTGTAAAAATAAGCCCTCTGTTCCCCGATCACGTTTTATATTCTCTTCTCCTATTGAGAGCAGCGTGCATGTTATATAGCCTTCCTGGAAATCGGACCAGTAGTTCCTGAGATTAGCGGGTTGAAACAAGCTCTTTAGCTTTATATATTGTTATAGGTTTGAACAACAACAGAGGTCAATAAACACTTTTCGAAATCTGTCGAGATGGAAAATTTACCTGTGCAAAAATAATTGATCAAAACTGACATTTGATTAAAGAACAAGAATCTGACTCTTTCTCTTTCTATAAAGGGTCTAATTTTTCATTATCGAATTATTTCATGTTAATCGACTTTTGTTCACATATACAACAAGTAGCAAAGAATACACGTCTTTTATAATTGATTTTAACATAGTTGCAGAATGAAAATATTATAATGAATTACAATGATATTCGATTCATATTATTTACAACGTTATTTTTCCTTTATGCAAAACCTGAATGTAGTTTGTTCAGAATAAGCAATTAAATCGATTCCAATCATTTTTACACCATGTTATATTTTTACCAAATACATTTAGAAGTTGTTGCAGTGTGGTTACCGAGCGCGCAACACAGCTGACGGTAGATCATAGCACTAAGCGCGTGAGACAGGGCCCCCAGCCCCGCGCCGCGGCAGGCGCGGGTAGGCGAGCGGGGCGTTGACCATATTTTTGCTGGGACAACCAGGTTAGATATTAAGCCCATAACTTTGTGGTTTTTCATGATATCTTTTTGAAATTTTGTACATAGAATTTTTAATTAAAAATATTGAATATGTATTTCGGGTTTCGCATATACAAAAAAATAACGTTGTACTTATACCTATTTCTTTATAAGACTTGAACACTTACTCGTATGCCATTACACACTTATACACTTTAACTACAATAGATACCTACGCTTACATTGTTTTTACGCTTGCACGTTGGTAAGTACATGAATAATAAAATTGTGTACACGATAATTTTATATTGATTTCGAAACTCCCGTGGCTGATAGTAATGGGATTAACACAATAGGGTATTTGACTAAAAACACTAATTAGTCCGTCAGTCAGATTTCCAAAAAATACTAGACACATATTTTTTGTTTTATCAAATAAATAAAAATTGACAAATATAAAAGGCATCAAAGATCAGGAGTGGTGGCTTTTGACGTCACTGGTCGGTAAAAAGTGTAGCGCGCAGTGACCCCACACGAGTTTTCAACGCAATGTGTCGCCTTAATTTTTTGTTTATATGAAAAAAGAAAAAATACGTGTCTAGTATTTTTTGGAACTCTGACTGACGGACTGATTAGTTTTTTATAGTCAAATACCCTATTGTTTACAGATTTCTGTACCTGTCTTTCATGTCTGTTTCTTTGTGAAAATAAAATATATATACGGTATCTATGGGTATGCAGATGACAGCACAGTTGTGGAGAGATACCTGCCGGATGCTCGGGCTAGTTGAGAATCAATTCGGTTCATTTTGCTTCCTCCTTTATACCGCGTACATCGAGGGACTGGAACAATTTGCCAGCGGTGGTGTTTCCGTCGGACTACACTTTGAGTGTCTTCAAGAGTGAATAGGCTCTTAATAAACTAGTGCGCTTTACCATCAACGATTGCGTTATTGCTTCCATTAGGCGAGATTTTGTCTCATTTATTATTATTATTTTGATTATGGCATCTCGTAGTTGACCTTGAGAGGATGTCACTACTTAACCGGACTATCCTGTGGCTGCCTTAAATGAATTTAAAGCAGCCAGGGACATTTATAAACTAAGTAACAACATGCTAAGAGTACCCCCTGTGGAGTATGAACCTCGACTTAGCGCGTCGCTGAAGAGAACAGTAAGGGACCGCTAGATCGAAATTTTTATTAATTCGGTTTGATGACTGCGGCGTTTTCTAGTCCTAGCTCTGAGAAGAAACGCCGAAACAAACTCAGAGGTCATGGTCGGGAATTTATATTTACTGGCTCAGCTGCGGCGCGGTTGGCTTTCATCGGACAAGGGTCTCATTTGTATAAAAAAATATTTTGGCCTCTCGTAGTTGATTTTGAGAGGCCGTGACTACTTGACCGGACTATCCAGTGGTTGCCTTAAATGAATTTAAAGCCTCCAGCCAGGGGCACGAGCTCCTTGTGGGGTACGAACCTCTGCTTAGGGCGTCGTTGGAGAGGGCAGCAAGGGACGGCTGGATCGAAAAAAGTTTTGAAGTGGTTTGATGACCACGGCATTTCCTAGTACTAACTCTGAGAAGAAACGCCGAAACAAACTCAGAGGTCATTGTCTGAGTGGATACGATTTTACTGGCTCAGTTGGGGAGCGGGGTGGTAAAAAAACCTTATTTATAACTAAACAATGGCGCCGATGCTCTTGTTCACACACTAAACTAATTTTAAGTGCATCTTTTTCTTTCCATTTCATTAGGAAAATGATAGAACATAACATTTTATTTTAATCCTATCAAATTAAGATACTCTATAGAAAGTTTATACGCGATTATAAACGAGGCGACTAAAAATACGCCAGTTTACGTCAGGAGCGTACTAATTTGACAGGTCTAAACTGTTATTTTATCTTTTGGCCTGACTGGCTGGGTAAAAGACTTCCTGACTGAACGGTCCCTCCGAGTTGTTGTCGACGGATGCTCATCTGAGCCCATGTCGACTAATGCCGGTGTTCCTCAGGGGTCTGTTCTCTCTGCAACTCTGTTTCTGCTGCATATTAACGATCTGCTGATGCCCGGTATCTATGGGTATGCAGATGACAGCACAGTTGTGGAGAGATACCTGCCGGATGCTCGGGCTAGTAGGGAATCAATCCAGTCCGAAAGAGAGGCCATGGTAGAGCGAACGAGTGTTGCACTTCAGGCAGTCTCCGAATGGGGCAATGCCAATCTTGTAGCATTCAATGCCGCCAAAACGCAGGCGTGTCTTTTCACCGCCAAAAGGAGCCCGTTCACCTTGGCTCCTACTTTTCGGAATGTATCCTTGGAGTGTACCGACCGCCTTCAGCTTTTGGGTATTGAGATTTCCTCGAACCTAAACTTTGGGCGGTTCATTGAGTCCAAGGCCAAGGTGGCTGCCAGAAAACTTGGTGTAATCGCAAAGGTCCGGCAGTACTTCACACCAGGGCAGCTTCTAATGTTGTACAAAGCACAGGTCCGTTCGTGTGTGGAGTACTGCAGCCACATTTGGGCTGGTGCTGCTAAGTGTCACCTGGCCACTTTGGATTCAGTGGAGAGGCGTGCGAAGAGGCTGATTGGTGACCCTGATTTAACTCGAGTTGGTCTCCAAAGCCTAGAGCACAGGCGTAGAGTAGCCAGCCTTTCGGTGTTCTATAGGATACATTCTGGGGAGTGTGCGAGGGAATTGCACGATTTAATTCCCCCATCTCCGTTCCACCATCGGACGACCCGTCGTACGGCGAGTTTCCACCCTTATGTTGTTAACACCTCTACGATCCGGACGAAGCGTTTCGCCTCCTCCTTTATACCGCGTACATCGAGGGACTGGAACAATCTGCCGGCGGCGGTGTTTCCGTCGGACTACAATTTGAGTGTCTTCAAGGCTAGAGTGAATAGGCTCTTAATAAACTAGTGCGCTTTACCATCAACGATTGCGTCACTGCTTACCATCAGGCAGGATTGCGGTCAAGCGCTGGTTTATACTTTAATAAAAAAAAAAAAAAAAAAAGAACCGACTTCCAAAAAATACTACAAAGTGAAAAATAACTAATTTCGGAAGTCGGTGTCAAAAACTAATATACAAAAACCAAAGACACCGACTTCCAAAAATAGTTATTTTTCACTTTGTAGTATTTTTTGGAAGTCGGTTGTTTTTTTGTAAAAAAAAGAATTTATTTTACACTTTTTAGTTGTGAAAAGTACCGTTCAGCTGCATCCGGTTAGACTGGATGCTGACGCTAAAATACTTAATGAAACAACTTACTTTTTGAAAGTTCTCCTTGATTTCTCTGGTCTTCCACCATCAAACCCTGATGTCCTTATCATGGGACCACCTTGGGAATGTCTTCTTTCCAACAGAAAAATAATTATCAAAATCGGTTCATAAACGACGAAGTTATCCGCGAACAAACATAAAAAAAGCATATATACCGGTCGAATTGAGTAACCTCCTCCTTTTTGAAGTGGGTTAATAAAGAAAAAGAAGCACTGAACTTAAATTTTATTTAGTTTGTGAACAAGGGAATCGGGGCCACTGTAGCGAAACTATAGAGAATTTAAAATCTACGCTAACGCCATCTATCGTGCACGCCGTCAACTTTACAAATAATTAAGTCGTAAACTGTAAGGAATATGCATTTATTAATTTCGATCAAAATCTATGCTATTTATACCACAAGGACGGTGTTATAATAAACTATTAATTTATAAACTATGAAATGGAATAATAGTGAACAAGATATTAAGTCCCTAAATAAGCTGCTTTTGACGAAGCTTAACTTGATTTGAAAAGACATAAACAAAAGTAACCGGATTGTTTTGAATATAGACAAATCTTCGACAAACATTTTATGTTTTTGATACATCATAACAATTTAATTCGTTCTTTTTTCATAATCGTTTAAGATTTAATTGATTTATTATCTAGACAAAAATATAAGAAAACTTTAAAGAAAACTGCATACTAAATCGATAATTGTTTTATTATTGCTTTGTTTTTACTTAGTGTATTGTATATTTTATAATTTGAACTCGGCAGGTTTTCGTTCTGTACGTATCACTTGATTATTGTATAGTTTTTTATTATTTAAGTATATAATTAAATTAACCCGCCGAATTTAAATTTAGAAGTATTAGGATCAGGTAATTAATGAAGACGGTTGCATCTAATCTTCTAAAGGCATTGGATTGGATTTCAACCCTTTTTTAGGCGAACAATGAGCCGATAGGAACTTGGACCCCTTTTTAACAGGTATGTTTTCAGTGCTATATATCATATACCTTTTTAAAGAGGAACTAAAAATGGGTGGCTTAACAACTAAAAATATGTGCATAGCCAAATTATCTAAAAAAGTTGCACAAGATCCTTCGCAATCTAGGCGTAAAGTTTTTTTTTCTCTTTATTTAGTTTAGGGACTTTTACAAGACTGTGTATGCCAGTCCCATCGTAACTAACCCAAAAACTTAACTAAACCTTAACCTAATAAAATTAACTTAATCTTAACTTAACAAATATAAAAACTTTATAGGCGGCCTTTGAAGTAGGTGTGGACAATTGTGTGATGGAAAGTACCAACATCATATCTATTTACTTTTACTTCCAACTTTAAAGTTAGAATTTATTTTATATATGTTTTACTGGATTGTCCTAAATGCTTGTATACCTACACGTTGTATGACCTAAAATGTCACTGATGCTGCCATTAGGGCTTTTTTTTTTTTTTGGGAGAGATGACTTAGAAACCACTTGATGATAGAATCTGAGACGCCCTTCCGCTCCGCCCAGAGCGGGCCGCAATGCGGGTATGGACCGAGCGGAAGGGCGTGTCAGACTTTTAATAACTAAAACCCACCCGTATTCTTTCATTTGCCCGTGTCCGGACCGCGGTTCCTCTTCGAATAACTTACAGATAGGTCCACAACTAGGGCTTGTATTTATATAATAAACTACTAAAAATAGAAACTACTATAAAACTAGAACTAAAATACCATATAAATCCAATATGATATTGATAACTTTGCTGTGCATAAAACATAATGTTGTTCTAATATTATTTTTCTAAAGAAAACTGAAGAATAAGCCAAATTTGGAAGTCAGTATTTTGTTCAGTCTATAGAGGTCCATTACTGTACAAAGGCTTCCATTGCTTTGAAGTTAGTATACAACAAAAATATTATGAGTGTTATTTTGATCACGAACTCATATTTAATAATCGATTTTCACCCATTATATTGTTTTCACTGCTGATTACTTATATCTTTTAATTGTTGTAAACTATAACTAAGATCATATTAGAATAAGTAGGTACTTGTAGTGTTATGTTACATCGAATATTTTGAAGGTATTATAGCAATACTCAGCGCTAGATTTATAAGACTTTATTGTATTGTGCTTGGTTGTGTGTGTATTCAACGCAATTATTTTTTTTATTATTTGGCGTAGTGCAATTATAAACCGAAACTATCGAATTATTCTTTCATATTAATCAGAATCTAATTTATCTAATACATAGTAATTAACGACATAATTAATAAAGCATTTTTTTAAATTATCGGATAATATTCGAACTATTCTAACCATACCTAAAAATAAATGAACGTTTGAAAAGTATTCTGAATATTGCAAATTAAGTCGAAATCAAAATGATTTAAGTATAGGAGGTATTAACTGGGATCTGCTATATTTAATGAAAATTAAAAAAAAAAACTACGTGGAACAGAACGATCCATATGGAAAGAAGATTAATTTAATGACTAAAAAACGAATACAATAATCTTGTTAAACGCTCGCAACTGACGTCAATGCTAACTTGTTTAGTGGGAAAAATAGCTACATTCAATACTTCGACTTGCTCATTAAAAAAAAGACTAAAAATATGAATGTTAAATATCTAAGGATGTGGAGACGACGACGAGATAAGTTTGTTGTGAAAGATCTAAATTTAGAACGAGTTTTAGTTGTTTACTTTTTGGTGCTTATTTAGAGTGAGTTTGAACTTGTGTGGTGGTGAATTTATGACGAGACTATCTGCAGTTTACTAGCGTATGTCTCGAGTCCCTGGGAATATCGGAAACAATTTTATGACTTTTTCTAGGTCATGGTACACTCTATGGGCTTAAAACAAACAATCACACACACAAACACAGACAGACCCAAGCAAACACACACGCATACATTCAAATACACACACACACACACACACAGTATTAATAGACTATTCCCCCACTACACTTTCCAATTACTTACAGACAGATTTTCCAGACAGAAATACAGATAGGTTTATCTGCCTAGTTTAGGAAAAGAAAATCTCATGATTCCTGTTATTGTTGTACTAGTTTTACTTTATAAAATTTTAGTTTATAAGGCAACTCTGTAGAGTTTATACCATATCCAAACAACGCATAAATAAATTAAACTACAATAGGACGAGTGTTTAACTATTTATGTTAAACAGTCCTCGGTACGGCTACCAAATGCAAATATTTTTTCTCAACTCCGACTGGTAGTTTTTACTTCCAGACATTACTACAAACTTACAACGACCCCTCTTTACACGTGTAACGTATACCTATGTATTAATTTCCAATTTGATGAGAAAAACTAAAGTCTCGTGACGATCTTTATATGTCCTTGCCATAAGCTTAATAAACAATATACAGCTTAGCTTAACACCATTTTTTAAAAAATTCATGGTGAATTTACAAATAATTATTATTTATAAATCGTAAATCATCATTATATCAATTAAAATAATTGAAAAGAAATAAAGTGTGAAGGTTGCTTTTTATGTATTTACATCGCGTTTTTTTTCCTATACTATAAGTAGGTATCTGGGGAAGACAAATCGCTGCGCTACGAAAAGTCACTTGTAGTGGCAACTATTCGATACGCCACGAACAGCATCATTATCCTTCCTACGTGCAAAGTCGGGTAAATCGACAAATTGGTCATTGCCAAACCTAGTCAAGGAAATCTGTCATATAGGATAATTTACCATTTGCGTCGAGATACGTAAATTATACTCATTTTATTATCTTAATGTGTGGGCTTATGCTAACAGATCAGCATTATAATATTGATTAATTGATTTTATAATTAGTTAGAGAAGTTCCATATGGATTTATTTTTAAATCAGCCATGATGGAAGATATTTAATAAAAAATGCAAGATTTAAAAAAAAAAAACAACTTAAAATTTTTATTTTCGATTACGTACTTATATATTTCAATGGAATATTTAAAAAAAATGTAGGTTTAATGTTTCCTGAAATTCATATAATGTCAGTATTGATTGATTATGGTTGTTTTGCGAATTAGATATATTTTTATAGTTTCACCGTTCACTACTCCTGTAGTCTGAGTCCGTTCGTTGATGTCTTTCGTTCGAAAATAGGATAGACATTATTAGAATTTATAGGATTCGTTGTAATATTTTTTTTTTTTTTTATTAATTTATAAACCAGCGCTTGACCGCAATCCCGCCTGATGGTAAGCAGTGACGCAATCTTTGATGGTAAAGCGCACTAGTTTATTAAGAGCCTATTCACTCTAGCCTTGAAGACACTCAAATTGTATTCCGACTGAAACACCGCCGCCGGCAGATTGTTCCAGTCCCTCGATGTACGCGGTATAAAGGAGGAGGCGAAACGCTTCGTCCGGATCGTAGAGGTGTTAACAACATAAGGGTGGAAACTCGCCGTACGACGGGTCGTCCGATGGTGGAACGGAGATGGGGGAATTAAATATAAATTAATGAAATTTTCTAAGGTTATCTGTTAAAAGGGGCTACCTGAATAAAATTAATTAATTATTGATTAATCTGTGGTAGAGGATCTCTAGAAGCAAAAACAAGATTCAATAATCCTCAACTTTGAAACTCTTACCATTATTGATCTATCAGATACTCGGCTGGTTGAAATCAACCATGAAACATTGGCGCCGATTCTGTTGTTTTTTTTTTTAAATAATTATAAAGTGCTAGCACTTGACCGTATTCCCGCCTGATGGTAAGCAGTGATGCGATCGTTGATGGTAAAGCGCGCTAGTTTATTAAGAGCCTATTCACTCCGAAAAACTGAGCGAATAGGAAAGCAGACGGCAGTTGAGCGAGGTGATGCAATGTTAAACCCAACAACACGACCAACGATGCTCCGCCAAAGGGAGATTGATCTGAAGACCCTCCACGACCAAACTCCCAACACAACAACATTAGGCGCATCGTACCCGGCACACATCGCAACACAACTGCTCAGACCCGTCCTCCGAACGGCTTCACCAGACATCATCGAACACGACAAATCGCTTGGCGGCAAGGCTTTGTCTGGTGGGTGGTAACTTCTGCCGGCGGCCGATGTTATGGCCTACCACCGACTAAACACCACACCGAGTAAGTTGTTCACAAACTAAACAAATTTTAAGTTAAGTGCATCTTTTTCTTTCCATTTCGTTAAGAAAAGGATAGACGATAACATTATTCTTAGTTTAATCCTGTCAATTTAAAATATTCCATAGACAGTTTAGACGCGATTATAAACATGGCGACTAAAAATACGCCAGTTTACGTCAGGAGGGCACTAATTTGACAGGTCTAAACTGACATTTTATCTTCTATCCTTTTCTTATTGAAATAGTTAGAAAAATATGCACTGAACTTAAATTTAATTTAGTTTGTCAACAAGGGAATCGAGGCCATTATTTAATTAAGGATCTTTTATTAAGCACTTAGAAGGTCACTCATTATTTACTCACAAAATTGATATATAAACGTATTATGAAATAAATATTATTTAAGAGTCTATAAACTCATAATAATATTTTCTGCGCACTTGTATTTACTTCAAACATATAACATGGTCAAGCTTACACTTCGCTGGTCTAGGTAAGTAATTAAAGTAATATTTGTATAGATCACCAAAACACTCATGATGTCACTAGTGAGGGCGTTGACATCGCTACGTTCAGCAAATTATTCGAAGGTGTTAATCAAAGGGGCGCGGAAGGTCGCCACGGTGTGTATGGCGGCCGTCACCTTGTAAAAGCAAGGCGAGCGATGAGCAACAGTTCGGGCAAGTGTCACACCGGACGTTACCGAATCAATAATTATAAATCATATATTCGATATGATTTTAATCAATCATCGGTTGTTAGTTATACTTGTAACAAAGGTAGAACTGAGAATATCAAATACAATATTACCTTTTAAACCTATAAGTTAGTGTGATTTTGAGTGCTTACAATACACTCAATTGCAAAAAGATTGTTTCATTGATTCGATTGATAGTCGATGACATGACTCAACTTCTCATTTAAATATGTTAGATATATGTTACCAAATCAACAACATTGCGAGACAAATAATAATGTGTAAGTAAATATTTTTAAGGATATAAACGATTATGCCAATTTTTTTCATCCTCTTTGCTTGTGTGTCCTAACACTGACATTAGGCTTGCTTAGATTTCATCATCAACAACCTTTTTTTCATCCCACTGCTGCAACACACAATACATATTAATTGATACATGTAGATACCTACATGTATCAATTAATATGTATTGTGTGTTGCCGTAATCACTAGTTTCTGTCAAAAAAAGGTTTATTTCAGACCAGTCAATCCTCAAAGTATAAATAACGAGTATCATCAGCAGTTATTAATTTGGCATCTTGTCTACAAGTAATTTCCACTACAATTTTGACATAGACGTTTTTAAAAATTTATTTTTGTGTGTTTTTTAAAACTTACTTTTGTGTGTGTAAATTTTCCAAACCATGTATAAAATATCATATTGAATAATTAAAATTTTGGAAATACTGTTATTTTCTGTTAACATGACACAAAAAGAACATAAAAAACGGACACATAATTGTTTGGAGAAACATGTGTCAAACGGCTGTGGCTTAGCCTTATTTATTTATTAATTTATCCATTTATTTCAGGCGTCAAGGCCCATTATAAATATATAAAATACTATATTAACATAAAAACTTTAAAAATACTATAAATATATATAATATACTCGTAATTAACTATGGCTAATAGTTGGTTAACCAACTTTTCGCGCCTCAATGTCTTATGAGGAGAATGTTGTTGGTAAACATTTCTGAAATTTTTTAATGGGAAATCAAGACGGAACGGCGCTAGTTCCGACCTTGTAGAGTTATACACTAACCTGTTAATTTAAAATATTCATCCGGTTACACGCATTTACTTTCAATTTACGAGTGACTGACGTAGGTAGACCCAGGAGTTCCTGTTGAGTTATACTGGTTATTGTTGTTGAAAAATTGTTGGTAACTTATACTTATGTAGTTATAGCCATTTTAAAACATATTCAAAGGTTATACTCGATCCTTGAACGATCTAAGGAGCCGTCAGAATAAATATGCTAATAATTATGGAGGCATCCTTGAGGTAATTAAACTAAACTTACCTGGTCATAATCTTACTTAAACGTTTTTGATCAAATATGCCTTTAATAGGTATTGAACTGACGACAGCAGGTCAAGCTACCCGAAACTGTCTAATAATCCCAATCAACCTTGAGCCTTAATTTTTTAGAGATACAGTTGAAAATCTAATAAAGAAATCTGACAGATTCTAGTAGCTTGATGTGTTTCCGTCTGTACCTAAACGTTTTGTTAGAGGATTTGGTACGATTATTATTTATATTTAAGAGAATAAAATAAAGAGGATATTTTACAAAACGTGTTGACTTTTTGAACTTGATTACGTCTAAGTTGATAATTAACTTTGATTAGTTAAATTAAACATTGCCAACAATATAATTTGGCTATTAAGATTATAATTATTAATTGCCAGTTCCACGGATGCTTTATTGGTATTGATTCTTCTTAGTCTTTGTTTCTATAGATTTGTATGTATAACCCCATCGTTAGACAAAGGCAGAAGATAAGAACCAGTAACTTGATTGGTTTGTACACGTGTTAACTCGACACAAGTTGTACATATTGTACATTGTATACGTAGAAAATATTTGTATGAAAATACTTGTTTCCAAATTACAAATTATAACACTCTTCCACACTCTGTAACGTGACATGGTGATGTATGAAGTATAAGATAGTATCCAGTTGAACTAGTCTGTCAGCTTTATGTGTATTGTCAATAGGGGCAATCCCTAGCATTAGCATGAATGACAGCTCAATCCACTCTCATTTCACCTTTTTCGTTTTTTTACTGTGAGTTGGTTACAGAATCGCACGAAACGAGGCATCGGCTTTTACTTTTAAAAATATTTTTATATTACTTTTTAAAATTATATATCATTATTTTAGGTGAGTGAGAAATCATCAAATTACTTTTCCCGCTCTAGGCGGAACGGAAAGGCGTGTCAGTCTTTTACTCACTATAACCCACCCATATTCCTTCATTTGCTTGGCCAAACAAATCGGGGCCCTGACAGGCAGTGGATCGCGTTGCTATGTGCTGATATATCTGTATGAAGCGCGCGTGAAACACAACTCTATTCGACCCGGGCCTAGGACCTTACAGGGTGGCAAGCTACCCATTTTTCGGCTTGCACAGGTTCAGTCTGATATCCAGGCTTAACATGGACTTTCGTATTATCCAGTTACTGTTGTGGAGGTTAAATTGGCAGACATCAATACTCTCGCTGCCGTTATTCCTTACATCTATCTCTATTAGACGTCATGTCGGCAGCCACCCCCTTTCTAATCATATCATCATGTACATATTCCATTCATCGTTTATTTGATCTTCTACTACTCTTACAGCCATAGATTTTCATACTCAAAACTCTCCTCAAGACATTTTCCTCATCACTTCTCAATGCATGCCCATACCATGACAATCGATTTCCACACAACTTTTCAGTTACCGGTGCTACTTTCAGATCTCACCTTCTGTACACATAGATAGACAGTCACTCCATGTATACTGAAACTCAGGTGCGTCCAGTTAGACTTGATGTCGACCCCAACATAGTTGACATGATGACATTTTTAGGTTACTTATTATTTAAAAGTCAGCACATACTAATTACTATAATTTATTAATAAAAGTGTCATTTGAAACGTTACCTACTGGTACTTCAAAGCAAAAAAATACGTTAAAATAAACAATTTCCATTCAACTGCACGATAAATAAATGTTATGACCTATAAAAACAGTCGTAAATTACATAAAGTTTGTCACTTTTTGTTATACGAGTGCTGACGTGTTGAGCATTGAATGTTACGTTCACAATTCAATTGAATTCCCTTGATGACATATGTACATATATAAGGTAATAATAGTATTACAAACATTTGTTCATCTGTATTTGCACAGATACACTCTCAAAGGTTGTGATCTTCATTGCCAGTCAATTTTTAAGCGATTCCATATTTGTTCAGTCGGAGACGGAATGTCAAGTTGAAGAGTCCAAGCCAAAGTCATGGCTAATATGAAGCAAGCTCATTTAAGGTTATTGCAGTAATTAGATTCTTTGATATTAGACTTTAAATTGAAGTTTTGACGTAAAACTGAGATTCGATTGTCAAGTTTATTGCTCCTGAAAATAATCAAATATTATTTAAAGACATCGATGAGAATAGACTGCAATTGGTTTGCTTATTTTTACCTAGGTATTCGTGTAATTATTTGTCTTAGTTGTTAATCCAATATTTATTTAATGATCCGTACAATATAATTGATATAGGTTAAACCTATAACCGTAAGTCGTGGAGGCCTAAAGGTTAAACCACCGGCCACTCAAGTATGAGTGGGTGGGTTAGATTCCAAGTCAGGAAAGTACCAATGTAACTTTTTTTATGTTATATGTACTTTCTAAGTAAGTATATCTTGGACACCAATGACTGATTAAAAGATGAAGGAAAATATCTTGAAGAAACCTGGACTATAAGTCTGAAATCTCCAACTCGTATTGAGCAAGCGTGGTGATTACGCTCAATCCTTCTCTGTATGAGAGGGGACATGTGGCCAGCAGTGGGACGATAAAAAGGTTGATGATGATGATGAAACCTATAACCATAGTAAAATTGTCATTTTAAAAGTACCTAAGTACAACTTTCAAAATCTTGTTATCAGTACCTACTTACTACATATATTTAATTTACATACCAACGCATGCTTGGACAAGAGGGGATAGTTAAATACATCTATGCGGTAGACATTCAACGAGCCCTGATCGTCAAACTTAAGCAACAACGCCTTGCCTTGCCCTTGGATGGGTCGCTGAAGTTTACACAACGTGGCTCGATACACGAGCTCTCCACTGAGTGTGTATGACGTTAAAACTTACATAGCTATGTACTCTTAGTTTCCGGATAATGGTACTGGTAGTAAAGCAAAATGCAGCTACTCCGTTTTTATCATCGGTTATACCCGACTACAACTGAATGCAAAAGGAGGGTAATATTTCTAGCACTTCCATACAATTCAGAAAGGAAAGTAGGATCATTGATCACTTTTACACGTCATATGTTTTTTTTTTTAAACTAGATGTAGCCGGCATTTCCCAACTGACTACCTCTGAGAGAAATAGCCGAAACAAACTCAGGGATCATCGTCTTTTTTCAAGTCCAGATATTAAAAATGAAAATATTTACAATAATTTACGTTATAAATACGCATATTGCTTAATAACAATGCTTAACAGAGCGAGCAGATCAGTCCCAAACTTTTTTGTCTTCTAAATAATCTGAGATTTTATAATACCCCTTTTTGCAAAGTTTGACCTTTATATAGTTTTTATATCGTTTATTGGGTAAGTTTCGAATGTCCATGGGAAGCTTGTTGTAAAAGTGTATACATTGACCCATGAACGAGTTGCCTACTCTGTGGAGACGAGTGTGATGTACAGCAATATTGTGTTTGTTCCTGGTATTTATATTATGGATATCGCTTATTTTCTTAAAATTCGATATATTTTTATGTACATAAATATGATTTTCAAATATATATTGTGAAGCTAGAATATTTTTAAGGTAGTAAAAGATCGCTCTTAGCGATAATACCGCCTATTGTTCATCATATTTAGGTATGTAATAATAAATAGTAATATTCTATTGTATCACTAATTCTTTAACGATAAAGTTGAAAAGCTATTAAAGAAAATAGAGAGGATGTAGTAGCTTGATTTGTTGGCTTGGTTTGTCTGTACACAAAAAAAAAAAGAAAAATTAATTAAAAGTGTTTATTATATCATGAATAGAGTATACTCCTATAAATTAAAAGTATGTTGTATACATATAATAGTGGTCTGACAGATTAAGAACAAGTAAATAATAAAAGATAATAGGAAGTGTTCATAAAGATAAATATAAACATAATTAGTTCACAGAACACTAGTTTTAAAAATATACAAGAAATATTTTCTTTTTCATTTTAATCCTTATTCAGATGTTTGGAAACAATAAAAATGGTCAATTGATTCTTTGAGCATTTCAATGTGAAAACACGCTCACTTCACCTATGTTTTCACGCTGAGATGGTTACAGAATAGCTCGGTGGTAGGCCATAACATCGTCTAACCACTTAACAGACAAAGTGTTGTAGTCAAGCGATTCATCGTGTTCCGGCATGATATCTGGTGAAGCCGTACGGAGGACGGCACCCAAATTGCGTAACACATGATTATAATGAATTGGAATCATTTGGAAGCATATTGCTAATCCATTACTCCATATGATCGATAAATGTGTCTGCTCAGCAACGTATATAGCGCAATGAATGTTGTTGAACTGTCAAAATGAAACTCAAACACTGATAGTGTTTTACGCAATTACCGTGCCGGTCTGAGCAGTTGTGTTGCGATGTGTGCGGGTACGATGCGCCCACAGAAATCATATGTTATTACAATTTCTGTGGATGCGCCAAATGTTGTGTCGGGGAGTTTGGTCATGGAGGGTCTCCAGATCAATCTACATATATATAAATAGGCCCTTAATTACCTAGCGCGCTTTACCGTCAACGATTGCATCACTGCTTACTATCAGGCTGGTTTGCGGTCAAGCACTAATTTATAATAATAAATAAATAAATAAATATATAAAATAGCAGTGCTGTTCTTAAGTGAGGCGCTTCCTTAGCTGGCTGGCTTCTAGGATACCCATTTATTCATACTCCTATTACAGCAAGCTGGTTCTTCTTACGTCTACACGTGGGAAACCTGAAAACAGTAGGTCATTGACCGCAGAGGCAGACGAGGCACTACTTTATAAATAGGTTCCACTCCAGACATGCCCGCAGGCTGTAACTGGTTTAGGCTCAGTTAGTCAGATATATACATTTTTTTTGTGATAACGAATCCCAATAAGAAAAGCATTGATGGAAATGAATGTTTGTATTATAATTATTACCCTGCGTTTACGTTTACGCCTGCGTTTCTGTTCCCCAGTCGCTTCTCACATTTTATTCCCACGGTATTACTTCGCCTTCGCTCAGCGTCCTTTATTTCTATTTTTGCTCTGCTCCTAAGAGTCCTAACTCGATGTTAAATAGCAGGTTATCAAAAGCAAAATACATTTATACATTTTAAATCCAACAGGATGTTTCAGAGTCTAGTACCAACCTATTTATAGATTAGAATTGATTTACGTAGGAAAGTGTGACGTATGTATATCTCAAGTAAGGTGACGCCTATTTAAACTTAAGTGTCAATAGTAGGTAGGAATTGATTGTTTAATCTTTTTATTTACTTTTATATTGGTAGTTTATGACGGAGATTTTATATGTTACGCAGAGCCATTTTTATTAAAGTATGGTATATCTCGGTGGTAGGCCATAACATCGGCCGCCGGCAGAAGTTACCACCCACCAGACAAAGCCTTGCCGCCAAGCGATTTGTCGTGTTCCGGCATGATGTCTGGTGAAGCCGTACGGAGGACGGGTCTGAGCAGTTGTGTTGCGATGTGTGCCGAGTATGATGCGCCTAATGTTGTTGTGTTGGGAGTTTGGTCGTGGAGGATCTTCAGATCAATCTCCCTTTGGCGCAGCATCGTTGGTCGTCTTGTTGGGTTTAACATTGCATCACCTCGCTCAACTGCCGTCTTCCTTCCTATTCGCTCAGTTTTTCTGAGTGAATAGGCTCTTAATAAACTAGCGCGCTTTACCATCAACGATCGCATCACTGCTTACCATCAGGCGGGATTGCGGTCAAGCGCTAGTTTATAATTATTAAAAAAAAGGGCTACCTTTATTGAGAACAACTTTTGGTGAAAACTTATCTCGTCATTAATCCCGATTCTGATGTGAATCAATGTCAAAATGTAGGGTAATTAGAGGTATTTTTGGCAGATTGAGACTAAGATCAGTGGACCAATTCTCGTAATTTAAAACGTTCAAAATCAAAATCTAGCCGCAGCGACAAACAAATGTCAAAAACTTGTCAAACCGTAGGGAAAATAGACGTATATTTTGACTACTAAATACTATTGTTTTTTAAATACTATTTGCTGAACGTTCTTAAAATTAGTAGAATTCGCCCAGATTGTAAATGTCATTGATATAATATTTAATTTAATTTTTATTTAATTTGATATAATATTAATATTATATCAATGGTAAATGTTGTTAAAATGTTGAGAATTGCCTCTGATATCTACATCTTCCACGGTTTTTGTTTTGTGGATAATTATTTTCGGCATTTTAGTAATGTTCCAAATGGCACAAGCTAGTTCGTGATCAATGGATCAGTTGGGCAGAGTTGAAATTTAAAATGATCGCCTCAAAATGTAAACGATCAAAATTATCCGGATTGTGAATCGCCCACATTGATGGCTATCGATCGACCGCAATCCAGTTGCACATTTATGGTACCAATCGAGTTGCATATTTTTATTATTGGTTTAAATAAACGTCGTTGTTGCAAGTTCCGTGTTCTTATATTCTCTAGGTAAACGTATAAAAATCATACTCTTTAATTCAATATTCTTTTGCGTCGTAGAAGAACAAGTAGTTGCCTACGTATTTTGTCAATATACTTATTATTACCTAATGTTTGCTTGCTTTAGCATGGCTAAGTGGTTAGCTGACTATGGGTATATACACACAAGTATTTATTTACAGACATCGATTGCTTACAGAATCTTAATTTTTGATTTAAGTGTCTACATAACATATAGAATAGAATAGAATACTCTTTATTAGGTACACCATATAGATTACAGAAACATAAATAAAAAGATTTTAGAAAGGGTGACACAATGGGCGGTCTTCTGGCTAAGAGCGATCATATATACGATCATATTTATGTATGTAGTTTAAGTCTGGACTTTAAGTCTGAAATCGCTTGAAAATGTATAAATAGACGTCTTTAAGTCAGGACTTTAAGTCTGAAATCGCCAATCCGCTTTGAGCAAGCATGGTGATTACGCTCAATCCTTCTTTGTATGAGAGAAGACCAGTGCCCAGCAGTGGAACGATAAAAAAGGTTGATGATAATGATGATGATATAGGAAAGAATGGTATAGTATTTTTAAATCACAAAGCGACGCACGCTTTACTTGTGATTGGCAAGTGTATTAATCACTCGTTGAATGAGTATGTACTATGTACAATAAATAATCGCAGGAGCTCTCTGCACGATATCGTGCGACACAATATTGAAAGATACTCGTTTTCATGCACGCATTACAGTGGTTTTTTTACACACGTTTAGTTACCACACGCATTGCGCATGTAGCTTCATGAAGCAATGATGGTGTCTACACCAAGTTAGGTACTCTTGCAATGAACATAGAGCCTCTAATGAAATCACCATCATCCTCAAAGTTATCGTCAGGATTATAATTAGGAGGTTCTTTACCTCTTTAAAACATGTTAATGATATCAACGTATTTACATTAGGTATTCAATGTTTCAAATTAATTTGATATTCATTACATCGATTGTTTAAAGGCGTCAATTAGTAACGCAAATTTATTTTATCAGCTGAACAGCACCTGTAAATTTACATTCTGATGAGAATTTAATAAACTCCGATAATTTTGTTGTAAAGTGAATTACTGATAAAATATTTAAGTTTTGAAGTCCGTTCTTATTTCTACACTTTCTACCTTCTAAACTGTTCAGCTTTAATTAGGGTGTTGCAGATCTTTTTCAGGGGAAACCTTTAAAAGGCATCTGGTCTTTGGGATATCAGGGAGTGTAGGATTTTTATCTCACTTAAACCACCCCGGTGGTCAACATCTGCATATGGAAAAGACCAATTCAGAGCATTTTCTGTGCAACGACTGTCAACTGAAAACAAATCTGAGGAAACTGTAAAGGGGTCTTCCCGGAAACTGATTATGCAAGGCATCACATGACCACCGTGCGTTTCCCTGGGGTCACGTAGTGGGTTGACGCAGTCCTCACTGTTGCGACTTGCCTGCAACTCAAATTCCCGTCTGCCTTAAATGATGCAGTTGCGCTGTTTCCGCGTGTTAGGCGCCGAGGCAGTTGGCTCTTCGTTGCTTCATTCTCAGGACGTGTTCGGTTCTCTCAAGATCCCGCTCGGTAGCCTCCTTCTGGACCATTAGAATCTCACGGTAAGAGGTAATTTCTCTCCAGTTTTCTATTTCCCTCAGCTTTGCCCTCACTACTGTAAGATCCTGGCAATCAAAACCTGCCGCTCAGAGGCTCACGCAGGATGCTCCTTGACCGTGAATCTGAGTCGCTACCATAATGGCGACAATTTGCTGAGGCCTCACACCCAAAGTTAAGAGTTGGCCTATAAAAGATGCAGAAGTGCATTTCTTTTCTTTTAGGCTTCGAAGTGTAGTAGAACGGCTTCCACAACGTGTTTATACACATATAGCGGATGTTACAGCTGCTTACACCATCACTCGAGCACTTGCCGCTGTTCCTACCTACTCCGCCGAATAACAACGTTTCCTGGCCCGCCATTGACACTTTGGCGGATAACATGAATTCGGACATTGAAAGGGAGTTGCCGCCACTAAAAAAATATAGTTCAAAAAGTATCCTCATGCAGTCGTGCGTTACCAAAAGTAATTTTCGCTGCAGACTGTTTGCTGATCATAGTCATGATTGTAGACCTACGTTCACATCAAGACAGAGTATTGCGTTTAGTAGACTGGGTACCGATGAAGGCACATCCAGCTACTACAATTTCTCAAACTTCTTAAATAGATTTCCAACTTTATCGTTATAGCTTTAAGGTTCAAAGTTGATTCAAACAATTTAACAGTACCGGGTAGCTTGACCTGCTAGCGTCTGTACCTACTGATTGATATTCGGTGGATATTGATATTTAAGTGGGTAAAAAACATGTACATAAAAGATACTTTAAAACATGGATTAGTATTTGCAAAGCTATTAAATGTTCTCCACGGTTTATGAGTCCATACTAGACGTCACACCAGCAAAAAGTTTAATAACTAAACAATTTAATTTTAAATAGATAATAAAGCGTAAGAATTATTAGGAATTTGCGAACATTATTTGTGCATTAATAACAATAATAAATAGTTTATAACCTAGTACCAAGAAATGTAGGTATTGTGAGTTGAAATGGCTGTTTGACATTATAATATTTTATTATAAATGTTCAACAACCATTTCAACTTATTATAATAAGCTGGTATACAAGCTAATCGAACTAACTGTGCAATTTCATTACTAAGCATGTTGTAGACTTATGTATACGTACATACCTACCTAATGGACAGCATATAATCTGTGTACACAGGTATTCTAGATTACGATTACCTTTAACATGCGTAATAAAATAGGTAGGTACATAAATTACTTATCAAATTCATTCAATGTGACGAACAATACTAATTGTATTAAGTTCTTATAGCCAAATAAATGTGTCTAATTTTAAAACTTGGTAGTAAGAAACTAGATGCTGTTACGGAAACTGTATTTCTAAGGATTACTTTAGATACCTCCCCCCCATCTCGCAGAAAATGTATGAACTCCCCGAATTACTAAAAAAAGTATAAATGAGGACTTATCTCTAATTTTTAAATAAATCACGCAGTGGACGCTGACAAAATGTCCGGTCTAATTGCCAATACACCACGTGCGACTATAGCGCACAAAGATTACGTGTCCAGCCTTTGCACATGGGCATACCCGGCTGGCCTTTTTAAAATTTTTAGGTCCGTATTACAGAACGTTACTCAAAACTCAAGCATTACTTAAATCTCGTTTGAAGCCTTTTGATTGGTTGAAACTAGGTCCTTAGAGTGAGTAATTCACTCTAAGGACCTTATTACAGAACGTTATTCAAGACTCAAGCATTACTTAAGACTAGTTTCAATCAATCAAAAGGCTTCAAACGAGATTTAAGTAATGCTAGAGTTTTGAGTGACGTTCTGTAATAGGTACGGACCTAAAAATTTTAAAAAGGCCAGCTGGGTATGCCCATGTGTTGGATACATTAGAGCTCTTTCAGTGAACTTAGTTCGACTGCGTAAGCAGTAAGAAAATAATACAATTGAGAGATTAAGCGCAGCTTGGCGAGTATATTATGCTTATTTACACAGTATTATATCTTATGGTGTACTGTTATGAGGATCGGCAGCCGATGCATGTCGTTTTTTAGTTGTCTTATGCCTTCTTCTTCTTATGTTGAGATATTATAATACTGTGCGTGTAGGTATTTATTAATTAATGCATTGCAGTTGCTGCAATCACTAGATCTGTCTGTCATAAAACGGTTTGCTTAATGGACAGAAATTAGTCTTGACAGCTTGCCAATTTCATACCAATTCTGATCAGATCTAGTTTGACAGATTAAGTGTGTATGTGCGTTAACCGTCATAATATGTCAAGTTATTGTTTCTGTTTTTTTTTGTCATACCTCTCTTAAATATTGTAGAATATAGGTAACTAGCTGACCCGGCGAACTTTGTTTCGCCTTAAAGGCAATAAATATCACATGATCACATTTTTTACTTTTTAAATTAGGAACACTGTAAATAAATAAAAAAAAAGTATTCCATGATTTTTTTATTTGTCATTTATTTAGTGTAGCACCTTGTGAAAGAAATGAATTTCTACTTGTGCTTCGTAAATTATCTAGTTATTGATCTCTGAGATGTCGTGGTGGCCTAGTGGTTAAAACACCAGCCTCTCTTGTATGATTGCGCGGGTTCGATTCCAGGTCAGGCAAGTATCGATGTAACTTTTCTAAAGTGATATGTATTCTCTAAGTATAATATCTAGGACACCAATGACTGAACGTGAAGGAAAAAATCTTGAGGAAATCTGGACTTTATAAGTCTGAAATCGCCACCCCGCATTGAACAAGCGTGGTGATTACACTCAATCCTTCTCTGCATGAGAGGAGACCTGTCTCCAGCAGTGGGACGATAAAAAGATTGATGATGATGATGATGATCTCTGAGGTTTGTTCGCCGATTTCGCATTGTCAACGGAACAGTTTCACGGACTGCCGCCTCCCTTTGCTCTTGTGAGTGAGAAGCACGAAGTCGAGTCATAGTAAGGCGGCGCTCTGCACGTGCAATTTCTTGCTCTTCCTCAGTGCTTTCATTCAGAATGTTTCGATTTACTCTTGCATTACCGCTTTGTCGAGAAAGATTTGATGGTCTTGGTCACGGCATGATATTTTTATTGATGATAAATGGCACAGCAATACAATATTAGAAATTTTGAAGTTGAAGTTGGCTTTGTGGTTTTTTATTAGAAACTTTAAACCAGCAGAGAGTATTTATTTATATTTTTTGCTTTAAACGATTGCTTCAACCGGTTAGACTTTTTTTTAAATATGCTCAGCTGTCATTTGCTTTTTGTTATACCATTTTTGGTATATGAATTGCTGACTTACATTTTGAATGAGTTGGACCATGTCTTATGTCACGTCACACGGGAACGACGGGGACGGGTTCTTAACTACCTCCCACCAATATTCAGCTAAATCGGTTCAGCCGTTCTTGAGTTATATATAAATAGTGAATAAGCAACTGAATCGATTCCAATAATTTTTACACCATGTTATATTTTGTCCCAAATACATTTAGAAATTGTTACAGTGTAGTTACCGAGTGCGTCACGCAGCTTACGATACATCATCATAGTATTGTGCGCGCGCAACAGCTGACGCTAGAGGTCAATGCACCGCGCTTGCTCGCCCGCGGATCTTTGACCATATTTATGTTGGGACAACGAAGTAGAATACACGTAGCAAGCTTATTATAACTTTGTGGTTTTTCATTATATCTTTTTGAAATTTTGTACATAATATTATTAACTTAAAAATACTGGACACGTGTTTCCTACTTTATGGAGGTGCAAGGTACCAGGGTAGCATAAAAGTGCAGGAGAAGTCGAAACAATGAAGCTAATTCATTCTCATGGGATCGACGGGAACGGGATAAAAGGTATCCTATGTCCTTTTCCTAGTTTTTAGCTACCCCCCTACCAATTTTCAGCCAAATCGATGGAGCCGTTCTTGAGTTATAAGTGGAGTAACTAACACGACTTTCTTTTATATATATAGATAGTGAATAAGCAACTGAATCGATTCCAATAATTTTGACACCATGTTATATTTTGTCCCAAATACATTTAGAAATTGTTACAGTGTAGTTACCGAGTGCGTCACGCAGCTTACGATACATCATCATAGTATTGTGCGCGAGCAACAGCTGACGCTAGAGGTCAACGCACCGCGCTCGCTCGCGCGCGGATCTTTGACCATATTTATGTTGGGACAACCAAGTAGAATACTCGTAGCAAGCTTATTATAACTTTGTGGTTTTTCATTATATCTTTTGAAATTTTGTACATAATATTATTAACTTAAAAATACTGGACACGTGTTTCCTACTTTGTGGAGGTGCAGGGTATCAGGGTAGCACAAAAGTTTAGGAGAAGTCGAAACAATAAACCTCATTCATTCATCATTATCAAATAATCGTAATACATGAAAGAAGGTTTATTGTGCATATTTTTTGACGTGCAAGGTACCAGCGTAGCATAAAAGTGTAGGAGAAATCGAAACAATAAAAAAGCTCATTCATCATTATCAAATCACCATAATACATGAAAGAGGTTTTATTGTGCATAGTTTGTGGACGTGCAAAGTACCAGGGTATCACAAAACTGTAGGAGAAGTCGAAACAATAAACCTCATTCGTTCATCATTATCAAATAATCATAATACGTGAAAGAAGGTTTATTGTGCATATTTTTTTGACGTGGAAGGTACCAGGGTAGCACAAAAGTGTAGGAGAAGTCGAAACAATAAACCTCATTCATTCATCATTATCAAATAATCATAATACATGAAAGAAGGTTTATTGTGCATATTTTTTGACGTTCAAGGTACCAGGGTAGCATAAAAGTGTGGGAGAAGTCGAAACAAAGAAGCTCATTTATTCCCACAGGAACGACGGGGAGCGGCATAGAAAGTATCCTATGTCCTTCTCCCAGTTCTTAGCTACCTCCTTATCAATTTTCAACCAAATTGGTATAGCCGTTCTTCAGTTATAAATGATGTAACTAACACGACTTTCTTTTATATATATAGATAATGATCATTTTGACATCTCCCGCGCTGGGCAGATACTGACTAAAACCAACCCGTGTTCCTTCATCTGCTTGTTGAAAACTGATTTCCAACAGGTTTACCTACTACCTATTACGAAAAATCTGTAATAAACAGGAGTTTAGTCGCCGACTGTACTTACCTACCTTTTATAAATAACTTACCAACAAAATAACTAAGCGAAACCATTATCTAGTAGTAGGTCGCGTTTAGTTATTTTGTCGGGAAGATTTTCTATAACGTCAAACAATTAAACTGCTAATTACGATCCCTAAGTAGGTACATAGTTGGTATGTAAACTGTTTAATTATGGTAGACGTAAATATGTGTAGCTCTACTTTTAAGAGTTCCTTGAATACCTAGGATATATTATGTAGTATTAAGTAAGGGTATAGGGCCTATTTTTTTTTTAATAATTATAAACTAGCGCTAGACCGCAATCCCGCCTGATGCTAAGCAGTGATGCGATCGTTGATGGTAAAGCGTGCTAGTTTATTAAGAACCTATTCACTCAGAAAAACTGAGCGAATAGGAAGGAGACGGCAGTTGAACGAGGGGATGCAAAGTTAAACCCAACAACACGACCAACGATGCTGCGCCAAAGGGAGATCAGAAGAGCCTCCACGACCAAACTTCCAACACAACAACATTTGGCGCATCGTACCCGGCACATATCGCAACACAACTGCTCAGACCCGTCCTCCGTACGGCTTCACCAGACATCATGCCGGAACACGACAAATCGCTTGGCGGTAAGACTTTGTCTGGTGGGTGGTAACTTCTGCCGGCGGCCGATGTTATGGCCTACCACCGAAAAACCACTATTATTTTGTGTATGATTTCAACAAACATGGCTACTTTTTATATTTTTTTAACAAATTTTGATAACTTTGGGATGTGATATCTCAATATTTTTGTATTGAGTGATGCTAAAAGAAAAAACACGTATTCAATAATTCTCGCCAAAGATTAATAAATCGAAATTTGGACGGTGACTAAAAATTAGCCTTGTATTATCTATCTATTATAAATATGTATAGTAAGTATCGTTGAGTTAGTATCCCATAATATAAGTCTCGAACTTACTTTGGGGCTAGCTCAATCTGTGTGATTTGTTCGTATATATGTATTTATTTATTATTTCCCGAGACTGCCTAGTCACCTCGGTCTATAGTGTTTCACGAGAGCGGCTCGTGATTGGGTAAGGACCCTTTACGTTCAATCAATGGTAGGTACCTACAATTAATGTATGTTAACCTAATACTTAGTCACTAATTTTCCTATGGCGCAATGTTACTATTCGTAAAATAGTAGGGGTCCATTAAAATCAGCATAATAATATTCTTTTGAATGATTGCTCCATTGGGTAAAACAGGTATCTACATAAACATAGCCGCTTACCTAGAGTTGTCCTTGGTCACCATCATTATGGGTGCTTAACGATAAATAGGTGTTGGAATTTGTTCTGATCCTGCAGGTTGGTATATACTTTATAGGTTCATTTGAATCAAACAAATTACTGTTATAGTTAATCTAAAGTGCCAAACCCAATTGTTGAGTGTATTAGTCAGGCGTGGGCACTGAGTGATCTATACTTACATAGATATAATAGATTGAGCTAGGAAATACCATAGAAAAAGTGAACAAAAAACAACGCTAGAACAAGACAGGATAACTGTGCGGCCAATACCCTGAGTAGTGACTTACCTATGTAGTACTAAAGTGACGACTACTGGTCGCACATTCGTCTCTCTCGTACTTTTCAGTAGGCATTCATTTCATAGGTAACTGCTCACTGATTGAACTGAGTTCATTTTCTGACTTTAGCAAACCAAACGGAGTTCGATTAGGAATATCTTCCAGTTCCAGTTCTCCAACTGGAACTGCAAAATATCTAAACGAAAATGTGTGTGAATAGTTACAACATGTGATGACAATGAAAGCCATGTTAATCAACAGTTCAATACTTACTTATTTTAGGCATTGGTGAATAAAAGACACATTTCAGCATTCTCTTGAGTAAGGTTTTGTTAGCTTTACTATCCCAGCCGGTCTATCCTGTAAAAATCTCGCCGTGCAAACAGGCGAAGTGTCTATTCACCACCATAAGAAGCCTGTTTACCTTGGCTCCTACTTTTCGGAATGTATCCTTGGATTGCACCGACCGCCTTCAGCTTTTGAGAGTTGAACAAAAATTGAAGGCCAAGGTGGCTGCTAGGAAACTTGGCGTTATGCCAAAGGTCCGGCGGTACTTCACACCAGGGCAGCTTCCAATTTTATGCAAAGTATCTGCACAGGTCCGTTCGTGTGTGGAGTACTGCAGCCACATTTGGGCTGGTCTTGCAAAATGCCACCTGGCTACTTTGGATTCAGTAGAGAGGCATGCGAAGAGGCTAATTGGCGACCCGGATTTAGCTCAAAACGGTCTCCAAACCCTGGAGTACAGGCGAAGAGTAGCCAGCCTGTCGTTCTATGGTATGCATTTTGGAGAGTGGGCGAGGGAATTGCATGATTTAATTCCTCCATCTCCGTTACATCATCGGACGACCCGTCGTACGGCGAGTATCCACGCTTATGTTGTTGACACCACAACGATCCGAACGAAGTGTTTCGCCTCTTTTATACCGCATACATCGAGGGACTGGAACAGTTGTCAACGGCGGTGTTTTCGTCGGACAATTACAATTTAAGTGTCTTCAAGGCTAGAGTGAATAGGCTCTTAATGAACTAGCGCGTTTTATTAGGTATCAACGATTGCATCACTGCTTACCATCAGGCATCATCATATAAAAAAGTGAGCTGTCATTCTATCTGATGCTAGCCCTAGCACCTACGAATTCACGATGACATTTTTACAAAATAGACCGGGTGGCTGTGCTGTGGTTGCTGAGCTATCCACCGTCAGACGAAACTTTATGGTAAATGCAGGGTCATCTTTAGCCTGCTTAATGTCACCTAATTACCTACAACCTATTCAAAGATTTTAACAACGTGTTATAAGTGCATCAGGCAAGCACATAAATATAACCCACCTATTGCTAGCCCTTCGGAGTAATCGGTCAAGTATCTGACGGAGCCTGTTTAGGAATATCAGAGCAGGTTTAACCACTTTACCAAGAGAGTTTATAGTTTCAACTAATGACAACCCGAATCCTTGGTTAGCGATCATTTTTATAATATTACTTTATGGGGGATAGATATTGTAGAATCTTGTTAGATATTTGGTATTACGTCAATGTTCCAAAGCTGAAAAAGCTTCGGAAGCGACCGGGCTTAACGCTGATGAGTTGCAGATGATTTTGGTTTTACGTCAACACAACCTGATTAATACCTAAATGTTAATGCTGTGTGATATGCAATTACACAAAAAATCTACAGGGTAAGTACCCACCTACCTACGTATGTAAATCTGTTAAGTTTTTTACACGTGCCTGTGTAGGTACCTACCTACTTACTGCATTTCTTAGAAAAAGTTTAAGGCGCCAGGCAAAATTTATTGGTCGACTGGGCACATCTACACTATCAACTATGTACCATGCAATTAAACTCTTTGCAATTAACTATTCTCATTGTTTGACGCCACGTGTCTACATTAAAAGGCCAATTCTCGTAAGTTAACCATTAAAATCTAGTCAGTCTCATCTAGGCATCTAATATATGATAAAACATGTTCAAAATTTAGGGAAATTAAAGTATTTTTACAGGCTGAGACAGATTTGACTGTAAACATTTTTTTTAAAAACGAGAATATGGATAGACCGATTGTGTGATTATTATAATCTGGTGCATACTTATCGGATAATGATTATCACGAGATAAGCATGCAAGTAGCAGGTTACCTACTGATTTCGCAATATTTTAACGATTCGACATAAACAATTACTCAGAAATGTTATTAAACTTAGTTGTTTCCCTAGACTACGCACTAAGTGCACTTTTACGAAATGAACTATAAAATAGCTAATATTTCAAAATTAATACGTAAGTACCAGTAATTTCAAGTTTAGTTGTTTGAGATTTCAGGGAAATTACGACTCATACATACATATACTTAGGTACATAAAGTTAATGCAACTCCAGTGAATGGTTTAAGGATTTATTGATAGTATGATTTGACACAGTACCTACCTAGTAGTTTAAGTGATTTTCAAAAATTGACTCATTTATTTTGCGACATTTTGGGTTGGAGAAACTCCCCTTTTTTGTGTGGACGGGAAATCATAAAATGTCTCTCCCTCTCTGGGCGGAGCGGAAGGGCGTGTCAGGCTTTTACTGACTAAGTAAAACCAACCCGTGTTCTTTCACTTACCCTGTGCGCCGAGTACACGGTTTCTCTTTTGATCAACCCGCAACCCTGACCCAGGCATCGGTCTTCGTGAACCCCGTCACGATGTAATCTCTTTGAGGCGCGCGTGATACAACTCGCCGTCGACCCAAGCCTGCTCCTTACCGGGCGGAAAACTGCCCAATGCTTGCCACCCACAAGCCCGCGCCGACGGTGGCCGGGAGTACGATGTTGTCTCTCTACCAAGGGTGTCTCCTGCGGCGGCTAGAGGCGTGAGGGCGCCGAGATTCGCGCTCTGTCTCCTCCTTTGCCAGCATCATTGCTTTGCAGAAGGAGGTGACGGCCTGCCATTCACTCTCGCTCTGGACCATGGCCTGGACTAGGGCCGGGCGCGAGTGATCGCCGCCACAAGGACGCGGCGGTGCTCCGCCCAAGCCGGACAGGCCTCCACTCTATACTCCACCGTGTCCCCAGGGCGATCCCTACAGTGGTGACACCGTAGCGTTTCCTCCCGCCTTATACGGAACAAGAACCTCCCGAAACAGTTGTGTCCTGTGAGGTCCTGAGTCAGGCGGAAGATGAGTAGGTAGGGCGGGGCTAGTTGAGCAATCGAAATATCTCGCAAACTATTCACCGTACGCATAGACATCATAATATATGGCGACAAGGAGTCTCGGGAGGGGTAACCACCACACGATGGCTAGTCGCGGCTGGACGAACTAGTGAAGCGCCCGTATTTTTTATTTTGTGACCAAAAAGTGAAAAGTTAGTCGATTGTTATGTTTTCAATCAGGTAAATATTAGATAATCTTCCAGATAATTACTTTATATACTAATTGTACTTCTGAAATGTAGAGAGTTTCTGGGCATAATTCTTTAGATTGTTTTATAAACTCGCTTTTGTTTTAAAATTCCGCGTTGCGGTTAGTTGAGTAATAGTTGCTCAACTTCAAACGCTTCAAAAGCAACTCAAGTAATGAATGTTTAATTTTTTGTTAGGATAAGGGCTTACAAGAGGAGTACAAAATGTTCTAACGCTACTGAAGATTTAAAAAATGCTGCAAAGGGAACGATTAAAGAAAAATGTTAATGCTGCTGTTAAATGAGGATAAGTTTTTACCATCATTTGTAACCGATCGTCCTGAACAAGAAACTACGACGAAAAAAAAAACGACGGAAAAAGATCATTCAAGCTATGATAATGTATTGAGACCTGTCTGGTTTGTTGCGAAGGCTATCCTGAAAATTTACCAGCACAAAATTGGATCTGGATCTAATTTTCTACTTGTTGCAAGCTTGTAGTATGTTTCAGCTGCTGGTTTTACTTTCATTTGTATCAATTGCAACAGTGACAACGACGATTGAATAGGATATATGACTAAAAAAACGAATTAGTCCGTCAGGACACGTATTTCACGACAATCGTAGTCTCCATGTGATTCCACCGGAGCTATGTCCGCCATACGGCGATTTCTCGCGGCGGAGTTATTCGTCTTGCCTCCTCTCGCCACTCCCACTTGTGGGCGAGGGTTTTGACGTCCAGATCCCATGGCAGCAAACCCAGATTCGCCGCCTCACCGGAGACTATACCCGAATATCCCCGGACTAGGACCGCACGGCCCCCGTGTAAAGCCTCTGGCAGGAGGCATTTGGGTCCTTGGGGCTACCCTGAGGCGACTCTTCCCCAATCTAGGGGAAGAGTCGCCTCAGGGCAGCCCCGGCCCGTTCCAGTCAAGGTGCTAAACGTTGGAAATGCTCGTCGAAGTTCCATCGGTTGTCGAGGATGAGTCCCAGGTACCTACTTCATTGTCGACCAGATGCCGATGTGAACCCCTCTTACCGGTATAAGCACATGGCTTCGTACTTGTGCAGGGCCATCTAGAGTCCCAATTGGCGAATCTCTCCTGGTGCGACCTTCCTTGCGCCAGGACCAGCGTGTCTTCAGTGTAACAAACTATGCTGACGCCCATAGGGAGGTTGGCGCGCAGCACCCAGTCGTTCCCGATGTTCCACAGATGCAGCCCCAGGATCGAGCCCCTTGGGACACCGCAAAATATCTCTCGCCGGATCCACACTCCTTGGTGACCGAGGTAGATGACGGGTCTGTCCGTCAGATAACCCTTGACCATTCGACAGAGATAGGTTGGCATTCGGTGATACCAGAATGCCTCCCTGATGCAACTCCACGGTAGGGTGTTGAAGCCGCTGCCGATGTCTAGAGACACCGCCAAGACAACCCCACCCCAGGGCACAGCATCCCCTGTCGTGACGGTTCGCATGCGCATGATGGCGTCCGCCGTAGAGCGCGCCCCGCGGAAGCCAAACTGGCTCTCCGCTAAATCCGGCTCTGCCCGACGAGATGGTCTACAATGATTCTTTCAAATTGCTTGCCCACCTCGTCGAGCAGCATGAAGGGTCGGTAAGCGGACGGAGAGTCCGCAGGTCGCCCTGGTGGAGAGACTCCCCTCAAGTCTCCAACTCGATCCTATTTATACAATTTTACAATCTAAGAGAATAAAAATCTGCACAAATTGTAAAATCCTTTATTAAAGTAATAAATAAACTTGCAAAAGAGTGTAC
The DNA here is from genome assembly GCA_037179545.1 of Sesamia inferens. Classification (NCBI taxonomy): domain Eukaryota; kingdom Metazoa; phylum Arthropoda; class Insecta; order Lepidoptera; family Noctuidae; genus Sesamia; species Sesamia inferens. The sequence continues at coordinate 21,317,606 of CM073928.1, read as the reverse complement.
TCGCAGCAATTACTTGAGCAGACCTTTGTTGTGTCGGACTTGTCCGCCTGCGATAGAAGCAACCGGCACTCCACATTGCACAACACTTAAAGCATAGTAATACCAGAACATGGTATAAAATAATACTTAACTATTATCGTGATGACTCGGCGCGGTCAGAGACTGTGCACGTTGGCTATTTACCTAATTATATATATACGGATAAATCACACAGATTGAGCTAGCCCCAAAGTAAGTTCGAGACTTGTGTTATGGGATACTAACTCAAAGATACTATATTTATAATACATACATATATAGATAAACATCTAAGACCAAGGCCAATCAGGAACAGATCGTTTTTCCATCATGATCTGGCCCGGGATCGAACCCGGCCTCCACGTCGCAGGCAGGCTTAATTAGCTACCTACACTGAAACTTCTCAAACCATAAACATTTTCACAAAGGTTAGGTACTTATAACTGTCTAACATAGACCAATTTTTCTTGTTGAGGTAAATTCTACTGTAATTGCACTGCAACGGGCACAGCCTCACACCGTTACAGGATATTTTTTTTATATACAAGATAACAAAAAAAAAGTTGCAATGTGTATAACCACAATTTCTGATGAGTTTGTTAACATTGGCGCAGACTCCTTGTTCATAGACTAAATTAAATTTAAGTATAGTGTATCATTTTCTTTGTATTCATTAAGACTTCTTTTCTTAGCGAAATAGCGATTAAAAGATTCACTGAATTTAAATTTAGTTTAGTGTGTGAACAAAAAAATCGGCGTCATTATTCGTACATCAAAAAATATATAGTTAAAATAAATTTAAATGTTAAAAGTTTTATGCGGAAGTATGAGGTACTTGAGCACCGGGCATAAAAGGGAGAAATGAACTGCTGTTAGTAAAACTACACTGGATCTCTAACAAATGTATGGTAACATAATTATTCTTGATTTATTTAGCATCTAATAATAAAAATATATTTACAAAAATCCGATAACCTTTAATACACCTCGTTAGACATGATACCATCCATAACTAAGTTTAATTTTAAAATAATAAAAATATATACACAATACAAAATGCCCATCTCACTTTTGCCTATCGAGAATTACCAAGATTTATTGTGACAAAAATAACCTGATCAATTGTTGACATAATTTATCTATTGCAATAATAGATTCTTGCTCTTAGTTAATTATAAGAAAATAATATATCGCCAAAACGCGACTAGATTCCACATTAATCGAGCCTTTGATTTTCAACAGTTCATAGAAACTTTCAATAACCATACTTTGTACTTAAAAAAATTACAACGCAGTTAAGACATTCCAAGCAAGATCCAAAATAGTGACTTTGTGCATCAACAAACTTTAGAGAAGTATTAATGTTTATATCTAAATTCATTGTAGAAATATAGTCTGAAACATTATTCGGCCAGTCAGCGAACTAAGCGCTCGCGTCGCACGTTCCACGAGGGCATCAGTCTCGTAGTGCAAACATCAGTCTCGGGGCCGGCGGATGGACACTAACGTGGAAGGTTCGAGATGGTCTTTATTCCTTTAACATTAGGGCACAGTTCACTAGCAAGCACTATGACACGGGGCGGCGCCGCACGAAGGCGTCGGCGCCCGACGACGCGTACGAGCTCGGCACTTGTGCCTCCGCCTCTTGTTTGTATCCGTTCTTGCCGTTCAGCGAACTACTGCTGTCGTCCATGACGGTCTGCAAATAATTACATAAGTTAATACACTTTCTGAGTCTATTTGAGAAATTACTGACATTGGTAAAGAGGAGTATAAGTACCAACGAGTCGATTGATCAAGTTAAGCTACGCTTGCTGTGGTTGGTTCGTGATTGGTTGACTATAATTACATCATACCAAGACCACTCCAGGCCTTTCTGGTTGGTTCTGGCTGTCTTTCGTGGATCTTTGACAGTCAGAAGCTCCATAGTCTTAACAGTCTTAACTAGCAAGGTATTTCGTATTAACCAGTAACTAGGTCGTGGAGGAGTTACTCCATGTAAAGTACTGGGTCAATCTGGGTCAAAGCTGCATTCAATTTGATTAGAAGCCGACTTCCACAGTTTTGAAAAGGCAGGCAAAAGGGATAGGCAGAGATTATTCAGCCTATGGAGGTCCACTGCTGGATAAAGGCCTCCCCCATGGCTTTCCACGATGACCAGTGTTGTCTGCCCGCATCCATCGGCTTCCCGCGACCTTCACCAGGTCATCAGTCCACGTTGTTGGTGGCCTCCCTACGCTGCGTCTTCCGGTACGTGGCCGTTACTTCAGGACCTTACTACCCCATTGGCCATCGGTTCGTAGGCAGACGATGAAGGAAAACTTTGTGAAGAAACCTATTGATCTAAATCGTCTAGATGTGTTGAGGAAGCATGGTGTTCAATGTTCACACCTTCTCTATATGAAAAGAAACCTTTGCCATGCCGTGTGCCATCACTATTATACAATGTACACAACTCATAGTCCATGTCAATATACGCTCATGTGACGCACATGACTCAACAAGGTTACTGAGATCACGCGGTGCCCTGAAGTGATCAGCAAATAATCCTGATGCGATAATTGCACATAAGAATGTGTGGTTGTATTACTTATGTCGGGTTGCAAAGTCAAATTGACATTTCACACAAAAAAGTGGTGTTAGAATTCACCAATAAAGCGATATTTACAGAGCATCTAATGTCAGCTCTTTAGTATATTTAGAATTACCACCTTACTATTACTTACACTTATGATGTTTTTTTTTGTATATTCAAATCTATTTGCAAAGTTTAAATCGAATAAATTTGCAACTGTCAATATTTTTAGGCCAATGAAAATTGTTACTTTATTCACGGTCCATTAAACGACTTATCATTAATGATTCGATATACAATCGGAACCAGAAAAAATATAGACTGTTGTTTATCAAGTTTTTGAACACACTCAAGGTCAACATAATCTTTCAAGATTGTGTTCTTAAAATTTCATAAGCACGCACGTACTTTTCCTGCTAGACACGGAAACGTGCGGGACAGAACCGCGTAATTCGCTATTTGACTTTCCTGTTAACATTAAACTGTGATATTAACAGGCTTGTTTATGTTAATCGAAAAGAACCATCATTTCTGTAATTAGGTAGGTACTACACAGTATAAAGTTAATGAGTTCATTCTGTTCCGGACGATATACTCGTACATAAACTTCGACTAGACGTTCAGAACTTCAGACCATTATTCATAGATATCATTACTAGTGAAACGACATCACTTTATACATGTATGACTTATGTCGTTTCCCTATGTAATATAGTAATGTATGTAATAGATATCATTACTAGTGAAACGACATCACTTTATACATGTATGACTTATGTCGTTTCCCTATGTAATATAGTAATGTATGTAAAATAGTTTAAAACGTATGCTATAAAAATTTAAAATAGATAGTGAGTGGAAATACCATGCATAGTCCATTAGTCCTTGCTTTCCTATCGGTCTTGGTGTAGCGCGCCTTGTAGAAATCGCTGAATAGGAACAGGAAGAGGAAACCGTGCATCGCAATCCAGTAGACGAAGACGCGCGGGTACTGACACGAAGGCCGGAACAACACTTGCAGCTGGTGGCTGAAGATCAGCACGAATTGGACCTGTGGGCATTATATGACACTGTATAAGCATATTCTAGTACTGATATCGATGTCCTGTTTTCTGCACCTTATAGGAGCTGCGTATTGATGGTAAATAAAAGTTCAAATATCATGTATCGACCAAAATTACACCATGCGAACTCCGTTGGATGCTGAATCATAAGATCAAGTACACAGGTATAGACCAGACATGTAGCCTTTTGGCTCAAACTTCATTTACATTATCATCGACACTTATTTATTATATATATCGATATTATCATTAACATAAACAAGCGTACGGAGGACGGGTCTGAGCAGTTGTGTTGCGATGTGTGCCGGGTACGATGCGCCAAATGTTGTGTTGGGAGTTTGGTCGTGGAGGGTCTTCAGACCAATCTCCCTTTGGCGCAGCAACATTGGTCGTGTTGTTGGTCGTAACATTGCATCACCTCGCTCAACTACTGCCGTCTTCCTTCCTATTCGCTCAGTTTTTGAGAGTGAATAGACTCTTAAAAAAAAAAACACGCCAAGAAGAAAAAAAATCTTGAATAATGAAACAATTATGTTTCAATTGCTATGCGACATAGCTGGTCCACATTAACTGAGCGCTGGCCTCACGGTGGTTATCGAGTTTTAAAATGTACCTTTTAGTTAGATAACTGTTACCTCAGAAATATAAATGGCGGTCTGACAGGTTTTATATGGAAAATATGTGTTATCGTCATATGTATTCTTCAGATAAACGTGTCTGAGTATTGAAAAATCAGCATATTGAGTATAGTCAAAGCAAACTACGTGCGTGCGTCATGCGACAGAAGTAAGATTTAAATTATAATGTTTGGCGATAACACCTAGCTATATTTATAGTTATAAATTACGATAATGATGCTGATGCCGAATAACTGAACGTCAACAAACCAAATCATAACAGCACCGCTGTTTTTTTGATTCTTTATTTTTGTTCGTCCCTGTACGTAATGTTTTGATAGACACTTTTTTGCGGCAACTCTAATATTAGCAAAGCTATTTCTGCTATAACCGGATTTAGTTAAATGATAAAAATAAATATTTTCATATTGTACAAAATCCTATACTAAAAACTAGATGCAGTAAAGTCGGATTTTCCTATCTGACTATTTTCAGACGAAAGAGCAAATCACACTGGCATATCAGGTTAAATCACATACATAAAAGATAATCAAAGATTGGTGTTTGATACGGTCTTACGGTCCAGTCAAAGCACCCAGTAATAGAAATCATATAAGTAAAGCACATACTTATTTTTCCTAAAAACATGTTTGTCGGACAGCTATAACTTCTATAACAAAAACGGTCGTGAAATTTTATTGGATTATAAATTTAATAATTAATAAAAACTCATTTTTCAGACATTTATTCGACATGGTCAAAGTGCGCAATGTCTTTATTTTTGTTTTTTTCTAATTTGTTACGCTGTTAAATACAATTATTTATATAAAAAAACCCACACTGCCTTTTATACACGCATTATTATTTTCCAATGGAATATAATAATTGTTCGCATAATAATATAGTAAAAATATTTTATTTTTTACATTGCTCAACTGAAATAGCCTTCATCTATCAACATTTTGCACTTACCATCTGGAAAGCCGTGAGATACTTTTTCCACCAGATGTACTTCTGGTACTTGGGGCCCATAGCTGCTACCATGTAGTAGAAGTACATCACAATGTGGACGAAGGTATTGAGGAGGGCGAAGAATGTGCTGTGACCACCTGTCGAACAACAAAATAAATATATAAAAGACGAGTTGCGTTGCGATGTGTGCCGGGTACGATGCGCCAAATGGTGTATTGTTGGGAGTTTGGTCGTGGAGGGTCTTCAGATCAGTCTCCCTTTGGCGCAGCATCGTTGGTCGTGTTGTTGGGTTTAACATTGCATCACCTCGCTCAACTGCCGACTTCCTTCCTATTCGCTCAATCTGAGTGAATAGGTTCTTAATAAACTAGTGCGCTTTACCATCAACGATCGCATCACTGCTTACCATCAGGCGGGATTGCGGTCAAGTGCTAGTTTATAATTATTAAAAAAAAAAATTGGAGGTTCAAATAGACGAGTTTTTTTCACGGCGTCACCCGCGTGGAGGTTCAAATACAGTATGTTAAGAAAACCCTGTCCGACCCATAAGGATAATAAAGGTTAGGTAAACACATGACCAAATATAATATAAAATTTTACGTAATCATCATAGTACCAATACAAATGAATTTTGAAATAATCTTTTTTTCCCCGCGAATTAATTCCAACTTCCCCGAAATTTGGTAATTTTTAAAAAGTGACAACACCGGTATTATTATGAGCGAATAGCGATGCGACCACGTGCCGCGTGCCGTGCCGCCCGCCGCCCGCGGAAGGGTGCATAACGCACATTTATTAAGTTACCTCTTTTTGCGAAATAATATTTTTATTTTAGGGGGATTTTTTTTTAAGTTTAGCCCGGTTTTGTATGCATTAGTAGAATCAGTTATCGATACCTAACAACACCTTCACGGGTCAGACAGGGTTTTCTTAACATACTGTATAGGTATCACATGGTAGCTGACTACCAGGATAAAAAGTATCATCTGTCCTAACCCAGATCTAACTATGTGGCAAATTTCATTAAAAGGTAGACAAACGGAGAGACTAACTTTCGCATATTTATTATAATATCTACTAATATGAACCAGTAACCACTAATGTCTACTCTGAACATGGGCATAAATAAATTATTATTATTAACGAGCTTTACCCGCAACCTATTGTATAGACCACAGCACATCAAGCTACTACAATCTGTCAGAATTCTTTCTTAGATTTCCAACTTTATCTCTAAAGCATTAAGGTTGATTTGGAATATTTAACAGTTTCGGGTAGTTGGACCTGCTGTTGTGCGTACATAGGTATCGTAAAACAAATTTGATGTATTACTTTATTTTATACAAATTTTGAAAAATAAAATAACATACATCTTGCTTAATTCTTATAATCAGCTATCTGCTAGTAAAATACAGTAAGTAGTCGAAAAAAAAATGTGTTTTTGTATCACTTAGAATATTTACTTTTTTTCACCTTACATAATTTCATATTATGTTATACATATGCATTTATTAAGTAAAACGCTGTTATTTACATATTAAACAGACAATTTCATCAATTTTATTTATTTGTATGGATAATGAGATAGGATGAAACAAAATTATTCATGCCCGCTTTATGGCTAACCGAAAAAATTAAGTAAGTGTATGTAAGTAATTTAATTAATATAATTAAATTACTTAGAACTTACGTAGAATTAACCGGGAAGATTTTAGCCTCATCCCTGGTCGACTCTGAAGTGCCGTGCTCGACCGACGCGGTGAACGCCTGGAAAATGATTTGCCCAGATACGAATCTGCCCGTGAACCCATCATCCCAGAGGCAGTGGGATGAGCCGCTCTGCAGGTTGGTGTGGAATAATCTTATTAATACGTCCACCAATACTGTTGAGCGTGCCCGCCTACTGGCTGTTGGTAAATGGGAATCGGGCCCCTGGCTTCAGGCGTTACCGTCACCCAACATAGGAACTTTGCTGGGTGACGCCACTTTCGGCTCGCTACTTGTTTGCGTCTGGGCGCCCCTTGTGTGGCTCCGCATCCCTGCCAATGCGGTGAAGGTGTTGACTGCTTCGGACACCATGGCTTATCCTGCAGTAAAAGCGCAGGTCGGATAGCACGGCACGCCAGCATTAATGATATTATCCGCCGCGCTCTTGTCACCGCCGGCGTGCCAGCTGTTTTAGAACCTCACGGCTTGACACGCGACGATGGGAAGAGACCAGACGGAATGACTGTAATGCCTTGGAAGGTAGGTAGGCCTTTGGTATGGGATGCAACGTGTGTCGACACCCTTGCGCCATCCCATCTTCCAAATACGGTGAGTTGTCCTGCAGCGGCTGCTGCAAGTGCGGAAAACCTCAAACGGCGGAAATACTCCAATCTCATCGGAAACTATATGTTCGAGCCGTTTGGGGTTGAAACACTAGGGCCATGGGGTCCGAGTGCACATCTGCTATTCCAGGATATCGCCAAACGTCTAATCGAATGTTCACGTGACCAGAGGGCTAGGCTATTTTTTGGCCAAAGAATCAGCATCGCCATACAATGTGGCAATGCTGCCAGCCTTTTGGGCACGTTACCTGTTGACAGCGATGCGGATGAATTTTTTTATGCCCTCTAGTTATTTCCATTCCTCTTTTATATACTTGTACATTTTTTTTTTAACTTTTTAAATTTATAAGTTAATCTGTATTAAGATAAATTTGTATGTTATGAAATAATTAATATAATCACATATTTATTATTGGGTAGACATACCTTTACATTAGGTTCCCTTATTTTAAACGGTAATTACATAAAGAGTGGTGCTGACAATACGACAATTAATTAAACGTCGTGTATACCTACCACAACACATTCTCAGTCTACCCATAAAAAATCATATAACTACGTCCATTAGTTTAGTCACAAGAAATTATTTTTCATTTTTCACATTTTCTACATGATGTACATGTTGATAAGGAAGCGCTTACCAGGTCAATGACTGCCGCATCCTGCAGTAGCAAACTTTAATAATAATAGCGCGAAAAAAGCAAATCGATACAGGATCGCGCTGTCGTCGCTGATGTTCTATTCCGTTTCCAATTTTATACGATTTAGTTTCTTTGAAATTTTCATTTTTTTATTTTTGATGCTAGGTTTTTTTCTATGGTTTAGGATTATTCCTATGAACCAGCAATGTTCGTGTTTTCATTTATTGTCGTATTGTCAGCACCACTCTGTATATTAACAGCATTATACGGTATTAATCTCCTGTCCACATGAATGTATCTACTATATCGATCCATCGTAATCAGCCGGGTAATTGCGTAATACACTACCAGTAGCAATAAGTTTAATTTTGATAGTTTAACAACATTCACTGTTTTATTTAGGTCGTTGAGCAGACACATTTATCGAAAATACGGACAATGGATAGCAGATATTTGACAGCCTCCGGTAGTGAACGCGGCCGCTGTAAAAGGAGGCGCGGGTTCGATCCCCGCAAATATTTGTATGCATGAATATGAATATTTGCACTGGTCTGATTGTGCCTCGGAAAAAACATTAAGCCGTTGGTCTCGGTTGTCATACAAATATCTAATGGCAGTCGTTATGAATTGTTAGAGCCCTCAAAAATCCAACAATTGGTCTAACTGCAATATGCAATGAACAAGGGATTAGCAATACGCTTCAAAATGATTCCAACTGAGAGTAATAGTGTGTCACGCAATTAGGGTATAATGGCTGTAGTGTTGTCGTCTGTCTGTAATGTCTGTCTAATGTAGCTATAATGTTCCTATTCATGGGACACAGCCCGCCTCTCACAGTGGGCTCAGACCGTGTTGGTAGATGTCATATATGCTTTGAATTGTTGGTTCTAAGATATGCCGGTTTCCTCCCGACGTTTTCCTTCACAGTTATGAAAAATACACTGCCAAAAAACTTTGCCCACAATAGTATGCCACATAATAATACGCTTTTGCCATACCTATTATTGGAATCAATTGTAACAGCACATACCTACTTAGGACCAACTTTAATCAAATTTTATTCCGTGGTACTTGGCAATCTGGGCTTTTCCCAGTTGCAATAATGTCCCTTTGTGCCGATTGGCCTAGTTCTGTTCTGTCTCCTGCTTGTTATGGAGGGAAGTGGAAAAAATATCTTTTTTCTTACTCCTCCGCTATTCTTTTCTGATTAATTTCGTTGCGGGACCCAAGACAGTTGCATCGTTACTCCGGGACTCGTCGAGCTTTATTGCCCGGCGTTTTTCTGACGGTCTCCACTGTTGATTCTGGCTTTCAGGAGTTGCAGTGGGTGGGAAAAAGTGTGGAGAATTTTGAAACAAAAAAAAAAAAAAATAGGAATTTCTCCTGTATCGTTTCGATGCGTTTACAAACAAATTACATACTATCATACACAAACTACCACACCCAGAACAACTACATGTTGATCTGGGTGTGGTTATACAAATAAGTATTTACGTATTAAACTGCAGAATACTACCAGCGACGACCCTAGCATACTACTTTTAACGCGTTTATGATCATACATCTGATCATACACGTATCGTAGACCTTTCTGGAGGACATTACCAATAAGGTCATTCCTGTCGTAGCGAATTTAATGAAGGTACATACCTATGTACATAGCACTTCAAATGTATGAAAGACGCAATTCACACGATGACAACACTGTATCAATATTAAAAATTGACAGATTCACTTAGCACCAATACGTCATATTCACATTCGTACGTGATTTATTAGAGTATAGAGAATTTAGTTGCATAAATGAAACAAGGATGAGCACCCTAATAGGGTAGTTGACTAAAAAAACTAATTAGTCCGTCAGTCAGATTTCCAAAAAATACTAGACACGTATTTTTTTCTTTTTTCATAGAAACAAAAAATGAAGACAAAACAGTGCGTTGAAAACTCGTGTGACGTCACTGCATGCTACACTTTTTAGTGAGGCGTGACGTCACCAGCCACCACTCCTGATTTTTGATGCCTTTTACATTTGTCAATTTTTATTGATTTGATAAAACAAAATATACGTATCCAATATTTCGCACCTTTAGAACAATAGAGACCTAATTCGAAATTTGAAGATTTCAATGTTGACTCATAAAGTTACCTTGCAAGACCATCTTCATCGACTGTTAATAAAACAGAGACGGTTGTTCAACATTGTTGCATCAAGTTCAACATATCAATATTGAAATCTTCAAATTTCGAATTCTTCTTCTTCTTCTTCAGTCTATGGACGTCCACTGCTGGACAAAGGCTTTCCACGCTGACGGGTCTTGTGCTGCCCGCATCCATCGGCTTCCCGCGACCTTCACCAGGTCATCGGTCCACCTTGTTGGGGGCCTCCCTACGCTGCGTCTTCCAGTACGTGGCCGCCACTCCAGAACCTTACTGCCCCATCGGCCATCAGTTCTACGAGCAATGTGCCCTGCCCACTGCCACTTCAGTTTAGCGACTCGCAGAGCTATGTCGGTGACTTTGGTTCTTCTGCGGATCTCGAATGCGGAATTTCGAATTAGGTCTCTATTATTTTAAAGGTGCGATTTCTTTATAATACTAATCATTTTGAACGATATTGCTAATCCATTGCTTCATGTTTCAAAAATGTACCTGTACAACAGCGTAAATAAACTATATAATGCCGTTCTGAGAAGTCAAGTGATAATTCAATCGACAAATAAAATTACTTTGTATGTACAAAACAGTATAATTTGTTAAATTAATAATCGCCTCACTTCTCTACAACGTTTTACGCATGTTTTCCGCTTATCATAATATTAGCAATTTACATCATAGCTTGAGTTCATTGTATATTTTTCACTCAATGAAAATAAAATACTATTGATAACTCTGTTACACTTAATAAACTGAACTAGTCTTATGATGGTAGGCCATAACATCGGCCGCCGGCAGAATTTACCACCCACCAGACAAGGTCTTGCCGCCAAGCGATTCGTCGTGTTCCGGCATGATGTCTGGTGTAGCCGTCCGGAGGACGGGTCTGAGCAGTTTTGTTGCGATGTGTGCCGGGTACGATGCGCTAAATGTTGTTGAGTCGGGAGTTTGGTCGTGGAGAGTCTCCAGATCAATCTTCCTCTGGCGCAGCATCGTTGGTCGTGTTGTTGAGTTTTACTTTGCATCACCTCGCTCAACTGCCGTCTCCCTTCCTATCCACTAAGTTTTTTTTAGTGAATAGGCTAATATTCAACATAGAACAAATTATACTAATTTCGATTATACCGACTAGCCGCGCCCCGCAGTTTTGCCCTTTTCAAGTTTTGATCACGTGGGAAAACGGGATTAAAAGTATTAATAATGTTAAAAGTATTTATAGTGTTAATCATGATTATAAATTGTCTGTGTCAAATGTCATCCACATCAGTATAGTATTTTTTTCGTGAAGAGTATCAAACATCCATACATCCATTTATCCATCCATACAAAATTTCGTTATACATACTAGCAAGTAAGATAGATTGCTACTAATATACCAGAACTCAGTAGTTTCACGATATTAAGGGCAAATGAAACTTATAACGCCTATGTGTTTTCTCCATAAGCGTTCGAATCGCTTTACATGGCTATGATTGATACATACATTATGCCTAATAGTTTCAATGTTACCTTAAAATTACAATTTTGGATAACAGCCTTGGGCACCCATAATGCAAAGTTATGCAAAACAATATTGAATATTCAAGACCAAGAATAATATCTAAAATAGTAAGTATTGATAATGCGTACCTTGGACTGCGAATTATACGAAGTTAATACTCATAAATCTAATTTAGGATTTCCACATCCGTCCTTTATAGGAAATGAAACCATGCAACTGTTGGATTCGGAAGTGATTGCATAATAAAGAGGTATTGCCATTTTCGCTTAATTTGACGCCGACACCAAAAAAGTCGATTTCGAGTCATTTAATTAGGCAATGTCGAGGCTAACTCGTTAGGATTTGAGGCAGTTATGTAATGAAAAAACAAAACACTTCACGATAAGTCGTGCTCTTTTTAAATTGACGAAAAACAAACGGAGCAGTTTCACAAGTCGACACGAATGTTTTTTTTTTTTTTGACAACCATTTTATTATTTACTCCGAGCTAACTTCAGTGTTCAGTTAATTTTTTTATGTTAATTAAACCTTTCAGAAACCCCGTGTTACTCTGGGTGTTATGAATATAAATAACATCGGTATAACATAATCAGCCTGTTCCCACTGTTGGGACACAGGCCTCCTTCTCGGTGAAAGGGAGTGGGCCGTACCTAATCTATCACGCGGGCCCAGTATGAGTTGAAATATTAATATGCAGCAGCAATTATTTTTGTTTTGGAAATTATAAATTAAAATTTCCTATCAGGACATACATCATCGATTGGCTTTAAATAATTACTTTAATTCAATAACTTTAGAAATATTTTTCTTTTTGTTATTATATTCTGTGATAATTCTTTAATGTACTTACATAGTTTTAATAGTGTCATGTTAAGCCCTGGCCTTGAGAAATGGGGTAACCATTGGCAAGGGCTAAGGCTTAAAATGAGTATAATCTTTCAAAACTGAATAATTAGCAACTAGATCAACCAATTTCGATATATCAGACGGGTCATCGTTCTTTAAAATATGACCTCGCCGTGCCCCTGAAACCAACGCCCTACTATATCGATATCGAGATTTCAGACGGTCACCACAAGCTGTCCGAAAAGTTTGAAACTTCCGACTACTTGATTAACTTGCTTAGGTTGCTCTCCATAACTTGGTGATGAGGTCAACGTGGTAATTTGAAATATTTGTATATTTGTTTTGATAAATAAAAAAAAAAAAAAAACTGATTCGCACGAGAAACAAACCATGGAGAGGAAAAGAACCAAATTAATTAACCAAATGATTTTGAGGCCATAAAAGGATACCTTGAGGACACCTGAATATCGAAAAAAAAAAAAAATTTTGGTAAGCCTGGACGAAGAACATGAAAAGTTGTATTAGTAGGCATATATATGGTGTTCCGAGTGGTAAAATTAGCTCGTCATCTCAGCGTTAATCCCAGTCGCATCCGTACCTTTTCAGCTTTGGAGTCTGGGGTCCGCTTTACCAGTCTTAACTGCTTATTTTTAGTAGTAAAACTAACTAACCTGGTGCAAACTTCAGTCCGAACCAAACCGACATGGGCATGATGCCGTGGTGTATCACATGCAACGTGGACACATGCTCGTTTTTCTTGCGCAGCACGAAGAAAAGTGTGTCCATAAACTCCGTGAATTTGCTGAAGTAGTACCACCAGCATGTGTTCGCCATCTGAGCCAATAAGAAATACAGCATGAAAATGGTAGTTATAAAACGCTTAACTGCATTATCACGAAAGGGTCTAAATGAGGCACGTTTGAATTTCCTTGATTCTAGAGCATCACTTTGAGATTTTCTATCTTACTGACGACAGACGCCTATCTATGTATCATATACGTCCTTACTGCGTAGGACGAAGCCGGGCAAAACTCATGGTCACGGAAAAAAGACGATAGATTTACTATCGCCTTTTTTTATCTAATGGACTATTATTTTTTTTCTCCTTAAGTATTAGCGTGTACCTAGTATGCAACTTAACAAATTATCTCATTTAAAAAAGCAGTGACATTGGGCAATCCTTTTTGGACTTCCATTGTATTGCGGAAATTCAAAATGAAATTCTTAATATGTACAGACGACAGCACAAGTTATTACAATCTGACATTTTTCTTTATTAGATTTTCAACTTTATTGCAAAAGCAGTAAGGTTCAAGGTTGATTGGGAATATTTGATAGTTTCGGGTAGCTTGTTCTGCTGTCGTCCGTACCTAGTACAGCCAGGAGCGACGGTATCTCACTCGTCAACTTTAAATTGCCGTTTTTTTTTTTCCGTAATTTCACGGAAAATTTGAGCAGGTAAAGTGTTTGTGAATAAAGCAGAGTGTATACATATACAGTATGTTAAGAAAACCCTGTCCGACCCATAAGAATAATAAAGGTTAGGTAAACGCATGACCAAATATAATATAAAATTTTACGTAATCATCATAGTACCAATACAAATGAATTTTGAAAGAATCTTTTTTCCCGCAAATTAATTCCAACATCCCCGAAATTTGGTAATTTTTAAAAAAGTGACAACACCGGTATTGTTATGAGCGAATAGCGATACGACCACGTGCCGCGTGCCCTGCTGCCCGCCGCCCGCGGAAGGGTGGTTAACGCACATTTATTAAGTTACCTCTTTTTGTGAAATACACACATCAAAAGTGTGTAGGGATCAACATATATTTTTGCAATAACTTTTCTCCTGATTGATATTAATTAAAATTTTCTTTAAGGATTCATCAAATAAAGTGTTTTCGTTTGTCACAGTAACGATAAACCAAGTCACCTTTGCATTAATAAAGAAATTTGCCATTTTCCTAATAAAGGGATATTTGACATTTGAACCACTAACACAAAAGTTCGAAAAAAGACTGAAATAACAGTTTTCTCTAAAATTTTATTGGGTAACTTAAACAATTAATAATCCGTGTTTCTACCGCGAACACTAACAACACAAGAACATCGGTTTGGCATACTCAAAATGAGTTCATCCAATACACGCTGTGGAATGGCCGCCCATGTTCGTTGCAACAACAAAAAAAGGTCTTCTTGCGACTGGATACCCTCCATATTCGGCAGAGCTCTTCTCTGTAGCATATCCCATGCATGCTCAATCGGGTTCAAGTCTGGCGACTGAGCAGGCCAGGGCAGGACATTGATGTTAGCTGCGGCGAGTCTGTCTTACAACTCTTGCGGTGTGCGGTCGTGCATTATCATGCATTAACTGAAATAAGGGACCGATTTGCACTTGTAGAGGAACGATGACGTCTGATACAATCGTCTCAGCATAAATTTGAGCGTTGAGGTTGCCTCTGATCCAAATCAACTCAGTTCTTCCGCCGATCCAAATACCCGCCCATACCATGATGATTCCACCACTATAAGGATGGACTTCCTGGCAGGATTTTAATCGCTGTTGGCGTCCAGGGGTTCTCCAGTATCGTATACGTCTTGTATCCGGTCTCATACCAAAACGAGACTCATCAGAAAAGCACACGAAACGCCATTGTTCTTCTGCCCAATTTCTGTGTTCAAGAGCCCATTGATATCGAATCCTACGATTGTGCATTGCTATAGGTGGTACCCGTAGCGTTCTTCGGGAATGAAGGTTCACTTCATGCAAGCGGTTTCTGACTGTTTGGTCGCTAATTAAGTTCCCTGAAGAGTGATGAAGCCTCACGGCTAACATCATGGCGGTTATTGTTGGAGCTCTTCGAGTTAAGATTTGAATGTATCGGTCTTGTCTCCGTGTGGTACAGCGATACCGTCCTCCATGGCGCTCAGCCACGGTACCAGTGCTTCGGTAACGTGTCCAAAGTCGACTGATAACACTCTGGACTTGTATTCAGAGCTAAAGCCACAGTACGTTGCCGGGAACCAGCTTATATCATTCCCACGGCTCTGAGCATTTCTTCCCTGCTTAAATGACGTCGCCGCTCCATAATAACGTTGGTTTTAATCAGTAGTAGGGAAACAGTAGCACTAATAATGTCTTCAATGCGTTGTATGTTTTTATAGGGAAAATATTGACAGCTGATTTTCATCTTTTACTCGAATTTGATTCACAGTTCCTGATTCAAATTATGAAATGCACCAAAAAGGATCCATATCTAATATATGTATAAAATTCTCGTGTCACGGTGTTCGGCTTTAAACTCCTCCGAAACGGCTCGACCGATTTTCATGAAATTTTTTGTGCTTATCCGGTATCTATGAGAATCGGCCAACATCTATTTTTCATCCCCCTAAATGTTAGGGGTAGTCCACCCCTAATTTTTTTTTTTTATTTTTTAGACAAAATTTTTAATTTCTATTTTTTTATGATACAACGTATAAAAATACATACAATCCCTAATTTTCACCCTTCTATGATCAACCCTTATTTTTTAATAGCCATTTTAGTAATTTAATCTATTATTTATATGGCAAAACAACGTTTGCCGGCCAGCTAGTAAATTTATAAAATCATAAATTTATTACAAAGCCACATCTCAATCTCAAGAAATCCGCATAAAAATGCTTGATCCCTAGACACTTTTGATGTGTGTAATATGTATTTATTTTTTTAGGGGGATTTTTTTTAAGTTTAGCCCGGTTTTGTATGCATTAGTACAATCAGTTATCGATACCTAACAACACCTTCACGGGTCGGACAGGGTTTTCTTAACACACTGTATAATTTTGCTCGTGACCGTAAATGACCACAACCCACATTTAATATTAAATAAAACTGTAATTCCCTATCATGTTCCATTCTACCAAAAATGTCTATATTTAATTAATTAGAGAAATTATGTATGCTTTTTACACGTACAAAACTAGCGATCAACAATATCACTAGTAAATTCTTTTATGTAGGACCGCGTGTGTAGTGTATGTATGTACCCAAAGGTTAATTACATAGTCACCGATACCTTTGCATCGCTTACCTAAGTACCTGTTTGAACATATATAAATTAATAATAAAGTATTATTACACGTTTTTATTGCTTAAATGAATTAATTGTTTTTCCCATTTTGGAATAAATAAAGACAATTTACCTTATAAGTACCTATGTTAATTAAAACGCACAAGATTCAATGTGACAAAAATAACATAAGACCTCAACGTTCAAACCTTTATACAAATTTTCATTGAAGTGGACGCTAGCATACTAGCGATACGATCTGAATTTTCCAAAGACAATCCTCTAATACAACGTAGACCCTCGCTTGGCAGCTATGCTTAGATAGTTGGTGATTATTTTGTTTTCAGGCATATTTTTTGTAAGGGTTTTTTTTTTCAAATCGGAACAAATAAGAATAAACTAACATTACGAAATGAAGTGTGAGCATACTATAAAAATAGTAAAGGATGAATAAAATAGTAAATTATGGATGAAAAATAATGCAAAGGGCACGATCTGATTTTGATCGGCATAGTTCACACATTCGTTCGGACATAACTTTAAAAGAAAAAAAGTAGTTATTGTGGCATAACTACATTTTTGTTGGATATAAATGGTCTTATCAATGGTCTGGTCATTGAACAGTTTTTTTTTGTTCTATCATTAACACTCCCCAGTACATGCCATGAGATACATTGTATGCCTAACTTTTTACAGCTTGGGTTGATAATAGTAGGAATTTCTAAGTATCTCTAATGTTTAGTAATAATTATAGTCTATTTTACGGACTAATAATGTAGTTTTTAATGGCAAAATAATTTATGAAATCCAGTAGATTTTGAGTTTATTCGTTACATACGAAAATACAAACCCTTCCTTTTTATATTATTAGTGAAGAAGTGTAGATGTAAATAAGCAAAGGTCTAGGGAACCTCTAGTAAAAATGTCTTTTTTAGGATATTAGTTTAAAACTCTAAAAAGTATTGTGTAGATATTTTGACATTATATTTTTATTTGTGCTTGTCTGTGTGTAGCTGTTTCTGAATAATTAGCAAGTGACAGACAACCTAGATTGTTTTTCTGTTCATTACAGCAATGAATTTTAATTTTGACAGAAATAACATCTTGTGTCGGTACGATTGGCGCAGTGGCCGTGTGATCGACTGCTGCGCTGCGTGTCGCGGGTTCGATTCCCGCACGGAACAAATATTTGTATGGTCTACGATTAAGTGTTCTGGGTCTGGCTGTTTGTGTATGTGAATTTATATGTTTGTAAACGCACGCATACAGGATAAATTTCTAGTGTGGGGCAACTTAATGAAAGCAGTTTATTATATATTTGTGTAGCTGAACTCATAAAAATAAAACATATTTATGTGCGAATATAATGATCAACTACGTCACCTTTCATACTTAAGTACCTTTTAAAAAAAGATTGAAAATGCCAAGTCGAAAGTCAAATAATTTAAATCAATACACATTATAGCGTCCAAAACGAAAAGGAACGTTGAACGTCGTATTCAGTGTTAACATGCTTCTTAACACGTGGCTTCACCTGTGTGGGTATCGAAAATTAGGCGCGGTCTCTCGAACATATTGTTACGGGCTAAGGGTATTAAAACGCCGGTTAAGGGTTGCGAAGTTTATTGGCAACGAAGGTACAGTCGATTGTAGGCAATGACAAGTAGAATGTTGCTGACGTTGCACCGAAGTCTTCACTTACGTCTACGAAGTCCGTATTGTAAACACACAATAACACTACAGATGTTACTTCACGTAGTACTCACAGTTCTCGTTACAGTTGTCGCAGTAGGTATTCTCAAAGATCGCTTCTTAGCTGTCGCTGTTTTCGTCTCGGTAGTCAAAATTTAAAAAACATAAAAAAATTGAGTAGGTAGATACATTCATCTTTGAAAAAATGCCATACGATGATTCCGTAACTGTCTCATCGTGAAAAGTTAAATGAAGTGAGATGTGCTCGAGAGTGTGCTCGGCACAGACCCTATTAAAAGTACACTTCATCTATCTTTACGGTAAGTTTACAGAATCGGTAGGCTTGGAGTCTTGCAAGTTTCATTTAATTATGGGCTATATTTAGCTTGAATGAAACTGACTCCTGTAGGCCTAGTATGAGTTTTCAATACGAAACTCGATCGTCGATAGCGAGCGCGTTTGGCGCTCTCATTGGTTGAGAGTTCTTACGACCTTAAAGCGGGCCAATCGCTGAATCACACGCGCTCTATATCGACGATCGAGTTTCGTAATGAAAACTCATACTAGGCCTACTGTAGACCAAAATCACAGCTAATATATACCAATCCAGCCGACCCGTGCCCTTTCGTCGTAAAGTAAATTATATTATATTTGAAATAAAAGAATTATCATCATCTCAGCGTTAATCCCAGTTGCATCCGAAACTTTTTTTTTCTTTGGACTCTGGGGTCCGCTTTTACCACTATTGTTTTTGGCTAACCTTCGATATTTTCCAACAGATAAACGAAATACTACTGCCCCGAAATGGTCTTCATTTTTAGGGTTAATATAATAATATGATATTAACAAATAACGTGGCTTTGCCGATTTCCCCTACAACCTTACAAATTTATATCTCTATAATATTAGTAATAGATTAGCGGCCGCCAGCGACTTCGTTCGCGTAGAGTTAGCTATGCTCAGCTCCTATTCGTCGCAGCGTGATGTTATATAGCCTAAAGCCTTCCTGAATTAATGGGCTATCCAACGCAAAAAGAATTTTTCAAATCGGACCAGTAGTTCATGAGATTAACGAGTTCAAACAAACAAACAAACTCTTCAGCTTTATATATTAATATAGATAAGCTGTAATTTTAGTCTATGGCTCTGAATGCTGCGTCACCCTCGCCGTAAGTACATGTCGACGAGTCGTCGGTGTTACAATTACAGTAGGCCTAGTATGAGTTTTCATTACGAAACACGTTTGCCGATATCGAGCGCGTTTGACTCAGCGATTGGCCCGCTTCAAGGTCGTAACAACTCTCAACCAATGAGAGCGCCAAACGCGCTCGATACGATCGAACGAGTTTCGTATTGAAAACTCATACTAGGCCTACAGTACCCGGCACGTATGTTGGCAAGATTTTGACGTAGTGGGGGTAAATTCGCGCATGGTGGACTTGAGAACGAATGAACGCAATTGTAATCGCGCGCTCGGATTGGCGCTATCTTATACCCCGCGTCCCGCTTCACCACCAAACAGATCTAAAAAACGATTTCTGCGTACCTAACGGCTCTTGCCAAGTTACGTACCGGGAACTGTACTATTGATGTTTATAAAACCAAAATAAAGGACATTTATATGACCTTAATAAAAAACCTTTCCACAAAACTTATACAATATGTAAAAAAACCCCGTCCGACATATAAGGATAATAAAGGTTAGGTAATCACATGACCAAATAAAATATGGTATATTACATAATCATCATAGTAACAATACTAATGGTTTTTGAAATCTTTTTTTTCGCGTATTATTTCCCACTTCCCCAAAATTTGGTAATTTTTTAATAAACGACACCACCATATTGACGGTGTTTTTATGAGTGAGTAGAGATGCGACCGTGTGCCGCGTGCCCTGCCCCCCTACACCCGCGCATGTATTGACTACCGCACATGTATTAATTTACCTCCTTTTGCGAAATATTTCGTTTTGTAGGTTTTTTTTTAGCCTTAGCCCGGCTTTGTAGGCATTAGTAGAATCAGTTATCGGTACCTAACACTACCTTCAGGGATCGGATAGTTTTCTATACATATTGTATATAAAGGACAGGAGGAAGGTGGTGTTTTTTGACGTAGTTCTTTTTGGTGTAAGTATATTAAAGTTACATCCGACATATTTGATTATTATATGCTGTTGTTATTGAATTTTTATTTTTTCTATAAAGAGTCTTGAAAGTATTACGAGCCAGCAATACGCACTTAGATGATTATTTTATCAGTAATTGTATCCGGAAGTCCGAAAGAGCATGTGGATTTACGTAACTAATTATAAATAATTACATGGTACTACTTTAATTACTTATTGTATGATTGTTTTATGTTTTTAGTTTGTTACATTATTACATAATTTACTTACATATATATTTAATGATCTAATACTGTTATATTATAACTAACAAAGTTATCTAAGTCGTTATAGTTTTCCTTCTATATTTACATGTGTGGGATACTTAAGAAAGTTTTGCGATAGTAAAAAAAATGTTCTATAAGTAGGTACATATATTTTTATTACATCTTTTCAAAGTACTCTCCACCAGCCTCTATACAAAGTTTCATGCGTCTGAACCAGTTTTAGAAACACTTTTTCCAGTCCGCCACAGACATCTCGTTTACAGCCTGCTCGACCCAGGAGTTTGACCGGCGTACTGTCCAGGAAATCCCTCGTTTGGATTGCAGTCTGGGCGGGCGCATTGTCGTGGTGAAGCAGTAACCCGCGGAGCCCTGTGTTTGGTCGCTTGTTGCTCACAACAGAGAAAACTTCTGTCAAGCATTTGGTAGTATACTATTCAGCGTTAATGCTTCTTTGGTTTCGTAAAGGAATTGATACCAAGTATCCAGTCAAACTGAAAAAGACCGCGATCAAAATCTTACCCCCGCTTCAGTGAGGCGATCTAAAAGCGGGGGATCTAGAATCGTTTTGAAACACCCAAACTGTTGACCGGCGCTTCGTTTCTGGATCGTATTGATAAATCCAAGATTCTTCGCCTGTAACGTAAACACACCGAGACAAGCTTCAAATTTATCTATCATATCATGGCAACATTTCACCCGTGCCCGTGCTTCTGAGCATAGGTGAGATTGTGCGGCACTTAGCGTAAAACTATCTTCCGCACCGAAGATGCACGTTTAGAATCTCGTGAAAGCTTCCTGATCCAATCTGCAATTTATGCTGAATTACTTGGTATGTAATTCGTCTAATGTCTTGGATCAAACTTTTCACTGCTAGAATGTTTTTTTTTTTAATATAAATTATAAAATAGCGCTTGACTGTAATCCCGCCTGATGGTAAGCAGTGACGCAATCGTTGATGGTAAAGCGCACTAGTTTATTAAGAGCCTATTCACTCTGGCCTTGAAGACACTCAAATTGTAGTCCGATGGAAACACCGCCACTGGCAAATTATTCCTGTCCCTCGATGTACGCGGTATAATGGTTGAGGCGAAACGCTTCGTCCGGATCGTAGTGGTGTTAACAACATAAGGGTGGAGACTCGCCGTACGACGGGTCGTCCGATGGTGGAACGGAGATGGAGAATTAAATCATGCGATTCCCTCGCACACCCTTCAAAAAGCATCCTATAGAACACCGAAAGGCTGGCTACTCTACATCTGTGCTCTTGGCTTTGTACACCGTCTCGAGTTAAATCAGGGTGACCAATCAGCCTCTTCGCACGTCTGAACTGACTTACTGAATCCAAAGTGGTCAGGTGACACTTAGCAGCACCAGCCCAAATGTGGCTGCAGTACTCCACACACGAACGGACCTGTTCTTTGTTCATCATTAGAAACTGCCCTGGTGTGAAGTACCGCCGGACCTTTGCGATAACGCCAAGTTTCCTGGCAGCCACCTTGGCCTTGGACTCAATGACCCGCCCAACGTTTAGGTTTGAGGAAATCTCAACTTCCAAAAGCTGAAGGCGGTCAATACACTCCAAGGAAACATTTCGAAAAGTAGGAGCCAAGGTGAACGGGCTCCTTTTGGCAGTGAAAAGAGACGCCTGTATTTTGGCGGCATTGAATGTTATAAGGCATTACCCCATTCGGAGACTGCCTGTAGTGCAACATTCGTTCGCTCTACCATAACACCGTTTTCTTCTGTACCAGCCGTCAAAGGGCGACCACTTCTTTCTTTATCCCCCAAAGTTAGTCGACCGCGCTTAAATTCATTATATCACGAATACACGGTTGCCTTTGAAGTGCCTTCATCCATGAATGCCATTTAAGTCTATCCTACGATTCGTCTGGTTTGAAATCGTAAAATCATAACGCGAAAATGGTCTCGACGCAAATCCGTTTTTCAAAGAAACACGACAATTTTAATTAGCTCGCAAAAAATGTTGAGGAATGTTTGAATTTGGAACGTACCCATTATTACCCTTACTAATATTATAAATCGGAAAGTGAGTTTATTTGTTCCGCTTTCACACCGTAACCACTGAACCGATTGCTTTGAAATTTTGCAGACGTAAAATTAGAAGTCCGGATTAAATAATAGGGTACTTTTTTATCCCGGAAAAAATATATATTCCCGAGGGAAACCTAACAAGCGCGATATAACCGAAATCTACGTGGGCGAAGCCGCGGGCGGAAAGCTAGTTAGTTATAAATTTGTAATCATATTTTTCAAATAAGTTATAACTGGCCAGTTTCTCATGCATAAAAACTTTTTGTCGCAATACTTTCTGAGTGACCTGGTATATCGAGACAGCCGTTTAGCATTCAGATGATGGGCTATTTTACAAACAAAAAACACCGTTTTAAATAAAAAATGCTTAGCAGTCTTAGCGACCTCTATGTTTTAAAACACATGTCTAATGATACTCTATATTATGAGGCAGACACGAAAACATAAACCCATCCCCAATATACGTGAAGGGGAAATACACCAAAAACTTTTTTCTTAACTTTATTTAACACTTTGTCGACGTGGTAGTTAAATTTATATGAACAAATGTTTCGGGAGACGTGACCTACTCAACCCTAAAATGAGAGTTTAATTTTTAAAGACTAAGGAAACGAAAATCCGTTAAAATCCATAGGAAAATCTAATTCGGTTGTTTTATTTAGTTTAATAGGTCGTCATAATGTCGTTTGTCAAGGCCACGATGTAAGGCAATTACACCGTGGCCCTGACAAACGACATTATACTAGATTTAAGGAAATAAGATAGATGAATGAATGCTTCCCCTTAACACTCGCATTGGGAACGGAGAGTCGGACATTTGTCATACTCATCATCATTTCAGCGTTAATCCCAGTCGCATCCGTAGTTTTTTCAGCTTTGGAGTCTGGGATCCGCTTTACCAGTCTAACTTCGACATTTTCCGTAAAGTGATTGCCGTCTGACCTTCACAAACCAAAGGCGATATCGAAGCATTGCAGCTAGACCAATCGTTAGACTTTTTGAGGGTTCTAGCAACCCGTAACAACTACCATTACATGTTCGTATGGCAACCGGGAACAACGGCTTAACGTGCTTCCCGAGGCACCAAACCACTGCAAATATTGTACCAGTGTAAATATTCATATTCATGCATCTAAATATTTGCACTGCGCGGAGATGTGTCGCTGTCGGACAATTGTCATACTAGCTGACAAAATAAACGTTGTCTAAACTTGAACCATTCATTCAAAATTCCCATAGAAATACACTTTCAGTTATCCCGTTTAAATTTTAGGACTTTTCAAGTCTCTTACCCTCATTGCCATCGGACTCCGTGAATAGTCGACAAGCTGACACGTAAAGTTATATTCACCCCACCAGCCGCTCATCAAGTACTGTGAAAATAAAATAAAAAACATTCATTAGTAAACAAACCTCAAAACCTTTTCCACTGTGATTCTATTTATTTGTGTAATTAAAACGTATCAAAGGTCCCTAGGTCTTTGACTTGCCTAATTAATTTAAAGAGAACCCAGTGAATAACGACTTACGACTTAAATAATCTATGGATTGGTTCGCTTCATCTGAACCGATCGACTTTTCATGTATGAAGTGTTGTTCGATCTTAATAATTTCAAAAGAATTAAAAATAAAGGTTGCGTGACCACATTATTGTTAGTTACTAATATCAAGTGGTATATAAGGTCAGTGGCCCATGTGCGTGTTCAACCTCAGCATGATTATCCACTAAGTGGCAAAGACCTTTACCTCATAGAATATCCAGGCACTGAACAGTGTTTGTGCAAGGTTATAGATGACTAGCACGCTGCGTAGTTCGAAGGGTTTGCGATTCGCCATAAATCGAGGGCCAAGCACCCGCGAACAGTACGCGTAGCAGATACACGCGGCCATTGTTGGCCATAGCGATGACATCATCGGCCAGTCCTTTACACGGGGATCTAGAAATTGATAAAAATAAACAAACTTATTCAAATATAAAAGTAGTATAGAAGTCAAGATTAACATCGGTAACACTGGACTCATATAATATGTTAAAAGCAGGACTACTGCAGCATTTCTACAAGTTTTATTAAATGCAACATCTAGTTATTTCCATAGCTTGGCAACTAAATCACGCGATTGTGCACGATGCGCGAGAGGTAATTACACAGAAAGAATTCCGAATCTTATTATAGCTTGCTACAAGCAATGTGTCTGTCTACTTCACAAGTCCATACTAAATGTATGGACTTGTGAGGTAGACAGTAAGATAGAAAATAATAAGAGATCACGGATATATTCCCCCTTATTCATAAACGCTGTTTAAAGTTAACTAGTGATTAGCGATTCTTTAACTATTTAATTTTGACCTTTTAACCTCACTTAACTTAAATCATCCTTTATGAATATACACCACAGTGTTTAAGGGGTTTATTCATAAACAAAGATTAAAGTTAAGTGACGAGCAAACGTCTAAAATGTATGGTTAAAGAATCGCTAATCACTAGTTAACTTT
Source organism: Sesamia inferens (assembly GCA_037179545.1). Lineage (NCBI taxonomy): Eukaryota > Metazoa > Arthropoda > Insecta > Lepidoptera > Noctuidae > Sesamia > Sesamia inferens. Next base: position 21,292,195 of record CM073928.1, on the reverse strand, counting down.
AAACATCTTTTATAAATAAGGGGGATTGTGTATAATGTTACAATAAGGTTTTTACGAGCTTGGGAAATCAGTAACAAAACTGTAGTTTTTATTCCCATTACAAAAAATAAATTGATGATATAGAAATGTGAATAGTGTATAAAAATCACATAAGTATACATATAACGTGCACAAATTTGCTCAATAAAACGTGTGTTTCGTTCATAAGCCATATAAATAGGATTACAGTAAAATATTCCTTGTATATTTAAAAAAAAAAAAAAAATGATTTTTCAAGCAAAAGAGACCCTTTTAGTCATTATATATATAAAATAAGTATTACAAACTTTTCGGAGTATTGCAGTCAATCGCTTTATCTCCGAATAGATTATAACTCGCCCGAGTTAACTGTGCATCTCGCTCTGTGTCGTCATTCGGACGGTAAAGTGTGTAAAAAATGAGAATTATGTTAAAAAAAAAAAACATTTTTTATGTTAATAAAAGGTCGTTTTCATGATAAAGCGTCATAAAACTAGGTCATTTTACTCATGAAGTGTTGCAATTAAATTGATACGTACATATGGACTGCATTCCAGCGAGGTGCACAATTAACTTGCGCGAGTATTAGTCATAATTTGGGATTAAGAAAGTCACTTTCAGTCGATTATTCATAACATTGAGGCAGCTATGGCACTTTTCTATGAAACAGCCTATTTCTTTTTTTTTTTTTAATGTGAGTTTATGGTTAAAGTACGGTTGGTGTGTTGTTTGGTTTGGTTATGTAAGGTTGTCTGTAAAAGATCGCTTTTAGCGATAAGAACGCCCTTTGTGTCACCCTTTGTAAAATCTCTTTATTTATGTTCTGTAATCTATATGGTGTACATAATAAAGAGTATTCTATTCTATTCTATCGAGAGTCTAGCCACCCTGTATTACTTATAATTACACCTGTTGCTACCTATAGTTCTCTTTCGACAGGCAGTAATATTGTTGCCCTTTATTAGCTAGTGTACGGATTTTTACAAGACAGCAATGAAACATGCTTTTCTAATAACTTAAGTTCCCAAATAACTTAAGTTTTCTTATACTTAACCTTGTTTTCATGAGACTTCCAGCTTTAAGTTAAATTCAAAGTCTAATTCTCTTGCTGTTTTCCTGTACAACTACATTTATGCATGCATGCGCCTATAAGTGTATTATTATACTAAATTGTTATATTTTTACCTTACATGTTACCTTGAGCACAAAACCAGTGTAAACTATTGTTGATGAACCAATATAAATACCTAAATAAAAAGTAAGTGGCTGAAACCTTTAAACCTGATACAATGTTGTTGTAGCTACAATCTCTTCCGTAGCGGGTCTACTATTTTTAAAAAGTTTTCAAGATCTGGTGCATATTCTTTGAAATAAATGAGTTCATTGGCACCGCTAGACAAGATCATCAGAAACTTGCTACACAATAAATCAGGAATAACAATGTTTTGGCTATTTAACTCGGTCGATGTACAATGGCTGTAAGAAGATCAATAACTTATGTAATCAGCTCATGTGTATTTCCCAGATTTTATGTATGTAGTTCAGTAACCGAGGCTGATAGGTTTTGAGGCCGCTAGCGCAGTTGACATAACTTCTGCTGGAGAAGGCGCAAGCGCAACGATATACACAGAGTGGGGTTGCGCCGGAGTGTGAATCGTTCCGCAGTTCTTATGTAATGTATTGAGCAAACTCGTAGACCAGAATAAACACTATCGGCGCGCGTTGTCTTCACACTTGGTACGGGATTTGTTAAAAACTCTTAAATTATCATAAAATTATATCATATAGTGTTTCAACACGAAACACTGTGATATCTTGAACTTACAATGCTATTTTAAAATAACAATTGTCGCTAAACTGCGTGCATAAAAAAAAAACTAATTAGTCCGTCATTCAGATTATAGAAAAATATTGGATACGTATATTTTGTTTTATCAAATCAATAAAGATTGACAAATATAAAAGGCATCAAAGATAAGGAGTGGTGGCTGGTGACGTCACTGCTCGCTAAAAAGTGTAAGCGTCCAGTGACGTCACACAAGTTTTCAGTCGTCTTCATTTTTTTGTTTATATGAAAAAGGAAAAAATACGTGTCTAGTATTTTTTGGAAATCTGACTGACGGACTAATTAGTCAAATATCCTATTGACGATAGGTTATACGTATTAATCTTATGAATATTGTTGACAGTATATCTACTTACCAAATTGTTCATTATACATGCAAAAATTTAAACCTCGTATACTTAATTATCCAATGACGTTCCCCGTCTTAATTAAAATATCAAGTATATAAAGTAGTTTTAATCCTATAGCTAGTCAGTTGATCGGTAAACGTATCTATAGTCAGTATTATTTTATTTGTGTATTTTTTTTTTATTTTCGCGTATTGTTAATGATAATTAATAAATAATACGTTAAACTTACCTGAAGCTATAGTGAAAACAACAAAGATATCTATAATCAATTTTAGGTACTTTGTCACGAAACTTGTGAAAAAAAAAAATTAATATGTATATTACCTATAAATAATTATTGATATAAAAATAAAACTTACCACTCCTATTGTCCATTAGGTCTCTGTACCAATTATATAAGGTAGCCATCTTTGGGAAGGTTTCTCTAACGACTAATTAAATCTGCAACAAAAGAAAGAAATATTAACTTATGTAACAATATTTATAGATTGATTTATTTAAAGAAATATACATATAATTGGAAATATATATTTAAATTAATCTAAGACGTCGCACAATGAAATAAAAAAAAACAGAAGAATAATACATTGACAAAAATGCGACCTAGGTAACTGAATCGTTTTCTTTATATAGAAAAAGCACATGACCAGAATATTAAACTTTATAACAGGTTGCTACGAAGAGACGACGCTGTCAACAAAGAATTTAAATTGAGTTTTTGTAATTAGTGAACCCGCGAACTAAGAGCAATTCTTCAAGTCTTGTTGTTGCAAGACTAAGAAAATACAACTTTATTTGCAGAAAGTTTAGTTGTAGAAGTTATATTTTCTCGAATGAATGAATTATATACTTGAATGATCTTTAAGCAGTTAAGCAGTCCTATTTAAGTAAGTAAAAACCCAAGTTAGATATACTCTTTGTTTTGTCATTGCCAACTTAATAAAACAACACGGGCATGTGACCTTGCACAAATCGGTAATAGTGCGAGGTCTATCTATATATGGACTAGTAATATGTACCTATTAACTTTTCACACATAAGATAACATAACATAGTAACAGATATAAATATGTATGTATAACCGTCATTTTCGCAGGTTAGACTCCCATTAGCATTTTTACTTACATAATTGAATTATTTCACAATAATATTTTTGATTACTTAGAAAATTATTCATGTCTATAAGATTCTACTTCAAGTTGTCTGAATTTTACCTATTCATCAGGTCAAAAATCGTTACTAATTAAATAAATTCTGTGTTTGTTGTTCTCCACTAAGGAGGTAAGTTAACGCCTATCTAACGGACAGGGCCGTCATCTACCCCGGTCACCAAGGAGTGTGGAACAGACAAAACAGGGATCAGTCCTGCGGCCACAATTGTTTAACATCGGGTACGACTATATTTGAGCCAAATTCGATAAAGAATAGAGGTAAACAAACCGTTGCTAGGCAACGAGTAGTTTACATCTAAAAGACAGATGTTAACAACCTTTTCTACATACTTAGATGATTTTCATAAAAGTAATAATTCTACTATTCTAAACAGTTTATTTATGTTTAGATATTTATGATTTGCATAGAATGCTTAACCGATTTGAATGCAATAACCGATTTCACACACATGTAAGCTAATTTCCTAATAGGTTAAATTTTATGATACATATACAATATGTTAAGAAAACCCTGTCCTAAATTGGTTTGTTTACCTCTATTCTTTACGTAGGTAGGCGATGGTATAGGTGCTGCGCGCCGACCTACCTAACGGCGTCAGCGTAGTTTGTTACACTGACGATACGCTAGTTCTGCCACAAGGGAGGGCGGCAACCGATGCTGCGACCCTTGGAGTTGCAACAATCGTGGAAAGGATCCGGCAATTGGGACTCGAGGTGGCCCTGCACGCGTCCTCGGAACGCGCCACCGTCAGGTTTCCACATAACATAGGAGGGGTTCACATCGGCGTCGGGTCGACAATGAAGTACCTGGGACTCGTCCTCGACAGCCGGTGGAACTACGAGCACTTTCGACGTTTGGCACCCAGACTGGAACGAGCCGGGGCTGCCCTGAGGCAGCTCCTCCCCAATCTAGGGGGACCAAACGCCTCTTACCGGAGGCTCTACGCCGCGGCCGTGCGGTTCATGGCCCTTAACGGGGCACCGGTGTGGGCGCGGCCGCTAAGAAAGCGACCAATCCGTTGCCTGACCTCGTCCCAGAGGGTCATGGCCGTTGGGCTGGTCCGGGGATACCACACGGTCTCCGCTGAGGCGGCGAGCCTCCTTGCCGGATTGCCGCCATGAGATCTGGGAGCCAAAGCCCTTGCCCACATGTGGGAGTGGCGATAGGAGGCAAAACACCGGAGGCTGCCGCGAGAAATTGCGGTACGGCGGAAGGAGCTCCGGCATAATCTCATGGCGACATGAAAGTGCGATTGTCGCAACCCAGTGCTGGGCACGCCACAATAGCGGCGATAAGTCCCCTCTGAGGAGTCGCGTAGAGAGGCGTCACGGCGCCCTCGCCTTCCGCCTGACGCAGATCTTCACCGGACACAGTTGCTTCGGGAGGTTCCTGTTCCGTATAAGGCGGGAGGAAACGCCAGGGTGTCACCATTGTGTGGATCGCCCTACGGTGGAGCCCGCCCCCCCTAGCATACGGTGGAGGTCTGCCCGGCTTGGGTAAAGCACCGCCGTGTCCAGGCCATGGTCCGGAGCGAGAGTGAATGGCAGGCCGTCACCTCCTTCTGCGAAGCAGTGATGCTGGCAAAGGAGTCTACGGAGCGCGTGAGGGAGCAGGACTCCCAGCGGCCTCACGCCACTATCCGCCGCAGGAGACGCCCTGGTCGGGAGATAACATCGAACTCCCGCCCACCGTAGGCGCGGGCTTGCGGGCGGTGAGCAGTTGGTAGCTCGCTACCCGGTAAGGACCAGGCCCGAGTCGACGGCGCTTCGTGTTTCACGCGCACCTCAAAGAGATGTCAGCATATCGTGAAGGGGTCCAAGAAGACCGATGCCTCCTGGGTCAGGGCTGCGGGTTGGTTAGTCAGTAAAAGTCTGACATGCCCTTCCGCTCCGCCCAGAGTGGGGAGACGGGGGTCATTTGATATTTTTCAAATGGAAAATCATCAAATAACCTCTTCATTTGACGACTTCCATCATGTGAAATAATATTATTATTAAAAAATATAAAATTTAAATAAACGTTTAATTTTTTGGAAATAATTTGTTAATCGATTTTCTTGGTATAAGTACTTACAATAAAAACCAACGGAACGTGTATGTACATTATGTTGACTTAATGAGAAAATTAAATAAGATATATTTTCCTTTGTTTACACGAAGATTATTATAAGGGACCTTGATGTGTTAGTGCTTGTCTAATGGACCTACTACTGGCCATTTAAGCTTCTTGGAGCGTAACATGTGGCAGTGACTTATGTATATTAAATGCTTTAAAACTGGAAAAACCTGCACGGATATTTAACGTGATATACAGGTATTATTGTGGACGGCACGAATGGCGCAGTAGCTGAGCGTTGACTGACCACTGACTGTTGTGCTGCGTGTCGCGGGTTCAATTCCTGCAGGGAACAAATATTTTTATGGCCTACAATTAGTTGTTCGGGGTCTGGCTGATTGTGAGTGTGACTTTATATGTTTGTAAACGCACCACGATATAGGAGAAATTCCTAGCGTGGGGCAACGCTTTTTTTTCAAATTGTGCTTATAGGAATAATTTTGTTGAAAGTTCTTCAAACGATTTTATTTTGCTCGCCCTGTTTATTTATTTGTTTGAGTCTAATCGAAAAATCAAATGTGGTAGGCAGTTATGCACCTTTGGTTCTGATGACAATAAAATTTAAAACATTCGGTATCATAATAGAACGTCGATAGTCGCTGTTACAAAATGACGTACCTATTTTTCATATTTTTTCACTAGTTCCTCCATGGGTATACAGAGTAGTGCCGATAATACGACAATAAATGAAAACACGGACAATGCTGGCTCATAGGAATAATCGTAAACCATAGAAAAAAATCTAGCATCAAAAATAAAAAATGAATATTTCAAACAAACTAAATCGCATAAAATTTGAAACGAAATAGAAATTCCTTTAAAATATTGGTTGGCTGAGCTCCGATCGGCGACAGGCGACAGCGCGATCCTGTACTTATCGACTTGTTTATTTTTTTTTATTTTTAAGATATTGCATAGCTTCTATCGCGGGCCTTGAGCGCGGGGACCGAATCCAGAAATTCCGTAACGAAAAAACCTCACGCTCCCCATCGTCTAACGTCGTTTCAGTTCGGCAGTCTTCGGCACGGTATGTTTGTGTGCGTGCGACTACATCTTTTGAAAACAATTTATAGATTTTCAAAAAGAGCATGCATATTGCAGGGCGCGAACTCAGTTCTACACACTTGCCATGTTACTGATAGTCGCGATGTGCTAAACTTGCGATTAATTTTCTCTCTGAAATAGGTATTCTATAGAGATATGTCATAGACGTCATCGACGTTGTCATGGCTACCTTAAAAACATTTCATATAATTAATTATTAAGTACTTTTATTCAAATTAATTTAGTAGTGTTTTTATAAAATAGCTTTTTTTTTAACGGAAAAGCTAAGATGAATGTCACGCAAATTTTTCATTGGACTTTTTTATTTATAGTGTTGTTTACTAAATAAAAGCGCGTGATTTTATAGAGTAAAAAGTGCTCACGCGGCCGTTTTTTCAATTGTTGCAAGAATTCAAAAGACTGTCTTTAAATAGTGTTCAGACGATTGCTCAAAGTGTATTAGATTTCATTAGTAATAGAAATGGCATTTCAATAATGACTTTCAACTGCCAAAGTCTAAATAGTCATAAATACGATTTACAAGATTCAGTTACGAGACAAACAAATGTGTTACTTCTTACCGAAACTTGCATGACGCATGATAATCCAATTGAAATACCTAATTTTAATTGTATTGTTCAGTTCAAACGAGATACTGTTTCAAAAGGTGGGGTAGCTATTTACCAAAATAAAAATGATATTACTAATATTATGACTCCGAATATTGAAATAAATATTGCACACGTTAGCGATGTTAATGTTAGGCGCTCAGTTGTTGGAGATATTTGTGCGTGCTTATGCAAACTTAGAAATGGCCTACAAATAGTTATGGTAGCAATTTACATTTCTCCGAATCCAAAATTGGACGAGGTAGAGCATTTTATTCATCGTACTTTACTGGAGTACACTGAAGACGGCTCGAAAATACTTGGTACAAATGGTAATAAATTTCCACTTATCTTGGCTGGCGATTTCAACATTAACTTCGCTGATAAAAAATCAGAGCGGTTGACAACTTTTCTATCAAAAACATTGAATTTGAAAATGAATAATGATCCACAAGAGTCCACAACAAAATATGGGACCACCATTGACGCGGTATTTTCTAGGTATTTAGAGGATATTAAGTCGCAAACTTATGTTTCTTATTTCAGTTATCATAAACCTATAGTTTCAATGATAAATATTCCTGAATAACCAACAGCTACTGTAAGGTAATAAAACCCACATGTATTGTAAAATAATAAAAATATTTTAAATAATATTAACTTTTTATTTATTTAATAAAAGAAAAATTTGTTTTCTTATCGGTCACCACGCTCAAAAAGTGTAACTTGAATTAATATCAAAGAAAAAGAAATACTGAATAAATAAAATAAATAAATAAATATAATTGCATAAATTGATACAAAATGCTATGCAATAGCTTTACCGCGGCAGTCCCCGAGTGCCACACGTCTTTTTTTTTTTTTTTTTTTGGCGCCTTTGTTATTAAAGTTTAGTACCGCTGGATGCGGCGATCATCAACCAGTAAGCGCTTCCTTATCAACATGTACATCATGTAGAAAATGTGAAAAATGAAAAATAATTTCCTGTGACTAAACTAATGGATATATTTATATGATTTATTATGGGTAGACTGAGAATGTGTTGAGGTACACGATGTTTAATTTATTGTCGTATTATGACCGCTAAAACTTCTAACTTTCTCTTTTTACGACCACTTCAATGAGTACCAAATAAAAGTTCACCACTAGTCGAATAGGATATGAAAAAATAAAGAAATTCCAATATATCGGCTAACCAAATGGCACGTATTTTTTTCATTGCTTTTTCTTCCTTTTCTCGTATATGGGTTTCAAATGAAAGGGCTAGAGTAAAAAGTTTTAGAAAGAATTATGTATTGAGGAGTTACATAATAAAAAATTGTCAGCCAAAAAACCTTGAAAAATGCTGATGCAATGTTAAACCCAAAAACACGATCAACGATGCTGCGCCAGAGGGAGAATAATCTAGAGACCCTCCACGACCAAACTTCCGACAAAACATTTGGCGCATCGTACCCGGCACACATCGCAACACAACTGCTCAGACCCGTCCTCCGTACGGGTTCGCCAGACATCATGCCACGGACACGACAAATCGCTTGGCGGCAAGACTTTGTCTGGTGGGTGGTAACTTCTGCCGGCACCCGATATTATGGCCTACCACCGCGAAATTCTCCGCGGATTCTGGAGATAAAAACATGGGTTCATCAATTTGAGCCTGCACCCTAATTCCGTAACATACCTACTATAAGTATCAATTTGAATCATATTGCTAATCTATTGCTCCATTTGTTCGAAAAATGTGTCTGCTCAACAACTGATGAATGTTGTTGAACTATCAACATCAAACCCATTGCTCAGTAGCAATGCACGCGATGAAAGTTTATTAATTTTATTAACTTTAAAATCATTCTAATGCGTGGACTTTTGGACCTCCTCGTAAAATATGGTAATGGAAGCGGAACGGCGAAAGTCAGATAGGTAACATTGCGGCATAATCCTTACAATCTAGCCATTCAAACTGGAGATTTCACATATGGAATGACTGATTATTCCACAGTTGCATCATATTATACATTGCTATTCGCTGTCAAGTAGAAGGGGGGGCTAACGGAGTGATCACAAGACCTGTTTACGTCGTTGTTGGTCAAATTGCACCTGATAGCTGATCTACTGATTTGCTTTATTAATCTTCAGACCTTATTTTTAAATCACAATTTAATAATCTTTTATATAGATTTTAATCAGCGAGTCAGTAGTGTCTGTAGCCCGTAGGAAGTTATATTGGCACGTAGGTTTGTTTCTAAACCTCACGTCTTCACATGTTTTTGGACTATTGTCACGTTCCGTGAATTGATATCCTTTGTTACCGCACCGAAATTATAGATCATGTTGATACAAAATCGATAACGCTATGAAGAAACGCGTCTTTTGTCAACCTGGTCGGTAAAGTTTCCTATTAAAGCAAACAATCAAGGGAAATTAGATGCAAAATACGTCAATTACTTCGTATCGTGTGCTTGTATACTCAATAATCGAGTAGGACAGGTGGCAAGGTTAGTTGATGATCATTATACATCATGACCGTGAAATAAATAAATCGCTTAATGCGGACTTTGTGACGGCTACGCTTGTGCGAGCCGGTAGTGGCTGAAGCGAACGAGATGACACGACACAGCGCGGGCTGCAGGCGGCAGTTGCACAACCGCCTATTGTAGCCGACCTTGACCTGCTCTTCACGGCAAAATTCACTTACACTCGCTTACTCTTGAGCCCGATTACCCATTTGCGAGTATGTATAATGATTGCATAATTTAATTTTGCCTTAAACTTTTTTTGTATAGGTCATTCATCCTTTATAATAACATTTTATTTAAATACCTAACTTCTTGTTTGTTAGTTAGAATTTTATCTACAGACTAATAAAACTACAATAAACTATTTCTATCCACTATGGTTGGGCAAGACGCCCGGCTTTCCGGTTTCCGACTATGGTATTGGTGTTGGTATTCGTGTGACAACCTAGATGTGCCAGGAACAGAAGAACTCATTCATTTTATTCCTTACGTCGCCGTCGCAACAGATGGTACTAGGTAAGCTTCATTATTGAATAAAACTAATTAAACAACATACTGAAAATTACAAAAGATATATTTTACCTGATAGCATTTAATTTCAAATCTATTACTAATCGCTAAGAGTAAATACCATTGATTAAGTATTATCCTTGTCCAAGGAAAAACCGTTTACACATAGTACGGGGACCTTAAACGTTTTCGTCTCGAGTATTCTATGAAGCAGTCACAACTTTCACCGGGCCGCGGTCCGTAGTCCGCGGGCTTTACGTAAGGGTGTTGCGCCAGACGTCCGCGCCCGCGCCCTGCGGTACCACTGACCCACTGCCACAGACTCGTACGCACCACACACCACTCTTCGACAACCATCCCGTCAACTTTAAACATTGCGTTATATTTATTTATGTACATATCGCACATACGAAGTCGCATTTAAAAGATTTTGCAAATTAAAAAAATATTTTTCGTTCACAATTTTTACGCAACTTTAGACTTTGACTTTTAACTGACCACGCCGAAAGCGATTCGGTGGCAATTTTCTAAAAAAAAAAAAAAACTTTTGCGTATAAATGACATTGTTTTACAACAAGGTATGTCAAAACTCAGGAAAAAAGGCTGATGGCAATTTAAATAAACACCATAATTATTGATATAGGTATCACCGTCATTATTGGTGGTATTTCAACGTACATATATGACATATCAAGTGTGCCAACAATCCTAATGTACATGTGTTATGGTGATAAAAAAATATACTGCTGAGTTGCTTTATTGGAGACAAATAGGAAATAATGACAGGTAAAATAAAAAAAAAGAAATATCGTGATACTCTTACCGAGAATTTAGAAAGACGCACATACACACAAAAATAATGCTTATTATAATTATGATTATTATTTTAGATAGCTTTTTTTAGCATGGGTTAATCATTATGTTCATATCACACGATGAGTCAGCGATCGATTCTGTGAAAACTTCGCGAAGACGTAAGATGTCACCAAATATCAGAAGGAATAATATATTTACCACTCACTTATCAAGGATTTTAGTTCACTGTTTACACTTTGATCTTGAATGCATATAATAATAAAACAACTTCATTGTTTAAGACAAAATGTCACATTTTTATAAATACTATTTTAATTACCTACTCGTATAAATCAAGCAAGCCATGACCTACACGCGGTTATTTTTAGTTGTGATCTATGTGCTTTCCAAGCAACTTCAAAAAAAGGACCTTTTTTGTTACATCTGAACTTTCGACTGATTGAACAAATTTTGCTGACTCTTTTTCCTTTGAAATTGTCACAACTGGACCAAAGTGTAAAGGAACCACACGGGAAGCACCATATTTCAAACAAAGAATCATCAAAATCCAGTCAACCATCGAAAGTTCTGAGGTAATAAACAAAAATCAAATCAAAAATTTCAAGTCCAATTCAGTTAAAAAAAGAAACCATCGATTTCCAATAAAAGACTACAAAATGAGAAATAACTGATTTCGGAAGTCGATGGCCAAAACGAAAATACAAAAATCGAAGACGCCGCGTCTTCCTAAATCAATTATTATTCACTTTGAAGTGTATTTTTGGAAATTGGTTGTTTATTTTCAAAGTATGTTAATTAGTCTAGATTAGGTATTAACTATTAAATTACATTTGTACTATTTTATCATACCTAATATATGTAAAATTTCAAGTCGTCGGTCCTTACTAGCTAAAACCACCTTTAAATTTGCAATTCATTGGTAAAAAACGCGAGAGAATCCGACAAAAAGCAAGTTCTTAAGATTTTATTTATATTCTGTGTGTTCCTTTGTTACATACCTTTATTAATTATATTTAACATTGTTTTAACTTAATATAGGTAATACATATCAGTAAATATTTATGGTACTTAGCTACTTAGTTAACTGTTCCTTGAACTCTTTCTGAACTTCTCAAGATCAGCAAGCAACTAGAATATTCAATATTAATTTGTTTACATTCAGATACTACACATTTCCTCATGTATAATGTAAAAACTAAAGGAGAATGGATATTTGGTCTATAGGGCGGATTTGCTCATTCTTCTTTAAATATTCTATTTAGTTTATATTATTTTAGGAATATAAGCCAAGGTTAGAAAGAAATAAAAGCTTATCTAACATCAAAATGTGGTAATACGATAACAAAAATCATAAACATGGGAAAATCCACTAAATTTGGAATGAGTCTGTTTCGTTACAAAACATAATGACATTCGAATAGTGTTAGTATCGCAATTCTTGTCCATGAAGCGATGTGGAACCTCGCAAACGACAGCGACACGGCGCGAACGCAGCGTTGCGTAAATTCATCGATATGCAGCGATGATCAATTAGATAGGAACTTCGTGAAATCTTTGTCAGTCGCTTATGTAACCTATAATAGAACAATAACAGCCCCATTTAACACTTTCATGTAAAATTAAGCTAATTTAAGATTTGATACATAAGTTTTTGTACAAACAATGGTTCTAGGATGACTATTTTGGAGAATTTCGACTTGACTAGTTACACGAAAGGTCACTTACTACATCAAATGTTGTAATTTACCGGTGCACGGTGTGACCGAATAACACACTTTGCTCGCCTTTTTGCATAAACCATTTTAATTGAGAAGACTGATTACTTCAGCGCTAGTATGTAGGTATTCCTGCAGTTAATGTTACAACAACATGGTCGGTATTCAGATGTGTAACACAAATATTACTCCACTTGCATCAAACAAGGAAGCTTATATTAATTGCAACATCTTGTATGAAGTCTGAGATTTTACCTGAAACAAAAGATTGTTGCGCGAAACTGGAAGCGAAATTCTAAAGTAGCAATGCGATTTTAATTAGACAGCAAATAAAAATAATTTAAACAAAAAAAAAACCGACCAAGATCGCAGAATGCGATAAAGCTGTATATTGTATGTTTGGTAGTGTGCATTAATTACATTTTATGCTAAAAGCGTGTGTTTTCTGTAGTGCAATAAATATTTAGAATAATTAAATACATAAGTAATTTTAATTAAACATTTACTAAATTAGCGTTTTAGTTCTTAATTTTGGTGGCATTTGTAGTAGAGTTTAAAAGAAAAACTTGAACAATTTACAAACAAGTTTCACCATAATATTTTCTTAGTTTCATTTCAGCGATATCTACTGCATTGTTCAGTTTAGAAAACTAGTAAGATTAAGTCATCAGTAAAGTGTATTGAGTGAATAATTAAAGAAAAAATATGAAAAGAGAACCAGAAGAAGAAGAGAACTATGTAATTATTACCTTCCTGAGCAAGAGTTTATATCACAAACCTGCTGTGGTAGTATTTTTATAAGTATATTTTTAGTCGAATTAATTTATAAATTAAAAAATTATTGATAGCACTTACGTGTACGGATGTTCAGTAAACCGGGCTTGGAACAACGAAAGGACGATACTGTCCTTTTTATAGGAGCGTATCTGTTATGTACACCGTGTGAATACAAATAATAAAAAGCAAGCAGGTCGACTTTCGCGTTGTTGATGTATGTGCACGCGCAGGTGTTGGCGTCCACCGGCGCGGCGGGTACTGACTGACATGCGCTCGCGCGCGCTGTCGCGGCCGACCATCGCGCCATCGTCTTTACAAACTATTTGCGTCACAATTTCGCGTCACACAAACGTCATCTTTATCAGACCTTCAAGGATCCGATAAAGATGACGTTATGCTGAGGACTAAACTAATATTTTATCTTATATGTCCTTTTCATAATGGAATGGAAAGAAAAGATGTAGTAAGTATAAACTAAATTAAAAAATAAACTAAATTTAAGTACTAAACTTAAATTTAGTTTATTTTGTGACCAGAGGAATCGGCGCAATTGTCAACTTATCGTCTGTCAAGTTACAGGTAAACCCTAAAATTATTTATTAATTTTTACTTAGGGCCTGTTTACCTCGACCTAGCTAAGCTCACCAACCGGTACCAAACAGCCAATCAATTCTGTTAACCTCACCGTGAAAAGTTGGGTGAAGGGAGCTTAAAGTGAGCTGTCAATAATGTCAATCCCTTAGTATTAATAGCAATGACAGCTAATTCCACCTAAGTTTTCATGATGAGATGGCTACAGAATCGCACTATAGTTTATCCTTCCTTCATCCTTTTTTAAGAAGAATTCTTAAAAAAAAGAACCTTTGTAAGATTCTTGTTCTTCTGTCTCGTAGGTTTTGTTTGAGATCTATTTAAGTTGCATTTTCGATTTTGAAACCGATATAGAACTCGGTGACGGACACACAGATTGCCTATCAAACACTTGTAATAGTAATTAAATTATGATTGATATCGTGTGACAAGTTGTGGATGTAAGTATCTATTAACCCTGCATGGACTTCAGGTGCGATATACATATCGCACCTTTAGAACAATAGAGACCTAATTCGAAATTTAAAGATTTTAATGTTGAACTTGTTGCAACAATGTTGAACAATAAAACAGAGATGGTTGTTCAGGAAAAGGATGAGTCCTTTTCGTGAACAACAGTCTCTGTTTTACTGTTTTATTAACAGTCGATGAAGATGGTCTTGCAAAGTATTTTTATGAGTCAACATTGAAATCTTCAAATTTAGAATTAGGTCTCTATTGTTCTAAAGGTGCGATATATTAGGTGTTACTTCTGTGTAATTTACCATAAAATTCCGATAATGAACGAAATCAATAATTTATAACAAGTTTTCAAGTATGGAGACACCCTTTAATTTTATTTTTAATATTTGTTGTTATGTGGCGGCAATAGAAATATAAAGTCTGTGAAAATTGCAAGTGTCTACTTATTAGTGACGGTCATACTGTCACCATTATGAATATTTTTAGATGAATACAATACTATCATAATCATAAGTATATTAGTATAAGAAACTTAAAAGTAATGTATGTTGTCCGAATAAAAGGCTTTATTATTATACTGTCACCATAAGTAAGTCATACAGTCCTACTTAGCCTGTTGTAATTTTCGATTTCAGATGTTGTATGGGGCTCAGTCGGTCATATTCTTTTATTTAAAAATCCACACAAGCTCTTGAACGAATCAACTTACCACATAAACTGGTTTTATCACAGAGATACGGTGGTCTGGACTCAGCCGAATTTCCGCTAATATAGTGATATCTGAAAAACAAGAACAAAATACGACTTAAACATAAAACAAATGGAAAAATACGCTGGAAGTTTTAAGAAATAAATCTTATGAATCGTCAATGGGGTTAATCATAATGATGTTTTAATTTGTATGTAGTGATCAAGAGAATATTTATTAACTGTAAGCGAATTGAGACTATTACATATTGTATACCTACAAAATTTTACTACTTGAAATTTCCAGATTTTTTTGGCCTAGACCTAGATTTTGATACCCTAAATTTACCACCCATTTTCATCAATTAGCTTTAGTGTCTAGCATTAAATTTTTTTTTGAGGGTCGCCACATATTTACAAGTTTAGTGTTGTATTATTATCAGTTAAATTTAGATTAAATTAGAGACAGACTTTGTGAAAACTGCCTATTTTAACAAAATACTTTGAACACAACTGGCAAAAATGGGTGGATTTTAAAATGGTAAATTTTCGTTAAGGACAGCAAAGTTGATTCACAAAGTATCTTTGTTGTATTTGCCTTTGGGATAGTAGGGGCAGAAATAACTATTGGGCTCGGGAATACTAGCCTTTTAGAGAAAATTTAGTCCCTGGAAAGCACAATACTAAATAATATATCCTCTTGTCAATAGAGTACGCATTATTTTGTCAACATTACACATAAAACTTAGCATTATGAATCAGTTTGTAAAGGCGCTCGATATAAATGGTAATTATTTTGAGTATATTTTATTGTAGAGAAGTTCACAGAAATTCACTGGTTTCAGTACAGAGAAGTTAAAAGGTGAGATATTTAATGATTGAAAATTTTATTTAAGTCATGAATGAAACCGAGGCCAATTCACGGAAATCGTTATAAAATATCAAAGCTCCAAACTATGCAGACTTCATTCAATATAATTATCTTGCTCATCTTGGTTGTAACATGAGCGTCAAGCTTCACTATTTAGGCTCCCATCTAGGCCATTTTCCTAAAAATCTCGGACACGTAAGTTAGGAGGAAGGTTTCACTAAGAAATTTGGTTTTTTTTTTGCCGGGGTGGAAATCCTCATAGGATGCCCGCCGCCCTGGGGTGGGCGACGGGGTATGTCAGACTTTTACTGACTAAAACCACCCCGGTGTGTCTTCTATCACGAGCGCGCGTGGGAGACCTACCTCAAGCTTATCATCCAAAAAAAAAAAACATTAAAAGATTATTTTTAACGTTTTTTTAAGATCAAATTTATGTTTGTGGTAAGTTTTTCTTGTTTATTTATACCAAAATGCACATATTTAATATCATATCAAAAAATTAAAACAGATGATAAAAATGTTTTTCATTTTCAGAATCAGGGGGGCAAATGTCTATAGAAAAGCTGTTAAGTTAATTAGTAAAACGTTGTAGTTAAGCGTCATTTAACACAGATCGGAATAGGTAGAGTGAATTGGGGTCATTGATTGAAAACGTATAAATTAATATGGACATTCCTCTGGATTTACGGAATTGGTTGATTATTAAAAAAAAATATACATTTTTTTAATTAATGTTTATGATTTGGCCATACCCATTAGAGGCTAAAAATAAAATATTGAAATGTATTAATGCTTCGATCGGAATGTGATCGTTTTTATTTTAAATAAATAATAAATTAGTTTAGTTTTGTTACCTTCCTTTAAATGAATTGAGTAGTAATAATGTCACTACCAATATTGACAATATTTAATTGGATCTGGAATTACATTCCGGGAAAATGGCTTATCCACATTGTTATTTCTGTGAACATTTATGATACAAGTACCAAAAATTACTCTACCTATTCTATGGTTATTAAGTATCATTATTACTAATTTATATTTTTCTCTACCATTTCTTATATTTTCTTTTGTCTCATTGTTCTCGCAAAAATAAGCGTATTTTCTAATCATTAGTAAGGGTCTTAATAGGCTTGTAGTTAAATCTTAACAAATAATTTGGCATTATACAAAAAATAAATACTTGAAAAAAAAAACCGCTTGTTGCATCGTTTAATAGTCCTGACGATATTACAATTTAAATGCTAATTAATTTTAGTAATTCCTAATTAACTAGTTTACTGAAGTAACCTATTACAAAATTATCTAGCAGTTTTTATTTTTTTATCTACTACTCGCAAATTCGAAAGTAATGATTGGCAAATCTCCAAGTCTGTTTCATATACCTAGTTATTGAATTGAGAATTTTAAGAAACATTAATAACATTTTCTTAAACCGGTGATTCAGAGTCCATTCCGTTAACTAAAAAAAAATTACAGCTCAAATATTTGTAATAATGTTATAAAATATTACAGCATGCTATATATATTTTATCACGTTATTACAAATAGAAAAGTCGTAAAAAAATCAAATAAGTAATATAAAACTATTAAACTAAATCGGTTATCGATTTCCCTTTATTGTTATAAAATAAAACTGTCTTATGTGTATAGCGGTGCAATACTTTTGATTATTGTAATCTCGTGTATCATTTTGAATATTTTTTGTTCATTAGTGTGTAATTCACAATACACGGTGGACGGATGGTCAATAGGGGGACAATAATGCAATATTCGGCTACCAGAGTACAGTACTGGCATACCTATACAGTAAAGAATTTTTAATGGCCATAAGAAAACATCATAATTCTTAAATTTGCATTAAGTATGTGTGTAGCGAATGAATGAATAACTCAATATCACGCCAACCGATTTCGATTGTTTTTTATAGTTTCAGTTTGGTCTCATGGAAATTGTATCAAAAATTCCTATGCGATTTTTCAAATAAACTAATTAATTTCGGAAGTCGGTGGCAAAAACTAAAGACACTGACTTCCGTAATTAGTAATTTAAAATTTATGGAATTAATATTATTGTAAAAAAAACCTTTTTCAATTAATGCATTAAATAAACTCTTGAATGTATTATCGTTTTTTTACGCTATTAAGTTATTATTACAGTCGTATAATCTAAGCCAGAAAGGAAAAAAAAGTAGTGAAACGATATTCATTAATAGAGTTGATGATTTAAAAAAAAAATGCTCAATTCGATTATTTATTTTTATTGTTGTACCATTCCATCGAATCCATATCTTTTCAAAAAATGTCCGTAGGCAATCTACAGACACATGGGACTTTTTTTTTAAATATTATTCACAGAATAGTTTTATGAACTCAATACGACATGGAGACGAAATTGTGCAATATGGCGGTTTTTTTACTATATGTGCATGTGGCGCCCTCTGCGCCGAGGTTTGCGTATTGCTCCCTATTGTCGTAACTTCAAAAGTTCATAATCTAGTCGCATTTTCATCTCGGTAACAAACCAATGTAAAAAATTTCCTAAAATGTAGGGAAATTAAGAAGTATTTTAGACAGACGTTCTTAAAATTAAGAGATTAGCCCCTCTGGTCGAAATCAGCTTTGGAAATAGGTACAATGACTTGCATAAATATAGCACAAAACATGATTATAAAAAGTACTATAGTATCTTACTCCTCATTTTGCAAGACTGTAATAATGATAATCAAATCACAGCTAAGATCGAAGTCCAATGCAAATGGTTACTCTCGGATTAGCATAAATTCGTGTTAGCAAAATTGGACCTACATTTTTACGGTTTATTCTATCTCACGGATGAGCATAATTTAGTATTTCATAATAATGCTTCGATTACATAAAAACTAATGACATAGTTAGAATTACATGGTTGTCCGAAATCGATATTAATAGATTATAAAATGTAAACTATGTAGTATTTAACGTTGCTTTCGAAAAACGTGTGTATTCTCGAGTGTTGCAGTTTATGCTACTTACACAATACGTTGTGCATGTAAATTACAGCGACCATTCAACCACGCAAAAAGCTTACCAATGTGAGCGTTTTTACGAATATGGGAAGCATTTTTATGGCACAGTCCGCATTGATGATTAATTGGTGGACTTGGTCCAATTTAAATATTCGACATTGGCAACATTGGTACGATTAGGTAACTATTTAGGTTTAACTAGCTTGGTATTCTAGTTATTTTATAATTTTGACAGGCTATGGTACAATACATCCAAAAGGGTTGTATCCAAGGCATGAAAATAAAAAAAATAATGAAAGGGTCTTATAGATAATAAAAAAAAATTAAGACCCGTATTTTTTATTTTGTCGAAATTACCAAAAACTACTGAGATTTAGCGTATTAAAGTTACGGAGTGGGAGCTAATTACGTCACGCCGTGCTACATTTTGTACCACGGCGTGACGTCATGCGACATTTCAAATCAATATATCTTCCTAAATAGTTGAATGAGAGAAAAAATAAAAAATACTTGTTCAATATTTTTTATAAATCTATCTGATGGACATTAAATTATTTTTTAGGATACAACCCAATTAAATTATGGGCAGGACATATTCCGAAGATGTTAAAGATAGCATTTCGATCATTGTAAAGAATCTCAGCATTTACGTTAATAATACAAAAGCAATAGGTTTATTGTCATTAAATGAATGAGTGTAGTGTGTGTGTATTATTATGTGTCATTAATATGTTTCTGCTATATGATCAATATTTAAGCTACCTTTTCAGTGTGTTCTGTCAATGCCAGCCTGAGATTTTCTTGATATTTTATTTTTGTGTACATAGTTTTATGTTATTTACTTAGATTTGAATTGAAAGTATTAGGAAAGTTTATTGACACTGATTGTGTTTTCCATTCTTTATTCAGTATATTTGGATCCCCGGTTATTACAAAAATTAATTTTTGTCTTCAGGGTAAGAGGTTGATGTGGGTACGTAGGAGGAGTCAGCAAAACCGGCAGATCTTTCTCATGGACGCTCGGTCATCGGCCTCGGATATAGAGAATGGCAAGTTTCATAAGCAAGGTCCAAGGTCTATTAAACGTCACTGATTTACTAGGTAGCTAAACGACTTGTCGGCCTGCATCTACAGTACACCGCATTACGTGGAGGTGAGGTTATCGTTTGTGGAAGTCATACAGTCGAGGATTATCCAGGAAGTAAATACTCAATAATGTAATATTTTTAAAGAATTTTACAGATTTTATTTTTTGTGGGCAACCTACATTCAATATAGAAAGAATGAAGTCATCCGTGCGTTTTGTAGACGTATTTAATATGTACTACATACATACTATATTAATATATTATATTAAATACGAAAGCAACTCTGCCTGAGAATTATTTCACGCCTTAATGAGTTAATGGATTTAGAGTAAAAATGGCACAATGATAGACCATGACCCGGGTTATAAAGTACACCTTTATGACTCAGGAAGTAAGTTCCCGTGGGATAATCTTTGACCATCACGCGACCGAAAAGCGTGGGCAAAAGCTTTTAATACAATAAACCAATTAATCTGCATGATTTCTGCTTAGTGTTGTAAACAAGTACCTAAGGTACTAAATCTACTTTAGTTTTGGGTCTACAGAACCCAGATGGAGCGAACCAGGTTAACCATACCCTTGGCCGGCCAAGAGCGTTTCGGGTCTGGATTTTAATTTTATGTACTATATATATAGATGCCTTACAAACAACTTAATAGTAGTGGAAGTTTACCATAGTTTGTGCAATTACAGGTTATAGAAACTCGTGTCAAGCTCAAAGGAGTTACAGTCATAACCGGTATCCCACTTCTCATTATGTATGTATATGCAATCATAGACGTATCTAAATACGTACCTGTATTGCTACAATTCATTAAGTAACCTGTTCATGGTAGGTATGGTTGTTTTATAAGTAAAAAATAAGGCATGTAAACAATGGAAATGACTGGTCAAAGGTTGTTGGTGTTATAATAGTAATAAGAAATTTATTTAGTCAATATTATAAGGTTTTTAGTACAAACATGTAGATGTATGTTAGTACATACAATAACAAACCCACAGAAATTAATAAAAATCACAAACTAGCACTGCAAAGGAGTCCCAGTTTATACTATGCCCTGGACGCCACAACCCTCAGTATGTAGTCTCATTCAATGCCGCCACATCGGCGAGTCCCAGTAGCCCACGAACACGATTAGAAGACTGTTCGAGATGGCCCGCATATGCTTCATAAGAGACGCAAAACGCTTCTAAATGATGGCATGAAAATCATAAACGCGGTTAATCGCAAACATTACTGCAGGGCTGCGGTATCTTGGCATTCCGAACAGCTCCCTGAGCATATTATTATACTGTACACATAGAGCACTTTACATGCGCTGACTTGGTGCACAAGCTGCAGATGTTAAGTTTGACAAAGGCCTTAAAAAGAGACGAGAGGTTTATCCTTTGCTTTAACTGGGCAGTAATGCCATGACATTTTCTCTGACACAGGGTACCGAGATAATGAACTCTGTACCCTGTGCCAGATCAGCCGAGCCTACTCGAAATTGGGTTGAATTAATTTCTTCAGAATTCCAAAATTTACTTGATTGCATATAAACAATCAGGTAAATTCTAAATCGTCATAGTCTATTCAAATAACCTAATGATGCTAATAGGTACCGTACTAAAGTTACACAAATTCTAGATGAACAACACATTCAATATTTGAAGACTATGCAGATTGATTGCCCGGGCAATACGTAAGCATAGGTATAAGGATTGTAAACACAGGTTAATGTACCGCCTGTGGTGAACGTAAACAGGGGGGCAACAATTAAAACAAAAGCATCTACAAGAGTTATTTATAAACATTGTTTATAGTTAACACAATAGTGCGCGCCAAAACAAAGATAACGGACGTTACCCAGAAAGTGGCTAACTTTAAGTCTGACTGGGCCGAACATATTACTAGCCGTATATCATAAGAAAATTGGTCTAAAAGACATTGGGTCCAGTTTAATGCACGACGCTACCGCTCCACGCCAAGACGGAGACAGCGAGACGAGCTTGAGTCCTCCTTGACCGTAAGAACTGGCAAAAGAAAGAACAGCGTGGAAAAGGCACAGAGAGGCCTTTGCCCTGCTCTGAGACAATACTTGCTAGTTAGATAGTTTAGAAAGTCAAGTGGGTAATGAATAAAGATAAATGTGTGCGTTACCATACTTTTTTGACATTTAACATCTCTTCATTATCATCATCATCAGCCTCTACTCGTCTGCTGGACATAGGCCTCCTCCATGGCATGCCAACAAGCTCGATCCTGAGCAGTTCTCCACCAGCCACTACCAGCCACCTTTTTTGTCGTCGCTCCATCTCGATCGAGGGCGTCCTACGCTACGTTTGCCGAGACGCGGTCTCCACTCGAGGATTCGTTTACCCCAAAGGTTGTCGGTCCTGCGGCATTTGTGACCAGCCCATTGCCACTTCAGCTTGCTAATCCTCTCAACTAAATTGGTGACTCTGGTCCTCTGTTTGGATCATCTCATTTCTGATGCGGTCCTTCAGAGAGACGCCCAACATAGCCCGCTCCATAGCTCGCTGAACGGCTTTAAACTTATGGACTAGTCTGACCGTTAATTTTCACGTCTCGGCTCCGTAAGTCATGACGGGTAGGACGCACTGGTTGAAGATCCTTCAAACATTGAAGTATGGGCAACGAAAATACCCGACGAAGTTTACCAAATGCTGCCCATCCCAGCTGGATCCTATCATTTCAAAACAATAATAAACATATCTTATCTTCAAGTTACTTTTGTGTTTGCTGTGGAAGACGTGCCGCTATTAAAACCAGACAAAAACATCAACAGAATAACCGGCTGATACGATTAAAACCCGATGTTTTTAATATTCATTTGAAATGTTTTTTTCCAGTAAGTAGGTATCTGTTACATTCTAGTTTTGTAGAGGTAGGTTAGGCACCCAATAATTTGTATCTAATTCTAATGTAGATTAACTGGATAGTGTGATTCATTAGCATCACAATACCTAAATCAGTGAGCTAATTTCCTTATCGGTTAAGAAATAGTCTCTTGATTATACTGTGTAAGGTCAGGGTACTCTGTTGAGATTAAAGAAGAAAAATTAGCCAAGTGAACTCGTGCAAGAAGGTTTCCATACCATAATCTGTTTTTAGTATTTGTTGTTATAGCGGCAATACAAATCTGTGAACAATTAACTATCTCGATATCACTGTTCATGATACAGTCTGGTGACAGAAAAACAGTGGAGTCTAAATAACAGCGTCTCGTTTTTAGCCTGTGGGTGCGCAACCCTAAAAATAAGTACCAAGGTGCTGGGTTAAATTTTTTACACTATGTAATTTAAGACATTATTTGCAAAAAATACACATAAATGGTAGGTAATAACGAGCACCATTTTAAAATACATGGCCACTTCGACCCAGCTGAGCCCGCACCAGAGAGCCTTCAGTTTTACATAATTCGTAGACCGGATTCGGGTAGACCCCACAGGGGATGCCATTAGCGTATACATGCTTAACTATTAAGTATTTTTTTAAAATTTCTGATTGGAGGCTTAATTTATTGATTAAATGTTAACTTATTTATTTATTTTTCTGTAAGTAGGTTTGTACAAACACTTTTACATGTCAATCTTTGATTGAGTCATCCACGGGCAAACACGGCTATGAAGACGACAACCTCATAGGTTGAACTCTGTGACGCCATTATATAAAACATTTGTACTTAAATACTTGAGCAGCACGCTGTCGACGGGTGTCTACGACGTTGCCTGAGGTTGACGGTGGGTCCCGAGGTAATGGTGCGAAGTGCGCCTCTCTTATGGTCCGTACTCACATACGGTACTACTCGATCGAGCTAAACTGTCGAGTAATACCCATGGCATGGGCTATCGCCCATATATTGTGCATTGATCTATCGAGTGAGGCCCGCCGTTCAGAATTCACCGAACCCGTTCGAGCCAAACGATGTCTGTGCAACAAAGGAGACAGTAGCTGTATTTAGCAAGTCTCACAGTGGTTTATAAGAAAATCAACGGAAATGTAAAGAAAAAACGTATAGCGCTTTTGAATAAACTCGTAAAACCAATTTTCTCAAAAGCACGTGTTTCAATCACGATGAACAATAGCAGACTGACACTTGCCTCGCGCCACTCGATTTCAGAGTAAAACTATCGAGTAATAACGTGAGTACCTACCATTAGACGTTACGGAGAGAGTCATACCCGAAGAGGCTCATAGTGGCGGGCCAGCACCAGCAGTGGGGTTGCGAAAGCTGTGTTCGTTCTCGCAACCCCTGGTGTAGGTGTGAGATGGAACAGGCTGATTTTTAGTCAGTATGAGTTTGACAGACCTCGCCGCCCGTCCTAGGGCGGCGGATATCCATGAACATTTTCCACCCCGGAAGCAAAAAAATAAATTAATCAAAAGGTTGACGGTCTGTCACTCGCTTAATCAGATTCGTACATAGGTACTTATCATTATTTTGATAAAGGCTAGTTCAGTACTGTGTGATGTGTCATACACACATGAGACAGTAACGCCTACAAAAAAATAAATACCTTATCTATGATTTATGAATCATTACGATAATGACCCATTATTAACGCTATCCGAAAAGAATAAAATAATCTATGACGATGATCGATGATAGAAATAGAGCAATAAAGACGATTTGTTGATGTCACGATTAACTGATTACAGTTAAATGTACGTTAATATTTTTTTAATGTCAACTCGATCTATTTGCGTTGTTTTCCTATGTAAGGTCTAGAAAAATAAACGATTAAGTACAATTTAAAACAGGTTAAAACTAGAAGGCGGAAATAATTTTATGGACATATATTGTTCTCGAACAATCCGTTTGACGCAAAATGTTGTGCACCAGGTAGTTAAGTGGGTAGGACGGTACTTCAAGAAACGCAATGGCCATAAATTTGCATATTTTTTCGTTATTTGGTTTTATTCCACATAATACCAAAAACGCACGTAATAACAATAAAAGAGGTAACCTTGCTAAAAGGTAGACAAAATTGTTGAGTGTGACAGGTACTTACTAGAAATAAAATAAAAAAAAACATGGTCTGTAATAATGTATGTCATACAAAAATATTGTAGTTTCGCCCGTCTGGATAACCGAAATCATCTTACGAAATCACACTACCGGTATAAAAATTATACCTATGTAATTAATACGTATTCTAAAGTCAGGTCATGATCTGTGTGTGTCAAATGTCATGGAAATCCGTTCAGTCGTGAAAAGGAAACGAGACAGACCAAGTTACTTTCGCATTTTTAATATTAGTAACTCATTGCGCCCTGCGGTTTCACCTGCATAAATTTAGATCCCGTGGGAATATCGAGATTAAAATATCTTATATGTTAATCGTGGTTATGAACCTCTGTGTGGCAAATTTCATCTAAATCAGTCCAGTACTATTTGCGTGAAGGAGTAACAAACGTACAAGCTTTCACGTCTTATAAGGATAGGTTATGAGGTCGACATATTTGTCACAGATAAATGAACTGTGGGGGTACTTCCCACGATTTGTTCGGAACTTGTAGGTAAGATGAAAACACACGATGGAGATTCTAATGGAACTGTGTTTATTGTCTAAGTCTTAGCTATTGTTATTTACAAAATACATAGTCTACGTAGTGGCGATTGAAGACAATCTCAAGATGGATCAGCCAATCGGTTGTGAGGTTTTGGTCTCCTGGTGTTCACTGTGCGCCGACTATAAATTCGTGAGGCGCCACCGTGCGGTCAAAGTCCGGTTAAGTAGTCACGGCCTCCTAAGGTCAACTACGAGATGCCATATCAAAAAAAAAAACGTGCGGTCAACAGTCTCCGGTCAGTTTCGCTGCGAGTGAGTCGTGTAGTGCGCGCCGCATTCTTTAGTTTAAGGTGCCGCGCTATACCATGCTCAGTGAGGGCCGCGCGCTCGGCGCGCCCGGTTGTATGACGCTTGCCGGGTGACGGTGAAGCGAATTTACACAGGTCCCACACCACTCCCTCCTAAGCGAAGCGAACAACGGGCTTTACAGTTCTTCCAGACCTTGTGATGTATGGTTGGCTTGCTCGATCAGGTGTGCGTTGATCCACATCTTCAGACTCATTGAATATGTAGGCTGGCTTCAGCCTATCCATTGACACTACCGACGTACGTAGCGGCAACTTAATTTTGTAAAACTTATCGTAGCGCTCGATGACTTCATAAGGACCTTCATACGGCGGTGTTAACGGGGAACGAACAGTATCGTTGCGCACGAAAACATGCGTGCACGTGGTGAGATCGTGATGTATGAATGGCTCTGTTTGACTGTTGTTGGATCGAGGCGCACTTTTTAACGATGCCATGGTTTCTGTAAGGCGGCGTATGTAGTCGTTTTCATCAATGTTTGACTTTGTTGGCACGATGAAATCCGATGGTAATCGAAGTGTAGTGCCATACGTCATCATTGCTGGGCTTAAGCTGTTGTTGATTCGCAATGCCGTGCGCAATCCTAGCAGTACAGTGGGAAGCTCCTCTGTCCACTGTATAGTATCTCGCGCCATGAGTGCTGCTTTCAGCGTTCTGTGCCACCGCTCGATCATACCATTTGATTGGGGATGATACGCCGTGGTCCGTATTCGTGATATCCCAAACTTTTTCATTAGTGACCGGAACAATGATGATTCAAATTGCCGTCCTTGATCTGTTGAAATTCTGAGTGGGCAACCGAATCTGGCAATCCAGCATTCATAGAGGGCTTTTGCTACTTCCTCAGCAGTGATATCCGATACCGGGACGGCTTCTGGCCAACGTGTGCAACGATCGATAATAGTCACGCAGTATCGTCGGTCATTGGATAATCGCAGTGGTCCCACTATGTCCACGTGAATGTGTTCAAAACGCGCTGAAGGTGGGAATTCGCTCAGTGGGGTTACGACATGACGGTGAATCTTCGCTCGTTGACAGCTGATACATGCTCTGGTCCAGGTGCTGATTTCTTTATTCATGCTGGGCCAGAAAAACTTCGAGCACATCTGTTTCCTGGTGGATTTCACGCCGGGATGGCATAAATCGTGTTGAGCTTTGAATGCCTCAAAACGATACGCAGTCGGTAAGTACGGTCGGGGCGTGCCGGTAGATGTCTCACACGTGATTGGCTGGTTCATCCCAGGCATTGTGACGTCGGTGAACTTGAGATTTGGTTGATTTCTGAGCTGTTTCAATATAGGATCTTTATCTTGATCGCTGGCTAACGTTGCGTAGTCGATGATGGAAGGACATTGTATGTCTTCTATGCGTGATAATGCGTCTGCCACTGAATTATCTTCGCCTTGCACGTACTTGATGCTGGTACAAAACTGGCTGATAAATTGTAATTGACGCTCTCGTCGCGGAGTGTCGCTACTGCTCGATGGACGTGTCAGTGCATTCACTAAAGGCTTGTGGTCTGTATACACTGTGACGTCACCTCCTTCGATGAGATTTCTGAAGTACTTGACAGCTGTATAGATCGCTAGCAATTCGCGGTCGTATACGCTGTAGCGTTGCTGAGTCGTACTCATCGATTTTGAGTAATAAGCGAGAGGTTTCCATTGGCCTTCTATTCTCTGCTGCAAAACAGCACCAACGCTGTAATCTGAAGCGTCTGTCATCAAGGCTAGGGGGCTTCCTGGTAACGGGTGAATCAGCTGTGTGGCTTTCAAAATGCTTTGGCGGCACTTTTCAAAAGCCAACTCTGCCTGAGGTGTCCACTCGATGGGCGTTTTATCGTTCCGTTTCTGGTTGTGTAGATATTTATTTAGCTCGTTCTGTTGTTCGGCTTGACGGGGTAGACAGCTACGATAAAAATTTATCATTCCCAGAAAACGTCGTAATTCAGCTATTGTCTTGGGTTTGGGGTAACTTGAAATGGCTTTTGTTCTCTCCTCAGTGGGTCTGATCCCGTTGCCTGACACTTCATAGCCCAGGAAGTCAATCTTGTCCTTGCCGAATTCACATTTTTCAATGTTTAACGTTACGCCGTACTTCTTTAGGCGTTCTAGTACTCGTTGTAGGAGCTGTCTGTGGTCCTCTTCATTGTTTGAATACAGCAGTATGTCGTCGACGTAACAGAAGCAGCTGTCAATGCCACGCAGTACTTCATGCATAAATCTTTGAAACGTTTGACTAGCGTTGCGCAAACCGAATGTCATGCAATTGAATTGAAATAGCCCGAACGGTGTGATGATTGCCGTTTTCTGGGCGTCCTCCTCTGCGATCGGTATCCAGTAGTAGGCCATTTTGAGGTCAAGCTTCGAGAATATCTTCTTATTATGTAGCTGGTACGTGAAGTCTTGTATTCGTGGTATAGGATAGCGGTCTGGCCGTGTAACTGAATTTAATCGTCGGTAGTCACCGCATACCCTTAGGCCTCGATCTTTTTTCTTTACAACATGCAGGGGGCTTGCCCACGGGCTCTTTGATGGTTTGCAGATTCCCATTTCTATCATCCGGTCAAACTCCTTTCTGGCTGCCTTATACTTGTCCGGAGGCAGCGGGCGGGAGCGAGCGTAGAGTGGGGGGCCAGAGGTGTCGATGTGGTGGACGACATTATGTTTCGGTGGCTGTTTTAGTGACATTGGACGTAGCACATCTGTAAACTGCTTCAATACATGGTAATATGGTTGATTGTTGCTTATGATGTGAACTGATTCTGTGTTTGTAGAAACTTCTAATGCGTCGATAGATAGTTCAGTCACTTTGTCCACTAACTTTTTCTTGTCCAGGTCTACCAGCAGCTTAAAATAACGAAGAAAATCAGCTCCCAGTATTGAAGTTTTTACGTCTGCAACGATGAATGACCACACAAAGTCTCTTCGTAAACCAAGATTTAGTCTTAAAGTTTTCTGTCCGTAAGTCTTGATTGGTGTATTGTTTGCCGCGTATAAACTGTAGGCGCTTGGAGTTTTCTTATTTTTGTTATTAGCACTCAAAACCGAAATGTCGGCGCCTGTGTCCACGAGGAAACGTTCGTGAGTGTTACGATCGTGTACACAAAGGCGATTACTGGTGTACGGGACACCGACGTCCGCCACGGTCGGTGTCGTCTTTAGTTTTCCGATGGCCTTTCCCTTTTGCAGCATGGCGATTCACAGCGCCTTGCTTCGTTTCCGAAGCGGTAGTGGTACCAACATTTCCAGTTGGCGTCTCCGGGTTTCGGTGCCGATCCACGCTGCGTTGACTGCGAACGTGAACGGGAACGAGGACGTGGATTAAACTTACGACGACGGTACCTGTCTGGTGGTCGTCCTCGACGGAGCTCAGCGATCTCCAGCGTAAGCTTCTCAACCTGCTTTGCCAGTGTTTCCAACTGTGTCATGGATGCCGTAGATGATGAAGAAGATGCTGGTGCCGTGACTGCTGCGATACTGGGACTCTCTGCGTACTCCACCATCTTGTCTGCCATCGCAGCCAAGGTGTCCAACGATGATTCCTTGTTTACAGATAGTACAACTCTGACTTGTGCGGGTAGGTGGTTTAACCATTCTATTCTTAAACCTTCTTCTGTAATCATGCCGCTTACAAGTTCTCGCATCTTCCTTAACAGATGGGAAGGCTTCTGATCTCCCAGCTCTAATCCACTGATAAGTTTTTGGAAGTTTTTAACATCTGATTTGTCGTAGGCTTCAAGTAGGCGCTGCTTGACCTTTTCATATTTCCCAGTCGCAGGCGGGTTATATAATATGTCGGTGAGGTGTTGTAAGTCGGCTGTTTGTAGCTGTTGCAGCAGGTACCGGAACTTCTGGTCATCTGAGGTTTTTAAAGGATCAATTACAGCTTCAAATTGGATGAACCAGGCACGGGGTATTTCTCTCCAAAAGGGTAATAATCTCGACTGCACGGACACTGCAAACACGTCGTGAGCCGATTCGGACTGGATCTTTCCTTGTTGTTCCTCCGACATGGTCAATTGCACGATCACCTTCTTTAAAATTCGGGGTCACCAGTTGTGGGGGTAGGTACTTCCCACGATTTGTTCGGAACTTGTAGGTAAGATGAAAACACACGATGGAGATTCTAATGGAACTGTGTTTATTGTCTAAGTCTTAGCTATTGTTATTTACAAAATACATAGTCTACGTAGTGGCGATTGAAGACAATCTCAAGATGGATCAGCCAATCGGTTGTGAGGTTTTGGTCTCCTGGTGTTCACTGTGCGCCGACTATAAATTCGTGAGGCGCCCCCGTGCGGTCAACAGTCTCCGGTCAGTTTCGCTGCGAGTGAGTCGTGTAGTGCGCGCCGCATTCTTTAGTTTAAGGTGCCGCGCTATACCATGCTCAGTGAGGGCCGCGCGCTCGGCGCGCCCGGTTGTATGACGCTTGCCGGGTGACGGTGAAGCGAGTTTACACAGGTCCCACAGAACTATAAGAGGGTAGTTGACTAAAAAAAACTAATTAGTCCGTCAGTCAGATTTCCAAAAAATACTAGACACGTATTTTTTCTTTTTCATATAAACAAAAAATGAAGACGACCCAGTGCGTTGAAAACTCGTGTGACGTCACTGCGCGCTACACTTTTTAGCGAGCAGTGACGTCATCAGCCACCACTCCTGGTCTTTGATGCGTTTTATATTTGTCATTTTTTTATGATTTGATAAAACTAAATATACGTATCCAATATTTTTCTATAATCTGAATGAAGGACTAAATAGAATCATTTTTTTACCCAGGAAACATCCCTATTACATACTTAATAGAAATAGTACTAGCTGTTTCACCCGCATAAGGTTGGATCCATGGGAATATGTTAATCTTAGTAATAAACCATGTGTGCTAGCAGTTTTTGTGTGAAAGAGTAGGTAGTAATAAACATATGTAGATACTTCTATAGAAATATATTACTATTAGTAGAATTCTATAATTTACATTTATTTGTAAATATATAGTTTTATTTCATGATACCAAAACGCTATCAACATTTGACTGAGATAGCAAGTGTTTTCAATGTTGAATGTTAGTTATAATAAAAAAAAAATATGTGCTAAAATTACACTGGGTTTTTGTCTTGTTTTCATGCATAAGCTACTGAAAACTGAAGTGGGCGAAACAACATACCTACCTAGTTAAATATTATTATTTTTTCTATAGGCGAATTACACAAATTTCCATTATTTATAAATTAATTTTGATTTGTATTGATATAACTTGAAACAACTGCTTATCAAGTTGCTCAGTAATATGATATCGCTTGGTATTGGTGGTCAGATTTTCCGGCGTCTGACAATGACAACCAATAACTACTCTCAAAGATCTATAAATGACAAATGGGAAATTCCAGGACCAACAGTTTTATATGCTTTACCAGGCACAGAATCGTCTTGGTATGTATAGACCCATCCACAGACTACCATGGCGAGTGTAGCTTACCCAAATCGATAGACCTGTGTGGCTAGTTATTGTTTATTACTTCTATGTGCTAGTGTTCCTTAATTATACTTTTAATAGTCAAAATTTCTAAGATAAAAATAGTTACATAATGTGTATATGTATAAACAAAATACATATAACAGTATAGTACACGCAGGCAGTGGTTAGTATTCAATTCAATGTATTTATTTGCTGTTATTCCTGTTATTTCCTACAAAATGAAAAGTCTAAGACTTAAAATACAGTGACATAGAGAAAAACTTGTCCGTATTTATGCAAAATGGATTAATTTAGTTTTATTCTATAATTAATTGTGTCAACACAATTGGTGCAGTGGCTGAGCGATCGACTGCTGCGCTGCGTGTTGCGGGGTTGATTCCCGCACGGAACAAATATTTATATGGCCTACAATTAGTTGTTCTGAGTCTGGCTGTTTGTGTATGTGAGTTTATATGTTTGTAAACACACCCATGATACAGGAGAAATTCCTAGTGTGGGGCAATGTTTTATAAAAAAAAATATGTTTTTTTTATGAATAAAAAAAGACTAATAATAAGAACAAACTATGAACCTATTCCTCATTGTTTCTTATATAACAATAACAAACAATTGAAAAGTGTTTAACCTGGCTTGTTAGCCATAAAGTAAAACCTATCTTTTATATTCAGCCATATCGGAATGAATGTAAATTGTCAAAAAAAAAAATCAAAATTGTAATTGTAAATACAGTCTACAAATAAGAACATAAACTGGGAGGAATAGCAAGAGGTATGACAAGCCAAAAAAAAGGATATAAACCAAAGAAAAAAAATATTTGCAGGGTTCAGCCAGTATGAATAAATTGTAAACAATTTCATACACAATCTTCAACATTTAGTCAATTAAGTATAGGGAAATTAGTTAATTAGCATGTTTCACATTACTTGCTCACTATCCATGGAAATGTATTCATGATCATTTGTTCTGTTTGCATACAGTTTATAAGTTCCTAGTAGAGACTGCATTCTCAATATTCTTTACAGACGGCCATATGTAATCATTCAGTTGAATGTTCCAATTTGAATGCTGAGAAGTCTATTGTCACATTTCTTCTACCAAGTGAAAACAGGTGGTGAAGGGTAGTTTTCGAGGGACATGTCTTATGTAATTTTGATGTTCCAAAAATCTTGATTATAAACCTAATTTGAATATATGACTTGGTTTTGAAATCATCTTTCTATCTGACCAAAACCAAACCAGAAATATTTTCTAGATGGCAGTAATGCTACCTAGAAAATATTTTTGGGATAGTTTCTAAACTAATGCACAGAGATTACATATTGAAAGTGAAAACTTAAAAAAATAAAAACACAAATGGTTGGGGAACTGACATGTTTCTGTGAATAAATAAAGACTAGACATAAAAATCAGCATTGATTAACTAGTTAAATAGTGTTATGTTTTATTCACTGAAATAATAAATAAATAAGTGTTTTCCTGTTTAGGCATGTTTTGACGGCGATTTTTCCATATAATATGTTAACAGTAGATTAAAGTAATGTAAGCACGACAGTGGTTTTCATGTCATTTTTGGAACTTATACAAATAAAAATAAATAGGGTCATCCAACTGTACGTTGCTATTAGTGTACTACTTCAACATACTGTGTAAATTTTAATTGTAAATTATTACACCACAGTTTTTTGCACGTTTGAAATTTTGAATTAAAAACATTTTTCAGTGTATAAAGTTAAGATAGCAAATAGTGGGCGTGTACAAATGACTAAATGTTAAAAATTATCAAAATGACACTTACCATTATTTACACTATTTCCAAAGAGAGCGACGAAATGTTGAAACAACAATTAGGTAACAGATCTCGGCCAAGAAGCAACAGTAATTGTAGGCACTGTCGGTTACTCATACAGCTTCAATATACTTCAGTAATAGGTTATAAAAATAGCTGACGCCAAAATTGGTATTCAATAAGGTATTTTATTGATAGAGTATTAAGTTATTAACTTCATCCTTATGAATAAAAATAATAGAAGGCAAACTTAATTAGAAAATTAAACAAATTAAAAAATAATACATAATTATGTACAATTCAACCCACTCGGCACCACCCTCGTAGTGATGTGGTACTCCCTATCCTTGAATTAGTCTAGTTTCAATTCTACGTTAACAACTTCGCTTAACAATCACTAGCAGTCAAAATTAGTCGATTTTCACGATACTGGACAGTTTGTCATTTGATTATGGAATTATCATTTCCAAGAAGAATTGAACTCTGCGATCGTATACTTTTAAGTGTCAATTTTTTTAAGTCTAATGTTAACTGTTGGAGTAACGATAATATAACTTTTACCGGACAATGGAAACTTACTTGTGTTAGTCTAGAGACGAGACAGCCTATGGCTTACGGACAACCCATTTTTATATAGTGGCACATAAAATAAAAGCCAGCCGCCACAACTACTGACGAGTTATTTAAATGAGTATTGATTTTAGCATGAGGGCTTTAATAATACATGCTTTAGTTCTGCTAAAAAAAAATTAAAAAATTGGACGTTCTTTGCTGAGGCTTTGGTTTAGCTTGCTATTATGATTGCTTTAATTCAAAATTGTATAACATTAATAACAGTTTAGTTTGATGTATTACTGATCAATGTCGAAATTGATTACACTTGCAGTGCCAGTAGTGAAATTGAAAAATATAGGTTGAAAAACCACAAATTAAATTAATATTAACATTTTGTAGCTAAATTGTACGCATACTGCCATCTATTGTCGAATAGATATCTGTTGTCAAGTTACTTGCGTGGGCTTTGCTTAATAGAAGATGGCGCTTTTCCTAGTTTGTGCATTTGTCGTAGTGTTGCTATTGCCCAGTAGAGGGCTCTGTACATCCCTTTTAGTGGCCAATTTAGAAAACTTAATTTTCTAAAAAGTAAGTATCGTTTATTTATTGTTTTTAAAGCAAAGTTCGAAAACATTCTCATTGTGTATTTGTTGACCATTAATTATTTGCTACCCCATCAGATGTCGCCCTGTTCATATTAACATTATACTTTTTATGACAGTCTGGGAATATGTCCACCATAAAAATCAAATTTGGAACATTAAAAAGAGGAGGGTTGGCCTCTAAATGCTATTTTTTGGAAGGATAAATTCAATGCTGCCAGCCTTTTGGGGACGTTTCCTTATTTTTAGATACCCTTTGATTATTTCTCTTCCTTCTTTCTTTGCTATGTGCAATATATTATATAATTATAGTAAATTATTTTATTTTAAAACTTTTATAATTAAAAATGTAAATTCCATTTTCAAAACATAACGTACACACGATAGCACATCAAGCTACTACAATCTGTCAGATTTTTCTCCAAAGCAACGTTCAAGTTAAGGCTCAAGGTTGATTGGGAATATCTGACAGTTTGAGGGCTGTCGTCCATACAGTCGTATTTGGTGAGCGACTTTTTATGATTCTAGATCAGCGAGACTTCCCGCTTTATTTTTATAGGGTAGGTACTTACCTACCCTATAAAAATATACTTACGGGAAGTCCCTATACAAGGAACCGCAGGCCTACATATTGTACATTAAAAAAAAAAAAAAAATTCACCTTGACAACTCACGCGTTCTTGAATAAAGTGTCTTCACAGACTACACATCTGATGGATAACGAAATGATCATGGGTTTCGTTTATTCCATAAGAGGTTTTCCAACTTATGCGCATACTAACAACACAAAAGAGAACCTTATAAAAAAAACCAGCCACTTTTATTACGCGTGTTAAAATCAAGCTATAAGTAGGTACGTACTTGCCTGCTTTTCCACTAAGACGAGTCTCTTATTAGGTACTTATATATCTGATTCGTCTGTCTTGAAAGTGACAGATTAGGTACCCCACTACTGTGTTTTAGATAATGCCAGCCAAAGTTATATAATTTGTAATAATAATACAATAATGTGTACATAATAATAGGAAGGTAGGTAGGTACCTACCTGTTGGACAAACATATCTTGGTTATAAAGATAAATATTGATAACTTATGAATATGATTACATCATAGTGTTTGATTAACATAAGCAAAAGCAATAGAATTAATAAACATTTGTGCTTTATATCCAAAAATAATAAGATTTAAACTAGTAGTACCTACATAAAGTATATTGATTATTATGATTGATTGCTCAGTTGTTTATTGTCACATTATAATATGCTGAGGCAGATTTTCGGAAATTCATTGCTTTAACTCTTCTTATACTCTAACCGCTAACGCCTTTTGTATTGTACACCTGCATCGACGAATAAATAGATTTGTATTTTAAAAAAATATAGGCCTCTTCTGTAATTTTTAGTCATAATAAAAATAAATATCTATGGTTTCATTAATCAATAAAACAACATTTCATGTATCTTATAAATAAATAAATAATTACGTTTTGTGTTTATAATAATTCTATAGGTATACATGGAGCATATTTTTGTTACGCAAAGTTAAGTTACAATATTAGATGTAAGGTACAATTAATGAATAAATACCTAATTAATTTTTTAATTAATCTCTCAGTATTCATGGAGCTATTTTTGGTACGCATTTATGAGCAGATGAGGTCATCGGAGGGTGTTTAAAGTTTTATTTAATTAAATTTGGATGCAACAAGCCGTGAAAAAGTTGGGGATCATGAACATTTTCTTATTTAATTGGTTGTACAAGATGAACAGCAAACAATATTCAAAACAGAAAAACGAAAGGTAAAGGTAAGGTAATTGTTCTAATTAACTTATCGCCAGCTAAAAATATACTGCCACTTTTGGATTTCTCACTTTATGTAAAGACACGTTCAAACGACGCAGCATCTCGAATGCATCACCACGAGTTTGTCTGAGACAGTGTGCCTTAGTCATAGTGAGCACTTCATGTCTACTCAATAAATACAATACGACTGCTTCTTCTTAAAAAATGAATTCCGAATTGTATTCCGACATAGTCTATATGCACGTATCACTTATCAGGTGCAACGGTACACGCAACAGGATGATACCAGTGTATATACGGCACTATCGTCGGTTTTTATAATAAAACTGTAACTTTGTCGGATTAAAGTTCGAAATTTAAAAATGGATCGATATTAGGTGGACTAAAAATAATACTTACAATTGGAATCTCCAAGTGATATTTTGTTTGCTGTCGTTCGCGATGACGTAAATCTGACCTGTTAGAATGTTGTTGTGTGTCTAATCACAAACCTCTAGATAGGTAGGCATTTAAATAACAGTTTTATTTATAATAAAAAAGCTATATATAGGTATGGTGTTTGTAATGACGTAAATCTAACCTGTTAGAATGTTGATGTGCTCTCTAGTCATAAACTAAATAGTGCGAATATACTATGTTAGAATGGAACATTAATACACATATGGACAGCCTCCGTGACGTAGCGGTAGCAAACGCGGCCGCTGTGCAAGGAGGCGCGGGTTCGATCCCCGCGCCTTGCATATATTTGTATGCATGGATATGAATATATGCAATGGTCTGTTCGTGTCCCGGAAAGCACGTTAAGCCGTTGATCCCGTTTGCCATACGAACATCTAATGGCAGTCGTTACAGGTTGTTGGAGCCCTCAAATGTCCAACAGTTGGTCTAGCTGCAATGTTTCGATATCGCCTTCGGGTTGTGGAGGTCAGACGGCAGTCGCTTCACGGAAATAATTGAAGTTTAGCCAAAATGAGCAGTTAGACTGCTAAAGCGGACCCCAGACTCTAGAGCTGAAAAGCTTTGGATGCGACTGGGATTAATGTTGAAATGATGATGAGTATGGGATATTAATAGACCCCCTCTAACGTTCTTTTTGGTTAAGTTATCATAACTTTGTGTTGGAACCATTACAATACACCATATAGATTACAGAAAATGAATACTTATAAAGATTTTAAAATGGGCGGTCTTATCATCATTATCATTCCTCGCTGTAACGGGACTTTGTTTAGTAATCAGGGGAGCTCATACATGTTCTGCGAGATTTCCATGGGGCAGCCGTCTCTCTGCCCCCCAACCCCCGCTACGCCCATGCCTGTGAGACTTCTGTGAAAATCGAATTGGTTTTTAAAACCTCGCTGTAAACGCTCCCCCTCCTCTCGGAAATAGGGTATCTTTTGCTTGGACTGCTTGCTCTTCTAGACCAATCTGTTATTAAGACCTTCAAGTTTTGGAAGGAGTAACAACAACTTTAAATATGGCGTAGTTTAATTCTTCATAATTCTAAAAACTCGACATGAACAAACATCACTACAAGTTTGTATGAGACAGTGTGCCTTAGTCATAGTGAGCACTCCATGTCTACACAATAAAAACAATACGACGCTTCTTTTTTAATAAATGACACTGTATTCCGACATAGGTTATATGCACGTATCAGGAGCACCGGTACGCTCAACGTATCAGGATGACACCAGTGTAGACACGGCACTATCGTCGGTTTTAATAATAAAACTGTAACTTTGTCGGATTAAGGTTCGAAATTTAAAAATAGCTCGCTTCCACCTAATGTGTAATAAAAATAATACTAACAATTGGAATATCCAAGTGATATTTTGTTTGCTGTCTACGAAATTAGATAGGTAGGTAATTAAATAACAGTTTTATTTATAATAAATAGCTATAAACGTGTTCGTAATGACGTAAATCTGACCTGTTAGAATGTTGATGTGTCTAGTCACAAACCAAATAATGCGAATACGAGGGTCAAACTGAAAGTTCTTAGAACTGGCCACTTATAAACAATATATTAAAAATATAATTCTAAAATTTGAAAATAGAACTCTTTGGCAATATTACTGAGTATATATTTCATTCATTTGTCATTAGTTATACGATTTGGCGGCAAATTGAAAATTGTCTGTGTCACGTCAACATGAATTTAACACGAGAAAATTTTCGTGCAATGATTTTTTATGACTTTCGATGTCATTTAAGTCAACAAGAAAGTTATGATAGACTACGATTGGCCTTTCACGATGAAGCCCCATCTCGTGCGACTGTTTACAACTAGTTTAATGAGTTTAAACGTGGTCGCACTAATCTCACTGATGATTTACGCGAGGGACGGCCTTCTACGGCGACGACTGAAGATAACAGATGTTATCTTCAGTCGTCGTAGTAGTTGTGCGGCGTATGATAGAGACTGACAAAAGAGTGACCTATCAGCAGATTCGGACAAGCTTAGGCATCGGTATGAGTCTAATGCACAAAATCCTCCACGAACATTTAGCGGTCAGGAAGCTTTGCGCCCGGTGGATACCTCATAATTTGACTGAGGCTCAAAAACTCCATCGCGTGGATTGGTGCCGTAAAATGATTGAAAGATTTAACGGAGGTGACTCAAATGCTGTGTTCGACATACTAACAGGTGACGAAAGCTGGATTTACTGTTATGATCCTGAAACCAAAAGACAATCTGCTCAGTGGGTGTTTCCTTTCGAGGAGTTGCCAACTAAAGTGAAGAGAGATCGAAGTGCGGGAAAAAAATGGTGGCCTCGTTCTTTGGAAGGATAGGTCATTTCGCAACAATTGTGTTAGAGGATCAAAAACAGTTTCTGCAGAATGGTACACTACCAATTGTTTGCCACTTGTCTTGGAAAAAGTTCGAGAGAAACGACCTCGCAGTAGGATCCTCCTTCACCACGACAACGCCTCGTCGCACACCGCCAAGCGAACGATCGACTATTTGGCGACATCAAACGTTGAATTACTGGGTCACCCTCCGTTAGTCCCGACCTCGCGCCTTGTGATTTTTATTTATTTCCAAAAATTAAAGAAAAACTTAAAGGAAAGCGGTTTATGAATGCTGAAGAAGCGGTGGCTGCGTATCGCGATGCCATTGAAGAGACCCCTAAGGTCGAGTGGGCAAAGTGCTTTTCCCAGTAGTTCCATCGCATGCAACGGTGTATTGACGTGAATGGACAATATTTTGAAAAGATATAATAAAACTAATAACTGGCTAATGTTATCAGTTTTTGATTTTCTAAGAACTTTCAGTTTAACCCTCGTATGTTACTGTGTTAGTATGGGACATTAATAGACCCCTCTATCGTTCTTTTTAGTTATCATAACTTTCAAAGAGGAGGTGGAGCGCGTGAGGGAAAGCAAGCTCTGCTACTTCATGCTCCTAGTCATAGAAGACGCCTTGGAGCGTGGCCGCGTGGTCGCTCTGGTCGCTGATAAGACCAGGCCCTGCCTCGTCAGTACGCTGTATTCCAGCTGCGCCTCAAAGTGATGACATAATAGGGTACCATAATAAGGTTCAGTAGCCGCGGGTTGTTCGAAAGTGATACCGTAGCACCTGGCGCACCGGCTAGTGAAGGAACACGGGTGTAAATGTAAAAGTCTGAAATACCCTTCCGCTCTGTCCAGACCAGGAGTGGTCCTGTGATGATTCATCATCATCAACCTTTTTATCGTCCCACTGCTGGGCACAGGTCTCCTCTCATACAGAGAAGGATTGGGCGTAATCACCACGCTAGCTCAATGCGTGTTGGCGATTTCAGACTTAAAGTCCAGGTTTCCTCAAGATGTTTTCTCCTTCACCTTCAGTCATTGGTATCCAAGATATACTTAAATAACTTAACATATAACTTTAGAAAAGTTACATTGGTACTTGCCTGACACTCATGCTTGAGAGGCTGGTGTTTTAACCACTAGGCCACTACGACATTACTGTGATGATTGCTCATCGGAAAATAAGGTGTTGTTTTCCTTTGGTTCTATTTGATCTCGATATTCTATTAATATGATTAAAGTATAAATTATAACTATTTCTGGAAGTAGTAAACAGTCGGTGTTTTGCAATAATGATGTGAAAAAAATTGTTTACCTAATGCAATACCTACAAATGAAGATTGTTATTAAACTGAGCTGTGTGTGTGTGTGTGTGTGTGCGTGGGGTTTTAATAAACACTAAAATATCCCCAATCTAATTTTGTCGATTCTTTTACCATATATATATTCGAATTATAAAAGGCATCTAATTTTAGTAACAAGCGGATAAACCTTTTTTTACTTGTTATGTACTACAGTGTATGAGGTCTGTGCGTAAGTTTGGCAGAATTGTTATTATCGAACAAGTTTTAAAAGAATTTCTATAATAAGAATATACTGGTTTACAGGGAACAGAGGCCCTCTAAAAATCAAAAACAAGTTTAGGGTCTTTGAAAACGGACGAAGATTTTTTTTCCCTTTACCCAAATATGACGGAAGAGCCGTGTAGGTATGTATGTATGTGAGTCAGTTTGTGCCTTTACGTCTTAACCTTTGAGCCTATTTCAACAAGACGAATGGAGACGTCAAGACATCCACGACTATTTATTGATGTTTACCACTCGCTTTGTCAACGGCTTACGACTTCATGATCACGACACTCAATAATACAATTATTTGTTTGACAAACATATTTAGCCACTACAGCAAGGAATTGGTTATGAACTAATATACATACGGAACCGGAAATATTACATCAAGTAAGATAGAGGCATTGCTCGGCACGATATGAATTTAAAGTTTCTAAACAAGTGCCGTCTTCATTTGTTTGTTTATGACGAGTTTTTAGAATTATGAAGCATTAAACTACGCCACATTAAAAGTTGTTGTTTAAGCCTTCCAAAAGTTGACGGTCTTAATAATAGATTGTTCTAGAAGAGCAAGTCAATGCATGGAACAAATGCAGCTAGTTGTTCCGGGTCTGACCATGTATGTGAGTTTAAATATTAGTAAACGTACCCACGATACAGAAATAGCGACTTTTGAACGTTTTAAGTTACAGGATTTTCCTGTCGCAGTCTCGT
This sequence comes from Sesamia inferens, assembly GCA_037179545.1. Lineage (NCBI taxonomy): Eukaryota > Metazoa > Arthropoda > Insecta > Lepidoptera > Noctuidae > Sesamia > Sesamia inferens. Next base: position 21,250,810 of record CM073928.1, on the reverse strand, counting down.
TACGGCTACAAATAAATGTCGAATACTTGTCAAAATGTAGGAAAATTAAAAGTATTTTTTGACAGATTGAGAGTGCGATCAGACTGTGAACAGTATAAACGTTCTCAGAATAAATAAATAAATATATACGGACAAATCACATAGATTGAGCTAGCCCCAAAGTAAGTTCGAGACTTGTGTTATGGGATACTAACTCAACGATACTATAATTATAATAGATACATATATAGATAAACATCCAAGACCCAGGCCCATCAGAAAAAGATCGTTTTCCATCATGACCTGGCTCGCAGGCAGGCGTGTTGACCGCTGCGCCACAGAGGAATATCGAGAATTAGCCCTGTGGTTATTGTATCCATTTCTTCTCTTGTAACCTTGCTGCTATTACGTTGTTAGCACATTTTTAAACAAGTTTGTACAAAACGTGCTGATTCCAAACACTACGCAGGCCCCGACGGTTTTGTAGAATATTTGACAAAAGCAAACATAATCATCGCACATGCCTTTCAACTTGTAACTTTTATTTTCTTGCTAGCCTTCCGCCTGCGGCTTTGCCCGCGTGGTGTTCGGTTATATCGCGTTTCTAAGAGAACTCTTGAAAAATCCGGAATCAAAACTATCCTATGATATTTCTCAAGGTGAACTCTATCTTTGTACCAAATTTCAATAAAATCAGTTCAGTGGTTTAGACGTGAAAGCATAACAGACAGACAGACCGAGTTACTTTCCCATATATAATATTAGTAGAGATCTTTCTCTCTCCAGTGGTTAGCTTGCAAATGCAAAAAATTTAACTGCCGCCTGAAGCTTCAGTGTTTACAAGTGAATGTTATGGTCTTTTAAATGCAGTGGAATACATACTGCTATGCAATGAGTGCTCTGCAGTGTTTAATTAAGTTCCCCTTTAAATCTCAAGCAGTGTATCCACTTATTATTGACATTAGGGAGTTGCTGTGCAAATGTGAGCAAATGAACGTATCTGTGACTTTAGTCTGGATTCCAAGTCATTGGAATATCTCAGGGAATGACATGGCTGATCATCTAACAAATGAAGCGGTGGAATGTATTGACATGTTTCCATACAAAAATTATTGTCACGATTTAGCATCACTGCCTAATGTCAATCTTTATCAATCGTGGAGCGCGAATTGGTCACGAACTAGCAAAAAAGGGGAAATTTTTATAGTACCATAACATCGGCCGCCGGCAGAAGTTACCTCCCACCAGACAAAGCCATGCCGCGAAGCGATTTGTCGTGTTCCGGTATGATGTCTGGTGAAGCCGTACGGAGGACGGGTCTGAGCAGTTGTGTTGCGATGTGTGCCGGGTACGATGCGCCTAATGTTGTTGTGTTGGGAGTTTGGTCGTGGAGGGTCTTCAGATCAATCTCCCTTTGGCGCAGCATCGTTGGTCGTGTTGTTGGGTTTAACATTGCATCACCTCGCTCAACTGCCGTCTTCCTCCCTATTCGCTCAGTTTTTCTGAGTGAATAGGCTCTTAATAAACTAGCGCGCTTTACAATCAACGATCGCATCACTGCTTACCATCAGACGGGATTGCGGTCAAGCGCTAGTTTATAATTATTAAAAATTGCCTCGGAAACCCTGGTTCTTTATGTTAAAGCTAGGTAAACATGCTACTAGTTGTATCATAAGATTATGATTGGGTCATGGTTCCACTCCTGCACATTTATATAAACTTAGCATAGTCACTAGTACCTAATATTTGCCATTGTGGCACAGACATTGGCGATCCGAATCATATCTTCTTTTCTTGTTCATTAAGTAACTGTATGTACTGCATTCATAGAATCACTGATCTCTCTTAACGTTCCCCTCACAACCTCTGTTCCTATATTATTAGCTTATCAAAATTTTGATATTTATAAAACTATTTCCGTATTTATTGAAAGTAATAATATCCGCGTATATTTTTTTCTGTGTGTCGTGGTGGCTTAGTGTGTATCGTGGTGGCCTAGTGGTTAAAACACCAGCCTCTCAAGTATGAGTGCGCGGGTTCGATTCCAGGTCAAGCAACTACCAATGTATCTTTTCTAAAGTTATATGTACTTTCTAAGTATATCTTGGACACTAATGACTGAAAGTGAAGGAAAACATCTTGAGGAAACCTGGACTTTATAAGTCTGAAATCGCCAACCCGCATTGAGCAAGGGTAGTGATTACGCTCAATCCTTCTCAGTATGAGAGGAGATCTGTGCCCAGCAGTGGGACGATAAAAAGGTTGATGATGATAATTTTTTCTGCTATATTTTATTAAAACCTATCATATTTTACCTATCCGTACAACTTTTTTGACCCATTTTCCTTTTCCTACCGTAAAATTTCCTTACTATACCGTATCGATTCCCAACCTTTGTACTAAAATCTACTGAAACAACATCAAATACTCGAAAATGGCAATACGCAAGCAGCGTCAAGCCAAATCATGAAAAAAAAAAATTACAAATACATGAAAATATTAAAAGATTGTACATTATATTATGGAATTTATGGAATTGAGACGTGGCCGCTAACAATGGGCCTTATAAGAAGGCTCAAAGTCACTCAAAGGGCAATGGAGAGGGCTATGCTTGGGGTTTCACTGCGCGATCAAATCAGGAATGAGGAGATTCGCAGAAGAACGAGAGTAACCGACATAGCCCGAAGAATTGTAACACTGAAGTGGCAGTGGGCTGAACACATTGCCCGTAGGACCGATGCCCGATGGGGCCGACGGGTTCTCGAGTGGCGACCACGCACCGAAAGACGTAGCGTGGGTAGGCCCCCGACAAGGTGAACCGACGACCTGGTGAAGATCGCGGGAATCCGCTGGATGCGGGAGGCGCAGGACTGGTCGTCGTGGAGAACCTTGGGGGAGCCCTATGTCCAGCGGTGGACGTCTTTTGGCTGAAATGATGATGATAATGATATTATATTATTCTATATCTAATAATTTTCAATTTATTGAGAAAATTGGAAATGTATCAGGAGATGAGATAGATATAATATGAACTATTTTTTTTTTGTGTAATTTGTCTTTTCACGGCTTCAGGGATTTGGATGAAATTTGACGGCTAGTGGCGGGCGTGAGGGCGCTGGGATTCCGGCTGCCTCACGCGCTCAGCCTCCTCCTTTGCCAGCATCACTGCTACGCACAAGGAGGGGACGGCCTGTCATGCACTCTCGCTCCGACCATGGTCTGGACCAGGGTCGGACGCTAGAGATCGCCGCCGATTGCCGCTACAAGGACACGGCGGTGCTCTACTCAAGCCGGGAAGACCTCAACTGTGTCCTCAGGGATCGCCCTGAGGACACGGTTGAGGTCACCATTGTGTGGATCGCCACACAATGGTGACACACTGGCGTTTCTTCCCGCCTTATACGTAACAGGAACCTCCCGAAACAACCGTCTCCGGTGAGGACCTGCGTCAGGCGGGAGGTGAGGGCGCCTTGGCGCCTCTCTAGCCACTCCTCAAAGAGGAGTCAGCTAGTAAATAAATATCAGCAAGCAAAGAGATGAACCATTTCATTAAAATGTTTAATTATTGAAGAATAGTGGACAGAATGCTGGCTGCATAAAAACTGTTTTATGAGAATTCAAGTTGGATATAATTTAAATCACACAGTGAAATTTAAAAAAAGAGCTGTAGTCAGTTATTATACTGTATGTAAAAGAATGCCTTGGAGTCAGAATTACTTAGATTGAGATAGACGATGCAAGTGCCTAATGGTTCGCTTGGGTGGCTCTATAATATATTCGAAATTTCTAGATGCCCCTTCTTTTAGTAACTAGCTTACAAAACTTCTACATTAGACGAAAATTTAAATCCAGTTACGTCGGAATCGGCGCTGGTAATCAAATCACGATATACTCGCCCCCAACCTCAGTGCAGACAACGCCTTATACCAAATTGCAATTGTTTGGTATTTTGAGAAGTTCCCCCGAAACTGGTTCCACACGTACCTAACCGTTGTATGTGTGTATATGTGTTGCATTGTGTTAGAGTAAAAAAATCAGATGGGCAATGAACTATGTTTCTTTTGATGTACCTGACGGTTCTTTACTGGGCCCGAGGTTATTCACAATTTACATGGATGCCATTTTAAATAGTTTCCCAACGCTGATATGATTTGTTATGCTGACGATACAGTTATGAGTTTCAATTGCAACGTCTGAAATAGTGCACGAATATATAGTATTAAGAAAAACGAATTCTGTTGCGCTGCCTGGGTGGTAGATAAAAATACAGATTTACAGAACAATTACGACATATTCGCCTAATTTGTTATAATTATTAACAAATTGAAAAGTAACTTTAATCTCTACACAGAATGCTTTAGTTTAGACTACAATTTCCAAACATATTTATAACGTGTTTAATTGTATTAATCACTCCTATAAGGGATCACTCCGAGAAATAGGGTAGGAGTGTAATTGCAGCAGTGCGTATTTTGTAAATATTTATATTACCATAAAAATTTAGCGAGAGTGGCGGGAGCTGTCATTCCAATTAATGCTAAGGGTCATTGACAGTTCACTCTAAGCTCAATTCACCCAACTTTTCATTGCGAGATTTTGACGCCCACTAGAAATAAACTGAAAAAAGTAATCAATTTTTTTATAGCAATAATATTATAATAACTGTGTTCACCGCTCAACGTAGCTAATGAACTTAATAGAGTACCGCATAGCTAGCTGCGTAGCATGTAGCGTAGCATACCGCGTAGCACGTTGCGTTGCGTATGTTCTGTAGCGTACTACATAGTATGTGGCGTAGTGTGTCATATGTTTTTGTTTTTTGGCAACTTGCTATTTTACTCCGGCACTGCTAAATCTTTAGTGTTTATAACATCTGGACTTCATGAAAGTAATAGAAAAGTAGTCCTTCTCATGTGTTTTTCGTTATAGTTTACTCTTTCGACTGGGTTCATTAGCCTTTAGGACTTCGGGTGAGATGATGATGGGGTAATTTGGTAACACACTATCGGTAGCAATAGCTTTCATTTTGACATTTTAAAACGTCACACAGTACTATATTTATTGGAACATATGAAGCAAAGAATTAGCAATATCCATCAAAATTATTCTAATTATGATTGATAGTGTTTTACGCAATAGGGTATTTGACTAAAAAAAAAAACTAATTAGTCCGTCAGTCAGATTTCCAAAAAATACTAGACACTTATTATTTCCTATTTCATATAAACAAAAAATGAAGACGACACAGTGCGTTGAAAACTCGTGTGCGTCACTGCACTCTACATTTTTTAGCAACCACTGACGTCACCAGCCACCACTCCTGATCCTTGATGCCTTTTATATTTGTCAATTTTTATTGATTTGATAAAACAAAAAAAAAAAAACGTGTCTAGTATTTTTTGGAAATCTGACTGACGGACTAATTAATTTTTTTAGTCAAATTCCCTATTAGGGTGCAGTTTTTATTTCTGAGTATTAGCTGGTAGGTACTTAGTTAATTGTCAAGTTTTACGTAAGTAGTTTATTCTGCAAAACATTTGCACAGCTACTGCGAAACTTAGGTCCACGTTTAAAATGTTCTGGAAAACGGTCATTCAACTGACATTAGGCAGAAAACTTTATCACTGCTAGTAGTCGTACCCGAAAAGTTATAAAAAAAGTATCCTACACTATTAGTTACGCTAAACGTAGCGTAACTAATAGAGTAGGATATTTTTAGATAACTATATTAAAGAAAAAAAAAATATTTTAAGTCGACACTTAAAACATTTTTTTCTTTAATATAGTAGTCGTCTGTATCTACTAAGTTAGAGTAGGTACATACGACAGCATGTCAAGCTACTACATTCTGTCAGATTTCCTTATTAGATTTTCAATTGATTTGATTGAAAATATTTGACACTTTCGGGTAGCTTGACCTACTGTTGTCTGTACCTAGGTATATTAATACAAAAAAAAAACTTATAATTCCTACTATTAACCCAACTATCCTGCTCAGTAGGGTAATTTCAACAATATTCATTGAGTTATTTACCTTTTTGAGCGCAGACAGAAATGAAGCAATGGATTAGCAATTTGCTTCGAAATGATTCCAACTAATAGTAATTGCACATTACGTAATTAGGGTACTGTTTGGTTGCCCTTTATTGATACTTTAAGCTTGAATTCACTTTTTTAATTTGATAGAATACATTTTTATAATGCTTCTGTTAAAAACTTACGTACTATAATAGGTAACTGAAATTATATTCGTTTATAAAATGCTAAAGGCACCTTATATGTTCAAAATGAAATATGACTTGTGTCTGTACCTATACACGTCAAGCAGAATTGGTCTGTTTTCTAATCTACCCCCATTTTTCGAGCAAAACAGCTGTTTTGGATACGTATCCTCTATAAGTTTCTGAAACAGCTCCCAAATCGTGTACCACACTATTACTATCAGTTGGAATCTTTTCGAAGCATATTGCTAGTCCATTGCTCGATATGTTCGAAAAATGTCTCTGCTCACTGTCTACCCGCAATGTAAATAACGCAATGAATGTTGTTGATCTGTGAAAATGAAACCCATTGCAATTGATAATGTGTTATGTAATTACCCAAAGCTTTGAAGTGGTTGAGTCAAGTTTTGTGCCCTCACTTCCCCCTGGCAAATAAATGGTTGTATTTGGATTTGTGAAAAAAAATCACAGCAGTAGTGTATGTATATGGGCGCCTTTAATTTTAAGATGTTTTTGATTATTTTGAACTTGACTTGACTTCCTTGTTATTTATTGAATTATTAATACTTGTATTTCCGGTTGAGTCTATGATAAGTGTGTGTTATTTTAAGGTATTTAAAATATTGTGGTTTCCGGTTGAATCTGTATCTATTTTTATACCTTCTTTTTGTTTATTTAGAAAGATGTGATTTTAATGTGAGTTCAGCTTAATTTTATATTGTTTCTATTAAGAGCTTATCTTGACATATCCGTTTAATTATTTTAGAATTAGTTTGATATATGTAATTATCAGCAGACTTTATATTAAATGCAATGGCTGCAAGTTTTGGCGGTAGTTTTGTGTATTAAAATTGTTTTAATGCGAAAGAAGGACATTTTTGATTCGTTGCTCGTGGAATAAACATCCTGAATTAAAGTGAGGTATTAACTTTGTACTCTTTTAAAAACTTTCGTACCATTTTCTATGCTACCGTGTATTTGAGTGGTATATTGGTGCGAATCTATAGGTAAATTGCGGCCATGATCCTAGCCTATCATGTTCCAATTGTGAGATATATGTGAGCGAGGCCTCCTAGCACAGGTATAGCTTTTACTTAAAAGAAGGTTCCTACGTAAGATTTACTGTAAAAGTTTGTACATGTTTTCGAAATAAAATTCTTTTTTTTTAATGTTTCCGCCTTAAGGATATAGGCCTCCCCTTTTCGAGAGGAAGTGGTATGTAAACCATCACGTGGATTCGGGGCAGGACAGTAGATGTCACATGTCTTTGACTTCTTGTCATGTGGTTCTACAACATGCCGGATTCTTTTTTCGGATATTTTTTTTCCCAGCTTTGAAAGCAATTTGATGAAATTATTTATATTTACTTAAAGCACCTACTAAAGTCCGCGAACGACAACTCTAAAGTCAGGGCCGTATTCACTTGGGCACCACTGTTCTCCCTACTTGCCTACCTACTCTACACCTACATTTTGACAGATATAATAGTCCCATCACCCTTTAATTGATCACTTCATAACTAGTAATGAAACTATGCATCGTGGAAGTTTATTAAAGACACTTACTTGATTTGCGGAACCTTGATTTAACCTGTTTTATCTGACATCACTTACGATTTAATGTTATGTAAGCCCACGTTCCACTCGAATAGATTTGCGAGCTCAGTAAGTTCGTTTTCATACTCGTATATCTAAAACTACTTAAACTAAATTTAAAATATATGAAATCTGGATCTATCTTTACAATAATTTTAAATTATTGGCCATGTTCTGTTCTTGTGATTGACACTTTAAAAATTACAAAAAAAAATGAGATATAAAAAAATCTATATATATATCATTCAAACCCCATTTATGCAATTTGTTTATTACAATTTTGTAAGATATACTAAACTAAACTGAATAACATTTTTGTTGGTTGTTAATTTCTTTATTGCCAGTTTTTATAATGCCACCATATTAAAGTTAGTTGTAAAATATATTTGATTGCCAATGTATCCTTGTAGTATTGCAAAAAGTCTAATTGCGATGATAACTTTTGCGATTATGTCGTTAGGAATCTGTAGGGTCTCTATAGTTCTCTCGCTTAAGTTTTTTGTCAGTTTTATAGGAACAATTAAAGATAATTAAAATGTATTCGAAATTCTATTTAAGAGACAATCAGTGTCAAAAATGGCAGATTACGACTGAGATCACACTTTTAAATATGATGGGTATTGGCTCTATTTCTCCTCTAATAACATTTTCTAAAATAAAGATGCTTAATTAAAACTAGAGAATTCCTCCGTTAGCCAAAAAGAAAACATTATAGTAACTAACTTCATGATTACCTAGGTATATACCATTATTATCATTATCATCATCGGCATATGGTTATTGTCAGAAATACCTTTTTATTAAAATTATAAACTAGCGCTTGACCGCAATCCCGCCTTATCGTAAGCAGTGACGCAGTCGTTGATGGTAAAGCGCACTAGTTTATTAAGAGCCTATTCACTTTAGCCTTAAAGACCTATGCCTCTTAAACAGAAAGTAAAATGCGAAAAAGGTTCAGCATTGCTTTATAAAGAAGGGCGGATTCAGGATATATTGGTTGGTTCTTATTCAGGATAAATATACAGTATGTTAAGAAAACCCTGTCCGACCCATAAGGATAATAAAGGTTAGGTAAACACATGACCAAATATAATATAAAATTTTACGTAATCATCATAGTACCAATACAAATGAATTTTGAATTAATCTTTTTTCCCGCGAATTAATTCCAACTTCCCCGAAATTTGGTAATTTTTAAAAAAGTGATAACGCCGGTATTATTATGAACGAATAGGGATGCGACCACGTGCCGCGTGCCCAACCGCCCGCCGCCCGCGGAAGGGTGGTTAACGCACATTTATTAAGTTGCCTTTTTTTGCGAAATAATATTTATTTTTTTAGGGGGATTTTTTTTTAAGTTTAGCCCGGTTTTTTATGCATTAGTGGAATCAGTTATCGATACCTAACAACACCTTCACGGGTCGGACAGGGTTTTCTTAACATACTGTATATACCTATATTGCACATGGAACAGTCCCATATCTAGTATTGTATTTGCAATATTTTTCAATATTCATGAAAATCTGATAGAAAATAACATGATTGTGCTGCCGACGGACCCCCTGTCAGGAACAAAGTATTGTTCGCGATGCTCTCACATGCACACACATGCGCCTACATAGAATAGAAAGAGACAGAGAGTAAGTAAGAAGGCATCGACGTACATACATAATATTATATCGAGGGACTGGATCAATTTGCCAGCGGCGGTGTTTCCTTCGGACTACAATTTTAGTGTCTTCAAGGCTAGAGTGAATAAACTAGCGCGCTTTACCATCAACGATTGCATCACTGCTTACCATCAGGCGGGATTGCGTTCAAGCACTAATTTATAATTTATTAAAAAAAAAGGTAAAAATGTGAATTTAATACAGTCACATATAAGCTCTCATGAAGTTTTCGCCTTTGGACCTTTAAAAACCATGACAATAACATTTACCTGATAGATTAGCAAATGAGGCTGATAGTTGGTAAGTAGTGTGCGTTTCCATTTTCCTCCGATAATTGGATCGGTCGGGATACACTGATTTTATTTATGACCGAATTTTTTATAAGACGTGTATGTATGGCCATCAGCCATCTATTTTTCTCCCACAAAAATGAATCACCCATTATTTTTATTATTTGCGGTGTTCTATCTCTTAGCGTTTGGCTGGTTGGCCGGTTTTTAGCTGGCTTTATGGGCTAAGTCTAAGTTAATGCAGAGTGTGGAATTTACCTTTTATTATTTTTTATTTAAAATTATTTTCTTTCTCTAACTGGCTGTGGCTGTCTTCGTGTCCGTGACATAGCAGATAAACTGCAAGAGGGTCGCTTACGCTGATACGGTCACGTCTTACGATAACGGGCATGTTACGTGGGTAACAAATGTCTTGCCATGGCGCCTCCGCCGGGCCGGAACAAGCGAGATAGACCAAAGAAGTGCTGGCTTGAAGTCGTAAGAGATGACATGCGTGCCAACAATCTCACACCACGGGATGCCAGAGATCGTGCGAAATGGAGGAGTAAGTGTAGGAAAGCGGACCCTGGGCTCCAACACAAAAGCCGCGGATGCAACTGCGATTATACGCTGAGATGATGTTGAGCTTCCTAACTATTCTAAAAGTGTTTGGAATCTATCATTCCAAACACTTGCAGAACTCTTCCAAACCAATTATTTAAATCTTTTAGGTTACATAGTTGGGGATAACTTGATCAGCTCAGTTGGTTGGAATGGAAATCGTCCTCCTGTCGTGGAGAGGACTACAGGAATAACGTATACTTTTTCTAGTGTCCAGATTCTTGTGACTTCTTCGTTAAGGACAGCAATATTACGTATCTTCTCAGTGATTGGTTTATGTAAGTTATAGATATTGGGAACTGCAATGTCTATAAGGTAAATGTTTTTTTTTCTTATATTATCGGTTATATCAGATTCTATTTCAGTGGGATAGTCCTATCGTAATTACAGCACGATCTAGTAGTTTATCATGTTCAAATGTAATAAGGAGCGTTAGACTATCGAATGTGGTGAAGGCTATGTAATATGCTATGATATGACTATGTATATAATTGACAAAAGTTAATTATATATTTGTACGCCTCTGGGCAAAACATGAGGATATATGTATTTAACTTATTTAACTCGGTGGTAGGCCAGAACATCGGCCGCCGGCAGAAGTTACCACCCACCAGACAAAGTCTTGCCGCCAAGCGATTCGTCGTGTTCCGGCATGATGTCTGGTGAAGCCGTACGGAGGACGGGTTTGAGCAGTTGTGTTGCGATGTGTGCCGGGTACGATTGGCCAAATATTGTTGTGTTAGGAGTTTGGTCGTGGAGAGTCTTTAGATCAATCTCCCTTTATCGCAGCATCGTTGGGTCGTGTTGTTGGGTTTAACATTGCATCACCTCGCTCAACTGCCGTCTTCCTTCCTATTCGCTCAGTTTTTCTGAGTGAATAGGCTTTTAATAAACTAGCGCGCTTTACCATCAAAGATCGCATCATTGCTTACCATCAGGCGGGATTGCGGTCAAGCGCTAGTTTATAATATTATTAAACAATAAATAAAACATTCTGATTCTTTAAATGCTATAGTTTATTATGAATGGGTTTCATGTTGACAGTTCAACAGAATTCATTGCGTTATTTACCTTGTTGATTAACAATATGTTATTGCTTCATAAGTTCAAAAAAAATTTTTGCTTAACAACGTATACGAAGCAATGAAAGTTGTTGAACTGTCAAAATAAAACTCATTGCTACTGATAGTTTTTACATAATTACCCAGTTGGTTGTGACTATCAGTGTAGTCTGTCTGTGTGAGAGTTTGATATTATTGTTATTTATTATTATTCAAGTTACCATTGAATGATTTCCTTTTTTCTTCTTTGACATTTAAATTAAGATTGTCTTGCTAACTTATTTCGTGGCAAAGACTAATAGGGGTATAACTTGGGTTACTTGTACTGTTTATGCCAACGGGTATTTCGGAACATTGTTGACATTTACAAGTAATAGAAATCGTAACAATTTAATACCAGTGTCGTAACAGGTATTTGTTGAAGTCAATTGACGTTAATGTTATGAAATATTTGTTGTACGTGTTAATAAGAAAATCTTAGTCTCGTTAATTATAATAAGTAGGTACCTATACAATCGACGGCTGTTTTTAATTTTTATTTAATAATAGGGGTTAAATTATGAAATTTGCCGATTTGTACTGAAAATCTGAATTGTTTATTTTTTGAATTTTAAATAATTTATTTAATCATAATAGTTACTATACATTGCTGCCATCTAATAGGAAGGTTATTTCTCATGGTTATTTTTTTGGCATTTGCAATAGAAACTCTGAGAATCTAGACTGCACAAACTATGTGAAAGCCTTTTGTCCTGCCTCCTGGGAAGAAAACTTCTTATCACGTAGATAATTGTTCAAATGACGAAAAAAATGGTAGTCCGTTGGAGCAAGGCCTAGCAAAAACGGAGGATGACGAATGGTTCCCAACTGCAGTTCCTGAAGAGTCAAAATGGTTTCTCGTGCTGTATGAGGCCTCGCGTTGTCATGGATCAATAGTGGTGTAGATTCATAAGATAGGGCTGTAGTTTGTTGTTATTGATATTAATAGTGGTTGATGGTGTTATTGATAGTTTTGCCAACATTGTTCGGAGTTCGGCCCAATAGACATCTGCCTTTATTGCTTGACAAGATCGAAGAAAACTATAGTGAATAACACCACGCTGAGACCACCAAACTGTTACCATTACCTTTTTATTGGTAAGTTTTGCTTTATGACATTATTGTGGCGTCTAACTCGGGGTCAGCACACCAGTTCCAACACGAGTTTCTTTATACAGATTAGTTAAATCAAGAGGCACCCATTTGTCGTATTTTTTATGTTATTGATTTGATACAAATGAGTCAAAATTATGGGTAAGGTAACGTTAAACAAAGCCGCTAATTCCTGGGTAGTTTGACTAGGATTTACTTCCACCATTGGTCTTAATTAATCGTTATTCACCTGTGTGGGCGGCCTTCCTTGTGGCTCGTTCTTCAGTTGGAAGTTTCCATCACGGAAGCGTTTAAACCAAAATCGCACGGTGCGTTCATTAGTAGACCCCTGTCCAAACGCAACACTGATATCGCGGACTCTTTTTGACGTGGCAAAAAGAGTCCGCGATATCAGTACTTTCACGTCAGAACTCTTATTCAAAAATCACTCTAATTTTCCCAGTATCCATCATTCTTGTCCAAGTTGAATAACAAAAAAAAAAATTGAAAGTCGATATTCAAATATAAAAGAACATCATAGAAATCATGTGAAAAGTTTCATTTGAAAACCTGAAACCATGAAGATTCTATGCCAATTCAAAAAACCTATTAGAACAGCTTTTGGAAGTTGAGATTTCCTCGAACCTGCCAGTGACAGCCAGCTGTTGGTTGCCAGGAAGTTTGGCGTTATCGTATACTACACACGAAGGCAGCTTCTAATGTTGCACAGGTCCGTTCGTGTATGAAGTAATGCAGTCACATTTGGGCTGGTGCTACAAAGTGTCACCTGGCCACTTTGGATTTTGTGGAGAGGCGTACGAAGAAACTGATTGCCGACCCTGATTTAACTCAAGACGGCCTAGAGCACAGGCGTAGAGTAGCCAGCCTTTCGCTGTTCTATAGGATGCATTTTAGTGTGTCGTTCCACCATCGGACGACCCGTCGTAGTGCGAGTTTCCACCCTTACGTTGTTAACACCACTACGATCCAGACGAAGCGTTTCCCTTCCTCCTTTATACCACGTACACCGAGGAACTAGACTAATTTGCCAGCGGCGATGGTTCCGTCAAACTACAATTTGAGTGTCTTCAAGGCTAAAGTGAATAGGCACTTAATAAACTAGTGCGCTTTATAATCAACGGTTGTTTAGAGATTTATAATTTATAAAAAAAGGCATTTTCATAATAAATATTGATAATATTTTAACAATATTTTCCTTCTTCCTCTTAAGCACGATTACCACTAGTTGGTAAATCCAAATAGTCTTATAAGATGATAGCGTTACCCCTTCCATTTTTTATTTCTACCATAGCTACTGGCTCTCAGGAGTAGTTGTGAAATTGATGATGGCTCTATTGCATTCATCAAAAAACTTTTATAACCACTGGCCCAACAGCCGAAGTTGTAATGATCATGATGCTTTACCGCATTTAGGGATTGCAGGATCCGGTAGCAATATCCGGACTGGTTTGTGGCAAAATAATATAGGTAGATACTTTTCTCATTATTGCGATATTTTTTGCAATTCATTCGTACGGCTGATTCATGAAATCATGATGGTATCTGTCTTAAATACCAATAAGACTTGTTAGTTAGCATTCTCAAATTCTTTAATAATTATTTTGATCTTATTTCAGTTAATTGCGTAAGGTTAATTATCTCTAAGATTAGATATGATAGTTTCTTGATAATTAATATTGTTTCTTATAAATAGATCTACCTGTATCTGTGAAAGTGAAATATAAAACGACTGAGCTACTCGTTATGATGTAAAATTATTACTAGTTACCTAAACTACAAAATTTTAATTGTTTTCTTGTTGTCTATTAGTCTTAACATTGGCTAGGAAATAATATATAATAGTGATTTCTTTTTTTAAACTACGCACACGTAAGTGCAGTGGCACTTGATTAACTCACTTATTTTTTACTAAAAAGTGAAAACCATCCTGATGTGATCAATGCAATTGATAGGAATTCGGTCGTTTTCGACTGGACTGATAATGACACCGCCACCTTAATTGCGTAATACACTATTACTACCAATTGGAATCATTTTGAAGCCAATTGCTAGTCCATTGCTCTATATGTTCAGAACGTTTGACTGACCAACAATGTAGCGCAATGACTATTGTTGAACTGTCAAAATGAAATCCATTGCTACTGATAGTATGTTATACAATTACCCTGCGGGTTGCAATTCCTAACTGCATTGCTGTACTGATTATGCTTTATCAATATCTTTATAAAAGTATTGCTAATATTAAGAAATTCTAAATTATTATAATTCATATTTTTATAGATATAAAAGTAAATTTGTTTATTTAAAACACTCTACGGACTTTCATAAAAAATGACACATGGGTAGACCATGTTCTGGAGAAGGATATAGGCTACTTTTCATCATGGATCACAGACGAAGTCACAACCAACACCAAAAATATAAATGCGAAAGTGTCATCGATCACTACCATACATATTCAGCCTATAGTAATGTTCCCACTGTTGGGAAACGTACCTCCTCTCGGTGAGTACTCCCTGTACTTGTATTTAACTGTATATCATTAAATTTGTGTTGTTTAATGGATTTGATTTTAATAGGCACTAAAAGTGCGTAAATGAACTGAAAGATATGATATGATTTATTATACAAACGCAATGTTTAATTATCTTATAATTTAATTACATTATAGTAGACTAGCTTACCTGTAAATAAAACCCTTTTTTGTACAGAAAATCATCAAATGACCTCTCTCTGGACGGAGGAGAAGAGCGTGTCAAAATTTTACTGGCTGAAACCCACCAGTGTTTCTTCATTCTTTCTTCAGCCCGCAGCTCTGGCAGGTAACGGTCCTCGTGGACTCCATCACGATATGCTGGCAACTCTTTGAGGTTCGCGTGGAACACAACGTGCCGTCAACCCAGGCTTATCGGGCGGTAAGCTGCTCACTGTTTGTCGGGTACAGAAACCTCTGAACATGTAGGTATTTACCTAATCCAGTGGCAATCAAATTGAAAGAACACAGTTGAAAGTCCTAGGCAACCTTTCTATTCACAGTGTTAAAGATAAAATTGTGAAGGTATTCATTTTGAAATATTTTTCTAATGGCTAAGCGTGAAAGGACTGTCTAATTAACGATTCGTACAAATTACACGCTAATTGTGCGGGTAATGCAAAAGTCCCACTTGCGTACAAATGACGAAAATACGTATGAAGCATTTTCTCTATGTATGTAATTATTCGGTTACATTGAAATGATGTCTACCTAAATTATTCTAAATTACATTCAACACAATTACTACCAACCCGGACTCGGCCCGCGCGGTAAATTACAACCCACGCCCTCTCAAATTTCAAATTTTACGACAAAAAACTGCCTTTGGTATAACAATAATTATTGGCCAATTGAATCACTTCATGAAGTGATTGCATAGAGGTATCCACATGCCACAAAAATGCTAAAAGATTGTCAGAATGCCTTTCTGGGAGCAGCTTGCAAACTATGTAGAGCTCATAGAAGACGCTGAAACTGCTGATGGATACTGGAACGACAACCTGCTAAAGTTGATCGTTGGAACGGTAGTTTGGTATGGTTGTGTATCGTAAACCATTCTCCAAGTGTTATTCTGCCCTCTTTGTCTTAAAACATGCAGAAGTCAAACACCCGTTCATGCCTTTGCGCTGCCAGCGACGACTTCGTGCCGACCAACAAGATCAATATCGAATGGATCAATGTCGTGCAAGCGACACGAAGAAGATAAGGAACTATGTGTTTATAATCTGTAAATTAATATTTACTGACTAGTGGAAATGCGGCCTTAGAGATGTACGTGTATGCAAATTATTAATAACCTTCTCAATGCCAATAACGACAAACTGCATTATGTTCGCACAGCATGATAATTACGACAAAAAAAAAACATATCATGATACTCTATGACTGGGGCAGACTTTAGATGGCCAGTGGTCGTATAATTGGTTTCGTGGGTGTTTACATTTCTTGTTTAGTCTAAATTATTTTATTTCACGTTTTTTTTTTAATTACAATCCGGTGTCTCGTTTAGTAAACAATATTTTCTATTTATATGGATATTAGAAAATGAATATGGTTTTCGCAAGAATAGGTCAATGGAGTGCGTAGACAATAATCTAGTTGATATTTTGTAATCAAGGTGGACAACGGCTATAAATGCACTGAAGTTTTCCGTGGCATACATTCTCATAGAAATGATTATGGGTTGAAGTGCTTCTTCTATCTGACATTGCTCGGTCTTCTATTGGTCAAAATCCACCTAAACTCACTCATTCATCACACAATCATCTACACTATGCAATACACTATAAAAATTTTAAATTGAAATTAATACACTTATAAGTCTAGATCATACATATATTTAATGAATTTATTTTTAATGTCGCCTCAGAAATCATACCGATCAATGTTATGTATGACCTTACCTAGTTAATGTACCTAATAATATTGATACTCGTAGTCGAAGAAAACTAGTCTCCAAGACACAGGGAATCCTAGTGTTATACAAATATTGTAACATATTTTCTGTACAAAAAAGTTTGTGTTATTTTAGTTTTTAAATTTATTCTCTCAGGTTCGTTACCCGGTAATTTCAGAATGTCACGGGTATCATCAACCAGGGTGAAATTTTAGTTATTATTTTGAGAAGGTAACTTTCTCTGTACTGCTGTGAAACTATTATCCTGGCCGCCAAGCGATTTGTCGTGTTCCGGCATGATGTCTGGTGAAGCCGTACGGAGGACGAGTCTGAGCAATTGTGTTGCGATGTGTGCCGGGTACGATGGAGTTTGGTCGTGAAGGGTCTCCAGATCAATCTCCCTCTGGCGCAGCATCATTGGTAGTGTTGTTTGGTTTAACATTGCATCACCTCGCTCAACTGCCGTCTTCCTTCCTACTCGCTCGGTTTTATGAGTAAATAGGTTCTTAATAAACTAGCGCGCTTTACCACCAATGATTGCATCACTGCTTACCATCAGGCGGGATTGCGGTCAAGCGCTGGTTTATAATTATTAAAAAAAAAAATTGCAGCTTTTAGTGTTACGCACATGTATTTGGTAAGATTTAGAGCATTAAAATTATTAAATATTTGTATCGGAAAACACCTATAGTTGATATTACTTTTGGGACTATATTGACTCTAAGTATTTGTTTTCCAAGCTCTTGTGACTTTATCTTGTAATTCTATATATGTAGTTTCTGATTTTTTTTAATGTATGATATTTCTTTCCTTTTTTTTCCATGTTATTAGTGTTTGGGGCTGCTATATCTAACATAAATATTATGCTATATCTGACATAAATATATTGTGGTTACAGAATTGGTTTTCTAATACAGGTCTAGGCGTCTACTTGCATTATTATAATTTAAAATATTATAGAAGGATCTGTATGTAATATTATAAACGGATATTCTTAAATAAATAAATATTAGGTAAATAAATAAATATATACGGACAACTCACACAGATTGAGCTAGCCCCAAAGTAAGTTCAAGACTGGTGTTATAGGATACTAACTCAATATCCATACTATAATATTATAAATGTGAAAGTGTGTTTGTTTGTTTGTTTGTCCTTCCTTCACGCCGTAGCTAAGCAATCAATCGACCTGATTTTTGGCATACAGTTAGTTGAAAAGATGGAGAGTAACATAGGCTACTTTTGGTCCCCAAAAAACATCAAGTTCCCAAGGGAGATTACTGGAATATTTGTATGTGTACACCAAATATCCATACTAATATTATAAATGTGAAAGCGTGTTTGTTTGTTTGTTTGTCCTTCCTTCACGCCGTAGCTAAGCAATCAATCGACCTGATTTTTGGCATACAGTTAGTTGAAAAGATGGAGAGTAACATAGGCTACTTTTGGTCCCCAAAAAACAACAAGTTCCCATGGGAGATTACTGGAATATTTGTATGTGTACATCAAATATCGTCCATATATATAACCTAATAAAGTAACGAATCGACTTGATTTTTGGCATATAGTTAGTTGAAAAGATGGAGAGTAACATAGGCTACTTTTGGTCCCCAAAAAACATCAAGTTCCCAAGGGAGATTACTGGAATATTTGTATGTGTACACCAAATATCGTCCATATATATAATCTAATAAAGTAACGAATCGACTTGATTTTTGGCATATAGTTAGTTGAAAAGATGGAGAGTAACATAGGCTACTTTTGGTCCCCAAAAAACATCAAGTTCCCAAGGGAGATTACTGGAATATTTGTATGTGTACATCAAATATCGTCCATATATATAACCTAATAAAGTAACGAATCGACTTGATTTTTGGCATATAGTTAGTTGAAAAGATGGAGAGTAACATAGGCTACTTTTGGTCCCCAAAAAACATCAAGTTCCCAAGGGAGATTACTGGAATATTTGTATGTGTACACCAACTATCGTCCATATATATAACCTAATAAAGTAACGAATCGACTTGATTTTTGGCATATAGTTAGTTGAAAAGATGGAGAGTAACATAGGCTACTTTTGGTTCTAAAAAAACACCAAGTTACCAAGGGAGTTTATTGGAATATTTGTATGTGTACACCAAATATATCCTTACCAATAATATACATCGGAAAGTGAGTTTGTTTGTACCACTTTCACGCCGAAACTCCTGAACAGATTGCTTTGAAATTTTGCAGACGGAAAGTTAGAAGTCCGGATTAAATAATGGGGTTTTTATCCCGAAAAAAATTGATATTCCCGAGAGAAATCTAAAAAGCGCGATAAGACCGAAATTAACGCGGGCGAAGCCGCGGGCGGAAAGCTAGTATTTATAATAAATACATATATAGATAAACATCCAAGACCCAGGCCAATCAGGAAAAGATCGTTTTCCATCATTACCTGGCCGAGGATCAAACCCGGGGCTTCCACATCGCAGGTAGGCGTGTTGACCGCTGCGCTACGGAGGGCAACGAATATAATTTAAACATATTTGGAATAATGTAATATTTTAGCAATAATTAATTTTTTCTACTAATTTTATCTTAAAAGTCGTTCATAAGCATTCGAGTGTTGTGTTGCCAGTTATGACATAAGGAACTGAAACGTGGTCGCTCACAATGGGCCGCAAATGGGAGCTATGCTCCGAGTTTTCCTGTGATCGAATCAGAAATGTGGAGATCCACAGAAGAATCAAAGATACCGGCATAGCTCTTCGAATCGCTAAAATTAAGTGGCAGTGGGCGGGGCACATAGCTCGTAGTATCGATGTCCGATGGGGCAGTAAGGTTCTGGATTAGTGGCTATGTACCGGAAGGTAAACCAATGGTCTGGTGAAGGTTGCAGGAAGCCCATGGATGCGGGCAGCACAAGACCGGTCATCATGGAAAGCGTTGGGGGAGGCCCTTCAGCCTTTACCTAGCAGTGGACCTCTGTGGACTGAGAAAAAGAAGCATTGCGATGCTTGATGGAGCAAAGTTCAAGAAAACAGTGGCATGAATTCTAGTGAGCGGAAACTCCATGTATGAAACTCTGAACCCAATCTTAAAAGCTGTCATATCTCATTCGGCGAGTAACTGGAATGATTGACGTACTTATACTTTTTTGTTTGGAAAACAAGTTCGTGAAAAAATATTTATGTTAAAACATATTGGAAAAACCGGCCAAGTACGTGTCAGAAGAATCTTAATGAAGGGTTCCTTAGTTGGAATGATTTAAAGCCAAGTTATTTCCAAACTTAATAATGTAGTTAAAAATTATGTTCCTTCATACATTGCGACTGCAAATGTAAGTTGGTCGACTATTACTTGTAAACTTATAAAGCTTACTACATAGCTGTGATAGTTTGTGTTCTTTTAAACTTCATTTTAACTACTACTGTGTTTTTTTTTTCACATAAACAAACAACCATGTAGCTGGCATGGCTGGGACACGTGTACTCTAAAAGACATTATCGGCATGTACATACATAGGTATACGCCGAGAATGTTTTTTATGATTTGGCATGGAGGGGTACGCATATATAATATACATACCTATATCCATGCCAAATTATAGCTTTCTACATAAATGTATTAAGAGTCTGTGTTAATCTGCAGACGGGCAGACTGATATGGCAGATATATGACGATTAGAGATGGGCGGGTGGGTAAAAAATGGGAAGGTAAAAATTGGAAGGAAAGGGTAAAATAGATAAAAAAGAAAAAAATACCCTTTTCACCAGGTATTTATAAAAAATACTGGGTATAAAATGAGTTGTTATTTAATTGGCTTCGTCATCATTACTATGATTTGCTTGACTGGAGTGCTTTGGGATCCCACCACCATCTTTTGGACCCAATTTAACCCCACCTATCGGACGGTGCACCTGCTGATTTACGCACGGGGTGCTGACGCCAGCTTTCCCTTTTTAGGGGCTGAGTGGTCTGACGGCAGTCGCATTAGTAAAAGCAAAACAAGCCAAATTATTATGAACAGGAAAGGAAGAAATGCACATGTCACAGTGAGGGCGCAATCGCATAACGGCGCGCAGGAGCCTCGCCCGACTCCGGTGATCGGTGATCTAGGGCTACCGTGTCAGAGGCGGACAGCCGGCACGGCTTCCGCTTCGCCCAGAGAGGCAGAGGTCATTTGATGATTTCCCATCTAGAACAAAAAATAGGCAGTTCCGTAATGGCAGCCCGTGTAATTCAGATTTTGTCGAAGATTTGGCAAATTAATTGGTCAGTGTCAGGTTGTAACTTGATCAAAATATGATCTGAGATAATAATAACGATATAACTATGGATCTACCCAAAATGAAACTGATTGTAATTGTTACAAGTAAAAATTTAAAAAAGGTTAGGTAAAAATGGGTATAAATGGGTATTTATCCAAAGTTGGGGTTTTTCCCTGGTAAATGCCCATCTCTAATGACGTTTCGTTGTTGGCTACGGAACTCTGAAAACCAGTAAAAACTGCTTTAGAATTTTAAAATATTCAACATGCCTACAGTTTTTTTTCTCAGCATGACGATACAGGTGTTCATAAGTGATACTTCAAGGCATCATTGATTTAATTCTCACATTACGATTCTAATTTAATTAAGCAACATACCATTCCAATTTAAGTAGCCAAAAGATGTCTCGTAAAGGTTCTTAAGTGTTTGGCTTACAATAGAAAGCTTTGTGAAGAGCGACAGAAACCCTGAAAAACCAGAAAAGGGTGACAAGATGATTGGTTAGCTAAATCTATACTAATATATAAAGCTGAAGAGTTTGTTTGTTTGAACGCGATAATCTCAAAAACTACTGGTCCGATTTGAAAAATTATTTTTGCGTTGGATAGCCCATTAATCCAGGAAGGCTTTAGGCTATATATAACATCACGCTGCGACCAGTAGGAGCGGAGCATATAAAAAAAAACGAGTGTGCTTATGACCACACGACTGAAGTGAAACTTCTTTCGCACCATCTGTATGTATATATATGTATATATATATATATGTGTGTACAATATATACATATATACACATATACATATATTAATTTTCTATAAATATTTAAATTTATTTCATGCTTTCATTTATAAATTAATATTTTTGCATAGACCTCCAATTTAAAAAAAAAAAAAAGTGGATTCCCTCGGGGCCAAAAGGTCGGGCTCTTCCTCCTGAATCAGGGGACCCCAAACTCGGGTAGTCCACGACCTCTGGTTCCCGAGATAATCCACGGGGGGGTGAGGTAACTAAAGGGGGTCGGGGGGGATAGGTTTCATGGGGTTGCGGGGGAGGGAGGGGGGAGGTGGAGAGGGGGCAGTGGATTCCCTCAGGGCCAAAAGGTCGGGCTCCTCCTCCTGATTCAGGGGACCCCAAACTCGGGTAGTCAAGGACCTCTGGTTCCCGAGATAATCCACGGGGGGGTGAGGTAACTAAAGGGGGGGGGGGGGGGGTAGATTTCGTGGGGTTGCGGGGGGTAGGGGGGAAGGGGAGAGGGGGGAGTGGATTCCCTCGGGGCCAAAAGGTCGGGCTCCTCCTGATTCAGGGGACCCCAAACTCGGGTAGTCCACGACCTCTGGTTCCCGAGATAATCCTCGGGGGGGGTGAGGTAATCAATGAGGGGGGTCGGGGGGTGTTCGCAGCGTCATGTTCTCGAAGAAATTCATAGTTCTTAATCAATCAAGATACTTAGTTTAATAATTGAGCTTATGAGGCTCGAAAGCAATTTGTACTTTGTGTCCAATTATCGTATTGTGACGATATCTTCTTCTATACTTTCAATTATATCAGAAATGTTCAGCAAAAATATATAAAACAATATAAAAGCCAGAACAGAACGAAATTTATAAATTATTTGTGCTCTTAGATAATCAATTGTTAACAAATCTTAAAAAGATCCAAAAAATATATATTGCCTTCGGCGAGATGCGAACTCACAACTTCATACTCGACTCAATTGTTAACAAATCTTAAAAAGATCCAAAAAATATATATTGCCTTCGGCGAGATGCGAACTCACAACTTCATACTCGACGTGTCATGCAATATTTACATGAGCCAACTCCTTGGTTGTAGTACAGACGAAATAGGACTATACTTTGCTTCCGTTCGCCTTGCCCGATCATTTTTCGTAACGCTTTCGCCAGTTTACTCCCCAAGTCAAGCGTGCCTAAAGAAGTTTCACTTCAAAAAAATATCGAAATCTAAGCGGGTGAAACTGCGGAGCGCAACTAGTACCCATATATAAATCAGCCCATATAGTTCCCACTGTTGGGACACAGGCCTCTTGTCGACGAGAGGGAATAGGCCGCAATCCACCACACTGCACCTGCCCGGCTGTGGGTTGGTAAATGTCATATGCCTTTGAAGCTTTTCTCACGATGTTTTCCTTCACCCTTTTGAGAGCAGTGATGATGAAAAAATTTACACAAAGAAAAGCGCCTGATGGGGTTCGAACCTTCGACCTACAACTTGTAAGTGGCGGCCGATATCACTAGGCTACGCAGTGGTAGCCTAGTACCTCCTATACACTCCTAAAATAAATACTTATAAATGTGAAAGTGTGTGTGACTGTTTGTTTGGCCGTCTTTCACGTTAAAACAGACTGAGGAATTCACATGATAGACATAGGCTATTTTTGCCCCTTCTAATCCCCCCCTTCAATAAAGAGAATGCTGAAAATCATGAAGTTTGTATTGAACATTCTACCATTTTCAAAATAGACAGCTGAAAAATGGTATGCGGAATATTTGTAACTAATAAAAAAATCGAACATTATTGATTTGTTTTTCGTAATCCGCCCTGAACTCCTTAAAAGAGGGGGTGAATTTTTTAATGCGGCTTTTCGAAGTTTTTAAGTTACGAAGCTTAAATTCAGTGCACAGACTCTTTGTTACCAACGAAAAATATGTCTTATTTTTTTGGAAATGTTCCGTCAGTCCCTAAAATAGGGGATGGCAATTTGGGAAAGGTTTACCGTTTAACCACGATTTATCGCGAGAGAAGCCGCGGGCAAAAGCTGGCATAGAGCTATAAGCAGTCAAATTACCTTAATTTTACAGCACTGTCAACATCATTGTGAATTCTATTTTGATTATAATTAGATTGCAATTATTTTGCATCTGTTAAAATCTCCAGGTAAAATTGTGAATTGCACGATTTAATTCCCCCATCTCCGTTCCACCATCGGACGACCCGTCGTACGGCGAGTTTCCACCCTTATGTTGTTAACACCTCAACGATCCGGACGAAGCGTTTCGCCTCGTCCTTTATACCGCGTACATCGAGGGACTGGAACAATCTGCCGGCGGCGGTGTTTCCGTCGGACTACAATTTGAGTGTCTTCAAGGCTAGAGTTAATAGGCTCTTAATAAACTAGTGCGCTTTACCATCAACGATTGCGTCACTGCTTACCATCAGGCGGGATTGCGGTCAAGCGCTGGTTTATATTTTAATAATAAAAAAAAAAAATGTTATCGAGGGATCCTGTTTTGTTTTTGTTTATGGCTTAGCTAAGTAATGCGCTAACAAATGGTGTGTGGTCTCGGTGGTAGGCCATAACATCGGCCGCCGGCAGAAGTTACCACCCACCAGACAAAGCCTTGCCGCCAAGCAATTTGTCGTGTTCCGGCATGATGTCTGGTGAAGTCGTACGGAGGACGGGTCTGAGCAGTTGTGTTGCGATGTGTG
The DNA here is from genome assembly GCA_037179545.1 of Sesamia inferens. Classification (NCBI taxonomy): domain Eukaryota; kingdom Metazoa; phylum Arthropoda; class Insecta; order Lepidoptera; family Noctuidae; genus Sesamia; species Sesamia inferens. The sequence continues at coordinate 21,226,109 of CM073928.1, read as the reverse complement.
CCAGGTACGATGCGCCTAATGTTGTTGTGTTGGGAGTTTGGTCGTGGAGGGTCTTCAGATCAATCTCCCTTTGGCGCAGCATCGTTGGTCGTGTTGTTGGGTTTAAAATTGATCACCTCGCTCAACTGCCGTCTTCCTTCCTATTCGCTCAGTTTTTCTGAGTGACTAGGCTCTTAATAAACTAGCGCGCTTTATCATCAACGATCGCATCACTGCTTACCATCAGGCGGGATTGCGGTCAAGTGCTAGTTTATAATTATTAAAAAAAAAACCGGATACACATTTATATTTTCACTTTACTGCGCGCTTTTTTTTTGCCCGCCGATGGGCGCGCTCGTCACTGAATGGGTGACGAACAAGGCACGCAATTACTTAAAAAAAACTGCAATGTTTTCAAATTGAAAGACGAAACAACGAACCTTATTTAGACAAATTAAATAGAGATTGCCAATAAATTGAAAAAAATAAAAAAATAAACAATGTCAAATTTGACCGATGATTTCCCAAGCGTTACGTAAAAAATCGCGTAAATTTCGTGATTCTGAGATGATTTTTTTACAGACACTTGCAAATTCTGTTAAAGTGTCTCATTAAAACCATAAGCAATTGAGCGATGGAGCTTGCATGGTGTAAACATTGATGGTTCGAAGCCCTTATCTTGGAGTCAGGTCGTAGTTGTGACGTCGAATAAAGCAGTGATATATACGGGCGGATTGACCGCGCGCGAACATTACTAGTGTTAAAGTGCCCCGTGTTGCCCACGCGCAGTTCGCGCCGCCAGACTTAATCTCGCTACTAATCTATAGCGGTGCAGCATTGCTTCGAACTAGTGTCTTTACCTTTAGTGAATAGTTGTGTTGAAGCGTTTGCTAAACCCGTAAGTAATGATTTATTAATATTTCATTTAATTTTTTATTATTTTTCGTGTTCCATGAAAATGCTACAGAAGTTTTCCAATAATGTAGCTAATTCAGCCGATTGATAAAGCTAATACTTAACTAAATTTTTGCAAAGTATTTTTTTTTCTTTTTATTTTATTTTATTGTATACATAATATCATCGCTAGTGGTGAAATAATTATTTATTAGTAAAAATAATATGATTGCTAGCCGTTACTATTTTTTAATAATTGGTTGAATTTAACTACGGATCACAAATCGACCCTAAAAAGCCTAGTTTTATTTCTGAAAACATAATCTGCAAATCATAAGCATGGTTGCTATTTTCCGCACAAGTGAAGGCTATAATAATTTCAAACGTTCAAAATCTAGTCTCAGTTTTATATCGGCGACGAACCGATGCCAAAAACTTGTCAAAATGTAGGAAATTTTTAATATTTTTTGACAGGTTGCGACTGAGATCAGTCTCTGAACTAAGTCTTCTTAATGTTAAGAGAATTTCCCCCTATTCTGTGCCAACAAAAATATTTTTTTTTACCAAAGCGTCTTCGTTTTTGACATCATTTATTTTCAAGTTCAGATGACATTGAACTTGATAGTAGATTATTCGATAGATTTCGTAAATAAATACCACAAGTGGTTTTCCTTGGTTAAAATGCATTCGTATATATACACACTTTATACTTGATCTACTTAAAAAACACTTTACTTAAGCTTACCTAAGTTAATGAATCAAAACTTAACAATCCGGTCGTCATGAAACTAGCTAAAATATTTGCAAACCTAAATATTTAACTTTTATACAAACTAGATTTAAATTTTGACGAAACTTGAATTAAACAAAGGTTTTTAAAAGTTCCTGTGGAGGTCTGAGTACCGCCCCGTATCCTCGTGGCGATCTCTCGCGTCCGGCCCTGGTTCAAGCAATGGTTCGGAGCGAGAGTACATGCAATAATTGTAAAGGAGGATCGCGGGCTTGCGGGCGGTGAGCAATGGGGGGTAGCTTACCGCTCGGTAAGGACCAGGCCCAGGTCGACGGCACGTTGTGTTCCACGTGCGCCTCAAAGAGGTGACGCATATTGTAAAGGGATTCAGTAGAACTAATGCCTGCCAGGGCCGCCGGTTGTCTGAAACAGATCTCGTGAACCCTGGCGCACAGGCAAATGATGTTTTAGTCAGTAAAAGTTTGATACTCCTTTTTTGCTCCGGCTAGAGTGGAAGAGATTTCCCATCCTAAAAAAGCCTTGAGTTAGGAGATTAATCGAGTGGATAATGTATCGAGTTAAAATATTACATGTCTATGGTTTTAATGTCTTGATGCATTTAAACTGTACTTGTAGGTAGGTAGGTATAACAAACATGTGAGGAATATTAAAAAAAGTATTATGAAAACATTTAGTTGACGCATGCTTTGTTTTATGAGAGGCATTATAATTTATTGCTGCCAACATTTAAGTGTTATAGTCCTGGTCGAGAGCGATCAAGGCAGCGAGTCGCTGGCGTGAGGTCGAGGCACTCCATTTAACTCCATTCAGTTACAATCTTTTGCGAATAAATCACAAGGAAATCGTTTTTCCAGATAAAAATAAGGAAAATTTCCAAAGGTAATCAAGATCGTATTGTTTCATGATATTTGCATTATACAGGACGTGTTTACTCACAGGCTTTGTTTGCGACTCATTATACACAAGTATATGAAGAATAGAACAAAGATTTGCGTCGTTCAAGTTGCAGAATGATAGTTGTCTTGACTTATAATACCTTTATTCTAATGGGTGTCGCAGTTATTTTAAAGCCAACTAATATTTTGGACGTGAAAGTTGATATCGATGTATGGATGTTCGTTACTCTTTAACGCAAAAACTATTTAGTGAATTTGGATGTTTAGGACACAGGTGGTTTATGACGAGGATATAGGTTGGGTTTATCCGGTTATTCCCACGGGATCGAAACTTATACGGGTAACACCGCTGGGTGCAGTTAATCCATACTAATGTTATAAATGCGAAAGTAACTCTGTCTGTCTGTTACGCTTTACCGCTTAAACCTCTCGACCGATTTTGATGAAATTTGGCACAGACAATCTTTATATTCCTGAGGTAAATCTAAAAAGCGCGATATAACCGAATTCCACGCGGGAGAAGCCGCGGGCGGAAAGCTAGTAATCCTATAAAGTACCTTGCTACAATCACCTGACCTTGCCGCACTCGCTTCAGGTTAATTTCGAGCCTCCGCTAAAATGAATTGTTCCCAAAAATTTATCTAGATCAATTAATCTTTTCCCATATCGTTGCCACAGTGTTGTTGCAAGACCGTATTTGAAAACCTAACTAAATCCGGCTTTGGCTGTTTTGCATCTTTCTCACCCATTCATTTGAAACTGGTGGCTTGCATGGTTGGAAAAATTCATAATACGAAAATTGTATACATAATACTTTCCATATTTACGTTAATGTTGGAAAAGATGAGTGGGTTCTTCAGTCGTCGATGTGTCGTGTCGTGGTTCTTTAGGAATCTTCTATGTCAATAGGACCGTATCTAATCTTAGGTTTTCCATGTGAAAGTTTTACTTCTTATGCTTTTCATAGCGCAAATGGTAATGGTCTACATTACCATTTGTCACGCTTCTGCAGTCACAGCCCTCTTAATGTATTGACGCGATCATCTTGAGGTACCTTTCGAACTGAGAATTATTTACAGATGACTGTGGATTTTGTGTACAAAGGAAACGAGTGCTTAAAAGCAAATATTAACTTTGTTTAAAATAACTAACTGCCCAATCGAATCAATATTGCAATTCACAGAAATATTTAATTCTATTCTTTTATTCCAAAGATTACAAAATTTCTTAAAAGGTCAGTTGGGCCTTCACCTTTTGTTCCTGACCTTTGAATTTTTATCTCATAGCATTATTTTTTGATGTGACGGTTTTAATCATAAAAAATTTAAAAAAAGCAGATTAGTCACCATGGAGATAAGTATCCAGGATCGTCGGATATATGTAGTTGAAGTTTATTAAGAAGAAGACGGAGGTTATTGAATTAAATTTAATTTGTTTTCTATTAAAATAATTATATTTCATTCCAAAATATCTTTCGGTGTCTTAATATACTTCAACTACATATATCAAACGATACTCAGCAGAGTAATTGCATAAAACATTATCAGTCCTAATAGGTTTGAGTTCAACAACATTCATTGCGCTGTTTTTGTTCTTTAGCGAACATATTTTTCCCATATTTGGAACAATGAAAAAACTATTCAGTTAACACTTAAACCTATGATTAACACTTACGATCCACCGTACTTTTATTTGGACAATTATGACAAGTCGCAACCATTTCTTAACATAAGTTACTTGTTTAAGTGGAAAAACTAACTTCGCGACGAAATGCAAACATACCTACGCTTCTAAAATTAAATGTGTGGGCGAGTTTCAAATACCTGATATGACCGATTCTGCACCTAACTCGTTTTCCATTAAAATCCTTTTTTTTTTCTTGTCTCTCTCAGAACATTAGTAGTGGGTACAATTATTATTATTATATTTAGTCATTTTGCTTGGTATCCACGAGGATTTACACAATATGTCTTATTAGTGTGTCGATCGTTACCAAAACATATCCCATACCGTATGGGATGCTGTCTCATATCTTAAATCCGCCCTATAGGTATAGGCCCAACCTAAAGTGAGGAGTTATTAAGTATAAATGATAATTGATTTTTTTCCTGTAAGTCAATTCGTCATATATTTTTTTAAATCTAGATGAGTTCAACATTTCCTATCTGACTACTCTGAGAAGAAAAGCCGATACAAACTCAGAGATCACAGTCTGTTTTAAAATCCAGACATTATTTTGGTTAGATCATACGAAGATAATGTAATGGTCTTTTCTAGAAAGAACCACACGGATTGAGAGCACCCGTCCATCGTCTATGAGTCTCCGCCTGACCAGGTTTTCCTTACTTCGGCCAACTGGATTTATGTAATACTAGTTTTCCGCCCGCAGGTTCGCCCGCGTGGAATTCGGTTATATGGCACTTTTTAGAATAGGTACCCTATTTTCGGGGATTAATCATCGTATCATTTAGCTTCTGAGTTTACATATGCATATTCGTTTGCAATATATTACCTTGTTAAACGAAACACAGCGCCATCTATCACCAAACTAGTATGAAGCTAACAATATTTTTGGTTTCCCTCGGAAACATCTAATTTTTCCGGGAGAAAAACAACCATATTATTTAATCTGGACTTCTAACTTTACATCTGCAAAATTTCAAAGCAATCGGTTCAGTAGGTACGGCGTGAAAGTGGAACAAACAAACAAACAAACTCACTTTCCCATTTATAATATTAGTAAGGATTATAATTATAGCGTAGCAGGTACCACTGTACCTACAACGCTACATGCGCACAACGCGTCATACTGACGTCACGCAAATCCTGTATCTCGCAAGCAGCGTTTTAGGTATGTGATTTAGCACGCAAGTTCATGACATCAACCTCTTTGTATTTTTAGTTCCGAATTTTGTGTGGCAATGCAAAATATTGAAATGAGTATTCAAATAGGGCTCAAATTAAGTAGACGGGTGGTCAGTCTTATAGAAGGGCTAAAAGTGTTTACCAGTGGCAGACGTAGGTAGGTAAGGATATAATTATTTAAAATAACATTGATTATTCAAAATTATGTATATAAAGAACCAAGAATTTAAACAAAGAATGAATAATTAAAGTTATGAATATTATCAATAGACGCAGTTACATTGATCAAACTACACGGAATGTGGCTCGTTTAAAATGTTTGTACTCACATACATACTTAATAATGTTCAACTAGCTTTTTTTAAGAGTTTGCTGTTTATCCATAGAAAGAAATTGAATAACTTTTGATTCTAACAATAGGAATTTTTCCTGGGTAAACAAAAAAAAAAAAATGATTCTATTTAGTCCGTCATTAAGATTATAGAAAAGTATTGGATAAGTATATTTTGTTTTATTAAATCAATAAAAATTTACAAATATAAAAGGCATTAAAGATCCTGTAGTAAATCCTATAGTAGTCAGGGCCTGTAGCCAATGTAGCATCGCTTCGTAGCGAAGCGAAATCGAATACCAAACCAACCGGCAAACGATTGACCACGTGATTTATCGCGTCATGTGGTCAATCGTTTTCGTTATTAGTTGGTTTGGTATTCGATTTCGTTTCATTGTGAAGCCATGTTACATTGGCTAGGGCCCCTGGAGTGGAAGCTGGTGACGTCACACGAGTTTTCAACGCACTGTATCGTATTAATTTTTTGATTATATGAAAAAAGAAAAAAATACGTGTCTATTTTTTTTGGAAATCTGTCTGACGGACGAATTAGATTATTTTAGTCAACTACCCTATTATAGGATTCTGTGGAAAGCACGGTAAGCCATTGGTCCCGCCTGTCATTGGTAGATCCTTGACAATTGATACGGATAGTCGATAGCCCGATAGCGTGAAAACCAGTCTTACTAAGGGGTAAGGCCTACGTTTCATGTAAAATACTGATATTCAGGTACTCCCGTTTAGACTGGAAACTGACCCCAATATAGTTGGGATAAGGAGAGCCAGATGATAGGATTCTGCTGTGGGATGATACAGACTAACAGTTACGATAATGACTCTGATAAAAAAAAGCTAATAAGTACATCCACATGAACACGCCATTGTATTATAGTAACATGGCTCAATGATTCAGTAAGAAATCTACTCAATTAAGTTAATAATCTATGATTGCCTTGTCTTATACCTATATTTTTCAATTGATTAAAATTAGTTCACATCTAGCGAGTTTTTTAGTAGAAATTTAAATTTGATAATTTCCGACAATTTTATTTCACTTGTGCTGTTGTGGATAAGAGTATTAAACAACCAGTTCCGTGTTACAACTAAAATATATATAATAATTTATTATTTCAATAAATTATTGTAATTTTACGGTTTATGACTGTTGATTTGATTTGTCAGATTGCATTATTGAAATGGTAAGATAAATTTAATTATTAACAATATTTCTTGAATAACTAGACCTTGCTGGATTTTAATGTTATTAGTCACTACATTGCTAAAGATATACAATTACTGATGGAAATTATTATGTCGTTTTATGACGAACAGACGGTAACTTGAGGAAAACATTTTCCGAGTCCGAAGGTTATATTGATATAGACATTATAAACACATACATTATAATTACATTGAACTTAGCGTACTTATGTGGACAGCTGAACTATTGTGCCAACATGTAAGAGTTTGCGATTTCGATAAAAAGTTGGTTTGAGAAATGTTTTAAATCAGTAATGAGATGGTTAGTAGATAGCTCAGTACATACATCCTGGAAGATATAAATATTACGACACGCTAGATAATATAATCGGTGGCGTATTGGGCAGTTGAGCAGTTGGAGTTACTTAAGCGTAGCTGATTGATAGATATGTAGAACGTGAAGGTTTAGAACGTGAGCCATCTGCTCGTATCTTCTGATTTATATATGGATGATACTGGTTGTTTGTATGTGGCTGCAATATTTTATGCCTGTTTACCTATTATTACTTATACTATATTTCTGGTAATATTGCAATGTTTTTTGTTCCAAAAAACTTGATTGTCTTGTTTTAACTAAAGACGATCTCAAATTATAGATGACAGTGCTTATGCACTGCCGACTATAAAACTACAAAAACTTAATCTCGACTTTTTTAAATGAACTTTTGATTGCCAGTCGGAGCAAATCGACACAGTGCGTAATAATAAGTTTGATGAATTGATATACCATTGACTATTGAACTTGTTGTGGGTGATGGGAGCAGGTTGAATGCGTGTCTGTCTGTGTCAAGTGCCGTGGAAGTGTCGCAAGCGCCGACAAGTCCTCGCGTCTCGTAACGCAACCGCGCGGGCGCAGCTATTACCGCTGTTGCAACTGGAGACCGCCCGCGCACCCCTCACGCCGTGATCCGGAGATACATTTTTAGTTCTCACGGCTAAGTGAAATTGCAAGTGCAGATTGTTGATCCAACTAAAATGAAATGAAATGTTATTTAATTGAGACGGTACTTTGCATGACTGCGCATTCTATAGCATGTTGGGCTTTTGATGTGGCTTTACGGTCAGCAGTCACAAACATATATTTGCAATCCAAGTAATGGTGGATTATTGATGACATTTATAATACTAATAACAATTTAATTGATTATTATGGTAATAATAGATATGAGAGAAGAGGATGAAAATCGCATTGCCTTGTACTCAATGGAATCAACATCAAGTCTAAGGTTACTCTAGAACTCGACTATTTAACGATCACTGTGGCACTGACACAACACTTTCTGTGCCGTTATAGTCCGAACGATTAAAACAATATTCATACATACATTTATAATGTTAACCTGCTCATATTACAAGAGCTCATTATGAAGTTCCAAGTAATTTTCGTGGATTATGATAATGCTTATTTATGCTTATGCCTACCATTTTAAAAAGTGTAAATAACCATGAAGTCAAATTCACAGTAAACAACAAAGACCGGGCGGCACATTATGAGTAATGAGTGCTTTATATTCTGCGTATCTATGGTTCTAAAAATATAGGGACAATGACACAAAGACATTACACGATGGTATAGACCAATCTTTATTTTATGCAAAGATATGTAAGAAAATTAAAGTATTCGTATTTTTACAGTTTCGTTACAAATAAAGTTCAGATTATTTACACGAATCGGAATGTCTTGAATTTTATGTGTTTCTACTATTGTGTGCATATTACCGTTTTTGAATCTTAATTATTCATTTTTATTTGCGTATTATAACGGCTGATAAGCTAACAGCTTCTCGCCCAATTTAATTCACATTTTTTTAAGTTGTAAACTAGTGCTTGACCTGATGATAAGCAGTCATGCAATCGTTGATGGTAAAGCACGCTCGTTTATTAAGAGCCTATTCACTCTAGCCTTGAAGACACTTAAATCGTAATCCCTCGATGTACGCGTTATAAAAGACGAGTTATTTTATTTGACGTTTTGATAGGATCTTTTCATACTTAATATCATTCAACCTAATGTGATTATTAAAAATTATACTCGATATTTCACAATTTGTATTGGTTTTCACATGTTTATGTAGCCGTTAAAGTATACATGTTTACGATTAGCCCACCTTGTGTTGTTCGAAGATATTATCTTATAGGTTCCCAACCTAAAATACCAGATGCACAATGGAACATTAATAGACCAAGGCACATGCATACAATGAGTACGTGGTTATAATATTAATTGGAATCATTCATTTTAATTACATGAAGATCATTTAATTCATTTATTCTTCACAGAAACAAAGGATTTTGAAGAAGTTAGTAAATCAAACGACATTCTTAAACACTGATTCAAAAATTTCATAAGTATTGTTATTACTTATAATCATACTAATTAATACTGATACAAAAATCTTACATCATATTGTTGCATATTATATTCTATTAGGTAAAATAGTTTAAATTTTTCATTAGTCAGTAAAATATCATGGGTAAAAAATAAACGAATCTTACAGAAAGCATGCATTAATCAATCAATGCAAAGTAAGTTATTCAAATTGGGCTGAAAGTTGGCACATTGTGAACTGTTTTCAATGTTAGACTAGCAGCCAGATACGTTAGTAGCTACGTATAAAGTAAAATAATAAAAACAAATTTATTGGATCATCAAAATCATTTATTCAAACATACAATATTTTTTTTTAATTTCTAGCAATTTCTAGGAATTGCATGATTTAATTCCGCCATCTCCGTTCCACCATCGGACGACCCGTCGTACGGCGAGTTTCCACCCTTACGTTGTTGACACCATTGCGATCCGGACGAGGCGTTTCGCGTCCTCCTTTATACCGCGTACATCGAGGGACTGGAACAGTTTGCCAGCGGCGGTGTTTCCGTCGGACTACAATTTGAGTGTCTTCAAGGCAAGAGTGAGTAGGCTCTTAATAAACTAGTGCGCTTTACCATCAATGACTGCGTCACTGCTTACCATCAGGCGGGATTGCGGTCAAGCGCTAGTTTATAATTTTATAAAAAAAAAAAAAAATTCAAAACTTAATCCAAAAGATTTAGATAATTAATATTCGTTGTTTTTTATTTCTAGCATGTATAAACAAACGACTGGGGGTACCGACTTTCGAACAGGCAACATAAAGATGGCCATGTGAAAAACACGATTCCTCCAAATTCACACCACAAACGTGAAATGTTTGCCCTTGGGCTTTGATCATGAAATGAAATGAAATGAAATCATTTATTAAGCAAGTAGGATCATTGATCACTTTTACATGCCATTTTTTTTAACTAGATGGAGCCGGCATTTCCTAACTGACTACCTCTGAGAAGAAATAGTCGAAACAAACTCAGGGATCATCGTCTTTTTTCGAGACCAGGCATTAAAAATGAAAACGTTTACAATCATTTATGTGACTTAAAAAAAACAGTATTTAAAATGTCATAATTACGCATATTGCTTAATAACAATGCTTAGCAGAGTGAGCAGCTCAGTCTCAAGCTTTATTGTCTTCTAAATAATCAGTGATTTTATAATACCCCTTTTTGCAAAGTTTGACCTTTATATAGCTTTTAAATCTTTTAATGGGTAAGTTTCGAATGTGGATATAGCAAATGATAAATGCACAGGACATTGTAATCGTTTGAACTCAAATGGTTTGGATCATAGGGATACGCGGTATCAAAGAAACTTCTCCTTTTGATTTAACAGTTAAGATCGTAGTTTCAATTAAATTTCGCAATAAGTTTTTCACTGAAAATCTGGTGACTTTACACAGTTTTGGTGGATAAAAATACAAAGAAAGTGGCATTGGTTTTTATATATATAGAAGTCATATCTTAGACGAGATAATAAATCTACCGTTCATTGAGTTCGTTTGTTACAAAAAATGTGATAAATGAAGAACTGCTCTACCGATTTTGATCAAACTTCACATAAACCATCTACTAATTAATCAAAACACTGCCTAAACATTTGGTTTTGGATAGGTGAGTCCGTTCTTGAGTTATAAAATTACAAAGAAAGTGGCATTGATTTTTATATAGATAGATAAGACAAAATACAAACACCACAGCAGCACAGCTGTCTTTCACTTAAAAAACTCATGACTTTATGTAATACTAAATTATATTGTATCTATGTATTACTTATTACTAGGGTGCCGTACCTCACAAGTAAAAACGGAACCCTTATAAGATCAATTCATGGTCGTCCTGTCTCTCAGTCTGTCTTTTAAGACCTTTTTTCTCAGGAACGCGTGGAATCATCAAGTTGAAATTAATAGCAAATACTTACGCAGCATTCCTTTAAGCAGTAAAACAATTTAAATTCTAAGTAAACGCAATCAAATATTCGGGTATTATCTTCTGTTTATGTTATATATACTTGTGAGGAAATCAAAAACTAAATTGTATTTTCAGTTGTCTTACATAGAATCATGAAATTTGGCCAGAAGGAATGTAGTACCATAAATTTGTAGTTACGTTCCTTCTAATTTGTGTAATTTGGTTATTTGACCGGTTTTTAATGAGCAATAAAGGTACTAAATAGCTATAGAAACACCCATTTCTATTCATCCACATCTATTTCCTTCTTATATCGAAGGTGACAGATGTGCTGAAACAACATAAACGAGTTTTAACAAGGATGTCATACTCGTATATCATAACAGGTTTTGTTACAACAATGTGGTTTGTAAATCCGCAACTTATATCCTTGTTTCCGCCATATATTTTTAACAACAGTCAAGGTAAACGTATTCGTACAAATGATTTCGGGATTTTTAACAATGAAAAGTATCTGGAACATCGTGATATGATGTAACCTTGGGATATTCCAATCGTGAGTGCGAGGGATTGTCTCATGTCAGAGAACCACCTCGATGTTATTACAATCCCATCAACGCCAATATTTCAAGATTTTATATGGTACTGACAACTCTATGAACGTTCGCTTAATGAATGAAAATAAGATTGCTTAGAATTTATAGCGATTAAAGTTATGATTGTGCTATATAATTGATCAAGTAATACAATGTATAAATATGAATAATGCAAGGAAATACAAAGTGTTAATCTGTATAAATCACGCACATAATGTAATGCGACCACATGGAGTATCGTGGCGCTTGTTGGATGCAATGTAAGAAATGATCGACAGATTACTAACAGTGTTTCATAATGCACTTCTATTTAACTCGTTTTGATTACTTAGGTTAACGATGCAATTACCAATTCTTATTAAGGTGCTATTGAATTAAAGTTTTAAGATGAATGATAAGTTGCACTGCAAGGAAATAACCCATTTGATACAGCAGGTAGGTACTCATAGAAGTACTGACGACTAGGCACAATTACTTGGCACTATGTACACCCATAGTAATTGTTCAACGGTAATTGTAAATCCCGAGTTGCCGTTATTGTTTCGCAGTCTCTTGTTTTGTCATTGAAGCAATTAATCATTGATGTAGTATCTATCAATGATGTTAGTCATCTTCTATAGATACAAGATGGTTAACCGTGAACGTAGTTCTTTGTTACTCGCGTAAAAAATTGCGCAAATTTCTTTACGTCAATAGGCTTGCTATGGATAATGTCATGGTCAAAGCAATAATTAGAACGCTTGGGTGGGGCCCAATAGTGTCCGGCCGATGCAGGGCTGGCCAATACTTTGATTTTTGTAGCCTTGTATGTTATAACCTTAGATGTCTACTTCACCAAAAATTGTATTCACTGCATAGTATACCAAAACGAATATATACAAACTTATTAATTAATAAGTTTTTCTCGGCAGATTTATATACAATATATTTTTATATAACTGGCATTATTGCGTTAGAAATACCATCACGTCAAGATTTGTAAATAATGCTAGCAGCCCTATGCGGATTGTTTGTGGCGGCGCGTCAACGACGTCGTGTGTATGCTGCGCCCGCGCCGATGCTTTTGTCAATGCGTAATAAAGTCCGTGCGCAGTGATGGCCGTGGCATGTGCCGTCTTAGCACCTCGTATATACTTCACAGTTCGCAACTATGCGTAACGTTACGTTACCTACGTATGCGTTTCAGAGCAAGATCGTAAATATATTGCGGGAAAAGGTTTCAGAATATTAAACTTGAAATAACTTTATATATTAAAATTAATTTAGAGGACATATGATAAAGGAATTGTGAATACAGAATTGAATTATCTGAAGGCTTGATCGTAATTTAAGGCGTTCAAAATTTTGTCGTAGTCTCATCAGACAATGACAAAAAAGTCAATAACTAAGGTCAATTTTTTTTTTAAATTAGAGGTATTTTTGACTGATTCACACTAAGATCAGACTGAACGTTGTTAAAATTACGAGAATTTATTGTCCTTCTGATATCAAAGTCAAACATATTCTAATAGTCACATTATTTGCGTGATGTGTCTATCGCATCATATTATGTGCTTTGTTTGTATCTTGCTTGTATTGTTGTTAAGTTATTGTGTAACAATTGGCTTGTATCCTCAAAAATAATTTAATGTCCGTGAGATAGTTTTATAAAAAATATTGAACACGTATTTTTTATTTTTTCTTTTATTCAAATACTTAGGAAGATATATTGATTTGAAATGTCGCATGACGTCACGCCATGGTGCAAAATATAGAACGGCGTGACGTAATTAGCCCCCACTCTGTAACTTTAATACGCTATATCTCAGTAATTTTTGGTAATTACGACAAAATAAAAAATACGGGTCTTAATTTTTTTTATTATCTATAAGACGGACTAATTATTTTTTTGATTTTCATACCTTGGATACATCCCTATTGTAAATAAGCCAATAAGTAATGGTTACCATTTTATAATTTGAAACAGATCTATTACTAGGCTATATTTTGCTTTTGATTTCATGCAATGTTCTATATTATGGACACGGTGATATCTGAGACTTAATTAGCAAAAGAAAATAAATCCTACAAAAAATTATAGCGGTATTTATTTCAATTATAATTTTAAAAAAGATTACAGCTAAGTGATTGAATTCACTGTAAAAAAAGTTACAAAACAAAACAATCATACATTCGTAATGTTTCTCTTCAAAGAATAAGAAATCTTAATGACCGGTTATTTCAATTTTCATACTGTACAAGATATTCTTAGTAATTCTGCCTCCTTTTTATACCAGTAGGAATTATAAACTTCACATTCGTATTTACGGAATTATAATTTGTATGTGATTGTTATGGAATTGGCGTATTTTAAATTCAACCGCGATTTTATAAATACTGAAAGTAACATGGAAACATTATTCACTTATAATTTAATGATCACATTATTTTTATGTTCCTGGACGTTTAATTGAAATGGAATGGAAACTCTTGTAACGTTATATTTTAAGTTTTATTGCATACGGAAAACATTAAACCGTCACTGATAAGGCAATCCAGATGGAGGTTTCTGTAGAAATCTGACCGTGAAAAGTTGGTTGAAGTTCGCTTGGAATGCACTGTCAATAGAGTCAACCCTAGCTTTAGTAAGAATGTTAATTCCACGTTCACTTCACTTAAGGTTTCACGATGAGGTAGTTACAGAATCTCACTGCAGTACATGACTGGAGTTATTTATTTATACTTTATTGTACACTGGAAAGTCGTGGTGGCCTAGTGGTTAAAACACCAGCCTACCAAGTATGAGTGTGTGGGTTCGATTACAGGCCAGGCAAGTACTAATGTAACTTTCCTAAAGTTATATGTACTTTCTAAGCATATCTTGGTCACCAATGACGGATTACAAGGTGAAGGAAAACATCTTGAGGAAAGCTGGACTTTATGTCTGAAATCGTCAACCCGCATTGAGTAAGCGTGATGATTACGCTCAATCCTTCTCTGTATCAGAGGAGACCTGTGCCCAGCAGTGGGACGATAAAAAGCTTGATGATGTACACCGGAAAATACATAGCAAATATACATTCAAAAAACATTGTATGTTATCTTTGTTTTTTAACTGGCTTTAAAAAAGGAGAAGGTTCTCAGTTGCATTGAAAATGTTTTTTTAACAGATAGTTTATTTTTAATGCAAACTGTTCTCTTAATTTAGGCTTACAATACAGTATACTGTCCTACTATATTATAAATGCGAATGTTTGTGAGGATGTATATATGGGTGTTTGTTACACTTTCGCGCAACTACTTACTGGATTTGGATAAAATATGACATATAGATAATTTATAATAATAATTAATGTATATATACAGTAAGATTTTTTAGTCATCGTCCAAATTTTTTCTAGGCATTCGATCCCCGTGCACTGCAAATATTTGCATACATGAATATGAATATTTGCACTGGTGTGGTCGTGCCTCGGAAAGCACGTTAAGCCATTCGTTCCAGTTGCCATACGAACATCTAGTGGCAGTCGTTATGGGTAGTTGGCGCCCTCAAAAGTTCAACAATTGGTCTAACTGCAATGCTTCAATATCGCCTTCGGGTTCAGGTCAGACGGCAGTCGTTTCACGGAAAATGTCGAAGTTTAGCTAAAATCAGCAGTTAGACTGGTAAAGCGGACCCCAGACTCCAAAGCTGAAACAGGTTCGGATGCGACTGGGATTAACGCTGAGATGATGATACTTTTTATCTCGATACTCTCATATTATTGTACGCGGGTAAAACCGCGGGCCGCAACTAGTATATAAATAGCAGTAAAAAGTTGTTTACCTATCTAATTTTAACCTTGACGTCATGTTCTTTTTTGGGCATATAGATGAACTATAAATAGTTAATCTATGCATGATTAGACTATAAAATTACATTATGTAATAATATATGTATGATTAAATTATATAATTAGTTTACCTATAAAAGCTAACGGAAAATCTTATGATTTGGATAGCTTAATGTTTTGCATAATAAAATTTAGCCGAATGACCATGAATTGCAATTTTATATGTATAAAATTGTATGAGAATATAGCTTTGCTACACCTATGATTGGCTAAAACGTACTTTGTTAACATTCTATCAATAATTTTTTACAACTGTTCTCAACATATCGACGCGCATCCTTAACAACCTGTTAAGGATTTGCCTTTATCCCTGCAACCTGTATACTGCAAACGGTTTCTGATACGATTAAAATACATAATTAATATAAACACAGGGAATTTGACAGGGACACGGAATAGATTTGTTTCGAAGAACAACCTGTTTTTGATACATCAATAATCAAAACCGACCGATGCTATGTATGAGCCTATCTAATAATGTTGTTACTAGTCTCCACGACACAGGGAATCCTAGTGTGGAGGCTAGTGCTATTTAAATATTGTAATATTTTTCTGAACAATAAAGTTTTTATTATTATCTCGTTTATTTTACATACATATAATTTACATTTTAAATAAATATAAAAAATAGTAGCCCACCGGTATCGGAAACAAGGTCCAAGCTACCGGCGGTCAGGGCTCCAGAGAGAGGAACTTCCTGACGATGCGAGTCGTGTCTATTATTATTATTAAATACATTGTTACCTGTGGGTTCAGTAAGTATATGATTATAAATCTCCTGGGTTATTATTTTTCATCGGTTATTATACAAAAAGTTATATATTTCATGCATATAGACAGCGTAGGAGTGGTGGCCTAGTGGTTAAAACACCAGCCTCTCAAGTATGAGTGTGCGGGTTCGATTCAGGCAAGTACCAATGTAACTTTTCTAAGTTATATGTACTTACTAAGTATATCTTGGACACCAACTACGTTACGTTACATGGTGAAGGAAAACATCTTGAGGAAACCTAAACTTTAAGTTTGAAATCGCCAACCCGCATTGAGCAAGCGTGGTGATTACGCTCAATCCTTCTCTGTATGAGATGAGACCTGTGCTCAGCAGTGGGACGATAAAAAGGTTGATGATGATTATGATGTGACAGAGAGCGTGAAGAGCGTTTTTCATAGGGCCTGCCCTATGAAAAACGCTCTTCTATGAAACATCTTTTTTACACTTTATACTAGGATAATGTGTGAAATTTGTCGTTTTGGCGCGAATCATGTAATGATTTCATAGTTACAGTTTCCACGTGAATGTCCCTGCTACACTGTATCTAAGTCATAATACGTTTTGATTGACTTTTCCTCGACTCTTGACCTTAAAGAAATTAGTGATACTCGTTTAGGATCATGAACAAGAAGTTATGTCTAAAATTATCCATACTAATATTATAAATGCGAAAATAACTCTGTCTGTCTGCCCGTCTGTTATGCTTTCCCGCTTAAACCTCTCAACCGATTTTGATGAAATTTGGCTCAGTTAATATTTAGACCCTGAGAAAGAACATGGCTACCTTTTATTGAAAAAAAAAAAAAATGTTGTTCCCGAGGGAAATTTAAAAAGCGCGATATAACCGAATTCCACGCGGGCGAAGCCGCGGGCGGTAAGCTAGTATAAAATGAGACAATTAAGTTGCATTAAGAAAAGAACACGTTAAATTTACGACAAAGTATGAATACAACATTTTAAAATTTCGCAGATTGTAGTAGATAGTAATATTGATGCGCTGGCGTCTGTAATAAGTCTAACATTTCAGTTGCCGTAATATTCCACTGATATAATATTAATAATATTAATTTATGTTCTCACCACAATATCTTTATAAAATAATTACAAAAGAAAAACAATATTGTTCAGTAATGGGCTTATACAAAAACATTGTGTGAGAATGGTGCCTAAGCTAAGCCGAAGCCAGTATTTCAGGCCACCAGGTCTCCACCCCAGATATAAAGGCTGTACTTTGTTTATATTAAGTAGATATTAGACAACGAAAAATTTAATCATGTATGGTTTACGTAGATTGGCTGGGCTAAGCGTTCTGATTTTCTGTTATTTATGAGATACCTACCTACTAGCTGATGCCCGCAATTTAGTCTGCGATCCAAGATAAAAAAAGTAGCTTCTATTCTTCTCCCAAATCATGATCTACCCATTTGCTATTAAAATCCTTTCAGCCGTTAAGCGTTAAAGTGTAATTCTAAAATTGTATAAGTTTCTGCGCATCTTTTTTTATAAGAAGCTTCTCCTGATAATAATGAATAGCAATCCGTTGACGCGAGTTGCGATAAACAACAGAAATTGAATTTATTATATTTTTTATAGATTATGTTCATATTCTAAAGCAAATATCATTACAGACACGTCGTTGAGTTTAAATTACTAAATATTCGATTGGGTTAAATTCTTACACCTGAATCAAAATGATAAAGGCAAATATTTGAAATATAAATCAAATATAGGTAAGCATTTCTATTCTCGTTTTCTTATTTAGTTCTACACGAAATACTTAACTATTAATTACATACATAATTGTAGGAACCTGAGTCTATAGATTTCAGTTATTATGTTCATAAATTTAATAATGTATCTATTTGAGTCATCTACCTAGCCTACTCTCGGATTTTGATAAGCATCATAGAACCACTTAAAACTTAGGTACGGTGACATGTAACATTAATATAAATAAACCAGATCTATCTTATCCTTAACTTATGTGGCAGTGGGCAGGGCACATTGCTCGCAGAACAGATGGTCGATGGGACCGAAATATTCTAGAGTGGTAACTGCGTATCGAAAGACGTAGCGATAAAAGGCCTTCCGCAGGGTGGACTGACGACCATGTTAAAGCCACAGGAAAGCGTTGGATGTGAAAAGGAGGTGCTTGGGAGCCTAAGTCCAGCAGTGGGCCTCTTTGATGATCTCTTACCTGCGGCTTCATGCGCGTGAAATTTTGACCCCTCTATCCACTGCGTCGTATCCCAACGGCCGCTTGCGATAGTACCTGCTACGATTTTACTTGACGTTCGTTCTGTTTAGCTGTCAAATGCAAAATATTGATTCAAATTCGAATAGTAGTTTCAGATATTAGCCCGTTGAAAGAAACAAACTCGTCAGCTTTATTATTAACATTGATACTCTACCCAAGGATACAGAACCCTTGAAATAAATATAAAATATGGTATAATTGCGTTTTTATTCTCGGTTATTCTAAAGTAACGTTTCAAATTAGGCTTTTTTCCTGCTGGACTTGAGGAAATACTTGTATGGATAAAATATTAGGCACGTATTATAACACGTATGTACAAAATATGTATGTTCGTTCTTTTTATGGACCTTTCTGACCTCTAGGAATCCAGTTTCATATTTTTCTCAGAGCACAGACGCTTTACTTGAAAATAGTTTGTATAACAGTTCAAATGAAACTGGTATTACATTTTTTTTTTGTTTCTTATGAATTTATCTTGACTTTATACCTGCATTCTCTGACAAATAAGTCAAATAACATTCATTTCAGCCGAAAGACGTCCACTGCTGGACATAGGCCTCCCCCAACAACGTTCTCCACGACGACCGGTCCTGCGCCTCCCGCATCCAGCGGTTTCCCGCGACCTTCACCAGGTCGTCGGTCCACCTTGTCGGTGGCCTACCCCCGCTACGTCTTCCGGTGCATGGTCGCCACTCGAGAACCCGTCGGCCCCATCGGGCATCGGTCCTACGGGCAATGTGTCCAGCCCACTACCACTTTAGTGTTGCAATTCTTCGGGCTATGTCGGCTACTCTCGTTCTTCTGCGGATCTCCACATTCCTGATTCGATCGCGCAGTGAAGCCCCAAGCATAGCCCTTTCCATTGCCCTTTGAGTGACTTTGAGCCTTCTTATAAGGCCCATTGTTAGCACCCACGTCTCAATTCCATAAGTCATCACTGGCAACAGACACTGGTCAAAGACTTTTGTCTTGAGACACTGCGGTATTTCGGACGAGAAGATTCTACGTAGCTTCCCGAAAGCAGCAAATTATATATTTTCGTGTATTTTCTACAGCCGTGACCATCTTTCATTCTTCAATTGGCCACTGTCTTAAATCAGTTTCGCCCGCTACTTATTTTTTTATGACTATCTTTAGCATTCATTCATTTTTAATGTTGAGTGACATTTCGATAAAATACATTGTCCGTAATGATTTATCAACGGATTTAATAAGTAGGCCATGTTTTTATGGTAAAGGTGAAAATATTTCTTTATTTATGTAATAAAATATCGTATATTGTCTGTTATCAAGGCGAAGACGACGCACGCAAAATATAGGGCATTTTTGTAAGTGAATCCACGTACAAGCAATTAACCTTGGATTGCTCGTGTGGACGAGTTTTCAGATGTTTATAAATCGACAAACAATTTAGATGAGATGTTTTGAATCTTTGTTTATATGTTTTCAATATTCCACTTTTGACGTGTACGTCATTCGTTGTTCAGATACAATACTTAAGTATAATATGTATAGTAAGTATTGTGTATTGATTTACATTCCGAGTTCAAGATATTATGTAGATGACGGTCGTTATAATAAACAAGCAATAATTATAACAAATTCTAGGTGTAATGTAGGTTCTTTCGATATAGACTAAGATTATTTGCAGTTAGTATATTGAAACACATTTGGATGATCATTTTTTTAATCGCGGATATAATCTCAACCGACATTGTTTTTATTTCGTGAGCATAAGGTCACCAAGGATATCTCTTTCCTATCCTACTTTTTCTGCTTAAAAAATGGGAGTTTGTGAAATTGTGAGGGTGCAAGTACATACATGTATATATGTACGATTGTTACTCTTTTATATAAAAACTACTAAATAAATTTGAATGAAATTTGACACACAGATAGTGTATAACCAGGAATAACACATAGAACACTTTTTATACCGATATTCCCTCGGGTTAAAACTTACGTGGGTGAAACCGCGGGGCGTAGCTAGTAAATAAAAGGTTTGAATTTTTCGGAAAAGTTCCCGTTACAATTTAGGAAAGACCTGTGCCCAGCAGTGGGACAGTATACCTAGGTAAACAAAAAAAAATTAAAGGTAGTTATGTATTTCATTTCATATCATCGTCATCATTTCAGCCGAAAGACGTCCACTGCTGGACATAAGCCTCGCGCATCCAGCGATTTCCCGCGACCTTCACCAGGTCGTCGGTCTACCTTGTCGGGGTCTTCCGGTGCGTGGTCGCCACTTGAGAACCCGTCGGCCCCTTCGGGCAATGTGCCAGGCCACTTAAGTGTTGCAATTCTTCGGGCTATGTCGACTACTCTTGTTCTTCTGCGGATCTCCTCATTCCTTCCATTTGACCACGCAGTGAAACCCCAAGCATATCCCTCTCCATTGTCCATCATTAATTTCATATTCTTATACTTGTGTGACCTTTAAAGTCAAACTTTTATTTACAAACCTCATCGTATTCATTTGAATAATCGTCTTTAATTTGATTTCAACTCAAACAAATCAATTGTGTACATTATCACGCAAACTGTATGACGGTATTAGGAAATTTAAAATAGCAATATTACCTTGAGAGCCACATTTTTCGAATTAATGACCGATAACTTCATAAGTAAGTAAGAAGAAAAGGTCAACGTGATTAAGTTTGGGTACTGTACACTTTATTTAAAAAACGTGTAATTGTTTAAAATAATTTATCAACGCGGAATTTTAATCTTTAATAGAAATATACGTCGTAATATGTAACCTTGAGTTATTTGTAAATTTATGTTTATAATTAATTAACTATAATTTATATTCTTGCTATAAGCTATTTGTAGTGATCACTATAATATTGTTTACATTAGATTACTGGTTTAAATAAGAGCTATTAATGAGTGTTAGCATTAATATATTTTAGTTCACTAAAACCTAATTGTAGTAAATATTTTTTCATGTGAAGTACAATTATTCTATCTATTATCGACCTTGTCAAGTACACAGCTAAAAATGTAACTTGTACACACGCCATCACTTAATAAGTATAAGTAAGCAAATACTTCACAACAAATAATGTCAACTTTCCTCCGGCGTTTTGAAGGATACCTACTCTATGGAGAGGCAAAGTTGTCAAACAAGATTGAATTAAGATATTGCAAAACGGATATAGTATACGCTGTAGTAAAACTTGAGTGGGCACGGTCAAAAATGAATCAGACGAACTTTATACATACCTACGTAATCAAATAAATTTCATTTAGTTACTACTGCACACGCAAACCGCTTTGAAAATCTTTAAGCCTTGATATTTTGATACCAGATGGTTTTTGAAAAATGGTTACGGTTTATAATAAATTTCCAATCTTAATTTTAATTAAAAAAAAATTAAAAAAACCACTTATTTTCATTTATTTGATTCTTGCAATTAAATGAAAACATAAAATTTAATGCTTTATGTTTACATTACACATTCCTCTTGTTTCTAACACCTGCATCAGTTTATCAAATAATTGATGATAAATGGTCATTAAGCTTGAGCTTTTAGACATAAAATATATTTTTGTTGAAATTTGGAAAGAACACACTGTTAGGAAAAAGCCGCATGTAAAGCATATAACTTTTGCTGCAATTTTGATACAGTATTGATTGTAACATGCCAATTGAAATTAAAATAGGGCGCAAAATATGCCTAGTTTAAGATATGAGCATTTTTATGTCAAAGTCAGAAATATGGCATTACATATACCAAAAAGCATTCACATACATATATCACATCAATCAGAACAAGTTTAAATTCTGAATTTACACACACGGTATTGTACAGTAGACAAATGGTTCTGTCAATTTAAGTTTTGACTATTAAAGACTATGTCGACGTTTAGACGACGAAAGTAATTATTTACATAATATTTACGAATTGCCACAATATATAACAAACTTTTCCTGTCAGTGTTAGCAGTGGCCACAATGGATTTCATCATAACTATATAAAAAAACATTAATATTTACTTCAACGAAACAAAAAATAAATTATTTGTTTTGATTTTAATACGGCTTGTAGGTACTGTGTTAGTTCCGTCCAATAACATTTATCTACGCACTCTATACATATTGAAAAAAATTCTATGTGAAGCAGCTTTTGGTGTGTTTGCTATTTACAGGATGGGAAATTTATAACAATAATATTATTTATTTTTTAACAGTAACCTTTTTCGTTTCGAAATAATGTAAAAGAATGTTCAACCTTCAATATTTCCGTAGCACAGATTCCCAGGTCAGGCTAAAGCAATGATCATTATAAGAGCGGCCAGTACAACTTACTCTCCGCGTCGTTAAGTCATCGTCTTTTTATAATCGTCACATCTCTTTATCTCAATGTATTGACATATTGACTAACAATGCCTCTGACCTCTGACCCTTAAGCCCCGGACCAAGGTGAAAATCAGCCCATAGGTTAAGGCGTGCCAAAGCAACCGTTTTGTGAATTCTTCAATAAGAAAATGGTTCCTCCTGCGTCGTTGTTATATTTATGACACGAGATTGTCCGCTGCACTGCGTATACAGAGCTGTATTGGTGCTCTTGCACATTTTACAGAATTTTTCGCTACGGATACGATCCCTAGATTTTGTCAGTTCTGTTACATGAACGCAAGAATCATGAATTTTTAATTCAGTTTTAGACTTATAGTAATATCTTAGTTACAATAACTTGAATACTCTGTCACATGAGTGGTGAAATGCCACCAGGCTAGCCTTTCTCTTAACATTTTATACGAGGTTCTTTTCAGAAAAACACAAACCTTATATTTCTAGTATTTCCTGAATTTTTGCCTAGGCTATATACTAGGTTGCTTAAATAAAGTAAAATTATCTAAATATCTGTAGAACCAATTCGTATAAATATCAATAAAATCATACTTACCTACCTAAATATCCGGAAAACTACCTTATTTCCCGTATTATTTCTGGACATCACAAATCGGTTACTATAAATTAAAATACTACGAAAAAACCCGTCTATACAGAATGCTAATGATCAAATAAACGATTTTTTATTATAACTAATTTGAGGTTCACACTCTTCCCAGCCAGGTTCGCGGGTTGTTTGCGTGCGCATAGGCAAACGAAACGACAGAACACGGGTGTGTGTTATTTAGTAGAAATCTGACACTACTCCGCTCAGAGCGGAATGGGGTCATTTAAAGATTTCCCATGAAAAAAAGGGTCATTGCCGATATTTATTTTAATTGATTGAAAGGTACTAGCATTTTAAGACACTATGCCTGCAGTGCGATTCACTAACCAATGGGAAAACTTAGGTGAAGTCAGTGTGGAGTGATTAATCGGCGGGTAAGTCTGGTATAGGCTAGTATTAACAGTCTATCAATTCAGTAAAAAATTGTAGGAGATACTAAGTAAACAGTTGCTTAGTGCATTCTACTAATATTTAAATTTGATTCGGGGCCAACATGCGTAGCACCGACGATTGGCGAATCGGCTCCGTACCCGGTCCACCCTGACATGTGATAAACTTGACGCTCGACTGTAACCGGCTAAAGTTACTGTTATACCCAAAACCACTCATTCTGCGATCGCGATACGGTGTGTTCACATCTTTAAAATAATGTAATACAAAGAAATGTATAAGTGATCAAGTGGTGCATGTTTTAAATTAGTTATTGTGATTGTTGCAGTGAAAATGGAGGCGCTTAGTAGGCTCGTGGAGGGCTACCATGACCTGATGGACAATAAAAGTGACCAGAGGGTGAAAGACTGGTTCCTGATGTCGTCACCCTTCCCCACACTGGCGATATGTCTCACATACGTCTTCACAGTCAAAGTAAGATATTATCCAGTATTATGTCAGTATAATGATTTGACGTCACTTGAATCGATTAAAAATCGATACCACGTCAAACAAATTAAATATAATTAGGAATATTTCCTAGAATGTTTTCCACTGGAACTTCCCACCGTTGTTGCGTAATTTATTATTTTCCAATTAAAGAACATGACATTTGAATGTACCGGACCACTTCATCACTGTATAATAACAAATATCAGTAGTATCAGGTATTTAATTTTTGTTCTTATTACATCAATCCTTTTTTTGTCAGGTGTTGGGGCCGAAGTTTATGGAAAACAGAAAACCATTCGAGCTAAAGAGAATACTAATATTCTACAATTTATTTCAAGTTTTGTTCAGTATCTGGCTGTTCTATGAGGTAAGGGATTGAAATGTTTGTTATTTATTTATAAATTCCTGAATTTTTTTTCATTAATTTACATTATCAACCTTTCATGGTTTCTAAATTAAGTTTTTAATTCTAGAGTTTGAAAAGCGGTTGGTTCACAACGTACAGCTTTCGGTGTCAGCCCGTAGACTACTCGAATTCTCCTGAGGCATTACGGGTAAGAGAGCCAACATAATTTCCTAAACCAGTTTGTATCCTCGGATGCTCTATGCATCTTCACTTGTAAACTACTTTATATGGGCTAACGTTCTCAATAAAATGCAAAAGTTATGGTAATAAAAAGCTAATAACTGTTACGTTGACCGTAGTTCCGGCAATAAGTTAGGTTAAAAAATAGTAATTACAGATTGTTTAGTTAATTACTTAACAAGATGTATCTAACCGTAAAGCCTCATCCACTAATCCGTCTTTATTAGAGCATATTTTTTTTTATTTGATAGATAGGTACTAATTGTTTAAGATAAGGCTTGTTTAAGCAACTTGTTTGTAATTTTATTTGTGTGTAAACGAGATCTAACAAGGAAATTAATCCATTAAAGTTGTGAAAATTTTTATAGCAAGTATATGGTGATGTATGCAATTTAAACAACTATCTTTACATCCCATGAATCATTAATCCTTTGTTCTAATCAGCCGATTTGAATAGTCATGTGATTACATTAGCCGTATGTCAGGCTAATGCAGGGAGTACTTAGACACTAGGCTCGTTTACCTCACGGCACTCATTATGGAATATTTTGCTTGCAACTCATTTGCAATAATAAACAATATAATGAATTCGAACGGAAGAATTGTATCGCTTACGTACAGTTGTTTGAGATATAGTAAACAAGAGTGAGTGGTATATACATGTAGATTATAATAGATGGTTTAGATGCCTAGACGTAAATCGATAGTAAAAGTTTTATATTTTTTATTTTGCCCATACTAAAGTATTTTGCTGCTGGTACTTGCATTTTATGATAGCAAGTTGTCTTTCGATTTTATATGTTATGTTAGAAGAGATGAGGTTGTTTGCCTTCAAGTTCATTCGCATTGGCCTGTAATTACCATAATGATTGGTGCCGTCAGTAATTTTTATGTGTAATAACATATAAGGGATATTGAGGTCGCCGGCGCATAGAGTGGGGAGTCTGTCCGCCCACTAAGTGAGCCTAAGGAAGACTAGCGCAGTGGACACTTGCTACATTGCATAGCGAGGATTAGGGGAGACTCAAGGATGTGTCCACAGGCGTTGCGTAGGGCAGATCCGGAATTAGTATGCTAGGGACTACATGTGCATGGTGATTACTGGGGCGGATTTATTGAGGTGAAAATCCTATACTCCTTGACCTCACTCCCCGAAGTTCGGGTGCCTTTTTAAGATCCCCCAGTATAAAATGTATAATAAAATAATGAGATCTTATGTACTTTACTCAAACGTTTTTTTTTTATTTATAAAACTTTTAGATAAAATATAATAGATGCATGGTTTGTAGGTTTTGTTTTTGGATAGAAACACACCCACAAACACCCGTGGTCTTTCACTTGCCTGTGCACCAGGGCCTCGGTCTCTTTTTTAACCAACCCGCAACCCTGACCCAGGAGACATCGGTCCTCGTGGGCCCCGTCACGGTGTGATGGCATCTCTTTGAGGCACGCCTGAAACACAATCCGATGTTGTGTCCGATGTCGAGTCCGATGTTGTCTCCCGACCAGGGATAAATTCCATACCTTGAAAGTCTGATTTGTAAACCATTGTAACACATAAATTTACTCAAAATTAAAATAAAGTAAACAAAGAGATACAGTTGTGCAATGATTATCCGCGCCTACGGTGGCTGGGAGTTAGGTGTCGTCTCCCGACCAGTTCGTCTACTGCGGCGGCTAGTGGCGTGAGGACGCTGGGATTCCCGTTGCCTCACGCGCTCCGCCTCCTCCTTTGCCAGCATCACTGCTTCGCAGAAGGAGGTGACGGCCTGCCATGCACTCTCGCTCCGGACCACGGCCTGGACCAAGGTCGGATGCGAGAGATTTCCGCCGATCGCCGCTATGAGGACACGGCGGTGCTCTACCCAAGCCGGGCAGACCTCCACCGTATGCTCCACCGTGTCCTCAGGGCGAATGATTATTCCTTTACTTCCTTACTTAAGTATATTAAGTAAAATATATTTTCCTGGATTTCAAATAGAAAATACTTAAAAAGAGCAATATAACAGTTATAATTTCTTCTGTCTAGGTTTCCTATACGGGATTATAGGGCAAAGTGCAATCAGCAGCCTCATTGCATAACATACTATCAGTAGGAATGGCTTTTATTTTGAGGCATACTCCTAATCTACAGTTTATGTGAATGAAAAATGTGTCTTTTCAACAACGTACATAACGCAAGGAAGGTTGTTGAACTTCAAAATGAAAGCGTTGTTATCGATAATGTGTTACTCAATCACCCCGCAGTACATGATGCTAGTACACATAAAAATCGCTTTAGGTATTTTGAGTTTTGAACATGGATGGCACCCTTTCATGAAACAGCTGATATATTTTTAATAACTGACAGAAAATTGCTAGTCTAGTAATCATTTGCTGAATTCACGGTTACATTAAGCGCGTTTATGACCCTGCCATACTGTATGTATTTGATTAGGTTTATGTAGTACCTATAATAAGTTTGGAATATGAATCTAATAAATTAAACTAAGTTATTGCTAGTAAAGTCGTTGTATTCCTTAATAATTCCTAGTTACATTTCAGTGAATGGCATTCTTCTATAGTTTAAAGTATGCTTAAAGCTAGTTTATTAATTAATAGAAATCTGCATGCCTTTTATATTTGTCAATTTGTATTGATTTGATAAAACAAAATATATGTACCCAATCCAATATTTTTCTATCATCTAAATGACGAACTAAATAGAATCAATTATTTTTTTACCCAGGAAACATCCCTATTTAAATTATTTTTATAAACAAGACTTATTCTTTTACAGACAGTTAGTGGATGCTGGTGGTACTATTTCTCGAAATTCACAGAATTCTTCGATACGGTAAGTTGACATAATTATTTACCTCAAATTTTATTAAAGAATAACAGGCACTATTTTCTATCTAAGTTATTTATTATACTTTGGCATCTCAAGTTACTTAAATTATTCAACGGTGATCATGATCATAAAGGTATATTATTTTTACTGTTACTTTTTATATGTATTGCCAGTTCGAAAAGTCATGGGCACTAAGCACGAAGCCTTAGCTCAGACACCAGGCCACCTTCATCAACTTAGACATTTGAATATCTAACAAGTCGTTATTTATCTCTCACTGTCAAGGCCGCACCCAGATACTTATGCTGTTAACTTCCGTAGCAAGTATAACCTGGTTGACGCGCTTATGCAACATCTACGAACATATAATCTGCTCTATTATTAGATTTAATTTTTTTTTTCTTCCTTGTGGGTTTGTGCTTACTAAATTGACATTGATGGCTATTTTGTTTGAAAGTGAACGTTTCTCGTTATCGTATTCAGAACACATATTAATATAATTTATCCTTTCCTGTGGAGAAGTGTCGAAAATAATCTTCATAGTAATTATTCTTTTAAAAATAATTGACTTGTTAATGTTTTCATTTTAAATATTAACGAATACGGGATGGAAATGTAGGCCTGCGAAAACGTGATAACAAAATAGGAAATGCTTTATAAATCTACAATTTACAAGAAATATTTTCTCATTCTCAAATTATAAAAGATAAATAAAAATTATATAAATAAATATACACGTATGTATATTTACTACGCCTATAAAACCACTTATTAATTTACTTACCTACACTTATTCACAATGACTAGTCTAATATAATTTTTCGAATATTAAATCCGTGAATAATTCCAACACCGCACTCTAATATCAGATGAAGATGATTACCCCCGACTAAAAAAACCATTTAATTTTCGGTCCTAACCGGATCTAGCTTTGAAGGTGCAGTTTTGGTGCATAAAAACTTCAAAAATTTTATAGACGTTTGATGATATTTGGAGAATTAGCAAAAAAATATATGACACGGATGTCTACTCAATTTTGTGCAAGACGTATTAACTTTTTACCATCATCATCATCAAGAAGTAGTCAAAACATGTTTTATTATTTTTACAAGAATCAGGTACTTGGAACTTAATCACATTACCCATAGTTTTGTGAGTATTACATACTATGTTAGTATAATTAACTAAAAACTGATTAAACCCACATCAAATAATAACGGAACAATAATTTCAAAGTTTTGACATTTTGTCCATACGTAAACTGTCATATGTCAACTTTATTTATTTATCCCTAAGGCATAAACAAATAAGGAACAATAATAACAATCAATACAGCTTAAGAAATACTATTTACTGTATACTATTATGAACTCTTCAGAACACTCAATTTAATTCTTTATAAACACTTAGTAGAGTTTCAAAATCATATATTTTAACATTAGCGAGATTAAATACACCTTAGCAAGTATCATTTATAAAAACTTTGTACCTTTTGTTATCATTCATTAGATGTTTTTAATGATTAATGAACACCTATATGAAATGCAATAAAGATTTGAATTTGACCTATTATAAATTACCTGTCTCATTAAGTGGGTATCTGACAGATACGTATTAGACAGGTGTTTAACTTGTGTGATAGATAATATAGTATTAGACAAATATCTCTAGAAACCACTCCAGCGATCTAATGTTAATATCTGACACACTCAGCTCTTATCTTTGTGGTTTCAAGAAAATCTACCTAACGATTTGTTGTATTCATAATATGACTTATCATGTTGTATTATGAATTTGAATATAGTGTATTTAATAGCATTACAAGTCAATTTAATAAAATTAATAGTTGTTTCCAAAGCTAAAATCCAAGCTGTATGCATATTACAGGATTCCAGATTATTGATTGCGTTACGGTACTTTGCTAATCTCATTCTTAATTCGAATTCATATTGACGGATTTGGAATAGCCATTTTGAAGTGAAACTTCTTTACGCACGCTTGACTTGGGGAGTAAGCTGGCGAACGCGTGACGTAAGCGTTACGAAAAGTGATCGGGCAAGGCGAACGAAAGTTAAGTGGGGGATATAAGCACAGAGGCGCCCGTGGCGCGAGCTTGGTACTACAAGGTCTACAATGAGATTTTTTTTTTCCAATAAAAATAGAAGATCTATGCAAAAATATTAATTTACCAATGAAACCATGAAAAAAATTTAAATATTTATAGAAAAGTAATATATGTAAGTTTCACTTCAGTCGTGTGGTCATAAGCACACTCGTTTTTTTTTTCCGCAATCCCGCCTGATGGTAAGCAGTGATACGATCGTTGATGGTAAAGCGCGCTAGTTTATTAAGAGCCTATTCACTCAGAAAAACTGAGCGAATAGGAAGGACTACGGCAGTTGAGCGAGATGATGCAATGTTAAATCCAACAACACGAACAACGATGCTGCGCCAAAGGGAGATTGATCTGAAGACCCTCCACGACCAAACTCCCAACACAACAACATTAGGCGCATCGTACCCGGCACACATCGCATCACAACTGCTCAAACCCGTCCTCCGTACGGCTTCACCAGACATCATGCCGGAACATGACAAATCGCTTGGCGGCAAGACTTTGTCTGGTGGGTGGTAACTTCTGCCGGCGGCCGTTATGGCCTACCACCGAGTTGTTTTGATTTTGAAGAATTGCTGATCCATTGCGTTATAGGATTGAATAACTGGTCTGATCAACAATGTAAATAACGCAACTAATATTGTTGAACTGTCAAAATGAAAGCCGTTGCTACAGATAGGGTGTTACGGAATTACCCCGTTGAAAGCCATATATCTCATCAGTCATTTCTCATTAATCTTTTGGCAATGCACCTACTTATGGCAATAACACAACTTTACTTTATTTTCAGATCTTCTTCGTGATGCGTAAGAAGTTTGACCACGTGTCGAAGTTGCATGTCATTCATCACGGCATCATGCCAATGTCGGTGTGGTTCGGAGTCAAGTTCACGCCAGGTCAGCAACTACTGTCATAATATTTGTCCAACTAACAAAAGTACTAATTCCAAAGTTCTTATTAGCTTTTAAGTACGTACAAGGTAAACCAATATTTGATTTTCTCCGAACTGACTGAATTTGTTATATGATGCTCGAATAATTAAACTGCATACGCATTGCGATGTGTAACTAGTAAAAGTAATTTAGATATGCATTTTATTTACGTTAATATTAAAGCAGCTGTTATGAAAAATGTCAAGGCAAACAAATACAAGGTAATTGTAAATAAGACGGTCAGGTGAATCGCAACGATTATATATTATATATCGTTGCGATTATAACTACAACTTACAATTCAACAATTTAAAGTTATGCGCTTACTTGACGTTGGCAGAATCATCGGTCATCGATGGAGCCATACTACTAAAAAAAAGTTATTCGTTTAGTTTCTATACATATATCTATTATTATATTGTACTACTTAACCCAATAGACGCTTATCTGTAGTCTCACGCTCATAAAAATATAGAACAAAGAACGTTCAGTTTTCCCGGCTTTGGAAATTTTCCGTGAAACTAAATTTTCATTTTTTAAACTAATTTTACCTATTACAAATATTTTAAGATATATAGTATGTACAATTTGTTAATCGTTGTAGCCATTATGAAATAGTATATCTACTTATAACACTCAAGTAATGCGCTTACCAACAAATAGTAATTTGTTCATGAAATTAATTATTACATCATATTTCGCCCACTTCTCTGAGAAGACAAATGACGTAGTTCATCTTTAACTAATAGTTAGATGGTTATTGCGAAGTTTGTGAAAAAAAAAATGTTGGAAATACCGATACTGCTAACAGTAATGACTACCTAGATCCGTATAAGTGCTGATTATTTCTTACTTCAGTAATAGTTGGTTATTTGTTACAAAGGTTCACATGATCTGTCGGGAAAAACTGTTAATGTAGGTATATGAGTTTTTTTTCTCGCAGTAGACTAATGTGGGAAATTACCAAGACATGTACATTTTCCACAATCCGATACTGTTATGTATCATAGGTTAATTTACATAGGTGTTCTCAAGATTTTCGCCCGAGGCATTTTCTTGTTTATTTTTTTTATTTCCTCAAAAATCTTCCTCAAAAGATTAGGTTTCACGACATGCAATACTGAGAAATTCAGATCATTATGGTTAATTTATACCAAACACAAAGACAAACGGAAACAGATGATGTAAAAATACAACATTATTGAATCATTTAAGCAGAATTAGGTGTCACCTGTTAGGTAAAGAAAAGGAAGGAAATAAGGAAATAAATATTTTCTTATGCGTCGTTCTTTCAATCATAAAGTATGCATTTTATTCCATCCGCGTTAAAATGCTTAGTACGTAACTTTTTATTTTCCCCACTAAATACGCTGAAAAGTTCAATAAACTACTACGCACTATTTGATTATTATTTTAGTACAATTATACTTCTTAAATTTGTACTGAGTAGTTTGCATATTCAATCAAATATTATTTGCTTTGTATAGAGTAATTGACGTACTTACGTAACAACTGAGTCAAGATACACTTGATAAGATCAAACATTTTTTTTGTCGTTCGTTCGTAATTTTGCTCACATTACTACAGAGCTAGCACCAACTGGTCGAATACATATAAAATCAATAATATTTTGACAGCAATAAAGTGACATAAAGTGTTGCTCAACACGCACAAGGAGTATTTGTTCGTCTGTCAATTCCGTAACTAGGATGTTTATAAATCCGCAGAATGTCATTTGTCCGTATGCGTAAACAAAAAGATCAGACAAGATCTACGTGATCTTTTTAATCCATCATATCGAATAAAAATAAGGATCTTTAATAATTGGGTCAAATTTTCACAATCAACCTTAAACCTTATGCTTTGGAGATAAAGTAGTAATGTATTAAAGATATGTGTTATTATAGCTTGATTTTCTAGCGTTTATACCTTTATGTAATTTTAAGTCAGTGTAATACTGTACCGCTACCAACAGGTAACTATTTGTCTTATAACATCGCGATTCTAATAGTGCCATTCCGTAACTATCTCATCGTGATACTTTATGTGAAGCCAGCATTAGTTAGAATGACAGGTCACTCCATTGACCTGTCATTTTAACTAATGCTAGGGATTGACAGACACTATTAACAACTCACTCAATGCACACTACACCTAACTCTTCAAGGTGAGTTATTTACAGAATATGGATGAAACTGGTCTTCGTATTATGTTTATTAGTCAAACGACTGACAATGTCAATGTTAAGCAATTAGTTGTTTTAGGCTGCTTGTATATACAAAAATAAATATTAATTACTGGCCTTAATAATACCTTCTAATCTTTAAATCTTCTTAACCTTTTAATTTTCTTCATAAATGAAACATTGAAAATGCAAAATAGCTTTTGTTTTCTAAAAATCTTCGACGTAAAAATTTATTAAAAGAACTTATCCAAGTCCAGCGCATTAATTACGAGCAATAGCTTTGAAATGAATTTTTACAGTTCAACAAAATTCATTGCGTTGTTTAAGTTGCTGAGCAGACAAATATTACGAACATATAAGGCAATATCCTTGAAAATTACTTAGATTGTTATTGATAAAGCGTTCCGTAATTAGGGTGCTGGTTAAATCCAGGAAAGCCGGGTGTATGGTTTAGGCAAAAGAGAAGAAGAACTTTAAACAGTTTTACCGTCATAATTTTACCTTTCTGTGAAATAAGATGTAGGTAGTAAAACCTTTTTAAAAATATGTATTAATAATCTGATTCGAGTTTTAACGATTAGTCGAGTACCAAATACGTATACTTTATGGTTTATTATCTATAAATGCTTCACGTTTATGTTTATTTCTCCACAGGTGGCCACTCAACTTTCTTTGGAATGTTGAACACCTTCGTACACATTGTAATGTATTCATACTACTTGCTGGCTGCCCTTGGTCCTAAGGTCCAGAAGTACCTGTGGTGGAAAAGATACCTCACAGCACTACAAATGGTAAGTTTTATTTTGGAATCACTTACAATGAAAAAGATCAAGAGAAAAGAGGTTCAAGATTGGTAAGAGTAGTTGGTGGTTGGCACAGGCGCCGATTCTGTTGTTCACAAACTAAACTAAATTTAAGTTATGTGCTTCTTTTTCTTTCCATTTCGTTAAGAAAAGGATAGAAGATAACATTTTAATTTAATCCTGTCAAATTAAGATACTCCATAGACAGTTTAGATGCGATTATAAACATGGCGACTAAAAATACGCCAGTTTACGTCAGGAGCATACTAATTTGACAGGTCTAAACTGACATTTTATCTTCTGTCCTTTTCATAACGAAATGGAAAGAAAACGATACACGTAACCTAGAATTAGTTTAGACAAGCCAAAAATTGTAGTAGCAAGTTATAAGCGATTACGTTGTAAAGTAAATAAGCAAACAAATCCAAATGAATTATTCAAAAGTAATTCTACTTTTCATTGAAATTTGTAAAAGCTACTTATTTCAATGTGAATTCATTTCCTTTTTGACATGATAATTATGTTTATAACTTAGATAAATAAGATAATAGCTTATAAATGTTGATATATAAATTACCAAAATACAATTTTGACAAGTTAGTGATGGCCGAATAGCCTTAGGTATGATATTACATTGTGCTCCAATGTCAATGTTTTGCAATGATTTTAACTGGGCGAACGCCTATCCTTGAGCGACACTGTCGGCACGGATAGCCCATTACATGACGTCACACGTTCCAAGCAGGTCCAATGAATAGGACATAAACGTCACCCTTCGCTTCCTGTTGGTGACGTAGGATGCAACGAACGGACTCTGATTAGAGAATTGGCAGACTCTTACTGGTTCATTTTAAATGAATTTATAACTTACTGCTTTTACCTAAGCAGTAATTCGTACCCACAATGGAAAGCATTAAAGATGGAGCATTAAAGTTACGATAAGAATACCTATTCGAGCTAAATTGACAGAACTTAATGATATTTCTTCGCACGCCTCTCCACTGAATCCAAAGTGGCCAGGTGACACTTAGCAGCACCAGCCCAAATGTGGCTGCAGTACTCCACACACGAACGGACCTGTGCTTTGTACAACATTAGAAGCTGCCCTGGTGTGAAGTACTGCCGGACCTTTTTATCGTCCCACTGCTGGGCACAGGTCTCCTCTCATACAGAGAAGGATTGAGCGTAATCATCACGCTTGCTCAATGCTTGTTGGCGATTTCCAGATTTCCTCAAGATGTTGTCCTTCACTTTTAGTCATTGGTGTCCAAGATATACTTAAAAAGTACATATAACTTTAGAAAAGTTACATTGGTACTTGCCTGACCTGGAATCGAACCCGCGCACTCATACTTGAGAGGGCGGTGTTTTAACCACTAAGCCACCGTGCTTTGGTTTGTGTAAATTAATTATTTATGTCTACTGAATAATATGTAATTTGAGGTAATATGTCCACAGGTTCAGTTCGTGCTGGTATTCCTGCACGCGTTCCAGCTGTTGTTCATCGACTGCGACTACCCACGTGCCTTCGTTTGGTGGATTGGCATGCACGCCGTACTCTTCTACTATCTATTCTCAGACTTCTATAAACAGGCCTACCGCAAGCAAGCCGCCAAAGTAAGTTTACTCATTCGTTATCTTATTTTGATATGAATGCAGCACATTGTCAAATAAATAATCAAAGCTTCATAACCCAAAGAAATACAATTTTCAATAAGCCTTTGTGTAATATCAAACTCATTGATTCTAAACAAGTAAAGCAACCTCATATTATTTTTCTGAATCAATTATCACGTTTGTATGTTTCACAATGATATAAATTCCTAACTAAAATTAATTATGATAATCCTCCCATCAACTCTAATGCATTGACTATAACGAATTCTTTATTTACAGAGAGAAAAAGCTAAAGTCAAGGTGGATGCGGAAACCTTGAAGGAGTCCAAAGAATCCGAGACGAAAGATAGAATGCTGCCGCTATTGAACGGATTCGGCAACGGATCCGCGCTCGGCGATGTTCGGCAAAGAATGGCAGGCGCTGTCGCCTCGCAGTGATCGCCTATTCCTTACCCTTAGAATAAAGAATCTCATTACAGCGAGTGAATACACTATGTGTACTCACATAACTTCCTTTAATTGCAGAGTACAGGCTAACCTTGTTACGGGTGACGCGTCAATTCTGCCACAAAGCCCTCTGTGATTGCAGTTGGCACGGAAAGTACATTATAATATTGATCATAAATTATTTGTCATTATTGATACTTACTATCCGTGAGTCATTTATTATGTGCGCTATACACTGTCGTGTCCAGTGTCATGATAATTGTTAATATCAACCCAGAGAGTTAGGAGTATCAATAAATTTCTTAAAGTACAAAATGGGAAACTCCAAAATTGCCCGCACACAGCCGCGGTACTCGAAGAGACTATAAGCTCAATTATGTGTAAGTTAGTTTTATACTTAGCTTAGTGATAGTAGTTTTAATTTATTCAAACCGAATACTGTTAGTCAATAGGATTCTTAACAATAGTGATTCTTGACTATTTATCCGGGCGTGGATATGGTAGAAGACTCAGACTTTTGTATTCAGATACCTCTGGTTGCCAATATGAGAAATATGGCCATTGGCCATAGTAGGCTCCCTGCCTATCTTGTAGAGGATTTCGTCCAAATCGATTGAACGCATAAGTTTAATAAGTACACAGTAGTCTAACTCAATACATAAATACGGAAATAGAACATTTTTATAAGGTAACGCCATACAACTAATCGATGTAACTGAAATCTATTGGAACAATTTGTCATGAGATAGTGTTAATGAGTAAATACATTAGATCCAAAAAGATTGTAAACTTGAATTCTATAGCAAAAATAAAAATCTTTATATTATCGAAGTTTTCTCTATCAAATCGAATATTAGTTCGATTCTAGAACTATGGTTTTATTTATTTGCTCAATATGCAAGTAGGTTTTTACAGACTCTTTTTTCCATAGCCCCGTAAAGTCAAAAGAATATCTTAGTAAAATGTAGGATGTGAAGTAACGCACGCATCGATGTAATAGTTTCAGTTCTAGAGTTGTGTTTTTTTCAACTAGACTGAAGCAATCGTAATGGTATCAGAATGTTGATATAATTATTGTTATTAAACAAAGGTATAAGGAAACACTTCATTGTTTGTGAAATGACTATAATGCGAAATACAAACGTGTCTACTTATTTTTATTTATTTTTTTGTTACGTAATGGAATATTGTACTGAATTCTTGTGAACTATCACCATGAAATGTTTAAAACCTTATAGGTTAAACAAAATCTGATTTATGTGTGTTTTCCTGCACAGTATCTTACATAATGTGAATACCTGAATTCCTGAATACTGTAATAACACAATCATGAAAATCGTCAACCGTCTTTTCTTTTCTTAGTTTTCTAAATTGGTTCATATTTTTTACTCCTTATTTTTTCCGAAAATATTCTATTTAAAGACATTTTCAGATAAACAATTGAGTAGAACAAATATTCAAGTAATTCGACCAATGCGATTGATGATTTTCAAGATTTTGCTGTTGCAGTATTCAGGAATCCAGGTTATTCACTTTGTGTATTTATATATACATACGTATAACAACGACATTCTGTAAATATGTTAAAGGGTCATCTTACATTTATACTTTGTGATACTTAAGTTAATAAAAAAGAAATTAATATTTAATCTGGTTTTTCTACTCTCCTATTTTCACCTCCAGCCCTATTAAATCCATCCGAAGTATTTGTTTTGCCATCTGTAAAAAAGATAAGACGAAAGCTAAGACATGCTCGAAGTTAGATGCTTATCACGTTAGATAGGTCATTTGTTTATCAACACCAAGCGTTTCGGATGATACAATCAACAGTTTGACAACTGATCATTGGGATGAAGTTTCAAAAAACATGCCTATGATCACCCTGGTGTTGGTTGCAGCATTGCTGAAAGTGATGCCTTCTGCGTGTTGTACTCTGGGGGTCACTTTGCTAATAGCAAGTCCTGTCCGGAGTACAGCAGGCAGAGGACTATTAAAACCATTATGGCTGAGAAAGTGATTTCGTACGCTGAAGCAAGTAAAACAATCCCTAGTTCTACTCGTAGCTATGCTGACATTACGAAGTCACAAACCCAGTCATACCGCAAAACTGTGTTTCTTAAGCCAAAGACCCAAGCTTCTCTTTCCCCCTCCTATAATAAATCTGTACATCAGCAGCTTACTAGCACTCCTTTATCTTCTCAGTCTAATGGCTGTACTCTCAATACTCAACCTACACAATCTCCTAAAAACTTGTCCTCAATAATTGAACTTCTCAGTAAACTTCTTATAACTTTAATGTCTTCTCCTAATAAAACTCAATTACCGTCCAACGTTGCCTCATCACTTATCAACTTTCTTCAATCTTACAACAATGCCTCAACTAGTGTTTCTTCAATGGAATGTGAGGAGCGTGCTGCATAAGAAGCACGAGCTCACATTCCTTTTAAACAAATTCAAACCCTTAGCTTGTTCTCTCGCTGAGACTTGGCTTGTTCCGAGTTTTAGTTTTCGTTTACCTTCCTTCAATATTCTCAGATGCGACCGATCTATGGCTATGGCGGGTCGGCACTCTGCACGAACAATTGTGTTCCACTTGTGGCTGTATCATTGCCTTTTGTAGGGGACGTTATTAGCGTTGTGGCAGGCAGGGTGGAGGGTATAACTCTCCTATGAGTCTATATTGCTCATCCTCACCAAAGTTTACTCCCAGTCCTGAAGCGTACCCTGGAATACATAGAAGGCTCCGTACTTGTTATGGGGGACTTCAACTGCCATAACTTCAGGTGGGGTTCTGAACGTTTTGACTCTTTTGGGGAAGGTTTAGTGGAAATCTTAGATGATCTTAACTTAAGTATATTAAACAATGGTTGTCCAACTCGTAGGTCTCTTCCCGGACAGCAGAGTAGTGTTGACCTTACATTTTGTTCACTGGATATCGCAGCGTCGTGTCACTGGGAGTGTACCAGTTTGTCATATGGAAGTGACCACTACCCAATTTTAATATATTTGACTGATAAAACTTTATACAATATTTAGAAAAATCGGTCATGATGTATCACGCAATGCAGCCTAATGTTACACCCACACCTTGGTTTTGCCCATATAAAAAACCTTAAAGAGTATTCCTCCACAAAATCAGGGTCAGAGACGCATCGCTCTGTGAATGTGGGCTGAATGAAGGTACATTGGAGCATAATTTTTTCTAGTGCTCCAATGATCTATGTAGTCATCTTCCTATATTACATATCCCTGTCCCAACTAACTTTCCGTCTTTACTAACACAATCTTCCCCAAAGCTATTTGGAGCTTTGATGGATTTTATCCATATGAATAACCTCAAATTATGTTTTTTTTTGTCTATGTTTATATTTATTATATTTAATCATCATTTAAGTTTTTTTTTATTTTTTGTTTATTACAGTGTACCTACTAACACTTGTCTACAAGTTTCACATTAAACAGTGTTTTTTTTTTTATTTAATTATTTTATTTTTTTATTTAGTTGCCTTCACACGTTTTCTCATATCACATTAGATATTGACTGAATTGTCGACATCGGAAACATTGCCATAAACAAAAATTAGAATATAATAGAAGGTTGTACAGTAGGATGTCCCAAAAATATTAAAATCTTTTTTTTTAACGCATACCCTCTAATTATATGCCAATGGTGCTAAAACACTTGTAAATAAAATTTCATGTACCTAGAACCACAGTAACCCGTACCAACTATCGTCGACACATGTCAGTACTTGCACACTATTGGCGCGCCGGAGTTAACGCATCGTAGAGCTTGTTATCACTTGTTTGTTTTATTAGTTAACGCATTATTATCATTCGGTCAAGATGTCAGAGAGATTATGCAGCTCCAAAAAGGGGATTTTTTTGATTGGAGATGTAAAACATCAAATCATCATCAAATGCAGATGATACCTCTCTAATTTTTAAAGTAGACAGGAATAGACATGATTTTGACGAAGTAAACAGTGCACTCTTAACGTTGGTTTACGTCAAATAACCTAGTTCTTAATACCAAGAAAACGAAATGTGTAAAGTTCGCCTTGCTTAACGTTAGAAATCTAAGACCCAACATTGTTTCAAAGAGGTGCTTGAAACTGTTGGCTCGGCAGTTTTTCTGGGAATAACAGTAGATGCCAAACTTCAGTGAGGACCACACATATCAACCCTAGCAGGAAGGCTCAGTTCAGCCGCCTACGCCGTCAGGAAAGTAAGACAGTATACAGACGTTGATTCAGCTCGTTTAGTTTATTTTAGTTATTTCCACAGCGTTATGTCCTACGGTATTCTACTGTGGGCCAAAGCCGCTGACATAAAAAAATATATTTGTACTCCAAAAACGAGCTGCCCGAGCAATTTACCAGCTCGGTGTCAGATTTTCTCTGAGAGAGTTCTTTAACCCTTTCCCTCCTTACGGTACTTAGAAGTACCACCACATTTTTCGTCTAATATCTTTAGTACGAAAACACTTTACGTGAACGGCAACTGACGATCCTTTAGAGTACCGTTTCCGTCAGCCAATCACAGCGCGTTATTTGAATTACCGCGCGACATTGGCGTAAAAATTGAAATTCTTGTCACAACTTGTCGAACGTTTTTTCATTTCGTTGTGCAGTGAAATAGAAAAAGTTTTATAAATAGAATATCACAGGTAAGTGCTATTTTTTTTACTATTTACGTTGTTTATATCATTGGCTATATTTCTAAAAGCTGTTATAATGTATTATCACGATATTTCATACGAATATTTGATAAAAACTACTGCGGACTTAAAAGTACCGTCAGGTGATTCTAGTCTCAAATATTATGATTTTTTATAATACATGTATACGATGAAGTGGTTATTTTATTTTATGATTATTTTTATAAACCCATGTTATTTTTTTTTTATTATTGTTCTAATCAAGGTTTTTATTGTTTTAGGCATTGAGATGGATATTAAAAACAATACGGCTCTAATTGAAGCCCTGTTATTAGAAGAGCTTCCGGACTGCGACGAAGCGTCTGATGCAGGTGTGTCCGATGATGAAGTGGAAAATGTTCAACTACCCTCGCCAAGAGGTTTCGATGAAATTTTTGAAAGAGCTATAGAAGATGTTTTGGCCGAAGTTCCGCCGTCGTCGCCGTCAAATGAAGATGTATTGGAGTACCCAATAAATCAGGTACCCACATCTTCATTACCTGCACCTAGTGTTCAGCCTGATCTACCATCTGCAAATAACTCTTCACACCGAACTAACCAGCGATTACCCGAACCAAACCGTAAATGGAAAAAGAGGGACCTAAGTACATCTTTACCGGAATACATTGCGGATACTAGAGTAGTAGATGACTGGTTTGCTCACTGTACCACACCGACTGATATATTTTTAGTATTGATTGATGACAATGTTGACAATATTGTATACCAAAGTAACCTTTATGCTACTCAGAAAAGCAAAGTATTGAACCTAAAAAAAGAGGAACTCCTAACATTTATAGGTATGAATTTTTTTATGGGTTACAATACTCGTCCGGCGTGGAGAGACCACTACTCTTCGGCACCTGATCTCAACAACGCGCTTATTTGCAAGACTATGCCTAGAGACAGGTTCGCTATTATTTTATCTCATCTGCATTGCAATGATAGCTCCAAAATGCCTTCAGGCTGCAAAGATAAATTATATAAAATTAGACCAATGAGTGATGCACTCAATAAAAAATTTGAAATGGTTTATCATGGTACTCGCGAACTGAGTGTAGATGAGTCCATGATTAAATTCAAAGGTAGGTCTGTCCTAAAACAGTATCTACCTATGAAGCCCATAAAAAGGGGGTACAAACTGTGGTGTCTTGCTGACCAGAGGGGGTATATAAAGAAGTTTCAAATTTACCAAGGGAAAGACGAAGAACTGAACACAAAATTTACCGGCTATGGATTAGGAGAGAAAGTAGTTTTGGAGTTAACGGAACAAGATTGGAGTAAGGGGAAGGTAGTTTACTTTGATAATTTTTTCACGTCTGTGGCTTTACTTGAGAAACTGAAAACTGAAAACACCTACGCATGTGGAACTATCCGAAGTAACAGAAAAGGACTGCACGGAAATATGCTCGCTGATTCTCAATTGAAAAGGGGCGATAGTGATCATCGATTTTCAAATTTAGACATTGGATATTGGAAATGGAAGGATAATAAAATGGTTCATTTAGTGTCTAATTTTCACGGGAACGAAGAGGCAACTGTGTCACGTAAAGAAAAAAATGGAACCAAATCAGCCATTACATGCCCTATAGCTGTCAAAGATTACAATATGTATATGGGCGGCGTAGATACAGCTGATCGTTTGAGAGCCCTTTACTGTATAGATCGCAAATCTCCGAAATGGTGGCACAGATTGTTTTGGGGTCTTCTGGACATCGTATTTGTCAATGCATATGTCATTCATGGACTTATAATGGAACAGACTACCGTAAAAGATTTTAGACGTTCTGTTACTCAAGGCTTGATGACAATGAAAGATGCTAGTCAGAAAAGGAAGACTTCTACTGACAATACTG
Organism: Sesamia inferens; assembly: GCA_037179545.1. Classification (NCBI taxonomy): domain Eukaryota; kingdom Metazoa; phylum Arthropoda; class Insecta; order Lepidoptera; family Noctuidae; genus Sesamia; species Sesamia inferens. The sequence goes on along the minus strand of CM073928.1, from coordinate 21,183,432 downwards.
CAAAAGGCGGCCCTTCCAAAAGACGCAAATCTGACTACTCTACTATAAAAGACGTACGCTTAGGTAACAGAGGCATCCATTGGCCTACGTTTGTAGAGAACAGGGGAAGGTGTGAGGTTTGTAGTTTGAAGAAGATTCAGTCGAAACCTCATAGTAAATGTTCGCATTGCAACGTGTTTTTGTGTGTAAACGAAAAGAAAAATTGTTTTATTGAATACCACGAGGTTAACCTGTAATTTTTTTTTTATTACTACTACTTAAGTCATTAATTTAATTACTGCTAAGTCAATAGTGGATCTCATTATTTTTGTAGTTTCTATCAAAGTTCCTACCACTCTGTTAACACGAAGTTCCTGACGGTACTTATAAGTCTAGGTCTTGGAAATAGTACTTCTAACTATAATAAAAATCTAAAAAAAATCTGTGTTTTTAATTTTACCTACCTTATTATGAAAATAAAGTTCAAAAGCGGAAATTCGTTAAAAATCACTACCCCGGGGGGAAAGGGTTAAAGATATTGGTATTCTCACGGTTGCTTCACAATTTATCTTAGCCAATATCTTATATGTTAGGCAAAATATTCATGTGTACACCAAAAACTGTGATTTACATAATATTAACACCAGAAACAAGGACAAACTGCGAGCCCCTTTTCACCGACTTCAAAAGGTTCATGACTCTTGTTGGGCTTGGCATAACTTTTTATAACAAGATACCCTCTGCTTTGCTAGACTTGCCTTACAATGCATTTAAAACACAAATTAAATCCAAGCTTTGTTCAAAGGCATATTATTCTGTGGGTGATTATTTGAATGATAAGAATAGCTGGTCGCTCTGATTAATTCAGGACAATGTTTGTGTGCTTGCTTCGGAATTAGCTTACTGACACGTTATATGAGTTCATATAATTCACTTTTTTTTCAATACATAAACATGAAAGCTGTCGCGCCCTTTATGCCTGGGGCTTTTATTGAAGTAATAAGTTTTCAGTTATTTACATTTAAATTTAAATATATATATATATTGTTTTGCTTTGCTGGTATTCTGGCGTGGTAGCTGGCATATTTTCAATAATTTCATTGTTGTTATATTTTCTTGTGTTCATCACTATACATAGTATTGTATAAAGTCATGTTTTTTTTAAATGAACAGACAGCTGTGCTGCTGGGGAGTTTCTTCCGCCACTTCTTCTTCCCAGCGAAAGCACTAGGAAGTGTCGATGGGTGGGCGTTTTGGGGGACTGTCTTATGTAATATTGACGTTCAAAAAGTGCTGATTCTCGGCCTAATTTGACTAAATGACTTTTGATTTTGATTTTAAAAATCACCGGTTCAAACTTCCCTCTAATTGGCAGTTTTGTTGTACAATATTCGAGGAGTGAACTTAAGTTTAAATGAAAGGGCGAATCTTACTATTCGTGAGTGTTATTTATTGGGAAAATGCACGTATTCCGATTAAGGTTTTCATCTAACTATGTTAAGAAATTAGTGGCCTTATACCAAGTTTGGTAAGATCTACAAAAGAATGCGAACAAAACCTAAGTCATATTTGAACAGCGTAAACAAGTTTGTTACAAACTTGGACAATTTGTTGGACATTGCACATGTCGCCGCGCTTCAATTAATAAAGGTAAATCAAGGTAGGATCTTCTTGCAGCGCCAAAGAGAGCCATGCAGACTTGGTCACTTAGCTGAAGTGGAAAAAAATTTACCGACAAGGAGGAAAACGTGCAATTAACGTCAAACTATTTATGAAGTATTCCTAACGGCTTCAACGTCCTCGTATCAAGAAAATTCATCAACAGATTCTGAAGTAATGGATTTACAAGACAATTTTTCCACCCTCACCGAGAGCGCACAGTCAGATGCTAATAAAACTTCAATGAGAAAACATTTCCTCACCCTAAAGTTAGTAGCAGCTCTAGATAGGTGTAAATTAAGTATGAGGAAATCTGTGTTTATTATTGAAACTACTATTGTAGTTTCTAAGCACTTGGACTCAACATTGACGAATTTCCCATTAGCAAGTCTACCATTCCAAAAATTCGAACGGAGAAACGAAAAGAGCGGGCAGAAGCTATAAAAACCGATTTCCAAAACGAGGTGCCGGATACTGTAACTGTCCGCTGGGATGGAAAACTGTTGCCGGCTTTAGATGTGCGCCAATGTAAAGAGGAACGCCTACCCGATAGTGATTTCATATGACGATAAAGAACAACTTCTAGCGGTGCCAAAATTGGATAGCTCATCTGGAACTGAAAAAGCATAAGCAGTTTGGGATGCAATTACAGACTGGAATCTTGAAGACAGGGTGCAAATTCTTTGCTGTGATACCACTGCTTCAAATACCGGCCATATTAATGGACCCTGTGTGCTTCTACTTCGTTTCCATCAAAAGCAAGGCCTTGTTTAATCGTTTGAAAATTGATAACAGTTTTCTTACAAAGTGTCCTACTAAATGGCCAAATAATACTGCGTTGCGACAATCTAAAAAACAGATGATGCCACTAAGAGCTGTTAATGATGCGACAGTAATCATTCATTAATTCGTTAATTAACAAAAATCGCAACGCAAATTGCGATTTTTGTGTAATTAACGAATTAATTAATTTTTACTTTAAAATTTTATTGGGTTATAAAAGTATAGCAATTGGCTTGTATCCTAAAAAATAATTTAATGTCCGTCAGCTTTATAAAAAATATTGAACACGTATTATTTATTTTTTCTTTTATTCAAGTACTTAAGAAGATATATTGATTTGAAATGTCGCATGACGTCACGCCATGGTGCAAAATATAGAACGGCGTGACGTAATTAGCCCCCACTCTGTAACTTTAATACGCTATATCTCATTAATATTTGGTAATTACGACAAAATAAAAAATACGGGTCTTAATTTTTTTTATTATCTGTAAGACGGACTAATTATTTTTTTGATTTTCATACCTTGGATACATCCCTATTATGAACGGTCTAAAGTGAGAAAAACTGCGTATTATTTTTTTTATCGGGAAAAAGCCGACGCGTAATTCCACCACTCGTACCCACTTATAAGTACCTACTCATAAATAGGTACCTACTACCTCCTTATTACTTTAACCGTTTAGTGGTAAACATTTATACAAAAACAACGTGGGTGCCTTTACAAACATTTAAATTCAAAAACACAAACAGCCAGACCTGGAAAAACTACCTGTAGGCCATACAAATATTTGTTCCGTGCGAGAATCGAACCCGCGACAGTCAGCGCAGCAGTCGATCACACAGGTGGTTTTTTAAAGAGTTTCCCCACACTAGGAATTTCTCCTGTATCGTGGGTGCATTGAGAAACATATAACTCACAAACACAAACATTCAGACTTGGAAAAAGTACTCGTAGGTCATACAAATATTTATTCCGTGCGAGAATCGAACCCGCGACACTCTCAGTGCAGCAGTCAATAGCTTAACCATTGTGCTAATCATGTGCACTGTAATAATGGTATTTTGTTTTTTATGCCTAATTTAAATTGGCGTAAAAAAGATGGTGGCGGATTTTCCCTAAATGCCTTTTGGAAACTGCAAGTCACTCCAATCAATAGCATCATAATTGAATCTATTAAGGATATGCTTGTAACGTTCGTTAAAAAACTTTTAGCAATTATGAAAATCTATCAGTTTTGATATATTATTACATCATATGTCAAAGTTCAATGGCCATAAGATACATACCTGTGAGGGAACGTTACGTTTTCAATGGAGACGCAAAAAGTCTTTTTATTGATCAGCACAATAATTGCATTTACTATAAATTTGAATAAAAAATAATTAATTAAAGTAAGGGTCTGCGTCCTAAATGCGTAACTTACTATTACTATCAATTGGAATCATTTTGACGCATTTTTCTAATCCATTGCTCCATAATTATGTTCGAAGTGTGTCTTTTGAACAACGTAAATAACGCAATGAATGCTGTTGAACTGTCAAAATGATACCTATTGCTACTGATAATGCGTCACAAAGCTGGTCTCCTTGGGGTATATTGGGAGAAACAAGGAATATTACGTTATCATTTAATCAAAGAACAACACTGGTGGTCTTTATCATAAAATTAATTTTAGCTTCTATTATTAAATGGCAAACATTATTTATTTATTTATTAAAACTTTATGCACAAAGAAAAACATTGTACAATGGCGGTCTTAATGCCTTAGGCATTTTCTACCAGTCTACCTTAAGGTGATGCAGAGACAAAACATGGTAGGTGCAAAGATATGAAGGAGAAGTTAAAAGAGAAACAAAAAAAAAATACATAAATACATACATACAAAATATAAACAGTAGAGAGAGATAAAAAATATAGATAGAGAAAAAGAATAACTTATATGTTTGATGAGTCTGCCAATTTCTTGCGTAAGTACTCCCGAGCTTTAATTTTAAAAGTGTACCGACTGGTCAACGTTATTACTACATATATAGAATAATTGCGTCTTATTCTAATTCTGTTGCTCACCGTGACTTATCAAAAGTAAGGCCTCTTCGCACGCAGATAGTTCCTAAAGATTTTTTATAAATGTGCCATTAAGTCTCTATTTATTTTATCATTTACGTGCTCACATAAAGAAGTGAAAGATACTCAAGAAGAGTATCTTGGAAAGATACTCTTCTTTTAAAAACTACAACATTTTGTTATTTCCTAAAGTCAGACGGTAGTGAATTACACAACCGCACCGCGTACATTGTGAAGGAATAGGAGTAGAACTTGCTGGAGTAGGAAGAGTATTTGAGAAAATTGAAGAAGAAGTTGCGCCCTACATCGCATCTGATGGACGGGCATAGGAAAACGCTTTTTTTTAATAATTATAAACTAGTGTTTAACCGCAATCCCGCCTGACGGTAAGCAGTGATGCGATCGTTGATGGTAAAGCGCGCTAGTTTATTAAACCCATTCACTTAAAAAACTGAGTGAATAGAAAGGAGGACGGCAGTTGAGCGAGGTGGTGCAATGTTAAACCCAACAACACGACCAACGATGCTGCGCCAGAGGGAGATTGGTGTGGAGACTCTCCAAGACCAAACTCCCGACACAACAACACTTGGCGCATCGTACGCGGCACACATCGCAACACAACTGCTCAGACCCGTCCTTGGTACGGCTTCACCAGACATCATGCCGGAACACGACGAATCGCTTGGCGGCAAGACTTTATCTGGTGGGTGGTAACTTCTCCTGCAAATAGAATGGTGTTTTAGGTTTGTGAATGAGGTTGAACAGAAGATACAATATGCGAAAGTCCCTGCTTAGTCTAACGGGGAGTCACTTGAGTATCTTACGAAAGAATACAGATATTTTACAAACGCTCAATAGCGTCCAAGTAATTGGCAAGTGAGACCTCGTTTGTACTTTGTTTAGTAATTAGGTGAGTTCATACATGTTCTGGGAGATTTCCAGGAGGGGGGGAGGGGGGGGGGGGGGGCAGCTGCCTGGCCCTGCCCCTACCTGGGCACGCCCATGCTGATTTGAGCAACATATGAGTAGTGCACGACAGGTAGGAGGCCATGGTCCTTCTGGAATCTTTATGGGCAATATTTATTGTTCATTCGGAAAGATGTTATGGCCATATTCCAATTATTTCAGTAGTTATAATTTAATTTATAGACATGAAACAAAAGACTATTAGCGACATCTGTAGTTTAAACATAAGAACAATATGCAATTATTTTCCGTCATTAAATGAAAATAAGAAAAATAAACATCATCACTTAAACTTTATCTACCGGTTCTAATAATAATTATTTATTTCAACTTCAATTTACAAATTACTGAGGAACAAACAATAAAACATTTTGTTCATACTTCAGCTACTCCATAATAGATGGCAGTGTTCGTAAATAATCACTACTTTGAACAGGTCGAAAAAAAATCTCTAAATGCTTTCAGTTCTATCTGCTATCGAGACTTTACTGAACAGTTTTTGCCTAAACTGATAGGTGGCGTTGGCCTTTTCCGTTTACAAATCTCTGGGCTACCTATTCCACGGTCTTCTCGCAATTCTTATATAAACATCGTTTTAGCTTCGTTGGAATAATATGTATAAAAATATAAATCTATTAATACTAATACTTACTACACGATTGCTTCAAAAAATAATATAGCAAAATCCACGATTGCTTCAAAAAATAATAAGTTAAAATCCAGCATCTGGCTGAGCTCATGAGTGTTCTCTCATAAATATGAATCTCTCAATGAAAGCAATGCTAACGGAAGATATAACCACACATGACATCATCTACATCAGGTGTTATCATCTAGTAAGTAGAATTAAACACAGGAGTAAGTTTTGCTATACTTATCCTTGTAATAAAATCTTGTTCGAAAGTTTTCTGTAAGATGCCCCGATGAACCGACGACATTGATGAAGAGATCTTGGTTGAAAATGAAGCGAATGACCCGATGATATTGTGGTGGCAGCATTCAGGAGGGATCCATTAACGTGATATTTAATATCGTGCAACCTTTTGCAGTTCAATATACAGTCAATTTTATGAAGACGGTAGTTTAGTTCTAGGTACAACGATTTTTCAAAGGCCATACTTGATTAGCATATAAGTTTTCTATATTCATATACTAGCTTGCCGACCGCGGCTTCGCCCACGTGGAATTCGGTTATATCGCGCTTTTTAGATTTCCCTCAGGAATATCATTTTTTTTTTCAATAAAAGGTAGCCTATGTCTTTTCTCAGGGTTTAAAGATTGTCTGTGCCAAATTTCATCAAAATCGGTTGAGAGGCTTAAGCGGGAAAGCGTAACAGACAGACAGACAGAAGAGTTACTTTCGCATTTATAATATTAGTATGGATTGGGTCCGGGTGTTTTACCATAGCTAGTGTATGTGTACGTACATATGTACGGAGGACAGCAGGACAAGCTACCACAAACTGTCAGATATTCCCAATCAACCTTGAGCCTTAATGCTTCAGAGATAAAGTTGAAAATCTAATAAGAAAATCTGACAGATTGTAGTAGCTTGATGTGCTGTCGTCTGTACCTACTTCGAAAAACCACTTTGAACTTCGAAATTCAACTGCTATTAAAATTAATTCTGTCCTTGAGTTTTATTGGCTTTTATATTTAAATAATGATTTGATATAATATTTGAGACATAAGCACTTGCACTATTGTGGGGGATTAGGTATTAACCGAAGAAGTAGGTGCTAAGTTATTTTCTCAGAAAACATTTCACAGACTACTATACCGCGGCAAGTTTAGCGAAGATAAGAGAGGGATTCATTTTATTCTCTTAATATTGTTTTTTTTTTAGGTAACGCTTACACTTCTCTTGCAGAAAAGCATTGTCGCACATTTCACCTTTAGCAACTCTTTAAATAGGTAGTTGTTATATTATGACGCGACTTAACACTGGTAAGTATGCAGATAGTTATCTGCGTCACAGCATAGTGTTGAAAGCGTTCTTTTGTTTGTCTGCATATGTGCAGTGCTCGGCTAAACGTCTAAATTGTTCACTGGTTCTCACGTGCTTTGAGAAGTGACACAAATTGCACAAGCCATTGTTTATCAAGAAAACTTTATTTACAGTGAAATATTTTACAATCTATCCTCATAACTTACTTTCTATTGTATATAGATAATACATACATCTATATCGGCGAACACCAATGTCAGCAAGTGAGAGTACAACTTCTACTTGCACAAATTTGTAATCGATTGTTTGCAAATTCTTATGTAGTAACAAACGACTTATACCAATAGAAACATCAATAATTATATCACAAATAATTTAGGGTAACTACAGATAAACCTCTTTAGATGTAAATATAACTGTAATATAACTGTTATTGTTACATTCAATCTGACGAATCTGAAACTATACAATAAATATCTTCAAGTTTTATTCACAAATATTGTACTTTGATGGTCATTCTTGAGTATTTTTGCTGATTTTAAACTATTTTTCTATTGTCTTGAAGTATTTAAGAATAAACAGTCTATAACTATATCCCTGCGTATAAACTTGACGAAATTAGGTACGTCTTAGTGCCAATCAGGTGGTAAATTAATTACTTGTTCTAAAGAGGCGACTAATTTAATGGCAGTGATTTAACATTTACATAGTAATATTTACGCTCTTGTTTTAGTTCTACCAAATTCTTCTATATGGTCATATTCTGTGAACCCTGGGTCGGAGTCGTAGTACGCATAGTCATAACTGTTATCATCTTTGTTGTGGGGAGGGTTCGCGACGTGTGGGGGTCGAGTTGTAGGTCTCGCCGCTGGGGTCGGCTGTGATGTCGGCGGGCTCGGTGGCACGGGTACGCGGCTTGGTGGGCGCGGTGGTCGGGTTTCTGGTACTCTGGGAGCAACTGTCGTCGTCGGTGCAGCAGGTGCGGCATCATTTGGAGGCTGGAAGTCCTGAATTATTGGCTGGTAGTCAGCTGGCCTCGATGTAGTGGTGTAAGTTTGGAAATAGTCAAAAGTGCGCTGAGTATACACTGTTTGTGGTTGAGGCGTCGTCGTGTAAGTTATTTCCGGAGCTCTCGTGGTTGGAGGTGCAGTAGGTGATGGAGCAGGTCTGAATGGCCTCGGAGCTGTAGTATGACCCGAAGGTTTAGAAGGAGATTGTGTTTTTGAATATTTCTTGTGATCTTCTGGCAGCCTGTTTCCGCTAGCAGCTATATTGAGGGAATGCGCTCCAGCCAGCAGTTCGCGGTCACCGTATATTTCGGGGCGGTACTGTCCATCATCTTCGCCCTGGGGAGGATGATATTGGCCGTCATCTTCGTCATTATCTTCAGCAAAGTTTTCAGATTGAGTATTAAAGGCGAGGTTAGTGTTATACGCTACCGTGTTTAAGTTGAACGGAGGTTCAGGCCGCGAAGTTGAGTAGCTCGTAGTGGCCGCAGCGATAGTGGTCGTAGGATTGTTAAAATAAGCTTGTTTAGAGTATGATACAAAGTTGTTCTTTTCTGGTTCGTATGAGACGCTGTTGAAATTTTTATAAGCGGGCGTAGTAGTGGGGAAAGTTCTCGTGGAGACGCTGTAGTCTATGGTTGTTGGATTGTCTCTGAAAGTCTCTCTGTTGTTATTCTCCACTCTATTGTTGTAATTATTAAAGTTCTTGGCACGCACGAATTCGGGATCTCTAGGAATGTCAGCTACATTGAAACTATTTCTAACTTTGAAGGGTCGATTTTCGTTTTGGACATTAAGTCCCGGAGTAGATTGTGCGTCGTAATTGTACAATTCCGCGAGACCATCCTTTTTGTTGAACCGTGGGGCTGCAGTCGACTGGGACTGGGGAAAAGTAGGAGGTGCGCTGCTGGGGTTGAACCTATTGTTCTGTTTGGGAGTGACTCGGGGAACTTCAACGTATTCATCCTTGAATTGTTTGTATTGAGGAGGTACGTTAGGAGAGGGAGAGAAAGATTGTTTATTTTGAGAGTTAAAACGACGATTAAAGTTTTGCTGTGGAGGCTCAGAATATTGTTGTTGGGTCTGAGTGTCGGGTTGGAAGGTGCTGGGAGGTGCTTTCGTAGATACATATATAGGACGTTTTCTAACAAGCTTGCGTTTAGAGGGTGCGTCATACTGTTGTTGTGGGCTGGGGGGCTGAGTGTTCGGGGGTGGGGCGGGTGTAGTGTACTGTGTTGTGGGGAATGTGCGTTGGGTACTTGGATATGGGCGTTGGGTAGTTGAATATGGGCGTTGGGTAGAAGCTCTACGGAAAGATTGTCGTTGATAAGGCTGTTGGGAGGAGACAGGAGATGGAGAGGATGCGGGTGAGGACTGCTCGTCACGGCCACGGTCTCGCTGCCCACTGAAGAAGTCAGACGAGTGTGCTGCACGAAGGTCGGACTCAGGTCGATTAGGGGCGACGTTGTTCTGCGATAACCGACGGTCACCGGTCTCAGCGCGCTGGAGACCAAATTCAGCTTCATCATCGCGATTTCCATTTGACGACAACTTCTTTGTGTCAAATCCTGTTGTGAAAGTGCAACAATACTTTAAAATATATCTCAATTTACAAAGTAGAACGTATCTACGCTTACAGAGAATTGAGAAGCTTCTGTTGCCAAATATTTTAAAAAAAAAAAACAGGCGTTATTTAAATTGCATTGCCTTATAGAACAAGTTCTACTTTTCTAAAAGCTTTAAGATGCAAGCGTCGCATTCGGCTGAAGCTTAGTGTTTTGCAATTCATTACCAATAAGACTCTTACTGCAGGAGTCGCATGTTGGTACCTGTCTGTTGGTCGCTGGTATTTAATTATACCAATATTTTTCATTAGGTATGATCGGTCATCGCCTTGTATATTTTTTTACTTCTACTGTAATTTACAAAGAAGTTGCGCAAATATTAGTAACGTGAGATATTAAACTGATTACCTCCCATTGTCAGGTAGACATAATAATTGATTAAATTATCTATACACACTATATACTATTTGATAAAATTAATTCGGCTTTCAATTTACATCCATATAATTTACAGCTGCCTACTTTTAGTCAAAGATTAACTGCTCGAAGCGTGATTTAATTACGTGTAAGTAATATAGCTCTAATTAATTATCTAGCAGCAATTACAAACACCGTCGATTTCTTATAAAGGTCATTGGGCCTATTTGTTGTGCTTTTCGAAGAATGGCAAATACTAACTAAAATAGTTTTAAATTAAAGAGAATATTGTGATCATCATTATAAATATTGTTCATTTAAACTTAAGAACCGAAAAATGTTTGCCTATAAATTACAAACTACATGCGATAGATCTTTTTTTAAATTTTTCTAATGGTGGCTATAATTAATCTTGTCAACCCGTTTCGGCTTGACGTGGAGTTCTGGGACAACCTGTATAGTCGCTTACGGTTTACAAAACGACCGTGAACTGAAGGGTTTATATTAACACTATACATGGGTGGCAGGGACATCGACATGCAAACTGTAATTCTGAATTCAACACAATCATGATTATAGACCCCTAACATAGAAATATTAGGGGCTTAGAATCGCGTATTGTATCCGTGGTAACAGATTGCATGTAAATTTTCCCACCACCGTGTAAGTTAATACATATACAAACATATATATATGCATCATTTTATCCCTCTCCTCTCCCTTAAACAGAGAGGAGGCCACTAAGCAGTGGGAACATTTTATAGGCCGATTGTACGCCTTAGTTAATATTAAGTGCTGTCCACATAGAAGGCCAGAAGGGAACAGGAAATTATAAACAGTCAAGTTCAGACTCTCTCCTGGCTTTCTAAATCTGCTAAAACATCACATCCAACATAATTCAAATCTGGTATTAATATGATATTTGTGAGCGTTTTGTTAGTTGCAAAGCAGGCTCACCGGATCCGATCCTGTAGAGATCAAACTGACCATCGTATATATCTGCAGGGCAGGCGAGAGGATCGTCGTCACCCCAGTCCGTGCATGTCTGTGCCTCCTGATGAAACAGCGTGCCAGGGGGACAAAAGAACCTGAAGTCTCGGATGCCTCCACCTGCAACCCTTACGCACACGTGGAAAGCCTTGCATCCTGACTTGGCGTCTGCATAGTATGCGCCTAAGATTCGACTTTTACAGTTGAACCTCTCGGCGGTCCCTGTGTGAAATAAAGTTAGATTGTATTAGTATTACAGCCCTCCTCCACACATTGAAAGCCTTTTTTTGCGTATTGTTAATCTCAGTTTAACTTGAATTATATTTTTTAGCTTTCAATTAACGGTGCTTATTAATGAGCATCGTTGTAACCGGACCTGCACCCTAATTACGTAACACACTATTACTAACAGTTGGAATCATTTCGAAGCATATTGCTAATCCATTGTTCCATGTGTTCAACAAGTGTGTGTGCTCAACAACATAAAGACCGCAATGAATATTGTTGAACTGTCAAAATGAAACCCATTGCTACTAATAGTGATTACGGAATTACCCTGTGACACTTCATTTCAGCGTGACGATATTATGACAAGTAGTTCTTGAACGTCGTCCTATTTGTAGGCTTTTTTCACTAACATAAAAGTGTATCTTTAGAGCGCCGGACATCATAGGCAATTTAGTAACTTTTTTTATTACGACGACAGCCTATGGGCTATAAATCTTGAATCTTTAATCGATTTGTTATTACTACGAAACCAAATTATTTATTCAACTAACATGTGTAATAACTGACACGGTTTTAATATTATAATTACTGTGGCTTCAAACTCTAGTGTTGTCTAATTACCCATGATTTACGAGAAAACGTTTGGTAAAATCGTTACATAAAGAGTTGTAAATCATGTTTTTGAGTTTAAATCTTACGTGAATGTACGTATTATGCCATAAATGGCCATTATTTCACCGGTTTGTCTCTAATTATTTCTCAACGGTCGTATTATGCGGTTTTTGAAATACGAACTCCCGACCAGGATGGTAGTTACAAATGTATAAGATTTCGTCTGCATAATTTAGGCATTCTTTAAAATCTGAAAACACAGTCTTTATTCATCAGCCAGATTTTTGATAACAATGAGTTGCCGTGTTAAGTTAATTTTGGTCGACATTTGATAGCAATGATAGAGATTTCTCACTGTCCAAAGCAACTATTGTACTAAGCGACACTTGAAACAAAACGTGCAATAATCAGGTGGAGATGTAAACATGTCTAATAAGACAACTATATTGCGACATGGCAACTCGAAGCACGCTAATCCCGTAGAATGTCGAATGTTGCCACTTTAGATCTGCGAAAGAGCGGTGACCTAAACTGCATCGACTTCACCATTAATGTTCTCATAAAATGTTATTCAGCCGTCTAAGGCGTAATTAAATTATATTAATATCCGCCGATTACAACAGTATAACGTATTCATGTGTCAATGAATCGAATCCGTTTTAATATTTAGTTTCGAAAGACTGTGTAGTATGTGGAATGTGTGTTACGGATAGTATTTGATGCTCGTTATAACAAGTGAAAATCTAAGTTTAGCCCCCTCACTAATTAGTTTAACTAATTGGTTGGTTTGTACGAAAACGCCACCATGTCAGTCCGAGTACGTTGTACCGACTCCTATAAAGATTGGAGACTCTGTTCTCGAAGTTGTTGACAGCTACGTGTATCTGGAACAAACTATCCAGTTAAGAAAGTCCAACTTCGAGAAAGAAGTCAATCGTCGAATCCATCTCAGCTGGGCTGCTTTCGGGAAGCTACGTAAAATCTTCTCGTCCAAAATACCGCAGTTTCTCAAGACAAAAGTCTTCGACCAGTGTGTGATGCCAGTGATGACTTATGGAATTGAGACGTGGCTGCTAACAATGGGCCTTATAAGAAGGTTCAAAGTCAGTCAGAAGGGCAATGGAGAGGGCTATGCTTGGGGTTTCACTGCGCGATCAAATCAGGAATGAGGAGATCCGCAGAAGTACGAGAGTAACCGACATAGCCCGAAGAATTGCAACACTGAACTGGCAGTGGGCTGGACACATTGCCCGTAGGACCGATGCCCGATGGGGCCGACGGGTGTTCGAGTGGCGACCACGCACCGGAAGACGTAGCGTGGGTAGGCCCCCGACCAGGAAACCGCTGGATGCGGGAGGCGCAGGACCGGTCGTCGTGGAGACGAATTTATGGATTGTTCAGAAGCGTTACAGTTTAATTTCTGTTCTGTTTCCCTATATTCTATGACCTTTCCCTATATATATAATAGTGATGTTGAATAATTTGTAGACATTTTAAGGCAAAGTCAGGGAAATTATTTAATAATAAATTGGTAAGCAACTGACTAAGGATTTGGGGAAGATTTTGCTTGTGAACAGGACTCTGATAGTTTTATTTTTACAGCATATACTTTAAATCTAAGATTAAAACTAATAAAAAATTTAATTAAAATAAATTGCTCGTAAAAATATTATTGATAAAATAATTGCGAGGTACTTAATTTTTATATTTTTACCAATAATAATTAGATTATATTGTATCAGTAATGATAAAATTCAATTATTTTATATTATTAATTATAATTATATTGATGATGAACAGAATATGTAGGCACCTGTTTTACAGTTACATATTCAAAAAATACTTAAGTTATTGAGTTTTTTATTTTTGCTGCATCTGTTGAATACACTTGAAATATTTATAATTATGTTTATTTTAATTATATGGTAAATAAAATGCACTTGGATAGTAGTGTGAATTTAATTAAAACGTCTAACTGTTTTCTACGACCGGACTTGGTGACGCTTGCCAAAGGTCCGGGAACCGAGAGTTCCGAGAAATATCAAGAGACAAATATAATAGTTGTGTCAAAGAGTGACACTTGTGATTTGATTAGACGGATAAATTAAACTGGAAGTCAATAGGGATGTTTTCTGGGTAAAAAAAAAATGATTCTAGTTAGTCCGTCATTCAGATTATAGAAAAATATTGGATACGTATATTTTGTTTTATCAAATGAATAAAAATATAAAAGGCATCACAGATCAGGAGTGGTGGCTGGTGACTTCACTGCTCGCTAAAAGTGTAGCGTGCAGTGACGTCACACGAGTTTTCAACGCACTGTGTCGTCTTAATTTTTTGTTTATATGAAAAAAGAAAAAATACGTGTCTAGTATTTCATAGAAATCTGATTGACGGACTAATTAGTTTTTTTTTTTTTGTCAACTACCCTATTTGCTTAACCACAGTACATTTCTTTATTTCTAGCTTTGTTCTGCGTATTTAATTTTTTGTTTTAAAAACATTGCTCCGCACTAAATGTCTAATGTATCGTGGGTGTGTTTACAATCTTTGAAACTCACATACACAAATAGCCAGACCCGGAACAACTACTATTGGAGACAATAATGTTCCGGCATATTGTCTTGTACCGCGCTTTGTCTAAAACGCGTTACAACCCATTCGTAATGGACGATAATCTCGAATGTGTATGCGTTTGAACCTAGATGACTTAACAAATAATAAGCGTGTAATTTTGGAGATTTACAGCATTAGACAATGGAAGTATCGTAATATGTGGTTATTAGATAATCTATTAAAACAGGGTCAAAAGTAATTCATTCCCACAGATCGTCTGAATTTGCAAATCGTACTGCTTATATGTAAAATATTATAAATATTTTGTTTATTCAACCTTCTATCTCTTTAAAAGAGTGTCCCTATAATCCTAAAGCCTTACGTCTAATTTGAAAGCCTTAAATAATAAAAAAGGACATAGGAGGTGATCAAGAGTTATTATGGTAGTAGCCGCGTTCTACATAGACTACCTTTTTCTAAAAGAAGATGCCATAAACTCAAAGCAAAAGTATTAATCTCAACTGAAACTGTATAAATTATTTATTTGTGATTCTTTAAAAAAAAAGGAAATAATTGTTTGTAATATTTTCACGCTAAAACGGCTTTGAATCATCATCATCATCATCAACCTTTTTATCGTCCCACTGCTGGGCACAGGTCTCCTCTCATACAGAGAAGGATTGAGCGTAATCACCGCGCTTGCTCAATGCGGGTTGGCGATTTCAGACTTATAAAGTCCAGGTTTCCTCAAGATGTTTTCCTTCACCTTAAGTCAATTCAAACGGCTTTGAATGAATAGGTATATAGGTAGACAATGAACTGAATTAGGATACTTTTTAAGCCTAGGTGTATTCCGGTATCGGTATGCGAGATAATTAATGCATAGTGTGGTATCATACGATGGGCAGAAACCCTATTAAATAAACCAATCACAGGCACTTCAGGCACAGTCAGAAATATAAAGTTCAATATTTTCATCTTTTATTACTTACAACCGCTTATATGAAATTAGTGTTTGTCTACCAAAGTCCGGTAAAGATCATATAACAGCGCTAGATTCCCATGCGTGCGGTGTATGTGCAACTCGTGGCAGGGCAGCGGGGTGAGCGATAAGATCGCGGGCGCCTTCGCAACCGCGCGCGCCGTGAGGTGCCATAGCATCCTCTGCGAAAGGTCACCGTATGCCTTATGTAAGTGTAATAACTTCTAACTGAGGTACGCTCACTATCAAATTTTGATCTTTTCTTCATTTGAACAATCAAAAGCTCATGAGGGTTTGTCATTATGTTTTCGTGTACGTGAATTAGTATTTCTTTAGGTCACTTCCTTTTTCTCAATTTTGCAATGCCAAAATTTCGAAGAAATTTGTCATGCACCAAACCGCACTGGATCCGCTTGGTGGTTAATCAGCCATACTCTTTCACAGAAGGGCTTGTATCCCAATAGTGGGAACATTATAATCTGATTATGAAAAGACTAAAATCACCAAATGAGGTTCCTTTATAAAGTTTTATTATTTGATAAAAACCAATGTGTTGAATTCGTATTATGACCGCTTTGTTAATTTCTAAGGGAGATAACGGAAAGCTGCATAATTTATCAACTTGGTACTATACTATTCAGCACAGTGCCTTGGTTATAGTCCAATTAATACTATTAATCGAGACAAATCTTGAGAAAGTGTAATTTTCTTTCTTGGTTGAGGACACGCTTGGTGCTGTGGCTGAGCGATCGGCTGCTATGTTGCGTACCGCTCGTTCGATTCCCGCACGAATCGAAAATTAGGCAGATTGAGACTAGATTGGGTGATCTTTCCGATAGTCCCAGATAAATCCCTATATGAAAAGTTACTAATAATAGAGGCTAGCATCTATGAGATCGCTTATCTCTTAAGTCTTAACTTTCGCAAACATACCCACATAAGCTAGTTGATGTACCGTGAAATTAAGTGGTGTAATTACGTATCAACTTTTATTACCACAGCAGATGCTATCAATGTCACAATAATATGAAAACACATTACAACAGCGGAAATTCATTTGTTTATTTTCTATTGAATGCAATCTTATAAGTAGTTTAATCAGCCATTTGTGCTAATGTATGCAATGATGTAGCACATTGTTGTAATGAGTCAGCCTCCATGGCGCAGCGGTAGCGAACGCGACCGCTGCGCAAGGAGGCACGGGTTCGATCCCCACGCAGTGCAAATATTTGTATGCATAAATATGAATATTTGCACTGGTCTGGACGTGCCTCGGAAAGCACGTTAAGCCGTTGGTCCCGGTTGCCATACGAACATGTAATGGCAGTCGTTACGGGTTGTTGGAGCCCTCAAAAGTCTAACAATTGGTCTAACTGCAATGTTTCGATATCGCCTTCGGGTTGTCGAGGTCAGACGACAGTCGCTTCACGGAAAATATCGAAGTTTAGCCAAAATCAGCAGTAAGACTGGTAAAGCAGACCCCAGACTCCAAAGCTAAAAAAGTTTCGGATGCGACTGGAATTAACGCTGAGATGGTGATGATTGCCCATTCATTACCTTTCAATGAACTATGCACTGAACACACAAATAAAACCGTTACATGCATCTACTTTCCCTTTCATTCATACCTAACACAAGGTAAACGTTATTTTTCTCACGCTTTGATTGTTACGGTTCAATACATTAGATTTTCCACACAATAATAAAGTTATGAGGCAAAAACATTATTGGTTCACATTGTTGCAAAATATTCTAGCAACAATAGTATTAAATGCGTTAATAAGTATGGAATCTACAATTGAAATTTGAAGTTACCAAAACTTAAATATGTAATGAATTTGTTTTAATTATGATTTTTCGCTAATGCGACGTTATGCTGATTGCATTAGGGATTCTTCAAGCATTAAATATTGACTCCGTGTACTCCTAATCAACCTGGTTCTGCATTCTCGAAAGGAAGGGATTATATGTCAAACACAAATGTCTAACCACAAACCGGGCCAATTGCCTAACCCCGTTTCTAGGTGAACTACAAACGACCCTTCAACCACAATACACACAAGCGAAGGCACTCTACACACAGGTAAATGCCCAAACACATGAACCTTGAGGCTACCCATCCGTTCGCTGGCCGTCACGCCGCCCTAGTTCTTACGGAGAGCGGAGCGTGGGAAAATCACTTATGCAAATCCGGGGAATCGATTATCGTGACGATGCGCGATCGGCGCTGGTGCTGCGCAAATGGAAAGTGCATCGGTTGCGCAATGACGTGTATGCGCTCATACCTCACCGTCATACGAAGAACATCTCTAATGTGCAACCTGTAGAACCTGCTGTTTGTACAGAGAGGTGTTACAAAATAATGACATTACTAAGGTGAACTGGTGACAAAGTTTAAGCGCGAATATTATCGATTTAGGTTATCGCGCTTTATGACTAAATTGTAAGCAACTCATATGTTTCGTAGAAAGCATTTTAATAAATGTCAATCATTTATGAGGTAGTTTTACTAATTAATATATTTTTCACATAAGCAGAGCCTACTTATTATTATTTCATTAGGCTTAATTTCAGCACAGTGCTTTGGTTTTAGTGCAATTAATACTATCTGGAATTTCCCAATAACAAACAGATAATGTCAACTTCCCACGCGCCCGGACGTCCTGCACATTAGGAGCACACGAATTACAAATACTTTCACAGAGATGCGCACGCGCACCGAGCTGCACTAACACCATTGCTTCCTCACTGCTCAAGTGCAGTATCAAAACACATCAAATTACAAACTGTGAAAAAAAAAACCACACAATTGACTACAAAGAAAAACACGTAATTATACTTCGATATTATGAAATCGAGGCACCTCAAAAGAAAATTTACACGGGCAAAAATCCGGTCACTTCCGATATGTCACGATTTATTTGTTTAGCAGCAGGTGCACACGCGGTGTTGTCGACTTACCCAGGACGGGGAGCAATGTAAGCAAGATCCACAGAGGGGACATGTTGTCGCGAGGTGCGTCGCGAAGGGACTGGTGGATATTGCGCGTGCGCCGCCCGCCCGGCCTAAGGAGGGGAGATCTGAAAGCTCGCCCGCCCGCCCCGTAGCCGGTCACAGCGTTGACACAGTGTACTACAATAGCAGTTTATCAATGCAATGTTTGTTGATGTTGATTAATTGTGTTGTTAATATTTATCATTAGTTGAAAACTAATGTGGCGGCCGGCGAATATCGTATTTGTCTGTCTCTGCTCCAAATCCACGTTGTGTGACTTCTAGGCAGCCAACCAACGTGATGCAATTTGAATTTTCAGTTTTTGACAACAGAAAATCATATTTTTCAACTAACGTAAGTATATTTTGATTTCATCGGGATAGGTATTTTAATATCAAAATATAATAATGATTAAATATTAAATAACCTCTGTTTTGGTCAATTGATGAGTTAACTAAGCTTGGTTTAAATATTACTGGGGAGCAGAGTTGGTCCCCTGATAACGCCTTTTTTTTTGGTGTAAATAATTTCGTCTCACCTGCTCACAAAATGACGAAGAATAACATCGTGGGTATGTTGGTATGTCTTAGAAACGAATTCGATGAATTGGAGCATCTACTTACCCGCACGGAGTCTGTGTACTAAACAGAGCCAACTCTTTGTCGAAGTGAGAACGTCTGTGCTCCAGCAGTTGGAACTTACAGACTGATTATGGGATGAAATATTACCAAAGAATGCTAAAGATTCTATCAAAATGTCGTATACTTTAATTAATTCATAATATGTATAAATTAATGTTCATAAATGGTCACTCTCCTATTTTTTGCACTGTGGCGCTCGCCGGTGAAACAGACATGTGATTTATTGGACATAAGCGATATCTATCTCGATGATCTATTGTTTTGTGAGCTCATTAGTCAAATGTTTTATTGCATTACGTGACGACTGAGCACCGACATCATTGGATCCATTAGACTGGCGTACCGATCTATTGGGAAAATCGACTATTATGTCACATCATTGGGAGTCCTTAATTACACACCGTTTCATATTACACAAGATAATATACACTTACATGAATCTGATTAAATAACTCCCATGTTACCTATAATAGGCGTGAGATACTTTACTTTTATTTCTGGAACGATTTGCCTCAGACATTTGTTTAGTGTAAATTAAGTGAATGTAGCAACAAAGCGATTTTTACAAACTGAAAATATTGTTACAGCAATGAAAGCAGAGTTCAAAATGCAATAAATAATTTCTGATGTCACTTGTGCATAAAAACAATAATGTAATGTGACAAAATAGTAACTACTGCCCCCACCAGGAATTTACGTGTCCATTATATTACTTTTACTTTCCTATAGATAAATACAGTGTCGAAGAAAAATAAAACTGCATCTGCCACACGCGTATTAGATAGGAATGATTATCATACAAACGCACTCACGCGCTCTTAACTTGCCATTATGTAAATAAGTACATATAATAAAGGGATAACAGTATGAATACTGTTCATTTCTTCATCTCCATACACCTTTGCAAGAAGGAAGTACATATTTTTATAAACTGGACAATCAAACGACTTTGTTGAATAGAATACTATTGAATGGTTTATAAGTTGGCTAATAGAAATCCAACGTATTCATTTGTTAATGATGTTGTAGTTATATGTAGATTGCTTAATTTTCTTCCGTAATTGGAAGAAAATGATTAAAAACATTCGATTGCTTACTGAAAACTTATAAAATACTATAAATCGGTTAATTTGTCTTAAATACATTCGAGCATGCATAATCAACCGACACGATTCAGGCCTCCTCTTTTTGAGAGGGAGTGGGCCGTCATCCACAGAGTGATAGGGCAGCTATGTCATATGTTCTAGAAAATGCTAGTCTCATCATGATTTTATTTTCATCGATTTGAGAGCAGTTGTAATTAAATAATTTACACAAACCGAAGCACCTCAGTCAGGTGCTTTGGTTTATATGTTCGAACTTATGACCTACAATTCGTAAGTCGTAGACCGTCACTGTATTCTGTTTTAAGCATAAGCACTACTCTGTTCTTTCGTATGCTACATAAATTGGTATTAAGTGGTTGTGCAGGCCAGACCGCACTTGCATCCTGTTCGCTCAGAAGTATGTGAATGCGGCAATTTGTGAAGAGGCGGTCGATTGATTAAGCAATGTAGTTAGAGGCAAGTCGTAGTAAAAAGCGTGGTTACGCTTTTTAGTATTTCTACGACTTGCCTTGACTTGACTTGTTATGGTGAAGAAAATTCCCTTAATCTAAAGCTATGGATCAAAGAAAGATGTCAAAGAAACAATAATTCCTTGAGGCGCAATCAGTCTCGTTGACTACATGTACAAGTATATATACGATATAAATTACAATTAAATAAATTTGAAGTGGTGTTCGTGATATCAAAAACAGGTTTTTAAGAAACATATGAGTACTTAAAAAAGAATACTTTTAATATTGACGAAACTACTATTGGCAGATTTCTGATGTTATAAAGAATAACTATAGTACATATATTTTATTTTAGAAAATGGATTAGAATTTATAAATCAAAGTATACTCATGAACTCAAACATTATTTTCCGACATGTAGAAGTGGTAGGCCATAACATCGGCCGCCGGCAGAAGTTACCACCCACTAGACAAAGCCTTGCCGCCAAGCGATTTGTCGTGTTCCGGCATGATGTCTGGTGAAGCCGTACGGAGGACGGGTCTGAGCAGTTGTGTTGCGATGTGTGCCGGGTACGATGCGCCTAATGTTGTTGTATTGGGAGTTTGGTCGTGGAGGGTCTTCAGATCAATCTCCCTTTGGCGCAGCATCGTTGGTCGTGTTGTTGGGTTTAACATTGCATCACCTCGCTCAACTGCCGTCTTCCTTCCTATTCGCTCAGTTTTTCTGAGTGAATAAGCTCTTAATAAACTAGCGCGCTTTACCATCAACGATCGCATCACTGCTTACCATCAGGCGGGAATGCGGTCAAGTGCTGTTTTATAATTATTAAAAAAAAAAAAAAAAAAAAAAAAAACATACACGCAAAAGAAGGCGCGAGCTACCAGCTAGTTATTATTATATACCTATTACTACTAATATTTCCACAACTTGTGCCACCACTTATGAAACCTCAGGAGTAATATACTTTTTTTTATAAATTATAAACTAGCACTTGACAGCAATCCCGCCTGATGGTAAGCAGTGATGCAATCGTTGATGGTAAAGCGCGCTAGTTTATTAAAAGCCTATTCACTCTAGCCTTGAAGACACATACATTGTAGTCCGACGGAAACACTGTCGCTGGCAAATTGCTAGCATAGTCCCAATTAGTCCTTTCCTGTAAAGAAGAGCTGGCAAGAAACTCCACGGTTTCTTTATCAAAAAGGTTTTTATCGTATAATGTTTTCAAATTACAGCGGCTTGTGTCACTGTTATCCATCTTACATTCGTGACATTATGTTCAACAATATTTTATTCTTAATTCTTTCCCTAATACAAAGCCTAGAGATGCATATCAGCGGCGTGGGACACCATACCAATTGTGCCTACACTCAATTCCTTACAACCCACTGTGTAGATACAAACAAATGTAATTAAACAACAGTATATTGTTTTGATGATTCACGGTTAAAATTTGCCATTGAGATAAACAAACATTGCCTCTGTGATTTATCTAAGAAGGCGTATGTTTTAGGAACACAATGAGCATATAGTAGATAGTCACAAGGATGCTGATTATCTGTTAACATATTTATTTAATTATACCTTCCTACTTAATTTTACGTTGGCATCTACTAGGTAAACTGCTCAACTTCTTAGATGTTGTTTGAACCAGTTGTTCTTAAGAAAATACAGCAAAACCCCCAATGCTCCTTCAGTGGCCTGTGCCAGGGCGCAATAATTTATTTTCCTGGCAAGAGTCGGCCCTAGGGGATCCCGTAGCTATCCGTAAGCCCACGCCTACGGTGGCCGGCGTCTCTTGCGCCGTGATTTCTCTCAGCAGCGGAGTACGCCGCGGAGTATTGTCTCTTCACGCAACTCCCAAATGAAGGTGAGCAGTTTTTCCACTAAATCCAATGGCCGCAGTCCTACAAGGAGGCACGTCGATTATTAATTAAGAAAATTAAAAATGTAAAGGATAATAACACCTAGAAATAAATAGAAGAATTTTTGTATTTTTTACACTTTTTTATGTATGTTTACATCATTTTTTACGTATGTTTGGAACACACTCAGAAACATTTAAACAAATGCCGTTTCATCACGTGTCAGTGCACACATAAACTAGGTACACATTTGATAGTAACACAAGCCGTGGCGTGGCGCTAAGTCGTGAAAGATTCCCATGAGGTGTCCCGTGTTGCCTCACTTGTGCCTCGTTCCGTGTTCACGAGAGGCACCTACCATCGTGCACTCACTCATCACGATCAGGCGGTAATGTAGATGTTTCACTTTAATCTGGGTGATTTATTTTATGTTGTTGTATTGGTAAAGCGATTGGTTGAAGCGAAACCAAATAACAAAAGTTACACAAGCTGACTATTAACTGTTAAAACTTAAAATAGTAATTTTCGTTTGCATTCAATTTAAAGATCGCCTTTTCGAACGTTATTTACAAAATCACTACATTTCAGGAAAGTCTTGTCAGTATCATGAATCCTGAATAAATCCAGTTCGTTACATAAAAGGTAAACAGAAGACTGTTATGTTAAGTCGAGATTGAGCACGGTTCCCATGGTAACGAGGCACTACGACACGACATGATGCCACGACGCAACGCAACGCCCTGCTTCTGATAAACTGGCGTAAGTCGTTTCTAAATTACTACTTTGCTTCCACTCGCCAATTAAGGTTTTAAAAATCCAGATTACGGCAAAGTATTGCTACTAGATAATTTAGTCTCTAGTCAAAGACAAGAGATGTGTATCCACAATCCAAAGCTCTATCACAGTTTTATTACATTAAAGATTATGCAGACGCTCACATTTCATCTGTTATGTTTAGGAAAGTCTATCGCCAGACTTCTGGCAGAGAGAAATTCTTAATAGAAGAAGTATATTATAACAGTTTACCTGACCTATAAATCAAATGCATGATCACCAGTCACACAACATTAAACAAGCAAAACAGTCCGATTTCTATACTTTCTATATTATTTTAATAGTAAAGAAAACTCCAATAAAACACCTAATAAGTACGGAAATATAAAACTTTATGGTTCTATTCTATTCAGTTTCGTAGCTTTAACGGTGATATAAATAACACTTTTAATACTTCTTTGTTTAGGCGGTGGAGCGGACATCATTTATATTTCCACGCAAGATATTTATGAGGAAATTTACTCTTTTATATTCAATGAATGAAGTGTGATGTATGAATGTTTTAATGAATATTATGACTTATCCTGAAGTAAGCAAAATACTAAAATATGTATTTAGAATCGCTATCACACAAAATAAAATAGACCTGGATGTCAAAGCTAGCTGAAGATATTTGAATCAAATGATCAGGCGTTACTTCAAGAAGCTAGTGCAATTGCATTTACTTTTTGCATTGCGATGCAATTTATTTATCTAAATTTGATATCTAGTATTACTTTTAAGAATGTTAACAATTGCATTATTATACAAGAATTCCTGTACTTAAATTTTCCATAACTAAACAATTGTAACACAATCATCTGCCTAGGGTTTTCCTGATTATGTATGTATGTTGGGTCGGCTTCCAGACTAACCTCCACATCCAGTTACTGAGTAATACGATACGATGATGTTATTTTAATATCAACTGCGGTCCAAATGATCCCAACTAGCCGCAATCATTTGATAAAAATGTGTTCGCCGATTAGGCTGCTGTTGTGCGGTTGTTATAATTTAGGCATGAGCCTCTCTTAAACTATAACACATCGGCGCCGATTCTGTTGCTCACAAACTAAACTGTGCATCTTTTTCTTTCTCTTTTATTAAGAAAAGGATAGAAGATAACATTTTAGTTTAATCCTGTCAAATTAAGATACTCCATAGACAGTTTAGATGCGATTATAAACATGACGACCAAAAATATTGGTGTACATATTTCCATCATCATCATCATCATGATCTTTTCAGCCGAAAGACATCCACTGCTGTACATAGGCCTCTCCCAAGGTTCTCCACGACGACCGGTCCTGCGCCTCCTGCATCCAGCGGATTCCCACGACCTTCACCAGGTCGTCGGTCCACCTTGTCGGGGGCCTACCCACGCTACGTCTTCCGGTGCGTGGTCGCCACTCGAGAACCCGTCGGCCCCATCGGGCATCGGTCCTACGGGCAATGTGTCCAGCCCATTGCCACTTCAGTGTGGCAATTCTTCGGGCTATGTCGGTTACTCTCGTTCTTCTGCGGACCTCCTCATTCCTGATTCGATCGCGCAGTGAAATCCCAAGCATAGCCCTGTCCATTGCCCTTTGAGCGACTTTGAGCCTTCTTATAAGGCCCATTGTTAGCGACCACGTCTCAATTCCATAAGTCATCACTGGCAACACACACTGGTCGAAGACTTTTGTCTTGAGACACTGCGGTATTTCGGACGAGAAGATTCTACGTAGCTTCCCGAAAGCAGCCCAGCCGAGTTGGATTCGACGATTGACCTCTTTCTCGAAGTTGGACCTTCCACATTGGTTGTACATATTTTAGTCGCCATGTTTACAATCGCGTTTAAGTCAGGAGTGGACTAATTTGACAGGTCTAAACTAACATTTTGTCTTCTGTCCCTTTCTGAATGAAATAGAAAAAAAGATGCAATGAAATTAAATTTAGTTTAGTTTATGAACAAGGGAATCGGAGCCACAATCCATCTAAAAACAATAATTATGCTCAAAGCTCAGAGGTCAACTTTCAAACTTCAACACTCCATCGATCACGATTACTGGCCATTTATCACTACACCGTCTTTTGTTTACCGACCACGGAGGACGATGACATTACTGGATCGTAAAAAGCTACTTTATGTCATTGCAATAAGAGTTTAAGGTTGTCACCATATTGCTTCACGAGTGTGTATTGTCTTGTCAGCCGGCCGTCTGGGGTTATAACAATCAAGACAATGGAGTGAGGAGATGAGGCAAACAGAAATAACTTCTAGTCTGTAAGTATGTGCTTGTGTTATACTTTTAGTTGCCTCGTTAGAGTTCGTTTGTTTTGTGTAGTAAGATTCATTTGATTTCTGCATTTACTTTGGATTGTGTAAAGAAGTGTGACATTTGTAGTTTAATGCACATAACTAGGTAGATAATTATGTTCGTGGGTGGCCTGCGCTTCTAACCTATCATCATTATCTCAGCGTTAATCCCAGTCGCATCCGAAGCATTTCAGGTTTGTAGTCTGGGGTCCGCTTTTATCAGTCTAACTGTTGATTTTGGCTAAACTTCTATATTTTCCGTGAAGCGACTGCCATGTGACCTCCACAACCCGAAGGCGATATCAAAGAATTGCAGGTAGACCAATTATTGGACTTTTGAGGGTTCCAACAACTCGTAATGACTGCCATTAGATGTTCGTATGGCAACCGGGACCAACGGCTTAACGTGCTTTCCGAGGCACGACCAAACCAGTGCAAATATTCATCAACCGCGCAGCGTCCACGTTCGCTACCGCTACGCCACGGAGGCTGTCTGCGCTTCTAGCCTATATTATTATAAAATGTAGTATTAAGTTAATAATAATGTAGGTTACGAGAAGACACGTTTCCAAGTAAAACTTACACATATTAAAAAGTCAATGATACTTATCTCTCTCGCTCGTCAAGTTATCTACAAATTCGTGTTAAACAAAACGAGATAAAACGCCAAAACGAACACGAAGCAACAAATTAATGTTTATTTTTGCATATTCATAACATTTCGCGAGAGAAATCTCTGAAGAGAAATGTTCCTGTTATACTTACTTACACGTTTACTTTTTAACTATCACTTTCATCTTTTACTATTTTAACATGCAGACGTGAAATAATAATGTCATAACTACGTGTTATACACATGTGCTAACATCAGTAACAGTTCATCTCTAAATATCTGCATAATACATAACCATATCTTCATTAACCTGATTGTAGGGACTAATTAACATATTAAATGACATGGCCGCCATTCTGACCTAGTTATATAATTAATTTGTTAAATAATCGGATTTTAGTAAGATCAAAGAATTTTATGCCTATGCGCCGGATAGGCGTACGTCAAACGGGTTTAAGCGGAATCGTTTAAGGACGCAATCGAGTGCCGCCTAATGTCGCAAACTGCTGAACATCTGACCCGCATTACATTTCCATAGCTCTGTTAGATGACCTGCATACGAAGAGGCTGTCCACATATACGTGTTTGCCTCAGGATCAGCTGCCAACTTTCGTTTTCTTAAGTAAACGTGCATCAATATTGTCTTATTTACGAGCAGTACGAGTTGGAACCTTCTAATATTATGTATAGGCCAACATAATAATTATTAAGTACATACGTCAATAATTTTTATCAATCAAATGGATATCACACGAATTCGCCGTGTTTGATTGATGGTAAACATTATAAGCTATCGGATTAAACATGTGATAAATGCGTTGATGTCTTTTCATAGCGCTACGAGCGCTACGAATTTTTCGTAGCCAAAAATACTGTGAAATTTTGATGTACCTATTTCTTTTTTTTGTTTGACTAATAATTTTACTGTTTTACGTTACAGTTATAAACATTAACCATACAAATGTAATATTTGAGAGTCATGAAACAATAAAGAGGTTACCGAGTAAAGAGGTCACAAAAGGTTAAAAGAATTGAACTACTTCCTTTTTATCTCGTGTCTCACTTCTAGTATTTGTATTCTTAACACACTAAGAATCTGCGTTTTTCTAACAACTTTCTCTTCGTCGGTCCTTCTCGTACATCTGACTTGGTTCATTCTTTCTTTCATATTCAGCCCAATCTTTTTTGGAATGCGTTTCCTCTTGATACCAGGACGGCCACCAGTCGGTTTGCATGTAAGCGAAAATTACAGCATCATTTTCTAAACAAAAGCGTAGAATCGATTTAACACCTCTCTCCCTTGATTTAATATTGTGTATTACAAGTACATATTATGGCAACAGTGTATATATGTATATAATTTATGTATATGTGGAACTGTATTAAACGTTAAAGTTGTAAACAACTTGCTATGTAATCTCTGCACCACTGGTTTGGTTCACTGGTATAGAATGCCTAAAGATTTAACTCAGCCTTTATACCTTAGTGCAAAAAGTTTACGTACGTTTAAGTTTAAATACGTGATATTTTGTTATTATTACAATTACGATGTGTCAAACAATCGAAGGTCGTTGCTTTATTAACCATTCACTCATCTTTACTTACGTTTCTCACGCACGTAAAGTGGTGTTCTATCACCATTTCGACCTTTTAGCTACGCAGTTAACATGTTAATAATTATTCTCAACAAAGTGTAAACTGAGATTTTTTGACTTTTCATTAATTTGTTGATTAACTCAGAAACAACAACATTAGCATGCAATCTGCTCTCTAACGATCATTATACAAGTTATTGTTATTGTCATCTCAACAAATTGAATTCAAATTACCTATCTGTGTCACACATCTGCATAACAATTGTTTGAAGCAGCAGATATTCATGAATAATTGTACAACACGGGAGTAATAAAACACATAGTATGGTTGTAAAAGGGGCTATTACACTAAACGCGTGGTTGCGAAACGTGCGTAGAATACGGACCTGTGCGGGTCGGCGCGGCGCAGGTAGGAACCGGCCAATTAATTCGCTAGAGATGACCAAGCTGACCAACATGCGTGTACGCTCGCGGTAACAACGAAGAGGTTGATACAGTCAGTTTTAAAATAAATTATTAGTTTGTGGAAAATGTTTATCAGCATTTTATTGGAATTTGACGAAACAGTATTTCCAAAACATTGAAATATTTATAATATTTCATATTTTGTTGTTACATAAAGTT
Organism: Sesamia inferens; assembly: GCA_037179545.1. Lineage (NCBI taxonomy): Eukaryota > Metazoa > Arthropoda > Insecta > Lepidoptera > Noctuidae > Sesamia > Sesamia inferens. The sequence continues at coordinate 21,154,669 of CM073928.1, read as the reverse complement.
AATATTTTTTTTACTGTTTGCGTTTTTAGGCATTCTAACTAAGAGTTTGTCATTGTAAAAGCACCAAATTGGAGAATTAGATACCGTGGATTTGAGAAGGCTGCAGTTGTGGTTTAAATTCAATGAGAACAGTTTTCATAATGTATTTCAACGTAGGAAAGTAGGCAATGCACTAAGAATAGCAGAACGCAATGAATGTAGGTATGTAACGTAGGACATGAACGTCTTTGCAATAGAATAATGTCAAACATTCGCTTCCCTTTCTGACACTGGGTTAAATATCCCTGCTTTCTCGTGAAAATCTCACTAAAATACTTAACAAACATGGTATGAAAGCTGAAACAAGTAATAAATACTTCCACTAGAACAGCAATTATGTCCGAGTATGATAGGTGAATTTTTAATTACGCTTTGAATCGTTGAATGTTGGTAAATGCAGCAGAAAGTGGAGTGCCGATTGCTGTAATCTCAGCACTAACTCTTCCGTATAATTCTTCACGTAAACACGCCAGTTCCAATGCTCATACCTCGCCTTCGGTAATTATTGTGAATACAACAAATATTACAAATATTTATCTATGTGCGTATTTAACGTAAACTGAAGGTATTTTATCAGTTTATGATTGAACATAGGTATTTTTGTTTGGGACAAAGCTCGCCACACTTTTTCCCACCCAGTGCAACTCCTGAAAGCCAGAATCAATAGTGGAGACCGCCAGAAAAACGCCGAGCAATGAAGCTGGACGAGTCCCGGAGAAACGATTCAACCGTCTTGGATCCCGCAACGAAATTAATCAGAAAAGAATAGCGGAGGAGTAAGAAAAAATATAGTTTTTCCACTTCCCTCCATAACAAGCAGGAGACAGAACAGAACTAGGCCAATCGGCACAAAGGGACATTATTGCAACTAGGAGAACATAGGTATGTTTATTCAATACAATGTACTCGTAAATGTGTAACAACTATATTGCGATCATCCGACGTCAAGCATTCGTTATTCAATGGTTAGCACCAGAATTTTTCCATGTTTATTTTTGATAAATGGTTAATACGAAGAAAAGAAAATAAAAATAAAATTAAATACGATTTATTTACCTCAAGGCAGCTTTTACTTTGTGTAGCATCAGTGCTTTCAATAAGAAACGGGTATAGCCGTTCCGAATAAGCAAGTCCTATACTGAGTGAGTGAGTGTGTGTGTATGTTGCTTGGAGTAAAACTGACTATTTCATTCCATATTCAAGAAGTGTTCAACAATCTTGCCTTAACGCGAGTTCTTTCAACAAAGATGTGCCTTACGACGTCATGGTTGCATCAGATCGCCGCGGGCAGCGCCTGCGGTCGTCTCATGAGCGTCCGCGATCTACCGCCGCATCGCACCATCAACCCGAGGTCGCGATGATAGCGGAATAAGTGACACACGCTTTATCAAGATAACCTCACTGTTGTAACGTCTTTTATTGTACGAGCCATTAGTGAGGAATGTTAAACAGTAAGTACTTAAGTAATTCAATGTTTTCTGACAACATTTTAAGGCGCGTTAACAGCAAATTTATTTAATTTTATCAAGTAGCTACGCTAAGGAGTATGTTGCCTAGGTTTGACACTTGCGTGATTTTAATTAAATTCAATCTTCAGCGTTATTAAACTTTCAAGATAGTAAATGGTGTACATATTATGACCTTTAAATATCTCTAGAAACGTCAGAGGTATCTGTTATGTCCGGCTCCATTGTATTTAGATTTTGAAAAATGTTTCTGATTAAAATGTCAATCGGGATTCTAATGTTAGTGATTGACGAGCTGTTAGATGTTTCATCACGATTACGTATAAAGAAAACAGGCTTTCCAAATCCCATGGTATTGCAATATACCTACGTGGTATAATAATGAGTAATAAGGATTTATGTTTATGGTGACCTTATGGTGTAATCCTGTAGTCATCGCTTACTTCACTCATGTAACTTTATATGTTGATTCTAATCGGTTACCTTACAGGAAATTGGTCATACCTACGTGGATCATGTTTATACTTGTCAACTCAACGAGATTCTTCAGAATCTTCGAAAATATTGCATGTTAACAAATATCATTTATTTAGACTGTTTTCGGGGTAGACTCATTTTGTAAATTATCAAGTAAGAGGCAGTACTTTGTACATGATTACTTAAATTGGTCGCAATTATATTTCGAAATATTTATGCATTTTGAATAAGTACATACTTATGCCTTCGTCGTATTACTTGCAGATTGTTGAGATGAGAACGTGAATTGTTTGAAATGACTTATCTCAACTATATTGGTCGGTTCATTGGGCTAAGATTCAATATTCTAACAACGTTGTAGACCATTCTGAGCAGTTGTGTTGCGATGTGTGCCAGATACGTTGCACCAAAACTAGTTGTGTTGTGAGTTTGGTCGTGGATGGCCCTCAAATCAATCTCCCTTTGGCGCAGCATCGCTGGTCGTGTTGTTGGGTTTAACATTGCATCACCTCGCTCAACTGCCGTCTTCCTTCCTACTTGCTCAGTTTTTCTGAGTGAATAGGTTCTTAATAAACTAGCGCGCTTTACCATCAACGATCGCATCACTGCTTACCATCAGGCGGGATTGCGGTCAAGCGCTAGTTTAGAATTATTAAAAAAAAAAAAAACACATTACCCGTCGACTATAATCCAAATATGTAGTATGTGCCTGTAGTGCAATTCTGTAACTATATCACTGCCCGTGAAAACTTTGGTGAAAATGGACGTGAACAGATCTGTCATTTTAACTAAAATTAGTGATTGACACTATTGATAGCTAACTCTAAGCTCACTTCACTTTTCACAGTTCACAGAATAGACTATTTTCCAGTATTGATTAAGTTTCCAGCAAAATTAAATTTGATTACATTAGTTACAATCCCCCTTATTCATAAAAGCTGCTTAAAGTTAACTAGTGATTAGCGATTCTTTAAACATACATTTTTGACCTTTTAACGTTATTTAACTTATATCATCGCTTATGGATAAACCGCTCAAGTACTACGGTGTTTATTCATAAAGGATGATTTAAGTTAAGTGACAATAAAAGGTCAAAAATGTACGGTGAAAGAATCGCTAATCACTAGTTAACTTTAAGCAGCGTTTATGAATAAGGCGGAATATGTGTAATAATTGTAATAAGTATGTAGATCATTACCTGTTTACAAATAATTGTAAAATTGGATCAAATTAAAATAATTAACTTAAATTTCGTTGTTCACCTTCTACAAAATCGTAATGTTCCTATTGTGTTCAGTTTGCAGTACGTTCCAGTATCTTCATTACGAGCGGTGACCTCGCAGTGACCTTTAGCTTAGAGGATGCTCACATTCCGACCCGACAACGTTCAAAGGGTATATATTTATGTGGAAACTTAGCCATTGTTTCGTTCTTTATATAAAAACTGTTATTATAAATACGTAACGATATGTGCGTTTACAACGTGTTATGTGCATATGTTAGGAAACTTGTTTGTATGGCAATAATAGTTTTTATTTAAAAATAATAGTTTTAATATTGCATATGATGTAGTATGTTGCAATATCTTATATTATTACACACATCATCATCAACCTTTTTATCGTCCCACTGCTGGGCACAGGTCTCCTCTCATACAGAGAAGGATTGAGCGTAATCATCACGCTTGCTCAATGCGGGTTGGCGATTTCAGACTTAAAGTTTAGGTTTCCTCAAGATATTTTACTTCACCTTTTTATCAGTCAAATTATTACACACATATATGTATAAATAGAAACAATTATGTCGTCTAGCATATACCTAACTTCATGGCATTATTTGCGGTTTACCCAAAAAAGTTAGTCCAACGTCGTCATTAATTTAATTTGTAGACAACACTAGTATCGTTCAAAAACGTTTAAATAAATTAATGTAAATTTTCGTTTCAGTACTTGTTTTGTTTAAACGACTCAAGTCTTAAATCACCATAAAGGGTAACGAGATAATGAATTAATTACATACAGTTCTACATGAAAAAGGCTCGTATGTGGTTGCAACATTAATTCTCACGCCCCTACAGACGAGCAGATAATTAGCGGCCATCATTAATCATGCTGTTCGGGAATTAATCGCAGCATCCGGACGTTCGCAGCGTCGCGTCGTGATGCGTCCGTGCAAGGCTCTAGCCTCCGCTCACTATTGTTATGTCTAGGGATGTACTACAACCAAATTTATTATTCACCATCAAATTGAAATGGTTTTGCTATCATCATCGCATCGTCTTACTTAATTCGTTTGCTATTTATCGATGATTCGTAATGACCGTTAATGAAGTGCGAAATTATACGGTGTTTATCCAATTTGTGTTAAATGTTCTTGCGGCGGTAGGCCATAACATCGGCTGCCGGCAGAAGTTACCACCCACTAGACAAAGTCTTGCCGCCAAGCGATTTGTCGTGTACCTTATGATGTGTGGTGATGCCGTACGGAGGACGGGTCTGAGCAGTTGTGTCGCGATGTGTGCCGGGTACGATGCGTCAAATGTTGTTGTGTCGGGAGTTTGGTCGTGGAGGGTCTCCACATCAATCTCCCTCTGGCGCAGAATCGTTGGTCGTGTTGTTGGGTTTAACATTGCACCACCTCACTTAAATGCCGTCTTCCTTCTTATTCAAGTTTTTTTTTAAATGTACTTTACCATCAACGATTGCATCACTGCTTACCATCAGGCGGGATTGCAGTCAAGGGCAAGTTTATAATTATTATAAAAAAAAAATACTATGATATTAAAAAGCAAATAACGTGTTTGTTCGAGGGCGAATTCTTTCTTGTATCCACATATTTGAGAAAATATAAATGCAAATGTTCCGATTGCTGGAATGTAGGTGTCTACTTTGTAACAAGAAGAGGACCGTAATGGCCACCACGCGGGCCAATTGTGGGATGGTTGTCAGATGTGTTTTTGGTTCCAGAACATTTTTTTGTTATTGTTTTTCCACGCTGTCATTCACTGTTTTGAGAGCAGTAGTGGTGTAATAATATATTATATAAAAAAAGCGCCTTAACTTCGTTACCGCTGAATATTTTTACTATTACGTTCTTCAAAGTTCAAGATAAACATAAATCAATCGAAAATATAATTATCTACAAATTACAAATAGTAGTTTAGCTGTTGCATCGCTACCATAATTAATTACAACATGTTTAAGGCCAGGCATGTTTTTAGAAGGGTCTCTGTTTATCAACCCCCTTATTCATAAACGGTGCTTAAAGTTAACTAGTGACTAGCGATTCTTTAATCATACATTTTTGACCTTTTAACGTCGCTTAACTTCAATCATCGTTTATGAATAAACCCCCTAAACACTGTGGTATGTATTCATAAATAATGATTTAAGTTAAGTGACGTTAAAAGGTCAAAAATGTATGCTTAAAGAATCGCTAATCACTAGTTAACTTTAAGTTGTGTTTATGAATAAGGGGGTAAGTGTTTATTCGTTATAATTGTAACCTCTGCATTTACAAAGACATTCATTGTCCATCTCATAAGTCCAAACAAAAAGTGTTTATTATTATCTATCGGGCTATTCTTTAATTGTTAAAACAATGCGCTTTGTTACTATGTACACAAGAGTTGTGATAGTCAGGTGTCAATGTGTGTGGGATAGTCGTCAATAGACCTCTCGATTGATGAAATACGTGTGAAGTATCTAGAAAAATACAAGCCATAAAAGCTGCTAACTGCAAATGAAATAGTAGAAATGCATGTTTAATTCAGGCGCTGAATCTTAGATATACCTAAGATATAAAACACATCACAGCTTGTTTCTGAGCTATTCTTTGGTGTCTACTTGTCCGCGAAAGCGATGAACCACCCGCCCCAGAAGTCTTCTTCCATGTAACCTCGGGCATATAGAAATTCAAAACGCCTTGAAGTCAACGTTACGCTGCGACTCTAGTAACTACAACTATGGCGTGTACCTCGGGTTCTGTGGACATACTACACAATGTCCTCGGCTTTTGTGGTGTGTTGTAGGCGGGAGATATGCACCAGTGTGTTCAACTTCACATTAGGCAAGCTAACTTCTGGCTTCGTAGGAGTTTGACTGTAACGCTTCTTAAGCATTCGTCATCGGCGCTCCTTCCTTTGCGCCATCACGAAACCCTCATCATCATATTTGGGGTCTTTTCATATTTGTAACATCTGGGACAATCACGATGAGGCTTGCGAATTCCTTTTGTAGGAGCTTCGCCAATTCACAGGTGTATCTGCGTGGAGAAGCCACAAAGACGGGCGCGCGTCTTCGAGGCATGCCGGCGGGGCTATCTCAGCAGATGACGCATGCGATGGCTATGAACTGACAAACAACAATGCCAGACATAAAAACATCAAATACAAGTTGTTGCAATCACCATCACCAATAAAAGTTAAATAATACCGTATTTCGAGCTTCTCATGCATTCTCATAACATTTAAAGATCTTAGGAATCACGCTATTGTGCTTCGGAGATTTTTTACAAAACAATATTAGATAAAAGAGCAGATTGTATGCAAATGTGAAGCGTGCAACATCCCGCCCATAGAATTGACTAATTCAAACAGGCGTGTCTTTCAGCCGCCGATGTTAACATTGATTCGACATAGCTATCTACTGATGATTCATTGACGATTACATAAAGATTCTTCTAAGCAACCGTACCTACTTTATCGGTCAACTTTTAACGGTAGAAAATAATGCTGACGAGTTTTTTTTTTTTAAAGAACGCGCATAATTATTTTTTCACATGATAGCCTATTATAATTCTTGAGGAAGTCTAAACAGCAGTTTAGCAGTTCGAGTAGTTAGAGTTTAGCATCACGCTAGAGCGCTTAAGAGACGAATAGTAACAAAACAGTCAGAAAGAACGCTTAACGAAAATGAAATAATAGCATGGGCGGGAGATGCGTTGCGATGCAGTTAGTACGGGGATCAAGAAATTTTACGCGATCAAAGTACTCACAGAATGGTACAGCTGGTATACAGTGGTTGTCGCAGTGGTTACGCTAATGACAGCCACAAGTAGTTGTTCCGGGTCGGGCTATTTGTGTATGAGAGCTTATATGTTTGTAAACGCACTCACGATCCAGGAGAAAATCCCAGTGTGGCAAACGCCTTTAAAAAAAAATCTTACTTATAATCGGAGATCGGAGATTTTTGTTTCTTCCGCTTTCACGCCGTAACTATTGAACCGATTGCTTAAAATTTTGCAGACGTAAAGTTAGAAGTCCGGATTAAATAATAGGGTACTTTTTATCCCGAAAAAAATTAATATTCCTGAGGGAAATCTAAAAAGCGCTATATAACCGAATTCCACGTGGGCGAATCCGCGGGCCGAAAGCTAGTATAAATTAAAACATAAGGAATAGTACCATAATATTGCAGTTTTTAATGTTTCGATGTTGTTAGCTTGTTATTTTTTTTTTTTTTTTTAATAAACGTAAGGAGTAAATTTAAACAAATATTTTATAGATATTTTCATAGAGTTAATAGTTGAAATAAACAAAAGTAATCTAATAAACTTTCTGAAACCATATCATAAAGAACTTCATAATGTAACAGAAAATGCGCTTTATTATTTAGTAGTTAGTCCTTTTTGTAGGTATGTAAGTATTTAAACATGAATATTTCCTCAACAAACGTCGCAGGTATTCAAATTACAAATAAACACTTAATATAATGTATGTACTTCCATCAAAGTATTGCCTATTACTCCAAGGCATATTTTCCAAGGTAGTCTTGAAATAGTACCTGTATGTAGGTAATACCTGTACTGCAAATAACTGCATATTAAAGCCATGGCTAGATGTATTGGGAAACCCATTTAAGTTGCGTTGGTACCTACTAGATGCATTTACGCGCTGCGTCAGATTCAAAGCCCGAGAAAAAACGACAGAAATCTATATGATAACTTAAGTGTAGTATGATTTAAATGATTTTATACCCGTAATTAGGTTTGTACAAACACTGGGTGAGGTAAGCGTTTCCTGCGAGTATAAACGGATGAGTTACCCGAAACTGTTAAATGTTTCCAATTAACCTTGAGCCTTAATTTTTTTTATAACTATAAAACAGTCCCCGCCCCCCCTATTGATGGACCCCGAGGCGGTGGCGCGCGCGAGTGTCGGCGCGCGCCTTTGAGGCGATGCACGGGGTAGTTTAACACCCCACTACCCTGTGCAGGAGACGAGGCCCGGACAGACCGGGCCAGCACGAGGGTGTGGGGCCGTGGAAGAATTTAGACTCCCGCGGCCCCACGCGCGCTCGTGATAGAAGACACACCGGGGTGGTTTTAGTCCGTAAAAGTCTGACATACCCCGTCGCCCAGCCCAGGGCGGCGGGCATCCTATGAGGATTTCCACCCCGGGAAAAAAAAAAAAAAAAAGGTGATGCAATGTTAAGCCCAACAACACGACCAACAATGCTGCGCCGGAGGGAAATTGAGTAGGAGACCCTCCACGACCAAACTCCCGATACAACAACATTTAGCGCATCGTACCCGGCAAACATCGCAACACGAACCAAACATAATTCCGGAACACGATGAATCGCTTGGCGGCAAGTCTTTGTCTGGAGGGTGGTAAATTCTGCCGACAGCAAATAAAGAAATTTGACAAATTTTAGTAGCTGGATGTGCTGTCGTCTTTAACTAATGTACTTTGAGAAGACACGCTAAAACCAACTAAGAGTTCACAATCTTTTATACAGTTCAAACATAATCTTTAGATAAGGTCATGTGAAGACAGTGTAGGTTGAAATCTAAAACAGTATTTTGAGGTAAGAACCACACAGATAGAGCGGATCTGTCAGCCAGTGTACGTATTTAACAGTAATCATTTAGCTCAACTTAGAACTTATGTAACAACACGATTCGATGAAGAATACGAAACGACATTTGACGAATAGAGCACTGATTTTCATAGTAAATTTTAATATTTTTTTAATACTTGTTGAAGCGTGTATCATTCCATGGTGAAATGTCACGACTAAATATTTATTCATGCCAAATTTGATAGTCAGAAGTCGTCTAGACTACAGTTGTTTTATTTATGACAACAGTGCAAATTCACATTTATATAAATTACAGAAAATACAAAATCAAGCACTGAGAATTATTGGTGGTTTCATAAAATCTACGCCAATACACACCATGGAGAGTGAGCTATGTATTCCGCCATTGCATATTAGAAGAAAATTCCTAGCCTACAAATATGGTGTAAAATCCTTATCTGGGACTAACAATGTAACTATACAATTATTAAAAAAATTAAATACATTTATTACCAACTGTTATTGGACACGAAAAAAGATTCCATTACTTGTGACTGTTATAAATGAAATCGAAGATGTTCAGGTTGCTTCGTCCTCACCATTGGAGATGTATACCTTAACAACATGGGTAACTTATATTGATACCAATAAAATAATTCCGGTTGGTTTAGATAGCATGCATCGAGCTAAAGATGTTTATGAAATAAATATTTTAAAACACAGTGTAATTAAAGAATTAATTGAGAAATATGCTGATTGGGTAATAATTTACACATATGGTCCTTTGAGCAAAAAAGGTAGGGGAGCTTCATTTTATGTTAAGACTCAAGAAAATACTAGTGGATGTTTTAAAGTTATAGGAAATATATGTATCATGTCGCTGGAACTTATTGCGATCTCAGAAGCACTATCATATATCAAAACAATTGATGACAATAAAGCTGTTATATGTTCAGACAGTAAGAGTGCCTTATATCATATAGCTCGATGCGCCTCTGGCCGCAGAGGTACACCGATAGCATATGAGATATTGTCTAAAATTGAAGAATTAGCCGCGAAAGGAGTGGATCTGAGATTGCAGTGGATTCCTTCGCACATAGGAATACGAGGAAATGAGGAGGCGGATAGATTAGCGAAAATCGGGAGTACAGAAGGACAAGAAATTTATGTAAAACCATATTACTCAGAAATATTAACAAAGTATAATGGACAGTGTTATAATTTATGGAAGGAATATTTTAATAAAAGTTCATTGGAAAAGGGCATATTGTATAAAACTATCCAATGTGAGCCTCCTCGTATACCTTGGTTTACATATAGTCGTTTAAGAAGGAAAATGATTATTATAGCTCATAGAATCAGAACAGGACATATTCCATCAAACAATTTTGCTTTTTTAATGGGAAAAGTTGCTTCTTCAAAATGTAATACGTGTGGAATAGTAGATGATGTATACCATTTGTTGATGGAATGTGTTCAGTTTAAGGCAGAGAGAGAAGAATGGCTTCAACAATTTGGTTTGGACAAATTACAGGTCGGAGTCATGAATTCAGTACTCTCGAACCCTAAAAGTGAAGAAGCTTGTATTTTGTTTAAGCTATTATCACTTAGGTTAAAGTAATGATGTTGTGATATGTATAATTATGATAGTAATCGGACTGACATATACCTACATGTGTATAAAAGTCCAAAAAAAAAAGAATAAAAAAAAAATGCCAAATTTGACAGCTATTGCATTACCAAGATGACCGCTATGCGCTGTCAAAGTTCGAGCGTCCCTATTGAAAAACCCTTTACAAACTAAAAGAAAGATAAAAATACATATCATATTATAATTGTTAGAACAGCAAATACACTATAATATAATTTTATATTATTGTGGCGGATAAATTTATCAGTGCCACAAGTCATTCTGGAGAGGGACAAAAATTACTCAAACTGTCAGACTTCAATTTAAAAAATAGGGGTAAAAAGTATGACCCACAGAGTTTTCCATTCCCCTTTAGGTGACATCTCTTTGTATAAATAAAAGCAGTCTTACACTGAAAGTGTAGTTTACTTTGACATTACCCTAATACAATATTATCAGGAGGTTTACAAGTGTGCGACCATATTGAGTACCCGGAAACGTCTGGTGAGGCTCGCCGCTGTTCGGTTAGCCCGCTGGACGATTTGCCTGCGTAGTCATTCCGCATGTTACCTACACCCGTGGTGTTTGGATTTTACTTTTCAGTTCATGTTTCCAATATTCATTTACATTATCAGATTCGAATGAATAGAACGCACAATCACAAATACTCTCAGAAGGCAATATAAATAAAAAAGTATTTCAACCTCTTATAACATCAGACAGAAACACTGATTGCCTTTGGCACGATCAAAGCATTTATGGCACCGGAAGTAATGTAGATAAACCACTAATGTTGAAGGCGATGAGAATGGGCCAAAGGGGCATAATTGCATATTTTAAAAGTCAAATGCCAACGTACATAACATACGGTCACAGGTCATGAGAGTTCTTAAATTATTTTCATATCTTAATTATTCTGATGTATACACAATCTATGAATATTTTAGTTATTAAAGTATTGAAAAGAAAGTACTAAGAAACTCTGAATAAATGAATATCATACTTGTATCAAATGTAGTGCTATTTTTGCTCTATCAGGAAGTTGAATATAAAACTAACTTTTCAAAAATGGCCTTTGCTTTGTGGTACAGAAATCAAATTAAATGAAGCATTACTTATATTACTTACAAGAGGAACATCAATAATTTCTAATAGCAACTCGGATGTTAGCAACCCATCTGCAATTATTCATACTCAAAATGAGGTTAACAATCCTCCTTGTGGCATAAGATCCCAGGTTTGGCGAAGATGTATGACATCTGGTTAATTTCCGGAAACATTTTACAAAACACATATCCCTGGCGTTTTGTTGCACTTTGAATCCGGAGAATCCGGGGGTTAGTCCTGGAAGGACATTACTTTATTAAATGAGTAACAGTAATCCAAAAATCGTGGAAAAGGCACATCAATTCAGCTACTAGGTTACAATCATTATCATCATCCCAGTCGCATACGAAGCTTTTTCAGATTTGGAGTCTGGGGTCCGCCTTACCAGTCTAACTGCTGATTTTGGCTAAACTTCGATATCTTCCGTAAAGGGACTGCCGTCTGACCTCCACAACCCGAAGGTGATATCGAAGCATTGCAGTTACACCAATTGTTGTACTTTTGAGGACTCCAATAACCCGTAACGACTGCCATTAGATGTTTGTATGGCAACCAGGACCAATAGCTTACCGTGCTTTCCGAGGCACGACTAGACCAGTGCAAATATTCATATTCATGCATAGAAATATTTGCACTGCGCGGGGATCGAACCCGCGCCTCCTTGCGCAACGGCCGTATTCGCTACACAATGTTTTGTTTGTATTACAATGTTTTACCTAACTTTTGTATATTATCTGTTCAACGATGAGCAGAAAGAAAAAGCATTATTATCAAAAACATTACAGATGACCTCGCTATGTCAGATAGGCCATCATAGAATGTGATCTCTGACATAAATACGATGATGTGTAGAAACGGCCTTATGACTTACAAATTGACTGAACATATACGAGATCTGTTTATGTGTTTACAAACATCTTAAGTAACATTTAGTCGTGATTCAATTTGCTGCTGTTATTTTAAATAACAACATCAATGTCAGTACTCAAACCACTACACCTACCGTATCTTTTTGTTATTAAATTAATTTGGCTAGCAAATTTCTTAACTAAGTAGGTTGATTCTCAGCAATCTGATAGGTCTACCTTGTTGGGAGCCTCCCTACGCTATGTCTTCCAGTACTTGGTACTCCACCACCTTCCTCCGGCCACTCCAGAACCTTACTGCCCCATCGGCCATGGATCGGTTCTACAAGCAATGTTCCCCGCCCACTGCCAATTAATATAATATTAGTTTATTTGTTATTTTGCAGATCTCCTCATTTTTGATTCGATAGCGCAGAGAAATTCAGAGCATAGCTCTTTCCATCGCCCTTTGTGTGACCTTGAGCCTTCGTATCAGACCCATTATGAACGTCAATGTTTCAGTTCCGTATGTCATCACTGGCAACACACACTGATCAAAGACTTTAGTCTTGACACATTGTGGTATCTTGGACGACGAGAAGATGTAGCGTAGCGTCCCCAACGCTGCTCAGCCGAGCTGGATTCGACGAGACACCTCTTTCTCGAAGTTGGACCTACTTAGTTGACCTGTTTATCCCAGGTATATACTCGTATATTTGGCAACAACTTCGAGTGCAGACATGATCTTCGTCTTATCCATATTCATCTTTAGACCCACTTTTTGGGAAGCTCTGCTAAGGTCATTGCGCATTTTGCCCAAGTCTTCCAGGGTCTCCGCTATGGCCATGATATCATCTCCAAATCGGAGGTTAGTGATGTACTCGCCGTTGATGTTGGTGTCAAGTTCTCTCCAGTCCAGGAGCTTAAAGACATCTTCGAATGCAGCAGTGAACAATTTCGGAGATATGACAAAATACGCAGCGTAGGGTGCATAACAAGGTGGATTAGGTGGACCTCCCGAGGTGACGCAGGCAGAGACGGGAACGGCCGTGTCGCGGCTCGGGGCTAAGAACAAAGCGTCCGGACCCGACGGAATTCCTGGCCGAGCTCTCGTCCTGGCTCTGAAGGACCTAGAGCCCCAGCTGAGGGGTCTCTTCATGGCATACCTCAAGCAGGGTCAGTTTCCCAGTATATGGAAGGAGGGGAAGCTGGTCCTGCTCAGGAAGGAGGGGCGCCCCGTGGACTCGCCGTCAGCGTATCGGCCCATAGTGCTGCTTGACGAGGCGGGCAAACTGTTCGAGCGGATTATCACAGATTAGGGAGGCCCTGAAATACCATCGGGTGCCTCCCTACCTCCACCGTATAGTAGGGGCTTATCTGGAGAATAGATGCGTCATCTATCGGGGACGTGACGGTGCCGGTCGGCACCTAATGTCGTGCGGTGCCCCAAAGGGATCGGTCTTGGGACCGCTCCTGTGGAACATCGGCTACAACTAGGTGCTGAGAGGCGAGCTCCCGTCGGGCGCCGACTTGACGTGTTATGCGGACGACTAGCTTGTCACTGCCCGGGGGACCTTGCACAGGGAAGCGACGTTGATAGCTACGGCTGCGGTGTAACAGGTGGTGAACCGCATCCGGTGCCTGGGCCTGAAGGTGGCCCTTGACAAGTCGTAGGCCATGGTTTCCCATGGCCCCCGGCGTGCGCCGGCGTCGGGATCACATATCGTGGTCAGCGGAGCCCGAACAGCTGTCGAATCTACCATGAAATATCTGAGATTGGTGCAGCAGCAGATCGAGCTGCGCCGAGAGTAGTTCCGTCAGATCCTGGTGGCGGACTGACGGCAGAGGCTCATGCGCCCTACCGCCTCGCTACCGTCGAGGCGATCCAGCCAGTACTCGACGACTGGCTCGAGAGAAGGCACGGCCCCCTGTCGTTCAGGGTGACGCAGATACTGTCGGGGCATGGCTGCTTCGGCAAGTACTTGCGTCGCATAGGCAGGGAGCCGGACGCTCGGTGCCACCACTGCGTCTAGTGCGGGGAGGACACGGAGCAGCACACGCTCTCCGAGTGTGTAGCTTGGGAGGAGTAGCGCCGTGTCCTCACAACTGAAGTAGGAGGCGACCTAACGCTGTCGGCAGTAGTGCGGAAGATGGTCGGTAGCGCAGAGTCGTGGGACGCGGTGGTGTCCTTCTGCGAGGACGTGATGTCGCAGAAGGAAGCTGCGGAACGGGAGAGGGAGATCTCAACTCCCTTCCCGGGCCGCAGAAGACGCACCGGGTGCCGAGGAAGGGCGGACAACGCCCTCTTCCGGCCCCCATGAATGGGTCCAGGGGCGAGGGACATGGGTAAGTCCCCGTTCCCTATCTGATTGACCCCGAGTCGGAGGAGTGCGCGAGTGTCGACGCGCGCCTCAGAGGCGATGCACGGGGATGCACTATCCCGTGCAAGAGACGATGCTCAAACAGACTGGGCTAGCACGAGGGTTTCGGGCCGTGGAAGAATTTAGACTCCCGCGGCCCCACGCGAGCTCATGATAGAGGAGACACCGAGGTGGTTTTAGTCAGTAAAAGTCTGACAGACCCCGTCGTCTACCCCAGGGCGGCGGACATCCATTGAGGATTGAGGAGCCCAGCGAGCAGTGCAGACCAGAGCGGTCATTGTGGAAAGACTTGGAGGAGGCCTTTGTCCAGCTGAGGACCTCTATAGACTGAAGAAAAAGAAGTCGAATCGCATATTTTTAAGAACGTTCGCATTCTAATCTCAATCTGACAAAATTACAATCAATTTACAATACATAGATTTTTGACAAGTTTTTAACATTGACTTTCGCTGAGATAAGGTTGAATGTTGAACTAGTTTTAAGTCCAAGAATTGGCCTTCTGATGTCATTTGAATATCATCTGCTTTCTATGTAAAATTCAGGTTGTAGAAACTATGTAGAAATTTTATCTATCGCCACTTTCCAGCCTTTCGATCTTCAAAAAACTTACTATTATTTCAGCAAAGTATTAAACGAAATAATAAATTTAAGACATTTTATTTAAAAAAAAATCAATTACCTTTATAAAAAAAAACAAGCCTTAGTTTAGTTTTATTTCCTATCACGTTACAGTTCCCATAACCAGCCTTACGTGTAACAAAACCATTACAATTCAAATAATTAAACTTCAATTACGCACACGAACAGTTATAAGCAGCCCAGTTGTATTATACAACAAATATTGTTCCACTCCAGATACTCAATGTTCAATAGTTTATATTAACTTACTCTAGCAGAACCATTGGCTTCCTTCCGTTAATTTATACTTCCTATTAGTGGCAGTGGTACTTAATTTGTAAGTATGGTATGTTTTAGATGATCTGCTAAATTACTATGATGGGTTGAAACCTTCATTGTTCCAGTGTCAGACAAAAATAGAGCTATACATTATGAATAGTGCTATCCCTTTTCACAACAGCATATTGTCATAGTACGACCCCATTACTAAGATACGTAAATTTTAATCTGTGACATAAAGGTCTATGTCATAAACTAACTAACATCTACTATACAAATTAATAAAACTGAAGCTTGAAGTGTGTTAAAACGACAGCTTTTTACTCAATGCATATAAAGTGTAAACGATCTTTTCTAACAGTCAAACACTGTTTTTTGACTCTTTCTGTTTGTTCCGTTTTTCAGCTAATCTCCGAAATGGAAGGACAGAGTTTGATAAGGACTTCGTGATGGACAAATAGACGGTATTATAAGGGGAAACTCGGGATACTTTTATTTCAGAAAAAAAAAACAATAGTAAGAGAATGAATTTTTTTTTATATTTTATTTATTCAGGGACAATAAACAGCAACAATATGTGTTATAACAGAGGAAGGATGATACATAATATGAGCAATATTGTAGCTCACTACAACATATTAACAAAAGAAAATATGATAATGAGTGGCACTAAATAAGTAACATGTTATTAATTACATCACATTAATAATAAAAAAATATGTATAAAAATTGTTATAGTTTTATCTATATATATTTTTACAATCATTAAATAAATAATCAAAAATATTAATTACATCATGCAAAATAGAAATTCCAAATTCGATTGCTTGGCAAATAGAAAATAATTAACATTAAAAACAAATAAATACCTACTTAATAATAAATTCTAGCCTAGCTTACATTCCTAATGAGATTCTTATGGTTATCAATAATAATTTTCCTAAGATTACATTTAAATTTAGATTTTGAGCATGCATAAAAAGGCATCAATTTTTACAAAATTATAATTGTAGGATTCAACCATAGGACGGATAGAGCAGCGCAAACCAGGATTAGTTCGACAGGTATTGACAGCAAATAAGGTAACTGTTCGGTTACTGCGTATGGTAACAGAGAAGACCCAGGAAATACTGTTTTGTACACACGCGAACTCGCGGGCATACTGTTAGTTTTTTTTTTTAATTATTTTTTTTATTAAAATATAAACCAGCGCTTGACCGCAATCCCGCCTGATGGTAAGCAGTGACGCAATCGTTGATGGTAAAGCGCACTAGTTTATTAAGAGCCTATTCACTCTAGCCTTGAAGACACTCAAATTGTAGTCCGACGGAAACACCGCCGCCGGCAGATTGTTCCAGTCCCTCGATGTACGCGGTATAAAGGACGAGGCGAAACGCTTCGTCCGGATCGTTGAGGTGTTAACAACATAAGGGTGGAAACTCGCCGTACGACGGGTCGTCCGATGGTGGAACGGAGATGGGGGAATTAAATCGTGCAATTCCCTCGCACACTCCCCAGAATGTATCCTATAGAACACCGAAAGGCTGGCTACTCTACGCCTGTGCTCTAGGCTTTGGAGACCAACTCGAGTTAAATCAGGGTCACCAATCAGCCTCTTCGCACGCCTCTCCACTGAATCCAAAGTGGCCAGGTGACACTTAGCAGCACCAGCCCAAATGTGGCTGCAGTACTCTACACACGAACGGACCTGTGCTTTGTACAACATTAGAAGCTGCCCTGGTGTGAAGTACTGCCGGACCTTTGCGATTACACCAAGTTTTTTGGCAGCCACCTTGGCCTTGGACTCAATGAACCGCCCAAAGTTTAGGTTCGAGGAAATCTCAACACCCAAAAGCTGAAGGCGGTCGGTACACTCCAAGGATACATTCCGAAAAGTAGGAGCCAAGGTGAACGGGCTCCTTTTGGCGGTGAAGAGACACGCCTGCGTTTTGGCGGCATTGAATGCTACAAGATTGGCATTGCCCCATTCGGAGACTGCCTGAAGTGCAACACTCGTTCGCTCTACCATGGCCTCTCTTTCGGACCGGATTGATTCCCTACTAGCCCGAGCATCCGGCAGGTATCTCTCCACAACTGTGCTGTCATCTGCATACCCATAGATACCGGGCATCAGCAGATCGTTAATATGCAGCAAAAACAGAGTTGCAGAGAGAACAGACCCCTGAGGAACACCGGCATTAGTCGACATGGGCTCAGATGAGCATCCGTCGACAACAACTCGGAGGGACCGTTCAGTCAGAAAGTCTTTTACCCAGCCAGTCAGGCTAGGGGAAATGCCGTACGCTGGAAGCTTACTCAAAAGGCCAGCGCGCCATACCCGGTCGAAGGCCTTCGAGACATCAAGGGAGACAGCAATCGCTTCCCCATTTCTCTCGAGGGCCTCGCCCCACAAGTGAGTGGCATACACTAGTAGGTCCCCAGTTGACCGATTGCGGCGAAACCCGTACTGTCGGTCACTGAGGAGATCGTTACCTTCCAGGTATGCCAAGAGGCGCGAGTTCAATACACGCTCCATAATTTTACAAAGTATGGAGGTGATCGAAATCGGCCGATAGTTGGTAGGATCGGCACGACTACCCTTTTTGGGCACGGGCTGCACGTTGGCAAGCTTCCAGGACTTGGGCACTATACCAGTCCCAAATGAGAGGCGGTACAAGCGTGTCAATACAGGAGACAACTCGGGCGCACATGCTTTTAGAACAATCGCTGGTATACCATCCGGACCACTAGCCTTATTCACGTCCAGACGACACAGTGCTCTCAGAACCTCCTTGTTCCGAATGCGAACCTCAGGCATTGAAGTACCGCAATGGGGTAAAATAGGTGGAGTAACACTGCCAGTATCAAGACGCGAATTATGAGCAAAGAGAGATGCAAAGAGACCTGCTTTCTCTCTCGCCGTATGGGCCAGTGTTCCATCAGGCCTAACCAGCGGAGGCAGTGAGGGCCGACAGAAGTTCGCCTCGACCGATTTGGCAAGGGACCAAAAAGATCTGCTACCGGAAGGCTGCGCAGATAACTTGTTGCCAATATGGGTAATACGGTCGAAGCGAGCCTTCTTTAGTGCCTTTTTGTAGGATTTGGCAGCACGGTTAAAGGCTCTCTTCTTTGAGCTTAGATCCGGAGCTCCGCGGTCACGAGCGTCAACCCAGGTGAGAAATGCCGTGTGCTTACGCTGTTCGGCTTGGGCACAATCGGCATTGAACCATGGGCGAGCCGAGCCACCGACGGGCACGTCATTATAGGGAATAAAATATTCCATAGCTTGACGCACCACATCGGTTATAGCATCCGCACAGCTCGACGGATTGCTAGAAGAGAAGCAGACCTGCTGCCAAGGATAAGACGCAAAGAAATGGCGCATCTCATCCCAGTCTGCTGACCTGTATCGCCACATTCGCCGTTCACCACGAGAGTCGTGATCTGGTGGGGAGAAGGTCGACACAGACTTCACCAGACAGTGGTCTGAAGTTCCCAACGGTGAGGAAACTGTTACAACACACCTGTCCGGATCAGTGGTCAGCAGAAGGTCCAGACAATTGGCAGTATGACCAACTACATCAGGCACCCTAGTCGCTTGCTTTACCAGCTGGGAAAGGCCCATTGAAAGCGCGAAGTTTCGCGCTTCTCTCCCAGCGTGGTCGGTCCTCTGGTACGGGAAAAGCCAGTCCTGATGGCAGGCATTGAAGTCCCCCAGAGCGACGAAGTGTGCGTCAGGGTGCCGCTGCAGTGCATTGTCAGCAGCCTCACTGAGGTGGTCAAATAAACGAGTTGCCTCCTGATCACCGCTGTGCGATCGGTAGACACAAGCGTAAACAATTTTGTCCACACCAGTGTCAACCAACAGCCATAGGGACGAGAAATGAGGGTCTTCGAGGTGACGGAGGCGCCGGCAACAAATGTCATTGCGGACATACACACAGACCCCGGCACGCTGCAGGAAATGGTGCTCCAATGCATATCCCGGGTAGTTGAGGTATGCCGCATCAGACGGACATCTGATCTGGGTCTCCGTCAAGAAAAGTAGATGTTGTTCAATTTTCTCATCGTTGCCGTCTCTAGAACAAGGATCTACCATTCTTGATTATATCGTAGTTGATTAAAGTATAGGTACTTTCTAAACCTACAGATTTTCAACTGATTCGTACTCCTTAACCTACTCGTCTCATACTTCACAGCAGCAACATTTGAATGTTTGTCCTTCTAAACAAAACCACATCTAATCACAGATCTTAATACCAATAATTTAGCCAAAAATGGTGTCTTAAGCGACATATATCTAACCTTGGTTGATTAGTGGCCATGTTTAGAAGATCCTCCCCTGTAGTTGGTCATAGAAGGCCGGTCTGCGCAGCTCATGTCAAAGGTCGCGCCGAATTTTGGCCAAAAGTTGAAGGCTTGTGAAACAATGCATTGTAGTTAATGGATATTATGAAAACGCAAAGTCGCGTGCTGCATTGCATTGCAACATTTTGTTTGTTTGGTGGTTGTGATACAGGCTGGAATTTCGTTTCGAAGTGTTCAATACTGTGAGAAGACTGGGTAATTAAATGAGTAAATTATTCTTGCTACACTCACTTTCTGTTTTAGGTCGTTGCTCTTATGTTACACATTTTGATAAGTATAGTTGTTTCCGAATAAAACAGAAGGTCTAAGGATCGTCTCAGCGTCAATAAAACGTACTGCCTAAGACCATAAATTGGGTAAGATTGTACCAATTATAGGTATCTAATTGCAGAGCAGCAGGCGATAATCGGTATGTAAAATAATCTCAAAATATATTCATAACATATTTTATCGCCTTACAACACCGATACTTTCATTTAATCTGCATAAGTACAGGTATTATGGTATTTGCAAAACTCATTATTTTGTAACAGAGTCGTAACGCAGTGGAAACGGTCGCCCCTCACTCACGTACTAGTGTTACGGACAGGGAGGCTTCCACCTCGCCATCACTGCCATTAGTGCCCTTGAACCAAATGTTCTTCACGCTGCGTGGCCGGGGATCGCCACCGCTGCCAACTGCCGAACAGACCATGGCGAACTGAAGCAACCTGTTGAGGAATCTTTGATGATCTATTGTTATTTTTTCATTAGTTACGACACACGTATCGACTTTTGTTTTTGAGTTGTAAAGTTTACGAAGTGTATTTCGCTACGTCTGGTATAAAACATTTCAATATACCTATTTTCAACGCTTCTAGTTTTGAATACATATAAAATATTACAAAGAGTATATATTTAAACACACATGGTTGCGACATCGCAATTTAGATTAACAACTGCGACAAAATTATTGTTGTCTTCCAAAGTTTCCCATAGCACGCATTGTTTTAAAATGAATATGCACTGCACTTGTGTAAAAATCTCATTTGTTTTGCAATAAGTTGTGAGCACTGAGCAGCCGCTCCGTTGGCATAACATCTACAAACATAACTGTCTCTAATCGAGTATTGCACGTCTAAACTGTAGGAAATGACCATACTTACTCTTACTCTACAATTAAGGATTCCTCTGTCTACCGCTTTCCTGCACTTTACTTATATAAGCAGATATTGCGAGCATCGCAAATAGGCTGCATAATGATCATCACACAATAAACATACGGCATAATGGTGTCTAACTATAGCCGTTAAAACATTCGGAAGAAGATGGATATGTCAATTTCGCGCTAAGAAGCAACCTATTATAAGAATTATTTTTATTACAATAAATTGTCTTCATTACCATAAAGCATTTGAATATGTATTCCGGAACATGCAAATATTTATATTCATCAACTTTTTAAAGTAGGCAAGCGTTTATTTGTTCTGCTGAAATATGTATAGAGACGTGAACATAATTTTAATTTGTCACTGACAGCCAGAGTTTAGACAACTTCATCAGATAACAATAGAATCGTATTGTCAAAAGATGTTCTATGACGTTTGCAGTATTCGTTGCGAAGTGACCTTGGTTGCTTGGCGGGGTGCTCGCCGGATCCTGCATTCGCGACTGATGCGCGCTCGATAACAACCGTGAGAACCACGACCGGAGATCACTCATTTATCATTTATGACTGCCATTAATTAACTAAGCCTGTAATCTAGAACATTGCCACTAGCTATATAAAAAATCTTTTATAATAACATATATTCTGCGCTTTAGGACTGACGAGTAATAAAACATGAACGGTTTTAAATTACAGTAACGAGAAGCTTAATTGCAACATTTATTCAAATTACCAATAAACGATCTATCACGCATTTGTTTCAACCGTGACATCATATCCTTGAGTTTCAGCTTTTGTATTCTTTTGCTCCAAATTGTTATGACTCAACAATGCTTTATAAATAAACAGACAATTTAGTGGTAATGGTCAGGAAGTATTATTGTTGAAGAAGCATCCTTATTGTACTGACGACCTTTACACGGATCTACTGCTCAGAGATCTTAATCTTACAGGATCTCGTTATTATAGTTATTATTTCACACTTAAAATTGAGTCTAAAGTGTTCCGCATTTTCGGCAATTCTTTCCAATTATTTTAAGGCGAAATACCAGTGTGAATTTAAAATTGACTGACTAAACACCATTTATTTGTAATTAATTAAAATATAAAGTTGTATGCATGTGCAGCTCATACTTACGTATATGATTACGATCATGCTAAATCTTTCCATTTATCAAAGCTACAACTCATGAATAGACATTTGCTTTTTGCGTAACTAATGAAGCTGATAATTGGTTGAATAATCTCTAATTGAATGCAAATAAGTCGTCGCACAGTATTACGTCTCTGATTGCACCCGGAGGCGAGGACCGACAGCCATCTTACTTTCGTTCCGCTCGTCTATTCTTAGAGATTTCCCACAATTTGCTCCATTCGATCGCCAGATAAATAACTGTTTCTGTTTTAGTGGCTCACACACATTGAATATAATTGGTTTGGAATATCACCTATTTCTTGTATAGTCATACAAAGTGCCTGAAGTAGGTACCATGTTTGTATTCTGAAGTCACCGTGTTACCTAAATTTACCCAACTATCCTATGAGATTCCTTCCTAACTTTTTAGGCAGCGGATACAAATTAATGTTTTTGTTGTATTTACGATGTATTGATGTACGCGACTATCAAAAACTATGATTGTTATAGTCAGTTGCAACACCAGCGGTTGTTGTCGATTATTTAACGAGAAACAATGTCGAGTCGCACGCGCACTGCGCCGATGCTTCTCACGGGTGCCGAAGGTCGCGGATAACTCTGTTCTTACAACACAATTTAAATTATTTGATTTCATAATTTTTGGCGCTCCGATGTGTGCCCCTAAACGATAGGCCACAATGTAAACATTATCGGTATGACCAATTTGTTACATTTACCCAGAATATAAAGTGCACACTCGCGGCGAATCAATTAGACATATACCGTTCATTAATTTCCTTTCGAAACTTTTGCAAACTCGTTCGTAGGCCATGCAAGCATTTTACTAGAAGAATAATTGTTGAAATTCTAGCGTAAACTCATGCGAGTTAACATGTTATGGCATGTGGTCAAATGAGAAGAATGTCATCCTAGATTTCTTAACTAATTATCACTTCCCATTAGATTACCAGAATACTACGTGGTTGCCAATAGATTCTACAAGTTAAATAGGTAAGAAAACCATAGAAGATGGGAGTTAATTTGATACTGATCATTTTGATTTTATTGTTATACAGGCCTGAAACATTGTGTATTAATCAAGTCGTCCTATCGCAGTCCAGAAGTAGATATAGGCCTCGCAAGTTCTGGAAAAACTCTCGGCTCACCACTTCAACAACCAAAGGGTCCTACCAGTCTACACCACGAAACAGACGATATTTGGACGTAGGTATCATATAAACAGCGATTTAAATATATCTTTAAAAACCAACATCTAAAGAACTGTCACATACATAAAATTTTCCAAACCTTTCTAGAAAGTAACAGTATGAAATAAAACTTTGCTTTAAGCTCGTTTGAAATATAGCTCGATATTGTGTACGTAATGGTAGGCTTAGTAGTGTCTTATTAAGGTGTAGGTGGACTATCTAACTAAATGAGTACAATTAAATACGATGAATAGAGCCTGAGATCTGCACTGTGCAGGGATCATACCCGCGCCTCCTTGCGCAAAGGCCGCGTCCGCTACCGCTACGCCACGGAGGCTGTCAACAAAGCTCTCTAGTATATTATACATACATATAGTAATTATGATGTGGTCAATTCTTTAACCTCTTTAAACGCCGTAACGTTCTAAAAGACAATTTTTTTTTCCTCACCATGTCGGTAAAAATCACCTAATCTAATATGCTCATAAATTATATAACCCTTAATAAATTTTATATTATAACTATGTATATAGAAGAGGCCATTATCACCTACCTACTTATCTAATATCCCCGCAGCGTATTGCCACATGCCACTTGATATGAATAACCAACGTCGATTAGTAGATATTAATTACAGCTGCTGATTGGCTCCATTCAATGTTGTCAATATTGTGATAATCTGTGAGAGTTAATGAGAGTTTGATTTGACTGATTGGTACGCTATTAGCTACTGATATAGTAAGATTTCTAATTATGTTTTGTTACTAATATTGCGTTCAAATTGCATTGTTTCAGCGGCAGAAAAGAATACAGAGACACACATATTTTATTAAACAAAAACATTACCCGCATTTCTTCGGCAGTCAGGTAAACATTGGACTTTCTAAGTACAACGAATTGGTTTCTACGTGTACAAAACATAAGTTAAAAAGTGATCAATTACAGCTTTACTAATGTGACAGTGGGTATTAAAGGTCAAATTAATATTAATCTAAATGTGTACAGAAATTTTCCCCGTAGACCCTTAAGGAGAGGTTAGATAACTGCACTTTCACCTACGCTATATCACGAGCCGGCGACCTGCCCCCCTCCTCCCACCGTGTCGCCCGCCTCCGTGAGCCTCAAACCTCTAGTTACGAGGGCGCATCGCGATTCGCGACCCGCACCTGACCTGCTTATAGGGCTACCAGAAACAGTACAGCTCTAGTCCATTTAATTCTAACTCATAAAACGGTTACATCTTTTGTATTTAATTATATGTTTGAAAAGATTGCATCACAGCCATTTAGAACAACGTAGGTACCTATTTTTCCGCGCTTCACATATCATGTTTTAATAGCAGAAGATTAGAGGTTTAGTTAGACAGTTTCCTGGTGCTTTGATTAAATTTCAGGGTAATAAAAATAAAACTGTCAATATCTCAACCCTAGCTGCGTTAGGTACTGTACATCATTATGCTGGTGCCATGCGAAGCCAATGTTACCTAATTCATTTCCTTAAGTTCCATTTTATTTTAGATAAATTCAAGCACACTATTTTAAATTAAATTACCACCGTGCAGTATTTTGCAATTTTGATCAAGATAAGAATTAACATTTTAAATGTAGAAAGCTCAAGCGGTATATTTATTTACAAAACGATTTTCATTTTTAAATGCATGAATTTTTATAATGCCACAACTTTAAATGTGCGAGGTTTCTTCAGTGCCTATATTATAAATTTCAAAGAACTTTCAAAGTAGGAGTAAATTAAAGTCTTGAAAGGAAAGGAATCCAATACCCAACACTTCTCACAAATTCACGATTACTTCGACGTCAACATAGTATTTCTAATGAAGATTTAGTATCAAGTAAAGTCACCGAAAGCTTATATTGCGATGTCGATGAGAGATGACGAAAAGGGCAACCCAAATAGAGAATACTATACCCGACATTTCCATCTAGAGACATCTGCGTCTTCGAGATCTCTGTCGTTGAAATGTTTGAATAAACAATAGAATTGTTCTATATGCCACAAATGTTACAAATTGTGTTTAACCATTAAAATGCCATGGAGGAGGCCTGTGTCCATGGAGGAGGCCTATGTCCAGCAGTGGACGAGTAGAGGCTGGTGATGATGATGATGATTATTAAAATGCCTAGAGAACTTTCATTTTATCTGGGATGAACTTGTAAAATAAGTATTCCCTAATCTAGCAGTAGTGGCCAAGTGATAACGACCGCGACTTATGTCGCGTCGTTGTGTCGTGAGTAGGTACAGAACCGGTCGTCTTGGAGATCCTTAGGAGGAATATTTCCAGCACTGAACATCTTTTGGCTGAAGTTTTGATGGTGATGATGATGACGAATAGGCGCTTTTCTTGGTATGAATAATTTCATAGCCACTGCCTTCAAAACAATGAAAGAAAATATCCCGAGAGAACTCACATATCCAAGGACCGAATATACATACAAAGTAGATTATAGCGGACTGCCCCTGTAAGAGAGTTGGCCTGTGCCCCAACTGTGAAAATATTATAGGCTGCTTATGCTTATGCTATTCAAGTCATGGCAGAAGTTTCCCAACAAGATCCGATAACCCTAAAAGTAATTTCGATATTGGAGGTCAATAGGTTGGAGATGCTATCTTTCAAAATGTCAAACGAAATACTCGACACGCAAATAATCTCGAAAATGCGTTCAATTCCAACAATGTGGTAATAGTCTTCGTTCGTTTATGTACCTCCTATTGAGGTCGACATTTTTATCGGTGCAACGCAATGAAGCCATATGAGACTTCGACGGCAAAACGTGGAGTCGCGTGTGAAGTATTAGCGTTTGAGACACTACCGAGATATTACAGCTATCGTTAATTAAGGTTACGGAGCAAATTGTCAGCGCAAGTGAAAGACCAGCCGATCGATTCTGTACAAAACTTATAGTATTATGTTCGGTGAAGTGAGCTTGGAATGAGCTATCACTAGCTGAATCACAGCTTACTTCAAGTCAAAGTCAGCTTACTTCATCAAGTTTTCTGGTAACAGAATATTTACCGTGATGCTCTAATTAGGTGTTTTTAAATTCACATGAATGGCTCTACCGACAAACGCTTTAGTCTATTCTGAAACTTAAGCTTTATTTATTTTTTTATGGGAGAAAAGCTACTAACTTTTTTTGCCCTTTTATACTGTGACAGCATAATTCTTATGTGCATACATTGCGCAAGTTTAATGCATTATATCTTCAAACAGCAATTGGACATCGTCCAACTATCGGCTTGAACGATTCCTCACTGACCTTCAGTACAAAATCATTCCCTGCAGTTTGCATACATATTACAGGCAATACAAGAACACATTCCACAACAGTCGGTACGTGTTTTAGTCTCACGTGAAGTGACTGCAATTTCCTGAGATGATAGAAAGATAACAATTTCTTCGGTAGTTGCATCGGAGACTTTGCGTGCTACTGTGTTAATAACACACATAGTTCGTATGCATTACATTACTGACTAAAGACGACGACTTCAATCTCTTTCAATCTAATAAATATCAATATCCAACCTTTTATCGCTTATATTAAGTACAGTTATTTAATGTTATTTAAGATTAACAAATGAAGCTGTGCCGGTATAAAAATGTCAGAAAAATGCACTGACTGACACACAAATGACTTAAATTTTTTTGGATATCAGATACACGGATCTTTGGGTCAGGGTTGCGGGTTGGTCAAAGGAGAAACCGTGGCCCTGGCGCAGTGAAGGAACACAGGTGGGTTTTAGTCAGTAAAAGTCTGACAAGCCCTTCCGCTCCGCCCAGAACGGGAGAGGTCATTTAATGATTTCCCATACATAACAAAAAAAGCTACATGAATCATTTCAGACAGATGTTATCACCACTTGTCATAAATAGTAAACTAGAAAAGACATCTTCTTTCTGCTTCAGCCTATAGAGGTTGCCACTGCTTGACAAAGGCCTCCCCCAAGGCTTTCCACGATGACCGATTTTTTTTTAAATAATTATAAACTAGCGCTTGACCGCAATCCGGCCTGATGGTAAGCAGTGATGCGATCGTTGATGGTAAAGCGCACCAGTTCATTAAGAGGACATTCACTCAGAAAAACTGAGCGAATAGGAAGGAAGATGGCAGTTGAGCGAGGTGATGCAATGTTAAACCCAACAACACGACCAACGATGCTGCGCCAAAGGGAGACTGATCTGAAGACCTTCCACGACCAAACTCCCAACACAACAACATTAGGCGCATCGTATCCGGCACACATCGCAACACAACTGCTCAGACCCGTCCTCCGTATGGCTTCACCAGACATCATGCCGGAACACGAGAAATCGCTTGGCGGCAAGGCTTCGTCAGGTGGGTGGTAACTTTTGCCGGCGGCCGATATTATGGCCTACCACCCAGTAGTGATTGTGTGCTGCCCGTTTCCATCGACTTCCCGCGACCTTCACCAGACCAGGTCATCGGTCCACCTTGTCGGGGGCCTCCCTACGCTGCGCCTTTCGGTACGTGGCCGCCACTCCAGAACCTTACTGCCCCATCGGCCATCGATTATATGTAAGTGCCCTGCCCACTGCCACTTAATTTTAGCGACTCGAAGAGCTATGTCGGTGACTTTGGTTCTTCCGTAAAAAAGACATGATAACATAATATATATTAGTTGCATGGTGTAGATGTAATATATGACTGATATATATTTTTTTATTAATTGTCTCTTCCATCAGTTAAACCACCAATTGCTTTATTTAGACTTATTAATGAAGATGTTTTCATAAGCAGGTGTTCCAAAATATTTTATCTAATGATAAGATTTTGTTCCATGACTGAACTAGCCACCATTAACTTTTATGACGCCCATATACCATTTAGGGTATGAAATTGAAACTGGGCCATTCTGCAACATCCACAGATTGAGAAACGTCAATAACTTAACGACCCAATTATGTATGACGTAGTTTCTGTTACATCCATATTTGCATGAACTGCATCAATCTGCGGCTGGAGACGGAATCCGATTTATCGGATATCTCAGAACTTGAACAGTTAGCGATATAAGTCGATTAACAATGCCACTTTTACACATCAGATATCCTGCCTCTCTAAAGTTAATTATATTTTTGTGTAGTTGTATACCTTTCTCTTAAAAAAAAAATATTGCCTAAATCTAAAACTCTAAATCTAAAGTACTCCTGTATCGTGGATGCCTAAAAATATTTAAACTCACACACAAACAGCCAGGCCGGAACGACTACTTGTAGGCCATACAAATATATGTTCTGTAGGCCTAGTATGAGTTTTCAATACGAAACTCGATCGTTGGTATCGAGCGCGTTTGGTGCTCTCATTGGTTGAGAGTTCTTACGACCTTGAAGCGGGCCAATCGCTGAGTCAAACGCGTTCGATATCGTCGAACGAGTTTAGTAATGAAAACTCATACTAGGCCTACTGTGCGAGAATCGAAACTACGACAAGCAGCTCAGCAGCCTGCCAATTATCTCATGAAACTTTACTTCTGTCCTAATTTATATAAATATTTATTAAAGGTTAAGCAGATGACAAGAATTATAAATAATGATTATATAAAAAGAAAAAGACAGAAAATGTTAATGAACTTCTGTCGCTGATTGTATATATTACATAGACATTTAAACCGATTGCCATGCTAAAGCAAATCAATGTGTTAGTTTAACGTTCCATAGCGATACCGAGAGAACATGAACCTTACATTCTCACAAACTTATGATGATTCTGTTGGCTTATAAATGGTGCTTGCGTAATGAGCATCGAATGTGAATGGATACTTTAATTTAATAATGTAGATAGGAGTCATACCTCTGGTTCGTTACTCATGAAGTCGTGCCTGAGATGTGACGTGTTGACGGTGGTAACATGACGGTAGGTGCGATCCATGAATTTAGAGCTTCACTATTTACTTAGAATGAACAACGAATCATACGAGAAATACATCAAAGAGGCATTCAGTGTTTCTTTTCAGAGTATGTAGTTGTATAACAAACCATAGACTACTTAGTTTGAAAAAAATAATAAGAATAAAAGTGTTATTTTTCACCCATTTACAAAATATAAATTATTTTTAATTTAAGGACAACCATTAAAGCTATAATAATGCTAATAGGGTATTTGACTAAAAAAAACTAATTAGTCCGTCATTCAAATTTCCAAAAAATACTAGACACGTATTTTTTGTTTTATCAAAACAATAAAAATTTACAAATACAAAAGGCATCAAAGATCAGGAGTGGTGACTGGTGACGTCACTGGTCGCTAAAAAGTGTAGCGTGCAGTGACGTCACACGAGTTTTCAACGCACTGTGTCGTCTTCATTTTTTGTTTAAAAAAGAAAAAATACGTGTCTAGTATTTTTTGGAAATCTGAGTGCCGGACTGATTAGTTTTTTAAGTCAACTACCCTATTGGTATCAAATTATTTCTTCCCTCCATGCATGCAACAATTACTTACCTACCATAAAGTTTATGGTAGGTAAGTTTCACGTGTTGTTTCGGGTCAAATACCCGAAACAACACGTGAAACTTCTTAAGATGGCATTCAAAGCGTCACAGATATTAATTAGCTTAGTCAATCTGCACCCACAATAAATGCTAATTAACAAACATGGTGTTACGTAGATTAGGTTGAATTTTTCTTCAGTATTGCGTTACTGTTCACTTTCTAGCACACCCACGTGTGTTTTCGATTAATTAATTTAAATCGTACATATACAGATACAGATGTATAATAGGCCTGTAAAAGACATTAAGTATCAATGTTTGCAGTTCAGAGATCACAACATAGAACTTTGTCAGTGCTGGCTTAATTGATAAAAATCACCGCATTAATAATCAAATCAAATCATTTTATTTGTTAACACAGGTATATAGGTACGCATCTTATAAATGTAGAACAGGGCGCTGTGTTACGCCAGTAGGCGTACAAAATATGGCGTCTATCTGGCTCATGATAACAATTTTTTAACCTCGTAGAATATATTAATTTTAAAATCATACATAATTATTTTTTCTAATTAAAATGACAGACCCAAGTGAGGAGGAATACAATAAAAGAAGAAATACTCCTACTTACCTACTACCCTAAGGTAGGTATTTCTTAGTAGATAACTTTAAAAAAGAAAGTCTAAGTCAAAATAATTAAAATAGTACTTACCAATTTGTATGTTGTGTTACAAAATGTTAACAAAGAGTCAAGAACCATAGTCAACAGAGTTTTAGAAAGGTTTCTTGGTATGCGTTATTTTAGGCATTTGGAAAAAGAAAAGTGCATGTATGATAAAGCATCATTTATATAAGTTCTCACCCAAATTTCTATGCATTTTGTTTAATAGTCTCCTGTAGATAGATCTTCTTGGCATTTTTATCAATTCTATTAAACAAAACTACGATATTCAAGAAAATATGAGCAGTAGAGAATACAATTTTCACAACGTCTCAGGAAACATAATTACCAGAAATTTTAAAGTAACAGGTTCAACTTTGATTACTAGCTACAAGCGTTATTGTATGGTATTTAATTGATCAAGTCGAAAGAACAATAGCGCATCTATGATAGCGTAACTTATCGTCTATCTCTCAAATCAATCAGAGTCACAATAGAATTGCGCGAGCACTTTCACCGCGCCCGCGCCTCACCTCTTGATCGTCATTTGTCTGTGATTTTGACCCCATCAATTTAACCGTGCGAGACTGGTATTGTTGATGAACCAGTGTGAAGTGATATAACGAAACTATATTTTATTAGAATCTCATGAATAAAGCGGATGAACTGTTTTTCTCATGGCCTTTTGATGTGTCAGTCAATCGATATAGTAGATCTAAGTATAATATCTAATAGGAAGACATCAAATGAATGGATCACCTTTCTGGCTTCCATTTCAATCTATCGTGTTGACTAGTTTCCATCTCGAAGCTAAAGTCATATGTAATATCCGGCACCAAATACCTCCATTAATGTTTCCTGTGATGTGCATGACTATACACATCACAGGAAACATTAATGGAGGTATTTTGTATCACTATATACATCATCACTACATCACTACATTATTATAAAAAAATCACTTTCTCGTTCCCTATGTCCCTTTGTATAATTAAATCTTTAAAACTACGCAACGGGTTATGATGCGGATTTTTTTAATAGATAGAGTGATTGAAGAGGAAGATTCATATGTATAATAACATCCATTAAATTTTGTCGAAACACTATTATTTTTGAGGTTTCTAATGTGATGTCGTAAATAATTACATCTTTCCCCGTTTGTAGTGAAACGCAGGCTGAATTCTACGAGGTTTATCAAAAAAATGTACTAAATATTGAAAAGGTCTATAAAAAGTCCGAGATGGTAGGTATATGTCTATCTCTTATGGATATCCCACAATAATATTTTTTGCCATTTACTTTTTACGACAAATACCGGCAAAATTTCGATTTTAACCAACAGAGCATTAATCCTTATCCAATTTAATACCTTAAATATATTGTTGATTTAATATAGATCTATATCGCCCTTTACAGCATATGATTTAAATGAATATTTTCGCAGATATTACAGATTTAAAAATTGCGGGGCGTCGCGTTTATGGCAGAACCGTCCGGCCGGGGCGGGACGGGAGCAGCGGGCCCCTGTTTTTTATACCACGTTCACAGTTTTTCTGTAGTTTATTTTAGTATCAATATTGCACTCGTGCGAAGCCGGGCCGGTTCGCTAGTATCGTACATACACCATGCAATTTTAATCGTGTTACAACGACAGCTCACTCCATCTATCTAATAACTAGGTACTACAAACATTAATAAATAAAAACATATTCAAAAAAGTTTTTATTTATTAACTAATGTTTATAGTACGTAAACATTAAAAACAAAAAAAAATATTTATTAATAAATTTATTCATTTATTTAAACTTTATGCACAAACATTGCACAATGGCGGACTTAATGCTTTAGGCATTTTCTACCAGTCTACATTGAGGTGATGCAGAGACGATACATGGTAGGTACAAATAAATTAAAGTTAAAAGAGAAAAAAAATATTATAATAAATACATAAATACATATAACAGAAGAGAGAGATAAAAAAATATAGATAGAGAAAAAGAATAAATTATATATGGAATGAATCTATAAAAAAGTATTTAAAATTTAAGAAATTAAAATATTATTCGTTATTAAGATGACGCATAACGTACCTACACTGAAACACCTTATTGCGATCTATTACCTTAATTAATTTTAGAAACAAAAAAATCGTATCTAGAGGTAATTTATATCGAATACATTGAGAGAACCACCTTAGTAAGACGACTAAAATTAATGCAACGTGTATACACCATATAAACAATTCTTAGATAATAATATTTACTTGCATATATACAAGTAGATACTTTCATTCTTAAATGCTTTCCAATTTATTGCCCTTAAAGAAACTGTCATGAATTCAATTTTCCCATTGTGCCGTAGCAAGTTCCGCATGCTTCGCCGTTGGCATTTATCTGACCTCTTCAGTCAAAACTGGTGGGAAATAAGTACCATTTGAAAGATGACACAATCCTATGGGTACCTGCTACAAGGAACAGGTTGTACAAAGTACCGTATACAAAAATATTCAATGGTACCTAAGAAGTGCCTCTTCATAGTGTACCAAGCAATATTTCGAAACTAATATTAGAGAGAAATGATTTTTTTATGTTTGTTTATCACGATTTCACGATAAAACGGCTGTTCGGATTTGGATGAAATTATAGTTAAAATTAATAGTACATAGATAAATCAAGTTCTGGATTAGGATAAAGACACCTTTT
Source organism: Sesamia inferens (assembly GCA_037179545.1). Taxonomy (NCBI): domain Eukaryota; kingdom Metazoa; phylum Arthropoda; class Insecta; order Lepidoptera; family Noctuidae; genus Sesamia; species Sesamia inferens. The sequence continues at coordinate 21,121,337 of CM073928.1, read as the reverse complement.
ATCCGATATCTTTTTCTTACGAGTTTGAGACTTATGCGAGTGAAACCGCTAAGTGGGGCTAGTGTTTTACAAAAGGTCATTCACATAAGCTTGACATGAGTAGGTATTTAATTAGTGATTATTTTTATTTGTTAAAGACATGTGACAACAAGGCTATTCGTATTTTTAATTCCTAATTATAAGTCGCAAATATCCGTAACACTATAACTTGGTAACGTACCTAGCTTAGATTTCGAATGTAGGTAAATTTATTTATATTTATTCTAAAGTGTTTGTAAAACTTTCAGCAAGTTAAAACTAATCTAAATAAAACAATTACTCTATTAGGGACAAGGTCCAAATTCAGACTATGAGACTGCTCTGTTATTCTTTTAAATTGTTTCTGAATGTACTCGCATTTTCCCGTGTTTATTGCACAGAAGGTCAGCAACGCAAATGATTATCGTCTTAAATGTGATGTGAAAATAGTGTCAATGTTAAATGTTAGTAGTTACCTGTCCTAAAAGTCGCTCACAGACTTGATAGTCGACAGTGCACACTTAACAAGATTGCGTTCTGAAAGTTGGAAAAGTCGCTGTTAGCTGTCAAAAAATAACAACTGCACAGTAACAATCGACTTTAAGCATGATTTGGCCGAGATCGGTTCACAGATGACCATCCAATACGAGTATGTACAGACGACAGCACATCAAGCTACTACAATCTGTCAGATTTCCTTATTAGATATTCAACTTTATCTCTAAAGCATTAATGCTCAAGGTTGATTGGGAATATCTGACAGTTTGGGATAGCTTGACCTGCTGTCGGCCGTACATATCGAGACCGTTCCATACCTATGAAAGCACGCTAAGGCGTTGGACCTGTCCTGTGCATCATCCTTACTAATATTATAAATCGGAAAGTTTATTTGTTTGTTCCGCTTTCACGCCGTAACTACTGAACCGATTGCTTTGAAACTTTGCAGACGTAAACTTAGAACTTCGGATTAAATAATAGGGTACATCTTATCCGGGAAAAAATGATATTCCCGAGGGAAAACAAAAATATATTTAGCGCGATATAACCGAATTCCAATTCCGTAAAGCTAGTTTTCTATATTTGACGGTCGCTAAGTATCATTAGCGACTGTCAAACACAGGAAACGCCCGAAAATTAAAATCACAGCGTTAATATAAATAAACCAATTACAGGCACTGATTGTTCACTGCTGCGTTGGAAGATGTCATGTCTTCAAGCTCCTTGACTGGAAAGGACTTGGCATCAACATCAACGACGAGTACATCACTAATCTCCGTTTTGCAAATGATATCGTGGTCATGGCTGAGACCCTGGAAGACTTGGGCAAAATGCTCAATGACCTCAGCAGAGCTTCCCAACAAGTGGGTATAAAGATGAACATGGATAAGACGAAGATCATGTCGAACTCTCATGGTGCACCCACACCAATTCTAGTTGGTTGCTCTGCAACTAGAATTGGTCTGAAGTTATTGACGAGTATATATACCTGGGACAAACAGTCCAACTAGGTAGGTCCAACTTCGAGAAAGAGGTGTCACGTCGAATCCAGATCGGCTGGGCAGCGTTCGGAAGCTACATCTTCTCGTCCAAGATACCACAGTGTCTCAAGACTAAAGTCTTTGACCAGTGTGTGTTGCTCACCGCCCGCAGGCCCGCGCCTACGGTGGCTGGGAGTTCGATGTCGTCTCCCGAGCAGGGCGTCTCCTGCGGCGGCTAAAGGCGTGAGGACGTTGGGATTCCCGCTGCCTCACACGCTCCGCCTTCTCCTTTGCCAGCATCATTGCTTCGCAGAAGGAGGTGACGGCCTGTCATGCACTCTCGCTCCGGACCATGACCTAGACCAGGGTCGGATGCGAGAAATCACCGCCGATCGCCGCTACCAGGACACGGCGGTGCTCTACCCAAGCCGGGAAGACCTCCACCGTATGCCTCAGGGCGATCCCCACATTGGTGACATTGTGTGGATGGCCCTGGCGTTTCCTCCCGCCTTATACGGAACAGGAACCTTCCGAAACAACCGTGTCCTGTGAGGACCTACGTCAGGCGGAAGGTGAGGGTGACGTGGCGCCTCTCTAGCCACACCTAAAAGAGGGGACTTGCCGTCGCTATTGTGGCGTGCCCAAAAGAGAGTAATCTCCTGACAATGCGAGCCGTATCCAGAAGTACCACTTTCTGAATCAAGCAATTGATCCAGCTGCCTGACGAGAGACTTAAGGTATTGGTCGAGGCTCTTGGCTATTCTGATTATTATTACAATTTTTAATGCCTCGGCCATATTTTGCCTAACTGTAAGAAACATATGTACCTATTTTAATATTTAGTCACTTTAATAGGAATTGTCATAATAGTGTCCTACCTTGGAACAGTGTACGGACATTAATCCGTATACTGTTCCAAGGACTAAAGCGAACTGGCATCCTCGGCACATCCTTTCACGACCTACATAGAATAAGGCATTTATTATAGAAGCGATTGCCTCCTCACCTCATAGCTATTTTATTTTATACATAGTATTCTTGCTGGAGTGGTGTTAGATTACATTCAAATTCGACATAGTCTGTTCATATCATAAGGTAGCATAACAGGTAGTCGACTACCGTATCTCATTGTTAAAAGGGCAGTAGATATGTTGATATTAACCCACTAGTACTAGATACTTAGGTTCATCTGAATCGGGGCTTCGATTGCTTTTGAAGCCATTGTTAAACTACAATGAAAGCCACCTAAGCCTATACCATAAGAATCTCGCCTGAGATATCAATATAATTGTATAGCCTAAAGGCATAGGAGATCTAATGTCAGCTAGTCCTATAGTAGGTACCTAAACCGGCCCAAAATTACAAATCTTACCAAAGTTACAAAAATATTTTTAAAACAAAGTTTTGGACGGTATGGTGCGTCAACTGCATGAAAGTGAAAGGAATAGAAATGTCAGCAGCGTAAATGAACATGATCTCAATTTTGAAGGAAAACAAAACTGCATTTTAGTTTCATTGTAAACACGTTCAAATATGTCAAGTTTTTAAAATAATTATAGTCATCTACAAAGCTTATGTCAAAGACTTAAAGTGTGTACGGATGACATCATGTCAAGTTACCCGAAACTGTCAAATATTCCCAATCAACCTTGAGCCTTAATACTTTAGAGATAAAGTTGAAAATGTCATAAAGAAATCTGACAGATTGTAGTAGCTTGATGTGCTGTCGTCTGCACCTACCTAACGCATAATAGCTAACTCATCGACCTATTGGCAACCATCTGTGAGACTGTTAAACATGCTATGACTATGTTGTTAGGAAGTTTGATTCGGTTAACCTACAAAAAATGCACCTTGAACTTTATGCACTGACAATGAGAAAAACGATAATGACCATCTTCGGGAACCCTTCACTTCACGTGTAATGAAGTGTTGATGACACCATTCCTCTGTAGACACGCAACGATTACATACTTATCTACGACTTTGTTGTTTGACCCGTTGTAATAGGCATACTGCCCTACCCAAAGGTAACCAGCTTATTACTTACTAGCGACCCGCCCCGGCTTCGCACGGGTGCAATACTGATACTAAATACACTTCAGAAACACTGTGAACGTTGTATAAAAAACCGCCGAGAACACCAAACCGTGTACCGCCGCAAACGCGACACCCCGCAATTTTAATATCTATATTAAATCAATAATGTATTTAAGGTATTAAATGCTAGATTCTCTGGCTCACGATTGGGACGTGTACATACTTTCATACTTTCCAAACGATCTGGATTTTCAGAAGAAGACTCTCCAATAAGACGAACTTTTACTAATCTCGCTTGGGAACTATTATTAGATAGCTGCGACCTTCTTCTCTAACTATTTTTTGGATGAAGGATATTTATTATAAATCAGAGAAATTAAGAATAAACTGATAATTATATTGTCGCCAAGCTCCATAAAGAATAGAGATAAACAAAGCAATTTAGGGTTATCACAACTCACGTTTTACAAATCTCCTGTTATTTACATGATTATCGACTTTTACATGTTAACTACTTATTAACAATTCCTATTGCAGCATATTTCAATAGAATTACTAAAATAACATGCATAATAACTTGGTATTTCGAAAAACCATTAAAAAGTCGACATTAATATTACGTGATAGCCCTACAAAAAAAGAAAGATGAATGAAATCCAGGTATTAAACACATTTTGTGGAATTCAACCAATGAATAAAGTTGAGGCATTAGGGATGTATCCAAGGTATGAAAATCAAAAAAATAATTAGTCCGTCTTATAGATAATAAAAAAAATTAAGACCCGTATTTTTTATTTTGTCGAAATTAGCAAACACTACTGAGATATAGCGTATTAAAGTTACGGAGTGGGGGCTTATTACGTCACGCCGTGGTATATTTTGTACCACGGCGTAACGTAATTAGCCCCCACTGCGTCATTTCAAATCAATATATCTTCCTAAGTATTTGAATGAAAGAAAAAATAAAAAATACGTGTTCAATATTTTCTATAAATCTATCTGACGGACATTAAATTATTTTTTAGGATACAACCCATTTGTCAATACGATTTTGCGTATTTTAATTACTTTGAAATCAACTGCATAACACATGCATTGTAATACTTTAAAGTATGGACTAAGTATAATATACAGAGTGGTGCTGATAATACGACAGTAAAGTAAAACACGCACTATGCTGGTTCATAGGAAAAAACCTAAACCATAGACAAAAACCTGGCATCAAAAATAAAAAAAATAAAATTTCAAATAAACTAAATCGCATAAAATTGCAAACGGAATAGAACATCCTCTCCTATATCGACTTGCTTTTTTGGCACCATTATTATTAAAGTTTAGCACCGCTGGATGCGGCGGTCATCAACCTGTAAGCGCTTCCTTATCAACATCTAAGTACATCATGTAGAAAATGTGAAAAATGAAAAATAATTTCCTGTGACTAAACTAATGGATATACTTATTTGATTTTTTATGGGTAGACTGAGAATGTGTTGAGGTACACGATGTATGTATGTAATATATTGTCGTATTGTCATGTCATCACCACTTTGTATATGTATCAAAAAATTTAACCTATTAGGAAATTAGCTTACATGTGTGTCATATTTCATTTAAATCGGTTAAGCACTCTATGCAAATCATAAATATCTAAACAAATAAACTGTTTACATTAGTAGGAAATAGAATTATTAGTTTTATGAAAATCATCTTTCTAGAAAAGGTTGTTAACGTCTGCCTTTTAGGCGTAAACGACTCGTTGCCTAGCAACGGTTTGTTTACCTCTATTCTTTATCGAATTTGGCTAACATATAAGAACAACTAATAATTAATAATAAAAAAGAAATTATTCAAGTTCAAAGAGATAATTCTGAAAAGAACTTTGACAAATATTATGAGAAAGTGTGATTCCTAATACTAAAACTAAGTAGCTCTGAAAATAACTTTGTAAGTGAAGCATAAAAATGTGTTAAGTAGGTAAACTCGAAATATTCAATGTCGCTTGCGTCCACTGCGTAAGTAAGGAGCGGACCGCGCGCTCGTCGAGTTAATTACTCGATGCGCTGCGTGCCTGCGTGGCGGCCGCCGCTGGCATGTATTTTTATTTTAATTTCATGATATCTTTTGAATGGAATGTCCGATTTCAATAATTCAAAAAGTAATCATCAGGTATTGAGACAGTCTTGAATATGAAATTATTTATTTGGATAAAAAAATATAAATGGTATGGATAACACGGTCTGATTTTGATCGGCATTTCTATTAATTTGTTAAATGTAGAAAAGTAGTTATAGTGACGTAACTACAATAGTTAGACAGTAGTAGTAGTTTGTCTCGTGAAGTTTTTTGTAGATATTGATATATTCTATAATATTGTCGAACATTTTTTTGTCCTATCATTAATACTGTTTGCACAGCGTATGCGATGAAAGTCATTTTATGGCTAATTTTTTTACACTTTCGGTAGGTTTTAATAAGAATTTCTAAAGATGTCTATAGTAATCTAGTACTAAATATAGCCTATGTAACTCAGTGATAATGTAGCTTTCTAATGAAAAAAGAATTTTTTAAATCGGTCCAGTACTTTTTGAGTTTAATCGTTACATACAAAAATACAAATCTTTCCTCTTTATAATATTAATGTAGAGAACAAACAAAAAATGTTGACACCGAGTGTAACAGCGAAGAAAGAAAAAAAACGAGTGTGCTTATGACCACACGACTGAAGTGAAACTTCTTTTGCACCATCTGTATGTATATATATATATATATATATATGTGTGTACAATATATACATGTATATACATATACATATATTAATTTTCTAGAAATATTTAAATTTATTTCATGCTTTCATTTATAAATTAATATTTTTGCATATTGATCCAATTAAAAAAAAAAAAAAAAAAAAGTGGATTCCCTCGGGGCCAAAAGGTCGGGCTCTTCCTCCTGAATCAGGGGACCCCAAACTCGGGTAGTCCACGACCTCTGGTTCGCGAGATAATCCACCGGGGGGTGAGGTAACTAAAGGGGGTCGGGGAGAGGGATAGGTTTCGTGGGGTTGCGGGGGGGAGGGGGAGGGGGAGAGGAGGGGAGTGGATTCCCTCAGGGCCAAACGGTCGGGCTCCTCCTCCTGATTCAGGGGACCCCAAACTCGGGTAGTCCACGACCTCTGGTTCCCGAGATAATCCACGGGGGGGTGAGGTAACTAAAGGGGGGGGGGGTAGATTTCGTGGGGTTGCGGGGGGTAGGGGGGAGGGGGAGAGGGGGGAGTGGATTCCCTCGGGGCCAAAAGGTCGGGCTCCTCCTCCTGATTCAGGGGACCCCAAACTGGGGTAGTCCACGACCTCTGGTTCCCGAGATAATCCACGGGGGGGTGAGGTAATCAATGAGGGGGGTCGGGGGGTGTTCGCAGCGTCATGTTCTCGAAGAAATTCATAGTTCTTAATCAATCAAGGTACTTAGCTTAATAATTGAGCTTATGAGGCTCAAAAGCAATTTGTACTTTGTGTCCAATTATCGTATTGTGACGATATCTTAAAGCTTCTATACTTTCAATTATATCAGAAATGTTCAGCAAAAATATATAAAACAATATAAAGGCCAGAACAGAACGAAATTTAAAAATTTATTTGTGCTCTTAGGTAATCAATTGTTAACAAATCTTAAAAAGATCCAAAAAATATATATTGCCTTCGGCGAGATGCGAACTCACAACTTCATACTCGACTCAATTGTTAACAAATCTTAAATAGATCCAAAAAATATATATTGCCTTCGGCGAGATGCGAACTCACAACTTCATACTCGACAGGTCATGCAATATTTACATGAGCCAACTCCTTGTTTGTATTACAGACGAAATAGGACTATACTCTGCTTCCGTTCGCCTTCATCATTTTTTTTCCTATCATTTTTCGTAACGCTTTCGCTAGTTTACTCCCCAAGTCAAGCGTGCCTAAAGAAGTTTCACTTCAAAAATATATTTTTGTTCGTGGTAAATATGGCACAGTGAAAAAAAACAGCAAAAAGAACAAGTTGGGGGATAACATCCATGTAAAACGAATTTTTTATCTTCCTTCCAAATAATTCTTTGATACTGGCTAAATAACTAGTTTTATAACCATCATGGGTGGCGCTATTTCGTGCTAGGTCGAGTCGAGGGGAAGAAACTCTGAATGTACGAAGCATGTTGATATGATAGCATTGTCAAAGTTTCAGTTAATGATACATGAAATCACGAAGAATAAAGAAATTAAATAAAAATCAGTGTGTGGTTCTGTTTCGAAATGATGATGATTATTTTAGGCGGAGGTTACTCGTTAAGTTATTGTTCCGGGATTCGTTTTAGACGTCGTTAAAATTGTCTTAACTTGGGTATTAATATACCCAAAAGACGAGTTCAGTTACCTACTTAACAAAACAAACATTGTTCCTCAACTCAACCTATCAACAAGTACTTACCAACTTAGGTAAGGATAGCAACGGCGGCGATCTCTCGCGTCCGACCCTGGTCCAGGCCATGGTCCGGAGCGAGAGTACATGGCAGGCCGTCACCTCCTTCTGCGAAGCAGTGATGCTGGCAAAGGAGGAGGCGGAGCGCGTGAGGCAACGGGAATCCCAGCGCCCTCACGCCACTAGCCGCCGCAGTAGACGCTCTGGTCGGGAGACGACACCTAACTCCCAGCCACCGTAGGCGCGGGCCTGCGGGCGGTGAGCAGTGGGCAACTCGCCGCCCGGTAAGGACCAGGCCCGAGTCGACGGCGCGTCGTGTTTCACGCGCGCCTCAAAGAGATGTCAGCACATCGTGACGGGGTCCACGAAGACCGATGCCTCCTGGGTCAGGGTTGCGGGTTGGTTTAACAAGAAACCGCGGCCCTGGCCGTCGCACAGGCAAGTGAAGAAACACGGGTGGGTTTTAGTCAGTAAAAGTCTGACACACCCTTCCGCTCCCGCCCAGAGCGGGAGAAGTCATTTGATGATTTCCCATCCCAACAAAAAAAAAAAGAAAAAAAAAAAAAAAAAAAGGTAAGGATAGCAAACAAAAGTGAAGTTGTTGTGTTCGGTTTCTCCCGCAAAATTTTGATCCCACGTAAATCCAATGTGTAAATCCTGAGGGGTAATTTTCGTAATTTTAAGTAGGTTCACATTCTAATCTAATTCTCAAGCTGTCAAAAAGTACTTTTAATTTCCATGCATTTAATTTTTGACATTAATTTGTCGTCGAGACAAGACTGTGACTAGGGAAAAAACAAGGAGACGGGAAAGCTAAGATGAATGTCACGCTCATTTTTCATTGGACTTTTAAATTATTTATAGTGTCGTTTACTAAATAAAAGCGCGTGATTTATGTAGTAAAAAGTGCATTGCATAATTCATGAAGAACATTGAAATATCGCAGCATAGTGGCCACATCATGGCTTTACATGAATTTCCCTCGTAGACGGCTCACGCGGCCGTTTTTTCAACTGCCATTGGCGATGTGCGCCATTATTGTGAAATATTTTTTTTAAAGAATTTCTATAATTTGTTACACGTGTTATTGGTAAAAGTGTGGTATCTATCCACAGGGGCCATTGATCTAGAGTTTAAGTAATATGCACTCTAAAGAAAAGAAAAGAAAGAGACTGTGACTAGATTTTGAATATTAGGTATAAATTATGGGAATTGGCCTACTGGTTATAGGTAAGCTACGTCCAAATACATCAAACTGCGTAAGACTTTTGAGCGTGAAGTGAAGTAAACACACACACTCACAACTCAGATAGGTATAAAAAAGTAGATAGAAGTGGAAACAATTTTATTTTTTAGTTTAGATGCCCTTCGTCTTTTATAATTGACTAGGAACCTAGGCTAAGACCATTCTCAATAAGCAAAAAAAATAATGTTTATAATCCCACATGCCACGTGGAATACCTACCAAGTGTAGAAAGGTATCTACTCGCTAGAAATAATGTTACGGTCAACCGATGCATACCATTAGGTTACCTAGCTGTTCAATATACATATTTATCGTAACCCAGTGCTCCAATTATATCAGGACCTGATATGGCGGAAGGCGGTGCGGCGTTGGGGCAACGCACCGGACACTTCCGCGCATTGTGGCTGCGAATCGGGTCGCAAGCCAGCGCAGGCGCATAGCGTGCTTACGACATAGCAATTCACACCATACAGGTAACACTAACCATGAGTAAGCAAATCTTGGAGCAGTACTTACTTGACAGTAGTTAGATGCCCGATTATATTACGTGAATGGTACAGCTCTTTTCAAAGTATGGTTCAAGTAACATTTAGGTAGGTATGTGTAATTCTGTAGGCACCCAAGTACGCATCCAACGATTTTGTAAATCTCAACGAAAAAAGGTGAATGATGAAAAATTTGCTTATTATGTCAATCCTTAGAATGCGTTGGAATGACAATTCACTTTTCGTAAGTTTTCACGATGAAATGGTTACAGATTCGCACTGCTGCAATACAAGTTCCACTTAAATCGTCATAGACATTATGCAGACAGCAGACACAAATGACAGTAGGCCTAGTATGAGTTTTCATTACGAAACACGATCGTTGATATCGAGCGCGTTTGACTCAGTGATTGGCCCGCTTCAAGGTCGTAAGAACTCTCAACCAATGAGAGCGCCAAACGCACTCTATATCGACGATCGAGTTTCGTATTGAAAACTCATACTAGGCCTACTGAACTGTAGTCGTTTCGTTCATCGATGCAATTCGCAGTGTAGGCGCAACTACTCAGGAACATAAGGTACATACATAACTTCATGGGCGTACCCAGCTTCTGGCCCGGGGGGCGGGGCAAGTCCAATTTTTAGGATCGAAACATCCCCGACTACTTTGTCTTACAAACTACACAAGCACATCTACTTCAAAACATTAGATATTTGTAGTGCAAATAGACGCAAATGATCCTGTATAAGTCCCCATTTATACTTTAATCAGTAATTAGGGAAGATCATACATGTTCCGCGAGATTTCCCCCGAGAAGAGGTACGCCTAGGTATGCATAACTTCCGCAGTAGTCACCAAAATCATTCCCTGATAGTGTTGTTTATAATATTCGTATCTACCTACCTGCCTAGCAACCACAAATAGACTGCAAAAGTGACTAAAGGGTTTACTGTGGTTTGTTAACACCTTGCCTTGGTTGCTTCATAGGCGATATTGGTCAAGTTAAGTCAATTGAATTATTTATTTCTAAGTAGGTATCCGGCTACGTAGCTCTGTAGTGTCATCAAAATCAAAAGTCATTTATTCAAATTAGGCTGAGAATCAGCACTTTTTAAACGTCAATATTACATAGACAGTCCCCCAAAACGCCCACCCATCGACCTCCTTCCTAGTGCTTTCGCTGGGAAGAAGAATTGGCGGAAGAAACTCCCCAGCAGCACAGCTGTCTGTTCATTTAAAAAAGAACACATGACTTTATACAATACTATATATAGTGATGAACACAAGAAAATACAACAACAATGAAATTATTGAAAATATGCCAGCTACCACGCCAAAATACCAGCAAAGCAAAAAAAAAAAACAAAATATACATATCATTCAAATGGAAATGTAAATAAGTAAAAACTGATTACCTAAATAAAAGTCCCAGGCTAAAAGGGCGTGACAGCTCACATATTTATGCATTGTAAAAAAGTAAATTATATGAACTCATATAACATGTCAAGTGTAAGCTAATTTCGGAGGAAGAACACAAACATTGACCGAGTTAATCAAAGCGACCAGCTATTCTTATTTCAATAGTAATTTACGGAATAATATGCCTAATGGTCGGTTTACCAATGAGAAATTATTAAAAAATTCATAGTTATTGTCCAATTTCTCTCCATAGAAAATGAGCGTTTGGAAAGGTGAACCAAGCTTCTGACGTTTCTTATGTAGATTAATGTGAAATAAAATACTTAAAATTATCAGTATATACCTACTTACGCAGTGGTTAAGTTGATACCTACCGGGTATCAGATAAGCAAGCCCTAGCTTATTTACTTTACTATGCGAGAAACCCCGAGGCTGTGTTCTTTAGCCAGTTCTAACTCATAACAATTTGGGCCTTAGACACAAAACTTTATGTCACTAGAATTCATTCTAATATCTACATATAAATTGTAAATAAAATTTCAAAAGACAGAAAATACAAATAATGTTTAAAATCTATGTTATTTCGAGTTAAACATAACTTTATTTCAATCGTAATTAGGTTTATTTTAGACTGATTAACACTCTTGAAAGTTTTTTTTTAGTTGTAACTGTAAACTGCACTTTATTACGCAAGTTAAAAGTAAGTTTTCCTTAGAATTTGTTCACATTTTTTGCATATAATTCGCGATTCCAGATTACAGCCCATTCCTTCTCGAAAAGAGCAGAGCTGTCCGAGCAGTGGGAACATTATAGCTGGATTGCGCATTAATGCAATTTTACATTTGTACAAATGTAAAATTATGTCGTTTGTGAAGCCAAAAGTTTAGTGCTACAGAGACTTGTAAAATTTGTAAGTTGTAAATTGTAATTGTAAGGTTTTGTTACAGCAGAGGATGATCATAAGCTTCGTATTAGAAGTAGGAATAATAAAACCATGTTAGTCAAATTGTTAGTATAAAGGTTTGTTTATTCTGGACTTGTAGTGTCCTGTATAAATGAAAAACAAAATGCACATTACTCTGACTTTTTATTTACAATATATTAATATTCTCTTTAATTTTTTTCAGTTTTTTTACGTTAATTTTCGTTTCAGGCACTAAACATACATCCTTTCATTTTATTTAAGCGTAAACACACGTTTTTACAGTTATATGTAAGACCTCACTTTCCAAATACAAGTACAACATAAGTGGACACAAACTATTACAGTTAAATTAAATACTTTTTACCAAAAACCGCCTTTGGCGTACAGAGATCATCTGCGCAATAATCTCATTACAATATGGCTTAAGTAAGCTTTAACCTAAACTACGTACTAAAACAGCATTTCATCAAGTTATAACAGTTATTGCACAACTAAGTAACATTATAATTATGTAAACAAACAACTTAGCGCAGAACTGAAGTGATAAAGGGTTTGTATCAAATCTAGACCGAAACGTAAAATTGGTCGTCGATCATCGGTCCAGAAATATAAATGACACAGTAACAACAATCCAAATAGAAAGTACAGAAAATCATGCGTTGTTTATCTAGTTATACCTAAATACTAAAGTAAATTTATTTCAATATAAATAAGTTATAAAAGTGAGGTCCGTCTGAGGTGTTGAGATGGGAAAAGAGATTATTAAAAAATAGATACACAGAATGCTGAAATGTGTACAAGCCATGTCCTTTTAGAATATCCAAACCATGCAATAATTTGTTCGCATCCTTTTACATTCTTCTTTTAATAAATTTCTATGATGACTGTTAACGTTATTACACAATAATTTAATGTATAATAATCGCCATAAAACTTGTACTTTACATCTAACAACAAAAATAAGAATATCGATCATACTCAAAACCATTCAGACATACCGTGCTGACAGTATGTCGCCACAGTCAGCGAAACATTTGTTCCTCAATCAACTAGTGAGAAAGCGTAAGTTTCAATCAATCAAATGAGAAATACAATACGAATACATAAATATACATTAACGTGCACCAAATTGCACGAAACCAAAAAGAACATGAAGTTAAATAAAACTGACAATATGTATAGTCGCTGCTTCCCTATTGGCAAGAACTCTATTATAATTTGGTTTTATAGCGATATTTTTTATATAAAAATATTATCTTTTTATTGCCACGTTAAACTTTGAGATCTACTAATAATTACACTAAATACATGTTCACTTACATCATTCATCTTGAAGGACAAACAAAACAGGTACTGTTTAAATTGATGATAGTTTTGTCATTTTATGAACTTCTTGATATCTAATTAAATATACATAGACGTCTATGGTAATATTAGCTTTAACAGATGTATGTGATCGAATGTCATATCGGAAAATTTACTAAATATAATTGGTCTCTCAATAATCAATCCAGACACATAATTCTATTTAAGCTATAAATTGTTTTACTATTTAGAGGAGTATACAGAAAACTACATGTAACAACCATACACAAACAAATAAATAGCAACATTAAGTATACCAAAGCCGAATTTGTTCAGAGTAAATGCTGATCAAACATCGATCGAAAACAAGTTCTAGGTGTTGTTTAATTTAACGACAAAACAGGTAAGACGAGGAGTTAAAAGCATTCTATCCGGCAACAACAGTGGCAAAGTTAATAATAATAATAAAAGTTGACTACTAAGTGACGTTGACTGCAAAGTTGACTACTAAGTGAACAAACAAGTAATAGGGAATTAGAACATGTATGGGAGTGACGAGCTGATGATCAATCAGACGTGTGAGTGGCATCACGTGAGGCGGCAGGACGGCAGGCGGCCGCACGACGAGTGCCAGCGACGCTTGCGTCGCGAGTCCGCGTCCGACAGCTCCGCCGTCGACAGCGTGCGGGACCCGCCGTCGCCCAGCTCTGCAACACGCACCTGAGGTTACACATCTCATAACACCGAACGACCCAGGATTATATGGAGCCCTAACTGCCGACTTAGAAGATTCATCTTTAGGTAAAAGCGGATTTATCGTAAATGATACAAAATGCGCAGTGCTTGCTGCACAATTACGGTGGGGGGTATCCTATTTCAAGTTAAACAACGGTCCCAATTCCCTTATTCACAAACTAAACTAAATTGCAGTGAATCTTTTTCTTTATATTTAATTAAGAAAAGGTCAGAACATATATTAGTTTAGGCCTGTCAAATTAGTCCGCGCTTGACGTAAATTGATGAATTTTTGGTCGCCATGTGCATAATCACGTCTATCATCAAACTGTCTGTATTCTATTCTTTTCTTAAGAAAATAGACAGAAAAAAGAAGCACTTAACTTAAAATTAGTTTAGTTTATGAACAAGACAATGAGCGCCAATATAAACTTCATATAAATGCCAATTAACTTTATTTCAATAGCCATTGAAATAGTTAAGTTGTAGCGTAAACTAAATTGCATTATCTAGGACATAAAGAAAATTTTCTATTAACTCATATTTGTTTACTTTAGTGTTAAACATCCTTCATAAAGATTTCATTTTTGTAAAATATATCACACACAAAACTATCGAACACGGTATTATGTCGGAAGCTAGGGCTCGACACACTATTCAGATACCACTACTATATTATTACGATATCAATTTCGAAAGTAGTTTTAGCTCGATCCGCCATCTTCTTCACGGTGGAGAATAACAGTTTATGTTTAAATTCCAGAATTATATAAATTGCTTATCAATGAAGTTTCCTGACTTAAACCTCCTTATTAATAACCGCTGCTTAAAGTTAACTAGTGATTAGCGATTCTTTAGCCATAGATTTTTGACCTTTAACGTCACTTAACTTTAATCATCCTTTATGAATAAACACCCCAGTGTTTAAGGGGTTTATTCATAAACGATGACTAAAGTTAAGGGATGTGCAAACGTCTAAAATGTATGTTTAAACAGTCGCTAATCACTTGTTAACGTTAAACAGCGTTTACGAATAAGGGGGAAGATGAGCGGTTGACTCCCGTAAAAATAAACGCAATTAATTAAACTTGAATGCTCACACGCCTCGGGATGTCTAATTTGGCTAACATAATGCGGGCGAACGACCAAGATTGCGCTTGCGCCTTTAACAACATTAAAAAGCTGATTGCCTAATGTGTAAAGTTAAGTATCTGTATAGTATGTACTCTATGTACGTATGTCTCACTGCAAAGTATTCATTCTCATATGCAATATCAATATTATTCATTAGAAATTATGATTATTAGTAAAGTATTAGGTACACTCATTTTACTGCACTTACTTATCAGTTATCATATATAGACTCTCATAATAAATACGTTTTATTTTGGGACATAAATTATTAATTACAAAATATAATAAGCCTGATATTTTTATAGCGGGTATATGTAGGTATATGGCTGTTCATATAGATATAAATAGATAGTAAAATCGGTGGTAATAAAGCCTGGAAGCTAGATTGGGGCTCCGTCACTCTCATGCAACGAACCTAACTCAAGGAACAAACGCGAGCACGCACGAGACCGGCAACAATGCGCACTTCTTCAGGCTCTGAAAATTTTACGACTGTATTACCTCATGTCTAATATTTACATATATAAATGCTTATGTCAATTAACATAGAATTTGCTTAGACGCTACAAGCGTCAGTGAAACAAAATCTAAGAATATGTTCAAATAAATTCTGTTAAATTCAACAAAGCAAGCAAAATCATGTTGAGTTTATAATGCAGTGTAACTATGATTAATATCATAACTATTATGTAATTACTGATATCACGATGACGGCGTTTCAAAGATATGAAATGGTATTTACTTTATCACAATGCACGTTAAACAGTGACGTAATTGTTTACAAATCTAAATATTTACAAATTACGAGTACAAATATTGACCTGACCTTAGCATAACTTTAACAGCCTTGCCACAAGTTCAAAAAACTGAATGCCACACATTGCAAATGTGTAGTATAATTATGTTACACAACATTATTTTTAAAACATAGCAAAACATCACGCCTTTATTTAATATACAGGCAGGGTTGACACATCGATATTTGGCCAGTTGTGTAATTCACATGTAATACGATCAGCCGGATATAGCAATCGGCCGGAAATCCGGAACCCGACTGGCGAAGGTTTCAATAATTATTGGTGGCGGTGCACGACTTCCTGGACTCAATCAAACTAATCTCTCGTTTGATGTAATGTACACGCACTGAATGAAGAAGTTAAGAAAAAATTTAGTAGGTATATTTCTTTCCCATGTGGTAAAAAAACACCTATTCGAATTTGGACTGTTATTTTCATTAATATATTGATAATACGTAATAAGCTACATATTTTCAATCTACGACCGATCACACAACTATGTCTCACTGTCTATAACCAAAATCTGTAACGTCATAAAAAAGTTCATCATCAGAGTCAGACTGACCGTGTCTGTAGTCTCGCTCGGTGAAGTACTCCTGCGCCGAAGGATAGTGTCTCTCCACTAAGTACGGAATGACGGTAGAAGTGTGCAGTTCGTCCGAACGTCTAGAGCGCGGCGTCACGATGCGCTCGCCGGCTTCTAGCGGCGGCCGGGCTTGGACCCAACTGTAAGAAGAAAAGGTAGTTTTAACCTTTTTATGTTAAAAATCACTGAGGGTAATAGGGATGTATCCAAGGTATGAAAAACAAAAAAATAATTAGTCCGTCTTACAGATAATTAGAAACATTCAACACCCGTATTTTTTATTTTGTCGTAATTACCAAAAACTACTGAGATATAGCTTATTAAAGTTACGGAGTGGGGGCTAATTACGTTACGCCGTGCTAAATTTTGTACCACGGCGTGACGTCATGCGACATTTCAAAGCAATATATCTTCCTAAGTATTAGGATACAAGCTAATTATTAGCATTCGTTTTCTATAATTCATTTTTTGTCTCCTTTATTCTTCATCGCAGGTATGCTGGATATCTTAACAAATAAACATCACCTTTGTAACTATTTTTCTGTTGTTTATTAAAACCAATAAAAAATAAACAAGTAACAATCACCGCATCAATACATCTTCTCCAACACCTTTTTCAGCAACGAACCCCAAAATGTAATCTGTGGTGAGTGTTTTGGGAGCAACAAGTGTTCATACTCGGCTTAATTTGATTAAATGGTTTTTGGTGTTGATAAAAATAACAATTAATTAAATATGCTCTCTTTGCGGTGATGTTGAGTACCAACTAACACATTCTTAGAGCTTTTTCCAATCTACGGAGGATGGAAAGCCCTTACAGATAATATATGAAGTTAAGATCGTTCCCTGTTCAATCGACAAAACATGGTTCATGAATGTCTTGTTCCTCTTAAGACCATTATTTTTTATCTATTTCATAAAGAAAAGGACAGAAGATAACATTTTAGTTTAATCCTGTCAAATTGAGATATTGCATAGACCATATAGGTCCGTATTCCAGAAGGAAACTCAAGCATTGATCTCTGCTTAAACATTACTTAAAACTAGTTTCAAAGCTTGAGTTTTGAGTGACGTTCTGTAATACGCACCTTAGACGCGATTATAAACATGGCGACCAAAAATACACCAATTTACGTCAGATGAAGACTTTTTTGACAGGTCTAAACTAACATAGTATCTTCTGTCCTTTTCTTAATGAAATATAAAGAAAAAGATGCACTGAACTTGAATTTAGTTCAGTTTGTGAACATGCCAAGCCTTTCTCAACTATGTTGGGGTCGGCTTCCAGTCTAACCTGTATGCAGCAGAGTACCAGTACACATGGAGCGATTACTTATCTAACCTCCACGACCCAGTCAATGGTTATATGAAACTCTTGGTAAGAATGGATGTCAGAGTTTCGGGCTTCTGACGACTCGAAACGACTTTCAAAGACCTACGAATGATAGCCAGGACCAACGGCTTCGCGCGCTTTCTGGGGCACGGAGGGATGTGTGGAAAGATGGTCAGTAGTCACCCATTCATGAACCAAGCGGAACTTAACCTGACCGTTTTTTTTTTCAATCATTATAAACTAGTGTTGCAACAACTGCTCAGACCCGTCCTCCGTACGGCTACACCTGACATCATGCCGGAACACGACGAATCGCTTGGCGGCAAGACTTTTTTTATATATATGGGACAAAACCCGCCACACTTTTTCCCACCCACTGCAACTCCTGAAAGCCAGAATTAACAGTGGAGACCGCCAGAAAAACCCCGAGCAATGAAGCTCGACGAGTCCCGGAGAAACGATTCAACTGTCTTGGGTCCCGCAACGAAATTAATAAGAAAAGAATAGCGGAGGAGTAAGAAAAAAGATATTTTTTCAGCAAGACTTTGTCTGTGGATGCTAGCCGATGTTATGGTCTACCACCGAGACAACGATCGACCGACCCGTGCGGCTGTTATCACTTAGCCAGAAGCCACTCTCCCTAAGCCTCTTCACATGAGTACGACGATAAACAATAATAGCTACAAGGCAGATATATTTTTTACTGGAGAAAAGTGGGTCTGCCCTTCGAACTACAGACGTGGTTACTATATAGGGTGTCCCAGAACTCAATGTCAAGCCGAAAGGGGGAGCCAGGATTGATTGTAACCATCATGATAAAAAATCAAGGGGCATCTTAATCGAATAATGTAGAAGATTATAATGTCATAGTTTTACAACTAAGTATGTAGTCTTTAGGTTTACAGTTTCAAAATTTAAATGAACAAAAATAATAAAAATTAACGGTTATAGTTTGACCAAAATTTTAGGTTTTTCTTGAATGCCCATAATTTTCAATATGCATGGGAAAGGTTTTTTTCTGATTTTTCATGTTGGTTACAATCAATCCTGTCACCGCGTTTCGATTTAACGTTGAGATCTGGCACAGCCTGTATATGTTAGTTATAAATAAACATTCCAATGATAACAGGACTATCAGCAACTTATTATAATATTAAATAAACAAAGTACTTATTTCTTTTATTTGTAGGTAACAACAAACTAGGTCATTTTCCTGTTGCAAACAAATGTAAGCTGGATTTAATTTGAATGCGTCAGAGGGAACGTCATAACAAATGATTATCAGGACAGAAGTATACATTGTGGTTTAGAAACCAAGTAACAAAGAGGCATTAAATAGACTTTTTGCCACCAGAGAGCTTCACAGAATCGAGCAAACAATCCCCTCTATTCACAAACGTTGCTTAAAGTTAACTAGTGATTAATGCCTGTTTAAACTTACATTATTGACGTATTGACGTTTTAACGTTACTTAACTTTAATCATGGTTTATGAATAATCACCAGTGTTTATGGGATTTACTCATAAACGATGATTAAAGTTAAGTGACGTGCAAATGTCAAAAATTTATGGTTAAACAGTCGCTAAACACTAGTTAACTTTAAGCAACGTTTATGAATATGGTTGCAGCGTTAATATTAAGCATACTTCGACAAGTACCACAAGTATACATAGGTTCGCATAATATCATTGATATAAAAGTTTTCTTCACCCAAGTTTTCAGACGAATAAATAGAATGGTTGTACATACATATAATATAAAGCGGCGTAAACAACCTAATCTCGACGATCACTAATACTATTAAAATGTTCACCTCTGACGTAACCCCCGTTTAAGACATTTGACATGCTATTTTGTAGACTAAGACAAAATAGGTATGTAAAATACGTAAGTAGATATAAAATTTTTATTTTAATATTTGGTGAACGCCACGCAGTTATTGTTAAAACTAAAGAGCGATTAATTGCATAAGGAGTGACTGTTGGCGCAATTAATTCCTTAAGTCACTGTATTTTTGCCAATACTTTTTGCAACACAAATGGTGCAATAATTGGACCCATAGCAATAATGTCGTGTTTTCTTTTTATTGTAAAGCGTAGCGTAATGTAAAGTTTTTCTAGTATGTTCCAAATCTTAGTTCGGGTTTGTTTTCGTGTCTCCGATTGCGTAAGATTAACGGACGGTGAGGTGCATACTTAGCGATCGCTTACGCAGGACGATATCTAGTGAGTTTAAAACGGTAATTGCGTAACACATTGTTAGTAGCGATGGCTTTCGTTTTGGGCGTTCAACAACATTAATTGTTATTAACTTTGTTAATCAGACTAATTTTTCGAACATATAGCAATAACCTTCAAAATTATTCACATTCAAACAGCAGGATAATTGTGTAACACGCTGTCAGCAAGCAATGGGTTTCATTTTGACAGTTCAACAACATTCACTGCGCTATTTACGTTGTTGGGCGAACGCGTTTTCGAACTTATGGAGCAATACCAATAGCAATATGTGTTACGCAATAAGGTGCTGATAATGTGAACGGCATTAAAATTTATTGGCAGAGTTGCAAAGAAGAAAGCGGTACACAAAAAACACGAAGTACGACTACAAATTCTACTATGTATTTATCGATTTTTATGGATTTTTCAGGCTACACAGCCAGTGTCTATTTGGTGGTAACAAGCTCATTTCGATGAGAAATTGTTATGGCTTAAGTTATCACTGCTGGAACACAGGCTGACAGGCTTCCCCTCTTCGATTGGGAGTGGACTTTGATCCACAGAGTTAATTGTTATAATTAAACCGGGTCTAATACGAGCTTTCAAAAAGCGTTGTGTTCTACGATACTTACATAGGTACAATTTTCGCGTCTATAATGTTAAAACATCGCGTTATTGAATAATAAAACCTTACAAAAACGTTGAACATTTTTGGACTTTGCCACATTCGAATCATCGACTGTTGTAGCTGATTTTATTTTTATGAAATGCTGTGTCATTTCTAACGATAAAATTTGCATCATAAATGACTTGGTTCTAAGTATGGTCATTTGTTATAAGTCGATAACAAATTTGGCCTTTTTAAAGGTCAGTTTTTAATATTGTTTACGTAGTTCAGTGGGACAACCCACTGCAGGGCCCCTCTCTTTTGCATACTACATCGTTTGATAATCACAAAAAGATTATAGAAATTAAGAAATATTTCCATGACCACAAGCTAATATTACCGATTATTATGAATATGACAAACTTTCTTACGTTTCTAAAACTCAACCCAGTCTTTTAAAAAACCTCAGAACAGTTATCCTGTGACATACACACATACACATCGTTTTAGTCAATACGGTAAGGAAATTGCGTAGCTCACTAAGTTATCAGTAACAATGAGTTTCATTTTGACAATAGGGTATTTGACTAAAAAAAAAAAATAGTCCGTCAGTCAGATTTCCAAAAAATATTAGACACGTATTTTTTCTTTTTTCATATAAACAAAAAATGAAGACGACACAGTGCGATGAAAACTCGTGTGACGTCACTGCACGCTACACTTTTTAGCAACCAGTGACGTCACCAACCACCACTCCTGATCTTTGATGCCTTTTATATTTGTCAATTTTTATTGATTTGATAAAACAAAATATACGTATCCAATATTTTTTGGAAATCTGACTGACGGACTATTTAGTTCTTTTAGTCAAATACCCTATTCAGCAACATTTACTTTTGCACGTTTTTCGAACACATACAATAGTTTGTTACGCAAATGTGGTGCAGGTCGGTCCTTCCCGCCATCTTTACCATGATCTGCTGACTGCTGTTCTACGCAGCAGCAGTTCAATGGTGGACAGTACTTCAACAATTTAAATAATACATACGAGTGCCTCCTAATCTCGTGCACGGTGGGCCTGAGATCGGGATCACGCTTCAGCATGTTGGTGAGTAGCAGACCGAGCGTGGGCCCCAGGGACGGTGGCGGCGGCGCCGGCTCACCGCGGCCTATCGACTCCAGCAGTCGGTACACGTTGTCGCCCTCGAACGGGTACCGGCCCGTCGTCATGTTATATCTAAACAATTTGAAAAATTAACATTGGTGAATTAAGCGCAGTGTACAATTGCCAATTGCTCTCCAGCAGTGCGATTCAGGAACAATCTCAAAGTGAAAACGTAAATGAAGTACCAAATAAGGCTAGGGACAACTCATTCCAAGCTCACTTCACCTAACTTTTTAGAGTGAGATTTATACAAAATCGATGGCCTGTATCACTTTCTTACATCTTCTATGAACAGGGTGGAACATCAAATTTATAAAAATAGCAGACACTGCTATTTTTATAAATTTGACATTTCAATACGATTCCATTGTCATTGTGCTAAATTCATAATGATTGATCAATTATCTCAGTAGTCTCGTAATGGAATAGTAACAGAATGACATTGCCGTTTTGACATTATTATACCTGTTAATAGAAATTATTTTCTAAAAACTACCACTCAATTTGGATATTTATTAATATGGAGTGGAGTGTCAGTGATTGACCACTGGAAAGTCATAATGACGCAGAGAATAGATTACGAAACTTGTCAAAATCGATAATTATGAGATCATTGAACTAACCATGGGCGAACCCAACTTCTGGCATAGTAGGGGGCTAAGGAAAGGTAAGTGAGGCCTGGGGGGTAAGTAAAATTTTTAGAGTGGGTAATCTTTTTGAACTATATTAGCACGTGGTTTTTTCTCATTAACACCGTACATTTTGATAGTGTCTACTGCGTGGTGTATTTAAAAGTTAGAGATAAGTAACGTAAGCGTAAAGATAAGTAAAGTTAGAGTAAGTATAAGAGATAAGTAACAGACTAGGGCCCCTGTACGCGGGCTACAACGCTCTGTTGTATTGGAATACGATGCGATGCGGCCTGCTCTGGCTATAGTGTTTACTAGTCTTTGAAGTATATCATCGTCAGGGTATTGTCAATATTATTCAGTCGATTGTTACTAAATTCGTTTCATAAAATATTCCGAACCGAATAAACCGTATCTATAAGTATAGGTGAACTATTAAAACCAATTTACTATAGATTATTCAATATCAATAAATAAAGCTATTAAACAACTGGTAAAACAGGTAAATCTAGTTAATTTTATGTTAACTACATAATTATAGGAACAAACTGGAAGCAAATTTACAATTACATGTTTATTTATGTATGCAAAGTGACACATAGGTAGGTAAGTCATGGATAGTAGGGTGATGATGATAATAGTTTTTAATTAATCATGAATCACAATGTTTACTAACAGAGTAATGAGTAAGAGGTGTGTAACTGAACTCTGAACGTGAACAGTGATAAGGTAAATTTCTTCTTCGTCATTCTTGAAAATTTAAAAATAGAAGGAATGTTAAAATTTAAAGCCACAAATGATACAATTTGACACATAAGCGTGATGTTATGTTGATAGAACCAGTATGCCAATTTTCGTAATAATTTACAAATGTCTAAAACTTGTCAAAGTTTTGGGAAACTCAAGGATTACACAGATTGAGCCTGAGATCAGAATATGAACGTTCTTAAAATTAAGAGATTTGCCCCTCTGATATCAGCTGTCCAAGTGATCATACACACGAGAGACACGCATCAACACGTATCCTACAGTTGCATCTGCCGTGACCGCGTGTCTATCATTAGTAGAAAGTTAGAAACACTAATCTAGTGTAGGTATTTTATGGAAACTGACTGCAGTCTCACCATAAAATAGAAATTAAAACTTATTGTCAAATTAAAGAATATGCAAAATTGACTATCGAACAATCTCGAATGTAAAATCACAAAGATATACATATGTGCCCTTTGTGAAGGAAACAATGCTATAACAAAAGGTCAGTGTTAGTGGGTAATGTTCTATTTTCGTTCACTTACAATGTGACTCCGCTGCTCCAGATATCAACTTTGACGCCTGAAAACTGTTCAGCACCATTTGCAATCTCTGGCGGCTGAAACGCGGGGGAACCCTGCCCTGTATAACATGTGTCTTCAGGAGAAAACATGTCTAAAGCCTGAAAATAACAATTATGAACATGTTTAAGATGCTGTAAGATGATGAATCTACACTAATATTAAAGAGGAAAGATTTGTATTTTTGTATGTAACAAATAAACTCAAAAAGTACTGGACTGATTTTAATAATTCTTTTTGCCTTAGAAAGCTACATTATCACTGAGTTACATAGGCTAAATTTTACTTTGGAAAAAAAATAAGGTTCCATAAGATATTTGGGGTTTTTTGAACGCAAGGTGTAAAAAATCTACCAGAAAAGTTACTTATTTGGCGTACGCTGCCTAAACTATAAAAGATATAACCATAAAAGTTCTAATTAATTGTAAATCTTATAAATATCTACAAAAAAGTCCGCGAAAAGTCGAGTCGAGTGAGGCACAACAACTATTTTTTTTTAATCTTGAATTTTTTTGGACTACATTTAAACGCATTTATTTTACTCGTGCTATTTATCCTTATCAAAATAAATTATTTCATCACTAGGTACAGTTTATGTAGATAATATTTGGTTTTTGAATGATTAAAATTGGACGTTTGGTTTTGAAGTTATGGCGAAATTAAAATATTATTATTTCTTTCGACGCATGCGGGAGGGGAGTTTAGATCTATGAGTAAAGTCCCCGCGTGGCTCAAACGAAGTCTAATAAGTTAATAAGTTTGCAGCGACTTCTAGCTTAGGCAGAGAGACAGTAGTTGTCCACAAATAGAGTTCGAATTTTAGCAAACAGCAATAGACTGCCTTTCAGATATGATCCGCCGGTTGAAGGTGCACAACAAGCGTCAGTGCAAATCGGAGTCATGGATGAGATCTGCTCTAACTGCTCTGCCAAGAAATGGGCGGACGAATCTAATGGTATGTGCTGCGCTTCAGGTAAAGTTTGTCTTTCAAACCTTCAGGAGCCGCCACAACCAATAAAAAATCTTCTAATAACCATCCATTATCAGGTCATTCTTTAACAAATATACGTAATTACAATAGTCTTTTTCAAACGAATTCTTTTGGCGCAAAAAAAACCAGGGTAGGTAATTATACGCCCACTTTTAAAATTGAAGGACAGGCGTATCATCTCATTGGTAGCCTTCTACCACCATCAGGCTAAAATCCACAATTCTTACAATTATATTTTATTTCGGATGCAGACCAGCTATCGTTGCGATCAATCATCCTACCAAAATTAAGAAATTTAATTCGCGAATGTGAAAACTTAGTATTAATTACATTTAAATATTTTCATTTAACATCCTCATAAAGACAATCTATGCAGCCTGTGGATAATGACTGCGTAAAGAATAGAGAATAGTGCATATGATGAATGAAAGTATTTGTACTCTTTGGAAAGATTACTGAGGTGCCATTGGCTAACGATAAGACATACAAAGCTACTTAACATCTTAGCTTTTTTGCCATATTATCAAGGCTAACATTATAAAAGACTAGTAAATATTGAGTAAAGCAGCAGAGTTGTCTGCAAGGCTAGTTTATGGATGATTGTTATCAGAATCCTGTTTAAAATTTGTTTTTTTTTTTTTTTTTTGAGTAAACTTGTAAGTAATTCAATTGTAAGTGCTGTCGCTTAAATTCAATTAACTAGGTAGATTAATAGTAGATTCAGCTAATTAAATGTTCAAGTGAACATAATTTTTTTTATGAGGGTGACTTAGGTAAATATTATAGAACCTCACTCAAAATTCAAGCTTTACTTAAATCTCGTTTGAAGCTATTTGATTGGTTGAAACTATTTTAAGTAATGCTTAAATCTTGAGTAAGGTTCTGTAATACGGTCCTTAGTAAGGTAAAAATAGTAATGATAACTAATGTAAAATGCAAAACAAATATACAGTATGTAAAGAAAACCCTGTCCGACCCATAAGGATAATAAAGGTTAGGTAAACACATGACCAAATATAATATAAAATTGTACGTAATCATCATAGTACCAATACAAATGAATTTTGAAATAATCTTTTTTTCCCGCGAATTAATTTCAACTTCGCCGAAATTGGGTAATTTTTGAAAAAGTGACAACACCTGTATTATTATGAGCGAATAGCGATGCGACCACGTGCCGCGTGCCCTGCAGCCCGCCGCCCGCGGAAGGGTGCTTACGCACATTTATTAAGTTATCTTTTTTTACGAAATAATATTTATTTTTAGGGGGATTTTTTTTTTAAGTTTAGCCCGGTTTTGTATCCATTAGTAGAATCAGTTATCGATACCTAACAACACCTTCACGGGTCGGACAGGGTTTTATTAACATACTGTATATGCAAGTATGCATAATAAGCAATGTAAAAATACACCTCTATTATCTGAAACTTAGTCTAAAATTAAATTTATATATGATATGAGTTTTTATGTATTACCTCAGCAACACCAAAGTCAGTAATTTTTAGTGTCTGATCAAGTGTCAGCAACAAATTCCCAGGCTTGATATCCTTATGCACCACACCCTGGCCATGCAAATACTCTAACCCATCCAAGAGTTGAGTAAAGTAGTCATGTGCTTGTCGCTGAGGGAATTTCTTGCCAGGACTCCCTTCCAACATATCCTAAACAACATCAGCATGATTATTTATGAAGAATTATGAGTTTGCTGAAACTGAATAGATACAAGGTAGAAGGACATCAGTGCAACTGTAACCACGAATTCAGCAAATGATAGAAAAAGGCAATATTTACATGGTCCGAATGTATAGACAGTAATTTTTTTGTTTATATTTGGTGAAAAACTTCAACATAAGGGGTTCAGAAAAAGTACTGAATCCACAATAATAGGTTGTGGAGCATTGATGCCTTTGCTATCTCTCACCTCTTGGTCTTTGCTACCGAAATGTCATTTTATTTGTTAAAATCTCCTGAAATTTATCAGTTCTTACAGTGTGCAGTGTTCATGTTTTAAGCAACAAACTGTGTCATAAATATACTAAATGCTGTAGATCTTAAAAAGTCACATAGTAATGTCACTAAATTATCTAGTACGATAAAGATAAATGTTACAATAGAATTAACATAAGCAGTGCAATGAAATTATGATATATGAATGCACTTATCTGTCTAAAGTAGCATTTCTTTTGCACACCATTAACCCTAATGTATTTTTCATCCTGTTAAGCTCAGATTGCCAATAGAAGTCAAAGAAACCATGAAAACAAAAACTGTAAAACTTTATAATTTATAAAAAAAAAAAAAAAAAAATATATTGAGAAAAATATAGCGATTTAAGGCTTTAATAAGTGTAGCACATACCTGGAGCACACCAACACAGAACTCCATCACTAGGTACATCTTCTGTTTCTCATCATTATACATAACATCGACTAGTTCTATCACATTTTTGTGTCTAAGAATTCGCAGCAATTGTATCTCTCTCTGTACATTCTGTTCACCATTGGGTATTCTTCTTAATTTTCTCTTTTTCAATATTTTTACAGCTCTTCTGCACAGCGACTCGGAGTCCAGCATTTCCTTTACTTTTCCGTACGAGCCCTCCCCCAGGACATCTCCCATAACATACTTTCCTACCATTTTGCATTTTTTCTTCTTGCTTCTGTAAATTATATCTGCACTATCGACTCTATGAAAACACAGATTAGTTTGGTCTAAATTAAGATCTAATTCATCTATTTGATCGTTGTCTAACCATGTCACGGAGTGCGGCTCGGGACTACCGTCCAACATGAAATTATCGTCGCTCTCTTGCGGTGCAATGATGTTTGATACTTCATATTCCACATTGTCCGCTTCTGGAAGACTTTCACTACTACTGATTTTTCTACACATTCTTGGATCCATTATCTATCAAAACAACACATTTGTAAATCTATGCGTACTGCAAGGCCTTTTGTCATGAGATCATGAAGGCTATATCAAAATAAATTTACTTATTTAAATTACACATATTTCAAAATTTACACCATTGATGTGGACAAATAACCATATAAAAATTATACTCTTTTTGTTTGTGTTGTATTACAATATGATGGTAAATAATTATGAACGATCGCGCAAATGCTCCATTAGACACGAACCACAGATTACAAAAATATTTTATATTAGTACAAAATTGTCTATGGAATTTGATCTATACTATATACAATGTTGGGTGTCGCATTTTAGAAATCGACTAATTTTTTTTTTTAAGTGTTACTTTACACAATACTTGTTTTATTGCATATATGGTCATGATTTGTTCAGATCCTGTAGGATCTTGGCAGATGGGTCAAAAACTTAGTGGGTGCTAGAAGATGGGCGCCATAACCTCGTAATAATCGCTGACGAAATGATCTCATTATTCTTGACAGATAGGCCGATGTTCGTTATAACCGCACCACAAATCATATGTCCATCGCGAAGCGTTCAACGTAGTAGCCCCGTCCCCCGTCCCTTGTCCGATGAAGGCCAGCCCGCGCCGCAGCTGAGCCAGTAAATATAATTTCCCAACTATGACCTCTGAGTTTGTTTCGGACGTTTCTTCTCAGAGCTAGTACTATTAAACGCCGCGGTCATCAAACCGAATTAAAACACAAATTCGATCCAGCCGTCCCTTGCTGTTCTCTCCAGCGACGCCCTAAGCCGAGATTCGTACCCTACAGGGAGTGCCCTTAGCGCGTAGTTGATTAGTTTTTAGTCGCCCTGCCTGGAGGCTTTAAATTCATTTAAGGCAGCCACAGGATAGTCCGGTTAAGTAGTCACGACCTCTCTAGGTCAACTACGAGATACAATATAAAAAAATACGAGTGTGCTTATGACCACACGACTGAAGTGAAACTTCTTTCGCTCCATCTGTATGTATATATATATATATGTGTGTGTGAAGGTAACGATCTCCTCAGTGGCCGACAGTACGGGTTTCGCCGCAATCGGTCAACTGGGGACCTACTAGTGTATACCACTCACTTGTGGGGCGAGGCCCTCGAGAGAAATGGGGAGGCGATTGCTGTCTCCCTTGATGTCTCCAAGGCCTTCGACCGGGTATGGCACGCTGGCCTTTTGAGTAAGCTTCCAGCGTACGGCATTTCCCCTAGCCTGACTGGCTGGGTAAAAGACTTCCTGACTGAACGGTCCCTCCGAGTTGTTGTCGACGGATGCTCATCTGAGCCCATGTCGACTAATGCCGGTGTTCCTCAGGGGTCTGTTCTCTCTGCAACTCTGTTTCTGCTGCATATTAACGATGCCCGGTATCTATGGGTATGCAGATGACAGCACAGTTGTGGAGAGATACCTGCCGGATGCTCGGGCTAGTAGGGAATCAGCGAACGAGTGTTGCACTTCAGACAGTCTCCGAATGGGGCAATGCCAATCTTGTAGCATTCAATGTCGCCAAAACGCAGGCGTGTCTTTTCACCGCCAAAAGGAGCCCGTTCACCTTGGCTCCTACTTTTCGGAATGTATCCTTGGAGTGTACCGACCGCCTTCAGCTTTTGGGTGTTGAGATTTCCTCGAACCTAAACTTTGGGCGGTTCATTGAGTCCAAGGCCAAGGTGGCTGCCAGAAAACTTGGTGTAATCGCAAAGGTCCGGCAGTACTTCACACCAGGGCAGCTTCTAATGTTGTACAAAGCACAGGTCCGTTCCTGTGTGGAGTACTGCAGCCACATTTGGGCTGGTGCTGCTAAGTGTCACCTGGCCACTTTGGATTCAGTGGAGAGGCGTGCAATGAGGCTGATTGGTGACCCTGATTTAACTCGAGTTGGTCTCCAAAGCCTAGAGCACAAGCGTAGAGTAGCCAGCCTTTCGGTGTTCTATAGGATACATTCTGGGGAGTGTGCGAGGGAATTGCACGATTTAATTCCCCCATCTCCGTCCAACATCGGACGACCCGTCGTACGGCGAGTTTCCACCCTTATGTTGTTAACACCTCTACGATCCGGACGAAGCGTTTCGCCTCGTCCTTTATACCGCGTACATCGAGCGACTCGAACAATCTGCCGGCGGCGGTGTTTCCGTCGGACTACAATTTGAGTGTCTTCAAGGCTAGAGTGAATAGGCTCTTAATAAACTAGTGCGCTTTACCTTCAACGATTGCGTCACTGCTTACCATCAGGCGGGATTGCGGTCAAGCGCTGGTTTATATTTTAATAAAAAAAAAAAAATACTAGCTGACCCGGCAAACGTTGTTTTGCCATATAAATAATAAAAAAAAAATTAGGGGTGGACTACCCCTAACATTTAGGGGGATGAAAAATAGATGTTGGCCGATTCTCATAGATACCGGATAAGCACAAAAAATTTCATCAAAATCGGTCGAGCCGTTTCGGAGGAGTTTAAGTTCCAACACCGTGACACGAGAATTTTATATATTAGACTAGCTGACCGGCAAACGTTGTTTTGCCATATAAATAATAGATTAAATTACTAAAATGGCTATTAAAAAATAGGGGTTGATCGTAGAAGGGTGAAAATTGGGGATTGTATGTATTTTTGTATGTTGTATCATAAAAAAATAGAAATTAAAAATTTGTCTAAAAAATAAAAATAAAAAATTTAGGGGTGGACTACCCCTAACATTTAGGGGGATGAAAAATAGATGTTGGCCGATTCTCATAGATACCGGATAAGCACAAAAAATTTCATCAAAATCGGTCGAGCCGTTTCGGAGGAGTTTAAATCCGAACACCGTGACACGAGAATTTTATATATTAGATTTAAATTTATTTCATGGTTTCATTGGTAAATTAATATTTTTGCATAGATCTTCTTTTTTTATTGAAAAAAAAAAAAACTCGTTGTAGACCTTGTAGTACCAAGCTCGCGCCACGGGCGCCTCTGTGCTTATATCCCCCACTTAACTTCCGTTCGCCTTGCCCGATCACTTTTCGTAACGCTTACGTCACGCGTTCGCCAGCTTACTCCCCAATAGGGGGACGGTCAATACAGTAAAATACAATTGCTTAAATTAAAGAGTAAAAGGAATAAATAATTACTAATAATTAAAATCTACGCCACCAATAGGGGTGGCGGTCAAAAGACTTACAACTAGAATTAAAATTATGCGTCCCAATAGGGGGACGATAACAGCACAACACACACAATTCCTAACCTAACTAAGCTATAAGACACGGCCTGCTCGCCAACGATTGAGTGCGCAGCACCAGGTGAGTAAGTGGGATAGGGCAAGACGGGGGGGAAAGTGGATTCCCTCGGGGCCAAAAGGTCGGGCTCTTCCTCCTGATTCAGGGGACCCCAAACTCGGGTAGTCCACGACCTCTGGTTCCCGAGATAATCCACGGGGGGGTGAGGTAACTATAGGGGGTCGGGAGGGGGGGGGTAGGTTTCGTGGGGATGCGGGGGGAGTGGATTCCCTCGGGGCCAAAAGGTCGGGCTCTTCCTCCTGAATCAGGGGACCCCAAACTCGGGTAGTCCACGACCTCTGGTTTCCGAGATAATCCACGGGGGGGTGAGGCAACTAAAGGGGGTCGGGGGGGATAGGTTTCGTGGGGTTGCGGGGGGAGGGGGAGTGGATTCCCTCGGGGCCAAAAGGTCGGGCTCCTCCTGATTCAGGGGACCCCAAACTCGGGTAGTCCACGACCTTTGGTTCCCGAGATAATCCACGGGGGGGTGAGGCAACTAAAGGGGGTCGGGGGGGATAGGTTTCGTGGGGTTGCGGGGGGAGGGGGAGTGGATTCCCTCGGGGCCAAAAGGTCGGGCTCCTCCTGATTCAGGGGACCCCAAACTCGGGTAGTCCACGACCTTTGGTTCCCGAGATAATCCAGGGGGAGGTGAGGTAACTAAAGGGGGTCGGGGGGGAGGAGGTTTCGTGGGGATGGGGGTAGTGGATACCCTCGGGGTCAAAAGGTCGGGCTCTTCCTCCTGAATCAGGGGACCCCAAACTCGGGTAGTCCACGACCTCTGGTTCCCGAGATAATCCACGGGGGGTGAGGTAATCAATGAGGGGGTCGGGAGGGGGGGGGGGGTTTAGTTTCGTAGGGATATTAAGGGGCGAGGGGGGGGATACAGGAGGGACTGTGAAGTAGGCGGTAACAAATTTTATGTTAACTGACCCCCTTAATGGTTGTCAGTCAACATAAAATTTAATGTATAGTGTTAAGTGTAAATAAATAAATAAATAAATAAGTGTATCCGTGTCTCAAAATTTAAAAAAAAAAAAGAAAATTGCATAGATCTTCTATTTTTATTGAAAAAAAAAAACTCGTTGTAGACCTTGTAGTACCAAGCTCGCGCCACGGGCGCCTCTGTGCTTATATCTCCCACTTAACTTCCGTTCGCCTGGCCCGATCAATTTCCGTAACGCTTTCGCCAGCTTACTCCCCAAGTCAAGCGTGCGTAAAGAAGTTTCACTTCAAAAAAAGTTAGTATTGTAATAGGGTTCCATTTTACCCTTTGCATTGGGAACCCTAAAAACCTAAAATTGATAGGGTCACACTGTGGAATTAAATAATCCTTTCAAGTTTATAATAAAATATTTTCCTTTCCCTACTTATCTATAAAATTTCTTAGCACCCCCAGCGACGCGTGTTCCGTGCTTAAAAAATGTTCGATTACTTTTTTTTTTTTTCTAAGCAAAATTAGGCCCTTTTTTTAATTGAATTTGAATATTTTTTTAACTGAATGTTGAAGCTAAATAGTTACATATTCCAGAGTCCAGAGGATGAGTTAGACTTTTGCTGACTAAAACACACTCGAATTCCTTACACTAATTGTGCGCCAGGAGCAACAGTATCTCTCTCGAACAACCTGCGGACCATGTAGCGCTCATCAACTTCTTGTCTAGTCTCCATTATAAATCAGTATATAAATATTTTACAAAAAAGAGTCGAACGAAAAATCTTGTACTAAAAAGCCTAGGCGTCAATCTGATCTCATTTACCTACTTCCGAAAAAGATTCGTAGTACTACGGCGGTAACTTCAAAAGTTCAAATTCTTTTTAAATCCAGTATCATTACTTGCTCAGTATCCAGTATTATTTGGGGTGTTTAATTAATATTGGGTCGTGCTTGTGTGTGGTAATCGTAATTTAGGACTAACAGTGCTCGACAAAATTTTCGGGAATCCGTGTTTAAGGTAAAGTTACTATGATACGTCCATTGTGATTTTGTTACGAATCAAATGAAAACAGATTTTGGGTTGGTAAACACATCAAAGAATATAATTATTATTTGGTACATAATAAATAACAAAGATATAAAGTGATATTCCTTTAGTATAACATGATCGAATTCATTTCATGCACTCGCAGATCATAGGAGGCATCATCATTACAATATATGTATATTTCAGTTCTATCAGTATTTAACCTTTTGTTCGTTCATCTCTTTCTTGAGAAGAGCGAGACGAGTGAGACAGGCGTCACGCCAGGCGCGTCTCTCCGGCAGTCTGTCCAAAGGCACCATTTTGTTCAGCTGTTCGCAGATCGTGTCGGCACTCTTGCTTGTGGTCATGCGTGGAATATCTCCCATAGTATTGCTAACGTTGTAGATGGTCTCTCCATACCTAAATAATAAAAAAATATTATAGGTTTTTAATCTAGGCAGACTTCCTGACAAACGAGATGAATTATTCAAAAAAACTCACTCTTATAATACAGTGCATAGAAAAGTCATGATTATGATAATGGAAAATATAAAAGTATACGTATGAATCATATTCATATATCATAACCATTATTTCTACCATGTAGAGTAAAATACCACAGTCCTATAACTGCTTAACAGCTATGGTTTCAGTTGATATAACTTAATGTATTTTTCACTAACCTCTCGATATAAGACTTCATGCCTTCCGCATTCAAGTGCGCAGTTTCCAGAGATCCCAGGAAGGCATATCTCATTCCGAGACCTTCTGATATGACTTTGTCGATGTCTTCTACATTTACAATTTTGTTATCGACCAGGCGCCAAACTTCATTTAGAATCGCATACCTAGGAATATAAAAAGAGGATATTCAATTTAAAAAAGTCATTAAAATTTAATCATTTTGCAGCAGTCCACTACTGGATAATCAATCGCATTCATTGACTTCAGTCGGATGCAGGTTTTTAATCATTTGATATTTCATTTACCTTAGGCAAACAGTACATCTTATATGCACCTCACAGTAAATCTCCTAAGGCAAATGAAATATCAAATGATTAAAAACCTGCAGATTTGTATATAAGAAGGATGCCTATCCTTCTTATATACAAATCTCCTAAGGCAAAAAGTACATGTTAAATGCCTATACAGTATGTTAAGAAAACCCTGTCCGACCCATAAGGATAATATAGGTTAGGTAAACACATGACCAAATATAATATAAAATTTTACGTAATCATCATAGTATCAATACAAATGAATTTTGAAATAATCTTTTTTTCCCGCGAATTAATTTCAACTTCCCCGAAATTTGGTAATTTTTAAAAAGTGACAACACCGGTATTATTATGGGCGAATAGCGATGCGACCACTTGCCGCGTGCCCTGCCGCCCGCCGCCCGCGGAATGGGGCATAGGTGTGCATAGCGCACATTTATTAAGTTACCTCTTTTTGCGAAATAATATTTATTTTTTTAAGGGGATTTTTTTTTAAAGTTTAGCCCGGTTTTGTATGCATTAGTAGAATCAGTTATCGATACCTAACAACACCTTCACGGGTCGGACAGGGTTTTCTTAACATACTGTATAAGATGTACTGTTTGTACCCTACATTTACATTTCGCCACGTAAAGGATTACTGAGACTGACCGAAATCTAGACTTCAACTGTTGGTTGCAATTTAGAATTTCCATAGACATTTTCATCGATCACCGATCATTAAGACATATACATGTTTAACACTATACTCACTGAATACGGTTGAGCACAAATCCGTCTATCTCGCGGCTGAGTGAGACTGGCTCCTGTCCGATCTCCAGCATGATCTCTCTCGTCTTCTCACACACGTCCTTCCTAGTCCAGGGTGCGGGGACGATCTCCACGAGAGGCACGTAGTACGGTGGGTTGACTGGATGGGAGACGATAACCTGAAAATTAATTTAAATTATATCATTAAAATTATTTCATATATATTACAGTAGGCTATATTTATTTATTTATTTATTTATATTTATTAGAGCCACCAGTTATTGTTACAACACTTAAATGTATAGTTGATAATTATAAGATCTTAGCTAGTTGCACAACATACTAAGGTAGCTACAGCGTACAATTAGAGGAGCGTTATGGACAGTGGTTAATAAAATTATACATAACAAGTATTAATCCATTCTAAAGATAAAAAAAATATTACTTTACAAAACGCAAAATACTTAAATCTAATAAAATTTTAAAATAAAAATATCAGGTGTTCTAATAATTCGAGCATTGTTTTGAGTTGTTTTCTTAGTAAAAATCTGTGTTTTGGTATAGTGGTAACAATGAGGAAATAATGTGTAAGTACTACCTATTTATAATTATCTATCTAATTTGAAAGTTTAATAACAGCAAAAAGTAGTTGTTTCATAGTATACTTAATTAAAATATTTTGTGGAAAATACAGAAATATATTCCTGTTCCTCAAAATGTTTATTTTTACAACCTGCGTGCTTACTTGTATTCGTTGTCTGGCATACTAATAAGTACATTCGTAGCGATAACACCTACCGGGTTTTTTGTATTACATCAATACACCTACCTAGAGTATTAAAAAGTTTTAATATCCTGCACATTTTTTTTTATAAATTATAAGCTAGCGCTTGACCGCAGTCCCACCTGATGGTAAGCAGTGATGTGATTGTTGATGGTAAAGCGCGCTAGTTTATTAAGAGCCTATTCACTCTAGCCTTGAAAACACTCAAATTGTAGTGTGACGGAAACACCACCGCCGTCAAATTGTTCCAGTCCCTCGATGTACACGGTATAAAAGAAGAAGCGAACCGCTTCGTCCGGATCGTAGTATTGTTAACAACGTAAGGGTGGAAAGTCGCCGTACGGCGGGACGTCCGATGATGGAACGGAGATGGGGGAATTAAATCATGAAATTCCCTTGCACACTCACAAGAATGCATCCTATAGAAGACCGAAAGGCTGGCTACTCTCTACTACTTGGAGACCGTTTCGAGTTAAATCTGGGTCGCCAATCAGCCTCTCCGCACGCTACTCCACTGAGCCAGGTAACATTTCGCAGCACCGGCCCAAATGTGGCTGCAGTACTCCACACACGAGCGGACCTGTGCTTTGTACAACATTATAGAAGCTGCCTTGGTGTGAAGTACCCGGACCTTTGCGATGACGCCAAGTTTTCTGGCAGCCACCTTGGCCTTGGACTCAATGAACCGCCTAAAGTTTAGGTTCGAGGAAATCTCAACTCCCAAAATCTGAAGGCGGTCGGTGCACTCCAAGGATACATTCTGAAAAGTAGGAGCCAAGGCTCCTTTTGGCCATGAAAAGACACGCCTGTGTTTTGGCGGCATTGAATGCTACAAGTTTGGCTTTGCCCCACTCGGAGACTGCCTGTAGGTAGTGCAGCAGTCGTACGCTCTGCCATAGCCTCTCTTTCGGACCGGATTGATTCCTTACTAGCCCGAACTTCCGGCAGGTATCTCTCCACAACTGTGCTGTCATCTGCATACCCATAGATATCGGGCATCAGCAGATTGTTAATATGCAGCAGGAATAGAGTTGCAGAGAGAACAGATCCCTGAGGAACACCGGCATTGGTCGACATGGGCTCCGATGAGCATCCGTCGACAAAAACAAATAATTATGATCGAATTATTCTCTCTCTGATCCGATTCAGAACCACGAAAACGCTATTTACATCAGTTCCGATGCCTTACTTAATCCTAATTTATTACCCTGTAATTCCCACAGCATACTGAAACCATTATTCAGTATCTTTTGTTAACTAGTTCTGGGTTTTACAAGTTAAAACTACTAAGTAGCAGGGATTAGTTTGCTCGTACTCTTGAACCAATAACGTTACATACTTACTTATTCTGACGAGTAACTACGAAAGTTCAATTACCTGTGCCTTGTGCTTCATCTGCTCAGAAAACTTCGATGGTAAAGTGGTGCTTGTAGAGCTGGACAGAATAGTATTATCATCCACAACTTTGTCCAGGTCGGAGTAAACCTTCTTTTTCAATTCAAGGCTTTCCGGGACACATTCCTGTACGAAAACGGCGCCTTTGACGACTGTTGCCAAATCCGAGGTTCCTGAAACACAAATAATTGAATGGTAGACCCTATTCTATTTTCTCATAATTATATTTTTTATTTATATCCCGGTTATGTTATTCCCTTCTGAAACCAGTACCAAACTATTTTTAACTCTAATTTGTGATGTCTTGTTGATAATTCTATGAATTATATGATAGTCTTACTTGTCTTTTCCGTGTTATAGGTGTACTATGTACCTATTTGTAATGGACCGATCATTAACATTTTCAAACGTTTATATTGTTGAAACTATTAACATATATCCAAAGTGGTCTCTTGAAATTATTCAACTAGTATGGGTGCTACATTAATAACGTCCCTATCTCCATATGAACCAATCCGAATCAAAATGATAATTGCAAGCATTCTGGAATTGATATAATTGTTCCCTTGTTTCGTTATCGTTATCAGGCCCAGCATGAAACATGGAAAAGATAATCGAATTAATAATACAATATTCATTATTATGGACAGTCTTAATTAGGTTTATTTCCTAGTACTACTTAATGTAACAAAGAGTCCCAAAGTTTTCTAAACAAAGGCCTCAAATAAATGTTATCTATCAAGAGTTGGTTACATAATTTCATCATTTGATTGCGTATCTGTGATGTGTGTTGTCTGCTGAACTAACAGAGGATTGATATAAAATTAATATTTAGTTGTTTGCCTATTTGTCAGAGACTTAAGATAATGTCTTCGCACTGGGCGTTTATCAATATAGGCGTTAGCTAAATATAGCGCGCTTATTAGCTGCGTTGCAGCAGACACCGCGTATGCGCACCGTAAGGGTCTCGTAGGCGTCTACGCGGTGTATCCACCTTTTTATTCCGGTAGGAAAAATCATCAAATGATTTCTCCCGCTCTGGGTGGAACAAAACCCACCCGTGGTTCTTCGTTTGCCTGTGCTAGAGGCCACGGTATCTCTTTCAAACAATCCGATGCTCTGGCTGAGAGCAGTTCTAGTGAACCCCGTCACAATGTGTTGACATCTCATTCTCTTCTTTGAGTCGACTCGGGCCTGGACCTTACCGGACGTGGTGTCGTATTATCCATTGCTCGGCGCCTGTAAGCCCGCACTTACGGTGGCCAAGAGCTGTTGTCTCTCGACTTCTAGGGTGTCACCACACTAGGGTCGTGAGGGCGCAGGGATTGCTTCTCCCTCAAACACGAAGAGAAGAAGGAGATAACGGTCTCCTACACACTCTCGCTCCATAACCATGGCCTAGCCTGGCCAGGGCCGGACGCGGTAGATCACCGCAGCCGATCGCCTACACGATGACACTGGCGGTGGTTCTCCGCCTGACTTGGGCCTCGGTGCCTCCATCGTATGCTCCACCCACCGTATCTTCCAGGCGATTTACGCAATGGTGGCGATTCCTCCTGCCATATACTAAACAGGGCCATCCCGTAACTATGGTCAGTGAGGACCTACATTAGTCGGGAGGTGAGGGCGCCGTGGCTCCTCTCTAGCAACTCTTCAAAGAGGGGACTTACTGTCGGTTTTGTGACGGGGCCAGCGATCTCAACGCCTTACATACAAGTTATTGTATATTGAGATGTGAGATCACAGAAAACATAATAGCGCTGTTACGTGTGCCAGGGTAAGTTACCTACATAACTCATAATATCGTGGATAAACAATACCTATCTGCATAAAAGCAAACATGTCACTCGTAAAAATAAAACCAAATTTTATTTTTTATCTATTGAAACTCTTCATCTTATTAATCAAATCATAAGCAAATTTTTACTGTTACTAAGTAGGTAATTGGCGATATCCGCCATTTATCTAATATATAAAATTCTCGTGTCACAGTGTTCGAACTTAATTCCTCCGAAACGGCTCGACCGATTTTGATGAAATTTTTTGTGCTTATCCGGTATCTATGAGAATCGGCCAACATCTATTTTTCATCCCCCTAAATGTTAGGGGTAGTCCACCCCTAAATTTTTTTTATTATTTATATGGCAAAACAACGTTTGCCGGGTCAGCTAGTTGTGAAATAAAATTTTCAAAGAATTTCTATAATTTGTTATACTTACGTGTTATTGGCAAAATTGTAGTATCTATTCCACAGAGGCCATTGATCAAAAGTTGAGGTTGATATTGTATGCGAGGAAGGAAATTAAATTTTAAATACATAATGATACAGATCATAATGACATTCGTGTTCTTTCTGTTTTTCTTTTTATCTATTGAATATTGTTAAAAGACGTACCTAATAAAGATCTAATTACAGTGTTCGCGGCCTTTAGTGAACTACGCGTTTTGTGTAGGTATCACAAACAAATGCATTGTTTTTTTTTACAAGAATTTAGGCCCGGTATCCACCAAACCGGAGAGGAGAGGAGACGAGAGATCTGTTTGAATAAACAGAATGGATATGAAAATAAAACAAGCGGATTGGTTTATTTAAACGCATCTCTTATCACCTCCTCTCCTCTTTCCACCGGGCTTTTTTATGGCATCTTGTAGCCCTAGTCGCCCTTATGAGATCCGTGACCACTTAACCGGAATATCTTGTGGCGGCCTTAAATGAATTTAAGGCCTCCAGCCAGGGGCATTTAAAAATTAAGCGACAACACGCTAAGGGCATCCCCTGTGGGATACGAACCGCTTAGGGCATTGCTGGAGAGAACAGCAAGGGACGGCTGGATTGAAATTTTTATTAATTCGGTTTGATGACCGCGGCGTTTCCTAGTACTAGCTCTGAGAAGACACGCCGAAACAAACTCAGAGGTTATAAGTCGGGAATTTATATTTTTACTGGCTCGGGTGCGTCGGGGGCTGGCCTTCATCGGACAAGGGAGCCACGGATTCCATGCTATGCTTTAAAAAAATATGAAAAGCAACACCTACCCTTGATACACTGGAACTGCTGTTCAGAATTCAGCTTGCCACGCAGCAAACCATCCTTCTCGAGGGTCTTCAGCTGCAACTTTATGTCGGCAAGCGCATCGGTGACTTGCTGTGGGACTATATCGAAGATCGTCACTTGATAGCCCACAGACGCGAACAGCATGGCCCATGATCGTCCAATAAGGCCGCTTAAAATTATAAAGTAATTGAATTAGAACAAAATAATATACACGGTGATGTACTAGTGTAGGTGTACTAGTGGTTAAAACACCAGCCTCTCAAGTAGGTATGAGTGTGCGGGTTCGATTGCAGGTCAGGCAAGTACCAATGTAACTTTTCTAAGATATATGAACTTTCTAAGTATATCTTGAACTGATCAAAAGGTGAAGGAAAACATCTTAAGGAAACCTGGACTTTTAAGTCTGAAATCGCCAACCCGCATTGAGCAACCGTGGCGATTACGCTCCATCCTTCTCTGTATGAGTGGAGACCTGTGCCCAGCAGTGGGACGACAAAAAGGTTGATGATGATGAATATACACGCAAAAATAAACGCCTAAATTTTATGTAGTAACCTAATGTTTGCATAGGTATGAGGTAGGTACTTGGATCAAAATAAACGAGAGCTGGCGCGAAATGTTTAGCAATCAAAACTTTCAATGTCGACAAGTATAGTAAAAGTAGGTACCTATGTCAGTACTCGTCGTTAAGAGTAAATTGTAATGGAATCGATGTAAATAATTACCTCAACAAAATTTTATTGATCATGGTTTTGAATAATACCTAATCTAGGTAAGTTAGTTGGCCCTATCTAATTGCAGGTAGTATTAGCACGATAATCAATTTACATAATACATATATAAGTTATACAACATTAAATTACACACTTAGGTATTTAAGTATCATTTCACTCAAAATTCAAGGAATCTTATAGAGAATTTCGTTTTTTCTATTAATAAAAACACATCAACATTTTGTTTATGAAAACAACTGTAATAATTTATCTGATAGGTATAATAATTAACCCTTGTGAACTTCGTGATTGTGTTGCTTATCTCTTTGAATAATAAGCCTATCATAATGGTATTTTTGACACTTGTTGGTACATACCTATGGTACGGACGATAGCAGGTCAAGGTACCCGATATTGTCAAATATTCCCAATTAACCTGGAGCCTTAATTCTTTAGAGATAAACTTTAAAGTCTAATATGGAAATCTGGGACGTCTACATATAAAAAATTCTCACTAATTATTTAACGTCATAAGATTCGACAACTAATAGTGGCCTTTCAGAATCAATCAAATACATTCATTGAATTCTTATGATTTGAAGTCTATGAATTGGGTCACATAATATCTAATACCTACTGTACGACTTTCAGTTTATCTAAACAAGTTACAAACTCGTTATCGCCACTTTCTGAAGAGTCTATAATAATTACAAAAATTACAGTCCATACTTAATACTTACTTATACAATATGGTACCTAATTGTAAATAATAACAAACAAAATATTGATGCTGTTGAATTATTCTGCATAGGTATAAGTATGTTATCTACTTAATTTGGTAAGTTTCTTTACTGCAAATCAAACATCAATTTATAGGAATATTTGGTTACGACATTTGAGAAGCATTTAAGTTTTAACAACAAACCTAATTAAGACCTACCAATAAAATGACTTTGATTAATTATTATTTTGTACGCTAATAATAATACTTAAAACATTTATTTATTATCACTGTACCTATGCACGAATTGAAATCCAAAAAAACGTAACAAGAAAAATATTTAGATAAAACATTATAAAGAATGCAAACTGTTTTATTATTTACCTGCCAACAATGCCGACTTTTTCAATTTTGACGGAGGCCATAGCGCTGTGGTATTGTTGCAACACGACCGATACACAACCAGTCAACCAGTGAATGACACAGACACGAGCCGCGCGGGCTTAAAACCACCACAACTAAATAAACTAGTTATCACCGCTGTTACAAGGTTGACTCTCAACTTTCCGCGTCACAAGAAGAATGCCTATAGAATGCTATCGGGCATGTCTTCTTATGAGTAATAATGAGCTTATAGATTGGTAATTGCATAACTATAACGCGAACACCACTGCTTTAGTAGTAACTGGTACGATCACCTGCAAAGCTCAACGTCACCTATTTCAATTGACGTAATAATGACAAGTATGAGGTCCGCCAGTGCGCATGCTCCAGTAAGGCTGTTCTTATATAATAAAACTAGCTTCGCTCAGCGGTTTCACCCGCATAAGTTTTAATCTCTCGTCTTAGACAGATTTTTGTAAAAAAATATCATAATTTTAATTATTGTTCACGTGCATAAAGTCATTAAGTATCAAGATGATAAAAGCAAAATCAAAATCGTTTATTTCAAACTAACCACTCGTTGGTGCTTTTGAAGAGTCAATGTCGGTCAGTCCAAGTAAAGTGAAGCTAAATTGCACATTCCAAAGAGTAGATCTCTATGGAGAAGAACGTGCAAGAAACTCCATGGACACTCTTTTAAAATCATAGTATGGGTTACATTCCTTCGTTACATACCTATATCTGTTGCTTCTATCATGTGAGCACAATGTATAAATATAAAAATTTATTAAAAGATAGAAAATGAATTATGAATTAAGATATATGTACCTACTCCTATAAGTATAATATCATAGGAATTCATGAGTAAAATCGGGGCAAAATCAATATCCTTAATGGCCAATGAACTCGATGATTCACAACCATTCGCATATTATTTTATCATAAAATATTATGTAATACCATAATACCTTATCCGATTTTCAACTTTATTTCTAAAGTATTAAGGCTCAAGGTTGATTGGGAAAATCTGACAGTTTCGGGTAACTTGACCTGCTGTCGTCCGTACCAAAGTGTTCATATATTATAATTATAATACAATGGTATTTTTTTCTTTATATGAAACCAGCCCCCTAATCGGCGAACACATTTTTGTCAAATGATTGCGACTAGTTGGGATCGTTTGGACCGCCAATTGGTCTGTTCGGTCCAAA
This sequence comes from Sesamia inferens, assembly GCA_037179545.1. Taxonomy (NCBI): domain Eukaryota; kingdom Metazoa; phylum Arthropoda; class Insecta; order Lepidoptera; family Noctuidae; genus Sesamia; species Sesamia inferens. The sequence continues at coordinate 21,078,287 of CM073928.1, read as the reverse complement.
CGATCCCAACTAGTCGCAATCATTTGACAAAAATGTGTTCGCCGGCTGAATATAGTTTGTTCCGAATAAGTAGCTGAATCGATCCACCAATCATTATTACACCATGATATATTCTTTGCCAAATTCATTTAGAAATTGTTGCAGTGTGATTGCCGAGCGCGCAACACGGTCAACGGTAGATCATAGTATTAGGCGCGTGAGACAGGGCCCCCCTCGCCGCGCCGCTACAGGCGCGAGCGGGTCAGCGGTGCGTTGACCATATTTTTGTTGGGATAACCAGGTAAGATAACAAGCCCATAACTTTGTAGTTTTTCATGTACAAAATTTCAAAAAGATATAATTTTCTTTTTGAAATTACATACATTCTTTACTTAAAAATATTGGACAACGTGTTGCGTTTCGCGTATACAAAAAATAACGTTGTACTTATATTAAATACTAGCAGCGTGATGTTATATAAAAGCCTAAAGCCTTTCTGGATTAATGGACTATCCAACATAAAACAATTTTTCAAATCAGACCAGTAGTTCCTGAGATTAGCTCGTTCAAACAAACAAACAAACAAGCTCTGCAGCTTTATATATTAGTATAGATTTAGAGTGCGGAGGCATAGTTATTAATAATAATAATGATAGGAGCCATCATTGTTTTCTTTCAGCCTGTTAACTCAATTTGCCATTAGTATTATTATTTCTTGTTCATAGCGAAATATTTTTCGCTATGGACAAGATTTAAATACATTATAGGTATGGCTATTCTTTTACTTTAACTGTTAGATATTGAATGTTTTGTTTATCATGTAGCTTACGTTGTCAACGTGCATCGAAAAACGAACCATTAATCTCAATCAATTCGTATCAATTTGCTATGCCCACCAGTGTCCTAATAATAACTGTACAATACCATCAAGGACAGCAAAGTACCTGGGTAGTTTAGATTCGTCAATAACTCGTGCTAGTTTTCGCTATTTATATTCACTGGATTAACCTGAAAAGGGAAATCAGCACTCATTTATCAAATAACACACGTTCATAATTTCAAGTTTTAATTACGTTATTGCTAATGACCTTAGGAGTTATATAATTTGTACTCTTATCGTACTATTTGTACTACAACTAATAATAAAAACAATACCAAACTTTCGATAATACATATCAGACACAAGGTGTTTATTTAAATGATAGAGAGACATTACAAATAAAATTGCAGAAATTTATATTGTAAGTTAAGCAGACGACGACGTCCTACGCTGTATTATGAGAGTCCAATAAAATATATATAAATTACGCAATTTTATCTGTAAAGCCTAGGCTAGACATATTCTCAATTCGAAGGACCCCAACAATATGCAAGTCACACTTTCGTAAAAGGTTTAGTTCTCTAGACTAAAAAGCTTTCTCTTTTATGGTGTTCAGGAGAAAATGTATCCATGTCATCCAATAAAAGAATTATAGTCTTCCTTAGATTCTAATAAAATACCCTAGATAATTGAGTGACATAAAAGACTCGTATAAATTGGTGCTACTGCCTGAGATCAAAATGGGCGGGCATACGCTTTAAGGCACACCAAATTTTAGGCACCAAAATTTAAAACAAGATTGTTAATCATTATATCATAGAGAAAATAGAAAACAAATATTTAGTCAACAAATGTTGCAGTCACTTAATTTACGTTATCCGAATTGCATCGTCTATATAAATAAATAGAATTAAAGTGTCTGCCTGTAATGTCAAAATAAAAGTTTATTACTACATCTTTTACTACTTTTACAAAAAAAAACATAATTTTTATATGATCTGTCTGTCCCGGCTAATCTCTGAAGCGGCTGGACCTATTTTGGCAGAAGTTTCACTGGTATAGATTAGCTGTAACTAAGGCTACGTTTATTTAAAATAAAAAATAATTAAGGTACCGCACAAAATACATAAAACCCATGAATCCTTTTTTCACCGCTAAGGCACTGACGGACTTCAATCAAATTTGGCACGGAGACAGATGTTATCATGGTAGGAGCTCTACCAGGATGCCATAGATAGGCTATTGTTGTCCCGGTATGATATTCCCCGGGATAATTTCAGGCATTCACGAGGCCGAAATCGCAGGCATGAGCTAGTCATAACTATACCATAAAGTGTTTATAGATCTCATAAATTGTTCGTTTAATAGGAAAGGAAGTGTTTGAACATATACAAATATTATCTTCATTTTATCAATAGCATTATGTACATTGCAAAACAATTTTAAACAATCTATTTAAGTCAGATAGAAAAATACGCATGTTATGTATGGAGTATTATGTATTTACATTAAGTATAAGAAAACTATTCACTTGTAATTCATTATATCAGAGGAGATACACAGGATACTCTGAAATAAGTTTTGCTAACAGCTACACTTGTCTTAGTTTGCTATGTGAAAATAAATAAACTCTATGCTCTTTCCCATAAAACGTATTTCATAGCATGTATTAGAAGATACCTATGACCAGCAGTGGATTGCTGTAGCCTATAGGTCAACGACGACAAGACGTATATAAAATATATTTTAGGACGCGTGAAAATATTTTGCAAACAATAACATGAAGCCCGTAAAGTTACAGTTATTGACAAGTAGTTCCTTCAATCGCCTGTGCTGTGTCGAGGCTGAATATCCTGTAGTTGACCACATTTGGATCCATCGTTCTGTAGAGGAAGCGTGCCAGCTTGTCTGTGAGCACCCACAAGATACCTTCATCGTCCACCTGAAATACAAATGGGTAAATAAGACCTTAGTGTAGCGGGAATATTTTATTCACAATGAAAAATTGACAAGACAATAAGAAAAATAACGAAATTATATCGAATTATTATTATCTACATAGTTTATAGAATTATTAGGCTATGTATAAAAGCCTAAGGCTAAGTATATATTACGTCTCCGGCAGAAAGTTTAAAAGGTTTTGAAGCAAGTTTCTAGAAAAACGAATTTTAATGAGAAAAATTTCTAAACTAAAACTCGTAGATCTTCGTTTATCCTAAAGCTATCCTTATTTAGCAGAAATGCGTCCAATTGTACAGTAAATGTTCTATACAGAACTAAATATACTATTGTGTACAATAACCAACAACATAGTCTCTCGTTACCCGTCTTTTTACTTACTGATAATAATGCAAACGAAGCAACTATGAAAGAAAGAAAAATTCGTTTATAGCCATTACAGCGAAATACCTTGAAGTTATAAAAATATATTTTCAAAAGGGCTCCAGCTCAGCAGAATGTCACATGACATCACAAGGTGTACCACCTGATGCTGATTATGACTGAACGAGGTGTGTTCATCTTACCTTCATGTCGTTGGGGAACTCAAAAAGTACAGGGTCACTGACGATAAGCGGGTTGTTTTCGGGAGTATAGGGTTTGTTTGAATTCCAACATGCTACTCCGTCGCGGTTCACCTGACGGAAGAAATATAAAATTTAAACTACATAAGTAAACTCCATAAATACATTAGTTACACGAGCAGAAGAAAATTGCACCACTCGTTCGCTTAGTACCTACTATTCGTAGAATATCTTCTCCTCGCGTATCGCACGGACTGTCATGAGAATAATTTTATGCTTTGGTAAAAAAATTGCCAGTTACCAGCAAGCAGCTGATTTTATCTGAGTCACAAAAGTTTGCCGAGCCGAGTACGTGGAGGCTGTTATGTACACCCTTTTTATAGCTTCATTGTCTTTTAAAACACTTTAAACTGATGAATGGACATGCCTAATATAAATAAAAGTTAATTTATTTAAACTTATAAGCTTCGTTTTTCTATACATCTTTTTTGTCGATAGTTTCCATTGTTGTTGTGTACGTTGGAGGAAGGTTGCAGGCTGCGTGCCTTATTGTGTAGCAAGATAAAGTAAGTATAGAAGGAATGTCAACCAACGTCCGTGGTGAAGGTTCGCCATTCGATATTATTGTTGCAACGAAGGTTATTATTGAATGCGCTTATTGCGGTAGTGAAAGGCTAGATATCTTCGCATATGCAAACAAATCCGTAAATCTACTTTCTTGTTAGTTACCAATAGAATTGTTAAATTCAAATGTTTATTACCTGTGTGTAGAACAGTACATGTGTCTTGGGATCGTAGGCACTGGCAGCCGATTGTGTACGTTGACCTCTGTCACCCAAGAGCTGCAAAATCCAGATGAAAACGCTTGAATCGAATTTGTCAGCAACAGGTTTTTTCGATGAGAGATTTATATATAAATAACTTAGGGTTTGAATAGACCTATATATAGATTCAAAAAAAATGCAAGATGTGAACAAACATTCTATGATGATACTAGCGTACAAAAACAATAAATTCAACGTGATTCAATTGCTTCGTTGTTACTAATAAACAGTGCTGCACAGTCTGTGGCGAATCAGTGCTAAAAGCGCTATATTCAACTGAATGACATAAACAAATTATAGCGTTAAAATTCGCTAGCTTCCAAGACCAAAAAAAATAATTATGATGTTTTCGTATTTCAACGCAAATTATATTAATCATCCTACATCTAAAATGGTCTTTATGTTAATACCTAAGTATAATGGCTAATCTAATTCGATATCAGAAGGATCAGAGTGAGTAATTACTAAAGTTGATTGAGTTCCTGAAGGACCAAGTTACGTGAGAAGAAGGTACTTGAGAGTTTTGTATTTTCCACTTATATTTTTGGTTTGATCTGATTTGAGATAGAACTTTGTCAGGAAGAGTATGATTAAACTTAAGGATCGGAAACTAAAGTAATTGCGGTGTTGCTGCTTAGTTTACTTCCTACTTTTTTCTTAGGTTGCGAAGTATTTATTAAGTTCTGTCTGTCATATGAAAGCGCAAAATTTTCCGCCAGGAATTAAATTACTTATTATCGCAAAAAAGCACTAGATCTAACTCCGAAAGCGCCAAGGTGGCACTACTAATAAATAATTCAACGTAATCGTGGGTTGCTCAGTAATAAGTTAACATTCAAACCTTGAAGTCGTGGAACGCTTCGGTCTTGTCGATACTGTTGTAATTGCGTAGTAACTCTGTGGACACACAGAACTCCTTGGTGCTCGAGAATGCGTGGAAGAACATTGTTCTATAACTGTAATTAAAACAATATTATGGACAAAATTTTCGCAACTTCCACACACAATGCTAAAAATCATAATCTCTAGATAACAGAGTACCTTCTCTCGACCTTGGATTCAAGAGCTTTTATACATTTTGGGGTCAGTGTCGAACGTCACATATTGTGAGATACTTATGTTATTATTGGCACTAGTTCTTACGATAACTATGACTTTTGATAATTCAGAATGAAATTATTAGATAGAAGCATGTCCAATTTATTTAATACTAGCTGTTGCCCGCGACTCCGTCCGCGTGTTGATATAAAATAAGCGCCTGTTAAAATAATGGGAGCAATATGTACGTCCGCGTTTGCGCGTCCCGTTTTCGCAACATTTTTTATTACTGCTCTGCTCCTATAAGTCACAGCGGGATGTTATATAGCCTATCTCCTTTCTCAGGCTCTAGATTTATTTGTGTACCAAATTTCATTACAATCGGTTCAGTAGTTTTGGCGTGAAAGCTGGACAGACAGACAGACAGAGATACTTTCGCATTTATAAATGTATAATTATAATATTAGAATGGATATTGAACATTACGGAATAAGTATAACATGTTACTGTTAATGTGAATGAATGAATGAATGAGTGCAATTAGAATTTAATTTAATTGAACTTAATTTCACTAACAACTTTGCTCACTTTTCCTTAAGTACTGTTCGTAGAGGATCTACGCTACTGCTACGAAAATGTAATAACTTCCCCGTTGTTATTCACTAGTTTAATCACATAGCGTTAATAAGTCCTAAAATGTATTATAAAAGTGACTTACCCGTCCTCTCTAGGTTCTGAAAGTGCCAACCCAAACACACCATCAGTCCATTGGAACTCAATACCGCTAACATTGTAAGAACCAGCAAGCGGTTCAAAGTGGAAGTAATGATGGGAAATTCTCCAAGAGTCGTCTTGTTTGAGACTGTACACTACTACTCCGTAGCCACCCAAGTCGGGAATATACGCATATGCGTCATCACAAGTGTCTTTGTTGACGTCAACGATCTGTAATAGATACAAAATGATTTATGAACTATCGAGACCTGTTCAATTGTTTTGCGAACAATAAATAGTTATATCCTTCTTAGAAACTGGTGAAACTTTATTTATTGCAAGTTGTTTAACATAAGTCAGACGCGTTTCGCCTCGTCTTTTATAAGTACCGGATACATCGAGGGACTGGAACCATTTGCCAGCAGCGGTCTTTATTCTGACTACAATTTAAGTGTTTTCAAGGCTAGAGTGAATAGTCTCTCTAGTAATAAACGAACGCGCTTTACCATCAACGATTACATCCTTGCTTACCATCAGGCGGGATTGCGGATTAGTTCATAATATAAAAAAATGGAATCCGTAAACTAAACTGTGATTAAGTTTAGAAAAATATTAAGACGGGCAAAATATCTGTTAACTTACAATGTTAGCGAAGAAAGAGTCTTCCTTCATATCGTCAGCCTTACATTGGTAACGATGGATCAGTTGATCAGTCTTCAAGTCAAAAATTACGATGGAAGGCCCGTTGACTTGATTACCAGCCCCTGCAACAATGGAATAAATAATCAAACTCAGTCTACAGCACATACTATTCCTTCATTCCCATAATATAAAATTTCCTAAATATAACTTTTCCACAATGTGATAGAACTTCTTTATATATGACATTTTGTACACTCAGTATAAAGTATAAAGGGTGTATCAGACATCGACGCACAAACGAGTACCATGGATCCAGACCCAGTACATGATTCTGAACCCCCCAGTAGTGGAAATTTGCGTCGATTTTTCCCGATTTAAAAAAAATAATAAATGCAGTTTTTTTCCCTTTAGACCGTTCATAATTACTATACTTTTATAACCCAATAAGATTTTAAAGTAAAAATTTATTAATTCGTTAATTACATAAAAAAGCGCAATGTGAGCAATACTAGAAAAACTATCCTATCAGCTGAAACTATCCTATCAAAACAAACACGCACGGCGGCACGCTTGCAACGTTCAAAGGCCGTGCCGACACTTTTTTTTAAACACTGTTATTTCTGTAACCGCTCATTAACGACATAAATGACTATCATAATATTATTAGTGGCAGGCGGTACAGCGTTTTCGCGAAGTTTGCGTTACGATGTCAGAAACACCCTGTACAATATGTATAATCAGCCTATAATGTTCCCACTATTGGGACCCAGGCCTGCTCTTGGTAAGAGGAAGTGGGCCGTAATGTACCAGTACCACGCTGGACCAGTTCGGGTGGGTAAATAAGGAAAGTCAATCTATAAAGTCAGGACACGATTCACAGTCGCTTTAGTTCAACGTTCGATTATATGAAAAGCCAGGAAAAGTACAATTATTATCTTATTAAACCTAGGTTACCAGTTAGTTAACTGGTATATATTTTGCCTATTTAATCGATATTTATGTAACGTTATTAATATGTAGATAATTGAATGTTGTTTTGTAACCACGGGTAGGCGATCACGATTTGATCTAGATTATTGTATAATTAATTAAATGTTTGTTTGAATTATGAATCGATAACGTTTAATTTTGCTTGGTAGGTAGGTATTGTCCTTAAATAAACTAATAATTAATCTTCCTGTAAGAGAAAAACTAAGGTACCTATTACTGTGAAGGTTTCATATAATTATTTCGTTTTTGCAAATTCTAATTACTTAAACGGTTTTATTTTTTAATATTACTAGAGGTCGTTGATACAAAAACGGTATTTTAATTGTTTGTACTTCTTCAGTCTGGCATTGAGGTTTACACAGAGATGAGAGAGTTGTAACAAATCGCCATGGAAGAACAATCTGTCGAGTCTTCACATTTAAAAGAAATTTGACCTTTGATTAATATGTACACAGACACAAGTACATCAATCTATTACGCTGTCATGATTGATTAGGTACATTTTACAATTTCGGGTAGCTTGAAGTACTGGCGTTTGTACATCTATAATCTATTAAGTACTTATATAAAATTCTCCTGTCACAGTGTTTGTCCTCGAACTCCTCCAAAACGGCTGAACCGATTTTAGTCAAATTTCATGTATGCATTCGTTAGACATGAGAATAAGTTTTTATCTATTATTTATTTTACAACTACCAACGCGGGTTACGCAGCTAGTAATATTTATAAAGAGGCAAAGTTTTTTTTTTGCGGGATATAACCTCCGAAACTACTAATCTAAATTTAAAAAAAAACACCGACAGAAAGCTATTCTTATGCCGACTATTCTATATTCAAATATGTAAACTGATTACGTGGCCAGAATCTGTTTTTAGAGTTCCGTAGTCAACTAGAAACTCTTATAGTTTCGCCAAATTTCTAAAGTATTTATTTGTTTAATCTTTCGCACATGAAATGTACAGAGGCGGACTTAATGCCTTAGGCATTTTCTACCAGTCAACCACAGGTGGTGAAGAGATAAGATGATAGGTGCTTTCGTTTGAACAAAAAAATTGTAAAGAATGAAAAAAAACCTCTTAACACTATTAAAAAAAACTTAAATAAGCTAAATATACATACATACTATTACCAAAATATATATTTATAATATATACATACAAAACTAAAATTTGGGAGAGAGGTGTAGCAATAACTCTACCCTAATTGTTGCGAAAATAAATTTCCTCTTAAATGCAAACCGAGTGGCGGCCATCCTGATTTCAAGAGGAAGCGCATTCCACAGAAGCCGTATTAACCGAATTTAACCGTATATGGAAGCGTATTTATTGCCTCAGTTGCCATATTTTATTATGCTGTATATTCTTTATAAAAACAAAAGAATTATTAAAACCGGTTCACGCAATCCAAAATCATTAAATTCAACATACATAAGCTTCTAGTTTGTATAAATTAGTAATACAACCGAGAGATGGCGCTTTACTTTGGGCTACTTCGCGCTTTTAAGATTTTTCCTGAATTGATGGGGTCAAAACGGGTATAAACTACAGAACAGTTGAAATCTAATAATAACTCTTTGTTTAGTTATTACCGTCTTCTGTGGGCCCGTTTTTCGAATTATGTACTTATTATATGAACTCAATGCCACAAATAGCCTATTTTTCAACTCTTTAAACGGGGACACTTTAATTGTGACGTACGGGAAACTACGGAACCCTACACTGAGCGTAGCACGACACGCCCTTGGCCGGTTTTTTTTATAATTATAGAATTTGTTACTAAAAAAACACGGTTTCATTGAAATTATGAGGTCATAAGGTACTGAACAGCAATTTTTTTAAATAACTTGCGAACAGTCTGCGCGTCGTTGTCCCTGTCGGGTCCACCCTTTATAGCAGAACTTTTTACGTCATAATTTTATTTTGCATGACAACGGATAGCATAAACCTCTTTTCGCAGAAAATCGTTTGGGATACACTCATTTACCATACACCGAAAGCCATTATTTTGTAAGTCAGAATCATCTTTAGGCATAACTTTCATATCCATAATAATCAATAAGTATAACCATCATATCGTAGAAAGTTCACAACCAGTATCATCTTTTGGCATATATTTTATATCCATAATAATCAAAAGTAGAACCATCATATCGCAGAAAATTCACAGCCAGAAGCATCTTTTTATTTATCACTCAATAAAATAGTTTATCTTGCGCATAATTGTGTGGTTTTTATTTCCCTGCCAGTAAGATAAAGCTGTAAGCATGCAACAAGCATGCAACATGCAGCAAGCATACAACATGCAGCAGGCATGTAGCAAGTATGCAACATGCCGTAGGCATGGCTTATGTCACGACTCCGGCGCTGTGGGGCTCCGGCGGTCCCACGCTAGCACGTCGCAGATGGTCTTACGCCCACCGCCGCGGCTGAGGCCAGCAAGCCAGAGCTGCGCTGTGCGTTAAAATCACCTGCTCCTCAGCTCGCGAGCCGCCTCGTCCCTCCGCTCCTTCGCGGGTTTAGATTACACTCTAGGGGTAGGGCAGACAAGACTACGTGAAGTCGGTTTTGAAGCGATTCATTTCTGTCACTAACTTTTGTAGCACACCATAGTGATTTATAAAAACATTTTTTTTTTTCAATATGACTAATAAAATTATTTCTATTGAAATTCTGTGATCTTCCTAGTATGCTAAGTCAAATTATGCCAAATAATTGGCACTCTAAATAAACGTTATTCTAAACGAAATTATGCAAAATTGTAACTCTGACAAAGGTAATTATGCCCAAAACAATTCAAAACAATTATTTTTTATACCTTAACAATGTCCGTTTAAAAAACTTCATGCCAAATGAATTATGCCAAAAAGGTTTCTGAGCAGCAAGTTTCTGCCAGATAGAGGACACCCGTCCCTGCCATCTTATATAAATTATGTTAGTACACTGCTACATATCATGCTATAAATTTCCAGTACTAGCTGACATTGTACAGGGGTGGGATTGGTTTGGTTGTGGGGTTTTCGTACAATCAGAACTCAGAAGTCAGCATATACATACTTTGCCTAATTATAGAGCCTTAACGACATCTATATCTTAGTACTTTAATGTAGCCCTCACCTGAACGCTGAACAGACAGGAACTAAAGTACATTACTGTTGTTGCCCAACCATAATGTCAACATCCTACTCAGAGAAGTATAGACGTTTGAATAAATGATGTTTTAAAGATTATTTTATTTTAACTCTTAAAAGTGACTGTGACCTCTGCCGTCCGTGTAAAAGTGTTTTAAATACAAACCTACTTACAGAAATTAAATCAATTAAAAATTAAAACTTTAGATGATTATGTACTTTTAATTTTAATCTCTCTTCAAGATAGGAATACATAAAATATGAAAGAAATATTGTGGCTTTAACAAGAACTCACCCACTTGTTTATTAACGTGTAGAATTTAGATCCTTACCTATTTCTATATCTGTCTATCTTTTACAATATTTTTTTTCTTTTGTGTTGGTTATTATAGCCAAGGTTTAAAGGAAGGATAAAATACTTAATTGCGTTTAAATCTATGTCAACTACAGACGAAGTATTAAAGTGTCCAAACAAAAAGAGTTGATTGATAATAAAAGAAAAAAATATGTGATGTTTTTTTTCATCAATCAGGTGTACGATACGCACGTAGGTGTTAAAGTAAAGAAATACTCCTACTTGGATTTATTGTGACTAGATAGTGCAATTCGAACTTCTATGCAAACTGTTGAGCTTGTTATACATATATAGTTCGTGTCAATAACTATAAAACTCGCATGACTAAAACACCTTCGCAGGTAGATCAGGAGCGTTAAACCTTTCCTTACCCTGTCGTTGCCCTTTTTATATTCGTGAATTGAACAAAAATTTAGAATAAAATACATGATGATGTGTTTAGTAATAACAGATTGTACACTTCTAAAAAAGTCCTAAAAATACGTTAGAACGAAGTAGCTACTAATACCGAAAGTCAGTTAATAAATCTTTTGATTCTGTTGTTTTCTATGTATGTGATGTATGAGTTTTTATTTTTATTTATTTATTTTCTCTTTAACTTCTCAATAGTTGAGTGAACTCTAATGTTCGTTTTATTTAGATATAAATATTAAATATTTTTAAATCGAACTCACCAAAAATGTCAGCCATTCCCGAATCAATGACCCAAAGCCGGTCGCATTCGTCAACAAACACTCGGAACACTGAGATCAATGAGCTGTTCGAAGGTAGCTCCTTTGCTGTATCAGGTACAAAGTTGTCTTTGAAAGATGGATATGGCTTCAATAGTTGGTCTTGTGGCCCATCCAGGTCAACGTAGTTCAGTGTTGAAGCAACGCCCGCCTTCCATCTTGGAATGGTTACGAACATTTTGTTTTTCCAGCGCGCTAATCCTAATGGAAGATTATTCTCAGGTATAAACATTTTGTCTTTGATAGCATTTGCTCTGCTTTCGGGCGTCTCCCAAGTATAATCCATCTGTTTCCATGCAAACCGCAGTTGTGGTGTTGCGGCTTGGCACATCGTCACAACCGCGAGGGCTACGACAAACCCAACTGCCCTCATTTTTGATCTGGAAAAAAGACAGCTTATAAGTGACACACTGTATTTAATACAAATTCTATGTAACAGCTATACGAGGATTTCCGGTAACACATTTCAATTCATGACGGACAATTAAATAAATTATGATTAATTATTTAGGTCTTGCAAAAGTTATGATTGTTTTAACTGCAGTTATTAAGCTAGGCAAAGGATTTGATTGACGCATAAATTATTAAAGGCAGTTTGTGAAAGCTACAACAAACTTCCCTTTAGCATTTATAAATGAGCCAATTTGCGATATTACATAATTAATGTCATAGAGTTAAGGTCTCATAATTTAATCTCGCGTCTGGTATTTTTGAATGGTGACAATTGTATTCATCCCAGCGAGATGTTGTAACTTGGTAATGACAGTATTGTGAAGCGGAGCATCTCTCAAACTCCATCATAACTGTTGGCTCACGTTTTTGCAGATGACTTGATCTTATTATTGAGAAACGGTAAGTTAGCTGTATTCTTCCTTATCGAGTAGATCGAGCGTGTTATGTATTCTGATAGCTTGGGAACTGTGACGTTGTTACGCAAACTAAATAAAAGGAACATCATGATGTTAATAAAGCGATACCAATTTTATAGGTGGTTTTGTAGAGTGTGACCACGAACGTATACATAATATAATATACCCATTGAGATACAATATATCAATGACTATAATAATAATAAATCATTTTATTTCAGGCATTGTACATAATTAGACATACCTACATTTCACCCACAGTGACTACATATCATGCATATTAAACATTAAACATTTTAATTGATTGATACATTTACAGTAAAACTTATTATAAAGTTTACAAATATAAAAAAAATATGTTAATAGGTTATTACACATTACAGATTATTATTAATTAATTGAGGTAAACATAGATATAGGAAGCACAGCAATGAAATCCTACATATATGGAATTAAATGAAGTTTTTAATTAATTTATTTTATAGATATTAATTTCTCATTATCAAATGATGTATCCCATAGTCAATAGTCAATGTTCAGATTGAATTATTCAGTTCTAGTCACTTTGCGCGGAATGCAGTATTTCTAATACTGTTTTTACAATTCAGCAACCGTGTCGGAAAAGAAGCTCTTGTCCTTCTCAGAACGAAAAAGAAGTAGCCCACTCGGTTCTCAAAGAACATACCAGACGCGTTACACCGCCAATGCAGGTTATTATTATTATTAGGTTAGGTTATCATCGAATATTCAAGTATGTTAACTTCCGATAGTGAGATATACTCATACAGGAACAAGTCATAAGAGAATGTGGCAAGTCACTTGTTTTTGCGACTGCTCGCTCAAGGCTCTCCAGTAGTTGTAATGGATTAATACGACGATACACAATCATAAGAAACCACATTAAAAGGTTCAAATATAAACAAGCTTCGGACCCTCTTTAATGATACCTGTATAATTGCACAAAGTGTAATAAATCTCGGTATCTATACACTAAATGCCTGGTAACTTAGATTACCTTATTTTGCATAATACCTCCATTGTTGTGACACTTCCTGTACAATGAATTAAAATTAAACCAAGAATAACTGTATTTTTAGATCACTACCGTGTTTAAGGTAGGTATGAAGTATCTACTTAAAATACAGTAGGTAGTGATCTGGGAATAAGAATGGAAATTGTCAAAATAAACACTTAAGTATCGAGGCCTTGGACTAAGGTGTTACTTACAACTGTGATTAAAATAAATATTTAAATCCTGATGTACTATGTACTTTAAACTGCTGTTTGTTGTGTGAGTCTGTGCTTAATAAATGTTTGTAAACACACCTACGATACAGGAGTAATAGGAATTATTACATACGAAACTAGGAAGTTTGACTTTGAGTAGAATTTTAAAGGAAAACCGAATTCGTATCAACTAAACTTAGGTAGATGTAGAGTCACCAGTACCATCGACAGCCTCCGTGGCGTAGCGGTAGCGAACGCGGCCGCTGCGCAAGGAGGCGCGGGTTCGATCCCCGCACAGTGCAAATATTTGTATGCATGAATAAGAATATTTGCACTGGTCTGGTCGTGCCTCGGAAAGCACGTTAAGCCGTTGGTCCCAGTTGCCATAAGAACATCTAATGGCAGTCGTTACGGCTTGTTGGAGCCCTCAAAAGTCTAACAATTGGTTTAACTGCAATGCTTAGATATCGCCTTCGGGTTGTGGAGGTCAGACGGCAGTCGCTTCACAGAAAATATCAAAGTTTAGCCAAAATCAGCAGTTAGACTGGTAAATCGGACCCCAGACTCCAAAGCTGAAAATCTACGGATGCAACTGGGATTAACGCTGAGATGATGATGATGATGTAGAGTCACCATTAAACCTTAACAAACATCTATCTCATTTTAAGAATGGGAAATACCTACATATTTGATTGTTGTTATGGTGGTTTCTCAGAGTTTGTAAATACATACCTATTTACATATTACATACCTATTCTGTTCAATACTCCGAAAATCCCGTACAGTTAGAAAAACCGCAAAATAAGTATGTCAATTTTACGAAGAATAAGGTGTAAAAAAATAGTTATATTTAGTTAACTGTATTTACTTGGCATAATCAGCAACAAAAATCTATAAACAGATATGATTTTATAGTGTATGTACTTTGGCATTTTATAATAATAATATTAAGCCAAGAGTTAAAGAAGAGAGAAACAGATTCAAGAGTGCTGTTTTTTAATTAAACGTCACTTTGGTTTCAACTTTATATTTTATTTTTAAATGTTTTTATATTTCTATATTTTAAAATAAAATGAAAGTGTAAATATTTTGAAATAAAGGGAATTATGCCAAGAGTTAAAGAAAAAAGAAAAAGATTTAAGAGTGCTCTTTTTTAATTAAATGTCACTTAGTTTCAATTTTATTTTATATTTTAAATGTTTTTATAATTCTATATTTAAATATGTAAAGATGTAATTTATATGTAAATATTTTGAAATAAAGGAAATTAAGCTAAGAGTTAAAGAAGAGGGAAAAAGATTCTTAAGGGTGTTGTTTTTTAATTAAACGTCACTTTGGTTTCGATTTTAATAAAATATTGTGCTCGATAATTAGAATTTTGAAAACAAAAGTGTTCATCGACTTTTATTGCTGACTGCGTCTTTTAAAAATATATATAAAAAGTAACCTATCAACAAACATGAAAACTATGACATGAATCTACTTTCGATAATTCTCTGTGACGAAAGCTGCCGCTTTCTAAGCCCAGCCCTAAACTTAAGTTTGCAATAAACAAAGTCCACAAAAGTGTAAAAATAAAAAAGTGTTTATAAGTATGTATATAAATATGTAGGCAATGACTGTTTAAACTGTTAACATCCCATTCAAATCTGTTTTGATCGAATGTAAAAATGAGACTCCTAAACTCTAAACATAAACTTTATTGTTTATGTTTTAAATTGCGAAACGAACTGTGCTAAAAATCTGTATGTATATAAAATAATTCTCAAGCTTAAAATTTATTTTTCCTTTCCTTGTATGACGACGCGCAGATTAGTGTACCTAACCGCTGCATGTTGGGTTAACATTTTGCCCACGACATGTTACATTTTATGACAGCAGATGTAATTTTTTTAATAAATAAAAACTGGTTAAATTTTGGTACAGTAAAGAAATCGAGGTTATATTCTGCAATATAAGATAAATAAACATCATGCAGGTTGACCCTTGTACACCTAATTTGGATTATTGAAAAAAAAATATCCGTTGTAGTTTTTGTTTTATATCACTAATCATTGCTTACCATCAGGCGGGATTGCGGTCAAGCATTAGTTTATAATTATAAACAAAAATATATATAATACATAAATCCAAAATAAGGAGTAAATAATATCATTGGCAAAAAATACAATGAATGAAAAGTTCATAAAATTGTGTGAGAATCTGCAAGTTTTAAAAACGTGAGTACAATGGATCTGGAGCATGCACTAAATAGATTATAAGGTTGATAAACTTACGTGTGATAATGTTGAGAAGTAGTGAAGTAAAGTGGCCTAAGGTAGTGGGGGTCGATCAGACCGCGACCGGTTCAACGGGACCGTGTAGACAGACTAAACAGTTCGAGGTCTCGCAAGCCTTTATATATTCATAACAACTTCTCGATACAATGGCTTCTTTTCGTACATAAACCCATGTTGGTGTACTACTGCGGCAGGGACAGTTACAAGTAATAGCTTTGAATCAAAGTTTTTAATTAACAATAATTTGGCCCGATCACGTTCATCATCAACCAAAAAAATATTTAAACGCGAGTTTACGCTTTGCTGATTGTACGGCACCTATTACCATGTCATGTTTAAACACTCAACGATTGCGCGAGCGCAATGTTGTGAATTCGACTCGGATAGGTAATTCAAGGCCCATCCCCGTGACCAGCACATCCGCTGACTATTCAGACTCACCAATTACCTACATTTGTGCCCACGACTGCCAGGCAGTTGCACTAATTTACAAAAAGACAAAAATGGCACACTGAATTGAATATTACTCAGATTCATGTAAAATATGACACTGCTCGACAGTATAATGACAGTGTTTATGTACTAGTCGGATTCATACCAATCAGCCTGGCATTATAAGTACATACGAGTAGTTTGAAAAATATAAAAACACTAATAGGTTACAGGCTTCACGTAGTAACAACAACCGCTGTAATACCAAATAACCCTCTGTGCCGGATTCACCACGAATATAACAACCGGCCAAGTTCGAGTCGGGCTCGGGCACGAAGGGTTCCGTACCATACGTATCTACATAAAAAAATACTATTTTATGTATGTATTTGTTGTTAATGCGTCAACAGAAATACATCATCTGTGAAAATTTCAAATGTCTAGCTAGGTTTCACGATTCATGAAATACAGCTTTCTTCTTCTTCTTCAGCCTATAGAGGTCCACTGCTGTACAAAGGCCTCCCCCAAGGCTTTCATTCCATTGGGAGCATTGCTATAATCTCCACGCTTGGCAGGCTGGTAGGGAACCCCAAAATAAGTATGTCAATTTTACGAAGAATAAGGCGTAAAAAAATATTTATATTTAGTTAACTGTATTTACTTGGCATAATCAGCAACAAAAATCTATAAACAGATATGATTTTATAGTGTATGTACTTTGGCATTTTATAATAATAATATTAAGCCAAGAGTTAAAGAAGAGAGAAACAGATTCAAGAGTGCTGTTTTTTAATTAAACGTCACTTTGGTTTCAACTTTATATTATATTTTTAAATGTTTTTATATTTCTATATTTTAATATTTAAAAATAAAATGAAAGTGTAAATATTTTGAAATCAAGGGAATAAGGCAAGAGTTAAAAAAAAATCTATTTGATCTACCTATTTGTTGTTAATGCGTCAACAGAAATACATCATCTGTGAAAATTTCAAATGTCTAGCTAGGTTTCACGATTCATGAAATACAGCTTTCTTTTTCTTCTTCAGCCTATAGAGGTCTACTGCTGTACAAAGGCCTCCCCCAAGGCTTTCATTCCATTGGGAGCATTGCTATAATCTCCACGCTTGGCAGGCTGGTAGGGAACCCCAAAATAAGTATGTCAATTTTACGAAGAATAAGGCGTAAAAAAATATTTATATTTAGTTAACTGTATTTACTTGGCATAATCAGCAACAAAAATCTATAAACAGATATGATTTTATAGTGTATGTACTTTGGCATTTTATAATAATAATATTAAGCCAAGAGTTAAAGAAGAGAGAAACAGATTCAAGAGTGCTGTTTTTTAATTAAACGTCACTTTGGTTTCAACTTTATATTATATTTTTAAATGTTTTTATATTTCTATATTTTAATATTTAAAAATAAAATGAAAGTGTAAATATTTTGAAATCAAGGGAATAAGGCAAGAGTTAAAAAAAAATCTATTTGATCTACCTATTTGTTGTTAATGCGTCAACAGAAATACATCATCTGTGAAAATTTCAAATGTCTAGCTAGGTTTCACGATTCATGAAATACAGCTTTCTTTTTCTTCTTCAGCCTATAGAGGTCTACTGCTGTACAAAGGCCTCCCCGAAGGCTTTCATTCCATTGGGGGCATTGTTATAATCTTCACGCTTGGCAGGCTGGTAGGGGATCACAGTAATTTTTTATTCCACAGGAGAAACGCTGCTACCCGCTTCCCTTAGTCGCTTCTTAAGACACCCACGAGAGGATATGGGTTAGAACTGTTCTAAGCCCAGTACCACACACGGTCATATATTTATTTACGCAAATCTTTCCCACAACTACCGCTCCTGCTGATCTGTGATAAAATTTTAACATAATATGAAAATATATTTAATTTAGCTTATTATTTATTTTCTTTGAACTACGTACCTGACAGATATGCGAGTACTTATATCAAATTCAAAAAATGTATCAAGCAATTTTCATCCAAGAGGAATGGGCAAAATAGGCACCGTCAGCTGGTATGTCATAATGAAGACCCAAACAATGTCATTATTTTATTCTACGGCAATATTATTCAAATAAATCAAATACCTACATAATTAATCCAACTTCATAACTAAAGTCCACTATTTTCCAACTTACCGTTACAAATGCTAATATTATGACGTAAGCCAAAACATATTTTTTGTATTATTTTATACAAAATAATATATCTTTTGATTAACATACGTACGTGCCCGTGGGTGTCTTAAGAGGCGACTAAGGGAACTCTTACCAGGGAAGCGGGCAGCAGCGTTCCTCCTGTGGAATAACAAATTACTGCGATCCCCATCCGCCTGCCCAGCGTGGGAATTATGGCAATGCCCCCCAAAGGAATGAAAGCCTTGGGGGAGGTCTTTGTCCAGCAGTGGACCTCTATAAGCTGAAAAGAAGAAGAAGAAAGTCCTATCTAAATAGAAATTCATAGTTTAGCATTTGAAATGAAAATGCATAGGGAATGTGAGGTGTTACGTGAATGGATGTGTTTCGCCGAACTCATACCGTCTTATTAAAAAACAAAATTTAAGTTTAGTTCCAGCGTTAAACTTTGAGTCAGTACCATCGATCGTGTATGTGTATAAGCGATCGATGGTCAGTACTTGTATTTCGAACTCGCAAAGTTCTTAATTCAAAAGCGATATCTAAGTACCGAACTAAGCTGTCATTTCTATATAAAGAACTGCATTTCTATAACGGTTAAGTTCATAATTCAATAACCATTTAGCTCATTAAAACCTGATCAATAAAGTCGAATGTTTTGTAATAAGGGTGTTATAGTTTTAAAAATGTTTGTCCAACCTACTTACAAAGCTATATCACTATCTTTTATCTCATCATCATCTCAGCGTTTATTCCGGTTGCATCCGCGGCTTTTGCGTTAGAGCCCGGGGTCCGCTGTCCTGCACATTCTCCTCCATTTCGCGCGATCTTTAGCATTCTGTTTAGCACGCATGTCATCTCATACAACGTCAAGCCAGCATTTTTATTATACGAGTATATGAAAGAAATGAGTTGGCTGGGCAACGTTCGGGTAGCTACGCTAGATCTTCCCGTCGCCCAAGATACCACAGTGTCTCAAGATTAAACTCTTTGACCAGTGTGTGTTGACAGTGATGACTTACGGAATTGAGACGGTCGCTCACAGTGGGCCTCATACGAAGGCTCAGAATCACACAAATAGCAATAGAAAAAGCTATACTCGGAGTTCCTCTGCGCGATCGAATCAGAAATGAGGAGATCCGCAAAAGAACCAAAGTCGCCGACTCAAAGAGCTATGAGTCTCTAAAATTATGTGGCATTGAGCGGGGCATATTGCTCGTAGAACAGATGGCCGATGAGGCAGTAAGTTTCTGGAGTGGCAGCCACCTACCTGAAGACGCAGCGTAGGGTGGCCCCCAATAAGGTGGACCTATAACCTGGTGAAGGTAGTGGGAAACCGATGGATGCGGGCAGCACAAGACCGGCCATCGTGGAAAGCATTGGGGAGGCCTTTGTCCAGCAGTGGACCTCTATGTATAGGCTGAAGAAGAAGAAATGAGTTCCCACACAAGAGGAAGTCTGAAAGTAGCACGGGGGGACTGAAAAGTTGTGTGGAAATCAGTTTCATTCAGGGGCGTGTGATGCGGAGAAATGAGGAAAATGTCGTGAGGAAAGTTTTGAGTGTGAATGTTTATGAATATAAAAATACCCAAGGCAATGATAAAAGAGTGACCTATCAGCAGATTCGGACAAGCTTAGGCATCGGTATGAGTCAAGTGCACAAAATCCTCCACGAACATTTAGCGGTCAGGAAGCTTTGCGCCCGGTGGATACCTCATAATTTGACTGAGGCTCAAAAACTCCATCGTGTGGATTGGTGCCGTAAAATGATTGAAAGATTTAACGGAGGTGACTCAAATGCTGAGTTCGACATACTAACAGGTTATGATCCTGAAACCAAAAGACAATCTGCTCAGTGGGTGTTTCCTTTCGAGGAGTTGCCAACTAAAGTGAAGAGAGATCGAAGTGCGGGAAAAAAAATGGTGGCCTCGTTCTTTGGAAGGATAGGTCATTTCGCAACAATTGTGTTAGAGGATCAAAAAACAGTTTCTGCAGAATGGTACACTACCAATTGTTTGCCACTTCTCTTGGAAAAAGTTCGAGAGAAACGACCTCGCAGTAGGATCCTCCTTCACCACGAGAACGCCTCGTCGCACACCGCCAAGCGAACGATCGACTATTTGGCGACATCAAACGTTGAATTACTGGGTCACCCGCCGTATAGTCCCGACCTCGCGCCTTGTGATTTTAATTTATTTCCAAAAATTAAAGAAAAACTTAAAGAAAAGCGGCTTATGAATGCTGAAGAAGCGGTGGCTGCGTATCGCGATGCCATTGATGAGACCCCTAAGGACGAGTGGGCAAAGTGCTTTTGCCAGTGGTTCCATCGCATGCCACGGTGTATTGACGTGAATGGACAATATTTTGAAAAGATATAATAAAACTAATAACTGGCTAATGTTATCAGTTTTTGATTTTCTAAGAA
Organism: Sesamia inferens; assembly: GCA_037179545.1. Lineage (NCBI taxonomy): Eukaryota > Metazoa > Arthropoda > Insecta > Lepidoptera > Noctuidae > Sesamia > Sesamia inferens. The sequence goes on along the minus strand of CM073928.1, from coordinate 21,057,159 downwards.
CTTTCAGTTTAACCCTCGTATTGTATGAGACATGTTCTGGTTTCTATAATGTCGACTAATAGAGAAAAATAGAAGACGGTGAGTATTATTTTAATGAAACCAGTGTTATATGTGTACCTCTGAAAAAAAAAGTCTACTCAGACTATCGCAGTTCACTGCTAGACACCCTGTCCCGTATATCTGTACCCATTATTATTTTTCCGTTTATTTTTCTACATTCATATATAGTTACATTTTAAAATATATTGATATAAAGAATACATACAGCGATGTCGAGAGGTCCAAGCTACTCACGGTTAAGGATCCAGAGCCATATCGAGCTATTATTATTATTATTTTGTCGTGCCTAAACTAAATGCATACATGAATCCAGTAAAGAGATTTAGTTTAATTTGAATTTCCGCACTATTTTTATACCCCTTAAAATACTCTTAATATAATTACTCTGGTCCCGATATAAATATAATAATAAATCGTTTATTAACCAAATAGTGTCCACATTTTCTCATAACTAAGTGCAAATAAACTACTTATAAAACTATGGTTACAAAGGGAAACATAATTTTATATTTTAACTTGCTTTTCCATTAGATCGAGCCTGGCTTGTGTTATAAATTGTCTATAAAGTCGTGCAAAATGGTACGAACGCCCTCATTTATTTTCACGACTTTATAGACAGACTATATGTACATACCATTAGGTATAAATAGAAGATAACAAGTCGAATATAAGCAGGGTGAAGCTTTTGAAAGCTATGAGTAGAGCCTTCTGATATATCAGCTTACTATACTCCACGTTCGTTGTCCGGCCTAACTTGGTATGCGATATGTATATGATCACCTTTGCAGAAAGTTCTATACATATAAGTACTGTAATCTAGGCTATTAAAATCTGTTAACAGCGCATGCCCCACCAGCTGGATGTCTCATTACATGGCTTGCGGCATTGCTGTCTATATTCCTTTGATTCGTTAGTACAAAAAGATTTTGTAATTTGTCTTTAGCAGTAAATAATGCGTGGTTGCAAATCGAAGTCGGAGTTGAATAACAAATTGTAATTGTGTAGGTACCTACCATTGTTACTTACCTACCGCTGCTTCATAGAAAAGCTCATCCTTATAATAAAAGCATTATGCACTAAAATCGCGACGAATTTTTGTTTAGTCGTGACCAACCACCGCTGTCCCTGAAAAGTGTAGTGTTGAGTGTTATTAAATTACTGGCTTTGTCCAAATTAAGCGCACTTTACATCACCTCCTGCTGTAATTATGAGAGCAATTACACTTTAACGCCGTAAATCTTAGCAGAAAAGGCAGCGAAAATAATTTTTCCCACGCTGAGCACCCTTCTTGAGAATCTTTATATGTGGTCTGTAAATAAATGATATTTTATTTTTATTTAATTCAAGAAATAGTTTAAAAAATAACTTAACTATTTACCTTCCAAAAACTTTGTAATGTTTCAGTAACAAATTGCCACCATATTCTAATAGTTTAATAATTTACTTAATTGCTTGGATCCCATAGATCTCGGATTACATACTACTGCAGTCACTGAAAGGTCGAAAGGTAAGTACTACTATTTTTCAGGGAATTCCATTCTCATTGGGGAATTTTCAATCTACATTCCATCATCAGGCGACCCGTCATACAGCGATTATCCATTCTTACGTTGTTGACACGATATCTCTCTACGATTCGGACGAAATGTTTCGCCTCGTCTTTTATACCGCGTAGATCAGGGGACTGGAATAATTTGCCAGCGGCGGTGTTTTCGTCTGACTACAATTTAACTCCCTTATTCATAAACGCTGCTGAAAGTTAACTAATGATTAGCGATTGTTTAAACGTACATTTTAGACGTTTGCACGTCACTTAACTTTGATTATCGTTTATGAATAAACCCCTTAAACACTGAGGTGTTTATTCATAAAGGATGATTAAAGTTAAGTGACGTTAAAAGGACAAAAATGTTTGGTTAAAGAATCGCTATTCACTAGTTAACTTTAAGCAGCGTTTATGAATAAGGGGGTAAGTGTCTTCAAGGCTATAGTGAATATGCTCTTAATAAACTAGAATTTTGACATAAGATTTTTTGTTAAAATTGTTTGTAAAAATACTGAATCATTCAGGATATTTGTCTCATAAGATTAGTCTCACCTCTAACGGTAGGCGGCAAACACCGACATGATATCAATTCTCAAATTGATTATCCTTATTCGTACTTATCCTTATCCACAGACTCAACCACACATACCAATATATTTTTATAATACCTAAACATAAGATCGCTTTTTGATTCTTTTATTTTACTATGTCCAAGTAGGTAAGTAGGTATAGTATATCTTTCCTTACCTCTCTACTTGTTAGTCAGTAGGTCTTGAAGCTGCCGAGATCAAATGTAAATAGATATTGCGAACTCCGGTTCGTAATAAGTACATTTATCTGTTGAGAAATGATCCGTAGAAATGTGAGACCCATGGGAAGATGAATACTCTAGTGTCTACACAAGTTTACATCCCTCTATAGCTAGACATTTATTGTATGCACCTAAGTATTTGCAGTGCATTAAGTCAGGAAGACAACACCTTACAAATATTTCTTTTTTCTTTGTTTACCACAGAAAACATCGTGCATCTTAATTTTACCCTCCTTTTAAGGGTCCCGTAGTCAACTAGAACCCGTTATAGTTTCACCAAGTCCATCTGTCCATTAGCATTACAGAGCTGAAATTTGGTCCGAAATCCATCACGCCGACATAGTGCAAAAATATAAAGTGAAATAAAATGCTTTATTAGTGTCAGTAGGTCACTATAAAAAAAACACTCCACAAAAAAGTGGAGTTGTTTTTTCATTTCCACCCTAATTGTGTGATATATTGTTGAATAGGTATTTAAAAATGAATAGGGGTTTACTAAAATTAGCTTTTTAATATTTTCGGAAATAAGAATGCACCCCCATCTAACTTTTGAACCACAAGTTTAAAAAATATGAAAAAATACAACTCGTGATCGGTTTTTTTACCTATATGATTACAATTAGCATTTATCAACAGCCAAATATTTAAGTTTTGGCCAGAAAAAAATAACATCTTTTTTCTAATATTGCTGCTTGAGGCGGCTACTCCCCAATCTAGGAAATCCAGAAGCCTCCTGCCGGAGGTTCTACACGAGGGTCGCGCAATATATAGCCCACTGAGGGGCACCAGTGTGGGCGTAGTTCTTGTAGCGGCGACTAGCACGGCGCCTGAATGTCCCAGAGGGTCATTACCGTCCGGCTAGTTCCGAGATACTGCACGGTTTCACTACTGTGGGGATCGTCAGACAATATCGAACTCGCAGCCACCGTAGGCGCAGGCTTGTTGCGCAGGTTGTAAAGATCAGGCCCGGGTTGATGGCGCGTTGTGTTCCAAGCGCGCTTTAGAGAGAGGTCAACACACAGTGATCGAGTCCAGAAGGACCGATGCCAGCCAGAGCCGCGAGTTGTTTGAAAAAGATACCGTGGGCCCTGGTGTACGGGCTATTAAAGGAACACGGGTAGATTTTAGTCAATAAAAGTCTGACACGCACTTAGAGCTCCACTTAGAGTGGAACAGGTCATTTAATGATTTCCCATCCAAAAAAATCCTTCCAGTCCGTTCCCAGTTGGAATACGCGGTGGCCATTTTAAGCCCATTTTACGGAAAATACAAGAGCAGACTATAAGTGATACAGAAAAAACTACACATCATAAATGTTACTACACCAAGATTTCCTATGCGGATCTGATGAAACAGTATAATTAATATATTAAGCTTGAAGCACAGACGTAAACTGCTAACGGTAATTATGCTGTTTGGCAATTGCAACACTATATTTGAATGACTATGTTCAAATAGACCAAGTTATGTTACTACACAACACAGGGACCTAGGATTGTTAGTCAGAGGAAAGCGCAAGCAACCCCCTTGTACTGCACAGAGAAGTATAGAACAAATGCTGAAAAGAGCCCCTTCTTACCGATTATATATAGAAACTTAAAACTTAAAATTTTTATTTTCGCTCTTAATCAGATCAAATTTAGAATAATGACTATTGACTTACTTCCTGGGCATACCTACTTAACGATGACTACTTCTTGCTGACATTTTGGTGTGATCTAATTGGTGACTACGGACTAAATCAGAACAGGAAGCGCTGCCTTTTTTTGTTTGGGATGGGAAATCATCAAATGACCTCTCCCGCTCTGGGCGGAGAGGAAGGACGTGTCAGACATTTACTGACTAAAACCCACCCTTGTTCCTTCACTTGCCTGTAGGCGAGGGCCACGATTTCTTGTTTAAACAACCCGGAACCCTGACCCCCTCTCCGGGTGCCTTGAGTTGGTTTGTATGACTTAAGGTTTATTTTATTTACTAGCTTTCCGCCCGCGGCTGCGCCCGCCTTTTATTCAGTTATTTCGCACTTTTTATTGATTTCTCTCGGAAATATCAACACTTCCGGAATAAAAAGTACTCTATTAATTAATCCGGACTTATAATTTTATGTCTGCAAAGCATTCGGTTCAGTAGTTACAACGTGAAAGCGGAACAAACAAACAAACTCACTTTCCGATTTATAATATTAGTAAGGACTAGTAAGGATTTTCTTACTGTCCCTTTCTGTAAGAAAGAAACAGACGTACAGTTTCAGTATTTATTTTAAAATCGATATGATTCCGCTAACAGTGATTGACGTGGGGAGGGTGTGCGTTTGTTTACTATTATACCTAAGCTAACTATTAATGCTGTAACGATAACTGTAGTTTTCCACAGAAACTAAAGGCAACTTCAATCAGTGCGTTTGGCTGTTACTATTTGCAAGTCCGGAACGTGGACACTCACCGTACAGCTGGTCCATAAATTCCAAGTCGCTTAGCTAGGTGTGGAACCGGCTGTGCTTGAAATCTGTCTGAATTATAGAATCCATGACGAAGTGATCCGGTAGAGAACCAAAAAGGTCGTCATAGCGCACAGAATAAACAATCTGAAGTACATATTAGCCATAGAATCGATGACTTGGGGTAGTCGTATTCTTGAGGACATGGCTAGACGGGGACTTCGTAACGACTGACAGAGAAGAGGAGAGAGTTCTACAAATCACTGCCGGACTTATCCTGCTTTCCAAAACACGAAAGTTCTTCGATCCTCCATTCTTCATTGCCTTTCTTATGTAATATGTACATTTATTGTTCATGCCAAATTATTTAAATTATATGTCGATGAATTTTAATATATTCATTAGGTAAGTAGATGCAGTAACAAAAGGTGACACGTATCCATAATCTTTTTCTATTTTAATAAGAGTTCTTTACAGCTACCACACTGCCTTCTCCTAAATTCCTCCACACAGCGTCATAGCTCTTATTCTCTTCATGACGTAGACATTTAATAAAACTACAATGTAGAACCTTGAACAGCGATTTCTGTTCAAGGTAAGTAATACCTACACAACATTTGGAGTCCTTGAGAGCAGTATATGCATACTAACCTTTAATAAGGAAAATCCCACTTTTTTTAAAATAAATGTAAACACGACGACCCATCAAGCTGCATTTGTCCACTTTTAGCTGACCTCGCTCTGTATTCTTTTAAACTTGTTCCTTCGTCTTTGTGTCAATTTTCTACATCGAACTGTGAATTTAGTCCGCATATGACATCTTGTGGGAGTGAATTCTTTGGCAGAATGAACGCAATATTATGTTGGATAGTGTACAAGTTAGATCCGGAGTCGTTTATTATACGGACCTTGTAGAAACTAGAACCAATTTCCGTGCGTTCAGGCGCTTTTGCCATACCTATTATTGGAATCAATTGTAACAGCATATACCTAGATTGACTAGGACCTAGGACCCATTAACTTAATCAAATTTTATTCCGTGGTGCTTGGCAATCTGGACTTCTCCCAGTTGCAATAATGTCCCTTTGTGCCGATTGACCTAGTTCTGTTCTATCTCCTGCTTGTTATGGAGGGAAGTGGAAAAATATCTTTTTTCGTACTTCTCAGCTATTCTTTTCTGACTAATTTCGTTGCGGGACCAGAGACAGTTGAATCGTTTCTCCGGGACTCGTCGAGCTTCATTGCTCGGCGTTTTTTTTTTGGCTGTCTCCACTGTTGATTCTGGCTTTCAGGAGTTGCAGTGGGTGAGAAAATGTGTGGCGGGTTTTTTGACCTCGCATTGTATACGTTTTTCGTAGGAAAAGATATATTATACTGAATCACCTTGATATTTGGTGGGGGGTAAATCAATTGCACAAGAATAAAATAAAACAGTTTCCTCTTCATGAATGCTGGAATTTACCAAACTAGATGTAACATCTAATTCAACTTTGTTTTAAATATATACCTATGTTCTTCCTCGGCCTTCAATTATATCCCTCCGATTTCATCAAATCGGTTTTGTGGTTTTACCGTGAAAATGTATCATTATACAAAACTTGTTGTTTTAGACAGGTGGTTAGCCAGGTCACACAGATCGATATACATATATACAGCATTAGGTGATACCTACCTCCTCACATATTGAAATTTAGATCCTCTGATTATGTTAGCACATTATTTTGTTTTATAGGAGCTAGGATGACGACTACGATTGATGTTATAACTACTGCGAGAAAGTCTTTATCTAATGTACCTATCAGGTCATAAAATCTGTCACATGTTTAATATGAAATAATTGAGACAAGTTTATTCATTATGTATTGTATGTCAAAAATTTTAATGGGCGTGGAATCGCAACGATGCTACACAATAACTGCATCACGGTCTTCTTTAACTATCCACTCCATATTTAAGCAGTTTTCCGTGCGTTACAATAAGTATCCTCAAAAGTCCAATAATTGGTACAATGCTTCGATATCGCCTTCGGGTTGTGGAGGTCAGACTGTAATCGTTTCACAGAAAATATCGAAGTTTAGCCAAAGTTCTCAGTTAGACTGGTAAAGCGGACCCTAGACTCCAAAACTGAAAAAGCTTCGCATGGGACTGGGATTAACGCTGAGATGATGATGATGACAATAAGTAGTAGTAGTAAGTCTTTTTTTTACTAACAATACATGGGCCTTGCCTGAAATAAAGATTTTGAATTTTAATTTGAATAAATATCGTGCGGATACTTATTGTAACGTACGGGAAACTACGAAACCCTACACTAACAATTTAAAAAATGGGCTATTTGTTATTTTGAGTTGACATAGGTACTAAGTACGGAATTCTAAAAACAGGCTAATAATTAAAGAATGAGTTATAGATTCAGATTATTCTGTAGCTCATACCCGTTTCAACCCATCAACTTTGGAAAATCGTAACTGCACGAAGTAGCCACAAGTAAAGGGCCATCTCTCGTGAATTTGGATTACTATTTTATACAAACTAGAATTAACTAGATGGTTTATGTAAAGTTATGTAGGTATGTTAGATTTTCGGTGGTAATTTTGGATAGTGTGAATAATTCATTCTTTGTTTGAAAGAATTTAAATTACACAGGATAATAAAATATGTAAACTGAGATAGAAAATATGCTTGCGTATACGATTAAAATCCTTACATACATACTTAGTTCAGAAATTATTTTGTAAGGATATTTTTTCAAAAACTGTCCAAAATAATTTTCCTAGAAAGTCTTTTTAACGTTCCATTTTTATTTTTATTTTTTCCTATTTTTTAAACTTATGGTTCAAAGGTTTATTTATTTATTTAGGATTTTCAATAAAGGATATACATAAATCATGAATAAATTATTACGAAGGTCCGACGATCCTTCTCTTACAGGAGACCACAGCATGCATAAAAGAAAATACTTACAACTAAGCAAACAAAATTAAAAAGTTTAAAATAATAAAATAAGTTAGAGGGAAGGGAACTTTTTACTTTTGGAGAGATTATTTCCTAAAATATTATCAATATCAAAAAATAATTTCAGTAAACCCCTGTTTATTTTTAAATACCTATCCAACAATATATCACACGTTAGGTTGGAAATCAAACAAAAATCACTCTCCACTTTACGTGTAGGTACCACAAAACAATTTTTTCCACATTTTATTTTTACACTTTGTCGACGTGATTGATATACAATCTGTTTCAGAAATATGAAATAATACTTTCAGTATATAAAATATATGTATGTTGTATACCTATGGCACCGGTGTGACGTACCTAAGTGCATGGGTTTTTTAATTATTTTGCTTTGAAGTTTAGTGCGAAAACTTCGCAGTGATGACCCTAGAAATAACTTTAAAATTCAATTTTAAAGATTATAAAACAGAGTCGACTTATTTGTATTGGCACATTGCCTATCGTCTTATTCAACTAATCAGTGTAATAAAAACATAGTTTTTATAATGTGAAGTAAATTCAATGAAATGTTCTTGCATCTACCCCTATTAATGGTACTATTAACTCTGTTGTTTTCAATAATTAATTACGATCTTTTAATTTTCATGCTCAGATCAGTCGTCTCAGAAGCAAACAGAAACAAACTCAGAAGCAAGAAAACACTTCAATGTCGTGTCTATTTTACATCGTATTTTTAATCTCTTTAGTCAACGTGGATTGTCAGTATTTATCAATGAATTATTGACCAATACCGGCCAGGCGGTGAGTAACCAGCGGTGCCTTTGACACGCCCACTAATAAAAGCATCATTATAAAGTGGTTCCGTATAAAATATAGTTTTAATAACTAACTTCTTTCATATTGTTTTAATTTCATATTATTTAATTATTTCAATATGGGGTCCTGGCCCTGTTTTAGTAAAAATATGCCCATTTAATTACAATAAGCCTTCGCTTGTACTTGACACCTTAACTTATGCAAGGAATGGGTATAATCACCTCTCGTTAGAAAATTACAAACGTAATAAGTTTTGACTTACCGTATTTAGATTCAAAACTGATTAAGAATACTTATTGTTTTTATTTAAGTGTTAAAAATCTTAATTAGTTGCATAGGTGTGTCTGTAGATAAGAATATCAGTCACTATTGGTTTTTCGGTAAACAGAACCCTAAAATGTACGTAGGTTTACCTAAACCTACGTACATTTTAGGGTTCCGTTTTTTGAAAATTAATAAAAAATCAAGAATAGGTAGTTACCTAACTACCTATTCTTGATTTTTTATTAATTTATTGCAAGTCCCGAACGAGTCCCGAATTAACGTTGACTAGTTGCATACTAATCGTCCCGAGGTGAAGTCGCTGCTTTGCAATTGCTCTGTTCCGCGTTACGTGTTGTCAACGGTTTTCAAAATACCTCGTCGTGGTGAAGAATATTCAGACAGTGAATACTATGATTCTCTGTGTTGGTGCTGCTGGAGATAGCATCTATGGAGCATGAAATTTATACCAGCAACGGTTTGTTGACGGGAAACCCGCCGCTGATCAGCGACGCCTGCCGTCGTATACGTGCTTCAGGAACATGTGTCCACGGCTGCAAAGTACTGGTTCCTTCCATCGTTCTGCGAGTGAGGGACGCCCTTGTTCTCGCTCTGGCACCGCTTTGGAGACACAGATTATCGAGCACTTTAGCAACGAACCCAGAACTAGTACGCTTCGAGCTGCCGCTGTATTTAATGTGAACCGTACACTGGTGTGGCGAACATTACGGGACGACGGTCAACATCCCTAGCATTTTCATCGAACCCAAGATCTCACAACTGCAGACCACGCGCCAAGAATCAACTTTTGTACTTGGTACAACAAACGGGTGCAAACCGACCCAAGGTTTCCAACAAAGGTGCTGCGGACGGACGAGGCTTCCTTTACTAGAAATGGTATAATAAATACGCACAACGAGCACATGTGGGCTCAGTGGCGTATCAATTTATCGGACCAATTTGGTTGCCACAACGTCTCAACGCCGATGAATACTTGAATGTACTTGCAAGAGTTGTGGAAGAGACCCTCGAAAACTTACCTGTGGCTACTTAGGTACTGTCAAATTGTGTTTCAACATGATGGTGCACCAGCTCATTACGCGCGGCCTGTTCGAGACTACTTAAATGAACAATTTACCGAGTGGTTTGGCAGAGGAGGACCCATATCCTGGCTCCTCGTTCCTAGGACCTTACACCAATGGACATTTTTTTGTGGGTTTACGTAAAAAATTGTGTTTATTCGCAAGTGTGTAGTTCATTAGACGAGATGAAATCTAAAATTGAAACGGCGTTTGCTTCGGTAACCCCGGACATGTTAAGGAACACTCGATCGTCCTTATTACGTAGAACATCTTTGTGTGTAGAAAATGGAGGTGGTCATTTCGAACCCTTTTTATAAACGACGACGACCCAAAGTCTGTGATTGATATTAAATTCCTAATACCAACATTATCTTAAGTGCAGTGACTTCATAGACCTACTTACTGGACAGTACCTACTAGCTTACACGGAGGTACAATTTCAGTGTGTGCAATGCATGATCAAGCGCGGTAATTTGGTTCAAAAATGTAAAAACACGGTAAGGTACCTTAGGGCTTACATAAATATCATCAAATCATAAAACACTTCTTTGCAAAGAAATGAATGAGTGAGTGTTCAAAATGTTAACTACCTAACAAATTATCCTGTAATAATGGGGTAGGGTTCCTTGGTTGCGCTAGGAGGAGTACCTACCAATCTTTGTTTTCATTTTAACACATAACATAATCATCGTCAGGCTTACTCTAGCCGAAGGTGTTGGCAGAGGTTTACAGAGTAGGTACATTCACTGTTTGCCAAAGACCTAATGTTAGACTTTATTTTATTTTGTGTACAGACGACAGCACGTCAAGCTACTGCAATCTGTCAGATTTCTTTATTGGAGTTTCAACTTTATCTCTTAAGTATTAAGGCTCAAGGTTGATTGGAAATATTTGACAGTTTCGGGTAGCTTGACCTGCTGTCATCTGTACGATGCTGCGTAAAAGTAAAATTGATTTATTTATCGGAATTTTTGTGATGTGGTTTATTATTAGCGTAGGTATGTACCTATGTTATTGTGTGTCATAGTACTTAATGTAATATTAAAAGTTTGGCTATTAATTGTTTTTTTTTTTTTTGTTAATCTTTTTTTCTTCCCTTATTGGTTTGTATTTCATTTAATTGGCTGATCACGTTGTTGAGTTTTACCTGAATGCGAATCTCCGACGTGCCTGCCTGGTAGGAAAACCAAGACTGATTTTTAAGGACAAATAAGTGAGTAAGTACATACACACATCAAAAGTATCTAGGGATCAAGCATTTTTATGCGGATTTCTTGAGATTGAGATGTGGCTTTGTAATAAATTTATGATTTTATAAATTTATATGGATCCTTTTTGGTGCATTTCATAATTTGAATCAGGAACTGTGAATCAAATTCGAGTAAAAGATGAAAATCAGCTGTCAATATTTTCCCTATAAAAACATACAACGCATTGAAGACATTATTAGTGCTACTGTTTCCCTACTACTGATTAAAACCAACGTTATTATGGAGCGGCGACGTCATTTAAGCAGGGAAGAAATGCTCAGAGCCGTGGGAATGATAGAAGCTGGTTCCCGGCAACGTACTGTGGCTTTAGCTCTGAATACAAGTCAGAGTGTTATCAGTCGACTTTGGACACGTTACCGAAGCACTGGTACCGTGGCTGAGCGCCATGGAGGACGGTATCGCTGCACCACACGGAGACAAGACCGATACATTCAAATCTTAACTCGAAGAGCTCCAACAATAACCGCCATGATGTTAGCCGTGAGGCTTCATCACTCTTCAGGGAACTTAATTAGCGACCAAACAGTCAGAAACCGCTTGCATGAAGTGAACCTTCATTCCCGAAGACCGCTACGGGTACCACCTATAGCAATGCACAATCGTAGGATTCGATATCAATGGGCTCTTGAACACAGAAATTGGGCAGAAGAACAATGGCGTTTCGTGTGCTTTTCTGATGAGTCTCGTTTTGGTATGAGACTGGATAAAAGACGTATACGACACTGGAGAACCCCTGGACGCCAACAGCGATTAAAATCCTGCCAGGAAGTCCATCCTTATAGTGGTGGAACCATCATGGTATGGGCGGGTATTTGGATCGGCGGAAGAACTGAGTTGATTTGGATCAGAGGCAACCTCAACGATCAAATTTATGCTGAGACGATTGTATCAGACGTCATCGTTCCTCTACAAGCGCAAATCGGTCCCTTATTTCAGTTAATGCATGATAATGCACGACCGCACACCGCAAGAGTTGTAAGACAGATTCTCGCCGCAGCTAACATCAATGTCCTGCCCTGGCCTGTTCAGTCGACAGACTTGAACCCGATTGAGCATGCATGGGATATGGTACAGAGAAGAGCTCTGCCGAATATGGAGGGTATCCAGTCGCAAGAAGACCTTTTTTTGTTGTTGCAACGAACATGGGCGGCCATTCCACAGCGTGATTTGGATGAACTCATTTTGAGTATGCCAAACCGATGTTCTTGTGTTGTTAGTGTTCGCGGTAGAAACACGGATTATTAATTGTTTAAGTTACCCAATAAAATTTTAGAGAAAACTGTTATTTCAGTCTTTTTTTCGAACTTTTGTGTTAGTGGTTCAAATGTCAAATGTCCCTTTATTAGGAAAATGGCAAAATTCTTTATTAATGCAAAGGTGACTTGGTTTATCGTTACTGTGACAAACGAAAACACTTTATTTGATGAATCCTTAAAGAACATTTTAATTAATATCAATCAGGAGAAAAGTTATTGCAAAAATATATGTTGATCCCTAGACACTTTTGATGTGTGTATTTACGTGTCTTTATTGACGCGAACCAGTAGGTATAATGTATGCCGGTAGGTATTTAGCAGACGGCGCGGCTAGTCGGCGCGTAGCGTCAGCTGTAGCGTAGGTTTAGGGTTGTCGACAAAATGTTTAATAAATATTTTTATTTATTTTGTAGGAAAAAAAAATCTTAGTATTTCAAATTTATGACTAGGTCAAGTTGAAGTTTATAAGGTATACTTCAATATCTGAAAGTATTGTTTCACCTTTCTGAACCACGTTGTATACGTACATTGGTACTAAGTTTCAGCTCTCTAATGGTAACGGTCACTGAGATTGTCTGCGGACGTACAGAGAGACTTGGCGAAACTGTAATGGTTCCTAGTTGACTATGGAACCCGAATAATTAGTAAAATTCAAATAAAAAATAATCATTTTTATTTTCACGAACAATTCAAAGAAGTGTTTACTGTGGGACAATACTTATGACCTGACTAAGAACATGAGCTAGACAGATACATCTCACTCCGTTAACGGCGTGTGATAATAGTACCTAGTAAAGTAAATATCTGATATACGCGGACAATAAACTGTGTGTTGGGAGCGTCTGGCGTCGCATCACTTCTCTCTGTTAGCGCGTAAGGCGCATTCTGCTTATCGAAGCGTTGGTAAAAGCGGGCGCCCATGCGAAACTGAATGATCTCCTCAACTAAACACGTATTCCACATAAATACATTAAAATGATTACCAATAATTGCCACTTGAAACTATCATTATAGTATCCGCTACCATACTTTTCGTAGAGAAGTCGGTATTTGTGTAATTGTCAACAATCCTATAAAAACTACAGTTGTTGTTTTCATGATAAATTTACTGTCTATTCGATAAATAATTACAACTACTATACAAATTAAGACGAGCTAATAATAGATTTAAGCTAAGTACAAGCATGTAAAAATACAAAAGGTACATACACAAGAACAATAAAGAGTATTTGGCACTGTGGCTTTCAACACGAATCTTACTCTACGAGTATCTAACACAAAGTTTAGTAATCAAAATCAAATATCCACATGCTCAAAATAAATACTTCAACACTTTACAACTTTCCCAAAATATGGAACATAAAAAGCAAAATATAAAAAAAAACGATCTACAAATGCAATGTTTAGACATTAATTAAAATAATTTAGGGTTAAAGCAGTCTTTCATCACTGTGTTAGGGAGGGTTTTGTTGATCAGCAGTTTCCTGTTTTCCTGCAGTAAAGGGCATAATCACTGTGTTCTTCGTCTTCCTCGCGCTCGTAATCACGATGCCTTTGTGGTGGTGAGCGAAACTCCGTGGGTCTGGAGTGTTGTCTGTACTCGGTGTTGTGGGACGGAGGTCGGCGGCGATCGGGCCACCGTCTCCTGTTCCGGTCCTGGTAACTTGCTCGAGAAGGCCTTCGGGATCTGTTTCGGGTGCTGCAACACACAAAGATTTTCATATATGTAAGTAGTCTCCAATTAAAAGACATTCTCGCGAGTAAATGGCGTAACACTTACATTTCTAATTGTGGCGAAATATTCTTATGAAATATAGTGGACTGCATCACGTTGAAGCAATGCTGGAATAACCAAAACTAGTTTTTAACTACTAGACCAAAACTAGAATTTTGATTCCTGCGTGAATTATTCAATAGAGGAGAGCGGGGTTCAAAGTTAAAATTTTTCGAAAATTGCTAATATCTTCATGAAAAATAAAACTAGTTAAATAGCTTATTGACACATATATATAACATTTATCGGCGTATCAGGATGTATTCAGTTTTTGTGCCCAAGTATAATAGTTTTTTTTCTAGAAACATTTTTTTATAGAATTCTGGAGCGGAACAACCAAACCCGTTGTGGGGGTGGTTATTCCGTCATTGAGGTAAATTGTTCCGATTACATTGTTGACCACTACAGATGAAAATAATTGGTCATAATAAATAAAACTAAGTTATATGCATGTACAATATATTATTAAATAAGTTATATGGAAAAAACAAACAAGAAATGTCATTTTTTACTGTTATTCAGCCAACGCATTTTTTTTGTTTTGCCTGTTAACACTGCTGTCTTTCAAATATGTCTCTTTGTCACTGTCTGCGATCTATCTGTCTGCGATGTCGAATACGCTGCGTATAGTTGGTGTTGACTGAGGTTTTGGGTCTACGTCCATGATAATGTCCTGGCTTTATGTCTCCATAGTTGTACAATTGAACGGAGCTGGCTGTTCATCTTTTTGCTCTAAGTCTACGACTGGACTATTGGAGGTTTCTCTTCGATCATCATATTGGCTTGACACTTTTGACATTATAGATGTCCCTGGTTGTACCTCTAGACTTTCCACAGTGCTCCGAAAATCAGCATCATACAATGGACGGCCAATAACTATTTTTACGATTCCTGGTAATTTCTCAATCAGTTTTTTTGTTTCTAGGTACGCATTAGGATGCTGAGGTTAGGAAGATTAGGAAGCTGATTTCAACATTTGATGCTGAGTCAACATTTTATGTTGATGTAAAATGTTCAGTTTGTATAACTCATAAATCAAATCAAATTTACAAATCAAATCGTTAGTTTACAGAACTAAATCTCAGATGGGGTAAGTTGTTCCGAGGAACAATTAGCCCCACGATTAAGGAACATGTAACCCCATATTTCCTTCTGCCATATGGACCGATCATCAGACAGAAATATTAAAATGATGCTAAAAATAACATAAGCATATTATTCCTGACCATATTTGCTACAATCAATACAATAGTTGTATGAATAGCTATAATATTTGACAAAATAGACCAAAAAGTATGAACATCAAAAATTTTACTTACATGACAGGTTAGGAGCTCTAGGCATACGCCCACTCATCTGTCGCCGCCAGAGTTACCAAAACGTCGGCTGTAATGGCACATTATCGTGGCCTTTCGTAACAATCTCCACGCGTATTTCTATCTATTTTCCTCTTGTATCTATTCGCATCAGAACAACTTACCCCAGGAACTTTCAACCCCGTTCTCCCCTAGCTTTCCTTCGTTCGCTTCGTTCTATGTTACCGAGCTCTGTACAAAAGATACGACAGCCATGTAGGTAACAAAAAAAAAACCGGCCAAGTGCGTGTCGGACTCACGCACAAAGGGTTCCGTACCATTGATTTATGAAATTAAAGGATTTAAGTTATTTGTAAGAAAATTACGCGGTAATAAGCGGTTTACGATTTACGAGGTATTAAAAAAACTACGTACTAGATCTCGCTGAAAACAATTTTCGGTGTTAGTTTTTATAGTAATTTACATCATATGTTTTTTTTAAATTTTTCATTTTCTTATTTTAGAAGTTAGACCGACCAACTCTTTTCCACTTTGGACGCGTCTGTCACGCAAACTATTCGGTTTAGAAAAAAATATTTTAGAAACCTCGATATCATTTTTGAAGACCTGTCCATAGATGTCCAACACGTTTGTGTTAGATGAAAAAAATTTTTTGAGTTTCAGTTCTAAGTATGGTGAGCCCCCCATATATGTATTTTTTTTTTATTTTTGCATCAAAATCTTAATGCGGTTTATAGAATACATCTACCTACCAAGTTTCAACAGTATAGCTCTTATAGTTTCGGAAAAAAATGGCTGTGACATACAGGCGGACAGACAGACATGACGAATCTATAAGGGTTCCGTTTTTTGCCATTTAGTTACGGAACCCTAAAAAGCGGGTCCAATTGAAAATGAAGAGTTTATTATTTAGCATTTTCCGTATTATTTTGCGGTTTCCACTCCACCAGACGACCCGTAACGACTGTGAAAGACACACGAATTATAGCTGGGACCAACGGCTTCGCATTTTCCGAACCATGGAGAGGTTTTGGTATATGCAAGTGAAGCTAAACCTGATCCATCAACCCGCGTGTATGTTTTTAACTAGCCATTAACCCCTAAAATGAATTACAATACTAAAGAAGTCAATGAACTTTAGTTGTACAATACGTGTGTACCGACACGCGTAATTGCTCGCAAGTTTGCATAATTGTATAAAACATGATTTAATCTTCACGCGTGTTAATTTACACAACACACGTTTTGACTAACGATTGTTAATTGCCGCAAAAGGTATGTTAGTATTGCACTCGTAGAAATTGCCGTTTTAATTACTTAAACACACGCAAAAAATCTAAGATTTCCAAAAATTAAATTCCCTACATAGGTACCAATGGAGTCCAGACAACCAAGAAGTTTCGAGTTAAAAACCGAATAGATAATTTAACAGCCCATGTGTATGCAGTATACTTCAGCACGTTTATTACAAACAAAAAGCAATTAGGTGCCAATTGTAACCACATACAACAGTTGTTGTAGAAGCAGATCAAATAAGAAAATTGATTCAAACGATGTTCAAGTTACCCGTAGGGCCTCTTCTTATACTGAGAAGGTTTCTTTATTTCGGGCCGGCGCATATAGTCATCCTCTTCTATGTTTTCTGGGTCCTCATGCACTGGCTTCGTATGATGGAACACCGGTCTCACGTAGGGAATATGCACTGGATAGGGCTTCTCCACTGGCACTGTCACCTGTACAACACATTACAAGAACAATAATATTCTAGCCACAACAATAATGGTCGAGGTGCTAAACATTTCAATTTGCTTCTCTAATGCCATATAATCTGCATGCTCTACGCTACTATTACGAAGGAAATAATGATCAGTCTTCATGCAACAAGTTGTATGTGGGGAAAATAAAAATAATTAACCGTGTAAAAGATCTTTAAATCGATGGATGCAAAACATGCAAAGTTAGCACAAATAAGTACTTTGAGGTGCCCTACCTAAAGAATAATAATTGAGGAACGTAGAACCACCTTCAGATCCACGTAGTCAGTTCTGCATCTAAATGCTAAGTAAACATTGTCGACAGCGAATACGTTGCTGTACCGTTGCGTAACCTAAAGCGCTGTTTCATTGACACGTACACTTAGACACGTGCACATCACTGCCCTGTAACATCGAGGACACTAACCTCCTTTTCAACAGGCACAGGGACTAGCTTCTCTACCGGGTAGGGAACCTTTTTGTAGACAGGGTAGGGCACCGGCTTGATGACAGGAACGGTGATCTCGCGCAGCACGGGCACCGCGACCGGCCTAGACATCGGCACCTGCACCGGGAACGGACGCGGCACCGGAACGATTACCGGGTGAGGGACTTCTATCTGCAAGTTTATGTTCGCTCTACACAACCCGCTTATTACTACTATAAGTACTTTATCGTTATTTTATTTCTGGGCTCTAGTGGTTATGTTTATCTTCATATAAGAAACCCCGATCTCGACATTAACACTATTAATTTGTAAAATAAGAAATTTCGAGGCGTAGGCCATTTTACTTGTTACAAAGTCTTTGATCAAATGCTTACAAGACATCCGGTGATCAAGTAGAAAGTAAAACAACACGCGAACACTTAATTTTTTTCCAATTAAAAATATTTTCCTGTCTACTATGAATGTTATCAATTCACAAATCTAATAAGTGATTCTTTAGATTTATTATACCTACCTACTAGTACTTGTTACCTAGTAAAAGTAAAAGCATATATTTTATTTATCACGAACACTAACACTTTCTTCTGTCCTTCTAACAATGCATACAAACTATCTGTTACTGCTCTACTTGTACAGAAATCGAAGGAATGGTAAAAAGTGAAAATGTTAGTACTACGCATAATGCATGCCATGCAACAGTTTCAAGGTAAAAAGTACGATGGGTGAACGACCACATGCTATGGTGAATAAAGTTCCATTAGGGTTACATAAGTTAGGGACGGTGCAACCATCAATACATACCTAAACATATATAGCCAATTCTTAACAATTTCTCAGAAACTTCCAAGTCCTTAAAGCCGTGTTTGTTGTTTGTACCTATGCATTTTTAGCTCCAAAAGACCTAATATTTTTTCTTTACAATTTTCCTTGTAGTATATACCTACGAAACCCTCGGTAGCAATGTAATGCGTGCTTGCTTGCCTTTTCATTGCCATGTTCAGCGCAGCGTGTACGTAAATTAACGGCTATTGTTTTAACTTTCATGTGAGGTTCGCTACGATCACTTACACGTAACTACCTCTCCTTGGAATAATCAATATTTGGATATTTAAATCTATATTCCTAACTATGATCCTAACCAAATTCAATGTTTCGAGATCATATCTACTTAGTGTAGTTTTGGCTGGTTGCATTTATAAGAAAAGTCTCTAACATAGTTTCAGTCCTATCTTTATTGAACAGAAGATAAGCTAACCAGTTATTGCTTTCACTACAATAGCGGCTAATGTAGCGTGACTCCAGGGAGGTCGTCGAGCTCATTACTAACGCCCAACTAGTCGCTAAACCATCGATCTAGGTGCACTTACACAATTTCCATATTCTGATTTCTTTTTGAGTGGCTTTCCAAGTGCATTAATTTTATTGCAACATGTACACAAGGCGCTCATCATTATCAACCTTTTTATCGTCCCGCTGCTGGGCAGAGGTATCCTCTCATACAGAGAAAGATTGAGCGGAATCACCACGCTTGCTCAATGAGGGTTGGCGATTTCAGACTTAAAGTCCAGGTTTCCTCAAGATGTTTTCCTTCATCTTCAGTCATTGGTGTCCAAGATATACTTAGAAAGTACATATAACTTTAGAAAAGTTACATTGGTACTTGCCTGACCTGGAATCGAACCCGCGCAGACATACTTGAGAGGCTGGTGTTTTAACCTCTAGGCCACCACGTCTTCGACGATACAAGGCCCTACTTCTATCGTATGTATGCTTTATAATCCCGATCTAGTATTACATTACATGATTTCTCCTGGGCGCACGAACGCGCATCACTTTACTGGCCGAGAAAATTAGTGCGCGACGTGAGTTGTCTGCTTTTCTGATCCGCATTCCATCATATCGTAGGTTTTTGCTCTATTATACACATAAATATCTAAACATACATTGTTAACAACATGATCATTTACATCAATTTCAAGAAACATAATAAAATGAATCACTTACCGGGTATGGTTTCGGTATCGGCACATGCATTGGTTTCATTTCGGTCCCATAACTTTCATAATCTCTGACTGGCACATCTTTATATTTCGTCTTCAAATAAGACTGTTTCCATTTTTCAACTAGGTTTTTGAATTCATCATCATTGTCAAAAACATTATTACTGGGCTTGAATGTTGGTAAGTATGTTGGGTGCGAAGTATCGTGGTTTCTAAGACCCAATAAATCCTCTTCAGATTTATATCTGGTGTCGAACAAATCTTTGGTCCAATCGTTGGTTGGTTTGTTCAGTTTGTGAGGCCTGCTGTGTTGCGTATGCGGCCAATCAGAAAATTTGTTTTCGGTAGCTTTTGGGTAGCTTAGTTTATGGGGTCTTTTCGGAATATTTACCACGCTATCGCTATTAATTTCGCCGTAATGAGTCTTTTTTGGATGGTCTCTAAAGGAAGAATAATCTGTGGCTTTGAAATTTGTGCCCCAATACGACGTAGTAGGCGTAGTGAGGGCAGTGCTGAAGGAATTCTTAAATTGGTTCAAATATTCACTTGCTTTAGTTTTATCTTTGAATGAAACGCTACTATAATCGTCATCTTCATTATATTTAGGAAATTTCTTGAAATTCGAATAATCCGTTTCAGGATATTGATAATTTGTCAAATCTACTACATTGCTACTTGCTGGTACTATTTCATCAGGATTAAAAGGTTTCTTTGGTTCACTGACATCATATTTAAAATTCGTATTACTATAATTTGTGGAATAGCCGTAGCCTATTATAGAGGAGTCCTTCCAATTTGTAAAATCATTACTGTAATTTCCAGACGACCATGATGGCTTATATTTGATTTTCTTTTTTTGTTCAGAAGGTTTATTCATATTTGCATTATTTTTATGGCGCGTGTTAACATGGTTGTAAGTTAAATCTTGATCAAAGAATGAATTTGATTTTGTAACAGACTTATCACTAGATTCTTTATTATTTTTTATATTGTAATGGTCTGCTGATTTTAAGGAATCAATAAACTTGTTATTATTGTTATTATAATCAAAATTGTTAGAAAAATCATTTTCCATTTGGTTGTTTTTCATGGAATTTTGTGGATTTAGTTGTTGATTGTTTCCCGAGAAAAACTTACTGGTATCTAATTCGGTCTGATAATACGGATTTAAATTTGTAAAGTCCACTACTCTTGGAAATTTTAGTACGTTATTATGTACACTAGAAGAAGCTGGCTTCCTAAAATCCTCATTCTCAGTCTGATCATAGTTTTGAACATTGTGGTTTATATTTTGATAATTACCACTGGACTCACTGTATGTCGGCTTATTTTCATGAGTTGACTCTACATCAGGAAAATGTAAATACTTCTCATCCGCCAAATTTGAATAACCATTATTAAACATATTGAATTCAGTATTATTGAAAGGATTCATGGTTCTGTACTTATGTCTTGAATTTATTTTAGTGCCGTACACTGGCGCCTCAGAGTCTTCTGGATTTTGCCGGTTTGTGTCTTCAGAATCAATGTTTTTATTCTGTTCGCCAGTTGTACCGAAATTGGGATTGTTAAAAAAGTTCATTGAACCAGATGAATACTGTGACATACCGGATTGCTCCATGTTGTCTTCGT
The DNA here is from genome assembly GCA_037179545.1 of Sesamia inferens. Taxonomy (NCBI): domain Eukaryota; kingdom Metazoa; phylum Arthropoda; class Insecta; order Lepidoptera; family Noctuidae; genus Sesamia; species Sesamia inferens. Next base: position 21,035,737 of record CM073928.1, on the reverse strand, counting down.
TTCCGCCGAAGGCGTGACCTTCAAACGTCTGAGGACCATAATTCCCACCAAATCCTGATGAATCCAATGAACTGGGAAATGCTGGAGCGTATAATCTTGTTGTCGATTCTTGGTTCTGATTGGCACCACTCAGGAACGTGGCATAATCCGGTGAAGTCGGTACGAACCCATCAAAGGAACCAACATCATTAAATCCGAAAGTTGAATATGCGACCACGTTAGGTTGTATGGTGGTTGTCTCATCTTGATCCTTAGGCCGTTTATTTTTTTTAGTTTTCTTTCCGCAGACAACATTACTAATAACTAATAATGCTATTAACGTAATATAAAGTTTCTTGTTGAACATATTGGTTTAATCACTGTTACGGGTAACAACGTGCTACGCACTATTTACATTGTACGTGAACGTGAGACACGAAAGGAGTTCGATTGTCGACTGAACATGGGCGCGTTACCGTACGCTCATGAAACTGCGAGCCGTGGGCTGGAGTCTCCTCACTGACCGCCAGTGGACGTGTCTCCCGTGTCCTAAGAAAACGAAAGCGTTTTACGCTTCAACAACTCTACGAATTTCCCCAAGTAATTATTCGCTAATAATACGTTCGGTGCATTCAGTAATAGCTAATAGGTAGCTGATGATGTTAATGCAACGCAGATAATTGGCTGCTCGTGTCATTTGCAAAGTTGTCTTCCGTCATTGTAGGTAACAACATTTTTTAAAGCTGCATACACATTAACAGTGCTATAAATCATGTTATCGTACAATCAACAGTATTCACCAATGATCGGTATGTTTCTGTGGAAGGGCGGGCAATGGTGGCAAGAAGAAAACAAGGGTAGGCAAGTACTGTACCTAGGTACCGCATACTTAAATTTGGTAATTGTTTCAGTTAAGTTAGGATACAATGTTATTACTTTTATTAATCAATTAGGTATCTATAAGTTGTTTTTCATATAGGTACTCAGATGTAATTTTCAATCTGAATAAATCAAGGCAGATTAAGAACAATATAAATGAACTAAAATATACTAAATCACATAATCATGCACTAATTCCGCAATCCATCCCATATAATCGACCCTAAAAGGGATACGCGGAAACGCATCTCCGAGAACCCACCCTGAGCAATGAGCATAATAAATTATTTTTATACAAGTAGGCCCAGAAACGGAAATGAACAGAATAATCATACCTAAGTATAATAAACATATAACTCAAGAACTTACGACAATGGTCAATAAATGTATTAGGAAGAGTCCTCATGGTATTGATATTCTCAATGTGTCACATGGCTTCGATTTCTATGCACTAGTTGAATTTTCTAGTTAAGTTTTCGAAATGGTTAACTGTGAATAAACAAAGTGACCGTGTATTCTTTATACAATTGACAGTGGCCTCAAACCTAATACTTGCTAACTTTAAGGAAGAAAAGAAAGACACACGACAGATATTTTTTTACGTCGCCCCGCTCTTTGAATGTGTCCTACATATATCGTGGGACTCGTGGGTGCATTTACAAACATGTAAACTCACATACACAAACATCCAGACCCGGAACAACTACTTGTAAGTCACACAAATATTTGTTCCGTGCGGGAATCGAACCCGCGACATACAACGCAGCAGTCAATAGCATGACCAATGCGCTAACCATGCAGTCTAACTATAAACATCTAGTCAATTAATCATAATCAATTTAGACTACTAGCGACAGGGCCTTACCTTCCTAGGTAGGTAGGGTCCTGTCGCTAATACAAACCCAATCAGGCATTTTACTGCGTAGCCTTTCCCCAACTGTCTCGGTTTCCTGAATAACATGCAGCTGAATTAATTTACATGGAGCGATTGCGTAACTGAACTCCAGTGGGTAATTCGATACCTCTACCATACTTACGATACCAATAACAAAAATCAAAACCGAAAATGTAGTGTACGCCTGCGATCTCAGGTCCCGTATACTCCATCGGTAATTGGACCTCATGAAATATACTCGTGTTGCTATGTGTACCGGGTACGATGCGCCAAATATTGTTGTGTCGGGATTTTGGTCGTGGAGGGTCTCCAGATCATCTCCCTCTGGCGCAACGTCGTTGGTCGTGTTGTTGGGTTTAACATTGTATCACCTCGCTCAACTGCCGTCTTCCTTCCTATTCACTCAGTTTTTTTGAGTAAATAGGCTTAATATACGAGCGCTAAAAAACAATACTACATACCTAATACAATTTGTTTGTCCGTGTGACCGCTTCTTATGAGCATTTACTACATAATGAAAATTATGTTGGCTTGGACAAAAATAGCACAATTAACAAATGTCAAAATAAACTGTGCACGCTATTGGCGTCTCATTTCATTACAACGGGAAGTTTTACCTAATTGATATCTAATCGATTTGAATTTGTCAGTTTTTCACTGCGAATGTGTTTTATTTTTCTTGTAAGTAGTTGTTGTATTTCCATGTACTTACACGTTTATGAGAGTCGATATAATTTGGCGCCAAAAATAGTGTTTATATTGTATAAACAAGTGTGTAGCATGCCTAGGTTTCAATGGCTCAAGCAGAAATAACTTAACAGGATAACAGCTAGCTTGGACGCACTTAGGTAACACTAAATATAATTATTTTTGTTAATGGCGCTAAATCCTCCTTTATCCTGTCCAAAGCACAAACTGGGCACTACAAGTCTACGACACCACGTGCAAACTACGCTTCACAATGACGTTATGCAAAATCCTGCATAAGCCTCGATTTCAATCGCCTGGCGATAGCCAAACAGACACTGCAACTGTCTGGTCGGAGGATTCTCTCTTTTATATGTGAACTTTAACAACAGCAAGCGGTGGTATAGACCTAATACTTACTACTCTCATAATAATCTACTAATCTATAAAACTACTTTAAGGATTGCAATAAATAACTGAATGTGAGAACCCCTGCCTCGGTGGTAGGCCATAACATCGGCCGCCGGCACAAGTTACCACTCACCAGACAAAGCCTTGCCGCCAAACGATTTGTCGTGTTCCGGCATGATGTCTGGTGAAGCCGTACGGAGGACGGGTCTGAGCAGTTGTGTGGCAATGTGTGCCTTGTACGAAGCGCCTAATGTTGTTGTGTTGGGAGTTTGGTCGTGGAGGGTCTTCAGATCAATCTCCCTTTGGCGCAGCATCGTTGGTCATGTTTTTGGGTTTAACATTGCATCACCTCGCTCAACTGCCGTCTTCCTTCCTATTCGCTCAGTTTTTCTGAGTGAATAGGCTCTTAATAAACTAGCGCGCTTTACCATCAACGATCGCATCACTGCTTACCATCAGACGGGATTGCGGTCAAGCGCTAGTTTATAATTATTAAAAAAAATAAAAAATAAGACCGCACTTGACTATTAGACAAATATTCTTGGGTTGTGGACCTACAAGCACAATTGTTAGTGAGGTAAACGGTTGATAGTTGGGTTTAATTAAAAACAAAAAATATATACTAAAACATTTTTATTTGACTATGCAAATTATTTTCATACAGGTTCCATGTCATACTATTAATATAAAGAGTAAGTTAACTTAATCACTACTTTCGTAAATAATGTCGCACTTTAGATGGCCACGATACAGCTTCCAAAGCCTATTTATAGCCTTCATTCATGAAGGCGCCACTTTGTACTAAGTTACAATAACACAATAATCATAACATAAAAGAAATATATTTTGACAAAGAAAATCATAGCAAGTGAAAGAATAACAAGTGGAATGATAGTTAACTACATGTTATTTTTTTTTTTTAATTTTGGTATCTTTTCGAGAATCGTCATCCTACTACAATCTAACTTATAACGATAAATAATTAATACTCTGAAATTAAACAACAAGTTTATATAAATAGGCACACACTAAATAACATAATAGGTATGTTATGTTAAATGAAGTTTATATAGGGACTTAAATTAGCTAGCGACTCCGTAGACGTGATGTGTATCTGAACACGATAAATCTAAATGCAATTAACTTGATGATTTTTGATTATTTTTTTTTTTTTGTGGCAATGGCTGTAGCTACATAAACAGTAGATACAAAAAAAGTGAATATAGATTCACTTTGCTATTTATTTTTTAATAATTATAAACTAGTGCTTGACTGCAATTCCGCCTGATGCAGCATTTAGTGCATCGTACCCGGCACACATCGCAACACAACTGCTCAGACCCGTCCAAAAAAATGTGTTGTATACCTATACTTCGTAGGCGTAATATTATGGATATATTAATTATCACATAAACCTATTTTCTCAACTCATACGTCAAGCAACAACATTACCAGCGGCTGTTGCCCGTTGTTAAAAAAAAAAATAATGGCCTAACCACAAAAACGTAAACACTTGTTCAACTTGTTTCTAATTTCAATTTGCCGTCAGAGTCTATGTATAAATGGCGTGTATAAATAAAATGCGTTTATCCTAAACAACCGCTATTATTTGTGGTAGTAAAGGTTTTTTTAATATCGAGTGATACGAATCACGTCTGCAGAGTTTTGCTAGCTAATTTAATTTGACCCTGTATAGCGAAAATTCTGGAATAAATGGTGAATATTAGTTGCAATAAAAATAACGACCGGCCGAACATAGCTCGGAGATTCATCGAAATGTATAAATAGCAAGCTTCAAATCATTCGGCAGATGGCGACTGAAACACTATAACTTCTAGGCATTTCATATAACTCTAATCTAAATACGAAGTAAATGTTACTCAGTGGCGCCTATTGCACTGTTCACACTAAATTCAAAAGATAAATATTAGTTAGTTCTGTCAAATTAGTCAGCGCCTGACGTAATTTTAGCAGCCAATGTTTTCAATCTCGCCTAAACTTGTCTACTAATAGGACTAAACTTTTGTGAGAAAGAAAATATTATGCACAGAACTTAGCTTTAGTTTATATTGTGAACAGAGCAATCGGCGCTACTTTAAGTATTACAATTGTTCAACATACTAAATGTAGTGATTATTTAAATGTGTCTTCAGGGTTACTACGAATATCGATTAAACTTTGAAAACCTGCAGTCGCCTCCAGGGATCTCAAATATATAAAAATACTTTTCTATCACTTTGATGAACACTTCAAATTCTAATACACTGGTCAACTATTATTTGGAGTAAGGAAGGCCGTTGAGGTGCAAGGGTCTGTAGAAAATTAGACATTTTATATAATACTATGTGCCCATAAAGCTATTTATTAAATTCACAATTATTTATGATTAGGCTCGTAATGTAGGTATTTGAATATATTTTTTTATTATGTAACATTAATATTACGTAGGTTCGGGTAATATCTACTCTACGGTTCATAAGATTACTACTCTGACAATAAAATATGAAATATATTTCTAATCCATACATACATCTGTAAATTGCAAACATCTATCTACTCTCTATAATATTTAATGTCATAAAATAGTTACTTAATACAATTATTACTTTGACAGTTACCTCTAAATCATATTACAGCGAAAGATTTTATAGATTAAGATTATAGAGTACAACAAGAACAGTAAATGCTTACGAATGAACGCTACGAATGTAGAGATTTGTGACGTCAAAAAGTTTAGAAAAATATTTGTAATCTCTTGTTTTGAAGTCGACATTATCCCTATTTATTATTACAACACACGCAGTCGATTCCTCAGTCATATAGTTGTTCGATATACATATTACGTATTAGTAAAATAAAATAATTGTGTGCATAAATAAAAAAAAATAGTGTTCGAATCAATACAATGAGGTTAGTATCAGTACAACTAACACTCATAAAGTTAATAGAAGTAAATAACAAATAAATCGCTACAGTTTTAATTTTGTGACACTTTAAGTGACCTTTTTCGTTGAAAAAAAGTTTAAAGCATAGCTGTTCGACTTAATCCATAAAATAACCGATTATTATAATCAATCAAGCTTTGGCAATCAAAGCGTATCACTCATACCGTCAGCAACACTCGCTCAATGCTTATTTTAATTACAGTGCACTTCCGATTCCTCAATCCCGTATTTTATATATTTAACCCTTGAAATGTTACACTTCAGTATAGTTCCACCTAGGCCCCAGATCAAGTTTCAAAAGGTTTCCATCACCATGAACTAGTGTGACTATGTTAGTAAGAGTTACGTAGTAATAAACAGAGATGGCGCTAATCAGAGACAACATTCATGATGTGCGACTACTTGATCTAAGAATAATTTAGTTTTATTTTTTCTTTTATCGCGATTCGAATACCAAGGAGGTTTAATGAATATCAACGTATTAACAGCTCTTGCACAAAACAAGCCAATCTTAGAAGTTGGGTTGTTAGCCGATATCACATCAGCAGAACTATGTATGAGGTTTGCAGAGGAGCAGATCAGCAAAAAGGGATTCGAGATATTCATTTTTTATTTTGACAGGTGAGGTGATGCGGGGTGTACTATGCGATCAAAATAAGAACAAGACTGCCCTCAAACGACGACTCACTAATGTCAGATGTACCTACAGTATTGGAAATGGATTGTTTAGCAAACTGACATTTAACTAAAACTGTTCACATATCCAAAATAACAACTGTAATTCTTTATTAATTGTTAGAAATCGCTATAACACGACAAAATGGTACAGTGCATCAATCTGCTAAACTGTACATTTCCCTGGCGGTACATTTGACGCAAGTGACATTAGTTTGACAGCTCAAATGTCTAAATATGGCGTTAACGTCAATCTTGTTCTAATTTTGATCGTGGTAAAGGTACGTTTGGTAGAGGATGGGGTTACGTTCAGTGCGCGGAGGCGGCGGGCGGGGGCGCGGCATGTCGCAGGCGCGCGCGGATCTGTTGCAGCGTGGGGTTGGCACCAGTTTCGGGTTCCTCCGGCACTTGCTCCGCTTGTTCCAGACGACGAGCTCGCTCTGCTATCGCACGCTCGAGTTCTGTAATGATAACAAGGAGGCTGTTAGTAGGTACCCGTTCTACAATGAGAAGCTGTAGAACTTAGTAGAATGATTAATAAATGGTTTATACCATATGTAAAGAAAACCCCGTCCGACCCATAAGGATAATAAAAGTTAGGTAAACACATGATCAAATAAAATATGAAATTTAACATAATCATAGTAACAATACTAATAAATTTTGAAATAATCTTTTATTCCGCGAAATAATTCCAACTTCCCCAAAATTTGGTATCTTTTTAAAAAGTGACCACACCAATTTACGTCATTATTATGCAATGCAATTCGACCGCGTGCCGCGTGCCCTGCCTCCCTTCGCCCGCGCATGTTTTGTCTATCACACAAGTATTAATTTACCTACTTTTGCGAAATAATATTTATTTTTTTAGGGGGGTTTTTTTTAAGTTTAGCCAGGCTTTGTAGGCAGTAGTAGAATCAGTTATCGATACCTAACAATACCTTCACTGATCGGGCAGGATTTTCTTTACATATTGTATATTTAAACACTGTACCGAGAAGATACAAGAAGGCGGCCCTAAAATATTTTTTTTCCTCTAAATCGCGATGGTACAGTATCAGTGTGTTCATTATGTACACTAAAGACTGAAGTCGACAAACGTCTAGGTTTCATCGTTAAAAATCCGATTTCGCTCTATGCTAAGTAGGTATATACGAGTTCTGAGTAAAAAATGCTGTCATCAATTTTATTGAAAGCGCAAGTTAAGGTGAGCCGGTCTTTGCAAACAGGTACAGCTGTACTACCTATATAAAGGCCGCCAGCACTAGGTAACAGGAAAATTAAACGTTGATGCTCTCTAACTTCAACTGATTTCTAAAATCATTACCGACTTATAAACCAGAAAGTCCAACTCAGTCTTAGATCAGTGAAACTGGTGTTCTTTATAACTGGATTATTTAATGGCGTGTGAGTATGTCTAGTGTACATACAGTGTATTAAACAAAAGCTGTCTGAGTGAGCTATCCATACTCTGATATTACGCTAACGCTACCGCAATTTCCGAGTTTGTTGGACACACACACTTAATGACATATGTAATTAAATACAATACAAACTATACTCAATGAGCCTATAAGGAAATTACCGCAAACGTTGTCAGCTTTTATCTATTGCAGTAATTTCTCCCACGTTCGACCAATCGGAGTTCGGACGGACGGGAAATAAACAGATGCAGTTTCACTTTCATCTAACCTTGGTCATCGACATCCGCACAAAACCAATTAGAGAAAATTGATATATGTACGTATATGCACAAACTCAATGCTATTGAATTAGAATTCATTTACATTGTGTGCTTACAAGGAACGTGTGTCCACAATTATTGGCCTTCGAGTTGAACGGCCGCAGAGTGCACCTGCGCCTCATATCGAACTGCACCAGATAAAGAGCCCGCGTCCAAATATGTGAGCAAAAAAACGCCAAACGAGTTTTGAGGAATTCCGATTTAATCCTCTACGAATATTTTTGAGAGTAAAAGTCTCCACGTTATATTTTATGATGTTCAATGATCCACACCGCGTTATGGCCAATGATAGGCAATTATAAGGCCGGTAGTAAGATTTGATCTAAACGATCAAGTTACGTAACCATAGGTCACCGCACCGGATACAGCACGTGTTTGCTGACAAGTTAAATTATTCAGTTACCTAATGTTTATATTAGTATCGTGATAATGCGACTCTGATGTAATAAGTAAAACTACGCGCTTTTGTATCCTGACCGACTGACACCGTTGCCAAAATAATAGGTACATCAAACTTTTACAACGTAAAACTCCTTTTATCTTAATATCTCGACCTGCGATCACTAATCCGCCTAGTGATCACGAACTATACGTATTCAAATATTGATTATTAATTTAGCAAACATTCGCCGGATGTTTCTGATAAGCGCTGTTATCGCAAAGGTCCAGTAGCTTTGAACTATTGTTATTAACTAACTGGGCTAACTCTATAGTTAGCCCAGTTAATAACAATAGTTCAAAGCTGAAAAAAGCGTAAAGACGTAAGACTTATTTTTGTTATTATTCTTTTAATACTTCGTACCTACATTACTTGTACACGTGCTAATCCTTAAATGTTATTATGTATAAGAATTAGAACTGATTGTTATTGTACATCATATAATAACCAAATCGCGCGTTCTCTTCTTCTTACTTTGGGTGAGCTTTTGTTAAGTCAAAGCAAAAGAAAAAAATGGCTGTGTATATGATGAAACGAACTCGAAAGCTCTTCTGTAATCTATTACCTGGCGTCTCCTTGTGTTCCTTTACTTGGTTCATTATTTGCTTCTCTTTGTGTTTCGACAGAGCCTTTTCTAGTTCACTTTTTTGGTTCAGGACGTTTTTACCTCTGAAATAGAAAAGAATAATATTCATTAGATAAAAATTTTCATTTGTGTAGTGCAGGTTAAAGGCGGAAATTATAAATTTTTGCCCCAGTCATTGCCTGGCTGACAAAGAACACAGCGAAACGTAGTTTGATAAGATAAATTTAAAGTACAAGATAGCAGAATCTTATCATTAATAACAAAACTGAAGCATTCATGCCCAAATATGGAAATGTTGTTAGTCTGCAAATATCATTCACGATACGTATGTTACGTATAAAAATTGATAAGAATTCAACTACAAACAATGGCTGGGTTTGACGTTTCACTATCTACAACATAATACCTACATAAATGAACACTCGAAAAGAAGTATACAACAATGGTAGGTAACCTTTATAAAAAAAATCGTACTTTTAAATACATCACAAGAGAAATATTCCCACCACGTAGTTTGCAAACTATTCTGAGAGGACCTTGATCTGCAATATGTGATGAAAAATCATATTTATTCATCAAAACAAATTACAAATAAGTATAAATGCCGAAAATTAATGCAATTTATATTGCACATTAACAAAGTTGAAAATGTTGAAATATCCTTGAATGCAATTTCAACAGAAATTCTACAACTATGTATATGTTACCGGCCAAACCCGATTTCAGAACAAACTAGTTTTGCCTAGGCTAAACTAGTTCTGCCTATACGCGATAGGATAAACCAGTTTAGGCTAGTCCAAACTAATTTTTCCTAAGCCCGATAGGATAGACCAGTTTAGGCTAGGCCAAACTTGTTGTTCCTGATAAATACGCACACTCTAGGATAAACAGGTATGGCCTAGTCTAGACATTATAGTATATCTAGGAAGTCAAAATAAATAGATAAGCTGAATAAAATACTCCTTAATTGAAAAAATAATTAAAGAGGAAGTCGAAAGTCCTGCTCTGGGTTCTATTCCAAATAATGCCTCGTGTGGCGATTGTTTTATCCATGTGTTTTGTATGGGATGGGAATGGAAATCGTCAAATGACCTTTCACGCTCTGGGCAGAGCGGAAGGGCCTCTCAGACTCAGACCATACTAGTATATCTTAGAGAGTGCGTATTTATATCAGCCTAAACTGGTCTATCCTATCGGGCTTAGGACAAATTAGTTTGGACTAGCCTAAAGTGATTTATCCTATCGCGTATAGAAAGAACTAGTTTAGCCTAGGCAAAACTAGTTTGTCCTGAAATCGGGTTTGGCCGGTAACATATATACGTTACATAGTAAAATATAGAGAATTTAAGACACTGAATAGCTGCTGTTGTTTATTAAAACAGTTCCCTTGCGGCTTTCCCACGCACAATACCTGCATGTGTGGACTATTTTGTCCCTATGACGTCACAAGTTACTGCATTGTTTTGTTTTGCTGCACATCTGTGTTGAAAAACACCGGCTTATTGTTTTATTCGGCTCTTAGATTCTAGTTCACTTCTCTTATCTTGGTCTTATTTTATCAATTCAATTTTGTAAATCCTCGTTTTTTCATAAAAATCTATCGCATAATTCGATCTAAGATTGCTGATGGAGATAACATTTTGAAATATATTTCAACATGCATTCATTATTACTTACATTATGCGCGAAGTGTAAACACATTTGCAATCATCGAGTTATCTAGAGCATTAATATTTTGGATTAGTTTCCAGGCGAGCTGCGAGTAGTTGCCAGGAGATCGTCAGTTTGATTTAATCCCAAGTAATTACTCCCGACGTCTTAGGATATTGCCGCGTAATTTGCCTCTCAGCACTCTCGACTCTCGCTGAGAACGTAAAGTGAAGATGAAACTACTATTAGATTTTATAAGAAGATGAGAGCAACTATGTGATCTTTGACTAATAAATTAAATCAAAACAAAATAAAAACCAAATCTTATCTTAATACTCATCTTCTTCCTATCCTTTTCCTAACAATGTTGGAGTTAGGTTCCAATCTAACTGACATATGGAGTGACTGCCTATTTGACTTCTACAGCTACTGGGTAATACGATACAACTTGGTAAGACTGCTGGTCACACTTTCGGAGTTCTGACGACCCGTAATGACTGTCAAAGATATGCAAAGGGCAGCAGGGATCAACGGCTTAACGTGCTTTCCGAAATACAGAGGGGTGTCGGTATGTAAAAATGGTCACCAATCCACAGACAAATCGCGGCAAGTGTAGTATCTTGAACTGTACTGTGAAGTGGGAGTACATTTGAAATGTCGACTAGAAAGTCATATTTATTTGACAAAGCTTACCATGTACAATATTAATGAATTTCTGACAGAAGCATTTATATTGACATAGATTTAGATTCATATATTTGTTTACTCGTGTTATTATTTTGTTTTTTCTCGTAGATTCTTTTTTGTTTTTTATTCTATTACATTAATTATTTTTGCCATGAAATTAACATAATATTTGCACGGCATACTAGGTGCCAAACATGACTTTTTTAAGTTATCCTGAATGCATTTATATTTTTATATGTAAACACATGTTTGAGCAAATAAATTTATCTTAATCAAATATTACCCCAATAAGTAAATAGAAAGCAATGGAGTGTCGAGTAGCATTCAGAATTGCATCTTCTTTAATGTATATCAGTTAGCAGATGTCATATTTATTGCGTTTGTTAATTAAGCGATATCACCGTGGAATTTCTTCAATAGGTGGGTACTAGTATTATGCGAAATAAATTACTTTTATTAACAATAGCCGTTTCATGTACCTATCTGATTTTACACTATTTATTTTAATTTATCAATCAGATTTCCTGATAACTTGATAAGTAAATGTTTGATGCATTTATACATTGTCCTTTACAGATACAAGCACATAGAATTCCCGTTAGCAAGCTGGGAATTGCTTCCTTCCGTAGAGCGGCATTCGCTGCCGTGCACGGAAATAACAGGACGAGACTGCTCCGACAATCGCATTGACGGGGAAATGGACTGAATCAACAGGTCCTAACATTTGTGAAGCTATACTGTTCAATATAATGCCTTCCGACGGTCCGCATTTGTTAATTTTACAGAGGCGATTTGAGCGTCTCTTTACAATGCGATCGGCGCAGTCCGGGCGACAGATGTTCAATAATTATAACGGGTGTGCACTCGGGACAGGATGCGGTGCACCTGTGCGCTGGAGACGAACCAAACTTAGACTTAGCAAAAACTAAAGACGTCGCGTTCCGCGCACCACCAGTCATTTTATGCAGTTCTTGCGCATTGTCATCAAAACGTGGAATGGGGCTTTTGAAAAACGAGGCGTAGTTCTTATCTTCTATTTATAATAAAATTAAACATCTATAGGTACACACACCCATTGGAATGTTTTTTCCTATTCTTGATAACATATCTATACAGCATAATTAACTAAAGGCTATACATAATTGAATTACCTTGTCAAATGTTGTAGATTACAAAATAACATACTTTCAATTATCAAAAACTACATACGGTTAAAAGTACTTGGAAAATCCGAAGAAATGGTTATTGCTGTTCCTTTGATGTAATAATACATTAAAACCAAAAAGGTAAAAAACTTAGAAAAGGTTGTTGCCAACATTTGCCTTTGGCGTCCTTATCGGAAGAGACACTTGTCGCTCCCACAGAGTGCTTTTGAGAGCGTTCTCCATTATAATAACGGACAAAGGTTGGTGAAAGCCGATATGATAGCAAGCTCTGGACTTAGTAAAGAGTACTCTTAAAAAGTGTTACATGACTCATTTAAAATTATGAAATACTTACTCCGGTTTATATTAATTATTAGTTACTCGCACGTCAAACTTCCTTTGAACCAAAAGCCAAATTCTTAATAACGTCTGAGTCAGATCCGATGGATACATTTTTGAGAAGTGAACTAACGAATTTTATCGGTTACGTAGTAGGTATAAACATAAAATATGTAAACAAGGCTATCATTTTCGGCTATTTTGACGTTGCGTTCGATGAGCGCCTATAGCGTTGTACGATCGAATGCCCAGCGTCGACGTCCTCATGTAAATCAATACTTTTTTAAACTCTCCTATTCATAGTATTTGTTATGTAAGATAGCTAGCAGTTATATGTCCTCGACGGAATCCACACCTGCGAAATTGCAAAATTAATCCGCTACAAATAGTTCGACAACCTTTATCTTTCGTATGTATATGCGAAGCTAGGCACCTTACTACTACGATAATGTGTAGAAGTGAGCTACACATTATCGACGCAGCATCTACGACAAAGTAGTGTCGTCATAGACATCGCGTTGACTAATGTAGTGCGGAAGGATCTTCTGCCTTTTACCATACTAAGTATTTACTTGTACTGGAACGCATCTCACGAAGACCACTAAGAGTAACATAAAATGGTGAAAATTGATTCATAAAAAAAACTTTACATCTTTTGATTGAAGAGCAGCTCCCTATGCAGGTCCATACGTTGGGGACTCTCCAAACAGGGGTTGGGCACGCGACGCGGCGCAATGAGGCCATGTCCCTCCCCCACCGCGCCGTCGCCTTCCTGCACCATGTCCACGTCCGCACCCAGCGTAGACTGTGTCACCAGCGTGGGGACCAGGCCCACGCCGCCGCCCGCGCTCAACGCGCTTGCCGATAACACTGCAAATTAACGAAACAATGTTTACTAATAAGGGAAAATACAGAAGAAGTCAAAATGCGTAGGTGCGTTGATGGAGAATTATACATAATGTGTGACTTTCGTCTGTTAACCCTCTAGTTTATGTCTAAAAATATGGTGAAAGTGAACTTGGCTGAGAAAATGGTAAACGATTGCTTGTAACTTGAGTATTTCATTCAAATAAAACGGTGTCCGAAAAATCCAATTTATACTTAGTGTAAATTTTCACTTATTTTATAATTTATTGCGTGTGCAATCCAGTATCCCTTTCGAGATTCTAAGGTCTCTGCCACAATGAATCCAAAATGAATATCCTAAGAAAAAGTTCAAAGGCATCTTGATGTGTTAAGGGTGACAAAATTGACGACTAACTACGGTGCGAAAAACAGCACAAGGTTCGCCTAAAATTGCATCCAAACCAAACATTATTGAATTTCTAAACCCGGCAAAATAAGAAAGTTAATAAATTTCCGTACTTTTTTGTCCGGCTTTTTCAATTACGATATGCTGACCCTACTTTGGGGCTATGATCTTTATGTGACTAGCATACTCAATATAAACCGTAGTAACACCAAGCACAAAGCGGAGACACCGAACACAATTAGGTACTTGCCCAACCTGCGGGGTAATGACGTAACAGTTAACACACATGGCAATGGCAATAATTTTGACAGTTTAACAACATTTATTGCGTTATTTACGATGGCGAGCAGACAAATTATTCGATCATATGAAGTAATTCGTTAGCAATAAATACCCTTCAAAAATATTCAGATGATTGAGAACATGTTACGTAATTAAGGCGAAGGAAACCTAATCCAGAACCAAAGGTCCACAAGCCGCGTGGGACCACCTGATCACTAGACTGAAATACAAGGAAGTTTACTGTTTACAATACGTCATCATCATCCTTATCCTGTGTTGATGCCGCGTGCTCCCACCAATAGCAAGGTCGATATATTAAAAAATAATAGCAGAACGAGCTCATGAATCACGCGTAGGCACTTCGTGTCCTATTAGAAACATGATATCTCAACACCTACATATAGGCAGACAGGCAGTATATTCCATATCCGTACTTAGTACTTAATTTCAAGCGGTTCTTAAGAACATTAGACGTGTTTTTCAATGAGATAATAAGCCAAGAGTCAGTGCCGGGTACAGTATACAAATCTCATGAATCAGTAATGACATCATCATATTCAAGTATTACACACTAAGCATACTAATACAAGAATGTAACCACAATCGCAATTTCTTAAAAAAAAAAATGTTAGGACAGCGCGACCGCATGTATTGCATTGCCGAATATTTTATTACACGGATGCTCGTAGCTGAGTGTTTACAAATATCTCTTATTAACAGAATTCAAATGTCATTCTTTTATAATTTATGCGTTGTATAGTTAGTAACTATTTTTTCTAGTTGGGAAACCGATCGCGCTCACAAAAGGAGTTAAACTTTAAAATTGGCCAATATTCTGTCACACATTGCGAGATAATCCATTATGCATATTCCAAAAAGTCGTTCATTACTTTTTGATAGGATTCGTGTTGTATAACAATTAATTAGAATTCGAGTTTCCTACGGTATTGCAAAACTAGTTATTTATAATAAACTTGTAGTAAAAGCGGATTCTTCTGCTTATAATAAAATTAAAGTCAACTTCATCATCAAGCCTTTGATTTGATCCCTGTGTGTACTTTGTTATCTATTACTATTTAAAAAAAACTCAATGTCATAATAATTCTCTCCTTCTTGATAGTAAACTTATATTTGCAATTTTATATTGTTGTTATCGGTTACCATATATGTGTTGTAAAATTTTATGGCCTGATCTGAAGTACTGTGGCAGTATTGTTTCATGGTTGTGACCTGGTTTACGTCGTGAATCCGTCTGAAGTATGATTGCGATCCCTGAACTCAGGTTAATAAGAGCTCCGAGTGCCGAGGCGTCACTTCCTTCCCGGGGAAATAACAGAGCATTACATGATGAATTTCTCTGCAGAACGCAATCCCAACTCGACTTTTAAAAACGTTTCAACCCCGTTCCTGCTCGTTATCTCACGCCACGGCCTCATTTGATGCACTTCAGGCAAACGGAAACTGTATAGTTATCTTTATGAGTTCATATATTCGCCTGTTTTATAATTCTGCAAGGTTTTTAATTCAATTTAGATTAAAAGCAGCAAGGCTTGTTCTCAGCTCTACATTGTGTTACAAAGCAAATGCCTTCTCAAACGAGGCGGTTCAAAATAGAACACTTGTAGAGTTATTGGGCGTATGTTTGTGTTTTAAAGCCCGATATATGTATTTACCGGTGCCGGTTTTCTCTGCAGTGGAATATAACTGAAAATACACGCCTACCAGTTGATTGCTGTCAGAATAGATTTTATAATGTGATTATAGAAGCTTCTGCTTTTCTGTGCAGAAATTCAAAATGATGGATTTATACAATTGAAATACGCACGCACAAATACATCAAGCTATATCCCCAGTATAAGTTGACATCTGATTGTAAAAAACCTATAAAATGCGAGGTCAGCTAAAACTGGAAACTGACTTGGTACTTATCTATGGTATATATGTATGTACTTCCTATTTATATTTTGTGCTATCACAAACAAGCGCAAAAACTCCAGTAACGAAATTAATTTTATAAGTATATAAGAGATCATTGGATTATATTTTTGCGCACTTTAAATTAAGCTGAAACACAATAAATAATGATTATATTGTGCTCAAAGTTTATTACCCTACCAAAGATAACAATCACGACAACTATCTACTATTATGTGTTTTGTTGTAGCTAGACTTAGATGATAATATTTTTGGATTGAAGAATGATGACCATTTTAATACAATTCGCTAGATAAACATTTCTTGAACAGCTATACCTACTGATATTTACAACATCAGTGGCATTTCATAAATATAATATGTTTTATTCTCGTATTGATTCATTGGTAGGCACATGAAAAGAGAATTGTCCTATATAGTATCGATGCCAATATTGCCAACTCATGAAAAGTATTGATGTTCTGGCACGGTTTGGTCGAGTTCGAGTGGGGGAAAAGCATTAAAACTATATAATGTTTTTAAAATTAATTTCCGATTTCATAAAAATTAACATTATCAGTCACTTCAGTCAAACTATTCCTAAAAAACTTATAGAGAAGCGAGTTAATGGTGTCAATACCTATCATCAAACCGCAAGCCGCAAGCATCAGAAAATCTAGTCCGTAAATTGCGCACTATTAATTATGATATTTATTGCATTGTTGTTTTTGTTTACTCACTTCAAGCTCATTTGACCAAAATTCTTTACAGAATGTATCGGCTGTTTATTGCTCTTAGACATTTTCCGCCTTATTCATAAACGCTGCTTAAAGTTAACTAGTGATTAGCGATTCTTTCACCATATATTTTTGACATTTTAACGTCACTTAACTTAAATCATCCTTTATGAATAAACACCACAGTGTTTAAGGGGTTTATCCATAAGCGATGATTAAAGTTAAATAACATTAAAAGGTCAAAAATGTATGTTTAAAGAATCGCTAATCATTAGTTAACTTTAAGCAGCTTTTATGAATAAGGGAGTTTATGTGTTCAAACAAGTCTGCATATATTAGTAAAGTGATGAATATGTTTATATGATAATCGTAATAGGATAGATTACGCAAACATCATTAAGCCAATTGGGTAGGCAGTTCACATAGCAACGTTATGTAAAAAACCATTGATATAATAAATACCTTTATATCATCAGAGAAATAATGAACAGACCGACAATTTAAGGGCCTTACTCTCATTTAGTAGCGTAAAATGGTCACTTTAGGAAGCTAATTTCTAATTAACGGCTTAGTTTTGAGATTTGAAAAAAATATATCTTGTCTATTGATTCATGTACAACATTTACTAAAGATAATTTTTTCGTAGGATTTTGCCTTTTGCCTTAAAAAAATATTTACCAAAACGCTATTTTTGGCTAATATTCGTTATTACTTCTAAACGGCATTGATGTGTGGAAATATTTTTACACTGAAAAATTCGTGGTTAGAAGTACTACACATATGTCAGAGCGTATTTAAATCCATCAACATTTGCCAAGAAAATATCCTTATTTTGAAACATAGGTTTAGAGGTGCTCTGCGCGGGGCCGCGGGCGCGGGCGGCAGTCGTGCGTTAGCATTCAGACGGGAGGGTTGTGTCGCTTGCTGCTCTGCTCCGGCTATCGCCGACTACGCGTGGTTGTCTGTGTGAGTGCAAATATTTACGAGCGAATCGTGTCAGTGTACGTTCATAGATTAGCTCGCAAATGAGAATTGAAGATGCGTCTGGTGGCGTAAGTATCTATCTACCTATACTCTTGTATTTATACCTACATATTACTGTATTTTTCTTTATAATTACTATTAGCTTTTGAACCATTTTTCTTTTACAATTGAAGTTAAACAATTACGAATTGTTCCAGGAAATCTAGAAAGAAATCTTTAGACTTGAAAGGCAATAATCCGACTAACTACATCCGCTGATAATATAGAAGACTCTATTCAGGTAAGTAAACACTCGCACTTAGATTATAATTTATAGGTTTGTAAGGAGATTTAAAAATAAAAATCTTATTAGAAATTTACGTAACTTGAAAATGTGATTTTTTGTTTATGGTGATATAAACCAAAAATTAGGACTCAATTAAAGGTTTTGGTGTAAAAACAGTTTTACAAAAAGTTTTGAGTTGATAGGACTTTTAGTTTTTGCGATATTAGCAAAAATGTGTAATAAAAACTCTTACTTGGATTATTTTAAATGATTCTTCCTGTAAATATTTTATTTCTATATGTAATTGTTTAAAGTAGCCGAAGCCGATGGACGCGGGCTGGCGGGCTTGGAATGTCACAGTTATCAGTAAATTTTTTTGACGTCCTCCGTGGCGCAGCGGTCAACACGCCTGCCTGCGACGTGGAGGCCGCGGGTTCGATTCCCGGCCAGGTCATGATGGAAAACGATCTTTTCCTGATTGGCCTGGGTCTTGGAT
The DNA here is from genome assembly GCA_037179545.1 of Sesamia inferens. Taxonomy (NCBI): domain Eukaryota; kingdom Metazoa; phylum Arthropoda; class Insecta; order Lepidoptera; family Noctuidae; genus Sesamia; species Sesamia inferens. The sequence continues at coordinate 21,016,746 of CM073928.1, read as the reverse complement.
GTTTATCTATATATGTATCTATTATAAATATAGTATCGTTGAGTTAGTATCCCATAACACAAGTCTCGAACTTACTTTGGGGCTAGCTCAATCTGTGTGATTTGTCCGTATATATACAGTATGTTAAGAAAACCCTGTCCGACCCGTAAGGATAATAAAGGTTAAGTAAACACATGACCAAATATGATATAAAATTTTACGTAATCATCATAGTACCAATACAAATGAATTTTGAAATAACTTCCCCGAAATTTGGTAATTTTAAAAAAAGTGACAACACCGGTATTATTATGAGCGAATAGCGACAGCGATGCGACCACGTGCCGCGTGCCCTGCCGCCCGCCGCCCGCGGAAGGGTGCTTAACGCATATTTATTAAGTTACCTCTTTTTGCGAAATAATATTTATTTTTTTAGGGGGATCTTTTTTTAAGTTAGCCTGGTTTTGTATGCATTAGTAGAATCAGTTATCGATACCTAACAACACCTTCACGGGTCGGACAGGGTTTTCTTAACATACTGTAGGATATATATATATATATATTTTCTGTTTTTCACAAATAATATTGTAATAACATTTTTCGACTTACAGAAAAGAAGAGAAAGAAACCAATCGACAGAACTTAAAAGTTTAATTTGCTTTTTAGGTCGAACACTAACGCATTTGATTCTAGGTCAGACATCCATACAGAATGTCGTCAAGAAAATGATAATATTATATATCTCTATGTGCACAAAAAAAAAACGACGCAAGTTCCATCATCATCATTCAGGTAAAATTATGCCTGCATGTCCTACAACCTATATTTTTAGTTTACAAATATATCATATACCTGTAAAATTAATTTTTTGTTAATTCTTAATTAATTTTTCTTGATAAATTCTTCATTCCTTGACAAAAATCTCTAACAGTGTTGCCAGGGTTAATTAAAATGTATGTTATATCTTTTTTTAGCTCAAAATATCACCAAAACCTCAACAAATCTCAAGCTTGTTTCATCGAAGGGCGACGCATAATTAATATTGCTTACTTTTATTCAGAACTAAAGAAAATTGCCAAGCACGGAGAATTATAGACTGTGGTTTAGGATCTGTGGATATTGTTGGAGAACGTTCCCTATTTATTTTTAAATGCCGTATGTGTATGGAAACATTTTGCACATCCTACAGAAATCAATATCAGCTGTGCAGTTGTAGGAACAATAGAAATAGACTGTGGCCATTCTCAACTGCAAGAAATTTCTGCAGCTTTAGATATGCCTATAATCTCGCATGTTATTTATTGGATCGAAGAATTAAAATTTACAGATTTTAAAATAACTCGTGTTTTATTTCAAACCTCATTACGACGAAGTACATTCAATCCGACGTCACTGACACAGTATAAATAGGGTACTATCTCTTTATGGAAAACGGCCGAAACTACGCGCTTTGTAATCTCAAGACATCTATATAAAGCACGGTTAGCGCAGCGGTTAAGCTATTGACTGCTACGCTGCGTGTCGCGGGTTCGATTCCCGCGCGGAACAAATATTCAGAACATGTCCTACAAGTAGTTGTTCCGAGTCTGGCTGTTTGTGGCTGTGAATTTATATGTTTAAAAATGCACCCACGATAAAAGTAATTTCTAGTGTGGTTCAACGTTTTTTTTTTTAATAAAAATATCACAAAGTGCCTAGTGCGCGTTTGTTTTACGTTAACGCGATGAACTCGTTTATGTTATTCGCATTAGTAATTAATTCAAGGACACTGCAAAGACATGATACTCATATACTGAAAAGTAGTGAAAAAAAAAAAAATTCAAATATGTTGAATCGATAACCATCTACCATTAATTTTTATGTTAATGTTATGATATATTATAATGTGTGGGTACTTGTTCTACAAATGTCTGTCAGTCTGCGATCGGCCATTAAACTGTGTAACGAGCACTCCTTGATTTTATTTAAACATTGATCAAGAATACTAAAAATATATTATAGTACGATATTACCATTTATCAATGCAAAATATACATTTATCGTCTTGCATCCATAACCCCGTCTGAAATCGTAGGCACAAATCGCGACCTACACGCGGCTTGTCTGCATCTCTGGATATTCTTTGATTGTCGTTTTAGTTTAGCGCGCCACCGCGCGCATTTTACGAATTCGGGAGTACGGCGTTTAGCTCCGCCCACATGCACAAGGTCATTGAGGCTACTATAACCGTTAATCATTAATTAGCTTCTGCCCGCGGCTTCATCACCCGCGTTAATGTCAGAAATTATCCCAGGGAAACGTGCCACTAAAATAAATAAAAAAATATACATCAGGTTATCTATCTACCAGTGAAAATCGGCCCAACTGTTTTGGACCTTAGCTACATACAAAAGCACATTGAAAGAAAGAGAAAGAAATAAATTAGTTCCGACATGAAAAAAAAAATTGTATTTCTATATAATATGTATATTATGATTATGAAATCAAGTGACATTGAAGAAATCTGCTGCAAAAGATTACCGATGCAATGATTGCCTGATAATGGCACATTGAACGTGGTGTAATTCAATCAGCAGTAGATTAATACCTTTTATATTTTATTTATGAAATGGGTAAGTTTATCCGCAACGAAAACAAAACGAATAAAAATAAATATTGGATGTCTAAACTTGATTCTGAGCAGTTACGCGGTATTTACTCGTATTAATTTGCCAGTTCAAACTGTAAGTTACTAATCCTATTACCTAATGGACGATCACTTACACAGCCATTAGTAAACTTCGACTGACATTAGCACATTATGTAAATATAACAAAACATATTATATGATATTTTGCATCACAAAACAAAACTTATACCTCCGCCTGTTTTAATGAATAATATAGTGCAGTAGCATTGAATTACACAACTGCAGTAAGTCATAATTTTTATTATTAGGTACTTTCTGTCGAAATCGTGGAGGAAAATGCAAGGCAACAACGATAAATGTTAGCCACTTATAGATAACAGTTATCGAATCAGCTCGAGTTTAATAAATCAAAGTGAAGACAATATCAGAATGTCAAAATATTTTTAATATTTTGCCTCTCAAGGTATGCCAAGATATTTTGCACGATTGCACGATCGGACTAGACTGTATCACAGAATTAAAATATGTAGTAATTACTAATGAAGCAAAACTCTCCAGTAAAAATTAAATAGTCCTGTGAACATATGTAATTGTAATTTAATTATCATTATGACATGTGCGGTAATCTTACTGTTATTACAATATCTCGCCTTCCTTATTGCGACGGAACAAATAATGTGTATGAGGAAACTAGCTCAAGTTACCACAAACTACATAGTTAAATGTAGTAACTAACTCTGAATGACTAAATTAGAAGTTAGCCAAGTTGGAAGGTGCGCCTTTGACTTCCAGACGTAAATGAAAGCCGTGACAAGTTTACATCGTCGAGAGTTTAAGATCATGAATTTATTGCTTAATTTTCTAGTCTCAGTTTCTCCTCAATAGGTAGCATTTTTATATTTACAGTGTATTAACATACAGTTAGCTTTACTAGTCAGATAGTGTAAACTCAATGAAAATGATTTGACTCTTGTTGCACATTATTGGTACTTTCTGTTATTTTAGTTAAATTATGTATATTAGCAGTATATGAGCGGTGCAGATCAAAAGCTCAAAGGAGAAGTGTCATTATACCCTAAAACCTAGTACAGGATCAGTACGGAGTGAAAATTGAAATGTAATTAATTCTTATGCCGCCATTTTCACATGTTGTCCGCGGGCACTGTAAATGTAAAGGAGGCGAAAGTCACTATTCAAAGCAGCCATAGACATTTTAGACGCGATTGAAAACATGGCTACTGAAAATACGTCAATTTAAGTCAATCCCGGACTAGTTTGACAAGATCAAACTAGCATTTTATGTTCTATCCTTTTCTTAATGAAATAAAAAGAAAAGGATGCACTGATTTTACATTCATTTTAGTTTGTGAACAAGAGATTCGGCTTCACCGAATGAGTCGTTGACGCCGAATGTCTTGTTCTCAACAAAGTTGACATTTAGCTAACTAAATATTAATAGGTGAAATTTTTTATAGCAATATATCTTTCGTTTATCTTAAACATAATGTAAATGACCGTGAGTTGCAGTTTTTTAATATGTTTACAGTTTACCTACTGTCAGCGGTAGATAGTAAGTAAATGGACTCGTACCTTCGAAATCCCTACAGAGGTGTATGTGTGTCTTTCTCACTCCAGATTTTGCTTGGCAAAAAATGTAAACCGAATACAACGTACTGTAATAGGATTAAGTGAATAGTTATTCAAAAAGTAATTGCACGCAACAATATACTTTCACTCAGTTGTAATTTAACACCTCATTAGCTAGTGTGTTGCATTAGCATTATAAAGTAAGTAGAAGTCATTAGCACGCACCGCAACACCATAATTCGGGAAATGTCATACCACACGGACACGGATGTCAGCGGATACACGAAATAATCACTTAAATAATTATAATTACACAAAACACATCCATAGAGCGCAATGAAGCTAAATATTTACAGCAATAAAAGTATTTTCACTTATATATAACGCATCTTAGCTACCAAGCCGCAGTGGGGGAACGGAACGTAAACAAACTGGCTTTAGATTGGAAATTGACTATTTGTAGGCAGAGCCAATAACGATTTTACTACCAAGGAATACCTAACAGTTGCCGATATACATAGTAACATTAAAGTTGGCAGTTAAAATTATATACAAAAGGTGTATCAATGTACCAATAAGCCGTCCGAAAGGAAAGCCCTTGAAAAGGACATCTACTGAGGACTAAAACGATGCCCGTGTTCATGCATGGAACCAGCCGTCTATGAAGGCCGAAGCTACACGAAGAAAATATTACTGTAGCGCGTAGGTCGTGTCGCGTAATTAAAACTCAGATAAATCGAACTTTATGTATTGCACGAATGTAAAAGAGTACAATGTATTTGACGTGTAAAATGACGCGATACAAGAGTGTGATCAAGGAACGGACTGTAATGTAATAATGATGTAGAATATAATAAATCATTGTACATTCAACAAAACAAAACAAAGTACAAAATCTTCTTTTAGGCTCCTAATGAAGCGCGTGATTCGTTATCTTAAATATTTGGAAGATAATTAGATTAACTGTTTTGAAATGGGATTACCACGTCAAATATCATAGAAGATAAGAGAGGCTCTGTGGTAAGGTAATGGTCATTTAGACTAGAGTTATAGATTTCCCAATTAAAATAAATGGTAATGATATCTTATACTATGTTCATGAATACTAATAGCTTCTTTAATTAACATCACAACATTAATTTAGAGCTGCTTCGCAAGGTTAAGGCGCCATCTGATAATGTGAAATGTATCCGTGTAAATCAATATTCTGTTAGCAATATCGTGACCATAAAGGTCACTCGCTCACCATTAACTGACCCCTGACCTCTCCTTATTTTTAGCCTTCCATCAGTTCCATCTAGCCAAGTTGCTACAAGGTCGTTTCAGCACTTATTTGCTGAAGCAATTGACGTCACTTCGTCTGAAGGCTATACCACATTGTTATTTCTACTTCGTTAAACAGATAATACGACATTCGCGGAAACTACGCTGTTTGAGACTAATTAATTACCAAAAATGTGTAGATAGACTAGCTGAAGGCTATTTGTGTGTGCAATGTTGTTGATGTTTTCATTAGAATGCTCAACGTTTTTCATCACATGAAAAATGTATTTGAATGTGCTATTTCTTATTTTTTGCTATATTCCACTTACCCAAGCTTCCTAGCTCACAGAAATCTTGAATTTGATACTATCACATAGCTGTAATAAGTTCCTATTCATATTCAATAATACGGTCAGCAAAAAAAGTTTAACTATTCGATAATGTAGTGTGGGTATTTTTTAATAGAACCTTATAGTTAAAGAAGAGGTAGAGAAAATCAAGTGGTGTTCTTTATTTAAATGTAACTACGGTTTCGATTTGAATAAAAATATATAATTAAGATTTCATAAACTAAAATGTTAATAGACTTATTTTACAGAAAGATAGCAATTACTGTTCAATATTTAGATTTTTACACAGATATAATAGATGACGCACCTATTCATTAATTTCGATTCCGACATTATAATTTTGGAAAATAAATATAATTTCAGGTTAATGAATTGTATTTAGTGAAAGTTCTCAAAAGATCAATTGTATAGATAGTTATTGTTCTAAATCAAGTAGCTGTTACCGAGATCTTTAGGGCTACATTTCACCAGGACACCATGGCGGCGCAACTAGTCGCCTAGCCACCAACAAAATGTATACAGCTCTATAGAGAGTTACTCACCTGCACCCTAATTGCGTAACACACTATTACTACCAGTTGAAATCATTTCGAAGCATATTGCTAATCCATTGCTCCATATGTTCGAAAACGTGCCTGCTCAACAACGTAAACACTGCAACATGCATGTTGTTGCGCAAACAATTTGGCGACGCGACCATATCGGACGCGCCCACAGAATGTTAGTGGTTGCGCCGCTACGCTGTACGCTGGTCGCCACTAATTAATAGAGAGCTATGTGGCGTCTCACTCACTCGGCCGCCAGTCCGGCCGCCAGTGACGCCCCCACCTCATTGCATGCAGTACGTGTGCACGGCTAAGTTGTATATTTTAACTGCTTATTTAAATATTTTAGTTGTTCGTTAATTGCATACGATGGATAATTTCGATACAGAGAGGTTTATTATCGAAATTCAAAGTAGACCATCAATTTGGGATAATTCCTCACCATATTATGTCGATAGAGATTTGAAAAAGAAATGTTGGGAGGAAGTTGTAGATTTGTTTGGAGAACAGGAGCAAACCGTAGAACAAAAAAAGAGCTTAGGTAAGTAAACAACACAATATGGTCGTTGTCAAACCAAAATCTACTCTGTGCCGTTTTTTGGTAACGGAACATAGCAGATTTTGGTTTAACAATGACCATGTATTTTCATTAATGAATTTGTCAACCAATAAATGTTCATGATGATTCTGGTGTAACATGGATAGCCAAAAGCTCGTTGTAGGTTGTGAATTATTTTGCCATGGAAGTGAGTTATCGTTTACAAAATAATGTGTAAAATTATCTCGAGCGGTAGTAGCAGCACGCTCCTCCATTGAAATTTTGCTGGTTGTAGTTTGAAAGCCCGTAATTGTCAGAATATCATCATATGCATATCCATTTCTAGAGCGTACAAAATTGTGTACCACACAACATGTTCTCACAATGGTTTTTGCTAATTCTGTGTGGACATTTAATGGTCTGTGGAAAATTTTACATTTATTTTTTAAGATGCGCTCGACGAGCTCTCGATAGTCTGTAGTTAAAAAAATTCTTTTCGGTGCTGAGGTTGTTTTCTCCATATGGACGCATAATATTAGTGCTCAACCCAAACGCTTCATCGCTTATGGAAAAGCGTTAGGCTGTTTTCTGAAATATCTAAAGTATTCCTTACGAGTTCTTATACAATTCAGTTTCTTGGAAAATTGCTGAATCGCTACTTTTTCCATAGGCACCGACGTCTATATTATAAATGAAATTATAATTAGCGTCATATGCAGCCATCAACACCAATGAAAAAAGTGTTTATAGTTCGAACCAGCATCAGAAGGTTGAATCAGTCTTGTGTGCTTTCCATCGATACTACTGATGCAGTGTGGAACGTTGAAATGTTTTTCGAAACCATCTGATATTTTCTTTTATTCTGATTCTTCGGAAGTGATAAACATGTTTGCAACTTATCCCATAACACAGCACACACTTCTTTTATGATTGTGCTTAATGTTGTTTGTCCTAGACTAAAGTTATTTATAATGTAATTCCCTCATCGTACATCAACTTTCGAGGTAACTGTAATTAACAAAAAGTAATAAGTGATATAATTTTTTTTCCAGGGTTAGGGCTGCAAAAAAGATGGAAAAGCATCAGATCATGCTATGCGCGGGAAGTCAAACGCCAAAAAAATTTAAAGTCTGGGTCTGGACCAACTAACCGCAAAAGCGAATACATATATTTTAAGCATTTACAGTTTCTACAAAAAGTAGTAGCTATCAGAGAAGAAAGTGTAGAAGAAGAAAATTCGGATAGCACTGAAGTAGGCGAGCAACCTAAGCAAAAAGTTACAAACAAACGTAAACTAACAGTAGATGATGATCCCTTTGTTCAAGCATTAAATAATTCAATTGAGCAAAGACATCGCGAGACAACAGAGCAGAGACTACGTGAGACAGCTGAGGCTGACGAAGATCGGCTATTTCTGCTTTCATTGTTGAGCACATTAAAAAATCTACCTCCTCAAGTTAAAATGGCTACCAAAATAAAGATGCTAACTTTGTTGAACGACGCGTCAGGCTTTTCTAGTAACAGAACATTTGATTATGCTGATCAGTCATTTGTGATCAAACACGAATTATCAGACTGAACCTATTACAAGAAATCCTAATTCTCCATATAATTCTATGAATACAAAGACATATGCAAGTTCTCCAAGCCAGACCCAAGATTCACAGGACTCAGAACCACTTTTGGATCTATATAGCACTTAAACGTTTATGACTTTTTTGTCTACATTTTTTAATTAAACTTACTTTAAAAATAGTTCATAGTTTCTTTTAACTTGCCTTAATGTTACAAACAACTTTTCTTCAGGGCTGATTGATTTTCTTAAAACTGTGTCTTGCTTCAACAAATAATTTTCACACAAAGTCAGTGTTGAATATCTCCTCTGATTTTTGTATTTATCGGCGGTGAACGCTGCTAAAAACGTGACCATAGTGGGACCGGGTCCTCCCACCGACAGCCGAACGACGTGGCGAGCGCACTTCATTTCGAACTGGCAAGATAGCGAGTCATGGCCATGATCTTTTAACAGTCACAAAATTTTATTAGTTTTAAGTACTTAAAGTAATCCGCGGGGGAATTTAGGCCTCAAAATTATTAAAGTTAGGGAGTCTACCAGAGCATTGTGTCGACTTGCGCCTTCTCGTGATCTGGTCTGGTGGTCTACGAACTCCGCATATGAAGGTTTTCCGCTTTTAGCAACTTAATCAGAGAGATATACTCCGATGGCATCATTCTATCACATATTTACTTAGTAACTCATCAAAGAACTCCACGGACATCCTCACATAGCTAAAAAAAACTTATCCGGATATCTTCTTAGATCATCGTATATGTTGACGAATTGTCCTTTATTACAGCGATCGGCTAAATAAGGATTAAATAAATAAATAAATATATACGGACAAATCACACAGATTGAGCTAGCCCCAAAGTAAGTTCGAGACTTGTGTTATGGGATACTAACTCAACGATACTATATTTTATAATAGATACATAAATAGATAAACATCCAAGACCCAGGCCAATCAGGAAAAGATCGTTTCCCATCATGACCTGGCCGGGAATCGAGCCCAGGGCCTCCACGTCGCAGTCAGGCGTGTTGACCGCTGCGCCACGGAGACCGATTGAACCACTGTTTCTTTTTTCTCTTAAACTCTCTTTTCCTACGTATATACAGCAGTAGTTCTGTCCGATGAAGGTCCATTTTGATACAGTGATAATGTCTCAGTGTGGTGTGGCAACTCACTCGGTGTCTGTATGGTGTCTAGTTTGGTGACTTACGGACACCACTATAAATGGAAATATAGCCCTTAAGGACTATTTGCCTGCAGACATAGATGAGATAATGATAACAGTAAAAAGTATGCTTAGGTGTATTGATATTAAGTCTACTAATGTTCTCTCAGCAACATAAGCTACATCTGACAGAACATTTCACACATTGACAAAAGAATAATACTTACCCAATCTATCAGTTTAAGAAACTCGATATAGACTGATGTGTGTACTATCACGACCAAAAGTCGAGTTACAATCTCACAAAACTATGGCCAAGCAATACTAGTTGTAGTTACGACCTTCTTCTATAATAAAGTTTGATACACACTCATACACTTTGACAATTTCAACGTTCAGAGTAAGGTTCCGAATGGCTAAGCGATCCTCGCCATGATTTGCGTTCAAGGTGGTACGAGTTCAAATCTAATAAATTACAAAAAAATTTGAATTATTAGTGAGTTATGAATGCTGACAACAAAAATATGTAAAATACCAATCCGCAAATAAACGATGATACTTTATTTTAAGATTTTTTCTATATTAGAATCATTATAAAAATATGAGGGTAGATTTGAAACAAGTGAATCATTAGTTCACACAAAATATTCCACTGCCTATTAGCTACAATAACTCAAATAATATTACTTAGCAGTTGTTGGTTGGTGAACATATAGTTACAAGTTTATGTTATTAGTTTTACTTTTTTAATCAATATGCAGGCCAATACATTACGAATGGACTCAATATATCTCAAATATCATATGAAACCGGCTTTTGTGTAAGTTGTTTTTACTATTATTTAGGTAAGGTGCAAACCAATCGCTTGTTGCAAGTGTGTAATAAAATTGTTATTGTTTTAGAGAAATACTGTATGTCGTTGGGTCAAGAGGTTGGAGGACGAAGGTAGCTTAAAGTATTGAGGGAAGTGGAACGTAGCGTCAATATTTACCGTTGAATAAACCTTTAAATCGTGCGAAGAAGGGAGGTTGCTTTTGTGGTTTAAAAATCAACTGGCGAGGCTGGTGGAGACTTATCGAGCTAAAAAAAAACAATTTATAACAATCATAGTGCAGAAGTGTCCTACAGAGTGTTTTAAATATATAAATGGTTGTGAGTTCAAACCCCCGTAACAACAAATTCTAATATTATAATTAATAACATTAATTTCGGAATTCGAAAAGTAATAAGTTCTTTAACTATTGAACTAAGAAAGCGCTTAAACATTATAATCTCATGCCATCAAACTCCGAAAAAAGTAACTGCAAGATGGCAGCACTAGTAACATGAAAAAAATTGTAAATGTAAAAAGTACTGTTTTATGTTCTATACCTTATTTTATGATTGTAATAATATTCAGGTTAAGCTTCAATACTCTTTTCTTTATGAAAATGAATAATTAAGCTATAACCTCTTTAATGATAACATATAACATTATCATTTTCATATCTAAAAACCAAAAATGTTTTTTATATTTTTTACCATAACAATATCATAAGTTTGTCAGGGATTTCTTTTAAATAAAATATTACAATGCTGCCATATCAACGTTTGTTTCATTTATTAGTATAAGTATATCTACACCTAAAAATATATAACTTTATAATATATTGCATTATAATATGTTTATTGTTTGTTATTGTGTTATATATATAGTAAACTAAAACATATAATTAAAACCTTTTTTTGGTATAAATATTCAATAAAGTATCCTATTCGTTTAAATATTATTTGCAAACATTTTTACTTTAAAATACAAATCAATTAAATATCATAATTTTAAATTATTTAAAACAACAAAAAGGTTTTGTCTTAATTAGGATTCGAACCCACAATCACACGCATTTGATAGCACCATTATTAAGTGCAGCCGCTAACTTAACATCAACTAAAGTAACGAAACTTTGCCTTACTTTAAAGAAAGACGAACACTGCGATAAAAAAAAAACGGTTTGCTTACAATGTTTTGCTTATATAGCATAGACTACATCTTTAATTCTTTGTAGAGATACTACACAGCATGCGGTTGATTGGTTGGAATATAACACACAAGGATATAAAAAACTTCGTTAATGTGCGTGGCCGGTTTAGCGCAGGCGACAGTAGTCTTTAAGGTGGAAGGGGACTTCTACATGTGATAGTACATATGATAGTAATGCAATAACCCATGTACGTATTATTGCGGCGACATTAATGATTCATCAAAATCAATCACAAGTCACAACGTCTTACAGTCATAATTAATATGATCGTCCTTATAGGTCAAGTTACACTTTGTCCTAGATAGGTACAGCATTTACTGTTAGGTACATGAGCATTAAATACTAGCAACGTTTTAAAGCTTTTGGAGCATAATTTTTACTGTACTCCAATTTCGATATAATTTCAGAGCTAATTAATGAAATTGCAGTCCTGGTGGAGCTCGTTTCCGAGTAGAGCAAAGTTAAATGACTTTTAACTAATGGTAAAATTACTGTAACCAACAAAATAACAAAACTGACGTTGCAAAAATTTAGCCTCGTTGCAAATAAGCGAGCAACGTTTAATGTTTAAATATTATTTTCTTTTTACCTCGTTGAAAATAAGCGAATTTAAAAGTTTAATATTTTGATGTGAAAATATTATTATGTTTGTTTATATTTTCGTCACATTGTGTTAAATGCGTTTCATAGTTCCATTGAAATCTATATCGTAATGTTAATAGATTTCCAATAATGAGCATGACGCATTTGTGTCGGACAGTCCATCTAATGAATGTTATGGTGTCCATATAGGCACAGCATACATTCTAACTGTGTCAATAGAATGAGTACAATATAACTACAACGCCATTAAATGCAGGTAGATAACGTAAGTAGCTTGAACAAACAAAACTGATAAAACTACCTATGATTATAGATTTCATCAAATTTAATTTTATCATTGGAATTTTGTATTAACATATACCAGCCTATATGGCAGTATTTTATTATTACGTACCTTTTTCTCTTTCATTTAGCAAAAGTGATTTGATGTTCTTGAATGTACCTTAAACTCATTTTGTATTAGCTTTTGTTCGACAGGGTAATTGCATAACGCTCTATCAGTAGCAATGGGTTTGACTTTGACAGTTCAACAAAACTCATTACATTGTTTACGTTGATTGCACAACACATTTTACGAACATGTGGAGCAATGGATATGCGTTAAAAATATTAAAATTGAGAGTAGTAGCAAAAAATAAATATTACCTCATAAATATAACATCCGTCTCTAGCTGCTAGCGAAATGACGATCATTTTACGCGACGCCGAAACCGTCGCGACGGTTTCCAAACTAGGCGGAGCCTGTCTCTTATATAATATTCATCTAAATGTTCTGAGAATATGGCAAGACTACCTGCTGCCGTTATTAACATCGACCATAAAACGAAAAAAAAACACGTTTTTTGTATGTATTGGTTAAATATTTATTTTATTCTGTTTTAAATGTGCGCTGTTATAGCGGAACTATTATAATACATCATCTTCGTAAATTTCAACTGTCTAGCTAACACGGCGTATAAGATACAACTTGGTGACAGACGTATTGACAGACTTATGGTGCGAAACCTAAAACACCAAATAAAGCAAATACATAGGTCTATAGAATCACCTAGACATAGGTCATATAAAATCGTAAGCTAAGAACAAATGAGAGGCATTTTGTCCTAAGAATTACTCTTCAAACATCGTTGAATAAAGAGCAAGCTCCTATTTGCCTTCACCGTTACTACATCGATTCTGGCAAAAATTCAAATTAATCCAAAAAGGGGTCAAACTTCAATCGCATAGTGCACGTTTTATTGCGCCATTTTAAATGGGAATTCTTGTATCTGCTTTATGATATGGGCAATCATTACAAAACAGGCGTGACCATTAGACAATAAAGCTGTAGGGTTATTTTCGCCATCGATAATGGTACGGAAGACGTTATTGTTTCAGATATATGACTCCCGAGACACGTGCACTAGTGGGGCGGTTTACAACCCATAAACCATAACACAAAGTGCTAGCACCTTTTAGGGTGGTATTCAAAATGTTTAATTTAAACTACATATATTTATATTGAACACCGCACCGATCAAGGTAAAATACATCAAATGAATACGATAGCTTAAATATTTTTGATCCATCAAATACACGAGCTCTATAAATAAATAAACATCCATAAAACAGAAGCTGCTCTGACGTAAGCGTCGGGTCGAGGTAATAAAGGTGAGTAAAAATAAACAATTCACCGCGTCGATATACATTGATCTAACACAAATATGATGCAGACCAACGCGATCCGCTGACGCGAGGTATTTAAAAGTCTTAACTGTCGCGATGACGTAGACCAATCAACAACGAATGAAAGATCCCTCCGTGACACGATCAATAAGCCACTTCCTCATGCGGGCGCACACGAATCGGTTATTACAGTTGATGACAGTTATAACTACGATACAAAATTTTCCCGTGTGCCTCAATCTCTTTGGTTGAATCAGTTAACCTCCCTCGGTTAACTGATTTGACCAAAGAAGATGCAGCACACATGTGCTCATTCTCTTAATAAGTCCAATAAAACTAATAGAACTTCATTGTTTTAATAGGTGACCAGTGTAAACTATTTATGAGACTTTTGAAAGAATAGAAAGTTGCCTAATGGATTCTACTTTGTTTATAAGGAGCGTAAATCCTTTATATGAAGTAAATAACACGACTGACCATTTTGTCGGCACAAATGATGGCTTGTCATTACAGATTAACGTTCGTTTTAAATAAGTAGGGTGTGAATAGTAAAGGGTTCACAGCGATTTAGGGGACGACCCCTTGTTTGATTGCAAGGACACTATTTAGTCATTACTGAATAATAACGATATACCACACATGACGCCGCTAAATTTTAAAATTCGTGTCGGTGTTTGAAATATTCGTGCATGAATGAAAAAATAGAATATAATATTGAACGAGATCATAAGCAACAAGACTAATCAAAATGGGAAAATCGTAAATCTCAAGAAGAATCATCGATAACGGTTAGCGTGATGTTGAGTTATTCATCCCTTTGTCGCGCACATACTTAATGCGGTTTTCTTATGGATGCTATTATCACAGATTACAGAATACCACCTATTATCAAAACTGGACCAAATGCAATGGTACCGCACAGGAAGCACCAGCTTTCAAATAAAAAAGGATCATCAAATTCCGACCAACTAGTTGAAAGTTCTAGGGTAAACAAACGAGTAGAGTATCTCCTCAGTTTATTTCAGCAATTCAAGACCGTGAAGACCTTACATTTGTAAAATGGAATATGAAAACTCCTTTAAAAACTGTTCCGGGATACACTAAGGAAAACAGAAAGACATTTTAGAACATACATTGTTAATAAAACGTATTGGTGGTTGTAATTAATGTTCTGGCTTTACCTACATTTTTACCGACAACTCAAATTCCTTCTTAATGATTTTGTTAGCATTCAAATTTTTGCAGTAGTGTTAAATATTGTAATAGGTGTGAATCATTCATCAAAATATTATTATTGTTGTTGTTAACGGTGTCATAATGACGGCAATGGTGACGAGTATTGCAAACATTTCGTGAATGGTATACCTATTTATAATTTTGACTGATATTTATAATTTACATAACAAATAACAAAGTTCATATGTTTATTTGTGTATTAAAATATTAAAAGTACAAATAGGACCACAAAAGAGTTACTTGTAATGAGAAGCGAAATACCTGCCTAGTAAATCTATGTCGGCTTAGCCATGCCATGATAAGCGCATTATCAATACACCGTTTCAAGCATTTATCACGCCAAGCAGTTACCTTGACCGCTCCTTTACTATTATTTATCAAGACCTTCGTTCTGACACGAAAACACTTGAGATTGTATACGATCCATTGAGTTATTACCGAATATATGTAAGTAACATAGCCGTAACTGCTAGCCCTCAAAGCACTTTGCAAATTAAACTGAAAAAGCATGTGTTGGTGGAAAATTCAAAGCCGCTACTTCATGGGGATAGTAATTTGTCCTGTAGTATTCAGGGAGCATAACCTACAAGCTTCAGCAGTTCTGAAAGTAATTGTGACTGCATCCATTCATTCACTCCTACTTGCACACTGATGTGTTGGGGTCCGCCCTATTTTCCGAAGTAGCAAAAAATACTAAGAAGTTAAAATATCAAGCTCTCAGAAATAAATTAAACGGCGTTCAGTTTTGTTTTGTCCTTTAATGTTTTCTCGAGATATATTTAATTGAGCATCGTAAACTTTTTAGAAAACTCAAGTAAGTAATTCGATAAAATATAACTGTGAACAGGGTCGCATTTTACTAGATAGATCAATGACCTATGAAATTAAATTCAAGTTTTTTTTTAATATCTAATTGTAATCAGTAAATAGTATCGATAACAATAGTGCAGGGCATCCCTCGCTTTTGCGTTCATGGGCAGGGCTCGGAGGGCGTTGACCCCTAGAAGCAGACGGAGCTTTTCGCGTCTCGCCCTACTTGTCCGCCCGCCCAACACAATCGCATACGCGCGAGTATTTTTCAAGAAAATTTCGAAATTACTCTGTAGAAATCATATTCCTGCTGAGTTAAAAATGTCAGTCCGGTCGATATGTTTTTGGGGTTAACAACTGCCAAAAAATCGTGCTCAAGGACTCCACAGCACAATACACACTTGAATTTAAGTGTTATTACACCCACTCATAAATGACAAAAAAAATGCTTATGAGAATATTTTGTAGTGGAGAAAAAAAAAATAACAATGACGCAAGCATGTTGAGACTCTCAAACATTATTGCTATTAATAAAGGATTTTTGTATTAATTAGTTTATACGTATTGTTTATTTCTTCAATATTACACATAATTTTCTTGTTTTTGAACCAAAATCCTATCGGCAGCGAGCTGGTATCACAATGATAGAGACAGTTTTATAAGGCTGCGATTCCATTGTTACTGTAAAACAGAGGCAGCGTCGGACTTCCTTTGTCCTTTTAAGCGTAGGCACTGTGATGCACTAGTTAGAGTCACCGGCACGGCAAGCGCCGCACTTGATTGCACTTTCGCTTTCCATGCATCGACCAGGCAGCGACAAACTGTACGCTGTCAACGTTTCTAGTTCTACACTACCTGATACATTCAACATTATGTAATCGATAGTTGGGGATGTTTTATATGCCAATGCTAACTGACTTTCATTAGCTAACAGATGAACAATTAATTCATGAAACGTAAATCGAATCACTGACTCATGTAAGTATGTAAGATGTACATAAGACGAATATGCACTCATATGCAATAAAAAAATTCTCAAAGTGGAGCAACTAAGTACCTATTCCTATAAAAACGAAATGTAATTACTTGCATAAGTTAACGACTTAACGTCATAAGCAACATACAAGTATAAAAGTGAAAAATGCGTTTACCTCGAATAGTAGGTTCGCTACGCTCTCGTAAAAAATTACGACAAATGCGTAATGGCCGTGTCGTAAGACGACAATTCCGCCACTTTCTTATGAAGACGAAGATGCTATTTACTGATATTGTCTCCTATGACAAATATAATTCAGTTAGCTTTCAAATAACATGTAATTTACTGTGCTCTTCGACTAAATTGATGGGTGCCAATGAATCAGAAACTAAGCTATATTCGATATTATTTAAGTTTGCTACTTATCCTACTCCTTTATCCTCTATTAGGGGGTGAAATTTGTACAACTATTCCTTAGTGCTCAATATCAGAAAATATTTGGAACTCTTGTGCAAAATGTGTGCTTCTAAAACCAGCAATTTGGTTGTGGGTTGTCACTTGTTAGTCAGTGAATTTGAAAGTTGTATTTTAAAAAACTATTCAACCCTGCCCAAAGAATTCTAGAATTCTGGTTGAGCAGTTTATCTTCATAAGTTATGAGTCATATAATTATTATGGCTATCAGAATAATTGTTATACAGTATGTTACGAAAACCCTGTCCGACCCATAAGGATAATAGAGGTTAGGTAAACACATGACCAAATATAATATAAAATTTTACGTATTCATCATAGTACCAATACAAATGAATTTTGAAATAATCTTTTTTTCCAACGAATTAATTCCAATTTCCCCGAAATTTGGTAATTTTTAAAAAGTGACAACACCGGTATTATTATGAGCGAATAGCGATGCGGCCACGTGCCGCGTGTCCTGCCGCCCGCCCCCCGCGGTCGGCAGGCGAAGGGTGGTCAACGCACATTTAATAAGTTACCTCCTTTTGCGAAATAATATTTATTTTTTTTAGGGGGATTTTTTTTTTAAGTAAAGCCCGGTTTTGTATGCATTAGTAGAATCAGTTATCGATACCTAACAACACCTTCACGGGTCGGACAGGGTTTTCGTAACATACTGTATATAAAGATCGCCCTTTACTGGGGTAAGCAAATAACACAGTTAAAAAAATACTATAAGAAAATAGCCAATGGAAATCCCGCGGGAGAAAAAAAGGATCTAATGATTAATTATCATACACAATTACTGATAATTTTATACATATGTATATGGTATCCATGCCCATTCACGTTTAGTGAAACATAGTTACATAATCATCATGCAATAGATAGTTTATTTATTTCGATATTCAACTCTCATTCCATGAATACGGTTGTTTATTATTTTGATAGAAATAGCATGCGGACAATTGCATACACAGAATATTTTCTTATGAACAAGTACTTTGTTCACTAACATATGGGGGCATGAAATGTAAACAAAAATGTCTATGAATGTACACAATCGATTGATTCAACGCACTGACGCGCTTGCTCTCGAACGATTTTTCCAGTCCACAAATAGTATTTTAAATATCGGAATATACGCATAGATACCACTTACATTGTAAACTCCATGGTACCTATCTTGTTGTATCTATTGCGCTCATCATCGTCTCAGCGTTAATCCCATTCGTATCCGAAGCTTTTCCAGCTTTGGAGTCTGGGGTCCGCTTTACCGGCCTAAATGCTGATTTTGGGTAAACTTCGATATTTTCCGTGAAGCGACTGCCGTCTGACCTCCACAACCCGAAGGCGATATCGAAGCATTGCAGTTAGACCAATTTTAGGACTTTTGAGGGCTCCAACAACCCGTAACGACTTCCACTAGATGTTCGTATGGCAACCGGGACCAACGGCTAACGTGCTTTCCGAGGCACGACTGCAAATATTCATATTTATGCATACAAATATTTGCATTGCGCGGGGATCGAACCCGCGCCTCCTTGCGCAGCAGCCGCGTTCGTTACCGCTACGCCACGGAGGCTGTGCATGTTGTATCCATGTAGTAAATAAATAAATAAACTAGCGCGCTTTCCCATCAACGGTCGTATCACTGCTTACCATCAGGCGGCATTGCGGTTAAGCGCTGGTTTATAATATATAAAAAAAAGACGTGTGGCACTCGGGGACTGCCGCGGTAAAGCTATTGCATAGCATTTTGTATCAATTTATGCAATTATAATTATTTATTTATTTTATTTATGCAGTATTGCTATATAGTATTGTATTCTTTGATATTAATTCAAGTTACACTTTTTGAGCGTGGTGACCGATAAGAAAACAAATTTTTCTTTTATTAAATAAATAAAAAGTTAATATTATTTAAAATATTTTTATTATTTTACAATACATGTGGGTTTTATTACCTTACAGTAGCTGTTGGTTATTCAGGAATATTTATCATTGAAACTATAGGTTTATGATAACTGAAATAAGAAACATAAGTTTGCGACTTAATATCCTCTAAATACCTAGAAAATACCGCGTCAATGGTGGTCCCATATTTTGTTGTGGACTCTTGTGGATCATTATTCATTTTCAAATTCAATGTTTTTGATAGGAAAGTTGTCAACCGCTCTGATTTTTTATCAGCGTAGTTAATGTTGAAATCGCCAGCCAAGATAAGTGGAAATTTATTACCATTTGTACCAAGTATTTTCGAGCCTTCTTCAGTGTACTCTCGTCCAATTTTGGATTCGGAGAAATGTAAATTGCTACCATAACTATTTGTAGGCCATTTCTAAGTTTGCATAAGCACGCACAAATATCTCCAACAACTGAGCGCCTAACATTAACATCGCTAACGTGTGCAATATTTATTTCAATATTCGGAGTCATAATATTAGTAATATAATTTTTATTTTGGTAAATAGCTACCCCACCTTTTGAAACAGTATCTCGTTTGAACTGAACAATACAATTAAAATTAGGTATTTCAATTGGATTATCATGCGTCATGCAAGTTTCGGTAAGAAGTAACACATTTGTTTGTCTCGTAACTGAATCTTGTAAATCGTATTTATGACTATTTAGACTTTGGCAGTTGAAAGTCATTATTGAAATGCCATTTCTATTACTAATGAAATCTAATACACTTTGAGCAATCGTCTGAACACTATTTAAAGACAGTCTTTTGAATTCTTGCAACAATTGAAAAAACGGTCGCGTGAGCACTTTTTACTCTATAAAATCACGCGCTTTTATTTAGTAAACAACACTATAAATAATTTAAAAGTCCAATGAAAAATTAGCGTGACATTCACCTTAACTTTTCCGTTAAAAAAAAAAGCTTTTTTATAAAAACACTACTAAATTAATTTGAATAAAAGTACTTAATAATTAATTATATGAAAGTTTTTTAAGGTAGCCATGACAACGTCGATGACGTCTATGACATATCTCTATAGAAGACCTATTTCAGAGAGAAAATTAATCGCAAGTTTAGCGCATCGCGACTATCAGTAACATGGCAAGTGTGTAGAACTGAGTTCGCGCCCTGCAGTATGCATGCTCTTTTTGAAAATCTATAAATTGTTTTCAAAAGATGTAGTCGCACGCACACAAACATACCGTGCCGAAGACTGCCGAACTGAAACGACGTTAGACGATGGGGAGCGTGAGGTTTTTTCGTTACGGAATTTCTGGATTCGGTCCCCGCGCTAAAGGCCCGCGATAGAAGCTATGCAATAGCTTAAAAAAAAAAATTAAGTGCGTACAAAATTTCAGATACATGTTGACTTTTGATGATGATGATATTTAACCTTAAATTATATTAATAAAGCCAAACACTAGCTCATTCGCATTTTTAGAATTGCAGTTGTTTTTATTACTCACCGTCATTTTATTATCATCAATCTGGGTAACTTTGACACATACATGCGGCATACACAATATTTTATCATTTTAATCCTATCACACGAATGTGGTTTATTTTATTAGTGCTCTCATAACACTTTTCATCCGTAAAAATTAATGAAAGTATCTAAAAACTCATCTGTCCATAAAAAACCTGATTAATTTTCTAGTCTGTCAAAGTTACCCATGTAATGACGGTATTACATGTGTAACTTTGACACACATTGATAGGAAAACAGTAACATAATTATATTTTGAATTTAGTTTGGGTTACATTGATTTATGTTTTACTTATAAATGGGAGTAACTGACGATATAAAATTATTAATTTCCAGTCTTGTCTTATATATTTTATAAAATATATAATCAATAAAGTCAGTCTAAGACGTTTGGCATTGTTTTAATTTTAAATAAGCATATAAAAACCTTTAGAAACGTTTCAGACTAAATTTTTTGCATAACTAAGTAGAAAAGAAGCTAAAAGAATAAAAGCAATATTTAACGTTTACGGAGCTAGTTCAAAAAAACAAAGCTACAAGAAGTATTTGGAAATTGTGTTGGTATCATACGAAAAAAAAAATCGAAACTAATACATGGTCCCACTGTTAATGTTACCCGAACCAATCAAAGTTACCCAGATTGACCGTAAGCTAGTAGATAGGTAGGTCACAAAGAAATAAGATTAGACTTCGTTATGGTTTTTACTTGAAACTTACACAATAAAATTGCTGGCATTTTATAATCAACTACAATAAGTAAGATAGTACAGACGACAGCACATCAAACTACTATAATCTGTCAGATTTCCTTATTAGATTTGCAACTTTATCTTTAAAGCATTAAGGCTCAAGGTTGGTTGAGAAAATCTGACAGTTTGGGGTAGCCTGTCCTGCTGTCCTCCGTACATAAGCCACCCATTGCGTTGAATCCTTATCCAGAATTCCCAGTCCCGTGCCAAAGCACTGGAGCAGGATATAGGGGAATAAATGTCCCGCGTTTTCTGCATACATAATGTTAATGCAACCGCCCACACAATAAAAACCTACCACGACTACCACCTAATTGAATATGCGATGCACAAAAATCTAACTGTGTTCATACTGTCCGCATTCCATATAATCATCATAACACGTACGAATTTTCATGGGTGACTTTATCTTTCGTCGAAAATTATGCAAGTTTTATCAAAGTGTTACGATATGTAAGTGTACAGCTTCCGCGACATTTGCAAAAACGCTACTGAATGTAATTGGCTCTATCTATACAAGCAGTAAAGCGTCTGGCTTTTCAAATGTGGCTCTAATCGTTACACGTTAAATCTTCATGTCATGACATCATTCCACACATAATAAAACTTATGGGTTATGGAAGTCTTTACTACTTATGGAAATGTATGGCGCATCATCATAATAGACAAGTATCTCGGACACGTGTGTTCTTTGAATGATAAACGGTTTCAAGATAAAACAGTCGGTCACCTCTGAAGTTACTTTATCAAAGCGAAGCTAATCTCTGGTTCATATTCATGTGAGGATGTGTTAACAAAGTGTTATTGTACTCTGCATGACTGACGGCATGTAAAGCTGAGGAACAGAAATTCATAACGTAGTGCCGACTATGGCTGCAGAGTTTTGGAAGCGATAAGAACCACAAAGAACACTATCAAACAACACAACACAAACTCTTTAATAACTTCAGGAGATTAAACTTTTATCACAGTGGAAAAATGTAACGAACATGTGCATTGCATTGTGAAATAATGAGTTTAATGTAAAAAAAATGCTAACTGCGTATAAAAAGGCCGAGTATGATAGTACTGGATGATGTATACATTAACTATTTATTATAAAGAGATGAACAGAACAAAAGGTATTAAGTGACCACGCACTGGTGTATGTCAGCGTAGTCAGATCTCACAACCAGGCGGCGCCGCCGTGAAAGCGCTGGACATGTGCTTTTGTTTAACTTGCGTATATTAGTACGTGTGCCAAATAACAACGAGCCGTGGTGAAACACTACCTTGTCCAAATTAATGCAACGACGAACATAGTAACAGGAATGAGTTATGTATGATACTTTCGATCGTAAATTGTAAGGCAAGCCTAATCTGGAGCCTACGATGAGATATGGATATGATACGAATACCGTTTTCATAAATGGCGAGTTTCTCTTGTATGGCAGGTGCAGTTTTACGTGGTCTCGCGTCGCACATTGCGAGGACGGATGCGGGCCGAGCTGCGACGACTAAATGCCTCAATACAGAAGCCGGGCAACGTGTCACGGCCACCTAACAGGATTAACTTACCTGCCCTACTACTACGCAGGTAAAACAACTGAACTACTCGACTAACCACAAATCCACAATATCTTATAACTTAACCGGCTTATGACTATTGGTTGATTTTGAATAGGGCCGAACATCGTTTAGGTATATAAGAAGTAATAACATTAGGGCTAGTAGAACAACCGATTTTGTTGCTGTAAAGACATCATCTCATTAATCATTAGGTATACATAAATACTGTTTATTTTTGCAAAATATTTGCATATATGTTAGCTACAGCTATTTCAAATGGATTTTGGGCTAGTTTTGTATCAGTCGCAGTTCGTTCGAAAATATTCATTCATAATCAGAGAATTATTAGGTTCATTCAATGAGAGGATTAACGATACCAGCAATTAGCATCTACTACCTACTACTTCTACACCTAGTCGTATTTCGTAAGACCTAGCGTGAACTAGTAATCTGTGCTTGAACTTTGGCTTTTGTGACGCCTACATACTACGTTGTCTACGTTGTGTCTGTCTCGCGAATATTTGTCAAGTTCCACCCGGTAGTATTGTTGTGTTAGTTGCTAAGTTGTTGTGTCTAAGGTACCTGTACCTACTTGTGTATCGTATCTTGTGATACATTTCAATGATCTACTTTCATGCTACAGGTTTAATATTCGTTAGAGTTAGGTAACCTACCCTTTTTGCAGAATGAATACCGTGGGTAAGAAATATGAGAATGGTGCCTAGGTGAGTATAGTAGTAGGCTAGTGCAATCAGGTCCCAACAGTAACGGTTTCTAGGTGCAACAGATCATTTTAATTGTACGAGTAAATTGGTAGTACAACTTATGTGGATTTTTGAAATTAATTTTACTTTTCGCGATGGAGGTAATAGGTCTAAAAATAGTCTAACTGTTAAAAATTAACACATCTTTCTTTAATGAAAAAACAACTATTATAACGAAATATAATTTTTCTATTTAATTCGTCCCATTTCTTTGAAAAGGCAAAGGAATAGCTATGCAGCCCACGAAATATCAATTGCACCTGTAGGCCTAGTATGAGTTTTCAATACGAAACTCGATCGACGATATCGAGCGCGTTTGACTCAGCGATTGGCCCGCTTCAAGGTCGTAAGAACTCTCAACCAATGAGAGCGCCAAACGCGCTCGATATGGACGATCGTATTTCGTATTGAAAACTCATACTAGGCCTACTGTTGTGACTTTGGCTGATTTATGTCACTAATCAGTCAATCAAAACACTTTTTTAGAATTTAGCGTTGGTTTATAGTTGATTTTCGTCCAGAATCTGGGTTTGGGTACTTAAATACCTGCTATCAAGCAAAAAGTGACATTAGGATAGCAGCAATTCTAGTTTATAAGTTTATGCAGAAAAAATATCATTTTAGGTCTAAAACTACAAAACTCCAGCCAGACGATTGACTATTTTCGATTCCTGTTCCTCATCGCGCTGAAACTGAACGATTTGATAAATAGTTAAAAAGTTATAAGTAATTAGTCGTGTTTCAGTATCTAGCTACTGCAGGTTTCTGGTTTAGAGTCAGAGGTTTCCAAAAGACTGACAGTAGAACATGTAGGAACCATGATAACGCAAGCGCAATTCATAACAAAATAAAAATAATAATGTTATTTACGCTTTTCTGGAATAATACCTAATGTGCCCCGTGTAAGTAAGGTACTTTAATCCCATTACATTTAAAATAACGATAAGATTAAAAACAGAAGTTTAAACACAATATAACATACATTATAGAAGTAAAAACATAACGATAAGATTATTGGCAGTCTGTTTTGAAAAATTAACCATATCGAGACTTTTAATCCAAATAATACATGGAAAACATTCATCCAAAAATATATACTAAATAGATATTAAAAACCTAGGTATTTAATTATGCATCAAATTAAGAAAGGTTTACCAAGTGGCTAAGACGTTCATACATAAGTACCTGTGTCTTTGGCCCTACATAAATACAAAAACCGGTCAAGTGCGTGTCGGACTCACGCACAAAGGGTTCCGTACCATTGATTTATGAAATTAAAGGTTTAAGTTATTTGTATGAAAGATTACGCGTTAATAAGCGGTTTACGATTTACGAGTTACCTTTAAAAAAAAACTACGTACTAGATCTCGTTCAAAACAATTTTCGTTGGTAGTCTTTATAGTAGGTAATGTTCATCATGTTTTTTTTTTTTTTTTTTTAGATTTTTCATTTTCTTATTTTAGAAGTTAGAAGGGGGGGGGGGACCTTTTTTCCACTTTGGAAGCGCCTGCCACGCAAACTATTCGGCTTAGAAAAAACTATTTTAGAATCCTCAATATCATTTTTGAAGACCTATCCATATAGATATCTCACACGTGTGTGTTTGAGGAAAAAAAAATTCTTGAGTTTCAGTTCTAAGTATGGGGAGCCCCCAATATTATTTATTTATTTTTTTGCATCAATATCTTAATGCGGTTCATAGAATACATCTACCTAAAAAGTTTCAACAGTAGGTATAGCTCTTATAGTTTCGGAAAAAATGGCTGTGACATACTGACGAACAGACGGACAGGCAGACATGACGAATCTATAAGGGTTCCGTTTTTTTTTGCCATTTGGCTACAGAACCCTAAAAACAACTCATATGTATAATCTGTTTTGGAACAAAAAATAAGCGCAAAACATTTTAATGAATATTTTGTCCAACTAAAATATTATTTACTGATTCTACCCTGAAAAGAAATAGTATTACACAATAGAAGGGTTTTTGTGGTTACAAAAACTGTAAAACGGCTGCAGTTAGGTATGTAGGTACGTCGAGCGAAATAAAAATTGAGCAGAAAAATATCTTACCTTTACTTAGAAAATCGCACAACACTAATATTTTTTTATATTTTCTTAGTTCACGGATTAATTGATTATAACAAGTTTATATTATTTGATATCAAACGTAATCTGTAATCGATTTACGTAAGAAACGCTCGCACGTTTAGAGGCACTACCAGACACCGTACTTCGCTTGATTTGATTGATAATGATAAACAAACTTCGCATTCCAGCAGCGCGCGCATTTTAGTATTGCTAGTTTGAAAAACTGTAGAGCAATTTGGTAGTTTTTATCCTTATAGATGAGAATAATTAAATTCGTTTGCTTTAAAACACAGTACGTTAATGTCTTATAAATAGAAATAATAAATATTACTGAACATCGTGATGAAGGAAGTTCGTCTTCCAAAATTCAAATTAATAATTCATACCTTTTAGTAAAGATCTGAAGGTTTGAATGCTTCAAAAAGGTTTCCTCATGAGGAAATAAAACCTAATTTAAGTAATATAAAACTTACTTTCGATTTATTTCAAAATTACAGCAAAATAAAGCATGCAATACATTGATTACCTTGTTCACAAACTAAGATAAATTAAAGTTTAGCATATTTTTTCTTATGAAAAGAACACAAGATAAAATATTAGTTTAGTTCTGTAAAATTACGACACATCATAGTTTAGGCGTGATTAAAAACATGGCTACTAAAAATATGCCAATTTATGTCAGGTGGTGACTATTCTATTATTTGTGTTCTATTTTTTTCTTAATGAAATAGACAGAAAAAGGAAACACGGATCTTAAATTTAGTTTAGTTTGTGATTAAGGGATTGGGGCCAGTTTATATGTATGTACTACTATAAATTCAAGAGATTTTTACGTCTGCGAAAAAAACAGAAAAAGAGAGAGACAAAGAAAGAGAAAGAGAGTCGACGTGCAAAATATAATGAATAAAAATCACTAATGTACAGTGAAATTCTCGCATGAAAATGAATTGTTATAATACTTGTTTCATAAAATAATATTTAATAATAAATAATACCAATAATATTTTTTCTATCATAAATCTAGAACTGTAAAGAAAATTTTTTTTTTTTTTTTTTTTTTTTAATAGTTATAAACTAGCACTTGACCGCATTCCCGCCTGATGGTAAGCAGTGATGCGATCGTTGATGGTAAAGCGCGCTAGTATATTAAGAGCCTACTCACTCAAAAAACTGAGCGAATAGGAAGGAAGACGGCAGTTGAGCGAGGTGATACAATGTTAAACCCAACAACACGACCAACGATGCTGCGCCAAAGGGAGATTGATCTGAAGACCCTCCACGACCAAACTCCCAACACAACAACATTAGGCGCATCGTACCCGGCACACATCGCAACACAACTGCTCAGACCCGTCCTCCGAACGGCTTCACCAGACATCATGCCGGAACACGACAAATCGCTTGGCGGCAAGGCTTTGTCTGGTGGGTGGTAACTTCTGCCGGCGGCCGATGTTATGGCCTACCACCGAGAAATCAAACCTTTTTTGTAGGTCTATTCATATTCAAAAACAACTTGATTGGAAAAGAAGCGTTTCAAATTATTTACTAAAATAAAAAAAAAATTAAACGTTAAAAGGTATTTATTTACCTTCATGTATAGCATACCCAGAACATGCTATTTCTTTTTCTCTAAGAGGATTGTGTTGTGTGAGTAAGCAAGATCATAGATCTTTCAATATGAAGAAACAATGAATTGACGTTTAACCGTTTGACGTTTGTTCGTTCTGTCTGTCGGTCGCCAGGAGACAGGACAGGGTTCCAAATTTTTACTAAACCTAGTAATCCTATCACAAAATTAGGATATTCCCTTTTAAGAATGTCTTTTCTTAAAATCGCCTCTTCGGCCTACAGGGTAAGCTTTTATTATTTATTCTTAATAATATACCATCAAGAAATTGGATTTTTGGCTGCTAATGTTATGCAATGGATTTTAGCACGATTTAGACAGTTTAGATAGTAGTTTCTTAATATTTGGAGGAAGCTGGCAGCAATAGTCTGTTATTGCACTTAATACCAAAACATAAGACTAACATACTGCAAGACATTTTTTGGCCTTAATTAACCTGCACTGACCTTCAACATGTGACCGATTGTCACATCAATATTTTCTTATCAATTCGAAAGACAAAAAATATTCGTTTTATATGACTTTGATTTATTATAATGTTATGTAGTTGGAAGGATAAAATCGAATGCTTCAGTCTATCTAAATTGGTTTGTTTTATTATCAAACTTGTAGTCTTTCAATAAAATAGAGAACTGAGTTAATTGATTGCATTTAAAACAGTTGCAATGGCTTTCTCTTTACAAAATGCGCTATTTAGCTTCCCTATTTTCTTTGGTTGGCATTGAAGCTAAGCGTTCTGTTGTAGGTGGTCAGGAAATGAAACAGCACTAAAGCCTGTTTTTTTAGTCTTGACTTAGAGCCATTTGATTGGTTGCAACTAGTATTAAATAATCATATTCATATATTTAGTAGAATTATGGACCCTCTTGGTAACAGCAAAAAGTATAAAATTGATTATTGCAAAACCATTTGTACTAGTATAGCATTTTTTAAATTTCTGTCTGGCTTTTTGTTCTGACAAATCTCTAAAATGGCTGGACTAATTTTGACGGGACTTCTATTGGCAGGTAGCTGATGTAATAAGGAGTAACTTAGGCTACTTTTGGTCACTAACAATGGGCCTTATAAGAAAGCTCAAAGTCAATCAAAGGGCATTGGAGAGATGACCGATGCCCAATAGGACCTATGAGTTTTTGAGTGGCGACCAAGCACCGGAAGACAGAGGGTGGATTGGCCCCTGACAAAGTGAACCAACAACCTCGCGGTTTCCCGCGACCTTCGACTTTGCGGGAGATGCAGGACCGGGCATCGTGGAGATCCTCCGGAGAGGCCTATATCTAGCAATGGATGTCTTTTACAATGCATAGTATTGATCACTATACATAGTATTGTATAAAGTCATGTGTTTTTTTAAATGAACAGACAGCTGTGCTGCTGGGGAGTTTGTTCCGCCACTTCTTCCCAGCGAAAGCACAAGGAAGTGGTGAAGGGTGGGTGTTTTGGGGGACTGTTTTATATAATACTAGCTGACCTGGCAAACGTTGTTTTGCCATATAAATAATATAATAATTAAAAAAATTTAGGGGTGGACTACCCCTAACATTTAGGGGGATGCAAAATAGATGTTGGCCGATTCTCATAGATACCGGATAAGCACAAAAAATTTCATCAAAATCGGTCGAGCCGTTTCGGAGGAGTTTAAGTTCGAACACCGTGACACGAGAATTTTATATATTAGATTGATGTTGAAAAAGTGCTGATTCTTAGCCTAATTTGAATAAATGATTTTTGATTTTTCAGCTGAAATAAATGATGATCATGATAGGCTACTTTGCTATGTGCTTTTTATCCCGACATTCCCACGGGATCGAAACATATGCGGGTGAAACCGCGGGGAGCAGCTAATGTAAAATTAAATATAGAACACAATACTAGTCTTAATGTTGTTCTGTAATAACTTACATTTCATTACATGTTTTTCTTTTATTTCATTTAAAAAATTACAAGATAAAAATTAGTGTAGTCCTGTAAAATTAGTCAACACCTGGTGTAAATTTTCGTATCTTTAGGCGCTAGGCATGTTTTGAATCGCGTATAAACTGCCAAAGTGCCGATTGAGTATGATAATAAAGAAACAATTTAAACGTGATTAAAAAAATGGCGTTTAAATGAACGTCAATTTATACGTCAGGTGTGAATTATTTTGAAAGGACTAAATTGAGTTTTGGCGGGAAAGTCAAGCTGAGTGTCACGCTCATTTTTCATTGGACTTTTATAATTATTTATAGTGTTGTTTACTAAATAAAAGTACGCGATTTATGTAGTAAAAAGTGCATTCAGTAAATAATTCATAAAGAACTGAAATATCGCAGCATAGTGGCCACATCATGACTTTGTCTCAAACCTCCATGGTAAGATGAGTCACGCGGCCGTCTTTTTCGACATGAACAATTCATTACGTGACATTGGCTAAATGCACAAATCGTGCGAAGCCATAAAAGAAGGACAAAATTCAAATTATTTATCTTCTGTTCTTTTCTTAATGAAATAGGAAGAAAAAAGATTAGAAGTTTAGTTTGTGAACAAGGTAATAAATAGGCGTAAAATTGAATATTCTAATAACAAAAAAAAAAATTCTATTATAGAAAGGCGGCCCTGTACGGAATGCAACAAGAAACTATGCAACCGCGCATGAAGCAGACCTAGTAGTAATTGGCTCAGGCCCTGGCGGCTATGTTGCTGCCATCAAAGCTGCACAATTAGGCTTTAAGGTAATGTAAACAAAATAACCAGACATTCATGTTGTACAGACGACAGCACATCAACCTACTACAATCTGTCAGATTTCCTTATTAGATTTTCAACTTTATCTCTAAAGCATTATGGCTCAAGGTTGATTGGGAATATCTGACAATTTGCGGTAGCTTGACCTGCTGCCGTCCGTACATTGTTTGAAAACAAAATGATCTTTCTTTGAAGATTAGAATAGTGACTGAGCTGCGCTGCGTGTCGTGGGATCGATTCCCACACCGAACAATATTTGTAGAGCCTACAGGTAGTTTTTCGGGCCTGGCTGTTCGTGTACGTTTGTAAACGGACCTACGATACAAGAGTAATTAAATCCCTGTGTGGAGCAATGTTGAAAAAAAAACTGCCCAAGATTGTGTGAACTTTCTCTTATTGACCCCACCACTTTTTGTTGACTTTGATTTTGACGCCTCCTGGCATAACACAGGCCACACACTTTGTTATTAATTAACACAAGATCTGTACCTATACATATAATAGTTACCTTTAGAGTAACTCTTAAACTAGTGTCTCAAATTGAATGAAATTTGAAATATACTGTCTAAATACAGGCTTCTAGTTTAATCCACGACGAAGTTATAGGGGGTCGGAAATGATCTGAACTGTTTCGAGAAAAGAATGGTACGGCAGCGCCGCTTTTTGAATTGAATTCTAAACTCATTTAAATAAGATTTGAAATACCTTGATAAGTAATAAAATTCTTTGCTATGACACACTGTGCCGTACACTGTCTTATAACTCGCGCGAGTTAACTGTGCACCTCGCTCTGTGGCGTCATTCAGGCGGAATCGTTTGCAAAAAATGAGAATTATGTTAAAAAAATATAAATTACATTTTTTTTTCAATTGTCTAAATACAGTTGTAATTGGGTTGTATCCTAAAAAATAATTCAACGTCCACCAGATAGATTTATAAAAAATATTGAACACATATTTTTTATTTCTTCTTTGATTCAAATATTTAGGAAGATATATTGATTTGAAATGTCGCATGACGTCATGCCGTGGTACAAAATATACCACAGCGTGACGTAATTAGCCCCCACTTCGTAACTTTAACACGCTATATCTCAGTAGTTTTTGGTCATTTCGACAAAATAAAAAATACGGGTCTCAATTTATTTATTATCTATAAGACGGACTAATTATTTTTTTGTTTCCGTACCTTGGATACATCCCTATTGTAACAAAGATGCTATCGCTACCAAGCGCTTACGTCGAATGCGGGGCGTCGCGCTGAGAAGCGGGAGAGGGGTCGCATTTCAGTGAGGTGCACAGTTAACTCGAGCGAGTAGTAGAAGTGATTGTAAAAACATGCTGCCAGGAATATGATATTTTCCATTAGGATTATCATAGTAATTACCCAGAATTTAGAAGTTGGCGGCGTGATGTCCCCGTGTTTCGGAAAGCACATTACTGCTTAACGTGCTTTCCAGTGCATGGGGACATCATGATCTGCGCCTGATCTATCTCCGGTCATGTTGTATTGCAATTCCAAAAGACTGAGAGTAAAGGAACAGGGAGTATACATCTATCAAATAAAGCACACACTTATGTAATATTACGTAACCGCCGTGAAGGATAGTCTGTGTTGTGTAAGCCACAATGAGGACATTAAGTCCCCTCTTTGGGAGGACTCTGAGGCTAGAGAGGCGCCACGGCCTCCTTCCGCAAAGCAGCGAATAATTTTCTTTTCTTTTTTTACGTTTTTTAGACAATATCTGTGGAAAAGGACCCAACACTTGGTGGAACATGCTTGAATGTTGGTTGTATTCCATCCAAGGCGCTGCTACACAACACTCATTTATACCATTTAGCTAAACATGACTTCAAAAACCGAGGCATTGAAACCGGCCCTGTCACCTACAACTTTGCCAAAATGATGGAATACAAAGTCAATGCTGTGAAGGCCCTGACCGGTGGAATAGCCATGCTTTTCCAAAAAAATAAGGTATGAATTTAACTGTGCGTAATGACTAAAGTCCAAGAAGAATTTTTAAATTGTCACTATTGTTGAGTTTCCTGCTTTATACTAAATTAATTCAATTTTGTAAAGTTGAATAAAATTAACCTTAAGTTTGTATAATTGTTATTGTATCCTTTTAACACGTGAAAAGTAGTGCCAAACAGTAGGCCTAGCATGAGTTTTCAATACGAAACTCAATCGTCGATATCGAGCGCGTTTGACGCTCTCATTGGTTGAGAGTTCTTACGACTTTGAAGTGGGCCAATCGCTGAGACAAACTCGCTCGATATCGACGATCGAGTTTCGTAATGAAAACTCATACTAGGCCTGCTGACTAATTTAATTTAAAAATAACACAAATTGTATGCTGATGTTTAAAAAGCAGACCTGTTTTAGGTGCAACTCGTTCGTGGGGTGGGTACAATTATGGACCCAAAGAAGGTGCAAGTAAAGACTGCGAATGGTGTAGAAACAATTAACACTAAGAACATTTTGATAGCTACTGGTTCTGAGGTGACGCCCTTCCCAGGTGTTACGGTTAGTAAAAGAAATTATTGCTTAAACCTCTAACCTGTTCTAAGAATAGTACATTACTTGCGTTTTGTTAATGTGTTAACAGTTTGATGAGAAACAAATCATCACATCAACTGGAGCTCTATCACTTAGCGAATGTCCTAAAAAGATGTTAGTCATTGGCGCAGGCGTCATTGGCTTGGAACTTGGATCTGTCTACCAAAGGCTCGGCGCGGACGTCACTGCCATTGAATTCCTAGGCTCAATTGGAGGTAAGAGAAAAAACATTGAACAACACTAAATTGAAATTTTAAGTCTTGACCAAAGAGATTTAATATAAATAGACATGTATCGAAATGGCATAGAAAAAAATGTGATCCCATGTCTCAGTGACGCCATCTAGCATAATATACCAAAATTAGATTGACAAATGGAAACATCAAATAGTAAGTACACTTTAAAATAAAATCGTTTTTGGCGGGAAAGTCAAGCTGAGTGTCACGCTCATTTTTTATCGGACTTTTAAAATTATTTATAGTGTTGTTTACTAAATAAAAGTGCGTGATTTATGTAGTAAAAAGTGCATTCAGTAAATAATTCATAAAGAACAGTGAAATATCGCAGCATAGTGGCCACATCATGGCTTTGTCTCAAACCTCCATTCTAAGACGGATCACACCGTCTTTTTCGACATGAACAATTCATTACGTGACATTGGCTAAATGCACAAACCATGCGAAGCCATAAAAGAAAGAAAGAAATAAAATCATTTTAGATGTCCTTTGTTTTCGAAATATTATAACTCTCACAGTTTATTATATATAGATTTTGTGTAAACTAGACCTGTTATGTCATAAAACACATTTTTTTTTACAACAGTGGATTGTATTTCGTTCTTAGCATATTTTTTTTTTGCACAGTGCGGGGTGATTCTCGTAAAAAACCTGCGGTAGGGATTTCATCAATTATTTATAAAGTGTAATAAAATAATACTCACACGAATTATGGGTAGTGTATAATTATTATCTCACAACAATTACTTATAGGAAGATGTTATAACTATTCTCAACAAATCCAAACGTCCGCCTTCGATGCTGGCCCCGAGCAAATAGGCGGAGTCTCCTGCCGCCTTCCCAACCGTCATTTTCCTTCCGCCATTTTTTTTTGGTTGTGTTGCCAGTAAATCGAACTCAATGTCATAATAATCGACAAAGACAAACTATGGATTTAGTAATTATTACGAAACCTAACACTCGACCATCCTGACACCGTGCATGTCCCCATGCACGTAAGCGCGTAAGGTACTTAGATTCTAAAACCTAACACTCGGTCAGCAATCATGGTGGCAGCATCGAAGTCAGCTCACAATTATTTATGCGTTATTTGCAAAAGTTTTACAATGTGTGTGATTTATTATAGTATACAAATGAATTGTGAACCTTATGAGCTATCATTATTAACCATTTATATTAAAGCGGATAGGTAAATCGTTCTTGTATGCTACATGTATATCATCCAACATAAAATACAAACACCTGTAAACAGTTTACTGTGTATATATAAATAATAAAATAAATTAATACAAGGTAAGTAATTACTTACGTATACTTTATATTAAAATCCACAACTGAATTAGAATACAAGCCCCTGGATATAAGCTCGCTCGTGAGGCTAACGTAAGCCAACCACACGACGAACCCAGCCCCGTTGCCTAGCTTGTATACCAATTGATGTGCTCTCTAACATCCACAACTGAATTAGAATACAAGCCCCTGGATATAAGCTCGCTCGTGAGGTTAACGTAAGCCAACCACACGACGAACCCAGCCCCGTTGCCTAGCTTGTATACCAATTGATGTGCTCTCTAACATCCACAACTCTATAACATCCACAACTGAATTAGAATACAAGCCCCTGGATATAAGCTCGCTCGTGAGGTTAACGTAAGCTAACCACACGACTAACCCAGCCCCGTTGCCTAGCTTGTATACCAATTGATGTGCTCTCTAACATCCACAACTGAATTAGAATACAAGCCCCTGGATATAAGCTCGCTCGTGAGGCTAACGTAAGCCAACCACACGACGAACCCAGCCCCGTTGCCTAGCTTGTATACCAATTGATGTGCTCTCTAACATCCACAACTCTATAACATCCACAACTGAATTAGAATACAAGCCCCTGGATATAAGCTCGCTCGTGAGGTTAACGTAAGCTAACCACACGACGAACCCAGCCCCGTTGCCTAGCTTGTATACCAATTGATGTGCTCTCTAAAATCCACAACTGAATTAGAATACAAGCCCCTGGATATAAGCTCGCTCGTGAGGTTAACGTAAGCCAACCACACGACGAACCCAGCCCCGTTGCCTAGCTTGTATACCAATTGATGTGCTCTTTAATATCCACAACTGAATTGAAATACATGCCCCTGGATATAAGCTCGCTCGTGATGTTAACGTAAGTCAACAACACAACGAACCCAGCCCCGTTGCCTAGCATGTATACCAATTGATGTGCTTTTTAACATAAACGAGGTATAAACATATGTGTATCATATCCAAGATTCCTTGCGAACCCTTGACTTCTCACAAGTAATTAATACATAAATATATAGGTGTGATTATTCAAACCAAATTATAATTACGATGGTCATAGAAGTTCACAGTTCACTGAAAACAATATTTAATTAATATCGGTTACTATAAGACTTTTGACACTTTTCTATATCTTCTAAAGCAATCAATCTCATTAACTCATGTACGTTTAAAGATTTTATAAAATATATACTAAAATTATTTTACTAAAACTTATTCG
This sequence comes from Sesamia inferens, assembly GCA_037179545.1. Classification (NCBI taxonomy): domain Eukaryota; kingdom Metazoa; phylum Arthropoda; class Insecta; order Lepidoptera; family Noctuidae; genus Sesamia; species Sesamia inferens. The sequence continues at coordinate 20,981,075 of CM073928.1, read as the reverse complement.
TATTCACTTCTCATATCGATTAACAATAACATTCAATCAGTTTATCAAATCGTCTGGCGAGTAGAAATAGTGAACTAACGATAATTATTAATATTAGTCTAAACATTACAGTCATAATAAAGAAAAACAAAGACCCTACAAAATGTACAAATTTACACATCTGTGTCTTCATCATTACAGCTATTCGTCTCATCATCTACGTCATCATCATCATCATTGCCCTTATTTACATCTAAGGCAGCTACATGAACCCATGGTAACATACGATCGGCAGATACGGTGGTTATGCGTTTATTTTTGGTGCTAGATAATCCAGGTATAGCGGCTAGTCTATAACGGTCGTAACCCAACGCAGCAGTAACCCGATAGGGTCCCACGTAGGGTGAAATTAGTTTTTTTTTTTTTTTTTTTGCCATCATTTGCAAACGAAGTTCTTGTAATTTTTACAAGATCGCCCTCGCCAAACACACGTGCAGGAAGTCTATCTTTGTCATGAACTAATTTTTGTTTTTCCTTCAAGGTCAATTTTGTCTTTGACGGATTCGCGTAAAATTTCTGTATCTAGTTCCTCCCTAGTTTCCCGTACTAATTCATTAAGCATAGGATTTATCATCGTTCATTTTTAATCCGAACATGATTTCAGCCGGTGTCCTACCCGTGGTCTTTTGGCGGGTATTATTAATGCCCCACTGGACTCTACCAACTTTATCGTCCCAAATCCTTTCATCGAAATTAAGATTCTGGACAGTCAATGAGTTCAATATGGTGCGGGTGTATCTCTCTACCTGCCAATTTGATCTCGGACTAGCAACCGAATTCAAAATATGCCGGATGCCCTATTCTAAACAAAAACGTCTAAACGCATGGGATGTAAAACATGTGCTACGGTCACTAATGAGTCTGTCAGGAATTCGGAACGTATAGAAAATATCTTCTAGAACTTTAATAGCGATTTGCGTTTTCGTGTTTCGCACCGGTTTAACAAAAACGAACTTTGTGAATGCGTCCACTATCACGAAAAGATAAGAATTTCCCAACTTCGAACGAATAAAGGGCCCAAGATGGTCAACATGAATGGTGTGAAAAGGCACTTCTATTTTAATGATCGGATGTAAATGATCTGTATCAACCGCGGTTTTCTTTGAGTATGCGCACTCAAGACATGCTTGAACATTTTTTTTTTTTTTTTAAATCGAGACATTTTAGGGAACCAGTAAGTTTCCTTGATGCGTTCTAATGTCTTTTCTAAATCAAAATGACCAATATCGTCATGATTCATGCGACAGGATTGCCACCTTGCGCCCTTTGGTACCACCCATCGTAAATTATTTTTATCACCGTTCAGACATTTGAAAAGTTTGTTGTCCTTAATTAAATATTTTTTTTTTTTTTTATATGTTCTAAACTGTCAGCATCCATATCCGCAGTGAGTATGTCACGAGTTCGTTGGAGTTCCGAATCTCCCATCTGTAAGGTTTGCAGCCAGTCATCGTTGCTGATTAACATAACACTCGGATACTGGTCAATCTCAACAGTGTCATCTACCAATTCGATAAGATTCCGCGACAAAGCGTCCACGTGTGCCATTTTAATACCAGCTCGATACTCTATATTGCATTGAAATTCTTGTAGCAGGAGCCACCAACGAGCTATGCGTAGAGTCATGTCTCGTTTCGGAAATGTAGATCGCAAAGCGCTACAATCCGTGACAATTTTAAAACAGCCCTAACAAGTAAACTCGGAATTTCTTGAGTGAACAAACTACAACCAGGGTCTCAAGTTCAAAAGAATGTAATCTATATTCCTCTGGAGAGGTTTGCCGGCTATAGTATGACACTGGTTGAAAATGGTAAGAGGCCCGCTTACGCTGTAGTAAAATCCCGCCTATCCCTAGAATGCTTGCATCTGTGTGTAGCTCTGTCTTAGCGGATGGTTCGAAGATCGCTAATATCGGCCTATCAACCAGCCTATCTTTAAGTGCCCTAAAGGCCACCTCTTGTTCCTCTGCCCAAACCCAATCCACATCCTTCCTAAGCAGCCTATTCAATGGGTGTGCCAAAGTAGCAAAGTTCCTAATAAACTTTCTGAAATAGCCCACCAATCCAAGAAACTGTCGTACTGAATGCGAATTGGTCGGACAAGGGAAGTCTTTGATAGACTGAATTTTCTTACCACCAGGACGAATACCGGCAGCACTTATTTCGTATCCTAAATAAGTGATCTGATTCTGCAGGAAATTACATTTCGCCAAGTTAAGGGTTAAATTAGCCTTCTCCAATAATTGCATCACTTTCAAATCTTTCTAAACATTCTTCTACACTCTTTCCGTAAATAAGTACATAATCGATGTAAACCATCGCCTCTGTAAACCTAGCAGACCCTAGTACCCTATTCATCATCCGCTGGAATACGGCGGGTGCACTCGCCAAACCGGCAATATATATACATAATGGCATACGAGTAAATTCGTACTGCCCGTCCGGGGTGACGAACGACGTTAACGGTTTTGACTCCGCCGTTATAGGTACCAGAAGCCATGTCCAGAGTAATAAAGAATGCTTGGCCTGATAGTCTGGTAATCTCGTCCTCGATGATCGGCATTGGGTACCTTTCTTTCACGGTTACAGAATTTAAGAGCCTATAATCGACGCATAATCTCTGCTTGCCATCCTTTTTTTACGAACTAATATAATAGGACTAGCATATTCTGACACAGATTCCCTCACGATTCCACACTCTAACATTTCTCCTATCATCTCCCTTACTTCTTCTCGTTCCTTATGTGCTAATCTATACGGTCGATATACAATGGGACGATTGCTACTTAGTTGAATACTCATCTTGGCAACACTTGTGCATCCTAGTTCCTTCAAAGAAGTCGTAAAACAATATTTATACCTACAGAGTATATTAATCAATTGTTGTCGTTGGGACTCGTCGATTGTGCTACCTATTTTCACTTGATCAACATCAATATTATCAGGCTCGACATTGAAAGAATCTGCTGACGTAAATATACGATTAACTATCCGGACTTTAGTACCCCTTTCAATAATCCCAGTCTCTCGTAATTGACAAATTTTTGACAATGGCGTTATATAAATATGTAATAAACCGTCTTTGACCCAATATACTCCCCCGTTTACGGTGAACTGTTGATGGGGCTTTCCCATAACCTTCACGCTTAACTGAATATTTCCATCTTGAATTATATTAACTCGAGCCTTAACTGCGGCTGGACCATATATATCGGTATCAGAAGCGACCGTTACGGTAGCAGATGTGTTATCACCTATATCTAATAGTGGAAAATCTAATTCCATATTACCATCAAAAAAAAAATTAATTCCTCCGCAGTCTTATACACGATAACATGAGGTTGTTCTGTGAATGACTGTCCTACAAGTAAGGGTAAATCAAGAAGTTTGTCCTCTACTACATGACACAAAACGCGACCACTAACACCATCAATGTTCAATTCCACATCAACCCCACCTTTGAATTGTATTACGTCGTTCCCAAAACCTCTTAAAGGTATGGAAGGACTATCGCATGTAAGACGTCAGAAGCGTGACCTCACTCCTGTTATCTCTGTAATTTTTTTATAGGAACGTTGTTTATTCTACCTAGTTTAATGAATTTTGAATTTGACTTCGACGTTAATATACGCATTGTCTTTTGGGGATTGTCAGGATTTTTATCGGTGCTGAACTTATCTCGACAATTTTCAATTTTATGACCAATTTTATTGCACTTGCTGCATCGAATTAGGGGCTCAGTGCAATTGTAATATTGATGTCCTTTTCCTTTACAATTATAACAAAATTGAGCGCGATTACTATCAGCCCTTTTGAATCGATTCAAGGTGTTAATATTTGTCGAGTCTGAAGCAGAGGAAGATCGACCTTCAAAATTTGTGCGTTTAAAATGTTGTATTTCTTTTTAACACATAAGAAATTGTAATAATTGCTCGGGTTGGGTACAACGTATCGCGTTAGCACTAGACCTCATTGTTTTGTCGCTTAAACCATGGATTATTTCATATTTCACTGCACGCTTGCCCTCGATATCACAATGGTTCAAGAGAGCCAATTTTTCATAATAATAGACCTCTAGGGGTTCATTAAACCTAGTCTTTCTCCTAAGCATGTCCTCCAAGGATTGGCCATAATTTTGTTCGAACGGAAAGGCATTTGTTATTTTTTTGTTGCCACTCATCCCAGCTAAATAGTATAGAGTTCAAACTCTCATACCACGTTTTGGCCAATCCTTGTAGTTTCTGCATAGCAAAATGTATGAGCGTCCCTTCATCTCAGCCATAGACAGTGGCACATTCATTGACCTTTTTAAGCCAAAATATCAGTACGTTGACCCTGTGAAAAAGGGTCAAAATTAGGTAAAATATTCTGGTGGTTAGGATTATGTATTAGAGAAGCCACTGTTAACGGCTGAGATGTACGCTTGTTACTAATATATATATATATATATATATATATAAACACCTCTTTGGGCACTTAGTTGATCCAGCCACGATGCCGTTCATTATAGACTCCACCTTTAGCACGGAATAACTTTACTCCAGTTGCATATTTCTTGGGGGGAGTGGCAACGTCGTATTCTGTTTAGGGATGTGGCCAAATATATTCGTCGATTAGGACATATACTCGACAAAAATTTTTCAGCAATTTCATGCATTAGTGGATCCGTAACGGCTAAATTTTTTGAACCCACCGGGACTTTTTAGCTCTGAATATATTTCAAAAATCAATAACTTGTGTTGATCCATTTATATACTCGCACTTCCAGTAATACTTCTTTTGATCCGATACCTATACCGTAACGGTTGATCAATTATGAATTTATTAAACCTAATCAAGAAATTTTATATTCGCAATGCTCCATACATTGTAAGATCTATATATATTTGTTAACATTTCATGCATTAGTGGATCCATAACGTCAATTTTTTTTTAAATGCTCGAAGACTTTTTGGCTCGAAATATATTCCAAAAATCATATACTTTGTTGATCCATTTAGCTACTCATACTTCGTTATACTTATTTTGATCTGAATAGGTAATTATTTTTAGTATGAATTGTTATTAATATTTAAAGAGGTTGAATTTTATGTCAAGGGTTTTTATACTTTATTTCTAATTTACCATTAATTTTAAGTTTTTAAACTCTATTCATCGAAACCAATCTAATGGGTCTAAACATCATATCGCCGCTGTATGTTTTGTGCCGAAAATATTGTGTGGACGGCCTCTGTAACATTCAATGCAATTGACACTGCTTGTATAGACTCCCTTGGTATTTGTATGCGAATACATATTATTATTAAATTTTAATGTTAATTTTTAAGGGTTGAAGTTTTCGTAGCTGTTTTTTTAGGAATTAATCATCTGATTAATTCCTAAAAAAACCGATCCTGAATGATTCCTGATCTAAAAAGAAAAAATCTTTATTCCGCCCAAACAGAACGCACATTATAATAATAATACACTAAAACAATAATAAACACATAATGAAGAAAAAGAAAAAAAAAGGCAAAGAAATATAAGGTCAGTGAGGTCAGTCGAAAGGTACATTTTTCATTTCATTCACTGAAATGCCTTCAGGGTCTTCTGCCCTTGAAGACTAAAATTTCTTTAGCACAAACCCTTATTCAGCCGATTATAGATTATGCCGATGCCTGTTACCTGGATGCTACTGAGGAGCTGTTAAACAAGCTTGAGCGCTTGCAAAACCTGTGCATTCGCTTTGTTTTCGGTCTTCGTAAGTATGACCATGTTTCTCACCTTCGCAAGGAACTCAAGTGGCTCCCAATTCGCCTTCGCAGGAATACTAGGATTTTATGTCTCCTTTTCAACATCTTACACAACCCGTCTTATCCTTCCTACCTGCGTGAGCGTTTTTCTTACGCGCGCTCTAGCGACGCACCCTGTAGATCACACCTAAGATCCATCCTTAAATCTCATCCTCATAAAACGATTTACTATTCCTATTCCTTCTCTGTACATGCTGTAAGATTGTGGAACTCACTCCCGCCTAACATTCGTGATTTAAACACTATTTCTAATTTTAAGCGTCGATTAAAAGAGCATTACCTTTCCTCTGTATTGTGAGAATTTGTTTATTATTTATACATATTTTTATATTTTTGTATTATGTATTTATTTAAGTAGTATATGTACTTATTTTTGGTTTATTGGTTTGGCTTATATATTTATTTTAGGTTTATATGTTTAGGTATATTTAATATTATTACTTTAATAGTTATCATATTTTATTTCCTCCTTGTTCTTACACACTATTGTCTACATTTCTGTTTTACTTCTCCTTTCGCAGGTCTGCTGGAAGAAATTTCTTAAGAAATAAGCAGTACCTTTGTACTCAGATCTTCATTTTGTTGTATCTTTATGTATTTTATTGTGTGTACATAAATAATAAAATAAATAAATAAATAAATAAATAATTTACTAAAAAGCCTAGTAGGTACTCAAAATAAAACAATGTTATCTTGATGTCATAACCCGTGTCTGGAGTTTTGGCGGGATAGTTAAACCGAGTGTCACGTTAATTTTTCATTGGAGTTTTAAATTATGCCTAGTGTTGTTTACTAAATAAAAGTGCCTGATTTATGTCGTAAAAAGTGCATTCAGTAAATAATTCATAAAGAACATTGAGATATCGCAGCGTAGTGTGTAAATTAAACATGTGTACCTCATTAATAATATTTTTGTAAATTAAGAAAGATAAACTCAACCGCACGTTAGTGGACATAAAATCATATTTACTACTTAGTAATAAAGGTAATAAAGATCTAAGTACGAGTACATATATCCGCCGAAGTGCGTTTGACATTCTGGTAGATGTTTTCTCAATCTACTCATAGTTAGGTACATTCCTACGTGTATTATAAAAATTATTTCACTTAGTCGCGTTATATTTTAGCGAACACCATTACGATACCGACGAAGCGTTTCGCTTCCTCCTTTATACCGCGTACATCGAGGGACTGGAACAGTTTGCCAGCGGCGGTGTTTCCGTCGGACTACAATTTTAGTGTCTTCAAGGCTTGAGTGAATAAGCTCTTAATAAACTAGTGCGCTTTACCATCAACGACTGCGTCACTGCTTACCATCAGGCGGGATTGCGATCAAGCGCTAGTTTATAATTTTAATAAAAAATAAAATAAATAAATAAAAGGTACAGGAACGCATTAGACACATGGAATGTAAATTTAAGGGGCCGTAATTTCGAATTAGGTAGTTTGCGTTTCGTTCCAGCGTCCTAGTTTGACTTTCTTTCGAAAAAAAAACTAAATTCGAATCATGGAACACCAAGGAGGTAACTAATAAAAGGTTTCATTTAAATTTCGGACTGTCTTGCAAATAGACACAATATTGAAATGATAAATAGTGGACGCTTTATTGAAAAAAAAACAAAGGAACATTATAATAGCGCCATAGCGTGGGAAAAATAATTATTGTTCATTATTCGTCATTGAACTTAAAAAATAAAATTATGTTTTCTATTTCCTCGGATTGTTTGAGAAAAGTAGTAAGTAAGAGCCTGCGTGATTTGACCGTATATTGCTTAGTATGATACTATTATCATCGGCAGCAGCGCGGGCATTGAGACGAGAGGATTCGACCCCAGGCATTTTTTCTAATACCGGGAATGAACTTATATTGGAAAAAGTTAGTAATCAATGTCAAAATCCTATAAAATTTAAATTGTCAACAGAAAAATTATTTTCTTTTGGCAATTTAAGTTTTTAACCGACTTCAAAAAAGTAGGAGGTTCTCAATTAGTCGCAACCTTTTTTTTTATGTATGTTCACCGATTACTGTAAGAAGCCTGGATCCGTTTGCAAAATTCTTTTTTATTTAAAAGGGTGGTCCCATAGTCACCATGCTCTGATGATGAAAGACTAGAGAAAGCAAGGAAACTTTCAAAATTTTTAGAGGCAACTTGTACATTTCTAGGTACATTTTTAAATATTTTCATTAAGTATTTTAAAGCACTACAATTTACTAATGATCTGGAGTAGATTTGATGTTGGAGTAGATATGAAGCCGGGAGACAGTTGAGGGAACTCCTCGGGAATTCATAGCAGCTACCTTGTACTTGAGCTTGATTAATTTGTATTAATAAGAACTTTACACTTAGATCGGTTTTAATTGTCATTAGGGCTCTGATGATAAATACAAAGGCCACTTCAGGGAACTCTTCAACGGTTTACAGTAGTTCCCTTGTGTTTGAATTTATGTATATTGATGAGCGATTTTCACAAATATGGATTACTATGAAAATCTGCAGTAGATTTGATGATGAAGAACATAGACAGACGAAGGAACTCCTCAACGATCCCCTGCAGCCACCTTGCGTTTGTGCTTGATTAATTTGTATTGATTAGAACTTTGCACCTTTGTGGGTTAAAATGAAGGTCTGTTGGTCATGTCCGTAAATCTGATGATGAAGACCAACAGGAGTCGAGGAAACTCCTAAAAAACTTACAGCATTGAAGTATATCACTGAAGAACCAGTACCTGCATGTCATGCTTAAGCAACAATTAATTATAATCAAGAAACTGAATTTAAATTGCGTAATCGCGTCATGTCTAGCATTGTTCATACATTCATTTTGACCTCGTAGGAATTTTATAGAAATCGGTTCAGTGGTTTCGTTTTTAAACCAAAATTACGGGTAAAAATAACATTATTCAAAATTACGTCGTTTGTTTACAGGCCTTTTCCCAACTATATTAGTATCAGCGTTCATTCTGACCGGATGCAGCTGCACAGTACTTTTCATAACACAAAAGTGTAAAAAAAAACAACCGTCTTCCAGAAAACACTACAACGTAAAAAATAACTAATTTCCGAAGTCGGGTATGTCTTTGGTATTAGTATATTCGTTTTTAGAAACAAAAAAAAAAATGTGTGCGTGTACTAGTGTACACACGTAAGAAGTGAAATTTCTTAGAAAAAGATGGCGAAGAAGTTTTACTTCAATATAATAACATTAATAAAGATTAAAACTTAGCGTCCCCAATAGGGGGACGGTCCACGACTAAATACAACACCAAATTTAAAACTAAACTAACCTAAAGATACAGCCTGTATGTCCCAACAATTGCACGCGCCAGCACCAGGTGAGTCAGTGTGGAATGCGAAATGCGGGATGCGGGATGCGGAATCCCCCGGGGTCAGAATGTTGGGCTCTTCCTCCCGATTCCGAAGAGCCCAAACTCGGCTAGTCTAGGACCTCCGGATCCCGAGATAGGCCGCGGGGGGGTGAGGTGGCCTGGAGAGCAAGTGGGGAGGGGGAGTAAGGGAGTGTAGAGGAGAGGGGTGGGGAGGCTAGGTTGAGTCTAGGGGGAGGGGGGAGAGGTAGGTGAGGGGGGGGTTGTCTAAGTGTTGGGAGGATCCTGTCCACCTGGGGTCACAACATGAGGGGAGAGTGGGAGGGGACAGGACACTGGAATCTCGGAATGTATGTGCTATATGGGTATTGGGGGGTCAGGTACTATGGGGTCAAAATGGGGGAGGTTCCGGCTGCGGGGGGGCTAGTAAGGGGGTGGGGGGAATTTTGTCAGAATTTTGAAATTCCCAGCCGTTTCCGAGATATCCGGGATTTTAGGTAGGGATATGGGGAAGGACTTCGAGGTGGGTAAATATAGTACGGGATGCGGAATCCCCCGGGGCCAGAATGTTGGGCTCTTCCTCCCGATTCCGAAGAGCCCAAACTCGGCTAGTCTAGGACCTCAGGATCCCGAGATAGGCCGCGGGGGGGTGAGGTGGCCTGAGGAGCAAGTGGGGGGGGGGGGGTTAAGTGAGTGTAGAGGAGAGGGATGGGAGGCTAGGTTGAGTCTAGGGGGAGGGGGAGGGGTAAGTGAGGGGGGTGTTGTCTAAGTGTTGGGAGGATCCTGTCCACCTGAGGTCACAACATGAGGGGAGAGTGGGAGGGGACAGGACACTGGAATCTCGGATTGTATGTGCTATATGGGTATTGGAATTAAGTCCAAAAACAAAGTAGCTACTGTAAACCTTGAGGAGTTTCTGGAACTGGCCTTTGTTTTCATCATCAGAGCCTTAATGACAGTCACAACTCATCTTGGTGTAAAGTACTAATTAATACAAATTAATCAAGCACAAACTCAAGGTAACTGCTATCAATCGTTGAGGACTTCCTTCGTCTGTCTCCCGGCTCCATCATCAGCTACATCAGACCTTTATCAAATTATAGTTCTTTGAAATACTTAATGAAGATACTTAGAAATGCACTAGTCGCCCCTACGATTTTTGGAAGTTCCTCTTGATTTCTCTAGTCTTTCATCATCAGATCTTGACTAAGGGACCATTTAGAAAGTTTGCCTTTTCAAACAAAAAAAGAATTTAGCAAATCGGTCCAGGTGTCTGAGATTAATATCTAAGATTAATAAAGTGAACATACATAAAAAACAAAACGGCTGCTTAACCAATCGCTTCGCGCCCTTGGCAAATGCTGCGCCCTGATTGGCCCATTTGAATTGGATCAACAACTGCCCAGACGCCAAAAAGGTGGATTTGTATAAAACAGCCCTTAATTATTGTTATTGGTTATTATTATTGAACGTGACACATGTGGCGCCTATACGGCACGTACTACCTATACGGCACGCCGCGCGCGGCGTGCCGTATAGGTAGTAATTTGTTGATCCATTTTCACTTGTTGATCCGGGGGCCTTTTGTTGATCCGATGTCATTTGTCCATAAATATGTGGCTCCGTTCGGAGCCACATGTGTCACGTTCAATAATAATAACCAATAACAATAATTAAGGGCTGTTTTATACAAATCCACCTTTTTGGCGTCTGGGCAGTTGTTGATCCAATTCAAATGGGCCAATCAGGGCGCAGCATTTGCCAAGGGCGCGAAGCGATTGGTTAAGCAGCCGTTTTGTTTTTTATGTATGTTCACTTTATTAATCTTAGATATTAATCTCAGACACCTGGACCGATTTGCTAAATTCTTTTTTTGTTTAAAAAGGTAAACTTTTTAAATGGTCCCTTAGTCAAGATCTGATGATGAAAGACTAGAGAAATCAAGAGGAACTTCCAAAAATCGTAGGGGCGACTAGTGCATTTCTAAGTATCTTCATTAAGTATTTCAAAGAACTATAATTTGATAAAGGTCTGATGTAGCTGATGATGGAGCCGGGAGACAGTCGAAGGAAGTCCTCAACGATTGATAGCAGTTACCTTGAGTTTGTGCTTGATTAATTTGTATTAATTAGTACTTTACACCAAGATGAGTTGTGACTGTCATTAAGGCTCTGATGATGAAAACAAAGGCCAGTTCCAGAAACTCCTCAAGGTTTACAGTAGCTACTTTGTTTTTGGACTTAATTCCAATACCCATATAGCACATACAATCCGAGATTCCAGTGTCCTGTCCCCTCCCACTCTCCCCTCATGTTGTGACCCCAGGTGGAGAGGATCCTCCCAACACTTAGACAACACCCCCCCTCACTTACCCCTCCCCCCTCCCCTAGACTCAACCTAGCCTCCCACCCCTCTCCTCTACACTCACTTACCTCCCCCCCCCCCCCACTTGCTCCTCAGGCCACCTCACCCCCCCGCGGCCTATCTCGGGATCCGGAGGTCCTAGACTAGCCGAGTTTGGGCTCTTCGGAATCGGGAGGAAGAGCCCAACATTCTGGCCCCGGGGGATTCCGCATCCCGTACTATATTTACCCACCTCGAAGTCCTTCCCCATATCCCTACCTAAAATCCCGGATATCTCGGAAACGGCTGGGAATTTCAAAATTCTGACAAAATTCCCCCACCCCCCTTACTAGCCCCCCCGCAGCCGGAACCTCCCCCATTTTGACCCCATAGTACCTGACCCCCCAATACCCATATAGCACATACATTCCGAGATTCCAGTGTCCTGTCCCCTCCCACTCTCCCCTCATGTTGTGACCCCAGGTGGACAGGATCCTCCCAACACTAAGACAACCCCCCCTCACCTACCTCTCCCCCCTCCCTCTAAACTCAACCTAGCCTCCCCACCCCTCTCCTCTACACTCCCTTACTCCCCCTCCCCACTAGCTCTCCAGGCCACCTCACCCCCCGCGGCCTATCTTGGGATCCGGAGGTCCTAGACTAGCCGAGTTTGGGCGTATTATATTAAAGTAAAACTTCTTCGCCATCTTTTTCTAAGAAATTTCACTTCTTACGTGTGTACACTAGTACACGCACACATTTTTTTTTTGTTTCTAAAAACGAATATACTAATACCAAAGACATACCCGACTTCGGAAATTAGTTATTTTTTACGTTGTAGTGTTTTCTGGAAGACGGTTGTTTTTTTTTACACTTTTGTGTTATGAAAAGTACTGTGCAGCTGCATCCGGTCAGAATGAACGCTGATACTAATATAGTTGGGAAAAGGCCTGTAAACAAACGACGTAATTTTGAATAATGTTATTTTTACCTGTAATTTTGGTTTAAAAACGAAACCACTGAACCGATTTCTATAAAATTCCTACGAGGTCAAAATGAATGTATGAACAATGCTAGACATGACGCGATTACGCAATTTAAATTCAGTTTCTTGATTATAATTGATTGTTGCTTAAGCATGACATGCAGGTACTGGTTCTTCAGTGATAAACTTCAATGCTGTAAGTTTTTTAGGAGTTTCCTCGACTCCTGTTGGTCTTCATCATCAGATTTACGGACACGACCGACAGACCTTCATTTTAACCCACATAGGTGCAAAGTTCTAATCAATACAAATTAATCAAGCACAAACGCAAGGTGGCTGCAGGGGATCGTTGAGAAGTTCCCTCGTCTGTCTATGTTCTTCATCATCAAATCTACTGCAGATTTTCATAGTAATCCATATGGGTGAAAATCGCTCATCAATATACATTAATTAAATTCAAACACAAGGGAACCACTGTAAACCGTTAAGGAGTTCCCTGAAGTGGCCTTTGTATTTATCATCAGAGCCCTAATGACAATTAAAACCGATCAAACCAATCTAAGCGTAAAGTTCTTATTAATACAAATTAATCAAGCTCAAATACAAGGTAGCTGCTATGAATTCCCGAGGAGTTCCCTCAACTGTCTTCCGGCTTCATATCTACTCCAACATCAGATCTACTCCAGATCATTAGTAAATTGTAGTGCTTTAAAATACTTAATGAAAATATTTAAAAATGTACCTAGAAATGTACAAGTTGCCTCTAAAAATTTTGAAAGTTTCCTTGCTTTCTCTAGTCTTTCATCATCAGAGCATGGTGACTATGGGACCACCCTTTTAAATAAAAAAGAATTTTGCAAACGGATCCAGGCTTCTTACAGTAATCGGTGAACATACATAAAAAAAAAGGTTGCGACTAATTGAGAACTTCCTACTTTTTGAAGTCGGTTAAAAACTTAAATTGCCAAAAGAAAATAATTTTTCTGTTGGCAATTTAAATTTTATAGGATTTTGACATTGATTACTAACTTTTTCCAATATAAGTTCATTCCCGGTATTAGAAAAAATGCCTGGGGTCGAATCCTCTCGTCTCAATGCCCGCGCTGCTGCCGATGATAATAGTATCATACTAAGCAATATACGTTCAAATCACGCAGGCTCTTACTTACTACTTTTCTCAAACAATCCGAGGAAATAAAAAACATAATTTTATTTTTTAAGTTCAATGACGAATAATGAACAATAATTATTTTTCCCACGCTATGGCGCTATTATAATGTTCCTTTGTTTTTTTTTTCAATAAAGCGTCCACTATTTATCATTTCAATATTGTGTCTATTTGCAAGACAGTCCGAAATTTAAATAAAACCTTTTATTAGTTACCTCCTTGGTGTACCTAGAAATGTACAAGTTGCCTCCATGATTCGAATTTAGTTTTTTTTTCGAAAGAAATTCAAACTAGGACGCTGGAACGAAACGCAAACTACCTAATTCGAAATTACGGCCGCTTAAATTTACATTCCATGTGTCTAATGCGTTCCTGTACCTTTTATTTATTTATTTTATTTTTTATTAAAATTATAAACTAGCGCTTGACCGCAATCCCGCCTGATGGTAAGCAGTGACGCAGTCGTTGATGGTAAAGCGCACTAGTTTATTAAGAGCTTATTCACTCAAGCCTTGAAGACACTAAAATTGTAGTCCGACGGAAACACCGCCGCTGGCAAACTGTTCCAGTCCCTCGATGTACGCGGTATAAAGGAGGAAGCGAAACGCTTCGTCCGTATCGTAATGGTGTTCGCTAAAATATAACGCGACTAAGTGAAATAATTTTTATAATACACGTAGGAATGTAACTATGAGTAGATTGAGAAAATATCTACCAGAATGTCAAACGCACTTCGGCGGATATATGTACTCGTACTTAGATCTTTATTACCTTTATTACTAAGTAGTAAATATGATTTTATGTCCACTAACGTGCGGTTGAGTTTATCTTTCTTAATTTACAAAAATATTATTAATGAGGTACACATGTTTAATTTACACAATACGCTGCGATATCTCAATGTTCTTTATGAATTATTTACTGAATGCACTTTTTACGACATAAATCAGGCACTTTTATTTAGTAAACAACACTATGCATAATTTAAAACTCCAATGAAAAATTAACGTGACACTCGGCTTAACTTTCCCGCCAAAACTCCAGACATGGGTTATGACATCAAGATAACATTGTTTTATTTTGAGTACTAGGCTTTTTAGTAAATTATATTTCTTTGCCTTTTTTTTTCTTTTTCTTCATTATGTGTTTATTATTGTTTTAGTGTATTATTATTATAATGTGCGTTCTGTTTGGGCGGAATAAAGAATTTTTCTTTCTAGATCAGGAATCATTCAGGATCGTTTTTTTTAGGAATTAATCAGATGATTAATTCCTAAAAAAACAGCTACGGAAACTTCAACCCTTAAAAATTAACATTAAAATTTAATAATAATTTGTATTCGCATACAAATACCAAAGGAGTCAATACAAGCAGTGTCAATTGCATTGAATGTTACAGAGGCCGTCCACACAATATTTTCGGCACAAAACATACAGCGGCGATATCATGTTTAGACCCATTAGATTGGTTTCGATGAATAGAGTTTAAAAACTTAAAATTAATGGTTAATTAGAAATAAAGTATAAAAACCCTAGACATAAAATTCAATCTCTTTAAATATTAATAACCATTCATACTAAAAATAATTACCTATTCAGATCAAAATAAGTATTACGAAGTATGCGTAGCTAAATGGATCAACAAAGTATATGATTTTTGGAATATATTTCGAGCCAAAAAGTCTTCGAGCATTTAAAAAAAATTGACGTTATGGATCCACTAATGCATGAAATGTTAACAAATATATATAGATCTTACAATGTATGGAGCATTGCGAATATAAAATTTCTAGATTAGGTTTAATAAATTCATAATTGATCAACCGTTACGGTATAGGTATCGGATCAAAAGAAGTATTACTGGAAGTGCGAGTATATAAATGGATCAACACAAGTTATTGATTTTTGAAATATATTCAGAGCTAAAATGTCCTGGTGGGTTCAAAAAATATAGCCGTTAGGATCCACTAATGCATGAAATTGCTGAAAAATTTTTGTCGAGTATATGTCCTAATTGACGAATATATTTGGCCACATCCCTAAATAGAATACGACGTTGCCACTCCCCCCAAGAAATATGCAACTGGAGTAAAGTTATTCCGTGCTAAAGGTGGAGTCTATAATGAACGGCATCGTGGCTGGATCAACTAAGTGCCCAAAGAGGTGTTTATATATATATATATATATATATATATATATATATATATATATATATATATTTTTTTAATATTCACAATATCAAGAGAGCTAAAAGTTGAACTGCCTGACCGTTCATTCCGTGGTGTCGGCGGTGCGTTTTCGGCGGCAGCACTTGCTTCACGGGATCTCCGCACTGTAGGGCTCCGTTCATGAGGTAAGCTTCTATCTCGCGCCCGCCACCCATCCTGTTCATTGTTTATCGATGCGCGATAATTGACTCGATCAACACCGACTACCGGTGTACCCCGTCGCCAGAGGTCACGTTCCCGGCTTAGCTCGCCCTCCAGAGCGCGTAGTTGCTCGCGATGACGTTTATGATTCGGAGTTAGTACGCGACTACGACTGCGACTGCTTGATTCTGCACTGTGAGCAGCTCCTCTACGGGTGGGCGTCCTCAGGTGCCGCTGCGGGGATGGCTCACTTGCACGTTGCATCCTTACACTGAAACTTGTGAACGAAAACTATGTATCCTATCAATTTAGCACGTTATACAAAAAGGAGGTAATGACGGTACTTGAAAATTTTCTGTTGAAATATCTCGAAAACTACACAAAAATAATCCAATTTCGGCATCCCTTGTACTCCCGTGCATGGACGGTAGTATGTTGAAGATCCATTAGTATCACTTTCGAAATTACTTTTGGAAATTACTTGGAAAAACCTAAAAATAAAAACAAGAAAAACCAGACACCAACCAATGCGTGGGGCATTGGGGAATTCTACTGTTCGTTAAAATATTGAACGGTTATAAGATCAATGAACAATTAGCGGGTTTATACCACTTCTGAAATGTAATAAAATAATACTCACACGAATTATGGGTAGTGTATAATTATTATCTCACAACAATTACTTATAGGAAGATGTTATAACTATTCTCAACAAATCCAAACGTCCGCCTTCGATGCTGGCCCCGAGCAAATAGGCGGAGTCTCCTGCCGCCTTCCCAACCGTCATTTTCCTTCCGCCATTTTTTTTTGGTTGTGTTGCCAGTAAATCGAACTCAATGTCATAATAATCGACAAAGACAAACTATGGATTTAGTAATTATTACGAAACCTAACAAAAGTTATCGTTAATATTGAATGAAGTTACAAGACTATTATTTTTCGCATTTGAATAGATAGAGACAGGTAGAGAGAAACAAGTGCCGAAATTTTGAAAATCTATAAAATTCATTTTCAATACAAACGAATAAATTATCGTTATTATGGATCTAAATGTAATCCATACTTCTATACTAATATATAAAGCTGAAGAGTTTGTTTGTTTGTTAGAATGCGCTAATCTCAGGAACTACTGGTCCAATTTGAAATTTTTTTGCGGTGGATAGCCCATTAATCCAGGAAGGCTTTAGGCTATATAACATCACGCTGGGACCAATAGGAGCGGAGCATAACTAACTCCACGCGAACGAAGTCGCTGGCGGCCGCTAGTCCGGAATATTTTGTCTTATACAGGGTGTATCTGACATCGTAACGCAAGCTTCGCGAAAATGCTAGACCGCATGCCACTAATAAAATTATGACAGTTATTTATATCGTTAATGAGCGGTTACAGAAATCAGAGTGTTTAAAAATGTGTCGGCTCGGCCTTTGAACATTGCAAGCGTGCCGCGGCGCGTGTTTGTGGGTATGACGTTGACCCCTGGTGTGAACTCTATTAAATCAGCTGATAGGATAGTTTTCGAATTTTGTTCATATTGCGCTTTTTTGTGTAATTAGCGAATTAACTAATTTTTATTTTAAAATCTTATTGGGTTATAAAAGTATAGCAGTTATGAACGGTTTAAAGTGAAAAAAAACTGCATATTATTTTTTTTTAAATCAGGAAAAAACCGACGTAAAATTCCACCACTGGGGGGTTCAGAATCATATACTGGGTCCATGGTACTCGTTTGTGCGTCGATATCCATAGCTCTGTTCACTGAATTTGAATGATCCAAATACATCAGTCGACCTAGCATACATACAAAATATACATAAAAGCCAACACTTTTAATTAGGTAATTATGGGCGTTCTATTTAAACATTTTACATAAACCTGATGATCATGAAGTATGGATCATTCAGTCATTTACCCATTAATTAAAGATACTTTTTTTTAAAAAAAGGGGAAACCATTGTTATTTTTTTGGTATTTAACTAAAATTACATGAGTATCAAACAGTATAATATTTTAAGTGTTTTTATTATTTGTTCAATAAATATCTATAACAAAATCTAGGTATAAACAACATCACATCTTAACAAGCAGTAGTAAAACTATTCAGCAATAGAGAGTGTTTATTACAACATTAACACATTTTCTAGATCTATCTATAAAAAATATTTAATTTTAATTACAGGTCCAGTCTTTTTTACCTTAACCAGTTTTTCCCTATAAAATAGTTTTCTTTTGGTGGACTTTAAGGCGGCTTGACACGCAGTTGTTAAACACTAGACTGAGCGACTTCTGACCATTAGGACACAAGTATCGGATTACGATTTTGTTCATTCTGTACTGTCTATTATAATTTAATGTCTTTGGTTTTGACTTATCAAAATAATGTGTTAAGTAATAAAAAATCATACATTTTACAATATTGATATTTGTTTTAGGTGTTGGCATTGATGGTGAAGTAGCTAAAACCTTGCAAAAGATCCTTACCAAACAGGGAATGAAGTTCAAACTAAATACGAAAGTAACTTCAGTGAATAAGGCAGGCGGTGTAGTCAAAGTTGAAGTTGAACCTTCCAAGGGAGGCGCCAAAGAGACCGTAACTAATTTACAATTTTGTTTTATCACTTTCACTATGACATAATGAGATATGAATTCTAAATCTAAATTCAAAACAATGGAGTACTGTTTTAGATTCTAAAGACAAGTGGCAAAACTGGTAACATTCAGGACAAAATTAGGGGGACCCCTTATAATTTGGTCCTGAATGTTACATTCATTTTTTATGTAAGGACTGGTAATTCATTATCATCTACCAAGCATTTTCTGCATAACTATGGGTCAATTCGTATGCTGCAATCGACTGAATTGCCTACAGGTAGTTATTCCGGGCCTGGCCGTTTGTGTATGTGAGTGTAAATGTTTGTAAAGTCATACACAAATCTGAAGCATTTTCCAGTGTAGGGCAACTTTTTTTTAAAGAACAATTTTTTTGTGACTTGTGCTGTTGAATTTATTAAACTTTACTGATATTTTCTTGTAGTTGGATTGTGATGTTGTGCTAATTTCGATTGGACGTCGCCCTTACACCACGGATCTCGGTCTTAAAAACGTCAATATTGCACTGGACGATAGAGGCAGGGTTCCTGTTAACAACAAATTCGCCACAAGTGTTCCTGGGTTAGTATAACTGCAATATAATGCAGTGTTATGGAACAAAGTGACGCACGCTTTACTTTCGGTTACCAAGTGTGAAAGTACACATAAAGTGCTCGTCGCTTCGTGAGTTAAAGAAAATACTGTATAACTTATCAATAGCAAGCTCATACGTAGAACACAAATTCGCTACGTCTGCATCCTTGATAAACATGTTAATGCTGTGGCCCAACTGACATGGTATCCACCATGTCAGTTCTTCCTCTGGCAGTAGGATATGATCAGTTTTAATTTGTTGCTAATGCAAATGATGAGCGAGCATCTATTTTTAGCACCACCAAAGTTGGTTCAAATATACATGTTTCAAGTTCCTTACCAAAGAGGTGTCGTATTACCCAGTAACTGGATTGTGAAGGCTGGGTAGGCAGTCACTCCATGTAAAGTACTGGTATTCAGTTGCTAATTTATCTTTTCCAGAATTTACGCTATTGGTGACGTCATTCATGGACCCATGTTGGCGCATAAGGCTGAAGATGAAGGCATCGTATGTGTAGAAGGAATAAAGGTATGTAAATAACATTTACAAACAAATTGCATACACGGTTGGCGTAGTGACTGAATGTTTAACTGCTGCGCTGCATGTCGCGGATTCAATTCCTGCTCGGAAAAAATATTGTATGGCCTACATGTAATTTTTCCGTGTCTGGCCGTTTGTGTATGTGAATTTAAGTGTTTGTAAATGCACCCACTATCCAAGAGGGCAACGTTTACAATTTTTTTTTTTAAGAAAAGCAAAAGAAACTGCTAATCCACATGCACAAATATGAGTGACATAACGAAATAATCTGTCACTCTTCAAATCTTTGTAAAACATCTTTTTACGCGGCATCTCTATTTTGATAATGTAAAGAGAAACTTTCGTTGTTTTAATGGCAATGATTTTAATAGTTATAAAGATTCTTTTCTATTCTGTAAATGTGCCTACTAACATTGTAAACTGAAATCATTGCAACAGCCAAGTAATAGTTTTTATGAGGGTACACTGCTTTTATCTTGTAGTTACTTGCCATTTTTTTTTTTTTTTCATAGATAACTATAAATTTAGCTTCTAACGTCTAGTAGGTTTATATTAAATAAATTATTTCCTATTTTAAGGGCATGTCCACACATTTCAATTATGACGCCATCCCATCTGTAATTTACACGACACCGGAAGTCGGCTGGGTCGGCAAATCGGAGGAGGATCTTAAGAAAGAGGTATGTTATTATTGAAAGTTAACATAATAATTGTTAGTACAAAAATAACTCATGTTATGAAGAGAGAAAAAAGAACAGGTAATCGCGGGAGTACAAACACAATTACAAAAATGATATAGGTATAAAGGGTGTATCTGACATCGACGCACAAAAGAGTACCATGGATCCAGTACATGATTCTGAACCTCCCAATGATGGATTTTTTCGTCGGCTTTTTAATGATTAAAAAAATATATATATGTAGTTTTTTTCACTTTAGACCGTTCATAATTGCTATACTTTTATAGCGCAATAAGATTTTAAAGTAAAAAATTGATTAATTCGCTAATTACACAAAAAAGCGCAATGAAAACAAAACTCGAAAAACTATCTTATCAGCTGATTTAATAGAGTTTACATCAGGGATCAACGTCATACCTACAAACCCGCACGGCGGCACGCTTGCAACGTGCAAAGGCTGAGCCGACACTTTTTTTTAAACATTGTTAGTTCTGTAACCGCTCATTAATGACATAAATGACTATCATAATTTTATTAGTGGCATGCAGTCTAGCCTTTTCGCGAAGTTTGCGTTATGATGTCAGATACACCCTGTATTTTATGTAAGAGACCAAGACTGGTTTTCCCATACAAGAAGACCGACTACGTGACTAGGGTGCCTGGTGTAGTTGGTCAAACCGCCACTTGTTTGGGCCTTCTTTTGACTACCGATCTGGATAGATGTGTTGTACCAGTTTCCTCACCATTAAGCACTTTCTGTCCGAGACTCACGCGGTGAACGGAGATACAAATCAGCAGATAGGGATGAGTGCATCGCTTCTTTGAATTCTCGTTCCGTCATTCTTGGCAACAGGTCTGCTTCTCTTCTGAAAATCGCTCGAACGGTGCGGGCTCTATATCCGATGTCGTACTTGAAGCTATGGACTGTTTTATTCCCTACAATGACGTACCTATCGGTGGCTTAACTCGCCCAACTCGCCCACTCATTTGACGCAAATCTCACACCACAGGATGCTAAAGATCGCGCGATATGGATAAAATTGAGCAAGAAAGCAGACCCCGGGCTTAAACGCGAAAGCCGCGGATGCAACCGGAATAAACACTAAGATGATGTGTTTGACGCCGATTGTGCTCAAGCTGAACAGCGTCAGCACGTGATCCTGAGCTTTGCGATCACGAGCGTCATGGCGTCACTTGGTGACTTTGTTGAAGGCTCTTCCTTGAGTTCAGACTCAAAGAAGAGCCTTTAACTATGCTGCCAATTCCTACAAAAAGGCGCTTAAGGCTCGCTTTGACCGCACTACCCATATTGGCAATAAGCTCGATTCGCAGCCGTCTGGTAGCAGATCTTTCTGGGCCCTTGCCAAGTAGGTCGAAGCAAACTTCTGTCGGCCCACACTGCCACCGCTGGTTAAGCCTGATGAAGCGGAATCCGGACAAAGCCGGTTTGCGTATTCATTTCTTTTTTACTGCGTACATCGAGGGACTGAAAAAATTTGCCCGCGGCGGTCTTCCCGGTTGATTACAATTTAAGTGTATTCAAAGATAAGAGTGAATATGCTCATAATAAACTAGTGCGCTTTACAATCAGTGATTACAGTACTGCTTACCATCGGCCGGGATCGCGGTCAAGCACTCATTTATAACATTAAAAATAGAGCAAAAACTTCTACCCGGACGAAGTCGCGGGCAAGAGTTTGTAAATTGTAAAAATATGGATAATTTATTTGTTATTTACAGGGTAAGGCATACAAAGTAGGCAAGTTCCCATTCTTGGCTAACTCAAGAGCGAAGACAAATGGCGAGCCAGACGGCTTCGTCAAAGTTCTAGCTGACAAAGCGACTGACGTTATCCTCGGCACCCACATCATTGGACCCGTAAGTTTTAATTTCATATCATATACATAAGTCAAGGTTGTCCAAATTCATCCTTATTACAATAACACGCGTGGGAACGGGCAACACGAATATACAGTGGTAAAAAGATTATTCAGTTGGCGAGGAAAAACCCTTATCAACCATATTTTGCAATCTTACCTGAATAAGTTAATAATAATAAAATTTAACTACAGGGTGGCGGTGAGTTGATCAACGAGTGTGTGTTGGCACAAGAATACGGAGCGGCCGCTGAGGACGTCGCCAGAGTGTGCCATGCCCATCCCGTAAGTTTGCTTGAATACATTAAAAAAAAACATATGTAGATTATAATATGTTTGTATGTTTTGTACTATATTTCATATCACGTAACCTTCTTTGTTTTAGACATGCGCGGAAGCTGTACGTGAAGCAAATATGGCGGCATACATTGGAAAATCCATCAACTTCTAATTCTAGACTTAGATATGTATATTTACTTAATAATGTCTATGTCTGGGCTTCATGAGTTAGTTAATATTAGAGACCGGCTTTTACGAAAATTGCATTTGCATATTTTAGCAATTACCTTAAAATCTACTTATTTGTGCTTTATGCAATTTTAAATATGACTTCAAACATGGTAGTCCTGAACTTTAATACCATTATCACAAACATAACTCAACTCTTACATTCGAGTGTTAAGGATGATAATTTGTTCAAGATATTTAAAATATCTTTCAATATTTTTAATTCAAATATTGATGTAAAAGTTCATGCAAACATGCGCAGTTTAACAATGTTTTTGATCGCAGTTCAAAGCCATACACTTTTAACAACAAAACTCAAAATTGACTTGTCCGAGTTAAAAACAATAAGTACGCTGATTTTTTTTAATAAAAAATCTTTTGTCGTACATAATATGGAATATACATATTTAAATTTGATGTTGCATTGTTTGGCATTTTTTGACGATTTACATTTTGCGTGAAACATCTGGTCGGAAAAGGCGTTAAGGTTACTTTCGCCTAACGGGACCAAATAGCAAAAAACTGATTGTATAGACGAATATTGCCCAGAATGTCACTTTCCCTGTATAAATAGCTTAAGTTCCCACAACTGGAATAAAGGCCACCTCTCTGTGAGAGGTAGTGGGCTGCAAGTCCAGTGTGGGTTGGTATGTCTTCAAATTTTGTTTCTAGGACTGCCTCGTTTTCTAACGATGTTCTAGGTCATCGTTTTCAGAGCAGAGACGATGAGATACATAAAAGTAAATTATCTATCTATATTGGAACTCGTAACCTACAACTCGGTAAGTCAGGTCCAATATCACTAGGCCATCACTAATAATACTTTCCTTGCTAGTAATTCTGGCAAATGTGGACACAAATGTAGAGGGAACAGAAAATGCATGTATGAAAAATAAAAGGTTTCGTTATAGATTAGTTCCTACAAGAATAAGTTAAATCAATTGACAGGTTTTGATAAGTTAAACTTTAAGGAAACTACTTAGTGCATCGTTTTTATTAAAAAAAACGTTCGGTTCCTTATAGTTTTCTTCAGTCATTTCTTAAAAGTTAATACTACCACTAGATTTTCATCATTTTTTAAACCATATGCAAGATTAAAATGTTGACGATGATGCATTTTTGCATGTATATTTCGACCATTTTAAGTTGCATATAAGTAATCCGGTCTCTAGTTACGTAGATTTGCTATAAGCAATCGTGTGAATCTGATTCGAATGTTCTTTGGTTATTTATTGACCACCGAATCTAACTCGTTCGTCCAGTAATCGTCACTCATCTCACTTGGAATGTTTCACAGATCGAGCTGTACTTGTTGAATATTATTTATAGAATTCATTTACATGTCTTTTCTATTCATTCATTTACACGCCTTTTCTATTTTTTTATTTCTGAAATATTTATTTTAGTATACCTAATTCATTCCGATTTTTATTTTTTATATTTTATGACGATTACTTTGACGGTCACGACGCATTTGAAAGGCAAAGATTTGTATGTAATTTGTATATTTATTTATTTTGTAAATATAGTTTTACAAAAATACATTCTTCTAAAAATAAAGTGTATTTTATTTTCTTCTTTACCACAATCCTAAAACCTCCATCTCAAGAGGTCCTAAAAGGATTCTGGCAAGGGATTTGTAACATAGTAAAAGATAGTATCAGAAGTCTGTGGCAAAAACACGTACCATCCATAGCATATGGTAAGATCGATACATGCACACTAAAAGACTCGATGTTAACCGCCCGTGAGATAGGTTTAAGGCTACAAAATTGCAAGTGGGGTTGTGGTTAGCTGCCAAAATGTGCGAAATCGACTGCATGAGTATGGCCTATGAGCACGGCGGCCAATTAGGTTTCCACCGATACGTCACGGCAATTGCGCTCGTTGAAATGGTGAAGGAAACACATTACATGGTACCGGGAACAATAAAATAAAATTTGATTTCTCGATGAGTCTCGATTTAGGTTCAAGCCTGATACTAGAAGGGCAAGCGCCCACTCTCGTGCAAGCTAAACGTGCTAGTGGCTTCGAGGATCATAAGGAATATACCGTATGCCGCACCGACTTATATCTCACGAACTATTCTCAGCCCTATTGAAGTTGTATTTAAGGTCATTTTCAAATAACTACCTACTAGGGTGTCTTGAAGCTGACATTACCCTAAAATGAAAGACTTCAATAAAATAAATCATTTATTTATTAGGCATTTAAGTAAACTAAACCAACAACCATTTAGTAAATGTTTTGTAATGTAATATAAATAAACAGGAGATAAAACAAAGATAATATTGCGTGCAACAAATAATAGTATATAATAAAACTAATAAAAACACAAACAATCTCAGATACATAATTCGATATCATTGCACTAAAAGTCATTCATTTATAATATTATCCGATTCCTAGAACAGTTTAAAAATTAAACTAATGACTAGATAAATACAACGAATTACGAAATAATCTTTACACTCTCAAAAGAGTAAATCAAACATTTGTGAAAAGTTACACAATTCAACGCTTTGGATATTCGCAGTTGCGTAGGTAATTGAATTCTGAATCTAACATATTAGATACGCAGAATTGGAAAATAAGTAGGTAAAACGAATGTGTAAGAAAAAAATAAGTGGCCGAATGGAGTTAGAAACTATCACAATGGCGCCAATTCTCTGGTTCACAAACTAATTTTAAATTAAGTGCATATTTTTATTTCATTAAGAAAAGGATGCAAGATAACATTTTAGTTCAATCCTGTCATAGACAGTTTGTACGCGGTTAAAAACATGGCGACCAAAAATACATCAATTTACGTCAATGGCGGACTAATTTGACAGATCAAAACTGACATATATTATTGTCTTTTTCTTAATGAAAAATAAATAAAATGATGCACAGAACTTAAATTAGTGTGTATAGTGTAGTTTGTGAATAAGGGAGTCGAGGCCAATATTTTACCTCACAAAATATCACGCTGTTTACACACTAACACGCTGTGCGCGGTGTAAGCGCCGGAACACGCGGTACCACCCGTGACAAGCGAGGGGTATGTGTGATATGTACTGGTGCTACTCGTCTTCACGTACACAGCGTATATTTACATTTTGATAGGTATTACACTTCAGTATTTTCGCGACTACGCATGTATAATAGACAGAAACGATTTTCTGCTAAGGAAACAAATCGATTTTATAACTACTCGCTGTCTGAGGACGGTATACTTTACATTAATTAGAGCCCAAGAGAAAATTAACTGTCTCGGTAATTATTGAATTATAACAAGAATCATATTATATTTCTATAAAAAAGATATTTGATTCTACATTACCATCAGTAAAGAGAAAAACAAGTTCATAAAATTAATATTAAAAAGTACCTATAGCGTTATTATTACATTTAAACACGATTGTTAACAAAGTAAAGAGCCTAAAAAAGCAACAACCTTTGTAACGCATAAAACATTTCACCATGTCGTTAATGTTAACTGTAACGTAGTTAATGTTAAATATGGAAATTAAAACGCCTGGGTATTAACAGTCTGTACTGTAAGTAACCGGGCGTTTATTATGGCACATGGAGCTTTGAAAACATACTGTCACAGGTATGAGTGACTGACGAAGATCTATGGTATATTCACAGTTATTGTAGGTACAGACGACAGCACATCAAGCTGTTACAATCTATCAGATTTCTTTATTGGATTTTCAATATTATTTTCAAAGCATTAAGGCTCAAGGTTGATTGGGAATATTTTACAGTTTATTTTTTGTGTTATTGTCAAAATCAAGTGATTGTTGTGACCGATATAATGTTGCTGTTCAGGAACTAATGTCAGAGGTAACTTTGTACGGACAGTATCAGTACAAATAACTCGAACTGTTTCTAAAGCCGTGTACAACACACAAAAACATGGTAACACAAACATCGAGCGAACAGTGTTACTGTTCGCTAGTGTGCACTACGAATGTCGACGTCATGTCAATGTTGTCGATATTAGTTTGTGTATACGGTTTAAAACTCGTGCCCCGAACTGTACAATTTACTCACAACGTTCATAAAGTATACGAGAACTGAAACACTAGTTGTCTACATTATTCTTGGAACGAAATGACTGAAAATCATGAGCAAGGCCTTTCCCCAACAATGGGAGGCTACAAACTGACGGTAACCTGTGTACGAGTAACATATCTGTTCTACGACTAAGACTAGCTGTTGTCCGTAACTCCGTCCGCGTGGACTTCAGTTTACAGCGCGCGGTGGTTCCCGTTTCCGTGGGAATGTTCATTCCGAAAAAAAAATAAAAAAAGCTCAGTTGGTATAATACAAGCGCCTGTTAAAATAATGGAAGCAATATGTGCGTCTGCGTTAGCTCCCGTTTTCGCAACACTTTTTGTTACTTCTCTGCTCTTATTGGTCGTAGCGAGATGTTATATGTGTGTACCAAATTTCATTACAATCGGTTCAGTAGTTTGGGCGTGAAAGCCGTACAGACAGACAGAGATACTTTCGCATTTATAATATTAGTATGGATTCAAAGCTGATATTAACAACAGATTTCCTGCAAAGCAATGCCTACTTATAACGGAAGATTTTACTAATACTTAAGGCTACAATTTCCTACGACGACGTTACCACATATAAGCGAGTACAAGTTGTTTAAGTATAAAAATATTCGAATGAGTATGTATAATTTATCGTTGATACGCTAAAACGAATAGTATACAAAATTCTATTTGTAGAAATTTATGGGTGCTTTCGATTCCTTCTTTGAGATAGATTCGAAAATGAGGTGATCTGACAGAGAAACAAAGTTGTTGACATAGCAGAATGAGCCAGCTGAATAGGCCATGGCGGCCATATTAGCAGTAGAATTGATGTTGGGGTCTTCAGTGGAAACAGTGAATCGGCGAACGATAAATTAGAGAGTGACAATGTTAGCAGCATGGTGGTAGCAGCCGGATTATAGTTGCCATAAATCGCGTGAATGACGTGCAATAGGAGAGGCCTATGACCAGTGATGATAAGTAATAAGTGAGCTTTCCGATAGTAGTTTAGAAATTTACGATGGATCGTCAATTTTGTCGCATCAAGTTGCGAGTATGGTAAAAACGAATCGATCCTGCTTCAACACGATCGTCTTTTTCATTCTAAATTTAAAATAAGTACAAAAACTATGTGACCCCGTTCTTACCACCTAATTGAAATCCTTACTTTCTCACAGTGACTGTACAATTTTTTAGCTCCGCGTAGGATCTCACGTCCCACGAAATATTACTACAACACCCACCTTCCACTATAGAGAAGTATAATAAACGTAGTACTGAAATAAGACGTTTCCTTAGTTGACCTTTTATTCCAACATATACTGTCACCAAATGCTATAGCCATACCTGAATTGAAAGCACCCACGTCGAAATATTCGAGAGATTCAACCCCAAGTATCCAACACTTGACTGCACATATTCAAATAAAATTTAGGTGACAATATTTGGCTATATTGTGCACAATCATTGGAATACATAATGGCCGCAGCCATCGTTGTTGCGTCAGTCTCCATATACTTACGCAACACTACTTCCAACTTTGATATAGACAAATTATTTTCAATGAAGAAATTCTTAGCAAGTCTGAAACATAATTCCCACAAATCCGTATCAACAGGGAAAATGCTCATACATTTGTCTATTATCTGAGCTGCTTTTATAGAAACGTCACACTCCGTATTGCTTATGGTCGTGTTTGAAGCTACTCCTGTTTTGCGATATTTTAGTTCATCGCAGCAACATGGCAGAGCATTGTAGATAGATGGATCTATTACAGGATATGCTTCTTCATTGAGAATAGACAACGACAACTCTTTGATGCGCTTTGACATAATGTTTTTAATTATTAGTTTGAGTTCTTCTTTCTTTGGGAAAGTTTTTGCCTCATTATTTGAATCTCCTTCTTCTACAGCAGTATGCGTCATGTAAGTGGGATCATTTTGTAATTCATGTTTTAAATTGTCTAGTAACAATCTTAAACACTCTGAATATATTTTGTTATGGTACGCAAACTTAGCAGCCAAGTTGAAATTTCCTTTGAAGTTTTCCTCGTTAAGCCAAGGTTTTAGAATTAAGATCATATCATCAGCCCACGATTTCTTTTGAAAATCATTCATAGAAGCCAATGGGTTTAATGTGGCTTCGATTGGTTTCCTTTGCAAATCGTTTACGTCAAAAGGAAACATGGTATGTATGCAATCGACTTGTATAAATTGGAACTTGTTACTGCTCCGATGTGCTGGTATTTTTATTACGCGCT
This sequence comes from Sesamia inferens, assembly GCA_037179545.1. NCBI lineage: Eukaryota > Metazoa > Arthropoda > Insecta > Lepidoptera > Noctuidae > Sesamia > Sesamia inferens. Next base: position 20,951,969 of record CM073928.1, on the reverse strand, counting down.
TTGTTGTTTTCATCATGATAACGCGGCTGCCACCTCTGTCCTTTTCGGTGAGGAACTAAAAATTAATTAAATGACTTGAAAAAAAGAATCTATGTGCACAAAATAATATTTTGTCATAAAATGCAGGATTGCAGATATTTACCTGTAGATGTATATTGCCCGAGACATATATTTTCCCGTCGTGATCTACGTAAACTGTAAAGTCTCCTCCACATTTTACAATAGCATTTGTTTTAAAATCCTCTGATTCTATTTCTTGTGATTTAACAATTTCTGTCTGAGAATCGCGGCGTATTTTTATTTCAGTTGGAATAGAAATCAGCTTTCGATCACCACTTCCTGTAATGTACAAAATTGCAAGATTATTTGAACTTTTATACAATCACATTTTTTTTTAAGTTCTCATTTTTATAAATCTTCTGACCTATTTGCCCATCGAAGTTGAGGCCCCAACCGTAGGGTGTGCCAGCGTTATTGAGTATGAATGAATGGTGCCAACCCGCCGACAACTGTTAACAAAGAAAGTCAACAAGAAACAATAGTAAATAATATACACGCAATAGAACTAACTTGAATAATATGATGAAGTAATAGGAAAACATTACTCAAAACTAGGCGCAGGGGGCGCTACAGGCACATACAGTAAACAAATCCCAAATTTCACATTCACTTATCATTTTCTACTGTGTTATTTAAATATAACAACTGGATATTCACTAATCTGTGAAGATATATCCAAATTCATTCATTATACGGCCATTGTCGTCCTCCGTGGCGCAGCGGTCAACACGCCTGCCTGCGACGTGGAGGCCCCGGGTTCGTCCCCGGCCTGGTCATCATGGACAACCATCTTTTCCTGATTGACCTGGGTCTTGGATGTTTATCTATATATGTATCTATTATAAAATATAGTATCGTTGAGTTAGTATCCCATAACAAGTCTGGAACTTACTTTGGGGCTGGCTCAATCTGTGATTTGTCCGTATACATTTATTTAAAAGAGGATAATCTAAAGAAAGGGATTCGCGAACATGGCGCGAGTTTGAAGAGGAAAAAGAAGCAGTTGGTGAAAAGGTGCGACAGAAAAAATAATTTGCTGAATAAACTGAAACTGTGCTAACTTTTTAATACTCAATAATAAAGAATACAATTTCACTAAAGTTTTTCGTTTCTGGCTTAGAGGCAGGCTTTTCTTTTTCATTTAATTTCTCATGTAATGAAGATGTCAAAAATTAACATTGATATCGTTCCGGCTAAAAAAATTATAAAGGTCAAACGGTCACGAAAATTAGTTTATCTCAATTTGATGAAGATGTTCAAAAGTTGCCCCGTGTGGTGCCGGGCTTAGAATAGTACCAACCCATATTTTCCCAGTGGTAAAGTAAGTTCGGGACTTGTGTTATGGGATACTAACTCAACGATACTATATTTATAATAGATACGTATTAGATAAACATCCAAGACCCAGGCCATTCAGGAAAAGATCGTTTTCCATCATGACCTGGCCGGGGATCGAACCCGGGGCCTCCACGTCGCAGGCAGGCGTGTTGACCGCTGTGCCACGGAGGACGACTAAATGACACATTACAATGCCATAATAAGGGTGTATACAAAAATTCAGCTCACTAGGAATTTTTCCGCAGATTGGGGTTTAAAATAGCTAAAATGACTGGACTATTGGGATTTCCACACATTATAATATTACCTGTACGATCTCCCCCCGTACATGCTGCGTATCCACAAGTTGCGGCAACAGGTGCGGGTCGGGAGTGGCAGGTGGCGCGGGGGGAGCGGGGGCAGCGGGCGGAGAGTCCGCCGCGCGACGTGCTGTGGCAGCACGCACTTGTTGCGGACTCGCACCCCATTGCCACACCTCACCTTTGCTTGTTAGTGCCAACTGTAAATAAGACGCCAGTCATGTCACTTCTTTTTTTTTTTTTTTTCTTCTTTGGCTTCGCACGGTTTGTACATTTAGCCAGTGTCACGGGAAACGGAGATGTCACTTCATATAACCTAGACAGAATGACTCCATAATATCCTCCTGACCGAATTATAGTCATGACGGTCAATCTTTATTACGGGGGTCAAACTGAAAGTTCTTAGAACTGGCCACTTATAAACAATATAATAAAAAAATAATTCTAAAATTTGAAAATAGAACTCTTTGGCAATATTACCGAGTATATATTTCATTCATTTGTCATTAGTTATACGATTTGGCGGCAAATTGAAAATTGTCTGTGTCACGTCAACATGAATTTAACACGAGAAAATTTTCGTGCAATGATTTTTTATGACTTTCGTTGTCATTTAAGTCAACAAGAAAGTTATGATAGACTACGATTGGCCTTTCACGATGAAGCCCCATCTCGTGCGACTGTTTACAACTCGTTTAATGAGTTTAAACGTGGTCGCACTAATCTCACTGATGATTTACGTGAGGGACGGCCTTCTACGGCGACGACTGAAGATAAAATCTGTGTTGTGTGGCGTCCTATCAGCAGATTCGGACAAGCTTAGGCATCGGTATGAGTCAAGTGCCTCGGTGGTAGGCCATAACATCGGCCGCCGGCAGAAGTTACCACCCACCAGACAAAGCCTTGCCGCCAAGCGATTTGTCGTGTTCCGGCATGATATCTGGTGAAGCCGTACGGAGGACGGGTCTGAGCAGTTGTGTTGCGATGTGTGCCGGGTACGATGCGCCTAATGTTGTTGTGTTGGGTGTTTGGTCGTGGAGGGTCTTCAGATCAATCTCCCTTTGGCGCAGCATCGTTGGTCGTGTTGTTGGGTTTAACATTGCATCACCTCGTTCAACTGCCGTCTTCCTTCCTATTCGCTCAGTTTTTCTGAGTGAATAGGCTCTTAATAAACTAGCGCGCTTTACTATCAACGATCGTATCGCTGCTTACCATCAGGCGGGATTGCGGTCAAGCGCTAGTTTATAATTATTAAAAAAAAAAAGTGCACAAAATCCTCCACGAAAATTTAGCGGTCAGGAAGCTTTGTCTGAGGCTCAAAAACTCCATCGTGTGGATTGGTGCCGTAAAATGATTGAAAGATTTAACGGAGGTGACTCAAATGCTGTGTTCGACATACTAACAGGTGACGAAAGCTGGATTTACTGTTATGATCCTGAAACCAAAAGACAATCTGCTCAGTGGGTGTTTCCTTTCGAGGAGTTGCCAAATAAAGTGAAGAGAGATCAAAGTGTGGGAAAAAAATGGTGGCCTCGAGCCCATCCTTTGGAAGGATAGGTCATTTCGCAACAATTGTGACAAGAGGATCAAAAAACAGTTTCTGCAGAATGGTACACTACCAATTGTTTGCCACTTGTCTTGGAAAAAGTTCGAGAGAAACGACCTCGCAGTAGGATCCTCCTTCACCACGACAACGCCTTGTCGCACACTGCCAAGCGAACGATCGACTATTTGGCGACATCAAACGTTGAATTACTGGGTCACCCGCCGTATAGTCCCGACCTCGCGCCTTGTGATTTTTATTTATTTCCAAAACTTAAAGGAAAGCGGTTTATGAATGCTGAAGAAGCGGTGGCTGCGTATCGCGATGCCATTGAAGAGACCCCTAAGGACGAGTGGGCAAAGTGCTTTTCCCAGTGGTTCCATCGCATGCAACGGTGTATTGACGTGAATGGACAATATTTTGAAAAAATATAATAAAACTAATAACTGGCTAATGTTATCAGTTTTTGATTTTCTAAGAACTTTCAGTTTAACCCTCGGGGTTAAAGTATGAAACTGTCGATTTGTGTTGAAAATCTAAATTGTTTATTTCATTTTTTAACTGATTTATTTAATCAAAATAGTTACCATTATTATCTATATATAGCTGTCATCTAATAGGAAGGTTTATGCCTTTGCGACTGAACTCTGAGAATTTAGACTGCACAAAGTTTGTGAAAGCATTTTGTACTGCCTCCTGGGAAGAAAACTTCGTGTAACGTAGATAGTTGTCCAAATTACGAAAAAAATTATAGTCAATTGAAGCAACGTCTGGCGAATATGGAGGATGACACACGATTTCTAACTGCAGTTCTTGAAGGGTCAAATTGGTTTCTCGTGCTGTATGAAGCTAGCGTTGTCATGGAGCAATAATAGTGAAGATCGATTCATGAGTCGGGGCTGTTTTACTAATTTCGATCAAAAGCCGTACTATGACGCGTTAAAACCGTCATTAAATCGTTGTGAAAAAGGGATAGCGCTATTCATCCTGTATAGCTCCATCTTTGTATGACACTGCAACCATGATGGCTTTAACACGTCATAGTAACCCCTCAGCATATGTATATTAACGAACATTTGTGTTTTTGATGTGTTATTCTGAATTTGTCTTAATTAACAGTAACTTAGGGTTAATATTTTAAGTGGCAATAATATAACAGGATATAGCTTGTCAACTTGAAACTAACAATATTAAAAGTAGGGTGTAGCGATATCTACAAACGCCACATGGAACAACGCGTCATACTGACGTCACATGAATTCTACATCTCGCAATCAGAGTCTACCGTACAACTAGCATATAATATGCAATTCCCAATTTCAACCGTTGGGGCGAGTGCCCGCCAGGCAACCAGTCTGGTAGGAGGATTCTCCCTTTTCAAAGGAGGATGAGTGAACTTTACTCCCTGTTCCTCATGCCTCCACACTGGTGACCCCGAGCATGAATATCAGCGCAGCCTTCGTGCAGCAACTTCAGCGTGACGTCATCATCATCACTTTCGCAAACTTTGGCGACGAGTCACGCAGCCAGCCAGCACCCACGGCTACAACGGCTATCCTGACCACAATCATGCAGCGACCGCGCATACCTGGTCATCACCCTCAGCCTCATCAGCAACCTCGGCACAGCACACTGCACTTTCGGTCGGTCAACAAGCAGAGCCCTCTCTCCTGGTCGACGCAGCAGCCAGCCTCAACCCGGCGCTGTACGACATCCAACGCACTGGAGTATAAGGCAGCGCCACCGCCCCGACTCATTGGGGAATCTCCGAAGACAGTTCCGACTCACCGTGAACTACGCGGCAACCGGTTACGACTTATTGGAACCTCAGCTGGCCTGGCAAGCATAGCAAGATACAAGACTCAGCCATCTATCCACCTCCGGTCTCCGGAGGGGTGTGATGTAGCGGTACCTACGCCACATGGAACAACGCGTCATACTGACGTCACACGAATTCTACATCTCGCAATCAGAGTTTACCGTGCAACTAGCATATACTCGTATGCAACTTCCCAATTTCAACCGTTGGGGCAAGTGCTCGCCAGACATAACACCCGTCTGGTCGGAGGATCCTCCCTTTTCTATGGAGGAAGAGTGAACTTTATTCCCTGTTCCTCATACCTCCACAAGGGCAACACTAAATCTTAGTGAATACAAATACATCGAATGTCATCGGCAGTCATAGATTTGTTTTGTGACTTGTTATTTACTGAAACTTGTATTAATTCTCAATTCTATTTAAACAAAACATCGAAGAAATGTGTTAAATATGAGAAAAACAAACCGGAGTGGAGCTCGGGAAATTATTTTTAAAGTTTATCAGCAATGTTTGTTAGTACACCAAGCTGAATTTTTTTTATCAAATATGAATGATATTTATGCTTGCACAGTTGCTAAAACAGGAATGTAATCATGTTACTGTTTGTTTTTATCTACTAGAAGTTTCAAATTTACTAAGTAAACGATATTAAGACTAAAATTAAAATTAGTGATATCCATCTACTGATAGAAATTACATATTATTATTTTTAAAATTTCAGGAAAATATGACAGCGAACCCTATATCAAGATATAGATGAGTCAGTTATTCGCCTAAGCGAAGGTAGCAGGCTGATGACGGCAGTAGCGTAGACGTTGTTAGTGACGCAGCTGACAATGAAAATACTTTTTAACGAAAAATATTTGAAATCAGAAAATGAAAGCAATAATTATGTTTTGGAATACTTTTCATTGATAAAAACACGTTAAAAATATAATAATAAATATGTATGATTTTTTTATTGTTTTACTCATTTTTTTTAAACGCCAGAGACCATAGATTTGTATTTTCATTAAAACCAGTTTTGCTTCTAGTACAAAATAATGTGCTAGTATCAAAACTATTTCAGGCAAGTCAACAGGGTTGCTATATGCACGACCGCAGCGCCCTCATTTATTTTCACGACTTTATAGGCAGACTATATTTGAATAGTAGTACAGGTATAAAGTATGGTCTCACATTGTGAAAGTATCCGACGGCGATGGCTTTGACGGGGTCCTGTAGGTGCACGCGCACCGGCACCGAGCTCTTGTGTCGCGCGCCGCTCGCCAGCTGACCGAACACGCCCGCGCCGCTCGCCCACACCTCGCCGTTCTTCATTAGCACCACCGAGTGACAGGCACCAAGGCCTACACTCAACACCTGGTAAAACGATTTTTTTATAAAATTACCCGAACCATAAAAAACCTTTCAAAGTATGATATGTAATTTCTGCGCCGATCATTAAAAACAGATCAATGAAATCAATCCAAACATTATAACTCTGTATTTTTAAATCAATATAAATTATAAGTGAATTGTTATTTGATCGAATGTTTAAGACGTATTATTGTAATCTATAGGGACCTATTATAAGAACTAATTGCCAAATGTGTAGCTAAGTACAAAACTCGAGAACGGCTTCACCATTTCGACTAATTATATTGTTTTCGCATTTTCCTTAATGTAAGAGAAAAAAAGTAAAATGTTAATTGTTATTTATCAATAACTTTTGTTAATTATTATTTATTAATAACGTTTATCAGCTAAAAAAAACTTTTAAAAGTTTTTTTTTTAATTTATTTGATTATAAAAAGTAATACCCCCTTATACAAGACATTGATTTTATTTAGATCAAGTTTAAACCACCTAAATGATTATTGAATTATGCACCTAACCATTATATGAATGCAGTTCTTTATACAGTATGTTACGAAAACCCTGTCCGACCCATAAGGATAATAGAGGTTAGGTAAACACATGACCAAATATAATATAAAATTTTACGTATTCATCATAGTACCAATACAAATGAATTTTGAAATAATCTTTTTTTCCAACGAATTAATTCCAATTTCCCCGAAATTTGGTAATTTTTAAAAAGTGACAACACCGGTATTATTATGAGCGAATAGCGATGCGACCACGTGCCGCGTGTCCTGCCGCCCGCCCCCCGCGGTCGGCAGGCGAAGGGTGGTCAACGCACGTTTAATAAGTTACCTCCTTTTGCGAAATAATATTTATTTTTTTTAGGGGGATTTTTTTTTTAAGTAAAGCCCGGTTTTGTATGCATTAGTAGAATCAGTTATCGATACCTAACAACACCTTCACGGGTCGGACAGGGTTTTCGTAACATACTGTATAAAATGACAGCATAGTTCAGTATTAAGTTGTCACTTTTGAAAGAACTTTGACTTAACCTCAATAAATTCGAAATGCAAATAGTGACTCACATTTGAACTCTGGAACTAAAGTCAGATTTTTTTTTGTAATAACGTGGTTGAAGTTTAAAAACGTAACGCAAACTAACAAAAAAAACAGAACCCTCACCTTTCTACCTTGGAATTTGGTAACCAACTTAGGTGAGCACTCGTCATCTATGGTACCATGACACAGCTGGCCGTGGACGCCCCAGCTAAAACGAAATCGGACATCAGTTAGTTGGATGCAATGAAACATGCCGCACGATATAAGTTAAATTGGCTAACATAACGTCAATTATAGTTTCGCCATAGTCCTTCTGTCCATCCACAGTTTAGTTCAAAGACGTAGCATTAGAAAGCTATAAATTAGCATGGGAATACAGGGTAGGTCATATGAATGTTGGCGATTTAATAACAATCTCTCGAAAACGCGTGGCGTAGGGCGGCGGGGGATATGTTGTTAGCTGTACCGCTTCCTGGAAATCTAGTAACTATGGAGACGGACGTGTACGGACACGGGAGCGCTGCGAACATTTTGTGTCCGAGCGTATTACGAAAACAATAAATCAGTAATCAGTGCACGACGTATCGACATGAATAGGATTTACGCGATTTAAATGAAGTTCCAAGCGCAAATGTGACACGGAAATGGATTAGAATGTTCGAAACAACCGGCTCAACAGTACCAACTACAGCTTGTGGTCGCGACATTGTGGAGGTTGTTCGTGTTTCAGCGAAATCCGCAACAGTCAACAGTAAGAGAAGCCAGTTTTTGGATATCAAAAGATAATTTTTGCGTCGAATTTTGGAGCGCGATTTGTATTTGAATGCTTATAAGATTCAGATAGTCCAAGAAGTAAAACCAAATAATGCCAATAACCGACTTAACTTTGTCAATTTGATGCTCGACCGGTTCAATAATTTTAGTAACGTGAGTTTTAGGGATGAGGCCAATTTTCCTTAATGACCATGTGAACAAGCATACTTGTCGGTTCGGGTCTTAGACTAAACTCCGACGCTTGCATGAACGTCCACTTCACAGCCCTAAGCTTGTCGTGTGGGCTGAGATAACGTCAACCAGTATTATTGGTCTATACTTTTTTGAGGACGATGGCGGTTAGTTAGAGCTAACAATTACTTCAACATGCAAACAAACTTTTTGATGCCAGCTTTGCAAGAACATCAAGGCGATACCTCGAGGATGTGATTTCAAAAGGATGGGGCCACGTGTCATACAGCTAGGGTATCCAAAGAGCTGCTGAAAATGTTTTTCCCGGCAAACTCATATCGAAAAGGGGGATATTGAATGGCCACCACGTAGCTCCGATCTCTCTCCATGCGATTATTTTTATGGGGCCACCTCAAATCGGTAGTTAGTAGTAGTAGACCAATTTAGAGCAGCTGAAGAGGAATATTATTCAGAAAAGTAACAAAATGCCGAGAAAAACTTTTCAATGAGTTTTCCAAAATTTGCGACGTCGATTCCAAGACTGCCAAGCAGCCGAGGAAAGCCATTTGGACAACATTATTTTTAGGTCTTAAAAATCCCTTTTTTGTTTAGGGACATTTATAATCGCAATGCGTATGTCATTAAAAAATCCTATGTTTCTACCTCTTAAAAATACAAAGATATTTTTGTTATGGCAACACCGTTGTGGCCCACTCTGTATATATATTAATCAAGCCCACAAAGTGATAAAATAACGAAATATTTTTGTTTTAGGGTACTTCCTGTACCTACACTTAAAGTGGGACTGCCTTTTTTGTCTAACAAAACATGTCTAGAAAAAATAATAATTATAAAATAACAGATCGCTTTAGAAAGTCGTATCACTCACCCCCAGGTATACAGTCTTCCACCAACATCAACAACGGCGGAGTGGTAATGGCCCGCGTATATCGCAGCGAGTGGCGCAGTGAAGTTGCCGGACACGTATCGAAGTGAGCCGGCAGACACCGCGCCCTCGCCCACGCCGCCCACCCATGAACATCCTACTCCCAGCTGGCCATACGAGTTGTCGCCTGTTGCGTAGATCTATCCATCATAATATTCATTTTGTAATAACTCATAGCATATTATAAACAAACGCTTCTGTCAGAATGGCTTTCATAAGCAGAAGTATACTCGTATAATATGGAATGACAGCCACAAAGAATGCACACATTTCTTTTCTGTAGTACTAAACAAAAAGGAATCCGTTGAATCATTGGGTTTCATGGCAAAACGACCCAATCTTATTTTATCAAAACAACACATAAAACTGCATTTTGCTTTGACTTGGTCTCACTTTTTGTGAGGCCTAATAAATAATTATATGAAATAGATGTACCCCATTCTCAGTCAACACCAGCGTGTGGTGTCTTCCACACGCTATGTCCACCACTCTCCCGATGAGCTCAGTGTTAATTGGCGTAGTTGTCATCTTTATCTTCGCGTTTCCATCGTCGACAACCCCCCAATGCGCAAGACCACAACTAACTGTCCTTTTGGGCGTGTACTGATTCTTCCAAGTCTCAGGACTTTGTGTCACTTCCAGGTATATCTCTGGACAGGGATCTCTGGCATCTATGACACATGCAATGTGTATGAACGTCGCTATTAATTGTTGCAATCTGGTCGTCTGAAACAAAAAATAATTATCTATTTGACGTTATATTACTCTAGCGGTCCACCATGCACGGTATTCAACTTGTCAAAATATTGAGATTTCTTTATTATATATTATGTAAGTGTAGCATTAGATCAATGTAAGTATTATAACATAAAGCTTCCGAAATAAATTCTCTAATATGTTGAAATCCGCATGAAAACCGTTGCAAAGTTTAGATGATCAACGCGCTCGCACAGACAGACATGAAAAGCTTAAGAGCTTAATTAATAGTAGAATAGTAGTCTTGTCATTGGGCTGAACGCATGATGTCTATTGCTAGTAAGATGGTTAGATGTACGCGAACTTTTTGAAAGAGTGAATAGTTTTTTTAAATTACTTACCGCCCTAGGGCTTTTCAAGCTACATTATTACTCTAGAGCGCTAATTGGCTACAAGCCCCATTTGTTGGTAATTAGGACCTACTTACCGATTATGAGAGATGTAAATGTATTTTTACATTGCAGTTTTACAGTTTACTCACATAAACCGAAGTTATTCCTTGCTTCAAATCGCGCATTACTGGACGTAATTGATCTTGCAATGGATTCAACCACAAAGAGAGGCACTGTAACAAAAATCACATATTAATTAAATTAGATCATATTATATTTTTAAAAAGCATCTATTATTCTGCATATGATTGTGCTACAGTACCTTCAAAACTGTAGTATCGAATTTATGACAGTTTTTAATGATGTAGTCAAATAACCATTGTCCATTTTCTTCAAGCAAGAGAGGTACGAGGCATATTTGCCCTAGCAGGCAATCTATAGCGCCACGGCATATCTCGCTTCGGGATTTCAATGCAGACAGCATAAAGTGGGGGTGTCCTCGATGGATACTGAAAAAGGGGACTAGATCCCAAAGACCCACTGCAGCGGCAAAAGACGACAACTCCAGCAATTCAGCTGGTTTCAATAGTGTTAATTTGGCGTCGCTGAAATAGAAAAAAATGTAATAAATTTCTTCTAAAACTTAAAGGCAAGGCATTCTACAAGGGAAGCGCAAAAAACAGGCATATGACATTTAGTGATACACTTTATGATTATTTTTTAAAATGCAAGCATACCCACGTTGTAGCATAGATACTTACTTCAAAAGCCGTATTTCGTCTAAATTTGAGCGATTTTGAACTTTATGATTTTCAGCATGAGGTATGTTTTTCATGGTCAGCTCCCTAATTTATGAAACGGTATACTAATAACAAAAACTTAACAAAACTTACGGTTCAAACGTATCCTCGGTACCGATGCTCATGTTAAGTAACGTAGCTAGAACTTTAACAGTAATAGCGGCATCGCCTAGGCTGCCAGTGTTACCGGTTTGTTTGTACGATGACAACTCGCTAAGTTTACCGAACACGCCTAGACGTGCCACCCATCCATCAGGAGGACTCTGCAATATGTTAATTAAAACTATAGCGAGCGATATGACTCGTAAATTTAAAGATGTGTTCTTGTACTTCTAGTTTATACTGTGACTTCAGTAATGTTAAATACTCTCTCTCGCTATACTGAACGACTTTCTGTTCAGCTTGCAAAATCGTTGTTTTTTGCGGATAAAGGCTGTACAGAGCTAAATAAGTGCGATATCTGGCAAGCACTTGCCCAACGGTTGATGTTGGGAAGTTGTATGTATGCTAGTTGCACGGTAAACTTTGCTTGCGAGATGTAGTAGAATTCGTGTGTAACGCGTCAGTATAACGCGCTATTCGAATGTGGCGGCCTAAAGGTCATAGTACACTTAAACGACTCTGCTCCAACACCGCTCCCACCCAACACCGCCCTAAAATAAGACGACTGCTCGTAGTACGTGCGGCGACAGTTAGCAGGCATCCAGCAGTCCACGCGGAGACTGCTGGCAGACGCCCTACTGTCCACCCGTCGTCCGCTCTAGCTTTTTGCAATTGACACAGTTCCCGATCGGTTTCTATAGAAGCAACTCGTCTTTTTTAAAATGCTCCGATTCACAACGCATGAAAGATCGAAGAAGTGGATTACTTGGAGATACTGACTGAATGAGTCACAGAGTATTTGGACTGAGCGCCGAGTGGCAACCAGCGACGACATCGCGCGCGCCGGTGCGGCAACTGCTATCAGCGGCGGACGCCGCGCCGTTCGCTCGGCTACAATGAGCGGCCAGCCAGGCGTCAACTATAGAGCAGTCTGACGGAGGTAAGCTCGCTGACAGTGCGCTGTCTACTAATTTATGATGTCAATGTAAAATATATCTAAAGTGCAATATTTAAAGCCCATATTTGAACAGTTTTTTTTTTTGCCGGGTGGGAGCAGTCGTTTAAGTGTGCTATCTTAAATCGATTTGAGATGGCATCCTTTCGCTAAGCCGTACCTGTGACAAAGAGTACAAGTAATGTGCCGGCGCCATCTTGCCGCGAGACAGCAACATATCCGCGGCGGCGCGCAGGAGTGCGGGGAGAGGCGCCCCCAGCGCCGCACACGACTGTTCCGCCCCCACACCGCCGCGCATTATCACGCCCACCAACCATTCACATGCTTCACTCCTTAATATCAGAGAATAAAAAAAAATGATAAAATATAGGTACCTAATATACCTACCTATACATGTGAGTTGTTACAAAATAATGATTGATGACACTACAACTCACGCGAGTTTTCTTTTTTTCTTTCTTTTATGGCTACGCACGTTTTGTGCATTTAGCCAATGTCACGTAATGAATTGTTCATGTCGAAAAGTACGGCGGCGTGATCCGTCTTACGATGGAGGTTTGGGACAAAGTCATGATATGGCCACTATGCTGCGATATTTCACTGAATGCACTTTTTACTACATAAATCAAGCACTTTTATTTAGTAAACAACACTATAAATAATTTTAAAAGTCCGATGAAAAATTAGCGTGACACTCAGCTTGACTTTCCCGCCAAAACCCTCACGCGAGTTAATTGTGCACCTCGCTCTCGGACGGTGCCGTTTGTAAAAAATGAGAATTATGTTAAAAAATATAAAACCAATTTTTTTTATGTTAATAAAAGGTCGTTTTGATGATAAAGCGTCATAATACTAGATCAATTTAAGCATGACGTTTTATACAGATTTTACATATGGACTGAAATATAATGTCGGTGCAACCAACGAGTTTCACTAACGCGTCGAAAATGTAAAAAACAAAATAAAAAAATAACTTAACAAAGCAAAAACTCCACAGAAACAATAATAACAACAGGGGATTTAAACTGTATTTAGACAATTGTAACAAAGATGCTATCGCTACTCATCGCTTACGGTGAATCCGGGGCTTCGCGCGGGGGGGCGGGAGAGGGGTCGCATTCCAGCGAGGTGTTTAATTAACTTGCGCGAGTTATAGTTCTATATATAGCTTATTTGTCATTGTTTAATGCGAAGAAGTTTTTAATCCTTTTAGGTGCTTTCGTTCGTAGCATATCAAGCTACCCCAAACTGTCAGATATTCCCAATCAACCTTCAGCCTTAAAACTTAGGAGATCATCATCATCATCATCGTCATCTCAGCGTTAATCCCAGTCGCATCCGAAGCTTGCAAACTAAAATAGTTGAGTCTAGAGCCAGCCATTTGTGCTGTGCGTTGACCGTGACAACGCACCGCGCAACGCGTTGACAGTGAATGTGTAAATTTAAGATTTTTATCAAGTAGTATCACTTACACAGTATTAAGAATGTAAGCTCCCTTGTTGGTGACAATCAGACAGGGCTCGAGACAGAATCGCGGCAGCTGCAGGTCACACATGAAGGTTGGTTCGCGCCACCCGCCCGCCATGCAGGGAGGTTCACGCGCCGTCATCAAGTGCGCTCGCTTCACATCACCGATTAGCTCCGCGCGCCATAGTTCTGAGGACTCCCTTTTAGCGCCTAGTAAGGCCTCACCCTGTCGTATATGCAAAGAATTTTATTAATATATGAATGAAGGACGTCGTAATATGCCCTCGGGAGGACCTTATTGGTAAAGTCTTTCAGAAAGGAGAGAATGATTGTAAATAATACATGACATGGAGATATTGCAAAATTATTTGGCAATTGCGAAAGGTATATAAGTAATTGTAAAATTAAAATGGTAGTTCTTAAATTAAGTAAATCTTTATAAAAGTAAAATATTGTTACGGGCTAGGGGTACTAAAATACCGGTTAAGGGTTACGAAGTTTATTGGCAACGAAGGTACAGTCGATTGTAGGCAATGACAAGTAGAATGTTGCTGACGTTGCACCGAAGTCTTCACTTACGTCCACGAAGTCCGTGTTGTAAACACACAACAACACTACAGATGTTTCTTCACGTAGTACTCAATGTTCTCGTTACAGTTGTCGCAGTAGGTATTCTCAAAGATCGCTTCTTAAATGTCGCTGTTTCGTCTCGGTAGTCAAGTGTAGACTGACTCGGCGTCGGCGCCACTGCGCTATATATAGGCCAGCTGATCGAACATTCCAGAATCGTCTAGACGTAATAATAATAGCGCATAACTTCGAGTACATTCAGTAGGTACCTACGGTAATTCCCGGAAACGGGTTTCTAGAAATTTCGATGTCGTCACTTTGTTGACAAAATTGATAAAACCTGTACCATTCAATAGGCCACCTTAAGTCTAGGAATGCGTTTTTATATTACACCTAGACAATGTCTAGATCTCGAGTAATAATGCTTAAAAGTCACGCACTGCATGTCACGCGATATTGAACCTTATGCCCTCGACATAAGGTGCATTCGTAACATTGCCCCCTTCTTAGTCATGCTCGTCCCGAGCATGATTTGATCCATAATAGCGAGCTAGGCGGTCTACGTGTACGATCTTCAGCTTCCCTCTAGGTCCTTTCTTTATCCGGTAGGTGACATCGTTAATCCTCGTTACTATCGTGTACGGACCCTCCCATTTGGCTTGAAATTTCGGACTCTTTCCTTTTCTCCTAATGGGATTATGTAACCATACCAAAGTCCCCTCTTCAAATCCAGGCACGTTAGCTTTGCGGTCGTATCGGATCTTCATTTTCTCGCTGGTTTTCAGACCGCTCTCTCTCACTAGCTCATGTATTCTATCGAGTTTACGCCGCAGGTCGGCCACATAGTCGACGGCGAGGATAGGGGTATCGGGGGGTGTTCCGGTAAGGGCATCTATGGGTAATCTAATTTCTCGGCCGAAGTTGACTTTCGCCGGTGTACAATTTGTGCTATCATGTGTTGCAGAGCGGTATGACATTAAGAAGAGTGGAATGTATTGGTCCCAGTCCCTCTGGTGTTCTTCCACTACTTTGGCCAAATGATTCTCTAGCGTCTGGTTGAATCTTTCGACCATTCCATCTGACTGAGGGTGATATGGTGTTGTACGAGTCTTATGTATCCCGAGTAGTTGGCAAACCTCTTGAAATAGTGAAGACTCGAAGTTTCTACCCTGGTCAGAGTGTAACTCCAAGGGAACGCCAAATCGACAGAACACCTCGTGAACTAGCTTTTTGGCGACGGTATGAGCTTCTTGGTTGGGTACTGCAAAAGCTTCTGGCCATTTGCTGAAATAGTCTTGCATGACGATGATATACCTATTCCCTTCTTCAGTAATAGGGAACGGCCCAGCTATATCGACAGCAACTCTTTCCCATGGTGCACCAACATTATACACCTTCAGCCGACCTCTGGCCCTCGTTTGCGGTCCCTTTACTGAGGAGCAGGCTACACATTTTCTACACCAGTCCTCTACGTCTTCACGACAATGCACCCAATAAAATCTTTTTCTCACCTTCTCCAGGGTTTTCTTCACTCCTAGATGTCCTCCGGATACTCCGTCGTGCACCTGCTTTAGCACTGATGCGACTTTATCGCAGGGGACAACTATCTGTAAGGTGACCTCCTGTCCACTGGGTGATTCCCATTTCCTCTTCATAACTCCATTATCAATTATCAGGCTGTCCCATTGAGCCCAGTAACTTTTTGCTGTTGGGCTAAGCGCTGATATTTCACCCCAAGCGGGCTTCTGCCCACGTTTCTTCCATTCGATTACTGTCTTCAAGTCACTATCTTCCTTTTGTGCCTCTTCCAATGATCGATTATCCCAGTTTTCATCCAAAGCGTTCACCTGGATAATCCTTACGTTCTCTTTCTTTTCCTGTTTGGCACAATGTCGGCAAGATTCTTCGCAAGGCCGTCTAGATAAAGCATCAGCATTATTGTGTGACTTGCCTTTTCGATGTTCAGTGACAAAGTCAAATTCTTGCAGCTGCTCTATCCACCTTGCTACTTGTCCTTCTGGGTCTTTGAACTGAAGCAACCACTGTAAGGCAGCGTGATCGGTGCGAAGTGTAAACTGTCTCCCAATCAAATATTTCTTGAAGTGTTGTAAGGTCTTAACAACGGCTAGAAGTTCTCGGCGGGTAACACAGTAATTTCTTTCTGGCTTGGAAAGACATTTGCTGAAATATGCAATAACGACCTGCCGATCTCCTTGTGTTTGAGAGAGAACTCCTCCAATACCAACATTGCTGGCATCTGTGTCTATCAAAAATCGGCCTTCCCTACTAGGGTAACCTAATACAGGAGCCTCACACAAGTGAGTTTTCAGTACCGCAAATGCCTGTTCGCAGTCAGAGTTCCATTGAAATTGACACTTTTCCTCAGTTAAACGATGCAATGGTTTCGCTAACTCGGAGAAGTTCTTCACAAACCGACGGTAATATGCACACAGACCCAAGAAAGAGCGTACCTCAGTTTTGTTACGAGGGGTAGGCCACTTCGACACGGCTTTTATTTTTTCAGGATCTGTTCGAATTCCTTGCGCCGAAATAATGTGTCCTAAGTATCCAACCTCTTTCTGGAATAGTGTACACTTACTAGGACTGAGTTTTAAATTCGCTTCACGCAGTTTTTGGAACACTTTCTCCAAATTGCGTAGGTGCTCTTCGAAGCTTCGTCCCATAATGATGATGTCATCCAAATAGACCAGGCATACATCGCCAAGCAGCCCCACCAAAATGCGCTCCATTAGGCGCTCGAATGTAGCTGGAGCATTGCACAGTCCAAAAGGCATGACATTGAATTGCCAGAGACCGTTCCCAGGACCAGTGGAGAAAGCGATCTTTTCTTTATCCTGCTGACAGATTTCCACCTGCCAGTATCCACTTTTGAGGTCAACTGTGGAGAACCATTTCATGCCACTTAGCAAGTCCAAAGTGTCATCTATACGTGGCAGAGGATAACTGTCCTTTTTCGTGGAATCATTCAACATCCTGTAGTCAACGCAAAACCTTGTACTGCCATCCTTTTTCTTGACTAGTACAACTGGAGATGACCAAGGGCTGGTGGATGCTTCTATAATCCGGTTTTTCTCCATATCTCTTAACATTTCCGTGACTTCCTGTTCTCTTGCAAAGGGGATACGACGTGGTCTCTGTCTTATCGGCTGTGTATCACCCGTATCTATATGGTGTTTAACTAGCCCGGTCCTTCCCACGTCACCGTCGGTCTTCGCGAAGATGTCATGGAAGTTATGCAACAGTTGCTTAACTTTGTGACTTTCGAACTTGTTTAAATTGCCCTTACAACTTTTGAGTAGTGTCGATACATGTTCCTGCCACTTCTTATCACGTTCCTTTTCGTGCACCTGTGTTTTTCTCAAAGATGCTACATTATCGCACACACCCACCATGTGATTCTTTTCGAGAATTATTTCTTTGTTACTAACGTTGATTATGCGTATTTTTGGTTTATCGGAAATCATCATCAGTGTCCTTGCCGTTATCCAGTCTGGGTGATCTCCAGAATCTTCTATTATAATGCAACGTTTGCGGCATCCTATTGGTGATAGTATAATATCAACTAAGGTTTCTGATCTTGGTGGTAATACCGTTCTCCTTAAACAGTACACAGATCCTTGTTTTCCACCTTGAAGAAATACTTCTTGTTCTGGAAAACTCAATACTCCTTTTGCCACATTCAGGACGCACTGCTGTTTCTTCAAAAAGTCCAGTCCTATTATGCAATCATCTGTAATATTCGCTACTAAAACAGGGTGCGTGAATGTCTTATTACCCATTTTCAAGGTCACATTCGTTTCACCAAGGACGAGCACTGGTTGGCCGGTGGCGGTTTGTAATCGGCATTGTGAAGACCCTCTTTTCCATGCTATGGTCCGAGGAAATAGCTCCGGTCGTGCAATAGTTCTTGATGCACCAGTATCCAATGTGAAACTGCATGACTTACCATTCAGTTCTCCTTCTATAATAAGACTGTTTCCGTCACCCACTTGTGATACTGTTATAAAGGGGGCTTCACGTCGACCAGCCAGTACTCGCCCCATAGCCCTGGCTGTTCCTAGTTTAAATCCTCTGCTTCCACCTGTGTCCCAGAAGTACTTCTTCCTTTAGACTTCCTGGGACAATTGATCCGAATATGCCCCTTTTCGCCGCACTCATAGCAGGTTGGTCCTTGCCGAGTTTTTATTATTGGGGTTACCTCACGAATGCGGTGGTGTTGTCGGCTATCTTGACGTACTGCTTCCACCTCTAGAGCGTGTGTCAGGGCTGCCTTAAGAGTCTGATGGTGACCCAGGCGAACTGCAGCCCTTACTTCCGCATCTCGGATTCCATCAGTAAACGCTTGCACCGTAGTAGTATCAATCAATCCCGGCGTTGATGCATACGCCCTCCGAACAATACGTTCTATTTCCGTTGCCCATTGTTGCAAACCCTCACTGCTCTTCTGTGTGCGGTCGCGGAGTTGAGCCCTGTAGACATGTTCGAGGTGTTTCTCTCCATATCTAGACTCCAACGCTTCTAACAGATTGGCTAGGGTATTGCAATCGCCGGAAATGTTCTCGAGGATTTGTACCGCATCACCACGCAAAGCAAGCGTAAGAGCGGTTACCGCTTGATTGTCGTCCCAGTTGTTGGCTGATGCGACCTTTTCGAATTGCAGACGGAAGGCCACCCATGACGTTGTTCCGTCAAAATGTGGTACTTGGAACGTCGGCAAAGCATTGGGTACAGGTACCACACCTTTAATTCCTCCTTTCTGCACAGCTTTATGGAGAAACTGTATTTCTTTCTCACACTCCATGATGGTACTGTCTAGTTTCTCTAAACGCGCATCATGTTTGTCTATACGAGTATCGTGTTTGTCTATGCGCGTATCTTGATGGTCCATACGCGCTTCTTGTTTGTCTATGCGCGTATCTTGCTGGTCCATACGTGCATCTTGTTGTGCTGTTTTTACTCTAAGTTCGTTGACCTCTTCTTTAGTGTTTTCCCATTTTTCGTTTAATTCTAATACCAGCTGCTGGGATTCCTTTATTTGTGCCTGGGTTTCTGCCTGGGATTTATCTATTTTTGCCTGGGTTTCTGCCTGGGATTTATCTATTTTTGCCTGGATTGCTGTCTGGGATTCTGCTATACCTTTTATTTGCGCCGTCAAGTGAGCCAGTAATGCCGATAAATCGCATCCGCTGGTTCCGGGAATAGTGGTGGTACTAGGCGCACTCACATTCGTCGGTGTTACGACGGCCGCATCTTCTCTGGGTGCAGGGACACTAAGTGGTTCTTCCTCTTGACGAGCCAAATCCATCGCTGCTTGTCGTCGCGTGCGAACTCTTTCGTCTTCCCTTGGCGTGACCGGCATTCCGCTTCTGACACCAATTGTTACGGGCTAGGGGTACTAAAATACCGGTTAAGGGTTACGAAGTTTATTGGCAACGAAGGTACAGTCGATTGTAGGCAATGACAAGTAGAATGTTGCTGACGTTGCACCGAAGTCTTCACTTACGTCCACGAAGTCCGTGTTGTAAACACACAACAACACTACAGATGTTTCTTCACGTAGTACTCAATGTTCTCGTTACAGTTGTCGCAGTAGGTATTCTCAAAGATCGCTTCTTAAATGTCGCTGTTTCGTCTCGGTAGTCAAGTGTAGACTGACTCGGCGTCGGCGCCACTGCGCTATATATAGGCCAGCTGATCGAACATTCCAGAATCGTCTAGACGTAATAATAATAGCGCATAACTTCGAGTACATTCAGTAGGTACCTACGGTAATTCCCGGAAACGGGTTTCTAGAAATTTCGATGTCGTCACTTTGTTGACAAAATTGATAAAACCTGTACCATTCAATAGGCCACCTTAAGTCTAGGAATGCGTTTTTATATTACACCTAGACAATGTCTAGATCTCGAGTAATAATGCTTAAAAGTCACGCACTGCATGTCACGCGATATTGAACCTTATGCCCTCGACATAAGGTGCATTCGTAACAATATCATAGACCACTATAGAATGTGAGCTGATAAAAAAAATGCATTTACATTGATAATTACTATTGTACGTTTATGATAATTATTTCTCTTGTCTGTGGTTTCGTTGTGAAGGAATTATTTACACATTATACTTAGTAAAAAAATCTACAATTTCGGACCCAAGATTATGGAGAAAATTTGTGTATTTTTTATAAGTAGATATTTCTTTTGGATAAAGAGTAGATAGCTCTGAAAAACTGCATAAAAACGGGTTGCGTTGTGTTTTGGTCAGGCTTGCGCCTTAAGTTAGTGTATTTTTTCAATAGGCATTCTTCTATTTCAAGTGATATCTGTGACATATGTTTCCTCGTATTTCATCCCCTCAAGATCATAAATACCTGAATGACAGAAAAGCTTGCAGAGTGCACTTCCAGTTCCTTCTTCCTTAATAGGTACACAAGTCTCTGGGACCATAATCCTTGGATGTATTGACCATCTTTCTTAATATGGGGCCTAAGTGTTCTTGATGGAGTATCTTCATCAGGGCTTTCTAACTGAAAAGGTCGTAAAGTAACTTTCTTTTATAACTTGGTACACCATTCTAAAAGGCCATCAAATTTATTATTTCCGTAGAAAATTCATATTTCTGTGTAGTTAGCTAATAACAGTGTTATTGTGGTAACAAAAAAAAATACATAGAAATCAGACAAGATCAGAGATAACTTACAATCAGAGTTCCTTCATTTAATTCAAATGCTGTGAGAAAATGTCTTCCATTCACGTACTGTGCTGTCAGTGCCCAGTTGTTGGAGCCTTTGCGAAATAATGGTAAATACTCTGTAGGCTTTAAAACATACTCCACTGTTTGTGGTTTACTGTCATCTGAAAAAGATTAAATAATAAAATTTATCCTGTCTCATTCCAAAGCAAAAGTAACCAGGCATCTTTTGGGCTTTTGGGATGCTATTGTGATCGAGAGCAGACCCATTTGCATAAAATAAATACAAAATTATTTTGTTTATGCGAAACTAGAAACATGTGTCCAGTATTTTTAAGTAAAAAATCTATGTACAAAATTTCAAAAAATTATAATGAATAACCACAAAGTTATGAACTTGCTATTCTATTCTACTTGGTAGTCCCAACAAAAATATGTTCAAAGCTCCGCACGGGCTTGCGAGCGCGGTTCAGGCGTCAGTTGTGGTGCGCGGCGCAAGTACTATGATTTATCGTAACCGCTTGGTAACTCTGCAACAACGTCTAAATGTATTTGGAAAAATATATAATAGGGTGTAAAAATGATTGGAATCGATTCAGTTGCTTATTCTGAACAAGCCAATTGTTAAGTCAATTGGGATCGTTCGGACCGCCCATTGATCCGTTCGGTCCAAACGATCCCAACTAGTCGCAGTCATTTAACAAAAATGTGTTCGCCGAATAGGGGCTGGTTTCACATAAACAAAAATTAATGTTGTACAATAGGGTAGTTGACTAAAAAAAACTAATTAGTCCGTCAGTCAGATTTCCAAAAAATACTAGACACGTATTTTTTCTTTTTTCATATAAACAAAAAATGAAGGAGACATAGTGCGTTAAAAATCGTGTGACATCACTGCACGCTACACTTTTTAGCGAGCAGTGACGTCACTAGCCACCACGCCTGATCTTTGATGCCTTTTATGTTTGTCAATTTTTATTGATTTCATAAAACAACATATACGTATCCAATATTTTTCTATAATCTGAATGACGGACTAAATAGAATCATTTTTTTTTTTTACCCCAGGAAACATCCCTATTATCTCATTATGAAGAATGAATCCAAACCTTTTTCAAATGTATTATTGAAGTTACAATAGATTGATAGACTTTGAAATAAAATGTTAAAGTTTTACATATAACGTTATTTTTTCTTCATACGAAACCTGAATATATGTATGTACACACATCAAAAGTGTCTAGGGATCAACATATATTTTTGCAATAACTTTTCTCCTGATTGATATTAATTAAAATTTTCTTTAAGGATTCATCAAATAAAGTGTTTTCGTTTGTCACAGTAACGATAAACCAAGTCACCTTTGCATTAATAAAGAAATTTGCCATTTTCCTAATAAAGGGGTATTTGACATTTGAACCACTAACACAAAAGTTCGAAAAAAAGACTGAAATAACAGTTTTCTCTAAAATTTTATTGGGTAACTTAAACAATTAATAATCCGTGTTTCTACCGCGAACACTAACAACACAAAAACATCGGTTTGGCATACTCAAAATGAGTTCATCCAAATCACGCTATGGAATGGCCGCCCATGTTCGTTGCAACAACAAAAAAAGGTCTTCTTGCGACTGGATACCCTCCATATTCGGCAGAGCTCTTCTCTGTAGCATATCCCATGCAGGCTCAATCGGGTTCAAGTCTGGCGACTGAGCAGGCCAGGGCAGGACATTGATGTTAGCTGCGGCGAGAGTCTGTCTTACAACTCTTGCGGTGTGCGGTCGTGCATTATCATGCATTAACTGAAATAAGGGACCGATTTGCACTTGTAGAGGAACGATGACGTCTGATACAATCGTCTCAGCATAAATTTGAGCGTTGAGGTTGCCTCTGATCCAAATCAACTCAGTTCTTCCGCCGATCCAAATACCCGCCCATACCATGATGGTTCCACCACTTTAAGGATGGACTTTCTGACAGGATTTTAATCGCTGTTGGCGTCCAGGGGTTCTCCAGTGTCGTATACGTCTTGTATCCGGTCTCATACCAAAACGAGACTCATCAGAAAAGCACACGAAACGCCATTGTTCTTCTGCCCAATTTCTGTGTTCAAGAGCCCATTGATATCGAATCCTACGATTGTGCATTGCTATAGGTGGTACCCGTAGCGGTCTTCGGGAATGAAGGTTCACTTCATGCAAGCGGTTTGTGACTGTTTGGTCGCTAATTAAGTTCCCTGAAGAGTGATGAAGCCTCACGGCTAACATCATGGCGGTTATTGTTGGAGCTCTTCGAGTTAAGATTTGAATGTATCGGTCTTGTCTCCGTGTGGTGCAGCGATACCGTCTTCCATGGCGCTCAGCCACGGTACCAGTGCTTCGATAACGTGTCGACTGATAACACTCTGACTTGTATTCAGAGCTAAAGCCACAGTACGTTGCCGGGAACCAGCTTCTATAATTCCCACGGCTCTGAGCATTTCTTCCCTGCTTAAATGACGTCGCCGCTCCATAATAACGTTGGTTTTAATCAGTAGTAGGGAAACAGTAGCACTAATAATGTCTTCAATGCGTTGCATGTTTTTATAGGGAAAATATTGACAGCTGATTTTCATCTTTTACTCGAATTTGATTCACAGTTCCTGATTCAAATGATGAAATGTTGGTTGTTGGAGCTCTTCGAGTTAAGATTTGAATGTATCGGTCTTGTCTCCGTGTGGTGCAGCGATACCGTCCTCCATGGCGCTCAGCCACGGTACCAGTGCTTCGGTAACGTGTCCAAAGTCGACTGATAACACTCTGACTTGTATTCAGAGCTAAAGCCACAGTACGTTGCCGGGAACCAGCTTCTATCATTCCCACGGCTCTGAGCATTTCTTCCCTGCTTAAATGACGTCGCCGCTCCATAATAACGTTGGTTTTAATCAGTAGTAGGGAAACAGTAGCACTAATAATGTCTTCAATGCGTTGTATGTTTTTATAGGGAAAATATTGACAGCTGATTTTCATCTTTTACTCGAATTTGATTCACAGTTCCTGATTCAAATTATGAAATGCACCAAAAAGGATCCATATAAATTTATAAAATCATAAATTTATTACAAAGCCACATATCAATCTCAAGAAATCCGCATAAAAATGCTTGATCCCTAGACACTTTTGATGTGTGTATTTAAAGCACATATTTGAAGTATATTCTTTTTGCCGGGTGGAAGCAGAGTCATGTAAGTGTGCTATGACCTTCAATCAAGGAAGAAAATCGAAGTTTATCCTAAACTTCGATTGTCTTCATTGAGTAGGATTGAAGGTCATATCCATCCATACATCCCCATGTATGGATGGATGTTCGTTACTCTCGCGCACAAACTCCTAAACGGATTTGGATGGGCACACAGATGGTTTGTAACCAGTAACACATAGTACCATTTTAGACTATATTCCCACGTGGTCTATACTTATGTGGGTGCGTCCTGCAGTTTCACCTAGTTAGTACCAAATATTAAAAGAAAGGAAAACAGTTTTCTCTGCCTTACCTTTAGAACCACCTTGTATAAAGAAAGTAATTTTGTCCTTGGACAGCTGTTTGATGTATGACATAAAGCTGTCCTTCTTATCTTTATCATTTTGTGCTCTTGTTTGTTGCAGCCAATTGTACCCAAAAGATCTGTGCTCCAACACTAACTTATATTGTTGGGCTTGGCTCACAGATATCTGAAAACATAATTTATCTTCAATTTCTCTTATTAAAAATAAATTGTAAATTTAAATGTGGAGGCTTGTTATTAGTTAATTTTATTCAAATATTTTATGCTTTATGTCATTTCATTGTTAGTCTGGAGTCTAAAATTAAATAGGATAAGTATTGGAATCATACTTAAACCAACCTACATGGTATTTATGCGTCTTAAACATTAGGTGCACTTGTATTAAGTTAATGCTATACGATTCCTAATCCTAGACACACAAGCTTATTTAGCTACTTACTTACATATAATATCTAAAATAGCACCAAATATTAATCACATACAATCACCTTCTACACTATTTAGGTTCATCTTATATTAAAATAAACGACATTTTTACAAGCATTCAAGTGGAATATGTTATTAAATATAAGTAATTATACAATACTTTGACCTAGAAGATCTTCGTTGAAAATTAAAGCAATAAAACTTATTAGTAAGTCATAAAGTTGAATACACTTATCGGTCCACTAACAACACATTTTAAATAGATACATACTTACCAGGAGTGTTAATAAATCCAGTGAATCATCGAAACAGATTTGCAAATCTGTAATTTCTCCTGGTACTTTACACTCCCCCACAATATTTTGTGAGTCTAGGGAATAAAATGTTATTGTTCCTGTCTGAAACAATTAGAATCTGTGAGGCTTTTCTGCAGGCAACATAGTAGATAACTTTTCCACTTAGTTGTGTGGTGCACATTGGTGCATAAAATCAAACCATGAATTCAGCACATTATGTTAGAGACTGTAGCATCAAAATTTTTATCAACAAAATATATGGAACTACTGTTTTTATTGGCGAAAACTTCACTCACTGGAGGTTTAGAATCGTGGACCGATCCATGGTAACAAGTTGCGTCAATGTCCCTGAAACCCTGTATGTATGTATGTAACCCAGTTAGTAAAAATATGCTTTATTTTATTAAAAGCTTTTTATTAGTTTGCAATGTATGGACGACAGGTAAAGCGACCCGAAACTGTCATATATTCCCAATCAACATTGAGTCTTAATGCTTAAGAGATATAAAGCTGAAAATCTAATAAAGAAATCTGACAGATTGTATTAGCTTGAGATGCTGTCTGTACATAAGTATGTTTCGGTGGCATCTCGCAACTCAACTTAGTCTTTAACCGATTGAGCTGAAATTTTGTAGCAATAAAGTTGCAAATCTAATAAAGAAATTCATATATCAGATTGTAGTTGCTTGATGTGCTGTCGTTTGTACATTCCGTTCGGATAATCTAATATGGCGGTAAGTATACCCAAGATGGCAGACCAACTTATTTTAATGCACTCCTACAATAGGGGAATCAAATTAAAGGGCTTGCTCAGTATAACTCGAAAAATAGTGTGACAACACTCTTAGTTCAATATGGTGGACTTCTAAACTTGAAAATCAATTTTGAAGCAAATATTTTAACCGTTTGAGCAGAAAACCAATATGGCGGATTAAGATTATATGAGGGTACATACCTATAGAACCACGCACCATGCACCATACCTAGTAGAACAAGGGAGGAGGTAAACTTTATTTACAAATGTTGATTAAATTTAAATATTGATTATTTATTCTTTAATGTTTTGGATTATGTAGTAGTTACAGTTTAACAATTATATTTGATAAAATTATTCACATAAAACATTGCGCCCTACATGGCTAATTGCATGTCAGTCTATATTCTAATCATGGCGGATAATGGGCATGGTGTTGAAGAATCATTAGAAGGTCTTCTTATTGAAGCGCTAGACTGTTCGAAATTAACCGGCCAAAGACCTTACAATAAGAATGCATTAAATGAGATTAAGATGCGATTACATTGCGATAACTTTATCTTTACTCTATCGACGATATTATTGTCGAAGACTTATTAATTTTAGCTTTTAATTGCATGCCTTAGTTAAGCTAGTTAGTATTAGTATCTTCTAAAACTTAACATCTGTATTTTGTACATTACTTTCTATGCAAATAAAGAACTATTCTATTTTCCCATTTGAAACATTTTATATAGTTTGCGCGTATTTATTAGTTTGTAAACTTTTATTAAGTTCATAAACTAAATAAATACTCGCACTTAAATGTCGCGATCAGCTTTTATATCCTATCATCTGCGTAAATAGTAGTAATATAAAAAATATATAAAAACCTAATCTCATGCCTAACAAATGTACATCTACGAAATGTCATTAAAATCGATTCAGCAGTTTTGGAGGAATTCGATGACAAACACTGTGACAGACGATTATCATATAATATATAAATTGAAGAACTTAAAGAACGTTTCAAGTTCCTTCATGACACACATAATAGATATCTGAGGTCATCGGAAAACCTGATATTAGACATGCCGATGCATTCCACTAGTTTCTATGATAAATCCTTTACTGTACAAGCAGTTCGGCTATGGAATGACTTGCCCGTGTCCGTAAGGCGTGCTCAAACACTGTTTACTTTTAAAACTATGATAAAAAAGCACTTCCTCTCTCTTTAAACATATTATTATATTTAATGTGCTCTTGTATGATATTTATTAATTAGTTGTATAAATTTATTTAAACTAGTATGATACACTTAACGTATATATTTATTGTATAATCTATGTAAATAGTACACTGTAGACTACCTACACTACTTCTTTATCCTACCTCTTAGAATTCCATCCAAAGGTTGTCTGTAAAAGATCGCTCTTAGCGATAAGACCGCCCATTGTGTCACCCTTTGTAAATATTTTTATTTATGTTCTGTAATCTATATGGTGTACATAATAAAGAGTATTCTATTCTATTCTATTCTATAAATTGTGTTGAAACGAAGTTATAAGTTGTGGTGTAAGTGTTAAGTTAGTTAGTGTATTTTTTTTAATGCATCTCATAATAAGCTTGCTTTTAAAAAGGTTTCTATTTTTAATTTTTTTACAATGGACCAGCAGTATAGAGGGACCAGCCCCAAGATCACTCACTGGCTTTGTGCCACATACATCCAATCTTTCATCACATACGGCTCATTAGTCTGGTGGCTTAAGACAAACCCGAGCACAGCTCAAAAAGAACTCAAAAAGCTACAGCAGTTGGCTTGTGGCAATTACCAGCTGCATAAGAACCACACCTACCACCACCCCCTCATCCCTTCACCTCATCGTGCGGGAGGGGGCAGCTTTGGCTGCTTACAGGCTCCACTTATCAAGAACTCTGAGCAAGGACTCCAGGGTTAATGACACGCACATAAAATAAGAGGCATCAAACCACAACCAGTGATGGAAGCACTCTGTGACAAAGCTCCAAAGCAATAATGCTAAGAAAAGCACTATAACATTGTACTTGGAAGAGTAAGTGTAATATAAGAAAGTACTTATGCCTGCAGGAGCTGAGAGTTTACACTGATGAATCAAGGCAGATCGCTTGGAATTTTTACAGGGACAGTGTACAAAAAAATGTGAATATGGCATAACACTAGCAGCTCATGCCATAGCAACCAGGAGAGTATTGTTGTGTTCTCATACTCTATAACCAACACCTCAGTTGTCCAATTCCTAAAAAAGGGATGCATCCCATAAAACCTAGAATGTCACAAGGTACTTAAATGGGTAGCCGTATGACTGAAATCTATTGACACTACATTGGATACAAGGACACAGCTGATCACTGAGTAATGACGCAGCTGACTAGCTAGACAAAGGGGCATCCAGCACATTGGTCTGCAGACTGGAATCTGGCCCATCAGGTCATCAAGTTGGGCACTGTGGCCCATCCCCCAGGATCACCCACATTCACACAGATGACTATAGAAGCACACTCATAGACAAGTGGAGAATCGGTAGTCCTCATTACAGACTGAAGACAGTCCAAGTCATGCCATCTTTGGATGTCAGGCTAACTAAACAACTGTTGCACCTGAACAGAGCAGGCCTGCAACTTGTGAAGAGGACTGTGGGTCACTGCTTGTAAAAAAACACTACCACACAAAAGGCTTAATGGACAATATGGCATAATTGACAGACCACTGTGCAGCTCTTGCAGGAGGCTGATGAGACTGTTGCATCATCATTGTTCTCAACAAAAATTTTATGTTAACTTCTAGAGGGTGAAAAGCTGTAAGGAATAACCACCACAGGCCGTCATAGCCTAAACACAGTGATCCACTAGAAAGAATAAGTGCAAAAACTAAACCCTTAACATAGAAACAACACATAGTAGGAGCCCAATAGAATGTAGACATTATAACATATTAATTAGGTATCATCCTAAACAGCGATTAGTTTTAGACATATATTTCATAATAAAACACAAATGATATTATTACCTTTGATCCAATAATTAGTACATTCTCTGATTCTTTAGTCAGCCAACATACCAGAGATGTTGGTTTTAATATTTGTCCTAATGGCAGAACAGTAACCCTTGAGAGTGACCATTTGTAATCAAACATACTTTGGGGTATGAACAGTGGGAGAAATGGCACCAACAGGACCTTCTGTTCGCTAACAATAATTGCCCATGTTCCGCTTGGTTCGAAACACATACAATAAATTGGATTATCTAGAAAATCCCAATCATAATTTTTCTCAGATCGTTCTAACTGAGGATCAATGTAAATGAAAATTAGTTCTTTATCACTTGTGAAGGCAAAGAACTTTTTATGTCCCACTTCATAAAAACTGTACGCAGTGACATCTAGATGAACTAATACATCTAATTTAAATAAACCTGAAAAATCCAAATTTTCACTTGGTAAGGTCATTTTAGTCAAATAATTCTAAAAATAAAATTCCAATTAGGTTTTCTTATTTTCCCTTGTCCCCCTCAAATGATTTGTTTAGTGTCTTGTCTTGTCACTCATTTGTCACGGTTTTTTTAAGCTTTGTGGCATGCATAGCTTCTTGGCATTTGTGCCAAAACGTAGTGATTTCTTGCTCTGTGTTTGTGCCATTTTGTCAGTGCCATTTCTTTATTTTTTGGCTTCTCACGGTTTGTACATTTAGCCAATGTCACGTAATTATGAATTATTCATGTCGAAAAAGACGGCCGCGTGACCCGTCTTACGAATGAGGTTTGGGGCAAAGTAATGATGTGGCCACTATGCTGCGATATTTCACTGTTCTTTATGAACTATTTACTAAATGCACTTTTTACTACATAAATCACGCACTTTTATTTAGTAAACAACACTATAAATAATTTTAAAAGTCCAATGAAAAACGAGCGTGACACTCAGCTTAATTTTCCCGCCAAAACTCCCCGTCAGTGCCATCTACAGGCGTCCACAGGTTATATATGCCAACAACAACGATTTGATTGCACACATACAATAATAAAAAAAAGCAACAGGATTAAGGTTTTTGGCGGGAAAGTCAAGCTGAGTGTCACGCTCATTTTTCATCGGACTTTTAAAATTATTTATAGTGTTGTTTACTAAATAAAAGTGCGTGATGTATGTAGTAAAAAGTGCATTCAGTAAATAATTCATAAAGAACAGTGAAATATCGCAGCATAGTGGCCACATCATGACTTTGTCTCAAACCTCCATCGTAAGACTGATTACGCCGTCTTTTTCGACATGAACAATTCAATACGTGACATTGGCTTGGCTAAATGCACAAACCGTGCGAAGCCATAAAAGAAAGAAAGAATCAATCACATCATCATTACCTATGTATCGACTAAAATCGTTATAATTGTTTCACTATTAAGTCGTTGTCAGTTCTCACTATTTGTCAATGTCATGAATTCAACACCAATTATTTCATTCTACAGTTCTACTATTACAAAACAACAAATTTCCTTTTGCCTATGGAAAACTTCTGTGGATGGTGGCGCAATATTTGATTCAAGAATACGATAATTTTTATTCAATAATTACCAGGTATAATTAATTATTAATACACTGATAAAATCTGAACATTACGCAGTCTTAATCCCAGAGAGCTATTTTAGTAAAATCACTGTAGTATTTTTCCTAAAATAGGTCACATTCCCTTTAATTATTATTTTGGTTTACAGGTTGTAGCATGTTTGTATTCGATATCATGCTTCTATATTACGAAAATATCGTAAGCAACCCAGCCTAATTCCAAATGTCGAGACACTCAGTATTTCATAGGGGTGTGAGATTCTTCTTTAAGAAAAACCTATTATTAACTAATAGTGTAACATCTGGATTATGCATGGCTGTTGGTGATTTGGTACAGCAAGAATTCGAATATCAAACAAGAGTTATACCACAAAGATATGACTGGGGAAGATCAGGTTTTTATATTTTTGTTTAATTCATCAGATGTGTAGTGTACCTCAATTGCCTCAATTACATTCTAATAGGAATTTAGTATGGTAGGTAAATTTTTAGAAAATTACCACAGTATGACTATTTATTTTGTTATGTAACATGTCTCCTATACTTTCAACATTTTACATAAGCCCTTTTATATTCCTACTATAAGTCTGAAGCCTTTAAATAAAATGTATTTTAATTACATTCCACAAATTAACCTTAGACAATAGTAAGTAAAAAAGATGAAAATAAAATAAAAAAGACTGCACATAGTACAGCTGTTCAAGCATTTCACCTCTGAATTCTCTTAACTGCACCAATTTATTTGAAATTTTGATATATGATAATTATGTGGTCAAAACCCAGAATTTCTTCTTCAGCCTATAGATGTTCACTGCTAGACAAAGCCTCCCCCAAGGTTTTCCACGCTGACCGGTCTTGTGCTGCTTGGCTCCATCCATCCATCCATCCATCGGCTTCTGACCTTAACCAGGTCATCGGTCCACCTTGTTGGGTGCCTCCCTATGCTGCGTCTTCCAGTACGTGGCCGCCACTCCAGAACCTTCTGTCCCATCGGCCATCGGTTATACGAGCAATGCACCCTGCCTACTGCCACTTAAGTTTAGCAACTCGCAAAGCTATGCCGGTGACTTTGGTTCTTCTGCGGATCTCCTCATTTCTGATTCGATCATGCAGTGTAACTCCGAGCATAGCTCTTTCCATTGCCCTTTTTGTAACTCTGAGCCTTCGTATGAGGCCCATTGTGAGTAACCACGTTTCAGTTCAGTAAGTCATCACTGGCAACATACACTGGTCAAAGACTTTAGTCTTGAGACACTTTGGTATCTTGGACGACGAGAAGATGTAGCGTAGCTTCCCGAACGCTGCCCAGCCGAGGTGGATTCGACGAGACACCTCTTTCTCGAAGTTGGACCTACCTATTTGGACTGTTTCTC
This sequence comes from Sesamia inferens, assembly GCA_037179545.1. Lineage (NCBI taxonomy): Eukaryota > Metazoa > Arthropoda > Insecta > Lepidoptera > Noctuidae > Sesamia > Sesamia inferens. The sequence continues at coordinate 20,919,957 of CM073928.1, read as the reverse complement.
CCGGGTATATATACTCGTCAACAACTTCGAGTGCAGAGCAACCAACTAAAATTGGAGTGGGTGCGACATGAGAGTTCGACATGCTCTTCGTCTTATCCATGTTCATCCTTAGACCCACTTCTTGGGAAGCTCTGCTGAGGTCATTGAGCATTTTGCCCAAGTCTTCCAGGGTCTCAGCCATGACCACGATATCATCTGCAAAACGGAAATTAGTGAGTGCCAAGTCCTTTCTAGTCCAAGAGCGTGAAGACATCTTCCAACGCAGCATTGAACAATTTATGAGATATGACATCTCCTTGTCTCACTCCACGCTAGAGTTGGGTCGGTTTCGAGTTCTGATCCTGGAGATGGACTGACATGGTTAACGCATGGGCATGCGAGAGGCGGACGAGAGGAAAGTGGGGCAATTTGGAGTTGGAAATCGGAATCCCCGAGGTCAGATGCTAATGGAGTTCATGGAAAAGGAAGGACTCTTTGTGATGAATTCTTTTTTCAAGAAACCATTGCACCGCAAGTGGACCTGGATTAGCCCCGATAGTCAGACCAAAAACGAGATAGACTTCATAATGTCAACGAGAAGGCAAGTGTTCAACGATGTCTCCGTGATCCATGCGGTTAAGTTAAAACCGGGAGTGATCACCGTATTGTTAGAGGCATCTTGAACCTCAACATTAGGCTCAAACGCTCTTGACTTATGAAGTCTACGCTCTGCCTAGCGTCAACCCAACTCCAAAATCCCGAAAGCTTTCAGATCAAACTGCAAAATCGCTTCGAATGCCTCGGTGAATGCGTAGATGTGGACGACTATAAAAACAGGTTTGTGGAAACTCCAAACGGAAGGGTCCAAATTCTACAAAACCCTCCGTTCAAAAGGACAGACGATCGCCGGTCCCACCCGTCGGCTAATAAAAGGAAAGAAAGACGGCTGGTGGTCTTAAAATCCCCTGATGACGCTTCGCGTATTAGATGCCTTATCAGACAAATCTCAAAGTCTCTGACTCGCGATATACGACAATTTAATACAAATTGTATTAAAGAGGCTATTGAGCAGAACAAAGGCTCCAAAGTGTTCGCACGAGATTTGTCTGTTGGACTGAGCCTACTTGCGAAGCTGAAGACTGGGGATGACAAGATCGTCACTTCCAAGCCCGAGCTTTTGGGTGAGATTGAGAAATTCTACGGAGAGTTATACACATCAACTCACGCACCTGTTGTAAGCCTGGCTAATGATCCTAGAGCCAGACTAACCCGACACTACATCCGACGATGTCCCGGACGCCAGCCTGTACGAGATTAGTATGGCCCTGAAACAGCTTAAGAACGATAAGGCGGCTGGAGATGATGGAATTACGTCTGAGTTTCTGAAAGCGAGTGGCAAACCGGTTATTAAAGAGCTTCAGAAGCTATTTAATTCCGTCATTCTTAAAGGTGAATAAAGGCTATAAGTTCTTAAAGTTCCACCTTAAGCAAGTTAAAGCTGCTTGAGGAAATCAAGTGGGGGAGAGGTCAAACTACCCTTCTTCTTTGTCCTAGCCACTTCCCATTATTTGGGGTCGGCTCTCCTCGTTCTTTTGCGCCAGGATGATCTGTCCGGGGTTGTCGAGATGTTTAGTTGGGCACGCTGACAAATATTCCCAATCTACTTTGAGCCTTAATGCATTATCGATAGTGTAAGTGACGATTAGCAACTAAAATTTCAGTGAGATATATTGTAAAATAGTTAAAACTAAAAAAAAAATTGCACTAAAACTAATGCAATTTCATTCAAAATCAAAATTAATGTTATTCCTCATACCGGATACTTTATGTGCTGCTTAGAAATACATAATTTTGAAAAAAAAAAAAAGAAAATTGATGATTTGTTCTTTTTTTTTGGGAAAAGAGATACGCAAAAAACTAAAGATTGAAAAAGTAGCATTTTTATTAAAAATAATTCCTATTTTTTTTTGTAGCATAAAAATTGGCGGAGTTATAGCAGATTCAAACTTTCGCTATAGTGTGAGGACTGCTTGTTCGGAGCCGCTTAACCTTTTAAATGTGAAGGCTCCATAGCACTTCCAACATACACTTGTAACCCTGGTAATTAATTACCTTTAAAACAGTTTTTTTGTAGGATGTGATGAGTTACAAAAAGAATAAGAATTTGATTTTTTTATGGTAAAATCATAGAATATACAGCCTGGAAGGGTAAAAACCATTGACACTAAAACCATAGGTAGTTTTCTTAATTATAAAATTAAATAAATATATTCTTCGGGCCTCGTTCAGGTTATCCCCAGCCACGGCGTAAAGCCGAACCATTTCGGTCCACTGTAGTTTTGTGTAGGTACGCCAAAATATTACACTACTTAACACACATACATACAAGACATACTTTGCACGACAAATGAGCGGTGGCGGGCAGACTTCGGACTTCGCGTCGCGAGCGTTGCGCTGCGAGCAAGCCCAGTGTGCACGTCCTTTCCAAATCGTGGCTGCGCCGAACTGAGGGGAGACGGAGAGGGCCGCAGCGCCGCGCGCGCAGTCGGCGTGGTCGCGAGAGGCGAGGCGCGGTTGTTCACCCTTAGCGTTCACGAAACATATGTTCTGCTAGCGGCTAGTGTGAAAATAAGTCATTTTACTAGAAAAAATAATTTTCTTTTGTCATTGAATTTACGTTCTGAAAGTGAAACCAAACCACCGATTTCATTAACATCGGTGATTACACTAACAGCCTGTAGAATAGTTTCAAATTTTGGTGCAGAGTTTTTTTTTTAACTTTTATTTTTCAGTTAGGGATAGTTTTCATCCCTAAAAACAAAACGCGGCACTTGCGACCATATAATTTTTGATGTGGACGGTAAGATTAGCTTTAATTCTAAATTTTCAAGAAAATCGATACAGTTAAGAAGAATTCATAGGTTAGGCGCTATTTGGAGCTTCAATACCTGTACTGACATCAGATCTGTAATATAAATATTATAAGCTAGCATCTTATTCTTTTAAAACTATTATTAGGCTAGTTCAAAGTCGAAAGTGTTTCTATCAATGTGCGGGCTATTCTAGAACTACAAAGTTGAAGCATACCATGTATGGAGGGACCTAAAATATTGAAGTTAACCAATTTTACCCAAAAGTAACATTCCTTTATTTCAGCGGTTATATCTTTCGAAATAATTTATCTTAGACGGATATTAAGCTAACTCAAGTGTATAATGAGCACCTGTAGTTATTAAAATAGTCAAATACATAGTATTACCTGTGTGAAAAGTGTAGCCTCAGTACTTACTTCACTTCATCAGAGCCCGCTTAAATTTTTCAGTGTGTATGTATATGTATACCTACAATATTTGTTTCAGCTCGAATGCTAGCAGTGGGAGTAGCAATGGGTCCATTGCATCATTATTACTATCTTGCTTTAGACAAGCAGTTACCTAAAGCGAATCTCAAAACGGTGACTTTTAAAGTATTATGTGATCAAATATTTGCATCACCATCAACTATTTTAGGTTTTTTCATAGCGATGGGATATTTAGAAAAAAAATCATTTTCCGAAATTAAAACAGAAATTAAAAAGAAGTTTTTATATGTGTACATGGTGAGTCTGAACTGATTAAACGCTTTTATAATAAAAAAACAAACTTCAAATGTGCAAGCGGCTCGTTCGCCTGCAAAAGTATACCAGTAGGCTTAGTATGAGTTTTCATTACGAGACTCGATCGTCGATATCGTGCGCGTTTGACTCATCGATTGGACCACTTCAAAGCTGTAAAAACTCTCAACCAATGAGAGCGCCAAACGCGCTCGATATCGACGATCGAGTTTCGTAATGAAAACTCATGCTTGGCCTACATAGAGGCCGACTTACGTGCATTTAGCAGGGTGTGTTTAATTTGTATTTCTACATTTTAAATAGGTAGAGACGACAGCACATCAAGCTACTACAATCTGTCACATTTCTTTATTAGTATTTAAGAATATTTGACATTTTCAGGTAGCTTGACCTGCTGTCGAAGTTAGCTAGATATTTTTTTATATGATAAAAAAAATTACATACCATACGCTACTACTCCGTTCATCTACAATTTTTGAGACGGTGAAGTCACTCGTTAGGTATATATCATCATCATCAGCCAAAAGACGTCCACTAGACATAGGCCTGTCAAACCACTTCGTCTGGTTCCGTGCTTCTCATATTCAATCTCAAGCCACAGGAATGTGGCTTTAACTATGTCGTCTGTTCACCTTATGGGTGTACCTTTGGGTGTGGTGCAGACCTCTTCATTTCTGATTTTATCACGCAGGGAAAACATCCAAACATAGCACTGTCCATTGTCCTTTGAGTGACTTTGTGCCTTCTAATAAGGCCCAAGGTGGTGTCGGGTTCCTCGTCCACAGGTCCCTTGTGGACAATGTAGTGAAGATCGAGAGTGTGTCGACCAGGGTAGCGTTCCTGGTATTCAGAATAACCAAACGGTATTCGCTGAAGGTCATTCAGGTATACGCCCCGACCTCGACACACTCCGACGATGAAGTAGAGACTATGTATGAGGACATCTCTAAAACCATACATAGCTATAAAACTCACTACAGCGTTATCATTGGGGACTTTAACGCTAAACTTGGAAAACGGAGCGGTGAAGAGCTCGGACTGGGAAATTGAAATTTTGGATTTGGGCGTGGAACCACCGAGGCCACATGTTAGCTGGCTTCATGAAGAAGGAGGGACTCTTTATGATGAACTCCTTCTTCAAAAAGCGTGAACAGCGAAAGTGGACTTGGATCAGTCCCGACGGGGTCACTAAGAACGAGATAGACTTCATTATTACGACAAAAAGGCACATATCCAATGATGTCTCAGTGATCAACTCGCTCAAATGCGGCAGCGATCACCGTATGGTCAGAGGCACATTGAATCTGAACATAGTGTCTGAAAGATCTCGCCTGATGAAGTCTACGCTCCGGCTAGCACCCATCCAGATCCATAACTCCGAAGGTTTTCAGCTCGAGCTCCAAAATCGCTTCGAATGCCTAAGTAGCGACGTGGACGGATTTGTAGAAGCTGTCCGTACGGTCGGGACTAAGTATTTAAGACCCCCCTTACAAATAGAACTAAAAAGCTCTCGAGCTCATGGAGGACAGACGTGAGATGGTTTTGCGTTCGTCACTATGCTTGCAGATATCGGCAGCTCAATAAGCAGATCTCAAAGTCTCTGAAGCGCGACCTACGTCGGCATAATACCGAGCGTATAGTGGAGGCTATAGAGCGAAACAGAGGCTCTAAAGTTTTGGCTAGGGATCTGATTATTGGGCATAGCCGGCTAAGCAAGCTGAAGACTGACGACGGCAAGATCATAACGTCCGGGCCCGAGCTTTTGAGGGAAGTCGAGAATTTCTATGGACAGCTCTACACTTCGACGATAAGACCCGCATTTAATCTTGTTGAAGACCCTAGAGCAAGATTAACCCGACACTACACCGAAGATATCCCGGACGTCAGCCTGCAGGAGATTCGATTGGCTCTGAAACAACAAGGCGCCGGGCGATGACGGAATAACGGCAGAGCTACTGAAGGCGGGTGGTGAACCGATCCTTAGGGTCCTTCAGAAGTTCTTTAATTCCGCCATAGTTAAAGGAAAAATGCCACAGGAATGGCACAGAAGTGTGGTGGTACTCTTTTTCAAAAAGGGTGACAACACCCTATTGAAAAACTATAGACCCAGCTCACTTCTGAGGCATGTCTATAAGTTGTTTTCGAGAGTCCTCACGAATCGTCTCGCCTGCAGGTTTGACGACTTCCAGCCGCCCGAACAAGCCGGTTTCTGAAAGGGCTTCAGCACAGTAGACCACATACATACGCTGCGGCAGGTTATACAGAAGGCCGAGGAGTATAACCTACCCCTTTGCTTGGCGTTTGTGGACTACGAAAAAACCTTTGATTCGATCGAGACCTGAGCTGTACTGCAGTCTCACCAGCGGTGCCTCTACAGCGTGGTGTCAGACAGGGAGATGTTATCTCTCCGAAACTGTTCACCGCTGCATTAGAGGATGTCTTCAAGGTTTTGGACTGGAAAGGACTGGGCATCAACATCAATGGTGAGTACATGACACACTTTCGGTTCGCTGATGATATCGTAGTCATGGCTGAGACCGCGGAGGACCTGAGTACAATGCTCGAAGACCTCAGTAGAGCCTCCGAGCGAGTCGGTCTTAAAATGAACATGGGCAAGACCAAAGTCACGTCTAATGCCCATGTTGTACCGACTCCTATAAAGATTGGAGACTCTGTTCTCGAAATTGTTGACAGTTACGTGTACCTGAGACAAACTATCCAGTTAGGAAGGCCCAGTTTCGAGAAAGAGGTCAATCGTCGAATCCAACACGGCTGGGCTGCTTTCGGGAAGCTACGTAGAATCTTCTCGTCCGAAATACCGCAATGACTCAAGACAAAAGTCTTCGACCAGTGTGTGTTGCCAGTGATGACTTATGGAATTGAGACGTGGTCGCTAACAATGTGCCTTATAAGAAGGCTCAAAGTCACTCAAAGGGCAATGGAGAGGGCTATGCTTGGGGTTTCACTGCGCGATCGAATCAGGATTGAAGAGATCCGCAGAAGAACGGGAGTAACCGACATAGCCCGAAGAATTGCAACACTAAAGTGGCAGTGGGCTGGACACATTGCCCGTAGGACCGATACCCGATGGGGCCAATTGGTTCTCGAGTGGAGACCACGCACCGGATGACCGGAAGATGTAGCGTGGGTAGGCTCCCGACAAGGTGGACCGACGACCTGGTGAAGGTCGCGGGAAACCACTGGATGCGGGAGGCGCAGGACCGGTCGTCGTGGAGAACCTTGGGGGAGGCCTATGTCCAGCAGTGGACGTCTTTCGGCTGAAATGATGATGAATAAGCCTCATTGTGAGCGGCCATCTTTCAGCACTATAGGTCACTGGTCACTGGAAACACGCACTGATCTTTCTCACAAGACTGTTTTGAGACCAGCGGTATGTGAGACGAGAAGATAGCTTAGCTTCATGTAGGCCTAGTATGAGTTTTCAATACGAAACTCGATTGTTGGTATCGAGCGCGTTTGGCGCTCTCATTGGTTGAGAGTTCTTACGACCTTGAAGCGGGCCAATCGCTGAGTCAAACGCGCTCGATATCGTCGAACGAGTTTCGTAATGAAAACTCATACTAGGCCTACTGGACGCTACCCCATCAAGTCGAATTCGACGATTGACCTGTTTCTCAAAATTGGACTTACCCAACTATACAGTTTGTCCTAGGTAAACATTGTCCACGACTTCAAGTGTAGCATCACCTATCTTTACGAGAGTGGGTGTTACATAGGCGTTTGATATGAACTTTGTTTCGTCTATGTCCATTTTAAGACTCAGTCTTTTGGAGGCTCTACTGAAATCATCGAGCATGTCTGTATAAACTTTAGCTTTTTACCATGGCACTCAGATTTATTTTATAACTAATCAAAACTCTTATTGACCTTACACATGTAACTCCTGTGTAAATATTTTGGACAGTCTCGAAGGTTGAATTTTTAGTACCTACACATAGTGAATGCAATTTTAAAAAATTGGCTATTTTTGTGTTGCTAGACTTTTTTTTTTAAATTTGAAGTGCTTAACTTCAAATTTCTTCTGAATCGTGTACTGAACATTATTTCTTTGTTTCAGGGGGATTGTATGTACTGGCCGCCAGTGCAATTTTTTAATTTCTATTTTTTACAGCCACAGTACAGGGTTCTATATATAAACGTAGCAACTATGGTGTTTAACATCTTCCTATCATTCGTAAAACATTATGATCAAAAACACCCATGATCATATTAGTTATGCTATAATTTTTAATGTTAATTCTTTTTTTAATGAAATAATTATGTATATTTCTTTCGGAAGTATCGAATAATTTATAGCAAGATAACTGTAAACTTGAGATTTTCGAAGTCTTGGGCACCCAATTTACAACTTAAAATTATTCTTTAAGAACTCATCTAACTCTCACTAATTAAAAAAAAAAACCGTTAAAATGTAAATAATCTTATTGACGCTACTTAGAAGAATTGGTTTTTTAACTGTACCTTAAATGTATTGGTAGGCAATAAAAAAAAAAACCGCATGCGAAATCTTGACTAAAACTTAAGTTTACCCGTAGGTATTCCTACTTGAGACCTGTACCTGTGGAAGTCGTAAAAGAAATACACTTCTGGACACATCTATTGGCCCACCTTGGAATTTAGGTTTCCATGGCCCCTACCGAAATATGATTGCTAGATTGAACAAAAACTATTGATGCAGTTTTAAACCTGATACATTTTACCATCTTTTTCGATCGTATTGTTTTAAATTTGAATTCAGAATACCATACGACATGGAGCTACGCCTAACAAGTCGGATATGCGCCTTGTTAAAGGCATTTGACTTTTGAATAAAAAACATGTTTTGTCAAATAAAGGATTAATTTAATAACGCGTGTTGCCTCCGTGGACTTCTACCACAGCTCTCATACGATTAGGCATAGGCTCTATGAAATTTTGAGGGATATTCTCACATTCCTCTTCTACGGCAGTTTCCAACTCTTGCATCGTCTGGGCGAATGGCTGACGAGCCCCAACACGTCTTTTTAGCTCGTCCCACATGTCCTCAATTTGGTTCATGTCTGGGCTTCTGGCTGGCCAGTCCATATCTGTGATGTTCACATCTCGAAGATATTCCCTGACGATGCCGGCCGTATGGGCTCTTGCATTATCATGCATAAAAAGGAAATTTGGGCCCACATAGTCCGTGTATGGTATTACGCGAGGTTCTGAGCACTTACAAATGTATCTTTCAGCATTTAATGTTGGCAGCCGTGGTCCTGTAACAACCTCAAGTTGAGTTTTGCCGCTCGCGGATATACCGCCCCAGACAGTCCATGAGCCATCGCCATAAGCAACCCTCTCTTCAAAGCAGCATTGTGCGAAACGCTCTCCCTTACGTCGGTAGACCTTCTTCCTTCCATCATTGCCATATAACATAATCATAGACTCATCAGAAAAGAGTACACGGCTCCAATCTCCAATTTAAACGAGTGCGTGTGAAATGAAGGCGCGCTGTTCGGTGGGCTCGCGTTAGTTTGGGCACATTAGCTGGCTTGTGTGGTACCATATCACGTTCATTTAACCTTCTCCGAACAGTTCGAGCGCTCACAGATACTCCGTGGAAGTCGCGAAGTTGGTTTTGTATCTCAATGGAGGTAAGGTGACGATTTCGCAAGCTGGTCGTCACGATGAATCGATCCTGCCTTTCAATTGTGACCCGAGATCGTGGCCTTCCTTGGCGACGAACAAAGCCGCCAGTCTCTAGGTACCCCCGATAAACATTTCAGACCGCAGATAGACTTAAATTAAGTTAGCACTCATTTCTTTGGCTGTGTCCGGCCTGAATAAGTGCCACAGCTTGGGCGGCGACTTCAGGTGAAGCATCCATAGATTATTGATTGAACCTCACCTTAGTGTTAAGAATAAGTAATGTTTGTTGCAAAACCAAAGATATCAAACACTTTTTCAAGAATTAAATCCAAGTAAACCAATAAAATCAAGTTGTCTTAGTATTCCATTGTTTGATATCAACAAACAGGCTCCAAATTGTCTTTTGTTTCTTTAAATTCTGTGTTCGAAATTCAAAAAAAGACTATTGAATGAAATTGTGAATGTGCCAGGTTCAAAACTGCATAAAAACTTTTTGCTCGACCTAATATAAAATTTTAGCTAGGACCAAACGAAACTGAAAATGCAAGGTGGGCCAATAGATGTGTCCAGAAGTGTATATCAAAACACAATTTTTTGTATCACCTAGAATTTTTGCTATAGCAGTCAAATTTTTCTGTACAAAATACTATTTATTATTCAGCTGCATCATTCTGACTAGACTGCAAATCAAAACCAGTTGCACATGGAATTGGCAAGAAGACCTTATATTAATGGTTAAGTCCCTAAACAAAACATTTAAGGTTTACAGTTTATAGACGCTGCTTAGTTAAGTATAAGATAATAAAACAATGAATGAGTTTCCTTTTGTAGAGACAAATCTCTTGACTACAGCCTGCACATTGATCCAATCACCCTTTATCAATTAATTCTGAAATCAAACTACCATGCCAAAAAGGTTTCATAAACGAGCCCACAGTTTTTCTTTTTTATTGATTGCAGTATCTTGATGTTTCCATAACCATCACTTTAGCAAGCTCGAATTGAGACAGCAAATTTAATTCATATTTAAAAAATAGTTATTCAAGTGCTACTCGTTAAAAATCGGAAGATACCGAGTCAGATATTATATTAATCCTTTTAAATATTAGATGGATATTAATACTAATTCGTATCCACTACCACTAGGCCAGGCCTGAATAAAAATATGCTATTGTTGTAATTAACTCTTCCGGAGTTGAGCAGAGCGTTAATATCCGTTACTTTAAGTACAACCATTGGGCCTAGTATGAGTTTTTAATACGAAACTCGATCGTCGATATCCAGCGCGTTTGGCGCTCTCATTGGTTGAGAGTTCTTACGACCTTGAAACGGGCCAATCGCTGAAAATATTATATTTACGCTATTTCCACAACGTTCCTAACAAGTCTTTTACTGTTCAGTTCCCTTCGTTTGTGGAATGCATTGCCAATTGAAATAAACCGCGCAAAGTAGTTGCAGGAATTCAAGAGACTTGAGAAGGAACACTACTTGTTGTTATGATCTTGTTCAAAAACTAATTTTTGCCTAATTACTTTGCTTATTCATTATATGTTCAGTATGTAGAATTTTGGATATATATGTATCTGTGTAACAATTTTAGTGTATTTATAAAATTTGCACAAACGACAGTCCCATTTATGGTTCAGGAAAATGACTCTGAAACCGTAGTCCCACTGCGATGTCCTACTAGTTAGTGGGACAAAACTTTTTCGTAATCCCACCAAACACACACTTAACCATTTTGTTACGTATTACGTACATTAGCGATAAGGCCCCCATTCTATATTTTGTAGTGTTGAATGTATTTTTAATCCAATATAAATCATAAGTGTTACAGTGTGTCAGACATAAGTACTTAATAAAGAATTTATTTTAAACACTTAAATATAGTAATACAATATTATTGTTATGCTTATTTATACATAGACACCTCATGATCTTTGATGATATAACTCGTTAACCCCAGCACATCGTCCAGTCGTCTTTTCTCGTTTGTAATTTGACAATAATGCGATATAGGGCCAATGCTGGTCCTAGAGGTAGTCCCAAACCTCTTACTATATCGGCTCGCCGCGCCATGCTCAACGCCTGACCATCGAATTCCTGAAAATACATACATATATTTATATACAACATGCACAATTCTGGTTCTGTAGCCATTACAATAAATTTATTTTTGTTAATCTAGTATTTCTCTCATTATTTGACTCAAATTTGGTTATTTATTTCATTGTAGTTACCTGTTCTTTTAGAATTGGAGCAGCTTCAGGTAGGTACTTTGTAAAATATTCAAAGGCATCTTCAGTTGTCCAATTAGTAATATCTGGTATACTTGGATCAATGGGTAAGTCCTCTAGTTTTGAGGGAGCTCTGTCAAGCTCATGTGGCTTCAGAAATGGGTCCACTGAAGGCGAACTCTGCGCATTATACTCCATACTTCGACGTATGGCAGGGGATCCCACTACAGCAGGTCGAGATTCCAGGCAATTATTACATTCCCATTGGTCCCAAGCTTTCAGTCTTTCTGGTATGCGTGGACTATGGCAAAGCGCATGATAAGCATCTGAACAAATACTACACACTGTCAAAATGCCCTGTAAGAAAATTATTAGGGATTTAGGAACTTTCGTTGGTTATATGCATAAAATGATAATTTAGATTAACCAGTAATTGCTTCAGATATCACCACTATGTTATCATACATACAGAAATATTTCTAATTTAAAACTTACAGCATCATTGGTTTCACAGCAAACCACACAAGTTTTACAATGCGGACATTGCCAAGTGTTGTCAGGTCGAGGCTTTAAAATACCAGACCCTGATTGGAGGCAGCTCAAATGTGCCTTGTTGTTACAATCTCGACATTCAACTAGTCTATCATTAGAACCACGAGCTTTCTGCACAAGGCAAACGGAACATACACCTCCTGATGTCTCATGTGGTAAAATGTCTTCCTGTTCCAGTTCATCACCACTTCCATCTAGAGATAATTGGCTTTCAGATAACTGTGTACCATCAACATCTGATTTTTGGAGTCCAGCAGATATAAGTCGTTTCTTAATTGTACTTTTATTCAATGACCCCACTGGACGACCTCTTTTCCGTTTGCTTGGTACATTGTTATCAGATGGGTCGAACACCTTTTTAGCCATTTTACGTCTTTCGCCAACCCGCACACCCTCACGCGTATTTCGAGAGGTGCTGCCGCTAACACCATTGCTGGAAGATCCACCACCTCGTTTCTTTGGCCTTCCCCGCATTCTCTGGGGCGAAGACCTGCATGAAGAATTCGCTGATGAAGTCATCTGGAATTAATAGCAGTAATATTTTATTTATGTTAGTTAATTCTTTTTAAGTTGATACAAATCACAAATCAAAATAATTCTACTTAAATTATGAATTTTGCTAAGATATAATTTTATTAAAACCTTTGAAATTCTGTCATTCAAATATCATCTAATAAAAAAAGCTTAGGTACGTATATTTCAGCCAGTATAAACAAAGAGTTCGAATTAAGAAAACTAATTTGTCTACAATATGTAAAGAAAACCCTCTCCGATCCGTGTAAGGTATTGTTAGGTATCGATAATTGATTCTACTAATGCCTACAATGCCTAAACTTAAAAAAACCCCTCTAAAATAAATATAATTTCGCAAAAGGAGGTAAATTAGTACATGTGCGGTAGGCAATACAACCGCGGGCGAAGGGGGCTTCGCCGCTTGGCGTATTTGTAAGCACGCGCGCATTGTACGCACGTGCTATTCGCTATTCGCTCATAATAATACCGTCAAAATAGTGTTGTCACTTATTAAAAAAATATCAAATTTTGTGGAAATTGGAATTAATACGCGGAAAAAAAGACTATTTCAAAATTCATTAAAATTGTTACTATGATGATTATGTAAAATTTCATATTATATTTGTTCATGTGTTTACCTAACCTTTATTATCCTCAAGGGTCGGACGGGGTTTTCTTTACATATTGGATAATTTATTACCTCTATATAGGAATAATTAAATAAACTGGGTTGCAAAAAATTTAACATTTTGTGCTCATCTATGAAAAAGCTTTTCATATATGAGCCCAAAATGTTAAATTCTTGGGTTCTATCGTTTTAATTTCGTCATGTCATGTTGTTGTCTGACCTCCCAGAATTCATTTATTTTACCGGAACCTATTAGCACTATATCGACGAAAATTAAACAACTCTGTAAGTCATAATACGTAAATAATTGTAATGTCTTTGAAGTTTGTGCGACATGGGTGTTTTTATTTTATATTATTGATTATTGGTGTATGTCTTCGGTTACAGCCACAGAAATAATTTTTAGATTTTCTGATTTTTGCGGTCGGTAAAGTCAATATTGTACAAGCATAAAATGTATTCATCTTAATTATTACAGAACGCTTCACATTGCGTGGCCCGACACGCACTTAGACACTTGCAGTGAATACCACCGCTGTGATTCGGTCCGGGGACCGGAACCTATCGTGCGTTTCCCCTTTGTTCAAATACGTAGATGGCACAAGCGGAGATTTCGAGGTCCTCGTCACCGGGCTGCAGGCAGTCCAAGGAAGCGATAGCATCCCTGGATGACGGGCTAACCAAAAGACAGTTGCGCATGTTCGAATGTTTTAAATTAAAAAATCGATTCAAGAAGTAGTTTCTTTTAAGTTATTACATAGATTGTTTGATCCACTAAAGTTGCAAAGAAGAACGCTCGTGCATGCCTAGTCCACTGGTTAAATAGTGTGATAAGCTACAATATGATAAATATTTACTTAAGCTACTAGTACTTACATGTGGTAATTATTTAATTTCTCTAATGGGTCTATAGTTAGAATACTGATCTGTGAAATCTTCAATAGAAATTAGCTGTACGAATTTTATTTGTCTTAAATAATATATCTAGATTATATCTCAAGTCTCAAGCGCATACTTAAAGTAACTACGTAAATAGTACCTACTTTGTCATAGTCAAATACATTTAAAAAATAAGGCGTACTAAAATAAATGTCGTATAAATTATATCGAAACAACAATTGTGTTATCACCTATACCAATTCAATACCGGTATACTGTAAATTTTGGGATGTTACCTAAATATATTGCACGGTCGCTTTTTTTTTTATAGATATCCGAACTTGGTCGGGTTATTGTAGGTTTTCAATGCTCCGTCAGTATTATAATTGTTTTTCTTTAATTACTGAATTTAATGACATTATTGGATACATTTTACCATGCAATTCCTTTAGAACGTCGTGATACTCGTATTTGACTGTTTTGTAAACAGTGATCTATTCATGGTCAATAGTCCTATAACTCTTTAATTACTAACAGAACATTATTAATACTTGGCAATATGTTGTAGACACTTACAAGGTTTGTATAAACGTGAAAATCTAGACACCAAAGTGCATACTTTAAGAACTAAGACCTAATAAGCGTATTTTACGTTTATATTTTTATCTTTTAAGCACTACGATTTTTCCTAAATCTGTTTTTTAATGAAATTCAAAACAACGTATGTATACATCTACAGCTCTCTATGTAAGCTAGCTAGCTCATATGAAAACTAGCTAATGGCCAAACGTTCGCGCAGCGGAAACTTTAATTTCTCCGAAGTTTATGCATGCCCTATTTTTATTCATACATACACAAATACACACTAATTTTTGGACACATCTCTTTTCTTCTGAAGTCTATGGATTAAAAAAAGTTCCGCCAGGACAACGTTCGCACCAGGACAACGTTAAAGAAATGTATGTAATATATTTTTTGTTTATGTGAAACCTGAATATAGTTTGTTCAGAATAAGCAACTTAATCGATTCCAATAATTTTTACACTATGTTATATTTCTTCCCAAATACATTTAGAAATCGTTGCAGTGTGTTTACCGAGCCCGAAACGTAGCTTACGGTACGATCATCGCCCGCGCAACAGCTGACGCCAGAGAGGTCAATGCACCGCTCGCCCGCCCGACCGGAGCGTGGACCATATTTTTGTTGGGTTAGCCAAGTAGGATAACAAGCTTATAACTTTGTGGTTTTTCGTGATATCTTATTGAAATTTTGTACATACTATTCTTTACTTAACCTTTAACTAGTGACGTGTCACAGGCGTCGTGTGATTGGTGAATTCTTAGAATTGATGGTTTCCCCCCGCTTGCCGCGACCCCGCGTCTCAGTAGCTTTTGTTTTAGTGCCAAAACGACCATAGAAGGAAGCAGACGTGGCGCCGGATATATAACAGGTTCGTAATTTTAATTTGAAATTTGATTGTAGCCTGTGAGGCTACATGTCCCTAGTTGTCAAATAAATATTATTTCGAATATTTTTTTTTGTTTCTAGTGCAAAATGGCAGAAAACGCTAGGAAACGTGAACTTCAGCCGACGACTTCATCAAAAAGAAAAATATTACGAGTGGATAGTCCATCATTTGAAGAGGAATTCAATGCCCTCTTGCTAGCTTCAGACCAATCAGACAGTGAAGGTGATATTTAAGAGTTTTTGGTTTCCGACCGTGAACTTCTGCAGTTACGTGAAAGTGACCAAGATGAAGATCTAGAGGAGAACATTTTAGAAGTGGATAGCAGCAATGTGGGGAGCGAGATCACTAGAGAAGGAGATAGCACCGATAGTTCTAATGATGCCTTGCCTCTTTCGGAATTACGGAAATCGAATTTTTACTACGGTAAAAATCGTTATAAATGGTCGAAAACGCCTCCTAATGCTAGGGTTCGCACACTGCAACATAATATAGTTACGCGTGCTTGTGGGTCTAAATTGACAGGTGAAGATGCGCCCTTTGAGCCCTTTGAGCATTTGGCATAAATTGTTTGACGAAGAAATGCTCCAACAAGTTTTGACTTGGACTAACAAAAAAATTGCCAGTTACAGGATGAAGTTCGGTCGGCAGAATAAACCTGAACTGAAAGACATAGATGTGACTGAACTGAAGGCTTTTGTGGGGCCTTTACTTCATTCAGCTGTTTTGAAATCTAACCACGAACGTACAGGTTATTTATTTGCAAGAGATGGTACAGGCTGTGAAATATTTAGATGCGGCATGTCAGAAAATAGATTTGTCATATTGTTACTGTGTTTGCGATTCGATAATCCAGATGATCGCACAGAAAGGCAGAACGATGATAAGTTGGCAGCAATATCTTTTATTTTCAACAAGTTTGTCAACAATTCCCAACAACATTACGAATTGAGTGAATGCGTAACCATAGATGAGATGTTAGTGAAGTTTCGAGGAAGAAGTCACTTGATTTCATATATGCCGAAGAAACCAGGGAAATACGGACTAGTCATACAATCCTTATGTGATGCAAAAAATGCTTATTTCTATAACGGATATGTTTATACTGGAAAAGGCTCTCATGGTGTCGGTTTGACCACACAAGATCAACAACATCTCGTGCCCACTCAGTGTGTTCTACGGTTGATACAACCAATTGAAGGAAGTAATCGAAATGTGACTGCTGACAACTGGTACTCCTCTATTGACGAATTGATGAGTTAGCAAAACGTAAGCTTACTTACGTGGGTACAATGAAAAAAAACAAACGTGAAATACCAAGCCAATTTCAGCCGCAAAAAGAGCGAGATGTCCAGTCAACTTTGTTTGGTTTTACAAAACAAAATACTATGTGCTCATATGTCCCTAAGAAGAATAGAGCGGTGATACTTGTATCCTCAATGCATCACGATGTTGTAGTTGACGAAGATACTAAAAAGCCTGAAATTATACTATATTACAACATGACAAAAGGAGGCGTAGATGAAGCAGATAAAAAATGCTCCATTTATTCCAGCAGCCGCCGAACGAGAAGGTGGCCAATGGTGGTATTCTACCGCATAGTGGACTTGAGCGGCATGAATGCTTATATATTATATAATATGCATCAGCCCAAATATACAGATAGAGGAGATTTTCTTAAGTCATTAGCCCGTTCACTAGTGCTACCCCACTTGCAAAGACGTGTTGTATGCAGGCAATTACCAAGGGAGTTACGCCTAGTGATGAAACGAGTTCTGGCTGAAGATATGGTTGAAGAAGATGTCCAAACTTCTGAAACTAGTCAAGGCAAACGAAGGGCATGCAGTATTTGTCCGCCTAAACTTCACAGAATGTCTGTGTACACATGTGTCGGGTGTTGCAATCCCGTATGTTTGCAATGTTCTCGACCCTTGTGTAAAAATTGCCAATGATTTATACCAAATAGAGTATGTGTCAGAATTTTTATGTTTTGTTTTCAGAAGTAGCTTTTATGTTTTTTTTATCTTTGTATTGTTTAATTTTTTATAAAAAGAGTTACATTTGTCATATCATTTATGTAAGGTCTATTAAAATGTTAAAATAAGGATCTCATGTCAATTAAGGCTGAAAAGTACAAGTAAGTGTTAATTATCATTTGTGTTTTAAGTAATTATAAAAACTGATTGAATTAATTTATATTTGTTTTATTACATTCCAACAAATAAATATCAACGAATTTTAAATCATTATAATGCAATTTTATGACAAAGTTTAAATTTTAAAGTTGTAGCCTGTGAGACTACATGTCCATTATACTGTTCTCAATTTGTCACGTCACTAGTTAAAGGTTAAAAATACTCGACACAGACTATCGGTATATTGAAGCGCTGAAGGGTTTGTACGAAAACGCCACCATGTCAGTCCGAATACAGGACCAGACCTCGAAACCAATACCTCTGCAGCGTGGTGTCAGACAGGGAGATGTTATCTCTCCGAAACTGTTCACCGCTGCATTAGAGGATGTCTTCAAGGTTTTGGACCGGAAAGGACTGGGCATCAACATCAATGGCGAGTACATGACACACCTTCGGTTTGCTGATGATATCGTAGTCATGGCTGAGACCGCGGAGGACCTGAGTCCAATGCTCGAAGACCTCAGGAGGGCCTCCAAGCGAGTCGGTCTTAAAATGAACATGGGCAAGACGAAAGTCATGTCTAATGCCCATGTTGTACCGACTCCTATAAAGATTGGAGACTCTGTTCTCGAAGTTGTTGACAGCTACGTGTACCTGGGACAAACTATGCAGTTAGGAAGGTCCAACTTCGAGAAAGAGGTCAATCGTCGAATCCAACTCGGCTGGGCTGCTTTCGGGAAGCTACGAAGAATCTTCTCGTCCGAAATACCGCAGTGTCTCAAGACAAAAGTCTTCGACCAGTGTGTGTTGCCAGTGATGACTTATGGAATTGAGACGTGGTCGCTAACAATGGGCCTTATAAGAAGGCTCAAAGTCGCTCAAAGGGCAATGGAGAGGGCTATGCTTGGGGTTTCACTGCGCGATCGAATCAGGAATGAGGAGATCCGCAGAAGAACGAGAGTAACCGACATAGCCCGAAGAATTGCAACACTGAAGTGGCAATGGGCTGGACACATAGCCCGTAGGACCGATGCCCGATGGGGCCGACGGGTTCTCGAGTGGCGACCACGCACCGGAAGAGTGTGCGTGGGTAGGCCCCCGACAAGGTGGACCGACGACCTGGTGAAGGTCGCGGGAAACCGCTGGATGCGGGAGGCGCAGGACCGGTCGTCGTGGAGTACCTTGGGGGAGGCCTATGTCCAGCAGTGGACGTCTTTCGGCTGAAATGATGACTCGACACATGTTTCGGGTTTTGCTTAAACAAAAAATAATGTTGTATAAATTTGAAATAATTATCTTACTTTCTATCCCTGTGATCATTACTAAAACCTACAATCATTCTGTTGGATAAATTTTATTTATATACATGCTTTTTTTTATTTGCTTAAAAAATGCTGTACCTACTAAGTAAAATATTTGTGTAAATATGTGGTAGGAATGTGAAATATCTTTTTGAATTTATATAACTTTAAAGTAAGTAATTGAGAGTAGAGGGGAACAGAACTTGTGGAAGGTCACCAATGAGGTGAACCAACCAAAACAAGTCGGCAGTGGGGGGACCTGTTAATAAATGCTACAGATTGTCTCGAATTCAGTCATAGTGACCACGACCGCTCTGTCAAGAGCAAAATGAAGAAGAAGAAATTGAAAAAGCTATTTTTATGACCCAACAATGTACATAATAAATGCTTTGTTTCTTAGTTGTGTATATGATAAAATAATTATTTTGTGTGAAATACAAAAGATTTGAAATGAAAATGTTTCACAAATTTCATTTAGTTATTTCAGCATGGAAAAATATCACCAAAAATTAATTTTTTTTCTTTTTAAAAAACATCTCCTGTATAGTGGGTGCATTTACAAACATTTAAACTCACATACACAAACAACTAGACCCGGAACAACTACCTATAAGGCCATAAAAATATTTGTTCCATACAGGAATCACACCCTCGACACACAGTGCCGCAGACCATCGCTTAGCCACTGCGCCAACCGTGTCATCGAAAATTATAAAACAAAAAACTTCATTTACATATACTACTGAAATCATGTGATGACAACAAGAACATATTTTTTATATTAGGGTTATATGTCACTTTTAATTTTTAAATTAAAAATAATATTGTCAGTAAAGTGCTATAAGGAAGTAGTTTTAATAATTCAATATCTATTTTATAGAGCAATATTTGTTAATATTGTTTGCCATGGTTTAAAGTAGTTCATTAACGGGCAATAGATTCTCTAAATGTTACATAGCTTCTTTAAACAATGGAAACGTCTGGGAGTTATCTAAAGAATAAAAATAAATAATTTTACCTTTGTATTATTGAAATCAGCATTGTACTCAAATTTAAAACTATCTGAGCTATCACCATCATGATCAGCAGGACCCAATGCCAAATTACCATTCTGTAATTTAACTAAACCTCCAGATGATAATTCTTTAATGACAATAGTTTCAAGTTGCTTCTTTGAATACTTTGTTGCCTGTGAACCTGCTGACACAAGATCATCAAAAGCAACGCCATTTTCCAAATAGCTTTGATCCTCATAAATTAGATGAGCGATTGCAGAAGTTATTACTTTTCGCTCACTTTGTGCAACTGATGAAGTCATTTCTAAAAATAAAAAATCGAATTTTGTTACTGAATATAATTAATTTTAAAATGTATGATATGGCCATGTATTTGTAAAGTGACTGGACATTTCATAGGATATTTCGTTCTCATACTAAACTTTGAGAAAATTGACAAGTTAATTTGACTCATACAGATTCAACTCACTGTTGTTTTGGTTTGATCTTTTTCGCCACTTAGCAGCGTTTCTATAGCTTACATTATCTTTATAATCAACTTTAAAAATACTTTTCTCCTTCAGGCAACATTTGAGATCTGCTTTAGTGTCTTTAGGTAGAACTTTATAACACTTTAACATAAACTTGCAAATTCTATTTATATCGGGACGGGATTTACGTGAACGCAAGTGATCAATAGCGGCCAAAATCTGATTTTTATACTTTATCTCTGACATTTCTGGAAAACAAAAAAAAAAAAAATAAAATAGGTAAGTAGTAGGAAAAAAGTAACGAGACAAAAACAAAATAAAAAGTATTGAAGATAATGATAAAAAAAAAACTTAATCCAAATAATATTGAAAGCATAAAAGAATTGGAAAATATTTCTGAGTGTTTCAAAACTTTACCTGAACAAAATCATGCCGGCGATTTTTTAATCAAGCATGCAGCTTCCTTTTAATGTAATGAATAGAGATCAAACCACTTTCGAGTTACATATAAGATCCAGCCGATTTAATACTATCAAACTGTTTCTCACTCGCTGTCCAAAAATTACTGATCCACTCACACTGTAACACAATAAACAACCAGAAGAGTAACTATTTAACAGTCAAAACAGTTTTATCTTATGCTTACATAAAGCGTATGTAGTTTAAACTGTCACCAGGGGGGAAACAGTTCCCTTGAACGAACGTGTAGCAAAGAAAGTAGCGCCATTAGTTTAAGTGACCTAAAACCATATCATAGATGTCTCTGTAAAAAATTTGAAAGATAGATATTTTGCATTTTTATGAAAAAATACGATAATTAGAAGGAGATCATTTAAATTAACAATTCTAATTAAATTTTGTCTTTAAAAATCCTTGTTCAGGCAACCTTATCAGACCATTTTGTTAATTGGTAATAGGAACCCTTACTATACTCTTTGTAGGAACCTAACATGGTTCACAAGTAGGGTTACCAATTTTTTCACAAAAAAACGTAGAAAGTGGTTTGGATAGGATAAAAATAAAGTATTAGGTAGAAAAAAGTATTTTCAAAATTTTATGTTTTTATTACTTTAAAAACGTATTTTTGTGTGCTTTTAGCACATGCCAACAATTTTTAGTCATCTTTAAAGGTTACAAAGATTGCTTGAAAATTAACATTTAAAGGCGAATGGCCACAGCCCATACAAAAAAAAAAACCCAGGCCTGACGCAAAAATTTAATATATTAGATTTTAAATTAAAATTAGTATAGTTGTTCTGAGTTATGATCGTTGCTGAATTCAGTGGATAACATGTTTTGTGGCCATTAAAAGTTGCATAGGCGCTCAAGGAAAACAATGTATTATTTATAAATTGTCATTATTTCATATGATTATTATACAAAAGGACTCTAGAAAGTAAATAATGCTTGTAATACTACTTATATATAAACATTTCAAAAATAACAAAAGTATTGTAGTATCGTATTTAATAGAATTTTATTTACAAAAGTTTTACAATGGTAATACAAGATACATAAGATAATTAGAATATTATATTACACAACAACTCTCGCTTGCATCGTCTAGCGTCACTATCTTTCTAGCTCACTCACGTCCACGTATCTAATCACTTGCTTATTTTATTGTTATGGCCAGACTTACCTAATACAATAATCTTAATAAATAATGTAAATTAGGTATTGATAAGTTGACTAATTGTGCGGGACGAATAGTTTTAAATAGTATATAGGAACTAATTAGGAATAGTGTTACGAACAGTGTATACAGTATAGTAGATGTTATATTAATTACTTGGAATAGAACATTTGTGCATAAGAATTTAGAAAGCGTAAGATGGACGATCATTCATTGTGATAGGAATGTTTGTACAAATGTACACATCTGGCAAGGTAACAATTATGATAGGAATGACTGTGAACATTTGGTAAAGTATCAATGACAAAAGGTAACCGTCATAAAGTGTTCCCTTGTCATAAAACGCAGCAGACATAAAATTGTAATAGAAATGGTTGTCCCACATCTGGCTGAACGTAACAACACCAAAAAGGTACCTAGGCGTCATAAAATGATCCCTTGAAATAGGCGCAATAAAATGGATCCTTGTAATGGACGTTATAAAGTGCAGGCCCTCAGGTTTAGGATGCAGCCCAGAAACGTGCGTAAGACAATGGCTGATGAGACCCTTCCCACGGTTAGCGCCCTTGTCATAGTATAAATAGGCTCCACGTTTAAGCATCAGGACACATTCGTCTTCGCCATTGAGGAGTCAACAGATACAGCAAGTCAACAAGACACATTCGTCTTCGCCATTGAGGAGTCAACAGATACAGCAAGTCGACATTCATCTTGTCTTCGAGGAGTCAACAGCTACGGTCAAGATCAACAGCAAGATCTCTACAGGATCAACAGTGAAGAAGTTTTAATACTATTTAGAATAATAGAAAATTTTTGTACTAGATATAAGGAAATTGTAGTATTAGGCGATTTTAATTTATATTCAAGTTCCATAAATGTAAATAATTATTACGAATGTTTTATGTCCTAATCATGTTTCTAATAGCTTGGGTCGGCAGCTTGACTTGGTGTTAAACACAGGTTTTCGAGAAGAGGTATCGGTGGCACTAGCGGACGAGCCCCTAGTCCCGGTCGATGTCCATCACCCGCCGCTCGCGGTGAGCGTGCCCCTCGCGCCGGCGCTCGGCCCGGCCCGTGCTGCGCCCGCCGCTGGCGACGATGGCTCGCGCACACGCGGCACAAACGTACGCAGTACGCGTTGGGATTTTTATAAAGCGGATTACGAGCGACTGTACTCCATGCTTGCTTCAACGGACTGGACTAGTTTATACGAATTACAGGATGTGGAAAATATTTTACCCTGTTTTTATACCATATTAAATAATATTTTAAATGAATGTGTCCCTAGGAAGAAAAAAGGTATACAACCACCTAATATTTTCCCACACTGGTATACGGCCAAATTAATAAAAGACTTAAAAATGAAAGCTAGACTGCATAAAAAATTTAAAACTACTAATAATAAGGAGGATTATTACGCTTTTTCGGATTGTAGGGCGCGATTAAAAAAATCCATTCAAACTGCTCACGCTCAACATCAGAACACAATCCAGCGTCAGTTTGTAAAAGACCCTAAGTCATTTTGGCAATATATACGATCGAAAAGAAATATAACTGGTAAGCAGACCATTGTGCGGGATGGTCAGCATCTTTCGGACCAAGAGTGTGCTGATCAATTCGCAACATATTTCACTCGGTGTACAATCAGGAACAGCCACGACTAGACCTGCAGCAGGCGGCAGGGATCAGGGCAGGGAGTAGTGCTCACGTTCAGGTTAACTCGCTTAGTATGGACGTCGTAAAAGAGGCACTCGAACGCTTAAAACCAAAGCGCTCTGCAGGTCCTGATGGTATACCAGCATTCCTGTTTAGAGATTGTTGTAGGGTACTAATAGAACCACTATATATGTCTCAAGACAGTAACGTTCCCCACTCAGTGGAAAATTACGCGGGTCATTCCTGTGCCCAAAAGTAAAGCAGGGTCTGACATTAGCGGCTATAGACCGGTGGCAGTGCTGTCAACACCGGCTAAGGTGTTTGAATCTGCTATTCAGCGTTGCATGCTGAGGCAGGTCAATGTGCAACTATCGGATGCCCAACACGGATTCAGACCTAGACACAGCACAGCCACAAATTTGCTGAACTTTATGGGGAAAGTTGTGCCAGTGGTAGATGCCGGTATGCAGGTAGATGTTGCATATTTCGACTTTAAAAAAGCATTTGACACTGTAGACAATGACCTGCTTCTATGTAGGCTGGCAGAAATTGGAGGCTCACCACATCTGTTGCAATTCTTTGCTAGCTACATGCGGGACCGGCAGCAGTATGTTGACTTCAAGGGGTGTGAGTCTGACACATATTATACCTGGTCCGGGGTAAGTCAGGGTAGCAATTTGGGGCCTCTCGAGTTCCTAGTAATGATAAACGATTTGCCGAAGGTCGTCAAACATGGTACCTGTTTATTATTTGCTGATGACCTCAAGTTGTTATTAGAAGTGAAGGAAGAGTCGGACTGCGTACGTTTGCAGGATGATATAGATAGGATAGTGGAATGGAGCCATATGAACAAGCTGTATTTTAACGTATCGAAGTGCTCGGTGATGAGTTTCACCCGCTCGCGTTCACCGCTATCTTATGCGTACGTGATGGAAGACGTTCTGATACAGCGAGTCACACAGGTGCGTGATTTAGGCGTCTCTCTGACTCCTGACCTATCATTTCGAGAGCATATTACAAAGATCTGTAAAAAGGCCTTCAGAAATTTAGGATTTATAATGAGACAGACTCGGCAGTTCACCAACATCTCAGCAATTAAGGTCCTTTACGATGCGCTTGTTAGGAGTCACTTAGAACACAACGCTGTCATATGGGCTCCACATGAGGCAAAATACGCGGCAATGTTAGAGCGTATACAAAATAAATTTACACGATATCTATATCTGAAATTATACGGGGTGTATCCATTTTACCCGCTAATGTACCCCACGTTATTCGTGCTGGGCATGGTAGGATATAATGAGTTAAGGGTGAGGCGGGACTTCGCTCTGGTAACGTATTTGGTCAAGTTACTGCGAGGCCTGGAAGATAACCCTGGGGTTTTAGGTCGCATAGGCATATTTGTTCCGGACAAATATATTTGGAGGCGGCGACGCCCACCACTACTAGCCACGCCAACAGCCAGGACCAATTTACTTGCCAGGACGCCTCTCGTTAGAGCGATGGCCACCATAAACCTTCTCCATACTAGGCTTGATATATGGACATGTCACTTTAGTGAGTTCGCAAGAGTTCTTTTAATGACATTGTGTTATCCAGCATCTTAGTGGCGTTTCACTCTGTTGCAGTCAGAATCATTTTGAAAATAGCTGCTAATCTATTCCTCCAAATGTCAAATTCCAAAACTTGTATCGAATAGTGTTGTTTTAGATTTAATATTATTTTTTAGTTTTTTATTCTGTTGTTTAAATTTTATTAGTTTTGTTTTAATTTAATTTTATTTATTATATGTGTAAGTTTCCACATTGTATGTTTAATGTATCCTTTCTGCCGCATTAGGTTAAGCAACCTGTAATGGTAGAAAGTGTGTGATTAAATAAATAAATAAATAAATAAATAAAAGTTTTAGTCCAAAATCAATAGTAGTATAAGTTAACTAGTGACCCCGCTAATATATTTAATGGTTAAACAAACTTACCTAGCGACGTTTGACCATAATTATACCAGACGTTGCATCCGAAGAGATTTATTCACCAGGTAGTCCACTTTTCAATGTACTAGGCACCGTGCACAATTTCAGAGCTAATAATGTGTAAAATAAACGGCCCTTCCCCCACCACTCGATCGCTGTGCCCTCGCTGCTTGTACCTGTCAACTTGTCATTAGTTTCAGAGTAATTTCGCAAAATAAAAACGGGTTGATATTTTTATAAGTCAAAATTGTTCGGGATGGGCGGGTTGCTAAATCTCTTCGGATGCAACGTCTAGTATAATTATGGTCAAACGTCGCTAGGTAAGTTTGTTTAACCATTAATTATACCTCGACGTTGCATCCTCAAGATTTATTCACCAGGTAGATGATTAGCGCTTTTGCGAAATTGAAGATTACTGTAAATTAGGAGGAAAAAACGTCGTTTAGTTCGTAATTTTTATTTTAGTTGTTATTATTATCTTCGGTACAAAATCAATTTACAAAAGTAAAGATTCTGCAAAGGCATGCTCATCGTCGGGCGAAGACAGCGGTCTATTATAGAATTTCGCGAACACCAAGGAATTCCCTGTCCACCCAGCACATTTTTTGATTAGATCCAGCGACAAACCTTTACGGTGAGCAGCGGAAGATGTCGCGTGGCGTATGCTGTGTCCAGAAAAAGTATTAGTGTCTATGCCACTCTCGCCCATAGAATCTTTAATCCGTCGACTGATTTTAGAGGTACTGGCTCGATGCATGGGCTTCTTTGTTGTTAAAAAGAGGTAATCATTTTCTGATTCGGAGCGTAAGTGGTTTCTAAGACTTATATACGATAACAGTACCTTTGCAGGACATATTTCTTCTGTCTCGGAAGAAAGGTATAATTAATCGAGGTACGTAACGATTGGGTGCTGAGGTTTTTATTAAATCATTGATAATGATTTCCACATTAGAGGTATTTGGTTTAATATTTGATAATCTTATCAGAGATATCGTCTGGACTCGTTGTCCTGAAGACAATGCGATCAGAGTAACTGTTTTCTTTGTCATCTGTGGCAAGGTTAAATTTTCGTTAGGATATAGATTTCCAACATAATCGAGTAATACATTTGGGTCCCAAGAATGTTGGTATCTTGGAAAGCAAGGCCTGGTCCGCCCTTTAGGAATCTCACAATATTGTCATTTTCACTAATAGATTTACCAAATATTAAACCGAGTGCAGATCTAATGGTGTTAAGTAAAGAATAGCTCAACCCCTTTTTAAATTCAGTAGTCAGGAAATCTAATATTGAAGGTACATTTGCCATGAAGAGGTCTATTTTCCTCTCTTGGCAAAAAAGCCACCATTTACGAAAAGCCTTGTTATATTGCTTGAGGGAGTTTGGTGCTAATGAGGAAATCATAATTTCTATCGTATCTGATTTGAGCGATTGTTGCGCGAGAGCTTTCCTGATCACTGATACGATGCCAGGGTAAGTGTTCTCCATAGTGGATGATGTTCCTGGAAGGAGACAATAGTAGATAACGGTTAGGGTGTAGATACAGAGGTTCTTTACAAGCTAAAGATCGAAGTAAAGGATACCAGGGCTGGCTTGGCCAATAGAGTACTACTATAATGCCTGCCGCCTTTTCATTTACGATCTTTCTAAGGCATTTCAATATCAGCGAAAATGGCGGAAATGCATAGAAATTAAGGTTTCTCCAATCTAAAGTGAAGGCGTCGATATTAAATGCGAATGGGTCGCGCTTCCATCATACATATTTTTTACACTTGCATTCAAACGTGATGCGAATAAGTCGATGTCGGGATGGCCGAAATTGTTAATAATTTCCGAATATGCCGTGGGAGAGAGACACCATTCGGTATCAATATTAGTGCGCCTAGACTCTTCGTCCTCTTCTACGTTCTCTTTGGACTTAATGTAGGATGCGAAAACGAACACTTGTCGATTCTCACACCACTTCAATATATTGCGTGTTATATTATTTAAATGCTGATATTGAACGCCTCCCATTCTGTTAATATAGGAGATGGCTACTGTATTATCGATGCGCAACAAAATTTCTATCCCACGACAACCGTCTGCAAAACACCGAAGGCCCATAAAAGCAGCTTTAAGCTCGAGGAAATTGATATGCGAATCAGTTTCCGAGTTGTCCCAGAAGCCGTGGGCTCTTTCTCCATTACAAAGAGCTCCCCATCCTGTTAGGGACACGTCGGCAAATATTTCCAGAACGTACTATTCCTGTCTGATCTCATTATTCGCAAGCATGATGTCCTGCTCCCACCAAGAAAATCCTCTTGAAGATGACTAGCAAGGGTCATTTAGCTATCATAGTGATCGTCGATTTGTCGTAAGGCTAGAAACTTTGCTGTTTAAAATCGTTTCGTGTGCATCCACCCATATTTAATGGCTGGACAAGCCGTAACTTCGGCTTGCCTAACGTCATATTTAAAGAATTTAATTCAAATCCCAGAAATGTACGAATTTGAGATGGAGTCACGTGACTTTTTTCGTGATTGATCACGAAGCCTAGATGTGTCTATAATTTAGAACATTCCAGGACGCAATTTAAGCAGTCCTTGTATGTATTTCCTAGGCAAAGAATATCGTCTAAATAGATCACTAGCAACAGTCCCTTATTCCTGAGGTACGAAATTACTGGTTTAAGTAATTTCGTAAAAATGTACGGAGCTGAACATAAGCCAAAAGGGAGATACTGGAACTCAAAGGTGTTCTCTTCAAATTTGAACCTTAAAAATTTCCTGCACGAGGGGTGTACAGATATCGTAAAATAAGCTTCTTTCAATTCGATACTAGCCATAAAGCTAGCTGGTGTTAATAATTTAGAGGCCGTACGGATATCCTCCATTTTGAAATGTTGAGCATCTATGAATTTGTTAAGAGTTTTTAAGTTCAATATTAATCTATAGTTACTGTCGCTCTTTGGCGTAAGAAAAATTTTAGAAATAAATTGACCTGATTTATATAGGCACGGAATTATCACACCAGCTTCGCAGAGTTTACGAATTTCCAAAAGTAAATTTTGTTTCCCTTTAGGAGAGAATTCCATATTGGTTGGCTCAGAGTTCTGTAAAACAGACCTATTAAATGTTATTTTACAGCCCTTTACGATGTCTAATATGACAGGATCGTTTGTGATCAACTTCCAGTTTTGTGTAAAGTATTTGAGCCTACCGGCAAAGGTTACCTCTATTGGGTCTTGGGCGTGGGTCTTGGCGCTGGCTTCGATGCAGGTTGCTGGCGGCCAGAAGTCTGTGTACTCCTCCTCGGCGTCTGGTAAGACGACTGGTTCCTGGCGGCTCCCATGGCCCTGGTTCCGCGATGATACTGCCGAGGATAATATACTTCCCAGCACGGAAACTGGAAGGGTCCTTCCAGTTTCCGTGCTGGGAAGTATATTTTCTGGAACCCGATGCGGATGTATCGGTTTTTTTTACTTGCAAACCTGACTTCTCTGCCGTCTTAGTAGCCCTTATTTTTTCTCCCAACCCGTCACCGAATAGAAACGAATCTCTTGTAACATCTTGTACGATGTTGAGAAACTTCTTGTCTAGACAAGGAGTTATCAACTTGCGCCTATTAATCGTATTTTCGAAATGTAAATCCAGTAATATTTGATTTACTTCTGACAACTTTTTAATGATATTGTTTTTTTCCATATCTCCGGCGATAAGGGTTGAGATCACGTTGGTCAAGCCAGTAATACCAAGGCCTAAGTGATGCTGCGCTTTTTTCCAGGCGTTTATCTCTGTTCCTTGCAGATTCGGTTAGGACCGCAGAAACTTCTGGGTTCAATTGCGGCGCCTTTACGAGAGTAAAATTCTCGCGTATTAGAGTCTTGTTCATAATCTCCTCTTTCTGCTCCTTATTCAAACCTTCGCACAGGATTCTACCCAGGCGTTTAGAGATATCCTCCTGTATCTCTGGGCCGAATACTTCCGGCTTTTTCTTCGCATCACCCAACACCTCCAGTATATCTAACGGGAATGTATTGACAGACGAGATGTCTGCCAACTTCGTGCCGCTTGAGCCAGCCGTTGAGCCTGTATGGTCTTGACTTTCGTTCATCTTATTTTGAACATCGGCGACCGTTACGTTCGAAAGAACTTAAGGTGTATGGGTTGAGCAGTCATAGTTTGAGTCATCTATGATAACGTCGTCTTCATTATACGCTGAGTAATGTTCACAGTGTTCTTCTTCTCGCCACGATCGACGTTCATTGTCACTTTCTGTTCGATAAAATAAGTTTGTCATTGGTCATGATCGCGCCATGACACGGGCTATCTTTGTCGTTGGTCATGATCGGGTCATGACACGGAGTGCGTGGTAACGTCGACTGTAATCTCATTACAGTACTAGGCTATAAGCCCGAAAGCATGTGATCATTGACTATGATTACGTCATAGTACTCTGTGTCACAACGGCACGACCGTAATCTCGTCACGGTACTACGTAATGAGGAATAAAGGGTATGGCGATCATAGTCTCGCTATGGTACAAAATAAGCCATGTTTACTGTAGAACTTATTAGATATAAGTCTAACAATACTTACATATTGTACGTAGTGTTGCAGTATATTATGTTAAAATTACAATAATAACGTGCTCAATATATAACTAACCACATTTTATACTGTTGAAACAGTCTCGAAAAAAAAAGGAGAAGATGAGGGTAAATCTAGAAAAATTGTTGATACCGTGTTCTCGTCGTAGGTATATATTATTCTGATAAAGAACAACGGCAACGTTTTCATAAATAGTGAAAGACTCCCCGGAACTGCTGGGTGACCGGTACTCCGGACACGTTTTTCTAGACGTCTAATTTTTTTCTGACGTGTTCTTCAAATTCTTTTCTGCTTCTCTTTCCTCCCATCGCTTATTTGACTTTAAATATCGGTTGATTTCGACAAATCACACAATTCAGCTAAGTAACTTTAACTAAGTTAAAGAATAGATGCAGCGATGCCCGCACAAGAAAAGCGAATGACAAGTTGACAGGTACAAGCAGCGAGGGCACAGCGATCGAGTGGTGGGGGAAGGGCCGTTTATTTTACACATTATTAGCTCTGAAATTGTGCACGGTGCCTAGTACATTGAAAAGTGGACTACCTGGTGAATAAATCTTGAGGATGCAACGTCGAGGTATAATGGAAGAATATAAACCAAGTAAGTCTACACACGGAAGTCTCACTTATTTCCACCAATCCAGCAACAGAGTGTGCATCAGAACGTGCAGAGTGCAACACATACGTCCACTAAATTGTCCTGCATGTCTGTCACGCACACTAATAAAATATTGTTTGCCTCAAGCGCCAGCTAAGCAACTACTATGGGCAAATAAAATATGTTTTTTTTTTTTTGATAATTTTAAACTAGCGCTTGACCGCAATCCCGGCTAATGGTAAGCAGTGATGCGATCGTTGATGGTAAAGCGCGTTAGTTTATTAAAAGCCTATTCACTCAGAAAAACTGAGCGAATAGGAAGGAAGACTGCAGTTGAGCGAGGTGATGCAATGTTAAACCCAACAACACGACCAACGATGCTGCGCCAGAGGGAGATTGATCTGAAGACCCTCCACGACCAAACTCCCAACACAACAACATTAGGCGCATCATACCCGGCACACATCGCAACACAAGTGCTAAATCAGACGCTAATCAGAAGCTTTGTTTACTAAATCAGATCTAAAATCTGAAATATAAAACTTTTGTGCCGAGCCTGGGTTTTTTTTGGCCATTCTCCTTTAAATAACCAACTCGTTTTGAATTAAATTTATTGATAGTCTATCTCTCTCTTCTCGCCACTTTAGATTTATTTAAAAAAAAAAACTCTTTTAGTGAAAGCTGAAATCGCAGGAATAGAAAGTAGGTACGAAATATTTTGTTCTTTTCAAATTGTTTCCATTATCCGTTTTAAACATTTCGTTCAGCAATTACAAATCGTTGAGTAAACATAATGAGTATTTTGTTTTACGCATCACAGTAAAGGTTAAAAATAAAGTATTTTTGCATACTTCATTTGTAAAAAAGTATAATTACCAAAAATAAAGTAGGTTTTGTATGGTTAATTGGTTGGCAACCTTATTCACAAGATGGCCACTTTTTTATTTTATTTGCCTTAGCGTAAAAAATTATATTCTACAAGACCCGATGCCCAGTAACAAGTTATTTTGTTTAATTTTCTTATTGTAATGTTTTTCAAAGCATAACAACAAGAAAATTAAACATAATAACTTGTTATTGGGAATGAGAACTATGCTTATGAATACATATATAGCTAAGTATACGTATGTATGCATACCTATAACTCTGGTTAAGAAATCTAGATGGCGCTTCAAAATTGCTTGCAAAACGTCATGAGAGCGCTCTCTTTTTCCCTAGTTTATAATGTAATTGTAAATTGTTAAACTAATGTCAATGCATAATATAAACTCTGCTAAATTGCTATTGGAAGTTGAGTTGCATGTTGTTTGTTGAAAATAGAAAACATACAGGAATTGCTGTACTGCACAAAAACATTACCTGCTATAACTACATTTGTCCTAAACCTAGTTGGAGTAGTTGGTTTGTGTGATTATATTACTACAAGATGACGAAATTTGCCTTGTCTGCCTTACGTTTAACATACAGAAAACATAATTTAAAAGCCGTATATTACTCATCACAACCAGAATGTGCAAGTGAAACAAATCTAGGCAAAATTGTAAATGTAGCTATTATTGGAGCTCCTAATTCTGGAAAGAGTACACTCATCAATAAAATTACCGAAAGAAAGGTATGATGATGTTTAGATAGATTTTATAACCTGGAAACGAGTGGCAACTGTAACTTGTCAGTAAGGAACTTAAACTTAAAATGAACAATAAAGAGATTGTGTTATAATTACAGATATGTGCCGCATCCAACAAAGTACACACAACCACAAAATTAGTGAGAGCCATGTGTTATCAAAATGACACTCAGATTATATTCTTGGACACTCCTGGAGTTGTTACTGAAAAAGAACAAAAAAAGTAAGCCAACTACCTAAGTAACTATGTGCAACTTAGTTACTTAATTATGTATTAGTAGTTACATAATTGTGTTTATGCATAAATATAGGTTGTATTTTAATAATTTTTGACTATAACCACACATTTTTATGTCCCTGAAATTTAATTATTGTTCATAAACAAATCTATTAAATTTTGTTCATAATGTATAAGTTTTGTGTGTTTCAATTAATTTAATTTTATTACAGATACAATTTGCCCGATTCTATGATTAGAGCATGTCACAAAAGCTTGAGATGTGCGGATGTTGTAGGCGTTGTTCATGATGTCTCTAACAGATACACTAAGGACTTCCTTCATACTGATGTTGTTAATATGTTGAACTTCATAGCTGATACACCTAGCTTTTTAATAATCAATAAAGTGAGTGGAAGTAATCTAAGTAGAATAATCTAATCTATTCTTGTCCAGTACACACTGTACTGGGCAAAATTAAATATTAGTTAAGTTCTATCAGATAAGTCCACGCTTGACGTAAATTGCCATATTTTTAAATGCCATAGTTTCATGTCTTTGTGTAATCATGTCTATAGAGTATCTTAATTTTTGTCAAGACTAAACTAATATTTCGGTCTTTTCTTAATAAATTTGGAAGAAAAAGATGAACTGAACATAAAATTAGTTTATGAACAAGAGAATCCATGCCATTCTCACCCTATATTTAAAAGAAACAGGTTATTCAGAATGTTCTCACACACTTTTCCCATAGGTTGATAAACTGAAATCAAAAAATCAATTGCTGACAGTAATAAGAAACCTTACTAATGGTTTCATTGCTGGTGCCCCTAGTCCTGGAACTGGAAAGAGTAGAAGTAAAACAGAAAATAAAGAAGAAAAAGGATACAGTAAATTTTCTGATGTCTTTCTAGTGTCAGCATTGAATGGTGATGGAGTGCAAGATATTAAGGTAGTATAACATGACTTTGTATGGACGACAGCAGGTCAAGCTATCCGAAACGGTCAAATATTCCTAATCAAACTTGAGCCTTAATGCTTAAGCAATGAATTGGCAAATCGAATAAAGATATTTGACAGATTGTAGTAGCTTGGTGTGCTGTTCTCTGCACATACCCCCTTATTCATAAATGCTGCTTAAAGTTAACTAGTGATTAGCAACTATTGAACCCTACATTTTCTATGTTTGCATGTCACTTAACACTTGTGCATAATACTACTAACCATTTTCAATTTATAACATGAAAAAGGACATAATTTTGAAATAATGGATTGGTTTATTTTGCAGAAATATCTCATAAGTAATGCAAAAACAGCAAGATTTCAGTACTCTCCCACTAAATGGACCGACCAGGAACCAGAGTCATTGATAGAAGAAGCTGTGAGAGCTAAGTTTTTAGACTTTTTGGCGCAAGAGATCCCATACATATTAAATGTACAGCTTGAGTATTATGAAGATATTAAGGAAGAACAGAAAATTCTTTGTTCAGTATCAGTGGAGTGCCCCAGTGAAAGATTATGTAGATTGATAGCGGGTGCTGGTGGTGGTAGACTACAACAAATCAAGTCACACATTCGAAGTGATTTAATTGATTTATTTAGGAAAACCGTAGTTATTGATATTAATTTAAAAATTAAAAACAAGAGTGAAACTTAATGAATAATGTTGTTCTATAAATGACTGTCTGTTTTTGTATTTATTGTAGAACAATAAATACAAAAACAGACAGTTATAGATAGTTAAAATTTGAGTGTCTTCAAGGCTAGAGTGAATAGGCTCTTAATAAACTAGTGCGCTTTACCATCAACGATTGCGTCACTGCTTACCATCAGGTGGGATTGCGGTCAAGCGCTAGTTTATAATTTGTAAAAATAATATATTTTCAAAATTACCAAAAAGGAAAATGCGCTAACCAACCCATTGGCATTAATAAATTTGGAGCAATGCCGAAAGAAATGCCACTTTCTTCAATTTGCCTCAAGCACATGAATACATAGCACAGTTTCAGACGGTCCTCGACAACATTGCTCGTCGATTCAGGTGCGGACTTAATGACACTAAAACGCCACGGCCTTTGTTGCCTGAGCCAAATAAATAAATAAATTTGGAGTCAAGTGTTGACTTTCAACATCTACGAGCACACGCGCGAACATTCTACCATCGTCACCGCAGCCGCAACCACGTTCGCCTCTGCTACCGACTACACAACTCTGTGGTCTCGTTTCTAAAATTTGAAATTGTGACTAATAATAATAACTTGACAATATGAAAAATGTCCACTGGCAACCTAACAATCACTTTTCAAAATTTGTTACTATAACTTCTTCAACAAGTAATTAAAGATTCATTCTTTTATGAAAGTCAAAGTTTTATTAATTTCCTCCCAAATATGTTATAAAACGTCGTAATTGACATAGGTATGTGCGCTTTGAAAATTACAGCTTCTGTTTCCTTACAGTAATTTTGAACTTGCTGCACTTATATCATAATGTACCAAATACATTTAGAAATAGTTCCAGAGTGGTTACCGAGCGGTTACGATAGATCATAGTACTTGTGGTCGCGCCATAGCTGACGCCAGGGGTCAACGCCCTGCGCTCGGAGCTTTGACCATATTTTTGTTGGGAACACCAAGGAGAATAGCAAGCTCACAACTTTGTGGTTTTTAATTATAATTATCTTCTTGAAATTTTGTACATACATTCTTTACTTAAAAATACTGGACACGTGTTTCGGGTTTCGCATTAACAAAAAAGTTGTATACCCCATATGTATACCTAATTTTTTCAAATGATAGTGTGCGACTTTATACACCGGTAATCTTAGAAGTTGAGTCCATTCGTTGTCAATCCAAAAAAACCAAATGTGATTTTATCAAAAACCATAACAAAAATTGTGCCTCAGAAAAAGAATAAATAAATATTTATATACGGACAAATCACACAGATTGAGCTAGCCCCAAAGTAAGTTCGAGACTTGTGTTATGGATACTAACTCAACGATACTATATTTATAATAAATACATATATAGATAAACATCCATGACCCAGGCCAATCAGGAAAAGATCGTTTTCCATCATGACCTGTCCGGGGATCGAACCCGGGGCCTCCACGTCGCAGGCAGGCGTGTTGACCGCTGCACCACGGAGAATGTCGAAGAATGTTTTTGTTCCCCAGGAATTTTCAGAAGCAGCCTGTAGTCAGAATTTTTGCCCGGTCGATCTCAATAGGCACGCATCCCATTCCACACACAGGAATGGGATTAAAATAAAACTGCAGATGATATGTAGGAACACTATACCTTATATTATAGCTCTAAACAAAACCGACATAAAAGCTTTCTACATTCCATTCCAATCTTAAATTCTGAGAATTTGAGATTTCAAAGATATAGGTGCAGTTGGTATATCTACCATGGCTGAGATGGGGAGACTGAGAGTAGTTAGTTACTACAATCTGGCTGTAACAATTTTATTACTTCTCTAGTGGCTTTGTGTACACTGTCTGCTCAAAAAGTACCTACTCGAATTTTCGTTTTTTTTTTATTATTTTTTTATTCATCTACACCAATGTGGTCCCCTTCAAAGTAGTCCCCCCTCAGGTACCTATAATACATTTATGCCAGCGTTTTTCCAATCTTCGCACTTCGCACTTTAGCACTCTTGATATTCACGTTTTGATACTTATGTCCTTGAGTACTCTCAGCGATTCGGCCTTTTTTCTTCAATCTAGGAAAAACGCTGTCCTTTCATGGGTCTCTTTAACATTGGGAACAGGGAAAAGTCACACGGAGCCATATTTGATGAATATGGAGGTTGGGCATTACTACGGTATTGTTTTTGGCCAAAAAATTACGAACAAGCAATGACGAATGAGCAGCTGCGATATAGGGAAAGGCCGTGAATTGTTTTTCCATAAATCTGAGCGTTTTGTTCGGATTGCTTCACATAAACGTCGCAGACTTCAAGGTAAGTGAGCCTTCCTTCTGAGCGATTGTTTTTGGTCAAAATTCAGTAACTCAATCAAAAATCGCAGAGCTCATAAAAACACGTCGAACCTTAGCGACTACCACAGATACAAAGTAAACAGTGAATATAGCTGAAAATTTCATCATACTTTAGGGGCATGTATATCAAAACAATATTTTTTTTTTGACAATTATTACTCTCCAAACCCGCGAAATTTAAAAATTCCGGGTAATTTTTGGACACACCTCGTATAAGGTATAAGGGCAGCGGATCTCAGACAAGCTTCAGTGTGATATAATAATCAAATACCTACAACCCTAGCCGAGGAAATATGTTTAGGGAAAGAAGCGGGCCACATAGTTCTGCTGTATCTAACTAACCGACTAACCAATCATGTAATAGGAAAGCCAAAGGCGAAATTGAAGGCTGATGTTTAAATAAATATAACGACGAGTGAAAATCAGACACATCATTAAGACAAAAAAAAAAAAAAAAAAACAACGTATATCACTTTCACGCACCGAATTAAACCGCTCATAAATAACGGAACTATGTTTATTGAAACAGTGTTAAAGTCTATAATGTAGCAAATGAAGTTGGAACGTTAATAGCCAATAAATAACGGTGGCCACATTATCTTCCCGCTTACTTATTCATACTAAACAATAGAATTGTACGAAACACTAAGAGACCGTACAACTTAACCACTAAACTTTGTTAAGACTTGTTTACAGTTACAGTTTCAGTTTATGTGTTGGTGGGCCCTTGCTGTGTACACGTAGGTACCTACATCACTCACGCGATTTAAACGATCTTAGTTTCGAACAAAACTAGTTTAATTGAGATTACCTACCTATTCGCATGTAATAAATTGGATATCTATCGTTCTTCGAAAGTCGCGTTCTGTACGCAACTAAAGAACTAATTGATCTCTGCGCAATTCAAAGTTTACGCCGGAATTCGTGTACATACAAGCCAGTGATCATAGATTTAAGAGGGACTTTATTTTTGTTTTTTTATTAAGTACGAATACCTAAGTAATAAATTGGCAGTTGTGTTTATACTGTGCAATTGCATACTTCAATGTTGTTATGGAGTGAGCAAAATTAGTGGGTTTTAATTGCATAATATACAAAGAGTAGCAATGGCTTTCATCTTATATTTCAAGAATAAAATTTATCTGCACGACAGCATTTAGTACGTTGTCGAGTAGATAAATTATTTTTTTGAAATCAAAATCAAAGCATTTATTTCAAATAAACCAGTTACAGGCACTTTTGAATTGTCAGAAGGTCGGTCAGTCAGTAAGGTGAAGCTAGTCGCCCATTCCAAAAAGTAGGTACCTATGGAGAAGAACGGGCAAGAAACTCCAAGGACACTCTTTTAAATTATCAAGCTATTGGTACAAATATTTGATTACATCATTCATTTTGAAATCAATCATGTGAGAACGATGCAGAAATACCTATATTGTACACTGAAGCGTCCATTATGAAAAAAAAAAACAACAATTCAGAAATTAAAATACGCCGTAGCAGCTAAGATGACCAGTCCCCTCTGACGGCGTCCGTTCACGAACATGACGTATGGATCAGCATCATTCAGCTCAACCATATTGTAGGGAACCTAATGACCCAACACACACGCCACCACCAGCGAGACATTTGAGTGAGCACGACATACTCTCAATAGCCATAGCACAATCAAGTCAATAAAAGACTAACCCAACAAATTGAGTGGGTAATCTGTGTGCACTATAGCGCACGCTTTTTTTTTTAGCAATTACTCCGTAGATTTTGATAGTGTCTACTGCGTGGTTTATTTAAAAGTTAGAGATAAGTCCTCATTTATACTTTGTATAGTAATAAGGGGAGTTCATACATGTTCTGCGAGATTTCCAAGGAGGAAAGGGGAGGCACGCCCCCCCCGTACGCCCATGATTACCTGTCAAAAGACCAATCCGGAGCCCCTTCTGTGCAACGCCTATTAGGGCACATTTCTGAGGAGACTGTAAAGGGGTCTTCCCGAACCTAACTGTGTAAGGCAACACATGACCACTGTGTGCCGCTATCCCTGAGGTCATTCAGGTGGCTGACAAAGTCCCCGCTCTAATCGCAGGTGGGGTTTCAGCTTGTTGGACGTCAAGGCGGCTGCCTCCTCTATGCTTTTTCCTTCGAGCGGGGTAGGCTCTCTCACGATCCCACTCGGCAGTCTCCTTCTGGACCATCACAGTCTCATAGAAGGAGACGGCTTCTCTCCAGTTTTCTAGATCCATTAGCATAGTACCCACTACTGCTGGTAGAGAAAGATCTCGCCCGATCCTGTCGACCAAAATCTACCGCTCTGAGGCCCACGCAGGGTACTCCTCGAGCATGTGCTATGCAAAGTCGAGGTTGCTTCCACAGTGGTGGCAATTTGCTGTAGTTTCACGCCCAATCCTGTTAAGCTACTCACCGAAGCAAACTCACATTGTACAAAAGGTGACATAATGGATGATGGTAAGGAAGCCCATTATGAACGCACGTATATATATATATATATATATATATATTTTATATATTAGGTATAAACCAGCGCTTGACCGCAATCCCGCCTGATGGTAAGCAGTGATGCGATCGTTGATGGTAAAGCGCGCTAGTTTATTAAGAGCCTATTCACTCTAGCCTTGAAGACACTCAAATTGTAATGAGACGGAAACACCGACGCCGGCAAATTGTTCCAGTCCCTCGATGTACGCGGTGTAAAGGAGGAAGCAAAACGCTTCGTCCGGATCGCAGTGGTGTCAACAACGTAAGGGTGGAAACTCGCCGTACGACGGGTCGTCCGATGATGGAACGGAGATGGGGGAATTAAATCATGCAATTCCCTTGCTCACTCACTCGCGTTTCTTTACAGGAAACTAAACTTTTTTACCATTTCTTTTTTATTTCAGGCCTTCTAATTACATGTAATTAAGGTACACAGTTACCTATGAGGTAAGAATGCTCCATAACTGCAAAAAATAATATGTTCCCTTCCCTTTAGAACCCAAAACC
Source organism: Sesamia inferens (assembly GCA_037179545.1). Classification (NCBI taxonomy): domain Eukaryota; kingdom Metazoa; phylum Arthropoda; class Insecta; order Lepidoptera; family Noctuidae; genus Sesamia; species Sesamia inferens. The sequence goes on along the minus strand of CM073928.1, from coordinate 20,880,237 downwards.
TCGATAACTTAAAAAACGCAACCTCTAAAACTTAAATAATCAATCTCTGTATTGGCCCTCAGTAACACAAAGAAATGTTTCCACAACCTCTATAATATAAAATTGTTTGTCAATGAGTCATTTTGAAAGAGCGTACAAAACAAAAGGTTCGGTAAGTATTTATTGCTTGCACATGTTTACTAGTTAAATTGTTAACGTAAACAATACATACATATGTCACCTATTGTTTCCTTCTTCGAAATTCTTTAAAGCTTTGCGGCGGTTAGCATTAAGACAAAAGCCCCCTTATTAATAAACGTTGCTTAAAGTTAACTAGTGATTAGCGATTCTTTAACCATTCAATTTTGACCTTGTAACGTCACTTAAATCATCCTTTATGAATATACACCACAGTGTTTAAGGGGTTTATTCATAAACGAAGATTAAAGTTAAGTGACGTGCAAACGCTTAAAATGTATGTTTAAAGAATCGCTAATCACTAGTTAACTTTAAAAATCTTTTATGAATAAGGGGGGAGCTTTCTTGGATCATAAGTTTTTGATCATTGTCCTGGAAACATCGTTAATTACTGTGTGATAAAACTGGCTTAAATGAGTTTAAAATTAAAGCTAACAACATTCACGCTGATAAATTAAAAGCTATAGAAGCAGTGAAAACTGGTTGCAGCTCAGTTTAGGATACATGAGAGAATATTATCAAGCATCATTAAAAAAGAAGCTGAAATCTTGAAGAAACAAGAATCAGGAGAAAGTCTTCATTGTAAAAGACGAAAAATTGCCGAATTCCCTAATTTAGAACAATGTTAATTATGTGAAAAAGGAACAAGGGTACATATTAGGTCCTTCCATATTAAATTGGCGTTTTGTCGTACTGGTCACTTTCATCTCTAATATCTCCTCTTTGGTTTAGAACTCCAAATTCAAATTTATACAGCTATTAACACATCAATTTGTGCCTGGAAAACCGCATTTCTTTTGTTTTCTTTTTGTTTTGGTTTTTTCTCTGCGTATGCAAAACGGAAAATTTAACATTTTGCGTTATTTAGGAATATGAGTTCCGCCGTGACACCAGTGCTACAGAAACGGCTCGAAGAATTAATTATGTGTATGGCAGTGGTGTCGATAGAGAAAGCACAGTGCCAACATTTTTGGTTCGCAAACTACGTCCGAGTTAGCTGCAGGCTGCGGTGTTAGTGATAATACTGTTTTAATCCACTTGAAACAAATTGGAGAGATAAGAAAGCTCGAAAGGTGCTGCGTTATATTACTGAATACAATACAATACAATAATGAAGGGATTTTAAATCGAATCATTACCTGTGATGAAAAGTGGATCCTCTACAACAATAGGAAGCGCACATCGCAACGGCTGAACCCCGGTGAACCATTCGAATTCCTCCCCCAAGAGAAAATTGACTAGAAAAAAGTTATTGGTCTACGAACCGGTGTGGTGAACTACACCTTCCTTAAATCTGACCAGACGATTACTGCAGATCTCTACTGTGAGCAGCTCTACATAATCATGGATACACTAGCCGCTAAACAATCGAGACTGGTCAATCGCACAAGGCCACTGCTGCTTCAGGACAACGCGAGACCAGATACTGCACAACAGACTGCTACCAAATTAGAGGAGCTTGGAATGTTTAAGACATCCACTGTACTCCCCGGACCTTGCTCCAACAGACTACCATGTTTTTAGAAATATGGATAACTTTTTGCAGGTGAAAAAATTCAACTCCGATGAGGCAGTCAGTTCGAAAATTTTATTCATTCCCGTCCTAACGTTTTTTTAGAAAAGGCATAAACGAAGTGCATAGATAGCAATGGATCGTACTTTGATTAAATATATATATATATATTATATTAAAAAATAAACGACTTTTATTCCTCCCATACGAAACGCAAATTAATATGTAAGGTATTAATAGGTGTATTAGCTATACATACATATATATGTACATACCTACCTCTATATTATCCTATCCCTAACATAGATCCTTGATAAGTTAAAACTTCAAATGTTTTTGTTTCCCGTTGGATTTTAACTTATCGAGGTTCTAGTGTATAATATGTATTCATAATATGTAGGTATCAATCCATTTTGTTTTAAGTTCCTCGCCCTCTAAAGGAATGGTTTTGGCAGTGAGGGCGTGCTGACAATATTCCCTGCACGAGTTCGATAGCTCTTACAATGCATTCAATTGTAAGTGTTAGAACCTTTCAACAAGTAAACCCCGAATACTCACCGGTGCCCGACATTTGGAAAGGTGTTAAAACTTTAAACGCGTAAACTACTAACTAAAATGGTTCCACAAACAGGAAGTACCGCACTGAAAACACTAAAATACCTATCTATATCGTACTTTGTTGTTAAAAATATAATTCTCAGCTTATACACGGGTAAATGCGTAACACAATAGTAGCAATAGCTTTCATTTTGCTAGTTCAACTATATTTGATAATGAGTAGACAAATTTTTTGAACATATGAAGCTATTTTTAGTAAATATCTCAAATAAAATCAGATTCTTCTCTAAATAGTAAAATTTCATCAAAAGTACGTTCATAAGAAACCTACTAAAGACAAATTACAGTAGTCCCTTGAGCTCAGAGAATAGGGAATCAAACAGAACAATTTTTAAATTAATTTCTTCAGATCATATTTATAACCGAGAACCCATTTTTCTAGAGGTGAGTAATCCCTGGAGAAATTTCGAGTTTTGTTGTAAACTGCATAATTTCATACTATGTTTTGAACGTTTGAAAATTACGTTACGAATGTTCATTCAACTGCGTTTAATTAATTAACCATAGGTAATTTCGTCGTAATAGCATAGTTTAGGTAATTCCCAACGTCTGATTTAGCCCAATGTCACCTAAAATACCCAAGTACCATTTGCTCTCTTTAAGAAATGTTACATTTTGTCGAGATTTTACTCAAGAAAAGCTTTTATCCACTCGAACTCGAATACAATTACAACGGCGCGTTCTTCTAAAAATTCGCACCGACCGCATTTTGGCGGGATGGACTTCAATCGAACAAAAGTTTCAACGATGTATGTAAATGAGACGCCGACCTGAGCTGGTCGACTGGAAAATGGCTTTGTATTTTTAGAAGAGAAAAGGTGTATTTGTTTTTGTGTAGAACATGCTATAAGTCTAATGGAACCTTTATTAAGTTGGAAAATGAAGTTGGTAGATAAAAGTTAGGCAACTGATGTTCTAGACCGTTAAAAGTTAATCGGTTGAATATGATGCCCTAAAACTGTCACAAGGTACGATTAAGATTAATGTATAATCATGCTATGCAAATAACGTACCTTTTCTATAATATCTCGCGTCCTTGGATTATAAAGGATTTAAAAGTAGATATAATGTTATTATAAATTGTATTTTTTTATCCCACTTGTTATGTTGCTATGGGCCCCCCTTTCACGACTTGAAGTGTCTGCTTGCCGAATCGGCATGTCAGGTCACCAGCCGATCACCATAGTGTCGGTTTACCTCCCCCCCACCAGTTCTGCAGAAAACTATGCGCTTCTCGCAGACGACATCTCCCTTCTCCTTGGCATGAGCGACTCTGTTATCATAGCGGGCGACCTTAATGCCAAGCACACTGCCTGGAACAGCACCAGGACCAACACCAGGGGCAGACACCTGTTTGACCTCTCCTCCCACTTCAACTTCGACGTTGTGGGCCCTCTGACCCCAACTCACTTCCCCGCTGTCCCCGGACAAACCCCCGACGTCCTCGACGTGGCACTTCTGAAGAATGTCAACCTACGGTTAGACTCTATAGAAGTGTCCCACGAGCTTAACTCAGACCACCGACCAGTCATTATCCGACTGGCTCCCCGCGTTGGCCTAAATGACCCCGACCAACGTCCCACGACTAAAGTGGTAACGGACTGGAGGAAAGTAGGCGAAAGTCTGAAATCCACCAGATCCCCCCACTTAGACTCCATTCCCGCTGTTTTGGACTCAGTCGCGAGCACGACTGCCGCAATCGACTCGTTCACGGAACACGTACAGTCAGTCTTGAACGACTGTTCTAGGGAGATCTCAGCGACGGACGACCGCCGCGGAAAGCTCCCTGACGACATACGTGAACTACTGAACGAGAAGAATGCAGCAGTCCGTGCCTACAGCAACTTCCCCTGCGAAGCAAACAAAGCCCATATGCGCCATTTGCAGCGAACTGCAAAGAAACGCATATCGGAGTGGCGTGAAGCCAGCTGGGACAAGTTGCTGAGCGAACTAGAGCCAAACCACCAAGCCTTCTGGAATCTTCAAAGGACTCTTAAATCCAGAGAAGAAGTCACCATTCCACCCCTAACCCGACCGGATAAAACCATCGCCTTTGACGATGATGACAAGGCTGAATGTCTAGCCATCAGCCTTGAAGCCCAATGCTCCCCCAGCGCTCAACCAGTAGACCCAGCTCACCTTCTGAAGGTTGACGCGGAGGTCGAACGCAGAGCTTCCCTCCCACCCGTCGAAGACCCTGAAGATCCTCTGCCTCCCGTCACACCAGACGAAGTGCAGGATATTATCAGAGGTCTCAAACCTAAAAAAGCTCCCGGTTCTGACGGCATCACCAATAAAGTGATCCGACTCCTCCCTGCCCACCTGATTATCCTACTGGCCACCATCTTCAATGGAGCCATGGGCAACAATATCTTCCCACAAACGTGGAAGGAAGCGACCGTAATAGGCATTCCTAAGCCCGGCAAGCCAAAATCAGAGCCTTCGAGCTACCGTCCTATCAGCTTGCTAAAAGTTCTCGGCAAAGTCTATGAAAGGCTTATTTACAAGCGTCTCAGGGCCTTTGCCGAGAACAAGGGTCTCATTCCCGACGAACAATTCGGGTTCCGTTCTCGACACTCCAGTGTCCAACAAATCCTCCGTATCACCGAGCACATCCACGCAGGATTCCTACGTGGTAGGCTGACAGGTGTTATTTACTTCGACATAGCGAAAGCCTTTGACAAAGTCTGGCACAACGGCTTAATATACAAGCTGTACCAACTCGGCGTGCCTGACCGTCTCGTGCTCATCCTGCGAGACTTTCTGTCAAACCGCACTTTCCGCTACAAAACCGAAGGAGCTATCTCCCCCCCCCACCTCATCCGGGCTGGAGTCCCCCAGGGCTCCGTACTGGCCCCCTTGATCTTCACGCTGTTCACCAGCGACATCCCCAAAAGTAAAAAGGCCCACCTCGCTCTCTTCGCAGACGACACAGCCATTTACTGTTCAGGAACCAGCCCCAACCAAATTAAACTAAATCTCCAAACCGCTGTCAACGCACTTGCTGACTGGTTTAAAAAATGGAGAATAGAAGTTAATCCCGATAAAAGCCAAGCGGTTCTCCACTCCAAACCGCGCAGCAAACCCACCCTCCCCCGACCAATCACCATGTCTGGCAAGCCGATCCCTTGGGAAAAGCGAGCCAAATACCTAGGAGTCATCCTAGACGAACACCTCACCTTCGGAGAGCACATAAGGACGGTACGCTCGCGCGCCGCCTACGCACTCTATCAACTCCACTCTCTCCTCAACCCGCGCAGCAAGCTGTCCCTCAGGTGCAAAATGCGCCTGTACACAGCCTGCATACGCCCCATCATGACATACGCCTGTGTAGTCTTCGCACACACCGAGCCCAGTCATATCCATAGGATGCAGACACTCCAAAACCGCTTTCTTCGCAAAGCAACAAACGCCCCTTGGTTCGTCCGAAATGAGATCCTCCATCTAGATCTCAAAATCCCCACTATCCAGCAGTACATGAAACGCCTATCCAAGCGTTTCTTTGACACAGCCGCTGAACATCACAACCCTCTGGTTGTCGCGGCAGCAAAGTACACCCCCTCCAAAATAAGTAAGCTTCGCCGACCTAGGCACGTTCTCACAGACCCTGATGACCCCATTACCCTCCTCCAAGAGGCCAATAGGGCCACAAGCACAAAACACAAAAAACCGACCTACCGACCTCGCCGCCGAGGTCCATCGCGACGCGTTCAACGTAGTAATCGCCCTCCCCGTCCCTTGTCCGATGAAAGCCAGCCCGCGCCGCAGCTGAGCCAGTAAATATAAACTCCCGACTATGACCTCTGAGTTTGTTTCGGCCGTTTCTTCTCAGAGCTAGTACTAGGAAACGCCGTGGTCATCAAACCGAAATAAAAATAAAATAATTCGATCCAGCCGTCCCTTGCTGTTTTCTCCAGCGACACCCTAAGCCGAGGTTCGTACCCCACAGGGGGTGCCCTTAGCGTGTAGTCGCTTAGCTTTTAGTAGCCCTGGCTGGAGGCTTTAAATTCACTTAAGGCAGCCACAGGATAGTCCGGTTAAGTAGTCACGACCTCTCAAGGTCAACTACGAGATGCCATATCAAAAAAAAAAAAAAAAAAAAAAAAAAAAAAAAAAGTTGCTATGGGCTATAGAAGTTAATGGCAAGGCATGAAAAAATAATAAAATATCATTAGTGTGTAATATCTATGGGGCGCGGCGAGATGAGGTTCACAGAGTGTACTTTTAGCAAATAAGATAACACATAATCAGCATAGAATGCCCCAATGCTGGGACACACCCCGCCTCATCCAGTGGTCTGATCTCTACCACGTGTTGTGAGGACCTTTGCCACTGGCTGCAAACTGCACTTGCGATAATAGTATATACTAATTAACCATTAACGAATTTAGGGAAATCTAACGGGAGTTAATAATTATTAAAGTTAAAGGTAAATCCGGTTACCGAAATGTATTATGTTATTAAAAAATTAAATTATAATTTTAACAGAAAAAGTTGCTTTTGTATTACACAAAAGTATATTTATTACTCACAGTGTCGATACAATCAGTGTATCGAACACCCGGGCCATTGCAACTACATAGTCTTGGAACCAACTAAACACGAACTTTGTCCGTAGTAGTGCATATGTGTGTTAGATTGCTAGAAAGTGGAGGTAAGACGATACTGCTTGTAGGTGCTGAGTTTCTATGCATTGCACTTAGGCAAGCGGGGTGAAAATTCGGCCACATGTGCGCAAGCACGCCTGGCAACTTGCGATGTGCTTAGTTTCGTGCTAAAACGCTACTCAACTTTATATCGCTTCTCGGTAAGTGTGTTTTGCTCTATGTATGCCTAAATATAAACTATGAACAAGCGAAGGTACAATAAGTTATATTGACGTTGTATTATTGTGGAAGTAAATGACTAAATCAATAAAAAAATATTTAATAAAGAAAGATTTGGCTAATTGTGAAAAGTCCAAAATCAGGGTAATCTTTCTTTAATTACTTTGCCCAAAATTTGTTTTGATTAAATCGAATATATAGCTCCACTTAGGAGAGGATTATTAAAAATCCCGTCGCGGTATTTTTATGTGCGATCCAACATGCGGTTCTCCCTGAACTTTGCTTCCTTCACAGGCATGTGTTGATCTTATTGCATGCAGTTTTGGAACTCATAAGCATATGCGTACGTATGTCGTGAGTTGTTAAAATACATTCCAAAGTTTCATTCTCTACTCTTCAAGATATTCAAGATGTTTCGGAAAGTCTACAAAGCTGACATTCTCATAACCTAGTCTATGTCTGTGATGTGCTGCTTCAGAAACAAACTACGAAAAATATACCTAAACCTAAAAATGCTTAATTGTCATGATGTTAGTTTTAAAGGATAGATATTTAATAACACTTATAGCCACTGATATATTTATATGAAAAAAATTACTAGCTATGTCCCAGACTTAGGTCAAAGAGAGAACCTTTAAGAGAAACTGCAGTGACCTCTGAGTTTATTCTGCTTTTTTCACAGAGTAGTACCTAAAAGAAGAAACACCTAACTCATTTAGAAATACAATATTTAAAAGAAACATTTATTTTTATATAATTATTACACATTCAAGTCGCCATTGAAGGGTTCTGTTAAAATGTTTGAATAAGAATTCAGTTTTGTTTATGAGAAATTTGTTCTGACTATCGTAAACAAACTGAAATTGTATATCGTAAGGTACATAGATAGAGTCTACGTAGGTACAATGGTACAAAGATGATCGAATTTGAACTGTACTAGTAGATAGCTACTATATTAAAGCAAACCGACTCAGTCAGTCGCAATAATATCTCTAATCGGCCGATTTATCTAACTCGCTCTCCATTCCTTTGATATTTGCTTTGACCGTAAGTTTGACTTAGGTACCTGCATGGTACCTGTAGCTTCATCTATGTCCGATTGCGATCCGTAATGTTATTGTTTTATATGTAGTTTTTTTTTCAAAAGACAAACATGGAATAACTACAGCTCGGTGGACGAAAGAATGCGTTCTTAACACCTGCCAGTTTCATGGAATCAAATACGCTTCTATAATGGACTACGAAATTGATTCATATCCGTTAGTATTATATATAGCTTGTGCAGACGAGGGATTTTTGTCCGCGGACTTTTTTCTCCACTAAAATAGATCGCTTACAACTGCATCGAGTAACGCAAACGAAGGATTAAAAGTACAAAAAGTCCTCCGAATAACCGAGGACACGCAGAGAGCGGACCGGACAAATGTACGGGGGAGTCCCCAAATAAAATACTACGATACGATTCATCGTGATATTGGAAAATAACATTATTTATACTATAGTTATTGGCATAAATAGTACGGCGACACGTTTATTATTATTTGAATTTTAAGAAACCAGAGAATGCGAAAACTTAATATAAGTTCTTAGAGTATTTTATTTTGAATTGAAACACATCCGATTTCGTTGCATATCCTCCAAAGTAGCCGTGCCTTTGTTATGTATGTATATACCTCTTCATTAGATGTTGTATAAGTAACAAGATTAGATATTAATATCTTAGGTAGGTACCCTTTCTCGTCTAGGGCGTGCAATCGACATCGTGTACATGATAAAGTTTGTAGTAACTTTTATACATGCAGTAAATAAAGCTTGCAGCAGCTGTAGAATAAAACTTAGTAGATGTAGAATAAAACGTGAATATTTGGAATTTTCAGGGTAGTTTCCATACTTATTTATATCTACCTTCTGCTAAATCCGCAGTATAATTACGTAACACACTATCAGTGGCAATGTGTTTCATTTTGACAGTTCAACAACATTCATTTCGTTATTTACGTTGTTGAGCAGACACGTATCCGAACATATATAGCAATGGACTAGCAATATACTTCGAAATGATCCCAACTGATAGTACAGGTCTCCCAAAGTGATAATGCGCAAATGTTCGTCACTGTTCGGTAAAGGTCGTATTCCCCGAGCGTTCGAAAAAGCGTTCGGTGGTGCACTTAACCACTTTTTATGCACTTAACCACTATATATACATATCTTCTTCCGAACGCTCGGGGAATACGACCGTTGCCGAACAGTGACGAGGAGTTCTATGTGCATTATCACTTTGGGAGACCTGTAATAGTGTGTTACGTAATAAGGGTGCTGGCCCGATCAAACAAAATAATTATTTAATACTCTAATAAGTAGGTACGTGGTTTCAGGTTCCGATTCATTTGTGTGTAAATATCAACTCTGCCTATCAGCCGCAATCAGTTGTATTTTTATGTAGACCGAAGACAGGGTTCATCCGGAAAAGGACTGCCAACACGCTTATATCTTTTTTTTTTTAATAATTATAAACTAGCGCTTGACCGCAATCCCGCCTGATGGTAAGCAGTGATGCGATTGTTGATGGTAAAGCGCGCTAGTTTTTTAAGAGCCTATTCACTCAGAAAAACTGAGCGAATAGGAAGGAAGACGGCAGTTGAGCGAGGTGATGCAATGTTAAACCCAACAACACGACCAACGATGCTGCGTCAACGGGAGATTGATCTGAAGACCCTCCACGACCAAACTCCCAACACAACTACATTTGGCGCATCGTACCCGGCATACATCGCAACACAACTACTCAGACCCGTCCTCCGCACGGCTTCACCAGATAGCATGTCGGAACTCGACAAATCGCTTGGCGGCAAGACTTTGTCTGGTGGGTGGTAACTTCTGCCGGCGGCCGATGTTATGGCCTATCACCGAGAGAAATTTCTTTTGAAAGGTAAGGATACTAGTAAGTAAAATAAAGAGTGTTTTCATTTATCATGTCTTATCGCTAATCAGGGTAATCCCGTTGTTTTCTCAGATGTCTAGACGACGACAGTACCTACCTAACCACTTTTTACAAGCTGTGCTTCAGCGGCTCCAGCCAACCTATAACAGAAAAACCTAAAATATTTTTATGAATTTCTTTATGAAGTACCTACATAAAACGCGTAGATTCTAGTGGCTGTTAATTTAATTAAATTGATATATTCACCAGGCAAAACAAAGAAAACAGTGAGCTTTAAGTACCCTTTGTTCAGTCGCCACAAATTTGAAATATTATATCAGTTTACTAGAACACTACCTTTTATATCATCAAAACTTTGGATTTAATCGTCGCAAATAATAAACTCACTCCGCGGCGCTAATAAAAACTGTACAATAGTAACCATAAAAATGAGAAATAAGAGCGAAGCGCGGCCAAAATAATAATAGCTTGTCGTCTCAAAAGTTCAAAAGTTTTCAACCAAGACACTATTATTGTACTTGAAACTTTTACAGTGACTCTTACGATGCTGCAGCTGTCAGCATAGGCATCTATAAACGTTAGATCAGCGATGGCGAATCGTAATATGCGGCAAGTAACAAAATAATTTCAGTACGGCATAATTTCAGAAATTTTATTAAAAACTAACAATGGGATTCTCCAACTTGGTTTCGGCTCCTATAAATGCCTTCAGGGTCCCAAGAAATGTCAAGAGAAATTACGTAACGTACGGAGGACGGGTCTGAGCTGTTGTGTTGCGATGTGAGCCGGGTACGATGCGCCAAATGTTGTTGTGTTGGGAGTTTGGTCGTGGAGGGTCTTCAGATCAATGTCCCTTTGGCGCAGCATCGTTGGTCGTGTTGTTGGGTTTAACATTGCATCACCTCGCTCAACTGCCGTCTTCCTTCCTAATAAACCTCCTTCCTCCTTCCTTCACTTAATAAACTAGCGCGCTTTACCATCAACGATCGCATCACTGCTTACCATCAGGTGGGATTGCGGTCAAGTGCTAGTTTATAATTATTAAAAAAAAAAAATACGATTACACTTTTGTTCTAGTAATCACTAAGTCAAGATTTGCTTGTTGACACGTTATGGTCACATGAAGTTATTAGTTGGGGAAAATGGTACGAAAATTGCATAGATGTTCGCCATACCTGCATTAGAGGATATGATCTCGTGTTTTTAAGATCGTCCATAGTGAAATCTCTGTCTCAATCTGTTAAAAATACCTCTAATTTCTCCACATTTCAACCTGTTTTTGACATTGATTGTCACTTAGATGAGTTTTTTCTTTAAGTTAAAAGCCAATGAGTGATTGCAATCCCGCCTGTTAGTAAGCAGTGATGCGATCGTTGACGGTAAAGAGCACTACTGCAAACAGATTTTGAACATTTTTAATGACGGGAATAGGTGTTTAGACATCAGCTAAACAGTAAAATTAAATATTACTTTGGTGGCCGTTATAGAGAGAAATATTAACGGAAAATTATAATATAATAAAATTATAATGTACATATTCGTGAGTGCTACATTAATGAGAAATTTTTAAACCGAGCCCTGTTTTTGGCACAGGCTATTAACACAATTACGTACATCTTTAATGTTACCTACTTATTTAAATGTTCTAACTTAATATCTTTTGTTACCGAAATGCCTAATTTTACACAAAGCGTCATAAACGTTAATCCTATAATTATGTCGACGTGAACAATACTAAGGTATTAATTAAGAACATGAATGTTTTATAAAACGTCAAGCCGGGTGGTACGCGGCACAATTTTCTTAAGAATGACGATTGATATCTCACTAGTTATAAATTACGTTTCCCTACTCAAACACACGAGTTCATTTTTGCCATCACCCAACGATATTTTCACATAATGTGCTCGAGGGTCGCTATCTTATAGATTTATCTAGATGGCAAAGGAAATTCTGGAAAAATGTTGTTGCAATTTCGACTGAATATCTCGAACCAACATTTTGTCTAGGAACTATGCTTACAGTTCATTATGCACATACGGTAGGAAATAGGCGAAACATTTGTGTAACTTACAAGATTTTGTGATTTTCAATTACCTACCTTTATATGCAAATAGCTTTATAATAATACGCCTTTTAAAATGTTTGAGCTCACCGAACTATTACTGTTTATTATTCTGATATTTAATTATAACGCCTGTCACTCACCCACCGTCTCGAAGTGCGTTGCGTAAATTGTTATAATCATGTAATCATTTTGTCCTTTGGATCCCAGACATAGTTTTTGACAAACATTCAAAAGTCTTAACTCAAAGTTTGAGTGCAACGTGCAATGGAGCGATATTATCGGCATCATATTAATAGACCACATTCGCACACGATGCTCAAAACCTCGCAAAGTTGAAGTGAGATTGGGCTGTCCACATTTGCAGTATATTCAATTAGCTGTGTCATAAAATAACTAACACGTAGAGCTCTGACACAGCTAGAAGGCGTCGCAGTAGACCCCGTGGAAGGTGGTCAAAACAAACGAACTTTAACACTAGGGATCGAAAGAGCTGAAGTTCATGGGGAGAGACCTTTAATAACCAGCGGGATGATGCAGGCTAACAATAACAGTATAACCATATCTTAACATTCGAATAAACTCTGTATTTTCCACTTCTCCTTTACTAGTTATTGTTTTTTTTTTTTGAATTAGCAAAGATACACAAAGGAGTGTTGACCAATGGCACGATGTTATTTTTTTTTTTTATTAAGATATAAACCAGCGCTTGACCGCAATCCCGCCTGATGGTAAGCAGTGACGCAATCGTTGATGGTAAAGCGCACTAGTTTATTAAGAGCCTATTCACTCTAGCCTTGAAGACACTCAAATTGTAGTCCGACGGAAACACGAGGTATAAAGGACGAGGCGAAACGCTTCGTCCGGATTGTAGAGGTGTTAACAACATAAGGGTGGAAACTCGCCGTACGACGGGTCGTCCGATGGTGGAACGGAGATGGGGGAATTAAATCGTGCAATTCCCTCGCACACTCCCCAGAATGTATCCTATAGAACACCGAAAGGCTGGCTACTCTACGCCTGTGCTCTAGGCTTTGGAGACCAACTCGAGTTAAATCAGGGTCACCAATCAGCCTCTTCGCACGCCTCTCCACTGAATCCAAAGTAGCCAGGTGACACTTAGCAGCACCAGCCCAAATGTGGCTGCAGTACTCCACACACGAACGGACCTGTGCTTTGTACAACATTAGAAGCTGCCCTGGTGTGAAGTACTGCCGGACCTTTGCGATTACACCAAGTTTTCTGGCAGCCACCTTGGCCTTGGACTCAATGAACCGCCCAAAGTTTAGGTTCGAGGAAATCTCAACACCCAAAAGCTGAAGGCGGTCGGTACACTCCAAGGATACATTCCGAAAAGTAGGAGCCAAGGTGAACGGGCTCCTTTTGGCGGTGAAAAGACACGCCTGCGTTTTGGCGGCATTGAATGCTACAAGATTGGCATTGCCCCATTCGGAGACTGCCTGAAGTGCAACACTCGTTCGCTCTACCATGGCCTCTCTTTCGGACCGGATTGATTCCCTACTAGCCCGAGCATCCGGCAGGTATCTCTCCACAACTGTGCTGTCATCTGCATACCCATAGATACCGGGCATCAGCAGATCGTTAATATGCAGCAGAAACAGAGTTGCAGAGAGAACAGACCCCTGAGGAACACCGGCATTAGTCGACATGGGCTCAGATGAGCATCCGTCGACAACAAACAAAACAAAAACAAGCGATCATAGACCGCCGTCCGTAGCGTTGATTGACGTGAGTTGAAATCCTGCCTGCTGGGTGCTTATTTTATTTAGCCTATTGTTTGAAATAGCAATATGAGCATAAACGGGAATTTGATGAATACGGACAGCGTTAGGACCGGGCGTTATGGCAATATGCAATATGGTACTTGGGAGAGGCATATGTTTAGCAGGGGAGGTCTTTCGGTTAAAAAGCTAATTATGATGAACAAATTTACTATAAGCAAATGTTTATGTCAAAGGTGATATACTTAATTATACTTTGTTGTTCGTGAATATTGATAAAAGTTAATTTAGGAATATATTATGCGTGTATTATGTATTATGTACCTACATTTCTCACTTCACCAAAGTGTCGGCCTCTACTTATGACGGTAGAAGTGCGTAAATGGGGTTTAAGGAGGCGTAAAATTTGTATGGTCAACAGCTTCCACGTGTATCGATTCGAGTGTGTTTTTTCGTACAGAACTTTTGCTTAGGTATAACTCAAATTCCTTGAAGATTTATTTTCATTCTACAGTCTCTTGCATTCAGATGTTTGCCGTTGCAAACATTTGCAGAATAGAAATATGTATATACTGTACATAGACGTATTTGGGTTGCCATATTTACTTAACAATATTATATCTATTCACCGTCAAAAGAAGCCCGTTCACCTTGACTCCTACTTTTTGTAATGTATCCTTGGATTGCGCCAACCGCCTTCAGCTTTTGGTAGTTGAGATTTGCTCGAACCTTAAATTTGGGCGGTTCATTGGGTCCAAGGCCAAGGTGGCTACCAGGAAACTAGGCGTTATTGCAAAGGTCCGGCGGTACTTCATACCCTTCTAATGGTATACAAAGCATAGGTCCGTTCCTGTCAGTGTGATTATTCTAGTAACTCATAAAGACCAAATTCGCAAAACAAAAGGTCAATTCTGATAATTTTAAGAACGTTCAAGACTAAATCTGTCAGAAACACCTCTAATTTCTCTAAATTTTTGACAAGCTTTTGATATTGTTCTTCGCTACGAGTATAATGAGACTGCGAATAGACTGCCACCTACCAACGGTTTTAATTATGGGAATTGCTCTTCGTGGAATATAACTTACTACTTACATAGGTATTACTATATGTTTATCACTTAAAATAAAACAAAGTCGCTTGTTTGTTTGTCACTTTGTTTTAGAAAAATAAAAGATTAAAGAATGAAATTAAAAAAAACAAAGATTTAAGCATACATAGGGATGTATGCTTAAATCTTTAACAACGGATTTTGATGCGATTTTTTAATAGATAGAGTGATTGAATAGGTTTATATGTATATTAACTTTCATTAAATAGTAGAGAAAAACTGTTATTGTTGTGGTTTCTAATGCGATGGCGTAAATATTATTTTTTTTCCGCTTACATTGCAAACGCAGGCTGAACCCTACGAGATTTATTAACGTACTAAGTATTGTACACATTGAAAAGGTCTACAGAAAACTCCGGGATGGTATATGTCTATCTCTTATGGATATTAAATTATGATAATTCTTTTTTTATCAATTACTTTTTACGACAAATAATGGCTTATTTTCGAAGCGATTTTAACTAATAAAGCATTAATCCTTCTCCAATTAAATGCGTTAAATACATTGTTGATTTAATATAGATCCGTTTTATATGTTTTTATATGTCCATTTTTACAGAATAGATATGATTTAAATGATTATTTTCGAAGTTATAACAAATTTTTCGGCGGTACTGACCCGCTGGGGCGGCGGGAGCGGCGCGGCTATGTTTTTGTATACAACGTTCACAGTTTTTTTGTAGTGTAATTAGTATCAGCATTGCACCCGTGAGATGCCGAGGCGGGCCGCTAGTTATTAATATAACTTTGACAGTAAAGAGTAAGGAGGTATATCATATATGACCTATATCCGTCAGTCAAAGTTTGCGCTTACAATTTGAAGGCTCTGCATATTCATAAGCTCAATCTCTAAAACTTTCTGCAGTGCACTGCTGTGCGAGTTTCATTGGCGTTAAGTATTTGGAATTCTTAAATATGAAGATATGCTGAAAGATTTAAGCTACATTTAGTTAATTCTTGACTAGAGAACTTGCTATGAGCAGTAATCAGCTTCAACATCCCTGCCCTCAAAACGGCAAAGGAAAACATAGTGATTAAACTGGCATGTCTTAGTACCAAAAAAATCGAGGACATGACAACTACCTACCCGCACTGAGCCCGAGTGGTAGATTGTAGCCCACTCCTTCTCAAATAAGGAAGGTCTTTGTCCCAACAGCGGGCTGGTGACGCTTATGCTAGAAGAAATAGAACAACTTGCGGTTACTGTCAGTCCAGTGATGCGGTTTTCTAATAGCCGAATCATTAGTACTGGGAGTCTGTCCGGGAACTCTTGCCTGATCAAACATAGGAGGTTGATTTTTTAGACCATCTTTTCTACTGCAAATGGCGTAAGATGGGACCTAAAATTTAAAGTTCTTTGGTCATCCATTATTAAAGATAGTAATTACTACCTTGATAATTGTCACATTATCTTTTGTCCACCTAATTATATAGGTACATACTATATGCAGTGCATGTAGACCACACCTAATTCGTGATTAAAATATATTATAAACAGAAGTAAACTAAGTAATTAGTATCAGTCTCTCGGTGGTAGGCCACATCGGCTGCCGGCAGAAGTTACCACCCACCAGACAAAGTCTTGCCGCCAAGCGATTCGTCGTGTTCCGGAATGATGTCTGGTGAAGCCGTACGGAGGACGGGTCTGAGCAGTTGTGTTTCGATGTGTGCCGGGTACGATGCGCCAAGTGTTGTTGTGTCGAGAGTTTGGTCGTGAAGGGTCTCCAGATCAATTTCCCTCTGGCGCAGCATCGTTGGTCGTGTTGTTGGGTTTAACATTGCACCACCTCACTCAACTGCCGTCTTCCTTTCTACTTACTAAGTTTTTTAAGTGAATGGGTTTAATAAACTAGCGCGCTTTACTATCAATGATTGCATCACTGCTTACCATCAGGCGGGACTGCAGTCAAACGCAAGTTTATAATTATTTAAAAAAAAAATGTGACAGCCTCCGTGGTGAAGCGGTAGCGAACGCGGCCGCTACGCAAGCAGGCGCGGGTTCGACCCCCGCGCAGTGCAAATATTTGTATGCATGAATATGAATATTAGGTCCTTATATATGAAAATAGCGTTTTGCCGTACTGGCCACTTTGATCTCAAATATCTCCTCTTTAGTTTAGAATTCTAAATTCAAATTTATACAGCTATTTAATCATCAATTTGTGTCTTGAAACCGCATTTCTTTTGTTTTTTTTTCTCTTGGTTTTACCTCTGGGTCATTGAGTTTACAAAATAGAAAATTTCGCGTTATTTACGAATATGAGTTCCGCCGTGGCAACAGTGCTGCAGAAAAGGCTCGAATAATTAATGATGTGTATGACAGTGGTGTCGCTACAGAAAGCACAGTGCGTTTTTGGTTTCAACGTTTTCGTTCTGGAAATTTCAACCTACAGAACAATCCCCGTGAACGGCCGGAGACCAAAGCCGACAATGAAGAATTGAAGGCTATTGTGGAAGCGGATCCATCGCAAACTACATCCGAGTTAGCTACAGGCTGCGGTGTTAGTGATAAAACTGTTTTAATCTACTTGAAGTAAATTGAAGAAGATAAGAAAGCTCGAAATGTGCGCGAGGTGCCGAACCGAGTGAAGCGAACCGACAAACGCCCATCGACTGCTGCGTTACATTACTGAATCGGTACAATAATGAAGGGATTTTAAATTGAATCATCACCTGTGATGAAAAGTGGATATTCTACAACAATAGGAAGCGCACATCGCAATGGCTGAACTCCGGTGAACCATCCAAATTCTGCCCCAAGAGAAAATTGACTAGAAAAAAGTTATTGGTCAGCGTTTGGCGGATTAGTGCCAGTGTGGTGCACTACAGCTTCCTTAAATCTGGCCAGACGATATCTGCAGATCTCTACTGTGAGCAGCTCCACATAATGATGGATTAACTAGCTGCTAAACAACCGAGACTGGTCAATCGCATAAAGCCACTGCTGCTTCAGGACAACGTAAGACCACACATCCACCCATCGCAAACTACGTCCGAGTTAGCTGCAGGCTGCTTATAGAAGTTTAGCCAAAATCAGCAATTAGACTGATATAGATTCGGATGCGACTGGGATTAACGCTGAGATGATGTTGATGATGACAGAAGTAAACTAATTATATTATACTAATACCTATTTGTTTTTATACACACTAGCTGTGCTCCGCGGTTCCACTAGCATATCTAGATCCCATAGAAATTTTGGAATAAAAAGCGTTACAAATAAATATACAAAATTAAAATATTTTCTCTTCATAATATTAGTTACCAGCTGCGCCCTACGGTTTCAACTACGTAGGTTCGATTCCGTGGAAATATCGAAATAAAAACTATCCTAGGTATGTGTTATTTATGGTTGTAACCATCTGTGTCACATCCATTCATCCATTCATACATACGTCCTCACAAATTTTCTCATTTATAATATTTGTTGGAATATTATATTATAGTTAGTAGGAAGTAGGATAATAAAAAACAAAGAATCCTTTATAAAAATGGTATTAAAGTTTCAAATCACCCAGCAAAATCGACGCAACCCGACCCGTTACGGGGGCACCGAAACTTAAGAACAAATGGATATAAGAAAGTTTAAGCATGAGTAAAGGGTATTCAATTTCTTTAACGACCATCATTTTTGCCGGGGCTTGCCATGAATCTCCAAGATAAGCGTTTAATGGAAATAACAGCTCGCCAAAGAACATTATGGTCATACGCGAACTATCCCCAGGCCATAACCTTAAAAGGGTAATATTTCTGCATAAACAAACTATTTGTTTCTTCTACGTGTTTTTATGAAATCCATTATGACTATGTTTACGACTTGTCTTTGTGTGTGTACTTGGAATGTATGAAGTAGATAAGCATTGCGTGGCTGGGACTGGTACATAACGTTTGATTTAGTATCTATTTAACATGTTTGTCTTATTCACGCAAAATCATTGACACCAAAAAATATATGTTTGTCTTATTTGGCCAAACTAATCTAGTTTCACAATCTTTGAAAAAGTGGTAGGCATATTTCAATTTCGAAATCAATTCTTAGGTCTTACTCACGGAGTTACGTGAAATCAGTCGACTAGACTCGAGTTTCTGATCGGCACTACGAGATTTGGCAATATTGAGTACCTACCTTCATGTTTAATGTTCTACAAAATATTGGGAAAAACTGTTGGTTCCACATGTATTTGTTGAAAGCTTAGTAAAAAGCTTAGCTTAGTTGAATCTTAGTATACCTATGTGGATTTATTTATTCACCAGACCCACAGAGAAAATTGCTAATGCAGATTGCTTCACTAGCAAATGTTAGATTAAGAACGAGGTGTAGGATTACCACAATAGTTTATTTATTTACTTTATTATTTATGTACACACAATAAAATACCTAAGAATATGTCAAAATTAAGATCTAAGTGCAAAAGTACTAGATCGTAAAGTACTAGTAATAGTTGTCATAATCCTACACCTATGTTTTCATTGTATCTCCATTTTTACCAGACTATGGCAAAGCCAAAAAAAATAAAGGATTTTTGTTTTATAGAACGAGTACGTTTAAGAGACAGTTCCTTTTTAAGTAAAGCTAAAGTGGCTGCCAGGAAGCTTGAAGTTATCGCAAAGGTAACCACACCAGGACAGCTTCTAATGTTATACAAAGCACAGGTCCGTTCGTATGTGGAGTACTGCAGCCACATTTGGGCTGGTACTGCAAAGTGCGAAGAGGCTTATGGGTGACCCAGATTTTGCTTCAAACGATTTCCAAAGCATATAGCACAGACGAAAAGTAGCCAGCCTTTTGGTGTTTTATAGGATGCATTTTGTATTTTGAATTGTATGATTTTATTCCCCCATCTCCGTTCCATCATCGGACGACCACTCGTACGGCCAGTACCCACCCATACGTTGATGACACAACTACGATCTGGACGAAGCGTTATGCCTCGTCTTTTATGCCGCCTACATCGAGAGCCTGTAACAATTTGCCAGCGGCGTTGTGTTCCGTCTGCCTAAAATTTAAGTATCTTCAAGGCTAGAGTAAATAGGCACTTAATAAACTAGCGCGCTTTACTATTAAAGATTGCATCACTACTTATCATCAGGCGGGATTGCGGTCAACCACTAGTTTATCTATATATATAAAAATCAATGGCACTTTCTTTGTAATTTTATATCTTAATAATGGACTCTTCTACCCAATCCAAATGTTTAGGCTTTGTTTTGACTATTTATTTATTTATTTATTCTTTATTGTACACCAATCAAACATCGAACAAAATACATTGAACACAAAACATACAATGGGCGATGTAGATGGTTTATAGGAATTTTGAACAGAATCGGTCGAGCGGTTCTTCATCTATAACATTTTTTGTAACAAACGAATTCAATGAACGGTGGATCATCATCTCATCTATACCTATATATAAAAACCAATGGCACTTTCTTTATAATTTTATAACTGAAGAACGGACTCACCTATCCAAACTAAATGTATAGGCTTTGTTTAGACTAATTAGTAGTTGAATAGAATCGATTGAGCGGTTCTTCATTTATCACATTTTTTGTAAGAAAAGAATTCAATGAAAGGTGGATCATCATCCAATCATGCCACTTTGTTTGTAATTTCATAATCCACCAAAACTGTTTAATGGCACCAGATTGGGAGCTTATAACTTATTGCCAAATTTAATTGAAGCTACGATCCTAACTGGTAAATCAAAAGGAGAAGTTTGTTTGATACCGCGAATCCCTATGATCCCAACTGATATGCCATTTGAGTTCAAACGATTACAATATCCTGTGCGTTTATCATTTGCTACGTCCATCAAGAAAGTCCAAGGGCAAACATTTCACATTTGTGATCTGAATTTGGAGAAATCATGTTTTTAAAATGGCCAACTTTATGTGTAGGTATGTATGTAATAATCTACGAGTAAATGTTTTGGATTAAGCTTTAAAATTGCTAGCAATTAAAATAAATATTTTATGTTTGAATAAATAATTTTAATGATCCAATAAATTTGTTTTTATTATTTCTCTTTATACGCACGTATCGGACCGCTAGTAATTTATAAAAAAAAGTATCAACTAGTACATATCTAACTATACATATAATAAAATCGTAGCGAAGTAGCATTTGTATCTTGAATATGATTGAAAAAAGGGCTGTTACGCGGGAAATGTTTCTAATATCGAAAATATAGTTTTGTCTATGAAATGTCGATTTTTGATACTGGCTATTGTGAAGATCGATATCTATCATTCCATTTAAAATTCCTAATTTGAATTATTTTTATGATATAAGTACAATACTAGTAGTTATATTATTTCCCCGCCTTTCGATGTCTTTAAATATCATTCATCTCCCTAAACAGACTGTCTCAAAACTATAGGAGGTACGATGTACCATACTCGCCGGTCTTAGCTTCAACTAAGTTTAATGTCTATTTGGATTCGAATATCTTCTTACAAGAGAAAAATTTCAAATCCAACGAGGCGACAAAAACACTTCTAAAGAGTAAATCGCTTTCCGTTCCCAGAATTTTTATAGCAGAGCCGAAGAAATTTCCACTAAAATGGTAAAAGCATACACTCGTATTCAACACTGGCCAATATTTACTCTAAATTAAGTAATATATTTAATTACTACTAGATTTACTAAATACATACTACTAAATTTTAGATAGAATGAACGACTTTTACTATGAAAGTTAGTAATGTAAAATAACGTAACTATAAAAAAATAGATCCATCTATTATGTTTCAGTGTCTTGCAAACATTACGGGATAGACTATATTATAATTTTGCATATAACACATTCCCTATAGGCCTGGTGTGGTTATAAAATATCAAGCTATTTGCAATAGCCAGGGAATATTACATTATGTTCATAATATAGCTTATCCCGTCCACTACAGTACATGCACAGTATACCACTAATTGTAAAAAGTTGTACCAAAAGTTTCAAATATTGCAGACAGTTATAGATTTAGACTTTTATTATCACGCTTTACCTTTATGCAGCAAAGCAGCCAAACAAGCCATAGTATTAGTGTCTCAAAATGTAAGGAAGCACGTTGTTTGCTTTGTAAAAAGTTATACTAGTACAGCGTATCTATCTCCAAAAAGGGGCAGTGGGATGATAATCATTTAAAAGATTAAAGCTATCGTCATCTGTTATACTTATTCGTTCCCTAATAAGCCCAGTGAAGAAATAGGATAATCCGACTTTGTCACACACTGGTATTTTGTATTCTGTTTCATCTCAGTCTCATTTTCTTCGAAATGTATGGGAAAATAGTAAATAAATAAATTGTTTATTTCTCAGCTTTGTACATAATTATTATAATAATTTTCTTAATTCTAAATAGCACTGATGTATAATTTGCCTGAACTAGGTAGAACCTGTGCTTCAGGCATAAAAGTGCTTATTATGAATTTTTATATTGCAATAAATTAACAATAAAAGTAGTACGTGAAAATCTAGGACATAACGAAAGTATTCAGTGTTATTATTAGTATCCTATTAGTAATAGTAATAGTAATATTAGTTAATGTAACGATTATTTCTAAATTTATTTACATAATGTAAGTAGGTCTTCAGACTGCTCATATGACAAACCTTGTAGATAATTATGAATAATATTCTTACAGCTAAAATAATTCAAATTAAAAATATTTAATTTGCTATTTAATCTATTGTATAAAAAGGGCCTTAAGAACGTATAGAATTTGTGTGTAAATGCATATTTAGAGGTAGAGGTTGAGCTGCACACTATATCATTCCGCCTTTGTTAATTATATTATATTAGCGTTGTAAGTAAGCGTAGCGTGCTGTTTTAGTGTTATGTGCAGTATATAAATTTGTCGAACTGACAAAACTTTGCAGGATTTTAATAATTGGAAGGTAGGGGAAAGGAAAGGCAGAGAATTTTTTACTTATAGAACAGCTCTTTGTGTACGTTCCAGGGAGAGAAGGATAGATTTTGATGTTCCATCCCAAGAAGTTATGCAATATTGAAGTATAGATTAACATAGAGCAAAATAAACTTATTTTACTAAGTTGGTGTCTGCAATGGAGTTTTTGAATACAAACATCAGCTTACGTACTCTTGTAACCAAACTTTCAATATGTTGTCTATAGGATAGTGTGTTGTCAACAAAGACTCCAAGATATTTTAGGTACTTTGTTTCATGGATCCTAGGACAGGTACAAGAAGTGATAGACGGTTTGTTACAGTGGTGAACGTATAAATGGGAATCAATTGTTTTGTTGTCAACATTGCACATAGTGAAATGCATATATTTTGTTTTCTCAGCATTCAGTGTTAATAGATTACAACGAAGGCAGTTAAGAACGGAGTTAAAGTCTGCCTGTGCTATGCTATACAACTCGGAAATCGTTATTGCGATGAAAATAATCGCAATGTCATCGGCGTACGATATTATTTTGCCATTTACTACATTTGAGTTACATAAATCATTAATGTATATTAGAATAACGATGGACCAAGGAACTCCAAAATCTAGAGTTTTTTCTTCATCACTAGTCATATACTCGATTCGAACAGATTGCGATCTATCGCTTAAATAATCTTTGAAGAGTTTCAGCTGTGTACCTCTTATTCCTAAAGCCTCCAGTTTATTCAAAAGCAAAGGCCAACGGTGTCAAAAGCTTTTGCTAAATCTAGGAAGATAGTTAAGACCTGGATTCCCTCCCCGAATTCTTGTGCAACGTGGTCTGTTAGCTTTTGTACAGCATTCGCTGTAGCAATTTGCTTCTAAACCCGAACTGTGAAGGAGACAATAAGTTGTTCGTTCTAAGTAACTGACTAGTCTTTTGTTTATAATTTTTTCGAATATTTTGGACAGTACAGGTAGTATAGATATTGATCTATAATTATTCACTAAAGATGTAGTGAATAATTATAGACCAATATCAACAACTTTTAAAAATAGGGATGACCGTCGCTTTTTTCAGACTTTTAGGAAAAATTTCTTCTCTGACGCACATCTGAAATATATATGTACGTTAAAGGGCGTACCAAAATGTGTTTAAAACGCCTTAGTATTTTATTGTTAATATTGTTCCAGCCTACCGCACAATCATCCTTCAGCTCTGAGATGATTTGTTCTATTTCAATTTCGTCCGTGTCCAACAGTGCAAAAGATTTTACACAGCTCTTTAGAGATGTCTGATAATGTGCGGTCTGGTCGTCAGATTGGTTCAAATATGGTTCAGGATTTCCCTACGTTCACAAAGAAGTTATTTACAAAATTAGCTGATGACAGCGGTGATGAGTTAGTGAGCAGTAAACTTGAAACTGATTCTCGTGGCTTATTTCTGTAAGTCAAGTTTTTAATATGTTTCCATATCTGTTTACTATTATTACCTGCTTTCTGTAATTCGTTTTTATGGTAATCAATTTTAAGGTTTTTGAAGAGATTGTTACAAAAATTCCTGTATCTCTTTTATACAACAAGAAGCATTTTATTGTCAGGAAAATGTTTGATCTTCTGATGTAGTTTATCTCTGTGCCTTATACATCGGACAAGGCCCGGAGTATGTAAGGCCCTAGCTGGACATTTTGAATTAAATACGATAATGACAAATCAGCTTCAGTAGAATTGTACACAGAGCTAAAATCAATCTTATGCAGGTCATGTTCCAATTTATTTATATTTAATTTGAACTTTGCCAAAGACGATTTTGCTTAGGTAGTGTTAAGTTCATTGTTAATAGGACGCCATTTTCCGGGGTATTGTTGAATTAGTAACTAGGGTAATATATGGTAAGGTAGTTTTTAACATCATGTGATCGAGACATGAGCCACTTGGATGTGTCGATAGCGTATGACCGGTGTGAAGCCCATGTATGAACATAAATTTGGGTAATTTTGAGCACCCGTATCGCCGTTTTCTGCTCTGATGTTTATGTTAATGTCACCCGTTAATATGATGTGCTTAAAAGCGGAAAAACTGCGACAAGCCTGGTTTAAGAAATGGTGAAAAGAGTCTAGATTTCTAAACAATGGGGATCTATAGATAGCTATAATTGCTACTTGATTCTGTTCTTCGACTGAGATAATAATCGTTTGTTTAGCGTAAACCACGACTCCATCATTTTGATTCTGGTGATTCGTGCTGTGGAAAAAGTTGTATCCCGTCGTGGTAGGAATGATATCTTGTCGTTTTGATAACCAACATTCGGTTAGTATTATGATATCGCATGCTTTGTCCAGTCTATGAAGAAAAATGTTAAAGCTGTAAGTTCTTACAGATACTACCTATATTCTGTGTTAGTACTATAAATGGCTTTTGATA
The DNA here is from genome assembly GCA_037179545.1 of Sesamia inferens. Lineage (NCBI taxonomy): Eukaryota > Metazoa > Arthropoda > Insecta > Lepidoptera > Noctuidae > Sesamia > Sesamia inferens. The sequence goes on along the minus strand of CM073928.1, from coordinate 20,854,931 downwards.
TCCGAAAAGATATTGTTTGCAATTTTCAACCTCACATGTTTTAGATTCTGACTGAAAAGTATTGTCTATTTCTGTAATTAAATTATCCATAACTAAATTATATCTATACAAAGTATATACTTCTATGTATAGATGTAATCAGAGCTAAATATAATCCAGTGTTTGGCGCTCTTAGGCGCCTTCATAATTTACGGAGTTGATATTCCGCGGCTTTTCTTGCTGGGCAATCGGAATCTCCCGTCTTGTAGTTGCTGGGTTTTTATAGCGCTTGGAGGTTGCGCATTTCAGCGAGTCTTCTTTCAAAGAGCACTCATGAGCCGCGTGACCATCTTCTCTACAGTGGCCGCAAGTTGAAGTGGTGGATTTGCAGATCTTGGCTGCATGACCGTACTGCTGGCACTTGAAGCACCAAGTCACAAGGGTGAAGTCTCGTACAGGGCATGATATTCAGTTAATGTAAGTAAAATCTGTTCTGAGACAAACGGGCTACACTGGCTGGTACTTCAACAACGTAGTTGCAGCTGTCAGCATTCCTTTTCCCTGACTTATGGCTTAATTTCATTGAGGCCAAAAAGGCATCTTTGGTCAATGTAGGTAATTTTTCCACAATATTTTGCTCAAAAATGTATTTAAAGACCTCTTTTTTTCCATATTAGTCGGGACATCATCGACAGTAAGTATCGAGGTGGAACGCTCTACAGTCTGCTTCAATTTTTAGGTGTCGTGCTTGGTCTCCGTGTTTATAATAACACCTCCGTTTTTTGTTTTTCGAAGTCCACACACCTTCAGCTTCATTTCTTCCAGGCATACAATTTTTTGGACTAAGTTTATGGTCTCTTCGCTGGTCTTCATATTGTCACTAGGATAAATAGCGACTGAACTGATTGGATGAGGGCGAATAAGGCTGTTGGTCCCCTTTACCATGTCTGCAAAAGAAGTGCTTTCCTTGTTTTGTTTATAAAGTCTCATGTAATTGCTGCTTGATTTCAGCCAAACTAGCAGACAGGTCTTCACTTTCCTTTAAGTTTTGCAGGGTTGTGTAGTTTTGGAGGGCTTTATGTTTTAATGACTGGTATTGCACAGCCATTTGAGAGACTCCGTATTCGAATTTACGGCAGAGGCTGCTGATTCTAAGTTTCTGTTCGATTCATCTTCCCCTTCCCAGCTATTGTGCAATCTTCATGCAAGCACTGCTCAATACTGGACAACCACGACTGGATTTCAGGAGTAGAAAAAATTGTTTCATCCTGAACTTGACTTTTGGATGTTGCTGCTGAGGGTGAAGAGTGTGGCGGTAGACCCCGAACGAAGGGACTGCTATCCATGTTTGCGAAAAAAATATCACTTCGTTTTTGTCCATACTTGCCATAAAACTCGTTCAACTACACAACAAAATACTATGATTCTAAAACTAGGTCACAATTAAAAACTCTTAATTTATGCAATTATTAAATTGCTTTGATGAGCACGTCCTTATGTACGAATGGCGTAACAATCTCGTGTATTTGTGTTGTGCCATTAGGTAGTTTTTAAAAACCGAAACACAGGTGTTTATTACTTTCTTTACTAAAATTTTCACAAGCAATGCGAAATTACTCCTACGGCTGCGAGCATTGAGCTCAAGATGAGGTGTTTCTTATACTAACAACTGTTCACTTTATATTTTGGCTGCTGAGAGCAAAACTACAAACGTAATATACAGTTGAGCGTAATATAAAGTTTTATAAAAATGGGGCTATTATTTTAGTATATTGCGGTATATAACGACTTCCGTAGGGAGCCACAGGCAAAAGCTAGTAGGTATTAAAATGCATAAATAGAACTTACAAAATCACAGATATTGCTAGTGTTGGCAACATTTTTTTTTAAACAATTTCCCATTAAAACGGTTCTGTGTATCTGGTAGTAACGTCTGTTTACAAACCAATAAACAAGGTGAGCTCACGCAGAACAAATAATAATAATATCAAAAGTGTATTTATAAACGCTCGGGATAGCCTTGAGACAGAAATTCCGTGTTCTTTCATAATTTTGATTCCTGGAACATTAGGAAACGTCCTTTGATAAAGTTTCGCACAAATATATATTGTTAATTGCGAAAAATAAAAAGCTGTTTGTTTTTTTTTATATTGTTGTTCATAAATTCAAATCATATTGAATATGAAAAATAAAATAATGTTTAACTTATTTGATGGTTGAATAGTTAGCCCGTACCAGCGTAGTGAGCTAGGCAACCCAATGCAACAGCGTCGCCGCGCAAGCAGGCAGCTTAGGTGGTGAAGAGCTGGGCACGGGTAATATATTGATTTGAGGTGTGGCTAGAGAGGCGCCACGGTGCCTTCACCTACCGCCTAACACAGGTCCTCACCGGACTCGGTTATTTCAGGAGGTTCCTGTTCAGAATAAAGTGGGAGGTAACGCTAGAGTACCATCATCGTCACCGTTTTTGTAAAGCAGTATTGGTCGAAAAGGAGGAGGTGGAGCGGTTGAGGTACAGGTAAAATTTGCCCTCATCTCTGCACCTCTAGTCGGCGTAGGAGACGCCGTGGACATCGGCACACAACAACCAACTCCCGGCCACCATAGGCGGGTGCTTGCGGGCGGCGAGCAATGGGTAAACTACTTTTTATTTTTATTCAGATCAATTAATTAATATTTATAGACAACTACAAATGCATTGACACGTATTTTACAGAAATATATTTAATGTTAACATTATCAATTTGTTGCCTCAGAAAAAACACAAACAAAGTTCAAACGCAACTAAAAGGATTCCAGAGTAAACAATGTCGAATCAACACGATGAATTTATCTAAAGGGAAATCTCTTCAGCGAAAAGCAAACACGTCTCGAGCAAAAGACTACGGAGGGATGAGTGATTCACTGGGCTAGAAAATGTTAGTTGATTTTTGAATTTCACACTTCAATACCCGCTTTAACGTGGGGACGGCGCGATTGTGTTTACATGTTTACCAGTGATCATCCATGGTAAAAAATGTATACGGAATATATTTTTAACAATAGAACGAAACAACCCTTTTATTCAGGTTGTTGCGCTTAGATGTGTAGATATGAAACAAATGCTGGAATGATCAAACGTTTTGTGAGCAAGCGACGCACACGTAATGATATGTACTCTTAATGTTTACTCAAATATAAGTAGCATTTTGCTACTTATGTTTCAGTAAGTACGCACACGGGATTTTTATGTAAATATTATAATTCATTCGGAAGGAACACGTTAAGGTTGTTTGTTTTACATAGGTTTTTTTCCATTAGAAGTTCATAAGTATATTATTTAAGAATGTTAACAATGTTGTATTCGATTTTGTGATAAATATGAAACAGTTTAATTTTAGTATACCGATGGGGTACTTAATGCTGATATTAGTATTCATATTGTGGACCTAGACTGGGTAAGTGTTACAACAGCGTGTTACAAATCTTCCCGCACTTTGGCATGAAACCAAAAAACTTAGTATTTTGTTTTAAAGACGGCGTATTATTCCTGAGAGCTCATAAACATAACCGGTAAAGTACTGTTTAAAAAAAAAAAGCTAAATGCGTACATTGTTGTTACAGTTAGCATCCCCTATTAAAGGCGGCGAGAAAAAAAAATCAGATAATTGGAATAAAGCCAATTTCTGTAGATGACAGGAAACTTTGTTAAATGTTATAACAAGGGAATTTATGATTAGAAGTTGGAGTAGTGCTGCAGGCTTCCAACAGTTCCAACTTTAGAATTCAATTAGGTACCGACGATTAAGGAAACTCTTTTTTTTTCATGCCGACATTGTTCTAAAACTTTGTGGCTGTAGTCTTTATCTTCTGTAATCTTTTTGCATATTTTTTCATTGCTTAATTAAATCGGTGGTAGCATTATTCAATCCTAAAGCGAAGTTTAGAGAGCCTTATAAAATTAGATTATAACATGATTGGAGCTTATTCTTTGGCATTTTTCTCAGAGAAGTAGACTCTTGCAACATCGTCAAAAATTATTTTTGGTTGGCATCAAATTCAATATTTGTAAGAAAGAAGTTATGGCTGTGTGTAGTTAATACGAAGTTACCTCTCGCAGACATGGGTCTACCAAGACCACGGAGATGCTAAGATTATGGAGTATATATCTTAATTTTGACCTAAGCTAGTTTTAACTTAGATTTTTATAATTATTAGTATTATGTATTTACTTAAGTTACAATTCGAAAAGAACCTACTTCTAACAATTTGTAGTTAGGTAGATGTAATAAATAAGTAAAATTGTGAATTTCTTTTTGTTTATTTTTTTTTTAATACCGACCAAGAGCGTGTCGGGCCACCCTCAGTGTAGGGTTCCGTAGTTTCCTATCCGTCATAATAATATAAGTGTCCCCACTTAAGAGTAAAGAAATGAGCTCATTGTTACATTAAGTTGACCTACGGAAATCCTAAAAACAAGCCCATGAAGGACGTCGATAACTAAAGAAAGAGTTATAGATTTCAACTACATATGGAAAGTTAAAAAAATGTTGTCATTTGAGTCCCACTACGAGTAGTGGGAAGGGGTTGTAACATAGAGTGATATAACCAGGCAAGGGAATTCGCAAGTTTCTACGACTAAATAATTGTCGCATGCGCGCATTGTCTGCAGATCATTTACTATGTATATCCTGCAAGTGATTACATAGATATTGGACGTTATGGATAGTGAATAAATTCAATGACAAGGAGAGAACAACCGAACAATTCAGCAATTTAATAGCTCATATTTCGGTGGTAATTTTGGATTGCGTGAACAGATTATAATATGTAATTGTTTTTTTATTTGAAATAATATACGTTCAGAATAGTAAATTATGTAAACTAAGATAGCTAATATGCTTTTACAGTTAAATTACAAAATTAGTTCAGAAATTATTTTGTACAATTTTTCAAAAACTATTTAACCTATTAAGTTCAAAAGAATTTTCTTAGAAAGTCTTTATAAAGATCTACATTTGTGATTTTTCATATTTTTAAACTTATGAACACGTTTATTTTTTTTACTTCTGGAGCGATTATTTCCAAAATATTAACAATATGAAATACCATTTCAGTAAACACCTGTTCATTTTAAATACCTATCTAACAAAATATCACACGTTGGAGTAAATGAAAAAAAAAAGTATTACTCTCCACTTTATGTGTGTATCCAATAAAACATTTTATCCAATTTTTATTTAAACACTTAGTCGACGTGATTGATATACATATTTGTACCAAATTTCAGCTCTCTAGTGTTAGCACTAGAGAGCTGACTAATCTCAGTAACCGTTAGCGGTTACTGACATTATCCGCGGACGCACAGACAAACAGACTTGGCGAAACTATAAGAGTTCCTCGTTGACTACGGAACCTTAAAAACCAAGATGGAATTAGAAGTAAATGTCTGTTACAGTCATCAATTTTCTTGACGATAAGGCGGTGTAGCTCACCACTACTTATTAAATTAACTAACGTCATAGGTCTGGTTATCTCTAGGGCTAGATTTCCACTAATGCGTTGTATATCTGATAATTACAATCTATTCATGTGTATGTCCCTGTTCTGAATTCACTTGATTGTATTGTATGTACACTAAGCAGGTTTAAGTACACGATAGCATTTTCCTAATGTATTACAGTAAGTTTTCTTCCCATAAACCATGTTCTTGAACACACGAAGTCAGAGCAAGTTATTCAAACTGCAATCAACATGCCCATTAGGATATTTGGTGGCGGTCAAGTCGAGCACTTGACCGCTACCAAATATCCTAAAGATTGAGGTAGGAAACCCTAAATTGAAGTGAAGTTTTCTCATTAATTTGATTACGTCGATCCCAGGGCCCGACCCGTGTCACAAGTTACTTCATTAGTTACGTAACTTGCTGAAAGTAATCCAACCGAATTAGGTTTTGTAAGACACGAATCATCAAAATTATACCGACGTTAGCATACTTTTTATGTGTCATATGCTTACATATAATTTAACAAGCATTCACTGCGTCCCGAGTATATATGCGAGATTTGATTATTATAAATTAGCAGCCATTTATAAAGGAGGGGCTACACATTCGTATCGTTTTAACCAAAACATGCTGCGATATGCAAACTAGACGATTCATAAAATTAGAATTTAAAATCAAAGCTCCGTTTCAGAGGTGTTTTTGTCATTGAACAGCGCGACAGAGCGCACATAAGTTTCGCCGAATATTTATGTTGGGTTATGCCACCTGCAGGCTCACGCTCATATTTACCGCCAAGATCTCGTTTACTGCACTCTCATATTTGCATTTTACATGTATTATTTTTGTTAACAAAATTTTATGTATCAAATAAGTCAAGTGGAACGTTTTCCAAATTAGTTACATGGGTTGTCCTTGATTATACTTTAAAATATGCGGATTATGACTGAATATTTATAGATACACATCAAAGGGAAGTAATTCTCACGTGGAATACGAAGGGCGTATTCTCGTAACTCACAGTAAAGAGAGGTCAGTCTGAAAAGGTGTAAGCAGGTATGTTTTTCCGTATAAAACGTAACTATAGTCCGAGGACTCGTAGAATGCGATGAAGATTGTATTAGTTAGACGTGTTATCCTTGCGTAAGGAACATTTCGTGGCAGGCCAAGCCCGGGTTTAATTGATCTAGGCAGGATGATGGATTGTAGCCAGTAGATGCGGTGGGCTACGGGTGGTTTGCGGTGGATAAAGATGAATCTGAGTGCCGGTTCCTCCAAAACGTTTTTGGGGTACATAAGCTACGGTATATAATTTATTAAGTGGCTTGAATATACTATGATTCAGCTATAACCGAAGTGTGACTAGTATATAATATGTTTTTGCTCTTGGAATGGATTTAAAAAAATTATTGCTTCAATACATTTTAGAAGCTAGGTAGTATAGATATATGAATATAAGCTATTTTCTTTATTGCTCTATTATGCTTATAAGTTATTAGTTAACAATTGGATTAACACGCTCATGTTTTCATAATATTAGAGACTTACTCATAGTTTAGAGCTCTGTATCTGTTTTGTTATTTGCACTAGGTATGTATATATATCCGTCTAACAGTAGCTATTAGTGACATATATTGGTCAAAATCCTTCTCTGTATGAGAGGAGACCTGTGCCCAGCAGTGGGATGATAAAAAGGTTGATAATGATGTCAAAATAGATTTAAGCCTCCTGGCTGAATTCCAGTCTAAAATGGTTTCTCATTCATAAAATATTGTGTCTAAACTTAAGTAATATTAATAACTGGCCGGGTTTTTACTGAATCGCCATTAATTAAATTTGAAGTAAGCTCTCTAAAAGAGCTCGTTAAGCGGATATAATACAGTGTAGTGTTGTAGTTTGCGTTTTAAAAGCTTAAAGTATTAAGCAGCGAGGCTGCGTCGCCGGTGACAAGCGACTTAATTAACTTAATACAAACATAATATAATAGTGTCAAAAAGTTGCCGGTGTCCGTGCACTGATGTGCAAGTCTGTTTACTATTGTAAACATCAACTATGTTTACAGTATTACTGTTAATTACAGATGGACAAGCTTGACGTCTAATCATCACGCTCTGTTTGTTATTTCATAAAGTTTCATGTACCCTTTACCTATTACATTATCTTCAGCAGATTATTCATATTTAGTCGAGTTTATAATTTTAAAAACATGCTTTTGAATGTGAACATTATGAAACGAAAAGAGGGGCGAAATTAAAGATCGACACTGAAAGACTTTTTCAAATTTCTACCTAATAAAAAAATTCGTTTTTCAGTTCGAAAGCTAGTCGATAATAAAAGGTTGCTCCACAATTTAGTTTCAGCCATCGCTGCGCTGCAACGTCTAAGGAATTTAAATTTTTCCATTGCGGTCCATCGAAGATAATCAAACAGCTGGCGGGCACCCCATGTTTTGAATATTAATGATATTAATCACGCTTCGCGTATTATTATTGTGCTACCACAAACACTGCATAATAAAGTTTTCTTAAATCGCTTCTATCCTCGTTCTTCGTGCAACTCTGCTAGTTTAAATTCTATCTCTTAAGTGTATTGAGTTATACGAATTTCATTTTCTTAAATCCTAGTTGGACTGAATTCCCAATTTCGTTTAGTTATTTTGTGGTGGGTACCGCAATTCCTATAGTAAGAAGTAAGAACGTTGGTAAACATAAACATCACTTTGTATTTACCACGAAACTGCACAGTTGAACCGCGAACACTGAACTACCCCTGTAATAAATTAGTTGTTTTAGCGGAAATGGCATCGTCTTAACGTGGGCTATAAAGACATTTAGGATTGAGTTCTACTGTGGCTGAGCGGGACCCGTAGGTACGTAAACCGTTATAATAATGCGCATAAAATTCTCCGCCGAGAGCAGTGAGCCAGCGAAGTTGCCGGTATTACAGCTGTGAGTTATTCAACGTCACGTACCCCGGGACTGGTCGCAGTTGCGCCAGTGTCCTCGTCGCTACTCTGTGTAAAGTCAGGCATCCCAGCGAAATCGCTACAACCACCATTTCAAAACTTATGACAGAAACAATCGAACGCCGCGATCAGTTTTGCCGATTTGTTTTTCAGAGGGTTAAGTTAAAGAACTCTCACGATTTAATTAAATGTCGGTTTTGTACTCTAATTTCATCAGTACCTACATGCTCGTAAACCTTACTGTAGGTAACGGTGTATAATTTTAAAGCAAGTATTTATTTTCATATTTTTTGGATTTAAATTTTGTATTTATACGAAATGTTTGCAGCAAATACTGTGCTGAATAAATTTGTCTGAGGTTTTACTGAAAAGAAGTGGAGGAAAAGTTTTATTTAAAAGTTCTTTTATTTCACAATTTTTTATTTTCAGTGGAGTCAAAATTTGCCGCAAAGAGAGTCGCGGTTGCGACATCGTGTTACTTGTTGATTTTTTGTATTTTGCTTTTGGCTCACATGTGTTACTCTTATGACGATAAAATATTTTACTGCACTGTTTGTTTATATGAGCATTCTGATTGAAATATTTGTGTAAAATCAAATTCTGTGCTGTTATTGTATAATACAGTTAAATATTCTTGTATATTTATTTATTTAGATATCATTGTATTTCAAGTCACAAGTATTGATGTGTATTCTAATATGTGTTATCTGTTTTGGTGCGGGGGCCGCCGCGGCGCGCTAAAGCGGGCCTTGCTTGATATTTCAGTAGGACCACTAGTATGCGTAGACACGTACTTACACATTGTTCTTGTTGCAGTTATAACCTAGTTGACACAGTTGATTCGCTATCTCGCTCTTATTTAATTTCTACGTCAAGCAAACACTGCTTTAATTAGAATTTTCGCGTTTCCATAAGTTTTATGCGAAGGTCTTTACATAACAAAATAATAAGGTCGAGTGCCCTAATTGGAGAAAGAAAGAAACGGAATTAATTAAGTGATGACGGCTCCATGCGTTTCCGGAATCTGCTCTAAATATTCTTGGAAAAAGGTAGGGTGGTGACAAGAAACCTTATACCCCCAGAAAAAAAAGTAAATGTCAGCGTTGCTACACGTCAATTAGGTACCGTCACTCGCTTTGCGTCACACCCACTTACACCGTGCGCGATCTGGAAGGTGACGGCTAACAGGATAATAATACAAAAGAGGCAAAATACACCGGGAACAAAGTTCGCGAACCAAAAGGACACAACGTGTCATTAGGAAGTCAATGTCCGATCCTTCTTATCTCTCTAAAATATGCTCTGTGTCCTATAAGAAATCGAATCGCACTGATGACACTAACATTCCAAATAAGAGGACGTTTTAGCAAACTAACGTTACCTAGTGCCTAAAACCTCTTAGGTTATATTTTAAGTATTTTTAGAGTTGCGTAAAAACTGGGTAGAGGTTCAAATATTAAAAATATTTTTTTTTGAAAGTGTTAATATTTTCGAATATAATCGCTCGAAAAGTAAAAAAAAATATATCTTCCTCTTCTAACTTTGTTAAGACTTTCTAGCATAATAATAATATAATAAAAATTTTGCACTTCATGTTAGATAGTTTTTGAAAATTTGTATAAAATAATGTCTGAATTAAGTACTAGGTAAGCTAAGTAGTAAGTTTGTAATTTAACAATAGGTACCTACCAAGCATTTTTTATCTTCATTTATATATTTTATTATTCAGAATGTATCTTACAAATAGAAAAGTAATTATTAAAATCGCTTCACGCAATCCAAAAACCACCGAAATCCAACATATATGTAAAGCCATCTTGTTCTTAAACTTATATTAGTAACCCAAATCCCGAGAGTTGGCGCTGTACTTTGGGCTACCTCGCGCTGTTAAGATTTGTCCTGAGTTGATGGGGTCGGAAAGGGTATGAGCGATAGAATACTTAGAATCTATAACTTTTTCTTTTGTTATCACCATAATTCCGTACTTAGTATGTCACCTCAATGTAACAAATATCTCATTTTTAAACTCTTATGGGGACACTTTTTGTGACGGACGGATAACTAAGGAACCCTGCACAGAGCGTGACCCGTCACTCTCTTGGCCGGTTTTTTTCCTTTAAGATACTTTTAATGGAACTGAGTTGTGGACATTAAAAATACAAAGGGAGTGAAATATACCTGAACAGGATCCTCGAACCAAAAAGGTCACATGTCATGATCAGGAAGTTACGTTAATGTCCGATCGTTTTTATGCTCTGTAATAGATACAGAGCGACGTGGAGTTGCACTGACGTCACCAAAACACTTTTACTTTGTAAAGACTAATGTAGAATAAGCCTACAGAACAGATAATTATTTATTCCGTGTATAAGCCTATGTAGTTTCTGCAAATACAAAGATACATTGCAAGTATATTTTCTCTCTCAGTAAATATTAAATTAAGGGCTGTTTTTTTAAATCTTTGAAATGTATTCATCAATAAAATTGGCGTCTGACAGTTTTTGTATGGAAGAACTGTCAAAAATTCAAAGTTATTCCGCCGATAACGTTATTAGGCAAGGGAAAATCAGCCGTTCGTTGAGACTGAGCTGTGAATGTTGCATTACGGTATGAAGAATAATACATATACCAATTTTCTGCATATATCAACGTTTCACAAAACAAAATAACATCGTTAAATATATAACATATACGAATGTGCGCATGTTTGTGTCTCCACAAAGCCAAAGCCATACTCTGTTTGAATGCGTCGTTTGTTTTACTATACGAGGAAAGTTTAAATGTGCCACATCTTCTAATTACGTCCGATCATTTCTGAACCCTTGTGGGTAAGCCGAGGCTTAAAAGTTGTGTTTGTTATATATACGACCCGAATTTGCTGCGACGTTGATGTTAAGGCGCTACCACATTTGCCTGTACCCAAGTTTGATACGTTAATTTTATATAGTTAACTTCACTGTAAATATGAAATGAACGTACCAAACTTCAGTCTTACAATAATTGTTTCAAGGAATCTCTGATGTAGATTTTATAAATTGGTTGTTTAATTATTGTTCAAGAGAGATTGTAGATAAATTTGTGTGTCTAGATAAGAATGTAGAGACTTGAAAGTCGGAAGAAGAAAATATTGTGAATTTATCTATCTATAAAACAAAATTTAAATAAAAATTAGAGACGTGACGACTAGTCGGTTAAGCCGACTATTTGGCCGCTTTTGTAGTCGGCGAGTAGTCGGTGGCTAGTCGGCAAAAACGCCGACTAGTCGTCTTTTTACCTTGTATGTATTTCTCATTAATATGTACTATAGCACATAGAGGGGAACTGAAATAAAATAAAAATTTAAATATTCATTATTATTTGGATTTTATATTCAATCTAACACATTTTGACAAGTAAAGCAAAAAGTCTTTTCTTCAGTAGTAATTTCCTAAAAAATACTGGCAAAAAAGACACCAACAAAACAAAATTAGTACCTTCTTAAAATTGGCATTAATTAACAAACCAAAGAATATCTTGTTAACTTAAATAAATATTTGTAATTGTTAATCAAATAAAAGTAGGTATTTTTAATTAGCAACACATTAAAAAATAAACATTCAATATTTTAAACATGAACTGTTTCATGAAAAATAAAAAGGAAACATAGGAACTTGTATGATTAACCGGACACAACCCAAAAAAAAAATGTTATTTATTTATTAAAGAGGCCGACTAGCCGATTAGTCGGCCTCTTTACAGGCGACTAGTCCGCTAGTCGGTCAAAGTGGTAGTCGACACATCTCTAATAAAAATGCTTTGACGATAACTTTTTTCCTTGAAGTTATTGCGGACACAGAAAATCTAATTAATTTGTATTTCTGATATTTCTAACCAACTGGCCGAGCCACAGAACACTCTTAGTTATTTACAACCCCACATAGTTTCTTTACCGTCATAATCGTCGCCGCGATTTAGAATTCTGCTTATCCCGCTGGGAGTCATGAGCGCGAACGCAAGTACTCGGAGTTATACAAATCCTTCGCCATTATCATCTTTATAGTACCTGATCCTATGGGATTGTAATGTTTCATAATTACTATAATAACAAGTCTATTTTCTGGTCCATACCCGTACTTTGTAGTACTTACATTTATTACTATTTTTGGATTTGCTCACGAGTTATTGGGAATCTTACTATCCTACTACATTTATGTATATCTATATGACGACACGTTTGGCGTACAGTGGCTGAGGAATCGCCTGCTGCGCTGCGTGTAGCGAGTTCGTTCGATTTCCGCACGGAACAAATATTTGTGTGGCCTACGAGTAATATTGTTCCGGATCTGGCTGCTTATGTATGTTAGTTTAAATGTTTGTAAACGCACCTACGATACAGAAGAAATTCCTAGCCAGAGGAACGCTTTACAAAAAAAAAAAACTAGTGCCACAATGTTTTTGTTTATTTATGTAAACACAAGATAATACATAAGGATAAGACAAAATTAAGATCTAACTACAAAGGTGATGCTTATTTTTAATCGCGATTGTAATAAATTATTTCATAGAAATAATGTATATACACAACTAGTCTAATATACATATGTATTATTATCGCGTCGCGGTCTTTGTTATCAAACAATATGAAGTATTTTTTTTTTATTGGAAAAAACAATATTTCTCGTGTCAGTTATTATATGTACACACTAGCTGACCCAGCAAACGTTGTTTTGCCATATATATTACTAGCTGCGCGCCGCGGTTTCTCCCACGTAGGTTTCCATATGCTCCGCTCCTATTCGTCGTAGCGTGATTTTATATAGCCTAAAGGCTTCCTGAATTAAAAGGCTATCCAACGCAAAAAGAATTTTTCAAATTGGACCAGTAGTTCCTGAGATTAGCGCGTTCAAACAAACAAACTCAAACAAATAATATATATATTTATATAATAAATATTTTTTAGTTCCATAAAAAACATAAAAATGAAAAAAAAATAGATGTTGGCCGATTCTCAGACCTACCCGTTATGCAAATAAAGTTTCATACAAATCATTCCAGCCGTTTCGGAGAAGTTTGGTAACTAACATTATGACACGAGAATTTTCTATTGTTCTTCTCACAGTATGGATCTGTGTTCTTCTAACAATCTTCTCTTACTCTGTCCTTCACATACGTCTGACTTTGTTTGTTGTCGGGTTCCGGCATGATGTCTGGTGAAGCCGTACGGAGGACGGGTCTGAGCAGTTGTGTTGCGATGTGTGCCGGGTGCGATGCGCCTAATGTTGTTGTGTTGGGGGTTTGGTCGTGGAGGGTCTTCAGATCAATCTCCCTTTGGCGCAGCATCGTTGGTCGTGTTGTTGGGTTCAACATTGCATCACCTCGCTCAACTGCCGTCTTCCTTCCTATTCGCTCAGTTTTTCAGAGTGAATATGCTCTTAATAAACTAGCGCGCTTTACCATCGACGATCGCATCACTGCTTACCATCAGGCGGGGTTGCGGTCAAGCGCTAGTTTAAAATCATTAAAAAAAAAAAATTCTTCATTTCATATTCAATCCATTCTTCTATGAAACGCACTTCCTTTTGATGTCAGGATGGCCGCCAGTCGCATTTAAGCGGAAATTGCAGAGTTATTTTCGTAACAATTAGGGTAGAGTCATCTCAACACTTTTTCTCATTAGTTTTAGTTTTGTGTGTATTATAAGTATATATTTTGATAATAGTATGTATAAGTAGTAAGTAGTAATTGTACATATATGCATATAGCTTATTTAAGTATTTGTTTAAATAGCATTAAGAGTTTTTCTCCCTTATATTTTTTTTCAACTAAAGCTCATCTGTTCTCTTCACCACCCGTGGTTGACTGGTAGAGAATGCCTAAGGCATTAAGTCCGCCTCGCAACAGTTCATGTGCGAAATTGTAAATAATATAAAGGGGAACATTATGTTAGGATCGATGAAAGTTTTTACTCTGTTACGCAAAAACTACGTAAAGTATTTTGATGTAAGTTTCCAGTAATATGTAAGTAGCTTTTAAATCGGAATAACACGTCGTATACTTATTATCCCCATATTTCCATGGAATCCAGAAATAGATAATACAGGTGAAGCCGCGGGGAACTGCAAGTTATTTAAATAAATAGAAATTTGGTAAGCCCTTACATTCTCCAAAGAAAACTCCCTGTTTTTGGAAAACTTTATAAGTTTCTATAATTAAAATCTGTGGTGCCTCAGCTGTTATATTTTAATTCTTGAGAAAGCAATTCATAGGTTCCTATTACAGGAAGCATATTTATGAATATTTAGAAGAAAAATAAAACCATTTTTGATTATGACTCGGTTTAAAGCACTTTATTTCCCATGAAGACAATCGTATTTTATAATTAGAGAATAAATAAAAATATCCATGATCATTGTCAACTAAAATTGCTTTGTTACCTAATACATAAGCTTAGTTAGCCTTTTATAAAATTTTATTTTATTTTTATTCCTAAACGTTTATTTATTTAATACATTAAGCACATAAATGTATAGAGGTAGACTTAATATCATAGGCATTTCCTACCAATAGACCTAAAGGTGATCCAAAAACAAACAGCGGTAGATTCTATTGTGACAAACGAAGGGTTTCTTTTTTAAATATAGAGAGATACGTATTAAAACTCTGTTGTTTTAATGTTACCCCATGCTTGGGATTACTCCTAACTAACTTGAGTGCCTTTATAAACGTTTAAACTTAAGCTAAGCTTAACTAAAACTAAGAACAGATACCTGCATATCCTATAGTAAGTTCGCGCGGGAATCGAACTCGCGTCACGAAGCGCAGCAGTCGCTCAGTTACTCCACCAACCGTATCGTTTAAACAATCGGCCAAGAGCCTGTCGGGAGACGCTCAGTGTAGCGTTCCGTAGTTTCCCGTATGCCACAATCAGTGACCCCAAGTAAGAGATAAAAAAATGGGGTATTTGTTACATTGAGTTGACATCTTCTTTTTGAAGTGAAACTTCTTTACGCACGCTTGACTTGGGGAGTAAGCTGGCGAAAGCGTTACGAAAACTGATCGGGCAAGGCGAACGGAAGTTAAGTGGGGGATATAAGCACAGAGGCGCCCGTGGCGCGAGCTTGGTACTACAAGGTCTACAACGAGTTTTTTTTTTTCAATAAAAATAGAAGATCTGTGCAAAATTACGAAACTTAAATTAAATTTCTATAAATTAGACGGGTTATGTATGTAAACAATTTTAATAATTCTTTTTATTTGAAAGAATATACGTTCATTATAACAAAATATGTAAATTAAAATAACAAATATGGTTAAAGTACAAACTTAGGTCAGAAATTATTTCGTTCAATTTTTCTAAAACTGTTCAACCTATCAAGTTCAAAATATTTTTTCTAGCAAGTCGTTGTAAAGTTCTACTTTTGTCTTTTTTTTCCTTTTGGAGCGATTATTTCTGAAAATATTGTTACGGACTAGGGGTATCAAAATACCGGTTAAGGGTTACGAGGTTTATTGACAACGATGGTGCAGTCGATAGTAGGCAATGACAAGTAGAACGTAGCTGAAGTCACACTGCAGTCTTCCCTGATGTCCATAAATTCCGTGTTGTACATACAACAACGACACAGAAGTCACCTGATGTAGGACCCCCTCTTATCTTAAAGAACGTTTCAAGTTCCTTCATGACACACATAATAGATATCTGAGGTCATCGGAAAACCTGATATTAGACATGCCGATGCATTCCACTAGTTTCTATGATAAATCCTTTACTGTACAAGCAGTTCGGCTATGGAATGACTTGCCCGTGTCCGTAAGGCGTGCTCAAACACTGTTTACTTTTAAAACTATGATAAAAAAGCACTTCCTCTCTCTTTAAACATATTATTATATTTAATGTGCTCTTGTATGATATTTATTAATTAGTTGTATAAATTTATTTAAACTAGTATGATACACTTAACGTATATATTTATTGTATAATCTATGTAAATAGTACACTGTAGACTACCTACACTATTTCTTTATCCTACCTCTTAGAATTCCATCCAAAGGTTGTCTGTAAAAGATCGCTCTTAGCGATAAGACCGCCCATTGTGTCACCCTTTGTAAATATTTTTATTTGTGTTCTGTAATCTATATGGTGTACATAATAAAGAGTATTCTATTCTATTCTATTCTACTCGAAAATCTTGTTGATTTTGTTGCTGCAGATGTTCTCAAATATCGCTTCTTATATATCACTTATTTCTCTTTGATAGTCAAATGCAGACTGACTGACGCGCTGAGTCACGTCGCTTTATACGTATAGGCAAGCAGAACGAACGTTAAAGATCTATCTGGAAGTAATAATAAAATGCTCAATTTCCAGTATATTCTGCTCACTATTTGGCGGTTCATAGGAGATGAAGTTAATCTAGTAATTTCGATGTCGACTCTTCGTTGTCAGTATTGATGAAACCTGTACCGTTCTATAGGTCATCTCAGGTCTAGCAATGCATTTTTAGATCGTACCTCTACAAGGCCTAGGTCTCAAGACATAGGACTTAATTACGTAAGGCATGTTACGCAATATTGAACCTTATGCCATTGATATGAGATGTAATGGCGCAAATAACAAAATCAAAAATGATTTTAGTAAACCGCTATTCATTTTTAAATACCTATCCAACATCGACGCACAAACGAGTACCATGGATCCAGTACATGATTCTGAATCACCCAGTGGTGGAATTTCTCGTCGGCATTATCATGATTAAAAAAAAAAAATAGTTTTTTTTTCACTTTAGGCCGTTCATAATTGCCATACTTTTGTAACCCAATAAGAATTATCTGGGGACGGACAGGCGGACTTGGCAAAACTATAACGGTTCCCTACAAAGATATCTTAGCTGTTTTTAGCCATATATTGGCGCCGATTTTGTTGTTCAATAACTAAATTAATTATAAGTTAAGTACATCTTTTTCTTTCCATTTAGGCAAGAAAAGGATAGAAGATAAAATTTTAGTTTAATTCTGTCAAATTAAGATACTCCATAGACAGTTTAGACGCGATTATAAACATGGCGACTAAAAATACGCCAGTTTACAAAATGAAATAATAAAAAAAAAATGAATAGTGCTATCTATGGTTTGTAATCTGTACGGTAATGAAAAAAAATATTATTTTAACATTATTTTGTTAGAGAAATAATATTATAATTTAATTTTTTAATTTCCTTTCGATATACTATGCGTAAAGTACGTCAATATAAACTCCTTTTTAGTTTTATATTTTTAATTTTTTGATATGAGAGTAGATAAATTTATCTATGTTATTGTATATATATATTGAATTTGAAAAATTATATTGGTTGTATGCTCTTAATTTTAAAGACAATCTGATATGGCTTTTAAATTAAAAGCTTTTAGTTCTTGTCTCTTTCCATTGCTCTTTCTGTGACTGTTTCTGTGTGTGTGACTCTGAGCCTTCGTATGAGGCCCATTGTGAGTGACCACGTTTCAGTTCCGTAAGTCATTACTGGCAACACACATTGCTCAAAGACTTTAGTCTTGAGATACTGTGGTATTTTGGACTACTAGAAGATATAGCGTAGCTTCCCGAACGCTGCCCAGCCGAGGTGGAATCGACGAGACAAAGTCATAGACATAGCTCTTCGAGTCGCTAAACTTAAGTGGCAGTGGGCAGGGCACATTGCTTGTAGAATCGATGGCCGATGGGGCAGTAAGGTTCTGGAGTGGCGGCCATGTACTGGAAGACGCAGCGTAGGGAGGCCCTCAACAAGGTGGACTGATGACCTGGTGAAGGTCGCGGGAAGTCGATGGATGCGGGCAGCACAAGACCGGTCAGCGTGGAAAGCCTTGGGGGAGGCTTTTGTCCGGCAGTGGACATCTATAAGCTGAAGAAGAAGAAGAAGAAGTTTTTGTCTATATTTAAATTGTAAGTGAATAAAGATTATTTAATCTGTAGCTTTTCAGATATCATTAATATTGCCATAAGATCGGCTGCCGGCAGAAGTTACCACCCACCAGACAAAGTCTTGCCGCCAAGCGATTCGTCGTGTTCCCGCGTTATGTCTGGTGAAGCCGTACGGAGGACGGGTCTGAGCAGTTGTGTTGTGAAGCTTGCCGGGTACGATGCGCCAAATGATGTTGTGTCGGGAGTTTGATCATGGTCCATCCAGATTAATTTCCCTCTGGCGTAGTATCATTGGCCGTGTTGTTGGGTTTATAAATTTGCATCACCTCGCTCAACTGCCGTCTTTCTTCTTATTCACTAAGCTTTTTAAGTTAATGGGTTTAATAAACTAGCGCGCTTTACCATCAACGATTGCATCACTGCTTACCATCAGCGCTAGTTTATAAATATTTAAAAAAAAAAATGGGCAAAAAGTAGTGGCGATGCCATGGCAATGATCGCGACATACGAAGATTGAATGGCGCGGGTCCGAACCTCAAGCACGCACTTCACCTGGTGTTAAATATATATTTTATTGCCAGTGCTCCTTAAAAGATGAAGAAAAACATTATGAGGAAGCTGTATATTCTCTAACCTATAAATCCAAAGATTTGACCCGACTGGTACTTTATTGCACACCTCTCACAGAATTGAGTCCTTTGTGAGGAACATTTTAAACTGATGGGCAAATATTTCTTGAGACCTTATCCCGTTATGTTGACTAAAAGTAAAAATCAAACTCATTTATTTAAAAATGTATTCTGCATCTGATATTGAACCACATTAAAATATTAAATCATTCAATTTAGATTTCTGGGCATTGGTATTCTCTATACATATACAGCTTGTTTTCTGTTTTGTTTGTTTCTGTCAGTTCGAATATTAGTTTGCTGAAGTTGTGTTTGAACTCCTTAGTTGTTAGTTAATTAATAAATATGATTGCCTTTTTCTTGAGTACTGTGGAAAAATATACTCGTATTATTCGTAGGAAAAGCCCTACACTAAAAACATTTTGGTAGACAGTGTGCTGCCGCAAGTTACTATAGGTATGTTACTATATGTTATCATATTGTTTTATTAAAAAGACATCACATTTCATATGATCAAAAGTTAAACACGATTTCACACTCAAATCAAACTCACTTATTTTAAAATGACTTTGATTTGAGTTATAAATTCATTTCATTTTAAGTTATAAAATTTCAAAGAAAATTTTCAAATATTATCAAGGCATAAACGCAGTGTGGCTATGACATGTCTGTGGACGTAGCTAAACAATAACAGCCGCACGGGTTGATCGATCTAGCTATGCTGCGCTTGCCTTGGATGGTCCATGGATGGTTGAGCATCTTTAAATTTCGTATCTCCGTACCTCGCAGTCTCCGCCGTCATTTGTTCATCCTTGACAGTCATTACAGGGCGTTAGAAGTCAAAAACTCTGACAACCAGTCTTGCTAAAGGGTATCGTGTTAACCATGAACTGTATGTGCGAGTTCAGATAAACAGTTGCTCCAAGTAGAGTACAGGTATTCAGCTAAATTTGGTGAGACTGGAAGACAATCCCAACACAGTTGGGAAAAAGATTTATCCTTTCAAAAAAAAAAAAACTCACATGAAGACATCGACAATGAAGAATCCAGTCATCGTCATCACGTTTATCCTACTTTTTAGAAAAGCTTGACTCCTCACAGACCGACTGGTTTAACCAATCTCAGCTCGTAGACAATATCGCACAAATTGGTACACGTAGCCTTCCCATGATAGCTAGCTGTTTGATGTCTGTTTCAGTTCAAGTAACAATGAGAACCTATCATATCATCATCTTACTTCCTATTGTCCTTTCTATCCTCCTATTCTACTAATACTACACGATTGATGTAGACGGCTGAGCGATCAACTGCTGCGCTGCGGGTCGCGGGTTCGATTCCCGCTCGGGACAAATATTTCTATGGTCACAATTAGTTGTTCCGGGTCTGGCGGTTTGTGTATGTGACTTTATATGTTTGTAAACGCTCCCACGATACAGGAGAAATTCCTAGTGTGGGGGGCAACATTTCTTTAAGAAAAATCAATGAAAAAGAACAATCATAAATATACAAATCTATTACTAATATATAAAGCTGAAGAGTTTGTTTGTTGGTTTGCAAGCGCTAATCTCAGGAATTGCTGGTCCGATTTCAAAAATACTTTTTCCGTTGGATAGCTCATTTATCCAAGAAGGCTATAGGCTATATAACATCACGCTGCGACCAACAGGAGCGGAGCATAATAAAAAATTTAAATGTATGCCGTATATTTTGGGGTTAAAATGAAATGTTCAAATAGCTAGTTGCAGACGGCCGCTAGTACTATATAATGCACTAATTCTACTAATATAATACCTGCAAATTTGTGAGGATGCATGTATGGATTGGTACTCAGAACTTACTAAACGGATTTGAATGACATTTTGCACATGGTTGGCTTATAACCAGGATATATCATATAGCATACTTATTAATTTTTTTCTCGGTCGTGGGGTAATTTTCGACCTCTTCGTGGGTGAAATTTCGTCCTTGTATTTAGTTTACGTAGACGGTTGTTAGAAAACCGGTCAGTTGCGACAGCGAGTGTAATTGAACTGAAAAATGTGCATTGTATATATAGTTGATTAAGTGAATTTTGATGAGGCGTTGATGCTGCCGAATAATCAGAAGTGTGAATGTGACTGCATGATGGTACTTCGAATGAAGCTTTTTGAAGATCGCCGCGAGATTGCGACAATGAAGTCGGAATGCGGGGAAGGTACCTATGAAATCACCCGGACGGGACGGTCAAGCGCTGACGTCCGCACCACTGCATTCAAAACTGTCAGCTGTGTAGTGTCTACAAGCAGTTGCGCTTACGCGTTTATTAATATCCACATGGCTTTGTATTTATATTAAGCCGATCTTTTAAGATTATCAGTTATTTTCTCTTTTATTGCACAGTTTATACAGTCCACAAAACTTTCATTTTGCTCCACCATGATCTGTCCTCGCGATGAGATCTACTGATGTAGGACTGTTAAGGATGATGTTATTATTTACGCTGTATCCATACGGACGATTTAAACCTAAATTTCATATCCCTTTTGTAATGCGTTTTACCCGTATTTACGCGTACCGCGGCGTTATCATGCACAATACGTTAGATCGCCATGTTGTTAAATACCCTGATAGTATGAAGGCTAAACATAACCTCGATCAATCAGAAAATCATGATTCAATCTAAAACCTAAAAAGTCTTATATAGCTTTAATATCCAGTGCGTTGTCAGGGTCAATGTCAAAATAGCGTTGGATAATAATTATTTATACAAGGGATGTTATCAATTTGTTTAATCAGCCAGCAATAATCAGAAGCAAACGCAGCTAAATCGCATTAATTGATACCACTCGATGAATAGCTCTTCATCATCAAATTCACTGAAAGGCAAGTAAGGAGAATGTAATTGAATCGAAGTACGAGTTGAATTCGAGTTTAAACTCGATAGTGGAGTTAAACTTGATGAAGCGGTCACGTCGGCTAATTCTTCGAAATATTAATGTAGTTCACGTGGGTGTAATCGGGAGTCGCGGCACGTTGCGGGCATTCCGCCTTTGAAATCACTTCCCGGCCCCACTCTCCTCTCTGACAGTGACGTATTGTTGCTCTTCTTTAACATTAATGTAATGGATTTTGTTTCATGTTGCGGAAGTTATCGCATATTTTACGATCTGCTTAATTTATCCATTAAATTTTTGTTGTTTTATCTCTGGGTTTGATTACTTGTTTATGATGGACCGCGAAGTGCTCGTGCATATAGAATAGGTAATCGGCTGACCTTTCGGCTTTATTTCATGTTACATTGATAGACTGTTAATTTAAAGGGTTTTCATATTTTAATATAAAAGTTATAACGTGTTTGTTCGCGAGACATTTATCTCGTCGTTTAGTATTTAGACGTTAATTCGTCTGTTATACTACTTTGCACATGACAAAGTTCTTATAAAATCTCTCTGTTCTTCAATTTACCGACTATAAACCCGAGCACTTTGTAATGATCAAGTTGGTTCAAATACCTAGCTATAATATAGTGTACCTTAGTGTGGCCGCAAACAGTGTAGGAGGCAATAAAGCGCTTAATATTATCGGCTACCACGTCGCACTTGACGTAGCAGCGCTACACCGTAGCACATTCGTAGCACACTGGCGTAAATGTGCCAAATTCGTGTAGGTATGTATAGAATATGTTAATGGTTTGGAAGTGGACATCACAATATGTATAGACTGTCTACGAATAATGTGTTTATTGATTGAGACCTATTGTGTAAGATAATATCAGAAACTGAATAATGGGCTGACATAATTTATACGACGAATGAAATACAGATTTTATTACTATGTTACACTTTCAAGTAAAGCAATGTAGTAAAAATCACAAGTTACCCCTCTTAAGATTTTTCGAAAGCGATGCAATAATGATAACATTATTCTGAAGAAGAACATTTTTCCTTAAAGACTTGGTTGAGGTCAGTATGAACACAAAGCTTCCGAGTAAAACTTTAAATTCACGTGTTTCCTGAAACATCTCTACATAATAGCTTGGGTGCTTGAACAGTAATTCCATTGTGAAGTTTCGTTGTGTGCACGTGGACGTCAGAATGCTTCTTGCTTTGTGTAACACACCACCTGAAAATCTTAAACTGAGTGTTTCTAAGAGGTGTCTTATGCACATACTGGCTAATGCCTTATGCACATTCAGGTTCTCATGTATTCAAAGGCTTTTGATACCTTTTCCTGCATATTTTACATAGTAATATTGCCCAAGAGTGCAAATTTTAAGTCACTGTAGTTTCTCCGACATGAAACAATTTCATAGCTAATTTAGGTTGTTATGATAACAACAGTCAACTCCAGGATGCAATAACAACAAAAACCACATCAGCTTTCCTAACAATTTACTTTAATAAGTTCTAGAGGCAAATTACATCGCTTGAACGTATGTACAAATTGTGCGGAGGGGAAATGAGAGGTAAATCCGTTTTAAACCACAGTAGACGGGCAGGACGCGTAGAGCTCTCGATCCGTCACGCGTCGCGCAAACTTAATCCCTCATCAAATCCAGATTAATTAAAGTGGAGCCGACCACGATCTCGGCAAGCCACTCACGCATATTGTAACACATGTGTAACCGAGCCGGCGCCGGCGTCACGACACTCTTGCCGCGCTCATTATGTACTTCCTACGCCGTATTATCGTGTAAAACCACTCCATCATGAAGGTGTTTGACTACTGAGTGACTGAGTGGACTAGAATAAACTGTTTGCACTACATGTATTGTTGTAAAACAAAATACTTACAGATTTTCTTGTGTGCGCGGTACAAATATTTTAAGAATATAAGAATAACGTTTATATTTTAAAATAAAATAGGGTGTGCCTCATAGAATAAATGCCTACTCACTTATAAGATCTGATCACTTCATTCATGTTGCACAAATGTATTTAAAATATTTTTTACACTTCCTCTCACTTTGTTGCGGCTGTCACGTTAAGAGTTTGTTTAAAAAGGATACGTCAAAAGCGCTACCGAAAGATTAACAAGCATTCGAGGCGGAGTGTACGTAATACAATCAAAAGTTTTGATGAATTTCTCGAAAACTGTCTTTGTTTCCCCTTTCTGTCCAAGTTAAATAATAAAATCCACGGACTCTCCATCTGAGTCTTGTAAGAACTTGCTCTGGAAAAGTAACGTGAACAAAAAGTAATATTTTTAAGCACCGTACCAGGTTCGAACGACGTGATAGCTGATCTCTACATCGAATTTTACTTAGCCAATACCTGCGTCTAGACTGTCAAAGATCTTTTCAGGAGTCATTTCATACAGATACGTAGGTCTTAATAAAACTTTTAATACCCATTATTTATTTAATAACAACAGCCCTAGCCGACAGAAAGTAATAAGACATATAACTGATTAGCAAAAAATATATAAAATTATCTATCTCAATCTTTTATGAACAATTGGAGCGATTGGCAAGAAGTAGCTCAATATGAGGCACTTGTAGGAACATGAAAGCCACAAGATCGACGAACCAGCAACAAACTTTGACAGCGGTAACTTACTCTGCATTAGTTATTAGTTTCATACATCAAAGTATGAGTAAAATAATTTAAGGTTGTTTAGTTGAGTATCTATGTGAGATATTTTTTAAGGTTGCAATTAAATTAAGTTCATGTCTTGTGATTTATATGATGGCAGTGAGCGATGCTGCGACCGGCTGCGGAGACAGAGGGCGGTCGCGACGTTGCGCGCCGACCGCTCCTGCCGGCCACCGCCGACCCCCAGCGGGAACGAATCACGGATCCTTCTCGAATACACGACACGTACTCTAACCCCCTATTTTCATACGTTACAAGGGTTCATCCTCGGATCAACGTGAAGAATTTATTGAGACTGTTTACCCAAGAAAGGAAATAAGCGATGTCAGATTCTTTCCTATATTTCATTTTTGAATTCAATTCGTGATACATTGGATATTGTGTCAGCTTCACTTTATGACGCATTGCCATTAGAATTCAACTTTTTTCCTTATTCAACGTTTGACCTTTACCTTAAGCATTCATTTATCTTAGTAACGTCTACCCACAAACGATAATGCCGGTTATAAAAAAGCCTTAATAATATTATGTTTCAGAATTTGGGTAAGTTATAATAGAACATTTATGAAATGTAACTCTAAGAGAAATATATACAGCATATTAAAAAATTCAAACATATATATAGCTTTAAAAATAGAGAAGTTATTATAATAACCAATATCAATCTACATATGTACTAGATATGTAGATTTCTACCTCACTGATCGTGCAATCAAAGCTTATGGAAGATTCCACATAAAATTTTACGAGAGGCATTATAGAGCCGGAATAAGCTGAATGTTACCTACTGTAACAAACCATAATATCTGTAACTCTACGATGTACTCGTATGACGTACTTAGATATGAATAATAATGTTGGTATTTGGTATTTTGTCGTAATCGTAATGATGTTGGTGCTTGCGTATGTAGAATTGTAAATACTGTAATCACATCAATCTATAATTCGCAACATAACCCATTCCACTGCTGTGCACAGGTTTTCTTCCATTACTTAAAATGGAACACTAGCCTTCTCAACTTAGTTCAGAGTTTTTATGACAAAGATAACTGAGCCATGTTTTGCTTGGAATCAGCAGACTAACATAATCTTAGAACTTGTGAGGCTTTCTCGAGAAAGTGTAGTATCAGCTGAATGGCGGCCAGCGGGAATCCGGGATCTTCCTTGAGAACAAATTAAACCCTATTCAGTAGTTCGCCTCCTTAGGTAAAGATGTGAGATACGCTCGTATGTATAGTGAACATGAACAACCGCAGCTTCAGCTTTATCAAAACATATTTTTCAATTTCACCACTATGTACAGCGAATAATTTATTATCATTGCTTTACGTTGAAAATCATGATATAAGTTTCTTGGAGTTAACAACCTCATACGTAAGCATTAGAAAACTTTTAAGACGAATATGATGGCTTTCATTTATATTATAGTTTGAATATACAATATGTAAAGAAAACCCTGTCCGATCCGTGAAGGTATTGTTAGGTATCGATAACTGATTCTACTAATGTCAACAAAGCCGGGCTAAACTTAAAAAAATATCCCACCTACAAAATTAAATATTATTAAGCAAAAAGTGGTCACTTAATACATTTGCGGTAAGCAACACTTCCGCGGGCGGCGGGGGACAGAGCACGCGGCACGTGGTCGCATCGCTATTCGCTCATAATAATACCGGTGTTGTCACTTTTTTAAACATTACCAAAGTTAGGGGAAGTTGGATTAATTCGCGGGAAAAAAAGATTATTTCAAAATTCATTAGCATTGTTGCTATAGCTATGATGCTTACGTAAAATTTAATATTATATTTGGTCATGTGTTTACCTAACCTTTATTATCCTTATGGGTCGGACAGGGTTTTTTTTTACATATTGTATAAGCTCGTTCACCCTTATAGAAGAAATATGTTCTCAGGTTGGTTTAAAAACTTTAATTATGATATAAATTTTGCAATCGGTACTCAGGAGTTATAGAACCATGCCCATATCAAACCCTAAAAAGCGCATGAATGTTTTATGCTTAACTCCATTAGGAGTTAAGCATAAAACTTTTTTGCCCAACAGCAATTTTTCGTTTTAAGTAAACATTTATATAAAAATCTACATAAACAGCTAAATATACTGGACTTAAATAGATATATGTTAAAGAAAGAAATAAGTCAATAGCTATTACATGTGGACTAGGTATGTAGCGACGGAGAATCTGTTAACTTAAATATCTTCATATAACGTCACTAGCTGCGGGCCGCGGTTACACACGCGTAGGTTTCGATATGATTTTTTTATATGCTCCGCTTTATATGCTCTGCGTGATGTAATATAACCTAAAGCCTTCCTGGATTAATGGGCTATCCAATGCAAAAATATTTTTTCAAATCGTACCAATAGTTCCTGAGATTAGCGCGTTCAAACAAATAAACTCTTCAGCTTTATATATTAGTATAGATATACATACTCTAAGATCACATCTTACACTTATATCCTAATATTATAGTTATACCATATAAATAAATAAATAAATACATACGGACAGATCACACAGATTGAGCTAGCCCCAAAGTAAGTTCGAGACTTGTGTTATGGGATACTAACTCAACGGTACTATATTTTATAATAGATACATATATAGATAAACACCCAAGACCCAGGCCAATCAGGAAAAGATACATATATAAACATGCATGTCTGCTGTCTTTCACCTTTGTGTTACTTGGGATAATTTTAATTATATTTTTTAGTTATTACTTATATTCCCCTTCTTTTGTACAACTGTTGGATTAATTCACTGACACCGTTTTCTCATGTTTTGATTAAAATTATTCACAGAATTCTTTGGCTGAACCCTATCTTTTAAGATACAGGCGAGTCCTAGTTTAAAAGATAGGGTCTACTATTGCATAGTAATTTTAGACATTACTTTCATGTAGGTATACAGTGTAAAGTGTTATGTATTTTGTGTAAAATAAATACTTACTATTATTATTAACTAAAAATGATACAAGTACGTTACTATATATTTAAAAACGTTGCCCCACACTATGAATTTCTCGTGTATCGTATGTGCGTTTACATACTTTAATACACAAACAGCCATTATAATATAAACATTGATATTATAATTATCCAGTTCTTGTTTGCAAGTGAACATTGTTTCACATAATTTATAGTCTTTGGGATCTTTAGTCTGACAAGCAGTCTTACTGGTGTAACTTTACTGGGGTATCGTATTACCCAGTACCGAGAATCGTAGAGATCTTTCTTTTTTTTTTATAATTATAAACTAGCGCTTGCAAGCAATCCCGCTGGATGGTAAGCAGTGATCGTTGATGCTAAAGCGCGCTAGTTTATTAAGAGCCTATTCACTCAGAAAAACTGAGCGAATTGGAAGAAAGACGGCAGTTGAGCGAGGTGATGCAATGTTAAACCCAGCAGCATCGTTGGTCGTGTTGTTGGGTTTAACATTGCATCACCTCGCTCAACTGCCGTCTTCCTTCCTATTCGCTTAGTTTTTCTGAGTGAATAGGCTCTTAATAAACTAGCGCGCTTTACCATCAACGATCGCATCACTGCTTACCATCAGGCGGGAATGCGGTCAAGTGCTAGTTTATAATTATAAAAAAAACGAGTGTGCTTATGACCACACGACTGAAGTGAAACTTCTTTCGCACATTCTGTATGTATATCTATATATATGTGTGTACAATATATACATGTATACACATATACATATATTAATTTTCTATAAATATTTAAATTTATTTCATGCTTTCATTTATAAATTAATATTTTTGCATAGACCTCCAATTAAAAAAAAAAAAAAAGTGGATTCCCTCGGGGCCAAAAGGTCGGGCTCTTCCTCCTGAATCAGGGGACCCCAAACTCGGGTAGTCCACGACCTCTGGTTCCCGAGATAATCCACGGGGGGTGAGGTAACTAAAGGGGGGGGGGGGATATAGATTTCGTGGGGTTGCGGGGGGAGGGGGAGGGGAGGGGGGGAGTCGATTCCCTCAGGGCCAAAAGGTCGGGCTCCTCCTGATTCAGGGGACCCCAAACTCGGGTAGTCCACGACCTCTGGTTCCCGAGATAATCCACGGGCGGGTGAGGTAACTAAAGGGTGTTTGTAGTGGATTCCACGGGGCCAAAAGGTTGGGCTCTTCCTCGTGAATCAGGGGACCTCAAACTCGGGTAGTCCACGACCTCTGGTTCCCGAGATAATCCACGGGGGGGTGAGGTAATCAATGAGGGAGGTCGGGGGGTGTTCGCAGCGTCATGTTCTCGAAGAAATTCATAGTTCTTAATCAATCAAGGTACTTAGTTTAATAATTGAGCTTATGAGGCTCGAAAGCAATTTGTACTTTGTGTCCAATTATCGTATTGTGACGATATCTTCAAGCTTCTATACTTTCAATTATATCAGAAATGTTCAGCAAAAATATATAAAACAATATAAAAGGCAGAACAGAACGAAATTTATAAATTATTTGTGCTCTTAGGTAATCAATTGTTAACAAATCTTAAAAAGATCCAAAAAATATATATTGCCTTCGGCGAGATGCGTACTCACAACTTCATACTCGACTCAATTGTTAACAAATCTTAAAAAGATCCAAAAAATATATATTGCCTTCGGCGAGATGCGAACTCACAACTTCACACTCGACGGTCATGCAATATTTACATGAGCCAGCTCCTTGTTTGTAGTACAGACGAAATAGGACTATACTCTGCTTCCGTTCGCCTTCATCATTTTTTTTCCTATCATTTTTCGTAACGCTTTCGCGAGTTTACTCCCCAAGTCAAGCGTGCCTAAAGAAGTTTCACTTCAAAAAAAAAAAAAAAAACAACAACACGACCAACGATGCTGCGCCAAAGGGAGATTAATCTGAAGACCCTCCACGACCAAACTCCCAACACAACAACACTAGGCGCATCGTACCCGGCACACATCCCAACACAACTGCTCAGACTCGTCCTCCGTACGGCTTCACCAGACATTAACGCTTGGCGGCAGGGCTTTGTCTGGTGGGTGGTAACTTCTGCCGGCGGCCGATGTTATGGCTTACCACCGAGATCAAACAACAAGCAGTCACTCCACATTAAATACTGGTATTTAGCTACTTCCCATTAGACCGAAAGCCAACTCCAACATTATTGGGAAAAGGCTAGACGGTGGTGGAGTGAAAACAAATATTTTACTAGTTATGCGATAGTTTTAAACAGTATTGATCCCAACTCCTATCCTGGGGGTTTGGGCACGATTATTTTTTTATTAAGGTAAGAAAGTGATCCATGTTTTCAGACAGGCCGGATTCATAGTTGTCACATTGTTATTTTCGAAATTAGACATCATTTTCTTAGAAAAAAAACAAAGGCTGAAACTAATCAAATGCAAGTAGAGCACGAAGAAAAACCTCGCACCATTCTAGATGTATTAACGGAACGGTGAGAATTGAGTTAGCTTGTAGATTCCCACCACGTTCGTTCGCCTTCATTCACGCGACTCTAACGGCGTAGATAATAGAGACTTACTGCGCACTTTACTCCGCCATACCTACAGCAATAATTCTCCCGGAGTAGTTTTCACGCGAAAAGTAAAAGACGAACATCGAGAGAATCGACCTGTGGACGATACCAAAAAAGTTTTGACGGGGCTTTTTTATGAACTTTCATAACGGAACATTTAACGAGGGCAGGCGATGACGACAGTCCTTTGCCCCACCGTCCCTAAAGACGTAAAAAGTTAAACTTTGCGATTATTGTTTAAGTTGCGCGCATTGCCCATTGAGGTGTGTCCTCATAGACCGCGTTTTATCAAACGCTTGAACGCGGAAGCTGAGCTACTCCTTCGTTTCCTCTTTGTTGTAATATGTTTTATGATTTTTTTGCTTTCAAATAAGTATTCTTTTTACACCATTCTTTTGTGTAGCCCTTTTAGAAATCCAGTCTTATTCAGAGTATTAGCGCTTTTGTTGTTCTGAGTTTTATTTGAAAGAGCCTGACCTTTTAGCTTAACCATTTCGAATCAAAGTTTTTGTATTATATGTACTTTTGTGTAGATAAAAATAAATTAGATTACGGTTCATGAATCCAGGTTTGATATTTTTAAACGGAAATCGCTTAGTTTATAATTTGAAATTAAACTTAAATCCAAGAATGGAAAAATGTTTCAACCTATACAACGTTACTTTTACTTCATACGAATCCTGAATATAGTTTGTTCAGAATAAGCAGCTGAATCGATTCCCATCATTTCTACACCATGTTATAGTTTGTCCCAAATACATTAGAAATTGTTGCAGTGTCGTTACCGAGCGCACAACTCAGCTGACGTTAGATCATAGTACCAGACACGTGAGTCAGGGCCTACCGCGCCTCGCCGCTAGAGGCGCGGCCGGGCGAGCGTTGCGTTGACCATATTTTTGTTGGGACAACCAGGTAAGATAACAAGCTCATATAACTTTGAAAATTTTTATGATATCTTTTTGATTCTTAAATTAAAAAATACTGGACACATGTTTCAGGTTTTGCATATACAAAAAATAATGTTGTATAACAATAAACGTAATCAAATGGAACCAGAATTGATAAATGATACAGAACCTCTGTTTCCCAAGAAGGTATTTTTAATGGCTATAATATAATACGCACCAGTAGGTGAGTGTCTGTTCCATGAACAGCAATACCGAGATCCATCACCAAACCGCGGCTCAGATTGGCCTGTCAATTACGTCACTGCTTTCCCACCCTTAATCTGTCATCTAGACACCAATTAAGGGGAAACTGCCATCACGAGGAGTAGTAATAATTTATCTTTCACAAGATAAACCTCAATCCCATAAATGTACCCCATGCCGAAAATAATATTGAATACAAAGTTCAGAGGCAAGCGCAATATACCAAACGTAGTGCAATTATTATGCCGACATAATTATTATTGTGCGTTTGTTACTGTCACATTATGGTTGCCAGTATCATTACTAAAACACGACCAATATTTCTGTTATTTTTCTGATATTGATTATGATACGAGGCACTTGTATGAGCGCTATGTGTATGTAAGGCACATTTGTTACTGTCATAGTAAATATAAAGTAAATAAAGAGATATGTTACCTTTCTTCAGTCGTTTGGGATTAAGCCAAGTCGAGTCCGTTGACAAAGACACGACTGTTGTGTTGTCACACAGCGCTCGCGTAAACGAATAACCGTACCTATTGGTACGTAGGGGAGCGTGAAATTCTGGAACCGAATGTACATACGACAGCAGATCAAGCTAATACAATCGGTCAGATTTCTTTATTAGATTTTCAACTTTATCTCTAAAGCATTCAGGCTCAAGGCTGATTGGGACTATTTGACAAAATCGGGTAGCTAGACCTGCTATCGTCCATAGGTCGTAATTCAGACGGGTGAGAAAGTACGGGAATTCACTCCATGTCCGTCTTCGGTCAAGATTGCACTTATTCTTTAACTATCCTTGTAAAATCTCTTATTATGTGAAGAGTTAGTGATATTTTGATCTAACGCACTATCCAGTGAATGTATTTAAACGCTTGCAACAGTAGATGTGGCACATTGCCAATCTCTCTTACGTATTCTCTAACCCGTTACTGTGGCAATTACTGTCGATGTGTTATTTCCAATTTATTTTTTAACAATAATCTGGAGTTTTTATTACTTATCCCATTGTTATTAGTTCGAAGTATTTTATAATTCTTACCAAATAGCATCCGATATGATTTAATGATTTGACATTGTTGAATTAAATAGGAAATGGCTTATTGGCGACCCAGATTTAACTTAAAACAGTCTCCTAAGCCTGGAGTATAGGTGTAGAGTAGCCAGCCTTTCGGTGTTCTATAGGATGCATTTTGGTGAGTGTGCAAATGAATTGCATGATTTAATTCCCCCAGGTCCGTTCCACCATCGGACGACCGGTCGTAGGGCGAGTATCCACCCTTGCGTTTTTAACATCTCTACGATTCGGACGAAGCGTTTCGTCTCCGCTTTTATACCGCGTACGTTGAGGGACTGGAACAATTTGCCAGCGGCGGTTTTCCGTCGGACTACAATTTAAGTGTCTTCAAGCCTAGATTGAATAGGCTCTTAATAAACTAGCGTGCTTTACCATCAACGACTGCATCCCTGCTTATCATCAGGCGGGAATGCGATCATGCACTAGTTTATAATTATAAGAAAAAGAATGTAAAATGCGATTATGAATACAACTAAAGCAAGTATTTTTAAAATGCTGTAACGAGTGTTTGTGTAACTAGCAGATTACACGCCGAAGAATAAATCACATGTAAATCTTTATGGACATTTACAAAAAGTGCACGAATACAGATTTGTTTATAATGCAGCGCTGTGTTGGGTGATTGGATGCTGAGCGGAACAAAAGTTCCTCGCCTTGTTTTGTTTGCTTTTTAACTTAATTAATTCGCTTGCTTCCAACAGCAACTCGTCGGCAATATTATTATATTATAATAACTTACGGACGCATTTGCATGATTTAATCAGTCATTGTTTTAATAAACTGTAGATTTAATTGCCTACAAACGTTATTCGATTTGCATTTTGCGTTCACCTGTTAGCGTCAAAACACGGGTTTACATCAACACAAAAGGGATGTCTATCGGCGATATAATCAAAGTACACAGCTTTTCTTTTTTAGTATCTAATAAAACTCGGACAACGTTTACGAAGACAATATCATAAAAATTGGCATAAAATCACGGCGCCGAAAATTTTATATCCCGATACTATTACGTTCATAATCCGTATAGTAGAAATGATGGGACGAATGCGGCGATTTAACGAACATATGTCTTCGTTGAAGTTAAAATTTATTGTTCGAATGAATTTGACTGTAATGGCATTGAATGATGTTTATATTTTATCGGCATTCATTGTACAGAACGAAAGCAGAAATGAAATTGTTCGCAGTGACAGAATGGAGTTTAATTACTTTTTCACATTTTTGTTCGAAAAAAACAATTTACCTGCTTGTTTAAAGGTATCTTACCTAATTTTCCTTATTGAATACGGTAACCAAACTGTTAGATTATAAATTTTATAATAGGATTTACGTCTTATCTCCTTTGTCATTGATGACAAGTTTAAAAACAAAAATGTTTCGTTTTTCTGCCGCTTGAGGTGCGGTTGTTGCTTATTCATTCTGTTGTTAAAATTTTTGTTTCTAAAAAACAATAAAGAAATCTTACTTAATCAGACGTATCAATTGAAATAACCTGAGACCAATAGATTATGGGCCCAGGATACGCGTTTGTCGATATTAAGTAAAGAGCAGTTTTTTGTTTTAGTTTGTCAAAGTAAAAATAGTTTCGGTTCGAATAACCTAACAATCATGGAGGTTAACAATTCCATGAGAATTGATAAGTTCAGCGGTAACAACTTTCGACAGTGGAAATTCCAAGTGAATTGTGCTTTAAAAGAGAAAGGATTAGATATAAACAAGAAAAAACCCAATGTCGCTGATACTACACAGTGGGAAAGAGATGATGGAATGGCAATGTTTACTATAACCTCGTCAATGGATCTTGGCCAAATCTCGCTCATTGAAAATTGTGAAACGGCAAAAGAGATAATGTTAAAATTGGAATCTACATACGAAGCAAAGACTGAACTAAACAAAATGATGGTGCACGAAAAGTTTTACCAATACAAGATGTCGCCGACTGACAGCATCGCTAAACACATAGCTAATGTGGAGAATTTAGCAAAACAGTTATAACAATGATAATAATCATTTTAATGCGTAGCCTCGCCGCGAGTAATTTATCGATCTTTATATTATATAAATACAGTGATTATACTTTTGTTACATAGTACTACATTTACTACCAAAGGTGCTCCTGGCTACAGGGGCACCTTATATCATCATGGATATCCCCACTGTAAGTTATGCCAATGTTACATCTAAAACTACATTCCCAAAGAAAGATCAAGCTATCATAATAGATTCTATCGATGGAATTATGCTACGAGACTATTTGTTAGCCCTCTCCACAGTTACCAAACCAACTTCAATAAGATTTATCTCACGAATAGCCAACTCAAGAGTATGTGTGTACATGGATACTAAACAAACCGCAGATGAACTTGTTGATGTAATAAAAAAAATAAAAGTCAAAGATAATATTCTGGAGATTCGGCCACTGATAACAAGAAACAAACGAATTGTATTATCTAATGTTTGCCCGATTATACCCCACGAGGTCATAACAGAAAAATTCAATGAAATTAATATTAAAATATTATCACCAATTACCTTTATGAGAGTTGGAATTTCTGAGCCTGGTTTCGCACATATTATGAGTTTCCGCCGGCAATTGTATGTTTCTCCAGAGGATGAAAAAAGACTTCCAGAATCTATGCAAATAAATTATGACGACACAAATTATTGGATTTACTTAACTAATGAATCAATGAAATGCTTTATTTGTAATGGAATGGGCCATTTAGCTAAATATTGCCCACAAAGTAAACATCAATCTACGCAACAAACAGAAGAAATCTCAACCTACCCTCCAATAGTTTTTAACAAACCTTTAGGAAACCTTACCCCACTGACCCAAAATTTATTATTTAACAAAGGCACCAAACGATTCCATTCTGATACTACCTCGGGAACCCCTCAGCCAGAGCCTATTCAAACAATTCCACCAGCGGAAGAGATGCCTATGAGCGACCACTTAGATGACACCGACAGTAATTATTCACTAGAAGAGGAACAAACCAACTTAAAATCCATTAAAAAAAAGAAGAAAACTATTGACAGCAGATCAGAAGAACAAGTGTGGAACGACATTAATTTGGAACTAAAGAATCTAACACAAGTTTTCCCTTATCAGTAGATCAATTTGTAAGTCTATTGGATGTGTGCCGTAACAAACAAAATGTTTTAGAAATTACCAAAGAATACACTGATAAGATCCCCGATTTAATTGATATGTGCCTACAACTTCATCCTAAAATGAACAAAACGTTAAAAAATAGATGTTCAAGATTTATTCGAAAATTACAATGCATCATTGAACCAGGGAATACCCACTAGGTATTTTTTTTTTGATTTTTTTATTAAGACAAAAAAAAAATATTTACCCTTTTTTTTTCATATATATTAGCCATGAAAATTCTGCAGTGGAATGTCAATGGTTTCCATGCTAGATACGAACACATAAGATTAATTTTGAATGATTTAGATCCACTTTGTTTTTGTGTTCAAGAAACCAACTTTAAAAATAATTATTGTGCTAAACTAAGAAATTTTAATTTTTTTTACAAAAATCGCTCTAGTAGTACCGCACGTATAGCTAGAGGTGGCGTGGCAACATAAATATAAAACCTTATACATTTCCTGAGCAGATTACCATTAATAGTCCTTTAGAAGTTATAGCTGTGAGAATTAAGTTTCCATTAACAATTACAATCTGTAATTTATATTTGCCCAATAGTTGTTCTTTTAATGAAAACGAATTAAATAATTTGGTTAATCAGCTTCCAACTCCCTTTATTTTACTGGGAGATTTTAACAGCCATCATTTCTGTTGGGGTTCAAATCACTGTGATTAAAGGGGTAAAATTATAGCTGATTGGTTAGAATCACATGATAGTATTTTCCTCCTCAATTCTCATCAACCTACTCATTTTAACAATAGCAATGGTCGAACTAGCAATATTGATTTAACTTTTGCTTCACGAAATATATCAACTTATTTCGACTGGAATGCATTGGATGAACTTTACGACAGTGACCATTTCCCTATAGTAATTACGTTTGAAATAGATTTTAACTCAAATATACAATATGTCCCTCAACATTGGAAATATCAAAATGCGGATTGGACTAACTTTTCTAATGAAATAGAATGTAACGTTAAACAACTAGGCAAACTACACATTACATCAAATAATGACATTAATGATTTAGTTAAAGAATTTAATCATTTAATCATCCTAGCTGCTGAAAAGTACATACCTAAAACGTCTGGAAAATTAAAGAAGAAACAAGTTCCTTGGTGGAATGATGAGTGTTCTAAATCATTAAAGGAAACTAAAAAAGCATACAGAGCTTACTCCAAATTAAAAAGAAAATACCAAAATAATTATTTTTGTAATCAAGAAAGCCTACTACAAGAAGAGTCACTTAAGATAGATTATAAGAAAAAAAAAGAGCTAAAACTAGAAAATTGTTTAAAGAAAACAGAAAAGCTAGCTGGACTAAATTCATTTCATCAATAAATAGTTATACCCCTGTAGGAATTATATGGCAGAAAATTAACGCTATTAATGGTAAAAGACATAATAATAATAAAATAAACTGGCAACACCGCAAACGTCAACATCATATTTTTTTATCAATTTAAGAAATAATATTTTATATCAGTTTTTCATTACGATTCTGTGAAATATTCAACAAAAACCGAAACCCAAACTGAAAGCAGTTTAAAATTTATATAAAAAGTGTTTTTAAACATATCTACAATGATAAAATTACCGAATCTTTGGAGGTGACATCTGTCATGTCACCTCGGAAAATATATAATTATGTACAATACAACAATACAAAATAGAAAAATAAGTATGAAATGTTGACAAGATCTGCCGCTCGACGTGCACGCTCACCACCCCCGGACTCGTCGCCCAGCTCCGCCTCGCCGCCGCCGGTCTCCAGCCTCACTGTGAACGCTGTGACGACACCGGCCGCGGTAGTTGCGTCGAGCTCGAGCGACGAGTATTTCTCTCCGCCGACGTCGCCAACACCTGTGCGTCGGCAGGGGAGAGGCCGGCCACCGAAGAGCTTGGGACTTAGGGGCCATCCGGCCCCGAGCCGGGTCCCCGCTGCCGGTGGTTGTGTGCAGCGCATGAGATGGACTCAGACAATGAATGAGAACGTCATGCGCGCATATTACGGGGCTACAGAGGGGGGAACTAACCTCACTGCGTACCGTGAAAGGATGCTGTCTTTGTTTCAGGCACTGGAACCAACTGTCAACGTCTCGGCCCAACGACTGTCGGATCAGGTGCGCGTCATCCAACGCAATCACAGGTTGGACGATATCGCACTTGATAGGCTGCGCTCAGAGGTACTGAGCAACCAAATCGCCCCGACTCTGACCCAGACCGCGGCACAGGCGTCAATTATTGATGCTGTTCCGCCGCGGTCCAATCGTATCGAAGAAGAGGACGATAGGGTTGAAACAGTAAGTAGCCAGTATAACGATCGACTGAGGAGCGCACTGGAGGATGCGTTCCGCGACTATAGATCCACTCCGACCAACCTTAGACCCCGGTTACCACGGCTACCTATGCATAAAAAAAATAGGGCGCTGGTGTGTGCTTTGGACTCGCAGCTCAAGAATTTCTTCGAGAGCAGCGAGGATCTCATTGATACACACTCGATCCTGTATTGCGCGGCTGTAGCGGCATGTCGATTAGCCAAAGTCAAGTTTCCAAATTATGACGAAGCTACTCGACCAAAACCAGCCGTACCAGCCTGGCAACGCAGAATCGAGCGTCATATCGATGGGACCAGGGTACTCATCGGCAAACTATACTGCTTCAGGGAGGGCAATACTCGACCACGAGTGATGCGCTTTGTGAGACAGGCATTCTCGGGGACTGGTATCAGCCCTCGAGAATACATAAATAATGTCACAGAGCGCATCGACTTCCTGAAGCAGAAAGTTTGTGCATGGGCGAGCCGTATTCGGCGGTATAAGCGGCGAGTGGACCGATATACGCAGAATCGCATGTTCCAGAGCGATGAGAGGTGGGTATACAGAACTTGGGAGCGACCAGAACAAAACGAGGCTGACGTGTACCGCCCAGATGATGCCACCACAAGTGCATTCTGGCGCGGTATATGGTCGGTATCCGTTTGTCACACTGAGGGTGACTGGATACAGGATATCAAACAGGGGTGTGAAAACTTACCAGAAATGGATAGTATTTTCATAACATCATCAGACGTAGCCACAGCAGTCCGTTCGTTACCGAACTGGAAATCACCGGGACCGGACGGGCTGCATAACTTTTGGTTAAAATGGCTAAGTAGTTCACACACTTGTTTGGCATCTCAATTCCAGTCATCCTTAGATTCTGGTTCGCTACCCCAGTTCTTAACAACTGGAATCACCCACCTGCTCCATAAATCAGGTAGCACCGCGGAACCCAAAAATTATAGACCGATCACTTGTTTACCAACGGTCTATAAAGTTCTTACATCCATTTTGAAAGCTAAAATAAACAAACATCTTGACAGCAACACCATCATGTCTGTCTCTCAAAATGGATGTAGGAGCGGGTCCCGTGGTACTAAGGAGCTACTCCTCATAGACATGGCCATCAGCCAACAGGTTCGCCGATCCCGCAAGGATCTCTCAACCTGCTGGATAGATTATAAGAAGGCCTACGATTCGGTGCCACATACATGGCTTTTGAGGGTGCTGGAGTTGTACAAGATAAATGCAACTCTACGCACTTTCCTTAAGTCGTGTATGGGGCAATGGAAGACAGTCCTTCGCTATCCAGGGAGTCGACAGATCCAGGGGAATGATGAACCTGTATGGATTAAGCGGGGAATATTCCAGGGCGACAGTCTGAGTCCACTATGGTTCTGCTTAGCTCTGAATCCTCTAAGCACACTGCTGGAGGATTCAGGTCTGGGTTATCGATTGAAGAGAGGCGGTCAGGTCATATCTCACCTTCTCTACATGGATGATTTGAAACTCTTTGCCCCCAATAAATTGCATCTGATGAAGCTACTGAATGTAACTGAAACTTTTAGTAGTGGCATCAGAATGGAATTTGGTGTGGACAAATGTGCAGTCATGCATGTAAAGCGGGGGGAGATTATGGAATCCGAGGGAATTACACTCCCAGATTCCATACACCTTAGATCCCTCTCCTCATTCGAGAGCTATAAATATTTGGGTATGTCGGAAGCGTTAGGTATCAACGATGCTGACATGAAGCAATCGTTGAAGGAGCGCTTCTTTGGTCGCCTGAAGAAGGTATTAAAAAGTCTTCTTTCGGGCGGAAATAAGGTGCGCGCCTTCAACGGGTGGGTCATGCCGGTTTTGATGTACTCTTTCGGCATACTTAAATGGACTCAGACCGAACTCGACGCCCTGGATAGAAGGGTCCCTACACTGCTGACAGCAAACAGGATGCATCATCCACGATCATCGGTGATGAGACTGTATATTCCGCGGAAGTGCGGGGGTCGAGGCTTTTTAAATGCGAAGATCCTCCACAACCGAGAAGTATGCAGTCTCAGAGAACATTTTTTAAAAACCGTAGTGGGTATGCATCATGATGTGGTCACGGTGGACAAGGGGCTTACCCCGCTATCCATGGCGAAAGAGAACTGGCACAAGCCTATAATACTTACTACTGATGACCGCAAGATGATATGGCAAAGCAAGGAACTTCACGGGCGATTTTATCGGGCTCTTCATGAGCCCGATGTAGACTTCTTAGCCTCCGTATCCTGGCTACGATTCAGTGACCTTTTAGGGGAAACTGAAGGTTTCGTCTGTGCAATTATGGACGAAGTTATCTTAACGAATAACTACCGGAGATATATTATGAAGGACGGGACGATTGACGTGTGTCGGGCATGTCACCATCCGGGTGAGTCCATCAGACATATTATCTCTGGTTGCTCTCGTTTGGCTAATGGCGAGTATTTGCACAGACATAACCAAGTAGCTAGGATTATCCACCAGCAACTTGCTTTAAAATATAAACTTGTGGATTCTGAGGTACCGTATTATAAGTATGTGCCCGACCCAGTTCTTGAAAATGGCCATGTCACGTTATACTGGGATCGGTCTATCATTACTGACAGGACTATTGTTGCAAATAAGCCTGATATAGTAGTGATAGATCGATTAGCGCGCCTCGCAATGATTGTCGATGTTACCATTCCACATGACGGGAATCTCGTGAAAGCTGAGAAAGAGAAACAAATTAAATATCTCGACTTGGCGCACGAGGTTGTTGACATGTGGAATGTGAACTCGGCTGTCATTGTACCGATTGTCGTATCGGCCAATGGTCTGATAGCCAAGAGCCTCGACCAACATCTATTGAGGCTCTCGTTAGGCAGTTGGATCAAGGGCCAGATTCAAAAGGCAGTACTCCTCGATACGGCCCGCATCGTGAGAAGGTTCCTGTCTCTGTAGCTCTAACCACCGGTAGCTTGGACCCCGCTCCCGCCATCGGTGGAACACTATTTTTTATATTTTTAAATGTTTTTATGTTTTTTTACAAATATTTAAAAATGTAAATTAATATGTATATATATAAAAATAAACGGAATAATAATAATAATAATAAAAACTGGCAACACCGCAAACGTCAACATCATATTTTTTTATCAATTTAAGAAATAATATTTTATATCAGTTTTTCATTACGATTCTGTGAAATATTTAACAAAAACCGAAACCCAAACTGAAAGCAGTTTAAAATTTATATAAAAAGTGTTTTTAAACATATCTACAATGATAAAATTACCGAATCTCTGGAGGTGACATCTGTCATGTCACCTCGGAAAAAATATATAATTATGTACAATACAACAATACAAAATAGAAAAATAAGTATGAAATGTTGACAAGATCTGCCGCTCGACGTGCACGCTCACCACCCCCGGACTCGTCGCCCAGCTCCGCCTCGCCGCCGCCGGTCTCCAGCCTCACTGTGAACGCTGTGACGACACCGGCCGCGGTAGTTGCGTCGAGCTCGAGCGACGAGTATTTCTCTCCGCCGACGTCGCCAACACCTGTGCGTCGGCAGGGGAGAGGCCGGCCACCGAAGAGCTTGGGACTTAGGGGCCATCCGGCCCCGAGCCGGGTCCCCGCTGCCGGTGGTTGTGTGCAGCGCATGAGATGGACTCAGACAATGAATGAGAACGTCATGCGCGCATATTACGGGGCTACAGAGGGGGGAACTAACCTCACTGCGTACCGTGAAAGGATGCTGTCTTTGTTTCAGGCACTTGAACCAACTGTCAACGTCTCGGCCCAACGACTGTCGGATCAGGTGCGTGTCATCCAACGCAATCACAGGTTGGACGATATCGCACTTGATAGGCTGCGCTCAGAGGTACTGAGCAACCAAATCGCCCCGACTCTGACCCAGACCGCGGCACAGGCGTCAATTATTGATGCTGTTCCGCCGCGGTCCAATCGTGTCGAAGAAGAGGACGATAGGGTTGAAACAGTAAGTAGCCAGTATAACGATCGACTGAGGAGCGCACTGGAGGATGCGTTCCGCGACTATAGATCCACTCCGACCAACCTTAGACCCCGGTTACCACGGCTACCTATGCATAAAAAAAATAGGGCGCTGGTGTGTGCTTTGGACTCGCAGCTCAAGAATTTCTTCGAGAGCAGCGAGGATCTCATTGATACACACTCGATCCTGTATTGCGCGGCTGTAGCGGCATGTCGATTAGCCAAAGTCAAGTTTCCAAATTATGACGAAGCTACTCGACCAAAACCAGCCGTACCAGCCTGGCAACGCAGAATCGAGCGTCGTATCGATGGGACCAGGGTACTCATCGGCAAACTATACTGCTTCAGGGAGGGCAATACTCGACCACGAGTGATGCGCTTTGTGAGACAGGCATTCTCGGGGACTGGTATCAGCCCTCGAGAATACATAAATAATGTCACAGAGCGCATCGACTTCCTGAAGCAGAAAGTTTGTGCATGGGCGAGCCGTATTCGGCGGTATAAGCGGCGAGTGGATCGATATACGCAGAATCGCATGTTCCAGAGCGATGAAAGGTGGGTATACAGACCTTGGGAGCGACCAGAACAAAACGAGGCTGACGTGTACCGCCCAGATGATGCCACCACAAGTGCATTCTGGCGCGGTATATGGTCGGTATCCGTTTGTCACACTGAGGGTGACTGGATACAGGATATCAAACAGGGGTGTGAAAACTTACCAGAAATGGATAATATTTTCATAACATCATCAGACGTAGCCACAGCAGTCCGTTCGTTACCGAACTGGAAATCACCGGGACCGGACGGGCTGCATAACTTTTGGTTAAAATGGCTAAGTAGTTCACACACTTGTTTGGCATCTCAATTCCAGTCATCCTTAGATTCTGGTTCGCTACCCCAGTTCTTAACAACTGGTATCACCCACCTGCTCCATAAATCAGGTAGCACCGCGGAACCCAAAAATTATAGACCGATCACTTGTTTACCAACGGTCTATAAGGTTCTTACATCCATTTTGAAAGCTAAAATAAACAAACATCTTGACAGCAATACCATCATGTCTGTCTCTCAAAATGGATGTAGGAGCGGGTCCCGTGGTACTAAGGAGCTACTCCTCATAGACATGGCCATCAGCCAACAGGTTCGCCGATCCCGCAAGTGTTAAACAGTGTAACAAAATAATTCATAGTTGTGCCCTCTATAATGTCAGTATAGCATAGACTGTATAGTCTATTGTCTGTATCATAAATTGATTGTCTATAGATTGTCTATGTTAACCATCCTAAAAAGAAATAAAATTTTTACTCTCTGCTTTCAACCACCAAAACGTGCGTTTTATTAGGTTATGGGCCCAGTCCCAATTTTTTGTAATAAATTATTATTTCCGTGAGTGTAAGCAGTAAATATGTCTACAAGCTATATCGCAAATGTTCCTAAGCTTAGAGGTCGCGAAAACTATGACGACTGGTCTTTTGCGGCGTTGAATTTGCTGGTGTTAGAAGGAATGGCGGCGGCCATTGAGACGCAGTTAGCGGCAACGGCGTCTGCAGTTCAAAGGACAGAAGATGCTAAGGCGAAAGCGAAGTTAATCCTCACAATTGATGCATCGCTTTACGTCCACATAAAGCAAGCAGTCACGACCTATGATCTTTGGACGACGTTACAGAAAATGTTTGACGATTCCGGCTACTCGAGAAAAATCTACTTGCTTAGAAATCTTATCAACATAAGACTAGACACCTGTGAATCTATAACGAGCTACGTAACACAGATCATAGAAACAGCGCAACGACTTCGTGGAACAGGATTTAAGATCACGGATGAGTGGATTGGCGCATTGATGTTGGCGGGCTTACCAGAAAGGTTCGCACCCATGATTATGGCCATAGAACACTCTGGGATCGAAATAAGCGCAGACATTATCAAAATGAAATTGATAGACATGTGTGCAGATGATGGTTCAACTTCAGCATCCAGTGGAGGGTACGCTCACATTGCGAAATCCCAACGCATGAAAAATGGCGGCAAATCCG
The DNA here is from genome assembly GCA_037179545.1 of Sesamia inferens. Taxonomy (NCBI): domain Eukaryota; kingdom Metazoa; phylum Arthropoda; class Insecta; order Lepidoptera; family Noctuidae; genus Sesamia; species Sesamia inferens. Next base: position 20,811,109 of record CM073928.1, on the reverse strand, counting down.
GCGGTAGTGACCATCATAAAAAATCACAAACGTCAGAAACCAAAGCTGTCAAAATAATTAAATGTTATAATTGCAAACAAACCGGTCATTATAGAAACCAGTTTCCAAGTTTAATTACTAAAGATAAAAGAAAAACGTCCAATGCATTTAGTGCAATTTTTCTAAGTGGAAAGTTTAACAAAAACAATTGGTACATTGACAGCGGCGCGAGTAAGCACATGACTGCGAGAAAAGATTTTATAGTGAATTCATCGCATAAATCAGACACCAAGGAAATAATAATTGCCAATCAGACCAGTGTTCCAGTATTATGCTCAGGTGATGTGAACATCATAACTGTTATGAATGATGTGCAGTATGACATCACAGTTTCTAATGTGTTGTGTATCCCAGACTTGACAACTAACCTGCTTTCGGTGAGTCAACTGATAGAAAATGGCAACAAAGTGATCTTCAAAGAAAATGCTTGTTATATTCACAACAAGAAGAATGAAGTTGTTGGCCAAGCAGAATTGATCGATGGAGTATACAGATTACAAACATTACAAACAGAGGAGACATTGGCAGTGCCTGCAGTAGTGTCCAGTGAGACATGGCATAGAAGGTTAGGACACATAAATAGTGTCAGTCTCAACAAAATGAAAAACAAGGCTGTTGAGGGAATAGATTTCAGAGAAGTGGCGAACATTGACAAAACATCTTGCACAGTGTGCTGTGAAGGGAAGCAGTCAAGACTTCCATTTGACAAGAGTTTTTCCAAGATGGAGAATGTGCTAGATCTAGTGCATGCAGACGTAGGAGGTCCAATGGAACTGTCAATTGGAAAATCGAAGTACTATCTTTTGTTAGTGGATGATTTTAGTAAAATGGCATTTGTGTATTTTCTAAAAACAAAAGATGAAGTGTTCAAATATTTAAAGTTTTTTCAGTCCATGGTAGAGAAACAAAAAGACAGAAAAATAAAAATTCTACGGACTGATAATGGTGGCGAGTTCTGTAGCCAAGAATTCGAGAATTATTTGAAAGATCAAGGTATAGTACATCAGAAGACCAACCCTTATACACCACAACAGAATGGCTTATGTGAGCGGATGAACAGGTCAGTTGTGGAAAAGGCCAGATGTTTATTGTTCGACGCCAACCTTGATACAAAGTTTTGGGCAGAGGCGGTCAACACTTCAGTATACTTAAGGAACCGGTCAGTTGTCTCAGGGTTGAAAGATCAAACACCTTATGAAGTGTGGACAGGCCAGAAGCCTGACTTGAGTCACTTGCGTGTGTTTGGGAGCACAGTTATGACACATGTACCAAAGGAAAGACGCACCAAGTGGGACAAAAAGGCTAAGCAGCTTATTCTTGTGGGTTATGCTGAGGATGTGAAGGGGTTCAGAGTTTATGATTCCAGTACTAACTCTGTGACAACTAGTAGAGACGTAATCATCATGGAGAATTCTGAAAAGAACATGGTGGATGTTGTTGTTGAATGTAAACCCACAGAAGAAGAAGAGCAAACTGAAAGACATAGTTGTTCTTATTCATCAGATCCTGATACAGATGATGGAAAGGATGGTACATATGCACCAAGTACAGAGGCTTCTTCGGTGAGTACAGATGATGAATACTTAGATACAACTTCAGATCATGACATAACTCCTGTCAGTGTGACACATGAAGAAATTACTCAGAAAAGATTCAGAAGAAAACCAGATAGATATGGCTTCAATAATCTATGTGTTACAGAGTGCCAAGATGGATATGATGGAGAAATCACGATCGAAGAAGCTTTAAATGGACCGGAATGTGACTTCTGGAAAGCTGCCATGCAGGAGGAGCTGGATTCCTTTGAGGAAAACAATGCTTGGGAAGAAGTGGATCTTCCAAAGGACAAAAAAGTGATTAAGTGCAAGTGGGTGTTTAAAAAGAAATATGACAGTGATCATAATGTACGGTATCGTGCAAGGTTAGTGGCAAAAGGATTTTCCCAGAAGGTTGGTATTGATTACCATGAGACATTCTCTCCTGTGCTTAGATACTCAACATTAAGACTGTTATTTGCACTAGCTGTAAAACTGAATTTAGATATCTGTCATCTAGATGTAACAACTGCTTTTTTAAATGGTTTTCTAAAGGAAGATGTTTACATGGCTAAACCTGTCACTCTTGATTGTAATAGTTATAATGCCAAAGTTTTAAAATTAAAACGTGCAATTTATGGCCTTAAGCAATCCTCCAGAGCTTGGAACCAGAGAATTGATAAATGTTTAAAAAATTTAGGTTTTAAACAATCTCAGTATGAACCATGTCTTTATACAAAATTTAAAGGAAATTTAAAAATTATCATTGCACTTTTTTGTAGATGATTTCTTTGTATTTTACAACTGTAAAGAGACTGTAAATTCATTGGCAAATGATTTAAATAGTAAATTAAAAATTAAAAATCTAGGTGAATTAAAGCAGTGCCTAGGCATGCGTGTTAAAATTAGTAAAAATAAAATATGTCTAGACCAGGAACAGTACATAGATAATTTGTTAAACAGATTTAATATGTTGAAATGTAAACCTGTAAAAACTCCTATGGAGGTTAACTTAAAATTAGAAAAGGCTCAGGATATTTGTTATGATTGTCCTTACCAAAGGCTTTTAGGTAGCCTAATGTACTTAGCAGTTCTAACTAGACCCGATATTTCATATAGTGTAAGTTTCCTTAGTCAGTTTAACAATTCATACACTGAAACTCACTGGAAACATGCAAAAAGAGTGTTAAAATATTTAAAATGTACTAAGAATTATGGTCTTATATTTAGTAAAGTTAATAATTGTACTATTGAAGGATTTGTAGATGCAGATTGGGGTTCAGATGTGAATGATAGGAAATCATATTCTGGATTTTGTTTCACCTTGTCAAACTCAGTAATTTCATTTGAATGTAAAAAACAGAGGAATGTAGCTTTGTCGAGTACTGAAGCAGAATATGTCTCAATATCTGAAGCGAGTAAAGAAGCTGTCTATTTGAATAATTTGTATTCAGAGATTGTAGGCAATTCAGGACCGATTATAATGTACAATGACAGTCAAAGTGCTCAAAGACTGGCATTGAACCCTGTTTTTCATCGCAGATCCAAGCATATCGATATTCGATATCATTTTGTAAGAGAAGTTGTGCAGAACAACTTAATAAATATTTGTTATCTTGAAACAGCTGAAATGCCTGCTGATATTTTTACCAAGAGCTTGGGTTCAGTGAAGCATTATTACTTTATGAGAAAGTTAGGAATTTCACCTGTTTCATAGTACTGTAGTATTTAGATTTATGTTTGTATTTCATTATTTTGTTAAGAGGAGGTGTTAAACAGTGTAACAAAATAATTCATAGTTGTGCCCTCTATAATGTCAGTATAGCATAGACTGTATAGTCTATTGTCTGTATCATAAATTGATTGTCTATAGATTGTCTATGTTAACCATCCTAAAAAGAAATAAAATTTTTACTCTCTGCTTTCAACCACCAAAACGTGCGTTTTATTAGCAAGGATCTCTCAACCTGCTGGATAGATTATAAGAAGGCCTACGATTCGGTGCCACATACATGGCTTTTGAGGGTGCTGGAGTTGTACAAGATAAATGCAACTCTACGCACTTTCCTTAAGTCGTGTATGGGGCAATGGAAGACAGTCCTTCGCTATCCAGGGAGTCGACAGATCCAGGGGAATGATGAACCTGTATGGATTAAGCGGGGAATATTCCAGGGCGACAGTCTGAGTCCACTATGGTTCTGCTTAGCTCTGAATCCTCTAAGCACACTGCTGGAGGATTCAGGTCTGGGTTATCGATTGAAGAGAGGCGGTCAGGTCATATCTCACCTTCTCTACATGGATGATTTGAAACTCTTTGCCCCCAATAAATTGCATCTGATGAAGCTACTGAATGTAACTGAAACTTTTAGTAGTGGCATCAGAATGGAATTTGGTGTGGACAAATGTGCAGTCATGCATGTAAAGCGGGGGGAGATTATGGAATCCGAGGGAATTACACTCCCAGATTCCATACACCTTAGATCCCTCTCCTCATTCGAGAGCTATAAATATTTGGGTATGTCGGAAGCGTTAGGTATCAACGATGCTGACATGAAGCAAACGTTGAAGGAGCGCTTCTTTGGTCGCCTGAAGAAGGTATTAAAAAGTCTTCTTTCGGGCGGAAATAAGGTGCGCGCCTTCAACGGATGGGTCATGCCGGTTTTGATGTACTCTTTCGGCATACTTAAATGGACTCAGACCGAACTCGACGCCCTGGATAGAAGGGTCCGTACACTGCTGACAGCAAACAGGATGCATCATCCACGATCATCGGTGATGAGACTGTATATTCCGCGGAAGTGCGGGGGTCGAGGCTTTTTAAATGCGAAGATCCTCCACAACCGAGAAGTATGCAGTCTCAGAGAACATTTTTTAAAAACCGTAGTGGGTATGCATCATGATGTGGTCACGGTGGACAAGGGGCTTACCCCGCTATCCATGGCGAAAGAGAACTGGCACAAGCCTATAATGCTTACCACTGATGACCGCAAGATGATATGGCAAAGCAAGGAACTTCACGGGCGATTTTATCGGGCTCTTCATGAGCCCGATGTAGACTTCTTAGCCTCCGTATCCTGGCTACGATTCAGTGACCTTTTCGGGGAAACTGAAGGTTTCGTCTGTGCAATTATGGACGAAGTTATCTTAACGAATAACTACCGGAGATATATTATGAAGGACGGGACGATTGACGTGTGTCGGGCATGTCACCATCCGGGTGAGTCCATCAGACATATTATCTCTGGTTGTTCTCGTTTGGCTAATGGCGAGTATTTGCACAGGCATAACCAAGTAGCTAGGATTATCCACCAGCAACTTGCTTTGAAATATAAACTTGTGGATTCTGAGGTACCGTATTATAAGTATGTGCCCGACCCAGTTCTTGAAAATGGCCATGTCACGTTATACTGGGATCGGTCTATCATTACTGACAGGACTATTGTTGCAAATAAGCCTGATATAGTAGTGATAGATCGATTAGCGCGCCTCGCAATGATTGTCGATGTTACCATTCCACATGACGGGAATCTCGTGAAAGCTGAGAAAGAGAAACAAATTAAATATCTCGACTTGGCGCACGAGGTTGTTGACATGTGGAATGTGAACTCGGCTGTCATTGTACCGATTGTCGTATCGGCCAATGGTCTGATAGCCAAGAGCCTCGACCAACATCTATTGAGGCTCTCGTTAGGCAGTTGGATCAAGGGCCAGATTCAAAAGGCAGTACTCCTCGATACGGCCCGCATCGTGAGAAGGTTTCTGTCTCTGTAGCTCTAACCATCGGTAGCTTGGACCCCGCTCCCGCCATCGGTGGAACACTATTTTTTATATTTTTAAATGTTTTTATGTTTTTTTATAAATATTTAAAAATGTAAATTAATATGTATATATATAAAAATAAACGGAATAATAATAATAATAATCTTTATTCAAAAACTTACACAACATTGTAAAATAAAACGACAAAAATATTCTTATAGAAATACATACATATCTTATTGCCTAAATAAAAGCTAGGTATTATGTGTGACTAAAAATATATATAAGGTCATACAGAACGTATTATTATACACATAATCATGTAAAATTAGCGACATACCCGAGCTAGGTTTATTAAACCTGTGTTTCAGGCGATCACTCTACATCAGAATATATTAATAAGTCCGTAAGATTTAATCATGCAATGTTATGGACTAGGAATTCAATAAACAAAGAACTTTAGTTATTTTTAATACTATCTTATGTTATACTATTTCACAATACATCACAATAACATAATTTAATAATATAGATGAAAGTATTTTGTTCCATAGTAATAATAACTTTATAATAATAATTAAAAAATAATAATAATTTATTAGTACACTTTAAAAACATATGTGAGTACACAGGATCAAAAACGATTTTTTTTTTTTTTTTTTTTTTTAAACGAAATTAATATTATATCTAATCTGACCTTTATCTGGGAACTATCTACTTTCTATCACACTATAATTTCCAGTAGCTTTTCTGTGTCTGAGTAATTGAGATTCAATAGGTACTCCGATATTACTTGACTACATTTTTTATAATTTATACTGTATATATCTAATAGTTTGTTGAGCTTGTTATATAAGAAAGGGCCTAAAAACACATAAAATCTGCAGGCATAAGCATGTCTCGTCTGTGGTTTTGTGCACACCATGTCTTTTCTCCTCCTGGTTAAAGGTACTGGGTCAAAAGGAAGCTCAGAATGCAGATGTAGTACGGTATGCAAAATAAATAGTTGACGTACGGTTAGAACCTTGCATTCCACATAAAGCTGTAGGGTGGGAAATCTGAACGGACGGAAGGTTGCAACCTTTAGAATAGCTCTTTGAGCACGTTCTAGAGGAAGCAGTATGGTCTTTGCCGCACCACCCCAAGAAGTAAAAACAATCAATAATAATCTTAAAAAATGAACAAGGAGAGCTAATTTCTGATCCAAAAATAAACTCTGAATTTTTAGGGACTGCTTTTGCTTCTAACTCCAGCTCTAATAACTATGATCAAAATTTTGTACAGTACAAACACCAAATGGAAGAGAAATATACAGTATTTGATCTGCAAGACAACAGTAGTCCTATAAATGAAATTATTACCTTACAAGAACTCATTCCAGTCATACAAAAACTGGGGAATTCAAGTCCTGGTCCCGACCAAATATCAAATACTATAATTAAGAAACTCCCCCTTTTAGCACTAGAACGTCTTGTAGATATTTACAACTTCATTTGGACTAACCAAGTTTTCCCTGACCAGTGGAGGGAGGCTTTTGTTATACCCATACCTAAACCAGGCAAAATAGCAACCAAAACCTCAAGCTATAGACCCATATCGCTCACTTGTAATTTATGCAAATTGCTCGAAAAAATTATAAGCAATAGATTGAGATGGTTTTTGGAACACAATAAACTGATATCCAATTTCCAATTCGGTTTTAGACAGTACAAATCAACCCTAGACCATTTGGCCCATATAGAAGATGATATACTCACCTCTTTTGCTAATAAAAATAAAATTGTAGCTATTGCTTTAGATTTAGAAAAGGCTTATGAAATGGTATGGAAACACAGAGTTATTTTATTACTAGAAAAGTTAAATATAAAAGGTAACTTTCTCTCTTTTGTTATTAATTTTCTAAAAAACAGATCAATCAGAGTTAAAATCGATAATGTTCTATCAAATCCCTTCATTACTGAAAATAGATTGCCTCAAGGATCTGTATTAAGTGTTATTCTTTTTTTGATATCGATCAACAATGTTCTTGAAGTCATTGAACGCCCCGTAAAGGGTTATTTATTTGCAGATGATTTAACAATATTATGTAGTGGTAATAATCTAAAATTGACAGAGAAACTTCTACAAAACACTCTAAATAAGCTAAATAATTGGTGTAAACATACAGGCTTTAAATTTTCCGAAATAAAAACTGAATTCACGATTTTCTGAATAAAAAACAATAAAACTAAAATAAATCTTAGTATCAATAATCACGAACTTAAAGAAGTGCATAGTTTAAAAATATTAGGACTCACCTTTGATACTAAAATGAACTGGGTTTCTCACATTAAAAAAGTTAAATCGGAATGCCATAACAGATTAAAAGTAATTAAAGTTATATCATCAATAAACTGGGGATCTGATAGCAAGTGTATTAAGAATACCTTCAAAGCCTTAATAAGACAGAAAATCGATTATGGATCTATTATATATGACTCAGCCTCTCATAATATCTTGAAACTCTTGGAAAGCATTCTTAATACTGGCATAAGACTAAGTTTGGGAGCTTTTAGAACTAGTCCAGTTAATAGCGTCCTCGTTGAAGCTAATGAAATACCATTACAATACCGTAGGAAAGAATTATGCCTCACTTATGCAGCAAACCATGGCACCAACTATGATAATTCATTTATTTTAAATTCTTCAAATCCATCTGATATAGAATATGACTTGCGACCATCTCTGCCAAGACCTTTAAGGATAAGAGTTAAAAAATATCTCAGTGAAATAAATTTTCAACTTCCTCCTACATTTTGCCGTAACTACCCAAAGCAACCACCTTGGAAAAAAATTGAACCGACAATTAATTTAAATATATCAAACGGAAATGCTAAAGAAACGACACCTGACTATACTTACAAAAACCTATATTATGAAATCAAAAACCAAAAATCAGACTCTGTAATGTATTATACCGATGGCTCCCTATATGAAGGAAAAGCAGGTTGCGCAGTTGTATCTGGTAATCATATTTACAAGTTCCGGTTGCAAGACTACTCATCTGTTTTTACATGTGAGGCAGTTGCTATACTTAAATGTCTGGAAATCATTAAAGATAAAACATATGATAAAAAGATTCTCATATTTTCAGACTCAATGTCAACCCTTAAAGCACTATCTAACATTAGTAATAATGACCTTCTAATTGGTTTAATAAGAGAAAGCTTATTTAATTTAATAAAGTATATTGGTTTAAATTGGCTCACTTTAAGAATTGCTCGTTGAGCAATCTCTGAAGGCTTTATTTAGTCTTTCCCGCACTTCCCCAAGATTTTATACAATACGTAAGAAATGACTGACAAAGTGCGTAATATATTTGATTTATTTACTCAGGATCTGCAACGTGCCTTAGGTTTTTAAAAATATATACGAGTTTTCTTATTCTACTGCTCAGCAGTCGTATGTGCTCCTTGAAGTTGAGACTGCTATTAATTGTAACGCCAAGATATTTAATATTTGACACACGATCCAGTTAGTGGCAAGCATATTTTTCTCCGAATTGACACTCATGCGCAATGTTATTTTGGCTGAAGTCACTGCTTGCTTTGCTCAACTTAACACTTCTTATACTGAAACAGATGTATTTAGTTTTTTCTACATTTAATGTAAGGATGTTTCTCTGAAGCCTCCCTCCAACGACATTAAAAACCAACTAGGCAACACCAAAACCCTCATCCCATGTATCACCGGAAAAAAGAGAGCAGTATTGTCTGCGAAGGATATGATATTGCCTCGGGTAAGTTTAAGACATGTGAGATCGTTTATATAAACGAGGAATAAAGTAGGTCCCAGTATGCTGCCCTGTCGTACTCCGTGATTGATAGTGCGACAATAACTCTTATGCTTATCAACTCGAACAGATTGAGAGCGCCCTGATAAGTAACTTGCTAGGAGTTTGTGCTGCGTACCTCTTATACCCAGCTTCTCGAGCTTGTCCAATAGAAGTGAGACAGAAATTGTAAGAAGTTGAAAGAAAGCGGTGAAGAAATAAGTAACACAGCTATTATGACTATAATACTAAGCTGTAAAATATAGATCACTACGTCAAGCGTGGTTATTCTTCGATCCAAAATCACAAACAATTCACAATCTTACTGCTAGGTTATTAGATGAGGAACCTAGCCTGGCAAATGAAGAAGAAAAAGAGAGTGTCTTAGTAGCTAAAAAGCATTCTATAAAACAGAATAAATCTCAGAATCAACAAAACATGCACCACAGTATAAAGTCCGGTAAACAGAGTCATCGTTTCATATGTTACAATTGTAACAAAAGAGGACATTTTGCGAAAGATTGTAGAGCTCCAAAGAAGTCTGGAGACAAGCCAATGGCAATGTTTGCACTCCGAAGTAGAGTCTATTAAGTGGATTTTAGACAGCGGGGTATCTAAACATATGACATGTAGACGAGATTTCTTCTGTGAGCTAGAAGAGTATGAAAATAATGAAAGCACCAGAGCTGTTAACTTGGGGAATAAGAAAGAAATTGAAGTGCATGGACATGGAAATATAATGATAAACAGGTATGTGAACGGCCAGTGGGAGCAAGGTATTTTGGAGAATGTACTTTATGTGCCAGATTTGCGTAGATTTTTTTTTCAGAAGGCATGATTACAAGGATAGGTTATGTTATTGTCAAAAGAAACAGAGATGCCTTAATAATGAAGAACAAGTGTGTTGTTATGACTGAATTATTAAAAGAAAACAATCTTTATGAAATAAATATCAAAAGTATTGTGCAAAAAAAAATGTAATATAGTAGAATCAAGTCTGAAAGTCTGGCATGAACGTTTGGGACATCTAAATGTCAAAGAAGTGCTAAATATTAGTAAAAATGATGCAATTCCAGTGACCTTCACAGATGATAACAACTTTACTTGTGAAGCATGTCAGTACGGTAAGCAGAGTCGCATACCATTTCATAAGTCTCACAGAGGACAATGTGTACCTGGAGAATTGACTTACAGTGATGTATGTGGGCCTTTAGAATATGAATCTATATCGGGTGCAAGATATTTCATTTTATTTAAAGATGGTGCTACCAGTGTCAGGTATTTATAGGTGATCAAGCATAAAAGCGACTCCCTAGATTGTTTTAAAAAGTATAATGCAATATTGAAGAATAAGGTTGGTTGGTGGTGGAGGTTGGATGGTACTCAAATACTGCACACAAACAATGGACGTGAGTATATTAATAATGATTTTAGAGACTATTTAGATCGTGAAGGGATAATTCATGAACGTGCGTGCGTGCATGGTGCTGTACACCATACAACCCCGAGTAAAATGGAAGAGCCGAACGAGAAATTATGGAAAAGATTATGGAAAGGGCAATATCTATGTTATATGCTCGTGGCTTACCATTAAAATTGTGGCCTGAAGCAGTAAACTGTTCTGTATATTTATTGAACCGAAGTTTACCCTCACAAACAAAGAATGTATCTCCATATGAGCTATGGAATGGAAAGAAGCCCTATCTTGTACACATAAGAGATTTTGGTTCAAAAGCATATGTTCATATACCTGATGAAAAGAGAAGGAAGTTGGATAAGAAGAGTATTGAACTAATGCTAGTAGTATATGAGGATGAAAATTACAGAATGCTCAATATTAACATTGGAAAAATAACAATAAATGGAAATGTACGCTTCGACGAAAGCAACCCACTAGTGCTGAAGAAAAATTGTGCTAAATTGACATAAGTAATGGCATAGAAGAGAATGGGGTAAATGATATTTTAACATCTCAACAGTCTTTACCCATACAGAATCAAAGTATAGACTTCTATGGATCAACTCATTTTTACAATTATAAGCAATACAAATATAATAGGAGTTAATAGGTTATTCTGAATTTCTGATTCTGATTTTGCCTCAGATATCGATTCTAGGAAATCGAATTCTGGATACATTTTTATGTTGAATGGAGGGCCTGGGCAAATAGAAAGCAAAATATTGTGGCATTATCAACTACAGAATCGGAATATGTGGCCGCTAGTGAAGCCGCTAAAAAAGAAATTATGGCTTAGACAGTTATTAATTGATAATGATGAACCACAATTATGTATCACTTTGTGTATAGATAACCAAAGCGCCATTAAGTTAATTCATAATCCTGTATACCACAAAATAACTAAACACATTAGATATAATTTTATAAGCGAAGATGTTCAAAATAATATAATAAATATAAAATATGTACAGAGCATGTGTCAACTTGCAGATTTTCTTACAAAAGCTTTACCTCCTGGTAAGTTCATCAATAATACAGATAAAATATTTTATTTGAGTACTTAAGTAAAATGAAAATATAATAATAGTTAAGTATTGTTTATTAGCATAATAGGTTATGTACAACTTATGTTTTTTTTTTATAAAGTATGTAAAAGTAATTAGAGTCCATTATAAAATTTAAGTGGGAGTGTTAGATTATAACTTTTATAATAGGATTTACGTCTTATCTCCTTTGTCATAGATGACAAATTTAAAAATAAAATGTTTCGTTTTTCTGCCGCTTGAGACTTGTTGTTGCTTTTTCGTTCTGTTGTTAATATTTTTGTTTCTAAAAAACGATAAAGAATTCTTACTTAATCGAACGTATCAATTAAAACAACCTGAGTCCAATACAAACAATAGTAAACTTAAATATACGTACTCAAACACATGCAACAATAAAAATCCCATAGAAAAACCAAACTTAACGGAAAGTTGTCGTTGGAACCGAAAAATATATCCGTAAATCATATGTTTATTTGTACGTGAAAGGCGGTACCTGGCAATGCCGGCTCCAGGTGGTTTTATTGAAAACTCCGGACAATTCTATGACACAAAGACCTTAATTTATTCTTGAATTGGATTTATTCTTTCCATGTGTTGGGAGCTGGTGACAGAGGGCCCTCAAGGTTAATGTAGGTCTTGTCATCGGAAATTGGAGCGGCCAAAACCGTGCGATTTGTCAGCTGTCATGTGGAATTGAATCCTAAAGGTGCGTATACGAAAATGTACTCGAACGGGACTGCGAGAAATTAATTTTTAAGTGGTATGAAATATAAATCTGAAGCGATTGTTTATTTTAATAAATTAAGGATTATAACAAAAGCTTGAAAAACTCATCTCCACAAACTTGTGGACGTGTGGTTCGACTTACTAATCGATGTCTCTATTTGCGACGTTCAGAAGTTATAAAGCATCCAATTGTTCAGGGTAGGATATTATTTTCCCCAATAAAAGGCGTAAGCAATATCAAAGATAGCTGTGTGACACTTTGTCTTAAACGAGCCCTTTGATGCTTCGACTTCCTCAACAATTTTCATTTCCCCGTTGAAGTCCTCTGCTCAAGTAAAGTTCCCAGCATGCCAATTTTAACTCGAAATCTGTTTCTAAGACTGTTTTCAATAAGTTCCGATCATACAATTCCATTGTATTTTGTTATGGATAACGTTTTGCAGAAATCCACTTGATCTTAATTAGATTCTATATTCTGTTTAAATAAAGGTAGGAGAATGTTTTGAAGTACTCGTACATAGTTTGAGTTTAATTTGAATGCATGTGTTTTTATCTCGTTCCAAGTACGTTTACTGCGATAGTCAAACGTCGAAAATAAGGAAATCACAGTAATTAATATTCGTAGCAGCTAAAAGTGTTCAAGTCTCGACGATTCACGCCGGGTTCGGAAAACATTCACAGCGAGAGAGTTCACTAGCAAAATAACAACGTCCATTTGTAACAAAAAGTCCATTCATCAAACGAGATAACAATGTCACGGCGTTATCAAAACATGACCCGTGAAGCGATCACAATGTTTTGCTACGCGAATTCCGGCCCGCAGCAAAAAGTTAACACAATGGAAAAGTTCGCGCTTCCTAAATAAATCGTATCATTTATAAGTATTTATTATTACCTTGTATTATGGCATTTAAGACAAACAATTTTGAAATTTCAACAGGAAAACCATGAAAATTTCAATAATATAAGAGCTATCGAGATATCGAGAGCGGCGCCGCCGCTGCCGGTATTTTTGCGTAAGGGTAACGTGAGTATTGAACAAATAGTAGGTCGTGAGGACATTATGAACTCTGAATTCAGAGTTCATAATATCCTCACCAAAAAAAACTTTAGAAAAAGCGTTATAAAAAAATCGGTTCAATAGTAGGAAAGGAACGGCTATTACTGTCCCGGACGGAAGATTTCGGGCCGCGGATATTAAAGTGCCGTTGTTGATATCTAATGTTAGTATAGAAACAAGCGAAGATGACATTATTCTTTATATTAAAGACATGACTAATGAAACTGTTACTTTAAAAAAGATTAACATGAAATCATTCAGAAAGTATAACACGTACAATCTATATGTTTCTAAGCACAAAGCGGACTTGTTTTTGAATAATGGGTTATGGCCCGATGGAATTGTGTTTAGGCGTTTTGTACATTTTATGTATCGAACGAATCCTCAGGAGCCTAAGGTTATAGTCAGTTAACGTAACAATTTAAATTTATGGATAGAAAAAATTGTAATAAGTATCTTAACTAGTTTTAATTGTAAGTCGTCCAAGCGTTCCATAGATAATATTAAAGATTTATGTCTGTGGTCTGATCTTGTGGCCCTACAGGAGACGTGGCTGCTTCCCCATGTCATTCTAATGTTAGAATCAATAAGCCCTATTTTCGAGTTTATTGGTAAGTCAGCTGTGGATACGGCTGAAGGCTTGTTGACTGGTAGGCCCCATGTGGGGGTTGCAATTCTCTGGAGGAGGGGCATTTTTGACAAGGTTTCTATTGTTAACTGTAGCAGTTCTCGGTTCGTGGCCATTACAGCCACGTCAGGGGATCGTACTATTATTGTATTTTCTATATACATGCCTACAAATTGCCCAGATAACCTACCACTTTTTACAAATATATTAAGTGAGGTTAGTGTTACCATAGCACTCTGTGAGAATGTAATTATCTTAGGTGATTTCAACGCTCACCCCCAAGAATTGTTTTATAATGAGTTGATGAGTTTCTGTTCGGATCAATCCTGGGTTTGTGCTGACATAAAGAAGCAAGAGATGGTTAGATCACTTTGTGGTATCTGAATCAGCTTGGCACACAATCACAAATGTAGATGTATCGGAGGATGTTTACCTTTCGGATCATTTACCTGTACATTTGGAGTGTGACTGGGAAATTGTGAGGTCGAAGTTGATGACGGGGGGTGTAGGCCGTAATTCAGTCTTTTAGGTGAAGGAACTAAGTCAGAAACGCAAAGTTATCATAATTTATGTAATAGTAAATTGCGAGACATTGATTTCCCACATGAGTTTGAATGGTGTAGCGTTGGATTATGTGGTTTGGCTGAGCATAGGGTTGTTATGGACAATTTGTATGAAAAGATTGTAGAAATCCTATGTGCGGCGGCTAGGCAATCTAGGGGATCATCTGTAGGGGGACCGAGACGAGGTAAGCAAGTGTGTGGGTGGAATGAGTATGTGAGAGATGGCCACCGCGAGCCCAGGTACACTTTTCAGGTCTGGTTACTTAATCATCGTCCCTCGTCGGGCCCGATTTCTGATGAAATGCATGAAAAGTGAAAAATCTTTAAAAGTCGTTTGAAGTTTTGTCAGAATAACACTGAATTGTTATGGATAGGATAGCTGAACAACGAGCTAGTAAAGACTTTAGTAAATTTTAGAAGTCCACCGGTAATTTGGATGCGAAGCCTGGCCTCTCTGCGAGTGTGGAGGGGGTAAGTGATAAGAAGGGAATTTCGAATATCTTCAAATAACATTTCAAAATTCAATCCCCACTCGGCCCCTCGTCTTTGGTGAATGATGGTGAGCTCATCCGTTCCGGCGCGAAACCTCTAATAAGTTTCTCAGCCAAGCAAATATGTACTATCATTAACAACATGAAACGAGGTAAGTCTCCGGGACATGATGGGCTCAGCATTGAGCACCAGAGGCATACGGCTGTCCATCTGCCGCGAGTCCAGTCTATGTTTTTCACAATGTGCATTAGTCACGCGTACCTTCCTGCTAATCTGATGAAGACCATCGTGGTTCCCATTGTGAAAAACAGAACAGGTGACATCGCTGATAAGGGTAATTATCGTCCCATTTCCCTTGCGACTGTAATAGCAAAGGTATTGGATGCTTGTTGCTTGTTTAAGTAAACATGTATATCTTCATGATGCACAGTTCGGGTTTCGCCCCGGACTATCAATTGAAAGTGCTATTTTGAGCCTCAAGCACACCGTTAAATATTATAAAAATCGCGGTACGCCGGTGTACGCCCGTTTCCTTGATCTCTCCAAGGCGTTCGATATTTTCTCTTACGATGTGCTTTGGAGAAAGATGGTAGACGGGGTACACCAGCAGAATTATGTGGGCTACTCCAGTATTGGTATGGTAACCAAGTTAATCATGTGAAATGGGACGATATGGTCTCTGAGCCGTACAGGTTGGAGTGTGGGGTGATACAGGGTGGTCTGACGTCTCCCAGACTCTTCAACCTCTACGTGGATGACCTGCTGGTTGCACTCAGCAGCATGCGTGTCGGATGCAGTGTTGATGGGGTTACAATAAAGCTATGTAGATGACATGGTGCTGGTGGGTCCGTCGCCGCGTCAGCGGGAGCAATCAGAGAGCTGCTTAAAATGTGCGAGGCCTACGCTGCCGCGCATGGGTTAACTTATAATGTTGTCTATTTATTATATTAATTTATTTTTTTATTTATTATTATATTATATTAATTGTTGTCTGTTGTCTTTAAATGAAGTCGGCGGGAAATGCCGTGGAGAAGGACCGGAGTTGCTGCTGAATGGGTCATCAATTAATAGTAGGGTGTCAACTTTTAAATATCTAGGGCATCTTCTTACCGCTGATCTCAAGGACGATTGAAAGGGAGCGCAGGGCGCTTGTGGTCCAAAGTAATATGTTGTCCTGTAGATTTGCCCGGTGTACAGACCAAGTAAAAATAACACTGTTAAAGGCTTATTGTCAAAGTTTGTACACGGGCAGTCTGTTGGTCAATTGTACTAAAAGATCGCTGGACTACTGCGTGTCTAATATAATAATGCTTTCAGGATGTTGTTGAGACTACCTCGTTACTGTAGTGCGTCGGATATGTTTTTCATACGCAAAAAGACCGCGTCGTTGCTGAAAAGAGTGAGGGACAGTCAAAGCAGCATCCTGAAAACTGTAACTTAGAGCTTCGGCTCTCCAATAATTAAAAAAATTGTGCACACTTTAATAATTACAATGACAATCTCACATTAAAACATATAAGAGCCACTGGGTTTGAGTATGACCAACACACTCGATCGAAGCTTGAGCAAAGGAATGCCCGCGCTAACGGTCGCTCGCTGTGGCAAACGCAACTCTAGTCGGTTTTACCCGCTCTTAATAAAAAATCATAGTTTATTCGAATTTACGGACAATTGATATTGATACAAACCAGATCACAATATTCAAAATTAACGGCGCGTGACTGAGTCGTTATATATACAGAGTGGTGCTGACAATACGACAATAAATAAAAACACGAATATTGCTGGTTCATAGGAATAATCCTAAACCATAGAAAAAAACCTAGCATCAAAAATAAAAAAAATGAAAATTTCATACAAACTAAATTGCATAAAATTGCAAACGGAATAGAACATCCTTTAAAAATATTGGTTCACTGACCTCCGATCGCCGACAGCGCGATCCTGTATCGACTTCCTTTTTTGCGCCATTATTATTATAGTTTGGTACCGCAGGATGCGGCGGTCATCAACCTGTACGCCCTTCCTTACCAACATGTACATCATGTAGAAAATCTGAAAAATGAAAAATAAAATCCTGTGACTACACTAATGGACATATTTATATGATTTTTTATGGGTAGACTGAGAATGTGTTGAGCTACACGATGTTTAATTTATTGTCGTATTGTCAACACCACTCTGTATATATTAGCACCAAAATATAAAACATATTTCATGGGATGAAATCAGGTGAATGCACTGATGCATAAACCTGTACAAAAATAATACCATACCCTACATAATTGAGAAGGTGAATGAAGCAATAAAAAAATACGTTGAAAAGGAAGAGACGTTTATTAACAATAAAAGTTACTTATAGTGGCGTTCTGTGCAGTTCGATTCGATTCAGGTTCGATTACCGAATGGATAAAATATTTGCATGATCTAAAAATAGTTGTTCCGGGCCTGGTTAGCCCAGAAAAAAAAAAAAACTCTTTCGAACAACCCGCAGCCAATAATCACACTTAGTCGGTTTTCATCACTATTTAATCAATGACAATGGTTTCGGAACGAATGGAGGACAAACATAACATTGATTTTTATTTATACACTTTATTTAGATTTCTGTGGGTATAATCATAAAGTTTTACGCATCATGGAAACAAGACGAACATGGTACGGAATTATATTCAATAGCGTGGTTACACGAGTAATCATAAAACTTATTACTTTTCTATACTACATGTATATATAGAGTCTATAGAATATATATATACACGTAGAGAAGCTGTTTATTAGAAGAAGATCGAAAGTTAAACAAAGGCGTCAATCATAGAAATCCGAGTGTTTCTGGAGTTTTCCAATCTATGGCTTTGTGAGAATGCACCTTTATTTTTGACCATTATTGTACATGGTACAAGTTATTAAATTACGTTCAACGGCACTCCAAACGTGTGTTATTGAAGCGTAAAGCACAATCGAATGCAGCATTTGTCGCGGTGCCACGTAGCAATAAGACGGTCGCGTGTGTACTCCATAAATCCGTGAGAAATTCAGCGACGTCGTGGCAGCGCTGTAGCGCGGCAGTGCGAGTAGTGTCGGGAGTCCATAACAAGTGCAATACAAAACAATATTCCGGTGTAATTTCCTCAGAGGAGGTTCGCTCGGCGCTCGACGCTAGACGCAACCCGCTTGCTGTTGTACTCACAGATAACGTTTTGTCATTTTCTTTAGATATTATTACGAATGCACCTTATGTCGATGGTATAAGGTTCAATATCGCGTGACATGCATAACTTTTGAGCCCTATAACTCGAAACCTATACATTGTTGAGGTTCCGTATAAAACGCATTGCTAGACCTAGGGTGACCTATCGAATGATACAGGTCTCAACAATTTTGTTAGCAAAGTGTCGACATAGAAATTTACAGAAACTCGTCTCCGGTGAATTACCGTAGGTACTGAATGTACTCGAAGTTATGCACTATTAATTATTACGTCAGACGAATCTGGAATATTCGATCAGCTGACCTATGTATAGCGTCGTGACGCCAGCGCAGAGTCAGTCTGCATTCGACTAGCGATAAGAAAACAAGCGACAGTTAAGAAGCGATCTTTGAGAACACCTACTGCGATAACTGTAACGAGAACTTTGAATACTACGTGAAGTAACATCTGTAGTGTTATTGCGTGTTTACGACACGGACTTCGTGGACGTAAGGGAAGACTTCGGTGCAACGTCAGCTATATTCTACTTGTCATTGCCTACGATCTTCTGTACCTTCGTTGCCAATAAACTTCGTAACCCTTAACCGGTATTTTAATACCTCCAGTATTTTTACCACTTTGAGGATATTAATCCTTTACAATTAGGTAATCGTCCATTTTGATGTTTGACGGTATAATTACTTGTCTATGGAAAAATAAAAAACTGGGTCTTGTTTAAATAAAAATACACAAAATATTTTGCATTTTCAATTTGTCTGATTGCATTTCGAAAACTTAATAATACAGATGAAAATAAATACGCGCCAGATTTCTTGTCCGGTAATATTTTCACTACACAGAAATCTATGAATGAATATGCAGCAGACGCTTCCAATAAGTGTAAGTAGGGTAAACAAATCAAAGCTGAACACGCGTTAAATTTTTAAAGTGTTTGAATTAAGGTGCCTTTTCCTGTGACTAGTAGTTGGCACAGCGCCAAGTGCACGGCTGCAATTAGCCAAAATTATGCTCAAAAACAAGTTCGGAAGCAATTAGCAGATGTAGACTCAACTTAAGGACCAGCTAAACCAGTTTACTGAAGTCCGACACCGGATGAGATTTATTTTACCAGTTCATCGGTTTGAAAAAAAAAAAGAAAGAACTTTTCTTGTACTTTGGAACTGCTGATTTTCTGGCTTCATTTGTTTTGGAAGAATATTAAAATTTATGTAACGAACGTAACAAGAAACTAAATGGAAGTATATCACGCTACCAGTATAGATATCGATATTTCACAAACACTTGAT
Source organism: Sesamia inferens (assembly GCA_037179545.1). Classification (NCBI taxonomy): domain Eukaryota; kingdom Metazoa; phylum Arthropoda; class Insecta; order Lepidoptera; family Noctuidae; genus Sesamia; species Sesamia inferens. The sequence goes on along the minus strand of CM073928.1, from coordinate 20,791,494 downwards.
TGTCGTACCTCTATTATCGATTTAAGTATGCGATATCTAAATGTGGAAGTAAACAGAGCAGTAAATATCTATTGTCTGCACCATTAGGGCGGGCAAATAAATGAGCCGGACCGGACGCGCAGGCGACGCGAGACGCGACTGGATGGCATAGTCCAAGTCTTCAAATACGATAGACAACACAACAGTTACATACATAAGATGTCACCATGCCCATATAAAAATGCTTTTAACCAAACTTCTTCGGAGTGAAATTTCTCAACCCCTGTTCCCCCGAGTCGCAACTCATCATTCGACTGCCAATTACTTCTTCTTCTGACATTTTTATTCTTTTTGCTCAGCTGTTAAGGGTTAAGAGACGAGCAAAGACTACTACGAAAATTACATTACGCCCTTTCTTCAAGAATTGGGCTACCAAATGCATAAAGCATTTCCCAAATCCAATTAGTAAATCCTGTAAATCCCAAATGCTGGCTAAGGTATTGCAACTTGAAGAAAAACATCATAATCAGATCAATATTAAAGTCTTTATCGTACGAAAAAGCATCATCATTATATTCATAAATCAGTTTCAAAACGTTTCGTGTTCTAAAAGCGCTTTAATTCTAAGCACGATTAATCAAATACAATCAATATTCCCAAACAATCTGATGTGACGAAGCTATTCCAATGTCTAATACATGCAGCATGTGCACCACTCAAAGCCAGTGTTAGCAATATAATAGTGTACCTAAACATACACACACCACACTACATAATAGTTGGTGCACGGACAAGCTACAGATGCAGCAGGCTATCCCCTCTGGAGCAAAGGCCCGTGACTACCACATTAACCCATTTTCCTAGTCGATATTTACAAGTAGAGGATTACAAACAACATTTATTTACATGAATAATATATATTTTATATTCGTTATAAATCTGCAAGCAAGACAGTCGAAAATGATTTCATTTTTGCACAACACGTATGTTTGTTACTATTTGATAGACTTCAGTAGTTACTCGGAACACTAACAATATTATAATGCGCAATAATATAAGAAGCAATTTTTTAGGTAATTGACAAAAGCTTTGACCACTAAACCGAAAGTAAATTTGCAGGCAATTATAAAAAAAGAATTATCAAATCACACATAAAAAACATACATAAAAAAAGAATCCGACGAATTGAGAACCCCTTATTTTTTTTGAAGTCGGTTAAAAAATAAATGCACTGAGTGGAAATTTTTTTTGGGATTTCTTCACTTAATTTAGTTCCCTTTGTTATTTACTCATAATATGATTGTGTTGGTGACGCAAGGCTAGATGACGTTATTAGTGTATGACCGAATGTTCGTTTCGGTATCGTTTTCAGTTTAATTTCATCAAAAACACGAGTTTCGGTTTAAACTTTTCGGGCAAACTTGCCGAAACTACGACCGAAACCGAATGTGCAATCGGGAGTTTTCGGGCTGTGATCGGTCATGATCGGCGCGTTGATGGAATGAATGAATCCCATCGGAGCCAATGTCGTGATTTGCTTGTTTGTTTCTGTACGTTTTGTTTTGTTTTGATGGCAAGTTTTCGAGTGATTGAGAGCCTATCCACTGAAATAAATACCTGCTGTAGGTATTTTTGAGGCGCAACTAATATTTTATGTTAAATAAAGGTTCGTATGTTGATTAAATTATTAATAAATGGAAATGTCGATCACTGCTTATCTTTGTAATTTAAGGAAAAAACAATAACGATTGACTGATTATAACAACGTTTTCTTTATGTTTTCCTTAAAATATGATGTTATGATTGTAACTAAGTTTCGGTATCGATTTCGGCCGAAACAGAAACCGTGGCCGAAATTAGGTTGCAGTTTCGGTAGTAGGACTAGTTTCGGTCGGACACTAGAAGTCATTAAGACGTTGGATGATAAGCTGTCAACCGATGAAGTGATAAAAGGAGGCATGTGGTGTCGCAATTGGCTTGTATCCCAAAAAATAATTTAATGGCCATCAGATAGATTTATAAAAAACATTGAACACGTATTTTTTATTTTTTCTTTCATTCAAATACTTAGGAAGATTTATTGATTTGAAATATCGCATCACGTCACGCCGTGGTACAAAATATAACACGGCGTGACGTAATTAGCTCCCACTCTGTAACTTTCATACGCTATATCTCATTAGTTTTTGGTAATTTCGACAAAATGACAAAATACGGGTCTTAATTTTTATTATTATCTATAAGACGGACTAATTATTTTTTTGATTTTCATACCTGGGATACATCCCTATGCTCTCTTTATAATCGGACGTGCTATCTGGCCATTATACTATTATTGCTTATGTTAATTATTTTTATTTGCATAATTTAATAATTTATTATTTAAATAACTAAATATTGTTGATATTTTTTTTAAACTAATTTCACTTTATTTGTGAATCAGTCTTTTCTTTCAATATGTATTTGACAATACACTCAATCTCATTTGTTTACCAATACACTTAACCTTAAAACGGAGAAAACGAAACGTTTTACGGTGTCCCACGCTTGGGCACCGCCTTAAAGATAGTTGCAAATTATTGCCTGTATACCAATTAACTTTATCAAGAGTACATAATGTTTTCTACCCACCTTACCTAACCTACCGCTTATATTAGTTTTGAAACTCTTTTTGTCATTAGGTCGGTGAAATTAAAGTTTTTTTATCTCTGAACTCTCAACTATTGTCAAGGGACATTTTTAGGTCAAAACTTTTAAGCTCTCATTTAAATACCTTTATGCTCTTTTTGTGGATGCAGTAGCTACTTTTTTGTGAGCATACTTTTTATTTATACAATATGCGTTCTTTATTAATCCCAGATTTTAAAAGGTGATTAACTTTCAATATGTCAAAATCAAAGTATTTTTTTTTTCCAAATAGATGCTTTTGAGATGTCAGATCTATGCTAATATTATAAAGAGATTTTTTTTTTGTTTGGATTGAATCGGGTCTGAAACTACTAGACCGATTTAAAAAATTCTTTCACCGTTGGAATCTTCCATTATCGGCAGAATCCTATATGATGTAATATATAATATGCGGAATAAGTAATATGTATGCAGAATATGTAGCTGCGGAATAATTAAGTTATGTACAATAGAGAAAAGTGGTAATAATAATATTTATTAGAACAAAAAAGCAGTTTACACAATTTGTCTTAGCTACTTAAAATTATGCTTAAGAGTAAATCAGTACCGATTCAGTCTTATTATTAGCATCTGCATGAAGTCGTGGTGGCCTAGTGGTTAAAACACCAGCCTCTCAAGTATGAGTGCGCGGGTTCGATTCCAGGTCAGGCAAGTACCAATGTAACGTTTCTAAAATTTATATGTACTTTCTAAGTATATCTTGGACACCAATGACTGAAGGTGAAGGAAAACATCTTGAGGAAACCTGGACTTTAAGTCTGAAATCGCCAACCCGCATTGAGCAAGCATGGTGATTTCGCTCAATCCTTCTCTGTATGAGAGGAGACCTGTGCCCAGCTGTGGTACGATAAAAAGGTTGATGATGATGATTAGCATCTGCTGCCCAATTAGGTTTATAGCCTATGTTTCAGTATGCAACGCCTCAAGTCCTCGGACTGAGTATGAATGTATGAGCTTAATAACAAAAGGAAACAGTTTATTAAAATATGATCATAATTATAAAGATCCAAATTTTGATGTCCTCTAAGTGTCATCATTATCATATCAGCGCATAATCCCGGTCGCATCCGCGGCCTTCGCGTTGGAGCCCAGGGGCCGCTTTCCTACACTTACTCCTCCATTTCTCACGATCTTTGGCATCCCGTGGTGTGAGATTGTTGGCATGCATGTCATCTCTTACAACGTCAAGACAGCACTTCTTTGGTCTACCTCGCTTCTTCTGGCCCGGCGGAGGCGCCATGGAAAGACATTTGTGACCCACGTAACATGCCGTTTTTCGTAAGACGTGACCGTACCAGCGTAGGCGACCCTCTTGCAGTTTGTCTGCTATGTCACAGACACGAAGACTGCCACGGATGCGGGAGTTCCTGATGCGGTCTTTCCGCGTAACTCCACACATCCACCGCAGCATATTCATTTCCGTGACACGCAGGTCCTGTTTGTGTCGCTCAGGCACAGGCCACGCCTCACTGCCATACAGAAGAACAGGTCTAATGATGGTCTTATAGTCCTGCCCCTTAAGCTTAACCGGTAATTTGGGGTCACAAATGACACCTGTCACCTCAGGCCATTTTGCCCAAGCTGCGGAAATGCGTGCCTTAACGTCGCATGTCTACTTACATAAATCAAATAAGCAACTTACATCCAAACGACACCGCCATCCACGACATATTTTAAACCATTGCCATAGGAATTTCTCCTGTATTTGGGGGTGCGTTTACAAACATATACATAAACTCGCATACTCAAACAGCCAGATCCGGAACAATTACTTGAAGGTAAGACAAATATTTCTTTCATGGAAATCAAACCCGCGACACGCAGCGCAACTGTCATTAACTTAACCACTGCTCCAACCGCCCGTGCAGTATAACTCCATCATCATGTCAGCATATAATCCCGGTTGCATCCGCGGCTTTCGCGTTGGAGCCCAGGGTCCGCTTTCCTACACTTACCTACAATTTCGCACGATCTTTAGTGCAGTATAACTACTTTTTAGTTTTTAAAACTTGGTAGAAATGCCGATCAAAATCAGATAATGTTATCTTTTCTGTTACCTTTGTGTTAATTCTTATTATCCAAATAAATCATTTCATATTCACGAATGTTTCAATGCCAGTTGATTACTTTTTGAATTATTGAAATTGGACATTTCATTCAAATGAATTAAATTAAACAATGAAAATTAGTTTACAGGTTGAAATCTTGGTTTGTAATTTCAAACCGTTGTATAAATCGCGTATAAATTGAGTTATGTATGTTTTATTTACTTAAAACTTCATAAGTCGAATAAAAGTATCCATATTTATAGTGTACTAGCGGCCCGATATGTGCTTCGCTACATATAAATAATAAAAACAAATTTATAGGATCATCAAAAAAAAATTTTTGTTTTTAATAATTATAAACTAGTGCTTGATCGCAATCCCGTCTGATGGTAAGCAGTGATGCAATCGTTGATGGTAAAGCGCGTTAGTTTAATAAGACCATTCACTCAAAAAACTGAGTGAATAGGAAGGAAGACGGCAGTTAAGCGAGGTAATGCAATGTTTAACCCAGAGAGAGATTGATCTAGAGACCCTCCACAACCAAACTCCCGACACAACAACATTTGGCGCATCGTACCCGGCACACATCGCAACACAACTGCTCAGACCCGTCCTCCGTACGGCTTCACCAGACATCATGCCGGAACACGACGAATCCCTTGGCGGCAAGACTTTGTCTGGTGGGTGGTAACTTCTGCCAGCAGCCGATGTTATAGCCTACCACCGAGAAAACATAAAATATTAAAACATAAAATATTTTTAAACATTGTTGGAAATGTTTGCCCTTGGGCTTTGTTGATGGACATAGCAAATGATAAACGCACAGGATATCGTAATCGTTTGAACTCAAATGGCATATCAGTTGGGATAATAGAGATATGCGGTATCAAGCAAACTTCTTTTGATTTACCAGTTAAAATCGAAGCTTCAATTAAATTTACGTTATAAAAGTACGTTGAACACAATTAATTAAAATGTTCTTACACTTGATATTAAGCAGAAATCAATACATACAAAATAAAAATTTATCAGATTTATTATTTCCATTTAATTTTATAACAAATATAAGTATATTACAGTATAATACAGTAAATAACATGTGACGCTTAAACTCATGAATGAGGTAGGCAAGGCAGACAGTCTTAAACTTTTAAACATTAATATCTATTTTTTTTAATTATAAATACTTTCAATTTCAATTTAATTTAACACCAATCGGTGCACAATGTTTTTGGTTAACCTGTCTTTAGCTAACACAAATAGATTCGACGGTTTCCCAACACGTGAACACGCAACATATAGTTGCCCATGAGAAAAACATGGATTTTCCAAATCTAAACCACAAATGGCCATTGTTTGACCTTGAGATTTATTTATAGACATGGCGAAAGCTAAACGAATTGGAAACTGTAGCCTTTTGAAGGGTATGGTAGAATCTGATGGTATCATCGGAATACGTGGCAGCAGGACCACTTTTCCTTTAAACTTCCCAGCCAAAATGGTTGCTTCAAGAATGTTTCCGGTGATCTTTTTGATGACCAAACGCGTACCGTTACATAATTGAGGTGGATTCAAATTACGGAGGAGAATAATACGGGAACCAATTTTTAATCCAATATTATGTGGTGGCATTCCAGGGATATCTAATGAATTTAAAAATTCAATCGGAAAATTTACACTTTCATTTTCATCAACAACAGTATCGATTGATTTAAAAGACATCAGATCGCCTGGAAACAACTTTTGTATCTAGAAGTTAATTTCGTCAACATCAACGTTTTTGGCAGCCAAAATCGCCCGTTGACTAAGTCATTCATGATTCAAATAATTATTCTGTATATCCGGGAAAATACTCCGAATCAATTCATTTTTATCCTGAACAACAGTGCAAAAATTGTCTGGTAGTTTATTGCATTGCGTATTTGGTTGCAGTTCTATTTTACCGTTCCCAATATCTAGTGGTTGTTCGGAAAATATTTGTGCTGATGGATCATTTTGCAATTGTACTCGCATATTTATGGTCAATCGAAGTGTTTCAACACTTCGCCATAATAATGATTGTTTCAAACATGCATTAATCTCATCCGCGAAAGTAGAGCGAGGTATAACCGGTAAGGGCTGCCGGAAGTCACCAGATAAAAGTAAGATAGCACCACCGAAAAGTTTATTATTGCTGTTTAAATCTTGCATAGTTTTGTTTAATGCTTCAAGTGAATATTTGTGTGCCATTGTGCACTCATCCCAAATTATTATAGAACTCTTCCGCAACACTGCAGCTATTCCATTATTCTTTTTGATGTTACACATTGCATTAGCTTATATGACACGTTCGTAGATTTACCATAGCAGCGCCATCTATTGATTACTTACTCAACCCAGTCGAAAGGTATCGACATCTGTTAGAATCATTTGGAGTTAACAAATAATTGTAACTGTCAAATAATAACAGACAAATAATTAGCAATAAATTAAAATTGCGACTATAATTTGAGATTTAAACTATCCCAGTTTTTTTCAATCTTTTTGACTACGCGACCCCTTTACAAACTTTTGACATACTTTCCAGACTTGCACTCTGAAGCTGACAATGGGCGTAGATGGATTTTAAACCCTTTTTTGGACCAATCAATAGATCTGGCTGATGTCACCACAAAAATTAAAGAAAGTCTTCTTGATTTAGCTGCTGATGGCATGCTTAAAATAGAATTTTATTCGCAAAGTGTCGACGTATTTTGGATAAAAAGAAAACACGAATATCCCGAGCTGGCAAAAGAAGCTCTTAAATTATTAGTGCCATTCGCCACTTCATATTTGTGTGAACTGACATTTTCTTCAATGGTAGACATTAAAACTAAAAAGAGAAATAGATTGCAATTAGAAAATGATTTGATTATTAACGTTTCAAAAATAACACCACTATTTGATAAACTTCTGGAAAATAAACAAGCACATCCTTCTCACTAAAATTGCGTTTTTATTGTGTAAGAACCTCGACTCTTTCTTTTAGCCGGCGACCCCCCGAGTAAGGCGTCACGACCCCCCTAGGGGTCGCGACCCACAGATTGAAAAACACTGAACTATCCTATCTCTCAAGTTGGATCGAACTGCACATGGTGTGCGAATTTTATTATAATCGGTTAAGTGGTTTAGGAGTCCATTGAGGACAAACATTGTGACACGAGATTTATATATATTAAGATATAGATACTAAAATGTTTTTAAAAGAAAAGCCCACCTATGCGATAGCGGGATGGGTCGCTAGTATACAATAAAAATAAATATATTTTAGTCTTCCCCTTCAAACGATAATTTTAGTATGACGTGGAATGAGCAACAGACTCCACCATTACCCTTTTAAAATGTTTTACAATATTTTGCATACGTTCATTTTACGTGAAGACGATGCACGTGGAATAAAATCACTATACTGTAATAGGTAAGAAATTTTAATTGGAACCGTCTCAGACAAATTTAATACGTAATACACCGCAGATGCATCATTTTCTAGTGTTTGATGTTTTTTTTTATGTTGTATTTTTGTGGTGTAAAATAAAGTCTAATCGATACACGGTGCTCACATATTTAGAAAACTTGTTTAGGTAGACGATTTTTAGGGTTCCGTAGCCAAAGGGCAAAAAACGGAACCCTTATAGATTCGTCATGTTTGTCTGTATCTGTCCGTCTGTGCGACTGTCACAGCCATTTTTTTCCGAAACTATAGGAGCTATACTGTTGAAACTTGGTAGGTAGATGTATCCTGTGAATCGCATTAAGATTTTGATGCAAAAATAAAATAATAATAATAAATATTGGGGGCTTCCCATACTTGGAACTGACATTCAAAAATTTTCATCAAACACATACGTGTGGGGTATCTACGGATAGGTCTTCAAAAATGATATCGAGGTTTCTAAAATATTTTTTTCTAAACCGAATAGTTTGCGTGACAGAAGCTTCCAAAGTGGAAAAAAGTTACCCGCTCCCCCCCCCCCCCTCTAATTTCTAAAATAAGAAAATGAAAAATCTAAGACCAACATATGATTTACATTACTATAAAAACTACCAACAAATATTCTTTTGAACGAGATTTAGTAAGTCGTTTTTTTAATACCTCGTAAATCGTAAACCGCTTATTACAGCGTAATCTTTCATACAAATAACTTAAATCCTTTAATTTCATTAATCACTGGTACGGAACCCTTTGTGCGTGAGTCCGACATGCACTTGGCCGGTTTTTATAAAACATAATTATCAAGTAATATGTAAGTCAGTGTGTGAATTAAAGTATTTTTTTAAAATTATAATTTAGTGCTTAATCGCAATTCCTTCTAATGGTAAGCAGTGATGCAATCGTTGATGGTAAAGCGCGCTAGTTTATTAAGAGCCTATTCAGTCAAAAAAACTGATTGAATAGGATGGAAGACGGCAGTTGAGCGAGGTGATGCAACTATTCTGCGTAAACCGCAGAGGGCGATGGCCGTCAGGGTCGTTCGCGGGTATCGCACGATATCCTACGAGGCGGCTTGCGTCCTGGCCGGATCCCCGCCCTGGGACCTAGAGGCGAAAGTACTCGCGTCATTGTACCGATGGCGCGAGGAAGAGCGGACACGGGGCTCCAGTCCGGTGCAGCAGCAGATCGAGCTGCGCCGAGAGGAGCTCCGTCAGGTCCTGGTGGCGGACTGGCGGCAGAGGCTTATGCGCCCTACTGCCGGCCTCGCTACCGTCGAGGCGATCCGGCCAGTACTCGACGACTGGCTCGGGAGGAGGCACGGCTCCCTGTCGTTCAGGGTGACGCAGGTGCTGTCGGGGCACGGCTGCTTCGGCAAGTACCTGCGACGTATAGACAGGGAGCCGGATGCTCGGTGCCACCACTGCGTCCAATGCGGGGAGGACACGGCGCAGCACACGCTCTCCGAGTGTGTGGCTTGGGAGGAGCAGCGCCGTGTCCTCACAAACGAAGTAGGAGGCGACCTGACGCTGCCGGCAGTAGTGCGGAGGATGGTCGGTAGCGCAGAGTCGTGGGACGCGGTGGTGTCCTTCTGCGAGGACGTGATGTCGCAGAAGGAAGCTGCGGAACGGGAGAGAGAGATCTCAACTCCCTTCCCGGGCCGCAGAAGACGCACCGGGCGCCGAGGAAGGGCGGATAACGCCCTCTTCTGGCCCCCATGAATGGGTCCAGGGGCGAGGGATATGGGGAAGTCCCCGCCCCCTATTAGTTGGACCCCGAGGCGGAGGCGCGCGCGAGTGTCGGCGCACGCCTCAGAGGCGATGCACGGGGTAGTTTAACACCTCACTACCCCGTGCAGGAGGCGAGGCCCGGACAGACCGGGCCGGCACGAGAGTGTGGGGCTGCGGCAGAATCAGGGACTCCCGCGGCTCCGTGCGCACGTGACCGGAGAGACACCGGGGTGGTTTTTAGTCAGTAGGAGTCTGACAGACCCCGTCGCCCACCCCAGGGCGGTGGAAATCCATTGAGGATTTTCCACCCCGGAACAAAAAAAAAAAAAAAAAGAAAAGGTGATGCAACTAACGATGCTGCGACAGAGGGAGATTGATCTAGAGACCTCCACGACCAAACTCCTGACACAACAACATTTGGCGCATCGTACTCGGCACTTGGCACCGCTGGAGAGACTGCGGTACAGCCCAGATCTCGCTCGTATCAAAGGCTTTTTCGTAGTCCACAAACGCCAAGCAAAGGGGTAGATTATACTCCTCGGCCTTCTGTATAACCTGGAGACGTGGTCGCTAACAATGGGCCTTATAAGAAGGCTCAAAGTTACTCAAAGGGCAATGGAGAGAATTAGGAGATCCGCAGAAGAACGAAAGTAACCGACATAGCCCGAAGAATTGCAACACGTAAGTGGCAGTGGGCTGGACACGTTGCCCGTAGGACCGATGCCCGATGGGGCCGACGGGTTTTTGAATGGCGACCACGCACCGAAAGACGTAGCGTGGGTAGGCCCCAGTCAAGGTGGATCGACGACCTGGTGAAGGTCGCGGGAAACCGCTGGATGCGGGAGGCGCAGGACCGGTCGTCGTGGAGAACCTTGGGGAGGCCTATGTCCAGCAGTGGACAACTTTCGGCTGAAATGATGATGATGATGACTCGGCACACATCGCAATACAAGTGCTCCAACCCGTCCTCCGTACGGCTTCACCAGACATCATGCCGGGACACGATGAATCGCTTGGTGGCAATAATTACAAGAAGAAGAAAACGGAAGAGAATTAAAGGTTATGAAATTATGTACAACTATTCTATCCTTATAATATTAGTAGTAGGTATATACCTACTGCACATAAAATGAGAACAAATAGTTGTAGGAACTACTCATTCATAGTATATTATTAAGTACCGTTATTAGTTCAGACTTCAGACGTGAACTAGGTAACAATCGAGAGGCTTGTGATGGAATATCAAGCACCGGAACTAAAGTCAAACACTCAGCTTTATATATTTGTTTTAGACTCATCTATCAATTAATAGCTACTACGAACACGTAATATTATGGATTAATAAAGGACCCTTGATTTACAAAGTCTGAATAATAAATGAATCAGAATTTGGATGTTAAAATATATTAAAGTATTTATTTATGATTCCATTTATGTACACACATATTATATAAAGGGTTAAAGTGTGTAATTGCCGATTTGTACTGAAAATATATATATTTTTTATTTTTAACTAATTTATTTAATGAAAGCAGTTACCTTTATTACTTATCTATACATTGCTGCCATCTAATAGGGAGGTCATTTATGCCTTTGCAATAGAACTCTGAGGTCTCGTGTAGTCATGGAGCAATAATGGTGAAGACCGATTCATGAGTCTGGGCTGTTTTACTGCTAGTTTTGCCAACATTGTTCCGAGTTAGACACCTGCCGTTATTGCTTGACCAGATCGGAGAAAACAATAGTGAATATTACCACGCTGAGACCACCAAACAGGTACTCTTACCTTTTTATTGGTAAGTTTTGCTTTAAGATACTGTTGTGGCATTTGACTCGGGATCAGCCATTGCATTTTTCTTTTAAGGTTATCATAAAGTGTCACCTTTTCATCATATGTCAGTTTTTGATCCAATATTCCTTCATTTATGTACCGATTCTACAAGGCAACACAAGTTTCAACATGCGTTTCTTTCTGCAGATCAGTGATATCATGAGGCACCCATTTTTCGTATATTTTTATTTTATTGATTTGACGCAAATTAGTCAATATTGTGGGTAAGCTAACGTTAAACCTTGCCGTTAGCTCCTCGGTTGTTTGTCATCGTTATTCATCTGTGTATGCGGTCTTCCTCGTGGCTCGTTCTTCAAGTCGAAGTTTCCATCACGAAAGCGTTTAAACCAAAATCGCAGGGTACTTTAATTAGTAGACCCCTCTCCAAACGCAACATTGATGTTTCTGCCGCGTTATTCCACGTCGCAACTTGTATTTAAAAATCACTCGATTTTTGCAGTACCCATCTTTTCTTTCTTATTTTTTGGCTTCGCACGGTTTGTGCATTTAACCAATGTCACGTAATTATGAATTATTCATGTCGAAAAAGACGGCCGCGTGACCCGTCTTACGAGTGAGGTTTGGGACAAAGTCATGATGTGGCCACTATGCTGCGATATTTCACTGTTCTTTACTAAATGCACTTTTTTACTACATAAATCACGCATTTTTATTTAGTAAAAAACACTATAAATCATTTTAAAAGTCCAATGAAAAACGAGCATGACACTCAGCTTGACTTTCCCGCCAAAAAACTCCAGTACCCATCTTTCTTGTGAGTTGAATAGCAAAAACAATTAAAAGTCGATATTCAAATTGTTGCCATTTTTTAAAAGAAGAACATCATAGAAACCATGTGAAAAAAGTTTTATTTCTAAAACCTCAAACCATGAAGATTCTAAGTCATTTCAAAGAACCTATTACAACAAAACGGCAATTTCATACTTTAATCCCTAATATAAATAGAAAAGAAAATAGAGGCCAGAGGAGAGGTGATAAAGGTGATGCTTTCTGCTTTACCTGGTGGTGGTAGTCTTAGTGGTTACTTAATTTTTTGATATTTTTGTGAGTCTCATTTAATAAGTAAAGTTGTAACAGTTATTTACGTGTCTACCATAAATATTTTTTATCTTTATAGCTAAAATGTAAGAGGCTTGTTGTAGCTTCTCTTTAACTTTAAGTGTCGCAAAATTTTATGTGAAAATTAGGATGGACAACATTTTTCCATAACAATAACACATTACGTGTAATGGGATCACAAATCCTTCGCAAAGCATAGCATAAGCTAGTAAGAAATTGATTTTCGTTATTGCTATGCATATGCACTGGAAACACTCTCTCTCTGGACAAAATCACTATTATTGAAGAAAAACAAGAAAACTATTCAATACCTATGTACACAGTAAAAAATATTTCAAACTATAACGACCCGTCGTCTTTTTTTAATTTTAGTTTAAATGTTATTACGTCATCTTTCATACTGGACATTCAGTATCAATTTTTATGTTACATTATTTGAAAAGGTAGCTACTCGTAGTTAACTTAGTACCCAGAATAAAATAGTTAGTTGTGTTAAATAATGGCCTCGATTCTATTGTTAACATAAATCTCTGGTTTACGAACTAAACTAAATTTTTAGTTCAATAGGTCCTAACCTATCCTTTTTTTTATTTCATTATAAAAAGGACAGACACGACACGACGAACGACACGGAACGACAGAAGGACGACACGGTTAGGGCAGTGGTTAAGCCATTGACTACTGCGCTGCGTGTCGCGGGTTCGATCCCCGCACGGCACAAATATTTGTATGACCTACAAGTAGTTGTTCCGGGTCTGGCTGTTTGTGTATGTGAGTTTATATGTTTGTAAATGTGTACCCGCGATACAGAAGTAATTCCTAGTGTGGGGCAATGTATTTAAAAAATAAAAATAAATAAAAATATTAGTTTAGTCATGTCAAATTAAGATACTTCCATAGACAGTTTAGACGTGACTTAAACCTTTCTTGGCATATTTTCACTATTGTTTATTTATTATGATTGTATAAGTGTGTTCGTTCTCTGTATGAGAGGCGGGTTGTGCCCAGGGACGATAAAAAGGTTGATGAAGAAGAGGAGTGTTTTTAGTTAACTTTGTAATATTCCTTTAGTTTGTCAACTTGTCAATAATGTAAGAAAATTAGAGGTATTTTTGACAGATAGAGACAGAGATTAGACTGTGAACGGTATTATTACGAGAATAGGGATATTTCCTGGGTAAAAAAAAAATGATTCTATTTAGTCTGTCATTCAGATTATAGAAAAAATTTGGATACGTATATTTTGTTTTATCAAATCAATGAAAATTGACAAATATAAAAGGCATCAAAGATCAGGAGTGGTGTCTGGTGACGTCACTGCTCGCTAGACAGTGTAGCGTGCAGTGACGTCACACGAGTTTTCAACGCACTGTGTCGTCTTCATTTTTTGTTTATATGAAAAAAGAAAAAAAACGTGTCTAGTATTTTTTGGAAATCTGACTGACGGACTAATTAGTTTTTTTTAGTCAACTACCCTATTGAATAAACAATTTTGTTTCTTTCTTTATAAAAAAAAGTACAGTTTCTTTAAAATAGTTCAAGAAAATCAGAGACACTGCAGTAAAGCAGAACTCTTTATTTGTAAGTGCTAGATTTCTGACAACGTGTGTGTTTCAATGTGTGACTCTTGATTACGTCTATTCCTAGATCGATGTTAGGAACTAGTTGACTGTAGGTAGAGGAACTGCGACACACGGAGATAGAACCTAATCCTTTAGATTGGATAGGTCGTCGGGATTCATTAATTTTGAACTGAATTTGAAGTAGATATATTCCACTTTATCATCCTTCTCTGTATGAGAGGAGACCTGTGCCCAGCAGTGGGACGATAAAAAGGTTGATGATGATGATGATGATGATATTCCACTTTTATAATGCTGTGTTGGTAACTAAGTGTCATTAATCTTATTATTTGTTTTTATTGAGTTAAGGGGCGGGGTAATTTATAAAGAAAAGTGGCATAGACTTATTTACAAAAGCTTCTTGCATACGGAACGGAAATGGAACCTTAATTCTTAGATTGGATAGATTCAAAATCAATGTTTTAATCAATTCCTTTACTTCGGTATTTGTTAATATATATATATATATATCTATTTCAGACTTAGCCAGACACCTCACTCTGTGTAATTAGAACTTGCAAGAAAGCCCACATTACCTTAGAGTGGACATTATTTAAGTAACATGAACATTGATATGTTCATATAGTGTTCATAGACTATTGTCTATAATGTTCTTACTACTAGGACACATGACTTGTCTCCAGGAAAGCAACGTAATCCAGCAAGCGGGTCGTATTCAGTGCGGTTTGGTGCTTATCATATATTTTCCAATTTTTGAATCTAGGACATGTCGGTCTCCTGTCATGTCTTCCTTCACCATTTCGACAACGTTCGAACCTATGATCTACAACTCGTAACTCGCAGCCGCTAACCAATACTCAATACTCGTACTAAAGTACATATAAGGGTGGTAACAATTTATGTGAGATCAATTATGGACCCTGTAGGGCACAGCAAAATAGGGTAACAGGATAGAGGAAACTGTTTGGATATCATAAAATAATATAATTATTTTTTAATTTAACAATAAATAAAATATATACGGAGATTATTAGCATCATTTTACTTAATCTTCAATTTATATATTATTTTATCTTTGGTATCTGACTAATTTTACTTAATTTATTTATTTCCTTATTTGTATATTTGTGTTTAAATTATGAATAATTATAACGTTTCAGACGGTATTTTTGTAGTATGTTTAAGATAAGTATAATCAATTATATATTTAATTTTTTTTTTTTTTTTTTTAATAATTATAAACTAGCGCTTGACCGCAATCCCGCCTGATGGTAAGCAGTGATGCGATCGTTGATGGTAAAGCGCGCTAGTTTATTAAGAGCCTCTTCACTCAGAAAAACTGAGCGAATAGGAAGGAAGACGGCAGTTGAGCGAGGTAATGCGATGTTAAACCCAACAACACGACCAACGATGCAGCGCCAAGGGGAGATTGATCTGAAGACCCTCCACGACCAAACTCCCAACACAACAACATTAGGCGCATCGTACCCGGCACACATCGCAATACAACTGCTCAGACCCGTCCTCCGTACGGCTTCACCAGACATCATGCCGGAACACGACAAATCGCTTGGCGGCAAGGCTTTGTCTGGTGGGTGGTAACTTCTGCCGGCGGCAGATGTTATGGCCTACCACCGAGAAAGAAATTCTTTGTTTTTATCGCTAAGATATTCATTTATAGTGTAGTAACATTTGTTTAGAATTTTTTTAAATATATTTATAAATATATTCAACTTTTCTTCTTTCTTTATTGTGTCCGGTAGTTTATTATATATTTTAATTGAACCACTGACCTGCCACTGATATCTATTGAACTTGCAGTAGGTACCTATATTCAGTATGCAAAGGGAAATTGAGTGACCTATCCTTATGATATTTTTTACTGTGGGGTGGGTTAAGTATCTACTTTAAACAGCATCCTTCGGTTACCAAACAACCACCTCAACGGCACTATTACTTTTGTAATTTCAAAAATAGACTTCTTGAATCACGACTTTCTCATAAGCATTGAATCAGCTTTTCATGAAGTACCATAGTTCTGGTTATGTACGAGCATTACGCAATTACGAAATATGAAGTACGACTTTCATACTGCGTGCTGTATTCACATGCACATACAATGTCATGTGCGTGGTCGATCAGTAATTGTGTTAATTATAAATGCAGGAGTGAATAATACAAGATTAAAATAAAAAAGTCATATGAAATGAAATGAAATCGTTAATTAAGCAAGTAGGATCACTGATCACTTTTACACGTAATTTTTTTTTATATTTAGATGGAGCCGGCATTTCCTAATTGACTACCTTTGAGAAGAAATAGCCGAAACAAACTCAGGGATCATCGTCTTTTTTCAAGTCCAGACATTAAAAATGAAAACGTTTACAATCATTTACGTGACTTAAAAAAAACAGTGTTTAAAATGTCATAATTAGGTACGCACGCATGCTTAATAACAATGCTTAGCAGAGCGAGCATATGATTGCCGCCCATTGTATATTATGTTGTGTTGAATGTATTTTAATCAATGTATGTTTTTGGTGTATAATTAAGTATATATAAATAAACAAATCACTCACAGGGCTATTCACGTTGAGGTGCTTTAAAATGCACAAGTATTTTTAAATTTTGCTGTGAAAGTTCATTGATAGGTTCATTGTCTTTACGTCATTCTCGATCAAGTTTGTTATTAAAGTCGAAAATATCACAGAGTCAATCACGCGAGTGAGCTTTAAAATGCACAAGTACTTTGTAATTCTGTTGTGAGAGTTCATTGATAAGTGCCGGGGTATTAGGTTCATTGCTTTACGTCATTCATAAGCGTTCGAGTGAAATAAATCTTTTGGAGCGTTTAGAAGATAAAACAATAATTAATCACGGTTAGATAAGTGTGTCCGGAGGAGGCATAATGTGAGGTCGAAGTAGCCTGCCTCCGGGGATACATCCTGTACCTTTGAGTTGCCTATAAAATTTTACGAGCACGCCGTATGAGCCATTATAGCTCTTGTCGATGTCACTTATGAGTGTCTGACGTGGTTTGCAACTCAAATGTAGAATTAAAATGAAAATTCAACCCCGAACCGTTTTCACGTATGAATTTCGAATTGGAAACCTAATAATAATGATTTACTGCACGGTCGACTGTTGAACACGACGTTTTAATAAAAAAAACCCATCGATGTGTAGGTATCGGATTAAATATTTTAAGAGGGTTCAATTAAGTAACAAATAAAAATGAAACTCGAATTATTTCGTTTACTTACGGAATTAATAATTAGTTAATACTTATTTAGTAATTATATAACATGGATAAAAGATATTCTGGTAACCTATCAATTAAAATTAATAACAAAGGAAAACAACCTCGAATTTCGCCAACCTAATCTTGAATATTAGTTTATACTATTTAGCATAATTGAGTAGTAATGTACTACATGTAACTAACAATATAAGGTACCTACATCATATACATGTTCGCTTCAGAAACGCGTTTGCCTCAGGATAATCATTGCGAGCAGAGTTAACGAACTCAGAATACAAATCGAATGTAGGTGACATGTATTACTCACATACGTACCCATCTTCGACGACGTCGTCTGATACATTCTGTCTACATGTACGCCAATGTTTATAGATATTCGATGTGTGTTACTTGCGTATATTACTCTGTTAATAAAATGTGTGCCCAAAGTATGTGTTCAACGGGCTGTTTATTAGTACGGCTTAGTTTTTCGGCAATGTGCGTGTGTTTATGTGGTTACGGCAACAGAAAATACATTGTATACCTGTACATAAAACACCCTTGTTTCAGTCTTCATGACACCTTCATGAACAGTCAGTTTTATTATCTCTTTGTTGTTGGTTATTTCATGACAAGATCATAATTACAGTTTATTTGGGATGGAAAGAAAAAAAAATTCTTGCCTTTTATTTTTGTGTTTACCTAACCTAATGGTGTTAGTTTGAATCTGTAGTTAAAAAAACAGTACTTACAAAATTATATAACATTGAAAGATCGAGATCTGTCTGCACTTTTCGTGTGAAGTGTAAATTTGTTGAATAAAGTAGCAGCAAACATTCAAATACTTGAATGCATCAATTCCTGCAATAATAAAAGATCAAAGATGGCATTCACTTTTTTTGTACTGGATGGGAAATCTTCAAATGACCTCTCCCGCTCTAAAACCCACCCCTGTTTCTTCACTTGCCTGTGTGCCTGGGCCACAGTTTCTTTTTTAACCAACCCGCAACCCTAACCCAGGAGACATCGGTCTTCATGGACCCCGTCACGATGTGCTGACATCTCTTTAAGGCGCGCGTGCTCCTTACCGGGTGGAGAGCTGCCCATTACTCACCGCCCGCAGGCCCGCGCCTACGGCGGCCGGAGTTTGATGTTGTCTCCCGACCAAGGCGTCTCCTGCGGCGGCTAGAGGCGCGAGGGCGCTAGGATTCCCGCTCCCTCAGGCGCTCCGCCTCCTCCTTTGCCAGCATCACTGCTTCGCAGACGGAGGTAACGGCCTGCCATGCACTTTCGCTCCGGACTATGGCTTGAACCAGGGCCGAACGTGAGAGATCGCCCTCGATCGCCGCTACGAGGACACGGCAGTGCTTTACTCTGCCTGGCAGACCTCCACCGTATACTCCACCGTGTCCTCAAGTCCCCACAGTGGTGACACCCTGGCGTTTCCTTCCGCCTTACATATACGGAACAGGAATCTCCCGAAACAGCCGTGTCCGGTGAGGACCTGCGTCAGGCGGAAGGTGAGGGCTCCCTGGTGCCTCTCTAGCCACTCCTCGAAGAGGGGACTTACCACCGCTATTGTGGCGTGCCCAGTACTGGGTCGCGACAATCGCACTCTCCATGTCTCTTGTCTCTTGGACGCTGTCTGGCATCGGGCTGGCCGCTTCCATCCCCCCGTACAGCCTCAGGCAGAACATGGCATTTCCCTCAACCTAGAAACAGTCGATCTTAATTAACAGTTCACTGGAGTTGAGAACACAGTGTTTACATAAAATATGTTCTAGCAAATTATTTCCTCCGTACGAATAAAATACTTGCAAAATAAACTCCTTCGGGGCACACTGGAAATGCCGTTCAGTAGCAATTAAAACTTTCTTACTGATCAAACTTTTACAGTCACATCTTCAAGAGGACAAGTTGTCCGTGAGAGTCTGAAGGAGCGTAAATGTGACTACAGTTACCTCGCGAAATGGTTTCTGCACTAACATAACTTGCCTGACGTATCGCCACATACGAATGTAGAGTTGCTAGGCAACGGAGTCCATCTTTAATTTCGTATCGCAACGAGAGAAGTAAGTAAATTGTTTTTATGTAAGCGGCGCATTCTATTTTTATTTTTAAGTAATTAAGTCATAATCGTCTGCCGTTAAAATATACTGTCAGTTTTATTATTTTTTTCCTGGCCCACAACCTGGCTAAGCCTATGTATACATACCCCATGTGGTAACATACCATTGAATTATACAAAAATACATTATTACGTATTCAAATACGAAAAGTCATCATAATCAACACTATAAAAGGAAAATTCTATTTGTTTTTTTTTCACTACTACACATTTTTGAAATGCCAACAAGATATGATTTTCGCAGATAATATCGTAGGTACATTTAGCGTAGAATAGTTTTGATATTATTTTATTTGAAATTCACAGACTATATGAATCCCTTCTCCGTTGCTTTACGAGATATTTTTAAAGCTAAGTGATAAAACGTCGGTGACATGAGTACTAGAACTAGAAGACGAAGTTCAGTTTTATGAACTTCTTTATGATCTTTCTTTCTTTTTATACATACGTGAATTCGGGGCATACACTAGACTCAGATTCGTGTATTCCAGTGAAAATAAACACTTCCTCATGCATGAGAATTCACTGAAGATAATGGAGTCGCATAAAATGCTCGGATTTTACGGCTGCGTTGTTTTCAAATCATGTTTTATTTGCTGATACGTGAGCTCGTTAAAACTTTATATAAAATATGTATTTGAAGTGTCCTTTGAGGTAAGAAATTGTTATGAATGTTTTAAAGACCCCCTTGACTATATTATATTATTGAGATGACCGCAGTGTTTTTAATATGAAATATACTTATATTTGATGTCAAAATATATTATGTTTTGTCGTATTAGGGTTTGGGATTATTAATTTTAAGAATCTAGTCTGCCTTTTTGTTCAGAACAAGTTAGATACTTGTCTAGAATTTTAAGCCCGAATTTGTGAAAAGTAATTTGAAGTTTACTTTCACCTAGCGAGATTAAATTTCTATTTTTATGTTCAAAGCAGTATATAACTATGTAGATAACTAAATTTTCTGTATTTTACTACAAAAATAATGCATTAGCAATATGAGATTTCGGACCCAGGTTTCGTTCATAACAGTCCCAGACAAATCTGCGAAAACACCTTAGCACATCGTGACCGTAAAAAAGTAATATCGTGTAAGAAATGGCATCAAGTTAATCGGCGAGTCACAGACTTAATTAAACGGTAGAAGAAATGTGGCCGAGGATAGCGCATCAGTCAAGTGAGCCGGGGATGGTTACCCCCTCAAATCCGTGTAAGCCCGACGTCGCTCCTAAGACAGGGCGGCAGCCACTGACAGATCACTACTCACTGTGTCTGTACATTCGCTGCAATAACAATACCTTTTTTATGCAATTGTTTTTTCTATATTATTAATTTTTATTAACACTGATAGTCTGTTCCATAAGAAAGAAAATCATCGTTTTTCTTATCGATCCAATCCAATTTTCGTAAATAAAACCAAAATCAACGTAAGGTGGTAAATTTGAGAAGATAAACAATATCCCGATACAATGGTGCCTGATATCCGTTCAGCTTATGCAGTATCTAGGCTGTTAATTAAGCAGTCTGCATGCAATTTGCATCTAGGCGGATTGGAGCCGCGAACTTCTGATTATTTGAATAAGATTCGCAGAGCAATATTAAGGAAATTATTCGTGCCACGGAGCACCAAGTAGGACGGCTCGGAATAAAGTAAGGTGCCTACTGTAGAAACAATTTCACAAAGACGTTAAGTGCTCCGTTGTCGAAAATGTATTAAGGAAATATGTTTAATTGCATATAATCTCATTTCACGAAGTTACATTTCGAGAGAAGTGTCTGAATTTCTTAGAATTGGAATAGTTAGGATTCACGTCTTCTATAAAGAGTCTATTTAGAGAAATGCTACTTTGCATAAGGAATAAACAAAATAAATATTGAAGACGTAGTACAAAAATCGCCCAAAACAAAATACATATCATCCGCTTACAATCAAACGCTTATCTTTGTTATGAGTGGCTCTGCCGTCCTCGCCACCATGGTCGTTCCTATGTTTCATGTGTGATGCGAGCTCTCGCCGCATTTCGCTTAGACTGACATTTTGAGTACCCCTGACCACCCTCTACTTAGATATAGGTCGTCATAAATATAATCTTACTTAGGGTGACATTGTGTGTTCTTTTTTCACTTAATATTTTTCCTGCTAAAGGTCCCCGGCGGCGATTACATAAACAGGATTCAACCGCGACCTTAATGCGCCTAATAAAGTTTTACGACGGACCCTTGGCAAAAACGTGAACGTTTCAAGGCGACAATGCTTTTATCTTTCCTGTTTTACTGATTGTTTTGTTCTTTACAATTAGAATTAGACACTATGTATTAAACTTATAACTTAATGTAAGTAGACGGCCAGTAATATTGACTGGCTAATGAAAATCTAAAAAAAAGCGCTAGTTCCAATTATTTTCTTCTGTATGGCAAGGGCCTTACATGACTCCTTTTTTCTTAAGTTTAAAGAAATGTTTTATTTAGTTTAAGTCACACCAAGCAAAGTCTCAACCAAAATTATTACCAGAAGTCTTACTTCTTAGTAATTGTGTCACGAAGTCTGCTAACATTCTTCAGATTAATTATTATAAGTACATTTTTTGCCGAGACGGAAAGCTCTGATTAACTGGCTTTAAGAATGTGTATGAAAAGACTTTTGCAATGCTTTTTAGGTTATTGGATGAATATGAGTTTATGAGTGAATTTGGTGAGAAACATGACATGGTGCAGTGATGGCAGGTGGAACAAAGCTGTTAAAAAGAATGGCGTCTAATAAGTGGAACAGGAGATGATGGTTGTCCTGTTTTAAATGATTTTTAATTGAGATTTCGCACGATATCCTGCGAGGCGGCTTGCGTCCTGGCCGGATCCCCGCCCTGGGACCTAGAGGCGAAAGTACTCGCGTCATTGTACCGATGGCGCGAGGAAGAGCGGACACGGGGCTCCAGTCCGGTGCAGCGGCAGATCGAGCTGCGCCGAGAGGAGCTCCGTCAGGTCCTGGTGGCGGACTGGCGGCAGAGGCTCATGCGCCCTACCGCCGCTACCGTCGAGGCGATCCGGCCAGTACTCGACGACTGGCTCGGGAGCAGGCACGGCTCCCTGTCGTTCAGGGTGACGCAGGTACTGTCGGGGCACGGCTGCTTCGGCAAGTACCTGCATCGCTTAGGCAGGGAGCCGGACGCTCGGTGCCACCACTGCGTCCAATGCGGGGAGGAGCAGCGCCGTGTCCTCACAAATGAAGTAGGAGGTGACCTGACGCTGCCGGCAGTAGTGCGGAGGATGGTCGGCAGCTCAGACTCGTGGGACGCGGTGGTGTCCTTCTGCGAGGACGTGATGTCGCAGAAGGAAGCTGCGGAACGGGAGAGGGAGATATCAACTCCCTTCCCGGGTCGCAGAAGACGCACCGGGCGCCGAGGAAGGGCGGATAACGCCCTCTTCCGCCCCCCATGAATGGGTCCAGGGGCGAGGGACATGGGGAAGTCCCCGCCCGTCCTATTGATGGACCCCGAGGCAGAGGCGCGCGCGAGTGTCGGCGCGCGCCTTTGAGGCGATGCACGGGGTAGTTTAACACCCCACTACCCCGTGCAGGAGACGAGGCCCGGACAGACCGGGCCAGCACGAGGGTGGGGCCGTGGAAGAATTTAGACTCCTGCGGCCCCACGCGCGCTCGTGATAGAAGACACACCGGGGTGGTTTTAGTCAGTAAAAGTCTGACATACCCCGTCACCCTCCCCAGGGCGGCGGGCATCCTATGAGGATTTCCACCCCGGGAAGAAAAAAAAGGCATAAGCATTGCCAAAAGAAAATAGAGACCTTATGGATTGGGTAAAGTTGGATTTTTGAATCTTATCATCTAAAATATCACCTTTTTGACAAAGTTTTCCAGTCTCCATGTTTCCGTTTTACAATCCGAATAGGTACTTGAAAAGTGTAGGGCTATCGTGAAGTTAATACAATACGAAAAAATCTGAAATCGGCTCTAATAAAAACATAAAAAATATAGAAGCAATTTTACTGTATTACGTTCTTCGCAGTAATTAGCTGGAACGTCTTCGATGTTAGCTCGCACGAAGTCTCTTCCGGAATCGCTTAACATTCCTGAACGTCGGGGTTCGTTTTGAAATCACTTCTTACTCGTAGCTTCGGTGCGACCTGACATTGATGTATCGTCGACTTCTTTACACAAACTTAATGCTGTCAACTTACATTCTTGTTCAATTTTATTAATTTTACTTAATTCTGCACTTTCGTTACTAATTTATGAGTTAAAAAAAACCATTCTGAGTGAGCACCCAGTCTATTATCGTGAAGCGAATAAGTCTATTACGGCCGAATTTACGACCTGGAAAATTTTCATAGTGTAATAAAATACTAATAATACGCGCTTAAAAAATGAAATTAAGTAATTTGATTTCATAATTTCTGAATTATTATGAAATTTAGTGGATGCCGAGCTCCGATACTTTTTGTAAATGAGACGTCTACGCATTTTATAAACATTTCTTGCTGTTTTAACCTTGTTTATACAATATACAGCGGTAAACAATTTTATTTACTAAAGTGATTTATGTAAACACTTGTTTCTAAATAATTATTGCCTGGAGTTTGGAATTAATGCAATGAATCAATGTCAGGACATGTTTACGAGCTAACAGAGTTAATTCCAGTGTGACATGACGTTTATATTCGTGAATAATAGTTGATTGCTTGCACCGTGAGTCTGCATCTAATGCAATAAACTTAATATAATTGTCATAATTATGTTTATCAGTGCACAGCCAGCAATGTTGTTAATTCTGTAAATTATAGGCTGAATCTGTGTTTGAAATATTTTTAGTTATGTTATATTTTCAGCATATTGTAGCATTATTCTTAAGGCATAGATAGTCCTGCTAACAGAACTAGATAATGTTCCTAGCGCTGTGACAAGGAGCGGGTGGTAACCCACTACGGAGGCTAGTACGGGTTGGTAGACTTTGCAAGACTTTGAATTTTTGATTCTAGGACATAGGTTTTTTTACAAATTCTTCTTTCACCAGTTTTAGAGCAGTGATGGTAAAATAATTAATATACGCAAAGTACCTAAAGCGCCTCTCTGGGTTGGAACCTATGATCTACAATCAGTACCAGATCCTTTATTATTCTTTAATCTACACACATCAAAAGTGTCTAGGGATCAACATATATTTTTGCAATAACTTTTCTCCTGATTGATATTAATTAAAATTTTCTTTAAGGATTCATCAAATAAAGTGTTTTCGTTTGTCACAGTAACGATAAACCAAGTCACCTTTGCATTAATAAAGAAATTTGCCATTTTCCTAATAAAGGGATATTTGACATTTGAACCACTAACACAAAAGTTCGAAAAAAAGACTGAAATAACAGTTTTCTCTAAAATTTTATTGGGTAACTTAAACAATTAATAATCCGTGTTTCTACCGCGAACACTAACAACACAAGAACATCGGTTTGGCATACTCAAAATGAGTTCATCCAAATCACGCTGTGGAATGGCCGCCCATGGTCGTTGCAACAACAAAAAAAGGTCTTCTTGCGACTGGATACCCTCCATATTCGGCAGAGCTCTTCTCTGTAGCATATCCCATGCATGCTCAATCGGGTTCAAGTCTGGCGACTGAGCAGGCCAGGGCAGGACATTGATGTTAGCAGCGGCGAGAGTCTGTCTTACAACTCTTGCGGTGTGCGGTCGTGCATTATCATGCATTAACTGAAACAAGGGACCGATTTGCACTTGTAGAGGAACGATGACGTCTGATACAATCGTCTCAGCATAAATTTGAGCGTTGAGGTTGCCTCTGATCCAAATCAACTCAGTTCTTCCGCCGATCCAAATACCCGCCCATACCATGATGGTTCCACCACTATAAGGATGGACTTCCTGGCAGGATTTTAATCGCTGTTGGCGTCCAGGGGTTCTCCAGTGTCGTATACGTCTTGTATCCGGTCTCATACCAAAACGAGACTCATCAGAAAAGCACACGAAACGCCATTGTTCTTCTGCCCAATTTCTGTGTTCAAGAGCCCATTGATATCGAATCCTACGATTGTGCATTGCTATAGGTGGTACCCGTAGCGGTCTTCGGGAATGAAGGTTCACTTCATGCAAGCGGTTTCTGACTGTTTGGTCGCTAATTAAGTTCCCTGAAGAGTGATGAAGCCTCACGGCTAACATCATGGCGGTTATTGTTGGAGCTCTTCGAGTTAAGATTTGAATGTATCGGTCTTGTCTCTGTGTGGTGCAGCGATACCGTCCTCCATGGCGCTCAGCCACGGTACCAGTGCTTCGGTAACGTGTCCAAAGTCGACTGATAACACTCTGACTTGTATTCAGAGCTAAAGCCACAGTACGTTGCCGGGAACCAGCTTCTATCATTCCCACGGCTCTGAGCATTTCTTCCCTGCTTAAATGACGTCGCCGCTCCATAATAACGTTGGTTTTAATCAGTAGTAGGGAAACAGTAGCACTAATAATGTCTTCAATGCGTTGTATGTTTTTATAGGGAAAATATTGACAGCTGATTTTCATCTTTTACTCGAATTTGATTCACAGTTCCTGATTCAAATTATGAAATGCACCAAAAAGGATCCATATAAATTTATAAAATCATAAATTTATTACAAAGCCACATCTCAATCTCAAGAAATCCGCATAAAAATGCTTGATCCCTAGACACTTTTGATGTGTGTATATTTATATTCTGAATATACCTAAATGCGCGAACTTAAATAATGAATGTCTTGGCTACAAATATAATATTTTCTTAGGGCAATCTTATAACGCTATCAAGAAGCCAAACAATCACCAATCAGTTTAATGCCAATCAATTTTATCCTACGTGGGTTTATGCGCTGTTTGTCTACCTTAGTTAGCCTTAAACTGAAGGTCCACATGATGAGCAAAACCGCTGATTGTAATACGCCTCCATATAAACTTAAATAGTAATGTATCTTCTTTATGTAATAATATTTAACGGGCATTGGCTATAGACGCGGAGGACTGGAGAGTGCTGGAAACCACTAAGAATGCAATGTTATTGTGTTAAATAAGCCGCGGAACGATTTCTCGTAGAAATGGTGCATTTTTCATACATTATTTTCTCATTAATATCGAAAAAAAATATTTATTCACTCACTACCTTCACAGGTTGTTTATCCTAATGCGGCAGAAAGGAAACATGGGGGTGATTACTTATATCCCTCAATAATTTCAATAACCGGTTGGTTTTTTTTATGAAGAGCTGCACCTCACAGTTTCACCCGCGTAGATTTCGAGAGGTTTTTTTTTATATGGACCGCTCCTATTGAACACAGCGTGATGTTATATAGCCTAAAGTCTTCCTGGATTAATGGGCTATTCAAGGCAAAAATAATTTTTCAAATCGAACCAGTAGTTCCTGAGATTACCGCATTCAAACAAACAAACAAACTCTTCAGTTTTATATATTAGTATAGATTTAATAAGGATGCATTTTATTTGACTTTATATTCATAGGAACCTACTTCAAAGGCATATAAATATGTAAGCTGTCACGCCTTTTATGCCTGGAGACTTTCAACTTAATATTCATGTTTTTTTTTGGCTTTGTTGGTAATTGGATTGTATCCTAAAAAAAATAATGTCTATCATATAGATTTATAAAAAATATTGAACACGTATTTTTATTTTTTTTCTTTCATTCAAGTACTTAGGAAGGTATATTGATTTGAAATGTCGCATGACGTCAGGACCCACTCCGTGGCGTAGCGGTAGCGAACGCGGTCGTTGCGCAGGGAGGCACGGGTTCGATCCCCGCACAGTGCAAATATTTGTATGCATGAATATGAATATTTGCACTGGTCTGGTCGTGCCTCGGAAAGCACGTTAAGCCGTTGGTCCCGGCCATACGAACATCTAGTGGCTGTCGTTACGGGTTGTTGGAGCCCTCAAATGTCCAAACAATTGGTCTAACTGCAATGCTTAGATATCGCCTTCGGGTTGTGGAGGTCAGCCGGCAGTCGCTTCACGGAAAATATCGAAGTTTAGCCAAAATCAGCAGTTAGACTGGCATTAACGCTGAGATGATGATGATCTCAGTAGTTTTTGATCATTTCAACAAAATAAAAATACGTGTCTTAATTTTTTTTATTATCTATAAGACGGACTAATTATTTTTTTTGGTTTTTATTCCTTGGATACATCCCTATTAGGCGTCACTAAATATATCTAATATGGAAACTTACTTATATCACTATACAATATGTAAAGAAAACCCTGTCCGATCCGTGAAGGTATTGTTAGGTATCGATAACTGATTCTACTAATGCCCACAAAACCAGACTAAACTTAAAAAAGAAAATCCCCTAAAAAAATAAATATTATTTCGCAAAAAGAGGTAACTTAATGCATGTGCGGTAGACAATCCATACGCGGGCGACGGGGGACAGGGCACGCGTCACGTGGTTAAATCGCTTATAATAATACCCTCAGAATGGTGTTGTCACTTTTTAAAAAATATATATATATAAACCAATTTTCGGGGAAGTTGGAATTAAAACGCGGGAAAAAAGATTATTTCAAAATTCATTAGTATTGTTACTGTGGTAAAATTTTATATTTGGTCACGTGTTTACCTAATCTTTATTACCCTTATGGGTCGGACAGGGTTTTCTTTACATATTGTATATCAATATGGTAACTACTTTACATGCTATATTATTGTATAATGCTTTAGTATTGTATACAGTCAGTTGTGCTGCTAGGAAGTTTGTTCCGCCACTTCTTTATCCCAGCAAAAGCACTAATAGCCCAGTCAAATTAGGTAAAAAAAGGGGTCAACCTCGGAATGAAAGATAATAAGCTGCAAATTGGTATGAACCTTTGTTTTGTCATTCTAAATGTTGTCTCAAAAGTCACAATCGTTATCGTGTCCGCGTCTCAAGATATTCAAGGTCAAAGGTCACAAAAATCGGTTTTTCGCGAATATCTGGCTTCCTATCGGTTAAATGAGATTTGCATTTATAATAAAAGTTGTAGGCTATAAAATTCCCTACAACTTTTGTCTAAACTTTTTTTTCATACGACCAACCGTTTTGAAGTTAGAGCGCGAGGAGTGCACATCGTACAGTCATATACGGCCTAATGCAAGGTCAAGCGTGAGTTATGGTTATCAGTACGTTATAAAGTCAATTATTTACTTGGAAATTATAATTATTAAACAGTGCCCATTATTTATGTACTAACTATTAATTATTTATATTTAATTAAAGTAAGTAACTTGATTATTTATATATAATTATTCATATTTAACTATTTAAGTATAAAATAATAAATAATATAATAAAATTCTGGATTATATATTTTAGTTTGTTGGCTACTTACCTAACCTACATAGGTATGTAGGTTAGGTACCTACTTACCTAAAGCTTTACCCACACTATCCAACAAACCTACCTAAATACCTAAACCCTATACCTACACTATCTTACTTCCACCAACAAGTATAGCAGCTCATCAACACAAAACGTGTCTACTACCAGATTCAAACGTGGTTAGGGAAGGACTTAGAACCTCAAGAATGGGGCTGGATGCTTGAAAATGAAATCTTGGAGCCCATACGAACGTTATTACCTCCAGCACCAGCCGAACTACTAAACGTAATATTTTGCAATTGCAAAAATAGTTGTGGTTCCCGCTGTGGATGCAGAAAATCAGGGCTACAATGTTCTTTAGCTTGCGGCCAGTGCAACGGACAAGCTTGCCTCAACGCTTCACTGTATCCAAGTAATCCCGATGAAGAGAATACATATGATCCCGATATTCTGGAAGGTTTGGAGATGAACATGACAGATAATGAGGATGATGACAATGAATCGAACATTTTTGAGCGACAAGAAGAAGAAGACGACGAAGAAGAAGAAGATAATTAGCTTCCATTTCCAATTTCATTACAATTAAAATCAACAAAGATACTTTTGATATTTGAACTCACATTTTGATAAATGTATATTATGCCGTATTTAATAATAAATAAAAATATGTGTAAAATATATACTCTTACTATCATTTTAACTTAAAATAAAACTAAAATATATAATCCAGAATTAATAATATTTTATACTTAAATAGTTAAATATGAATAATTATATATAAATAATCAAGTTACTTACTTTAATTAAATATAAATAATTAATAGTTAGTACATAAATAATGGGCACTGTTTAATAATTATAATTTCCAAGTAAATAATTGACTTTATAACGTACTGATAACCATAACTCACGCTTGACCTTGCATTAGGCCGTATATGACTGTACGATGTGCACTCTTCGCGCTCTAACTTCAAAACGGTTGGTCGTATGAAAAAAAAGTTTAGACAAAAGTTGTAGGGAATTTTATAGCCTACAACTTTTATTATAAATGCAAATCTCATTTAACCGATAGGAAGCCAGATATTCGCGAAAAACCGATTTTTGTGACCTTTGACCTTGAATATCTTGAGACGCGGACACGATAACGATTGTGACTTTTGAGACAACATTTAGAATGACAAAACAAAGGTTCATACCAATTTGCAGCTTATTATCTTTCATTCCGAGGTGAAACCCTAATATGACTGGGCTATAAAAGTGGTGAAGGGCAGACGTTCATGGGACTGTCTTTAGTAATTTTGACTGTGCTGATTCTTGATTGATTTTGAGAAAACTTGGCTAATGCTTTTGAATGGGCGACTAACTTCATCTTGGGCAATGACTTCTTGACAATTTACAGGCT
The DNA here is from genome assembly GCA_037179545.1 of Sesamia inferens. NCBI lineage: Eukaryota > Metazoa > Arthropoda > Insecta > Lepidoptera > Noctuidae > Sesamia > Sesamia inferens. Next base: position 20,760,979 of record CM073928.1, on the reverse strand, counting down.
TTCTGCCGCAGGTACGTACCAGATGCCAGATGTGGTACACGTTTGAATGAAACATAATAATGATGATGTACAGTTACTTTACATAATCTTTATGGTTTTTGAGTCAAATGAAACCGATAATATGTACATGTATGTAAGTATGTAGATTCGTACCTAATTATGGCAAATCTCCAAGGAGCAACTGTCATCTGTTCTGTACTTTGGATGGAAACTGACTGACTAGAAACACCGGGAGACCAATTACCTTAGCTTAAGACTGTTCAAAATCTAGTCGTTATCTCATCTCAGCGTCTTGTCGAAAACTCCACTACTCTACTAGTCAAAACTGTATGTAAATCAGTAAAAATTTTTACAGACTGTTACTAAGATATTAATAGTCTGTTTTGGCGAGGTTACATGTTAATTACTCAAACAATCGTAGTGAATGTCAGTAAAACAAAATACCAGTAAAATAAAACTTTCACAGCGGGATTATTGAAAATTCCTTGAATTTCAGGGATTAAAATAGTCTTGTTTACAGGTTTCATCGACTTATACGTTTTAGTTCTCTACTACAGCGACTTTAATCCGGTTTTTATTGAGTATGTGAAAGAGTATCTCAATTTTTAAGAAGGCTAACGTTCACGAAACCTTATCCTCATATAAAATCAATAAGATTAAGTGATTATATTACAAAATGAGAATATATTTAGTTTAGTAAGACAATTTATGGCTTATCTGAAGTTTTCTTTTTGACAGATTTCTGTCTTAAATGGTCTTCGAACTTCGGAACTAGTTGACTTATCCTGATTTATTCAATTTAAAATTTACCGCACAAAATTGCTTCTGCGTGGTCCTCCATGTAGAAGCAATAGTGCTAAGTGAAAGTCATCTCAGAAATAAAAGAATGAAATAATTAATATTCAAACATGAAATTTAGTTTGAAGAGGAAAATAATAACAGTAAAAAAAAATATAGTAATGTCCTACTGTTGGGTAAAAGGGTCCTTACTCTCTTACCATCTTTCTTTGTCCAGAGTTGCCTCATAACGCTAATAAAAAAAAAATTAACTACCCACAGGTGTTTTTATTATTAGAAAGTAGTTTAAATTATATAATAGGTGCGGGTAGGTACCTACATGTAAACTGTAATTCCGACTACTCGCTAAGTTGCCGGTTTTCATTTTGCTAGATAATGAAGACTCAGTATTGTGTTACCGCCTGACCTCCACAACCCTTAGCCAGAGCGGATTATGGGAGGAAGACGCTAAGATGTTATCAACTAAATGCCCGTATTAATACAAGTAGACTTTTTAGCTGTTGTTTACACTACTTGTAGGTACTGTACACTGTTTTAGTAAGAATTTATTAGCTACTTACCTTTTGTTATAATAACTAATTTAAATACATTGTTATGTATGTATGAGATAAAATAACATAACTAAATATAATCACTCTGTAATATTGTCACAGCTGGTACTCAGTTCTCGTCTCAGTGAGATGGACTGAGCCGTAATTCACCACGCGGGCCGAGAGGAAAATAAAATCAATTAAGCAAATTTGTACTGAACCGATGGTGATTGGTAATACATACCAATATAAATTGCCTAGTAGTAGTGCGTAATGGATAAATCAATATTTAGAGAAAATTTTATTTTAATAAAATAGCTTTAAAGCGCTTTTAAGTTGATTCTAATGACGCGAGCGAACAGCACCAACCATTAGCATTATTTTAACAATAAATGTCTATATTTTGTTCAATAATTATGCTTTGGTTACTAAGGACGGGCAAAGGACATAATTATATGAAAAAAGTAAAAATTTATGAGAATACAGAGGATGTCAATACATAAAAAATCCGGCCACGTACTAGTTGTGCACACACACGAAAGGTTTCTTAAGCTTTTATCTTATGAGAAATCGTCAAATAACCTCTCCCGCTCTCGTGTCAGACTGGTAGTGATTAAAACCCATCCGTGTTCCGTCACTTGTACTTTCGAACAACCTGTGGTCTTGTAGACCCCGTCACTGTGTGCCGGCATGCCTTCGAGGCGCGCGTGGAACACAACGCGCAGCCGACTCGTGCCTGATCCTTAGCCGCGCCTGCGGTGGCCGGAACTTAGATGTTGTCTCTCGATCAGATATACAGTCTCTATGAACATTTTAAATGTCTGTCTATTACGATTCATGAGGCACAGCCCGCGGACAGACTAGCGGATGGGAGGAGAGAGGTGTTTACTAATAGAGTTGCCACCCCTTAAAACCTTTTAAGCAAAGAACGACAACCTTGTAAAATATGTATTTCGTATTATAAATACGAAATATATATTTTTCTTTTTTTGAAAATGAATTGTTTTTTGGAAAGGTAAGTACACCACTTTATCTTTGACTGTAAGTAATTATTTGACTTAATTAAGTATACTAGTGTACATTCTGCTCTCCCTTTTAAAAAAGGCCTGAACATGTCGCTTTTTGTTTGTAGATCCAAAATGAGATTTCAGTGATGTTTGAAGGTACCGTTTAATTAATGTAATAAACGTTGTATCTAACGGCTCTGTTGAAGATTCAATTAAGTTTTAAACTTAAATACTTAAATTAAATTAATACAATCTGATTACAAGATTTTAGCGCTGCGACATATTCATCAAACGATACTTCGGTCGTCTGTTGACTTTAATCAGACGGTTTACTAGATAATTCCTACTTTTAATTCCGTCGGCCATTTTGTGATTTTGACTGTAGGTACTAGTAGTATAAATATATTCATAGAGGTACAAAGAAACTCAACCAAACTGGGCTATTTTCTTTTGTATTTTTTCTTTTGTAATTTTTACCAACTAGTCTGGTAATTATAATACTTAACTTTCCTTCCCTTCCTTCAAATCACTACAAGTAGGTGCCTTTACATCACTACAAGTAAATAATTTGTAATAAGTATTATTGGGTATACTTGAACTCCAATAAATCATCATTCTTCATTGAATACTAATTAAAACTGGAAGTATATATACATTATGTAATTATAAAAAAGTAAAAATGTATGATATTTATCATCATGTTAGCCACAGGTAGTCCACTGCTGGACAAACGCCTCCCGCAAAATTTCCAAAAAAAAAAACGGTTGGACTCGGCCTGCATCCGTGCTTTCCTGCGATTTTGGTCAGGTCATCTGACCACCTAGTTGGTGGGAGTCCGACGCTGCGGTTACCGGTACATGGTCGCCAGTCAAGAGCCTTTCTGCCCCATCTGTCATCGGCTCTACGTGCTATGTGCCCCGCCCTCTGCCACTTCAAAGAGCAAATCCGCCAGACTATGTCGGCGACTTTAGTTCTTCTACGAATCTCCTCAATCCTGATTCGATCACGTAGAGAAACACCGAGCATAGTCCTCTCCATAGCTCTTTGTGCGACCTTGAGCTTTCTTATGAGGCCCACAATGAGGGACCACGTTTCTGTTTCGATATTAATATATTATTTACTAGCGACCCACTCCAGCTTCGCACGGTTTTTATGACTTGACGATAAATGATAGGTTATAGGTATCTTTATCATATTATGACGTTTGAGATACATATATTTATAATTAAAACATTATTTATGACGTACAGTAAGTTCTAGAAAAAAAAACACTACAAAAAAATATACAAAAATTAAGGTAGGTAATTGCTAACACCTATAAAATAAAGATGGAGTACGCAAAAGTAGAAGTGGCATGTGCTAAGCTGCGCTCGTTTGACGAATTAAATGCAATTTGAAATGCTTTTTAAAAATTGCCATGGATTTTCCAATTAATGTTATTCGATAATCTATACTAATATATAAAGCTGAAAAGTTTGTTTGTTTGTTTGAACGCGCTAATATCAGTAACTCCTGGTCCGATTTGAAAAATTCTTTTTGAGTTGGATAGCCCATTAATCCCGAAAGGCTTTAGGCCATATAACAACATCGCTGCGACCAATAGGAGCGAAGCATATTAAAAAAAAAACACATCGAAACCTACGTGGGTGTAGCTAGTGTATTATAAAATGCAGCACCTTCGTACATTAGACTTCTTTGCCATAATGTGTGGTGAGTATGTATAATTGTATGTTATTTGCATTTCTAAGTCTAATTTTATGTATTTGATGTTTTTTTTTGTGAGAAATATTTGTGTGTGAAAGTTTTTATGAAGTATCTTTCTGATTAAAATGAAGATACTGTATAAGTATGTGATATGACCTCACCAAAAACATAAATGTAAAAAACGGACGTCAAGTTTAATATTATGATATTTATGGTGTGCTTGTCGACTTCGAGGACAAAAGAATTGAGATCTAAATGGGTTCCAAGTTCTGTGTATAATCCTGAAATTATTAATTTATAACTTTCTTAAGTAAATTTAAAATATAATTTTTTGTTTCTTTTCTGCTACAATAATGTTCAAGATTTATAAATGACTTTTAACTTGGAATATAATAATTATTATTAATACACAGAAAATAACTTATGTTTTATTGAACTTTATCTTTTGACCTGGTTAGTTTTGTACTAAATTGCAAATTAAATACTTAGAAGAGTTGTAACCTTACAACATAAAACAATGCGTATAACATAAAGTAAGTTGATTGGTCTGATATACATATATATAAGATGACTAGAATTTAAATTAATATTTGATTGGATTTAAGATTAAATGAAAATTACTGTATTTTGATTTATTTCGTTGTATATACACAAGTACCTAGCTGGATGCCAAGGTTGAAATTTCTAGGTAATCTGGAAGTGGGTTAGGTTTTTGATCTATGCATATGCAGTCACTCATAAAAATTACATTATTTGGACGTTATTATCTAATTAATCGTTTCAGCTATGTCTATGAATTTTAAAATACTATTTTGTCTAGGGGATCTAAAGATATATAAAAATAGACAAATTTGGAGCGTAATAGATTTTGATTAGGAAGAGGTCAAAAGTAGCCTCCAATGATTCGTGTAAACATACACACGGTGCTGCTTCGGCAACTTGAACTTGGCTGACACGCTACCGCGTGTCTAGATTAGCTTAGTTTCATTGTACATAATTATGTTTATATTCTGGAGTACTGTTATCATAATGGAAGAGTGTATTTCTTAACTTATTTTGTTATCATATAAGTTAAGAAAGACACTCTTCGTGGAAGACATTGGAGGACATATCTTAGGGCTCCCGCGAGAGATGTTAATTTATACTTAATATTTTCTATGTGCGTTTTCCAGCTTAAGTTCTTATCCAAAATTAATCCAAGATATGTTTCGTGATCAGTTGGTTATTTATATGTAAGTTTCTTCTTCTTCTTCTCTGCCTATAGAGGTCCACAGCTGTTTACAGACAAAGGCCACCGCCAAGGCTTTCCACAATGGCCAGTTATTCCATTTGGGGGGATTTGCCATAATCCCTAATTTCATATTCCACAGGTGAAGCGCTGCTGCCCGTTTCCTTGGTGAGAGTTCCCTTAGTCGCCTCTTACGAAACCCACGAGAGTATATGGGTTGGCACTATTCTAAGAAGGATACTTCGAAATAAATTGTCTAAGCCAAAGATTTTTTAATGATATAAACTGGTGTTTTAATGCGATCCTGCCTGATGGTATCCATTGATAGAATCGTTGATGACAAAGTGCACTATGAAATTCAAGGCGATTGGTGCGTTCCGGCATGATGTCTGGTAAACCGTACGGAGGACGGGTCTGAGCAGTTGTGTTGCGTTGTGTTCCGGGTACGATGCGCCTAATGTTGTTGTGTTGGGAGTTTGGTCGTACAGGGTCTTCAGATCAATCTCCCTTTGGCGCAGCATCGTTGGTCGTGTTGTTGGGTTTAACATTGCATCACCTTTTTTTTTTTTTTTTTTTTTTTTGCCGGGGTGGAAATCCTCATAGGATGCCCGCCGCCCTGGGGTGGGCGACGGGGTATGTCAGACTTTTACTGACTAAAACCACCCCGGTGTGTCTTCTATCACGAGCGCGCGTGGGGCCGCGGGAGTCTAAATTCTTCCACGGCCCCACCCTCGTGCTGGCCCGGTCTGTCCGGGCCTCCTCTCCTGCACGGGGTAGTGGGGTGTTAAACTACCCCGTGCATCACCTCAAAGGCGCGCGCCGACACTCGCGCGCGCCTTCGCCTCGGGGTCCATCAATAGGGGGGGCGGGGACTTCCCCAAGTCCCTCGCCCCTGGACCCATTCATGGGGGGCGGAAGAGGGCGTTATCCGCCCTTCCTCGGCGCCCGGTGCGTCTTCTGCGGCCCGGGAAGGGAGTTGATATCTCCCTCTCCCGTTCCGCAGCTTCCTTCTGCGACATCACGTCCTCGCAGAAGGACACCACCGCGTCCCACGACTCTGAGCTGCCGACCATCCTCCGCACTACTGCCGGCAGCGTCAGGTCGCCTCCTACTTCATTTGTGAGGACACGGCGCTGCTCCTCCCATGCTACACACTCGGAGAGCGTGTGCTGCGCCGTGTCCTCCCCGCATTGGACGCAGTGGTGGCACCGAGCGTCGGGCTCTCTGCCTAAGCGACGCAGGTACTTGCCGAAGCAGCCGTGCCCCGACAGTACCTGCGTCACCCTGAACGACAGGGAGCCGTGCCTCCTCCCGAGCCAGTCGTCGAGTACTGGCCGGATCGCCTCGACGGTAGCGAGGCCGGCGGTAGGGCGCATAAGCCTCTGCCGCCAGTCCGCCACCAGGACCTGACGGAGCTCCTCTCGGCGCAGCTCGATCTGTCGCTGCACCGGACTGGAGCCCCGTGTCCGCTCTTCCTCGCGCCATTGGTACAATGACGCGAGTACTTTCGCCTCTAGGTCCCAGGGCGGGGATCCGGCCAGGACGCAAGCCGCCTCGTAGGATATCGTGCGATACCCGCGGACGACCCTGACGGCCATCGCCCTCTGCGGCTTGCGCAGAATGGCGAGTGTTCCGGCCGTCAGGTCCATCGCCCACACAGGGGCCCCATACAGGGCCATGGACCGCACGATTCCCACGTACAACCGCCTACAGGCGGCGCTCGGGCCCCCCATGTTGGGAAGCAACGTTGACAGCGCGCCTGCTGCACCCATCAGCTTGGGCGCCAGCCGCCGGAAGTGGGGTCCGAAATCCCACCGGCTGTCGAGCACCAATCCCAGGTACTTCATGGTGAACTCGACAGCTATCCGGGCCCCACTGACCACGATATGTGATCCCGGCGCCGGCGCACGCCGGGGGCCATGGAAAACCATGGCCTCCGACTTGTCAAGGACCACCTCCAGGCCCAGGCGCCGGATGCAACATTGCATCACCTCGCTCAACTGCTGTCTTCCTTCCTACTCGCTCAGTTTTTCTGAGTGAATAGGCTCTTAATAAACTAGCGCGCTTTACCATCAACGATCGCATCACTGCTTACCATCAGGCGGGATTGCGGTCATACGCTAGTTTATATTTATTAAAAAAAATACAAGCTTATACACTAACATAAGCTTATACACTAGCTGCACTCGATATGTGTTCATATGTCAGATAGAAACCCTCCCTATCGTCCCTAGAACACCATGTCAAAGTTTCATCATAGTCTAATTTTTATTTATTATTCTTAGTATAAAATGTATTGTTTTCCGTTCAACAGTTAACAACAAGCCCTGCGGTCCTCAATTAACATTATTGTTACAGAGTTTAAAATTATTGTATATTTGAAATGCAATAGTGAAAATGTTATGTTTGATATCCAATTTGGACATTATAATTGGTAGTTTGTTTGCAAACATGTTTATAATCATTCAGTTATTCGTGTCAGCATTTCTAGTAATGAGCTGAATCTGGTTAGACTGTAAGCTGACTCCAACATAGCTAAGAAAGGCTAGGCAGTTGATGATTCGTGTCAACTTAGGTAGAAGTTAGTTGCACGACCAATTCAAAATATACATGTTTTTTTTAAACGTTGTTTTACAGACATTTAGACTCACATACTCGTACACAAACAGCCAGGACCCAGAACAACTACTTCTAGATCATACAAATATTTGATACGTGCGGGTATCGAACCCGTGTCACGCAGCGCAGCAGTCCATAGTTCAGCCACTACACCAACCGTGTCGTCATATATATTAAATTATATGAAAATTAGATAAATTGAACATGCTTAGTATTTTTATGTCTATACAAAATGTTAATGCGAGATGTTATTATACTAGTAGCAGACCAAAATATTAAAACTTTTAAGAGTAAGAAATTTCTATACTTAGTTAATAGGTACTATTTGAAGGATAATGTGGACATTGATAGGGAGCGCAGATCGCTGGCTGTCCATTGCAACATGCTGGCCCGCAGGTTTGTACGCTTTCTAAGTCTGTTAAGATAACACTTTTTAAGGCCTTCTGCCAGTCGTTTTACACGTGCAGCCTGTGTACCACGTATCCCTAGCGACAGCGACGCGCGTTTACAGTATAATAACGCATTCAGGGTGCTCTTGGGGTTGCCGTGGCACTGTAGCGCGTTAGGGATGTTCGCGGAGTCGAGGGTAACGGGTTCGCTGCGATCATGCGGAAACGTTATGGTTCCATGAGGGCGCGCCTGCGTTGCTCCTCCAATGGCATCTTGAATGTGTTTTCAGACCGGTGGGACTCTCCCCTCTTGTAGTCAATTAATTTAATAATTAGGCTAAGTTTTACTTTTACCAACATTATGTGGATATTTATATATTTTATCTGATATGTTTTTTTTTTATTTCATTATGCATTTTATTGTGTTGATCCTACATGAATCAGCCTAATCTACATAAAGCTAATATAATTACAGAACGTCTTATAAGTAGTGTACAGTAAGGGTCAAAAGCGCATTACCACTTTTGAACTTTATTACTGTAACAATAAGTGTACCAAGTAGTACTCCACTTTTGGACCCTTACTGTAACTATCTTAAACGTTACAAACACTCGATTACAGCGGGTACCTATTTTTTGTGAGGTAAAACAGTTAGTGGATAATCACGTTTTCTATGCGCTCCATCTAATTCGTTTGTAGAAGTTTACGTAGCGTCGCCCCAGGCTTGGAAGGGATCACGTGCTTCTCAAAGCCCAGGTTTGATCCTCCCAAGGCGGTCTCCGTCACGATTACCAGTCTCACTATTGCCTCTCATATAAAACTATCCGCAGAAATAATTTGATTGCTCATGAATATTTTTTGTCGACATTCTTCATGAGTTTCTTTTTAAACTGGTGTACCGATTTTACAAAATTACAAAACTCATGTATTTGAAGTGATTTTATGTGTAAATTCATTATTCATTTCAAGTACGTCTTCTTTTGAATTCAAGTACGAGAAAATCATTTTTTTATCTTATAAATCTTTTGTATCTACTTAGTTACTTCGCTTGAAAACTTGCACATAATTGTATTACAAAGTAAAAGTCTGTAAATCTATAAACAAACTTAATATAATAATGTCTGTTGCAGAACTTTACGACGTACGTTGATAAATTGAAAAGTAAACAAGTCACTAGCAAGGATTGGAATTTGGATAGCTATGAAAGTATTTTATCAGACCAGGAAAGTTACAAAGTACTCGTCAATGTTTAGATTACTGTATATTTTAAGAGAATGAGTCTGTTTAATATTACTTGAATGCATTTGATTGCCTACTACCAACCAAAACAAACACGTCATATTCATTGTTTATCTATGCACGTATTAATACTGTTGCTAGCTTGTCTGTTTGACCGTAATAAGTAGAACATGTAGCTACTTCATAAAAATTGCTACTTTTTGAAATAGTTATACAGTTACACGTACAAAAAACTATTTTATTTCTCTTACACTGCTCCTGAAACTTCAGTGGCGCTGTATACGAGCATTTTCTCAATTTCAGTTTGCAACAAAATCAGTTTATTTTCCAACTGACAAATTGCATTGAAGTAACAAAGTACAATTTTCCTTTGAGAATAACCTGATAAAGTTCGGAAGTACACGATAAATTTATGTTTGGATGTGTAATGAAATCGTTTATTAAGCAAGTGGGATCACTGATCACTTTTACACGTCATTTTTTTTTTGTTTTTAAACTAGATGAAGCCGGCATTTCCTAACTGATTACCTCTGAGAAGAAATAGCCGAAATAAACTCAGGGATTATCGTCGATTATCGTCCAGACATATTTTTTTTTTTTTATAATTATAAACTAGCACTTGACCGCACTCCCGCCTGATGGTAAGCAGTGATGCAATCGTTGATAGTAAAGCGCGCTAGTTTAATAAGAGCCTATTCACTCAGAAAAACTGAGCGAATAGGAAGGAAGATGGCAGTTGAGCGAGGTGATGCAATGTTAAACCCAACAACACGACCAACAATGCTGCGCCAAAGGGAGATTGATCTGAAGACCCTCCACGACCAAACACCCAACACAACAACATTAGGCACATCGTACCCGGCACACATCGCAACACAACTGCTCAGACCCGTCCTCCGTACGGCTTCACCAGACATCAACTCAGGGATTATCGTCTTTTTTCAAGACCAGATCTTAAAAATGAAAATGTTTACAATAATTTGCGTTATAATTACGCATATTGCTTGTGACTGACGGTTCAGTTATCCTGGGTGGGTGGTTGAGAATTATTGCGTAATAAGTATTTAAGTAAATTTCCGTTGTATGTAATCGTTTTCCGTGCCGTAATTTAGGCGTGTTCGTCGAGCCACGGTGTTTCAATTGCGGAGGCGGTCAGCCGGATGTCATTATTTCCTGCGCATGCTGGACCCTGTGCCCGCCAACACTGGCAAACATGCAGCTATTTTCTACATAACTACCAGTGGCGAAGGGTCCATACAAGCCGATTCCCACCGGGTTACCTTTCAAAAATCAGTTCCATATTCATACAAAACTATTTACATTCTATTTCATTAACAAAGTATTATTAATCAAATGCCGGCGCGATTTACAATAGCAATCGCAATTTTTAGCAATACCCTAAGTATCACATTTCATTTTATAGTCGTAATTTAATCAGCGCTTCAATTTTTCGTACAAGGAACCCGACGAATTTCAGCTTACCTCGGTCAACGTTTTACTATGAGGCGAAAAGAGACAGAGCGTGTCAGACCATCTCTTTCTAATGCTCGCTAACCGTCGGTAAAACTTGATAAATATAGGCTAATGCCAAGCGGCTTGTGGTTCTCTCCTCTCCTCTATTAGAAAGAGACAAAGAAACCACGCCACTACAAGAAAGGAAACACGACTTGGTTTTGGATCGGTGTTTGTGTGGTTCGGTTTTTAACACTTTATTATTTTTGTAATTTTTTATTTTATTTTTTCTTGACTCTTATTCCCTAACAATAGGTACTTAACTTAGTACTTACTAACAAGCATGCATGTGTGGTATGGAGATGCACGTCGAAAAAGGCTTTTCTCAAAGCCGCTTTTATCATACTTGAAAGACACTGTTATCAAATCATCAGTCCTTTTTTGTATGGTGAAGGTGGGGCTTTTGATATTATTCTTATCTGAAGACCTCCTCCAAGATATCCTGCAGTAGGAAGTGTATAAGTGTTTATTTTTTTGTACCGGCTTCCCTTTGTCAAAATTTCACCCTTCGCCACTGATAACTACTCATAAAGACTCACCAGCGACCAGAAAATACTGAGTACAAGGATAAAATTAACGATTAAAATTCTATACTGGTAACTTAGTACCTATCAAATTATTTCAAATAGTGAGATGTTTAACTTATTATTACTTTCGAAAATTAAATTTATTTGAGTATAGAAGTTCTATATAAATAAATACAAGGGAAAAGAGAATTACCTAAGTTTAAACGAAAAATTAAGATTCGAGTCGTCAGAATATATGAAGAAAATTGTCCTGACCTGCGTCGCATAATCTCCTAATATCTATGTAGGTATATGTTTGTTTGAAAGCACTTCATACGAGAATTTGGCGAACAGTAATGAGGTTCTTCAAGTCACGTTTAAAATACGAAACCGTAAAAGCATTGCAAATTGAGAGAGCTACTTATTTATTCTTTTCACTCGTTCAAAATTTTCTAACATTTATAAAGTTTTGGATTCTTGAAGTACCTAAGTGTTTCAAAGGGTTAAGCATTCTCTTTGTAACCTAACAGAAATTATATATTAAAATGGAAGCACACTTTTTTGTAGAACCGCTAAAATACTTCAAACAATTAAAGTGGGTACTTTACTTGGGAAAAATTAAAAAATAAAAGGGCCGGCAAAGGCAGTGACGAGTCACTAGTTAAAATTCACTAGCCCGTTCCAATTACAGAGCGGCAGTCATTATTTCCGGTGCCATGCGATGCCTCCTCCGTTGGCCCTCGGCGCTGCTTCGCTGACCTGCCGAAATTCACCGCCTACATAACCATCATATCATGACCCTTTGGCGTTAGCTGCTCTCAAAAAGAATCTAGTGGCGCTCTCAAGCTTCTAGAGCTCTATATAATGTTGTAAAGCCTCGTACATTCTTACTGCTGTTTAATTCGTTGGATTTGACGGAAATTGCTTTTACCAATTTAGTTTAGAATTTGTATTGCAATTGAGTTTAATATTTTTCAGTCCTGCGACATTACATAATAGCTAAACAACAATGTTTGCAAATAGCAAATTTAGGTAGGAGGCTTTTCTTATATTGTCGGGGGTCCTCTGACACCACCATACATTTTTTTGTCATAAATGATTTTAATTCGCAAGTAGGTTTATTATGTAAGGTTCTGATTGTTTTGTATGCAATTTTTAGAATAAATAATGTGTTAGTTGGCTGTTTCCGCTCTGAAGTCAGTAAACGAGTGCTTGTATCTGATTGGTTCATCATTCACCTCACAACGGTAATAGTCAACTGGGGGGTAGAATAAGGCAGAAGAAAAAAAGGGGGGCGCTTGATCGGCGACGAGCAAACGGTTCAGTTGTCCTACATTGTAAAAGAAATTTATATAATATAATTGAATGGTTATATTATAAGTTGATATAAGTTGATTGATTGTGGTCATAATAAAATACAGCGGAGTATTGGGTATTGCTGAAGTTTTCTTCAAACCGAGGCCTTTCGTTCTGAGGTATACCTATAATTACAATTCCTTTACACGTCAATCATATTTTAAAAACTAGATGAGCTTTCCTATTTGACTAGTGCGAGAAGAAAGGACGCAACAAATTCAGAAGTGACGCTTTCTTTAAATAGAAAGAACATATAGAATCGATGTCTTTTTTTTTTTAATAATTATAAACTAGCGCTTGACCGCAATCCAGCCTGATGGTAAGCAGTGATGCGATCGTTGATGGTAAAGCGTGCTAGTTTATTAAGAGCCTATTCACTCAGAAAAAAATAACCGAATAGGAAGGAAGACGGCAGTTGAGCGAGGTGATGCAATGTTAAACCCAACAACACGACCAACGATGCTGCGCCAAAGGGAGATTGATCTGAAGACCCTCCACGACCAAACTCCCAGTACAACAACATTAGACGCATCGTACCCGGCACACATCGCAACACAACTGCTCAGACCCGTCCTCCGTACGGCTTCACCAGACATCATGCCGGAACACGACAAATCGCTTGGCGGCAAGGCTTTGTCTGGTGGGTGGTAACTTCTGCCGGCGGCCGATGTTATGGCCTACCACCGAGAAAAAGAAAGTCATTTCGTCTAAGAAATTTTAGTAAAAATATTATGATTTTTGGTATAAAGTATACCATGTTTTTATATATTTACTAAAATTTTATAATTAAGAATTTAATATTTATATTCAAACGAATATAATGATCTCGGGTACAAAACCAAATCTAATTTATTCAGTTAGTTATATATAAGACATTTAATTAATTACTGATGAAATTTTGGTGGCGAAGTGATGTAGCGAAGAATGATGTACATATACGATAAGTAAACAAATCAAGGTAAAATAAGAATCACAAGCGCGGTTAATGCATGCATACTTAATATAGTATATCTATATAGCGTTACTCATTAGACAGCTGCGGTTTTAAAAGTTATAATGGCGTCGCTAGCGTAAAACAAAAGAGTCACAATACGAGTTCACACACGCTATTGTTGCCGCTTTTATTGAATTCGATGCTCATTAAAAACTTTATTTTCGAATATTATGATTTTAACGTTCATCTGGTATTCAAAGAAAACGTTGACTGGTTGAAATGAATATAAGCAAATGAGCCCCTGGTTAATGGATGAAGTAAGTTAACAATTATATTTCGGTACGGAAAATGGACTCAAATTAGTGAACACTAATTACAGGTACAGAACTATTGAAGTATTAAATTTGCCTGTGAAAGCTCTGCAATTAAATTTGAAAATGGTCTTTGATATAGTCAATCCATTGCTAACCAAGCACAAAGAGAATAATAATTTGTGTATATCAAATCAAATCACTACTTTTGTTTATCAATGTAAATAGTGCCCTTGTAAAAGTAGTTAATTGGCTCTATGTTATTAACCTACGTCTTAATGAGAATAAAACTAAATATATGAAGTTTACGATACCCCGTTCGAACGAAGCGTTTCGCTTCTTCTATTATTCCACGTACATCGAGGTACTGGAACAATTTGACAGCGGCGATGTTTCTTTCAGACTACAATTTAAGTGTCTTCAAGGCTACCATCAACGATTGCATCACTGCTTACCATCAGGCGGGATTGCGGTCAAGCACTAGATTATAATTTATAAAAAAACCATGTTTTTTTTTTATTAATTTATAAACCAGCCCTTGATCGCAATCCCGCCTGATGGTAAGCAATGTTAATCAAGTAGAAGCACCAAGTAGAAACTACAGTATTCTTGGGCATTACTCTGGATGCCTTGTTTTAACTGATTTTGAGAATACCATGATAAATAATAATATCATAATATCGTATGGTATTCTCATGGTATCTTTCAAGTTATGGTATGCTTTGGTTTCTTGAGTTGCAGCTTTTCATCCTTTATAAAAAATCTGTTGTGAGGAAATGTCACCGATATGCAGACAATTTTTATTTTACAAAAAAGGCCACTTTGTTCTATTTATCCATACTAATATTATAAATGCGAAAGTAACTCTGTCTGTCTGTTACGCTTTCTAGATTAAACTTCTCGACCGATTTTGATGAAATTTGGCACAGACAATCTTTAGACCCTGAGAATGAATATAGGCCTACCTTTCATTGAAAAAAATAGTGATATTCCCGAGGGAAATCTAAAAAGCGCGATATAACCGAATTCCAAGCGAGCGAATCCGCGGGCGGAAAGCTAGTAATTTATATACCTACATATAAAATATTAAAAGTTTTATAAATTACAGTGATATTTATAATATAAGTACTAGAATAATATACAAATTTCTTGTTCCGACAAGCGGGTAAAGAAAATAGGTTCGTTTAGATGCCAATGTCTACATTTTTATAATAAACTCCCTAGCCATATTTAAGAACTAAGTCTTAATAAATGCATATCTTTTATAACACGAAAATGATGCCAGAAAGCCAAAATAAGCTCAGCGCAGATATTCTATGAATTGAGATTCCTCTGCTCCAATAGGTTTACGCACTGAATGTTGATTTTTATTTGTTTCTTTTACATTTGCTTATTTTGTTATATTTATAGGTCATTTTTTTTTATATTTGCTTTTGTCATGGTTTGGCAATAAAGTAATTTATGTGGGCCTATCCAAATGTTATATCTTTGGTATTGTTCGTCGTATTGTTGAGCTCCTTAAGTTTTCAGTTGAGCTGCATAATTTCTGACATATTCGTGCCCTGACTGGACGTCCTCTCAATCTGTGAGGTTCTTTCATCAAAAGACTATCTCAAACGTCGATTCTACATGATTGAATTATAAAAGTGCTTGTGCAACGAGTACTTACCGAAAATAAAACATTTATCAAATGCATAAGGATTATCCACTGTAAATCGGAAACATAAATACTAAAAGCTTGGATAGACAATATGATTGTCGCTGGTCAATTGTTAATTAAAACTCAAAAAATATTTACGACGCGTTCGAAAAAGAAAAACTGCGATTGTTTTTTTTTTTTTGTTTTGTTTTTGCTCGTGGAAGATAAGTATTTGGACGTGTTTACTTTTTACAATGAGACAGATTTTATTTATTTGTTTAGTTTAGAAGGTTTAAGTGATTTTGAAATTATTAAGTTAATTATCAGTGCAGTATTTACGTCTCTATCCTTGACCTGATACCCAACAATTTAAAACAATCTTGCTTCCACATATTGTCTAAACAGGTAAGTTGAGTTGAGGTCTCGTACATTCAGGCGAGGCGCACGTGAGGTAGGGTCGTTATGCGGTCATGATTCACCATGAGTAGTGCACATCGACACTCGTTTCGGGTGCTCTGCTCCCTACGGCTCATTAGTCCGACTGCGGCCCAGATCCAAGAACATTTGACGTTGGCACAATAATGTCAACAACTAACCCGTGAAATAGCGACCTTTGTACTTTATAAAAATAAATAAGGCCAAATATGTGAAATCCACCGTGTAATTGCGCCAAATAGAAACTACGCCACCATTTTTTATTCGATTCGCTTGTCATCGAAAAGACATTAACTTAGATTTGTGCCGAATATTATTGTATGTAGTTTAACATGACTTATTTCAGGAATGTGTTGTTGTTAATATAAGTTTTCAGATATATATATAATATGTTCACCCTAATTAATTCTTTTTTTAAACGAGTACTACAATATCTGTAAACTTTATTTGGCGTTCATTACTTTTTCAACGAAAGTAGGATAGGTTAGATCATCTAAAGCGAGGGTGGCAACCTTTTGTTGCATCATGAAGGGTCCAGATGGGGTTTATAAAGCTGTTTCTTGTCGCTTCACAAAATCAACCTCTGATGCGTCGTGCACTACTCGAATACTTTGACGTGTGACGCCTACGTAATTAGAGCTCACTTCTTTTCAAAAATGTGCCACTTTAAAAGTGCACAAACGACGGCGTGTAGGGGCTTGTAGCGTGTCGACGTGGTCATAATCGTCTATTCGATTTTATTTCTCTATGAAGCGAGGTCTTGATAAGAGTTTACACCTCATGAATGGGCTTGTGGTGTTTATTATCGTAATTGTTAACGTTTTATAATAAATTAAGTGAACTCTTTGGAAATTCTCGATTAGTAAGTTCTATTTCCGTCAGTCACGAACGTAAATCGTGTAATGCTGCTTTTTGTGTTAGGTATACTTACTTCCCTCTTTGAGTCCCTTCTTTGAGGAGTGGCTAGAGAGGCGCCACGACGCCCTCACCTTCCACCTGACGCTGGTCCTCACCGAACACGGTGGTTCGGGAGGTTCCTGTTCCGTATAAGGCAGGAGGAAACACCAGAGTGTCACCATTGTGTGGATCGCCCTGAGGACACGGTGGAGCATACGGTGGAGGTCTGCCCGGCTTGGATAGAGCACTGCCGTGTCCTCGTAGCGGCGATCAGCGCCGATCTCTCGCGTCCGACCCTGGTCCAGGCCATGGTCCGGAGCGAGAGTGCATGGCATACCGTCACGTCCTTCTGCGAAGTAGTGATGCTGGCAAAGGAGGAGGCGGAGCGCGTGAGGCAACGGGAATTCCAGCGCCCTCACGCCACTAGCCGCCGCAGGAGACGCCCTGGTTGGGAGACGACATCGAACTCTCAGCCACCGTAGGCGCGGGCGAGTCGACGGCGCGTTGTGTTTCACGCGGGCCTCAAAGAGATGTCAGCACATCGTGACGGGGTCCACGAAGACCGATGCCTCCTGGGTCAGGGTTGCGAGATGGTTAAAAAAGAAACCATAGCCCTGGCTGTCGCACAGGCAAGTGAAGAAACACGGGTGGGTTTTAGTTAGTAAAAGTCTGACACGCCTTTCCTCTCCGCTTCCATCTAAACAAAAAAGGTATACTTACTTAATGCTAGTAAATGTTAAGTTGTATTTCTACCTAATATAAAAATAGATTTGTACTATAGGCTGAAATTGTGGAGTAATTTATAAAACCTGTAGGAAGTTCGTACTGACTTCTACATTTTATACGAGACTTTTATTCTCATCAATAACTAGCCGAAAATGATCAATATTGTTTAAAACCTAAAACATAATATAACGCCTGTTGTCCTTGAAGGTTTGGGTAGAGGTGCACTTACATTACACTCACATTTTGCATTACACCTACATTACGGGTACAATCATATTTTACATTACACTTACATTACGAGTAGGTACACTCACATTTTGCCAGTTACGTTTAAGTCCCATGTAACCTATTTATTACCTCACCCTGAGCGAGCGAGCCTATCGCCATCAACCGGTCACGTATCATATTATATCATTTGTACATTATTACGACAATCAGATTATGATCCTAGCTGATACGTTTTTTTTTCCAAATTAATTGAATTCGGCATCGTGCGTGCTAGTATAGACGCATTTCATTGTCAGTATGGCTATTATCTCCCTACAAAAGATAAACGTTTTAAGATTGTTGTTTTCCACATCATTTTTAAAGATATTCAGCTTACAGGATGAGGTAGATAAACGAAAAAAATTGCTCTCTTTATACAACTAGGGGAGCGACCCCAATTCTTAGGAGTTTATTTATTTTATTATTTAGTAGATGTTATAAGCTAATATCTGGCTTAGTTGTAGATGCTTTTACGACAAGTTACTTGGTTTACGACATTATTCAGTCGATTTATGATAAGGGAAAAAATATTAACCAACTGAATTTCGACAAACGCGAGGGCAAAATAAACATGGACATAGCTCAACTATTAGAGTTATTTCGTTTGATTAGTGAACCTTAAAAATGGGATTTTCACTATAACCATACAACTCATGGTCATATTACCGATAACATACAATAACGGCTAAACGCAAGACTACGCACATTATGTTTTCAAAGGAATTAAAATATATGATCGCGATAACAACGTTTTGCTGCAGAAACGGGCCAACAGTTGGCCCGTTGCAAGCTCTTCTGTAGTTAACAAAGTCAGAAACATATAAAGGGGCGTTGAATTTAATGACGAAGGCTTTTGGGTACGGAACACATGTGCAGCTAAACACAGGGCAGGCTTTGTTCTTTGCTCTGCGCTCGTTAAATATTTTAGCTTTAAAATGCTACGCGGGTACGAGAGCTTTCTCTCGTAACCACTGTTGGAGCCGCCGGCTGATAGTTCATGTATTTTATAAATACACTGAAAATAATGGCCTTTCTCCACCTTTTAGACAGTGGTTTAACCAACCGAGATGTTTACAAGTTTATTATCGTTAGTGATTTGTATTCTCTTGTTGCACGGATGCTGATTGCTTGGTTGAGGGGCACTCATCCCTCTTCTAATCTCTTTTATCTTATCGTGCAATCAATAAAAGTTCAATTTTGTTACAATAGATAAATTTTATTATATATTTGTTATTACGAAGTATCTACGGAGGTATATCACGTTCGTAGTGTGTGGACTCTCCGTATCTTTCGTTGATCTCGTGAAGGGTGAAGAGCTGGTTGTATCAGGATGGGGATTATCCCAAGTTTTTCATGTTTAAAGGCATAAGAGCAGATAACACATCTACTTAGTGGTAGGCCTTAATATCGGCTGCCGGCAGAAGTTACCACCTACCAGACAAAGTCTTGCTGCGAAGCGATTCGTCGTGTCCGGCATGATGCCTGTTGAAGCCGTGCGGAGGACGGGTATGAGCAGTTGTGTTGCAATGTGTGCCGGGTACGATGTGCCAAATGTTGTTGTGTCGGGAGTTTGGTCATGGAGAGTCTCCAAATCAGTCTCCCTCTGGCGCAGCATCATTGGTTGTATTGTTGGGTTTAACATTGCATCGCTCAACTGCCGTCTTTCATTCTAATCGCAGTTTTTTGAATAAATAGGCTCTTAATAAACTAGCGCACTTTACCATCAACGATTGAATCACTGCTTACCATCAGGCGGGATTGCGGTCAAGCACTAATTTATAAGTATAAAAAAAGAGTAACAATGAGTAACATCAATGTAATAGAAGTGATCAAGAATAAAATAATAATATACTGTGGCTAATAAGTCTGCCGTACAAAAATGTCACACTGAATGAATCTTCGCTTTTCAACGATAATTGTTCCATTATGTAAATTCCTCCGAATTACAAATTCACAAATCAAGTTACATTTGAAAAATAATGCTGGCATATTTTTGAGATTTCAATTTATTCAGCGTGGCATTTTATGTGTTGGTGGTATTGCGGTGGTGTGGAGAACCGCGTTAACGTTTACATAAAAGAATGCTATACAGATTGTAATCGGTGAAGTACATAGGAGTGGTGTCCACTATAATCAAAATACGAGGGCGCTACTCACTCAGCTCGCGACGGACAGATTATCTTTTTCATCTCCGTGGCATTTCGTTACCCTTAATGAAATCCCGCCAAAGGAAAGAAAGAATTTAATTTAAGACGAATCAGAAAATATTCAGCTGCCGCTCGCTAGTTATAAATCATTTGAATGCTAATAAATTTGACTAGCCCCCGAGCCCCAGGTGGGAACAGACTTTCTTCCTGCTCCATCTTTGTTTTCAGGAAAAAATTGAATAATATTCCACTCCTTATTATTAAATTCTTTCATAAAGCCACCGACGGCTTTGGGGATTTTCTTTAATATCGTAATGGAATTTCATTTGTCTTGCGGTTCAACCTCACGACGAAGATGAACATAGTCATTTTTCCATTTGTTCCAAGTTATTACCTTTACATCCCTTCATAATTGCCTATCGATCTCGTGTAGGTAAACATTGAGACAGCAGTTACAATTCTATATACAATCGATTCGGCTTTCAGAAAAAAAAAACAGTTAACTTAAATATTGAATGAATGCAACGTTAATTTGCTGTGTTCCGGGAATCGGATTTGTCTACGTTAATATGATTGCGCAGTGTTTGTTTATGTCTCTTAATTCATCTTATGTACACACGAATTCTATATATATAATTTTTATTTCGACAAATCGGAGATCAGCCTACAGATAACGATTGTAATTGTTAAATAACAGTTTGTTAAAATTAAGTTCACAAAATAGTTCAAAAAGTTTACTTTTGTTAATCAAAATTAGTGGTTGAAACAATATTTTAACCTCTGTGGCAAAATGAAAATAAAGTGGCGCATACATAAACGATCGTGCTAGTTAGTAAGAATCAAAAAGGATATCGGAGCACGCTTGCATCCGGGCGCTGTGAGCTGACGAGCGGTGCAGTGGCCGCGCTCAGTTGTTCTCGGGACCTCACTACGCTCGCCCGTCTACGCGCTACGCCGCGTAAGCTTTAACGCGAGTGCTACGAGATACACTAGTGTTTATTGAACTTGCGCCTTAATAAATAAGTGTCTCGACTGTTGCGTCCAATATAAAAGTAATTGTGCATATAAGTACTGAACAAGATTGTGTTTACGTACACTAAAATTTGTTGGATTATTTGTGTTCGAGGTAAGTTTTCTATTTCTTGATCCTTAAAATATATTTTTTAAGTGGTCTATTCATTTTTTTCTATTGGGCTTACAGGTTTTTTTTTTTATTTTTTCCCTAGGCGGTTATGTTATTACAACAAGCGACCTTTTTACGCGGTTCGTTTGATATCATCATATGAGAGAAAAGTAATCTAAACCGACCTATCCACGAGTGTAAAATAAGCTTTAATTATTTTTTATAAGCAATCCTTTACGTATATTAAAATATAAAACTGATATTCAATACCGTTTAATTTTGCTATGAAATACAGGAAAATTAAACGGTACCTATTGCTAAATAAAGATGAAGGTTAATAGTCTAATATTTATTTATTACAGAGTGAGCGAAAGTTCTACCCATTCATAACATAAATGGGGCTTGTTATATTGTAAGTAATATGAACGAATGGATATGAAGTACGGGACTGTATGTAGGTACTCTTATTTCAAATTAACTCACATTCAATTTAGAAAAAGTCGGACTGGAGCGCGTATATATTTGGGAATTTTCCCACTTTTAATTATTTTTTTTTATAATATTAATACGTCTTACTGCAGAGTTACATTTCAGTATTATTACTGCCTATTATATCTCACATATTGTGATAGAAACAAAAGCAAATCAAATTATTTAAAATTCTGTTCTAATAAGGAGTCCTACTATGACGTGATACAACTATCATTAAATCGTTGTGAAAAAGGAATAGCGCTATACATTCTGTGTAGTTCCATCTTTGTCTGACATTGGTACCATGATTACACATGAGTGACCATGACACGAGACATGGTTTTTAAACGTCATATTTATCCTACACATGCTTGTGTTAAGTAGCAACAGCCTCATAGGGTGATGGATTAGGTTAGATGGTGCGCTTGCCATGGTTGGTCCGTAGATGCAGTACGGAGATCAGAACCCTCCGTACCTCAGGAAAAATGTTAATAAGTCGATGGGCTCTGCTGTCCTTCACGAATCCTTGGAAGTCGTACAGGACATCGTATTATTAATCATCAACCTTTTTTATCGTCCCACTGCTTGGCACAGGTCTCCTCTCATACAGAGAAGGATTGAGCGTAATCACCACGCTTGCTCAATGCGGATTGGCGATTTCAGACTTATAAAGTCCAGGTTCCTCAAAATGTTTTCCTTCACCTTCAGTCACTGGTGTCCAAGATATACTTAGAAAGTACATATAACTTTAGAAAAGTTACATTGGTACTTGCCTGACCTGGAATCGAACCCGCGCACTCATACTTGAGAGGCTGGTGTTTTAACCACTAGGCCACGACGTATTATTCAAATCAAACCAAATAGTTTATGTGTGATATCATGGGTCTTACAATATAAAGTAAGTTCTTGCTGTGATCTGCCTCACGGGCATACTAATTCATTAAACAATAACAATGTACAGAATAAAATCAAAAAAGGATATATGTCATTCGCGGACAAAATCTTCTTTATTTGTAATAAGTACTTAGTTTATTCGGATCATCTAAATTTCCTTTCCTTGTGTGCAAAATGCATTTGATCACACAATATTAATAATGTACAATAAATAGCCGTAAGCTTATACAATAAATCATACAATCGTAGTCTTCACTACAAAATGTACTGAATTGTGGAGGTCAGATAAGTAGTCGTCTCATTTAAAATACAGGTTTTCAGCTGCAGCCGGTGAGACTGGAAGCAAATCCCAACATTTTTAGGAAAGGGTATTGAAAGCTATACAGATGATATAATCGTACGTAATCACTCCCAAAATAACACTTTCTAAACCACATTATACTAAAGTAACACACAACAATTATAACGGAAACATCTTTTATACTTTCACTTCTGTTCGAATGCAAAGGTTAATTGGCTCACCCAACAGGTAATCAAGTTAATGGTGCGTATATGTCAAGTTGGGTCATATTGGGCCAGGCTTGGGCTCCCCGGGACCCTTACACGGAGAACTTGGATCGAGAGTAATATCCATTAATTGAGATAAAAATAGGCCTCACATAGAAGTGCAATTGTTGTTGTTCTTATTGGGTATAAGGTCTTTAACCAAAATTATATAAATGAAGTATTAAAATTCATAAATAACTGTTTCTATGATGTATGAAAGTACTTGTACTTGGACTAGATTAATACGAACGATCTTTCTCTTATAACATAAGTTTGGTTTAGATCTTGATTAGTGAAAAAAAAAACACAATGTCTATAACATATTGTAATAACAGCTTAGCAATGAATGCAATTTAAATAAAATAACCTCACGCCTTCCACAAAGAAATAAATAAGCAAAGGTACCTATATTATTGTTCACACACATTTCGACCGGATCCAATCCCATATAATAGAGAGCGACCCCATTGGAATGTATCGGGTTCAATTCCAATTTAGGGGACATTTCTTAATAGGAAAACCCATTCACTCTTTGATTTTTCTTAAGGCGTCATGCTCTGAAGCCGTCTTGGCTGATGATAGGAAGACATATGGTGGTTACATTATGTATACAGCTTACATAATTCTGATCACCCAAATATATATATTTTTTAAAAGATTATTCGCTCCTTTTCTGTACATCATTTCACCACACACTTAACTATGGAATAGTCGATGTTTGTAACCCACGAGAAATTTCTACGCACATGATACTAAATCTAGAGGGATCGCCATCGGGGCTTCTCGTCCAGTCGCCAACTGGCACGACGGGGTCACCCTGAAATTTTTCGCAGTTGGCGGGGCAGCCTTTTGTGTGTGGCTGGCACACTACTTGGGCCCCCAACTACCTGCGGTCGGCCAGCAGAATACCGTGCTTTGGGTCCCACTACCTTCCACGACCAAACTCATGACACAACAACAATTGGCGCATTGTACTCGGCACAAATCGTAACACAACTGCTCAGATCCGTCCTCCGTACGGCTTCACCAGACATCATGCCGGAACACGACGAATCGATTGGCGGCAAGACTTAATCTGGTGGGTGCTAACTTCTGCCGGCAGCCGATGTTATGTACCCTACCACCGAGAGAAATTAGATAGAATGGAATAAAACACTATTTATTATGACACCATAAGAATTACAGATATAAATGTACAAAGAAATATTTTATGACGTGATTCTATCGAAATGACAGAAATAATAATGGTGTAATACCCAAGAAAGAGTCTTGGGTATATCAACAGTTTAAATTTTCAGAAATGTTAAATTAATAATTACTGGTGCAAAAATTTTAAATGTTTACCTGTTCCGTTCCCTTTCATCATAAAGTAAATATGTATACTAACAAGTTCAATTAGTACTTACGCTGGTCGCAGATTTGTGGAGATTGCTATTTAATGAGTATTTATGATGAGCTTCTTTGTTGAAACACTTTCACATAATTGTTACTTTAAAAATCCATTACAATTATGTTAAAATAAATAGACATTTGTTAAACCTAAAATTACGCGTGAAGTTCGCAGAATCCTAGGGAAACTATACCTAATAGCATATAATTAGTGTTCTGTAGGTACTTGACAGCTAAAGCTTGTTTGGAGAACAAAAATCTAATCGCACAAAGTCACATAGCCTCGCAAACGTCGATTATAAAAAGATCATCTAAAATAAAATAATCTACGATTTTATTGCAGGTTCCGTTGCAATAAAATAAATTACTATTGTTACAATATAAATTAACAAGCTAACACATACATACCTATATGTATACACAAGTATGTAAGTATATAACAAGAATACAATAAAAGAAAAAAAAAAAAAAGACGATGGAGGTCATTGACCATCAAAAAATTCGTCCACATCGTTATCAATGGAATAAGTGCAAATCATCTTTTATTGCGCAAACATAAGTATAAAGGAAAATCATGTGGACATATAATATACATACAACATTCAGTTATGAAATTAGTAGGATTTCTACATACACGAGTACATCGTGGTTTCCAAATTAATTCGTATCGCAGTGGTTTACAATGAAATAAATAATACAATTTTACACAACAAAGCATATTTTATTGGAACAGGAAATTTAAAATTGAACATTTCACCAACATCATTAACAGCGGAGTCAAATTACCTTTACGTCAATAGTTGCACTTTGTTTCCGAAATAAGCAAATTAACAATGAAATAAGCAATTTATTGCATTCAATGCAGGTAAGGCTCATTATAGTCATGGATTGTAAGGTTGAGCAGATTGCAGAATTTGCCAAACAATATCAGTATTAAATACTCCAATATTCGTAAATGTTAATTTGGATATGTTTCGTAGCCTTTCAAAATCAAAAGTTATTCAAATTAGGCTGAGAATTAGCTTTTTTTGAACGTCAATATTACATAAGACAGTCTCCCAAAACGCCAGCCCTTCGTAAACTCGTGCAACTTTTACTGCTGCCAGTTCAATTGTGTGCAGTTGAAAACTAGTATTCTAATATATAAAATACTAGTCCCTGTCTACTACTAGTCACTAGACCTGTCTATCTGGCGTTTATAAACAAGTTACTGGGTAATATGATACTACTTAGTATGATTGTTTGTCAGACTTTTGGGCTTCTGACTACCGGCAACGACTGTCAATAATCTACCATTGATAGCCGGGAGCATCGGTTTAACGTGGTTCCTGAGGCACGGAGTTGTCTCAACATAAAATGGAACATCACCCATTCAAGAACCAACTGCGACGAGCGTAGATTAACACCGCTAGAGTCAAAAACTCGTGTGGCTGTTTATTTAACCACGTGCTTCCTTTAATTATGTCTAAGTACTGTGAAGTGCTGACTTGACGTTGTAAGAGATGACATGCGTGCCAACAATCTCACACCACAGGATGCTAAAGATCGTACGAAATGGAGGAAATTAAGCAAGAAAGCTGACCTCGGGCTCCAACGCGAAAGCCGCGTATGAAACTGGGATAAACGCTGAGATAATGATGACTGTATTCTAAAAAAAAATGTAATATTGTATTCATGAAGTTGATTTGTGACACTGACTGACATTTTTCTGTTCTTATATCAAATAATTGACGTGTAGTATAAAAAAATAATGAATTAAACAAGTTGAATGCAAATACTCGTATAGGAAATAAATCAACAACAGACTTGGAAGCAAATGGAGTGACAACAATCTGATTACTGCACTTCTAAGGCTTTCCCACCTTTCGCTCTTACAAGAAATGAGTTTTAATGTCATGCTTCTTACTCAAAGGAATGTCTCTACATGGTGGAACCTTAATAAAAACGGTTCACTGGCTCCTTCGATTAGCTGGCATACCGTAAAGACAGTGAGTAACGATTATTTTTATATATTCTTTACAGTTTTTATCCCTGGGTTTTCGTTTGTTTTTGTTGAATTCACTGAAACATGAATAGATTAATATTGTACGAGCTTTATCAATTTGCGGGTAGATTAACTGCAATTTTGGTTTTAGTTCGTCCACAATGAATGCACGTTAAACTAGCGTATGGCTACATCGATCGCATATTATTTTCTAAAATTCAAGTATGTATAAGTAAAAATGTATACGTTAAATCATTTCATTTCAATCGCGTCATATGACAAAACGATTTCTAACTTTAGAACTATCTTAAACCTTCGAGACAGTTATTGTATTTTGAACCTTCTACATATTCAGTTGTTAATTTAAAATTGGCATTTTAGATTTGGGTTTAACTTCAATTAAGTAACTTTGTCTAATTACTGTTTGAAATTTAAAAATTGATGGGTTTAAGATAACCCTTATTTTGTAATAAGGCAGATAATGTATTATTTGTGGAAGAAATGAATAAATAAAAAATAAATATAATTATTTTTATTTCGGACCAGAGAATCCATAGAGTGTTAGTAACATCAAAAAGAAAAACTACTTATTACCTAGTGTTAGTACCCACCACCCTCTGTATAGATTGTTTTATTATTGGAGAGCCGAAACTCTCCGATACAGTTCTCAGCATGCTGTTGGGACTGTCTCTCACTCTCCGCAGGAGTGACGCTGTTTTTTTGCGCACAATCGCATGAAACCCGTCGGTACGAGCAAGCGCAAACATTCCCGACGCGCTGCAGAAGCGCGGAAGCCCCAACAACATCCTGAAGCCATTGTTATATTGGACGCGAAGGACATCCAGCGACTTTTTAGCGTAATTGACCCATAGACTACCCTTGTACAGACTCTGGCAGTACGCCTTAAAAAGAGTTATTTTAACTTTTTTTTTTATAAATTATAAACCAGCGCTTGACCGCAATCCCGCCTGATGGTAAGCAGTGATGCGATCGTTGATGGTAAATAGCGCTAGTTTATTAAGAGCCTATTCACTCTAGCCTTGAAGACACTCAAATTGTAGTGTGACGGAAACACCATCGCTGGCAAATTATTCTAGTCCCTCGATGTACACGGTATAAAAGAGGAAGCAAAACGCTTCGTCCGGATCGCAGTGGTGTCAACAACGTAAGGGTGGAAACTCGCCGTACGACGGGTCGTCCGATGATGGAACAGAGATGGGGGAATTAAATCATGCAATTCCCTTGCACACTCACCAGAATGCATCGTATACTCGTAGAAGACCGAAAGGCTGGCTACTCTACGCCTGTGCTCCTGGGCTTTGGAGACCGTTTTGAGTTAAGTCTGGATCACCAATCAGCCTCTTCCCACGCCTCTCCACTGAATCCAAAGTGGCAAGGTGACATTTCGCAGCACCAGCTCAAATGTGGCTGCAGTACTCCACACACGAGCGGACCTGTGTAACTGAAACATTCTCAGTAATTTTTAAACAGCCCATGCCTTTCTATACGTACGTCCTAATACGTCATAGGAGTAAGAAGCCCTGGCAAAGCTTAGTTGTGCAGAAAATAGATATAGATCTCGTTATCAGGATCCTTTGAACCAATCTCAGGTCTGTTGCAACCGTGGATTAAGTACAATGACGATACAATCTACCTCCATTCACGATAGCTTGTAAGTAATGGCAGATTGCATGCCATTCACTCTTGGTTATATATTTCACTTAGCTGAACTTCTACTTTTCTATATTATAAGCAGGAAAGTAATATGGTCTTCCATTGCCTTTTGAATTTTCTGAGAAATGATTTGTTGAATGGGAGAAATTTTATGCTGAAGTACTTTAAAAGTTCTGTGATGTGTTTGCGATGAATCTTATGTGTACTAGACTAGTAACTTAGTTACAGTATGTCTTAGTAAGTACAAGTGAAAGACCATTGGAGGAGAGTGTTGTTAACAGAACATGATTTTGAATAACGCAGTAGTCGTTGTATTATGATATTGATTGTGTTATGTTATGACAGATTGTATTTCCTATAGAGTAGTTATTATTATCAGATCGTCGATCTGCCTGAACTAGGTGATGGAAATTAGCTAGCACTAAGGTTACTAAGGTTAGTAGTGCATAGTGAACGATGTTATACAGTGCTCAGTCGGAGTGTGAACGGGTGTCACAGGGCGTTCTAATTAACCTCTAACGCGTGCTATCTGTTATCTATGAAAAAGTGTATCAGTTGCGGCGCTCGGCGGTGATCTCTCGCGTCCGACCCTGGTCCAGGCCATGGTCCGGAGCGAGAGTGCATGGCAGGCCGTCACCTCCTTCTGTGAAGGAGTGATGCTGGCAAAGGAGGAGGCAGCGGGAATCCCAACGCCCTCATGCCACTAGCCGCCACAGGAATTTAAAAAAAAATGGTGTATCAGTTAGTCGTCATCGCTGCAAAGTTATGCGTTGGCGCAGTGGATTAAATGATTGATAGCGGATTCGATATTTTTATCGAGCAACTAATGTTCGTTTCGTTTATTGATGAACGCCTGATCTGGTGATCAGACGATAAGTATATTTGTACTTGTAATATTTGTGTTTTTTAAAGCATTTACAATTCAGAAGTAATCTGTAGAGATTAGCTTATCGTTTTATGGAAATGAAAAAGAACGTGACATTTTTTAATGATTGATTGAATGATTTGTCAGATTTATTATTAATTTGAATTCGAAGTTAATTTTACTCTTTTAATAGTGAGTTGGGATGAAAGTTTGCATTATTCTTTGCATTATTAGTTGCAGCAGTATTATTACCTTACCGATTATACTCTGTACTCCTCTGCCCCAGATACTAATGCAGTTAGAAACTATCTACCTGATGAATGAGTCAAGCGTGTAAATTGACATGCTTGACTGCTAACCTAACAAAGACTACCTACAATCATGCATTATCAGTGCGATAGACTATAAAATTCTGTAGTTCTTATTACTAAAAATGACTTAGCTTGATATTTTTCTGATAATGGACTGAATTATGCTGAGATATCTTCCAAAACGGCTTTAAAATGTTTGACAAAGATCCTTTGTGGATCAACTCTTTATTGTGCATTATTAAGATCTTAAGCGATACCATAGTCATGGTAAATTAAAAAGGAAATTATGGGACTTTAAGTGATTCCTTTTAAATAAACCTATTAGGTCTGTGTTTGTAAATACATAATATATGTTTTATCACGTTTTAGGTTTACCTAAATGATAAAAATAAACTTATTAATGCAATAATATAATATGCTCTCACCAAAAATCAATTAGTTTTGTCTATTGCGGACACAACAATGGCATTTTAGTCACTACATTTTAATAACCTTGATTTTGAAATGGTTTTGTAACAAGTTTGCTCGCCTAGTTCTGTCTAAGTAACCGTCCCAAAAACGTTAGTACGCACGTAGTTAATCGGTTAAACGTTACTCCTCATATTGTCACACAAGTGTAAGGTAGAGATGAGAACATGTCTTAAGTGAGAGTAACATCTTGACTCAGTCTGCGCACAACCCAAAGTTAGCTACATAGGTACTTACAACAGCAAAGTTCCTATTATTCTGAACTCTAATGTAATGACATAGACAAAGCTTATTTAGGCGGTTCAAAGTTAAGGAATTGCTGAGTATAAACTATCGCGCTGAAGACTAAGTGGACTTAAGAGTAACACACGAGTACATTCAACGAAGCTCTAACTAGGAGCTGATTTGCACAACTAAAATAGGTACTTTGTTTGTTATAGGATCTTTTTTTCATTTAGTTTGTTTATTATTCGAAAAATTAGTACCTACAATGAAATAGGCATATTTATATAATATATATTGTAACATAAACACAGCGAAAAAATAATCATTACTAATAATATTATAAATGCGAAAGTAATTCTGTCTGTCTGTCTGTTACGCTTTCACGTCTAAACCACTGAACTGATTTTATTGAAATTTGGTACAAAGATAGAGTTGACCTTGAGGAATAACATAGGATAGTTTTGATTCCGGACTTTTGAAGAGTTTTTTTGGAAACGCGATATAACCGAACTCCACGCGTGCGAACTAATATAAAAATGTTTAGTTACTACACTCAGTGTGGTGCTGGGCTATGGAGAACCCACAATACAAAGCTGCTGTTCAGTGGACACATAAAGAAATCCCTTGTGGGTTGAGATGCAAGCCTATATATTATCATAATCGGAAAAATATAGATATTTCGTATCAAATAACACTTTACGCAAGCCATAGATTAAGCCCAGGACCGCAAGCTCAGCAGGCGCATTTATAACCAGAAGGTCACTTCCCGTAATTTTCAAAATGACGCAATGTCATTTCAGTCATAAAAAAAATCATAAAAAATGTAAGGGAATTAGAGGATTTTTTTGACAGACATTCATTTACCTACATCCCATTTTTAAATATTCCTTATGAGTAGTTATTAACACAGAGATTGATTAAGACTGAGATTTGTTTAATTAAGAAATTGTGTCTCTGGCCAACGAATCCGTAACATTTAAGTAATTTAGGTTTAATACTAAAACACAACACCTTGATGAATTAGGAATGAATTATTTTATATTGACAAGATTATATAAATGCACAATTATTTTGTAGGAAATTGCGAATAATTAAGAATGATGTGAACATTTCGTTAGTCTAACATAGCTACTTTTGTCCATCTTTGGGCAAGATGCGATTTATCTCCTAGCTAAAAATTTTATTTAAATCTATTCAGTGATTTAGACGTACAAAGTTAGTGTAAGTTAGTAAAAGTAATAAGTGTAATTGATATTTTGATTAGCACAAATGTGAATGTATTAAATAAAGACCACATACGAAGCCAGAAAAAAAACGCTGCTTTAGTTAGAACTGATGTTACACGTAGGAGTAGATATAGGTTAATAAATCAGAAACTAAAGTTGGGACTGATGTTACACGTAGGAGTAGATATAGGTTAATAAATCAGAAAATAAAGTACGTTTAAAATGTGCAGTATACGTAAGTTATCCGGAACAGGTTCTTTCAACTGAATTAGTATCATGCTATCCGGGACACATGTATTTCAGACCTAGTACTTGGAACTAGTTAATAGGATATACTGCTTTGACCAAGTAAGCCTAGACTTCGTCTTGAGAACTCAACACAGCGTATAGGCATCTCTAGCAAAGACGGCAGTTTTAGTTCCGCTATTTGCGATAATAACAGGTTTCTTCACGATCTCACATTATTTCTGACAAATTAATTTTGTATCAGCTACTTAGTCTTACTGGGAGATTTTTCTGGCTGGGTATTTTTTTTAACACGAGTTGCGTTAGGAGTTTTGCTGTTTGCACAATACTTTGAAGTAAAGCATAAGGCAACACTGGTCACAAGACTGCTAAAAACCAATCTGCCTTGCTTTTTTCCAACTATATAGGGTTTGCTTCTAATGTAACAGGGTGCAGCTGAATAGCACTATGTTATATAGAACAAGTGCCTATCAGAATGAATTTATAAGAATATATTATACAGTTCTAACATATAGAAGCAATAACAATAATGTACTTACTTAGTCTGATTTTTAATAGTATCTTGATTCAAAAGTATCGTTGGTGTTAGTTGCCTGTTCTTTTTTCTCGTTTTGGAATGGGAATGACAGCCAAAAGTATGCCTGTAAATGATTTGAATTAACGGACGACAAAGGTCAAACTACCCGAAACTGACAAATATTCACAATCAACCTGGAGCCTTTTGCTTTAGAGATAAAGTTGAAAATCTAAAAAAAATCTGACATAGTAACTAGATATAGTGATATCGTCTGTATCTAATAAATGCTTTGGGTTTGAATGAGAGTTCAAAAACATTCAAATTTAATTCGTAATATCATCTCAGTGACAGTCAATGTCAAAAACTTATGAAATGTATGTAATTTTAACAAATTGAGACAGAGATTAAAATGCGTATATTCTTAAAAATACAGGATTAATCCCTCTAAACTCTACTACCCAGTTATTAAAGGTTATTTTGGATAATAAGACTGGCTATCGAGAATTTCAACTGGAGCCCATGTTAAAAACCTACTAGGACTGCTACAAACTAATTGAGTAAATCTAAACCCATGTCTCAGAGTAGATAATTTTATTATAGATACTAATCAAATATTGCCGAAAAGCCGAAAGTGGAAATGTTACTGTTAACTAATATAGTACGAATGTATTAGGGTGTACACACGTTTACGACCGTGTATCAAACACGAATGACCGTATTTTGTATGGACAGTCTATAAAATACGACAGTGTCCAGTTGCACACCCTTAGGACTACTAACAAGTACTGTAAAGGGAAAGAAACAAATTCGAAACTACCAAACGTTACCGACCTGAGTAACTAATGGAATTTACTCCACTCTCAGTAAATAATTAATTAATAAAAGTGCTAGTTTGTCGGTCGTTAGTATAGAGAGGCAACAACTCTAACTGATAGGTGACAGAGTCACGTATGTCCCATGGACTAAAAAGTCTTTTTGTTCTGTCGAGTCGTACTGTGTGTATTCCATATACTAAATCTTAGCTTTGATAAAACAACAACCCTTTACATTGCCACAAATTTATGAGAATTGTTTATGAGACACGAAGTTTTGTAGTTTTATATTATTCTTGTCAAAGAGATTTTGAGAATGTATGTATTTTTTTCTTTATTTTTTTTGGCTTCGCACGGTTTGTGCATTTAGCCAATGTCACGTAATTATGAATTATTCATGTCGAAAAAGACGGCCGCGTGACCCGTCTTACGAGTGAGGTTTGGGGCAAAGTCACGATGTGGCCACTATGCTGCGATATTTCACTGTTCTTTATAAACTATTTAATAAATGCATTTTTTACTACATAAATCACGCACTTTTATTTAGTAAATAACACTATAAATAATTTTAAAAGTCCAATGAAAACGAACGTGACACTCATCTTGACTTTCCCGCCAAAAAAAAAAAACAGAATGTATGTAAGTAAGTAATTTGTGATTCTTAAAATATTAAATAAAACTTTGTGCTTTCTCTAATAACATAAGATCTAGACGACATATTATAGTAAACTGCGTATATCTAACGAGAATACCATTCTACGTACCTATGCAAAAACTCATAGATCGATCATTGAAAATTCTTATTTTTTTATTTCGATTTTGGTTTCTGTTATAATCTAATAATTCCACGATAAAGAGTATCATGGAATTATCGCTTAGGCGCTTTGTACATTTTTAAAAAAATAATTATAAACTAGCGCTTGACTGCAATCCCGCCTGATGGTAAGCAGTGATGCAATTGTTTTTTTTTTAAGTAGTTATAAACTAGCGCTTGACTGCAATCCCGCCTGATAGTAAGCAGTGATGCAATCGTTGATGGTAAAGCGCGCTATTTTATTAAACCCATTCACTAAAAAAACTAAGTGAATAGAAAGAAAGACGGCAGTTGAGCGAGGTGATGCAAATTTATAAACCCAACAACACGGCCAATGATGCTACGCCAGAGGGAAATTGATGGACCATGATCAAACTTCCGACACAACATCATTTGGCGCATCGTATCCGGCAAGCTTCACAACACAACTGCTCAGACCCATCCTCCGTACGGCTTCACCAGACATCATGTCGGAACACGACGAATCGCTTGGCAGCAAGACTTTGTCTGGTGGGTGGTAACTTCTGCCGGCAGCCGATCTTATGGCCTAGCGCTAGTTTATTAAGCCCAGATCTTCTACAAATTTCGATTCCTGCAATCGATGACTAAGTTAGTCCCTAATTGACGCAACTAGCAACTGTAAAATGTTACCTATGTTGGTTTTTAAAACTGCTGGTTTCCTCAACAGTCAATCGCAATGCGTTGGGAGTTTTCACGCCATCCCCCCCTCTCCTTGTGCTCAGCAAAAAAAGTGATGAATCCAAAACCGACGATTGCTATGAAATGTTGTTTTTGTTGCGAGTATTATAACAAAATCAGAGGAAGTGCTGCTTTTTCAATATCACACTGAACGCTTATCGCTGGGTATATTGAACAACTCGGGAAAGTTCACAGATTTCCATAAAAAAAGCGGCAACCGGATACGTTATAGCAATTATCAACTTTTTACAGGAAATTTTTAAAAAGTTAATAGTTGCCTCAACTTAAGTTGCTCCATGGCAGAAGGGGCTGTAAGGTTCTAGAGTGGCGGCCACGTACCGAAAGACGCAGTGTAGGGAGGCCCCCAACAAGGTGGATCGATGACCCGGTGAAGTTCGCGGGAAGCCGATGGATGCGGGCAGCACAAGACCGGTCATCGTGGAAAGTCTTTGGGCTTTATCCAGCAGTGGATCTCTATAGCCTGAAGAAGCAGAAATTGCTCCATGTGTAAAGTCCCTTATAAACTAGTACGGGCAGTGTTTCAATTTATTGTCGTATTGTCGTCGCCACATTGTCTTAATGAGTTTAATAACATATAGTCCCAGTGTGGTGGCAGGAGATATTATAGTTTACTGCTATCATAACTAGTTTGTTATCAACAGCGAGACCTACTTGTTTTGATTTTTATGACAAACAATGTATACAAAAAAGGGAATGATATGATAATATCGTCTGTTGATGCCACACTGCTATACTTGTTTTCATATAATGAAATGCGTCAAAAGTCCTTACTTTTTAGTTTAATATTATCTATTCTTAAAATGTGATATTGGTAGTAAAATTGGAATAATTTTGTTACGAAGTAGGTACCCTATTGGTTTTACTTGAGCACACGAAACTGAGTACTTACGTAGGTACTTACACACGAAATTGATTAATTATATTTAGTTTTAAAATAAAGTGGTATATGTATGTATCTATGTATACAGGGGTATGTAGTACTTATGTGAATATTCACCATACTAGTCAAGAAATGACTATGTCTAAGCGTACACTTAACATAAAGTTTTTACGAACTAAAATTTTCTTTTGTATTGACAGCCCTGTGAATTAACTTGTGGAAACATGTCCAACATGTTTCGAAGTTAGAAGAAACGTGGCAAGAAAGTCAAGATAGAGGCAAGTTGCGTGAACTTGTAATAAAATAAAGTTAACCGCTGACGTCGATGGCGCGCGGTGGAGCTGTTTAGCGCACCGGCCTCCAACCCCTCAACCTTATGACCCACTGATGGCTCGCTTTTTACCTGTAAATAACCCAGTTTGACAGGACTACCTAACACTCTTACTACGGAGTAATCCTTTCAAGAGTTTTCCCAAACTAACTAACGTTAACTTCACAATTTATTTTATCTTTGTTTCTTCGGTCGCTCGCTGGAGATCGAATAAGGCCTGTTTAAAAGTTTCCGAATTCATCTCTTATCTGGACCCTGGTAGTCAGCGTGAAGATTAGGTTAGTTGGTATTGGTATTGATTTTTTGCAATTAATGGTTTTGGTAAACATTGATGAATTGTTGTTTCTGCTGGGTGTTTATAAAAGGGTTGTTTTTATTTAGGTATCTAATGGAGAGGTTTAGATAAACTAGTTACGTAGTATTTAGATAAACAAACTATCAGTTCAAATAAAAAACAATACGAGTTGTATTGTTTGTTAGTATTGTGTTGTATATTTCATCATTAGCTCCTTTAGATTAGGCCATTAAGCAAATATGAACTAATTATACGACGCTTCCATCATACCCAGTTCAAATAATAATAACAGAAATTTCAAATTTTAATACCAACTATGAAATATCTGGAACGCTCGCACTTTTCAAGACGAGCGACGACGATCTACGAGTATTCGCTGAAACATGAATAGACCAATAACATGAAGTGTCAAAGGAAAGGCGCGGTGTCGCGCCTGACGTATCGGCGCCGAGTGAGAGGTCGCAATCCCAAACTATTTCTCCAACATTGACAATCGAACTATTGCGCCATAGCACGCAAAAGGAGACCATTAATATTAGCCGCTTATACCGCCGATGAACACTTCGTGATTTATTGCCTACGAGCTGAGTGGGGCTTACAGAGCTAAATCTTACAAACACGTCTATTAAATCGTTTTACATATATTACTACCAAGTTTACATCGTGAGAAGCCAGTTCCGCCTATACGCGTAATTCGTAATAAAAACAAACGTCTTGTGTACTCTTAATGTTTACCATTTTTTTAATATCTTCTTCTTCTTCTTCAGCCTATGGATGTCCACTACTGGACAAAGGCCTCCCCCAAGGCTTTCCATGCTGACCGGTCTTGTGCTGCCCGCATCCATCGGCTTCCCGCGACCTTCACCAGGTCATCGGTCCACCTTGTTGAGGGCCTCCCTAAGCTGCGTCTTCCAGTACGTGGCTGCCACTCCAGAACCTTATTTCCCCTTCGGCCATCGGTTCTATGAGCAATGTGCCTTGCCCACTGCCACTTAAGTTTAGCGACTTGCAGAGCTATGTCGGTGACTTTGGTTCTTCTACGGATCTCCTCGTTTCAGTTCCATAAGTTATCACTGGCAACACACACTGGCCAAAGACTTTAGTCTTGAGACACTGGGGTCTCTTGGAGGACGAGAAGATGTATCGTAGCTTCCAGAACGCTGCCCAGCCGAGCTGAATTTGACGAGATACCTCTTTCTCGAAGTTGGACCTACCTAGTTTGACTGTCCCAGGTTATACTTGTCCGGGGTACGCCCCACAGTGCTGACTTCCTCGCAGTGTACCCCGGGCAACGCCGTGTCTGACCACCGTAACGGAGTGGCAGACCGGTGGCTAACAAGCACTGTGACCTACGCGATCTTGCGATTTTATTTTATTCTGAGGGCGATTGCGTATATAGTGGATTCTATCGTAGGTTTTATTTTATTGTGGGTTTCGTTCTATTGTTGTTTTATTTTTTTACTGTGGATCTTGTGGTTGACGCTATGCCGAAACATAAGAGAAACGCCTCCGGGCGTTTCGCCCCAAAAGGCCCTTCTCAGGGCCAACCAAAAGGCCCTTCTCAGGGCCAACCCAAAGGCCCTTTTCAGGACCACTCCGAGATGTCGGCGTCAGAGGTCAGCCGCGCACCGTCTGTGGCGAGCCTCTGTACGAGTGTTGCGGACGAGTTCTCGGACTCGGATATCGGGTCCGTAGTCTTGGACTCGTCCGTGTGTGAGGTGGCTGGAGAGAGCAGCCTGAAGAGGGCCTATTTGGCGCTCGGGTCCGAGGGTTCCTCGGACTCGGGCAAGAGTAAGCCCAAGAGGAAGCCGAGGGCGAAGACTGCTTCGCCTTCGACTTCTTCTCAGGCCAACACCCACGATGTGGGCCTGGCGGACGCCCAGCGCCAGCTCGGCTTGGCCAAACGGGCCGAGCTCGAGCTGGATCTGGAGGAGAGGGTTGCCGCGAAGGAGAGACAGGCGCGCGCGGCGAAGTCGAGGGCTGGATACGGTTCGGCCCTCGTCTCCTTCGGCGGTTTGTCTGTGGAGGAGCTGGCTCGACTGGCTAAGGAGGACATGGAGGAGATCGTCGAGGTCGCCTCCAAGTCCTCGAATCTGAAGGGTACCTTTCAGAAGGCCCTGAAATGCCGTGCAACCAGCTTACACGGCATTGTGTCGGAACTGACGCAGCGCACTGCGTCAGAAGAGACGAAGCAGCTGCAGGCGAGGGTGGACCGCCTGCAAGCAGAGGTCAGCCAGCTTCACAAGAAGCTGGCTGAGGCTACAGCCCCGCCCCCGGAGGTGCCGACGGCAGCGGTTCCCTCCCCCTCCTCCTCTAACCTTGAGGAAATAATCCGCAAGGTGGTCATGGAGGAGAGGGCGTTTACCCGGGCCTGCTTTGCAGGCATCGAGGACCGTCTGCTGCCGGAAAAGCGTCTCCGTCCGCCATTAGCGGCGGACAAGGCGCCTACAGCGGCTCCCCAGGCCCCGAAGCCCTCAAAGGGCAAGGGCAAGGGCAAAGGGAAGACGTCGCCGGGGGCTCTGCCTCCCCCCGGCACGAGTGTGGGCGCCGAACCGGGGCCGGTTGCCATCGCGGCACCCGCCCCGCAGATTCAGGAGATCGATGCCCTCCTTCCCTCCACCACCCCGTCCAACCAGCCGTGGTCAGAGGTGGTGAAAAAGGGCAGGAAGAAGGGGAACCAGGCCCCGGCTGTCCCGGCAACTACCCCGGCGGCTGCCTCGGCAGCCAAAAAAGTCCCGAAGCTGGTCCCTCCTAAGACCGCGGCGGTCACGGTGACCATCGTCCCCGAGGCCGCCGAGAGGGGCATCACGTACGAGTCCGTCCTGAGACGAGCTCGTGCCGTCGCCGACCCCGCCGAATTGGGGATTGGTGCTTGCCGCCGGACCCAGACCGGAGCTCGACTCTTTGAGTTTCCGGGGAAGGACGGCGGCAAAAATGCCGATTTGTTTGCCAGCAAGGTGCGGGAGGTCCTTGCCGATGTGGCAAAGGTCGCCAGGCCGACCAAGACCACCACCATTGAGGTGACCGGTCTCGACGACTCGGTCACCAAGGAGGAGGTGGTGGCGGCTATCGCCTCGGCAGGAGGGTGCGAACCCGCAGCGGTGCAGGCTCGGGATATTAGACCCGGCCGCGGTGGAATGGGCACTATTCGGCTGGTGTGCCCAGTCGCCGCAGTGTTGGCCGCCCAGACTAAATGCCAGGGGCGGCTACTGGTGGGATTCAGCCGGGCCGTGATCCGGGTGCTTGAGGCCGCGCCGATGCGCTGCTTTAAGTGCCTCGGGATCGGCCACACCCGAGCCATGTGTCCGTCCACAGTAGATAGGGCGGACACTTGCTTCCGCTGCGGGCAACAGGGGCATAAGGTGGCCTTGTGCGAGGCCGCCAAGCCGCATTGCGCGGCATGCGCTGAAAGTGGCCGCCCTGCGGACCACGTAATGGGGGGGAGCGCATGCCGACCTCCCAAAAAGAAGGGCAAGGCGCAGGCGGCTATAAGCCGTCCTGCCGCTGCTGCCACCACCCCCGCTGTGATCCCAGCGGCGGTGGCCGTTGAGGGTGATGCGATGGTCGAGTAATGGGTGCCGACCATCGCATCCTGCAGGCAAACACCAACCACTGCCGGGCTGCTCAGGACCTGCTGGTGCAGTCAATGGCCGAGTGGTTGGTGGATGTGGCAGTGGTGGCCGAGCCGTACTATACTCCCAGCAATTGGCTGGGAGACAGTGACGGCTCGGTGGCAATCGTGGCGCGGTCTTCCTCGGACTCCCCTCCCCTCTCGCTCTTAGAGAGGGGACCGGGATACGTGGCCGCCGCGTGGGGAGGGTTGGCCCTTGTGGGGGTCTACTTCTCCCCAAACCGCCCTCTCCAGGACTTCGAGGATTTCCTCGGGGTCCTGACGGCGGTCATCGGGAGGACGGCGCCACGACAGGTCTCCGTGCTAGGAGACCTGAATGCCAAGTCGGTGGTCTGGGGAAACCCGGCCACCGACGCTCGCGGACGAGCAGTCGAATTGTGGGCGGCCACGTCTGGTCTCTCCCTCTTGAATAGGGGGAGCGTCCAGACGTGCGTGCGACGGCAGGGCGGGTCCATTGTGGACCTCACCTTTGCCACGCCCGCACTGGCCGCCCGCATTCGAAATTGGAGGGTGGAACTGGGGGAGACGATCTCGGATCACCGCTACGTGCGATTCGAGATCTCCCCCCAGAATCCACGGGGGCGCCGCAGCACCCCCTCATCGTCGGGCCGTTCCCCGTTTCCAAGGTGGGCTCTGACCCACCTGGATCGGGAGGCGGCACGGGAGGCCGCGTTCGTCCAGGACTGGCTTTGGCCAGGTCCCGGCGTGGACGTCCTGGACGTGGACGCGGCGGCGGCCCGACTGAGGGGGTCATTGACCGAGGTGTGCAACGCCAGCATGCCTCGGTCGAGACGTCCACCTCCCCGACGTGCCGTGTACTGGTGGTCGGAGGAGTTGGCGGAGCTGCGGGCTTCCTGCGTGGCGGCACGGCGGGCCTACACCCGCTCGCGTCGGCGACGTCGAC
This sequence comes from Sesamia inferens, assembly GCA_037179545.1. Classification (NCBI taxonomy): domain Eukaryota; kingdom Metazoa; phylum Arthropoda; class Insecta; order Lepidoptera; family Noctuidae; genus Sesamia; species Sesamia inferens. The sequence goes on along the minus strand of CM073928.1, from coordinate 20,720,409 downwards.
GGGATCTGGCTGACGAGGACCGCCTCTACGCCAGATACGTGGAGGCGAGGGCGGCCTTCAAGTCGGCCATCGGCGCCGCCAAGGACGCGGCGAGGGCTGAGCTGCTGGAGGGTCTCGACAACGACCCATTCGGGAGGCCATATAAGGCGGCGCGGAACAAACTGCGTCGCATTGGTCCCCCGGTTGCCGAGACCCTCGAACCAGCGCTCCTGGATGGGGTGGTGCGGTCCCTGTTTCCGCGCAGGGATCCACACTTCACCCCACCAGCGATGGGCCCGCCAAGAGCAGCGGCTCTACCGGAGGAGGAAGCTCCTCCTCCTCCGGTTTCAGAGGAGGAATTTGGCGCGGCGACTATTCGTCTCCGCGCCAAAAAGACGGCTCCCGGCCTGGACGGCGTTCCCGCTCGGGTGGTGGCCATCGCGGCCACGGAGATGGAGAGAAGGTTTCGGGACCTCTTCGACGCGTGCTTCGCGTCGAGGAGGTTCCCGAAACCTTGGCGGGAAGGCCAACTGTGCCTCCTCCGGAAGGAAGGGCGGCCGGCGGACTCCCCCTCGGCTTACCGGCCCATCGTCTTGCTTGACGAGGCCGGTAAGATGTTCGAGGGGATTATCGCCGCCCGCCTGAAGCGCCATCTGCGGGACGTGGGACCGGACCTGTCGGACGCCCAGTTCGGTTTTCGAGGTGGGCGTTCGACAGTGGACGCCCTGGCCCGTCTAAAGGGCCAGGTGACAGAGGCGGTAGGAGTGGGGGATGGAGTGTTGGCTGTGTCATTCGACATTGCCAACGCCTTCAACTCCATCCCCCACTCCACCATCCTGGGGGCGCTCCGGTTCCACGGTGTGCCCCTGTACTTGCGGGGCCTCCTGGCCAGCTACTTGGAGGACCGTGCCGTCCTCCTCGTGGACGGGGCTGGCCAGGTCCGGCGGTATGGCGTGGAAACCGGCGTTCCACAGGGGTCCGTTCTAGGGCCTCTTCTGTGGAACGTCGGTTATGACTGGCTCCTGCGGGGAACCCTCCTACGAGGCACGAGTGTCATCTGCTACGCGGATGACACTCTCCTCACTTCCCGCGGGAGCACCTTCCGGGAGGCGGCCAGTTTGGCATCGGCGGGCGGATCCTTAGTGGCGGGGAGGATCCGCCGCCTGGGCTTGAGGGTGGCGCTGCACAAAACGGAGGCCGTGTTCTTTCACGGCCCCCGGCAGCGCCCCCCACCCGACGCCCACATATTTGTGGAGGGAGTGAGGGTCGGGGTTGAGGCCCAGATGAAGTATCTGGGCCTCATTGTGGACAGCAGGCTGCGCTTCGGCCCGCATTTCAGCGGGCTGTCGACGCGCCTGCTGAAGGCTGCGAACGCCCTCTCATGGCTCATGCCGAACATGGGAGGGCCGAGCAGTCGTTGCCGGCGGTTATACGCCGGCATACTGCGGAGCATGGCCCTATATGGGGCCCCCATTTGGGCGGACTCCCTCCATAGGAGGGAGAACGTCACCGCTCTTCGGGCGCCCCAAAGGGCCATCGCCCAGCGGGCAGCGCGGGCCTACCGATCGGTAGGCTTCGCTTCGGCATGCGCTCTGGCGAGCACCCCGCCTTGGGAGCTCGAGGCCTGGGTGCTCGCCAGAGTGTACGAGTGGACGGCGGGGCGCAGGGCGCTGGGCGAGCGTCCGGCCCCGGAGTTGAGGGAGGCCGTCCGCCGGGAGGCGAGGGACGCCATCGTCCAACATTGGACGCGCGACCTCGCCTCCGCGGTGTTCGGCCGTCGCACCCTCGACGCCATCGGGCCGGTCCTGAAGGACTGGCTCGACAGGCGTCACGGGTTCCTCTCCTTCCGTCTGGTGCAGGTACTCTCCGGTCACGGCTGCTTCGGCAGGTACCTGCACCGGATAGGACGAGAGGAAACGCCGTCGTGCCACGGTTGCGGCGCGGCGGAGGACACGGCGGACCACACCCTCGCGGTGTGCCCGTCGTGGGCCGTGCCGCGCCGCGATCTTGTCGCGGCGGTAGGAGGGGACCTCTCGCTGCCCGCCGTCGTCAGAGCGATGGTGGGGAGCGAGGGGGCCTGGGCGGCGATGGCCTCCTTCTGCGAGGTCGTGATGTCGCAGAAGGAGGCCGCGGAGCGGGAGCGAGAGGAGGATCCCCTCGCTCCGGCGCTCCGTAGGCGGCGTAGGGGCAGGAGAAGGCGGGATTTCGCCCGCTTTCTCCCGCCCTGAGGTGAGCGGCGGGCGTGAGGCACGGGGGTGCCCGCGCCCGCCCTGCACCGCTCACCACGCGGGAGCCACGGCCCCTCTTTAAGAGGGGCAAATGAGGGCCCGCCTTCTTAGGCGGGTTTCGCCGGCGGGGGAGAGGTAGCTGAGGCTGTGCTAGTTTCCCACTCCCCCGCCACTATGGCGATGCCGGAGTTGCGCTGGGGTTTTTAGTGGGTATACCGGGAGGCTCTCTCCCGGGGAGTCCCACATACCCCTCCCGTCCCCCGACGGGTGGGGATGCGTAATTGACATTTTCCCCAGCGAGAACAAAAAAAAAAAAAAAAAAAAGGTTATACTTGTCAACAACTTTGAGTGCAGAGCAACCAACTAGAATTGGAGTGGGTGCGACATGAGAGTTTGACAGTGTCAGTTTTGTTTTTTAATATGTATCTACCCAATCATTTAAAAGTACGTAAATAATAAAATAAATATTAACAGAGCAATAAGAAAAACAGTAAAAGTTTGAACAAAAAGCTAAAAGTTCAACTGGTTTTGAAAGCGGTAGGACAAATTAATTATAAAACTAAGTTAATTTTAAAATGAAACCAACTGTTTAATCGAAATTCCAACCTAGTAAGAGTACCTAACAATAAAATTCAACAAAAGCCTCGGTTTTATTTCAAACTTTTTGAACAGATCGAGTAAAACTTTATGTGAAAAAGCTGTGGCACTTAACATCTGCAATTCCACATATTGAACAATGAACGGATTCATAATTCTCTCAATCATCCAAAGAAAAACTAACATATAAAAATCGAATCTAGTTGCATAACTAAATTGTGACTAGATCTGACTTTTACGTGTCTGTATTTTCGTTATGTGGTATCTTTAATCAATAGGGGATTTATTAACAAAAAAATCAGAATGCATGTTCTTACAGACGAGATATGGTTTATATATATATTCTATCAATTTTATAAAAACTCCATCCAACTGCATAACTCACAAAAGATCTTTCAGAAAATAAAAATGCACTTACGATGTTGATTAATGTACGAATAATATAAAGATCCCCAACTCCGTCCCATCATCGGACGACCCGTAGTACGTCAAGTTTCCACCCTTACGTTGTTGACACTACAACAATCCCAATGAAGCGTTTCGCCTCGTCTTTTATACCGCGTAGTCAGACTACAATTTGAGTGTCTTAATAAACTAGCGCGCTTTACCATCAAATATTGCATCATTGCTTACCATCAGGCGGGATTGCGGCCAAGCACTAGTTTATGACTTATATAAAAAAAGGGGCAGAAAAACACATTGTGTATAGATAAATTCTCATCCAAAAGAGAAATAACAGTTTTGGCGCAGAATCTGAATTACTTACGTCTTTTCTGCTTAATCAAAACCCTACATATTACTATTGTTTATGTAGTTGGATATTATACAAGAATAGGGGACCAAAAAAGCGATGGATTAATTTTTTGAAAGAAAGATGATAATAAATAGAGAGATTAAAAAATATTTCAAGAACAATAATAAATTAAATTTTAAAGCAAGCAATTTTAAGATTTTAAAGCATTAAAACCATAAGTTTATGCATGATACATTTGCACATAGAATGAAATCCCGATCTTTTGAAAGTCGTAAAAACCGTGGTAAGAGAGGCCACCAGTATTATGAATCTCATGCCAGCAAAATACACAAACGTCTAAGATATGTTTAACTTCTTTAAACACTTTACACAAGTTTCCAACGTTACCAACCTGGATCCCATAAACAACGAGGCGTAGTGTAGCGCCGGTAACGTGGCAATTAGTTAGACAGCTTGCCAAACAAGCCGGGCTTGCAGCCTGCCGCTTGGATGTTTGCCTGCATCTCACACGCTCCCCACAACCTATGAATCTAGGTGACTCGAATTGAACCCGTTTATAACTTCACCTCCGTTTAATGTGATTTAAAGATCGAATGAGACGGGTAAAGAAGGTCTGATACGATCTTTTTATTTTTCGTTTTTATCCGCTTTTTTTTCTAGTTATTTATGAAAGTGATACCGGCTAGCTCCACATTTATGAAGTTATTTTTTTTTTAATTCCTAAAAATATTATAGGCCATAACATCAGCTGCCGGCAGAAGTTACCACCCACCAGATAAAGTCTTGCCGCAAAGCGATTCGTCGTGTTGCGGCATGATGTCTGGTGAAACCGTACGGTGGACGGGTCTGAGCAGTTGTGTTGCGATGTGTGCCGGTTATGATGCGCCAAATGTTGTTGTGTCGGGAGTTTGGTCGTGGAGGATCTTCAGATCTATTCGGATTTCTCTGTGGCGCAGCATCGTCGTGTTGGTCGTGTTGTTGAGTTTAACATACTCAACTGCCGTCTCCTTTCCTATTCACTAAGTTTTTTTTTTAGTGAACAGGCTAAATAAACTAGCGCGCTTTACCATCAACGATAGCATCACTGCTTGCCATCAGGCGGGATTGCGGTCAAGCGCCAGTTTATAATTATTAAAAAAAATATAATAGGTAAAAAGGGGGTGTACATTATAAAAAAAAAATGTAGCTATCGCTGTTAGGGTAATATCGTAAGCTGTATCGTAAATCGTAAATTGTAGTAGATATCATAGGAATGTTTTTATTAGGTACTAGGTATGTGCAGTTTCATACACCATTTTCTAAAGACTCGTGTCATGTCTACAAAAACATAATATCATAAATATGTGCAAATTTTGTATTCCGCAATAGCAACCAATTAGCTGTTGCGATGAGGAGCTGGCATTGTACCTACGCCATAAATAATATAGAAACAGCGTTTGAATGTCTCTAATATCTACATCATATACCTACCTTATTTTTATATAATTGTACAGACGACAACAGGCAATCTACCCGAAACTATCAAATGTTCCCTATCAACCATGACCCTTACTGCTTTATTAAAAATTTTGAAAATCTTATTTAAAAAATTGTCATTTTGCAATATCTTGATGTGCTGTCATCTGTACATGTTATGATTGTTGTAGACTTATAAATTATATATTATTTTCGGAATTGATTTTATTAAACTTTTTTAAATAAACATCACTACATTAATTATAAAACAAAGTCAATTTCTCTTTCCCTATGTCCCGTTGTATGATAAAATCTTTAAAACTACGCAACGGATTTTGATGCGGTTTTATGTCTACCTCTCATGGATATCCCACACTAATATTTTTTTGTCATTTACTTTTTAGGACAAATACCGGCTAATTTTCGAAGCGATTTTAACCAATATAGCATTAATCCTTATCTAATTTAATGTAGATCTATATCGCCATTTATAGTATACTAGCTTTCTGCCCGCGGCTTCGCCCGCGTTAACTTCGGTTATATCGCGCTTTTTAGATTTCCTTCGGGAATATCAAATTTTTTCGGGATAAAAAGTACTCTATTATTTAATCCAGACTTCTATCTTTACGTCTGCAAAATTTCAAAGCAATCGGTTCAGGAGTTACGGCGTGAAAGTGGTACAAACAAACTCACTTTCCGATGTATAATATTAGTAAGGATATATTTGGCGTAGGTACACATACAAATATACCAGTAATCTCCCTTGGGAACTTGATGGTTTTTTTAGGACCAAAAGCAGCCTATGTTACACTCCATCTTTTCAACTAACTGTATGCCAAAAATCAGGTCGATTAATTGCTTAGCTACGGCGTGAAGGAAGGACAAACAAACACACTTTCACATTTATAATATTAGTATGGATGATTTAAATGAATACTTTTAACCGACTTCAAAAAAAGGTGGTTATCAATTCGACCGGTGTGTATGTAATATTTCCAAAACTGTCCAGTTTTCGTATATGTTAGTCTATATCAGCGTCTGAACATTTCTTGGAAAAAGATTTTTCAAAGATATTACAGATTTAAATTTTTATACAACGTTCACAACGTTTTCTGTGGTGTATTTATTATCAGTATTGCACTCGTGCGATGCCGGGGCGGATCGCTAGTAAAGTATATAATCCAGTGATCCACTTTAGTACTGGATCGTAATCAGTGGAAGTCATGATAATAACAATAACAGTATTTATTATCCATTATTTTTAAGTATAATATCACTCCGAAGTTACGTTCTTTTTTATTCTTTTGACGGTAACTTCTTAAATCCTATGAGTATGACTAGAGCCAATTGTTGTTCGAGCCGTACCTACTTTCATTAATATAAAGGTTATTTTGAAGCATTATTTTTTAAGCGGAGAATAAAACTAGATTTTTTGGATGAAATGTAGGGGATTTTTTTGTCAAACCCTTCGAGGAACACAAGCTTATGTTATGTGTTTAATTTATTAGAGTTACACGTGGGTACAACTACTTACAACATTAGAATAAAAGGGTTTGTAAAGATAGTTTTTTTGCCAGCATATTTTAGAAATACAGGCTGTGCCTAGTTCGGCTACAGACGCTAAACTCTTATATTTTAATTGAAATTGTTGCCACATGTCATGTATAGTAGTGCTTTTGGAAATAAATTATTATTATTACTATTATATTATTAGGCCTCTTCTGCTTCTATGCCTATCTAGTCATGTAGATTTATTGACTCACTTAGAATAAAAATAATAGGGATTTTACCTGGGTAAAAAAAAATGATTCTATTTAGTCCATCATTCAAATCAATAAAAAATTACAAATATAAAAGGCATCAAAGATCAGGAGTGGTGGCTGGTGACGTCACTGCTCGCTAAAAAGTGTAGCGTGCAGTGACGTCACACGAGTTTTCAACGCACTGTGTCGTCTTCATTTTTTGTTTATATGAAAAAAGAAAAAATACGTGTCTAGTATTTTTTGGAAATCTGAATGACGGACTAATTAGTTTTTTTTTAGTCAACTACCCTATTTGCTACAATGGAGATGGCCAAAGAAACAAATATTCTGCGATCTTTATTAGATAAGAAGACTTCATCTTCATTATAATAATAATTGGCCTCAATTAACACCTGGGGAAGCTCTCTTCAGGTAGTAATGATTCAGGAGGAAATATTTCTAGACAGCTAATTTATTTAGAAAGAATAGTAAAACATAGATTTAATAATCGCCGGTAGTATTATTTATAAATATGATTTTTTTTAAAGTGAGTTTATTCTTGAAATAGCAATTTGTACCGATACAAGAGGTTTATTTGTTCATACATTTTCATATGTTTGTCACAGATCTTTGATAAAATTTTCCTAAACACGTAAGCATTTATGAAATGTTAGAATGGTAACGTAACTGATTATTATTAATATACTTAGTGAAATCTCATCTAGAAAACCTATAGCTTCATTTGATAGTTACTTCGGTACTTACATGATTAATCTGTCTGCGATGAAATATAATCTACACGGTGCTATTCGTGCAGAATGATTTAAACACTTCAGTTTCATAATTACTTCATACAAAAACAAAATCCATATAAAACATTTCTTTTGAAAGACCAATCTCATTTTCATTTCATTTCAAATCAACAGAATGTCAAAAGATTTAACCAGCTAAAATGTTTGATCGACCAAAATCCGAGTATGTTGCGCGGTCTTTTTATCAAATTACATGTGGAATGGAAAACGAAAAAGAAAATATATTATGAGGGGAATAGATTAGGCATTTGGTGGCGCAAGCGGGTGCGAGCGGGCGTCGTCGACGGGCGCACGCGGGCCGACCATTTATTGGAAGTCGGAGGCCAGCGCGTGAAGCCATTAGTCCTCTACACGCCTGAAAAAGTGTCGCTTTCGCTGAAACATTGCGCCAAGGCGCGCTATTCAATTGGCGAATGTATTTTATTCGGAGCCAATCGATCTCAGAACAACAAAACGCATACCGTGAATGGAGTGTCTCGCGAGGCGATAAATCACCGACGTCTACGATACGTTTAATGAAAAGATCTTTCTGCTATCGCGCTGTTTTATTACTATTGAACGGCACTTTGTTCGTTTCTCAAGGATATATATAAGTATATATTAGAGGTACATAATAATGCCTGTAGGAATGCCGATTCCGTAGCGCTGCAACTGCAAAACTTTGCTACGAACATGCGGTTTGATTTGTAGTTCTGTCTGTCGTTTTAGTTATATAGAAAATATATTGTATATAATGAGAAAATGTAATGAATCGCCAATTGTGAAACTTTACTGGGTACAAAATCGTCTTTACCATCATCATCATTATTTCAGCCGAAAGACGTCCACTGCTGGACATACGCGTCCTCCAAGGATCTCAACGACGACCGGTTCTGCGCCGTTTCTCGCATCCAGCGGTTTCCCGCGACCTTCACTAGATCGTCGGTCCCCCTTGTCGGAGGCCTACCCACGCTGCGTCTTCCGGTGCTTGGTCGCCATTCGAGAACCCGTCGGCCCCATCGGGCATCTGTCCTAAGGGCAATGTGCCCGGCCCACTGCCACTTTAGTGTTGCAATTCTTGGGGGTATGTCGGTTACTCTCGTCTCGTCTGCTTCTGCTCATTCTTGATTCGAACGCGCAGTGAAACCCCAAGCATAGCCCTCTCCATTGCCCTTTGAGTGACCTTGAACCTTCTTATAAGGTCCATTGTTAGCAACCACGTCTCAATTCCATAAGTCATCACTGGTAACACACACTGGTCGAAGACTTTTGTCTTGAGACACTGCGGTATTTCGGACGAGAAGATTCTACGTAAAAATCAAAATAAGTAATCATCATTGATTACTTATTTTGAATTTTATTGCACAAACTGCAAAAATTTCATATATTTCTTTTTTTGTTTCAGATTATTTAATGGTCATCTGAAAGGATGAACTCTTCCTTAGAGAACGTTTACCATATCACGTAGGTAACTCAATTTATCTGTGTCAAGAAGAGTACAATATTTGGACAGTCCATTTAAAAATGAAGGAGAATATAAGGAAGGCGCGCAAGAGCCGTCTAGAGGCGGTGGTGACATGACGTGTGGGCGCGTCGCTCGCTGCAACATGGCTACACAGCTCACCACTATCATACTGTGGCTGGGAGGAAGTAAGTACTGTTTACACTATACATGCATTCAAACGTAGCCCTTAATACGGATACAAGAATTCATTTCAAATCTGTAAAAGTTAAAAATTTACAGTTTACGCATAAAAGTTTTCAGAAAAATGCCAATCTGGGTCAAGGCTATCTGCAACTGAGCCGACTTAATCGCCCACAAAACCCGCAAATATAATACTTACCTATATTCACATGTATATTCTATATAATTAAAACAGAGAGAGTTGAAATAAAACCAAACGCTTACCCGAGTATAATCTCGAAAATACTTAAACATGTTTATATGTCTGTGTTTAAATCCATGTCAGTCACCAGCTTCTCGCACTTACAGATAATATCGCGCGGAGAGCGAACATTTAATAATGAATTCTAAACGCGTGTATTGCACTGACGACGTGGATTGCGCCTCCCGTCACTAGATATGAAACGTAATATAAATCGGATGATAAGATTAAATACTTGGCTTTTGACGTCAGTTTTGTATGGGACAGAGTAAGTTGGTACTTACTTGGTTAATTTTGATAATTCTTTAGGTGGAAATGGGGTTAATTTTTAACACGTAGATTGATTGGAGTCCTCTAAAATGTAAAACAATATAAGTAACCTTTTGTTTCTTGCAGTAGCCCCATTGAGTTTCAATAGATATCTGATTACACAAAACAGATTATTAAAATAAGATGTCGTGTTGGCTGCAAACGCTAATTTCTAAATAGATTCAAGCCTATCTGTGAATTCAGTCTATCGTCATAGGCCTCTCCTAGACTGCCTTCCACCATAGTATCCAGCGCCATTCGAAAGTAATTTGTTTCAGCCAGCTTCTTGAGGTCATCAACCCATCTAGCTGGGAGCGCCCCTCACTACGCTTGTCAATACGCAGTCTCCACTCCAGCACTTATTATTTTTACTGGCCATCGTTTTAAGCCGTAGCAGTACTTTGCTTTGAATAATTAAAGCAAAGCACTGCATGTTAAGTAAGTGGCCCTAACAATTGGTATCTAGTATCTACATGTATGTTTTCTTGACCATTTATTTATATTTACGTCAAAAACTTTTGGAAAAGTCTATAGGCTGTATATATATTAAAGATTATAACAATGGTCAGTAAAAATAACAAGTGTTGGAGTGGAGACTGAGTATTGCCTAGCGTAGTGTGGGGCGCCCCCAGGTGATCATATCCTAAAATGTTAATGGGCACTAATACGAGTACATATAATGAAATGGCTTCTATCCCTTACTTCTTTCGCGTGAAAGTCTTAAGATACACCATATATACTAAAATAACAGCCACATTTTATAAAACTCTCTCGCCCGCCTGAGCTATTACTTCGTCTTCGCTTAGCGTTCTTTGAGACTTTTTGGCTTTGCTCGGATTTTAAATGCATGATATTATCCTTCTTCAAAAATCGGGCTAAGACATGCAAAAATATTATATTCTATGGAAACAGACAGGGCAGTTATAGAGATTAGCGCGATCCAACAAAAGAAAGAACAATCCCATCCGCTTTACTATCGGTACATTAGTGGAGTGTAGATGTTTTTCTTTTATATGGGCCTCAAATAATTTCTCGTTTTAGTGTCCTAAAACACTAAATAGCCAATGAGTTACAACTAATTTAGCTTGCGTTCGCCGGCCACCGCCGCGGCATCGCTCGCTTTGCGCGTTTGAGTCGTGCGCGTTTGTTCCCAGTTCTAATCTAACCTATATTGCCTGGCTTAGTTACTGCGATGAACTTTTAGAGGTGGCTAGAATTTAAAAAGATCGAGCAGCATTGGAATGAGAATAAGAAAGTTACCTTATTTTATAACTTCAATTTTCGTTAATGCCACGGTTTGGTGCAGTAGTTAAGTGAGTGACTGTTGGACTGAGTGTTGCGTGTTAGTTTCCTGTACCGAACAAATATTTTTATAACCTACAATTAGCTGTCCCAGATCTGGCTGTTTGTGTATGTTATTTTAAATGTTTTAAAACGTACGTTAAAGCATTTTTTTTTTGCTTTTTTTAAATAAAACAAATAATGTTATTCAAAGAATTGTATTGATAAAAGTGGAAAGATATAGCTGAAACCAAATACAGATAAATGTGCTAATTGTTTTTAGTAAATGATTGTGCTAGAAATTAACCTGATCAAGATTTTTGTTATATATAAGGACAAAACGGAGAGAATTATAATTATATCTGTTTTGACCTTTTAGGTATATAAAAAATTGCGGGTAGTTGGAAACGAGGAACCATCAAAATTAACTTTACAAGTATAGCTATTATACGACAGAATCTCACTATTATCCCCCAATAAGCCGTTGTGACAGTGATCGCTGACCTTGGCAGTACCCACATTTCTTTTAGCGCCGTTTTTATTACTCAAGCCATTCTTTGGACTTATGAATTTCCTTGTCGTAAATATTATTGCTATGTCCAATACTTTTTCTCTTGTATTTTTTATTCTTTCTTTATTTTTTATTGAGATAACTATTTAATTAAAGCAGCAGCCGATCGATTCTGTAAAAATCTTCCTCTGAAAATTTAGGTGAAGTTAGCTGTCAATAGTGTCAATCCCTGGAATTATTTGGAATGACATCTCACTTCAATATCACTTCACCTAATTTTTCATGCTGAGAACTCATCGTTACAGAATCGCAGAGCAATTTTACTCCCGGTATTCGCGAGATATACGCATGAGATATGTAAAATATTAAGTATGTAAATTATTCAATAGCTACAGGATTTCAGTATTCATCAATGTAAGTATGTGTATTCAATAAAATCTTTCCTCTCCTAACATGGAATAACTGTACAAAATGATGAATTATTAAAATCACTTCGGATACAATCGAGTTTGGAATCCAATCCCTTAAGTAAAGCTGATTATCGAGATCCTCCGTAGACCGGGCGATCCTCGAAAATTCTGAAAAGTGCCAATCTCTCTCGGCTTAGAAGTAGGGTAAAATTATTGGTTTGGAACACGCGGCATTCATTTATTATGTTCATAGTGAGGCGAGCGGGTCCGGTGCACGACACTAGCGCCTCGATGCGTCACTAAAGTATCTAACTTAGCAAAAGTTTTACTGAATTATTCACCTCCTTGACATTTATGGCCAACTAAGAGAAATGTATTTGGAAATTAAGTAACCAGATTACGACATGGGCATTGTTGATGAGACGGGAAGTTCCGCCCCATAAACCTATTTTTTGGATTAAATTTATGTAGATAGGGTTGGAATAAGAAGTTTATAACTTCACCGCCAACACTTTATTTTCATGACAATGAATCTGATTATTCATAGCAATTCTAAAGAAAACAGGGCAAGCGTTTTCATAAAATAAAAATAAAGGGAAAATGTAAACAATATGTTTTGATAAAGTTAACAGGGAGCCGCGGTATCGTTTTAGTTTTGCTGGCTTTGATGGTTTGTTATTTCCAATTACTATGAAAATAATTTCACTAAAATGTGCAGAGATGAATTCAATCCGTTAGGTAGTCTATAATAGCCGTTGACATAGTGTATTACAGCAACGAGAGGTACTTTACTTGTATGCGCCTATAAAATCGTCTGTAGGTTCAGTATGCAATACGTAATAAACCATCAAAGAGAATGCTCAATAGCTTAACCAAATAAATACCATTTCACGTTAATAAAAGTAACAAAAATATAATATCAATATATGAAGTTAGAACAGTTTTAAAAATCATGAGTGTTTATTTCATACGTTATGTAAAAATATTATAAATGTATTTACAGCGCTCCACATTCGTGCAAATACTTATTTTAGATTCGCTAACACACCAGTACAGTTTAACACACTCCAGTAAATCGAAAATTAAACCCTTGTTTACCGCCAAAACGTACGGCAACCAAACATCTATACACATTTTATTCTTATTTAAACAGAGGGCAACGTTGAAATAAATTCATTTCAAATAAATATTAAACTCACACCGAGATGAAATATTATGATGTGGTTGGTACCGTAAATTGAATTTGGTTACATTGTAATGAGTTCATGTCGACGGGAATTGTGTATTCGCTTGATCTTGAATTCGATCACGTAGCGTTCACTTGATTTATGTATTCCGACCACCTTTAGTATAGCTGAAGGCCAAGATTTGATTACTTACGTCGAGCTGAAATTCTGCTCAGCGAACCGCTAACGGATCGACCGCAAACTTACCTACTTATAAGAAATAGGGACTGTGGAAATAAAATTGCTTTAAGGTGCACGTTTCACAAATAAATGGTTCCTTTCGTGCTGCAATTAATGACGTCGAGAAGGGTGAAATAAGGCTAGCTGCAAGCCTTTTTCTTAGTGCCTCTGTGTTTTCCACGTACTTCTTGAAATTAGTTTACTTTTGTAAAATACGAGTGTATACAGTTAGGAAAATATTATTTTAAGGCATTTAGGGCCCTGTGTCAAAACTGAACTGCTAGAACTGCTTTTATTATGAAGCGAGCACACAATTATTATTATATATGTTATAATACTGTTCTATTATATAATTGTAATTATATAGAGAATAACAATGTATAATATGTAATTGCATTGCACCTTCCATGTGGTGTAGTCTAACGGAAATGTATGGATACCTATCTACTAAAAACAGATGGCACTTTGGTCAATCTCATAAATCTCAGTGGAAAATGTGGAGGCATACTTTACAACGAAATATGCAGACGGTCACTGTTTATGGACGTTGCATTGTCAAATCATACACACTGGAAGTACATGGGTCATGGAAATACGAGGTATTATAGCAGCATTGAATAGAAGACCAAAGAGTGATGTTCTAATAAAATCCACAAGTATGACACGAGTACCCAGCTGACCCTTCTCCGGTGTAACCTTTCAGCATCCTCAGAAAGAGGTTTGGAATCATATAGGGTCTGAATCCTTGGTTACAGTTTTCGCGTCAATGACCCTCCCAATACATATTATTGCTACTAAAAATATATGTGTGATTCAGCTCAAAATAAAAGAGCAAATGACTGCTAAATACTCCAGAAGTAGATACAGTTGACCGTCCTCTCGATTTGAACCTCCACCCACTCACAACATCCACAGGAAGTGATCCTATATAGTATACAAACCTGATACCGCACCATATTACTACTATCTACTTGAAATACACGTGTGATCGTTATCCTACGTCAAAATGCGGTGGTTTTGATCGTTAAACTGCGACCTCTATAAACTTGAGGGTAAAAATAGAGGTGAGATGCATGACACGCTCGTTTAGATAGCATTTATCGAGACTTAAGTGCCTACCTGTGAGTAGGTATTACATTGCTTCAAGGGGAGATGAGGACTTTGTGGTGAATCGGCGGCACAAAATTTTGAAGTCAAATATTCTGACTATTCTGAGAGATTGAGATGAAAATGCCATGTCGCCTCATCAGCCTGTAATATTCTCACTGCCCTTTGGAAGGGAGTAGCTACAATCTACCTCGCGGAATCATTGCGGGTTGGTAGATGTCACATATCATTGAATTTGAACATAGGGGTTTCCTCACGATGTTTTACTTCACTATTGTCTTCTTGAGTACTCGTACAACAACCCACACTTATACAATATGTAACGAAAACCCTGTTCGACCCACAAGGATAATAAAGGTTAAGTAAACACTTGACTAAATATAATATAAAATTTTATGTAATCATCATAGAAACAATACTAATGAATTTTGAAATAATATTTTTTTCCCACGAATTGATTCAAACTTCCCCGAAATTTGATAATTTTTAAAAAAGTGACAACTCCTGTATTATTATGAGTGAATAGCGATGCGACCACGAGCTGTATTATGTTACTTCTTTTTGCGAAATAATATTTATTTTTTAGGGTTTTTTTTTTAAGTTTAGCCCGGTTTTGTATCCATTAGTAGAATCAGTTATCGATACCTAACAATACCTTCATGGATCGAACAGGGTTTTCTTTACATATTGTATATA
The DNA here is from genome assembly GCA_037179545.1 of Sesamia inferens. NCBI lineage: Eukaryota > Metazoa > Arthropoda > Insecta > Lepidoptera > Noctuidae > Sesamia > Sesamia inferens. The sequence continues at coordinate 20,705,257 of CM073928.1, read as the reverse complement.
CAAAAATTATAACTTATACATAAAAAGTGTAGTAAGTAAGACATTGCCGTAAATATCGTGTTTGTTCGTATAAAAGTACGAAATTCACTGCATATCCCATTTCGATATATTTATGTATCTTCATCGTCAAGTAAACAAAACCCAATATTGTTATCACTTACATATAAAGTTTAATTTATAAATTGTGTGCCATACATTAAACCAATTAATCACTGTACCAACAAAATATCATTTAAATTACAATAGCATAATATTAATTGTTAATACATTGTTTGGCATCCCTATCCTAATCGTACTAATTGCATTAGTGTTACCTACTAGTTCGGAAATATATATATTTGTAGGCACCGTTCCCTATGCTAATATTTGGACACATTCAATTATGTTCGTCGGATTAGATCGAATTTTAGGAATCCGAGCTCTAGAAACTTTCATCTCACTGTAGGAATTTTGGTATGCTTGCGAATTCATAGGAAACTACACTTTGGGACGGGAACCAAACTTTCAAACTGTCCGACTTCTTGACAATTCAAAAGTACCTGCGTAGTCTAATTGACATAGATGCTAACTTGAAATTGTTTTGGTAACTTATGCTGTTTGAAAACAAGAAATATTTGTTGTTTTAAATTATTGATTTTTATTGCTAGTAACCCACAGTACCTAGCCATAAACATGACATATCGACTCTGAAAAGAGACTGTCATATAGATTTGATTGTCAGCAGCGACACAAAGCCATATTTACGGCCGGATGCTGAACACATTTCAATAAAAAATATTCAACAACATTTCTTTCTAAGATGATATTTCGGTAAACAGGTGTCTTAGGTCTCCGCGACATTCAGCTGAGCGTGCCCGAGGCAGTGGGCGTCGGCTCCAGTGCGACCCTGGGCTGTCGCTGGGCCCTCGATGTGGGCGAGACGCTATACACCGTCAAGTGGTACCACGGTGCCCAGGAATTCTTCCGCTTCGTGCCCAAGGAGCTGCCTAATACGAGGGTCTTCTCACAAACAGGAATCAGTGTTGATGTAAGTGTACCTTCTTTTATACTACCATAATATTACTTAATGTTCAACATGGTTCTAAAATGAGCAAAAAAAATTTAGAATATCCTGGTATTGACTAAGCAATACAATTATGCGTTACTAAGTCGATTTCTGTACAGCCAGGCTAGTAAAAAAATAAACAATGCAAGCGACAGCAGTCTCGAGAATGAATTAATCGCGACATAATCGCGCTACTTACTCACTATAGCAGCCTAATAGGAATCCCACTTTATTTCAAATATCCCAGATCGAACTGATGCAAATTGAATTTAATTAATCAATCACATTGCCTGGATCAAGTCAAATTACAACTCAAACGGATTACCAAATCGAACAAATAGAAGATTGTGAAAGCAAGATTAAAGGCAGTTCTGTCTCATGATAAATACGCGGATTTGAATGTTTTGCTGTTGTTTATTTTCAATATACGTACTATTACTTCGTAAAATTGTCAGCAACGGGGCCACAAAACTCTTCTAGAAAAAACTTTTTACAAAAAAAAACAACCGCCTTCCCAAAAAAATAAAACTAATTTCGGAAGTCGGTGGCAAAAACGAATATAATATGAAGGTCATGGTGTCTTTGGTTTTTATATTTTCTTTTTGGCCATCGACTTTCGAAATTAGTTATTTTTCAGTTTGTAGTGTCTTTTTTTGGGGAAGTCGGTTGTTTTTTTTTTTTTTTGTAACAAAGTTTTATTTTACAATTTTTTGTTGCAAAATTAAGTACTGGTCAGCTGCATCCGGTCAGATTGGACGCTGCCGCCGACATAGTTAGAAATAGGCTAAAAAGCCAACGACGCATTTTGTTTACTTGAATTTTTACCCGTAATTTTTGTTTAAGTACCAAACTACTCAACCGATTTTTATAAAATTTCTTTGGGACTGGATTGAATGTATGAGACGATTAAGCGACTTAAATTCAGTCTCTTGATTTTTTTGATTGTCGCATCAGCATGGCGAGTAAAAGTGGCTAGTAGTTGTCCTACGTTAAACTTCAATGCTATAAATTGTTGAGGACTTTCCTTGACTGTCTATGATCTTTATTATCAGATCAAAAACTTCTCATCAATATAAGTGAATTGAGTCCAAACACAAGGTATTTACTATAAACTGTTGAGGAGTTCCCTGAACTGACCTTTGTTTTCATCATCAGTTCACCACCCATCTAGACGTAGGTAAGGTTGTTATCAATACAAATTAGTCAAGCACGAACATAACATAGCTGCCGTGAATCGTTGAGGAGTTCCTTTGACTGTCCCTCGGCTCCATCATCAGACCTTCAATACAACTCATATGTATGCAAAGTTCTCATTAATATAAATGAATTGAGTTCAAACACAAGGTAACTACTGTAAATCGTCGAGGAGGTCCCAGAACTGACCTTTGTCTTCATCATCAGCCCTTTAATGACAGTCACAACCCATCTAGGTGTAAAGTTCTTTTCAATACAAATTATTCAAGCACAAACACAAGGTAGCTGCTGTGAATCAATGAGGAGTTCCCTCACCTGTCTCCCGGCTCCATTATCATTTTTACTCCATACCCTTATTAAATTGTAGTATTTTAAAATACCTAATGAAAAAACTTACAAATGCACTAGCCGTCCCTACAATTTTTGAAAGTTCCCCTTGATTTCTCTGGTTTTCCACCATCAAACCGTGATGTCCTTACCATGGGACCACCCTGGGAATGTCCTCTTTCCAACAAAAAAAGAATTATCAAAATCGGTTCATAAACGAACATAAAGTTATAAGTGGAAAACATAAAAAAAAAAGGATATATACGGTCGAATTGAGTAACCTCCTCCTTTTTGAAGTGGTTAAAAATACAGTGAAATCGCTTCTAATTTTTGGTTGAAAATGATCTAATCATACTTATTATTTGTTTTCTTCTACTCGCACTGATATAATAATAGTAATAATATGATTTATTATTCTCATGTAGGTGGGTGAGTAAGTGAGTGAGTTCTTTAAACCGATTTTCATTAAAAAATTCAATATGAGACTGCAAAATTACCTTTAGCTTGTTTGACCATATTAATAAAAGAAACGCCATTACTTACGCAAATGGTTTACTTATGGAAATGGAAACTTATGGAAACTATAAACAACATCATAACAGTTATTATATATGGGTCAATAGCTCTGCGACATCTTGCTAGTTCGTTAAACTGCTCCGTAAAGAGGGTTGAAAAAATCACTTAAGAATCTCGTCGAGCGGCCGCCACGTTAAACCTTTAGCGGCTGGCACGTAGCCATATCCGAACTAAACATTGTGCCAAAATAATACATTAAAAACCCTTTCGGAGAATAACGTATAGTCAGAGTTTGCTTCGAGGCGTCATAGAACGTATGTAGCAACACTCACGCCTCAATACGACACGCAGCCCTTCAAAATCGGGTCAGACGTCTGTAAGCGCGAGACGAGCATGATTTAGTCGGCGGTTTCTCAAAGTGGACTGACTTTCCGAAAGATGGATCGAAGCTTTTAGCTCTATTTGAGTCGCTAGCAGCTGGGTACGGTAAAGTGCACACGGCTCCTTGTAATGGGATTAGTCGCTGATTCGCGTATAAATTACGCATGAACACATTCCAGCGACCACCACCTGAAATCAATGATACATTGCTTCAGCTAAACTTTACTATGCGAACCGATTCTGTTCATGGAAGGACCATATTTCGAAAGTGTTAGAGAGTATTTTGCTCCCACTGGTTCTACACATAAAATATTATACGGTCTCTATAATCCTTGTCATAAAAGATAACTTCAGCATAAATGTACACCTGCTAACGTATTAATGTGTGTTCTTGCATGTCCTTTGTTTGCTCTTTATTACATTATTTACAAGTTCGTCAATGTATTTTGTTAACAGAATAGACTAATACGATTTTACCAAAGCGCTTGTGCGTGCTTAAAAACTTCTGAAATAAGGAAATCAAACTCCTAAAACTTTGTTGGGAAGTATCACAGGTTTATAAAACATTTTCCATGACATGGCATCCTTATCGTGAGCTTATTTGAAAACATCATATTCGTATAAGAGAGCGGCTCACCTTCATTTTACCATATTTAAGTGTGTCGTCCTAAAACAGTGAGTGAAAGATTTATGTAAGCTATCATTTCGGTTTAAGGATGACTGCCAATTTTTTGCAAACATAATATACAAAGTTGTTGTAAATCATTCTAAAAGAAAATAGCAAGATTAGGTAAAGTTTGAGAAAATTCTTGAATGATGTATGACTTTTGTAATATTATTACGTTCAAAATGACATGTGCTATAAATAAATAATATAATTATACTGAATTCGATACCTACTATTTATACCTTATCCACAAATAAGTATTCATGACTGTTAATGTTTAGGTACCGGAATGAGTATTAATAGATGAATAAATTATTACCTATTGCGGGGTTGCTAACCTTGTAAGTAAATGATTGGCGTTGGTGTTTATCGTTTATTTTTAGTAAAAGACTAATGAATGCCAATGCTTTCTATTTGGTTTTTATTTGGCCACAAGCCCCTTTAGATATCTTTAAGGGGCCTGTGACCAAATAAAAACCACCAGGCAAGTAAAAGCTAGACACATGTTGCTGACAAATGAATGTTTCATGTATGTAGTGTTTAGTTATTTAAGTTTGACAGTATTTCAGAATACACCGGTTTTCTCGGTGGTAGGCCACAACATCGGCCGTCGGCATAAGTTACCACCCACCAGACAAAGTCTTGCCGCCAAGCAATTCGTCGTGTTCCGGAATGATGTCTGGTGAAGCCGTTCGAAGGACGGGTCTGAGCAGTTGTGTTGCTATGTGTGCCGGGTAAGATGCGCCAAATGATGTTGTGTCGGGAGTTTGGTCGTGGAGGGTAGCGGGATCCGAAGCACGGTGCTCCGCTGGCCGACCGCAGGTAGTTGGGGGCCCAACTAGTGTGCCAGCCAGATACGAAAGGCTGCCCCGCTAACTGCGAAAAATCCCAGGGTGGCCCCATCGTGCCGGTTGGCGTCCGGACGAGAGGACCCGATGGCGTTCCTCTTTTGGTTCTGGCGTCCCCGCAGTCTCCAGATCAATTTCCCTCTGCCCCAGCATCGTTGGTCGCGTTGCTGGGTTTAACATTGCATCACCTCACTCCCTGCTGTCTTCCTTCCTATTCACTCAATTTTTTTATGAAAAGTTCCAAAAAGAAAAGTAGGTGTGACAGCGGGGGCACGTCCTCTCATTCAAAGTGCACCTCTCTAATATTCGAGGTCTGCACTCCAATCTCATTGCAGTACATTACCACCTTGAGACTGAAAAGCCCCATCCACTTTTGACGGAAACCCAAATCAGATGTCCATCTGACGCGGCATACCTCAACTACCCGGGATACGCATTGGAGCATCATTTCTTGCAGCGTGCCGGGATCTGTGTGTATATCCGCAATAACATCTGTTGCCGGCGCCTCCGTCACCTCGAAGACCCACATTTCTCGTCACTATGACTATTGGTTGACACTGGTGTGGACAAAATTGTTTACACCTGTGTCTACCGATCGCACAGCGGTGATCAGGAGGCAACTCGATTATTTGACCACCTCAGTGAGGCTGCTGACAATGCACTGCACCGGCTCCCTGACGCACAGTTCGTCGCTCTGGGGGACTGCAACGCCTGCCACCAGAACTGGCTTTTCCCGTACCAGAGGACCGACCACGCTGGGAGAGAGGCGCGGAACTACGCGCTTTCAATGGACCTTTCTCAGCTGGTAGAGTAGTTGGTCATACTGCCAACTGTCTGGACCTTCTGCTGACCACTGATCCGTACAGTCAGTGCGGTACGCAGTGTGTCACGACCACGACGAAAATTCTAGAAGTTTCTCTATGTATGTTCAAAGTCTACTACTTAGTAGACTCTTAGAACATAGAGAAACTTCGACTTTGACGAGGATACAAAACGACGACGACATACCCTTTACAAGTTTAAAGGGTATTTCGAGTGTAATGATCACTAATGTACAAATCTTTTTTTTACGACAAGGTTGCTGCTGAGCGATTGATTGCTGGGTTGCCTGTCGCGAGATCGATTCTCGCACAAACAAATGTCGGTCACAAACTACTGATCAACCATAAAAGAGAATATCATCACGCAACCTGGATCATAGCAAGCATAATTACGTATTCTGTGCTGTATGAGACCTTGGGTAACCCATCGTTTATTATTATTACTCGTATATCCTTGATTTTTCTATGTAGACATATTGTTTTACATTTTTAATATTTTATTTTATTTTCATTTGGGTCAACAGTTATATGTTGCAATATTAATAGTCGGCTATATATAATATACAATATAATATACTATTTTTTATGGTTTTTATATAATACTAGCAGCCACCAGCGACTTCGTTCGCGTGGAGTTAGTTATGCTCCGCTCCTATTGGTCGCAGCGTGATATTATATAGCCTAAAGCCTTCCTGGATGAATGGGATATCCAACGCAAAAAGAGTTCAAATCGGACCAGTTCAAAAAAACAAACACACTCTTTAGCTTTATATATTAGTATAGAAAACATTAAAAAATTGTGTTCCACAGATGACGGGAGCAGGGTCCAAGCTACCGATGGTTACGGTTCCAGAGACAGGAACCTCCTCACGATGCGGGCCGTATCAAGGGATACTACCTTTTGAATCAGGCCACCGATCCAACTGCCTAATGAGAGCCTCAATAGATGTTGATCGAGCTTATTATTATTATTATGAGTGTTATAATATTCTCTTTGCTTTGCCACAGTCCATCAGTCGATGAGAAAGTTTAATTTGGAAACATAGCTACCACCTACGGTTCGTGGGTATCACATGTCTGTCATTAGTGTTTCAGGACATGCTGATTTCACCAGATTTGTTCACCTGGGATGCAATAAATTGTACAAAGCTCCTACCAACCTGTTTAGATTCAAACCTAGGATCTTATGCTTAACTATCGCGCTTACTGCCACTTGGCTGAATCAGTCATTTTATGAGGGACTAGCTTCTGCGGTTACGCACGTGTTAATATATTTTATTAATCCTTGATGTGTTAGAAAATGTACATATATTTTTGTTTCCACTGCCACTTACGTATATATATAGCTCGCTTACAGTAGGTATTCATAGGATAGGATGTCGTTGTATTAAAATTATGCGGTGTATATGTTACTCTGTAACATCAGCTATTTGCCAGTTTAAGTGCCGTTAAATCTTGTGCAGCCGTATCGAATATTAGCCGGAACAAAGAAACAAAAGATGATTTTTTTAAATCGATAGCGTATTTACATCTGTTGTTTTAATATTACTAACATGCCATGTGTTTATTTTATTTATTTTTAATAAAAATAGGGTTTAATTTACTTCCAGTTCCCAACATGCTGAGCTGACCCAACATGTCGTGAAAAGGCTAGGTAGAAAGATTCTGTCCTATTCTATTACATTTTATACATACATACCACTTTGCCCGCGACATTGTCCTCGTGAATTTCGTTCTTTCTCCTTATATTTTAAGGGCTTTCAAAAGACAAGTTTCGCAAATAGCATGCTTCTAGACCCAGCGGTTTAGGTTGTGCGAGACTGTCAGTGAAAAAAGAATTAATTCAAGTTTTTTAATAAGAAGGTGTCAGTAATGAACTTAGGATGTAATAAAGTCAATATCGTTTTATATAATTTTAAATACAAGTTAGCTTGAAGCGATTCAAAATCAATTTACAGTACAACTAACTATAATAGCTTTGTTGGCATAATACTGTTAAATTAACACTACTACGATCCACACAAAGTGTTTCGCTTCCTCTTTTATACCGCGTACATCGAGGGACTGGAACAATTTGCCAGTGACGGTGTTCTCGTCGGACTACAATTTGAGGGTCTTCAAAGCTAGAGTGAATAGGCTCTTAATAAACTAGCGCGCTTTACCAGCAACGATTGCATCACTGCGTACCATCAGGCGGGATTGCATCACTGCGTACCATCAGGCGGGATTGCGGTCAAGCACTAGTTTATAATTTATTTAAAAAACATCGAAAGTACTGGAAACCAAAAAACAGGTTTTGCCTAGTTCACTACATCCATTTATTAGAAACTAGCTTTCCGTGGAATTCGGTTATATCGCGCTATTTAGATATCCCTCAGAAAGATCAAATTGTTCCGGGTTAAAAAGTACCCTATTATTTAATCCGGACTTCTAAATTTACGTCTACAAAACTTCAAAGAAATCGGTTCAGTAGTTACGGCGTGAAAGCGGACAAAACAAACTCACTTTCCGATTTATAATATTAGTAAGGATTAATACTGCCAAAATATTTTCTGTAAGTTAAGTTTATTGTTCAATACTTGTTGAAAATGTTGTTTATTGTCGTCCTCCGTGGCGCAGCGGTCAACACGCCTGCCTGCGACGTGGAGGCGCCGGGTTCGATCCCCGGCCAGGTTTTGATGGAAAACGATCTTTTCCTGGTTGGCCTGGTGCTTGGATGTTTATCTATATATGTATCTATAATAAAATATAGCTTCGTTGAGTTTGTATCCCATAACACAAGTCTCGAACTTACTTTGGGGCTAGCTCAATCTGTGTGATTTGTCCGTATAATATTTATTTATATTTTTATACAATTTATTTTAAAAGTATTTCTTTACTCATATGCAGGTGTCACGTTCCGGCGCGCAGCAGGTGGTACTGAGAGGCGTGTCGCGTGGACTCAGCGGCCGCTACCGCTGCGAGGTGTCCGCCGACGCGCCCTTCTTCCACACCGTCTACAAAAGCGCAAATATGAGGGTCGTCGGTACGTACACGTTTGTAATTATTCTTCTCATAACAAAGGCATGTTATAAAAAATATTTTAAAAAAAAGTGCGTTGGTCTTGTAATCTGTATTGCTCCACGCAACTGCCTACGCTTTTATCACGCAATTTTAAAACATGCTCAATACTCATTTATTACGTCCCACAATGTGTACTTGTTTGATAATCTATATAGATATTCTAAAACTGTACAGATCGAATCGAATTTGTATACAATGAATAAAAAAAATATTAAAATCCAAGTTACGGGGATGTAGGAATTGAAATAGATCTAATTTAACAAAAAAAACACTACCATAGGGTATTGCATCATCATGGCGCTAGTAGTATTTTACATTTTTTTTTTTAATAATTATAAACTAGCGCTTGAACGCAATCCCGCCTGATGGTAAGCAGTAATGCGATCGTTGATGGTAAAGCGCGCTAGTTTATTAAGAGCCTATTCACCCAGAAAAACTGAGGGAATAGGAAGGAAGACGGCAGTTGAGCAAGGTGATGCAATGTTAAACCCAACAATACGACCAACGATGCTGCGTCAAAGGGATATTGATCTGAAGACCCTCCACGACCAAACTCCCAACACAACAACATTAGGCGCATCGTACCCGGCACACATCGCAACACAACTGCTTGGACCCGTCCTCCGTACGGCTTCACCAGACATCATGCCAGAACACGACAAATCGCTTGGCGGCAAGACTTTGTCTGGTGGGTGGTAACTTCTGCCGGCGGCCGATGTTATGGCCCGCCACCGAGAACCGAGATTTTACATCGCGATGGTGAAAAGTGACACTTCAAAGGAATAAATAATAAAAACCCCACGGACGAAGTCGCGGGCACCAACTAGTCTATAATTTATAATGAGAATATTATGAACCCTGTCAGACACAGAAAGGAGGTAATAAGAAAAAGGAAGCAATTGCAATCAGCTATATATAGTTATTAGCGTGGTTGAAGCCTCCGTGGCGTAGCGGTAACTTACGCGGACGCTGCGGAAGGATCGTGGGTTCGGTCCCTGCGCAGTGCAAATATTTGTATGCATGAATATGAATATTTGCACTGATCTGGTCGTGTCTCGGAAAGCACGTTAAACCGTTGGTCCCGGTAGCCATACGAACATCTAATCACAGACATTACGGGTTGTTGGAGCCCTCAAAAGTTGAACAATTGGTCTAACTGCAATGCTTCGATATCGCTTTCGGGTTGTGGAGGTCAGGCGGTAGTCGCTTCACGGACAATATCTAAGTTTAGCCAAAATAAGCAGTTACGACTGGTAAAGCGGACCCCAGACTCCAAAGCTGATAAAAGCTTCAGATGCGACTGGGATTAACCCTGAGATGACGATGGTGAGTTATTAGCATGATGTACAAGGGACTTTAGTGGTTTGTTCACCCGTTCACAGTTTAAGCATCTGACATAGTAAATTTCAGCAAAACAAACTACAAAGTCTATAAATGTGACTCGACGCGTAGCGCATCGTTTATAAGCTACGAAAGCGTAGCAGGTGTAGCAGCGGCTACGCCGTAGCAGCAGTAGCGCCCATTATTCTAACAATGCAATGCAAAGTTTCAGTTATAACATGTCGGGGAAGCCAAAGAGCGCCAATGTCAGATTAAACACGCTTCGGTTAGCTAGCAACTGGTGCAAATGTCAAATACAGTATTGTAACATGTAGGTAACCAGTAAATGGAATAAATTACTTAGGCCGAGAACGTCAGTGTTTCCGAAAAGGGGTCAAAGGTTTATATCCTACATATCAAATGTTTTATTTTAACAAGGTTTTCCTTAAATATTGTTCATTTTTAGGGTTCCGTAGCCAGATGGCAAAAAACGGAACCCATATAGATACGTTATGTTTGTCTGTCCGTCTGTCCGTCCGTATGTCACAGCCATTTTTTTCCGAAACTATAAGAGCTATACTGTTGAAACTTGGGAGGTAGATGTATTCTATGAATCGCATTAAGATTTTAATGCAAAAATAAAATAATAATAATAAATATTGGGGGCTCCCCATACTTAGAACTTAAACTCAAAAATTGTTTTTTCATCAAACACATACGTGTGGGGGGGGGGGGGGGGTATCTATGGATAGGTCTTCAAAAATGATTTTGAGGTTTTTACAATTTTTAAGCTATTGCATAGCTTCTATCGCGGGCCTTGAGCGCGGGGACCGAATCCAGAAATTCCGTAACGAAAAAACCTCACGCTCCCCACTCCGACGGGCACGGAGGTGTGGCTTGAAGGCCGTACATCGTCTAACGTCGTTTCAGTTCGGCAGTCTTCGGCACGGTATGTTTGTGTGCGTGCGACTACATCTTTTGAAAACAATTTATAGATTTTCAAAAAGAGCATGCATATTGCAGGGCGCGAACTCAGTTCTACACACTTGCCATGTTACTGATAGTCGTGATGTGCTAAACTTGCGATTAATTTTCTCTCTGAAATAGGTCTTCTATAGAGATATGTCATAGACGTCATCGATGTTGTCATGGCTACCTTAAAAACTTTTCATATAATTAATTATTAAGTACTTTTATTAAAATTAATTTAGTAGTGTTTTTATAAAATAGCTTTTTTTTTAACGGAAAAGCTAAGATGAATGTCACGCTAATTTTTCATTGGACTTTTAAATTATTTATGGTGTTGTTTACTAAATAAAAGCGCGTGATTTTATAGAGTAAAAAGTGCTCACGCGGCCATTTTTTCAACTGTTATTGGCGATACCCGCCATTATTGTGAAATATTTTTTTAAAGAATTTCTATAATTTGTTACACGTGTTATTGGCAAAATTGTGGTATCTATCCACAGGGACCAGATCAAGAGTTGAAGTTGAAGTTTTTATTAAATAAAATATTATAGAAAGATGTCGGTGAACAATGTTAATAGGAGTACATTTAAGTGTACGAGTTGTAATATTGTTATCTACGAAACGAAACAACGAAAGTTTAATAAAAATATGCTCGTCGGCTTTTTCTGAGGAAGACATTGAAGAGGCAAAAAAGTTATTGTTTGTTTCTACGAAGACAAGACAAAAACATGTATCGAGGCGTAAGAACAAAAAGCAGAAAGACCTAAAATATACGATTACGGTGTTTAAAATCACGGATCCCGAACAATCCCAGTTTTTGTGGCATATGACCTTCACAAATTGCCACCAGTTTGCTTTGACTACGTAGAACGTACGTAAAGAAGTTGATGAATGATTTATTAATTCTATGGTCAGATGTTAACGCAATCAGAAGTGATTATGTTACTAAAGATCAGCTCGAAAATATTAAATTGATAACAAATAATTCGACACCGACGCCGTTCATCATCAACAACCTTTTTATCGTCCCACTGCTGGGCACAGATCTCCTCTCATACAGAGAAGGATTGAGCGTAATCACCACGCTTGCTCAATGCGGGTTGGCGATTTCAGACTTATAAAGCCCAGGTTTCCTCAAGATGTTTTCCTTCGCCTTCAGTCATTGGTGTCCAAGATATACTTAGAAAGTACATATAACTTTAGAAAAGTTACATTGGTACTTGCCTGACCTGGAATCGAACCCGCGCACTCATACTTGAGAGGCTGGTGTTTTAACCTCTAGGCCACCACGACAAAACAGTGGGGTATATTGAAAAAGAACCTCGGAGTCTTTGAGTATATTTCGTGGTGCTCCCTGTGCGCCGTTTCCGAGTCAACGAAATACCAGTTGGTGGAGTCATAAGGATACTATAGCTGTCTTGCCTGCCCCTCAGTGCCCGGCCGGTCTTGCGATTGCACCGAAACAGCACACAATGACAGAGGTTATAAGTAATAGCATAGACAGACCTTACGGAGGAATTGCCCTATTGTAGAGGAAGTCCGCTTTCTCAAAGGTATCAGTGTTGTTGTGTAATAGTGATCGTTTAGTTCTCACACGGATCGTTCTATGTTAGTTTTCTCATTTTACATGCTTACTGACTCGAGTGATAATATAATAGATTTCATGGGTTTTTCTTTATTTCTTTATTTTTTGGCTTCGCACGGTTTGTGCATTTAGCCAATGCCACGTAATTATGAATTATTCATGTCGAAAAAGATGGCCGCGTGACCCGTCTTACGAGTGAGGTGTGGGACAAAGTCATGATGTGGCCACTATGCAGCGATATTTCACTGTTCTTTATGAACTATTTACTAAGTGCACTTTTTACTACATAAATCACGCACTTTTATTTAGTAAACAACACTATAAATAATTTTAAAAGTCCAATGAAAAACGAGCGTGACACTCAGCTTGACTTTCCCGCCAAAACTCAGGGTGCTGATCACGAAAATGATTTCATTTTTGAAATCCAAGATGGCCGACATCATATTTCATGACATTCTGACATGGGTGTGATAACGAACATGACGTCATTTTTAAGCTATTGCTTAGCTTCTTTCTATCTCTTTATCAAAGTCGAACAGAAAACATTTAATATAGTTTAGTCGCTTAATCGTCACCATTTTTCGCACTCTTTTGATGACGTTGCTGGTAAAAAATAAATAAATTACAAAACAGAAAGAAAACTTGAATTGATATCAAAGAAAAAAAAAACAAAGGAAAAATTACTGTATAAATAAAATAAATAAATAATTATAATTGCAAGTTATAGTTGATAAAAAAAGGCTATGCAATAGCTTTACCGCGGCAGTCTCCGAGTGCCACACGCCTTTTTTTTTTTTCTAAACCGAATAGTTTGCGTGACAGACGCTTCCAAAGTGAAAAAAGGTGCCCTCCCATCCCCCCTCTAACTTCTAAAACAAGAAAAAGAAAAATAAAAAAAACATATGATGTACATTACTATAATAACTACCAACGAAAACTGTTTTGAACGAGATCTAGTACGTAGTGATTTTTTTTTTATCAATTATTAATTGACCGCAATCCCGCCCGATGGTAAGCAGAAATGTAATTGATGATGGTAAAGCGCGCTAGTTTATTAAGAGCCTATTCACTCTAGCCTTGAAGACACTGAAATTGTAGTCCGACGAGAACGTCGTCACTGGCAAATTGTTCTGGTCCCTCGATGTACGTGGTATAAAAGAGAAAGCGAAACGCTTCGTACGGATCGTAGTAGTCAAAATGTAATGAGTTGTGATTAGAGAAAACAGGTTTTTTTGAGTGATTATTAGGGTATTGGTAGTACCTCTTTTTCTTGTTGTTAAAAGTATATTTCAGAACAAACTTTAGTTACAAAAATTATATTTGCAATAACGAAGTGAAGCTCACTCAGTTAAAGTGTTATTTCTGTTTTGTTTCCTTGGTCGCGAATCCCATTACTAACATGCCGACTGAAAATACATTACGAGCTTGAAAACCAGGCAGGCTCTGTACTTTGTATAAAAATTTTATCACCACTGCTCCAAAAATTCCGAAAAAAAAACATGGTGAGGAAACCGACATGTCCTAGAAACAAAAATTTGATGACATGTGACATCTACATACCGCATTGGGCCCGCGTGGTGATTTATGGCCAACTCCCTACTGGAACACAACCCTCCCTTTTAATGAGAGAACGGTTATGTTCCAATAGTACAAACATTATAGACCGATTATGTGGCGTTGTGCTAAATATACATTAGGCTATACATACATATCTGGGTGCATTGGGGTCCCACCACCATCTTTGGGACTCAAGTCAACCCCATCTGCCAGACAGTGTACTTGCTGACTTACGGACGGGGCCCTGACTCCGGCTTCCCCTTCGGGTTTGAGTGGTCAGACGGCAGTCGCATTCGTAAAAGCCATAAAACGTCAAACATGAAAAGGTACAGAAGAATGGTATGAGTTACATACAAAACGGCGCGCAGAAGCCCCGCCCGACTTATGTGACCTGTGGGCTAGGTTAGGCTACCGTGTCAGGGGCGGATACGGCTGAAGAAGCGAACCCAAACCAGGAAACTCCGTTTCGCTTCGTGGAACATGGCACACTAACTGGATGCGCTAGAGAAATGGCCGAAACTCTCCACAGGCAGAGGGTGGCTGTGCCGTTTCTACAGGAGACTCGGTGGAAAGGCAGCAGATCCCGGCTTATTGGGAATGATTACAAGCTGATTTACACAGGTGGACCTAGCGGAAGAAATGGGGTGGCCGTAGTGTTGTCTGACGAGCTCCAGGATGACGTCTTGGATGTGAATCGCATCAGTGATCGGCTGATGTCGGTGCGGGTGCTTGTCAATGGGATGAGTATCATCACTCCAGTCTTCAAAGGCAAGGGCTCGGTACAGGAGTGTGGTAACTACCGCGGTATATAGGTCATGTCCCACACCATGAAGATCTTTGAGAGGATTTTAGACTCCCGGATCCCTCAAGAGTGCGCTGTCTCGACGTCTCAATATGGGTTCCGTTCAGGGTACGGAACCACGGACCCTATCTTCGCCCTAAGGATCTCCAAGGAGAGATACAGCTCAAAGAACACGCTTCTGCATATGCTCTTTCTAGATATGTAGAAGGCCTTCGTGTCCCTCGGGGGGTGATCTGGTGGGCATTGAAATCCAAAGGGGTACCAAAAGCCTATGTTGACATAATTCGAGACATGTACCTCAATTCCGATTCCGTTATTAGGACTGCTGTTGGCGACACTAAACCCTTCCCCATCACAGTCAGAGTTCGCCAGGGATCCGTCCTTAGTCCGTTTCTGTTCAGCGTGATATTGGACGTCTTGTCAGACAGCATCATGAATTCACACGAGCAACCTCCCTGGTAGCTCATGTATGCTGATGATATCGCGCTGGTGGACGCGGACAGGGAACGGTTGGTGCGGCGGGTGAATGCATGGAAGAACTCGCTTGAGAATGGAGGTCTTAAACTCAATGTGGCGGAGATGGTATAGTACATGGCCAGTAACACCACAGGTCCTATGTCTGTGTGCATAGGCGGCGACATGGTCGAGTGCACAAACCAATTTAAATACTTGGGGTCTGTGCTCCACGCGTCCGGCGACATTGATTGCGACATTAAGGCGCGCGTTTGTGCAGGTTGGGCAAAATGGCGTGAGGTGACAGGTATCCTTTATGACCCCAAAATGCCGGCTAAGCTTAAGGGACAGGTCTATAAGACCATCATTGGATTAATTATTCTGTATGGCAGTGAGGCGTGACCTGTGCTTGAGCGACACATGCAGGAGCTGCATGTCACGGAGATGAATATGCTGCGGTGGATGTGAAGAGTTACGCGGAAAGCCCGCGTCAGGAACTCCCGCATCCGAGTCAGTCTCCGTGTCCGTGACATAGCAGACGAACTGCAAGAGAGTCGCCTACGCTGGTACGGTCACGTCTTACGAAAACCGGCATGTTACGTGGGTAACAAATGTCTTACCCTAGCGCCTCCGCCGGGCCGGAACAAGCGACGGCTTGACGTTGTAAGAGATGAGATGAGTGCCAACCGGGATGCCAGAGATCGTGCGAAATGGAAGCGTATAAGTATGAAGGCGGACTCCGGGCTCTAATGCAAACGCCGCGGATGCAACCGGGATTATACGCTGAGATGATGATGATGATACATTATGCTATATATACATTATACTATACACAAATTAAAGTATGTATGACATAATGTATATATACAACATACTTTAATTTGGGTCGTCGGTATTATCCTTAGTACTCAAACGTATATAACATAAAAAGATTATTTTTATAGATGAAACAAAACCATTGATTTTTAAAACTGAACTATTAGGTTTCGACAGATTTTTCGTAGCGACATAACAAATTCTATAAAAGCCTTTGACTGAAGTTTTAAATCGAGTTTGGAGTCGGTGCTGTGGCTACATTTAATTAAATTTTTATTACAAAACCCCAACTGTCCTTTCAAACCAGAGCGAATGAATGTGTTACATGTTACACCAAACTTAATCCCTTTGTAGGTAGATTAAGTTTCGTAGAAAATAATGAAGACAAAAACTATATTTTAAAAGTTTGATGTTATATACTATACTAGGTAGGAATATATGTATCTAATACTGCTAGTTATCCTGTGTTTAATTTTCGTAAGTTACCGAAACTCGTTTTATATAAAACTAGCTTTCCGCCCGCGGCTTCGCTCGCGTGGAGATCGGTTATATCGCGCTTTTAGATTTCACTCGTGAATATATTTTTTTTCCGGGATAAAAAAGTACCCTATTATTTAATCCGGACTTCTAACTTTATGTCTGCAAAATTTCAAAATAATCGGCTAAGTAGTTACGGCGTGAAAGCGGAACAAACAAACTCACTTTCCGATTTAAATATTAGGATATTTGGTGTACACATACAAATATTTCAGTAATCTCCCTTGGAAACTTGATGTTTTTTTAGGACCAAAAGTAGCCTATGTTACTCTCCATCTTTTCAACTAAGTGTATGCCAAAAATCAGGTCGATTGATTGCTTAGCTACGGCGTGAAGGAAGGACAAACAAACAAACAAACACACTTTCACATTTATAATATTAGTATGGATAAAAGTAGCCTAAATTGCTCCTTATAACATCAGCAAGCAAGTGAAAAACCCATTCAATCCGTTCTGGCGCGTTTTCGTTTAGACTGAACTAAAAACAGACATCGCCACTATTTGTAAGAATCATAAAATTTGTTTAGCTTAAAATTAAAATGGTTTGTATTTGAATAGGAAGAATAGAGAAAACGTCTTCGGGGGTTGGAGTCGTTTTGTATCTATGACAGACCTTATGCGAGTGCTCAGAAGTCAGTGCGACTTAGCATCAGGATTTCCCAGTAATTGAAGAGATTTTTATGGTAAAACGTGCACGTTTACGTCATCAGTATCGTGTCTTTAACTTAATAGTTATGATTCTTAAAACCATAGATCGACCTTTGTGTTATTAATTATAATATTCAAAAAACGCTTATATCTCAAAACGGTGAAAGAAAACATAGAAAGGAAACCGGTAGGTATGTCCTAGAACCAAAGTTCAAGTGTTTATGTGTATGTAAATGCATGTATTCATATGTTCTTCAGATCATGTGACATTTGTTACTCTGCACTGGAGGTGTGATAGATAATGGCCGACTCCTTCTCACAGAGAGTATCAGCAGTGGACTCGTTACAGATTGATGAAAAAAAACATTGGTTTTAAAAATGTTTAGGTATTTGAAACAGAATTTTAGCAATATTTATCAGGCGTTTACTTAAAAAAGATTTTCCTTTCGTTGCATCACTGCTGAAGATGTTCTCGGTGGTAGGCCATAATATCGGCTGTCGGCAGAAGTTACCACCCACCAGACAAAGTCTTGCCGCCAAGCGATTCGTCGTGTTCCGGTATGATGTCTGGTGAAACAGTACGGAGGACGGGCCTGTGCAGTTGTGCTGCGATGTGTGCCGGGTACAGTGTGCTAAATGTTGTTGTGTCGGGTGTTTGCTCGTAGAGGGTCTCCATCACCTCGCTCAACTACCGTCTTCCTTCCTATTCACTCACTTTTTTTTAGTGAATAGGCTCTTAATAAACTAACACGCTTTACCGTCAACGATTGCATCACTGCTTACCATCAGGCGGCATTGCAGTCAAGTACTAGTTTATAAGTTTGTAAGTTGTGGTGGCCTAGTGGTTAAAACACTAGCCTCTCAAGTACGAGTGTGCGGGTTCGATTCCAGGTCAGGCAAGTACCAATGTAACTTTTCTAAAGTTATATGTACTTTCTAAGCATATCTTGGACACCAATGACTGAAGGTTAAGGAAAACATCTTGAGGAAACCTGGACTTTAAGTCTGAAATCGCCAACCCGCAATGATCAAGCGTGGTGATTCCGCTCAATCCTTCTCTGTGTGAGAGGAGACCTGTGCCCAACAATGGGACAATAAAAAGGTTGATAATGATGATGATGATGATGATGACTAGTTTATAATTATTACAATAAAAGATAAAACTCCTCGCTACATTTCAAAAACTAATTTAGGATGTCATTTCAAAATAATACGGAGTCAGTTCATTGCTATTCCATTTGATACTTGATACTTTTGCAAATCTATCGATGTAACCAATAGTTCTATAAGACGATCTACATATATTATACTGATTTTTTGTAAGACTTACAATATCTAGTACTTTTATCTCACAAATATTGACTATTTTTGAATATCTCTTTTACCCTATAGGATCTTTACGATCTTCAATGCCGGAAGAAAAATGTGTAATTTAATTTATGAAAAGCTGTTTTCAAATTATAAATTACAATAAAAGAAACTAGGTATGTGTATACCTACCAAAATCCGTAGATATTCAATGTCACAAATAACAACTATTTTTTGAAGAGCGCCACGAACGGTAAGACCTTCTTAAAGATCTTTCAACCTTGAAGATGAATATTTGATTAAATATATGGAAATCTGTTTTCAAATAATAACTTGAATATCGAATAAATTTCTTCCTATTAAAGCATCGTTTATTATATTTATAGAAATGGCTCATAAAAGGCATTCAAGAGATGATGACCCCTTGAAAGCATGTTATGAGCTACTAAAGTTTTTCCTGTTGCTTAGATTTTCATTAGCGTTTTCAATAATCTTTAAGTATGATCGTTAAAACTGGTTGAATGACCAGATATTTCAAAATGAATGCAGATTATCCCGCTGGTAACAGGTATTTAATATCACAGTGTATCTTAGTTCATTTTACTATCGTATAAATAATATGAACAATCCCGGCGCGGTGGCGTGCAATCCTAAATCGTAAATCAGAACTATTGTTGGGCAATAAATGCTAGGAATCGAACACAAGGGATGTTTGATTAAGGTTTATCTTGGTAAATTTACGGTTATAGTGGAATTTCGTCGCGTGAATGTATATCTATCTGAAGGTACAAAGACTTATAACCTGAACTTATCACTCGTTAGCCTTTTATTTGACTCGAGAAGTTAGACCTATTTAGACGGGTAGAATTTCTCGCCCGTCGAGAGATGAGTCCATGAGATTCGGCTGGCGATTATCGCAGTCATTAAAGTTTATTTTAATTTATTATGGGGAGTCCCATGTATTATAATCGCCTGTGAGTACATCACGTGGGATTTGCCGATTATCAACATTTCGGCATACGACTGTACTTTAAAAATTCCATTTGATAACTGCCTCATTAGAAACTCACCCTGTGTGTCTGTGTCAGAATAACCGAATATTCGGAACTTGTTGGTCAACACTTTTGACAAGAAAATAAGGAAAAATGTAGAGCTTTTTATCTAAACTTTGTGGTATTTATAATACGACGCCTCCCGAGGTTGGGTAATTTTTATAGAAAAGAAAAACCTTTTTTTATTACCCTGTTTTTTCGCTATGTAAGACCCTTTGAACAGACACGATTATTCTTGCCGTAAAAAACTACAAGTTAATCGCCATCGAAACTTCATTGCTCAGAAAAATCATAACAAATTTGATATTGTACTAGCCTACACATTAGGATTCCTTGTGTCGTGGAGACTAGTCTCTATCGAGATTATTAGGTACAGTGAGTAGGCTCGTACGTAGATAGCAGCATTAGTTGTGATTTCTGAGGTGACAATAATCGGTTGTTCTTGCAAACAAATAAATTGACCCTCCTCCGTCCTCCGTGGCGCAGCGGTCAACACGCCTGCCTGCGACGTGGAGGCCCCGGGTTCGATCCCCGGCCAGGTCATGATGGAAAACGATCTTTTCCTGATTGGCCTGGGTCTTGGATGTTTATCTATATATGTATCTATTATAAATATAGTATCGTTGAATTAGTATCCCATAACACAAGTCTCGAACTTACTTTGGGGCTAGCTCAATCTGTGTGATTTGTCCGTATATATTTATATATTAAGTTAGCTTATAAGTATCTTATTTTTAATGTTTGCATATTCCTCAGTGTTGTATGGATTATTATGGAACTTCACGTTTTTTCCACGGGGCAGTTTATACGCCATACCGCAAAGAAGCGGATCCGTGAACAAAGAGCCTTAATTGGATGAAATCTAAAGCGGCCTAATTGTTTTTGTAACATTTGACTACACAATAATTGACTATTTAAATGTTTAAAGTTAATGTTTACTTTGTACTATGATATTTATTTTATTGCAAGATTTTATTTTTAGTGAAATTCTTTTAAAACCTTATAGTACTCATCACATCTCGGCTTCTTCTTACCCCAACTCCCGTCAAGATTATCAGAATATTCTTGACGGGAGTTGGCGTAATAAGAAGCGGCTACTGGAATAAACACAGATGTTTCCTACAGTAGCCGCTAGTATTTTCTAAGAATGTATTTCGTAGACTGACGCAGAACAATCCGACCAAAATATCCAAACAAAATTCCCGATGTTGTTTGTTTCACATTCATTGCTAAATAAATGGTTTCTTCTTTAAAGAATGGTAAATGTTTTATCGTTACTTATCATAATAATTTATTTGTTATTTGTTTCATGATTTTGCACAATTTTTGGATCACCTTCCACCATTTTGACTATGTAACAATAATGATAACTTACTGCTAACTTTAGGATCACAGCTCTATCTGTTATAGTATTAATGTTTACATATTTTCTCAATAATCATGTCTGTCAACCTAGCAAAGTACAGACAAGCACGAAAATGTTTTACAAACCCGACACCACGAGCAAATTGAAACGCATTTCAGCTAACGGCGAACTACGCTGAGAACAACGAATGTATGGAATACATTTCCATCTACGTACTCGAGGCTTGCATAAATAAACCATGAGGCACAATACCGCTAACAAGTGTGAGTAAAGCAATATGCGTGTTGATACATTTCCGATGAATTCGTCTGTCTCGAGAGTCTGCCATCACAATGGAATGAGTGCAGTTATTGCAGCTTTAATGGCAGCGCACGCATGTTTGGAGCAAATGTCGAAGTGTCTGCAATCTGCAACTCGAAACGAATACCATTCACTGTTGTGAAAAATGTTTACCTTTATGTTTTGAACCATAATTGGGAAATTCAATATTGTTTCGTAAAACTGCTTCCTTGATCTCGTGGTGCAATCGCAACAAAGTTGATAAGGGTTGTCAGGTGATACCTGTTTTAAAGCGTGAACCTATTGTATCTTCAATAAATTATGATGAAAATTTAATTAAAAGTTTATTGTCCCAATCTGAGGCGTCGTCCTAATTGGCGTAAATTGCACGATGACACGATGCGTTCTCTTCGTGCGATGAGTTCAAACATACAGATTTTATCAGAGTGTTCTATGCGTACAATCGTTATTAAGAATTTCATGTGCTCGCACGATTAGTTGCGAGGTTCAAATTAGGATTTTTTTTTTACTATTAATGTCACAGACTCAGAAAGCCGAAGTAACTCACTTGATCGTATCAATGAGATCCATCGAGCTTATGACGCGCTGCAATACCTGTTGATGTTTTGCTGGGGGGATGATGGCTATTCAATCAACATACCACAGTGCGATCAAACAACTAAGTTGCCCTTGGAAATAAACAGCCTCTGCTGTAAGTTTTTATTCATACAGAATAATGATCAGAGAAGGCGAAGATAACTTTTTGGTTAAATATTGCGCTCTTTTAGTCAATATTTGGTAGACGAATACGTAAAAATAGAAATGAAAGACTGAACTACATAAAAAACAATTAAACCATTTTTTTTTATAAATTATAAACTAGCGCTTGACCGCAATCCCGCCTGATGGTAAGCAGTGATGCGGTCGTTGATGGTAAAGCGCGCTAGTTTATTAAGAGCCTATTCACTCTAGCCTTGAAGACACTCAAATTGTAGTGTGAAGAAAACACCGCCACTGGCAAATTGTTCCAGTTCCTCGATGTACGCGATATAAAAGAGGAAGCGAAACGCTTCCTCCGGGTCGTAGTGGTGCTAACAACGTAAGGATGGAAAGTCACAAGTTAATGTTGCTTGCTCAGGATTGAGTTCACCTAACAGCTTGATAGTTTTAGCGTCTAATGAAAGATTAGTTAAGAATATTGTGTACAAAGAAGTTTTGTAAGCCCTAATTTTTTACACACGCTAAACAAAAGTAAAGCCGCAAACCTATACCTAATTAATAATAATACTTCCTAACGCGAGCGAAGCCGCGGGTAAAAGCTTATATAGTATGTGTCTATGCAAAATAGATCATAATATATATCTGATTCAAAGCTTACCTTAAATAATCTCAATATTCAGTAGACTTTTAACTGTAATATTATAAACGGTTTTGGCACTCGCTTGCGTCATCTCATGGGCTTAATCGATCATCAGAAAAATGTGTTCAAAACAACTTTATATTTATTTACCTTCATATTTGTGCTCAGAGAGTTTTAAAGCAATCTATTTTAATGTCATCATCATCATCATTATTTATTTATTCTTAACAATTAACATTGTGTTGAACATTACACATAAAATTAAAAAAGAAAATAGAATTGCTACATGCGGATAAAAGAAAGAGAAATATTGAATTTGAATTTAAATAAGAATATCGAGTCAGTCAATTATGTTCCGGCTTTTTTATTTTACTTTGATTCCTACATTTGTAAGTTCCTTTTGATATACTGTATTCGTCTTTTTCGTCTCATTTAATGAATTATAGAATAAAATGCATTGACTAGTTGTTGCTTGTTTAGCGTGAGTGTCGGAAAGTTAACCTTGAAGACGTAATTCCCTTTCACTGTTCAGGCCCCTCGTTTGTGGAATGCATTGCCAATTGAAATTAAACGCGCACAATCGTTACTGGAATTCAAGAGACTTGTGAGGGAACACTACTTGTCGTTATGATCTTGTTAAATAAACACTTTATGGCTATTTATACTATTAAAGTATCTATGTATTTATGTATGTATTTGTGTATCTATTTTAGTAAATTGTAACCATGATATTTGGCACCAACGACAGTCCCATATGTGGTTCAGGAGAATCTGTCCATTCTTTGGTTGCCTGGAAGAAATCGCATTAGCGATAAGGCCGCCCATTGTATGTTTTATGTTCCATGTATTTTGTTCGATGTTTGATTGGTGTACAATAAAGAATAAATAAATAAATACCCTATGTCTTGCAGATTTATTTTTAATATACTATTGGGTCTTTTCGTTTACAAATATATGTTACTAGCTGCGTTTTTTAATATGCCCCGCTCCTATTGGTCACAGCGTGATGTTATATTTCTGGATTTGGTTTCCTGGATTAATGGGATATCCAACTCTAAAAGAATTTTTCCAAATCGGAGTAGTAGTTCCTGAGATTAGCGCGTTCAAACAAACAAACTCTTCAGCTTTATATATTAGTATAGAATAAGGTCTTTTTTTACTGTTATAAACTAGTGCTTGACTGCAATCCCGCCTAATGGTAAGTAGTGATATCTTGGTCGTCCTGTGTGCTTTTCCATTTAATTCCAATCAGGATTTAAGAGAAAAATTAACAGCCAGACAGTCACTTTCGTATATTTTATTATGAACTGTATTAAGTCTAAATCAAAAATGGTATTCAAGTAATAAATCTTTATTTAAATTCTTGCAAAAAACAACCCAAAGTTTAATATTTCACACAAATCTAGTTCTTGTTTTGTTTTCATCGTCGCGGGTTACTTGGCACGACTCTGTAAGTCTACGATTTAAGAATTTAGTACGCGCACACGTAGGATCGGATGCTGTCGACTGTCCCTCTATTGGATGTCTTGCTGACAGGTTTTTGGATAGAAGCCACGTCTTTTCAACTCAATGACTAATTCTTTGTGATGTTTCATTCATTTACCATTTTCTGTTTTTCAAAAGGTCCTTTCGAGCAGCAAATCCCTCTATTTACAAAAGTAAGAGTCAAGAACAGTAAGACCTTATAGTAATTGGTCTTATTTACCACGTGGGTATGATTTTATTATCGACTAGCTTTTGCTCCTGACTTCGCCCGTGTGGATGTCGTCAACCACACTGGATCGTATTAGCGGCATTAAAAGCATCCTTTGTGTCAGATTATAAGCTATGAGAGTGTATGGCAAATTTCAGCCAAATGCGGTTAGCACTTTTTGCGTCAATTCGGAACATACATCTATACAAACGGACAATCATTCTAAAAACTATATGTTAACTTGTTTCCACTCTTTGTATAGTTGCTGCGCGAGCGCGCGTCATGTGATTTTTATGATCATTGATATAAGGTTTAAATTGGAACAATTGGCGCGCGCTCTTGAAATGTATAGGCTATCCTTTTTTTTTAAATAGTCAATGTGTAGTAATGACTGTACAATTTTCTTATATGTATATAGGTATGATGAGATACTGATAAAGTGTAGATAGTTTTGAGATACTTCATTTTGAGAGGTCATTACGTTGATATTGTAAGACACCTTCGAGTTATTACTTTCCCTCATACAATAGCGGAACAGCAAATAACATACGGCACGAAAACATAATTTGTTTGTTCAATAAAGTAAGTCGGCTTTTAGTAAGATCTTGACGAATTAAATAAACACTAAAATATACTCACGGCGAAATTAAACGAGGTGCTGGAAAACTCCCTGCGTTCCCATTAAGTAGAATTGGCAAAAAGCAACAGAACAGGAATGTAAACACTTAAAACTTTGCTCGGCGTGGAGTTCCACCGCTTCGTCGTAATAGAGGGCGCTGCTGACAAACAAAAGCACGCCGAGTTTTAGTTTGAGCCGCCATTTTGTCTGTTCGGCGTTTTAACCGCTTTCTACGAAATTCGTGGGCAAAATGGAAGCGCGCGTATGGAAGATGAATATGCAATGTCGACTGCGATTCGCATTGAAACGCGTGCTACCGCGACCTATGTGATTTATTGCCATCTATTTACTACGCCTCTGTCTGCAGTATCTTTGTGCGCAAGTCTGGTTCAGTGAACAGACAAACAATATTTCTGTTCAATTTTCGTGTTGGGCTGGCAATTTAATTAGTCTGTAGAGTCAGCTGCTACGTAAATCACCTTGTGCAGTCGCAGAGCTCTCGGGATATACAGTTACAACCAGCAGCGGCAACATTTGTGTGTGCCACTGTACGACAGCGCATAAAGTCGGCAACGGCATTTATAATGACATCGTTGAATAGAATTAGAGACTACAAAGCTTACGAAAAACGTAATAAAACCAAATTATGAAATTCTTTGTACTTTTCGTAGGTACTGGAACTTGCAATTTCTATAATTTAGAGATGGAGATGGGCGGGTGGGTAAAGAATGGGAAGGTAAAATTTCGGGGTGCGGCGAATGTAGTAGTATATATAAAAAGAATAGTTAATTAATTGGCTTCGTCATCAATACTATGACCCGCCACCTAGTCGGCGAACACATTTTTATCAAATGATTGCGACTAGTAGGGATCGTTTGGACCGAACGGACCAATGGGCGGTCCAAACAATCCCAACTAGTCGTAATCATTTAACAAAAATGTGTTCCTACCACCATCTTTGGGACCCAAGTCAACCCCTCCTGCCAGACGGTGCACCTGCTGATTTACGGACGGGATACTGACGCCAGCTTTCCTTTCGGGACTGAGTGGTCTGGCGGCAGTCGCACTCGTAAAAGCAAAACAAGTCAAACTATTATGAACAGGAAAGGAAGAATTGCACGTGACACAGCTAGGGCGCCGCCGCCGCAAAATGGCGAGCAGGAGCTTCGCCCGATTCCTGTGACCTGTGTGCTAGGGCTACCGTGTCAGAGGCGGGCAAGGCTGAAGAAGTGAGCCCAAACCAGGAAAATACGTATAGCTTTTCCGGGTGCGGTGACGCCGAAAGTATGTTGTTCTGGAGCCAGCTCGAAGGACTGTTTCACGAGATCCCGTTATCCCAGCGAGTGGTTCTGGGTGGTGGTTTGAACGGTCATGTGGGTGAGAAGAGTAACGGGCCTGAGCGTGTTCACGGCGGCTTTGGGTACGGCGGCCGCACCGCAGAAGGGAACAACATTCTCCAAACGTGTGCGGCCTCTGACCTTGAAATCTTGAACACCTACTTCAAAAAGAAGCCGGAGAACCATATCGCCTCCCGCAGCGGGCGAAGCGCTACGCGGATAGACTTTTGACTAGGAGACACCACATCGGCAAAGTAGCCAATTGCAAAATCATACCCGGTGAGAGTCTCACTGCACAATACCGCCTTCTTGTCATAGATCTACGCGTAAAGGCCCAACGTAGAGGTGTAGAGCACTGCCGGCACCAGATCCGTTGGTGGCTGCTTGATGAAATAAGTCCCAGAAGTTCGCGTAGGTTATTAGCGACAAGTGCGCTGGTACCGATGGAGAATATGTCCAAGACAACTGGGGCAGGCAGTTATTATTGGGACGGCGCGGGTGATGTTCGGCGTCTCTAAGGGCGGCCGCAAACGTGAAAGGAGACCTGGTGGTAGGACGACACAGTCCAGAAGGAGACTAGAAGAAAGCCCTCTTCAAAACGTGGCATCCTGAAGATCGCGACGCATATTAGGGTGCCAAACGTGCCACTAAAAGAGCTGTAGCCAGAGCCAAATGGGACCACTTGCAACCGCTTTACGAGAAGTTGGAATCACCTGAGGGGCAAAAGATCATTTCCAAATTGGCACGTTCCAGTGTCAAAGCGGCACAGCATATAACCAAGTGCCGTTGTGTAAAAGACCCTACTGGCTTCCTGCTATGCAAAGACCTCGCGGTGAAGGAGAGTCAGCGCTTGTACTTCCACGAGCTGCGGAATTCATGCCAAATCTTGGATTAGTGCCCCCGATAAAGCCCGAGGAAGTCCAAACGGCTCTACGTCGCATAGCGAATCGGAAAGCTGTCGGAATTGATGGAGTCCCCATTGAGGCCTGGAAGGCGATGGGTCCTCACGGTGTGGGCTATGTTAACTAACCTTTTAAACCGCGTGTTCCTGACCGGTAAAATCTCGAGCCAATAGAGAGTGAGTATTATTACTCCAGTCTTCAGGGGCAAAGGCTCGGTACAGGAGTATGGTAACTATCGCGGTATAAAAGTCTCTATGAAGATCTTTGACAGGATTATAGACTCCCAGATCCGGCAAGAGTGTGCTGTCTTAGGAGTGTCAATATGGATTTCGTCCAGGGTAGCGGACATCCATGAGTATTTTCCACGCCGGAAACAAAAAAAAAGGGTTGCGGGTTGTTTAAAAAGAAACCGTGGTTCTGGCGCACAGGCAATTGAAGGAACACGGGTGGGTTGTATTAAGTAAAAGTCTGACACATCCTTCCGCTACACCCAGAGCGGGAGAGGTCATTTGATGATTTCCCATTCAAAACAAAAAAAAAAATGGTAGTTTCGTAGTGGCAGCCCGTGTAATTCAGATTTTCTCGATTTTTTTGCAATTTACTGGTTAGTATCAGGTTGTAACTTGATCAAAATATGATCTGCGATAATAATAACGATGTTACTACGGATCTACCCTAAATTAAACTGATTATAATTTTTACCCGGTAAAATCTCTATTAAGAGAGAATCTTGGCTATTTTTACAAATTTACTACATTAGTTTACTACATTCGTTGGGCTTAAACTGCTAATTTTTAATATGCAGGACTCATAATTTTATCCGTTTGTGTTTCTTTTGCATACTAGTCTTGCATATGGATACTTAGAACATATTAATTCTACTCTTATATATGACTTTTGGGAAAAAGTATTTATTAAAACAAATTGGAAACTGAAATATGTAAAAAAAATTGGGATATTAGTCTATTTGCAAGTTTTTATACAGCAAACTACAATTTGTTTATGTTTCAAATCTAAAATCCAATTTGTTAGAATACGCTACTGTTAGTACCTACATCTACATTAAAACACCAGCACCCTTCCTATCTTAACATTATTCAGTACGTAAACCATACAGCAGTGGTCCGCGTACTAAACCTTTTAGAAACCTAGCTATAGTACCAGAACAGCGTCATAGTTGATATTTAACTTTGGGGTCACTAAAGCCTCTTTATAGGTAGGGTTAGCTTTTATCCCTAATTATTTACATAGATCTCAGGCAGGTACGATGATGCAGAAAAGTTATTGACTAAGTAACCTATTTTAATTAATTATATTTAAGCCATAATTTATAGACGTACAAATTATTTACGATCTGTTCGAGTAATCTTAGACAATATTGTAATATGTATTAATTAGTATTTCAAAGTTTATACTGAGTTACATGATCTTCTACATTTCTGAAATATATTATATTAGTAGGATTTAGGTATATTAAAATTATTATATATCTACATATCTACCTTTATTTTAAGGCCTTATATTGTAAATTTTTATGTGAAACCAGCTTTTGTCCGCTTGAATGTCAGAAATTAACCCACGGGGACGTGCTACCGGGATAAATTGTATCTGTGTTAATCCAGGTCACTAATTACATAATTTAAATGACATTATTTTGATTAG
The DNA here is from genome assembly GCA_037179545.1 of Sesamia inferens. Lineage (NCBI taxonomy): Eukaryota > Metazoa > Arthropoda > Insecta > Lepidoptera > Noctuidae > Sesamia > Sesamia inferens. Next base: position 20,676,130 of record CM073928.1, on the reverse strand, counting down.
ACATACGTATGAGCTAAGTTTAATCGAAATCCGTCCAGTCTTTTTGCTTTCTTGAGTAACAAACATTCAAAGCCGATGCCAATTTTCATATCCACGGATGCGTATGTGGATGTGGAGTTTTGAAGGTTTATTATAAAGGATGTATCGGACATCGACGCACAAACGAGTACCATGGATCCAGTACCTGATTCTAAACCCCCCAGTGGTGGAATATTTTGCCGGCTTTTTCCTGATAAAAAAAAATCAGTTTTTTTTCACTTTAGACCGTTCATAATTGCTATACTTTTGTAACCTAATAAGATTTTAAAGTAAAAATTAATTAATTCTCTCTCTTCTGCTATTCTGTCTGTTGGAGATCAAGAAAAGTTTGGTAAAAATAAATGAGCACCACTTAGCGTTCGTGTTATTCGTATATTATTTAAAAAAGATTATAGAACTAAAAGTTGAAAATAAATATAGTTTATAACACTAATAAAACATGCCTTTAAAGTATATCAAACTAAAAAGTTAAAAATAATTTTAAAATTAAAAAATAAAATTTAACTTTTTAGTTTGATATTCTTTAAAAGCATGTTTTGTAGTTTTTAAATTATATTTAAACACTGTGATTTCTGTAACCGCTCATTAACGACATAACGTCGCTTAAGTTCTAACACCGCGTAACTCAAAGTAATGAATTTTTCAGGAGACTAAAAAAACTGTCTAGGTATACAAACCTAGAAGTTTTTTTAGACTAAAAAAACTGTCTGGGTATACAAACCTAGACAGTTCTACATCGCGTAACTCAAAAGAATGAACTTTTTAACTAAAAAAACTGTCTTTTTGTAGTCTCCTGAAAAGTTCATTATTTTGAGTTACGCGGTGTTAGAACTTAAGCGACGATAAATGACTATCATAATTTTATTAGTGGCATGCGGTCTAGCCTTGTCGCGAAGTTTGCGTTACGATGTCAGATACACCCTGGATTTTATAAATAAAGTATAATTATGAATTCGGCCCTTGCGAGAGTAGCTGTTATTTTGCATATCTTATACACGTATAATTCTCTTTATGACGGTCTTCTATATTTGGTTCAAAATAATTGGATACTGTGAAATATGCCAACTAGTGTAATTTTTTCAATTAGTTCCAATTTTACTACACAATTTTTTAATACACAACAACACTCAAAATGTCTGTCAATACGAGAAGTCATAACAAAAAAACGTAATGATTATATACATACAAATTATACATCTCAACAAACGCATGGGACCATTTTCGTAACTTATACCTACCTATAACATTCGCATCCGCATTTATTAATGCGGATGCGGACGCGGATGCAGATATCAAAATCTATGCGGATGCTGCGCATTTTTGGATGCGGGTGCGAATATTCACAACATCCATGATTCAAACATATCAACACCCAAAAATACAAACTTTCAAATTTATAATATTGTTACGAATGCACCTTATGTCGAGGGCATAAGGTTCAATATCGCTTGACATGCAGTGTGTAACTTTTAAGCCCTATAACTCGAGATCTAGACATCGTATAGGTGCAATATAAAAACGCATTTCTAGATTTAAGATGGCCTATCGAATGGTACAGGTTTCATCAATTTTGTCAACTAAGTGACGACATCGAAATTTCTAGAAGCCCGTTTCCGGGAATTACCGTAGGTACTTACTGAATGTACTCGAAGGTATGCGCTATTATTATTACGTCTAGACGATTCTGGAATGTTCGATCAGCTGGACTATATATAGCGCCGTGACGCCGGCGCCGAGTCAGTCTGCACTTGACTACCGAGACGAAAACAGCGATACTTAAGAAGCGATCTTTGAGAATACCTACTGCGACAACTGTAACGAGAACATTGAGTACTACGTGAAGTAACATCTGTAGTGTTATTGTGTGTTTACAATACGGACTTCGTGGACGTAAGTGAAGACTTCGGTGCAACGTCAACAACATTCTACTTGTCATTGCCTACAATCGACTGTACCTTCGTTGCCAATAAATTTCGTAACCCTTAACCGGTATTTTAGTACCCCTAGCCCGTAACAATTGGTGTCAGAAGCGGAATGCCGGTCACGCCAAGGGAAGACGAAAGAGTGCGCACGCGACGACAAGCAGCGATGGATTTGGCGCGTCAAGAGGAAGAATTGCTTAGTGTCCCTGCACCCTTAGAAGATGCGGCCGTCGTAACACCGACGAATGTGAGTGCGCCTAGTACCACCACTATTCCCGGAACCAGCGGATGCGATTTATCGGCATTACTGGCTCACTTGACGGCGCAAATAAGGCTGAGCATAGCAGAATCCCAGACAGCAATCCAGGCAAAAATAGATGAATCCCAGGTAAAATCCCAGCAATTAGTATTGGAACTTAATGAAAAGTGGGAAACAACTAAAGAAGAGGTCAACGAGCTTAAAATAAAAACAGCACAACAAGATACCCGCATGGACCAGCAAGAAGCTCGTATTGAGGATCATGATGCGCGTATCGAGAAATTAGACAATACCATCATGGAGTTTGGAAGAGAAATAGAATTTTTGCATGAGAAGGTACAAAGAGGAGGTATTAAAGGTGTACCTGTACCCAGTGCTTTGCCGAATTTCAAAGTACCACATTTTGACGGAACAACGTCATGGGTGGCCTTCCGTCTGCAATTCGAAAAGGTCGCATCAGCCAACAACTGGGACGACAATCAAGCGGTAACCGCTCTTACGCTTGCTTTGCGTGGTGATGCGGTACAAATCCTCGAGAACATTTCCGGCGATTGCAATACCCTAGCCTGTTTGCTGGAAGCGTTAGAGTCTAGATACGGGGAGAAACACCTCGAACATGTCTTCAGGGCTCAACTCCGTGACCGTACACAGAAGAGCAGTGAAGGTTTGCAACAATGGGCTACGGAAATAGAACGCATTGTTCGAAGGGCGTATGCATCAACACCAGCATTAATTGACGCTACTACTGTGCAAGCCTTTACCGATGGGATTCGAGATGCAGAAGTCAGGGCTGCAGTTCGTCTGGGTCACCACCAGACTCTGAAGGCAGCCTTGACACACGCTTTAGAGGTGGAAGCTGTACGTCAAGATGGCCGACAACATCATCGTATCCGTGAGGTAACCGCACCAATAAAAAGCCGACAAGGACCAACCTGCTATGAATGTGGCGAAAAGGGGCACATTCGAATTGATTGTCCCAGGAAGGCTAAGGAAAGAAGAACTTCTTGGTCACGTGAGGAGGCCGCGGTAATGGCGTGGCGCAAGCGCGATGCGAAGGTCGAGCCCGAGCGCCCGTGCGAGCGCGTTGATTGGCGCGAGCGGAGCGATCGGAGCGGGCACCGCGAGCGACCCGCTGAACGAGAGCGTGAACGCGTCAACGACCGGGAACGCGAACGTTCCGGCAAGCGAGAACATGAGCGACAGCGGTCGTGCGGAAGGTCGTGGAGTGCGGCGGAAGCAAGGCGGGACAAGGAAGTCGAGGACGAGGCGCGTAAGAAGAAGCGCCTCGAGAAAAAGGCAAAACAAAAGGACCGCCGCCGCCAGATTGCTTCAGGGAGTAAGGACCGAGGTGAAGAACGCAAACAGGAAAAGACAGAGAAAGTAAGGATTATCCAGGTGAACGCTTTGGATGAAGACTGGGATAATCAATCATGGAAAGATGCACAAAAGGAAGATAGTGACTTGAAGACAGTAATCGAATGGAAGAAACGTGGCCAGAGGCCCGCTTGGAGTGAAATATCAGCGCTTAGCCCAACAGCAAAAAGTTACTGGGCTCAATGGGACAGCCTGATAATTGATAATGGAGTTCTGAAGAGGAAATGGGAATCACCTAGTGGACAGGAGGTCGCCTTACAGATAGTTGTCCCCTGTGAGAGGGTCGCGTCGGTGCTAAGACAGGTGCACGACGGAGTATCCGGAGGACATCTAGGAGTAAAGAAAATTCTGGAGAAGATGAGAAAAAGATTCTATTGGGTGCATTGCCGCGAAGACGTAGAGGACTGGTGTAGGAAATGTGTAGCCTGCTCCTCAGTAAAAGGACCGCAAACGAGAGCCAGAGGTCGACTGAAAGTGTATAATGTTGGTGCACCATGGGAAAGAATTGCTGTCGATATAGCCGGGCCATTCCCTGTTACTGAAGAAGGCAATAGGTATATCATCGTCATGCAAGACTATTTCAGCAAATGGCCAGAAGCTTTTGCAGTACCTAACCAAGAAGCTCATACCGTCGCCAAAAAGCTAGTTCACGAGGTGTTCTGTCGATTTGGCTTTCCCTTGGAGTTACACTCTGACCAGGGTAGAAACTTCGAGTCTTCACTATTTCAAGAGGTTTGCCAACTACTCGGGATACATAAGACTCGTACAACACCATATCACCCTCAGTCAGATGGAATGGTCGAAAGATTCAACCAGACGCTAGAGAATCATTTGGCTAAAGTAGTGGAAGAACACCAGAGGGATTGGGACCAATACATTCCACTCTTCTTAATGTCATACCGCTCAGCAACACATGACAGCACAAATTGCACACCGGCGAAAGTCAACTTCGGCCGAGAAATTAGACTACCCATAGATGCACTAACCGGAACACCCCCCGATACCCCTATCCTAGCCGTCGACTATGTGGCTGACCTACGACGTAAACTAGATGGAATACATGAGCTAGTGAGAGAGAATGGTCTGAAAACTAGCGAGAAAATGAAGATCCGATACGACCGCAAAGCTAACGTGCCCGGATTTGAAGAGGGAACTTTGGTATGGTTACATAATCCCATTAGGAGAAAAGGAAAGAGTCCGAAATTTCAAGCCAAATGGGAGGGTCCATACGCGATAGTAACCAGGATAAACGATGTCACCTACCGGATAAGGAAAGGACCTAGAGGGAAGCTGAAGATCGTACACGTAGACCGCCTAGCTCGCTATTATGGATCAAATCATGCTCGGGACGAGCACGACTAAGAAGGGGGCAATGTTACGAATGCACCTTATGTCGAGGGCATAAGGTTCAATATCGCTTGACATGCAGTGTGTAACTTTTAAGCCCTATAACTCGAGATCTAGACATCGTATAGGTGCAATATAAAAACGCATTTCTAGATTTAAGATGGCCTATCGAATGGTACAGGTTTCATCAATTTTGTCAACTAAGTGACGACATCGAAATTTCTAGAAGCCCGTTTCCGGGAATTACCGTAGGTACTTACTGAATGTACTCGAAGGTATGCGCTATTATTATTACGTCTAGACGATTCTGGAATGTTCGATCAGCTGGACTATATATAGCGCCGTGACGCCGGCGCCGAGTCAGTCTGCACTTGACTACCGAGACGAAAACAGCGATACTTAAGAAGCGATCTTTGAGAATACCTACTGCGACAACTGTAACGAGAACATTGAGTACTACGTGAAGTAACATCTGTAGTGTTATTGTGTGTTTACAATACGGACTTCGTGGACGTAAGTCAAGACTTCGGTGCAACGTCAACAACATTCTACTTGTCATTGCCTACAATCGACTGTACCTTCGTTGCCAATAAATTTCGTAACCCTTAACCGGTATTTTAGTACCCCTAGCCCGTAACAATATTAATATAAGTAGGTAGAATCAATTTGTATGGTATGTAGCAGTTACGGCGTTACATGCTAAAGAGTACCTTATTTTCAGAACTGCCAGAGTCCGGCCCCAGTGTGCGGGCACAGAAGAGCTGGTACTCCATAGGGGACATGCTGCGAGCGAACTGCACGTCGCCGCCCGCTGACCCAGCAGCCAACCTCACGTGGCTCTTAAATGGCCAGGAGGTAATGTGCCTACAATTCTTCCAAACATGTTGATGACTTTAGACTTTCTAATATTAAACTCGTTATAGAATCGATTATACAATATGTAAAGAAAACACTGTCCGATCCGTTAAGGTATTGTTAGGTATCGATAACTGATTCTACTAATGCCCACAAAGCCGGAATAAACTTAAAAATATCCCCTAAAAAAATAAATATTATTTCGCAAAAAGAGGTAACTTAATGCATGTGCAGTAGACAATCCATACGCGGGCGACGGGGGGCAGGGCACGCGTCACGTGGTCAAATCGCTTATAATAATATCGTCAAAATGGTGTTGTCACTTTTTTTATTACCAATTTTCGGGGAAATTGGAATTAATTCGCGGGGAAAAAAGATTATTTCAAAATTCATTAGTATTGTTACTGTGATGATTACGTAAAATTTTATATTATATTTGGTCATGTGTTTACCTAACCTTTATTACCCTTATGGGTCGGACAGGGTTTTCTTTACATATTGTATGTATGTATAGTGGTCAGACCTTAGAGTTGATCATATCAAGGTGTAATAAAATAAGTAGAACATCTTAGGATGGAGGGCTCGACTCTCAGTCTAACTGGAAGCAGCTGTATATCAGTATTGGACATGGCGTGATTAAGCAATTACTCAGTAGGTTTGATATGCTTGGGGGTCTAAATATAGATATGCTAGGGGGTCTAAATATAGATATGCTAGGGGGTTTAAATATAGATATGCTAAGGGTCTAAATATAGATATGCTAGGGGGTCTAAATATAGATATGCTAGGGGGTCTAAATATAGATATGCTAGACGGTCTAAATATAGATATGCTAGGGGGTCTAATATCTGCTCTCTGGGACCCTGTACATTACTTCAAGATTCTAGAAGGCTCAAGATTCAAGGCTCCTAGGCCGACTGCACCTGAAGGCGCTGTTGTGCGCTTGACTACTTGAATAATTGCAGAACTAAAATAATATATAAATCAACCTGTTTTCCTACCTCCACATAAATTTAACAGTACCTTAGCACTTCGGTAAAATTAGGATAAGGACTTAATCTTTGGTAGATATTATCATTAAAACTTCATTTCATTCAATTAAATTAGTCTGATAGATAGTATGATCAAGCCACAGTGAAACTCGCCCTAAATGTGCTTAAAAGCTGTAAATTGTAAGGCAAATAATTCATTCAACATTTGTTGGACACCATCGAAATTTCAAGTTCCACTTCCTTTTTCTCGACCCTTCTCGTTTGTAAACACGAGAGTGCTTCAAATGAAGGGAGGGAGGCATTTAAACTCGAACACTGTTTGATTGTTTGAAGAAAGTATTACTGTCAATCCTACTTATATTAACAAAACTATGAAGTATCCTATACAGTAAGAGTCAAAAGTGCATTACCACTTTTGAACTTTATTGCACTAACAATAAGTGTCATAAGTGGTACTCCACTTTTGACCTTTACTTTAAGTATATGACTTTGCTTTCTGTGACTGACCTGAAATGGGCATAAAATTTCTAATATCATATTCCATCGCAGGTAAAAGGGCTGGATATTCCGCTGCACGACACATCATACGCGCGAAGAAAACCTGTGATAACCGACACGTCGCTCGAAGATGCAAATAGAATTATATTCAGTCCCTGGGACGCAATCTCGGGTTACGAGGAACCGGTGACCGACAATGTAATAGACATTCCGGGCAATATCGACGGCGTTGTGGGCATTCCCCAAGCTGATAGCAATCGGAAAAACAAGGAGGAAAGCACCACCCACTTTGCACCAAGACTAGAGCAAATAGCAAATAAATTGAACATTAGTATTGAAGAAGAGAAATCCAATAAATCATATTCGTTCAGTCAACTTGTTATAAGAGTACAGTCGGTACACTTTCGCAAAGTAAGTTACGCTCTTTACCGATACTAGTGTTTACATTGACGTTTGTTTAAATACAAGTTATGTTTTAAATGTAAACGCAAGATTTTTGACGTCCCTAAGTAAAGTTTTCCCATAATTTCAATTTTCGCATTGTATTCATTTTCTAAAATATATAGTAGAGTTATTTGATAGACAAAGCCTTTGTTCACAATAGGCACACAACATTTGGTTACGAAATGCACGTTAGTTACGTGTATTACTGCAGTGGGACGGGTCGTCTGTCCAGGACCGAACTGTTGTTCGCAACTATAATTTAAAATTTCAAACTCCTACGTGAATTTGTTATGAAACGTTTTATTATAGAGAATATTGAACAGCGGGCTATAAAATATGTTTCATGAAATTCAATCTAGCTATTGAAAAGCTCATGGAAAGTAATAAATTGAGGCACCGTTAAATTTTAATGTTCTTTGTTTTCGTTATAAAAAATATTAAATGTTTCAATAAAGCTTAGAGCACGGTGGCCTAGTGATATCGGCCGCGACTTAAAAGTTGTAGGTCGTAGGTTAGAACCCAGGTGCTTCACTTTGTGTAAATTATTTCATCACCCCTGCTCTCAAAACAGTGAAGGAAAGCATCGTGAGGAAACCGGCATGTCCTAGATCCAAAAAAAAAAAATATCTATGACAGACATGTGACATCTACCAGCCCGCACTGGGCCAGCGTGGCCCACTCCCTGTCACCGAGAGGAGGCCTGAGTAACAACAGTGGGGACATTTATTTATTTATTTTTTTTGGCTTCGCACGGTTTGTGCATTTAGCCAATGTCACGTAATTATGAATTATTCATTTCATGTCGAAAAAGACGGCAGCGTGGCCCGTCTTACTAGTGAGGTTTGGGGCAAACTCATGATGTGGCCACTATGCTGCGATATTTCATTGTTCTTTATGAACTATTTACTAAATGCACTTTTTACTACATAAATCACGCACTTTTATTTAGTAAACAACACTATAAATAATTTTAAAATTCCAATGAAAAACGAGCGTGACACTCAGCTTGACTTTCCCGCCATACCTCCAGTGGGGACATTATAAGCTGAAAAAATCTAAAGCTTTGCAGAAAGTTATACAGTATGTTAAGAAAACCCTGTCCGACCCGTGAAGGTGTTGTTAGGTATCGATAACTGATTCTACTAATGCATACAAAACCGGGCTAAACTTAAAAAAAAATCCCCCTAAAAAAATAAATATTATTTCCCAAAAAGTGGTAACTTAATAAATGTGCGTTCACCCTTCCGCGGGCGGCGGGCGGCAGGGCACGCGGCACGTGGTCGCATCGCTATTCGCTCATCATAATACCGGTGTTGTCACTTTTTTAAAAATTACCAAATTTCGGGGAAGTTGGAATTAATTCGCGGGAAAAAAAGATTATTTCAAAATTCATTTGTATTAGTGCTATGATGATTACGTAAAATTTTATATTATATTTGGTCATGTGTTTACCTAACCTTTATTATCCTTATGGGTCGGACAGGGTTTTCTTAACATACTGTATAGGTATAGAATATATGGTTTGTTTTACACGAATAAGATGCTTAGGACACGTAAATAACGTTCTACTTTAAAACTGTTGAATTAATTTGCTTGTAAACAAGGTCCAACAGTATATCACTTGATACGGTTGCCTAGCAATTAGCGTTGTTTGTCACGATCACACACCATGTGACTTTTACCTCAATGACATAAGGTTTAAATTGCAATGATTGCGGCTATAATTAGTGTTATTTGTCACAGGGGCGGGTAAACGTGACGTGTGTGGCACACGTGCTGTCGGTGTGGTCGAATAGCGGCGTGCTCATCCTGGATGAGGAGCGGCCGCAGATTGCACCCGTTATGGGCAGCCGGGATTCCAACTCAGGTATCATGATTTATGTTTCTTGTAATTTATATATTCAGCGCCTAAGTGTCGAAATAATGCTTACATAATCTCTTAAATTTTGAAAATAGAACAATATATTGGGTCATTCCAGTAGTTGAACAGACTGCAAACATGGATTATTTTGTAGATTGGTTAAAATGTCAATCTAAAAGATAATTATGAAAAAGAAAGTTCTGGAATGTTAACAAAACAAAAGTTGGTACGAATTGTGATTATTATGAAACGAAGGAGAAAGTGACTGTGAGTTAAGCTATTCGGGAGCAAGCAACTCCTTTTATTTAATTTTTTTGTGTTTGGAAATCATCAAATGACCTCTCTCGCTCTGGGCGGAGTGGAAGGGCGTGTCAGACTTTTACTGACTGTCCGACGCCCAGGGCCACGATTTCTTTTTTAACCAATCCACAATCCTGACCCAGGAGGCATCGATCTTCGTAGACCCCGTCACGATGTGCTGACATCCTTTGAGGTGCGCGTGAAACACAATGCGCCGTCGACTCGGGCCTGGTCCTTACCGGGCGGCGAGCTGCCCACTGCTCAGCGCCCGAAGGGGTGGAGGCATCTCCTTAGTACGATAAACTATTAATTGGAAATTATATTTCTGCACATAAAATTGCAACCAATCATTATTTTAAAATGCTTTAAAGCGTTTTATATATAATAAATACTTTTTAATTTCATGCTGTTATGGTAAAACTTTGGCTTCGTTTACTTAATTTACCTGAGCTAATTCACCTAGGTGAACTAAACATACTTTTAGTAAACTTTAAACACCTGGGTGCATTAAAATTACTTTAAAAAATCTTTATTCACCTGGGTGCATTAAAATTACCCCTTCGTTAACTTAATCCACCTGATTATTTGTACGCATGAATATGAATATTTGGACTGGTCTGGTCGTGCCTCGATAAAGGCCGTTAAGCCGTTGGTCCCGGTTGCCATACGAACACCTAATGGCAGTCGTTACAGGTTGTTAGAGCCCTCAAAAGTCCAACAATTGGTCTAACTGCAATACTTCGATATCGCCTTCGGGTTATGGAGGTCAGTCGCAGTTGCTTCACGGAAAATATCGAAGTTTACCCAAAATCAGCAGTTACACTGGTAAAGCGGACCCCAGACTCCAAAGCTGTTTAATGCACCCAGATAAGTAAGGTGAATAAAGTTTTTGTAAAGTAATTTTAATGCACCCAGGTGAATAAAGTTTTTGTAAAGTAATTATAATGCACCCAAGTGTTTAAAGTTTACTAAACATGTGTTTAGTGCACCTAGGTGAATTAAGTAAACGTAGCCAAAACTTTGTATTAACCAAATAACTTTGGTTAATTTCAATGTTGTTTTTATAAAACTTACAGCAAAGTGGTTGGAAATGATCACGTATTTTCGTCCATACGCTTTTGTGGTTATAGAAATTAAATTCTGTTAATTCTATTAAACTCCCAACTCTTTGTTTGTTCAAATTTTTGTGATAAGCCTGGCTTAATTCGATGAAATTTAACAATCGAGTGTGATTTCGAATTGTTTGAATGTATAATAATCAGTTATATTATACATAACAACAAGCCTCTTTTTATAGGACAGACATAAACTTTTATTCATTCACTTTCATTGAACATAAGCACTTATACTATTTCAGATACCTAAAGGTGTGATAGCATAAGTTATTTAAAGTTAGAGTTCAAAGTCTTACGTGAAAATATTGATAAGAGCATCGGGGTCGGAGGATGTCAAGCCTTCGTGACATCGAGGCTTTTATCAGAATCCCTTACCCTACTTATAAGTAAACTTAAAAGTAAGTTCCTACTACCTTCTTAAGGGGAAGTTAAATATTATTTCGCAGCGTGCAACGTTCGCACGTTGAAAACTAACCGGTACAAAGAAGTATAATCTTTAAAAGAACATTTAAATAAAATTTTAAAGCCTGTGCTATTTAGGGATTGTTAAGGTTTTTAAATTACTGAATAGCAACATAGCAACGCGGAGTTTAGTAGGATAGCAACATTAAAAAGGGTATTAAATATTTATATATTTTTTTAGATATCAAGGTATTTTATGCTGAATGTGCGGATTCCATATTGATTTAATTAAGTATCGGTATTGTTAGAAGCCTCCTCCAAGGATGACCTATGTTATTTTTTTTGTGACGTATTTTTATCATAAAACCCACTCCGTATATGCCAGGTGTAACACCTGTATGACACTCTATTTTGTTACCCCTTCGTCTGGTTTCAGAGAGTCCTAATATGACATTATTTGGTGTTTTTCAGTGCTTCGTGTAGTTCAATTAGGCGTTCGTGAGAAGACAGAGTTTTAACATTATATGTCATGACATAAAAGTTGTTTTTAGATTTAGGTTAGGTTCTATAAATTCTTTTGATCCCTTTGGAGGGTTTTGGTCCTGATCTCCCACCGTGACCAGCCGGCTTGGGAGATTTTTTCTGGTTTCCTTTTTATTTTTTGTTCAACTGTAGCGTCTGTTCGGTAGACGGGGCTTAGTTGCTATATGTTTGCGCTATTACTTTCTAGGTTGTTGTTAGTTTTGTTTATTTTTTTATTGGAGGAGGCCGTCACCTGCATAGGGGTTCTAGCAGAATAATAATAATAATAATAAAAAAGTATAGATTATAAATTATTTACTTTTTCATTTAATATTTTATTGGTTTATTTATGTTACTTTAACTTTTTTCTAATTCATTACTATTACCCAACTTACCTTCTGTTTAGAAATAAAAGCCTTTTTTATTTTTTTATTTTTATATTGTTAGAAGCGGATGCGTTTTTTAACAATTGCACATTTAAAAGTCCAACATTTTTGTTAGGCCTCCCATCACTCAGGCATTCTAAAGTCACGCTAATTAAATTGATTAAAAAACAAACATGGGGCATTATTGCATTCCGTTATTCCATTGTAACTGCGTTGACATCGATACGAATTCGAGGAATTTTATCATTTGTCCGGAAACAATTCAGTAACTACATGTTTCTGAATTACTTAAGAATATTAGGGCGTGGAAAGGCCCTTAGGGAGAACAGATTATTTAGTAGCTTTCCTCTTAAGAAGTGTTTGAAGTTCTATCGGCAAAATTCGTCTAACACGATAACTTTTTTGCGACTTACGTCATATGTTCTATGTTCTGTTAAGGGTTTTGGTTTCCGTTTTTTGTCCTTCCAGTGGACGATTGAGCGTGAACTTACGTCATAATTAGCTTATAATGTTTCCAATGTCCCATGGACGCAGGCCTCCTATCGGTGACAGGGAGTGAGTGGGTCGTAATCACGAGGGCCCAGTGCAAGTTCGTAGATGCCACACGTCTTCGAATTTTTGGTCAATAGTGCCGGTTTCGTTACGAAGTTTCTTCTTTCGCTGTTTTGAGAGCAGTGGCAATGAAATAATTTATTCAAAATAACGGATTAGCTCTGAATTGGCAGTGGGTGGGGCATATAGCTCTTAGAGCCGATGGGGCAGAAAGGCTCTTGAATGGCGACCACGTACCGGCAAGCGCAGCGTCGGACACCCATCGACTAGGTGGTCGAATGAACTGACCAACTCGCAGATAAAAACTAGCGGATAAAACTAAAAGGGGTAAACGGAGCCTGTCAAAACCAAAGCAGGTTCTGAAAAGGCAGGGTCCAGTAAAGGACACGTGCGACAAGGATAGTTTCGTTAAGGTAGTGAAAAGGAAGAAGAAGCCCCTTTGTGGAATACAGCTCCGACAGGACCCAACATGCTGCTGCGTCCAGCAATACCGATGACGCTGTTCTATGTGTTCATACTGCACCACTCCACGAAGATTGAGGAGACCGTGGAGTATCTACGCGTCAAGACCAACTGGATTTTAAGGGTCGGGAGGTTGGAGTCGCGTCACAGCACGAAATTCAAATCCTTCGTAGTGCGTGTTCCGACAAATCACCTCGAAAAATTCCTCAAAGAAGAATTCTGGCCGAAAGGTGTTGTCTACCGCCGGTTTCGTGGCCAGCTACATGACACCAGTCAGCGAAACACAACGCCGACACTTCGTGTAGTGTTAATTAATAATGTTATTTGTATTTATAGTATTTTAAGTTTTTATGTTGTTATGTTGTTATGTTATAGTGACGTATATGTTTATATGGGCCTTGATGCCCGAAATAAATGGATATAAATAAAAAAATAAAATTGCAGGGGAGCGCTGGATGCCTATGTCCAGCATTGGACTTCATGAGGCTGAAATGATGATCATGATACAAAATAACATTTATACAGCATTTGACTCTGCATGAACCTATGACCTATGTACTGACTCTATACTTGTAACTTATAAGACGCGACGGTTATTAATAGGCCGTCACTGCCCTTGAGCGTAACCTACCGAATGCTGTTACTGGTTTTCATCAATCAATTAGGTGTCTCCATTGATGTAACCTTTAAGTTGTGTCGTACTTTACTACATGGTCACTTTGTAATGCAGTTTCACATGAATTCCCCTAAAATACATTAAGCGCACGCTGCGTTACACTGTTAGATTTAATTGTTTCGCATGCGGTCTAAATGCAGGGAGATGAAATTCAGATTCATTTAACTGCACATACGATAGTATTTCTGCCTTCTCATGGCTCCAAACGAGGATGGAGCGGTTTATAGTTGCGTCACGGTGACGTAGCAAAATATATCTTCGCACTGTGGGTACCTATAAATTAATATTCTTAATATTGTGAAATTGCATAGCACATGTGTGAGCCCTATGTACTTTAAAGCTACCATCTAGTGGTAGAGTGTATGTTGAATCATTAAAGTCCCCTTCAAAATGGTGGAACCATTCATGGTGCTGGTTCATACGCCATGTTCGTGAACAAGTGCCGTCAGCGAGGACTGGTCACGTCTTTGCCGCCGCGGCATATTTTAACTTCTAAATGGTTTTTATGTTTTCTGTAACGGACGCTTTTAAAGTGCACATCTTTCTGCATCGTTCTCATATGGATAATTTCAAAAGTGCATGTAATTGGTGTCTTTGAAATAAATTTCTGTGAATTTGATAATTTCTGAAACCAGTAGGTACAACTCATGCACATATACACACACATGCCTTGTCTTTTGTATGTATTAAAGAAACGATTCTCACATCTTAGAAAGGCAAAGCACAATGATCGTTGCCACACTGCTAATTAGCCTACGTAGCAGACGAAGGCATATCATCAGTTTCCTCATGGATGTGTATGTACACACAAAATAAAACTTTTATTGAAATTTAAAAAAAAAGCTTCATACAGCTTAAAGGCGATAGAACGACATTAATTTAAACATATAGTAATTAATCATGTTCCCAGCCTGGATACAAAAATTCAAACAAATATTTCCTATACTTATCACTGGAAGTTAGTCAAAGATTGCCAAGACCCATTAGTCGGCCCGTCATGCGTCACTATTGTTTAACTGATTAGAAAAAATCGCTTATTTAATTTGGATAGAAGCATTTATCTGATAGTTTCAAAATACTCATTTTCGACACCCACATTATATAATGACTTTTGACATGCAATAATAGTTGTACATACATGAATGTTATGTTCTCGTTGAGAACGTAACTGATCCGTGGTAAGGAGATAAATCGGTGAAATTGTACCAATGAATATTCATTTCACGTATTCTCTATGGCCAACGACAGCGAGTACTTTGGCTGCCATTATTGTAATGAATCATAGTCTAGATTAGAGGATGCAAAGTGATACATGGTACTTACAAAACTTACCTACGTATTGCTAATTTAATGGCAGTTTTGAGTTAGTTAGTCATAAACTGCGCTTATGCAAATGGGTTGTTAGACTGTCGCCAGCGGTAGGCTGTGGTCTGTCACTTCTCATTAAACAGCCTTAAGTTTTAGCGTCTGGAAGCAATTATTAGGTCTGGGACTCAGTGAGTTGGTAACTTCTTGTCCATTCAATTTGTTCGCGTGTCTTATTGAAATGAAATATAAAATATATAAAATTTGTATTCGATTATTGCTTTTAGTTATTTATTTATGAAATAAATATTTCACTGGTTTAGTTATGAGGCTAAATTAAACTAAAGCCTGTCAAGTTTTATCTGTGTGCTGTGCTGGCGAACTATGGATTTAAATTTTACAGAAATGCTAATAAATACAGTCAATTTTATTCATGAAATTGTAATTTTTGTATCTTTGTAAATAAGTTTGAATCCAATATATAAAATTATCCTGTCACAATATTTGTCCTCGAACTACTCCAGAACGGCTGAATCAATTTTAATAAAACATTGTATATATATACCTACATTCGTTAGGCCTGAGAATAGATTTTTATTTATTTTTTATATTCATAAGTGCAATTTTTGAAAAAAATAATCGTACTATTACTACTCACGCGGGTGAAAACGCGGCGCGCAGCTAGTAATACTATAATAATGATTTGAGTGTAAGGTTAGCGCAGTCGTTAAGCTATTGACTGCTACGCTGCGTGTCGCGGGTTCGATTCCCGCACGGAACAAGTATTTGTATGACCTACAAGTAGTTGTTCCGCGTCTGGCTGTTTGTGTATGTAACTTTATATGTTTGTAAACGCACCCATGATACAGGAGAAATTTCTACTGTGGGGCAACTTATTTTTTTTTTTTTTAAATAATGGTATGATAAAATTTTTTAATAAATTATAAACTAGCGCTTGACCGCAATCCCGCCAGATGGTAAGCAGTGACGCAATCGTTGATGGTAAAGTGCACTAGTTTATTAAGCTAGCCTTGAAGACACTCAAATTGTAGTCCGACGGAAACACCGCCGCTGGCAAATTGATCCAGTCCCAAACGCTTCGTCCAGATCGCAGTGGTGTTAACGATATAAGGGTGGAAACTCGCGGAACGACAGGTTGTCCGATGGTGAAACATAGATGGGGGAATTAAATCATGCAATTCCCTTGCACACTCCCCAAAATGCATCCTATAGAACACCGAAAGGATGGCTACTCTACGCGTGTGCTCTAGGCTTTGGAGACCATCTCGAGTTAAATCAGTGTCACCAATCAGCCTCTTCACACGCCTCTCCACTCAATTCAAAGTGGCACTGATATTATTAGTAATAGTATTATATTCATCTGTGCGAATTTAAAGTTGTGTAAGTAACATAGAATATATGCAGTACGATGTTTTTAGATATCACAACTGGTGGAATATGAATTTACTAAGCTATGTCCCTGTCTAACCTATCGGGGTATACAGGCGCTATGTTATGTTATTTTGTTTCTATTGGTGAGATGGCCATTTGCAGCCGGTTTCAACATTCCACCGTAATTGAGATAAAACTGGTTATTATAGAGTACGTCTATGTATACAAACTTGGAAACAATGTAACGATAATGAAATTAGAAACTCCCCCAATGTTTATTTTGCTACCCCCATGGTCATCGTTAACCCATTGCTTTGGGCAATCGTTTCCTTGTTGACTTAACAAACTTACGCGACTAGATGAATAGATAACAGCCCCTTATTCTGTTTTGTTTTTGTTTAGATAGATAGTTATGCTACAATAACAACACAAACACTTACATTAACTATGTTACGTAAGTGTATATATAGATTTATGTTGCTACTAATATTTGCATTAACTATGTTTCCTGTACCCAACCGTACCAAGAGAAAATTCAAATTTAACTCAAAACGTTTTCCAAAGCACAGGTGAAGAGTACCCAGCTTGTCGATGTTCTATAAAAGATGCATTTTGGTGAGTGTGCGAGGGAATTGCATGACTTAAGTCCCCCATCTCCGTTCCATCATTGGACGACCCGTCGTACGGCGAGTTTCCACCCTTACATTGTTGACACCGAAACGGTCCCAACGAAGCGTTTCGCCTCGTCTTTTATACCGCGTACATCGAGCGACTGGAACAATTTTCCAGCGGCGGTGTTTCCGATGGACTAAAATTTAAGTGCCAGCCAAAAAAAAACTGTAACTTCTCAATATTTTTGACATTGATTGTCACTAAGACGAGATTGCGATTAAATGAATGTATTTAATTACACGAATTGACCTTCTGGTATAACTTCCAATGACCCATTTTACTGAGTGAGTATTTACCTAATAAATACAATCTACGATTAAGATTCTTCTTGAACCTGAGAAAAAGTAAATATTGATATAGTCTTAATAAATTGCTATCGTTATTTTGCGCAAAGATAAAAAGTTAACGGCTTCATAAGTTCCATACTATTCTCATATAGAAGTATAACAAAAGTGTAAAGATTAAATGAAGGATTGAGCATGACCTCATCCTTTTGCTGGTACACAGGGCTGATCTCTGAGGGCCGTAATGCACTACACGGGCCACGAGCGGATTGGTAGATATTTTTTTCAAATTTCTTAAAATTTTTGTTTTAGGACATGTTTCCTTTTTTGTTGTGGATAGGAAATCACCAAATGACCTCTCCCAATCTAGGCAGGGCGGAAGGGCATGTCAGACTTTTACTGACTAAAACCCGCCCGTGTTCCGTCACCTGTCTTTGTGTCTGGGCCACGGTTTCTCTTTTGACCAACCCGCAATCCTGACCCAGGCATTGGTCTTATTGAAGCCCGTCACGATGTGCTGACAAGAATTTGGAGGCACGCGTGAAACAACGTGCCGTCAACTCGGGCCTGTTCCTTACCGGGCGACGAGCAATGGGCAGCTCGCCGTCCGGTGCTGCTCCCTCATGCGCTTCGCCTCCTCCTTTGCCAGCATCACAGCTTTGTAGAAGGGGGTGACGGCCTGCCATGAACTCTCACTCTGAACCATGGCCTGGATCAAGGCCAGACGCGAGAGATCCCCACCGATCGTAGCCACGAGACCACGGCGGTGCTCCACAAAAGCCGGGCAAACCTCCACCTAGGACATGTTGCCTCACGATGTTCTCCTTTATCGTTTTGTGAGTACTGGTGGTGAAATAAATTAACAGAAAGTAAATCAATCTGCTTTGGAATCTACGACCACATGAGTCATGGCTGTTATCACTGAGCCACTACTCATGATTTACAAATGTATGTACTGTACACTAACAACACGTTTTATTTAATAGAGAAACTTTTTCACTCATCGAGACACCAGAATTATAAGAGACTAGCAATAAAGCCGGGGTTATTGCCGACTCTGACATTTTCATAGGCATTCTTCAATATATCCGTCAGAGTACTGTAACAATGTTTCTTATAAATAGGGTAATATTTCCTGAACATGTTAAGGGTCGATACAAACTTGAGACGCAGGCAGTACTTCGATTGAATGTGTTTCGAAAGCGTATTGGGTAATGGGATGCATTATAAGAAGCCGTAAAGGATTTCTGCAATGAATAAGCATAAGTACTTAGACTACTTACAATTATTCTAATAGAAATTTGAGGAAAATTTTACACATTTCAAAGCTTTGAAGATCTCAGCTATGACTAAATATTTTGGAAATTTCACGTCTTACGCGCGGCTGTCACATCTAGAGATGTCACCGTCGCTACGGGCGTGTGTTCAAAATATAATTATAAATTTAGATTACTTTATTAATAAGTCTTGTTTGAAGTAATAAAAGCCACCTTTATTAAAACTATGAATAACAAGAAGGAAATTATGTTTAGAATTTAATTAAATAAGTAATTAATTAATTTCTAAGCGTAATGTAAGTTTAAGTTACTCATAACACGCGTTTGTGTTAGGTTAACTAGAAAATCGATGGTCATTTAAATTAACAATCGACGATTTTCAACTTTAACCTAATTATTGTTGTACAAAGCACAGGTCCGTTCGTGTGTGGAGTACTGCAGCCACATATGGGCTGGTGCTGCTAAGTGTCACCTGGCCACTTTGGATTCAGTGGAGAGGCGTGCGAAGAGGCTGATTGTTGACCCTGATTTAACTCGAGTTGGTGTCCAAAGCCTAGAGCACAGGCGTAGAGTAGCCAGCCTTTCGGTGTTCTATAGGATACATTTTGGGGAGTGTGTGAGGGAATTGCACGATTTAATTCCCCCATCTCCGTTCCACCATCGGACGACCCGTCGTATGGCGAGTTTCCACCCTTATGTTGTTAACACCTCTACGATCCGGACGCAGCGTTTCGCCTCCTCCTTTATACCGCGTACATCGAGGGACTGGAACAATCTGCCGGCGGCGGTGTTTCCGTCGGACTACAATTTGAGTGTCTTCAAGGCTAGAGTGAATAGGCTCTTAATAAACTAGTGCGATTTACCATCAACGATTGCGTCGCTGCTTACCATCAGGCGGGATTGCGGTCAAGCGCTGGTTTATAAATTTATAAAAAAAAAAATTAAACATCTAATTTACTGATATCAGCACCATGACATCATTCCCTAAATTTATAAGGAAGAGTATAAAATCATTCTTTTGTGTTACCAGCCCCCTAATTGCCTAACACACTATTACTATAAGTTGGAATCATTTTGAAGCTTATTGCTATTGCATTGCTCCCTTCTCTTCGGAAATGTGTGTGCTCAACAGCGTTAATAACGCAATGAATGTTGTAGAACTGTCAAAATGAAACCCATTGCTACTGATAATGTGTTACGTAATTACCCTGCTGGTTTATTTTCTATGTTACTGCGACGCATATATAGCGCTTCATTTTCCTAGAAGTTCTGGTTAAAGACATTTATTTCTCATAAAGAAATTTATTTTTGAGTTACATGAGAACGAAAATACAGAATAAAAAACTAATCATTGTCTTCCGAAACTTGAACTCACAGCTACCAGCACCCTAAATGAGTAACATACTCATCATCATCTCAGCGTTAATCCCAGTCGCATCCGAAGCCTTTTTCCAGCTCTGGAGTCTAGGGTCCGCTTTACCAGTTTAATTGCTGATTTTGGCGAAACTTTGACATTTTCCGTGACGTGACTACCGTCTGACCTCCACAACCCGAAGGCGATATCGAAGCATTGCAGTTAGACCAATTGTTGGACTTTTGAGGGCTCCAACAACCCGTAACGACTGCCACTAGATGTTCGTATGGCAACCGGGACCAACGGCTAAACGTGCTTTCCGAGGCACGACCAGACCAATGCAAATATTCATATTCTTGCATACAAATATTTGCACTGTACGGGGATCGAACCTGCGCCTCCTTGCGCAGCAGCCGCGTTCGCTACCGCTACGCCACGGAGGCTGTCAAATGCGTTTTATGCTTAACTTACATGAGAACGAAAACACATTATAAAAAACTAATCATTGTCTTCCGAAACTTGGACTCACAGCTACCAGCACCCTAAATGAGTAACATAATATTACTATGAATTGGAATCATTTTGAAGCATACTGCTAATCCACGTTTACGAAACATTTGTCAGTTCAATAACGTATATAAGTTGGAATCATTTTGAAGCTTATTGCTATTGCATTGCTCCCTTCTCTTCGGAAATGTGTCTGCTCAGCAGCGTAAATAACGCAATGAATGTTGTAGAACTGTCAAAATGAAACCCATTGCTATTAATAATGTGTTACACAATTACCTTGACAGAAATTACCCGTACAATCATTCATAGTCCCACTACTGGGCACAGGTCTCCTCTTATACAGAGAAGGATTGAGCGTAATCACCACGCTTGCTCAATGCGGGTTGGCGATTTCAGACTTAAAGTTCAGGTTTCCTCAAGATGTTTTCCTTCACCTTTTAATCAGTCATTGGTGTCTAAGATATACTTAGAAAGTACATATAATTTAGAATAGTTACATTGGTACTTGCCTGACCGGGAATCGATCTCATACTTGAGAGGCTGGTGTTTTAACCACTAGGTCACCACGACTTTATTATTAATCTCCAAAAAATCCAAAACTGCGCCACTATGCGCAACTACCCGGAGATTTAGAACGCGGTCCCGCTGTCACAATGCAGATACATCAGTCACTAGTAGAACTTTTGTTTACATGTGCTATTTCTATTTTACATAAATTTATTATTCTTAGCAGCGGTGGTCCAGTGGTATCGACCGTGACTTAACAGCTGTAGGTCGTAGGTTCGAGCCTCGTCAGGCGCTTAACTTTGTGTAAATTATTTAGCCCTCTAAGTAAAGGGTTTTTCAATAGGGACGTTCGAACTTTGACAGCGCATAACGGCCATCTTGGTAATGCGATACCTGTCAAATTTAGCATGAATACATATTTAGTCATGACATTTTACCATGGAAAGCTACATGCTTCAACGACGCGTAGAAATCATTAAAATTTATTATCGAAATCAGTGCTCTATTCGCCTAACGTTCCGTGCGTTGCGATGGCGACCGACATCGGATGATGACTAGAGTAGGTGGTATGGATCTTACAAACATGTGGGAACCACATGTTTGTAAGAGAAGACGGCACCACTTGCCATACAGCACGGGAAACATTAAATTTATTGAAAGAGAAATTCGAGGGCTTCGTCATCTCGCGTGGTGGCGACATCAACTGGCCCCCGAGATCGTGTGACTTAACACCGCTCGATTATTTTCTGTGGGGCTACATGAAATCAGTGTATGCAGATAAACCACAGTCAATTGCTTCCCTAAAGGCCAACATAACTCGCGTTCTTCGTGAAATTGAGCCCCATTTATGCAAAGACGTCCTTCAAAATTGGTCCACCAGAATACACCATCTACAGCGGAGTCGCGGTGGCCATTTGGCTGATATTATTTTCCACACATAATGTCATTGAATATTCTTTAAAATGTAATAAAAATTGTGGTAATACCACTTAAACAGATTGTTTTATTTCATTTCAATGTTCGAGCGCTCTCAATGAAAAACCCTTTATATTTTAGACACCAATGACTGATTAAAAGGTGAAGGAAAACATCGTGAGGAAACCGGCATGTCCTAGAGCCGAAACTTCGAAGACATGTGTCATCTACCAACCAGCATTGGGCCCGTGTGATAGATTACGGCCCACTCCCTCTCACCGAGAGGAGGCCTGTGTCCCAACAGTGGGAACATTATAGACTGATTAGGTTTTGTTATATTATATTCGGTCGTTCACTAACGGTCAGACTAGTCCATAAGTTTAAAGCCGCTCAGCGAGCTATGGAGCGGGCTATGTTGGGCGTCTTTCTGAAGGACCGCATCAGGAATGAGGTGATCCGACAGAGGACCAGAGTCACTGACATAGCTGAGAGGATTAGCAAGCTGACGTGGCAATGGGCTGGTCAGATATGCCGCAGGACCGACAACCATTGGGGTAAACGAGTCCTCGAGTGGAGACCGCATCTCGGCAAACGTAGCGTAGGACGCCCTTGGGCGAGATGGAGCGACGACATCAAAAAGGTGGCTGGTAGCGGATGGCGGAGAACTGCTCAGGATCGAGCTTGTTGGCATGCCATGAAAGAGGCTGATGATATTATATTCTATCTACAATTTAAGTGTCTTCAAGGATAGTGAATAAGCTCTTAATAAACTAGCGCGCTTTACCATTAACGATTGCATCACTGCTTAGCATCAGGATCGCGGTCAAGCACTAGTTTATAATGTTTAAAAAAAATATCCATATTGTTTTATGTTAACTTTGTAGCATCAATTGTTTATGGCCAATTAATTTATAGATACTGACATTTAGAAAAATGTTTTATTATTTTTTTGTGATGAAGTTAATTAACACATTATTACAAATTAATAATTATCGACAGTATCCTCCATTTTACTAGTATCAAATCTTGCTACTTATACATTATGTACTGACCTGTTCTTCCTATGGGCAGGCAACTAAATACCTCCTGAGATTTCTAAATATTAGAATCAGAATTATTTACCTCTGGCAGGATATTCGTTATGGTATTACTAATCTCTTAGCCATTTCCATAAAAATGCGTAAATGCCCATGTATACCACGATTAGTGAACTGTTCAGTGATGCCAGGTGGTTATTAGCAGTCAAGAGAACAATGTTGCGGATCTACTTGAGGCAATAATCGAATTGGTTTCATTGTGACAGTCAGACGGGAATAAAACAGTCATAGGCGAAAAACAGATAGTGTTTTTACACGTACGTAGTAAGGTAATAATAACAGGAAAAAATATTTTTATATTAAATCATTGTCACCTTACTACACTTCGTATACAAACACTGAAATACACGATGAACCTACTTTTTTCGATCTAGTCAATATATAATGATTTGAGTTAAAATTAGTAAAAGTTAGGCTTTGGGAAATTATTAGGATATGTGACGATTATAAAATAAGTAGGTACTTATCATGTCGTTATTTTCTCACGTGAATAAATAAAAACACATTTACCGTATAAATCGTTCAGCTTTATCTTTATGAAAACGTAAAGGTGTCCCTTTGTTTATACACTTTATATATAACTCTCAAGCAGGGTTGACAGGTGCCCCAATTTATATAATTTAACGTTTTAATTGTACAGACGCCAGTACATAAAGCTAATCTGTCAAATTTCTTTAAAAGATATTGAACATTCTCGCTAAAGCATTTAGGTTCAAGTTTGAAAATTTTACAGAACATAAAGTTTTAACCGGATAATTTTTGTAGAATTATTATCATTACCTACTATCACTCCAAAACTACGCTGTATTTTGTCAGCAGCCATGCACAAGGTGCTAACAGCGCTCCTAAAATCTAATTATACCTCATAATATAAAATAATTATAAAAACCATATTAAAACAATTTCAGGTCGGCAACGCTAATGCCCCAGATTGCAGTATCCAACTTTATAATAACTATTAAACGGCCGCGATGACGTTACTTTGGAGCTAGTATAGCGATAACGCGTTGCTTATTGTTGCAGGGCTGCGGCGCTCAACGTCACACGTCGGAGTCTTGGCGATACTCAACTGTTTGTTGTTCAGGCACTGGTGAGGATTAATAGTTAAATATCAGAGGCCCTAGTCTGATCTTACAATAATGTCAGAGTGATCTTATAATGATCAAATTTGACATGTTTCGTAATCTACTAACAAAATGGCGTCATTATGTCTTTCCAGTGGCTAATCACTGACACCGCACTCAATATTAATAAAAGTTCAAATTGGAGAGTAGTTTTCAGAAAATCATTTCTACTAACGGGTTTTATAATATTGGCAATACGGCAATGTCATTCTATCACCATTCCATTACGAGACCACTGGCCGAATTGATCAATAATTATGAATCTAGATGATTACGAACTTTTTAACACAATGACAATGGAATCATGTTGGAATGCCAATTTTATAAAAATCGCATACTAGGGCCCATGGGCGGAGCCAGCCTTAGGCTCAGGGTGGGGCAGCAGTCAACCTATCCCCCCTCCCGGAAATTTTTCAATTTTTTATTTGTTTAATTCTGTATCTTATAGATCAGGGCCAGGGTGGGGCAAGCGCCCCAGGTTGCCCCAGTGCGGCTACGCCTATTCTAGGGCCCCAGGTATTTGTAACTAACGTTAAGCTTGATTTCCTAGGAAAGCGGTTCCGTCTTAACATAACGGCTGTCATGAAAATCTATTATTTACTGTATTTAGATAAGTGGAGTACCTACACAATATTTTTTTTTTTAAATACGGACAAATCACACAGATTGAGCTAGCCCCAAAGTAAGTTCGAGACTTTTGTTATGGGATACTAACTCAACGATACTATATTTTATAATAGATACATATATAGATAAACATCCAAGACCCAGGCCAATCAGG
The DNA here is from genome assembly GCA_037179545.1 of Sesamia inferens. Classification (NCBI taxonomy): domain Eukaryota; kingdom Metazoa; phylum Arthropoda; class Insecta; order Lepidoptera; family Noctuidae; genus Sesamia; species Sesamia inferens. The sequence goes on along the minus strand of CM073928.1, from coordinate 20,650,906 downwards.
AAAAGATCGTTTTCCATCATGACCTGGCCGGGGATCGAACCCGGGGCCTCCACGTCGCAGGCAGGCGTGTTGACCGCTGCGCCACGGACACCGACAGATTACAATATTAAATAGTGTTTCTAATTTAGTGTAGTTAAGTCACTGCATCATGAGGTGTCCAAACTAAAACGCACCCTAATTGGTAACACGTGATTCCAATTGATAGTATTACTATCAATTAAAATCATTTTGAAGCATATTGCTAATCCATTGCTCCACATGCTCGCAAAATATGCCTGCTTGACTACTTAAATAACGCAGTAAATGTTTTTGAACTTTGAAATTGAAACCTATTGCTACAGATAGTAGTGTATTACGAAATTACATTGTAAAATGCGGTAAGGCCAATTTAATGATTTAAATCTTTGTTGCTGTCACCATTTTTATGACATGGCCGTAATGACGGTCGTTAAGTTCAGTCAATGAGACCTTCTTAGAAGACCACTTTTCTAAGACAACATAGCTTAATATTTCGACGTGATGGTGAAGCGGCGCTAGGGTTACGTTAATTCTACGGCTTCCTAGAAATGAGGTGGCAATATAATGTCCACAATTTACCGGCGAATGACGTCACTGAAACATTAATTCGATATCCTAGAGAATATTTACCATCATCCTCGTAACAGCAGTCACTGTTGGCGCAATCCTCAAAGATTTAAATCACTAGGTTTCCCCCAACCGTACTTAGTCATGGGAAAAATGTTCATATTGAGAAGAATGAGCACACACATTATTGTAGCTTTAGCGTTTCCATGCTAATCAACCAAAGTGCGTCATAATTGTGTTTGTAGGAAGTAACATGCGGTAGCAGTAGGGTGCACCTAATAATTTAAATCTTTGTCATTCTCATGATTTTCATGACATCTAAGATTGCGGCTGTTGTGTATAGTCACCGCTTTTATGGGAAACTGTAATTGACGAACATCCATAAGCATATGCATCTTGTCCTTTTATTTTATGTTTATTATCCTGAGCTTCATTAACCTACAAAATCTACCGTGAATAATTAAAAGTGTTAGGTTACCGAACGTTACTGACATGTCAATTGTGACATTTTATGGGAATTTATTAAAACAAAAGTCTATAAATAAAGTGTCAATAACCTCACAAATATGACCAGTCTTATTCCAAAATATTCGAAAATCATTTCAATTAAATATCAACATTTTATTTAACTTTCTGGCGTTACGAAATTTTCATTATTATATACAATGCAAGTTATGACATAATTTTATTTATTGTACTTACATACATACATAGATATAATGTATCTCATCCAATCATGCCCTGTTCATGCAGTGAATAATTGGAAATGGATTGAATTTTTGTCGCTTCGTGGTTTAACATTGTGAATTATTTTATAGCGAAATATGAATTGTAAATACTTTTCATGTAAAACCACCTTTAGAACTTTTGTGACAAAGTAGAATTAGTAAAATAAAACACAAAAAAGAATTGAACATAAATTAATTTCCAGAAATGAAAAATGGGATCGTTTTTACTGGAATAGGGTATTTGACTAAAAAAACTAATTAGTCCGTCAGTCAGATTCCCAAAAAATGTCTAGTATTTTTTGGGAATCTGACTGACGGACTAATTAGTTTTTTTACGTATTTTTTGTTATATCAAAACAATAAAAATTGACAAATAAAAAAGGCATCAATGATCAGCAGTGGTAGCTGGTGACGTCACTGGTCGCTAAAAAGTGTAACGTCTAGTGACGTCAGACGAGTTTTCAACTCACTTTGCCTTCTTCATTTTTTTGTTTATATGAGAAAAGAAAAAATACGTGTCTAGCATTTTTTGGAAATCTGTCTGACAGTTGTTTTTAGTCAAATACCCTATTGCCACACATTATATAATAAATTCGAATTATTAATAGGTATGTATTACATGATTATCAATATTAATCATATATTTTTGTTCTCAGGACTGTCCGATGATCAGAGAAGAATATAAAAAAACTAACTTGTCATTTTCTCATCTAAAATCAGTGTTAGACTTTAGTGATTGAAAAATTACATGAAAATGATGCAGGTAAAGTTATTTTATCAACAACGTGAGTTGAGCGTAGTGTATTTTATACTTGTACATAATTAACTTGTATTAGGACTTTAAGATAGTGATGTTTCGCTTCGACGAACCTTATGTACGTAACTGTTACTTTAAATAAGAACTTTAAAATAAAGGAGATCCCTGTTTTTACATTGTTTTGTTATTTCAATTTGAATAATTTTGTACTTATCATAAAGTTGAGCGCGGGGCAGTAACTGAAGCGGCGAGTATTCAATACCCAGTCTATAAATAGTTTGCAAATAAATACTGAAATATTATTCGATAAAGTATAACAACCCTTCCCACTCCGATACTATCCAGTATCCATAACTAAAGTTTGAACATAAAAACTTGTTATTCCTATGAATACTTGAGTCCGTAACATCGATGAGAATCTATACTAATCTAAAAAGCTGAAGAGTTTGTTTGTTTGAACGCGCTAATCTCAGGAACTGCTGGTCCGATTTGAAAAATTCTTTTTGCGTTGGATAATCCATTAATCCAGGAAGTAGCGTAGAGTATAAAGCAATATCCATTAATTTAATGGAAACGTATTAAACAAGTTAAAAATTAAAAAAAAAAACTTTACTAAAAAATCATTGTTTTAAAAGAGATGTGCGAATAATCGACCTAATTCCAGGGACTACCAAACACATAAAACTTACTATGAAACAGCAAGTGTTTCCGGCGCGGAAATTAATTGTGCCATTTGCACTATAAAATGAAAATGTACATAGAGATGACATTAAAAATTCTATGAGGTAATTAATTAAGGAAGGACAGTGGAGAGACGGTGAGATGAGATCGTTGCTGATTCTGTTAGCACCTTTTATTTAACTCCGGTAAATAAAATTGTGAAATTGTAAACTTACTTACTTACTTACTTGCTACTTCTATAGGATGCATTCTTGTGAGTGCGCAAGGGAATTGCATGATTTAATTCCCCCATCTCCGTTCCACCATCGGACGTCCCGTCGTACGGCGTGTGGAAACACGCCGTACGACGGGTTTAACTCGTTACCCAGATTTAACTCGAAACGGTCTCCAAAGCCTGGAGGCACAGGAGTAGAGTAGCCGGCCTTTCGGTCTTCTAAAGGATGCATTCTGGCGAGTGTGCAAGGGAATTGCATGATTTAATTTGATTTAATTCCCCCATCTCCGTTCCACCATCGGACGACGCGTCGTACGGCGACTTTCCACCCTTACGTTGTTAACACCACTGCGATCCGGACGAAGCGTTTCGCTTCCTCTTTTATACCAGTGCATCGAGGGACTGCAACAATTTGCCAGCGACGGTGTTTCCGTCAAATTTCAATTTAAGTGTCTTTAAGGCTAGAGTGAATAGACTCTTAATAAACTAGCGTGCTTTACCATCAACGATCCCATCACTGCTTACCATCAGGCGGGATTGCGGTTAAGCGCTAGATTACAATTTATTAAAAAAAAAAAATATACGGGTCACACAAAAATAAGAGAAACAACAAATGCCAAAGATGGACTACAACAAGCGTTGACTCTAAAATGGAAATGGGCCGGACATGTGGCACGCTTGAAAGACCAGAGATGGACTAAAATAGTTACAGCCTGGAAAGGTCCACTTGGCAAGAGGAGAAGAGGAAGACCCTGTGCAAGATGGGAAGATGACGTTGTTAAAGTCGCCGGTGAAAATTGGTATCAAATAGCCAAATCTAGAGAAGACTGGTCATCCTTAGAGGAGGCCTTCAACTGCAGAGGGGTTCTAGCAGAAGAATAATAATAACAATAAAAAAAAGTATAGATTATAAATTAATTACTTTTTCATTTAACTTTTCATTCATTACTATTAGCTAACTTACCTTCTGTTTAGAAATAAAAGGCTTTTTTATTTTTTATTTTATTTTATAAGGCTAGAGTGAATAGACTCTTAATAAACTAGCGTGCTTTACCATCAACGACCCCATCACTGCTTACCATCAGGCGGGATTGCGGTTAAGCGCTAGATTACAATTTATTAAAAAAAAAAAATATACGGGTATGCAGGGATACTCAGATACACACTATCATCATAGATTTCACATTTCTATGGTACCCTTGAATTCAGCTCATAGTTTTAGCGTACTAATTTTTCGCCAATCTATACTCTATACTAATATATGAAGCTGGAGAGTTTGTTTTTTGTTTGAACGCGCTAATCTCTGGTCTGATTTGTAAAATTCTTTTTGCGTTGGATAGCCCAATAATCCAGGAAGGCTTTAGGCTATATAAAATCACGCTGCGACCAATACGAGCGGAGCATACAAAAAAAAACATCGATACCTACGGGGGTGAAAGCGCTGGGCGCAGCTAATTGATTATAAATAAGACCTACTATTTCATAGTAAAGCATTTTATTTATATCAACGAAAAAAAAAATATTTTTTTTATTTTTATCATTTTCATTTTAAGCAAGTACTGAATCTGTGGTAACGGCTTGTATGTCGATATTTGCCACCCTCTATAGATGTGAAAGTGTTAGGTTAATACTTCTTTCACGTAGCAATTGAGCTTCAGGTTATCATGTTTTTTATTTTGCATAAAAATTGTTTATTGACCGGAAAGTAACATAGGCTACAGAAAGTCAAATAACGTTAACTATTCGGTTCCTGAAGTTATGCACCTAGTACAATATGTATGTATATCAACGGCTACATGGTAAGTACAGGAATCTGATGGCTACTCTACTGGGATTTTGTTAGTATTAAGTATCTTAGCACTTTCCTTTGAACTTTAACGAAGTTCGTTAAGTTCTCAAAGGGATATTTAATTCGATTATAATGTTAAACATGAAAGTAAATTTTTGACAGAATACTTAACCTGTTTTTTAGGCATCAGCTTTGGCAGTTAGTGTTTAATTATATCACAATATTTTAGGTAGGTACAGTCATTACGCAAGATTCAAAGCTGCTTGGAAGAGATTACAGAAAGCGATGAAGTCGCGCATTGTATGTTTTGATTTAATAATCGTATTTTATTAAATGTTCTCTCTGTTGTGCGATAAAGTATTTATAAATAAATTAATTCAAATGGGATTTCCTCCTAAATCTTTATTCTATACTTACTAATATTATAACGTGGTAATAATACTTTTTTTTTTTGTTTCCTTATAAGTAGAGGAATAATCTTTTTTTTTAATAATTATAAACTAGCGCTTGACCGCAATGCCGCCTGATGGTAAGCAGTGATGCGATCGTTGATGGTAAAGCGCGCTAGTTTATTAAGAGCCTATTCACTCAGAAAAACTGAGCGAATAGGAAGGTAGACGGCAGTTGAGCGAGGTGATGCAATGTTAAACCCAACAACACGACCAACGATGCTGCGCCAAAGGGAGATTGATCTGAAGACCCTCCACGACCAAACTCCCAACACAACAACAATAGGCGCATCGTACCCGGCCCTCATCGCAACACAACTGCTCAGACCCGTCCTCGAATTAACGTCTCCTTTTTAAGTTTTGTGTTACGCAATTTTTTCTAAAATTTACCAATGGTATAGAATTGAACAGTTGTATGTTTTGGAATTATTTTGAAACACATTGCTAACCCAGGGCGTATGCAATGAATTTTGTTGAACTGTCAAAATGAAATCCATTGCTGTCGATAGTATTTTACGCAATTACCAGGCTAGTCTTCTTTTTGAGTACTGGGTTTCTAGTTGGTTTCACAATAAATCTGATCATACTAGATGTTCTCAAAAAATATCACACTAAGCAGACAAAGATTAGATGTTTATAAGAAAAAAAGTTTGACCTTTTATTTCAAAATCTGAATTCCAAAGAAACCTATTACGTAAAACGGTTAAAATTTTTTAATTAACAATTTAGAAAAGAACAAGTTCAAAAGAGTATTTGAGCATTCAGAAAAATGTTTCCATTGCCAGCTTTTGAAACGTACCTCGTTATGAAAGTTAAATTATATTAGCATTTATTAAATATACATAGTTAATATATTTTAGTTCTTCGAAGTGGCTAAGTAAAATATGTTAATGTGAAGCGAGATAGCACTACAGGGACGGAGCGGGCGTCTCGTTATATTGTTTCGATGCTTTACAGTACCTCGAGATACAATTCGCAGGAACAACTTATGCTTTTCAATTTGAAAGTATATTTGTTAATATCTGTTCCAAATTTATAAAATCCTAGCTGCGCCGTGTGGTTTCACCCGCGTAGGTTTCGATAGGTTTTTTTTATATACACCACTCCTATTGGTCGCAGCGTGATGTTATACAGCCCAAAGCCTTCCTGGATTAATGGGCTATCCAACACAAAAAGAATTTTTCAAATCGGACTAGTATTTCCTGAGATTAGCACGTTCAAACAAATAAACAAACAAACTTTTCAGCTTTATATATTAGTATAGAATATAGATTATAATCAAGAATATTTATAAACTATATTTACACCATAAACTGCCGAACAATAGGTGACATGACAGATACCACCTTCGATAAACCATGAAACTATCTGTTAACAGAATAATATCGTAATAATGAAATGTTGACGAGATCTATCGCACGAAGAGGACGCTCATCACCTTCAGACTTGTTACCCAGCTCCGCCTCGCCGTCAACGGTTCCCAGCCTCACTGTGAGCGCTGTGAAGACACCGACTTCGGTAATTACTTCGAGCTCGAGCGACGAGTATTTCTCTCCGCTCACGTCGCCAACACCTGTGCGTCGGCAGGGGAGAGGCCGGCCACCGAAGAGCTAGAGACTTAGGGGCCATCCAGCCCCGAGCCGGGTCCTCGCCCGGTGGTTGTGTGCAGCGCATGAAATGGACTCAGTCAATGAACGAGAATATGTAAAGAAAACCCTGTTCGATCCGTGAAGGTATTGTTAGGTATCGTTAACTGATTCTAATAATGCCAACAAAGCCGTGCTAAACTTAAAAAAAATCCCCCTAAAAAAATAAATATTATTTCCAAAAAGCGAGGTAACTTAATGTATGTACGGTAGGCAACACGTTAGGCATACACGCGCGGGTGAAGAGGGGCAGGGCACGCGGCACGTGGTCGCATCGCTATTCGCTCCGTCACAAAATGTGTTGTCACTTTTTAAAAAATTACCGAATTTTGGGGAAGTTGTAATTAATTCGCGGAAAAAAAAGATTATTTCAAAATTCATTAGTATTGTCACTATGACGATTATGTAAAATTTCATATTTTATTTGGTCATGTGTATACCTAACATTTATTATCCTTTTGGGTCGGACGGGGTTTTCTTTACATATTGTATACTACGGGACTACAGAGGTCTAAAAGTCTCCTTTGAAAGTGTAAAGAAATCGAGCTTAAATAATATTATTACATAATTACTCAATTAAGTGTATTAGTAACACATTAATTTGTATTTAGAAGGTATATAAACTATATATACTCTCACTTTCTTCACTAATTATTATCTGAATAAAGTTATTCAATTGTGATTGCAGCATCATCAATCCGTTAAATGAAACATCTCTTTATTAAGGTGATTAAAAATAGGAATTTCGGGTTTAAGTACGTATTCAATTAATCTGATGAAAGCCCTCAATTTGTAAGTGACACGATAAGTTGGCAGTTACAGTCAGGGTCATTGATGCATTACCACCTTATTGTGTGAACTCGTTCTACTCGCGCTACTCGATGTGAACTCGCACCGCAGCTACATCTGTACGTACAGAAGTAGACAGCTAGTGTATGATAGTGAGATATCTATTATCACAGAAAGAAACAAAAAACATACCTTCCCTTTTGCACACAGACTATATAATCACGAAAGGTTTGTTCATACTATCGTATTGAATTATTGATCTCTTTTTTTTTTGTTTTACAGCAATAATTTTTCAGATTTTTTTATTATTCGTTTAACAAACAAGAACAAAAAATTAATATCAATTTAATATTTATTACTATTATTGAGATATGGGGTTAAGAAAAATATTTTATAAGTAATTCTAAAATGTTTATTTGTTATAATTTTTTGGAGTCAATAGCGTGATTATTCAAAGTAATAAATAAAACATAAAATGAACTATTACCGTGGATAGGTGAGTATCGAACCCACGACTCGCTACGCAGGATGTGTTTGCCCACAGAACAGATGTTTGCCTAAAGTTGATAACCGCAAGCTAGTAGTTGTAGAATTTCAATTGTTTAGAAATTATTACTAATTAAAATAAAGTTTTAAGTAAAGCAAAAAGTGACAATCTATTGCTTCTTTAGAATGTCACTCCACTTCTGACTAATATTGTAAATTGTCAGATCCATTTGCTTATTGATTTATCAGATAGTTTTAGAATAGAGCATAGCTTGTGCTGTTTACGTGTTGTTAACGCGAAGTGCTTATTCAATCAAAATTAGATCTTCAGATTTTTTTTTTCTGACTCACATAGTCAGTACCGTACCTTTAATAAAAGATGCTGATAACCTATATTTGAATAGAATGGCTCATAAAGACAGAAAGTAGGCACACCCTACTAATGTTCCTTAATCATCGCAGAGACGGAAATATTTCCTCACATTAACTTTATTACATTACCCTAAGTTCATTCTTAACACACTGGGAACAGTAGCTAATAAAGAAACAAAACTGTTGTTGTGGAACGTGGAGTGTGATACGTTCGGCTCGTTTGAATCTTAATATTATGTATTAATATGGTCTATTTATTAAAGACTATCATATTCTTTTATGCAGGTACATAAAAATAGTAAAATTGAAGTACGAGTATCTATGATATCAAAAGAATAGCTTTTTATCAAATGCATATGAAAGTTTACTTACCTATAAGATTTTTTTTGTCTGTTTATTCTTCCGGTTACTCTCCGAAACGGCTGGACCGTTTTGAAGGGACTTTCATTGGCCGATAGCTGATGTTAAAAGCATTTTTAAATCGAAAGAACTAAGGCTATTTTAAAAATAAAATAGAAAACCATTTACTAATATGATATATTATGATAGTCTCACTTCATGACACAGACCGCTTCTCATACAGAAGAACCGAGCTTTGATCACTACACTTGACTCAAGACTACTTGTCTATTTCAGTTATATCAACTATAACATGACGATTTTTCTCCGATCTCAGTCATGTTCAAGCAACTCGTAGGTAAAACGAGCGAAAAAAGCGATAGGTGGCAAACAGATCCAGTCGAAACCAAACCTGGTTTCGAATAAACAGGGTCCAGATAAGGACACGTGCGATAAGGATGGTTTCATCAAGGTAGAGAAGAAGAAGAAGAAGCCTCCTTGTCGGAACCAGTGCGGTACTGCGGTGGCAGGACTTAACATGCTGCTGCGTCCAGCTGTACCGATGACGATGCTATACGTGTCCAGACTGCATCACTCCACGAAGGCTGAAGAGATAGTGGAGTATCTGCGTGTCAAGTCTAACTGGACTGTGAGAGTCGAGGTGTTGGAGCTGCGCCACAGCACGTACTTCAAGTCGTTCATGGTACGTGTTCCGACGCATGATCTTGACAAGTTCCTGAAAGAAGACTTATGGCCGAAGGGTGTTGTGTACCGCCGGTGGCCGGCTGCGTGACACCAGTCAGCGAAACACGACGCCGATGATCCGTGTACAGTAGTTTTATTTGTTATGTTATATGGATTTATAGTAATATATTAGTTTACAAGTATTTTTATGTTATAGTTTTTGTTGTATTTTCTATGGGCCCTAGTGGCTTGAATTAAATTAATAAATAAAAAAATACACAGATCTAACCTTTTCGATAACATAATTCTGTGAATATGATGACCACAGCCACTTCGGTAAGTATAACTGAAGAAGATCCCTTTTAGGTCACTGCAATGCGCTGCAATCAGGAAAAGTCCTTACTTTAGCGCTCGCTAATATTTGAACTCTCTACCACGTATACTCACGTTTAAATACATATAGTGTAATTCACCTCAATCAACTTAAAATTTCCTGTTTCTCTACGTTCACGTAGTATAATCTAACTCAGCTAGAAATAACTAAATTGTTAATCCTTCTCCTTGTATCTTCAACTTGCATATACAACACGTATGAACTACAAAACTATATTGATAACAAAATGAATCAATTTAAGTCCTACTGAATTGATAAATTATCTATTTATTTATTCACACACTGGAACTCCAATTACACCAATGGAGCAAAAAGTCACTTCATTTGCTGCTGTGCACGGTGGACAATGAACGAGTGGCGATGGATCACGAACATTGACAAAAATACTTAAAAATAAACACAATTATTTATTAGGCTCACACTTGGTTTAAAAACATACAAGGAATAGCATGCAGTTACAAATAGCAGAAGAACTTTTCATTTAGAACGAATTAACAGCGGGTCCCAAACTAGGTACAGCCTGTATCTTGGTGACCCCTAAACTTACTCACTTATACCCTAGACTTAGTATTATACCATTATTTCTCCAATGTGTTTCCTAGGATATCTCTACCCAAATCCTTTTAATATACTTATTCATTGAAAGGCTCTTTTCGGTAGCTAATAGAATTATCCTATCTAGAACTCAGTAAAAATAACGTAAAAATTTCACCATTTTTGCAATACGTAAACAATGATTTGGTAAGAAAATAAAATAGAAAGGAAATCTACAAAAGATTTTTAGGGCGACATGAAAGTCGCCTTAGAAAGAAAATAAACGACGCTCGACGGGTTCATCATGACTCGACCTTTCACGAAACAAATCCTGATCACACAGACAGTTTGATATATTAATTTTGTTTTAAGATACTTTTTGTTTAATGTAAAACAAAATTGATCTAATTAAGATTAATGTAAATATCTCACCGAGTTTCATTATAAAATACAAACAACTTTTAATAGCCGCAGACTGTCAACGCGATTTAAGACTTAAACTATAACTTTATTTGAGTTCAATGTTATTATGGCACGCTACAATAAAATAACTTTAATGTTTTCAGCCACTGTACGGTCTCGTGGATTTTGTAAGAGACGTTAACATAAACTGTGATTAATTATTATCTACTAGATGCGCCCCGCGGTTTCACCCGTGTACTTTTTCATTCTGTAGGAATATCGGGGTAAAAATATCGTATGTATTATACCTGAGTATAAATCAACTGTGTTCCAAATTTCATCTAAACCCGTTCAGTAGTTTTTGCGTCAAAGAGTAACAAACATCCAATCATCCATCCTCACAAACTTTCGTATTTATAATATAGTCCATTTATCATTGAATAGCTGTGCCCGTGATTTCGTTCGCGTGGCCGACGTAACTTGTCAATGAGTTTTTTATGTAAAGTGAACTCACCGTGGATGACGTAACCTACGACAAACTTTAACTTGCGGTTGGTAGAGTAATCGGGTCTGGGTATCGAACCGCCTCTGAATCCGGGATAAAAAGTACCCAGTGTAGTGCCCAGGATATTAACAAATAATTATACCAAATTTCATTGTAATCGAATTGGTAGTTTTTGCATCATGCCTGAACAAACAGATAAACAAAAAAAAATTAAATCACATATTTAACTTCGGTGTCGGTCTAATAACACCCCTTGCCATTTATTTTATTGATATTTTCAATGTCCAGAATGACTTCTACAGAATCGTTACAAGTATAGATTTTCGTCATGCAAAAGTTCAAGGAGTTTAAATTTTTGCTGGAATTTAGACTTACTAAGCCCTGAGTATAACCCAAAGTTTGCAATCTTAGACGAACGCCGCTCCCGCCGCCAACTTTAAAAAATGTCGCCGAAAATCAGTTCTTCGCTTATAACTCTGTTCCTGTATATTTTGGAGAAAAACTTTCTTCCTGTCGATATGACATAGCCGTGAATTGGATCCTGAACTGTATGGCTCGATGTTATTCGTACTAGGGTAGGACCAGCCCCTGAAACAATTTTTAAATCAATATCTTGCAAATATAAAAAAGGTTGCACTGCAGCATGTGGATGTAGAAAAACAGGCTTGAAGTGATTAGTACTTTGTCATAATTGGCAAGGGTCGAAATGCTTAAATACTCCTGATTTGTCATTGAACTCCTACGAGTAAGATAAGCTCATGATAACGACATTCGTAATTTGTTAGATGAATAGTGGTGTGTCCTCGGTAAAAAAAAAAAAAATATTCTATTTTGTTCGTCATTCAGATTATAGAAAAATATTGGATACGTATCATCATCATCATCATCATTATCAACCTTTTTATCGTCCCACTACTGGGCACAGGTCTCCTCTCATACAGAGAAGGATTGAGTGATACGTATATTTTATTTTATCAAATCAATAACAATTGACAAATATAAAACGCATCAAAGATCAGGAGTGGGGGCTGGCGATGACACTCCTCGCTAAAAAGTGTAACGAGGAGTGACGTCACACGAGTTTTCAATGCACTGTATCGTCTTCATTTTTTGTTCATATGAAAAAAGAAATAATACGTGTCTAGTTTTTTTTTGGAATCAGACTGACGGACTAATTCGTTTTATTATTAAATTAGTTATAGATGACTTGCTTCTAAGCTTTTAATCACAAGATTTTAAAATATTAATAGTATTAGTATCTAGTAGTAATATTCAAGATCTTACTATTCATACAAATATTCCATGAAAATTATATTTCTTGGACAAATTTTAATATTTCGCTATAGAACTCTCTCAATAAATTGAAAGGTATTAATCTGAGACAAAAATACTGAGAATCACTTTTGTAGCAAATTTTTATTCTCTTATTTCGTAGAAGGTTGTTTTTCTCTAAAATGTATAAGCGAAAAACCGATTTTCGGTGCCATTTTTTCATGGTGGCTGCGGGAGTGGTAGTCGCCCAAGGTCACATACGTATGGTAATACTTAGGGCTACTAATTCTAAATTTCACCAAAAATTCAAAACTCCTTGACCTTTTTCACGCCCTTTTTTCCATTTCATCCATGTTTAAAGTACTTACATAAGTAGATACGTAATACCTTCATACAGATAAACGAGGCATGTGAAAGCCATGGTAATGTCATCTAGTAACCTGTCATGCCAGAATGTTTCCATGTGGTAGTCCCAAATCATTCGCTCAGCCATGAGCAATTGAAGTCATCGGGCGTATACTTGTTGCAAATCTATATGAGCAGACGATACAATGATATACCTTCACTGTTCCTTATAAGATTTGTGTAATTCAAACGACAACAATATAGTCTCATTTGCAAAAAAAAAGGGTGGTTTTGATTTTCATTCATCTTTAAAAAGATACGATACAAAAAAGGTTTCAATGGTTTGTACACGTTACTGGCCGGTTTTAAAAATGCCGTGGTATTTAAAAAAGTTCGTTCGTAAGATCATTTTTACAGAAAACCCCATTTTATCCTACATTTTTGGCGCGAAAATCCAGAGATCCAATTTGTATCGATTAATTTCATATCCTTGACTGTCAAAGCTTTATTTATTGCTGTTTGGCTATATCATAAAATGGCAGATAAAGTGGTAAAAGCTACCAAAATTATCACGCTGCTTGAAGAGGGTTGCAGCCAATTCTTCGTGGCTAGGAGGCTAAATGTTAGTCGGTCGACGGTTCAAAGGACCTGGCAGCGATATCAGGAGACTGGTTCCGTCGAGAGAAGGCCTGGTTCTGAAAGAAAACATGTACCCAACTACGGGATGATCGTTTTCTGAAAGAAAACATGTACCCAACTACGGGATGATCGTTTTCTTGTGAGTCGCGCATTGAGAAATCGCAAATCATCGTATGTGGATCTTAAGAACAACCTCCAAGAAGTAAGAAATGTGCATATTATGAACGATCGGAAAGAAGCTTCTCGTTGCCAATATACACAGTCACTGCCCGGCCTGCGGCTACGAATTACTCCGTGAGCACCGAGTTTATAGACTTAGCTTCGCTAGAAATTGTGAATCATGGACTCAAGAAGATTGGAATAGGGTTTTGTTCTCTGATGAAGCCAGGATATCTCTATTCGGGTAAGATCGACATCGGCGAGTGCTAAGAAGAAATCACACCTTCTGGTGGGCCAGAAGGTGTGATTCCTTGCGATTGTGAATTCTCTTTGATAACAGAGCCCCCAGGCTATGTTATGTTTTGGACAGGAATAAAATCAATGGATCGTACAGAGTTAGTCTTCATTGAAAACGGCACACTGACTGGTCATCGATATATAACGGAAGTTCTAATTCCTCATGCACAACCCGCATTGGCCGCTCTAGGTGAAGAGTAGATTTTTATGGACGAGAATTCTCGCGCCCACCGAACCCGCGTTGTTGAAGTGTATGTGCAAGAGGTCGGCATTCGTAGATTGGCCAGCTCGAAGTCCCGACTTCAATCCCATTGAGCATGTCTGGGACGTTCTGAGACGGCATGTGAGATCAGTAGAACCAGCTCCGCAGACCATCAGCTGACGAATGTGATCACTGCGGAGTGGGAAGGTATTCCGCAAACCGGCATATACTCGCTAGCATGTCCAGACGAATTCAAGCTGTGATTTTAGCTAAAGGGGGTCACACTCGATACTAAACATTTATTTATTAAAGAAAAACAAACAAAAAAATATTTTTTAATTTTAACTTCATGAACATATGCACTACTAGCGAAGATACACTATTAGCGAGGTTTAGCATTTTTTTCTATAAATACTGATGAAAATTATTATTTTCTTATTAATTTACCAAATTGGCCGCTGGCAGAAGTTACCACCCACCAGACAAAGCCTTGCCGCCAATCGATTTGTCGTGTTCCAGCATGATGTTTTAGTGAAGCCGTACGGAGGACGGGTTTGAACAGTTGTGTTGCGATGTGTGACGGGTACGATGCGCCTAATATTGTTGTGTTGGGGTCTTCAGATCAATCTCCCTTTGGCGCAGCATCGTTGGTCGTTTCGCTCAACTGCCGTCTTCCTTCCTATTCACTCAGTTTTTCTGAGTGAATAGGCTCTTAACAAACTAGCGCACTTTACCATGAACGATCGCATCACTGCTTACCATCAGGCGGGATTGCGATCAAGCGCTAGTTTATAATTATTTAAAAAAAAAAGCAATATTAACATTTGAAATGGTTCATTGCTTAGATGCCCGTTTTCTTTTTCAAATGAGTTTATAACTAGAAAGTAGCCGACCAAAGAGCAAAAGAACCGATGCACCTGGTAAAGTGGACGAAATTTCTTTAACAAACGGTTGCTGGCATTAGTCCAGGTAAAACTCGGATTAAGACAAAGCCAACACATATTCAGAACGAGCGTGAAACATCGATCTTTCAGCATAACATCATAAAACGTGTATGAAAAGTGTAGATGTGATCTTAAAGTTTATATCCGCCGAGGGTTCTGCATGCTTTTCGGGTAAATTGAATACGCTGAAATTTCCTCCAACAACGTTCTTTCCATCCAGACGAATCTAAATGACTGCATCGGTATAGTATATTTTTTTAATAATGCAGTTAGGACCTACTTCAATTCTATTACATTTTCACAAACGAAATGACTATTCGAGATGATTGCAATAAAGTTACTGTTACGTATATCCCCAGTGAGCCGGGTTTTGTTTCCGATCAATTTTAACTGCAATGTGTTTGTTTTGGCTTTTTTTTTGTATAAAGAGTTGTACGGTGCTCTAGGGACGTGTATTGTATAACTGATTTTTTTTTTTTATAATAAACCATTTATATTTTTTTTTATTTTCGTTGGGATACATGGTTTATTCTGTAGTACACCTTAGGCTATAGACAAAGCGTTTGAACTTGATAACTAGAGCTACTCTGAGCTGTCAACTAGACTCTCAGAATTTCGTAAATATTTTGTTTAAAGCAAAAATAATGTAACGAAATAACAAGACTAATAATCTGGAAAACGCTTGGGTATTTGTGCGTACCAATATCTTTTTCTTGTGGTAAAAACTGACGTTTCTTCGCCGTATTTAGGCATGGTCATCAGTTTTTCATAGATCAATATGGAATTTGTTGATGACATGGCGGCACTAGGCTATGGCACCGTCACAGTACACCATAGGACGATGACTACACGTTTTTCTACGACACAGTTAACGCAGTAAAAACTATCATCGACAATCTGAATGATTTCGAAGTATATCTCAATAACACAATCTCAGTATAATAATAATGCCGATGACCCGTCAAAGTAAAAGCCAATGATACTGTGAATTTGTTAGGGAAGTGCCCCGCCAAACGATATTCTACGTTGTAAAATTGTAGTAAAATGACATCCTACTGTTCATACCTTCAAAATCAAACACGGTATAAAACTGCCCTAAGGACATCAAAATTGTAGATACACTTAGCTATATCGTCTATTTTTGTTTGCTTGTGGTAATTATAGTTGCTATACTTACTTTACTAATTTGAACTTTATTGTTAAGTTTACTAATTTGAACTTTACTGTATTGTTGTGAGTTATTTAATTTTAACTTCTGAACAAAAAAATTCAATTTACGCTACAACTTTAAATATTTTTATAACATTTTGAATAGCATTAGTTAGTTTTTCTGAAATCAACTTTATAAGCATAGAAATAAATTTGATATTTGTTGAATTTGAAATTACAATTTAATTGGAAACTACATTAGAATATACTAGTATGGACGGGATTATGACAGCCTCCGTGGCGTAGCAGTAGCGAATGCGGCCGCTGCGCAAGGAGGCGCGGGTTCGATCCCCGCGCAGTGTAAATATTTGTATGCATGAATATAAATATTTGCACTGGTCTGGTCGTGCCTCGGAAAGCACGTTAAGCCGTTGGTCCCGGTAGCCATACGAACATCTGATGGCAGTCGTTACGGGTTGTTGGAGCCCTCAAAAATCTAATAATTGGTCTAACTGCAATGCTCCGATGTCGCCCTCAGGTTGTGGAGGTCAGACGGCAGTCGCTTCATGGAAAATATCGAAGTTTAGCCAAAATGAGCAGTTAGACTGGAAAAGCGGACCATAGACTCCAAAGCTGAAAAAGCCTCGGATGCGACTGGGATTAACGCTGAGATGATGATGGAGTATAAACGAGTTTAGATGTCACATTACATATCAGATGCTCCCTGACTGCAGGATAATTCTTATATTTAATTGCTCTTTACTTTGAGTACCGCCTTGCATCAGTTTTTTCTCGCAGGTAGACGGTACACTTGACCTAAATCTATTTCTTCATCGCTGAGCACTATTTCTAGGGCAATTTTAATGAAGGCCTACCAATCGTTAATTCTGATTAATAAACAGATAGATCTATTTACCTATTTAAAACTGGGGAATAAAACACGTTTTTTAAAAAATAAATGTAAAAGAAACAATCACAACGTTTAATTCATAATATCCACTGTCTGCGGTTCTTGCCTGTTGTACGATCAAAACAGGAACGATTATTTCAAATTATGCAGTTGCATGCAATTTCGGTTACAGTGTTTTTTTTTAATAAATATAAACTAGCGCTTGACCGCAATCCCGCCTGATGGTAAGCAGTGATGCGAACGTTGATGGTAAAGCGCGCTAGTTTATTAAGAGCCTATTCACTCAGAAAAACTGAGCGAATAGGCGATCAAAATCCAGCATCATTTGACTTTTTCCTGGGAATAAAAAATATACGGACATTATTTTGGTTTCTAAAACCTTAAAGACTTTAGTTTTTAAAGTCCTCTATCCAAAAGTTATATAGTTAGATATAGTAAACCGATCATTTGAGCAGTAATAGGTAAACGCTTGAAACTATCAGAGTTTACCATGAATACTAAAACAGTAAATATAAAATTAATTTAAAAAATCAACCAGTAAACCATAAATTCATTTGAATAAATATAAATGTGTTCCTTATGAATGTCGCTTATATTCTAATATATAAAACTCTCCTGTCACAGTGTTTGTTCTGGAACTTTTCCAAAACGGCTGAACCGATTTTAAAATTTTGTACCTATGTATATACATTCGTTAGGTTTGAGAATAGGTTTTTATCTATTTTTATATTTGTTACCGGCCAAACCCGATTTTAGGATAAACTAGTTTTTCCTAGGCCAAACTAGTTCATCCTATAAGCATTAGGATAAACCGGTACAGACTAGGCTAAACTGGTTCATCCTACGGCCGATAGGAGAAACTAGTTTATCCTAGGCTGACCTAGTCGAGCCTGATATGAATAAGTATACTTCAGGATAAACTAGTTTGGCCTAGTCTATAAATAGGGACTAATAAAACACCAGAATTTATAGAATCATTATGCATTTATGAATTAAATTAAAATCAATTTCACTTATTTTGGCATGATGTGCTCTGATGGCATTTGGAATTGCAGAGCACCATTTTTTTCTTGCATTTGCACCTATTTGTTAAACAATTTTTTACGCAGCTGCACCTCACAAAACCTTGCCCTGATCCAATCGAATGTTTAGTGGCTGCAGTCCTCAGAGATATTTCAATATCTCGGTTAATGTCGCCCACATCTAAAAATTTCTGGATGCAAATATCAAATTCAGTTCTGAAAAAAAAACAAGTAATTAATTTATATTCAAATTCAAAAAAGTATTTGAAAAATATGGTAATCGATCTTACCTGCAATATAATTTTTGCAATACACCATGTTTGGTGCCAACTTTGTAAAGGCCCTCATCATTTCTCTGAAGAATAACCCCAATGATGTTTCTGAGGTCACCTCTGCCTTTGTCTACATCTGGAATTGGTATAGTGATGTTGTCTCCAATGTTGGCAGGTGGATGGGATTTGTCTGAAGAAGCTTTCATTTTTTTAGCTTGCTTTTTAAGATTTTCTGCCGCCGCTTTTCTAGCATCTTGAATGTTCTGTGTGTCAAATTCCACAAAGCCAACATCACCATCTTCACTCTGGTTAGAATTTGAATCCTCTTCGATAACTTTTCTGAGGTCATCCTCATCCTTAATATCATTTATTATTTCTTGCTTTCTTTCTTCTTATATTTAAGTCGAAAGCCCTACTCTAGGCTCAATCCCAAATAAAGCCTTGTAAGGCGATTGTTTTATTCCGGAATGAAAGGCGCGGTTTTTCATAAACTGGACATACCTTAAGCCCTCCGACCATTTCGTTGAATTGTTGTCCTTCAACCAAGAACTTATCATGTTCTCTATGTCTTGATTAGCGCGTTCAACGGAACCCTGACTTTGACTGTGCCTTGGTTTTCCATGCACAATTTTAAGTTCTGACCAAAGAGAAGCGAGCTCACTTATCACATTATTGACAAATTCTCTGCCATTGTCAGATTGAAGAATGCACGGCGCTCCTATAGTTAAAAATATATCATTCAAGTGGTAAGCCACTTCTGCCGCTCTCTTAGATGTTAACGCACGCAGAAGAACAAATTTTGTTAAATGGTCTTGGTATACCATAACAAACTTAAACTGTTCATCTGGTTGTGTCTGAAAATCGATCAAATCCACTTGACATCTGCTATTCATTTCAGAGTGAAGAATAGGCTTTGAAACTAGTCCTCTCTTCTTTTTTGTCTTTTTTTGTTGACAAACATCACACATTGATAAATAGAGGCTTATCATTTCTTTTGTGATATTAGCATATTTTTTTGATGTCTCTGCTAACATCCTGTCACGACCACCGTGTCCAACTGCGACGTGAGCTGCATCAATCACATCATATAGCTCGTCAGCCTGTAGATAATATTTTATATTCCCTTCCCTTCGTGCTATAAGTTTTTTCACATCACCAATTTTTAGCACACCAAATCGTTTCAGTCGTCTTTGTTGTAAAGGTGTCTTTTTTCCGACTTCTCAGCGTCTTCCACTTGTTCAACCAGTTCCGAATACATATCTGATGACAGGACATTATAATGAGAAGATTTTTTGATTTCACTTTCCAAGATTTCTGTTAAAAACTTTTCTCTCCACTGTTTTTGATCGGCTTGTCTACTAGATGTAGAAGGCTCATCCATGATAATACAAAACAAAACTGTATAATATATTAAAAATATTATTTTACTAATATTTGTCTTTAGAAAACAAAAGTAACAGCTGACACGTTCTCAATTCAGAAGTCCTCAAAGCAGAATGATCGTTTTAAATCAACAAGCGCGGCAAGTGGAGAGGGCGGGGGTCGCGCGGGGCGTGGGAAATACGATCGGGGGATTACCCGCGTGCACAGGTCTCGACACGTCTCGCTTAAGCATTTTTACTAAGCAGAATTAATATAGACTAGGCCAAACTAGTTTATCCTGAAGTATACTTATTCATATCAGGCTCGACTAGGTCAGCCTAGGATAAACTAGTTTCTCCCAAAGTCGTATCGCCCCATTGGACTTCTTTCCATCCTGGGCAAGATTTTGGAAAAAATCCTGTGCCGGCGAATCCGCTGGCACTTCTTGCCCAAGTCCAATGCGCGGTAATACGGCTTCGTTCCGCAGCGGAGCACGGAGGACGCGCTGTACGACCTGGTGCAGCACGTCAGAGGCATCGTCCACAAGAAGGAGATCGCCCTGATAGTCTCTCTTGACATCGAGGGGGCGTTTGACAACGCATGGTGGCCTGCTATAAAGTGCAGAATGATTGAGAAGAGGATTCCCGTTAATCTTAGGCGTCTTGTCGAGGATTACTTCAGGGACCGGAGCGTAGTCGTGCGCTACGCGGGGAAGACGATGCGGAAGCCCCAGACCAAGGGCTGTGTCCAAGGTTCCTTCGGTGGGCCTCTCTTCTGGAACATGCTGCTGGACCCTCTGCTGGACAACCTGGATGCGCTGGGCGCGTACGTGCAGGCGTTCGCGGATGATATCGTGCTGGTGTTCTCTGGGCACACGGCGCTCGGGATCCAGCGGGATGCCAATGCCGCTTTAGCCTGTGTGCAGGAGTGGGGTGTCATGAATAAGCTCCGCTTCTCCGCCGAGAAGACTCTGGCGATGGTCGTCACGCGGAAGCTTAAGTATGACACTCCGGTCGTGCAGATGGGTGGCGTTGACATCTCGATGGTGACCGAGCTCAAGATCCTCGGAGTCATCGTCGACAGTAAGTTGACACAGTTCCTATACAGGTTAGTTGCAAGGCAACTAACCTGTATAGGAAACTGTCGGCGATGGCTCGAATGGATTGGGGCTTGTGTCCGGAGATCATCAGGACGATATACACCGCAGTCGTCGAACCGACGATCCTGTACGGCGCGAGCTCCTGGGCGAAAGCCGCCGAGAAGATCTCTGTGCAAAGAACCTTTGCTACCGTCCAAAGGGGCTTTGCACAGAAGATTGCCAAGTCGCATCGTACGGTGTCGCTCAATGCAGCACTCACGCTGTCGGGTCTCCTCCCGCTCGATCTTCGAGTGTTGGAGGTCGCCCGGCTGTTTGAGTGCAAACGGGGACGTCCGATAGAAGAGCTTGAATCCCGCGAACTGGAGGAGCGTAGGGCCTTCACGGAGACCCCTCACCCCGCCAGTGAGCCAGATGTTGATTACCAGTGTCTGGAGAATATGCTCCCCGAAACTGTGGCTCAGCTACAGCTCCCCGCTCATCTGATTTACACAGACGGTAGTAAATCGGATGAAGGGGTCGGGGCGGCATATTCATACTGGCGGGATGGGTCCGAGATTCGGACCAAGCGAATGAGGTTGGAGCCGATGTGTACCGTCTTTCAGGCGGAGCTGCTCGCGATAGCCAGGGCTACGGACCTGGTTGTCCTGAGAGGCTTCGACTGCGCGGCGGTGCTCAGCGACTCTCGATCCTCGCTCGACTTGATCCGAAACCCGGAAACGCACCACCCCCTTGCTACCCATATTCGTAAGAATATCAGGGAGCAAGAGGGGAGTGGTAAAATCCTCCGGTTCTTCTGGGTGAAAGCTCATGTCGGGATCCCCGGCAATGAGCGCGCCGACGAATTGGCTAGGCAGGCGGCGGCCCAGTCCAGGGTCGCCCCGGCGTATGACAGGTGTCCAGTCTTATATGTCAAACGACGTTTGAGAGAGGGCACAGTAGCTGTCTGGAACGGGAGGTACACCGGCGGGGCCACGGCTGGGGTCACGCGAATGTTCTTCCCCGATGTGGTGCGCGCGCGCAAGGTCCTGAAGTGCCTCGACAGGACGTCTATCTGGGCGCAAATTCTGACGGGTCACGGCGGCTTCGCCGCGTACCTGCATCGTTTTAAGTTAAAAGATAGTCCGGCCTGTGTGTGTGACACACAGGCAAGTGAAACGGTACAGCACATATTGTTTGAATGTCCGAGGCACAGCCGCGACAGATACGGCCTGGAAGTAAGTACTGGAAGAATATTTAATGAGACAACCATCGCTGATCTAATGGCAGACAAGCACTCCAGGCCGTATCTGGAGCGGTTCT
This sequence comes from Sesamia inferens, assembly GCA_037179545.1. Lineage (NCBI taxonomy): Eukaryota > Metazoa > Arthropoda > Insecta > Lepidoptera > Noctuidae > Sesamia > Sesamia inferens. Next base: position 20,628,581 of record CM073928.1, on the reverse strand, counting down.
GCCTCAAGGTTGCAAAGATATGCATAGAGCGCAACAAAACGAGGTAGCGGCACAGCCAGCGCACTGATGGCGGGAGATGTGAGCAGAAAAGAATATTCTGGAATAGAGATAGATAAGTATAAATAGTATAATAAGATGACGCAAGACAAAGTATGTAAATAGAAATAAGTATACAGATGTAAACAAAAAGACAGAACGCAAACGGGAAAAGAGCGACCCGGAAAAGATTGACAGCCGCAAAAAATAATGAGCGGAGACAAAAAGAATAACTGCTAAACAAAAGATTAAAAAATTTCTTGCCATGCAAGAAGGGAAAGAAAGGCTTAAAAAAAAAAAAAAAAAAAAAAAAAACTAGTTTCTCCTATCGGCCGTAGGATGAACCAGTTTAGCCTAGTCTGTACCGGTTTATCCTAATGCTTATAGGATGAACTAGTTTGGCCTAGGAAAAACTAGTTTATCCTAAAATCGGGTTTGGCCGATAACATATTCATAAGCGTGTGTACTACTTAAAAAAAGTCGTGGTGGCCTAGTAGTTAAAACACCAGCCTCTCAAGTATGAGTTCGCGGGTTCGATTCCAGGTCAGGCAAGTACCAATGTAACTTCTCTAAAGTTATATGTACTTTCTAAGTATATCTTGGACACTAATGACTGAAGGTGAAGGAAAACATCTTGAGGAAACCTGGACTTTATAAGTCTGAAATCGCCAAACCGCATTGAGCAAGCGTGGTGATTTCGCTCAATCCTTCTCTGTATGAAAGGAGACCTGTGCCCAGCAGTGGGACGATAAATAGGTTGTTGATGATGATTACTACTTACGCGGGTGCGAGCGCGAGGCGTAACTTGTATTTATATAACAATTTCGTGCTTCACTTGCTTTTAACGTATCATGTTATTATAATCAAAATATCGTCGTGGACTTGAAAACACCAACCTGTATTATCTAAAACACAGCTACGACCACTGAACTCCGCCTCGCCCCCGCCGGCCCTAGCCCACTGTAACCGCTGTGATGATCTTGGCCATGGTAGTTGCGTCGAGCTCGAGCGACGAGCTTTTCTCCCGCCGACGACGCCACCACTTCCTTGCCGATGGGCAGTACGCCGGCTGCCGGACTGCTTAGGACCTCGAGGCCCATCGGCTTTTGACAGGGTCCCAGCTCCGGGTGGAAGTGTGCAGCGCATGAGATGGACACGATCCATCAATGAAAATTGTCATGCGCTCATACTATGGGGCTACAAGGGAGGAAACAACCTGACCGCGTACCGTGTTCGGATGCTCTCTCTTTTTCTTTTTTCTCTCAACTTTTAGCAAAACAACTGTCGGATACCTAGATACAACTACCTTAATAATTGAACGGGTACCAGCCACGAGGACACGGCGGTCATCATCATCATCAACCTTTTTATCGCCTCACTGCTGGGCACAGGTCTCCTCTCATACAGAGAAGGATTGAGCGTAATCACCACGCTTGCTCAATGCGGGTTGGCGATTTCAGACTTAAAGTCCAGGTTTCCTCAACATGTTTTCCTTCACCTTCAGTCATTGGTGTCCAAGATATACTTAGAAAATACATATAACTTTAGAAAAGTTACATTGGTACTTGTCTGACCTGGAATCAAACCCGCGCACTCATACTTGAGAGGCTGGTGTTTTAACTACTAGACCACCACGATAAAACATACCACACGGCGGTTCTCCGCCCAAACCGGGCAGAACTCCACCTTATGTGCCACTGTCTCCTCAGGTCGATCCACACAGTGGTAAACCCTGTCGTTTTCTACCGCTTTATTCGGTAGAGAAACGTCTCGAAACAACCGTTTCCGTAATTGATTCCATGCGTAGCAGTTGTGGGATCTGCTACGACCGCGTAGCACGTGTAGCGTTGGTGTCAACCACACGCTACGCCGTAGCTGCCGCATGTTTATATTGTTTAAACAACGGAAATTATAATTCAACGAATTTTTGTGTTAGTTTAAGTGTTCGTTAATTTAATGTAGGTTATTCTTTTCATTCTTCCAACCTAAATATTTGTATGTACATAAATTTTTGCTTCCGTAATGTCATCCTTTACCGTAAGATTTTGCGTGCGTAGAACAATTGAGTTAAGTAATTTGATTGCAACTAGGTAATCACTCTAACAAGCATATAACGACCTTCATAGATTTAATTCATGATTTACATAATTTATCACAGTGTGTGTTATATTATCGATATAGAATTGGATGTTGTTATTCCGCCACTTTATATAATCTCTCGTCACTTCCTTACTACAAAAATGCACATTACTCTTAGAAGCAAACCAAAATGACCATGTTCTTTGTTGTTACGTATATTATTTATATCTCACGAAGCGTTACACCCTTTTTTGTCTTAACCAAGTATACAAATACACGGTTAATGAGTGTGTGGAGACGTTTCCATTCATAAAAATTTCTGACTTCGCCATTATCATGGACGATACCAGCGCAGGAACAGTTACGTGCGGCAGATGGCTGATGAGATCGCAAGATTCTAGGGTAACGACCGCATAACCAAAGACGTAGCGTCTAATACGTCACACGAATCCACTGGTTGCAGAACGATCGAATTAGTCCGGTGCTTGGGGAAGCCTATGGCCTGTGTGCGTCTTTTGATTGAAATTGTGACGAAAGCACGCTTTAGTTTATGAGAGAATAGTAATATAGGCAGGTACTCTGTTTGTTTTATCACTGGCAGGTCATTTCCATTGCTCATCAACATTATTTTAGCGTTTATTCCGGTTGCATCCGCCGCTTTTGCGTTGGAGCCCGGGGTCCGCTTGGCAGGTCATTTCTATTGCGTAATAGCATTCTACTTGTCGAAAAAATATAATCATATCTGTCGTTTCTTATTGTATTATTTATGAATTATTGTGCTTGAATTCCCTGACATTTAATGAAAGTCAAACGCAAAAAGTCCTTTTGAAAAAGCAGGTAAATGTTTAGTCGTCTCTTATCTTAAGTAAACTGTCTAGATCTCACTAAAGTAAACGCATAAACGTAAAAAGAATATTTAATTGTTTGCCCCATCGTCACACAGACTCAGTAAATAAAGTTTCCTCACTGAAGTTCTTTTTTCATAAAATCATAGAAAAATATGTCTTCTGCGCACTTAAGTATATTTTAAATTCAATTTTCCACGTCGTAGAGAAGTTTTGAATGTATGTTGATAAAGCGCTCAAGGCACATTCGGTTTTAGCTAAGCTTGAGAAATGTGTTTGTACAAACTAGGCTTTCACAATATTATGAGATGTGAATAGAGATTTACTTATCCTCGTTAATGGATCGAAAACCAAGCAAACATCCCTTATCATGATGATATTATAAATAGATACATGATACTCATAAATATTGTAATGGTATTCAAGTATGAAATTAGAAATAGCCATATCATCATTTGCCAAACCTTTTCTTATCTATTTAAACCAAATATTCTGCTAAACTATACAACTGCAAAGTCATACTCGCTGAGAGCCTCACTGCACAACATCGTCTCCTTGTCATGGACCTCTGCGTCAAGGCCCAACGTAGACGTGTAGAGCACTGCCGGCCCTAGAATCGGTGGTGGCTGCTTGATGAAAATAAGTCCCAGGAGTTCGCGTCGGTTATCGACGACAAGTGCGTTGGTACCGAGGGCGAAACTGTAAAAGACCAGTGGGACAGAATCCAGGCAGCTATTGCTGGGGCGACTCTAAGGGCCTGCAGACCTGGTGGTGTGACGACACAGTCCAGAGGGAGACAAGGGTGAAGAAAGCCCTCTTCAGACCTGGCAGGTGACCGGATCTCCTGAAGATCGCGACGCATTTAAGGTTGCCAAAAGTGCCACTAAAAGAGCTGTAGCCAGAGCCCGGTAACCTGTGTTGCGAGGAACACGCGGTGAAGGAGAGATGGCGCTCGTACTTCCACGAGCTGCAAGCAGCACCAAGAGGTGCAAACACCGGAACTCCCTCCGAATCTTGGATGAGTGCCCCCGATAACGCCTGAGGAATCCAAACTGCTCTTCGTCGCATGGCGAATCGGAAAGCTGTCGAAGGTGACGGAGTCCCCATTGAGGCCTGGAAAGCGATGGCTCCTCGCGGAATGAACTTCCTGAACCTTGTGCTGAACAGCAAAATCCCGAACCAATGGAAGCTGAGTAGCATCACTCCAGTCTTCAAAGGCAAGGGCTTGGTACAGGAGTGTGGTTATTATCGCTGTATAAAAGTCATTTCCCGCACCATGAAGGTCTTTGAGAGGATTTTAGATTCCCGGATCCGGCAGGAGTGTGCTGTCTCGGAGTGTCAATATGGATTTCGCCCAGGGTACGGAACCATGAACCCTATATTCGCCCTAAGTATCACCATGGCCAGAAGGCCTTCGACTGTGTCCCTCGGGAGGTGATCTGGTAGGCACTGAGGTCCAAAGAGGTACCAGAAGCCTATGTTGACATAATTCGAGACATGTGTGATTCCGTTGTTAGGACCGCTGTTGGCAACACTAAACCCTTCCCCATCACCGTCGGAATTCACCATGAATCCATCCTTAGTCCGTTTCTGTTCAGCGTGATATTGGACGTCCTGTCAGACAGCAACAAGAATTCACATGAGCAACTTCCCTGGCTGCTCATGTATGATGAATACTTGGGGTTTATGCTCCACGCGGCCGGCGACATTGATTGCGATGTTAAGGCACGCATTTCCGCAGCTTGAGCAAAATAGCGTGAAGTATCAGGTATCATTAGTGACCCCAAAATGCCGGTTAAGCTTAAGGGACAGGTCTATAAAACCATTATTTGACCTGTTCTTCTGTATGGCAGTGAGGCATGGCTTGTGCCATGTCTTTGTGAGATGAATATGCTGCGGTGGATGTGTGAAGTTACGTGGAAAGACCGCATCAGGAACTCCCGGATCCGTGGCGATCTTCGTGTCTGTGACATAGCAGTCAAGCTGCAAGAGGGTCACCTACGCTGGTACAGTCACGCCTTACGAAAACTGGCATGTTACGCGGGTAACAAATGTCTTGCCATGGCGCCTCCGCCGGGCCGGAACAAGCGAGATAGACCAAAGAAGTTCTGGCTTGACGTCCTAAGAGATGACATGCGTGTCAACAATCTCACACCACGGGATGCCAGAGATCGTGCGAAATGGAGGAGTAAGTGTACGAAAGCGGACCCTGGGCTCCAACGCGAAAGCCGCTGTTGCAACCGAGATTATACGCTGAGATGATAATGATGATTCAACTAATATTTTGTTACTGCTTTGGGTTAGAAAATATTAGCAGAATATTAGCAGTCAAGAATTCTAGCTCCGTGGTAATTAACTTGTATGTATGGTGCAAACTGTTTATTAAAGTTGATTATAAATAAATAAATAAAGCGTAAGAGTTAAGACACAATCTTGAGTACAGCGGGCGATGCAAACTTGCCAAAAACACCTTTACCCCCGAGTAGAATATTATATTCTACGCACCTACTGCTGCTTATTAAACCATTTCGATGTTCGTAAACTTAGGAACTTGCTAAATAATTGTGAAATACCTTGTTATGTGCAGTTTCATATACTATTTATCCAAATTCATACAATTGCAGGTATTATGATTCTCAAATCTAACATTCTAATGACATACGTGCTACCACAAACTAAGTACGCGTTACGGAAAATCGATCAGCTGCGCATTGACATGGCGCCATCCGATATTACTGCAACAGATACCAGCGAAACAGCGGTCCAGGAAATCTGTAATGTACATTATTTAACCATTATAGAATTGGCCATATGCAGAAGGAAATTGTTTTTACTGTTGTTATTAATTCTTTTTCATCTACCTTAATACTGTAAAGTACTATAATAGGCATATGTATCTACTAAGTTGAGAAATTAAAGTAGTTTGCTTGTTAAAATCAACAAAACTTATAAAGTGTAATAAGTAGAGACAAATTAAAATTGCATGCCTGCGGGCAGATTATGGAGGTGCTATTTATGTATTAATGTTAATTATCTGAATTTTCGCAATAAGTGAGTTTGAGTTTGAGTAACATTTGGTCGAGTTGTATAATAGAAAAGAGTTTTTTTTATAAATTTTTCTTTCGATTTTCTCATTTAAGTTTCGAAATTCAAATAACTACTGTCATTTGAATTTCAAAACTAGCTGGTCATAATGACATTCAGTACAATATTAACGCCGAGCTAATAAAGCCTAGAGCTCATATTATATAAGTTGGTTAGATTTACATGACATGATAACTTGACATTACTTTCGCGAGGTTCTCACATACGGGATGATGTGAAAAATTATTTTACATCTCTCATATTCGGTAAGTAGGTCCTTATTACCCCTAAATGGGGCTTGTAGGTAACCAATTAGCGCTCTAGGGTTATATGTAGCTAGAAAAGCCCTAAGGCGGTAAGTAATATAAAAAAAAAAACTCTTCGCTATTTCAAAGTGTTCGCGTACATCTAACCATCATACAGGCAATATACATCATGCATTTAGCCCAATGACAAAAGTGGTAGCTTCGCTATTCAGCCTCGTCTTCGTATGAGTATGAAAAAAAATGAAAAATGAAAATTAAATTTATTAAAAAACATAGATCAATAATGATTATATAAAAAGTATGTTTGTATAATAATACGAGTAACAATCATAATAAAACATGAAAATTAAATTAATTAAAAAATATTGATCAACAGTGAATGTATAAAAAGTCTGTTTGTATAGTAACTTAACACAGTATAATTGTCATCAATTTAAAATATCGAACGGCGAAGCACAATTACGTTCTTGAAAAAATAATTTTAAAAAAAGATGATAAAGGCGGGAATAGAAAACTCTTACTTTACTTATTGTTTGTTTTTGGGTATTTTTTTTATAATTACGTGCTAATTAGGAAAAACATGAGTTCTGTAACTAATGAAGGTATAAGTTGCACTCCCGATTCAATGAACATAGTAGCTGAAGCATTAACATTAATATTTTATTCTTGTAATGCCGATTTTTTTTCTACTTACCTCACAATCGAAATGTAAAGCAGAGTAATTAGCTCGGGTGTAAGCATCAATTGCACCCTCGAACTATAGGCGCGCGAGCGCAGCGAGCGAGCTGCAATTGATGCCTTACGGCCCTTGACTACTAATCAACTATAATTATTTTTTGCCTCCTTCATTACATTTTGTTTATTATACAAGTATCTTGTTTGTTTACTTTGCTATTTATTTGTGTTTTATTGAATTGCTTTATTTTTTTCTTAAAATATCCTTTACGTAATTTACTAGTTATTATCTATTTGTGTCACTTTGTAGTTGGTAAATTGTTTGAATTTCCATTCCTTAAATTTTGACTAATTGGAATTTGAATATTATCCTATTTAGTCCAATTTTAGATCTACTAAGCATACCCGGAAAATGGGTAGCGCTCAACGACGTTTACAACGTCATGAATATTTTTGAACTATCAATGTGAAAGGCATCGTCTTTCTTTTCTTCTTTGTGTTGCTAGATGACTGAATTTGACCTTATTGCCTTTGTAAGTGTGTTTCGCAATCACCCCACTGGTTGGTGAAATAACCTTAAATAGAGTACTGCCTAACCTCCTTCTCTTATTTATTTATTTATAAGATGCATATTACATTAGCTACTTAATCATAATAATATAGTCTTCGCTATCCATAGGTACTACCACAAAGAAACCTGGTCGATACAATGACCACCCAATTACGTACACGAGCTTAATCCTAGATAGAACTAATTAATTTAGGTTTTTCGTGTACAATTAACCACATATCTTAGTTTATTATGGACAACATAATAGAACCACAAAAAGGTTCTGAAAATATTAGAAGAAATTACAACAAATTAAAGTCCTTTGTTTCAGAACATTATTACATAATAACATCAATAACTTCGCACCTTATTTCCCCAAAGGGTTGGGCCTACACCTCTGTAGGTCCTTATAGTACACACCATCGAGATTTGTTTTTGATGGACAATTAGAGTTTACAACGTTAATAGTAGTTTTAATAAAGTAAATATTTAACAGGCGCAATGGAAAACAATTGATAAATAATAAATAAATTGCCAACAACAAGTTGGCATTAGCTCCCAACAGTTTTAGTTTTGTGCTAGTTATCTGCAACTCTCATACCTCTGCAACTGTTAGAATGGCAAACACGATAACATTAATGAATTTGGGTTTGGTTGGATTTCATTTCCTAAGTCTAGCGGTGAGTTGTGTCGGTGTGAGGATTACCTCCTGTCATCTCTTTCACACATGCCACATGACCCACATCCATCCTTATCTCTCAGATACCTTATTCTGCTCCTCTTAGGTAGCAGTTGTATCTGTTTTAGCGAACGGGATTCAACTAGATTACAAATAAATACCTCCCTCTAATACTGCAGCACACACGTTGGAATACAAAACCACAATTAATGTAAATGTGACTCGAACGAAGGTTTCAAAATTGCAAAATGAAAGGAGGAAACCTTTATTTTATTCACACTAATATGATCAAAGCCTTTTATAACGTCATTGAAATACGCATTTGAATTTTTATAAATTTTAACGGCCTTAATATCGTGAATTTATGAATCGTCATCTCCTGTAACGCATTTTAGAATAAAAGCTTCATTTTTTTTTCTATGTAAATGAAATGTTTGATTACGGCGGAGCGCGCGACTAAAATCTTGTAATAAACAACCCTCGGTTTCACTGTATAAAGTGTTTTCTCGTTTTAGGGTTTCGTAGACACTATAATTGTGTGATGTTGGGAACCTTTATAATTTCGTCAAGTCCGTCCGGCTGCGGGTCACAACAGCTATGTCATTTTGCCACTGATTTAATGTAATTTCACACGAGTTGCCTTTTATCCACATTCCAAGGCAGAACACGATAACCCATCGATCGATACCTAACATATAACATTGCGTTAGGAAGTATTTCGCAGTATTTTTGAATATCGAATCAAAAATGCGGAGATCCGCAGAAGAACCAAAGTCACCGACATAGCTCTTCGAGTCACTGAAATTAAGTGGCAGTGGGCGGATTAAGATTGTTCGAAGAACCGATGGCCGATGGGGCAGTATGGTTCTGGAGTGGTGGTCACTTACTGTAAGGCGCAACGTCGGATACCCTAGCGTAGGGTAGGCGCACCCCTAACAAGGTGGACCGATGACCTAGTAAAGGTCGCAGGTAGCCAATGGATGCGAGCAGCACAAGACCGGTCATCGTGGAAAGCCTTGGGGGAGACCCTTTGTCCAGCAGTGGACCTCTATAGGCTGAAGAAGAAGATTTTGAATATTTACCTAATCTGTTTATAATAGGGAAGTGTGCACGGCGCACATACTTCGAATTTTTGGTTCTAGAACGTGCTATAGATTTCCTCGCGATTTTTTTGTTTCTAGGACGTGGTACATGTTTCCTCACAATGTTTTTGTTTCTAGGACATGGTATAGGTTTCCTCACGATGTTTTTGTTTTTAGGTCATGGTATAAGTTTCTTTGCGATGTTTTTGTTTCTAAGACATGGTGTATGATTCCTCACGATGTTTTTGTTTCTAGGACATGGTATAGGTTTCCTCACGATGTTTTTGTTTCTAAGACATGGTGTATGTTTCCTCACGATGTTTTTGTTTCTAGGACATGGTATATGTTTCCTCACGATGTTTTTGTTTCTAGGACATGGTATAGGTTTCCTCACGATGTTTTTGTTTTTAGGTCATGGTATAAGTTTCTTTGCGATGTTTTTGTTTCTAAGACATGGTGTATGTTTCCTCACGATGTTTTTGTTTCTAGGACATGGTATAGGTTTCCTCACGATGTTTTTGTTTCTAAGACATGGTGTATGTTTCCTCACGATGTTTTTGTTTCTAGGACATGGTATAGGTTTCCTCACGATGTTTTTGTTTTTAGGTCATGGTATAAGTTTCTTTGCGATGTTTTTGTTTCTAAGACATGGTGTATGTTTCCTCACGATGTTTTTGTTTCTAGGACATGGTATAGGTTTCCTCACGATGTTTTTGTTTCTAAGACATGGTGTATGTTTCCTCACGATGTTTTTGTTTCTAGGACATGGTATATGTTTCCTCACTATGTTTTTGTTTCTAGGACATGGTATAGGTTTCCTCACGATGTTTTTGTTTCTAGGACATGGTATAGGTTTCCTCACTATGTTTTTGTTTCTAGGACATGGTATAGGTTTCCTCACTATGTTTTTGTTTCTAAGACATGGTGTATGTTTCCTCACGATGTTTTTGTTTCTAGGACATGGTATATGTTTCCTCACTATGTTTTTGTTTCTAGGACATGGTATAGGTTTCCTCACGATGTTTTTGTTTCTAGGACATGGTATAGGTTTCCTCACTATGTTTTTGTTTCTAAGACATGGTGTATGTTTCCTCACGATGTTTTTGTTTCTAGGACATGGTATAGGTTTCCTCACGATGTTTTTGTTTCTAAGACATGGTGTATGTTTCCTCACGATGTTTTTGTTTCTAGGACATGGTATAGGTTTCCTCACTATGTTTTTGTTTCTAGGACATGGTATAGGTTTCCTCACTATGTTTTTGTTTCTAAGACATGGTGTATGTTTCCTCACGATGTTTTTGTTTCTAGGGCATGGTACAAGTTTCCATACGATATCTTTGGTTCTAAAATATGTTATAGGTTTCCTCACAATATTTTTCTTCCTCTTTGTTGTTTTTGTTCCGTCTTGTGATATTGATTTTTATTTTTAAAGCAGAACAATGCTGGAATTATCATCTAATCCCATATTTATTAGGATAACGTAATAAAACTTCTGAACAGCTTCAACAGCAGCAACTTCTGAATTTTTATAAATGTATTTTAAGAATCTATACATATATTATAAACTAGCTTCTGCCCCGTGAAAATTTTCTCTCCCCTAACCCACCGCGTCGCATCACATCGCCCGCCCTCCCAATTACTTCGTTTTTGTTTAATGTTTTTTCAGACAATTTTTTCTATTTGCTTGGCTTCTAAAAGCCACGGAGCCTAAATTAACATAACCTTCCTCAAGAATTGAGCTAACAAATGCAAAAATAAAAATATTTTTTGCATTTGATACTCCATTTTAATCCGACCGGTAACTAAGCGCAAACAAACTCTTCAGATTTATAATAATATGGTTGACAAGTTTGTATAATTACATATATATAGATTGAAATCGGAATTTAAATCGAAATAACTCGGTCGTATAGTAATGCGACCGAGTTATTTATTTTGATTACGTATCGATTTGTAACATAATGTAAAAAATATATATTTACTTTTTTATATGTGGTAAGGTTTATGTGTATTCACCAGCTTCTGGCCGCGAGTTCGTTCAAATAATGTTTGCTCCCCCAAATCACCTGCCCGCGCTATCACTTCGTTTCCAGCGTTATTTTTAACATTTTTACTTTTGAATATGGCCTCTATAAGGCTAATAGCATTCTTACAGACAAACTTTTCTGCTATCACATAGGTAAATAATATAAAACTCCCGATTTTTGGTTGATGACATTTTTTTATATTAGAATATGATAAATAAATTGCGATATTTTATAAACACCGCGCGTAGTAGACGGGTTGATCGCTAATGAAATGAAATAATCAGAAATAATCGAAGGACGAGGGGCATAAAATTAGTTCAGATATAAGTAATTTCAGCAGACTCCTACTATTCAACACACGCTGATACTCATAAAGCCATCTGTAAATAAAACGAGACCCTGAACATAATTGTCTTGGAAATAATAGATGCTTATACCAAAGACACGCCAACGGTAGCAAGGGCTAAGTAAAAACACTCTTAATAAAGTTGTTCAATATTCATCAAGAAACGTCAATATAAAACACTGAGTTGCTACAGTTGACTTATTGAATAAAAACTTGTGGATAAGTAATAACAATAACACGGTCGATCAGGTTAAGCTATGCTTGCTGCGGTTTGTCCGTGGATCGGTGACAGTATTTATACATCTAGACCCTTCCAGGCCTCAGAAATAATTTCTTTATTTGTCTAGAATGCAGGTATTAGAATATACGTGTTTTCGTCAGATGTAGCCCCAGTACATTCTGCCTTTTGGCATACAAAAATACAGAGGGTCACTTAAACAAAACACGTTAAACCATTGGTCACCGCTATCATTGGTGGTGTCATTCAGGTTTGACTGTCGTTACGGGGCGTCTGAAGCCCAAAATTCTGAAACCAGGCTTACATAGGCAGTCGTTCCAGGGAAAATACTGGTATTCAACCTAGATATATTTGGGAAAACGAAAAATGAAAAAGAAAAGTTTATTATTAAAACAAATAAATAAATAGAAGTGTAACTTAAAAATCACACTTTCATCAACCTTTTTTACTGTCCCACTGCTGGGCACAGGTAGGAGACCTGATACAGAGAAGGATTGAGCGTAATCACCACGCTTGCTCAATGCGGGTTGGCGATTTCAGACTTGAAGTCCAGGTTTCCTCAAGATGTTTTCCTTCACCTTCAGTCATTGGTGTCCAAGATATACTTAGAAAGTACATATAACTTTAGAAAAGTTACATTGGTACTTTCTTACTGACCTGGAATCGAACCCGCGCACTCATACTCATTGAGAGGCTGGTGTTTTAACCACTAGGCCACCACGACTACAAATCACACTTTACTCACTGCAAAATACCTATATATTGTATATATAACTATGTATATGTTGTGAATGTAATGATGATGTATTTAGAACAGTACATGCAAACACCGCGTCATGCTGACGTCACGCAAATCCTACATCTCGCAAGTAGAGTTTACCGCGCATCTAATACACAAACAAATTCTCGCCCGACACAACACCTGGTCTAGTCGGAAATGCCTTTTTTTGTTGGGATGGGAATTTATCAAATGACTTCGCCCGCTCTGGGCGGAGCTGAAGAGCGTGTCAGACTTTTACTGACTAAAACCCACCTGTCGACCGGACCGACCAGCAACCTAATTGTGTAACACTCTATTACTACCAATTGGAATCATTCTGAAGCTAATTGCTAAACCATTGCTCCATATGTTCGGAAAGGGTGTCTGCTCAACAACGTAAATAACGTAATGCATGTTGTTGAACTGTCAAAATGAAATCCATCGCTACCGATAGTGTGTTACGCAATTACCCTGCAGGAGGTGAAGTTTAATTGCATAATTGCATAAAAATGTCAGCTCACTTTTTTTTTTTTTTAATTAAAATATAAACCAGCGCTTGACCGCAATCCCGCCTGATGGTAAGCAGTGACGCAATCGTTGATGGTAAAGCGCACTAGTTTATTAAGAGCCTATTCACTCTAGCCTTGAAGACACTCAAATTGTAGTCCGACGGAAACACCGCCGCCGGCAGATTGTTCCAGTCCCTCGATGTACGCGGTATAAAGGACGAGGCGAAACGCTTCGTCCGGATCGTAGAGGTGTTAACAACATAAGGGTGGAAACTCGCCGTACGACGGGTCGTCCGATGGTGAAACGGAGATGGGGGAATTAAATCGTGCAATTCCCTCGCACACTCTCCAGAATGTATCCTATAGAACACCGAAAGGCTGGCTACTCTACGCCTGCTTTGGAGACCAACTCGAGTTGGCTTTGGCACTTGGCACTTGGCTTTAAAATCCATGGTAACGGTTGAAGCAATGGTCGATGTAGATATCACGCATTTTATTCTGATCCAAAGACAATAGGGATGTTTACTGGGTAAAAAAAAAAAATCTATTTAGTCCGTCATTCAGATTATGGAAATATATTGGATACGTAAATTTTGTTTTATCAAATCAATAAAAATTGACAAATATAAAAATCATCAAAGAACAGGAGTGGTGGCTGGTGACGTCAGTGCTAAAAAGTGTAGCGGCAATGACCTCACACAAGTTTTCAACGCACTGTGTCGTCTTAATTTTTTGTTTATATGAAAAAAGTTAAAATACGTGTCTAGTATTTTTTGGAAATCTGACTGACGGACTAATTAGTTTTTTTTATTCAACTACCCCTATTCCAAAAAATTGTTCAGCCTTGCTACTGCTGTTAAACATACATATAAGTAAATATAAATAACACACAAAACATTGAATTTAAATGCGAAAAAAATGCTGTTGCTCTTAATGACCTGTCTAATTAAAAAAAAAAGTTGTCTAAAAACTTCGTTATACGAATACTTGGTATTGTAGAAAACATTTCAATAACGGAATACAGCCGTGTACGCCCGCCATTCGTATTTATGAGTTAGAAGTACCTAATTAATGTATACAGATTTCAAATGTCCACGCATCTCTGCATTTTAATGAAGACATTAAGTAAATTTAAAATTATAAAAGTAATATTTTTTTTTTAATAGTATTTGTTTTTTAGAATATAATGACGGACTTGTTGCTAATTAAAAAAGGCGTGCAGGTCGATCGATCAGGTTATGCTACACTTGCCGCGGTTGGTAAGCGGATGGGTGACAATCCATTAGATATCAACACCCCCTCATCCCTTGGAAACTACCTGAAGTCGACTACGTCCCGACTGTCAACCGTGGATCTTTGGCAATCGTCATAGGTGGTCAGACGCTTTTTTTGAAGGCAGTACGTAACTATAGGTAATATATATTGTATATGCCTGTCGAGAAATACAAGCGGGATTTTATGTTACGTTATTTTCTAATTCTTTGGTTTCATAATGTTACATAAGAGTCCCGAGTAGCATTATGAGATAAAAGACAAAAAACATAAAATAAGTAAAAATACCAAAACCAAACGCTCGGGTCAAGAGACCCGACTGCGCGTCTCCATTTTTTAAGTAATTTCTCACCGGCTCATCGATACTTCTCGTGACTAAGCTGGGGTCGTTCTTTGGCAAAAGAATTAGCATCACTAGTCAATGTGACACTGCTGTCAGTCATCTGGGCACGTTTCCAGGTAACAGCGATGCGTACGAGTAGGTACTTCAACAACTAAATATTATTGCGTTGTACTTATTTATATAGTTAGTTAGCATTTTAATTTAATATCTAGTTATTTTTTAAACATCGTCCTACACTAGGAATTACTATTGCGTCGTGGGTCCATTACCGTTTAGAAATCAAATACGCGGCACGCAGTGCAGCAGTCGATCGGTCAGCCATTGCACCAACCGTGTCGTCACGTAAATATGTAGTTAATTAAGAGCCCATCAAAGACTCAGGTCATTGTTATTGTGTGTTGTGTTGCTCGAGAAAAATGGGGAAGCGATTGCCGTCTCCCTTGATGTCTCGAAGGCCTTCGACCGGGTATGGCACGCTGGCCTTTTGAGTAAGCTTCCAGCGTACGGCATTTCCGCTGGCCTGACTGGCTGGGTAAAAGACTTCCTGGCTGAACGGTCCCTCCGAGTTGTTGTCGACGGATGCTCATCTGAGCCCATGTCGACCAATGCCGGTGTTCTTCAGGGGTCTGTTCTCTCTGCAACTCTGTTCAAAATCAAAATCAAAATCAAAAGTCTTTTATTCAAATTAGGCTGAGAATCAGCACTTTTTGAACGTCAATATTACATAAGACAGTCCCCCAAAAGCGCCCACCCATCGACACTTCCTAGTGCTTTCGCTGGGAAGAAGAAGTGGCGGAACAAACTCCCCAGCAGCACAGCTGTCTGTTCATTTAAAAAAAAAACATGTCTTTATACAATACTATGTAAACAAACGATACGATAAAATACAAAAATGAAATTATTTACCATATGCCAGCTACCACGCCAAAATACCAGCAAAGCAAAACAATATATTTATATTCACATGAAAATGTAATTAACTAAAACTTGTTACTTAACTAAAAGCCCCAGGCATAAAGGGCGTGACAGCTTACATATTTATGTAATGTAAAAAAGTAAATTATATGAACTCATATAACGTATCAATAAGCTAATTACTGAGAAAGAACACGAACATTGTCCTGAGTTAATCAGAGCGACCAGCTATTCTTATCATTTAAATAATCATTCACGGAATAATATGCCTTTGAACAAAGCCTGGACTTAATTTGTGCTTTAAATGCATTGTAGGGCAAGTCTAGCAAAGCAGAGGGTATCTTGTTATAAAAAGCTATACCAAGCCCAACAAAAGAGTTATGGACCTTTTGAAGTCGGTGAAAAGGGGTTCGCAGTTTGTCCTTATTTCTGGTGTTAATATTATGAATATCACAGTTTCTGGTGTACACGTGAATATTTTGCCTAACATATAAGATGTTGGCTAAGATGAACTGTGAAGCAACCGTGAGAATACCAATGTCTTTAAACAAATTTCTCAGAGAAAAAGGAGTCTGGGTCTGGGTCTGGTGAGTAAAAGGAGTTCCTTCTGCATGTTAACGATCTGCTGATGCCCGATATCTATGGGTATGCAGATAACAGCACAGCTGTGGAGAGATACCTGCCGGAAGCTCGGGCTAGTAAGGAAACAATCCGGTCCGAAAGAGAGGCCATGGTAGAGCGTGTGAGTGCTGCACTGCAGACAGTCTCGGAATGGGGCAATGCCAATCTTGTAGCATTCAATGCCGCCAAAACACAGGCGTGTCTTTTCACCGCCAAAAGGAGCCCGTTCACCTTGGCTCCTACTTTTCAGAATGTATCCTTGGAGTGTACCGACCGGCTTCAGCTTTTGGGAGTTGTGATTTCCTCGAACCTTAACTTTGGGCGGTTCATTGAGTCCAAGGCCAGAGTGGCTGCCAGAAAACTAGGCGTCATCGCGAAGGTCTTCATCTTTCTATCGGCGGTACTTCACACCAAGCAGCTTCTAATTTTATACAAAGCACAGGTCCGCTCGTGTGTGGAATACTGCAGCCACATTTGGGCTGGTGTTGCGAAATGTCACCTTGCCACTTTGGATGACGGCCACGGTGGAGAGGCGTGCGAAGAGGCTGATTGGCGACCCAGACTTAACTCGAAACGGTCTCCAAGGCCTGGAGCACAGGCGTAGAGTAGCCAGCCTTTCGGTCTTCTAAAGGATGCATTCTGGTGAGTGTGCAAGGGAATTGCATGATTTAATTCCCCCATCTCCGTTCCATCATCGGACGACCCGTCGTACGGCAAGTTTCCACCCTTACGTTGTTGACACCACTGCGATCCAGACGAAGCGTTTTGCTTCCTCCTTTATACCGCGTACATCGAGGGACTGGAACAATTTGCCAGCGTCGGTGTTTCCGTCACAATACAATTTGGGTGTCTTCAAGGCTGGAGTGAATAGGCTCTTAATAAACTAGCGCGCTTTACCATCAACGATCGCATCACTGCTTACCATCAAGCGGGATTGCGGTCAAGCGCTGGTTTATAACTTATAAAAAAAAAAAACTGTTCGCAACTTCCTCAAGTTCAATTTAACGGAACTGTTATATCTTTCAGTGAGAAAGTTAAGAACCTTGGGGTTTGGATCAAGAAGCATCTTTCCTGGGATCAACACCTACAGGATGTGAATCGTAAAATTTTTGCATCTGGTAAGTTTTTGAGACGGTTGCGGAATTTTCTTCCTACTGCCACTAAAACTGCCTTTGTGTCACCCTTTGTATAATCTTTATATTTATGTTTCTGTAATCTATATGGTATACACAATAAAGAGTAATCTATGCTATTGTGATAATAATTAATAATACAAGTGATTTTAAAAATTAGAAGTAGTTTAATCCATATAATGTTATTTACCTGCAGGATTTTCTTTACAGTAAGTTCACTATAAACTTTTAATGACGTCATCTCATTTCACTTTTTGACACTTTTTTATTACTGGCACTTTTAAATTGTATCAATCTTGAAACATATAATTTTGGCACGATAAAAATTTGTAAAAGGGGTCTTATATTTTTTAATTGGCTATAATTCTAATTTGTTCATATGGTAGTTTCGGCTAATATGTACATTTTGGCTTCTAAAACAACCTACCCTATACTCTCTCAGCAAAGTATATATGTAGGTATCTACGGAATAGTTATAAATTATTAGACATTATCGCGCCTACCTCATAATATAATATGCATAAAAAAATTGTACCGGCCTATTATATGTGATGAAAATACCTCCAAATATAGAACAAATATACCAAAAATCTTTCTGTTCAATTATCAACAATTATTCACAAAATTCCTTTGTTATTTGCCTATGGCTGGTTACCTTCGTGAATAAAATCGGCGAAGTGTGAGTCGTATTCACGCACTGGAGGTTTTGTACCTCGTTAGCTCGTTTTCACTTAATTATAGCAGTACAACCTTCGTTCAGATTTTGTAGAATCATTATAACCGAGTTGAGTGCGAACTATAAATATGATTAATTTGGTATTACTCGTCACTTTAAACGTTACTTTGAAGTCATTAAAGGGTTGATGTATCCATAGGATCAGTTTTTGCTGACTGCATAACTGATGAACGTTAATGATGGTGGTAAACTCGTAGCCTAATTTCTGTAGCAAATGCGTTTAGATTTTCATCGACACGCTAAGAAGAAGAAGAAAAAACTATATTTGAAAAAAAAAACAAGTGACTTTGAAATATTTTATTCACAAATATAAAACAATTACAATTTACTGGCTAACATTAAAATAAAAAGAAACGCTAAGAAGAAGAAGAAAAAACTATATTTGAAAAAAAAACAAGTGACTTTGAAATATTTTATTCACAAATATACAACAATTACAATTTACTGACTAACACTAAAATAAAAAGGCACGCTAAGAAGAAGAAGAAGAAAAAACTATATTTGAAAAAGAAAACAAGTGACTTTGAAATATTTTACTCACAAATATACAACAATTACAATTTATTGGCTAACACTAAAATAAAAAGAAAAAAAACTAACTCTAATGTTTCGTTAAACAACATGTCATTGTGATAGACGGCCTTACATAGTTAGCCAGCAATAAAATTCGATCAACACCTTTGTTTTCGAAATCTACCGAAACCTAAGTGACATTTAATGAAATGACAGCGCTCAGGTTCTTTCTCTCTCTTCTTTAGCTGTTACCATCTACTATAAAATGCAAAAAACAACATTATCGAATTATATCATGTTCATCGGCTTTCACGGCACGGTTCACACTTTTGACTTTTGACGCTAACCGTACATTGTAGGCTTAGTAGCCTACAATGTACGGTTAGCGTCAAAAGTCAAAAGTGTGAACCGTGCCTTGTTACTAAACAAGGCACGGTTCACACCGTCTCGATACGAAACCACAATAAAAAATAAACAGCAACAATAATATCACTTACAAAGCATCCACACCAAATTGATAAAGTCACAATAGGCTGAGGTTAAATAGGGGACTCGTTTTAAATGGCCAAAGGAAACTCACGTTAGTCGTGACTATCGCTAAATAGAGATAAAGAACAAGGTGGTGGCAGTGGGTGGCTATTGTGCGTGGCTTTGAAGCGGCAAAACTAACGAGGCCGCCGACTGTACAAAAGGCAGCCCGCGAGACTATCATTGCCATTCGTTCAAACGAAAACTATTCACGTAGGACGCACGACCTATTAATTAGATACCTTTACGTCCCCTAACAGTATGCGAGCTTTGTATGAAGCGAAATCGATCACTGTGAACTTGTTTGTGTTGCTCGTTTTGTGGTGTTATTGTTACTGGATTGATGACATTTTGAACAGCTGATATAAGGGAGTCAATATTTAGGAGATTTATAAACATTGCTTAAAGTTAAGCCATAAATGGCAATTATTTATCCATACATTTTTGACGTTTTATTGGTCTTTTTTATTTTGTTTGGGATGGGAAATCATCAAATGACCTCTCCCGCTCTGGGCGGAGCGGAAGGACGTGTCAGACATTTACTGACTAAAAAAATGTTAAAACCCACCCGTGTTCCTTCACTTGTCTGTAGGCCAGGACTACGGTTTCTCTTTTAATCAACCCGAAATTCTGACCCAAGAGGCATCGGTCTTCGTGGACCCCGTCACGGTGTGTTTTATTGGTTTCAACTTTAAGAAACGTTTTTTAGTTAGAAGTCTGTTAAAAACAAAAATATTTTACATTTAAAAGGTTAAGAATAGTTTATTCTAATCTTAAAAAATTCTGTCGGTTTTTCGTCCACTGCTTTGCTGTACCCAAAAAGGGTCTCGAGACTCACATTTACTTCGCCTCTACAGCGTAATTTGAACAATTCCAAAGAGAAATAGAGAGATAATTCAAGTGAGACTGGCATAGTCGGTAAGCGTTTCTCCAGACGCTAGCGCGAGGCGGTTCTCGACTGCCAGCCGAGGAGAGAGGCTCGCATCTGTTATCTTGCAGGCTTCAAAACTACGCTCCTTCAGAAAACGTGCACCGCTGCTCAGCTCTCCGGCTACGGCGGAAAAATTCTCGAAAGATTCAAAAGTTACTTGTTTATTTAGTAGGTAAGGAGATATGGAATTTGGATCTTACTTAAATTTTTCTTAAAGGTATTTATGAAAGAATGGTTTCTGAATTTACGTAACACTAGCTAACGCTCATGGTTCCGAGAGGGATTTATTTTTATTGGACGGGACCCTATTCCACGAAAAACACAAGAAACCTTTTTTTATATTCATATATCAAACATTTAAGTAACAACAGCGGTTTATGACCTCCAAACTGTTTTATTTTTTAAGTATTTGATTAACTTTCAAAATATTGATACCTATCACGACTGTAAAGTTTCTAGTAGTACCTATCCAATTTAAAATAACCCTGTGTAAATATAATATTTAACAGTATAATGATTCAATATTCATCGGTACAATTAATTTCTTGATTTAACTCAATTAATATTCAAAGTTCATACATTTGAAACTTTCACGATATTTTGGAATTGTTTTCAATGCACTTGTGTTTCAATTAAGCTGTGAAAATGGTTTCGTGATTGGGTTTTTTATTAATCGGATAGTTCTGTTGGAATAAAAACCCCACGACATACGTAAAGTCAAATATATAAAACTAACTGTGTAATAAGAAAACAATCATCACCATCATCTCAGCATTAATCCCAGACGCATCCGATGCTTTTTCAGCTTTGGAATCTGCGGTCCGCTTTTTAACCGATTTCAAAAAAGGAGGAGGTTCTCAATTCGTCTGTATGTATAATATTTTTTTTTTATGTATGTTCTCCGATATTTTCGTCAATTATAGACGGATTTCAATTTTTTTTTTTTTTGGGTAGAGTTCACTTCTGAGGTGGTCCCATTTTCACCAGTCCAGGATCGGATGTTGGAATCCAGGAGAAATCGAGGGCAACCACCGAAAATTGTATGCTCGTATGGTGTTTTTGTTACGTAATCATGTCTTACTCAGGTATATGCTTCAGGGTGTCAACATCTGATGCTGCTGTCCTGATGATGACGCTACAGTACTCCTTAACGGTTAGGAGTTGGAAGGCAGAACTGCAATTGGGCACAGTCTCATTTTTTCTCATTCGTGATGTGTTTCCTATGCAGTACAGACGACAATCGAAATTGAAACTGCAGCAGGTTTGGCACTGTGTGCCATTGCATATTATAACTTTATCAATGTCGTAACTAAAAATAAAGTTAAAAAAAAAAATAGAAAAGCCAGACGGGTAACACAAATTCATCGAAACAGAACAGAGTTAGTATTTTTTTATCTAATTTTCTTTCACTTTTCAGCTGAACAGTACTTTTCACAACTAAAAAGTGTAAAATAAAAACTTTTTTACAAAAAAAAAACAACCGACTTCCAAAAAACACTACAATGTGAAAATAACTAATTTCGGAAGTCGGTGTCAAAAACTAATATACAAAAATCTAAGCCGCCGTCTGACCTCCACAACCCGAAGGTGATATCGAAGCTTTGCTGTTAAACCAATTGTAGGACTTTTGAGGACTCCAACAACCCATAACGACTGCCATTAGATGTTCGTATGGCAACCGGGACTAACATGGCATAACGTGCTTAAATAAAAAGAAAACAATAACTGTAGATTAATAACACCTAGACGTTCGGTACTCAGCGCAACGATAAAATTGAAGCAAAAATGATACCGCTGTGTGAAGTCGGTTACACGCGACACACGCACACTACTATAAAATAGTGTTTACAGTACTGAGTTGATTACCTAAAAATGAGAGATTTATTTTTCATTTCCCTATTTTTTTATTTCATTTTGCAAAATGTCGCAGATGGCGCATAAATCCTATTTCAAATTTATATTCTTGCCCGAATACGGCGAAACAAGAAAGAGTTATAATATTAGCAGACTGCTAATATTATAGCGGGTGTACCATTGATATAATATTAAACAGTTATGATATATTCTAACAAACTAACCGAAAAAACTGTGCCGAACGCTGCAGTAGCACATATGCATGTCGGAGACAGCGACGACAGAGCGGTAGGGTCGACAGCATCTTGGTGTGGTGGTACAGGTTCCATTTCGTAGGTGAGTTTTGAATTGAAGCGCGACGTGTAGATATACCCTCCAATCTTCAAAGCGACTCTGTCCATGTGCCGCCATCACAAAATAACGTCACAAGCGTTTGCCCTTCTACTACGTAAATCAAATCAGCAACTTCTATTAAAATTAATCGACGATCTCCGACATGCATATTTTTTATTCTGCGTACAATTCACTATACTGTTACAGTGTGAATGATGGGGCGCAACTAAAGCATAGAGAAGAAAAAGATGGCTAGTGTTTGTCTTTTGCGCCTAAATGGAAACAAAAGACGTCTGCACACCAATTATGACAAGTTTGCCAAAAAATAACAAAAATGCAGAGAGGACATATAACAGAGTTAACGGTAGTTGGTAATTTGGTAGGTGGCTACCACCTGCTCAATTTAGAGCATTTTTTATGAACAGCTTTACACTTCAATCAAATACTAGAAAACGTCAATATTTGTTATTGAATGTGTGTCGTGTATTTAATATTTTGTGACTCTGATTAAAGGAAACGAAATAAAATGAAATTTAATTTTTATCACCGAACTGAGAATAAACTTTTCTGTAAATATATCCCTTTAGGTTCTAGGCATCCCTAGGAGTTAGCCCTCTTCGCAAGGCAGTCCGTAAAAAGGATTTGTTACCATCGGGTGAAAAAAGGTAAGGTATATTTTAAACAGCATA
Source organism: Sesamia inferens (assembly GCA_037179545.1). Classification (NCBI taxonomy): domain Eukaryota; kingdom Metazoa; phylum Arthropoda; class Insecta; order Lepidoptera; family Noctuidae; genus Sesamia; species Sesamia inferens. The sequence goes on along the minus strand of CM073928.1, from coordinate 20,605,537 downwards.
GAAAAGAAATCTTTTTATTATGACAATATTTATTTATTTACAGATTATACATTATTATTATAAAATGTTGTTGTGTATGATAAAAAGTTAGGTTAGCCGTGTGTTACCCGGTAGAGTAGAATATGCCACCCTCAATCTTATCGAGATGTCCTAGAAGGCAATCAAGGTAAATTTTGTGCAAAGTCACCTGCTCAAAGGGAAGGAAATCTCTGCATTTTATACCAAAAGCCTCGCCAACCCATCTGCAAAGCGTGGTGAGAATGGCATTTATGAAGAAGACTAGCTTTCCGCCCGCGGCTTCACTCGCGTGGAGATCGGTTATATCGCGCTTTTAGATTTCCCTCGTGAATATAATTTTTTTCCGGGTTAAAAAAGTACCCTATTATTTAATCCGGACTTCTAACTATACGTCTGCAAAATTTCAAAACAATCGGCTTAGTAGTTACGGCGTGAAAGCGGAACAAACAAACTCACTTTTCGATTTATAATATTAGGATATTTGGTGTACACATACAAATATTCCAGTAATCTCCCTTGGGAACTTGAAGTTTTTTAGGACCAAAAGTAGCCTATGTTACTCTCCATCTTTTCAACTAACTGTATGCCAAAAATCAGGTCGATTGATTGCTTAACTACGGCGTGAAGGAAGGACAAACAAACAAACAAACACACTTTCACATTTATAATATTAGTATGGATGTAAAAAAAAAAAAACAAGTAATATATGGATGCATATATTGCATGCAATGCAAACATTCTGTATATATAAATATATATTTATCTATGTTATATTTAGCTATATTAAAATTAAACTTTTTAATCTTTTCAGTTTTATGATGACACCATTTAACCGCTCAAATCGTCATTTTAAATAATTGTTGGAGAGTTGCTTTCGAACTGCCTTGACCTTGAAAACTATGGAGCTGCCCGCATGGTGTGTCATTGACGGCACCGATTTCGTTGCTTCAAATTAAGCACGCGGTTTTGGCTTCTTGTATGTTATTATTTTAAGACAATAACATACAACGCGAAAAGTAAAAACAAGTTTCAATTAATTGGGCGAAGGCTGCACAACTATTTAATGATTTATACTATTACTATTAGTATAAATGTCGCAGCCTACTGGTTGAGTCAGCCGTTTAGTTAACCGCCTAGCCTTTGAACTGACGACCTGGACGATATTCAATAAATTATACATAGTTTGGGTTGGAACCAATCATCACATGCGAGGCGATTTGACCGCAATAATAAATCCGGGGCACTCGGACCTAATGGGTTAGGTGGGAATTATAATGAACCTCGTGCGAGCAGAGAGAGCGAAGCGGGGCGAGGAATGCTTACAAAAATCAGGCAGTTGACTTTACGGCTAATTTAATGAATTGGCTACGACATAAACATAACGCTTAATATCGCCAACGCCCAAGAGGCAAATACATATATTATTAATTGTTATTAAGATGTAAGCACTTTTATTTAGGGGACCCTTATTAAACGTCTTATGAAAAAATAAATATCGATTAACTTATATTAACCCGCATGCCACCGGCTAACAACTAACCGTAATTGAAACTAATGAAATTATTGCATAAAATAATGATAGGAAACCGTCTAGGATCACAACCCTCAACTAGCGTACTGGTATTAGCTCAAAAACACACACACACACACACACACACACACACACATACATACCCACACACACACACAAACACACACACACACACACACACACACACACACACACACACACAAACACACACAAACACACACACACACACACAAACACACACACACACACAAACACACACACACACACACACACAAACACACACACACAAGGAATAAGGATCAAATTTAAATATCACTAGATAGCCAGAGTAGCACAGTTGCATCATTGTATTGTTCTATGTAAAAACTCATTAGCTATTTAAAACACTATCTTAACTATAAGCCTGTCTGTATAAGTTATGAAAATAAATAAATATTATTATTATTATTAAACTTTAAAACAACAGTACCTAGATAGTTGTAGGTACTATTGTACTACAATCCCGATGAACATTTTTTATGCCAACCACATAACAGTTTACTTAGTGAACATGCAGATTGCTCCCGCCTAAGACAACACTAGTTAAGGTGCATTTGCGGGGAAAGTTGTGAACATCGGGCGCAAGTTGTGAGGACTCTTGTCACCCGCGCACTTGTTATCTCAAACACTTGCAGAACTGTGCCGCACAACTTGCGACAAACGGTGCGCGTTTAGGCGACAGCGGGAAAACGGAAAAATATGAGTAATGGAGATCTCACAAGTTTAAAGTCCGCAGATTTGTTTAATAGCTTGAAAATTCCCTCTTCAAAAGTTCACTCTCATGCTAAGGGGAAAATAAATGCTCATGTTGCTTAATTACACATTTTGAAACAGTGATTAATGACATAATGCTTCCAAGTTGGCATTAAATCGATACCGACCTACGTAAATCCATGAACCACATGGGCATAAATATCTTAGCCGTTATCCATATCATTTGTCAAGTTCATAATCTGATCTAGCTAACCGCACTATCTATTAGTTGTATATCTTAATCTGCCGCTAAAGCGCTTTACTTGTAGTTGGGAGTTGGTCGGCCGTCTCGTACCTTGTCTGATGTCGAACTGCCTACACTCGCCGTCTCCTCGGCTACTTGCTCATTCTCATAGTTTTGATAGTTATTGCAAACTACAGCCACGTTTCCGCTCGATATAAACAGTTACCAAATTAACACCCTATCTTATGAAAATATCGAATTTCTAATTTAGATAGTCGGGGTAGGGATCGAGTCATTAGTGACGGGGGTCTATACGCAATCCCAGGATATTCCATTGCTATAAATTATCATCGATTTTACGACCCATTTTCATTGCATTCGTGTACTTTGATTGAGGAAGTTTGTGGTAAATTTTCGGCAGTTTTCTGCACGGCCGAAAAGTTTTATCCGCATGTCAGTCTTCGTAAAGATTAGCGTATCATTAATTACAAAGTTTTGGATAACATTAATCCAGTTAACTTCTTGTTTTCAGGTCACGAACTTGGACTGAATAAATGCATTTTATATCTCAGCTGACGTTCAAATTGAGAGAGGAACTAAAATTATACGCGAGATTTAATAATTATGTAACTCGTTATAAACTTTGATTACTTTGGTGCTCGTGACTCTGATTGACGGAGTGGGATGTCCCATACAACAAAAGGCTTTTCATGAACCGAATATAACTTACATTTTGCTCGGCAGGGGCTTGGGAGATACGGATTTGTAAATTATATCTGCTAGTCTAAAACATTAATTAAGTTTAGTATTCAGCTTTGTATAAATCAATATATAGTCGATTAAGGAATATTAATTAAATTTTCTACAATGATCTATCTAGATTTACCCGTTTTACATTGATAAATTCAATTTTCTGTCGGCAAATATATATTTTTCTTACTAAAGTAAATCCTCATAAATCGTGGGCCATTCACAGAATCCTTTCATCCCCGCCCTAATGTAGGACGGATTAGTATTGTGTCTCTTGCTTTTGTTGTATTTTAGAGACGAAGGCAAAACAAAGTTCCACTTAATCCATCAATTAAAGACGTACTGCATTAAACTTAAATGTTTAAGGCTTCAGTTGTAAAAGAACAAGGCCATAAAATTGTGGAAATGTGCGCGACAAAGAATAAGGAATTTAAGTGTCATTGTAACAATAACCTAGACTCATAAAGAAATAGTAAGCAGTAGCTTTGTACTCAAATTACAATTATGCCATATTCCTGTGTATTTTACTGGGTGAACATGACTACATACTATAAAACAAAGGCTTCCTGCTCTCTATCCTCATATATAAATATGTTTAGAGCTCTAACACTACGCAACGGATTTTGATGAGGGTTTTTTAGTAGATAGAGTAATTCAAGAGGAAGATTTATATGTATAATACATTCATAATATAGTAGAAAAACACTAACAATTTAAGTAAGAGGTTTCTAATTTTATGTCGTAAATAAACACTTTTTTGCGCTTATATTGCAAACCCTAGCTGAACTTTTGACCTATGTCCTAGATAGATCGAAATAATGTGCTACAGAATTGTAACCTATAAAAAACTCTATCTATAAAACCTTAAACTTCTCTAAACTATCTCTTAGGAATAACCCACTAAAACGAAGCGATTTAGCGAAGCTTAAGAAGCGAGTTTATGCAACACAACATCAATCATTATCCAATTTTGCACCTTAAATATATTGTGCATTTAATACAGCACCTTAATTATGTACTATCAATTGGAATCATTTTGAAGCGTATTGCTAATTCATTGCTCCATATGTTCGAAAAATGTGTCTGCTTGACAACGTAAATAACCCAATGGGTGTTGTCGAACTGTCAAAATAAAATCTATTGATACTGACAGTGTGTTACGTAATTACCGTGCAGGTTAATATGGCCCTTTACAGTATGTAATTTAAATGAATATTTTTGAAGATTGAAGAAGGTTGCGATTGCGTTTGTATTGTCTATTGACAAAAAAGAGCTGAATATTGTATAACGATATTGGTCCCAATTCCCTTATATAATAATATATATATAATAAATACGGACAAATCACACAGATTGAGCTAGCCCCAAAGTAAGTTCGAGACTTGTGTTATGGGATACTAACTCAACGATACTATATTTTATAATAGATACATATATAGATAAACATCCAAGACCCAGGCCAATCAGGAAAAGATCGTTTTCCATCATTACCTGGCCGGGGATCGAACCCGGGGCCTCCACGTCGCAGGTAGGCGTGTTGACCGCTGCGCCACGGAGACCGACCTTGTTCACAAACTAAATTAATTTTAAGTTCAGTGTATCCTTTTCTAACTATTTCATTAAGAAAAGGACAGAGGATAAAATGTCAGTTTAGACCCTTGACGGGTCTAAACTGACATTTTAGCATTAGAGCGCTTCTGACGTAAACTGGCATATTTTTAGTCGCCATGTTTACAATCGCGTCTAAACTGTCTATGGAGTATCTTAATTTGACAGGATCAAACTATAATGTTATCTTCTATCCTTTTCTTAACAAAATGGAAAGAAAATACAAACATTTTTTACAATAAAACAACCGACTTCCAAAAAACACTAACGTATAAAGTACTCGCATTTATATTAAATGAAATAACTCCGCATTGAGCAAGCGTGGTGATTACGCTCAATCCTTCTCTGTATGAGAGGAGACCAGTGCACAGCAGAGGGACGATAAAAAAAAATAAAAAAAGGTTGAAGATTAAGTCCAAACACAAAGTAGCTACTGTAAACCGCTGATGAATTCCCGTAACATCATCAGAGCCCTTCTGACAATCACAACCACCGAGATGTAAAGTTCTTCTCAATACAAATTAATCAAGCACAGACACTAGATAGCTGCTGTGAATCGTTGAGGACTTCCTTCGACTGTCTCCTGGCTCCATCATCAGATCTACGCCAGACCTGTATTAAATCGTAATGCTTAAAATACATACTTAGAAATGCACTAGTCGCCTCTACGATTTTTGAAAGTTCCCCTTGATTTCTCTGGTCTTTCATCATCAGATCCTGATCTGGTGACTATGGGACCAACTGGAAAGTATACCCTTTCAAACAAAAAAAGAATTTTGCAAGTCGGTCCAGGCGTCTTCGAGTAATCGGGGAACATACATCAAAAATTAAATATTTCGACGAATTGATAACATCCTCCTTTTTAAGAAGTCGGTTAAAGATGCACTTAACTTAAAATTAGTTTAGTTTGTGTACAACAGAATTGGCGCCATTCTGAAGCATGCTTATTGTAGCATTGTACTCGTGCGAAGCCGGTAAATCCTATCCTACTATTCTTACTTATATTATAAATGCGAAATATGGAGGAATTAATGATCTTACTCTTCCACACAAAAACTACCAAACGGCTTTGGATAAAACTTGGCACACAGATAGTTAACCTTCAAGTCCCGACGTGAGATTTTAGTAACTTAAGTACCGATGTGACGTCTGGCAAAATTTTATGTTTTTGGATTATTAAAAAAATAAATAAAAAATAATACATATTTTGGTCATAATATCTAGTTATCGTGCGACTGCTTGAGAGATAGAGAAAAGCGCGCGGGGGTACGTGCTTGCTAAAACAGATAACTACACAAATCGCGTACACAAAGTGTCTGTCAGACCACACGTCGGTAATTAAAGGTTAACAATACATAACATATAGAATAAATTTTTATCCCGATATTCCCACGTAATGAAAACTTTTGCGGCAGACAGTAGTAAAATTTAAATCAGAAATATGCTGCTATAAAATCTCATGTGGTTTTATCATTGGTTGATTTAATTAACTGACAACCTGTCATTCATATGAGATTTGGCAAGAGATAACATTCATCCATGAGGTGTCTGTTACGTGTATATAAGTTACGGACGACAGCAGGTCAAGCTACCCAAAACTGTCAATTATTCCCAATGAACCTTAACCCTTAATGCTGTAGAGATAAAGTTAAAAATCTAATAAAGAAATCTGACAGATTGTAGTAGCTTGATGTGCTGTCGTGTGGACATTGTACAGTTAATCTAAACGTCAAAATGTATGTTACACGCGACATATCCATCGAATTTTATCCGAATATACTCTCGACAGAATTTAGCAATCATTGGGTTGTCTAGCACGATCCTCCATTAGCCGTAAACCTTTTATATGACCCCACGTCAGCACCTCTGTCAATCATACAATTGTCAATTTACAACATTCACAAGTGTTTTCAATTACAGGTGAAAGCCCTGGAGTAGACCGGAGATTATAAAGGCAAGAACTCAAGGTCGGAAGTTATTACGTGATAAACTGAAATAATTTTCAAATGACAATAACGCCGATGTTTTAAGAAAGAAAATGATTTTTGTAAGCTACATCTTATTTTAATAAGGATAATACGGCTTTAATTGATCACATTCTTAAAGTATTGGCCTAAATCTCCTTCTTCTTAATTGGTAGTACCTAGGGGAAAGTGATGGCTAAGTAAACTACATTAAAACAAAATTTTCCACAATTACACTTCAATTTGTTGAAACCTTCAGTCGGTTTCGAGGTATCAGAGGGGCGTCTCGTAATTTTAAGGACGTGTACAGTCTAATTTTAGTCCCAAACTGTCAAAAATACCGTCAAGTTCCCCAAATTCTTTAACAAATTTTTAACACTAATTATCACAGATATGAGATTACGAGAAGATTTTGGATGTCTATAATTACGGGAATTGGCTTTCTGATACATAAAAATATAACCTGTTAGTTTCATAAGTCTTCCTATTGACGTTGCAGTCATGGCTACGTTTACTTAAATCACCTGAGCTAATTCACCTAGATGAACTAAACACACTTAAACTTTAAACACCTGGGTGCATTAAAATGACTTTAAAAAAAATTTTTTCATCTGGGTGCATTAAAATTACCCCTTCGTTTACTTAATCCACCTGATTTAATTTACCTAGGTGAACTAAACACACTTTTCGTAAATTTTAAACACCTGTATTGCTGGTCACAAAGACATATATTTAAAATAATAAGTAAACTTTATTCACCCCACCTCTCGGCCGCCTTTTTTAAAAATAAATTATAAACTAGCGCTTGACCACAATTCCGCCTGATGGTAAGCAGTGACGCAATCGTTGATGGTAAAGCGCACTAGTTTACTTAGAGCCTATTCACTCTAGTCTTGAAGACACTCAAATTCCGACGTAAATACCGCCGCTAGCAAATTGTTCCGCTGCACAAGGAGGTACGGGTTCGATCCCCGCGCAGAGCAAATATTTGTATGCATGAATATGAATATTTGCACTGGTCTGGTCGTGCCTCGAAAAGCACGTTAAGCCGTTGGTCCCGGTAGCCATACGAAAATCTAATGGCAGTCGTTACAAGTTGTTAGAGCCCTCAAAGTCCAACAATTGGTCTAACTGCAATACCTCGATATCGCCTTCGGATTATGGAGGTCAGTCGGCAGGTGCTTCACGGAAAATATAGAAGTTTAGCCAAAATCAGCAGTTAGACTGGTAAAGCGGACCCCAGACTCCAAAGCTGAAAAAGCTTCGGATGATGACTTAAAAGTAAATTTAATGCACCCAGGTAAGTAAGGTGAATAAAGTTTTTCTAAAGTAATTTTAATGCATCCAGGTAAATAAAGTTTTGACGTGACAACGTCTTAAATTAGGTTGCGGCTGGGAGTCACTTATGAAAAAGTGTAACGCTCGGTAACGTTACGATGAGTCACCGATGTTTTAGTAAACAAAATATATTTCTATAGTTAAAATTTGTGCAATTCTTATTTTCATTCAATTCCTTGTTCCTATTGTGCAATTTAATTATATTCATATCAATAAATATTCTACCGAGAAAAAGACGTTGTCGCGTAAAATCTTCGCACGTAAAACCGACTTTACAGGCAACCATTTTTTTTTGTAAAATGATTTTAATGCACCCAGGTGAATAAAGTTCCTATAAAGCAATTTCAATTTTAATGCACCTAGGTGTTTAAAGTGTACTAAAAGTGTGTTTAGTTTACCTAGATGAATTAGCTCAGGTGAATTAAGTAAACGCAGCCGCAGTCATTCGGTCAATAGGCACAGTGAAGTAATCCGCACTCCACAGGTTTGTCACAAAAACTGATACTTCGTTCAGTGGTTTTACCACTGATTTCGCATCACTGTGTCCTTTATTCTCTTCACCGTAAGGTTTATGTCAGAAGCAAAATAACTGTGAATGGACTGTAGTCGGATTCGAGACAAGGGCGTCGGTACGCCACCTGTCAGTCAGGTCATAAAATAGAGGCGACGTTGATTCATCGAGCGTCAACTGTCCACCACGACTGACAAGCGATTAAGTATCTGTGTTCAAACCTCTAATCCATTTGATTGCCAGCCAGTGCTATCGTAAGATTGATCGCGAGAAAGGGAATACTGGCTACGATGCATACAAATTCGATCATAGAAGATTTTTTTAAATTCAGAACATGTAAAAGATACCGTGGCGTTTCTTGGTCCGTTTTTATCGTCACCTTACACAGAGATTTTCAAATGCTTTGGTACTTGGCTGTAGATTTAGTAACTAATATCTCGTAGTCTCTTCTTTCTGGAGAAATTAGAAATAAGAAACTTCGTACCATCTAACCGGATGTCTAGATTTACACACTACTAAAGAAACTATGTTTTTTTACTAAATTCTATTAGGCCGTTCCAGTATCAAAAGAAATCGTTCCCTCTAGTTTAAAATTACGCAATTATATTAAAAATGTCATAGGAACAACTTACGAAGAGTTTTTTGGAAAAGAGAAACGTCTTTTGTTTGGTTTGCAAGAATAAACGGCGAAATTAAATAAAAATCCTAAGGAAACAATAACCTAAAGCATAAAACTATTCGTATGAAATAGTCGAGACGCTCAGGAGATACATGCGTAGACGAAAGTAGTAGGTAGTAGGTTTAATTGATTTAGTTTTAACGATTAAAAATAATTTGTACAGATATGTATAAATACTAAAAATTTCTTCATTAACACATTTCTCTTCATTAATTATACTAACACAAGGGATTTCCAACAGAGTAATAACGTTGCGATTCGATATACGCCAATGTGACGTAGCAATAAACTTCCTTCCTCCAAATGATAAAACAAATGAAGCCAACCTTTATCTTAGTTACTTTATACGGGTTGCGTAAGTACCCCAACTCCGCAGCAAAATAAGTAGGCAACTCAAACCACAAGTCATCCTTTAATCACACGGTAGGTTGAAGTTCGTCTGAGAAGCATCCAAAGTGGTCTCTCCTTTAACTAATTCACGGTCGATGACTGGGAATTACCTACACACATTCAAGCATATTTTATTTTATACACGCTTCACTTCGTTTCAATTATGGCAAGCATAATATATGTAAAAAGGAAATGGTTTTTTAAAGCTTTTTGTAATTACGCCGCATGCACTTGATGATCTTATGATTGCGTCAGTTAACAAAGTTTGTGCAGCGGGGAAATTTTGGCCCAAACAAGGTTTTCCATTGATACGCTAAGAAGAAGATTATCACTACTACCCAAGGTTAACAAACGAAGGAGGAAAATGTACCAATTGAACTTTGAATACACCACCTACTGTGATAGGAAGTGGTATACTCTGTAACATTTTAATGTAAAAATGTTGCAGTGTTCTCGACGTAAAGAATATAGACTGCTTGAACGAGCATGAGCTTGTTTGTGATGTTAAATCTCCACAAGGAAACATATTTTCCATCCTAATTGCTTTAATAAGATGTGTTAATCAAAAATTCAAAAATTAATACATAACGTCTCCATCAAGTTCACATTTCTAAAAATTTACTAACCAAAGAGCTTTATTATTTGATCTGTCCATTTTATTTTATTGTATTGTGCGTGGCTGCTATTTTAATTAAATCATAATAGCGTACAAGTATCTACCATATACCAGCCAACCAGCCAAGATACTAAGAAAAACAGAGCCACAAATTCCAATATCGTATATTACAAAAATTTGCATAGTTACTATAACCCTTCACATACGATCTCTTCATTGTCCCTCTCGAAGGCCCTTGTAAACAAATATAATCTCTAGTTACCAATCAACTAAGCTTTGATGGCAGCAAGTCATTCCGAACGGGCCATCAAAAAGGATTTTACATTACTAACAGCTCGTGTGTCAAAGTTTATCGCGATCCAATCAGTAGTTAGAGCCTAAAATGCTACGACTGCCTTTATAATTTGCCGTAAAGCTGCACAGTGCTACCACTTCGAGGGAATAATCTGCACAAATAGAGATTTTTTTTTTATATAAATTATAAATTAGTGCTTGACCTCAGTCCCGCCTGATGGTAAGCAATGATGCAATCGTTGATAGTAAAGCGCGCTAGTTTAAGAGCCTGTTTACTCTAGCCTTGAAGACACTTAAATTGTAGTCCGACGGAAACACAGCCGCTGGTAAATTGTTGCCGTCCCTTGATGTTCACGGTATAAAAGACCAGTATTGAAAGATTAGCTCTTAGTTGAAACATTTTTTTATTATTGAAATCATCATCTGCCGCCTTTTCTTTTAAGACTCTTTAAGTCGGCTTTTAATTTAACCGAATGCGGCTGTCTACTAGTGTTCTAAATGGAGCGACTGTCTACCTCACCTCCACAATCCACTTACTGGGTAATACGATACTCCTCGGTAAGACTGTTTCTCAGACTTTCGGGTTTCTGATGACTCGTAACGACTGTTAAAGATCCACGAATGACAACCAGCATCGTAATTACGTAACACACTTATAATATCAATTGGAATCATTTTGAAGCATATTGCTAATCCATTGCTTCATATGATCCAAAAATGTTGTACTGTTGAAACCCATTGCCACTGATAGTGTGTTACCCAATTACCCTACAGACTAACGACTTAACCAGCCTTCTGAGGTACGGAGGGGTCGTTTGTTAAGTAACAACAGATCCCTCCGTACCTCAGAAGGCTAAGAAGCCACAAGCCCCTCCCTGTAGCGGCATCTACACCCGCCAAATGCGAACAACGCGTCATATTGACGTCACACGAATTCTACATCTCGCAAGTAGAGTTTACCGAGCAACTAGCATACACACAACTTCTCAAAATCAAACGTTGGGCAAGTGCCCGCCAGACAACACCCATCTGGTCGGATCCTTCCTTTACTATGAAGGATGAGTGAACTTTACTCTCTGTTCTTCATGCCTCCACATCCCTCTCTTTATTTCTGAAAGTGATATAATTAGCGTGGAGGAGCTCTCTTAGAATGACAGCCCCTCCACGCTAAATATCACTTCAATCGTCGTCAATCTAACAAATACTAAGGGCATTTGATAGGTAGGTGCGCGTTTTACCCTTCTTCCAATGCAAATCTGATTTGCAAAGTGAAAATAAGTGCCTTTTTAGAGGACATAGAATTGTTATTCCGACGTCACTTAGAGAAAAAATGTTACGTGAATTACACGATACGCATTTAGGTATTACTAAAACCAAGAGTAACGCACGAAGTAGAATGTGGTGGCCCGGCATCGATAGGGACATCGAGCGTTGGATAGGGTCCTGTACAACATGCGTCAGCGTGCGCCCCGCGCCCCCGCGTGACCCCCCCGCTCCATGGCCCGCCACCATCGCACCTTGGCAGCGCGTGCACATCGACTATATGACCGTAGGACAGAGGGTATATCTCGTAGTTGTCGATTCATACAGTAAGTGGGTAGAGTGCAAGTTCATGAATAATGGAACCTCAACCAAAGCCCTTATAGTGAAACTAAAAGAACTATTTTCTACCTTCGGTATACCTAACTTATTGGTATCTGATAACGATGTTAAAATTAATTCTGTAGAGTTCAAAACATTTTGTAGTTCCAATGGCATTAAATACTTGACATCACCAATTTATCACCCGCCCAGTAATGGTCAGGCTGAAAATTCGGTCAGAACGTGTAAAAAAATGTTAAAATGTATTCTAAATGATAATTTACCTCTGTTTAAAATAAATGAGTTGTTATTAGGTTACTTGTTTAATTATAGGAATGCTGTGCACTGTACCACTGGGGAAACGCCAGCCAAGTTGATGATTGGTAGAAACCTGCGGTCTCGTCTGGATTTAGTCTTACCCTCAAAGTCAATAACATAGAAGATACCAAATGCAGTGGAATTTTATTGTGCCACCTAACCGAAGAAACGTACCGGTTAGTGCTTAACCTTGCGTTTCCAAAAGAATTGGAAGCCCTGAGTTATACGGAATTAGTGGGATTACTCGATGGACACTTCAAGCCAAAAAGGTGTACCTTCGTCGACAAGGCGAACTTCCATAGTGCGAGCAGGCAACCAGGTGAATCCATAGGAGAATGGGCGGCGCGATTAAGAGGTTTGGCAACGTATTGCGACTTCGGCACCGCTCTTGAAACGAATCTAAGAGATCGTTTCGTCCTTGGCCTGAGTGCAGGTCCAGAACGTGACAAACTGTTCGAGTAGAGCCCGTCGACACTCACGTTATCGCGGGCTATTGAATTGGCAGAACAGGCAGCATGTGCTAAAGAGGCGAAAACCATGTTAGCTGAAGCCGTGTCCATTAAGGAGGAACCAGTATACCGCGCGAGATTCCAAGGCCAAACTAGCCGCGGCCGCGGCGCGGTCGCCGGCGGCGGCGGCAGGGCGCACGTGGGCAGCGGCGGCGCGGACGCGGCTACTAGCCGCCTGGAGGAGCGCTGCTCAATTTGCGGCATGACGAATCACAGTGATACCAAGTGTCGTTTTAAAGGCTACAAGTGTCAAAAGTGTGGTGTAAAGGGCCATTTAAAAAGAATGTGCGGTAACAAAAAAACTTCGCGTGTTTATCATATTGACTCTGAGTGCAGTGATAAACAGCCAAATAACGAGCGTTGTGAAGAGTGCCAGAATTTTAACATAAGGTATGTGTCTGACAAGCCTTTCGTAATTGACGTCATATTGGGCGAGCGATTAGTTCAAATGGAACTAGACTCAGGATCTGGCAGTAGCGTTATATCGGAATCTTTGTATAAAAAATTGTTCTCGGGTTATCAGCTACAAAACTGTAATGTAAAGATGTGTCTTTATGACGGACATAAAATTTCACCACGGGGATTTATAATTATCAAAGCAAAATATAATAACATACACAAAAATATCAAAATATTCATTGTCAAAAATGGAGGTCCGCCATTATTAGGAAGAGATTTTATGTCCGCCTTCAATTTAATTATAACTACCAACATTAAATCCTTACAATGTTCCAATAGTATTGTTAATGTCCATTGTAATACACAAGAATTAGCGGAGAAGTTTCCAGATCTGTGGCGGGATGAGTTGGGTTCATTTAATAAATTTAAAGTTAGCCTACAATTAAAGGAAAACTCCACTCCAAAATTTTTTAAGCCCCGTACTGTCCCATTCGCGCTGAAACTGAAGGTAGAACAAGAATTACAACGATTAGTAAGTTTAGGTATTTTAAAGTCAATAGATCATGCTCAATATGCCACTCCGATAGTTCCGGTATTAAAAGAGAACGGAAAAGTGAGAATTGCGGGAGATTTTTCGGTAACTCTTAACAAAGACGTCGTCATTGAAAAGTACCCTCTACCGAGAATTGAAGAGGTTTTTGCTAAGATTGGAGGTGGGCAACTATACAGTAAAATCGATTATTTGGTATCTTCTACGTTATTGATTTTTAAAAATTGTGTTAATTTTCCTTTGTAGATTTTCCAGTCGCTGCTTTTATGGTCAAAAATATGCAAGTGACCTAAAAACGCGGACATTTTTATAAAAGTGGGTAAGCGCCCGCCTCGTCGCCAATGATAGGTAGGTGCGTAAGAAATAAAAAACGACAGTACAGTACTCAAGGAACGCTGGTTTATTACTGGCCCCCCGTTACCGCGCCGCCGCGCTCACGGCTGCGTACGCGATCAACGTAGGTACCTACATGCATACATGTCAGCATTTCTTAAATTGACAGCTCGTGCATGTTACTATTCATCATCGACCTTTTTAATCGTCCCACTGCTGGGCACAGGTCTCCTCTCATACAGAGAAGGATTGAGCGTAATCACCACGCTTGCTCAATGCAGGTTGGCGATTTCAGACTTAAAGTCCAGGTTTCCTCAAGATGTTTTCCTTCACTTTCAGTCATTGGTGTCTAAGATATACTTAGAAAGTACATATAACTTCAGAAAAGTTACATTGGTACTTGCCTGACCTGGAATCGAACCCGCGCACTCATACTTGAGAGGCTGGTCTTTTAACCACTAGGCCACCACGACATTCATGTTACTATTGATATCTACTATTTACAACACGCTCAAAGTTCACTTCTCCCAACTTTTTACAGTGAGATTTCACATAATCGATTTGCTGATAAACGTATATAGCTTTATGTAACTAAGATTAAAGCCTACATCAAAATCCAGAGCAATCTTATCTTACGTTCAAGTAAAGTTGAGCTTATTAGGTACGGTAGGCGGAACTGTGAGATTTGAAAAAGCTTTTTTGGATCAAACTCAAATGCATTTTCAGCATAACAGGAACTGAAGCGTTCATTTGAACATTGAACACCAGGCTTACATTCTGCTCCTATCCGGATATTCGAGGCTTCAGCTAACCGCAGTAAATATTCATAGACAAACACAAAATTAATGTTTTCTATCACGGACCGTGGTGCGCCCATCGGAAACCCAAATCGGTTTACGGTTATACCTTCGCTTCGAATAGAGAGGTACTCTATTCGCAATAGAGAACTTGAGTTATTGGCATCGGTGCCCTTGAATAATTCGGTCGATCGTCGACACCGCGTCCTATCCACGATATGAATTTCATACGAGCCACGAATATTACGTACAATGGGTTCTGAGGCGGCGCGATTGTCGGTTACATTTCTTATCTCCCGCCACGTATTGGCGCACTTACCGCTCTCCACGGCTGAATGTAAAACGTTATTGAGCCTTCACGACGCTGATATTGGACTTCGAACGTCGATATTCCGTGTGGAAGCAACGGTGTCCGGAACTCGTCAGTAATTTAATATTCACATCTAGATCCCAATATTGACTCTGCAGGATAATGGTTCGAACGAGCCAGCTCAATACCGAGCCCTGAGCTGTGATGAGACGAGAACTTTATGATATAATTTTATGAATTAACTTTCTAAGAGGATTTTTCGCTGATGCTACTGTCGATTAATCTCTATAATATCATTGAAATTATACACGTAAGCAGAACTAGCCATATTTTGCGAGAACAGATCTTAGGTTTTAATAATTTCGTGTTTCAGACTAATAAGCCAATATTTAAGTGCTGCTAATACTAAAAACTACACCAAGTTTAACTTTAAAATTGAAAAAGAGTAAAACAAAGCAAGTAATAAAGCTGTTCGTGATGAATGGTTTTGATTAAAAGTTTATTAAACTCGGCACGTCTGGAAATAGCTAAAGTAGTGATAATAAATTCACCTGGCAACATATACAGAACGCCCATTAATACATCCTACGTAAAGGTTGTTCCACAACTAAAAACATTTTAAATTACGTTTGAAGTCGTGTGAAAATGGTCGGTGGTGTACTCGGTGGGTTTATCTAAACGAGGTGGCGGACACCACCGCTCAAATGACTTCCTAGACCCCGTCACACCTTACTGACCTAACTCCTAGGTCCTGAAAACAAATGCTGTTCAATTTAAATATATACATTTTATACCACACAAAAGTCATTTTCAATCCTAGAAAAACAAAGCTTATTTTACAACAAAACCATTTTCATGAGCTCTTTACCGGTAAATAAATCTCATTACATTATATATACCTGCTTTTGGAAGTAGATGTAACCTCTATCACGTCACTCGTTTCAGTCCTGGACCAATGCCATGAAATCATTTCGGCAGAAGGCTTCAAAACATACTACTGCAACTATATGCTTGTGCTATATACTGGTATATAATATGTATACACGGAACACAAATGGAACAGTTTCTTTTATTTATTCCACTCGTTCGATGGATTAAATAATTCACAAAGTAAAATATTTCAATTTATATTCAATATCATTTTACAATTTAGAAGGATTATCCCAAAGTAAAAATTTGTCCCAGGTTTAAATAAAATTTTGCATTATGTGACATCGTTTTATTAGCTTTTGAACCCCGAGACCCTCTGGGAGCTCAGAGGAAGTCATAAATATCTCGCGCGTCCCCGATTCCTACCAAAGTTTGCTTGCAATATACCCACTCTACATTTTCAGTGTACTTATATCTATATTGTTAGAGCAGCGCACAATGGGAGAGTTTTAAACACCTACAAAGCACACTTCAGTAGATACTCGACACTCAGTGTAAACATTCACATTTAGCAGGGAGCCGTAAGACTTAAAGAAAAAGTTACATGAATATTATTTCAATGAAAGCCTTAAATTGAAATTATTTCCTGAGAAAGGAAGGAAGTGAGAACGACAGTGAAGTCACTTAGACGGGGGTGGGCGAAAGAATAATGAGCAGGGCCCGCGAACGCAACCTGTGTTACTTACCTACCTTCGCCGAGATTATTTCAACTTATTTGTCTCTGAATGAACATTCTAAAGGAAAATTAGCCGTAATTCCGACTTTTTTATTTTACTTCCTAAAACGAAAATGAAACGGTATAACTTAAAGCCACAGTTCAGTCAGTTGTCGACCAAAAGTCCATAGGCAAGTAATTTTAAAGCGATTGCTTTACGTTTAATTGCCCTTCTCTCCTCTCTCCTCAGCCTATAGAGGTTCACTGCTAGACAGACGTTGAGGGGTTTGCCATAATCCCCACGCTTGGCAGACGAGTTGGGGATCGCAGTGATTTGCTATTCCACAGAAAAAGCGCTGCTGTTCACTTCCCTGGTGAGAGTTCCCTTATTCGCCTCTTACGACACCCACGGGAGGATATGTACACATGTGTCAACAGTGATTGTAGTTCATAATTTCGACATTATGACATGAGTCAAGATGGTTAGGGATTTTGTAATGAGAGACTATACAACAATTAAAAACCTATGCATGCAAGTTTTAGGAAAACTTAAGAGGAACCAAAATATGTGGCTATGTTGTAATGTCCTGCTGAAACATTTACTTAGTTGACTGCATTGAAAATAATGGAGTTATACAAAATATTAATACCGTTTTAGGAATTTTCATTTTAATAATTAGAAGATGTAACTAAATATTTAGTAATAGATAATTGCATAATTATTTAATGAAAATAAATTGAAGTTTAGTCTAAATCTCCATTTCGTCAACAAAATGAATCCTTATCAATGTTATTGTGGGTATAGAATAAGAAAACATATCTACGATTAAAGAAAACTCATTTTATCTATACAGGAATGTGACTTCACAATTCTCTTAAAAGACTGATAATTTCATGATTAAATATAAAGAATAAACACTTTTCTTTTCATTAACGAAGACTTATTTAATTTCCCCCTTCCAGCACCGAAAAGATAACTCAAATATATAATCACATAAATAGTTTATTAATAATACAATTCCTAATATTTCACTTTTATAAGTAAATATATGTTGCACTGACATATTTTGTAATTAAGATTCAAACTCCTACTTTATTGATTGCGTACTAATAACCCAAACAGCTAACAGTACATGAGAGGCTTTCGCAAATTTTAGCAATGCAATGGCAATAAAGGGTTGCCACTATATCGCATGTTTTGTTCTGTATGCAATGGAAATATAATGTACATTAGTGAGTGTCATATTCAACACTCAACAGATTTACGAATGTACTGCTGTGTGCGCACTCGTACATTTCATAGCAATGTAATTCTTAGAATGCCCCTGGAGTTTTGAGTGGTTACTGTTAAACGATCGAGAGAGAATTCGTGTGTAAATTCTATTAATATTATTTAATTACAATGATTGTAACAGACGCTTCGTAATGAACGTTTATGATATCAATGATTAATGATTACATAAAATTATATTAATGAATTAATTTTCAATTAGTTTCAAGAGTGTAAATTAAAAATATATATGGATATCATAAAAACAAGAAAAGGGCTGCAGTTATTTTCAGGCGGACATACGAAAAACCTCAGAATAGTAATGAAATTATAATGATTTTTATTTTCTGGCCAGAAGCCAACAGGTTCAATTCAGCTTACAGGGATTGCTCGTACGTGGGTTAATGGGCGCATAAACGTTGCCTTCATTCAAGATACGGTAAGTTTTATTGTTTTTTCGCGAAGCAATTGATTGAATAATATGGTTTAAGACGCTTTAACAACACGATTGTCAGATACCTATTCATTTGATTTAATATGATAATCACCTCATCTATGTGTGTGTGTGTGTGTGTGTGTGTGTGTGTGTGTGTGTGTGTGAAAAAAACAGTGATTACAATGTCATAATTGTAGTATAATTACGCATATTAGTAACATTGCTTAGCAGAGCGAGCAGCTCAATCCCAAGCTTTATTGTCTTCTGAATAATCTGAAATTTTATAATACCCCTTTTTGGAAAAAGTTTGGTTCTTGAATAAATCAAGAACTTCAAAATTATTGAATGCAAGGTCGTACCAGTTTTTCACTTTATTTTCCTGTTCATTCATAGTGTTTGACTACAGAAAACACCTACCCGTTCTCCTTTTAAATTTCTGTTTGTGCAATTTATGACCATGTCTGCTATGCATGTGCATTCCTGACCGTCACGCCACCTTCATTGCGGTTGACCTCGACGGCGGCGGCGGCGCCGCATGAAGTCCTCCGCAAGCATCCAGTGAGTGACAATCTTTACCTATTACTACTTTTACTCCTACTTGTACTAGCTAATTTTTATTTCCTACCGTTAAAAGATAATGAGAACATAATTTTATATGAATATCTACAAATTCCTTTAGATCCAGAAACTGCTGTCTTGATAACTTTGAATTTTCAGTTTATATGCCATAAGTTGAAAGCAAATAAGTTACAGTAAGTAAGTCGTGGTGGCCTAGTGGTTAAAATACCAGCCTCTCAAGTATGAGTGCGCGGGTTCGATTCCAGGACAGGGAAGTACCAATGTAACTTTTCTAAAGTTGTATGTACTTTCTAAGTATATCTTGGACACCAATGACTGAAGGTGAAGGAAAACATCTTGAAGAAACCTGTACTTTAAGTCTGAAATCGACAACCCGCATTGAGCAAGCGTGGTGATTACCTACGCTCAATCCTTCTCTGTATGAGAGGAGACCTGTGCCCAGCAGTCGGACGATAAAAAAAAAAGATTGATGATGATAATAATGAAATAAGTTACAAAGATAAGTAGGTACCTATTTGTTCAAAGTAAACTCACGGTATCTTACATGTCATTTAGTTATTAAGTTCCCTGCTGGTGCTGTGCACATCTTGCTTGTGTTTTTACACAATGGTTAGTGTATATTTTAATGAGTTATTCAAGTGCCATAGCAATAAATAAATAATGAAACCATTTAATCATACTGGCTATCTACGTGGCTTAAATACAACATTACCACATTTAATTCAGATCTACTTACTTACTAAATCTTTCCCGAAGTCTCGAGTCCAGCTGCGAACTTTATCGGCTGAAATGATGAAAGATTCACATGCCTGCATTTCCCGGTTGAGAAGTATACCTAGCTTTGATATACTCACACACTAGTTGGCTTCTTCTTATAGCCTATAGAAGTCCACTGCTGGACAAAAACCTCCCCCAAGGCTTTCCATGATGACCGGGTTTGTGCTGCCCGCATCCATCGGCTTCCCGCGACCTTCACCAGGTCATCGGTCCAAATCGTTGGAAGGCTACATACGCTGCTTATTCCCTGTACGTGGCCGCCCCTCCAGAACCTTACTGCCCCATTAGCCATCGGTTCTAAGAGCAATATGTCCCGTCCACTGCCACGTTTTGGAGTAAATTAACTAAAAATATACAATATGTTTTATTACATCGCTTTAGTACATATACATAAACTCAGACTAGACTTCATTTAGGTTTGCTCACGAGACCATGACAATGTGAGAGTCTTTATCACTTTAAACCTTCCTCATTATTTGAAAACTCGCTCCTGCCAAGGAAAAGTTTTTAAATAATAAGAGCGGGCTGAATGAAAGAGTTTATGTCGTTTTTATATTATAAGAGGAAATGGGTACACCGGCTCTAGATAATTTGATGAGAAATGTCATAATTATTTTATATATTTAATTGCTAACTGGCCAAGAAAAGGCCATAGTTTTAAGGGCGTCAACAGAGAACGGGCATTCTAGTGTCTGCTATAATAACAATTATAGCATCACTTATCCGTTTGTCTCCATAGGCTTTTCATATCAGTTTCTATTGAGAATACAGATTAAAAGTCATCAACCTGTATGTCATTAGATAGATTTAGGTTTTAGAGAAGCCTCATTTCATGAATGAACCCTTAGGGTCAGGGCATATACAAGAAACACCACTTCTTTGTCATCAAAAGATCTGTCTATTCATTCTAAATATAGATTTAAACTGCAGGTACAGCTAGCAGCACCAGCAGAGGTGCGGAGTCTTACAATACATCAACATTAAGTTGAAGCATGAAGTCGAGAAACGCGTCCAGTTTACGAACAGCTGGTTACTTGTTATGTCGCACACTTACGTGCAACATATTTTACCGCACCACAGCCATTAGTCACCGCACGCCCGACCCGGACTCGAACCCGTACTACTCGAGGACCTAAGTAACGACCGAACCTAATGCGCGTACATTCCTCTCGTATTTTTCAAGTCAAGCTACTGAGAGAAATAAGATGTTTCCCTGGCTTTGGACCGCTGAAATGGTGCGATCATTTAGTTCCCGAGTTAGGTAACGTACGCTTCTGTTAGTGAAGTATTGCTTGAAGCCGAGCGCATAATACGTGCCTACTTTATATCAATATAAACGCCGTATTGGACATTTGAATTCCTTTAGTGTTGCGTGATGAAACTGAAAATACGGAAAGCTTTAGCAGCGCTTTGTTATTTATTGAAATATTCGAAAGATGAATAAAAATTACGCTCATATAATTATTCGGATGGTCGCACAGCTACCAAATTCAAAGAGAAAACGACGTGTTTAGTGCTCATTTACAAAACATTTAAGCAAGAAACATTTACTTATATTACTACCTTCCATTTTACCGCAGCGGTCTCCATTTAGGAAGCGAAAAAATAAATAAAAAGTTTTCATCGCTAAAGCCAAAAAGGACATTAGGAGGAAAAATGTTGCCGCAATATAGTAATTGAGGTGCATTTATCCGCCAATTGGCCGCGTCCCCTGCGTTTCCGTTCGTTAGCCCGCTCGGAAATGTTCCGGAAAATTGTTGCGAATCTCACAGAGAGTTGTTCGGCACTATGTAAAGCAGAACTAAGGCGCACCTAGCCGCCGTTGCCTATTTCTACAGCTCCTCAGGAAGCCTGCCATTAACTTTAAACATTCTGTAATTCAAGCCGCTACTAACTAATAACTCTAGTCGACTCATTATGTTCATTTCTTTGAACTTAATCTCGGTGAATTTTGCTGATTTTTTTTTCCAAAAATGTCTTATATTCATACCGCCTGCTACAAATTAATTTCTCCATATTTTGGTTTCACTTCGTTTCTGTGAGATTCAGAAAAAATTACCTGCTCCTAAAGTAAAGTAAGGCTGAATATAACATCTATAAATTAGTTAAGAGGGATTTAGGCAGTGGCGTAGCTAGGCGTGGGCGAAGTGCGCCTTCGCCCACGTCCTCGCACTAAAAGGGGCCTCGCAAGGCCTCTTAAAATGCGATGCCATCTGACTTAAAATAACCGTTTAATATTTAAATAAATAAAAACCTAATAAATTCACCACTTTCGTCAAAATGTTTACACGCATAGGTATTTCATAATCACAACACAGTGACGATGATTTTCGAAAATGTGAGAATTTCAAAAATTCTACTTATAACTTCTTTATATACGTTTCTTTCAAAATTATATCAATAACACTTTTAGTTTTTTTTTTTTTTGGATTAATGAACCATGAAATATTTTTTTTTTTTATAAATCATAAACCAGTGCTTGACCGCAATCCCTCCCGATGGTAAGCAGAGATGCAATCGTTGATGGTAAAGCGCGCTAGTTTATTAAGAGCGTATTCACTCTAGCCTTGAAGACACTTCGTGACGGAAACACCGACGCCGGCAAATTGTTCCAGTCCCTCGATGTACGCGGTATAAAGGAGGAAGCAAAACGCTTCGTTCGGATCGCAGTGGTGTCAACAACGTAAGGGTGGAAACTCGCCGTATGACGTATATTGTTTCCTATAAAACCGTGTTTGTTTGTGGCCTGTGAAATTATGATGAATGATGGCAAAACTATAATTAAAGTCGTCTACCGTTTCTAATTTATATTAACGAACTATCCACATCAATAGACTTCAAACACTCTTTGCTGATGTTATTACATGCGACAATGCACTTTGGCCATAAAAACACTCGGTCGAAAATTGAGGTCCGATACCAAAATAACAAAATTCGCGATATATGCAATGCAAAATTTCTATTTTTGGTAGCAGCTGAATTGGAAGAATTAAATTGAAGCAAGAAAATTAGTAGTTCATCCTATGTTTTGAATAAATTTGCCCCAACGGTTAACACACATGCACTACTTACAGCTTACCATGGTCTCGTGTCATGTGTACTGAGATATGGGGTTATGTTTTGAGGTAACACTACAAATAGAGAAATAGCTTTTAAAGAGCAGAAGCGATCCATTAAAGCCATGTTCATACTACAAATAACCGACAGTTGTGTACCATAATATTTCGATAAATACAAAATTTAACGCTGTCGTCTTTGTATGTTAATGAAACTGCCTTATTTGTAAAGCTGAATTTACACGCTTGTTTCGCAACTTATCGAATAAAGTAAAACGTATCAGGTGGAATGTTCTGTTATGTGGACGTATAACCAAAACTGCATGAATGTGGAATAGCATATTCTGTATTCCTGTAGTAAATCAAACAACTTTTGATTAACTATTTAATATTTCTTTCTTCTTTGACTTCGCACGGTTTGTACATTTAGCCAATGTCATGTAATGAATTTTCATTCATGTCGAAAAAGATAGCCACGTGAACAGTCTACGAGGGTGGTTTGAGCCAAAGTCATGATGAGGCCACTATGCCATGATATCTCAATGTTGTTTATGAATTATTCATTCAATACAGTTTTTACTACATGAATCACGCACTTTTATTTAGTAAACAACACTATAAATAATTTAAAAGTCCAATGAAAAATGAACGTGACACTCAGCTTAATTTTCCCGCCAAAAAAAACTGATTTATTATTATTAGTTATAAATAATCATATTTTTTAAATCTATACTAATATATACAATATGTAACGAAAACCCTGTTCGACCCATAAATATAATAAAGGTTAGGTAAACACTTGACTAAATATAATATAAAATTTTACGTAATCATCATAGAAACAATACTAAGAAATTTTGAAATAATCTTATTTCCCACGAATTAATTCCAATTTACCCGAAATTTGGTAATTTTTAAAAAAGTGACAACACTGGTATTATTATGAGCAAATAGCGATGCGACCACGTGCCGCGTGCCCTGCCGCCCGCCGCCCGCGGAAGGGTTGCTTACCGCACATGTATTAAGTTACCTCTTTTTGCGAAATGATATTTATTTTTTAGGGGGATGTTTTTTTTTAATTTTAGCCCGGTTTTGTATCCATTAGTAGAATCAGTTATCAATACCTAACAATACCTTCACGGATCGAACAGGTTGTTTGTTTGAACGCGCTTACCTCAGGAACTACTGGTCCGATTTGATAAATTCCTTTTGCTTTAGATAGCCCAATAATCCAGGAAGGCTTTAGGCTATAAAACATCACGCTGCGACTAAAAGGGGCGGAACATAACTAACTCCACGCGAACGAAGTCGCTGGCGGCCGCTAGTAAATTATAACTGGCCAGTTTCTCATAGGTACATAAAAACTTTCTGAGTTCGCAATACTTTCTGAGTAATAGGTATTTTTAACTGATATGACTCATTTTGTAACACTACTAATTAATTATTTATTTTAATTCAATATTAACCTAATATTTATATTTTTGCATTGTATTAATCTTATTTGTGGGCACAAATAAGATTAATACAATGCCCCACGCGACAGAGTGTGATGAAATTAATAAATGATTTATTAATTTAATCAATGTAATATACCATATTAGTGCAAAGAAAAGAATTTAAAATTAACGAAAGAACAGGCCCTCGCTGATGCGACTTGGCCCACGTTTATATTAGTCCACGCTACTCTACTGGATTTAGGCGTATTCGAGGTAAGTCTGCAAATTACAAACAAGGCACGAAGCAGAGATTCTTAGGATTTTCATTTTCTATATTTTTATAAATTTCTTCGAATAAACTAACCGAAAGCTGTACTTGGGAGTAACGCTGAAAATAATAACAGAGATAGTAAATACAAACTATCGTTTCCCGAATAATGTGTTTGTGTGTTCTCGTAACAGTAATTGTCGTGTAACGAGGCTCGCAGATGTTGCTGTTTAATTAAAACTTTGTGCCACGTTATCCAACCCTTCGACATTATTTGACCTTCCCATAGCTCTCGCTTGTACCTAAGGGTCCTATAAACTTATCGAATTACTTCGATTTCATGGATACAATTTACGATTTCCAATAATGCAGGTCGTATCCCCGTTTAGGTAGCTAGTAACTCGTATCTGTGTTCAATTAACAAGTATCTGCGAAGATCGGTGGTACATTGGCAGCGAGGTTTGCAACTCACCTCAATTCATCTATTTGGCGGTGAATGTTTACGTCAGCGGCAGACTTTGAGCGGCGGAAGTGACCCAACTATTATGGATAACAATTACGGAGGGATCTGCGAACCCTCGTAACAAAGATCACTTGGAAACGACTGCGATTCTTTTCTCGTTGTGGTCACACCGAACTCTCTAATTTGAATACATTTATTGTGTTTTGCGTAAAAAAACAGTAAAAGTGACCCTTCTCCGTGATCCTTTCACACATGTGTATGTATTTACATTTAGTGAACCCTTCTGCTCCCAGTTATATGAATGTAATGAAAAATGCCTCCAGTAAAGTGGAAGTGCAAGGTTTGACCAAATTAAATTCTTTGTTTCTTTTCTTCTCGTTAAGAGAAATAAGTATTCTCATTTTTAACCTCCTTCAAAAACAGGAGGAGGTTTTACTATTCTATTGTTTTATTTGAGGAAAAAGCATTTATATTGACTTCAAACAAGAACAGACAAACAAACACACTGAAGCAGACTGAAAGCACACAAAACACAGAAAACAACAAAAATCGGACAGTTTTATTCACCTTTCATGTTATTGTGGAGAATAAATATATACATACATGCTCACAGGTGGAGTGTTACAACTGTGCTAGTCTGTATCTGCGTTTGGACGAGCATCCATTGTTGCTCAATGCAACCAACCATCAAATACATAGCAACCATTCCTGCATATTACATGCAAAGCGATGCTGAAATGCAACACACAGAATTTTATTTGAAAACCGACAATACAAGGATTTGCTCCAATAGTAGACAATAACATGTAAGTTTGTTGTTATTCAAAATATTCTGAGACCATGCCAACGTTAGAAAGTGTAACTACGCGATCAAGTGCCAAGTTTAAAAAATATATTTATTTGTTTATAAGGGTTAATTTTGAAACTATTTCAAAACGATATAATGAAAAACCACGAAGTTATGAGCTTGCTATTCTACTTGGTTGTCTCAACGAAAATAAGGTCAAAGCTCCGCTTGCGCGGGCGAGCGCGGTGCGTTGAAGGGTATTTGACTAAAAGAAAACTAATTAGTCCCTCATTCAGATTATAGAAAAATATTGGATACGTCATCATCATCTCAGCGTATTATCCCGGTCGCATCCGCGGCTTTCGCGTTGGAGCCCGGGGTCCGCTTTCCTGCTATTACGCCTCCATTTCGCACGATCTCTGGCATACTGTGGTGTGAGATTGTTGGCACGCATGTCATCACTTACAACGTCAAGCCAGCACTTCTTTGGCCTGCCTCGCTTGTTCCGGCCCGGCGGAGGCGCCATGGCAAGACATTTGTTACCCACGTAACATGCCGGTTTACGTAAGACGTGACCGTACCAGCGCAGGCGACTCTCTTGCAGCTTGTCTGCTATGTCACGGACATGGAGACTGCCACGGATGCGGGAGTTCCTGATGCGGTCTTTCCGCGTAACTCCACACATCCACCGCAGCATATTCATCTCCGTGACACGCAGCTCCTGCTTATGTCGCGCAAGCACAGGCCACGCCTCACTGCCATACAGAAGGACAGGTCTAATGATGGTCTTATAGACCTGTCCCTTAAGCTTAACCGGCATTTTGGGGTCACAAATGACACCTGTTATTTTGCCCAAGCAGCGGAAATGCGTGCCTTGACGTCGCAATCAATGTCGCCGGACGCGTGGAACACAGACCCCAAGTATTTAAATTGATCTGTGCACTCGACCCTGTCTCCGCCTATGCACACAGGCATAGGGTCTGTGGTGTTGCTGGCCATGTACACCGTCTTCGCCACATTGAGTTTAAGACCTCCGCTCTCAAGCGAGTTCTTCCACGCATTTACCCGCCGCACCAACCGTTCCCTGTCCGCGTCTGCCAGCGCGACATCATCAGCATACATGAGCAACCAGGGAGGTTGCTCATGTGAATTCTTGATGCTGTCTGACAAGGCATCTAATATCACGCTGAACAGGAACGGACTAAGGACGGATCCCTGGTGTACACCGACGGTGATGGGGAAGGGTTTAGTGTCGCCAACAGCGGTCCTAACAACGGAATCGGAATTGAGGTACATGTCTCGAATTATGTCAACATAGGCTTCTGGTACTCTTTTAGACCTCAGTGCCCACCAGATCACCCCCCGAGGGACACAGTCGAAGGCCTTCTGCATGTCTAAAAAGAGCATGTGCAGAGGCGTGTTCTTCGATCTGTATCTCTCCATGGTGATCCTTAGGGCGAAGATAGGGTCCGTGGTTCCGTACCCTGGACGAAACCCATATTGACACGTCGAGACAGAACACTCCTGCCGGATCCGGGAGTCTAAAATCCTCTCAAAGATCTTCATGGTGTGGGACATGACCTCTATACCGCGGTAGTTACCACACTCCTGTACAGAGCCCTTGCCTTTGAAGACTGGAGTGATAATACTCAGCCTCCATTGGCTCGGGATTTTGCCGGACAGGAGCACGCGGTTCAGAAAATTTGTTAACATGCCCACACCGCGAGGACCCATCGCCTTCCAGGCCTCAATGGGGACTCCGTCAGCACCGACAGCTTTCCGATTCGCCATGCGACGAAGAGCCGTGTGGACTTCCTCAGGCGTTATCGGGGGCACCAATCCAAGGTTCGGAGGGAGTTCCGGTGTCTGCACCTCTTGGTGCTGCTTATTCAGCAGCTCGTGGAAGTACGTACGCCATCTCTCCTTCACCGCGCGATCCTCGCAAAGCAGGCTGCCAGTAGGGTCATTTACACAGCGGCACTTGGATATATCCTGTGCCGCTTTCACCCTAGAACGTGCCAACTTGTAAATGAGCTTCTGCCCCTCAGACGATTCCAGCTTTTGGTAGAGCGGTTCTAAGTGGTCTCGTCTGGCTCTGGCTACGGCTCTTTTAGTGGCACGTTTGGCAACCTTGTATGCGTCGCGATCTTCAGGAGATCCGGTCGCCTGCCACGTTTTGAAGAGGGCTTTCTTCACCCTTGTCTCCCTCTGGACTGTGTCGTTCCACCACCAGGTCTCCTTGTCACTTTTGCGACCGCCCTTAGACACGCCGAGCACCTCCCGCGCCGCCCTAGTAATAGCTGCCTGGATTCTGTCCCAGTGATCTTGGACAGATTCTCCCTCGGTACCAGCGCACTTGTCGCCAATAACCGAAGCGAACTCCTGGTACTTATTTTCATCAAGCAGCCACCACCGGATCTGGCGCCGGCAGTGCTCTACACGTCTACGTTGGGCCTTAACGCAGAGATCCATGACAAGGAGACGGTGTTGTGCAGTAAGACTCTCACCGGGTATGACTTTGCAGTTGGCTACTTTGCCGATATGGTGTCTCCTAGTTAGTAGGAAGTCGATCTGGGTAGCGCTTCGCCCGCTCCGGTAGGTAACAAGGTGCTCCGGTTTCTTTTTAAAGTAGGTGTTCACAATTGCCAGGTCAGCGGCCGCACACGTTCGGAGAATGTTGTCCCCTTCCGCGTTGCGGCTACCGTACCCAAAGCCACCGTGAACACGCTCAAACCCGTCACACTTCTCACCCACATGACCGTTCAAATCACCACCCAGAACGATTCCCTGGCATAACGGGATCCCGTGAAGCAATCCTTGGAGCTGGCTCCAGAACAACGTCCTTTCGGCGTCACCGCACCCGGCCTGCGGAGCGTAAGCACTTATCAAATGGGTTATTACCCCATTGACAAGCACCCGCACCGACATTAGCCGATCACTGATGCGGTTCACCTCCAAGACTTCATCCTGGAGCTCGTCAGACAACACCACGGCGACCCCATTCCTTCCACTAGGTACACCCGTGTAGATCAGCTTGTAGCCATTCCCAATAAGTCGGGATCTGCAGCCTTTCCACCGAGTCTCCTGCAGGAACGCCACGGCCACCCTCCGCCTGTGGAGAGTGTCGGCCAATTCTCTCGCGCGTCCAGTTAGCGTGCCAACGTTCCACGAAGCGAAACGGAGTTTACTGGTTTGGGCTCGCTTCTTCAGCCGTGTCCGCCCCTGACACGGTAGCCCTAGCTCACAGGTCACAGGAGTCGGGCGGGGCTCCTGCGCGCCGTTTTGCGGCGGCGCCCTAACTGTAACTTGTGCCTTTCTATTATTCCTTTTCATGTTTTGGCGGTTTTTGGCTTTTACGAGTGCGACTGCCGTCTGACCACTCAACCCCGAAAGGGAAGCCGGCGTCAGGGCCCCGTCCGTGTGTCAGCAGGTGCACCGTCTGGCAGGTGGGGTTGACTTGAGTCCCAAAGATGGAGGTGGGACCCCACAGCACCTAAAAATATTGGATACGTAAATTTTGTTTTATCAAATCAATAAAGATTGACAAATATAAAAGGCATCAAGGATCATGAGTGGTGGCTGGTGACGTCACTGGTCGCTAAAACGTGTAGCGTCCTGTGACGTTACACGAGTTTTCAACGCACTATGTTGTCTTCATTTTTTGTTTATATGAAAAAAGAAAAAATACGTGTCTAATATTTTTTGGAAATCTGACTGACGGACTAAAAATGCTTACTCACCCTAATAGGCACGATAATTCGTTTTGTTGAAACTAAAACAAAAAAATTTAAAAAAATTATTTCTATAATTTAGGGACATCTTCATTCAAAATTTAAGGTTCTAGAAGCCGTTGGCTATCATTAAAAAGTTTTATGACTTGTTGTAAATTGTTCAGTGTTCCGAACACTGACGTCGGAATTTGAATGACTTGTTATAATTACGTGATTTCTCACTAATAGTAACTGTTAAAGATTTATGAAACTTGAGCCTACCTCTTTTCTCTTAAACAAGGGAGGAGATGTCAAGTTAAATATCTTGTTACTTTATTTATTGGGAAGCCACTAAAGGTTCTCTAAGTAAAGCAGACAATTGGGTTGTATCCTAAAAAATAATTTAATGTCCATCAGATAAATTTATAAAAAAATATTGAACACGTATTTTTTATTTTTTCTTTCATTCAAATACTTAAGAAGATATTATTAAATATTTATTGATTTGAAATGTCGCATGACGTCACGCCCCCACTCCGTAACTTTAATACGCTATAACTCAGGAGTTTTTGGTAATATTCGACAAAATAAAAAATACTGGTCTTATTTTTTTTTATTATCTATAAGACGGACTAATTATTTGTTTGATTTTCATTCCCTATTAAGGATATATCCAAAGAATAATTATTCCCCACCGTGTATGCAGAAGTAACTACGTTATCGTGGTGGCGCTTGTATGTCTCGATGATCTTCGGTGCTATACCGGTAGAGCCACTCAGACAGGTCACCAGACCAGACTAAGAGAGATTACAAGGAGCGATCTACTTATCACTCGACGATATTCCTCGGTGGGGGAAGTCATGCTGAGTAGATATCTATAGGTCATCATCATCATCTCAGCGTTACTCCTAGTAGCACCCGAAGTTTTTTTCAGCTTTGGAGTCTGGGGTCCGCTTTGCCAGTCTAACTGCTGATTTTGGCTAAACTTCGATATTTTCCGTGAAGCGACTGCCGTCTGACCTCCACAACCCGAAGGCGATATCATGCTGAATATAGGTAAGGTTTATAATTATTTATAAGTGTATAATAATATTTTGTTTGTAGACACAAAAATCTTATATATTAAGCAAAATATTCACTTGTACACTAAAAACAGTGACATTCGTTCATTTATTTTACGAGCACCCTATCACCGGGTTCATGAAGTTTATAACTCATTGTTGGACTGGGTATAACTTTTTAAAAGAAGTTAACCTCTTCTTTGCTAGACTTTCCTTATAAAGCACAAGTGAAATCCAACCTGTATTTACTTTTACTATTCTATCAACTACTTTTTAAACGACAAGAATAGTTGGTCACCCTGATTATTGACGGCGCACATTCACGGAGTGGTTTAGTGATTGACTGCTGCGCTGCGTTTCGTGGGTTCGATTCCCGTAGGGAACAAACATTTGACCTACAAGTAGTTATTTTTGGTTCTGTTTGTGTATGTGAGTTTATATGTTTGTAAACGCATCCACGATTCAGGAAAAATTCCTAGTCTGGGGCAAAATTCTAATATGATACTAATATGTATGTTCTGTCCTTTTTTTAATAAAATAGAACGAAGGAATGAGAGCCACTTGACGGGTGACCGCAGGGAAGACGGCAGCACGTAACCACTATGTCACGTGCTGCCGTCCATAGGACGTCTGGGAGAGGCCTTCTTAGAGTCTCCCCTGGGATGTGCCTTACAGGCGTTGCGCAGGGAGGGTTCCGGAATTGGTCTTTTAAGAGGAACCGGGACCACCCCTAGGCGCAGATGGTGATTACCGGGATGGTTTTAGTGAGGTAAAAATCCCACACTACCCGACCTCATTCCTCGGGAGTCGGGTGCCTTTTGAAGGTTTCCCCACGTAAACAAGAAAAAAAGGTTATATGGCTTCATATAATTGGTTATTTTTTAACCCAGCAATGCATAAATATGTAAGCTGTCGCGCCTCTTATACCTGGAAACTGCTGCTTTTGCTTTGCTGGTTCCTATATTGGCGTGGCTAGCTGCCGTATAAAGATAAAGATTCATTTATTGCGTAACTGTGTGCATATCGATGTTATTTAATTATGTAAATACAATGCTTTGGCTCAACAGTCTATCCAAGTCGGACATGCAATATCAAAGGAATAAAAGATTTATAAATAATACGACAAGTCTAAATTACATTATTACTTTTTACTAAAATATTCACTTAAATTTATCGATTAAAAATTTCTTTAACATTGTTTTATATATGTATATTTCCATTTAATTGCTTAATTGCTATTGGCAGTTGATTGTGCAAACGAATGGCAGTAATATATGTACTTTTATAATAAATCATATTATTTATAGAAGGCAAATTAATATTATATTTATATTGTCTACGAACATTTCTGTTTGAATCACATTTAAAATAAAAAAATTGCATATTATTTTTGACAAACAAACATAACTCCAGTAAAAAAATTCCAGTTTGCGTTAGGAAACCTTTTGTTTTATTTCTCAACGATTCAGTACTATGCATGTTATATATTGTCTTGATACATTTTTTCTGGAGAATGAAAGTGGATTGTGTGTTAGTCGAATTCCCCCAGTAAATAACACCATAAGTTAAAAAGGGATAAACATTTCCATAATAGGCATTTTTAGTGATATCAACATTTGTGGTTTCTGCCAAGATAGATAATGCATAGCAGTCACTAGATATTTTTTTATTTATTTTTGCAATATGCTCTTTCCAATTCAAATGATGATCTATCGTCACACCCAGAAAATTAATATCGTTTACTTCTTCCATGGTTATGTTAGACACGTTTATATTTAATTTCATGGGTTTACTCTTATAATTTCTTAATTGGACTAATTTGGTTCCCTTTCAAATTTAGTGACTGCAACCAATCGGTTATTGTAGCTAATGTTCTATTTATTTCATTCTCGTAGTTAATAACATTTGCATCATTTGAAATAAATATAGTTGCATCGTCGGCATACATTACACAAAGGTGGTCAATTATATTTGGTAGCTCATTTATGTATATAAGAAATAATTGGGGACCTAATATAATGCCCTGGGGTACACCTAGTAATACATTTTCAAATTCAGATTTGACTACCTCAACCATTTTAGTACTATATACTTCTTTTCTTTTTATTTATTATAAACTAGCGCTTGACCGCAATCCCGCCTGCTGGTAAGCAGTGATGCGATCGTTGACGGTTAAGCGCGCTAGTTTATTAAAAGCCTATTCACTCTAGCCTTGAAGACACTCAAATTGTAGTTTGACGGAAACACCGTCGCTGGAAAATTGTTCCAGTCCCTCGATGTACGCGGTATAAAAAGGGCAGCACATTGTTTTTTACCATTTATTTTTTCCCAGACAGTGTTGAAAAATTTATATATTGCCAAAGATGTTGTTTTACTCTTTTAAAATCCGAATTGATATGCGCTTCGGATATTATTTATTTCCATAAAAATTGTAATTATGTTATACAGTATGTTAAGAAAACCCTGTCCGACCCATAAGGATAATAAAGGTTAGGTAAACACATGACCCAATATAATATAAAATTTTACGTAATCATCATAGTACCAATACAAATGAATTTTGAAATAATCTTTTTTTCCCGCGAATTAATTCCAACTTCCCCGAAATTTGGTAATTTTTAAAAAGTGACCGGTATTATTATGAGCGAATAGCGATGCGACCACGTGCCGCGTACCCTGCCGCCCGCCGCTCGCGGAAGGGTGCATAACGCACATTTATTAAGTTACCTCTTTTTGCGAAATAATATTTATTTTTTTAGGGGGATTTTTTTTTTTAAGTTTACCCCGGTTTTGTATGCATTAGTAGAATCAGTTATCGATACCTAACAACACCTTCACGGGTCGGACAGGGTTTTCTTAACATACTGTATATTACTTTTTCAAATATTTTAGAAAAACTTGGTAATAGTGCAATTGGTTTATAGTTATTCAAATCATGCCGTGATGCCTTCTTGTATCTTTAAAGTTTCGGGAAATTCTCCTGTTTCTAACATTAAGTTTATTATATATACAAGTGAGTCGGCAATAAATGAAATGTTTTCTTTATTATCATCGTGTCCAAAACTAGATTTATTCTTTAATTTCTTTACTCTGTTTATTGTTTCGTATCTATCTGCTGGGTAAAAAAAAACTATTTGTATTTGCTCTACTTGTATATTGTGAGTTACCATCAGTTGACATGTAGTTAATATAGAAATGGTTGAAAGCACTAGCTAATTCGGTAGGTGATTTTATAATATTATTATTCTGTACTATGCAGTCTATTGTAGATTGAATAACGTTTGTAGTTTGGGTTTGTCTTTTAATTAATGTCCATGTCGCTTTAGTTTTGTTGCCACTAGATGAAATCAATTTTGCATTTGATAGTTTTTAGCCACTTTTGTTACACGTTTTAAAACTTTGCAACATCGTAGGTATTTTATTTTATGTTCATTAGATTTATTGCTTTTAGTTTGAAGGTACATTTTATGTTTATTTTTACTGATATTTACGTTTATTTTTATAATGATGCCTCTTGTTTTCCACGACTTATCTTTTTTATACTGATATTTTATTTTCTGAACTGGAATATAAAGGTCAAAGATTGATTTAAATATGTGTATAAATTCATTATAAGCTGAATTCGAATTTGAATGACAGTACACGTCATTGAAACTTATTTGGGATATATATTTTAGGACTGTTTCTATGTAATAATCTATTTTTCGGCGCATTCTGTACCAGCATTTTTCTCTAAAACTTATACTACACGGTATCTTTATTATTTGGCATATATGGTCTGACATGCCCAATTCTCATATTTCTGCTTTGTAATTACGATTGTTTGTAATTATATTATCAATGCACGTTGTAGAATGAGTTGTTAATCGAGTTGCACTCTTTATGGTTAAAGGTTAAATGTAAATTAAATTTCTTTAATGTGTTTTTAAATAGCTGACTTTTTGTGTTGCACATTAGAGTATCTATGTTAAAGTCACCAGGCACAATTTGTTTTTTCTGTTTAATGCTCTATATCTAATAG
Source organism: Sesamia inferens (assembly GCA_037179545.1). Lineage (NCBI taxonomy): Eukaryota > Metazoa > Arthropoda > Insecta > Lepidoptera > Noctuidae > Sesamia > Sesamia inferens. Next base: position 20,570,616 of record CM073928.1, on the reverse strand, counting down.
TAAGTTTAAAAAGTAGGCGCTCAAGTTTTTCAATAAACAGACATAGATTACTATTTGGTGTTCTATACAAACACAAGATGTACCAATTTGTTTCTGGGATTTCTAAACCACAACACTCAAAGTGGTTTTCAACCGCTATTCCAGAAATCCAATCAATTTTATTGAAGTTAATTGACTTCTTTACGTAAATGCATACACCACCTCGAGATATCTTTGTCTTGAAAAGTATGTTGTAATTTTATAATTTTAAAAATAGTTCTGTATTTTATAATGTTATTTGTTACTTTACGTACCTAGTATTGTATATATGTAGTTTTGTCAGGTGTTTCTATAACTGAACACAGACAGCCGTGCTAGCGGGGAGTTTGTTCCTCCACTTATTCTTCCCGGCAAAAAAAAAAACTTTCTAGAATTGGCGAAGAGCGGACCTTTTGGGGGACTGTCTTATGTAATATTTACGTTCAAAGAGTGCTAATTCTCAGTCTAATGTGAATAAAAGACTTTGATTATTTTTTTCTTCAATACCAGAAGCAATGAACCAATTTTGAAGGTATTTTTCTGGCATATAGGTTTCTTTGTTTTTCTGCAACAAGTAATACATTTTATGATACCTAATAAAATAAGAAAGCTAGTACAACTTCGTGTATAGCAATTTAATGCAAACGTAATTAAATTTACGGTAGCTACCTTCATGGCATCTAGGTGTTCGTAATATGCCGTAAATCTCTATGGAGCCATCTCCCTCAGTGTTTCGTCGCGTCGAATTTGATTTTATTTGCATAAATAAATTAGCTTTTTTGCATTCACGATGTTTTTAGTCGCTAACGTTATTTAAGCTGGCAATATTATGGCGCCACGATCTCATTAATAGCGCAGTAGGCAGTCATCGTTTGAAAGTTATGAAAGGTAGAGGGATATTTGTGTGGTTAGGTTTGGATAGGTTAGGAATGGGGCAACAGACTAGGGGACGTCTGTCTGCATCCTCACCCGCCTACCACGCGTAAATCTCTTAGACGGCGCGGGGTGTCAAACGCCTGACCCGAGGAGGCCCACAGTTGCGGCCCAGAACCAATCGGAGGTAAGCGGAAGAATCGTTCATTCTCGCGTCCCCCGACATAGGTGTGAGATGGCACACCGGGGTAGTTTTTATTCAGTATAAGTCTGACAGACCCTGCCGCCCACCCCAGGGCGGCGGATGTCCATAAGGATTTACCATCCCGGAGGAAAAAGCGTTAGGAAGAAGTTACCGACTTACAGAGTAAGTAAGCTCAAGTAGCAGTGGGTTGGTCATGTTTGTCAAAGGCCCGACGAGCGATGTGGCAGAGGAGTCCTGAAGTGGGGACCAGGTATCGGCAAGCATAGTGTGGGACTCCTTTCAGCTAGATGAACCGACAGCCTTAAACAGGTGACGGGGATACTGGACAGATTGTTGTATCTGCATATATAGCGTGGGAGAGAACTAGTTAGGTACAAGAGCGGACTATATGATAGGTTGAGTTGAGTAGGATATTTTGGTAAGATACGTAGTATAAGCTTTTGATGGAAATTTTGATGTCGTTTGATTCATTTAATGAGCTATCGTAACGGGCACAACACTTCAATAAATTTCTTTGGAGATTAAAACAAATTATTCCGTGCCCCAATTGCTTAAATCCATTACCAAAACATTATAAACTATCTGCGTTAATCTGCAGCTTAATATTTTGTTTGCTATTCATATCCCGTTTGCGATGCGGTCCAATATTTTATCGGAAGCCAGGCGACGAATTAAGAGCAATTCACATCAGCCGATTTTCCGTCGTTGGACTCTGTACGTGGTACGACAATCCAATTAATAAGCAAACCTTTCGTATTCACAGTGAATATCAAATGTTTGCACGACAGGACAACCAATTGGTCGTTCAAATAAAATATTCATATTCGTACATTGTCGGCCATGATTGCAACACGTCGATCCAGGACTAGTGTTGTAAATGCTTTTCGATGACCCGCCAATCCACTGCCATCAACAAAAAGTTGGAATGCCTTCAACAATTTTGTTTTGTAACACATTTTTATTGTGTGGTTTTGTTTGTTCCTAGATTAGATGAAAAACTCAAATGTGATAGTAATTTTTACTGTCATCCACAGTCATTTTCTATTCACGGTCGAAGATACACTTCTGTAGGCCTAGTATGAGTTTTCATTACGAAACTCGTTCGACGATATCGAGCGCGTTTGACTCAGCGATTGGCCCGCTTCAAGGTCGTAAGAACTCTCAACCAATGAGAGCGCCAAACGCACTCGATACCAACGATCGAGTTTCGTATTGAAAACTCATACTAGGCCTACAGGACACATCTATTGGCCCACCTTGCATTTTCAGTTTCGTTTGGTCCTAGCTAAAGTTTTATATTATATATACATTCATTCTTTATTCATTCATTATTTTATATACATTCACAATTTCATTCTTATATACATTCACAATTTCATTCAATAGTCTTTTTTTTTTTAATTTCGAACACAGAATTTAAAGAAATAAAAGACAATTTGGAGCCTGTTTGTTGATATCAAACAATCGAATACTAAGAAAACTTGATTTTATTGGTTTACTTGGATTTAATTCTTGAAAAAGTGATTGATATCTTTGGTTTTGCAACAAACATTACTTATTCTTAACATCAAGGTGAGGTTCTATCAATAATCTATGGATACTTCACCTGAAGTCGCCGCCCAAACTGTGGCAATTATTCAGGCCGGACACAGCCAAAGAAATGTGAGTGCTCAACTTATTTTAAGTCGATCTGCGGTCCGAAATGTTTATCGGAGGTACCTAGAGATTGGTGGTTTTATTCGTCGCCAAGGAAGGCCACGATCTCGGGTCACAACTGAAATGCAGGATCGATTCATCGTGACGACCAGCTTGAGAAATCGTCACCTTACCTCCATTAAGATACAAAACCAACTTCGCGACTTCCACGGAGTATCTGTGAGCGCTCAAACTGTTCGGAGAAGGTTAAAAGAACGCTATATGGTACCACACAAGCCAGCTAATGGGCCCAAACTAACGCGAGCCCACCGAACAGCGCGCCTTCATTTCGCACGCACTCATTTAAATTGGACACAGCAAGATTGGAGCCGTGTACTCTTTTCTGATGAGTCTAAAATTGTGTTACGTGGCAATGATGGAAGGAAGAAGGTCTACCGAAGTAAGGGAGAGCGTTGCGCACAATGCTGCTTTGAAGAGAGGGTTGCTTATGGCGGTGGCTCATGGAGTGTCTGGGGCGGTATATCCGCGAACGGCAAAACTCAACTTGAGGTTGTTACAGGACCACGGCTGCCAACATTAAATTCTGAAAGGTACATTCGTGAGTGCTTAGAACCTCACCTGATAACATACGCGAACTATGTGGGCCCAAATTTCCTTTTTAGGCATGATAATGCAAGAGCCCATACGGCCGGCATCGTCAGGAAATATTTTCGGGAAGTGAACATCACAGTTATAGACTGGCCAGCCAGAAGCCCAGACATGAACCCCATTAAGCACATGTGGGACGAGCTAAAAAGACGTGTTAGGGCTCGTCAGCCAGTTGCCCAGAAGATGCAGGAGTTGAAAACTGCTATAAAAGAGGAATGGGAGATGATCCCTCAAAATTTCATAGAGCGGTTGATAAACTCTATGCCTAATCGTATGAGAGCTGTGGTAGATGCCCATGGAGGCAACACGCGTTATTAAATTAAACCTTTATTTGATAAAAACATGTTTTTTATTCAAAAATCAATTGCCTTTAACAAGGCGCATATCCGACTTGTTAGGCGTAGCTCCATGTCGTATGGTATTCTGAATTCAAATTTAAAACAATATAAAACAAAGGTTTAAAACTGCATCAATAGTTTTTGTTCAATCTAGCAATCATATTTCAGTAGGGGCACCGAAACCTAAACTCTAAGGTGGGCCAATAGATCGTCCAGAAGTGTATAAATGAGTTGCCATGCTTCCCTAGTCTGTTTGGGTCTAATACAGGTCTTACTTGCAGTTCTTTGTGGAATATTAATTAATTAATTTAAACTTTTCTCACAAAAAAATCTACCAAGGTCAACTTAATGACTTAGGAATTTTCTACCAGTTACCCAAGGCCATCAATCAATCTCTTCACCACAAAGATTAAATTAAATAAATTGATTAATTATATTAATTAATGTTATTAATACTCAAACTGAAAAACCTTCCTCTCTCATTCGGATGACAATTTACTTATTAGATCATTCTCAATAATCGCTTAACCGCTCCACATTCAACATGACGGTAACAGATGCCGAATATTGCTTTGAACCTAATCATACCCATTCTGTGAATACTATTAGGCATTCACTAAATTCAGTTCAACAAGCATTTGCCGCATAACGCAAATGTATCTCAATTGTCTCTGTATTGCTTCCGATATCGAATAATGTTCCCATCATATTATTATCATTCGCTGACATGCTCAGTACTGCATACTGATTTGTACTACTACATCGGCTTCTTTCATCATATGTGCCCATTTAGCGCCAGTTTTCATCTGTATCTACGGCAACATATATAATGTACATCAGTATTCCAACCACAACGTTGTGAGCTGTGGCCTAAGACAAGATCTGCGGATAATCATGACAATTGTGGGGTCTCATTCGCTCGGTTTTGTCTGAGAAATAATAAATTGCTCAGTCGCGGTTGCCTTGATTTCCCACAAGATTACCTCAACGAGGGTAAGAAGTCAACCACACTTTCGCGATGTTTCTTCTCCTGTTTATAATTTTGTGTCTCAGCCCATCAATCTCGAAATGTATTGCTAGAATACTATATCAGCCGTGCTTTGTTTTTCTGCAACATTGATGCGTAGAATACGATGTTCCGTATAATATTCAGGTTTATCGGTGATGCTTTGTCTTATACGTAACCTAATCATACGGTTGGGTAACTCAAGACGTCATAAATGAACCTTTGAGACAGCCAGGAAAGGAGCCAAGTGCCGAACTAACGCTCCATCGGCGAAAATTATACTTTGTTAAAAGTTCTTTACCGTGCAAGATATCACTTAAGCAAACTTAGGACTACATCCATAGACTATAAATAATAAGCTGTCTCCCAGCTTAATAACAACTGGAGTTCCATGTCCTACATTCGCGTATCACATTCTCAAGCACAATGTGAATCAGGAATTTTGTTGAACTACTAAATGAAAGCCATCCCTTCTGTTAATGTGTTACACAAGTATAAATACTACGTAGATAATTCCATGACTTGTGATTCAAACCCACAACTGGCAAATATGCCCATTTACACATAATAATGTGTAATTGTGTAACCGTAGTGGCGTTAATTCCATTATTTACAAAGTAAAGAAAAGTTCAGTTCATCTTTTACTTGCTACTTCGTTAAGAAAAGGACAGAAGGTAAATATTAGTTTGTCGATAAGGACTAGCTTTAATTTATATCCGCGTTTGTATCGCGTATTTGTAATCATTTGACCCACTTTAAAAGTATTGCAGCGAATTTGAAATGGGTCTATTTGCAAATAGTAATCACTTGAAATAAAATCCTACTCGAGTACATCAATACATGATAGTTTTATTTAGCTACGTGTTATTCGTTCAATGAAATTCACGATGAGTGTTATGTATTCTCTAGAGGATGTTTTGTAGGATAGTACCTACACTAACTATCCTAGTAATCAGCATTAACTACACGTTTCTTTCTTGGTAAAGCCGGGAATGTACGAGTTCCGAATTGGTACAAATTGAATGAAGAAATATTAGCTCCTTTTCTTTGGGATGGGAAATCATCAAATGACTACTCCCGCTCTGGGTGGAGCGGAAGGGCGTGTCAGACTTTTACTGACTAAAACCCACCCGTGTTTCTTCACTTACACATGCGCCGGCCAGGGCCACGGTTTCTTGTTTTACCAACCCGCAACCCTGTCCCAGAAGGCATCGGTCTTCGTGGACGCCGTCACGATGTACTGACATCTTTTAGAGGTGCGCGTGAAACACAATGCGCGGTCGACTCGGGCCTTACTTACCGGGCGGCGAAGTCCAAAGTAGAGACCAAAGTCGACAATGAAGAATTGAAGGCTATTGCGAAAGCGTATCCATCGCAAACTACGTCCGAGTTAGCTGCAGGCTGCGGTGTTAGTGATACAAATGTTTTAATCCACTTGAAACAAATTGGGGAGATAAGAAAGCTCAAAAGGTGGGTACCTCATGAATTGAGTGAAGCAAACCGACAAACGCGCGTCGACTGCTGCCTTACATTACTGAATCGGCACAATAATGAAGGGATTTTAAATCGAATCATTACCTGTGATAAAAAGTGGATACTATACAACAATAGGAAGCGCACATCGCAATGGCTGAACCCCGGTGTACCATCTAAATTCTGCCCCAAAAGAAAATTAACTAGAAAAAAGTTATTGGTCAGCGTTTGGTGGACTAGTGCCGGTATGGTGCACTACAGCTTCCTTAAATCTGGCTAGACGATTACTGCAGATGCGCTAAACAACCAAGACTGGTCAATCGCACAAGGCCACTGCTGCTTCAGGACAACGCGAGACCATACAGTGCACAACAGACTGCTACCAAATTAGAGGAGCTTCAATTGGAATGCTTAAGACACCCACCGTACTCCCTGGACCTTGCTCCAACAAACTACTATTATTTTAGAAATTTGGATAACTTTTTGCAGGGGAAAAAATTCAACTCTGATGCGGCAATCCAAACCGCCTTCAAAGATTTTATTGATTCCCGTCCTAATGTTTCTTAGAAAAGGCATAAACGAACTACCTATGAGATGGTATAAGGGCATAGATAGCAATGGATCATACTTTGATTAAATAAATATATTATATTAAAAAAATCAACGACTTATTTCTCCCATACAAAACGCCAATTTCACATGTAAGGACCTAATAGATCTTCCCTTGTTACCAGCACTTGCACTGGGGCGGTATAACCTGAATAGCTTATGCCTAAGCCTTGATTTTTTAAAAACCTTTTTTTAATGTTTTGAAAAAATTCTTGTTTATCACACATGTCTTCAAAATATCATGTTTTTTCTTAAGAGTATTTCTTAGGTGGTGCGATATCAATTCATCAATCCGAAGGGCTATTTTCGTATTTTTAAAAACGTTTGCATTTTAATCCTGTCTCAATCCGTCAAAAATACAATCAATTACCAACTTTACTGTCAATTTTATAAGAATGATGGTCGCTGATATAAGATTGTGACTTGATTTTGAACGTACAGGACTACTAGGATTGGCCTTCAGGTAGATCACAAAGTTGTTTCATCACCAATTTGATTTTTATAACCTTGTACCTATCCAGGCCGGGCGGCAAACTGTTTTTACTGACTATTTCAAGGCGTAGAATCAAATTCATCATCATCACCATCATTTCAGCCGAAAGACGTCCACTGCTGAACATAGGCCTCCTCGAAGGATCTCCACGATGAACGGTCCAGCGGTTTCCCGCGACCTTCACCAAGTCGTCGGGTCACCTTGTCTGGGGCCTACTCACGCTCCGTCTTCCGGTGCGTGGTCGCCACTCAAAAACCCGTCGGCCCCATCGGGCATCGGTCCTACGGGCGATGTACCCGGCCTACTGCCACATTCTATGGGCTACGTCGGTTACTCTCATTCTTCTGCGAATCTCCTCATGTATGTAACAAATTGTTAATTTTTAAAGTCTCTCAAATTACTTGCAAGTGGCTTCAACACTTTCAACCTCAAAACGTTTATAAACATCTAAGCTACTAACTAAATATCTAAATGAGTAACTTCCTCATAAGTAAACGTTAAATTGACTAAAGATAAATTTAAATAATTTTTTCTTTATTGCCCAATTATCTTATCTATTTCAACTCTATTTAATTTTGTCTAACACAATTAGCCTCTTTGACAATTCTTTATTCTACTTATTTTTAAGTAAAATTTTGTAATCCTGAACACAAATACCATGATTTTGTTATAATTGTCTGTGATTTTACAACACAATATTTGTACGCCTGAAACGGCAGAATATTATGATCTTAACACTATTCCTAACAACTTTGTAACAAAGTTCTGATAATAAATGCATTCTCTTCTATCATTTCAGCTGAAAGACTTCTGGACATAGGGCTGCGCCAAACCGTTTTTACCGCGCAACATGTGACGCGACGCTAGATACATTTGGCAACATTTCACAATTGCACGTGACTTTGCTAGCTGCGAGAACGATGTTAAGCAAAATAATATCGTTGTTTTGTGCCTATTCGTCACGTTAAGGCATCTTTTATGATGATTCACAAAATACACTCACGCGGACGAATCCGCGGACGAATTAAGCCACTATTAAATATATGTAGGTAAATGTTATGAAGCTCAAAATGCCTTTGCATTCGACAACGTTCCTTGATAAATCATTCACTGTTCAGGCCCCTCGTTTGTGGAATGCATTGCCAATTGAAATTAAACGCGCACAATCGTTAAAGGAATTCAAGAGACTTGTGAGGGAACACTACTTGTCGTTATGATCTTGTTAAATAAGCACTTTATGGCTAATTATACTATTAACGTATCTATGTATTTATGTATGTATTTGTGTATCTACTTTAGTATATTTTGTAATAATGATATTTGCACCAACGACAGTCCCATTTGTGGTTCAGGAGAATCTGTCCATTCTTTGGTTGCCTGGAAAAAATCGCATTAGCGATAAGGCCGCCCATTGTATGTTTTGTGTTCAATGTATTTTGTTCGATGTTTGATTGGTGTACAATAAAGAATAAATAAATAAATGGAGCGAGTATACAAAATGTAACATGTAATATGCCAAGAGAATGTTACCAGAAGCTTGCAAATCCTAACAAGTGAGACTATTAAACACCTACCTGTGTTATAATAATGTGAGTGGATATTAATTGTTATTTTGGGGCTTCTACCCACGTCTTCGCCCACGTAGAAGCTAAATTTAGACGCCAGCACCTCAAGCCACTACAATCTGTCAAATTTCTTTAATAGGTTTCCACTTTATTACTAAAGCATTAGGTTCCAGGTTGATTGGGAATTTTGTTAGGGTAGCTTGATGTGCTGGCGTCTTTACTAAAACTGTGTATGGAACCGATCATCATACACAATATGGTCGGTTCAATATAAAAAATTATTTATTTAACCATTTATCTACACACTACTACACATCGAGCTATGCATTACCACTTTTAGCTGATCTCGCGTCGTATAGATTTTTCCTACAATCAGAAGTCAGCTTATATTGGTTATGTATAGCTTGATGTGTAGCCGTACGTCACTCAGATGGTTTATAACCGGAATTAACACATAGGATATTTTTATCTGGATGCATATTTCAGCAGAATCCAAAGCTATGCCCTTACCTGGTCCCTATAACTTTGCCCCCTAAGATATACTAGCCTAGTTTAGGAGACAGGGATAAACTTATTATACCTATTATAATGCAGTATTAATTTACAGTAAGGGTCAAAAGTGCATTACCACTTTAGAACTTTATTGCACTAACAATAAGTGTGAAAAAATGAAAAAAAAAATTGTCCCAATAAATATTTGTATTTGTATGCCGGTGAAACCGCGGAGCGCTGCTAGTAATATTATAAATGAAAGTAAATGTATGTTTGTTACTCTTTTACGCAAAAACTACAGAACGAATTTGGGTAAAACTCGGCACACGGATTGTTTATTATTTTAACATTAACATATAGGATATTTTTTATTTTATCTGAAATAAAACAGGTTTACATTGTTCTTCATAGTAGCGTATTATTAATAAATATTAAATAGAAGTATTTTCAAATATCCAAATTTTATTACTTTGCTTTTTTATAAGATACCCATAATAACATTTTCCATTAATGTTGTAAACTTTTATATTTAATCTTTTACTCAGGCTTCCTAGAAAATGTAAATGATATAGCGAGATCAGCTCTGCCCTTGACACAGCACAATAAAGTAAGCACTAAGAAGTCTTCATACCAATAAAGGTTAATCCCTCCAACTTCGAAAACATAAAAACTTTGTTACAGAAAACAATTATACAAACAAGTACACGAAACTTACAACAAAGATCTTTTTTTTTTTTTTTAATAATCGCCTATACCTCCGACATTGGGCCAGAGACCTTATCTACTATACACTTTCATACCAGTCCTCGCAATTTTGCTTCTCGCACTTTTATTCTTCATACTTAATCTTTCTTTCATACACTCTCTTTCACACATTTACAGGTGGGACGCCTGTCTAACCTAGGTGTTCTATTTAATTTCTTATTTGGGTGTGGTTCAATAATTGTACAGTTTTCCTTTATTGTTTTGCAGCTAAGTTTACAATTCTATCCATGCTTATTTTTTTACATTTACTAAGTACATCTTATATCTATTACATGCTTTCTTTCTTTTCTTTTTATATATTATGCTTATACTTATTTTAATTTACTATTATTTACTTAAATTCTATTACGTTTTTATTTTTCATATTTCAGTGTTACAGGCTTACTATTCGCTCTCTTCATATACTTGTTTATTTTTTCTTATTTCTAATGCGTCATTTCTACTATTAGTATTTTATACATTTTTAGCATTATATTCTATATTTATTTAACATGAAAATTTATGTGATGGTGTTTTTAAATATAGCTCAATATATTGTAGCAGCATCTTTGGCTACTTCTTATTTCTTTCTATTACCTTTTGGCAGATTTCTTTACAAAATTCGAGAAAAAGTGCCCGTTTCTTTCTACGCATTAACTCCCATATATTTCCTGCTTCCAACAAAGATCATTGGGCACCATTTCGGTGAAACTACAGTGTAGAGAAATGAAATAGACTGAAATAAACTAATTATTGTCTCTAGTTTACGATATCATGTCTGTTAACTAGTCATTTTAGTGTTGGAAAAATACAAATAAACTTTTTTTTAAAAAATCTGAAGTTTGCCACATTGAACATGTTCAATGTGGCAAACTTCAGATTTTTTCGTCACGTGACATTTTCTCGTCTGCGCGTTATGGCCGCTGTACTTCCCGTACAGCGATGTGTTACTGACAAGTACAAATCATGGATTTTTTTATTAATCCGTAAGCTGAAGCCTAAACTATACTGGACAGAGCTAATCAGGTAATAAACATACCATGTTATTAAGCTGACCATGTGATTGGTTCAGCAATACTGCATTCAGACTCATTCCTTTAGAGTGGAAGCCGGCCTCACCAAGTTGGGAAAAGGGCTACGCCGAGATAGTTTTGTCCAGATAAATGCTCAAATACCACAGCTCCATTCGTTCCTTATCATGGAAATGTCAGACTTAGTTTTATGTATCCAAGAAATGTATCAAAATAAACAGTATCGTTTTTATTAGGGGGAACACATTCCATCGGACGGTAACTTTAGAAACTATGATAAAAAAGCACTTCCTCTCTCTCTTTAAACATATCATTACATTTATTTACTCTTGTATGATGTTGATTAATTAGATGTATAAACAGGATGTATCTAACATCGTAACGCAAACTTCGCGAAAAGGCTAGACCGCATGCCACTAATAAAATTATGATAGTCTATTATGTCGTTAATGAACGGTTACAGAATTCATAGTGTTCAAAAAAATGTGTCGGCTTGACCTTTGAACGTTGCAAGCGTGCCGCCGTGCGGGTTTGTAGGTATGACGTTGATCCCTGATGTGAACTCTATTAAATCAGCTGATAAGATAGTTTGATTAGCGAATTAATTATTTTTTATTTTAAAATCCTATTGGGTTATAAAAGTACTAGCTTTCCGCCCGCGGCTTCGCTCGCGTGGAGATAGGTTATATCGCGCGTTTAGATTTCCCTCGTGAATATAATTTTTTTCCGGGATAAAAAAGTACCCTATTATTTAATCCGGACTTCTAACTTTACGTCTGCAAAATTTCAAAACAATCGGCTTAGTAGTTACGGCGTGAAAGCGGAACAAACAAACAAACAAACTCACTTTCCGATTTATAATATTAGGATATTTGGTGTACACATACAAATATTCCAGTAATCTCCCTTGGAAACTTGATGTTTTTTTAGGACCAAAAGTAGCCTATGTTACTCTCCTTTTTTTCAACTAATTGTATGCCAAAAATCAGGTCAATTGATTGCTTAGCTACGGCGTGAAGAAAGGACAAACAAACAAACAAACAAACACACTTTCACATTTATAATATTAGTATGGATAGCAATTATGAACGGTCAAAAGTAAAAAAAAAACTACTGTAGTCGATGAGGGGTCTTCTTCTTCAGCACATCTCAGGGGGTGGAATAGGGGTTTCAATAACGCCACGGGTTTCAGCACACAAACAATATATTGACCAGGTTAGGTCGTACAATTAACCTAGACGTACAATAATCAGTTCGGCGACCGTACAAACTATGCCTTAATTAAAAAAACTCTTAACAAACAACAATAATTATGAAATCGTGGGCGCGTGCGTCGCGGCTCATCGCGGACTGTCCAGCTTCGTGCGCCCTCGGCGCCGTTCGGAGGCATTCGGTCGCGCGGCTGGCGAACGCCCGAATGCTACCCGATATTTTGACAAAATGTCGCGCGCTACACCCTCCCCCTCTAACCTAGAAATGGCGCCCTCGCTTCTGGGTTAGTGGAGAAAACGCTTAGGCCTACCACGCTTGCGTTTCTCGTTGACCGGTGTCGGAGCTATATCGCCAATGAATGGGGTCAGCTGAGAGACGTGATACCTTCCTAGAACCTGCCCATCGCTGAGTTTCTCCAGCACGTAAGTAGTCGCACTAGCCGCTTCCTTAATACGATAGGGCCCATCGCGACGCGGAATGAATTTGGGCGTCTGGCCGTGAGTCGCGTCGTTACTGCCTTGTGTCTTCAAAAGTACGAGGTCTCCCGGGGTATACTCGGGTGCAGGGCGACGACCTTCGTCGGCGCAGCGTTTCTGCTTGGCTTGCGCCCTCTCATGCACATCTCGAGCATCGAGTAACACGGATGACATGCGCTGCAGGTACGGAGTTAAGGTTGTGACGGCATTGTCGCTCTCCACGATGGCACGCATGTCAGCCTGCGCGTCAGCTGGGGCGCGAATCTCGCGTCCGAACGTCAAGTACGCGGGTGAGTATCCGGTGCTGCTGGTTACGGCCGAATTCATTGCGAAGCGTATCGCGGGTAAATGTATATCCCACGTGTCGTGGTCCTTCCCAACTAGAATGGAAAGTTGAGGCTTGAGGTCACGGTTTTTCCTCTCTACCGGATTGGCTTGAGGGTGATATACCGGCGTCAGCGACTGCGTAATACCTAACACGTGACAAACTTGCTGCATCACCTCGCTGATAAACTGGACACCGCTGTCACTCAAGATGCGTCTAGGCACGCCGTATCTGAGGAACACCTCTGCAATAAGGGTCTTCGCGCAGTCGGAGCTGGTTGCATTTTGTAACGCGAACAATTCCACCCATCTGGTGCATGTATCTTCTAGGATTAGGATCCATTTGTTCTTGTTAACGGTTTCCGGTAGTGGGCCAAATAGATCTATTGCGACAACTTCAAAGCGGCGATTCGTTGCAGGGGTCTGCAGTAATCCGGCTGGTTTCCTATTGTCGGCCTTATACCTTTGGCATTCCACACACTTCTTAAGGTATGCGCTAACGGACTGGCGCATTCCGGGCCAATAGTACTTAGACTTCAACCGATCTAACGTCCGCTCCACTCCAAAGTGGCCAGCAGTCGGCGCACTATGGTAATCCTCCAGAACCTTCTCCCGTTCGTGTTCCGGCACAACTAGGCACGCTGACTCCTCGTCAGCATCATCAGGTCCATACCTGTACAATACACCGTCGGACATGACATATCCCTTGTCGGACCAACTCCTCCCCCTGAAGGGATCGTCGGCTGACTCCAGGTCTTCTACGATTTTACGCAGCTCTGGGTCCTTAAGCTGGTTCTCACGGGCATCCTTGGGGCTCCTTGATGGAAAATCCACCTGAGCATAAGCCAGGTCACAGTCCGGTTCATCGGTGCGGGGTGGCTGAGATAACGTATCAGCCACGACATTCGCCTTTCCAGGCGTATATTCGATGCGCAGGTTATATTCTTGCAGAGTGAGGGCCCATCGAGCCAAGCGTCCGCTTGGTGACTTCACGGTCATAAGCCACCGCAGAGGTTGGTGATCACTTTTTATCACAACCTCTGATCCTTCGATGTATCCGCGGAATTTAGAAACGGCCCACACCACCGCCAAGGCTTCCCTCTCCGTGGTGTTGTAATTTCTTTCTGCGCTGTTCAGCAAGCGGCTCGCGTACTCGACAGGGCGTTCTTCCGGGCCCTCCCCCTGCATCAGCACTGCTCCGAGGCAATAGCCGCTACTGTCAGTTCTCAACGTGAACGGTAACGTTTCGTCGGCTTGACGTAGTATCGGAGCGGACGCCAGCAACTGCTTGATGCTGTCAAACGCGGTTTGCTGTCTGGAGGTCCATATCCACTTGCTGTCCTTTTTCAGGAGATCTGTCAATGGTCTGGCAACTTCAGCGTAATTGGGTATAAATCGCCGGAACCAGCTGGATGTCTGCAGAAAGGTCTTCATGTGTCTTACGTTCATCGGAGGCGGCATGTTGACGATGGCCGTAGTCTTATCGGGATCAACCTTTACCCCACCCGGTACGATCACGTGACCTAAGAATTTAACCGACTCACGAGCGAAGCAACTCTTTTCGCGGTTCACACGTAAGTTATACATAGTAAGTCTATCAAATACTGTGTTCAAGTCTTCTAGGTGTTTTGAGAATGATTCTGACAGGATGATGACGTCATCGAGGTATGCGAACAGCTGTACTTCTGCCAGATCCCTTCCAGACTTAAACCGGTCCATAAGTCTCTGAAAAGTCGCTCCAGAGTTACGCAAACCCATGGGCATCCTTTTAAAACGAAAACAACCTAGCGGAGTCACGAACGCAGTCTTGTCTCGGTCGTCAGGTTCGACGCTTACCTGAAAATAACCAGATCGGAGATCGCAGGTCGTCATGTAGTTGCTATTCTTGGCCGCGTGGAGGACATCTTCGATCCGCGGGAGTGGGTAACGGTCAGGCTCGGTGACGGCATTCAGCTTCCTGTAATCTATACAAAGCCGAACTCCTCCGTCCTTCTTTGTCACGAGCACCACGTTTGCTGCCCACGGAGAGTCGCATTCCTCTATAACGTCCGCGTCCAGAAGCTTCTGTAATTCCTTTTCCAATAAAGCCTTTTTTCCGGGCGCCATCCTGTACGGCGGTGAAGCAATGGGCTCCTGGTGGGGATCGACCTTCAGTCGGTGAGTAGCAAAGTCTGTAGGGGGGCCCTCTTCAGCGAACCGGTCAGCTCTTTTTAACAGGAACGCATTCAGTTGTGACCTTTGAGGGGGGGTCAACCTCGTCCCCTCATCATCCCTAAGTCCCAGACCAGCAGCATCCGCCTTCATAAGCTCCATTTCCTCGCTGGATGGTAATGTAAAACTGGTGATGAACGGATACCATTTCAATGGCTCGTCGTTGAATCGCCAGCTGCACTGCGGTAGGTCCAACAGGAGTCCAGCACTTTTGATAAAATCTCTGCCGAGCAGTGTTCTGGTGTGCGCGTCGGGCAACACCATGAAGTTCGTAAGTATTTCACGATCGTGTAACGTAACCGTCACTTGGCACTCGAGTATTCTGCAGACTTGATGCGACCCATCAGCCAGGGTTAAGTCGCGCGCTGACTGGTTAAATTGCACACCAGCGTCCACCATTAAATCGTAGAGCATCTGACCCGCCATTGAGTGTGTAGCACCAGTGTCAAGAATAGCGACTCCCTTATGGCCTACAACTTCTATTTCAAAACCAACGTCGTAAGGATAAAATTTGCCTCGTCCCCTTGTTTAAAACTAATCTAGCCCAAAGGTTTTTCAGTTACCAAGGACCTAACTTATATAATAAATTAAATCGTAGCTTATCATTCTATTCCCTACCAAAAAGGAAATGCAAGGAGGTGGTTAGAAATGGGTTGCAGAAGCTAAACTATTCACACACAGAAAGCCTCCTCCAGAATAATTCAATGTTTTTTTGATTAAATACATCCACATCTTAAACACTCACTCACACCTTCACACATACCCCTTCATACATGCACATACACATCTCTCACCCTCATACACATAATCTACACTTCACAATTAGATACACAAAACACACATACGTAGGCGCAGCGTACACAAATTAACAACACTAAATTATAACACCGAGCTGCTTTCGAGAAATCCGCTCCGCTTATTAAAATTAGACCGCAGTGTATCACAGCTACAAAACTATAACTAGACAACTGCGCCTGCGGCGATGGTGATGGCGAGCGGTGGATTATTCGTCTACCCACAGTCATGCCACGGTAGGCAGGCTTGTATGACGAGCCAGTGCGTAAGGATATAATAATTGCGGGTGACTTGGTTGATATTTTGTTTATGTTGTTTTGTGTGCACTGTGCTCTCACAATTACTCATAGTAGATAATAGGCGCTACAAATTTCTTTCTATATTAAAATCCTTGTTTGGTCCTAGTGATTTTTCTCCAGAATTGTATACATACATAGTTTTAAGTTCAATCCTTTTTTTACTATTTTGTATAAATACCTTCACGCTTAATATAAAATGTACCCAGTCAAAATTGAATTTACATGTCCGACGGGTGGGGCACTGGTGATCCGTAACACAGGCAGCTCACGCCTTTCACGGACACCAGCTCCTCACATATGTAACACATACTAGACTGAGTAATTGTACCGTTTTAGCTATAAACAAAACATTGTGAGGTGAAATAAATAATAAATTATTATTATTATTATAATAATCGGCCGCGTATCGTCGCTATCTGTATAATGGGTCGAGCAAAAATCCGATTTACTAGAGTTATCCGCGGGCTTACATTTGTCACACTTAGAGCGCACGACCCCCAGCTGACCACACCCATAACAGCGTAGTTGGGTAGTCGCGTTATTATTTACTGTACTACTACTACTACCTGCTTTACTAGTTTTATTTAAATTATTTGCTTTATTGCGACATTCATCTACCGTGTGTCCAAAAAGTTTACAAAAAGTGCATTTAGGGCGAATGCGCTTTTGCCCCTCAGTATTGGTATCGGAACTACTAACATTCGGCACGCGCGGGTTAACACTCGGGGTCTTCCCCGAACGACCGTGCGCAGCGGAAGGGTTATTATTATTAATTGCGCTTACCTCCGCCAGCGATTCCTCCACTAACCTAGCTTTTGTTATTAGTTTGTCCAGCCCGTCTACGGAGTCACGAGGCACACGCTTTCTTATTTTACGACTTAACAGTCCATAAACAATATCGACACGCATTTCCTCGGTGATGTCGTAAGGTAACTTCGATAATAACGCGCGCACTTTACTTATAAACACATCACATCTTTCATCACACTGTTCTTTAGCGAATACGTCGCGGAATATTTTATACGCGGGTCGCGGCACTCCAAACATGCCCCGTAGTCGCGTGAGCGCGTCGTCCCACGACGTGACCGATGACTTCACCCCTTGCCACCAGACGGCGGCTTCGCCGACCAACAGCATAGGTAGGCCGCGCAGAGCATGCTCGCAGCTGATGTTGGCGCACTCGCGGAACACTTGTATAGCGTCGATGAAGGCCTCCAATTCGTCGGCGCTCTTTGACTTGCCGTCGAATCGTGCGGTACATTTCGTAAAATTACTGGAATGCGTAAACGTTTGACTTGGCGTTTCAGCCCGTAGTGAAGAAATATGTTGCTGATTGCTGGCTATGATACTTTCGATGAGAATTTTGTTCGCTTCTACCTGACTCCTGGTAAAGTTGGAGAACAGGTTTTGCAGCATCTCTTCAGTCATGGTGACGTTCGGTGTGGACGCCACCATTGTTCTGTCAGTCTTCACGTCTGTGTCCGATTCTGACCCTTGGGTGTCATCTCTTCCGCTTTTCTTTTTCGGCGGCATCGTAACAGGGTAAACGTACTCTTCTGTTTCACGCACGAAGCAAAGCACGGGTGACGACTGGGATGCAGATGGTAGTTATTATCACTTCGTGTAAACAATCCACGGAGATAATATAGGTATTCGTTAGCAGACGGGTTTCGTTGAGTCGGCGCCAGCGGCGGCGGCGCGTCGCACGAAAAATAATGGACCCGCCCACGAAGCACGTTGCGAATGACTTCGCCCACTGTTTTTATTGTTTGTAGGTATTGATAATAACGTATTGTTCGTTGTGTTGTGCACTATTGTCCGTGGCCCCACGTTGGGCGCCACTTGTAGTCGATGAGGGGTCTTCTTCTTCAGCAGATCTCAGGGGGTGGAATAGGGGTTTCAATAACGCCACGGGTTTCAGCACACAAACAATATATTGACCAGGTTAGGTCGTACAATTAACCTAGACGTACAATAATCAGTTCGGCGACCGTACAAACTATGCCTTAATTAAAAAAACTCTTAACAAACAACAATAATTATGAAATCGTGGGCGCGTGCGTCGCGGCTCATCGCGGACTGTCCAGCTTCGTGCGCCCTCGGCGCCGTTCGGAGGCATTCGGTCGCGCGGCTGGCGAACGCCCGAATGCTACCCGATATTTTGACAAAATGTCGCGCGCTACACTACGTATTTTTTTTTAATCATTAAAAAAACCGAAAAAACTCCACCACTGGGGGTTCAGAATCATGTACTGGATCTATAGTACTCGTTTGTGCGTCGATGTCAGATACACCCTTTATTTAGTTAAACTATTATGATACATTTAAGGTGTATGATTGTTCGGTTGGTAAATATTAAAGACTTTAGATAATCAGACTGGTTTATTTCACTTGTAGAATTATATTATATTGGAAACGACCTCTTCTAGGTCAGATCCTAAGTTACAATGACAAGACAATAGACTATATTCATAGACACTAATACATAGAGATGGTATTAGTTACTCGACTACAGAGTAGTGATGTATGATACAACATCCCCCCTGTTTAAGTTTAAATTAACCCTTGACAAACAATGTTATAGAAACCTGACTTAGTTATAATTTAGACAATGACTTAAGACTATGGTTAGGTCTTAATCTAGGATACAATGTTCTACTTAATCTATTTCATCAATTAGCCTTCTGGTTGGCTTTACAACTCTTCCAGAACGAGTTACATGTTGACTGACTGAGGATTGAGATGAGAGCTCTTGAGGTCTAGACTCCTGCCTGTTACCTTCCTCTCTCCCCTGCGACGAATTGGATAGCATAGGAGAATATTTGTGTCTTAAATGAACCCTATTCCTCCTATACCTAACTCCATTGACATCCTCAACGACATATGACCTATTATTAGCCAACCTTAGCTTGACAATGGCTTGTTCCCAATTGCTATCAGGCTTTCTTTTAAAGTATACATGATCATTGGGATACAATAATGACAATTACTTTGTATTTCTATTATAATATTTAGACTTATTTTTATTATTTTGCTTGACACATTCTTCATAATTTTTGAATGTAACCACTTTAGGTTTTAATTTCTTATAAGACATAGGAATGTTATTTCTTAAATTCCTGGACATTAACAATTGAGCTGGAGATGGTAAATTATTCTTAGGTGTGTTTCTATACTGTAATAAAGCTATGTATGGATCAGATGAGTTTCTTTTACATTTTTTTAACATATTTTTGATAATTTTGACTGAACTCTCTGCTTGACCATTTGACTGTGGATGATATGGGCTAGTTACAATGTGTTCTATGTCCCATTCATGCATAAAATTCTTAAATTCTAATGACTGAAAAGGAGGACCACCATCAGACACTAAAGATAAAGGTATTCCATGACGAGCAAAAATGGACTTTAAATGTGTTATTACATTCTTTGCTGTACTGTTTTTATTTAACAAAGCTATTTCTATAAATTTAGAATAATAATCTGTGACAATTAAATAAGTGAGGTTATCAAAATACATTAAATCAACACCTACTTGTTGCCATGGATATTTATTTATTTCAAAATTTTTTAGTGGTTCCTTTGGATTATTAGGTTTAAATTGTGCACATACATAACATTGTTCTAGTTTTTAATATCAGCTGACATGCTTGGCCAGTACAAAGACTCTCTAGCCAGTTTTAAGCATTTATTTATACCTTGGTGACCTTCATGAATTTTACCTAACATTTCCTTATACATTGACTGTGGTACTATTAATTTTGACCCTTTGAACAACAAATCTTTGACTACATGAATTTCAGCTTGTATGTTCCAAAATGGTTTTATTGACAGACTGACATTATTTTTATTTTTTGGCCAACCTTCATAATAATACTTTTTTAACAATTGCAAAGTATCATCTTTCTTAGTGTTCTGTAACAATTTTGTACAGTACTCCTTTGTGACTGCTAGACTTGAATGCATTAAATTGACATGACAAGATATTTCTGACTCATTCTCAGGTATATAATGTTCTTTCAATGCTGCTCTAGACAGAGTGTCAGATATAAACATTTCTTTACCTGGAACATGTATAACTTCCAAATCATATTTTTGTAAAGTTAACATCATACGTTGCAATCTTGCTGGTACATCATGTAATGGCTTTTTAAAAAGATAGACTAAAGGTTTATGATCAGTATGAACAGTTACTTTATGACCGTACACATACTGGTGAAATTTTTCACAACCAAACTGAATGGCTAACAATTCTTTCTCAATTTGAGCATACCTTGACTGAGTTTGAGTTAATGTTTTTGAACTATAAGCAATAGGTTTATTATTCTGCATAATGACTGCTCCTAATGCTGACTTTGACGAATCGACTGACAAGACTAATGGTACATTGGGATTATAATGAGCTAAAACTGGTGAATTTGTAATTTCATCGATTAAACTCTTAAGACATTGACTATGATTTTCATCCCAAGTCCAGACTGAATCTTTCTTCAAAAGATTTCTTAAAATTTGAGTTTTTTGAGACAAATTGCTAATAAAGGGACCTAAATAATTGATCATACCTAATATTCTTTGCAATTCTTTGACATTTTTTGGTGTGGGCATATTGACAATTGCTTTTACTTTCTCTTCATCAACCCTAGCACCATCTTTACTAAAAACATACCCTAAAAAACAGACTTCTGAAACTAGAAATTTACATTTAGACTTATTGAACTTTAAATTGACTTCACGTGCTCGTTGCATGACTTTATGTACTCTCTCATTATGTACTGACTCGTTTGGTCCATATACCAAAATATCATCGATGAATATTAGAACTCCTTCTAAATCACCGAACAAATTCATCATGACTCTTTGAAAAATTTCAGACGATGCATTAATACCAAAAGGTAACCTTAAATATTTATATCTACCGAAAGGTGTTTGAAATGTACATAAATCAGAACTATATTCATCTAGTTTAAGCATCCAAAATCCTGAAAATGCATCTAAATGAGAAAAACAAACAGCTCCTGCTAGTTGAGATCTGATCTCATCTATTGACTTAAGTGGATAAATTTCCCTTATAATATTCTTATTCAAATTTCTAGGATCTAAACAAATTCGTAACTGACCCGTGCTTTTGACTGTTATCACTATACTGTTCACCCATTCTGTAGGTTTAAAAACCTTTTCAATGACCTGCATTTTCTCCATGCGATCCAATTCATCGCGCAGTTTGTTCAGTAAAGCGAAGGGTACTCTTCTCGGAGCATCCACGCATGGCACTGCTTCAGGTTTGAGTTTCAGGCGACAGACTTGAGGTAGACATCCAAGACCCTGAAATACATCATTGTATTGTGTAAGAATTTGTTCACTAAAATTTTGTTGAGACACAGAGAAAACTCTTTGAATTATACCTAATTTTTCACAAGTTGGTAGACCTAAAACATTCGGACAAACTAAATCTGTGACTATAAACACTATATTTACACTAATAGTGCTATTATTTAAAGATAAACTACATTTTACATTGACTTTGCCCATAATGGGTATTGATATACCACCAAACCCACTAACGTTTATTTGACATTTCTCAAGTGACATTTGACTTTGACATTTCAAAGATTGAAAAGTTTTCTTTGACATAATATTGATATCAGCTCCTGAATCAATAATGCAATTAATTTGTGTATGACCAACTAAAATGTTTATGTTCCATGACTGTTTAGAATAGTATTTGTTTTCTTTTGACTCGACTGTATTGACCTGTTTACTATGTGTTGACTTTGCTGTAATAATTCTACAAGTGTTTGTTGTGTGAGATTCCTCAGACTTGTGTCTGTACTCATCATTAAGATATGAATCTCGGCTAAGACTTTTTGACTTTTTTGACTTGACTGTGAATCTCTCAGACTGTTTAGTGTTTTCATCATTGAGATATGACATATGACAAGAGTCTTCATTGGATCTCTCAGACCTATCAGTCACCAGTCTTTTTTCATCACTGAGGTATTTTTTATTAGACCTCTCAGATATGACATTATCACCACTTTCATCACAGAAATATGATACAGGATATTTTTTATGACAAGATGAGTCTTCATGAGATCTCTTAGACATTGACTGCGACTGGCCTATGTGCGACCTGACCGTTGATTGCAACTTAGGATTTGACTGTGTGTATGACAACCTGCTATGTCTGTAATGATTTTGATTGTGATGACTTTGTGACTCTAAATGACAATTATATTGACTAGACTTATGACTATGACTGATGTTATGACAATTTAAAATTCCAACAAAATTATCTTGACTACCAGTTGAACTAAAAGACTCTAAATGACTGACTTTTTTATTATTGGAGTGACAAAATTTTGCAAAATGACCATAAGAGTTACATGACCTGCATTTAGCTCCCTGCGCTGGACATTTGTAGCGGTGGTGTTGTCCACAGCGGCTACACGTCTTCGAGCGCTTCTCAGGGCTGGGACTTGACTTTGACCTCCCTGCGCTGGATCCCTGCTGACTGACTGGTGAAGCTCGCCGTCGCTGACGCTCCGCTCGACCACGGCTCCTCCGACGCAGATGCATGACTTTTTCAGACTCTTGACTAGTGGACCTCTTGACAATTTGGTCTGCATCCTGCTGTGCGACGATGAGTGTCCTAGCTAGCTCTCGCATCCTCTGATATGTCAGATCAGGTTCCTGCAGCAGTCTCTGACGTACATGTGCTAAGTCCAAACTCAAGTTGGCGATAAAAATATCTCTGATAAGAGATTCTCTGAGCGTTCCAAATTCGCAATCTTGGCTCTTATTTTCGAGATCGGTTAAGAAATCCTCGATGCTTTCCGATTTCTGTTGACGTGTGGTAAAAAACATGTAACGATACATGGTAATATTTTTTCTGGGTTGAAAAAATTCGTCGAATTTGGCTTTGACGTCATGTAATGTGCTTTCTCCAATATTTATGTTGAATGTGTTGAAAATATTTAAGCATTTTTCACCAATGTGATGTAATAAAATGGCGATCTTGCGTTTCTCACCGGACTTGTCTAAACCCGTTGCCAACAAGTATAATTCGAACTGTTGCCACCAGCGCTTCCAGGTTTCGTAATTGTTGTTTGTTGCATCTGACGATATTTTAAGCGCCTTCAAGCCACTGTTCATTGCAGCTCCGGTGTCATGGCCGCCACCGACGCCATCCGACTTTTGCATTTTATGAACTTTCCCTCTTCGTATTGGGTTTCTTCACTCTTCTGACACCATGTATGATTGTTCGGTTGGTAAATATTAAAGACTTTAGATAATCAGACTGGTTTATTTCACTTGTAGAATTATATTATATTGGAAACGACCTCTTCTAGGTCAGATCCTAAGTTACAATGACAAGACAATAGACTATATTCATAGACACTAATACATAGAGATGGTATTAGTTACTCGACTACAGAGTAGTGATGTATGATACAACATAAGGTACATATTTATTGTATACTATATGTAAATAGTACACTGTAGACTACCTACACTATTTCTACCTTCCCCTTAGTTTTCCATCCAAAGATTGTCTGTTAAAGATCGCTCTCAGCGATAATACCGCCCATTGTGTCACCATTGTAAAAATTTTATATTTATGTTCTGTAATCTATATGGTGTACATAATAAAGAGTATTCTATTCTATTTTATTCATGATTTACAAACAATAAATATTTCAGATATTTTGTCATCACATAAGATTGATCAAAAGACATATAAAGTTACGCCACTGTACTAATAGAATGTGTACACATGGGCAGAGACTTATTGGAAAAGGTGTATTATATTTATGATTATTATTTTATAGTAACCTTATTGGGAAAAGGACTGTAGTGAGCGGTGTCATAAGATGACAATTTTACTGTCTGGTATTTTGTATGGGATAGGTATAAAAATATCGTGTCTTTCTCCACTTGCTTTGTTTCTTGAATGGTTTAATAAGACATTGAGTCGTTATTATTATTCAGGTTTGTTCTTTTTAGAACTTAAGTCACGCTAAAATAATAAAAAAAAAAACTCAAAATTGGAGGCTTTTAAAATGTATAGTTCTAGAACCGAAATGTATAGGTTTTGAGATGTCTATCAAAAATAAATAACATCAAAATAAACCCCTGATTATAGATAGTTCAATCCACGAAGACACGCCCCACTATTTCTCCTAACCGTTTATAGTATATGTGTGCAAGCTTCCGTCAATGTTTGAGTGTTATCCGTACACAATAATTATCTATGAGTGCACACCCACACTACAATAAATTGACTAATCAGGAGAGAGCGTCATGGTCAAAGTGAAAGATGCTCTACTTCAATTTTATACTCTTTACCCGACTGCAAGGAAAATTGAGGTGTGGATATTTTATGTGATTATTAGTTAATATACGATTATAATACCATTTTTATATAATAATAGGAGGTAATTAGAGACATAAATGAAATACGTGAAAAAGTTTTATGGAACTTTTTTTATTGAAATAAAAATCGTCAATCACTAGTTTCAGAAATGTCTGATTCAGATTCTGAAGTATCACTGACATTTATAATAAAATTGAAATCAAGATCACAGTGTCTCATGTATTCGTCTTCTATTTTTTCCACGTGCTGACAAGTATTGAACCAGACATCTTTATTTACTCGATCAAATGCTTCATTTAAAATGGGCATAATCGAAGTGTAGTATTGCGGCTAGCAACGTCGTTTTTTACAATACCCCAAATGTTTTCGATTGGATTTAACTCTGGGTGATAAGGAGGCAGCCGAAGCACTGTGAATCCATATTCCTTTAATAATTCGTCAACTCTGTACTTGCGGAAGTTTTCTTTGTTTTTTAATATAAGGTCATAAAGTTCAGGCTTTTTGTAGGTTGGTACAAAATGGATATTTTTTGCATTCAGCCAAGTCTGCATGTCTAATTTGTTGGAGTTGGATGTGGGTATTTTTTCCGAACTAGTATTGTGATAGGCTGCATTATCCAAGACTACCATGGCATCATTTGGGAGATTTGGTATTAGTTTCTCCTTAAGCCACTTTAAGTAATTATCCGAGTTCATATTATCGTGGTAGTCTCCGGATTTGATCTCTGCTCTGTACGTTAACAACGCATTTGGTACGAAACCCTCAGCACTTCCGGCATGTACTATAATTATGCGCACACCCTTTGTTAAATTTTGTTTCATTGCTGTTTTAGAGCCTTTGTCGGCCCAAGATTTTTTTTGCACGTGGTTGGTATGAATATATGATTCATCTGTGTACACTATAGGTCTACCTGCATTACGAAAAGATTTTACCTGTTTTAAATATTTCAATCTTAAAATTTGAATATCATGTTTTTCGGTTAGGACCTCCCTATTATTCTCAGTTTTTCTCCATTTATAACCAAGCTTAAGTAACAATGTTCTTAGGGTGGTTCTACATCCATTAAATTGTATACGGTCTTTCAAAATAGTATTAAGTCGTGATAATGTTGGAAATTGATGATGTTCTTTATGGCAGTTTTGGATAGTTCTTCGGACTACACCAATATCAAATTTGTCTAAATTAATTTTTCGTGGTCTTACCCTTCTCTTCTTCATAGGTGATGTAAAAATAGAAGCACTTCTGCCTGCTAAATTCGAATGCGACGTACTCGCTTCATTTTTAGAATCAATATCCATTTCCGTAGTCGGCTCTGTTGTACGCTCTTCACTTTGGACTACAGAAACTATCGCATCCGTCTCCATAGTTATATTAGACTCCATAGTAGATACTGTAGTTTGCTTTATTATCTCAGTATAAGCCTTTCTTTCGCGTAGAATTCTAGTCACTGTGCTTTCAGATATTCCAACAGCCTGTGTGGTTCTCCATCGAGCATCAGTGAGTTTTT
The DNA here is from genome assembly GCA_037179545.1 of Sesamia inferens. NCBI lineage: Eukaryota > Metazoa > Arthropoda > Insecta > Lepidoptera > Noctuidae > Sesamia > Sesamia inferens. The sequence continues at coordinate 20,544,267 of CM073928.1, read as the reverse complement.
CTGCAAAATTTTGACTTGCTTCTTTTTTCATGAAATCGTAAACTTTAGAAATAATTTCTCTTGCCTACAATTAAAAAAAAAATAAAAAGAAATAACATTAGTCTTACTTTTAAATATAAAATGAAGTCTAGTTAGTAAAATTTAATTTTGAATTAAACTACTTTTCTTTTATTATTTTATGTGTTTCGTAACAATAATTTACATACCTGGCTTTTAAGTACAACACGCTGAGATTTTTTCGACATTTTAAAAAAATATAAAGTAGAGCAACTTTCGTGTCGAGTCTGGATTTTTGAAATACAGGTTGTACTACTTGTGTGCATCGAACCACTGACGGTCCGTGACTGACGCTCGGAGAAAACTCCCCGCGCCCCGCGATCCCCTCAACCTAAAATTGGTGGGGCGCGTCTTCGTGGATTGAACTATCTATAGAATGATAGAATTTGAAAAAAAACAAAAATTTTGGTGATTCTTTCAATTCTTTATTAAAAATCCACTGACATGATCATGTTAGTGGATTTTTACATCTTATCATACATTTTGATACATTCTTCTATATTTTGTTAATGTGATGACTTTGTAAACCTTGTTGACTTTACATATGTAGACCATTTCTTATTTTATCAAGTATACCATACAATACCCATTGTATGGTACTGTAAGGTTTCTTGCCGAACCTTCTCCATGGGACACGACCAATTGGCTTGTATCCCAAAAAATAATTTAATGTCCATCATATAAATTTATAAAAAATATTGAACACGTATTTTTTCTTTCATTCAAATACTTAGGAATATATATTGATTTGAAATGTCGCATGACGTCACGCCGTGGTATATTTTGTAATTAACCCCCACTCCGTAACTTTAATACGCTATATCTCAGTAATTTTGGGAATTTCGGCAAAATAAATAATAGTTGTCTTATTTTTTTTTTTATTATCTAGGTATAAGACGGACTAATTATTATTTTTTTATTTTCATACCTTGGATACATCCCTATCGGCACCAATGATTAAGATTAGGCATCAAGTTATCGGATTTGTAAAAACATATAAATTCAACAATTAAGAAGATTTTTAAAATAACACTAGCTTACAACATCTAAAAAATTTCATGTACTTCCATTGAATTTCATATCTTTTTATTTAGTCACTATAACTTATCGCAAAGATATATTTATGTTACTTTTATTACGTCAAAGAATAAGTTATCAACACATTTTATTTTAAGACTACCCACAAGTAGTAGCATTGTAGTGTTCATTTAAATAAATATTTGTTTTTAAAATTTCAAAAAGGTTGTGTATAGTACATACTGACCGTTCTTGTTACGTTTATGGTGAACTTATTATATCTAACAAAGGATATCCCATAACAGAATCTCTAAAAGAAACATATTCTCGTTATTTCCGAATTTCGGTCTCTCACTAAAACAAAACTGGGCTCCTCACGTTTGTTGTTAATGATATAGAAGAACGCTAAACTCCTGGACAGGAGATGCAAAATGATTTTTGGATTTCAATATGCCAATTATATGGAGGGAACCATCCAACCACGAAAATTACTGTAACTTCTGTCTCACTAAGACATTTGGCTTTAATCAGAAGAACAAAAATAAAATTATATATGCAGATGTTCCTTCAGTTACTAAACCTATCTATAACTCAGATAAGCAAAAAGTTCTAGAACCTCCCGGTTGTTCCAGCACAACATTGATGACCAACACGGAATACGAAGAAGATCAAATTCAAAGTGACACAAGTTCAGATGAATTGGTTGATTATTAGATAATTTTCAACGAATGGGATTCAGCATGTCTCTGAAAATTCATTTTCTTCATTCGCACCTTGATTTCTTCCCTAAAAACCTCGGAGAATTCAGTGGCGAACATGGAGCACGTTTTAATCAGGATTTGAAATTTTTTGAACAAAATTATCAGGGGTACTGGGTCATGAGCCATGTTAGGTGATTATTGTAGGTCTGTTATAAGAGAGACAAACTCAAATAAATACAAGAAAAAACGCGAAAGCAACTCATTTTTATATTTTTGTGGGTTTTTTTTTTAGATCATAAATAATAAATATTTAGGAGACGTGACGTGTTGGATTTTTTTCACATATTTTTTGGAACTCAGTGCATTTTAAATGATGAGAAAAAACACATTTCATTTCAAGGACAAAAACCGTGTAAACTAGTGTATGCTCTCCCGTCCCATCATTAATGTTGCAACCTAAGAGACCCAGTTAGGGGGCAACCCTAGTGCGTGTTTCTCAACAAATCAGCCGTAGGTAATTATTACAAAGACTGAGACGTAATACTGCTTATTTTATTACACTGTACCTTTGGCCACGATAATTATAGATGAAAATAGAGTTACGAGAAACTGAGATATTAATTAAGGTGAAATAAAAGAATAGCCGTACCAACTATACCGTTATTAATTATCTGTAGCCGCTGTTAACCTTACGTCAGGGGTAACATTGTAATCACTTCAAGGGTAGCCGGGCTTCGAGGATAATATGTCTTCATCTGTTAGTCCGGGGTAGAATGCCTACGCAATAAAAATTCCATGTTGACGCTTCTCCCTACTAAATTACTTTTATTAACGTCTACAAGCTTTAATCTCGATCCTTTTCGACGTTGCCCTCGTTTTTTGCATCCGGTCATTGGAACTTTAATTTTCATATTGGGTAACCACCGCGATATTCGTTTGGTAACATCCAGAACTCGACGCTGGTTATACCTATTTACTCCCTAAATGAATTTTCCTTAACCCGAGACTTAGTTAAATCGCTCGCCCTCGGAAAATCTAGGTTAGGGATACACTTTACAAATACGCTGTTACTTTTTTTGTGGATAGGTCCTAAAAATTAACATAAACTACCTGTAAAAAGCCCAAATAGAATGACTCGTGAGAAGGGAGGATCGTGACAAATTACTATTACGACACTTATTTTTCGCTTCACACGCGTGGAAAAGTTGCTGAGAATAATGATGCCAGTCATAGTGTCACGTTGAGGAAGGAATTCATTTTGTTTAAGTATCGTTTTATTTACTACACAACGTCCGTCCTATTGTCCGAAGTTTTGGGTGTTTATTATATCTATATTTTTGGACACAGAGACGTTTGTTGCCATTTTTAGATGTGAAATTTTAGTTTAGTTCTTAAGCTCTCGAAAGTTTAAAAGTTTTATAGCGTTAATCAATAAACCCATACAGTAATGGCTGAACCGAGGAACCGCTGGAAAAGAGTTCCTGGAAGTATTTTGGGTGAACTCTATACCCACAAGTGGCATAGTATAGATTAGCAAAAAAGCTTACTTTCGTACTGGCTACTTTTGGTACCCTCACTATTGTCGTGAAATCTTTCCCGGTAGTTTTTTTTAAAAACGGTATATTACACTATACATTATGAAGATGATGTTAATCGCATACCCAGACGTGAAGCGACCGCCTATAAGTACCGTAAACGCAACATAATTACTTTAGATATAACTTGTGACAAAGAATCGTAAAAAATACCTCTTTTCGTAAATAGTAGTTTTTTATCCCGATAACTTATCCATTATCTGATTTGTGTAGTCGTAAATAAAAGTTAGAGTATCCGATCATTACTTTCTACTTACCTAATTAAAGCTGTAACCATTACATTATTCGAGAAGGCCGCATTTTTCTCAATTCATTAGAAAAACTTTTCCATTAGTAATTCGGCATTCTTTGCGGAGCAGATCAGACTTGATACGAGTAACATTTACTGCTGAATCAGTTACATTTCGCTGTGTAGTAACAACGGGTCACCCCTCTTCGCATCTAAATAGAACATCTCTTTGTGAAACTAGTCTATAAATCAAAAACAATTGGCTCGTTCTTTGCAGTTTTTTTTTTTTATTTTTCTTTTTTGTGTGAACGCTGGTTCGTATGATAAGCACTCATCCACAAAATTAGGTTTGGTGTTTACAAAGATATGGCAATAAAATGCAGGCGAGTACGCAATCCCTTGTAAGTAGGTATTTATGTTCGGCATATTGGAAATAATGGATGCTTACATCGATCCTGTGTCTCTACTTAATTATTCAATCGGAATACTAATATCTCCTCGTCCGAGCTCCGCACATCCTCAGGAAAAGCGTTCTTTTCTGCGCCTTCGTAACGGTGCACATAAATTAACGGTTCCTCGATTAAGCACCTTTGGACGGTGCAATAAAATAAATTTACCCTTCCAGCATCTGCTCATAAAGAAGGAAGAATATTGATTTTGAAGCCATTACGTGTCTAATTTAATTGAAAATACAAAACAAATTCACTTTTTTGACATAATAAGGCTGTTTAATTTTAATTTCTTTACTAACCCACGGAAACGGTTACCACTAATGTTACCTCGGGGATATTCTACATTACCATCAACTAAACTTCAGATGAAAATTGAGGTGTAAGAACGACGCCGACTAAGCTATAAGTAAATAGCTCGCGCTTGCAATTCAAGATTTTTCCAAATAGAACAAACAGCTCAACGTTTGTGAAAACGGTTCTATAAATATTTAAAAATCCTCTTCTCCGTAGCGCATCGTAAGACGATTTGGCGTTTCTCTATCGGACAACTACGGGCACTGTTCGTACTTAGTCGGACCTACTCGGGAAGCAATCGTTTAGCGTTCAGGTAATGAGTGATTTTCTTATGAAACAAGCGACAGATAAATGCAACTGTTTATCCAGCTCAATGTGGAGTCATGTCGTGTTGGGTAAATAATATATAATTATGATGAAAATTACATGATACATGATGGACAAGTGGACGTGAATTTTTTTGATGTAAAGAATAGGCCGGAATATATTTATATATACATATATTGTTAGGTAGAAAGCATCGTTAATGTAGCCCCAGAGTTGCACTGAGTAATTTAAAGCACTTTCCTCCGGTTGTCGCTATCCTGCTGGTACAAGTCTCGGCAACTTTTTAATTGGCTAGCCTTACAGATGGAAAAAACTCAAGAGCCCTTTTGACTTAATTAAATTTACTCTTTAGCCAGTAAAACAAAATGGAGCCAGTTCCATTCAATGTTGTCTAGTCGAAGCGGACGTAAACAAAAACCTAATTAGACGAATGCGTTTGACAACCGGCTCACTTTGTTGTATTTTGAATAGCTACTCTTTATTTTCTGCTCTCAATAGAACACTTAAAGTTTTTGTTTCATTAATTAATTGCCTCTCAAGTGAAATGATTACTTTTAAAGCTAATATTATGAAGGCGTCGCCGCTAATCCGCCTTTACAATATCCGCGTTCATTTAATTTCTAAAAACGTACTCAAGCTTCTATTCACAGGCATTCAAACTAGAATTTCGTTAAGTTAAATATCACGAATTTTATCCGTGGTGAGGCACTCTCCCGGGGGCTCATAAAACGCTGAAATTAAAAGCTTATTTGGATTAAATCCTTTGATACAAGCTTCCGATTTGGTGCCGTACTGTACTTTGATGAGAAATGCGTTTCAACTTGATAACAATTATTATTATTGGTTTAATCAACATTTTGTGATATTGATAGGACTCGGGATTTGCCTTAATAACTTTGAAAATTACTGATTCGTACCGAATTGACTTCTTCTAGAAGAGTATTTATTAATTTAAATTAAAAAATAGCACAGAGGTGGACTTAATACCTCGAGGTATATACTTCACATAATCAGTCTAAAATGCTCCCACTATTGAGAGGCAGGCCCTCCTCTCAGTGAGAGATAATGTGGCGTAATCCAATCTACTTACTTATCTTAAGTAAAATTCAGAAGACTTGTTTTATCTCTTTAATTTGGGTTGGTTAGAGAATCGATTAGAACTTGTTTGTCGAAGTTGCGGTGTGTATTTATTCGAGAGCAGGCTGTTGAATCGCTTCTGAGCGGACTATTACAAAACAGGAAGCACGTTGTTTGCGTATGACAAGCTGATTTTGCTCGGTAATCCAATTCGTACTCGACAACTTGAAACCGCCGGTGTTGCGTAAACCGTTGAACGAGGCATGTGTTAACCTAGGTGTGTTATTAAAATATTACAGCTGATGGAACTAAACACTGAACAAAAATCACTGTGAAATAAATATTATCACGGAAACAGCTGTAAGTCTTAATTTCAAGCGCCTAGTAATCTTATTCGATAAAGGGCGGAATTTTTAATTTACCGTGAAACATCGTGAATAGAGAGATATAGGGGTGAATTGGAACGAAATCTTAAAGAGGGGTTTGAACATTGAAATAATATTTTTTACTGTATTATAAATGGAATCATTAAGTGCCCTTCTTGGCAATAAGTCCGGAGTTGTTATGCTGATCGATGGCCGTTTAGCATGGATATGACGCATATTTTCCCTCGATTTCCCTGCGTCATGTTTGCCTTAAATAACTGTATTTTCTTTTTAAACATTCTGTAAATTTTCAAACACAAACGTTGTCGCAAACATGTCTGGAATAAAAAATTAAGATAACGCTTCTCAGGCCCCGAAGATACCTATAGATTCTATTTAGTTTGGAGACCACTGTTCACTTATTATTATAATCAAATTTCGTATGAAGGTACTATTACTAGGATACTTTGACTGGGGATCCCTAGGGATGGACAGAGACTACCTTTACAACATACCCGCGGATTAAATGTATATTAAAATAATGATTAACTTATATTTTGTCACGATGAACTATTAAACTATTAAATAAGAATAGTTTAATGCTAGAGAGCAACATACAGGACACGGTTTTATCAATATTAGAAAGTAATGAATTTCTATAAGAGTATTAAAGGCTGATTTTATTCTATCGACGACTATTTAAATGATAAGAATATTTCGCCCTGATTAAGTCAAGAATTTTTTTGCTTCTTATCCATAATTAGGTTACTGACATTTTATATGATAATAACGTTCGTAAAATTGTTTATTTTTTGAACTCAGCAATGCATAAATATGAAAGACGTCACGACCTTTATGCCCGGAGGCCTTTAATTAGGTAATGAGTTTTTACTTAAATTTATAATTTTAATGTTTTTTTCGCTTTACTGGTATGCTGGCGTGGCTAGCTGAGTAGAAGTAAGGTAAATATTTATTTTTAAATTTTATAATGTTAAGTACTTTATACACATCTGACATTATACAATACTATAATTGTAGTATTGAATAAAGTCTGGTGCTTTTTTTTTTGGAAATTTGGTGAACAAAAAGTCGGGATTCTCAGCCTAATTTGAATAAATGACTTTTAATTTTGATTTAATTTACCTAGGGTTCAAAGTAACCCTTATTAATTTAATTTGAACTAGGCTTTTTCAACAGTAGGTACTCAAAAATTTCTACGTAATACAGTCTCGACTTTGATGTAGGTACTTTTAAAAAGTCGTTATTATTAAAACTAAAAATAGTTTAGTAGCACTGAGATCGCGAAAGCTCAAAGTTAAAACTTAGGTGGTGGTAGTAGGTACAGGCTTGGTGTCAACAACTCCACGACAATGCACTTATTTTGCGCACGGAAGAAATTTAATGTTACCAGCAATAATAAAGAACTGACTAAGAATGAAAACTACTTGTCCTGAAGTGAAATATTCTCTTTGCAAGTGAAAAGCTAAAGGAATAAATATTTTCTTATGACTTCTTATTTTCTTCTACAATAGAAGAAAGTTCAGTTCAGGCTTACTTAGGTAGTATTTGGTTTGATGAAGCAAATAGAGAAAGCTGGCAACAATATAAATCAATACAATTTTATTGATGCCTTATGCCTAGTATAAATGTTCTCATGATGTAACTACAATATTCACCAATTATGATTTTACCAACACGTATAATTAGATTTCTGTTATTGAAAAATGATACACTCGACAGACCTAAAAGTAGAAATTAATTACTTGTAAGTACTTCAAAGTGTTTTAGGTAATATCAAAATATACAATTATATAGTGTATGTTGTTCAGACACATACTGTTGTTCAGACTATCATCAATATTTAATTACTAGCTTAAAGTTAAATTAACTTTAAAACTTGGTGAATGTAAAAAAATCCTTTATAATAGTCATCCGACCTCGAAAGGGACGGTCAACGATAAACAAAATAAGAACACTTTTAGGACATTAATTTTGTTAAGGATATCATAACTCATTTAACTGCCCTGTCTCATAGCTATTCCGGTGTCATTTCGTTGAGGTGTATAAACGCGCCGAAACTCTCTGCGGAGTAGCAAAGTGAAATAATATGAAAATCCTATTCTTTTATGAATTATTTATGTATGCTACGAGATGATATTATAAGGGAATAAAGGGCAGATCCCTTTCGAAGAATATTAAGTCTTTACAGCTCATAACTAGAGCCACGTAATCTTGAATTTATACACCCAGTTGTAACATCATGATGCCGCCACTTGATTTTCGTCAAAATTAATCTTGATTTAAATTAAAAAGGGTTCGTTGTTCCTTTATAATCGATGTTTTTCTTTCAAAAAGCCTTCTCAATATTAAACAAAGATATGTTAATAACAAAAGATTTATGCGGAAACTGGCCACCCTGCATTATATTAGATTAATATGACAAGTTTGAGGTTTATCGCGATCTTACGACCCTGCCGTTCCGAATTAGGCCCAACATCCAGTCGATGGTTTCCCATCACTTTAGTTACCAACTTGATACTTATGATTTTATAGAAAATGCACTTTCTTACGTGTTCTTAATCACCGTGATTCATTTATGAAACAATGAAAAAATTACTTCAAGCTCAAAAGTACATGACTTTTGTTTTTGTTTCATTTTCCATGGAATATTTATTTTATATCAAAGCTAGCCTTGGATGTCATTTATGCTTTCTATACAGGTGAAGGTGGGGTGAGTAGAGAGGCGAAATTTGTGAGTTTGTGATATTATCGGAGTAATCTCTGAATCATCATCATCATTATCAACCTTTTTATTGTCCCACTGCTGAGCACAGGTCTCCTCTCATATTGAGAAGGATTGAGCGTAATCACCACGCTTGCTCAAAGCGGGTTGGCGATTTCAGACTTAAAGTCCAGGTTTCCTCAAGATGATTTCCTTCACCTTCAGTCATTGGTGTCCAAGATATACTTAGAAAGTATATATAATTTTAGAAAAGTTACATTGGTACTTGCTTGCCTTGGAATCTAACCCGCGCACTCATACTTGAGAGGCTGGTGTTTTAACCACTAAGCCACCACGACTTGAATCTCTGAATATACTGATATTATTAATTCTTGGACTGGAAATAGAAAGCCGAGTATTAACCCAAAAACTGAAAAGACTTTTTTGTGTTCTGCTTTCATCACACATTCACACAATATACGATATACCACACAAGTTTTAAACTCAAAATAATACACACATAAATAAGGTATGATAAATTTACATCATCATTTATCTTTCATTATTTAATACATATATTATAAATTTATTTATTTGGAAGAAAAACCGATTATTGTCGCCTCAAAAATCATACCGACCGATGCTACGTATGAACCTACCTGCCGTCATGGGCGTAGCCACACTGGGGCAAGCTGGGGCGCTTGCCCCACCCTAGCTCTAATCTGTAAGGTGTCTAATTAAACAAAAAAAAAAAATACAACGCGTAATTCATAACACCGACTATTCATAAATAAAACTATAATATCTATCCTGTGTGTACTTACATTGTTTATTTTCTGTACCTGAAAATATCTGCGCCTATGCCAATTTGGAGGTTTATAATATAAACCAAACAACAAATTGGCATAGGCCCATTGCTCAAACGGCTCAAGTTACAAAAAAAAAATACCAGGAGAGGGGAATCACCCTGAGCCCATGCCTGCCGTACCTACTTAATAATCTTGTTAGACGAAGGAGACTAGTCTCCAAGACGCAGGGAATCCTAGTATGGAGGCTAGTCCTATTCCAATATTGTAAAGTTTTTTTCTGAACAATAAAGTTTTATCACATTGTAAAAATGTTTACCGCCCAACGAAGTGGACACGGGTCAGCGCAGTCTTTCATAATATTGCATGATCATACACGACAGGAACGAAGCGCTCGCTTGACTGCAAGAACTCCTTTAACAAATATATTTGAAATTGCATAAAATCCAACAGACGGTACAATAGGATTATTATACGATAGAAAGGTACGCGCATCGCTCGAGCGGTTGCATAAAATGTATTCCTCTTGCTACCAACAAAGACAACCCTTTTATTCTTTTCTGTCGTCGAGGTTGTAATTCTCGTCTTTTAACAAATGGAAGACATTATCGCTGTGTCTGGCTTTTGTATAAATTCATGTAGAAATACTGTTAGTAAAAAAGTTAAAGCGCTTATGTAGCGGTCGGATTTCAAACGTAACGGATATTTTTACAACAGACAAAAACTTCACGCCGCCGTGCGATACGCGTGCGCTGCAACTTTTTCTATGAGGTTTTTTTTTAATGTTCCCCCACACAAGGAATTTCACCTGTATCATGGGTGCGTTTACAAACATTTAAATTCACATATGTGTACATACACAAACAGCCAGACCCGGAATTGCTACTTGTAGGTCATACAAAAATTCCCTGCGGGATCGATCCGACGAAACGCAGTGCAGCTGTCAATAGCTTAAATTCTACGCCAACCGTGCCATCAAGCCCTTAATTATGACTTGTTGGCGTCATTTCTCGTTATAAAGCGCTGAAAGCATGCAGGCAGATATTCATTTGGCGCATGGTATAAACGGGGACATCATAATACGACGTGGGAAGGACTGGGCTCTTGAGAACGAACCTGCGCTATCGACATCTCGGAGGCTCGCGTTCATCACGCCCTCTTCGAAAGTCATCGGCTCCTCTTCATGCGGGTACTCGAATCGGCTAATAGTTCAGGGGCGCTCATTAAAATTACACGAGTGGCGGGGAAAAATGTGATTCTTGTTAAGAGCTAACTGACAAAAAGGACACTGGAGGTTAGCTTTCGTTGATGTTTAGTGTTTTTTGCTTTATTTATATAAAAATCAATACGTAGTACGAAGCTGTTTTAAATATAAATTTAATGTAATGTTTTGTTTTTTTATATACAACGTAATTTTTTGTTTATGCGAAATTTGAATATAGTTTATTCAGAATAAGCAACGGAATTGACTCCAATCATTTTTACGCTATGTTATATTTATTCCCAAATACATTTAGAAATTGTTGCACTGTGGTTACCGAGCGCGCACGACAGATCATAGTATTGCGCACGCTGGTGCAACAGCTGACGCCAGAGGTCAACTTCCCGCTCGCCCGCCTGAGCGGAGCGTGGACCATATTTTTGTTGGGTTAGCCAAGTAGGATAACAAGCTCATAACTTTGTGGTTTTACATGATATCTTATTGAAATTTTATACATAGATTTTTAACTTAAAAATATATTATATTATAAACAAACAAATATATTCAAGGTTGTAAGGTTATTCAAGATAGAAAAAATGGAATTGGGAGAACCCATTGCAGTGTAACGTTCTAGCAACTGGAGCCGCCCCACGTCTGATAACGCTATTCTCTCAGTGCGTAGTTTCCGGCTCTCAATTATATACAAAGCATAAAAGTTGCTAACAAAAAAGGACGCTACAACTTCTGATGTTTCCGAATGCTGCCCTTATTTATCGCTTCCCGTGAGATTACCATACTACTGCACAAACAAGGACACAGATTACCTATAATGCTCTTGGACGCGTAAAATTTCACGCTATACCCTATCTTTATCGGGATAAAAAGTGTAAGTGTAATGTTTGGTAGTAAAAAATAATAATAATAAAGTATATGAAATATAAGAGTGGAAGGTTTGTATTTTATGGGGGTTTACTAATAGCACTGAGATAAGTACGTATAAAATTTTACCAAACATATTTGAAAAAATGCTTCCATACTCGTTCATGAAGCTTTAAAACAGAATTTATTTTAGGCTGTCTACTTTTTATAGATCCGCACCCAGCGGTCCCTACGTGCCCTATTAGGCACTATATTTCTGCTGTCCATCCGCCCATCTGACTTATCAAACAGTATCTCAAACATCGTAAAAGGAACACATTTAAAATTTTCACAGAATTTGCATTAGGTACAACTACCACAAATACAAATAATAAAAATACAACAAGTTTGTATTTTTCGGCCTATTTTGTCTTGTATGGAAATTTTCGTATGCAAGTCCGACCCGCTCTTAGCCGGTTTTTATTTTTGTTGCATTAGCTACCACACAAAATTGGCCTGAAAGAGTCACATCCAAAATTTATAATAATTTTCTTGTCTCCACTTACCAATCTTTGCAAATACCTAATAGAAAAAGTATTATCAAAGTGTTCAGTAATCAAAGGAAATACAAGTCGGGGATACACCAGAGTGTCCGAAGAAGAAGGAAACGGAACGCGGTCGTGTATAACCTACCTATCTTTGTTTTTTTGAACTCTACGGACACATTATAGCATTGAACTTTGGTCATTAATGTTTTCGATGATCAATGCTTCATGAAAATCGTGAATTTACACGATTTAATGGGGTGGGTTAAAGTAACCCACTAAATTAAAATTTTGAATTACCTACTTTTATTGCAATTTGAAAGTCGTGGTGGCCTAGTGGTTAAAACACCAGCCTCAAGTATGAGTGTTCCACGTGTGTGTGTGTGTGTGTGTGTTGAGTTCGATTCCAGGTCGGGCAAGTACCAATGTAACTTTTGTAAAATTATATGTACTTTCTAAATATATCTTGGACGCTAGTGACTGATTACAAGGTGAAGGAAAACACCTTGAGGAAACCTGGACTTGAAGTCTGAAATCGCCAACCCGCATTGAGCAAGAACCAATTTTATGATATTTTGACATGGGTGTCGTATCAAAGGTTTTTGGGGGATGCTGATCACGAAAATGACGTCATTATTGAAATACAAAATGGCCAACATCAAATTTCATGATATTTTAACTTGGATGTCTTGAAAGGGGTTTCCGAGGGCGCTGATCACCAAAATGACATCATTTTTGAAATCCATGATGACCGACATCAAATTTCATGATATAATAAATACATAAACAAATAAATTATTTACAAAAAAGAAAATAACTTTAATTAATACCAAAGAAAAAAAACAAACGAAAAAAAGTACTGCATAAATAAAATAAATTTATAATTATAATTGCATAAGTTGATAAAAAATGCTATGCAATAGCTTTACCGCGGCAGTCTCTGAGTTCCACACGTCTTTTAATTAATTAATTTTCTTTAATTAAGTTAATCTTGTTCCTTCACGAGAAGAGATATGCTAGTTACACACGGGTACACTTAACGGTTATACTTAACTGCGTAAGCAATCCATCATTCATAACCCGGTTTGGAAATTAGGATACTCACAAAATTGCTGTAGATACAGTTTTTCCCAAAGAAACACGCTTTCACTGTTGTTATTGTAAATACCATCAGGGAAATGAAATTGTTTATCAAATTACAACACCGCCTCATTTTTTACTATTATGGCTATAACCACGGAATAGATAGGGATGGTTCTGTTCTGTACCTATATCATATTTTTTTATTTTTTTTTTATTAAAATATAAACCAGCGCTTGACCGCAATCCCGCCTGATGGTAAGCAGTGACGCAATCGTTGATGGTAAAGCGCACTAGTTTATTAAGAGCCTATTCACTCTAGCCTTGAAGACACTCAAATTGTAGTCCGACGGAAACACCGCCGCCGGCAGATTATTCCAGTCCCTCGATGTACGCGGTATAAAGGAGGAGGCGAAACGCTTCGTCTGGATCGCAGTGGTGTCAACAACGTAAAGGTGGAAACTCGCCGTACGACGGGTCGTCCGATAGTGGAACGGAGATGGGGGAATTAAACCAGAATGCATCCTATAGAAGACCGAAAGCCTGTGCTCCAGGCTTTGGAGACCGTTTCGAGTTAAGTCTGGGTCGCCAATCAGCCTCTTCGCACGCCTCTCAACTGAATCTGAAGTAGCCAGGTGACATTTCCAGCCCAAATGTGGCTGCAGTACTCCACACACGAGCGGGCCTGTGCTTTGTACAACATTAGAAGCTGCCTTGGTGTCCAAGATATACTTAGAAAGTACTCATAGTGGTGGTGGCCTAGTGGTTTAAACACCAGCCTCTCAAGTATGAGGGTTCGAACTTTTCTAAGTTATATGTACTTTCTAAGTATCATATCATACATCTGTCACAAAATACAAATTGTGATTTGAATTATACAGAAAATAAGTTGTCTGTCAAATGACGTGTCAGAGATCGCAGAAAGAGACAAGGCCGCGCATTGTATGTTTTTTTGATAATAATCTATTTTTTGTTGTGTATTTCCTGGTGTACAGTAAAATATGTATATATAAATAAATAAGTTGATAAACAAAATATTCCCTTGATTTTACATGAAAAACTGTATACCAATAACTATTGTATCAAATACTACCAAATTATTTTTCAATACTCAAACATAACTCGGGAAATCCTGGATGGAGCCTAAGACTTTCAAGTACTTTTTTTTTTAAAGTTACCCCACAGTAGGAAATTCTCCCTGTCGTGGGAGCGTTTACAAACATATAAAGTCACATACACAAACAGCCAAACCAGGTGCAATTGATTGTAGATCATACAAATATTCATTCCGTGTAGGAATCGAACCTGCGACACACTTGAATCGATTCACTTACTTATTCTGAACAAACTATATTTAGGTTTCGTATAGGTCAATAACGTTGTATAAGTAGAGCCTTAATGTTCTCATAGGAGGGACAGATGCCTTCTTCCTGCGTCTTAAGTTTTTGGTTCTAAGACATGTCGGTTTCCTCGCAATGTTTTTCTTCACCGTTTTGAGGGTAGGTGATGAAAAATTTTGACAAAAAGCGACTGTGAGGGTTTTTACTTACGACCTACAAATCGTAATTTGAGGTCATTACACTACGTGTACAGTACAAGTCTGCTCACAGAAACCTCATTCATACCACATTAACCCTTATCCAAGGAACCAAGAAACTGAATGAAAACAACTAGGATCGCCGAAAGTTATTTGTTTGCTTTTTTGGTTGTGTGGTTAAAGCAAATAAATAACTTAAGTATGAGAAGCACTAACGCTTATAGATAAATGAGAAGTTTCCAATGTTTCTGCACAATTATCTTTTTTTTTTTCGGAATAAAAGCTAGCGCACATAGAAGGACTGCGGCACAGGGTATTTTTAATTTACTAACATTATACGTACTTATACAACATTGCAACACTAAAGTGGCAGTGGGCTGGACACATTGCCCGTAGGACCGATGCCCGATGGGGCCGACGGGTTCTCGAGTGGCGACCACGCACCGGAAGACGTAGCGTGGGTAGGCCCCCGACAAGGTGGACCGACGACCTGGTGATGGTCGCGGGAAACCGCTGGATGCGGGAGGCGCAGAACCGGTCGTCGTGGAGAACCTTGGGGGAGGCCTATGTCCAGCAGTGGACGTCTTTCGACTGAAATGATGATGATGATGATACAACATTATTTTTTGTTTATGGGAAACCCGACACACGTGTCCAGTATTTTAAGTAAAGAATCTATGTACAAAATTTCAAAAATATATCATGAAAAACCACGAAGTTATGAGCTTGTTATCCTATTTGGCTGTCCCAACAACAATATGGTCCGCGCTCCGCTAAGGCGGGCGAGCGGTGCATTGACCTCTGACGTCAGCTGTAGCGCGAGCGATGATCTACCTACCGTAAGCTGCGTGTCGTGCTTGGTAACCACACTGCAACAATTTCTAAATATATTTGGTAAAAAAGTGTGTGAAAATAAAAACTTTTTTTACAAAAAAAAACAACCGACTTCCAAAAAACACTACAAAGTGAAAAATAACTAATTTCGGAAGTCGGTGTCTATGGTTTTTGTATATTATTTTACACTTTTTAGTTTTGAAAAGTACTGTTCAGCTCCATCCGGTTAGACTGGATGCTGACGCTAAAATACTTAATGAAAAAACTTACAACACTGGTTGCTCCTACGATTTTTTAAAGTTCCCCTTGATTTCTCTGGTCTTCCACCATCAAACCCTGATGTCCTTATCATGGGACCACCTTGGAAATGTCTTCTTTCCAACAGAAAAAGAATTATCAAAATCGGTTCATAAGCGACGAAGTTATCCGCGAACAAACATAAAAAAAGGATATATACGGTCGAATTGAGTAACCTCCTCCTTTTTGAAGTCGGTTAATGATTGGAATTGATTCAGTTGCTTATTCTGAACAAACTGTTTTCAGGTTTCGCATTAACAAAAAATAACGCTGTTTAGTGGTAGCAACAGCACGATAAGCGCCAGAGTCCGCTTGCATACGTTCTTTGAAAGAGACAGTGCGAGCTCCCAGTCACACACAGAGTTTAACCTGTGCCATATTTCGAAGCTTTCCAGTAGTATAACAGCAGCCGCTGACGGCATAGCAAATAATCTGTGTGCGCTGCATGGCAGGTGGGAAACTTCCCCGATGCTGTCCGCCGGTGTGCGCTGACTGGTTACACTTAAGTATAAATTTTATGCACTTTCCACTTGGCTTATTCTAGAGAAGCCTTGATGAAGACATTGTGAGCTCAGTAATATACACATGTTATAGCAATTTAATCTGATTCATCAATATGTAGGTAATCTGTTCGGCTAATTAGATTATCTGTGCTAAGTTAATTGTATGCGAATAAAGTAATTAAAATCAATTAGGGCTTTATAATTTATCCGGTAGGTCAATGTAGGTACCGTTATATAATCTTTTATCAGCAGGGTAATTTCGTAACACACTATCAGTAGGTTTTATTTTCACAGTTCAAAAACATTCATTGCGTTATTTACGTTTTTGAGCAGACACGTTTTCGAACGTACGAAGCATTAGATTGGCAATTTACTCCGAAATGATTCCAACTAATAGTAATAGCGCGTCAAGCAATTAGGGTGCTGATTATTGTCATAGAGTATAATTAGTAGATGGATCACACTTCTAAGATGTCATTAGGAAAATAAACGCAGAACACAAGATAAGGTTTAATATTCGCCTTCTACATAAATAAAATAAATAAATTGTTTATTTTTCAGTTTTGTACATAATTTTTATAATAGTTTTCTTAATTCTAAATAGCATTGATGTATAACATGGCAAGGTATAGGGTTATTTCAACAGCCAATTCAATAAATTGCCGTCGGCTGAAGTTATCACCCACTAGACAAAGTCTAGCCGCCAAGCGATTTGTCGTGTTCCGGCATGATGTCTGGTGAAGCCGTACGGAGGACGGGTCTGAGCAGTTGTGTTGCGATGTGTGCCGGGTACGATGCGCCAAATGTTGTTGTGTTGGGAGTTTGGTCGTGGAGGGTCTTCAGATCAATCTCCCTTTGGCGCAACATCGTTGGTCGTGTTGTTGGGTTTAATATTGCATCACCTTGCTCAACTGCCGTCTTCCTTCCTATTCGCTCAGTTTTTATAAGTGAATAGGCTCTTAATAAACTAGCGCGCTTTACCATCAAAGATCGCATCACTGCTTACCATCAGCTGGGATTGCGGTCAAGTGCTAGTTTATAATAATAAAAAAAAAATAACAGATTTTCCTCTAAAATTTTTCCGAGTTATGGGAATTCTTCAGGAATCACATTTTCTGTTTAAGTAGAAAATTCACAGCGTCATCCATGAGCATGATTATGAAATCAAGATAATGATTATGAGGATGATGCTGTGAATTTTCTAGACAGATACCTAGCCTTTTCCCAACTTCTCCGACTTTTCCCAAATTTTCAGAATTTTGGGCTTCTGACTACTTTAAGACTATCAAAGATCTCACGACTGCCAGCCACAACCAAAAGAAAGTACAAAATTCACAATTATTTGTAGAGTATTTTTTGAACAAAATGTTGTTATTTGGAACAGCAATAAAAGCTTGATAGATATTTCTTCAATAACCTCATATTTCAGACGTTGATGGGACCGCAACAAGCTCATAATATGAAAGTTGTGAACGGCTTGCGCCCCGCGGTGATGCCCGAAAAAACATTGTCCATTTTGTCGTAAGATTCAATTTCAGCATCACAACTCACATTCTTGTGAAAATGGATCTATATTTTTGGTAATATAATAAACTTCCTCTATGTTGAGAAAACAAGCGATACAAGTAGAGGGGTCCATGTTTTTCTATTTATTTAATAGATCAAGAAAGGAATTGAGTGAGTCTGCCCTTCTACATACATAAGTTTATGTAGATACACTATTAAACTGATTTGAACGTACATAGGTGCATCTGGTTTAGCCTGATTGAAAAACCTAATAGTTAATTTCAACTTCGCTTAGCTATAGCACTTAATAATAATACTAGCTGGTTATTTTTTCTTTTATTAACAAAATTCCTAGTGTGGGGCAACCACACTAGGAATTTCTCCTGTACCGTGGGTACCTTTCCAAACACTTAAACTCACATACACAAACAGCCAGACCCGGAACAACTACCTGTATATACAAATATTTAATTTCTTCCGTGCGAGAATCGAACCCGCGACACGTGGCTCAGCAGTCGATCGTTCATCCACTGCACCAAACGTATCGTCAGAGTTCAGGTTATTGTCTCATTGCAGGCAAGACACGAGCTTTCTCAATCATTAAGTCAAAGACCGTAAATACATTTCAAACAGAATTATTGTGAAGGTTATTGTCGTCCTCCGTGGTGCAGAGGTCAACACGCCTGCCTGCGACATGGGAGGCCCCGGGTTCGATCCCCAGCCAGGTCATGATGGAAAACGATCTTTTCTTGATTGGCCTGGGTCTTGGATACTTATCTATATATGTATCTATTACAAATATAGTATCGTTGAGTTAGTATCCCATAACACAAGTCTCGAACTTACTTTGGGGCAAGCTCAGTCTGTGTGATTTGTCCGTATATATTTATTAATTATATATATCTATTGATTTATATCCCCGGAAAGTTTGTCAGTTCAACAACTTAAATAATACAATGAATTTTATGGAACTACCAAAATTAAAACTATTGGTACTTTAAGGAGGTAGCTCCAGGGTTCGATCGTGTCAAATATGTATGTAATCGTAATCATCCAGATCCAAGAAAGATTATTCCATTAAATATCAATCTAATCAATCAAATTGGATTACACAACGTTATTTTTAAGCTATTGCATAGCTTCTATCGCGGGCCTTGAGCGCGGGGACCGAATCCAGAAATTCCGTAACGAAAAAACCTCACGCTCCCCATCGTCTAACGTCGTTTCAGTTCGGCAGTCTTCGACACGGTATGTTTGTGTGCGTGCGACTACATCTTTTGAAAACAATTTATAGATTTTCAAAAAGAGCATGCATATTGCAGGGCGCGAACTCAGTCCTACACACTTGCCATGTTACTGATAGTCGCGATGTGCTAAACTTGCGATTAATTTTCTCTCTGAAATAGGTCTTCTATAGAGATATGTCATAGACGTCATCGACGTTGTCATGGCTACCTTAAAAACTTTTCATATAATTAATTATTAAGTACTTTTATTCAAATTAATTTAGTAGTGTTTTTATAAAATAGCTTTTTTTTTTTAACGGAAAAGCTAAGATGAATGTCATGCTAATTTTTCATTGGACTTTTAAATTATTTATAGTGTTGTTTACTAAATAAAAGCGCGTGATTTTATAGAGTAAAAAGTGCTCACGCGACCGTTTTTTCAATTGTTGCAAGAATTCAAAAGACTGTCTTTAAATAGTGTTCAGACGATTGCTCAAAGTGTATTAGATTTCATTAGTAATAGAAATGGCATTTCAATAATGACTTTCAACTGCCAGTCTAAATAGTCATAAATACGATTTACAAGATTCAGTTACGAGACAAACAAATGTGTTACTTCTTACCGAAACTTGCATGACGCATGATAATCCAATTGAAATACCTAATTTTAATTGTATTGTTCAGTTCAAACGAGATACTGTTTCAAAAGGTGGGGTAGCTATTTACCAAAATAAAAATGGTATTACTAATATTATGACTCCGAATATTGAAATAAATATTGCACACGTTAGCGATGTTAATGTTAGGCGCTCAGTTGTTGGAGATATTTGTGCGTGCTTATGCAAACTTAGAAATGGCCTACAAATAGTTATGGTAGCAATTTACATTTCTCCGAATCCAAAATTGGACGAGGTAGAGCATTTTATTCATCGCACTTTACTGGAGTAACTCGAGTGGCTCGAAAATACTTGAAACAAATGGTAATAAATTTCCACTTATCTTGGCTGGCGATTTCAACATTAACTTCGCTGATAAAAAATCAGAGCGGTGGACAACTTTTCTATCAAAAACATTGAATTTGAAAATGAATAATGATCCACAAAAGTCCACAACAAAATATGGGACCACCATTGACGCGGTATTTTCTAGGTATTTAGAGGATATTAAGTCGCAAACTTATGTTTCTTATTTCAGTTATCATAAACCTATAGTTTCAATGATAAATATTCCTGAATAACCAACAGCTACTGTAAGGTAATAAAACCCACATGTATTGTAAAATAATAAAAATATTTTAAATAATATTAACTTTTTATTTATTTAATAAAAGAAAAATTTGTTTTCTTACCGGTCACGACGCTCAAAAAGTGTAACTTGAATTAATATCAAAGAAAAAAAATACTGCATAAATAAAATAAATAAATAATTATAATTGCATAAATTGATACAAAATGCTATGCAATAGCTTTACCGCGGCAGTCCCCGAGTGCCACACGTCTTTTTTTTCTTTATACGAAACCTGAATATATTTGTTCAGAATAAGCTACTGAATCGATTCCAATAATTTTTACATCATGTTATATTTTTGTTCCCAAATACATTTAGAAAATGTTGCAGTGTGGTTACCGAGCGCACAATTCAGTTTACTAAACTTTTATGCATTTATTATTATTTTTATATATTTTTGTTAGGACATTTTCATGATATTTTTTTGAAATTTTGTACATAGATTCTTTACATAAAAATACTGGACACATATTTCGGGTTTCACATATTAAAAAAAATAACTTAAAGGGTTGTATTAATGGTTTTATTGATTATAATTATAGTTATAATATATACATACTGTGATGGCGAATCATATTTTATTCAACACACAACCTGACTCTGACATGCAAATAGCAAAAAAAAAGGTAAGAAAATTTGAATTTCGCATGCTTAAGGAAGTTACGCAATCACCCGGCTGGTTTCCTTATGATGTTTTCCCTCACCAATGTAAATGAGTGTGCATGTGTAAATAAAAGAATTACCCATATTACAGCTCATACACAGTAAACTCATCCTTATTATTTTACCAAAATCTGAGTTTATTAAGCTCGGACGAAAATAACAAAATATAAATAAAGCGCTTTACATACAATGCACAACATTTTGCTTAAAATTAAGTAGGTAATGAATGTTCGCAGCAATGCTGAAAGGTTTCAACAAGCCATGTAAATAGGAAATTTGCCTCGTTTAAGCATTAAAACTATAAGCTGGGATTTTTTTACCCCACCACGAAGCTTTTATTAGCGAACCGGGTCCTACAAAACGGACTGAGGTATAGCGGTACCTATGTACGAGTATACATAGGTTCACTCATGGAAGTTGTAATAAGCAGTGTTTTAAATATGTGTTTAAATATGGTGAATGGGCTCAGTCGATAAAAAGAAATAAGTGCAAAAATAAAATAAGTAAATGACTCTCATATCGTGGGTGAGTTCAAAAGTATTTAAACTCACGTAGACAAAACCAGACCCGGAACAACAACCAATAAAAATAAATATATTTATATAAATATATTTTCCGCACACGCAGCACAGCTGTCAGCCATTACGAAAATGTGTCGTGATTGGACAGTAATCAAACCCCAATGGCCCAATGTGGGTTGGTCGATCTCTTCGAATTTTTGGCTTTAGGACATACTTGTTCCCTAACGGTGTTTTCTTTTGCCGTTTTGATAACAGTGGTGATGAAATTACACAAAGTAAAATGTCAAGCAATACTTAAAAAACATATATATTGACCCGAAAGATCATTTGGTTAATAGGGCAGCAGCGAACCCTGAGGTTTCTGAAAATGTCGGAAACGATTTCTTGATCCAGGTATGCTTTGCATTATTATTAGCAGACCTGTCGTAGTTGTCAGTTGATTTATAGCGCTGAATTGAAATGACCCAGATAACATGGTGGTAGAACAGTATAAAGAGAGTACGGAGGCCTTTGACTTTAGGAAATCACATAAGATACAAAGGAAGTACTGTAAACCCTATATTACAAGTGTTTCAAACGGTAACGTTGTTAATTATGGCAGTAGCGAAAATAGCTTTTTTATAATTGTAAACTAGTCCGCAATGCCACCTGATGGTAAGCAGTGATGCAATCATCGATAGTAAAGCGCGTTAGTTTATTAAGAGTCTATTCACTCTAGCCTTGAAGACACTTAAATTGTAGTCAGACGGAAATCCGCCGCTGGCAAATTGTTCTAATTACCGAGCTTTCGTTGATATTTGATGATTATATTGATTTTATTGTTTTATTTAAAACCTAAAACTTAATGAACATCAAGTAGGTAGGTTCTTGTCGCTCGGAGCACGAGTAAACTTAGCAGATAGTTTCAAGCGGTCCCTTAATAATTACATATTTGAACGCCAATAGTTACTTAATACGCGTGTTGGGTGCGTGTATAGTAAATTCCCGTACAAGTCTTGAAATACGTATCATGTAAGTTTGTAACTAATTGGGGTGTAATCCATCCTAGTCAGGCTGTTTCTGAAGTCATTGTAGGGTCAAGGGCCCATCCCCTAATTTGTAACTTAACCCGAAGATGACATAAACTTTCCTTTATCAAATGTTTGCTCAGTTTCGTTATGTTCACGTCTTTCTTGCTTACGGGGCCTATAACAGAACTATTAGTCAGTAATTTGCAGTCAAAAAGCCATTTTGATCTCAAAGAGGTTTTTTTATTGTACCTCGATTTTATTGTGTTAGATGTTTTCATAGGACAATGCCTTTTTCTTTTAAAAGATCTTCTATTTTTGTAAGTAATCTTATAACGTTTTTATGAGTTGCGTGCGACCCATCCCGGCTTCGCACGGTTGGTTTTTATTTTGTATACATTCATTATAAATAAAGATAACTTAATTTAACTTATAAAGTTATAAGTAAGTATGCTCATTAAAACAATCACGAATATTTTTTTTCAAATGTTCAAAATTACAAACAAAGACTTCAAACCTTTGAACTAATTTTCATTGAAGTTAATTTACATATTTTTTTAAATTGTTTCCCTTTTATTTTACCATAATCCTATTTTTTGTGTTATATGTGGGACACTCAGAAAGTTTTGCGATAGTAAAAAAATGTTCTATATGTACATATATTTTATTACATCTTTTAAAAGTCGTCTGAACCAGTTTTCGATACGCTTTTTCCAGTCCGCCGCTGACACAATCTCCCTTATTCATAAAAGCTGCTTAAAGTTAACTAGTGATTAGCGATTCTTTAAACATACATTTTTGACCTTTTTACGTTATTTAACTTTTATCATCACTTATGGATAAATCCCTTAAATACTATGGTGTTTATTCATAAAGGATGATTTAAGTTAGTGACGTTAAAAGGTTAAAAATGTATGGTGAAAGAATCGCTAATCACTAGTTAACTTTAAGCAGCGTTTATGAATAAGACGGTTTGTTTACAGCCTGCTGACAGCGCATCATCCGGCGATGAAAATTAAGAGCAAGTAATAAGTAAAAGTAATTAATTAAATCAATTACTTTAGCTGATCTTTTATTTTTTGGAATAGGAAGAAGTCACACGGCGCTAGGTCAGGGCAGTAAGGAGGGTGAGCCAGAAGTTTGACCGGTGTACTGTCCAGGAAGTCCCTCGTTTTGATTGCGGTATGGGCGGGCGCGTCGTCATGGTGAAGCAGTAACCTGCGGAGCCCTGTGTTTGGTCGCTTGTTGCTCACAACAGAGAAAACTTCTGTCAAACGTTTGGTAGTATACCATTCAGCGTTAATGCTTCTTTGGTTTCGTAAAGGAATTGACACCAAGTAGCCGGTCAAACTTAGAAACCTCGCGATCAAAATCTTACCCCAGCTTCTAGATAGCTTCATTTTGGTAGGCGTTGATTTGTTTTGAAACACCCAAACCGTCGACTGGCGCTTCGTTTCTGGATCCTACTGATAAATCCAAGATACGTCACCTATAACGATGTCGTAAACACGCCGAGGCAAGCCTGCTTCAAATTTGTCTATCATATCAAAGCGCCATTCCACCCGTCCCTGATTCTGAGCATCCATGAGATTGTGTGGCACCCAACGTGAAACTATCCTCCGCAACCGAAGATACACATGTAGAATCTTTGAATGCTTCCTGATCCAATCTGCAGTTTATGTTGAATTTCTTGGTATGTAACTCGTCTATTGTCTTAGATCAAACTTTCACTGCTAGCATGTTTTTTTCTGTAACAGCCGTCAAAGGGCGACCACTTCTTTCTTCATCCCCAAAGTTAGTCAACCGCGCTTAAATTCATAATACCATTCAATAAATTATAACTGGTCAGTTTAATGCTCATAAATATTTTTTTTGTCGCAATACTTTCTGAGTGAGTGACACTGCGGGCCGTATACAGAAGTAGGTACATACTTACGGCTTTCTGAATCATACCCCTGATCCAGCAGCCTAACCGACACCTCCTGAGGTGTTGATCGAGGCTTTATGTAGGTATTTATTTTTAGAGTGTGCAATTTTTTACTGATGTATTTACGTTTATCATAAATCTAGTTTTACCATGGAACTATCTTTGATCGCAATAATAGTTAGTTATAAAATGTATCTGGAAAAATTTAGGGCTTCTTTCTGATGGTAGAAAGCTAACTGGGGAACCTATGAGGTAATAAACTTGTCCTTCAACCTTAAAGTGGGCATAGTCATCTGAAAAAGGTTTTTGTATCGACATACTCATAGTTTATCTAATTTTGTCAAAATACTTTTAATAGCTTCTACTGACTCATCTTCAGCGTTATAAAGAATATTTTTTTCTAGACGCGCAACATTTTATGTCATTTGCTAGAAAAAGTCCATATTTTAGAAAAACAGGACAAATTTTATTAATTGCTCCTGAAGTGGGTACGTACGGGAGATGAATAAAAGCCGTGGGCTCAATTGCTTCGGTTACTTAAGTCCATACAGGTACAGTATACAGAGTGGTGCTGACAATACGACAATAAATGAAAAAACGAACAATGCTGGTTCACAGTTTCCTAAACCATAGAAAAAAACCTAACATCAAAAATAAAAAAATGTAAATTTCAAACAAACTAAAACGCATTGCAAACGGAATAGAACATCCTTTAAAAATATTGGTTCACTGACCTCCGATCGGCGACAGCGCGATCCAGTATCGACTTGCTTTTTTCGGGCTATTATTTAATAATAAACCTTAAATTATTAAATAATAATCCTGCGGCACCACACTTTAATAAGTTTGGTGCCGCAGGATGCGGCCTCTCCTCCTCTTTTTTTAATATATAGCTTATGTTCATCACAGATAATGTAGGATTCTCATGGCGAAATAATTTATCAAATCAGTACAGGAGTTTCGAAGCCTATTCAATACAAAGAAAGAAAAACAAATCCTCTTCATAATATAGGTAGTATAGAAATACTACTGTTTAATTTCACTTACAAATATTCTTTTTTAAAGCGAATTCTGTGTAGATAAATAGGTTATTATTATTCAATACATATTCCCCATAAAATAACATACCTACTTTTTTATTCTTGCAATTAAAGCAAAAACTCTAGATGGCTATTCTTTTAGAAATATACACACATAATCAGCCATGTTCCCGTCGCTGTGACACATAGTAGGCACACACACTAGGCTGTAATCCATCACTCAGGTCCAGTGCGGTTTGGTATACTTTACTAGAATTTGTGGTCCTAGTACATGCTCCTTACGATGTTTTCCGTCGACATTTTGAGTGCAATGAATAATTAACTCAAAGTTAGACAGGCACCGTACGTTATCCATGGTGGCCTAGTGGTTAAAACCGACACCTCTCAAGTATGCGTGTGCGGTTTCGATTCCAGGTTAGGCAATTATCAATGTAACTTTTCTAAGTTATATGTACTTTCTAAGTATATCTTAGACACCAATGACTGGTTACAAGGTGAAGGAAAACATCTTGAGGATGTCTGAAATCGTTCACCCGCATTGAGCAAGCGTGGTGATTACACTCAATCCTTTTCTGTATGAGAGGAGACCTGTGCCCAGCAGTGGGACGATAAAAAGGTTGATGAAGATGATGATGATGTTGAAGGCAGGTACATGTCCTGCCAGGGCCGCAGGTTGTTCGAAACAGGAGCCGTGGCCGTGGCCCCTCGCTCACAGGCAAATGTAGGAACCTACGACCTACAATTCGAAAATCACGGCCGCTACCGTTCTTTTTTAAATAATATGTTCAAAATGTATGTATACTAAATTATGTATAGTTACATAGAGTAGTATACATTAGCACAGACAGTATGTGTGATGTCACCTCATGTTTGAGATTTAATCGGTTTGGTCTCATATCGTCTATAAACAAAAGGTCCCGTTGGAGCAACGACTCGTTAAACTTTTAAGCGGCATCTAACTCCCGCGTCATAATGGTGCGGTACTTTTGTAACATACATCCGCATCGTTATGTAACTCCTCTCTGAAGCAATTCCAGGAATTCACCATTTTGTGTAAAGATAGCTGTGTTTCGAGAACATAGTTGGTTTTTTTGAACATGCTTTTATCAGGCCATTATTTTTTACATAAGCGAAGTTTTCTTTTTTTCACAGTGATTAGAGTTTTCTTTTTTGTTGAATCTTTCTTTTTTTTCAGATTTTGATAAGTGATGGCCCAGTGGTAACACCCATGACTTAAAAGACAATATCGTGAGTTTGAACCAAAGCAGACACTATACATCTGGCCTGCATGCATCATTCCAAAATGCATCTAGCATGCATCATTCCAATACTCAGCAAAGGCATTTTTCCATGTCTTTCGAAACGAGGCTAAAGTGGCGTGAAGTGAAGTAAGTGTGTAAGATCGTTTGTTTTCTCCTGCTTGTCAACTGCCATGTTCTGCCAGGGGTCTGTTGCGACGGCGTTTTAACTATATCAGGTACTTTACTGAGTGTATCCTGTTCCGGATAAGGCGGTAGAAAATGATGGAGCTTACAGTGGAGATCTGCCCTTCTTGGGCGACGCACCGCCGTGTCCTCGTGACGGCGATTGGCGGCGATCTTACGCGTCTGGTATTGGGCCAGGCCCATTAAGGTCCAGGGCCGGATCGACTGTGCGTGTTCTTCCATGTACGCCACAAAGAGATGACAGCACATCGTGGTGGGGCCCACGAAGACCGATGCCTGCCACGGATGCGGGTTGTTCGAAAGAGATACCATGGCCCTGGCAGACTGGCAAGTAAAGGAACACGGGTGGGTTTTTGATTTCCCATCCGCAAAAAAAAGGCAATTTATTTACTGAGTTCATTTTTTTATACGTTGCCCATACTAGGTATGATTCCTATATCATAGGTGTTTACAATCATTTGAACTCATATGAGTATGTGTATATAGGTACACGAACAGCCAGACCCGGAGCAACTATCTGTAGGCCATACTAATATTTATTGATTGCAGGAATCGAACTCGCGACATGAACTGCAGTAGTCAATTGCTCAGCCACTGCGCCAAACGTCTCATCAGATTATTCCTTCACCATTGCTTTCAAAGCGGCGAAGGAAAATATCGAGAGGAAATCGGCATACCTATCCTAAAACTAAAAATTCGAAGACACGATTATGAGATCTACCACCGCGAACTAAACTTAGGTGGTACATTACGGTCCATTCCGTCTCATAGACAGGACTTTGCCCAGTAATGGGAATATTATAGGCAGGTTATACTAATTTTTTTTTTGGACCTAATTAATAAATAGATGAGGTATGCCAAATTGTGGAATGTACGGACGACAGCAGGTCAAGCTATCCTAAACTGTCAAATATTCTGCGATAAAGTTGAAAATTTTACTAAGAAATATGACAGATTGCAGTAGCTTGGTGTTCTGTCGTCTGTAAATACCTGGAATGAAATAATGTTGTAATAACTCCATGCAAATAAACATTTTCTGTTCCATTTTATTTACTTAATGTAATATATAAGCACACAAATGTGAAAAGGCTTATTAACAAGTAAACCTTTCAAAATAAGCTTAGAGCTCTTTTACAAAGGAAGTTTAAGTACCTCTTACCATAAAAGACTCTCATTAAATGTTTAATATAAGGAAATTATAAATAACATATCAAACTATACCTTGTCTATAAAGTCGTGAAAATGGATGTTTCATGAACTAACAATTTTAAAAGTAGGACAACACTAAATCTTAGTAAGTACAAGTACATCGAATGTCATCGGCAGTCATCGATTTGTTTTATGACTTGTTATTTATTGACATTTGTATTAATTTTCAATTCTATTTAGACAAAACATCGAAGAAATGTGTTAAATATGAGAAAAACAAACCGGAGTGGAGCTCGGGAAATTATTTTTAAAGTTTATCATCAATGTTTGTTAGTAAACCAAGCTGAATAAATTTTATCAAATATGGATGATATTTATGCTTGAACAGTTGCTAAAACAGGTATGTAATCATGTTACTGTTTGTTTTTATCTACTAGAAGTTTCAAATTTACTAAGTAAACGATTTTAAGACTAAAATAAGGATTGTATACATTGCGCATTTATAGCTTAGACTGCAAGTACAATAATAAATAAGTATGTATGATTTTATTTTACTCATTTTATTTAAAAGCCAGAGACCATAGATTTGTGTTTTCATTAAAATCAGTTTTTCTTCTAGTACAAAATAATGTGCTAGTATCAAAATGATTTCAATCATATTAACAGGGTTGCTATATGCACGACCGCAGCACCCTCATTTATTTTCCCGACTTTATAGACCGACTATACGTACCTACCTATTGTGTCATAAGTTATAAAAAAAAATTGAATAGCTTAAAGTGAACAAAAACACACCAGTGTTCCGAAAGATTTCCGGGCAAAACGCAAATTTCCAAAAAATATTGTAATCCTTTTCACTCAAGAATGCTATAGAAATTCCAGCAACAATAACTTGTTCATGAATGCTTTTCTACTATTTTATTCTTATCTAGACTAGATACCTACGTGGTCTCAGAGGACCTTAGGTAATGGTCAGATGTTCAACCTCCCTAGCACTTAATTTATTTAGTTACTATTCCAGGTGGGAATATCTTTGATACATAATATAATTCAGTGTTAGTGGATAACTTTTTTATTGTACGAGACAGCTCGTTTACAGCCTGCTCGAACGCTGACAACTCATCATCCGGCGACGAAAATTGTGTTCCTTTGAGCTGATCTTTTAGTTTTGGGAATAAGAAGAAGTCACACGGTACTAAGTCAGGGCTGTGTAGAATATTGTGAAGGCTTCCTGATCCAATCCATGAATGCCATTTGAAACTTCAAACAGACGACTAGACGATAGACTTATCGTACGATTCGTCTGTTTTCAGGCGACATTTAAAATCGTAAAAAACATAGCATGAAAATGGTCTCGACGCAAATCGATTTTTCAAAGAGACACGGTAATTTTAATTAGCTCACAAAAAATGAGAAAGGAGTTTTGAATTTGGAACCTAGAGTCTATCTATAAAGTCGTGAAAATAAATGAGGGAGCCGCGGTCGTGCATATAGCAACCCAGTTAATGTGATTGAAATCATTTTGATACTTGCACATTATTTTGTACTAGAAGCAAAACTGGTTTTAATGAAAACACAATTCTATGGTCTCTGGCGTTTAAATAACATGGGCAAAATAAAAAATAAAATCATACATACTTATTTATTATTATATGTTTTGGCGTCATTTTACCAATAAAAAGTATTCCAAAACATAATAATTGCTTTCAACATCTGATTCCAAATATTCTTCGTTAAAAGTATTTTCATTGTAAGCTGCGTCACTAACAACGTCTCCGCTACTGCTGTCATCAGCCAGCTATCTTCACTTAAGCGAATAGCTCATATGTATATATCTTGATAAAGGGTTTACTCTCACATTTTCCTGGAAAATAATAAAATGTAATTTCTATCAGAAGATGGATGGCACTAATTTTAATTCCCAACATGATATAATTCATTTTTAAAATCAGCGGTAAATTAAATAACCTAAAATATCAAAACGCACTACAATATGATCTGCTTATACTTGTAATCTAACCTATAAATGCGCAATGTAAACAATCATTATTTTAATCTTAAAATCGTTTACTTAGTAAATTTGAAAATTCTAGTAGATAAAAACAAACAGTAACATGATTACATTCCTGTTTTAGCAACTGTTCAAGCATAAATATCATCCATATTTGATAAAATTTATTCAGCTTGCTGTACTAACAAACATTGATGATAAACTTTAAAAATAATTTCCCGAGCTCCACTCCGGTTTGTTTTTCTCATATTTAACACATTTCTTCGATGTTTTGTTTAAATAGAATTGAAAATTAATACAAATGTCAATAAATAACAAGTCACAAAACAAATCGATGACTGCAGATGACATTCGATGTACTTGTACTTACTTTTTTTTTATAAATTTAATTCATGACCATGGATACAAGTCCTTCAGTCGCATACTTAAATAGATTTTAACTTAGTAACTTATCCTAACTTAAATTAACCTAATCTATCTCTTATCCTTTTTTTTTTTTTTTTTTGACGCTGTCGAAATGACATTACGCACCATACCCCGAAGGGCGTGTGTGGGACTCGCCCAGCCGAAGCCGGGAATACCCACTAAAACCGAACAGCGGCACACCGACATCGCCTTAGTGGCGGGTTCATGGGAAATAGCAAGCCTGCCTACCAATTCCCCGCCGGCGATTCCCGCCAGAAGGCGGGCCCACAGTGGGCCCTCCATAGGGAGGGGCCCGGCTGGGTACGTCTTCGTGTGCGAGAAGACGCAGCAGCCAAGGGTTTTTTGCCCGGAAGCAAATGGGGCCCCCAGCTCCTCTCAGTGAGGAGACCGGGTTGCCCGGAGTTCGGGTCACGTCAGCCACCTGGAGTGATGGCCGACCCGCCGCACGTGTGACCGCCGAAGCGGTCCCCACTTCTGGTTTTGGTCCGCGCCGGTAAACCGGTAACCCCCGTATCTGGAGGCCGTTCCCCTATCCGCCACCTGGTGACGCGTCCGATGGCAGGCCAGAAACTGCACACGGAAATCTATCTCTTATCCTTTTTTTTTTTTTTTTTTTTTTTTTGACGCTGTGGGAATGCATTTACGCACCATACCCCGAAGGGCGTGTGTGGGACTCGCCCAGCTCTGTAGCCAGGAATACCCACTAAACCCAACAGCGGCACACCGACATCGCCTTAGTGGCGGGGTCATGGGATGTAGCAAGCCTGCCGTCCACAACCCCGCCGGCGATTCCTGCCCGAAGGCAGGCCCACAGTGGGCCCTCCATAGGGAGGGGCCCGGCTGGTCACGTCTCCGTGTGCGAGAAGACGCAGCAGCCACGGGTTTTTTAGCGAGGTGTCCTTCCTCTTAGCCCCACTCGTTTGCCCGGAAGCAAACGGGGCCCCCAGCTCCTCTCAGTGAGGAGGCCGGGTTGCCCGACGGTGACCCGGAGTTCGGGTCACGTCAGCCACCTGGAGTGGTGGCCGACCCGCCGCGCGTGACCGCCGAAGCGGTCCCCACTTCTGGTTTTGGTCCGCGCCGGTAAACCGGTAACCCCCATATCTGGGGGCCGTTCCCCTATCCGCCACCTGGGGACGCGTCCGATGGCAGGTCCAGAAACTGCGCACGGAATCTATCTCTTATCCTAGCTTAACCTAACCTAAATCTATCTCCTTTCGTTTCCCGCGTGAACGGACACTTGGAGGAAGATTTGGGAGAAAGCCATGATGTGACCACTATGCTACAATATTTCACTGTTCTTTATGAATTATTCACAGAATGCACTTTTTACTACATAAATCACGCATTTTTATTTAGTAAACGACACTATAAATAACTTTAAAATTTCAATGAAAAATGAGCGTGGCACTCATCTTAGCCTTCCCACCAAAAACCACTTGTACTTACTAAGATTTAGTGTTGCACTACTTTTAAAATTGTTAGTTCATAATGCATTCATGTTCACGACTTTATAGGCCAGCTATTCCTATTATTAGCTGTAAATAATCAATATAATCATATTTTTATATAAATTATAACTGGCCAGTTTTTTATACGTATAAACTTTTTGTCGCAATACTTTCTGAGTGACCTGGTATTTAAGTACATTATTAATAACATTTAATTATACATTTAAATATTAGATGACCTGCAGCTGTATCGACATTGTTCTGCAGACAACATGGGCTCTGCAATTGCTGCAATGAATCATGACCTGGCATGTGTTAGCGCTTGGGCTAAGTCCCAACTAAATCCCAGGCTATGATCATAGGCAGCAGATTCGTTCGCAATGCAGCCAATATTACATCTCTCTTGCCTTTATATCCCGATGGTGTACGCACTGACTTAACTGAAACTGCCAAAGACCTGGCTGTAGTTACAGACTCCAATCTTTCGTGGCGTGCTCAGGTCAGTGAGGTCAACCGAAAGGTGCATTTCTCCTTTCATTCGCTGAAATGCCTTCAAGGTCTTCTGCCCTTGAAGACTATTTTTTTTTAGCACAGACACTTATTCAGCCGATTATTGATTATGCCGACGCCTGTTACCTGGATGCTACTGAGGAGCTGTTAAACAAGCTTGAGCGCTTGCAAAACCTGTGCATTCGATTTGTTTTCGGTCTTCGTAAATATAACCATGTTTCTCACCTTCGCAAGGAACTCAAGTGGCTCCCAATCCGCCTTCGCAGGAATACTAGGATTTTATGTCTCCTTTTCAACATCTTACACAATACTTCTTGGCAATTGCATTTGGTCGATGTGATACAAGTGTGGGCTTGCAAAGAAAAACTTCGCGGTGGAGCCTTGGTTTTGTTGATGGAGAAGGGGACATATTGCGTTTTGGAGAGATTTAGCGTGAGAAGGTTGTGAGTCAACCAGTTATTCACCTTGGATAGTGCGAATTCTGCTCTTTCTTTAACTGTGTGCCAGTTTGGACCCCAAACAAATATGGCGGTGCCATCAGTATACGTGAAAATGCTGGTGTAAGGTAGGGTCATTGTGCACAGGTCGTTGATATAAAGCTGGAAGAGGGTGGGAGCCAAAGCACTCCCTTCTGGCACGCCGTAAGAGACAGTCTCCTCATCACTCACGCAATCCCCAATTATAACGCGTTGTTTCCTGTTTGTGAGGTAGTCTTCAAAAATTTTGTAGCTTATGCCACGGACCCCCATCGTATCAAGCTAGGATAGTAATATGGGGATGGAGACTGTGCCAAATGTGTCAAATGCCTTAGATAGGTCAAGAAACCTCTTTTTTGCGAAATAATATTTTTTTAGGGGGAGCTTTTTTTTAAGTTTAGCCCGGTTTTGTATCCATTAGTAGAATCAGTTATCGATACCTAACAATACCTTCACGGATCGGACAGGGTTTTCTTTACATATTGTATATATAAAGTTCAGAACCAGAATCATCTTTTGGCATGCATTTCAGCATCCAAGCATGCAACATACAGCAGGAATTTAGCAAGGATGCAGCAAGCATGCAGCAAGGATGCAGCAAGCATGCAACATGCAGCAGGCATGCAGCATGCAAGCATACAACAATGCAGCAGGCATGCAGCAAGCAAGCATGTAGCATACAAGTATAGTGTTAAGAGGTTTTTTTTTCTTCTTTCTTTACAATTTTTTTTTTCAAACGAAAGCACCTACCATCTTATCTCTTCACCACCTGTGGTTGACTGGTAGAGAATGCCTAAGGCATTAAGTCCGCCTCTGTACATTTCATGTGCGAAAGATTAAATAAATAAATACAAGCATGCAACATGCAGCAAGCATGCATTAAGCATGCAACATGCAGCAGGCATGGCTTTTGTCACGGCTCCGGCGAGGCGGGGCT
The DNA here is from genome assembly GCA_037179545.1 of Sesamia inferens. Lineage (NCBI taxonomy): Eukaryota > Metazoa > Arthropoda > Insecta > Lepidoptera > Noctuidae > Sesamia > Sesamia inferens. The sequence continues at coordinate 20,510,191 of CM073928.1, read as the reverse complement.
CCGGCGGTCCCACGCGAGCTAATCGTCGCAGATGGTTCGTGGACCTGCTCCTCAGCTCGCGGGCTCGCGGGTTTAGATTACACTCTAGGGGTAGGGCAGACAAGACTACGGAAAGTCGGTTTTGCAGCGATTCATTTCTGTCACTAACTTTTGTAGCACACCATAGTGATTCTTAAAACAATTTTTTTTTTCAATATGACTAATAAAATTATTTTTAATGAAATTCTGTGATCTTCGTAGTATGCTAAGTCAAATTATGCGAAATAATCGGCGCTCTAAATAAACGTTATGCTAAATAAAATTGTACAAAATTGTAACTCTGACAAAGGTAATTATGCTCAATACAATTCTGCCATCTTAAAAGTATCCTACACACATCAAAAGTGTCTAGGGATCAAGCATTTTTATGCGGATTTCTTGAGATTGAGATGTGGCTTTGTAATAAATTTATGATTTTATAAATTTATATGGATCCTTTTTGGTGCATTTCATAATTTGAATCAGGAACTGTGAATCAAATTCGAGTAAAAGATGAAAATCAGCTGTCAATATTTTCCCTATAAAAACATACAACGCATTGAAGACATTATTAGTGCTACTGTTTCCCTACTACTGATTAAAACCAACGTTATTATGGAGCGGCGACGTCATTTAAGCAGGGAAGAAATGCTCAGAGCCGTGGGAATGATAGAAGCTGGTTCCCGGCAACGTACTGTGGCTTTAGCTCTGAATACAAGTCAAAGTGTTATCAGTCGACTTTGGACACGTTACCGAAGCACTGGTACCGTGGCTGAGCGCCATGGAGGACGGTATCGCTGCACCACACGGAGACAAGACCGATACATTCAAATCTTAACTCGAAGAGCTCCAACAATAACCGCCATGATGTTAGCCGTGAGGCTTCATCACTCTTCAGGGAACTTAATTAGCGACCAAACAGTCAGAAACCGCTTGCATGAAGTGAACCTTCATTCCCGAAGACCGCTACGGGTACCACCTAGAGCAATGCACAATCGTAGGATTCGATATCAATGGGCTCTTGAACACAGAAATTGGGCAGAAGAACAATGGCGTTTCGTGTGCTTTTCTGATGAGTCTCGTTTTGGTATGAGACCGGATACAAGACGTATACGACACTGGAGAACCCCTGGACGCCAACAGCGATTAAAATCCTGCCAGGAAGTCCATCCTTATAGTGGTGGAACCATCATGGTATGGGCGGGTATTTGGATCGGCGGAAGAACTGAGTTGATTTGGATCAGAGGCAACCTCAACGCTCAAATTTATGCTGAGACGATTGTATCAGACGTCATCGTTCCTCTACAAGTGCAAATCGGTCCCTTATTTCAGTTAATGCATGATAATGCACGACCGCACGCCGCAAGAGTTGTAAGACAGACTCTCGCCGCAGCTAACATCAATGTCCTGCCCTGGCCTGCTCAGTCGCCAGACTTGAACCCGATTGAGCATGCATGGGATATGCTACAGAGAAGAGCTCTGCCGAATATGGAGGGTATCCAGTCGCAAGAAGACCTTTTTTTGTTGTTGCAACGAACATGGGCGGCCATTCCACAGCGTGATTTGGATGAACTCATTTTGAGTATGCCAAACCGATGTTCTTGTGTTGTTAGTGTTCGCGGTAGGAACACGGATTATTAATTGTTTAAGTTACCCAATAAAATTTTAGAGAAAACTGTTATTTCAGTCTTTTTTTTCGAACTTTTGTGTTAGTGGTTCAAATGTCAAATATCCCTTTATTAGGAAAATGGCATATTTCTTTATTAATGCAAAGGTGACTTGGTTTATCGTTACTGTGACAAACGAAAACACTTTATTTGATGAATCCTTAAAGAAAATTTTAATTAATATCAATCAGGAGAAAAGTTATTGCAAAAATATATGTTGATCCCTAGACACTTTTGATGTGTGTATTTTAAATTCGGACATAAAAACATTAAGCCAAAAATCAATTACATTAAATATTTTTATACCTTAACAATGTTCGTTTAAAAAAGTTTATGCCAAGTGAGTTATGCCAAATAGGTTTCGGAACAACAAGTTTCTGCCAGATAGAGGGCACCCCTAATATTTATATATTTTAGTATTATGTATTTAATTAAGTATACTTATATAAATACATAATACTAAAATATACATATTATATAGACAGCCTCCGTGGCGTAGCGGTAGCGAACGCGGCCGCTGGAAATGGAGGCGTGGGTTCGATCCCCGCACAGTGCAAATATTTGTATGCAAGAATATGAATATTTGCACTGGTTGTGCCTTGGAAAGTACGTTAAGCCGTTGGTCCCGGTTGCCATATGAACATCTAATGGCAGTCGTTAAGGATTGTTGGAGCCCTCAAAAGTCCTAAAATTGGTCTAACTGCAATACTTCGATATCGCCTTCGGGTTGTGAAGGTCAGACGGCAGTCGCTTCATGGAAAATATGGAAGTTTAGCCAAAATGAGCAGTTATACTGGTAAAGCGGACCTTAGACTTCAAAGCTGAAAAGTTTTGGATATGACTGGGATTGACGCTGACATGAAGATTTAAGTATACTTATATAATTATTTTTGGTTTATATGTTTAGGTATATTTAATATTATTACTTTTATACTTATCATATTCATATTTTATGTCCTCCATGTTACACACTATTGTCTACATTTCTGTTTTACTTCTCCTTTCGCGGATCTGATGGAAGAAATTTCTTAAGAAATAAGCAGCACTTTTGTACTCAGATCTTATTGTTATCAGATTGTTTCGTTTCTTTGTGTATTTTATTGTATGTACATAAATAATAAAATAAATAAATTGCATTATGATATATACCGGCGCAAAGCTAACTTAAACCTTTTAAATATTTAGGATTTCCGGTTACTTTGATAGCAACCCATAATTGAGGGTTTATGCAAACTTAGGTTTAAGAAAATAGTTATCTATTTTCATGATTAATAAGCGACATGCGTATTCTAAAAGCATGTCGCTGGATGGATTTGGATTAATATTTGTTTAATAGAAATAGACTCTTGATAAAAGGAAAAACCGGCCAAGTGCGTGTCTCACTGTCGTGGACTCACACACAAACGGTTCCGTACCATTGATTTATGAAATTAAAGGATTTAAGTTATTTGTATGAAAGATCACGGGGTAATAAGCGGTTTACGATTTACGAGGTATTAAAAAAAAACTACTTACTAGATCTCGTTCAAAACAATTTTCGTTTGTAGTTTTTATAGTAATGTACATCATATGTTTTTTTTAGATTTTTCATTTTCTTATTTTAGAAGTTAGAGGGGGGGGGGACCAACTTTTTTCCACTTTGGAAGCGTCTGTCACGCAAACTATTCGGTTTAGAAAAATAATATTTTAGAAACCTCATCATTTTTGAAGACCTATCCATAGATACCCCACACGTAAGTGTTTGATGAAAAAAAAATTTGAGTTTCAGTTCTAAGAATGGGGAGCCCCCAATATTTATTATTATTTTTTATTTTTGCATCAAAATCTTAATGCAGTTCACAAAATTCATCTACCCACCAAGTTTCAACAGAATAGCTCTTATAGTTTCGGATAAAAATGGCTGTGACATACGGACGGACAGACGGACAGACAGACCTGACGAATCTATAAGGGTTCCGTTTTTTGCTATTTGGCTATGGAACCCTAAAACGCATGGCGCATGTTTTAAATAAATGATGAAACGTGTTAAGCAATGAATAATTAATTCAATGTTAAAATCGAGTGATAGAAATAGTATAAGCAATTAGAAAAAGAAATGCCTAGCGGCTCTGAGGGACAAATTGTAAATGAGAATTTTGATGAATATGTTGTTTTTATTAGAATATCTTACGATTTCTGTAATTTATTGAAATATTTGGGTTTATTTTATTTTGTTTGTGATCGCTGTTAAACGAGGACAATAAAAATGTAAGTACGTAAAAACAATTAGTTGTATTAATTTTTGCTACATCTGAGCCTAGTATTGGAGACACACAGTTGCTACGAATTCCAATGACCATGGTATTCCGATATATATAAATACATTATTAGAATATTGTTTGTTGGTTAATGGCATCTGCCATATTAATGATGCTAGAAGTAGCTGATTTGACTAGATATTGTGATTACATAAGGCTACAGCTCTCTATACTTACTTTACTCTTTGGGCTACAGTCTATAACTTGAATTGAACCTGTGCAAGGAAATTATATCTAAACTGGAATGTGAACATGCATAAGTCTCTTATTTAAAAGAAGACTCTATCGCAAGAGCAATAAGTTCGATCGGAAATAAAACTTTATTTGAAGGGAACATGGTCCGAGGGAGAAAGCGTCACAGTAGCCCTCTGTCTCTTTCTAAGTGTTACCCGTATTTATTTTTTTTTAATTTTGTTTGAAACCAACAATTTCAATTAGAAAAAAAATACGAGTGTGCTTATGACCACACGACTGAAGTGAAACTTCTTTCGCTCCATCTGTATGTAATTATGTATATATATATATATATATATATATATATATATATATATATATATATATATATGTGTGTACAATATATACATGTATACACATATACATATATTAATTTTCTATAAATATTTAAATTTATTTCATGGTTTCATTGGTAAATTAATATTTTTGCATAGATCTTCTATTTTTATTGAAAAAAAAAAAATAACTCGTTGTAGACCTTGTAGTACTAAGCTCGCGCCACGGGCGCCTCTGTGCTTATATCCCCCACTTAACTTCCGTTCGCCTTGCCCGATCACTTTTCGTAACGCTTACGTCACGCGTTCGCCAGCTTACTCCGCAAGTCAAGCGTGCGCAAAGAAGTTTCACTTCAAAAAATTAATATTATTTCGCATAAAGAGTTAACGTAATACATGTGCGGTATGCAACCCTGACGCGGGCGGCGGGAGGCAGGGCACGCGGCATGTTGGCGCATCGCTTATAATAATACCGTCAAAATAGTGTTGTCACTTTTTACAAATTACCGAATTTCGGGAAAGTTGGAATTAATTCGCGGGAAAAAAAGATTATTTCAAAATACATTAATATTGTTACTATGATGATTACGTAAAATTTTATATTATATTTCATCAACAATCATGCTATATTTGTGAACTTCTTAAATTCGCCGCATTATTAGAAGCTGTGCTTGTTCAGCCTAAAAATTTGAATGAAATTACACGCCCACGTACGCAAAGATTATGCACACAAGCAAATAATTTTATTCACAGACGCGTATGGAAGAGGCACATTAGTAACTGCTTATGTCGCTACGCGAACTGGCGCGAGCGTCGTGACGAAGTTGAGTTGCGCGGACAGCATTGTAATGTGTGTTAGTAGTTTGCATTAGCCCCAATAGATGGCAGTGTTATCAACAGTCTTTCAGTTTTAAGTTTGTAGTATATAAATTATTTTAATGTAATTATTATATATTTTTTTAGAAAATTATTAGGGTATGCAATGCTTATCTGCTTCTAAGGAGCGCACGCGCCTGCTCGAAAGCAATTTGTACTTTGTGTCCAATTATCGTATTGTGACGATATCTTCAAACTTCTATACTTTCAATTATATCAGAAATGTTCAGCAAAAATATATAAAACAATATAAAGGCCAGAACAGAACGAAATTTATAAATTATTTGTGCTCTTAGGTAATCAATTGTTAACAAATCTTAAAAAGATCCAAAAAATATATATTGCCTTCGGCGAGATGCGAACTCACAACTTCATACTCGACTCAATTGTTAACAAATCTTAAAAAGATCCAAAAAATATACATTATCTTCGGCGAGATGCGAACCCACAACTTTATACACGGCATGTCATGCAATATTTACATGTGCCAACTGCTTCGTTGTATTACAGACGAAATAGGACTATACTTTGCTTTCCGTTCGCCTTGCCCGATCATTTTTGTAATATTTTTCGTAACGCTTTCGCGAGTTTACTCCCCAAGTCAAGCGTGCCTAAAGAAGTTTCACTTCAAAAAGTTGGTGAAAAGGGTGCGACAGTTAGTCATTGTGTGCATAATAAGTAAGTGACTTTTATTAGGTATTTATAATGACATTAAATTCTGCTTTCTTGCAGATATTTTATTTATCTAAAGGTACAGGTTCGGGTAGATTGACCTGCTGTCGTCGGTACATCATCAATGTATTCATCTATTTTTAAAATTCAATAATAAAATTAAAAAATTCGCGTCCATACCGATATGCATTAAAACTCAGGTAATATAAGTGAAAAAAAACATTTTACGTACATTCCTTATAAATTCCATTATAATAGTCACCCTACACAACAAGGACAGAGGGCTACTGTCACAGTAGCCCTCTATCCTTGTTCCCAGGTCCAAGGGCGATAGATTTACATTGAAGCTATCTCCCTCGGACCGCGTTTTGATCGATAGTTCACATTCCAGGTCAGATATAAGTTCCATGAACTTGTGTCACTATATATCATCTATTATATACTTAAATTTCTAACACACGCGTTCGTACGTATTATAGTCAAAACAAAAAAAGCGTTGCTTGGAAAAATATTTACAAGTATTATGGCTTTAGAATCACGTAATCTAATTACTATTTCGTACTCATTATTATGTGACGTAGATACGTATACTTTAACCAACGGTTTGAAACAACAGGCCCTTTGTTATTCTTATATATGTACAATATAAATGATTTAACCTTTATTTTGTGAACTCGTGTATTATGTTGTCAAAAGACAAGGAAAAATGTTTCAACATCCAATGATTTTAAGTTGGAATAAACGAAACAGCAAAATCCAGGCAGATGTATTACATTGAGTAAGTAAATAATTAATTTTCTCAAAAAGCTGAAAGAAAACATCGTAAGTAAAACGGCAGATCGTAGAACCAAAAAGTCGAAAACATGTGACATTCTTACAAACCGCATTTGGCCGGTGGCGTGGGGGATTACTATCTAGATGATGTATTCCAATGAAAACATTACATGTTGATAGACATACAAACATGTACCACCATGACAGAATTTCAACAATATCTACACACGCGGTAGCGTGTCAGCCAAGTTTAAGTTAGCGAGCAGCACCGTGTGTATGTTTACTCGAATCATTTGGAAATACTTTTGACCTCTTCCCAATCAAAATCTATTTTACTTAAATCAAGTTTAGTTTATATATTTTAAGATCCCCTAGATAGCGTTCTATATTTCACAGACATGGCGCAAACGGTTATTTTGATAATAACGTCCCCACTTCCAGATGACTTAGAAAGTTCAAACTTGGCATACAGCTAGGTAATTGTGTACTACAACGAAAAAATAAAAAAAAGGTAATTTTCAAATACTAAATATCATTTTCTAATATTTTAAATGTTCCAAATAATCGATTTTATTCGGTACCAGTACTACTAAGTGTCTTTATAAATACTGTTATTAGAGTTACTTTTATCCTATTTAATTAATCAGATGATATAATCATCATTATCAAGCTCTCATTCGGAGAAGGATTGAGCATAATCACCACGCTTGCTCCATGCGGGTTGGCGATTTCAGACTTAAAGTCCAGGTTTCCTCAAGATGTTTTCCTTCACCTTCAGTCATTGGTGTCCATGATATACTTACAAAGTACATATAACTTTAGAAAACTTACATTGGTACTTGCCTGACCTAGAATCGAACCCGCGCACTCATACTTGAGAGGCTGGTGTTTTATCCACTAGGCCCCCACGAATTCGAAGTCGTGGCGGCCTAGTGATGATATAATGAATCTTATTAATTTGATATTTATAAAACACAACCACCCAACAATAACACAAACTGCACCCAGCAGTGCCGAAAATTAAAAGTTTTCACGAAGTAGTCATTTATATTAGTCCAAACAACTTACGTTATGTTGTACGTATGTTATTGTTTTATATTATAAGGTTTCACTCTTCTAGATATTTAATTTGCTAGTACAAAACTAACCATGTTAAATGATAAGGTACAATAGAACATAAGTTAACTAGCTGTGTGTTAATAATTCTACATTAAAAAGGCTATTCAAATTTAAAAAAGGCATTTCTAAATATAAAACATTACTGTAGCAGAAAAGAAACAATAAATTATGAATTAAATTTACTTAAGAAAGTTACACATTGTTATAAATAAATTTCAGGATTATATACAGAACTTGGCACCCATTTAGATCTCAATTCTTTGGTCGGTGAAGTCAACAGCTATGTACACCATATCATAATATTAAATTTGGCTCCTATACTTTATATTTAGGTTTTTGGTGGGACGTAGGTCTTTACTTCTTATGACTCTTAAACGACTTGGATGCGAACGAAATAAAGAGAAAAAAAACAAACTTAGTCTATAATTGACAATTGTCTACATTTCTGTTGAAAAATATTTCGTTCCTATCTTACTTCCTTCCTTCCAGCAGGCGTGCGAAAAACGGAGAAAACGTACTTACCGCCACCGCGGTGGTTTTAGCCGGTAAGAATACACGTCTGACACCCCCCAAGATGAAGGCAATCCATGAGGACTGAAAACCGCAAAACCAAAAAAGGTCATAAATTTATTGTAGTATTTAATGTGGTATCTGATTAATTTGGCTGTGTGGTGTATGTAGGTGTTCAAAAATAAAATACATAGAAAAACTTTGTTTCTATTTTTGTTTGGTTGTAATGAATAGGCTCAAAAACTACAAGACCATTTTCAAAAATTCTTACACCATTTCGAAAGCTACATTATCCATGAGTAACATAGGCTAAATTTTATTTTGGTAAAAAATAGGATTCCGCAAGATATTTGGGCTTTTTGAACACAAGGTGTAAAAAAATCAACAAGATAAGTTACTAATTTTGGGTCCGCTGCCTAAACTATAAAAGATAGAACCATAAAATGTGCTAATTAATTATAGCTCTTATAAATATCTACAAAAAAGTCCGTGACACACTATACCTATGTATGTCGAGTGAGGCACAACAAACATTTTGTTGTGCCATTTGCATTGTGTGTGTTTCATTTAAAAATCTTGAATTTTTTGGACTATATTTAAACGCATTTATTTTACTCGTGCTATTAATCGTTATCAAAATAATTATTTCATCACTAAGTACAGTTTATGTAGATAATATTTGGTATTTGAATAATTAAAATTTGCCGTTTGGTTTTGAAGTTATGGCGAAATGAACTATCGTTAAAAGTTGGCACGCCGATAATGCTTTTGATAAATTTAAGTCCTCCCAACATGTGCAAGAGACTTCTTATAAAGGAGCTAAAAGATAATTTAAGAGTAGCGAAACAGCTTGTGAATTAACTCATATACCAAGAATACCCATGATTCCTACTGATTTGCCTATACCCTTCAAAAGGCTAAAATTTCCAGTAAAAAATTCTTTCGCACTAATGATAAACAAATCCCAGGGCCAAACATTCAAATTAGTATGAATTGATTTACGAAAATAATGTTTTACGCATGGGCAACTTTACGTTACCCTATCATTGGTCGGGGCTCCCGATCATCAGTATATTTTGTTACCTGAAAATAATTTTACGTCAAATGTTGTTTATATAGAAGCTCTACAATAATTGCTTTTGGTATCTATCCCAAAACAACGGGTTGCACAACGGGTTGCACTCCGGGACTGGCAGAAGTGAAAACTTAGTATTAATTACATTCAAATATTTTCTCATTAACAACTTTAACATCCTCATAAAGACAATTTATGCAGCCTGCGGATAATGACTGCGTCGTCGATGTTAGTGTCGGTGTCTGTGAATTGACTTGGGTTTTTGGGAATCATTTTGCTGACCTGTGTCTTTCCTGGGTACTCCTACCCAGGAAAGACACAGGTCAGCAAAATGATTGATTTTGCAACGGTAACTGACATTTGCGCGGGCTGCGGGCGATCGCTATGTAGTATAAAGCAAAGTCGCTTTCTCTTTCCATATGTATGTTTCAATCTTTAAAACTACGCAACCGATTTTGATGCGATTTTTTTAAATAGATAGAATTTTTTTGCGAATGCGATTTTTTTTCTCTTTATTTCGTTAGAGTAATTCAAGAGGAAGGTTTATATGTATAATGCATGCGAAGCCGGGGCAGGTTGCTAGTATATTTATAAAAGTTACCGTACCTGGAATTTAAAGCAGTAAAGTTAAACGAAATTTATTGTCAACTTTGGAAAGCAGCAAAATTTATATCAAATCGAATATAAATCTAATCAGCCTAGAAATACTTAGTCACAATACCGAGTCCCTCTTCAATTGTTGAGCAAACAAAGTTTTTGAACTATGTCAATATATCGAGGTTTCGAGGCACGCCTAGATTGAAATTGTTTAAAACACAAAGGCTAATTTTATTGACAAAGAGTCAATTGATGCCCTTATCTTTCAGCTTTATCGAAGAATGAAAAGACTAGCTTCTGTCTACGCCTTCGACCGTATGAAATTTTATGACACATCGCATCGCTCGCCTGCACTATTCATATCGTTTTAGTACTTTAGGCATCAATTTATACCTTATAGATAAAAGGTAAATGTACTAGTAAAATCATCAATCAATCGTTAATCTCAATCACATCAGAAGCTTTTTCAGCTTTGGAATCTGGGGTCCGCTTTACCAGTCTCACTGCTGATTTTGGTTAAACTTCGATATTTTCCGTGAAGTGACTAGCGTCTGACCTCCACAATTTTAGACTTTTAAGGGCTCCAACAATCCGTAACGACTGCCATTAGATGTTCGTATGGCAACCCGACACTACACCGACGATATCCCGGACGTCCGCCTGTACGAAATTGGTATGGCCCTGAAACAGCTCAAAAACGATTAGGTGGCTGGAGATGATGGAATTACGGCTAAGCTTCTGAAAGCGGATAGCAAACCGGTTCCTAAAGCGCTTCAGAAGCTATTTAATTCCGTCATTCTTAAAGGCGCCTAAGGCGTGGCACAGGAGCGTGGTGGTGTTGTTTTACAAAAAAGGTCTCAATACCCTCCTGAAAAACTACTGACCGATCCCTCCTGAACCATGCCTATAAGCTGTTTTCTAGGGTCATCACGAATCGTGGCTCGCAGGTTCGACGACATCCAGCCTCCCGAACAAGCAGGCTTCCGAAAAGGCTTTAGCACCATAGACCACACACATACGCTGCGGCAAGTTATACAGAAGTTCGAGGAGTATAACAAACCACTATGCTTGGCGTTCGTGGACTATGAGAAGGCCTTCGATTCGATCGAGACTTGGGCGGTGCTACAGTCCCTCCAGCGGTGCTAAATTGACTATCGATACATTGAGGTGATAAAGTGTTTGTACAAAAACGCCACCATGTCAGTCCATCTCCTGGATCAGGACTCAAAACCGATCCAACTGCAGCGTGGAGTGAAACAAGGAGATGTCATATCTCCCAAGTTGTTCACTGCTGCGTTGGAAGATGTCTTCAAGCTCCTGGACTGGAAAGGACTTGGCATTAACATCAACGGCGAGTACATCACAAATCTCCGTTTTGCAGATGATATCGTGGTCATGGCGTAGACCCTGGAAGACTTGAGCAAAATGCTCAATGACCTTAGCAAAGCTTCCCAACAAGTGGGTCTAAGGATGAACATGGATATGACAAAGATCATGTGGAGCTCTCATGTCGCACCCACTCCAATTCTAGTTGGTTGCTCTGCACTCGAAGTTGTTGACGAGTACGAATACCTGGGACAAACTGTCCAACTTCGAGACAGAGGTGTCTCGTCGAATCCAGCTCGGCTTGGCAGCGTTCGAGAAGCTGTCTCAAGACTAAAGTCTTTGACCAGTACGTGTGTGTTGCCAGTCATGACTTACGGAACTGAAACTTGGTCGCTCACAATGGGTCTCATACGACGGCTCAGAGTCATACAAAGGGCAGTGGAAAGAGCTATGCTTGGAGTTTCTCTGTGTGATCGAATCAGAAATGAGGAGATACGCAAAAGAACTAAAGTTACCGACATAGCTCTTCGAGTCGCTAAAATTAAGTGGCAGTGGACAGGGCACATTGCTCGTAGAACCGATGGCCGATGGGGCAGTAAGGATCTGAAGTGGCGGCCACGTACCGGAAGACGCAGCGTAGGGAGGCCCCCAACAAGGTGGACTGATGATCTGGTGAAGGTCGCGGGAAGGCGATGGATGCGGGCAGCACAAGATCGGTCATCGTGGAAAGCCTTTGGGGAGGCCTTTGTCCAGCAGTGGACATCTATAGGCTGAAGAAGAAGAAGATGGCAACCGGGACCAACGGCTTAACGTGCTTTCCGAGGCAAGACCAGACCAGTGTAAATATTCATATTCATGCATACAAATATTTGTAGTGCGCGGGGATCGAACACGCGCCTCCTTGCGCAGCGGCTGCTTTCGCTGCCGCTACGCTACGGAAGCTGTGTAATGTACTAGTAAAATCATGACTATATATCGTACCTTCCTACAAATTGGAGTTTGTAAGGTAGGGAGGGATGACTGAACAACAAAAACAAACTTTGAGGTGTGTGAGTTGTGGTCTCACGTCCCACAAATTCCAGTCGTTAACGTGTACCGCAACATTTTTGTCCACAATTAAACATTATTACAGGTCATCACAGTAAAACAACTGTATCTTTAACGCGGTCACTAATTAGTGGGCAACTCACATAAAAGTGTTGCGACTTCACTACGGCGAAGTCATCCGAAGAATTTCTTCTAAACAACTTAAAAATTTTGCCTTCAGACGTCGCACTGCACTTTATGCCTCAGTGTCCGCACCGAATAATAGATACACATGACATTTCAGCGCAAGATCTCAAAGTATCTATTCAATTTTGACTCTATCTACCATTGGGATGCAGCCGTGTGAACTCTGCACTTTTACAGCTAAAAACGAGCAATCATCGTACACAAGGCTACACATCGAGCTGTACTTTTTAAATTTCAGCTGACCTCGCACTGTATAAGTTTTCAGTACAATCAGAAGGCAGCTTATACTGGTTATATATAGCTTGATATGTAGTCGTGCATAAAGTTAACCGCAGTGTGAATGCAGCTTAATGCCGTCCTTTCAAACCACGTTTATGAGTCTTCCAACGCAACCCAGAACCACCCACAAATGTCTTCTTGTTATGTTTTTGGAGAATGCAAGTCGAGCAAGTGCTGTGAGTTTACTGGCATACTTAATACTTATCAACAAACACCTCGTGGAACCACCCAACTGAAAGAAGTTTCAAAATTAAACGGCTGATTGCTCAACCGTTTAAGATTGCAAAGGTTGGTATTGTTGAGATTTATGCGAAATGAATGAAACGAGTTTTATCTTGTAGTAACTACTACAAGATAAAGCTCGTTTCATTAATTTCGCATAAGGTACCTACCTAATTACGAAGATTTTAGGTTACTGTTCTGCGGTTTACTTCAGTTGTGGTACCGTACCTGTCTCCCTATTCGGTAGTTATATGGTTATATGTTATTGGGTATGAAACATAGGCAGCTCCCGCAGATCTGTTGGTATTAAGTGTGCCCTCAATTATGTAATAGGTGAGGTAGATAGAAGTTCTTTGTTTAGGTAGTGGGGAACATAGATAGAATTATAGGCTGACCAGTCTCGCCCCGTGGTTTAAATTATCCGATGTACTATTCCTGGTTATAAACTATCTGTGTGCCAAGTTTTATCTAAATTTCTTCAGTTGTTTTTGCGTGAAAGATTAACAAACATCTATACATATAACATACATACATATTAGTAGGATGGGATAGTAGATTTATGCCATGCTACGTCACTATAAACACGGAACAGAAGAAATATTTTTATACGATGTCCCATAATTCAGCTAATAACCTTTTAATGCGAGTTACAGTAAATCTGGGGATGACTTCTAAGATGGTTGACAAAGGCGATGTCAAAATAACCCGCAGGCAGTACGGATATTGATGAAGGGGGACCACCCACTGGCTACTGGTCACTATGAATACCTATTTTGTATAGAATAAGCTCTATTTACTGTTAAATACAATATCGATAGATATTGACTTTTTTAAAGACATTGCGGTTGAAGTGGCCTACCATTAGTTCATTTGTTAAAAATACATCGACGCTCGAATAAACCGGTAATCGCAAAAATCAAATTTTAGAGGAAAAATTATTTAGTGATTTTCGGGTATAACTTTTCAACAAAAGGTAATTGGCTTGTATCCTTAAAAATAATTTAATGTCCGTCAGATAGCTTTATAAAAAATATTGAACACGTATTTTTTATTTTTTCTTTTATTCAAATACTTAGGAAGATATATTGATTTGAAATGTTGCATGACGTCACGCCATGGTGCAAAATATAGAACGGCGTGACGTAATTAGCCCCCACTCTGTAACTTTAATATGCTATATCTCAGTAATTTTTGGTAATTACGACAAAATAAAAAATACAGGTCTTAATTTTTTTTATTATCTGTAAGACGGACTAATTATTTTTTTGATTTTCATACCTTGGATACATCCCTATTGCACACTCTAATCATGGACAAGGTAGGTATTTAAAACTTTTATTCGTACATACCTCGTAAATTATAATCAGTTATTGCTTCGTTGGACCGTGCTTCTATAGATTGAGCCCTTGCTCGTTATTAGCACAGTTCTTATTTAAAGTAAGTTTAGAACATAAAAACACAGTATGTAAAAGTTAGACGAAGAATTTTTTCCTTGAAAGGGTAAGGTACAACTGTAGCAAACCCAATTCTCGCCTGGTATGTTGGGTCCCATTTGATAGGTGATGCGCTTAGTCTTACATAACGTACATAATTCAAGGCTTCAGGCAGATACCTACTGAGATTTTTTAATAAACCTAATATCTTTACATCTGACCCGGGAATTGGAACCCGAGACCTCTTGCACAAAACTGTACGTGTTGTCACCGTATCACCACCGTGTCACCACTTATTTTGTGCGAGATTCGAACACGTAACACCTATGTGTTGCATGTTCGCCCTGTGGCAGTAGTAGAGTGGGCTAAAATGTTCATCAAAATATAATAGATAACTATATATCAAAATAATAATACCACCACATATACAAACGAATGTACATAATTATAATTTAAATACATTGTTAATTTAATTACAAAGGGCGGGCGTTTTGGGCACTGTCTTATGTAATATTGGCGTACAAAAAGTGCTGATTCTCAGCCTAATTTGAATTTTTCTTTTTATTTTTATTTTGAATTATATTTCGATACATACTTGTTGCAATATGATCTTCGGTCTCTTTAATCATCAACAATATTCTACTGATACTAGTAGTAGAGTGCGTTACATGTAGAAACGAGTCCTTGACTCGTCGAATTTTAGCAAATTAACCCCAATACGTATGTTAAGGTATCTATTATGTCCCGGATGATAACTGTAATAGTGCATTGCCGAAAATGACTTCATCAAAATTCACCATAATAAACCTGTAATCGCGTAAACCAGAAATTTGCCCGAAATATTTTACGGTAATATTACTTTACTTAGATGTAGCCGCAAAATTTTATCAGTAATAATGTATAACGTTATTTATCTAGTTCATAAAAAATTGATAATTTCCAAAGAACAAAAGTGTTATAAAGAAAATCGTTGGAAATTACCGTAGAAAAAATCTGAAAAAAATGGCGTAGGTGTATCCCGATCCATAGATACCGATAATGTTATAACAGTAATAAGTCAGTAATAGTACAATACAGGTTTATTCCTTGGGGGTGTCGATATATGAAAGCAGTCTTTATCGTTATTTTTGCTATAATTCACAGTAAATTTTAAGATAGTATTAATATTCTTAAACCATAAGTTTAGGGATCTTTTAAGAAATTTACCTGTGTAATTAAAAAAAAAAAATCTATGATAAAAAAAAATATGCTGTACATATTGCAATTTCTTTATTACTGCTAAATCATCCACCTCACAATACCTACACTTTCAAAAAGCACAAAATTACTTCCAAAAGGCTTACTTAGGCAAAAATCATAATATAAAACCTAGAACAAGTTTCAGAGAAGTCTTGTATAACTTCATAACGATAACATTCTTATAAAAACTTGGAGCTTCCAGAGTGTCGTGCAAGTTTTTCTTTTGTGACTCTGCTCAAATCTTTTGTGGCTATTTTTATATAAAAGCTTACCTACAGATTTCCAATTAAAAGAATGTCATTAAGTTTTCATTACCTACATCTACTAAATATACAACGCCTGCGGTATTTGATACAACAATCATTTGATTCAAATCGAATATCAAATCAATCGAATTTCCAATTATTATTTGGAAATCATAACATTCGGCCGCCCAACACATTGTTGTCTCCTGTCAAACACAGGTATATTTATTCAATTAAAACATAATATGCATTTTACATTAATGAAATTCGCCAAGTTTCTAATGTCAGATTTTGGCACCGGTAGACACATAAGTACAAAGCTTAAAGGCAGATTATTAAACGTCGAATAAATGAGGTTGATATCTATAAATCTGTCAACCTTCCTACTTCAAGAACGGAAGACAATTTTTGAACCGGCTTCAATGAAAGAGTTCTCAATTTGACTGTATTTTTTGTGTATACAAATATACACCACAGAAGTTTTAACAGGTTGAACGAATTTTGATGATTATTTTTTTATTTGTATGTTTTGTTCTAGTTGTGAAAATGGCAATTACGGAAGTCATAGGAAAAAACTAAAATATAGAAACCAAAACTTCGATATTTATTTTTTTCACTTTGTAGTGTTTTTAGAAGGTTGTTTGTTTTTTCTTGTAAAAAAGTTTTTTTAAAACAAGTGCATTTAAGATAGTCTTCAAATAGCTGCTCTTAATTTTAACAAACAGTTTCGGGCAAATCGAACCAAAGATACTTAAGTAGGTACCTAGGTACCCATACTACGCAGGACTTCACAGTGAATTTGGTGAGATAGGCAACTTTTTACAGGCACAAAAGTTGTCTCTTTTACCAAAACACAACAAATTCAATTTTTACCAACCGTAGTGTATGAATATAAGTCGTGGTGGCCTAGTGGTTAATAAAACACCAGCTTCTCAAGTATGAGTGTGCGGGTTCGATTCCAGGTCAGGCAAGCACCAAAGTAACTTTTCTAAATTATATGTACTTTCTAAGTATATCTTGGACACCAATGACTGATTAAAAGGTGAAGGAAAACATCTTGAGGAAACCTGGACATTAAATCGCCCAACCTCTTTGAGCAAACGTGGTGATTACTCTCAATCCATCTCTGTATGTGAGGAGACGTCCTGTGCCCAGCAGTGGGACGATAAAAAAGGTTGATGCTGTTGGGTATGAAGTTATTCAAACCGTCCCGTCCGTTTATTCCGGCATCGCAACCGGATCATGATCGTGTAACAGTGTGGAGAGGTGTCCTCCTGATGGTGTCATGTTGTCGGCTGACACGACAAATTGCCGGCTAGTAATTGGCGGCCGGCTGTAACGCTGTAAAGCCGCTGAATTGGGTTATATTACTTTTATAGTGAAAAATTGCACGTGCTTCACATCCAGCCTATTGTGGTGTGTCGTTATTACAGGAAAGCGTTTTTAATTTTTCCCAGAGTGACGGTAAATGGTACACACGCAGTGCATGTAGGTAGGTACTTATATGCATAAGTGGCTACATGTTTTGTGCAATATTTCACGTACAATTTTTGGAAACACTTTAGAAAATTAAAAATAAACAGAACATTTATGTTGTTAGCCGTTTCTACCATGTTAGTTAAATTATTGTGTGATGACATGTTTTAAAAAGAAAGAAAATAGATTTATTTGATCCAGATACACAACATTTACACAAAAACAATGCTTTCTTTAAGTAGATGCATGAAGTCTTATTTAAAATTTCAATCTAGGTACATTCTCAGTTTGATCAGGCTTGCCTAATATTTGCTTCCCAAAGCACATACCAAACACATGTAATCTAATTAAAAACAGAGTAGGTGCACACCACAGCGCAAACAAAATTTACTCCGGCAAAATGTTCGAGTGTCTGACATGTTTAACCTACATCGTATGTACGTTATTTACCTTGTACAAATCTGGGAAAAGACGACGCTAAGAAATTGAAACCACATTGAAAATCTGCAGCAAGCATCTGCGCTCCAAGTGTTTCGGCCATATTATGTAGAAGTGAGCGGAATAAGCCGTACTTTGTTACAAATCCGGGACTTGGGTTGGATTTGCCGGTGTCCGTTTTGTGCTTGTTATTCCAACGCTGCCAGACCGGGTGCAATCTTAAGTGTAGCATACACTGGAGAGAAACTCTCTCCCTACTGAATGAACCAAATAGAGTTCGCAAGTATAGGTATAATATTATGTATGTATACAAAAATGGATCCCTTTCCCTTCTGTACCCTCGAATCCGGCCTATTGAAAGATATTTTCACAGAACATCATAACTACGAAAAAAATCAAAGATATCGCAAAAAGCATTCGCTGTTTCGAGATCCGATTTCCTTATCCCGTCTGAATACTAGTGCGTGTCTAAAGACGGAAATCGGATCTGGTCTTTGGATAACGTAAGAGGCGGTTATGGAATTATTACTAACGATAGATAGTATTGTCCATTGACAGTTAAGCCTAGACGGTCGCTACGTCGATGCTTCGCGTTTTAGATCATAACTTCAATAATGTAAAGTACAATAGTTCCGCTCAAAGTCCAAGAGATGAACTGTAAAACTGCTTCACAAAACAAATTATATATTAAGGCAAGTATATCTTTTTATTCTAGTAGATACGTGTTTCATGACCTTTGACTAAATTCATATCCGTTTCAAAGCATCTTAACGACGTTGTGCACACATCGTTCTTGGCAATTCTCAGCTACATCAAAGTGAAATGCAATCCTTGTGGCAAGAAGGTAGATCTGACGGGCGTAAGATTAACTCGCATGCATTTAGAAATCGGAGGAAAGAACCTTGTACATTGTCGAAATAAAGAGCAGATGTGTGTTGAAAACACTTGACGGAAACTGTGACTATCTAATGAAACAACCATGCTGTTCTAGATCTTTTTTAAAACAAGCTATTTGGAGATACCTACATATAAAGTTTAAGTATTTTGAATCAAAAGCTATGCAGTCATCCTAATTATGTGCCACCTAAATGAAATTTATAAAAAATAATATCTTCAATTTGTTGCGCAAATTCTTCATTCACTAGTTCCGTGAAAACGAAACCGCTGAAAAAGGAAACTCGCTGACATAGTCACTCAAGGGAAAAAATAAAACGAGGAGCCGGCCTTAACGACCGTCAGGGGATGTCATTAGCTGATGTCCACTGCTGCATGATTCGAATGAGACTCATCTAGAATGTAAGTGAGAATAACCTCGACACGACAATGTAGGTTAGCACTAGGTACGCTTAACCAGCTATAATTGCATTTTTATAAAAGGTATATTCTCTTGTATTTTGTAGTCTTAAAAACAAACTGATGACCCCGCAGGTAACTGACTACCGCCTATGGACACCTCTGCAAATCTCTCAAATTCAAGGGGTATTACTAGGACATTACCATCACAAAGGCCAAGCCTGGTATATAATATGGTGTAGGGTTATTTGGGAAAAACGTAAATTGAAAGAATAACGTTTATTTGGACACAACTCGTGAAACACAAAAAGCAAATAACAAAATAAAAAAGTGAAAATAATGTTTTAAAACAAATAAACGGAGGCGATTCACGGCTATTCAGCAATAAAATGTCAGACAGATTCAAGACAGGACAAGTGACGAGGAGCAGAAACAGTTTCAACATATCTACAAAATGTTTGCACAAAAAACCAAATCAACAAGGACTGCCTCAGCAAAAACCTGTTCTTAGCGCTTAGCTAGATTGATCCGTGGACGATGAAGCGCAACATGAGGGAAGCTTACGTTCAGTATTTGACAGTATATGACTGAATTGATTAATTGGATCCGAAAATAAGGGACACATTTGACTGGCAGCAAGCACCCAGCAACTAACTTGATTAACTTTGAACCTACTTATTTTAATGCAATAAATATAAGTTCTCTTCGGATGCATTATTAAGTTTGACCGACTACTTTTTTCGTTAGTAGTCAAGTACGGTATACCTACTCACGTAAAGTGTAGCTTAATCAATGTATGGGTAATGTTCCTACCATGTACTGGGATACAGGCCTCCTTTGTACGGGCGACAGCAAGTCAACCTACCCGAAACTGTCAAACATTCCCAATTAACCTTGAGCTTTAATACTTTGTAGATAAAGTTAAAAATGTAATAAAGAAATCTGACAGATTGCAGTGGTTTGATGTGCTGTCGTCTGTACGAAAGGGATTGGGATGTAATGTAATCTACCACGTGGACGCGGTGTGGTTTGGTAAATGTCAAAATTCGAATACGTATCTTTAAATTTTTTGTTCTAGAACATTCTAGATTTTCCTTACGATCCTTTCTTTCACCATTTTGTTTAGCTTAACTTGTAAACTATGCCAATTAATTAGATTTCTTGATTGATGTTTTGGCGACTTACCTATTTCTCTAGCAGACTACCATTTTCATTAATAGAATTTATTCTTAAGATAAACGCGGCATTACCGCTGAGTAAAAAGAATGTTAAGAAGGTATCAATCCATTACGGTCGGTCTTTTTACTGCGGTTCTACATTAGAAATTCATTACCTTCCACAACCTAAAGTTTTTCATACCCACACACTATCAAAGAACAAATTATATTGCTAGAGTATTCTTATCACGGAGAGCAATTTATTACAGAAGTATTTGGCTCAATTCCAATTGCGGCAGCCCTTCCAAACTTTTAATTGGCTACTCTAACAAACAATTACCGAGGGAGTAACTCTGTCATTGCACTTTTACAAATTAAAAACATTCACCCCTAAATTAATGGAAGGGTGGACCAAAGAGATAGGCAGAGCCGTCGTGTATCTAGAAAAAAGGAAACAGCAAATTACTATGGCGGTGTCTAGCTAATTTCATTTACTAGACTGAAACGCTTTTTGAATTACGTTACAGTCATAGTAAATGAGCTTTCTCAGGCTCTCAGACTTTCCTATTTAGGCACCAAAATAGGGTTATAAGCTTTTCTCAGCGTAGAACGTAAATTAATTAGATGGTAAGTCTGAATATTTATTTCCAATAAACCAATCAAAGGCACTTAAATAAATAGTCACGGGGTCGGTCAGACAGGAATATAAAGCCATTCTGTAGCGTAGCAGGTCATCATCATCATCTCAGCGTCAATCCCAGCTCGCCAGTCCGCTTTACCACTCTAACTGCTGATTTTGGCTAAACTTCGATATTTTCCGTGAAGCGAGTGCCGTCTGACCTCCACAACCCGAAGGCGACATCGAAGTATTGCAGTTAGACCTGTTGTTGGAACTTTTGAGGGCTCCAACAACCCGTAACGAATGCCACTAGATGTTCGTATGGCAACCGGGACCAACGGCTTAACGTGCTTGTTAATATCATGATCTGACTAGCCGATTCTCAACTGTGTTTGGGGTCGGCTTCCATTCTTATCTGATGCAGCTAGTACCTACACCAGAGTAGTTTAATTAGAGCGACTGCCTGTCAAACCACTACAACAAGTTACTGGGTAACACAACACTACTTGGTAAGACTAATTGTTAGACTTTCGAGCTTCTGACACTCTATAATGTCTAGTAAGATAGGTAAATAGTTTGCTGAACCTTCTTTTTTTGTTTTGGATGGGAAATCATCAAATTACCTCTCCCGCTCTGGGTGGAGCGGAAGGGCGTGTCAGACTTTTACTGACTAAAACCCACCCCTATTTCTTTTCTTGCCTGCAGGCCAGGGCCACGGTTTCTTTTTTAAATAACCGGCCACCCTGGCCCAGTCTGCTATACCTACATTGATTACAAATTCTAATTATGGTGAAGGTATTGTGTGGTCTGTACCTACCTTACATTTGAGCAGCAACTGATGCAGCTGTTATTAAGGCAGGCGAAGAATGGCTAGTCCTACTATAATTTTAAAATGATGAGTGACGGTAACAACAAAAGCATAAAACAACCGATTTCAAAAAAAAAAAAACATTACTGAGTGAAAACATAAGTACGTAGGTACTGGTGTACTTTATTTGTGGAAGTCGATGTCTGTATTTCAGTTTTTAGCCACCGACTTCCGAAATTATGCAACGTGTAACGAAAGGGGTGTAGCAAAAATATTTTTAGTTTGGTGATTATTTGCATCACATGTACCTAAACAACAGTAAAATAGTTATTGTCACACCATCAAGGTAGACAAAGTGGGTTTAAAACGTATTATCAAACCTCAAAAATACTCCAGGCGAGTTATTAAATTTTAATATGGGATCACCGCGCAAGCTTCCTCTATAACGACAACAAAACAAAATCAGTCCACACTTGACGAAAATATCCATGAACATGTTTGTACGTCGTGTAAAGTTTCCTGTGTAGGTACCAACTACATACATATTTCCTACTATGAAAGATGAAAGTTCTGTTCCATTATAAAGTTGCAACGAACATCTATTTCCCAAAAGTCACGTAACGCAAATATCGTATTGGGTTTAGATAAGTATGTGTAGTAGGGTAATAGTGCAAAATAACCCATTACATTAGTCATTAGTGCACTTACTACCTACTCACACGGGGAAATAGATAGCCCGTTCTGGAGTTAACTCCGCCTTCCCCTTTTTAGAAGGAAAGTAATTCATTTCGCGTCGAATTAATTACCTATCTGTATGTTGTTGTTTGTTCAATTTTAACTTTTAAGCGCGAATTTCAAAAAACTTTTGTACCTACCTAGAATAATTATTATCCTAAGAATAAATTTTGAATAACCTTATTAGAATTGTCATACGTGAACTTGATTGCACGTCTCGTCTTTGCCTGTGTTTAAATTATACCCAAGGAAACCTATTTGATAAAGGGATTTTATAAGTAGATAGATATACCTGCGATGGAGCATTCATATCTACATTATTTACATCGCCACAAAACGTATCGTCAAACCATTGCGTTCTTACCTATATGTATTTGATTTTTTTTCAGACGTCGGCCAGAATCAAGTTTC
This sequence comes from Sesamia inferens, assembly GCA_037179545.1. NCBI lineage: Eukaryota > Metazoa > Arthropoda > Insecta > Lepidoptera > Noctuidae > Sesamia > Sesamia inferens. The sequence continues at coordinate 20,487,163 of CM073928.1, read as the reverse complement.
TTACCCTGTATATTCCAGTTGGCTCGTACTTTTTTCAATGGATTGTTTCAATGTACCTACTCAAATTGCTAGATTTGAAAATAGAATACCTACAGTAGTCCATGCTTAGCGTTTGCGCCTGCAGCCGCTAGACCAACGAAGCTGTCAGCATTACAAATAAATCAGGAGTACAGTAATAGTGTTGTCTATGTAGTTCTGTCTTTTATGTATTTACCTTGTAGCTTAACCGACAAGGTCGCGTAAGTGAAGTTTCGGGTTGTGAGTTATCCGATCCGGGTTGAATAAAGGTCACCGACTGATAAGAATCTAATCATTAGACCCATGAGCGCGCATCTTAACGCGCATTACCTTTTTAAGCTTTTCGTCTTTGAAACTTAGCGTAGGTATTGTGTTTTGAACGTGTGACTATTAAAAAAAAAGAAATGTACTTAGTTGTTCTATTCTGTAGGTAGGTACGTTTATTGTCTCCCTGCATACCTATTTGTTCATTTTTTTTCGAAGCTCATCAAATCAAAGAGCTTATACAAAACTGTGCTGTGATAAGTTCATCATGAACTTATCACAGCCGATAGAGCTTTTTGGAAACTTCCATTTAATGCTGCGGCTTTATTTACGCGGTTACGCGAACAATACTTCGCGCGCTCTCTATCGCACGCCGCTTGACATTTCGCTGTACAATAAAGAGCGCGTAAAGCTCGCGTTATCGCTAGACTAGTTCCATACTTACTTTACTCTTTGGTTCCAAAGCTCAACCATGCTACGTATTTATTGGTACTAGCAGCGACATCTAGTAGTAACAATTAGATTTATAATTACTTTAAGTAAATGGCACTTTGTTTAATTAGAATATTCAAGAATGTCATGGTAACGTGTAATCGATACAGTAATAAATTTGAATGAGATTTAGGTGCTAGTTACAAACAAAACGTATATCAATAAGAGACATCTATTGAAGATGGTCTACATTAAGTAAGGAAAGACGGCGGACTCGAGACGGGACAGATGGAATATCATCAAAACCTAGTAGTTCCAGCATGTACCGTTATGTCGTAATTTTGAATATCAGAAGATTAGTTAGGACAATTATTTACAAGAAAATAGAATAAAATAATGTTGACCTGTTCTAGATCGAATCCAGTTGGAAAAGTTGAACTTTTTGAAACACGTGCTGCCCGCGCGCGCACTTTACCTCGCCTTCCCGCCGGCTAGCCGCGGCAGCCTGTCGCTCGTTGATTATGTAACGACAGTAGGTACTATGTACGTATCATAAAATTACTTAACAGCGCGTTATTACGCCCAGTTACATAATCACGACCTCGACTCATTTATTTTACGTAACCATGAATAAAAACATACCTAGCGTAAGATTGTATAGGGGAACACATTGTAAAAAAAACTAAATATGACTTCAAATGTATATTTAATATGGGTTTATAATAATTTATGAAAAAGTTTAGGTATAAGACAAATTTTGGTATAAGAGTTGGTATCGAAGTTCTAGGTACAACCTAGAAATTTAATAGGACTACAAATACAATACAATTAAGTAGAGTAGAAATATAAGATAAAGACTTAACATTAATGGTCAGCTTATTGATAACCTGAATTACAGTATTACAATAGCATTTAAACTAAGTGACATCTAAGTTGTTGACTTCAGTTTTATTGTTCTCTTCAGCTGTAGCCAAATTACCCTTAAACTTCTTAGCTTGTGTCTCCTCAGAATCATTTGATGCTTCGTCTTTAGACAGCTCATTCAAATTATATTTCTTATATGTAAAGTAATTGTCCACAATGCTTAACAAGCAAATACCCTTTATAATTTCCACTATTATACAGAGCCCTGGATTTTTCAAATCAGCTTTGTTGTTTGCATTTTTCAAAACAACCATTTCTGCCAGCTCCTTGATGATCAATTCTCTGCACACACTGCTGTTGAAGCGTTTGTTGAAGATGATGGCAAAGGAAGATGACTGTTTCAGAAAATACTTATCAAAGAGCTTGCCAGCACACTCCATAATGTCTGGTAGGTTAGCTTTGCAGGTCGCCATTATTGGAAGCAGACGTAACACATGCCGTGTTTTAGAAAGCCTTGTTGTAACCAAATCTTTGATTATGGCCGTAGTCAACTCTTCTGGACTAGGTAAATTTGTTTTGACAAAAATGCAATTAGATGCACCTGTTTCCACCACCTGGAATCTTTTATGCCTTAGAGACTTCTGGGAATCTTTCTTCAAGGAATCCACTTCGCGCCTCAGCATGTCTCCGATGTCAGTCTCATCCTCGGACTCACTCTCTGATCTGTCTTCTGGGGCGGCGGAATCCGGGACAGCCGACTGCTGCTCGAGCCCAAGGTCCGGATACAGTTTCCCAGCATATTCGTTTAGCAAATTGTAAACTTCCTTTACGCAGTCTTTTTCTCTGAAGTTACACGTGCAAAAGAAGCCCCTGAAGCCGGGTTCCAAGAAATATTTGTTTCTGCGTTTACGAAAGTAAAACTTTTTTTTCTTCCGAGTATCGGCCATAATATAGACTGATAAGCACAAAGTGCAATTACAATATGGTTATGATGGCGGACTGTGATGATATAACAAAATATTATGTGTTACGTATTGAGTCGAATTATGATTAAGAATTCAATAACACAACAGCATCAACATCCGTAACGTACTGTCATTTAAACGTCAGCGAAATTTCAAAAGACTACTTGTGTTGCTAACATAAATCAACTATTTCAAGGGGTTTTAGTCGATTTTAAATGTAACTCTACAATTGAAATCTACTTCGAAACTAGTGAAAAAATTGCGCTCCTTATCTTCCTCTTGTTCTGACAAATAGCCCTACAATTCTCTAAATTATCAATAAATGGTATTGTGTTCAGAAATAATGCTTCCTATCTCCTTTTCTCACACGTTAATTCTTATGAATTTATGAAGATCTTTTTGCTGTCGCTGATTTCATCTACCTTCAAATCGCGATACTTATTTTGCTCTTTGGTGCGACTAGAATGCTAGTTATTGTTAAAAAAAAATGTGGTTAGGAATACTACGATTGAATTCTAAACATGTCTTTAAAAATTGTTTTAAAAAAACATCGTATAGGATCCATGGTTTCTTTATGATTATGATAACCTCGTCGGCATCCCCTCACATATAAGCGGTATATTGTTCGGAACTCTGGCATTCATCCGAAATGAGATCCTCCACCCAGATCTCAAAATCCCCACTATCCAGCAATTCATGAAATGCTTATCCAAGCGTTTCTTTGACACAGCCGCTAAACATCACAACCCTCTAAGTGTCGCGGCAGCAAAATACACCCCCTCCATCGCCGAGGTCCATCGCGACGCGTTCCCCTCACGACCCTTGTCCGATGAAGGCCAACCCGCACGGCAGCTAAACCAGTAAATATAAATTCCCGACTATGACCTCTGAGTTTGCTTCGGCCGTTTCTTCTCAGCGGTAGGACTAGAAACGCTTCGGTCATCAAACCGAAATAAAAATAAAATTTCGATCCAGCCGTCCCTTGCTGTTCTCTCCAGCGACACCCTAAGCTGAAGTTCGTACCCCACAGGGGGTGCCCTCTTAGCGTATAGTGGCTTAGTTTTTAGGTTTTAAATTCATTTAAGGCAGCCACAGGATAGCCAGGTTAAGTAGTGACGACCTCTCAAGATCAACTACGAGATGCAATATTGATTAAAAAAAAGGAACACTGGCAGATATCTTTTGTCGGCACATAGTTGTGTTCGTTTTTTTTTTTTTTCTCGGTAAACCCGAACGTGTCCACGCCCCATTATATCTTACGACACGGGGTTACGGATAGTTAAGAGAGAGATAGAGAGAAAAAAAAATGCTAATAATATATTTTATTTACACTAAATTAGTTTCACAAAAATAGTACCATTATTTATGTACAGCAACTATACTATAAAGTTACTTTAGCGCCTTATTAGAATAACCTTACATATTTATATAGAATAACGATAAACATTAAAATACTATTAGAATACTTTTTGTAGACATTTTGCATTGTCTTAAGTGCATACAAATTATTCTCATTTCAAGGCAAATTCTTCAGTAGCAACTGGGTTATTTTCTGAATTTACAATACTTAGGCTTCATAATCGTAGGTAGGTTGGCGACGACCGGCTTGTTTCGTTTTGGGCACACTGTGATGCTGAAAAAATAACATAAAATAATTAAAAAAAGAACCAAACAAAATAAAATTATCAGTTTTTTATTTTTTATTTAATATGCACAAATAATTATTCGTTATTTTTAAGAGGGGATTAGTACGAAAGAATTTGAATTTGCCGTCGCGTTGTTTATAATCTCTCCCCATAAACCCTTATTCATAAACGCTGCTTAAAGTTAACTAGTGATTAGCGATTCTTTAACCATAAATTTTTGACCTTTTAACATTACTTACTTAACTTTAATCATCATTTATGAATAAACACCACGCTGTTTAAGGGGTTTATGAATAAAACCCCTTAAACAGTGTGGTGTTTGTAAAACTATGATTAAAGTTAAGTGACGTGCAAACGTCTAAAATGTATGTTTAAATAATCGCTACTCACTAGTTAACTTTAAATATAGTTTATGAATAAGTGAGAAAGTGCGAAAGAGACAGTTGCAGCTCCGGCTGATTTTACCTTACAAAAACGTTGAACAAAAGACATTTCGTATTCCAATGATTTTTTTTTTTTGAAACGACAAATCTCTATTATTTTCATATCAAAATTTAGAGGAAAAGTATACCTATCCTTTTATTAATTTCTTTTTTGTCAAAAACATGGCGGTAAAAATGAAAAAAAAAAACAAAAAGTTTGTTCTAAAAGCGTTACCCACCAAGAAAACAGCGAAATACGTTCGTATAGACAAAGAGTCGCCACTAGAGTCCTCTCTTAATACAAATTACTTGCTACGCATATTCGCTTGTTTCTAGTGGAAATGCAGCCTTACAGCACATGTGCTGTACTGTACGAATACTATTACTATGATGTGGATAGTACACAACTAATAAAAACTTATAAAATAATCCTTACTCAGTATTATATTCAATAGATGACAGCTTCATGTACTCGACATAAATGCTGGGGCTCTTCAACAATCTCCACGTCATGGGGTTGAATAAATTTGTTTCATATTTCCACTCGACTATTACGAAAATAGGCGGATGACCGCTATCCTTCACAGCAACCATTTTGGTCTCTAGCACTCCAGGCTTGTAGAACTTTCTGTAAAGGAAAATAAAATATACTATACGAAAAAAATTTGATCTAAGACGAAATGCCTGTTAATAGGCCACTGCCAATGTTCGTCACCCTAATTACTACTTTCAATAAATAAATTATTACTGTGGAGGAATGAGGAACAGGGAGTAAAGTTCACTCATCCTCCATAGAAAAGGGAGGATCTTCCGACCAGACTGGTTGTCTGGCGGGCCACTTTAACCGCTGGTTTATGTGGTGAACTTGTATGCGTGCTAGTTGCACAGAAAACTCTGATTGCGAGATGCAGGATTCGCGTGACGTCAGTATGACGCGTTGTTCGCATGTTGCGTTGTAGGCACCGCTACATTACTATCAATTCGAATTATTTTGAAGCTTATTTCTAATCCATTGCTCCATATAATCGAAATTTTTGTCTACCCAACTCTCCATGTAAATAACGCAATGAATATAGTTGAACTGTCAAAAAGAATTAACCATTGCGCTACTTTTAGTGTGTAACGCAAAATATTACCCTGATGGATAATTTGCTGTAAGACTGATAACCTAAGCATTGAAGATCATTGTAGCTTTATTTAATGACTAGCTGTTGCCCGCGACTCCGTCTGCGTGGACTTTAGTTTACAACGCGCGGAGCTAAGTTGATATAAAATATGCGCCTGTTAAAATAATGGGAGCAATATGACGTCCACGTTTGCTACCATTTTCGCAACAATTTTTGTTACTGCTCAGCTCCTATTGGTTATAGCGGGATGTTATATTGAGCCTATGTCCTTTCTCAGGATCTAGACTATTTGTGTACCAAATTTCATTACAATCGGTTCAGCAGTTTTGGCGTGAAAGCCGGACAGACAGACAGAGATCCTTTCGCATTTATAATATTAGTATGGATTACGACTTCGTCCGTTTGAAATTTATTGCTACCCCAACCCACTCCACCCCATCGCATTGCTTCACCTAACCGTGATATAATTCAATTTTCACTTAGCAGTCTTTCTTTCTCCGTTTCCAAGTTTCTCAACGCGATATCATTACTATAGTAGGTAGATATAGATAAACATAAATAACATTAATTAGTTATTTAATTGATGACGCATTTAAATGAATAAAAAATGACCTACTGCCATATACTTTTGTTTTCATTATATGTAAATGATAATACTTTTTTTTTCACATGCTTAAAAGCTTTTATAAATAAAAACATCTTCATTATTATTAACTTCATATCAAAAATCTAATGACCCGCATCACACAAGATAATAAATTACATAGATGCGGGAACTATAGATTTGCTACTTACTATTACAGATTTCCTTATATTTTTTTCAGCAAATCGCTGATCAGTGACTGATCCCGACAAGTGCTTTACTTAGTATAAATTATTTCATCATCACCAGTACTCGGAAATTGGAAAAAAAAAACTTCATAAGGAAACCGGCATTTCCTAGAACCAGACATTCGAAGACTTGTGCCAATCTAACAACTCCCGCTGGGCCCTTAATTCCCCCATCTCCGTTCCATCATTGGACGACACTTTGTACCGCGAGTTTCCACCCTTACGTTGTTAACACGACGAACGAAGCATTTCGCCTCGTCTTTTATACCGCCTACATCGAGGAACTTGAACAATTTGCCAGCGGCGGTGTTTCCATCGGACTACAATTTGAGTGTCTTCAAGGCTAGAGTAATAAATAGGCTCTTAATAAACTAGCGCGCTTTACCATCAACGATTGCATCACTCCTTACCATCAGGCGGGATTGCGGTCAAGCGCTAGTTTATAACTTATAAATAAATAAAGCTGGTTGTAAAGAAAGTTTTTAACTTACTGTTCATTATCCAAAAACATGTGGTCGCTTTTATTGTTGTTTCTATCAACCAATGTTAAAGACAGCTTTCCTGATTCTGGCCCATGAGTTATGCTCGCTGTTGTGTTTGCCACTTTCAGTACCACCTCATAATGGACTCCTGTAACATTAGATAATTTAGGGTTTTAGGATTAGGGCATTAGGGTCTACAGATGCAAATCTACAGTATAAAGAACAATACCGTGATAAATATATACAACGTGTAAAATGAAGGGTATATACATACCAAAACAAAGGGGCATGGCATCTTTAGATGATATTGGAAGGGTTTTTTAACCAGTTCTCTTTCCCCCTTACTCATAAACGTTGTTTAAAAGTAACTAGTAATATGGATGCTGTAACTATACGCTTGTGACCTTTTAACGTCACTTAACTTTAATCATCATTTATGAATAAACACCAGTGTTTAAGGGGTTTATTCATAAACGATGATTAAAGTTTTAAGTGACGTGCAAACGTCTAAAATGTATGGTTAAACAATCGCTAATAACTAGTTAACTTTAAACAACGTTTATGAATAACGGGGTTTATGTTATGAGAGTTATGAGAAAAAACACAGTTGTGATAGGCTACTACCATACCAGGCGCACAGAATTATTGAAGACATTTATCGTGATTTTGGCAAGTAAGTGACGTGTAGTTATGTGCAACGTTTGTTATGATTTGAATTTAAGAAACACACAAAAACGAAATTTTGGTATAAAGTTTTTGGGTATTTTATTTTGAGTTGAAACCCTTCCGATTTTGTTTGATATCATGTAAAGATGCCATGCCCTTGGTATGTATACAATATGTAACAAACCCTGTTGTTCCTTCAACCTACGTTTTAAGAATCGGCCCGGCATACGGACGTAATAAAGCAAGTAATTTATAAAAATTGTTCAACAAAAATAGTGAAAATAAATGTTTAATTATTAATATTTATAATCTGTAACTGATTTCTTAGCTCTGCAATTCTGCATGAAGAAACTAGACATAAATAAACGTTCCCGCCAATTTATTTAACTTATAAAATCAGATATTCTAAAAAAAACGAATTTGTCGGTTTTAATAGGTATTTGATTGTGACCCCTCGACTAGACGATGATTACTGTTTTCTAATTATGATTTCATTAATAATGTGCTTGTAGGTAAAATATATGTCCCTGAAAGGAACAACAGGGTTTTTGTTACATAGTGTATACGCTTTGTCTTTGTCTGGCAGTTTGCATATGTGGCTTTATATGTTTGTAGACGCAAACACGATACAGAAGAAATTCCTATTGTAAGGCAAAGTACTTTTAAAAAAAAAAGAAAGATAAGAAATCGACTTACTGCAATATGGTTTAGCATTGCCTGTCAGAGCATACAGCGCAATATTAGAGTTAGTGTCGACGAGACCGCCCACTTGTAGCCGATTGTAGATGTTGAACGAGTGGTAACCCATCGGTATACAATAGTGATGCTTGTCACAGCTTGTACAGTTACCAGCAAGGAAGGCCTGAAAAAGAAGTTCGTTATGGGAATATTTATTAAAAGTGAAGTGTCGGCGCATGGACGGCGCGGGGTGCGGGGCAACGAGCTCGGTACGCGCCGCCGGCGCCGTCGCCGCGCCTCACCACTAAGCTCACAGACGCGCTCCGCCACGGGCATTTCATTGTTCTTACGCATTTTATTGTTAGTTAAGCTAATACACCTATTTTATACAGTCCGCTTCTTTTATTGCACCACTGAGCCCATCCAAGAAGAGTGAAAAGAATATTTTAATATTGTATTAAAACTTCCATTATCAGCATGTTGGTCCAAAGGATTTGCCAAGTTTTTTTTTTTCTACATACATGGGCGTACCCAGGTGGGGGCAGGGGGAGACAGCTGCCCCCACCGCAGAACATGTATGAACTCCCCTAATTACTAAACAATGTATAAACGAGGACTTATATTTAACTTCTAAATAAACTACGCAGTAGAAACTAACAAAATGTATGGTGCAATTGCCAAAAAACCACGTGCGATTATAGCGCACAAGGATTATCCACTCTAAAATTTGACTTGCCCATTTAGGCCTGACTTGCCTTCCCCTAGGCCTGACCGAGGCCAGAAGCTGGGTACGCCCATATCTACATACAGTATGTAAAGAAAACCCTGTCCGATCCGTGAAGGTATTGTTAGGTATCGTTAACTGATTCTTATAATGTCAACAAAGCCGGGCTAAACTTAAAAAAAAATCCCCCTAAAAAAATAAATATTATTTCGAAAACTCGAGGTAACTTAATAAATGTGCGATAAGCACACTTCCCCGGGCGACGGGCGGCAGGGCACGCGACACGTTATCGTATCGCTATTCGCTCATAACGATACCGGTGTTGTCACTTTTTTAAAAATTACCATCTTTCGGGGAAGTTGGAATTAATTCGCGGGAAAAAAGATTATTTCAAAATTCATTTGTATTGGTACTATGATGATTACGTAAAATTTTATATTATGTTTGGTCATGGTTTACCTAACCTTTATTATCCTTACGGGTCGGACAGGGTTTTCTTAACATACTGTATATCTTGCACGTTATGGTGTAAACTATGTAAAACGGGACGTCCCTATTGTTTGTTTATTTATATTATCTTCAATTATGTTTTATTGCACATTATATAAGCTGACGTGTGACTTAAACAAAAAAAAAAATGTGACGTCAAGAAACAACGTGATACAACAAATTATTTTTTCTGCGCTTTAAAGACTGTTATTTTAAAGCGCAGAAAATAAAACTTTGATAATAAGGCGTATTTTGTTTTTTTTTATCTAATACCAATTGGCCTTTTCCAATATTTATTCAACATCGATAACGATAAAGACTACCTACTGACATATATTGTGCAAAATAAAAGTAACTAAACTTCTGACAGCATGACTAAGTAGTAAAACTCAAGCATTTTGTGCCATTTGTCTATTCGTTTTGCTAGTGGTTATTATATTACCTACATAAGGGTTCGTCTACCTAGTCGTAGGTAAATCGGGGACGATACCACTAAGCCACCACTGAAGCAGTAGTTCTAAGCTATGACTACTCCTTTATTAGTCTCAGAACTGGACCAAATAAAAGTATGCTTACATCATAAGACTCGCATTGCACGGCCATAAAGGGGCAAGTCGGTGCTATACTTTCAGTAAAGTACTCGTAACTCCTTTCATGGTTACAGCCCACGTATTTGACGACTTGTTGGTACGACAGGTCATTTGATCCTCCATTTGGCGAGGTCGCTTGTGTACAGCCTGGTTGTGTTGACCCGCCGTTGGGGTAGAAGTCTACGTGGCCAATAGCCTCGGTTATGCCGAACCCTGTAATACAAGATAATGTGACGTCAATACTATAACTCGCGCGAGTTAACAGGCCACCTCGCTTTGTAACGTATTTCGGACGGAATAATGTTATTTTTTTTTTTTATGTTAATTAAAGGTTGTTTTGATGATAAAGCGTCATAATACTAGATCATTTTACTCATGACGTTTTGCAATTAAATTGATACATAGGTATGGACTGAAATATAATGTTGGCGCAACCACTAACGGGTCGAAAATGTAAAAAACAAACTTAGTAAAAAAAACTTAACAAAGCAAAAACTCCACAGAAACAGTAATAACAACAGGGGATTTAACCTGTATTTAGACAAATGTAACAAAGATGCTATCGCTACTCCGCGCTTACGGCGACGGCGGGGTGCCGCGCGGGGAAGCGGGAGAGGGGTCGCATTGCAGCGAGGTGCACACTTAACTCGCGTGGGTAGTAACATGGTACAATGTTGCATTGTATTTCCAAAACAGGGACCAAAATATCCTCTTCATCATCATTTAAGCCTTTTCCGCCCGATGCTCGTAAAATCAAAATAGGTCTCCCCTATACAGTATGTTAAGAAGACCCTGTCCGACCCGTGAAGGTGTTGTTAGGTATCGATAACTGATTCTACTAATGCATACAAAACCGGGCTAAACTTAAAAAAAAAATCCCCCTAAAAATATAAATATTATTTCGCAAAAAGAGGTAACTTAATAAATGCGCGCTAACCACCCTTCGCCTGCCGCCCGCGGGGGGCCGGGCGGCAGGGCACGCGGCACGTGGTCGCATCGCTATTCGCTCATAATAATACCGGTGTTGTCACTTTTTAAAAATTACCAAATTTCGGGGAAATTGGAATTAATTCGCGGGAAAAAAAGATTATTTCAAAATTCATTTGTATTGGTACTATGATGAATACGTAAAATTTTATATTATATTTGGTCATGTGTTTACCTAACCTTTATTATCCTTATGGGTTGGACAGGGTTTTCTTAACATAGGGGAAAGTAGTACGAGATGATCCCCTTAAGGGAAAATCGCTTTAAAATGCAATTGTTTTAAATTAAACTTAAAATAAAAGCATTTGTATTAGTACATGTATCTACCTAACTTCCCTTATGCTCAAAACCAACAATATTTGAGATTTCATTAAAGTATTTCTTTTTTAAAAAAACCCTACAAACTAATCATCTTGTACACCCGTATGGGTAAGATGATCCCTATGATCATCTTACCCCCATTCTAAATAAACAAATAGTTTTATGAAGAAAAAGGTTGTAAAAAACAAAAATACGCAATATTCAAACAAAATCTTTTTTTAGATTTCGAGTTTTTAGTTAATAACATAATAAAATTAAATAAATCAACAGTAAGGTGACTTAAAAGTCACAAAAATCAAAAATCTACTAAATACTAAAATCAAAGTAGCAAAAAATAAACATAGTATGAATGAATAAAGAAAATAAATTGATATTCCTTCTTACAAATTATGCTTTTTGGCAGGTGTTGTGTTGCATATATCACACATAAATTCACCAGCATCATCACTCTCTATTCCAACACATGCTTCATGTCATTTTTCACATGAACATTTGATGCATCTTTCACCCTTGTTATCGCTTGAAAACTTTTCTGTGCAGTAGGTAAAGGCACTCAGTGTCATCTTCTTCAGATTCAGATGTGTTATATGGCATTTTCTTTCTTTTAACTTCCCTTTACCTATTCCTTTTCCTTTCTTTGTTTTATAGGTGCAGTCTTTTTCTTAATTTCATTATTCTTATTTTTTTAAATTCTCTTTTTTTGTTTTCTTGCTATTTTCTTCCTCTAAATAGTTCTTGTACGGTTTGCTAGTTAAAACAGTCGTATGGGTAGTTTTCCTTTTTAACGTGCTTCTTTTGCCTACAATTTGTGATGTATGTAATGTAGCAGGTCTAACGGCAAAATTTGCGATATTATTATCATCTGTGTGATTTGTCCGTACATATTTATTTATTTATTTATCAAGTGATGTCTCACTGTGGTTGACTGCACAGCTCGTAGGTGGGATTGGCGACAGTGGACTGCGAATTTGCACTGTTTCAGTATATAATGACGAAGGAGTTTTATTCGCTCTAAGCGATTTCAAATCCATTTCAGTAACATTGATAGCGAGCAGCCGTTGCATATTGGGACTATCAGATGTATGTAACTGAGGTGGACCTTCATCTATGAATTCAGTATCTGAACTAACACAACGCCTTGGTTGTTCCGGCAAATCCGGCTCTTCTTCGTATAAAACAAATTAATTTTCTGTGGTTACAGCCGCAAAAATTTTGTATATGTACAAGATGATCCTCGGGGATCATCTTGTACACATAAAAAGGAATCATCTTGACCCAAGTCCCACTTTTTCATTAAATGTTTGCTAACATAACCTGCACACACGCGGCTATGTTCATGTTGTCAAATACTAAAATTAAGCATATTAAAAAGACGCAAATATAACAAAAATTACATTAAACATTCTTTAAATAAAAGTAACATAAACTCAAAGTCACGCCTAACATAGATCAGCTGTTAACAAATTGTATTTGGCCTTGACAAAATTAGTCTGTCGCTCACACTGCCATTACGATTTGACTGAAGCGGAGGGGTATGCAGAGGTATGGATTACCATTGAAATCGTCTAGATGGCGTTAGTGGTTTCGGCACAATCGGAAAGGATCATCTTACCCCGAGGGGTCAACTCGTACTACTTTCCCCTACTGTAGAATCGCAAGTCAGTACCTCTACGTAAAAAATAATACATATATATATATATATATATATATACTATAACTATAACTATTTGTTCCTATTATAAAATTTCATTTTTGTTACAGGAATAAACCACAGATTTCAACAAATATATTTACCTGAAAAGTATAGTGGCATGGCGTTACTGTGGATGATGTCCACGTACTTAGCGTCCGACCGATCAAGACGCACCAAAGTAACAGTGTGAGTGAAGTAAGGAGCCGCTGGGTCTAGGCCAGTTATCCGTCCTAACTTCAAGTAGAACCTCTGTAAGGAAGAACAAAACATGAAATTAAAATTTGACTTGCATAAAAAGACTATGAAATGGGGTTAACAAGTGCACATTATTGTCTGTTATTCACAATACCTTGAACCTAGGGACCAAGTGTACCTACTAATTTACAAAAGTTGCAATGATAATATAACATTTATTTCATAAGAACTTTTACAGAAGGCACATCTTCTGTAAATTTTGCCAAGAGCCTTTACAATTAAAGTGCCTAAAAATAAACTAAAACATATTTTTTTAATATACAATATGTAAAGAAAACCCTGTCCGATCCGTGAAGGCATTGTTAGGTATCGATAACTGATTCTACTAATGGATACAAAGACGGGTTAAACTTAAAAAAAATCCCCCTAAAAAAATAAATTGTATTTCGCAAAAAGAGGTAACTTAATACATGTGCGATAGGCAATCCTTCCGCGGGCGACGGGGGGTAGGACACGCGGCACGTGGTCACATCTCTTATAATAATACAGCCCAAATGGTGTTGTCAGTTTTTTTTTTTTTGAATTAACAAATTTCGGGGAAATTGGGAGTTAATTCGCGGGAAAAAAAGATTATTTCAAAATTCATTAGTATTGTTACTATGATGATTACGTAAAATTTTATATTATATTTGGTCATGTGTTTACCTAACCTTTATTATCCTTATGGGTCGGACAGGGTTTTCTTTACATATTGTATGTGCAAGTAATGATGGTTGGAGTGTTCGGTATCGACCCGCCCGAAATAGGTTTAACAAAACCTGTGTTTTACTTTACATTTCAATTAAATTGGGGCATACCATTTTTAAATAAAACTGGTATAAAAAATATTTAAATAACAACAACTCAGAGAAAAATAACTCTCGATATTTACCTAATACAAAGACTATGTATAAACATAAGTAACATCTTACCATAAATAATTATTAATAACGTTGGAATAAATTATGATCATGACAGTGTCAAGAAGTACTTACCTATTTAATAACAGTGTACTACATGTGTTATACCTTACACTATAGACGCTTAAATCTTGTTGAGTCTTTTACATAGAAAAGGTCCTAAGAGATAAAATCGATTAGAAAAAGCATGTGAGTTTGCTAATCGATGTTATGAGTTCTTAAGAAGTAATATGTTTTTTGTATCTAGGTATCTATCTAGGTTGTAATATTACTGTTATCCCGGTCATGTTTCGATTTATACTACGAATATTAGGAGTGCACGGGTTTAACGTTTTGTCGCAAGAAGATTGTCATGTTAAATAGACTTTCTCAAGAATAACGTATTTGACTAAAAAAAACTAATTAGTTCGTCAGTCAGATTTCCAAAAAATACTAGACACTTATTTTTCCTTTTTTTATATAAGCACAGAATGAAGACGACACTGTACGTTGAAAACTCGTGTGAAGTCACTGCACGCTACACTTTCTAGCGCTCAGTGACGTCACCAGCCACCACTCCAGTAGGCCTAGTATGAGTTTTCAATACGAAACTCGTTCGATCGTATCGAGCGCGTTTGGCGCTCTCATTGGTTGAGAGTTCTTACGACCTTGAAGCGGGCCAATCGCTGAGCCAAACGCGCTCGATACGATCGAACGAGTTTCGTATTGAAAACTTATACTAGGCCTACTGATCTTTGATGCCTTTTATATTTGGCAATTTTTATTAATTTGATAAAACTAAATATACGTATCCAATATTTTTCTATAATCTGAATGACGGACTAAATAGAATATTTTTTTTTACCCAGGAAACATCCCTATTGGACTACCTAATGCACTATTATGTTCTGATCGCTATAGTCCACCACCCTAATAGCGTAACACACTATTACTATGGAATAATTTTGAAGCATATTGCTAATCCATTGTTCCATATGTTAGAAAAATGTGGTTGCTTAACTCATTATCATCTCAGCGTTAATCCCAGTCGCATCCGTAGCTTTTCAGCTTTGGAGTCTGGGGTCCGCTTTACCAGTCTAACTGTTGATTTTGGCTAAACTTCGATATTTTCCGTGAAGCGACTGCCGTCTGACCTCCAAAACCCGAAAGCGATATCTAAGCATTGCAGTTAGAACAATTGTTTGAACTTTTGAGGGCTGCAACAACCCGTAACGACTTCCACTAGATGTTCGTATGGCAACCGGGACCAACGGCTTAACGTGCTTTCCGAGGCACGACCAGACCAGTGCAAATATTCATATTCATGCATACAAATATTTGCACTGTGCGGGGATCGAAACCGCGCCTCTCTGCGCAACGGCCGCGTTCGCTACCGCTACCCCACGGAGGCAGTCATGCTTAATTATGTACTTGAATAAGTAATGAATGTTATTCAACTGTCAAAATGAAACGTATTGCTATTGATAATGTGTTACGCAAATGCCCTGCCGGTCTATTGAAAAAAAAAAGACAAGTGAACTATATTTTAAGTTCTTAAGATCAGCGCATTCAGACAAACCAACTCTTCGCCTTTAATATTAGCATAGATAGTATAAAATCTTACCTTTTGCAATGCATGTCCGCAATAACCGCCCAAATGGGCTCCCAAAGAGTGACCAATAAAGTGGAAGTTGTCTAAATTCTGCAGCCCCAACACATCCTGCAAAATAAATCGAATTTTAGTACGATATAAAAATCTTTTCTGATGTTCAAAGTCAGAACATGGTATGTTTTATGATAGCTGAGTACAATTAAAGTGTCTTCAAGACTCTTAATAAACTCACTGCTTACAATCAGGCAGGATTGCGGCCAAGCACTAGTTTATAATATAAAAAAAAATGCCTAAAAATTGGTCAATGATGTAGGTACGACGAAACTTTTATAGAAAAAGCTATTTCGCACCTTAATTGAGTAAAACATTATTACCTACTATCATTTTGAATAATTTTGAAGCATATTGCTTATCCAATGCAACATGATTCTAGAAATGTGTCTGCCCGACAACATACATTACATGCCTTGTTGGTTGTTAAAATGTAGCAAAGAAACCTATGTTACTGATAATCTAGTAGACTACTGTTCGGAACAAATTGTCATGTTTGGAGAGCCCCGCTTTGTACCTGCTTTCATTATACTTACATAAATATTATGTATAAGATGCGCAGTCATGACACCAACAAGCCTGATATTGGCCACAGCTTGGCCGTAAGGAGGTTGAGAGCCTCCTCGCCAGTCCACCACGATCACAGTCGCAGCCTCGTTCCCTTGCAAGTTTAACAGAGCGTCCGCCATATTTTGAATCTGCGTAAAGAAAGAAAGAAATAAAAAAGGTTTATTTGGG
Organism: Sesamia inferens; assembly: GCA_037179545.1. NCBI lineage: Eukaryota > Metazoa > Arthropoda > Insecta > Lepidoptera > Noctuidae > Sesamia > Sesamia inferens. The sequence goes on along the minus strand of CM073928.1, from coordinate 20,470,430 downwards.
GTAAATATGGCGCAAAAGTTTACAAAAATAAAAAATAGTTGAGGGAAACATGCGTCACATCCATGCAAAACGGCTGTTTGTTTTTATTAGTTGCTATTTCTTATAATTACCTACTACTGTTATCATAATATGAAATTATGACTGTATTTTCCACAGTGGTAGGTAGGGTTTCATTCAGGAAAAAAATATACGCTGCATTGATATTATTTTCGGGAAAAACCTTATTTTTATAAATGGAGTCATTGAGTAGTAACTCAATTCCTAAGAAAGAATAGGATGTTGAATAAAAACCTCCCTAGTCTCCAATATTTTGTCAGTTATGCGACCAATTACTGTCCAATCTGGTGATCAAAATTAAGCATAGTACAATACAGACGACAGCGCATCAAACCACATAGGTACAATGTGTTAGATTTCTTTATTAGATTTTCAATTTATTTATTCTTTATTGTACACCAATCAAACATCGAACAAAATACATTGACCACAAAACATACAATGGGCGGCCTTATCGCTAATGCGATTTCTTCCAGGCAACCAAAGAATGGACAGATTCTCCTGAACCACAAATGGGACTGTCGTTGGTGCAAATATCAATATTACAATATAATAAAGTAGATACACAAATACATACATAAATAAATAGATACTTTAATAGTATAATTAGCCATAAAGTGTTTGTTTAACAAGATCATAACGACAAGTAGTGTTCCCTCACAAGTCTCTTGAATTCCTGCAACGATTGTGCGCGTTTAACTTTATCTCTAAAGCATTAAGACTCAAAATTGATTGGAAATATTTCGGGTAGCTTAACCTATTGTCGTCCGTACATAACAAGAGGTAGTTAATTTTAGTATTCTAGTATTTAGTATTCTAGTATTCTTATCTATAATATTAACGTTTATTTGGTATGGTCCAGGGGCAGCTATCTCGACATTGCTAACGACCACTTTAAGACCGATATCGCGTGTCGCTACGTTTCTAGTAGGGTTTTAATGGAGCCTCGCCTCCGCTTCCGTTACTGCGGAAGTTCCGCAAGATATCGTATCTTCGCTTCCGCCTCCGCCTCCGCACAATGTTTGCGGAGTTATAACGGAGGTTTATTTACGTATTTATAAAATAAAAAACGCGACGCTCGACAACCATCCGGCGTTTGAGCGCAAAATGGTCAAGAATCAATTAGTGCGAGACGGGAATGCGGCAAATACAATTTGTTTCTCCTTAATTTTTATTACTAGAAGGTAATATTTTTTTACTGAGTGGACTACTATTAATGTACGTATTTAAAATAAAAAAATTGTTTTAATTAACCACAAATTTCATTTTTTTCTATATCTTCTTTCACCTCCGCCTCCGCCTCCGTTAACCTCCGCGTCCACGGAGGTGAGACTCGTCGCCTCCGCATCCGCCTCCGCCTAGACTAACAAGGCCTCCGTTACAACCCTAGTTTCTAGCGATATTTATTAGTCTCGACTCTCTAAAGTTATCGACTGTCATCAGTAGGTATACTGATGACAGTCGGTCTTTGTCGCAAACTTCTATTTATAAAAAATTCAATTCAATTTTCCCACATACAAGGCGGTTTCTTCTTTTTAGTCTATAGAGGTCCACTACTGGACAAAGGCCTCCCCCAAAGCTTTCATTCCATTGGGGAGCATTGCCATAATCCCCACGCTTGGCAAGCGGATTGGGGATCGCAGTAATTTGATGTTCCACAGGAGAAGCGCTGGTGAGTTCCCTTAAGTCGCCACTTACGACACCCACGGGGTTGGTACTAAACTATGCCCGGTACCACACGGGAAGGCGGTTTAGTTACGGTAAATAATTTGAAAAAATCGACTAGAAGAGATTTCGCTAGCCTACCGACATCGGTATCTCGGATGTAGAGGGCTTGCGTTTTTCGTAAAGAGAAGAGAGGTAATATTTTACTTTCACTTTACAACAACGTCGTTAGAAATTCCGAGATTGCTACCCCAAGACCTTATTGTTTTTGAGTGTAAAGGTAAGAGAAGTTTGTTAAGTTGTGCACCTTAAGTAAGGTAAGGAAAGATCAAAAGCTTTGATAGCAATTTTCAATAATAAGATCCTTTGAAATACTGTATTCTGTATCTTATTCATTGGAGTTTAAAATTCTCATTAAATATGTGTTTAAGCGTTTTTACCTAGGTATAAAGAAAAAGTAAAAATTGTTATGAGCAGGTTCTTACCCATAGTTTATGTCCACCTTCCAAGAATCCGTGAGAAATAAAATAAAACGGGCCTCTTGGATCGAGATTCGCATTCGCTATTTTTTCCTTATTATCTGCTTCAAACAATACTGGTATCTTGCGATTTCTCCTTGTGAATGCAGGATAACTGTAACAAAAAAACACAATTTAAAATAACTTTCAAGGTACTTATAACTAATTTAACTTGAATTTTGAAAGGAGTAATATGTTTCTGTTTTATATATAGAGGCTTGTAATATTCTGTTATTATATATAATGTTACTACTATTAGTCACTAAGAAAATAAGAACAGACAGAAAAACGAAATTATAATGCTAACTTGTATCATGAAAAAAACATGTTTTCAAAATATCTATCTAGTTAATACAATTCACAAATTAATGTGTGAAGTGACCCAGCGTTATCAATACAATTATAATTAATAAAGAGGCTGCGTCCAACGTTCAAAGGTCAACAGACCTCGAAAAATCTATGCACTCGATTAAAATCAAGTACAATGCAACATATAAAAAACACATTGTTTATCATACTTAGTTGATAACCACGTCACAGTGCAATTATGGGACGTAAACATTTGTTTTGTCTCCGTTCATGATTGATTGATGTCACGGACGAGCCCCCGGCTTTATCGCACCGAGACTTGTACATACAAATAAGATAGTATTAAATAACGAAGCGGATCTTATACACCAAGTTTATGTAGGTACTGCTAAAGAGGTCTTTGATTTGAGCCTTTATCGATGCACGCTTATGAGAGGAATAACAACTGTTATCAGTTGGATTAAATAACATAATTGGTTGAAAGCATTTGGGGCCACCCACAATCTGAGCATACGTTTAATAGCCAAATTATGTTTCAAGTATCTTAAGGTGAGATGAGGGCAAGAACACAGAATGTAAGAAAGGAAGAGAGGTGAAAACTGAAGTCATTAAAAACTCAAAATAGACAAAAAAACAAAAAACTATTACGATGTCGGATCGGCCCCGCTCACGCGAAATAAATGCTTTTCCCCATCCAACAAAAGTGCTGAAATGTCGCTAAAGAAGTTTTGCCTTCAATAACCAAGATACAAAAAACACAAACAAAAAATTAAAACAAGGGTAAACACGCGAAAGAAATTGTGGCCCTGGCGCACAGGCAAGTGAAGAAACACGGTGGATTTTAGTCAGTAGAAGTCTGACACGCCCTTCCGCTCCGACCAGAGCCGGAGAGGTCATTTGATGATTTCACATCCAAAAAAAAAAGGGTAAACATGCAACATATCCAAGAACATGGACTTGTGGTTTCTATCACAAACAGAGAGTTTTGAAGGACATTTCTAATCGATTGTTTCATAGGTTTATTAAATTCGTCTGACGTACTTGCCCAATGAACGAGCTTGAACTAACAAAAATAAATTAATTGTGTTCAGTTGTTATTTTATATATTAGGTACCTACACTATTAACTCACTGGTTTATCTATCACAAGTATTATTTGCAAATTCGAGGCATGTGTTAGAGCAAAATCTACTCAAATGTGGTTAATTCTTAATAGTTAAGTATGATTTCTAATATACACATTTTTTTTTACTTTATGTCCTTCAACGGTATTTTGTATCATTCTACATAAATAAGTAATTATTTGTTCCCTGGGAATACCTCTGACGACACGCATTCAGATATTTCCTACAGTAAATTAATAGCAATTTGAGTTACGAGTACAGTAGGATAAATATGATAATATAACTATTAACCTACACTAAAAGGTATTTGATAATTAATTCAATTTATTTCCGGAAGGATCTAGAATTCTATCAATATTATTTAATGCATCGCTACCAGCGTTCTAATTGCGTGGCCCGCTACCAATATCAATATGCCCCCTAATCGGCGAACATATTTTTGTCAAATGATTGCGACTAGTTGGGATCGTTCGGACCGCCCATTGGTCCATTCGGTCCAAACGATCCCAACTAGTCGCAATCATTTGACAAAAATGTGTTCGCCGATTAGGGGGCTGATTTATGTTGAGGATATCGCTAGTCCATTGCTTCGTATTTTCAAAATATGGGTTAGCTCAAAAAAGTTAATAACCAAATGAATATTGTTGAACTGTCAAAATTAAACCTATTGCTACTGATAGTTAGTTCCGTAATTACTCCGCAGACAAGTTGAATCGTAATGTGGTGCTAACGATGGAATGGCAATAACTCCTAAATGTCGAACTATATGGTGAGATGTCCAACAGTGAACCAGTGGTACACATTGAGCCACCATTCTTACTTTGTAAATGCTTCGTTTTCAAACCGTGCTTGGACACGAATATACTCAGTTTTTACTGCGCCGCCTGTTGGTAAGTCGGGAACTAGCTAGCGTCAAAGACCTCCGAGTGGCGGATCGCAATACGGCAATATAATTTCGGCGATAAAACGCAATAAAACGTAAGTATTACCTTTTCGTATTACTTCTGTTATGTGTACTTTTATTATGTGACGTTTATTATAACTAATAAAGCGTTTATTTGGCTATCCTATGCAACTAAAATCACTACAGTAACTCTTTTCATTTCTTTTTAACATCACCTTAAACGTTGAAGGGTGGGTGTAGTACACAGTGAACCGCGAACATAGTAATAAAATTGTTGTTGTTTCAGCATAGGGCGAATCAAATCAGCGCCTAGGAAAATTGGAGGCCACACAAAAGAACACATGTTGCAAGCCATGTTGCTAGTAAAATATGGACGTTTCATATTTAAAAATAAAAAACATTGTCAAAAACATTTAATTTATAAAGTTGATTACTTAGTAACATTTACAAGGCGTTTTATTGCTTTACCTTAGTTTTGTAGCATAAATAGTCATAATTTACTGTAAAATAAATAGGAAGCTTCACTGAGAACATAGTGGTTCACTGTTGACATGGCCCCGGTTCAGAGTGTCCCACGTGGTGGACTCAGTGAGGCATTTGCCATCTTGTAAAAAACTTAAATATATACATCTTGTCGCGTTTGGTTCTAAAATGAATATGCAAAATTATAGCCAGATATATGGGAAGTCCTCTAGTAAAAAAAAATCTTCATTATCTTTAGAAACAACTGAGCTATGAATGTGCAACTTTTTCATGGTTCACTGTTGGACACCTCACCCTACTCCACCTCCTGTCCTGCCCTAGGTGCCCCAAAACAAGCGGTCAAAAGTGACCTCTGCGCTGCCATCCTACCAATACACCCGGGAAGTGGCGAAGTTTTGACCCAACGAAAAGATGATAGAAGATGATATGAAGAGCTTAGAGACACCTGGACGGTATATGTAACTTTAGTTTTTCATGTACGCGCGAGTGTCAACGTGGCAGTCGACTCGCCCGTTAAAGGACACAAATCAAACTTGTAAAGAGTGGCTTGTTTTGACTCTCCTCCGACTAAACGGAAGCACCTCCAAGAGCTTTTAGGTCATTGGATAGCTTTAATAAATGTCCGGGGTAGCTACATACTTAACGTATAGGAACTTAAGACTGCCTAAATGACCACAAAAGTAATAATAATAATAAAACTTCTGTTGTGTCCCAACACACTTCTGAATGATAAAATATAGTAATCATAGAAACAAAATATCACGCCGGACTGCTATATGGTTAAGCAGAGCTACACACATTTTTCGCCAGTTATACTATAGGCTAGTCTAGAATGGTCCACCACCAACCTACCTTCAGTATGCTTGGTCATCTACTTCGAAACGAGCGAGTGCGGCCAGCTTATAAATAGAATTATCAATAAATGACAGATATAAATGATGGCAAGATGCATGAATGGATTTTTTAAAGGGGCTGATTGTTACCGAGCCATAAGGATAATAAAGGTTAGGTAAAAACATGACCAAATAAAATATGAAATTTTACATAATGATCATAGTAACAATACTAATAAATTTTGAAATAATCTTTTTTTTCCGAGAATGAATTCAAAGTTCCCTACAATTTGGTAAGTATTTTTTTTAAAAGTGACAACACCATTTCTGCCGGTATTAGTATGAGCGAATAGCGATGCAACCGCGTGCCCTGCCCCCCTTCGCCCGCGCATGTTTTGAATACCGCAAATGTATTAAGTTACCTCTTTTTGCGAAATAATATTTATTTTTAGGATTTTTTTTAGTTTAGCTCGGCTTTGTAGGCATTAGTACAATCAGTTATCGATACCTAACAATACCTTCACGGATCAGACAGGGTTTTCTTTACATATTGTATAGCTATAAGCCAGTTTCCTAATGTTGGATTTAAAAAAGCGACCACTCACCGCACAGCCATAGCTTCTGGTGGGACAGGGAAATAGTTATCAGGTCGGTTTTCTGTCCATGGATACGCCTTTGAGAAGCACCCGTAATTGCCGTAGCAACGCTCCAACTCCGCGTCATCTTTAAAACAAACAAATTATTTAGTTTTTCAAATCTTTTATTAAAATCATAAAAGGCAATACAAGAACATAGCCACACGAAATAAGAGCCAAACAAGCATAAAAGATAGAATATAATGAGTTAATGTTAATTAATATCTATTGAAAGTTATCAGCGTAATTGAATAGTTTCAAATTTGTGCACACATGCCTTTTGCACCGGATATAATAATATTTTTACGAACATTATAGCATTTACTTATTTTAGTTTCATTTGCAAAAATAATACATTGATATGCAGTTTTAAAATTAATGTTGAGGTTTTCCTTAGCCTGAGAATTTAGTTAAGACTTTTGGAAACATACCGGTAGTCACATAAGTTTATGGGCGCAGAATAAGTACGATGAAAATGCAAAAATGACAGGAAAGTTTTGCTTTACTTATATCAAATTTGACTATAGAAAGTAACTTAACCAATAACTTAGTAAACAAAATAACAAACCGCTAAAAGAACTCGGAAAGTGGGTGACATCTGTAGAATTCTGTTTATCCATTAACACCATTATCGTCTGCAGCATCAACGTGGCACTTGTCTTGTTATACATTTCGGCGACCGTGCACAATTATTCACAAAAAAATATAAAAGAGTTTTCAACCAAAAAGTCTTATTTAAACGCAGCGCACGTGCATACGTCACTGCGTACGTTATCAATAGTGTCCGAACGGCGTGAAATATGATCTGTCCAAGCAGTAGTTTACAAAACGATGTTACTAATTGTCACCATCAAAGTGTAATACGAAATGACATGTATGGAGCTGGACGGGTGCTTTATATAGAGAGTAGTAAATGCACCACACAGTATCCGCCGTCGTTACCTAACGTATCCCCAGCGCTCGTGGTTCGCAGACGTTCCGGGATACGGCGATAACAGAGGTTACAACGTTATCGTTCGGTTATTTGTTAATAACAATTGACGCACGAACAGTCTCGACGGGTGTGTGTATACGTGTACTCATAGCTACTATTGTATACAGCACTCCAGTTTATCAATGCACAACATTAAGATGATCATTAATTTATTGATTTGTAAATAAGGATAATTGACTTCATTGGTGAATTATAACGGGGCAAAACATTGTAGCTACTTTGTTATGGATCAGTCTATATAAAAATAAACAACGACTTTAGAACTATAAATGTCCAACAACAGAATTTAATGAAAATTGACATCTAATAAGGAGGTGATACGCTAATTAGGTTGAAAAAACAGCAGGGTAGTAGAAAAAGATAAAAGAATATTTAAAAAAAAGAATAAACAAAATACGGACTTTGGAGTGACCGTATTGATAATGGCCTCTAATTAACTATTGAGTAAACATTTACATCACAAAAATAAGTATTTATTTAAGTGCACGCGTTTATTAAAGGATACACCACAGTTATATTTAAAATAGCCAACATTATCTTGGCAGATATTGTTGCCTATTAATTAAAGAGGTCATAAGACAAACAGTACAGACTCGTGAGGGACACTTGTCGGTTCAACGCGTAGTTTCTCGTGAGACTATTGTTACATACAAATCAATTAACCGTAGGAAAATAATAATATATTTTATCATTTCAGTCTTGAAACTTTATTTAATCATTTTACTTGACCCCAAGTAAGCACGTGTCATCTCAAAAGTCACAAAAATAATTAATTCATGCAAAAACATTACTTCTTCTAAATCATTTCGTAATCGTTTATTACTTCCAAAAATCAATTCATCATAATTATATAAGTCATCCACAATAATGGAGCAAAGTCAAAAACAGTCTAGTAATTAAATATCTAACTTCGTAAATGCATAAAAATTCATATAGTCTTACAAAAACAAACTTACAGTTAACTAAATTACGAGAGAACTTTGCGTGACTTGTTTTTAGATGGAGTTGATGAGAAATTACAATTGAATGTCATGTCATCAGTAAATATATCTGACATGGACATGGTTTCACTTTTGTTGGTGGACTGAACAAGGAACTTGTCAAAATCATCATTAGCCAAGTTCTCTTTATCCTCCAACTTTACTTCGGAAAAATGGAAGCCCGTGAATTTCCTCACAGAGTTATCGTGCGTGGGGTAAAACTGTGTCCCATCTGAAGAATTTTCGTCTTTAAATCCACTATCAATTCTCATCCAGTTAACGTTGGAGATCTCTTTCAAAACGTTCTTATTAGTCTTTGATATGTTGGTCACGGTCAGTTCTGACGGTTTTATGGCACTTTCATAATAACTAGAAGCATTTACATAGAATGTGTTCTCAGTAAATCCACTATCTATTTTCTTATAGCTAGATGAACTATCACCACCCACTTTGGTCATGTTGTTTGTGGTATAATCAAACTGAGATATGTTATCAGTCAATAATTTGAGATCAACATTGTTAAAGTCTACCTTTTTATCCTCTAGGCTGAGTGGATTATCTGAATTATCTAAACTAGTATCTAGTGACATGCGCAACGGGCTCATAGCCATCGGTGCACGAATTTTACTAATTTCATGAGCGCGAATGCTGCTCTTTGATTTGCCTTTGACAGGCGTGTCGTCTATATTACTGTTTGTGCTATGGATTTTAGTAGACGGTAGTATGTCGTTTGATAGGCATTTAGCTGATTCCACTTTGACTAAATGTTGAATAGTGGGTTCTTCTACTAGTGACCAGGTTGTTCCTATCCTTTGGGGCGAACTGGATTCTGAAGCTGGAAATAGGTACCGAAATTAATTACATTTATCGTTCATCAAAATTTAGTAATTATTAATGGAATTCTGTAATCAAACTGTAAGTACCTTGGTTATGAAACGAACTGTCAATGCTCATATCCATACTGAAGTCCAGCTTTTGTACCGAGCGACTTCGATGCAGGCTCGACATACTAAGACTGCGCTTTTCAGAGAATGAGACGGAATTTTTTCTGTTCCTTCGCGGGGACTCCTTGAGTGAAGTGCTTCGCTTTATTTTGTTTGGAGTTAGTTTACAGAAGCAAGGGCCCTTTTTCTCGCTCTTTGGTTGTGCTTCAATACAATCCAAGCAAGTAGCCATTATTTCGGTTTCAGGTGACGTGAAGTTGTTTTTCTAAAATGAAAACAAAATGCAAAGAAAGATGCAATGAAATTAAATTTAGTTTGGCTTGTATACAAGGGAATTGGTGCCAATACCTCTTCATCACTAGACGCAAGTTTCATAACTGGAGAGATTGAGGCTAACGACGACGAAGTAGCCGACCCATGCCCCTGCGCAAGTTCTGTACGCCGTGGAGTCCGAAAGTCTATGGGGCTGAACGGCTCACCAAAGTCTCCCACATCCAGTATCTTGTTACGGTAGCATGGTCTACTGTTGCTAGTTGGTCCTGCCTTTAGAGGGGTACCGAAAGTACGCTTCATGCCTTTCGATACGTAGTCACGGCTCTAGAAAGAAAAATAATATTTAACTGTAACTATATTAACTGACCTTTATACTGCATATTTTGGAAATAACATTCTCATAAAATGTTTTCAAACTTTTATCATTCTTGGAGATGGTATAAACAAAAGTCGGCTATCAATTGTTTTGCGGTAATGAAATCGAGTGATTGCTTTATTAGTAATCGAGTAGAGTACCTATTATCAGCAATGCGATTCTGTAAACGTCACATCATAAAACTTCGGTGAAATGAGCATGAACTGTCATTCCAACTAATGCCTTGACTGATTGATACTGTTGACAACTCATTTCACCTAACTTTTCACGGTGAGATTTTACAGAACCAATCGGAATGACCCTCACCCAAGACTCGTTTTGATTTGCTAATAAAGTTTTGATATACAGTATGCCTAGTAAGTATGAGTTTTCATTACGAGACTCGATCGTCGACATCGAGCGCGTTTGGCGGTCTCATTGGTTGAAAGTTCTTACAACCTTGAAGCGGGCCAATCGATGAGTCAACCGCGCTTGATATCGACGATCGAGTCTCGTAATGAAAACTCATACTAGGCACACAGGTCTACAAGTGCCTAAGTATGTATGGATTTTCTCTCCTTCCCCTTAGTATTCCATCCATGGGTTTTCTGTAAAAGATCGCTCTTAGCTATAAGACCGCCCATTGTGTCAACCTTTGTAAGATCTTTATATTGCTGTGTAATGTTCTGTAATCTATATAGTGTACATAATGAAGAGTATTCTATTCTATTGCTTCACATAAAATGAAAACGAGGCAAAAGTAGTCTGCAAGTAACATAACGAGCGGCATCCTGTAGTTGAAACCATGGGAAAAACGTTATTAAGTAACGTAATTTCTTAACAATTCTAACAAATAATTTATCCAGCTTCATAAATACGATCACCATATTTTTGGTCACTCACTTTAATGTTTTACATAATACTCACAAGATCGGGACTGAAAACGACAGGAGTGTGGGCTTCATAACTCGAAGGAGGTCGTTGTTCCACATGAACCTCATCATCAGTCTGCTCGGAGTCATAATGCTCCATATCACTGTGCTCTTCAAAGAATAGCTTCCGACGTAAAGAACCATTGGCCGTGATCTCGTACTCACCTGACATGTTTTGTTCCTGTAAACAAAGAATATGACAGAGTCTATCCAGCTAGGATTAACGTGTTATTGCGTGTCGATAGCTATGTATGTATATCGACGCCCCAAAATTTGGCTACGAGTATTAGTATAGCACCTTTAGAGCGTCCTACAGTTGTGCGTTGCGTCCTGCAGTTCCTCTAACATGCAGAAAATTAGACACATTAGACACAATACTAAGTAGCTAATTAGCTATCCCATATTTTGTGAAACAGCACTACATTTACATTCATAATATGTATTATCCTGAAATGATTCGATTTCCATAGTCGTTTAAATGCAAAAAGTGAATTGTTCTTGCAATCAATACATCACTTCATGACACAGAAATAATGAAATGTGTTCAGTTTCAATGACGTGCTTGCTATACACTGATTTATTTCGCATTTAATCACTGTAATGAAAATAATTATATTTGGTAACAAATGATAATAATAAAATAGTTAATGTTATATGTGTTGAATCTGGAAATCCCCTATTATGGTTAATAGGGGATGCCTTATACATTGGCTAGCAAAATATGTGCGAGTATTATAGATTACATAACTCCATTGGAAATTATTATTAGTTACCTACTCAAGTTTTCCTCCTGCATAATAAGGTTTATATTATATAACGATAATTTACCTGTGTAAATGTGCAAAATGGCTGGAGCAGAAGTTCAAGTTCTGGAGGTAGTTCAGGTGGTAGAGTGAGGACTGTTTGTGCTGAAACTAAAATTTTGATGTCACACAACCAAAACTTCTGCTGAGAAGTTTGTTGCACCACTTCTCCTTCCCTCCTAATGCACTAATAAGTGTTAAAGGGCAGGGCATTTTGAAAGTATTTAACTGTGTGAATAGTTTTTTATTAGCCTAATTTGCAAGCCTCCGTGGCGTAGCGGTAGCGAACGCGGCCGCTGCGCAAGGAGGCGCGTGTTAAATCCCCGCGCAGTGCAAATATTTATATGCATGAATATTTGCAGTAGTCTGGTCATGCCTCGGAAAGCACGTTAAGCCGTTTGACCCGGTTGCCATACGAACATCTAATGGCAGTCGTTACGGGTTGTTGGAGCCCTCAAAAAGTCCAACAATTGGTCTAACTGCAATGCTACTAAGTATATCGCCTTCGGGTTGTGGAGGTCAGACTGCAGTGTCGCTTCACGGAAAATATACTGGTAAAGGGGACCCCAGATGTTGAGATGGTGATGATGGTGATTATATCAGCCTAATTTGAATAAATTACTTTTATTAATTACCTAAGAATTATATTTTACTAAGCTTATACTATAATAATAAATTTTATTTTCAGACCATGGTCCATAGAAATAGCATATAAAATAGCATCAACATGAAAAAGATTCTAGAAAATTGTAGAAGAAATAATATTAACAATAAATATAAAATTAAAACAGAATTAAACAGTATCCTAGCTACACTGGCGGACAAGGTCGACGGACCTTTTATTAGGCTCTGGGCGGACAGACATTGCGCGCACACATTTATGTCGCCAACTGATACCTGTTTCTCTTTTTACTAACATAGGATATTTTTTTTTTTTACTAACAATATATGGGCCTTGCCTGAAATAAAGAGTTTGAATTTGAAAGGACAAAATTTAAATTTAACAATAAAATTAAATTAAACACCGCAACAAAGTAAGTTTTAGCTTGCCCATCATAGGTATCCTACCAATGTTAAACAAGCAGTATATAGTATTACACACCTCTGCCTATTGCTTCAAGGAATAAAAATGTATTGTTATATTATTCTGTCACTTGTCAGTATCTATAAAACTTAGAATAAGCATCGACTTAATTAAAACATGACATGACAAATATGTTGCTTCAATTAAGAACATACCTTCTGTTGTCACCACAATTTTTTGTTTAATTATACTGTCATCTTGAATAATGCCTTCAATGGATGTTTGCAGAGGCTTTACTTTCTTGGAAGATCCTATCACTGGACTGGGTATGACCATTTCTTGGGAAAAGAATCTGGAAATCATTAAAGAATACTTTACCACAATAGTGTTCACAAGATCTAACTGAGTTGGTATAACTGCAATGCTTCCATGTCACCTTCGGGTTGTGGAGGTCAGATGGCAGTCGCTTCACGGAAAATATCGAAGCTAAGCCAAAATCAGCAGTTAGACTGGTTACTGTTACTGGTTTGGTTTCCGCACTCAGTCCCTTCAGTGGACCATTGTACGTGGACCATGGCGGCCTTTGGCGGTTATTCAGAAGGTTTCCTCCAGAAGCCTATCAGGTCTCCTAGCCTGTTGAGAACATCTGTGTAAAATCTTGGTGCTCCTATGGTTTTGTTTCTAATTTGGGTAACGCCTGTACACTCGAAGAGTACATGTGCAACTGTCTCGTCAGCCTCTATGCAGGCTCTGCACAGAGGGCTGTCCGTTATGCCTATTGTGTGGAGATGCTTATTCAGCAAGCAGTGGCCCGTAATGATCCCCGTCATCAATCGTAGGGTTTTCCTATCCAGGCGCAACAGCCTTTTGGTTAGCTTGCCATCCAGGGATGGCATAGCCTCCTTGGACTGCCTGCAGCCCGGTGACGAGGACCACCAAATCGCTTGTTCGTAAGTATACCTTTGTAGCCATCTGCATGAAGCTATTTGAATGAAGGGGATAGGCAGAATGGGCTCCGGATTGCTGACCAACGCGCTGGATGCCCTTCTAGCCAGCTCGTCAGCTGCGTCATTACCCAGTGAACCGCTGTGACCCTTTATCCATTGTAGTGTCACGGTGTTGCGGTCTGGTGCGGTTATCCAGTGCGTCGTGGCACTCAAGTATTAGACTTGATGTGGTACATCCCTGTTTTAGGGATTAGAGGACGGAAGCACTGTCAGTGAGTATGCGGACGCGCGTGTCCGCAACTCTCCTGGCTTTTATGGCTAGGGCTGCCAGAGTTATGCCCACACATTTTGCTTGATAAACAGTGTTAAGCATCCCTGCAATCTGGATACATTTATGTTGTCTTGTGAGAACACTCCGACGCCCGTTCCTTGGTCGGTTTTTGATCCGTCGGTGTAAACTCTCAACTCCTCCGGACCTGAGTAGTCGCACTGCTCTTCTTCAAGTACTATCTGATAGTGCTTTTGAAAGCAGTACTGCTTTGGTACTCTGTCATTGGGTGCTTGCATCATTGGTTGCCTTTTAATTGCATCTAGCATTAGGCGCGTATGTTTGACCCTGAAGTCTTTGCTCAGGGTTCCTGATAGGTGAAGTCTGAAGGCAGCCAGTGTCGCTTTTAAATAATTATAAACTAGCGCTTGACCGCAATCCCGCCTGATGGCAAGCAGTGATGCGATTGTTGATGGTAAAGCGCGCTAGCCTATTAAGAGCCTATTCACTCAGAAAAACTGAGCGAATAGGAAGGAAGACGGCAGTTGAGCGAGGTGATGCAATGTTAAACCCAACAACACGACCAACGATGCTGCGCCAAAGGGAGATTGATCTGAAGACCCTCCACGACCAAACTCCCAACAAAACAACATTAGGCGCATCGTACCCGGCACACATCGCAACACAACTGCTCAGACCCGTCCTCCGTACGGCTTCACCAGACATCATGCCGGAACACGACAAATCGCTTGGCGGCAAGGCTTTGTCTGGTGGGTGGTAACTTCTGCCGGCGGCCGATGTTATGGCCTACCACCGGCCTTCCTCCCTCACAACAAGGTGAAGGGGGGGCAGTCCCAACATCGCCTGCAGGGCGGCTGTAGGCGTGGTTCTCATGCAACTGGTGATTGCCACACACGCCAACCGTTGTAGTTTCTCGAGGTCTTTTTGGGCTGTGCTCAGACTAGTTCTTGGCCACCAGACTAGTGAACCGTATGTAATAATTGGCCAGATGATTGTGGTATAAAGTCAGTGAGTAACCTTGGGGCTAATCCCTCAGTTTTTACCAAGCATCCGCTTGCATTGCCACATTGATATGCTGGTTTTGGTTGTGATGTAGTTGGTATGTTTCGCCCAATTCAGCTATTTGTCCAGGTATATGCTTAGGTATTTTGTTTCAGCGGATAGGCTTAGGGTGGTGCCAAAGAATCTTGGCAGATTTAGCGGTGTGAGCTTTCTCTTTTTTGTGAAGAGGATCAGCTCGGTTTTAGTTGGGTTCACAGATAGTTGGTGTGTATCACATCAATTTTCTACGATTTTCAATACCTGGTGCATTAGATTGCACAGGGTGTTTTCATGCATACCGTTTATTATTGTTGTTATATGTGTATCATTTAGTGTATTTATTAGGCTGTCAACAACCAGGTTCCATAGTAACGACGAGAGAACGCCTCCTTGCGGACATCCCTTCGCCACGATGACCCTTGTAGTGTCGTTCACGGTAACTTGCACAGCTTTTTGGCCGAGCATGTTAGCGATCCAGCCTCTCAGTGACGGGTCTATGGTGTGAAGCATTAGTATGGCCCTATTCAGGGCCATGCTAATGCTTGTGAAAATGGTCTTTCAAAGGCGCCTTCGATGTCAATGAAGACGGCTAGTGCTGAGTATTTGTGGTCCACAGCGCAGTTAGTCTGGTAAAGCGGACCCCTGAGAGCTGACCCCTTAACGCTGAGATGATGATGATGAGATCAGATAATTTACATTCCATCACCAGCTGGGAATTCTCCTGCATCATGGGTACAAAAACAACCAGACCCAGAACAACTACTTGCAGGTCATACAAATATTTATTCCGTGTGAGAACAGCAGCCTAACATTTAACCACTACGTCAACTGTGCTTCACTTTCTTGTCACCCTCTCTCACTGTCTCTGTCAACACTATGACGCCATCGTGGCCAAGGGATGCCCGCATGGAGGCGTTCCTGTCGCCACTTTTATGGAACCTGATTGATGACAGCTTAATAAAAATAATAAAATGTTAGGATGACATAACCATAACAATAAATGGTACTCATGAAAACACTACAACCTAATGTCTGGTTCATTAGGCTGGTAGGCCCTAAAAATAGATAGTAGAGAATTGGTGCAATACAAACTATCTGTGAACCCAACTAAAAGTTGGGCTGATCCGCTTAAAAAAAAAAGCACCTTACGACACTACATGATAGGATGATAGGCTAGTCAAACAACTGTTATCCCTGACAGGAACAGTCTGCATCTGATGTTGGGGACAATCACTGGTCAGTGCTCACTAAACAAACATTTCCATACAATGGGCATAATGGACAGCCCTATAAGTAGAGCTTGAATGGAGGCTGATGAGACTATAGCGCATGTGCTCTTTGGGTGTACAGACGTCACCCAGATGAGAACTGAAACCATCGAGACACCAAGATTTTACACAGATATTGAACAAGCCAGAAGACTTAGTAGGCTTCTGGAGGGAGATAGACTTCTTGAAATAACCAATAAAGGCCGCCATGGCCCACATACAATGGCACGCTTGAAGTACTAAGTGTGGAAACCATACCTGTAGAATAGAGCATAGATGTATTTAAAGTGGATTTTTGAATGTACACTATCATTTGTAACCAAAAGGTCCTAATAAGTTTTTGATTTGCAATGGAAATTGAACTTCAGTATGTACAGACGACAGCACATCAAGCTACTACGATCTGTCAGATTTCTTTATTACATTTTCAGCATTATCGCTAAAGCATTAAGGCTCAAGGTTGATTGAGAATATTTGGCAGTTTCAGGTAGCTTGATTGCCTGCTTATTTGTCATCCGTACATTATATTTTTTGTTCCTAAACGTCAAAATTATTTATGATTCCTTATTCAAACTACAACTACATAATATTGCAGGTTGTGGAATTTCCTATCCCAGCGGCAGCATTGCATGCCACAATTATGCAACTGCTTAATTGACCTTTTACGTCACTCATAGGTCAATCAAGCTTCAAATGGTGAAATATGAAAAATTTAGAATTTCTATTAACTTTAATATTAAAACAGGCTGCGGCTGACACATCTGACAACATAATGCTCAGTCCAATCAACATAAATTTAGGCTAAATTGCCTCCCTGACAGTTTTAAAAAGCTACATGTAATTCATGTTGATTGCAATTTCACATTTTAATCCAAAGTGCAATTTAGGTAAAACTTGCAAAAATTATTATTATAAGCCTCCTCAAAAATGTTACATAGGACATTTGGACAGACAGCCTATACTTTATGATAATAGAGACAAACAATAATATTTGGTTACATCAGTGCTAAGTGGCAAAATTGTAAAGATAATCAAAGATCAGCAAATATTTATATAAATATTCTTTGAGATAGAAGAGGAAGTATAAAAGCTTAAGGTATATTAATTCACAAAAAATATTAATGGTTAATTACCTATCAGTAGCCTCTTCCGCAATCTTTTCCAAAGCGGGATCAGGCGTAGGCTCAAACTGACTGTTGCACACCACAATGTCTGCAGGCACTAGGGTGCATGCCTGGTCGATATCCCAGCGGAAGCAACCATTGGCTTTTTTCTTGTATATCTTGCACATACCCGGACTAACAGAAAAATAAATCAACACTTTAAAAATCACATTTTGGCTCACGATTTCAAACTCACCAGGTGAAAAATTAACGCGTGCTTACCTGCATATTGGTTTGTGTAGCTTGTCAATCAAAGCTTTATCAAAAGGATTTCGTACTTTTCTATTTGGTGGCGGAGGCGATGATTTATAAATATTATTTTGACAATCATTTTGATCACCCATTTCAAAATTAACGTTATTTTTGTTGATGTGTCGTTAGCCTGACAGATAAGGCACAATGACCTCAACTCCCATATTTGGTCCAAAGAGTTTTTTTTTTTTTTTGTCGCTGTGGAAATGACATTTACGCACCATACCCCGAAGGGCGTGTGTGGGACTCGCCCAGCCGAAGCCGGGAATACCCACTAAAACCCAACAGCGGCACACCGACATCGCCTTGGTGGCGGGGTCATGGGAAATAGCATGCCTGCCGACCAATCCCCCGCCGGCGATTCCCGCCCGAAGGCAGGCCCACAGTGGGCCCTCCATAGGGAGGGGCCCGGCTGGGTACGTCTTCGTGTGCGAGAAGACGCAGCAGCCAAGGGTTTTTTAGCGAGGTGTCCTTCCTCTTAGCCCCACTCGTTTGCCCTGAGGCAAACGGGGCCCCCAGCTCTTCTCAATGAGGAGACCGGGTTGCCCGACGGTGACCCGGACTTCGGGTCACGTCAGCCACCTGGAGTGGTGGCCGACCCGCCGCGCGTGACCGCCGAAGCGGTCCCCACTTCTGGTTTTGGTCCGCGCCGGTAAACCGGTAACCCCCATATCTGGGGGCCGTTCCCCTATCCGCCACTAAACTGCGCACGGAATCCTTTTTTTTTTTTTTTTTTTGATGTCGCTGGGGAAAATGACCATTACGCATCCCCACCCGTCGGGGGACGGGCAGGGTATGTGGGACTCCCCGGGAGAGAGCCTCCCGGTATACCCACTAAAAACCCCAGCGCAACTCCGGCATTGCCATAGTGGCGGGGGAGTGGGAAACTAGCACAGCCTCAGCTACCTCTCCCCCGCCGGCGAGACCCGCCTAAGAAGGCGGGCCCTCATTTGCCCCTCTTAAAGAGGGGCCGTGGCTCCCGCGTGGTGAGCGGTGCAAGGCGGGCGCGGGCACCCCCGTGCCTCACGCCCGCCGCTCACCTCAGGGCGGGAGAAAGCGGGCGAAATCCCGCCTTCTCCTGCCCCTACGCCGCCTGCGGAGCGCCGGAGCGAGGGGATCCTCCTCCCGCTCGCGCTCCGCGGCCTCCTTCTGCGACATCACGACCTCGCAGAAGGAGGCCATCGCCGCCCAGGCCCCCTCGCTCCCCACCATCGCTCTGACGATGGCGGGCAGCGAGAGGTCCCCTCCTACTGCGCACGGAATCCTACCTTATCCTAGCTTAACTTAACTTAACCTAACTCCTTTCGTTTCCCACGTGAGGCCGACCAGGAGGGGTTTGGGGTAAAGACATGATGTGACCACTATGCTACAATATTTCACTGTTCTTTATGAATTATTCACTGAATGCACTTTTTACTAGATAAATCACGCGTTTTTATTTAGTATACGACATTATAAATAATTTAAAAGTTTAATGAAAAATGAGCGTGGCACTCATTTCATTCACTAAATCTCTTGGTGGAAAATAACAATGCTATTACCATAGATTTAGTATATGCCGATCAAGGAAATTATAGATAAACTGGAATGCGATCTTTCATAAGTGTCTTATTTAAAAGAAGACTCTAAAACCGTCCGACGTTGCCACTTTAAATGAGTTTAAAAAAAAAAACAGTTGATATCAATAATGATTGCAAAGTAGTTCAGTGGAATTGTCGGAGTACAGTTCCTAAAGAGTGATTTAATCCTGTTCTTTATCATAGTTTATTATCTTCTTTTATTATACATAATAATATTAAAGTTTAGATTGTACCTAAATACTTACCTACCTACCTATATCATATATCCTTACTTTTATTATATTTTTTTTATGTATTTTAAATTAGTTTAATACCTTTCCTGATCATATAAATAATTCCGTGATGTTTTGATATTCCTCCTGTCTGTTTCCTTACCTTTTTAAACACATTGACATTGGCACAAAGATACTCTAGTGCCATAAAAAAAAAGAAGACTCTATCGCAAAAGCAATAAGGTCAATCGGGCTAAGCGCGGGAAACCTTGAACGTGGCGGGCGAGTTTTTTCTGCTTCTTTAACTTTTTAGTGTAAATAATAGTATCATTTAGGTGGTTGTATATATAAATAAGTTTAATTTTACATATTTAATATAGTAATTTTATATATTTGCTGATTTAGGTAAGTTTTTTTTTCTTTTACTCTTCGTGATGGACGACGACCCAGACGACCCTGGTGGAGGTTCGCCTCCGGAGGTTTCGCTTGTAGTCACGGTTCCACATTCAGAAATGGATACAGAGGGTTCCCTTCTAGATACAGATGCTTCCGAGAGCAAAAGCAACAATAAGAGAAAACGTATCTCCTCTCGCAAAATATGCAGGCACTGTAATAAAAAACGCAGGCGCCATAAATCTTCTGAAACAATATGTGAAAATGACTGTCAATGTCCTTCTAAGAATGCTCAATCTGAATTTATACCCCCTATATCAACTAGCACTTCACAACCACTATCATCCCAACAACCCAATACTCATAAACAATCATCTGACCCAAGCACATTGGTAGGTAGAAAACTATATGAGGCAATCCACATCCAAAAGATACAAACAAGTCCAAATGATAATGTTTTTATTCACCCAGTCTCTTTTGGTCATTTTCTAAAAAAGAATTGCATAAAAAATATAGTAAATGGTAGTCTGAAAAAAATAGGCAGAAACAGGGTTTTAATCTCATTTACCAATTTCACAGATGCAAATTCTTTTCTAGAAAATAAAACATTGGAACAATACAACTATAAGGCCTTTATACCCTCCTCATCAGTCACCCGGATGGGTGTGGTTAGAGGAGTCCCTAAGGATTGGTCTGAGGAGGATATACTGAATAACATATCTGTGCCTATTGGATGTGGAAAAATTTTAAAAGTACGACGCATCAATAGAAAACATATTGTGGATGGTAAACCAAACTACATTCCTGTTGAAACTGTTGTAATAACATTTGACGGCCAGGTGTTACCCAAAAGAATATTCTTATGTTACAACTCTCTTCCTGTTGAGCTTTATATCTTCCCAACAGTCCAGTGTTTCAACTGCTGTCGATATGGACACATCAAATCACAGTGCCGCTCAGCTCCACGGTGTTTTAAATGCGGTAATAACCATACTGGGGACAGTTGCAATGTAGATGAGGATGAGGCTGTATGCTTTCTTTGTTCCGGATCCCACTTTGCCACAAATAGGAAATGCCCAGAGTTTAGTCGCCAAAAAGCCATTAAAGAAACTATGGCTAACAATTGCATTTCATATGCAGAAGCAGTTAAGTTGCATCCTCCTGTTAACAAAGCATATTCAGAAGTTTTAACTTCTGTTGCAGTTCCTTCACCACCTTTAAGGCAAACATTTGAATCCTCCTCCAAAGGTACTAGAAACAAACAAACAAGTTCATATAAAAAAACTGTATTTTTTAATAAACCCAATAATTCTCCTAAACATAGTACAGGATATGACAAATATACTCATTCTGCCCTAACAAAAGATTATGATATTCCTTTACCATCCATTGGCACAAATATTGACAGTAATAATTCCATAAATAATAAGTCAACTAGAGATTTAATTATCATTTTAATTAATTTGCTAACAAAGAATATGTCTGAACCGTCCAACGCTGCTATACAAAGTATTAGTCAACTTTTTAATAATATCAATAATGGATCAGCTGTCAACAATCCTTCAGTGGAATTGTCGCAGTGTTAACTCTAAAAAAAGCGATTTACTACATCTTATTAATGTGTATAAACCTGTTGTTGTCGCATTGCAAGAAACCTGGTTGAAGCCAGGTTATAACTTTAAAGTCTCCCAATATTTATGTTTAAGAGAAGATAGAACAGATGGCTATGCTGGTGTTGCTCTGTTAATTTATGACACAATACCTTTTCACCACATTCCCATTGCAAATCATAGTGTTGATTTTTCTATAATAGCTGTATCTATCAATAAAATATGTTTTGTATCTGTTTATGTTCCCCACCCTTCATCATCATTATACAACGAAATAGAAACCATAGTAGCAAAATTACCTAAACCATTTTTAATTATGGGTGACTTCAACGCTCAGCACCAGGCTTGGGGTAGCTCCAACTCTAGTTATTACGGGTCAAGGATATTAGACATTTTGGATTCTAATAACCTCTGTATCTTGAATACAGGTCTTGCAACACGTCTCACTAAACCTAATGAAGGGATCAGTGCCCCAGACCTCACGATAGCCAGTCCTAGTCTTGCGCCTACAGTGACCTGGAATACCCTGCCTTCGACTTTTGATAGCGATCATTATCCCGTAATAATAACTATGACAAAATTTATCAAATCTCTATCCAGACGCCGACCAAGATTAGCATACAAAATTAAAACTTCTAATGACAGTATTGACAATGACAGATGGAGAACGTTTAGTGAGCGAGTTGAGCAGAGACTATCCAACCTTCCTGAAAATGCATTAAGTTCATCGACAATTCTGGCTGATTCTTTTGCATCACTCTTGTTGGACGCTGCTAATGAAACATTCCCAACTAAACGATGTAATAATAACATTCCGTCGCCCCCATGGTGGGACAATGAATGTTCTTTAGCAGTGCGCCAACGAAAAGAGGCTGAAGTAAAATATAAACAGTGTACAACATTAGAAAATTTTAATAACCTCACATTAATTATGAACAATACTCGTAAATTATTTAAAAGGAAGAAATGGGATGGTTGGCGTCGTTTCTGCACTTCGCTATCGCCTGACGTTTCTCCGTCATTAATATGGCAAAATATACGACGATTCAGATCAGCATTTAAGGAAACAATACCTCACTATCTGGATGAATCCGTTGCAGATAAATTTTTAGACAAGATAGCTCCTCCTTTTGTTCCACAAATGTCCATCATTTCATCTCATCTCCCTTTCCAATCTCCTGTAGAGGATGTAACGGGCCTTGACAGTCCTTTTACCCTTAAAGAATTGAAAGGTATTTTATCCTACGTAAAAGATTCTGCTCCAGGTCATGATGGTATTCCTTACTCATTCCTTGCAAATTTAAGCGACTCAAGTCTAATTTACTTTTTAAACATAATCAACTCCACAATAAGTTCTGGTATAATCCCTTCCTCATGGAAAATATACGAAGTCATCCCCATTCTAAAACCAAATAAACCACCGTTAGATCCTAACTCTTACAGACCGATAGCCCTTGCCACTGTGTTTTCAAAATTAGCTGAACATTTAGTTAAAAACCGTTTAGAATGGTATGTAGAAAGTAAAGGTTTACTATCTCTGAGTCAGTATGGATTTAGGAAAGGAAAAAGTACCATGGACAGTCTAGGGATTTTCATTACAGATGCGAGATTGGCTTTTTCAAATAATGAATCCATGCTTGCTGTTTTCCTAGATATTTCTTCTGCATACGACAATGTTGATTTAAATGTTTTGAATACTAAACTTTATAAACTAAAAGTACCTCCCATATTCTGCAATTTCATTCTTAATCTTCTCTCAGGCAGACAATTACAAGTTGACATAGGTGAATCTGAAATGAAAACAAGATTAACCTGGAAAGGACTGCCTCAGGGTTCGGTGTTGAGCCCACTTCTTTATAATATATATACCTCTGATTTAGAATTCCATATTTCTGGCAAAGCCAATATTTTACAGTATGCAGACGATCTAGTTCTTTATGTATCAGGACGCTCTGTTGAAAAACTAAGTTCCTCTCTAAACGTCGCTCTAAAATTTCTTAAATCATGGTTGGACAATAATTCTTTGTGTCTTAGTGTTAACAAAAGTAGCGCTGTTTTATTTTCTAGAATGCGTTTTCCTCCTCCATATTCAGTTGTGTATGATAATCAACAAATACCTGAAAATAGCGAAGTAAAATTTTTGGGTATCCTTCTAGACGGTAAACTTACAGGTTTACCACACTGTTATTATGTATTGGCTAGATGTGAACGTTTATTAAATATTATGCGCTGTCTTTCTGGAGTTTGGTGGGGTTCCCATCCATTCGTGTTAAAATTATTGTATAACGCTATTATTAGAAGTATCTTAGACTATGGGACATATTTCTTAGAACCTTGTAGTGCTGTAGGTCTGACAAAGTTAGACTCAATTCAATCAAAAGCCTTGCGTATTATAACTGGTGCCATGAGGTCTAGCCCAATTAACGCACTCCAAGTGGAATCTTTGGACCCTCCTTTAAAACTTCGTAGACAGTACTTATGTGATAAATTCATTCTCAGAACTCTTCAATTTTCCAACCACCCACTTTATCAAAAACTTTTGTATCTTTCAGAAAAAATTGAATGTTCGTCTTATTGGTCAAATAAATCTCTTCCATGCTCTATTATAAGTTTCCGTAAATTTACTTCACTTCAAGCTCCCACACACCGCTCTCAGTATCTTCCAATTTTTTCTGTCTGTTACGAAGCTCTTATTTTTTCCCCTCAAATAAACTATAACTTTATATCGCTAAAGAATGATCGTTATGCTAACTCTAACTTAAACTTCATAGTCGAAAGAGACTGGGCTGATAGGCATTACATTTACTGTGATGCTTCCAAGCACCCAGTTTCAGGCACGATTGGGGTAGCTGTATATCATGAACAATATAACATTCATCAAAAAATAAAATTACCTTCTGAAACATCAGTTTTTTCTGGAGAATGTTTTGGAATTTTAAAGTCCCTAGAATACGTACTTCTTGCGAAACTCAGCAAGTCTATTATTTTCACTGACTCGAAGTGTGCTTTACAAGCACTGCAAAAGTTTCCTTGGTCAGGTTCAAATCATCCCTATGTTATAGAGGCCAGACAGCTCCTACTAAATTGCAAATTTAAAAATCTTGATGTTTTTTTGGTGTGGATACCTGGCCATCACAATATTCGCGGCAATGAGATAGCAGACAAATTTGCTAAAGACGCTGTAGATGATGGTGATAAGTTTCCATATAATAATGTTGTATCTGACCTTCACTGTCTTCCTAAAGATCATCTGTATGATGCCTGGGAAAATTTATGGAATATTTCAAGTAGTCGTAAAGGTCAATATTATAAACGTATACAACAAAGAATACCTCTCAAAGTATGGTTTTCCAAATTAAAACTTTCCAAGCTTGCAACCTCCAGTTTGATACGAATGCGCTTGGGTCATGTTTGCACAGCCTCTCACCTTGCTAGACTTGGGATTATTCACAATAATTTATGTTGTTGTGGTTGTGAGGAAGATTTGAATCATATATTTTTTGCATGCCCCAACCGTGACTCTTCTTCATTCATTAACTCCCTTATTGAACTCTCTGTCCCTCTTCCTACATCAATCCCTACATTGTTAAGCTCCTTAAATTTTGATATTTATAATTTAATATCTACCTTTATAACTATTAATAATATTAAAGTATAAGTTTTTTTATTTCCCAACTCCCAATTTTAATTTCTATTTAATATATATGTTTGGTATATCATTATTTATTTATTATATTACCACCAAACCTGATCCTATTATCCTTTGTTCCAAAATTCCGTAATCCGTTCCTACGCATTTCAATGAATTTATTTGGTTTCCCTACCTTTATACTTGTAGTGGCAAATGCACAAACCGTGCGAGCCAAATTAAAAAAAAAAAAAAAAAAAAAAAAAAAAAAAAAAAAAAAAAGGTCAATCGGAAATAAAACCTTATTTGAAGAGAACACCGTCCATGGTTTAGGTATAAGTTCCTTGATGCTGATGCATAGACATAACTAATGGACATGCCTTAGAGATGAGAATTGTGATTTGTGGCACTCCGAAAGAAAGAGAGGAAATGAAGATTCGTTTTTCTTTATCGCTCTCAAAATCATCAATCATCTATGAGGAAAGAGATAGTGCTAGACTGAAAGCATAGGCCATCTCTGTCACTTTTTTCAAACCAAAAAATTACTGCACATTATACGCGTACGGAATGTCCATCGTTATAATCTTTGACAAAAATGTACTCTATGGTCTGGTCTTTGAAATAGAGAGGTGAAGTCGGTTCAGAATTCTAGTCGATTTTTGAACCAACCGTTGAATTTTCCTGTTTGTTTTTTGTTGTTTCAATTAATCATCATCAAAGATGACACATGAACCATGAGCCACCAAAGTTATCATCTATTCTAATGTCTTCCAAATGTACTCTAAGCTCAACATACTGCAAGGGATCTTAGATAATCAGACTGATTTGTTTAGCTGCACGATGTTGATGCAAATTAGTAGTTGGTTGAAGACATATTTTAGTAAACATTTGTAGTGTACAGACGACAGTACATCAAGCTACTAAAATCTATTAATTGGTTTTATTGGATTTTAAACTTTATCGCTAAAGCATTACGGCTTAAGGTTGACGTGGAATATTTGACAGTTTCGGGTAGCTTGACCTGCTATTATCCATACTTATCACTATTTTGCAACTACATAATATGTCACAATGTCTTGTCATAATGATTAATTATACTTCTTATGACAGCCAGTGGTGGTGGCCTAGCAGTCAGTCGTGTTGGCCTAATGGTTAAAACATCAGTCTCTCAAGTATGAGTGTGCGGGGTTCGATTCCAGGTTAGGCAAGTACCAATGTAACTTTTCTAAGTTATATTATGTACTTTCTAAGTATATCTTGGACACCTTTTTTGACATACATCTCGTATGATATGATACTGCAATATTCGCCAAGCGATTTGTCGTGTTCCGGCATGATGTCTGGTGAAGCCGTACGGAGGACGGGTCTGAGCAGTTGTGTTGCGATGTGTGCTGGGTACGAAATGAAATGAAATGAAATCGTTTATTAAGCAAGTAGGATCACCGATCACTTTTACACGTCATATGTTTTTTTTTTTTTTTTTTTTTTTTTTTTTTTTTTTTTTCTTTTTTTTTTTTTTGCGATGCGCCTAATGTTGTTGTGTTGGGAGTTTGCTCGTGGAGGGTCTTCAGATCAATCTCCCTTTGGCGGAGCATCGTTGATCGTGTTGTTAGGTTTAACATTGCATTACCTTTTTTTTCCGGGGTGGAAATCCTCATTGGATGCCCGCCGCCCTGGGGTGGGCGACGGGGTATGTCAGACTTTTACTGACTAAAACCACCCCGGTGTGTCTTCTATCACGAGCGCGCGTGGGGCCGCGGGAGTTTAAATTCTTCCACGGCCCCACACCCTCGTGCTGGCCCGGTCTGTCCGGGCCTCATCTCCGCACGGGGTAGTGGGGTGTTAAACTACCCCGTGCATCGCCTCAAAGGCGCGCGCCGACACTCGCGCGCGTCTCCGTCTCGGGGTCCATCAATAGGGGGAGCGGGGACTTCCTCATGTCCCTCGCCCCTGGACCCATTCATGGGGGGCGAAAGAGGGCGTTATCCGCCCTTCCTCGGCGCCCAGTGCGTCTTCTGCGACCCGGGAAGGGACTTGATATCTCCCTCTCCCGTTCCGCAGCTTCCTTCTGCGACATCACGTCCTCGCAGAAGGACACCACCGCGTCCCTCGACTCTGAGCTGCCGACCATCCTCCGCACTACTGCCGGCAGCGTCAGGTCACCCCCTACTTTATTTGTGAGGACACGGCGCTGCTCCTCCCAAGCCACACACTCGGAGAGCGTGTGCTGCGCCGTGTCCTCCCCGCATTGGACGCAGTGGTGGCACCGAGCGTCCGGCTCCCTGCATAAGCGACGCAGGTACTTGCCGAAGCAGCCGTGCCCCGACAGTACCTGCGTCACCCTGAACGACAGGGAGCCGTGCCTCCTCCCGAGCCAGTCGTCGAGTACTGGCCGGATCGCCTCGACGGTAGGGCGCATAAGCCTCTGCCGCCAGTCCGCCACTAGAACCTGACGGAGCTCCTCTCGGCGCAGCTCGTTCTGCCGCTGCACCGGACTGGAGCCCCGTGTCCGCTCTTCCTCGCGCCATCGGTACAATGACGCGAGTACTTTCGCCTCTAGGTCCCAGGGCGGGGATTCGGCCAGGACACAAGCCGCCTCGTAGGCCGCCTCGCCTCTGCGGCTTGCGCAGAATGGCGAGTGTTCCGGCCGTCAGGTCCATCGCTCACACAGGGGCCCCATACAGGGCCATGGATCGCACAATTCCTACGTACAACCGCCTACAGGCGGCGCTCGGGCCCCCCATGTTAGGAAGCAACGTTGACAGCACGCCTGCTGCACCCATCAGCTTTGGCGCCAGCCGCCGGAAGTGGGATCCGAATTCCCACCGGCTATCGAGCACCAATCCCAGGTACTTCATGGTGAACTCGACAGCTATCCGGGCCCCACTGACCACGATATGTGATCCAACATTGCATTACCTCGCTCAACTACCGTCTTCCTTGCTATTCGCTCAGTTTTTCTGAGTGAATAGGCTCTTAATAAATTAACGCGATTTTTCCATCAACGATCGTATCACTGTTTACCATCAGGCGGGATTGCGGTCAAGCGCTAGTTTATAATTATATATAAAAAAAAAAAAAAATATTGTGGACCCCAATATTCGTCCACCAGTGTGCTGCAATTTGCAGTATTACCCTAGTGGTTAAAATACCAGCCTCTCTAGTATGAGTATGCGGGTTCGATTTCAGTTCAGGCAAGTACATACCAATGTAACTTTTCTAAGTTATAATGTACTTACAAAAAACTAACAAAAGGAGATTTTTTTATTGTTTAACCGCTTCATTATTATCATTATTTGTGCATAATAATTGATTTCGTATAATTAGTGGCACCCAGTGATGTAATACCAGTTGCCTTGTCTATAGGGGTTAATACTGCGAATTGCCGCCAGAGTGCAATTTTTTAGTGGCCAATATGTGAGTATAATAGACCCAAGGAACTGACATCTAAACTGGAATATGCACAATAGTGCATATTCCAGTTTAGATGTCAGTTCCTTGGCTTTTGACGCGTTTTGACCAATAGGTCAAAACGCGTTCCGACGGAGATAGCTTCACAGTAGCCCTTTGTCCTTCTTGTGTACTAAAAAAATATAAGTAAAATAATTTTTTTCTCACTTATATTACCTGAGTTTTAATGAATATTTAGCTATGGATGCGAACTTTTTAATTTTACTATTGAATTTAAAAAAATAGATGAATACATTGATGATGTACGGCCGACTACAGGTCAATCTACCCGAAACTGTACCTTTAGATAAATAAAATATCTGCAAGAAAACAGTATTTAATGTCATTGTAAATATCTAATAAAAGTCACTTACTTGTTATGCACACAATGACTAAGTGCACATTTATTAATTATTCCGAAATTTATGGTTACCCTACACACAAACAAAATAACTTGTATATGTTTACTGCAAAAAACTTACTTAAAGAATGATATTCCGCATCCAGAGTATGACTCACAGCATAAATTTGTTGCATACATTGATTGCAGCCATTAATGGCACCCTTTTTCACCATCTTTTTTCTAATCGAAATCGTTGGTTTCAAACAAAATTACAAAAAATAAATACGGGTAACACTTAGAAAGAGACAGAGGGCTACTGTGTTCTCTTCAAATAAAGTTTTATATCTGATCGACCTTATTCTTCTTGCGATAGTCTTCTTATAAATAGAAGACTTATGCAAGTTCACATTCCAGTTTAGATATAATTTCCTTGAATAGACCGCTAATAAATGACAAATGTCTCAAATTTTTTCATTTGATGGAATAAATTAAGTTTTGATTGTGTTATCATTTTCACTATGTCGGTTTTTAGACTACAAAAGTTTAATATTATCGTCACAAAATCTAAGCCAGAAACAAAAAAACGCGATTTTTTTTTTAATAATTATAAACTAGCGCTTGACTGCAATCCCGCCTGATAGTAAGCAGTGATGCGATCGTTGATGGTAAAGCGTGCTAGTTTATTAAGAGCCTATTCACTCAGAAAAACTTGGCGAATAGGAAGGAAGACGGCAGTTGCGCGAGGTGATGCAATGTTAAACCCAACAACACGGCCAACGATGCTGCGCCAAAGGGAGATTGATCTGAAGACCCTCCACGACCAAACTCCCAACACAACAACATTAGGTGCATCGTACCCGGCACACATCGCAACACATCTGCTCAGACCCGTCCTCCGTACAGCTTCACCAGATATCATGCCGGAACACGACAAATCGCTTGGCGGCAAGGCTTTGTCTGGTGGGTGGTAACTTCTGCCGGCGGCCGATGTTATGGCCTACCACCGAGATAGCACAATTCCGTTAACTATTTTTTTAATTTCTTCTTTGGTTTCGCACGGATTGTGCATTTAGCCAATGTAACGTGTTGGGATTGTTAGAAAAGCCAATTCGTGATGTATTTTCGTTCATGTCGAAAATGACGGCTGCGAGAACCGTCTACATGGGAGGTTAGAGGCAAAGTCATGATGTGGCCTAGTGGCCACAACATGACTTTGCTGTAGCATAGTGCTGCGATATCTCAATGTTATTTATGAATTATTTACTGAATGCACTTTTTACTACATAAATCAAGCACTTTTATTTAGTAAACAACACTATAAATAATTTAAAAGTCTAATGAAAAAGAGTGGCCAGCCTTTCGGTGTTTTATAGGATACATTTTGGAGAGTGTGCGAGAGAATTGCGTGATTTAATTCCCCCATCTCTATTCCACCATCGGACGACTCGTCATACGGCGAGTTTCCACCCTTATGTTGTTAACACCACTACGATCCGGACGAAGCGTTTCGCCTCCTCCTTTATACCGCGTACATCGAGGGAATGGAACAATTTGTCAGCGGTGTTTCCGTCGGACTACAATTTGAGTGTCTTCAAGGCTAGAGTGAATAGGCTCTTAATAAACTAGTGCGCTTTACCGTCAACGATTGCGTCACTGCTTACCATCAGACGGGTTTGCGGTCAAGCGTTAGTTTATAATTTATTTTAATTTAATTTAAATATATTTTGTAGCGCTTTCTATGCCGAGTTTTGCCCTATGCTAACTAAACTAGGTATTCTGGTTGCCCTCTCCAGTGGACCACAATTGAATCCATAATATATTGTCATACTCTTTGATGTAGTCTGTGACAAACAAAATCCGACTGTCATTAGTGTAGTGATGGTTAAGTTCAAAAAAATATTAATCGCTATGTGGGTGACCGAGACTGCCTATATATTAAATAATGGAGAATCACAATTTAAGTTATGAGCCAATGGACATTGATACAAGTGGTAATTCTAACAGAGAAATGGATATTTCTTTCAATGAATCTTTGAACACCCCTATAAAAATTGAGAAAGTGGAAGATCCTGTCGAAGAGGCTCAACTAACCAATAATATATTGCGAAAATTAAAAAAAAACACCAATATTACCAAAATGCCAGACGGTCCGCCTGTTCTTAAAAAATATCACATCAACATCCAGAAACCATCAAAAAGTTATAAGGCCGTAGTAGTTCAGTGGCTATCAGTCGGAATAATTATCTTAATGTCAATATTTGCACTCCATATCTATAGTTTAAAGTGCTTTGACGATTTCAATATTAAAGAACTAAGAAACACATTTTCTAATAAATTATTTGGGCAGACAGAAGCTGTTAGTAAGATCATACAGACATTAGAACAACAAGACAGGAGTAAACTTTTACTCTTCTATGGAGGTACTGGTGTTGGAAAATCTTTTGCCTCCTCTATTCTGTTAGATGCTGCCGGGCCTTGCTCAAATGTATATCATTATACAATGCCCAGTTTCACAAACACATTTTCAACAGACTTTATGTATGGTCTGACAATGTGCAAGAAGTCATTAATAATAGTTGATGATTTGACTGCACATGATATGCATATCAAAAAACAAATTCAGGAAGTAATAGAGAAGAGCGAGAACTTTGGAAAAGCCATCACAGTAATATTAATATACAATTGTTATGAATCAACCAAAGATTTCATCAAAAACTGTGATGAGTCCTTTCATAAAAGACTACTGGAGAACTTTGTTGAGATTAAGGCATTGAATAAGTTGGTGGAGTTTAAGCCTCTGACAAAAATACATCTAAAAGAATGTATAAAGCAGGAGTTGGGCACCAGAAAACTTTACAACAAAGAATTAGAGGACATAATGAAGAACTTTAATGTAACTGTTGACGGCTGTAAAGGTGTTCACTCTAAAATGAAGTATTTAAATATTGTTTGAGGTATGTTCTTAGGTCTATTTTACAGAACCTCACTCAAGACTCTAGCTTTACTTAAAACTAGTTAAGGTCCATTTGATTGGTTGAAACAAGTTTTAAGTACTGCTTGAGTCTTGAGTAAAGTTCTGTAATATAGGAATTAGTTTTGTAAACATGGAATGTTGAATTGGAATGTAGTGTATGCATATATAGGAACATAGCACTGTATTATATTTCTATGTATATTTAATAAATGTAGTAGTATATAAATAAATTAAGTACAGGGTAGTTAGTGTTGTTTTATTATTTAGCAGATAAGTAACATTCTGTAAATGTAAATTAGGTTAAAATTTAAAAGAAATTCCATATTTTATTGTAGATCAAAAGAACTTTATTTTAGAGAATTTTACATGATAATCGGCAATGCAGAGGTCCAAGAAATTATGTTGAATACAAATATACTGACAATTCTTTAATACACCTATGCTCCACATTTGGATATTATGCTACAACAAATTTAGCTTTCATGAGAAAACAGAGTAAATTCTAAAAGAAATTTGTGGTGCATTCAATTATAAAATACTTTGGTAATAATTTCTAACTATAAAACATATTATAAAATAATCTCAACCACATATCTAGACAAGGGTGCAAATTGTTAGAAATTTTGACTAAACACACTGTCCTTATTCAACACCCTAATAAAGATTTCAAGTTAATGCTGATAGCCTTACAAATATTAACTTTGCAAATATTATGTTTGGCTTCAAAACATTAAACACAATTCTAGCTGAATATAGATAATGTTAATCTATTGAGGATTATCAGCAATATTACTACATAAGTAATTATTAATTCAAAATTATGACACAAAAACGATTTATTCTAGTATATTTAAAAAATGTACCACTATTGCAATGCACCCATATTATGTATATAATTTTAATATCATGAAACCATTTGTATCCACCTCTATAACACTTGTGTGATGGTACAAATGGTCACATGTAATGACAAAGTTTAAGTACATCTTTAATGTAAAATAAATTATTATTATATATTATTATAAGTATTGTAAATTTACATAATAAAAAGCAGCCAATGGAAAAAGTTAAATTTAAAAGCCCCCCTAAATGTATAAGCCAGTGAGATAAATGCATGCAAACAGGTAAATGTGCATTATTAACAATTTGCGGAGAGCATATTAAATTTTTGAAAAGTTTATCTATTGAATTGAAGCTGACAGTAGTTTTGTGTAGGTATCTCTTTAATATGGTGTTTGGACCATTGTCCAGGGAAGACTGAAAGTATACATAAATACTTAAAATATCCTTGTCTTCAAGAGATTTGTGAAAAATTCTGGAAGATACAATCATGATGATAGATTTGTGCATCATACTGAATTAGGTATATATACATCACATTTTCACATTAGTATTTGATTAAATTCTGACATAAATGTAACAGTTCAATAGTAAATATTGTATTTCATTGAAAGTTATGTAACATATTAATCTATTTAATAAAATAGTTTATAATTCAATACCAGTAATAATGTTGGTGTTTGTTTTGGAGTATTAAGAATATTAATACTTTAAAAATGTTTATATTTAAACACACCAAAGATTTTATTAAGTTAAGGAATTTCAATAGACCCAATGTAAACTCACAGCTATAGTTATACATTATATGAAGGTAAACATAAAGCGAATTTAAATTTTTATAGCTGTTAGGCTACTGCATAACATGAAAAATAGAATTCAAAAATGATAACTTAAAATTCAAAAATGATAACATTAAAATGACATACTGTGATGTTTACAGGCTTGAGTTTAAAAAACTAAGGAGCTGTGTTATGCCTATGTAATTATATTTTCCAACTATGGATTCGCACAACAGGTGTTTCTAAGTAGGTATATCTATCTATGCCTTCTGGGGTCCGGCGAGCTCCGAGACCTCGTCCTAGTATTTTAACATTAACGGAGAGCACTATTAATGTAGAAGTAAATTATTAAATAAATTCAACATGATCTAGATAACAAACCCTCATTAAATATTTTCAAAGAAAATATTTTATTTAGCTAATGACAATGACGACACTTTAAACATGCAATGTGCAAATCAATATCTATGTACACATTATAAGTTTATGTACCTATGTAGGTATGTAAATATATATGTTCAAAATTAATTTTAAAATGTTGATTAATACTAAATATGCGTAGGTAACAATAAAGACTAGAATACATTTTTAGTTTTTACAGTTATTGGCACTAATTTCAATGATAATGGCACAACTATGTACTCTGTATACAGTGAAAGTACCAACATGAAACGATGAATAACAATGTAGATATTTTTATTATGCATTTAATATTACAATTCCAACTCCCTTTGATGTTCGTAAATTAAGTTTTGCTAACTATACTAAAATATATTACAAAATTGTAAAAAACGTGGTTAAATGTCATTTATACCTAATTATATTTATAGGAAATACTGAATTTACTGCAAACTTACA
This sequence comes from Sesamia inferens, assembly GCA_037179545.1. Taxonomy (NCBI): domain Eukaryota; kingdom Metazoa; phylum Arthropoda; class Insecta; order Lepidoptera; family Noctuidae; genus Sesamia; species Sesamia inferens. Next base: position 20,435,971 of record CM073928.1, on the reverse strand, counting down.
GTTAAAGATCCAATATTTAAAGCACATTTCTTAAGTGAAACTGTGCAAAAAACACTTTACATTTATTACATTAATATCACTGTTGACAAAGCTCCTCTTAGTTAATACAAATACCAACAAGCAGACCATTCTCTTGCACAGTTATCACTTTAAAATTCTAAGCTATCTCAAGTAGGTATGATTTGTTTTGATAATCAGGTACGAAACCAATAGGTTCAGCAAACAATCAGATCAGCTCAATGAAATAGTAATTAAAGGAAACATTATATAACACTAATGCTCTGGTGAAGAAAGCCAAAAGCAGAATAATGTCATTAACATTAAAATCTAAAATTGACGAAATTGATATAATCCACTTAAAATATAATACGCACATTGATGCTGCACTAGCTAATAAGTACATAGACAAGGTTCTAAGTTGTTGAAAAAAATGTAACACAATTGAGGTATACTGAAAATACAATACCTATAGACGAAAGTTAATTTTAATAAACTACTACCTCACTGTTCAGCTAACTCTAAGTGCATAGTGCCAATAACTGCATGATTTATTAGTTACTTAAATCTTATTTACTAGGTATTTGATAACAAATAGAACACCATTTTTAAGCACGACAAAACATTTATAGTTAAAAATGTAGAGAGACTTACTGAGAAATGTGCTAAATATTCTAAATCTTGAAATTTTTGCTGATTTACTTATAATATAGATTCATTAGTATCAGATCTGTTGTTATGTTGTGAGATTTCATTGAATATGTTGATGAACAACACTTTGCCTTGATATTCGTTGACATATCTTCGATTTTGTCAGAGATCAGATTGTTTGTACACTCTACTATAACTAGCACAAAGCATTGAATTTAACGGTATCACATTTTAGCCACATCGTAAATTCTTATTAAGTGACTTTAACGGATAAGAATTAATTACCGAATCGCTTACACCTGTGTCAATAACATTTACCTATAAGTAATTAACTTAATTTTTTGGATTACAAAGAATACTAATAAAATTCGTGTAAGTTTTATAGCAGAATTGGATAATAAATTTTATATTGTACGACGAAGAGGATTGTAGTTAGATAGAGTGGTCTTATTCAATACTTTGAAAAGTTATAATTGGTGCAACAGCATCGCCATTACAGATAATCTGATTTGAAAGACCATTCTCCTCTAGCGTACAGAAGTGGGTTGTAAAAGGGACTAGTTAGGAGCGATGGAAATGTATTGCCGTCCACTTGTTGTGGCGTTTGTGCCATATGCGAGTCTCTTGCGACTGGTGTGTGCCTCGTCGGCCTTCGCCGTCTACACTTTGCGTTACGCATACGTAAGCGATTACAGCTACATCATCACCGAGAAGATGCACTCTAGGATTAAGAATCGTCGTATTGGTTTTCACAAGTGTCGGCGTGTTATCAATGAAAAACTTATGAAATTCAACGCCCTCCACTAGGTTACCTAGTGCGTCAGGATCAAACGCTGTCACGTTAGGGTCACATAATTTGGAATAGGTTTCATAGTCACCGTTATTGATTGCGTCTATGAGCACTTCAGTTACTTTAATTACTTCTGCTCGACGCAAGGAAGCGTTGCTGTCGCCACGAGCTTTTCCAAATGAATCAGCTTTCGTTAACGCTTCATCATCATGCTCTTTGGAAATTACAGTACATGCTCTATCTACGCCTTTCTTATCCTTGTCTAGATCATCATCCTCCAGCGTTGTGCTGCTGTCGGTCGACTCTTTTACTTGCGATCCATCTCCTTTCTTGTTCACCATAGATTTTCCTGAGAAATTACGTGTAGCAAGCATGGTGGTCAAGATGGCTCCCTTCAGTTTACGCCGTGCATTGAATTTCTTCAAGCAGTCCACGGTCTCTTGCCTGTGCATAACAGAAGCAACACGTTCGCGGTGGCAAATCCATGGGTGTTTAAGGGCTTCCAAAGCCGTTATTCTCTTGCTGGGATTTACGGTTAACATCTGGTTTATGAGGCTTTTCGCTTCAGGTGTCACCGTATCCCACTCTGGAGATGGATAATCATACGCGCCCGCTTTAATTTGGCCGTACAATCGATGCTGATCTTCATCCCAAAATGGAGGATAGCCAACAAGCAAAATGTATAAGATCACACCACACGCCCAAATATCTACAGGTTTACCATACGGTTCCTTTTTAAGTACTTCAGGTGACAAATAACCAGGAGTACCGGCAAAACCGAACCACGCTTGTTGGTCGCCTTGTACTTCAATAGCTAATCCAAAATCAGCAAGTTTCACAGCAGCTCCTTTGGCTTTGCTGGCTAGTAAAAGATTTTCTGGCTTTAAGTCTCTATGCACAACTCCATTATGGTGACAATGGTGTACAGACTCAAGAATTTGTTGTATACAGTGAGATGCATCAGCTTCAGAGTAAAATTCTCTGGCGACAATGTCTTCAAACAATTCTCCGCCCGTTACTAAGTCGAATACCAAGTAGTGAAAATGCTCCTCTTGAATAGAATCATGAAGTCTTACGATGTTAGGATGCTGAAGTTTCCGGCAAATTCGCGCCTCCCTCTCCAATTTTTGGAAGTCTCTGGCTGAGAGTTTTTTAGTATTTATAATTTTGGCAGCAAATTCATAACCAGTTGATTTTTGCACAGCACGTCGTACGATTGAGAAGGCTCCTTTTCCCAATTCTTCTTTCAGATCATAATTGTCAGAAAATCGCGTACTCACACTTTCACGGTTTGGATTGGCCATTTTAACACAGTATACTTACTTCACCAGGATGTAATCGTTAACTTACTGCTTAAATTTTGAGCACGTACAATATCAGAGTATGTAACTGGAACAAAATAAAAAAAAAACTTGTAGTTTTATTTTAATGTCCTAATTGCGTAGTATAGTTCTAAAATTGGATGATATTAAAAGATGTCATAAATTGACAGCGAACGAAATATATCTATATTTTTGTAACTATTAAATACACTAATAAATATTTTCGGGGCAACGGTATTATTTGAGAATATATTTTGCTAGATAAAACATATAAAACGAAGTTATGGCACGAATACAACTAGAAATATTATTCGTACAATTCTACGTTCTTAGTGAATCATTAATAAACCAAGTTTTATAAACGCATATCAATCTTATGCTAATTTTCTGTGCAGTTTATTGTTTCTAATATGAAATATTTTATAATTCCATGAGTCGGTAGTTTCACCTACATTATGTTTTGAACTCTAAGCGCTATTTATATTTTCTGTTATATCTTGCTGTTCTTATTCCACTCACGAAATGGTCAGAAAATAGATATTGTCAAGGAGCGGATGAATTTATCCGAATGAAAAACGTCGGCACTATTTTGGTCACTAAAGCTAAATTGAAGTTCTGCATGCTTAATATAAAACGCGTAGATGCCTAGACAATAGTATTTGTGGTCACAAACATAGACTTCTAATATTAACACTACGGCACCGGGATGACATTTAGTTAGCGCAAAATAATCGATACACCATTGTCTCAACACATTCACCAAAATCCCGACGACATAATAATGTAACCAATTTAATATCTATCCCGATCACAAGAGAACTCCCGAACACGAAGTCACAAATGGTTTAAAAATATCACTGATATTAATTTTTTTACTAATAAAGTTATCATTACGCGACTTTGGCCGATATTCTTAGCGTTACGAATTCGTACGTATGGCTCGCGATGTATTTTGAATGGTATAAATTATGTTCATCAACCGAATGGTAAGAGTAAATGCTCGCGAAATGCGTTTAAAAATATCTTATTTACCTATTATGTGCCCATTTTACACAATATTCGACAAGATGAAGATCAAAAACGAAGGGCCTAGCCCTACGGCACACTCTTCTTCTGCTCCGGACACGAGCTTCGGGGTCAAACTCATAGACATTTGTGTGTTACCAGGATGTTTGACTTAAATTTGAACATAATAAAAAACTTCAAAGTGGCATTTCTATTAGTTAAAAGTGTATCTATATTTAGAAGCTTCTATTATAAGCTTTATAGCGGCTAAGGTTTCAGAAATATAACGCAGATTCTTGAGATATAAACGTTTTCTTTCCTAACATTTTTCCTTGTGTCCATACTGACTGTTGTTTTCTAAAATCGATATACTAGCGCAACGCTAAACCAAAGAGAACTGATAATACTGTTGTCCGCGCCATCTTGTGGGCACTAAATATAATAAAATTATTCGTTCAGAAACAACTTTAAGTAAAGCTTACTAATATAAACTCTTTGAATCGTAATTAGTGCCTATAGTGAGACCTAATTTGTGATTAAGATACAGATGAGCTACGTAGGTTACTGTAGGTATCTAAATTATGTCAATTGTTATTGTCTAAGTAAATAATGTAAGTCATGTTTTAATTGTTTTTTTTTTGTGCAATGAAATGTAGGTGACTTTTGTGATAATATTTACGCACGTACATACTACTTTTATTTGATAGTACTTTCGGTTTGATACGTATGATTGTATACCAACTACCTACCTTAAAATTGTGTCGTACTTAATGAAATTAGATTCTAATATAAATCGGCATTTTTGTACCCGAAGGGTACAAAATATGGGACCCTGTTACTATGACTTCACTATCCGTCTGTCTGTCACCTGGCTATATTTGATAAAATATCCAACTATATATTTAAAACACCTTTAGGTATTTTGTTTAGCACAGCGTTGCAAATTTTAAACGAGTGGGTTTCTATCTTGTGGTAATTATGTTAATTTTCTCTTTTTAGGGTTCCGTACCCAATGGGTAAAAACGGAATCCTATTAAGTCCGATCCGTTTTGTTAACTTCAGAAACCGTCAGGGACCACACTGCTTCTAGCTATACTTGAAGGTACTAGTTGGAGTTTGGAATAAATTTTCGTTGTAAACCTTCCGCTCAACTTGTCATCAACATGACACAACGCTGTCATTTTATGTCAAATGAACAGGTGACTTAATCAGCCTTCTGACTTAAAAAGGTTGTGTAGTAGATTTTTGTTCCGAATTTTGCAACATCTGTCCGGTGAGTTAGTAAAGAACTCACTATTTTTCCTTTAAGCCTATTCCTGTCTGTTAATAGCACTCTGTTGAGTTTGCTGAGCGGATTGTTAATAGAACCAGCGGGTTGAGGGCTGGATATTCTCTCCAAAATATGACTTCATTTCAATATCAGACGTTCAACATGTTGCAAGATGTATCACAACATGTGCCTAATCTTTTTCTAACATTTTTTGGATCGGCTTCAATACTAGTATCTATTATACGTTCAGCGACTGCCTGACCTCCACAACTCAGTGGAGAATGGGAGGCTGGGAAAGCTGCGCCTAAGCCCAAATCCCCGGTTAATCCAGAAAGAGAGACCACCCCGGGTGCCTCGCGGGGGACTGCGGGCCTTGTGGAGGTGCGCCGAGTGTCGGCGGGTGTAACGACGGCGGGACCGCCGAAGAAATCTGAGTCTGTTTATCCCAACATCACGGCGGAGGCGAGAGCTTGCCTCAATAAAGCTAAGCTTCATTTGGGCAACTCTCGGAACCTTAAAAACGAAATAAGAACGGAGGTTATAAACGCTATAAACAGACTCTATGAACTCGTCAAGGAGTCGGAGCGGAGAAAGGTCCCCGTTGTACCCGAGCCTGTGCTCGCTGCGATACCTGCGGTGTCTGCTGTCGCACCGGCGGCCGAGCGTCCTGAGAAATCTACAGATCCGACAGAGCTGATGCAAATCCTTGTGGCAAGCCTCCAGGACCACAAGAAGGCGCTGGAGGAATCCCAACAACTCACCCAGACTCTGTCGGAGCAAATGAAACTGACTCCTCGCTTCGTCAAAAGCCAAGGCCCTACTTTCGCGGAGATGGCCGCCGTCCCAAAGCAGAATATCCAAGAGCCTCTTCATTCGGTAGTCGTATCATCTAAGAATGATCAGGACACCGGTGAAGAGGTTATTGAGAAGCTTAGGATGGCGGTCGATGCTCGAAACCAGGGCACCAGAGTGGAGCGACTGCGGAAGGCAAGGGACCAAAAGGTTGTGGTCGGTTTCAAGACGCGGGAAGAGCTGGACAGGGTCTCTGAAAGAATCCGGAAGACCGGTAACCTGGTGGTAGAGGAGGTACCAAACAAGGACCCTCTAGTAATCATCAGAGATGTCCTTTCCTGCCACTCCGACACTGATTTAACTCGGGCCTTGCAGCGGCAAAACACACACTTGATCGGGGATTTGCCTGCGGACAGTATGAGGTTGGGAGTGAAGTACCGTCGTAAGACCAGGAACCCCCATACTTGCCACATCGTCCTGCAGGTGTCCCCAATCGTGTGGCAGAGACTAACTCTGGCGGGTCGCGTTCATATCGACCTCCAGAGAGTGCGCGTCGAAGACCAATCGCCTCTTGTACAATGTACCCGTTGCTTGGGGTATGGGCACGGTAGGCGCTTCTGCAGAGAGCCGGTCGATTTATGTAGCCACTGTGGCGGCCCGCATATCCGATCTGACTGCCCAGATACAAAGATCGGTGAGGCAGCGATATGCGTAAACTGCACCAGAGCCAAAATTCCAAGTTCTGACCACAATGCATTCAGTAGCGAATGCCCGGTGCGAAGAAAGTGGGATACACTAGCCCGAACTTCTGTAGCATACTGCTAAGGTGGTACCTGCGGCCCCCACTGAGTACAAAGTAATCCAGGCCAACCTGCAGCGAAGCCAGCTCGCAACAAATGAAGTCCTGCTCGAAGCCGACAAACGCAAAGTCGCCGTGGCGCTGCTCCAGGAGCCGTACGTGGGTGGGGTGAGAAGGATGAAGGATTACAGGGGCGTAAGGGTCTTCCAGAGCTCTGAGGGAGGAGAAGGTACTGTAAAGGCGGCAATAGCCGTCTTTGAAAAAGACCTCGATGTCTTACAGTACCCACAACTCACCACCAACAATATCGTTGTGGTGGGAGTCCGAACCAGAGCCTGGACGATCACGCTGGTATCCTTCTACCTCGAGCCGGACAAACCCATGGAACCATACCTGGAGCACCTAAAGAGGATAGAGCGAGAGGTGAGCTCTAACAGGCTGATCATTGGAGGAGACGCGAATGCAAAAAGTACTTGGTGGGGTAGCTGCAGTGAGGACCGCAGAGGAGAGCAGATGTGTGGAGCGTGTGGGGAATTGGGGTTGCAGATCCTCAATACGGGAGACATTCCGACCTTTGACACCGTGAGAGGTGGGGTAAGGTACAGCAGCCACGTGGACGTTACGGCCTGTTCGGCCGACATGCTCGACTTGGTGGACGGCTGGCGGGTCGAGGAGGGTCTCACGAGTTCCGATCACAACGGTATAGCTTTCAGCGTTCATCTGTTAAAATCAAAGGGTATGGCAATTAAACGGACCACTAGGCTATACAACACTAGAAAAGCTAACTGGAGGCAGTTTCATGAGAAACTGTCTCTATTTATGCTGGAAAAAAAGTTAACCCTAGTGGATTTGTCAAATATACACACTACAGAACAACTAGACTCAACAGTTAACACATACACACAAGCCATAACCGACACATGCAGAGACACGATACCACACAAAAACACAACACAAACATTAACCATACCGTGGTGGTCTGAGGAACTCGCTGAGATGAAGAGGCTGGTGGCCACCAAGAAAGTGAGAGTCAGGAACGCAGCGCCGGTCCGAAGAGCGATGGTGGTTGCTTTGTACCTGGATGCTAAGAGGGAGTACGAGGAAGCGGTGAAGACGGCCCAAATCGAGAGCTGGAAGGGTTTTTGCAGGAGACAGGACAGAGAAGGGGTCTGGGAGGGGATATACAGGGTAATGGAGAGAACAGCAAAAAGAGAGGAAGACATGCCCCTGCAAATGAATGGAGAGACTCTGGACGCAAAACGCTCAGTGAAGTTGTTGGCCGAGACGTTCTATCCCGAGGACCGAGAGGAGGACGACAGTGGGGATCATCGCCAAACCCGAGAACTGGCAGAGACGGTAAACGCGTGGAGCCATAGTGAACGCAATGATCCACCGTTTACCCAAAGCGAGCTAAACAGGTCAATATTGTCGTTTAACCCTAGAAAAGCCCCGGGAGCCGACGGCTTCACGGCGGACATTTGCTCTCAAGCCATAAACTGTAATCCCGAATACTTCCTGGCACTGATAAACAAATGTCTGGCACACCACTACTTCCCGAAGGCCTGGAAGGAAGCAACGGTGGTTGTGCTCAGGAAACCGGGGAAAGTCTCGTACGCCGTACCGAAGTCGTACAGGCCGATTGGGCTTTTGCCTGTCCTTGGGAAAGTGTTCGAGAAGATGCTGGTGACCCGTCTCAAATTCTACCTTCTCCCCGGGATGAGTACTCGCCAATATGGCTTTATGCCCCAAAAAAGCACTGAAGACTCCCTCGTCACCCTCATGCAGTACGTCCGTGGGAAACTGGAGCAGAAAAGAATCGTCACGCTCGTTTCGCTGGATATAGAGGGAGCTTTCGACAGTGCGTGGTGGCCCGCGATTAAAGTACGATTGGCTGAGGAAAAGTGTCCTGTGAATCTGAGACGGGTGATCGGCAGCTATCTCAGTGACAGGGGGGTTACAGTGCGGTACGCCGGGGAGGAGAGCAGAAGGCAAACCAGCAAAGGGTGCGTCCAGGGATCCATAGGAGGACCCATTCTTTGGAACCTGCTGCTTGACCCGCTCCTAAAACAGCTGGAAAGGAGGGGAGATTACTGCCAAGCATTTGCCGACGACGTGGTCCTGGTAATTGATGGGAATACAGCCCAGGAAATTGAGAGACAAGCCAATGCCGCTCTCGAACATGTTCGGGCGTGGGGTGTCAGTAATCGGCTGAAGTTCGCACCGCACAAAACCTGTGCGATGGTACTTACGCGGAAGCGAAAGTACGACACGCCACGCTTGAGCATGGGGGGGATCGACATTGGAATGTCCCAAGATATTAAAATCTTAGGACTGGTCATAGACGCCAAGCTCACATTCAACAAGCATATAGCTGGCGTCTGTAAAAAGGCGATAGCTATGTACAAGCAGCTGGCCAGAGCGGCCCGGGTCAGTTGGGGTCTGCACCCGGAGGTGATAAGGGCCATTTACACCGCAGCAGTGGAACCAACTCTGCTGTACGCTGCAAGTGCATGGGCACCAGCTGCTAACAAACTGGGGGTTAGGAAGCAGCTCAACACAATTCAAAGAGGTTTTGCTCTCAAGTTGTGCAGAGCCTACCGTACCGTTTCCCTAAACTCGGCACTAGTTCTGGCTGGGTTACTCCCACTCGACCTTCGTATCCGGGAAGTGGCCGCACTCCACGGAGCCAAGAGGGGGGAGCCGCGGTCGGCACTCGGAGGCTGGGAGGTGGAACGGATGGCCCCAGCGCTGGAAGCCCCGCACCCTGCGGAGCAGATGTGCCTGGAGTTTGAAAGCCTGGTAGACGAGGAACAATACCATAACCACAGCGACTTTGCTGTACGTATCTTCACAGACGGCAGCAAGATTGAGGGCAAAGTCGGAGCCGCGCTATCTTTCTGGAATGGCGCCGCCGAAACTAAAGCCCTCAAGCTTGCCTTGCCGTCCTATTGCACCGTTTACCAGGCTGAACTCCTGGCCCTGCAGAGAGCGGCAGGAGAGGTGCTCAAGCGCTGTGAAACGACGTTTGGCATCTTCAGCGACTCAATGGCGGCTCTTCAGTCGGTGATCAATATAAGTTCCCTCCACCCCTTGGCCGTGGAAACAAGAGACTCCTTACGTCGCTGTAAGCTCCAGAATAAGAGTGTCTCCTTGTTCTGGATCAAGGCACACGTGGGATTGGAGGGAAACGAGAGAGCCGACCAACTGGCGAAGGAAGCCGCTCTGGGGTTGAAGAAGAGGCCGGATTACGATCTTTGTCCTGTATCATTCGTCAAGCGAATAATCCGATCGAAGACGCTTGACGAATGGAACGGGAGGTATAGGTCAGGTAGCACCGCTTCGGGCACCAAGCTTTTCTTCCCCGACGCAGTTGAGGCGTATAGCGTGGTACGCAGAATGACTCCCACGAGCATAACCACACAAATTCTAACGGGGCACGGTGGGTTCTCGGCATACCTGAAACGTTTCGGGTGTAAAGAGAACTCCTCGTGCGCCTGTGACACTGACGTGGAGGAGACCGTCTTGCACATACTGCTGGAGTGCCCGATCACCGCCAAAATGCGGTACGAGATGGAACACGCACTCGGAACATCATTAAGCTCCAAAGACCTACCTTGTATTATAAAGGGAAAGAAAAGGGAAATATTTTTGAACTATTGCTCTAGGATAGCAAAAATTGTAATTGATAGGAATAAGTAAGTGTAAGAAAATTATGATACTGAATATATAGTAAATATATAGCTAAGTACCATAGTTATTAATATAGCATTAAAATAAAAATAGGTTAAAGAATTGTTAGATAGTAGAGAATTAGAAGTAGATATATATTTCCATAAATAATATAAGGACCACTTTGTTATATGGTCACATAGTTATAAGCATTATACTAATATAAAGAGAGAAAAAGAAAGAAGGAAGGAAGGAAGGAAGAAGGAAAGAACAAGGGAAAGAAAAAAAGAAAAAAAGAAATTGCGGAAACAAGGGCTCTGATAATGTCAGAGGACACACAGGCGAAATTATAAAAAAAAAAAAAAAAAAAACGGCTGTCAAAGAACCATGAATGACAGCCGGGTTCAACGGCACAACGGACACGGCATACATTGAAAGATCCTTAGTTTTATTAATTAAGCAACCAATGACTACGAAAATAATTAGTAATCCATCATAGATGTCTTGTCGCTCTTAGCGATAAGACCGTCCATTGTGTCACCCTTTGTAAAATATCTTTATTTATATTCTGTAATCTATATGGTGTACATAATATAGAGTATTCTATTCTATTCTATTCTATTCTATAAACTATGAGTAAGTTGATGAAAAAGTCAATACTTCTGACGAATCAATCGATTTATCAGAACATTGAATTATTACGCGCGCTTCATTGCACTTGATTCTATTGTAAACATTAAATTCTATTTCCAGGCTGGTAAGAATCTAAAGAATTCACAGATGCAACTAAAATTTGGTAAAAATCACTCTGTATATATATATATATATATATATCTCTGTGTATATCTGTAGTTGCCGTCGACAAATGCCTAGCATTGAATTCGAATCCTATATCTATGGCATACGAATAAAACCATTTATTTATCAAAATAATGAAAGGGTTTCTAGAGAACGGTAACGGTGTTTCATTAAAATTTACAATGAATTGGTCATAACTTTTGAATATTCAAGAGCTTCTGCCTTTTTATAACTTACAATCTTTCGTTAATCGGACCCTACACATCAGAATTGTATAGCAAACATGTTTTACAAACTGACGCCGAAGTTGTTCGCATGGACCCATAGTAGTATGAATCCTTTTATTGAAAAGGTTATAAGATGCTAGCGTTAAAAAAAAAATACATTTAAATTCATGTTTAAGCCGTAGTAACCGGTTTTCAGTCACTTGGAATACATATGTACTTCATTAATTGATTTCTGAAAAAACTTAACTAAGCTAAACTAAAGTAAGTCTCTTTATTGGAGATTTGTAGTAGGTACTTGAACCACACAATAAATAGTACATTGAACATTCTACCAGTCTATATGATGGCCAATTATTTAATTTCCTTACTGGCGAAGTTTACATACTATTTTTTATCTACCCTGCCAATTCATAAAAAGGATTATAATTGCTATTGTAATTCTGTTCTTTACATAATGTGTCAGTCAATATTAAAATTCCGGTTAGTTTTGTAAGAGTTTTCCCATTATTTCTGATAAGATCTTAAAATTACTTTCCAGTTTAGATTGTACGCTTATTGTTATCAGCCACAAACGGTGAATGACAAAAGTTCGACACCGGTCTGTAACGGCGAATTGGGATGAAAGACCCCCTCATGAACGGGCTAACTACACGAGTTTTACAAAAATCAAAACTGGTTCGCATCTTGCGCAAGTGCAGGGGGAATAAACAAGGGCTTTCGGAACGGGCCCTTCCAAAATTCGCCGGTGCACAATGCACCCTCCGTACCATCCCCACGCAAGCACTCTTATTATTACGCGACTCCGGTTCCTGTCCCCATATTGTTCATATTATTTTGGTATTCGGTAGACGCGTTACGAAGTTTTCGTATCTCTGTGTCGTTATTCTTGAAAACTTTATCAATTTCGTACATATTAGTGGAAATTGTTAACATAGACTGCCGTCTGAAATCTTACTTGAAGAATGTTGTTATCTTGGGTTCGAAGCAGTGCAAATTATTCGCTCGAAGGTATTCGATTGGCTCCGTCTTCGATTCTGTCACCTAATATTTGCAGCGAAGGGAAGTAATAAGGTTTCGAACGCTGCGGTCGTCTCAAGTTGCTTTTCTCATGAGTGGACGTGCGTGTAAAATAATAACTTGAGAATAATATGTGTGGTAGGAGCGTCGGACGCACGGCGTGCCGCGTGCAGCGCCCGCACGCCTTTGTACTGAACGAGTATTATCGATCGTGGACTACTTCGCTATCCGTGAAATGCGTTCTGTGTATTCGGTGATCGCTTCAATTTGGCGGGAGTCTGGTCACGCGCTAATCTGTATGAGGAGAATTTGGTAAGTTCACGAACACCATAATATTACTTTTATTATTTCATGGACTTAATCCATAATGAATTTCAGAGATGTCATTGGATAAATTAATTATTTGATTTATCACGGTAATGGTTGGCACACGCAATATTTCTGTTGGTGGTGAAGATAGGGAATATTTTCCGTTAAAGTTCATAAGAGTAAGATAATTTTGGTTAAGACTGCTAAATCGAGCACATTTTGTATGGACATTTTTTATTTATTGTTTATGAATGCTGCGAAGATTTAATATGATATGGGAATGAATGTATGGACTATTTTGAAGCTATAAGTTTATATGTACTGGCTGGTAGTTAAACAACTCGTAGATTTGTGCTTTATTTCATTCTTAGACACAAGTGAAACTTCAGCGGTCTATTACATTATGCATTTTTATAAAATCCTATTCAGTAAAATAATATTGCAAAGCATATATAACTACGATATTTTTATAAGCTCTCTTGAAACAGATCAATGAACTCTTTATACCAAAATTGTTTTGCCATATAAAAGCAGGGTGGTACAAGCGATGTAAAGAGCTTTGAAAATACAAAAGCAAGTTTTATTTTCTTTTTGGGGCTCCTTACACACTTTATTGATCTCATCTAAGCAATAGAGATTCAAAGTTATTTTAATTTATTATCCACCGGTGACTCGCAGGGGAACCAAAGACAAGCACGCTGTAATTTTGCATAGATGAAAAGTGGGCCTAAATTGCCTTACCTTCACATGCAATAATTAAAATTGTTGAAATTTATCAAGATGGCATTCATTACAAGTACGCATTTGTAATGAATGCCTAGTAGTCTACTAGTACTTAAATAGGTCAGAAATGAGTCTACGAACTCGCCCCCGTTTATTAATTACTGTAATGTAGCTACTTAAAATAGGGTAAAAAGAAGGAAGGAAAGGACAAAAAATAATTCTCATTTTATTTCTTATCCTACCATTTTGATTTTCATAACATTTTTCATAATTTGGATGTACTTGGTGGAGGATGTTTGGTTTTATCAGCTTGGATATGTTCTAGCGTTTTTATTCTACGTCTCTTTAATAATTAATTCAAATTAATGAGGCTATAAACAAGGCTCAAGTTAATTATGCAGCCGAGGTAATGCAAGTCGACTGAAATATTTTAAGGCCTACCTACTTGGGCGTTGCGGTTAACCCGCAGAAATCGTGAAAAATATATTCATGAGGAAAATTTCTTGGTAAATGAGGTGTTTGTCTTTTACTATGTAAATTTACTCCACCAAGTTCCGAAGAAAAATATACGTAATATCTTTCTTAAGAACTTCAGGCGATAACAAACCTTTATATAAATTCTTGTATGTTTTTGGAGACATGTTTATTTAGCAGATCGGTCCTATCGATCTAAGAATAGACTGGAACGAATCGTTATGTACTTAATATTAATGTGCCTGAAGAAGTATTGGGAAACCTTTGTAGGGTAAACCTACCCCTAACCTACCTATCACTGAAGATGTAAATAGCGCGATCTCCAAAGTAGTCCACTGGTTTAATGTTAATAACTTACTTTTAAACGAGAAAAAAACAAAATGCATTAAGTTTACTCTACCTCACGTTAGGCAGGTGAAAACTAAAGTGTTGATAAAGGGCGAAGAATTGGAATCTGAAGACAGCACAGTGTTCTTGGGTATAACTCTGGATGCTAAGCTTCAATGGGGTCCCCATATAGAAAAATTGTCAAAAAAACTAAGTTCTGCTGCATACGCAGTTAGAACAATTCGTAATTTGACTGATATTGAGACGGCCCGTTTAGTGTATTTTGGCTATTTCCATAGCGTAATGTCGTACGGCATTCTGTTGTGGGGAAATGCCACTGATATTCAGACAATATTTGTTTTGCAGAAACGAGCTGTTCGTGCAATTTATAAATTAAGTCCAAGACACTCTCTCAGAGAAAAATTTAAAGAAATTAATGTACTGACCGTGCCGTCTCAATATATTTATGAAAATCTTTTGTATGCTCATAAAAATATAAAATTGTATAAAAAATACAGTGATGTCCATAGTATAAATACTAGAAACAAGCACAAATTTATTGTACCTACAACAAGGCTCAAGAAAATAGGTGGCTCTTTTAGATGCCAATGTATACATTTTTACAATAGACTTCCAGAGGTGGTTCAAGATCTGAGCCTGAATAAATTCAAATGCTTCATTAAACGTAAGTTGTGTCAGAAAGCATTTTATAGTGTTAAAGATTATATTGACGACAAAAAGGCTTGGGCTTGAGCTGCGTCCGATTTCTATGCTTACACTGATTGTTCTTTGATTTTTCCTCTCGTAGTTTAAATTTGCAATTGTTTGTTTTTTCTTAACTCAAAGCCAGTACACACTATGTAGCCAGGCATATTGTACGTTACGGAATTGCATCGCTGACAGGGGTATTCGGCACTGGTGCAGCTGCACAGGAGCTAAACTTAGCATTCGGGAACACCGTTGGAGCTGCTGAACCTTGGACAAAACTGTCTTTGCATTGTGTAGATTCAATTTCTTAGTATTGTATAATTGCATGGAACACGTGTGAGCACGATCTATTTGCTGTAAAGCATCTATTTGTTGGGTTAGTCGTTTATTGACTTGATAGTGCTATGGCTGTTGAGAGTATGTCATGCTCACTCAAATGTCTCGCTGGTGGTGGCGTGTGTGTTGGGTCATTAGGTTCCCTTCAATATGGTTGAGCTGAATGATGCTGATCCATACGTCATGTTCGTGAACGGACGCCGTCAGAGGGGACTGGTCATCTCTTAGCTGCTACGGCGTATTTTAATTTCTGAATTGTTGTTTTTTTTTTCCATAATGGACGCTCTCAGCGTACAATATATTTCTGCATCGTTCTCACACGATTTATTTCAAAATGAATGATGTAATCAAATATTTGTATCAATAGCTTGATATTTTAAAAGAGTGTCCATGGAGTTTCTTGCCCGTTCTTCTCCATAGGTACCTACTTTTTGGAATGGGCGACTAGCTTCACCTTACTGACTGACCGAACTTCTGACAATTCAAAAGTGCCTGTAACTGGTTTATTTGAAATAAATGCTTTGATTTGATTTGATTTGATACATTTTTATTTAAAAGTGGTTAATAATGGTCTCAATGTAAAAGGCATACTGGGGCATAAGGGTTTAATGGCACACCATTAAATGAAGTATGCAAAATTAAACAAAGCCTTGCCGCCAAGCGATTCGCCGTGTTCCGGCATGATGTCTGGTGAAGCCGTACGGAGGACGGGTCTGAGCAGTTGTGTTGCGATGTGTGCCGGGTACGATGCGCCTAATGTTGTTGTGTTGGGAGTTTGGTCGTGGAGGGTCTTCAGATCAATCTCCCTTTGGCGCAGCATCGTTGGCCGTGTTGTTGGGTTTAACATTGCATCACCTCGCTCAACTGCCATCTTCCTTCCTATTCGCTCAGTTTTTCTGAGTGAATAGGCTCTTAATAAACTAGCGCGCTTTATCATCAACGATCACATCACTGCTTACCATCAGGCGGGATTGCGGTCAAGCGCTAGTTTATAATTATTAAAAAAAAATAAAAAAAAAAATAAATATAATATGCATTGCAGATGATACTAGCAAAATATATAGAAGTTTCCATTTTATAGGAGGTTTCTTCTCTCTGTGTAGTATTTATTTTGGTGACTACAATATTCTAGAATGACACGCGAAATTCAGATATATTTTAGACATGAATAACTCCGTACTTTTTCGGTATCTTCACGACCGCGTTTTCAAAAGGGATGTTAAACAAATTGATATTTATGTAGGTAACTTTAGTATACAGCAAAAATATTGGAAAATGGGGACTTACACTATCAAAATATTGGCTAAAGTTCGACTTTCCCAAACTATCCATCATTCACCTAATTCACTTACCTAATCTCTGCACAAATATACCTCAGACAATGTGCTATGTATTATCACACCCGCTTTCTGAGATGTTTCGTATAACTGGGTAACATTTATATAATCCAATCACGTGTTCAGCCCGACTTTACTGGTCTGTGAAGTTTAGATTTTTAGGTGATGAATATAATTACTTTGCCTAATGATGTGTATTGCTCTTTATCTGATAGTAACACTACTGTGTAGGTCAGAATTAATTTTACCACCAAACATGTTATAAGGATGGTAGGCGTTAACATGAAAACCAAGGGTCACGCCGCAGGGCCTTATACAAGAGTGTTTGTAAAAGCTGACCGCTGAAACCATGTGGAAAACGGAAACCGTGCGGACGACACGCGGCGGTTGGCTTACGTAGATAAGTTGTGACTGTGTGCGTATAGCACAAAGTGTGCGGAAGCCGCGTGATCGTAGGGTAGCGTCCAACGTCAGCCATCGCTGACGTCATAACCCGCGCTGTGTACCTAACCGCCATTCTAAGTCTATGAAGAGTACCTTGTATCTATAGAGATTTTTATCAAATTGTTACTTTTTATTCTTTCCATTTTTGCTTTTTTTTATATCTAAGTAGGTATCTTGTCAACAGTAACACATTTTCATATTCTATCGAAAATATAATGGCAGTTGCTAGTAGAATTTTTAATATTTTCAAAATACGCATTGAAGTATTGCGGGCTTTCGTTGTAAAGCCAGGAACATAACCAGGATAATCGTGTCATACAGATATGGAATGACATACCTACAGTTGCAGAATGAGGCAGACGACACTAGTTCAATATAAATGCTAATTTCTAGATAAGATGTTTGCAAACATAATAGAAGTACCATCACGAGTTTAATGACGCATTAGTTGAAAGAATTGCTTAGAATATAATTTCTTTTATTGATTGTAGGTAATACTAGTAGTCTTGCATTCGTAAAATTTGTATGAAGTTAGTTGTTAATCTCATTTACCTACCAGTGACATTTAAGATGTTCCAATTGTATCATATTCCCCGCCTACGAGAAACCTGCGCCAGCCTTCGCTCTAGGTAGATTTATGTTGAAAACATTTCTGTATTTCTACAATATGTTGGTTATTTGATATTCTATAGTTGAGTTAGTACTTGAAACACTGGTGTATGCATAGGGCGGTTGGTCGACACTGGATACTGCTATATCTCCGGTTACACACAATGCCTCCTTATTAAAGCACGCTGCAAACTGCTGATTTTAACAACGTTCTATACCAATTACCAAAAGTAAAAATGGATAATCGTCTTTCTATCAAAACTTGTTCTCAGTATTCCAGAACGTTTGTCGAAAACTACCACAAAACTTTATTAATGAAGATAGGAATAAAATTGAAAGATTCCTTTTACGTGATCAAAATCCGAATACGATAAAACAACCAGGGAGCGGCGTCAGCTTCGACTAGCTCTATATGAGAATCTTACCAACAGATTTGTGTTTGAATTATTCATCTATAGTTTCCATGTTCTCTTTTTGAGTAACATATTATTTTAAATACATACTTACCTCATTGAAACCAAACGTTTATTTGACTAAGGCGCCAATTCCCTTGTTCACAAACTAAACTAAATTTAAGTTTAATTGTATGTATCTGTTTCTATTTTAATAATAAAAGGACAGAAGATAAAATACTATAGTTTAGTCCTAATAAATCAACTAACTTCGACAGTTTAGACTAAAAATACGTCAATTTACGTCAGGCGAAACTAATTTGGCGACTAATTTGATAGGACTAAACTAATATTTATCTTCTCTTCTTTTCTTAATGGAATAGAAAGCATAATATGCACTTAGAGGTGTTATTAATCTAGGCACTTTTTTCACTAGGGAATCGAGACTAAATATAAAACATTCAAACTCTTATGACAATGTCATCGGCACCTAATGCTATCTAGCACTTCCAGGATTTACAACTATTACTCCATCGACAATATGTATAAAGGGAACACAATTACTGTAATAAAAATGAAAAATCTCTTGAAACAATGAGCCTTTTACCTTTCGTTCTGTCTGAACCCACTAATTTTGTAGAATTATGTAAATGTGACATGATTTACGTAGATTGCGGTGATTACAGGATTTGGGAGGAGGTTGGCACACCTAATTTGTGATCTATCTTATGTAAATGCACAAACTATTGAGATTGGATCATAGGATTGTGAACATGATTGCTTTATTGAATACCTAAAAAGAAATTGGCATGTATTGTCGACAATATTGAATCCCTAAAGGCATACGAAAGAAATTCAATTATCGAAATGTATGTGACTTTGGATTCGTAAAAATTTAGACCGTTTCTTTTATATTGAGGAATTCCTCGTTTACGTTATTGTCTCACATACAAATCGTTCACTATATTCCAGATGGGCCTGGTGATTTATTGTTTATTTTTGTGACAGACCTTTATAAAGTTTTATTCCGAATAAGTAGATGTGTATGCAAAGATATGTATGGTACCAGTAGATTACCTAACTACTAGTACTGATTGTTTTAAGAAATGCGTTGGGAATAGTTGACGGTGGCGATACTTGAGCTTTATATAATCATTATATTAGTGACATGAGATGGCGAAGCTTTTGGCTCCACCGTCTGCGCTTTACCTTTTAATGATCCCGCTTGGCTCACGTTAATCCTTATTTTAAACGAGTTTCACAGGAGCGAATGGCGGATATGTTTTGTATAATATTTTTATGATGCTTTATATCACGACACGATCATTGGTTCCGAAGCGAATATAAACGGTAATGTGATCAATGCCTCTTCAAATTTTCCTCAAAGTTAAAATTAATGTCAATCCCGGCTTCGCGGGTCGGAACCCTCCGACAACGATACACAGCGTGTTTTAGGAAAGTCGTTATTTGAAGGCTATCTAAAAAAGGTTTATAAACAATATATGTTTTTGGGATTTGGAGTTTGTGTCAAATAAAGTAGTTGTGTATAGGAAAGACATATTTAAGGTACTAGTCATAAAGTTTAATGATAATCGTAGAAACATTCTTTAATGTTGTTTTTATTAAGTTTACCTAATTCTAAAATATTTGATAATTACAAAAAAATAGAAACCGACTTAAAAAAAAAAAACACTTAAAAGGAAAAAAATAATTTTACTTTTGTCATTGCTCTAGAAGTCGGTGTCTAGAGCTTTCTGTTGTTTAGTTCAAGTTGTTTTTTTTTGAAGTTGGTTTCTATTTTTTTGTAAAAAGTTTTTATTTTACGCTTTTCAGTGTCTTAGTCGAAATTCGAAAATAATTTCTTTCTCACCTCATAACAACAGTGGCAGCCATGAACCATGTTAGAATAAGTTCTCATCAATATGAAAAAAATCCCTATCTCAAAAATTACTGAACCGATTTTGATTAAACTTGCAATAATCCCTAAGTTGAATAATACCTAGTACAATGAAAAAAGAATTACTTAAATCGGACTTGTAGTTCCGGAAATATGCGCGCACAAACATAAAAACATACATGCATATTTTATACACTATTGAAATTTGGCATAATTGTTCAGACGCTGGTATAGACTAACATAAGTATACGAAAACTGGGCAGTTCTGGAAATATTACATACATACGGGTCGAATTGATAACCTTATTTTTTTGAAGTCGGTTAAAAATGCGAACGTGCTGTAACAGTGCTTTTATTTTCTAAGTAAATAAAGACGCAAACAAGGAGGGTCATGTTAAAATTCGCAGAGCCGTCCGCGCGTGCCTTATCTGCCAATGTGGAGGCTGTTACCTCCTCAGTGCCTACCCTTTCCAACAGGGTTAGATGCACACGTATCATTTTAATTATTTATATTGCACTAACAGCGCCCCGCCGTTTCACCTGTGTTGGTTTCGAATTGTAGGAATATCGGGACAAAAGTAACTTACCTATGTTTTTTTTAAACGTTGCCCGCACTAACGATTTCTTCTGTATCGTGGGTGCGTCTACAAACATAAACTTACATACACAAACAGCGAGACCCGGAACAATTAACATTTGTTCCGTGCGGGAATCGAACCCGCGACACGCGGCGCAGCAGTCGATCACTCAGCCACTGCACCAATCGTGTCGACTAATTATTCTTAGTACCTATATAATTAGTTATTAGTATTATAATTAATTATTCGACTTGTTATTCTTAGTTATAAACTATCTGTGTGCTAAAGAAGATGTTTCAGAAATGTATGGAACCTGGGCCAGCACATTGTACACTTAATTCTAGGTATAGTTACGCTATAGTTAACTGTTTTTAATGTTAATTTCCTATATTTTGGTTTAGTTTTTATACAGATTAAATTTAACTCGGCCAAGGAGTGCAACACAACTACTAATAAATATGGTGAAAATTTACCAAATACTGGGGAGTATTAGGTAAATTTTAAAAAAGTGACAACAGCATTTTCGACGGTAAGTATTATTGGTATGAATAAATGAACAATATTGGCGGCATTTTGTTTGACCGCGTGCCCTGCTCCTCGTCGCCCGCGTATGTATTGCCATGTAAGTTACCTCCGTTTGTGAAATAATACATATTTATTTTTAGGGGGTATTTTTTTTCAAGTTTAGCCAGGCTTTGTAGACATTAGTAGAATCAGTTATGGTTACCGAACAAAACCTTCGCGGATCGGACATTTACATATTGTATGTACCTGTTTATAAAAATAGGTCTGGTAGGTACATATATACCCATAAGAAATTAAGATACGTAAATAAAAACAGTAAACAACGAGTTTTACATAAAGTGATTAGGTACAATTTCAAAGAAAATGTGCTGCGAAGGAATACTTTAGGGGTCCGGTGACCTGCACTGGAACCTTTATGGAGGACGGAAACGGAAATGCGTAATATTGGAGATTCCGTTCTTTTCACGAGATCATGTTCACTACAGTTTCAAAAGAAAGGTGCCAAATTTCCTTATTTCTACTGTTCTAAGCAAGTGAGCGCCACTTTTACTAAACATGATACCCAAGTGGTCATACCTAATCTAAAAAATAGGTAGGTACTTTGATAGATAAATGTATTGAAAATTCGACAGTATTTATTTATTAAAAAAATATGTTGCCAAGGAACGCTCAGCGCCCGATTAATATTATTTTTTATAAATTATCCTTGACCGCAATCCCGCCTGATGGTAGGCAGTGACGCAATCGTTGATGGAACAGCGCACTAGTTTATTAAGAGCCTGAATAGGCTCTAGCCTTGAAGACACTCAAATTGTAGTCTGACGGAAACACCGCCGCTGCCAAATTGTTCCAGTCCCTCGATGTACGCGGTATATAGGAGGAGGCGAAACGCTTAGTCCGGATCGTGGAGGTGTTAACAAAGTAAGGGTGGAAATTTGCCGTACGACGGGTTGTCCGATGGTGGAACGGAGATGGGGAATTAAATCATGCAATATAGAACACCGAAAGGCTGGCTATTCTACGCCTGTGCTCTAGGCTTTGGAGACCATCTCGAGTTAAAACAGGGTCACCAATCAGCCTCTTCGCACGCCTCTCCACTGAATCCAAAGTGGCCAGGTGGCACTTAGCAGCACCAGCCCAAATGTGGCTGCAATAAGTATTTCACACACGTACGGACCTGTGCTTTGTACAATATTAGAAGCAGCCCTGGTGTGAAGTACTGCCGGACCTTTGCGATAACGCCAAGTTTCCTGGCAGCCACCTTGGCCTTGGACTCAACGAACCGCCCAAAGTTTAAATTAATAAAAAAGGTAGAATGTCACACAAATGCGACGTCTAAACCTGTAACAGTTTCAAAGTTCATTCATTGTACTTAAACCTAATACACCACATTTATGAGTCTAGCTTTAACATAATATTAAGCCAGTCAATACCCTGCGAATGTGTAATAGTGACTGAATGTCGTAAGATGTTTTATGTAGATGAGTGACGAATGTTACGGTCGCAGACAGCGTGACGCCAACTGCTGACCTCTTCGTCTTACGGTCGAGACCACTTTAGCAACACCAAATTATTATACAAAGCACGTAGGTGCATTCAGCTGTTTCTGTGAAACGTCTCGCCCTGTGTTGCTGAGGGCAGATATAAACCAAACTTTAAAGCTGATGATAGATGAAAAACGAATCCAAAAAATGGAGGGTACTTATTAATAAAAATATAAATATCAAAGTGATAGCGTACTTTGAGATTGTAATAATTAAAATTGAAGGTAGATGAAAATCAATTATTGCACTTAACATAGTAAAACGAATCAAACAAATGGAGGGTACCTTTTTAATAAAAATTACAATATCAAAGTACGCTGTCGACAACTACGGTTTCAAGGAGCGAAAATTCAACGTAATTCGAGCAAATAGAGTTTTGATATAATATCAACAAAATGGACTCAAGATCAAGGTATTGTCTTTTAGATTTGATTTTAACTTTCCTGAAATACCTATAAACTTAAAGTAAAAATTAATGACGACTAAAAGGAAAATTTACAAGGCAAATTAATAAGTGTTTTCTGTAACTTAAAAAAAAAAAAATTTCGCGTGGACTTTATGTCCACCTATATTGTAGATAATATTAAAATAACGGATCAGACAGTACAACAACGACATGCTACATTGGTTTTTAATAATTGTTTCTGTTAGGAATTGTACCTCTTTGAAAGATTGTGACTGTGTGTATGAACGAGGGTGGATTGAAAAGTACTCGGCCTAACACAGATCCATTCAATTCTAAAAATCAAATCTACCCACATTATTTAGTTCAATTCAGACTAGTTCATTGTGTGAAGTTCGAAACGTGTGCGATAATTATTTGTGATTTTATAAATTTATTAACAAAGTAATCGAACATAATTTCCGAGAATGGAGCAAATCGAGCAGCGTGCCGTCATTAAGTACCTCCATAAGAAGGGGCTATCATCAAAAGCCATCCATGATGACATGGTCAGTACATTAGGCGATTGTGCTCTGTCATATTCATCCGTCAAAAAATGGATAACAGAATTTAAGCGTGGTAGAGAGAGTGTGAAAGATGAACCCCGCTCTGGAAGGCCTTCGACGTCAACTACTGACGAAAATATTAAAAAAGTACTTGATTTAATAATGGGAGACCGCAGATTAAAAATTAGAGAGATAGCCGAGATTATAGGCATCTCTTATGAACGAACTCAGAACATCATTGTCAACGAGTTGGGTTTCCACAAAGTGTCTGCGAGGTGGGTTCCGCGACTGCTTTCAGTCGAACAAAAAAGGACACGATTGACTATTTCGCGCGACTGTTTGGAGTTATTTGAAGTCGATGCAGATGATTTTTTTAATCGTTTTGTTACTATGGACGAAACATGGGTTCATTACTGTACACCGGAAACAAAACAACAATCGAAACAGTGGAGAAGACCTGGTTCACCACCCCCTAAAAAGGCTAAGTCGATTTTGTCGGCAAATAAGGTGATGGCTTCAGTATTCTGGGACTCGAAAGGTGTGATTATGATTGATTATCTTGAAAGGGGTCAGACTATAAACTCTGATTACTACTGCACCTTACTACGTCGTTTACGAGAGGAAATAAAAGAAAAACGTCGAGGAATGCTCAGAAGAAAAGTCCTGTTTCATCAAGATAACGCCCGTGTTCACACGTCAGTACAGTCAATGGCTGAAATTCACAACTGTGGCTTTGAACTGTTACCGCATCCGCCGTATTCACCTGATCTGGCACCATCAGACTTCTTCCTGTTCCCTAACCTAAAAAAGCACTTGGGAGGTCAAAGATTTTCGACAAACGACGAGGTCAAAGCAGCTGTAGACGCATATTTTGACTCTAAGTAAGAATCATTATTTTTCTACGGTCTAAATGCTTAGAAGGGGAGGTGGCAAAAGTGTATTGAACTTGATGGTGATTATGTATAAAAATAAAAATATAAGTGATTTAGTACCTATGTGTTTATTTTCTTGGTTAGGCTGAGTACTTTTCAATCCACCCTCGTACTTATAAATATTATTTTATTTAAGAGGATTCGGATGCAACTTAATATAACTTTAAAACTTGAAATTTACTACTTTTTATACCTACAGTTTAACCCGAGTAAAGCCGTAGGAAACACAAAATGGTGCATAGAAAATTTGGTCAATATTAAAGATAGGTCTTAGGAAATTCACATCATAAGCTATTTTGTCCGTGTCTCATTATGAACCGGCAAGACTGCACCGCTACGAATAAAACGTCTAAAATATTGCAAATAATGTAAATTCATGTCCCTTACCAAAGGAGAACCGATTTTATTGTTTTCGTTTATGGATGAAAATAAAAACCTTCTTTGCCAACTTAATCGTTTTCCGAAGGGCTTTGAATAAGGAAGATGCTGCGTATAAATAGTATGGCTATATTTGGAGAACACCACCAATTTGACTTAAACCGAGCCAATGATTGCTTAATCGCGGCGATCAAATACCTCCATCAAGACGGTCTTTGATTCCTTGTGTTTGAAAATGGCTGTTTAATATCGATTTTCTTTTATTCGAGTATGTATTAGAGTTGCATTACCGTTTCAGTTTCAAAATGGAGTTTAAGAACCTAGGAGGCATTCAAATAAGGTATTCCTTTTAAAATTGTTTTTTTTTTTATCCTTTCCGTTTTAATTTAAAGCTGCAGGACAACTAACAGGACCGCGTACCTATTACAATATGCAGTCATGTTTATAAATTCTAAATTCGTAATTCGTAGCTTCAACTGTTGTAAAAGTTTTAATATATTTTTCTCCTTTTATAAAACATTAACATATTTACTTAGTTGAAAATGAAATGTTAAGCACCTACACGTCAGTAGTAAGTACACGTCTACATTATATTTTCAGTTTCATGCTGCTTCAGCATAATAACAGCCCGTAAATTGCAGCGTTAGTAGCCTTATTGTTATTTGTTGTTTGCTTATATAACAGTAGCTATACTTATGCTTGTTTATGCTGTCTATATAGCTATAAGGGGTTTCGGTGCTTACAGTTAAGGCATCATAAAGTGCAGATCAATATTACGCCTGTAGCCAGTCGTAAAAGCTAAGCAATCATGCCAAGTGTAACATATCAAACGTTTCTTGAACTATGTGGGGCTTCATATTCGGTAACAAGGGAAATATTTAGTTAGTGTATCAAATGTTATGTAGTTGAGTTAAATCCTTGAAACGCCACGTGAACTAAGTATTACTAAGTGCATTAGTATTGTTTAGTATACAACTGCTTAGATTTCACGAAATACCTATGTCGGTGCTATAATACATTAGGTACCATGCCAGGGACGTGAAGGTTCATCTTGAGCTTCAGTAAAGAAGATTTTGTATATATACTCTAACACAAAGCTATATAAGTATCCTCGGCAACAAATTGCATTTCTACTGTTTTCATTACTTCTGATATAGTTTGTTTGTATGTTTTCTTGTAATAAGCTACCCGGTTGGGGCTTGGTCGGTAGCGAGAACGCAAAGCGGCGGGGCGTAGGTCGATAGAAGTTATTTAATAACAAGGAACACCCAACCTTAGCAATGTAGTTTACCACCACCTGACTTGCCTACCTAATTATTATTGTCTTGTGTTCAATATGTTGGTAAGTTGGTTAAACGAACGATTTGCGCTTGAATGCTTCATAGATTATGCCTTCATCGTAATTCGCAGTAAGATATTGATTAGGTAACTTCCTATAAATTTGCGTGCTATTGAAACTCAATAAAACGCAAATTTTCAGTTTCGTTTAAAATGGTGGATTGATACCAGTTTCAAAATGTTAAGCGGCTTCGACTAGCAGTCTAAAGCCTTTAGCATGGTATATTTTTACGACGGAATTATTAAAAACCGGGCTTGCTTTTTCCTTTTTAACGTCGCACGACTTCGGGTTGAAAAAAGAAACAGACGCTTCTAGTTTCTGGAGTGTAATTGAGTTGAACCTTTGTAAAAGAATTATTTCCAGTTTTTATTTTAAGTGAAATCGAACGGATGTTATTTACTTTATTGATGGATTTCGAACGTTTGATAGAGTGTATTTATAATTGGGACGTGTTTACGAACGAGATGGCTATAGTCAATTTACCCAATGTTGACATTCATCTAAATTTTCAGGTTGAATATTGGATTTCAGTGGTCTTAATAGCGTTTTCTTAATTAAAATAGGACAATCAAAGATCCAAATTAATGGGATAACTTAAGCCGAACCTAACCGATGTTGTAACAAAGATAATACTTTATGTACCTATTTTCATATTCAACTTTTCAGATAAAACAGATCTGTTTTTTTTTGCCAAATATTCCGTGCCCTTTGGCTCGAGTAGGACATAAAAATAAACCATGTTATAACTACTAACCCATAAGTGTATTTGCGAGTTCTTTTGTTGTTATTGTCGTTTCATTTCTTACAAATATCAAAGTAGCTTTTAGGGGAAAAATCTCTAATGTTGTATAAAGGCGTACCTACCCTCACTGGTACCTTGTAATGTAACGTTACAGATTTACTTGATTACATCACTAATAAGGAGAACCGCCTGCACCATGTAATGATAAATGTGTAACATCTTGATACAACTAGTAACGTAAATGCGTTCCACTTTGTCTGACATAGAATCAACTAAATGCTAATGCTCAAAGTCGAATCTACCTATAATATAACATTACACACGAATGCTCGTCAGTCAGAGAAGTAGTAGTGTAAAGTTGAATATATAATGTTACAGTACTCGCAAATGCTCCCGGTGAGGGAGCAGCTTTAAGTAGTTCCTTTTTAATCCTTGGGCAACACAGGCCAATGAAAAGAAAAATGAAGGAAAAATAAATTGTGTAAGAGGTCTTGCACGTTTATTCTGTGGGTCCATCGATATGATTGTATATGCACACATAAGAATATAATATGTTCAGCGAAGTTCGTGTACTTAGGTCTAGATCTTTGTTTAGGACATCTTCTTTGATAATTATTATTTAGTTTTAACCCATGCTCAAGAGTGCTGGTTACAATCCTTAGTATCTACTTACAAAAACATTAATGGCATTGGTCTACCTATATAATGCTTGATTATTACCCGATAGTCAAGGTTTTCCAACAATTATCGTGATACCAATGACAAGACTTTATAAATGATTAAACTTTTATTGGAAAAAAGGAAGGTCCTCGGTTTAAATAAGTAATCGAATTACTAGAAGAAAATACACACCTTGTACGTAAGCTTAGGTAGGTAAGTACGAATACAGTAGTAGATGTAAGGTAGATATATGTATGTACCTAACAGATAAAAGTAGGGTAGTTACAATATTCAGCAGTCGAATAAAGTAAACACAACGTAACCTACGTAATGTTATCCATAAAACGTAGGTAATTAACTGATCAAACACATTTCGTGTCATTAGATGAGTCACTTACCTGGTACACTGACAGCTATTAGCTTTCATCTAAGTAATTCATACTGCGATCCGTCATTAAATTGTAATACCTATTGATTAATAGATTTAAAAACAACTATAGCAGCATAACGAAAATATACGTAGGTATACTAGCTGTTTTCTGAGACTTCGTTCGAATGGTATTATAAACTTGCCACCCCTGGTGTTTCCACGAAGGGTTGAGCCTGGAAAAAATATTTTTATCGCGTCTTGTGTTGTATTAACTAAATTTGACGTTTCTTCTATCTCCAGTGCTTTATGAAAAACGTTATCTGGCAATCAGTCGGTCTATCAGCCACGAAACAGTTGTGGTGTCACGTCTTGTACATTTGAGAACGCACTTTAAATTACGTGGCATCGCCTGTATTATGTTTTAGATAACTATCCATAATTTAGTCAGGAGCGCACCCCTGTTAAGTGGAAACACTGTTAATGTCGCTCTCTTGGCCGCCAACTGTCATGGTACACGGACTAGATTTAATTAAGTTATTAGTATATTTTGTCCCTACTAGTTTTAATTAGTTACATATGCTCAATCCACATTGAACACATATGACTAATTATAACAATCATTATATGTGTGCCAAATATAATATGCCACACATGTGTATTATGTTTGTTTTAAGTATTTTAACTGCAAGTTGAAGTTACACTTCCACTTTTTGACCACAAATACACCTAATATGCATAAAAACAGATAGATGGGATGATTTTTTACATATTTCTCCAAATAGCTTTGTGTAAATTCTAAGAAGACAGGAATCTTATGATTATTACATATACAGATAGGTATTAAGTACATAGCACTCCAATCTGATAGCAAAATAGAACCAACAGGTCTTTAATCACCGATGAAAACGGATGTTTATTGCCAAAATCTTAAAAGAATCGACAAAGTACTCATTACTCTTATTGTAGCCAATAAATTCTCGGTAACACAAATACAAAGCAGCACGTTTCCTTTAAGAAATGATACTCTATAAGGTTTATTGAACCTTGAACCAAAGAAAATAAACTACAATATTTGTACGACGCAATTTTATTTTCTACAGACAACAAGAGTAAATTTTCTATAATATAGTAGATGTTATTGCTTGTATTCTTAGTATTTTTTAGATTTTATTGACCGTTATGTAGGTGCCACTAAGTTGTGTTCTTAGAATCTATCTGAAGTTTTTATAAACTAAACATTATAATTTTGCGATTTTCTGTTCCACAAACTAATGTTCAGTGCATCTATTTGTATTTAATTAAGAAAATAACGGAAGGCACTTAAGAATGAATGCTGGCATTTTGTACTTTGCAGCCACGATTGGGCTGGTTCTGCAAAATGCCACCTGGCAACTTGGGATTTGGTGGCTCTCCACTGAAGCCAAAGTTGCCAGGTGGCGTGCGTAGAGGCTAATTGGCGAACCAGATTTAGTCCAATACGGTCTCCAAAGCCTGGAGCACAGGCGAAGAATAGCCAGCCTGTCGGTGTTCTATAGGATGCGTTTTGGAGAGTGTGCGAGGGAATTGCATGAATTAATTATCCCGTCGTACGGCGAGTATCCGCCCTTACGTTGTTAACACCACTACGATCAGGACGAAGCGTTTCGCCTCGTCTTTTATACCGCGTACACCAAGAGAGTGGAACCATGTGCCAGCGGCGCTGTTTCCGTCGATCTACAATTTAAGTGCCTTCAAGGCTAGAGTGAGTAGACTCTTAATAAACTAGCGCGCTTTACCACCAACGATTGCATCACTGCTTATCATCAGGCGGGATTGCGGTCAAGCACTAGTTTATAATAATAATAAAAATTTATCCTTCATACCAAGTTTAGACGTGATTAAAAACATGACTAGGTATCTACTAAAAATAGGTCAATTAACGTCAGATGCTGATTAATTTGACAGGACTAATTTAATGTCTTTGATGAAATGGGCGCCAATCTATGTTATGACGAATTTCGCTTCCAAATTGGCTCTGCCCTCTGGATTTTCGGCCTGAAATCAATTTCCCTGCACGACTCTTGAATCTTTCTATAAATAAACGCACTAGCAATTCTTGCTCGCTAGTATTGAGGCGAGAAAGAGAAGAACTTCCAATCTTTTCTCTCTTTAAACTGTAAGTTCATTTAGAGCTTTAGCAACATTAATGAGATAAAACGTGCGGTAAACGGAATTTGTGCATCAGGCATGAGCGTGGCACCGTGCCGGCTGGTACCGCTGTGTTTGCATTAAGCCATTTACCTTTATTAGTATTAATTTAGCAGAAGCGGGTTGCAACTCGGCGCCTGTCTGCCTCATAGAACTGGGTCAATGACAAGCCCGACGAGAATAGAACCGACGCTTTAGGGGTAGATGAGCTCTATTGTTGCCCCAGCGCTGCTGAGAACTAGAGATGCCTCGTTCCACCAATATAATTATCATATCACTTGTAGTCCCACTTCGTCTAGCCTCCAATACTGTGGTTCGTGAAGCGACTTCAGGATAGTTTGTGACTTTGTTTTGGCTATAAATAAAACTTCAAACCTTTTTCACCTGTGACCTTAACAACGTGTTTTCTTTTATAGGAGGTGTCGATGTGGAAAGAGTTATCGCCCATTTAAGGAATGACCTCACCTAGACACCTAATAGAACAATCCATCTGCGTAGTAGTCACACTACTCAATTCCTAGGTACTTTGTGACCAGTTAGCCACCAGCAACTAACTAATTATAACCGCACTCCCACTATAAACAATTGTTCACAAACTAAAGTCCAGTGCATCTTTATCTTTTTTTTCATTTAGAAAAAGATAGAAGATAAATATTAGTTTAGTCCTGTGAAATTAGTCTGCGCCTGACGTAAATCGACATATGTTTAATCGCCATGTTTTTAATCGCGTCTAAACTATCTATGGAGTATCTTAATTTCTTCTTCTTCTCAAAGACAAAGACAAAGGCCTCCCCCAAAGCTTTCATTAAATTGGGGGGGCATTATCTTATTCCCCACGCTTGGTTGGGGATCGCAGTAATTTGTTATTCCACAGGAGAAGAGCTGCTCCCTCTTCCATTGTGATAGTTCCCTTAGTAGCCTCTTACGACACCCATGGGAGGACATGGGTAGGTACTATTCTGTCCCCGGTACCACAGGGGATATCTTAATTTAACAGAACTAAATTAATAGGTTATGTTCTCCTTTTCTTAACGAAGTAGGTAGAAAGAAAACGATGCACTTAACTTAAAATTAGTTTAGTTTGTGTACAAGAAAACCGGCACCAATATAAGCTGCATGGCTATACAATATCTCCTACAAAGTCACTGTTATAAAAATCTAGTTATGATCGTGTCACATTTTCCACTAAAAAGGTGCGCCGAAATGGAGTTGGTCAAGTTAAAACGAGGCATGACGCCGAAATGTACTTACTCCTACTTTTCTGATGGGACCAGTCCCAGCTCCGTTTATTATCTAGACATAATTTTATTTATTACGACGGCCTTCTTATGTACTGTATAAATATAACTCAAGTTATTGTAGAACATAAATGTTTAACGTTAATGTAACAAAATAGCTCTGTATCTACTTACTGTTTAAGAAAGTTATTTTTTGCGCTTGCTATTGTCGATACACCGTCGATCTTTTGAAGCTTTTATCCATCAACTTCTGCAAAGGAAATTAATTAAAAACTTGAGTAATAATATTCTTAGGACTTAAAAGTTTTAATGAATTATGCCATGGAACAAGGATATTTGTTGATTAAGGGACCTTTTTCACAATGTTGTCTGTCTAATGAAGTAAATATTTACACACATTTTTAAACAAATTAAGTAGGGATAAGTGTTTTTAAAATTAGTTGGTGTACTAGATAAAATGAAACCCACCAAAGAAATATAAACGTACAAAATAAGAACCATCATATTTTCGTCTTATTATCTTCAATTTTCTCTTTTCTTACCTACGCAATTTCTCTTGGGAAAACATACGAATATAAGTACAAATAAAGGAAGCTGCTCTAAGACCTTGATGAGGGGAATTTGTTAAAGTAATTGAGGAGTTCCGAATATGGTTAACAAATTATACTTGTGAACTTAATTGGTTGTAAATAACTGTATTATTAATGGCTGAAGTTAAGCATAGTAAATCTTGTTTACTTATGAAACATTATCCTGTGGAGGTAGTATGAGGAGCAGCGTGTAAAGCTCACTCATCCTCCATAGAAAAGGGAGGATCCTCCGACCAGGCTGATTGTCTGGAGGACCACTTGCCCGCCGGTTGATGTCGTGAACTTGCATGCGTGCTGGTTGCACAGAAAACTATGATTACGAGATGTAGGATTCGCGTGAAGTCAGTATGACGCGTTGTTCGCATGTTGCGTTGTAGGCACCGCGAAAATGCTTATGTAATGAAGAGTTTAAGAGAGTTCTAGACGTATTTTCCGTACCTAATTTAATTTTATACAGAAACCGAACGAACACTGATCAAGCTTTACTGCTTCGGCTTTCTACCGCAGAAATTCTCGTAGGTATATTATTTGCGGAATATTTCAGTAAAATCATACGTCGTAAAAACGTGTGTATTGAATACCAACAGAAGAAAGTGTTTTATGTGTTTAATGACATAATGAGTGTCTTACGGTGAAAATTATACATACCTATACGAATGGGTAATACCATTTTTTTTTGTTCTGGATGGGAAATCATCAAACGACCTCTCCCACTCTGGATGGAGCTGAAGGGCGTGTCAAACTTTTACTCACTAAACCCCACCCGTGTTCCTTCACTTGCCTGTGCGTCAGGGCCACGGTTTCTGTTTTAACCGACCCGAAACCCTGACCCAGGCGGCATTGGTCTGCGTGAACCCCATCACGATGTGCTGACATCTCTTTGAGGCGCGCGTGAAACAACGCGCCGTCGACCCAGGACTTATCCTTACCGGGCGGCGAGCTGCCCACTGCTCGCTTCCCGTAAGCCCATGCCTACAGTGGCCGGGAGTTCGATGTTGTCTACCGACCAGGGCGTCTCCTGCGGTGGCTACGCGCGGCTCTCGCGGTCCGCCTCCTTTGCCAGTATCACTCCTTTGCCAGCATCACTGCTTCGCAGAAGGAGGTGACGGCCTGCCGTGAACTCTTGCTCCGGACCATGTCCTGGACTAGGGCCGTATGCGAGAGATCGCCGCCGATCGCTGCCACGAGAACACGGCGTTGCTCTACCCAAACCGACCAGACCTCCACCGTGTCCTCAGGGCGGTCCCCACACTGTTGAATATCTCCTCTGATTTTTGTGTTTATCGGCGGTGAACGCTGCTGAAAACTTAAAGTAAACGGAGCGCGTCCATAGTGGACCGCCTTCTTCCAACGATCACCAAATGGAGTGGCGAACGCACTTCCTTTCGAACTGGCAAGCTAGCGAGTTATGTCCACGATCTGTTAACAAACACAAAAATATAATTAGTTTTAAGTATTTAAAGTAACCCCCGGGGGATGTAAGTCTCAAAATTAAAAAGTTAAGGAGTCTGCTAGTGAATCGTGTCGACGTGCGCCTCCTCGTGATCTGGTCTACGAATTCCGCATCTAAAGGTTGGAGGTAAATGGTTTGCCGGTTTTAGCACCTTAATCAAAGGGATATACTCCGAATCATTCTATCACATATTTGCTTATAGTTTCTAATATATTGCTATCCTAAATACAGTCCACTTGAATCTTGTTGAAAATCTCTCGTGGTAGGCACGTTGCCGCTACAGTGACGACCCGGCGTTTCCTCCCGCCTTATACGAAACAGGAACCTCCCGAAACAACTTTGGCCGGTGAGGATCTGCGTCAGGTGGAAGGTGAGGACTCTAGTCACTCCTCAAAGCGGGGACTTACCGCCGCTAGTGTGGCGTGCCCAAGTAGGTAATATATAACATATTTTTTCTTATTTTATTATTTAGTTTATCATATTTTTTCTTATTTTATTATTTAGCTCTAGGGCCTAGAATTTGCCGAGGGCGTTTCTAAAACACGAGTGCTAATATTTTCTTTTGTGTCACAAAACCTTTTCACTTTTCTTATTTAGAATTTTATTGTACGAGGCGTAAAATTTTGCTTATTTAAGTGTATTATTTTACTTGAAAGAAATCTCAGTCTTGACAATATTCTCATATGTGTGTGTAGAAAAATATAGAATAGCTTTCCGCCTGCGGCTTCGGAGTTCGGTTATATCGCGTTTCCAACAGAACTCTTCAAATGTCCGGAATCAAAACTATCCTATGTTATTTCTCAAGGTGAACTCTATCATCGTACCAATTTTCAATAAAATCAATTCAGTGGTTTAGACTGGAAAGCGTAACAGACAGATAGACAGATTTACTTTCGCATTTATACTTCATAAATACTAGCTTAACGCCCGCGGCTTCGCCCGCGTGGAATTCGGTTATATCGTGATTTTTAGATTTCCCTCGGGAATATAAAATTTTCAATAAAAGGTAGCCTATGTCCTTTCTCAGGTTCTAAAGGTTGTCTGTGCCAAATTTCATTCAAATCGGTGTGAGTTTTAAGCGGGAAAGCGTAACAAACAGACAGAGTTACTTTCGCATTTATAATATTATTATGGATTAGTAGGGATTGGGATTAGTAGGGATGTAACCTGCATCTGTTCAGAGATTGCATCATCGCAATTTTATAAAACTTTGGCTGCGAAACCTACCTTAGTCGATACGTTAATACAATTAATTTCTATAACAGTAGGCAGACTTTTTTTCATAATTGAGATATAATTAGATATATTGTTGAAAGTTTGTTTAGAATGACATGTAGGTATGTAGAAACACCCACTTTACGTAGTTGATTGAATTGCCGCTCTGTAAGTATATAATAGGTACCAGTCGCTTTTATTTCTAGTTGCATACAATTAAAAAATATCAATGCTTGATAGGAATTTTGATGATAGCTCGTGTCAATAAGCTAGTGCCGGGATTCCGGGATGACATTGAACTTACCTTTACAACTATCTACTAGGTATCTAAGAATGAGAAATATATCTACTTGTGCTCTAAAATCTTTAAGCTGCCAAGGTCTTACCCAGAAGCTGTAGAGAATAGGTAACTTTCAATAAACGGGAGTTATTACTTAATCACTAAGAAGAACTTATAACAAGTTGAAATGATTTGAAATGTTTCTTTCTGTAATAGATCACACTTAGGTATAGTTATAAAACTTCACGTCGATATTTTGTTGGGCAATATTTTAAAACTAAATGGAGTCGACATTTCCTAGCCGATTGATCCCTAAGAAGAAACGCCGAAACAAAGTCAGAGGTCATAACAGACATCTGAGTTTATATACAATATACAATACATACAAAAACAAAACATGACTTAAAACAAAACACTTTAATAAAAAACAAAATACGACAGCAATATTGCTTACGTTACATTGATTAATTTATTTTAAATATTTGAAGACTTCGAAAGCC
Source organism: Sesamia inferens (assembly GCA_037179545.1). Classification (NCBI taxonomy): domain Eukaryota; kingdom Metazoa; phylum Arthropoda; class Insecta; order Lepidoptera; family Noctuidae; genus Sesamia; species Sesamia inferens. Next base: position 20,400,599 of record CM073928.1, on the reverse strand, counting down.
TTGGTAGGTACAGCTTGATATAACGGTAATAAATAACATTATAGCCAGACAGCCAATTATGGAAAGCTTAAGAAAAATATATTTTTTTAATAATAATAAATAAAAAGGCATTACATTCCTTTTTTTAATTAACGTGCCGTGTGAGCTTTAAGAGTCATATCACATCGTTGTCATTTGATTCGAGATGAAATATTAGAGCCGTGTTCATGTTATAAATTAGTGCTATTAAACGCGCTGAAGCCGTACACACCAGCCAAAACGTGATATCAAGGTTGAGGTCACGTTATCGGAGTACTGGGGATGTGTCTGAACGGCACACGGATAAATAAGTATCGTGTTATTACACAGAGGCAGGATTGATTTCTCCAAATGACCGCCAGAAGACAACCCAACATCACAGCGATGTAAGTAAGTCGTACAAAGGCTCCAGGAGGACCATCAGCTGCTGGTAAGCGACCATACCGCACCTCTTCATGCTCAAAGATCGCTACGTGTTCCAGCATTGCGACGTGGCGTTCGGTGACTTTCGTGGTTTCATTGCGTGAGCATTTATCGTGGTGTGAAGAACAATCGTCTTTATTGCTGTTCACCCTGATTTTATCCGGATTCACAAAGAGCACGCGTTTGGAGAACTCTTAGAGATTTAGCCGTCCACAGCAATCTCTGGTAGTCCACTTCTAGATGGTGGACGAACACAGCTCGTTTGGATCCAAGGCAGCATGACAGCACAAAAATAGCGTGAGGAGATAGTACAGCCTTTTACATGGAATCTAAATGGGTCAGGTTTTTCTACTCGTGTACGACAATGATCCTTTCCATACGACGGGCTTGGTGTCGGCCGCTAACCACGATATTTAGGTTTTGGAGTGACCTGCACAGGTGCCCGACTTCAATTCTATCGAGTATGCCTGGGGCAGTTTACAACCAACAGCTTTCAGAGATTTCAAACCTTTGACGACGGAACAACAACTTTACGAACATATTATTTTTTATCATACCGACTTTCTACGGCGATTAAATAACACCCAAACTGTTGAGGTGGATTGTTTTGTTAATGTTCAATGAAACGATAGAAGTGTTTCATTATCATCATCATCATCAGCCTCTACTCGTCCACTGCTGGACATAGGCCTCCTTCATGGCACGCCAACAAGCTCGATCCTGAGCAGTTCTCCGCCAGCCACCTTTTTGATGTCGTAGCTCCATCTCACCCAAGGGCGTCCTACGCTACGTTTGCCGAGAGGCGGTCTCCACTCGAGGACTCGATTACCCCAACGGTTTGTCACCACTCCAATACTTGCCCGGGATGTCGTAGGAGGCGACTAAGAGGCACTTATGCACCTAACATCTGTGCAAGAGAAGGAAAACTCGAAACAAAACCCTCGACCAACCCATCTGGCCAGCGTGGTGGTAGTAGGCCATTACATTTCATGACAGGCACAACGAATCTCCAGTTTCCGGCGGCCTTGATATCCCTGGCCAAGGCGGCGGCCAAGGTAACGTCAGGGCAGGGGGTGCTAGGAATCCCCGGGTTACGGCAGACCAGCCAAATGATCCTGGTAAAATTTAACGGACGCCCGCTGCGGTTCGATGCACTTCAACGTTATCATGTGGGATTGGATATCATGGGTAGTGGGAGTACAGACTTGCTGTGAATCGGTGGTAGGATCACATGGTTTCGGTATCAGTAATCATAGGGGGCAAATGCCCGTCGACTTTCTTGTAAAAGAGGGTCTTTTCTTGATGAATTCGTTCTTCAAGAAAAGGCCCCAGTGAAAGTGGACGTGGCTGAGCCCCGACGCTATGACGAAAAATGAGATCGACTTCATGACGGACAAAAGGCGGATATTCAGAGATGTCTCTATGATCAACAGGTTTAAAACCGGAAGTGATCATCGATTAGTTCGAGGCACTCTGAATATCAACTATAAGCTTGAACGAGCTCCGTCTGATGAGGTCCACGCTCCAACTCAACCTGAACTCATTGCTCGATCTGAAGCGTTCCAGCTAAAACTGGAAAACCGATTCGCAGCCTTGGAAACCACAGTCGTCGTTGACATTGACCAGGACCTCGATCAGGTAGTTGGAATCTTGCGAGAAGGAGGCGCCAATTTCAGTGGGATGAAACGAACTGGCAGAAGGTCTAAGCTTTCGCAAGAGACTCTCCGGCTTATGAAGGATCGACGAGCAAACCCATCGTCAAACTCGTCAGAACTCAGGGCTCTCAATAAGAACATCTCAAAAGCGGTAAGGCTAGGCCTCCGGAGCTTCAACACACGCTCCATAGAGGAAGCGATAGAGCTAAACCGGGGGTCGAAAGTCTTCGTACAAAAGCTTGGAAGGAGCCATCTGACGAAGCTGACGACATCGGATGGCAGAGTCGTTACTTTGAAGCCGGAGGTACTTGTCGAAGTTGAAACCTTCTATAGTCAGCTGTATACCTCGGAAGTGCCTAAACCAGTTCCCCGCACCGAAGATTCCAGAGCCACTCTCACATGGCACTACACCGAAGACCTCCCTGAGATCAGCCTAGCCGAGATCGTGGTGGCTCTTGCACAGCTTAAAAATGGGAAGGCCCCGGGAGAAGACGGGATTACCTCGTAGCTCTTGAAAGCTGCAGGTACGCCTGTGCTAAAAGAGCTTCAGCGTATATTTAAATCTGCTTTTTTTTCGGGGAGAACTCCTAAGGCATGGAACAAAAGCGTAGTGATTCTGTTTTTCAAGAAAGGTGATAAAACCTTACTGAAGAACTATAGACCCATTTCGCTTTTGAGCCATGTCTAGAAGCTGTTTTCGAGAGTGATCACGAACCGACTAGCGCGCAGACTCGACGAATTTCAGCCGCCTGAGCAGGCCGGGTTTCGAGGAGGATTTAGTACCATAGACCATGTTGGCTCTTCGGTCTTCTGTACAATTAGCCCCTGTGTCTAGTATTTGTGGACTATGAGAAGGCCTTTGACTCCATCGAGATCTGGTCTGTTCTGGAATCTTTGTAGCGATGTCAAGTCGATTGGTCGATTGGATCGATATATCCAAGTGATGAGATGTCTTTACGATGCCGCCACAATGTCCGTCCAAGTCCAGAACCAGCAGACTAAACATATCCCTCTTAAGCGAGGAGTGAGACAAGGGGACGTTATTTCCCCCAAATTGTTCTCAAATGCCCTCGAGGATATGTTTAAGACGCTGTATTGGCAGGGTCAGGGCATTAATATCAATGTCGAGTACATCTCACACCTGCGATTTGCGGACGATATCATCATCATGGCGGAAATGCAGCAAGAGCTGGAACAAATGCTGGCCAACGTAGCTGACTCCTCCCAACGCCCGACGCGTTGGGAGGAGTCAGCTACTTCTTCGGATGAACTTAGATAATACCAAAATTATGTTCAATGAACGGGTCACTCCGAGACCGGTTGCCGTAAACGGAATGCCGCTCGAAGTTGTTTCAGAATATGTATACCTCGGGCAAACGTTCCAATAAAGGAAAACAACTTCGAGAAGGAGGCAAATAGAAGGATCAAGCTGGGATGGGCAGCATTTGGTATACTTCGTCGGATATTTTCGTCGTCCATACCCCAATGTTTGAAGACTAAAATGTTCAACCAGTGCGTCCTACCCGTCATGATTTACGAAGCCGAGACGTGAACACTAACGGTCAGACTAGTCCACAAGTTTAAAGCCGCTCAGCGAGCTATGGAGCGAGCTATGTTGGGCGTCTCTCTGAAAGACCGCATCAGGAATGAGGTGATCCGACAGAGGACCAGAGTGACCGATATAGCTGAGAGGATTAGCAAGCTGAAGTGGCAATGGGCTGGTTACATATGCCGTAGAAGTGTTTGCCATGCTTTATTTCGCGGTACAACTAGTACCGCAGTTCCAGGCGGCTTGCTGCTTGATGTAAAACAAAAAAAAAATCACGAAATACTTTTATATTTTATTTAAGACCTAAAAATAACCTATATCACAAAATTCTTCATTAATTTTAGATAATTGATAAAATAAAAAATCTAGGTTCAGTTGATGTGTGTACACACATAGGTAAAATGATTAAAATTTAAGTGCCTCATAGTAATGTCATAATAAACAGCTTTTTAGTAAATACACATCGAAGTACGGTAAATACATACATAAGTACGGTACTTAGATATAGAAAAACACTATTTTTAATTGTGGTATGTCTGTTTGTTCCGGCTTATCGTCGTAACGGCTGGATTGATTTTGACAAGACTTTCAGGGACAAATCGTTGATTTTTTATGAACTTACTTTTGTTTAAAAAAAAAGAATTAGGGTTCAGCGCAAATGAATCGAAACCCATGCAATTCAATTTGTTTGTGACATACACGCGGTCTCCAAAGTCCATCAATCCAGTCCAGTCTAGTTACGTGATCTATGCAGAAACAAAAGAAAATCACAGAATTCTCACCGTAGATACCTACAGGAACAGATATAGGTATACAATTGAACAAGTGCAATTACAAAAGTTTGATAACTAGTTAAGCTAGGTATCTAGTATTTCATTCCGTACAGCTGTTGTCTAATTAGTTTCTATTTTGTGAGACTACCTGTATAACATAGAGCATTGCAGGGCAAATAATAGGTAAGTGTTATTAGTTGGTATACAACTCGCTTAGACTTTTATTTTAGATTGATCTTTGGACAAATTTCTAACATTTCCAAAATGTCGATTGAAAAATCAGCGCTTAGTAAATCAATTTGTCCGATTCTTATCTACATAATGACTGTTTCTGATTTTCGTTTTTAGTAATCAGAGCTAGCTATCAAAATGAATGGAGCTATCAGTCAATGTGAGAAATAATAGTACCTATATCATTGCCTTCCATATTTCCCTTTAACACACGATTCAATCGAAACAAACAAAGTTTTTGAACCCGTTAGTAATTGGAATTGTGTTTGTCGGGCCTCCATAACATTTATTTTAATGTTGTCTTTAACATTGATCGGCTACATTACGCAAACTACTGTGAAATTAAACCTGTAAATGTTTGTTTACTTACGTACTTTTTATGTGCCATATAAAGTCGCTTGCAGGCAGTATTCAAATTTCCCCTTTATTGAAAACTTGTGTCAGTAATGTAGGTATAGGCTTAGTTTAGTTTAGTTTAGGTACCGTAGGTTTTTGTAGTACTTACATGTGATATAAGTACGACAATGAGGGCTGTGCACATCATTGCATATGCATCAATTAAACAAATATTTATCAAAATAACTCTAGTGTTGTAGGTAAATTAGAATCCATGTTAATATCTAAGGAAATCCCTTCCTCAATAACCTCAATAAATTACCAATTAAGATGAGAAATTAGGTATAAAGGTTACATTTACATAAAGGTCATTATTTCATACTACAATTTGACAGTGCATATACATAATATAATATACTGATCTTGTCATTACCTGCACGACACATAATTAATTTAAAAAAGCAGCTACTTTTAAAAGTAATGAACTGGTAAACTTCCATGTTTAATACTTCTTTTAACGCGTCTTTGGGAGTAGGTACACAATAACTTCCAAACAATGAAAATAAATGTGAAATGTTAATTTATTTTGATTATAAAATTAACTATATTAGGTCCATACCTCAAGTAGAGAGATTTTTTATTATCTATTAGCCTAAAGGTCTATTCATCAAAATTTTCGGTAAATCACCAGTAAATAAATATGTAAGTAATTAATAAATCAACTAAATAGTATATATGCTTATTAGCCACGCCCAACTTAATTTATATTAAGTTAATTTATATTAATAATAATACCAAGTTAATTTATATTAATGACCTATCTCATCACGTGAGGGATAATCACAACATAGTATTGTTCGCGGATGACACTTCCCTTATTTTTAAAGTCAAACGTCAGCTAGCAAATTTTGACGAAGTTAACAATGCACTTTCTAAAGTTGTCCATTGGTTTAATGTAAATAACCTTTTGCATGAAAAAAAACTAAAGTCATTAAATTTTCTACGCCAAATGTCAGGCAGCTAAGTACCAATGCTCCACTGAATAGAATAGAGTTGATCCCTGTCGAGTCGACGGTTTTTCTTGAATTAACTATTTTTTTTAATAGTTATAAACTAGCGCTTAACCGCAATCCCGCCTGATGGTAAGCAGTGATGCGATCGTTGATGGTAAAGCGCGCTAGTTTATTAAGAGCCTATTTACTCAGAAAAACTGAACGAATAGGAAGGAAGACGGCAGTTGAGCGAGGTGATGCAATGTTAAACCCAACAACACGACCAACGATGCTGCGCTAAAGGGAGATTGATCTGAAGAACCTTCACGACCAAACTCCCAATACAACAACATTTGGCGCATCGTACCCGGCACACATTGCAACACAACTGCTCAGACCCGTCCTCCCGTATCTGTAAGGCTTCACCAGACATCATGCCGGAACACGACAAATCCTCACAGTGAGAAACTGTCGAGTAGACTCAGTTCTGCCGCCTTCGCTGTTAAGAAAATTTATCAGATAACTGATGTGGATACAGCCAGAATTGTTTATTTTAGTTATTTTCATAGTCTTATGAGTTATGGGATTCTTCTCTGGGGAACTAGTGCGGACATCAATACCCTCTTTGTTTTACAGAAAAGGGCTGTTCGAGCCATTTACAACCTTGGTCCTCTTAGAGATTCTCTTAGAGAAAAATTCAAAGAGGTGAACATTCTGACTGTAGCTTCACAATATGTATTTGAAAATCTATGTACCTACATAAAAATATATCGAATTTTAGGAAAATACGCGATGTTCATAATATAAATACCAGGAACAAACACAATCTTGCTGTACATCACACTCGTCTCCACAGAGTAGGCAACTAGTTCATGGGTCATGGGTTCATGGGTATACACTTTTAGAACAAGCTTCCCATGGACATTCGAAACTTACACATTAAACGATTTGAAAGCTATATAAAGGCCAAACTTTGTAAAAAGGGGTATTATAAAATCACTGATAATTATTTAGAAGACAATAAAGATTGGGACTGAGCTGCTCGCTCTGCTAAGCATTGTTACTAAGCAATGTGCGTAATTATGACATTTTATACACTGTTTTTTTTAAGTCACGTAAATGATTGTAAACGTTTTCATTTTTAATGTCTGGACTTGAAAAAAGACGATGATCCCTGAGTTTGTTTCGGCTATTTCTTCTCAGAGGTAGTCAGTTAGGAAATGCCGGCTCCACCTAGTTAAAAAAAAAAAAACGTGTAAAAGCGATCAGAGATCCTACTTGCTTAATAAACGATTTCATTTCATTTCATTACAACAACATGTTTAAGCCGTCAAATAGTACCTACAAGTCCTACAACCTTAACTGTTCACTAATGAAACTCGACCACTGCTCTATGTGTATCAAAATTATATAATTTCATTTTACAATATGTAGATATTGTTACGAATGCACCTTATGTCGAGGGCATAAGGTTCAATATCGCGTGACATGCAGTGCGTAACTTTTAAGCTCTTATAACTCTAGATCTAGACATCGTTTAGGTGCAATATAAAAACGCATTTCTAGATTTAAGGTGGCCTATCGAATGGTACAGGTTTCATCAATTTTGTCAACTAAGTGACGACATCGAAATTTCTAGAAGCCCGTTTCCGGGAATTACCGTAGGTACTTACCGAATGTACTCGAAGTTATGCGCTATTATTATTACGTCTAGACGACTCTGGAATGTTCGATCAGCTGGACTATATATAGCGCCGTGGCGCCGGCGCCGAGTCAGTCTACACTTGACTACCGATACGAAAACAGCGACACTTAAGAAGCGATCTTTGAGAATACCTACTGCGACAACTATAACGAGAACTGTGAATACTACGTGAAGTAACATCTGTAGTGTTATTGGGTGTTTACAATACGGACTTCGTGGACGTAAGTGAAGACTTCCGTGCAACGTCAGCAACATTCTACTTGTCATTGCCTACAATCGACTGTACCTTCGTTGCCAATAAATTTCGAAACCCTTAACCGGCGTTTTAGTACCCCCAGCCCGTAACAATTGGTGTCAGAAGTGGGATGCCGGTCACGCCAAGGGAAGACGAAAGAGTTCGCACGCGACGACAAGCAGCGATGGATCTGGCACGTCAAGAGGAAGAATCGTTTGGTGTCCCTGTACGCGTAGAAGATGCGGCCGTCGTAACACCGACGAATGTGAGTGCGCCTAGTACCACCACTATTCCCGGAACCAGTGGATGTGATTTATCGGTGTTATTGGCCCAGTTGACGGCTCAAATAAAAGGTATAGCAGAATCCCAGGCAGAACTAAAACAATCCCAGGCAGAAACCCAGGCAAAAATAGACAAATCCCAGGCAGAAACCCAGGCAAAAATAGACAAATCCCAGGCAGAAACCCAGGCACAAATAATTAAAAGTGTAGCAGAATCCCAAGCAAAATCCCAGCAACTAGTATTAGAACTGAATGAAAAGTGGAATAAAACCAAAGAAGAGGTCAACGAGCTGAAAATAAAAACAGAACAACAAGATGCGCGTGTGGACCAGCAAGATACGCGCATAGACCAGCAAGATGCTCGTATAGACAATCATGATGCGCGTTTCGAGAAACTGGACAGTACCATCATGGAGTGTGAGAAAGAAATACAGTTTCTCCATAAAACTGTGCAGAAAGGAGGTATTAAAGGTGTGGTACCTGTACCCAATGCTTTGCCGACGTTCCAAGTGCCACATTTCGATGGAACAACGTCATGGGTGGCCTTCCGCCTTCAATTCGAAAAGGTCGCAACAGCCAACAACTGGGACGACAATCAAGCGGTAACCGCTCTTACGCTTGCTCTGCGTGGTGATGCGGTACAAATCCTCGAGAACATTTCCGGCGATTGCAATACCCTAGCCTGTCTGTTAGAAGCGTTGGAGTCTAGATATGGAGAGAAACACCTCGAACATGTCTACAGGGCTCAACTCCGCGACCGCACACAGAAGAGCAGTGAGGGTTTGCAACAATGGGCAACGGAAGTAGAACGTATTGTTCGGAGGGCGTATGTATCAACACCGGGATTGATTGATACTACTACGGTGCAAGCGTTTACGGATGGAATCCGAGATGCGGAAGTAAGGGCTGCAGTTCGCCTGGGTCACCATCAGACTCTTAAGGCAGCCTTGACACACGCTCTGGAGGTGGAAGCAGTACGTCAAGATAGCCGACAACACCACCGCATTCGTGAGGTAACAACCCCAATAATAAAAACTCGGCAAGGACCAACCTGCTATGAGTGCGGCGAAAAGGGGCATATTCGGATCAATTGTCCCAGGAAGTCTAAAGGAAGAAGTACTTCTGGGACACAGGTGGAACCCGAGGATTTAAACTAAGAACAGCCAGGGCTATGGGGCGAGTACTGGCTGGTCGACGTGAAGCCCCCATTATTTATTTATTTATTTATTATTTATTTATTTATTCTTTATTGTACACCAATAAAACATCGAACAAAAAAAACATGGAACATGAAACATACAATGGGCGGCCTTATCGCTAATGCGATTTCTTCCAGGCAACCAAAGAATGGACAGATTCTCCTGAACCACATATGGGACTGTCGTTGGTGCCAAATATTTACTAAAATAGATACACAAATACATACATAAATACATAGATACTTTAATAGTGTAAATAGCCATTCATAACGACAAGTAGTGTTCCCTCACAAGTCTCTTGAATTCCAGTAACGATTGTGCGCGTTTAATTTCAATTGGCAATGCATTCCACAAACGAGGGGCCTGAACAGCGAAAGATTTATCTAGGAACGTTGTGGAATGCATAGGCATTTTGAGCTTTAAGTTATCTGATGACCTTAACGATTTAGTATGTGAGTTGCACAGAAATTGAAAACGATTCTTGAGATAAACAGGGGTGAAAGGAGAAAAAAGCACATTATATAGAAGAGAAAGAATATGAGCATTCCGACGAAGGCGAATTGGTAACCACTTGAGCTTCACACGAAATTCGGATACATGGTCATATTTGCGCAGACCGAATATGAACCTTATACAAACATTTTGAAGTCGCTCAAGCTTATCTAATTGGTCTTGGGTAAGATCAAGATAGCTGACATCAGCATAGTCAAGGATGGGTAGAAGAAGTGATTGAGCAAGTGCAATTTTGGTGGTAGTCGGTAGGAAATTGCGTAATCTCCTCAAAGACGCTGCGGATGCAAATAGCTTGCGACTAACTTCCTGCAGCTGGGAAGTCCAAGAGAAATTTTTGTCAATATATATTCCCAAGTTTTTAACTTTGTTACTAAAGGGAACCACTGAGTTTTCAAAAGAAACTTGAGGTAGGCTCGTCCAATCGATTCTAGAGACCGTCCTAGAACTGCCCACGACTATAACCTGCGTCTTTATGGGGTTGACCAAAAGCCCATATCTTTTGCTCCAGTCACATATGCGGGTCAGATCACGATTGATCGCTAATATGGCCTCAGATAGATTTCCAAGAGGCGCTTGTGAGTAAATTTGTAAATCATCTGCATAAAGATGGTAGGAAGAAATTAGTTCGTCAGAGATAGAGTTAATAAAAACTGCGAAAAGTAAAGGGGATAGCACGCCACCCTGCGGTACACCAGCAGACGTATTACTCCAGGAAGACAAGGTCTCCCCGAAGCAAATACGCTGCCGGCGACCAAACAGGTAACTACGAAACCAATCAATTACCGATGGAGATATGTTAAGAGAACAAAGTATGCCAAGCAGAACATCAAAATCAACAGTGTTAAAAGCATTACTAAAATCCAGCAAAGCTAAGACTGTCAGATTACCACTTTCCATGGCTGACCTTATATCATCCGTAATATTCAGAAGCGCTGTGGTGGTGCTATGACCAGGACGAAAGCCAGATTGGAAGGAGTTGAGGAGATTATTCTTGGAGAGATAAGCGCTCAATTGATTATGGATTAAGCGTTCAAGGACTTTGGAAAGGAATGGTAAGACAGATATTGGACGAAATTCAGAAAAGGATGTGGGATTAGACTTTTTAGGTAAAGGAATTATTTGGGCATCTTTCCACGAGCAAGGAAAAATCCCACTAGATGATGAAAAATTGAGAATATGACAAATTACGGGAAGAATAACATCCAACACAGGGAGCAACATCTTACGGCTGACACAGTCACTTCCAACTGCATTGGAAGTAATTGATAGTATGCTCTTCTTAACATCACAAGCGGAAAATTGACCAATGACAAATGGAGAATAACTGGGAGTCGGAAGAGAAGAAAGATAATTTAATGTATTCAATTTTATTGTCCTATCAAAATTGGACGAAGCAGTAAAATGATTATTCATAGCATTTATGTCCATGTCTTTTGGGATAGTCTCTTGCCGGGTTTTACCGATCCCCAATGTTCTAAGAAATTTCCAAACTTTGGATGCGTCCCCATTTTGGACAGAAGCGTGAATGTAGTGGCGACGAGCATTCCTGCACACCTTGTTGCAGTGATTACGGATTGCAATGTATCTTTCTCTGTTAGCATCATTAGGCCTACGCTTAAATTTAGACTTTGCCGCAACTTTTCTGACCATCAACGTTTTAATCTCATCTGTGAGCCACGGCGCCGGCAAGTGCTTAACCTTAACTGCTCGAACAGGTGCGTGATGATCGTAGAGCTCAATAAGCTTCGTTGTAAAAATGTTAACTTGGTCATCAACTGATGCAGAAGCAAACAGAGCAGACCAATCTATATTGCTGGCATCTTTACAAAGATTGTCAACATTCATGCCACCAAAATTGCGTTGCATAAGAATTTTAGCTTTAGCCTTAGGCGGACGGATTTTATATGAAAGGAAAATCAGATCGTGATAGGAAAAGGCGTCAGCTGAAGATTGACCATGCTTGGCAACGTGATCAAGGGAAGAGACAAAAATTAAGTCGAGGAGTGAAGGAGTAGAGTTAGGAAAATGGTGGGTGGCACTTAATGGAAGAATGGAAAGATTATTGGAAGCCACAATATTAGTGAGAGAAGAAGATCGATAGTCTTTTTTCAACAAACAGGTATTAAAGTCACCCATGACTATGCTATGACTGTAAGAAGGCACAAGGATTTCTAGGAGGCTTTCAAAGGAAGAAAAGAAACTAACGCGTAAAGAGGGGCAATAATAGACGCCAAGAAGTAATTTCGAATGGTGAAGTTCGACTTCAATGAAGAGATGTTCACCGGCATTTGATGGTGGTGGCTGAGCCGATATATTGACAATAGAGTAGGGAATTTGTGTACGGAGATATATGGCAACACCACCACCGGCACCGACTGCGCGGTCGTTTCTTATAAGCTGGAAACCGGGCAGAGAATAACTTGATGACGGGAGGCAAGGTTTCAGCCATGATTCAGAAATAAGTATAGCATGTATGTTCTTACAGTCAAAGCTAGCCAGCATATCGTGGAAATGAGCCGGAATACTTTGAGCGTTAATATGTATGACATTAAAATTTTTAGGAACATCAGAAAACTGCGCTGCGAGACTGTCAGCAAGAGAAGGTAGACTCACAAAACTGTCGTCGTTGCTTGTTATGGAAAAAAAACTACTATTATCACTACTTACATCGACAGACATAAATATTTACCTAATATAATAATAAATAAAAATAAAATAAAAATAAACCGATTGACTAAAAACTAGCCCTGCCGGTTGCGTTATCAATTATCTAGAAATAAAATCTACTTACGCAGTCCGGGCAACCAAAACAGAAATTAGAAAAAGATATGCAGTAAAAATAATAATAAAAAACTACAAAACAAAACACTAGAAAAACAACTTCTTGTACCATTCACACACTGCCACTGCACAGCAAGGAAAAACGGAACGCACCGAATGAACTGATATAGGTTGACAGTGACAGTGACAGTATTGAGTGTGACAACTGACAAGATTGTTATTATAGCAAATTGTATCAAAGAAATTATTTGAAGGTATAATAAAAACAAGGCTACCCAGACGTTGAACACATCACTTCTTTAAGGCCACAGCACGCCTCAACCTTGCGGTCTTCGCAGCAGCAACAACCGGGACTGGAGCTGGCACAGGCGATGCATTTGAAACACTCTGCTCGGTGTCACTGGTATTCGGCGTAATCTTGTCCAACTCGGCGATGGTCTCAATCCGATGTCGCGAACCATTAGCACCAAGGACATACACGTAGCCTGCCTTAGTCCAGCACTTGTCGACACCATATCTTTCCCTCGCAGCCAAGAACACATCATGCCGCCCCTTGGTTAGAAATTCTGATAGAGTGACGCCTGTAGCCTTTAATTTAGCCTTGGAAAACCAAATCCTATCCCGCACCGCAAGATTGCCAAGTTTGACCAGAATAGGCCTGGCTTTATTAGCTACGGCTCGACCCATCCTGTGACAACGGCTAATGTCCGCAACAGTGAAATCACTCAGCTGCAACTTAGTACAGACTACCTCAGCAATCACCTTGGGAGTGTCCTCCTTCTGCTCCTCATTAACACCATGCAGCAGCAAGATCTTTCTCCGTCCTCGCATCTCCATCTGATCAACGGTACGAGCCAGAATCTCCACCTGCTGCTGGACGCCACTGAGAGCCTGCATGATAAATGACCGGAACATTGCAAACTCCGCAGCCAGGCTAGACGCTGTGACAGGAGACGAGGGGACCTTCTGCAGTTCTTCTTCAAATGCTGACATCCTTGAGTGAAACAAGTCACTTAATTCACTGAGAGTGCTCGCCAAAGAATCCATTTTGATATTCAATGTTCAGTGATAGTAGTGAGTGTGAAAATAATATAAGGATTGTAGAGATAACGCTACACCAGCAGGTACCAACTATGTACTTTTGAAAAATACCATAAATGATTATAACTATAGTTTGAATACAATTATATTGAATTTAGAAATAAGAGCGAATTTTTATTTGTGTAACTATTACGACTACCCACATCCAATATAACAGTATCACAAGTGGGTGACGGAAACAGTCTTATTATAGAAGGAGAATTGAATGGTAAGTCATGCAGTTTCACATTGGATACTGGTGCATCAAGAACTATTGCACGACCGGAGCTATTTCCTCGGACCATAGCATGGAAAAGAGGGTCTTCACAATGCCGATTACAAACCGCCACCGGCCAACCAGTGCTGGTCCTTGGTGAAACAAATGTGACTTTGAAAATGGGTGATAAGACATTTACGCATCCTGTTTTAGTAGCGAATATTACAGATGATTGCATTATAGGACTGGACTTTTTGAAGAAACAACAATGCGTCCTAAATGTAGCAAAAGGAGTATTGAGTTTTCCAGAACAAGAAGTATTTCTTCAAGGTGCAAAACAAGGGTCAGTGTACTGTTTAAGGAAAACTGTATTACAACCAAGATCAGAAACTTTAGTAGATATTAGATTTTCACCAATAGGATGCCGCAAACGTTGCATTATAATAGAGGATTCTGGAGATCACCCAGACTGGATAACGGCAAGGACACTGATGATGATTTCCGATAAACCAAAAATACGCATAATCAACGTTAGTAACAAAGAAATAATTCTCGAAAAGAACCACATGGTGGGTGTGTGCGATAATGTAGCATCTTTGAGAAAAACAGAGGTGCACGAAAAGGAACTTGATAAGAAGTGGCAGGAACATGTATCGACACTACTCGAAAGTTGTAAGGGTAATTTAAACAAGTTCGAAAGTCACAAAGTTAAGCAACTGTTACATAACTTCCATGACATCTTCGCGAAGACCGACGGTGACGTGGGAAGGACCGGGCTAGTTAAACACCATATAGATACGGGTGATACTCAGCCGATAAGACAGAGACCACGTCGTATTCCCTTTGCAAGAGAACAGGAAGTCACGGAAATGTTAAGAGATATGGAGAAAAACCGGATTATAGAAGCATCCACCAGCCCTTGGTCGTCTCCAGTTGTCCTAGTCAAGAAAAAGGATGGCAGTACAAGGTTTTGCGTTGACTACAGGATGTTGAATGATGCCACGAAAAAGGATAGTTATCCTCTGCCGCGTATAGATGACACATTGGACTTGCTAAGTGGCATGAAATGGTTCTCCACAGTTGACCTCAAAAGTGGATACTGGCAGGTGGAAATCTGTCAGCAGGATAAAGAAAAGACCGCTTTCTCCACTGGTCCTGGGAACGGCCTCTGGCAATTCAATGTCATGCCTTTTGGACTGTGCAATGCTCCAGCTACATTCGAGCGCCTAATGGAGCGCATTTTGGTGGGGTTGCTTGGTGATGCATGCCTGGTCTATTTGGACGACATCATCATTATGGGACGAAGCTTCGAAGAGCACCTACGCAATTTGGAGAAAGTGTTCCAAAAACTGCGTGAAGCGAATTTAAAACTCAGTCCTAGTAAGTGTACACTATTCCAGAAAGAGGTTGGATACTTAGGACACATTATTTCGGCGCAAGGAATTCGAACAGATCCTGAAAAAATAAAAGCCGTGTCGAAGTGGCCTACCCCTCGTAACAAAACTGAGGTACGCTCTTTCTTGGGCCTGTGTGCATATTACCGTCGGTTTGTGAAGAACTTCTCCGAGTTAGCGAAACCGTTGCATCGTTTAACAGAGGAAAAGTGTCAATTTGAATGGAATCCTGACTGCGAACAGGCATTTGCGCTACTCAAAACTCACTTGTGTGGGGCTCCTGTATTAGGTTACCCTAGTCGGGAAGGCCGATTTCTGGTGGACACGGATGCCAGCAATGTTGGCATTGGAGGAGTTCTCTCTCAAACACAAGGAGATCGGCAGGTCGTTATTGCATATTTCAGCAAATGTCTTTCCAAGCCAGAAAGAAATTACTGTGTTACCCGCCGAGAACTTCTAGCCGTTGTTAAGACCTTACAACACTTCAAGAAATATTTGATTGGGAGACAGTTTACACTTCGCACCGATCACGCTGCCTTACAGTGGTTGCTTCAGTTCAAAGACCCAGAAGGACAAGTAGCAAGGTGGATAGAGCAGCTGCAAGAATTTGACTTTGTCACTGAACATCGAAAAGGCAAGTCACACAATAATGCTGATGCTTTATCTAGACGGCCTTGCGAAGAATCTTGCCGACATTGTGCCAAACAGGAAAAGAAAGAGAACGTAAGGATTGTCCAGGTGAACGCTTTGGATGAAGACTGGGATAATCGATCATTGGAAGAGGCACAAAAGGAAGATAGTGACTTGAAAACAGTAATCGAATGGAAGCAGCGTGGCCGGAGGCCCGCTTGGAGTGAAATATCAGCGCTTAGCCCAACAGCAAAAAGTTACTGGGCTCAATGGGACAGCCTGATAATTGATAATGGAGTTATGAAGAGGAAATGGGAATCACCCAGTGGACAGGAGGTCACTTTACAGATAGTTGTCCCCTGCGATAAAGTCGCATCAGTGCTAAAGCAGGTGCACGACGGAGTATCCGGAGGACATCTAGGAGTGAAGAAAACCCTGGAGAAGGTGAGAAAAAGATTTTATTGGGTGCATTGTCGCGAAGACGTAGAGGACTGGTGTAGGAAATGTGTAGCCTGCTCCTCAGTAAAGGGACCGCAAACGAGAGCCAGAGGTCGGCTGAAAGTGTACAATGTTGGTGCACCATGGGAAAGAGTTGCTGTCGATATAGCTGGGCCATTCCCTATTACTGAAGAAGGGAATAGGTATATCATCGTCATGCAAGACTATTTCAGCAAATGGCCAGAAGCTTTTGCAGTACCCAACCAAGAAGCTCATACCGTTGCCAAAAAGCTAGTTCACGAGGTGTTCTGTCGATTTGGCGTCCCCTTGGAGTTGCACTCTGACCAGGGTAGAAACTTCGAGTCTTCACTATTTCAAGAGGTTTGCCAACTACTCGGGATACATAAGACTCGTACAACACCATATCACCCTCAGTCAGATGGAATGGTCGAAAGATTCAACCAGACGCTAGAGAATCATTTGGCCAAAGTAGTGGAAGAACACCAAAGGGATTGGGACCAATATATTCCACTCTTCTTAATGTCATACCGCTCTGCAACACATGACAGCACAAATTGTACACCGGCGAAAGTTAACTTCGGCCGAGAAATTAGATTACCCATAGATGCACTTACCGGAACACCCCCCGATACCCCTATCCTAGCCGTCGACTATGTGGCCGACCTACGACGTAAACTAGATGGAATACATGAGCTAGTGAGAGAGAATGGTCTGAAAACCAGCGAGAGAATGAAGATCCGATACGACCGCAAAGCTAACGTGCCCGGATTTGAAG
Organism: Sesamia inferens; assembly: GCA_037179545.1. NCBI lineage: Eukaryota > Metazoa > Arthropoda > Insecta > Lepidoptera > Noctuidae > Sesamia > Sesamia inferens. Next base: position 20,383,353 of record CM073928.1, on the reverse strand, counting down.
AGGGAACTTTGGTATGGTTACATAATCCCATTAGGAGAAAAGGAAAGAGTCCGAAGTTCCAACCCAAATGGGAGGGTCCGTACACGATAGTAACCAGGATAAACGATGTCACCTACCGCATAAAGAAAGGATCTAGAGGGAAGCTGAAGATCGTACACGTAGACCGCCTAGCTCGCTATTACGGATCAAATCATGCTCGGGACGAGCACGACTAAGAAGGGGGCAATGTTACGAATGCACCTTATGTCGAGGGCATAAGGTTCAATATCGCGTGACATGCAGTGCGTAACTTTTAAGCTCTTATAACTCTAGATCTAGACATCGTTTAGGTGCAATATAAAAACGCATTTCTAGATTTAAGGTGGCCTATCGAATGGTACAGGTTTCATCAATTTTGTCAACTAAGTGACGACATCGAAATTTCTAGAAGCCCGTTTCCGGGAATTACCGTAGGTACTTACCGAATGTACTCGAAGTTATGCGCTATTATTATTACGTCTAGACGACTCTGGAATGTTCGATCAACTGGACTATATATAGCGCCGTGGCGCCGGCGCCGAGTCAGTCTACACTTGACTACCGATACGAAAACAGCGACACTTAAGAAGCGATCTTTGAGAATACCTACTGCGACAACTATAACGAGAACTGTGAATACTACGTGAAGTAACATCTGTAGTGTTATTGGGTGTTTACAATACGGACTTCGTGGACGTAAGTGAAGACTTCCGTGCAACGTCAGCAACATTCTACTTGTCATTGCCTACAATCGACTGTACCTTCGTTGCCAATAAATTTCGAAACCCTTAACCGGCGTTTTAGTACCCCCAGCCCGTAACAATATAATGTTTATGCAACCTGTATATATAGTTTTAGTGACGTCAGTTACACCTCCGGCTTTCGGTTCGCCATCATCAACCCCTTTATTCGCCCTCGTCACATCTGTCATTGACAGAACAGTCGGGTTTGAGGGCAAATTATTTAACTAATGCTACAATTTGGCTAGATTGCTTAACATTGTTAAATTCAATGTTTATAGTCGTACCGAAACAGGAATATTGTACTTAGGATCTTAATAATACAATTCTACTTAAATTGAATGGATCTCTGTCCGCTATAAAGATATACTACGAAATTGCAGACTTACATAGCTTTCATAGGTAGGATCTGTAACAATTCCGTTACTTTGCAGATTACTTTTGCATGAATTCGTGAAACTGCTGAATTTGTGAGTCAAACAAGCTTCGTGTTCAGTTATGAATTGATGTTGGGCCATTTCGCAGCCGTCGACACGAGTTGAGAACGTGGTCGAGGTGTGAAAGTTTAAAGACATCAAATATTTACAAATTTCCACTCTGAACGACGGAGGAGACGCACTTACTCCTTTTCTCCTTAATTTATGCTGCAGTTTGCAATGTTAAAATATCCGCCGCAGCCTTGCCAGGCTTTTGCCTAAAATTCTATATTAATAAGTACCTATTAAAGCCCCAGTTTAAAACTGTGCTCATCGTAAAAATTTGCCAGCTGATTGTAATCAAGGAAAGTTTTGTATCTGCCTCTCACAAGTTTTTTAAAATGGCGTCGCATGAACTTCTCAGATCTCGTAGCTCGCTCGGTAGTCGGAAGACTTGGCTATGTAGTTTTTGGTTAAAGTTCCACAATAAAATACTGGGTAATAAATGAAGTTCCGAACGGACGTAAATGTCAATTGGGTCGCTATTAAGAGTAATAAGTAGGACTATTCTATTATGTTAGTAACTATCGACATTCGTTGCTCTTTCTGTTATCTGCTTTTTGAATCAGGTAGATATGAAATCCATAGCATCTAAACTAGTTTTTGTATTAATATTCTGGATTTAATCTTCGGTTTCGGTAAACGTCTTTGCACAATAAGATACGTTCATAATTATAATTAAAATGTTAATATGTATTTCTGTCAAAAACTGTAGCATGTACTTACTTCTGTTTATCAAATTTAATAAAGGCTAAGTACGTACTCGTGCCTACTTATCGTCCGGACATTTAACTTTGCTAGCGGAGGTACGCGGTGGAACATACTTGTGTTTGTGGTTTTTCAAAGGTAAACTTTCGAAAACCCTTACGTAACTCTACTATACCACCGAATTGCAAAAATGTTTCTTTTCTAAATCTAATGAGCTGTGACAGCGTAATGTTATTTATTACTGAAAGGAAAAATAACGAGTGGAAGAATCTAGTTTCATTCGTGGGTCGGGTGTTTTTTTACCTTATTGGCAGGCCGGTAGGTATAGTGATATTGCGGATTTGCTGCAAAGTTTGATACTGTTTATAATAACTAACTATGATATTCTTAATAATGAAAACGAAATAACAGACCCTTGTAAAATTTTCGGTTTCATTTCGTATATGAAACGAATGTCGTTGCATTTTTGTTGATACAACTCATCCCTCAACACAAGCCTTCTTGTAGCAGGAAGGCTATCTCGTGGCTTTAGAGTACTTCAGATGGACGATCGAGATCGACATTTGCCATTTCAAAATTCTAGAGTTAAGAGTGAGGCAGCGCTATAAAATGACGCAATGCTTGAGCGAGATATACAACATAGCCACAGCTCTGGAGGGCGTTGCGGTCTGACCGGAGATTAGCGCGGATTGTTAGTCGTTAGTCGGCGTAGGTATTATTTTATCTTTCAGTGCAAGCTATATTCAACCATTATAGACCATGAATGGTCATGATGACATCCAAATTCACAGATTGTAGCCTATTGGCTTGGCAGCCTAAAAGTGTCCAAAACTTTCGTTACGTGTGCTCTTTTCTGTTTCAACTTTTCTTTGCCAAACTTTCAGTCAAGGGCCAAGGGCGCCATTTGCATATTCTAATACTTCTAGACAATTTGGTTCCCTTTTAACGTTTAGGTAGAAATAGGTACATTACTCAATTCAGAAGGCAATTTTGCCCTCAATTATTTTGTTAACTGTTTACGTGAGCGAACTTCGTTATTATTGATTCATTCGACGTAGCTTAATTTGAGGGAGTGATAAAATAAATGAACTCGGTTTTTATACTCAGTCTGAAGGGCATGTCGGAAATGTTTCGAAATGTAGGTATGAATATTTCATTGTGAAGGGACATTTAAAATGTATTTAACTTTACTGAAAGCTCGCGGCGAATTATAAGGGAATTCAGCGACAAAATTATTTCAGTCTTTATAGAGTTTCTCTTTTTTTATGTTTCGTAGTAGCTTTTCAAATATTTCCAAAACTTGGTCGTCGATTTATCTCAAAATCCTCGGCTTTTTGACATTTCAGTGATCTCATTCTTGTTTTCTATTCCTTCGACAGCGACACTTATGACCATTATGATCAAAACTTACTTGTACCTAGGTACCTATAGAGACGTAGTAAGTATTTTTCTTTTATTTTGTTGTTTTTTTTTACTTCAAAAAGAGGAGGAGGTCTTAATTCGAATGGATTTTTTTCTGGTTGTTACCAGAAAAATCATAAAAATCCTAGATTTTTATGATTCTTTTTTATTTGAAAGCTGGTACTTCCCGTGTGATCCTAAGTAATTTTGGTCCAGTTCTGAAAATGGTTTAAAAGCCGTATAAGTCTTAAATTTGCGGCAAACGGACTAATATCACGCCAATCAATTTCTATGTTTCTTTTATATTGAAAAGGATGTATACAGGTACTTTTCACAACAACAAGTGAAAATAAAAAAGTGTTTACAAAAATCAAGCCGTCTTCCGAAATTAGCTATTTCTCACTCTGTACTGTGTTTCGGAACTAAGTTGTTGTTTTTCCTTTTTTGTAATAAACTTTTTTGATCCAGACTGACCAGCCGACGCAACTACAGCGATGCACACCAAATTAAATTTTCATATAATTTCGATTTTGATTCGAAGTGGTTAACAACATAGTTGCAAGAGTCCGGACAAAAGATAATTGTTTAGTAGGTATTTTTTTTGTGTCAGGTAGGACCCTGTCAATGTCGCGAGGGGCTACCAAGAACGTCCCTAAATAAATAATGTTATCGAAATGTACGTAGACGAGTACGTACTACTAGACCGAACGAATTATATTCCGGGTTTTGCTGCTTATTTTTCTTATTGATCGTACATATTCCGAAATAGTAAAATACACCTAAAAAGCTGATAATCCCAATAAAATCGGCCACGTGCGGGTTGGATTTTAGCATGAAGGGTTGCATATTATTCTATGCAGAACAGAACAGAAGTACATTGGGCGCGGTTACCTAGGTCACAAATTAAATTAAAGGAGATGTTTCAGAAATATATGGAGTCTAGGCCAGCACATTGTACACTTAATGCTAGGTATAGTTACGCTAAAGTTAACTGTTTTTATGTTAATTACCTATAATTTGGCTTAGTTTTTATACAGATTCAATTCAACTCGGCCAAGGAGTGCAACACAACTATTAATAAATATGGTGGTCAGCAATAAGCGAAATAAGATTTTGACAGTGATATTTGATTGACGTGTCATGTATCTAGCCTGTCGTATTTATATTATCTACCATATGACTGCGAAAAAATCAAAACCTGAATTTTGAACATATGGTCCATTAAATAAACACAATCAACTCAAATCAGCACTCGACACGAACACAACGGGAAAATAGAACTGTCAAAGTTGTCAATCAAACGTCATAACCACTGTCATGGCTACCTTAATAAAGGGTTATCTCACTAAAAAACGTTTCAAATAATTAATTATAATATACAATGTATTTTTATTCAAATTAATTTAGTAGTAATTTTATGAAAATCTTTTATTTTTTTCCTTTTTATCTATATAGCGTACAAAGTGGTGGCCCAAAATGAAACATCTCCTTTAAGTTCAGTGCATCTTTTTCTTTCTATCTCATTAAGGAAAAGACAGGACATAAATTGCTGCCTAATAGCCTGACGTAAATTGATGAATTTTTGGTCGCCATCTTTATAATCGTGTCTAAACTGTCTATGGAATACCAATCTTGATTTGACATGATTAAACTAAAATATTATCTTCTATTATTTTCTTAATGAAATAGAGAGAAAAAGATTTCATTTAACTTAAAATTAATTTGTGAACAAGAAAATCGGCGCCATTATCTATAAAAATATTCAACTGTCAAATAACATAAGTTACATCCAGGTGAAAAACATATAGTAGAATCATAGTACCTAATAGTGTGGCTATTTACCATAAACGAGAAAATTAACCTAATAGGTAACCACAATTAAGAGCTCTTATAAAATTTGTAACACGTTGCTTACTAAAATAAAATAGATACTTTAGCTAGCAAATACCTACAGTGAAAGAAGATACAGTAATAAAGAAGGTTTATCGTAGGAAGGAGAATCCGGTTAGCGACTATTCCAGTATAATGATGGCCGTCCCGCGCTTACATGCATCAATTTTCTCTCTTAACATTCTACTTGGCTTTCTGCCAATATGCTACGCTGTCTCTCTAAGTTACGCGACTTTTACTTCAAAATAGTCAACTGGGTAAGAAAGCATCATACGCAAAATGGACTTAATTCCTTGCCAACGACACATCAGGCTAATTAAGCTGAAAATGACTATCCGCGCCCTATCGACAATATCAGAACCTATTACCGCAAAATTTTAAAAGATAATATTTCCTTGATGGATATATGTATATTTCATGTAAATCACACTCTTCTAACGTGTTATGTGAATATCAAGTCAACATCGGCCTCTGAAGAGACATTAGTCTAGGCTACATTAGTTAGACTTTTAGAAAGAACTTTAAAACGTTTCTATCATGAAAGCTTAAATTGCACTTAAGCTGCGAACCGTGAACCGAATAGTTTTAGTTAAATAAAGTGCCGCGTTCTTCTTTTGCATTTATTTCCTAACCAAAAGCTCGGAATGCTTTGTGTTTCGTAATGTGGCGGGGCCCTAGTGTCAGTTTAACGCAGGTAAATTAATTTGGTCGGTGTATGTGTTTCACTGGGTTACAATAATAGGCCATTCACTGATCGGTGTCACGTGGACTTGTCGATAAAGGGTAGGCGTCCATCACATGTTAGTCGCGGCCATTACACCTGTGTTATGTTTATTTTGTTTACATTGTCCCATTATTCCCGCTTATGTTCCGTTCGCCTGTTTTGATACTTCCTCGCTAAAAATAGCTGTTTTTATTCAGTGATTGTGTCGGGTTGACGTAAAATTCAATTATCTCTAACAGAAAATCACCTAGGCGAGAATAATCTAACGTTTACCCATTTGTATCCATTATCTTGGAGTCTGGGTCGTTGTTCTTGTCTTCTCGCTACATTGTGATATACCTTTGTTAAGGTTTACAATAGTAGAATTAGATTAAACATTTTGCATTCTCCGTCTGTTATCGATGTGAGGAAAAAGCTTTACCCATCCCCACCCACATGTCATGTAACTCCTTCATATGGATAAAAAAACAAGAGTCTGTCGGTATTTTAATATAGGCACTGAAGCCAAAGAAAATTTGTACTTGGAAAGTAGGTAAGTTAGTTAATGTGTGCATATACCTAATCCACGGGTAAGAAGAGGTTAACGATCTATTTAAGAAGTAGGAATTTATCTACCAATTTATTTAAGGAAACAGTTATTTAGCTTAGAAGGCAGACATATTGTGTTAAATATACGTACCTATCTAATAAAAAGTGCTACCATCTTGCAGTGCCTTTTGATGGCATGAGATTATAATGATCAAGCGCTTTCTTAGTTTATTGAACTAACTTTAACAAACTTCTTTCTTTTCAAATTCCGAAATTATTGTTTTTATAATTTACCAAAAGTAATTTGAACTCACAACCACTTATATAATATTAAAAAACACTCTGTAGGACACTTCTGCACTGTGATTGTTATAAATTGTTTTTTTTTGTTTAGCTCGATAAGTCTACACCAGTCTCGCCAGTTTATTTTTAAACCACAAATGCAACTTCTTCGCACGATTTAAAGGTTTATTCAACGGTAAATATTGTCGTTACGTTCCACATTTCTCGACACTTTAAGCTACCTTCGTCCTCCAACTTCATGACCCAATGGCTTACAGTATTTCTCTAAAACAATAACAATTTTATTACACACTTTCAACAAGCGATTGGTTTGAACCTTATCCAAATAATAATAAAAACAACTTTCACAGAAGCCGGTTTCTTTTGATATTTCAGATTTATTGAAACCAATCCTATATAGGGCCACAATATTTGCCTTTGCTTCGATACTAATATTAGCCTGCATATTGATTAAAAAGTAATTCTAATAACACAATGCTCGTAACTATATGTTCACCAATCAACAACAGCTAATATTATTTGAAATTACTTATTGCAGCTAATAGGTTGTAGAATATTTATGTGAACTAGTGATTGACTTTGTTTCAAATCTACCCTCATCTTTTTATAATGACTCTAACATAGAAAAAAATTCAAAGAAAGTATCGTCGTTATTTTGCGGATCGGTTTTTTTTTACATATTTTTGTTGTCTCCATTCATAAATCACCAATAAACATTTAAAAAAAATTGTTAGTTATTAGCCCCCTTATTCATAAACGCTGGTTAAAGTTAACTAGTGATTAGTGATTCTATAACCATACATTTTTGACCTTTTAACATCACATAACTTTAATCATCGTTTATGAATAAACTCCACAGTGTTTAAGAGGCTTATTCATAAACGATTTTTAAAGTTAAGTGATGTTCAAACGTCTAAAATTAATGGTTAAAGAATCGCTAATCACTAGTTAACTTTAAGCAACTTTTAAGAATAAGGGGGTATATGTTAACTCGAACCACCTCAAACGCTAATCACGCCAAGCGGATAAGCTTGGCCATCGAAACACTTGCTGTGAACGTTGAAATTAGTAGTACCTGACAATCATAAGCGGGCAGCAAGTTGTCAAAGTGTATGAGTGTGTATCAAACTTTATTATAGAAGAAGGTCGTAACTACAACTAGTATTGCTTGGCCATAGTTATTTGAGATTCTAACTCGACTTTTGGTCTTGATAGTACGTAGGACCTGAAAACCCAGTCGTCATCTTTATTAACCATTACGATAACTTAAATAAAGCACAGTAGCTGTCATTACGGTTTAGTCACACACACAGTGTGCATTCAGAAGATGTCCTGGATATCGTCACACGCTCCGGGCGGCGCTAAACGAAGCAAGCATGAGTAGCTTACCGCTTTGTGTTTACAGGTCGGTAGTTTTGGTGTTTGCCATGTCGACGATCATCGTGAAGCCTGCAGGTCGCCTGTCAATACAGATTATGAGACCAATAGACACTCAGTCTCACAAAAGTGCTCAACAAATATCAATCACTTTACCAAATATCTACACTTTTTAATTAAGCCTACCAATCTAGTTTTCCATTTAATTACAAATTCTATATTAAAAGATGTCTGTCGTTGTAATGTTTTTTTTTTGTTAACTTTAAACTGTGAGCCAAAATGAAACTCGTTGTTGTAACATTTTTGCCAAATAAATGTTGGAAGTGCAATATACTGAATTTATATTTAGCACGCCGCTTGGCTCGCTCTGTTCGTAGATATGTTCCAATAAATGATGGTTTAGCGAATTATGCAGGGGGTATGGGGTAGGTATTTTGGCCATCCAAATAGTGTGCTTTCATTACTAACTTGGTTGCTTTGGCGTCCAACAGCTCTTCAGCTATTTGGAAGTTTCCTGTCAATTTAGTAGTCTTTCTAACTGAATTCCTACATCAAAATTACGAGGGAGATTTCATCATATTTCGGAATAATCTTATTATTAACGGGTAGCTGCTTTCTCCATCAAGACTGGTTTAAGAAGTTCAGTCAAGCAACGTTAAGCGGTAAAAGTCGACAAACAGTGCAAGCAGGCAGTTGAGTACGGGCGAGGATGCGGAAGTAAGACAGATAATAAAAGATATTTACGAAGGGTCCTATTGTTCCCGCTCTTTGTCCCCACTTTAGTCAGATTCATTTACCCATCAAGATTTTACAAAGACTTCCGTTAGAACTTGTCTGAATTCACAATGCTTAGGTACATAGCCTGTTTCTGGTCGATGTTTGGAGTTTGAAATTACTACCGAAATTAAACTTCGTCCATGCCCCGTCATAATAATGTTGTAGATAAATACTTTTTGTTGAAACAAACTTGCACTCTTTGGAAATTTGCTTAACCTTTCATTTCGGCAGTTGTATTATTTGTTGTATTACAGAACTTTGTGTTTTACTAAGAAGTAGGTATGTAGGTGAAGATCAAACCGTATTTTGTTTTTTCTTTTGTAGATAGCTAGGTAATTTCGTAAAACAAATTGTTTTGTGTGCAGGTTTCACAAATATAACATTTAGCAAAATTGTAGGTACTTTAAATAATGGCTTACAATGCTCTAAATACTCTGCTAAGCCAGCCCTAAGCGAAATGTTTGTTTCGTAGCAATCCTTGTACATGCATAGGTACTTTATTCTAATGGTAAGCACTGGTGAATGACTGACACTTTAACACAAATAAATGCTACTTAACACTAAAAAGGTAGTGGTGAAAATGAAATATAATATATATAACGATTATAGTTTTGAAGGCGCTTGGATTTTTGTTTATAGAACGAAAGTACGTATAACTTTGTGGGCCATATATGACTGGCTGCTATTGAACCTCAATAAGTATATATTTGCTATGTAGAATACTATTCGTTATTTTGATATTATGTTTTAAAATAGTAAGTAGTGCTTTAAACGTCGTATCCGCCAGCCGTCGCGAAATGAGAACATTTTATATCTTGACTATATTGCGGAATAACTTCAGCCCCCTTCAACAGCCCACCCACTTTCGCCGACTTGGACGTAAACTTACTTTATTAAATAGCCATTCAAGTTAGTGGAGCTTCAGCGACCTATATTCCAGTGTGTTTAAAGCTATGAATATCACAATTAGTACTATTCCACCAGCAATTGAGTGATTGCACATTATAGCTACTTATTTCTTTCGGAGTTCTATTTTTTTAGCTGTTCACCAGGTGTACATTCTAGGCATCAGTGGCCCTAGTCTGTTCTTTTTATAAATTTGTCATTTCAACACGATTCCACTGTCTTTGTGCTTAAAGGTTCGTAATCTGCTAAATTCATAATGATCGATTAATTACCTCAGTCGTCTCGTAATGGAATGTCGTCCTCGTGATTTGTAAAAAAAAAAAACACATTTTTAATAGGGTGTGCAGTATCGGTGATTGACCAATGGAAATTTATAATGACGCCGTTTTGTTAGTAGACTACGAAACTTGTCAAAATCGATCATTATTAGATCGCTGATTGATAATATACCTATTCTAACCCTATTGTAATAGCAGACTGCTCTGTTTATACGCTCGCTTTATCGTTCTTAAAAACCTCAGAAGCTATAAATGATGCTTTCTTCAGTACCTGCTCAGTCGACATCAAATTTAGCGTACAGGTCTTTACTTATTTCCATTTCAAGATAGGTAGTTGACGTTTTTTGTGGGTTTCGAACAAAGTGAATACTTATAAGAAATCGAAGTGACTCGTGAATATTTTAGGTTCACCATACTACAGCACAAATACTACAATTGCTTACTTGCGATATTGTGTGACAAAGACGTGCCTGATTCAATCAATAAAGATTTCCGTTCAAAATTCAAAGAGATAATAATCGTAGAGATGGAAAAAAACATTTCAAATACGAACATTTTTTGAATTTCGTAATCTAGTCCAATAAAGGATCGTGTCCGTTGTGACCCCACAAGATAAGCAATGTTTAAAACATCCCCTCGAGAAACGCCTTGAGCGTTCATGGTGGAAACCCCTTTTAAATTAACCCAGCCTTTGTGATTAGAAAGTCAGTCTCAGCAAGAACTTAGGGGTCGGAATCAACGAGTTCGGAACCGTTTTTTGAAGTAGTCGAAGAAAACTTTTCAGTAACTTATGTCAGGCACCTAATTTGCTTAATTAATTTATATACTACTTTCAGGAAATAAATAGCATATTAACACGTCTGCAATAGAAAATATGATGCCTTACAATTTCTATTCATAACGGTAGATCCCAACGCAATACGATCTGTAGCATCAAATGACAAAGCTTGGCGCCTCCGTGGGCCGCCCACAATGGGGCATCATCTTCCTTTCTATTTATTTGTTTGAAGATTATATCAATTTACGAGTAAATTTAAAGTTGCTTTAATTGTGAATCTTTTATCTTTCACATTGTTAATGGTTTCTTTCAAAGCGTGATGGATATCTAACTAATTAATGATGCCGTCAGGCCATTATAAAAAGTATCTTCACCTAAACATTTATTCCTAAATGCTTGACAAATCTAGCAAAATGTTTCAAATACGTATCTAATTGATTAAGGCTTTGCGTGAATTCCTCGGGTTGTTACCTACTAGAAGTGTCAATGTTCATATGTAGATATGATAAACAGGAACAGTACCTACAATGAATTTCAACCGTGTATCTCTATTAGACATCAGACTCTGGGACTTGTCAATCATAAGTGATGTACGGACGAGAGCAGGTCAACCTACCTGAAACTGTCAAAAAATTCCTAATCAACCTTTAGCCTTAAAGCTTTATATCTTCTTCTTCTTCTTCAGCCTATAGATGTCCACTGCTGGACAAAGGCCAAAGGCTTTCCACGATGACCGGTCTTGTGCTGCCTGCATCCATCGGCTTCCCGCGACCTTCACCAAGTCATCGGTCCACCTTGTTGGGGGCTTCCCTGCGCTGCGTCTTCCAGTACGTGGCCGCCAATCCAGAACCTTAGTGCCCCATCGGCCATCGGTTCTACGAGCAATGTGCCCTGCCCACTGCCACTTCAGTTTAGCGACTCGCAGAGCTATGTCGGTGACTTTGGTTCTTCTGCGGGTCTCCTCATTTCTGATTCGATCACGCAGAGAAACTCCGAGCATAGCTCTTTCCATTGCCCTTTGTGTGACTTTGAGCCATCGTATGAAACCCATTGTTAGCGACCACGTTTTAGTTACGTAAGTCATCACTGGCAACACACAGTGGTCAAAGACTTTAGTCTTGAGACACTGTGGTATCTTGGATGACCAGAAGATGTAGCGTAGCTTCCCGAACGCTGCCTAGCCGAGCTGGATTCGACGAGACACCTCTTTCTCGAAGTTGGACCTACCTAGTTGGACTGCTTTGTCCCAGGTATATATACTCGTCAACAACTTCAACGTCAACGCTTTTTGTATAAAGTTGAAAATCTAATAAAAAAATCTGACAGATTGTAGTAGCTGGATGTGCTGTCGTGTGTACTTGTACATTGTGTCCTTCTATTAATGAAATACAAGTTATTTCCTATTACTCCTGGACATGAGACATTAAAAACATAATATCGTTATTATAAACAGATCAATAAATTTTCTTGTAAACATTTTTGAGATACAATTAAGTAACAACGAGACGACTCTAGTGGGGTTATTGTGGAAGGTTTCTCTATTCACGTTAGCGTCGGACTAGAACGTCCCAAGAACCGACTGAAACCTTTGTTAGAGGAAGTATCCCCTTACAGGCTTTGTGTGCAGGCCGGTAGCTCGCGACGCCGAGCGCCCATCTAATTGTCCTGGACCTCTCGCGCGGAAAGACTCCACGCTTTAAATAACTATCTCTGGACAAGCAGCATCAGTATCATCACAACAGCGAACAAGCATCACAAGGATTACTTACCTCACAATTCAATCTAAATCCGCGAGTGTTAAATGTTAAAACAGTGTTAAAACCATATATATATATATATATGTATATGTACTCAACAAGTCTTGGTTTACTTAGATATAAATTGGTTATATCTCGACATTACTTACCGCACATAGCTACAGGAGCCTGTGTACGGAATATTAATTATGAATTTTGCAACCGTCTCGTCAAGCATTGTTTGGTCTAGTTGGTTTAATAACGACATCCTATAATATTATAGTTAGTGTAGCATGCACCTGTTTTACGCCTTGAAGGTATTCTATAGTCTGCGATACTAACTAAATTAACACGAGTCGTAAGTAAATAGTTGTCTCACACTCTTTAATCGAGATCATGAGAACCTAAACCCAATAAACCTAATTGTTCTCACTTTATTCACTTCTTAAAGTTCGCATTTCCTTTATATAAGTAAAGTGCCGGGAAAAATACTTACCTACTTAGGTACGTACCTACCTAAATAAAAAAGGAAAATTTTAATGAAAGTTCTACAATAAATATCAAAGGAAAGCAAAACAGTCCTTCGTGTTTCGGACCTGAATACATAAACAGGGATTGTACCGCTCATCGAGTATCGGATCACGTCTAGAGACTACCTTTTTTAGACTTAGCACGGAGAGGGTGTGTGCTTCCTACACCATGCGTTTTATAAATAACCTTACCACCCACCCCAACGGCTTTCCAATTCATGCCTCTTTTAAATTTAAAATGTTCATGAATAATCAATCTCCACTTCATTCTACATTGACCTTTATAAAATCAGGACAGGGGGTAAACTGATTAAGAGATTTTTAATGCATACTAAATTCATCGTTTTCTAAGTGCGGCAGTTATTCATGAGTTCATCGTTGAAATTGTGTATAAGGCTACATCATGATCGAACTGCTCGCGTCATAATATTGACCCAATTTATCGTGCGACTCTCTGCACTCTGCAAAACTCAATTCTGCTCTGAAGTTAATCGTCAGCAAATCGAGTGTTTGAGACCTTGGTGATAGATGGAACTTAAAAGCGGCGATAATGCCGATTTATCAATTTTATTATATAGGTAAAAAATTCCATTAATTAGGTCGTTTGATTGAAACAATAACCTAGTCAAGTTTTTAGTTTATTGCAAAGCGTTCAAGTTCAGTTCCACTCTGTGTCATAATCATATTAGCCACACGTGAACCAATTATTTTCATATTTAGTCAGTTGTGTGGGGATGTGGGGGTGCTGGGTGCGGGGCGGGGCGGCGCGCGCGATCGATACCTCGCCGGACAGGTACACTACACGTAAATAATGAAAGCGTTCAGCGTAGCCCTCTGAGGACGCCTCGTGTCAAATGTCAATAGCAACCAGATGCGATGTGGCACGTGGCTCAACATGTCTCTTTTTATAGCCATTCACGGTGGTCACGATTCCTTTCAAGGAAAACTATATCTATTATTCACTGGCTAAGACCAATTACGGTTTTTATATAACTCACATCAAGGAAACTATCCGATAATAATAATTACACTGAATATTGCTGATGACAGTTTATTAAAGTGCTGGGTCATTGGTTTCGACTAGATAAGGTGGAGGAGAAGACACAAAATAATGAAAAATAAATTTCAACTTTGCTATTAATTTTACACAAAACTTGTCCGAGCAAAATTTTATTATTTCTTGTCTATATTGCTGTTCCTTAAGTTGATATTGGCGAGTCAGGGAAGGTTCTACCATACGTAGCACATGGTAGGCATGTAATCTCCAATCAAGAAATAGTTTCCGCCTCCGGAAATTAGTTTTGCGACATTTTATAAAACTTTGAATTATTTGCTTGGGAACCTGCTGGATTTATCAAAGCTTGATTGAAGAGTAATGTTAAGAACCAGGTTTTAACAGTAAAGTTTATATATTTTTGTCTTTTTCAGGGATGGAAAAGACCGTGATGATGAAAATGGTCTCTACAAGAAAAAAGAATACCCTAATCAAGATTGTAACAGATATCGATTTTGTATACATAAATTGAAACCTTCGCTTTTATTTCGTATGTCGTAACAACAGGAAAATCCGAGCACTACATACTGTAATTATAATCACAGATCTTTGTGTGTAAGTACCGCTTCCCAAGAGTCAGTATCCCCATTTCTTCGTATAATTCAGAAGGAGTATGACTCTTGTAGGAGTCGTACACGTTTACCTGCAAGAGATCGATAGCTCTTACAATGTCACAAAATTCTACATCAGACAAGACTGGAGAAGAATAGCAGCTTGAAGATAGAAGTTGGATACGAAACGATCCATAATTTGACAACTGTATTCGAGTGTGTGAATAGAGTGTTGTCATTCTCTAGCACCATTCGAATTCAGTGCTCGAATGTGGATTCTCGTCAAGCCAGAAGGAACATTGAAAAATTGATTTTTTAGCTTCCCGTATATCTTTTATATTATTTAAAAAAATAATTTGTTTTTATATCGAAGCAATACAAATTATTATTTAACAGATTCGTTAATAAAATACAAGGCAAAATAATTGTTGTATGATATGATATGTAGCGTGATACTGTACTGTTTTGTTGTTATTTTTACCTTGAATATTCGATATATTAAAAATCAATAAAGTACTTAGTATTTTTTCTCTGAACGTAGCATGCAACGGCCTTTTCGAAGAAGCTAAGATGTTAACACGAAAAATATTAGAAAAAAGAAATATCTACATAAATTTGTTTTCCCCTAATCATATATATTATTTCTCAAGGGATTTTTATGTCGGTACGTCATAACTTCCTTCATACTTTATCAATATACATAAATGAGGCATCATTTTAAAGCTTTTCCGGACCGGTACACCGGAAAAATATACAAATTACTCACATTGCAAAGGTTTATGATTGAATAAAAAATCAACGTGTGAACACTTCGCACAGGTCACCTAGTAATATTATGTGTTGTATACAGTATGTTAAGAAAACCCTGTCCGACCCATAAGGATAATAAAGGTTACCTAAACACATGACCAAATATAATATAAAATTTTACGTAATCATCATAGTACCAATACAAATGAATTTTGAAATAATCTTTTTTCCCGCGAATTAATTCCAACTTCTCCGAAATTTGGTATTTTTTTAAAAAGTGACAACACCGGTATTATTATGAGCGAATAGCGATGCGACCACGTGCCGCGTGCCCTGCCGCCCGCTCCCCGCGGAAGGGTGCATATCGCACATTGATTAAGTTACCTCTTTTTGCGAAAGAATATTTACTTTTTTAGGGGATTTTTTTTTTTAAGTTTATCCCGGTTTTGTATGCATTAGTAGAATCAGTTATCGATACCTAACAACACCTTCACGGGTCGGACAGGGTTTTCTTAACATACTGTATATTTAATTCACAAGGCACTATCTAATTCTAACTAATATTGATTATAGTTTCATTCAGTTAGAGACATCTGACAATAGCGTTAGTCAGTACTGTTGATATCTACTTACAATTTACAACTCTATTTCAATAGAAATGTTTCAAGATACCTACCAAAACCTCCCTGAAACATATTTCCTACAAGCGGTATTGACTTAACCTAATATATCATACGATTGATACGCAACAGACAAGTTATAGCCACCAAGACATGTATACCCCACTTGTATGTACCACTAGCTGCGCCGCGCGGTTTCACCCGCGCAGGTTTCGATATGTTTTTTTTTATATGCTCCGCTCCTATTGACCGCAGCGTGATGTTATAGTCTAAAGCCTCCCTTTATTAATGGGCTATGCAACGCAAAAAGAATTTTTCAAATCGGACCAGTAGTTCCTGAGATTAGCGCGTTGAAACAAACAAACAAACTCTTCAGCTTTATATATTAGTATAGATTGTGATACAAACGCTACGCTACGATATTGAAAACATATTGAACATGATTTTTACCTTTTGCTTTAGATATCGTGTTTCTATTATATGACATTTATTATTTTTGGAATAAGGTTTGTTTCACGCAACAATGTCGATTGTCTTTTCATTGAAACATTTATTTTATTTTTCGGATTAACCAGTGAGTGACTCCTGAAAAATGACAGGTAACGTTCTTGAAAGTCATCATCATCGCCGCGTTTAGACCCGGTTGCATCCGCGGCTTTCGCGTTGGAGCCCGGGGTCTGCCTTCCTGCTCATTTTCCTCCATTTCGCGCGATCTTTAGCATTCTGTGATTTGAGATTGTTGGCACGCATGTCATATCTTTCAACTTCAAGCCAGCACTTTTTTGGTCTTTCCGCTTGTTCTGGCCCGGCAGAGGCAGTTATACACGTAATATGCCGTTTTCGTAAGGCGTGACCGTACAAGCGTAGGCGACCCTCCCGCAGTTTGTCTGCTATGTCACGGACCAGAAATGATGCGGTCTTTCAGCGTAGCCCCACACATCCACCTCAGCATATTAAACTGGTCTGTGCACTCGAAGATGTCTCCGCCTATGCGTACTAACATAGGGTCTGTCGTGTTGCTGGCCATGTACACGTTCTTCGCCACATTAAGTTTCAGACTTCTGTTCTCGAGCGAGTTCTTCCACGCATTCAAATGCCGCGGTAACCGTTCCCTGTCCGCGTCCGCCAGCGCGATATCGTCAGCATACATGAGAAACCAGGGAGGTTATCACGCTGAACGTCAACATAGGCTTCTGATACCCCTTTAGACCTCAGTGCTCACCAGATCACCCCACGAGGGATATAGTCGAAGGTCTTCTGCGTATCTAGAAAGTGCATATGCAATGGCGTGTTCTTTCATTTGTATCTCTCCATGGTGATCCTTAGGGTCCTATATCGCTAATAATATCCTGTGTCGCATTCCAGGGTCAAACCCTGGAATGCGCCAATATGTAACTGATCTTTTGTCTGGCTCTGGCCACAGCTCTTTTAGTGGCACGTATGGCAACCTTATATGCGTCGCGATCTTCAGGAGATCCGGTCGCCTGGCACGTTTTGAAGAGGGCTTTCTTCACTCCAGTCTCCCTCTGGACTGTATCATCCCACCACCAGGTCTCGTTGTCAGGTTTGCGGCCACCCTTAGTAACGCTGAGCTACACCTACGCCGCCCTGATAAAATTTGCCTGGATCCTGTCCCAGTGCTCTATACGTCAACGTTGGGCCTTTATGCAGAGATCCATGACAAGGAGACGGTGTTCTACAGTGAGATTCACACCGGTTTTTAGTTAGTAGAAAGTCGATCTGGGTAGCACTTCGCCCGCTCCGATAGGTGACAATGTGCTCCGGCTTCTTTTTGAAGTAGGTGTTCACGATTGTCAGGTCAGCGGTCTCACACGTTCGAAGAATGTTCTCCCCTTCCGCGTTGCAGCTACCGTACCCAGAATACCATGAACACGCTCTACTTCTCACCTACCGTTCAAATTAACACCCAGAACTATTCCCTGACATATCGCGATCCCGTGAAGCAATCCTTCGAGCTGGTTCCAGCTCAACAACGTCTTTTTGACGTCACCGCACTCGGCCTGCGGATCGTATGCACTTATCAAGCGGGTTATATCCCCATTGACAAGCACCCGCACCGACATCAGCCGATCACTAATGCGATTCACCTCTAAGGCGTCATCCTGGAGCTTGTCAGACAACACCATGGCTACCCCATTTCTCCAACTAGGTGCACCCGTGCAGATGAGCTTGTAGGCATTCCCAATAAGCCGTGATCTGCTGCCTTTCCACCGAGTCTCCTGCAGAAACGCCACATTCACCCTCCACCTGTGGAGAGTTTTCGCGCGCTCAGTTAGCGCTCCACGAAGAGAAACAAAGTTTCTTGGTTTGGGCTCGCTTCTTCAGCCGTCAGGTAACGAGTAGGTCGAGGCTCTGCGCGCCGTTTTGCGGCGGCGCCCTAACTGTGACATGTGCATTTTTCTTTTTCTATCCATTATTGTTTGGAGATCCCACCCCATAGCACCCTAAGCTAAGGTTCTTGAAATTAAAAGCGAGAAGTACTTAAATGATTCGCCATTTAAACTGTTTAGACATCGTACTCTGTTGTTGTCGGCAGTAAAAAAGAAAACTAACTCACCATTCAAATCATAGGCTTAAGAATTAAACTTACTGTTTTCCAATTTGAATTTATGAAGGAATACGTTATAAGTATATAATATTAAAACTGAAAAAATAAGCCCTTCATGTTCTGTAATAGGGCATTTGACTAAAAAAACTAATTAGTCCGTCAGTCAGATTTCCAAAAAATACTAGACACGTATTTTTTGTTTTAATAAACAATAAATATTGACACATATAAAAGGCATCAAAGATCAGGAGTGGTGGCTGGTGACGTCACTGGTCGCTAAAAAGCGTAGCGTGCAGTGACGTCACACGAGTTTTCAACGCACTGTGTCGTCTTCATTTTTTGTTTATATGAAAAAAGCTACATGAAACAATAATTACATAATAGCGTATTACAGTAGTGTTTTTATTTGCTAAATTAGTTGCTAGGTAGATTGTCGTTATTGACTGAAGAAATCTGAGAGGCAATTTTCGTAATTAAGAACATTCACTGTCTAAATCTGCCAAAAGTACCTACATGTTTGACAGATTATTGATTTTTGTGGTCTCTGAGATGAGATTGTAACTATATTTTGAACGGTTTTATTTACGAGAATTGGCCTTTTTGTTTATTTAAGATAAGCATATGTCAACCCACTGCAGGGCCAGGGCCTCCCCTTGTCCTTTGTACTTTTCTGTCTTGAACTATTGTAGAGCAATCCTGTTTCTAGGTGTCAAGCTCAGCTCCTTTTGTAGACTTTTTGGAACGTTTCCAAATAAGAAAACTTACGTATACCGTTAAGTTGGTACAGACGACAGCAGATTAAGCTACCCGAAACTATCAAATATTTCCAATCAACCTTGAGCCTTAATACTTCAGGGATAAAGTTGAAAATCTAATAACGAAATCTGACAGATTCTAGTAGCTTGATGTGCTGTGGTCTGTACTAAAAACAGCGACGTATTTGCGTAACACTAAAGGAATAAGTTTCATTTTGACAGTTCAATAACATTCATTGCTTGATTTACGATGTCGAGCACACAATGTTTCTGAACATGTGAAGTTCAATGAATCAACAATTTTCATCAAAATTACTATCAATTTGAATAATTTTAAAGCATATTGCTAATCCATTGTTTGTTCAAAAAATGTGTCTGCTCAGCAACATAATAATGCAATGATTGTTGTTGAGTTGTCAAAATAAAGCAATGGTTGTTGTTGAGTTGTCAAAATGAAACCCATTGCTACAAATAGTGTGATACGCAGGTATTTATTTGGGTCTTAACCAATAGTTTTATGATTTAGATATAGGTTCTTTTGTATAAACAAACGTACTATTAACCAAATTATTTTATTGTATTCAAAATAAACAGGCAAACTAATACGCTATCTAATATTATAAAGCCAAAAATGAATCACCTTCTTTTTTATTTTTGGGAAATTATGAAATGACCGCTCCTGCTCTTGATGAAGCGGAAGGGCGTGTCAGACTTTTACTGATTAAAACCCACCTGTGTTTCTTTACTTGCCTGTGCGCCAGAGCCACGGTTTCTTTTTTAACCACCCCGCAACTGACCCAGGAGGCATCAGTCTTCGTAGACCCCGTCAAGATGTGCTGACATCTCTTTGAGGTGCGCGTAAAAAACAACGCGCCGTCGACCCGGGCCTGGTCCTTCCGGCCGGCGAGCTGCCCACAGTTCGCCGCCCTCAAACCCGCATCTACGGTGGTCGGCAGTTCAATGTTGTCTCTCGGCCAGGATGTCTCCTCCGCAGCTAGAACCGTGAGGGTGCTGTGATTCTCGTTCCCTGACGCGCTCCGACTCCTCCTTTGCCAGCATTTCGCAGTAGGGGGTGACGGCCTGTCATGCACTCTCACTCCGGACCATAGCCTGGACCAGGGCCAGACGCGAGAGATCGCCGCCACGAGGACACGGAGGTGGTGAGGGCCATCCCCACAGTGGTGACACCTTAGCGTTTCCTCCCGCCTCATACGGAACAGGAACCTTCCGAAACAGCCGTGTCCGGTGAGGACCTGCGTCAGGCGGAAAGTGAGGGCGCCGTGGCGCCTCTCTAGCCGCTCCTCAAGGAAGGGACTTACCGCCGCTATTGTGGCGCGTGCCCAGCAATAAGTTGCGACCATCGCACTCTACATGTCGCCATGAAATGAATCGCCTCACGATACGAGTCCTGTCTAGAAGAACTATCTAATCCTCCGTGTTACATAATTACCAAACATACATACCTACTCAGGGACATTTATTAATTACATTTGAATTATGTAACATAATCATAATCGCATAACACATCTAGTTAGCGAATAATGCCGCTTGACAGTTTCGTTAAGCTCTCATTTACGCTATTAACATATACGGGCGGTAATGAGTTCGCGTGATTTATTATATCTAGTTGTATGGAGTAGGGACGTTCTTTTATAATGAAATGCAATGGTATATTAATGAGGATTTCAGGAGTACACTTTTATATTATAATGGCAGGTATACTATTCATAAATATATAGATGTTGAGTTTTTTTTTTAAATTATAAATTAGTGCTGGTCAAGCAATCGCGCCTGAAGGTAAGTAGTGATGCAATCGTTAATGGTAAAGCGCGCTAGTTTATTAAGAGCCTATTCACTCTAGCCTTGAAGACAGTTAAATTGTAGTCCGACGGAAACAACGCCGCTGGCAGATAGTGCTAGTCCCTCGATGTACACGGTATAAAAGTCGAGGCGAACCGCTTCGCCCGGATCGGATTCGACGTACGACAGGTCGGCCGATGATGGAGTGGAGATGGGGAAATAAACTCATACAATTCCCTCGCACACTCTCCAAAATGCATCCTATAGAATACTAGCTCAGGTCAGCCGGGGATGGCAGAGCATTTTTACATATCAAGACCCTCCATGCCTCGGAAAGCACGGTAAGCTGTTGAGCCTGCTTCATTCGTGGATTTTTGTCAGTGGATCATCAGTAGCCAGAAGCCTTACAACGGGTAAAATTGAAAGTCGAAGCATTTATTTAAATTAAATCATTTACAGGTACTTTTGAATCGTCGACAGTAAAATAGTCAGGCAGTTAGTTCGAGAGTTGAAGCTAGTTAGTTGTTTTGGTCGATCGCACATTATAATGACACGATATAATTCTAAGGCAGTCTCGTTAGAGATATTGTAGAGAAACGGGACGACGGAAAAATGTTTCGAATCAAATCATCATTAATCATAAGATAATAGGTATACACCGTGGAATTTTAGTCATATAGACAGCGCGCTTCATCCATCCAATGATTACATTAAATAAATAATAAATAAATAAATATATACGGACAAAACACACAGATTGAGCTAGCCCCAAAGTAAGTTCGAGACTTGTGTTATGAGATACTAACTCAACGATACTATATTTTATAATAGATACATATATAGATAAACACCCAAGACTCAGGCCAATCAGGAAAAGACCGTTTTCCATCATGACCTGGCCGGGGATCGAACCCGGGGCCTCCACGTCGCAGGCAGGCGTGTTGACCGCTGCGCCACAGAGACCGACAAAAGACCGACTTTTCTTTTTTTTCAAAGAAGAAGACCCTTTTCCTCCTCCCAATGTGGAGGAAAAGGGTCTTCTTTGAAAAAAAAAATTTTTGTAGTTTTCGTTTTCACGCTGGACAAAGGCAGGCTTTCATTGCATTGGTGGGGTTTGCCATAATTCCCACGCTTGGCAGGCTGGTTTGGGATCGCAGCAATTTAATATTCCACAGGAGAAGCGCAGCTGCCCACTTCCCTGGTGAGAGTCGCCTCTTACGCCATCCACGGGAAGATATGGGATGGTACTATTCTAAGCAAGGTACCATACGAGAGCAGCAGTTTAATAGTCTAAACATTATCTAGTAATTTTTTAATAAAGGAAATATTAAAAATTTTCAAGCTAGGGTGAATGAACTCTGGTAAAGTTGTAGCCGGTACATTCCATGGGTCCTTGGAACGCAGTACTCGGATTGCGCTTGCATATAGGGTGTTTAAAACTACGTCATACGTCATAATTACGTATGATATGTGCAGTTCTAAAGTATTCACTTGTATTTATTTATTTATTTTTTGACTTATGTTTTACTAGTCAAAGGATAGATGAAGTGAATAGACAGATGAGCTTTTTGAAGACGACTGTAACTCCACGACGTAGAAATCGGCAAAATGTGAGTTGTCCTCATCCACTAACTGTTCCGTCCGTTTCACCGTACAATTAGACACTAGGTGCCTTTTTTTTTGGGATGTGAAATCATTAAATGACCTCTCCCGCTCTGGTCGGAGCGGAAGGGCGTGTCAGACTTCTACTGACTAAATCCCTCCCGTGTTTCTTCACTTGTCTGTGCGCCAGGTCCGCACGTACCTTATATTTATAGAAAAAGCATGTTTCTTGTATGTGTCGTGTTTTTTTGCCTTTATTTTTTAACTTATTTGGGACATTTATGGGTGTTGTGAAAGAGCTATGCTCGGAGTTTCTCTGCGTGATCGAATCAGAAATGAGGAGATCCGCAGAAGAACCAAAGTCACCGACATAGCTCTGCAAGTCGCTAAACTTAAGTGGCAGTGGGCAGGGCACATTGCTGGTAGAACCGATGGCCGATGGGGCAGTAAGGTTCTGGATTGGTGGCCACGTACTGGAAGACGCAGCGTAGGGAGGCCCCCAACAAGGTGGACCGATGACCTGGTGAAGGTCGCGAGAAGCCAATGGATGCGGGCAACACAAGACCGGTCAGCGTGGAAAGCCTTGGGGGAGGCCTTTGTCCAGCAGTGGACATCTATAGGCTGAAGAACAAGAAGATAGGTGTTAGACACTCTCATAATTAGAACTGTCTACCTATTGCGGTTCGAAAGCCCTGTGACAAACAGACAGTCGTGCGGACGGACAGTGGAGCCTTATTAATAGGGTCCCGTTGGCACCATTTGGGCACGACACCCTAATAAGTGTGTACACGCATTTATTTATACCCTGTAACTACTTGGTATGTTTTACTATGATAGACATTATAATATTCCCAAGTGGCTGAGGAAAAGTAATGAATAAAACATGTTTATTACATTTACTATTTTCAGCAAATTGACCAACGATTTACGTTCTAATGGGGTCCCCTTAAATGTGAGTTGTGTTGCCTTACCTTTTTCAGGAATGCGAACTTACAATACGCTTACGTAACCGGCGACAAACTCACGCAGTAAATTGGTATAAAGAGGGTAATTTTAATAAATTCCCTACTTCAGGTTAGTTTTTTTCGTTAGATTACACAAGCGAATTCGGATTTCGCTAGGCGATGTGAAGTAGGTCGACTTACTTAGGTCTATTTATGTGCAAAATGTTTTCTAGAACAGCATAGAGCTTCTTAGTTCTTGCTGAATTTATACATAAATTAAGATAGGGCTTTTATAGTTCACATAGTAGGCATTGTTAGATTCCTGAAAAGGGTGTTATCAAACTAAGATTATCTAGCTAAATGACCTAGATTTTGTAAAGTACGTAAGTAGTTATAGAAAACATTCTTTTGAAAGAAGTGGTTCTAACTAAATCGTCACCACACATTACAAGTCGTACCAAATTAATTAAGCAGGAAATAGGCTCCTAAGTGAGTCTATTTTTGATTTGAAAAATATAAGTAGGCAGGAATGGTAATTTTTTTACAGCGACGAAATTTTCCACTCAGGCGGGTTCCAGAATCATCTATTGATTACATGGAAACAAGTTGTGTGTTTATGTCCCTGCCGCCTGTCTCCCTAACGCCCGTGCTTCGGTTTCGCTGGGAAGAAGTGGTGGAACAGAATCACCAACAGCACAGGTGTCTAAAAAAACACATGAACACCTGATATTTTTCAATACTATGCACTACTACCTACTACTACGCATGTAAAGTAACTAACATTACAAAACGATAAATTAAATTATTTACTATATCTCAGTTAGCTACACCAATTTACCAGAAAAGCAACAAAAACCTTAAAATTAGAAATGTAAATAAGTAAAAACTTATTACCTAAATAAAAGTCTCCAGGCAGAAAGAGCGTATCTAGTTATATATTTATGTATTGTGAGTTAAAATACACCAATTAATAATAATACAATTTATAATAAGTAAATAAATTTACCTCGATTAGTAGATTTGCGATTTGTGTATCGGTATAATAAACTCGTGTTCACTCGTGTGTAGACTCACTGCTGTTCACAATAATTTCTACCGAAAACTGGATGGGTAAGTAAATTAAAATTACAAAACCAATTATCTATTTTACTTGATGAATATTAACTATACAGAAAATACTGAAAAATACCGTTACCAGACACTCAAGAGCATCCTAACCTCAAGCTAAATTTCATTTGTTTTCCCTTGTCTATCTAGTTGGCTGCAATTATGTTAATTCATGTAACTAAATTAGAAGTTCCGCTTAAAGAGGGACAGATACTCTTTAAGACAGTTCTCTTTAGAAAATTAGCTGTTGCTTAAAAGGAGGTTTGAAGGGGTCTTTAATTGAGTGTCTTTTTTTTCTTCTTTCTTTTCAGTTACGTAATAAGGGCTGGTGTCCGCAACTCTATGTCAATGCGCGTATTTTACGTGCGTTTGAATACTTACATACGCACGCAAAATACGCGTTCAGTAATATATTAATGAGTTTCAGTAGTTAATTCCAGAAATAGGCACATTAGGGTACAACCACATTTCGCCTTATGTTTAAATGCCATAAGAGCGAGTCAAATGCCATCAATCAATTTATAGGGTGCTAAACAAATCATAAGGTGCACACAGCTGTTATAAATTCTAATGATGTTCTACAACTTTCTTGTAACAATCACTATTCTCTCGCTTTCAGAGTTTGAATCATCTAGTAATAGCACCTATTGTTTTGTTTTTCAAACATTATATACGTACAAGCCTAACCAATAAGCACTTCCTCCATTTAGTACCACCACTAGCTTCCTCGAAAGGCAGATCCAAACTTAAACTCATGTTATACAATTGAATCAGTGATATTGTAGCAAAATGTTGTAATTAAAATGTTATAATGCTACACAATGTTTTAAAACTTTATATGTACCTATGACTGGTTACGTAGGTACAGTTTATCCCAAAACCCGTCATTTTTATTGCTTTAAAAGTAATTCAAACATTGATTAACTTCTCAATGAGTTTACATTTGAAAGCAGTGCTAAATTCTAACATGTGAATAATAAAACGGGGCAATGCTGCGGAGTTTTTGTGTACTATCTTTGTGGACAGTGATATGTCGGATTTTTTGATGGACTTGTATATGAAATATGTTTATTTTAAACTAACACGTTTCATACGAATAGATACAAAAGGAAAAACAAGCACAAACAAAAAAAGAACGAACATTTGTGTATGGAACAGTGTATGGAAAACTGGCCAGTTATAATTTATTTAAAACATATGATTTATTTTATTTATTTTTTGGCTTCGCACGGTCTGTGCATTTAGCCAATGTCAAGTAATTATGAATTATTCATGTAGAAAAAGACTGCAGCGTGACCAGTCTTACGTGTGAGGTTTGGGGCTAAATCATGATGTGGCCACTATGCTGCGATATTTCACTGTTCTTTATAAACTATTTACTAAATGCACTTTTACTACATAAATCACGCACTTTTATTTAGTAAACAACACTATAAATAATTTTAAAAGTCCAATGAAAAACGAGCGTGACACTCAGCTTGACTTTCCCGCCAAAAAAAAAAAAAAAACAAACATATGATTATTTACAAGTAATAATAGGTACCTACGTTCCAAATTCAAAACATCCCTCCACATTTTTGCGAGCTAATTAAAGTCATCGTGTCTCTATGAAAAATGGATTTGCGTGGAGACCATTTCCGCGCTATGATTTTTTTACTATTTCAAATGTCGCCTGAAACCAAGTGAATAGCGATAGACTTCAAATGGCATTCATGTATGAAGGCCCTTCTAAGGCAACCGTGTATCGGTGGTATAATGAATTTAATCGTGGTCGCTAACTTTGGGTGATGAAGAAATAAATAGTCGCCCTTTGACGGCTGTTACGGAAGAAAACGTGCTAGCAGTGAAAACTTGATCCAAGACATTAGACGAATTACATAGCAAGAGATTCAGCATAAACTGCAGATTGGAACAGGAAGCCTTCACGAGATTCTACACGCGCATCTTCGGTTGCGGAGGATAGTTTCACGCTGGGTGCCGCACAATCTCACCGATGCTTACATGCTTAGAATGCGGTGGAATGTTGCAATGATATGATAAACAAATTTGAAGCTGGCTTGTCTGGACGTGTTTACGATGTCGTTACAGGCGATGAATGTTGAATTTATCAATACGAATCAGAAACAAAGCGCCGGTCAACGTTATGGTTATTTCAAAAAGAATCAACGCCTACCAAAGTGAAGCGATCTAGAAGCGGGGGTAAGCTTTTAATCGCGAGCTTTTTCAGTTTGACTAGCTACATAGTGTCAATTCCTTTACGAAGCCAAAGAAGCATTAACGCTGAATAGTATACTACCAAATGCTTGACAGAAGTTTTCTCTGTTGTGAATAACAAGCGACTAAACACAGGGCTCCGCGGGTTACTGCTTCGACACGACAATGCACCCGCCCACACCGCAAACAAAACGAGGAACTTCCTGCACAGTCCACCGGTTAAAATCCCGGATCACCTTTCTTACAACTCCGACCTAGCACCGCGTGACTTCTTCTTATTCCCAAAAATAAAAGATCAGCTCAAAGGGATACCATTTTCGTCACCGGATGATGCGTTGTCAGCGTTCGAGCAGGCTGTAAATGAGCTGTCTGCGGCGGACTGGAAAAAGTATTTGGAAAACTGGTTCAGACGCATGAAACTTTGTATAGAGGCTGGTGGAGAGTACTTTGAAGCAGTGGCGTAGCTTGGGGGGGGCAGGGGGGGCCATGGCCCCGGGCGGCACATGAAAGGGGGCGGCGGATAAGGAAAAAAACATTGCATGACCAAGAAAAAAAAAGTTATTCCAAATCACATCGAATCCAGACTGTAAAAAACAGCTTATGAAGTCCGGCTCTCTGGGACTATTATATTATTGACTCCAAACTTGAAAGATGGCTTGCCAAACATTGTAATTATGTTCAGAATTTTTTTAACGTCTACCGTCAGCAATGCCAGTTCTGAGAGAAGCTTTTCTAAACTAAAGCTGATAAAAAATTACCTTAGGTCGTCTATGTCTACGTTGAGGCTAACAAATCTAGTTATACTGGCAATTTTAAATGAGACACAATTTGATATTGACGATTGTGTAAAAGATTTTGCTTTGAAAAAAGCACGAAGAGTACATTTTTAATCTATTTTTTTTTAAAGTAATAGTAACAAAAATATTTAAGGAAAGTCCTTAAATATTTTTGTTACCTTACCCCTCTAAAACTAGTGCCACAGATAATCTTTCGTGATTTCTCTTGTTACATACCGAAATAAAAAAATTGGTTTGAAAATAGTTAAAGCCATATCTAAGCTACTTTTGAAACAGTGTATTTATAATAATCAACAAGTTCGAAATTCAAAATTAGCTAAAAACCACGACTTTTAGCAGAAATTAAATTTGTAACTAGCTGCAAATATCAAATGAATTCAAACAAATCATTTAAAAAAATAGCTTCGATACATCTTATACATTTTTCAAACCACTTTTTTAATTTCGGTCTATAACAAGAGTAATCAAGAAAAAATATGGTGGCGCTGGTTAGCTAGGGTACAACCCTTAATAATATTAAGCACATATTTTATTCCTTCTAAGTTCAATAAGCACTATGTATAATTTAGGATATTATTTACACTCAATTGACAAATAAATACTTTAATACTTGTTATTATTATGCTCAGCTTTATTATGTAACGCTGAGCCATTTAAGAAAATCAAACTTTCTGTGGGTTTCTTGCGCAATTGCTTCTCTTAGATGTAGAGGGTTTTTCATTAAGAGCATTAGAACATTGAAATGAAATAAAACAATCTGTTTAAGTGATATTACCAAAATTTTTATTACATTTTAAAGAATATTCAATGACATTATGTGTGGAAAATAAAATCAGCCAAATGGCCACCGCGACTCCGCTGTAGAAGGTTCTGGTGGACCAATTTTGAAGGATGTCTTCGCATAAATGGGGCTCAATTTCACGAAGAACGCGAGTTATGTTGGCCTTTAGGGCAGCAATTGACTGTGGTTTATGTGCGTATACTAGACATTTCAAGTAGCCCCACATAAAATAATCAAGCTGTGTTAAGTCACACAATTTCGGGGGCCAGTTGTTGTCGCCACCACGCGAGATGACGAAGCCCTCGAACTTCTCTTTCAATAAATTTAATGTTTCCCGTGCTGTATAGCAAGTGGCGCCGTCCTGTTGGAACCACATGTTTGTGAGATCTATACCAGCTACCTTAGGCCACAAAAAAATGTTATCATCGTCCGATATCGGTCACCATTGACAGTGAGTGCGGCTCCTTGCGCATCTTCGAAGAAATAAGGGCCGATAATACCGCCTGACCAAAATCCACATCAAACAGTTACTTTTTCGGAGTGTAAAGGCACCGGATGAATCTCCTGCGGATTTTCATCGCACCAAATCCGGCAATTTTGTTTATTAATAAAGCCGCTTAACTAGAAATGAGCCTCATCAGTGAAGATGATTTTTTTTTGCAAAAGCAGGTTCAGCTGCCAGATGCTCTAACGCCCAACCAGCGAATACACGGCGCTGCCAGTGGGCATTGGGTTTTAGCTCTTGAGTTAATTGGACTTTATATGGACGAAAACCCAAATCTCGGCGCAAAATTCGCCATGTTGATGTCGCAGAAAGACCCAGTTCTTGCGCACGACGCGGAATGGATTGTCTGGGGTTTTCTCGCACACTGTCTCGTATGGCAACAATATTCTCCAACGATCTTGCGTTTCCTTGACGTACAGGAACTGTTTCATCGATCACCGACCCGGTTGTCTCAAATATATTTATCAAACGACTGATTGTGGACTCTGCAGGACGGCCATAAACGCCATAAATTGGACGCAACGCACGGAACGTTAGGCGAATAGAGTACTGATTTTAATAATACATTTTAATCATTTCTACGCGTTGTTGAAGCGTGTAGTGTTCCACGGTGAAATGTCGCGACTAATTAAGTATTCATGCCACATTTGACAGCTATCGTATTACCAAGATGGCCGCTATGAGCTGTCAAAGTTCGAACGTCCCTATTGAAAAACCCTTTATTTTCCTTCTGAAGCAGTGCATGGTGGTTTATTTTGACTTGCAACAAATAAGGTGAATAATGGACATGAATTCCATTTAATATAATATTAAAACTTTAAATTATTTATAATTAAAATAAAGGGCGGCGGATTTCCGGACGGCCCCGGGCGGCGAAAAGCCACGCTACGCCACTGCTTTGAAGAGATGTAATAAAAAAAAATATACCTCTAAAAACATATTTTTTTTATTATCGCAAAACTTTCTGAGTGTTCCACATAGAAGCACATCTGTGCTTGTACGTACACGGCAGCAATACATACATGCCTGCCGCAGCATTGATTCTTTCTCACTTTTCTTTTAACCGACTAACGAAAAAAAAAGGAGAAAGTTCTCAATTCGACTATTTTATTAAATGTTTGTTACCTTAGAACTTTCGACTGCCTGAACGGATTTTGATGATTCCTTTTTAGTTTGAATGCTAGTGCTTTCCGTACTTCTGGTCCCAATTCACTTTCTAGTTCTGACAATGGTAACCATAAGAAAATCGTTTACGTAAGTGCTATATTTGCATTAAGTATCTGCGTAACAAATGAACGAATACCTACCTCAATGTGACACCAACCGATTTTGATTATTCTTTTTTTTTGGTAAGGATGTGTGTCACACCTTAAAATGGTTTTTACCTAAAGCTCGAAAAAAACGACAACCATCGCCTTCCAAAAAGTTCAGCACTACAAAGTACAAAATAAATAATTTCGGAAGTCAAAGATGGCTAAAATCTAAAATACATAAAATACCATACGTGAAGCACCAGGTTTTGTAATGATGTCCCAGCTTTATTTGGTTTTTTATTTTAAATCTGTTACCTTATATAATGTGAATGCAATTTTGTTGAAAGTAACATCAAATACCGTGCAAGTTACGAATAGTAAAGTGCTAGGAGGTCCTAAGTTACACAGCTATCCATTCCGAGCTTTGCCGAACATACTATTTTTCCTACCTACCTTTTTTATTTTCGGGAGAAGCTTTCAAAAAGCACCCGGCCTCTGGGGAGTGCGGTCGCATAGTGTGGGATTTTTACCTCACTAAAACCCGGTGATCACCATTCGCACATCGCTTGGCAGAGAATGGGTATAACTGTTAGACGTCAAGCTGTCGTGTTTTTTCCTGAGTAAATCAGCCTTTCTTTTTTTGGCTGGGAAATCATCACATAGTCTCTCCCGTTCTGGGTGGAGTTGAAGTACGTGTCAGACTTCTACTGCCTAAAATCCACATGTGTTTCTGCCTTATTAGAGTAACTCGTTATCTTAGATCTGCGAACAAAGGGTTAATCAACCTGCCTGGCCTTTTAAAAATAACGTTAAAGTCGGCTTAAGTTTAACGAGATGTAGTTGAATACCAGTACCTATTTACCTTGTAGCTATCGCCTATCTGACCTTCACGATACTGTAACTAGGTGACGCGATATCTCTTGGTGAGGCTGGTTGTCGAATTTGAGTTTCTGACTACCCATAACGACATCAAAGATCGACAAATGGCAGCTGGGACTCGGCTTCCCGAGGCACGGATCTTATTTAAATTCAATGGGTCATCAGTGGTAACTTATCCACAAAGCAACCGCGGCAAGCGTAGGCTATTATTATTTAGCCACGAGGTAAGAGTATATCTACTTAGGAATTCAATCATTTGTAGATTTTTTCATCTTGGAGCATGCTGTTCAACTGCTGCGCAAAGACCTCCTCCAAACTCTTTCAGAAACCCTTTCCCTGCGCCACGTAGAACCAACCCTCACGATATGCGTCCAGTGTCATAAGTTTTCATTACGAGACTCGATCATATGTACCGACCGCGGTTGGCGTTCTCATTGGTTGAGAGTACTTACAACCTTGAAGTGGACCAATCGATGAGTCAAATGCGGTCGATATCGATGATCGTCTTCGTAATGAAAACTCATGGTAGCCACACAGATCGTCTTGCCATCTATTTCTGTGCCAGTCTCGACAGCGTCGGGCACCCATTACATGCAGGCTTTTGCCCAGCGTTCATCGCCCATCCGGCTGATGGGACTCAATCCCATTTCAGCTTATTATTTTTCTTGTATTTGTGTTATTTTCTTTCTAAAATGAACGTTTGCCAAGTCTAAACTTTATTGTAGAATAAATGCCTAATTTGTTTTAGGGATTTATTTATATAATTTCACTACGCACATCACTTCCTTATAATGTCAATTTATAATTCGAGTATTTATTTCATCAGCTCAACGTCCGTGCGTAACTGCAGGGATTTAGCAGAATAATATCAGCACCAGGTTTTTTTTAAATTAATTATAAATTTGTGCATGACTTCAATCCCGCCTGATTGTAAGCAGTGATGTAATCGTTGATGGTAAAGCGCGCATTCATTCTAGCCTTGAAGACACTTAAATTGTAATCAGACGGAAACACCGTCGCTGGCAGTTTATTCCAGACTTCCAGTGCCTCGAAGTACGCGGTATAAAAGACGAGGCGAAACGCTTCATCCGGATCGTAGTAGTTTTTATTGGCTAACTCATGCTGTCTGTGTTTTGCTTAGCTCATCTTTCGTTCGTTGGTGCAACCTTGAGGTGCACTTCACACTTTGTAGTTCGATGCTCGTTATTTGATTTATGAAGTGTGTTATGGACATTTACATTCTAACTTACCCTTTGATGACTTATGGAGTTGAGACGTGGTCGCTAACAATGGGCCTTATAAGAAGGCTCAAAGTCGCTCAAAGGGCAATGGAGAGGGCTATGCTTGGGATTTCACTGCGCGATCTAATCAGGAATGAGGAGATCCGCAGAAGAACGAGAGTAACCGACATAGCCCGAAGAATTGTAACACTGAAGTGGCAATGGGCTGGACACATTGCCCGTAGGACCGATGCCCGATGGGGCCGATGGGTTCTCGAGTGGCGACCACGCACGGAAAGACGTAGCGTGGGTAGGCCCCCGACAAGGTGGACCGACGACCTGGTGAGGGTCGCGGGAGGCCGCTGGATGTGGGAGGCGCAGGACCGGTCATCGTGGAGAGCCTTGGGGGAGGCCTATGTCCAGCAGTGGACGTCTTTCGGCTGAAATAATGATGATGATGATGAATTATTCACTGAACAACTGGCACGTTCTAGAACAATATTTCGAAGATATGTGACATTGGACATTTACCAACTAGCACTGGGTCTCTATAAAGACAAGTCTGTCAAGATTCATCATCATCAATTTTTTTTCTATCGTCCCACTGCTGGGCACAGGTCTCCTCTTATACAGAGAAGGATTGAGCGTAATCGCTACGCTTGCTGAATGCGGGTTGGCGATTCAGACCTAAAGTCCAGGTTTCCTCAAAATGTTTTCCTTCACCTTGTAATCAGTCATTGGTGTCCAAGATATACTTAGAAAGTACATATAACTTAGAAAATGTAACATCGGTAATTGCCTGATCTGGACTCGAACCAGGACGCTCATACTTGAGAGGCTGGTGTTTTAACCACTAGATTGTCTAGAAGAGATTCGACGGCCCACTTCTGCAGCATCAGAGAACAAATTCCAAATCAAGCAAACACTACTGCTCTACAGATTTCAATGGATGATATCAAAAATATCTTGGAATCAATAAATTAAATCGCATTCAAAATATGTGTTAACATGTCCATCAACGGTCGTTAATAGGGATGTTTCCAAGGTAAAAAAGATGATTCTATTTAGTCCGTCATTCAGATTATAGAAAAATATTGGATACGTATATTTTGTTTTATCAAATCAATAAAAAATGACAAATATAAAAGTCATCAAAGATTAGGAGTGTTGGCTGGTGACGTCACTGGTCGCTAAAAAAGTGTAGCGTGCATTGACGTCACACGAGTTTTCAACGTACTGTATCGTCTTCATTTTTTGTTTATATGAAAAATACGTGTCTAGTATTTTTGGATATCTGACTGACGGACTAATTAGTTTTTTTTAGTCAAATACCCTATTGTATTATATCATCATCATATCAGCCACTGGAAGTCTACAGCTGGATATAGGCCTCCCCCAAGGATTTCCAAAAAGACCGGTTGGGCCTACATTAGGAGCAGCAATATTATCTTTAGATAAGCTGATCTATAAAATGTTATAATTTATGAAGCATCATCGTCGACCTTTTAATCGTCCCACTGCTGGGCACAGGTCTCCTCTCATACAGAGAAGGATTGAGCGTAATCACCACACTTGCTCAATGCGGGTTGGCGATTTCAGACTTAAAGTCCAGGTTTCCTCAAGATGTTTTCCTTCACCTTCAGTCATTGGTGTCCAAGATATACTTAGAAAGTACATATAACTTCAAAAGTTACATTGGTACTTGCCTGACCTGGAATCGAACCCACGCACTCACACTTGAGAGGCTGGTCTTTAATTGAATAAATAAATAAAATTATTCATTTTTCTTTCTATATTTTTATCAAATAAAGTACGTCCTACGTCCTTTTAAGGTATTTAGGAAATAAAACTCATTATTTTAAAGGCTATGTGTATTTGCTCGTGTTTACCGACATCACGCTTAAATTACAGTGCATAAATAGGAAAACGTTATTT
Source organism: Sesamia inferens (assembly GCA_037179545.1). Lineage (NCBI taxonomy): Eukaryota > Metazoa > Arthropoda > Insecta > Lepidoptera > Noctuidae > Sesamia > Sesamia inferens. Next base: position 20,348,847 of record CM073928.1, on the reverse strand, counting down.
ACATACATCAAACCGAAGTATATTTATATAACTAAGTCGTAGGACACGAGGGGACAGCCAGCTGTCTCTCGATATACTAAAATAAAAGAAGCTTGGTGAGAAAAATAATAATCACATTAATTAGTACTATATAGTACCTAAAATTAAGATTTAATTTGCAGTGAATGGTCACACGCGTTTGGACACTGTTCCAACATAAAGGTTTTTCTTTTATTCCAAGATGCAGGTATTCTCAAAAAACTTACTCTATGCGCAAGACGACCTATGTAAGCGACGCAAAATTAAAAAAAAAAAAATGTTTTCATCATTTTTCCCAGCAGGCTTTATAAATTACTTTTTTGTGTTCCTTATAAGATAACTCTGCATATTCCATACTGTTTCTAATCAAATATGAAAATAAAGTATTTCACACTTACACAACTTCTGACGTAAAATTTCAATGGGCATCTCAATACATTCGAAGTTTTACTTGCACATACATACAATTTACACGAGGAACATTTTAATGTTGAAATGAAACACAGTTAGTCAAACATATCTACATATCCTTTCATAAATATTCATACTTACTATCGCTCCTAACCATGCAATGACTATTATTTACAACATTATTACTTAACCTATTAGTGAATTGTGCAAAAGCGCTCATATTGAGGTAATAACTGTGTAACTGGTGACTAATTGACTATTTATATATCATTTACAATTAAATAACAATACAAAAATATTACCAAAACCCTAAGGTAACAGGATTGTCATGGATCTCGATTTCATTAAACATAAAAGTACTTTGTTATCTTCTGTTATCATTGCTTCTAAAAATGTTATGTTATCTATTATAACGTGTTATTGACATTTTGTTATCTGAGACATAGAAAACATTTCGTGATAAATTGTGGCGAGTGCCAAAAAGCTAACAGCCAAGTTTCAAACATACGGTGTAACAAAAATATGGTGGAATATATCTTTAGGTGAAACTCAGGTGTTAAAGCACTATAAAAACAGGCACACGCTCAGTACCCATTATCAAAATAAATAGCTTTCTCTATGTAAAACAAGTGGGAATTTATTGATACTCCAGTTAGTATCATGAAAATGCCTCGTAAATTTAACAAGGCCGTAAACCGAACCACCCAGCGGCTTAACTACCGTTATTATATTACTACTCCGCTCCTTGAAATAATTTTCGTCGTTTGATCTTTAGATTTCTCGTTATCTGTGTCTAAGTTCAATTTGGACGTTTGAATTTGTTTCCACGTCTCGCCGAGGGCTTTAGTGAAGTGGTCGTCGACCCCACCTTTGCTCGCTGGCTGTACTTTTTCGTTATCTTTTAACCTTGAAGTCTGTATTTGCCTCCAGGTGTCGCCTAAGGCCTTTGCAAAGTGATCATCTACCGACATACTTGCGTCGTCGACTTCCATAGCAATTATTTTCGCCGGTTTCGGGAGCTCTTCACTTTTGAATTGTATGGGGCTGCTGGCGCGGTCTTTCATGTTAGGTTTTGGGGCAGGCTGTGGAATTTCTGGATTGTTTTTCTTAAATAAATTCATGTAATCATCGCCCAGTGAACGCCGAAAATGTTCGTCGATGACGGGGTCGCACATTGACATTGAACCTGAGGAGAAATTAAAACAGATTAATAATATTCGATAATACATGTATAGATGATATACAGTTAGGACAAGATTGGTTGTAAGTATAGACTTCGATTGTAGATAATTAACAACTGAGTTTTAAGTTCCTTACCAGGAGGCGTGTCATTACTCTTGGTAATGACTGAGGGCCTGGTATACGGTGGAGGTGCTGGCCGAGACCGCAAGCGCATGTCTATCGGAGCCTCGTGCTTACTGCCCGGATACTCTGGGGGCGCTCCTGTAACAAAAATGACAACTATATAGTACATCGTAAATAACCTTACGAACTTCCTTTTCAGCGGAGTTGAAACAATCATCGAACAACAGCTGTGACAGTAGCCAGTAACCAGTACAGTAGTAACCTTGGTTTTACAATTTTGTTATTAAAAAGTATTGACGAAAAAATAACCCCCATTAACAGACAGATAGAGAAAGACCACAAAGTATAGGAAGGTGTGTAAAGAAATTGAGATAGTTTAGGTTGTAACACAGTAGGTATATCGATTTAAAGTTGTTGGCTAAGGTATCGATGTCGGTCGGTCATCGCTTCGGTTAGTATCGACATTTCCTTATAATGTTTTCATAAAAAGCAAAATTCTTTTATATTGTAATGTGAAAATGAAATGTTTGAAATCACACACAATATGGAGCTGTTGTTGGCTCGAATTTAGGCACAGTTTGTATCTTGGGTACCATTCAATAGGTACAAAATTTTGGTATTCATTAAATAAAAACGATCAGAAGTTTAACGCCACATTTAAGCAAGTTATGTTATCGAAAAAGGACACTGGGAGAATCAACGCCAATCTTGAGAGTGTCGTGGATACATAAGCCTTTTGATAATTGACGCAGTAATGAGGAACGAATGCCTCAATCACGGTGCCAAAACAAATTACCCTCTGTAGGATATAATTATATTTGTATTCACGGTAATTATATGTATCGTGCATATATTCAATGAATTTATCATATCCACACACAGCAAGCGGAAATAACACTGAATACCATAAATAACTGAGTGATTAGCAACGAGTCCAAATGCGTCAATATCAAACTTATCTTTTATGCATGATTCCTTTGATAAACACAATGAACAATGTTTTGGGAACCTAAGCTGATTATAGTTTGCTGTTTGTGTATGTGAGTTTAAATGTTTGTAAAGGCATCCAGAATACAGGAGTGTAAGGCAACTTTTTACGAACCGTTATAGTTTAAAACTAAGAATAGGGATGTATCCAAGGTATGAAAATCAAAAAACTAATTAGTCCGTCTTATAGATAATAAAGAAAATTAACACCCGTATTTTTTATTTTGTCGAAATTACCAAAAAACTACTGAGATATAAATAAAAGAGATATAAAGTTACGGAGTGGAAGCTAAATACGTCACGCCGTGTTATATTTTGTACCACGGCGTGACGTCATGCGACATTTCAAATGAACATATCTTCCTAAGTATTTGAATGAAAGAAAAAATAAAAAATACGTGTTCAATATCTTCTATAAATCTATCTGATGGACATTAAATTATTTTTAGGATACAACCCAATTGTCTCTTTACCAATAATATTGAACGACGGAAGTTATTTTAAGATTTAATTATGCATTCATAATAATATATGGCCGTAGCTATCACAGGTAAAATTAGCTTTCGTAACTATTATGTGCCAGGTTTAGTTTTCATTTGTATTTTTTTTTTCTTTTTTGTTTATTGGAAACGAGCATAAATATTGGGTACCTAACTACGAGCCCTATTCTAAGATAATGATAAAAATAATACATAAAATAATATCTATGAAAGACCTAAGTTTAATATTATGAAGCTCAATCAAGTCGGAATATATAATAACGGCTTTAACAGATTCTTTTTTGTTTATTGGAAACGAGCATAAATATTGGGTACCTTACTACGAGCCCTATACTAAAATATGGATAAAAATAATATATAAAATAATATCTATGAAAGACCTAAGTTTAATATGATGAAGCTCAAACAAGTCGGAATATATAATTCTCCGTCAGAACTACCTTACTTTGTTAACTTGAGCAACTCCTGCGGGAATCTACCATCTTAGTTTCTACGCCAATCAAAATACAAATTCCCAACGAGCATCCATAATATAACACAATAAAGTAATTCTTGAAAGACGGTATGGACTAAGCACTTGAGACTCTTTATCTATTAAAGAAAGCTCTGTTCTTTGTACACGTTTTATATCAAAGGAATCTTCTATGAAATACACTTATGTGAGATTGCCAACCGCCCGGATTCCATATAACTTGATTTCCTCGCCATATATCGAATTTTTGTTATCAAAGATGAACAACAAACCTAATACTAGATATACTTAATACACGTTTTTGAAGAGATTACGTGGGTAAATTTCATTAGCTTGGATTTGTAAGGTATCGGATTTGCTAAGGGGTTTTATATTGGCTTCGTCTCGTGGTCCTATTGCGTCCTTGGCTTAGTTACACATTTTGTTGAAAATTCAATCAAGATTGTTAAATAACGTCTTACTTGTTTAGCTAGTAAAACTGTTTACTAAGCAATTCTAATTAAATTTATTTTTCGTTAATCAAACTTCCACGGAAGGCAACCGAGCTATTGTTTGATATCCGCAATCGATGTGAAGGACACGGACGAAATGGGATTGGATTGAAAGCAATTCAGTTTTTTCATTATGGTAAACAAATTAAAGGTTTTTATATTACTTCTGTGATTTTGTGAATCAGTGATTATGTACGTGCCGCAATCATTCAAGGAATATTGTTTTTTTTGCTGCGCAACGGACTTGAGCTGCTTATAATGCTGAATAATATTCCAATCTGTAAATCCTAATATTTTTCTAATTTTGGATAGGTCCAGATATTTTAAAGCTTTCTTCAGATTATAGTAATTGTAAAGATTTCTTACGTTTTCCATTGATAGTTAAGTTAGCGGGTCCCTCGTCGGTCTCATCCGACAGTTCTCCATCGCTGTGCGGTTGCGCACGCGCAACAGACGCCACGCTGCGCCGTTCGTTGAACGACTGCGATCGAAGCGCCATCTTGCCATTCTCCCTGGAAACAAATTTAATTTATGGAAATTAAATCGGAAGATGCAATCTGTTTTATTTTTGTGTTCGTTTGGAATGTCGTCCGAAACGGCTACTGTTTTTAGGCATGAATTTACCGAGTTGTTTTAGAAACGATCGGGTATAAGCTTCCGGAATTATAAGAAATTTAAATTAAGCCCCAATTAAAGACATTCGCGTTTAATATTTAAATGATACAATATTCAATGACATCTTTTCCAATACACTATGCAAACCACTTTAATACTAACACTTTAAATTAATTAACATTTAGCTGATTGATAAAATAAAGAAAATGTTATCAAACAAATGTCAACACAAATTCATTACCAAATTTCAATATTTATTCTTTACTGTTACTTACCTAGGTCTATAATCAGGCAGGCGTGTGTTCCGTCTCTCCCTGCGCCATTTGCCAGTGAGCTCCTTGGCCTGCGCGCGCGGCGTTTCTGGAGACAGGGTGCGGTCTCCTTCGGACTCTCCGCTGGACGCAGTACTTGGGGTTTCTGGAAATAAATAGTCTATTAATAAAGTGGTCTCTCTTAGGCAAAGGGAAGTGTTCATAGTTATTTAATTCTTGAAGGCTGCTAAGTTCTGACCCACGAGCTGATGTTTCTGTCGCTGAAGTGTTTAAACAAAATGTAATTTCACCACGAGCATACAGCCCTATAGTTTTCGTGAACAACTTATGTTTTATTTTTGAGAAAATTTTACCTATTAATATTTCTATAGTAGGTACATATTAGGTAAGGTTTTCTCGAGGAAACTAGGAATTAAGAGTGAAATAATTGAGTGCCATCAAGGTCGAACCATTATTAGATTTAATTTTAGGTCTTAGTTAAGTATTAGCTTTCCTTCGTACGGAATTAATTGGTATTTGGTTTCAGGTCTTCGCTCACCGGATTACAATCCGATACTATATTTGAACTTGATATTTCTGTAGGTAACAGAAGCTACTAATAAATTTCACAAATTAGTTTTATAAATTTAATTAGTAGAACTTAGTGTTAGCTTACTGTACATCACATTAGAGATTCTGTAATATACACGGAAAGGTGTACGGTTTACCTACTTGTCAAAACAACTGCACTGTAAACCAATTTGTAAATAGAAACAAATAAATAAATGTTGGTTACCTTTTTGTGGAGAAGCAACCCATGGTTGCCAAAGAGGCACATTAAACTTAGGCGATTGTGGAGGTTCCATCGAGAGAAGATTCAAGTTACTCAGCGAAGTCCGAGCCAAGAGAAATAGATAGTGCGGTAGTTCCATCATCACAGCACAGAATATCAGCACTAGATATCAACTGACACTAGTCACATGTCCACAAAATCACAACGAGAACAGTTACAAATGCCACTAATATTCGCAGAAGAAATAAACACAACACCGAAAACCTTTCTTTAGCAAATGTGCTAAGACGATAATTTAGACAAGGCTTTGGCGTCTTGGCACAGGTAACACTGAAGGCCGACTGAATAAAAAATGAACTGGAAGAGATTACATTGGAATAAATAAATGAGATGAACAAAAAACAAACCGAAAAGGAAAAAGAGCATCATGCTACATCCACGCGGCCGGACGTTGCGGCGCTTCCTTCGAACCTTCCATGCACAGGATGTTAGTGGAACGACCTGTTTGGCCACATAGCACACACGCCAACTTTACGGCGGAGCCTACTCACAAATAAAGCTTTATGGACTAAGACTTGGAAAGTTAAGAAAAAGAGCTTTTTGAATAGCAAGACTAAAACAAATTGGAAAACGATTATAAAAAAAAAAAAGACTTGATGAAATCATAAAATGTTAAAACCCAAGACGTCATTCAATTTTGATAACTCTACGATGATTGTCACCAGAGCCAAAGGTGAAAGAATTGAGATCAAATACGGTCATCTGTGCCCACTATTTGAAAACAAAGGAACTGATGACATCACGCAATTTGGAAGTCAGTGAAGACTTGGCGATATCACACGAAACATTGTTTTGTAATTTTGATCAGTGACCTTATTATCTCCCTTAGTCGGTACGAATAAATGCATTCAAATGTGCTTACGTGATGTATTCGTATATACAAATATTCAAATATTATCCTTGGTTCGCTTGCATCATCATCCCACCAATACTTTTTGAGTTTATAAAATGAGATACCTATAAAAATATGCTCTCTAATTAATTACTGAACTTAAAAATATCATCCTGTAGTTGAACACATCAACCTGTTCGGTCCATTCATGAAAGTGCGTGCGCGCAGGGCGCGGGGATAAATGAACCTCCTTTACTCTTCTCCCTGCCTTTGCGTCTACAGCCTTATTTGCTTATATTTCTTGCAATATTGAACTGTATTCTTAAGACACTAAAGTTTTGATTAGGATTTGCTTTAAGATGTTATAGAAGCTGACGAGTGAGCAATGGAATTGAGCGTTGTTTCTTAAGTGGCAGTGTTGAATTTTGCTTGCCAATTTGGTGTTGTTATGTTAAATTTCAAATTACGGTGTTTGTATCCTTGGAAGGTTGTGTTTTATTTTTGTTGGAGGTGTGCGGGGAGGGGCGAGGATGAGGGACTGTGAGAAGTTGCCGCATCTCTGCAGGCCCGTGTAGGCATTAACTTTTTTATTGTCTAATAGAGCGGCGGGCAAAGGTGCACCGACAGGTAGACTTAGGCGCCGTGGTTTAATTATGTCTGAGGATTTCGCCGAATAGAAATGGTAAATTAATAAGAGAATTAACACGGCTATTAGAGACGATGATCAGAGAAAGCAATTATTTTTCTTTGAATAACTTAGCGTATAAAAAGTTTTATACCTACTACAAAACTGGAATAATTATTTTGGACTTAGTTCTACATAAAATGACATAATAAAAGATTTCTAGATACGATTATGTGAGCGACATTATGTGAAATTATCATTCAACCCAGCAAGATAATATTATGCCAATATTAAGGTTAGATAAACGAGTTCATTAACTAAAGGTTTACGCAAGGCTTAACCTTAGCAAGTGACGTTTATGAACTTATATGGATTAGCTGGAAAAAGTTTATAGGTTTAGTTTTACTCTTTATAAAGAGCGCCCATTTATCTACATGGATAACGAACACATGCTAGATATTATGACTTAACAAAATTTTCGATTCTAACTAAAATCTAAAACTCTATCAGTGCGGCGAAAAACGAATAATGGCAGTTTGGAACACCCACGAATAATGTGTCTCATGCAGATTAACTAGTTGATGAGAACAGAACAACCAGCATCGAGGAATTCAAGTCAACTGAAGTAGAAACAAATTTCACTTAGTAGAGTTCTGTAAGTTGTTCAGACTTCAAATGTGAATATGATATCGAGTTACAAACCTAGACCCATCTTACATTTTGTTAACTAGTTAACAATGTCAAAAGCGCCGACCATCAAGCAACATACTGGACTACGCATATGTATAGTACCTAACATTTAATGTGTCATCGTCTTTATAGTGCCATTTTACAGAAACAAAATCCGAGCAGTAATTTTGTCCTCAACAGTGGGAACACTTTCACCTCCAGATGGGCTAGCAACGAAGGAAATTTTAATGGAATAAAATATACAGCTTCTGCTTCCACTTGCCCGTGGCCTACTGTTCCTATGCCAATGAATCAATTAGCCTAGTCTTTTTCGACAATACTGGAGTTGTTATTAGGAATAGGACAGAAAATAAATATAAGTTTAGTCCTGAGAACGAAAAATACGAACTGAAGTTACATTTAGTTTAGTTTCTTACTAAAAACTTCAAGCATAGGCTCTTGGGAGCGGTAAGAAAGTTTCTACCACTCCAGCTAAGCAGTACAGAAAGTTTTTCGTCATCTAATCAAGTTTCATATACTACATAAACGTCTATCGGGTAAGTGTAATTGTCACGTAAATGTTTTTTTTTTCTTATTCAGCTTATTTGTGACTTGGCTCCGGTGAAGCGGATCATTTGTCAGTCATTGTTGCTCGGGATTCGATTTCTTTGCCACGCTGCTGACTTCGTATCGTTAGAGGGAACGTGTAAAAGTTGGTTAAATGGAAATAATCATCATCATAAACTCAGTGTTAATCCCAGTCGCATCCTAAGCTTTTTTTTTCAGTTTTGGAGTCTGGAGTCCGCTTTACCAGTCTAACTACTGATTTTGGTGAAACTTCGACATTTTCCATGAAGCGACTGCTGTCTGACCTCCACAACCCGAAGACGATATCGAAGCTTTGCAGTTAGACCAATTGTTGGACTTATGAGGGTTCCAAAAACCCATAACGACTGCCACTAGATGTTCGTATGGCAACTGGGACCAACGGCTTAACATGCTTTCCGAGGCACGACCAGACCAGTGCAAATATTTATATTCATGCATACAAATATTTGGACTGCGCGGGGTCGAACCCGCGCCTACTTGCTCAGCGGCCGCGGTCGCTACCGCTACGCCACGGAGGCTGTCACTGTGGTTAAATGGAAATAATATAATAAGCAAAGTGGGAAATAGGAAAGTGGGAAAAATGTTGCAGAAGAGGAAACTTATTTGAAGAGTATGTACGGAAGTTGTTCTACAGAAGGCCTTTTGGAAGTAACACTAATAATAGTAATAAAAGTAATGGACTTTTAATTTGACATTTGTGAATTGGAATACTTACTTATAGTATAGAAAATACAATAAATGTATTGGGAAAGGACAATGGACATTTTTGGAATGGCTTTGTAAAGCTTATCCAGTGCCTGATTACCTAGTAGAAGCTGTCGGCACTGTTTTTTTTTTCTACTAAAACATTTAACAGTTTTACATTCATTGTAGGTATGTAGTTAAGTAGAAAAGTACTGTTGAATATATCTTGCTTATTAGATACAGATTTGTTCCTTTTTGCCAATTAGTCAACATTTTATGTGGCCTTTCCACACATCGCAGTGAAAATCCTTGACATTAAATAAAGCAATGAAATCAACCTAGTCGTTCATGCCTATTTTTACAGTAGCAAGTACGTAACAATGTCACACAAACCTTGCAAAATTGCTAACACTTTCCTATAAACAAAAAATATATAAGTATATATCGCGATCTATCTGATTCCGTAATAACTATAATGGGAGCTAACAGTGAGCAAAGACTAACGGAAACGGTCAAATAATTTTTCAACCCTAAAACGGATATAAAATATTAAGTTAAAATTACTACCAATTTGCGTGTTGTTTTCAATATTGTATACGGATTAATATTTTGGTAGGGAGGTGTAATTCGGTGGGCGCATGCGCGATGCGGCCGCCCGGGGCGCCCATCCATTCTCCTGCGGTATAATGCTCTGCTTGAGGCGCTGCTTATTTACACGCATATCGATCATTTCAAAGAGAGGGTACTCAGACTAGGCAGACGGCAGGGTACATCTGTGGGATCGTAAAATTCTTTATGTACATAAATATTCGTTTGAAGTGTTCGGGGGTCCCTTTTGAGCAAAGGTTAAGTGACTAAGTTCACCTTCACTTTGTGCCCAGATGATATAATGCCTAGGGGATTTGAGGTCGGCTTCCCTACTGAATAGGCCTCAATTTGGATTCGGTAAACTCATGCTTTTTAAGTAAAAAAACGAAGAAATCCGAAGGGATCTAAAATATGATCAGAAAGTATATGTACTTAGTCTAGAATAGAGGGTTTTTCTAAAAGCTAAGGTCACCATCAAATCTACAAATTCTTACACCAAGTGACTGCTAGTTACCTCACCTCCGAAATCCAATTACTGAGGGAGCTCTACCTCAGATTGGAGAGTTTGACAAATTTGCGGGCTTTGGGTTACCCGCTACGGCCACTACACATGTTAAAGGTGAATAAATTAATTAATTTGTATTACAACGAGGGAATATCTTGTTATACGAAGCACTAAAACTTAGACATATTCAAATACCAGCACTGAAGTACCGCGTCTCGATGGGAAAGCCTGTTGTTTGAAAGAGATACAGTGGCCTTGGTACAGGCAAATGAAGGAACACGGGTGGGTTTTAGACAGTAAAAGACTGACATGCCGTTCCGTTCCACCCAGGACGAGCATTTGATGATAAGTATCCCACCCTAAAATCTCATGTTTACATACCAGCACTAAAATAAACCGCATCTAGGTAGAAGAGTCTTTTAACATCCTAAGACAGCAAAGAGACCTGCTCTTAATTTTTTAATTTACCCTATATTTAAAACCGATTTTTTTAATTCATCCCTCAACAAAAGCTTACGCCATAGCTCAAAATATTATAGTTCCGTCATTCGTACGTCGACAAAAAGTAGACAGCTAAAAAAAATCGATTCATTTAAAATAAACAAGACGCCACTCATTATCAGCTACGAAAATAATCCACATATTCAACTAAGTACGTGTTGAGACATTTGCATAATTTGTTATCGGATTCATATTCATGTAAGCATACCTATTACATGAAAGCATCAGTGATTCCGCGTTCTCGGCGCTTGCGCTTCCCTAAGTACTTACATTTAACTATTAACTGGTTAAACGCGTCAGTTCCGCATGCCTTAGCAATTTGTGATTACATTTATATACAACTTGCCAGTCACACATGAGGAAAATATTATTAATTATTTACTTGGCTTTTTCAAAATTGGCTGTCTTGTTAAAAGTCTACAACGGATATATAGTTGTTAGGTTGTCACTAATTCTCTCTGATTGACTGACAGAAGCCCAATTTCCATACAACTATTTTTGACATATTGAGATAGAGATGACTATGAACATTCTTAAAATTAAGATAGTTGTGCCTCAGTTCTAATGGCATCCTAATTGCCAAATATTTATTTATTTATTTATTCTTTATTGTACACCAAACAAACATCGAACAAAATACATGGAACATAAAACATACAATGGGCGGCCTTATCGCTAATGCGATTTCTTCTTCTTTTTCTTTGTGTAATAAAATATTGCATTGCAGCAATATTTGTATTCTACTCTTAGGTTAACTACAAGGAACTGACATGCAACTCCTTACTAGTCAAACAAAAAATATTCTGAAATGAATGTTTTTATTCATTAATTTAGATCGCAACTAACAAAAATCATTTCAAATTTTCCTGCAGCAAATCGTTGCCGACAGAAGCCGGAAAGCCTTCCTTTAAAAATATTTAAAATCTTGTTTTCGTTTGCATGAAGCCGGTAGCAGCGTCCGTGTCTTGAGGGAGAGCCATCAACTTGTTATATTATGAGGCATTTAGATATTTCGTTTATGGAAGCAGCGCGCGCGCACCTTCGAGGCATATTTTACAACACGAAGATTCGGTAATCGGTAGCCAGGAATAATATTATTTATACTTTGGAAAGAATTTACACAATAAAACGAATGGTGTACCTACATCATAAAACCAGTAATTTGAAAGTACCTACAACTAAGTACGGTACCTAGGTACGACTTATTAGGTGTTAATGTGGTATCTATCAATAGTTTCTTCTATTTGTTATATTTGTGTGTTCATCGCGTGTATTTATTTCATAGCAGTTTTTGCATAGGTTTTTGTTTAATTTAAACAGTTCGCGTCGAAGTTATTCATGTTTTCAGAACAAATGTACCTACGGACAAAAATTGGTCTTTATTTTTTTTCATTGTAACTATGCATACTTAATTATTAAAAAATAAAGAATAAAACAGAAATATTAAGTATTTTCAGCAAGTTTAGTGAGTTTTAATAACAGTTGTCATAAAAAAAATCGAAACTACTACTTAAATATTAGCTGAAATTTCATGAATTTCCATCACGTTTGGCGTTTGCATGCTGCTAATATCCTACCTACAATTGAGTAGTTTTCATTGCCTGTAAACACAACAAAATTATCTGCCTTATTTGTAATTATTATAAAGATGGTATAACTCCAAATAATTCAATAGTTTGGCATTCTTGAAATCATCTATAATACACAAATCAGAATATAACAATGCTAGTGACGAGCTCATGAAACAGACGCCCAATAATTCGGTTAGTCAAAACAGATTCGTCTATCGATAGCTGACATAACATGATATTAAAGACAGTTTACAAAATACGCCTTATTGTCTGTAGGCAGCTGTAAAGAAGTGTCGAATGATTTGTTTACACAACAAACGAAGTTAAGCCCGGTGCAGTTGGGAAGGCGGATGTGTAAAGCGAAAGTACGGGAAGCGCCACCATTAATTCCGCATTCCAATACATGCAGGCTTGAATGTTGCAGTTGTACTATTATGATAGACGATGGGTGTAATATTATAGCTAAGTATACGTACGTATCAACTTATGTAGAAGGTAATAGGCTATTTGACAGATTTATAATTTCTATCTCGAATTACTTCGTTAAGGATAAGAAGTTCACCGATAGTTTTTTTTTTAAATTCGTATTTCGTAAGAAACATGCAAATAAAAATTCAAAATTCAAATAAGTCGCTGAAACGCTTTATTTAGCAATATGGCGTCGCACTTTGTAAGTGACGTCACAAGAATATAAAAGATTTTCGGTTGCACAGTGTTTGTGTTTATCTGTTATATGTTGTTGTTTATCTAATAAAGTGGTTTACCAGTGGTGTGCTGTACCGAGTTGTACAAATACATCCATAAAACCCATCGAAAAACTGTTTATAAGTTTGCCGAAAAATCAGAAAATTCGTAAATGACGTCATCGTGACATTAGCCAATCCGGATTGTTCCACAATATGTGGCGCTAGAAACAAAAAGCCAAACATATTTTTGTGTTTTTAGATGTATTAATTGTTATTATTTTTATTAAAACTTGTGTAAATGACATATGTAACCCTCATTTTATGCATTAAAGTTAGGGTTCTAACGGAGGCCTTGTTAGCGGAGGCGGAGGACAATGTGGAGGCGACTAGTCTCACCTCCGTGGATGCGGAGGTTAACGGTGGCGGAGGCGGAGGTGAAAGTAGATATAGAAAAAAATGAAATATATGGTTAATTAAAACATTTTTTTTTATTACATGCTTTTTATTAGCTTCACTTGCATGTTTTGCTTGTTTGTTTATCCGTCTCTAACTCAAAATTTTTTGAACCTTACCTAACATTAATTTGTGCAGGCAAAGTATTTTTTAGTTTAGATTTAGTTACTTGGGAAACGCATCATTACGAATTTTAGCACTTGCTATTCTGTCTGTTGGAGATCAAGAAAAGTTTGGTAAAAACAAATGAGCACCACTTATGCGTTCGTGTTATCCGTATATTAAAAAAAGAATGTCGAACTAAAAAGTAGAAACTAATTATAGTTAAAAAACATGATTTTAAAGAATATCAAACTAAAAAGTTAAAAATAATTTTAAAATTTAATTTATGACAATAGTATATAAACAATACTAGTAAAATGAGAAAAAGGCGTGAGGCGCTTAATATACAAAAATAATGGCACAAAGCGCCTCACGCTTTTTTATCATTTTAATAATCACAAAAAATTTAATATTTTCAAATGGCCTATTAGAATTGAATCCATGTCCCAATCAATCGAAGCTGTAGGTAATTAGCATAACTGTTTTATTATTGCCTGATAATTAGTATAATGTTAGACAGCCTTGGTGGCGTAGCAGTAGCGAACGCGGCCGCTGCGCAAGGAGGCGCGGGTTCAATCCCCGCGCAGTGCAAATACTGGTCTGGTCGTGCATCGGAAAGCACGTTAAGCCGTTAGTCTCGGTTGTCATACGAACATCTAATGGCAGTCGTTACGGGTTGTTGGGGCCCTCAAAAGTTCCACAATTGGTCTAACTGTAATGCTTCGATATCGCCTTCGGGTTGTGGAGGTCAGGCGGTAGTCGCTTCACGGAAAATATCGAAGGGGTAAAGCGGACCCCAGACTCAAAGCTGAAAAAGGTTCGGATCCGACTAGGATTAACGCTGAGATGACGACGAGTTTGTATAATGATCTACTAATTTACATTTTTGCGTCTAATACACATACGTTTTTGTAGGTATCCATCATTTTTCTTAGGTTTCTGTTTAGGTTGGTGTTTCTGCCTACAACCAATCTTATTTTAATGAATAGATTTCCACTTTAGTTAATTATAATTTAACTAAATACGATAAATGCAATTACATTGTTTTCTCTAAAATATATACAATTATTTTTACCTATTATTAAGTTCTATTTTGAGTTTAGATTATTCGATTTCTTTAAGGACATTAAGGTTTCAATTACATATTGTTCGTTGCCATATCTGTGCGATTACCTATTGCATTCTTTTACGTTGCGTTAATACCTATTACGTATTTCGATAACCTATTACGTGTATATTCAATTCTAATTGAATTCAAATCGTGACTCCATACATATGTTTCGGATTGCTGCATTTAAGGAATTCGCGGATTTTTATTTAAGTGGTTATTAATGCGCACGTTTTGCATGTTAATGAGAAGTCAGATTTGAATCGGTTTAATGCCAAGAACTTATAAACTTGTCTAACAATGAGATCAAGGGACGAACGTGCGACTGTGAATGTAGTAGCTTAAATGGAGTCTTCTCACTGAGATCTGGAAAAATGTTTGCTTTATTTCACACTGAAGTTTAGGTATAAAGGGTACCACCGTTGAATAAATCAAGGCTTGCATGGGTAATAAGGCAGTTTTACCTAACCAACCCCGATACTCAAAAAATCAATAGCATGATGCGACTTTGATACGACTAGCGCCCTCTGTCGAGTATTAAAAATACCCAGACGCAATATTTCGGGCAAGCGCCATCTAGTTTCACGAAAAGTAGAGTAAACAGGCTTTAGGGGCAAGTTAAAACATGCCTTGGAACATTTAGTTCGAATAGTTTCAAAAAGATGGAGGCACTAAGTATCGCTATCGGACCTAAAAAGAAACTGTGGGAAACCGTTTTCGTGTACTCATTCTACTCATTGACTGATAAGCGATATTGTATGCACATGACAGTAAAACGGGTTGCTGTAATATACTGCTATCAAATTACTTTACAAACAGTTCTCCTCCACTTATCATATCAATATTAAAGTGATATTAAGGTAAGAATTGAAAGCTAATTAACCCCCTTGGCACTTAATTTAAAGGTACTTAATGAAAAATAATGACTTTTCAAAAGAATACGTAATTAGGTTTAATAATATCATGGATAATCCACTGCGAAAGAATAAAAATATCATGAATCCGAATAAAAACTTATCTACTGTTTGACGCAATGCAAAAGGAATGCTTGAATGTTAATAATTTAAGTACTTATTCGCTCTGTCAGGTTTTTCTTACGGAGTGAATAGCACTACCGATCATGCCAAGACTATATGAATTCACACAGCATCTAACAATATTTAAGTACATACATATATATAATATGGAAAAAATTAAATAGATCACATTAATACTAAGGCGTTATCTACTTACTCTGTTTAGCTAATTCAGAAAACTTAACAACCTTGACAGCATATAGGAAGGATCATTGCAACCTAAAAATAAATTACTAAGCACCACCAAACTATTAGTAAGTACTAGTTTCTAATTCACAAATTCAAACGTAGTAGAGAGCAAAGAAGGTTACGAGCAACGCCGTGACGTAATTAACTCCTAAGTCGACAGTACTCCAGATTAGCTCAGTAACAAGATTGAAATACTCAAACATAAGCAGTGTAAGTACTATTTAGTCAGTAATTAACGTAGCCGCCCTGGGGTTTCAGCCGGAGCATGACGGATGGTCGACGGTGCTTGGTGGCGTAACGAACACTCCGCCCGTGACCTTCCTAGATGTATACGTACGTATAGTGTAAGGACTTTAGGTTTAATTAAATAAGAATATAAGGGCTTTTATCGCTTCATTTAAGACTGATATTCTGCTGTATCCGGTTAAATTTGAAGCCGGCCCTAACGGAGTTGGAAAATAGGGTGGATTGACTGATAAGGAACTCTATGGATTGTTGTCTTTGCAATCCAAAATATGAAGTATAGGAAAACTACTTATACAACACATACCTAAAAATTGACAAAGGCTTTTAGATAAGCATTGCAAAAATACTTTGGGATGGTATTTATGATGAAAGACGATGTATATACAATATGTAAAGAAAACCCTGTCCGACCCGTGAAGGTATTTTTAGGTATCAATAACTGATTATACTAATGGATACAAAACCGGGCTAAACTTTAAAAAAAAAAATCCCCTAAAAAATAAATATTATTTCGCAAAAAGAGGTAACATAATAAATGTGCGTTAAGCACCCTTCCGCGGGCGGCGGGCGGCAAGCCACGCGGTACGTGGTCGCATCGCTATTCGCTCATAATAATATTGGTGTTGTCACTTTTTTTAAAATCACCAAATTTCGGGGAAGTTGGAATAAATTCGCGGGAAAAAAAGATTATTTCAAAATTCATTTGTATTGGTACTATGATGATTACGTAAAATTTTATATTATATTTGGTCATGTGTTTACCTAACCTTTATTATCCTTATGGGTCGAACAGGGTTTTCTTAACATACCTACTGTATAAAAGATACAGAAGATTGATAAAATATTTAATAGCACGAGTAATCCACACATGACAAATAAAAAAATAAAAAAAGAACTGAACTTGTAGAACAAATTAATGAGAGAGTAATTTATTAAATGATGGCTTTCACAAATTGAAGGTAATCATAAAGATGAAATCGTTCGTTTAGAGGTGATCAGTAACTCAACAAAATAATGTTATATGCGGTTAATAATCTAAACTTATTAAAAGGTATAAAAAGCTGAAGAGTTTGTTTGTTTGTTTAAACGCACTATTCTCAGGAACGACTGGCCCAATTTAAGAAAATCTTTTTGCGTTGGATAGCCCATTAATCCAGGAAGGCTTTCGGTTATATGCTAGGTTATATAAAGGAGCGGAGCATCTAAACAAACGCGGACGAAGTCGCGCGCGGCTGCTAGTTTAAGAATAAATCATTAACCATAACCAGCCAATCTAGAGCCAACGCCTAGATTGTTATTATTTATTTTCGTGGAATTCAGTTAATGTCATCCGTAATTAAACAGAGATTAAACATAAGGTCATCATTATGTTTTGAAAATGCTTAATTATTTAATTAACCTCATTTCAACTATGGAACTTAAACGAATATATTATCAAGAATTTGTAGATAGCCACTTTATGTTACAAATCTTTGTTTCACACATGATTCTATTAAATCTCAGTAGCTACTTAGAATACATTTGTCAGGGTTAAAAGCATTATAATTCTATCATAATTAACAATGTCGCCGTCCAAGGTAGCTGATAGATCATATTATTTTTATGGAAGCCTGCCGACCCGTCACAGTAGCAGTAACTAAGTATAAAGTGCCACGCATACCTATCATGATTACTGACTTACTGACAATACAATGGAACGTCAACTCTGCTAATTGTGCGACAGAGTGTAAAAAAGCCGACTAACTGCACATCAATTACTGTTACGCGGTTCAAATCATTGTTTGATGTTGTTTTGCAGTTATTAAGTACTCCTTCACTACCATGAATTCTCTAAGAAAATAGAAAACGATCTAAATTTAAGGAGTGTCGAAAGAAGCGCGTGTTTTTTTTTTTTATAAATTATAAACTAGAGCTTGAACGCAATCCCGCCTGAAGGTAAGCAGCGATGCAGTCGATAATGGTAAAGCGCGCCTGTTTATTAAGAGCCTATCACTCTAGCCTTGAAGACACACAAATTGTTGTCAGACGGAAACACCTCCGCTGGCAAATTGTTCCAGTCCCTCGATGTACGCGGTGTAAAAGAGGATTTGAAAGAGGATAAATCCTTTTCCAGTGATATTTTTACTGAAAATGTAGGCTAGTTCCTACATTGTGTTCCTTAGTGTTAGTCTGCTTACAAACCAACCCCTTGATATTTTTGTCAAATTGTTGGTATCATTTCATCAGGGGCCCTAGTCTACTATTTTTATAAATTCGACATTCCAACACGATTCCATCGTCATTATGCTAAAAGTTCGTAATCTGCTAAATTCATAGTGATCGATCAATTATTGGTCAGTTACCTAGTAATGGAATGGTAATTTAATGGTGGTATTGCCGTATTGCCAATATTATAAAACCCGTTAGTAGAAATGATTTTCTAAAAACTACTACCTAATTTGATTATTTATTAATATACAGTGGAGTGACAGTGATTGCCCACTGGAAAGTAATAATGACGCCATTTTGTTAGTAAATTACGAAACTTGACATAATCGATCATAATGAATTTGAATACGGACAAATCACACAGATTGAGCTAGTCCCAAAGTAAGTTCGAGACTTGTGTTATGGGATACTAACTCAACGATACTATATTTATAATAGATACATATATAGATAAACATCCAAACCCAGGCCAATAGGTACCTTATCATTTTTATGGCTAAGTACCATAATAGTTTTATTACCTGCCAGAAATAATCTAATCTTCCGCCAAACTTTCAATCAAACTGAAACAACCATCTCTTAAACAAATAAACACAATTCCTAAGTCGTTTAAAGCTTATTAGATAACAATCGTCTTGTTTTTATTGTAACCATGTAAGTTTCAAAAAAACATGTTATTTGAAACGATCCAGATTTGAATCTCTAGTTCTATTTTTGTAAAAGTTCATATACGTGCGTAACAGATTTGACGGTAGATGTTTTCCCCAGGCTTTCACGTATAAACCGCGAGGTTTCTTCGAACAATGTTGGGTTATAAATATTCAACTATTAAATATGTAATATGTATATAAATATTAAATATGTTAACAAAAATTTCAATGGTCGTTACAATTAGACAGTGAAAAAAGTAGTTTGAAATTGTGTTGGAATTTGGGTCTATGTCATATTATGTATTCTGTAGGTATGACCTGTTATAGAAAACCTATAAAAACAGGAAATGATAAAGGACGTTATTAATTTCCTAAAAATATTTATTATCTATTAAGTTTTCGAATATATTTTTATCTGTGCAGAATTAAGTAAAGTAGATGATTAATTAAATCCCAATAAAATAATTTATTTGACTCATAAGTCATAACTGGAGATAGGTGACAGATAATACACACAGAGAGCAGCCTAAACATAATAAAGTTGCATAATATTTTGATTCGTTTCGGGAGGCAGTTGAGTCCAATAAGGCAGGTACTCCCAACCCCGCTATATATGCGGCGAACTTATTATTACATAACATAACATAGCACCACGTACATTCGTGTATCGGTACCTACGTGGTAGCCCTGACATGCTTCGATTAATTCAATCGCAACTATAAGGACATCCCTTATGTGGATTCAAATGTTGGCCTAATGTTTCATACAACGGCAACGTCCAACTACGAATACGAATGGAATTCAAATAAAAAAAACATATTATCATAACGCCCAATGAAGCGGAGAAAAACGTCTCAATTCATAAATGTCGCACTTAATCGGGCAAACTCACTACATTAATCATTCTAATGAACTTTCTACGATTTATTATCGCCCATAGCACGTAAAAATTACTATTTAGTGTAAAAAAATGTCAAGTTCCGGCGGTGTCACGATATTGCATATTGCATCACCGCGGCCACGGGCGTTGTCAGGAATCCATGCATGTTTAGTCTCTGTCTACTTACGTTTATTGAGAATTTTATTATCTACAACGAGTACAACTGTGCATTCCTGATGGCGTAAACATTCAAGTATTCGAAGACGCGATAACATGACTATAAGAGAGGTCAAGTGAAAAATCAAACGCCTCCGAAGGCTATTAACATTCCTTACTTATTAATAAGTACAAGTCGATGCGAGGATCAAGCCGTGTCGCAGGAATCGCGGAACGAATTGGTAATGTGCATCACGCTCAATGCAGCTCTTAAATTCGTTAATACATACAAGAAGACGTGCATAACTGATGTAAAGATTGTTAAAGGATTTTTTATTTTTCTCTACCAGATGTTACGGACAGTTTACTTATAGGGATCCAAAGATTTGGTAGTGTTTTCCATGTTAATATGTAATTATTTCATTAGTTTATAAATCTCTGTAGTCGTCCATTGTTGACGTCCATCACGATTCACGAATGAATATTACAATAAAGTGTCTCCAACTAAAGCGTCATAAAATATCAATTCGCGTTCAATGTCACACAAACGGGTCAGTTCAGCGTACAGCTACTTTGTGTATGATGTTTTCGAAATATTCCTTTCATATAGGTAGATAGAAGCAATGTAACGAGCCGAATTATTTGATAATAACACAAAAAAGAATGTAGAAATATCATTGGCGTCTAGTTAGCAGCTTCTATTAGATCATTGTAGCAATATGCGAGACGGCCCGAATAGCTGGAATAGCTGCACTCTCGCTTTGCTGCCAACGAAATGGAATCCGTTGCCATTAGAAATTCTACTGTGCATGATGACTTCATTGGTATCGAGATTCCTTCAGCGCGTGCCGTGTCCACCCGCCTCAGGTGTCATTGTAACACGCATTCTCATTTTTTTCACCCACTAACTGTTGGAATTTATTTACTATAAAAGCTTTCATATTTTTATTGAGTGTCGACATGAGGTACCATAGAACATTACGCAGACAATAATCATCGTAGTTTATCATGTTTTGTTGTCCGCACTTCGCAAATCTGCAGTACTATCGGCCGGACGTAAATAACTACGCAACATTTTGATTTACAATGTCCGAAAATAATATTTGTACTTACAACAATAGTGATCAGTGATTGCATACCGTCCTAAGAATGCTCGTAACTGTAGTCCGCAACGCAACCTACATTCAGCATTCTTTTCGAAACCGTAACACGCCGCCTCTGCGTTCCGGATATACTTGTTCATGCCACATTCACCCCAATATCTTTCGCAATAAAACCTATTTCAATTCGATACATGTGATAGAATGCCAGGTATTGCATTTCTAGAGAGCTGTAAAACTACATACACAAAGTAATGTAATGTGCGATTGATATGATAATTTGATAACCGCCTCTAGATTCCCAAGTTGTAAAATATTCGTAGTTTTAAGTAAGTATTAGGCGTGAAGCATTATGTATTTATTTGAATAGGCACTTAATCTGTGTAAACTATAAGTGGTATCGTGTGGCCAAGATAATTCAAATGTTTTCTAATTATTTGAGGCTTTATACGGCTTTAAAGACTATGACCTTACATCAATTTTTCGCTACACTTACATAACAGTAGGCACTTGTCCACTTTTTTAAGCAGCGTTTTACATAAGAGTAGCGCGGGCGCAGCGTGATCGTTGCTTACGAGACAGCCCTAAAACATGAACCATGCCAATATGTTGGTCGGTAGAGAGCATGGTCCGACCAAATTCCTGAACGCTTTCTCTGGTGCTGGTGGTGGCCGGGGCACGCACGCGCCGTGCTCGTCGTCTGTACACGCAGACCAACGAAAGTGAGCGCCAAGCCGCGTGCGCAAGCGCCGCTGTCATCGCGTTGCATAATTATCCGCGATCCGACCATTGTTTGTAAACACTCAATAAACAAGAACACATCGCTTAAATTGCGTGACCGTATTTTGATTAGATAGGTACGCGTATCAAATCTACATCGTCAAATGGAATTTAAATTACCTACACATTTTTTATCTATAAAATTCCTCAGACTAATTTTCTACATGATAATGTAAAGAATATTACACAAATGCCTGTGTTTAATAATTATAAGCATTATTTATTTTTGGAATCCCCATTTTAACAAATTGCCCGCAATTAATAGATACAGTTGGAGCGCTATTACAGGGGATATATGTTGGAATTAGGTCCTAATCATGTCCAGTATACTTATAAAAACTAGTGTAATGACAGTATAAAATGGTATTCAAATATTTGTTGGGGGGATTCACGGCAAGCCGGATGGGCTGCCGGATTGTCGGTCGGCGAAATTCGAGCGGGACGCGTTTCACGTCGCCAAGGTAGATTCTCGCGGTGGTTCTCAGAAACCTCTGCTTTCTCATCGGGGATTAACTCTATTGTTAAGTTATGCTTAGAGAGAAAGGCATATTATTGGTTAATCGTTCAAAACTTCATTATAATTACGGTCAATGTATGCGAAATTCGAATTTATCCACATTTAACCCGGATGTGACGCTCGAGTGCGTGTAACAAGAAAAAATTGGCCGGCGTGACCGTCATATTCAGGCGGTCATCGGCGAGGAAGCGAGGTTTAATCGTCAATGAAGCCTTTCATCGCGAAACCAGTCCAAGTAGATAAACAATAGTATCCTTTGTGAAACGATTGCCGGTCCGAATCCGCTTGAAGCAAAAGTTCCGACAAAAAGTCCAATTGTTTGTTATTCAGTTGAGTTGAACGACACAGATCATGGAAAGCAATGATGACATTAAAATATATTTTGCAGAGCAAAAACCGAGTTGCAGTCCAAACGGCTAGTTGGACTGTACAAGTTTCTAAAAATAAATGAATATAATATGTGAGGAGCTATAGATTCCTTTTCTTGTAGAGCGACTAGCACGCGACGATCTCGTTGGATGTCTATTAAACAATGTCAGGTGGAATCTGGAATGCGACCCGCCTACAAGGCCGCGTACCATCTCGCGTATAGGTAGTCGATATTCAGCGATCATTTTATTAACTTTTATCATATTCGTATTACTTGCTTTTTATTAAGTGACAACTATTTTCGTTCGATTGTAGAGATTATCGTGACCACTAGTGTAAATTACTATTATAGTTCTTTCGTCCTCATTATTAGGGGTGCTCAAATTTTTAAATTGGTAAGTCAAAATATCCCTTCGAAACTCAAGCACAAATAAAAATGTTGAATATAAATATTTACCGAAGCTGTCTGAATCGCTGGTAGGATACGCGGGACAAGGCTGCACCATCGTCGCAGCACGCGATAGCACGTCCAGTGCTGATTCCACCTTCTCCATTTTTACCTGATACAATAAATAACACAGTTAGAACACGTCCCTACTTTATATACTATACATATAATTGAAATAAATAAAAGATAATGACATTGGTAGATCAAGTTATAGCCTTAACAAATATTGAAACTATTAAGGCAATTTTCTTACAGTATTCACGAAAATTAAATGTCATCATAGTAAATGACAAACCAATCTCATCACAGGTATTTTGGTTTGGAAACGACACGTCGACATCATTTATTTAGTCTAAATATTTGAAGGAATTCATGTCTGGCAGCGTAAAGCTGTTTGGCTTAGAATTAAATATCGCTGACTAAAAGTCATAAAAGCATGCGAATACCAAAGCGGCGGAAATTCCTCAGGGCACGTAAACGGCTAGACGGTGGACAGACGTGTGCCGAGTCGTACGAATACCACGTAAATAAGAGGGAGGAATCAGATGATCAAACAAAGAGTTGTGAAACGTGGCTATCGGCCGCATACCGCGACCGCGCCGGGAACGAAGCCAATGGACCACTTTATCGCAGATCAGACACTAGCTCTTCGCCAAAATATTAGCATTTCATCTTTAATTAAATTGCAACCATTGATTTTTTTTACCGGGTTAATAATGAGCATACATGTGATCAGTGTGAATGTGGACGAAATTAGAGTAGAAGCAGAACAAAGTAGCGATGGATGAATTGTGTAAAAGTTAATATGACTAGAAAGAGGAGACGACTACAGCTCGACTATTAGATATGTGAAGTAAACATGATGCTCCGGCATAATTTAAATTGGAATTAATGCTTGAGTATGATAGTAGCAGGATCGCAAGTGATGGAGATTCGTATGAAGTCAACAAAAGAAAACTCGTTAGTATTATTTATGAATGAGTTACTTAAGTTGATATAATCAGAAATTTTAATGAAGTACTGATTACACTACAATTCAGGGTACTTATCGTCTTAAGTTTTAAGAACTACCGATAGATAACGAGGAAAATTCAAGTGGTGTTAGTGAGAAACTAATAAATAAGTAACAGAGGACTGAAGACAAAACAACAGTTTCATTAGTTTGTTTTAATGCTCAGTAATATACCTATCTAATGGCACATGTTACTTACCTACTAGACTATAAGAAATTTGTAGGTATATACCCAATGAGCTATTCACCAATGAGCTTAACTTCACTTCATAAACTCATTGCAAAAACTATCTATTTTGATGTAATAATTTGCGCATTATTGCACAACTTAGACCAAAATATTGTGTTAATAATAAACAAGATTCGCATAGTTAAATCAGCATACCAAGCAATATATTTTTGAGGTGGTCTTGCCAACCAAAACAAATAGACAACAATGTCATTGGTTAATTAACTGAATACCTGACAGTCAGTAGCGAAATAATAAAAAGCTGTAAACCGACTGTAATTAATGATACTAAAAACACAATAAAGCGAATGAATCGAAGACGCGCATTCCCTGAGTAGCGAGCACTGTATATAATTCATAAACAAATTCCACTAACGAATCTATATGGAGGTTAGATTCCTGGAATGTGAAAATAATGATATTACATTTAAAAGTAACGTAGCGTGCATTTACTGTCGAATAAGGTTCAGAAGTGTGGTAGAAGGGAACAAACAAAACCTTAGAGTGACAAGTGATGCGATCACTACGTTAATGACGAGGAATTTGGTACATTAACCACAATAGAATTTTTCTGGCCGGAGGCGGAGTCACGAGTACGGTCAGCGCTGGTATGTCGGTATACACACGTCGAATAGATCATTCGACACATAGTCAGATGGTCACGAACCCATTCAACGGAACATGGAAGTTGTAATGGAATTTGACACGTAAATTCCATTAAAAAGTTACTTGAACATGATTTTCTAAGTAAAAATGTTAATCCCGAGCTTGAATTCTTTAAGCATTACTTGCATTAAGTGAATCAGAACTAGATAAGTGGATACTTTACAATTTTTGTATATGAAAGTAACATATTTATTACATATTGTATAAATTATAAATTCAATGGAAATTTTTATTTCGGTATAATGCAATATGTTAATGTATAAAAGAATGATATTATTAGGATAAATTAGGTTTAAAGAAGATTAGAAGACCAAGAAGACGATAGATGGATTTTATCGAAGTGATATGCCTAAAAAGGGAATTCACTACAAAAAAATAAGTAAGAAGACATGCTGCCCAAATAAATTGGTATATTGGCAGGACAAGCATATTACAATATATATTTTATTTAATAGATAGAATGATTAGTGGTTCTAATGACAATATGGTCAAATTGAAATATCGTACCATTAAAAAAACTAAGGATGGCTGTGTTTACATTTATTACAGCAGCTGTTCAACATCTGCGCAGACTTATTATCTAGAAAATATAACCTTTTATAGTAAACAAATAACAAATAATAGGTAATTGCTGTTAGACAGTTGAAATAAGAATAAAGAGAACCTATATTGTGTTGGATATACTTGTTTAAACTACAGTAGCATAGCATACAGTAGTTGTAGTATTCTTTTCTACTGCAAAACTATTTGATTGTGTTGAGAACAAAAAAGACGGGTTTTGAACATGTGTAAAGACAAATTGATTTGTTAAACACATAATGAATTAGACGTAGTGTCTGAAAGCAACAAAACAATGTGAGAAGCAATACCAATTAATACAACCTAAATTGTTATCACCTGCCAGTATTCAAACGTAAACCACATGGTGGTCGAACCTTGACATTCCAAATGCTTAAAATAATAATCTATTTCAGTTTTAAAGTAAAACTTTTAAAACTATGCCTTAAGACTGGTTATGTATGGACGGTTTTAAGTATTCTTTTGTCGGTGGGCCCGCATTTGGGGTGAGGCGTATTCTTTTACGACGGTCGCTACCCCTGCTGTTTTCGAGCGCACGTGGCTTTGGGCCGGGATACCGGCAGATGTTACTGTTGTAGGGTTGCCGAACCCCCCTCGTGTATTGTTGACGCTCCCAACGAGAAACGTTGCTACTTCTAATTTGGAATCATTACGCGTAAACATACCGTTAGCGATTTTAACTAGGTATTCAATAACGTTAACTATGTTAATTTGTCTTGCAGTCTCTTCTGTCTAATTAGAATAACTGAACTAAGAAACCGTCAATTAGTTACATGTTATAAACAGTTATAATTTTGAATTAATGTTTTCCTGGATATCAATTTTTTGTGTGCTCAGTTCCAGGCAATCGCCAATGTAAATATTTGACTGACTCGTCACGTGGTCTGTGAGGGAAATTGATTTGATATGTATATACATATAGTCATATTTAGCCGTAACGCTTACTCACACTAAGTATGTATTCGAGAGTTATTTGAAAATTCTATTGTCGAGTGAGTATGGTGCTGACTGCTGTAGTTCTAATACAATTGACGGAATCCGTACGGGGTCACCGTCAACATTGGCTAATCGGGCGCGACGTTTATCGTGCTCTTATCACGGAGTACGGCCGCTACATGCGCTTGTGTGGGAATAGAGCGTTTGTACGCCGCGTACGGTCGCATTCCACACTATTATGTTAGCGAGATTCCATGCCATGTAGCTTCGCTGAATACCTTGTTGCCTTCGCTCCGTATAGCGGCGAAATTTTTTGCATGGCGCGCTCGCAAATCAAACCGGTAGGTAACTAGTCATTACATTACTTATAGCATAGCAGCCTTAAGTAGGCATTTAGATGATGGTGTATCATGTTTTATGATAACCAATGTAAGCATATGACTGCCGTTTAGTCGCATAATCACTAATATATGTATGTATATAACTAGTCAATTGCTGTCTGCATCTTGTGACTTATTAAAAATACTGCTTGCTTTGTAAACAAATATACTAAGCAGGCAATATTTTATATAAGTATTGAGGTTGCCATTGAACACTGTATACTCGTACATAACGTAAACAAATTAAAATATTATTTAACAGCTGCTAAAAGAATCTACGATAATGTTACACACAAAATGATTTCTACTTAATCTTTCATTCTAACAATATAATAATAACAAATAAACAGTGGGTACTTACACAATGTATGTTTTCCCACGATGTTCTTCAATGAGACCAAGGAAAATGTTGTTTCACACAATATTTATAATTTTTAATCAATGAGCACGACGTAACATTCAAGTTTGTAAAGTTGATAGCGTTCTAAGCAACTGAAACCTTCATGACAATGCTACAAAACCGGCGAAGAACAAAAATCAATAGTTAAGTATCGAAATCGCAAGAAACTGTATACATTCGTCAGAATAACACGACACGCTGGTTACCTCTGCGACGCAAAAAAATATACTAACTTCTATCGTTTATTTATCCATTGTCCGTCAAACGCACTGTGTAGAAGTATTTGTTGTTATTTCATAAAATCCAACTATCGCGCCACGACTCTGTTGACGAAATAGTCGCGTTTGACATTTGAGCCGAGCCCACTGCGATTGGAATCCAAGGAATGTCAAATATTTTCACTGCTGCCATCTATGTGAAAGAATGTTAAACCGCTGAGAGGCGGCACACTGGAGCGGCACAGACTTTATATCCCCCCGGTTTATTATATAACTTTGCTTAATAAGTGATAAAAACATTTAGTAACGGTATTTGTTTGTTATAATGTGTTAATAAGTCTGTATTGCTCAGTTGGGTCGGAACTTAGATAAAATAAGAAAGTGTCGCGGCGCGTTCGCGAATACATTGGAATGCGTCCAGCTTAGTGCCGCCTCTGAGAGACGTCAGCGGCGCAGGCGTGATGTTGGTAAGCCCCGTCTGCTGCAGGGTTATCGACACATGGCGTGGAGGCGAGGAGTAGGGTCGGCAGCGACTTGCCGCCATGCCAGCCTGCGCATATAGCATAACACACTGTTTCGGTTCGATACTTTCGTTAGACTTTATAATTTAAGATTATGGAATTTCTCGACCATGACGTAAGAAAATTACATTTCTTGTCATGGTAGGCACCCAAAAAAACAGAGACCTGTCCGTTTTAATATTGCAAAAAAGTGCTTATATATACATATATGTTTACTTTTATTATTCTACTGATTATCTATCAATTGCCCGCTGATAAAAAGCTGTGCATCTGTCGATGACTCTGTATCACTCATCACTAGAACATGTTTTAAACGCGACGCATTCCACTTTGAACAGTAAAGCTACCGCCATCTATCGACTACTTGAGGCATATGCAGTCATTTGTTTATTGGAATTCCTCACACTAGATGATATTGTGTAATTAGATTATTGGGATGTTTACAATTAGAGCGAGCATAAGTATTTAGGACGAAATCATTTTGCGGACTTGTTATAAATTCAGAATAACCTTGCCCGTTGTTCATTAAATAGTGCTTCGGTAGGCTGGAGGGGAGGGGGGTTGACTTTGTATTTGCTGGCAGGACCCCAGTATTTCAAAAATACTTTAGCGTTTTCATACGAAGCTGAGTGGTACTCTTTCAGCGTAAACTTATTTTACGAAAAACTGTTTTAACGACAGCACATCAAGTTACTACAATCTGTCAGATTTTTTTATCACCCATTAAGGCTCAAGGCTGATCGGGAATATTTGACAGTTCCGGGTAGCTTGACCTGCTGTCGACCGTATTATGGCTTGTTGATTAAGATTAAGCAAGGTTCAAGTAAAACTCCCGTTTCAAGACACAATCTTTATTTCTAACACAACATTCTCAATAAATCTCGGAATTAAATTAACGTATCGTCAACAGAAAAAAGCGACAATTACTTCTCTAAACAATCATTCTCTTTACGACTAGGTCTTTGCCTAAACTTAATGATAAGTCACATAAGAGCGTTCGCACACGGCATGCGATCGGTAGGCGGTTTTTTGTAGAAGTTTTAATGAAACCGTTGTAATCGAATTTATCAACGGAAACGTTCTACAAAATAAAAATCTGACCTATGGACCTACAAAAAATATGCCATGTGCGAGACCGCTATACTGCATGTCAGCTAAACCTAAGTCGCCGGTGTTACTTAAATGCAATAATAGCTCATTGGATAATTCGTGTTCACGATTCACATTTACATATAAGTGTGGCCATTTCTAACTACAAGTATAATTACTCCGTCCAAAAACTTTACGACAATTTGATTTCAGTCTTCACACTTAAATTGCATTGGGATTAAATTAGAATATTATAAATATAATAATTAGGTATGTTATCGAATATTTATGTATTATTAATTTATTTGAAATAATTGATTTAATAAATACAATCTTATCAATATAATTTCAAAAACTTAATTTATTTGGATTAAGTAAGTAGAGTTTTTAAGGTAAATATAGAAGGTAAATATTCAGTGGAAGATTCAAGAAAGTAGTTCGTAATTGCTACTTATCTCTTAGGTAGTAAATAAGGTTTGATTTCCTATAGAAAAAAGCCAAGCTTAATAGAGTTCCTCATACCTAATGCTCTACTCACAAAAAATACACCAAACGAGCATGAAATTACGATTTTGTTAGTAGTTGTTATACTTCATAGTTAGAGACAGACCGAAACAAAAATAATAATTTAATGAAATATATCATCATTTGTATATTACTAAAATATTCATTTAATTATAATACAAATATCTCACTTGGGATTCGTTTTGCAGGTAGGTATCTAGGGCCTATGTTAGTATATAATATTTAATAATTTGGTTCCGTTTTTCGTAAGGGTTTTTTTTTATTATACTTATAAGGAATATTTATATGGATAAAGGTATAATATGTAAGTTTAAGGTGGAACACCATCTAAGTGGTTGATATCTTAGAACATTTAGCACGAACACCTAACTAGACTAAGGGATACTCGTAGTTTCACTTTATAGCGCGGTGCTACTCCTACGTGGGTATAATATACGGACACTAGATAAACTTCCTTATATAGTCTATAAGGTAAATAATTAATCTTTGATCTGTAAAATATCCCTAAGTATACATTTATCATTTACTACTAGGTCATCAATATTTTTGGATAAACGATTCGCAACTGAAATTGCTATAATCAATTACACAAGAAAACTATTAGAAGTCGTCATCATCATTTGATGAAGAAAACTGTTAGAAATTATGTATACCTAGTACATCTTTGGACAGTCGATGTTGTGACAGGAAATGTTAACTTTGTACGATAAATCTTATACCGGTCTCTGTCGTTTTGGTATGAAAAATATACGACAATAGAATTTAAAATTGGATAGGAGGGGAAGGCGGAGGTATATAAATATATTACATTATTACTACGTACAGTTAAGGTCTTACATTCTTCTTTTTAAGCTATTGCATAGCTTCTATCGCGGGCCTTGAGCGCGGGGACCGAATCCAGAAATTCCGTAACGAAAAAACCTCACGCTCCCCACTCCGACGGGCACGGAGGTGTGGCTTGAAGGCCGGACATCGTCTTACGTCATTTCAGTTCGGCAGTCTTCGGCACGGTATGTTTGTGTGCGTGCGACTACATCTTTTGAAAACAATTTATAGATTTTCAAAAAGAGCATGCATATTGCAGGGCGCGAACTCAGTTCTACACACTTGCCATGTTACTGATAGTCGCGATGTGCTAAACTTGCGATTAATTTTCTCTCTGAAATAGGTCTTCTATAGAGATATGTCATAGACGTCATCGACGTTGTCATGGCTACCTTAAAAACTTTTCATATAATTAATTATTAAGTACTTTTATTCAAATTAATTTAGTAGTGTTTTTATAAAATAGCTTTTTTTTTTAACGGAAAAGCTAAGATGAATATCACGCTAATTTTTCATTGGACTTTTAAATTATTTATAGTGTTGTTTACTAAATAAAAGCGCGTGATTTTATAGAGTAAAAAGTGCTCACGCGGCCGTTTTTTCAACTGTGATTGGCGATATCCGCCATTATTGTGAAATATTTTTTTAAAGAATTTCTATAATTTGTTACACGTGTTATTGGCAAAATTGTGGTATCTATCCACAGGGACCAGATCAAGAGTTTTTATTAAATAAAATATTACAGAAAGATGTCGGTGAACAATGTTAATACGAGTACATTTAAGTGTACGAGTTGTAATATTGTTATCTCCGAAACGAAACAACGAAAGTTTAATAAAAATATGCTCGTCGGCTTTTTCTGAGGAAGACATTGATGAGGCAAAAAAGTTATTGTTTGTTTCTACGAAGACAAGACAAAAACATGTATCGAGGCGTAAGAACAAAAAGCAGAAAGACCTAAAATATACGATTACGGTGTTTAAAATCACGGATCCCGAACAATCCCAGTTTTTGTGACATATGACCTTCACAAATTGCCACCAGTTTGCTTTGACTACGTAGAACGTACGTAAAGAAGTTGATGAAGGATTTATTAATATTAATATTAATTATGTTACTAAAGATCAGCTCGAAAATATTAAATTGATAACAAATAATTCGACACCGACGCCGTTCAGTTTTTTATTTCTTTAATAAAAGAAAAATTTGTTTTCTTATCGGTCACCACGCTCAAAAAGTGTAACTTGAATTAATATCAAAGAAAAAGAAATACTGCATAAATAAAATAAATAAGTAATTATAATTGCATAAATTGATACAAAATGCTATGCAATAGCTTTACCGCGGCAGTCCCCGAGTGCCATACGTCTTTTTTTTTATCATATAACACTACAATGATTAAGTTAATACTACATTTTCTGGCATTTACTTTGACACCTTATGTCATTTGGTGATTACAGATGTGTTTCGGAAATCATAAACGATTAAAAGGGTTTTTTTTTTTAATATAAAGTAACGTAGGTATGCTTTGTGGCAGCCCGCCACTGACATACATAAAGTTTATATATTTAGGACAAATGAGCCCCAGGCGACCGATTTATTCCGAATAATTGCCAAACAAATTGGCATTGGGGCGAAAATGTTCTGGAGTGGCAAAGTGAACCTGCACCAGTAGACGATGTAGAAAGGCCTTCCATTAAGTGGACCGCTGACCTAGTGAAGGCTGTAGGAAAATGCTGGATGGAAGAAACGCTAAATCGTTCGATGCTTGAAAGGCCTGCGTCTAGTATCGGACGTCTAACAGCTGAAATGATATTGGTTTAAAGTAAGCAAAACGAAGGACTGTCATTGGTGATATCCACGATTATAGTAAATTAAAATTTTCAATGAATTTCTATAATTTTTTACACGTGTTATTGGCAAAATTGTGGTGTTTCTTTCAGTGGCCATTGATCAAGAGAATAAGAAGCAGAACGAGATTAAAGTTCGGTCAGTAGTTTTTCATGGCAGATTTATAAGTCAGTAAGTATGTGATAGTAAGAAATGCCAGTAAGTGTAGCACAAAAGTATATAAATGCATACAATAACATGGAAACAAATAAATACGGCATTTAGAACATGGAATCCATTCTGTATGGATCGTTCATCTTGATTTAATTTTATATTTCTTTTAAGAGTTTTAAATTTTATTTAAGTATATTTATTTAAGTAACTCATCTTATACATTAAAGTAAGTACGAATAGACTATCATGTCAGTTTTAGAAAATATTTTTATAGTTAACCCTTTCCGTAGGTTAGTTTTTGCCTTAGCCGTCATAGATTTCAAGTCCACGTTACCTTTTTATAAATAAACTTTTATAAAGCTTTTTTTTATTAAGAAAAAAAAAATAATATAAATAAGACTAAAGCATTTTATGCGGAATATTTGCAAGGAACCTGACTTATTTAATCTACAGCTAAAATAATAAATAGCTCTGAAATTGCTCACAATAAAATATGAAAAACTTAACTTAAAGCTACTCTAGAGCCGACTTTTTAAGTAAAGCCCCTTCACAAGGTTAATTTACCTTTAACCGTTGATTTCAACAAGGTTGGGCGTTTACCACTAAATTGTTTTTAAGTAATTGCTATGCCTTCCGTGCCTAGCAAAAACTGTTGTTTATAGTTGTGATGACTAAAAACATACAAGACATGTCGACTAGAACAGCAGCAAGTGCCATTTTGTTGTGTGGGGTATAAATCAGTGCAGTTTGGATGTGCCATCATTTGAGATAGACTCTCAATTTAGTACGTATTCCTAGCAGCTAATACGAATCGCCACTAAATCAGTAAATTTGATAATACTCTCAACGTTCACCCCTACGTTACGTTTTACGTACTAACTATCTATGTTATGTGCCTCTTATCATAATTTGGTATCATGTATATATTTTATATATTCATATACGTATATATTCTTAAAACTTCAGGGGACGGCTTAACGTGTTAACTAAAATAATGCGTTAACATTAATAAAGTTATCGATTATCGAATTTAGGATTTTTTTTATAATAAACTTTGACAATCTGTAAAATAAATACATAGTTACCCTTTAGTCAAGAATTTAGGAATAGAAAATATTGTAAATATAATATTTAAATGACAAATATGAGAAGTTTATGGAAATTTTATAATGTCAGGTTATGAAAATAGTTTTCATAAATATGTAAGTTATGTAATTTATTTTGGATTTAAACGTGAAAAGGTAAATGAATAGTCAACACTTTAATGCGTTTCTAAATATCGTTAAGTTCTATTTTAAATCTTCTAAGACTAACTCGACAATAACGGATACAATGACTAGGTGCAGTAATATTAGTGTCTCAAGACACGACAAGCTGTAGCTGGTCGTGTCATGAGGCATATTCACATATTCATGAGACACACAATTGTCCTAGCAGTCTTATAAGACTACTAGGATTAATTATTGAATAAATAAATCATATCTAAATACATATAATTATGTCAAGGTGATTAAAACGTCACTTGATTACAAAATAATTGGCTGTCACTTAAATTTAGTTGTTCGTACTGAGAGAGGATACTATAACTATTGTAAATTATCTAAAATGCTCGAGTAATGCAATTTTAACTAAGTGAAAAGGTAGAACTAGTGGCAATAAATATACAATATGTAAAGAAAACCCTGTCCGACCCGTAAGGATAATAAAGGTTAGGTAAACACTTGACCAAATATAATATAAAATTTTCCGTAATCATCATAGAAACAATACCAATGAATTTTGAAATAATCTTTTTTTCCGCGAATTAATTCCAACTTCCCCGAAATTTGGTAATTTTTTAAAAAGTGACAACACCGGTTTTATTATGAGCGAATAGCGATGCGACCACGTGCCGCGTGCCCTGTCCCCCGCCGCCCGCTGAAGGGTTGTTTACCGCAAATGTATTAAGCTACCTCTTTTTGCGAAATAATATTAATTTTTTAGGGGGATCTTTTTTTTTAAGTTTAGTTCGGCTTTGTATCCATTAGTAGAATCAGTTATCGATACTTAACAATACCTTGACGGATCGGACAGGGTTTTCTTTACATATTGTATAAATATATAAAAGCTGTCGTTTGGCATTATCATCATATTCAGGGAGGTAGGCAACTAGGTATGCTACTGATTCTCGTCAAGTCAATAATAAAGTAGTTTTTTTTTTAAATATTCGGAATTCAAAATATGTGAGAACCACATGTCATCGACACACACACACACACACACACAACAATATAGTCGTGAGGCACTGCCTAAAAACCGTGGCCCTGGCGCACAGGCTAGTGAAGAAACACGGGTGGGTTTTAGTCAGTAAAACTCTGACACGCTCTTCCGCTACACCCAGAGCGGGAGATTTTTTGATGATTTTCCATCCAAAACAAAAAAGGCACTGCCTGGAGCATACGCAAAAGAGGGATTCTGTTTTTTGATAGTGGTTTATTCTGAAATACTGCCAAACTCAAAAACAACTAAAAAACAAGTATCTATCAATCATTGATCAAATATCATAATTAAATTTGATCATTATTAATGCCTTTCATAACAGGCTCCTAAAATTTGGTAAGGATGCAAAACTGCACCTTGTATAATGCATATATATCATATATTTAGTTGTCTTATTAGTTACAGAACGTTTACAGTTTTCTTCACGTCTTTAACTGAGTTCGAAACTAGTCGAATTAAAATCCTTGAGTAATCGTATAAGCAGTTAAGTAATAAAAAATAATATACAATATGTAAAGAAAACCCTGTCCGATCGGTGAAGGTATTGTTAGGTATCGATAACTGATTCTAATAATGCTTACAAAGCCGGGCTAAACTTAAAAAAAATCCCCCTAAAAAATAAATATTATTTTGCAAAAAGAGGTAACTTACTACTTGTGCGGTAGGCAATCCATACGCGGGTGACGGGGGGCAGGGCACGAGTCACGTGGTCGCATCGCTTATAATAATACCGTCAAAATGATCTTGTCACTTTTTTAAAATTACCAAATTTCGGGGAAGTTGGAATTAATACGCGGGAAAAAAAGATTATTCCAAAATTCATTACTTATGTCATGTGTTTACCTAACCTATATTATCCTTATGGGTCGGACAGGGTTTTCTTTACATATTGTAAACAATAAAATGTAATGCTTAGTTGCAATCTATTGATATAATTTTCATTAGTTTTTATCTGAACGCTGCAGTGTATTATAATAACTATGTACATAAAACTATCTCTCATATTAACTAATTCAAAATGAAGCGCCATCGAGTGGACGACACGTCTCAACTAACTTATATATTTACTAATTTATTTCATCTACGAAATTGATATTATTCCGATGCTACATATATTTAGAATTATTATGGTTATTGTTGATATTTAATTTTATTAATAAGGAATGTGAGTACGGTAGAATGGGTTGGTTCTTCAGCAATCAGCGGATAGGTGTCTGGCAATCTTTACTCACTTCCAAGCGAATAATAGGGATGTATCCAAGGTATGAAAATCAAAAAAATAATTAGTCCGAGTTACAGATAATTAAAAAAATTAAGACCCGAATTCTTATTTTGTCGTAATTACCAAAAATTACTGAGATATAGCGTATTAAAGTTACAGAGTGGGGGCTAATTACGTCACGCCGTTCTATATTTTGCACCATGGAGTGACATCATGCGACATTTCAAATCAATATATCTTCCTAAGTATTTGAATGAAAGAAAAAATAAAAAATACGTGTTCAATATTATTTATAAAGCTATCTGACGGACATTAAATCATTTTTTAGGATACAAGCCAATTGAACACTACTTTAATATCTAATTTACTGCAGTAAGACAGGATCATTCGAATTTGTTTTTAAACGTTGCCCATACTAGGAATTGGGTTGTATCCTAAATAATTATTAAATGCCCATCAGATAGATTTATAAAAAATATTGAACACGTATTTTTTATTTTTTCTTTCATTCAAATACTTAGGAAGATATGTTGATTTGAAATGTCACATGATGTCACGCCGTGGTACAAAATATACCACGGCGTGACGTAAGTAGCCCCCACTCCGTAACTTTAATACGCTATATCTCAGTAGTTTTTGGTAATTTCGACAAAATAAAAAAATACGCGTCTAAATTTTTTTTATTATCTATAAAACGGACTAATTATTTTTTTGTTTCCATCCTTATTACTCCTGACCGTAGGCGCGTTTACCAACATTTAATCTCACATACACAAAAAGCCAGTTTCGGAACAACTCCCCGTAGGCCATACAAATATTTGTCCTGAGCGAATAGGGTAGTTGACTAAAAAAACTAATTAGTCCGTCAGTCAGATTTACAAAAAATACTAGACACGTATTTTTTCTTTTTTCATATAAACAAAAAATTAAGACGACACAGTGCGTTGAAAACTCGTGTGACGACACCGCACGCTACACATTTTAGCGACCAGTGACATCACCAGCCACCGCTCCTGATCTTTGATGACTTTTATATTTGTTAATTTTTATTGATTTGAGTAAACAAAATATACGAATCTAATATTTTTTTATAATCTGATTGACGGAGTAATACAATCAATTCTTTTTACTGTGGTGACTTTGAAACGTAAGGTAGTGTACGATTTGACTGTGATTTGTGTTGAAAACTGCCTTTAAAATGCATGAAAATTACCTATAGAAAATATTGGTTGATACCAGGGATGGCGAAGCACGCGTGTCGTTGGTGGCACGAAACAAAATAATTTCAGCATGGCATAGTACTAGAAGTTTCATTAAAAACTATCAATGTGTCTCTCCAAGTTGGTTTCGGTACCTACAAACGCCTTCCAACAGTCGTGACTGCATGGTCCCCAGAAATGTAACAAGTGATTTAAAATAACAATAATACGTAAGTATAATCA
Organism: Sesamia inferens; assembly: GCA_037179545.1. Lineage (NCBI taxonomy): Eukaryota > Metazoa > Arthropoda > Insecta > Lepidoptera > Noctuidae > Sesamia > Sesamia inferens. The sequence continues at coordinate 20,311,085 of CM073928.1, read as the reverse complement.
TAGTTTTTTTCCAGTAATCATTAAGCTAAGATTTGTTTGTTGGCACGTCATGAACTCATGACTACAGAATTTTTTAGTTGGGAATTATCGCGCATGGAGGTTCGCCATCCCTGGTCTATATTATATAAATATTGGTCACGAAATACTTAAAAAAAGACTAAATACTAATGTGTATGGTTGAAGTCAACAAGACAAGCATAGCAAGCATATGAATCCTAGCGGGATTCATACAATTTAACCAAAAAAAAAAGCTAAAGGAGCAGAAAATGAAAGGAATTAAAGGACCAATATCTCGGTGATAATGTCATATCAAGCTAGAATTAATTGATTAGTGGAAGGATTAGGGCATTACCCTGAGACGGAGTGATGTCGGTAGAGAATAGTTTATATGGAAATGTTGTATGTCGTATGTCCATACCGTCACCGTAAAGTGAAAACCTCGGGAATGCATTTTTGCTCAAATTTATTTTATTGCGTTTCTGGGAAGAAAAACTTACTACGCATATCCTGATTTGACTCATTTGTTCATTTGATACTCGAAGCGACATATATGACACTAAATGACAACCGCGTAAACCAGGGATGTAACGGAAGCAGTTTTATCGGAACCGAAGCCGGAATCGGAGTTTTTAAATTAGCGAAGTAGCATATACTAATCAATTAGTAATTAAATTATAGTAACGAACAAAAGCTTTAAAAAAATTAAATTGTATTAATTGACTCTAAAAGTAGCGTATTATATTTGGCTTGACGAATAAAAGCTTTGAAGCTTTGTCTCCCTCTAATCTGTTTCTTAAGGGGTCGTAGATTAGGCCAGCGCCACTAAAAAGTTGTTCGCTCGCTACCGAGCTTGGTGGACAAGACAAAAATTGACGAGCAATTGATTGCAGGGGCTGGAATTTGGTATTACCATTAGCTTTCCACCATAATAGCGGATCATCACTAATACTAATACGTTTTTCTTTATTGAATTCATTTAGTATATTTTTTACGAAGACAAATTTATCAAAAACTGGACTTTTATCAAGTGTGGTATTATTATCGTCTTCTTCATCACTACTTAATAATATGTTTGACAAAACTGATTGCACATTACTACTATGGCTAGTTTCTGCTGGTAATTCCATTCTTGCCCGTTTTTCGACAGGAGCGACAATATTAACAGCCTCGTTTTTAGAAGTATCTGCTGCATCAAATATTGACATTATGCAAAAATCAAAACAAATATCTATTTAACCAATGAACGTGTCGTGCTGTCGTGTGCGTTAACAAGTGAAAAAATAATTGACAATAGAGTGCGCGGGTCGGGGGAGGGGCGATTCCCCGCGCGACGCGTATGAACCTGTCGAATCATAACAGTCGGTCGGCACACGCCGCCGCACTCGCCCGCTATCTATGCTTCGACCTCCGATTCACACCTCCGATTAAAAAATGTCGGAGCCGGAGTCGGAACCGAAAGTATAATAGTAATCGGAAGTTCCGACTTAACGGAACCGGAACCGAAGCTCCGTACCATCCCTAGCGTAAACACGCGCAGCTGTCAGTTTCGTGTCAATACCTAGCAACGAACGTGTAGTTTCATTTTATTTTCATTTTCATTTGGGCAATCTTATAGTACTGAACCGATTTGGGTATGAAAGCGGGTTAAATATCCATAATAATTAATAATAAAATATAAAAATCAGCATAAAAAAATTTACACCACGCAGTTTTTTCTTCCTCCACTTACGAGGTTTTCACTCTACGGCGACGATACGAACAACTGGATACTATACCACTTCACTTAAGTTGATCTTATTAACAATACCACTTTAAACTACTATGTAAAGCTGGTCTAAACTAAACATTTCTGTTATTAACTAATGATATATTTAACTCAAATATCGTGCGGATCTAATCTTTACTTTGATACACTAATTTATTTCACTATCTCTTCACTACTTACCAATATTGACTCTTAATATTATTTCGTCTTACTCCGTGTGTATTATATGTTCTTGTTTTTACTTTTAAGCAATGGGAACGTTTTCAATTTAATTTACACAACATATTAATCAGCAAAGTATTTTCCGTTTGTAGATCACGTTTTTTTTTTTAAATATATAAGTCTTATTTTATACAATAGTACATATTTATATCCCAATTAAATTAATTTAAGTTTCAATCACATTATTCAAAAAATGATATGTAGCCAAGTAATTTTCGTAAATGGACCTATTATAATGTGTATAATATATAATATTATAAAATCATGTAAATTGGGAGATTATGAAAATCACCAAAAATAATAATATGTCACCGTAGGCCGTGATTTTATACTTGACCGAACTAGCTTAAAACAAACATTTAAACATGTAAATATTGATTAATCATGTAATTAATTATCATAATTACAAAAACTATAATGTAAATAAAGGCAATTTTACGGCTGAAGAAAATATACATTATAAAAACGAAGTAACAAAAGTACGGACGACAGCAGTTCAAGCTACCAAAAATTGTCAGATATTAACCAAACAACCTTGAGCCTTAACGCTTTAGAGTTAAAGTTGAAAATCTAATAAGGAAACCTGACAGATTGTAGTAGTTTGATGTGCTGTCGTCTGTGCATAGAAAAGAAAAAAAAAGAAAGGACACACATTATATATTTTGCGAAACATATAAAAATATTACAAAAACAGTTGCTTAACGAAGAGCAATGGTCGGTCGCGCGATAAGGCGCGACGCACACGTGGCTCGGGGTCGGGTGCGGCGGCGGCGGCGGCGGCGCCGGCGCACGGCGACATGCGCAGCGGACGCGTGGCGGACGAGGCGCCGCACCGCCGGCACGACGCGCGCCGCACGCCCAGCGGCCGCCGCCACCACCACACGCCCTCAGACTCGTAACTGTGCTTGAACCCCTCACTCGCATCCCCCTTGTCGTACCCTGTAGACCCTTCGTAAGTCCTATAGTCCGAGCCACTGTATCCTGCCTTATCGTACGACGAATCGTAGCTCTTTGCATATGCCCCCGATTCATAGTTGTCTTTTGGTTGCGACCCCGACGCCGTAGAGGTTGAAGCTTCGTAACTAGTTTCGTAGCCCGATTTATCGTAGCTGTAGCTAGGCTCCTCGTAGTCGCCGTAACTCGTAGCGTATCCTGACCCCGAAGGTAAGTCGTAGCCGGTCTTGCTACGGTTCCGATCCGACCACGTGGACGTTTCGCTGTCGCATGGCGTCACTGGAGCGCTTCGAATTGTTTTCGGTATAGACCGTATTGGTATCGTTTGATCAGTTAGGGAGCCGCGTTTCTGGAAGAGATTAATATAATTATGTTAATACCGATTGAGTTAGATAAATGCAATTGTGTTTGCTTTTAATAGGTATTATTTCGTAAATATGGTTGCGCTAACCTCTAGTTTTAAATATTACAGTCAAATTAAACTAACATTTAAGTTAACCACGGATACGCCATAGAACATAGCTAATAGATGTGTCGATTTGAATCACACATCATGCATACGTCCCGAGTCTAAACCTAAGACAACTAGTTTAGTTGTGATTGGTGTAAAACACTCACATGTTTTACACAAATCACGACTAAACTGACGAGGTACTAAAATTGGTTCAGCCATTTTGGGGAGTTCGAGGACAAACTCGTATATTAAATTTTTAAGATATTTCTTGTTAAGTGAATTACTGAAGACATTTACAGAGTGCTTCCATGAAACTTCGTAGCGAGAGTGCATGACATCATTTCTATTCAAAGTACAAAAGTTTTGTATAATGTAAACTGTAGTAGGTATTCATATGCGAAATAGAATATCATACAAGATAAATTTTTAACCACAACGCAACCTGTAACCCTGAATTATTTTGAAATGATTAATGATAATCATCCAATGCAATAGTGACTTAAGGCGTAAGACTGCAATACAGGCAGATACGCAAGATCATCTACCGCCGTACCCCCTGTGATCGGCGAGAATGGGCGAATAATTTAGCGGATTGCGCTCAATCGCTGCTGACTCAGGTAATCTCAGAGAACTTGGACGGAAATAGAGGTCAGAGAAAGAAGAAGCCCTTGAACAATAAAGAAGGCCAGCTAATCGTGACATCGGAGGGGCCGCTCCAACGCTGGCGCGAGCGCTTCGAGGAGATCTTCCGAGTGAATGACCCGTTTTCAATGCCTACACTTGCTGCTAGTTTGCCCCAACAAAGCCTGGGTATTGACGCGTCAAGAAGAAGTAGTGAAAGCCGTCCATTCACTCTGTAATGCAAAGCTCCAAGAGTCGACCTCATCAGGGCGGAGCTGCTTTAAGTTGACGTGCCCTACGCCGAAGAGTTATCCGACGACTGGAATAAGAGCCTTCTCATCACCGTTCCTAAGAAGGGAGACCTCAGTGAGTGTGGCAATTGCAGAGGTATTAATTCCTTCAAAGGTGTTTTGTAAAATCACCCTAGATAGGCTGTTGAGCGCTTTTGTACCTATCCTTCGTTAACAGTAGGCTGGTTTCTAGCCCAATCGATCGTGTACGGACCAGATCAATCATTTGCGTATTATTCTTGAACAGGCATCAGAATGACAACGGGAATTTAAGGTAAAATGTGTTTGACCGTCGTGAACTTAAAAAAAAGCTTTCGATACGATGAGATGGAGTTCTGGGATCGGTTGCATGATAGTCATGTCCCCGAGAAGATCACAAACTTAAAAAAGGTAATCTACAAGAATTACTCTTATAGAGTGACACACGACGGCCTCGTCTCGAAGGACATTCCGGTACATGCAGTACGACAGGAGTGCCTTCTTTCACCTCTCCTCTTTCTTGTTCTGTCCTCTGCCCTATCTAGGGGACACAGAAACTTAAGTCAAATCTAATGCAATAGGCAGTACCTTTGTGCTATTATACATTTATGTATTTTTTTCCTTTAAGGTTTTGTGTGTACATACATACATAAATATCAATAACAAAATGAGCAAAGAAGTAGATAACAGTATTTTGTAAACTTACTCTCATAAAATCGAAATTGGGCAGCTTGAAGCGTCACACTTCCTGTAGAAACTTCACCGGACAAACGGCCTGGCGGTTATCACCGGAGCGAATCAACATCATGCCGTCGACCTCCTCTCCCACTTGGATCACGATCTGATCACGGAGCAGCATCATGCCACATTCGCCGTCTGATACCTGCGGATTAATTATTATGTGTGTTATTGTCTGAAGACAGTGAGGCGATAAGCCTAGGGTATGACGGTATATGAAGCGACTACCTTTGCAGGGAGGAGATAATGTGTTTCAGAGACCAATGTCTAGCACTGCGGATTAGTTACGGCTGAAGATGATGGTGATTAAAAGTTGACAACAGAAATAATTTAGTAGTGGTAACAAATGAGGACAACACGTGGTATTCGACGCATTTGAGATTTTTCAGAACAATATTTTGGTCAAAAACGTTGTAAAAGAAATGTTAATTTTGTTAGCAACTAAACCACTTTTTAATGTGTTTTTGGCAATACATTTGGCCCGCACACTCAAAATGTCTGTACTTTGGATAAGGGTGCATATTACCAAAAACAAAATCAATGCTTTTCATTATCGCAGTGAAAAGCTAAGACAGGTTTACTTTATTTACTGTGTAAAGTTTCTGACACTCATAATTTATGAAATAATGTTTTTTTACGACCTTTAATGGGATTAAAAACAGCCAAAGGTGGTTGTACTGTTCACCGTCTTTAAGGCGCCTTTTTTTGTTTACTTTAACCTCTGTCTCAAATTAAATGAAAGCTATGTTTGAGCACGAGGCTTTTGACTCTATTACGTTTTGTTTTTTATTATTATTATTTACTTGTTTTTTCTTTCTAGGTATCTAGATGCTCCAATTTTCTAAGCAAGTCTGGTGAACAAGCAGCGGCATAGTAACTAGTGGCAAAGTAAATATAACTAGGTTACTTTTTGTTTTTGCACTAGAGGCATACGGCAGGATTAACCCAATTAGAGTTGAACTCAGGTTTCCCTATAATTTATATAAAACCACACTACAAGTTCCACTAGGTAAAGACAGGCAGGTGTTACAGATTGAAATAAATTCTTTGATTCTTTAGCTGCCCAGTGGTATAATTGAATTTTGTATAGCAATGATAGATATGTAGTTGCAATACCAAACTGTATAACACGATTTTGTTATAATTTGTTTTTGGATCCTCGATTGCCTCCGTATGGAAGCAATTTTATGGACGTATTCACGTCAAGTAATATGCATAGCTAGATTTCAAACTCTTAAAAGCTGGATAGCAGGAACATCTGAAGTGGGCAAATGCCATTATTTATCTCAATTTCCACAACTTCAGACTTCTCAGGATTAGCATTATTTATTCACTGCAGCTGTCAAGAATGTTATATAAATGTAGGCCGCAAACAATGCACCAACAATAACCTTGAGTTTCCATCGCTCGCTCTTCCGCTCACCACAAAGACAGAATACAATACAATAGGTGTTGAATTGAATAATTTATAACTTGAATTAAGTTGCATTGTCGGGTTATTTCTTGGCTAAGGAAAGGATAACTATCTTCATGTGTTTAATGCGCATTAAAGACATTTTAGTCAAAGTTACAATGCGTCTTGATTCTGAGTTTTGAAGATTATATATAGAGTAGGTAAGATAAGCACTTAAGAATTCGAAACTATTGTAAGTAGACAACACGTAAAAATAAAAGGAAAATTAGCCTTTAGAGGCATGGCATGCGTGTCCGATCTCTGAAAGGTTTTTATGATGGCTTTCAAATATGTAAGTGCTGAGTTTTGCCTTAATACACTTTAGTTTTAGTCTTAAGGGATATCTATGTTTGACTGAAGATAAGGCAAATTGTGTCCATAATATTAGCAGCACATCCTTGAACAAAAAAATTAAGATATGTGACTACCTAACTCAGTCTGGGAAACACTGTTGTTATTGCATAGGTTCCGCAAAAAATCATAGTTACCTGAAGATTATGCGTGACTTGCAGTGCCCTTTCCCCAGCTTGCAGTTTGGTGCAGTACTTGGAAGGGAAGTACCCAATCTTTCCAAGACACTTGCCCTTCCACCAATCAGGGTCCGACGTATCAATTACGGTAACCTTGTAGCCAGCCTTAAGGTCAAGTTCATCCGCGTGACGTGACTTGAAGTTGTATAACACCACGTACAGGTTTGTTGGTAGTAGGCGCTGGTGCTTCTGGAGAAAAACAATGATCAAGTTAGTGGAAACTTGGTTGAGTTAATGACCGTGTTTTGATCAAGATCATAGTTTTGAAGGTTCAATTAATGGACTAACGTAGTATATTAACCCTTTTATTTATAAACGTTGCTTAAAGTTAAGAGACATTTAAAGGTCAAAAAGTAGTTACTACAAGTAAGTACTCAAGTGTTCGTAACGATTATACGTAAACTCCTAGGAGGAGAAAATTACGACACGATTCCTTGGTTACAATACAAACGTGTTCATAAATACCTATTAAGGGTTATTTTAATATTGTGCTAATAATCTTCCGTAGGTTTAATTATTATACGTTAATTTAAATACCGAAGGATCCTTACACCTAACCAATCCAACCTAAGTTATAAAATTTTACTTGAATAGAACGTGTGATTTTTTAGCCTACCCTAGAAAATAGATCGAGTAAAATACGAGTAGTTATGTCTTCATAAAATATGAACGAGACTTTCAAGGCCTCCATTAATATATACGTCTCTATGCTCTGCAATCACAACTCCACTTTTCATATTTACTTTCAAATTACACTATGCTTGTCTACTGCATAATCAAACAATATGTGCAATTCCAGAATTGCGGACAAATAACTACTTGCATGAAATAGAAGATTTTCTTTATATAAAATCCTAGTGGTTTTCTCGCTGTAAATTCATGAATAGTTAGCATATATTACGCTAGGGAATCGGAAAAATGTACAGACAGTACGATGACCCGAGACATATAAAAATCCGTGAGATAAATCTCTTTCTAGGTAGGTACCTACTCACTGTTCGATTTTTCCTACATGTCCTTATAAACATTTTCCTTCGGATCTATTTCAGGAATTTTACAGCTTTAGATGGTAATAAAAGTGCTATCTTCTTTATGTTTGTAGTAGCACTTTGTTGTTTTTACTGATATGGTATTTACGAAGTTATAGCCTGTTTTAGTGCTTCTTGATATGTTGCTGTTATTTTATCTAGTAGGCAGAGCTTATGTTATGTTAAGAAAACCCTGTCCGACCCATAAGGATAATATAGGTTAGGTAAACACATGACCAAATATAATATAAAATTTTACGTAATCATCATAGTACCAATACAAATGAATTTTGAAATAATCTTTTTTTCCCGCGAATTAATTCCAATTTCCCCGAAATTTGGTAATTTTTAAAAAGTGACAACACCGGTATTATTATGAGCGAATAGCGATGCGACCACGTGCCGCGTGCCCTGCCGCCCCCCCCCCCCCCCCGCGGGCGGCAGGCGAAGGGTGGTTAACGCACGTTTATTAAGTTACCTCTTTTTGCGAAATAATATTTATTTTTTTAGGGGTTTTTTTTTTTTTAAGTTTAGCCCGGTTTTGTATGCATTAGTAGAATCAGTTATCGATACCTAACAACACCATCACGGGTCGGACAGGGTTTTCTTAACATACTGTATAATCGTTTTTGTTTCCGTAGTTTACTGAAGTTTGGCTAGAAAGGAATCATAATCAACTTCTGGTTAATTAGGTAGATAAATGCACAAAGTTTTATTTTAGACCTGCTTAAAAAAACATCAACACACGCTAACAGAAAAGGGTTGTGATTTCCATAAGGGTTTGTAACTGCACAAATTGGAAACTTTTAATTGGTAAATTCAATGAAAGAAGCAGAAACGAATTCTGACGTATTATCCCTTCGTCAGTAGGTAACTATATAGCGATCACGCTACTAAGGTGACGCCTACAAATTAATTGAGTGATTGAGTTGTTAATTGGTCTTGGATATATCTAAAACAATTAATATACCAAAGTCCTGTCAACAAAATACTCGTATATATCTCAAAGCAACAAGAAAATACTTACGCTCATCTGTTTGACCGGCGAAGGGCACGGGCTAGCACTATTAGAAGACAAACTCTTATCCGGCTCATCAGGTAGTTCCACGCTGCTCATGCGACCCACGCGCGCTGTCAGCATTCTTCGGCTGTGTACCGGCGACGATGGTGCTGTAGAGCCAAGTACCGATATAGTTTGTAATACGCAGCCAAGCTTGTTAGCACATCAAAGAACATTGACGTCAGCCAACTGTGACTCCAATTATTTGAAATATTATCATTATTAATTATCTTTTAATTAATTTTGCGGGCTTTGTCTTAATCATCCCCCGATTAAGCTGTTATATACATAAATGCTTTACTGGCTGTTAATAAAACAGGGTTTAATTTTACTCGAGCTTTTGCGAAAGGAAAAAGTTTTATGTCGGCTTGGCGACAAGTTGGGACCTAATTTACCAATTTAAATATAATCATTTTTCACAGTTGGCCAATGCCTTTGACAAATAGCGTTAGTGTCAGCGAATCCCGTTGAACTAAGGACATCCATTTATAACTGGGACCTATTTTTCTATCAATTCCTTAGGATTAAAAGAAATGCTGTCACATTCTAACGTTTCGTATTCAAAAGGGTTTTTTTGGTCCATTTCATACATGAATCTTTAGTTATAAAGGGTAGCCCTTGCAAAATTATATTGTCTTCGAATTGAAATCGGGTTAGACAATTTGCATTGCGTACGTCATTATTAACAAGAACAATTATCGCTGGTGATCACTTGCCTTGCAGTAGCTACGTGAAAAGATAATATTAATTAAAAATCCAGCAAATATAATACGAGTTATTCATAGATAGGTAGATAGAAACTCACGTTAACGTGCAGAGTTTTTCACAATATTACCTACAAGGGTCATAAATACTTAAGTGACTTATTAGATGAAGGATACTTATCTATTAAATAACGCTGAAAAACAATGTTGTATCAGTAAATCGATAAGGCTACTAACTAATGAATATGCGAACTTTATACAGGGTATTATGTTTCTATTATCTTTGACAACACTAGATAGTATTGGCTTGTTATTAGATACTATATAAAAAGTTGTACTCTTTTATTTTTCTTTCCATTTTTCGCTTTACTATTACACACATTGTTTATTGTTTAGCCATAAAATTCCAAATAAAACAATAACATACATGAACGTGTATAACCATGAATCGAGTAGTTATTTATTCTATTAAAGCCATGCCTCATGCAATTTGCTCTGCAGTTACCTAGAAAAAATAAAAACGAAATCATAAGAGGTATGCTAAAGGCATTACTTACGGTTTGATCGTGGAGGAAATCTAATAGTTTGGCAGTGAGTGTACAGAATTTTAGTGATAAATTGATTTAATATTTATTGAGGTGATTTTTCCTGACAAATAAATGAATTAATTTTCATGAAATGTTCATAAAAATCGATGTTTGAACGCCAATAATACTTGAGAATTCTGTTCACGTCGTAGTAGAAAAACAGAAAGGCGGACGAGGCGAAAAATCCACAGACAGCAGTTCTTTTTTCGATTCGGAACAACGTCGAATACTGCAAGAATGTCTAGACAGAATAAATAACCAGTGGGTACCCACCAACGTACTAACACACACAAGCTAAGCTGGAGGGATAGACATTTGAGGTGAACATTGCTTGTGCTTACAACACAGCTTGACATCAAGTACCTACCGGAGTCCAAAGAACCAAAAAAATCAGCCAAATTATAGACCTCTTTCGTCACTGAGGTTGTATAATAACGAGTCCGCAGGATGGCTTCAAACTGGAGCTCTTTGCGCAGTGGAGGCGTCCAATTAATCTAACCATCTGTCCCTATGGTTAAGACATAATAATCTGGATTTATATCTCCAGCTCGTTAAAATTATGTGGAGCTATGATCACACCGAAAGTGCAAAGCAACGCACTCCTTGTTATATTTGGATATCTTTAAAAAAACACTAGAATAAATGACTTGTCTATTAGCGACTGGAGAGATGAAGTGGCCGACTCCAGGAAGCGATAAACAGAAGCAGGAGGTTATTTGGACCCAGGCGGTTGTATTACTGTCAGTTCGTACATAGCACGCGGCTGCTCTGTGCGGTCTGGTCACGCGTAGGTCGCCGTCTCAGCTCACCACACTCCGGCGAATCCAGCGACAAACTCTTCATCCTAAGGTTCAACTTTTGTCGTCTCGGAGAATGCGGCGCTATAAAATTGATGCAGTATGAGCTTACAGCCTGGTACCCACCCACACCATTTGTTATGATTTCAGTTGTAAACAATGTTGTGTTTAACCGTATCCAATGTTCTTGAATTATGTAATGAAAGGATAAAAGCCTTCATTTATTTGTAAGTATGGTATTGTGTGTAAGTTTAGCTCAATTGGTGAAACGATAACAAATTTTCTTTTGTGGGGTAAGTATTCAAGTTTATTGAATTTTAATGACTTTATACAGTATGTTTGTATTACTAAGACTCGTCTTATTCGCAGTCTTCAACTTTAAACTTCATGCACTGTGATTCACTCTCACGCTTTAGACGGCAAGGTGGCAAGTTAAACAAAGAAACTTGGTGGAGACTGCGAATAAAGTCCTAGTTATATGCATGTTAATAATCAGTACGAGAATACAGGCAAACTATAGAAATATAAAATAAAACCAATCTAAAAATTCAAAGTGCGTAAGCGGTGCGAACAAAAGTAAAGTTAGTATAAGAGAAGAATAGAGATGCAATAAGTAAAACGATAGTAAAAAAACCTAACAGCTACAACAGTAGTAAGTATAGACTACTAAAGTGAAAGCTACTCCTTGGTTGTGACGCTTCAAATTGAGTGACAACTAGTGGCTCATTAATCTATTACAGATACAGCTTGTCATCAGCAGCTTTCAGATAGTAACAGAAGTGGCATCCTGAATGAGGTTTGTTGACAAAATGCTCATCGATGCAACGTATGTCGTTACCAACAACGTGGAAGTAATCTACAGGGATTCGCTTATATACGATGTCAATATCGGTACCAGGTAAGGGACTGGTGCGGTCTGCTTGCCTCAACATTTGGGCACTCTTGGAGTTCTTCATTGAACCTGTGTGGACAAGTAAACAGGAGCCAGTCTATAATTATTTCAATACTATTTCTACTTATTCCTTTTGCGGGTGATGCCCTGCGAAAATCTAAAATCTAAGGCTGGGTTAATCCTAAAGAAAGCGAAACGAAACGAAACCTCAGTCAATTAGCGGTTAAGTGGGGTCAGTACAGAGTTGCGTGTTCTGATGTTTGCTCGGGGCGTGTTAGTTACGGGTTAATGTGAGCTTGATACATCGTGAAACGATAGAAGTGGAGTTTTAATCGTGAAAGGCAAACGACAGATTGTGAGTGCAGTAAGAGAAGACAGGCTGCGTGTCAAGTGTGTATTTCCGATGTTAAAACGCATGCAAACATCGGCTCGCCGCCTTAAGCCATGCACCACTTACATCAAAACGCACTCGCAGATAATGTACAGAAGACTCCGAATCAAGAGTAAAATAGAGTGCTCGAGGGTAATCAGAGAAAAGGAAGCTTATTTTTGACGTTTATTGTAACAGTAACAATATAATTATATATATATCACAGTACGCGGGGCGCTTCGGGGTAGTTATAACAAAGACATCCGAGAAGCGGTTATAGAGGACATGCCAAACTGCCGCGCTGAGTCAGTGCTCTTGCCTACGAGGCGATATAATTATGATCATTGTCTCGATCCCTTTGGGTTGCTATGTCTCGAATCATTTCTTGCGGACGCTCGCTGTGGACTTGAGAATTGAAGGCGGTGGATCGCCGTTTTCGTTAACTAAACATAGGGGTTGTCCGAAAGGGCGCGTGGTCGTCACCTCCGTCTCTGTAAATAACGCGTGGACAAAACAAAATAAATAAAAGCAACACATAAAATAAATCATACAGTAACATAAATAAAAACAAAATAGTAGGAAAACAAAGGAAAATGTTCGGGTCGAGTATGTCATTGGGACGTTCGTCAATAAAAGAATGCCTGTTCAGTAAAGGTGAATGAACCCTGCAGGGACGGGATAAAGCATCTAAGGTGCTTGCCGAGCTTCGACTATTGTTAAGTCCTATTGCTAATCTAACACTGCAATCGCGAAATAAAAAATAATGAACATAAAATACTGAACACACAACGTAAACGTGGCACCGTAACCCAGAAGACGGAACAAACAAAGCTGTGAGCCTGAGAGAGCCTTGCGCTACGGTAGCCGTGGGCGCGTACTTTCTGGCAGGGAAATGGACCGGTGCTGCGGCGAGCCGCGGCGCGACCGCGAGCCCCACATGGACAAACTCTTGACACCGGCGAACAGCTTCCGCCGCACCCCGCCGTCGGGCCGCGTCGCCCCGCCTACCGACAAGCAGCGTCAGTACCGACCGCACCCCGCCCCCGCCCTGCGCCCGCGACTATACAATGCGTGCAAAAAACAACTCGACACTACTGAAAACGAGTGAATTTGAGTGAAGCTGCCGTTCGGCCGCCGCGCGTCGTTGCGTGACGCGAACGGCCGCCGGCCTACGGCGCGACTCGAGCGGAGAAGCGAGCGAGCTCGGGTGCGGCGCCAGACCTGAGCTAGAGGAGATGGGCTGCGGCGCCACGGCCAGGCCAGCGGTGGGCCGCGCCGGCGAGCGTGCGGGCGGCGTCTCCTCCGGGGCCGACACGCGCACTACCGGGCCCCCGCGCGCTTCCCCGCCGCCGCCCGGCTTCCCAATTTCGTTGGCCCGCTTCAGAACTTGGTAGGTCTGATCCACTTCCTCCTCTGAGCATCGAGCGAAATGCGATTAGGTACAGGTTCGCGATACGACGACAGTTTAGTAATACTCGAACTGTTATTGTGTGCGAGGTGGCGTATCATGTCTGGAACTCGCTTGTTAGTGGATTAACCGTTTATGAACTGTATTTGTAGTTGGGCAGAGGATCGTAGAGTGTTGTTAGTCATATCGAACGCTCGGCTTCGGGATGGTGCACAGGGGTCACTCCTGTCTGATACCGTACCCGAGTCACAGTAGCTATCGAAATCATCATCGAATTCGACTCCCTTGAACGAGATCTTGGTGAGTCTCTGTCCCGGCAGCCACCCGCCCTGCACTCCTGGACAACGTGAGGTTAGCTTCTGACAGTGTTCATAGCTTTACGTGAATATGATCGTTGTGTGTTTTTGCAAGCTCGATGAGACTGTGTGTATTATGTTCTCACTTTCAAAGTGATTCATTCATCTATCTATTTAAAACATTGTATTAAAATCAACATTTCTAACATCAATGTAATATCACTGAATAAATTTTTAAACATTCCAATTAAATTTGAATGTGAATGAAATTTTAAAGTTCATAACGCTTTATTAGAACTTACCATGACTTCTGATAGCATGGTCTATTAAATATGGAGTAAATGTTACAAGTATCAAAAGTTCTTAAACTCGTATTACGTAAGGACGTTTATACTCGTATTAGTAAATACTTCATTACACATTAGACTATATTTAAGTTGACATCACTTATTACTTCAAAAATGGTATGCTTGACTAGTAAGCATTTAAATATTAATTTCATTGAAATCTTAGCTTTAAACAAAAATTAATACTGTACTAATAATTTTATATTAAGAAGCTTTAATTAGGGCTTACTTTCATCGTCGAAGGCTGTTTCTAGTACTCTGTGGGACTCAATCTCGGAAGTGCTTTTCTGCCTGCGCAGGAGTCGAGACTTGGTCTGACACCTGCCGACCTGAGGCATGCAGTCGGTGTGAACATTCAGCTTGCATAGCCGACAACGCAATCCTTGGCGTGTATGTCCTGTACAAAGATAAAAAAAATAAATGTAAATTAAGAAAGTAGTATTAAAATAAAAGTCTGACATAATCTATAAACTATAAAGGACGCCCCATATCGAAAATAATATTGAATATTCATGTTGTTGTCTTTTGTAATTGTTATTTATAAAAACGTCTTAAAAAATTGTTATTCTACAGTCACGATGCCAAATCCGTCTGTTTTTATTTCAAACAGATAATTTCACTGAGAAGTATTCCTTCGAACTTCTTCTCTGTAGGGTGATGAACTCACCGAGTTTGCTTTTCTATCAACACATGAATAATTATTTATATTATTAACATTCATATTCATTTAATTATAACTATTTTATAAATCTTCTTCTTCTTCAGCCACTGCTAGGCAAAGGCCTCCCTTAAGGCTTTGCACAATGACCGGTCTTGTGCTGCCCGAATCCATTGACATCCCGCGACCTTCACTAGGTCATTGGTCCATTTTGTTAGCGACCTCCTTACGCTGCTCTAAATCGTTGTATTCTTTTCTAAATCAATTTTATTGTAAATTAAAATGTATGTTATTTAATAAAAATAGTTAAAGGGAAATTATTTTTATGTACATACATACGTTCTGTGTCAAATCAATATACCTAGCCTTTTCTCAATTATTTTGGGCTAAACGCTAAGTAGATGGAGAAGCTACACTTCTATACGATGTACCTACATATATTCTGTGTATTAAAATAAGTACAGGTATTAGGAGTAGGTATTCATATTCATTAAACCACCAACTTTCACTACTAGTAACACCTATGTTTTCTGCAAGTAAATGGTTCTTATCCTTATTCTCTGAAATTTTGTTTCTAAATAGGTAATATACAAAATAAAAAAACGTCTAAAAATTTTCCATGCATGACAAAATTAAAGTTTTGCTAAACTTTTCACAACAGCGTTTTTACGACCATAATTCCCAAGTTCTGGTATAATACGGTAAACGTAAACAAACAAAACTGCACATCAATCGAATTATAGGTTCGGTTTAGGTATAATTATATGTTATACTTGTTTTATACGGCTAACTTATTTGGGTAACCCCTGATCTACAAAGAAAAATATTTGGTTCAATGATTGGCGAAATGAAAGGTTGTCCTTTAGGTGGGCAGAAAATTTTATATCGATCAGCTGCAAACATATGTAAAAAATTTAATATTTTTCACATCATGCAGACTTTTAATTATCTAGTTCTTTGTTATCGCGTCTACGTAAATCAAATATTATTTTTGATTTAGGTCTGTTTGACACATTTTTTATTTTTTTATTCATTTTATTCCTAACATGCACCTGTTCGCTATATTATTTGTAGATGCTCAATTCTTTATCGCATTGCACAATATAGGCTTTTGTGGTAAATATTTGCCAAAAGAAACAATCATAATACATATATTGATTACATATCAATTTATCTGGTAAAAAGAAAAAAAAAACCTATTCCCTTGACTGTACTGTTTGTGTGTTTATTACAACTAATTAAATAATTTTTTGTAGGCCATATCCATTTCATAACCAGGGATTAAACCGACCTTATGAAAACTCCTTATGTTTAGTGTTGAACTGGAGCGTAAACATCATATTGACCTAAATCTATTCACACTTTTATAATAAAACACTGAAATTACTTTGACCCCAAACACAAAGTTCCCTGTAATTATTTAAAACAGACTAATAGATATTTTCTTCTAAAAAAAAGTACGATCAACCAAACTCCAAGTTTCCTGAAATTCTTATGAAAGTTGGTACCTTTTCAAGAAAACCGTAGCACGCATAGTATTTTTTAATAACTTACTCCTGATTTTCCACCACTGATTGCCTAAATCGACAAACAACACGCTACTCATAATTATGTATAAATATAACGAAAACTATTAACCTCTTAATAAAAAATGTAATAAGGTTAATATATTACGTGTTACATAACACCCAAGTAGCTAATAACAGTATTAATTTAACCGTCTAATAGACAAAACAAATTTGTTATCATGTGAGCTGTGTTATTATGACCAGCTGACATGAAACCAGCCGGGTACTTATTGCCTGACATTTGTGGGGCAAAAGCCTGTCCTCTTTCAGAAATGGTACTAGTATAAATCAATCATGGTTGCGAACTTTTGTTTTCGACCCCTCGACGTCTTAATTCTTAAGAAGTTGGTCCACAAAACTTCAGGCTAACAGGAATTAATAATAGTAAGTATGCCTATAAATCTTTAGCAAATTTATGCTCTTTTGAAAACCAAAGGGTTTCTGGCTTTTTTGTATCCCATGTTATTATATCCGTAGTTGGTTTTCTAGGTGGTAGGCCCTAACATCGGCTGTGGCATAAGTTACCTCCCACCAGACATACGAACATATAGTGGTAGTTGTCACGGGTTTTTGGAGCCCTCAAAAGTTTAACAAATGATCTAACTGCAATGCTTAGATATCGCCTTCGGGTTGTAGAGGTCAGACGGCAGTCGCTTCACGGAAAATATCGAAGTTTAGCCAAAATCAGCAGTTAGACTGGTAAAGCGGACCCTAGACTCCAAAGCTGAAAGGCTACGGATGCGACTGGGATTAAATCTGAGATGATGATGATGATGATGGTTTTCTAGGTGGTAGGCCCTAACATCGGCTGCGGCAGAAGTTACCACCCACTAGACAAAGTCGATTCGTCGTGTTCTGGCATGATATCTGGTGAAGGCGTACCGAGGACGGGTTAGAGAAGTTGTGTTGCGATGTGTGCCGGGTACGACGCGCCAAATGTTATGTTGTGTTGTGTCTGGAGTTTGGTCGTAGAGAGTTTCGTGATTAATCTCCCTCCGGCGCAGCATCGTTGGTCGTGTTGTTGGGTTTAACATTGTATCACCTCGCTCAACTGCCGTCTTCCTTCCTATTCGCTCAGTTTTTTTTTTTGAATACACTCTTAATAAACTAGCGCGCTTTACCATCAACGATTGCATCACTGCCACCATCAGGCCAAATAGCGACCACGCACTGCAATCCTGCCATGGTTCTCAATGGATTCGTTAATAGTTATCGGATGCAAGAGATTGACATCTTGGTAGATGTTACTATAGCATCGGCTTTTCTGTGATTTGAATAGGCCATTTAAAGAACAATGCACATTGTAGTCGTCCAATCGACGACCAACTATCGTAAACATCGTAGAACCCAGTAAAAGGCCCGATTAAACATATTGATGAAAAAGAAAAAAAGTATAACTTATAAGGTTTCTTATTAAGCCTCTATTCATTTTCTCAATTTTCTCTCTGCTAGGATGATGTCCTCGCTATGAGAGCGTATGGGCTGCCATAATCCACCACGCAAGCCCAATGCGGGTAGGCGTATGTCATAAACTTCTGTCAATTTTTGGTACTACAGCATGCTGTGCGGTTTCCTCATGTTTTCGTTCAAATTTTTGAGAGTAGTGATGATGAAAGGTACCGACATTGAACACAAAAATGAATTGATTATTGTTTTAAAATATAAATATGTAATTGTTAAGAAGACCTAAAGTACGAAATACAAGTTTAAAATAAAGAAGCTCATGACATTGACCGCACGTGAAATTGCAATCGCATTTTCTATGGGGTTAATGTCATACATTAATAAGTTCCAATTTCCTTGAGCCTTTCTGATTGAGTCATGGCAAACCTGTTATAGTTTCGCTGAAACTGCTTACTCATAATGGTTCAATATTCAATGTCATGAAACAGAAAATTTAAGCAATTTATTTCGCAATCTAGACTCGCAAAGCACGGCAGGTAGTAAACTGAAATCAATGTCAAGTCTAACACATTCTATAAAGGCTTACTCAAGGACGCCACACGCCGAAAGTAATATTGATTATTCAACGATAATATTCATGAAAAAGACAACCTTTTTGTCATTGATGTTGGACGCTGGTAAGCAACAATGTGTCAACCCTCAAAAAGCCAAATTCTGAGATATCTATGTATTCTGATAAAAGACCACTTATTTCGTATTTAGCAATTGTGTTTCAAGTTACTTAAATCCAACAAGTACAGAAAAAATTGACTTTTTTTTAACACAACTAGGAAATCCCTTATACAGCATCTGGCAACATTCAATCAAGTCTCTTAACATACTTTACAATCCATCTACCGTTGCATTACAGATGTTAAGGGACTTGACACAGTGTTGCTAATTGTCATTCAGTTTTTCGACGTTGCGTTAAACAGAAGTGTTCGCGTAAAAAAATAAAATACTAATGAAATTCTTAATTAATTCACGTGCTTTAATTGAAGAACATTATTTGAGTGCAATACATACTGAAGTGATCAAGGTAAGTCAATAATATTGCTATAAATTGAGATTGTTTTTTTATAGGTTAGGTTACCGGTTTATGGTAGAAAGAGGATTGATTTAATACTGTTAATGTTTATTTGGAAGCCAAAGTATAATTTTTAATCAATTTAATGTATTTGAATTGCCGTATTGTCACTTTTGTAACGAAATAAAGCAATTGTACACTTGATCGATTGTTGCTAATTGCAAAATAGCTCTTGTAGTACTACTATGACACTTAACTTATTATTGCTAAACGTATATGACTACGCATGAAAGACTTAACGCATAATTTATGGTACTTAACATATTGCTACTAAATGGAAAATACTTGTTACGACGAAGAATGTATGTTTTAAATGCTTTAAAATATTGTTGAAAAACTCGCTTCAATCGCGGATCCGACAATATCCACACTAAAATTGTTTGCCTACTGAGTTATACACTCTTTTAAGTATTATTTTTATGGACCAATAATACCTACTATTTTGTTTTCATTTGTTTTAGGAAGATGTCTCCGCCAAAATCAAGAGGTCAATTTCTGGTCGATCTTGCGAACTCTAATAAAAAAACATTTGATGAGGATTTGATGCCCACAAGTTCTATAGAATCATTTAGAATGTTGTTCTCGTCAATTGCTGAAGAGAATCCGGAGTTTGAAAACATAGACCAAATTAACGGTAAGGATCAACATATAGAGGTATTTACGGAATCCAATAAAGAAAATAATCCCTCAATTAATAACTACAATGCAGATCAACAAATCGCAACATTAAATGAAAATGGAGAAAACATTTTGGAAATTATTCCTTTAAGCACTGTAGTTACCATTGATTTACCGTCTGTTAATGAAGATGAACTAACGATTCTAAATAAGGAAAACAGTTATGATATTAACTAACAAGTTGATATTATACATTTCAATGAAGAAAATGTTTCCGTCTTCAGTAACGCCGGTAAAAACCAACCAAGCGAGAATTTCACTAATGTAATTGACAACAATACTATGGAAATGATTCCTTTAAGCCCTTTAACTACAATCAATCTAGACAATCTAGATATTACAAATGATGACCTAAATAATGGTAGCAACTTACAAATGGAGATCATTACTAACTTTAATGAAGAAAATGGTTCTGACCCTAATGATGCTGATAAAAACCAACCAATCGAGACACTGGCTAATGAAAATGACGAGAATAGCAAGGCGGATATAGCTGAATCGAATGATGTAAATGATATTTCAAATATAGTTGACCAAAACTCCAATAACGTTGAAGACCCTGATTACATACCCGAAACAAATGAACGAAACAGTGATTCTGCTGAGTCATCAACAAAATACAATGGTAGACCCGGGAAAGGACGTAAGAGGAAATACATAGATCAGAATAGCAGCATTAGAAAGAAGAAAGCAAACTGTAATCAGGATTATTTTAGTGCGAGAGGGAAACACGTTTCTGCTAAAGAGTTTAACGACAGCAATTATTGTGGTTGTCCATTAAAATGTACTGAAAAAATTTCTATTGAACAGCGTACTAACGAATTCGAAAAATTCTGGAATTCTGGCTCTTATGAAGCAAGGTGCGCGATTTTACAGGGAAGCGTTACTGAAGTTAATAAAAAAAGAAGCTATTCCAATAACTCTAAGCGTACATTTAGTAGAAAATATAAATTATGTAATACTGGAGTCTGCAAGAAAGCTTTTCTAATAACCCTTGGCATCAGTCAATCAAGGATTGACGTGGCTCTTAACAAACATAGAGAGCAAGCTGCAATTAATGACAAGAGAGGTATTAATTCTGGAGGCAAAAACGCAATTAGTGACGAGCAGTTGCGACAAATACGACAATTCATAGAAATTTTACCTAAGTATTCTTCACATTATTGCAGAGATAGCACATCGGCAATTTTTTTGGCTCCAAATTTGAACTTGACCACGATTTATGATCTCTACAAAGAAAAAACCCCAAATCCTGTAAGTTTTTCTCGATTCGGGCTTTCTTTCTACAAAGACTTTAACCTCAGATTTAAAAAACCACAAAAAGATACCTGTTTACGATGCGACTTGTACAAAGCAAACAAAACTTCTGCTACGGGTGAACAATTGTCTTCATTAGAAAAACAACACCAGGATCATTTGGATCATGCATACAAATTAAGAGATCAAATGAAAAAGGACTTGACTGCTGCTAAAACCGATCCTTCAATAGAAACTCTAACATTTGATTTAGAAAAGACTCATTGTTTACCACGCTTACCAACAAGTGTTGTTTACTATAAGCGCCAACTGAATCTACACAATTTAGGCATACATTCTGGTTCTGATGGAAAAGGATATTTCCATATTTGGCTAGAGCATGAAGCTGGACGTGGTACCCAGGAGGTAGGGTCTTGCTTAAAGAAGTTTATTAGCGCGCGTATGAAACCTGACGTAACTCACTTGATACTTTGGGCGGATTCATGTGGCGGGCAAAACCGAAGCATCAAAATGGTGCTAATGCTTCTGCATATTTTACATAGCCATGCAAAGCTACAAAAAATTACTATGAGATTCCTTCAGCCAGGACATACTTATCTACCTAATGACTCAGAGTTCGGGGATGTTGAATGTGCCTTAAAGTCTAATTTCCGTTTATATACACCGGATGATTATATTGCTGTCATGGAAAACTGCCGACGTAAGAACAAGTTTGTAGTAACTCGGCTTGAAAAGGACGATTTTCAATCGGTGGCCCCTTTACAAAATTCTATTACTAATCGTAAATCCGACGTAGATAAACAAAAAATATCTTGGCTTTCAACTTTTGAAATTGAATTACGTCGTTCAGAACCTACGAAACTTTTCATGAAGTCAAATCTCGATGAGGAAGCTCGGGTGGTTGACATATCAAAAGGTGCGAAGAATCGGAAACAAAAACCGAATTTTGTATTAGATCTCCCTATTCTCTATCCAAATGGGCGCGAATTATCATCTGCAAAAATACAAGATTTAAAAGAATTGATGAAACTTGTTCCATCAGATGCAAAAGCATTCTACGGTTTCTTGAGGACTGTAACGCCGGGTGATTTTGTCGATGATGCTGATGGATTGGGAAATTCGGTCGATTTCGATATAGATGAAACTTACATTGAAGACTGATTTTAGTTTCGGCGATTGTGGTAAATTTAGGTTAAGACAAAGTGATTCTAGAATGAGACTGAATAAAAATAAGGCTAGTCATAGAGCCACCCAAAGCATAGTTTATTATAACTTCTTTATTTGATTTAAAACTAGATACTTTGCGATACTGTAGTACATTGTTATTGGTTTATAATAATTTTAATTGAATACTCAAAAATGTTCCTACTAAGTGATATCAACACATAATATAAGAAATACTAAATATAATAAATATAATATAATATATATATAATATAATAAATAATATAATACATTGCCTCTATAATTTTGTATTCTCATAATAATGATAATTATATTAGTTTTAAGCGAAAGTGAATTTACAATGAGACTGACAAAAAGTTATATAAAGTAAGTATTACTAAATGTTTTATGTTTGATTGTTGTGATGTTTTTTAGTTCAGAAGTCACTAAAGTTTTGTTTAAAAATTATAATTTTTGTTAGGCAAGGTTTAATTATTTTTTGTTGAAACAGTTAATAAGCTAAGGAATAATAATTTAATAATGCTAGTAATAAAAAGGATTGATATAAGAAGGGTTTCATTTTATACAAATTTAATAAATATACTACTGTATGATCTTAATTTAGACAAGCAAACATTTTTATACTACTAGCTCGGCAGTGAGGGAAAACATCGTAGGGAAACCGGCACATTCAGGTAATTTTTAATATGTAACCATGATCCAATTTGGTCTGATTCCCTTTTCGGGTTACGATGGTCAGACTACAGTCGCTTCAAAGTAATAACTAGAGTAGTCAAACCTTACTCGGAAAAATGTTTATCCGAGGACGTGTTTTTATCAACAATCATTTAAGTTCCTTGAAACACATTTCACTGTTATGAAATCGCGGAATCAGATTAAGCAACATAGTGTTAAGTTCCTTAACATACTTTTACGAATAAAATAACGTATTCCACATTTTCAACAATAAATAATCTCAGATTTTAGAAAAACTAACAAGTTTTTTGTCTATTTATGATACTGGTCTGTATTTAAGTCATAATTCCTTTCATAAAACATAGAACATAAGTAGTTGATGTATTTTTTTTCAAACAAATAACTATTATTTGGTATGAAATCTTTAGACGCCATTTTCTCGAATTGGACTCCATGTGGGTTGACACATTGTTGTTTATCAGCGTCCGTTTTTAAACCTCATGAGATATTGTTAGTGTGTAGACAAAACGTTAACTTATATAAATAAACTCAACCCTTCTTTACATGGGGGTAGACAGGTACTACGGATTGTCACCTGCTTCGACTCTCTTGCACACTCATTTTGCCTCGTTTACATTTATACTGCAGAAAAAACACTTTTTGTTATTTCATATGCATTGAAAACTGTAATAGTACAGAAGTCACACTTCCTCACTGACATTGAAAGGATTACACCCTTGATAAATATGATGTAGATTTTGACTTCACATTTTAATAATATGCCATCATCATCATCATCTTAACGTTAATCCCAGTCGCATCCGAAGCTTTTTAACTTTGGAGTCTGGGCTCCGTATTACCAGTCTAACTGCTGATTTTGGCTAAACTTCGATATTTTGCATTAAGCAACTGCCGTCTGACCTTCACAATCAGAAGGCGATGTCAAAAGATTGTAGTTAGACATGTTAGTTCATGGGTAAAAAAAAAAAAATATTCTAAATAGAATCAATTTTTTTCTAAATAGTCCGTCATTCAGATTATAGAAAAAATATTGGATACGTATATTTTGTTTTATGAAATAAATAAAAAACCGGCCAAGTGCGAGTCGGACTCGCGCACCGAGGGTTCCGTACAAACCTGCAAGGTTTACAAAGTTCGTTCATTACGACAATCGAGTCATAACTATGGTATTTTTATTGCAAAATGAAATGGCAGTAGAAACAATACAAGCAAGCTGTCTGATAATAACCAACAATAAGAAATATAATAATGTCATTGAATTTAATTATAAGTATGACACTCTAAGCAGTTAGGACGCATTTAGATTATACAGCTACATTCACCAAAACATCGGGATTGAATGACGATGAGTGAGGTCGTCTTTGCTGTTTGAAAAATGTTGCCCTCCCCATACATAGTATAATAACTCGCGATCATTGCTGTAACTAAAATTATGTTTACAATCACAATTTTTTTGGTGGTATAACTACTTAAAATTTTAAGCTTTTCGGAATTTTTCTGTTACTTGTGCTGTAAGCTATTGCTTCTTACCAAATTTCGAGATTCTATGTCAACGGGAAGTGGCCTTTAGGTTTTAATTCCCTTGCGTGTAGTTGCGAGTTTCAAAATATGCGGTATCAATGGTTGTACTTTTGCGTTTTGCGTTTTTGCGTTGACTTAGAATTTTTTTTTTTTCACGCATTAAAGGCAATTAGATATAAGTATTTGATATGAATTTCAACTTGATAGCTCTACGCGTTCATGAGGAAAAAAGTAATAAGTTTATATTTATTTAAAAATATATATTTTGTAATGTAACTAAAAATTTAAGGTTTTCGGAATTTTTCCTTTATGTGTGTTATAAAACGTTGCTTCATGCCAAATTTCAAGATTCTAGGTCGACTGGAAGTACCCTTTAGGTTTTGATTCCCTTGCGAGTACTTGCGAGTTTCAAAATATGCAGCTTAAATTGCTGTTTCTTTTGATTGTGTTGACATAGAAGTTTGATTTTGTTACAGCTTAAAGGTATTATAGACCTGAGTATTTGGTATGAATTTCAATTTAATACCTTTACGCGTTTATGAGGAAATGGGTAGTAAGTTTAAAATTATTAAAAAAAAATATATTATGTGATGTAACTAAAAATTTATAGTTTTCGTAATTTTTCCTGTATCTATGCTATAAGACGTTGCTTCGTACCAAATTTCAAGATTCTGAGTTCACGGGAAGCACCCTGTAGGTTTTGATTCCCTTGCAAGTGTCGAAAATTTGCGGCATAAACGGCTGTATCTTTTGATTGCGTTGGCTTAGAAGTTTGATTTTTTCACAGCTTCAAGGGACAGTAGAACTGAGTAATTGATATAAATTTCAGCTTCATACCTCCACGCGTTCCTGAGAAAAAGGGTCTTGACAGACGGACAGACGGACAACAAAGTGATCCTATAAGGGTTCCGTTTTTTCCTTTTGAGGTACGGAACCCTAAAAATGTCAAATATAAAAGGAATCAAAGATTAGTGGTGGCTGGTGACGTCACTGCTCGCTAGAAAGTGTAGCGTGCAGTGACGTCACACAAGTTTTCAACGCACTGTGTCTTCATTTTTTGTTTATATGAAAAAAGAAAAAAATACGTGTCTTGTATTTTTTGGAAATCTGATTGACGGGCTAATTAGTTTTTTTTAGTCAACTACCCTATTGTTGGACTTTTAAGGGCTCTAACAACCCGTAACGACTACCACTAGATGTTCGTATGGCAACCGGACCAACGGCTTAATGTGCTTTCCGAGGCAAGACTAGATAGTGCAAATATTCATATTCATGCATACAAATATATGCACTTCGCGGGGATCGAACCCATGCCTACTTCCGCAGCTTCCGCGTTTGCTACCGCTACGCCACGTTTTAATAATATGTGGGTAGATGAAACTACTGGGTTCCAGACCCTTGTATGAGAATTTCAATGACGAGACCCACACACAATACCGTATTCCAGGGTGAGTGCATGGTTAGTTCATATTTATGAAAAATTCAGCAGTTATGTTGGAAAGGTAATAAATCAAAATCAAAAGTCATTTATTCGAATTAGGCTGAGAATCAGCACTTTTTGAAAGTCAATATTACGATAAGACAGTGCCTCAAAACGCCCACCCATCGACATTTCCTAGTGCTTTCGCTGGGAAGAAGAAGTGGCGGAACAAACTCCCAAGCAGCACAGCACAGCTGTCTGTTCATTTAAAAGATCACATGATTTATACAATACTATGTAAAATGATGAAAACAAGAAAATACAACAACAATGAAACTATTTATTATATGCCAGCTAGCCATGTAAATTAAGTAAAAACTTATTACCTAAATAAAAGCCCCAGGTATAAAGGGCGTGACAGCTCACATATTTATGCATTGTAAAATAAGCAAATTATATGAACTCATATAATGTGTCAGTAGTCGTGGTGGCCTAGTGGTTAAAACACCAGTCTCTCAAGTATGAGTGTTTGGGTTCGATTCCAGGTCCGGCAAGTACCAATGTAACTTTTCTAAAGTTATATGTACTTTCTAAGTATATCTTGGACACGAATGCCTGAAGGTGAAGGAAAACATCTTGAGGAAACCTGGACTTAGTCTGAAATCGCCAACCCGCATTGAGCAAGCATGGTGATTACGCTCAATCCTTCTCCGTATGAGATGTGTCAGTAAGCAAATTCTGGAGAAGGAACACAAACATTGTCTTGCGTTAATCAAAGCGACCAGCTATTATTATCATTTAAGTAGTCATTTACAGAATAATATGCCTTACTAATGTATTACTAGCTATGGTTTCATGTAAACACAGCTTACCTACATATATTTCGTGCAAAGCACTGCGCGGGTATAGGTATAGGCCTAACGTGTTTATAAACACTTGTAAAGATACCTTTCCAATTTTACGAGTAGCAACACCTGTCTGGCAAACAAGGTATGTGTCTATAAAATGAAACCTTTGTTCAGATGTAACGATAATAACTGTAAACTTGAAGCACGTTTTGTTGTATTGTGTGCCAGTAACAGACAAAACTTTGGGGAATATTCTATGGAATAATAACTACACATTTTTTTCAGCATAAGATTGTGATGTAAGTAGAATTCTGGATATTTAAAACTAGGTCGTTGATAGAGTTAAAAGTTAGAATTATTTCTCTAGGTTGCCATCGACACGCCAAGTTACTCAGTCCAAAATTTGGCTACGAGCTTGGCACATTCAGTAATGTTCATCAACTCCTTCAGCGTTCAGAGCTCTCCTTTAAAGGGGCCATAAAAATAATGAGAATTTTACGAACATTCACAGTTTCCAACATTTGTCCAAGTTTTGACTAATATTTTTTGCCAGGGATAAATTTTGAAGCTTATTTACAGAAATTGGGCTTCAGTATACGGTGAACACGATATTAAATGCATTTACACTTCAGGGCGGAGTCATCGGTAAGCCACCACCTGAGCAGGTTTTCTTCTGATCTGCCTTTCTGTCATTTCACGACATGCCAAGACAACTTATGTCTTCTAGGTGCGAGATGAGAAAGTAGAAGGAATCGGTTGGTGGGAAAGTACTGTCCCACTACAACCTCAGATCATTGGTCAGTGGGAAGCAGTGAGTTGTTTTTTTAATTAAAGTAGAGAAATTATTAATCTCCATTATTGTTTTTTTAAGTAAAGCCTTTTTCATTTCATTTTCCTCTTTAAAGCTACGTTGATAACAAGAATCACGTGTATCTACACACTATTGCCTTTGCTTTTTCGTAATTGGGTTCACAGTCGTTACAGATTGCCGAATTAATTTATAAATCCAATAAAACAACTTTCAATATGGTACTGGTCTCATAGACCTGTATAGTGTAAACAGTGTTTAATTATAAGGTGTGTCGTTCTGGCTACCTTAGGGAAAACATACAACCATTTACTGTCTACACCACCTGGGTTTAATTAGTGGGATTGGTTTATAGTTTTATAACATTAAATTAGTATAATAAAATAATTTTCTGCTTTTGGTAATGGACGAACCGAAAATGTAAATGAGGTTTATTCTACATGCCAAATTGAATGATGTCGGAATATGTTATTCTAGTTCTATTATAAATACGAAAGAGTGAGCTTTTTCGTGAAGATGATGACGTTTAACTTCTTACCTCGAAGCACTTGTGAGCAGACATCGCAAGGAGTTATTTTCTTGTACGTGTATTCTTGAAAGTTATGAGCCTCGGAATCTCCGCCGGCACGCATTGCGTCTCTAGCCGCTCCATTCCTCCTACAAAACAATCTACATTAACACACTAATGTTCAAAGCTTTTTGTACATTTCAGAAGACGGCATCAAGTTAGCTCAAGATTCAATCCCAAATTCAAACACAGATTTTAGCTTTTCTACATGCTTACTGTTACTATTAGAAGATAGTCTACGAGTATTTCATTTATCTTATATTTTAGCTGTGAGGAGTTTTCACTGATAATCTAGCAAGGTATTGAAATATCATATTTATTAATTTGACATGTAGGCTCTGTCACATTATAATAATTGTACGTCATGAATATCGACCGATGACGCTCAAGGTCAAGGGGAGACACTTCGTGGATCACTCTGCGAGGTGGTTGGTAATCAGTCCCCTGCCGACACCGGCACAAAACTAAATGAATTGTTACGTAACGGCCTCCCTTCGCCTTGAGGTTTGTTCCAAATACGAGGTGCCTCCGACAGAAATTACGTTATCAATTAACATAGAATCAAACTGGAAACAAAGCAAGCACATTGATTATTTGTTTATTGCGAACTGTTTTTAAAGCCAAAAGGTTTGAGTACAATTTAAAACTGAAGGATTCCAAGTGCATTACTTGGCAGAAGTGTAAATGTATTGTATATCTAAAAGCTGGTGATAAGTTATAGCTAACATAAATATTGTGTGTTAGTGTACACAAGCACAAATAATATTATACATGCTGCTTGGGATTGTTTCTACGTGTCAAAGGATGAGCGGTATAATTTCAATATCTGGGTGAAAATGAAACATTTACAAACATAGGCTCACACCTACGGGGCACAGTTACCTCATTGCCATTACCGTCGACACCGCGTGGTACATTTGATTTTTTCTTTATCGATGCAAAAAGAGAGAAACACCAAGATGAACAAAACACGAAATAAACGTGATTAAATACAATTAGTGCAGAAACCTGTGAGATAGCGATGCGTTTATGACAAACAAATGATATTGTACAAAGGTTTCTGAGGTTATTATCTTTCAATGATTAACAGCATCACAGATTACAGTTAGAGAATGTAAGTGATTCAATTATATAATGACCTTCCATAACTAGATACAATAGCTTATAGTGTGCTTCGATAAAATTAAATTACTTACACTCAACGCTTTAGCTGTCACTAGACACGAGGCATGATTAAAATATATTGAAAATCAGCTTCAAAATGGACGTGAAACAAATTATTAACATGTATTATTTATAAACTTGAAAGTGTAATGAGTATACATCAACTATAAGCATGGAGGTAATGAGTAGCACCTATAGTTTAAACGTAACGTGTTGAAGCTACTAAATTATTATTTCGATTTGTGATGAAAATGTCTAGGAAATTTATAGCAAATATACACAGACAGATTCAGCGCCTACTCTGTCCTCAATACAAATATAAAATCGTGAACATGAAAATTGAAACGAGAAAATAAGTATCATATTCGGTGAAGTGGCTCTCCTTACGTATCGTGTCAACAGTCTTAACTAGACTGTTGAACGTAGTTCTGTGACTATTGTGTGCATCTCGTTATCTTTGTTCCATTATTTGTATAAAGCGCTCGAAATATCACCAGAAGCGGAATTTCTTACAGTTTCTGAGAAACTCAACCAACGACTTCATTAGAGATTCAGTGTTACGTTTGAATTTTCTTGTTTATTTAGAGGTTTACTAGAAATTTATTGTTCAAAATACCTCTAGTAGTTTTATGTTTTATTTTTTTCATAATCCAAGTTTGAGAATCAGTGAAACCAGGTGAAATTGATTAGGTGGATACATTTAACCACCTAATTAATTAATAATTAATATCTAGCGTCTCCATTTTTTGAAGAAGCTGATATAATTATTGGTAGTCATATAAAAATATTATAGTGCTAATTAACTGATGGGTCTCACGTTTTTGTGACGGAAAAACATTTAACTTTTGTATTTTCAATCATTCCCAATCAAGAACATTAATTTCCTAAGTTGACGGCATCACCAACATGTGGGTGTTTCCTTTTAGCTGAATAAGCTACAGCCATGTTGCTTTTTATAGCTAGTTCAAATAATAAAATAATTAACTTTGTACATTTAGAAGCCTTACATTGTGAAGCGGGTACTTAGGTTAGTAATCTTGTTTGCAAGACATAAGGCTATTACATAATGCGTGTGATGAATAATCGTAATCTCGCACTGGATCGACTGTGTATTTCTAGATTTTCCAACTAAATGTTTGTGACTACGTGTGGAGTGATTGCACTGGCTTGTAGATTTAAATCTAGCTGGTTCAATTTCGGCGTACATGGCACAGTTTAATGGAACATGTCCCAACGAATTTAATAAATAACATAATAAATATTGTGCTGTAAGATTGGGTTCACAAAGCCCATTCCCAGACAATGTTGGGCATAGTTGAGAGACATTGTTGGCCTTGAAGAAATACAGTTTGTTATAAAAAAATCTAGAAAGTTATAGTATACAACTTTAGAAGACTTCTTCTTTTAAATGGAGTGAATTAGAAGTTGCTACTTCAGTTTTATTTTGAAAATATGACTGTAATCTCTCTAATTTTGTCAAAATTAAAACCTTACTATGTTATAGTAAAGTAATGTTTAGGTCTAGATAGTGTTTACTTATTATTTCATTATTACTTGTTTCATAAATTAATGCTATTAAAATTATAATTAAGACAGATTTATAACACGTCTGTAATCATTACGAACTGTCATTTCCTAGTTTATTTACTGTAATTTTCGGGTACTGCTTGCTGGTACAATTTCCTCTCGTAGTTTTAGCATACAGAAACTAAGTTTGATAAACTGACAAAAGGATAATATTCCGAATACGACACGTATTTACTTTACTTTCCAATTGTAGAATCGAGTCTTAAAAACGGAATTGGGGCTACAAATTGCCTACTATGTATTCAACACCACACCTTCTTAATTCAGTTTCAGTATCCATTTTGATGAAACATAGAGCAATATTGTAACCTGTGATGTTAATTGAATTCCCATGCTTTTATTTATGACCTTTTGTGGTTAATTAATCAATGTTTTTAAGTCAAGGTTATCAATCTTTGTCTTACTTGTCTGGGGGCGCTGCGTGAGGTGGAGGGGCACTGGGGGGCTTCAGACTTCGGAAAGCCTTTAGCCACTTATTTTTCATGCTTCCAGCTGATGACGATGATAGCTTCCGGTCGACTGCTGTGGATCCGCTGTCTGCTTTTGCCGCGAACAACTCTCTCTGTTTGCAAAGAAAATTTCCTGTTATAGAAAGTTTGTTAAAAAAAACAGCGAAATTGGTTAAAGTTAGAGTGCCTTTAATGTGTGGCAATAGCTTGCAAAGCGTTTCGTTTTATTACAACAACTGTTGATACGATGACTTAAGGTTATCTTAAGTGTGTGTCAGTAATTTGGCATACCTAGGTAAAATTCAAAAATGTATTGGCATTTATTTTTCTATATCGTTACCGCTAATAGAATATCAGCTTTGCATGGCCCTTGTGTACATAATAGAGTAACCTTATCGTGGCAAAATCTTATGTCATCGTTTTGCCCTTATAATGTTTACCTAGATACCTACATTATACAACCCTGTCAAGCCTCGCAGTGCTAAGTGCCTTTTCCAGGTGATCGTTCAATAAGACTTGCCTTATGTAATCATTTCTCTTGGAGAGGGTGGAATATATTATCTAGAGGAGACCTTCACAAAAAACTATATACAGTGTGTTGGTTTTTATTACATAAATGATTATTTTGTCTTAGAAATGATAACATCCATAAGTGTTTATGTCAATACTAATAATAAAGAACAATTTGTTTGTTTTAATGCACTAATCTCTCGAGTTGTAGACTGAATCGGATTTGAACATTTTTTATTGTATTTGGTAGTCCAATTTTTGAGAAAGACTTCACGCTATTGGCATTAGAACCCTAAAAAAAGATAGAAAAATATAGAATAAAATATTATGACGATTTTAAAACATACTTAAAATAAACCAAAAGAAAAGTACCCTCAAACTTTTGATAGTACTTTTCTTTTGGTTTATTTTCTCATCATCGTTAATCATCATAATATTTTATTCTAATATCATATTAATATTTAATATACTTGCATAGACACGTATCTGTAGAATCTGTTCTATTAATCTGATGCAATGTTGATTGACATTATTGATTGACCTGACTTGTCACCGAGTAGCGGGAATGGAATTCAGGAACATACAAGGTGGACGTAGCTAGGTCTACGTGCCAGTATGCTCTTCAGTCGGGAGAAACTATTTTACCATCGAGCAGTGTGTACCTACCTTCTTAAATCTTCTAACCATTGTACTCAACTGCAGAAGTACTTGAGTTTTCTACAATGAAAAAGACCTCTTGAATTTCTTTTGGTTTTAGTATTCCTTCCTTCGTCATGTTACTTTTGACAAAAGGACCTTATAAATATTTGTAGATATTTATAAGGTCTACAATTAAAGTCCTAGACATACTATACCTATCTATGTCGAGTGAGGCACAACAACCATTTTTTTATTTAAAAATCTTGAATTTTTTGGACTATGTTTAAACGCATTTATTTTACTCATGCTATTAATCCTTATTAAAATATTAGTTCATCACTAAGTACAGTTTATTTAGATTATATTTGGTATGTGAATGATTAAAATTGAACTTTCGGTTTTGAAATTATGGTGAAATTAAAATATTACGATTTTTGCTGCACCGCCCGTTGCGAAGTGAGCGTTACCAATTTAAGACCTCCCAACATGTGCAAGGCTCGTGCCATTAGCACGAGACTTCTTATAAAGGCGCTAAAAGATAATTTAATAGTAGCGAATATTATCACCGGCCCTGCAGCTGGTGAATTAGCTCATATACCAAGAATGCCCATGATTTCTACTGATTTGCTTATACCCTTCAAAAGGCTCCGATTTCCAGTAAAAATTTCTTTCGCACTAACGA
This sequence comes from Sesamia inferens, assembly GCA_037179545.1. Classification (NCBI taxonomy): domain Eukaryota; kingdom Metazoa; phylum Arthropoda; class Insecta; order Lepidoptera; family Noctuidae; genus Sesamia; species Sesamia inferens. Next base: position 20,277,822 of record CM073928.1, on the reverse strand, counting down.
TAAACAAATCCGAGGGCAAAACATTCAAATTAGTAGAATTACGAAAAGAATGTTTTACGCATGGGGAACTTTAAGTTGCCCTATTACGGGTTGGGGCTCACGATCATCAGTATATTTTGTTACCTGAAAATAATTTAACGTCAAATGTTGTTTATAGAGTTGCCCCACAATAATCGCTTTAGTTATCTATCCTAAAACAACGGGTTGCACACTCTGGAACTGGACGAAGTGAAAACTGAATTAAAAAAAAAATACATTTAAGAATTTTTATTTCATTAACAACTTTAACATCCTCATAAATACAATCTATGCAGCCTGCGCATAATGACTGCGTCGTCGATGTTAGTGTCGATGTCTGTGAATTGACTTGGAAATTATTTTTCTGACCGTGTCTTCCCTGGGTAGGCGTTTTGCAGCGGTAACCGACATCCAGACAGGCGGAGCTGCAGGCGACCGCTATGTAGTATAAAACAAAGTCGCTTTCTCTGTCCCTATATCCCTATGTATGCTTAAATCTTTAAAATACGCAACGGATTATGATGCGATTTTTTAAAATAGATAGAGTGATTCTAGAGGAAGGTTTATAGGTATAATACATGAACTCGTGCGAAGCCAGGGCGGGTCGCTAGTAGAGAATATATCAAGAACCTCTTCGACATTTCGATACCTTAATTCGCAAATCGGCTAACTCCAGATTAAACCTTTTTTTTTTTGTTTAACTCCTAAAACACGATCATCTTTTAATTTATAGATAAGTATAAAGGAGTCTACATTATCAAAAATACTAGCTTACGATATTATCTAACAACGGTATTTTAGATTTTTCCTATAGTGATATAAATATATACAGTCCACTCCTACAAGCATCTCCTGAAAAATTGCTTGTATGGAGTTACCCGATTTGGGTTATCGATTTCAAGATTTACAATACGGGTGATGCTATCTTTCGAACTCCAAGTCCTCCCAAGTTGATATACCGCGGACTAAGTAAACTTTCATACTTAGTGGATATATAAAAAAATAAGAGCATAACAGCAACTGAATATTCTTTATAGCAAGAAGATAATTTTATCAAAATATACAAGATCAAATTCGCTTACGAAACTCCGCAGCTGTGATGTGAAACATTTTATGATGTTTTTTCAAATTCAAATTCTTAATATTAATCTGCCAGAAAATACATTGTTCATCAAGAGATTTTTATTCAGCCTGCAAGCAAGCGTGCAAATTACAATAGTCAGTTTTGTGGGGTTATCGACCGCAGTTAGTGTAGTTATTAAAAATATCGGTTAACTTTTTTTTTGTCGTAAACCACACAGACCTGATGGATATCGATAAGTACATAAGCATGATAACACAAAATAAAACAGACTTTAAGTAACAACAACATCCAAGAAGCGGCCATCGACCATCAAAAATAATGACAAATATCTTTTCTTTATTAAATCGGTTTCCGGACCATTTATTGATGAAATTAAAGGATTTAAGTTATTTGTATGAAAGATTACGCGGTAATAAGCGGTTTACGATTTACGAGGTATTAAAAAAAAACTACTTACTAGATCTCGTTCAAAACAATTTTCGTTGGTAGTTTTTATAGTAATGTACATTATATGTTTTTTTTAGATTTATAATTTTCTTATTTTAGAAGTAAGAGGGGGCGGGGGGGACCAACTTTTTTCCACTTTGAAAGCGTCTGTCACGTAAACAATTCGGTTTAGAAAAAAAAAATTAGAAAACTCGATATCATTTTTAAAGACCTATCCATAGATATCCCACACGTATGTGTTTGATGAAAAAAAAAAAATTGAGTTTCAGTTCTAAGTATGGGGAGCCCCCAATATTTATCATTATTTTTTTATTTTTGCATCTAAATCTTAATGCGGTTTACGGAATACATCTACCTACCAAGTGTTAACAGTATAGCTTTTATAGTTTCGGAAATAAATGGCTGTGACATACGGACGGACAGACGGACAGAAAGACATGACGAATCTATAAGGGTTCAGTTTTTTGCCATTTGCCTACAGAACCCTAAAAAGGAAAATAATCAAGGGACATCCAAATATTCATCCGCATCTCTGTTAATAGAACAATTAAGTCCCTATAACCTTCGCAAAAGAGTTTCTTGACTAGACTAACATATGAAGCCTTTTTTTTTGTTCTGTTTTCTTTGTTTAAAACTATTATTACTACTACTACTATCACTACTTATAGGTACTGTATGTATTTATAAGGGTGTGCGCCTAATAAATGGTTTCTTTTCTTTTCTTTACTTTTCTATAGTATGTAACTGGGCATTGGGCCAGTGTGGTGTGTTACAGTCCATTCTCTCACATTTTTCTGTTGCACAGGTAACAGAAAAAGGAACATTAAAAGCTAATTATGCCCACAGTAATGGTAAAAGCCTTTTCCATTTTAATAAACAGGTTCACAAACTTTCTATCAATCATTGAATCATAGATAGGAGAAAATGTAGCTTCGCAAACTAAAGTATTCAAACTCCGGATACGTATTTGCAAAAAGGTCACGCGAAATATAACCTACTTTTTTCCTTGTTTTCGAACGGAACCTACATATTTGTTGCTATATTTATATACAGTTCTTATTTCTAAGAGATTCACCGAATGAAAGTGTTTGGTTGCCACGCAGGATATGTATTTGTTGTAGGCACCTATCTATGTATGATTCTACACGTGTTAATGTAATCGATAATCACGCTTGTTGAACATCATAGGGCTGTGTCTAAGTTATAAGTATTGGTATTCACTGTAAAATATTATTTAAGTATGTACTAGGTATGTAGACTTCGTGATTTAGTAATGTGTCTTTTACAGATTTTTTTTCTAAAATAAAATCTTATTTACTTCTTAAAATGTCTGCTATTTATCTGCCAGTGAAAGTCCCATAAAAATAAATTCAGCCTTTTCAAAGATTAATAAGAATTTTTGTATAGAGAGATTATTTCACTCTGACAAATATTAAATTGATTATGAACTCCGAGGCTATCCTCAGAGTTAAAACAAAGTTAAGTCAGATAAAAACCGTGGCCCTGGCGCATAGGCAAGTGAAGAAACACGGATGGGTTTTAGTCAGTAAAACTCAGACACGCGCTTCCGCTCCGCCAGAGCAGAAGAGATCATGTGATGATTACACATACAAAAAAAAAAAAAATAGGTCTGGATTATTTCTGTTATAAACCTCTTTTCTGCTTCATTAGGTTACTTTCTTGTCAGTGAGGGATTTTATTGATTTAATTCCCGATATATATAAACTATATAATATAAATATATAAACTATGTATAATAAACTAGACTCCCACATTCCAAAATAGAGTGATCCTAAATTTTTTTTTTAGGGACATATCTATACTAACATTCTTTCTTATACATGGTGTTAGAATGGAGATTCGGCCAGCAATGTCGACTTCAAAACAGCATAAAATATTTTTCTTGAATTCATCGTTATTTTAATGTTTTATGCCTTTAATGTTTACAGGAAAATGCACGATGGGTCGATTAAGGAGTCCGGTAATATATTATTAATTTATAGAATAGAATACTCTTTATTATGTGTACCCTAGATATTTATAATGGGTAACTCAATGGGCGGGCTTATCGCTCAGAGCGATCTTTTACAGACAACCTTTGGATGGAGATAGATACCAAGGGGAAGGAGAGACGAATAATGTAGGTAGTCTACAGTGAACTATTTACATAGATTTTATTGGACGTGTACTTAGGCTGGTTATAAATGAGTTCAAAAAACATATTAATTCAAAACTTACAAGAAAAGTCTAACTTTTCATTAGGTAGGTACATATAAACATTCAATGGATTCTATCGATAGTAAGTAGCTATCTACTTACTATCGATAGAATCCGTTGAATGATAATCATTACCTACCTGTGTAGGTAATGATTATATTATCATTAGTAATGATTTATCTAACTATGTGTTAATGATTCTTTACAAATGTAATGATATGGTTACAGTCATTATGGTTTGGGATTCAGTATATAGAGATAGGAATTTTTAATAGGTTATAAAAAAAACAGAGAAAATTGCAATGCCTAAGCAGTCAAAATGTTTTTTCAACAGACGATGTATTATAACTTAAGGGTGTTCCAGAACGCGAGAAATCGCTGTACAGGGGACAGAGCTCCGGCCAGTACTGGGCACGCCGCAATAGCGGCGGCAAGTCCCCTCTTTGAGGAGTGGCTAAGGAGGAGGCACGGCACCCTCGCCTACCACCTGACGTATGTGGGTCCTCACCGGACACAGCTGTTTCAGAAGGGTCCTGTTCTGGATAAGATGGGAGGAAACGCCAGGGTCGTCACCACTGTGGGATCGCCCTGAGAACACGGTGGAACTCTGCCCGGCTTGGACGGAGCTGTGTCCTCGTGGCGGCGATCGGCGACGATCTCTCCCGTCCGGCCACCCCCTATGTCCTTGTCGCCCTATAGGTCTGGTAATCTTGTTAATAGAACCTTTATGTAGAACTAAGACTACTGAGAATGAAAGCATGCGTTTGGTAAAATTTTAAATAAGGTAGTTTTCAATAAAATGCTTTATAATAATTAAATTAAGGTAATTTCAATGCAATTTTTTATGTTATAAATTCGTACTTGGCCGCTTATTATATAGACTAGTGCTTGACGACGATCCCGCCAAATGGTAAGTAGTGATGCAATGGTTGATGGTAAAGCTACTAACAACAAAATTCTTTTGTTAAGAGCCTATTCACATTTGCTACTAGATATATGATACAGTACTAGTAAAACAGCCAAACATTACATCACTATTACTTCCCAACTATGGATTGTCATAGCTTGATTCTCCTGCTCTTCCCTTACAATACTCGTCATCTTGGGACACATACTCACCCCATCGCCTTTCTAGTCATATCATCTTTCACACAGTTCATCTATCATTTCTTTAGTAATTCCCTACTCTTATATGTAGCCAATCAAATCCATAATCTAAATACAATTTTCTTTAATCAAAACGGAATATAATAGCGCGTAGTCAAACGCATAGGAGTGAAAATGGTTGGGCACTGCCTTAATGCCGTAGCAGTAAGGGTGATTTTCAAGAGGTCAAGAGCAAGGTGCTTGACGTCTTGGCTTCTCTTGGCTTCGCCCGCGTGGAGTTCGGTTATATCGCGTTTCCAAGAGAACTTTTCAAAAGTCCGGAATCAAAACTATCCTATGTTATTTCTCAAGGTCAACTCTATCTTTGTACCAAATTTCAATAAAATCAGTTCAGTGGTTTAGATGTGAAAGCGTAACAGACAGGCCGACAGACAGAGTTACTTTCGCATTTAAAATATTAGTAGGGATTATACCAAGTGATTTCACAAGCGTTTCTTTTACCTAATGATGGTAGGACGCTAAATAAAACGACCAACCGGTAGTCAAAAGATTTTCTTTTCTTTTATTTTGAACGCCTTTTGTAGCTATCACGTGGCAGCGACTTCCTTTGTATAAAAGTAAAGGAAAGTTTTTACTTACGTAGCATTTATTAAAAAAGGTAAAATTGCAAATTTATCATTAAGTTTTGCAAGATAACAATGCCCAAACTAATGTTCTTAAATTAAGTTGTTCTTTGTGAAGGTCAGATAGATAGGCTCTCCATATAAAATGCTGATATTCAGCTGAGTTCGATTGGACTGGAAGCAGACTCAGAAAAGGTAGCTGATGATGATATTTGTTTGTCGACCTCCGTGGCGCAGCGGTCAACACGCCTGCCTGCAACGTGAAGGCCCCGGGCTCGATCCCCGGCCAGGTCATGATGGAACACGATCTTTGCTGATTGGCCTGGGTCTTGGATGTTTATCTATATATGTATGTATCTATCATAAATATAGTATCGTTGAGTTAGTATCCCATAACACAAGTCTTGAACTTACTTTGGGGCTAGTTCAATCTGTATGATTTATCCGTAGATATTTATATTGTTAAATTAAGTGATTTACACATTACATAATCAATAATAAAACATAAATTAAATGACAAATATAAATGTCATAAACACATCAATAGCTATGACTAAAAATATCTTCTATTTATTAAAGAGTACTCATACCTACTTGGCAGTTATAATGTAATACGAAAAGTATCAAATTACATCGATGGAATTGTTCTGGTAAGTATCTTTAGGTATACCCCAGGGGTCAAGACCCCAGAGGGACGTTATAAAGCGGGTATTTGTACGGGTACTTGTACCTACTTGCAGGTATATAGGAAGTAAAGATTGCTATTATATAAATCAAAGTCAATGTTCTTGTAACGTAAGTAGATATCTATTCATCTACAATTTCTTTTTGTGGATGGGAAAACATTAAATGATCTTTCCCGCTCTGGGCGGGTAAAAGAAATTGTCAGCATTTTACTGACTCAAACCCAATCGTGTTCCTTCACTTGCCTGGGCGCCAAGGGCCACGGTATCTCGTAAGAACATCCCGCGGCTTACACCTTCAACCGGCACGCGGCAATAGAAATGTAGATATAGGTACCTATCATTAATATAAACATAACTTTCATGTTTTGGCCTAGCTAAATATTTTTAGTATTAATTATAGTCGGTCTATAAAGTCGTGAAAATAAATGAGGGCGCTCCGGTCGTGCATATAGCACCCCTGTTAACTGGATTGAAATCATTGTGATACTAGCACATTATTTTGTACTAGAAGCACAACTGGTTTTAATGAAAACACAAATCTATGGCGTTTAAATAAAACGAGTAAAACAAAAAAAAAAATCATACATATTTATTATTATATGTTTTAACGTATTTTTACCAATGAAAAGTATTCCAAAACATAATAGTTGCTTTCATCATCGAATTCCAAATATTCTTCGTTAAAAACTATTTTCTTTGTCAGCTGCGTCACTAACAACGTCTCCGCTACTGCTGTCTTCTCTTAAGCGAATAACTAACTTATACACATCTTGATAAAGGGTTTACTCTCACATTTTCCTGAAAGATTAAAAATAATAGTATGTAATTTCTATCAGAAGATGGAAATCACTAATTTTAATTCCGAACATAACATAATTTATTTTTAAAATCAGCGGTAAATTAAATCACCTTAATTATCAAAACTGCTACACTATGGTCTATTTATTTTTTGTAATCTTACCTATAAATGCGCACTGTACACAACCCTCATTTTAGTCTTGAAATCATTTACATAGTATATTTGAAACTTCTAGTAGATAAAAACAAACAGCAACTTGATTACATACCTGTTTTAGCAACTGTTCAAGCATAAATATCATCCATATTCGATAAAAATTTGTTCAGCTTGGCGTACTAACAAACATTGATGATAAACTTTGAAAATAATTTACCGAGCTCCACTCCGGTTTGTTTTTCTCATATTTAACACATTTTTTCGATGTTTTATTTAAATAGAATTGAAAATTATTACAAATTTCAATAAATAACAAGTCACAAAACAAATCTATAACTGCCGATGACATTCGATGTACTTGTACTTACTAAGATTTAATGTTGTGTTTAAAATATTTAGTTTCAGTAACATCCATTTTAACGACTTTTTATATAAGCTATACAGGCAATCTACTTTGTAATAATTTCATAGTGGAAATTTACATGAAGTGAATTCTCATTCCACCTGAGGCTAAGTTTTCAATTTGAATTTAACGACAGTTCATGTCAAACTCACTCCACCTAAGTAAGTTTTAACTGTGAGTTTTATAGACCAGCTGTAATAACTGTGGGTAATTGGAAAAGAGAAAGATACGTTGAAAGGACTGTGTGAATTATACCATAACTAGTGTTAGCTTTTGTGGTGCATTTGTATTGTAATTCATATTTATTGCGATATTTTATATTTAAATAGCATCCTTAATGTCTGTGCTCGCGTCCGATTCTTTTGGTCAATACACTACTAGATAGTGTATTGACTAAGAGGATTTGACTTAAGGTGACACTAACGTCCGTTTGCGGAAGTTGGTGGGAAACTGTAGAATAAAAAAGAGTGGTACGCGTGAACACGGGCATTCGGGTTTTGGCAGCTCATTGAAGAAGTTGGAAAAATTGTAAGAACAAAGTGAATAAACGTAACTATCCTAAAGAACTTGTATTCTCATTTTTGACCAGCTAAAACTAGAGAAAGGGTGACTATCGAGATGGAAACATATAATGTGCAGCATAACGCTGAGCGACAGCCGTTTTGTGTTCCCTCAACAATTTCTTATTTATTGTTTTTTTGTAAATTTTGCGTCATGTATACAGCAAATAAACGGGGTTTCATTTTGTTTCCATCTTGTTTTGAGAAATATTCTAATATAGAGAAACTAAAGTCAAGCCTGCCTTATATATTGACATTGCATGTTTATTATATACCATGAGCCTCACAGTTTTCAAATAGAGCTTTAACCTTAACCGCTCACTATGTGATGCAAATTAAGTCATTTACATCCCTTTCACTCTTTAAGCCTTTTTGAACTTTTTGCGGAGCAATTTTAAATTTTTCGCTTTTTTGTTCTCCGTGCCGGTCCTAAACAGGCTAAATTATTTATGTCGTACCTACATCCTCAACAGAGGAATAAATTAAGTTTCTGTAGCCGAATAGCAGATTTCAACCGGGAAAGTTACGTATATTTAGTGACCTCATAAAATTCTAACGATATTTGGAATAGTGCAGGGTTATGCTAAGTTGATGCAAGATTACAGTAATTTTCCGTGTGCAGTTTCTGGCCTGCCATCGGACGCGTACCCAGGTGGCGGATAGGGGAGCGGCCCCCAGATATGGGGGTTACCGGTTTACCGGCGCGGACCAAAACCAGAAGTGGAGACCGCTTGTGCGGTCACACGTGCGGCGGGTCGGCCACCACTCCAGGTGGCTGACGTGACCCCGAACTCCAGGTCACCGTCGGGTAACCCGATATCCTTATTGAGAGGAGCTGGGGGCCCCGTTGTATCCGTGCAAACGAGTGGGGCTAAGAGGAAGGACACCTCGTTAAAAAACCCTTGTCTGCTGCGTCTTCTCGCACAAGAAGATGTACCCAGCCCAGCCCCTTCGTATGGGGGGACCACTGAGGGCCCGCTCTTTGGCGGGAATCGCTGGCGGGGGATTGGTAGCGCAAGCTCTGCTATTTCCCAAGACCCCGCCACTCAGGCGATGTCGTTGTGCCGCTGTGGTTTTTGTAGGTATTCCCGGCTACGGCTGGGCGAGTCCCACACACGCCTCTCGGGGTATGGTACGTAAACGCATTTCCACAACGTCAAAAAAAAAAGATTACTGTAATTTGTCATGGTTCGCATCCCAACAGACGCTTTAATTTTTGTAAATTATTGGATCACCATTCCCTTTAAAATGATGAAGGAAAACATCGAAAGGATACTAGAGCCAGAAACTTCGAAGACATGTAACTTCTACCAATCGCGTGGAGTAGGAGGAGTAGGAGTGGGCCGGAATCTAGGCCCACTCCTATTCACCGAGAGAAGGCCTGTGTCCCTGGAGTGAGAACATTATAGGCTGATTATGATGATGATGCTATAATTTGAATTTGAAATGTATATTTTCATAAACAGGGATATATTAGACTGACAGGTTCAAGTTCATGAACAGATATATATTAGACTGGCAGGTTCAGGTTCATAAACAGGTATATATTAGACTGATAGGTTCAGGTTCATAAACCTATACTGTTACATAGTGTATATCAAATTGGAAGCTTTTTGAGTTACCATACTATTGTATCACCAAAAATCACACTAATAAATACTTTGACTTTGACTTTATTAGATTGACAGGTTCAGGTTCATCATCATCATCATCATTGAACTTTTCTTTTTTTTATCGTTCCACTGCTGGGCTCAGGTCTCCTCTCATACAGAGAAGGATTGAGCGTAATCATCACGCTTGCTCAATGCGGGTTGGCGATATCAGACTTCCTCAGTCCAGGTTTCCTCAAGATGTTTTCCTTTACCTTTTAATCAGTCATTGGTGTCCAAGATATTCTTAGAAAGTACATATAACTTACGAAAAGTTACATTGATACTTGCCTGACCTGGAATCGAACCTGCACACGCATACTTGAGAGGCTGATGTTTTAACCACTAGGCTACCACGACTTCAAGGTTCAGGTTGGGGTTGCTTCGAGATTCAGGTTAAAGTACGAAGGCGAATGTCGTGGTGGCCTAGTGGTTAAGACACCAGCCTCTCAAGTATGAGTGCGCGAGTTCAATTCCAGGTCAGGCAAGTACCATTGTAACTTTTCTAAAGTTATATGTACTTTCTATGTATATCTTGGACACCAGTGACTGAAGGTGAAGGAAAACATCTTGAAGAAACCTGGACTTTATAAGTCTGCAATCGCCAATTCGCATTGAGCAAGCGTGGTGATTACGCTCAATCCTTCTCTGTATGAGAGGAGACCTGTGCCCAGTAGTGGGCCGATAAAAAAAAAGGTTGATGATGATGAATGTCAAGACAAAACACTAAGTTAAAGCCTGAAACATAGCTTGAAGGCTAGCGCATATTAGTTTAATTTGAAATTGTAAGTATTAAAACATCGTATTGATTATCTAGCCAATTAACTTGTGTCACTGAACTGTAGAATACTAAGAAGGTTCCAGATAGAAACCGTAAGAAGATCAACAGAAAGATTACCTAATCCATTAAATTATTCAAAAACAAACGAAATCGAATGGTGAAAACAACTTGTTGGAGTCATAGAATATTCATAACTAAATAAGACTTGAGTAAAGTTGTGAATAATATGTTAATTTAGGTAAATACTGTTCCAGGTGTCTTAAGGTGGTCTGACGGTATTTGAAGTCAAAGTAAAAGTAGGTAATTGATTGGCTTAAAAAGCGCTTGTATATTTAAAAGTACTTAAATAAATGTTATTGTGCCACATTTCTCCATTTTTTGGCATGCAAATATTGATACCAGAGTAAGATGATTGAAGTGAGATGATTTATTGATGAAGGACTTTATGATCTAAAAAAAATTATCTTGATTTATAGTTAAAATCGCCAACGAGCTAATTTTGGGTGGTAGGTCTGTGTTCCTATCGTTTAAATACATTAACCTTTTGACTTTGAAACACTAAAAGCAGTACATTATTGGTCATGCGAAGTGAACACGATATCGTGCGTTCAGTACCCGAAAATTATTGCGTGAGCTAGGCACTTCTTATCAGATATTAGTTACTTTTCTTCAGCTGCCGAGTTGCTATACTAATATTAAAGTTTCAGTTTGATTTCCAGATCGAACAAATGTGCTTTTATTGGATTTTTCGGTTAGGAAAGTTTTAGGAGAAGTCGAAGTTTGGGATGGCACGCAATAATGGCACTTTCCCGGAGTACAGTCACGAGCACTTACTCAAATTTTAAAAGCGATTTTGTCGTGAAATATGACGTGAACTTCTGCAAAACATCGCTTTTTAATCATGCGTAAGTGACGTATTTATGTTCGTGACTTTACAGACATGGGTCTGTTAAATCTAAATATGAGCGCAATTTTCAGCTATAACACAGGTATTACATATGTAACTAAAGCTTTAGTTTTGATACTGAATCTTAGTTTATAAGAAGGGTGGTGGGGTGGCCTGGTGAATAAATAATAACAGGTACAGGATGATTTATCAAGTTAAGCTTCGTAGTTCGTCTGTGGATGGGTAAGCATTTCGAAAGTCGCCGAAAGAAGCCGAAAGTCTGACCACCAGTCTTATCAAGGAGTACCTATCGTATTACTCAGTAACTGGATTGTGGAGCTCAGATAAGCGGTCATCATCATCATCATCATGAACCTTTTATCGTCCCATTGCTGGGCACAGGTATCCTCTCATACAGAGAAGGATTGAGCGTAATCACTACGCTTGCTCAATGCGGGTTGGCGATTTCAGACTTATAGTCCAGGTTTCCTCAAGATATTTTCCTTCACCTTTTAATCAGTCATTGATAGATAAGTGGTAGCTCCATGTACAATACTGGTATTCAGCTGAATCCGGTAAGACAGCAAGCTGAACCCAAAATAGTTGGAAAAAAGGCTAGGCAGATTATGATTGAATCTTTGTTTATTTTCTTAAGTAGAAGCCCTAGATGTTTTGTAGACATTAAAAGAAACACGTCTATGTCTTTGAAAGTTTAACTGCATCAAGATAGAGAAGGGAATCATGTCAAGTTCAAATAAAGGCCGGGACCATAAAGCGCGTTATCGCGGCGGATGGACGATGATGTCATGCGACTTATCTACCATACCCTTTATGTCCTCTTTTATTCAAGCCAGCTCCAGAATCTACTCCTTTACCTTGGAGTTTTTAAAGCAGGTGTCTTTTACAGTCCATTGTGTGTTTTTATGCTAATTTTTCACAAAAAGGCATCGTAGTTTACATTATCGCGAAGCTAAGAAGCTTTCAGGCAGAAAATTTCGTACAAAAAGTTTACGAAATTCTGTTTTTACTTGGCGCCTGTAATAATGTATACGACTAAAATAGTACGGACGACAGCGGGTCAAGCTGTCAAATATTCAAAATGTGAAACCCCAAACTGTCAAATATTCCCAATCAACCTTAAGCCTTTGTGCCTTCGAGATAAAGTTGAAAATCTAATAAAGAAATCTGACGGATTGTAGTAGCTTGATGTGATGTCGTCTGTACAACAAAGCATTTATTTCAAATAAACCAATTTACAGGCACTTTTGAATTGTCAGAATCATGAAGCCTGTTACGCATTTTAAAGGGTAGTAAGTGACTATGGAGAAGAACGGGCAGGATACTCCATGACATCTTAAAGGTAAAAATAATTTAATTGAAGAAAAACCACATACCTAAAGGTGCACTAAAGTATCAAAAGGATCATACCGTGGCCACCGAAACAACACTGGGACGCAAAAATAACGAATCACTTAGAAAAACCACGATATCTCCCAAACTTATGTATATACATAAAAAGAAATTTAGAATTTTGGTAACTATCAAATTTCGATTTTTTTATCAAAGAATATTTTGAGGTTTTGTTTCTAACCGAACTGTCATTAAACAGCTTTTTTGTCTGGTCACAGTATCTTACGCATCAACATGTCATTATCTCCTGAAGACTGTACACGAATTATCACCACAAGAACAGTACAAGAAAAAAGTAGTCAGTGGAGTACTGCTAGAACAGTAGGTGTATCTTTATCCACGGTTCAAAGAGTACTCCAACGATTTCAAGAAACCGGCATGATCATCAGAAGACCAGGGAATGGCAGGCCAATGTGCACAACTGTTCAAGAAGACCTATTCATCGTGAGCACTATGTTAGGAAATCGATATCTTACGGCTGTTCAGGTCGGAAATAGCCTTCAAGAAGTTCACCACAACAATGTGAGTTCTGACACGATCCTGCGGCAACTTCGTGAAGCTAGTATAAAGCAGATGGCCCTAAACTGCTCAGAGAACATCGAGTTGCCAGGTTGCGATTTGCACTAAAACATATCCGATGGACAGATGAAGATTGGTCCAGGGTTATGTCTTCCGAAGAGTCTAGATTTTATTTATTCGAACACAATGTATGTATATTGGCGAACAGGTGAACGTTATCGTCAAGCGTGTTTTATAGAATAGTTGCCATTCGGTGGAGGATCAATAATGTTATGGCCTGAGATACCTTCAGAGAATAGTGCAGAGTTAGTGAGTGACAGATACGTAAAAGACATTTTAAATGAGCATGTTGGTCCTTTCCTGGTGAATATTGGCGCAAATTCAATTTTTTTGGTGGTAGGCCATAACATCGGCCGCCGGCAGAAGTTACCACCCACCAGACAAAGTCTTGCCGCCAAGCGATTCGTCGTGTTCCGGCATGAAGTCTGGTGAAGCCGTACGGAGGACAGGTCTGAGCAGTTGTGTTGGGATGTGTGCCGGGTACGATGCGCCAAATGTTGTTGTGTCGGCAGTTTGGTCGTGGAGGGTCTCCAGTTCAATCTAACGGGTTTAACATTGCATCACTTCGCTCAACTGCCGTCTTTCTTCCTATTCATTAAGTCTTTTTATGTGAACAGGCTTAATAAACTAGCGCGCTTTACCATCAACGATTGCATCACTGCTTACCATCAGGCGGGATTGCAGTCAAGCACTAGTTTATAATTATAAAAAAAAATGCACAATATTGCGCGACGACATAGTGCACATTTATAGGTCAAAGCTTATATATAAGACGTCGATATCACCCGCATGGAATGGCCAGCTCGTAGCCCGGACTTAAATCACAAAGAGCATTTATGGAACGAGCTCGCGAGATGCGTTAAACAACGCTCTCCATCGGCAGCTACCTTAAGTGAGTTAGGAGTGCGCTAGTGGAAGAATGGTGAAATATAGACCAAAAGTGTATTAGTTTGGTTTAGAGCATGCCACATCGACTTAATGAAGTGATACGAGGAAATACAATCTACTAAAATATACGAAAAGCTTTCTTTATGCAGATTAACTGTGTTGTTTATTTTTGTTTACAAAAGTTAGAAGTGTTTTATGATTTTAATATTAAAATAAAATTATTGAATTTACAAACATATTATGTATTTATTTTATGTATAGGTCTGACCACTGAAGTTTCACAGATTAGGAAACTATCACACTTTTTATAAGCGACCTGGAATTTTCCACTGTCCCTGTGTATTTATCTACATATATTCTCATTCTTATATATATGATGAAGGTTCTATAAAATGCATGAGGATAAAATCAACGTATCAAAAAACAAAATAGGCAGAAGAAAATATATACCTACCTTCCCACAATTGTTTACAAATGAGGCAAGCTTAAGCTATTATTTTAACATGTAGTCACGTGGAAAAAAGCCTGAAGCTTGCTTGCTGTAGTCTGGTAGGTACTAAATTAATTGAACTCATATATGGCTATACCCATTTTTTTGGGATGAAAATCATGAAATTACTTCTCCCGCTCTGGGAGGAGCGGAAGGGCGAGTCAGACTTTTACTGACTAAAACCCACCCGTGTTTCTTCACTTGCCTGTGCGACGGCCAGGGCCACGGTTTCTTGTTTAACCAACCCGCAACCCTGACCCTGGAGGCATCGATACCTTACTTAAAATATCATGTTACCTATGTGGACTAAATTATTATTTACAAAAGTGATTATTAAAGGACAGTAACAAAATATAAGGAATAATACGATGATTCTGTACGAGTATATGCTGCTAATAAGTTATGCCTACGGTTATCCCAATGATAATCCTTTTAGACCTGAATAATATTTATTAACATGGCAAGGCAGGTAATATTTTCATTAATATATAGCAGCTCCTGTGGGGAATTAAGAATTGTTATTCTCATGACAGAATGGATCCTACTAAAATAGAGAGATAACAGGGGTTAAAAACTCGCGTTCAGAAAGAATAATAAATAATAGTATATAACCTAATTACTGAGCTATGGTCATTTCCATGACAAGTCTAGGATTTTTTTAGTTTCTGAAAAGTTTTTACTACGAACAACGCGAAAACACTAATTCCAAAGATTAAGTAGTACAACACTAATGATTGTAATGTCAGCTAGCACCGTAATCTGAATGACAAAACAGTCGTATACACAAAGTATACAAGTAAGAATTGAACAGATGAGACAAGTCTACAACAATCGACAAGTCTACAAAAAAATTGTCGGGTAGACATAGGTGTAACATACATTTTTGTGTGCTCCTGATAAATTAATTTTTTAAAATAGTTATTATATTATAATTAATGATTTAAATTAGTTCACTTTATATTAAACCTCCCCATACTCACTATCTATTGTTATCAAGACTTCAGCACCTGTACAACCAGGTACTATCACTTCACACACATGGACACTAAATTAGCTGCCAGTTTGGAGGATCTCGAGCAGTTGTTCAGCTCCCGAATGGAAGAATATGAAGCTAAATTGCAGCTGGCCACCACTGCTACCGAGACAGCTTCACCTGACATTGTTTCCATTGCACGTGAGTTCTCCGAGTTTAAGTTGTTCGTCTGTCAGGCACTCTCCACATTAAAAACTCAATTCGAGCTGCTGGCTGCCGGGTTTGATAGACATGAGACGGCTATGAGGAGAAAAGTCTTGCTGTTCCATGGTGTTCCAGAGAAGGATAATGAAAAGTTAATCGATATAGTCCACAGCATCTTATCCAACCAACTTAATCTACCAGAGGTGTGTAAGGAAAGGAATATTATCCATGTTTGTCACCGACTTGGATTCTCAAAGCAGAAGGCCCGACCCATACTGGTGCGATTTTTCAAAATGGAGCACCGACAACTTGTGTGGGATAGCAAGAAAGCTCTTAAGGGCACCGGGATCACTATCTCAGAGTTCTTGACGCAGGTTCGGCATCGTGTGTTTGCAGCTGCTCGTAAGCATTTCGGTATGCCTAATTGCTGGTCCATGGAAGGAAAGATTGTCATTATTTGCCCAGACAAATCCCGTCGGAAAATCGAAACAGTAGGGGAACTTAGGGATCTGACAACCAAGTTCCCGACTTGTTCTGTCAACACCGCGGAGTCTGCACATGCTGAAGATTCTGTATCTCCTGGTACCGCAAACTTGGCTACTCCTGCTAAGAGAACGAGGAAGATGCGCCTGCGCAAGTAGCATACCTATTTGTTGATGTTTTATCACTTCATTTTTCTATTTGTATTAGTGCTTTGCATGAGTTAGTACAATCTTTGACCGGTAGTTAGTTAAATAAGTATTTTTTATTTGTTTCACCGCTTATCACTACACTTTTTATTTTTATTATTGCCGGTATGTAAAATATTAATAACTTTTTTCCAGAATAATTATTTTGACAAGGTGACAGAAGTATGTCATATGTCATTGCCATGGTTCTGTCCAACTGTCATTGCGTCGCGTTCCATTCAACGTACAGTTCCATGTTTTTGTTTTTCTTACGTTACTATTCCATTTTTGTTCTACCTTTGTAAAATTCCTGCCAATATACCAGCGAGTGGGGGAGGTTTTTCGCAAAGAAAAATCTTACTTTTATTTTATTTTGTGCTTTTGCTTATATTTTAGTAGTAGAGTTATTTTATATATTATTTATTCTTGTTTAGTAATTTAGAATATTTTTATATTTATATTATAGTTTGTTATGCTCGATGATGATATAGCTGTTCTTAATGACAGCTTCTTCTCATGCTCTTCTTCGACTAGCTTTGTTAGTGCGGACAGTGATTCTTCCTTACCACAATGTTTGCATGATAAAATCTCTTCTCTTTTTTCCAATGACCCTAAGAATCTTCACATAGCTCACATTAATGCTCAGAGTATTCCTGGTCACTATACTGAACTTCTGGCATCCTTTAGCAGTGCTAATCTGGACGCACTTTTAATATCGGAATCTTTCCTGAAACCTTCGCTACACTCTAATCAATACGCACTTCCCGGCTTTATCTTGATACGCAACGACAGGACCGGCAAAGGTGGAGGAGGTGTTGCTATGTACCTGCGTGCTGATTTACCCTTTAAGGTGGTCAGTTCGTCTCCTTCTAGGTATTCTGAGTCGGCTGAATACTTGTTTGTTGAAGTTATTGTTCATCACACAAAGGTTTTGCTTGCAGTTCTTTATAGTCCCAACCTTCACATTGACTATTTTAACTCTCTCGATTCCGTGCTCTGCGATCTCTGCCCTTTGTACGAGCACGTAATTTTGATGGGTGATTTTAATACCTGCCTGATCAAAAATGACACTCGCTCACTTAAACTCCTTTCACTCTTATCTTCTTTTAATCTTCAAGTATTGCCTCTTTCTGCAACTCACTATTTCCCTAACTGTACACCCTCGTTGCTAGATCTAATGATCGTATCCAGTCCCAGTAATGTCTCTTACCATGGTCAACTTACGGCTACCTTCTCTTATCACGATCTCATTTATCTCTCATATCGTATTCGTGTTCCCAAGCGAAAGGCCCGGTTTCTGTATCTCCGCAACTACAAGGGCATAGATATGGAAGCCTTGCGGCGTGATGCAGACGATCTCGACTGGACCCCTATTGTCGAAATGGATGACATCGACGATAAGGTGAATTGCTTTAATGCAACGGTTCTCAACTTATATGATCAGCATGCTCCTATCCGACGTGTCAAAGTTAGACATAATCCTGCACCTTGGATAACTCTGCAAATTAAAGAGTTTATGGCTCGCAGGGATAAAGCTAAGAGCAGATATAAGCGCAGACCTTCAGAGCTTAATCTCTCTTATTACAAATCTTTGCGTAATCGCTGCAGTCATCTGTGTCAGGATGCTAAGAGACGCTATTTTCACGACCAACTCATTGACCGCAGTTCTTCCGATGTATGGAAATTTCTAAAATCTGTAGGCATAGGCAAGTCCCCTGCCAACCAGTGCAAAGATGTGAACCTCAATGATCTTAACAAACATTTCTCCCACCTTCCCTTTTCTCTTGATCCTTCTGTCAAGTCTGCGACACTAGAGAGTCTTGCTAGTCTGCCATTACCTCAATATTCTCTCTTCAAACTTAACGATGTTTCTGAAGATGATGTTAAGAAGTCTATACATGCAATTACTTCTTCGGCAGTCGGTAATGATAAGTTGTGCTCAAGAATGATTACTCCTATCCTTTCTTCATTACTCCCTGTTCTAACTCACATCTTCAATCATTCATTTTCTTCTTGCTCCTTCCCGTCAGTTTGGAAACAGGCTCACATAATACCTTTACCTAAAACTAACAATCCTACTTTATTAACCCACTTTAGGCCTATTTCTATTCTCCCATTCCTCTCTAAAGTTTTTGAGCACGTAGTTCATAGGCAATTATCATATTTCTTGGCGTTAAACTCGATAATATCTCCATTTCAATCCGGTTTTCGCTCGGGTCACAGTACCGTAACCGCGCTTTTGAAGGTGACTGACGACATTCGCTGGGCAATGGAGAATAAATTACTGACTGTCCTTGTATTGCTTGACTTTAGCAGCGCCTTTAACTCAGTGGACTTCGACATTTTACTAGGCATTCTTAATTCTATCAATTTCTCTTCTTCCGCTTTAGCCTGGTTCAGCTCCTATCTCCGGGGACGCTCTCAGTGTGTTCGCCTAGAGGAGTCCTTCTCCGATTGGTGTAATCTCACTGAGGGTGTTCCTCAGGGTAGCGTTCTCTCTCCTCTTCTTTTTTCAATTTTCATAAACTCTGTTACTAGAGTAATCTCCTCCAGTTTCCATCTCTACGCAGATGACCTGCAGCTCTATCGACATTCTTCTGCAGACAACACGAGCTCTGCAATTGCCGCAATGAATCATGACCTGGCTTGTGTTAGCGCTTGGGCTAAGTCATTTGGCTTACAAATTAACCCAACTAAATCCCAGGCTATGATCATAGGCAGCAGATTCGTTCGCAATGCAGCCAATATTGCATCCCTCCTGCCTTTATATCTTGATGGTGTACGAATTGACTTTACTGAAGCTGCCAAAGATCTGGGTGTAGTTATAGACTCCAATCTATCGTGGCGTGCTCAGGTCAGTGAGGTCAGTCGTAAGGTACATTTTTCCTTTCATTCACTGAAATGCCTCCAGGGTCTTCTGCCCTTGAAGACTAAAATTTCTTTAGCACAAACCCTTATTCGGCCGATTATAGATTATGCCGATGCCTGTTACCTGGATGCTACTGAGGAGCTGTTAAACAAGCTTGAGCGCTTGCAAAACCTGTGCATTCGTTTTGTTTTCGGTCTTCGTAAGTATGACCATGTTTCTCACCTTCGCAAGGAACTCAAGTGGCTCCCAATTCGCCTTCGCAGGAATACTAGGATTTTATGTCTCCTTTTCAACATCTTACACAACCCGTCTTATCCTTCCTACCTGCGTGAGCGTTTTTCTTACGCGCGCTCTAGCGACGCACCCTGTAGATCACACCTAAGATCCATCCTTAAATCTCATCCTCATAAAACGATTTATTATTCCTATTCCTTCTCTGTACATGCTGTAAGATTGTGGAACTCACTCCCGCCTAACATTCGTGATTTAAACACTATTTCTAATTTTAAGCGTCGATTAAAAGAGCATTACCTTTCCTCTATATTGTGAGAATTTGTTTATTATTTATACATATTTATATATTTTAGTATTATGTATTTATTTAAGTAGTATATTTATTTTTGGTTTTATTGGTTTGGCTTATATAATTATTTTTGCTTTATACGTTTAGGTATATTTAATATTATTACTTTAATAGTTATCATATTCATATTTTATTTCCCCCTTGGTCTTACACACTATTGTCTACATTTCTGTTTTACTTCTCCTTTCGCAGGTCTGCTGGAAGAAATTTCTTAAGAAATAAGCAGCACCTTTGTACTCAGATTTTCATTTTGTTGTATCTTTATGTATTTTATTGTGTGTACATAAATAATAAAATAAATAAATAAATAAATAAACAATGGCCGATGTGTGTATTTATTCGTCTCTAACGACCTATGTTTATGAACTCAGTCCAAAGAAAAAGACCCTGGCAGCACAACGCTTAAACTTAAGACTATGAAGCAAAATCTCTAAAAGAAAAGTATACGTATGCAGCTATAAGGTCCCTACAATATGAGCAAAAGTTTAATGTGACCATATTATAACGAATGAGATGTCACAAGACTATCTAGTTCTACACTTCTAGTTCTAATTACCATTGTTACTAGGGCTAAAGATAGAATTGGTCCTGGAAAAGCAACATACACAATACTTCGGTAAAGGCTACGAGGCTACAGAGATGGATCCACCAAGACACTCACATCATTGAAATAAGCTTGTTCCAACCGCTGTCGAGTCTTGTTAGCTTTGCTGTATTCAGGGAGGCTGGACTGCCTTCTCACACGCATCCTTTGGTCACGATCCATTGTCATCAGATCGGATTTCTGCGATAACACTAAATAGTGTAACCGATGTATTATATCCATTTTAAATAGCAAATAATTATATTGGAAGAGTTCAAGTTTAGCCCGAAGGATTAGAATTGTATTTACAAAAACGTTTGTCGTCTTTTCTAACGAAAGATTGTAAATACGATGTAACAACAATTGTACTTTTCTTATAAGTTATTCCAAAACTTTTTAAAAAAACAATTAAGTTTTTATTTTTCACAACTGGTTTTTTTGTGTGAGATTGAAAATAAAGGAGACTTTTTTTGAGATATAATAAAAAATATAAAAGAACGACAGTTATAGCCGGGCGATACTAATAGAAACTTAAAGTGAATGTGAGCGCGGCCGGGTATAGCGCCCGCTAGTTGGGGCGGGCGCGGAGTGACTGTGGGCTGGGCTCCGGATGTAGCGTGGCGGCGATCCGACGTAACCGGGCAACCGTTTGCAAACAACACGCAATCCGAACATGTCTAAAGTTACCTTTAGAAGCAATAAACAGCCTAATTACGTTCATTTATGCGGAATTAAGTTGTCCGAAGACTGAAAACCGTTGTAACGAATGCTACGTGCTTAGTTATACATTAGGTACTTTATAGGCGAAAAAGTTTCCCATACGTATCTTTTTGTTATTGAAGTTTAATAATACCACCTTATTCTAACAGTTACCTATACCAACGTGGATTTAAAATAGATAAGTATGTAGGTACAGACGGCAGCACATCAAGCTACTACAATCTGTCAGATTTATTTATTAGATTTTCAACTTTATGTATAAAAAATTAAGGCTCAAAATTGACTGGGAATTTCTAACAATTTCGGGTAGGTTGACCTACTGTCGTCCGTACTTAATGCATTTGTTAATACAATATGTAACTACGTAATTTCTTGATGTAACCGGTAACCTCTTTAACTTAACGTAGGTACTCATAAATTATATGAACAATTTTTGCAATGGGACCATATTCAACGGGAAGTCTTTAGAGTTTTTGTTGGTATATTTCGAAGCTGGTTTAACAGCTTTCGTGGCGTAGCGGTAGCGAACGCTTCAACATCGCCTTCGGGTTGTGGAGGTCAGACGGCAGACGCTTCACGGAAAATATCGAAGTTTAGTCAAAATTAGCAGTTAGGTAGACTACTATTCTTGGACTGGTAAAGCGGACCCCAGACTCCAAAGCTGAAAAAGCTTCGAATGCGACTAGGATTAACGCTCAGATGATGATGATGATGATGATGATTGGCGTGGCTGGCAAGCCACAATTATGTCAAATAACTTAATATTTGTCTCTGGTAATTTTAATTACCTACTTTGACCTAATTGGGAAAAACTAGGCAAATGATGTCATCTAGCGACATATTGTATAGAATCAAGTTTTCCTTACTGAACAGGAGTTTGTTGCGCCACTTCTTCTACCCAGCTAAGGCAATATGAAGTGGTGGCGATTTTGAAGACTGTCTTCTGGAATTATGATGTTCGAAAAGCGTCGAAACTCAGCTTGAATTTTGTTTTTGAGGCGTTCAGTTACTTCGATTGAGTACTTATACTAGAAAAACCAAATAGTCAAAATCTCCTATCGATCCTGGTCCACTATAACAGCGGTTGATATTATGACTAGTTTACGTAAGGTTTAGTCGCACCAGTTAGAGCTATTCCTACCTATTACTATTCCTACCTAAGTAGGTATATAGATTTACCTAGCTCCAAATTTAGGTAGATAACCGATCTAAGGTACCTACCTAGACTTTTAAATTAAAGAAGCCGCAACAGAGTGACGCGGCGGTCTAGACACGTTTGCAAATTCACAGATATAGTTACCAGACTTAGGTAGATGTTTATCGAAGCTGGAAATGTTGTCCAACTTGAAAAATCAAAATCAAAAGTAATTTATTCAAATTAGTCTGAGAATCAGCACTTTTCTAAAGTCGAAATTACAAAAGGCGGCCCCCAAATCGACCGCCCTTCACCACCTACTTGTGCAGCTGGAAAGAAGTGGCGCAACCAACTCTCTCATCCCTCTTGTTTGGGAACATCGTCCTACTATCCTCGTAATAGAATTTGGACTCATCCTACTGATATTATAAATGAGAAAGTCTATAAGGATGTATGTATGTATAGATGGATGTCTGTTACTCTTTCACGCAAAAACTACTGAACGGATTTGCATAAAATTTGATACACAGAGAGTTCATAACATCAGGCAATGATTTAAGATTACCTTGTAGTAAAAGTTGATAGGTTTTATGTGGCGCAAACGCTAGGCGGTTACGATCACCCCACTGAGAATTAAATTTAGGCAAGTATTGGCCAAGTTCTCAAGTCCAGCTCGGGTACTTGACTGAATGAGCAGTAGGCCATCGTCCGCGTAACCAGTAAGTGAACAGCCGCAAGGAAGCGAGATGGCGAGGAAGTCATCAAAACCCAAATTCCATAAATAAGGGGCGACAACTGAACACTGAGGACATCCCATGGTTAGTGCTTTAGTACTAGAAAAATGACCGAGCAAATGAGCATCACTTAAGCGTTCGTGTTATCCGTATATTATTTAAAAAAAGAATATCGAACTAAAAAGTTGAAAATAAATATAGTTTAAAAAACTAAAAAAAACATGCTTTTAAAGAATATCAAATAAAAAGTAAAAATAATTTGTGTCATATTTTTTGTATATTAAGCGCCTCACGCTTTCTCATTTATACTAGTATTGTTTATATACTATTGTCATAAATTAAATTTTAAAATTATTTTAAACTTTTTAGTTTCATGTTCTTTAAGAGCATAAGTTTCGCTAAAAATGGATAAAATTGAAATCCGTGCGGTGATACTGTTGCTTGAAAATTTTTACTACGGAATATATTCTTAAAGATTTATGCGATACATTGGAGGAGTCTGATCCTCTATATTCCACAGTGGCTTGGTGATATGCAGGGTTTAGACGTGGTAGAATATCGGTTAAAAAAGACCCGCGCTCGCCCTTCGATGTCAGTCACTCAGGAAATGGTCGATAAAGTGAAAAAAAATGTTTTGGGTGATTTTGGTGTAACAGACTGTTTTATAACTGAAGAGTTGAAGATTTCAAGTAGCAGTTTGCATAGCATTTTGCAAGATCGCTTAGGAATGAAATAGATAACCGCGCGTTAACAAGTAAGCAACATTTCTAAGAGCTCATTGGAACTGTTTCAACGAGATCCTGATCTTTTTGGTTCGGTTCGTAGCATCATTATGATCCAGAAACGAAACGGCAATCAATATCCTGGAAAAGACCGTTATCTCCCACACCAAAGAAATTCAACACTCAACCATCTGCCGGCAAAAGCATGGGCTCAGTTTTTTGGGACAGCCAGGGACTGATGATGATTAAATAAGTAGGTACCTTGAACATGGAGCCACTATCAATGGCAATGTCTACACAGAACAAATTCAACGTAAGGAAATCCTTGAAAAGCGACGAGGGAAACTCGCGTAAAAAGTTTTGTTCCATTAGGACAACGCGACGGCGCACAAGTCCACAGTTGCCATGGCAATACAAGATGCTGGCTTTGAGATTGTCGATCATTCGCTATATTCACCGGACTTGGCCCCTAGTGATTTCTACCTATTTCTGCGTTTGAAAGAACAATTGAGAAGCACAAAATTTTAGGATGACGAAAAAGTGAAGGCCGCAGTAAACGATTTAGATAAAAACTTATTTAAAAACGGTATTTTGGTTCTAGAAAAAAAAAAAAAACGAGTGTGCTTATGACCACACGACTGAAGTGAAACTTCTTTTGCACCATCTGTATGTATATATATATATATATATATATATATATATATATATATATAGATATCCCTTTGGGCACTTTGTGGCTCAGACGTGCCGTATAGGTAGTAATTTGTTGATCCATTTTCACTTGTTGATCCGGGGGCCTTTTGTTGATCCGATGCCATTTGTCCATAAATATGTAGCTCCGTTCGGAGCCACATGTGTCACGTTCAATAATAATAAGTAATAACAATAATTAAGGGCTGTTTTATACAAATCCACCTTTTTGGCGTCTGGGCAGTTGTTGATCCAATTCAAATGGGCCAATCAGGGCGCAGCATTTGCCAAGGGCGCGAAGCGATTGGTTAAGCAGCCGTTTTGTTTTTTATGTATGTTCACTTTATTAATCTTAGATATTAATCTCAGACACCTGGACTGATTTGCTAAATTCTTTTTTTGTTTGAAAAGGTAAACTTTCTAAATGGTCCCTTAGTCAAGATCTGATGATGAAAGACTAGAGAAATCAAGAGGAACTTCCGAAAATCGTAGGGGCGACTAGTGCATTTCTAAGTATCTTCATTAAGTATTTCAAAGAACTATAATTTGATAAAGGTCTGATGTAGCTGATGATGGAGCCGGGAGACAGTCGAAGGAAGTCCTCAACGATTGATAGCAGTTACCTTGAGTTTGTGCTTGATTAATTTGTATTAATTAGTACTTTACACCAAGATGAGTTGTGACTGTCATTAAGGCTCTGATGATGAAAACAAAGGCCACTTCCAGAAACTCCTCAAGGTTTACAGTAGCTACTTTGTTTTTGGACTTAATTCCAATACCCATATAGCACATACAATCCGAGATGCCAGTGTCCTGTCCCCTCCACTCTCCCCTCATGTTATGACCCCAGGTGGACAGGATCCTCCCAACACTTAGACAAAACCCCCCCCCCACCTACCCCCCCTTCCCCTAGACTCAACCTAGCCTCCCACCCCTCTCATCTACACTCACTTACCCCCCCCCCCCCCACTTGCTCCTCAGACCACCTCACCCCCCCGCGGCCTATCTCGGGATCCGGAGGTCCTAGACTAGCCGAGTTTGGGCTCTTCGGAATCGGGAGGAAGAGCCCAACATTCTGGCCCCGGGGAATTCCGCATCCCGTACTATATTTACCCACCTCGAAGTCCTTCCCCATATCCCTACCTAAAATCCCGGATATCTCGGAAACGGCTGGGAATTTCAAAATTCTGACAAAATCCCCCCCCCCCCTTACTAGCCCCCCCCCGCAGCCGGAACCTCCCCCATTTTGACCCCATAGTACCTGACCCCTCAATACCCATATAGCACATACATTCCGAAATTCCAGTGTCCTGTCCCCTCCCACTCTCCCCTCATGTTGTGACCCCAGGTGGACAGGATCCTCCCAACACTTAGACAACCCCCCTCACCTACCTCTCCCCCCTCCCCCTAGACTCAACCTAGCCTCCCCACCCCTCTCCTCTACACTTCCTTACCCCCCTTCCCCACTTGCTCTCCGGGCCACCTCACCCCCCCGCGGCCTATCTCGGGATCCGGAGGTCCTAGACTAGCCGAGTTTGGGCTCTTCGGAATCGGGAGGAAGAGCCCAACATTCTGACCCCGGGGGATTCCGCATCCTGCATCCCGCATTTCGCATTCCACACTGACTTACCTGGTGCTGGCGCGCGCAATTGTTGGGACATACAGGCTGTATCTTTAGGTTAGTTTAGTTTTAAATTTGGTGTTGTATTTAGTCGTGGACCGTCCCCCTATCGGGGACGATAAGTTTTAATCTTTATTAATGTTATTATATTAAAGTAAAACTTCTTCGCCTTCTTTTTCTAAGAAATTTCACTTCTTACGTGTGTACACTAGTACACGCACACATTTTTTTTTTGTTTCTAAAAACGAATATACTAATACCAAAGACATACCCGACTTCGGAAATTAGTTATTTTTTACGTTGTAGTGTTTTCTGGAAGACGGTTGTTTTTTTTTACACTTTTGTGTTATGAAAAGTACTGTGCAGCTGCATCCGGTCAGAATGAACGCTGATGCTAATATAGTTGGGAAAAGGCCTGTAAACAAACGACGTAATTTTGAATAATGTTATTTTTACCCGTAATTTTGGTTTAAAAACGAAACCACTGAACCGATTTCTATAAAATTCCTACGACGTCAAAATGAATGTATGAACAATGGTAGACATTACGTGATTACGCAACTTAAATTCAGTTTCTTGATTATAATTGATTGTTGCTTAAGCATGACATGCAGGTACTGGTCCTTCAGTGATAAACTTCAATGCTGTAAGTTTTTTAGGAGTTTCCTCGACTCCTGTTGGTCTTCATCATCAGATTTACGGACACGACCGACAGACCTTCATTTTAACCCACATAGGTGCAAAGTTCTAATCAATACAAATTAATCAAGCACAAACGCAAGGTGGCTGCAGGCGATCGTTGAGGAGTTCCCTCGTCTGTCTATGTTCTTCATCATCAAATCTACTGCAGATTTTCATAGTAATCCATATGGGTGAAAATCGCTCATCAATATACATTAATTAAATTCAAACACAAGGGAACTACTGTAAACCGTTGAGGAGTTCCCTGAAGTGGCCTTTGTACTTATCATCAGAGCCCTAATGACAATTAAAACCGATCTAAGTGTAAAGTTCTTATTAATACAAATCAATCAAGCTCAAATACAAGGTAGTTGCTATGAATTCCCGAGGAGTTCCCTCAACTGTCTCCCGGCTTCATATCTACTCCAACATCAGATCTACTCCAGATCATTAGTGAATTGTAGTGCTTTAAAATACTTAATGAAAACATTTAAAAATGTACCTAGAAATGTACAAGTTGCCTCTAAAAATTTTGAAAGTTTCCTTGCTTTCTCTAGTCTTTCATCATCAGAGCCTGGTGACTATTTGACCACCCTTTTAAATAAAAAAGAATTTTGCAAACGGATCCAGGCTTCTTACAGTAATCGGTGAACATACATAAAAAAAAGGTTGCGACTAATTGAGAACCTCCTACTTTTTTTGAAGTCGGTTAAAAACTTAAATTGCCAAAAGAAAATAATTTTTCTGTTGACAATTTAAATTTTATAGGATTTTGACATTGATTACTAACTTTTTCCAATATAAGTTCATTCCCGGTATTAGAAAAAATGCCTGGGGTCGAACCCTCTCGTCTCAATGCCCGCGCTTCTGCCGATGATAATAGTATCATACTAAGCAATATACGGTCAAATCACGCAGGCTCTTACTTACTATTTTTCTCAAACAATCCGAGGAAATAAAAAACATAATTTTATTTTTTACGTTCAATGACGAATAATGAACAATAATTATTTTTCCCACGCTCTGGCGCTATTATGATGTTCCTTTGTTTTTTTTTTTTCAATAAAGCGTCCACTATTTATCATTTCAATATTGTGTCTATTTGCAAGACTGTCTGAAATTTAAATAAAACCTTTTATTAGTTACCTCCTTGGTGTTTCGAATTTAGTTTTTTTTTTTTCGAAAGAAATTCAAACTAGGACGCTGGAACGAAACGCAAACTACCTAATTCGAAATTACGGCCGCTTAAATTTACATTCCATGTGTCTAATGCGTTCCTGTACCTTTTATTTTATTTTTTATTAAAATTATAAACTAGCGCTTGACCGCAATCCCGCCTGATGGTAAGCAGTGACGCAGTCGTTGATGGTAAAGCGCACTAGTTTATTAAGAGCTTATTCACTCAAGCCTTGAAGACACTAAAATTGTAGTCCGACGGAAACACCGCCGCTGGCAAACTGTTCCAGTCCCTCGATGTACGCGGTATAAAGGAGGAAGCGAAACGCTTCGTCCGTATCGTAATGGTGTTCGCTAAAATATAACGCGACTAAGTGAAATAATTTTTATAATACACGTAGGAATGTAACTATGAGTAGATTGAGAAAACATCTACCAGAATGTCAAACGCACTTCGGCGGATATATGTACTCGTACTTAGATCTTTATTACCTTTATTACTAAGTAGTAAATATGATTTTATGTCCACTAACGTGCGGTTGAGTTTATCTTTCTTAATTTACAAAAATATTATTAATGAGGTACACATGTTTAATTTACACACTACGCTGCGATATCTCAATGTTCTTTATGAACTATTTACTGAATGCACTTTTTACGACATAAATCAGGCACTTTTATTTAGTAAACAACACTATGCATAATTTAAAACTCCAATGAAAAATTAACGTGACACTCGGCTTAACTTTCCCGCCAAAACTCCAGACACGGGTTATGACATCAAGATAACATTGTTTTATTTTGAGTACTAGGCTTTTTAGTAAATTATATTTCTTTGCCTTTTTTTTTTTCTTTTTCTTCATTATGTGTTTATTATTGTTTTAGTGTATTATTATTATAATGTGCGTTCTGTTTGGGCGGAATAAAGAATTTTTCTTTCTAGATCAGGAATCATTCAGTATCGGTTTTTTTAGGAATTAATCAGATGATTAATTCCTAAAAAAAACAGCTACGGAAACTTCAACCCTTAAAAATTAACATTAAAATTTAATAATAATATGTATTCGCATACAAATACCAAAGGAGTCTATACAAGCAGTGTCAATTGCATTGAATGTTACAGAGGCCGTCCACACAATATTTTCGGCACAAGACATACAGCGGCGATATCATGTTTAGACCCATTAGATTGGTTTCGATGAATAGAGTTTAAAAACTTAAAATTAATGGTAAATTAGAAATAAAGTATAAAAATCCTAGACATAAAATTCAACCACTTTAAATATTAATTACAATTCATACTAAAAATAATTACCTATTCAGATTAAAATAAGTATTACGAAGTATGAGTAGCTAAATGGATCAACAAAGTATATGATTTTTGGAATATATTTCGAGCCAAAAAGTCTTCGAGCATTTAAAAAAAATTGACGTTATGGATCCATTAATGCATGAAATGTTAACAAATATATATAGATCTTACAATGTATGGAGCATTGCGAATATAAAATTTCTAGATTAGGTTTAATAAATTCATAATTGATCAACCGTTACGGTATAGGTATTGGATCAAAAGAAGTATTACTGGAAGTGCGAGTATATAAATGGATCAATACAAGTTATTGATTTTTGAAATATATTCAGAGCTAAAAAGTCCTGGTGGGTTCAAAAAATATAGCCGTTACGGATCCACTAATGCATGAAATTGCTGAAAATTTTTTGTCGAGTATAAGTCCTAATCGACGAATATATTTGGCCACATCCCTAAATAGAATACGACGTTGCCACTCCCCCCAAGAAATATGCAACTGGAGTAAAGTTATTCCGTGCTAAAGGTGGAGTCTATAATGAACGGCATCGTGGCTGGATCAACTAAGTGCCCAAAGAGGTGTTTATATATATATATATATATATATATATATATATATATGTGTGTACAATATATACATGTATACACATATACATATATTAATTTTCTATAAATATTTAAATTTATTTCATGCTTTCATTTATAAATAAATATTTTTGCATAGACCTCCAATTAAAAAAAAAAAAAAATGGATTCCCTCGGGGCCAAAAGGTCGAGCTCTTCCTCTTGAATCAGGGGACCCCAAACTCGGGTAGTCCACGACCTCTGGTTCCCGAGATAATCCACGGGGGGTGAGGTAACTAAAGGGGGTCCGGGAGGGGGATAGGTTTCGTGGGGTTGCGGGGGGGAGGGGGAGGAGGAGAGGAGAGGAGTGGATTCCCTCAGGGCCAAAAGGTCGGGCTCCTCCTCCTGATTCAGGGGACCCCAAACTCGGGTAGTCCACGACCTCTGGTTCCCGAGATAATCCACGGGGGGGTGAGGTAATAAATGAGGGGGGTCGGGGGGTGTTCGCAGCGTCATGTTCTCGAAGAAATTCATAGTTCTTAATCAATCAAGGTACTTAGCTTAATAATTGAGCTTATGAGGCTCGAAAGCAATTTGTACTTTGTGTCCAATTATCGTATTGTGACGATATCTTAAAGCTTCTATACTTTCAATTATATCAGAAATGTTCAGCAAAAATATATAAAACAATATAAAGGCCAGAACAGAACGAAATTTATAAATTATTTGTGCTCTTAGGTAATCAATTGTTAACAAATCTTAAAAAGATCCAAAAAATATATATTGCCTTCGGCGAGATGCGAACTCACAACTTCATACTCGACTCAATTGTTAACAAATCTTAAAAAGATCCAAAAAATATATATTGCCTTCGGCGAGATGCGAACTCACAACTTCATACTCGACAGGTCATGCAATATTTACATGAGCCAACTCCTTGTTTGTATTACAGACGAAATAGGACTATACTCTGCTTCCGTTCGCCTTCATCATTTTTTTTCCTATCATTTTTCGTAACGCTTTCGCTAGTTTACTCCCCAAGTCAAGCGTGCCTAAAGAAGTTTCACTTCAAAAAATGCTAAATTTATTAACCCAAAAGCATGATTACATCGAAAAATAATATAATATTAAATAAACTTATTTTTTAACATACTTATTCAATATTCTCATTACCTACTTACTTTTTGAACGCCCTTCATAGCATCATGAAGTTTTATAAAAAAGTACTATGTGGTAAAATGGATAAACATCACAATTTTTCGAGGGCATTATATCTATGTATATCCAAACCATCGTCTTTCCCTGTCCGGTCACGTACCTATCTATTCTCTAAAGCATTAGCAATGCCTGAAGCCACACACTTAATTGTGACTAACTGAAAGCCGAACATAAATACCTACATAAGGTATTATTATCCTACATACAATTTTGGGTTCTAATTAATTATTTTATGTATGAGACGACTGCCTAGTTTCGATGGTCCAATACGTAGTTGTAAATCGACCTTTGGGAACGGTCTGTACCTATAAGGTTAGTAAAGCATAGCAAAAAATGTGTTTTTCCTTAGTCTACATTTGTGCACGCTTGAAGCCATTAAGTTCGCCCTCTATAACTGTGGAGCTTTACTAATAAACTATTTGCAATAACGAGAAAAATTAGATTTATTCTATGGAAATCAAGTCAATATAATCATAAAATTTTTTCTTCTAGGCGGAGCGGAAGGGCATGTTATTGACTAATAAAAACCCGTGTTCCTTCATTTGCCTGTGTACCGGGAGCCGCGGTATCTCTTTCGAACATCATACGGCCCTGATAGGTAACGATCCTAGAGAACCCCGTCACGATGTGCTGACATATCTCAGAGGCCCGCGTGGAATACAATGCGCCGTCGAGCCGAGCCTGTAGGCCTAGTATGAGTTTTCAATACGAAACTCGATCGTCGATATCGAGCGCGTTTGGCGCTCTCATTGGTTGAGAGTTCTTACGACCTTGAAGCGGGCCAATCGCTGATTCAAACGCGCTCGATATCGACAAACTAGTTTCGTAACGAAAACTCATACTAGGCCTACCTACTGTTCCTTACCCGGGCGGCGAACTGCCCATTGTTCGCCGCCTGGTAACAAATCCCAAGGTCGTTTCAAAAAAGAATGCATTCTTAATTCTGTGGTACTTATGTAAAGGTACAACCTAAGAGATACCGTCAGTGTAGAGACACCAGACAGCGTCTAGTGCGCGGCTATACATTTTACCATGCGATCGTAGGTAATTATTTCAAGGACACTACCGAGACGACTGCTTATTTTATTATACTGTACTTCTGGGAATAAACGCGTAATGTCTCTTGCCAATACCATCAAAACCCGCTGTTCAAACAATGAAAGGCACATTACACACATTCAGTGGAATGAGCATCGTAAATGGATTAGTTTAGTCCTGTCAAATTAAGACGGGTACTCCATAGAGTTTAGACACGTTTAAAAACAAATAGGTACGTCAATTTACGTCAGGCGCGAACTAATTTAAAAGGTACCTACATTTATGTTCTGTCCTTTACTTAATGAAACGGAAAGGAAAATATGAACCGAATTTAAATTTTGATGAACAAGGGAATCGGAGCCACTGACAGTTACCTACTATTAGTAGGTGTTAAATTGAATTTCTCAGTAATAGCCCGAAGTCTGATAAATTGCCCCATTGATGGCAATAGGCTTGGTCTCTTTCATGGGACTGGAACTTGAAGAAATTGGGGTGTACCTACTATAGGTATCTTCTTCTCACCCTATAGAGGTCCCCTAAGGCTTTCCACAATGACCGGTCTTGTAGTGTCCCACGACCTTCACCAGGTCATCGGTCCACCGTGTTGGGGGCCTCCTTATACTGCGTCTTCCGGTACGTAGCCGCCACTCTAGAACCTTACTGCTCTCTACTACTATATTATGATAATTACATGTGATTAGGTAAGATATTATATCTAAATACGACTTATTTTGAAAACATACCTATAGCCTTATTTATTCATATATAGTCTAGGCCTGTGCAGTCATGACTGTACAAAAAGACGGAACACCGTACTTACCTATAGTGACCACACGTGCAGGTAAGCTCGTGTAAACTAGACTGTGCAATCCTAGTTGTTTTGAGAGCTCGTGTTAATACACATGTAAATACCTAATAGAATAATACATAGGTAGGTACCTCTTTTAACTTTTCAATCATTAAATGATATGCTTATTTTTTTTTTGTTTCTATCTGAGTATTCTTTGCTTTTTATTTTCCACAACGCTGGCAGCGATTTGTGCAATTCTATGAATTGTGTTAAAAATTCCTTATAATCACTCCTAAAATCGATCATTTTTGGATTTGTGACGTGTTCCTTGTCGTAAAATAATTCGTAGGATTGATGAGCGGCTTGAATGACTGGCCACACTTGCATGTAATACCGTGCAAACCAAGTTAACTGGTTTGCACAGGCAGGCTCGCAGGTAATGCGCCCGTCTTACCTGCGAGCATGCCTGTGCAAACCAGTTTACGCAGGTAGGCGCGTGTGTGTGGACGGCAAGACAGTAGCTCGCGCAGTCCCGAAAGCGCGGCTTGTGCAATCATTGACATGCTGAAGATTTGGACTGCACAAATTTGGCCTGTACGTGTGGCCGGTCATTCAAGCCGCGTATCAGTCCTACGGATTATTTTACGACAAAGTACACAGTAGTCTCGGGTCTGCGCGCGCTACCGTCTTGCCGTCCCCACACTCGCGCTTAACTGCGCAAACTGGTTTGCACAGGCATGCTCGCAGCTAAGACGGGGCGTGTAGACGGGGCATGAGACGGAGCGTGTAGACGGGGCATAAGACGGAGCATAAGACGGAGCGTGTGGACGGGGCATAAGACGGAGCGTGTGGACGGGGCATAAGACGGAGCGTGTAGACGGGGCATAAGAATGTTTTTATTTCTGTCTGTGCTGGCTCACAGGTTGGAGTCTCAGGAGACATTGGATCATAAGAACTACATATTTTTGCATTTTGCAACAATATATAGTTATACTATTATAATACATTACAAATTGCTTCTTTCTCAACTAGAGTACTTTATTTTTTTAATAATTATAAACTAACGCTTGACCGCAATCCCACCTGATGGTAAGCGGTGATGTGATCGTTGATGGTAAAGCGCACTAGTTTATTAAGAACCTATTCACTCAGATTCAGCGAATAGGAAGGAAGACGGCAGTTGAGCGAGGTGATCTAATGTTAAACCCAACAACACGACCAACGATGCTGCGCCAAAGGGAGATTGATCTGAAGACCCTCCACGACCAAACTCCCAACACAACATTTGGCGCATCGTACCCGGCACACATCGCAACACAACTGCTCAGACCCAGGCTTCACCAGACATTATGCCGGAATACGACAAATCGCTTGGCGGCAAGGCTTTGTCTGGTGGGCGGTAACCTACAATAGGTATATGGTAAAAATACAATAAATTAAACAATACGTTATAGCTATGAATACTTTATTAGTAGTATAAGGCAGAAAATTACACCTTAGTAACTCTCACAAATTGAGACAATCAAAGTCAAAAGACAATGCAAACTCTTCTATTAGCCCCTCTTAATATACAACAATCAATAAATACACTTGTAAATATTTAATCTGTCAAAATAACACCAACAAATTGCCAAGATTTCATCATAGTCTTTTGCAATAAAACAGTTGTGCAGACATTTTTTTTTTGTCATCACAGACACAATTGGCAAAGTGATATGTATTAATCTAACAAAATATAGCTCTGAAGAAAAATGTAATAATCTTAGTGTCTCTAGTCTTATTCTTAATAAATTATTCCCTACATGTTTTTTGTAAGTTTAAGTTAAATAACACCTGATATAACTATAGCCTGAGTAAATAACTTATGTTAAATTATCCATATTTATCATAATTTTTAGAGTGAACCATTCACATAAAACTATGATAAAAGGTTTAACATTGATGTGTATTATATGTGCTGCATAAAAAAGAACATTAGTTCCAAAACAAGTAATGATCAAATCACCTTTAACAATCTCTTTTGTGTGAACAAGACAATAAGGTATTGGTTATCAGTGGCTTGAAAAATGACAACATACCAGCATAAAAGAGCTTAAACTATGGAGGGAAATGTGAATGTGATTAACTAAGTGGTAACAATGATAACAAGTTCCTAGACATAAAGAAAACAATGATATGTTAGCTGGAAAAAAGGAAATTGTGCTACTGTTTCTTCCAGTCAACCATAAACATTATCCTAACACAATTCTGGATATTGACATACCAATAACCACATACACTTGAAATTCTGTACTTATCAACTTATTGTTAAATATTAGCCCACAAAATTTCAAAACAATTTATGGGGCAAATACATTAGCACCATAAATAGGTGACTATATTAATTGTACTTAAGCATAATATTGATGTCTTTGTGAATATTGTGGTCCTTGATTGGATTAATTGGTTCAATATTATGCTAATCTATGAACTTGAATTAACTAATAAACAAATGCTTATATACAATTATTCTGATATCTTTGATTTACCGTTCAATTTGCCAAGCTGACCTAACATAAGGACAGTATTAATTAAATTTTCAGAGTATATACGCTGATTTGTTTCCATTTTTCTTAGCTTCTGGACAACATATTTAGAGAAAAATTCAAGTTCATTTTCGTTTCCATGATTTCGTGTTTCATCCTCCAAACTCCGTTTACGTTTAGCCTCCCGAGGGCTAGTTAAATTGGCATTTTTAGCTTTTCTTTTTGTAGAATGGTTTGCCTTATTATTACTGTCACTGTTTACAAACCCCAGGTTCAAATCGTCAGCCAGATCATTTGCTTCTTCCTCATTTAACTGTATAGTCAAATCATCAGGCACTGTTACCATTGGTACATGATTTTCAGAAAATATGGGAGACGGCAGGAATGAAACCCGTTTTCTAACTTTGACAGCTGAATGTTTTGGCTTGAAAGCAGCAGGATCTTCCGAAGTGGCTCCTACTGTATGTCTACGGTTTGTCTTCTGCTTAGTAGATTCTAAGTTTTGAAGTCGGCTGACAGATTGTTTGTTGCTCCAGAAATTAACCTTGATCTTCTGTTTAGGTTTCTGTTCAGCAGGCTTTGGCCTGTTTAGAACTGTGGGTAATTTATAACGTATGTTATCATCATCCTCTTCCACTTTTTCTATCTTTTTCAGTTTAGGTGATTTACCAGCATTGTTGAAGAAATTGGTGTTTAACTTGTATCTTACATTGTCATCATCTGATTGGTAACCATTTTTCTTAGACGACTTATCGACAGATACAGGTTTCATTGTCTTGATGATATGATTATTCAGTATCAGTACTTATTGGATTATAAACACCGCCTCGCTGCACCTGGAATGAGACAAAAACAAGATAAATAAATAAAATTTTACAATGACATTAACTAACGGCTTCATTAAAAAATCAACGAAAATAAGGTGTTTATGAAAACAAGAAGTCCGATAGATCGCGTTGAGTAGCGCTTTCCCGCCCAAACATTGGACAACAAAATCGCGTAAATAAATCTGTTATTATAACAATAATGACAATATTCTAAATTATCTAGAGAATATTTAAACATGACGCGTACAATAGAAACGATATTTGTACCAAACAGGATCCATTAGGGAGGAAATTGAAGATAAAGTTTTGAGGTTATGGGACTTGCTACGTTCAATAAAAACGTATATTTCTAAAGAGTAATAATTAAATATAAAGTAAATCATACTCCTTAGAGGAATATTAGCTATAACTATCACATTTAGGTTAGCTAAATCATTATTGTGGTTAAAATGATGTCTCGTCATCATTAACGTTTTGATAGGCAATTCCTATTACATAATCATAATATTTTATTGAATAAAACTTACCTTTATTGAGTTTCATTATTATTCACCAAGAGTTCACTCAATGTGTTGGTCACAAGAGTCAAAAATAAATAAATATTATCCACGAATGCAAACACGACACGCACTATTCGGTTTGTTCATGACGCAAAGTGTTTCCAAAATTGTCCGCTAGAGGCGTAGCGTAACAGCCGCGCGCGGGAAATCTATGGGAGCGTTCATCATTATAAATTGAAAAAACAAATATACTCAATGTTCAAAGAAACAATGTAACATTATGTTTGGATCGTTTTCCATCATTATTTTGTATTAAGTAAAAATATAAGTGTATTAATAATTTAGGTTATGCAGATATATAAACTATTAGGTAATACATTATAGAGTACCATAGTACGACTAATTTAACTTAGTTTATTTATTTTAATTGTATTTTGTATTTTATAGGTATAGTCTACCGTACGCTAGTAGTGCCAATTCGACATTTTCAGAATGTCTTTAAATCTCTTCTGTTGCCTATCTGTTGACTAAACCTAATGTAGTAGCTATTGATGTATGTTGTGGTATTTACGAAATGTTCGCAAATACCACAACATTCGTTTTCGTTTTGTTTTTAATGATTAGTCAAGAACTTTATCATCACACAAAATACTAATTTCAATTGCTAATTTACAATTAAAAAAGCTAAGCTAAAATGGGCCTGTGAAACCATAATTCCTAATTTATAGGCGAACCGGATATTATTGTTATCTAAGACGATACGTACATTTCCGAGAAATTATACAAATAAAATTAGGTTTATTTTTTAGTAAAAAGTAGTCTCTTTTCTCTCAGGAAATACCTTATTATCAACGTAACAATGGAAACTAATTTTTGCGTGGAAATAAGTAGTGTATATGCCTCTGTACCGTTTGCTTTAGCAGCCTAGAAGCCCGACTACGTCTAGAACGGGGGTAAGTTAAGTCAATAGTGTTCAAAAGCCTGCGCTGAGCACACAGCTTTTGAAATGAATATCTATTTAGGTTTAGGTATATTTAGGTCTGTTTATGACCTTAATAATAAATTAAAAGTATCAAAATACCTGCATCATTTTACTATAAAATTAAATGGGTATCTATAAACACCTGTTTTATTAAATTGGATTGCTTACCATATGATTTTTCATGGAAATCCACCCCATCTTGGCACGGAACTTCAGTTTACGTTTAGGATTATCCGTGTTTAAAGATTTTTTTATACAACACTGTGTCAAATGTCCAATACAGCGAAGTAAAACGCTATTGTTGTTAAGCCGAGGCTTTACGCGACGCGAATTGGGAGGTTATGACGGTCTATGAGATCTGCTCCCGGACTG
This sequence comes from Sesamia inferens, assembly GCA_037179545.1. Classification (NCBI taxonomy): domain Eukaryota; kingdom Metazoa; phylum Arthropoda; class Insecta; order Lepidoptera; family Noctuidae; genus Sesamia; species Sesamia inferens. The sequence goes on along the minus strand of CM073928.1, from coordinate 20,239,555 downwards.
AGTGGGAGGCTGTGCGCAATGCGGCAACGCGGCTGTCTACAAAACATTAAGCTTTAACAAAGTGCTCACGTATGCAGAGAAAACAAATGTTGCTGCAAATTAAAACTCACGAATAGGCAATTGGAAATTGAAATAAGTAATTGTAATAACTTATGGAGTGCTTAAAAAAGTAAGTATTAGGTAGCTTACCAAGGCAAAATTAACGATTTTTCTCAGTTCTCCAGTTTGTACTCAGCGATAGTTAATTAGTGTTTTCCAAACTTTAATACTTACTAAACCATAATTACTAACAGTCAAACTTCTTTTGTTTTGACTCAACGCGGGAACGTTTGAATGTATTGATTTGAATTGTGAACGTCATTTCGCATGTGCCTAGAGAGTGCTAGGCGTGCGCACTAGAGGGATTCCTATGAATGGTTTAGGTATTCATCTACAAGGGTCGCGTACTAGAAAAACAAAACGTTGTCCATTAACTTTAATGGAAACGCTTTGTCTTGGTCATTTCGTATGCATCCCGTTAGAGTTGGGTTATTCATTTTATGTACCTTTTATCTTTTGCGTAGCTTGGTATTTCCAGAAGGCCAGAACCCATGTTTCTTTGAAAGTTAAAATTTTACTTTTCATTATTTATGAAACTCGGAATTCTGTAATTAGCTAGTTTTATGGTTAAAGCTTATGTAATTTGAGGAACGATTGAACTTTGACAAAATAATTACAATAAGTATATCACGTCTATTACCAACTTTTTTTTTTTACCAAAATTCGAGCTAAAAATGCCCTAGTTTGGAACCTGAAATGAAACCTATGTAAGTATTTAGGGCCGGTGTCAACTAAACTAATCGTTAAAATAGTAGATAAGTAAGGATTAAATATTGCAATAAAAATCTTTTTTGTACAATTGTTAGTATATCCAATGGTCAAAAAACTATTATTAATAACTTAATGACTACTTATTAGAAAGAAATATTACCCAAGGTATATTCTCTTCATGTTTAAAATATGGTATAAACCCTCTTTAAGGGTTCACTTAATTGCAAACCTAATACCGGTGATTTTCCCGGAGGGTCCACTAGCTAGCAATTTGCACGGTGAGCGCTATGAAAAGTTGGTGGACTTGAATACGTTAACAGGAACTAAGCGATGACTGACAGTTACGACACTGCAGTGTTTTAATTTTAGTCATCGCCGTGTTGTTGATGTTACAATTTTTCTTCCTTTCTTTCTTTTTTGGCTTCGCACGGTATGTGCATTTAGCCAATGTTACGTAATGAATTATTCATGTCGAAAAAGACGGCCGCGTGAACTGTCTTTCGAGGGAGATTTGAGACAAAGTCATGATGTAGCCTCTTTTCTGCGATGTTTCACTGTTCTTTATGAATTATTTACTGACTGTACTTTTTACTACAAATACCACGCACTTTTATTTAGTAAACAAGTCTATACGTATATAATTTTAAAAGTCCAATGAAAAATTAGCGTGACACTCAGCTTGACTTTCCCGCCAAAACTCCTACAATTCCTTTTTCTTTCTTTCTTTTATAGCTTCGCACGGTTTGTGCATTTAGCCAATGTCACGTAATGAATTGTTCATGTCGAAAAAGACGGCGTGATCCGTCTTACGATGGAGGTTTGAGGCAAAGTCATGATGTGGCCAATATGCTGCGATATTTCACTGTTCTTTTTGAATTATTTACTGAATGCACTTTTTACTACATAAATCACGAACTTTTATTTAGTAAACAACACTTTAAATAATTTTAAAAGTCCAATGAAAAATAAGCGTGACACTCAGCTTGACTTTCCCGCCAAAAAACTCTACAATTCTTCTTAAAAGAAGTGCAATTTGGCGTTTCATACTTTTCATGACGAGACAACTTTGTACGTGCGTAACTCAAAAATTGACATTTATTTCTTCCATAAAACCAGGTAATTTAATTTTTTTTTTATCACAAGCTGTACAATTCTTAATCACTTAATTTACATTAAAATTTTCAAACAAAGCAATACAACCAATGTAGACAATAAGTAGTACTTTTTCTCGACGTTGTGTCAAAGTCACGTAGTAAGGTACTATACCGTAGTTTTGTGACTTTTCAAATTCACTTGGGAGTTTTGGCGGGAAAGTCAAGCTGAGTGTCACGCTCGTTTTTCATTGGACTTTTAAAATTATTTATAGTGTTGTTTACTAAATAAAAGTGCGTGATTTATGTAGTAAAAAGTGCATTTAGTAAATAGTTTATAAAGAACAGTGAAATATCGCAGCATAGTGGCCACATCATGACTTAGTCCCAAACCTCACACGTAAGACTGGGCACGCTGCAGTCTTTTTCTACATGAATAATTCATAATTACTTGACATTGGCTAAATGCACAGACCGTGCGAAGCCAAAAAATAAAGAAAGAAAGAAATTCACTTGTGTACCAATAATCGTTAAAAATGACCGAATAATCGAACTTACTAATAACGATCGTTTTCAATAAAAGCGTCCTTTATTATTTAATTATATTTTTGCTGATTTTTAAATGTCAACGAAAACGCATATTTAAAATTAAACATATAATTTAATTAAGGTTTTGTAAGCAAAATCTAATTATATAAATTTAATTATTTAAAATTAGAGCAGTGACGTCATCAGCCACCACTCCTGGTCTTTGATGCCTTTTTTAATTGTAAATTTTTATTGATTTGATAAAACAAAATATACGTATCAAATATTTTTCTATAATCTGAATGATGGACTAAATAGAATATTTTTTTTTTATTCCCAGGAAACATCCCTATTGTCTGGTCGTGCCTCGGAAAGCACGTTAAGCTGTTGGTCCCGGTTGCCATACGAACATCTAGTGGCAGTCGTTACGGGTTGTTGGAGCCCTCAAAAGTCCAACAATTGGTCTAACTGCAATGCTTCGATATCGCCTCCGGGTTGTGAAGGTCAGACGGCGCTTAACTAATAGAAGAACTTAACTAGAAGCTTAACTAATATCAGCAGTTATACTGGTAAAGCGGACTCCAAACTCCATAGCTGAAAAGCTTCGGATGCGACTGGGATTAACGCTGAGATGATGATGATAGAAAGAATAACATGTAAGTACCGAACTTAAGTTTTTTTAGTATGTAAACAAAGTAATCGGCACCAGTGATGCATTAATTGCTTAATGCGATGCATTCCGTTATGAAAAAGTTCATGTAAACGTGTCGATCGATATAAAATGTTAATTCATTACCAACTATTCTTTTTTTGATCTATGTATTTAAAATTTTAAATCTAATTTTTTGTTCTATGTTCCAATACACTGCATACCTATCTAAATGCTTAAATTAATTATTTTTTTTAATCTTCTAGCTGTTGTAAGGTAGGAGGTACATCATAATAATATTAGACTTTAAAATGTAATAAACTTGACTTACCTGAGCTCTAACGGCTGCTAGATGCAATTGCGTGGCCCTGTAGTCATATTTCTTCACGGAAATTTCCTCCTGTTATGTAAACATATATATTAAAATAAAACCTGCAATAGGTAGGCACACTCCCACTAAAATATTAAAGCGAAGATAAATATAAAACAAAACCTGAAATTATAAAATAAACCTGAGCAATAACCGGAATTTAAACAAATCTGATGGTAAAAAACAAACGAAAATAATAAAGGATAGATATGTTATATATTAAAAAAGAACAAGATTTACGTTATCTTTAAATATTCCTGTTTTTGACACTTTTTTTCCTCCGTCTATTAATTCGGCCAGTATAGTCACAATTTATTTACAATCTCATCGCACTTATTTTATTTATAACCACGACATCTATCGCCGGATCCGATAAGCTTATAGACTCGTAGACAACGGACGTTTGGTTTTGTCATGGTTTTGTCGACTTAGTCGGATGATTTCATTCTTTGACAGACGAAAATAGCGACATCTACCATGGACGTACGTAGTTGCTATAATGATCAAAAGGTGTCACTAGTGGTTTAAATATAAAAGTTTCTCTACTTTGTGCAACATTCGTTTTTAGCTGAGGGTAGTGCATTCGACGAGTTTATTACTTTGACGAAATCATATGGTTAATTTAAGTCTATGTAAATATTGCAGGGATATTATAATGTTTACGTACCTACATTAAATTCTCTAATTAATTAGTCTAGTATTTAAGAGTAGGTAGGCAACAGCTGTAAAGTATTGCCATTGCCACTTGTGGCTCCATTGTGCTTTATTCTTCAATACCAGGCTGAACGTGAAATTTTAATGACGTTGAAATCAGGCCAATTTTGTTTTCGCTCCAAAAATATTTAACTTTACGGGTGACTTAACTTTCCCGGGTCCTCCTTACATTTCAACACTTTGATACAGTTAAGTAGTTTTCTCCGATCGCTTTTGTCATTTTTTGATTAGTTCGATCAAAGTAAGAAACATAATTAGATATAGGTGGCACTAGTCTTTAGTTCAACGTTTTTTTAACAGTACTATTTCGTGCAGTCTGAATTGATTTCGATAGTAGCATTTATATTTATTGTAGGGTTTTTCGATTTGGCGTTAGTTTTGCAGTTGCTCCCTTACTTTTTTTGCGTTTGTTTTTTTACATAGACACATTAACTTACCTGTATTTCGTTGACTTTGTTGTAAAGATTACTTTCAAGACCCCTAGCCTGATGGCGACTTAGCGCATCGAGGCTTTCCTGTAAAAGAAATGTATAATTAATACCTTGTTCACAATAGTCGTCTACTTATGTTAATGAGAAGTAAAGAACGACTTAAGGTAAATATTTTATGAAATTTCATCATCATCCGTAGCCCGAATTCATCTAGTGCCGAGAGACTAAGGCCTCTTATTTTCTTATGCCAATCAACCCGTTCCTGTGCCAGGCTCAATTAGGTTGAAGTTTAGACCCGCAATGGCAACAATATTGTTCGCTCATCTCACCACCGTCCCACACTTAGTTTTCCAGGCCATTGGATGTGTTATAACCTGTAAGTAGGTTGGCCACTATCTACTGGAAAGTATTCCAATATTCATACACATTACACACTCCTACATATTCCTATACTATATGACCTTATCGCGGATAGCCCGTCATGAAAGTTAATTGAAATGAATGGTTTGACTTTATGGGTGGAACGTAAAGTCCCTGTAAAGTAATATATTCAATGTGTAATTGAAAAATGGTACTTTAACGACCTCGTTGACTATATTGATAAATTTTAGTATTTGGCAGCTTTGGAGGAAAAGAGGTGTGTGAGTGAGAATTAATGAAAACCATAGGTTAATTGTGGTTCATTATACCTTTCATGCACAATTTTTACTGTGGAATTGAACAGTGGCTCCATAAAACTCGCTTAAATAACTCGACTTATTTTAGAGCCGAGATCGCAAATCGGTTAACATATGTAAGGTAGGACTTCCTCAGGCTAGGACGGCTGTTGGTTGCGGCTGGATGAGAATTGCCGAAATGATTTGAGAGGTGTGCAACTGGACAGGTCTATTGTTCAACTCTTGTAGGCTCATAATGAGGTAACTCCACAAACTGTGGAGAGCAGTTGATTTTTATTCATGATTTCACTTTTTGACACTAATTATGCGTACCATAAGGTGAGCGAGTGAGGTTTAAGTTTATCATATGTACAATTTCAGTATTTTACTAACTTGAAGCTGTTTAATTTGTAGTTCTAGTTCTAATGCGTCCTTCTTCAGCTGTTCGTAGTTGACGCGCGCTTGAGAACCCATGCGGTCAAGCAGGATTTCACCACGAAGAATAGGCGGCATACATTCCTGTTAAAAAAAAAGAAACGGTTAACTGGGACCATTTTTCTAGTAACTTTTAGTATTAAAGGCTTTATGACGTGTATAATTATGACCGAATAGGGTCAACCACTTAAAACAATGTACTGATTTTAAAAGCAAGTATAGCAGTGGTAAAAACTCTTTTAATGCCTTAGCTTAGTCATCAATGTGAAAAGTGGCAATATTATGGAATTCGTATGACGATAAATAGTCTACTGATTGGAAAAAATAAAAATAAATTTACGAGCATATTTTTTTTTTTATAATTGTTAACTACACTACGCCTGACGGTAAGCAGTGATGTAATCGTTGATGGTAAAGCGCGCAAAAAACTGGTTGAATAGGAAGGAAGACGGCAGTTGAGCGAGGTGATGCAATGTTAAACCCAACAATACGACCAACGATGCTGCGCCAGAGAGAGATCTGAATATCTTCCACGACCAAACTCCCGACACAACAACATTTGACGCATCCTACCCGGCACTCATCGCAACACAACTGCTCAGACCCGTCCTCCATACGACTACACCAGACATCATGTCGGAAACGACAAATCGCTTGGCGGCAAGACTTTTTCTGGTGGGTGGTCATTTCTGCTGGCAGCCGATATTATGGCCTACCACAGAGAAAATTTATTATATTTATATTTGAAGCAATGTGTGGTTTACCCCTTTTATTCGTTGATGTATTAGAGTTTGTTTGTTTTGGACATGGTCGGGTACACTAGGCTAGCGGTGAGGGGGGACGTCGCATTAGTCGAGCACATGGCAACCGTGATGGGCGGGTGTCCCATCCGGATGTACTGGAAGCACTGCGGCTGCGTGTTCCGGAGGTGTATTTGGCACGCCACAGCCCGGCTTTGTTAGATGTCCCATCCCATAAACCGCACGTATTATAAATAATATTACATCGGTAAAGCTTTAGATAGCCTGCCGAATTGTGTATCAGGAGCACAAAGGTGCATTGTATGAAGCATATAAAATAATATAGGGAGAGGTATATTTTTAAGTATGATTTTACGTTTAAGTTTATCTCATAGATAGCTTAAAATGTTGTCGTTGTAGAACATCTTCTATCGTATTGGAATACGTTGGAAGATGTTGTATTTATTGGTGTGAATAAATAAAATAAATATAAAACTTTTAAACTAGATTGGTAACCGTAAACGAGTTCCGACTGAATGAGGCCAACGGAATTATACGTCATCATCAACCTTTTTATCGTCCCACTGCTGGGCACAGGTCTCCTCTCATACAGAGAAGGATTGAGCGTAATCACCACGCTTGTTCAATGCGGGTTGGCGATTTCAGACTTATAAAGTCCAGGTTTCCTCAAGATGTTTTCCTTCACATTCAATCAATGATGTCCAAGATATACTTAGAAAAAAATGTATTGCGCAAAGTCGTGGTGGCCTAGTGGTTACAACACCAGCCTCTCAAATATGAGAGCGCGGGTTCGATTCCAGGCCAGGCAAGTACCAATGAATTATACATCTATACTAATATATAAAGCTGAAGAGTTTGTTTGTTGGTTTGAATGCGCTAATCACAGGAACTACAGGATCGATTTGAAAAATTCTTTTTGCGTTGGATAGCCCATTATTTCAGGAAGGAATATAACATCACGCTGCAACCAATAGGAGCGGAACATAATCAACTCCACGCGAACGAAGTCGCTGGCGGCCACTAGTAGTTTACATTAGTCGGAATTCAGAAGATGATCAAGACAAATCGGCAGGCACTTCATTTATTAAATCGATCAGATACGGACTTTACTTCCTACTTCCATACATAATTCCTCGATTTTCTTTCACCGCTACCGGACGGAATTTATTAAAACGAAAGTCAGCAATCAATTATGCCAACAGCTCCTGATAAAATGAAACAAGTTGAAGTAACAAAAGAATACTGGGGTCGGTTAATAGATGCATTATGTTAGTTTATATTTGAATATATTACGTATCTACTTGTCAACGAGTTCTGCTTTTGTGCTGTAGGTTATAAGATTAACTAATAGTGTGGTAATGTGTTAGTACTTTTAAAAAATTACCCTCTGATAACATGAAGAAACAAAAGAATACTGGGGTAAGATTGTGTTAGGTAATGTTTTAGTATCTACCATTCTGAAAATTCTAAGGAGTTGTCCTAAAAAAGCGCCTAAATTGTATAACTTGCCAAAAGTGAATAAAACAGACTTTCAATCGCAATCCAAGGGTTAATTCCTAGGGGAAATTCCGGATCTATTGTTTCAAAGGTTTGACAAATGGTTTGCGGCTACCAACTTAATTATCGCAAAGAACGTGGAGGAACTTACAAAACTGACTGATGGCGTTCGGTTGTCATTTTATATGTATTGCGCAATTACTTCGCTAAACTGCGAAGTAATTGCGCAATTGTCTCAGATTAGAAGCAACTCATTAGAATCGAAGTGATTTTTAATTACATAATTGTTTTTTTTTTTTCAGGTCATCAAAGTTTATTACTTTGCCTTTACATTCTATCCCAGTATATAAAGGAAACATTCCGGATAAAAGCCTAAGAAGCTTGACAAAGCGGTTATCTAACTCGTTGTGGATAAATCTAGATAAAGTGTAAATTGATACTTAAAAAGTTGAGCGGGTTCTAATCTCGAGCACTAACTTTAGGAATCTCGCGCAAATGACGTTACACTCGTGGCTTTCACTTAGAATTCTTAATTGGAATTGCTTTGCAGTGGTATTGTTGGTCAAGTTGTCATTAGTGTGTGTGGCTAACGAAAACCTAACCGACACATGATTGTCCGGTTCCGTTGACAGGACATGAACTTGACACTCCAAGTGATGTATTTTACAATGACATAACACTACGCCTGTGACGTATTATTTGACAGATTGAAATTGAGATCAGAGACAAGTTTTTATCGTTTGTTTGTCGCCGAGGTGAGCCTACGACTAGATTTTGAGTTGTGTTCAGTTTTCTTGAAGTCCTGTTCGTTTGTAAAGTCGCAAGCTTTGCCATCAATCGGGCACAAATTACTTCGAGAAAGAGGTCAATCGTCGAATCCAACTCGGCTGGGCTGCTTTTTTTTTATTGTAAATTATAAACCAGTGCTTGATCGCAATCCCGCCTGATGGTAAGCAGTGATGCGATCGTTGATGGTAAAACGCGCTAGTTTATTAAGAGCCTATTCACTCTAGCCTTGAAGACACTCAAATTGTAGTGTGACGGAAACACCGACGCTGGCAAATTGTTCCAGTCAATCGATGTACGCGGTATAAAGGAAGAAGCAAAACGCTTCGTCCGGATCGCAGTGGTGTCAACAACGTAAGGGTGGAAACTCGCCGTACGACGGGTCGTCCGATGATGAAACGGAGATAAGGGAATTAAATCATGCAATTCCCTTGCACACTCACCAGAATGCATCCTATAGAAGACCGAAAGGCTGGCTACTCTACGCCTGTGCTCCAGGCTTTGGAGACCGTTTCGAGTTAAGTCTGGGTCACCAATCAGCCTCTTCGCACGCCTCTCCACTGAATCCAAAGTGGCCAAAGCCACCAGCCCAAATGTGGATGCAGTACTCCACACACGAGCGGACTTGTGCTTTGTACAAAATTAGAAGCTGCCTTGGTGTGAAGTACCACCGGACCTTCGCGATGACGCCTAGTTTTCTGGCAGCCACCCTGGCCTTGGACTTAATGAACCGCCCAAAGTTAAGGTTTGAGGAAATCTTAACTCCCAAAAGCTGAAGGTGGTCGGTGCACTCCAAGGATACATTCTGAAAAGTAGGAGCCAAGGTGAACGGGCTCCTTTTGGCGGTGAAAAGACACGGGAATCGGGAATCTACGTAAAATCTTCTCGTCCGAAATACTACAGTGTCTCAAGACAAAAGTCTTCCACTAGTGTGTGTTGCCAGTAATGACTTATGGAATTGAGACGTGGTCGATAACAATGGGACTTATAAGAAGGCTCAAAGTCACTCAAAGGGCAATGGAGAGGGCTATGCTTGGGGTTTCACTGCACGATCGAATCAGGAATGAGGAAATCCGCAGAAGAACGAGAGTAACCGACATAGCCCGAAGAATTGCAACACTTAAGTGGCAGTGGGCTGGACATATTGCCCGTAGGACCGATGCCCGGTGGGGCCGACGGGTTCTCGAGTGGCGACCACGCACCGGAAGACGTAGCGTGGGTAGGCCCCCAACAACGTGGACCGACGACCTGGTGAAGGTAGCGGGAAACCGCTGGATGTGGGAGGCGCAGGACCGGTCGTTGTGGAGAACCTTGGGGGAGGCCTACGTCCAGCAGTGGACGTCTTTCGGCTGAAATGATGATGATGATGATGGGCTCAAATCCACTCTCTGGAAAATTAGTGTAAAATTGTAGATGGAAACCTCGTAACACTTTGTCCGGTCCAGGAAACAAACACTGGACGTCAGTGAAAAGTACAGTAAGTGAAAAGTAGTAGTAAAGTACCTAGTTCCGCAGTAGTGCTTGCGAGATGCAACCACTCGATCATTGAGGCCGTCAGTGCATGTAATGTATTATACACACTATATTATTACCTATTATATTTTTACACTTTATCATTGCCTATATTATTCACACTCCTGGGACACAGGCTTCCTCTCGGTAAGAGGGAGTGGGCCGTAATCTACCGCTCGGGCCCTGTGTGGATTGGCAGATGTCACTTGTCAGCGAATTTTTGCCTCTAGGACATACCGGTTTCCTCACGATGTTTTCCTTCACCTTTTCGAGAGCAGTGCTGAAGAAATATTTGTCAAATTCCGTATCCCGAAATTCAAAACTTTTTACGTTTTTCGCGCAACACAGCGTTGTTTTACGCCATCTGTTGGTCAAAATTCAGTACAACTCCATATCATATACGCTGTCTCCGGTAATTATGGATTATAATCTGTCTAAATTACATATTAACCATAGATGTTCGATATCCCTTTCATTAACAGAATCACTATAATAACAAGTTCTCTCGTTGAGAGAATGCCTTCCTGACACCTGTCAGTGAGACAATTCTAGTAACTAAGAAAGATCAAATTCACAAAACACATTGTTTTTATGAAACTGACAGGTTCACGAAAGCATTTCGCGACGGGAGGTCTCTAGTATGTTTCCGATAGGATGAAGGTTCAAGGGATTAATTTAAGTTAGCCTACATTAATCTAATGTATCAGCTGTAAGGAAAAGGATCTTTTCGCAAATCATTATAGCACGACCATATTCCACGAAGGATTACCTAGAAAGTATACCTAGTTGATTTGTATATCTAATTAGTTATAACTAAAATCCTCTATATTACGCCCGGTGAATTTGCTTTGGAATGATAACAATCTAAGTTTACGTTTAGTGACTTGTTCTTTTTAACCTTATAAAATTCGGTTTATATTAACAATAAATAATGTGATGATATCAATAAGAAAAAACTCTGCGTTTTTACCTATTTTTTAATTCGAGTCAGAAAAATTACAATTCCAGTGTTGCAGGTTTTTGTCTCAAATAAACAGTGATGTGGTAAATCGAGATTTTATAATTAAAAGTTAGTCCAGATTGCATTTTTTTAATTCAAATTCAAATTGCGTACTTGTATATAAAAAATAAAGAAAAAAATTACAGGTTGGACCAAAAGTCCGTTTATATTTGAAATAATGATAAGAAAAATAATTACAGTAGCTAGATTAAAACTGTTTATTGTTTTCGATAGAATACAAAAGGGGAATTTATTTCTTAAAAATCATATCATCCAATCTCATCATCAATTCATTATTCTGGCATTATTGCAATCTAAAGCGGAAATTATCGATAAAAGCTTTACGTTTTTGTTGTGTTGTTTTGGATTTCTGTGCGAATACGATCCTTTAATTCGTCAACTGGGTTGGTATCGTAAACTTTAGCCTTAAGAAATCCGCAAAGAAAAAACCCATTCGGGACAGATCCGAGCTACGAGGCGGCTAGTTAATGTCCTTCTTTTCGATATCACTTTCGGGCCTAAAAAGTCTTAAGCCCTTCTCGCCCTTGACGATTCATTACATGCATACTTTTATACAGTCAACTCTCGTTAATTTAAACTTATTTTTGAATCGAATACAAATAGTATGGACTATCATGAAGAAATGAATTTGGAGTGTTTTGAAGAATGGCTTAAAAACATTTTGCCAAATTTAAAGCCAAGTGCGGTGCTTGTATTAGATAACGCACCATACCATTCTAGGAAAGAGGGCGGAAATCTGATATTATTCAGTGGTTGGATGACAAACAATTACCAAACTGAAATGATAAAGGCTCAATTAATGGAACTAGTAAAGTTACAAAAAACGAATTACGAATGCTATGTTATGGAAGAATTGGCCGCTGAATACGGTGCCACACTGTGTGCTCAACCCAATAGAGTTAGTTTGGGCTCAAGCAAAGGGGTACGTCGCCAGGAACAACAAAACTTTTAAAATAAAAGACGTAAAAAATTACTTGAAGGAGGCCTGAAGGAAGTGTCACCGGAAAATTGGAGGAAGTGCATCAATCATGCCATAAAAGTTGAAGACGAAATGTATCAACTCGACCACATCATGGATGAATGTGTGGATTCATTAATTATAAATGTATCCGATTCCAATTCGAGTCGTAATCAATAAAAAAGTAAAGAATAAAAACGTATAAAATGATTAGTATTGTTTTACTTAATTCCTCTGAATCTCTTTAAGCATTTTTTCTCCAGCTCTTATAATAATGTTGTACATTTGCATTTCTAAAATCATATTGTTAAATACGTATTACATATTTACATTAAAAAAACCCGCTTTGATACCTAATAAAATAATGCATGACTAAATGTCTAAGTCTATTGATTGCCGAACTTCACTATTGTAGCGGGTCATCCTTTTTCGTGACAAATGGCTCTTGTCATTTTTCTGATTCGAATTAAAAATCCCACTATAGTTGAGTATTACTCCTATCATTTTCAAATCAAAACAGAGCGAAGGAAGACTTTTAAAGTATAAGTAATAATATTCAGACTATATTTTGGCTATGATGGCCAATGTCAACCGAGACTAATCTTCAGCGCGTGAGATATTATAGTTCACAAGTGTATGTCGCAGACACAGGTGCACTCACATTTCCCTCACCCTTATAATCCGATGGAACGGCAATCTGACACGACTCGACCGGTGAGAAATTAGGTGGAAAACCAACGGCTTAATGTGCTCTCCGAGTGCTCCAGACTGCTACTAAACTTATAATGGAAAATTTCCAATAATACTTTGCCTGATATGGTAATCACCCACACTCACCAATCGCTTTAACAAGCAGGAGGCTAAAGAAGCAGATTGCATAGATACTCAAATACAGATTCACTTTTTTCATTTATTAACCCAATTATTGAGAAAGATAGAACTGCGAAGTATGTCCATGACATGTCGTCCTGGTTTTTCTTATCTATACTAATATATAGTAATATATAAAGCTGAAAAGTTTGTTTGTTTGTTTGAACGCGCTAATCCCAGGAACTACTGGACCGATTTGAATAATTCTTTTTGCGTTGGATAGCCTATGAATCCACGAAGGCTTTAGGATATATAACATCACGCTGCGACCAATAGGAGCGGAGCATAACTAACCCACGCGAACGAAGTCGCTGGCGGCCACTAGTTACTAATATCTGTCGACAATCTTTAAAAACTTGGACCTTAGATTACGACAGTGATTACTTTTGGTTCTACAAATAAGGCCAATTTAGCAAACAACTACCTAAAGTCTGCTTAAAACATATGTTATTTCGAGTTAAACAAATGTCAACTTCAGTGAATAGCATTTCACTGAAGTTTTTGTTTAACTCGAAATAACATAAGTTTTAATAAATTTATTTGAGAGTCACTGGTATTGAAAATATTTTTACTTATTGCGTGAAGTTAACTTTATCTTGTAGGAATTAGATTTTTCCATAAACACGTATTTGTTTACATTTCTAGCAAATAAGTCGCGGATGCTGTGTACAAACAATATTAGGTAAGTCCTATGGGATGCCGTCACGGAAAGTTCTTAATAAGGAAACGACCTCATTAATGTACACACGTAGACTGCGACACTGAATTAAAAGGCATCTGTATCTTTAGGTACCCGGTATTACAGGTACCAGGTAGTACAATTCCAGGAGTTTAATAAAGTACTTCAAATCGCATCTACTGTTAAGTTCGCGAAAATGAGTGAAAAGACTCGTAGCTAAATGATAATAGCCTTACGAGTTCTGCTGCAGTCGAGTTGCCATTCATTACACATCGAGACACCTCCGTGACGCGGGAAGCACGTTGAGCTATTGCTCCCGGTTGTCATTGGTAGATCTTTATCTTAAACTAGCTGCGTCCCGTGGTTTGAGCCGCTTTAGTTAGTTGCGATCCCGTGGGAATATCGAGATCAAAAAAAGTTCTATATGTTAATGTTAGTTATAAAACATATCTGTGCAAAATCCGTTCAGTAGTTTTTGTTTGAAAGTGTAACAAACATCTTGACGTTACGACCATCAATCCGCACTGGGCCTGTGTGGTGAATTATGGCCCACTCCCTATCACCGAAAGGAATCCTGTGTCCCAGCAGTGGGAACGTTATAAGAAGGAACTGATTATGCTAAGTAAATTAGTAAACTTATCCTGATTTACCAACTTTAATCTAATTAATTAAATTCTAGCTTAATTGTCGATTTGATATCAATTATGTGCATTATAATTTTAAGATGGGATAATAATTTAATCGCGTCCGTTTCGTAGTTGTACGTTTAATCCCCCAAGCAATTTGAATTTATCCCTCTCCATGGCGCTGCGGGTTACTCGGAACGATAAATAAATAATGAAACTTGATATTGCTAAGGTCTTGGACTTCGCAGGCGAACAAAACTATTTGTATTGAGGAATGTCAAATTTTTTTGCTTAACCTCATGTATGCCGCCCGTTTAAATAATTAAATGACATTTTAGATTCACACAATCATAATCTGAATGATTGAATGCATTCAAACTGATTGAAGACTCGGTTCTACTCAGAAAGTTAATTTTCAATATCACATATTTTTGCGCAGGTATACGCTTCGGCAGAATACGATAATTTATTTTGAACGTAGATCTAGTAGTTCAAAATAAATTACGGCATACGACAGGTTAATCACGAATCAGCCTATAATGTTAATACTCCTGGGACACTTCTAATAGACATCTTTGAATTCACAAGAAGTCGGTCAGTCATTTTCTTTTTTGGGACAAAACCCGTCGCACTTTTCTCATCCACTGCAACTCCTGAAAGCCAGAATCAACAGTGGAGACCGCCAGAAAAACGCCGAGCAATGAATCTCGACGAGTCCCGGAAAAACGATTCAACTGTCTTGGGTCCCGCAACGAAATAAATCAGAAAAGAATAGCGGATAAGTAAGAAAAAAGACATTTTTTCCACTTCCCTCCGTAACAAGCAGGAGACAGAACAGAACTAGGCCAATCGGCACAAAGGGACATTGTTGCAACTGGAAGAAGCCCAGATTGCCAAACACCACGGAGAAAATTTGATTAAGTTAATGGGTCCTAAGTAGGTATTAGCTGTTACAATTGATTCCAATATTAGGTATGGCAAAATCGTCTGAACGCACGGTAATTGGTTCTAGTTTCTACAAGGTCCGTATAATAAACGACCCCGGATGTAACTTGTACACTATCCAACATAATATTGCGTTCATTCTGCCAAAGAACACACTCCCACGAGATGTGATGTGCGGACTGTTCAAATTCACAGTTCGATGTAGAACACTGACACAACGGCGAAGGAACAAGTTTAAAAGAAGTCGGTCAGTCAGAAAATATGACGCTAGTTGCTAATTCGAAAGGACAGTAGACTTACGGAGAGGAACGGGATACTCCCCTCATATTTAAAAGAACGTCCCTTTTAAATTATATTTTACAATTATATAAATGACGTAAAAAAAGACGTACATGATAAAAGCGTGTTGATTTCAGTATATATTAACAGTCAGGATGAAGATAGAAGATCAAGAGTACTGGGAGAAGGATTTGTGATTTTGTTTTTTTTATTGTCTTTTGTACAAAGTGGTGATGACAATACGACAACAAATTAAACATCATGTACCTCAACACATTCTCAGTCTACCCATTAAAAATCATATAGTTTAGTCACAGTAAATTATTTTTCATTTTTCACATTTTCTACATGATGTGCATGTTGATAAGGAAGCGTTTACAGGTTGATGACCACCGCATCCAGTGGTAGGTACTAAATTTTAAAAATAATTGGGAGAAAAATGCAAGCCGATACAGGACCACGCTGCCGTCCATCGGAGGTCAGTGAACCAATATTTTAAAGGATGTTCTATTCTGTTTACAATTTTATGCGATGTAGTTTGTTTGAAATTTTATTTTTTTTATTTTTGATGTTAGGTTTTGTTCTATGATTTAGGATTATTCCTATGAACCAGCATTGTCCGTGTTTTCATTTATTGTCGTATTATCAGCACCACTCTGTATATGTGTGAACATATGTAAATGGTAAAATAAAGGAACAAACAATCTGCAAAAGATGACTGCTATGATAAAACAATTTTCAAAACAGTGAGATCAATTTCATATATTACAGGGAAACCAAACCCTCGTCACTTTCCTCTCTTTATTTATTCAAACATTACCGCAGGTACATCCAGGGGTGGATCATCGTTGTCTGGCGGATATGGTGGTAGGAAGGGCCTCTTCGGTGGTCGTATCGGAGGGGTGGCAGTGAGCAGGGTCCTCGCTAGGTGCGCCAGATCAGCCGTGCTGGATACCGCGCGGGCTTGCGCGCACAGTGACTCGTAGCGACGAAGTTGATTGTTACTCTGTTGAAGATAGACGGTCTACTAGTTAATAAATTCATATGCAATCGTAATTTATTATTTTTATAAAAACGTTGCCCCACATTAGGAATTTCTCATGTATCGTGGTTTCGTTTACAAAACTTATAAACTCGTACACACAAACAACCAGACTCGGAACAACTACTTGTAGGTTAAATACAGTAGGTTATATTCCATGCGGGAATCGAACCCACGACATGCAGCGGAGCAGTCAATAACTTAACCACTGCGCTAGCAAGCAAGCAGGCAATAAATAAGGGACTAAATAAAACTTTAGTTGTTTGGAGAACTGGGTTAAACGGTTTCGCTAGCTAATTTTGAAGACATAGCACGGTTAGGATATGTTGTGAAATAACTGACCTAAAACGACCTTGTCGATGTATGCTTGAAAATAAAAATCTACCCTTCAATTTGATCGAAAAAGTGATATTGTGTTGAAATGAGATGTTTACTGAAACATGTATTGCCCATGCAACTGAATAAGAATAATATAGTTAAAATGAAATGCAATATTGCCTAGATGCATGCGGAATCGAATCGCGCGGCTGATGTAAAGCACTCAGCTATCTGGGTCGTAGAACTCGTGGAAGCATTGTACTTATGTAAAAGCTTTTATGAAACGCATTGCAGTTATTTTCCATTTTGAAGGTTTCGTATCACTCCAGACTTCTAAAAGCGGGCTACAAAATTCAATACACTATTTTGTTCTTAATCATTCTAAGCGGCTTTTCTGA
Organism: Sesamia inferens; assembly: GCA_037179545.1. Taxonomy (NCBI): domain Eukaryota; kingdom Metazoa; phylum Arthropoda; class Insecta; order Lepidoptera; family Noctuidae; genus Sesamia; species Sesamia inferens. The sequence goes on along the minus strand of CM073928.1, from coordinate 20,222,179 downwards.
TTACTTTATCTAGGTCTTCAAGAAGGCTCTTTACCTACTACTGAACTGAATTTGTTAAAATGTCGGTTTTACTTTTCCTAATGTAAACGAAAACCATTTGAACGGTGACCAAACGTGGAGATAGAAAAATATAAGTTATATTTCCATCGAGATTTACGACACCCACATCAAAAGGCATACATATATTTATGTGCATATAAAATATCTACAATAAATACATGCAAAATACAGTTTTGAAAACCAAAATAAAAACCACTAGCGGAGCTGTAGGTATATTCAATGTATTATCGGAATGTCGGTTCCCAATTTACAAAGATCAAAAGTTAAGCAGCTGAACACGCGATACAATCTTCAAGTCGGGAACAACTGTTGTGCAAATCCCGATTATAATATCTGTACCGTATTGTGTATACAGTATACAGGTGTATCTGACATCGTAACGCAAACTTCGCGAAAAGGCTACACCGCATGCCACTAATAAAATTATGATATTCATTTATGTCGTTAATGAACGGTTACAGTATTCAGTGTTTAAAAAGTGTCGGCTCGGCCTTTGAACGTTGCAAGCGTGCCGCCGTGCAGATTTGTAGGTATGACGTTGATCCCTGATGTGAACTCTATTAAATAAGCTGATAAGATAGTTTTTCGAGTTTTGTTCACATTGCGCTTGTTTGTGTAATTAGTGAATTAATTAATTTTTAGTTTAAAATATTATTGGATTATAAAAGTATAACAATTATGAACGGTCTAAAGTGAAAAAAACTACATATGTTTTTTTTAATCATGAAAAAGCCGACGAAAATTCCACCACTGGGGGATTCAGAATCACGTACTGGATCCATGGTACTCGTTTGTACGTCGATGTCAGATACACTCTTTATTTTAATTGCCTTATTTAAACAAGCAGTACTTGTTGGCAGCCATAATCCATACTAATACTATACTAATTACTAATATACTAATACTAATACTAATTACTAATACTATACTAATTACTAATAATATTATAAATGTGAAAGTGTGTTTGTTTGTTTGTTTGTCCTTCCTTCACGTCGTAGCTAAGCAATCAATCGACCTGATTTTTGGCATACAGTTAGTTGAAAAGATGGAGAGTAACATAGGCTACTTTTGGTCCTAAAAAAACATCAAGTTCCCAAGGGAGATTACTGGAATATTTGTATGTGTACACCAAATATCCTAATATTATAAATCGGAAAGTGAGTTTGTTTGTTTGTTCCGCTTTCACGCCGTAACTACTAAGCCGATTGTTTTGAAATTTTGCAGACGTAAAGTTAGAAGTCAAGATTAAATAATAGGGTCCTTTTTTATCCCAGAAAAAAAATGTATTCACGAGGGAAATCTAAAAGCGCGATATAACCGATCTCCACGCGAGCGAAGCCGCGGGCGGAAAGCTAGTGTTCAATATAACAGACGATTACGAGAATTCCCTTTATTGTTAGTTTAGCGTATAGGATGTAGTAGTGTGTAGTGTGTAGTTGTAGTATACTTTCTTATTATTAATAAAAGTTGCGCTTATGAGAATAAGGCACCATTGTTATGTTCTAATCAATCTTAGCTCAAATGCAGATATACTAATATCTGCATTTATGATGATAATTTATTATGGTTAAATGCATCATGGATGGATGATATCAGAGAGCAACTGATCAATACATCAGCGTTTAATGTTCCCACTGCTGGGACACAGACCTTCTCTCTTCAGATCAGATATTCTCTCTTCATCAGATATTCACGCGGGCCCAGTCTAGGTTGATAGATATCATATCATATGAGGTCTTTGAATGTTTTGGTTCTAGAACCCGCCAGTTTTCTCGAGATATCTTCCTTTTCGGTTTTGAGAGCAGTGTTTTGAAACACGCGATAACTGGTTAAAATTCGTATTTTTTGTTGTGAAATAAACACCATAGTTTTTGATACTATTAGTTTGGCCACTATAAAAAGTAATGACGGTAGGGTTCCATCTACCTCCATAATTTTATGTTTAAAGAATATCTTTCGGGATCTTGGTAGAAGTCATCAATCTTGAATGATTCAACAATCGCATAGTCGACTTGTTACTGTCAAACAAACTATGACTACTTATGTGCTATAACTTTTAATCTCTTAAATCTGAATAGTTTTCCTTATGGCCGCTTTCCCCTTGGGGCATAAAAGATACTTACAGGCCAATACACTTTATCTTCGGAAGTTATCTAATGGATCCATATAATAACTGTCCAAGTTCATCAGTCAGGCGGAGTTGAAGAGGCAACCAGTACGGAAACAAGATGGATGACTCTCAAACTGTCTGACATGACGGAGCATTTACTAGTTTTTGGAAATTTCGTGGGAACAAAAAGAGTAATTGAGTATATGAGTCAGTTGTATATCTTATCTTCTTCTCAATATCTTTAAAGTAAAATGGTTTTGATGTTGTATTAATTTTTTACGATAGACACTATAATCAAAGTTGACTACGTTATTGATCGTTGTAAGAGCATTTTTGAGTCTTTTAGAGCATTTAATATTTTTTTTTATGCAGGGAGCTGAGTCTTCTACAGAATTTAATAATTTTGCAAAACAGTTTTTTTTTCGTTACATAAGTAGGAGGTGAAATTTCCTCTTAACCTAAAAGTTATAAAAAAGAGAGTTTTAGAATTGTCATGATTGTCAAACAAGTTAAGAAACTCGCCGTTGCCAACAACGACTGTTAGTAATTTACTTCACCAAAGACTTTTTATGTTTTCTTCGTTGGGCAATCGATCTACGAAAAAACAGTATTTACCTTTTCCGTAACAATTTCTCCTTCTTGACAAATGGCTTCACTGACTGCTGAGGTCACGTCGGTCAGTATTTCTTCCAATTCCTGAAATAAAGTAGAAACGGTAAATAAAATGATAGGTAATATTAAGTGTAAAATAAATAATAATATAATGAAATGAAAATAATAGTAATAAACTGATAAGATGGTGTAGTTATAGTTGAACGTAATTATTTTCTTCAAGTGATCCTACGGATAATTTGCGTAATTGTAAGCATCGAGCTGCAATGTCATTTCATGAATAATCAATGTCAAAAACTTGTCATTTTATATTATTGAGATTGAGATCAGGCGGGCTTTTCTCGTAATTGAAAAAGGTTCAGAGTCAGATCTCAATCTGAATCTGTCAAAAATACATTTAATTTCCCAACATTTTGATAAGTTTGATTGTCGCTGAGATGAGATTGAGACTAGATTTTGAGCGATTTAAATTACGAGAATTGTTCTTTGGTTTTTAAAATTTGAGACCTAGAAGTTTATGCCATCTCGGATTGTTTTAATACTTTTATTAGCTGCTCCTTCCTATTGAATCCTTTAAAACACTTCTTCTTCTTCTTCAACCTGTTGAGGTCTACTATTGGATTAAGGCTTTCCACAATGACCAGTCTTGTGCTGCCCGTTACCCGCGACCTTCACTAGGTCTACCGGTCCACTTTGTTGGGGACCTCCCTACGCTGAGTCTTCCGGTACGTGACCGCTACTCCAGAACCTTACTGCCCCATCGGCCATCGGTTCTACGAGCAAAGTACCCCGCCCACTGTCACTTAATTTTTGCTACTCGCAGAGCTATGTCGGTGACTTTGGTTCTTCTGCGGATCTTCTCATTTTTGATTCGATCGCATAGAGAAACTCCGGGCATAGCTTTTTCTACAACACTACAGTGGAATAAATAAATAATTTATTCAACAATTAAATCAGCTTCTGACATCTAGAACTACGTAACCAACAATTTAATTAAAGCTGGAGTTAGTTCGAGTCTGTTTGGAGCCCGAAGCTCCTTCAACCCAGCGCAGGGCTGTCAGATGCCGCGAATTGAATCTAAGTACGGATACCGACATTCGCTGTCACATGTCAATACCAATTGTCTTGGGATCAGACCTACTTCTTTTTCGATTTCCCGATTTCATCAGACAATTTTGATTAGTATTTCAGACAGGGATTGAACTTAGAGATCATAACTTCAACCCTAGTTTAACTAGTGGTGTTATGCTTTGTCCCGAAGATTTCCGCTAGGAAAAGTTAGATAAACACTTGTACATATTATAATTCGAGTCCCGAAATAAATATCGACTCTCTAACTAACAACATTGTATAATTCAGCGCTATGATCGACGTAGTCCATTAATAAAATTGGACTGTCCCTATAGTTATTGCACCAGTACTTATAATAATGTTTCTCTGAAAATGTTAAGGGTTATTACCTAAATACGAAGTAGTACGTTAAGTGATTGAAATGTTTATAGCAGCATAAAAAGGCTATATTCTCCAATAAGTGTATAAAATACTATTGCTTTTATTTGCTGAAAGGCATTAGACATATTTTCATAATTTCAGGAAAGGAAGTCAATTTTCTTACATTACGGTATTTCAAGAGATTACATTTTAGAATATTATTAACGGATGATTTTCAGTGTGGTGAGCACTATTAAATGTTAAAAATTCGGCCTCAAATCAAAATTAATATAAAATAGTAAAATAGATACCTAATTTTGTAAAAGGTGGTATTTCGGATTCGAGTGTACAAAAATTTTATTCATAAGTGAAAGATTTTTTTTTAATAATTATAAACTAGCGCTTGCCCGCAATCCTGCCTGATGGTAAGCAGTGATGCGATCGTTGATGGTAAAGCGCGCTAGTTTATTGAGAGCCTATTCACTCAGAAAAACTGAGCGAAAAGGAAGGAAGACGGCAGTTGAGCGAGGTGATGCAATGTTAAACCCAACAACACGACCAACGATGCTGCGCCAAAGGAAGATTGATCTGAAGACCCTCCACAACCAAACTCCCAACACAGCAACATTAGGCGCATTGTACAAGGCACACATCGCAACACAACTGCTCAGACCCGTCCTCCGTACGGCTTCACCAGACATCATGCCGGAACACGACAAATCGCTTGGCGGCAAGGCTTTGTTTGGTGGGTGGTAACTTCTGCCGGCGGCCGATATTATGGCCTACCACCGAGAAAAACTTTCCGTAAACATAATATTTTTTTATTTTATTTTATATAAACTAGCGCTTGACCGCAATCACGCCTGATGGTAAGCAATGATGCAATCGTTGATGGTAAGGCACACTAGTTTATTAAGAGTCTCTTCACTCTAGCCTACAATTTAAGTGTCTTCAAACATTTAAATTATAGTCCGACGGTAACACCGAAATATTTTTATATCAAATGTACAAGCATAAAATCACAAACAAAAAACAATATCTACTAAATATACTTCGGGGATACGTTATGTGTTATTTTATATAACCCTCAAATATTTGCATACACAAGGGTATCCGATCTCCGATGAAGACTAACGTAAGCTTTCACAGATTAAAAAGTTTTATTTAAACAACTAGTTTTGTACAGGCTACTTAGGAAAGACAGAATTTAAGAGTTTGTTCCCTATTTCCTGCTTTTTACGAAGAAGGCTTCAAAGAAGTGATCGGTAGAGTGTTGAGTTTTAAGGTGGTATTTCGGATTAGAGTGTACAAAAATTTTATTCATAAGTGAAAGTTTTTTTTTTATTAATTTATAAACCAGCGCTTGACCGCAATCCCGCCTGATGGTAAGCAGTGACGCAATCGTTGATGGTAAAGCGCACTAGAGTCAAGAGTCTATTCACTCTAGCTTTAAAGACACTCAAATTGTAGTCCGACGGAAACACCGCCGCAGGTAAATTGTTCCAGTCCCTCGATGTACGCAGCATAAAGGAGGAGGCGAAACGCTTCGTCCGGATCGTAGAGGTGTTAACAACATAAGGGTGGAAACTCGCCGTACGACGGGTCGTCCGATGGTGGAATGGAGACGGGGGAATTAAATCGTGCAATTCCCTCGCACACTCCCCAAAATGTATCCTATAGAACACCGAAAGGCTGGCTACTCTACGCCTGTGCTCTAGGCTTTGATCTTTGTTCTTTAGGCTTAGATCGGACAAATAGCATAAGAAAACAGTGAGTGGTTTATGCTATAAAATTTGTAAAGTTGATGATAACGGGGAAAATCCGACTAGAAACTTCATGGGAACCACATATTTTAAACCAGCTTAAGATACTTCTTGCACTATAACATATCGATGTAAAATAAAGTAATTTGTTGATTAAAAACAAACACACATCTATACTAATATATAAACCTGAAGAGTTTGCACCCGCACTGAAAATGTAAAAACAAGACCCTATTACTAACATTCCACTGACTGTTTGCTTCTCTATCACCAAACTGTATCTCATGAATCATGATAGCTCGACAGTTGAAATTCACAGTAGTATTTCTTTCGCTGCTAAAAAAAAAAGAACCTAAAACAGTTTTTTATTTGTATAGATGGTACGAAACTCTCAGTGTACGAGTACGATTCAAAAATGACCGGGTTTTAACACTGTGTGCTTATTAATGTACTGGGTACTATAATACGACTACTTACGTCATGTTCCTGATTCTGTGCACAACACTATGCCATCTGAGTATAACACAACAGACTACTAGCGACAACTATAATGCAACGTGTGAAGATGACACTCACAACTACATACAAGCATTAGATAATGAAGACACACACTACTGTTGTCAAACCGACTATATAATCGGTCACTCATGGAGGACCGAGCGATACCATTTCGATCTAGCCGTCCCTTGCTGTCCACTCTAGCGGCGCCCTGAGTCGAGGTTCGTACCCCACAGGGGGTGCCCTTAGAGCGTAGTCGCCTAAATTTAACTTAGTTTTAAGTGCCCTGGCTGGAGGCTTTAATTTTTAAGGCATCCACAGGAAAGACCGGTTAAGTAGTCACGGCCTCTAATGGTCAACTACGAGATGCCATAATCAAAAAAAAAAAAGGGCCGAGCGCACTCGCTACTTAGGAGGCGCAGTGGTCGATAGCCCCGCAGTCACCACTGTTGTCATAAGTCAAGCTTGACCTGAGCGTAGGCCCCGTCGCCCTCAGGAATTGCCTAGCTAGGAGGTAAAGGGATAGGATAGCCCCGCAGTCCATCCCTACAACCACAAATAGGTTTCGCCTCAGTGTAACTTTGTTTGCTAAAATCTGTCAAGTGTTTGAAGTAAAGTGAATAAACCCCTATCTGTCATCATCGTTGGTTTTATTCCACTGCCACCATCACAGTACTATATTAAACTTTTCGCATACTACTATCTTACTAATACCTTAGGCATTCTCTACCAGTGAACCACCAACTAAACGACGATCTCTCTCCTCTGTAATATCATCTTCTAGCAATATCGTAACTAGGTCATGCTACATGCAAAACTTTTTTAAAAGAGTTCCTAGGTTATATATGAAGTTTCTTGCACATTCTTCTCTTTACGAATGTACCTTTTTGAAGGGGAGCCTGTAAGAATCAATTCTATTGTCCTATTTTTTTCTAATAGCCTAATTGCAATAAATGATTTGACTTTCAATGAAAGATCACCTAACTAACTATCAACCTATACCTGTAACTACCAGCCTATTAAAGCTTACCTGCAGTATAGTCGGCAGCGTATGCCTATGATACTGATCCAGCACCGCGTTGGTGGCCGTCAGCTGTTGCACGTACGTGTTGTGCGAGTCATAGTATGTGGCTAGAGTGGCTGGTGTCTGGTTGTTGCAGTAGTTCAGGAAGGCCCCTCTGTAGTCTTGACGACTCTGGAATTAAGAAATATATAACTGTAAAACGGCCTTTGGCTAATGATTGCGGACGTGACTTTAAGTGCGGTGTTGAGAAACACACATCGCGCCCCCACTCCCGTGCTAACCGCCGGTGGATGAAAGATGGCGACTGCTACTTTGTACGTACGTCACATGCGACCTGTAGGGTAAGTGCGTAATACACTATGAGTAGCAATAAGTTTTATTTTGACAGTTCTACAGTGAACGCTGTAGAACTGTCATATATATGTATTCGATGTAGTCGTGGTGGCCTAGTTAAAACATTAGCCTCTCAAGTATGAGTGTGCGGATTCGATTTCAGGTCAGGCAAGTACCAATGTAACTTTTCTAAAGTTATATGTACTTTCTAAGTATATATTGGACACGAATGACTGATCAAAAAAGGTGAAGGAAAACATCTTGAGGAAACTTGGACTTTAAGTCTGAAATCGGCAACCCGCATTGAGAAAGCGGTGATTACGCTCAATCTTTCTCTGTATGAGAGGAGGTCTGTACTCAGCTGTGGGATGATAAAAAGGTCGATGATGATAGCGATCATTGCGTGATTTACCACGTTGAGCAGACACATACACTTCTCATCAAAAAAATCGATACAGCTTATTAGATTATATTATGTAAAGATTATCAGAAGATATACATAGTTAGAAATATATGTCATATGTCATGAATTAATAGCGAATAAAAAGAGGTTTTAAAATCCTAATGTTAATGTTCTAAATTCAAATTAAATTTTTATAGGATTCGTATTTAGTAACGAGTAGGGGAGAGAGAGGGGAGCCCTTTGTCCAGCCGTGGACTTCTATAGGCTGAATAAGAACGAGTAGGAAATTTTTACCCCGTATGGAGTATGAAGGATATGAATTAAACAATACATGTAAGTAAATAAAAAAGAAAGCTAGGAAAAGTTTATTTGGTAACTGGTATTCCCTCCCCGAGCTCTTATGACTGCTTCCATGCGGTTCTTCATGGATCGGATGAGAGTGACAATCAAATATTGAGGCTGTGGAGGCATGAAGAACAGGGAGTAAAGCTCACTCATCCTCCATAGAAAAGGGAGGATCCTCCGACCAGACGGGTGTTATGTCTGGCGGGCACTTGCCCGATGGTTGAAATTGGCAAGTTGTATGTATGCTAATTGCACGGTAAACTCTGATTGCGAGATGTAGAATTCGTGTGACGTCAGTATGACGCGTCGTTCATTTTGTGGCGTTTGTAGGTACCGCTACAAGGCATTTCGTTCCATTCTTCTTGGATCGCATGCTGCAGCTGGCTGAGTGATTCCGAGGCCGGATTTCTAGCACGAACACGTCCTTTTAACTCATTCCATAAATGTTCGATGAGATTCATATCCGGGCTTCTTGCTGGCCATTCCATAATGGGGATACCGACTTCGGTAAGATAATCCCGTACGACGCCCGCGGTATGGGCCCTAGCATAGTCGTGCATGAATATGAAGCCGTTGCTAATAAAATGTGCATAGGGCATCACGTGAGCCTCAAGACACTGTTCGACGTACCGATGATAGTTTAGTGCAGGCAGACGTGGCCCAGACACGAACACTAGCTCTGTCTTACTTTCAGCGCTGATTTCTCCCCAAACCGTCCACGAACCACCGTAGCTGACCTTTTCTTCAATACAGCATTGTGCAAAGCGTTCTCCATCTCTTCTATAGACCTTGTTCCTTCCGTCGTTACCATATAGCATAATTTTACACTCATCAGAAAAGAGGTCTTTACTAAATTGGACGTATGACCAATTTGGGTGCTCACGTGCAAAGCTAAGCCGCGCTCTCTGATGGTCTGTAGTTAATTTCGGCCAGTTTGCTGGTTTATGGGGTACCAATCCACGTTCAGCCACACCTCGTACAACAAGAAGCTGCTGCTGTAGTTGAAAAGTGTTAAGGCGTCGATTTTGTAAAAGTTATTACAATAAATCGATCATCTCGCTCCGAAGTAACGCGATTTCTACTAGATCCTGAACGGCGCATGACCAAACCAGTCTCGCAATAGCGTTGGTAGACTATATGAACAGATGACAGGCTTAGATGCAATCTTTCAGCGACAACACGCTGACTAAGTCAAGAATCCAGTATTGCCACCACTTGGGCGGCCTCTGTCGGTGACGTGTCCATGTTTTACAAAAAATAAAAACTTTGCAGACGTGCCGAAGCATTTTTAGTTTCCAAAGGTTACTTTAAACACACATTTGTTTCAAAACAGTGATACATTTCGTTTGAAGTTAAACAAAAGAAATTCTAATTTTGAATTTAAATTCAAAATTAGAATTTCTTTTTTTTTAAGAAGATTTTTGCTTATCTTTTTAATGACCAAACTGCCAGCTATACACGATGTGTTTTTGTTTCATGGAATATGTACTCTTTTGTGTAAAGTTAGGATAGAAACCATACAAAGGGAAGTGTTTCGATTTTTCTGATGAGAAGTGTATTTTTATGATATATCTCATAGAGCAATGGATTAGTAATTAATTAATAAATCGTCAACCCGCATTGAGGAACGCTAAAAGGAACTTTTATGCCCTAACTAGAATATCCAAAGCAACTTGGGGTCTATCATTCCTAACTTTAAAGACTATATATGGAGCTACCTACTTAGGATGTATGTGCTACGGTGCACCTGTTTGGGCCGATAGGGCCAGTATAGGGGCGGCATGACGTAAACTGCTTCAAAGCCAACGTTTGGCATTGATATTATTATGCAAGGCGTATAGAACGGTCAGTACTGAAGCCTTACCGGTACTGGCGGGTGTACTTCCAGTCGATCTTGAGGTACAACGACGTGCTTCAATGTACTATTCCGCGAGGGGGGAGGCCATGGACACTAATTTTGTTACACAACGCGACTTAAATAAAATTTCCAGATTATTTAAACCCCAGAATGAAGTCTGGGAGGATCTCTTATCCGAATGGCAAAGTAGGTGGGATAATTCCATCAAGGGCCGCACCTCCATCTATTCTTTCCATCCGTTGGCGATCGGCTGGCTAAGACATGGCTGGAGGTTGACCACTGCGTTGCCCAATTTCTCACAGGTCATGGCAACTTTAAAAGTAAAATGTATTCTTTTAAACTTGTTCCTTCGCCTTTGTGTCAGTGTTCTACATCGAACTGTGAATTTGAACAGTCCGCACATCACATCTTGTGGGAGTGTGTTCTTTGGCAGAATAAACGCAATATTATGTTGGATAGTGTACAAGTTACATCCGGAGTCGTTTATTATACGGACCTTGTAGAAACTAGAACCAATTTCCGTGCGTTCAGGCGCTTTTGCCATACCTATTATTGGAATCAATTGTAACAGCTTATACCTACTTAGGACTCATTAACTTAATCAAATTTTATTCCGTGGTGTTTGGCAATCTAGGCTTCTCCCAGTTGCAATAATGTTCTGTCTCCTGCTTGATATGGAGGGAAGCGGAAAAAATATCTTTTTTTGCGGCACCCAAGACAGTTGAGTCGTTTCTCCGAGACTCGTCGAGCTTCATTGCTCGGCGTTTTTCTGGCGGTCTCCACTGTTGATTCTGGCTTTCAGGAGTTGCAGTGGTTGGGAAAAGTGTGGCGGGTATTGTACCAAAAGGGTTGATAATGATGAATGGATTAGTAATATACTTCAAGATGATTTCAATTGATAGTAATAGTGTGTTACGTGATTAGGATGCTGCTCATAAGTATATACAGTATGTTAAGAAAACCCTGTCCGACCCGTGAAGGTGTTGTGAGGTATCGATAAATGATTCTACTAATGGATACAAAACCGGGTTAAACTTAAAAAAAATATCCCCCTAAAAAGATAAATATTATTTCGCAAAAAGAGGTAACTTAATAAATGTGCGATAAGCACCCTTCCGCGGGCGACAGGCGGCAGGGCACGCGGCACGTGGTCGCATTGCTATTCGCTCATAATAATACCGGTGTTGTCACTTTTTAAAAATTACCAAATTTCGGGGGACTTGGAATTAATTCCCGGGAAAAAAAGATTATTTCAAAATTCATTTGTATTGGTACTATGATGATTACGTAACATTTTATATTATATTTGGTCATGTGTTTACCTAACCTTTATTATCCTTATGGGTCGGACAGGGTTTTCTTAATAAACTGTATATACTAGCCACCCCCCCGGCTTCGCACGGGTGCAATGCTGATACTAAATACATTACAAAAAAAAACTGTTAACGTTGTATAAAAAACATAGCGGCCCGCCGCCCAACCGGCTGGTACCGCCGTAAATGCGACGCCCCACAATTTTTAAATTTGTAATATCTTCGAAACTATTTATTTAAATCATTTGCTGTAAAGGGCGATACAGATCTATATTTAAAAAAAAATAGGGGTGGATTTTCCTTAACATTTAAGGGGACAAAAAATAGATGTTGTCCGATTCTCAGACCTACCCAATATGCACACTAAATTTCATGAGAATCGGGAAAGCCGTTTCGGAGGACGTTAACCACAAACACCGCGACACGAGAATTTTATATATTAGAATTGTAAAATGTATCTCTAGCAAATAAACGTATGATTATGGTTATGATTACCAGTTAAAACTTTTATACTGTGTTATTAAATTATTTAATCTTTTTTGTGCTGAACGAGCATTTGACGATCACATGAAGTTATCACTTACCACTTTCTTATACGTCAATATGAATTAGTAAGACAGAACTCTGAAAGTGGAACGCAGAACGCTTGATGACAGACAAGGTGTATGTATTTATTTTTTCGCAGCTATACTGGATCCCTAGCGTGATTTTAAAAAGCCTAGAAGCGTGGTACCTATAAACAGCCTTTCTTATTCATGAATTGGGCTATTAAATGCAGAAATCAGCAGGTCTGTTCTCTCTGCAACTCTGTTCCTGCTGCATATTAATGATCCCCGGTATCTATGGGTATACAGATGACAGCACAATTGTGGAGAGATACCTGCCGGATGCTCGAGCTAGTAGGGAATCAAACCAATCCGAAAGATAGGCTATGGTAGAGCGAACGAGTGTTGCACAACAGGCAATCTCCGAATGGGGCAATGCCAATCCTGTAGCATTCAATGCCGCCAAAACACAGACGTGTCTTATCACCGCCAAAAGGAGCCCGTTCACTTTGGCTCCTACTTTTCGAAATGTATCCTTGGAGTGTACCGACCGTCTTCAGCTTTTGGGAGTTGAGATTTTCTCGAACATAAACTTTGGGCGGTTCATTGACTCCAAGGCCAAAGTGACTGCCAGGGAACTAGGCGTTATCGCAAAGGTTCGGCAGTACTTGACACCAGGGCAGCTTCTAATGTTGTACAAAGCACAGGTCCGTTCGTGTGTGGAGTACTACAGCCACATTTGGGCTGGTGCTGTTAAGTGCCACCTGGCCACTTTGGATTCAGTGGAGAGGCGTGCGAAGAGGCTGATTGGTGACCCTGTTTTAATTCGAGATGGTCTCCAAAGCCTAAAGCACAGGCGTAAAGTAGCCAGCCTTTCGGTGTTCTATAGGATGCATTTTGGGGAGTGTGCGAGGGAATTGCATGATTTAATTCCCCCATCTCCATTCCACCGTCGGACAACCCGTCATACAGCGAGTTTCCACCCTAACGTTGTTAACACCTCCACGATCCGAACGGAGCCCCTTTATACCGCGTACATCGAGGGACTAGAACAATTTTCCAGCGGCAGTGTTTCCGTCGGAATACAATTTGAGTGTCTAATAAATACAAAAATGAACCAAATGAGACAGAGATGGTCAGAGATTAAACAAAACTTTTGAACTTTATCATTAGTACGTATACTTATATGTATAGATAAATTGTGGGGTAACACTAGATGACGTAATTATAAGTAATTAATATTGCTCCCAGTGGTAGAATTATTACTGCTCATGAAATTATAGCCACAGCGTAAAAATATAGCACAGATAATTAATTAATTGGAAGATCTGTCTACCTTCATTCCTTTTTAATTACGAAAAGGTTTTATGTTTTTGCTTTTTTCAGGTTTTAATTTTCTTTCAGTTGACAGAGCAATTCGCGAGGAAGGCTACAAGCTATTTAAAATTATGCTAAAACCCTCTGGGGCCAAACAAAAAAGTTTGAAATAACGCTAAAAGGAAACGAAGTAAGATAGAAACAGGTTTTGCGGTGCGATGGAATTGGGGGAACAAGAACTTTCAAGTCAACTATGTCGCAAGCAGAAGCTATAGTAAATACAGAGAAAAAATTCTATCAATTCAATAATATTTTTTATACGAGTGTCTTTATGAAATCCAATGTTGAAAGGTTTCAAAAAGTTTATTTAATTACAGTAATGTGTTGTGATTTTATTTCTATTTTTATTTATGGCAAGTGAAGCCGTTGTCGACTATTCTGCCAATGTCAGAAGTGGATTGGAGAAGCAAGAGTGTACATAAATAGTAATAATAATAACAACAAAAAATTGCGATGCTACTTTGGACTTAAACATCTTGTGAGGTTATTGGACAAATGAAACAAACAAAAAGATAAAAATACATGTCATTTTGTAATTGTTAGAACAGCAAATATATATGCATATACTATATCCAAACATACAGTATTTGAAGAAGTAAATTCTAATTTTATATTATTGTGGTGGATAAATATCATCAGTGCTACACATAATTCTGGATTTTGTCTAAAAAATTATGTGTTGTGATTATTATCGCCAAATTATTTGACAGGCTATCATTCCGTGGCCAACTACCTACTAACAACAGCTAACGTAACGATTTGACAGCAGAATAATTATGTATGTACCTACATACTAATCTCAAGCTTTATTAAACTATCAGAAACAGACGATGAATTACTTCGATGTTATTGTTACATCATAAATAGGTAAACAACAAGAAGAGATAACACGAAGGAAAATACGCTCAATTGTATGAGCGTGTGAGTGCCTATGTGTGCATGTGTGTGGAATGTGGATGTATCTCTGTGTGTGAGAGAAAGGCAGATTTTATCAATCTACACACATCAAAAGTGTCTAGGGATCAACATATATTTTTGCAATAACTTTTCTCCTGATTGATATTAATTAAAATTTTCTTTAAGGATTCATCAAATAAAGTGTTTTCGTTTGTCACAGTAACGATAAACCAAGTCACCTTTGCATTAATAAAGAAATTTGCCATTTTCCTAATAAAGGGATATTTGACATTTGAACCACTAACACAAAAGTTCGAAAAAAAGACTGAAATAACAGTTTTCTCTAAAATTTTATTGGGTAACTTAAACAATTAATAATCTGTGTTTCTACCGCGAACACTAACAACACAAGAACATCGGTTTGGCATACTCAAAATGAGTTCATCCAAATCACGCTGTGGAATGGCCGCCCATGTTCGTTGCAACAACAAAAAAAGGTCTTCTTGCGACTGGATACCCTCCATATTCGGCAGAGCTCTTCTCTGTAGCATATCCCATGCATGCTCAATCGGGTTCAAGTCTGGTGACTGAGCAGGCCAGGGCAAGACATTGATGTTAGCTGCGGCGAGAGTCTGTCTTACAACTCTTGCGGTGTGCGGTCGTGCATTATCATGCATTAACTGAAATAAGGGACCGATTTGCACTTGTACAGGACCGATGATGTCTGATACAATCGTCTCAGCATAAATTTGAGCGTTGAGGTTGCCTCTGATCCAAATCAACTCAGTTCTTCCGCCGATCCAAATACCCGCCCATACCATGATGGTTCCACCACTATAAGGATGGACTTCCTGGCAGGATTTTAATCGCTGTTGGCGTCCAGGGGTTCTCCAGTGTCGTATACGTCTTGTATCCGGTCTCTTTGTAGAGATAGAAAGAGATATAGATAGAAATAAATCTAATAGAGATAGATAGAAATCCGCATAAAAATGCTTGATCCCTAGACACTTTTGATGTGTGTACTTTGTAATTTCTATACTTATACATTTTTTGACAATGTTTGTTTCAGATGTCAAAATCGACAGAACTCGAAATATTGCCAAACTAATATGGTACCGTATGTGGTACCGTGGTAACGGGAAATTACTACGATCCCCAATACGGCTGCCAAGCGTGGGGATTATGGCGAACCCCCCTAAAGCAATGAAAGCCTTGGGGGAAGCCTTTGTCCAGCAGTAAAACTCTATAGACTGAAGAAGAATATGGCAGTGGTGGTGGAAAGGTTCTGGGGGGTAACCGCGTACCAAAAGACGCAGCGTTGGAAGACTTCTTATAAGGTGAATCGATGAGTTTGTGAAGGCCACTGCACTCCGCTGGATTCAGGAAAAATAAAATCGGTAATGAAATGAAGAAGTGAAGAGCCGGTCTTAGGTGGGAGAGGTATATATTTATGACTGGCAGTGGACGTCTTTCGGCTGAAACTATGATTCATACTTCATACAGCACAGGAACTAAAATCACTTTGCTATTGATGTTATACAACAATGACGTAAACAATCTTGAGTTCAGATATTACTTATTTATTTATTTACTTCATGGTACAGTTGCATTCGCATGTAGAGCAGAACAATCACAAGATCAATCCTCATCTATACTCTATACTAATATTTAAAGCTGAAGAGTTTGTTTGTTTCAACGCGCTAATCTCAGGAACTACAGGTCCGATTTGAAAAATTCTTTTTCCGTTGGATAGCCCTTTAATCCAGGAAGGCTTTAGGCTATATAACATCACGCTGCGACTAATAGGAGCGGAGCATAACTAAACCACGCGAACGAAGTCGCTGGCGGCCGCTAGTCTTACAATATTGCCTCATAGATTCAAGTTCTTTTCATAGTTTTAGGTTTGCTTATTGTTATGTACATCAGAATATTGTAGTGGCGCACACAGCAATAGGTAATAGCCGCACGGGTTGATCGAAGGTTAAGCTTCGCTTGCTACCGTCGGGTTGTGGATGGGTGACCATAAATTACTTATTGAGGCAATTAGTGCCACGGAAAGCATGTTAAGGTGTTGGTCTCGGGCGGAATTCTTCAAATAGGTAGATCTTTAGGTAAAATCCCTCTTACCTTAGGGTATTGTGTTAACCAATGACTTGGCAGTCACTCAATGTAAAAAGCTGCTAAAAGGCTTTGATTGATTAAACATAATATTTTTACAACAGATTTCCAAAATGGAACAGCGTTTATTAGTTTCCAGTTTTCATTAGTCGATTGTTTCATTTTCAACTTAGCACTGTGTGTAATTAAGTCGTTTATTGTGTGTTATCGGACACAATGGTTCACAATGGCGTCATACACTGCGAATGACTGACTTAAACTCTATTATGAAAATTTCGTATTTCATTAAAGTTTGTTACCAAAATTTGGCTCTTATATGCTTTCAACCAACCCTAAAACTTTCGCAGTCGACTGCGACTTTGGCCTTTCCCAGGCTAGGCCAAAACACAATACCCTGTCCTCCGTCAGCCACCTTCTTAAGGTCGTCCGTGCGTGGCTATGCATGACGCGGTTTTCACTCCAGGAGTTGTCTGCTCAATCTGCAACCGACTGCTGGCCATCTACTATACATTTTACGCGGGAATTGATATTGTTTCAGTTGTTTCAGAACGGTCACAGAATAATAAATACCTAACTTAAGTATTTATGACCGTTAACATTAGTTTTGCTTGGCAAAATTGTAATGACGTTGATTGTTGATTTATTTGATTTATTTAATCCCTTAGCGAATTATTCTGCGACGGAAAATGAACGTAGAGATATTTAAAGTTTATTAAAAAAGTATGTGATGAATATATGAACAAATTGATCAGAAGAAGTAACTGTGGATATCAATTTGTAGTGCAACTTTGATTTGTTTATTTAAATATACTAACCCGAAGTACTAATTGTAAGCCATCTTGAAGATGTTTTTCATTTAAAAATATAAATTAATTTTATAACCTAAATTTTTGCCGATGTTTTTTCGGTTATAATCCTTACTAATATTATAAACCGAAAAGTGAGTTTCTTTGTTTATTTGTTCCGCTTTCACGCCGTAACTACTGAATCAATTGCTTTGAAATTTTGCAGACGTAAAGTTAGAAATCTGGATTAAATAATATGGTACTTTTTATCCCAGAAAAATTCAATATTTCCGAGGGAAATCTAAAATCGCAATATAACCGCTTTTCAGGAAAGCCAGTTTAATATAAAGGAAGACTTATAGTAAGACGTCCTCCTAGACGTGATAATACAGCAATTACTACACCATAAAGCCTTGGTAAAATTCATGAGATTTGGGAATTCCCAACTTATAAACCCTGTACATACAAATTACTTTTTATTATTCTAATTACCTTTTTTAATACAAATGACGAGTGTGAGTGAGTTATTACCTAAGAATTTAACCTGAACTACCTACCAACATATTCCCTTTTAGTGCAACGATAAATTTTATAGATATTCAACGATTCTATAGCAGGCCGACCGCACGGCTGATTGGCTTCCAGTGTGCTCCCGGCCAAGCGAACAAAGATCACATGCGAATGCAATTAATCGCTCGATGGTGATTTTTCCAGAGTGCCACCTGAATAGACCTACGGGATCCGTTAAACCGATCATGTTTTTTTTCTGTTGTTTAGTGCCATCGGAACTTGGAACGTATGAGGGTCATAATGAGAGACTATACTTGTTTCAATTTATTTAGTTAGCAGCAATTGGTCGCTGACTGAACAAACTGGATCAAGTATAGTGAGTGAACCACAACAAAATGCGATCTTCTGAGAGTTGCAATATAAATAATAACAACTCTGTGGTATAAAACTAAGCTAAGAAGGTGAGAATATTAAATTTAGTGGTTTACTATTGTAGTGAATCTATTTATTGTAATAGGGACAGACAATATCTTATTCACATAAGAAGAGGTAGTAGCAGTCACCAATGTCATTTACTAGGAATGGCGGGAAAGAAAAAAGTGATGTTGCAGTGTGATTCCCTAACTATCTCACCGCGAAACTTAGGTCAAGTGAGTTATCGAACCAGGGCTATGAATTGACACTATTGACAGCTCAATCTGAGCTACACTTAACTTTTAACGAACAGATTTTTACAAAATCGATCGGTAACTGGTCTGCTCCCAAAGAGATACACACAGGGACGGAGTCCGTTAGGGCCGATGTCTGTGTAGCTCCTGGCATAGGCAAATGAGGGAACACGAGTGGGTGTTAGTCAGTAAAAGAAAAAAACTTCACGGTAACGCTTAGTATGGAAGCGAGCCATTGATGTTTGATATTCAACTTTACGAAATCAACAAGATTCTGCAGTAGTGTTTAAATAAGCAAGAATGAAGCGAACGAATTAAGTCTCTGCCCTGCAGCAGGGGCATTATAATGGTTCGACAGTGGCGTCGATTCTCTTCTTAACAAACTAATTTTAAGATTAGTGTACTCCATAGACATTTCAGACGCGATTATAAACATTGGGTAACACAAAACTATGTTAACAACTACAACACCAAAAATAAGTTAATTTACGTCAGGCGTGGAGTAATTTGACAGATGTAAAGTAACATTTTATATTCTGTCCTTTTCTTAATAAAATAGAAAGACAATAGGGATGTATCCAAGGAATTAAAACCAATACAATAATTAGTCCGTCTTATAGATAATAAAAAAAATTAAGACCCGTATTTTTTATTTTGTCGAAATTACCAAAAACTACTCAGATATTGCGTATTAAAGTTACGGAGAGAGGGCTAATTACGTCACGCCGTAGTATATTTTGCACCACGGCGTGACGTCATGCGTTATTTTTAATCAATATATCTTCCTAAGTATTTGAATGAAAGAAAAAATAAAAAATACCTGTTTAATATTTTTTATAAATCTATCTGACGGTCATTAAATTATTTTTTAGGATACAACCCAATTATGCATTGAACTTAAATGTAATTTCGTTTGTGAACAAGGGAATCGGAGTTAATATCGAATATTGTTATGGCGATAATGCGTCCCGCATCCTCGTCGCTTCCTCCACCATAGCTATACACGTTACTACGTTATGAACGCAGGTGTGTGTAAGGTCGTATGTGTCTTAATACAAAACGTACTGGAAACATATTGCATTAACGCAGCCGATATTATATTTAACCTATAATAACACACCTGTGGGGAAGAGTGACATTGTTAATATTTTGATAAGGCAATGTAGACCGAGAGTCGTCAAAAGAAAAATGTTCGCTGAGATTGTTTGTGTACTTATCGAATGAGAAAATAAAACGAGAAAGTGGTGAAAGCGCGCGGTTTACCGACATCAAAATATGTAAAGAGTTGAGCTTTGATTTAATGTCCCATTACGTGTTTGACTGTCGTTTCAACATTAGTAGATGTTTTAAAAAAAACATTCGATCGTAAATATGGTTTTAGCTTTGGAATAGATGTAAAGTCAGCACATCCTGAGGAGATATCGTTGTAACCAAAGTTTTCAGCAAAGTTATAAAAGATTAATAGCACCTTGTCTTGGTCTCAAAGATATTCGAATCCATTATTTAGTGGTTGTGCACGGAAATTTGAGCTTTGAATTATTATATATTTATATCCCACTTACGGTATGAGTAGTTTTTTGTAAATCTACATGGTCATATGTCGTTTACACTTTGATACAAAAAAAGATGTGTTCATATTATATACATAGATGGCTGACTAACTAAATTCAGCGGTACCTACAAACGCCAATAATAAACAACGCGTCATACTGACGTCATACGAATTCTACATCTCGCAATCAGAGTTTACTGTGCAACTAGCATATATACAACTTCCCAATTTCAACCGTTTGCCAAACATAATACCCGTCTGGTCGGAGGATCCTCCCTTTTCTATGGAGGATGAGTGACTCAAACCTCCACACTAAATAAATAAAATACGTACTTTTTTGGTAACATAAGCTTTGAAATTCTCGTCTGCATTGTGGTCATTCGGAAACATGTCCAGAATATTGCATTGCCACGTAGGATGGCAAGGCTAAATCTTTGGCTAAAGAATGAGTTAGCCCTTTGGGTTCACGTAAAATCTCGACCAGTGGGTTGAAAATTTCCTTAAGAAGGAGAAGTCAAATTACCCGGGCGTTACGACCTGAAGCGGCTGAACTCTGTGTATTATTAAGCCCATAAGGTTACACGTGTTTGCACTGCTTGATTGTATCAATGGCTGCAAGCGGCGCCAATACAACAAACCGTGCTTGGAACATGAGATGGTCTAAAGGGGTCGATTAAACTGGAATAGTTAATTAAATTCTTCATCAGTGTGACAATCGTTCTTTAAAAGAAAACCCTAGAGTTTTCCAAGAGAAATTGGAAGAAACTAATCCCCCAAAATTACTAAAGGGGGAATTCCCAAGTAATCTCGTTTTAACACATCTCGGTGACCTTTTGGGAGCGTCAAATAGATTCGAACACTCACATTTCGCTACGGGATTGGACGGATGCTTAAATCCAATTTCTTTTGGTATATCCGGATTGATTCGCTAGTACTTCCTTGCTATAGTTTTTAGAGGCTAAGATAAAATCAACTTCTGTCAAGCGAATGTGTATAAGAGTGTGTATAAATAAAGTGTCGACACAGACAGACGATGACGCCACGTAACTTTCCGTCGCGTAGCGCGCTGAACAAGACGCCGCGTTTTGACCGTTTGGTTTGTCATAATAACTGAATATTGCAACTGACACTTCAGCCGCTGAGCTTTCGGCGCCGTACGTTCCGCAGATGTGTCACTAAACTAATGTTTGGGCACATTTCAAGGTTCAAGACTAATCGGGATGGGACTTCCTTCATTTACACATGTGAGATCGTAGCTATCTACTTTAAAACTAAAAAAAATGTTTAGTCTTTGTCCTTGATCCCCTGCGTCCTATTTATTCCTTTCCTTTTCCTTCATTCTTTTCTTGGTTTCGTTGAATGTTGAAGTCCATTCTATTGTTATTTAGGACATCGTATATCATATGTCTAACATCACATCACTACCGCGGATGACCAAATTGTTTCAAGCTGTAATTCTCGCGAGATGCTGAATTATGATTGTCTTCCAAATAAAAAATTTACTCAATCGGTTCAGTCGAAAATAAGCAAAGTTTGATATTGATTACATATGTTCATAATACGGTCCATAAGAGCTGATAGTTTGATAAAGGTAGGTACTATGTTTTATTGGATTAGGAGCTTTTACGGCCTCGATACTCGTGGGAACTCCATGTTCTCACCGTGGCCCTTCAGGGCACCAGGTAGGTGTTGTGTTGGTGTTATGTTCCTTAATTAATTAATTATTAGCGTGACTTGCCAAGTTTGCTTTTATAATTACCGGCGAAGTATGGGTTCTATCAAATTAGGTCAGTAGTTTTATCTACCAAACCCATATCAATATATAAATTGTTTAAGTGCCTAAACGTGACTTTGTTTAAAGTTCGTGAAATATTGTTATTGATCGCTTGAAGGGGCTGAACCTTATTGTTCCGTTGTTTGTTTGATTATAAAATAGGGAATTTTGATATTCGTAACAAACAACCTATACTAACAACTATTTTTTGGATACATCCATCATCAATTCGTATACATTACGAGTGGGGTCAGGTAGAAAAAACAAACGATCACTCGTTCACTTTAACTTCAGATCGAAAGAGCTGAAAGTTGTGGGGAAAGGTCTTTGCCCAGCATTTGGATAAGACAGGCGAACAGTAACTTAATGCCAGGAAGTTTTCGCTTATTCTAATATTATACTTCTACAGTTTCAAAATCACAATTTTGAAGATCATTAATACCTTAGTCAGTTGATCGTCAGCTTTCCCGAGGATCACTTCGCACCCTTCCCGATGGGCGAACAGCTTTCGAGCCTGCACCTTCATGTGGAAAGTCCGCTCTATGAGAGGTGTCGCCACCAGCTTCTCCAGAGACTGTGCTGCATTGTTGAACCCTATTACGTCTGCCTCCACCTCCTGCAGTAATGTCTCCCATGTGTGGAAGAGTGATGATGGACATGTTGCTCTGAAAAAGAGAGATATCATTTAAAACGGAGAAAATACGTACTTAAATACTACACAATAATTTGCTCAAAAGTAAATAATCAGTACATAAGAGGGTACCTTGGTTTCTAGTTGGCCAGCCGTATTAACTTGTTTGTAAATGTACTATGTAACTACCCACACTTTGGTTTTTGCTTTCTTATCGTTTTACCTATTGTGTATCTGCATGCTGCGTCACTAGACGAAATAATTTGTGCATTAAATGTTAAATCTCATATAAGTGAACTGTATTATGTTCTTTTTGAGAAATATAGTTTCTTTAAACCTAAAAAGTCAAGAGAATACGAGAAACGCTGGTGCCTTCCTGTCCGCAAAATTCAGTCACTAATGCGTGTGCCAAGCGGGATATTGAGCGCTCGTTACAGAAGACTTGTTATATTCAGCAGTAAAATATATATAGATTGATAGGGATAGTAATACATGCTTAGTAATTTGAGATAAGACTTGCAGTTTGAAAATAATATATGTAGTCTCAACAGAGAATAGCCTCCAACACGGGTATATAGTATAGTGCACAGGTATGTACGTAGACTTATACTCTCGTTTCCGTCATTCTCATAATCCGTTGGGATGGGATGCAATCCGATACGACCGGAGTGAGAACAGAACATGAGACCAACAGGACGGCGTGCCGCCGCCAACTTTCAACTGTTAGAAAAACCGTATAACACATTACCCGACAAGACCAATGGAGCAGTAGTACATAGTTTTTTTTTAAAAAGACGAAGAGTTCGGTATAAGTTTCTTTTAAGAAAGAGAAAATATTCCGGGTGATATCAAATATTGATGCGTATGCAATATGTTCGTTTGTAAGGCATTCACACTATTGGCACGCCACAATAGCGGCGGTAAGTCCTCTCTTTCAGGAATGGATAGAGAGGAGCCTCGGCGTCCTGACCTTCCGCTTGACCCAGGTCCTCACTGGACACGTTTGTTTCGGGAGGTTCCTGTTCCGGATAAGGCAGAAGGAAACGCCAGAGTGTTATCACTGTGGGGAACGACCTGAGGACACAGTGTAGGTCTGCCCGCCTTGTGGCGATCTCTCGCGTCTGGCCCTGGTCTAGGCCATGGCCCGAATGGAGAGTGTACCTCGTCGGTCGGCACCTCTCTCTGCGAAGTAGTGATGCTGGCAAAAGATGAGACGATACGCATGAGGGAGTGGGAATCTCAGCGCCTTCACGTAGGTCTCTGGACGCCCTGGTCGGGAGACAACATCAAACTCCTGGCCACCATAGGCGTGGGCTTGCGGTAAGGACAAAAGAAATACCGCGGCCCTGACGCACAGGTAAGTGAAGGAACACTGGTTGGTTTTGGTCAGTAAAAGTCTAACACGCCCTTCCACTGCACCTAGATAGGGAGAGAACATTTGATGATTTTCCATTGGGAAAAAGATGCAGGTTTAAAAAAAAATTGGATGAAATTTAATTTTTTTTTTTTCATGAAATTTGGCACAATGATCTGAATTAGGAAATAGGGTAGGTTTTACTACATATTTTCACGAAAACAAGACTTTTGCGGGTAAAATTGTGCAGCACAGCTAGTGTTACACAAGTACTTGTATTCATTCATGAATCACAAATAAATAGAGTTGATTTTAAAATTCACATCATTAATTTATTACCACACCATTAAAATTACGTCCGTATCTCTTGATCTATGGTGATCAATAGCGATCTATCATTGGATGACAAAGTAATTTCATCCCATAGCTCATCGTACCATAGGTGCTGAGGTACCCGTCTATATATCCAATTTATCATCGATCTTCTTGGAGCCGTCGTGTGTGCTATATGACCGAATTCAGTTGGCTGGCATATCGGTTGTTTAGGAAATTAGCTCATTGTTGTAATCTTACTGTGCAATATCGGCACGTAATTTATTGTTGTGGTCTATATCGAACTTGTTGATTTAGTTAAGTGCTTTCATTTGTTTTGTAGTTTGTATTGCGTAAGGATAAGTTGTGAACGTCTTTTTTTTGTTTATTTGTCTTGTTCAAACAAGACACATCGCATTCGTGTTATGTAAGCAGCGAAGAAATCCAGTTGTTAGACCAAACAAATATATATAATGCAGACACGAAAGTAGACAAATCCTTTTGAGTAAATATAGCGCAAAAATAATGGTGGTAACGACATACCTACAATATATAACACAAGAAAAAAGTATTTATATCATCCTATCAGACTCTAAGTGGTACGGCTCGTGTAAAGTGTAGTGTTGACTAAAAGTCCGTAGGCAAATACCCCTAAGCAATAGTGTGAATATAGAATCATATTACTGTACGCAACATTTACCCAGCTGATGACCTGATATGAACAGCGGTTGTTCAGGGCAATAGTCCTATTCAACGAGCAAGCATATTGTACGTGAGCTGTTTCACAATTGTAATATAGGCCATATATTGTAATTAAGATTTGAACTAAGACTCCGTTGATCGTGAACCCATTGCAAGCCAAACAGGTAATATTTTTGCAATGATAATGCAAGAGCCTTTTTGCTGTATCTTTTTTATTTAAAACAGTTAGTGTTCTCAAAATGAAACTCTAATATAGCGATTAAATCGCTATATTAGAGTTTCTAGGTAGGTTTGTGTTAAAAACGTCAGTCTGTTATTTATATGATTGTGTGAGCGAGTGTCTCCTTATAATCTCGTTTCAGACGGGAGCCCGATCGACAATTTCGAGATGAAGTACCAGTACTAGTAAAGTATTCAAAAGGTTAGGGTTTTTCTTTACATAAAAGTTATATTGTATGAAAATGTTATGTTGTATAAAAGTTATATATATATATTACATACATATGGACAAGTAACTTAGCTTCACACAAATAATTATTTCGTCACGATAGTTCTGAACCACTTTAGCTGTCAGCAGAAGTAATAAAGTTGTCCGAATGAAAGTGCATGCATCCGTTCCAATTGTGTAGTGATTTGTGACGTTATTTGCTACGAGAGCGAAAAAAACACGGTAAGCTATCAACAGTGAACTAATTGGAAACTCAATGCTGTTCAATTAAAGCAATGATATTTACTGACTTTTTTATGTTATGAAATAGTGCTTGGCCGCGATCTCGCCTAATGGCAAGCAGTTATGTAATCGTTAATAGTAAAGCGCACTAGTATTAAGAGTCTTGAAGACACTTAATTTGTAATCAGATGGGAAGGCCGTTTCAGGCAAATTGTTCCAGTCCTTCAATGTACATGGCATAAAGACTAGACGAAGCCCTTCTTTCAGATCGTAGCGGTGTTAACAACATCAGAGTGGATAATCGCCGTACGACGGGTCGCCTGATGATGAAACGGCGATGGTGGAATTAATTTATGTTATTGCAACGCACACTCTCCAAAATGCATCCTATAGACTATCGAAAGGATGGCTACTCTACGCCACTACTATAGGCTTTGGAGGTTGTTCTTTATCATATCTGGATCACTAATTAGCCTCTTCGTATGCCTCTCTACCGAGTCTAAAGTTGCCAGGAGGCATTTTGCAGCACAAGAAAGCGTAGCATAACCTGATCGATCAACCAGTGTGTCTTAATTATTACTTAGCTACGGCCATTCTCAAAATTTTCCAAGGATTTCATGAATTTCGATTTCTGATTTGGTAATTAGTGAAATTTATGCGGCCTACCCAAATTATCCTTTCTTTACATTGTTCGTCGAATTTTTGAGCTCCTTAAGTACCTAGTTGAGTACCTAAGATTACAGACAAATGCGTTCACTCCCTCTGCCAGTCTATACTCGGTTACTGTATAACTGCTTGGGGTGGAGCAGTTAAAATCTTTTTGCTCAGAAAAGAAATAATGTAGAGAGCTATACTAAAAATCTAACATCTCACCTCGAGGTTGACTGTAAAGTGCTAACAGTACGGCAGTTGTTTGTGTTCAAGGCAATAAGGATATGTACATAAGTCCCTTCCACCCCCGAACCTGAACCAAACAAACTCAAATCTTACCCAGCACCCTGTACAGAATCACTTTCACTTGACACCAGTTCTAAATTCTTGGATTTTAATTCCTTTTTGTACAGCAAAAATAATAACCAATTAAAATTAATGAATCTCAACTCCCGCAACCTAAAAATAGACTGAAGGACTGGCTATTACAAAAAGATCACTCATTCACGGAGTCTTTACTTACATTTATGGAATAATCCCAATAACCTTTACACTTGCCGGCTTATACTCAATACTAGTTCATTCTTTATCTACCAACAAGCCTTTTTCCTACACACTTCCCTACACACCCACACTCTTTCGCTCACACACACGGTTAGGTACGCACACTTTCCTATACACAACGCACATACACATCAGTACAACTGTGTTACATATCTTCCCTTACGTCTAACGCCTGGGCTGTTGTTACATGACTAGCCATTCTCTATGGCCATACACTATCTCCTAAGATACAGGATTACCTAGTTTAGGGGACAGGATGACATGATCTTTATAGATTGTAGTAGTTATTTCATGTGTGTATTGTACATCTGCTCTTATGTATCACGAATCATGTGTGTTTGTCACAATACAGACTATTATTACTCAATCTGTGTGATTCTTTCTCATTCTCAAAGATCATTTCAGATACTAATATACATGGTGCTCACATGATCTGACCATGATGACTAGGCTTTAAAAGAGAATGTGACTTCTGAGTCTATTTCAGGCTTTCTTCTCAGAGTAGTCAAATAGGAAACGACAACCTCATTTACTTAAAATATAGAATGATGTGTGTTTTTACAAACAGCTACTAAGGGCTAATTTTAGCAAAGATAGTATCTTATCTTTTAACCGTGGAATAAAACTGACCTCATTATGGATAGTTCTAATATCGATGAACTATCAAAAATTTCACGTGTAAACTCGTTCTAGATAGTAGATATATCTAAAAGATTGATGATTCTGCCTTACAAAAATTAATTAATATGCTATTCTCAAAAAAGTTAAATTAAATACGGTTTTTATTAATTCAGTATCTTTTACGTGGGCATAAAACTATTGAAAGATAACTAATTATTTCAGTATTATGCATGTGTGTATGAAACATTTTCCCAACATCCCACCCCTGCAAATGAAACGTTAATAAGGTTAATAGCTTCCACTTTAAAATCCCACCACAAGTCTATATAGTATATGATTGGTTTAAACAGCTTGTTTGTATTGACCTTTTTTGCTCTTTCCGGCTTTTAAACGATTTTACTAAAATTGAACCGATAAATTGGTTTAGTAGTGAATAACAAATTGGTATATTAAATAGGTTTAATTTTGTGAGGCAGAAGAGTAAAGCAGTTTGTTATTTAAATATCTTGACAATTATTATGATGAAGGCCAAGGAGCCTAACTTGTCAAGAACAAATATTTCATGATAGCCTTTCCTAATCAGTATTTCGATGTTTTGTGGATAAAAAAATACATTTGCTTTCAAATGTTGTTAAATTACGGTAGGTACCTAAATGATTATTCTTTCGTGAATCTTTAACAGCCTGACAAACAGTCTAACCAAGGAGGATCGGTATGCAGTGACTGGGTGATCAAGGTCTGATAAGACGTCGCTACATGATAAATAGTTGTTAGACCTACATATCTAAATGTGGTTAGACTAGAAGTCGATGAAAAGATCAGACAGTAGAATGAAACGATTATATTTTCGCACCTCAATTTTGCATGTTATTTAGCAAAATTGAGGCGAGCACATGATGCACCAAACAGCCTGTATAATGTGAATACGTATTAGAAAAAACAACCAATATGAATCTATTCGAAGACGACACGGTTGGTGCAGTGGAACAAATATTTGTATGGCTTACAGATAGTTGATCTGTATGTGGAAATGGGTTTAAGTATTTGTAATAGGGATGTTAACTGGGAAAAAAAAATGATTCTATTAACTTCGTCATTCAGATTAGAGAAAAATATTGGATACGTATATTTTTCCTTGTGCGAAAGTATAAATAAATAAATATCTCATACTGGCGCCGATTCTGTTGTTCACAAAATAAACTAATTTTAAGTTATGTGCATCTTTTTCTTTTCATTTCGTTAAAAGAAGGACAGAAGATAAAATGTCAGTTTAGACCTGTCAAATTAGTGCGCTCCTGATGTAAACTGGCGTATTTTTAGTCGCCATGTTTTTAATCGCGTCTAAACTGTCTATGGAGTATCTTAATATGACAGGATTAAACTGACATTTTATCTTCCGTCCTTTTCTTAACGAAATGGAAAGAAAAGACACAAGTAACTTAAAATTAGTTTAGTTTGTGAAAACAGAATCGGCGCCACTGTCCTAAATCTAAGGTAAACTAATATTGTAGTCTCGAGAAACGCAAAACAAAGTTGTTAACCCCTGGGAAGCTTCCATGTTCAAAAATTTAAAATAAAGGCGGTAAACACAATGAAAAACTTTTATCAAAATCCGATAGCCAAATAAGTGCAGCTACTTCTCTCTTGACGTTTTCTGAGTTGACGTTCGCTAAGTGGGGAGCTAGCAACCATTACCGCGGGAAACCGGGTCACAGGCTTTTGATATGCAGGATTTAGGGCACATGCTTATTGCAAAAATATATTGTTATTACATTTTTTTTTATCTTAATCCCCTTTATCTGCATTGTGTCCATTGGAGCAAAAATAGTTTTGGAACAAATTTATTGATACGTTTTGCACTTAAACGTTGATATAAATTTTACAAAGTATTCTTATTTATTCATAAATAGCTGTGCCTGCAACTCATGTCAAAAAAATATTATATTTCATCGTTTTGATTATTTCGCGTGGTACCCTAATTTATTTTTTTCTAAGGAACTCCTTATAAATTCGGTCAAGCCATTTCGGAGATAAGTCGTAACAATCAAAAATAAAAAAAAAAACAGACAGCGAATTGAACAATAAAATTGTTAGTATTACTGTAATACTTTCTTATGCATTTAGTAACAAAATTTTACTTTGAAATTACATAAGGATACTTAAATTTTATTAATATGTTTGAAATCAATTAAATTTCATGTATTTGAAAAAGCAAAGTATTAAAAACGAGACTAAGCGACTACTACTTACACATGTTACATTCTCAAAATGGCTGCATAAAATAACACGTACTTTATTTTGAAACGTTTTGTACCCAGCACAGTGAATAACGAGCTTAGCAATTACATAGTTTTAATTTGAATTTCAAATCCGCCAAATTAGGTCGAGCCTAGGTAAAAGTTTACCACTGGGAGCGGCGGAGATTAAAGGCTTTAGTTCCAGCGCATATTGAAGGGTTATTGAATTGAATTTAATTTAATATAGGGTATCACTGAGTTTTATTTAATTTTATATAATTGAATTTCGGCTTTACGTTATGTAAAATATGTAAAGCTGTATGTATATTGATGTTCATTTTAATCATGGTAAGAGCAGTGGTGCTTCAGTGATATGACCTAGCCTATTAGATAGGTATTCTAATTTTGTATTTAATTCCAATAACACTATTCTCAAAACAGCGAAGGTCAACATTGTTAGGAAACTAGTATGGTCTAGGACCAATAATAATACGACATGCGACATCCAATAACAATGGGCCTCATACGAAGGCTCAGAGTCACACAAAGGGCAATGGAAAGTGCTATGCTCGGAGTATCTCTGCGTGATCGAATCAGAAATGAGGAGATCCGCAGAAGAACCAAAGTCACCGACATAGCTCTGCGAGTCGTTAAACTGAAGTGGCAGTGGGTAGGGCACATTGCTCGTAGAACCGATGGCCGATGGGGCAGTAAGGTTCTGGAGTGGCGGCCACGTACTGGAAGACGCAGCGTAGGGAGGCTCCCAACAAGGTGGACCGATGACCTGGTGAAGGTCGCGGGAAGCCGATGGATGCGGGCAGCACAAGACCGGTCAGCGTGGAAAGCCTCGGGGGAGGCTTTTGTCCAGCAGTGGACATCCATAGGCTGAAGAAGAAGATGATGCGACATCCACCGACTCGTATTGGACCCGCTTGGGTACGTTATATGTAAGATTGACTGACTGATCTATTACGAACCGTAAACCAAAATCTAGATCTGAAGGCTAATTCTTGTAATTTAAAACGTTCAAAATCTAGTCTCAGTCTCATCTTAGCGAAAAAACTTGTCAAAATGTACGGAAATTTGAAGTATTCTCAATATTATTCGTATTAAATATTGCATTACCATACAAAATATAAAATAAATATATTTTTGTAATCGAAACATGAACAACTAACGTTTTGGACTCGGAAAGTTTACTGAAACTTAAATGCAAAACATTACATTTGCAAAGATAAAACTAATACGATTTCGTCTAAAGTTCCATGGTGCAGTTGACCTAACTTTGCCTTTTATTTTGCCTTAGATGATTTTATTAAAGCTTATTTTACATGACACAGCGGATAACGACACGACATGGAGGGCCCTCAGTCAATAGCAGACGTGCTGGAGTGGATATTGTAAACCCCGCTCAGCACTTGGTATATTATTGGAAAAAGTGGGACATCGCTCAAAGATTAGTTTCAATTATCTTTTGTTGCTTCGAGGTCTTCAAAGGCCGTTTCTTCAAAGCTAGTCATATTGTTATACCGTTGTCAGCCTTTCATGACTATTGATAAATCGAATGTAAATGTTTATTGATTTGATGAATTGCTACAGAATCCCTCCCATTTTAGGATAATTAAATTTTGTTTTACGATAGTTCATTTATTTCTTTCTTCTTTGCCTTCGCACGGTTTGTGCATTTAGCCATTGTCACGTGTTGGGATTGTTAGATTTTCAATCATGTCGAAAAACACGGCTGCGTGATCCGTCTACGAGGGAGGTTTGAGGCAAAGTCATGATTAGGCCATTATGCTGCGACATTTCAATTCTTTATGAAATATTTAGTAAATGCACTTTTTACTACATATGTAAATCACGCACTTTTATTTAGTAAATAACACTATAAATAATTTACAAGTCCAATGAAAAACGAGCGTGACACTCAGCTTAACTTTGCCCCGAAAACTCTTTACGATAATAACGGTTTTATATGATTTTAAATAATTTAGAAATTGAAAGGAACAAAAAAATTTATTTAAAAAAATACAGTTTTCTACAACAAATTTAATGGGTTTCGAAATTCAAAATCCCATTAGCGGCTTGGCTAACCAACCAAAAACTTAATTTATCCTCTTTTAGAAGCGCAGTGTCATCAACTAAACATTGACAAATGTTTTGGAGGACTTAGGCTGACACCCCATAGATTTTACTTAGAACAGTTTAATTTATAGTTACAAAATTTTTCATCCTTCATCAGTGGTGGCCCATCCGACTTAACAGGAGTAGATTGTGTGTTTGATCCCATTCAGTTGCTCTCTCTCTTTGTAGTTGCTGATAATCACGTACGCAACTAAGAAGAGAGAAAGTTGTGTCATTGAAAGGCCTTCGTGGCTTTATACACAATGTTCTTTCACTTCGTTCGGATTTCAGCTTACCCAGATGTTGTGTTCTGTGTAAATTAATCAATAATTATTAAGCTCTTAAATCGGCAAAGAAAAACATCGTGAAATAAAACCGTCTTGTCCTTGAACTTGTAGTGAAGACTGGTTGCGACTGCTTCCCTGACTTTTTGAACGAACAGTTCCATTTATCCGCAATTGTAGGCGTGGCACCATACTTGCGATGGGTCCATCACATCTTTGTCCTTGATCTTGACTACGATCTGCTGCGTGATCTTGGTCTTAGCCCCTGCCTGCTCTTGAGCTCAGCCAGCTCCAGAGATAACTGCTTCAATTTTTTATGTAAGAAAAAATTTAAGCAGCTTTTAATAAATTAGTAAGTTTATTAAAAGCCTATTCACTCTAGCCTTGAAGACACTCATATTGTAGTGCGACGGAAACACCGTCGCTGGAAAATTGTTCTAGTCCCTCGATGTAGGCGCTATAAAAGAAGAAGCGAAACGCTTCGTCCGGATCGCAGTGGTGTCAGTAAGGTAAGAGTGGAAACTCGCCGTAGGACGGGTCGTCCGATGGTGGAACGGAGATGGGGGAATTAAATGATGCAATTCCCTTGCACACTCACCAGAATGCATCCTATAGAAGACCGAAAGGTTGGCTACTCTACGCCTGTGCTCCAGGCTTTGGAGTCTGGGTCGCCAATCAGCCTCTGCGCACGCCTCTCCACTGAATCCAAAGTAGCCAGGTGACATTTCGCAGCACCAGCCCAAATGTGGCTGCAGTACTCCAAACAAAAGCGGACCTGTGCTTTGTACAACATTAGAAGCTACCTTGGTGTGAAGACCTTTACAATGACGCCAAGTTTTCTGGCAGCCACCTTGGCCTTAGACTCAATGAACCACCCAAAGTTAAGGTTCGGGGAATATAGCCTTTTGAGATCCCAGTGGTGACACCTGCTTGTGGAAGGCCACTAGAATGTGCTAATTACGACTACCAGTAGGTAGTTTGCAGGATCGTTACACCAGCCGGTAGGCAGAAACCGGGCCCGTAGCTGGTTAGATAACGTCGGCCTACATCATGTCGGGGTCACCAATGTAGTGAAGACTACGAATGCATTTTAAACTTCAGGTTATTTATACAACATTATTAGTTAATATTGTGTTATCAAATGCATATTGCACATATAAAACGGAGATTTAGATGGTTCTAATAAAATAAGTGTTACAAGCAATCAAGATTTAGTACATTAATTTTAACTATTTAGGCATCTCTGAATAACGACACGTGTGACATAGATGCGATGTGCTTCATCATCATCATTACAGCCGAAAGACGTTCACTGCTGGACATAGGCCTCCCCCAGGGCTCTCCTCGACGACCTGTCCTGCGCCTCCCGCATCCATCAGTTTCCCGCGACCTTCAATACGTCGTCGATCCACCTTGTTGGGGGCCTACCCACGCTGCGTCTTCCGGTGCGTGGTCGCCACTCGAGAACCCGTCGGCCCCATCGGGCATCGGTCGTACAGGCAATGTGCCCTGCCACTTTAGTGTTGCAATTCTTCGGGCTATGTCGGTAACTCTCGTATGCGATGTGCTTCCAAACAAAAAAATCTCAGATATGTGACACCTACCAACCAGTACGGCCTGCGTGGTGAATTACATTCCAGTTTCTCAGTAAGGAGACCTGTGAGAACTTTAATAGCTATGTATGTTATTTATTAGTTTTATTAATTTAACTAA
The DNA here is from genome assembly GCA_037179545.1 of Sesamia inferens. NCBI lineage: Eukaryota > Metazoa > Arthropoda > Insecta > Lepidoptera > Noctuidae > Sesamia > Sesamia inferens. The sequence goes on along the minus strand of CM073928.1, from coordinate 20,188,340 downwards.
TCACTACTTATAGCAAACTTGCCTGTAACTTACATTTTTAAGTCACGGACGGACGAATTGTACAAATAAATTGTACGTTGCTAAAAACATAATACATATAACTTTGATTGTTCAACTTTCTTCGTAATTCACTGTGCACACATTCCCCTCGGCAACTTTATTTTCCTACCAACAACTGTGTTAGTATTGACACGAACAACACAACAGTTAAGTCTATTGTTGCCTCGTGCTCGTACAGTGAAAAGAAAACATCGACTAATCTGTTCAAACGAATTGTAAATTCTTCTTTGAGCATACTCGCCTACATAATTGGATTTTCCTTCTGATTTCCCGGATTAATTAAAGATAAATTGGTGATTTATGGTGCCGCTATGAATGTGGCTTCAGAAATTATATAAATCTCGTCGTGAAAATTTAGGTGAAATCGGCTTAGGGGTAGCTGACAATAGTGTCACTCCTGTTAATAGTATGTGTGATGACGACACGGTTACCGTAGTAACTAGTGATTGACTGCCATGTTGCTGGTCTGGAACAAAGATTTGTATGGCCTACAGGAGGTAATTGTTTCGGGTCTGGCTGTTTGTGTATCTGAGTTTGAATTTTTGTAATTTTCCATGATACAGGAGATATTCCAAAAAAGTCAATCTCTTAGCAATAAACAAAAAAAAAACCGGCCAAGTGCGAGTCGGACTCGCCTCGCGCACGAAGGGCTCCGTATCATTATATTTAAAAACGAAAAAAAAAATTTTAATATATTTTTGACAACTCACGTCTATGAATTACGGCGAAAGTAGCGTCGCGTCGCAACAATAATTTCGTCTACAATTTCACAAAAAACGGCAAAAAATCACGTTTGTTGTATAAGAGCCCCCCTTAAATATTTTATTTTTTTATTTGTTGTTATAGCGACAACAAAAGTACATTATCTCATTATCAAACGATGCTGCATCAGAGGGAGATTGATCTGGAAACCTTCCACGACCAAACTCCCGACAAAATAACATTTGGCCCATGGCACCCGGCACACATCGCAACACAACTGTTCAGAACCGACTTCTGTACGGCTTCCCCAGACATATGCCACGACGAATCGCTTGGCGGCAATACTTTGTCTGGTGGGTGGTAACTTCTGCCGACAGCCCATGTTATGGTCTACGGTGGTAGACCTAACTAGGAGTAGTTCACAACATACAATACAACACGCCTGTATTCTTCGAGGGTTTAGACAGTTGTACACCCATATTCGCCACTTATTTGTAACTGCAATGTAATCGGGAGCGAGCCTATTGGCATCAACCTGGGTTGGGGTGTTTGTGCATGTGAGTTTTAATATATATGTTTGTAAATGCAGCACCCGACACAACCAACAATAACATACAATTTTATATTCCATTAAAAGATATTATTATTATCCACTTTCCGACAATGCTTTTACAAACAACTGTAAATATTAAACTCCAATTTACTGTAGTGTTTCACTACATGTCATAAAGTTTACGCTTAACGATAGCTGTAGGGTAGTAGTTCCGTCACCCATTTTATCTTTCTTATGAGCACTTTAATGTCCATTTGTCTTCCCAACTGTCCGTCACTTAGACTGAAGTCCACTTTCCTACACACGGATGTACGCCTGACGTAAATAGAATTTAATTTTCAAATTTCGATCAAAACATCAAGACATGTCCGTGTTGTTATATGCCAAAGCTTCCCCACTTTGCGTCAATGAATATTTATCACGCTATAGGATTTGTTCAGTAGCTATAAGAGGTTTTTTATTATTCACCCCAAGAAAAGAGTCTTAATTTCTTTTAGGACTTCGGAAACACTTACATTTAAATCAGACTGTAAGTTCTTCCACTTGGAAACACTTTGCAACAAATTAGTGTCAATCTGATTAAACTTTACTGCACCTCAGCTTTCCAAGTTGTTTAAAGTTTGTTTTTTCTTGTGTTTAACAAACATTTATTCTATAAACTGTTAACTGTAAACTAAAACTCTTTCTTTTCTCTTTAGCAAGCTATTAATAGGGATCACACAACTCTATTTCCAATATGTATGGAAGTCATTTCTCAACGTTTGACAGGTACAAGGTTCACAAGATGACACACCGGTTAAGGCTCCCTGAAACTAATCCCCGACGGCTACCGCTAAAAGGGCATGTCGAGAATATACCCCGAGGAACTAAATTTAAGTCCTACTTGATAACTACCTACCAACGATATGTAACTTTCAAACCATCTAACCAAAATTTGATGTCGGATATATGTCGATATTTGTTATTAATTTGTAAGTGCCATTTTGCAATAATGAGATTTTCCCTTTCTAAATAGAAGAGAATCTATACTCTTTATATACCACATAAACTACAGAACATTGTTAATTTGCCAGATATAGTTTTATGCCTGAAATGTTTATGTGCGTGTTGGTTTTAAAAGCTTTTTTATATATAGCTTTAGTTTTATTATTACACAGCGGTTCTCTTTTAGTTTCTAAAGATAAGGTTTACCTGCTATATAAGGAAGGATAATGTGTAGAAAAAGTATTTATATGACAATACCTTTGAAAAATTGGGCTCTTAGCTTCTATTCTTCGTGAACAAAGAAAATAATATGGAAGTACGAGGTGTTATTAAATACTCATAAGTGATATTGGTGTTCTAAAAGGATAATGTTATGTTATAACACGATCAGTTAACAAATCTGTCCGTGCAAATACATGTACGTAAATATATTGAACAATCGTTTGTTGAGTATTTGTTTAGGACCAGAACTCATACAATCAGATATTATCTCAATATAGAGAGCACTTTAAAAGGTTATTATATAAATCGCACTTTTGTCACGTTTTTAAATAAATATTTTAGGTTAAGTGCCCAAATGTGGCAGACGTTTGAGTTGTCATATTTGACAATACGTTTTGTTTCAGTATTGAATTTGGCATGTAAAATATGAGATGAAATATTTAACGAGCTGAATGTATTTGAGTTTGGTATCTTAATGGACTTTTGCAACCATTGGCAGAGCGAAGAGCGGAGCTTACTCGACTGCGGTGAGCCCGCTGACAATACGAGTATACATATAAACTTTCAACTAGTGCTTTTAATGTGAGAATATTATGACAATTTAGATAAATGTACGAAGTTCTGATCAAATGAAAAACCAATTTAAGACACGTTATGGAATTAAAATATTTATTCATTTGGGTGACTAATTCCAGAAATGACGACTTTATTCTTTATTTTTCGTTTATATATACGCAATAGACTGATAAAGCGGATCCCAAACTCCAAAGCTGAGAAAGCTTCGGATGCGACTGGGACTAACGCTGGGACGATGATGATGAAGATACACAATAACTAGGTATCTGGCTCAGCGTATGATTTTAAAAGTTAACATCACAGTCATTTAATTACTGATACTTGAATGATCAACCGAAGAAGAAATAGAAGAGGCTTCCAAGTTTTCACCAGCAGTCGAATGAATAATTAAAATTCTAAGATCAACGTTTTCTTCAAGTACACTTCATTTTTCCCAGCCCTCGTTTTCGGTGTAAGATTTTCTTACCAATTAAAATTCGATCGTAATATTGGAAATTGGAAGCGCGCGTCGTTTATTCAACGAAACGATTTTCATACTTGATTGATGGTTCCTTGGAGTAAAAATATTGCCTCGAATTGACAAATTTGTTTTACTGGTTTAATGAAGTTTTCTTTACTGTATATTTGAAGATGTGTTGCTTATAACTGATAAGAATTTATGCACCAAAGTAATCAGTAAACTCAAACCAAATATTGTTTTTTATTTTTTGTTTTATAATTTGTTTATCTAATGACAACCATTAATTTGATTAATTCGATAATCTACTATTTAGTTCGAAATATGACAATTCCATACGCCACATCCTCTAATTAACAGTAATTTATTATTATAATAAACCTATCGTCATACAATACTTTGGTAGCTGTCAAGTCAAATGAAACGTTGCGTTTACATGTTTAAATAGTTGTTTAATTATTACAGCTTGTTTGCATTTTCCACAATATTGGTACGAGTATGAAACATAATTATAATACCTAACTAACAGTTACAAAGTTCGGTGCTGATTATGCGCTTTCTAGTGGTTGTTACAATTTACATTCAATCAGGGAAGGTTTCGAAAAGAAAGTTACATAATCATTATCATCATCTGGCGTCTTTGTTAATTCATATATATGAAAGCCATGCATACATATGTATGGCTTTCAGTGAATCCAGGTAAATACCAGTAGCTAAGGATTAGTGACTGTCTGTGTGATCTTTACCTATATCCCAGTTACTGGGTTACCTTATACCCCTTGGTACAAGTTGAATTTATGTTGAACCGCCAAAGGAAGTGAATTTAGGAAGGTTACAAAAAAGGCTCGACATTAAAATTACACATTAGCAATATTTAGTTGAACAATCGTAATAGAATTAGCATATTAAAGGTCCCAAAATTCATTAAAATGGAGCGATGATGTCATTAAACATTTTAATAATTGATTTAGTTACTCACACAATTCGACAACGCGCGACTTGCTACTATTAATAAATTAATATCAATTTTCCATTTCAGAGGGGTTTGACAAAATTTAAAACTTTCGGCAGTTTCCCAACAAATTACGGGATTATTTGTGTGAAAACTGTTTTGATTCTACTTAGCTAGAAATTGGGCTTTATAAAGGCCTATGAATTTTTCATTTCATTTTGGCGTTCAATTTTTGCCATTTCAATGGCTTGGTTTTTCATGTCTTATTCTGTATTCCTCCTTCTACCGAATCACAAACAAAAAAATAAGAAAGTTCTGCTTAATAATATTGATACGCATTGAATTGTAAGGTTCTAGGTTAACGTATATAAATAACTTTAATTGATATTTCAAAAGAATAACTTTTTTACACAAAGCCGCTTTAATTACGTGAGTTGCATGAACTGCAACATTCGTGCAAGTTCTGAAATTGAATTGCATGTTTATTTTCAAGTCCACATTGTTAATACGATTTATGAAAAATAAAGCAGGTTTCAGTAAGGCCTCTGCGGTTTTAAGCTGACATATCGTTTCTGTAAAGATATTAGCTTCATATTTATAGCGGTGTCTAGGGGTTTGGAGCTGGGTAAGCGCTGTATTTTTTGCAATATGAAAATGGGGTTTTGGGAAAAACTCGTTTCTGAAAAAACGAAAATTTTCCTTTGATATAATAAAATAGGCTGGTAGGGACACCGACGCGGAACTTGTTACAATTAATTCAGTACATGAGTTTACTTTGCGTTAAAATTTTCGTTTCGTTATTTTTCATTGGTTATTAAAAAAAAATCTGTTTTACAGCAGAGTTTTTCCTGATAACTGTCTTACAATTTCAGACTCATGTGTACAATCTACACAATGGTTACAATTTGTCCTTGCCATCCTGTATGTTGATGTTCTCCAGTTATCTTGCATAGTACATTTTAAAGTAGTAAACCTTTCCGCATAATTACATGAGAGCGGTAGTTTCAGAATAGCTTCGCGACGTCAGCGGCGTGTCGTCTGGTACCTACCTACCCCCAGTGTCACTTATGCAGGACTCATCCAATTAAGCATGTGCCAACGTGTGTGCCTGTCTGATAGTGCCATGCTTGTGATCTATCTACATATTATATACTACACTAATTAACCCCATTTCCAAGCATGGTTATGCATGCTAAAATATGAGTCTTGCGAGTTTTGACCTCTTTTGAAGGCGCTCTTTTTAAAACCAGGTAATTTCAGCGAGTGTTTTCTTTTAAGGAAGAGTGACACGTAATGAGGTCAACGACTTCTAGAATTTACACTTTACCTGATAAGTAATTAGGAAAAGGAGAAAGAACTGTTTAATTTTATATGTAGATATACCTATACTGCAGTCTTTTAACAAAATTCGAAAATTACCTACTAGTCAAATTCCAGCGACGAAAATCATTAACTTGAAAAATTTCGCTAGGTCACTAGGAAAGCGTTGTAGTCTTGGTGGCCTAGTCGTTAAAACACCAGCCTCTCAAGTATGAGTGCGCGGGTTCGATTCCAGGTCAGGCAAGTACCAATGCAACTTTTCTAAAGTTATATGTACTTTCTAAGTATATCTTGGACATCAATGACTGAAGGTGAAGGAAAACATCTTGAGGAAACCTGGACTTTAAGTCTGAAATCGCCAACCCGCAATGAGCAAGCGTGGGGATTACGCTCAATCCTTCTCTGTATGAGAGGAGACCTGTGCCCAGCAGTCTGACGATAAAACGGTTGATGATGACTAGGAAAGCTATATTTTAAGGCAAATAAAATAACAGGAAATATTTCACTGTATCAACAATATTCGTTTCATTGTAATTTTTGTAGTCGGAAACCAACATTTACATATTTATAGCATTTCATTTATTGTGAATGACATTTTTATTAAATTAAAGAATTGGTGACAAGGTTATTTAATGTTCAGAGAAAAAAAATATAACCTTTTTAACTACGCATATAATATCACGTCTGTAATTCTTGTAAGATTAGTTAGTGGTGTTGCTATGGCGCACCTACATCACAATATATGTAAATATGGAATAGTACGGGAACTACAACTCGCGCAAGTTAACTGTGCTGTGTGCACCTCGCACTGTAACGTCATTTGGACGGTACCTAACAAAAAATGAGAATTATGTTTAAAAAATATAAATTACATATTTTTTTTATAAATGGCCATTTTGATGATATAACGTCATAATACAAGAACATTTTACTCATGATGTTTTGCAATTAAATTGGTACTAATTATTGACATCAATATTATATTTCAGGTTTCACTAAAGTGTCGAGAATGTAAAAAACAAAAATAAACTTATTAAAAAAAAAAAACTTACCTAAACAAAAACTCTACAGGAACAGTAATATCAACAGAGCATTTAAACAATTTAATATTCTTCATAAAAATAAGAACAGACAGGTGTTGTGTCTGGCGAGCACTTGCCTTACGGTTGATGTTGGGAAATTGTACGTTAGTTGGCACAATAAAGTCTGCTTGCGAGACTCAGGGTTTGCGTGAAGTCAGTATGACGCGTTGTTCGCATGTGGCGTTGTAGATACTACAACGATAAACAGTAAGACATTAAGGTCGTAAATTACTGAAAAGGTTTGTAATGAATATTGTATTAGATACCTAAGTCTTGTCTACATTGACTTAATGAGGTAAACCATTGATTTGACCTCGACTTACCCTTACCTCAACATATTAAACAAAGAAAAGTTTACTTGTGCATTTTATACTTATTAAGTAGAGACTATAGGTAGTAACAGTTTAGTATTAGCATAGTAACAGTACCATAGATAGGAACGGTGATGAGTTACAAGTTGTACATCGCAGGGTCTAATTAAGCAGGCGTTTTAGTTTGTGTACAATATTTTATCATAAATACTTTCAAAAGGATGATGAAAAACAAAGTGAGGGAATAGGCATGTCCTAGAATCGAATCCAATAAGTCGAAGACATAAGTGGTTTGCAAGTGGACTACTTATATTACATCTACGAATCCTCACTTCCTTTCACACCGAAGAGGCCTTTGTCTTTGAAAGAAAATACATTTATTTATTATATTATTATAGGGTGATTATGTTAAGTGACAGCCTCCGTGGTGAAGCGGTAGCCAACGTGGCCGCTGCGCAAGGAGGCGCGGGATCGATCCCCGTGCAGTGCAAATATTTGTGTGCATGAATATGAATATTTGCACTGGTCTGGGCGTGCCTCGGAAAACACGTTAAGGCGTTGGTCCCGGTTGCCATACGAACATCCAATGGCAGTCGTTACCGGTTGTTCGAACCTTCAAAAGTCCAACAATTGGTCCATATCGCCTTCGGGTGGTGGAGGTCAGACGGCAGTCGGTTCACAGGAAATATCGAAGTATAGCTAAAATCAGCATTAGACTGGAAAAGCGGACCCCAGGCTCGAAAGCTGAAAAAGCTGCGGATGCGACTGGGATTAACGCTGAGACGGTGATGATGGATGATTATTGTAAGTAGTGAACCTACAGTGCGATTCTATGATCATGTCACAGTGAAAACTTAGATGAACTGAGCGGGGAGTAAGCTGTCATTCCAACTAATGCTGAGGAATTGCCGTTATTGACAGCTCACTCTAACCTCTTTCTTTTTCTTCTAAGCCTATAGAGGTACTCGGTGGTAGGCCATAACATCGGCTGCCGGCAGAAGTTACCACCCACCAGACAAAGCCTTGCCGTCAAGCGATTTGTCGTGTTCCGGCATGATGTCTGGCGAAGCCGTACGGAGGACGAGTCTGAGCAGTTGTGTTGCGATGTGTGCCGGGTACAATGCGCCTAATGTTGTTGTGTTGGTAGTTTGGTCGTGAAGGGTCTTCAGATCAATCTCCCATTGGCGCAGCATCGTTGTTCGTGTTGTTGGGTTTAACATTGCATCACCTCGCTCAACTGCCGTCTTCCTTCCTATTCGCTTAGTTTTTCTGAGTGGATAGGCTCTTAATAAACTAGCGCGCTTTAAAATCAACGATCGCATCACTGCTTACCATCAGGCGGAATTGCGGTCAAGCGCTAGTTTATAAACATTAAAAAGAAAAAAAAGAAAAAAGGTACACTGCGAGACAAAGGACTTCCCCAAGGTTTACCTTCCATTGGGAGGGTTTGCCACTCTAACCTCACTTTACCCAACCAGGTGAGATTTTGGATGAATTGTAACAGTGTTGTAATAACATTTATCGTGTACTAGGTGAAGGTGAGGTTAGAAAAATATTTTTTCAAGCATTTCCTAGTAGCTTAAATTCACCATAACTGTTATTTTTTGACAGTAATTGTATAAATTGGCTGTTGTAACGCTGAGTGACGTGGGGTGTTTATGAATATTTAATTGTACATCGTTACTGGACTATGGTCGGACGTTACTGCATACGTTTTAATTAAATATGAGCTAGAATGACTAGACCGGCCTTAATTACTTTACCATCAGTTGTTGTATAGGGACTCGGTCTACTTTAATTGCTTAGGTTGATCGTGATTACACTTACATTGTATGTAGGTCTATTATAGTCTAGCAGGGACATAGGCCTCTATAGGGTAAATTTGAGGAATAAATATCTATGCTTAAGGTTCATTTTTCCTGTGTTTTCTTTTTCCGATTGCGTTATTACCTACATTTAGAAAGAAGTGACATTTGGAAAATGCACGCGCCTGCGGAAATGTTAGCTTGAAAATTGTTTAACATTATCGCTCCGTGACAGTAAAGTATAGCTTAATGTATTACATACCTGCTTTAGAAAGAGACTGTCATGCTGGTAAGAAGGAAAATTAAAAGTCATATATTGTAACTAACTTACCTAATGACACAGAATTTTTTGGACATGTAATTTCCATAAGTTTGTCCCTTAAAACGCTCGTAACTCAGCAGGAAGCACTAGTAAGTCCTAACATAAGTAAGGACCCTTTGGATCGAACGGATCTAGATCCGTTTAGCACGATAGAGCATTGATCCTGTCCCTAATCTGACTCTGGTCGTGTCTGATGTCGTGCCGTCTCATCGGACTATGAGAGTGAATTAAAAGAGATTGAACCTAGTTCTGAGCATACAGTAGTGCAGTATACATAATCTCTCGCGCCGAAGGGTAGTTTCTGATAAGATTGACCGCCGTGGCGTCGAAATCTCAGCAGGTCATCTGTCTGTTAAGTGAAGGCACCTTTTTTTTCTTTGGATGGGAGATCGTCAAATGACTTCTCCCGCTCTGGGCGGAGTGGAAGGACGTGTCAGAATTTTACTGACTAAAACCGACCCGTGTTTCTTCACTTGTCTGTGCGACGGCCACGGTTTCTAAGCGAAGAGACCCTGATTCTAAATAATATTACAAGCGAAGAAACAAGAAATAGTAAAAATTGTTCAACTCTTTAGTAAGACAATGTTCTATGTAGATGATGTTAAAATAAGGAGAACGAATACAAAAACAAACTTTTCTAAAAACTCAATAGGCTATATCCACGGCCAAGTGTACTACTAAATTATTATGTAAGTAGGTGCTGAATAATTATAGCGACGACTCGAATACGTCCTCACACCACGTGGTGAAACCCTTTATATGGACGGGTGACTTAATTAAAGATTAAGAATTATATCCCTTTTGTTACTCATGGAATATTGAAATTACAAATTTGTACGTGTCGGATTAGAAAGGAATGCTGCTGTTTTTTTATTTATGATTGGGCCTAGGACTTGACAATCCTTACTAATATTATAAAAGGGAAAGTGAGTTTGTATTTTTCGCTCTCACGCCGTAACTACTGAACCGATTGCTATAAAATTTTGCAGACGTAAAGTTAGATGTCCAGATTAAATAATAGGGTTCTCTTTATCCCGGAAAAGTCTGAGGTTCCCGAGGCAAATCTAAAAAGTGCGATATAACCGAACATCACGCAGACGAAGCCGCGGGCGGAAAGCTACTAAATTATAAAATACTAGCGACCCGCCCCAGCTTCGCACAGGTACATGATAAATAAAAAATAAAAAAAGCATAAAAATACTATATAAACTAATCATATTTGCGCAGGCCAAATGGCCTGCGCACATATGATCACATATCTGAATTTCATACAAAGCTTAAGTGGCTTCCCATTCGTCTTCGCAGGAATTCTCATATACTATTTCAGCTCTACAGCATTTTGTTTAATCCTAAAACCCCCTCTTATCTTAAAGAACGTTTTAAGTTCCTTCATGACACACATAATAGATGTCTGAGGTCATCGGAAAACCTGATATTAGAGATGCCGATGCATTCCACTAGTTTCTACGATAAATCCTTTACTGTACAAGCAGTTCGGCTATGGAATGACTTGCCCGTGTAAATAACGCGTGCTCAAACTCTGTCCACTTTTAAAACTATGATAAGAAAGCATTTTCTCTCTCTTGAAACATGTTATTATATTTTATCTGCTCTTGTATAATGTTTATTAATTAGATGTATATATTTAGTTAAACTAGTATTATACATTTAACGTACATATTTATTGTATACTCTATGTAAATAGTACACTGTAGACTACCTACACTATTTCTCTCTCCTTCCCCTTAGTATTCCATCCAAAGGTTGTCTTTAAAAGATCTCTTTTAGCGACAAGACCGCCCATTGTGTCACCCTTTGTAAAATCTTTATATTTATGTTCTGTAAATCTATATGGTGTACATAATAAAGAGTATTCTATTCTATTCTATATATTTTTCATACATATAAACCTTCCTCTTCAATTACTCTATCTATTTAAAAAAATCGCATCTAAATCAGTTGCGTAGTTTCAAAGTTTTAAGCATATACAGGGATGTAATAGGGACAGAGAAAGCGACTTTGTTTTATACTACATAGTGGTCGCCCGCATCCCCGCTCGCGTGGATGTCTGTTACCGCTGCAAAATGCCTTCCCAGGAAAGACACGGACAGCAAAATGATTCCCAAGTCAATTCGCAGACACCGACAGTAACATCGACTACGCAGTCATTATCCGCAGGCTGCATAGAATGTCTTTATAAGGATGGTAAATGAAAATATTTAAATGTAATTAATACTAAGTTTACATTTAGACTTACACTTTAAATTTCTTAAGGTTGGTACGATGATTGATCGCAGCGATAGCTGGTCTGCATCCGAAATAAAATATATTTGTGAGAATTGTGGATTTTGGCCTGATGGTGGTAAAAAGCTACAATGAGATGATACACCTGTCCTTAAATTTTAAAAGTGGGCATAAAATTACCTATCCTAGTTTTTTTTTTTGGGCCAAAAGAATTCATTTGAAAAAGACTATTGTATTTAGGAACGTATATTTGTTAAAAAATGACTAGATAATGGATGGTTATTAGAAGATTTTTTATTGGTTGTGGCGGCTCCTGAAGGTTAGACAAACTTTACCTGAAGCTGTTTAACATTATTAACAATAGATCTAATCGCTATGTAAGAGAATAGAATTTTTGATGACAGCAAATTTTGAATGCTACTTACTATTAATTATTGCTTAATTAATCACAGCTTGCCATCAGGCGGAATTACGGTCAAGCACTTGTTTATATCGTTATAAAAGATACCGAATTGTCCAAAAGCGCATTTCTGTTATAATAGCCCCTATTCCCTCGTTCACCAACTGATGCAAATATAAGTTTAGTGCCTCTTTTCTTTCCATTTTATAAAGAGAGGACAGAAGGTAAATGTTAGCTTCGTCATATTCTCAGCGTATAAAGATCCACTGTTAGACAAACGCCTCCCCAAACGTTTTCCACGTTGAACGATCTTACGATACTCGCATCCATCGGTTAGCGGCTACGTACCGGAAAACGCAGCGTAGGGAGACGCCCCAACAACCTGATGAAAGTCGCGGGAAGCCGATGGATGCGGACAGCACAAGAACGGTCATGTTAGTATAGTCGTGTCAAATTAGTCCGCGCTTGATGTAAATTGACATATTTTTAGTAACCATGTTTTTAATTACGCCTAAACTGATTGTGGAGCGATCTTAATTTGATAGGACTAAACTAATATTTTATCTTCTGTACTTTTCTTAATGAAAAGATGCATTGGATATAAAATTAGTTTAGTTTGTGAACAACACATTTGGCACCAATATCGTTACAGTAACACGTGGATGAAGGGCTCACGGTACCCTATGGCAGAAACATCGGAAGGATTATACCGAGCAGTGGGAGCTTCCCATTCGTTAATCTCCAAACTTCCAAGAGAAAATATAGAAGTCAAACGGTAATCCTTGGGCACGCTACAATAGCGACCGGCAGCGATCTCTCGCGCCCGACCCTGGTCCAGGCCATAGTCCGGAGCGAGAGTGCATGGCAGGCCTGCACCTCCTTGCGAAGCAGTGATGCCGGCAAAGAAGAAGGCGAAGCGCGTGAGGGAGCGGGGATCCCAGCGCCCTCACGCCTCTAGCCGCGGCAGGAGACGCCCTGGACGGGAGACAACATCGAACTCCCGGCCACCGTAGGCGCGGGTTTACGGGCGGCGAGCTGCCAAATGCTCACCGTCCGCAAGCCCGCGCAGTAAGGAACAGGCTCGGGTTGACGGCGCGTTGTGTTTCACGCGCGCCTCAAAGAGATGTCAGCACATAGTGAAGGGGTCCACGAAGACCGATGCTTCTCACGGATCAGGGTTGCAGGTTGGTTAAAAAAGAAACCGTGGCCCTGGCGCATAGGCAAGTGAAGAAACACGGGTGGGTTTTAGTCAGTAAAAGTGTGGCACGCCCTTCCGGCCCGCCCATAGTAAGAGAGGTCATTTGATGATTTGACATCCCAAATAAAAAAAAAGGTTTAATTCTCAAACTCCCGTCCAGAATTTGTCCTAAATCTTGGTATACTAACTTGTTCCATTTCTCCCTCAATATTAATTCTCCAAATATTCATGCAACTTAGTCTGAGAGCAATTTGGACACTTTAACTTCCTCTGGTATGTTACTAACTACTACGGTGAATCTCTTCCACCTGAATAGAGTTGTGAATTATTAATTCTATTCAAAAGCTAGAAAAGTAGTAGTAAAGACCTGGTTGGTACATAGAATCAAATTAAGTCCATCTTTAGGTAGACCAAATCACTCTCGTTGCTTTTTGTATCATTTTCTAGCATCAAAATTCTTTTACCCCACAATAAGTTTGACCTTTTGACTGTTTTTGTATGATAAAACTGTCAAAATTCAATATTATTTTTTGAATAAAGATATCTGCTGCTGTAAAAATGAGCTCTTTTTATAACAAAGATCCAAGTATATTCAAGCCGTCAGTAAAATAAACATTAAATAAAGTTCAAACGTATGTTTGACTCAAAGATCAGATTGTAGGTAGGTACGTTTAGAGTCATAGTTGAACCTGTAGTGTTGAGCCGAGCAATTTAAAAAGGAAAAAGACGCTGGTGGTTCTTAAAAAGCGTGAGATTGCGTCTACCGTCCCATTTCCGCAGGAACTAGGCGACTGGCGATGGCTTCAGGCGAAACACAAAGCGATTCTGATAATAATAAATCTTTGCCGTAAACACTCGGTTACAATAGAACTGAACTGAGATTTTTTCAGGAGTCATATTTGGTTTTTCAAATCGCTGCGTTTGTTTTTATAAACTAGAAATGATTTTATAGAAAATTAATTCGCAATTTTCTTCTGAATAAAAAAGGAAAGAAAGAAAATATCGCGTTTCTTTATCAAAGTAGCTCCAGGATTTTCTAAGAGTTACTTAAACGTATTGTTTACATAAATTACAAAAACAATGTTAATGGGTCTGCCTTTGTCAAAGGCAAGCTTAACTTAGGTCGTTGTTACACGATATTATATTCAGGTTTAGAAACAAGATGTTCTTTAACTACATTAAATAATTGACTACATAATCGTTCACAACGAAATAAGGCACTTTCCTTGAAAACTTTGCCTGCATAAATCCGTGTAGAGAATTTGTATGCGCGATTTCTTTACAGCTATGAAAACCTAATATATGTACCTATGTATAGTACGCTAAGGCTAAATGTATATTTTATATATTATTCAAGCTCTTTTAGATACAGGTTATACAGGTAAACCTTTTGATGGAAATTGTTTTATTTTGTTTTTCGAAATGTTTCTTCTACTGAACATATATTCAGCATAATACAGATTACTTAGTCTACTATTACAAAGATTCATGTTAATCACAGGGATGCTAAGTATGTCGGTCCCCCGTACAATTATCATTTTGTTCTGACCTGCATTAGTCCTGCACTGATGTCAGTCACGTACTTTGGGTCACGTGTATGAATAAATACATTGTGTTTGATATTGCACCATATTACGACGCTGTCGTCAGCCGAGCATACGTTGCTACGCGCCGCGTATCATGCTCGTCGGTCTCGCTCGTCAGTGGTCTATTGTCAAAAATCTGATAACAGTGCTCCGGTATTGTATTATGTATTTCTCGTTGACATACGCGACCGACATCAGCGTAAGAGGAATTCGGGCATTAGTCTAAAGTTAGGTAGCTAGGTACAACCTTTTACAAAAAGCTACTTTCTTCTTTACTAGATTTCCCTTTTAATACGTTTAAAGCTCAAGTAAAACCAAGACAATGTTTATGTTCTTTATCCAGAATGAACTTACTGACAGGTTATTTAATCGTTTATTTTATTTGACGTAGTAATTCAGTGATATAATATTTTATTACCTACATCAATGAAATAAAATAAAATTAAACCATTCCAATGTTTTCATGAAATAATTGCAATTTGTGATAAGGTAGTAACCTCGACGATTGATAATAATTGCCTGAGTAACCGGCAGCAAATTCATAATGCTACCTTTATTTTTCGTTGGAAATCATCAAATGACCTCTCTCGCTGTGGACGGAGTGAAAGAGCGTGTTGAACTTTTACTGACTAAAACCCACCCGTGTTCCTTTATTTGCATGTGCATCAGGGGCATTTGGCGGCAGGGCTCTCTTTCAAAAACTCGCGGCCCTAGCAGTCGTCATGATCTTCCAACGAAATAAGGTGACCAACGTCCTTCAAATATGGCGTATTAAGGCGGGATAATGGCTGATATTTGCTTATGGTTGTGAACAGGTGCTGCCTACGATGTACTTATGCGTAATTAACTGTTTATTTATTTTACTTCGAGGGTACTAGGTCACTATTTGTGTGGGTAATCACAACATTGCAGCAATGCATATTTAAGTTGTCACGTTCTTTATGCCTGGAAGCTTTTATTTAGGTATATAATTTTGATTTCATAAATGATTTTTTTTATCGAAGTACATTCTATTTATTGGTATATTGGCAATGCAACCTGATATTTGGTAAATAGTTTGATTGGATGTTCTTTGTCTCGTAATGTTAACTGCATTGCATGCATTGACAACTGTGACGAAAATGCCAAAACTTGAGAATAGTACTTATAAGCTTCACAATACCTGCCGGTATACTTACAAATACATTTTTAAGTGTACTTACAGCTAGTGTCATACATATAGGTATAGGTATATTTGCAATGGTGATACAAAAGATTCAGGAAAATCAAGAGATAGAAATCAAAACCGTAAATCAACCGAATAGCCTCTAAATCTGAAACACCGGTTTAGTAAACCCACGAACCACAATTAGTAAAACACAACCTACGATTTTATTACAGTTTAATTAATTTATTGTTGTAAACCGTGGCACCGGCCGTTATTACGAAGAATCGATATCCAATTTAGTTTTAAAACAGTGACGGTCATTCAACTCGACAGTGTGTCGTGTCTGTCGTACGGCAGTACGTTGGAATAATATTCATATAACCGTGAAATCGTTTACATAGCTCGATATTGATCTAGTACTCTGTTACTTTGCAATGCTACTTTAAAAAATACTGATATTGCTTATATAAGGTAAGCTTTTGTTATTAATAACATAATTAAGTTCGAGAAATTTAAAAAAAATACTTTCTCTAGTAGACAAACACAGCGTAAATTGTTGGCTCTAGAATCATGAAAATTTTCACAAGTGTTCCCAATACCTATGACGGAGGAGAGCTCAACGATTTCACAGATTTTTGTAAATTCATCCGCTACTGAACATTCATCACATATGTACGTATGTACGTATTTTTTATTCCTTTCTCCTTGTCTGTTTAAATGTGTGTACATAAATGGTTAATATTTGGTATTGATTTGGATATACCTTCTCTTATTTTAGTTTGAAGACTTTATTGGAGAAAATTTTGTGAGGAGAATTTTGAGGAAAGTAAATGCTGATAGCTAGGTGAAGACTAAAGAAACGATGCATGGATTGTGTGAATGATAATATGGGTAGAAAGGGCGTGACTATTGAGATGAAGAGATGACAGCTAATAAGGAGTTATGATGGAAAACGACATGCAGCCTCTTATTTATTGGAATAAGTGGGGGGGAAATTTATTCAGGTTCTCACTGTTTTTATAACTTAGGTAATCAGGTCACTCAGAAAGTATTGCTACAAAAAGTTTTTATGTATAAGAAACTGGTCAGTTATAATTTATTTAAAAATATGATTATTTCCGATTTCAAATGTCACCTGAAACCAGACGAATCGTAGGATAGACTTCAAATGGCATTCATGGATGAAGGTCCTTCTAAGGCAACCATGTATCGGTGATATAATGAATTTGAACGCAGTGGGCTCACTTTGGGGGATGAAGAAAGAAGTGGTTGCCTTTTGACGGCTGTTAGAGAAGAAAACGTGCTAGCAGTGAAAAGTTTGATCCAAGACAATAGACAAAATACATACCAAGAAATTGAGCGTAAACTGCAGATTGGATCAGGAAGCCTTCATGAGATTCGACACGTGCATCTTCGGTTGCGGAGGATAGTTTCACAATGGGTGCCGGACAATCTCACCGATGCTCAGAAGCAGGCACGAGTGCAATGGTGGCATGATATGATAAGACACATTTGAAGCAGCCTTGTCTCGGCGTATTTACGACATCGGTGATGGTGGTGAATCTTGGATTTATCAATACGATCCAGAAACGAAGCGCCAGTCGACATTTGGGTGTTACAAAACGAATCAACGCCTACCAAAGTGAAGTGATCTAGAAGCATTAACGCTGAATGTATACCATTTGGTAGTATAACCAAATGCTTGACAGAAGTTTTCTCTGTTGTGAGCAACAAGCGACTAAACACAGGGCTCCGCGGGTTATTGCTTTACCACGACAATGCGCCCGCCCACACTGCAATCAAAACGAGGTACTTCCTGGACAATACACCGGTCAAACTCCTGGCTCACCCTCCTTACGGCCCTGTAATAGCACCGAGTGACTTCTTCTTATTCCCAAAAATAAAAGATCAGCTCAAAAGGATACAATTTTCGTCGCCGTCGATTATGCACTGATGTGATGACACACAAAAGTGTTACGGAAACTGGTTCTGGTGGTTTGGTACTTTGAAACGATGAAATAAAAATATATGTACCTCTAGAACATTTTTTTTTATTATCGCAAAACTTTCTAAGTGTCCCATGTATAACATTGTAACATTATATCACGCCCTTTTTGTCTAAAAAAACAGGAAGAAATGTTGAGTTCACCCACATTCACTCCATTATGTTTAGAGAGACAATCTTTATACCTTCAGGGCTTGAGGTACCCATTGAAGATTATTCCTGGAATACTCCTCACATTCGTTTTATTAGTATATGTATACATGTTGATTGATGTTGATTGTGTACATGTTGATTCTATATATATATGAACGCTAATGAACGAAATGCCCACGATCTATAATGGAAGCGATGATGGCGCGTCGTCGCCTAACAATTATTAAACTATGCACATGAAATTTGAAGCCCGCTGATGGAAATAGAGACATGTATTACGGAATAGATGCTTATGTATGCCGTTAGTATAGTTTTAATATTATGCAGATAAAAGTTTGTAATATTAATAGTTATATTGTCTTCTTGTCGTGTATTTTACGCTATTAACTTATACATTGGTCGAATACTACCGGAGGGCAAAAGGTATTTTAACAAAACATTTAGATTTTAATATGTAGAATATATTGGTATCTATGATTTCATGGTAGGTTCAAGGTATCATACTAAAAAATCGGTAAGTTTTATTTTAAAGCATTACTTTTTTATGGATGGTAAATATTTACAGCGGAAATGAAACACAAAAAACAAATGCCCGTAAAAGGGACACATCCAAAAAATAGTTAAAATACTGTAAAGCTTCAGTAACTAGAATGTAATATGAAATACTGGACGTACTGTAACTTTTCTCAACAGTGAAATGCAAAAGAGTAGTTGCAATTGTAATTCAGTACTTTGTAGGGTTCTCTTATTTAATTTTCGTAAAATATCCGGGCTGACCGAGTAAAAGATCATGTGAAAGATTTTATGACTAAAATTACTTTTGGTTGGTTCTTGTAACAAAATAAAGGTGTAGGTTAGTAAAAACATAAAAAAGGCTTTTTATTTATTGTGACTTTTTGGGGTACGAATTTTCTTTTTTTATTATAAAAGCTAGTGCCCGATTGTTATTTCATCTGATGGATAACAGTGATGCAATCGTTGATGATGAAGTGCATTAGTTTATTATGAGCTTACAGCTCACTCTAGCGTTGCAAGCACCTAAATTATAATCAGACGGGAAACTGCATAGGCGACGAAGCTAAACGCTTTGTCAGAAACGTAGTGGTGTCAAAACAACATAAGATACTCGCCCTACGACGGGTTATCCGGAACGTATCCTAAGCTAATACCGTAATGCTGGCTACCCTAAAATTGGATCACTAATCGTTTCTTCACTGAGTCCAAAGCATGGATGTTTGCAGCACCAGCCAGTGTATGGCTGCAGCGCTCAACACTTTAATTATGCTTTGTATAACATTAGGAACTTTTCCGGTGTGAAATAAACTGTTGGAAACCGTCACGTAACAAAGAAAGCGTAATAGAAGAAGACTGAATGAGATATTATTATTATTATAGACAAATCACACAGATTGAGCTAGCCCCAAAGTAAGTTCGAGACTTGTGCTATGGGATACTAACTCAACGATGCTATATTTATAATAGATACATATATAAATAAACATCCAAGACCCAGGTAAAACAGGAAAAGATCGTTTTCCATCATGACCTGACCGGGGATCGAACCCGGGGCCTCCACGTCGCAGGCAGACATGTTGACTGCTATATATAAATATATAGTATATATATATATATATATATATATATATATAGTTTTCTTGGTTTTACAAAGATACTGAAGCCAATGCTTATGTCAAAATTAAGCTCTTAAAAAGCTTAACGTGCGTCATTTTTGTGGATTTAGAGAGTGCCGAAGCCGACAGTGAAGTTAAAATGAAAAACACAGATTATCGCTGTGAACTAGATAAAAAAAAATTGGGTGTCCATTTCATGATTTTTGAGAAAGCTGTAATGCGCTTAGAAAACACAGTCGAAATAGTATAGCGGCTTAGCTTGCTAATTGTATTCCGTTGATTTACCTACTACTTTCTCATTTTTATAGAAATATCATATTAATTATTTATTGCAAGATTGTGCCCAAACTGAACACATACGTATGCACTGCTAATTATACATTGGACCACCATTGTTCACTGAGCTAGTGCTCAATGGAGCAAACATGATGTTTGAATTGAATTTCAGAGCTTAGTTCAGGCAATCTTGAAGCTTGTAAAGCGATATTGTGTATTGACTTGACTATTGTTTAATCAGACATATACAAACCTGTGATGTTTAATACGCTATGTTAATGTTGCCTTAGTCTTGTGGTGGCAAGCCTGTGGCACGTGGGGTTCTGAGTTGCCTCGTAAAACCCCATTGTTTTGGAAAGCCCGTTATGATTTTGTTGGTCCTGTGCCTATTCTCTCTTGGGCCTTGTTTGACAGCCAACCCATCAGAATAGTCCACTGAGAGGCGAATGCCAACGACGACTGTCATACACTTTTGCACTTTAATTTCTATCGGTTACTCACCGCCGAGGTGGTCTGAAGGATTGTGATTAATGAGCCAATGCTGGGTATTCAATTATTATAAGCACCTTTAACCTTTTAAACAAATTTCTAACTAGAATTGCATATTCTGCATAGTCTTTCAAGGTCTTCGGTCGACATGCTATAGATATTTAAATTGGTAAACACGGTCTATTAGAACAACATCCAGAATAACTTTCGGAATGTGTACAGAGCTTGATACACCAAACCTTTCCTGAAAAATCATGTATGGTCATTTCTTCCCATTATATTATGATACATGTCCATGCGCATATAAACAAATTAATATTATTCGTTTATTTTAGGCTACATAGGCCCATAGACATAACAAATGCCTTAACCTAAATATACATATTTTCATAATAAAATAGTACCAAACGAACCGTGTCGTATTCCGTAGGCGTACTGAGGAGGCTCTTCAGGCTACAGATCAACACGCTCAGCAGCACCCATGTCTCAGTATAACTTATATTATTGACAACGTCCTCATTAGCACACATATCGTCCGTTTAACTCATTTATTGAATCCGACATGTTTACTGCTGAAGGAAATAATCAGTTCATAAATTTAGAAGTGAACAATGCAGGCGAGGCCAGACCGCCCTGCCTTACGTCACATAAATTAGTATAACGGTCCGACAGAGCCCAACGGATACTATTGACCTGGTGCCCGCACCAATACCGGATCATGCTGATGAGTTCCGACGGTACATCGGTGCTCGTCAAAAACCTTGCATAAATTGAGGAAACACTCGTATACCGGGTCTTTTTCATCGTGTAATATTTAACGAGTTGCCCTCTGGGGACAGTTATTATGAATTGTTAGATATGCGACTATTAAACTTCGTCAAGTAACTACCGCTCGCGCTTTACCATCAACGATCGCATCACTGCTTACCATCTGGCGGGATTGCGGTCAAGCGCTAGTTTATAAATATTACAAAAAAAAAAACTAACTACCTTCACCAATACAGTTGCGAGGTTATTTAATAAATTATAAAATACCTCCTTAATTCTAGATGCTAATATACAAACTTAAGCAGGTATGAAGACCAATTACAGACACCTGGGCCTCAGTATAAGCAAAAACAAAAGAACTACGTAAGTATTTTAATTTTACTCGGAACCACAAACTTGTAATATCCGTAAAAATATAAAAAGTGTATGTGTCTTTACAAGTTTTGTGGGTAAATGTAATTTTATATTAGTATTTGTTCTTCATGAAAGTATATTTTTTACTATCTTTTCACAAACAGCTAGCACAAGTGTGCGTCTCCTGAGCCACACAATCAGTCTTGGTTCGAAAGTAAATAACATAGCAGATTGATAAGGACAATAATTCGTCTTACATATCTGGAAGAGACATAGGAAATGTCTGCTTTGTAGGAATTGACTGATAAATAAAAAGATAATATTTGGTAAATAACTAAGTATTATAGGAGTTTTTATGGATTCTATAGGAAGGCAACTGTGAGAAAAATTGTGTGTGGTTAAATTTTCATTTTAACAATAAAAAAAAATAAAACAATAAAAAAATCCCGAACAACATTTATAACAAAGACTGAATTATAAAGAAACACTGACATATAGAATATAGTTATAAAGTTAATTTACAGTTTACGTCCTGTAAAGTGGTTGTCGAATTAAGTCATCGACACAACAAATTTAGTTACTTAATTCAATTCACAAACTTGAGCATACACGAAAACAAAAAAGTAGATGTTATACCGAAAAAGCGAAGCTAAAATAGGGAAACAAAATAGATTTAATATTCCGTATCCACACGGGAGATAAAATCCGTGAGAGCCTCTCTCGTGAATTCATGCCTACTGTCAGATCTCGCTTTTACGTCGGAAGTCTATAAATAAGACTTAAGGTAACTAATAAAGAGTTGGAGGTTGCTTCTGGAATGGAAACATTCAGACAAGTTGTTCCTAACAATATAACAGAAAAAAAGTTAAGACGCATTTACTCACCAGAAGGCGCTGACCCTACTGCAGACACAGAACACAATAGATAAGACGCTAAAAGTTTAAATGCTTTTAATGGAATAAGTTTTGAAGATTTCCCGTTCTAAAATGAATATTTACCACTGATGATTACGTCATAATTCCAATGTTGAAAACGGTTTAGTGCGACGGAAATGAGAATTAATAGCCTGTTTCAGCTACCCAGGTTTACTCAAGCAAGTCGAATATCTAGTTCAGTGTTGAGGTAAAAATGGCAAGCCGGCGGCCATATTACGTCGGCCATAATTAATTGGTCTTATTAAGTTCTCACGGCTTTGGGCTTTATTAACTTCTCTAGGTTAACGACTTAAACTGTTCTAGTTGCGTTTTGTTTCCTATTACTTTCAAATAAATATCATCTAGGGTCTGATAACTTTTATTTGTGGAAATGTGGCGGTTCGACATTATTTTCCAAACAAAACCTGTCAAACTCTCCAAGCAGGCTGGATATATGTTATGGGTACGAACTTATAGTGTTACGGTATTTGTTAAGGTATAGTTACCTTTTTTTTTGTTCTGGATGGGAAATCATGAAATGACATCTCCCGCTCTGGTCGGAGCAGAAGGGTTGTCAGACTTTTACAGACTAAACCCCACCCATGTTTCTTCACTTTCCGGTGCACCAGGGCCACATAGCCGTATCCGATGGGGGCCTGCGTTAGGCGAAAGACGACGGTGCCGTGGCTTTAACCAAAGAGGGGACTTACCACCGTTATTGTGCCGTGCTTAGTGTATAGTTACCTCATCTACAGTCTTTGTGAAAACGACACGAAAGGAAAATGAATTATAATTTTTTAAATTTGTATGTAAGAATATAATTTGTAACATTTTAATAATGAATTATGACCAATATGACTTGACATTGAATTTGTATGTATTTATAATTTGGAGTTTTTAAAAAATGTATCCTAGACTAATGTGATTATTTATTATTGTGTTTTGACTTCTGTTTTTGTATTTATTATTGTATGTCTCAACGGCGGAACATAGATGAACTTATTTTAATTATTTAAGATCTGTATTTATGACTTATAGCTATAGTTCACAATAAAGATGATTTGATTTAAGTTATTTTCAATGTTAAATGTTTGTAATGCGGCAGTAATCTTTAAATAAATATAAACGAAGGCGTTAAAATTAGAGAAGTGTAGGCAGAAACCTACCCATATTCCAGAGTTTGAAAGTGTTCTTAAAATTAAAACGTAAGTTCTTGAACTACTTAAAGTAGCTTGGTAGCTAGATTAAAACGCGATGAAGAATTACAAAATATAGAAAACTAAAACCATACTACTGATGGCTGATGATTAGGTACCAAAGAACTAAACTATAGGTACGTATCAGAAGTACACGTATAAAAACACTGATTTAATATAAATCCTGCGTGCCCCACTTTCGCTGTATGAACTAGGTTACATAATACAACATAGGCTGCCTATAAATCCAATCAGTCTTCAATCGAGAATAGAGTTCTCAATGCTACGAGTTGAGAGTTTCTGTCACTCTGTTGGTTTGTGTCACTCTGGTATTAATAGGTGCATGTATTGATTAGACAGACTGAATAGCCAAGTTAAATTAGTTTTGCCTACCACAGATAGGAATGTTGAGTAAGTTTTGAGAATGAATGTGGATGAATATAGAGGAGATAAGAGTAGGGGCCAGAAGGTAGGAGGGGGGGGGGGGGGGGGGTAAAAGTCGTGGTGACCTAGTGGCAAATATGAGTGTGCGGGTTCGATTGACTTGATCGATTGACGACTTGCCTGACCTGAAATCAAACCCGCACGCTCATACTTGAGGGGCTGGTGTTTTAACCACTAAGGCACCACGACTACCACGTTCGCTGGTATATGCTACTGATGAATCATTGCAAGACTATAATGTTGGGAGAAGCGATACTGAGAGAAACACCGAGTAAACCTCATTTTTCCTTAAAGTCGATCAAGTGCTAAGAGTGATAGTTTCTCTATAGTCAGTCTTCACCCACCCAAACTCTGTTATTGATAGGGATACAAATACGAGCATACTTTGAAGTTCAAACATGTTTAACTTTTGTTATCCAGTTTTGCCTGGTCTAGAAATAGATTAGTTTAGTCTACAAACTTGCCAATGTCTAAAATCTGTCTGATTGAATGAGCATGTCGATTATTGACAGTTACACTAACGAGAATGGTAGGTTCGACACAGGTAATTACACCGTGATTACCAATTTGTCAGTCTACGTCACAATCATGTCATTAACTAATGAAATGGATCGTATGTGCAATAAGCCGGATTCCCGAAAGTACAAACTGATTATCAATGACAAAGATATCTTTATTATCCAACTAGTGACAATGGCACCGATTCTGTTGTCCACAAACTAAATTAATTTTATGTGCATCTTTTTCTCCCCATATCGTTAAGACAATTTTAGTTTTATACTGTCAAATTATGATACTCCATAGACAGTTTAGACGCGATTATAAACATGGCGACGAAAAATACGCCAGTTTACGTCAGGAGCGCACTAATTTGACAGGTCTAAACTGACATTTTATCTTCTGTCCTTTTCATAATGAAATAGAAACCTAAACTTTGGGCGGTTCGTTGAGTCCAAGGCCAAGGTGGCTGCCAGAAAACTTGGCGTTATCGCAAAGGTCCGGCAGTACTTCACACCAGGGCAGCTTCTAATGTTGTACAAAGCACAGGTCCGTTCGTGTGTGGAGTACTGTAGCCACATTTGGGCTGGTGCTGCTAAGTGTCACCTGGTCACTTTGGATTCAGTGGAGAGGCGTGCGAAGAGGCTGATTGGTGACCCTGATTTAACTCGAGTTGGTCTCCAAAGCCTAGAGCACAGGCGTAGAGTAGCCAGCCTTTCGGTGTTCTATAGGATACATTCTGGGGAGTGTGCGAGGGAATTGCACGATTTAATTCCCCCATCTCCGTTCCACCATCGGATTACCCGTCGTACGGCGAGTTTCCACCCTTATGTTGTTAACACCTCTACGTTCCGGACGAAGCGTTTCGCCTCCTCCTTTATACCGCGTACATCGAGGGACTGGGACAATCTGCCGGCGGCGGTGTTTCCGTCGGACTACAATTTGAGTGTCTTCAAGGCTAGAGTGAATAGGCTCTTAATAAACTAGTGCGCTTTACCATCAACGATTGCGTCACTGCTTACCATCAGGCGGGATTGCGGTCAAGCGCTGGTTTATATTTTAATAAAAAATAAAATAAAAAAAAAACCAGAAAATCGGAGCCAATATCATTTCAAGTGATGTGTGCCGGGTACGATGCGCCTAATGTTGTTGTGTTGGGAGTTTGGTCGTGGAGGGTCTTCAGATCAATCTCCCTTTGGCGCAGCAAGGTTGGTCGTGTTGTTGGGTTTAACATTGCGTCACCACGCTCAACTGCCGTCTTCCTTCCTATTCGCTCAGTTTTTCTGAGTGAATAGGCTCTTAATAAACTAGCGCGCTTAACTATCAACGATCGCATCACTGCTTACCATCAGGCGGGATTGCGGTCAAGCGCTTGTTTATAACTACTAAAAAAAAAAAAAGGACCAATGAGAACGTGTTTGGTACTATTCGAGCGACTACGAAAAGTTTCCAATTGAATAATTTCAGACATATACCGCATCAATTACAATGTTATTTAATTTGACGAATTGGCTGATACAGTAGGACAGGTAATGGCATAACTAAGTATCTACGTAAAAACATCCTATTAGGCAAAAAACCGTGGTGGCCTAGTGTTTAAAACACCAGCTTCTGAAGTATGATTGTGCGGGTTCGATTCCAGGTCAGGCAAGTACCAATGGAACTGTTCTAAGTTATATGTAGTTTCTAAGTATATCTTGGACACCAATGACTGATTATAAGGTAAAGGAAAACATCTTGAGGAAACCTGGAATTTAAGTCTGAAATCGCCAACACGCAATGAGCAAGCGTGGTGATTACGCTCAATCCTTTTCTGTATGAGAGGAGACCTCTGCCCAGCAGTGGGACGATAAAAAGGTTGATGATGTTGATGAAGGCAGAGGTACACCGCGTCGCATAGTGTGTACTTAATTTCGTAAACCTAGTTGGTATATCTACCTACATATATCTGTTACGGATCATAGCTTAGCATAGCAAAGCTACGCTACCTATATAACATAAATCTGCAGAAATAATTACCTATTAAACACTAATCTGTTCCGATTAATTCTAGTTACCTATAATATTATTGTGTCCATATAATATCCAATATCTACTTACGAGTATGTAAGCCCCTTCAATGTAGCCTTAAATAAATCAACACAGTGTAAGGAGCAAATTAAGCGGCTTTAAACAGCTGCTGGGTTCCCACAATACTATTTACGGAAGAAATCGATACATTGTTCCTTTGCAACAGGTATTTGTGGAACACCGAACTAATTCAAATAACGCTTTGCCACCGCACTACCACTTGGATGGTACGTTTATGTTACGAATACGAGGGTATTTTGTGTGTGTGTGAATCGAATGAACAAAAGGGCTATCAGCTGACTGAGGCAGACGGAAAATGTGGTTAATCAAAGTTAAAAGGTAAGATAAACCAATTAGGTAATTAGGCAGAGGTCTTGCCTAATACAACGTTATATTTTTATATGTGAAACCCAAAATACGTTTCCAGTATTTTTATGTAAAGAATTTATGTACAATTTTTCAAAAGGTTTTCATGAAAAATCACAAAATTATGAGCTTTGTTATGTTATCTGGTTGTCCCCACAAAAATATGCACAACGCGCTGCTTGCCCCCCCCCCCCGCGCCTGCAGCGACGTGGCGCGGCGGGGGCCCTAGGGCACTATGATCCATTTTTAACTTTGCTGTGTACCCACACAGCAACATTTTTTAAGTATATTTGGGAAAAATATAACATGGTGTAAAAATCGATTCAGTTGCTAATTCTGAAGAAACTATATTCAGGTTTCGTATAAAGAAAAATAAAGTTTATAATACACAAAATATATGAATTTTGAGTAAAATGCTTATTCCTCAATTATTACAAAACTCAATAATAGAAGAATTCATATAAGTGGTGAAGCTAAGTGATTCAGGAAAGCAAAGGTAAAACAATCCTTACCGACATATCAGGCTTAAGGCATTAAGTCGACTTTATCAAGAGATTATTATTTATTATCTTTTGGCGTGAGGTATGTGGGCGAGGAGGTGTAAGTAATATTAACATTACTATAAATTAATTATAAATATTTATTTCTGTGGTAGGTTTATTCAAACACACGGTTTTACAAGTCAATCATAGTTTGTTTTTTAATACACGAGTTCGGTTTATATGACTACTCAGAGAAGAAAGGCCGAAACAAACTCAGAGGGTCTGACAAGAAGGAACACACGAAGACAAACTCAAGAGGTCCGGGCCAACAAAGTTGCCTAAAAATTTTTGGCGTTAAGCGTTCAGGCAACCATGGTGGCCTCACCGACATGTACACTTTAAACAAGTTTTTATTTATGATGTGTATCAAAGAGCTTCATGAACTTCTCACTAGATGGTTCTGTATTAAACAACGATTCTCGGATGGCTACAGTGCCCCACCTGACAGATAAAATCGAAATAAAAAAGTTTGTTTATAAACGGTGAGTGCAGTGGCAGTGACTTCTGCGATTAAAATGAGAGTAATAAACTATTTTTTATTATGGGACTCTTATTAGTGTTACATATTAAAATAATTATCGAGATTTGTTCTTTCTGAATATGTATAAATACTTTGTATCCAATGTCTGATAAGTTGTTTTTACGAGTGTTAAAGTGGACGATGGAATAATTGCTCATTGCTCATTGTGTGCCGGATTTTCGTGAAGTTTTTGTTTGATATAATATCTTAAAATATGACAAAATATTCCCTGAAGGATAAATAGTTCATATTTAGTAATTAAAAAGATTACTGCTAAAAAATAAGAAGAAAATAACGATGACTTTACGAGCGCTCGGCGCGGCTTGATACCGATCGCGCGCTCGGACGTACAACGCATTTCCAGCTGTCAAACCAGGACGTACAAGTGGATATCTGAGATTGTCTTTTGATGAAAGACCCACACAGGGGAGAGGACCAGTCCTGTCATTGCTCAACTAAAAACTTAACCAACTCAACGATTCGAAGAACAATACCAAACAACATTTAGTTAAGCCACACAAATTACTCAAACTGACAAATAACCGATAAATTACTCAAACCTTGACAAAAACTAACAGAACAGAGAAAAAAAGAAAAATAAAACGACTAACAATAGGGACATACACAATAAATAATAATCACAAGTCTTTAATCACATTAGGGAATTATTAATAATATTTCCGATGTTCCCCTGAGTACATGAGGCACGAGCATAAATCAATCAATTCACTGTATGGCCACCGCAGGCGCGGGCTTCCGGGCGGCAAGCAATGAATAGCTCGCCGCCCGGTAATGATCAAACCCGGGTCGAAGGCGCCTTATGTTCCACGGGCACCTCAAGTAGATGTCAGTACATTGCGACGGTGTGCATTAGGACCGATGCATGCCAAGGTCGCGGGTGGTTTGAAAAATATGCCTTGGCCCCTGGCACAGGCAAATAAAGGAAGGTGAGTTATAGTTAGTTAGAGCAAAAGTCTGACACACCCTTCTGCTCCGCCCAGATATGGAGAAGTCATTTAATGATTTCTCGCCCATTAAAAGGGTGGTTATAATGAACATCAATATTCCAGTCACAGTAAATCAATGCTCGATTTTTTATGATCTTATGCAATATGTAAAACCCTGTCCGATCCGTGAAGGTATTCTTAGGTATCGATAACTGATTCTACTAAAGCCTACAAAACAGGGCTAAACTTTCCCCCTAAAAATAAATATTATTTCGCAAAATCAGGTAACTTAATACTTGCGTTGGCGAAGGGGGGCAAGGCACGCAGCACGTGGTCGCATCGCTCATAATAATACCGTCGAAAATGGTGTTGTCACTTTTTTTTTTAAATTGCCAAATGTTATGAAGTAGGAATTAATCCGCGGAAAAAAGATTATTTCAAAATTCATTACTATTGTTCCCATGATGATTATGTAAAATTTCATATTTTATTTGGTCATGTGTTTACCTAACCTTTATTATCCTAATGGGTCGGACGGGGTTTTCTTTACCTATTGTATTATAATGATCGATCTTGTTCATCTTAATTTTTTTTGCCGGTTTAGCATCGTAATATATCGGATACGTCAAATAGACAGCTATCAAATTCAGTTCATGCTAATAATGATGCAGTTGGTGGCGGTACTTTTGAAAAGTAATTTCTAAACCCGCCTGATAAACATATAAAATTCCTTAGTGCATAAGATCGAAGAAGGTTAATTTCAGTAATTATAAATGGTAAAAATTTTGTCGCGCTCTTATTTCGGCAAAAGTTAGAGATTGTTTTTCACAGATTTAGATTGAGATCAGACTGTGAACTTTCTTAGAATTACGAGAATTGCCCCTCCGAGCGTCAGCTGCTGAAGTAGATAGTGGACGAATCCAAAGTTAGAGCAATCAAAATTATTAAAAAAAAAACTTATGAAACAAACTTTTTCATATAGCACCCCAACATTATGGCTGAAGGATCACCTTAAACAAATTGTCTTTGGAAGTGGGAAGAATATATGCCAACCGCGTAAATTTACACGAATGTTGCGTTAGCAGATCAAGGTAAATTCGGAACTATAAATCATCATCATCATCATCAACCTTTTTATCGTCCCACTGCTGGGCACAGGTCTCCTCTCATACAGAGAAGGATTGAGCGTAATCACCACGCTTGCTCAAAGCGGGTTGGCGATTTCAGACTTATGAAGTCCAGGTTTCCTCAAGATGTTTTCCTTCACCTTCAGTCATTGGTGTCCAAGGTATACTTAGAAAGTACATATAACTTTAGGAAAGTTACATTGGTACTTGCCTGCATTGAACCCGCGCACTCCTACTTGAGAGGCTGGTGTTTTAACCACTAGGCCACCACGACTTTTTAGCAAAAAATACATGATGCCCATATAAAAAAAGTCATTTTTTAGTTTTTGGAATAGTAGTAGTAATAGTTACAAAATCGAGCTACTGTAAGCCGGAAAAAACACATTAAATGCTTCGTCAGGCTTATTAATTAGCTTTTGAGCTTAATTGCTACACAGTTCTCTTACCGTTAGAGCAAGTATTAACCTATCTGCCATAAATACAATTTCCGCAAAAGTCAACATTCACCCAGATAGGCTCTGGGCTAAAATTAACGTATTTCAGAGGTTTTCTTTTTCTGTTTTCCTCAAACGAAATAAATGCCTCCCAGGAGAAAATAGCATCTTTACCGCAGCACACCGAGCGACGCAGCATCAGATAACCGAAATTTTTCTCAGATAATTTGTCACAGATAACAAAATAAAAAGTAATTTTCTTTAGCCGTTCAATTTTTTATTTTAGGGTTATATTATGAATATTAATAACCGTATTCACAGGTCACTCCCTGAAAAATACTGATATTCATATACATCCTGTTAACTTGAGAGTCAGCCCCAACGTTGTTGGAAAAGACTAAGCCAATGATGGCTTTGTATAACCATATTTTGTATATTTCCAGGTCTTCCTTGTTAAAATATTTTCACTAATGTTCGTTATATACGCAACGGAAAGTCCAACAACAATGTACCTTTATGATATAATAGAAGATATTATGATAGTAGGATTGTCAACAGTTGATCGTGCTAGTAAAGTAGCTCGGGTTAAGAATGTAAAGTTAAAGAACTACATTAAATGGTTCAACCATTTATGTTTAATACGCAATTACTGTTTCAGCGAATGACGCCGCTAAATGATGCAATTAAAAGCTTGCAAATTGCCTTTTCTCTTTTTTCCTCTCGCTAAATATAAAGTGGTTCTTTTCATTCGCTTTAAACCAGAGAAGAACCTAGAACTTATCCAGTGTTATTTGAGCAGGACTTCGAACCAGTACTTACCAAGAAATAAAAGCTTTGTATCAGTACTGAGCGGTCCGATATTGATGACCGGTAGTGATTAAAGGTATGACTTTATTGTATAATGTCGGCTGTCCGATAGTTTGCAAATAATTCACACTGATTAGTAGGGTAATTGCGTTAAACGCAATCAGAAGCAATGGGTTTCATTTGACAGTTGAACTACATTCATCATTTATTTACGCTGTTGGACAGACACATTTTTTGGAACATGTAGAGTAATGAATTAGCAATATGTTTCAAAATTATTCAAATCGCAAGTAATAGTGTATTACGCAATTTGGGTACAGTATTTTGTATCTTAAACGTTGTGATGTTATAATTAAATGACTAGCTTCTGTCGTCTTTAAGTTTTATGATTTACCGAGATAAGAATCTTACGTGTTAAGTCAGATTATAAAGTCTAACAGTTGTGCTAACATCATCTAAATCTGTTTAGCCGTTTTAGCGTAATTGAGTAACAGACACTTAATGTTAAAGTTCGTAACCTGTAACATTTAATATATTATTACAGCAGAAATGGGTGCTCCATATTGAGTAGGATGGTACCAAGAGATAGCTACCCCTTTTGGCACGTAATTGCAGGCCATTCAATAATAATTTGTCGTTTAATAGTCTGACAGTTTGGTGTTAATGACACCATTTTCGTCCAAGTAATGACCTAAACTTTTACAATATTGACCTTTCTGTGTCGGTAGTTTAAACCTTACATTGAGGATCTGTTAAATAAATGATTAATTAGTTCTACGTATTTAATAAATTTTAAAGTAATATGGAAATTTAGTCGTTCTTCAAGAACTTTTAACACAAAACATTTTACTACGTCGATAGAGAGAAAAGGTACTTATTTCATAAAAAAAAGAATGTATTATCCCAATTTTCTTTGATTCTTGGTACCCCGGTTCATATATTTCTCACTCTGAATAATTTTCTAATGTATTACATTCGAAACGAGCCCTTTATATGGTTGAGCCCAAAAGCCTCATTTTATCAAACTCAAATATCTCTTAACTCACTGTAAGAAATCGGCACTTAGGTAAATCAATTTTCAGGCGACCTTTACAACGATGGTATTACGAATACGTTTTTCGAGGTACTTGCTTAACAGTATCGTAGGAATGCCTTTCATTTTGATAGTTTTACAACATTCATTACATTATTTGGTGAGCAGACACATTTTTCATCAAAATCATTATCATCTCATTTCAAAAATATCCTTCAAAATTATTCAGACTGCTACACAGTTAAAGTAAGGTACTCTATATTAAAGCATATTTTAGATATAATTTTCCCCCTATTTATAAAAAAAACAAACTGTAAAATATCAGCAATGACTTAGATAAATGATTACTATTATTGTTAGCTTGCATTATCTCACTGCTGGAAAAAGGCCTCTAAACATTGCTTGCAGCTCTTTCGATCCTGCATGAAGTGGTTTTTTAGCCTGGATCTGTTCGTTTGTTTTCTCAAGCCAGTCCCGTCATATTTGAAGAGGTTTGCTGCGATACTTTCTAGCTATGTCAGGCCTCCACATGATCTTTATTTTACCCAAAAGCTCCGCTATTACAGTCCCACTTTAGCTTAGTGGCTATTTGAGCAATGTCAGAAATCTGTGTTTTAAAACCCAGCGAGGTTGTGGCGAATATGGTCTGTCGATTTGACGCCTACAATACTGCGCTTCATTGCATGTTTACAAACCCAGAAATTGGACTATTGAATAATTGTCAATGAACCGATTCTTGGATCTATTAATTAATTATCTTTTAGTTTAAATAATAAATTATTCATAGAAACAATAAAACAGAAAAATGTATTCGTATTCTATTTCTATCATTCTAGGTAAATGGAATTAAGAATAGTAAGAGGTGTACCATAGATAAATTTATAAAAAAATAAGTTTATTTCATTTCGTTGTAAACGACGTTGATGTTATTATTACTTATAAGCTATTTACAATTACTCGAATTAAACTCCACTGTTTGAATGGAAAAGCGTGAATCATTTCAACTCCAGTCCAAAATTTATTAGGTGAGATATTACTAATTATTCAGAGTGGGTACTGCTGTTCGTTTGTAGAATATAATGAGATGAGAGCCTTTATCCAGGATCAACAGTCCTTACCCATCACTGTCAGATTTTCGGAATAACCTCTCGACTCTCGACCCCTGTATGCCACACGTCATTATCCAACACATATCAGGTATAATCTTTTTAGTATCGGTGAGAGAAAACTTTCAATTTCACTAACTGAATATATTTTTATCCCTCAGTGTATGATAAAGGAAATATTGCTTAGGGAATAGAATTTTATAGCAGTTTTCACCTTCTTTTTTGGCTTACATTGAATGCGTAGTCTCGGTTTATATCGATTGCACAAGTAATAAAAGTGTCCGTGGTATGTAGTTGTTGGGTATAATCGTGAAATACAAATAACAACGCTATAAGTGGTGTAAGAGTCAGATAAAAGTATAATAAAATAGTTACTTAAGAAACAGCAGGCACGACCATTGTAATCAGAATGACAAACAAAAACATAACAAACAATATAATGAAAACATATTTATAACCAGCCTACACACATTGAGACCATGAAGATGATACTTCAACAGTAGTTATATTAATTAATAATGCTTTGATATCTTCCCAAGGGCTGTAAGTAGGTGTCTGCAGGTAAGTATAAAACGTGTATTTTTTGAAAGAAACTAAATTATGTATTGTTTGTATAACATGTAAATAAGTCTTGGATGTTTATCTATATATGTATCTATTATAAATAATAGTATCGTTGAGTTAGTATCCCATAACACAAGTCTCGAACTTACTTTGGGGCTAGCTCAATCTGTGTGATTTGTCCGTATATATTTTTTTCACTGTAAAAAGACGGACTCAATGCCTGGGGCATCACCTTTGAAAGGGTCAAGCAAATATGGGTTTACGTAGTTCAGGCGTATTTAAGTTGGCGTGTTTAAAAAGCAATTTAATTACCAATTTAATTATTTAGCAGTGAACTAATTCCCAAGAATTTCCAACTACCTCTCTGATAGGATTCCAATTACTTTGATAAATTAGTCATGTTTATTCTAAAATCTCATTTCGATACGGTCGTTGCTTGTTTTTACTAATAGATACCTGGTACCTACCTATAAACACACGAAACTAATGAAAGCGTAAACATAATTTAATTATATCGAGATCTATGAAAGGATTATGGGTTTAACGTCCTTTCTGAGCTACGGATGGGTCTGTAGTGGTACGCGTTGTTTAAACCTTTGACCGATTCGTACAGATACTTGTAATTTATATAAATTCATTTAAGGTAAATACAATTCAGATAAAATTTTATGTGATGTCAAAGTAATTATTTGGTATTGAAATTGACTGTTAACTAAAATTGTCCGAGTATTCAAATAACAACTGTGTTTTTTTGCGTGTTTCTGTGAAATGCCTAAAATAAAGCAAACTGACATAACTTTCATTAATAATATTGTCAATCATTTTTGGAAATTGTTCGTTTGTCCCAAATAAATAAACAAATTGAATGGACACTGTAACAAGAGAGAATCACGTTTTAACTTAATATATTTCACGTGAATCGCGATACTTTCTGTAATGAATATTATCGGGATTCACGTGTTTGTATACCTTAAGCTGCTTAATCCTAAGCACTAGATCAGAATAAGTTAACAATAGGCTATGTATATACGTGAATAAGGAATGGGGTGCTTTAGAGATACACGCTAAGCTTACGCTGTTAACATAATGTATTTGCAGTGCCTATAGCAAATCCTGACAATACATCACAGGATACCTTATACATACATACATACGTACCTACATAAATACTATACTGCTACTATGTAAAGTTGAACATTTTATAGACAAAACATTACCCGTTGTACTGGAAATGTTCACTGAAAGCTGTTTACGATTCAGTGTCCAACGTGAATAATACTATCGGTAACGACGTCAAGCTTTTTTATGCTCTAGCGGCCATGACCACGGTCTTAAAAAAAATAATAAATGCAGTTTACTACCTTAATGAAACTAATAAATTATATAATGTTTAATAATTCCACGATGCTTACCTGCTTCGACTTAAGTAAATGGTTTTATATATAAATATGGTTGTCGAAACTATACGGTCTTATAGTCAAATACGCTAATCAAAAGCCAACTCAAATCCCGTTCGAAAAGTTTCTATAATTTGTTTTTATAGAAAATTGTTTGTCAATTTTAGTAAGTATGGTTCTTACGAGCCAACGCAAAAGTAACTAGATTGTATTGGCTAGACCGCCATTGATATTCTAGTGCTGTAACAATCTGGGTCTTCATACGGGATTTAAGTTGGTATCTGGTTGCTTTTGAGTAACGTCATAGATTATAGACCGTAAAGTTTGGTATAGCTTCGCATTTATCGCTCTCGTAGAAGGGTGAGAAAAGTTAATACACATACAATGTTATGTTTGTCCTTTAAATCCCTCAAGGCAATACCTTTGTGACACTATTATTCTGAGCGCACTGTGTAGCCGACTTTGTTATATTAGCCTATTTCTTACCTCCGGTCACCATTGAAGTTTGGTACTGTGATGCTACAAAGGAAAATGCTGGATCTGATATTGAATAAGTTTTGCGTTTATTCAAGCTCTCATCTGTCAGTGGTTACAGCACCTTTGTGTCCTAATGCTATAGAAGATATTTGTAGTGCTTTTGTTACCACATCGCAGTTGACTGTAGTGAACTTAGTGAAATTAATTTAATTTTCAGCAAATTAAATAGTATTCTATTTCAGCAACGACTACTCAAACGATAATAATATTACGTTACTGTGATTAATAAAGGAAATGTTTATATTCATTTTCCAGAATTAGCTTACCTATTAAAAGGCTCATACAATTGTTTATTTTATTTAATTGCATGTGAAAGTAAATTCAGTTTAATATTTCAATTTAATTTTCGTTCGAGTGCCAATATAAATTTCTACTGTTTAATTTTCGTGGCAATATCGGAATAAAATTTATTCTATATGTTAATCTTTATTTTAAACCATCTGCGTGCTTTTCATTATAGATCCGTTAAATGGTTTTTATGGGAAATATTAAAATATCCTCACATCCATCCATCTATTCATACACACATTTACGTTTACCTATAATATCAATTATTGTATTTCATATTACTAAAGTAGGAGCAGGAACTATTTCCTACTCCTACTTTAACAGAAACATTAACAGGATGTAGAATAAAAACATAATTTACACTTTTTAATGTCTTTTTAGGGGTCCGTAGTAAACCTTATAGTTTTGCCAAGTCTGTCTGCCTGTTTGTCCGTCCGCGGATAATTTCAGAGACCATTATCACTAGAAAGCTGAAATTTGATTCCAATACGTAAATCAATCAGGCCGAGGAAGTAGTAAAATAAAAAGTGTAATAAATGTTTTTTTAAAGACGTTGTTGGATAGGTATTTAAAAATGAATAGGGGCTAACCTAAATCATTTTTTGATAATGTTAATATTTTCGGAAATAATTGCTCAAAAAGAAAAAAAAAACAACAAGCGTTACCCCTCTAAATTTTTTAGACCGGTACAATATGAATAAATCTCAAAATTAGAATTTTATAAATACTTCCTAAAAAATATTTTGGACTGAATACTTTTTGAAAAATAGTACAAAGTAATTTTTTAACTTAGTTTGTATGTACCTATATGCAATCATTTCTTTCTTTCTTTTTCTTTTTTCGTTCTTTTCTATATTAAAAAAAAAATTTACTATCGTGAATGTATCTTATTTATTTATTTATTTTATTATTTATGTACACACAATAACATACATATAGATAAAACAAAATTAAGATTTGAGTACAAAGGTGCGTTTCACGCAATCCAAAAAATATCTCCAAAATCCAACATATAAATCCATCTATTTTGTATAAATTAGTAACCCAATTTTCCGAGAGATAGCGTTGTTGTTGATTTTTCCTCAGTTGATAGGGTTGAGTGAGAGTGAGCTATAATATTGTTGGAATCTATAACTCTCCCTTTATTTATTACTTTCGTTATTTGTGGGCCCGTTTTAAGTATGAACTTAGTATGTCAACTCAATATAACATGGGGTAACTTTTTGTTACGTTGTTTTAATTGTAACCGACGGGGAGCTACGTAACCCTACATCGAGCGTGGTGCGACACGCTCTTAACCGGTTTTTAGTCATATTACAATTCCTTTATGGTTAGCTAGCAACCTCGACAATAGGGATGTATCCATGGTATGAAAATCAAAAATATAATCAGACCGTCTTGTAGATAATAAAAAAAAAAAATAATTGAGACCCGTATTTTTATTTTGTCGAAATTACCAAAAACTTTGAGATATGGCGTATTAAAGTTACGGAGTGGGGGCTAATTACGTCACGGCGTGTATTATTTTGTACCATGGCGTGACATCATGCGACATTTCAAATCAATATATATTCCTAAGTATTTGAATGAAAAAAAAAAAATACGTGTTCAATATTTTTTATAAATCTATCTGATGGACATTAAATTATTTTATAGGATACAACCCAATTGATGATATTATTCTTGCCTGAGCAATCGGCAGAAAGTTCGCCATACACCCTTAGGTCATCATCTCGGCGTTAATCCCAGTCGCATCCAAAGCATTTCAGTTTTGGGGTCTGGGGTCCGCTTTACCAGTCTAACTGCTGGTTTGGCTAAACTTCGATATTTTCCGTGAAGCGATTGCCGTCTGACCTCCACAACCCGAAGGCGATATCGAAGCATTACACTTAGACCAATTGTTGGACTTTTGAGGGCTCCAACAACCCGTAACGACTGCCACTAGATGTTCGTATGGCAACCGGGACCAACCGCTTAACGTGCTTTCCGAGGCACGACCAGACCAGTGCAAATATTCATATTCATGCATACAAATATTTGCACTTCGCAGGGATCAAATCCGCGCCTCCTTGCGGAGCGGCCGCGTTCGGTACTGCTACGCCATGGAGGATGTCATACTCCCTTAGGTGTCACTTATGTTAGCGTTGTTGGACGGGTTGCCTTCTTCCTTCAAATATGACGAGGGGGGTAATAGGATAGTTGACTAAAAAAAACAAATTAGTCCGTCAGTCAGATTTCCAAAAAATACTAGGCACGTATTTTTTCTTTTTTCACATAAACAAAAAATTAAGACGACACAGTGCGCTGAAAACTCGTGTGACGTCACTGCACGCTACACTTTTTAGCAAGCAGTGACGTCACCAGCCACCACACCTGATCTTTGATACCTTTTATATTCGTAAGTTTTTATTGATTTGATAAAACAAAATATCCGTATCCAATATTTTTCTATAATCTGAATGACGGACTAAATAGAATTTGTTTACCCAGGAAACATCCCTATTATTTATTTTAGCGTTATACTCATGCACGGATACTTATGGTACTATAGTTTTGTTTTAGCCATTAGTAATGAACTGTTTATTTATTTTATTTACTACTTAGAAAACCATTTCTAAGATTGTACGAAAAAGTGAATTACCTATGCTATTCCGTTTTCGCTCACGTCTGTACTTATCTATATATTGTTTTAACTTGGGTACATTTTACGTACGGTTTGATGCTTCTACATCAAAGATAAATTTCCTTTACACTTTTTCGTTCAATGTCGGTTCATTAAAATAAATTGCGTGAAGTGCTTCTTGTGTACTTATTTATTATTTTTTTACGGCGTCCTCTAGACATTGTGCTTATTCAATAATTTCCAATGTATTTCAAAATAAGAAGTAAAGGCAATATGTCTTGTGATGTTTATGTACGTTGGTTTAGCTTTGGGTACATTTCTATAGAAAATATATATTCTTACAGAGAAAGAGCGTAGGCGTGTCTAACCCCTATGTACGTCATTAGCAGTTCCAAAGAAAATAGCTTCTTTTTACATTACGGTTTTCTGTACTATGTGCTAATTACTAGAAATAAAATGTAATGGCTAATGATTTTGAGACGAATCTGGAATTATATATTTTTTTGGCCTACATAACAAGCGTACCTCTATTAAACCGACTTAACTTAATAAGTAAGGGCACGGGCTTATTAAGAAATCTATTTAATGAATGTTAAGATGATGTATGAATGGAATTATTTTTAAGTATTTTATTTTAATGTTATGAATTTCATGTATTTGTGTACCTAAATAAATTAAAACAATAGAATTATTTTGTGGTAACATTTTAATTATTTAGCTTTGCTTTCAGTGTCCAAATACAAGACAAAGTTTAAAATTTAACTAATTACTTAAACACTGTTGCAGACGACCTTTATAAACTTTACATTTTACGGATTGATCTAAACGAGTGCAAAGTTTTAATATCTCCCAAAACTTGGCTATTACGTTACCCATGGGACGAATAAACTGTTAGTTGTAACATTTATTAGTTTAAGGTAGAGTAGCAAATCGGGTAGGTATAGTATATACGAGTACAGCGTTAATTTTAATTTATACGTGAATTCTGAATATAAGTACCTAGTTTGTTCAGAATAAGCAACTGAATCGGTTCCAGTCATTTTTACACCTTGTTATATTTTTTCTGAAATACATTTAGAAATAGAGTATTTGACTAAAAAAAAACTAATTAGTCCGTCAGTCAAACACTAGACACGTATTTTTTTTTCATATAAACAAAAAAACAAAAAATGAAGACGACACAGTCACTGCACGCTAAACTTTTTAGCGTGCAGTGACGTCATCAGCGACCACTCCTGATCTTTAATGCCTTTTATATTTGTAATTTATTATTGATTTGATAAAACAAAATATACGTATCCAGTATTGTTCTATAATCTGAATGACAGACTAAATAGAATATTTTTTTTTTTACCCAGTAAACATCCCTATTGTTGCAGGTTAGTTACCAAGCAAGCGCACAACACAGCTGGCGGTAGATCATAGTAATAGGCGCCGCGTCGCTGTAGGTGCGGGCGGGCGAGCGGTCCCTTCACCTATTTTTGTTGGGACAACGAAGTAGGGTAACAAGCTCCTAACTTTGTGGTTTTCCATGATATCTTTTTGAAATCTTGTACATAGATTCTTTACTTAAAAATACTGGACACGTGTTTCGGGTTTCGTATAATCAAAAAATAACGTTGTATAGTTTAGTGAATATCTCACGAATTCATTCAAATAAATAATAAAACTAGTTTATTATTATTTTAGATGGTTCCGTACCCAAAATGTGGCAACGGAAATTGTTAAGGCTCCTCTATTCACCTGTCACAGGATTGTGCCTTTTAACTTATAGAAAAATGATATTTTTATTTAGCCACTATAACTTAAGAATCAGTGAGTGGTGGTCTCCAAAAATTCCACGCATGTTTGTGATATAAGAGATTAGGTACCTACATCGACATACATTTGGCATCCTTAAAAGAGAGCTTAGTTTAGTTGTAGTTGTTATTTGAATTCATTGCTGTCTTTCAATGGTATAAATTAATTAATGGGATCAGTTGGGATCGTTTAGACCGCCCATTGGTACTTTCGGTCCAAACGATTCCAACTAATCGCAATCATTGGACAAAAAATTGGTCGCCAATTAGGGGGCTGTACCAAACTGCTGTTTTATTCAAGATTATAATAAATAAATATAAACAAAAATAAAAACATTTAAAAATACAGTTAAAAGTTCAAGTAAATGAATTCCCTCGTTGACATGATCAGAAATGAAAAGTTCCGCAAGATATTAATAATAAGAGAACTTAATTATAGGGTATATGAGAGAAGAATGATAGGATAAGACATGTATCAACCCCAAAATAAATTGGGATCAGGCCAGGCGATGTGTGCCGGGTACGATGCGCCAAGTGTTGTTGTGTCGGGAGTAAGGTCGTGGAGGGTCTCAACAACAATCTCTCTCTGGCGCAGCATCGTTGCTCGTGTTGTTGGGTTTAACATTGCACTACCTCGCTCAACTGCCGTCTTCCTTCCTATTCACTAAGATTTTAAGTGAATGGGTTTAATAAACTAGCGCGCTTTTAGCATCAACGATTGCATCACTGCTTACCATCAGGCGGGATTGCAGTCAAGCACGTGTGTACAGACACGAATATTAATACATATGTTACTATGAACAGCTAGTAATAATATCCAAGTTTATTTCCTTTTACTACAGTATCCTCAGTTTCCTCGGTGGTAGGCCATAACATCGGCCGCCGGCAGAAGTTACCACCCACCAGACAAAGCCTTGCCGCCAAGCGATTCGTCATGTTCCGGCATGATGTCTGATGAAGCCGTACGGAGGACGGGTCTGAGTCGTGTTGCGATGTGTACGGGTACGATGCGCCTAATGTTGTTGTGTTGGGAGTTTGGTCGTGGAGGGTCTTCAGATCAATCTCCCTTTGGCGCAGCATCGTTGGTCGTGTTGTTGGGTTTAACATTGCATCACCTTGCTCAACTGCCGCTGCTCAACTTCCTTCCTATTCGCTCAGTTTTTCTGAGTGACCTATTCATTCTTAATAAACTAGCGCGCTTTACCATCAACGATTGCATCACTGCTTACCATCAGGCGGCATTGCGGTCAAGCGCTAGTTTATAATTTATTAATTAAAAAAAAAAAGTGTCGTCAAGATGTGTAGACGTATATGTACATATATGTTATAATTTGTGGAAGGTAGATGACATCTATGAGTAGCTGTGACGCCAACGGGATGTTGCATCAGCCCACCTCTTAATATCATCATTTGAGCTGCAATAAGTCCATTGTTATACACAAGCCTCCTACAAGCAGAACCCACTGTTATACTTATTTAAAATGCATTAATATTTGACATGTCTTGCGTTGAAAATATGCTTAAAACGTTGTGGTTTTGCTAATTTAATATATTATGAAATATGTATGTTTTTATATATGAGTAGGTAATATATATGCTGAAATTTCAGAAGCCAACTATTGCCTATTTTCGGTGCCGTCATATCATTCGGTAAGGACGTGGCGTTAACGAACCGTCTAATTCTATATTTGAACTCGATACCTTATTGGAGTGCGTGACAGCGCACGGTGTCACCATGGTGACAACGTTTGGTGTCATGTCGAAAACGAGCGTTCCATATGTTTGATATCTCAAGCCTCCTATCCAAACTTACTTACGAGCCATCCAAATAAGTATAACGATAGCTTCGTTTACATACAAACCACCTTTGGGAATTTATGGAAACCATTTTTAGCGAGTGCCTACGACGTATCCGATATCTACATGTTTATAATTTATTAGATTGTGATGATTATTAGTAAAGGGTGTCTCAGTAAGAGTGCACGTTTTCAATTTTAAAGAAAAATAAGTATTTTATGACAGATTTTTGTTGCATTGTAAAGAAGACATGTTCCGATTTAGTATGGAATAAAATATTCTGAAATGACCCCTACGGCTCCGAAGACAGGCCATTACTCTTTTCATGAAAATTTCCATGACTTTTGTACGGAGATGTGATTGTATCTCACTGGATTTCCGATTTGAGCTCGGGAATTGTTTCGGGTTTATTCGCATAAACCCGAAATTTCCCAACAACCCTAAGAAGAATCGCACAATGTTAAATCGGACGATCTTGGTGGTCAGTTCACATTAGAATTTCGTGAGATAATGTGTTCTGGAAATCGTTGCTGCAATAAGTCGATTGTTTTATACTCGGTGTGCCAGGTTGCTCCGTCCAGCTGAAACCACATGCTGTCCAGATTCACGCCGTCCAGTTGACGCCACAAGAAGTCCGCGTACAAGCGGTTTCAGCGTAACTTTCCCTATTTTTGTTCCTGAGTTTTCACAATTATACCGTGTTTTAATTTCAAAAAGCGCTCCATTTTCAATAATCGGAATAAACAAAGGTGATAGCTAACAAATTTCGCAGTGGCCACTTGCATGAAAAAAATAAATCCAATTTTAAAAAGTGCACTTCTATTGAGACACCCCTTATTAAACTGGAAATTACTTCCATTAAATATTTCCACGTGTAAAAGTACGATTTCGACACTGATTGCCTCGTTGTTCTAGTGATTGCTAGTGATACTGCCGAGCACGAGGTCCTGGTGATTCTAAGGTCTGGCAAGGTATTATGTTTTCCGTCAGGAATTCTCTGCATCTGTGCTCGGTGGATGATAATAGACTCGCCCCCTATGGTATGAGACATGAACGTAACTGGCGAAATGTGGGTGTACTCTACAATAGTCTCTCGCTTGTAATTTGAAGAGAAGAGTGAAAGAGTTAGGCAAAGGCCTCGAATATCTCTTCGAAGAATACAAACGTGATGTTATGGACAAAAATATTATAAAATTCAATTAAAATAGGCAAACGATAAATAAAAAATCGGTTATCGCTCGTTTATTCTAGGCTCATATAACGTTCTTCGCCATGTCCTCGATATATAAATAGCGGGTGTTATTATTCAAATATACTAACGACGCTTGTTCCGCGTCAGATTTACAGAATCATTACAATAAGACAATTAAAACAGAATGCTTATAAATATAGCATGTGAAAACATACTTTACAAAAATTATTACGGTATGTTGACCGTAATAATTTTTGTAAATTATGTTTGGTACTACCAATAATTTTGGTAGTAATATTAAGCTACCCGCTCGTATAATGAGAGACATACGATACGAAACCATTACGTCTGCCAGAGTTAGACAGAGATCTACCCACACTAAACACACATTTTGCTATATAACAGCCAATCTGGATTTGCAACCATTAAAACAACGGGGCATTCCTGCTTTCTCATCAAGTATGCAAAGAAGAAAAGTGGCCCAGCGCTAAACGGATTCGAGAGCCGAGTGTAATTATTTAATTGTATTAAGGTAATAAGCAGACAATGGACAATTTATCCGCGGACAATTTATCCGAAAAAATAGAACATATGTCTGCTTCTTCTTCTTCTTCAGCTTATAGAGGTCCACTGCAGGACAAAGGCCTCCCCAAGTCTTTCCTTGCTCATCGGTCTTGTGCTGCCCGCATCCATCGGCTTCCCGTGACCTTCACCAGGTCATCGGTCCACCTTGTTGGGGGCCATTGGGGGGTTTGCCATAATCCTCATGCTTGGCAGGCGGATTGGGGATCGCAGTGATTTGATATACCTTAGGAGAAGCCCTGCTGCCCGTTTTCCTGGTGAGAGTTCCCTTAGTAGCCTCTTACGACACCCACGGGAGGATATGGGTTGGTACTATTCTAAACCCGGTACAACACGGGGCATATGTACGACAATACAATAATGCAGAAATACATACCTGGACAAATACAGCCCTGGGATTTCCATAGGTTCTATCGCCAGAGACAATTTGTCTGTGGCTTAATGACTACGCGAGCCCAAATTAGAAAAAATCAGCAAAAAATTGTGGTGGCGACGTACCAGGGCTCGGCTTAATCGTCTGATCATCGCACCTAAATAGTATCTAGGTAAATAAAGCTTAACTATTCAATGTCGAGAACAGTTTACAATGC
The DNA here is from genome assembly GCA_037179545.1 of Sesamia inferens. Taxonomy (NCBI): domain Eukaryota; kingdom Metazoa; phylum Arthropoda; class Insecta; order Lepidoptera; family Noctuidae; genus Sesamia; species Sesamia inferens. The sequence continues at coordinate 20,143,370 of CM073928.1, read as the reverse complement.
ATGAATGCCCATTCGTCTGTCATCTGGTCTCAATCTGGGACATTGCCAACGGCTGGCATTCGTTCCCGTATCGTAGTACTGAAGCCAATCGTATTAGCGGTGTCACATGGCTATGCAATCATTCTACCATTAAATTCGCTGCTGGAAGATGTTAGCAAAATAAGTTTGTGCGGACATTGATTTATTATAACCTATAATGAATATTAAGTTTTTAACAGCTAGATTTGTGTTCTATAACAATTGTTGGCGACTGATGTCTACACTGTTTTTTATTTGTTGGGAATGAGTTATCGCGGTTATATGGCAATTGATTATATGATGGTGCTGCTCGTCCTTACAGTATTCCTATATGAGCATTCTACTTGGTAATAAATATTGTAGATTAATAGCTAAACTTAATTGCATTAAAGCTTAGAGAAAAAGTAATTACTTTTAGACCTAAACAATCAAATTACGTCAAGATATTTTCTGAAACAGTAAAAAGTTTTCACACGAAAGGAAATAGCTCTTCTAGTTATTTTATTTATTGTGATGGCGACTGTACTGTCAAGATCAAGAGCGTTCCGTAGACAAGGTTAATTATGACGGGCGTGTGGTACCGGCACTCCGCGGCCACGACTATAAAGGTACACATACACGGGCGACTTGGATTGCTCAGTTGTGAGCAATATTGAAGAATTCAGCTGGGCTGGGCAGTGAAGCTTTGTCGCGTCTTCTCGTCGTGTATTCCGCTGATTATAAAGAATAAGTCTTTAAACAGAGTTTCCTTCTTGTATGAACTGCGGATGTTCACATTTGAGTAAGCAAAAAGCTCGTTTTGCATATTTTTGCTTATTTCAGTTTTTGATACTGTCCACTTTGCCTGATGAACTAGGTTTTTTTTAAATACAGAATCTGTGACGCAATTAAGGGTAGATTTACTGCAATAATTGAAGCTGTCTTTTTTAATAACTGAGATTTCTGACTTATGCCAGGTAATAATGATCAAAAATTGCCTTTTAAACATTGTTTTAGAAATGACGTGTACGATCCACAATGCTACTAGTGATTTATTAACAACACACAGAAACAGCTGAAATTATTGAATGCAATTGTACATGATGTGATATAATAAATTCCGTTGAATACAGATGTTATGTGATCTACTTAAAATATCTGGGTGAGTGATGAAAAGAAAGAATTATTATTACAATTAATCAGATTATGAAAATCTCTTGTTGACTTCTGTAAATAAGCTTATTATTGTATATGATTTATAATGTGATAAATCATAAAGAATAATAAGCGTAATACTAAATAAATAATATTTGCTTTGAAAAGCCTAGATACCTTAAAAGTTAAATCATGTATGTGTAGTATTATGTTCTCTTTTTGAGTAATCAAGATTCTTCTTTAAACCTAAAATAACAAAATACGGGTATTCTATAGGTACCCACATCCTTGCCTAAATCTTCGGGCTTGACAGAAGTGATATTATGTATGTGATTGTGTTTGTTGTATTAACACAAATTCCCTTCACACTACGTGTCTGAAAAAAACCTTTAGGAATTGTGTGTATGTCAAGAATTTTCTATGATTTATTTGAATTAAATCGAGTAAAAAATCATAGTCGAGCCGGTTGATATATATTACGGAGTCGTAATCCGCATATATATTTTTTCAAGGATGTACAAATGAGACTTCAAACGCAACGTTTCGCTGATGTACCTACTATATAAAACATATGCAAACATGATTGATGCTCTGAACAGCTGTTGAATCGCACCTAATTTCAGGGCCGTACGTTTAACCTTAATCACAGTTAAATGGGATATGTAGCAGGGCAAGGGAAAAGAATCTCAGTAATTTTACGTACCTAATACGTTATTTGAATTCATTTATTACAGCTAAATATGAGTAACTTGCATCGATTTTTGAATAATTTCAGGTTGTATTATTATTATTATTTTTTATAATAACCTGCATGTTGCGATGTCTATTTGAGTTCGCATGCGGATTAACTTCCGCAATGTCAGCGAGAAAAGGTTGGATTTAGCTTTGAAGTAAAGCTATGTGATTTAAAATCGCAATCACAGTGCAAGTCCTGATGAATAAGTAATTAATTTACTCGGGATAACATTCTATGTACATCCTTTACTTTTAGAGGGACGTGAGATAAACCGCTCTATTAGATTTTTCACAAAATACAATTGCTCACTGCCAGAAAAAACAAAAGGAAGGCACGCCTAAAATTAAATTAGAGAACAACGAAATATCTAATTTTCACGAAACATAACTCGATTATAGTAGAGGAAAGTAAAAATAACCATCCAATCGAGTATGAGAGACTTTTCTGAGGAGACATCCAATCCTTCTTTCTATGTGACTGGCTGTCTGTGTTTCAGAATGACGTTAAAAGGACAATACTTATACATAAATTTACACCCTCATCCCATGAGGTAAATGAAATTCCGGAATACTACCAGTGGTAGGCCATAACATCGGCCGCCGGCAGAAGTTACCACACACCAGAAAAAGTTTTGCCGTCAAGCGGTTTGTCGTATTCCGGCATGATGTCTGGTGAAGCCGTACGGAGGACGGATCTGAGCAGTTGTGTTGCGATGTGTGCCGGGTACGATACGCCAAATATTGTTGTGTGTGGAGTTTGGTCGTGGAGGGTCTTCAGATCAATCTCCCATTGGCGCAACATCGTTGGACGTGTTGTTTAACATTCAAATCCCCGCTCAACTGCCGTCTTCCTTCCTATGCGCTCAGTTATTCTGAGTGAATAGACTCTTAATAAACTAGCGCGCTTTATCATCAACGATCGCATCACTGCTTACCATCAGGTGATATTGCGGTCAAGCGCTAGTTTATAATTATTAAAAAAGAAATGTTCCCTTAGCTTCGTTTACTTTCAAACATCTGTTCAATTCCCGTAATTGAAAGAGTTCAAAATCTAATCGCAATCTAATCTCAGCTATAATCAATGTCAAAAACTTTGGAACTTTAGAAGTATTTTTAGAAGTACTTTTTTCTTTGAGTCTGATTAGACTGAGCGCGGTCTTAATTGCCAGAATAGGACGTCTGGTACTACACATCACACATCCATGACATTTTTGAATAACCTCGCCAAGCCCTCTCTACTGTAGAATCACTACTACTCAATAATATTTTAAAATAAATGCTTTCACTCTATTTATGGGACTTAAAAGTTACCAATTCCCTTTGCAAATAACTCTATTGAATTAGGTTTTTAGTTCTTGCCATAATAGGTGCGCATAATAGAGAATTGTTGCCCTTTATCAATTAGCCGGTTTGGCATTTTTCCATGAGGTATGTATCTAGGGAATAGGTACTAGACAGATTACTGTAATTCTTTCTTGTCTGATGTTAAGCTGTTACTCGAAGGATTCTGTTGGGTGCCTACATGTTTTTATCTATTTGTTTACCGAATAAATTGCGCAGTTTTTGTTGTTGCTTTCTGTTGAATAAATAAATTTATAAAGTAGATTAGATTGTAAAAATATAAATTTAAGGCTTATGCCACAATGGCGCCAGTAAACTAGATATATAGCCTCTTTTATAATCTTTGAGTTTATGCACTCTCTGATTAATGGCATCGACTTGGTAACTTGTCTGCGGTGCGAAGAATAAATATTATATTTTTATTAAAGAAATAGAACACGTTTTTTTATTGAAATACGTGCGTTTACGTTTTTATTAATATAAGTGCCAAGCAGCGGGACGATAAAAAGGTTGATGATAATGATATAATGAAACATCAGGCTGTTTCTGTTTCGACTTCGTGCACATATCGAGGTAAAAAGAACACAGGATTTTGGTTTGTTTGGCAACGGTTTTAGCGCGTTAGCGTAACAAACTAGCATTCAAAATATTATACATCAGAAACAGAGTGTCAATGAAGATACTTACCTGTCCACTTTTCTCTACGGGAACTAGTTTTAGCTTAATTTTTCTGAGTGACTGACTATTTGATAATTCAAACATTTTGCGCTTGAGAACATTTATGATTTCCAACACGTCTAAGATCTAGTATATCATAGTTTGTATCGTCTCCATTTTGATCTATTAGTGATTCTAATTTTCATGATAATGGAAACAGAAAACCCAATCTGTACGGGTTTAGAGCCCGCATTGCGATTATATTCGAATTTAGGCTTTGACCTCATCCATAATGTAGAACGTAAGTCGGCGACCCCACGAGTCTGAATAACTTAACACAGAATAGAACAATGTAGTTCATATTCAACAATTATTCAACGGCTTTTGAAACGCATTGTGTATTCATATTTGCACGTCGATATTTGACGAGTTAAATCCCATGGTCTCTTTACTTTAACCCGGGATTGTCGGAAAGTTCATCATCATCATTTCAGCCGAAAGACGTCCACTGCTGGACATAGGCCTCCCCCAAGGTTCTCCACGACGACCGGTCCTGCGCCTCCCGCATCCAGCGGTTTCCCGCGACCTTCACCAGGTCGTCGGTCCACCTTGCCGGGGGCCTACCCACACCCACGCTACGTCTTCCGGTGCGTGGTCGCCACTCGAGAACCCGTCGGCCCCATCGGGCATCGGTCCTACGGGCAATGTGTCCAGCCCATTGCCACTTCAATGTTGCAATTCTTCGGGCTATGTCGGTTACTCTCGTTCTTCAGCGGATCTCCTCATTCCTGATTCGATCGCGCAGTGAAACCCCAAGCATAGCCCTCTCCATTGCCCTTTGAGCGACTTTGAGCCTTCTTATAAGGCCCATTGTTAGAAAGAAAGTTATTACGTTAAATAATACCGAGTTACGCCTCAAACAAATGTTAGCGCAAAGTGATGATTGTCAAGAACACAGGTTGTCTGAAAGAGATACTGTGGCCCCTGGCGCAGACAATTGAAAGGTGGGGGAGGGGGAATCCTTAAAAGTTCGATACGGCTCCCACTCCAGAGTGGGAGAAGTCATTTGATGGTTTCCTACCCAACAAAAAACGGCGGTGCACCATGTATGTAGGGTTAAATCTTAAGAGGAATTGGAATGTTGCGATCAACGGAAGGAGGAGGTTATGAAAAAATGCCTAATACCTATTTTGATGTAGGCTAATGGCTAATAAAATCAAGTAGTCTAGATATAGAATACGTGATTTGAATGGCTATTTTGCAGTTTATAAACCATCATAAACAGGAAGGAGTTAAGCTAAGAATAAAGTTTATGGTGCTGAAATAATCGTAGCCGATTGCAGAGTTCCGCAGCATCCGATTGTAATAAATGCCATGCAGATTGGAGCTATTAACTGTGAGAGTGAACATTAATGTCAATTTCGTTTAAAGAAATGTAAAATGCAGTCCAATGTTCTTTTGGTCGACATTCAATATGTGACAGTCGACACGCGTCCCGTGGCAACGCGTGTCGACTCAAATGAATATTTGTAAGGTGTTTAGTAACAGAAATCCACTAATTTTAATAAGTGTTTTCATACGCAGTGAACTCCTCAGGTTTTGAGTTGATGTTTGCACTGACTGGACTGGTCCACTCGAATCTGTGTGTCATCCACTACAGTCTATTAAAACATTTGTTTTCTAAATCTTATCTAGTTACTGAACGAAATATAGTGATTAAATCAAAACCGAAATGACATTTAATTAAAGAACAGCACTCAGTCATTCTCTCTCTCTCTCTCTTTCTTCTTTAACTCTTAGCTTCTGTTATAAAATGTCACAAATTACACTATCGAATAATTTCGTGTCAATCGATTTTTGTTGTTAACCGAAACATGCTCAAAAGACAATTTCAGATTTACATCGACAGACCATGTGGTCATCACACGATCTAATTTAAAATTATGTCTGGACTTTAAAAGAGACTGTGATCCCTGAGTTTGTTTCGGCCTTTTTTCTCAGAATAGACAGGAGATCTCATCAAGCTTATTTTTTTTTCCTCGCATGAACGTGATTACAGAATAAGTAAATGAATGAATGAAGTAGCACCGTACTTAAGCAGACCAGTTACATTCATGGTCATAAAGAACTTGTGCAATTCTTTGACAGTAGAAGAACTGTATGTTATTCGTCTCAGATTTACAAGATAGCATGTCTTTCAAGTATATCGGGTGACCATCCAGCGATGTAAATAATATCAAACATAATTTTACAAAATGAATATGAAATACTTGTAACGCTAAAAATCTCAAGTGTGGACATGCTTCAATGAGCTGTATCATGAAAGTGAAGAAGGCACTGAGCTATGTAAGGACCGTAAGGTTCAAAGCCCAGTGCTCACATATGTAAAACTAGCGGCCGCCAGCGATTTCGTTCGCGAGGGTATTTTATTTTAACCCCAAAATAGGTTTTTTTTTAAATTATAGTATCTTATAAGATGGTATTCAAAATTAAGTGATGCCAAGGACAATTTTGTTTAAAATTAAATACTATTAATTTATTTGGATAAGGATTAATATTAATTTTTTATATGCTCCGCTCCTATCGGTCGTAGCGTGATGCTATATATAGCCTAAAGCCTTCCTGGACTCGTGAGATTTTTTCGCGTTCAAACAAACAAACAAACTCTTCAGCTTTATATATTAGTATAGATTACGAGTTTTAATTCATACATTAACTGCCTTGTTGTTCTAGTCATCGAGTAGTTGGGTAAAAATGGTGTTGGGTTTATTCATTACAAATGTGTCACAAGCAACCGAAATCTTAATTTTAAAATTCAAATTTATTAATTTATACTCATAAGTGTAATGTAGTGCTACATTGATGGTATTAAATAAACAAAATATGTTGTCTAATCATGTGTTGCCTTGGAAGGCGTACAAATATTGCTTACTCATTAAATTGTGTACAGAAGTCCTGTATAATTATAAAAATACTGCTAAGTCACAAAAATCATTAATAATAATAATAATAATAATAATATAGCCTTTTATTTCCGAAAATGTAGATTTACAAATAAATTTTTAACACTTGTTTACATGCATGCTGTTACAGAATGTCTCTGGTTTCGGTGTGCCTTACGGCAAAGGCCTCCTCCAACTCTTTCCAGTGTTTTCTATCCGCAGAAACTCTTATCCAGTGAACTCCTACAGTGAGTTTCAGGTCATCCTCCCATCTTCTGACTTTGCGTCCTCTTGTCCTGATGCGGTCTCTTGGGTACCAAGCTGTCACCTGTTTGCTCAATTTCTCTTTTTTACATCGAAGCATATGACCAGTCCACCTCCATTTGAGTTGATCGATACGTGCTAGTATGTCTGTTAAATTGGTTTTTTGTCTTATATCTGCACTTCTGACCCGATCTTTTAGTTTTAGTCCTAGCATGCTTCTTTCCATACCTTTCTGGCACCTTGCAAGTTTGTCCCTGTGTTGTTTCGTCAGGGCCCATGTTTCGCATCCATATGTGATGCAGGGTAAGATACATGTATCGAAAGTCTTCTTTTTGATCTTAATGCTCAGTACCTTGCTTTTCATCACTTCTTTCAGGGCCCAGTACTTTTTCCACCCAGTCGCAATTCTTTTGTCTATTTCTTTTGACATTTGGTCATCTGGTGATATTATCTGGCCTAGATAAACATATTCATTTACATATTCGAATTTTTGTTCACTGTTTGTTATTTCTACCTATACAAAAATCATTAGAAATACACAAAGAAATGAAGAAAATAGTACAAACTTACGAACTAAAGTATGAGATATGTAATAATTATGATTTATTTATCTATAAATAAATCTGAGGAAAGGGTTTATATTTCGTTTACTTATTCGTTTATTGTATAATACGCTTTTTGTAATAGGAACTTATGGAGTGTTTTTGAAAGCATTCAAGTCTTTTAAAGCTTTTATTTTAACGCCAGTCCTAGGATTTTTTTTTTGAAAATAGGCCGCGTAATAATGCGGCGTGATGGCACCTAGGTGGCGTTAAAATGTTAATAGGCTCGGCCCTTAATACGTGGTACTTAAAGATAGCTAGCTAACTGTAGATGTACTATACATATATACACCTCTGTCGGTAGGAGGATGAGGTATCATCGGGGCAAACATGTGAGTTCAGTCTATACATAAATTATAAATAAAAAATTTAGAAAATCTCATTAGCTTTTCTTTTGTATAAAAATACGACCTGCGATACCGTTTTTGAGCAATTAGTGTAAATCAGAAAAGTGGGAATTTTCGCCCCCTTTACTCTACTTTAGCTGCTAGACATCAGGACTTTAGTATAATCCTTCTTTAAGCACCCTGAGGAAGTTTCTCAAGGAATGGGTTATTAGACCCTGTACACTCATTCTACACCTCTTTTGGCCATTAGTTGACTGAAGTACTATGTGAATTACAAACACGTACAAAATAATTTCAGAAGCAAATGTTACAAGGTAGCATTCCAAATTGGTACAAAACAAAATTAAAATCACTTAGGCACACGAGAGTCTTATTAATCAAATTAAGAACAGTAGAGAGGAACAACTGTTCGGTTTGTTCAAAATTATGGATGTTAAAAAACATATTCAAAAGTTTAGCACTTATTTTTGGATGATTTTGTCAACTAAGCGTTATGTTTATGGATTTTCGTTATTTAGTCACTTACACAAAAGGTAATTGAATCACTCTACCGGGTCGCAGGGACATCGATATTCAAAGTGGAACCATGAATCCAGCAGACTATTCTAGATCCATGGCGCCGAAATTTTTCGTCAGTAATTTGAAGTAATTTTGAAAAGCTGTGGTTCTTTTAATTTTGAACGCGATGGTAATTAGGTATTGGGTAAAACAATGGATTTTATTTTGATGTGTACCTAAATTCAATTTACATGTCAATGTTCCTGCCACCCTGAAACCTAATTGCGTAAAACTCTATTTCTATTACTATAATTTTAATAATTTTGAAGCATATTGCTAATATATTGCTCCATATGTTCAAAAAATGTGTGAGTGTGAGGGTGTGTGTGTGTGTAAATAACGTAATGAATGTTGTTGAACTGACAGTATGAAACCCATTGCTACTGATAGTTTCTTAAGCAATTATCATGCAATTTATCTCCACATACATAGTGGAGACAGCATAGGACGATATATTAAATTACTGGCAGTAGGTACTATAGCGGAGTACTTTAGAGTTATAAAATAAATTGTAACAATCTTAAAACTTACATAATTATACTACGTTTACTTTACTAGTGTTACGTTTTATACGTTTACGTTTCATCATAGGTAATCGTCTCCACCTTGTTTATGCTATATGTAGCTTAAGACTGCTAAAATTATTTGTTGGCGCTTGAATGACTTTGACAGGGCGGCGTTATTGGTAAACATTTGTGAAATTGCTTCGCGAAACTGTATTGTTAAAACAATATGCCAGCATTAACTAGTTTCAAGATTGGGCACACACCAAAATGTTGTTTATACAGTAGGTTATTGTACTATATATTATCTTATATTGTACCTATAGTAGGTATTAATTGCTTCACCAGCTTTACGTATACAAAGAACCATTTGACGTTAGAATTAAAATACCGGCAGTTTTTGTAAGCTCTTAATTTGCTTTTGGCAGTTGAATAAAAAAAGTGCTTCGATTTCAAATACCACGTGTTAAAAACGTGACGTTGATAGACAACTCAATTACTGTTATCAAAAAGTATAGGTTGTGACGTATGTTCCAATATAAACGTCGTATGGTGCGCGTTGGAGCTTGGGAGACTACAGTGTTGTGGCAGAGTGGCCTGCCAACATAACCAATAATACACATGTATAGTATGCATTGTATATAATACACTTGTACTTATCCACTATGTGGATTGTACGCTGGTGGGGGTTGGTGGACCTGGTTTAACGTACTTTCCAGGGCACTGGGGGGCAATCGCGCTAAAATATTTCAACCAAAACAGAATTGGATCGCAACCAAACCATAACTTTTTGTATGTTTCGTATCGCGCTAACCTTTTGACAGATGGTTTAACCATAACTGGATTGCAATTGGAACGTAACCGCTGTCAAATGAAAAAGTTGAAACAAAGCTAACTTTTTCTGAGCCATTTGTCAACCTTTTGTTTAAACGATTGGATTTATTTAGTTTTAATTATTTTATCTGACGAAATGTATCACTCATACATTGATTTGTTAGAGATATCCCATGAAAATGATCTTTCTAGGGAAAGAACCCTAACCAAAAGGGAAAATCTCCGCAACCGTAAGCAAACAGCGTTTTCACTGACTGATAGGCAATTTATAAAGCGTTATAGGTTGTCTAAACAGTCTGCAATAAGTTTAATTGAGGAACTAACTCCTTTTATGCCGCCAGTACTACGTTCTGATAGTTTGACTACAGAAACTAAGGTAAGATAAAAATTGTTTACATTGTGTGACAAACATAACCTTTTCAATGTTTTCATTTCTTGTTTTTTTTTCCAAAATATCGCTCAGAAAGTCTTTTTACTGCTAATACAAATATATTTTAATGGATATTTTTTACTTTTTTGTAGGTGTTGGTAGCCTTAGCATTCTATGCCACTGGGTCCTACCAAACGATAGTAGGAGACAGCCGGAAGCATAGCATTTCTCAGGCCAGCGTGTCTAAAGCAATACGGCAAGTCACGAATGCTTTAAACAAACAAGCAATATTAAAAAAATATATTGCATTTCCCTTCAATAGAACGGAGCGAGAACAATTGAAAAGAGAGTAAGTTTCTATGTTATAAGAAATTACATAAAGGTCTATAACATAAGATAAGAAATTAATTGACCTGTTTTCTGTGTTATATGTATAACACATCCTATTTTAACAATTGGTTTAAGTTCTTATCAGAATACAAATTTTCTAAGTTTGATTATAAGTTTATCTCTATAGTATGTCTTTAAGACATAGTTAAAAATTTATTTACTGTTTTTACAATATTACTTTTATTAGTTGTTTCAGAAAATTTAAAATGCCTGGAATGCTTGGTTGCATTGATGGGACACAAGTAGCAATCGTACGTCCTGTGGAAAACGAGGAGAGATTTTTTAATAGGAAAGGCTACCACTCTCTTAATGTTTTAATAGTAAGTAATATCTTAAAGGTACAACCTATTGAAGAGAGGCACGCCTTTAAATAGATGTTTATGATATTCAAGATATGTTGAGCTTGCACTTTAGGTTCACTTTTAAATGTTAATTATTTAGTGTCACACCATTACTTTGCAGTTATGTGATTCAAAAATGAATATTATGTGTATGGATGCCAGCTACCCTGGGTCAACTCATGATAGTGTTGTGTGGGCAAACCATCCCCTCAAGAGTTATATAGAGCGACTGCATACTCATGATGGAGAAGATTTGTATCTTTTAGGTATGCATATAAAAATTTAAATATTTTAACTGACCTTGAAAAACTGTTATGACCTCACTTTGTTTCTCAGAGAGATTATTTTCGATTAGCTAGAGAGCTAATTTTACCAATAGCGGCCAAATAGTTATTTATGTTTAATGTCGTGGTGGCCTAGTGGTTAAAACACCAGCCTCTCAAGTACGAGTGTGCAGGTTAGATTCCAGGTCAGGCAAGTACCAATGTAACTTAGAGTTATATGTACTTTCTAAGTATATCTTGGACACCAATCACTGAAGGTGAAGGAAAACATCTTGAGGAAACCTGGACTTAAAGTCTGAAATCGCCAACCCGCATTGAGCAAGCGTGGTGATTATGCTCAATCTTTCTCTGTATGAGAGGAGACCTGTGCCCAGCAGTGGGATGAAAAAAAAAGTTGATGATGAGTTATTTATCTTTTTACAGGTGATTCTGGTTATGCCTTAAGGCCCACAATGATGACACCCATCTCAAACCCTGAGCCTAACAGTCCTGAAGCTTACTATCAGGAACTACATTTAACAGCAAGAAATGTAGTTGAGCGATGCATAGGACTTTTGAAAGCTCGTTTTAGGTAAATAAAATTTATATATATGTAAATATGTTAGATAAATTCTAGAATTTTCTTGATTAAAGTGATTCTTTTCTGCAGGTGTTTGCTGGTTGATCGAAAGCTGCATTACTCACCTATAGTAGCAGCTAAGATAGCGAATGCTTGTAGTGTGCTCCATAATATAGCTCACAAAGAGCATGTACCATACACACCACTTAGTGTTGAAGAGGCCAGACGTGAGCGCTTGCTTACTGAGGGGGCCAGTGGTAGTGCAAATCGAACCCAGCTTAGTGCAATTTCCAATCTGGAGCTAGGCAGAGCTCGACGTGCAGCACTGATACAGTGTTTGTGGTCAAATAGGTCAACATTAAATTAAAGATAAAATGAATGGAATATATTTTTTATTTTTACTCAAAATATTAATAATTAATTTAAATTAAACATCAACTTCTTGCTTATTGTGGACAAAACTGAAACAAAAACAAATAGATAATGAAATATTATTAAAATTGTATAAGGCTGTTAAATATAAAATAAAATTTTTTCCTTATCCGTGAAACGGTCTATGCTTTGGGCAATAAGCCTGGAGGAATCCGAAAATGTAAGGATAGCCTCTGATATATTTAAGCCAGCCTGTGCTCTCAGTTTTTCTATCTCCAGAACCATTCTTCTAGACTCCTCTAATGATGTTCTGGCTGCTATAAAAAAAAAATATAAATAAGGTACAGAAATTATAGAAATAATTTTTAAATAATTAATAAATTGAACTGGAAATGAGAATGCTTACTGTGAGGTGCATTTACACGAGCTATGGGCTGACGTAATGCTCGCTCAGCTCTTCGTCTCTCCCTAAAGGTCGTAACTCTGGATACTGTTGATATAAAATGAATGAACATAAACTTTTAGTACCAATTGTCAGTGGCATATCCAACTTATATCACTATATAAAACAAACTTGCTTCTTGCTGACTGTCCCTAAGCTTAGATCTTAATATCCATTATTATAATAGACAGAGTGAACTAAGAGGAAGGTTTACTTGTATATAGTAATATTATATTCTTACTAATTTTATAAATGTGATAGTGATTCTGTCTGTCCAGCTTTCACATCAAAGCCACAGAACCGATTTTGATAGAATTAGGTAAAAAGAAAAAGCTGCTTTTCATCCTGATTGCAGACTAAGTATAAAATAGATAAGAATAAAAAGGATATAGGTAGGCTCTGATTTTAGTAGTCTGCTGTGGTATTTATGAAGGATTAATAAGACTACCTAAGGTGTTGGCATTATATTATATTCATGATAAGACTTACCTGGAGATACTGTAGGAGTATGACCAGATTCTGAAGGTACAGGAGATGCCACAGGTGTTGTAATTGGAAAGCACACATCAGCTACAATTCTGTTTAAACAGAAAAAAAGGTTAATGATTATCATAATTATGCATATAATAATAAAGAAAACCTATAGTATTTTATCAACTTCATTGTTGGACAAAGGTAAAGTATCTATAGTATTAGTAAAAATAGGCAACCAAATAATATTAAATCATTGGAACTAACCTAATTGGAGATTGTGCACTTTCTTGTTCGGGCATTTCCTCTAGTTGGATTTCTTCAATTACAATATTATTCTGCAAACACAAAGTAATTACAAGAGAGGAAATAAGGGTATAAAAAATTTGTTCATTTTACTTACATCATTTGTACCAAAATGGTCTTGGGTAACATTAGGCAGTGGACCAACATCCCTACCTAGAATGTTGGCCACCCTCTCCTCCAACGCAGTCAATGTTGTTGTGGTACTGGGTCCACCACCTGTAGTTCTTCGGCTTGCATTAATCTTCACTAACTTCGCCCTGACTTTACATTTGAAATCATTCCAAACCTATAACAGTATTCATCAATGCAAATATGATATCAAACTATTTCTATATATAATAAAGGGCACTTAGGTGTCATTAAGAGATATTCAAACAAACTTTTGACCACTCCTTTGCTGTTCTACCAGGGCCCTCAACGTTTACAATATCGGCACACTCTGCCCATAAACGTGACCCCATTGTCCTAGCCTCCTTCGATCTCACTCGTCCAAGAGCAAGATCTTTGTGGTGTTCTAAAAATTCAGTTAGTAATTCTAACTGTCTCACGGTAGTACACCTTCGTCGCTCTTCCATTTTTGAACCTCTGGAGAGAAAATGGAAATTATTTATGTTTAAAGTATTTAGGTACCTACATACGACGAAGAGCACATCAAGCTACTACTATCTGTCAGGTTTCTTTATTAAATTTTCAACTTAATCTCTAAAGCATTAAGGCTCAAGGATGATTAGGAATATTGACAGTTTTAGGTAGCTTGATATGTCGTCGTCCATTAAGTACGTATATGAAAAAACATAATATTAGCTGTTTCTTAGCAAGGAAATACAAGGATTTAAACTTACTTGAGTATTACAAATATATATTTCCAGTCCAGATATAGACACAGATGTATATTTTATAGAATTTAAAACCCAAGAAAACACTGAGCAAGTAATCACTAAGTTTTCAAGAAAAGTTAAGTACTTTCGTTGTCAAAGTTTAGATTTCGCGCTGAAAAAAAAAAATGATAATGTTGCCAAAATCTTAGAATCGATGATCGATTGTGTGTCGGTAACAGATAGTTACTAAAATTTTTCGGTACGTCTCTAAAGGTTCATATTTGGTTATGGTTCGGAAATGGTTCAACTTCAACCGAAGTTAAACTTTTAGCGCGATACCAAATGTGATCGAAACTAAACCATAACTGTAACTGGATTAGAAACGAATCAGAGTTGAACTTCGACTGTTTTATTTAGCGCGATCACCCCCCTGGGGTATCACACCGCCAAAACTCAAGTTCCAGGTTGTTATCAAGAAACCTCACAATGAAGAAACTTACTAATTATAGGCAAAATGTTAAGGTACCAATGACATGATATTACAATCTATATATACTTGCATGGATAGATGGTGTGAATTCATGTATGAACGAAGTTTATATTTTTTTATGTAACAGAGAGTTCCTGTGCCGTGTTAAGTAAGCTCTAAAAAATCATATGAAATACGTTGAAACGAATATGAAAATATAGTTTTTTTCAGTGGATTGTATACCTATGGGCATTGAAAAGGAACATTGTATTCATTCTCTTTTCAGGAATGTTGTAAAACTATTTACATACCTAATATTTTCAGTGAGTGAGAGTTTTTCATGAAAGACAGGGTTTGTCCAGATATTGTTTTATTTACTTTTCACTTATATGAAACATATAACAGCTTATTTTACGTTTGAAGGTACATCGTAGCAGTTAATTCCATTGTTAACGTTGGTTGTATTAGAAGCACAAAGACTGCTTTAGAATAACATACAATTTATGAAAAAACAGCTGCACTCACGATACTTATCATTCTTAAAATAAGGCTAAAAAATATAAAATACAACTTTAAAAAGTCAAACAAAGGATTTTTGTTGAAAACCGCAATCTTTAAATCCATTAACTCGATGCTAAAAGTATAAAAAGGTTCTAATACATTTTGTATCGGTGCCTCTCATTGTTAGGATAAAAAAGCAATACTCCCTCATGCATAAAATATTTAAGAAATGAGAAAACGTGTTGGGTCTAACAAGGCGACAAAAAGCGATGAAAATAACCCAATGGCTGACGCGAAACGATTCTTGAAAATAAATGTATCATTGCTATGCGGCAGTTATTAGTAAAATTATGATAAATGATCCAAATTGTTCACACAGCTGTTGATTGATGATTTATCGCTTCATCATTTCATAATCCAACAAGGAAAGTAACAATAGCGCTTTCTACACGATTGCGACAAACGAAGAGATTAAGGTTAAATATTATTAGGCAGTGGTGGCCCAGTGGTAACGGCCTCGACCTACGAAATGTAGGTCGTATGTTCGAAACCAGACAGTCGCTTGCTTCCTGTGAATTATTTCATTATTGCTGTTCACAAAACAGCGAAGGAAAAAATTCTAATGAAAAGAGGAATCCTCTCATACAGAGAAGGGTTGAGCGTAATCACCACGCTTGCTCAATGCGGGTTGGCGATTTCAGACTTAAAGTCTAGGTTTCCTCAAGATGTTTATTTATTTATTGGTGTCCAAGATTTTACTTCAATCGAAGTTAAAACTTTAGCACGATACGAAATGAGATCGTAACTAAACGACAAGTTTTGCTGGATTAGATGCGAACAAGAGTTTAACTCCTACTATTTTATTTAGGGCGATTACCCCTCTACGCGTGTTGCATTATAACTTACGCCCTCTCACTGTGGGGATACCTATATGCCAGCAGTGGGAACTTAGTTGATTAGGTTATGTTATTTTTGGGAATAGTTAGGATGACCCTTTTTACCCAATTCTGGTGTAATATGCATTACTTTGATATCTTAGTATTTTTTAAGGGTTAAGTGTTCATTTATTAAACGAGTGAGTATTTATATTTTTTATGAAGATAAGTAGTAGGTACATATATATTTTTAAATTTCATTATCATCACTCTTAAAGTCTGCTCGTAATTTGCGAAAATTAAAATAATTTTTGAAGTCCCGTCTAACCCTGTAAAAGGATTCCATTGACATCGAGACTAAAATCATGAAGATGCTTTCAGACTTATATTTAGAGTTACCAGAAAAATCATTTTTTTTTCTTCGTACATTAGTTTTTTCCTCAGTGCTTCGTTAAGTAAACTTCACTTTTGCTCTAAAATAATTAGCGGGATATTAAATTACAACCGAAGGTATTTTATTAGGCGTATTTCGCAGTAGAAATTCTTAAAATCTACCTAGCAACTAAATTTTCAATAGTTGGCCTCCTAATTCTAATGAAACGAAAATCCGGTCTACAGAGGTCGATGATTATATTTACCGAAATTCATTTAGGAACTCGGTGTCTGTTGCGAAGATTGACACCAATTTATAAACGCAATTATAATAAGTAAGAGACTATTGAGTCTGGAGTCCAATTACAGAAAACATAAATCGGGAAGTCCGGGATTTTCTCTTCGTCAACTCGTAGCGTCCTGTTGATTGGCGATGTCACCAGAACATTAATCGAAAACAGTCTTCTTTCATGTTTACCGTGGTAATTATTTATATAACCGACATTTATAAACAGAGTGCAATTAAGGACAAAGCCTTGCCGCCAAGCGATTTGTCGTGTTCCGGCATGATGCCTGGTGAAGCCGTACGGAGGACGGGTCTGAGCAATTGTGTTGCGATGTGTGCCGGGTACGATGCGCCTAATGTTGTTGTGTTGGGAGTTTGGTCGTGGAGGGTTTTCAGATCAATCTCCCTTTGGCGCAGCATCGTTGGTCGTGTTGTTAGGTTTAACATTGCATCACCTTTTTTTTTTTTGACCGCATTCCCGCCTGATGGTAAGCAGTGATGCGATCGTTGATGGCAAAGCGCGCTAGTTTATTAAGAGCCTATTCACTCAGAAAAACTGAGCGAACAGGAAGGAAGACGGCAGTTGAGCGAGGTGATGCAATGTTAAACCCAACAACACGACCAACGATGCCGCGCCAAAGGGACATTGATCTGAAGACCCTCCACGACCAAACTCCCAACACAACAACATTAGGCGCATCGTACCTGGCACACATCGGAACACAACTGCTCAGACCTGTCCTCCGAACGGCTTCACCAGACATCATGCCGGAACACGACAAATCGCTTGGCGGCAAGGCTTTGTCTGGTGGGTGGTAACTTCTGCCGGCGGCCGATGTTATGGCCTACCACCGAGAAAAACCTAGCTCAACTGCCATCTTCCTTCCTATTCGCTCAGTTTTTCTGAGTGAATAGGCTCTTAATAAACTAGCGCGCTTTACCATCAACGATCGCATCACTGCTTACCATCAGGCGGGATTGCGGTCAAGCGCTAGTTTATAATTATTAAAAAAAAGGTAATAATAATTATTACCTTATTTTTTTATATTAGGGGCTCATTGTTCAATTATGTGATATCTTTATATATATATTCGAGTAACATGTTTGAATTTTTGAAACTCCATCCATTTTAATGCACGAATAAGTCAGCTGGTCATGGATGGAAAAATCGAACCATAACTAGACCAATGCTTATCGATGTATAAAAATATTAATTGATGTTACCTAAAATACCAAACTGAATATTTTAAATAAAATGTCTAGAGTAAAAATAACATAAATGTGTCTACTGCCGTGTTACTATCACGTAAGCAACCACCCTTGATACTTAGTAGGCGTACTATCAAGATATGATTACTGTCGAGTAATCACGCGGGTGGAATTGGTATCAACGACTCATTATCAAGATGAGTCGTTGATACTAATTCCCCCGCAAACAGCCTTCAAACTTTATGACATTGTAACCAAATAATAACAAATTAAGTTAAATTTTGTTATATAATAAAACTAAAAGAAATCCCCACTCATGTTAATTGTTATTTAAATCGTACGTTAAATAAATAAATGCCTCTTTACACACGTAATACATGGTCTCAACTAATGTGGTAACCACACTGTATTTTAGGGAATTGGATGCCTTTGAATTACAGTTTTCTTTGATGTTTAAATCATTCTAAGTTACCCTAACCTGAGAACTCAAGTAAGACATAAGTTATAAACTGAAACTGGCTTTAATAATAGTAAAAATCGCCGAGAATACGAACAATCAAAATACCTAACATAAAGCTGCAATCACTTATTCAAATCGGTTCGAGATTTGCACAGTCTGATTTCAATTGTTTCTGTATTGAATAAAAGAGTGAAACGCTGCAGCAGCGGGATCGAAAATCTTCCAATAAATGGGAGCGAATTACGTATGAAGTACTCCACGATGTACAGCACTTTGCATTTATCATATCATTTTCTTTTGTCTGTATGTGTGTTTCCTTATTCTGATTGCTAGTGCCTCCTAGTATTGAATAAATTACGAGCTAGCTTTTGGAACTCCGTGCGCAGTTTGAGGATTTTTTTTATAGGACACAGCTAGTTCTTAATACAGCATGTGGTTTTAAAAGTGTTGCATGTTTATGATCATTGGTATTTTGTTTGTTTTAAAATGTGATTTCTCACTTGTTTTTCAAACCCAAACCCTAACTTCCGTGAGTGTCGTAAGAGGCGACTATGGTAACTCTCACCAGGGAAGCAGCAGCAGCGCTTCTTCTGTGGAATATCAAATTACTGCAATCCCCCGCCCGTCTGCCTAGCGTAGGGAACGCAATATTATGTTGGATAGTGTACAAGTTACATCCGGAGTCGTTTATTATACGGACCTTGTAGAAACTAGAACCAATTTCCGTGCGTTCAGGCGCTTTTGCCATACCTATTATTGGAATCAATTGTAACAGCTAATACCAACTTAGGACCCATTAACTTAATCAAATTTTATTCCGTGGTGTTTGGCAATCTGGGCTTCTCCCAGTTGCAATAATGTCCCTTTGTGCCGTTTGGCCTAGTTCTGTTCTGTCTCCTGCTTCTTATGGAGGGAAGTGGAAAAAATATCTTTTTTTTTACTCCTCCGCTATTCTTTTCTGATTAATTTCGTTGCGGGGATCGTTTCTCCAGGACTCGTCGAGCTTCATTGCTCGGCGTTTTTCTGGCGGTCGCCACTGTTGATTCTGGCTTTCAGGAGTTGCAGTGGTTGGGAAAAGTGTGGCGGGTTTTGTCCCAAAAAATAGCGTAAGGATTATGGCAAACCACCCCAATGCGGAAAGCCTTTCGGGAGGCCTTTGTCCAACAGTGGACCTCTTTAGGCTGAAGAAGAAGTAGAAGAACCTTAACTACGTTACATACATACTATCAATCACATTTGGAATAATTTTGAAGAATGTTTCTAAACTATTGCTTCACATGTTCGAAAAAAATATCACGAAAATTCACTGTCCAAAAAAGAGGTTCTCTATATACAATTTTTTTCCATTAAATGTTGTTGAACTGTTAAAATAACAATTTTAACAGCGGTTTCAATGAAGTCATAATTAGGTCGTTCAATAAAATTATCCGCAGGTTATTAATTTGACTTAGATACTACTCCATCAGAGAATTGTCAGGTCTCTGATAGCATATTTAAACATTACCTTAGGGACAGCTGGCATGACATTGACTAATGTACCGCTACGTACTACTGCTACTTATTAATTAATTTAGTGTGAAGGTAACATACACCGCCTACAAGTGGCATTCCCTAAGGTACGTCATGTCACTTCACAAGAACACTTTTCGTACGTTAGACTAATTAAGTCACGTTCTCCTTGAATTCAGAAAATTAAATATTACCCTGCTTAAGCAAAACGAACGCCCACAGCTTTTGGTACCTTAAAAAAATTAAATTCTATTGTGTCTATAAAAAGCAAAAATATTTAATTCCTGAGAAACAAATTCAGCCATCAGAGAAAGATTAAATAAACAGGATTTATTACTTAACACTTTCCCTAACTCACTATATCGCTTTTCACTCATTAAAATCAGCCAGATCTCTGAACAAAAAGTTTGAGGTTTTATCGACCTACAACTGGCAAGAAACAACATTATAGCATGAACTTGGAAAGTTATCTCAAAAATTACTTTTCGAAAATTTATCATCACTGAAGTTATACCTGAAAGTTTTGAAGGAATAAAGATGTTGACCGTATTTTTCGACAGTTGGGGTCTGCCACTGGGGACGAAATAAGTAAATTTTATTGGGACAAGTACGTACATCTAAATGGTAGGCAAGCCACACAATAACGTACGAATATCCTTACTCATAAATAAATGTAGAAGGTCTCACTATAAGCTTCAATTGAGACACGTGATGAAACCTTTTTGTTGAATTAAGGAAACCAGATGATTAAACAGAGCAGCCAACAGCCTCCTTAGAGGGTTAAGGAAAAAGTTTTCTTGATCTTAATGAGAATCCGTTTTAGATTAAGCACGTAAAAACTTTATCGTTAAAATGAATATTTTATAAGAAGATTATTTGGGCTCCGTGTTATAATGCTAATGATAAGGTATTTTGATTTGATTTGATTTCAAAATACGTAAAAAAAAAATGTTTTGTAATCGATTCTTTTAACAATAGGCAATAAATTATACTGCAACAAAAACCCTATTCGAAGCAAAAGAAAATGTTCATTGGAATAGACAGTACAATATCGATAAAGTTTATTTTACTACTTCAGTCCCGCTGGGATTTATTTTAACTTTGTGGCTAACGAGTAGCTCCTTCAACAGTAGTACTAGGAATCGAGCGTTCCTTTTATTTGCCTGTAATGGCGGAGTTAAGTGCCTTCGGATTTGATTCCTTGAGAATAATTGGATTGTCTCGTTTCAATTAATGGAGGACTTGTTTTAAGGCAGACGTCTTCAGTGGATGTCAGCTCGCAATTCTTCACCACTGAATAAGTTATAGGTTGATTTACTGCTGTCATTTGTGATTCACAAAAGCTTGGCACGTCGTTTGAAAAGTTTTCACAAATATTTCGTAGGGAAAGTTTGTGTGGGTGATTCTGTTACTTTTCTATTTTATTTCATGATCCGCTTTTCATAAACACAGAGTAAAAATCATTAAAATCTGTTCGTTAAATATAACTTAAAATTATTTTTTTTTCAATTGTAATTCTGCAAAGTCGTTACATTGGCTGAATCTGAGACTGATCTGCAAATTGCAAAAGTAGTAAGTAATTTTTTATTTTATTTTATTTATTTGGCTCACCAACAAAAGTTTACCCCATAAAATATTAAATACATTCATCATAATACAGTACTTGTGTAACAATCTCTTATAGGTAATTACAGAAAGCATTAATCGTTAACATCCCTCTTAAAATACCGACGTTTTAAAATTGTCTTGAAAATGCTCTGAAAATGCAAATAAAATAAGTACCTACTACTTATTTTTTTTGCGTTATCAGAGCATCATGTTTTTATTTTTATGTTTGTTTTTAAAGGGTCGCTGTTACACGCAATTTAAACAAAACGTTTTCCTTTTTTAGGGTAGCAAAGAGAATTTTATTTTTATTCAATTTTAAGAGTGATGGAAAAGCTTTTAAGCTTGAAATGGAATGCATTTTAATAGGTACTACTTACTTTTGGGTGAGAAGAAAATCTTTTTATAACTAGTTTTTTAAACATTTCCTTGCGGGCGAATCCGTTCATGTGGTTGTCGGAAAACAATCTTTCCTTTTTTTAGATAAAAATAGCTTTTCTTTCACCTAATAATATCAACTATTTGCCAGTGAAAATCGACTCAGCCGATTCGTAGATTAGCCGAAAACAACGCAACAAGCAATCACAAAGAAATATAAGTTCACATTATCAAAAGACACTCTGATTTTCTTTATTTGTACGAATAGAAAAGCCATATATACTTTCATTTGTATTAAATAAATTGCTGTCAATTTGATATTTAAAATAGACACACTTCTTTGTTCTTACACGATATACATAGGTAATATTGTTTTTGTCTAACAACGACTGTCTCTGAGTTCTCTATTGTAATTTTATCAATATGGGAAGATTTTTGTATTCTATTAAGTGAAATTTATGTGTATGAAATAAGGCGCAGGTAGCGAATATATTGTAACTGGTGAAGGCAACAGTTGCGAGATGGAAACGCAGATGTGATGACACGACATCGACGGATAAGCTTATTACTTTAACTTGCTGATGCGAAATATTCGTAAGAAAGTGTAATGATATTTATATCTTTCACTAAATAATATATTGATATTTTGTTATTTTCCTTTTAAATATTGATGAGCTCAATGGCCAAATTAGCAACCAAAACTCGATAGACGGCATGGATAACGATGTTTAATTAAATAAAAGGCGAGTAAAATATATACTTTTTTCCCAAAGTGTCACCTTTTGAAACCAAAGAATCCGAGAATTTCTGAGAAAGTAAGTAAGAGAATTTTGTTTCCAGATCTTTATTTAGCTCATTCACGTATTTTTGCTGTAAATAAATATATATAATTAATGGTAAACATAAGTGACAAAAATATCATTATTCCCTCCATATTAGAAGGAAATTGGGATGACTTTCTAAACATGGAACAGCAAACTGAATAGCAGACTTAGCAAAGTTTAAATTACTTTGGAACTAAAACTTATTAGAATCTGTTAATAAAAAATCCTGATCTGTTTTTGCTTTCAACAAACAACTAAAAACACCTTTCACCAAAGTAAATAACTGATTAACTGGCGATGGAATATGAATTTTAAGATATTATGAAGCTTGATATAGAAACAGTTATGTAAAATTATTATTTCTATATAATTTACAGACATAAAAAAAATAGTGTCGAGACAACAAACGAAAATACAAAAAGTTAATACCATTAACCTTTTTATATGTTCGTACCTGAACGGAGATCAAATTTTCTTTATTTGTCTGGTGTTAGCTCTTTCCTATCTATCTATCAAACTAAGGATTTTCATACGTCGATTCTAAAATGATGAAAGTGGGAAATTGTGTGAGCGTATGTTATGTGAAAGGAAAACAAGGATAAAGTACATATTTGAAACATGTCAAGAGGTGCTTTGTTCGAGTTGTCGGATCATTGTAAAGATTGAAAAGTTATTGGGTATAACGTGCGAATACGTAACATTTTGATCAAGGTTATCAAGGAGGTTTTATTGTTCTAATAAGGGACAATTAATATGCCTAGCTTATCCCAACTATGTTGGAGTTGGTTTTTTTTTTAGTATGAATGGGGAATCATCAAAAGACCTCTCCCGAGCTGGGCGCAGCGAACTAAAACCCACCTGGTGTCTTTTTTAACCAACCCGCAATCCTAACCCAGCTGGCATCGGTCTTCGTGGACCCCGTCACGATGTGCTGACATCTCTTTGTGTGCGTGAAACACAATGCGCTGTCGACCTGCGCCTGATCCTTACCGGGCGGCGAGGTGCCTACTATTCGCCGAGCCGCGCCGTGCTTACGGTGGCCGGGAGTTTGATGTTGTCTCCCGACCAGGGCGTCTCTTGCGGCAGCTAGAGGCGCGAGTGCGCTGGGATTCCCGCCCCCTCACACACTTTACTTCCTCTTTTGCCAGCATCACTGCCTCGCAGACGGTGGTGACAACCTACCATGCACTCTCGCTCCGGGTCATGGCCTGGAGCAGGGTCGAACACGAGAGATCGTCGCCGATGGCCGCCACGAGAACACGTTGAAGCCGGGCAGACCTCCACCGTATGCTCCCCCGTGTACGCAGGGCGATCCCCACAGTGGTGACACACAGGCGTTTCCTCCCGCCTTATACGGAACTGGAACCTCCTGAAACAGCCGTGTCCGCGTCCGCGAGGAACTGAGTCAGGCGAAAGGTGAGGGCGCCGTGGCGTCTCTCTAGCCCAGCCTCGTGCTCAGCACTGGGTTGCGACAATCGTACTCTCCATGTCTCCATGATATCCCGCCGGAGCTCGATTTGGGCGTTTGACGACACATAGCGACAGTCAAAGATCCACGAATGACAGCTGGGACGTACTTGGGCTTAACGTATTTCCCGAGGCCCGGAGAGTGTTGGCATATGAAGGTCACTCATCCTCGGAACAACCGTGGTAATGATGAACATGGCCTACTTAGTATCAAATCTTTCCAAATAACCATAACAGTTGTTTACTATGTAGTTACCTGAGATTGAACAATTTGACAGTCTCCGTGGCGCAGCGGTAGCGAACGCGGCCGTTGCGCAAGGAGGCGCGGGTTCGATCCCCGCGCAGTGCAAATATTTGTATGCATGAATATGAATATTTGCACTAGTCTGGTCGTGCCTTGGAAAGCACGTTAAGCCGATGGTCCCGGTTGCCATACGAATATCTAGTGGCAGTCGTTACGGGTTGTTGGAGCCCTCAAAAGTCCAACAATTTGTCTAGTTGCAATGCTTCGATATCGCCTTCGGGTTGTGGAGGTCAGACGGCAGTCGCTTCACGGAAAATTTCGCAGATTCGCCAAAATCAGCAGTTAGACTGGTAAAGCCAACCCCAGACTCCAGAGCTGGAAAAAGGCTTCGGATGCGAGTGGGATTTACGCTGAGATGATGATGATGATGACCTGAGATCGAAAAATGATCTTTGATTGAATAATTCTAATTGATCACTCTTTTGAACCTCGGCCTTAGGCGGAGACGAAACACCGCGGAGGTTTTAGTTGGTAAACGATCGTCGTATAGAAGAGTCCATCGTGGGGGCTGCAGCCGAGCTGTAGTCCCTGCGATGGAGGAAGTTCATGAGTCAAAAAAAGGTAAATAAAAGCCCACTCCAAACGAACTATATAATAGGTATTGGCTAATGTATCTAAATATAGGTAATATTCGTAATAAAAGTGTGTGAGCAATCATTTGTGGGAACCAATGGGAAATATGTATTACGTTCTACTAGATTTGGGTTAATAGTCAGTAAATGATTAGTTTTATAAGTTATTGCCTTCGTTGGTGTAACACATGAGTGTGTGGGTGCAGTTTGGAGTTCTGCCCACCTAGCAACTCCTTAGGAAAACTAGTGAAACGTATGATAAACTTAGTAATTGTGTTTGCTTCATTTATTTTGTTAGTCGAGAATTGAATAATATATCTGTCTTAAAATTGGTGTTACCGAAGGGACTTGATTACCTACATATAACTAGGTAATGGAAATTATGGCTTAAAATTAGCACCTAGATATTTGACTAAACACACTTCCGTAAAGTTGTCCGTAGTTCAACATAAAAATGATTCTATTTTCACTCTACAAAAGGAACATGGCAAAAAACCTAAAGATCTAATCTTTACACGGAATTTAGGTATCACATTATTTTCTTCACTTGTATCGTATATTTACGAGCTTAGGTCAGGTACCTGCGTGACGTCACCGTTGGAGTTATGTCGAACCTCTGAATAAATATACCTTCAATTTATCTAGGCCTTCATTTCATTAAATACTCAATGTTATAGACACTTGGGGAAAGGAAGGCCGTAAAAGAACTTTTTGGACGTTGACCGTCGAATAATGTAATCGCATGATTTAGGTGAAAAAGACATCTAGTTCCCAGTTTATTAAATTAACCGAATCAAACCATTTGAATAAATTATTAAAACAAAAAAGCTTCTTTTTAATTTTATTTAAATTTTTACCTGCTTACCCAGCGCGTCTACTTAATTAAAATCCATGGTTATTTATTCTAATTAGGCTGAGAATCGGCACTTTTTGAACGTCGATATTATATAAGACATTCCTCCAAAATGCCTGCTTTTCGCTAAATGAGTCTCATAAGAAGTTTGACTTTCATTAATAGGTTGGCACTTACATATTTATTCAGGAACAAATATCTTGGACATTTTCAAATCTGTCCGATTGATTGAATTTCTGACAAACGTGAAATTCTGTTATATTCGTGTCAAAGGAAATTATGGTTCGTATTTATATAGGACCATTAATCGAATGTGATTTTTCTACTACATACTCAATCTGGTTCTGACTATAGACATACGAGTATGTCATTGTAATCCGTGAATAGTCACTGCTCAGTACTGCTCTAAACATTATCATGGACATTAAAGACGACAGCTATACCCTAGGTTTGATGTAACAAAGTATATATTCTGCCTAAGTACCTTTGCCATTAACAACCAAATCTTCCAAGTGACATTTCGAATATTATATAACATTATTACAAATAAATTGTCACGACATCTTCCATTTGGAAATTGAATCGACGAAGATGGGAGGGAAAGAATATGAAGTACGCTGCCTATCATATTAAATTATAGACCTTGACAGCACGGCTGGCAAACTGGTTAAGCGAGAAGTTCCTTAATGTAGGGGAATAGACATAAAAAAAAAATATTCACAGCTGGGATACCTTTCACGCTCCTGTCTTCAAGAGGTAATGGACCTATAATCTACCACAATACCACCTATAATCTTAAAATGCTTGTAGAACCAAGCATTTTAAGACATATGACTTCTATTTCTATCAACCTGCACCAGACCTACTGGTTCTTACATGATATTATCTGTCACCGTTTCTAGAGCAGTGGCAATAAAATTACTTATAAACCGACCTTAAAATCTTAAGTGTTATTATGTTTCTATTCATCAAGAAAAGATCTCCCTCTCTCTCTCTACTTGTTCTTAGATTTCTAGTATTTCGTATAGATTTTTCCTTGAATAGTATATAGTAGTAGTAGTGTTTATATGGTGGTAGGCCATATTATCGGCCGCCGGCAGAAGTTACCACTCATCAGACAAAGCCTTGCCGTCAAGCGATTTGTCGTGTTCCGGCATGATGTCTGGTGAAGCCGTACGGAGGACGGGTCTGAACAGTTGTGTTGCGATGTGTGCCGGGCTCGATGCGGCAAATATTGTTGTGTCGGGAGCTTGGTACTGGAGGGTAGCGGGATCCGAAGCACGGTGCTCCGCTGGCCGACCGCAGGTAGTTGGGGGCCCAAGTAGTGTGCCAGCCACACACGAAAGGCTGCCCCGCCAACTGCGAAAAATCCCAGGGTGGCCCCATCGTGCCGGTTGGCGACCGGACGAGAGGACCCGATGGCGATCCCTGGGGGAGTTCGGGCGTCCCCGCAGTCTCCAGATCAATCTCCCACTGGCGCAGCATCGTTGGTAGTGTTGATGGGTTTATCATTGCATCACCTCGCTCAACTGCCGTCTTCCTTCCTATTCACTCAGTTTATTAAAATGAAAAGTTTTAAAAAGAAAAATAGGTGTGCACAGCGGGCGCACGTCCTCTCATTTAAAGTGCACCTCTCAAACATTCGAGGTCTGCACTCCAATATCGATGCAGTCCATCACCACCTTGAGACTGAAAAGCCCCACCTACTTTTCTTGACGGAGACCCAGATCAGATGTCCGTCTGATGCGGCATACCTCAACTACCCGGGATACTCTTTGGAGCATCATTTCCTGCAGCGTGCCGGGGTCTGTGTGTATGTCCGCAATGACATCTGTTGCCGGCGTCTCCGTCACCTCGAAGACTCTCATCTATCGTCCTTATGGCTGTTGGTTGACACTGGTGTGGACAAAATTGTCTACACCTGTGTCTACCGATCGCACAGCGGTGACCAGGAGACAACTCGACTATTTGACCACCTCAGTGTGGCTGCTGACAATGCACTGCATCGGCACCCTGACGCACAGTTCGTCGCTCTGGGGGACTTTAATGCCTGCCATCAAGACTGGCTTTTCCCATACCAGAGGACCGACCACGCTGGGAGAGAAGCGCGAAACTTTGCGCTATCAATGGGCCTTTCCCAGCTGGTGGAAGAAGCGACTAGGGTGCCTGATGTGGCTGATCATACCGCCAATTGTCTGGACCTTCTGCTGACCACTGATCCGGACAGATGTGTTGTTACAGTTTCCTCACCGTTAGGAACTTCAGACCACTGTCTGGTGAAGTCTGTGACGTCCTTCTCCCCACCTGATTGCGACTCGCGTGGTGAGCGGCGAATATGGCGTTACAAGTCAGCAGATTGGGATGAGATGCGCCACTTCTTTGCATCTTATCCTTGGCAGCAGATCTGCTTCTCTTCTAGCAATCCATCGAGTTGTGCGGACGCTATAACCGACGTGGTGCGTCAAGCTATGGAGTATTTTATCCCCTTCAGTGACGTGCCCGTCGGTGGCTCGGCTCGCCCATGGTTTAACGCCGACTGTGTTCAAGCTGAACAGCGTAAGCACACGGCATTCCTCACCTGGGTTGACGCCCGTGATCGCGGAGCTCTGGATCTAAGCTCAAAGAAGAGAGCCTTTAACCGTGCTGCCAAGTCCTACAAAAAGGCGCTTAAGAAGGCTCGCTTCGACCGCATTACTAACATTGGTAACAAGCTCTCTGCGTACCCTTCCGGTAGCAGATATTTCTGGTCCCTAGCCAAATCGGTCGAGGCGAACTTCTGTCGGCCCACACTGCCTCCGCTGGTTAGACCTGATGGAGCACTGGCCCATACGGCGAGAGAGAAAGCAGGTCTCTTTGCATCTCTCTTTGCCCATAGTTCGCGTCTTGACACTGGCAATGCTACTCCACCTAATTTACCTCATTGCGGAATTTCAATGCCGGAGGTTCGCATTAGAAACAAAGAGGTTCTGAGAGTATTGTGTCGTCTGGACGTGAATAAGGCTAGTGGTCCAGATGGTATACCAGCGATTGTTCTTAAGGCTTGTGCGCCCGAGTTGTCTCCTGTATTGACGCGCCTGTATCGCCTCTCATTTAGGACTGGTATAGTGCCCAAGTCCTGGAAGCTTGCCAACGTACAGCCCGTGCCCAAAAAGGGTAGTCGTGCCGATCCTACCAACTATCGGCCGATTTCAATAACCTCCATACTCTGCAAGATTATGGAGCGTGTATTGAACTCGCGCCTCTTGGCATACCTGGAAGGTAACGATCTCCTCAGTGACCGACAGTACGGTTTTCGACGCAATCGGTCAACTGGGGACCTACTAGTGTATGCCACTCACTTGTGGGGCGAGGCCCTCGAGAAAAATGGGGAAGCGATTGCCGTTTCCCTTGATGTCTCGAAGGCCTTCGACCGGGTATGGCACGCTGGCCTTTTGAGTAAGCTTCCAGCGTACGGCATTTCCGCTGGCCTGACTGGCTGGGTAAAAGACTTCCTGACTGAACGGTCCCTCCGAGTTGTTGTCGACGGATGTTCATCTGAGCCCATATCGGTACCAATGCCGGTGTTCCTCAGGGGTCTGTTCTCTCTGTAACTCTGTTCCTGCTGCATATTAATGATCTGCTGATGCCCGGTATCTATGGGTATGCAGATGACAGCACAGTTGTGGAGAGATACCTGCCGGAAGCTCGGGCTAGTAAGGAAACAATCCGGTCCGAAAGAGAGGCCATGGTAGAGCGTGTGAGTGCTGCACTGCAGGCAGTCTCCGAATGGGGCAATGCCAATCTTGTAGCATTCAATGCCGCCAAAACACAGGCGTGTCTTTTCACCGCCAAAAGGAGCCCGTTCACCTTGGCTCCTACTTTTCAGAATGTATCCTTGGAGTGTACCGACCGCCTTCAGCTTTTGGGAGTTGAGATTTCCTCGAGCCTTAACTTTGGGCGGTTCATTGAGGCCAAGGCCAGGGTGGCTGCCAGAAAACTAGGCGTCATCGCGAAGGTCCGGCGGTACTTCACACCTGGGCAGCTTCTAATTTTATACAAAGCACAGGTCCGTTCGTGTGTGGAGTACTGCAGCCACATTTGGGCTGGTGCTGCGAAATGTCACCTTGCCACTTTGGATTCGGCGGAGAGGCGTGCGAAGAGGCTGATTGGCGACCCAGACTTAACTCGAAACGGTCTCCAAAGCCTGGAGCACAGGCGTAGAGTAGCCAGCCTTTCGGTCTTCTATAGGATGCATTCTGGTGAGTGTGCAAGGGAATTGCATGATTTAATTCCCCCATCTCCGTTCCATCATCGGACGACCCGTCGTACGGCGAGTTTCCATCCTTACGTTGTTGACACCACTGCGATCCGGACGAAGCGTTTTGCTTCCTCCTTTATACCGCGTACATCGAAGGACTGGAACAATTTGCCGGCGTCGGTGTTTCCGTCACATTACAATTTGAGTGTCTTCAAGGCTAGAGTGAATAGGCTCTTAATAAACTAGTGCGCTTTACCATCAACGATCGCGTCACTGCTTACCATCAGGCGGGATTGCGGTCAAGCGCTGGTTTATAATTTATAAAAAAAAAAAAAAATGTCTGGTGAAGCCGTACGGAGGACGGGTCTGAGCAGTTGTGTTGCGATGTGTGCCGGGTACGATGCGCTTAATGTTGTTGTGTTGGGAGTTTGGTCGTGGAGGGTCTTTAGATCAATCTCCCTTTGGCGCAGCATCGTTGGTCGTGTTGTTCGGTTTAACATTGCATCACCTCGCTCAACTGCCGTCTTCCTTCCTATTCGCTCAGTTTTTCTGAGTGACCTATTCACTCTTAATAAACTAGTGCGCTTTACTATCAACGATCGTATCACTGCTTACCATCAGGCGGGATTGCGGTCAAGGGCTAGTTTATAATTATTAAAAAAAAAAGAGCATAGGAAGAAATTGTTGTGGTTTTTCTATCTGTTTTATATATCTACACAGAGAGGTTCACTCATTTCGTGTCTCGGAAAGCACGTTAAGCAGTTGGTCCCGGCTGTCATAAGTGGATCTGTGATAGTTGCTAAGGTTAGTCAGAAGTAGGTACTGGGTATGCTGAGTGAGTCAAGTTATTAGGTAATATGATATTACTTATTAGCCAGTGATTGGACTCCATGTATAATACTAGTATTCCGTTGGCTTTCGGTTGGACTGAAGGCCATATCATAGTAGGGAAAGTGCTGGGCAAACGTTGAGTAAGGTTCATTCAATTGTTCTAGTAACTTTGACATATTTTGGATAGTATGGGAGAGCTTATCATTTCACGCTGTATCATGTAATCCGATAGAGTATAAACCATTTTTTCAAAATAAATTCAGGCTTTGTCAGTTTACTCTGCGATAATCAAGTTTTCTCAAATGGATGTTTTTTGTATTGCAAAAAGGCATGAGTTCAAAGCGATCCCTCTGAAAGCTGTGCTATCGCTTTTCGTCAACCGAATTTTTCTGATTTTATTTTAAGAGGTAAGTATTCAACAACATTAGTATGCAGACAAGTTTTGATATATCCTGAAAAACTTTTGAAAGCTGGACCAACTTTGATATTTTTTTTGCATACATAAAACTACTACTAAAATATACGGTGTAAAAAGATTTTTGGACGCAAACAACACATATATTGTTTACGACAATCTATTTTAGTAACTTTATTTTCAATAAACTTTGAAAGCTGTAGATACCTTCTGATATAGAAGATAAATATTTCAACGTTTTTCGTCCGGGACGAGAAAGCCACCAAATATGTTTCAGTACAACAAAAAAATCAGAACGGAAAAGACAAGTGACTCTCGGCTTTATTTTTACACCTGTTATATCGTCAATTTGCCTCAATATAGCCTATTACACACAAAATATGAACAATAACGCAATATCCTTGACGACGAAGAGCTAAAATTCTTAAAATCAGTTTCTTGAATTGCTGTAAGTAGTAACTATTGCTTACCTTTCCTTCCTCAGCTCGCTGCTTCGTTTGCGGAAGCTGGCGACGAGTACCTGCAGCTCCGAGGAGTGGTGCTCGTATAGCTGAGACAGCTGCGTCGTGAAGTCAGCCACTGGAACAGAAAGATAACTTAGTATAGGGCATCCTTCGGGAGTGCGGTGAAGTACAAGTAACTCCCTGGCCCCCGACTCATGCTACTGGAAGCAAAAGGGGTTTTAGTCCGTAAGAGTCCAACATAAATCACCGTTATTCCCAGTCGGGGCGTATCCATGAAAAATTCCCCAAGGTAAAGAAAAAGTAAGGTATCCTCTTTAGGTAGGTCTGGTCTACGCCGTCCTCCCATACATAATACTGCAATTTAAAAACATTGTAAAAGCCAATTCATTTTAAAAGATTACTCGTGGAGTCTCTTGCCGGCTCTTCTCCATATAAAATACCTAGCTTTATAGGTGCTCGTTCATAAGTGCGTTTCATGTATGTTTATCTGACACTAGTTTTTGCCAGCGATTTTGCCCGCGTGAAATGTATAATGTTCTCATCTCGGATCGAATTAACTCGCCCGCGTCGTTGAATCTTTTTGTTTAGCATCTTAATAAGTCAGTCAACCTATTTTTTAACTTTGATTTACAAACGTGGCAAGGCTACGGTGGTGCCAATTACTATCACATGATCATAAAATTTTGTTTAATTTTGTAATCACAGCACAAGCAATAATTTATTTTAATCTTCGGTTTGGAATCCACATGAATATTTAATACTAGCTGCGTCTCGCGATTTTTTTTTAATAATTATAAACTAGCGCTTGACCGCAATCCCGCATGATGGTAAGCATTGATGCGATCGTTGATGGTAAAGCGCGCTAATTTATTAAGAGCCTATTTACTCAGAAAAACTGAGGACTCAGACTCAGAAAAAATAGGAAGGAAGACGGCAGTTGAGCGAGGTGATGCAATGTTAAACCCAACAATACGACCAACGATGCTGCGCCAAATTGATCTGAAGACCCTCCACGACAATACTCCCAACACAACAACACTAGGCGCATCGTACCCGGCACACATCGCAACACAGCTGCTCAGACCCGTCCTTCGTACGGCTTCACCAGACTTGATGCCGGAACACGTCAAATCGCTTGGCGGCTTTCCTGGATTAAGGGGCTGTCCAACGCAAAAACAATTTTTCAAATCGGACCAGTAATTCCTGAGTTTAGCGCGTTCAAACAAACAAACCCACTCATCAGCATTATATATTACAAACAGAGCTGAACAAAACCAGAACATATACGCCCGAGGTAAAGATGAAGCTAAATAAATATGACCATATTTGTTCTTCAAACTTTAAGATCATGTTTATCAAGAACTGGTACTTCAAACATACTCCCAATACACGTGATTTAACAACTCATTATAAGTTTAAAAAGCAGTATTGTTCAGAAGGGTTCAATACATCGCTTCATTACAAGCGCTCTTAGAAGCTGAATTAAACACTTTTACTTTATCGCGGGAAGCTACGCAAAAGTTTGTGAGTGAACTTTCCCAGTAAATGTGCTATGTTCTCGAAGTACTAGCGCTAAAGTTCTGTCTACGAAACAGAATTCAATACGCAGCGGCATTCCGGTCGTCTAGAAGTTTGATCTGAACTCTTTAATCTTCTTTGCCGCAGAAGCATGTATGTTTAAGTTTCACTTGAGAACGTCTCTATAAAAATGTCTCGCTGAGGATTCAATTACTAGAGAAAGGACGGATATGCTTACGTACAGTATAAGCATAATCAACATATATTGTTCTCACAGATGGGGCATATGCCTTTTCCTGAGAGGCAATAGGCCAGAATCCACTAACTTCCACAATATAGCCAATACAAACAAATATTTATGATAGGACATTTTTTTTTTAAGAAGATGCATATGCATTGAACTTGTTTAAGTTTATGAACAAGTGAATTGACATCTATATCTTGTGTAACAATTTTGTCTTTTATCTAATCTCTTGCTTGCGCAGTTTTTATTTCATAAAAGCAGTTTTCTCATAACGCCTAGAGATAAGTGTTAATCTACCTCCTTTAAGTAACACATATATGTGTTATAACCCAATTGATTACTTTCAAGCCAGTGAGCAAGTGAAAACAGGTAGGATTTCATTTCACTAACATTGAAACATACTTACGTAACTATTGAAAACCATAATCAAAAATTACTTTGACTATTTTATCAATCTCAGTATTTAGTATTTACATACTAAATCTAGATACGTTCGCAGAGTTTTGCTAGCTAAATTTATTTTATCTATTTCTTCCACTCTACTAGTCGCAATCTCGGTTATTTACACCCATATCATTATTCACATAATCTATCCATCTTTTAATTTATTCGAATTTTTACCGATGAGACTTGGTATATTTTAGGATTTTCAAGTAAATCCTAAGATTCGCAGTTCGGGCTTTTGCAGTAACATATTCAATCATTTATTGAAAATACATTACAAAAACTTAATGATTTATTACCACAGTGGGATTAAACTTTCACGAGATTCTTTCAAAGAAATACGATCGCCACATTTCATCGCTTCGTAGTCGCAAACAGCTTTTATATTAACCCAACAGATACTTAGTAGCTATCGGAAGTTCTATTAAAGCTTACTTCACTTGCAGAGCTACTTCGGTAATTTACTTTAACGGTAAAGGCAGACAACGCTGGATCTTCTGCATTTAATACATTGGTAGAGAAAAAATGTTTCGAAAAATTATTTTCAGCAAATTGAATATGGGGGAACATTTTGCGCTTTTATGTTAAAACACCGTTTTCATGAATTATGTACAAAATATGGTAAAGCGGTAAGATCAATATTACAATACAGTGAACCGAACCTTTTTTGTATGTGTAGTTGAATTTTAGGCTTAGCTGTTAAACAAACATGATTACTAAAATGAACCCTTTATATTATTCGTATTTTTTACGCTCCATAACATGTTATTTATGTAAGTGGCATTTATTAAGAAAATCGTAAATCAACTCTTCTTCTTCATCTCAGCGTTAATCCCAGTCGTATCCGGAGTCTAGGGTCTAGGGTAGGATTTTGGCTAAACTTCGATATTTTCCATGAAGCCACTGCCGTCTGACCTCCATAAACCGGAGGCGATATCGAAGTGTTGCAGTTAGACCAATTGTAGGTCTTTTGAGGGCTCCAAAATCGTAAACCAACTGTTTATGACTTTTTTTATTGGATTGTTACGCTTTTATGCTAAAAAGACTTCGATGAAGAAAGACTTTCAGATTTGGATGGAAATTGGCACTTAAGTAGTCTATCACCTGGATTACGAATCGATATTTTGATCGCATTTTTCTTTACGGGATCGAGACTCATGCGGATAAAACCACCAGTCTTTCCATAAAAAAAGAAACAAATGGTACCCCTGGTACCTATTACATCTTAGGTACAGGGAAAACTGAAACTCCAGTTATGCATAAAAATAAAAGTTAATCCCAACTTTTGAGACGCCCGGCTCTGACCAACCAAAGTCTTTCAATTCTGAATATTCTACGAAGGCAAGAGGGTCTCACAAACTTTTTAAATATAAAGTCATGCATACAAACTGCGAGAATTTTAGGAAGATTTATTCATTAGTATCTCCGGGATGCGTCACTAAATGTTTTATGAGATACGTGTTTTTATAATGTTCAACACTTGCCTTTTCTCAAAGAGCGTTTAGATCTATTCGTAGTAGTTTCAGTAACTAGGTGATGGAGGTCAGATGGGCAGTCGCCCCACGTAAAAGACTGGTATCCAGCTGAAGCCGTTAAAACTGAAAGCCGACCTAACAAAGTTGAGAAAGGTAGCTGAGGTTGGTGTTGGATAGCCGGTGAAAAAAAAAAAAGAAATAAAGGACTGTACTTATGCTATATATAATCTTCTAGTGCATGCCTTTCTGAAGTTTCTACTCCACGGTATAAATGCGTGACTTTATTAAATTTAAGTAATTAAATAATTAATTAGGTATACATTATGTTCATCATCATCATCAACCTTTTTATCGTCCCACTGCTGGGCACAGGTCTCCTCTCATACAGCGAAGGAGTATATATATATATTATGTTGCAATGTAGAAATTATATCTTTTTATATTACATTATTTTTATTTTTAAAATAATAAAAGGAAAACCGAGATAAACAAATCAAATATCCTTAGCTCATGAGGTGGTCATGTGGGATGTGGATCGGGGATCATTGTACTACAGTTGTGCGATCATTGTTACATCCAATGCTTTAATAGCCAAGAGCTTAGAAAAACTGCTGAAACCCAGCGCTGAGCTCTGTTTTGCACAAGGTCGCAACACAATGCTGAGCGCCAGCCGTTTTGCGTGAATGTGATGCATGTTCTCCCTCAACTACTCTTTATTTTTTGTGATTTGTAAACTTTTGCCTCATGTTTACAGCAAATAATCGTTTGCTCTTTCTTTCTTTCCTTCATCACCTTAGGTTTTAGAAAGCGGTATTCTTGGATACGGCTCGCATTACCTGGAGGTTGTACCTCTCTCTGGAGCCCTGAACACCGATAGCTTGAACCATGTTCCCGGTACCGATGGTATACTTTTCATATTTTTAAATGTTTTTATATTAATAATATGGTTTCATGTACAAAAGAAACTTAGAAATTGAATTCAATGAGAAATATATTTTGCCATAATCTAAGTAATTTTATGTCAATTTACAAATTGGAATCTAATAATTAGATTTCATCGAAACGGAGCTTGGTTTTGAGAAGTCGTATTCTGAAACTATTGCAAACATATTTTAGTTTCAAGTCAGAGAGCTTGTTTATTTGCTTTCACTATACAGTTGATTAGAAAAGCTAAGGGGCAGGCGACAGAGTATACTGCGAAGACTACTCTGTCGCTTGCCCCTTAACAATTACGTTAAGTTACTGTTATTGTAGGCGCCCCAGTAAAGCACGTACATCTACCGCGCATTTGTCACGGCTTATTCAACAAACAAGGTCGGCTTACAACACAAGTAAAATCAATCTCCGATCACATTCTAGTAAATCTACGGGACTTACCTGGGACTCAGTGTGCTCCGTCGAGAAGTGAAGTCCGGCGAGGTCGACGCGCGCGCCGACCTTACAATGACGTCCGATGTCTTCAAATTCGCTGACTGTCCCATACCAGTCTGCACACCAAGTTCCCTTAACAGGCACCAAAGCTCACCAACGTAAGAAGTTATTTAACAGTGTCAAACACGCCCGACAAAGATCGCCAATGAAACCACGTTTCCGATTCAAATTCAACTCAATTTACAGACGCACTGTTACGTTTTATAGTTCAAATAAACACTTCAAAACCCGGGCAACAATCGCGACAAACTATACAAGACGCGCCGGTGGTATATCTAATTTCCCGAAAATCATTCGACCGAACATGCGACGCACGCAATGATTATTCGTCAAGAGTTCAAGCAACGGCCCCGAACGCGGTGGGGACTAAACACGTTGTTATTTTCAAGCAACGACCGCTGCCGGCGCGGTTCCAAAAACGTTGTTATATTTCAAGTTCAAGCAACGGACCTTCTCCCGGCGAGGTCGCAAGACGTTGTCATCAAATAATAATGGCGGCCGCGCGTCGCCATAGACAATACTAAATTACGCTCATCCCTGCCGGTCGTGCATCTATCAACTCGACTAACTAATAATCGGACTCGACCGATAAAACGAGCGCGAACAGTTATACTTACTATTATTTTTACTATTATATCCAGTTTAAAAGCGATAAAACTTTGTGAAACTAGAAGAAGGTCTATGTATTTTTAAAAGACTAGATACTAATAATAAACACCCAGAGTACTAATAAACACCGAACGAAAAATCAAAAAGAAACGATCCCATAACAAAACAAGTCGCTAAAAATTTATTCTTTCTCGTTGAAACAATTCGATACCCGTCAGCTGTCCTATTGTGAATTTTAAAACAATTCACAAAGGAATCCCGAGTAAACCGACAATATCTTCTGTATAAATTGAACCACGAAACAACGAAACAGATGGTAGGCAACGCTTGAATAATAGAGTTCATAAGTCGGAACAGAGGTTAGGGCTTTATCGTACTGGCGATTTGGGATCGTTTGATTTTAGCGAAACGAGCGATGAACGTTGAACAGTTGTAAAATATTCTGATGGCACATTAAAACACTACAGATACACATCATGTTCACAGTGGCTGTTGTCTTGAATATGATGACAGCAGGTAAGGTTTCCGACGTGAGATAGGCCCTACAGCATCATAAGACAGTCGCTCGATTTCTTTTTCAATTTTACACATCTGCCACACAAGGGCGGAGTGACTCGATTGTCCTGGAAACATTATACAATATGTGAGCTCATTCTTCTCAGTACCGACACTTTTTCACGTACTAAGTGCGGTGAGGGGAAATCTAGCGATTTAAATCTTTGTGCAGCAGGTTTTATTTAAGATAACACAATATCTTACTTCCATACATAACGTTTCAGTGCCATTCTCATGTAAAATACGGACGCTATTTAGGTGGTCACTTCTCTAATAAGAAACCGTAGATTAAGCCTGCTTAATCTACGGTTCTCACCACGCTTATGTAGTACTGGTTCTACAAACGCCAAGCTCATACGCCAGTATGATAACGCTCTTAGGTCAATTACTCCGCTTGTACATACAATCTTCTAAAATTAATCTGACGTCGTTAGACTATCTAATAAGGTAATACATGCCGCCATTAAGAGTTGACGGGACAGTAGATAAGGTAACCTAGCTTATTGTCTTTTTTAATCAAAGGGATATCCTGTTTATCCTTAAACTGTCTGCCTTATTTTGCCAGTGACTAGCTAAACTAGTGAATATTTAAAAAGGGTTTTCTATCTTCAAGACTACAAAAGGCTTCTATTTTACTTCAATTGCCAATTTTTGGAATGTGAAAGGGTGATAATGAAGTCGTCTGTTCGGGAAAGATGTTTAAAATGTCTTCTAGCATCTTAATTTTAATCAATTTGCTTTTGTAACTAGGGGCTTGTAGTTGGACCTACTAAGTAATAGGTGTATTGCGCTTCTCGCAATTGGTTCCTGGATAATTCTTTTGGTCCTTCTTTATATGCCAAACCCCTTCGTGCCACAGAACATATGTTAAGCAATTGGTTAATTATCATAGCTGTTTCGTGGATGACATAGTTATTCATAAACTTTAGCTAAAACTAAAAGTGGAATCTTAAAATATCTTTAAATACAAATACTCATACACTCAAAATCAAAATAGAAATAACTTTAACAGGTCAGCAAAAACCATTTTGAGACCATATTTTATATAAAATACTGGGCAAAGACCTCCCAAATCCTTCCAAGACCTTTTCAGCGCCATCTCGAACCATCCCTCGCGGTACCGCGACAAATTTGGCTTTATTCTAGTTCATTTTCCGATCCAGTATGATATTCTAACCAACTAACAACAACAATATCAAGGTGTTGTTTCCAAAGGGGTCAATTTCGTAGTTTTGATCAGATAGGATAGCTACAATTGAAGTTTGAAGAACGAACTGAAGTTAAAACTAAAACCGGAATCTTCAAATAAAATCCGGAATCTTTAAATACAAATGCTCATACACTCAAACTCAATATAGACGTAACATTAAGAAGTCGGCAAAAACATTTTGACCATATTTTAAAACGATACCCTCATCAAGCTCAGCAATTTAAGATTAATTAATTTAGAAATCTTTGATTTGTTAGCAATTAAAATTGGGGCTAAAGGGTGGAGAATAATTAACGAAATATTAGGAAAATACCTCGGAAATTGAATGGAGTCTAACTGTTAGTTCTAGGATATTTAGGAATTTCTAACGAACTCTAATTATGGTAATTATTCGTATTTTTGGTTAACATTTGCTTATCAGGACACTATATATTTTTGCAGGTCACATTAGATGATTCTCTACATATACATCTGCATGGATATATTAAGTTAAGAGTAAAGAAATGGTGTTCCTGTGGGAACAACCGCGACCAGTGGGCACCCAGACACTAAATTATTTTACCATCTCTGTTTTTATAAACGTTATTCGTATCTTAAAAAAAAAATCGAAGATGTGTCACGTTTAATAACCCGCACTGGGCCACGTGTAAGATGATGGTCCTCTGCCAAAGCTTCCAAAGGTTCTCTGTAAATGCAATAGGAACGCCCATTGTAAATCTGCATATTTATGTTCTGTAATTTATATGGTGTACAAAATAAAGAGTATTCTATTCTATTTTCTGCCACTTAGTGAGAGGAGGCTTGTCAACCAGCAGTAGCAGTACGTAAAGATTAGAAGCTGACTATGCTATATTAAGTGTATAACTTCCTAATTTGGGGTTGTCCTTGAACTTCCACAGCATAAAGTCATTATTTAAATTTTAATTACATTAATAGCTGCTACAGAAGAGCAAACTTTTAATATTTGGACGATGTTTTCAGCTTTCAGTACGTAATTAAGACAAATTGTTTTAACTATGATAGGCTGTTAAAAGGTCGGTCTACATCATCGACAACCTCTTACTATATTGGTCGACACTTCGGGTTAGTGTCTGATAAGTATAACGTTGGAGTTGAAGTAATTAATTGTGAAGTTTGTTAATTGTTTACGGGTGTTAAAACCCCTAAAGCTAAAGCAGGCAGCAAGCGAGTTCAATGTTGGCAACCACAAAGTCCTTTCGCATAATTAGGGGAAGCATGTAAATGACAGGTATTTTATGTAAACGAGTTTGTGGCAAATGTTAGTAGTGTTCTAGTGGTAACGGCCCCGATAACAGTCTCGAGGGACGTGGGTTTGAACCCAGATACGCAAACCACTTTGTGTAATATATTTAATATAATTGCTTTCGAAACTTCGGTGACAAACTTCTGAGATAGAGAAAACGGAGTATATATTGGCGAGAACCACCAATCAGAATATGAATTCTCTAGTTTTAATATTATAATAAAAATTACTCAATGTATAAAAAAAAAAAACATGTTATGGTTACGTGTTTCATTTCGTCCGTAGAGGCAGAACTTTTGAAATCTATCCTGGTCGTTCTCTCCATTAGTAGTGCAATAATTTTACATTAGGATAACGATAAAGCAGTGGGGATTAGCCCCAGCGCAAATCGACTCCAGATCCACCACTAACTCGTACTTAGTGGTGGATTATGGCCCACTCTCTCTTACAGAGAGAGGGCTTGTGTCCCAGCATTGGGATGTTTTTAGGCTAGTTATGTATAAGTCACTTTAGAGTCAACCGCAAGTCTACAATTACGGTTTGATTTTGCAAAGCCTTTGTTTTGTACTAGCTAGGGCGATTTTCATAGTTAAATTGTCACCATTGTCGAGTGGTTGTAAAAACAGTGTGTGTGTAATTCTATTTTAGACCATCGACATTTTTGTACATTATATACATACCTACAACGTGACTTTTACCGATCGATGGGAAATGTTCATAATACGGTAATTATGAACTTTGTTTTGTAATATAAATATATGTATTTAATACTAGCCGAAAGTTCGAGGTTTCCTTTTGCCATTTTAAACAAAAAGATTAGAGAAACGTTTTATTTTTAAAAGTAATGTATTTAAAGTCTTTGTCAGCAGTTATCCCAGGAGCCATTAAATATTTTAGTATCTTCAAGCAAACGGCAGTGAAAAGATATTTTACAGAAACTTTAGGTTTCGAACGAAGATTGCAATTTTTACAACAAGCCAAATGCTGCCCTGAGACGAATCTGCATTTTGTCACTTATTGTCAAGGAAGCCGCCCACCTGATGTTGACTAGATCTCTCTGAACATTGAGAGGCAGGTACAAGATTACCTACATTTATAGCGTGTCCATCAGGGCTGATGTGTAAATATGAATGCTAATGGAACTAGAATCAACTTTTATTTATTTATTTATTAAAACATTACTCACAAAGTACATAATAATAGCAATAGTTGCTGGTGACGCTCTATAGTTTCCACCCCACTTTCTGCACACATATCCAACCCCCACGGATGAAGGAGCGAGTTTTTGTATTGATGTGTTACCGGAAATGTACGAAATCTATAAATTGTATACAAATCCTAGCAAATTTATACAATTCCAAGGCTATTTAGAAAATGTAAAAAATATTCCTAAGAAATGTGTACAGTTCATGGGAACTGTTTAAAATTCCAATATCGTATTAGGCAATGTATAGAAATAATGCTTTCTGCAATAAAAGTTGTTAAAATAAGAATAATACACAAAATAAAACACAACGTTCAGGTACTTAACAATCATATAGTAAAATATAATAATCTTCATATTATCTTAATAATTAAAGCTTCGAAAAATAACTATCTAGTAATTTTTAAAATGTATTTATCACAAAACGAATTATATTATTCTTATGAAGTCAAACATTGATTTGGTAACTAATCAGTCTGTTATTTTGAATGTCATATTAAAGTAAATATTTATATTATTATCCTATGTTAAATGTAAACGAGTCAGTCTATATGACTATTTATTTTGCAAGGTAAGCTAGAATGGCATTTTTAAGTCTACAATAATTTATTTGACATACGTAGACAGTCAGAGACAGATATCTTGCTGTAGTACATTTTTTCTTGCAAAGGCACTTTTTAAATCCCAGGCCGGTTCCAATGAATTGTAGGTTAGTAACTGATCGTGGTGCCAACTCCGTACTCGGTACAGCCTCTGCATCAAGATCTCTTGGATACATATTAATCTGAGATCGATAATGTAATTGTTTTAAGATTCCATTCTTTGTAGCAATTTGATAAAGCTCATCATCGGTTTTAGCTAAACTTACACCTACAATATTTGGGGCATCCCTACATCCTCTATCAACTTCTGAAACTGTAATTCGTACAGAAGTATCAATAGGGAGAGGGGCAAACTTCTTTTCACTCGCTTTTAACATTTTTAGTCTGTTGTTGTAAGTTGTTCTAGTACTTTGACGATTATCCAATACTTTATATTTCTCGCCTGATCAGACGAGTA
The DNA here is from genome assembly GCA_037179545.1 of Sesamia inferens. Taxonomy (NCBI): domain Eukaryota; kingdom Metazoa; phylum Arthropoda; class Insecta; order Lepidoptera; family Noctuidae; genus Sesamia; species Sesamia inferens. The sequence continues at coordinate 20,100,438 of CM073928.1, read as the reverse complement.
GTGTTTCGTGTAGTATTCCTCCACTAGCCCCGTTATTCCCGCGTACACATTTTATATCTCAGATGTTTTACATTTCCGATTGCTATTTAGGAAATGTAACTATAGATTTCCTAGGAAATGTGTAAATATCGTAAAACATAAAAATCTTGTATCACAAAATCGATTTATATTTTTCTTATAAAGGAAAAATGAAATTTATTTTAATTTATTTCGTCCAGTTTTAGAAAGTACATACATTTCCTAGTAATTGTATACAATCAATGCCTTAGGCTTTTTCAATAATTGATTCTATTGTCGGATATATAGGTACTTTCAGAAGGACCCCTTCAACGTTATAGCTTTGATAATCAAATGGAATTCGTCACACACTTCAAGATTCGGTATAATAATTTGAAATGTCTCAATTATCGTCAAGGATATTGACTTAAATAATTCACTGATATTTAATAACAAGACGGATCGTCATTTAATTTGAGAGATTAGTTCAATTCTGATTACTTAGGCAAAACTTCCTTCGTCAATATTTCGTTATTCAGATATCCGTCATCTAAAATGGAGGGTCATCTAAAATCGTAGTGACAAAATTGACCCTTCGCATATATTGTGCCGAAAATTTGTTAACAAAGCAAAAGTTTTCGGCTCCCACGGATAGAAATCGGAAACTACTTTAACATTGGTTTCTATGAATTAAAATGGAACCAAAGAAATAAGAAAATGAGCACGATTGTTAAAGCGTTTGGTTCTAGGACATATTGTCATTCACTGAATTAGAAATAAAAATCAAATGCATTCATTCGGTTCTTCTGTGAATGCATGTAGGTTTTAATTCAACAAAGACTGTTGGGTATGTAGAGCAATTCCATTCAATCCTTTTAGCTGGATGTGCATTTATATTTCTACTCCTACCTGTTCGAATGGATTCAGTACCTAAAAATTTTTCAGCAACTGACTTTTTTTAAAGTCAATTAAGTAAAATAAGTCCTATATAAGATAAAAAATATACTAGTATTGTCGTCAACATTCATCATCATCATCTTAGCGTTTATTCCGGTTGCATCCGCGGCTTTTACGTTGGAGCCCGGGGTCAGCTTTTTTGCTCAATTTTTTCCATTTCGCGCGATCTTTGGCATCCTGTAGTGTGAGATTGATGGCACGCATGTCATCTCTTACAACGTCAAGCCAGCACTTCTTTGGTCTACCCCGCTTGTTCCGGCCCGGCTCTTATAAATACGTTTGTATTCATTGCCAGGATTTTGTATATAGTCTTTCAAGATGAAGGTTCCTAAAAACCCGACAATTTTTTTTATAATTACCGAGTTAAGTCGTCATTTACCGAAATAACAATTACTATCACCACACACAAGAGAAGTTGCCATTGATGAAATATTTCCATCAGTATAATTATATCTTAACGGTATCCTGCTTCAGAGTAGATTCGCCCAATCTTTTTTTATCAGTTTAATAAAATCTATACGGAAATAGAATTGCTGACGGTATTTCATTGCTTACTCAACATTTAAATATCTAGATTTTAATCTTTTGATGAAAAATGTGTTAGGACTTTGTAAATATAAAATACTTTTTTTCCCAAATAAAGTCATCGCCTATAGGTAGGTAAAGATAAATAACTATTAATAACACCGGACAGTTTTATTAAACACTTTTTTAATTGAATGTTTATCATTAATCTTGATTAGCACGTGTAAAACAACGCGCTATACAGTGACGGCAATTTATTAATTAAACATAAAAATAATTGTGTTTTTGCCCATTGGTCTAGCGTGGATATTATGTATCGAACGTTTACGCTAGGCTCGATGTGACGATTTTTTTTACGCTAGAAAAGCGTCTACGTCAAATAAGAAGCCCTTTGTATGCACACGTTTTTCTTGCCGTGAAATACTACGGTTTATTCTTCGTATTTATGTACGGTCGTCAGTGTCGTATGGATCATTCTGGAAACTTGTTGACGTTTTTGTTACCGCGCGGCTTATACGCGGTATCGTATAGAAACCTTGTCATGTACAAAGGACCATAACCTCTGTATATTGCGAGTTCGGGGCTCCTAAACAGACTATACCCATTCTGATAGTGTCCCAAATAACCAGTACATCTGAATCTTTGAGGAACTCTGGAAAAATAGCTCTGAGGCTACAGTATTCGTCGGGAACTACTAGGCTCATACAGTACAAGTAATATAATGTACGGTAGGAACGAAAATAAAAATAAGACCGAAAATGTTACTAAAATAAAATATTTCTACTAGGAGCTGTTTTTACCAAATGAAATAAATTGTATTCGCAGGATAAAATTGATGCCTGACCGTTCTAGTATGCAAAAAGTAACAAAGTTGATTTCCAGTGCCTACAAAATATTGGCTTTCAAAATGAAGACTACGTTTTTAAAATTTATACTTACAAAAATAATAACAAAATAGCTCTCTTTAGCTTTAGTTCAAAAAACCTAATAAAAGTTTATATTTATTTACATTTAATTTTTAATACCTAGCTGGTGCGGATCCGGCTCTAACTACAGGTTCGAGCCGGTTTGGCATACTTAATAAAAGGTTTCGAAGTTGATGTTACGGAATATTTTCCCATTCCTTAATCAGGGCCTGTTTTAGTGACCTGAGGGTTGATGGGGGTCTGCGTCTTTCGATTAACCTCTCTAGCTTCTGACTCTCGACTAAGCATGCTTGGGATGAGGCATGCTCTGTCGGGTTGACAGCAGGACTTCTTGACGGAGAAGTCATCACATTTTTACCTCTTTAATTTACCGTTGCACGACCTGAAGCGCGTGTGGACACGGATAAGGACTCAGATAGTTCCTTAACCTGCTTCATAATCAAGCATATTTGGTAAATATGTGCCCTGTATACTCGTTAACAAACTCTTGGGCATATCTTTCCTCAGTCAGATTACGATTTTCTGTGGCCATTAACTCTGTGTGACTTTCTGATGATATGCCAATCCGTATATGTACACTACCTCCACTGTACTGAACTCTGTCTAAAAAGAAGTGTTGAAAGTATCGCCAGTAGGCATTTCGCCTCCCAGCAGAAGTGTAAAGAGAAAATCGAAACGCATCTGTGAACGAAACTCTTGACCATTCTCCTTCATCCTACTCTATGTGCTCAAGGGCGTATCAGTCTTGCTACTTGATGCTCTCGCTCTTCTTCTCAATATACTAATGGAGTCCCTACAGATCTGAAGAAGCTTTTCCTGAACATCAACTGTATTAAGGTGGCAATTTCTTATTACAAATGGAAACAATAAAACGGTCTTCTCGGGGACTAGTACGCCTGGTGTCTAGTCTCTTCGTACCTTCTAAACAGTTTGTAATTCCCATTATTAATTCAGTACGACATATACTGATGCTTGATTGCAGAAAATTAATAATCCTAGCACATTTTTCAGGTGAAAGAGAAGAAATTTAAAACAAAAACAGAAACAAAGAAAATCATGGTAAAATTGTAATTCTCAAAGGATTACTTTTGTTTTTAAAGCTTTGGCAGCCATTTCTTAAAAGAAGGTTCTCGACTTTAAAGTTTGTGTATATAAAATTAAAATCTTCTTCGCATCTTTTTTATTTTGAAAATATATTTTGTGTACTTAAAATGTTATTCTAATTTTAAAAGTTTGTCCTAGGTGGGTGAAATTCGCCCTAAGTTTAATCTTTTCAGTAAATCATGTTATAAAATGTAACTGTTTTGTGATTACGACAATTTAACACAATAATAGGATTCCAACAATGTGATAAACCACCGGAAAATGGAACAGCAAAATCCTCAGAATTTTAAACATGTTTACATTTTTCTTTTACGTATTCAGTCTCTTTTGTATAATTGAATTTTCATTGTGCCCTTTATTGTATAATAATTCTTTAAGGTACATCAATATTGCAAATCGTGTACGCATCACGAATAATGTAAATAAAAGCCACCCAGATAACTTTAAATACTATAATTGCTTACACGTTCAAACGATGAAAAATAGTGGAAACATTCTTCACATATTTAAAACTATACATGTCTAAAGTAACAAAGATAATACTCATGATACCGATAAATGTTACCATTTCCTGGCGGTCCGCCGACCGGATTTACTTAGTAGGATTTATTACATAAGATACATACATAATCGGCCCATAATGTTCCCACTGCTGGGACACTTCCTCTCTTTGAAAGGGAGTCGGTTCTAATGTACCACGCAGGTCCAATGCGGAAGATATTACATGTTTTTGATATTTTTGTTCCTTAGATATGCAAGTTTCTTCACGATGTTTTCCTTCGGCGTTTTGAGAATAGTGGTCATGAAATTATTTATACAATATTATGTAAAGCATCTGCCTGGGTTCAAACCTAAGAATGTGCGAACACTGGGATATCCATAGTACTTTAGAGTTATAAAAGTTTTGGAAAAGGAAAATATTATTACACATTAAAAAACTACACAGTTCCTATTGACAGCTGTAGTAATCTCAAACAACAGTATTGTAGAAAAACTAATAACAAACATCATTTACAAACTAGTTCTGTTGCTAATATTAGCGTGAACGTAAAACTTCCCGCTTTAGTTAACTTATTTACCGACTTTGTCTGCGCCGAGTTTCGGACGAATGGACTTAGCTGGGATGGGCGCCGCAGCTGACTTCGATAAATTTCTTTTGCAAATTTAATTCTTCACAAGTGTTTGTAGCTATATTTTTATAAACACGTGGTGCATAAAAGTCGTATTTAGAGAGAATCTTCTACTTTTAAGTTCAAAAATGTGCTTTTGAGTTTAATGCAGTTTTATCTACTTATCTAACAGCAAAAGTTACACACATAATGTTACTACTTAAACAACACTTATGCATACTTCCACCTTTTAAAACACAGATAGTAAATTATTTCAACGATCGACAGCAAGGATCCTCCAAAACAAAGTCCAAAGCAGTTCCCTATAGCGACGACCAAATCCAACGTAGTGCGTGCGACCTGCCGTGTCACGCGCTGGTACGGTCTGTTGTTCAGGATAAACCTGGCTGGTTTGTTTCTTAACTCCTTCTCAGGCTCCAGTAATTTCTTCGACACCACATTGTAATCCGGCTCCGTACACGAAGGCAAACAATCGCAATTCAAACCCGTCTCGTTCGCGCCTGGAACCTGCAGCTTTCTAAGTGTTGTATAGTATTTCGTCAGACACGTTAATCCCTCCAAGTCGCAATATCGATCTTTGTACTGAACTGGAGATAAGTGGTGTGTACAGTTGCAGAGATTCAGTTGGGTCTCGATGCGACATTGAATAATACACACAGAGTAGCTGTATTGCTGGAAAGCAATGTAGCTCTCTGGAACTTCGTCAGGGAATCTACATTGACGTATTTCAGGAGCGATCAAAGGTACTTCCGGCTCATTCACCACATCCATAATTGAAAACCTCACTGTGGCTTCGGCTCCATATAGCGTCGTTATTCTACGATCGTATTCCATATTCCAAAAGGGTATATCTTCGGGTGAATGAATGAATGACTCGTAATCTTGTGTTAGGGTTATTTCGAGAATACCCGCTTCAGGATTTTTTGCGAGAGCGGACGTGGAGAACATTTTGTGATTTCCACCGACGTGCTTATTGTTAATCGTGTAACATATCCCGTACTCCGTTTGTAGAGGTTTGAAATATTTACAACAGTCAATCTCTCGCCCATTCCACTTACATGATTTAAATAGTGATTTACAGGGAGTGCGGAATTTTGAGACAATTTCAGTATAATCACGTTGGCACATGGTTGTATTTTTGCAGGTTGATGTGCAACTGAAGCATGTTCCACTGAAGAATATAATTTCTGCGAGAAAACGATCATAGTTGGAATTATCGCTAATGTCGAATATCTTGCTGAGTGCCCAAAGTTTCTCGATATTGGCAATTTCGCAGACGGTTACTGATGCAAATGTTGTATTCCAGTCGAGGTAATCAGTGCGCGTCGTGAATCGTATGGTGTTCTCCTGGTAGTGATCGTAGTACTTGCGTATTGTAGCCACAGCGATGATCCACACGTGAATGTAAATGACGAAGTAGATGAATCGATACACGAAGTGCACATCCTTACGGACGAGATAACTGGGTCCGTGAACAGTAAGATTTTTAAAAGTATGTTTCATTCTATGATAGAACAACAGAATGTGTTCCTTGATTTTACTGAATATTTTCATTTTGTGGAGCTTTATGTGGTCTGTACAGAAATGTAATCTGAGTTCCGAATGGTACGGTTGAAATAGGGTCGTTATTTATATAATGCATGGATTTAACGATCACACGAAAGGAATCCATTTGCTTAATGCTTTAGTTATTGTATATTATACATAACGTTAATTATTGTCACGTAATAGAAGTTAAGGTACGACACAAATATATAAAATAATAATACTGAAAAAATAATTTTTGAATTTAAACTACTTCATTCGGTACTCATTGAACGTTGAAATTAAAAGATACAAGTATATTGTAATTTTGTTCAGCGCGGATTCCAAAACTAAATATATATTGTTGCAATTTATTTTGTATCTAACAGTAAGTATTATTTTTTGTGTCGTTTGTACGTCTAAATTTCTGTACTTATTGTCCTATTGCAGATATGCTGGTAGAGATTTCTTTTGAAATAAGCAAAACCTCTGTACCTTTTTATGTTCTATATTTTTTGTCTGTTTGTATACAATATACATATATAGCAAGAAACTATTTAATTTTAATTAAATGAAAAATTAACCAAATATCGACACTGGAAAGCGATTTTGTGGTATCTCAAAAAAAGGCAATTTTGTTTTATTGCATAATTGAATTCAGAAAAAAGTTTAAAAAAGTTAACGTCGTATCACAAAAAGAAACATCGTAGGAATACGTTGAACAGACCGTCCACCACAGTATTTTTTCTGAATTCAATTATGCAATAAAACAAAATTACCTTTTATCGAGATACGACAAAATGGCTTTCCAGCGTTGATATGCAAAATTATCAGAAGTCGAAGTACTCGTCCGCTTCGCTTCATTCGGAAACGTGCCCCAGGCTGGTACCATTGCCACGTTGAATGGCAAAGTTAATTCTTCGGCCAAAAAACGTTCTTGATAGGTTTTCCAGTAATACGTACCCATAACTAATAAGTATACCTCTTACTGCCTATTTCGTTGACCTGAAAAAGTGTTTCGAGTTCACAAAGAGCTCTTAGACCGATATGACATAAAAAAAAAACATTAGTGTGGAATTGTCCCAACCAAGATAAAAGGTTAGACACAAAATGTACATTTAGGTTAAATGTTCTAACCGCGTATAATGGAACTTGATTGTGTATTGTCTCGAAATATAAAATAAGAAGTAAATGAAAGGTTACTCCGACCTATATTCTGTGGTGTATCTCGAGGGAATGTACGAGAAATTTAATCCATTTGCAGCCTTTATTAATACAACTGAGGCTATCTCGTATTAAATATCCTCAACGGTTCGTTCCACGGGTGATCCCGAGTTCTCCTTATCTACAATCTGAATCAATTTAAATTGGTGGAATTTCGATCTTAATTGTTATCCCTCTTCAATTTTTACACGAGTAATATAGAAAGCTAACTGTATGCCTGCGACTTCAATCGCGCATACGTGGGAAAGTAAATTGGATTTCTGGACTTTTTCCTACTTAAATCTTTTTACAAATTAAAAGTAACTCCAGTAAGTAAAAGTGCTCCTTATAGCATCAGCTATTCGCCAGTGAAAGTTTCGTCAAAGTCGACAAATAGAAAATAACCTAATTAGATTTCATATAGGCAGTGAAAGTATTTCATATTAAACATTTAGGAAAAAATATTAATTTGACATTACAATCATACTTTTGTAAATTTTGTTTAATAATATACCTAGATTAAAGAGTATCTACCTACTTACTTATTAAAAGCCTAATGTTGATGAAGATGCATACATACGTCTCGCCATTTGATATTACCTACGTATACTGGTTGTTTCTTTTCCATGAAAACTAATTACGTGCTTACATAAACCACATAATTGCGTGTTACAATTCTGCAATTCTAAAACACTTCTGTACTTTGTAGGCTGTACAGTAAAAACCTAAGTATAAAAGGTACCTTGAATGAATTGTTGAGAGGATTAGTTTAAGAGAATTATAGACAGTGGATCGAGCTTAATACTGAAGTAGTTCTGACAGATTATGATGGGATTGGTCCTCGTATAGTTCCTGCTCGAATGTCACCCGAGTAATTCAATTTCCTCGCTCGAATCAGTCGGTTTAGTTAGACTGTTAGACGAACCTTCATGATTTATGTATGAGTTTTTGAGACTTACGGGTACTTAGATTTCATAAACGATTCATAATTGATGAAAGAGGATACTCGAGTGCTCTTTCAATGACGTCGACGACGCTTACTTGCTTGGATATTCGAAAATTAGGTAACTTCCTTGATAAATGAATGGAAATAAAAACTCACTCACCACTCACTTTGACGCTAGAAATAGTAAATAAATGCTAACAGAAAAGTGTCAAAGAGGGTGTAGGTTATTTGTCCCTTTTATAGCTGGTGTAGCAATGACTTAAAATGATACCTTATTTTATGATATCCACGCAAATGTAACTAGTAAAGGAAAATATATAAATAACAGTACCAAATTGGAATTAAAATAAACCATGGGGAAAACTCGTTATAAAAATATTATATTTAACGACATGGGAACGCGTGTGTTGAATGTATACTGGCTAAATGTTTACCCTCGTATAATTCTAAAGATCGTCAAGCGCGTTCACAAAATTCTATCAAAATTCAATTACTCTAGGATTTACAGGCTTAGTCTTTTGCCATCCCATGTTACGAGACACTTGGGTACTCCAAATTGTGAATACATGCTAATAAAAAATGGCGTTACTTGTTTTATTGTTTGTACAAAAAAAAAAACAGTAACTAAAATGGTTTAAATGTATGTTAATTATATTTTATCTGCGTTTCATATTGTTTATGAGGTCATTTTCAAATATAAATTTATTTTGTATTTATATTTAATTTGTTACGTATCTACTGAAGTGTGTAGGTACTGCTCATATTTAAATTAGGCCATCCGTGCATTGCCGACGCGATAAACTTTACATTGATCCGTGCATGCTAACGCACACACTTATCGTTACCAATTTATGAACCTGACGGGTTGGATACATCTAAATGATTGTCAATTTAGAGCAGTTTGGCGAATACTAGGTTTGCTCGAGGACGGTAACCTTTAGTGTTACTACCATAGGTCGGAATAGGCAGCGTGATTTTTGGTACTTGTATCATAAATGTTCACAGAAAGAATAACGTGGATAAGCCATTTTCCCGGAATGTAATTCCGGATCCAAGTAGATATTGTTAATGTTGGTAGTGACATTATTACTCTTAAATTCATTTAAAATAAAAAAAAAAAAAAACAAAATCAAAGCATTTATTTCAAATAAACCAGTTACAGGCACTTTTGAATTGTCAGAAGGTCGGTCAGTCAGTAAGGTGAAGCTAGTCGCCCATTCCAAAGAGTAGGTACCTATGGAGAAGAACGGGCAAGAAACTCCATGGACACTATTTTAAATTATCAAGCTATTGATACAAATATTTGATTACATCATTCATGATTGAGAGCGTCCATTATGGAAAAAAAAACAACGATTCAGAATTTAAAATACGCCGTAGCAGCTAAGAGATGACCAGTCCCCTCTGACGGCGTCCGTTCACGAACATGACGTATGGATCAGCATCATTCAGCTCAACCATATTGAAGGGAACCTAATGACCCAACACACACGCCACCACCAGCGAGACATTTGAGTGAGCATGACATACTCTCAACAGCTATAGCACTATCAAGTCAATTAACGACTAACCCAACAAATAGATGCTTTACAGCAAGTAGATCGTGCTCACACGTGTTCCATGCAATTATACAATACTAGGAAATTGAATCTACACAATGCAAAGACAGTTTTGTCCAAGGTTCAGCAGCTCCAACGGTGTTCCCGAATGCTAAGTTTAGCTCCTGTGTAGCTGCACCAGTGCCGAATACCCCTGTCAGCGATGCAATTCCGTAACGTATAATATGCCTGGCTACATAGTGTGTACTGGCTTTGAGTTAAAAAAAAAAACAAACAAAGGAAGGTAACAAAACTAAACTTATTTATTATTTGCTTGTTGAAAAATAAAAACAATCAAATTCCGAAGCATTAATACATTTCAATATTTTATTTTTAGCCTCTAATGAAGGGTATGGTCAAATTAAACGGTGTTACGACTTAATATAATTTATACATTTTTTTAAAATAAATCAACCAATTCTGTAAATCTGGAGGAATGTTCATATTAATATATACGTTTCCGATCAATGACCCCAATTCACTCTACCTATTCCGACCTATGGTTATTACATGCCATGTTAAATACGTAAAGGGTGTATCTGACGTCGACGCACAAACGAGTACCATAGATCCAGTACATGATTCTGAACCCCCTAGTGGTGGAATTTTGCGTCGGCTTTTTCTCGATAAAAAAAAAGGTTTGCAGTTTTTTCACTTTAGACCGTTCATAATTGCTATACTTTTATAATCCAATAAGATTTTAAAGTAAAAATTAATTAATTCGTTAATTATACAAAAAAGGACAATGTGAACAATATTAGAAAAACTATCCCATCAGCTGATTTAACACACACACACGACACTTTTTTTAAAAAAAATGTTATTTCTGTAACCGATCATTAACGATATAAATGACTATCATAATTTTGTTAGTGGCATGCGGTGTAGCCTTTTCGCGAAGTTTGCGTTACGATGTCAGATACACTCTGTATAATATTTATTTCTATAAATTAGTTTAAACCTGAACGATCATAGTCTGTTTTAAACTGCAGACATAATCTAGGTCGGAGACGACGTCGACGGGATCCCGTCGAGGAGGCCGCGCGGTATGGGGTGTACCGCGCGGCCCAGGAGACTCTGTGGCTGGCCATCGGCGACTCCAAGTCGCGGGCCAGGGAAGAGCTGCTGGGGTCCCTAGATCGGGACCCGTGGGGGCGCCCCTACCGTTGGGTACGGGGCAAGTTGCGTCCCTGGGCGCCCCCACTGGTGCAAAGTATGCAACCCCAGCTGCTGGAGGCGGTGGTATCGACCCTCTTCCCTGAGCGGGCGGGACATGTTCCCCCGGCGATGGTTTCACCCTCAGCCACAGACTCTCCAGAAGAAGAGGGCACCGATGTCCCCGTGGTGACGCAAGCAGAGATGGGAGCGGCCGTGTCGCGGCTCCGAGCCAAGAATACAGCGCCCGGACCCGACGGAGTTCCTGGCCGAGCTCTCGTCCTTGCTCTGAAGGAGCTAGAGCCCCAGCTGAGGGGGCTCTTCACGGCATGCTTCGAGCAGGGTCAGTTTCCCAGTGTGTGGAAGGAGGGGAAGCTGGTCCTGCTCAGGAAGGAGGGGCGCCCCGCGGACTCGCCGTCCGCGTATCGGCCCATAGTGCTGCTCGACGAGGCGGGCAAACTTTTGGAGCGCATAATCGCAGATCGCCTCGTCGGCCACTTGTGCGGAGAGGGGCCGAACCTGGACGACAAACAGTTCGGTTTTCGTCGGGGGCGCTCCACCATAGACGCCATCATGCGCGTGAGAGCCCTGGCGGAGGATACGGTGTCCCGGGGTGGGGTGGTGTTGGCGGTGTCTTTAGACATTTCCAACGCCTTCAACACCCTACCCTGGAGCTGTATTAGGGAGGCCCTGAAATACCATCAGGTGCCTCCCTATCTCCGCCGCATGGTAGGGGCTTATCTGGAGGACAGATGCGTCATCTATCGGGGACGTGACGGTGCCGGTCGGCACCAAATGTCGTGCGGTGTTCCACAGGGATCGGTCTTGGGACCGCTCTTGTGGAACATCGGCTACGACTGGGTGCTGAGAGGCGAGCTCCCGTCGGGCGCCGACTTGACGTGTTATGCGGACGACACGCTTGTCACTGCCCGGGGGAGCTCGTACAGGGAAGCGACGTCGATAGCCACGGCTGCGGTGTCACAGGTGGTGAACCGCATCCGGCGCCTGGGCCTGGAGGTGGCCCTTGACAAGTCGGAGGCCATGGTTTTCCATGGCCCCCGGCGTGCGCCGGCGCCGGGATCACATATCGTGGTCAGTGGGGCCCGGATAGCTGTCGAGTTCACCATGAAGTACCTGGGATTGGTGCTCGACAGCCGGTGGGATTTCGGACCCCACTTCCGGCGGCTGGCGCCCAAGCTGATGGGTGCAGCGGGCGCACTATCAACGTTGCTTCCCAACATGGGGGGCCCGAGCGCCGCCTGTAGGCGGTTGTACGTGGGTATCGTGCGGTCCATGGCCCTGTATGGGGCCCCTGTGTGGGCGATGGACGTGACGGCCGGAACACTCGCCATTCTGCGCAAGCCGCAGAGGGCGATGGCCGTCAGGGTCGTCCGCGGGTATCGCACGATATCCTACGAGGCGGCTTGCGTCCTGGCCGGATCCCCGCCCTGGGACCTAGAGGCGAAAGTACTCGCGTCATTGTACCGATGGCGCGAGGAAGAGCGGACACGGGGCTCCAGTCCGGTGCAGCGGCAGATCGAGCTGCGCCGAGAGGAGCTCCGTCAGGTCCTGGTGGCGGACTGGCGGCAGAGGCTTATGCGCCCTACCGCCGGCCTCGCTACCGTCGAGGCGATCCGGCCAGTACTCGACGACTGGCTCGGGAGGAGGCACGGCTCCCTGTCGTTCAGGGTGACGCAGGTACTGTCGGGGCATGGCTGCTTCGGCAAGTACCTGCGTCGCTTAGGCAGGGAGCCAGACGCTCGGTGCCACCACTGCGTCCAATGCGGGGAGGACACGGCGCAGCACACGCTCTCCGAGTGTGTAGCTTGGGAGGAGCAGCGCCGTGTCCTCACAAATGAAGTAGGAGGCGACCTGACGCTGCCGGCAGTAGTGCGGAGGATGGTCGGCAGCTCAGAGTCGTGGGACGCGGTGGTGTCCTTCTGCGAGGACGTGATGTCGCAGAAGGAAGCTGCGGAACGGGAAAGGGAGATATCAACTCCCTTCCCGGGCCGCAGAAGACGCACCGGGCGCCGAGGAAGGGCGGATAACGCCCTCTTCCGCCCCCCATGAATGGGTCCAGGGGCGAGGGACATGGGGAAGTCCCCGCCCCCCATTGATGGACCCCGAGACGGAGGCGCGCGCGAGTGTCGGCGCGCGCCTTTGAGGCGATGCACGGGGTAGTTTAACACCCCACTACCCCGTGCAGGAGACGAGGCCCGGACAGACCGGGCCAGCACGAGGGTGTGGGGCCGTGGAAGAATTTAGACTCCCGCGGCCCCACGCGCGCTCGTGATAGAAGACACACCGGGGTGGTTTTAGTCAGTAAAAGTCTGACATACCCCGTCGCCCACCCCAGGGCGGCGGGCATCCTATGAGGATTTCCACCCCGGCAAAAAAAAAAAAAAAAGGCTATATGACGACAATCAGATTACATAATCTAAGATGGGTCCGGTTCGACAGTGCACACATTTGTCAGAAATCGTGTATAACGAGCTTAAGAGGGAACTCTAGTGATGTTTTCTCTATACAAACCGCTATTTACTTCGTGGATAATGCTTTTAGAGCAATTTTTTTTTAACAATTTTGCACCGTGATTATACGTGCCCCTATCATTTAATTTTTTCCGAAACTTAATTAATAAAAGAAACACGATACTTCAAAATCGTGAAAAATAACCTATTTTTACCGTGATGTCCAGATAACTATTAGACAAACGTGATAAGTTCTAGATAAAAAAAGAAAATAATAGAAGCATTGGTAAAAGGATACCTATCCTTCTATTATTTTCTTTTTTGTCCTCTAAATTTTGATATAAAAATAATTCAGATCTGTCGTGTTTTGAAAAAGAAAACAGCGGTATAGGAAACGTCTTTTGGTCAACGTTTTTGTAAGTAAAATCAGCCTGAGCTGCAACTGTCCTTTTCGTACTTTCGGCACTAAAGTCCCCTCTTAACAACTCGACGAATAAAAAATATGCATTCGGGTAGGACGCATAAAGTACTAGATGTAACTGCCAGATCATCACTAAAACAGAAAATCCCACATAATTTTCTCATTCTCAATAATTAAAATATTAACAACATAACAAGGTTTTTGCTCTATTTTCTTTACTTATACCGCCCCTTGTATACCTACCAAGGGTTTGATCCCACGCAAAAAATAATTAAATTGTTCATAAATTAATTTGGTTCGTTAAGCTTTTTGTAGGTACACGGGACGGCGTGTGAACTGCGGTAAGAGAAAACGTTTCATAGAGATCTATACAACACTGACAAGAAAAAAACGTGTTTATGGAAATTACCTTTTTTCTGAGCACATTAACATTAATAAATACAATAAAAAATTATGAAGTCACCTTTATAATTACTTTTCCCATGGGTTTTATGAATTACAAATTCCCACGGTGTACAAAGTAGGTCAGAGCGAAGTTGGCATTCGTTCGAGGATACCAACTTAACTTAATTTAAGTCAACAAAAAGACAAATAAGCGTGATTTTGGGAGCCTTAACTAGTGCAGCCAGTAATCAAATGTTTATAAAATTAGGCCTTAATTTGATCTGTGAGCATTCTACATAACAAATGGTAAACCTGATCGAAAGCGCGTGTTACCAGAAACTTTACTTATCTAATATATAAAATTCTCGTGTCACGGTGTTCGGATTTAAACTCCTCCGAAACGGTTCGACCGATTTTGATGAAATTTTTTGTGCTTATCCGGTATCTATGAGAATCGGCCAACATCTATTTTTCATCCCCCTAAATGTTAGGGGTAGTCCACCCCTAAATTTTTATTTTTTATTTTTTAGACAAAATTTTTAATTTCTATTTTTTTATGATACAACATACAAAAATACATACAATCCCCAATTTTCACCTTTCTACGATCAACCCTTATTTTTTAATAGCCATTTTAGTAATTTAATCTATTATTTATATTGCAAAACAACGTTTGCCGGTCAGCTAGTAATAGATAATATTTTAGATGTCTCTACAGACAGGTCATAAAACTAATAAATCAATTGTGTATATTCTTCATAACCAATAGTGATGCAACGTACCTACTTATCTAATACTTTCATAAAAGAATTAAGGGCGCGTATTATGGTAGATACCTACTGATCCTAGATAACTTTTCTAATATCATTGTAGATTTATATACCTACTCTAGGCTATTAATCTAAAGAACCCACTGCTACTGCGGACATTTTAGTTCACAGAGTGAGATAAGTAAGGGCGTTTGAAAAACGTGAAGACTGGATGGGGCGGTAAATTAAAAATCGTTTAACTACTAACATAAAGTCATCATTTACCAAAGCTTATGTCAAATGACTTGATTCAGCTGCCCTACTAATCTGCATTCTGAATAGTGTCCATACAAACACTACGAAATAAATGACACACAGAAACTAATGGCTTTCGTGACGGAAGTTGAGCAATAAACGGACTTTTATATCTCCACGATTTTTAATAGTATTTATCTCCTGCTTTCTCTAGATGCTGATGCTGGTATGGCAATTTTGAGTTCTTTTCTTGATAGGTTTTTGATTTGGTTCATCAATCCATTCAGTGAATGAATGTTCTCTTATTTGCTAGGATTTACGTCATTCATTACATGGTGGTGGGAATGTATTTAATGTTGTAATATATTTGACGATTCTATGTAGGTATACTATAAGTCGCAATAGCTCGTACGAGATCCGCTGTTGATTTACTGATAATAAGGGGCTGTATGGCGGTGAACTGAGGAACCAAAACATTTCTGACATCACAGCCATGTTGTTGAAATCGAGATTTTGATTGCCTTCGCGATTTATTTGCCAATATAACAGAAATAATTTTAATTTAAGTATGGAAAAATAACCTTAGATCGTACACAATAAAATTCAAATTATGCGAAAACTTCATACATTTTCCTAACTTTTCGATGGTGAGAGTCACTTTGAATTACCATTACGTACAGTAAATTTCGTATACCTTTATTTAGCATGAAATAACATTCATCTGAAGTAAATTTGCGTGTGCTAATTTGATCACGATAATGACGATAATGATATTCCATTTGTTTAATTGGATCCATGATTATGTTGCACTTTGAGGTTTTCATTAATATATGACAGTCATGAATCCTTGTGACTAAAATTGTCCAAATGATTTCAAATAGGAATCTGTTTAGTATTAAAATAGGGCTGATCGAAGCTCAGTCAGACCTCGTAGTTAGGGAGGAAGTAACTATAGGAAGATTCTTATCCTAATTTTTTTTTTTTAATTAAAATATAAACCAGCGCTTGTCCGCAATCCCGCCTGATGGTAAGCAGTGACGCAATCGTTGATGGTAAAGCGCACTAGTTTATTAAGAGCCTATTCACTCTAGCCTTGAAGACACTCAAATTGTAGTCCGACGGAAACACCGCCGCCGGCAGATTGTTCCAGTCCCTCGATGTACGCGGTATAAAGGACAAGGCGAAACGCTTCGTCCGGATCGTAGAGGTGTTAACAACATAAGGGTGGAAACTCGCCGTACGACGGGTCGTTCGATGGTGGAACGGAGATGGGGGAATTAAATCGTGCAGTTCTCTCGCACACTCCCCAGAATGTATCCTATAGAACACCGAAAGGCTGGCTACTCTACGCCTGTGTTCTAGGCTTTGGAGACCAACTCGAGTTAAATCAGGGTCACCAATCAGCCTCTTCGCACGCCTCTCCACTGAATCCAAAGTGGCCAGGTGACACTTAGCAGCACCAGCCCAAATGTGGCTGCAGTACTCCACACACGAACGGACCTGTGCTTTGTACAACATTAGAAGCTGCCCTGGTGTGAAGTACTGCCGGACCTTTGCGATTACACCAAGTTTTCTGGCAGCCACCTTGGCCTTGGACTCAATGAACCGCCCAAAGTTTAGGTTCGAGGAAATCTCAACACCCAAAAGCTGAAGGCGGTCGGTACACTCCAAATTAGTTTGTTACGCTAAAATGGCTAAATGCTGCATGTTAACCTGGATAAGGACAAAAGCTACATTTTCTCAATAAGACCGAGTCCTGTACACCAGACAAGGTACGGAGGTTGCAACTTTGTTTACGAAGAGCTGTTAGCATCATCATTGTCGTAGAATATTGAAAGCTCTTGTAAGCCGCGGCGTTTAGACGTGCTGATGGTGTTCAGTTTTATTAGTTAGTTTTACTAGTTTTGCAGTCACGGTTGTTCCTAGTCCTACCTTTTTTTTTCCTCACCGCATTGCTTCTGATGTTAGGAGCTGGTAGGACCTCGTCTAGATGAGGTTACAGCATAAGCATACGAGTAAATAATGAGATCGACCCCAAACCACAATTATCTTGTTCGGTTCAGACCCATTCAGGGAAATCGTTACGTCTGTAATTATACATGTGTATAGATATAGGGTTTAATCCCTAAGCACGACTTAGTTTCGGTCAAACTTATGAGAATTTCCTACTCTGTACCGCCTCGGGAAATACTATTAGTTCGGAACCTGAACTAAGAATCAATGACTATACAATAGAGATGTTTACTGGGTAAAAAAAAATTGATTCTATTTAGTCCGTCATTCAGATTATAGAAAAATATTGGATACGTATATTTTGTTTTATGAAATCAATAAAAATTGACAAATATAAAAGGCATCAAAGATCAGGAGTGGTGGCTGGTGAAGTCACTGCTCTCTAAAAGTGTAGCATGCAGTGATGTCACATGAGTTTTCAACGTAATGTGTCGTCTTAATTTTTTCTTTATGTGAAAAAGAAAAAATACGTGTCTACTATTTTTTTGAAATCTGACTGACGGACTAATTACTTTTTTTTAGTCAACTACCCTATTGTGCAGTTCATCCTACCCGTGACATGTTTTTGCCCGTTAAGAAAATTGAATTTCTGACTTTCAGTTTACTATCTATCACTAAAGGGGCATATCTCTCCCACTCAGAAGTCCCTAAACCGTCCTCGGAGATACATATATTTCTGTTTCTTAAAAAAAAAAAAAACTTTACCTCATTAGGAATATTACACTTGTATTATCCCACGACATGAGCATAGCTGTCAAGCTCTCAGTCAGCAAATCTGATAAATTAAAGTTTGACGGAATGTATATGTAATATGGTATGATTGCTAAGTCAAAAACTAAGCTTCTCCTCTTATGCCGCCAACTATAGGCGAAAACATGCAGCCAACGTGACTTCTGCTGTAGGAGAGCAGAGCAGAGCAGAGGTCATAATATGCAAATTAGCTGCAAATTTTTTTCACTTTCATAGTGTTGTCAATTCTTCGACGCCGTGGAAGTGACAAAATCTTGAGTTGTCAGATGTAAAGGACATACGTGCCAGCGACAAAAAGAAGATCTATTATTTTATAATGGGCCAGTACCTTTATTGAAGGACTTAGGATTACTCCTGGAGAAGCTCTTGAGAATAATTCCAAAAAAATAACGTATTAAGGTGTGCGGTTATGTCAACAAAGGCTTTTAATCTCCTCATCCCGGTTATGTTGCTCTATCCGGTCGTACTACGAATAAGCGTGATGGATGTTTATCCCCATTTGCTGGCCGTCAGAAATTTGTTGGTCAGTGATTGACTGCCTATAGGTGAGAACATAAATGCAACAAAATAGGCTGAGGTATCCATTTACTATCCCAGATTTCCTTCCTCTCGTTTTATATAGATAATCACGTGATATTTAGAAAAATTAGTTTTGAAACAGTAAATTTTTAAGTAAGTAAATTTGAAAGTGTAAATTTAGTCATACTTGCTTTAAAACATCTATTCAAACCGATTCGCTGCTTTTACTATTGCAATATAAATAATACATTTAATATTCTTCCATTTTAATTTGTTTATGCGTGTGTTTGCTTAATTCACCGAACCTACTGTTGAACCTGTCATTTCGTAATTAAACATGGTTCCTGCCAGCTAATTAATTTCTGCCAAAATTTTCGTAAAGAGAGGAAATGGGAGGAACTGATAGTAATTACACATAGAAATTCCGATGAAATTTTAAACGATTTGGGGCTCAGATATAATTATATTCACATCTGAGTGAGTAATTATCACAATGATGTTGGCTTTGACGCTAATCCTAGTCCTGTCTCTTTCACTCATATGTGTAGCTCCTTAGAAACCTCAACGCCGGTGGTAAGGTGTCAACCGCATCTCCGCACTGACTGTTAACCGAGACGTTAACATGGCGCGTACAATAAACATCAGCCTGTATAAGGATTACCTTACAAAGACATGTTGTGACGTACGCGTATGAAGCGTAACCACAACAGCTAGCTGTCAGTTACAACTGACTGGGTGACACGAGTTTGTAAACACAGGTGTGGCGTTTAGGCGAAAGCGTTACGGTAGTTCGCTAAATTCAAATTTCCATAGGTTTTTTTTAAATTTTCAGGTAGACAGTACTGTCTACTTGCAAATTATAAATCTGATAAAATTGCATTCTGATCAGATTGCATGGTGACCTAAACATGATATATGTCCGTAAATACTATTTGTTTATAGAAATAATAGATATTTTTATAGGGTACCTACCTAACTAACTGTTGTCCACGATTTATTCTATATTCGCGGATGAAAAGTAATCTGTTATTGAGGTGGTCTACTCATGTAGTAAGTTTCATCTAAATTCGTTCTGTCGATTTAGCGTGTATTAGTTTAGATTTATAAACTGGATTAGTATAATACATGTTAGAAACTATCTGTGTGCCTTTCATCCAAATCCTTCTGCTGCTTTTGTGCCAATATCTGGATGTACCAGGCAACAATTTGAAAACTTCTAGAATAATTACAAAAACAGTATTTTTATATTAATATTCAATGTACAGTCTTGACTTCATTTCTACCCATACTAATATTATAAATGCGAAAGTATCTCTGTCTGTCTGTCTGTCCGACTTTCACGCCAAAATACTGAACCGACTGTAATGAAATTTGGTACACAGATAGTCTAGAGCCTGAGAAAAGACATAGGCTATATAACATCCCGCTATGACCAATAGGAGCAAAGCAGTAACAAAAAAATTTGCGAAAACGGGAGCAAACGCGGACGTAAATATTGCTCCCATTATTTTAACAAGCGCTTATTTTGAATCAACTGAGCTCTTTTTTTTTTTTTCGAAATGCACTACAGCTTTGAAATGGATTACGGCTTTGAAATTTGGCATAAATATTGTTTATTGCTAGCCGTATGTTTGTTATCGCCATGCTCTGACTAAAACATTTGAAATTAATAAAAAACATGTTCCATAATAATATTGGTCTTCATTATATGTACATACGAGTATATGGTTACGTTTAAGCTTATTCTTTTTTGACACAATAATTCAAAATGTTGCCAGTGGCCGAGGTGGTTTGTTCTATTTAGAGGCTCCAGGAGGTACAGGCAAAACCTATATTTAACCCTATTTAAGGCATACTGCCTGACCTTCTACACGTGTTGCCTGTGGATCAACTTCATTTAGCGGGCGTACAACGCTCTACGTGTTCAGTACAACAACGCGTTTAGGATTCTGTTGGGGCTGCCGCGGTTTTGTAGCGCGTCATCGATGTTTACCGAGGCTAGAACCGAGGATTTTCACGGTATCATAAGAAAACGGAGTGCGTCGCTTCTGCGCCGTACCCGTGGCAGTTCGAATGGGCTCCTGAGGGTGTTGTCCGAGCGGTGGGACTCGCCTTTTTTAAGGAGGTGGCTGCAGTTGCACGCTAACAACCCCTGCGATTATTATTTCATGTAATTTTATTAATGTGATTTTAGTTTTTTATTATTATCTATTGTTATTTAAATTTTGATTTTGATTATTTTTTGTTATCGGATTTTTTATTTTTACTTCTGATTTTGAGATTATTGATTATTTTTATATATTTTTGACATTTGATGATTATTTTTTTTTTATTGTTATTAATTTCAATTTATCTCATTTTATGTAATTTATGGACATGTGTCTGAAATAAATGATTATTATTATTATTAGCTCAAATCCGGAACGATAATGGACTTACTTCTTCGGAAATTATTGCTACACTACTTAGCGAGGGAAGAACAGCGCACTCAGTTCTAAAGTTAGCATTGAACTTAGCTCATGAAGAAATGCCGTATGTATGCAACATTAGTAAAAGCAGGGAGCGCGGAAGAATGTTACAGCAGTTTAAGTTGTTAGTTTGGGATGAATGTACGATGTCCCACAAAAGGGCAACTGAAGCACTAGATCGCACAATGAGGGATATCAAAGGCAACTAAGATATCATGAGAGGGATGGTGGCACTTTTAGCTGGTGACTTTAGACAGACCCTTCCTGTGATTACTAGGGGTACGCCAGTAGATGAAATAAATGCCTGTTTGAAAGCATCTACATTATGGGTTCACGTGAAAAAGTATTGTCTCACCACAAATATGCGAGGACAACTTCACCACGATTCTCAAGCAGGGCAATATGCAGCTACTCTTTTAAAAATCGGAGAAGATCGTATGCCAACTGACAGTAACGACATAATTACACTGAGTCGTGAGTTCTGTCAAATTGTGGATAGCTCAGATGACCAAATAAATAATGTTTATCTGAATCTTCAAACAAATATGGGCAACCGAGAATGGCTATGCAAAAGGGCAATTTTGGCGCCGACTAATGAAATAGTTAATAAAATAAATGAACAAATCATGTTAAACGTTCGGGAAAATGTTGTCGAATACCTGTCATTGGACAATATTATGGACACTCAACAAGTTACATCATATCCTATAGAATTTCTCAACTCTTTAGGATTATCAGGAGTGCCATCCCATAAGTTCTATTGATGAGAAATCTTGACGCTCCAAAGCTCTGTAATGGTACTTGACTACAAATGACACATTTGGGTCACAACATTATAAAGGCAACAATTATTACTGGAACGGCAAAAAAAAATGTCTTGATTCCCCGTATTCCCATCATCTCGACTGATTTGCCATTTCAAAGAGTACAGTTCCTTCTGAAAGCAGCATTTGCTATAACAATTAACAAAGCCTAAGGTTAAATACTTAAAGTTGCAGGAGTTTACTTAGAAACAACATGTTGTTCTCATGGGCAACTTTATGTGGCATGCTCACGTGTACCAAATCCAGAAAATGTTTTTGTTTTTGCAAAATAAAGCAAAACAAAAAACGTTGTTTATAAAACCGTACTAACTTAAATATGCTGATACTTTATCAAGCATAGCACTTTTTAACCCTTATTTTCATAGCATCCTAAGCATATCCAAAACACCAACCAACGCAAAATAATTTAAAGTATGATATTTGATGTTTCTTTTCTTTGCTAAACCTTTAAACTCGGTAAAATTTACGTTACTATAGACCTTATGTATCTTTATAATCCTACTAATATTATAAACGCGAAAATGTGAGGATGTTTGAATGTTTGTTGCTCACGCAAAAAGTACTGAATGGATTTGTAGACATTTATTTTGACATTCCCACGCAAACGGTAACCACCGCGAGCGAAAAAACTGAAGTCCACGCGAACGGAGCCGCGGGCAACAGCTAGTTTTATAATATGTACACCTTATTACAGGGTATTACGCTATCACACTTTTAAAGTTATTCAGACTTTTCCAAAATAGTTTCCGTTGTTTTAGCAAAACACATAGTTTTAGTAAATGAGATGTTTCATTTTTCGCCACCACTATGTACACTATACATATAGTGATATAGGTATAGTAGATATAGACATCTTCTTCTTCAGCCTATGGACGTCCACTGCTGGACAAAGGCCTCCCCCAAGGCTTTCCACGCTGACCGGTCTTGTGCTGCCCGCATCCATCGGGTTCCCGCGACCTTCACCAGGCCATCGGTCCACCTTGTTGGGTGCCTCCCTACGCTGCGTTTTCCAGTACGTGACCGCCACTCCAGAACCTTACTGCCCTGTCCTTACTGCCCTGCCCGGTTCTACGAGCAATGTGCTCTGCCCACTGCCACTTCAGTTTAGCGACTCGCAGAGCTATGTTGGTGACTTTGGTTCTTCTGCGGATCTCCTCATTTCTGATTTGATCACGCAGAGAAACTCCGAGCATAGCTCTTTCCATTGCCCTTTGTGTAACTCTGAGCCTTCGTATGAGGCCTATTGTGAGCGACCACGTTTCATTTCCGTAAGCCATCACTGGCAACACACACTGGTCAAAGACTTTAGTCTTGAGACACTGGTATCTTGGACGACGAAAAGATGTATCGTAGCTTCCCCGCTGAGCTGGATTCGACGAGACACCTCTTTCTCGAAGTTGGACCTACCTAGTTGGACTGTTTGTCCCAGGTATATGTACTCGTCAACAACTTCGAGTGCAGAGCAACCAACTAGAATTGGAGTGGGTACGACATGAGAGTTCGACATGATCTTTGTCTTATCCATGTTCATCTTGCTGGGAAGCTCTGCTGAGGTCATTGAGCATTTTGCCCAAGTCTGATACGCATAGTATAGATAAAAAGGAAAAAAACAGATTTTCATAAAAAATACTAATAAATTAATTTGAATAAAAGGACAAGTACATATAATTAATTATTTGATTTTTTTTTATTGAGCCATGACAGTGGTTATGACGTTTGATTAACGACTTTGACAATTCTATTTTCCCGTTGTATTCACGGTGAGGCATGATTTCAGTTGGTTCTGTTTCGGAGCCTTTAGTAATGGCCAAACCGTCGTTATTTATGCCTCTTAATACCAATGAAACTAATCTTGCTGCACTAATAGTTAATCATAAGTTTTTTTTTTATAAATTATAAAAGCGGTGATGCGATCGTTGATGGTAAAGCGCACTAGTTTATTAAGAGCCTATTCACTCTAGCCTTGAAGGCACTTATATTGTAGTCCGACGGAAATACCGCCGCTGGCAAATTGTTCCCGTCCGTTTTGAATTAAATCAGGGTCGCCAATCAGCCTCTTCGCTCGCCTCTCCACCGAATCCAAAATGGCCAGGTGACATTTCGCAGCACCAGCCCGAATGTGGCTGCAGTACTCCACACACGAACGAACCTCTGCTTTGTACAGCATTAGAAGCTGCCCTGATGTGAAGTACCGCCGGACCTTTGCGATACGCCATACTTCCTGGCAGCTTCTTTGGCTTTGGACCCAATGAACTGCCCAAAGTTAAGGTTCGAGGAAATCTCAACTCCCAAAAGCCGAATGTGGTCGGTACCCTCCAAGGCTTCATTGCGAAAAGTAGAAGCCAAGGGCTCCTTTTGGTGGTGAAAAGATACGTCTGTGTTTTGGCGGCATTGAATACTACAAGATTGGCATTACCCCATTCGGAGACTGCCTGTAGTGCAACATTCGTATGCTCTATCATAGTCTCTCTTTCAGACCGGATTGATTCCCTACTAGCCCGAGCATCCGGCAGGTATCTCTCTACAACTGTGCTGTCATCTGTATACCCATAGACACCATATTTATTAGAAGTTATTTTTGCAGTCCTTGGACAAGTTAAATTGAATTTACATAAAACCTAAGCCAAAATATAGGAAAAAACATAAAAAAAACAGTTAACTATAATGTATCAGTATACATTATAGTTAACTGTTTTTAAACATCAGTATGTTTACATTAAATGTACATAGTGCTGGCCCAGGCTCCAAACATTTCTCAAACATCTTCTTTGTTTTATTACTAGTGCAGAAAATATCTCTCTGTTCATTGTTTTCCGAATAGTCAAATTAAATCCACGTGTATTCATTTAAAAGTAATATAAACGGAACGAACTGTGCATAAAGGAGAATACTGTCAGTGTCCTGAACCATGGTGACCTACTTCCAGATGACGTACTGTGTATACAAGGAGACTCATTTTCGTTGTAGCTTTTTTATTTAAGTGGACACTGCCTTTCTATACTTGTTAACACTGTAATTAAAAAAAAACAAGAGAAGTTATTTTTAAAAGAAAAACCGTGGGGTTGCTGAAAGATCTGAAGAAGCTCCCTATTCTTGGAAACTTCCAATTGGAACCATACTCCCAGCTTCAGACGTTTCCAAAATTAAATATTTTGATTTTAGTATTGACCATGACTTTTTCCGTAAAAGTATAGGTATTCTATACAGGATAGCAGGGAAATGGACATGCAAACTGACATTATCTCAGTTTGCATGTCATTCAGTACCTGTACAGTATTCTAGAACCCTGGAGCCCTATTTTGCACCGGTTATAAAAAAAAAAACTGAAGTTTCATACTTCTGTCAAACCTACGCGATCGTATGGGACTGCAATTTTGTTTCGTTTTTAATAACCGACCAAAAAATACAAAGTGATGAGCGCTCAAAACTTAAGTAGATACTCGTATGTAAAAAAAGGAGATGTGCTGGGTAGTTGAAAATATGTATATCAGAACTCGATGTTGCTATATCGACCCCATAACTGTGGCATTACTACATATTTAGTCTACGGCTACGTTTATGGATCTGTAAAGCCACATCATTAAGTAGCCGAAAGAAGCTGTGGCTGTACCATGCGATGCACCGTATATATAAAGTATTATTTTGTGAATTATATGTACATTGCTTCTGTGGTCACTGAGTGACATATGTACTTAGGTAGTGGTTAAGGGGTTTTTGTTGTTTGTAATTACTGCGAAAATAGTTGTTTTTAAGATTTTAAATACAAATATTTCACGGTGGTAGGCCATATTAATATCGGCCGCCGGCAGAAGACAAAGTCTTGCCGCCAAGCGGTTTGTCGTGTTCCGGCATGATGTCTGGTGAAGCCGTACCGAGGACGGGTCTGAGCAGTTGTGTTGCGATGTGTGCCAGGAATGATGCGCCAAATGTTGTTGTGTTGGGAATTTGGTCGTGGAGGATCAATCTCCCTTTGGCGTAGCATCGTTGGTTGTGTTGTTGGGTTAAACATTGCATCACCTCGCTCAACTGCCGTCTTCCTTCCTATTCGCATAGTTTTTCTGAGTGAATAGACTCTTAATAAACTAGCGCGCTTTACCATCAACGATCGCATCACTGCTTACCATCAGGCGGGATTGCGCTCAAGCGCTAGTTTATTAATTATTAAAAAAAAAAATGTACAGTAAAATTTCTACTATATTTATATTTGGAAACTGATTCCAGGATTAACAAAGTTTTAGTTTTAGTAAAACGAACAAGAACACGACATTCTTATATTTTTAGAACATCATTCATTCATTTAACTCGTACCGCTTCTCCAGTATTTTACATTTCTATGGTTCAGAATCAATGATAATAGATTGCCAATCGATGTCCCTGCCATCCTATATAAATAATTGAAAATATATAAATCAAATCATGTATATATTTTCTCAAGGGCTTTTTTGTCGTTACGTCATAACTTCCTTCATACTTTATCAATATACCTACATAAATGAGGCATCATTTTAATGCTTTTCTGAACTGCCCGCCCTCGACCTTATCCGTCCTCTATCATGAACATCGAGCATGAGAATGTGCAAATACGGTGCACGGGTCACCGTATACAGGGTGAATCTGACATCGTAAAGCAAACTTCGCGAGAAGGCTACACCGCATGCCACTAATAAAATTATGATAGTCATTTTTATCGTTAATGAGCGGTTACAATAGTGTTTAAAAAAATGTGTCGGCTCAGCCTTTGAACGTTGCAAGCGTGCCGCCGCGTGTTTGTGGGTATGACGTTGACCCCTGATGGGAACTCTATTAAATCAGCTGATAGGATAGTTTTTCGAGTTTTGTTCACATTGTGCTTTTTTGTGTAATTAGCGAATTAATTATTTTTTTACTTTAAAATCTTATGGGCTTAGAAAAGTATAGCAATTATGAATGGTTTAAAGTGAAAAAACAGCATTTTATTTTTTTTAATCAGGAAAAAACCGACGAAAAATTCCACCACTGGGGGATTCAGAATCACGTACTGGATCCATGGTACTCGTTTGTGCGTCGATGTCAGAGACACCCTTTATAACAGTTAGCAGAATCTTAGCGGGGCCCAGGATATGTACAGACGACAGCACATTAAGCTACTACAATCTATCAGATTTCTTTACATATCTAGATTGATTTTCAACTTTATTTATAAAGTATTAAGGCTCATGGTTTATTGGGAATATTTGACGGTTCGGGTAGGGGACCTGCTGTCGTCTGTACATTTAAGTATACACTGACTTTATCACACACTTTTGCTTATGCAATTATTGTGTATTTTTCTGTGATACATTCTTCTGTACATGCAGGACAGCCTCCGTGGCGTAGTGGTAGCGAACGCGGCCGTTGCGCAAGGAGGCGCGGGTTTGCTCCTCGCACAGTGCAAATATTTGTATGCACGAATATAGATATTTGCACTGGTCTGGTCGTGCCTCGGAAAGTACGTTAAGCCGTTGGTCCCGGTTGCCATACGAACATCTAGTGGCAGTCGTTACTGGTTGTTGGAGTCGTCAAAAAATCTAACAATTGGTCTAACTGCAATGCATAGACATCGCCTTCGGGTTGTGAAGATCAGACGGCAGACGCTTCACAGAAAATATCGAAGTTTAGCCAAAATGAACAGTTAGATTGGTAAAGCGGACCCCAGACTCCAAAGCAGAAAAAGCTACGGATGCGACTGGGGTTAACGCTGAGATGATGATGATGATATTCTTCTGTACATGCATTAATTTCTCATACATATGTACCTATAAATAATAAAAGACAACTAATTTTACTTGTAAAGCATAAAATCAACGGTTCATTTATAATTCTTAGAAACAAGTTCGCAACTCAAAACAACATTTTGTTGAAAGTTAGTGTGATTAAAAGTTCATTACGGTTCATTCAGCATCATTATCATATCAACTAGTTAACGTTTACCTCCCCATCAGTTTTGATGCATTACGCCTTGATCCAAATAATATAGGAAGGTATGACATATGCATAATATTCACAATTCTCATCAACCCTTTTGGCCTGGCCCTAGCACTTGAATTACCGCGAATTACCTGAAATTGATAACGCCATAATACATTAAATGTATACAACGTAATATAATGTCATATAACGAACCAGTCGTATAATTTCAGAATGGCATGAATGTACCTAAATGCAAGAAACATCCATCAAAGGGTCGGGCCCAGCACCTTAACACAAGTTGTCTTGGCAACTTAGCAAGGGTGCTGGTGTCGCCGCACTTTTGTTTATATACTTTTAATTGTATGTACTAGATGTATCAATGTACTGTAAAACTTGATGCAAATAAATTATTGTTATAGTTATATATAAGCTTATATATACACCACATTCTTGATTTTTTTCTTTTTTTAATTAGAAACTAGCGCTTGACCGCAATCCCGCCTGATGGTAAGCAGTGATGCGATCGTTGATGGTAAAGCGCGCTAGTTTATTAAGAGCCTATTCACTCTAGCCTTGAAGACACTCAAATTGTAGTGTGACGGAAACACCGCCGCCGGCAAATTGTTCCAGTCCCTCGATGTATGCGGTATAAAAGAAGAAGCGAAACGCTTCGTCCGGGTCGTAGTGGTGTCAACAACGTAAGGGTGGAAACTCGCCGTGCGACGGGTCGTCCGATGGTGGAACGGAGATGGGGGAGTTAAATCATGCAATTCCCTTGCACACTCGTCAGAATGCAGGCTACTACGCCTGTGCTCCAGGCTCTGGAGACCGTTTCGAGTTAAATCTGGGTCGCCAATCAGCATCTTCGCACGCCTCTCCACGTTTACTTAGGACAGCGAAACTATACCTATACTATAAAATGTTTACGGAAATTTCCAAGTAAAGCCGTAATTAAAAATTGGTTTATTTCGCAGTTTGCAATTTGTTATTCAACCGCGATGCTAAACTGGCAACTTTATTACTAGTTCGCGGCGGCTGAGCATTGCATTATTAAGGCATGGCTTACTCCATTTACCTATGTAATGTTTTGTGGAAAATGTTTGCTTAAGTTAAAATAGCACAACTATTTTGTGGTTCCCGTGTTATGACAAACTGTGTTTTAAATAAACAGGAAAACCAAACAACAGACTTTTTAGTATGTGAACGTTCACATAATGAATTTCTGTTTCCAGTGCACACATTCCTCAATCACACATAATCTGGTAGAAATATAGCGCAGCCAGCGGATTTCAGCGGATTTTAAACAAGTTATGTCTCCAGCTGCAATTTACTTACGCCTGCCTTTTGGATGACTACGTTTTTTAATTTATTCAGCGCTTCCTCGTTGTATGTAATCAGTCGGTTGGACATAATATCAGGATTTACTCGATTACGTGCCCACATTTTTTATAAAATTATAAACTAGCGCTTGACCGCATGCAATTCCCTCGCACGCTCCTCAAAATGCATTCTATAGAACACCGAAAGGCTGGCTACTCTACGCCTGTGCTCTAGGCTTTGGAGACCGTCTCGATTTAAATCAGGCTCACCAATCAGCCTCTTCGCCCGCCTCTTCACTGAATCAAAAGTGGTCAGGTAATACTTAGCAGCATCAGCCCAAATGTGGTTACAGTACTCCACACACGAACGGACCTGTGCTTTGTACATCATTAGAAGCTGCCCTGGTTTGAAGTACCGCCGAACTTTTACGATAACGCCAAGTTTCCTGGCAGCCACCTTGATCTTGGACTCTATGAATCGCTCAAAGTTAAGGTTCTTGGAAATTTCAACTCCCAAAATCTGAAGGCGGTCGGTACACGGTTTTGGCGGCATTGAATGCTACAAGATTGGCATTCCCCCAATCGGAGACTGACTGTAGTGCAACATTCGTTCGCTCTATCATGGTCTCTCTTTCGGACCGGATTAATTCCTTACTAGCCCGAGCATCCGGCAGGTATCTCTCCACAACTGTGCCTTCATCTGCATACCCATAGCTACCGGGCATCAGCAGATCGTTAATATGCAGCAGGAACAGAGTTGCAGAGAGAACAGACCCCTGAGGAACACCGGCATTAGTCGACACGGGCTCAGATGAGCATCCGTCGACAATGACTTGGAGGGACCGAGCCAGATGCACGTAATCAAGTGAATATTCATATTATTTTATTATACCTATTGCTTTGTATGTAAAAATGAGGAACAAGTTATTGTTTATTTTATAAAAATGACAAGGTTTTTTCAATATATTAATAACTTATTATTGCAAAGGCAAATTTCAAAATTTTTAACTAGTTCAGTGCATCAATATGAAGTCTCAAGGTAGCACTGTTTTGGATGCTAAATTTAGCGATAAAATTGTCCTAATACAAATACTACTCGGCAAATTATATTTGTGTTAATTATCTTTGGTTTTACTTTAGGAAAGATGTCCCCTAATTTCTCTATACACTTACGTTTAATACGGTACAAATGGAAAGTTGTGGTAGGGACAGAAGTTACAGAGTTCAAAATACAAGTCCCAAGTTTTGTGTCCAGGGATTCATTAAACAGTGGTCTCCAACAAAATAAACTTTTACCAAATATTCATTAGGCCTCTAAGGGAATTACTTAAATGGAACGCGAAGTGGATCAGAAAAGCGATAAATTCTTGATAGAACAGGATAGAATACTGCTTATTAGATTTTTGATGATTAGATTAAATTACAGATAGATATATAAATTTTACAATTTGCGGTCTTGTCGCCAAAAGCTATCGTTGACTACCTCTATCTAACCTATCAAATACAACTTTTGGCTGAATTAAAAAGGGGAAGGAGACATAAGCAGGCTGTAGGTGGTCTGTGGGTATGTATGCGGTGTGGTTGGCTTTTTTAAGTGACTGTTAAAAAGTTAATTGTAAGATTTTACTTTCACTCTAATCTACAAAGGTAACATCATTGTCTCTGTTTCTTATGCAACGCGTAAACTTCCTGATAGCAATATAAGTTGAATTTGTGCGAGCCAAGAGGATGCTAGTAAAAGTAACAAATAGGTTGATTGTTATTATGATTTGCAAACGGGCGGCGCTCGCAGCATTTTTGTAAGAAAAAGCTATTTCTTTTCATTTTTATGGACATAATTTTCATACTAAGCCGTAAGCCATTTATTCATTTCTTGGATCACCAACAGAGGCTACCCAATTACATGTACGTGCATATAAACAAGGTCAAATAGAAGGGTCCAATTATAGGAGAGCAGATCAGACACATTATTTGTTATATAGGTAGGTTCAACAAGTTAGAACAGGATGAAAATATTAAAATAAAAATATATACAATTTTACTGAATTTTTTCAAGTATTAATCATCTGAACCTTTGCTTCATTCGTTTAAAATGTCGGATACTAATAACTATCAGACAAGTGGTTATAAACGGGAAGCCCTGTGCAATTTTTCACCTCTCTGCGTAACTTCACCACAGAGGCTTTTATTTCTTTCGTCGGAAATGAATGGATAGTATTATCAAACGGGAAATACGTCCTAAAAACGGTAGTGTAACAGTGTTTTGCTACATGTAGTGACAGAGGTAATCCCACGGCGAAACCGCTGCTGCGGTTGACCTACAAATTGCATTGCTACCGAGAAACGAGATTTGACCAGTAAATTGAGAGGGCCACATTCAGCTCATTACATGAATATGCCAACTCTTTACACTACAGACAGCTGCAAATAGATGTAAAAAACGATCAAAATTAAATTAATTGTCCACAATCTCAAATAGCACACTGGTTTTTATAATAACTGTAGTTACAGATTGATGTAGTGTTTTGTAACACAAATTGTAGTCAATCAAATTAATTTTTATCCATGAATACCTACATATATATTTTTGCTGACTGTATATCATCATCGTCATCGTCAATATTTCAACAGAAAGACGTCCATTGCTGGATATAAGCGTCCCCCAAGAATCTCCACGACGACCGGTTCTGCGCCTCTCGCATTCAGTGGTTTCTCGGGACCTTCACCAGGTATATACAGTTAGTCAATTCAAAATATGGCTCATCGAGTCATACTGGCTTCATAATGCCATCTCTATCACCAAAGCTTGCTATGACCCGCGTCATACAACCCTATATGAAATACTAATTCAAATAAAGTACTTTCTCTTCACAAGCATTTAGACAATTTAAAAATGATGTGATACTAGGCCGTCATATTAAAAGTTTTAATATGACGAGTAATATGAATAATAAAAAATTATGTGATGTACCCGGTGTTAAATTTTCCTATTTGATTTATGGAAATACTTTCTCATCGGGATTGTATTTACGGAACGTCGCCGTTAATGTGCCAAACTTTTACCGGCGTTTATATATCGTTAGCGTCATTTGAAGTCAAGACACGATCTCGGTGCCCGGAAGCGTAAACGTACTTTTGCGTGAGAAGTACTCTTAAATAAAATAGAATCAAAGATTTTTTTTTTTTGTTTAATTATTTACAGAATTTGTATTTAAATAAAAAATATAAAATCTTATTAAATAAGGAATTTATTACTGTATACCTTCCAAAAGAGTGTTAATATAACTAGAATTTAAAAACTACATAATTGTATTGTATACAATTTTTATGAAACAGCTTTCGTAGCTGTTTCATAAAAATTTCGCATTCGACTTTCCATGAAAGTCTAAAATCAAAACGACACGTCGGATGTTCAATGTGGTTTAAGTTTGATGCCACCTGCCAGCCCCGGGGCATTTTTGCGTGGAACCAGCGAAATAGAATCCAGAAAAAAATACACAAAGAGAGTTAGCCTGATTCTAGTTTGACGTTGGTTCGTGTTCCGATGTGACGATTTTACACTATATGGGAGAACTCAAATAATAGGCCTTCTTTTGTGAAAAAGACCTGGCTCGTGAAATACTGACATTGTTCCACTCTGAAGTGCGAAGTAAAAAGGAATGAGTTGAAACGGCAAAGCACCTACGTAACGACTTACATTGCAGACTATTTCGCTTAGGGTAGGTTGACCGTTTTCTCGTGTATCGCGTACGAGATTTAATCGAAGAAAACAGTTCCAGTAAAAATTTGCAGGTAATTTGTGAAAGTTTTCGATTCTCGCTGTAACTTTTCGCGTTGCGTATTGGAAAATTCTTCTTATTCGTTTAGGAACTTTTTGATTTGTTTTCATGAAATCTTTCTCTGATTTGATGTAAAGAACCCATGCTACAAGACGTCGTCGCGGCGCCTCGAAGTTTTTCGGTAGTCAGATGTTTTATTGGTGATACGAACGGCGGCTTCCTTTGCGCGAAGTAGATGTTTACATAAACTGGTCATTGCCTTCTCAGACGATATGGTAAGCTTCTAGCTTAGTATTGCCACAAACAAATATTCATGGTATGGTAAGGTCAGGATTTGTATTATTCAGCTCAGCACATACAGTGTCGTCTAATCTACGTTGTACGGGAATTATCCAATGTGTAGGACTGTATGTATCCCAAATATATCTCAATGTCAAGTCAAACTGTCAGCTGCTGCAGTGAAACTCAATGAACAGATCGTAAATGAATTGTTTGGGAGTGTTTCACTATTGAACAATGAAATATGTTACTTATTTTACTGTTTTGTGTTTAACCTAGTTCGCTAGTCAATATAATTTTTATAGCCTAAGAGTAGCTGTGAACAATTATTCTATTCACTCACCTGTTTTGACTAGTTTGAATGTCACTTGCTGTTGGTTCTTGAGCTGCTCATTGTGTGTCGGGTGTGTGAGTTCTCGCAGCGCCATCTCGACGGATGGCTGCTGCTGCATGGCGGAAGGACGCGGCAGCGTCGGCTCTCTCGCTCGACTCAGCCTACGCAAGAAACTAACTTTCTTCGACTTAGAACCTGTGAAAAACAGAGTAAATTCAGTGTTAAATCACATGCAGCATTCATTTCTGAAAGTCATTAATTAATCAATTCAACAACCCGCACACAGTTATGTAAAACCTCATGGGCGTGATACGTGCCTAGTGAAGCATTAATGCTGTTATTACGCCAAGTAACCATGCTTAATTAATGTGACGATACGGGTTAGTCGAATAATCACGCGTTCTCAAACTCAAACCGCACTCTCATTCAGAACCTTCAGTGAACGAACGTGGTGGTGTTGGCGTCGGAGGCGTAGAGGTGCGAGCGGAGTTCGAGAGCGAGCTCGGCTCGGACTGCGGCCGCGGTGGGAGGAGGCTCAGCGTGGACGCTGTAGGTGTTGGGAAGTGCGCAGCTGACACATCCGACCGGCGGTCTGGTTCCGGAGTTGTAACTCGGATGTGTGCACCAAACTGGGGTGAGTTTGCAACTTCAAACAGTGCATCGAAGTCGCGATCGAAAATGTTCTTTCTTGAGAACGCTGGAGTAGGAAGGGGAGCGGGCAGTTCGAATTCATCGGGAGCGGGGGTTCTAACGATTTTGCCAAATTCATTGTCCTCATGGCGGCCGAGCTTCTTGAGCAGCTTCGCTTTAGTGCGCTCGCGCAGCTTGGGGCGCTCGAGCGACGGCGTCGGCGATGCCGGCGCGCGCTCTGGAGGCTCTGGAGGCGCCGTTTTGAGGTGGGTGTCAACGCTGGGTTTATTGAGGGTGGGGGTGTGGGGTGGGGTGATCGAGCTGAACGGCGCTCGCGGCGGCGGCCCAAAGATCAAGTCAAGCGTAGGCCGCTGCCGTGGCCGAGGCAGCGATTGCGAGCGGTATGTCAGGGAAACTACTTCATCCGCAGGATATATTACGTACATCCCTGGCGAGACCGCATCGCGCAGGCCCCTCGCGCCCTCCGAAGAGGTTTACGCGCGTCGATTTGAGCTACTATTAAGATCTTGTGGCAAGTAACTCTTCGGTATTTTATTCTCCGTTACAATCTGACTTGAGAAAGGAATAAGTTACAAAGTTAACGTCAATTGGAATGTTTTTAAAGGTTAAGTTGCCTTTTGCGTACTACAATGTAAGTTGAAGAACGATTAAGGAATGTGTTATGGAAGGGATCTTGAGCCATAGTAGGTAGGGTAGAAGGGTCTCTTCATGTACTGTCTGCCAATTCCGAACAACGAATCTTCAACCTAGAAGAACAAAAAGTATTGCTTATTTACTTGAAGACTAATAGTCCATATAGCTATTATGAAAAACATGGAGCAAAGTTTATGGAAAAGAAACTCGCCGCTGGATTATTTTGTTTCGTATTCATGTTTGCAGCAAATAGTAGAAAATCACAAACAATGTCTGAACACGCAGGTCTGACATACGCTGACACGCATACATACATAAGTACGTAATGTATGCAGGAACCGACAAAGTTCGAATTGTGATCTATTTAGTCACAGTTTGACTAAATGGATCACAATTTAAACTTTATCGTCATAACTGACAAAAATCATCATATTTTTTCATGATTCGTGAAACTGAAGCATTCAACCTATGTTGGCATTAATACAATCATTCCAATAACATTCAACTTTTTTCATAGCATATAAAAACTAAATGGTTTCAGCAGTGAAAGATATTGGCGGAAATTAAATTGGTTCATTTATTTACATTCAGATTGTTTATTATATGTAGGTACTGTACCTTTATAATCAAAATGCTTTAAATATAATTAATTAAAGCATTTTCGCGCATTCTTAAAGTACTGTAAAGTACAAACGGCTCATTAATCGCTCAGTTTTATATCACACATGTATTAATACGTTTTACAAGTACCAAACAACAACATTTAAATATATTATTAAATTCTCAAAAAAATACTTCTTCAAAATTATTTCAAAAACAAATTATTATATTGTTTATTTGAATAATTACCTAAAAATTTGCTCACAAATTCTCAAAATTTGCTTTTAAACTATCATATTCGATATAAAGAGAAATGCCTAATAAAGTATTTCTCATTATATAATAAATCACAATAAATAAAAAAATAACACCCGAGCACATATTTTTTATATGATGTTGTGAATGGCGATGTCGTTTGGATGAAGTTTGCTCATTTACGCAGTTGTGGGGAAAACGCTGTTACGTTATTTTGTAATAGCGGTACGTGGACGAAGTCGTTTTGGTTAGTGAAGACGATCGAACGGTCACTTCGGATTGAGACGCAGACCAGGGCACTTCTCCAAGGTGAAACTGTCGGTTTGCCTATTTAAATTGAGGTTGTCAAGATTAGAGGGATTGCTTTATTTCTAAACTTCACCTACGAAATGGACCCCTTACCACCACTCCAAGATGCTGTCGACCATACCGCTCCGCTATCTCTGACGTCGACATATATATTTTATTATTATTTTTTATTTTTAAAATTACTGTTATATGTTGGTTATTTGATTTAACTAACATTAAACGGGTCACGGTTTTGAATAATTGCATTGTTGCCGTGATGGGTTATTAAACTAATCATTTGAGTGATGTGTCTCTAATGAACTCAAGCTTTCTATCTAAACAACGGAGCATATAAAATGTAGCTACACGTCTAAGGAGTTTAGCTAGAGTGTAAACTAGGCGGAAACTTAGACAAACGGGTCAAGTATCACCACAATAGGCGAGGGGAAGCAAAGTGAAGAAGCTCTCAAAATTTTTCACGAACGTGGCTATTCTCCACAGATTCATTTAAATTTTCCTTTGCTCACGCTAATAAGCGAATGCTTTGTAACCACACGTTTTAATGAGGTCGGAGTACTTATGCATAGATCTAGGACTTTTCATTTTAGTTTTATAAAATGGAAGTTTCCGTTTTAGTCTGCTTAGGTGGAACTAGTGATTTATTGATAAATAGCTTTCCGCCCGCGGCTTCGCCCGCGTGGAGTTTGGTTATATATATATTTTGTTTTTATAATTATAAACTAACAATGGGCCTTATAAGAAGGCTCAAAGTCACTCAAAGGGCAATGGAGAGGGCTATGCTTGGGGTTTCACTGCGCGATCGAATCAGGAATGAGGAGATCCGCAGAAGAACGAGAGTAACCGACATAGCCCGAAGAATTGCAACACTAAAGTGGCAGTGGGCTGGACACATTGCCCGTAGGACCGATGCCCGATGGGGCCGACGGGTTCTCGAGTGGCGACCACGCACCGGAAGACGTAGCGTGGGTAGGCCCCCGACAAGGTGGACCGACGACCTGGTGAAGGTCGCGGGAAACCGCTGGATGCGGGAGGCGCAGGACCGGTCGTCGTGGACAACCTTGGGGGAGGCCTATGTCCAGCAGTGGACGTCTTTCGGCTGAAATGATGATGATGATGAATTATAAACTACCGCTTGACCGTAATCCCGCCTGATGGTAAGCAGTGATGCGATCGTTGATGGTAAAGCGCGCTAGTTTATTAAGAGCCTATTCACTCAGAAAAACTGAGAGAATAGGAAGGAAGACGGCAGTTGAGCGAGGTGATGCAATGTTAAACCCAACAACACGACCAACGGTGCTGCGCCAAAAGGAGATTGATCTGAAGACCCTCCACGACCAAGCTCCCAACACAACAACATTAGGCGCATCGTACCCGGCACACATCGCAACACAACTGCTCAGGCCCGTCCTCCGTACGGCTTCACCAGACATCATGCCAGAATACGTCAAATCGTTTGGCGGCAAGGCTTTGTCTGGTGGGTGGTAACTTCTGCCGGCGGCCGATGTTATGGCCTACCACCGAGAACGCGCTTTTTAGATTTCCATCGGGAATATCAATTTTTTCCGGGATAAAAAGTACCCTATTATTTAATCCAGACTTCTAATTTTACGTCTGCAAAGCAATCAGTTCAGTAGTATGGCCTGAAAGCAGAACAAACAAACAAACAAATTCACATTCCCATTTATAATATTAGTAAGGATGAACTTTGGTCTAGAACACTTGGTTTGTGTTTCTCTCTAACATTTTCCCTCTATATTTTGTCTGTTTTATTTGAATATGAATTCTTTTCTGTATAAGACGAGACCTGTGCCCAGCAGTGGGATGATAAAAAGGTTGATGATGTTGTGAATACTCTAGTCCAGTCTTTTAGTCACTTTGTACTCGTAAATAACATTTCAGGATAAACGTTAAGGCAATTTACAAAATGTCCTTACTACAACTAAATTATAAATTGACCTATTTAATCTCAAACCACGTAAAGCAATTAGACGGACATACCTACGAGATATATACTCGTATGATTCTCACACTGTTAGCGGCATTTTAATGGCGGCTTTAGTTTTGTTAGCAGTCTCGAGTGGAGTGCTTACGTCACGTAAATAAAGAGTCGTAAACAGGGTTCAACGAATGGCTTGGCGGTTTGCCTACGAGATGCTTTTGCGAAAACTGAATAGCGGATACAATATACTGCTATTTATAATTGTTGTTTTTTTAAATAGCTCGCTAGATCAGATTACTACAACCTTGAGTTTAAATATTGTGAAGACATGCACTGGTGGAAATTTAAAAAATATTTGCACTCGACAGCTTTTAGAAGTAGGTTTTCAGAACATCCGCGCAACAGTCTAAAATAAATTGGACTAAAATATATTGTAGGAAGAAGCGGAGCGCGTGAGACAGGTTGAATCCCAGCGCCCTTACGCCACTTGCCGCCGCAGGAGGTGCCCTGATCGGAAGACAACATTGAACTCTCGGCCACCGTAGGCGCGGGTCTACGGGCGGTTAGCAGTGGGCAGCTGGCCGCCCCGTAAGGTCCCGGCCCGAGTCGACGGCGCGTCGTGTTTCATGCGTGCCTCAAAGAGATGTCAGCACGTCATGACGGGGTCCTCGAAGACCGATGTCTCCTGAGTCAGGGTTGCGAGTTGTTTAAAAAACCGTGGCTCTGGCGCATAGGCAAGTAAAGAAACACGGGTGGGTTTTAGTCAGTAAAATCTGACACGCCCTTCCGCTCCGCCCAGAGCCGGAAAGCGAAATATATATATATATATATATATATATATATATATATATACATATACATATATATAGGTTTAATATTATATATGTAATATTTTGCGAATTTGACATGAATGCCAGAGAGTTATGTTATGATTGTAAAACTTACTATCATATTGACGTCATATCAACGTCACTAACTGACGTGTTTTCAGGCACTTGACGGGTTAGGTTTTTTATACGAATATAATGTAGATGAGTACAGCAAAATCATAACTCACAATAGCGTAATATTTTGTGAACACTGCAGCCATGAAACACACGTGTTGAAATATTTGTGTCTTGTTTCATAATAAATCATTTTCAGAATTACTTTGTATTATTATAACTTCTGTAGCCAAATTTGGGAACATTTGAAGGTCCATTAATGAATTGTTTCAATCTTTTTTCTTTTTAGGAATAGATTTCTGGAGTACAAAATTTCGGTGAATATAAGACTACCTATTTCATTAATGACAATATGATATACATTGTGTGTAATTCATGATATAATATTTCTTGTTAAGACTGGATGATTCATTCACGATTCAAAAGTTATGACATCTAATGTATAGCTACAAAATCTTCAAAAATGCATATTTTTTATTTTTGACTCACCTTGACGGGACTCTGGGTCACTGCCATGCCCTCAGGAAAGAGTTGGTAGATACAACTACAATGTCGAAAAGAAATACTTAGTTCCAATAACGTAATGTTCTGACTTGGGTGTCATATTTAATTTAATAAGTCGTAGTAACATTACTAACACAAGACGTTTTTTTTTATAACTTTATTTATTTTTAAAAGAATAAGAAGTTTTGTATAGGAGGGTAAGTCATACCGTTATGTAACGAGTTACAGCGCCAGTTTGTCTGGCTTCCCTTTCTCTCACGTATACGGCAGCGGTAGACAAACTCCTCTCTCTTTTAACTCACAGCGGTATCCGTATTTCGGACAGAAGTTTCTCCCTCACTCTAAAATTACTATCTGACTAAATCATACACTGAACACTAAGTCAGTGTATGATTTGGTCAGATAGTAAATTTTAATAGTAACTTTAAATATTCCTTTCTTGTCAATCTAATATATGTACAGCATATAGAACTTCTAACCCATATTGACATAATGTGTATTTATGCATAAATTAGATTGATAATAGGAAAATAAAACACACTTCAAAGAGTATACAAATGAAATAGAAGGAAGATTGATAAGAGAGTATACACTCTACCCCCTCTAACTCAGCGTAAGAGGGGTAGAGCTTAAAAGTGATAAAAAATTGGTTTTAAAAACTAGTTCTAAAAACTTCCTTCAAAATAATAAGGCTGCCCGGCCAAAGCGGCGAGTTGAATGAAGCTTGTAGTATGTTCTAGAAGCCTCAAATCGTCGCTTTGGCCAGGCGGGAACGGTTGCAAAAAGGTTCGCGATATAGGTAAGGTTATAATATAAGAACGCAGTAGAAGCTTATAGCATAGTTTATTTTATTTCTACAAAAACATTGTGTGTTTACTACACACAATATTTTTGTAGAAAAAAATAATAAAAATACACAATTGAACTGAACTTTTCAGTACAGTATTTTTATTTTATTTGTTAAAAAAATACTGTTCGCGGAATTTAACAATGAATTTGTAGCGCGGTATACTTGCAAATATTCTCATTTATGGCTTTTGTTCCGCTCACACAACATGTCATATTATTTTCGAGACAGTAAAACATGTCATTCGGCATAAACATTATTTTCTATCTACATTACTGTGTTTGATTTCACATACCTACGTGTTGTATTTCAATATAACATCTACATTCAAGAAACCATCGGAATATTAATTATGATTACATTATTAAACATTTTCTCAAGCTTTGCTTATAATTATATTATTCATATTTCTATTTAAACAATTTCTATACAAGTTGTAAACGCGGGTATCAAATCATTGAATCATAACTTCTGTAGAAATTATTTTGTAATTAGAAATCATTTGTACATAAGCTTCAGAGTTTACTTTGATATTAAATAATGGAATTATGTCAAATATTTGATGATTGTGTACATAATCAAATATTTGACTCATACGGAAATATACTTATATAATTCGTGGATTACTGATACCAATATAAAAGCATACTTGTATATGAAATTAAACATAGTAGTTTACCAAATTAATAGGAAAACTGCATTCCAAGTTACAATTATATAAAATCCTTTTGCGTAGCTAAAAAAGTGAAATTTTCGCAATTAAAAACATTCAAAACCTATTCTCAATCTATCTCAACGACAATTAATGTCAAAAACTTGTCAAAAATATACAGTTTTGCAAGATTAAAAAGGGATTATACTGTCAACGTTCTTAAAATTCCTAGAATTACCTCTCAGACTCACAGCGTCCTATTAGATATTATTAGATATTAGAGACAAGTGGCATTTCCTGACGAACATCTCAAAATAAATGTCATATTAAACAAAAATAAACTTTTATTTGAGTCAGGAATAGAAATAAACTCGGTTCGGAATCGAAGTAGGTCATTGTGTGAATGTAAGCAAACGAATTTGGAGCCCCCTGTACCTACAAAGAGATGAATGAATTTGCACATTTTACATAGGCAAACAGTTTTAGTGGTTTTGTGAATAACAAAAAAAGAAAAATCATTCAGAGTGTTCGAAGATCGTAATCAAACCATTTGTATACGAAAACGAAAATAAATTATTTACCCTTTTTGTATTATCAGAATTTTGAAGGTTTTTTTTCTAAACGAAGATTGTTGAGAAGAAAGAGATGTACTTGGAAAATGGAAACCCCTTAATATCTCAAGAGTCATTCCAGCGTTCAACAGGATAGAAGCAATGTCAATTTTACAAAACAAAGTCTGTATAACGGAGTGAGAGCTATAATTTTTCAGGTTGAATATTGTTGACGAAGTAAAAAGTGCACTAGTGGTACGGGATACGGTTGCGGATGAAAAGGTCGAGTGCTCCTCCACAATGGAACGCCGTGGTCACGAGACCACCCTTTCCTCATTAGTATTGCGAAAAAATTTGAGCACGAAACCAAAAGTCTCAGCACAAAGTTTTCTATTGCGAAAGTTTGGAACACTTATTGAACCGACAGGAATTTTAAGCAAAGTGTTACTGAAAAACTTTTAAATAATACACTTATTCTTTTGTTTTCTGGGCTTATTTTAATGTAGTTTAATAAAGCCTACGTATTTATTAAAGATTTGTCTTAAAATCAGTGACAATTAGGTATAGGAATCTATTTTATAGTAGGTATGAATTTTTTTTTTTATTTATTTAACTATGTACAACTATCATAACAGGTGAACCTAATACAATAATGTAAGACTTAAAAGAAATATTCTGTATATATACACGTCATGCACAAATGTCCTCTAAGTTAGGTTAGTAATAAGCAGCCCGTGATCACGCTACAAAGCATCGGTGGAAAAATCTAAGGGTAACTTGTTGCGGAAAATCGTTGATAAACTTGACAGGGAGGGTCCGTGGTCTCCCTTATATCACGAATTTAAAGTTAACAGATCGGTCGACCTTGCATACGTTCAAAACATTAAAGTCAATGATAAGCATATCACAGGCATAGAGGAAACAACAGAAGTACTAATAAATACACTTATCCCTGATGATTCCCCGGCTAACGATAGCGACTACCACCAACAGATTCGAGGGTGGGCTCCTGTGCCACTTGAATCACCAATGTCAGACGTACCATCTAATGACGAATTTATAAATATTGTTAAAAAACTACCGGTCAACAAATCATCAGGTGAAGATAAAATATCTAATAGGATGATTAAAGAAGCGTGCAAAACAGCGGGTGATGCCATCTTAACTGTATACAACCGATGCATTGCTGAAGGCGTTTTTCCTCGTAAAAGGCGGCGCGGTTTCATACGAATAATACCAAAGTGTGGTGACAAACCACCGGATGATCCGAAGTCATATTGTCCTATCACACTTCTACCATCTTTAGGGAAACTTCTTGAGCGCCTCATCGTTCCATGTTTACTACCGAACGGTCCAAAATTTCATAGTAATCAATATGGCTTCACCATAGGTAAATCTACAGTCGACGCTTTCTGTCAGAAGAACCGTTAACCAATCCGAAAACAAGTACGTAATTGGGATCTTCCTGGATATTTCTGGGGCTTTTGATAACGCTTGGTGGCCTATGCTGTTGTTAAAATTAAAAACCCGCGGTTGCTATAGAAACATATATAATCTCGTTTACTCGTACTTTATAAACGGTTCCGCGGTACTTAAGCTCGGTCATTTTTCTAGTACTAAAACACTAACAATGGGTTGTCCTCAGGGTTCAGTTGTCGGTCCTTATTTATGGAATTTGAGTTTTGATGACTTCCTCGCGATCCCGCTTCCATGCGGCTATTCACTTACTGGTTACGCGGACGATGGCCTACTGCTCATTCAGTCAAGTACCCGAGCTGGACTTGTGAACTTGGCCAATACTTGTCTAAATTTAATATCTCAGTGGGGTGATCGTAACCGCCTAGCGTTTGCGCCACATAAAACCTATCAACTTCTACTAAAAGGTAATCTTAAATCTTTGCCTACTATTAAATTTAACAACGTTCCCATTAAAAAACAGCAAACTTTTGCCATACCTATTATTGGAATCAATTGTAACAGCAAATACTATAAAACTACTAAATAAAACTTAATCAAATTTTATTCCGTGGTGCTTAACAATCTGGGCTTCTCCCAGTTGCAATAATGTCCCTTTGTGCCGATTGGCCTAGTTTTGTTCTGTCTCCTGCTTGTTATGGAGGGAAGTGGTAAAATATCTTTTTTCTTACTCCTCCGCTATTCTTTTATGATTAATTTCGGTGCGGGGCCCAAGACAGTTGAATCGTTTCTCCGGGA
The DNA here is from genome assembly GCA_037179545.1 of Sesamia inferens. Taxonomy (NCBI): domain Eukaryota; kingdom Metazoa; phylum Arthropoda; class Insecta; order Lepidoptera; family Noctuidae; genus Sesamia; species Sesamia inferens. The sequence goes on along the minus strand of CM073928.1, from coordinate 20,056,781 downwards.
CTCGTGTAGCTTCATTGCTCGGCGTTTTTCTGGCGGTCTCCACTGTTGATTCTGGCTTTCAGGAGTTGCACCGGGTGGGAAAAGGGTGGCGGGTTTTGTCCCAAAAAAAAGCCCGTGATAATACACTAAGAGTATAGCTACAGATGTCGATGCATTAATATCAGTCACTTTGTTTGTAATTACTTTAAAGGTTGGTGTTAGCTGTATGCATTCGTTGTTTTACAATTTATACACGTGAGGTTATTGAACAAACAGACGGCGCAATACATTGAAATTTGCGGCTTTTGTAACTGTACACGTGCTCAAATTCAGTTTCACAATTGAATTGTATTGAAATCTGCTAAGAGTGGAGTGCAATTTGTTCACTTTTTTAATCAATCTGCTCAATCAATATACATTAAGGTCAATTACAGTAATTAAAAACGTTCAAAATCCAGTCGTAATCATCTCATCTCAGTGGCAATCAATGTCAATGAATTGTTGGAAATTTTTGAAATTCAGAGGTCTTTTGTCCTTGACCTTCGCATTCTAATTTCAAAGAGTGGAACGTTCTTAATAATAAACAAATTGTTATCAAACTTTAACAGTGTAAGAAAACATGTTCGATTAGAAATACAGTGCGTGTTAAGCCCTTTAAGTGTTCTCTCATGAAAGTGTAACAAATTTTTGAACACTTAAGAGACCTAGGTAAAAGGCAAATAGACTGGGACCTTACTTCCGTACGCTGATCTGAAGAACAGTGCATGCCTCCGCGAAGACGTCTCGGCATCTCATTATTGCGACTAGGAAAGTTCAACGTGCCACCATCTTCAAGACCTAAATCTTGACTGAGCATTTATTTGTAAATTGCTTTTTTATTAGCCCTGGTTTGGAGGCTGAGGTTGACCTAGTGTGCTTGAAACAATTTTTTAAACAGGTAGGTTGATTTTTAGTTATAGTTTAGATTTGGCTGACAATATCGTTTTGGCAGAGATTATTTAATAAAAACTGTAATATAACATCACGCATGTACTTCCTGAATACAGAAGTGTACAAATAGTATACTCATATATGAAAGGCACCGCATAGTAACAGGAATGTTGGATATTAATAATAGGCGTTACACGGACAAATGATGATGAATAAACTAACTAGGTATGTAGTACAGGGTAATTGGCTCTGGCCACGTGTATGTTAGTCGCATAAACTTTGGTCACCATTCTTAGTTCCCAGGAAAACATGCTAACACTAATTAATATCCCTTATAGTAGGTACATGAGTTTAGTACCGAAAATTAAAGCGAAACCAACTTAACATCTTTATACCAAATATTAGGTACTTTAAATATGGGATTTTAGCATTATCGTAGCTCATCGTTTTAAAGCTGAGGACACTTTTGGTTGCTACAAAAAATCTAAATCCTAAAAAATATTTTGGCGAACAATTTTTTCTCGTAAAAGCGCCTCCCTGTAATAAAATAACGAAAATAAAAATGTTGTAATATGCGAGGGAAGCCCTCGAAAACACTTCATATCTTATAATCTCTGTGTTTTTCGAGAGTTTGATCTCCGTGAAAGTGACAGAGATAATAAGACATTTGATAAAATAGGTCGCGGATAATTCTAAATCCGTAAAGTAGTTCTTTCTAAATATTTTTATGATAGAAATGATCAGTGTAATGCAAACTATTTGAATAATCAATTTCTTTATCCATTTTATTTATACACGACCAATTTTGAAATGTAAACAAAATCAATTTACAGTAAAAGTTAAATTGTTTAAAAACGCAGCTAAATATTAAAACATATTTCTCTTCAATTAAGCGACACAAAGATGATTACTTTATCTTTCACTAATGACCTAAATAGCTGACATTAGATCAAAAATAAACCGATATTCTTATACCAAGCCCTTGACTTGGGTTGCAGCGGATGTTATTTTTCCGAACTACAAGGTCGTATGTCACACGCGCGTTTTTGTAAAGGTGCGTTGAGGAAGTAGTTAATATTAATGTCAGTATCGTAAACTAAAAGAACTTAGATAAAATTTAAGTTGTAATTATGGAAGCCATTAAAATGTTGAAATCTTGTTCTAGATGCTGACTAGTGTCATATAATACTTGATTGATCATATAAATATTTATTATTATTCCATTTACTTATCTATTCACACATTAAATATATATTTTTTTTTATTAAATTATAAACCAGCGCTTGACCGCAATCCCGCCTGGTGGTAAGCAGTGACGCAATCGTTGATGGTAAAGCGCACTAGTTTATAAAGAGCCTATTCACTCTAGCCTTGAAGACACTCAAATTGTAGTCCGACGGAAACACCGCCGCCGGCAGATTGTTCCAGTCCCTCGATGTACTCGGTATAAAGGAGGAGGCGAAACGCTTCGTCCGGATCGTAGAGGTGTTAATAACATAAGGGTGGAAACTCGCCGTACGACGGATCGTCCGATGGTGGAACGGAGATGGGGGAATTAAATCGTGCAATTCCCTCGCACACTCCCCAAAATGTATCCTATAGAACACCGAAAGGCTGGCTACTCTACGCCTGTGCTCTAGGCTTTGGAGACCAACTCGAGTTAAATCAAGGTCACCAATCACCCTCTTCGCACGCCTCTCCACTGAATCCAAAGTGGCCAGGTGACACTTAGCAGCAACAGCCCAAATGTGGCTGCAGTACTCCACACACGAACGGACCTGTGGTTTGTACAACATTAGAAGCTGCCCTGGTGTGAAGTACTGCCGGACCTTTGCGATAACGCCAAGTTTTCTGGCAGCCACCTTGGCCTTGGACTCAATGAACCGCCCAAAGTTTAGGTTCGAGGAAATCTCAACACCCAAAAGCTGAAGGCGGTCGGTACACTCCAAGGATACATTCCGGAAAGTAGGAGCCAAGGTGAACGGGCTCCTTTTGGCGGTGAAAAGACACGCCTGCGTTTTGGCGTTTTTTAATATTGTTGAAAATAGTTTAGATAAACAGTATCTTCTTCTTCTTCAAAGCCTATAGAGGTCCACTGGTGGACAAAGGCCTCCCCCAAGACTTTCATTCCGTTGGAGGGCATTGCCATAATCTCCACGCTTGGTAGGCGGGTTGGGGATCGCAGTAATTTGTTATTCCACAGGAGAAGCGCTGCTGCCCGCTTCCCTGATGAGAGTTCCCTTAGTCGCAAACAATATAAAAACATAATAATATTTAAAAAATATTTTCTCTTTAAATATATACGTTTCAATTATCATGCAGTACAGTAATATAACAGGAAAGAAAAATTCATTATTACATTGTTATCGTTCGAGGCTAAAATAACATTAAATTATAAAACGCTGCAAATGTTTTTATACTCAACACACATAAAAAAGGGTATCGGGTTGCCAATATGTATTGCGGATAGCGATCAAATATTTCCTTATTACGTTTCTTTATTAGATTCGTCTTCGAATACTGACCCCGATCCCTTAGAATTACAGGTAATCTTGTCGTCTGACGTCCAAACTTTAATTTCCACATATTAAATTCTCTTGGCTTGTATACATTTGTATACTATAAATCCCTGTCAATTGAATATACCGTTTTTTTGACAGCTGTCTTAAAATCACGAAACACATGTCCAATATTTTAAGTAAAGAATCTATCTATAAAATTTCAAAAAGATACCAAGAAAAACCACAAAGTTATAAGCTAGTTATCTTACATGGTTGTCCCAACAAAAATATGGCCAACTACCACTCGCCCGGCCGCACCTATAGCGGCGCGGCGTTGGGGACAATGTCTCACGCGCCTAGTACTATGATCTAACGTCAGCTGAGGTGTGCGCTCGGTAACCACACTGCAATAATTTCCAAATGTATTTGTGAAGAAATATAACATGGTGTAAAATGATTGGAATCGATTCAGTTGCTTATTCTGAACAAACTATATTCAGGTTTCTTTAAAGAAAAAATAACATTGTGTATATTGTATTATCTTATTTGGCTTTTTACATATATTATACTGCCGTACGTGTATCAACCAATGTACCTATTGACCTATTGGGTGTTACTGTAATTAATGTTTTTTGATAAATGGATCTGGGAAAACGGTTTACCGAATGCGGAGTATATGAGACATTATGGCAACTATATGTACAGTGTGTAAAGCAAGCAATTTTAATATACAAAATAATATTCCAGTACATAAAGTAGATTACATAAACTTCAAAATTTCAAAGTAATTTGTGAAAAGAAAGTAAAATAACACATCGCCTCATAAATAAATTGGGAATCTATTTAGTAAGTTGTTTCAGTGAAAAGATGAAAAGTAATCATGGCAGACATTGTTTTTAATTTTTAATAAGCTGAGATAAATAGTTCATTGCCATTCCTTAAATTGATTTGTGTTATAATAAAAAAAAAACCCTACGAATTGGCTCAAATGTTAAACGATCTTAGCACGGCAAACCTAGTTAGTGGTTGGATTTCAGATGAAAATATCAATAACCAATTTAATGACGAACGGACTGAAGTGACTTGGAAAGCAGTAACGTTTAATGAAATAAATTGTTCTGACTGCATCTGCCGTTAGACAGACTACTAATGAGCCAAACTTATGACCCAATAAGCCTTTTGGGTCATAAGTATTAGTATTATTTCAAACAAGATGGTTTTAACGGATGGAAACCGTATGATGGGCTGGACTCCTTCAACAAGTCCTGTTCTGAGACAGCTTTAAACAGAGAGAAGTAAACATAAAGTAGAGAGGCCTTTGCCCTACTGTGGGACATACACACAGGCTTTTAATAATAATGGTAAAAGCATACGCCTGACATAAAATTAACCTAGGAAACACATAAATATCGGAACGTAAAGTAGGGACGTGTCAGGTCATTAGTAGAGGGAACAGGTTATTGCGCCCCATTTCCCACAGGACATCGGTTTGCCATACATGAGTCGAACGCTAGATTGCATTTGTAATGTGTTTCCCGATTTGCATGTTTCCCAGCAGACTAGAATAGGAGGAATATACTAGAATAGGGGTGTTTCCTGGGTAAAAAAAAAGATTATATTTAGTCCGTCATTCAGATTATAGAAAAATATATGATACGTATATATGTTTTATCAAATCAATAAAAATTGACAAATATAAAAGGCATCTAAGATTGTTAAAAAGTATAGCAAGGAGTGACGTCACCCGAGTTTTCAACGCACTGTATCTCCTTCATTTTTTGCTTATACGAAATAAGAAAAAATACGTGTCTAGTTTTTTTTTGGAAATCTGTCTGACGGACTAATTAGTTCTTTTAGTCAACTACCCTATTATGTGCATGCTTAGTTCATCATCATCAATCTTTTTATCGTCCCACTGCTGGGCACAGGTCTCCTCTCATACAGAGAAGGATTGAGCGTAATCACCACGCTTGCTCAATGCGGGTTGGCGATTTCAGACTTATAGTCCAGGTTTCCTCAAGATGTTTTCCTTCACCTTCAGTCATTGATGTCCAAGATATACTTAGAAAGTACATATAACTTTAGAAAAGTTGCATTGGTACTTGCCTGACCTGGAATCGAACCCGCGCACTCATACTTGAGAGGCTGGCGTTTTGACCACTAGGCCACCACGACTTCATGCTTAGTTAATATATGTAATTATTAATGCAGCTATATATTCTTCTTTAGCAGATATATATTAACGTTTTATTAGGTAACTTTACGCGATTCTGGAAAAACAGTTAGAAACATAACGGAGAATCTGTTGGTACTAAATCTAATCAATGCTAAATAAAAATGTATTTATTAACTTTTCTTTTAAATTCTGAAAACATTCCATCATATTATCTCAACCCTTTCAGTTAAGGAGATTTGTGGATTCATTAATAATTCAAGCCATCTACTAAGTATAAATACGTATCATGGACTTGTAATCGTCGAAATTCTTAGCGACGAGCATTGGCGAGCAGTTCTGCTCAACTTTGAAGTTCATTTTACTTGTTCAAGAAGTTTGTATGACTGCTAAGGGAATACAATCAAAGACTTGAACTTATAAGTTTTTGTTATTCATTAGTGTAATTAAATCGTTTTTCTGTACACATTTAAAAGATAATGTAATATGTTTATGTTAAAAATGGTGTCGTTTATACAAATGGTTTTTCGAATAATAAACAATAATATGTATACCTACAGTGGTGTATAAGTACCTTAGTGTATGATTTTCTACTGAGTCAGTAATATAATTGAATTGAATGTTTCTTGTCCGTGATGTTTGGTAATAAAGTTTTTTCGATTAGGCATTTAGGTAAACAAACATATGGAAATTTTTTAGGGCTTGATAATGTCAATCCTCGCTTTTTATCTCTATAAGTGGTAAAAACACGGTTTTCGTATGATTGTCCCTTTAGCTTAACAGTCTCCCCTTTGTCACAAAACGAAATCTAAGTTTAGTTCCAGACTTTACCTTACGAGTTAGTATTTGTATTTCGAACTTCATTGAGGTTAAGCCAAAATTTTTAATAAAAAACTTGACAACTTAGTACCGAATTATGCTGTCATTTTTATATAAAGAACTGCGTTTCTATAATGGTTAGGTGCATTATTCAATAACCATTTAGGTCGTTTGAAAGCTTGGGACTGAGCTGCTCGCTCTGCTAAGCATTGTTACTAAGCAATATGCGTAATTATAACTTAAATTATTGTAAACATTTTCATTTTTAATGTCTGGACTTGAAAAAAGACGATGATCCCTGAGTTTGTTTTGACTATTTCTTCTCAGAGGTAGTCAGTTAGGAAATGCCGGCTTCATCTAGTTTAAAAAAAACATGACGTGAAAAAGCGACCAGTGATCCTACTTGCTTAATAAACGAATACATTTCATTTCATGTCTGACCTAAATAAAATCCATGTTTTGTAATAAGGGGGTTTATGTTTTGACAGTAGACAAAACGGACAGTTGAGTATAATTGAAAACCTAATCCATTTTGAAGTCAGTCAAAAGTTATAAATATTGGCAACAAGAGAGATTATTTATACCAAGAAGAATAAGTAGAAGCTTTGTAAAGATACCCGACGGGGAGGAAATTTAATTTTATATCCTAATAATAAAATCTAAAATAATTAGTAAATATTTTATTGATAGCTAAACATAAGCAGTTGCCAACATAGAAAACTGCAATCATAGGAACATATTAACGATAATCATATTAATATTCTGAATCCTTACGGAAAAAGATAGGATAGTAGGGGAAAACTGTGTCATATTCTATGTGGGAACTAGGGTTGTAACGGAGGCCTTGTTAGCGGAGGCGGAGGCGGATGCGGAGGTGACGAGTCTCACCTCCGCGGACGCGGAGGTTAACGGAGGCGGAGGTGGAGGTGAAAGTAGATATAGAAAATATTGGAATTTATGGTTAATTAAAACATTTTTTTTAAATTATAAATACATACATTAATAGTAGTACACTTGGTAAAAAAAATATTACCTTCTAGTAATGGAAATTAAGAAGAAACAAATTGTATTTGCCGCATTCCCGTCTCGCATTAGTTGATTCTTGACCATTTTGCACTCAAACGTGGCCGGACGGTTATCGAGCGTCGCAGCTTGCGCGTTATTTATTTTATAAATACGTAAATAAACCTCCGTAATAACTCCGCAAAAATTGTGCGGAGCCGGAGGCGGAAGCGAAGATACGATTTCTAACGGAACTTCCGCAGTAACAGAACCGAAGGCGAAGCTCGGTTACAACCCTAGTGGGAACGTTATAGTAAGCGCATTAGATCATTCCACGAAAATAGAAAACTGGGTTTAGCCTGATTTTTTAGATACTCAGACTTCTAAGTACTACTCGTATTATCTTCATATGGCTTCATAGATCGAGGACGTGATTTTAACGCCTAATAACTTACATTAACTATCATTTTCTGAAATATTACTGACAGAATACTGAATATGGTCTACACAAGTGAATGTTTGTCCAATGTCATTCCATTGACAATGACAGCTGCATTGAAATCTATTTGGGATTGTTGCTTTTTTTTCTTCTGGTCGGTTTTGTTTGAAACTGAACTGCATTGAATGATGTAGAGGCCGCAATGGGATTGTTATATTTGATGCTACCTGTAAACAATCAGATGTAAAATACTGTAATCATCTGCACCTGGTTAGATTTATAATAAATAGGTTGGAAAGGGTGGGTAACCGCCCATCCCCTCTCACAGAGTGTTGAACTTAAGGGTATAGTTGATTATTAATAAATATCTTTATTACATTTCTACGATTTACATGTACGAGGGTTAACAAGCGCGTCTTCACAGCATGAGCCGTCGGTGCCGAAAATTTACAATCGGAATCTCTTCTAATCAGAGCTCACCAATTATCAATTTAAGCACCTTCACTCACATACCAACGGCTATTAAATTTATGTGCGTTATAAAACGCAAACGAAGCATCGTTTCTGTGACTTTATTATGGCTGTAAATGACAATACTGTACATTAATTCAAATTTAAATGTTACGTTTTTGATATTTTGAACCAAAATTATATGGTGAAAGATATAATTTTGGTTTAATAATCAAATTTAAGGACTGTAAAATGAAGTCAGTTCTATTGCCTTCTTGCAGGTATGAGCAAGCAATTAGTTTATTTGATTTCAAAATCTTTAGAATTTGAAATAGATTATTTATCATCTGTCTAACCTTTACTTAAATATATTGGGTTTAGCTGTAAATCCCCCGGAAATCTCGCAGAACATGTATGAACTCCACTAATTACAAATCAATGTATAAATATATAAGACTCTATTTGCCTTACACACTACATATACCTAATCTTTCATACAGTATGTTAAGAAAACCCTGTCCGACCCGTGAAGGTGTTGTTAGGTATCGATAACTGATTCTACTCATCATCATCATCTCAGCGTTAATCCCAGTCGCATCCGTAGCTTTTTTTTTGTCTTTGGAGTCTGGGGTCCGCTTTACCGGTCTAAATGCTGATTTTGGCTAAACTTCGATATTTTCCGTGAAGCGACTGCCGTCTGACCTCCACAACCCGAAGGCGATATCTAAGCATTGCAGTTAGACCAATTGTTAGACTTTTGAGGGCTCCAACAACCCGTAACGACTGCCACTAGATGTTCGTATGGCAACCGGGACCAACGGCTTAACGTGCTTTCCGAGGCACGACCAGACCAGTGCAAATATTCATATTCATGCATACAAATATTTGCACTGTGCGGGGATCGACCACGCGCCTCCTTGCGCAACGGCCGCGTTCGCTACCGCTACGCCACAGAGGCAGTCACAGTCAGATAACTGATTCTACTAATGCATACAAAACCGGGCTAAACTTAAAAAAAAAAACCTAAAAAAGTAAATATTTTTTCGCAAAAAGAGGTAACTTAATGAATGTGCGTTATGCACCCTTCCGCGGGCGGCGGGCGGCAGGGCACGCAGCACGTGGTCGCATCGCTATTCGCTCATAAAAATACCGGTGTTGTCACTTTTTAAAAATTACCAAATTTCGGGGAAGAATATTTCAAAATTCATTTGTATTGGTACTATGATATATATTTGGTCATGTGTTTACCTAACCTTTATTATCCTTATGGGTCGGACAGGGTTTTCTTAACATACTGTATAGACGTGCTTGTGTAGTTTGTATGACAAAATAGCCGGGGATGATTCGACCCTAGAAATCTATTTGCTCAAAAAGGTCTCTGATAATGTCAAAGTTACACTGAGCAAGAGCAAGAGTGGGTTTTTGCTGTTAAGAGACCGGCACTGCCCAGACTGGTTCATTAGTGGAGTAGTCTGGGCATCCATGAGGACTTCCTCTTTTGCCAAAACAAAAAGAAATCCCTTTGGTAAAACTGGTTCTGTCCCACCCACCAGACAAAGTCTTGCCTCTAAGCGATTTGTCGTGTTCCGGCATGATGTCTGGTGAAGCCGTACGGAGGATGCGTCTGAGCAGCTGTGTTGCGATGTGTGCCGGGTACGAAGCGCCAAATGTTGTTGTGTTGGGAGTTTGGTCGTGGAGGGTCTTCAGATCAATCTCTCTTTGGCGCAGCATCGTTGGTCGTGTTGTTGGGTTTAACATTGCATCACTTCGCTCAACTGCCGTCTTCCTTCCTATTCGCTCAGTTTTTCTGAGTGAATAGGCTCTTAATAAACTCGCGCGCTTTACCATCAAAGATCGCATCACTGCTTACCATCAGGCGGGATTGCGGTGAAGCGCTAGTTTATAATTATTAAAAAAAATAACTGTGAAGTCTAAACTTAGGTTAATATTTTATAGGTTTAAATTATCCTTGCACCGAAATGTAAATAACAAAAAAATGTTATTGAAGGATATCCATATGAGATAGACATATACCATCGGGAACTTTTCTGTAGATCTTTTCAATGTGTATAATATTTAGTACATTATTTTCATAAGTAACGTAGGCCTCGTAGGCCTTTCCGCCTGCATTTCGATGCAAACGCGGAAAAATTGTAATTATTTACGTCATCACATTAAAAACCTCAAATATAATCGTATTTATCCACTATTTAATGGATGTTATTATACATATAAACCTTCCTCTTTAATCTCTCTATCTATTAAAAAAACCGCATCAAAATCCATTGCGTAGTTATAAATCATACATAGGGACATAGGGAAAAGAAAGCAACTTTGTTTTATACGATGTAGTGAAGTCATAACATTCGCAAGTTGGTAGGTACATAAGTTTACACCATGATAGATTACTAACGATTTCGGTTTCTCATAGTGTTCCACGGTTTGCGTAAACGTCAGTCCTAAATCAATGTAGAAATCGTAGTAGCGATAAATAAATCAACTCGAAAGTCAGGCCATTTAACGTCTTATTTTATGTTCCTCATGTTTATTTTTCTGGCTCGTTACTTCCACTTCGTCGGGATTTGTTTCCCGTAAGTGTGTTACAGTTGAGTGAATAATAATGATCGACTGCCATCTAATGGATCACTTGAGAACTAGTGCTTCAAGGCGCTTGACGTTGATTCTTAAGGCGAGCGCATCACGGTAACCCGCTGAATTCAAGTCATTACGATGTGTAGGTATCAGGAAGTAAGTCTTTCTAGATATGACAATAAATATACTTGCTTGTCACAATTGTTGTCACAATTCGAATTCAAGTATTAATTTACAATTTTAATCTATTAATGGTCATATTAAATTAACTAGTGATACCAATATCTTAATAAAAAATTAATTTGATGACTTATTGTTGGGTTGACAACCATAGTTAGTGAAGAAGACATTTATCATATCAAAATACATTTCTTTTGTCTAAATTTCACAGTAGTGATTGATAACGATATCTCAAGGCGACAAAACAAAAGAAAACATATTTTCTCATCTAATATCTAAAATTGTTAAAATACCGGCTGTCTTTGACCTCCTAAAAATACATCAAACCTTTTATTTTATCGTATTTAGGTACCAATAGGTACCATCATGTCTGCTTAGGGAATAAAACACCGTGCTCTTCACCTTATCCTTGAACTTTATTATATGCTTCTATATGTTTTACAAATCAAATCTAACAAAGAAAGTAGAAAGATGTTTGTAATTTTATTCAATGAAATTAGATTGAGCTCTGCAGAAAAAAACAAAAATGTTGTTAAGTTTCAGCCCACTAAATCGTATGAATGAAAAATATACAGTTGGTATTCATTTAAAAGTCAATAAAAAAAATGCTTTTGGCTTGGTCTGAACATTTGGTTGAAGTTTATGTACCTTCATTGTCCGGAACAAGGTACATAGCATGAAACTAGCTAGCAAAAGCTGAAGTTTGGTTGTTATAGTAGCTACTACTCAGCAGGAGTCGAAGAAAATCCTTTATGAACGTCAAAGGCTGTTTCAAGATAAGTATATTAAGTATTATATTATATTTTCGTAAAATTTTACAGTTTCAAAGGGAATGGATGGAAGAAGTAAGAAGTTTCATTTTTCAGAGAAGTGACAAAAAGGTCATTGTGTTTTGTAATTTGCTGATGGCGGAATTGTATACTTAATGGAGCGGATTTTTTTTTTTTATCTAAGTACGTAACAAAGAAATTGTGACGATTTATGAAAAAAATTACAGCATTTGTAAAAGCTGTAAGTTTTTTCATACCTCCTTAATATTTGACGCTTAGGGTTGACTTTTCTATAGTTAGATAACTTTTGAAGTCTACATATGACAGTTCGACATATTTATATTTAATACTCTAAACGAAAAAAAAAAAAAAACTGTTAAACCGCAATATTTATTCCTCAGTTAAAGTTGTCTAGGAGTATTGAGTTTTGACAGTTATTGAATAATCAGGTCTAAGTTAAATTATATTTTTAAGACAGTATTTTTATTTTATTTCTTCAGAATAACAAATAACTGCAAAATGCTCAATATTTAGGTACACATATCCTATAAGTGCTTAAACAATCACGTAACTGATATAATGTCATATCAACTAAAATACTAGCGTGCTTTACCATCAACGATTGCATCACTTCTTATCATCAGGTTGGTTTGCTGGAAAACACTAGTTTATAATATACACTTATTTGTAAAAAACGGGCGGTTTTGAATTTCATTCATCACACGTTCAGACCGGCTTGTATCACCGATGGAGCAATAAATAAGAAATTCGCACCGCTTTGAGAGAAAATTTTGTATTTACCGTTTTCGCCTAGAAGAATAGGAAATAAGGTAGTTGACTAATAAAAAAACTAATTAGTCCGTCAGTCAGATTTCCAAAAAATACTAGACACGTATTTTTTCGTTTTTCATATAAACAAAAAATTAAGATGACACAGTGCGTTGAAAACTCGTGTGCCGTCACTGGACGCTACACTTTTTAGCGAATAGTGACCAGCCACAACTTCTGATCTTTGATGCCTTTTATATTTATTTTTTTATTGATTTGATAAAACAAAATATACATATCCAATATTTTTCTATAATCTGAATGACGGACTAAATATAATCATTTTTTTTACTCAGGAAACATCCCTATTGTCAAATTTCCATAGTGCCACTCAGGAGGTGGATATTATTTTGAAGAGTAAGTTGAAATCGATATTTAAAAAAAATAATGAATTTTACGAAATGCGAAAACATAAATATGATATTAGAAGCATTGCTGTCCCGATTTTGTTCATGGTCACTATCACTATTGACTATGTGTTCGTCATTACCATCCGATGATACAGATGCGCTTGAAATCTGCTATCGAACCTGGTAATACATTCATCACTTTTATTTGAGTGTATGTTGTTTTTACATATTGTTTTATTCGGCGTTAATATTGTGATCATTTTAAGAAGAATGAACCAATCTTCTTTTAAGATGCAAATCAAAAATGACTCAAATATCGATAATCTCTTCTTCACTTGAATTATTGTAAGCTAACGGCAACCTGTGACGTCGAGTATCATGAGATTGTAATGCGGGTCCCATAAGGAGTCATCTGAATTTTTATCGAATACTTCGTATTCGCTCTAGAACCAAACCAACTGATCATTTAGCTCATTGCCAGAATTGTGACACGATCCCGATAGGTCATTTATTTGACGTTCTTTAATACAGTAAACATAGGCAGAAATAAACAATTTATATTACTAGCTCATTGGAAAGATAGAGAAGGCATAATTCATGAGTAATGCCTTACTTTTCCGTGAGGCACTCGAAATAGTGACACGGATTGCAGCAATCGATCGCTCAGCCACTGCGCCAACCGTATTGTCAAATATGGCTCGTAATTACATTAGAGCTTTATTATTTATATGGCTTTTTGAAGCTAATAAACTTACAATTTCCTTATCCAGGACGAACAAATTCTCCAGTAGTTCCTACTCAGTTATATGAAGTCCACACCAGCATTATAATATGTTGTTTCTCATGAAATACCTGTGTAGCGGTATCTACAACGCTACCCGCGAATAACGCGTCATACTGACGTCTCTCGCAAGTAGAGTTTACTGTGCAACTAGCATGCATTCAAGTCCGCGACGTCAATCTGTGGGCAAAGTGTCCGCCAGACAATCCGAGTCTAGTCCGAAGATCCTCCCTTTTCTATGGAGGATGACTGAGGTTTACACGCTGCTCCTCATATCTCCACGCCTGTAAAGTTTACCTTATGAGAACGGAAACTTTAAAAGAATGATGTTTTCTTTGTCACAAGAGTATTTTAAACAAGGTTTTAATAAATATGTATACACATCATGAACATAAATAAACATATTTTACACCTGCTATGATTTGCACATCATCCCCATCTGCCTAGTCTGTTCCCAACTGTGTTGAAGTCAGCCTTCATTCAAATCATACACAGCTGAATATGACTATCTATACTTACTAATATATAAAGCTGAGGAGCTTTTTTGTTTGAACGCGCTAATCTCAGGAACTACTGGTCCGATTTGAAAAACTATTTTTGCGTTGGATAGCCCATTAATCCAGGAAGGCTGTAAGCTATATCACATCATGCTGCGATTAATAGGAGCAGAGAATAACTAACTCCACGCGAACGAAGTCCCTGGCGGCCGCTAGTTTTATATAAGTCCCTATCGTCATATAACCACACCAAGTACCAAATACCCCGGTAAAACAGTTACCGGGTATATATATAAACACGTTGGAGGTAGATAGAAACCCTAAATTCTGACAGCTTCAGACTACCCTACTAGGTACCGACTGTCCAAGATTTACGAATCACAGCCGGGACTAACGGCTGAAAGTGCTTTCCGAGGCACACATCGACATACCGATCGCTCTGTGCGGCTGTTAGTTTTTATTAAACCTTGGGCCCCTCTACATATATTGTGTACATTTGTACTGTATATAATAATAATAAAACTAACGAGTAGACGAAAAGTATCTATGGAAATAGTGCACTGTAGACTACCTACATTATTTCTCGCTCCTTTCCTTCCATCCAAAGGTTGTCTGTAAAAGATCGCTCTTAGCGATAAGACCGCCCATTGTGTCACCCTTTGTAAAATCTTTATACCTATTTATGTCCTGTAATCTATATAGAGTACATAATGAAGAGTATTCTATTCTATTCTAACACAGATTTTGGGAATAAGAAAATTCACGCGGTTGAAGTCACTGGCAGTACCTACTAGTAGATATAATTATTAAATTATTATTTTTAATTGCGTTGTGGTCCGCTACGTCGTTGATCGCTACGTCGTAGCGCGCTACGCTTTTCCTCCACTTACAAAAAGGTCCACACAGCGGCTACATTGCATTCTAACTACAGGCGTTGCCCGGTACATGGGTTGTATTACTCCTAATTAATGTTACTTTGCCACTCTGTACATTCTTATTCTGTTGTCTGAACTAAGGTATTAGTGTATTAAATGCTGTCATGATCATTATTGTGTTGTAATAATTTAATTATCTCCTACGAAGCTTTTCATATAAAGAGGGCGATTAAAGGTTTTGTGTAGAATTAATTAATTAAACAACTGACATAAATTCTAAACCTTTAAGTGCATAAACAAATATGTTTATTTGCATTTGTTTTAGCAATACGTTTATTATTTTTATTCAATAAAAACTTTTACAGAAAAAGTACAGTATAATACAAATGTTGTCCCTTGCTTTTCTTACGAATTCAGTTCCTGACTTGTTAACATTTTATTTCCCTCTAAAAATAACCGAAGGCTCTACGAGTTTTGTTGAAATACATTTGACCCTCTTTTGTCCCTGTGGGTCGAAATACGGAAACACTACACGCTGGAGTGAGTCTTCGCATGAAAAATGCATTTATACTAACCTAATATGTAGACTCGGAGCTTAACCAGACTTTGTGGTAGTATACATACAGCAAAACCATTATTCCTTAGCATATAAGAATTGGTGATAAACCAGACACACACACAAACTAGGTCTCTCAAATGACTTCAAAATTAATACTTTCGTTTATTTCGTTTAGCGTTAAACTATAAGTTACAACTTTGAAATTAATAGTTATATTTATTTTTCTCTCTATATATTGAAAATTAGGGTATAAACCCTCGAAACCGGCTCCGGTCCGAGACCTCATGCCTTGTTCAATTCAAATTCAGCCAGCTGGTTACCAAATGTTTCTTTGGTAACAGTTACTAGTCGATAGCAATGCCGACGAATTTTAAGTATGTCAGCGCCATAGTTCATATTTTTATTTTGTAGTTTATTAAGTATTACAAGTTTATTCAGTGTATATTTATTTTTCTGAGTGAAATGTTTTAGGATGTTATCAGTCAGATTTACAACGATATGATATTTAATAAAAACATTTTCATTTGTGTATTAGCGAAATTTAATCGACTTCCCTTAATGTTACGATTCTGTTTGTTGGATGTGTAAGAATAATCTAATAATTACAATCGCCTTATCAAAGTGCTACATAGTTGTAACTATTTTACATGAAAACAAAAACGTAAAAAAAATAGTTAATCAAATATAGTGATTTAATTATCTAGGTTTTTTGTTAACAGCAAGTTTCCAGTAAAAAAATACTTAATTTAATTTTATATGCATATAACTAATAAATTGTAAAGCAAATGTTGTTAACGACAACTCGTACAGTGTATGTTTCTATATATATTTTTTAAAAAATTGACTTTTATTCCTTTTATGCGAAGACGTTTGTGGTACGAAAATACGTAACTGAGACAACAAATTGAGCCCATTATAACAACAATAAATTGCGTTCGCTAAGCCTTGTTTGTAATTTTTTCCCTTTCTGACTCAGTATGGGCAAGAAAATGTCTGATCATCGTGTTTTTGCGATGAAATCCGACGATTAATTTGTAACCACATAATAATATAACATATTTTTCTTTTATTATTGGATTAATTATTTCACGCTTATTTAAGAAGACAATCTGGAGCCTATCTTCTGTTATATAGGATCTAAAAATAAGTGGCGAAATGTCTGTAATGTTCCCACTCCTGGGACTCAATGAGAGGTAGTGGGCCGTTATCTTCCACGCGGGCCCAATGCGGGTAGGTAGATGTAACATGTCATCGTAGTTTTGTTTCTAGGACATGCCAGTTTCCTCACGATGATTTATTTCAACAGTGATACCACAGTGTCTCAAGATCAAAGTCTTTGACCAGTGTGTGTTGCCAGTGATGACTTACGGAACTGAAACGTGGTCGCTCACAATGAGCCTCATACGAAGGCTCAGAGTCACACAAAGGGCAATGGAAAGAGCTATGCTCGGAGTTTCTCTGCGTGATCGAAATGAGGAGATCCGCAGAAGAACCAAAGTCACCGACATAGCTCTGCGAGTCGCTAAACTGAAGTGGCAGTGGGCAGGGCACATTTCTCGTAGAACCGATGGCCGATGGGGCAGTAAGGTTCTGGAGTGGCGGCCACGTACTGGAAGACGCAGCGTAGGGAGGCCCCCAACAAGGTGGACCGATGATCTGGTGAAGGTCGCGGGAAGCCGATGGATGCGGGCAGCACAAGACCGGTCAGCGTGGAAAGCCTTTGGGGAGGCCTTTGTCCAGCAGTGGACATCCATAGGCTTAAGAAGAAGAAGAAGAAGATTTATTTCAACGATTTGAGAGCAGTGGTGATGAAATAATTTTCACAAAGTGCCTTACGGGATTGAAAGTCGCGGTCGAGGATAATGATGAACAGAATGATGGTTATAAGAGGCTACTTTTGTCTTATCAATTCTCTTTATAAGACTTTAAAAATGGTGTAGTTTTAAGCCCTGTACCGTACTCCTTTGTGTAACCCTATGCAAAATACAGACGTAATGTTCTACTATGTTATGATTATGCAGAAACAAATGACGGAGAAATTGTAAACATGACGTGATATGTTGTTAGGTGCAGAAGATTAGTGTGTTTGAGCAACGGATACTTTTCACAAGACTAATAAAAAGCAGAGAGTGTCTCTTGTGTCTTACCTGAGGAAAACATTATTGTGTAAGCGAGTACGATAAAGTAAACTCTGCAGGGTTAACACAAGGGTAATATAATCCTTCCTAATATCATAAATGTGAAAGTGAGGGTTTTTGTTCTGCTTTCACGCAAAAACTACTAAACGGAAAAAAAAAATAAAAAGCAGCTGTGTTGTGATGTGTGTCGGGTACGATGCACCAAATTTTGTTGTGTCGGGAGTTTGGTCGTGGAGGCTCTCTAGATCAATCTCCCTCTGGCGCAACATTGTTGGTCGTGTTGTTGGGAATAAAATTGCATCACCTCACTCAACTGCCGTCTTCCTTACTATTTACTCAGTGTTTTTTGAGTGAATAGGCTTAATAAACTAGCGTTATATAGCCTAAAGCCTTCCTGGATTAATAGGCTATCCAAGGCAAAAGGATTTTTTCAAATTGGACAAGTGGTTCCTGAGATTAGCGCGTTCAAACAAACAAACTCTTCAGCTTTATATATTAGTATAGATATAAATAAATAAATATATGTATATTGACAAATCATACAGATTGAGCTAGCCCCAAAGTTAGTTCGAGACTTGTGTTATGGGATACTAACTCAACGATACTATATTTATAATAGATACATATGTAGATAAACATCCAAGACCCAGGCCAATCAGGAAAAGATCATTTTCCATTATGACCTGCCAGGGATCGAACCCGGGACCTCCACGTCGCAGGCTCGCTCACCGCTGAGGCACGGAAGGCGGCTTCTAATTTTATACAAAGCACAGGTCCGTTCGTGTGTGGAGTACTGTAGCCACATTTGGGCTGGTGCTGCGAAATGTCACCTTGCCACTTTGGATTCGGTGGAGAGGCGTGCGAAGAGGCTGATTGGCGACCCAGACTTAACTCGAAACGGTCTCCAAAGCCTGGAGCACAGGCGTAGAGTAGCCAGCCTTTCGGTCTTCTATAGGATGCATTCTGGTGAGTGTGCAAGGGAATTGCATGATTTAATTCCCCCATCTCCGTTCCATCATCTGACGACCCGTCGTACGGCGAGTTTCCACCCTTACGTTGTTGACACCACTGCGATCCGGACGAAGCGTTTTGCTTCCTCCTTTATACCGCGTACATCGAGGGACTGGAACAATTTGCCGGCGTCGGTGTTTCCGTCACATTACGATTTGAGTGTCTTCAAGGCTAGAGTGAATAGGCTCTTAATAAACTAGCGCGCTTTACCATCAACGATCGCGTCACTGCTTACCATCAGGCGGGATTGCGGTCAAGCGCTGGTTTATAATTTATAAAAAAAAAGAAAAGAAAGTCAACAATTTTTTTACACAAATTGACAATATTGATGTCAGAAAGAAGTAGAAAGGAGAAAGGGTGGTCTTTACCCCGCAGCAGGGGGACAGCATAGGCAAAATAAAATAACAATCTTTAACAAAAAACTAAAATATCGTGTGTTAGAATAGGACATGAAAAACTAACCCTGCATTTACCCTAAGCCGTAGAGAGCCTTATTTATGACATAATCCGTTTGTATAATTTAACGTTTGACTTACGTAGCCTTGTTGAAATGAACAAACTAAGTCAGTGTAAATTTGGAAGACTGAGGGTAGTTTGTCATTAAATTAAATGGATACTGACCTACAGTATCCATTTAATTTAGAAAGAAAAAAGCTATTATTGATAGTCATAGAGAAAAATTAAACTTGAGATTATTAATAAATGTCCAGTCTTCTCGACGGTTGCATGTTACTTAGTTATGTTTAAAATATGCCTACACAGCTCCAAACTACCACTACACCACACAAAGAAAATTCCTAATGCATTGTTACAAAACTAAAGTTATTACTAAAATAACTGTGTATCGCAATTACCTCGCAATTTCTTTTTTTTTATAATTAAAATTATAAACTAGCGCTTGACCCCAATCCCGCCTGATGGTAAGCATTGACGCAGTCGTTGATGGTAAAGCGCACTAGTTTATTAAGAGCCTATTTACTCTAGCCTTGAAGACACTCAAATTGTAGTCCGACGGAAACACCGCCGCTGGCAAACTGTTCCAGTCCCTCTATGTACACGGTATAAAGGAGGAGGCGAAACGCTTCATCCAGATCGTAATGGTGTTAATAACCTAAGGGTGGAAACTTGCCGTACGACGTGTTGTCCGATGGTGGAACGGAGATGGGGGAATTAAATCATGCAATTCCTTCGCACACTCCCCAAAATGCATCCTATTGAAGACCGAAAGGCTGGCTACTCTGCGCCTGTACTCTAGGCTTTGGAGACCGTCTCGAGTTAAGTCGGGGTCACCAATCAGCCTCTTCGCCCGCCTCTTCACCGAATCCAAAGCGGCCAGGTGACATTTAACAGCACCAGCCCAAATGTGGCTGCAGTACTCCACACACGAACGGACCGTACTTAGACATGACAGGAGACTACCTAAATGCATTTCTAGATAAATCTAGCAACTCCAACAAAATAGCTACAGTCTATTTGCAATATCATTACTGTGGTTAACGTTCACGTAGCAATTTTTCTAATGACTTACAGTTTGAAGATATTCAAATTTCGTTTCCCACTAGCATATTCGTCGCATAAATTGACAGGGTTCGTTACTTCCTTCAGGAACATGTTCCAAAGGTAATATTGGAATTGGTACCTGATGTTGACTCCTGAGAATTTGAAATACTTCGCAGTATCTTAGTTGCTAGTATTCCAAAATACTTTTTAGTATTGCAGTAATACCTACTGCAATACTAAAAAGGACTTCGGTATCAGACGCTAGATTTTGAAACTGTATTTAAATGTAAAATTTGGCATTTATAAAAATTAGTTAGTTTTGTATGTTATGTAATTAAAAACATGCAAATAATGTGTATGTATAATTGTAATGTATAGTTAATCAAACGAGTGAATTTTAGCGTATCAACAAACCTGACGGATGATCAAAATCAATCTTAACCGGAACCCTGTCATGTCATGCTCAATCGCTAACAAAGGGTACATACTCCCTTTGTTAGCGATTGAGCATGACATGACAGGGTGTATAGATTATGACACCATGATGTAAAGATCATGGAAACATTAAGTACTCTTAATGTTTCCATGATCTATACATATAATAAGGAAGTGCCTATTAGATGTCAATATCAGGCCTCTACGCCGTAGTTGCTACTACGAGCTACGGACAACCGCTACGAGTTCAAATAATTCTTAGCAGAGCAATTCCTTCAATTATTTTTAGTTATCAAGAAATAGTTATAACGTGTATTTTAATATGTACGTCCGCGTTAGCTCCCGTTTTCCCAATATTTTTTGTTACTGCTCTTCCCCTATTCGTCATAGCAAGATGTTATGCCCTTTCTCAGGCTCTAGACTATCTGTGTACCATATTTTATTACAATCGGTTCAGTAGTTTTGGCGTGAAAGCCGGACAGACAGACAGACAGACAGAGATACTTTTGTATTTATAATATTAGTATGGATGAACCAATTACAGGATTTTTATTTGAATTATCAAGAGATCGGTCTTTAGGCCAGATACAGTATTCTAATACACCCATTCTAAAGCGCAGTAGGTAGGAGAAGAGTGTGTAAGAAACTCAACGGAAATTCTATTAAATCAAAATGTTGGAATCATATGTAGAACGTTAAAAGTTCCAGAATTAAAACATAAAACGGTGGGTACTTTGGAAACAATTACATAAAGAATGACTGTTGAACATTCAGTTTCAAGTTACCCCAATTGACTACCCCAAGGGGGTACATTCCTAAGAGCAGAAAAATATGCCCACGTACCGTGTGTTTATTACGAATGAAGGAATTCCCAGAGCGCTTCGCTAATGAAAATTTATATGACGGTCAGTAATACCGATGAGACTCGTCTGCAGACACCCTTCGACCTTAATGAATGTTTGTTAACTCTATTTGAAAAATTACCCTTATTTATTAAAGTCATCCGTGCGAAAAGAATAATAGGAGAGATAACTCAAGTAGTAAGTGCCGCTTAGTACCATAAATCGTTCACATAATGTGTGTGCAGAAATCCTTTGACGTTACGAAACATAGCCAAGCGCTGAATACATTCCAAGTAGGAGTAAGTACATCCAATTGGTAAAGCTACATTTAACAGTAATACGAGTATTCAAGAATGGGAACGGTGTAGTGAAATTGGCAATCTATCGTCTGCGATCACTATAGGCGCCCATTTCCTCAACTCGATTCGTATTTCCTCGTGAAGATAAGTAGATGTTCCTCTTTATATTTCGTTAAGGCGTCGTAATGTTATTAATGTAAGTATCTCTGCAGCCATACAAGGTGACTTAAACCTTTAAGGTTTTAAAGCGCTTCAAGTAATTTAACAAGGAACTCTTAAGAATCCATTTTTGTACATTGTTGGTTAGTTATTCATAATGTGAACATGCGCGATGCATGTGGAACAACAATGCAGGAAAAGTTACTTGTTACCGCAGAATACTAAATAATAATGCTACTCATATAATGTTGGTGGTTTTGGTTTACTGGTTGTGTAATTTATGCATTTGCCAGAATAAAAACCAGGCGGTTAATCAGATATTTATTCAATGTAGTCACATACCTTTTCATCTGTTATTGCAAATAATTGTGCAAAATACGTGCAAAAATTTAATTGCATTTTTAGTCTTCCGATTCAATCAGGATTAACTTTATTACAAAATCAACTGTTTTTGTGCTCTTCTGTTTTAAGTACATATTTTCTCTATATGAATATTAAATCGTGTACTCATCGAGCGTAGTAGTGAAAGAGTGAAAGATCGACTCTCTGGACCAAAATAAGTCGTAACTTAATTATCATGCAGATGTCATCAGTATTGTGTGAGCTTACTTTGCTCAGTTTAGACACGTTTTCTCGTCATTTAGTGGAGCGAGGGCAAATCTAACGATTTAAATCTTTGTAATAGGTTCACTGCTGGACATAGGTGTCCTCCAAGGATTTCAAAAAAGAACGGTTGGACGCGGCCTGCATCTAGGGCTTCCCTTCGATTTTGGTCAGGTCATCCGACTACCTAGTCAGTGGATGTGTGACGCTGCGCTTGCCGGTACGTGGTTGCCTTACTGCCCCATCGGCCATCGGCTCTAAATGCTGTTTGCCCCGCCCACTGCCACTTCAGAGAGCAAATCCACTGGGCTGTGACGGCGACTTTAGTTCTTCTACGAATCTCCTCATTCCTGATTTGATCACCTACAGAAACGCCTAGCATAGCCCTCTCCATAGCTCTCTATGCGACCTTGAGCTTTTTTATGAGGCCCATAGTGAGGGACCACGTTTCTGATCCATATGTCATCACCAGTAACACACATTAGTTAAAGACTTTTGTAACACCACGTCCTTGAAGCTGGAACTATCGATCTGGATCAGCTGTCCCAGATATACATACTGATCTACAGCTTCAACGATGGAGCTCCCAACGTGAACCGGTGATGGTGCAACATGGACATTCGACATGACATTCATTTTGTCCATGTTCATTTTAAGGCCCACCTGTTAGGAAACTCCATTGAATTAGTTGAGCATGATACTCAAGTCCTCCAGCGACTCCACCGTAATGACAACATCGTCGGCAAATCGAAAGTGAAGACGAATTGTAATAAATTAATAAACGTTATTAGTTACAGTATTTATTACAACGGTATTTTTTATTGCCGTGGATCAGTACAGGCCCAATGGTATTGGCCCCAACAGACCAGTTGTCGTGAAACTCAATCAGGCACAAGCGCTTTATTTTGAACTAGCTGTTGCCCGCGCTCCGTCGGCGTGTTGATATAAAATAAGTGCCTGTTAAAATAATGGGAGCAATGTGTCCATCCGCGTTTGCCATCGTTTTCACAACATTTTTTATTACTGCTCTAATCCTATTGGTCATAGCGGAATGTTATATAGCCATTATATGTACCAAATTTCATTACAATCGGTTCAATAGTTTTGGAGTGAAAGCCGGACAGACAGACAGACAGAGATACTTTCGCATTTATCTTCTTCTTCTTCAGCCTATGGATGTCCACTGCTGGACAAAGGCCTCCCCCAAGGCTTTCCACGCTGACCGGTCTTGTGCTGCCCGCATCCATCGGCTTTCCGCGACCTTCACCAGGTCATCTGTCCGCCTTGTTGGGTGCCTCCCTACGCTGCGTCTTCCAGTACGTGGCCGCCACTCCAGAATCTTACTGCCCCATCGGCCATTGGTTCTACGAGCAATGTGCCCTGCCCACTGCCACTTAAGTTTAGCAACTCGCAGAGCTATGTCGGTGACTTTGGTTCTTCTGCGGATCTCCTCATTTCTAATTCGACCACGCAGAGAAACTCCGAGCAAAGCCATTGCCCTTTGTGTGACTCTGAGCATTCGTATGAGGCCCATTGTGAGCGACCACTATAATATTAGTATGGATCATTTAATTAATTATCGCTGCTATAGAAAAGGTGAAAGGAAATAGAATGAGAGAAATGACACAGCCTAGAACCAAAAATTCAAACACGACGTCTACCAACCCGGACTGGGTCCGTGTGGTGGATCCCCATTGCATCTCACTAAGAGGAGGCTTGCGAGGTCAATGCAGTGGGGATATTAACGAGTATGCTATACGACACTGTGTAAGTTCATGTTTAAACCGTAGGTGTAATTATAGGTATTCATATTATATTATTTACAGTACATCGGTTAAACTTGTCCCAAACTTGACCGACATTTGGGCCGTTCTTGGCCGCCTAACAAAAAGTGTGTCAACGCATCGCGATCTTCCCGCTATTTTGGCAACTCATTATCTATCCGTGCCAGAGGAACCTCGACTACAGATTCTAAGAATGCCCAGACAGAAGCGTTTAAATAAATCGAGAAAGCACGAGCAACTATGAGCTGAAGCTATTTACTAATCGATTCTTTAAAAATAGCACCTGTCTAATGTTTATATTCAAAGGGAGAAATATATACGTGCGTTTTCTAAAACACCCTAAACAAACAAAGAGTTTGCAATCAACAATTTTAATTTTTTGGTTCTTCTATAAAATTCTTCTAATAGAACTCTTTCTCATTACTATAGCTTTTAGTTGTGTATCACTGTGTCCGCATTTGAATTTTAAAAGTTTTTTAAAACCGCAACAACCCGTTGGATGTGAAAAGCATGATACCGGTCGAAGTGGAGATGCTTGGGGGAGGTCTGATTAAATATTATGTGTACTGTTCTGTGGAAATTCTCGAACACTTTGTTTCGTCGCGGCTAGTTGAACAGAATGGGCGAATGGCTCAATGCCATTCAATCAAATGCTGTTAATATAAAAAAAACTAAATTCTATGTAATACAGCATTATCAGGTATATCAAATGTAGTAAAGGTAAAGTTCGCCAAGAATCGTTTGACGTTGTGGCTTCATGGTTACCGGTATCAAGTTCTCTTTCTATAGAACATATTCACTGAATCTTACCTCAAATTTCATGCTATGATCACTTATTCCTTTATAGATACATTCAACAGAATCTTAGGTGTAACATGTTCTATTAATGTGACCACCTCAATGGAGTTCCTGTAAAGATTCGAGAACGAACAAATTTGAGAATCAATACAACACATACTACGAGAATCATGTGGAATATCATATGTGTGAGCCTCACGTAGCCCACACAAGATGACGTCAGAATGTCAGGAGAGAGTGGCTAGGGAGAGTATTTGTCAATAAAATACGTCAATACGAGCTGAATGCCTTTAATGCATTGAAAAGACATGTGACAATTATGTCGGTTTTGCAATCTGACTTGACAATGACAAACAAAATGCTTAATGTTAAATTATTTAAATAATGGCTTGCACATCATCTGTTATTAGATCAACAATATTTAATTTAATACCGTTTTCTGAAGGAATAGTAATTTAAATCGCATTCGGTACACATCACGTATCACGATAGTTATTCAAAAATTCTAAGAATAGAATAGAATGCTCTTTATTATGTACACCATATAGATTACAGAAACATAAATATAAAGATTTTACAAAGGGTGACACAGTGGGCGGTCTTATCGCTAAGAGCGATCTTTTACAGACAACCTTCGGAAGGAATACTAAGGGGAAGGAGAGAGAAATAGTATAGGGAGTCTACAGTGTACTTGTTTCATAGAGTACACAATAAATATGTACGTTAAATGTATCATACTAGTTTAACTAAATATATACACCTAATTAATAAATATTATACAAGAGCACATAAAATATAATGACATGTTTAAAGAGAGAGGAAGTGCTTTCTTATCATAGTTTTAAAAGTAGACAGAGTTTGAGCACGCCTTATGGACACGAGCCTCTAAATCATTAAAAAAAATAAGACAAGGAGTTGTTGTTGTTTAAATTTAAAGAACGTCTAACCCACGTCTAAACCTAAACAATGTCTAAAAATGGTTTTATGATATTAATTTTACTAAACAGGTCTCTGAAACGTGTCTAAGTTTTTTTGTGGTAAAAGCATAATTACTTTTAGTATTTATACGAATTAACCAGCATTGATTCTTCTATAAGCTGATATATGAGCTAATATTTGTCAAACAATGCATGGAGCCAATAGCAATGTTAAAGAAAATGAGCATGTTAATTCATAAGAGCTGAAGTCTAAAACATTTCCGTCAATTTCATGACGTGATATTTTATTAAACACACAAGAAATTATACTTAAACCCAGGGATGCAAATAAATATATGATGGGGGAAAACCGTCAGGAAGGCGGGGCCGAAGTTCCGGATAGTTGAGGTGTCTTCTCATACGCATGAGCATCCATCGTGGGCGGTATTTCGATAAAACATTGAAAAATAACTATAGTGTGATGTTCGATTTTTATTATTTTAACTTTACAGACACTTAGATCACTTTATTATTAAGGGATTACAATGATAATCTCAGATTAAAACAAATAAGAGCCATTGATTTTCAGTATGACCAACTCACTCGATCGAAGCTTGAGCAAAGAATGCCCAGCGTAAACGGTCGATCGCTATGTCAAACGCAACTCCAGTCGGTGTTACCATTCGCTCCATGGTGTTACCCGCTCTTAATGAAAATCGTAATTTATCCGAATACCGACCGATTAATCGACTTTAAAAAATAACAGAGTAATTTACGGTCAATTGATACTGATACGTTAAAACAGATCACAATATTCAAAATTTACCAGTCACGCGCCGTTATATATATACGATTATTTTTTGTACATGAATGAAGTATTTGAGAACTTCAATTGCTTTTCTTTGCAGAAATAATTATGGATAGCAGGATAACATTCGTCAGTGAATTTAAATAGTTCGGTGGGATATAGGGATATGATGAGAAAGGCAATGTTCTAAAAAGGCTTTATTAATTTAGTCAAACAAAGAAGACAGAGAATCAAATTCTTTACAAAAGGTTGTTTTCTGTTTCTTTTTAAGTAGATTTTATGATCACGATAATTTTTTAGCAACTGACAGCTGAAAATTCTCTTATTTTACCATATTGTCGTCGTACGTAGGTGTGTTGAGACTAATGTTTCTAAAACGTTTTATACTATACTTTTTATTAAGTAGCTATAAATGTGATATGTCTTCGTGGATTTCAACAACATCAAAGTGAAATATTCACA
This sequence comes from Sesamia inferens, assembly GCA_037179545.1. NCBI lineage: Eukaryota > Metazoa > Arthropoda > Insecta > Lepidoptera > Noctuidae > Sesamia > Sesamia inferens. The sequence goes on along the minus strand of CM073928.1, from coordinate 20,029,300 downwards.
TTTCATATGGGTCTATCTGTCGCTTCTCAAGGCGAGAATAGATACCCAATTTACAACAATTTCCGAGATCGTCTTTTGAAATATACCTACAAAATTATTTTTCTATTATGTAAACCGTTATTAAAATCAAGCACATAAAGGAAATAAACGCGTTACTTGTTTGTAGATACAAAATTATAATGGAACGGTATATATGTCCAGAATTTACTGCCAAACCACGTGAAGCACTTTATATCAAGAAATACCTGCGTGCAGGATATATTTATGTGTGAGAAATTTAATTAACACTCATCCAACTATTAAATATCAAGAGAGAGAACTTTGATGTTTTATGAGCAGGAAAAAATCGTGCCAAGAGTAAGTCGACGGCACACAGCGTACCGGAAAATATGTCATCTAGTTTGATACTTAGATATACAAAAGCTAGATAAAATTGATATGGATATCAATTTACAAAAATAACAAAATTAAACACAGCTGAAATATAATTTTTAATTATTTTAAAAGCCTTGAATAGGTAATCATGTTTCTCGGTTGTTGTCAAAAAATCAAAGCCGTTTAAATATTGTCGCACGCCCGAGCAATGTAAATTTATGGCACCCCATTATGAAAAAAGCAAGTTTTGATTGTATTCACTTGCCGATCGCCAAACAAAAGGATTGTGAAAACAATAGACCGTCTGACTTTGAATATAGGAACCTTACTGAAAGTTTTAAAACAAAACCATTTAAAGGTACGCGTATATTCAGAATACATTAAAAGTTGCGTGAAATGTGTGAATACTCAAGTGACATTCTACACGGTCGGGCGGTGCCGTGATCCCAGCAGGCGTGAACCGGAGGCGAGAAGGTGGCACGGTCGCTCGTCGCTGGCCCGGCCCGCATACGTCCCGTATTAATAATTCCACGGCACGCGTACTACTCATTAATAAGAAATTACGAAAAGGCAGTCAGCGTGTTCGACACGGAAGGTTTACTTTACCCCTTTTGTATGAATAAAACAATAAGAAAACACGTGGCCAGTGTTGTAGTTTCCTCGACAAAGGGTTATACATACATTTTAATTTATAAGTTTTTTGTAACAAAATACCTATTACTTACCTCTGGATTCAGTGATAGTGCTACTTAGGTGGATTTATCTTTGAGTAATTAGTGCTTTTTTTTAATTGTTCTATTCAATTAATAGCTACTAGTATTTACTAAACGTTCGTTGTAGGAGTATCTTCAAGTCGAAGAGTATTAAAATAATAAGGGTTAAAGCATGAAATTGTCGATTTGTACTGAAAATCTAATTTTTTTAATTTATAATTATTTTATTTAATCAAATTAGTTACCAATAATAATACTGGTAACTAATTTGATTACGTGATATAGTTTGTTTTTAATTAGCTTGAATGCTGCACAGTTTGTACTGTCTTCTGGGAAGAAAACTTTTTGTCACGTAGATACTTGTCCAAATCACAAAAAAAAAAATGTAGTCCGTTAGAGCAAGGTTTGGCGAATACGGGGGATGACGAATAGTTTATAAATACCTGCAGTTCCTGAAGACTCATAGTGGTTTCTCGTGCTGTATGAGGTCTCGCATTGTCATGAAGCGATAATGGTGAAGATCGATTCGGGGAGTGAGTCTGGGCTGTTTTTTCATTGTTCGGATTTCCGCACAATAGACATTTGCCATTATTGCTTGACCAGATAGGAGAAAACTATAGTGAATATCTATCACCACGCTGAGACCACCAAAAAGTTACCATTATCTTTATATTGGTAAGTTTTGCTTTAGTACATTGTTGTGGCGTTTGACCTGATGTCAGCCATTGCATTTTTCTTTACGATTATCATAAAGAATCATCTTTTCATCATAAGTCACAATTTGATCCAATATTCCTTCATTTCTATACTGATTCAACAAGGCAACACAAGTTTCAACACGCGTTAATTTCTGCAGATCAGTCAAATCATGAGGCAGCCATTATTCGTAGTCCGTGACTCGTTCTTCGAGTTGAAGTTTCCATCACGAAAGCGTTTATACCAAAATCGCAAGATGTGTTCATTAGTAGACCCATCTCCAAACGCAACATTGATATTGCGGACTGTTTCTGCCGCGTTACATCCGCGTCGGGACTCGTATTCAAAAATCGAATTTTCGCAGTCCTTTTTACATTCATCATCTAACAAAAACAATTGAAAGTCGATATTCAAATGTTTCACATTTTTTAAAAGAAGAACACCATAGAAACCATTTGAAATATGTTTTATTCGAAAACCTCAAACCATGAAGATTCTATGTCATTGCAAAAAAAAAAAATCATGCTTGAACTTTTAATATTATTGTAAATAAAGTGTTAAAGTAAACCAAAACTACAACTAAAACCAAAATTAACCAGACACAACGATAATTAAAAATGAAATAAAAATCATTTAAAGTAATTGCGATAGATCCTGTCCACGCCATTGTTGACAAAGCCTAGCATTAGCATTTTATTTTAAGATCAAAATAATGTTTAATTTATAGTACCTACATATAATAACTGATTACTGTCGCCTCAAAAATCATGCCAACCGTTATGTATGAACTTACCTAGCGTACCTACCTAATAATCTTAATAGACGAGAAGGAGACTAGTCTCCGCTATACAGGTAATCCTAATGTGGAGACTAGTGCTATTTATTTATTTATTTCTGAACAATAAAGTTATAATTATTTATATAAGCTTCATACAATACACAAATAATATTTTATAAACATATATTATATAATTAGTAAAAACTTTATATTGCATCGGAATATACCTCAGCATAAACGAAAATAAAAAAAAAAACCTTCATATTCAGGTACATATATAAAAGATTTTTTTTCGCTCTATTTAATTTTAATGAAACACAATATGGTTCAACTTTTTCGAGTTCTGAAAATATCACCAAGGCCAAGGAGCCATGTCACAAGTATTAAAAAAAACCATTTCTGAAAATAAAAAAACTATCAAAAATTGCAATTTAAATATAAATGACGTATGTTTTTGAAATATAATTATTTGTAGAACCTTAGAAATGAGAGAGCAATTTAGAGCTTGTGTTGTGTTGTTTCTGAAACCAATTTTTTAAAACTTTTGAACACGTTGCAGCTTTACGGAAAACTTACACCGGAAAACACTCGCAAACAAACGGGTGAGTTCCATGCTTTATAATTTAAAACATATCTTCATATTCTAAATTAAAAATTATTCTTTGTAGTTCAAAAGGTTTCTGCTTTCTATTTAATTCAAAGTAATAGTATTTCAATATACCTAGAAATGTAAATTACTCATCATACTGATAAGTCTTTTATAAAATATGAAAGACACTAGTTCGGATCTCCGCCTCATTTAGATGGCAGGATATAAGATTTCGTTTATACTGGTATATTTCGATGCAATGTGAAATTTCAAATCTCAAATCTTTCAAAGTTTCAGTGCAAACGAACTTTGATTGATAAAAGTTTGGATTATATGATTATATGATATATGCTGATTTATCATGTAATAATATATTAAATATATGATATTAAATGATATATGTTTATAAAATATATACCACACCTCAACATACAGCTGTCAAAGAGCTCAGTGCAAACGAACCTTGATTGACAAAAGTTTGGATTAGTAATTGATTTATTTATTTAATTAAGGTTCATCAACAGTCGCTACAGATATTTCACACATTGTAAATACATACAAATTATTGACTTAAATCTAACTGCACAACCAATTACAGGCAAACACCACATGCTAAGAGCTCTTTGTAATTTTACTAATGTAATTGCTTATATTCTATCCAGACTGGATTCTCAACAGAACTAACAAATTATATAAACATATCATATAATAATATATTAAATATATGATATTAAATGATATATGTTTATAAAACATATACTACACATCATCATACAGCTGTCAGAGCTCAGTGCAAACGAACCTTGATTGATAAAAGTTTGGATTATAGGTAAAATTTGACTTGTGATGTAAATATAACATTCGCCATTAAAAGGCGATCTATGGCACACGTTGAAGAATAAAATATTTTATAGCGGCCGTAAACTTGCGCTGTATCAGCAGACAGATGTGAAGCATTTAGCGACTTTTTAACTTTTGAATTGCAGCCACTAAATACATTATAGAGCTTGTTTTTATTTCAATTACTTTTACAAACTATTTACATTTGCCTACAGAATTTCAGTAGGTAAGCTAATGATCATGATTGTATAGTTATTAGATAAGCACATAGTATTCTTATTCATATGAAATATTCATAATTAACCCATAATATTCCCACTACGGGGACACCGGTCTCCTTTCTGTGAGAGGGACGGGGCCGTAATTATGAACGTCAGTCCCAATGTGGGTTGGGAGATATCACATGGCCCAGTTTCTTCGTGATATCTTATTCACCGTTTTGAGAGCCGTGGTGATAATTATAATTTACAGAAAGTAAAGCGGCTATCAGAGCTAGAACGTACGACTCGTAAGTCACGGTCGTTACACTGCTGCTTCTGAAATGTTCACTGCGACAAAATGACGAGGTAGAACATCTTTTACAGTACCTAAACCAAGAGGAAAGTCGTAACCATGCAGACTGTATATTTGTCTGCTTTTAACAATAATATATGTGCACATCTTCTTAAATCGCTGTTATTTGTTTTTTTGACATGTTACAACATGCATAGAACACCGACAGGCTGACTACTCTTTGCCTGTGCTCAAGACTTTGGAGACAGTTTTAAAACAAATCAAGGTCGTCAATAAGCCTCTTCGCACGCATCTCCACCGAATCCAAAGTTGCCATACATATAAAATTTCGACATTAATCCAATATTTTGATTTAAAAGTGTGTCCAGTATTCATGAAGTTTCTTGTCTTGTCTTCCCCTTAGCGACCTTTCCCTGTTCCCTAATGACTGACTGACAGGTATTCTTCAATTGTCACAATTTCGTTCTAGGCAATTCAAGAGTGCCTGTTATTCATTTATTTGTAATAAATGATATGAAGTTGAAGATGAGTTTAAGTTTGAGCTTATGTATATGACAGATAAACATAAGCTTAGTTCAGACTTGTATATTCACAATGTAAGAAACGACGCCGTTAGATTTAAGTTTCAGTCAAAATCTAAGAGCGTCGTTTCATACATTGTGTATACCTATAAAGAAAGATCCATTCAACAAATTTTATGTAACGAAGTGTCTCCCCTGTTTCTCAAGAAGTGTTTCTGTAAATATTCAAACCACAAAAACATTCCGAGAGCACAGATTCCAATGTTTTTATTTACTTGTTCTGGGAGAGAACTTTGTTTACGAGTGTTTAAATACACACAAGTAACAACGGCAAGCCTTAATTTTCCTTACATTTAGCAAAATCTACACATGTGTCCGAAAATGTAAACAGTCGCATTTCAGGACCTGGTTTAAAACGAGGACATCGCGTGCTATGGCATACTAAACAACCCTCTAAACCTAATAATATTACTTGCAAATTGAGGACATAGGAGATGCTTCATAACACGTGATCTTCGCGAGTTCGCGTCCTACATAGCCGCTTACTGACAATACTGCATTTTTCTCTTTACAAATATGTGTAAAACTGTTGACACGTGTTTATATGTATATTACGTGATGATATCGCTGAAGGATTTGCGTATACAAAGAAGTACTTTGAGAAGCGAAACTTTCATGAAAAGGAAAATAATGAATTAATGAGAAGCGTAAAAATGATTGAGTATTATCGTTATCCTAATAATGTGCCTCCAACAGTAGTTAATAGAATTTTCTATAAACTGTAGCCCAACGGTACTGAGAACAGTGTTTAAGCAGCAAAGGAACCTCAAAACACTACCAGCTAGTGGTGTCCAGAAATTCGCTGTCTGAATCAACCTCTTTATCCAGCTGTCCAAGAAGATCCTCCTTTTTTTACTGTTCGGATGGGAAATCATTAAATGACCCGCTCTGGGCGGAGGGGAAGGGCGTGTCAGACTTTTACTGACTAAAACATACCCGTGTTTCTTCACTTGCCTGTGCGCCAGGGCCACGGTTTTTTAAACAACCCGCAACCCTGACTCAGGAGACATCGGTTTTCGTGGACCCCGTCACGATGTGCTGACACCTCTTTGAGGCGCGCGCGCTTATCGGGCGGCGAGCTGCCCACTGCTAACCGCCCGCAGACCCTCGCCTACGGTGGCCGGGAGCTCGATGTTGTCTCCCGACCAGGGCGGTTAGAGGTTCTGCTTTACGCGTTCCACCTCCTCCTTTGCCAGCATTACTGCTTCGCAGAAGGAAGAAGACCCTCCTTAGGTGTTGGTTGAATATTATTATAATATTACCGTTTACTGTTAATAGGAAATTTAGTTACAAAACTCCCTAACGACAAATAAGCCAGTGATAGTAAAAAGCTTTGTCGTCTACAAGTTGGAAAGAATTTTAATTTCTTTGTTATCTGAAAGATTAGTAATTGATTTTGTTAGCCTTTAAAAGAAGATACTTTCTGTAATTACTTTAGTAGACAATTTAACTTTTTAACCTACGTCAAGTCTAAATGATAGAATTGCAGTAATAAAATAATTTCTTTGAGAAGTATTAAAGAAATTTTGAGTGTTCTGGCTGGCTTAAAAGGAGCGTTTTACTATATTTTTTGACGAATTTGACTGGCTCTACGTAATAAATGGAAGCCATGCTGTAGGTGAGCTACGTCATCAAATCTGATTTATTTTCGGTTCGCACGTTGACTATGCTATCAGCCTTATAATCTTGTTAAACTCTTCCAGCCGGCTTATTTCAGTAATATGCATGTAGAATTTTTATTTGAGAAGGTCAGGCTTGTTAAGATATTGCTATGATAATAAAGTAATTTCTCACCTTAAGGCTTTTGGTGTTTTATATGTTAAAATGAAAATGAAGGTTCGAAAAAATGCAATGCATGCGCTATGTGGTGAAGAAACTTGGTTGAAATAATTATTATTATTATGAGCTAATAACTCATAATAACACCTCTACCAAAGCTCGAAATAAATTTGAATCTCCTTCATCTAAGTACTTATAAATTACATTTTTAAATGTTTTTCTAAACAAAACGATAAATACATCATTTAAAAATATAAAAAAACTAGTAGCCCACTGGTATCGGAAACAGGGTCCAAACTACCAGCATTCAGGGCTCCAGGGAAAGGAATCTCCTGACAATGAGTCATGTCTAGAAAAACCGCTTTCTGAATCAAACCCTTGAACTAGGTGCCCAACAGAAGCCTCCTGAGGTGTTCACCTGTATAAGACTGCTTCTGAAAATTATGTATATATTTAATAATTTGCAAAGATTTCCTTGGCCTTTTCTCATAGCTTAATTTATTTTAAAGTAAGTTACAGACTCCTAGAACATAACCCCAAATATGTTACAATGTATATAAAACCTATTTGTACATGAATTCGATTCATTCCATTATTATGCACTAGACCAACACGTAAAACTCCATTGTTACATTTCAATTTGCAAAAACGTTTAAAATTTACATATTATCAAAGGTTAGCGATCCAATTCAGTTGATTGGTCGCATTGTTTGAATCAAACGAGTTTATTTACGACTGGCAAAATTACGTGCTGTAATAACTTTCAGTAATGACCGATTGTTGCGGAATTCCCATTCACCTAAAGTTATGAATTATCTCAAACGATCGCGGCACTTCGTTATTGTCTTGTAACGAACATAATTATGAAGGAAGTTTGTATAAACACGCAGGTTGTACAGCTGTTTTATTAGCCCATTCTCCTTTATAGTTTTGAAAATCAAAAAGTTCTAGCTTTGAGTTTCGAATGACTAGTTAAAAAAGATTAGTCAAAATTTATTGATCTTGTACACTATTGAATGCGAAATCCTGTATAGAAACTAGAAATTATGTTTTTTCAAATACCTTAATAATCCATTATATTCATAAATTAATTAAAATTAACCGACTGAAAACTTGTTCAAAATATTATCAACTATGTAGACGACATGATTGGCGCAATGGCTGAGCGATTGACTGCTGCGCTGCGTGTCGCGGGTTCGATTCCCGCACGAAACAAATATTTGTATGACCTACAAGTAATTGTCCCGGGTCTGGTTGTTTGTGTATATAAGTTTATATGTGTGTAAACGCACCCACGATACAGGAGAAATTCCAAGTGTGGGGCAACGTTTTTAAAAAAGAAAAAGAAAGAAGAACTATCCCATACAAAATTTCAACACCAACTGGACGCAAATGTTTGAGACAGTTGATTTTTTTTTTCGCGATAACATTATTAAGATAAATAGTGTTGTTAAGTTTGCTAGTCTATACTTACAACTCTCAGATAATGTTGAAATTATAAAAAGTAACAATAAGTTTTAATTATCACTGAAAGTTGCGCTGTGGCCATAAGAGCGAGAGATAGGACGGCATCTAGGCGTTGCAAGGCTTTAGAAGGCTCGTGCAGCCTCGCGGTGCAGCGCAGCTCTCCCTTGCCTTCAAAAAAAGCCGCTGCTCTTTCAGAGGGAATTGTCCCTAATAAATATAGATGGGCACGTAGCACGTACAAATCAAACTTATACAAAAATACACAACGTGGCAAATATAGATATAAAGGGAGACATAATTATCTTTTCAATTACTACCATCTTCTTGCAATAGACAACTGAAGATTCGCAAACATAATAAAGAAATCAATCTATGTTTTGCCGAAAATAGCAAAGCTATATTTGAGTAGACTTATTTTTCAAGTTATTTCTATTGAATTAGAACTACCTACAAGACTGTCTAGAGCTGCTTGTACTTGTATTATATGTCCTTTGCTAGTCGGATTCGCACAAGAAGGGCCCCGTATCTATATCTATATCTTTAAAAACAGGAATAAAACACGTTTGTTGTATCGGAGCCCTCCTTAGATATTTTATTTTTTTGTTACTATAGCAGCAACAAAAATACATAATCTTTGAAAGTTTCAACTGTCTAGCTATTACGATTCATGAGATTACAGCCTGGTGACAGATGGACGGACGGACAGACGGACAGCTATGTCCCATGAATAGGGTTCCGTTTTACCTTTTAGGTACGGAACCCTAACAAACTCCAGAAAGTTTTCATTGAAGTTATATAACTAAATTAGAATAATATTGAGTCGATTATAGGTTATACATAGCCGATTAATTACAGAAGAGCTGTTAAAGAAGCTGGAGCGCTTGCAAAACCTGTGCATTCACTTTGTTTTCGGTCTTCGAAATTATGAGCATGTTTCTCGCACCTTCGTGAGGAACTCTAGTGGCTCCCAAACCGCCTTCTCAGGAATACTAGAATTTTATGTCTCCTTTTCAACATCTTACACTATCATCCGTCTTATCCTACCTACCTACGTGAGCGTTTTTCTTACGCGCGCTCTAGCACCATACCGTGTAGATCACACCTCAGATCCATCCTTAAATCTCATCCTCATAAAAAGTGTTACTATTCTTATTCCTTCTCTGTTCATGCTTTAAGATTGTGGAAAAAACTCCCGCCTAGCATTCCTGATTAAAACACTATTTCTATAGTTAATCGTCCATTAAATAAGACCGTTCCTCTATACTGTGAGAATTTGTTTATTATATACATATTTATAAGTATTATATATTTATGTAAGTTTGCTTAAGTAATTATTTGTTCCATAGCTGAATATACGAGCACTACAGTACTAACACTTAATTAAAAGGACAGTTTTACTAACCATATTTGAGTCTCTCAAGTATGACTGTGTTAAGTTCTAGGTCAGGCAAGTACCAATGTAACTTTTCTAAGTTATATGTAAATTCTAAGTATTTCTTGGATTTACAAGGTGAAGGAAAACATCTTGAAGAAAATCTGAAATCGCCAAGCCGCATTGAACAAGCTTGGTGATTACGCTCAATCCTTCTCTGTATCAGAGGAGACCTGTGCCCAGCAGTGGGATGATAAATAAAAAGATTGATTATGATGAATCTTGACAGATCTCTCTATATAAAGACCTACTGCGGGCTGGTCCACGGCGCTCTCACCTTCCGCCTGACGCAGGTCCTCACCGGACACGGTTGTTTTGTGAGGTTCCTGTCCCGTATATGATGGGAGGAAACGCCAGGGTGTCACCATTGTGTAGGTCGCCCTGAGGACACGGTGGAGCATATGGTGGAGGTCTGCCGGGCTTGGGTAGAGCACCGCCGTGTCCACGTAGCGGCGATCGGCGGCGATCTCTCTTTTTCGACCCTGGTCTAGGCCATGGTCCGGAGCGAGAGTGCATGGCATGCCATCACCTCCTTCTGCGAAGGAGGAGGAGGAGGAGGCGGAGCGTGTGAGGCAGAGGGAATCCCAGCACCCTCACGCCACTAGCCGCCGCAGGAGACGCCCTGTTCGGGAGATGACACCGAACTCCCAGCCACCGTAGGCGCGGGCCTCCAGTCAGTGAGCAGAGGGCAGCTCGCCGCCCGGTAAGAACCAGGCCCGAGTTGACGGCGCGTCGTGTTTCATGCGCGTCTCAAAGAGATGTCAGTACATCGAGGCGGGGTCCACGAAGACCGATGCCGACTGGGTCAGGGTTGCGTTGGTTAAACAAGAAACCTGTGGCCCTGGCCGTCGCACAGGCAAATGAAGAAACACGGGTGGGTTTTAGTCAGTAAAAGTCAGACACGCCAAAAAAAAAAAGGAGACCTGTGCCCAGCAGTGGGACGATAAAAAGGTTGTTGATATTTGAGTTTTAGCTGGATTTAAGTTTTCTAATTTGAATTTAAACTAAGGCCTCACTTTTTAGTTCTTTGTTGGAATTTAGGTACTTCACACAGTTTTATAATCATAGCTAAGCTCGGTTGCTTACCTGGTGCCTACTAATATGAGAACTAAGCATAGTCTAACACAGTGGTCGGCAACCCGTGGCCCGGAGCCCTCTTCTTTGCGGCCCGCGACTGTTTTAAAAAATAAACTACAATTCTAACAATGATAAAATGAAAAATATTTATTACAACTGCAAAATCAGTTCAGTGACAGATTTGACGACTTTGAAAAGGTTTCTAGTGGAATGAAGATCCTTTTTCGTGTGGCATTGAGGATGTACCGAGTCATTTACAAATGAACGTGATTGATTTTCAATCCAATGACATTCTCAAAAGCTCATTTTATGAGGTCATTGATCGTGTTAAGTTCTATGACAGCTTGCTATGATGATTTGAAAAGGTGTACTCAAAAGTTTAGTACAATTTTTAGCAGTACTTATGGGACCAAACATTTTCTTTTCATAATTACAGAAAAAATAAACATCCGACTTATGGATGAGCACTTGAAAGCCATTCTTAGAATTTCAACGATAAATATGAAATCGGATGTACAAAAATAGCCACTCAAATACAGCCTTAGACGTCACACTGAAAGTACAAGTACACGTTCACATTTATGTTTTTTATCTTTACTCATTTAATTTCCATTTATTATTGATTTGTGGTTAACATAATGAAAAAAAAAATTTGGGGGATTTTAATATCACTTAATAGTTAAGTAGTTTTCAGTGTGAGAGTTCTTTTCACTCATTTGAAAAGTATGTATATCCGCACAGTATTATTGTGTATGCAATAAATAATATTAATTAAAAGACCTGTTACAATGATATAAAAGCGCGGCCGGCCTCTACCTCATTTTTTCGCCATGTGGCCCATAACTGCGAAAAGGTTGCCGACCGCTGGCTCTAATATTTAAAAACTAGTTAGACTAGTAAGCTACCCTGTGCCATTTAAGTTTATGTATATGACTGTGGTTTAAACCGCTCTTACTGGAGACGACTTTGATTAATTTCGCTTGTATATTATACTTCCCTTGATTGAATTGATGCCGCCTTGCGGAACTCAGCGCCATTGCGGTCGGACCCAAGTATAAAGACAATGGACACTTTCTACATTTTCCGAAAAATAAAATTTATCAAAAGAATATACTGGAAGGTTGAGTACCAAACTGCTGTAATGTTCATTTCTGTGAGTGGTGAGCATGCGGGAATCTTTAAGAGCAGGTGTGAAGGAATTATTGGATTTTTTTTTAAATCAAAAATATTTATTAAATATTTTAGAATAGAATACTCTTTATTATGTACACCATATAGATTACAGAACATAAATAAAATGTTTTTTTTTAGTCCCTTATAACCATATATATACTATTATACAAAAAATAACCGACCAAATGTTGATCCATTCCCATTAATTACCCTTTCAAGAGAAAAAAGCGTCTACATTATGTTAGGTTACGTTTTAATTACTAATTTTCTAAGGAACATTATCACGGAAGAACGAGATACAATATGATGAGCATAGCTAATCTAATAATGATATCTCATGGATTACTAGCTTTCCGCTCACGGCTTCGCCCGCGTGGAGTTCAGTTATATCGCATTTCCAAGAGAAATCTTCGAAAGTCCCGAATCTATACTATCCTATGTTATTTTTCAAGGTCAACTCTATCTTTGTACCAAATTTCAATAAAATCATGGTTTAGACGTGAAAGCGTAACAGACAGACAGACAGAGTTACTTTCGCATTTATAATATTAGTAGGGATGGACTTTATATAGTGCCAAGAACTATATTGATGGTCGGAAAGATTGTAAACAGACTCGCAAGCTGCTTGTATAAAATCGAAATCTATAAACACTTCGTGGCAATACCGCCAAGTTCTAAGATTACAGTGTTGCAGATAAATTATAACGATATCGGGGATGGATCATGCACATTGCATGGAGTAACAGCCTCGGATATTACACACGATTATTATAAGCCGATAAATTTCCTTTTTATACATAGCATACAACAACTCGTGTCATGGTGGCCTAGTGGTTAAAACACCAGCCTCTCAAGTATGAGTGTGCGGGTTCGATTCCAGGTCAGGCAAGTACCAATGTAACTTTACTAAAGATATATGTACTTTCAAATATATCTTGGACACCAATGACATGGTCTTGGATGTTTATCTATATATGTATCTATTATAAAATATAGTATCGATGAGTTAGTATCCCATAACACAAGTCTCGAACTTACTTTGGGGCTAGCTCAATCTGTGTGATTTGTCCGTATTTATTTATTTAATGACTGAAGGTGAAGGAAAACATCTTGAGGAAACCTGGACTTTATAAGTCTGAAATCGCCAACCCGCATTGAGCAAGCGTGGTGACGCTCAATCCTTCTCTGTATGAGAGGAGATCTGTGCCCAGCAGTGGGACCACAAAAAAAACCTTGATAATGATGATGATGATTATAAACAACTTTTGGGCTTTCTATAAACAATGGTGGAAACCATATTAAAATCACCCAGACGGACAATAAAAGTGATTTTATTTGTAAAGTATGTACGTATATGTATAATAGAAGAATAAGAAAACAAAAACCGCTTTGATTCGGTTCAGAAAAAAATTCATCTTGAGACCGTAACACTCAGAGCGTATTTTGCGATGGTGTTTTGTTAAACTCAACGATCCTTTCTTTTATTATTTTTTTGATGTGTGTGAGTTGATAAACATCCAATTTCAATATCAATATACTCACGCATAATTGGAAACTTAGATCACGTACAGTCAATTTTCGCTAACTTGTGATGGATCGTTTGCGATGTTTCTTAACAAAGTTTTCAACAGCGCTTGTTGAAAAGCAGGAAGGTCCTTACTCCATTGAGTAGATCATATAAAGGAGACGTGCTCGTTACCTTTATTTTAGTAGTTTTCCACTTTATCTCGTCGTTTTATATTGTTTTATGCTAATAATTTCGCAAAAAATATTAGCCACGGGCCGCTGTAAAAGTTAGCATGAAAATTTATATGATGCTGTGAATAACACAATTCGGTAAATATAGGCAACTTTACTCAGTCGGCTAATTATAGCTTCTTAGAAGTACAAAAAGATGAGCACATTAGATATTTTTACATTTCACGTGACATAATTTAACATAGTGTCTTTTCAATAATTCGGAATTAATAAACCAGCTTCATTAAATTCTGTCATTTGTACTCATGTTTTTTTTTTGAAAGTCCACTACACGCTCCCTGATTTCTATGAGATAGTATTTATTACCAAAACAAACAGCTGGTTAAGGATAATAAGGATCATTAAATTTTCATAAATTTCGGATGTGACACCTATTTCAACAGCTTATTAATCATTTTTATTAGCTATTATATAATTGCTTGGAACATATGGTCTTTATTATGGATAATTTTATTACTGAACCATCACAATAACGAGACTAAAGATTGGCACAGTGCAACAAGGTCGAATAAAACTTTAAAATAATTTTAAATATTACTGCACTTGTACAAAATGAAAATTAAAATCGTCATCAAAATTACGAATACTTTCTACGTATGAAAAAATAAAATAAAAACAATTATCATGACATTCATGACGCTTAATGCCAAAATTATGTAACGCTAATTTAGTGTGTGGTGTGTCAGACGGGCCAGCAATTTGGGCCTTGGCTCGTGTTGGTGACAATGAACGCACAACGACTCATTGGCTAAATATAAGTGTACCGGCCCACCTGCGGCCGGGGCTTGATGCTCAGCTGTTCGTGACGTTCTCTTGGCCGCTCAGCGGTTTCCTCGTGATGACCTTTAAAATCATTAAGCGCCGGATGATTGTCTATCTTCCGGATTGACACCAGGATTACATTAAAATAACAAGTGAAAATCTCTCGGATTTTTAGATCTAACCGTTCTATTTATGATCTTCCGTCCGCTTCTTTGAGCTTCGCTGTACGAGTTTTCTCTGTATTTTTATTACAAAAATTCTCGTCAGTCGTTTCGCTTAGCTGATAAATGGATTTACTCTACAACTACAAAGAAAATGTTATTCTAATTTTTTCACGTAACGTTCAGATCAATCTAACCCTAAACGTATATAAAATAACACTGTCTCAACTCAGTTTTAGCTCCTGCAAGTGAATCTAAGGAAAATCTGAGAAAGTTTGCAAGTCAAGTGGAAATATTAATGGAACCGATTTAATCAAATCCTATCATACTGATCAGCAAAAGTTTCTGAGCAAAAATACACGAATTTTATATGAATATTTTTATACAGGGTTTCAATAAAAGTTTATGAAGACTGAACACCGGCAGGGTACAATTCTTTCGTTCCATTTAATGAGCTTGAGGTTGAATTATTGCCGTGTCTAAGCTTTGATGACAATTTTACGCCTCCAAGTCACTAATAAGGATTAGCTCATTAGTTCATCAAGTTGATCCTAGGGGCTGGTGTTATAAAACGCGTCGTAAATCGTAAATGAGGGGTAGGTGTAGAATGGCTTGTATTCGCCAAGAAATGGTTAATATTCGCCTTCATTCAAAGCTACAAATGCAATCACTCTATTAGTTTACCAAGGAATTCAAACATACTTACTGCTTATTTCAATGTAAAACTTGCAGAGAAGAGTCTTAAACTATAAAAATCTGCCTATGGCCACGACTTCGTTCGAGTGCACTCCGGAAAAATAATAATTTTATGAGTTTTAAGAATCTTACTCGGTACCCTAAATATGTTTCCAAAACTCCTTAAACATTAGCTCGCACCATTTTTGCCATTTCGGAGATAAGCCGTAACAAAGAGACTAAAGCTGTTTTTGAGATTACACAAAAAAATATTTAATTTGATTTATTCCTAGAAACATAGGCTTAGTTCAGGATATATGCGCTGCGTGCTCCATAATATCATCACAGAAAGACATTAGGCATTGTCTTCACTTGCGAGCTTACAATATTATTAGAACATAGCTATCTACTACATAATAGTATACCTAGTTTGCACGTAGCATACCACCGCAACAAACGGTCATATAGGTGTTGCCATAATAACGTTGAGGATTAGTTATCGTAGATATTAGGAGGCGAGGCGATGCGGCTGATCCTACGGCTTATGATCTCGTTAATGCTATGGGGCAAGTATGGCGTCGGTAAATACAATCTTACTATGTTATTAATAAGATACAAAAGTTAATTTGTTGCATTTTTGTGACTGTTATATGCTTTTAGTAAGTCAGGATGTTTTTATGAGTGTAGTGCCCGTCAATGGCGAAATTAAACATAAAAAAACTACTATGTATAGGTGCAAAGCGTCAGGGTAAATAAATAAATATTGTTTTGGTTTACATTGCATGTTGAGGATTATCCATTTAGGTACTTATAGAATGCCTGTTGTGACAGCCTAGGTGGCGTAGCGGTAGCGAACATTTGCACTGGTCTGTCAGTGCAAATATTTGTATGCATGAATATGAATATTTGCACTGGTCTGGTCGTGCCTAGGAAAGCACGTTAAGCCGTTGGTCCCGGTTGCCATACGAACATCTAGTGGCAGTCGTTACAAGTTGTTGGAGCCCTCAAAAGTCCAACAATTGGTCTGACTGCAATGCTTCGATATCGCCTTCGGGTTGTGGAGGTCAGACGGCAGTCGCTTCACGGAAAATGTAGAAGTTTCGCCAAAATCAGCATTTAGACTGGTAAAGCGGACCCCAGACTCCAGAGCTGGAAAAAGGCTTCGGATGTGACTGGGATTAACGCTGAGATGATGAGAAAGCCTGTAGTTGAAGGTTCCGCTCTTCCCGTACATTATATGTAATAAGCAACAAAATGAGAGAAATAAAAGAAAATACTTATAACAAAATGCCATTAATTGTATGAGTGCTTGAGCATGTTTGCAGTGTATGTAGTGTGTGTTTGTGTGTTTGGGAGTGTGTGAGTACGCGAAAATGATTTTTTTTTATGTTTATTGCGATTCCCAGGTCACTATCAGGTTAATATGACGTGTTGAAACCGACATTTTTCCAGTAACAGAAAAAGATGAGCTATACAAGATGAATAGTGCTGTCCCTTTTTCACAACGGCACAATGATTTATTTATTTTGGCTCACTAGCAATTGTTTACACTGGGTGTTGTACAGTAAGGGTCAAAAGCGCATTACCACTTTTGAACTTTATTGCACTAACAATAAGTGTCAAACGTGGTACTCCACTTTTGACCTTTGAAGAAACTTGCGAATGCACTAGCCGTCTCTACAATTTTTGAATGATCCCCTTGATTTCTTTGGTCTTTTACCATCAAAACCTAATGTCCTTATCATGAAACCACCTTGGAAATGTCCTCTTTTGAAAAAAACGTATTATCAAAATCGGTTCATAAACGACGAAGTTATCAGCGAACATGTATATATTATGTATGTATATATTATAAGTATATATTTTGGTGATAGTATGTATTTATTTAAATAGTGTTAAAAGTATGCTTTCATTATAATGTTTTCAATTAAAGCACCTGCTACTAATCTCTTCACCATCTATGGTTGACTGGTAGAGAACGCCTAACGTATTAAGTCCACCTGTGTACAATTTATGTGCGAAAGAATAAATAAATAAAAAAGCATATATATGGTCGAATTGAGTAACCCCCTCCTTTTTGAAGTCGGTTAAAAAAGTTTACAAAGATTGAATCAAAATTTTGATAAAGCTCGAGTATCAAAGAAACTTCTATCATTGAACGGTTGCTGGAATGGCGTCACGCGTCACATTTCCGCTGCCGATATCAGTGATTTAGCAGATGACGTTCAAACGATTATTTGTATAATATTATTTCATTTCTCTAGGTAGGTATACAGGCTGCTTACCTTACCGTCGATACTAAGTGTTTGCAATATACACACCAGTGTTATGGATTATTATCTCCACCTTGGAGAGGGGAAAAAACCGTATTAACGTCGCTGTCATTGAGGCTGTCATCTCCTTCTGCTAAGCAGTAATGCTCGTAAAGAAGGAGACGGAACGCGAAAGGAAGAAGCAATCTCTGCGTCTTCACATTCCTAGTCGCTGCGGAAGACGCCTTGGACAATTGGACTCAGCAGCCGATTCTCGGCCACCGTAAGCACAGCCCTGAGAGCGCTGAGCAATTGATAGCACCGTCAGGTAAGGGCCTGGTCTGAGTCGACGGCGCATTGCGTTCCACGGGCGCCTCAGAGAGACGTCGGCACATTGCGACGGGATCCGTTAGGGCCTATAGACTGCCAAGGCTGCGGGTTGTTCTAAATCCTCTAGATATCTCAACCCCTTTGTACAGGTAAATGAAGGACGTTTTGGTTTTATATTTGTCATCTAACAAATTTAGAAAGGATCTTATTCAGATCCTTTCCTCAGGACGTCTAAGCTAGATACGAGGGGAGACTGAAGTAGGAATAAGTTAGAGAAGTATCTATATACTTGTCTAACTTATTCCTACTTGAGCCTCCCCTCGCATCTAGCTTAGACGCCTAACTCGTAAAACACAGTAGGAACTCTAAATGTAACGTAAGGAGATAGTGAAATCAGAGTGTTAATATTCACGTTTTCACATTTATCTTTCCGCTGGGGGGCTAGTACTGTGAAACCGTACGTTCTTCAAGGCAAACATGTCTTGGTGACACGTATTTTGTTCAGTACATATATCAGAATACGTTTGTACTTAAATATACATAAAGTCATCAAAAGTCGTGTGTCCGCGTCGTGTGTCGTAGGCATCATTTTCTCTCGCACGCAAATCGAGTTTTTTTTTTTAATAAGGATATTATTTAACTAGCCACCTATTAAATAGGGCTTAAGCATAGCTAGTGAAAATCAGTTGTTGGTGACTTGGGAAGTGGTGTATGGGAAAGCAGGTGTACCAAATAGGTTAACTACTTGGTATAACTCTCCCCAAACTTTTGGAGAAAACAAGTGTGATGTTATGTAAATATATTACAATATTAACTGAGTAGCTACATGATATATGATTTATCTAGATATGAATTGTTTGCTGCATTTTCAATCAAAGAACTAAGTATACAGTTATATAGTATATAGTTCGCCAATAAATGAGATTGGGCGGTTCTCATCAACCGCATGCAAAATAACCGCGGAGCAAAAGGTTCCGCAGAATGCGCCATTGAGGTTGCCCCAGAAAGGGATGGCGAATTGACTTGAACACGTTCTGCAAGGGTTTAGACCGACACGACTAAAAAAATTCTAGAGGGACTTGGGTGGAGGCAGTGGGAAAATATAGAATATCAAGAGAAGACTGCACCGGGTGGTCTGCAAACGACCTGATATAATTAATACTTGGTACAAATGGCCCTGTATATCAATTACCAATATGTAACTTAACAACCGACCTAATTCTATTATAATTATTAGTTGAACTTTAGACATTTCGTGACTATAGTTAATCGAATATACTGCCTGTTTGTTCAGCTTTCGATTAGGACAAATTCAATTAGATGTTGAACTCATACCTTGTTAATAGCAGTATGCAATTATGTTACCTATTATTTTAACGCTAATTGATCTGGTGAGGTTCTGCTTCAACAAATATTACGAAGGAACCCTTTAATTGGATTCGTGGTCGATGTTATAATAAGTTAGTGTTTGGCACAACCACAAAAGAGATTGCACGCACTTAAATGTACACGTACAAATTTTAATGTTTTGAGGGCGAAATATGGTGGAATAGAAAATACCTCACAAGATGGAGAATAATTCCAGTAAGGTATTCGTATATTTCCCATCATTTGAGGTATTTCCAGAAGCAAATAATTGGAATTGCAAAATTAATTTTCAGTGGAGTACTAATGGGAAAATTCGTTGTGTGTGTTCAAAATTCATTCACAATGCAATATTATTTATCGTATATCTACCCAATGGGATTGCACATAGAATGCATTCTAATAACAGATTCAGCCTTAATTACCTTATGCGGGTCATCATCATCATCATCATCTCAGCCACATGAAGTCCAGTGCTGGACACAGGCCTCCCCCAAGGATTTACAAAAAGAACGGTTGGACGCGGCCTGCATCCAGCGCTTCCCTGCAATTTTTGTCAGATCATCCGACCACCTAGTCGGTGGGTGTGCGACGCTGTGCTTGCCGGTACGTGGTCGCCATTCAAGAGCCTTTCTGTCCCATCGGCCATCGGCCCTATAAGCTATCTGCCCCGCCCACTGTCATTTCAGAGAGCTAATCCGAAGGGCTATGTCGGCGACTTTAGTTCTTCTATGAATCTCCTCATTCCTGATTCGATCGCGTAAAGACACACCTAGCATAACCCCCTCCATAGCTCTCTGTGCGACCTTGAGCTTTCTTAGGCCCATAGTCAGTTATGCTAAGTTTACGCGAATTTGAAATTATAAATATACTAAAATAATCAAAGAATCAAATCTGTTAGGGTTCCATAATCAAAGGGTAAAAACGGGACTCAATTTCTAAAACTTCACTGTTACAAATGATGTAGGTATTGCTAGTGCCGATATAACAACAAGTACCTAATTAAAACATTTTTTGCTTTATAGATCATGGTACTGATTATAATGACGGTAATGCGTGCGTGGTATATGACATCGAATGCCACTTAACCGGTTTTTTTTGGAAAAAACACAGATATATTGTTTTGTTATCGATCATGGCGTTATATAAAAGAAAGTTATAGAGTCAGTCTGAAACAGCATAACTAGACTATAATGTTCTCACTTCTAGAACACAGGATTCCTCTCTTCTTCTCTTCTTCTTCTACCACGCGTGCCCAGTGAGAGTCCGTAGATGTCACATGCCTTCGAGTTTTTGTTTCAAGAACAATAAAAATAAAACACGTCTCCTCACGATATTTTCCTTCGCCGTTTTGAGATCATTGTTGATGAAATAATTTAAACAAACTGAAGCGCCTACCTGGACTAGAATCTAAGAAGTCACGGTCGTTACCACTGCGCCTCCATTGCTCCACCTATTAGTCTAATGAATAAGCTAAATATGTCAATCTAAATAGACGAGAAAATGTCAGAAAAACGTAATTACCCTATACCGTTCGTCATTATGCGTTTTTATTATACAGCCTAGCACGAGGGTCGGATCAACAATATTCATAAGACGAAATATTACGAGCACACATGATGCATTCCAAGTGTTTGTAACATTTTAAGATCTTTGCTGTGACACTAAAAGTCTCGGATGATAACACGATAAACATATTACTACCATCTGGTACAAACATCGTACTTATCGTACATCGTACATTCTCAATCACACACCTGATATAATATAATAATATTTCTCGCATCGAAGCATAGTGTCCGTTGAAATTGAACGCCCTGATCGAAACACGGTGAGAAGGACTGTTTTTTTCAATTTTCGAAAACATTCCTTGCGTACCAAACAGTCAAGTTCATTGTTAGGGCAATGCACACAACGTTTTAATACGTGTGTTTCATGAAGCGTTTCGTTTGCAAGACGACCGACTTGACGCATTTTCTACCTTGAAAAGTTAACCCTGTGGCCTACCCCAGAGTGTCGATCGCGCGTAAAGCGACGACATGTGCAACCGGCCGTACACAGTCAGAGAAATAAGACTTCATTAGTAACATTCGACTCAAAAAGTGCTCAAGTATCACCTAATGCTTTGTAAGTACCTGCCTGTCTAATTCTTGAAAAATGGCTGTTTTCCAGTTGGAAATAGTTTTGAAAAACTTTATATCTCTCCCAATAAAAAAAAAATGTAATGTAATTATTGGTAATGACATGACCAATTTTCGGTATCGTGAACAGCGGTGTCTTTTACCACAAAATATTTCCGAATGAACATTTTTATTTATTATCAGACGAAAGCACCACTTTCATAAAAGGTTTTTATCAAGAATGTTCTTTTTTTAATTATATGCCTGGACTTCATTATTAAAGCCCCATTATATCAGCCCCAATTTTAATTACAGTCTAATAATAAAGACAGCGCACTGGTCGATCGATCAGGTTTAGCTACGCTTACCGCAGCTGGTCTGAGGATGGGACTATCTTTATCGACCGAGACCCCTCTGTGCCACAAAAATCGTAGAGCTTGTGACTTGTCGTCAAAAGTCCAAAAGTCTTGACTACCAGTATTACCAAGCCCTATTTATTTATATATTTTATTAATTACGTACATACAATAAAAATAAAATATATAAGAATATAACATAATTAAAATCTGAGTACAAAGGTGCTGCATATTTCTTAAGAAATTTGTATTACCCAGTAAGTAATTGGGTTGTGGAGATCAGTTAGGTAGTTACTCCATGTAAAAAATGGGTATTCAGCTGAAATCGGGTAGACTAGATACCGACGCCAACAAAGTGAGAAAAAAATTAGTTGGTTTTCTCGGTGGTAGGCCATAACACCGGCCGCTGGCAGAAGTTATCACCCACCAGACAAAGCCTTGCCGACAAGCGCCATGATGTGTGGTGAAACCGTACGGAGGACGGATCTGAGCAGTTGTGTTGCGATGTGTGCCGGATACGATGCGCCAAAAGTTGTTGTGTTGGGAGTTTGGTCGTGGAGGATCTTCAGATCAATCTCCCTTTGGCGCAGCATCGTTGGTCGTGTTGTTGGGTTTAACATTGTATCACCTCGCTCAACTGCCGTCTTCCTTCCTATTCGCTCAGTCTGAGTGAATAGGTTCTTAATAAACTAGCGCGCTTTACCATCAACGATCGCATCACTGCTTATCATCAGGCGGGATTGCGGTCAAGCGCTAATTTATAATAACTTAAAACAAAAAAAAAAGGTTAGGCATATTATGACTTAATTTAAGTAAAGATTTTTGCATACACTCTGGCTGTCAAAAATTCGGCACTGAATGAAAGTTATGTCTGTAAAAATTGTCTGACAAATCCCATTCGCCAAAACGGCAATTGGTAATTGTGAAAAGTTGCGCTTGAGATGAATTGATACTAAAATTATACTTCACTGCTCACAGAAACTTGTTATAGTGTAGACTCACTTCCTAACAAGGAATATTAACTCAAAACTACAAACTACAACATTGCATTAGAAATTCTGCTACGGGTGTACATTAAAGTTAAGAGTCTGTTATAAATTTCATTAAACTGAAATTTTCGGTGTCTGATTTCAGAGCATACCTATGAAATTTTGTAGATCTCCTTTTATGTTTTTGTAACTTTAGCTTCTACTCTAATTCATAGGTATTACGACTTGGATACAAAAGAGTATCCATTTCATTTCTTTTTAATATCAAACTAGGTTATCTTATACATTATTCATAAAAACAGTTATTATGATAAAAATTCGAGATATGTCAAAAAAAAATCGCTTCGGATATTATAGTCAATCTTCAGTAACACGAATGCGCATATAGAGTAGCTACAACCATGAATAGAAAGAATAGAAAATAGAAGAAATAGTCTCTTAAAAAAACTTACCTATTTTAGTAGAATTACTAGAATATGGTCGTTTAATATAGTAGTCTAAACCATGCAACTTAGAATCGAATTCAGAATCGGTATAATAATCTCTTTCAGATCTATTAATCTCTCTATTTGAACCCTCTACTAAGCTTTTCCACATATCAGCACTTAAATTATTCTGTTTCTATAAATGTAGCAGTAAACACAAAATTGTTCGTAATATTATTTTACAACATGCTGACCTACATTCGAGTCAAAAGGATAACTCCACAAAGTTATCTCACGACCAAACTTTAAAGTCGTTTAGGTAAACAGAGACAAATCCTACACGTTTATAATGCATTCTAACGTCGAGAGCTTTGGGAACTACTCTAAGTAGCACCACCTGTCTTTGTCTGCTTCCCACAAATTCTCCCAAACAATTGATTATGCACTGAACACACAATTAACACCATAGACAAACATATAAAAGTATAACTCAAGCCTACACAAGCAGGATATCCTAATATTTTCAAAATGCAATTTTTCACGTTCGACGCTGTTCTTGTTTTTGTGTTTTATTTAGATAGTCAACTTTTTCGATGCAGGATGCAAGATGTTTACAATAGCTTTCAACGTTTTGAAGAGATAGGTGATTTTAAAAGTATAGGAATAGAGCCGTTTAATAAAACGTTCATTTTCTCAAACTTAAAATGTATCAAACAACTCTAATTCCAACACTACCACTAGTTCCTATTTTTATCTGGTCTAGTTGCTTTGTCAGTATTTATAGTAGGTTTAAACTAAATAGGATTATAATTTAGCGTGGTTAAAACTTTAGCCTGCCAACAATGTGATAGCGCGGTGAGCTTATCATCACTCGTGCAGAATATTATTTTGAGCCCTATTTTAATAATACTACCCAACAATTTATTTTATTGCTGACATAGTCTCTACCACAAAGGACATAAAATCCAGTCGACCACAGCAACCGCTGATGAAAATGCTTAATTTTAACAAGTGACAAAAGACCGCCAGACTCATTTAAGACCACAAACCGCACCCAACATCACACTGGGGTGAAAAAGCTAGAATAATAAATTTATTGTTGTTTACTATTTGCTACTGTTAGGTCTTGTAATTCAGCTTGTAGCAACGTCCCACTCAGATTTCTTAAACATATGAGATTTTATGGTTGTTAACAATATTTAACATGGAAAACGTCTCCATTCCTTGCCGCGGAAAGCAATCAAAGCTCCTCTAGGATACCTCTACAATCTACTTACTCTAAATTACCGACCGTACATGGGTACTATATTCTTTATTAAACCGTTTCCAACGTACGTCCCTTTGGAATAGCTCCGATTAGTTTCGATTTATACAATATTACGGCTTTCTGATTAAAGTCAGAGATGTTCTCATCTGGTCTTCACTTCAACAAAGCACTTTTTCTCAATATAAGTATAAAACTGAGGACATTTTGGATGGCTATTAACTGACCGATCATTACAAGCCTTCTATAAAAATAATCCATTTATCTCAGTTGGATTTTCAACTGACACGCCATGCATAAGACTCTCTTCTTATTTCTATTCTATTTTCAGATCAGTATAATACCTAACATAGCATAACGGTAAAAATAGCAGTCTAGACTTAGGATATTTTTGAAAGCGCGCGTTAATTTAAAAATAACTAACAGACCAGACTAAACTGCTGTAGAAGTCTATTCATAGATCCTGAAAGTATAGACCCTGATGTCAAATCGAAACACTATTCTGGTTATTTCTGGAATTAGTTCGATGTTCGAATGTATCGACCCAAACACTTGTGTTGCTAGATTAGATACCGACACGACTATACAATGATAGTTTGATTGTGTGTTTATTTAGGATACTGCTATGCGTGACAGCACTTTAAATATCTCTGGTCGACCTATTGCCAAGTTCCGCATAACTAAAAGGTATTGGTTTTGCGTTCTGAAACAAATACACGCTTCGTTACTTCTGAATGACATGTCTACTGGTCGTGAGAAGCAGCATATATGTATTTATCCCGCGAAATTGTTAAATATAACGTTATTTTCTGTATATGCGAAACCAGAAACACGTGTGCTGTATTTTTCAGTAAAGAATCTATGTACAAAATTTCAAAATGATATCATGAAAAAAAACCAGATAGTTATGAGCTTGTAAACTTATCTGGTAGTCCGAACAAAAATATGGTCAGCGCACCGCTTGCCCGCTTGCGCCTAAAGCCGCTCTGTCCAGTTATGCGAACGCGCCTGGTACTATGATCTACCGTCAATTGTCTTTTGCGCTTGGTCCACACTGCAACTATTTCTAAATGTATTTGGGATATAATATAACATGGTGTAAATATATATGATTGGAATTGATTCAGTTGCTTATTCTGAACAAAATTCAGGTTTCGTACAAAGAAAAAAAACTTTGTAGGTGTACTTTACCGTACAATATAACGTATTTAATTTCAATAGTTTATAATGCATATATCAAACCAGCAAAGAGCGAACCTGCACTTTCAGAGTTCTCAACAGGGTTCAACAACGGGGTTCTCACAATCTGTCCGATTTTCCTACCGTAAAATTGTTTCGTGCCTGTTTGGTCTATCTCAACCGCAGTTTGTTCAAAGTCGATATATTATGTATGTACTCGTATTGGAAATACACATTGGAGTCAAAGAAAGGAAACGAATATTTAATTGTTAAGATCATTTTTGATCCTTAAACATAATCAGAACCTTCCGATATATGCTGTATCTTGATTGAAACTTTTATCAAATTTAAGGCGTTGGTTTTTAATACAATTCCTCATAATTCTTCATTAGTTTTATCACCGTCATGGGGAAAGAATAGAAATGTTTGTGATAAAAATAATAGACATGATTTTTTTTGTGTATAACTTCATAACTTAATAATGATTCTCTCATACCTAAGTGTCGGCTATAACCGATTTAAATAAAAATTACTTCATTTCCATAAAACTATTAACTAGGTAGAAAAGACAGCTATTTTCCATGTTCTTTAAAAGACAGCTGTTTTCTACCTGGGTAATAGTTTTATCTATGGAAATTAAGTAATTTTTCGGTCAAGTTGAGTGTCCATGCACTGCGATAGACTTAGGTATACCAGTATATAAAGTAGTGGTATAGTGTCGCTACTCATGTAGGATATATAAATGCACTGTAGAAAATAAATAAAGTTCTTTGTACTGTTCTGTAAATCGTCAATTATACTAAATGCATTCCGCAGACGACCCGGTTAAAGGATTTATCGAAGAAGTTCATGGAATGCGTCGGAATTTTTTAATTTGATACATGGTCCTCATAGTAAGTGGAAATACTTTTTTTATTAATGACTGCATTGAAAAGTTGGAGAGATGAAGTTGTGTTATATTGATATAGCTTCTGCGCAAGCATTAAGCGAAACTTATCCCCCAAACATACTACCGAGTACCGACACAAAAGTAGCCTCTTAAGGCATTAGAGTCCTCTTTTTTTAAATAGCGAATATGTTTCCATTTACTAAAATTTGTTATTTTCATTATTACAAACAGACACTTGCTTTATTTGTTTAACCGATTTAAAAAAAAACTACTGATTTTATTATTAATTCGTATTGAGAACCAGTAGCATAGTAACCTCCTTGAATTTAACAAGAATGCAAAAAAACTGCTTACCTATTTAATGATTACAAGGATAGTGTTACATGTTTTCTTTTTTTTTTTTGGCTCGGTTTCAGATAGTAGCCACGCTAATATGCCAATACCTGCAATCAATTTGAATAATGTTAATTTCTTTGTAGACCTATTACGTTGTATACATATCTAGTATAGGAAAGCCTCCGTTGCGTAGCGTTAGCGAACGCTGCCGTTGCGCAAGGAGGCGTGGGTTTAATCCCCGCACAGTGCAAATATTTGCATGCATGAATATGAATATTTGCACTGGTCTGGTCGTGCCTCGGAAAGCACGTTAAGGCGTTAGTCCCGGTGGCCATACGAACATCTAGTGGCAGTCGTTACGGGTTGTTGAAGCCTTCAAGAGTCTAACAATTGGTCTAGCTGCAATGCTGCGATTTCGCCTTCGGGTTGTGGAGGTCAGACGGCAGTCGCTTTACAGAAAATATCGGAGTTTAGCCAAAATCAGCAGTTAGACTGGTAAAGCGGACCCCAGACTTCAAAGTTGAAAAAGCTACGGATGCGACTATGATTAACGCTGAGATGATGATGACATATATCTAGTATAGAAGCAATACTGTGCATGTTCTGCTGGGGAGTTTGTTGTGGATACTTTTTCCTGTCAGTGAAAGCACTTGGAAGTGGTTAAGGGCGGGTATTTTGGGGAATTGTCTTATATAATTTTGAGTTTCAATTATTACTGACTCACAATCTAATTTGAATAAATTGCGTATTAAGATTGCTGATGTCAGCGTTATTTTAAAACAGAGAAAAAGCAATTTGTGCAAGTCCTCATAAAACTGGTTTACAAAAAATAATTTTAGCCTGTCTTTCATGAATTGTGCTCCTAAAACAACATTAATAAATAACTTTGTGCTATTCTTTGAAGCATTTTCACAAAATGGTTTTGTACGCCCATGGAGATTGTCCTTTTTCAAACAATGTAGAGGTTCGTGAAAGAAACGAGGCTCATTACTCGCTCGCTATCCGGGAACGTCTAATTGGAACATTATGTTTTTAATAATTTTTCAATTTTGTTCCTAAACATAAATAATACTTCATGTTGCACAAATTTCTTAAGTAGAATGTAATATTATGTAAATAGCTAGTATAAGTAAGTCACGATTTATAATATAACTTGTGAAAGTCCGATCAAAATCGATTCAGCCTTTTCAAAGATCATCTGGAACAGACAGACATAAAAAAGACAATGTTGTACGTGACGTAGGCAAATACTTTTAGGGATTAATTACAAATTTGTTATTCTGACACTATAAAAGACATTCATTTTATATACCTACATATATGCATAGATAACTGTCGATTTTTGTCTGGTATGTATATTTTACAGAAAACTATGAAACGTCAAACATTTAATGATGAGAGATGATAAAAACAGCCAAAGTAAAATAAATTAATTATAATAAAATCTAAGTCACATTACATACATATTTACTATTTGTATATTTTATATTGTATAATTGTATGAATGTCATAGTAAATAAAAACAGATAATACAAAAGTTAGACACAATTTCAGCCCTAACAGTGTCTCTAATGAATTTTGAAGTATCTTGACATTCGAAAAGTGCTAATTCTCAGCTTAATTAGAATAAATCACTTTCTTTTTTTTTATTTTAGAATTCATTCATAAAATCGCATAATTACGTAAAATATACATAAGTTTCAACTGTAGAATTAGGTTGAAGACATTGAGCTTGAACTTATTGGGAGTCAGAAAATACTCTAGGGAGAGAACAACCCCGCTTGATAGCTAAGCCGTTGATTCGGTTACCGTTATCGAGCATGTAACATCTTGTAAGGCGATGAAGCGTCAACCAAATTATGTCGCTAACACTTTGAATTTTATTAACTTTTTCATTCGAATAAGCGATTGAAGTGCTAAACCCATTGAACCCGTTTCAATGGAACCCATTTCAATAAATGGGTTCTTCAAAACCCATTCAAAGCTCTTATTTATATCATGGTTTATTAACCTGTTCTTAATATAAAGGTCTTTGAATTGTTTTATATCCCGATTATCGGATAAGGGCTACTCTCATGCAATAACTTTTTGGTTTGAAGGAATTTGCTTACCCTCTGAGGATGTGTGATTGGGTTGAAGGGGTAACCGGGTCGTGTCAGATAAGCCGTTTACAACATTGTAACACGCATCGTAATGGTTTTTTTTAACCATTTGAAGAAACTCTAAAAGACCCTATATACTAGTTAATCGAAATGGCCCTTGTATTGTTTTTCGACATTGTAGTTAGCACCTTAATAATAGCTACGTTAAAGACAAAACAATTTTTGAAACCTCAACTAACTTGATATTTATGTATAAAAACAACAGAACACATAATATGATGCACAACCAATTTAAATATAATTATAAGTATGCACAATGATTTC